>JAQPPZ010002907.1:0-10000000 GCA_028583015.1 Wollemia nobilis | reverse complement strand
CTCTTCCAGGATTGTCCTTAGCCACTCCATAAAAAATAAGCTTAAACCAACCCGTAGGATGTGGGGACCACTTAACATTGGCTCTAGGGTTGACTACCCTAGGCACAGACTCATATAACAAGGTTAAGCTTAAATATTGAGCAATTGTGATCTCCTACAAATGAGGTTTATGGATATCAAAAGGGATAAGGTTAAAATTCTCATTGGCAAAGGATATGATCCTAGCAATGATAGTTTGATGATCATGGATAGACTCATTAAAGACTCTATGGTTCCTTTCTAACCACAGCTACCAAATATAGTGATTGAGACAAATTTTCCACATGTATCTAAGTATTTGGCTTTAAAAGGGGCAAGGCCACTGGATGAAAAAATCAAGTACGGTGGCTGGTTTAACCCAAGAAATATTGAAGACCTGAAAAACCACACTTAGGACAATAAAGGAAAAAGGGCACACAAGTAAAATGTGATAAATGGTCTCCTAATTATCCCTGCATAGGTAACAGTGATTGATGATACAAATATCTTTACACATCCTATTATCAATGGTTATAATTATTCCTTGGATAACTAGCCATGAAAAGACTACAATTTTTGGAATTAATTTTTTTATCCAAACTAAGTCCTTTTGGAGGAAAAAATCCTCATCATCAAGCAGAAGCTTGTAAGCTAATTTAATAGTGAACTGCCCATTTTATGTAGGAGCCCATGTCACTTGATATTCCTTGGGTCTCATGGAGATAAACTGTTGCCCGAGAATGTTACAAATATCATTTGATTCCACTTGAATTCTTATTTGTTTCCACTTCAATTTTGCCTTTGTCCTCAACCATATAATCAGAGATTTTTTTTCCAATGAGTTATTTCGTAATATCTTTGATTCGGGGTAAGTTAGGATATTGCGTCAATGGTTCATCCTTAGCCCACCTATCATTCTTAAAATTTATCCTCTCACCATTGCCTAAAATCCATATTAAACCTTTTTTTATGATTTCCTTATAATTGAGAATTGCTTTCCAAAAAGCAGAACCTATGATTGGAACTGAGTCACTTAGAAATTCCATATTTTGAAGATACTTTCGTTTGATTAAAATTGTCCATTCATTTTCTTCACTTGAAATGAGGCACCACGCTTGCTTAGCTAGTAAAGCTAAATTCATATGAGCAATTTTCCTCAAACCTAAGCCCTCATTTTCCTTGGGTCTGCACACTTTGGTCCATCCTACAAGGTGTATCCTTTTTTTCTCCTATGATCCAGTCCATAAAAATTCTTTTTGGAGTTTCTCAATTTTTTGGAAAACCTTCATATGGGCTTTGAAAAGAGAGGAAATAGACTGGAATGCTCTGAAGAGAGGCCTTAGTGAGGGTCAGCTTTCCTACTTGATATAGAAGATGACCTTTCCATCTATAAAATGTGGATGAGGGTGGATTTGGTTGAGGTGTTTGATGAATGGGTGATGATGTGGAGGGAATGATGATGGGGGATATTGATGTTGATGATGTGGACAATGTGTATTGGGCCAACTACATGTACATGTAGTTGATGGTGATGAATATGGGGATATGGAGGTGGAAGCATGATGTGGGGTAGTGATGAGGAGCTCCTAAGGAATAGGAACTTTAGATGAAGAGATGGATGGTGTAATGGATGATGTGGTTGATGGGGTTAATAAAATATGAGTGGATGGAAGAGTGGATTTGTAGGGATTTGAGATGAAATTAAAATACTTAAATGATTTGACATCCACTGGTATGCAATTAATTTGTCCCTCATGTACATATTTTAGACATTGATGGAGTATAGAAGGAAAACATCTCATTCCCTAATCCAGGGCATCCAAGGAGTACATTGTATTCCATGGATCCTTCCAATATGTGGAACATTGTATGCAACATTTTTACCCCTAATTCAAAGGGTAAAACAATAGTGTCAACTATGGAATAGATATCATCATTGAATACTTTCAAGGTTGAGGTGGATTTGGTTATATGAGATGGTGGAATATCAAGATGTTGAAGAGAATAGGTGATGATAATATTTATGGAGGAGATGGTATTAATAAAAACTTGTTTGAATTACTTCTTATCAATTTGAGCCATAATTTGTAATGGAGGATCCACCGATTTTAACGATATTGGTTTTATTTCAAAATTGTAAAATCTAATGGAAATACCCACACATGTTTGGATATTCCCCACAAAATTTCTAGAGGCATTAGTATCCTAAGATTGGAGTTTAATGGATTTTAGAATATCCGTTAATGCCTCGTTATGTGGGGATATTGTTGTATTAGCTCATAAATAGATAGTTTGGCTGAAGTCATATTAATACTAGTGGATAGTCGGCTACTCAGAGAGATGATTGGCCTTTGTGGATGATTGGTAATATAATTGAGTGGAGTTAGATGGCTTGGAATGTGAATTGGTTGGGGAGAATTGGTGAAGAACATAAAGGGTGACGATGAATTGGCAGGTTGAGGAGACACACTTGCCTGAGGTGCCATGGGAGATTGGACAGTCTATTGTTGTACATTCTGTTGATTGGTACATTGTTGAAATTTGGTGACTACATGAATAGCACCCATAAAACCTTGGTATTGTTGCACATGGTTGATCTAATTAGGAGTCTTTATGTTTGACCCTCTTGTTGTTGGTTGCTCTTCCTCATGATGAGGAAGTGGTGTTTGATAAATTCCAATGTTCTACTTTTGCTCAGCCAAGGGACTATTAATCTTGATGGCCCCTAAGTCAATTAGACCTTGCACTATATATTTAAATTGATAGAAACTATTAATGTCATACCCATTTTGTCGATGATAGAGGTAAAATAAATGTTCCCTATAGCTTTTTCTATGCTTGGTAGGATCATCTGGTTTAACCTTGGGTAAGGCAAGCTAATTTGTGTCATACAACTTATGAAATATGGAAGCCTATGATTCAAACAAGAGTGTGTAATGGTGATTTTATCTAACACATTATCGATGTTGATGATTATCCATAGTTGGTATTGTTTTATGAACTTGTTGGAGTGGGAGAACCACTTGATATGAGATTTTTTGTGGTTGTTGTTGCATTGATTATTGTTGTTGAGCTATTACCATCTGACTCATGACCACTTGATTCACTTTATTTGGCTTAGATTGGTCTGAATAACTTACTTTTTATTGGACCTTATTCTGCCATTATTTCTTCTTAAGATTTAGCACACCTTATTGGATTTGTATTTTCTCAATTATGCTAGCCTAGGCAAGAGCTTCTTCGAATGAGTTGTATTTTTGTAAGTATAATAACCAAGAGATGGGTTTTAAGAAACTCTTGGGGAACAATCGACTTAAATCTTCCATTGGTAGGTAAAATGGTAGCTTTATGATAATGACCCTCCAACGATTGCCAAAATCATAGACTAACTCATCGTCAAATTTCTTAAGGTTATACAAGTCAAACAATGTGATTTTCTTACAAAAATTGAAGGAGAATATTTCTAGGAATTGGTTTACCAACTATTCAAATGTATAAATATTGTGATGAGGCAGATGGTTATACCACTCCATGGTGTATCCTCCCAATTTTTGAGGAAAGTTTCAGAGCATTAAAGCATCTTGATTTTGTATTATCAAGTATGAGTGAATGAATGTGCTTACATGCTCTCTAGGGTCCTTAGTCCCTTTAAATTTATTAAATTTTAGCACTATAAAATCTATTGGATATGGTGGTGATGGTACCAAAAAGTTAATGGATTGATTGATTAGTTGCCTTAAAGTAGCCTTCTGGTTCATCATACCAGGAGTGTGTTGTATCAAGCTATCAATTTGTTGTTGCATTACCTAAATTTTAGGATCTTTCCTAGGTATGTGGAAGCCCTCAATTACTTGGTTATTGTGTGGATATGAAGTGATTAAAATCTAGGGTGTGATGAGATCTTTATGGCTTGATGTATTATACTGAATTTTATGATGTTGGGCTTGATGAGGGAATGATTTCAAGTGATGGAATGGAGATGGGGTTTTAGTACTATGAATATGTTGACTTGTGTAAATGGTGGGTTAATGGAGGTGTGGGAATGAAAACCATAGAATATTGTGATACCCATGATGTATTTGAGGTAAATAAGGTAGTTTGGGTTGGAATAGATGAAGGCTTTAGATCTACCACCTATATTTACTATTGGAGATAAGAATGAGCATCTTAATAACACATGAGAAATTTGTTGAGGTGTTGGCATGCTTGTTGTATGGTAATTTTTGAGGCAAATGGTGTAGTTGTGGTGGAAATGGATGAGGTGGGTGGAGGATAGGTTGCAATAAGGATTGCAACTAAATGGGGGATATTGAATGCATTTGAGACTATAATTTGTGAAGCAACATTGACATGTTCTTCATACAATGGATTTCCATAGGTGGTGGTATATGAATATGGGATGGAAATGTTTTGGCCACATAATTGTTGTGGAAGATACAAGTGATGGGAAGGTGCATATGACACCTTAAAAAGAGGCTTGGTATACACCTTGGTAAAGTTGAAAGGATGTGGGTGGGCAAGTTCCTATTGAGAAGAAGTATTATGCCTAGGTGGGCTATTTATTTTCTCTATAACAGGGTTAATGGATCTTAGAAAAGTTCCAACTTTACCCATATCTATGTAGGTTATGTTAGGGTTGATATGAGATGATGGATCAATTTCTGGAATAGGGGTATTGATGGCTATGCAACACATTAGTATTTAAGGTATACATAGTGTGTGAGGGTCCTATAGGTAAACTAGAACAACTTTTTTGTATCACACTTACAGAATTAACCACATAAGTGGTGGGGAAATATGTGGAACACTCCATGGATGAAGTGGTTTGGCTAACAAAGGCTTGACTCAAAATATTTTCTTAGCTTCAAGTTGAAACCATAATATAGTGAGTCATTTGGGGATGGTGAATGTGTGAATGTGCAAAAAATACACAATGGAAATCACACAGAATCAAAGAATTAACTCAATCCTATGTTTTGCAACAGATTCTTTTTTTTTGTGTTTTGTTTTTTGTGTGTTGTAATGTGAAAACCTAAGTTAATATGCAAGGTGGACTCTAAGGATGGATGACAAATGAGAATATTTGTGGTGATGAAATCCAAAAATATTTCTCATGAGTGACTATGGTTTCTAAAGGGTGAGATGGTGGATGGAGATGAAGCCCATTGTCACCAATATTGAATAATGGTTGGTGATGAAATCCAACTCACTATTGTTAAATGTATGAAATGCAAAGTGTGTGATTCATTTTTAATATTTGTGTTTTCTACTGTGTTCACTCAATGCTAAAGACACCCCATATCACTTGTCTAAGTTATAAGCCAAGGACATTAACACAAAGTTCCTCAAAAAAATTAGGGTACATTGCTTAAGATCCACTTTGAATCATCAAGTGATTCCAACAATGAAAATGTACTCAGGTATTATGAACTTGTTACAAATTAGAAAATCAAAACTGAAAACCTTTAATCCTACTATGCAACTAGTTATGCTTTTGTCATGTCAATTGCAAAAAGTGTACATAATAGTAAATGAGACATTAGAATCAAATGTGAACTATAGTGAATGCAAAAATGCAACTCTACTCTATATGTAAACTATATGGAGGATGCAAATTCCTAAGATGAAAAATAAAAAATGCAACTACTTTAAAATAGAAAATGAATGTTTTCCTGTTAGTTTCACTATTAAAAAGTAGATTTTTTTTTTTATGATTTAAAATTTTCATTCAAAATAGGTTTTGACAGGCTCCCAAAACCTGATTAAATCCATAGTAAAAGTGTTGAACAAACAAAATACAAAGCAAGAAGTAAAAAGGGAGGAACACATTCCCATAATAAGGAATATAAAAAGGAATAGAAAAAAGAGAGGATGGGCAAAACATGAGGATGCCCTAAGGCAAACAATAGATCATGCACAAATAAAGCATTAAGCCTCCTCTTCAGCTACAACATCTTCATTCTTAGGCTATTCATTTATCTCATCCTCACATTCATCCTCAATGTTATCAAAAGCTGAATAGTTTTTGTCATCATCCTTGGCTTCATCCATGGCATTGTCCTTGCCATCATCCTCAGAGAACTTCTTGTTAAAAAATAGAAGATTCAGGACGTTACGGAGATCCATAATGTGAGAAATACAGTTGGAATTTGATTTTATGATGTACTACTTCAGGCATTGGTCAAGTACATCCTTATCCTCCTCATTCGATTTGATTACTAAGTTTTTTTTTTGTGCACAAGCTTTTCTAGATGTGGTGAAGATATTATGGGTCTCTCTAATTTCTCAAGCACCTCGAGTTTAATTTTCTAGATTGCTTTATTTCTTAGACTTTTTACTGCCTCCACAGTCTCTCTTTTCTTGTCCGACAAGGTCGGTAAATAAGAGGAGGACAGACTAGCCTGGGTCTAGTTGGATTTGGTAGGGGCGAGGTTAGGTTTTCCTTTGGTAGAATGAATGGTAAGGATTGTAATACCTTGAGGATAGTAGATTAGCCAATGTTTATAAAGGACTCTGAAGAGGCCCTGATGTGAGGGCAAGTCATCAATTTTCTTTTTATGGATATTCTCTATGGAATATATAATGGAATTAAAGATAAATTGGGATATGTTCACTGAATTGACACCCTTAAAGTGATTGTAGAAGGTAAAGTAAAAACTACAAAGTACCTTCTCAGGATCATCTACTATAACAAATTCCATTATTGGGTTCATTACACTATTCCATGGGGTGGGGAACTCTATTCATTTCATTCCCATCCTCATTTTCTTGTAGAATTCTTTATCCTTGACATCCTTCAGTTCTACCTCCCAATTATGCTTCTCATATTGAATGGACCTCCCTCTCACGAATTGGCCTATGATTTTAGCAAGAAACTTGATTTCAATATTGTAAGTTTTGGCGTGGATTATCACCTTTTCATTGTTCCAACTATCTAGGATTGTTGTGGTTATATCGAATTCATCCCCTAAAAATTTCTTGAAGACAAAAGCAAAAAAATCAAAACAAAATGGATTTAGGGGTTGAACCAGGCATACCAAAAAGCCTACGTATTTCTCCCCCACTCTTCTAAATGCCACCCAGAGTCTCTTGAATATTGTGAGGCATATCTTGAACTCTGTAGGGTTTCCCTCAAATGTTGTAGGGCATCTGCACGACCACTGATAGAACTCTACAACTCCTAGAAACCCTAGTTTTCGTGATTTTTGTGTGATCTAACTTCTAGAAACCTACAAAATAGAAAGAAAAACATAAATTAGTGACAAGGTAAATCAAAATGAGGAACCCTTTGGGGTTCCTACCATGATCACCATTTTGTAAAGAAAAAAATAACAACACCAAAGCAATAGATAGTAGAATCAACACAATAACTTATTGCACAAATGAAGACAATAATATTGATATTATTATGGGTGGAGCCTTGATCTCCAATGTTACAATATGATGATGTATTGATATAATGATTACAAATATAGGGTTTAAAAACCCTTATTCACAAGTGAACATATGGTGTCTCTTACTCCAAACAAGTGTGCAGGTGGGCTTGTGTATCCCTATGGGATCACCCTAGCTGCAATAGCTTCCAAAAATATGGTTCCTACACCTACAAACAAAAAACAACATAAAAGGGTTAATAGCACCTACGAGGGCTCCACTGTGTGAGGCCCTCTAAATGATAAAACCTGTAAACCCTAAATGTTGCAATGTTGAACTGTAAACAAGATGCAAAAATATAAATAAATGCAATAAATATCTTACCTTATCAATGCTGATTTGTGCTCCTGTTTCTATTTTTGAAAGTCGTGTGAATTCTCGGAAGCACCCAAGGCTTATGAACTACAAATAGATTGTGAGAAATGCTTAGAAGCATTTGGTTATGATTGCAAATGCCCAATAACCTTCTAGAAATGTTCAAAATATTATGTGAACTTTGGGAGGCATTCGGGGGTAGATAGGAGTGGGGCATAACCATATTTGGTTTACAAGGTTTTTGTGATGACAAAAAGGGAAGATGCAATGGCAACGATGAGGGTTTTGTGATTGGATAGAATACTCGAGTGCTTGTAATATCAAAAATTTGGACCTTGATTCATCAAAATGAATCACATTTTATAATATTCCCTTGATCGTGTTAAGGTTTTGAGGATACCAACGGGTGGTCAAGATAAAAAAATGAGGAAGGGTTGAGATTAAACTTGAGCATGTGACATGGATTAAGATGGATGAGTGGCTAAGATTAAGTTGTGGTGGATGGCTAGAATTTATTAACATAAATACATATATATTTATTAAATTTATATAAATATAAATATAAAATATTTATATTTATATATATTAAACAAATACATACATACATATATATAATGAATGGCTATGATAGGAGGAAATGGATGGATGACAAGTGGCTAGATTTTGGTGTCTACAATTATATCATATAATATTGGATAGGCCTAAGGGCATTGATTATGCAATTTATTGAATTTATTATAATATTTTATTATGCAAGCCATATGGGCCACAATTAACCTTGTTATGGTTAAAACCACTTTATAACTTGTAAATAACCTTAAGCCTTATTGTTATGTTGGCTTAGATCAAACTCACTTATGTAATTGGGGTTTTCATATTGGTATAAATAACCCTTATCACTCCTCATTTTATTATTGGAGTGTTTTGAATCTTATCTACAAATAATACAATAATTATTTATGGTGCCTATGGGTGCCCCAAAATATTTATTCCTAATTTCATTTCTTTTATCCTTTTTAGGCTTTTAATATAATATTTGAGTGGATGGATTGATTTTACTTGTTTCTAGAAAATATTATGAATTCCAATAGGTGCTAAGAGGATAAAGAAGTATTTGAAAAATGATGTTTAAATGAATGTTCTTCAACTTGTAATGCGTTCACAAAACTTGTGCTAGTTAGAGGAGCAATCTAGTTGATGGATTGATAAATGCCTTGTTTGATCGATGGGGGCCGAATTTCAAACTTCCAATCTCTGATACCACCTAGTCGAGAGGGGCCGAATTTTAAACTTCCAAGCTCTGATACCACCTAGTCGAGGGGGGCCGAATTTCAAACTTCTAAGCTTTGATACCACCTGATCGAGGGGGGCCAAATTTCAAAATTCCAATCTTCTATTTTTCTTGAAAAAAAAAAAAGTTTACAACACTAGCCCGCAGGCATAGTTTACTTATCAACACTAGCCCGCAGGCATATTTTTCTTATCTTGATGCAATTTGCCTCACGTTCGGCGATCTACTTGCGCTCCCAGGATGAATACAATCTCCTAATCCCAAAACTCGGCTCCGCCTCCCCCTGTGACTGTAACCTTCACCTCTTTTTATCCTAACTTGCAACTGCCATCGGGTCAACCATCGAAAACACTCATTCATGAGCCATCTGAACATATCTGACCTCTGGGCATAGTAGTCGAGTGGCCGCCATGCTCAACAAACTTATCGAGTAATAAAATCCTACATTGATGAGGCATTTGATCGCCTCGAGAAGCATCATCTAGGAACATGTGCCATTTTAGGTCATGAACCTATAGTATGTCACGATATCATGACATTTTCCTTCCTCGTTGCCTTTCCTCTTCGTCGGGTCGCGATATCATGACATGTCACGATATCGTGACATTTTTCTTCCTTGCAACTTTCCTCTTCGTCGGGTCATGATATCACGACATGTCGTGATATCATGACATTTTTCTTCTTTGCAACATTTCTTTCCTTCGGGTCGCGCTGTCGTGACATGTCATGATATCACGACATTTTCTTCCCTGCCAGCCTTCCCCTACTTCAGGTCACGATGTCACGACATGTCACGATATCATGACATATTTCTTTCTCACTGTCTTCCTCTTCTATGGGTCACGATATCGTGACATGTCGTGATATCATGACAGTTTCTCTTTCGCTCTTCTTTCTTTCTTTTGGTCATGAAATCGTGACATGTCGCGACATCATGACATCTTGCTCTCTACTTTCTTCTTTCCTGTACAGGTCATGAAATCGTGACATGTCGCGATATCGTGAAAGTTTTGCCTTCTGTTATTGATCTCTACTTCGGGTCATAAAATCATGACATGTCATGATATCACGACAGTTTCCTTCCTTGCCTCCTTTCTGCTTCTTTGGTCGTGATTTCGTGACATGTCACGAAATCATGACATTTTCTCCTTCGTCCCTTCCTATTTTTTTTGGTCGCAATTTCACGACATGTCACGAAATCGTGACATTTTCTTCAGATGCCCTCTCTCTCCTGATTTGGTCATGATTTCATGACATGTCGTGAAATCATGATAATTTTAGCGGATGCCTTCTTTCTCCTGCTTCGGTCGCGATTTCGCAACATGTCACAAAATCGTGACATTTTTCACTCCTGCATCTTACTTCGTCCTTTTGTCGCAATAATTCGACATGTCGCGATATTGCGACACTTTTGCTCCCTTGCACCTTCTTTCATCTTCTGGTCGTGATTTCGTGACATGTCTCGAAATCGTGACATTTTTGCTCTGTGCCTTCTCTCTCCTTCCTGAGTTGCGATAATGCGACATGTCGTGATATCGCGACACTTTTTCCTTCGTGCCTTCTCTCTCCTTCCTGAGTCACGATAATGCGACATGTCACGATATCACGACACTTTTTTTGTTGCGATATCGTGACACTTTTTTCTTCATGCCTTCTCTCTCCTTCCTGAGTCATGATAATGCGACATGTCACGATATCGCGACACCTTTTCTCCTTGCGATAATTTTTTGTTTTCCCTGGGATGCTCCTGCATCAGAAAACCAGGGTGGATTGAGAAGTGACCTTCACTTCTGTACTATTCTGTCACCTTCTCACAAATTACAAAATCTTCAACCTCTTCCACCCCCATTCTCATTTTTGTTAGCAACCTATTTTCATCCATCCCCTTCAGCAAACAGATTCTAGCACTGCTACATAGATTTTCCTTTGCCTCCCTTAAGGGCTTCAGCTTATGGCGCACTCCGTTCTTCATCACTGAATAGGTGTTGGCATGGCCATCATGCATTGCACACCGATCAAACTACCATGGCCTTCTCAACAACAAATTACAAGCATCCATAGGTAGGATGTCACACAGGACATCATCACAGTAATTCCCAATATTAAATTTCATCGAGCATTGCTCACTGACCAAAGTCCTATGGTCCTTCTGTAACCACGCTATCCGGTATGGATGTGGGTGTCTCCTCTTCTTTAACCGTAACTTAGTAACCATTTCTTCAGATACCAAGTTATCAGTACTACCATTATCTATAATAACATTACAGACCTTACCCAAACTTCTGCACCTTATGCAAAATAGGTTTCTCCTCTAGTCTAATTTCTTCTCTTCATTCAATAAGGTTCTCCTTATGAACATCACTTCTCCTCTCTCTGCCTCCTTAGAATGTTCTAATTTAGCTCTTTCATCTACTACAGTAGCTCTAGCAGGACCCTCAGGTCTCTTATTCATCCTTTCTCAGTGTTGTGGACACTCGTATGACCGATGTCCTTCCCCATAAAGGAAACAAGTTCCATGAAATCCTTCTCTTCCATATCTACCTCTTCCTCTTTGGTAGTCATTGTTCTGATTATGAGATCTGTAATCATTATCTTCCTTCTGATCCTGGCTGCTGCTAGCCTCTTCTTTCTTCTCATCTCTTTCTTCATCTATTCTTTCTCCACTGGTCCTTCCACCAGTTCTTCCACCATGACCTCTTCCTATTTTCTTACCCTCAAACCTTCTGTTCAGCTTCTCTTCAACCTTTGGAGAAAACTGGTAAGCATCTTCAATGGTGCTAATCCTAACCAGACTCAACTCTTCTTGAATACTGGTTCTCAACCCATTGATGTAATAGGCTAACTTTTCCTTGTTAGCCTCTGAATGGCTAGTTTGAATGGAGATCTTATAGAACTCCTGTGTATTCCTTGACAGTTTTGCTTGACTTTCTCAAACTCTACATTTTTCTTAGTAGATCCAACTCATAGTCACCTGGGATGAACTACCTCTTCAACTTCTCTACCATTCTGTCCCATCTGGTGATTCTCTCCTTTCCTCTCTTATTTTTTTCTAATTGTACTCCCTTCCACCATATGCTGGCATGACCCTTCAGCTTGGTCTTAGCAAACCTGACCCTATCAGGATCTTCAACCTCTTCATACTCAAAGTATTCCTCTAGGTCATTGATCTAGTCGATCAACTCCTCTAGATCAAGACTTCCAAAATACGTAGAAACCTCCATCTTTGGACTCTTTTCAATCTGAGAGATGGCTCTATATAACCTGGCTTGTGCAGGATTTATAGATTCTTCTTTTTCCTTAAACTAGTCCTCTTCATCAACTTCATGTTCACTTCCTTCTTCTCTTTTGGGTTCAATCCCTCTGCGTAGCTCCTCTTGCAGGGCCTGAACTTGCCTCTATAAAGCTCTGAAATCTTCCTCTGGCATCATATTTCTCCCACCACCATGGTTTCTTCATGGAGGCATTATGTTTGTTTCTCTTACAAGCTCTTCCATAGATCCTAGTGTAAACTACCTCATGTTCGGTGATCTTTGTACATACTCAAGAACCTCCCACTCTGATACCACCTGATCGAGGGGGGACGAATTTCAAACTTCCAAGCTCTGATACCACCTAGTCGAGGGGGGCCGAATTTCAAACTTCCAAGCTCTAATACCACCTGATCGAGGGGGGTCGAATTTCAAACTTCCAATCTTCTATTTTTCTTTAAAAAAAAAAGTTTACAACACTAGCCCGCAGGCATAGTTTACTTATCAACACTAGCCTGTAGGCATAGTTTGTTTATCATGATGCAAGCTGCCTCATGTTCGACGATCTGCTTGCGCTCCCAGGAAGAATACAATCTCCTAATCCCAAAACCCATCTCCGCCTCCCCTTATGACTGTAACCTTCAACTCTTTTTATCCTAACCTACAACTGCCACTGGGTCAACCACTAAAAACATGCATTCATGAGCCATCTAAACATCTCTGACCTTTGGGCATAGCAGTCGAGGGGCCACCATGCTCAGCAAACTTATCGGGCAAGAAAATCCCGCATTGATGAGGCACTTGACCACCTCAGGAAGCACCATCTAGGAACGCATGCCTTTTCGGGTCGTGAACCTACAGTATGTCATGATATCGTGACATTTTCCTTCCTCGTTGCCTTTCCTCTTCATTGGGTCGTGATATCCTAACATGTGATATCATGACATTTTTCTTCCTTACAACTTTCCTCTTTTTCGGGTCGCGATATCGTGACATTTTTCTTCCTTGCAACATTTCTTTCCTTCGGGTCGTGCTGTCGCGACATGTCATGATATCATGACATTTTCTTTCCTGGCAGCCTTCCCCTCCTTTAGGTCACGATGTCATGACATGTCGCGATATCGTGACATCTTTCTTTCTCATTGTCTTCCTTTTCTATGGGTCGCAATATCATGACAGTTTCTCTTTCGCTCTTCTTTATTTCTTTTGGTTGCAAAATCGTGACATGTCGCAACATCATGACATCTTGCTCTCTGCTTTCTTCTTGCCTGTACGGGTCATGAAATCATGACATGTCACGATATCATGATATTTTTTCCTTCTATTATTACTCTGCTTCGGGTCACGAAATCGTGACATGTCGCGATATCGCGACAGTTTCCTTCCTTGCCTCCTTTCTGCTTCTTTGGTCACGATTTCGTGACATGTCATGAAATCACGACATTTTCTCCTCCATCCCTTCCTGTTTTCTTTCGGTCGCAATTTCACAACATGTCATGAAATCACGACATTTTCTTCGGACGCCCTCTCTCTCCTGATTTGGTCACGATTTCGTGACATGTTGCGAAATCGTGACAATTTTCACGGATGCCTTCTTTCTCCTGATTTGGTCATGATTTCGTGACATGTCAAGAAATCGTGACATTTTTCACTCCTATGCCTTACTTCGTCCTTTTGTCGTGATAATGTGACATGTCACAATATCGTGACACTTTTGCTCCCTTGTGCCTTCTTTCGTCTTTTGGTCGCGATTTCGTGACATGTCACGAAATCATGACATTTTTGCTCTGCGTCTTCTCTCTCCTTCCTGAGTCGCGATAATGCAACATGTTGCAATATCGCGACACTTTTTTTGTTGCGATATCGTGACACTTTTTCCTCCGTGCCTTCTCTCTCCTTCCTGAGTTGTGATAATGCGACATGTCGCGATATCGCAACACTTTTCTGTCGCGATATTGCGACACTTTTTCCTCTGCACCTTCTCTCTCCTTCTTGAGTCGTGATAATGTGACATGTCGTGATATCGTGACACTTTTTTTGTCGTGATATTGCGACACCTTTTCTCCTTGCAGCATTTTTTTGTTTTCCCTGGGATGCTCCTGCATCATTGTTGCTTAGAGATAGGTTTTTTTCCTAAGCCCTTGCATGAAAGATATCAATAATTTTGAGTAGAACAAGGAAACTGCAAGATTCAAAATAATGACCTCTTAAAATAAATCCTCCAACATGTTATGATAGCCAATAAGACAATAGGCTAGGTTGAGAAGTATATGTCACAAATCTAGACATGGAAAAATAACATGTTTAAGATAATATTATACTAAAAATTATTTAATATTACTAGTGAGAATCAAACCAATAATGTTAATGATAAAGTACTCATACAACCATCTACTATCTAACAAAATCGTTAATACTAATAGTATATAAAGAAAAGAGCATCACAAATATTAATTACAGTGCTTATAGTGTAGTAATAAAAAAATTAACCATCCACTATCCATATATGACCAATATTGAAAAATATATAAAAAAACTTATGATAAAAAAAAATAGGATGAGCTTGAACATATAAACTTGGGATAGAAATATCAAATATATGCTAGGCTAGCTAAAGGACCCAACTTCATTTTCAAAATAGAAAATGTACCTCCCACCCCTTGAGGTGAATTCTATGTAATCTCCAATCAAAAAATGAATAAGGGGATAGTACATGAACATGGGTCTTCAAAATAAATGTCATATTTCATGCTTGTCATCCAAGGATGTCATAGGCCATAGTGAATATAAATTTATCACTTCTTTATGACAACATGACCACGTATTCTTCCACACATAAAAAGAGGGAAAGAACATAAAACATACATCTAAGATATTCAAGTGAGAACCTATGAAGATAAAGTATGTGCATTTACCATTCTACCATACCATCAAGATGATATGAGTAAAGGAACAAAACTTTGGTAACTATCCTTTCCCTACAAGAATTTGAAATAACCCAATAAATCATCCCCCCTTAAGGAAAATGACAATGGACAAAGCAAAAAAAATTGTGGCATGAATCAAACCCATGATTTATTTGGGATAAACCCTTAACATATATGTATTTGCCATAGTGTCTAAAATGATTGTGTAAGATTTTAATGTAGTATGAAATGGGAGATAACAATCACAAGATGTAGAATAATATGAAAGAAATTAAATCTACGAGATGACTGAAATATGCTATAAATAAAAATAATGGAAATGAATACAATGTAGATATGGAGGAAATGGACACTCCATGAACAAAGCTACTAGATTACATTACACCCATCACCAATATATGGTGATGTACACATCACTATGTTACTACCTATGAATATACTCTAAGCTTCTATGTTCTGCTTATTACAATAAATCCTTTTTATATAGGAATATAGGTTTCTTGGCCAACACTCTACCTAGCTATGCAAGGGACTCCTTGCACATATATAGCTTGCACATTGACACTTGTGTATTTATTACATTGCATGAAGTAACTAAATAAATTCCCCCTAAAGTAATCTAATGTCCTAAGTATGTACCTAGGAAGGTACATTTACATGACCCAAGTGATGTAATATAATATTTCTAACACCCCCCTATATTAAATTATTTGGGTATTAAAGACTTTAGTCTTCAATGTGGATCTTCTTCCATTGGATAGTGGAATTTGTATTCTCCTTTATTGCTTACTGTGATTAGGTTTAGCAGGTAATTTGTGTCTTAATATGATGCAAAGTAAGTTGTAGTTGAATGTTCTTCTACCTTTCATATGTGTTCACCTGGTTCAGTCTTCATGATGCCATGTTTCTTTCTAGCATGTCTTTTCTTCCTTTTCCTCCTTCTATTGTGATTTTGCATTGGTTCTGGTGGAATTTCTGCTTCATGACAAGTTAGTCTATCATCATAATAATATTTTTCTTTATTGCTAGCTTGTTTCTTGTGTTGAGTAAGTACAAACACAATTAATGATAGATAAACCATAACACACTCTTCTGATGAAAATATAACCAATATTTGTAAGTTCCACCATGCTTTGAAGAGTATTTCATGAAGATAACCAATCAATGTTGTAAAGTTACCTTCTTTAGCTTCTTTAAGAAACAAGGAGAATTTATCTTTGTCGCTAGTGGATAGATACTTGTATTCTTTTAGAGTATCTATTAAGTTTTGAGAGTAGAATTCTGCTTCATGGAATAGTTCATTTTTTTTATTATATAAATGAAGGAGTTATGAAATGATATCCAAACCTTGTACAAAGGAGACTAAACCCCACCCGAAAATAGGGATCCAATATTACTTACATATAGTAATAATAAAATAATTACAAATTAGAAGAGTTATCCATTCCAAAGCCAAACCAATACATAGGTAAGACTATACATAATTTGAAACTTAAAACAAATTGAAATCAAATCAGGATGTCAGAGATAACTAACCAAACACAAATTAGTAGTAGGACCTGAACCATAAACCGAGACATGCACCAGTCCCATTCTCCCCATGAATTTGTTGCTTTCCTAGGCTTTCCATCCCATTAAGGTAGGAATTTCTTCTAAATTGGATATTGTGGCTTGTAGGGAGGAAACAATAGCTTGGAGATATAAAATTTGGTGCAGAAACCCAAAATCAACAAGCACCCCCAAGTTTTGCAACCAAGTCATCAACAACAGCTTGACCAAAGTGGATAATTGTGTATAAGGTCATTATCGATAGAAGCAATATCCATCGTAGTTCTTCATTGTTGAAATCTTTTCTTAATATTTCATCCATGAGAGATCTTTGAAATAGTTATTATTGCTATTTTCTTAGAATTTAATTTGATAGAATCTTAGTAGTCTACCTTATAACTCCCTATATTAGGATATATGATCCCTAATTGAAGTATATAATCTTGATTTGATAAAACCTTTATTAATCCTTAGGTTTTTAGGCTTCCTTATGTCTCCCTAGTAATGAGAGTATATACACCTAATGAAGTTTAGGTTTTGTAGAAAGCTTATATCTTCCTAATTATATAGAACTCGATAATATTTGGTATATGCTATTATTATCAAGTTTTGTAGAATGTCTTATGACTCCCTAGTGATTTTGGAATATGATATAGTGCTCTTGTAAAATTTAGTTCAATTTTTGGTTGATTTTGTAAAGTTTTGTAAATATCAAAAATCAACTTTTCTAACACCTTATTACTCCTATTGAACTAAGAAGTTTTCCAATTTTGAAGAGGTTTTAATGTTGGATTTATTTTATCCCTTTTGACAAATTTTGAGACAAGAATATTACCAATTTTCAACCTTAACAAAAACCTTAATAACCTCTTTTAATATACCTTAGTATTATTTTAGTGTTTCTAATTTTAAATAACCTAATTTTGTGTTGTAATCCTTATAGCTCCCAAATATAGAAAATTAGAACATAATAATATTTGCAACTATTATAAATTTGATTTTTTAAGTAGTAACCCTTATTTCTCCTAGGTTATGTTTTGCAAATATTAGACTACTTTGATATTTAATTTCCCTAAGTTTTGCTTTCAAATAAATATTGATTTCCTTTAATACTTCAACCTTAGAATATAACCTTATAACTCCCTTTTTAATGAAAGCAAATTAGATAGGGGAAATTTTACCTTAATAAAGCTTTGCACCTTTATGAAATCATATGTGTATGGTTGTAATATGTTCTTCTTGGGTGCTATGAGTAATGACAAATTCTTCAATGTGCTCCTTGGCTTCAATGCCCTTCTTTAATGCTTCCCTTGACCTATTTGATTAAGAGTTCGTACACTTCTCTTTTCTACTTCTAAATGCTCCCGAATGCTACATTATCCCTGGTCCAAGATTCCTTTAATAGGCGATCAATATTTTGATGAGTGAAAAGTGTCACAACGATTTCATTCAATGCTCAAAGGATGCTTTGGACACTTGGTGGAGTCACCAACTCTGTTCTAATGTCTGTTACAAGTGTCACCTTTGCTTGGAATATTTTTACTCCCTCTTTGTGCATTGTTATAAGTGGCTTCTCTGCTTCAACATATGTGAGGCCTCTTATTGTAATGCTTCTAGCTAAAAGTAACTCCTCTTACACATGGAATATGGGTTCCAAAACAATGTTGTAATGTCTCCTTTCACATGTGTGAAATTCAACGTTCCTTTATGGGAATTTTAGGGTTCTTTTGGAGAATGACAAGTGGCACCTTCTTTCCTTTGCATGCCCTTGTCTTATCAATACCTTCTTGCAAGCCCTTCAATGTATTTTTCCACCTTGTTCTTTGTTGTAATTTTTTTGTGATGAGATGTTTCCAGCCAAGCAATGCTTATGGTGGAGCTTTGGTGGAGATTTGGAGGAGCTTTGGTGGAGCTTTGGTGGCTCTTGAATGGAGTTCGAATGGTAGTGCTTTGGTGGAGACTTATTGATGCTCCAATGATGGTATTGAATGCTCCTTGATTGGATGTACGATTCCAATTTGCTTGCTTTGATTTACCTTACTTATATATTGCTGGATTTATCTCCTTTAGTGAGCAATGTGACACCTTTCTTGTGCTTTGTAGGTTACCTATTATGGCTATCCAACCCATGCATGATGTGAGCCCTTTTGAGAGGCTTCTTTATGCTTGGAGTGTGCTAGTATTCAGTTGTGGCCTTCTTTATAATAATGTGCCTTTGAGGCACCTTCAAATCTTCCCTCTTCGTTATTAGAACTTATTAGAGAAGTGCAATATCATGTAACAATATTTGTATATAAAAACTTTTTATTGCACCCTTTCTTGCACTCTTTTTTCAAGTCTAATAATATGGTTTTGTGGTATATTTTTGAATGCAATGTAAGGGATTTGAGGATGTCTCTTTGATTAGACACCTTCCTCTTTTTTCTTGGTTATTTTACAAATGAACAAGGTTGTAACCACTTGATAGAAGCTCCCTTTTTGCTGTATTTTTCTGCACTATTTCTTTGTAAAAAAACCTTATTATGCTTTGAATTTGAGACTCACCAAGTCTCAATTTGAGGTTTCCTTTGTTGATCTTTGATGGCTACTTTATTCTCCAACATGTGGATAATTCGAGGCTGATTTGGTGGCTTCTCTTGGACACTAAATGTTGCATATTTTTATGCACTAATAGTGTCTTTAGACACTTTGATAGAATCTGATTTTGTGCCCTTCTCAAAAATACAAAGGCTAATATTTTGAGAGCAATAGAGTAGTGCAAATACACTTAATAATATTTTACTTTTAATGCACTAAAAATTCTCACCTTATCACTCCAATCAACTCTCAAAATAACTTATCAATGCACTTAATCAATTTATTGTGACTAATCAAGAATAATATGAAATGAACCTTCAAGAATTATTGTGCAAAAGCAATGTTGTAGAACTTAGTCTTCTTTTATTTTTCCAAAGTAGATGATAGGTAGTTGATATATAGTTGTAGTTTTGAGATCTAATCAACTCCTAATTAATGTGCAAATGAACCTTAAAAAGAACTTTCCTTTTTGCACTTTTTGAAGACTATAATGCAATCCTTTTTTTTATTTTGCAACTTTCAATCTAAATAAGGTGCCTTAATAAATCTGACAGATGATCCAATTTTAATCAATAAATATGATTGCACCCAAGTTGCATACCTTTTGAAATATTTTGTAGTGATGTAGATCTTGGTGTCTAAGATCACCAAGTTGTTCCTTTGAGTAGGATCTTGCTTCTTAGTTTCTTATTCACAAAAAGTGGTCTTGAACTTTATTTTATGAGCCTAGGTTTTGACGATTTGATACTTTAAGTAATATTATCATTTTGTTATATATTTGGAGAAGTCTTTGTATTTGAAATGGTGTCTTATTATTGTAAGAGGTAATCTTCAATATCTTGGATTTGGCAGGCTTCTCCTGTCTTCAAGTCTTCTTGTTGAATTATGACTTCAAGCAAGATCTTCTTATCAAGATTTCGAATGTCTTGAGGTCTTCTGATATTTGGCACTCCTTACCAAAATCTTCTTCTTTTTTTTGGCTTGTTGTCGGATGGTGATAATTATCCCAAATCATCTTCTCAAGATTTTGAATGTCTTGAGGTCTTATGATATTTGGCACTCCTTACCAAATTCTTCTTCTTCTTTTGGGCTTGTTGTCATATGCAGATAATTGTCCCAAATATTTTACTATCTTATATAGTGAATTTCTCCAATGAGTTCTCCTTTGATGATTTCTTCATTTTGGTTTTCCAAGTATTTTACTGGATGCTCATTGAGACCTCCCCAAGGTCTTTGATCTTGCAACTTCTTCTGGTCTTCCTTGAGATATTTTATTCAACCTTCTACTCCTATAAGTGTTGGTGGTGATATCTTCTTTCGGATCTCTAATTTTGCTACTTTTGGATTTCTGCAGGACTCTCCTAGTCCTTCTTCTTCTTCCAATACTAGAAGTTCTTCAATGAGATCTTCTCCTTGTCTCTTTAACTTCAATTTTTATTTAGGTGTTGGATTGATTCTGAAGAAGATACTCTTCCTAAATTTCTTGTAGGAATTTTCCCAACTCACTAGATCTCCTTTCCCTACAACAAAGTATTAGAACTAAAATCTTAATCTGCTTATGAATCAAATACTCTCTTCTGGAGTCTTCTTCAAGATCAAGGTTTATGTGGCCTTTTTTTTAGTATCAAGGCTTTTGTGGCCTTTTCTTCAGTATCAAGGCTTTTGTGGCCTTTTCTTTAGTATCAAGGCTTTTGTGGCCTTTTCTTAAATATCAAGGCTTTTGTGGCCTTTTCTTCTAGATCAAGGCTTCTATGGCCTTTTATTTTGGAAAAAGGCTATTGTGGTCTTTTCTTCTGGAACAAGGCTTTTGTGGACTTTTCTTCTGGATCAACGCTTTTGTGGCAATTTCTTTTGGATCAATGCTTTTATGGCATTTTATTTTGGAACAAGGCTTTTGTAGCCTTTTCTTATTCTAGCCTTTTCTTATTCTATGAAGTTCTCGATCTAGCAATGGAGATCTCCAGTCTCCTAACTTCACCATGACTCTTATCCAAAATTCTTCTTTCGTAGTATTCTTTTCTTGCACAAGGAACTAATATTTGCACTATGAAGGCACGCTGACCTTCATGCAATGAAGTTGAATTCTCCTATATTTATATTGTAGGATGTGTCCCAATCATATGAGAATTAATATTTTGCAACAAAAGAAACTATGAGCAAAAGTTAACAAATTCCAGATATCTTGAATGATCTTCACAAATTGATTTGTTAATCTAGTGGATTGAATTTTGAGTCCTAGTCTTCACGAGTTTTTCTTGCAAATCTATGGAAAGACTCTAGAAAAATGTAATCTCAGTATTTTTGGAACTAAGATTTCTTTCAGTCCTCACTTGTGGCTCTCTCTAATTCTACCACCTAGACTCTTTTAAGAGTTTTTTATAGTGGCTAGTCCATAAGCATGTCAGGTTGATAAAAAACTTAGACTCAATGATAATGGTGGTTTTTCTATTGATATATTTTTTCTATATCTACCATGGCTTTGATACCACTATTATATTTTGATGTAGTATGTAATGGGAGATAGCAATCACAAGATGTAGAATAATATGAAAGAAAGTAAATCTACGATATGACTGAAATATGCTATAAATAGAAATGATGGAAATGAATACAATGTAGCTATGGAGGAAATGAAAAATCCATGAACAAATCTAATGGACTACATTACACCCATCACCAATATATGGTGATGTACACAACACTATGCTACTACCTACGAATATGCTCTAAGCTTCTATTTTCTACTTGTTACAATGATATCCTTTTTATATAGGAAGATAGGTTCCTTGTCCAATACTCTACCTAGCTGTGCAAGGTACACCTTGCACATTTATATCTTGCACATTGGTACTTGTGCATTTATTACATTGCATGAAGTAACTAGATAAATTGCCCCTAAAGTAATATAATGTCCTAAGTATGTACCTAGGAAGGTACATTTACATGACCCAAATGATGTAATATAATTTATTTCTAATAGATGTATGGGTATAATATTACCACATTCCTTAAATAACTACCCCTTTTCCTTAAAAATATGAATTAGCATAAAGTATGATGCCCAAGTGTTTGGTGCTAAAAATCTAAAAATTAATTATTTTTTCTCCTTCTACCTCTAGATAAAATTATCTTTTATATAACCAAATGGTTTGCTTTCTATCTGATATAATACCAAGTCATATTTCACAATACTTTCCATAAAATAACAAGAGCATAACATTCACCACAAATCATATGTAATAGAATATAGAAATGAAATAAAGAAATACTAAATAAAATAGAAATATTAATAGATAAAATGGAAGAGTTGGAAGCTCTTGGACACTCAACAATAGATCATAATGATGATACACCAATGAAATGGATAAGGTGTTTAGGGTATTTATAGGAGATACCTAATCCCCTACAATAATTACATATCATGTTAACCCAACCCTACATAACACAGGGTCTGAAGGGTTAATTACAAGTTATAAGGTTAGCCATACTTGTGTTTTAACCAATGTTTCTAGGATTAATTACATAAATCCATGCCCATAGGCTTACATATAAAGCATATCATACACACGTAGCCTATACATAGGCTTATATATTACATCATACACTATCATCCTTTTAAAATTGGTTCATATTACCAATATTCTACTACTTTAAAGATTTGTAACTTCTACAATTTTGGCTTCTACTAGCAAGTTAGTGTCAAGTATAAATTGTAGATTATTTTACCTAGATATTGTTGACAAATATGTATGCTTATCTCATAGTTAAGTTTCTCCAAGATCAAATATCACTCACATAAAATCACAATCACAAGTAACACAAGTATTGCACAGCAAAAATACTTATTTTTTACATTCATAGATCATTCAGATTATATTCGATTCTACATAGCATGGAGTTGTCTCCAATATATAATAATACCCATGAAATTTTTTCTCCTCTGACTCTTAAAATATGCAAATTTTTACATACCTCACATTATGATAAAACTTTCATGATTACATAACCTCCTACTTCACATCCTGACACATAATATGACTCTTCACATCCACTCTTGACACCTAACGATTGTGACTCTTCACTTGCATACTTGACACCTTGCACACTCATACTTGCACTCTTGACACCTTTCACACTTTATTACATAACACATAACACTCTTTACATATTGACACATACTTTAGACACACACACTTCCTAATCTAATATTTACAATAGTACTCAAAGCTACTTCATGATACTCAATGTACTAAATGGTACCAAAAAATGCAATACCTCGAACACCCTCATGTATTACATTATTTGGTGTGAAGAATTTATCTTCAATATTTTTTCATTTGTCTTCATTTTTTCATTGCTCTTTCTTTGTCTTGTGATATCATTTTCGCTTGATTGGTTTTTAAACTTAACCATTATGCTCCTGCTTTGGTAGTGACTTTGATAACTTTTGGAATTGTTTTAAAGATAATTTTTTGAAGAATTTTATCTAGTATCATCATCAATATTTTTTTCAATATATCATCATAATTTTTCTCCTTGTGCCAACAAAATTTATGAGGATGATTATTTCTTCCACATAATTTACATGTATAAAGAATCCAACATTTTGCTTCTTCATGTCCAAGTCTATTGCAACTATTAGAGAATATTACATTATTTGGTACATGTTAATCTACCCCTATGGTACCTTTGGTACAATTTTAAATATGTAGCTAATAGACTAGTGTGTGAGTCTATATTTCATGACCCTCCCTAGTAGGCCTTGGGGACATAGAAACTATGTACTATTAAAGATAGCTTGTACATAGTTTTGCAGCTATGCTATGCATAGAATCAACCTTAAAGATTGTTATATATGTATAATAGTAGAATAAGGATATTATAATTAAAAGGTGTTTAATTATAATATATACTATTATATATAATATAATAGAGAAATCAGGATATTATAATTAAAAGGTGTTTAATTATAATATATACTATTATACATAATATAATAGAGAAATTAGGATATTATAATTAAAAGGTGTTTAATTATAATATATACTATTATATATAATATAATAGAGGAATAAGGATATTATAATTAAGAAGTGTTTATTTATAATATATACTATTATATATAATATAATAAATAAATAAGATATTATAATTAAGGTGTTTTAATTATAATATAAACCATTATATATAATGTAATAGGGAATAAGATTATATTATAATTAAAAAAAGATTTATTTATAATATAAATTATTGATAAGAAAATATTATAAATACAATATAATAATACTATATTTAAAAGGATATTATTTATTCCAAAAGAAGATTATTATATAAGAGTAAAATATTATATGGGATTTAAAATATTTTTATAATCGTGCATCCCAAATTAATGTTGGGGTTCGATTCGATTTTGAAAATTGAATATTATAGTATAATATTATTGTAAAATCATTATGTCATCTCTGGAGGATAAGGGTGAGCAGGTCTCATTAATAAAGTAATAGTATTATTTTGACACAGAGGGATGGTAGCCTCCAGTTGGGAGCAGAATGCATTTATGATAGAAGGTAAGGCAGGCCTTCAATAAGGACTGACATGCTTTAATGAAAGAGGATAGTGGGCGGTGGAAGATGGATCGCCATGAAGAATAGCAAGGAGGAAGGAAGAGAGGAGTGGTTTTTGCAAGTCAAAGGAGGGGAGAGAAAGTTTATTTTTTGAATAAACTATGATGTGAGGGATGCAGCCTCTACGCACGAATCAACAGGTATGTAACTACCTATGATGATGTTTTTCATAGTAGATTTCAATGTTCAAACCTTGATAGCATGGTTTGAACGCAATGTAATCTATTTATATCTAGAACATTTCTCCAATTTTAGGAATGATCATTTGACATGTGTATTGGATCCAATTATCATTCACCAAACCCTGTGTTGTATGGATCAAGATGCCTCTTCCCAGTGAAACTCCTGAATGGGTTATAGTAATAATAGATTTTTTTGAACCCCTGTCCTAAGATCTACCTGAAATATAGGTTAGGTACAACATGATGGCTTTGGAAGTTATCTCTATGAAATTTAGGGGTTCTCTGTGCATCTCTACCGTATATGGACTGTGTTGCGTAATAATGGTTCATGAAACCCCCAATGGCAAGTGTTAAATTTTGTAAAACCATCCTATATGATGCATTAGGCCTAGCATGGGTTGCAAAGAACCTTCGATGTTGGTTTTTGGCCCCTATGAGCCATCCTTTGGATGGCTAGGATGCCATAGCTTGCGTGCAACCTACTCAAGTGAGAGCTATTATAGTGCCCTCCTTGAGAATTATTCCACATAGGATGTGCTCATGGTATGGAGACCCTAAAAGGGATTAATCCTCCCATATGGACTTGACCACCCAATGGTGGTCGAGGACCGACCACTTGGTGGTCAGGTTTGACCATATTAGCACTAGCTTGAGCACCTTAAAATGTGAGTTGATCATTTGATTGACCCTTCTATGCACCACATGAATTTCTATCAAATAGGAACTGGTTTTGTATGGTATAGGTGTTTGCCATGTGCCTTGGTGGAGAGCCAATAAAAACACTTTTGAAAATAGGTGTAGGATTTATCCCACATTGCTCCTGTGGGAGAAATTCAGTGGTTCTTTAAGGGGAATACTCCCCTTAGGAAGTGACCACCACACGGTGGTCATGGTGGCCATCAAGTGATGGTTACTAGCACCAGTTAGAGGCACTTTGACCACACTAAAGTGGTCAGACTAGCCAAGAAGGCTAGGGTACAGTGTAGTGGTTGGCACAATCGATTTGTTGTTAACCTAACCTGAATATTGGTTTGAATGGTTGGCTAGTGTCGAATAGTTGTGGTGCACAGCTCGAAGTAGCAAACCCCTTTTTTGATCCTTGTTGACTACTTAAACATTGATTTGTGTAAAACAAAGTGATATGATGTTAGGTAGCATAATTTGGTCTATGTTAGAAGACATATACATAGATTGTGATAATTTATTTGTGTGTCATAGATATATATTAAAGTGTTTTAATTAATATGTATTTCATTATGTTCAACCCTTTATAGCGTCGCTTGAATGCAATGTAATCTCTTTAGATTTAGAACATCTCTCCAGTTTTAGGAATGATCATTTGACCTATGTATTGGATACAGTTATCATTCACCAAACCCTATGTAGTATGGATCAAGACGCCTCCTCCCAGTGAAAATTTTGAATGGGTTATAGTAACAATAGATTTTTTTGAACCCCTTTCCTAAGATCTACCTGAAATATAGGTTAGGTACAACATGATGGATTTGGCAGTTATCTCTGTGAAAGTTAGGGGTTTTGTGTGCATCTCTATTGTAGATGGGCTGTGTTGCATAAGACTGGTTCGTGAAACCCCATGGCAAGTGTTAAATTTTTTAAAACCATCCTATATGATGTATTAGGCCTAGCATGGGTTGCAAAGAACCTTCAATGTAGGTTTTTTTTCCCTATGAGCCATCCTTTAGATGGCTAGGATGCCATAGCTCGTGTGTAACCTGCTCAGGCAGGAGCTGCTGTAGTGGCCTCCCTGAGCATTATTCCACATAGGATGTACTCGCGGTATGGTGACCCTAAAAGGGATTAATCCTCCCATATGGACCGACCACCCAATGGTGGTTGAGGACCGACCACTTGGTGGTCAGGTTTGGCCATATTAGCACTAGCTAGAGCACCTTAAAATGTGAGTTGATCGTTTGATTGACCCTTCTATGCACCACATGAATTTATATTAGATAGGAACTGGTTTTGTATGGTATAGGTGTTTCCCATGTTCCTTGGTGGAGATCCAATAAAAACCCTTTTGAAAATAGGTGTGGGATTTATCCCACATTGCTCCTTTGGGAGCAATTTAGTGGTTCTTTAAGGGGAATACTCCCCTTAGGAAGTGACCACCACTCGATGGTCATGGTGGCCACTGAGTGATGGTCACTAGTGCTAGTTGGAGGCGCTTTGACCACACTGAAGTGGTCAGACTAGCCAAGAAGGCTAGGGTATAGTGTAGTGGTTGGCACCATCGATTTTCTTTTAACCTGAACCGAATATTGGTTTGAATGGTTGGCTAGTATTGAATATTTGTGGTGCGTAGCTCGAAGCAGCAAACCCCTTTTTTGATCCTTGTTGACTACTTAAACATTGATTTATGTAAAACAAAGTGATATGATGTTAGGTAGTATAAGTTGGTATATGTTATAAGAAATATACATAGATTGGGATAATGTATTTGTGTGTCATAGATATAGATTAAAGTGTTTTAATGAAGATGCATTTAATTATGTGATCTATATGGAATGGAAATAAATATAGTTTCATTTATATTTGAAGATAGACTATATTGAAAGGAAATAAATATAGTTTCATTTATATTGAAGATAGACTATACTAAAAGGAAATAAATATAGTTTTATTTATATTTTAATATAGACTATATTGAAAGGAAATAAATATAGTTTCATTTATATTTGAAGTTAGACTATATTGAAAGGAAATAAATATAGTTTCATTTATATTTGAAGTTAGACTATATTGAAAGGAAATAAATATAGTTTCATTTATATTTGAAGTTAGACTATATTGAAAGGAAATAAATATAATTTCATTTATATTGAATATAGACTATATTGAAAGGAAATAAATATAGTTTCATTTATATTTGAAGATAGACTATATTGAAAGGAAATAAATATAGTTTCATTTATACTGAAGATAGACTATATTGAAAGGAAATAAATATAGTTTCATTTATATTGAAGTTAGACTATAAGGAAAGGAAATTAATATAGTTCATTCATATTTGAAGTTACTCTATATTAAAAGAAAATTATCTTATAAAAGAGATTAACATAGTTATATTGCATTGAAAATAATTATGTTTAAAGAGAAATATGATAATGCTAGAGTTGATTAGCATAGATTATGTTTAAAGAGAAATGTGATTATGTTAGAGATGATTAGCATAGATTATGTTTAAAGAGAAATATGATTATGCTAGAGTTGATTAGCATAGATTATGTTTAAAGAGAAATGTGATTATGGTAGAGTTTATTAGCATAGATTATGTTTAAAGAGAAATGTGATTATGCCAGATTTGATTAGCACGGATTATGTTTAAAGAGAAATGTGATTATGCTAGAGTTGATTAGCACAAATTATGTTTAAAGAGAAATGTGATTATGCTGGAGTTGATTAGCATAGATTATGTTTAAAGAGAAATGTGATTATGCTAGAGTTGAGTAGCATAGATTATGTTTAAAGAGAAATGTAATTATTCTAGAGTTGATTAGCATAGATTTTGTTTAAAGAGAAATGTGATTATGTTAGAGTAAGTTAACATAGATTATATTTGAATAGAAATATGGTTATGCTAAAGTTGATTAGCATAGATTGTGTTGTAAATGGAAATAGAATTATGTTAAAGTAAGTTAACATAGATTGTATTTGAAAGGAAATGTGATTATGCTAGAGTTGATTAGCATAGATTATGTGTAAAGAGAAATGTGATTATGCTATAGTGGATTAGCATAGATTATGTTTAAAGAGAAATGTGATTATGCTATAATTTTATTAGCATGGATTGATTTTAAAAGTAATAACTGTAGATTATGTTATATGCTAGATAACATAATGAATGATTATGCTAAGATGTTAATGTAGTTTAGTATTTGTGAAGTGGTTTATTAGATTGACTAAAGGTATGGGACTTTAGTTGGTTTAGTAAATGTGAAGCGGTTTATTAGATTGACTAAAGGTATGGTATTTTAGTTGGTTTAGTAAATTTGAAGTGGTTTATTAGATTGACTAAACGTATGGGACTTTAGTTGGTTTAGTAAATGTGAAGTGGTTTATTGTATTGACTAAAGGTATAGGACTTTAGTTGGTTTAGTAAATGTAAAGTGATTTATTAGATTAGCTAAAGGTATGGGACTTTAGTTAAATAAAAATATTTGGTAAATGAAAATATTCTTATGTAGAATCTAGTATTGATTGTATAAGTATGATAAAGCAATCATGGAGATTGTTGTGTGGATTAATTAAGAATTCCATGGTAAAGTCGTATGAACTATGTGTTCTATGCATTGTATTGGCTTATGTTGAAATAAAATGATTATGGATCCTTGTATTTGTAAAAGATCAAACTTATGCAATATATGGAATGTATTTGAGGCTAGTTTTTCCCATAAGGGTTTTCCCCAAGATATATCATTGTGTTATGGATACCTTTTGGATCTTACTTTATGTATTTCCTTATTGTGATTTCTATGTTTACTTTCAGTATGTCTTTGTTGGTTACTTCTCATTTTTTTATTTGATTTAGTTCCTAGGTTATATTGTTCTTTATTTTTTCCTAATGTGATTATGTGTAGTTGTTAAAATGTTTTGTGGTTAATTACTTTTAAAAATATATATTTAATAGTAAATAGTGGCAACCCTCAACTAGTCAGGTTATGGGGCATTATATATGGTATCAGAGCAGTAAGGCGTAGGACGAAACACTTTGCATGGAAGGTTCTCTAGGAGATAATGGACTAGAGGTTCCTTTAGAATGTGCTAAAGGATAGGTGTCTTTTTTATAACAGGCCTTTGCTTAGTTGAGTTGAAGCTAAGAAGACCTTGAACTACCAAGTTGCTTGTAGCTAAAGCACATGGTCATGGGACTACTAGCTTCCATAGATAAGAGTCTAGGTGTGATGGGTTATAATATTCCTTGGATAAGCTAGGTATTGCTTAGGGATTGGACCTAGGAAAAGAAAATTTATTTTGGTATAATATCTTGTGTAAAGCAAGCACAACCTTAGCCATTCGCTAATAAAGATAGCTAAAAGTAGATAGATGACTTTATCTATCTCAAATGAGGTAGATGGATAGAGTTAGTTCATAGTAAAAAGGATATAAATGACTTTAGCTATCTCAAATGAGATAGATGGATAGAGTCATCTTGTAGCTAAAAGGAGATATATGGCTTTAGCTATCTCAAATGAGATATATGAATAGAGTCAGCTCATAGCTAAAAGGAGATATATGGCTTTAGCTATCTCAAGTGAGATAGATGGATAAAGTCAGCTCATATCTAAAATAAGATAGATGGATAAATTTAGTCCATAGTGAAATTTGGATAAATAACTTTAGGTATCTCATAGGCAAGGTGAGATAGATACCTTAAAGTGAGCTCATTATAGGTGAAATGACTAATTTTGGTTAAGTTAATCATGTGTAAAGATAAACATGAGGTTCTATTCTTCAGATTTAAGCTTGAAATTATGAGGAAGAGTAGGTAGGAAATCTACCCTAAAGAGGATTATGGGGTCATCTTCTTAGAATTATTAATGAATAAACCAAATTTGAGTTTAATGAACACTCAAAGGTGTGAAGAATTTGTCTACATAGCAAATTCTGAGGCTAAGAAGTAAGAAAATCTTATATAACTGCAAACCTTAAAGAAGGCACACAACAGTATTGACTTGAAATCCCTTGGATTTAGTGGAGAAATTCCAGGAAAACCTACCCCCAGGTGAGAGTTATAGTAATTTTCAAATCAAAATAAAATAAAATCTAGTAGAGAGTAAGATCTCAACATGGATATTGGACTCTTGTGTTTTAAGGATAGAGTATTTTCACCTAGAGTAAGTAGTTAGAAGCAATACAAGATGCTATATTTCCTTATTTATCTTATCTTGTAGGTACAAGGAATCAAAAAATATGAAACAAAACCTCCTTCTGGATAGATTTGGAGGAGGATGATACTATTTTTAGTTGTTCAATAAATAGGGTTACATATCCTATAGAGTGGATGTAATATTGATATTTGCAAAGGATAAGGAAATATTGTTTAATCTCAATAGAATGAAAGGCAGACATGGTCCTTGACCATTCAAATTGTGTAAACAAAGATGCTTTTACTAAGAAACATCAGGGATGGTGTTAGTCCTAGTGGGGGAGGATGTCATGACCCTCCCTAGTAGGCCTTGGGGACATAGAAACTGTGTACTATTAAAGATAGCTTGTACATAGTTTTGCAGCTATGCTATGCATAGAATCAACCCTAAATATTGTTATATATGTATAATAGTAGACAAGGATATTATAATTAAGAGGTGTTTAATTTTAATATATACTATTATACATAATATAATAGAGAAGTCAGGATATTATAATTAAAAGGTGTTTAATTATAATATATACTATTATATATAATATAATAGGGAAGTAAGATATTATAATTAAAAGGTGTTTAATTATAATATATACTATTATATATAATATAATAGAGAAGTCAGGATATTATAATTAAAAGGTGTTTAATTATAATATATACTATTATACATAATATAATAGAGAAATAAGGATATTATAATTAAAAGGTGTTTAATTATAATATATACTATTATACATAATATAATAGAGGAATAAGGATATTATAATTAAAAAAATAATAATTATAATATATACTATTATATATAATATAATGAAGAAATAAGATATTATAATTAAGAGGTTTTAATTATAATATAAACCATTATATATAATGTAATAGGGAATAAGATTATATTATAAATAAAAAGGGATTTATTTATAATATAAATCTATTTTGATAAGAAAATATTATAAATATAATATAAGAATAGTATATTAAAAAGGATATTATTTATTCCAAAAGAATGTTATTATATAAGAGTAAAATATTATATGGGATTTAAAATATTTTTATAATTGTGCATCCCAAATCAATGTTGGGATCCGATTCAATTTTGAAAATTGAATGTTGTAGTATAATATTGTTGTAAAATTGTTCTACCATATTTGGAGGATAAGGGCGGGCAAGTCTCATTAATGAAGTAAGAGTAGTCTTCTAACATGGAGGGATGTCGACCTCTAGTTAGGAGTAGATTACATTTACGATAGAAGGTAAGGTAGTCCTTCAATAAGGACTAACATGCTTTAATGAAAGAGGACATGGGGTGGTAAAGGATGGACCACCATGAAGAAGATCAAGGAGGAAGGAAGAGGGGGGCAGTTTTTGTAGGTTAGAGGTGGGGAGAGAAAGCTTATTTTCAAATAAAATATGATACAAGGGATGCAGCCTCTATGCGTAAATCTACAGGTATGTAACTACCTATGATGATGTTTTTCATAGTAGATTTCTATGTTCAACCCTTAATAGCATGGATTAAACCCAATATAATATCTTTAGATTTAGAACGTTTTTCCAATTTTGGGAATGATCGTTTGACCTATGTATTGGATACAGTTATCATTCCCCAAACCCTACGTAGTATGGATCAAGATGTCTCCTCCCAGTGAAATTCTTGAATGGGTTATAGTAACAGTTGATTTGATTGAACCCCTATCCTAATATCTACCTAAAATAGAGGTTAGGTATAGCATGATGTCTTTGGAATTCATATCTATGAAATTTAGGGGTTCTATGCGCATCTCTACCACAAATGGACTATGTTTCATAAGACTAGTTCGTGAAACCCCCATGGCAAGTGTTAAATTTAGTAAAACCATCCTATATGATGTATTAGGTCTAGCATGGGTTACAAATAACCTTCGATGTTAGTTTTTGGCCCCTATGAGCCACCCTTTGGATGGCTAGGATGTCATAGCTCGCACACAACCTGCTTGGGTGGGAGTTGTTGTAGTGGCCTCCCTAAGCATTATCCCACATAGGATGTGCTTGGTGTATGACGAACCTAAAAGGGAGTAATCTGCCCATATGGACTCGACCACCTAGTAGTGGTGAAGGACCGACCACTTGGTGGTTAGGTTGGCCATATTAGAACTAGCTCAAGCACCTTAAGATGTGAGTTCATATTTTTATTAACCCTTCTGCGCACCACGTGACTTTCTATTATATAGGAACTAGTTTTGTATGGTATGGGTGTTTGCCATGTGCCTTGGTGGATAGCCAATAAAATTCCTTTTGAAAATAGGTGTGGTATTTATCCCACAGTTCTCCTGTGGGAGCAATATAGTGGTTCTTTAATGGGAATACTTCCCTCAAGAAGTGACCACCACTCGGTGGTCATGGTTACCACCAAGTGGTGGTCACTAGCGCTAGTTGGAGGTGCTTTGACCACACTGAGATAGTTAGACTAGCCAAGAAGGCTAGGGCACAATGTAGTGGTTGGCACCATCGATTTGTTGTTAACATGATCCAAATGTTGGTTTGAATGGTTGGCTAGTGTCGACTAGCTATGGTGTGCAACTCAAAGTAGCAAACCCCTTTTTTTATCCTTGTTGACTACTTAAACATTGATTTGTGTAAAACAAAGTGATATGATGTTAGGTAATATAAGGTGGTCTATGTTAGAAGAAATATACATAGATTGGGATAATGTATTTGTGTGTCATAGATATAGATTAAAGTGTTTTAATGACTATGAATTTCATTATGTGATCTTTATGGAATGGAAATAAATATAGTTTCATTTATATTTGAAGATAGACTATATTGAAAGGAAATAAATATAGTTTCATTTATATTGAATTAAACTATATTGAAAGGAAATAAATATAGTTTCATTTATATTTGAGGATAGATTATATTGAAAGGAAATAAATATAGTTTCATTTATATTGAAGATAGACTATATTGAAAGGAAATAAATATAGTTTCATTTATATTAAAGTTAGACTATATTGAAATAAAATAAATATAGTTTCATTTATATTTGAAGATAGATTATATTGAAAGGAAATAAATATAGCTTAATTTATATTGAAGATAGACTATATTGAAAGGAAATAAATATAGTTTCATTTATATTTGAAGATAGACTATATTGAAAGGAAATAAATATAGTTTCATTTTTATTGAAGATAGACTATATTGAAAGGAAATAAATATAGTTTCATTTATATTGAAGTTAGACTATATGGAAAGGAAATTAATATAGTTCATTTATATTTGAAGTTAGTCTATATTAAAAGGAAATTATGTTATAAAATAGCTTAACATAGTTATATTGCATTGAAAAGAATTGTGTTTAAAGAGAAATGTGATTATGCTAGAGTTGATTAGCATAGATTATGTTTAAATAGAAATGTGATTATGCTAGAGTTGATTAGCACAAATTATGTTTAAAGAGAAATGTGATTATGCTAGAGTTGATAAGCACATATTATGTTTAAAGAGAAATGTGATTATGCTAGAGTTGATTAGCGCAGATTATGTTTAAAGAGAAATGTGATTATGCTAGAGTTGATTAGCGCAAATTATGTTTAAAGAGAAATGTGATTATGTTGGAGTTGATTAGCATAGATTATGTTTAAAGAGAAATGTGATTATGCTAGAGTTTATTAGCATAGATTATGCTTAACGAGAAATGTGATTATGTCAGAGTTTATTAGCACAGATTATGTTTAAAAAGAAATGTGATTATGTTAAAGTTAAGTTAACATAGATTATATTTAAATAGAAATATGGTTATGCTAAAGTTGATTAGCATAGATTGTGTTGCAAATGGAAATAGAATTATGTTAAAGTTAGTCAACATAGATTGTATTTGAAAGAAAATGTGATTATGCTAGAGTTTATTAGCATAGATTATGTGTAAAGAGAAATGTGATTCTACTAGAGTGGATTAGCATAGATTATGTTAAAAGAGAAATATGATTATGCTAGAATTTTATTAGCATGGATTGATTTTAAAAGTAATAACTGTGGATTATGTTATATGCTAGATAACATAGTGAATGATTATGCTAAGATGTTAGTGTAGTTTAATAAATGTGAAGTGTTTTATTAGATTAACTAAAGGTATGGGACTTTAGTTGATTTAGTAAATGTGAAGTGGTTTATTATATTGACTAAAGGTATGGGAATTTAGTTGGTTTAGTAAATGTGAAGCATTTTATTAGATTGATCAAAGGTATGGGACTTTAGTTGGTTTAGTAAATGTGAAGTGGTTTATTAGATTGAAGAAAGGTATGGGACTTTAGTTGGTTTAGTAAATGTGAAGTGGTTTATTAGATTGACTAAAGGTATGGGACTTTAGTGGGTTTAGTAAATGTGAAGTGATTTATTAGATTGATTGTAGGTATGGGAATTTAGTTGGTTTAGTAAATGGAAAGCAGTTTATTAGATTAGCTAAAGGTATGGAACTTTAGTTAAATAAAATGTTTGGTAAATGAAAATATTCTTACGTAGAATCTAGTATTGATTGTATAAGTATGATAAAGCAATCGTGGATATTGTTGTGTGGATGAATTGAGCATTCCATGGTAAAGTCGTATGAACTATGTGTTCTATGCATTGTATTGGCTTATGTTGAAAGAAAAGGATTATGGATCCTTGTATTTGTAAAAGACCAAACTTATGCAATATATGGAATGTATTTGAGGCTATTTTTTCCCATAAGGGTTTTCCTAAGGATATATCATTGTGTTATGGGTACCTTTTGGATCTTACTTTATGTATTTCCTTACTGTGATTTTTTTTTTGTGGAAAACATCCCAAAAGGGATGACACTTTCATGTAAGACCTAGAGAGGCAGGGGTATCTATTTCGCTAAAATTCCCCAAGGCTCGGACCTGGACTACCACCTTTGAAATACTCAAGGAGTAAACCTGAAACAACAAAAAACAAGAAAACACAAACACAAACACATAAAAAGATTAAAAAAACAAAAAATAAAAAAACATGCTGCTTGAGTGTGTCAAAAAGATAAAGCACAACCAAACACACACACAATAAGATAAAAAAAACAACACAAACCACACATAAAAATACAATAACAACATAACAAAATATAGATAAAATAAAAAACAACAGAATGCTACAAAGACAACCAACAAAATCATGAAAAACAAAAACAACCAAAACCTATCAAATAATAAAAAATAAAAAAATAAACAACCAACAATAGACAACAGGGAAAAATAAGAACATAGAAAACACTCACACACCGAAACACAAAAACACCAATTAACACAAACATATAGAAACACAAGCACAAGAACATCAAAACACAACAAAAACAACAAAAAATACAAAATAACAAAAAAACAAAAACAACAAAAAACAACACAAAAAAACACACACATAAATAGAAAAGAAAAAAGAAAAAATAGAAAACAATAATGACCTTTCTAGACCAAAATACTATTAAGGCAATAATCAACAGAGAACAAAAAAGAAAGATTAATTTGAGCTAGGGAACTAAAATACCCTGATCGAACTAAAGAGAAGCAAAAAAAACAAGAAAAAACTAGGTACCTTCAAAACTGGAGCCATCCAAAGAAATGATAGAAATAAGAGCTTCCATTATTTGTGAAGCCTACCATCTAGGAGGGTGGTTTTAGCAAGTAATATCACCTTTTTCCAAAGACCAATTAGCTAAAGCATTAGCATTCTTGTTTCAATCTCTGACCACATGATTATAATCAACTTTCAAAAATCCCATTTGGATTAACTAAATCTTCTCAATAATTCTTTTTATTCTCTAATCAACCTTATAATTCTTAGAAGGAGTCTTCAAAATATTAATCATGAGTTGAGATTCAGACTCAACTAGTACCTTTTCCCATCCAACCTTAGTAGCCTCTTAAAGGCCTCTACGGATACCATACCCCTTAGCAAGGTTATTGGATAGAATACCTAAATTCTCAGCAAAAGTAAAAACTAGGGAGTCATCTGAAATTCTACCAATTCCTCCCACACTAGCTTTTTCATGGTTCCCTCTAGAGGCTCCATCAGTATTATTTTTTCCAAAATCCTTAGAAGGAGGTTGCCAATTCCTTGTTTTATCCATATTGTAATTACTCACATTCCCTTTAAGCTAGTTTCTCTTATAAGAGTTAATATTAAATATTTGCATCACTTGATCCTATCTTTGGTGGGATTTTTGAGGGTGATTAAGGAGCTGATGAACTGATTCAACTAGGTTGGCAATGGTATTTTTCCATATATAGTGAATATCCTTCATTTCTTGATTAAAAATCCAATTGTTCCTTTCATTCCATATGTTCTAAAGAAGAATGGTAGAACCCATACAAACTAACTACCTAATAAAATTATCAACACCCTCTTGATTAGGCCAATCCCTCCAAAGTTTTTCAAAAGTAAAAAATTGGGCCACTGTAAGCCAGGTAAAGTGGTCATTCTCCTCCAAAGCTCAGAGGCTAAAGTACACTCAATAAAAATATGAATGAGAGTTTCCACATTCTCTTATTTCCTTGTGATTTCTATGTTTACTTTTAGTATGTATTTGTTGGTTACTTCTCATGTTTTGATTTGATTTAGTGCATGGGTTATATTATTCTTTATTTGCTCCTAATATGATTATTTGTAGTTGTTAAAATATGTTGTGGTTAATTACTTTTTTTTTTAAATATTTATAAATAGTGGTAATCCTCAACTAGTCAGGTTACGGGTTGTTACACTATAGTTTAGGGTATGTGATTTATAGTTCCCCTAAAGCCTGTGTTCAGGTGTAGGATGTGTACAAATGTCATGTAACAATGTGTGCAAGTGTGTAGTGTAATAAAATGTGTAAGTAAATAAAAAGTCACAAGTCATGTATACAAGTGGCAAGATGTAAATCCAAGGAACATGAGAGGTTTGTCTTATGTGTGGAATAGGAAAGGATGCATCTCCTAGATATGTGAAGAGTGCAATAGTCAAGTATTTAAGAATCACATTTCTAAGGTTATATTATGGAGACAAATCTCCATGTATGATGTATGGAATATTGTATTAAAGAAGTTCATTGTAACAAAATATTTATCAAATAATATTGAATCTTGTATACAATATTTTAAGCAATTATCTTGTAAGTTTTTTTATGCATATTGTTATTTATATAGGCCTATGAATCCATATTATTATTATTTGCATGAATGTTATGTTCCTTGATATTGGTCATTTATTCTATTTCTATAATATTTGACTCTACTCAAGATCCTGGATATTAGGACCTATGATTGAATTTGGCTAAAAAGCCAACAACAATAATTATATTTTTATATTATTTCCATTTATTGCACATGCTATTAAAACATATTTTTATCATTTCTTTGATGAATATCATTGTAGCATACATCCTTCATTAAGGACTTATTATTCAGTATGTGTCTTTCTATCTTAATAACCAAAGCTCAGTATGCATGGTTATTAGAATTCTTGAGAAAACAATGTAAACAATGTTGAATTATTAAGGACATTCTATCTTTATTTTCTCATAAATGAATTGTAGATATTCCATTGATTTTTGTCATCCATTATTTCCCACTTCAATGGTGTTTTTTAAATGATCTCTCGATGTCTTTCCTTCAACTACACTTTTCTTTGATAAAACATATCGGATACTTATTTTCTTTCTTCCTTTGTCAGTTGCCATTAATCAATTCTTTTAAATTTCTCCTTCACTCAATTTTTTAAATTTCTTTATCTCCCATATTTAAATCAACTTCTCCTTTCTCAAATTCTCCTTTCCAATTATCAATTCATTTTTCACTCATAACTTTGAAATATTTAATTTCAAATTCTTCCCTTCTTTTCAAATTTCCTCTTTTAAAGACCTTAATTCATCATTCATTAAATTTTAAATCTCATTCAAATTTTAAATCTTCCATTTTTCAATCAAAATTTCAATTTTACCTTTCCAATTTCTTTCCCTTTGATCTTCTTATTTCTCCCTTTAATTAATTTTTCAATTTCTCAATTCCAAATTTCTCCTTTTAATTAATTAAATTATTTAATTAATTAACTAACTAGCTCCATTAATTAAATTATTCTCTTATTTCTCCAATCATCAATCAAACATTCTTCAAATAAATTATTCACTTACCTTATATCTCCATTAATCACAATGCTCAACTCCTTTTAATTTTATTATTTATCCAAGTGATTTAATAATCAATAAAGTAATTTACAACTCCCAAAAAATTTAATATGCATCCACAAATTCAAATATGCCCTAATAAGGTATTGATGTTATTTCAACTTTGGAGCTCTGCTAGGGTTTTATGAGGAAAAACTACTTTGCTAGGGTTTGATGAATAAAAACTGCTCTGCAGGGATGACATCAGCTTTCGAAGGAGGTCTAAAAACTTGGAGGAATATCGTGATGGCATCGGGTTCGGCATAGAGAGTGCATGCTCGTGATATTTTTCATCTAAAAATGACTGGAAGGAATAGGATTTTTTAGTGCATTTCGGGAACCACTTGTTAAATAACAATGGATGTTTGGAATGATGTGAAGTCAGGCCAGTTCTAGTGGTTCAACCAGACTCGGTGGTGGAAGATGTGGAGTATCTAACCAAACATGCCCTTATTGGAAATTTTTTGGGCATCTAAATTTCTCTCCCCTTTGTGGAGGCTTGGGTCAGGAAAACTTGGAATCCTAAAGGCGATGTGGAGGTGATTCTAAGTGCAAAAAGCTATTTTATGGTGGTTTTCTCTTGTATTGCAAATCATAACAAAGCATTTGAAGGGGGTACTTATTTCTATAACCAAGTGGGACTCTTTCCTAAACCCTAGCATGTGGGTTTCAACCCATCAGAGGAGCAATCATCACAGGTTCCAGTATGGGTGCGGCTTCCATGGCTCCCATTGGAATTCTGGAGAACTGATATCTTGCATAAGATTGCCCTTCTTCTTGGGAAGCCGATTGGACCGTCACAACATACAATGGATAAAAAGGTAATCTTTGTTGCTTGTATTTATGTTCAAATTGACTTAAATAATCCTATTCTATATTCTATTTAAATACAATATGGATCAACTACATGGGTTCAAAAACTTGACTATGAAGCTCTTCCATTTCATTGTCGGATTTGCCATGAATATGTCCACCTGCAAAGAAAATGCCCTAAGTTTATCTCACCTGTGGCTTCAAATCCTGGGCCCTCTCAGTATGGACAAATTTTGGATAAATAAAAATCCCCGATAAAGGAAGGGGAACGAGATAAGAAAGGTTTTATTTCGGTAAAAACCCAAAATAGAGGATGAAGGGCAAACAAAGACCTTAAGGATAGCCAACTAGATGCTCTACTCAACCATTTTGAAATATTAGATGATCTTGATCAGTGCATGGAGATACCTAAAACATCGCTACCTAATGCAAATATAACAAGGCCAAATTAGATGTCTCTTCTTGAGGGGGAACTTAAGGAATCAGATCTAGGGGGTTTAAATGAAGAACAAAGGGCTTTGGATCTGAGTATAGGGGACATGGATGGGTCTAGCCCTATAAGAGAAACTATTTTGGAAAGTGGTACATATTTAGTTATGTCCTCTCCTACTCAGGCACTGATGTAGTCATCCTTGGACTGCAAAACTCCTACGGTGTTGGGATTGCAGCAAAAAATAATTTAAAAAAAATCGGATAAGAATATGAAGGTGGGTCGGAAGAAGGACCAGGATAAAATTAAGTTAATGGGGGAGACTTTGGTGGATTCAGGCTTGGTGAGAACATTGGACTCCCATTTTTATAACCCCAAAAATGATTATCCTCTCATGGAATGTAAGGGGGTTGAACAACATCCCTAGACAAAAAGTTGTTCATGATTTGGTTCGTGTGCATTCTTCGGATGTGGTGTTTATTCAGGAGACTAAATTGGATATTGATAGTATGTTCAATATTGCTCCCAAGTTGTGGATAAGGGGGCAATTCCAGTGTATTGGTGCATGTGGATATACTGGTGGTGTCAATTGTTTATGGTATCCGGTTAAGATATCCCCTCTTACTTGGATTTATAGCAGATGGTCTATTTCGATGGTTGGGCATGATAATGAATCTGGTGAAACCATCATGCTTACAAATCTATATGATCCTGTTGATTACAATGGTAAAGTGAATTTGTGGAAGCACATTTGCTTTGTGAGAAGTTTGGTTCCCCTGTACCCATGGATTTTGGCTAGAGACTTCAACTCTATCACTTGTCTATAGGAGAAATGTGGTGGGGTGGACCGTCTCGAGCCTTTTTCTTTTGTCTTCAGTGCTCATATCCAGGCCCTAAACTTGGTTGACATCAAGACAAATAATGGGATCTTTACTTGGCACAATAAAAGTTGTGGGAAAGCTTCATATTAGAGAGACTGGATAGGTTTTTGATATCCAGTTATTGTATGGGTAATAATAGAAGTGCTAGTTCTATGATTCTGGAGGGTAGGGGATCTGATAATTGGCCTACAAAACTCTTTGCTTTGGAGTTAGGGTTAAAAAATAATCCCTTATTTAAGTTTCAACTTATGTGGCTTCGTGATACTAAGCTTCATGATTTCATGTGAGGTTGGTGGACCACTAGCAAACCTCCTCATGGCACTGCTATGTATTCCTTTATGAAGTGACTACAATTTGTAAAACATAAATTAAAGAGATGGAATAGACTGAATTTTGAAAACCTTTCCTTGGCTAATCTGGTAGCTCTTAAGAGGATGGAAGAAGCTTCAAGGAAGATTAGAGATCAGGGATTCATGAAGGAGATTCTTGTTGAGGAATCTGAGGCTATGAAAGACCTTACTAAATGGGAACTGAGGGAAGAAATTTTTTGGAAATAAAAAACTCCAGTAGATTGGCTTCAGGAAGGGGATAGGAACACAACCTTCTTTTATAACTCAGTTAAGGCTCACCGTAATGGTAACCTGATTACCTCTCTTGTGAATTCTTAGGGTGCCCTGCTATCTTCTTTCAGGGATATTTCAGAAGAGACTAAGAGGTATATTTCCTCTCTCTTCAATGAGGACTCCCTATCAGATGATGAGAATGAAAAGCTTATTCTAAACTGTATTCTAGTGATTGTTTCTAGAGAGATGAATGAGCACTTGATGGGTCCAATTTCCCTTGAGGAGTTGGAAAATTTTGTATTCAATATGAAAAAAGGAAAATCCCCAGGCCCAGATGGATTCCTGATTGAGTTTTATCAAGAGTTTTGGGATTTAATAAAATTTTATCTTTTGGATGTGGTCCATGAGTCCCAAAAGAACAAACAGATGCTAAGGGCCCTAAATGCTACCTTTGTGGTGCTTATACCCAAAAAAGAGGGAGAAAATTCCTTGGATATGTTCAGGCCTATTGCTCTTTGCAATGTTGTGTATAATATCATCACAAAAATTATTGCTAAGAGGCTGAAGATATGGTTGAGCAAAATCATCTCTGAGGAACAAGGAGGGTTTGTTGCTGGCCAACAAATCTTGGATGGGGTTGTTATTGCTATAGAATATATTCACTCGATGGAAACTTCTAAGAAGAAAACTATGCTCATTAAGTTAGACATGGCCAAATCCTATGATTGGGTTAGATGGTCCTTTCTTCAGAAAGTTCTTATTGCTTTTGGATTTGAGGAGGAATGTATTAGATGGGTGATGAGCTATGTTTCTTCTTCCTCATTCTCTATTCTTGTTAATAATGAGCCATCAAATATTTGTGAGGCCTCAAGGGGATTGAGGCAAGGAGATCCTTTATCTCCTTATTTGTTTATCATTATGGCGGAAGGGTTGGGAAGATTGCTCAAGTCTCAAGTCATGTAAGGTCTCATTCAGGGGTGGAAGTGGGATAGTAGTTTGCCACCTCTTTCCCACATTCAATTTATTGATGATACTACTTTATTGGTAGTTGCCACTATCAGGGAAGCTGGAAATATTAGACAGTCTCTTGAAATATATCTTGGTGCTTCTGGACAGTTGATTAATGAGGACAAGTCTTCTATTTTCTTCTTCAATACCCCTCCTCTTATTCAAGCTAGGATTGCTCGCATTCTAAGATTCCAGGTTGGGACTTCCCCCTTCATTTATCTTGGTATTCCAATTTCATCTCATCCTCTACCTAGATCTTCTTGGTAGTCTATGCTTGATAAGTTTAGAAGGAAGGTGAATCACTGGACTTTCAGATGGCTATCCACTATAGGTAGAGTGTTGTTTTTAAAATATTTTGTTCAAGATTTACCCATTTACAGATGTTTTGTACAAATAGCTCCCTCTCACTTCATCAAGAACATGGATGCTTTGTCAAGACAGTTTTTATGGTTTGGAAAATTTGATCAATCTAAATATATTTTGGTTAGGTGGGATTCTATATGTAGGTCGATGTAAGAGGGAGGCCTTGGGTTGCGATAGACAACTGTTTTTGGGCATGATTTGGCTGAAAAACTTTATTGGATATGGTGTACCTCTCAAGATCATATTTGGGCTAAAATATTATCTTGTAAATACTTGAGAGGTATTTATGAGGTTTATATCCCTAGAGTAGGCTTGGTTGGGAAAGGTTCTGTTATCTGGGACACTCTAAAAATAGGAGCTAATTTAATCAAGCAGGGTTTGTTCTAGATTTGCAATCAGGGATCAAATACTCTTTTTTGGGAGGATTCTTGGGATGGCCACCCTCCTATCTTGAATCAATATCCTAGGTTACATTCCCTAAGTATTTTTTCTTGGAAGCAGGTTGGTCTCGTGTGGAGGACTTTAAAAAAATCTAGTCTTTTGGAAATATGGATATGTACAGGTGGAAATATTCGCAAGAATGGCCCCAGGGGGGACTGGCCAAGGATATATAGGTGCTTGCTCTTATTCTTACAGGGAGGCTTTGTTCTTCATTAAGGGTTAAACATATTCTGGATTGGAACCATGATCCTAAGGTAACCTACTCGGTAGCCTATGGTTATAAGGTTCTTTATAAGCAAAAGCATGGGAGTCTTCCTATCACTTGGTGGAAAAAGGTGTGGAAAAAATTTTCCTAGATAAAATGTAACTTCTTTTTCTGGTTGGTAGCTCATAATAAATGCCTCACTTGGGATAATGTGAGGAAGAAGGGATTTCAGGGTCCCTCTTTTTGTGTCCTTTTTAGTAAGAATGATGATGACTCTTCTCATTTATTTTTCAATGATCCTTTGTCATAGACATTTGGCACCATTGGTGGAGCTCTTGGAACAATCCATGTTTTCATGTGCTATCCCTGGTGGAGTTTTAGAGTAGTCTGGGCTGACCTCCGGCCAAGGCCCCCTTCCTTCGGGTGGCTTGGAATTTGGGACCTTCTTGCATCATCTAGAAAATTTGGCTCGAACAAAATCGATGCATATTTTAGGGTAGTTATCTGGTTATTCAATAGATCTGGCAAAGGATCATGTATATGGTTCAAGAAACCATACATAGCAAATGTGATGTCGACCCTCTTTTGGATTCTAGGGAGAATAAGGTACAACAAGCCCTTGGTCTCTTTGGGGATGGTGTGAACTCTTCTAGCCCTATTAGGGTTCCTCGGCTTAGAAAGAAGGTTAGGAGATATGGTATGTGGAGGCCACCCCCTAGAGGAGTTTTAAAAATTAATACTGATGGATCATCCAGGGGTAATCCTGGACATGCTGGCATTGGCAATGTTGGGAGAGATTCTACTAGTGGTGTCAGTTTTTTCTTTTCCATTTATAAAGGTGTTCACTCCAATAATTTTATGGAAGCTCTTGCAATTATTGAGGTCTTGTGAAGGGGGTTTTCTCTTGGCTGGCATAGTATTATCTACGAGTCTAACTCTCAAATTATGGTTAATATTTTAAATAGTAAAAGGGTGGAGGAAGTTAATTGGTAGTTGGCCTCTGTAGCCATTCAAATTCTCAAAATGAGTGAAGAGTTTGAATTTATATCCTTTGTGCACATTCCAAGGGAATGGAATGTGGTTGTTGATTACCTGGGCAAAAGGGCTTCTGAGCTACTGGATCCTTGGAGTATCGATAATTGGGAGATTCTATCATCTGGGGACTCTCAACGCCTGTGGGAGTTGATCCACAAGGATGTACAGAATTAATGTGGTTTTTTCTTGTTGTCTTTTTTGGGTGTCATTATAGTCTAGTGGTTTTAGTCTGTTTGGCTGTCTATTTGATTCCTGGTTGGAAGCTCAGTTGTACTCTGTAATCCAAACTTTTTATCAATAAATTTTTACCCCTTTATTTAAAAAAATATATGCCCTAATCATTAAACATGAACCTTTAAAATTTTGTAACATCAAGATATATTCTTTGAAATGCATAACATTCTCTAACTATAACTCTTTTTGTGGGCCTATAAACCAATGCTCATTCTACCTTCAGTTACACACTGGTCTACATCAAACGTTTCACCTTCACCCTTGTTCACAATTATGTTCTACAAATTTTAGGTGGTACTACTTCTAGGTCCTTCAATGGTGGCATATGTAGTGGAATTTTTTTGCACTCCATGTTCCCTGGTCCTCTTTGCTTCTTTTCTCACATATTGCTCCTAATTTTACGCTCTTCCTTTTTTATTCATGTTAGCAGTTTTACCACACCAAATTTTGATTGTAAAATTCAAATAATATAAGATGAATGATGTAGTTGTTTGGATATTTTGTCTTTAATTTTTTAATGTAACATTTTTGTTTCCCTCCTTTGATTGATTTTGCTAAATAAAAAATATTGATTTTATCCCTGGAAATACACAACAATTTTTTGTCGATAAAAATTAATGCAAATCGTGGGCAAAAAAAAATATAAATGGGGAAATGTATGGAAAAATAATATCTCAGGATCAAAGGAGAGATGAAAATGGTCTAGCTTCAGCAATTATCATTAAAAGTAAAAGTTCCAGTGAAGACAAAGGGGAAGAGGTTTTCACCCCAAGGAAGGGGTGAAAATCATTGTCACCCTTCTTTTGAGTTAAAATACCATGTTAAGAATATTATGCCCAAGTGGGAGTGAAAACAATGGAAATCGCTCGATTTAAAATGAAGGTAATATTTTACAAAGTGGAGAAAAGTACTTTTGCCAAAAAATTATGCATTTAAGGTGATGGGAACTAATCAAAGTTAAATTTACCCTAGAGAGGGGGGAAAAATCATTTTCACCCTTCTTTAGGATAAATTTCTAAATGAAGACGTTTCGAAGCAAAAATCAAACAAAACGTGTGCCTTGTGAAATCAAAGTCAAATTTACCTCAAGTAAGAGGTGAAAATCACTTCCGCCCTTCTTTTGGGTGAAATCAAAGTTGAGAACACTTTTCAGAATGTCGATGATGAAGTGACATCATTCGGGTGAAGAATGCACCAGCCAAAGTCAAAGAGAATTTAAAGAAGGCACCTACCGATGTAATTTCACCCCATTTTGAGCAAAAACATTGATTTTGCCAATTCAGAGTGAAAGTCCCAAAAAAGTATCTTTATGCGCCAATAAAAGTCAAAGTCATCCCAGGTAGGGGGAAAAAATCATTTTCACCCTTCTTGAGGGTGAAATCAATCATTTTCACCTAGTTTCTCACATAAGTCATTTCCATTCCATTTTTTGGTAAAATTCTCTATTTTTCGAGTGAAATTAATCAAGTGAAGAGCGAAAAAATATGTGAAAACACCAAATTTCTTGGGTGAAATCAATTCTTGTCCCTTCCCCTTTACTAATTTTTTTCTTTCGAAGGCACCATTGTTGCTGATATTTTTTGGAAAAGGTTGGAGACTGATGGAATTTAATTCTTGGAGCAATGAAATTGATATTTCTAGAATTCCTACTGAAGAGAGACCAATATTAAATGCTATGTCCCTGAGCTTGGTACAATATAGTTCATTTTCTAAGCACCTTCCACTGGTTTCACTCTTTTCAAAACAAATTTAATTTTTATTAGGTCTCCCTTGGAGAAGATAAGATTTTGAGGTGCAAAATCATGAAATAGTGACCAAAATTTAATATTCAAGCTCTTGATTGTCATGTGATATTGTTGAGTTTTGATGCACCGATGTCTAGAACATTTTTCCTATCATCCATATCTATTGATTTCCTAGACGCACTCCATGAAAAATGGATCATTGCTTCCTAAAGAATGTTACGATTTTATCATCGTTGTTGCCAAGAAGAGAGTTGCTCTAGCTGGTCTTTGACTAGCTAGCATTTTGTTTTAATATGCATTTAATTTCAAATGCAAAATCCTCTATAAATACTAATAATTTTGATGTAATGAAGGAGGATGAACATTTTACAAAAACACTAATTTTTCTGCATCAATTGAAGGATTCTTGGCTTCTGGTTCCTGGAGTAGTGTTGTATGCAGTTATTTTATGCCTTTCATTTCTGTTAAGTTCATGTTCTTCGTTAGGTAAATTTAAATTCTGCATTTCTCAATTTAATTCCTGGTAAAAAATTGAATGCTAAAATGATCATTGGAAAGAATCCCTATAATCTATGAATGGTTTCTATGTTTTCCATTCCATTATATGTTGATTAAAACTTGATTTGGATTTTAGCTTCTAGTTTATCCCCATATTTCATCTCTATTTTATAGCCATATTTCCTGTTCCTTTTGATCATTTCCCATATATTTCCTGTTACCCTAAGATTTACACCAAACTAGATTAGTAAGGGAACCAGCCCTCTCTAGATATTGGCCCGAAGCACATCTCTCTCCTTCGGCCTTTCAATTTTGGTCAGTTCTAGGGTACACAAACATTTTATACTTAGGTATATTCATGACCAACATTTTTTGGCATGCTCGGTGGGACTTTTAAAAGTTCCACTTTGAACAGTATCAAGGTTTGATGTTCATCTTTTTACTGTCTGACTAGAACATCTGGTGACTCAGTTTTACCCAAAAGCCTTCAAACGTGAAGTGAGCAAAATATTTTTTCACGATCACAAGATCGAAGGACAAAAATTTTGAAGACCCCATTGAGTTTTATAAGCTTGATACCCAAGTGTTGGAAGAACATCCTAGGTTGGTCACTCTGACTATTCCATCAATCGTAACTTCTTCACAGGTAGCTAGTGTGTTTTCTATTCCTTTGAGTCTAGCTAGCACAACCACTAGCGTTCCTACTCCTTAAGAAAATACTCCAATCCAAATGGCTCAAAATCCACCACCTCAACCACCAATATAGTTCTTTATCTGGAATCACTCTAGAGCTTTGAATATGCAAGTTCAAAACCTGATTCTACAAGAAATATTGAAAGCTTTGCCTACTTATGATGGTACGGGAAATACAACTTACGAGCATGTCTAATATGTGGCTTCTATGGCAACCATTCATAGTATCATAGGTGAGGATGTCATGGTAAGATTGCTCATGCTCTCTCTTATAGGTAAGTTGCTTTACTGGTATCGGTCTTTACAGCCTACTACTATTACCACCTGGGACTAGTTGGATGAATTATTGATCAAAGGATTCAATGAACAAGCGGATCCATTCTCTCTATTACATCAATTTACAACTATCCAGAGGCATCTGTAGGAGTAAATCATGGACTTCAACATCAGGTTCACCCAAACTTGGTAGAGAGTTCTTGATGGTCTTCGACCAAATCCTGAACAAGTTGTATTTTACTATCTACGAGCCTTCAATTTTGACATTAGCATGGCCATATGTTAGTCCAATGTTAACACATTTTCTAATTTGTATTTTATTGTGCAAAATACCAAGGTTGACCTAATTACTATCAGTAAGCTTTCACCAAAGATGATGATGCCTATCTTTCCTAATATTCTATAGTATTTGTACACCAATGTATCTTCTCAGCCCTTGCCGATGTCCCCCATGTATCCAATCCCTTCATGGAATTTGACTTCATCTCAGACCATGACAATAGTTGCTATCCCACAACTACCTACTCTAACTATTCCATAGTTACCCACTCTGGTTCCATTTCCCACGTTGCCATATCCTCCTGTACCACTTCCATTACTAGCTCCTCCAACACCCTCAAATCTTGATCCTAAAGAGAATTTTTTGAAATATATGTATTCAATGAACTTGAACATAAGAGTGATGAGCAATGAGATCACGGTGATTAAGAAGAAGCGGGCTAAAAGAGACTTCTAGCCTAGGATATTTCAACCTCCATCGATCACCAAGGAGCAAGCAGCTTCAACCAGCAAGGCACCTATGAGGAATCTTATTGTATTGATAAATGAAGAAGCTGGCACATCAGACAAAGCATACTGGTGCTCTACCTACAATGATCCATATGGCAAGGAAACTTGCATGGTTCACCTAAACTACATGCAAACATTGACAAAAAGTTCTTTCGATGGTCAAATCAACATGATCATAGAAGTTGATTCTAATTTCATGCTCCCTTCTAAAGAATAAGTTTCAATTCTTATGAGATCTCAAAGAAAACTCATCACCGTGGATCCAACTAAAATGGAGGTCCTGAAGGTACCTACTGACCCAAAGATACAAAATGAGAAAAAATAAGCACAAGCGAAAGCAACTATTCCAGTGCCCAAGCCAGATGTGCATGTCTTGTTAAAAGATATTTTACCTCCATGAGTGAAAGAAATATTGCAAGAAAAGGCTTCAACTTTGCAAGCGAAATCTGAAATAGATGAACAAGTCAGAGAAAAGCTCAAATACCCATTCTTTACCAAGCTTCATAGGGTTGAGGCAACATAATAGTATTGAAATGAGTATGAAGCTACCAATGGAGAAAAATATTCCAGTGCATCTACATACAACATCGTTGAAGAGCTAAAGAGGATCCCAACCAAGGTGAGTCTCTATGATGCATTGCAATTGCCTAGACAAGTTAACTTGTTGTAAGAATCATTGAAGTTTGTTAAATATAAGAGGAATAATCCAACGAATATTGTGTTAGCTCAAATGCTAACAACTTCTACCACTTGAAATAATAGACCACCCCCTTTCTACTTGTGTAACGACCCAAAAACACACAAACAAAAAAATACAAAAATAGAAAAGTTTTTTTTTTTACTAAGGAGAGGGATACATGAACCCTTCATGAACCCCTAACCCAACTAGTATTAACCTAAAGTTTCAATCACCTAAGTTTTCCTGGAAGCTACATCTCATGAAGTACCCTATCACAAGTCCATATGTGTAGGCGTAACATGTGTTACTGCAGATAAGTCCATCTGTCCCATCATTCTTGATGAGCTAGACCTATCACCCTCAGTCCATCGAAGGTATACACGCATCTCCATACCATACACAAATCATTATGTGTAGGTATGCTATGAGTATTGCGAGTTAAGCTATCTATCTCATCTCCACGATGAGCTATCTTAACTCAGATGTAATCTCTTCACAACTTAGTCCTTTATCTCCCTAAGGGGGTCTCAATTCCCTTAGGTCTCCTATGTTCACCCTAAGGGGTTCTCAATTCCCTTAGGTTACCTATGTTCACCCTAAGGGGTTCTTAATTCCCTTAGGTCACCTCTGAGTTCACCCTAGAACTCTACACTTAGATTTCTATCATCAAGCAACCAAACAATGATACATCTAGTTACTATAACATCAGAAAGCAATCAAACAATGATAGAGAAAATAAAGCAAGCTTAACACTAAAAGAGAATCAACTACATAATATAACCAGATACAAAAATAAAGTAAAAGAACCTTCACTAAACCAATAAACAACTATCTCATTAAATCTTACATGATAAATCCTTCTTACTTTAAAGAATATCACATTATCTGCATTGGGGATATCTCCCCACAATTCTAGTCTATTTGATCATAAGTAAATCAACGTAAGATACAATTACCTATACTTTGTTTCCATTGAACTCCTTGCTTCTCCTTGCTTCCCATTGGATCTTTGAGGGTAGTAGGGGATCAGGATACTCATGGTTCAGGATAGGCATACCTTCTAAATGCATCTATTCATTTACTTTACCAAATTGCAACTATACAAAATTCAATTAAGTTTCTAACCATCTAATGCATAATGGATATTATAAAAGAACCTTTACTTTTATTTTCACCTCTCAAGTTCCCTTAGAGAGTCATCCAACATGTACCACTTAGATCAAGGTCTAACTTTAATCAAATTCATTCATGTCTTAAAGCATTAAAGTCTCATACCCTTAACCTTTAAAACAATCCCTTTCTTTTCATTCCCTAAATCAAAGCCCCATAACTTCAATTTAAAGAATAAATCTACATCCTTTTTAATTCACAATTTCCAATCAATCAATTACTTTTTAAAGCATTAAAGTCCCATACCTTTAACCTTTAAAACAATCATTCATTCATTCCCTAAATTGAAGCCCCATAACTTCAATTCACGAATAAATCCACATCTCTTTTAATTTAAAACTCCTAAGATAATCAACCTTAATCAAAGGGGTTCTCTTTTAAATTAAATTAAAAACCTTCAATACATTTCATAAAAATCAAAGGTTCTTTCTAATTAAAAACCTTAAATAAATCTCATATAAATCAAAGGTTCTTTTTAATTAAAAGCCTTAAATAAATCCCATATGAAACAAAGGTTTTTTTAATTAAAAGCCTTAATTATATTTTATATAAAATTAAGGTTCTTTCTAATTAAAAGCCTTAAATAAATTTCATAAAAATCAAAGGTTCTTTTTAATTAAAAACCTTAAATAAATCTCATATAAATCAAAGGTTCTTTTTAATTAAAAACCTTAAATAAATCTCATATGAAATAAAGGTTCTTTTTAATTAAAAGCCTTCATTATATTTTATATAAAACTAAGGTTCTTTTTAATTAAAAGCCTTAAATAAATTTCATATAAATCAAAGGTTCTTTTTAATTAAAAGCCTTCATTATATTTTATATAAAACTAGGGTTTCTTCAATTAAAATCCTTCATTATTTCTCATAAAATGAAGGTTTCCTTTTAATTAAAACAAGTTACACAACACCTTACCTAATGCAGGGTCTACAACTAGAGGTCAATGCCTTCCAAGGTGGATGCTAAGCAACCATGACAAAACCTAGCATCTAAGCAACTAGAACCAGGTAACCCTCATAGTGCTCCCTTCAACATGACGTGGCCTTCGAACATGCACAACACTCACTGTTAATGCTCATTGGCTTCCTCTAAAGCCTGCACTCACTAAAATGCTCACTAAAATGCTCACTGGTTTCCTCTAAGGCACACTCACTAAAATGCTCATTGGTTTCCTCTAAAACTGTGCTCACTAAAATGCTCAGGTGGTTTCTCTAAACCTGGCTCACTAAAATGCTCATGTTTATAGTTCTTAAAAAAAAAAAACCACACAAATGGTGGTTTTTAAAACACACAAAATATGGTGGTTTATTTAAAACACAATGCTTACAAGATATGGTGGTTTATTTAAAATACAGTGCTCAACAAGATAGTGGTTTCATTTAAAAACACAATGCTAACAAGTATGGTGGTTTATTTAAAACAAGTTAAAGATATGGTGGTTTATTTAAACACAACAAGCATATGGTGGTTTCATTTAAAATATAAAGAGTATGGTGGTTTTTAAAAATGTAATTTAAAATTGAATTAAAGGTTTAAAGCAACCCAACCTTCAACTTCTATGGAGATGGAAAGATGGCAATGTCTAGCTACCTCTCCTCTTCGCTTCTGGTGTGTTCTTCCCTTTCTCTTCGTCGCTCTTCTACATTTGTTGTGCTCCCCCTTTCCCTCTTCCTTTTGTCCTCCCTTCTCTTTTCCTTGCCTTCCTCCTTACGTGCTTGTCTACCTAGGTGGCCCATCCGTCATCTTCTCGAACCTCGAGCCCTATCTTGAGCCTCCGTTCTTCAATGCATCATCCCCTATCCTTTATGCATTCTTCCCATAATTTCCACCTTTGGAAATTTAGTAGCCTCATAGGCTATTTCATAGGTTTCACTATATAGGAAAGGGATCATTACATTTTATTTAAATGAAGAATGGCTCTTTTAATTAAAATATCATTCTCATGATATTTATCAACATTAAAATATATTACTTTTATTTACACAATTTCATTATTGCTTTTTAATAAAAGATATCTATTATTATATATATATTTTTTTTAAAATGAATTCTTTTTCATTTAATTCAATTAATTAAAGTCTTTTAATGAATTCTCTATTATCATTAAAATGAACACTTTTAATTAATTTAAATGAAAACTCATTTATTATTAATTGCAATGAAGTTTACTAATGAGCTCCAATGAGCCAAACATTATTTACTTAAACTTCATTAATTAATTTAAAGGAATCTTCATTCAACATATAAATTTAATTTGCTTTCTTTCATAAGGATGATGCTCTACTTTCACTTCGACATGACAGTTTACCTTATGCATCTATATACATTTTGCAGTTGTTCTCATATAGAAAACCCAACATTAAACTACTCAAGCCATGATGCAGTAGAGAGCAAACACATTTATACAACAACAAAGAGGGAATATTTCCATCAACCCAATCACCTATCTTAGCCAGATATTTTATGATAGCTACTAGGCTATCAACTAAAGCTCAAGGTGATCAACCATCGATGATTATCCCTTCCATCAATGCATGCCTATATGAAGGTATCTATCCATGTTACCTCCGAGTACCTTAATCATCATTTCCCCTGATCTTTGGTACCCTCATTGTTGGTGGGTGACTCTGCCTGTTCCACCTATGAGTGTACCTGATCCTGCACACTTGGCAATATGTTAGCGATAACACACCCTTATAAATCAACTAAACATCATATAGTTGGTTCAATTGTTCAAACTAGGTATCACCACATCATAGGTTAATACATTGTTTTCTTGTGCCATAAAGTCAGCTAGGGAGGGTCATGACATCCTCCCCCACTAGGATTAAACATCATCCTCGGTGTTTCTAGTTTTCCTTTTGTTTTTAATAGAAAGTAAAATTATTACATCATATAGCTTCAAACAAAAAGGGAAAATATTTTTGCATAACCTCCACTTTCTCCCAAGTGGCATTCTTCTCAGAGAACTGGTCCCACTGGACCTTACACTATTTGAGAGTCCGATTCCATAGATATTTAGAATGAAACTCAAGAATCTTCATCGGTAGTACTTCAATGGCCTCCGGATTTACCATCTACAATTTAGAAACATCCCACACATGTTCAGGGTCAGCAACATATTTCCTAAGCAAGGATATGTGGAAGGTGTCATGGATTTTGGATAGATTAGGTGGTAATGCAAGTCGGTATGCAACCAGACTGATATTTTCTATGATCTCAAAGGGCCCCACAAAATGTGGATCCAACTTCATGGATTTGATAGCACTTTTCTTTGGCTTAACCCTTAAGAACACCTTATCTCCAATAGAATACTCTCTTGGAGTCCTTTTTAGATCTGCATAACTCTTCTGCCTATCCACAACTTCCTTAAGCCTTTGCCTAATTTCTTTTAGTTGCTCTTCCATTACCCTGACCATTTCTGGCCCAATCACAACTCGATCCTCTAGGTTGTCCCAAGACAATGGTGTTCTACACTTTCACCCATACAAGGCATCGAAAGGTGCCATTCCTAGCGAGGAGTGATGTCCATTATTGTAGGCAAACTCTACCAAAGGTAGACAATCTTCCCATTGAGATTTGTGATCCATGCAGTACATGCGGAGCATGTCTTCCAAAACTTGGTTTACCCACTCCGTTTGACCATCGGTTTCAGGGTGGTATGCTGAACTCATATTCAATTTCGTACCAACTGCACTATGAAGGGATTTCCAAAATTCAGAAGTGAATTTGGAGTCTCTATCTGAGATAATTACCTCAGGAAACCCATGCAATCGGAATACCTCTTTGATGAATCTGCTAGCCACTACCTGAGCATCATCCTTGGTATTTCCTGGTATGAAGTGGGTAACCTTAGTCAATTTTTTGACCACTACAAAGATGGCATCATGTTGGTACCGAGTCTTGGGTAAACCCATGATAAAATCCATAGATATAACCTACCATTTTTGCATAGGTATATCATGCAGATGAAGTTTTCCTATAGGATGTTAGCGTTCCACCTTAAATTTCTGATATTTGAGGCATCGAGCGATAAAATCTATGATATCCTTCTTCATTCCTACCCAAAAGAAGGCTCTTTTCATGTTTTCTCACATTTTGGCTCCTCTCGGATGAGCAGAATAAGGAGATCTATGAGCTTCTTGCATTATCAAGTTCCTCAAATCACCCATATTTGGTATGATGACCCTTCCCTTATAACACATAAAGTCATATTTCACACTAAATTCCTTATTTCCTTCAGGATATCTATCCATATTGACTCGAATTCCTTGGCAATACTCATCCTGAGATTGCTCCTGTCTCACTCGATCCATCAGGTCCATGTGAATTCTAGTTATGGCTGCTATATATTTCCTTCTACTCAAAGCATCAACTACTTTATTCTCTTTTCCCTTTATGTACTCAATCTTAAAATCATACTCAATGAGAAATTCCACCCATCTTCTCTGTCTCGCATTGAGTATTGGTTGGGTGAATATATACCATAGACTTTGATGGTCTATTTTTAATTCAAAGGGCCTTCCCACCAAGTAGTGGTGCCAAACCTTTAAAGCATGCACCACTACAACTAGCTCCAAATCATGCATAGCATAATTAACTTCATGCTTTTTGAGCTTCCTTGAAGTATATGCCACTATTGAATCCTCTTGTGAGAGTACCCCACCCAACCCATCTATTGATGCATCAATGCACACTGAAAAGTCCCCTTGAGGATCGAGAACCTTTAGTATCGGTGCAGTAGTAAGCTTATGCTTTAGTAGTATGAAGGTAGCCTCACACTTCTCTGACCACTTGAATTCTTTCCCCTTCTTCTGAAGGTTTGTTATGGGTCCAACAATCTTGGAGTAGTCCTTTATATAACGTCTATAATAGCCCGTTAACCCCATGAAACTTCGCACTTCAGTCACATTAGTAGGGGTGGCCAATTCAGAATAGCCTCTATCTTTTCTGGATCCACAACAATCCCCTTTGTTGATATAACATGTCCAAGATATCGTACCTCTAGAACATAGAATTCACTCTTAGCTAGATTCCCATAAAGTTGATTCTTCCTTAACAATTCCAACATGATCCTAAGATGTTTATCATGTTCTTATTTATCTCTAGAGTATATAAGGATATCATCTAGGAATACTAGGACAAACTGGTCCAAGTGTCTTTGGAACACACTGTTCATTAAGTTCATGAAAGCAGCTGGGGCATTAGTCAGTCCAAAGGGTAGAACCGTAAACTCATAATGCCCATACCTAGTCTTAAATATCATTTTGTGAGTGTCTTCCTCATGAATCCTTAACTGGTGATACCCTGACCTCAGATCGATCTTAGTAAACACCTTGGCATCCTTTAGTTGATCAAATAAATCTTCAATCCTAGGTAAAGGATATCGGTTCTTGATTGTAGCCTTATTTAGCATCCTGTAATCAATACACAATCTTAGTGAACCATCCTTCTTTTTCATGAACAAAACTGGTGCACCCCATGATGACACACTTGGTTTTATCAAACCCTTTTCCAATAATCCTTGCAATTGAACCTTCAGTTCTCACATTTTAGTAGGATTCATCCTATATGGGGATCTATGAATAGGTTTGACTCCCATCATAAGTTCAATTATGAAGTCAAATTCCCATACAAGAGGTAGTCCAGGTAGGTCCTCTGGAAATACGTCCTAAAAATCCTATAAAATTGGATGTTGTCTTAGTATTTCTCCTTTCTCATGGTCCTCCACTTCATTGAGTTTTACCACATACACTATCCCTCCTCTCTTTAGGGCCTTTTTCAATTGCATAGCGGACAACATTTGAGGTTCAAACACCCCTTGTTTGCTATGAATTCTTAGTCTCTCTCCGCCTTCCTCTGAATACTCAATCCATCGGTCTTGGAAATTGACTAAGGCTTTATGAGCCTGTAGCCAATCCATCCCTAGAATCACATCAAAGGCGTGTAAGGGAGCTACATATAAACAACATTCCATAGTCCCTTTAGATAGAGTGACTTCTACCATAGGATAACACTGGTTCATCGAGTAGGTCTACCTAGAACCATACTCAACCTTCCACCCTTGAGCCAAATATCTAGGCCTTTCTGACATAGTCCTTGCTAGACTAGATGAAATAAAACTATTAGTGGCTCCACTATCTATCAAAATGTTTACTTGCTTATTGAAAACCTTACCTTTCACAAGTAATGGGGTGGCTTGTCCCTCTAGCTTCTGCTTCCGGTTGTGGCATAGATCCGATGTTCCGGTTCCTTCCCTTTTGCATTAGCTGTGCTAGTCCCTGCTCGATATGGACACTGATTATAGTAATGAGGTCCTCAACAATTGTAGCACCCTTCCTTGGGTCCTTGCTATTTTTTAGGTTTCTCATTCCCACTCTTAACTACTGGAGTTGGAGCTTGCGACTTCTGTGGTTGAGGTTTCATGTTGTTGGGTTTGTTATCCTTCTTACAAAAGTTCTTCTTGAACTTCTTCTGATTCCCATAAGGTTTCTTCTCAAGATTTTGGGGATTCTTAGCCTTTCACTCTTGTTCCACCTCCCATTTTACAAACCCATTACTATTCCTCTTCTTTAACTCTTGTCGAGCTTGCTCGGGTAGAGTGTCGTATTTATAATAGAAGTGTGACTCTACTTTCTTTGCTAGGTCATATGCCTTTTGTAGTGATTTAGGCTCCTGCATGTCTACATCATGCTTTAACCTAGATTCCAATCCAAGAGTGAACTTGTGAACCCATATTTTCTCATTATAAATAGGTACATATTTGAACAATCTTACCAACTTCTTATAGTACACCTCTACTATGTTGGTTCCTTGTCTCAGACTAGCAAATTCTTCAAACTTTAAGGCATAGAAATGCTCTGTTAGGAATCTCTTCTTAAATATATTTATAAATTCCTCCCATGGAGTATCAATGGGTTCAATATTAGTTTCCTCATAGTGGGTTTCCCACCACTCCAGAGCAGCCCCTTCTAGGTTAATCATAGCCCAAAGTGTTTGGGTTCTTGATGAGTAGCCTTTTACCATAAAGTGAACCTCTGCTTCTCTCAGCCATGCTTCCATTGCATCCCCATCACCCTCTCCATAAAACTTGGAGATACTAATGTTTTTCATGTCCCTAGCTATTTCCTTTTCTGCTAAGGCTCTGGCTTGCACTTGTTCTATAGTTAATCCACTATCTAGACCAATATCTGAGCCTCAAACTTGTGAATTCTGATTTGTAGTCATTTCTAGCAATTATCTTATCTGATCCTGCATAGCAATGACCGTAGCGGTGAGGTCTTCTACCTCCCTATTGGGGCTTGTTGGTTCCCCATCCTAGTTTTCTTCTTCGACATTACTTTTTCAAGTTTTTCTAGGTGTAGGCCTCCCTCTTCTGGTCTTAGGTGGCATCTTAACCTGATTCCATCCAAGAAAGAAGATTAGATTATAGTTTCATCTTAAGTTGTATCTCTAATCAAGCCATAATACAAAGTTCTCTTGCTATATGCGTTAACAACCTAACTAGGGTAATATCCTAGGCTAGGATGTATCACTGATACCAAAGCCCATACTAAGGCATCCTGACATCCACGCTCCCTTGGGGTTAATTCCCATCAGATTCTAGCAAATAGGGTATCCTAGATCATCCCAAATTTAGCCTTTACCTTAAGCAAGCCTTCATTGGATACATCTAATTTCCCTTTAGCACACATAGAAGCTCTATACCCTCATACCTAGAGCTCTGATACCAAATGTAATGACCCAAAAATACACAAATAGAAAAATACAAAAATAGAAAAGTTTTTTTTTACTAAGGAGAGGGATACATGAACCCTTCATGAACCCCTAACCCAACTAGTATTAACCTAAAGTTTCAATCACCTAAGTTTTCCTGGAAGTTACATCTCATGAAGTACCCTATCACAAGTCCATCTATGTAGGCGTAACATGTGTTACTATAGATAAGTCCATCTATCCCATCATTCTTGATGAGCTAGACCTATCACCCTCAGTCCATCGAAGGTATACACGCATCTCCATACCATACACAAATCATTATGTGTAGGTATGCTATGAGTATTATGAGTTAAGCTATCTATCTCATCTCCATGATGAGCTATCTTAACTCAGATGTAATCTCTTCACAACTTAGTCCTTTATCTCCCTAAGGGGGTCTCAATTCCCTTAGGTCTCCTATGTTCACCCTAAGGGGTTCTCAATTCCCTTAGGTTACCTATGTTCACCCTAAGGGGTTCTTAATTCCCTTAGGTCACCTCTGAGTTCACCCTAGAACTCTACACTTAGATTTCTATCATCAAGCAACCAAACAATAATACATCTAGTTATTATAACATCATAAAGCAATCAAACAATGATAGAGAAAATAAAGCAAGCTTAACACTAAAGGAGAATCAACTACATAATATAACTAGATACAAAAATAAAGTAAAAGTACCTTCACTAAACCAATAAACAATTATCTCATTAAATATTACATGATAAATCCTTCTTACTTTAAAGAGTATCACATTATCTGCATTGGGGATATCTCCCCACAATTTTAGTCTATTTGATCATAAGTAAATCAACGTAAGATACAATTACCTATACTTTGTTTCCATTGAACTCCTTGCTTCTCCTTGCTTCCCATTGGATCTTTGAGGGTAGTAGGGGATCAGGATACTCATGGTTCAGGATAGGCATACCTTCTAAATGCATCTATTCATTTACTTTACCAAATTGCAACTATACAAAATTCAATTAAGTTTCTAACCATCTAATGCATAATGGATATTATAAAAGAACCTTTACTTTTATTTTCACCTCTCAAGTTCCCTTAGAGAGTCATCCAACATGTACCACTTAGATCAAGGTCTAACTTTAATCAAATTCATTCATGTCTTAAAGCATTAAAGTCTCATACCCTTAACCTTTAAAACAATCCCTTTCTTTTCATTCCCTAAATCAAAGCCCCATAACTTCAATTTAAAGAATAAATCTACATCCTTTTTAATTCACCATTTCCAATCAATCAATTACCTTTTAAAGCATTAAATTCCCATACCTTTAACCTTTAAAACAATCATTCATTCATTCCCTAAATTGAAGCCCCATAACTTCAATTCATGAATAAATCCACATCTCTTTAATTTAAAACTCCTAAGATAATCAACATTAATCAAAGGGGTTCTCTTTTAAATTAAATTAAAAACCTTCAATACATTTCATATAAATCAAAGGTTCTTTCTAATTAAAAACCTTAAATAAATCTCATATAAATCAAAGGTTCTCTTTAATTAAAAGCCTTCAATAATCCCATATGAAACAAAGGTTTTTTTTAATTAAAAGCCTTAATTATATTTTATATAAAGGTTCTTTCTAATTAAAAGCCTTCAAATAAATTTCATAAAAATCAAAGGTTCTTTTTAATTAAAAACCTTAAATAAATCTCATATAAATCAAAGGTTCTCTTTAATTAAAAACCTTAATAATATAAACAAAGGTCTTTAATTAAAACCTTTTAAATAAAATAAGGGTTCTTTTAATTAAAAGCCTTCAATAAATTTCATATAAATCAAAGGTTCTTTTTAATTAAAAACCTTAAATAAATTTCATATAAATCAAAGGTTCTTTTTAATTAAAAGCCTTAAAAAAATTTCATAAAATAAGGGTTTCTTTTTAATTAAAACTTCATTATTTCTCATAAAATGAAGGTTTCCTTTTAATTAAAACAAGTTACACAACACCTTACCTAATGTAGGGTCTACAACTAGAGGTCAATGCCTTCCAAGGTGGATGCTAAGCAACCATGATAAAACCTAGCATCTAAGCAACTAGAACCAGGAAATGCTCTCACTTTAAATTCTTTTTTACTTTCCACTCTTAACATTCCCTCAAACCCTCATAGTGCTCCCTTCAACATGACGTGGCCTTCGAACATGCACAACACTCACTGTTAATGCTCACTGGCTTCCTCTAAAGCCAACGCTCACTAAAATGCTCATTAGCTTCCTCTAAAGCGCTCACAAAAATGCTCATTGGTTTCCTCTAAGGCACACTCACTAAAATGCTCACTAGTTTCCTCTAAAACCTACGCTCACTAAAATGCTCACTAGGTTTTCCTCTAAAACCTACGCTCACTAAAATGCTCACTGTTCATCCTAAAACATGATGGGTGGTTTCTTAAACATCTCATAGACACATGCTTACAATATGGTGGTTTCATTAAAATACGTCAACAAGATATGGTGGTTTCATTTAAAAACACTTAAAAGAGTATGGTGGTTTCATTTAAAAACATAGCTCTCAACAAGCATATGGTGGTTTCATTTAAAAACACAACGCTCAACAAGCATATGGTGGTTTCATTTAAAAACACAATGCTCAACAAGCATATGGTGGTTTCATTTAAAAAAGATATGGTGGTTTATTTAAAACTTGTGGTTTACAATTTAAAACTGGATTAAAGGTTTGAAGCAACCCAACCTTCAACTTCTATAGATATGGAAAGTCGGTGACAATGTCTAGAACTACCTCCTCCTCTTCGCTTCTGGTGCGTTCTTCCCTTTCTCCCCATCTCTCCTCTGTGTCTTCTCTTCTCCCCCCCTCTCTTCCTTTCTTTCCTCTCTCTTTTCCTTTCCTTCCTCCTTACGTGCCTATCCACCTAGGTGGCCCATCCATCGTCTTCTCGAACCCCGAGCCCCCGTCTTGAGCCTCCTTTCTTCAATGCACCATCCCCTATCCTTTATGCGTTCTTCCCATAATTTCCACCTTTGGAAATTTAGTAGCCTCATAGGCTATTTCATAGGTTTCACTATATAGGAAAGGGATCATTACGTTTTATTTTTTGAAGAATGGCTCTTTTAATTAAAATATCATTCTCAAGATATTTATAAACCATAAAATATATTTCTTTTATTTACACAATTTCATTATTGCTTTTTAATAAAATATATCTATTATTATATATATATTTTTTTTAAAATGAATTCTCTTTCATTTATTTCAATTAATTAAAGTCTTTTAATGAATTCTCTATTATCATTAAAATGAACACTTTTAATTAATTTAAATGAAAACTCATTTATTATTAATTGCAATGAAGTTTACTAATGAGCTCCAATGAGCCAAACATTATTTACTTGAACTTCATTAATTAATTTAAAGGAATCTTCATTCAGCATATAAATTTAATTTGCTTTCTTTCATAAGGATGATGCTCTACTTTCACTTCGACATGACAGTTTACCTTATGCATCTATATACATTTTGCAGTTGTTCTCATATAGAAAACCCAACATTAAACTACTCAAGCCATGATGCAGTAGAGAGCAAACACATTTATACAACAACAAAGAGGGAATCTTTCCATCAACCCAATCACCTATCTTAGCCAGAGATTTTACGATAGCTACTAGGCTATCAACTAAAGCTCAAGGTGATCAGCCATCGATGATTATCCCTTCCATCAATGCATGCCTATATGAAGGTATCTATCCATGTTACCTCCGAGTACCTTAATCATCATTTCCCCTGATCTTTGGTACCCTCGTTGTTGGTGGGTGACTCTACCTGTTCCACCTACGAGTGTACCTGATCCTGCACACTTGGCAATATGTTAGCGATAACACGCCCTTATAAATCAACTAAACATCATATAGTTGGTTCAATTGTTCAAACTAGGTATCACCACATCATAGGTTAATACATTGTTTTCTTGTGCCATAAAGTCAGCTAGGGAGGGTCATGACAACTTGTCTCTTAGGATGGAAGGCTGGATTGTGCACAATTGCATGATTGACTCTGATGATGTGAAAAATATTATGCCAAAGGTATTTTGTAACATTATGGGTATGGAATATACAAGAAGCAACCCTTGTGTTTTGTAATTAGATGGAACCCCTATGAGTATTGTAGGGGTCATCAAAGACATCCCCATTGTGTTGCATAAAATACCTCAGGTCATTGTGATCCAAGAGGTGTTTTTGGATGATCTAGAGTTGTACTTTAGCATGTGCCTATCATAGGATTTCACTGCTAAGTTGGGAGGCTACCTATCATTGGACTATTCTCATCAGGAGATTCCTATCAAAGGAAAGAGAATCAGAATCTATAATGAGAAGCCCTCGACTTATCACATAGATAACATTGAAGAAGAAGATAAACCCATGAATTTTTTCAACTTGATGACCAAAGAATTGGAAGAATTGGATTTTATGGAAGAAGTTTTGGACAAGATTCAAACAGAAGATGAGTTTTCAATGCTTGATTTCAATGTCATTATGGAGACCAAAATTGGATGTTACACCATTACTAAGCCTGAAAAAGATGAAGTGAAGGTGTCTGATGATCAAGATCCTATTTCTGACCAATTGTGGAAGTTGTACTTTGACGGTGTGAGATGTAATAATAGTGTAGGGGTAGGTATTGTTATCATTTCTCCTTTTGGCATATAGAAAACTTTTTCGTACTGACTGAACTAGAGTTGTACCAAAATTACCATTGAGTACGAAGCACTCTGATTAGATATAAAAAAAGTTGAGAAGCTTAGGATCAAACAACTACATATTTTTAGAGATTTTGATATAATTGTACATCAAGTAATGAAAAAATGCATCTCCAAACAACACTACCTAATGGTATACCACAATAAATTATGGGACCTATTTGAGGCCTATACAACATTGAATATCCAAGTGATATCACAAGAGCATAACAAGCATACCGATCTCTTAGTATCCCTTGGTGCTAATTTTTCTCCAGTTGAGCATGTGGTAAGAAAGACCAAGACTGTGAAGTTATTTTATATACCTTTAGTCCCTAACAAGAATATCTACTGGCAAGATTTCGAAAGTGATGAGCAGATTGTAAATTTATTGATAAGAGAAGTTAGTACTGTGGAAGAAAGAATATTTTATGAGGAAGAAGCTGAGGGATTGATGCAACTATGAAATAATCATATCCCTAAAGGATTTATTATGCTTGAGAGTATCTTTGATCATAATGATAGAGAAAAAAATCATAAGATCAAAGTGGATGAAAAGGAGTACACTGAGATACAGTTGGGACCTAAGAATTCAATCAAAGTTGGCACTGATTACACTCAAGAAGAGTTGGATAAGATCAAGAAGTTGTGCCATGAGTACCCAAATGTTATAGCTTGGAGCTACCAAGATTTGAAAGGCTACAATAAATATGTGATCCAACATACCAGTGATTTGCAAGGAGTAATCCCTTCAAGAAAAAGTAGAGACCAATCAATCCCAATATTGAAACCTTGATGAAAGTAAAGTTGATAAAAATATTGGAAGCCAAGATCATTTACCTGATTAAGCATTCTACCTGGGTAGCAAATTTGGTCCCTATGAGGAAGAAGAATGAAGATATTCACCTATGTGTTGACTTTATAATTTGAATAAAGTATCCCTAAAGGATCATTATCCTTTACCTTAGATTGATCAGATTCTTCATGTAGTAGCAGGAGCTCAAAGATTTTCTTTTTGGATGGATTCTCCGGCTATAATAAAATTTGGGTCAAGGATGAAGACCAATATAAAATGGTGTTCACCACAAAATAGGGAACATTTTCTTATCAATGAATGTCATTTGGTCTCTCGAATGCTGGAGCAAATTTTCAAAGAGTGATGGATATAGCTTTTAGTGAGTTGTTAAATCACGTCATTGTGATTTATTTGGACAACATGATTGTCTTCTCTCATAATAGGGAGGAGCATGGTCTACATTTAAGTTAAGTGTTTGAGAAATACTGAGATTTTGGAATATCCATTAACCCAAATAATTCTATATTCATGGTAAAAGAAGGAAAGCTCCTAGGCCATGTCATTTCAAAGAAAGGTTTGGCTACTAACCCAGCTAGAGATGAGGCTCTTCTGAATATTCTATTACTAAATAACAAGAAGGATTTGTAGTTATTCTTTGGGAAGATAAACTTTGTTTAAAATTTTGTTACATATTTCTCTCAAGTGGTAAAACCAATGATAGAGCTTTTAAAGAAGAATGCTGAGTTCAAATGGACTAAGTAGAGGAAGCAAACATTCAGAAAAATCAAAAAAATAATTGCTCAAGCCCCGATCTGGGTAAACCATGATGATTCAAAATATTTTATCCTATATGTCATTGGTGAACAGGAGAGTTATGCAGTGGTGCTTACACAAAAGGAATATGATGGAGATGACTGGCCAATTGCTTTCTTAAGCCAAGTTATCCAACCACATGAAGAAAAAAACAATTTCATTGAGAAGTAAGTATATGCAATGATGAAATCCTTGAAGAATTTCCAGCATTTTGTTTCCCAGAGCAATACAATAGTTTATTTTGTTCATCCAGATGTTTATATTTTTATCATACAAGGAGAGCTTCGAGATAAGAGAGTTGGTTGGGTTTCTAAAATTTAGGAGTATGATGTTGAAATCCGACCAACCAAGCTAGTTTGAGTATGAGCACTGTATCAGGAGCTTGCAAGAAGCGTAGCTTTCAAATCCATGGTTTTCCAATTTGAGGGTTCAATAAGCAGAAGTAATTTTTTTAATCACTCTACATTTTATCGTGATTGGACAAAGGACCTTGTCAAATATTTTAGTTTAGGGAGGTGTCCTTCATATCTTAATGCCTCATAAAGAAGAAGATTCAGATCACAAGCTCTCAGGTATGTCATGTTACCAATGGGCTATTCCATAAGAATATTGATGGAGTACTTCTTAGGTGCATCCAATAATAAGGAAAATAAATAATCCTAGAGGAGTTTCATTTTGGTTTATCAAGATCCCATTATGTAGGGATGCCAATGGCATTGAAGATCATCAAAGCAGGGTATTTCTGGTCCACTCTCTTTGCACATGCTTTCAAAGTCATCCATAGTTATGACAAGTGCTAGAGATATTTCGATAGAAGTAGGAATCCATCATTGCGCCTTCATCTGATTCAAGTTGAAGCACCATTTCAATAATGGGGCTTAGACTTTATTGGGGTCATTGATCATAATTCTTCTGTTGGACACAAATACATCCTGACTGCAACTGACTATTTCACCTGATGGGAAAAATAAATTTCAACCAAGAAGGTAGACCAGGCAACAATTATCTCTTTCCTAGAGGGATTCATCACTCATTTTGGTGTACCAAATGAAATCATAATGGACAATGGAACTCCCTTCATCGACGCCAAGATAATAAAATTTTTGGGTAAGTACAAGATTTATTTAAAGATATCATCTAACTATTATCCATAGGGAAATGTCTTGGCTGAGTCCACAAAAAATAATTTTCTCAAGATTCTAAAAAGGACTCTAGGAGATAATAAGTGCATTTGGCACTTGCTCCTGAACCAAGCATTATGGGTTAATTGCATCTCAGTGAAAAATCCATCAAAATGTCCCCCTATTCCTTAGTATATGGCAAAAAAGCAATCTTGCCCATTCATATTGAATTTTCAATCCTTCAATCATGGAACTTGTTGGATGGTGAATACGATGAATCTGACCCCATGAGCATGAGGTTAGCTCAAATTTTACAGTTGGAGGAGGAAAGGGAGAAATCATACAATGCCTTCATAGAACATGCCTAGATGACACAAAAATGGTTTGGCAAGAAAACTTTCGAGAATTTGTTCGAGGTAGGTGATCTAGTTCTAAAATGGAATGAGAACAAGGCTAAGATTGGCAAGCATCATAAGTTCAAAGCGATATGGGAGGGCCCATTCCAGATTTTAGGTGTGAATTAGGTTAACTCATTTCACTTACAAGACATGGATGGTTGTGTGTTGCTGATTCTAGTAAATGGTCTTCATTTGAAGGTCTACCATTAGTGTCAAAATTTTGATCAAGTATGTATATATTTACATAATTATATTATGTTATTTTATTCTAGTTCCAAAAAAATAGTTTTGGCAAGGAGATTAATATCACCCCAAAGTAGGTGTTTTTGCCCCGAAAGCACCTCACCACCAGCAAAAACTCATTTTTGCCCTAAAAACATTTTTAAAAAAATCCCTTTATGTTTTAATTTGGGGCGAAGATATTAAAAGAAATCAGGTTGTTTTTCCTAGATAATTTGTTAAAAGCGCCAGTCTGCTTTTTCATAAAAAGGTGCCCCTATTTTTAATTACCAAAAAAAAAGATAAAAAAAAGGGGGATAAGAGAAAAGCAAAAAGCAAAGTAAAAGTAAAATATTTTATTTTCGTCTGAAAAGGAGATTCACCATGTTTTTTCTATTTTTAGGGCGAAATCCTCATTTATTTCTCCCAAAGATATTTTCGGAGTGAAACTACAAGAAAATATAAAAAAAATCACATGCTTTTTCAAGAACTCTAGTTGGCAAGATTATTTTTGATAAAAAAGGGGACAAAATTAATTTTGCCTTACTTTTTCAAGCAAAGCACTCACAATTAAGCTTGTTTTTAGCAATCAACTTTTTGGGGTAAAATTAAAGATAAATTATTTTAAAAATGGCTTAAAAGCATGTGATTTTGCCAAGCAGGTAGGGAAGAGCATTTTTGGAGCACCAATTGCATGAGTTTTTTTCCCAAGGATGTTTTCAATGAAGCAAGCGCTCTCAGTTGACATTTTTTGCTCGCTCGCGCTAAATTCAGAGAAAATTTTAGTTAATTGCATGAAATCAAATTAATTTCGTTGGAAAAATTCAAAAAAGGTATTTTCGGTGTTATCATGCAGTGAAGTTAATGATTTTCACCACAAAAAAGTGCCCTTCACTCCCACGTGGAATTTATTATTCTTGAAATGAGTCGTTAAATACACATATTGCGCCCTCTAATATAAAAAGTAGGTGAGTACAGAGTTCGAGGAAGATTTATAGTGCAAGGGCATTAATGGTAGTTAAGTTATCATGAAAAAGTGTGTTGAGTGAGAGAACCAAGGGAGCACGTTCACCTGAATTCATCAAAAGCGTGCTACCTACATTTAATTGGGTAGTTGGGAGCAAAAGTTTTAAATACGATGAACCAAAAGCTTGAAGTTAAAGAAAAATTAAGATTATTTTTCTAGAGCATTCTTATGGTATCATTCAGTTGTCCCGAATTGTTGCTTTTTTGCAGGATTGTCAGATTATTGCAGTAAAGTTGATTGTACGGAGATGGGAAAGAAAATTGTTGATTCAATGAAAGCTACTGAGCCAAAGAAAACACAAGGATGCAAAAAAGCTAAAAAATCCAGGTGAAATAAAAATATAGAGCTTGACCCATATTATGATGTGCTAGCTTAGATTGGAGACTGTGCTATTTCGAAGAAGGGCATGGAAAAATTGTGCCAGGATGTGGAAGTTGTTGTTGGGAAAGGCTTGACACTATAAATCTCATGAACTATTACCTATAATGCACATATTTCCTGGTACCTGTATACACATGTTCACCCTTATCTCGACCTAGTGATGGTGATTTTGAAGTTTTACAATCCTGCCATGAGGGTTGTTCGAAATATGAAGGGAGATGAAATATTCACCATTTCACCTAGCGCAATCAAAGAGGCATTTATGTGTGGTGTGAAGCATTCTCTAGATGTTATATTCAAAAAATTAAATCTTAAGGAGCAGGAGGAGAGGTACCAGTTGACTATGACTTTGCACCAATTCATGGATAATCAGCCAATACAGGCATGTCAGTTTGGAGAGTTGCCAACTTTACCAAAGCCTCTACTAGAGTTTAAAATTTCAGACATGTTTTCCATGTTTACTTGGGTGTCCGGTCTTCCTACTGATTCCATAGTGTATAAATGGCAAGCTGCACTTGTACAATGTATTTTGTAGGTGGAATTTTATGCCCCAATAGCAATACAGGTAAGCACAAAATTGATTTTCTTAGACTAGGTAGATTTCATGGCTTGAGCAATGCATACCCAGTTAGAGAAGATGCAAAGTAAAGGATCAGTATCATTCAGGCACACTTCATTTTTGTCCTGGTATTACTTCTTCCACATGCACCAATATTTTTCATTCATAGTCATCAAGCAGGTTGATGAGGCAGACAAGAAGCTTCCAGTTTATTTGTGGACTCCAAGCTTGTCCAGGAAGGAGTCATTTTACAATTTTAATCACATGTTTTTGGGTCCTACCCTCGAACTTATTTTCAGCACATGTGAGAGAGTGCCAAGGGCAATGAGGGAGGAGATCATTGTGAAGGAGAAAGGAGATATTTTCTTGTTGAGGTAAGATATCATGGTATAAATTTTTGGCTTTACTAGCAAGTCATTTCTCCTTTTGTATTTTACTATAGAGCATCTTTTTGTGATGGAAGTTATCTGCCATAATGACTTCATTAATGACGTCTATGGGGCAGGTTGGGAAAATAAAACTACATGCACCATGCCATTTCACTTCAACGATATTGAAGTAGACTAGGTTGGACAAAATAATTTAATTAATAAATCTCTCTATGACCTCAGTATGGTGGAGTTACCCCAACGATGAAAGTATGACTCTTTGGGTCACTTTGTGATAAGGATCAAAGCAAAAAAAATTCATTGCTACCCTAGACCAGATATTGAGGGACACAAAAATAATCTAGAGGGGCATAATCTTGAATGACATATCAAAAATATGATGTCACTCTCACCATGGCATGATTTTTATGATATGGAAGTTGAGTATAACTCTATAGTCCGCAAGCACCAGATTCCTCCTCCAGGTTTATTTAGAAAAATTATGGATCAGTTTCCCAGTTGGTCTGACGAGAATATCACCAACTAGTGGGTTATGAGGGACCAAAGAGGGAAAACTAGGTCATATTATGGTCTGGCAATGGATGATGTGTTTTCTAATGTATATGATTGTTAGCGTACTTAACATATTTTGTCTCTATTTCATTATTTAGCTCACTGTTACAACTCCTGTAACAGTTCAGTTTACGCCGGTGTGCTATTCCCGGCATTGTAACTATTATTTAAACTGCACTCTGAATAATATTTTCTAGTTCGCACATTTACATGGTACCAGAGCCAGGGGCGAGGTGAGGAGCAGAGCGCGATTTTTTGATTCGGACGAGTTTTTTTTCTCGCAGTCCGTGCGTTTAAAAAAAAAAAAAAAAAAAAGGGACGTTCAGGACCTCGCGCAGAGCGGGGAGGAGCCGAACGCGCGTCCAGTTCGCGACGATCGAGCACTGGACGCACGACAGAGGAGCCGAGCGCGGCAGTCGAGGAGGGGAGAACCCCCCCGCGCAGCGCAAACGTTGCGCGTTGGAGGGAGGTCGCGCCACGCGTCAACAGACGCGCGCGCCCCCCGAGGTGGCCCCGCCCCCCCTCCCCCCTCCCCACCCTCGCGCGACGCGCGATCTACGCGCGCCCGCCCCCTCCCCACCCTCGCGCGACGCGCGATCTCGCGCGCCGCGCCCCCTCCCCACCCACGCGCGACGCGCAATTTGCGCGCGCGCTACCCCGAGGAGGCCCCCTCGCCCGCCCGCGGAGCGGGAATTCAAATTCCCGCCCGCGCGGGAAATCGGAGGGGGTATAAACCCCCCCCCGCGGGATCGCGCCCGCGAGACGCGGTGTTTGCGCCTCGCGGGATCGCGTCCGTGAGACGCGTGTTTGCGCGCAGCCTCCCCCCGCGGGACTGCGTCCGTGAGACGCAGTGATTGCGCAGCCCCCCCGCGAGCCCGATTCGCACTCGCGCGCGGGCCGGCCCCCGGATTTTTTATAAAAAAAAAAAAAAAAAATTCTCGCTGCGACTTGCAGAGAGGAAGCCGAGCCGAGGGCCGCTGCAGAGGGTGTTGAAAAGGGAGGTGACTTGCTGATCTTTTCGGATCAGCCCGCTGGCTCACGTGGTCGTGAGCCGTGCGGTAAGGCTCAGGGAGCCTACAGTGGTCGGGGGTTCGAATCCCGCCGACTCCCCCAAGGTATAATTTTTTTTTTGTCAAAGTTATTTTTTATTATTATTATTTTTAATTAAAATTTTTAATTTTAATTTTTTTTTAATATAGTTTTTAAACTTTAATAAATTAAATTTAATTTTAATTTATTTTTTCTAAAAGTTTAAAACTATAGAAATTAAAATTATTTATTTTAATTTTAAAATTGATAATAATTATAAAAATGCTTTGTTAAAGAAAGCCTTTTAAGGGGGGATTTTTTTTCAAAAAAATCAAAGGGGGATTGAGAGTAATTTTTTATGAAAAATAGCAATTTGGCATTGTAAAAGGTGCATTTTCTAGCCGTTGACCGACACCTAGTGGGTTATTCTAGTGGGCATTTTTTTTGTTGTATGTTGCATATTTCATTTTTGCACTATAACATTAAAAATTAAAATCAAACACTCCCTAAAGTCCCCGGAATATAAAACCCATCTGTGCAATTTATTTGCACTGCAAGCTGCTCGGTATTTGCGATACCTCCGGCCAGCACTTACAGTAAAGCCGTCGTGATTTGGCTACCGTATCCGCCGCCTAATATAGCCGCTATAACGACGTCCGAGCTTGTTCTCTATAAATCGTCTGGGAGGAATAAGTACGCCATTTTTGCATTTTTTACTCCATCCACTACCCTTTATCGCACTTGTGTTTAGGCGTAAATCCCGACGAAGTATTCTTCATAGTGTTTAGGGGAAGTTACGCCCACGCATGAGAAGAATCTTCTATGGTAGGTGCCATCAACAAGGCGATTCCCTTTCAGGACCGCTTATGTTCCACGTATCGTATGATCTCTAAAATTCACCTATAGTCTCCCTCACGTAAGGGCGGGTGATTTTTGTTGATCTTTCTAAATACCTATAGTTTCCCTCACGTAAGGGCGGGTATTTTGTACGGTATATTGGCCTAGCAAAAGGTATATCGAAAGGGGGACCAATTTGGTGATATAAGGAACCTTCACTATGGCCGCAGTTGCAAAATTGATGACCGATCCGCATCGGCTTATTGAAAGGTCCAAATTATACACCATGGAAACATAAGATGAAGGCTATTCTCCAAATGGAAGATTTGTGGGATATTGTTACCTGGAGTAGCAACAAGGCCTTCACCAACAAGCAGGATCCACGAGTCCTTCAACGAGATCAGATTGCTTTTGACAAGAAAGACAGGAGAGCAAAGGTGCTCATTTTGTTTGTCAAGCTTTCCGATGAAGTGCAACCTCATATAGCCGATAAAGCAAGTGGTAAAGAGGCATGGGATGCCCTTAGAACCATCTATGAGGGGAAGAATGAATCCACCATTCTTCATCTTCAACAACAACTTCATAACCCGAGTTTGAGACAGGGTGAAACAGCTTGAACTCTTTCCGTGCAGAGTGTCCGAGTTGAAAGAGAAATTGAGTTCTCTAGGAGATACCGTGGATGAAAAGCTTCTCATTTCACTTGTGATGAGAGCTTTACCTTCTTCATTTGACATGTTGATAACCTCCATCCAGGTGTCCCAACGACAAATTACCTACATCGAGTTGGTCAATCTGCTTCAACAACAGGAGGCACGCCAACTTCACAAGGATGATTCTTCCAATACAGCCCTATACACCAACAGGCATGGTTCTAGGAAGAAAGGTAATGGGCAAAAAGGAGGCAACTTTCGTAAAGGAGGAAATTCTCAACAGGATACGAAAGGAAAAGGCAAGCAACCTCAACGAAGAAGAGGTGGTGCAAGATCCGTGAGAAAGACAACCATGACACCAACAAAGTTGGCATAAGAACAAGCAAAAAGGCCAAAACAAACCACAAAATAAAAACAAGCAACCCCGTGCGAATGTTGTCATGGAAGAATCCGACTCGGATTCCGAATGGGCACACAAGGTGCTCATGACTACCACGGATTCCACTCGGAGGGATCCTATTTGGTATGTCGATTCTGGAGCTAGTAAACATATGATCGGCGACGGATCGTGGTTTGAATCATTTGTGGCCAAGGAGGGCAAACCCGTCACCATTGCCGATGATAAAACCTACAGTGGTTCAGTGGAGAGGGTACGGCTTCAGTCACTCTTCCTGATGGCAAGTGTCAGATTGACAAGGTCCTCTATGTTCCGGGATTGGCCAACAATTTGTTGTCAGTGACACAAATCCTGGACAGAAATATGGTTGTCAACTTTCGTGTTGAGAATGGAAAGAAGTGTTGTACAATTACCAGGAAGGGTAAGCAGATTGCAACAGCTTCATATAAGCATGGCTTATTTGCACTAGATGCTATCTCTATTCCACATGTTGCCATGACTGTCTCTACCAAGGAGGCAACTTCCCTATGGCACAAGAGATATGGGCATCTTAGTTTCGGCTACTTACTTGAGCTCAGGAAGTATGAGATGGTAAAGGGTCTTCCTTCCCTTTCTCGCCACATTGCCGAGAGTGCTCGACCGCTAGCAGAAAGCAAAGATAGAGTACCATTTGAGAAGAGCTCTACAAGAGCACGAAAACCTCTCGGAGCTAATTCACACCGATCTATGCGGTCCTTTCACACCCAACAAGTTGTTGGAGGGAAGAGGTACTTTCAGCTATTCGTAGATGACTACTCACGAAAGATGTGGGTTTTCTTTCTCAAACCGAAATCGAAGCTTTCGCATTCTTCCAGCAGCTCAAGAAATCCGTTGAGAAGGAGTCATGGGCTTCTATTAAAACCCTCCGCTCGTATCGAGGGGGAGAGTTTACCTCTAATGAATTTTCTTGCATTCCTAGATAAACATGGGATCAAGAGACAGTTAACAACTGCCTATACTCCTCAGCAGAATGGAGTTGCTGAGAGAAGGAACCGTTCTATCATGGAAATGGTTCGTTGTATGCTCACAGGTGCAACTCTTGGGCAACAATATTGGGCAGAAGCTGTCACCACTCGCAGTGTATCTTTTGAATAGGGCACCCACAAAGGCCCTAAAAGGAATGACTCCACAGAAGCATGGAGTGGTCGAAAACCCTCCATATCTCATCTACGTATTTTCGGGTGTCAAGCTTTCATGCACATACCGAAAGAAAAAAGGAAGAAGCTAGATGAGAAAACACCGAGATGTATTTTTCTTGGATATTCTCGAGCACTCTAAAGGATATCGGTTGATAGATCCTTTGACCAAGAAAATTCATATCAGCAGAGATGTTGTCTTTGATGAAGCTTTCACATCACAGAGCACATCTACAAGACACCAGGATATTGTGGAACCAAAGGAAGAGGAGATTCCTTCGCCAACACGGACAGGAGGTCCTTCTACATCTTCTTCACCACCACCAGGCGTGAATCCTAAATGGTGTACAAATACAATCAGAGATGCAAATTTATCCACTCCTCCCAATTTGAATTTGGATAGACCTCGTACACGCAGTATGGCTCAACAGGAGGTTGATGATCTTTGTCAATCTTTTGAGGAACTTTCTGTGACTCCAAGTAGAGAAGTTGAGGATATGGATATTGATGATGACAGGGCATTCATGTCTACCATAGATAGTCTTGGACCTGCATCAGTGCAAGATGCTCTTAGTGAGCCTCAGTGGAAGGCCGCTATGGATACAGAGTATGAGTCTCTGATGAAGAATAAAACTTGGAAGCTTGTTGATCTGCCGCATGGAAAGAAACCTATTGGCTGCAAATGGGTATACAAAGTCAAGTACAAGGCAGATGGAACAATTGATAAGCATAAAGCCCGTCTTGTTGCAAAGGGCTATGCTCAAAAGGAAGGCATCGACTATGAAGAAACTTTTGCACCTACAGCTCGGATGACCACAATTCGGGTTATGTGTGCTATGGCAGCACAATATGGGTGGAAAGTTCACCAAATGGATGTCAAAAGTGCCTTTCTTAATGGTGATCTCCAAGAAGAAGTCTATATGACTCACCTCAAGGATTTGAAGTGGAAGGCCAACAACGGAAAGTTTGCAAATTGGTTAAATCCTTGTATGGTCCGAAACAAGCTCCTCGAGCTTGGTATATAAAAATGGACAATCACCTAATGCAAGCATGGATTTAAGAGATGTCCGTCGGATGCAAACCTCTATTTCAAGAAACAGGGGTTCCGAGATAGTGTTGCTTGTACTCTATGTGGATGATCTGCTCATTACAGGGAGTTCATAAGATTTGATCTCTACTGTCAAAAGAAACTTGTGCAAATCTTTTGAGATGACAGATCTTGGACTTCTCCATTACTGTCTTGGTCTGGAATTCAGCCATAAGGAGCACACCATCAAAGTGTCTCAGAAAAAGTATGCCAAGACATTGCTCGATAAATATCGCATGACCGATCGCAAGCCAATGGCAACTCCTATGGAGAATGGACTTCGCTTATCGCGATATGATGACTCACCCTGTAGATGGCACTCTCTATCGACAGCTGATTGGGAGTCTCATATATCCGACCAATACTAGGCCGGATCTCGTATTTGTCGTAAACTATCTTTCGAGGTTCATGCAGGAGCCTAAGATTACTCATTGGAAAGCAAAGAAACGTGTTCTTCACTATGTCCGTGGTACTATAGAATATGGCCTAGAATACAAGAGGAACAACAAATTCTTCTTGCAAGGATACACGGACTCCGACTATGCCGGATCATTTGATGATCGCAAGTCAACTTCTCGGATACATTTTTCATCCTGGGATCCGGTCCTCGTCTCTTGGCACGAGCAAGAAGCAACAGTGGTTGCTATTTCTTCAACAGAGGCAGAATATCGCGCCGCACGTGAAGCTGTGTGCGAAGTGATATGGTTACGTCGCATTCTAACAAGTATGGGCCATCCATCAAAATCTCCAATACACTTGTTTTGCGACAATCAAGGTGTTCTGAACCTCGTCAAGAATCCACCCATCATGAAAAAACAAAGCACATTGACACACAATGTCATTTCATTCGAGAGGAAGTTCCAAAGCACCGAATTCAGCTTCAAAGACATTCCCACCGATGCTCAAGTTGCGGACATTTTCACTAAGGCACTTGGACGTGTCAAATTTGAATTGTTTCGCAGCTCACTTTGTATTGCAAAATAATGTAAGGGGATGTTAGTATAGCTATTAGTTATTACATTACCCAAATAATGTAATAAAGGGGGATGTTAGCGTACTTAACATATTTTGTCTCTATTTCATTATTTAGCTCACTGTTACAACTCCTGTAACAGTTCAGTTTACGCGGTGTGCTATTCCCGGCATTGTAACTATTATTTAAACTGCACTCTGAATAATATTTTCTAGTTCGCACATTTACAATGATGAATATGATGATAGTTATTAGCCCATATATTTTGCTAAAATTGTATATCAGAGCTTTCAAAGATCTGATAGCGAAGAGATCATGGTCGAAGGGGAGTAGCATGTGGTTGAGGAAGCACCACTTATGTAGGAAGAGAAATAACCATTGTCGAAATAGTAACCCTAGTAGAAAAATATAAGTGTGAGGCACTTCCTTTTTTCAAGATCTCCAAGAAGTTAAGGACAGGCACAATTTCTTCATCCATTGTAAACCCTCCTCCTATAGCTGAAGTTGCATAGGCTAAAATTTCAAAAAATCCTCCTTTAGTTCAGGTGGGATAACTTGGCCAACATATGGAAATTATAGATCTAGATAAGGAGATAGAGGAGGAACAAGACAAAGAAGAGCTAGTATCACAATCACCCTTATCATCGATTCAAATGGTGTCAAAGCTCAAAGGCACGTTTTCTCTGCCATCTTCCCTTTCTCTTGAGCATTCGATGGTTGTTGGACACCAATATACAGTTGTCTCTTATATTTCACCCCCATTTGGTATACCTTCCACTTCTATTTCAATTCCTATTTCCTAGTCCCTAGTCACCGATGCTCCCTCTTCTTCTATTCATGTTTCTTATGTTTCCTTTTCTTTCAGTTCTTTTGCATCTGGGCCCAATCCATTTTTCACTCCCTTCATCCTCCATATCGGTATTTTCTATCGTGGCTATAAGTACACAAGCTCCTCCTTAAGTGAGTGTAATTATTAGAATTATTTAAAACAATACTCTATTCAAATGAAAATATAGTTGTGCAATACATCACAAGAGCGTAGAGAAGCTCAAAATATTGATTGATTTATTCCATGGATCAACTTTGTATAAATAAAAAAGTTGATCATTGAGAGTCGTTGGATTACAACAACTCATCAAATCTGAACTAGTCTAAACTAAGAGTTCACCTGACTCATGGAAGAGTGGTAACTCAAGTAAGTCAATCCTAGGAGAACTTAAGAGAATAATTATTTATTCTAACACCCCCTCTTAAGTGATACTAGGGGTGAATGTAACAAATGAGTCCCAAAAATAGGGCCTGGTGAGGTAATCATGTACAATGATTCTTATGAAGAGATGGTAAAAACCACAAAAAACCATCTATAAAAAATAAAAAAGAAGAGGCATGTCTTTGGATGGCAAAAATTGTCCTCATTGAACAAAAAATAAATGAGTCTCGGCAACTGGTCCTTATGAGGTACTCATGTACAATGTTATTACATATAGGAGAGATGGTAAAAAAAACCACATTGGACAAAACCATCTATCAAAAAGAAAAAAAGAATAGGCATGTCTTCGAATGGTGAAGATTGTCCTTATTGAACAAAAAAGAAATGAGTCTCGACAACTGGGCCTTATGAGGTACTCATGTACAATGTTATTACATATAGGAGAGATGGTGAAAAAAAAACACATGGGAAAAAACCATATTCCAAAGAAAAAAAACAATAAGAAGAAAGGAGAGGTGAAAGCCTCTTTTGTATCTTCTAGTGCATCTGCCTTACCCCAAGGTTCTCTTGCAAATGAATGTAACACGGAGAAGGAAAGGATTTGGTGAATATGTCTACAATTTTACTTTTTGTGGGAATATAGTCCAAGTGAATTTCCCCTCTTCGAATATGTTACCGAATGAAGTGCATGTGAATTTCAATGTGCTTGGTACGTTGATGCTCAACTGTATTGCGGGCAATATGAATTGTGCTCTGATTATCACACAAAATAGTAATAGGTTTGTAATGGAAAAAACCAAATTCTCTTAGAATATGATAAATCCAAAGAGCTTCCTAACTTGCTAAAACTACTACCCTATATTTTGCCTCTATAGATGACAATGCTACTACTTGTTATTTTTTGCATGACCAAGCAATTGGTGAAGAACCAAGACAAAAGACATAGCCAAAAGTTGAACATTTGTCTTCTACTGAACCTGCCCAATCAGAATCTGTGTAACCAATGATATCCATGGATTTTCCTTCATATAATAACCCAAATTGAGTAGTTCCTTGCAAGTAGCATAGGATTATTTTTGTTGCTTGCCAATGACTGAAATGAGGTTGATGTGAGAATATAGATATCAAGCCAAAATCATATGATATATTTTGATGAGTATGAGTGAGGTATAACAGACTCCCTATAAACTATCGATATAGAGTTTCATCACATAGAGGGGATGTGCAGGAACTACTTAGAGTGACTCCAGACTAAAAAGGTGTAGAATAGGGCTTGCAATCAGTCATCTTAAACCTTTGAAGAAGGTCTAGAGTGTATTTTTGTTGACACAATGAAATTCTTGTATCTGTTTTATTAATTTGAATTCCAAGGAAGTAATGAGCTAAACCCAGATCAACAATTTCAAATTTTTTAGAAAGGGAGTCTTTGATTGTCTGAATGTGAGTGATGTCACTACTAGTGAGTAGTAGATCATCAACATAGAGAAAAAGTATGGTGATTTTTTCTTCATATTTCCAAATGTATACTGTGGCATCAGACTCACAATGAGAAAAACTTGAGGAAAGAAGGAAGGATTCCATTTTTTCATACCAATATCTAAGAGCTTATTTGAGGCCGTAGAGTGACTTCCTTAGCCTACAAATAAGGGAGGAGTCTTGAGTGAATCCAGAAGGTTGTTCCATGAATATCTCCTCCTTTAAGTCCCCATGTAAGAAAGCACTTTTTACATCCATCTAAAAAATAGGCCATTTTTGGGAAGAAGCTAGTGCAAGTACCAGTCTAACAGAATCCATTTTGGCAACTAGTGCAAACTTTTCATAATAATAAATCCCTTCAATTTGTGAGAAACCTTTGGCTACTAAGCGAGTTTTGTGTTTGTTAATTTCTCCATTATGTCCATATTTAGTTCTATAAATTCATTTACAACGAACTAACTTCCTTCCTTTAGGTAGAGGAGTTAAATCCCAAGTTTTATTTTTTATTAAGGAAGAGAATTCATTCTCCATGACATCATCCCATTATTTAGTAACAGTAGCTTCTTTGAAGGATTAAGGATATGTGGATATGGACAGATAGAAAAGACCAGAGCCTATGGATTTGCCTAATCTGGATGATGGAATATTTTGGATGTATGGAGTGGCTTCTTCAACAATGGTGCAAGCCCATTTTGGCATTGTGGAAGGAGTAATTAAAGTGGTAGGACTTTGAGTTGGATTTTGGATTATAGGATCCTCATCTTGGTCATTTTGATCATTTATCTCTAAAATGGGTTCTTCATTGTATTGAGGCTCTAACATTGGTTATGTCTCAAGAGAATCAATGTTGGAAGAGGATGGTTGAGGATATTTATGAGGGAATGTTTCATCAAATTGAAAATTCCTATGAAAAAAGACCTCATGAGTTGTTGGATAAAGGAGCCTATATGCTTTCATTTCCTCACAATAACCAACAAAGATGGGTTGTTTGATTTTATTATCTAGAGCCTTTTGGGATATGTTCCCAAGAAATACATCCAAAAATCTTAAAGAAAGAGATATCATGTTTTGAGCCAATCCATACTTCGTCGAGAGTCAAATGGCCAAGAGATTTATGAGGTGTGTGGTTTTGAATATAGTTTGCATAGTTAATTACTTATGCCCAAAAAACTATTGGAATATTTCTTGAGTGGAGGATACAGTTTGCTATTTTCTTTAAAGTTTTATTTTTCCTCTCTGCAATGCCATTTTGCTACGTATTATGAGAGACTGAATGTTGATGAATTATGCCATGATGTTGAGCAAAGTGCAACAAACAGTATTATCATTTTTGTCAACACAGTCAGACAGATTTATTGATGCAATGGACAAGAGTTTATTGAACACCAAGGTGCAGCCAAAGTACAATGGATAGGAGTTCAATGTTGAGCAAGGTGTTGCAGGAGGATTGTCATTGTTTTCAATACAGTCAATTAGATCTAATGATGCAATGGACAGGTAGTTTAGAAGTCACTCAGATGCAGAGGATAAAGTTCAAAAGTTAGTCAGATCATGAGTCCTTAAATGATAGATGCACAGAAATAGAAAACATAATTCAGAATGAGAAGAAGTCTTCAGAACCTGAGATGTCAAGAAACGAAAAGTTTTTTTGTGAAAACCAAGGTAGTCAAAATAAAATTTTTTATTTAAAACCATGGATAACAGATTTGAAATGGGTTTTTCTTAAAACCCAAGTTGGCTCTTCGTTTCGTTGAAAAAGATGCCTCGGTGATGAAGATATTTAATTTTAAATATTTAGTTTAAATTTTATTTTATTTAAAATTTAAATTAAAATATTAAATTAAATTAAAATGGCCGACGTGTTACTATTTTGCGGCAATAAGCTACAGGAAAGTGATGAATGTGGAGAAGAGTTTGAGGTCGACAAAGTTAAATCTAGGCCAACGGATTTTAGGGTTTGGCAGCCGACAATTTCTAGGGTTTTGCAGCCGACATTCTTAGGGTTACAGCCGACGGATTTTAGGGTTTGGCAGCTGACAAATTCTAGGGTTTCTCAGTCGATGTTCTTCTAGGGTTTGTTCCTGAAATTTCTTCTATAAAAGGAGGGCTTCTTCGAGTTTGAAAGACGGGGTGTAAAGATAAAGTGCAAATGCGAGCATAGTGTTTGTAAAAGTGAAGTTCGTGTTGAGGAGAGAGCAAATCGTTTCGATTCAGAATGAGAGCGAAGTGATAGTTCTTCAGAGTTGCAGTAAGGTGTGCGTTGCGATGAGATAATGTGCAAAGAGCGAGTAGAGTGACTTGTGCGAAGATAAGAGCGCGATGTGTAGAAGTTGTGTTCTAAGTTTGAAGTGACAGTGCGCAGTTTATAGAAGTGATTGATCATCTGAATGTAGCAGAGAGTGCAAAGAAGTACAGAGAAGAGGTGGAATAGTGTGACTCATTTTGCGCAGAAGCAGCAAAATGCAGAAAAATAGCAGACCGTGAAAATTGAGGTGAAAGTTTTATTCTATAATTTTTATTATTGTCTTCCAAGTTGTTGCTTGGATTAAGGGGTTGGTGCCTCTTTCCAAAGAGGTGTTGGTAAAATAGGAGTTGGTGCTCCATTCGTTGAAGCGAGATAAAGTTAAGGGGTTGGTGCTCCTTCCAATTGGTGTTGGTAAAGGATTATGTAAAGTTGTAGCTTTGCATTGACTGGATTTAGATGGTAGTCCAAGCAGTATTTTTTAGGAGTAGCCACATTGGTGAACCTCGTTAAAATGTTGTGTTATGTGTGATGTTTTCTTGATGTATTTAGTATCTCTTTTATCTGCTTTAAACTGCTGATGGTTTTAAAATCATATGTTATAGAAATTTTAAAGAACACACTGATTCACCCCCCCTCTCAGTGTCATTATGATTACAACAATTGGTATCAGAGCCGGGTTCCCAATTTTGGCTAAATCAGTCAGGGTTGATCTTGGATTAGTACACAATGGCTAAGAATAATAGATCCTCATCCAAAAAGGCATACCAGTCAGTTTCAATTCCTGTAGAAGAGAAAATTGAACCAAAAAAGGTAGAAGAAGTGAATCCTGAAGTCCTGTGATGAAAATCTTGAGGCTGAAGTAGATTTTGAAGGAGATTTGATATCTGCACTTGAAGAGTGGAGTATAGAAAAGAAAAAGAACAAAAGACTGTCCAAGAAATTGGAAGAATATGGGGATGATATTGAAGATCTCTTCCTACAAGTTCAAAAGGCCAAGAAATCAGAAGAAGCCTTGAAGACACAGCTGGATAATAAGAATGATGTATATAGCACAAGTGAAGAGGAATATAAAAATGTTATTGTTGATCTGGAGCTGCAAGTAGAACAGAACAAAAGGATTGAAGATATTCTTAGGTCTCAGATCAATGAGAAAGAGACTGTATGCTACCAACAAGAAGAAGAGATTGTTTCATTGAAGAAACAACTAAAAGAGGCCAATATAAATCTTAAATTTGAGAAGAGCACAGAGTTGCTAGATACAATGATAAATCAACAAAGAAGCTCCACAGCTAAGTTTGGTCTTGGATATGAAGTTGAACAACCTTCATCCTCCAAATATGTAGAGAAGAAGAAGTCCTCGGTTGAAGGATTGAAATAAGAAAAGTCTGAAGCTGAATCCTCAAAAGGAAGAAAATATGAAAGAAGATCTACAGCAAAGCAACCACAGCAAAAGAGGTTCTCTCACTCTCACTCTTTTAATAATAATGCTTTTTATGGCTATTGTTCTAAATGCAACCACTTTGGTCACAAGGCAATTTATTGTGGACTGAACAATAGATCAAAGAGTTATGCTGATAAAAATACTTCTATTTTTTTGAGTGAACACCCTGTGCAATGTTTTAGATGTAATGGCCATGGGCACATAGCAAGGTTTTTTTCAAGCACTTATGTATCCAATATGAGGCAATACCATAGATTTCATCATACACATAGAATGCAATACAGACAGGGAATAAAACATGTGCAATGTTTTAAATGCAATGGTCAAGGGCACATAGCAAGGTTTTGTCCAAGAACTTTTATATATAATCTAAGGCAAAACCCTAGATTTCATCAGACACAAAGAGGACAACACCGAAAAGGAACATATCATGTGCATAAAAGAAAAGAAAATAATCATCCATAAAGAATGCACAAGAGACAACCCCACAAGAGAAATGTTCAAGTTCACGAACAGGAGCAAAATAGGGATGTTGTTGAAAAACCCAAGCCCAAGTTCAGAAAAGTCTGGAGAAATACAGAAGAAAGGAAATTGTGTCTCCTTGGACTGAAGGAGGCTACTCTGCCATTGCTCTAAGCAAATCCAGGTGGCACATCCTCAAGAGGAGCAATATTAAAGTTTTATTTTAATGCTCCTATGTATTTGTCTAGGTATCTGAGGATGAAAGGTAAGCAGTCAGGTTAATGTTGTATAGTTATTAAAGTGTGTTTTTCAGTTTATATAGTGGTTTGTGGAAATGCCATGAAGTGTGGTGTTTAATTTGAGATCTGTCACCATTGGTAGTTTTGAGATATGTCATTGTTGTACTATTGATGATTCTTAATACCACTGTTCAAAATTATGAATCATAATAGTCCAGATAATTTTCTCAATGAAAGAATGCTTGCCCTAGCTGTGTATTTGTGTTTCGAGCAGCATGTATTTGTTTTTACTCTTTGATGTGAAGATTGCCAGATCTTTCATGACACCTTGGTGAATATATTTAATTCACAGACAGTTTTGTTTTAACTATTGATTTAATGCCAGTCCAAGGATAAGAAGCTTGAGGTTGAGTAAGGTGCACTACGGTTGGCCATAAAGTGTTTGACAAAATGTCATCTTCCAACATGCATAGTTGAAAGTAAGAGTTGGCAGTAAAATTGCAGTGCTGGAAAAAAATTGGTACAGATGTGAGTCACTTGTCAATTCTATTGACAAAAGTGAAATCAGCATGTTGAATGGGAAGATTGAAGAAAAAGTTTTTTAATGAGCAGCCAGATGATTTCCACCTGGTGATGAATAGTTGAGTTGCTTTCATAGTGGTTGTTTTGATCAAGTTAATGCTTTTCTTGATACATGATTTGGGCTTACTCCATGGATTTTGATTTGAGCAAGTTATTCTTTGCCTTGGTGATTTATGTTGGTGGTTGTCTTGTTCAAATACCTTTGGAAGGAAAAGGATGTCTACTAGTTTCCTTTTCATGTAGTGATTGGTTGAATGCTTCAAGGTTAATCTTGAGTTGAATGATGTTGGTTAAACCTTGTCTATAAGCATTGTTGCTAAAGCCCTAATTGGTTGAGAAAAGATGTTGGTTGTGCTGTGGTACAGTGTTTGGTACTTGCACAGAGTTGAAAGTGGATTGAGGTAGCCTACTGGATTCTCACTGCAGAGAGAGACAAACAGTTGTCATTGGGTTCAAGCTTGTTGAGAATATATCCAAGATGCATGGTGAAGTTGTATGTAGATGTTGCTGGCATTGCAGAACAAAAAGTTGGCTATATAAGATTATTGTATGCCTTCACTAACAGTGGACAAGTTTGAGTTTGCAAAGCAACATAGGGTAATTGCATAGAAGACAGTGGTTCAATCATGTTCTTACACATGTTATATTGGTGAAGTTGACGGTGATGGTGTCATTCACTGGTTATTGTTGCTATTCACATTGTTGATTTTATTGATGCCTATTATGCTTATCATGATGTTGTCAATCAGTGAAATGAAGTAGTCTTGGACTCAGGGGGAGCATTTGTGTATTTGTTTTTCTTCTTGTTCATGCTTGGAATATTTGCTAATTGTAATAATTTGTGTCTAAGAATATTGTGCATAGACTCAGGGGGAGTCTTCAGCAGCCCTTTGGTATTATTGTCAAAGGGGGAGAAGATTTACAGGAAAATTGCACATGTGTTGCCAACAATTCCAAAGGGGAAGATTGTTGAGCAAAGTGCAGCAAACAGTATTGTCATTGTTGTCAACACAGTCAGACAGATTTATTGATGCAATGGACAAGATTTTATTGAACAGCAAGGTGTAGCCAAAGTACAATGGATAGGAGTTCGAGTGTTGAGCAAGGTGTTGCAGGAGGATTGTCATTGTTGTCAATACAATCGGTTAGATCTAATGATGCAATGGACGAGCGGTTCAGAAGTCACTCGGATGCAGAGGATAAAGTTCAAAAGTTAGTCAGATCATGAGTCCTTAAATGATAGATGCACAAAAATAGAAAACATAATTCAGAATGAGAAGAAGAAGTCTTCAGAACCTGAGATGTCAAGAAATGAAAAGTTTTTTTGTGAAAACCAAGGCAGTCAAAATAAAAAGTTTTATTTAAAACCATGGATAACAGATTTGAAATGGGTTTTTCTTAAAACCCAAGTTGGCTCTTCGTTTCGTTGAAAAATATGCCTCGGTGATGAAGATATTTAATTTTAAATATTTAGTTTAAATTTTATTTTATTTAAAATTTAAATTAAAATATTAAATTAAATTAAAAGGGCCGACGTGTTACTATTTCGCGGCAATAAGCTATAGGAAAGTGACGAAGGTGGAGAATAGTTTGAGGTCGACAAAGTTAAATCTGGGCCGACGGATTTTAGGGTTTGGCAGTCGACAATTTCTAGGGTTTTGCAGCCGACATTCTTAGGGTTATAGCCGATGGATTTTAGGGTTTGGCAGCTGACAAATTCTAGGGTTTCTCAGTCGACGTTCTTCTAGGGTTTGTTCCTAAAATTTCTTCTATAAAAGGAGGGCTTCTTCGAGTTTGAAAGAGGGGGTGTAAAGATAAAGTGCAAATGCGAGCATAGTGTTTGTGAAAGTGAAGTTCGTGTTGAGCAGAGAGCAAGTCGTTTCGATTCAGAATGAGAGCGAAGTGATAGTTCTTCAGAGTTGTAGTAAGGTGTGCATTGCAATGAGATAATGTGCGAAGAGCGAGTAGAGTGACTTGTGCGAAGATAAGAGCGTGATGTGCAGAAGTTGTGTTCTAAGTTTGAAGTGACAGTGCGCAGTTTACAGAAGTGATTGATCATCTGAATGCAGCAGAGAGTGCAAAGAAGTACAAAGAAGAGGTGGAATAGTGTGACTCATTTTGCGCAGAAGCAGCAGAATGCAAAAAAATAGCAAACTGTGAAAATTGAGGTGAAATTTTTATTCTGTAATTTTTATTATTGTCTTCCAAGTTGTTGCTTGGATTAAGGGGTTGGTGCCTCTTTCCAGTAGGTTCTGGTAAAATAGGAGTTGGTGCTCCATTCTGTTGAAGCAGATAAAGTTAAGGGGTTGGTGCTCCTTCCAGTTGGTGCTGGTAAAGGATTATGTAAATTTGTAGCTTTGCATTGACTGGATTTGGATGGTAGTCCAAGCAATCTTTTTGAGGAGTAGCCACATTGGTGAACCTCGTTAAAATGTTGTGTTATGTGTGATGCTTTCTTGATGCATTTAGTATCTCTTTTATCTGCTTTAAACTGCTGCTAGTTTAAAAATCATATGTTTTAGAAATTTTAAAGAACACACTGATTCACCCCCCCTCTCAGTGTCATTGTGATTACAACACATGACTTGATAGAAAAATTTAGAACTCATTACTAAAGTATTCCCCCCATTATCTGTATGAATTTGCTTGATTTTGCAAGAGGCTTGATTTTCAACTAAGGATTTGAATATTTTGAAGTGGGATAGAACATCACTTTTGTATTTTAGAAAGTAGACCCAAGTTCTTCTGGAAAAATCATCAATGAAGGTTAAAGCATATTTTTCTCCTTTGAAAGAAGGCTCTAGGAAGACCATCAAGTCACTATGGATTAACTCTAGAGGGGATGAGGCCCTTTGAGAACCACTTGGGTGGAAAGGATCTTGATGTTGCTTTCCAAGAGCACATCCAAGACATACTCCATCAATAGAAGAGACTTTTAGCAATCTTGTTACCATCTCATGGGTGTTCAATTCCTTTAGGTAGTTATAACTAAGATGTCCAAACCTTTCATGTCAAATTTTGCTTTCAAGATCTCCATGTACAACAAAATATGAGGCCCCTTCTAAATTTTTGAATCCCTTGAAGTGAAATAGGCGAGTGTTGTGATCAATATCTCCTTTTGCTATGAGAGAGTTTGGGTCTTGAAAGTCTCTTATCTCAACTCTTGTTGGTGAGAAGAGAATTATTTTACCTTTTCTAGAAGTACAAATCTGATAGACGGAGAGGATATTTGTTGCAATGTTTGGTACATAGAGAACATTATTGATATAACCACCATCAATGGATATGTCACCTTTTCCTTTGATTGGGATAAAGGATGAGTCACCAACTTCTATGCTACATGTTGAACTTGAGGAGATTGAAGTGAATGACTCATCTAAGGAAGTCATGTGATGAGTTGCTCCTGAATCTAGAACCCAGTATTTTGATGAAGTTTTTATAGCCTTGCCTTGAACATTTAAGGCTTTTCCTATCTACTTCTTAGTGTCTATATTTTGATCCTTCATTGCTGCCTCTAGTTTTTGTAGTCTTTTCCAACATTTGTTCATAGAATGACCATTCTTTTTGTAGTGAGTACAAGTTATGGGACTTCTTTCTTTCTTTTTGAATTTTTCTTTAGTAGAGGTGGATGCTACTAAGGCTTTTGAGGAAGAGGAAGAGATCTCATACTTTGCAAGTTTTGTTTCTTCTCTAGTTAGCCTATCACAAAATTCTTCTAAGGAGGGCATTGTAAAACTTGCACCAAGAGCATCTTTTGTAGACAGAAAGGTGGTTGCAAAAATTTGAAATACACCATTTAATATAGAAAGAATTAGATAGATGCATTCTTCTTCTATTTTATTCTTACCACTGCCTTTGTATTGAGTAAGGACTTCTTTAAATTTGGTGATAAAGTCAACAATATTGTTGAAGTCTTTAGGAGATAATGTTGTTAATTCTACCTCTAGCTGCATTGACCTTATTTGATCTACTTTCCCAAACAAGTTCTTTAGTTTTTGCAAACTTTCATATGGAGTTTTACATTCTGAAATGTGAAACCATAAGCTTTCATTTACATTAGTGCTTATAATACCCATTGTTTCATACATCTTCCCTTTATGAACAAATATTTCATATTCCTTTTCAAATTCAGGTTGCTTCTCTTCTAGCAAGTGTGTGAGCCCTTTTTGAGAAATGAGATTTAATATTTTTGGTTTCCATGTGTGATAGTTATGAGGGGTGAGAGGATCAATTGTATTCATTTTTCCAAGAAAAAAGACTTGCAGTGAACCAATATTCCCCCTTTTTTAACTGTAAGTATTTTTAGTCAGCACTACCAGAAACCTTATTTAAGAAAGGTAGCAAAAACCTTACCTCTGTACCAAGCCTCTCAAAAACCCGCCCTTACGTGAGGGAAACTATAAGTTTTTAAGATATCGATACGTGGAACATAGGCTATTGAAACCAACTTAAAAATTGCCTAACCTTTATACCAAATATCTCAAAAAACCCGCCCTTACGTGAGGGAAACTATAAGTTTTGGAAGATATTGATACGTGGAACATAGGCTTTTGAACCCAAAAAATTATTTTTCTTGAAAAAGTTTTTATTAGGTGTTGAATAGAATTTGAGTGCTTGCTTTGAGTTTGAGAGAAACTTCTTAATGCATATGTTGGCTTAAAATGCAGAATAAGTTGAAAGAAGTAGAATGAAGCAACAAGCAAGAAGTGGCCAAAAAACAAGGTGCCACTCAAAAAGGAAGTCCAACACTATTGTCAATGAAGATAAAAAAAAAACTCCCCCTCTCAAAAAATCCAACAAAACCATAGGTGCAGGAACCAGCACCATTAACCCCCCTCTAAAAAAAAAAACCTTTGTATTTACTTAGATTACAATGGACTCTTTCACTTTTTTTGATAGCCTTTGGAAAAGGCTTTAGGAAAAAAGTGAAAAAAGAGTCAGATATTTTAAGTCTAAATAGAAAATCCTTCAGAATGAGATTATGAAGGTTACAACTTCGAAAAAGAAGAGCTCATAAAGACCAAAAAATACCCTTTTACAATTTGATATAAGCAAAGGAAGGAGGAATTGAAAAATGAATGCCTTAATATTAAAGGCTCTCAACGAATGCAGAGGAGAGCACCATTTCTTTCAACCTACATAATGCCAGTGAAAAGCCCTTACTTCACATTGAATTGACCTTTCGAAGTGATGTTGCACCTTACAATCTGCTCACGTCTGCGCACAAGATCTTGTAATAGGTTTATTTCTTGAAGTAGAGGTTAAAACTTACAAGTTTTAATTTTTTATGCTTATCCAAGCCAAATAATGGTTAATCTCACTGTCTCGATGGTCACCATGCACATGAGCTTCCGTTGTGATTTTTAGGACCTATTTGCACTAAGGAGCCAGAAATGGAATGAAAATATAGATACAAAATACGATCAAATAGTGTGGGTGACACCGAGGACAATAGAAATGAGAAATAATAACCTATTCAAAGCTTTGAGAAGAACTATTAAAGAAATAAATAGAGAATATATCACCAAATTCCTTCTGTGATACCAGCTTTCAGCGATGAATGGATCTTTTTTGGACGTGCAAAATCATCAAAGGAGACAAGCATTGTTTGAAGCAATGAGCCAACGACATTGATATATTCTATGGATGGCAATGATTTCAAAGGAGACGAGCATTTCTTGAACCATAGAGCCAGTGACGTCAAAGAAGCAGGAAAAAAGTGAATGTCGATGACTGCTTCATCTTTGAAGGTAATTATATAATCGATTCATGTTGTGCCATGCAGGAGATGACGTTGAATGCCAAGCAGGAGTACCACACAACAGAATGCAAAGATGAGCTGGAAAATATGCATGAATTTTGGGAAGGGCACTCAATCATCAGGTACATTAGATAATGTTCCCTAAATTTTAAGAACCCACAAGGGTATCTTCAATCCCTTGAACCTGGGATATCCTATTAAAAAAAGACGTTGGCCACTCGAGAACGAAGGAAGGAGGCGCCAAAGAAAATTTTTAAAAATTTATTTATTGCCAAACAAAATCATTGGCCAATCAAAAACTGAAGCGAGCAGGCTTCAAGGTGCATAGAAAGTCTTTCGACCTAGCACGTTGGAAAAAAAAACTCAAAAACTATGCACACTGAAGGAGCCTGAATAATCGCTACAAGTGGTTTTCATTCAAAAAAATTGATTTAAAACTAGATGAACATAATAAAGAAAGTCTTCAAGGTACAAAGAAAGCCTTTAAGAGTAACAAATGGCTTCAGGGAGCCAGAATAATCACTGCAAATGGCTTCAAGGTACAAACAAAGTCTTTTAAGAGGAACATAACTTTTTAAAAAAAATTAAAAGGGGTGCCCTTTTTTTTGAAAAAAAAAGGATTTGGAATATAAATTCCTAACTACAGTGAGGCACCAATATTAGATAAAGAAGATGGCCAAGTGATGGCTAGAGCTGGAACAAAACCTGTCAGAGATTATCCAAAAAAACCATAAAAAAAAGACCTAACTTTAAGAAGTGAATTAGATGACTTCAAAAAAGGAGAACTTGAATGTATGCAAGAACTATCCTAGCTCTGGTACCATGTTAGAATTATTGAAAACAATATTCTATTCAAATGAAAATATAGTTGTGCAATACATCACAAGAGTGTAGAGAAGCTCAAAATATTGATTGATTTATTCCATGGATCAACTTTGTATAAATAGCAAAGTTGATCATTGAGAGTCGTTGGATTACAACAACTCATCAAATATGAACTAGGATAAACTGAGAGTTCACCTAACTCATGGAAGAGTGGTAACTCAAGTAAGTCTATCCTAGTAGAACTTAAGAGAATAATTATTTATTCTAACAGTAATTGTATTTAATCCCCTCACTTCCATTCCCTCAAACACTTCCATTTCACCAACTGTTCCCGTTTCTACTTCCCTTCCCGAGCCAAACTCTCAATAGGCTCATTTTCCCTCTGCTCCATTTCTTGAGTTGCAGGTACTGCTAGATCCAGAGATGGAGATTATGCTAGATCATTTGGTTGTAGCAAAAATAACTCGAGCTCACCATATTTCATCCCAATGGATAAAAATTTGTAGGCAAAATAAGTTCAAGCTCCAGCGAAGACATTGAAGAATGTCACTTTTGACCCTGAAGCTATGGAGTCCCACACTATAAAAATGATCCCCCAGGTCCAGAAGACCCAAGGAGAGATGGCTCCAAGTGATTATACTTATGAAGTCATTATAGAGGACCTGATGAAGATTGATACTATTAAGAATATGGGGAATATACAGGTGGATATGAGCTCTCTTTACCTGCACGACAAGCATTACAAGAAAATGTTTTTTGAGGTTGAGGCGAAGATTTTTGAGTTAAACGAAGCTCTAGCCAAAAATAGGGCACAACTAGAGATATAAAAATAAGAGGTAAAGTGTTGGCAACAAAAATAAAAAAATATTTGGAAAATACAGCAAAGGGATACCAAGCAGCTTGGGTAGGAGCAGATAAGCAAGTGCAAGCATTGGCTACCCAACTTGAAGCTTTACATAAACAGCTAGCTAAAAAAGCCACACAGTTAGTGGCCCTCTCCAAGGATAAAATCAAGGAAGCTCACCACCATTTAACTAAATATTGTGTGACATTTGCAGTAGAAGCGCTCAAAGTTCTATTGTATATGCATGAGGTTTTGGGATATTTTCAACATTGCCTCCTTAGTCCTAAGTATTAAGTCCTAGTATTTAGTTTTAGTTTAATGTTTTGATTTACATATTTCTAGTTAATTTGATTAGCATACATTGAGGTTTTGGCTTGGTTGATCAATGTTTGACCATAGTCCAAGATTAGCATGTTGTTAGGATAAGAGCTATCTTTAAGTTAGTTTGTTGTAATAAGTTTAAGAGGATTTCTCTCAACCACCGTGTCTATTTTTAGTTCTTTCAATAACTATAAAACTATGTAATGCATTGTTGATATATAGAAAAATTTCACCATTGTTTCTCATTTGGTATCAGATCAAGTTTGCTCATATGGATCAAAACCTGTGGAGAGTGACGTGAAGAGATCTGAAGCACGCACTTTATCAGAGAAACTCAAGTGGCCAACACTTAGCATATTTGCAAGGAAGAGCTCGATTAAATCATTAATATCTCACGTATTATGAGGTATTTTATTATGAAATTGTTAGGGTGGTTAGATAATTATATAAATAGGATGCAATCAAAATTTTAGGTGATTTGGAGTTAATTTGAGGATTTTATTAGCATTATGAGTTTTTCAATAAAATGGTTTTATAAGGTGGAATACATGGTATTTGCTTCTCAAATTTTTGGAGAAATATTATTTAGATAAAATTATAATTCAGAAAAAATTTCAGGTCATTTGGATTTGTATTTATTGATTTATGTGAATATTGATTTTTTCTTCAAAAAATCCTAGATCCAGAATTGTGATAAAAAGGGAAAAAGTAAATGATCGCATCTTTTTCACCTTTGTGAATTTTCTTCTGAAATTTAGAGGGTTTTCATATTATTATCTCAGGAATACAGAATTTAATTTTCATAAATTTTGGAGTTTAATGGATTTATGTATGTGAAGAACATTGAGGTTGTCTCAAAAACACTCTAAGATCTAGAAAGGGCAAAAGTAAATTGATCACATATTTCTCATTTGTGTGAATTTGCTTCTAAAATTTAGTGGATTTTTAGATAATTATATCAAAATTCTATAGGAAAGGAGTGGCTAAGAGCTAGGTGGAATATTGATGAGTGGTGGATTGCAGAATGGCCACCATGTATAAAGAATTGGAAGTGCCCAAATTCAATGGAGATAATTATGCTATTTGGAGCATAATGATGAAGACCTTCTTGAAGGCTCAAGACTTATGGGATATAGTTCAATAAGGCTTTGAGGAACCCTCTTGGAGCAAGCTACAAGGATGAAGGATGTGTTGTGTGAATAAAATAGCACACAAGACTCTCTCATTTGGTATATGGAAAGTGAGAGGGCAAATGGGATAGAAACATAAAATGGAAATGAGATTGCTGATTTTCTTGTCGTAATGGTAAAGGAAACATCACTGATGGATGAAGATCACTCACTTGGAGTGACTACATTGCAGAAAGAGAGTCGTATTGAAAATGCAACAATGTATGATTGCTTGAATGAATGGTGTTTCAACACACCAACATGGATTGAACAAAGGAGGAGAACTCTTAGTGTAGAGTTGATGGTTGATCTTGAAGCACCATACAATGAAGGAGAATTGCTACAAAATAAATTTATGGGAAACACCAAATCTACTCATACTAAAGGTAATATTTTATGATTAATGATTTATTTTTTATGAGCAGGAATGAAAAGAAAGGTGATTGTCTCATTGAGAGAACTTTTATGAAGAGTCTTTTTGGAGAGAATACAGTGATGGAGAACTTGGATCACATGGATCAAAATTATGTGCTCAAAATTCCTTGGGAGAAGTATTCTTGTAAAGTCATTGTTGTGAGAGAATATTTGTGTGAGGAGCAACTTTATGTTGCATATGTAGTTGGTCATTATATGGCCATATTTGTTGTGATATTTTGTGTGGAAATATGTGAAATATTTTTATGGTATAATCATCTATGTGAGATGATTAATTGTAAATACTCATGTGGAGTATTGTTTAGTGTTTAAGATGTAAAAGAATATCAAAATGTGAGAGTATGGTTTAAAGACCATAATGATAAATATGTAAGAGAGTGGATGCTGAAAACCACAAGAGGAGATGCTTTTGTTGAAGGGGGAGCTAATCAACAAAATAAGGCACTCAAGCATTTGTAAGAAATTCCATATGAAGAGTGGAAGGAGTGCCACCATAAGTATTTTGTAAATTCTGATTTCTTGATTCAAGATTGGAGGAAACATAAGAGAAATATTTTCTTCCAACTTTGTGATGCTTAAAGAACTCTTGCATGAGTGTCTTTAGCATCAAGGGGGAGAATGTTGGAATATTTTCAACATTGCCTCCTTAGTCCTAAGTATTAAGTCCTAGTATTTAGTTTTAGTTTAATGTTTTGATTTACATATTTCTAGTTAATTTGATTAGCATACGTTGAGGTTTTGGCTTGGTTGATCAATGTTTGACCATAGTCCAATATTAGCATGTTGTTAGGATAAGAGCTATCTTTAAGTTAGTTTGTTGTAATAAGTTTAAGAGGATTTCTCTCAACCACTGTGTCTATTTTTAGTTCTTTCAAGAACTATAAAACTATGTAATGCATTGTTGATCAATAGAACAATTTCATCATTGTTTCTCATGAGGTTCAAATAATAATTTTCATTGGCAATCGGACTTTGGAGTATGTCGAGGAGTAGTTGGAACCCAAGTTGGAGATGGCACTGAAGATTCAAGTGTTAGCTCAATCTAACTTCCAATTTAATCCACTAAGTGGGATGGATTGAGCTTGGTCTAGCGCCAGGATTATTTTGCATAGCTACTTTTCCAGGTTGGAGTTGTCTAGAGAGGGCCAAAAGCTGGCTACTATGTTTGAATATGAGTGTTGCATTTTGCTTGTTTATTTAGAGGCTCTAGCCGATGCCGAGTTTCCAAGATTCATGGATGATCAAGGGGAGATTTTGCCAATGAAAGTAATTGGAGGTGGCTTGAAATTTTTTTATCAAAGATACTTTAGAGATCGATACCTAGGAGGAGCCAATCAAGGAGGAACAAGTACTATCATGCATGGAGAGGCTCATCCGCATAGAATCATACATGTTGGAGCTCAATAAAAGAGGTAATCGCATCAGCTTAGACCACATTGAGACATTGCACTTTGTCATTGATTCGCTCTAGTATCCTTCGAAGCTCTATGAAGAGTCCTGGGTTGTGTCAGTTATAGTATATTAGACTACCAGTACAAGTCTTGCCAAGAAAGAAGCAATTTCAAATTTCCTCATTTAAAGATCTTAATTCATCATTCATTAAATTTCAAAACTCATTCAAATTTTAAATCTTCATTTTTTCAATCAAATTTTCAATTTTACCTTTCCAATTTCTTCCCCTTTAATTTTCTTATTTCTCCCTTTAATTAGTTTTTCAATTTTCCAATTCCAAATTTCTCCTTTTAATTAATTAACTAACTAGCTTCATTAATTAAATTATTCCCTTATTTCTCCAATCATCAATCAAATATTATTTAAATAAATTATTCAATTACCTTATATATCCATTAATCACAATGCTTAAATCCTTTTAATTTGCTTATCTCTCCAAGTGATTTAATAATCAATAAAGTAATTTGCAACTCCCAAAAATTTTAATATGTGCCCACGAATTCAAATATGCCCTAATCATTAAACATGAACCTTTAATATTTTGTAACATCAAGACGAATTCTTTGAAATGCATAACATTCTCTGACTATAACTCTTGTTGTGTGCCTATAAACCAATGCTCATTCTACCTTTAGTTACATACTAGTCTACATCAAACGTTTCACCTTCACCCTTGTTCACAATTATGTTCTACAAATTTTAGGTGGTACTGCTTCTAGGTCCTTCAATGGTGGCATACGTAGTGGAATTCTTTTGCACTTCATGTTCCTTGGTCCTCTTTGTTTCTTTTCTCACATACTGCTCCTAATTTGATGCTCTTCATTTTTTCTTCATATTGGCAGTTTTGCTATACTAAATTTTGATTGTAAAATTCAAAGAATATAAGATGAATGATGCAGTTGTTTGGATCTTTTGTCTTTACTGTTTTAATGTAACATTTTTGTTTCCCTCCTTTGATTTATTTTGCTAAATAAAGAATGTTGATTTCATCCTTGGAAATACATAGCAAGTTTTTTCCAGTAAAAAATAATGCAAATCATGGGCAAAAAAATATAAAGGGGGAAATGTATGGCAAAAGAACATCTCAGGATCAAAGGAGTGATGAAAATGGTCTAAGGCTTTAGTAATTATCACTAAAAGGAAAAGCACCAGTAAAGAGAAAGGGGAAGACGTTTTTCCCCAGGGAAGGTGCGAAAATCATTGTCGCCTTTCTTTTGGGCAAAAATACCATGTTAAGAAGATTCTACCCAAGTGGGAGTGAAAACAATGGAAAGCGCTCGATTTAAAATGAAGGCAAGATTTTACAAATTGGAGAAAAGCACTTCCACCCAAAAATTATACATTTAAGGTGATGGGAACTAGTCAAAGTCAAAGTCACCCTAGAGGGCGGGAAAAAATCATTTTCGCCCTTCTTTAAGGTGAATTTCTAAATGAAGATGTTTCAGAGAGAAAATCAAGCAAAACGTGTGCCTTGTGAAGTCAAAGTCAAATTCGCCTCAAGTAAGAGGCAAAAATCACTTTCGCCCTTCTTTTGGGTGAAATCCAAGTTGAGGACGTTTGTTGGAATGTAGATGATGAAGTGATGTTATTCGGGTGAAGGGTGCACCATTCAAAGTCAAAGTGAATTTAAATAAGACACCTGTCAATGTAATTTCACCCCATTTTGAGCAGAAACATTGATTTCACCTAGTTCAAAGCAAAAGTCCTGAAAAATCATCTTTTTGCACTTGTCAAAGTCAAAGTCGCCCCAGGTAGGGGGTGAAAATCATTTTCATCCTTCTTGAGAGTGAAATCAATCATTTTCACCCATTTTCTCGTAGAAGTCATTTCCATTCCATTTTATGGCAAAATTCTCTATTTTTCAGGTGAAATTAATCAAGTGAAGAGCGAAAAAATCAAATTGTTGGCAATTTTGGGTACTTTGGGTACATTGCCTTTGCTCAAATGTATAAGTTGTCATTGATGTCAAAAGGCATTTTTGTGTTGATTTCAAAAGAGTGTGATGTCAAGAATATCTTGAGAAGCTTCATTATGTTAAAGGGTTTTTATTAAAACCATGGTGACAAGGCTAAAGGTTTTTCTTAAAACCATTTGGACTCATTAAGGGTTTTTATTAAAACCAAGCTTAACTTAATGCAAAGGTCCATGTGTATTATTAATAATTAAATTAACTCAAACCTTTGTCAAAGGTCCAAGTTTAATTTATTATTAATAAAATAATAATAATTATTATTTTAATTATTATTAAAGGGTCTTTCAACCCTTAAGCGAGGAAGAACATTCGTCGATTTGTTGCCATCGTTGGAGGAGCGCCGACGTCAAACAGTGAAGGAAAAATTGCTATATAAGTTGGCATGTTTTTCAAAAGTGAGTACCTCCGATTATCATTGATATCTACGATTTGTGGTTCTCTGTATTTTTTTGATTTGCGCTTGGCATCTATGATTTGCATTTGCACCGTTTCGTTCGATTTGCGCTTGGCATCCATGATTTGCATTTGCACTGTTTCGTTCGATTTGCGCTTGGCGTCTGTGATTTGCATTTGCTCTATTTCCTTCGAACAGCGCTTGGTGTCTTTGAGTTGAGCTTGCTCTGTGTTTTTGATCTCCGTTTGACGTCTTTGATATCATGCTTGTTCTGTGTCTTGGAGACTGTGCTTGGCAAACTCGGATTTGAGCTTGGGCTGCATCCTTACCTTTTGGCTTGATGGCAGTGGATTGTTTGCATGCGGTTTGTGGAAGACGTTTACGTTTTCCAGGTTCTTGGCGTCAAAGGAAGATAAAAGAGAGGGCAGCGGTGTTTTATTTCGTTGGGCACTTGTGACCCAACGGCGGTGGCGTTTAAGCGAAAGCGCTAGACGACAGAGGTGCCGAGTTCGATTCTCTTCGTTGGGAATTTCCTTTTGGTCGCGGTGTGCAAAGAATGGTGGCTGTGATTGCGCGGGAGGTATAAGGTTAAGGTATCATTTTTTGTTTTGACATTGGTTTATTGATGTTTAATGTTTATGTGGAGTAATAAGGTGTAAAGAGGTTTTACTTTGTATGTTATTGTACTTTGGTGGTTTTTACTAAGTTGGAGAAATAAGGTGTTATATTTGGATCTTTATTATTGTGTATTATTGTATAGTTGCTAACTCTAATTGGTGGCAAATTGAGAGTTAGTGTTGTGACAGATTTTGAGTTCTCCTTCTTCATCAAAGTAAAGGTATGGGCAACTTCTTCCATGTATGTTGTTTATGGTATATTTTCTGAAATTGAGTTTGGAGTGAAAAGGTTGTCTACTAGGTATTGTTGGTGTAAATTATTTTCTGGATATTGAAGATTGTTTATGCATTAAAGTTATTGTTGAATTTTTGGGTGAATGCATAATTATGGTTGAGGAAGAGGAAGCATTTTTGCACTAGGGTTTATGTTAGTAAGTCTTGCTACTTGCATTGAGATGATGAAACCCTAGTTGTTGGTAAAAAGAATATAAGCATCATTGTTATATGAGATATTGCATGGTTGGCAATTGTTGGGTTGTGTTTCATATTCTTGAGAAAAGCATACTACATCTATCTTATTCTTTTGAGATTGAGTTTGAGTTGAGATTGAGTTGAGATTGAGATTGGGAGTTAAGTATAGAACATATTGGGTCTCTAACAATTCTCTTTATGTTTCTATGAGATTTTGAGATTGAGATTGGGAGTTAAGTATAGAACATATTGAGTCTCTAACAATTCTCTTTATGCTTCTATGAGGTTTATGAATCACATTGGGTCTCTAACAATTCTCTTTGTGAGTTCATGCTAAGCAAGTTTTCTTTGTGAGCTTGTTGAGGTTTTGGACAGGTTCCGGTGGGGACTTGTGAGCAGGTTTTGGACAGGTTTCGGTGGGGACTTGTGAGCAGATTTGGATAGGTCCTAGCGAGAGGACTTGTGAGCTGAGTTTTGAGAGTTCTATCGGAGAACTTGAGGACAGAGGTACATTGGTTCTTTCGGAAGAACTTGAGGACAGATTTGGCAAGTCTTTGAGAAGGCTTGTGTGTAGAGGATTGATTTGTTCATAGAGTTGGACAGATCTGATAGACAGAGGAAGACTTGTACTAGACCGACTGATTGTGTTTGGTACGGGTAGCTAAGTTGCTGTGGACGTGATCATAGAAGGCAGAGGTCTCTTAGGCTAAGCATTGAGGATAGGAGGTCTTCGGTGGAAAGGAGTTCCACGTGTTGGCAAGAGGTAGAGGCAGTTGATCTTTTGAGGGATCATTTCCAGAGCAGAGGGAAGGTATCTCCTTTGAGTAGAGGCTCATAAATTTAGATTGGGGAAGGTGTCTCCTTTGGGCCGAGGCTCATAAACATTGTAATTGGGAAGGTTTCCCAAAGAACTTTGAGATAACTTTTAGAGAAAAGTTTTGTGGACGTAGCCTAGGCCTTCTGGGTGAACCACGTTAAAAATGGGGTTCCAATGTGTGATGCTTTCTGTCTTGATTAATGTTGTGTTGATGCTACTGCTATCTAAAGTTAAAAATATTAAATGGTTAAGTCTTATATTGTTCACCCCCCTCTCGGTATAAGTCCATGTTCTTCAATTGGTATCAGAGTGGGTCTCTCCAGAAAGAGCCTAACGGCTTGGAGAAGGATCTATCAGAGGATCATACTGATTCAGAAAGAGATGAAGAGGTTGAGTTCGATCTCAAAGGTGAATTCTTCTTGGCTTTGAGAAAGCTTGAGAAATTCAGGGAAGAGAATTCTGTTCTCAAGCATCAATATCAGGAAGAAAAGATAGCAAGATCAGAATTGGTTCAAAGTGTTATAGACTTCAAAATTCTAGCTGAAGAAGGGAAGAAGGTTGAACAGGTTCTGAGAGAGGTTCTCAAAGGAAAGGAAGCTGATTGCGAGAAACTAGAAGAAGAAGTTATGTCTCTTAGAGTGAAGTTGGAACAGTTGGCTCTCAGACAGAATACTCCGTGTGAAAAGCAAAAGAAGGATGGTATCACCATTCAAGAAATAGGGTCTTCGAGCAAGATCAATCTTCATCCTGAAGAGCGGTGGATTCCAGTTGGTCACAAGAAGAACAATCATCCAAGGCATCAAAACAGGTTACATAATACTTTCCATGGCTATTGTTTTTCTTGCAAGAAATTTGGTCACAAAGCTATGCATTGCAATAAGTCCATGAATAAACATAGTAAAGAAAATGGTAACTCTTTTGCACCTCTTATGAATAAAGATGTCATGTGTTACAAGTGCAATAATTTTGGGCATATTGCTAGGATGTGCGGTTTGGATAGATCTAGCCTTGAGTTCACTAAAAAGAAAAATGAGATCAAATCTAAGTCAATGATAGCTCAAACTGCTTTTCATGCTCTAGACAAAGTAGAAAAATGGTATCTTGATAGTGGTTGTTCAAAACATATGATTGGTGAAAAGGAAAAGTTTTTGGTCTTAAAAGAAACAAACGAGAGGAACGAGTCGAGTTTGGAGATAACAGGTCGGCTAAAATCTGTGGTAAAGGGACTCTTAGTTTGGATGGGAAATCCAAAATAGAAAATGTGCTTTATGTAGAAGGCCTAAGACATAATCTTCTAAGTGTGAGTCAACTTTGTGATCAAGGGCACATAGTATCTTTCTTTTCAGATAGATGTGAGATAAGTAAAGAAAAAAATGGAAAACTCATTGCTAGTGCTACAAGGACTCCAAACAATCTTTACATGCTAAGTGAGATAAAAAAGGAAAAGTGTTTTCTAACTCAAGAAGATGAGAGTTGGTTATGGCATAAAATATTGGGGCATTTGAGTTTTGATAATCTTGTCAATATTAGTAACAAGGAAGCGGTTAGAGACTTGCCCAAAATAAAAAGGCCCCATAACATCATTTGCGGTCCTTGTCAACATGGAAAACAGACCGAGAACCAGTTTCAAATCAAAAGGGTATACTTCTTCAAAACCATTGGATCTTATTCATCCTGATTTATGTGGCCCTACCGAACTCGGAGCATTCGGGGAGAAAGCTACTTCATGCTTTTTATAGATGATTATTCTAGAATGACTTGGGTTACTTTTCTCAAAGAAAAATCTGAAGCTTTTGAAAAATTTAAAGCTTTCAAAGAAATGGTTGAAAATGAGGCTGACAAGAGAATCAAATGTTTAAGATCGGATAGAGGAGGAGAGTTCACTTCAAATGAATTTGTGGAATACTATGAGCGACAAGGAATCAAAAGAGAATATTCAGCAACAAGAACTCCTCAACAAAATGGAGTAGTTGAAAGGAAAAATAGAACTATTGAAAATATGGCTAGAGCTATGTTGAATGAGTCAAAACTTTCAGATGGCTTTTGGAAAGAGGCGATCAGTACAATGAGTCTACATTATCACCGGGGCCCAACTTAGAGTCAATCATCATAAAACTCCTTATGAGTTGTGGAAAGGAAGACCAACTACGGTAAAATACTTCAAAGTGTTTGGGAGTAAGTGCTTCATCAGAAGGGAAGATCAGAATTTGGGTAAGTTTGATCCTAGATGTGATGAGGGAATCTTTCTTGGGTATTCCAGCAAAAGTAAGGCCTACGAGATGCTTCAACAAAAGAACTCATACGAGTTGTAGAGAGCATAAATGTAGCTGTTGATGAAAAGACAGGGATAAGAGAACCAATCCGGGAACTCGGTGATGAAATTTGTCAAGAAGAATTCAGAGAGGTTTCGGATGAAGAAGAGGAAAGACAACTAGCTGCTTCCCAAAACTCCTTCACGATATGTTCAGAAACATCATCCCAAATATTTGATCATTGGTGATCCAAATAGGAGGCAAACAAGAAGAAGAGTCATTCCCTCACATGATTCTACAAATGTTTCATTATTATCTCAAATTGAGCCAAAATATTTCGGTGAAGCATGTGCAGATAAGTTTTGGGTAAAAGCAATGGATGAAGAGCTAAATCAAATAGAGAAAAGTGAAACTTGGGAATTGGTTCCAAGACCTAAGGACAAGAATGTCATTGGCACAAAATGGATATTCAGAAATAAACTCAATGAGGATGGAAAGATTGTCGAGAAACAAAGCTAGGTTAGTCTGCAAAGGTTATGCTCAAGTAGAAGGTGTTGATTTCGAAGAGACGTTTGCTCCTATTGCTCGTCTTGAAGCTATCAGAATGTTTTTGGCCCTTTCAAGCTTCAAATATTTCAAGGTGTATCAAATGGATGTAAAGTCAGCTTTTCTAAATGGGGTGTTGGAAGAAGAAGTCTACATAGAACAGCCAGAAGGAGTGTCTCTCTCAGAACAGTCAGACTATGTGTGTAAACTGAAAAAGGCTTTGTATGGGTTAAAGCAAGCACCTAGGGCTTGGTACTCAAGACTTGACAGGTATCTTCATGAGCAAGGCTTTAGGAAAGGTGTGGTAGATAGCAATTTGTATATTAAAGATGAAGGTGATGATATGCTTATTATGGTTGTCTATGTTGATGATATTATTTTTGGGGGAAATAATACTCAGATGTGCAAAGATTTTGCTAACACCATGCAGAAGGAATTTGAGATGTCTATGATTGGAGAGCTATCATTCTTTTTAGGTCTTTAGATTTCTCAATCAAAATATGGTGTATTTCTCTCTCAAGGAAAGTATATCAAAGAAATGTTGAAGAAATTTGGGATGATAGATAGCAAACCGAGTATGTACTCCAATGATTACGGGATGCAAGATGAGTAAAGATGATGAATCTCCGAGCAGCAGATCGAGAGGTTGTACGAGATCAATGATTGGCGGTTTATTATATGTTACGGCTACCGAGACCGAGGATATCATGCGGGCGGTTGGGTTAGTAGCTAGATTTCAGGCGGCTCCTAAAGATTCTCATGTTATGGCGGTTAAGAGGATATTCGGATATCCGAAGGGCACTATGGACTTTGGGCTTTGGTATCCCAAAGGTGATGATTTCACCCTCACGGCTTATACGAGATGCGAGATTGGGCGAGGTGGTATTGATGACAGGGAAAAGCACTAGTGGTGGAGCATTCTTTTTGGGAAAGAGTTTGGTTTCTTGGCTAAGTAAGAAACAACCTTCAGTTTCCTTATCTACAGTAGAGGCTGAATACATAGCAGCAGTGGCTGGGTGTACACAGGTTTTATGGATGAAAACCACCCTAGAGGATTTCAAAGTCAAACATGAACAACCCATCTCCATACTTTGTGATAATACAAGTGCCATAAGTATTTCCAAAAATCCGGTAATGCACTCAAGGACAAAGCATATTTCCATCAAGTATCATTTTCTAAGGGAAAAAGTGCAAGAGAAACGAGGTCAAGGTAGAGTATGTGTCTACTAAAGAGCGGATTGCAGATATCTTCACCAAACCTCTTCCAAGGGATACGTTTGAGTATCTAAGGGAGAAATTGGGAGTTGTACTCCCACCCCAGAATTAATCACCTCATCAGGAGGTGGGGGAGGGACTAAGCTAAGAGGTTAATTCTTAGTCCCGAGCCCCAAAGGTGGCCCTTTGCCATTGATGACAAAGGGGGAGAGATATGAGTAAGGGGAGAGCTTCAAAGTGAAGAGGAAAGCTTCAAGTCGGGGGGAGCAAAACTTCAAAGGAAGATTCTCGGTTGTTAGCACGGTTGGTTTCGGTTGGTTTCGGTTTTGGCTCTTGAGAAGTGTTTTCCGTAAAGGTTTGCCATCAATGACAAAGGGGGAGATTGTTGGCAATTTTGGGTACTTTGGGTACATTGCCTTTGCTCAAATGTATAAGTTGTCATTGATGTCAAAAGGCATTTTTGTGTTGATTTCAAAAGAGTGTGATGTCAAGAATATCTTGAGAAGCTTCATTATGTTAAAGGGTTTTTATTAAAACCATGGTGACAAGGCTAAAGGTTTTTCTTAAAACCATTTGGACTCATTAAGGGTTTTTATTAAAACCAAGCTTAACTTAATGCAAAGGTCCATGTGTATTATTAATAATTAAATTAACTCAAACCTTTGTCAAAGGTCCAAGTTTAATTTATTATTAATAAAATAATAATAATTATTATTTTAATTATTATTAAAGGGTCTTTCAACCCTTAAGCGGCTGATTTGTTGCCATCGTTGGAGGAGCGCCGACGTCAAACAGTGAAGGAAAAATTGCTATATAAGGTGGCATGTTTTTCAAAAGTGAGCACCTCCGATTAATGTTGATATCTGCGATTTGTGGCTCTCTATAATTTTTGATTTGCGCTTGGATTCTCGGTTTGCTTTACACCGTTTCGTTCGATTTGCGCTTGGCGTCCGTGATTTGCATTTGCATTTTCGTTCGATTTGCGCTTGGCGTCGTGATTTGCATTTGCTCTATTTCCTTCGAACAGCGCTTGGTGTCTTCGAGTTGAGCTTGCTCTGTGTTTTTGATCTCCGTTTGACGTCTTTGATATCGTGCTTGTTCTGTATCTTGGAGACTATGCTTGGCAAACTCGGATTTGAGCTTGGGCTGCATCCTTACCTTTTGGCTTGACGGCAGTGGATTGTTGCATGCGGTTTGTGGAAGACGTTTACGTTTTCCAGGTTCTTGGCGTCAAAGGAAGATAAAAGAGAGGGCAGCGGTGTTTTATTTCGTTGGGCACTTGTGACCCAATGGCGGTGGCGTTTAAGCGAAAGCGCTAGACGGCAGAGGTGCCGAGTTCGATTCTCTTCGTTGGGAATTTCTTTTTGGTCGCGGTGTGCATAGAATGGTGGTTGTGAATGCGCGGGAGGTATAAGGTTAAGGTATCATTTTTGTTTTGACATTGAGTTTATTGATGTTTAATGTTTATGTGGAGTAATAAGGTGTAAAGAGGTTTTACTTTGTATGTTATTGTACTTTGGTGGTTTTTACTAAGTTGGAGAAATAAGGTGTTATATTTGGATCTTTATTATTGTGTATTATTGTATAGTTGCTAACTCTAATTGGTGGCAAATTGAGAGTTAGTGTTGTGACAGATTTTGAGTTCTCCTTCTTCATCAAAGTAAAGGTATGGGCAACTTCTTCCATGTATGTTGTTTATGGTATATTTTCTGAAATTGAGTTTGGAGTGAAAAGGTTGTCTACTAGGTATTGTTGGAGTATATTTTTTCGGATATTGAAGATTGTTTATGCATTAAAGTTATTGATGAATTTTTGGGTGAATGCATAATTATGGTTGAGTAAGAGGAAGCATTTTTGCACTAGGGTTTATGTTAGTAAGTCTTGCTACTTGCATTGAGATGATGAAACCCTAGTTGTTGGTAAAAAGAATATAAGCATCATTGTTATATGAGATATTGCATGGTTGGCAATTGTTGGGTTGTGTTTCATATTCTTGAGAAAAGCATACTACATCTATCTTATTCTTTTGAGATTGAGTTTGAGTTGAGATTGAGTTGAGATTGAGATTGGGAGTTAAGTATAGAACATATTGGGTCTCTAACAATTCTCTTTATGTTTCTATGAGATTTGAGATTGAGATTGGGAGTTAAGTATAGAACATATTGAGTCTCTAACAATTCTCTTTATGCTTCTATGAGGTTTATGAATCACATTGGGTCTCTAACAATTCTCTTTGTGAGTTCATGCTAAGCAAGTTTTTCTTGGTGAGCTTGTTGAGGTTTTGGACAGGTTCTAGTGGGGACTTGTGAGCAGGTTTTGGATAGGTTCCAGTGGGGACTTGTGAGCAGGTTTTGGACAGGTTTCGGTGGGGACTTGTGAGCGAGATTTGGACGAGGTCCTAGCGAGAGGACTTGTGAGTTGAGTTTTTGAGAGTTCTATCGAGAGAACTTGAGGACAGAGGTACATTGGTTCTTTCGAGAAGAACCTGAGGGACAGATTTGGCAAGTCTTTGAGAAGGCTTGTGTGCGAGAGGATTGATTTGTTCATAGAGTTGGACAGATCTGACGGACGAGAGGAAGACTTGTACTAGACCGATTGACTGTGTTTGGTACGAGGTAGTTGAGCTACTAGTGGACGTGATCATAGAAGGCGAGAGGTCTCTTAGGCTAAGCATTGAGGACGAGGGAGGTCTTCGGTGGAAAGGAGTTCCACGTGCTTGGCAAGAGGTAGAGGCAGTTGATCTTCTGAGGGATCATTTCCAGAGCAGAGGGGAAGGTATCTCCTTTGAGCAGAGGCTCATAAATTCAGATTGAGGGAAGGTGTCTCCTTTGGGCCGAGGCTCATAAACATTGTAATTGGGAAGGTTTCCCAAAGAACTTTGAGATAACTTTTAGAGAAAAGTTTTGTGGACGTAGCCCAGGCCTTCGGGTGAACCACGTTAAAAATGGGGTTCCAATGTGTGATGCTTTCTGTCTTGATTAATGTTATGTTGATGCTACTGCTATCTAAAGTTAAAAATATTAAATGGTTAAGTCTTATACTGTTCACCCCCCCCCTCTCAGTATAAGTCCATGTTCTTCACAAATTTCCTGATTGAAATAAATTCTTGCCCCTTCCCTTTCAGCAGAGTTTTTCTTTTGAAGGCGTCACTGTTGTTATTTTTTGGGAAATTTCAGAGACTGATGGAATTTAATTCTTGAAGCAATGAAATTTATATTTCTAGAATTCCTGTTGAAGAGATGCCAAGATTAAATGCCACATCCCCGAGCTTGGTGCGACCTAGTTCATTTTTGAGGCATCTTCCACTAATTTCACTCATTTCAAAACCAAGTTAATTTTCATTGGGTCTCCCCTAGCGAAGATAAGAATTTGAGGCACAAAATGATGAAATGGTGACAAATATTTTATATCCAAGTTGTTGATTATCACATGATATTACTAATTTTTTATGCATCGACATCTGGAACATTTTTCCTATCATCCATCTATGCTAATTTCCGAGATGCACTCCATGAAAAATAGATCTTTGCTTCCTAAATAATGTTTGGATTCGATCATCGTTGTTGTTGAGGAGAGAATTGCTCTGGATGGTCTTTGACTAGCTGGCATTTTTTTTTAATACGCATTTAATTTTAGAGGTGAAATCCTCTATAAATACTAAGCATTTTGATGTAATGAAGAAGGATGAACATTCTACAAAAAAAATTGAGTTTTATGTATCAATTGAAGGATTCTTGGCTTATGGTTCCTGGAGTAGTGTTGTATGCAATTGTTTTCTACCTTTCATTTTTGTTAAGTTCATGTTCTTTGTTAGGTAAATTTAAATTCTGCATTTCTAAATTTAATTCTTGGTAGAAAACTAAATGTTGAAATGATCATTGGAAATTATCCCTATAATATATGAATGGTTCCTATGTTTTCCCTTCCGTTACGTGCTAATTAAAACTTGATTTGGATTTTAGCTGCTAGTTTATCCCCAGCTTTCATCTCTGGCTCATAGCCATATTTCTCATTTCTTTCTATCATTTCCCATCTCTTTCTTGTTACCCTAAGCTTTAAACCAAATTAGATTAGTAAGGGAACCAGCCCTCTCTAGAGATTGGCCCAAAGGACATCTCTCTCCTTCGACCTTTCAATGTTGGTCGGGTCTAGGGCGCACAAGCATTTTGTATTTAGGAAGATTCGTGACCAACACTTCATATTGCTACTCATCTAATCTACTCTATTTATTTAACTCTCAACTTGTCCAACTTAGGCAAATTTCCAACAATCAACTTGTCTTATCATCGGTTTGCTATCTTAATTTTTGTACAACTTCCAATATTCCAATCTCCACTTGCCTTCAGAATTTCAATGTTCTTTACAACAAATCATATCTCCTCCTTTTAATACTTTCTAGTTTGACTTCTTCACAATGTTCTCTTCTCTAGTTCTCCTTCAATATTCTATTCTCTAGTCCCCCTTCAATGTTCTCTTCTCTAGTACTCCTTCAACATTATCTTCTTCAATCCTCCTTCAATGTTCTCTTCTCTAGTTATCCTTAAAATTCCTCTTCTCCATAATATTCCTTCAAATCTCTAATAATTTCCAACAATTTTTCTCTAGCAAAACTTTAATTGTCTTCGAATATCTCCAGCAAAATATCTTCTATCCACAAATATCTAATATTAAATTTCCAATATTTTCTCTCCAAAAATCCTTCTCTCAACTCTTCCAATCTATCATGGATTCGATACTTTGCAATTTGATGATTTATATGGTTGTCAATACTTTGTTGTTATGGGAGAAAATTTTAAGGTTTTCCATGAGACTCAAACACCCTAATAGACTTATCAAAAGTTACATACTAACCACACTAGGCTTCTGAGATAAAAGGTTGTTTTTAGGATAGACCCTAAATGTTCATTATCCCTATGTGTGCAAATGATTATTTTAAGATAAGACACGAGCGTTCCCCGATGTTAGGCGGGATTATTTCATCCCATTGCTAAGATAGGGGTTCCACAAATGTCTTATCCAATCTCAAGTTTATATTTTAGTTGGACTAAGCCACTAGGCAATACAGGACACCTGAAACTAGCTCTTCCACATTCAAACATTGGTCGTGTTCATAAGCGATGTGCTAATACATCAAACATATCATCATTCATAAGGTACAGTAGTGCTAACAATTCCAGGTATTAAAGCTCATTCCTTTCTATCCTTCAATTTTTGGGATACTTGCTCATATGTAGTGAAGCAAAGGAGTCGATTACATCTTCTTTTTTAACTGTCTTTGGATCTTCATTTGATCTCTCTTCGAACTGGATTTTGGATCTTCATTTGATCTCCGCTCGAACTTTTGATTTATGATCTTCACTTTTGAACTTCACTTTGAACTTTGATTTAAGCCTATTTTTTTTATCTTCACTTGATCTTCACTTTTCAGCATTTACATTTGATAATTTTCTTCAGAAAATTTCCTTTGGGAGATTTACTTGGAAAAATTGTTTCTGGTATATCGATTGAGAATATCGATCTTATGCTATCAATATGGGATATCACTCTAGGGAGAAGATCTATGATATCGATCTAGGGTATCAATTATGAGGATTGATGTGGGATATCTCTTTGGGATATGCTCATTTTATCGTAAGCCAGGGATTCTGAATAGGGAACTAACCTGTCCTTTTACCAACTGCCAATATTTCCCATACCATCCACACAGAGGGATAAGCAAGAATAACTCTTTTCACTTTAGGATACCCGGTCTTGCTTCATGGCTTTCATCTTCCCCTAGTCCTTGTTAGTATTGTTTTAATTTTTTGATTAGTGATAGGATTTTGATATGCTAAGGGCTATACTAACTGAACCTTAGCTACAAAAGCAAAGTAAGCTTTCTACCAACTCTTGATAAGACCACTAGGTATGGCTGAGTGACCGAAAAATCCTAGTATATCTCCATAGCAACATTATAGGTTGTGTTGAAAAACATAATTACTTACATGAATGATGGATTATGATAAATGCAGAGATGCATTATTTAAACACAAATGTGACATCGTTTGTAATACTGACAAACATGATGCCTTCTATTATGGAATGCAATGGATGATGAATGCCTATGTGTAATGCAGTAATGCAGCGAAAACATGTGTAAATGCAAAATGAAATTGCAAAATTCAAATGCAAATGCAAATGTTTTTGGATTTTATGCTTTACCAATTTTTGTTTTTTGGATTTTATTGATTTTATTATTTTTATGGGTTTTGAGCCTCATAATTGACCAAACGACGAGTACATGCCTTTGGAGCCTTTATATTGACCAAGCAACTTTTAGGAATCCTTAGAGCTTTTAGGCTTGACCAAAGGGATTATGGGTACCTTTGGGATGTTTTGGGATGACCAAGCGATTTTGAGAATCCTTGGAGCCTTTGGGGTTGACTAAGCAGTTTTTCATAAACTCTTGGTACCTTTTGCATTTGACTAAAGGGCTGATATATGACTTTGGAGATTTTTAGGATGACCGAGCGATTATAAGAAAATCCTAAAGGCTTTTAACTGATGCGACCAAGCATTTTCAAGGACCCTTGGAGCCTTTTGGGATGACCAAGCGATTTTGACCAAACCCTTAGAGCTTTTAAGGTTGACCAAAGGGCTTACAGATGCCTTTGGAGCTTTTTACTTTACCAAACCACTAATGAGATTTTTTTGAGCTTTTTAGGATGACCGAGCAGTTACAAGCAACTCTCAAAGCCTTTTAAGGTTGACCAAAGGGCTTACAGATGCCTTTGGATATTTTTACTTGACCAAACCACTGATGAGAGTATTTGGAGCTTTTTAGGATGACAGAGCAGTTTTAAACAAACTCTCAGAGCCTTTTAGGGCAAGGCATGCTACCTTATATAACCCTAGTGAGTGTGTCATTCAACAATAGTGAGGGAAGTGTAATACCTCTAACTTCCTCATTTTTTCTTATCGAATGTGGTGTGGCTAGTGGGAAAGGTATGCAACCTTGAAGACCCCCAGGGTGCACACTATAAACTAAAAAGTAATCAGTCTATTTAGGAAGAGTGATAGAACTCAACTCTCCCAGGTGAATATCAGACCTCACTAGTGTGCCTATGCTTCGATACGAGTGAATGAGAGAGCCATCCTCGTGGATCTCATCTCATTCGACTAAGTCTTCGATGACCCTCTTAAATGACTGGAAACTCTGAATGTCGTGTCCATGCGCTCGATGATACGCATAAAAGGGACCTTTATTAGGTGACCCAATTTTGGATGCCCTATGCTTAACTTCAAGCAATATGAATGTTTGTGCCTCGTGTAACTTTTAAAACAAAGTTAGAGTAGTCATCTGAAATGAAACTACTCGTTGCATTGGCCTATTGGGCCTACGAGGTGACTGATGACTTTGGGGTCACTCTTGAGGAGATGTGACCTCTACTTCATCATATTGGGGTACTTTGAGAGAACCATCTACATGGTAAACCCCCTTATCTATCAAATTTTGTACCACACTCTTAAATCCATGATAATCTCAAATGCAATGACCCTCTATTCGATGGTAGAGACAGTAGTGATGCTCCCTGTAAACCATAGGTTTAACTCTATTACATTTTAGAGGGATGACATTGGGCAAGGTGATGACCTTAGCCTCCTGTAGCTTCTGAAAGATATCATACATAGACTCTTGTAACGGGGTCTCCTTATGCTATGATTATTTTGGGCTCTTACCCCTCATTGGTTTACTTTGAGAATCCAATGGTTGGGTTAGTTGCATGGTATTTTGCTTTCGCTAAGGCTTTTCATGTACTTGCATAGGAAGCGATTCATCCTCAGGCAAGGTTTGCTTTTGTAATTCCAAATTCTCAATCCGGTTCTTGATAAAATACAATGACTTATCTTGCTCGTCCATTCGATGCTCCATCCATTCTAGACGGCTTAAAATGGATCATAAGACTGACAGAGAGTTCATGTGTATTTCCAGTGACTGATTTGAAATATCTTTGTCATTCGAAGGAAATAGAAAAGTGGATGCTATGGATCCATTAGGTAATTTCAAACCACCTATTTCCTTCACTTGAGTTGATGTGGAAACTTCTCGATGATACATTTCATCAATATTATCCACATGCTCATGCATATGACTCAGATAAATCTCTTTCTTCACTTCGTTGTGTTGAACTGTGTCACTTTTAGTACCCCCAATATGATGTGAGTAACCTACTTGCTTGTGCTCTTGATATGGTACCTTGAGAAATGAGTCAAGAGTGACTAATCTAAAAAAATTTGGCCCTGACAGTGTGAAAACATCACTAGGTTCCCCCAAATTTTATGTGATTAAGAATCACTTGATCATCTGGCCTAATGTCGACCATCCCCACAAACTCATGAGCAAACTCCACAACTGCATGCATCATGGATAATTCATCAACATACTAAGGTTGTTCTATCTCAGTTGTGATAACTGAATTTTCCTCATGCTCATATGATGTCTTCAGGATAGGATCTACAGGTGGAGACTCGATGAAAAGCTTATCTAAATCCTCAATGGACTCTATGGTTGGCAGTATCGTGATGTTGGCATCTATAATCTCTTCATATTCGCCATAGTCCTTGTAAGAACTATCTGATGTCATGATGGATGAAGAGGGTGTGATACACTCGGGTGCATCCATGACCATGCTAGGTTCTTCCTCCTTGATAACAGTGTGAATATCCTCTAATGATACCTCCAAAGCGGTTGTGAGCAACTCTGTAAGAGCATTCATTAATCCTTCCCTGCTAAGTAGTGTCGAGAGTGCAGGGGTCGTAGGTGACTCCATAGGTGATAGCGGTGGGGATGGCAACTCCACCATAGTCTGTGAGGCTACATCCACATTTTGAATAGGCTCATCCAATTTAGTTTGCAGATGCATAGGCATCTCATCTGGTTTGTGGGGATTATCCTCAGGCTTATAATACTTGAAGGTATCTGGGTTTGCCTCAACTACATGAACTTCACCCCCATGAGTGTATTTAATGCACTATTGATGGTATGCACTCCATGGCTCTTATCCACGGTCTTCCAAGCAACAGATTATATTGTCTTGACCCCTCTAGAATATAGCACAATGTAGGAATGATCTTCTGTCCCACCTCGATGGGGAGGACTATTATGCCTATTGTAGGGGATTCCACATCATTAAAGGTTTGCAATATGATATTTTTTTCCTTGATGTGAGAAGGCAAAATTTTGAGATGCTTGAATGCTGAGGTGGTAATGATATTAATCGATGATCCTGTATCCACAAACACTCACTTATACGCAATATGTTGTATCCTCGCTATGATATGCAATGGAGGATGAGATTCCCTGACAAGGACAGGTTTGACTTCTTATTTATGGAAAGTAATTACAGGTTCCTTATATGATGGAATAGACTGTATATGCCCCAAGGATTGTGATGACCTTCGAGCGTTGACACTGCTCACCTGTCAAACTTGACTACTCTTAACCTCACACTTACGCATGGGATCCCTATATGTCTCTTTTGGTTGTTATTCAATAACCCGAGGCATGTTTGTTTATCTAGAAGCATGGCTATTTATTTTCTTAAGTGGCAACTCTTAATTATGCACTAGGTGCATTGCGTTGACTTGTTGCCTGAACACTCTAGGTATGAGTTTCTTTTCGAGAATTACCTCACATGATTGTTCTTCATGTGCTTTCTATTGGTAAATCCTCTCTTCATGTCATTGGAGCTCATCCAACCTTTGTTGATGCACTCTTTTTCTTTCTGTGGACTCACGCTCTAGGCGCTTACGCTGACGACGCGTCTCCTCCAATTGGTCTTGGAGTAGTCACCTCTCATGGGCTGCATGAGACTCATGTTCCCTATAGGAATGACTCATGGAGTATGATCCACGACTCTCTATCTCCCCAAGTGGAGACCTAGTGACTTGGGTTCTCACCATATGTGAAGAGACCCTGTGCTCTGTATGGGTGAACCCCTTGCATGATGAAGGGAGCTCATGATGACTCTTAGAAGGTCACGCTTGGAGGATTGGATCCTCAGGTGCACAATGAGTGCGATGCCTAGAAAGGAGGTGTACGAGGTTTGAAATATCCTCAGGAGAACATCGAGAGCATTCAGAGCCCCTCCATGAACTCTCTAACTCATTAGCTCATGATTGAGCTCTATCATGCCTAGTCATCATGATGGACCAACTACACAAGACTCAAGAGGTTTCATCTCTTACTAAAAATTGTGGCCTCAAGAAAGGCCTTATCTTGATGAATTAAGCAATAAAGAAGCATACAAAATAAACAATGTGATTATCTCCTTTATATTTTAAAAATTGAGCCCTAAACTATTTGATGTGTTTTCAATATGTGTTGTATCAGTTGTAGAAACTCTTATCGTGTTTTGCAAAAGTTGATGTTATACTCAAATTGTTCAAAGGTTTTCACCTATATACTTGCACAAGCCGAATATGGTAGTGAAGTCCATACTCAACGAGGTAGCATAGGTCCTACCAACCCTCACCCAGCACACCGTGCATAGCAATACATTCTTTCGAAGATGAGTTTGTGATATTTTACATGGATAGGACAGTTCTTGGGTCAGCCTTGGCCATGAGTGGGTCCCAATAATACAATTTCAAATGAGCCAACCAAGTGGTAATGACATCCACTGTTGGTCTCAATAAAATGGTTTGGATGTGAGATCCCAATGCCACTGATGTTTAAATGAAAAGTGGTGTGTGTGGTTCCTTTTAATGTACATAAAATAAATGCATCATATAGTATACATGCTCATTTTCTAAATGTTATGCAATTAAAATACGTTTCAATTTTAGAAAATGCAAGCTACTCTAGATGCTCTTTAAGACTATGCACATTATGATGCTAAATGGCCACTAATAGGGCCTCATACATGCAAACCATCAACACATCTCTATCAAGAACATTGTATCCTAGGGCAGACTGCAATCAGAGGTCTAATGTTCCTAGCAACGCCTTTCTAGCAAAAGTAAAGTACGAAAGAAAACTAGGACAATTGATTTACCTTTTTTTTTAGTTCTTTTCCTAATTTGTGTTTGAAATAGACCTACTGTAAAAAAACAGAGAATAGAAAAGTTACAGAGGTCTAGAAATAATACCTACCTCATGTCCTGCACTATCTAAATTTTTGAAATTGATTGTCTGTGTTGTCAGTTGGAAATCGTAGGTCTGACCTGCAGTTCTAACTGTAAATCATGCCTTGTACCTACAGTTCAGTTGTTGGGCCACAGTTGATAGCTACAGTCTATACCTGCAAATGCAAAAACCAACAAAGCATAATTAGATCCTAAAAATGTGGGGTCCCACTGTGATTGCCTCTGTAACCAAGGGTCACACCCGATGGCTTCTATTGTGATAAATGGTAAAATATAGCATGCATACAAGAAAATGAAATTGACAACAAATGAAACAAGAAAGAAAACACTTTATTCCATTGTATTCAAAGCCAAAATCCAATTACAAGTACGCCCCTCTTAGGGATATTCATTTTGATACAATATTACAATAGGAGTGCACAATTGTTTTTCCTCTTAAGGGTAGGTGTGATTTCCAAATGCCTTTCAGAATGTCATGAACTGTTCTAGGGTGGATGTTCCCTCTTATTTGAAATAGGTAAGGAACTTGATGGTTTACTCTCCTTTGAAACTGTTCCCTACGGTCAAGAAACAACACAAGAATGTCAAAATTATAGGTAGCCTCTCATGATGAGGCCCTTTTAGGTAAATTGTATGATGACACCATTAACATGCATAATCAAGAAAATGTAAAGAATTCTTATAAGCTATGCAAAGTGAATCAATATTCATGTAATAGCGTAAAGAAATGTAGCAGCTATACTATGCATAGATCCGATATAGAAAATGAAGCATAAACATGCATAAAGAAAGCATTTAAGTCCTAATTGAAGCATAAACATGCATAAAGAAATCATTTAAGTCCTAATTGAAGCATAAGCATAAAAAGTAAATATAACCTAATTCTACAGTCAGAAGTATGCTAAAATACTATTAAACCAATAAAACAACTAATCTAACCTAATTAGCCATACAGAAATGGAAATAGGAAGTCGATTATACCTCTGCTACAAACCATAGCTCTGGTGCACGATTTGCACTGTGAACTATGGCTGACATCCATGGTTAGCACTCTAATAGGCTTTCCCTCAATTCCAAGGGTAGTGGGCTTAACCTCCTTGTCCAATTGATGTTCAAGGGTTGCCTTTGATGTCCTTCTGACAGGTTTGGTGGTTGAATCACTGTGATGGGCCTCTTTTTGCTTGGATTTGCATTTCTTGATCCTCCTAGGCTCCTAGAACTTCCATGGAAAACTGATTGTTGGATGAATAGCAAAGTAGCCATTGAATGCATAAATTTAGTATGCAATTCGATAAGGCTTCTCTGCTTGCTTTATCACTTCACACTCACTCGATAATTCGTCAGCGCTTCGCTATACAAATCATCTATATATTCTCCCTATTTGAAGGGGGTACTTATAGGATGCCCTAGGACTTGGGGTGGCTTCCTGGAGAAGCAAATATCAAGAAGGGGTGGTTAGGATAGTTAGAATGGAAGCTTCTGCTATCTAACCACCTTCTTCTAGATCCAATGGTCATTTCAATCGATTTGGCTCGGATTGAAGGCCAACTAAACTTCAGTTAAGATCGTAGGTCACAACTATGGTCTAGACTGCAAACTGTAGGTCTCAGTCGCGTTTCAACTGTAAACCATAGGTTTGGTTTGTGGTTCAAATTTATTAGGCCAAGGAGCCCAAATTGAGTGGTTAGAACCACTGCTCTATTTTGGAGTCTGTCCAAGATCTTCCATATGGTCTTATAGCATGTCCATATGAGTAGTCGCCCTCGAAATGACGTGTTTTAGGTGTCTACACCAACAATCCTTCTCTCAACTCTTCCAATATATCTATCACTCTTACAATAATATTCTCCTCTTCAATATCTCTCTCAATATGGCACTTAAAATAGGGTGGCTCTAATACCACTATTGGCAAATATGCCTAATAATCTCATAGGTAAATTTCTCTAGGATCAAATATCATTCACATAAAATCACATTCACAAGTAACACAAGTATTGCATAGCAAAAATACTTCTCTATTATATTCATATACCATTTAGATTACATTTAACTCTACATATCATGGAGCTTTATCTCCAGTATATAATAATACTTGGTGAGCATAAATTCATGTCCCGAAAAACATTCATTTCTCTTCCATAAATTATCAATCCGGTAAGTTCGTAAACTTATGAGTGTCACGCACAGTATATGCCTGCAGTGTTGGGGAACAAATTTGGTTGTACCTTATTTAGTTTGGTGGGGAGGTTTGTGTAATTGGATTCCAGCCAAACCAAATAAACTGAGTGCAAAGAATTTAAATAAATAAAATACAATGCTGGAAATAAAATGTTGAAAATAAAAGCACACACCTAAATTAAATAAAGCAAGAACTAAAGCAATAAAATAATCTACAGAAGATAAAGAACAAAAATAAATAGGGGAGGACTACTGCAGGGAGTGGGCCCAAGCTCCCGTAGATAGTCCGCCCGACTAGCTACGTAGAGCTTGCTCGAATAAGAGGAGTTGCACTCTTAATTAATTAAACAATAAAATAAAATAAGTTGTGTAAAATTAATCATTGATCTCCGATCTCCTCTGTTCATCTGGCCTGCGTCTTTATATAAAGCGTAGCCAAATCTCATTACAATAACAAATCGGTCTATTTTAATCACGTGATGTGATTTAGTTACAATTGATTCTACACATATTTTATTCTTCTATTTTAAAGTATGTTCGTTCACCAAAAGGATAAATATAAATATCCTTAGGTGTACATAACAACAAATCCTAAACTAATGCATCCTAAAAATAATAATATGCTTTAACAACTTTACAAGGTCAACCGCCAATCGGTTGATAATAATAACAAACACTTTATTCTATTTAATAAATGCAAAAATATATCTCCTTTGTCTTCACGTGCAACCTCCTCCATAGTCATTGGTCAACCAGTCAAAGTTGACTTGGTAAATCTTGCAAAGTATGAAGGCATGGAGGCGTCTTTCGGTTGTAGGGAGGCGTTCTTCTTCTATTGGCGCCTTTCGATTGTAGGGAGGTGCTCATCTTCCATTGGCACCTTTCGGTTGTAGGGAAGCACTCGTCTTCTGTGGGTGCCTTCCGGTTGTAGGAAGGTGCTCATTTCTATCGATGCCTTCCGGTTGCAGGGAGGCGCTCTTCTTTCGTTGGCACCTTCCGGTTGCAGGTAGGCGCTCGTCTTCCATTGGCGCCTTTCGGTTGTAAGGAGGCACTCGTCTTCTGTGGGCGCCTTCTGGTTGTAGGAAGGCGCCTACTTCTGTTGGGCGCCTTCCTTGAAGAGGAAGGTGCCTACTCTCTTGCCTTAGTCTCTGTAAGCAGAAGTATGCCGGGTCCAAGTGGATGTAGACTGGAAAACACCATATTAGTACCAATACCTGCATTTATACATATTTCCGACTAAAAATACCAATCAAGCATAGTACCAAATTTTATATCAATTATATGCATAAGTTATATAAAATACATTTCATATGCTAATTGAACCAATGATAATTCTCCTTAACCGTGTATATAAAATGAGCATTTTTGGTGCTCATCAATACTCATGACTTTTTATCTACTCTAACTCTCGGGATATGCAACCTTTCACATGCTTCACATTATGATAAAACTCTCATGATTATATAACTTCCTACTTCACATATTGACACATTATATAGCTCTTCACATCCACACTTGACACCTAACACTTATGACTTTTCATTTGCACACTTGACACCTTGTACATTCACACTTACATACCTCACACTTGCACTCTTGATACCTTTCACACTTTATTGCATAACACATAACACTCTTTACATATTGACACAGAATTAAGACATACATATTTCCTAATCTAATATTTACAATAGCACTCAAAGGCACTTCATTATACTCAATGTGTAATTCCTCCAATATATATTTCCACTATAATTTTTGCTCCTTTAAGAAATAATGAATTTTGATTATGTTTTTGGAACCTACATAGTTTTTCATCCAAGATGATAAAAGGATGTGGAGACAAAGGATTACCTTGTTTAAGCCCTCAATAATTTAAGAACTAAGATGATGGAGATCCACTAGCAAGTACAAAAATGATAGAAAATACACACAACTAGCAATCCAATCAATATTTCAATTTTTGAAACTGAAAGTTATAATTATGTTCTAAAAAAATCTCCATTCCACCCTGTCATAGGCCTTAACCATATAAAGTTTGATAAACATAAACTTCTACTTCGAAATTATTGTTGAATGTATAGCCTTGTTTTTTATTGCAATTCCATATAGTAGTTTACTTCTTTTTACAAATCCTCTTTCTCTATGGATATTATTTTATGAAGCAAACCCTTAGTCTCTTTGTCATGATTTGAGTAATAATCTTATAAATTACGTAGTCTAATTAATAAAAATATTTTGAACCATGGGATTTAGAGATTAACTTCAAGAAGGTGAAATTAAGCTTCTTTAACATCTTTTCATTAGTTCTAAGATTCCTCAACCACCTATTAAATATTTATTCATAATATCCCCAAAATACCTAAACAATTCAATAGAAAATCCATTTGGACCTAGGGATTTTCTTTATTCATCTTGAAAGAACTAATTGTTTTAAGACATTGCCTCTAAAAATAGATAGAATACAATTAAAAATGAGGTTTACTTTCTTACATAGATATTATTATTTAGTAGAATTTTTTTTTATGTATCCTGTGGCTTCAATGAACATTTCTTGTAAAGATACCTTGAATTCTCCATGATCCTATTAACCTTTGAACATAGTTATTTTTCCTTCTTATCATGGTTGTCTGATGGAAAAAAGGATAATATTATCTCCTTCTATCCAAGTAAGTTAAATATTTACCTCCATATGATCACTTCACATTCTTTCAATTCCTTTAACTAGTTAAATAAAGTATTCTCCTCTTATATTAAAGGTGCATCCATGCATGCATTTTTCATAACCTTCCCAACAAGACCTAATCTATCTTTCGCTTTTATTATTTATGCCTAGATATGATCAAAATGGGTTCTATTCTAACTTTTTAATTGTTGGTTAATGTATTTAATACAATACTTTTATACATGCAAATTATGGTTTGTTTTAAGGTGGGGTTTGCTTTCATTCTATAATTTTTTCCATATATTTTTTAAGAATGCTCCCTTGTCCAAGTAGGCTCAAATTGATGGAATATTTACTAGCCTTTCCTCTATGGAGCAATAATCATGATAGGCCAATGATATAAGCCTATGTGGCATAATTTTTTACTGTAAAAATTGTTCTTTTTTTTAATAGGTTATATGTAGCTTCTATTGGAGGCCACTCCCATCAAAATACCAAAATATTACATTTGTTGTAGCAAACATTTTTATCATTGTTTTTTCTTTTCTTTTTTCTCTTAAATATATTCTTCAACTTTCTCAAAGTGCTATGTTTCCACAATCAACTCCTTGACATCATTTTGATTAAGACATCAAATATCACTTGGCGAGTTGTCTTCTAAAATTGAATTTCATGGGGATGTAGATCAACACCATAATTTGCTAAATTATTTGCTACTCAATTTTCTTTTCTATATATATGCTCACACTGCAAGGAGATTGCCTCTAGTAATAGATGATGAACATCAACAATAATATTATTTTTTATCCAGTCTCCATATCCATTATTGTTAATAGCATCGATGATAATTTGTGAGTCCCCCTCAATTAAAATATATATTTATCCTTTTTCTACTGTAATTTCAATCCCAGTAAGAAGTGCCCTAGCCTCTACGTAGTTATTAGTTGAAGTTCCATATGATTCTGAATAAGTGAGGAGAATTTTGCCTTCACTATTTCTAAAAACACCACCTCCACCAGCTTTTCCTGGATTTCCTTTAGAAGCACCATCAAAATTAATTTTTATAAACCCAATTTTTGGACATTTCCATTTTACCATAGATCAAATTAGATCCTTTGTTTTAATTCCATTATCGCAACTTACTCTTCCATGTATGTTCAAATCCTATAGCCAAATTATTAGCACTTCTTTTTATGCAATTGAGACTTCCCATGATGAGCACCATATTTGTAGACATTATGCAAGAGAGGCACTAATACGGTTCAAAACTTGGGCATGATTTTGATATTTATTATTAAAAATTTTATTATTCCTTTCAAGCCATAAATTCCAAAAAATAATGGTAGGGCCAATCCTCCAAAGAATACATAATACTTTAGCTTTGAAATAATTTATCCAACATTTTATCAACTCTTTCAATGTTGATGGAGATACCCAATATAATTTCATATTTTTTAACAAGTAACCCCAAATGGTGTCAACAAACATATAATGAAGGAGTAAATGGTCTGATGTTTCTAAATCCTTCTCATGCAAGGTACATCTGAAGGGTCCATAATATCCTCTTCTTTGTAGACTCTCTCCTGAAAGAATCTTACTTTGAACTGCTAACCAAAGAAATTTTGAGGCCTTAGGGAGAGCCTCTAATGACCAAACATTCTTCCAAGGAAAATATTTAGGAGAAGGAAATTTTGATTGTTCTAAATTCTCATATCCTAACTTTACTGAGTATCCACCATCCTTTGATAAGTTCCAAATCAACTCATCTTTTCGTGTAAAAATTGGCAAATAAAACTCTAGAAGCATATTTTGAAGTTCATCTGCAATTTTTTTTGTTCCTCTCCTTCAACCAGGTCACTAAAAGAAATCCATGATCTGGAGTTTTTGTTCATAATAATATAATCTTTGACCTTTGGACCTTTACATGCTAGGCACGCTTGAGCCAATGGTTTCCAAGAGGATAAGGCTTCAACCAAGCATCAGACCAAAAATTTGCATAACTCTCCTCATTGACTGACCATCTAATATGTTTCTTTATAAATTGCAAACTCTCTGATATGAAGTTCCATGTTGATGATCCTTTGAGTAGAGTTTATTTTCTAAACAATTTCATTTTATCAAGAGAACTTATATATTTTTGAAGTAATATTTTTGCCCAATTCTTTCCTTGATCTCTGAATAATCTCCACTCAAGCTTTTCTCCTAATGCCAAATTCATAAGGTTACAATTCTACAAGCCTACTCCTCCAATATTCTTTCCTCTACAAACCCTTTCCCACTTACAAAGAGAAAACCTAAATTTTTCCTCACAACCTTTCCATACAAATTCTCTTTGAATTTTATCAATTTTAGATGCAATACTTGTTGGCAGTCTTGAAACTGACTTTGTAAAAAATATTCTTGGAGAATACAATCCTATAAAATAAAAAAACTCTATCTAGATTTTTTATATTAAATTTTGTTCTTGGATGCCTGTTGATCCATGTATGCAAATATTTACAACTATTCCTTATTAAACTTGATGATTGATTTGGTTGAGCAATGGCTTCCTTTTTTTTCCTCCATTTTCGTGATAGCATAAACATCTTGTTCTACAACCCAATGTATATTAGGGAAAACATCTATAATAGTGGATATTTCTCTATTGTTTTACTTGGATACTAAAAAACAAGAGGTGCACAAATATGAGAGATCATTATTATTTTTTCTTGATTCTCTCCAAATTTCAACAGCTATGAAAACTCCTTTAGAGGGAAACAACTTATGGGTTAACAAGCTTGAAGGTTTCTAACCCAAATTCCCAAAGTGACCTAAAGAGTTTATTCCTTCCATAATTCTTGTATTTGAAAAGTTTTTACCAAGAGCTTGCAAGTCCTCAATACTAAATTGTGTCTCTTTAACCAAAAATATCTAGTTGCTTATTCGGGAAAAGTCTCTAGTAGTATTTTTTCTAGGTTTGCTACATAAACCTCATCCATTTCATGAGAGAATTATAATTTTTATGAGGATTGGAAGTGATAGTCAATTTGCTTAATTAGTCCTAACTCAACCAAATTTTCTCCCACTTACTTGAGTTTTCTTGGTCTAATTTTCTACTTACCTTAGATTGTTTTTATTTCCTGGTTTTTTTCTAAGATATTTGTTATATATCTAATAGAATATATAATTTTTATTTCAGTTGACTACCGCTCTATATTCCCTCCTATTTATCAATGATTGCAATATTCTCAAATTACAACTATTCTTGAAAAATTATCAGAAGGAAATTGGATTTTCAAGAGTTACACTTTCTTTAGACGAGTTTCAATTGAATGTTTTTTTTTTACTATATAAATTCATCCTATTATATCTAGACAAGAAAGGAATTTGAAGAAGAAAAATGGAAGGATGTGACTCATCACTAATTGTAGTCCCATTTCCCATTATGTTATTGGGATGCCAGATTATTTAGTTTAGATCTTAATTTGTCCCCTCATGATTCTCCCATTTCTTTCTTTAAATGGTTTAGATCATTCTTTGTAACCTTGCCTCCGAATTTCATATCTATATTTGTAGAGCATAAAAATTGTTTGTTTTATGATTATTTTGTCTACTTCCTCTACACTTTTATTTTAATATTCTTGTAATTTCTTTTATATTTTTTGAAATGTATTCAATATTTTTCCATTTATTTTTCCTTGCCCTTTTCTTACACTTCCTTTTCTTGTCCCACTTAGGGGATTTTTATGTGTTTGGGTTATTGCAGGGAACATTCTCAATATAACTAGCTATAAACATGGCATCCATGAAATTGAAATAAGGGTGATTCATAATCCAAAATAGAATTCCAAATCAATTCTTCTAACATTTTTTAATGGATTCTACAAGAGGTTGAGATATACCTGTCTCCACATACATCTTGGCATAAACAATTTTTCTTTCTCTAGTTAAATTAAATATTCTAATAAAAGACCCTAAACTAAATCTTATGGATTAGAAAATATCGAAGTGCTAGAATTCTATTGAAAACAACACATATAGATTCATATGAAAACTTTGAATAAATTTCATCTATTGGATAAAAATCCACATGTTAGGGTTTCATGAATAATTATACCTTATAACAAAAATATGGACCCATTCAAAATCTTTGCTTCCATGTACCATTTTAGATACAACAATCAATTACCCATTTGTTGAAAGTATTATATCCATATCACCTTTTGGTTGCTATACATTTGTTATTCACTCCTTCATGAGTGGAAAAATTGATTGGACTCCTTTAAATTTAGATACTAGGACATGTTCCTTTCTGTAAACAATGTTCTTTGTTATTGCTTCTAGGTTAATCACTATTTAGGCTTTGTTGCACTCGTATGTAGATAACCACTGAATTTTTGCACCTTCTTCTTTATTGTTTTGTTTTGAATTTCCTATAATTGATGTTAACATTTTATTTTCTTTTTGAATATAATCCTATGAAACTCCATCTCCTTGAAATACTTGTTTGGGATTTTGGGGCCATGAGGCCCTCCACTTTGCTCACATTCATCAAGACCTCTTCTTACTTAAATCCTTGATGCATTTTTCATTAAAAAAATAACTACTCATATGAGGACACTTTAAAAGTAAACTCACTAATGGAACTTTTTGAAGAATTGAGAATAGAAAAAACAAGGAAACTTCTCATCAAAATCAACAATAGAAAAAACACACTCCAAAATATGATAAGAGGATGTTGAGCTTTTTGAATTTGTTGAATAATTTTATTTCTTGGATGTTGTTAAACTTTGAAATTCGTAATATGAGGCCTAAAGTTTGAATTCAATAGGGAGTATGGTTGTACAACATACCCTATATTATATTAAAGCTCTTGGTCCCATAGATTGTTTTGGTCTCATGGATGTAATCAAAATAATTTCATTTCATATATATAAATTGGTTATATGAGAATTAACATTTATCATATCTATATTACATCATGCTCATATAGTAGTATTACAATAGTTTGATAATTATACATGTATCTTTTAACAATATTCAAACTTAAATCTCCTCCTTAAATATTATAATCAATTAAGCTAATATCATTTGATTTATCAAGATATTAATTATAACAAAATAATATTTTACAATTTTCCACTTTTGGCATGAAGATATATTGTAAGGTACAGCTAAAATTGTTGGGGATTTAATCTTGATATATTTTGTAACTCTAGCCAAGTTAAGAATGATTCTTTCCAAGATGTGTGTAATGGTAGACAATGATTCTTTCCAAGATGTGTGTAATGGTAGACCTGGAGGTGGATTTGTCGGACCATATTGATCTCATTTCCAACCAAGGTTCCTGGACCCAATCCATAGTTTACGAGAATAGACCTATCAGATGCTCAATCTATAGTAGTTTTGGTCATTCCTCTAGTGCATGCCCTAAGGGCATTCAAAACAAAATGGAGACTCTTAAAAGGGATCCTCCCAAGCAGAACTAGGCTAAGAAGCAACCAGTGGCATCTCAGGGTCATAGCCAGAGCATAGGGTCCATGGTGGATCCTATGTTGAATCTCATTCGTATTGAGCATGAGGACCTGGTTACAGGGGATAGGATCATGGATGAGCTGGTGGAGGTTGATATTAGTAATCCAGGAGTGGTAGTTGTGAAGAATCTGGATAGTTCCTACAGTGGCCATTCTCAGCCTAACCTCGTTGTTTTGAAATCTAAAACTCCTATTCCTCAGGAGTTCCTTCAAAAAAAAATTCTCGGTTTAAATTCTTAGGTAGTGGTTCAGGAGGAGCATGGTGTTCCTCAAGATGTAGCTAAGGGTGGTTCTCCCCCTTTGAAGGTTGTGGTAGAGCCATTCTCTCCTATGAAGATTGTGGCTTCTCAAAAATAAGTTCAGTCCCCTCTCCCTGGGGACGGAGCACCAAAGGTAATATATTCTCATCCTAAAACAAGAAACAGTTAGAAAGGCCAGTCAAACTTGGGGGTAAAAAGGAAGATTGGAAAACTGCCCAGGTTTCGGTAGTAGATATAGGGGATGCAGATGATCTTCAATTCCTGTTGAAGATTGAAAAGGATAAGGAGCCAAAAGGTAAACAACTTAAGCTTGATTCATTTTGTCAATCCTCCCAGTCTCCTAAGGGGGCAAATAGTATCAAATCTCATAAATGAAGATTTTGCCTTCTGGCAAAATGTGGAATCAGTTTTAGTTTTGAGTGGAAGTTGGGGTTTTGGTTTTTGATCTCTAGCTTCCAGTAGAGGTCCGGTTGTCTCAGCCGAAAGGAATCAAATAATGCTTCTGTGTAGTTTGGTGGGTATCTCGCCCCAGTAGTGATCCAAATTGCTTCATCAGGAAGGGGATGGATTTTATCTCTGAGTTGAGTGGTAGTTTTTTGGGTGCAAAACTAGTGTAGTTTTCTATGGTGGTTTTGATCCTTTTTGTCTAGGGGGTAGTTTAGATTTTATTTGCCTATTCTTGGTCTGTTTAAATGCTTTTTAGTTTCAATATTTGTGTTAGATTCTATCATGGTTGAATGGTATTTTGTTCTCAAATTTTAAATTTTTCTACTGATGTAAATGTCACTTGTTAGCTCTTAAGTTGATAGCTTGATATTTTTTTGAAGTGTTTCATCACCTTTTCAGTGACTGATCCACTTTGTTAAAATGTTTGAAGATATTTTTAAAACTCCTTCATCCATCTAATAAAAAGAATTAGTGTTTAAATGCTATTCTATTTAAAATAATTAACAAGTTTCAGAGTAGAAAAAAGTAAAGAGAAAACCTGATAAGAAACAAAAGTTACTTTAATAAAATAAGCCACAAATTACCAATTATATGCATCTTATAAAAATTACTTCATTGAAATAAAAAACCACTCATTAATTGATTATTTTTAAGTAAAAACCTACAAACTCTTATATATAAATAAATGTGATTGAAACAAGTTTTACTTGTTGTACATCATCATCAATAAGAAGTTGAATATTTAAATATGTATTCCTTTTGACAAGATTCAAACTTGGATCTCGTCTGTTAAAGTCTAGAAATTTAATTGGTTCAATATATATATATATATATATATATATATATATATATATATATATATATATATATATATATATATATATATATATATATATTCAATGGGTTATATGAGATTGAAGGTTACATCAATATTACATTAAGACCACATAGTGGTATTACATAAACTCATACATTTAATAAGATTAATCTTTAGTAATAATTGTGTTAGGGGTTTCTCACACTAACCAAATCCAACAATAAACTAATAATAGTAATAATTATATTTAAACTTTGAGATTTTTGGATCATATGTTTTTCTCTTAATATTCTAATTTATCTCCTTTGTATTAGTTAAAATATAGTCTCCATCTATTTAAAAAGAACATTTGAGTTGGTATGACTTTGGGTTTGTGTCAAGAAAACCCAAATTAGAATCACAAGAATGTGGTCCCTATTGCACCCCACTTGTACTTCACATTCTATGCTTGAATACATTCTTTCACCCATCGTAAAATATTATATGCTCCATCCTTGAGGGAAAACATGTAAATAATTTATCTAATGACATTAGATCAACCGATTACTAACCTCGAATTTAAAGGGGGAGACCAAGGTTCAAATCTTTCCAAAGGATATATGCTTAAATAGCCAACTTCTTATAATAACATTGTTGTTGGAAGTATTACATTATTTGGAAACTTGCAAGAATATTGCAAGTACAATGTAAATTTAGTTTGGAGTGTTATTAATATTTGAGTATGTAGTAGGTGTCATTTAAGTAAGTGAGGAGTTATATAAGTTAAGTGTCATGTAAATATAGAGTGATTAAGAATTTATTATTTAGTATGTGCAATCATTAGAGTCTTTATATGGATATGTAGAGTCAATAATAGATTTATTATTATGTGGTATTTCTTCCATGAGAAATATGAAGTGTTAGATCTCTCGTGTGTGTGAGGATATGAAAAGCTTATGTAAGTAGAAAGGTCAAGGGTTGTGAATGTGAAGAGTCTCATATCCATATGTGTATATATTGAAGGTAAAGCAATGTAATCGGTGTAACAATGAGATATTAAAATATTCATCAATAATATTATTCAATAAGTATGATATTGAATGTATGAATTTGTGTGAATATTTTATATTTGATCCTATAGAAAATATAGTTGAATTATCAATAGTGGTATCAAAACCACATTATTGAAGATTTGGTGAAGAGGTGAAGAGAAGTGAAGCAAATAATTGGAGAAGAATGCCAAGGTGAGGTAGAGTTAAATTTTCAAGAGAGGATCCAAGAACTATTATTGTGAAGAGTTATTTTTGGAAGACAACATTCGAAAAGGATATACTCATTTAGTCACACTATTGAGTTTGGAGAGGGCCACACTAAATGTGTTTGGTTAGAGCCAAACTAGTTGTGTGTAGTGAAAGCCACTTTTTTAGAGAAGTTGGGTTGATAAGTACACCTGAAGATTGAGAGAATCCTAAAATCATTGGCTAGGTTGAGAAAAATAAATGTTGCCTACTATGAGAAGAGACCAAAAGTTTTTGAGAGAAGTTGGAATGTTTGAGCCAAAATATTGAGGAGATAGCTCAAGAAAATGAATGTTTGAGAATATAATTGAAGAGAGCTAAAACATTTGAAGAAAGTAGCAAACTGAGATGACTAGAGAATTCACTAATAAATGTGTAGTAAAGCACCAAGTTGAGAAATACCCCAAGTGAAACACTGAAGCACTTACTAGGTTTGAGAAATACATTGGAGACAGTCTATTGAAAATCCAAGTAGAAGAGACGTTGAAAATGAAGTACAAGTGGAAAGCATGATGTACATAAATAGCATAGTAAGAGGTACTAAAGTAATGCCCAAAAGGAGCTGCAAAATAATTTTATCATGAGCAACTGAAGATATCAGGTATAGAAAATTAATACACATTAATTAAAGCATTGACGCATGAGGTGATATATATATAAAGGTTTGATTAAATATTGAAGCTCATGTATTTGTTTGTTAGAAATATCAAATTTGAAGAAAATAAAGCATTATAACATTCGAGAGAGAAGTAAACAACATGGAGGTAGTGCAAAATAAAAGATGTGCATGGAGAGTATTAATTAAGTGCAAAGGTATTTGTATTAACCTTTGAATTATTTGATTTAATGGAAAGTTTAGAGAAATTTAAAAGTTGGAGAAAGCAAAATTAAAGGATCTAGAATGATTACCTTGAAAGAAGTTATATTATTTAAATAAGTTTTTAATTGAAAAGAAACTAATTACTATGAGCAGTATTATAATTGGTGAAAGTACGTTATAAGGAGAAATTAATGTAGTGAATAACATAAATATATAAAGAAGAGAAATATTTGTGTTAGATATTTGAAGGAAAATTATATTATTCATTTAATTGGAAATATTGAAGGAAAGTATATTTATTTGAAAAGATTATTGAAGAGAATTGCTAAAGATTAAAATATTGAAGAAGAATTATTTGAGAGAAGAATTTTTTTTTGGAGTAATAAGGATTTCAACAACAAATGAAACTATATTGAAAAAATAAATTATTAAAGTTGTAGAAAGATATTACTATTAAGAAATTTGCTAATATGACAATTTGAAAAATAAAGGAAACAAAAAGACAAACAAACAATCAAAAGTATGTGTCATTAGAAGTTAGTATAGATGAAGAAAAACAAATAAAAATACAAGGACATAAATTATAAAAAATAAAATAAAAAGAAGAGAAACAAGTTAGAAATTCATATTTTCAAGAAGTTGAAATATCTTAAATGTTCAAGAAGAAGATTATATGCCACCAGAATTAATATTGCACTCATAAACAATTATTAAAGAAGTTAAATATGAATATTTTTCAACATCTAAAGACTACTTCAATATTATTGATGAAGCAAATGACCACTCTATTATCACATTTTTTTTAATAAGCTATGTGTGGCTTCTATTGGGGTCACTCCCATTACAAAAACAAAATATTACATTGCTCTCATTACATTTCTAACAAGTTAATTAAAGCATATCCAGCTTTGCCTTTTGATCAAAGATATTCTTCATTTGTCTTTCTATCAATCTCCATCTTCCTCAAATTGCTAAGTTTCCACAATCAACTCCTTTTATATCATATGCCTTCTGAAATTTAAATTCTGCCAAGATGAAATTCGACTAAAATATTTGCTACCCAACTTCTATATATATAAATATCTTGTCTATAACAACCTCACAATTTTTTAATATATTTTTTTAGGGTTCTTATCCATTCCCCTAATATTCTAAGGTATTATTTTCATTGTTATTATTTTTTATTTATTTGTGGGTTTAGCCCCACTACTTGTTAGCACTTGTGATATTTGCTTTTGTTTTCTCATATCAATATCCCTCTGGGTTTCTTTTTCTCTTTGTTTTTTATTTGTGGGTCTTCCTCTCTTTTTTCATTCCCAACAATACTTTTATCTTCATAAATCTCTTCAATATTGTCACACTGTTCATAGTAAAATTTATCATCTTTAGGTTTGCCTTGTTTTGAAGGATCAGAAGTGCAAGGAATAACCTCAAAAGCACAATCCTCTTTATGTTGCCTTAGGAACCCTAAAGTGCAAGGATGCCCTTCTGTAGCAATTACCTTCTTATTCTGCTATAAAAAAACTAAATTATAATGGGTTTCCTCCATCCTTATTTCTTTATTATGTTGCTCTTGAAACCTTGAAGTGCAAGGGATAACATATTTATCCCTTTCACTCTTATTACTTGGATAGGATTCTATACTACTTGAGGAAAATGAAGATGATTTACCTAGAATAAACTTGACCTCTTTTGTTGTCTTTGTTTTAGGATTTCTCTCCACATCTTATTTTGCACCTTTAATTCCTTCCAAACTTGCCAAATGATATTGTAGATAGGCTTTCTTTACCTCTTTTTTTGGAGTGGAATATCCTATATTTGATCTATCTTCTATTACTATATGATTTCCTTGCTTCATCTTGAAGTATATCTCATGGCTAGAATTTTTTGTCTTTCTTCATAGTTTTCACTTTGCAAACTCTTGTCGTGTGTCTAATCTCATAATAATTATAGCAATGTAAAACAATACTTTCAAAATCTACTTGTTGATCCCATTCTCTTCATTTAGATTTTTGAAATATCCATAGCAATACATATTCAAGTATATATAGCATGGTTTCACTCCTTAGTAGCTAGTCCTTCCTTGATGAATTTCCCTAGGGTATTTCCAATATTCTTTAGAACATCCTTATTTATAAGTTGATATGGAAGTCAAAAAAGCCTAACCCATACTAGAAGCTTTTTAATAATTTGTCTCAATAGAAAAAAAAAACTATTCCATGGTCTCAAATAAAGTGCATCTCTCCCCCTAAACCATGGGCCACCAACCATTATTTTATCCCTAATTTCTAAACTAGAAAATATGATGAGAAAAAAACCTTTAGGAAGAAAATTCATAAAGTAATTTGAATTTAATCCCCACTTCCACTTGATCCAATTTTAAATCTCCAAAAACCCTAGCCATGATCTATGGAACTTACATATTAACCCTCTACTTTTAAGAACCATTATATCATGCTCAATCATCTCATCCTTGATACTCACTTATGGTGTAACATCTACTACTTAGATTGGACTTGCCATGTATTTGCTATTTTGCTTATCTCCAACTTGAACCTCTATACTTCCAACTAGGGTATCCTGACTTTCTATTAGCGGTTTCAAATATGACTTTCCTTCCATGCTAGCTAATGGGGCTTGCTCTTGGCTTGCACTCCCTCTTGGATCACCTTCCCTCTTGGCTTGCACTCACTCCCAACTTGCACTCTCTCTTGCCTCACACTCACTCCCAACTTGCACTCCCTCTTGGCTCACAATAGCCCTTGTCTCTTCTTTTTCCCGGTGTTCCTTAACTTCAACAATTTTTTGAAAATAATGTTCCATGCATTCATGGTAAGGATTTGAAGCATTGATGCACTTCATATGAACTCGTTGCTCTTTCACCATGAGTAAATCTCGGCTTGCAATCTCTCTTAGATCACACTTCCTCTTGGCTCACATTGAATTTTCTTTAACTGGATCACACTTTTATTTCTACTTCCTGCTAACACTTCCTCCTAAATCTTGGCTTCCGCTCGCACTCGCTTCTGGCTACACTCACTCCCTGCTCATGCTTACACTTGCTTCTAGTTGCACTCACTCCAAACTCGCACTTGCACTCGCTTTCGGCTGCACTCACTTCCAGCTCGTGCTTTCAATTTTTGTTGCACTCACTCCTGATTCATGCTCACACTCACTGTTGCACTCCATCTTGGATCGCCACTCTATTATCACATTATCTATTGACATAGGAAAGATAATATATAATATTAATCTCTTTGGAAGACTAGAAGAAATAATTAAAAGTTAGAAGAACAAGCCTATGATGAAATATGTCATCTATGACACAAATGATTGAAGGTCTATGACAACAAATACATATTGTGATACCATAGATTCAAGACCCATGATGATATATGCATGTTGTGACACTAGAGATCTTCATTAAAAGAAAAATAAAAATTGTAATTCGAAGCCCATGATGGTAGAAAATAATTGTGATACAAGTGATTTGGAACCTATAAAAATCCACACAAGTTGTGATACTTGTGATTTAAAACCTATAACAACAAATGTATGTTGTGTACATGGAACAAACAATGAATATGATATCAGGAGTTTGAGCATTGTTTGTGAAAACAAAGATGTGTTGAAAGTGTACATGTTGATTGTTTTGATTTCATAGGGAATATTTGTAGAATGAAAGGAAGATTGGTATAGAATTTTTGACAAAGATTCAATGACACAAATTCAAGAAAATTTTGGCAAGAGAACTTTGTCAAAAGCCTTAAACAAACAGGTAATAATGACTCAAATTAATTGTGAAATAGAGAACTTTAAAACAAGAATAGATGGAATAGATTTTGATACAAGAAATATTGAGACATATAACAAGTGTAGACACAAAAGAGAAGGATTTTAGGATCTTCATTGTTGTAAATTTGTGGAGGTAACAATCATTCTAAAAAGTATTGTTGTTACAAAAGAAATAATAATGGATGGATAAGCATGCACAAATGGGATAAATCGAAAGAAATAATAACAAGGATAGCACTAAATGATTTTTTTCAGGAAAGTTTTTCCAATTCCAAATATGGCCAGAAAAAGGTTATGAACTTCTTCAACAATTGATATTATAAAAACATAATCAATACCATAATTAGAACAAGTCAGAATGCATAATCTAAGTTAGATAAAAAAGATGAAAGCACATGAACGCAAAGTATTACATTATTTGAATACTTGCAAGAATATTGCAAGTATTATGTAAATAGTTTAATTTAGAATGTGATTAATATTTAAGTATATAGTAGGTGTTATGTAAATAAATGTGAAGTTATATAAGTGAGGTGTTATGTAAATAAATGTGAAGTTATATAAGTGAGGTGTTATGTAAATAAATGTGAAGTTATAGAAGTGAGGTGTTATGCAAGTAAGTGTGAAGTTATATAAGTGAGGTGTTATATAAGTAAGTGTGAAATTATATAAGTGAGGTGTCATGTAAGTGTGGACTTATATAAGTGAGGTGTCATGTAAGTGTGGACTTATGTAAGTGAGGTGTCAGGTAAGTGTGAAGTTATATAAATGTGGTATCACATAAATATAAATTATGTAAAAATTTATGGTTTAATATGTATAATTATTTAATATGTTTCAAATTCTATGTCTATTCTAATAAAATTTTATAAAATATAATATCTCAGTTGGACCTTAAACTTTATGAAGAATTCGTAATCTTAGATAATACCAAAACAGTTCCATGCGTACCAACCAAAAATACATCTAACATGTTAAAAAATAAAATCGAATCTTATAGCTTTTAGGTAGTCCCACTTGGTTTGCTTCTCTTTCACTCTCTGAGCCCTCCCCGTCCCCAGCCGGTGGTTCGTACTTGGTTTTCAAAAAGCACATCGCTGTCCATGCTTTAATTTCAATTACCAAGAGTTGTAACTGAAGAGTAGTGTAATTTAAGACATTGACATGGAAGATTCAAATGCACACCTCTAGAATCAAGGTGGTTGTGGTGGGTTTACTTCCAACGAAGAAGCTTTGTTACTTAACTTCTGGACCATGAACACAACGACAGGCCCAAGTTTTTGACGTTTAGCTCAAGTGGGTAGGTGGCAAAAACCTACTTCAACTGAAACAGTCACCAAAATTCATCTCCTATCTAAACTGTAAATAGTTATTCAAATGTGACAGATGCTGTTAAGTTTGAGAAGACTTCTGATGTGTGGGGGATAAGATGCTCCTCACATGTTCGCTCTACTATAATTCAAGAGCATACGGACATCTATATAAGATTTCACATAGACTAAAGGAGTGGTGGGACTCTTGTGCTCTTCAACGTGACAAGTGCAATCACTGTCTCCTTAATCTCAGCCTGCGGCGTAGAGTAAGGATGAAATTTTATACTGTAAGTCAATGGAAATGGAAAACGAGGGATGGGTTTGGAACCCAAGGGGCCCCATGTGAAGAGTAACTATAAAGCAGCGGCAGCGTTGGAGCAAAATGAAATTTTTATATTATAAATCAAATTATAAGTCAAATGGAAATGGAAAATGAGAGATGGGTTTGGAACCCAAAGGGCCCAATGTGAATTTAAGTACTTATAAAGCAGCAGCACTGGAGCAATAGGGATTGCAAAATGGGTAGTGGGAGGAATGCTCTATATTGTGTGTTCAAATCACAGGCCATGATGAGTAGCACCAAGAAAAGAGTACCACCCAAGTCAATTGTTCTGCCCTTCATCATTACGACTATGGGATTTGCTGTTCTGTTTTGTCAGCAATCTGCTCTTCGCTGGCAGAGTACAAGTAGATTGGTTTCTCTTCATCTATTTGGTTTCAAGATCTCCATAACTTGTAAATTATTGGGTTTGTTAATAATCATTTCTATGTGAAAATTCAATGTCAATGGAAGTGGGTATCTACTCAGAGCGAGCTAAAGATGCCAAAAACAAAATGAAATGCTTTCATTAGTTCAATGCCCTCTGAGAAGCTATAGTTACTGGGTGTGGTAATTTAGTTTAATTCATCTGGATCTAGTAGACAGGAACGAGGTAAAGCTATATGGCCCCCCCAGGGATGCAAATGGCTTGAATTGAATTGTATCCCTGTATTATAGGATATTGACATACAGAATGGCTTTTGAATTTTCTCTTTTGGGTTTGTGCTAGATGCTGGGGAATTACTTGGCCTACTGGGTGTTTATGAATGGCCTTTAGTTTTGGTTTACTTGGATTCACTTGGATCGAGCAGACTGGAATGAGGTAGAACTGTGTACGTTATATAGTCTCTCTAAGGCTGCACATGGCTTGAGTTGAACTATGTATGGATTGTGCTGTAAGGTCTATTGGAGGGATGCCTGTATATTTCGCGGGGGTTGATTATTCAATGGGTAGTTGGCTGCCTATAACTATTCATTGTATAGTTTGCAATTCCTTTTTTAACCTGGATTCGATCCCTGACCTGCCTGCTACAAGCTTTCATGTTTGCTACTTACCATGATTAGAAAAAATCATTTAACCAACATAACAACTACAATTTGTGTAGTTGCTTTAAATTTCGGACAGCCGTTCTCTAATTAACTGGCCAATTATGTAGTTTTCCAGAAAATTTATTTGGGAACATACATGATTCATAAGCTCTGGCCCATTGGAATATGGCAGTATTTTGACTAATTTGTTGTGTTTAGGTCTATAACCTGGACATCACCGCCTTGGGATATTGACAAAAGTTTCATCGACTACCTGCTTCACAGGTTAGCAGTGGCAATTGAGAGAGTAAGCTACAGGGCATGTTGTGATGCCTTTGAATATTTGTTGCTCTTGTTTTTTGTCCTGTATGTTCAGGAGGTGACCCTGTTCTGAGGAATCATTGCCTGGAAGCAGTCCTGAGACAGCCCTGAGATTCAAACCTGTACTGGGATTTCAAAACTCTTATTCATGATTACTCTTTTTCTCACAGTGCGTGGTGCCTCAGAATAAATTGCAATTGCAGCCCTCGTTAGAGGTCATATGGCCTAACGATTTTGATTTAAGTCCCTTGGTTTATTGAGAAATTTCATCGCTCAGATTTTAGATAGGTTGTCCTGGAATGAGGTAAAACCAGAGCATCTCCAGGGTTGCAAAGGGTTTGTCCAAAGTTCCAAGCCACGTGATTGGTGTGTAGCATGTCTTCTTTTTTGTAGCATATGACTATTCATTGCCTATTTTACTATAGCAGTCATTAGTTAATATGTTATGTTGTGGTCCTAAAGAATGGACGACACAATATGGTGGAGTGGCTACCGGCTGCACAAGTTTTATTCTCACCATATCATCAGGTTGGTGAATTACTATGCGACTCATGATGCCTTGAATAAAATATAATAACAGCTTTCAGTAGAGCTTCTATAGTTTAGGAATTGTTTTCTTCTAAGTATTCTCACTAGTAGTGGTAGTCAAGGTCACCAGAACTGCTATGCAACTTGTGATGCTTTGGATCTTAGTTACTCTGTTCTCAAAAATGTCAAGTCTTCGTTTCTGGAACCATATGTTGCCTGAGTATAAAATGCGATATCAGCCTTCAGCTTAAGGCTTTATGCTTTATAGCCTAGGAAGTTTTTGTTGTTGAGTACTCTACTTCATTTAGTTTTCTCATAGGTTTGTTCTTTCTAAAGATGGTTGTCTAAAGTTATTTTTTAGAGTGCAGAGGAAGGGATTTTTTTTGTAGATAGCAGTTTTCTTGCAGAGTCTATAAATTCAGTCTTACCGAAGCAAGTTAAGTGCACTCTATGTTCTAGGTTAATAGAGCAAGTAGTACTAACTAGTTCTTATTTCACTCACTATTATTTTATTTTTCACCGGGTTGGGGTACTAACCTGGATTATGGTGCTTATGTTCATTTATTTATTATTTTTTCTCCACTGGATTTTTTTGTATGGGTATTACCCTGGCTTCTACATGGCTTCTGGTACTTGTGTTGCTTTGTTGGTCCTTCTGACCTGTAGCTGATATCATTATGATGCAAGAGAGGAATCTCCATATTGCATATTACTACTGTGGGATTTTATTCCAGGGCAATACCTTATCTCCTCTGGATTTTTTATGGTTTAGTGAGGAAACACCCATGGTGGCACCCTTCAACATAAGAGTTAAAAATAGAACAAACTGAAGCAACAACTTGAAAAATCCTGCTTTCTTAGCCTCTCATTTGCAGGCTCATAGATCTATTATCTACTTCACAACAAAATACCATTTTTTTTGCAGATCCATCTCTAACCTGCTATGGTATTTGAATGCTTAACAACCAGTGAAGTTGATCAGTTTGTTTTTGTTGGACTCACATCAGTCTTTCAGTTTTCAGAGTTTCCATTCCATTTAAATTTAATGCTTTTTTGATGTAACATGATGTCATTTCCTCTGCAGATATGGAAATTTTCAAGAAGCTAAATATACGTATCATATAGTTGGTTTTGTTTTAGAGTTCTATGCAATTTAGTCAACTGTTCATAAAAATATGGGAGTTTACACACAAATACAAGGCCTTAAGATAATATTGTCTGCTCTATCAAAGAGGTCCATATTTTCGATATTTTTTTTTGTATAGTGAATTTAATTTGAAGGAAATTGATGGAAAGTGGGAAGTAGCAAATTGACAATAAATATTCCATATAACTTGCCTGATGTGAATATTGAATAGATCCCTCGTACATATTTTCCTCTGGTTAAGGTTGATTCTTGCTCACCCTTCAGCCAAAAAGTTCTGTTATCTGTGCTTCAATTTGAAGTAGGCAATGAAACAGTTATGGATTCTTAAGTGCTTATACTTTTAAGTACTCAGAAATCCTATTGGTGTCAATCTCACTAGCGTTTCTGGTCAATTTTTTTTTTATTTAAAGAAATTTGATGATATTGAATTTTCTATATCAATGCTACATTAGGCATGGAACATGGTTTCTCCGCCATTATTTGTAAAACAGATTGCCTTTGAATGCTTTGAGGTTTATAAGTTCCTTGGTAGTTGTGAATCGTATCTGTGTACTCATCATTAGTGTAAAGTTTATGGCATGTATTTCTGTAGTTTCCCAAGACATCTAACTTAAGATTAATAGACATATGGGCGATTGCTATCTCAGCCACTCTACATTAGCCAACTCCACAAACATTGTAATCAAGTGAAAGAAATTTGTTACAGTTGTATGCGTCATAATCCCTACAATTAGGAAAATACATTAGGTGAGCCAGTCTATGGTAGGCCACTTCTTATTGTTGTACAACCACATTCAGCATTGTTGAGAATACTAGTCTTTGAATTCCTTCGTGAGGAAGTCGTGCCTTCTTAGTAACCCCCACAAGTTTGTCAATCATTCTCATCTTGTTCCAACACTGCATGTATCAGAAAGTCTTTATTTACATTTGATAGAAGTTCCTTACATTTCTCCTTGTGGTAGGAGCTGCAACACTAATATTCTAATCTCCATGTTATTTTTAATGCAGTAAACAAGAGAGCAGTGGAGAGAAGGAAAGTCAATGCTACGCTTCCAGGATCTTACAAAAGTGGTGAAGGAATAGTTTGTGACCGATCCCATTTTCGTACAGATATATGCACTGCTTTTGGGCATGTTCAAATGCATGCAGATTCTGGTTTATTCCTACTTGATGTTCAGGAGAAGCATAACTCTGGTCTAGAGGAAAAGATCAGGCCTTATACTCGTAAGTGGGAGAAGAGTACTATGACAAATCTGGTGCGTGAGGTGACTATGAAGAGTGTAATGTTCCCAAAAAAATTTAATCTGAAGTGTGACGTTGTACACAATGTGCCGGCTATTGTCTTTAGTACTGGAGGATTTACAGGGAATCTCTTTCATGAGTTCACTGATGGAATTATACCTCTGTACATAACATCTCAGCATTTAGAAAAAGAGGTGGTGTTTATTAATGCTGACTGTCATAACTGGTGGTTAACCAAGTATGATGAGGTTCTAAAGCAACTGACTCGCTACAGGGTCATCAACCTAGAAAATGAAACAAAGATTCACTGTTTTCCAGAGGTTACTGCTGGCTTGTTCTTCCATGGTGAACTAATGGTTGACCCTGCTTTAATGTTGCACAACAAGAGCATACTTGACTTCAGAGCCCTCCTCAACCAAGCTTACACACCTCATTGGCTTGTTCCTGGAAAAAGTGCAGAGGCAGCCAGAAAGCCCCATCTTGTGATATTTGTTCGTGTAGGTAGCAGAATGATTCTAAATCTGAAAGAAGTAGTTGAATTGGCTGAACAAATAGGGTTTAATGTCACAATATGGAAGCCACTGCGAACTACCGAACTGAAGACAACTTACAGGCTTCTCAATTCCAGCCATGTGCTGCTTGGTGTTCATGGTGCTGCATTGACTCATCATCTGTTCATGCGTCCTGGATCTGTGTTCATTCAAGTTATTCCTCTTGGGATAGATTGGGCTGCTCAAACTTACTTTGATGAGCCTTCAAGAAGAATGGGCCTTCACTACATAGGTTACAAGATAGATATTGAAGAGAGTAGTTTAAGCAATAAGTATGATAGAAATAACATAGTTTTGACAAACCCAAAAGCAGTAGTTAAAGGAAATTGGGAAGCAACCAAAGAAATCTACTTGGAATCACAGGATGTGATTTTAAACTTATCTCGGATGAGGAGAATACTGATTTTTGCTAAGAAAAAGGCAAAGAAAATGATGAATACATTGTAAGAATGTTGTTCTTGTTTGTAAATGTTTGGATGGGAGTAAGAACATGCAAGCAGATGCAGGTGAAGTTTCCAGGGCATCTGCGTTCATTATTGTGAAAATATTTCAGTGACCACCATTTTGGTCATGGCTGTTTTAAAGTTATTTTGGCATTTATTTTATATTTAGTAATATGGAGGACATAAGGTGGTGCTCAAGTCTGAAAGATTGAATAGTTAGCAAGCATATCAAATAGGAGGATGCATTGATGCCTCCTCGATAGTAGGTTGACATTTACAATACTTAGGTATAACCAAAATATTCATTCCAATGTGACCACCCTTGATTTTATATGAAAGTGGTTTGGTCCTTATTCTAGTTTGATTAGCAAGACTTTTTCAAAAATACTACAAAGGAATTTTGTTAATATTTATTTTCAGAATCTCTTAAATAGCTTGGCAAGTTGACTTTGTGATAAGCTCGATTCGTGGTAATGTAAAGTGGTGAAATGACAGCTTGCAATGGCCAAACAGTGAAAACATTATTTTGGGGAAAAAATAAAAAATAAAATCAACCTTAGAATTTTTGACAGCAAGTTGAATTCAGCTAGAATGAAAACTATTTCTAATTGGTTCTGTGTTCTGTTTGAGGTCTGGAAATCTTGATTTTCAAGTAACATAATGGCATTGAGAACTTGACTTGAAAGCATTTCTTCTAATCCTTTCTGTGTCTTCTATTGCCATGTCATGTCTCAGTTCTTACTTGTATATTGATGAGATTGGCAAAAAGGTTTTGTTTGTATTCTACTTCATTTTTCTTTTGCCAGGTGGGGGTGGGGGGGAAGACTGGCTGGCTTCATTGAGGATATTCACACGCAGCCTCACACAAAGGCTAGCCAACTGGGTTCGAACCTTGATTTCTTACAAAGCAGCAAGCACCTTAGAGTGGTTTTCTCTTGTGATAATCACTGTGTAATTTGGTCTTTATACCATTTTTTTAAGAAAGCTTTGTTTGCCAAACTAGTTCTGTAAAAGGCTTTATCCTGAAGGTCCAAAGGTCCATTCTTGTTTGTATCGTAGTTAGAAAATTCACTGACTAATTGCGAGATATCTATTTTCTTGTGAGTTTTTGTGCCCGATGATTAAATTGTCTATTTTCTTGGCGCTGAGAAATGGGCTATTTTTTTTTTTTTTTGCCAGAAATAGCCCAAAAAATGGTCAATTTCTTGTGATTATCTCATTAAAACTTGGCTGCATTGAGGCAGAATGTAGAAAAGCAACTATAAATCAGAGAAATGGCTCACTGCAAGTTTGAAGGGGGTAACCAGACTTTCTCTGTTTGGATAAGGATTTGAAAGACTTAACACCTGTTTTTGAATATTTCAAATCTTGAGACAAAATTTCAGAGGTAGGATTTCTGTATTTTTAAGTACTTTTTAATGTTCTAATTTTTTTTTCTGTTTTAGCTTTGTTTTCTCTGTTCTTTAGGAGTCTAAGACATGGCACCATGGCCTTAATGCCTCTAAGGACATGTCTTAGACTTTTAAGACTTACCTTTTTGTTTTTTTTTTTTGGAAAAGTAGGTGGCTTCTTTGGGTGATGGCCAAGGAATGGGCAACAATAAACCAAGTTACCCTATTTGGAATCATGGCATAAAAGGGGCTTTGCTGACGCAAGTCATTTGCAATTATTACGGCATTGGAGTCATCAATCACCACAAATATCATCTTGCTGGGATTCCAACCCATACCATCTTGCTGGGATTCTAACTCATGATGTAATGTGATGCCTAGCAATGGGCTTATACAATAACAAATGAAGTCGAGGCTTCGCTGGTTGCAACAGAGGAGAAAAGGATAGAAGCGAGGGCAAAGAGCAGTTTAAAATTGCTCTACTATGTAATGCATAGAATGTAATTGCATTCTGCTGAAAGCTTGAAAAGACAGTCTTTAGGGTATGGTCTTGATGGTTATGTGGTTTTATGAATGTTTTTTTTGCCCAGTTGTTTGGTTTTTGTTATCGACCAAAATAACCTTATACTCCGTTTCTTCTTTTTAAGTTGAATATAAATGTCTTGCATCCTTCAAAGAATTATGATCATACTCTTTTTTTTTTTTTTTTTACCCAGGTGTTGTAGGTGAGTTGGAGAGGAGAGGGAAATCCTCCAAGAGAGGTCCCAGGTTCAAATCTCCACCCTACCAAAAAGCTGAATTGGGTATCCAAAATCCAATTGATAATGTTAGTGCGGGCAGGGTTGACGGTGTAGAACCCCCTGTTCGTGGTCTCTTAGACCAAGGCAGCCCCTCAAGGGGTTTTTCACTTTAAAAAAATAATCATACTCTTTTTATGAAAATCTAATAGAAATTCAATTTCATGGCTCTTTAATTTCTGTTTTGAATTTATTATTTTTTTGTGAATTAAATTATATTTTTCCATGTTTTATTCCCTGAGTTTTTGTCTAGTTGAGAACTCTCCAAAATGGTTTGTATATCCTCAATGGCCCTTTATATGTAAATAATGAAATCTTATTCCAAGTGTCATTCTTGAAAAGAGGAAGTATTGAATTATAAGCATTGTGTTAGAACATCATCAGTACCTCATGTTTTCTTGTACTGTTTTAGTACCAAATATTTTTAAGTGATTGCTTTTCTAGGGTAACCAATATGTTCTGTAAATCACTTAATTATGAGGTTCATTCTTTTTTCCAGAAGTGCGAAGTATTGAATTATAAGCATTTTGTTAGAACGTCTTCAATACCTCATGTTCTACCAAAAAATTTTTGAGTGCTTGCTTTTATAGGGTAAGTAATATGTTCTGTAAATCACTTAATTATAAGGTTCATTCTTTCTTCGAGAAGTGTTGTCCCTTAATATCACTAACTGCATTTTGTTATACAACACCTTTCTCACAAACAAATGGTCCTTTATCTTTGCTACTAGCAGTACAAAAGAGGTAAATAGAAGAGAGGAAGAAGGATGGATGAACATTGTACATGCTAAAAAAATCACACAGACAAAAGTTGTTTGAAAAGCCTTTGAATAAAATGTTTACAATTGCAGCTTATGTCTAATTGACATTCACAAACAATTGATTCTTTGCTCTCTTTGTAAAGTCTATGAGGCCTGAATTTTTGGGTGGGTTGATAGTTCTTTGGTTTTACTATTTCAGGCCTAAGTATGAGAGCTTGGGGTGTAATATTTCTTTTTACCAATTAAAAAAAAAAATTGCCAGATGACATGACAGTTATAGCTTGGACCACATACTAGATGAATGTTGTAAATGGTGTGACTCATTGTTCACTTTTCAAGAACTCCAAGCTTACCCAGTGGATATTAACACATTGCAGTCAAGTGTCCAATATGACGCACGAGTGGTAATTATGAACATACTCATTGCAGGGACCAAACTACCTTCCACGAGTGGTAATTATGAACATACTCATTGCAGGGACCAAACTACCTTATAATGATCCCCTTGATTTTGATACACTTTATGGTGTATTGAATAAGGATGGTAACGCCTTTGCATTTGAGGTAGATCTCATCTAAATCCTCCTCATCATCTAAAATATACTACTATAAAAAAGTTTCTTATACAAGAGTCTTCTTAGGCTAGACTGTAGTCATCGTTGTCATTATTAGATACTCCTGCACACATCCTGAAAAGACTTTTGCTAGGGATTTAAATGAGAAAGAGAAGTCAAGATCGCCACCACCTCTAAAGACAAGTTGCTTTTGTCTTCCATGGTCACATAAGGTACAACTAGAAGGTATAGTTTTTCCTCTTATAACATACATCACCTTGTTTGAAGAATTCTACTTACCCTTGGGCCACATAATCTCCATCACCAAAAAAAAGCTTTGCATGAACCTACTTAAAAGAAGAGTTAGTACAAACTTCCAATAGTACCTAGAGAAGAGATAGAAGAAGGGATCATGAAAGATTGAATCTTCATGAATAAGCTAAATCAATAGCCTAAAGGAGGAAGAAAGATTGACTAAAACACATCTTGAATCTTTTTCTTGTATGCCTCTAAAAATCTCAAAATCTAATATAACTATCACAAATCTAGCTACATTTTTGCCAAAACAAACTAAAAATTCAAATTGCATAGAATATGGTAATTTTTTCCTTTCAAAATAGGGCAATAGGACTATTCCAGACAATTTTGTCCCTAACACTATAATAGGTCCATAAATTGATGTAATCAATGTGTAGAACTCAAAAAATTATGTGATTTGAAAAAAATGGATTAAAATGCTTTTGTATGTAGAAGTTATGGCTTCTAAAATATTTGCCTAAATAACCTCAAAATGCAAAAATTAAACTTTAAAAGAGCAACAACGAATCCCAATTTACAAATTAGAACTTGCTCATTTGCTAATGATAGGCACTTATTCTATGTCACTTGGTCATTTTTGATTGACTAGAACCTTGCCACTTGTTGCATCATGATTGTCTAAGGTCTTATATATAGTTAAAAAGGTTATGCATGGCATATTGTGATGTCATGTCAGCCATACATATTTTAAAAAATGCCTAAGCAACACTAAAATGGTTTGAACCTTGGTCTCAACTCAATGCACCAAGTGCATTGTACTAACCAACTCAATGACCATGTTGTTGGGATGTAAAAGGGTCTCCCTTCTATTTACAATCTTACCAACGTGTAACAACCAAGATAGATGATTGTGTTGTGACAAAAAAAGAGGTACATGAGATTTAAACACACACCTCTCTCCCCTAACACCTTCTTCCTAGCTAGTCTATCATCACACACGATGATGTTTAGGAATGATATTCCTCCATAAAAATCACAAAGCCTCCCTTTTGTTACAAAAAAAACAAACACCACAAATTGAACACATGACCTACCTTTTTCAATGCACCATACAAATCACCACACTATGCTATGAGCTAGAGATAAAAAAAAAAAACTTTAATATTTTTCTTGTTACTCTCGAAACCCTCATTGCAGTTGTTGACTTCATAGTGCAAAAGTGGCGCATGTAGTTATTTGAACTTGGGTAGATCCTACATGAACTCCTTATGTAGTGTTTGCTAGCCATAGTGGTCACCACTTATGGTGGGTATGGGTAGGATCCCTTCTTTGTGAATAAGGTTTTGAGTGTCAAACCAAAACCAACACATGGGAATCCCAACAAATTTGAATTCAAAATTGCATGCACTTTTCACTCCTTTGAAAGAACCATCTCTATAGTTGATTCTTTGGTAGTCTAAGATCAAAATCTTCCATATTGGATTTTTGAAACTTTCTTTGAGGAAGAGAAAAATAAATTTTCTTCATTGTTCTTGGAAAAATAGATGATAAAAAAAGGAATAAGAACTCCTTTTTACCTCTTCGTCATAGGATTTAGAAGTTATATCGAAGGCTTCAAAAATATTTGTGTGTGACCAAGTGAGACAATTCTCTATCTGCTCTGATAAAATATTGGAATTCATAATATTTTCCAAAAACAAACAAAAGTAATCTATCCAATCAAATCTTATACAAAAAGCATAATAAGGATGAAAGAAAGGAAAAAGACACTAAAATTAGCGGGCTCCTACAGGCACGATATATAATCATTGTACTATCTGTGGATAATAATCACAATACTCCAATGATAATATGATAGAGTGGTGGGGGTAGTTATACCAATATCAAAACCCTAATTAAATAAATGAAATTAACCTAAGTTGATATAACAAGAGGGATTTAATAATTATAAGTTTATAACATGATTTTAACCATGGCCCATAAGGCTTACATAATAAAATATTATAGTAAATAAAATATATTGTACAATGAATGCTCTTAGGCCTATCCAAGATTATATCATACAATGTCAGCCTTGACCAAAAGTTAGATTACACTTTCAATATCCCAATGGGATGAATTCAATCATTTTCCCCACAATAAGAACCTATTGACATAGGTTCTGGCATGCGTGGTGGGACCCTAGTCTTTTAGTTCATTATTTGGGTTTTTTTTAAGTTTTGGTTTCAAATTTGCATCCTACCACAGTTGGGAGGTACTTGGCCCAGTTTTATGAAAATTTTGTAAAGTCCCATTTGGATGTCGATTCACTCTAGATTTGAAACAAATCGCTCCATTTGGGGTCAATTGCTTGAAAATCATTAGAAAAATCCTAATTCTAATTTTGGGAATGATTTGCTCCACTAAGCTAGCAATTCACCCTAAATCTATAAAAAAAAATTATAACTTGAATCTAGAGCAATTTATCGAGGCCAAGGACTTGATTTATTTCATGTCTAATTTTTGTAGGTGGGGACTCTGTTACGAACTTCAAAATCATTATTTTTTTATGAAGTAAGCAAAGAAACATCAAAACATAAAAATCTCTCAATTTTGGCTACAATGTTGCATCTGCCATAAGGTAGGAGGCATTTGCAAAAAAAATTGGGAATATTTTGCCAAAGTTCAATCTAGTTAGAGATTCTCTCCAAATAGAATTCAAAGATTGATTTGTTTGGGTTCTAAGAAGTGATTCATTTAGAAAGATAAAATATTCCTAACTCATTAGAAGAGATAAATTCACTCCCAATGATTCGGTTGGACCTCTACTTGTCAAATTTTCCAAGTTGGATTTTGGAGGCAGTTTGCTTGAGTCTACTAGTGATTTGCTCCAGTTAGTTGGTGCTTTGATTCATGGACCAATTTTTTTTTTAATTTTATAATTTAGCCCAAAAAATCTATTTGTACAAGTGCTTACACATGAGAGATTAATATTTTGAATACACACTAAAAAATGCAATGATCAAGTAAAGAAATTCAATCAACAAAATTAATTGTGTATGAATGCAAGAACATGAAAGGAAAAATAAATAACAAATTACTGTATAGGTATATCAAGATGATAAGGTTGAGGAAATTTCTATGTCTAATCCCATTCCATGAAAGGAAAAAGGACCATGGCTAATCAAGTGATTCAAAACATGCAAGCTCCTATGAACTAGTAATGTGCTTATCCTAATCTACCACCTCCTCCTTTTCAAATACCAAACCCTAATTTTTACCACCTTATTACATTGTGTATTAATACCCTCATATACCTTCATAGCCACATTAAGGTTACACAATGTCCCTATTAACTGCAATACAATTAATCTCTGTAAAAAAACACAAAGTGTCAACCACCTAAGCCTCAAAAGTAGCTTCCTAATTGGACCTCTCAAGGACCATTAAATCTAGGGACTTATTCCTCTATCTTGCTTGTTGCCATGAAAGAGTTACCTGCCTTAGATGAGAGCGAGAATAAGATGACATTGAACCATATCAATTAGCTATCTACACTCAAGTCAATTCATTGCATCTAGGAGGAAGACATTATGGTACACTTACTAATCTATTATTTGTGTGATAAAGTTGCTTTGTGGTATAGAGGTTTACTTGATAATTTTATTACTAGTTGGTCATCAACTATAGATCCTTTCATATGTAGATTTGAAATTATAAATAATGGGTATTTTATTTTATTTTAATAAAATGCTATATAAAGGCATCCTCAAGAAAATATTTTTTATTACAGTACTAGATTTTTGAGGACATTGAATTTGTTTAAAAAAAAATTAAACAAGAAACATGCATTTACATCAAAGACTTATAATCTAACTTAGCTTTGGTGGTTTTTAATGCTAGCCACATCACTTTAGCTATATATTTTGAAGAAGCAACATGTGCAAAAGATGTTGATCAGGATAGGGGACTTATAGCTTGCCTTGCCTATGGCCTATACTGCCCATGTCATCCAAAATATGTAAATTTTTGGATCTACGCCTTCCATATCTGTAATGTCCCCTTCTCAACGGTAGGAGAAATAAGGACCTGTTAGCCTAGTCATGGGGGTTCCCTAGGCTAAACAGAATGGTGTGGGACTCAATTTGGCGAAGATCTCATTATTTTAATCCATGGCAGAGATTTAGTTTTGGTTCAGGTTGTCAGTTTTACCTTAGAACAACATATTTTACCAATTACAAGGCTTAATTCTATCAACTACAAGTGTTGACCAAGGCAGATGGTCACTAGGAAAGGGGAACATGTTATAATGATGAATTATAATGTTAAGTTATAACTTAAAGTTATAACTTAAAAGGTAAAAAGTGACTCGACTAGGACATGGGGGTGGGCGTGGCCCCTTTACATGTATTAAAAGACATCATTTGAATTTTAAAAACCCAAGGTAAATGTGGTGCCCAAACCCTAATTTGACCCTCACCTCATATTTTCATGTTGGGTCTCATTTTGCATATGGAGATTTTGTGTTTTTTGTGAAGAGTTGCAGAGATTTTCATCAGAGAATCTACAGGGCTTGTTGGGAGTGGATTTCTTAGCATAATTATCAGTTTCAGATGTGTGAGACCATCTCTAGCTGATCAGGAATTGAATTTCTCATAACAGAGATATTATCTAAGCTTAACAGAGGCAAACAAGGGTTTGCCAAATTTTGAATTCATAATGTTGGATATTCCAAAATTCTCCCCCTTGATGTTGATAGGACTTCTTCCAGAAGTTCATCAGCATCACAATATTGGAAGAAACTCAATCTTTTTTGTCTCCTCCAGTTTTGTAACAAGAAATCAAATATTGTAAAATTTTGTCTTGGGCACTCCTTCCACTTTTGGTGTGGGATCTCCTCCATTTTAGTTGTTTCTTCTTCCTACAAGTAACCGAGTGCCACCTTTTGATGAGCTACTCCCCCTTCATCAAAAGCTCCTTCAAATGATGGCATTCCCATAATGCCACAAGTATTGGTTCTCACTAACCAATCTAGCACATTTCTTTCATCATTCTTTCTATGGTCTTCAAACCATATTTCAGCTCCTAATACTCCTCCTGAGTATGTACAATGCATCATATTATGTAGATGATTTTGCCATATTATAATTTCACATACCTCTACACAAATCTTCAAACAAAATATAGCTATGCAATAGCTAGTTATAAATGCAACAACAAATTGTTGCTCCTCACACAATGTTTCACTCTTTACTATGGTTTTACATAATTCCTTCCAAGGAATTTTAAACACAAAATACTCATTTCTCACAATGAGATGCCACAACCAACACATATCCATGGTTCTCATCACCATGCTATCCATATCCTTTGCAAATGAAATAACTTCATCCAAAGATGTCTCTACAAGACAATCTTTTTTCAATAATGCCTTTGGAAGACATTCTCCTTCATTCTTCAAATACCTGTTCACAAAAAAAAAATCATTAATAACAAAAACATTACCTCCAATGTGATTATATTTGGTGCTCCCCAAAAATCTATTTTGTGGTATATCTCTTTCACTGTATGTTGCTTCAAAAACAACCATGAACTCTTCAGCAAGAGTTCTCGTCCTTTGTTCAATCCATGTTGGTGTGATGAAACGCCATTCATTCAAACTCTCTTTCTTCAATGCAGTCACTCCAAGTGAGTGATCTCCATCCACAATTGCCTTTTCAAGATAATTCTCAATCTCCTTTGATGATGCCTCCATTACACCATGAATTCCATCAATGACTATCTCATTATTTTCTATCTCCTCTTCATCAATATGTTCTTGTGGATCAATCTCCTCTTCATTTTTATCATTTTCCTCCCCCTGTAGAGGAACAATTTTATCTTCTCCTTCTAGGATATCTTCATTTTCTCTTTCAAGAGAGCACACATCCATTCCAAGTGAATGGTCTTCAAGCCAATGGTCTTCCATGAACATTGCTTTTCCATCATCATGCCAACAATCTTGGTTGAGCCCATTTTCTTCATTATTCTCATCCATGAGAATTTTAGGTGCATTCTCCATAATACACTCTTCATTTGTCTCCTCCATGAGACATTCTTCATCATACATTTCACCTTGGTGGTATTCAAGCAAGGAACACTCCAATGTGAGTGTTTATCTTCCTTCATCTTCAAAGTCTTCTTCCACTTTTGAGTGGTCTTCACAACAAGGTCTTTGAGCAATTGTCTCTCCATTGAAACATTCATCCTCTTTGCTATCAATGTGAATGCTTTCCAAGCATGTCATTCTTACAAAAAAATTAGTAGTACATATTTTCTTTTCATATTTTTCTCCTCCTAAAAGAAATAATTGACTATTACAATATTCCATGCCTTTACAAGACATGTCTACAACTGTGTGTGTCTCACAATTTTTTTCATGACTCTCTTCAATGAGATTTGTACAAGGCTCCTTCTCCTTCTCATCCTCCTCTCCATGAAGGGATTCCTTATCTTCTTCTCTCTTCTATTCAAGAAGAAGTTCTTCCACATCAAGGAAGAATTCACCATCATAATAATGTATGTCTTCTTCAAAAGACATATCTTCATGAGTCTTTACAAGACTCTTCAAAAACTCCCTCAAAGAAGCAAGGCTCCTCCTTGCTCAAACAATATCTGTAGACCAATCATGATGCAGAGTACACCTCTAGCAATGACTCCACCATGGGACTGCCACCTTATGCACTCCACGCCTAGCACTGAATCAAATAGTTCACATGCCTTCTCTCCGCTTATTCAGGGTGTCGACTATCACAACATTCAATGTAAACATACCAAACACATCAAAAAATTCATGGCTTAACGTATAATAGGTCTGGTAACACTCTATTTCTTTGTGGTATCCTCAGCATGCCAACAAACTCTATGCTAAGCTCCATGCACTCATCAATCGCATCGGCTTAAATTTAATCCATCCACCCACATATTTCTGCAAGACAGACTTAACCACATGTATGTCAACTACAAAATTTCACCTGATGCCCATAAATTTTTTGAATCTATGACTGAACGAGTTGTCTTCTAATGGAATACAGATGTGGCTTTACTGTACAAGCACTGTCACCTTTTCACCAATTGCAACAAACTGTAGCACTCCAACCAGATCAATTCTCTTTTTTGATGTACTCAGCATGCCAGACTTCACAAATTCTCCTCCACACAGCTACCAAACAAAGCGTGTCAGCTGCCAGCTCGTCGGTGGTTTAAAAACCTTCTCACAAATCGCTGTTCAGATCTCTTTTCATGCATCTTGTGTTACAATGTTGGTCTTGGACTCCTATTACTCAATACGGCCTTCTTCACGCATTTACACAGATTACATATCTCCACTAAGTCTGCCAATGCATATTGATAGCAATGTGTTTTTCTTGTCTTGGCAGATCATACAATATCTGGCCTCAAGCTTTCTATATCTGGTTTTACATCATAAAGTCTTTCATTGTTCCTTCTTGAACAAAAAACACAGGCTTTGGATCTACCACTTGCAAGAATTGGATTAACTCTATACTCTCTTTCTAACCCATCAAACCAAATAGGCTCTGATCTCCTCTCCCATAGGTTTTGATCACTCTGATCAAACCCAGAATGCTCTGATACCAAATGAGAAGTAATTATCAAATTAATCTATTGATAAACAACGTATTACATAGTTTTATAGTTCTTGAAAGAACTAAAATAGACAAGTTGTTGAGAGATATTCTCAACCAATGCAACTAATTGACTAACAACATCACTACAATAATGCTACATGAATCACTTCCTAAACAATAGCATAGACTATAATCCTAACAACTTGGTCTTTGATCAAACATTGACCATCCAAGCTAAAACCGTAATATGCTAATCAATTAAATAAATACTTAATACTAGGACTTAGAACTTAGGACTTTAGGAATAATGCTAGATATTCCAACACTAGGTTGATGAAATGACCATCTGGGTTATATTATTTTAGCTATAGTTCATCTGGGTTAGTGCCATTTTGATTGATTTTGGAGTGATATATGCAATACTGGAGTAGGTCGTACAACATATGGATACCTAAGGAATCATGACATTTTCTCATAGTAGGGAAATATCCCATCGAATCATTTTGGGTAATTTACCAATCTCTTCGGCTCACTAGTTGATCATTTTAGTGGCATTTTGAAGGCATTTAGAGTGAGGCACAAATTTCAAGGCAAGGTCGAACCCTTTAGTAGTTGTACATCTTATCTACAACTACCTCGAGGTACATGTAGCAATTAATTGGACTTGGATTCATATTTCTGAAGGTTACATTTTGGGCGGCTTCATTGGGAGAGACAACTGCACTTTATAGGGAAGGAATCGAAGTTTTGATGATCGAGTTACGAGCAAATAAATGCTTCAGCTGTGTAATTTCTAGTTTGTCATGAAAATACATAACTGTACTTTCAGGTTAGAAAATTAAATAAATAAATCTCCTTATTGGAAATTTATCGTTTGTTCAAATGTTTGTTTCCTTATTGCATTATGAATGAAATTCAAGTCAATGTCTCAAAAAACAAACAAGCACAAATCAAAATAACTCAGAACTAGCAAGTGGGGGTGTTCATTATAGTGGCATCAAAGCCACTTAATCCTGCCAACTTGTGAAACCCACATTTCATGAGTGAGACGGACAAACGGGCTTTTGATAGGGAGAAGAAAAAACAAAACAATATTATTTAAATTGGCAACATAGGGAGAAGCAGTGGGCCAAACCTCCTTCAGATCAGAGAGTAACTGACATATTGGGAATATTCACAAGTTCATTTTTTGAACCATCTATTGCCATGGGGGGTAGACCTGCCCAAGATAAAATAGAGAGGAAAATGGTTGAGGATATTAGACAAATGTAGCATAACATGCAACACATTTTGGAACAATTAGTGGATTTGATGACACAACAGGTACATGGAATTAATATTTTGGTTAATGCACAAGGCCCATAGATTGAATAAATTAATTCAAGATAGGAAACGAGAAATGAATAATCAACAGTTAATAGGGTAGTCACTCATACCAGGACAGATAGAGCTAGTATCTCTAGACCATTTATACCCAAATTTCTACCACATCCTGAACCTCCAATGACCCCAGTAGCGGCCCCAGTAGAAGAGGAACCATAAATTTTAGTGGTAGATCAGTATCAGCAGTACAAGCATGAGTGGGAGGCACTTGGTCCTGATTTTCATAATCTCATGTCATTCAGGGGCTTTGTGGACACTCATAATAGGTAAACTCCTATAAATAGGGGAAGGCCCATTCACCAGGGATAATTTCAATAGGGGAAATTCCAACAAGGACAGGGAAATCTTGTATAGTATACATCTCAGGGATGCCCAAAAATACATAGGAGGATAGGAAAAATCCACATACCCTTCTTTGATGCATTAGGAAAAATGACAGCTAATGCCTGGGTCCAAAAAATGGACACTTATTTGTAGTTGAATCCAATGACAGAAGACGAGGCCATTAAATTCTATACTTTACATTTGGAAGGTGTTGCCCATGATTAGTGGCATCACGGTATGCACACTTTAGGAAATGACAGAGTGGATACTTATGTTGAGTTCACTGAGAGACTTATGCAGATATTTGATAGGAAGGAACAAGAATTGGAATTCAAGGAGTTGACACATTTGAGACAATGGGGTTTAGTGGACTCCTACATAACTGAATTTCAAAGGTTGTCAATGATGGTCACAGATATGTCAGAGAGATGTTTGGTGGTTTTATTCATGGATGGGTTATCTAAACCTTTGCTAGGTTGGGTCAAAGCATTCAACCCAACTACCTTGCATGATGCCATTAAACAGGCTAGGGACATGGAAGTCACTTCATACAAGTCTAAGAGTCAATACAAAGGGAAGGATTTTAAAAAAGAGAAGGAACAAAAACCAATCACAAAGGACACTGCCTAGCAAAAGGGCACGTTCAAAAAGTTAGATCCAAACACCCTTCATGAACTCCGAAATAAGAGGTTATGTTTTACTTGCAAAAATTCATGGACTCTTGGGCATAAATGTGAGTTTAAGGGTAAGTTACAACTTATAGAATATCATTCAGATGATAACTAATCCTGAAAATTATGATCAATAATCAAAAAATCAGGACAATGAGGATGAACATGACTTAGAAGACCAAGAGACCACCCATGATCAAGCAGGGAAGGACAATAACAGTCTAGCTCATCTTCATAGTGTTCAGGGAGCCCAATATTTGAGAATAAGGAGAGTTCTTAAGGGCATCATGTGGTAACGTTGATTGATACAGGTGTCATACACAACTTCATCAATGAGGGATTGGTAGCTAGAAGGGGATTAGAGATGGTTGAAGTGAATGAGTTCAAAGTAATGATTGCCAATGGTTTCTCTATTACCTGCACCAAGAAGGTACCACAGTTATCAATTACTCTGGGAAACTATGAGGTATGTGATAATTTCTTTATGGTTAGCACAAAGGTTTGTATGTAGTGCTGGGTATTCAGTGGTTGCAAATATTGGGTGAAGTTACCTTCAACTCCAAGAAAATGGATTTGAAGTTTGAGGCAAATGGTCGACAGGTGGTGTTACGAGGGATGTCAATAGGAGGACCTCGTGTTGTCTCTTTCAAACATATGGAGAGGTTTATGAGGTATAATCAGATAGAGTGGGCAGCCCACTGTGTTATTTTATCCACACTTATAGAGGAGGAGCACAAGATATATCATCCGAACATCCAAGCAATACTCAATAAATACAATAACGTATTTAGTGATATACCACCAGGGCAACCACTAGATAGGGGTACAAAGCACATTATTGAGCTTGAGGAAGGAACTACATTTGTCATTACCACTCCTTATCAACATCCAAAATGTCATAAGGAAGAGATAGAAAGAGCAATGAAGGAATTAATTAATATGGGACACATACAACCAAGCAAAAGACCATTTGCATCCTCTATTGTTTTGGTAAAAAATAAGGATGGGTACATGTGTATGTGTATTGATTATCGGGCTCTCAATAAAAAGATCATCAAAAATCAATACTCAATTCCCCAAATAGATGAATTGATTGATGAGTTACATGGTGCCAGATACTTCACCAAAATAGACCTAAGATCAGGATACCATCAAATAAGGATGCGAGAATCAGATGTGGAAAGACAGCTTTTCGGTGTCATTATGGCCATTTTAAGTTTTTAGTCATGCCCTTTGGGTTGACTAATACCCCAACAACATTTCAATATTTAATGAATAGGGTTTTTAGCAGGCAGCTTCGAAAGACAGTGTTAGTCTTCTTTGATGATATTTTGGTCTACAGTAGATCATGGGAAGAGCACCTGGTACACCTTGAAGAGGTGCTTAGTGTTGGCAATTTTAGGTACTTTGCGTACATTGCCTTTGCTCAAGTGTATAAGTTGTCATTGATGTCAAAATGCATTTTTGTGTTAATATCAAAAGAGTGTGATGTCAAGAATATCTTGAGAAGCTTCATCATGTTAAAGGGTTTTTATTAAAACCATGGTGACAAGGTTAAAGGTTTTTCTTAAAACCATTTGGACTCATTAAGGGTTTTTATTAAAACCAAGCTTAACTTAATGCAAAGGTCCATGTTTATTATTAATAATTAAATTAACTCAAACCTTTGTCAAAGGTCCAAGTTTAATTTATTATTAATAAAATAATAATTATTATTATTTTAATTATTATTAAAGGGTCTTTCAACCCTTAAGCAACGGAAGGAAAAAGAATTCTTTCGCTGATATGTTGCCATCGTTGGAGGAGTGCCGACGTCAAACATTAAGGAGAAATGGCTATATAAGTGGGGATGTTTTTCTAAAGTGAGTACCATCGATTTTTGACATCTGTGATTTGTGGTTTGCTCTGTATCTTTCGATTTGTGCTTGGCGTCTGTGATTTTATGTTTTCTCTATTCTTTCAAACAGCGCTTTGTGTCTTCGAATCTCCGATTGATGTTCTTGAAATCGTGCTTGTTTTGGAAATCGTGCTGGCATGTTCGAATTTGAGTTTGGGCTACATCCTTACCTTTGTGCTAGACGTTAGTGGATTGGCAATTGCACCTGAACTACGTTTTTCCAGACTGTGTTGTGAGATGTTTAATGGAAGCATTCAGTGACTTACATTTTGGATAGCACTCACCAGTTTGCATGTTGCTTGCAGAAGATGTTTACGTTTTCCAGATTCTTGGTGTCAAAGGAAGATAAAAGAGAGGGCAGTGTTGTATTTCTTTGTTGGGAACTTGTGACCCAACGACGATGGCGTTTAAGTGAAAGCATTAGGTGGAAGAGGTGCCGAGTTCGATTCTCTTCGTTGGGAATTTCTTTTGGTCATGGTGTGCAAAGGATAGTGGTTGTAAATGCGCGAGAGGTATAAGGTTAAGGTATCATATTTGCTTTGACATTATTTTATTGATGCATAATGTTTATGTGGAGTAATAAGGTGTAAAGAGGTTTTACTTTGTATGTATATTACTCTTATAGTGGTTCTTACTAAGTTGGAGAAATAAGGTGTTAATTTGGATCTTTATTATTGTGTATTATTGTATAGTTGCTAACTCTAATTGGTGGCAAATTGAGAGTTAGTGTTGTGACAGATTTTGAGTTCTCCTTCTTCATCAAAGTAAAGGTATGGGCAACTTCTTCTATGTATGTTGTTGATGGTATAGTTTCTGAAATTGAGTTTGGAGTGAAAAGGTTGTCTACTAGGTATTTTTGGTGTGAATCTTATTTTCTGGATATTGAAGATTGTTTATGCATTAAAATCATTGATGAGTTTTTGGGTGAATGCATAATTCTGTTTGAGGAAGAGGAAGCATTTTTGCACTAGGGTTTATGTTAGTAAGTCTTGCTACTTACATTGAGATGATGAAACCCTTAGTTGGATGTTTTGATATTTATGGTTGAGTTGCTTCCATAGAGGTTGTTTTGATCAAGTTAGTGCTTTACTTGATACATGATATTGGGTTTACTCCATTGAGTTGATTTAAGCAAGTTATTCTTTACATTTGGTGATATTGTGTTGGTGGCTGTTTTGTTCAAATATATTTGGAGGGAAAATGATTTCTACTTGTTTCCTTTTCTTGTGATGATTTGTTAATGCTTCAATGTTGATGTTGAGTTGAATGGTGTTGGTTGACTAAACCTTGTTTGATGAGCATTGTTGTTGAAATCCTAATTGTTGGTAAAAATAATATGAGTATCATTGCTATATGAGATAATGCATGGTTGGAAATTGTTGGGTTGTATTTCATATTCTTGAGAAAAGCATACTACATCTATCTTATTCTTTTGAGATTGAAATTGAGTTGAGATTGAGATTGGGAGTTAAGTATAGAACATATTGGGTCTCTAACAATTCTCTTTATGTTTCTATGAGATTTGAGATTGAGATTGGGAGTTAAGTATAGAACATATTGAGTCTCTAACAATTCTCTTGATGCTTCTATGAGGTTTATGAATCACATTGGGTCTCTAACAATTCTCTTTGTGGGTTCATGCTAAGCAAGTTTTTCTTGGTGAGCTTGCTGAGGTTTTGGACAGGTTTCGGTGGGGACTTGTGAACAGATTTGGATAGGTCCTAGAAGAGGACTTGTGAGCCGAGTTTTTGAGAGTTCTATCGGAGAACTTGAGGACGGAGGTGCATTGGTTCTTTGAGAAGAACCTGAGGATAGATTTGGCAAGTCTTTGAGAAGGCTTGTGTGGAGAGGATTGATTTGTTCAAAGAGTTGGACAAATCTGACAGACAAAGGAAGACTTGTACTAGACCGAATGACTGTGTTTGGTACAGGTAGCTGAGTTGCTGTGGACGTGATCATAGAAGGCAGAGGTCTCTTAGGCTAAGCATTGAGGATAGGAGGTTTTTGATGGAAAGGAGTTCCATGTGCTGGCAAGAGGTAGAGGCAGTTGATCTTCTGAGGGATCATTTCCAGAGCAGAGGGGAAGGTATCTCCTTTGAGCAGAGGCTCATAAATTCAGATTGGGGAAAGGTGTCTCCTTTGGACCGAGGCTCATAAACATTGTAATTGGGAAGGTTTCCCAAAGAACTTTGAGATAACTTTTAGAGAAAAGTTTTGTGGATGTAGCCTGAGCCTTCGGGTGAACCACATTAAAATTGGTGTCACTTTGTGGATGATATTGTGCATTGTTTTGATATTGCTTTGGGTATATTGCTTTATTGTTTTGAAGTATAAAGGAAAAAGTAAAAAGAGGTCTTATACTGTTCACCCCCCCCTCTTAGTATAAGCTTGTGTTCTTCACTTAGTATTTTGGAGTCAGAGTATATTTATGCTAAAGAGACAAAATGTGAATTTGGGATGACCGAATCATTGTATATGGGTCATATCATCAGTGCATAGGGAGTTAGAGTAGACCTAGAGAAAATTTACGTAATCATTGAATGGCCAACATCCACAAGCCTAACACAACTCAGGGGATTATTCGGTTTGTGTGGATTTTACCATAGGTTTGTCAAAGGTTTTTCATAGTTGGTGGTACCTTTGATAGATTTAACAAATGAGGGAGCATTCCAATGGTCAAAAATGGGACAACAGGCGTTTGACAGGTTTAAGTAGGTTATGAGCAGTTGTCCAGTTTTGGCTTTACCTGATATCACCAAACCATTTGAGGTGGAGGGCGATGCATCAGGAGATGGTATTGGATCCATGTTGATGCAGAATAAGCATCCAATAGCCTTAGAGAGTAGGAATTTAAGGGGAGAAGATATGAGTTATTCATTGTATGACCGAAAGATTGTAGCCATTATACATGTGCTAGCAAAATTTAGGCAATATTTGGTGGGTAGGAAATTTATTGTAAAAATTGACCATAATAGCCTTAGATATTTCATGAACCAGAAGGATTTGAATGATAGGTAGATGAAATGGGTCAGTAGAATACATGCTTATGAATTTGACATTGAATTTTTCAAAGGAAAGAAGAACATAGTAGCATATGCACTATCTAGATTCCCACATTTATATTCATTGATAGAGATTTCAAAAGATTGGATGCCTAAGCTTATGGCAGTCTATGCCAAAGATGAGTTTGCTTGCAGAGTATTGGATACTACACAGGATGACGATAGATATATTGTTAGGGTTGATGTGATTTATTACAAAGGGATAATTTGGATTCCTACATATTCTAAATTCAAAAGGTAAATATTTAGGATTTTACATGATGCACTAATGATTGGTCACCTTGACTACTACAAGATTTACAAGCTGATCCGTGAGAGGTTTTCTTGGAGAGGACTCAATGATGAGGTTTTGCAGTACATCCGAGAGTGTTCTGTGTACCAAAAGAATAAGCATGAGCATACTTTTCTAGCAAAATTACTACAACCATTTCCCATTCCTTCACAAAAATGGGAAAGTATATATATGGATTTCGTTACAGGACTTCCCCAGGTACAGGGAAAGGATTCTTTATTTGTGGTGGTAGATAGACTTACCAATTTTACCCATTTATTTGCTATCACCATAGGATTTTTTAGTAGCACATGTGGCTAAACTCTTTTTCAGGGAAGTTTTCAGATTGCATGGCCTACCTAAGTCCATAGTCAGTGATAGAGACAGTAATTTTATGAGTCTCTTTTGGCAGGAGTTGTTTAGATTGTGTGGAACAATGTTGACACCCAACATAAGTTATCATCCTCAAATAGATGGTCAGGCCAAAATTGTCAATAAATGGATAGAAAGATATTTGAGGAATTATGTGTCAGGGCAGCAAAAGGCATGGGTTAGGTGGGTACATCTAAGTGAAAACTACTATAATTCATCCTATCACATGTCAATAAAAATATCCCTATTCATGGCCTTGTATGGGTATGAAGATCTTAGCTTCATGGATTTGGTGTTAGGTGACATTCGGGTTCCCAGAGGCAAATATCTTCTACAGGAGACACAAGATATCATGCATTTATTGCAAGAGAACATCAGACAGGCACAGGAGCAACAAAAAAAATATGCTAATCATAAGAGAACTAAATGCACATTTGAGATAGGAGATATGTTTTATCTGATACTACAGCCATTCAAACAGTCATCATTGAAGAGAAGTGGAGCTGAGAAGCTCAAACCTCAGTTCTATGGTCCATTTCGAGTCTCTCGACGAGTGGGTGAGGTAGCTTATGAGTTGGATCTACCATAGAGTAGCAGGATACACAATGTGTTCCATGTGTCACACCTCAAGAAGGCCTTGGGACACAATGTCACACCCTCAGTAGATTTACCACCTCTAGATGAATAAGGTAAGTTGGTACTAATTCCAGAGGGAGTGACTGACCAACATGAACGTACCCTTAGGAGGAGAACCATTGAGGAATATTTAATCAAATGGAAATATTTACCTAAGGAATATGCCACATGGGAGGGAGAGTCAATATTGCAGACTCCAGGTTTCCAATTGCTTGGGGACAAGCAATTTTAGGAAGGGGAGACTGTAATATCCCCTTCTCAAAAATATGAGAAATAAGGACCTGTTAGCCTAGTCATGGAGGTCTCTTAGGCTAAACAAAATGGTGTGGGACTCAATTTGGAGAAGATATCACTATTTTAATCCATGGCAGAGATTCAATTTTGGTTTAGGAGGTCAGTTTTACCTTGGCACAGGATATTTTACCAATTACAGGGCTTAATTCTATCAACTACAAGTGTTGACCAAGGTAGATGGTCGCTAGGAAAGGTGAACATGTTATAATGATGAATTATAATGTTAAATTATAACTTAAAAGGTAAAAAGTGACTCGACTAGGACATGGGGGGTGGGCGTGGCCCCTTTACATGTATTAAAAGACATCATTTGAATTTAAAAAACCCAAGGTAAATGTGATGCCCAAATCCTAATTCGACCCTTACCTCATATTTTCATGTTAGGTCTCATTTTGCATATGGAGATTTTGTGTTTTTTGTGAAGAGTTGTAGAGATTTTTGTCAGAGAATCTATAGGGCTTGTTGGGAGTGGATTTCTTAGCAAGATTATTAATTTCAGATGTGTGAGACCATCTCTAGCTGATTAGGGATTGAACTTCTCATCATAAAGATATTATATGAGCTTAATAGAGGCAGACAAGGGTTTTCCAAATTTTGAATTCAGCTGGGTTGATGAACTGACCATTTGGGTTATATTGTTTTGGCTATACTTCATCTCGATCAGTGTTATTTTGATTGATTTTGGAGTGCTAGATGCAATACTGGAGCAGGCAATACAACATAAGGGCACCTAGGGAATCATGTCATTTACTCATAGCAGGGAAATATCTCGTTGAATCATTTTGGGCAATTTACCAATCTCTTTGGTTCACCATTTGATCATTTTAGTGGAATTTTGAAGGTATTTAGAGTGAGGTACGAACATCAAGGTAAGGTTGAACCCTTTAGTAGTCGTACATATTGCCTACAGCTACCTTGGGGTGCATGCAACAATTAATTGGGATTGGATTCACATTTTTAAAGGTTACATTTTGGGCAGCTTCATTGGGAGAGACAACTACATTTTACGGGGAAGGAATCAAAGTTTCGATGATTGAGTTACGAGTAAATGAACGTTTTAGCTGTGTAATTTCTAGTTTGCCATGTAAATACAGACTTGTACTTTCAAGTCAAAAAATTAAATAAATAAATATCCTTATTGCAAATTTATCATTTTTTCAAATGTTTGTTTCCTTATTGCATTATGAATGAAATTCAAGTCAATGTCTCAAAAAATAAACAAGCACAAACCAAAATAACTCAGAACCAACAAGTGGGGGTGTTCATTATAATCTCACCCATTCCAAGTACCCAATCACCTATAAAAATAACCCCTTCATACATCATAAAGCATCTAGGCCAAAGTTCATCATCAACCATTTTATTAAAAAAATAATTGCTAGCCCTACCTCCATTACAAACCAATAATGAAAATAAAGTCTTTAGAAAATAATACACGATCGACATGAAAGAGATGTCGGATGTAATAAACCTCTATTCTCATTCCATATATATTTCAACAATATATCAAAATATTCAACATGCATCCACAAATAAATTAATTACACAATAAATTGCTCAATAAAATAGAGATTGGTTATACCCTTCAAATAGGGGAACACCATACAATGCTCCTTTTGGAAGGAAGCCACTCCATAATATCTCTAGATCCACAAGCCAAGACTTCTCCAAGAATACATCATAGATGACTTTCACAATGGGGGTACATCTCTCTTTATACAAGAGTGTGATGGTTCACCTTCCATGAGTTACAAAGTGCATAATAATATGACAATATTCCTTGCAGTTACATATGACAATATTCCCCCAATGGTTACAAATATGATTCTATGATATACCTATTTCTATTTTGACATGTGGTCTATTTCTATTACAAATGTTTCATCCTTGAAATATTAGAAGAGGCTAAATAATATGATCTTTTGAGCCATGTTGAATACTGGTACCAATCTTGATCATCCATCCATCCTATGTAAATTTTTATGGGTGGTGGCCTTCCTTGATGTTGATATGTCATGTGTCCATTTGAGTAGCCAAAATTGTTGGATTTGCTCCATGCTTTTGTTGATCTACTTTGATGATGAGTCCATTTGTTTTGTGATGCAGCTACACCACTCTGAAAACTAGACTCACTATGCTTTCTTTGCCAAACCTTACCATAGTTGGTGCCTTGTGGATTCCATGTAGAACCATAAGATTGTTGCCTTAAGCCATGCCTCTCATGGTGGTGTGGATGGCGATATGGTGCAACCTTAACTTGATGTTCTTTTTTTGATTCTTTCTTCTTACTTTCTTCATTTGTTTTATCCCTTTCTTTTACTTCTTCCTTGATCTCCTATTGAGATTCGGTTTCATATTCTTTTGCTTGTTCTTCACTTTGGTCCTTTGCAATAGCTACCTATTTTTCCTTACATTGAGAAATATCCTGTAATGTTATCTTATTATTTCAGTACCATAACTTCATGAATTTATTTTGCACATTAATGTTAATAGTACCCAAAGAATGCAATCAAGGATAACCAAGAACAATATTTGCATCATTCATCTCAATAGCATGAAAAATTGAATGTACAACACATTTATCCATGGTGAGTTTTAAATCTTCAAAAATTTGAACATTGTTTTCCTCAAGTTGTATTTCTTTGATTTTCCTTTCTTGAACTTGCAACCTCTTAGTCAAAGACATATTGATAAAATTATATTTGTTGCTAGGGTTAACAAGAACAATAATTTTTTGATTTTGAATGCAACCATGAAATTGCAAAATAGAATTCTCACATTCAAATAAATATTTTTGATCATTAATTAGCCCTAACACACAAGGTGTAGTTTCCTTAGCTTACACATTATTATCCTTTTCTTTTGATGCCCTTTTGCCTAAAAATGCAACTTCAAATTCTTCTTTTTGACCACTGATTGGTCCTAACACACAAGGTGTAGTTTCCTTTTGTTCTTTTTGAAGCATGTTTATTTCTTCTTCATATCCCTTGATGGTGTCCTTCAAACTAGCTATCTTTTTATATGGGTCCCATTTAATCAAGAATGCATGCTCCATTTCATCCTAAGTGTATTCATTATTCCTTTCATTACAAAAATTATTCAACCAAGACCAAGCTTCCCCTTTAAACCTTCTCTTAAGGAAGAATTTCCAAAAAGGATTATTACAATATAGAGACCTAAAATTTTTCCACCATTCTCTAGCATCAATATCATCCTTCCCCAAAAAATCTTGTAGCTCCATAAGTTCACACCCCAAGTTAAATATAATGCAAACTAGGGTTTTATGAACTAGGGTTTCATATATATATATATATATATATATATATATATATATATATATATATATATATATATATATATATATATATATAAGCCACTTATTTGAAGCTCAATTCCACATAAACAACTAGATCTATAATTTTTCTTCAAAAAAAAACAAACGACAACTAATTTGCTTACCCATATTGAAAGTTATGAATTCTTTTCCCTTTTGTCGGTAACCCAAAAAATAACACCAAAAGCCCAACTTGCAATAGTTGTAACTTCCTCAATACTTATCAAAATTTCACAACTAAATAGTCATTTTTGTAGTACTCAAAATAACCTGCATGCTGATGCAAAAATATTCTAAAAATGACTGCTACAAAATTTAATACGAATTTTTTCTTTTTGAAAAATAAAAAAATCACGCAGCCAAAAAATAGCTTGAACAACCCAACTTCAAACAACTGTAACTCTCTCAAAACTTATCAGAAATCCACAAATGAGTAGTCATTTTTATAGTAATCAAAATAATCTATATGTTGGTGCCAAAATATTCTACAAATGACTACTAAAAAAATTAATACGAATTTTTATTTTGAAAAAAAATTATACGGCCAAAAATAGCAAAAATAACTCAACTTCAAACAACCATAACTTTTGGTTTAATATTATGTCTTAGCCATAATTTTAGGTTTATTTATCGATCGAAAATAACATATTTCAAGGAATTTACGGTATGAAATCGGGCAATCACGAGGGTTTAATTTGGAATTGCACGGGCTGAGGATCGAGAACATTGAAGCTGTAGATCGAACTCCTAGCAAGGAGATCTACCCATTCCAATCTATCATTTCAGATTTTTTCATTGCAGTTGCTCAGATCTACCCAAGGAATCATTTAAGCATTGACAAATAAGGGGAACATGGTGTTCATCGTTATATCATTGGACCTGCCATTGCAACCATTTTGTGAACCCTACAAGGGTTTCTATGAGATTTGCTCGTTAGCTATAGACTATTCATGCACAACCTCTCCTTCTATGCTCAATAGCATGGGTTTTCCATCGATCTGTTTGTGTTTGTACCGCACAAAAGTTTTAGCCTCGCTTTTTGTGAAGGATTTTTCTTGTTATGCTTTAGAAGAGATCCAATCGTTGCCATTTTCATAAACCCGCACCACCATTGTTCTCTAGGGTTTCAGTTGTTACCTTGCATCCATGTGAGGGTTTCCAGAAGATACGATTTGCACAAGCTAAATTGGGTGGCCAGATTTTCATTCATGTGCAAAAGTCAATTCCAGCCACAACCCTCATGTAGTTTTAGAGCAATAAAAAGGGTTTCATAGGAGCACTATAGAGGAGGAAGATTAGTTTTTTAGAGGAGTATTGCAAAGAAGGTATATTAGGGTTTCAAAGGAGCATTATAGAGGAGATGGATTAGGGTTTCAGAGGAGCATTGTAGAGGAGGTAGATTAGGGTTTTAAAGGAGCATTATAGAGGAGGAAGATGAGCATTGCAGAGGAAGTGGATGTTTGGTTGGGTAACTTTGACCCCATTGCTGAAGAAGCTAAGTTCATGAAGGTGGGTCCATTTGACTCCCGTGACCCCTCCTTTTCGTTTGAATGGGAGGAGTGGAATCTTGGTAAGCTCAGAGGTGGGACCAGTAGAACCTGTGGGGAGGATCCCATCCCTCCTAGAGCACCTTCATTCACAAAAGTGGTCACTAGCAGTAATGGAGTATCTAACACCCTCTTCAACATTTCTTCTCTGTATAAACAGATCCATATCCCCGATAGCTTGATTGATAATATCCTAAAATATGGGTTGTGGAATCTTGTGGGAAAATTCTAAGGTAGGAGGTTGGATATTAATTCTCTGAGGATATAGGATTTGGCAAGATGGATACCTATCGGATCTCTTGAGATTGTGGCCATCCCAATAAATTTCTTCCCTATCAGGCTAAACTCTGAGGAGGATTCCAAGTGGATCTTGGAATGGGGTCCATGGTTTTTTAGCAAATAAGGTTTATTTTTGCATAAATGGGACCCATATTTTAATCCCTTAATGCATAGCATTAATATTGTACCACTATGAATCAAGCTACAAGAATTCCCACTTCATCTCTAACATGAGAGCATCTTCCAATCTATTGCCAAGATGATCGAGGATTTAATTTTCTTCGATTAGATTACCAATTTCAAATCTCAAATGCTCTATGCTAGAATGTGTGTGATGGCAAATATTGAGAAGGATCTACCGAGATTTGTTGAAATATTTTTTATTCTTGGCACTTGGGTTTAGAACATTGAATATGAAAATAAATCCCAAGTTTTCCAGAAGTGTGGTAAGGGTGGGCACCATAAGAGCTTATACCCCTTGCATCCTAAAGCTCTAAGTACTTCGGTGAGCCATAAGGAAAATAGTAAGAAGCTCAGTGAAAAGTGGGTGCCTAAGCAAAACCCTCAAAATTTGAAAGGAAAATATTCAATTTCTATTTCTCAAGTTGGGCTTAGTGAGGAATTACAGGATCCCTTCTTCCATCAATCATGTTTTATGGAGAGGAGGAGTTGAACATGGTTCCTGTGAAGAGAAGGGAAGTGAGCCCAGTAGCAAGGAATATTGTTCAACTTTCTAAATTTGGGGAGAGTGGAGAAGAGATAAATCACTCTAGTCTTATCCTCCAAAATTTCTTTGACTATCTTGACATGGATGATTCGAATCTTCAATAGTTAATGGAAATCTCTCTAGCCTCTCCAAAAATTGTGTTTGAGAAAGGCTCTCTGGGTTCGAAGACCAGAAGTCACAGGAAATCTTGTATTGATTTAGGGGATTAAAGGAAAGTTAGGAGACCCAACAACGGAGCACTCAGGAAAAGGGATATCAAATCTAAAATTGATAATGAAGTACAACCTCTTCTAACGGATAGTTTTGAGGCTCTACATCCTAAAGAGAATGAGGTTGTTCCAATCGTGGAGACTTGGAACAAATGTGTTCAGGAGTGTGGCTTGAAAAAAATATTTCTTTCTATGGGGGTCAAAAAAAGGTGGGCAAGCCTCCCAAGACCTCATTGAGAAAGGCTTCCAGCAAGTGATTTTTGTTTGTTTTTTGTTTAGTTGTTTGTCAGGCTGGATGTTGTTGTTGTAGATCTGATCCAATTTTAGGCAAGATTCTTGGCTCTCTGGTTCTCTAAGCACCCCTGGTTGTTTTGGGTGTCGATTTCTCCTATGTTGGCCCCTATTGCTAGCTGGTTGTTTATCCGTGACAATCTCTTGTATTTGCTTTCTTGATATCTTATTGCTAGATCTAAGGTTTGGGGGTGCCTTTCAAAACCCTACTTGTAATAGGTTCAGGAACCCTTTAAAAAATCCCTTCTACCAACAAAAAAACAACAACCATAACTTTCTCAATACATATATGAATTTAACAAATGAGTAATCGTTTTTGTAGTACTCAAAAAGATCTACACAATGAAGCAAAAATATTATGAAAATAACTACTAAAATAAAAAATATGGCCTTTACAAAATGTGAATTTTTTTTTTTAAATGTGACTTAGCTTTGCAAAAAGAAACCCACTTTGCCCAAATCGTTGTTGTGATACCAAATGTAATAAATATTTCTTTTCATTCCATATATATTTCAACAATATATCAAAATATTCAACATGCATCCTCAAATAATTTCATTGCACAATAACTTACTCAATAAAATAGAGATTTATTATACCCTTGAGGTAGGGGAACACCATACAATACTCCTTTTGGAAGGAATCCACTCCACAAGATCTCTAGCTCCATGAGCCAAGACTTATTCAAGAATACATCATACATGACTTTCATAATGGGGGTACATCTATCTTTATACAAGAGTGTGATGGTTCACCTTCGATGAGTTACAAAGTGCATAATAATATGACAATATTCCTTGTGGTTACATATGACAATAATCCCCCAACAGTTACAAATATGATTGTATGACATACCTATTTCTATTTTGACATGTGGCCTTCCTTACTCAGTAATTAATTTATGGTTCATATTATACAATACAATCTTAAATTATTCAATATTAAATACCTATATCGGTACCTAACATTGGATGTGGTAAGGACCTTGGTAAATTAAAATAATACTAGAAATAGGTAGTGGTAGTAAAATATTAGGTGGTAACAATAGTAGAATTGGTGATCCCAAAAACCCACTTATCTCACTTAAGACCAAGTGCCTTGACAAGGTGCTAATCAAAGAATAAATCAGGTCCATAAAAATGAACATGGTATGGTATTTCCCATGTAATGTGAGACATGATCTTATGGATTGTGTGATAGCCATTAGTCAGTATGATCAACAATTTTAGGCTCAAGAGGTTTCTACCTTGGGTCAAATGACACCAACAATGAATAAACCCATATACTAGCATCCTATCCCAAATCAACCAACATACCAACTTCATCTATAGTAGGCAGTCTTTACCTTTTCACACCTAACAATGCAATATTTTCTAACTTTAACATAATAAAAACAAAAAAAAAATCTATGTTAAATGATAATGTCATATGTATGTTAAAGGATAATGCCATATGTGCAAATCAATAAGGGGTGGGAAAAAAAGGAAAAAAGAAAGGATCATAAGAGCAAGCATCAACACATAAATAGGATGAAACAAACAAAGGAACTATATTACGTAGAAGGGGAAGTTCATAATTACACTTGAAAGATAAGGGGCTAGTAATAATTGCATAACAAAAAATGCAAAGAGAAAAGGTTGGGCAAAATATAACTAAAATGTACTAGGTAGATGTAGAGGTCAGTAAGGAAAAACAAACAAATCAAGAAAAGGAATAAAAATTTGAAATGAGGAATATGGAGAGAGCAAAAAAATCCAAGGGAGGAATGAGAAATAGAGGGACACATTTTCTAAGGGGGTGGAGCAATGTCTCAAATATCCTTTTCCTCACTAATGAAGGACAAATGATGGCTACTAGATAGTATAGAAAGTTCACAACATGCAACGAGAGTAGCTTAGTTAAATTCAGGTTCAACATTGTAGATATGAAGAAGAATCCTTCCAAGGTGATCATGTTATAAGCACTAACCCTTTCTATTCCATGGTATCTACTCCAAGAAGATCTCAAATAAAAAGAAATAATCTATGCTAAGAATGGGCAACCAAAACCTATTCAACATAACCAACCAAAAAACACTTGATAGTGGAGAAAGTCAATGTGAAAAATGTCTTGAATGTTATAAAGCATAAAACACTATACCCATTATCGATCTATATTATCATAAAAAACAAAAATTACCTATTAAGGAGCTACATAGTTGATTTAAGTGCATCCCTAAAAGTCATGCCCAAAGTAGTCTACAAACAGGTGATATTAATCTTTAATAAAATAGTTAGGCATCTAAATCAGATGGATGGCACTAGGGTGAATACCAAGGGGGTTTTGAAGGATCTAATCATGACAATAGCAAAACATCCAAAGCTAGTGGTAGTCCATAAGGTAATAGTAGTCAAAATTCCCTCACATTTTAGTATACTTCTATGTATAGAATGGATGCATAAGCTATTCAAATATGGGTACTTTGTGATAGAATTCACTCACATAAAAGTATCACAAGATGGAAAGATTATCCTAATTGAAAATGAGACTCCATGTAAGAACTTGATACATAAATTGGATGAATATGGTATGGTAAATTGAAATAAATTACCAGAATTTATGGACAATGAAGTCTTGGAAGATGATCAAATGTTTGAAATAGACATGATTATTGGTGCGCTTCAAAACAATGAGGACTCGAACATTAACTTTGAGGAAATCGAGCTTGATAACTACCTAATATCAAAATAACCATCTAACATCCTACTTATTACTAGCTAGCAAGCATAAGGGTTAGACAAAGCATGGTTAATACACTTTGATGGCACAAGAACAAAAAATAGAGCAATCACAGGCATTCAATTCCTTGACCATAAGGTACACAAAATAATTTTTCATGCAAACTACAATTTAATTGCATAAATAATGCAACTCTAAACTTGTCATAAATCATGTTAAATATTAGTGCCACAAAAAATAAACACCTAAAGTCATACAAACATTGGGTATGGGATTTGCTAGAGAATTTCAACACTTATGAGATCAAGGTAGTTCCTAGGGAGTTGAAAGGCTAAAGTAGATGAACTGGCATCAATGATAGAAAAAATTGACCCTATCATCAACATTTGGAATAAAATAAGCAAGTTGGAAGTAGTGTTTAGGCTAGTAGTCCTCGAGAATTTTGATCACTAGCAAGGCTTCAATAGTAATGAGAAAATAATTTATTAATGAGAAAATAATTGATTTTCTCATAAAATAAGCTTAACATACCAAAGACATAAATAAATATGAGGACATCATAAAATATGGGGTGATTTTTCTAAATATAAACCAATTATCAAAAGGGTTAATCACTCTAGAAAGTCTATACAATCTCGATAAGAGTGCAAAGAAATCTAACATCAAGATGAAGGCTTATTCCTACCACCATATCAAGATTACTAAAGGGAAGAACATGGCAAAGAGTGCACTAAAGAGGATATTAGTCTATTCGAGGAACTTTATGGCAAATATGGGGATATCATTTATTGCTCCTATAAATATATGAAGTTGTATGACAAAATTATCATAGAGCATACCATCAAATTAGAACCATGCTAAAGCCTTTCTAACATAAATAATGGCTTGTGAAGCCTAAAATAAAGGTGGTTATGAACAATGAGATCCAAAAACTCCTACAAGCATAGATTATTTTTTGAATTAAGAACTCCACTTGGGTATCCAACCTAGTATCATTCTAAAATAAGAAGGGCAATAACATGCCATCAGTTGACATTAGAAAACTTAATAGGACATCACTAAAATATCACCATCCCTTGAATTCTATATACTAGACTTTATAGAAAGTGGAAGGGTCACAAATATTATTACTCTTGGACAATTTCTTAGGGTATAACTAGATCTAGGTCAAAGACAATGATCAACACAAAACTATCCTTAATTTTTGTATCAAAGAATACCTTTTGGACTATCCAATATGGGGACCACCTTCCAAGAAGCCATGAACATCTCCTTCATAATTTTTTTTTTGAATTTACATGGTGGAATTGGTAGCCGCCATGAATATGGGTAGGCTGTCCGAATTTTTATGGCCGCCATAGTATTCTATGTTGTCCACCCTAAAATTCACCACATAGATCTTCGTGCACTCTACCCCTATAACCACCATGCCATAATAATTTTAAACCTTTTACACCATTGAAAGCACTAGGAAAGGGACACGCGTCCAGTCTGATGAGTCTTGAGATTTGAACCTTGGACCTCTGCCCCATTACGGTGTTTGGTCGAACCAATTGGTCTACACCTTGGACCTATCTCCTTCCTAAAATTAATAAGTAAGATCATTCTCATATCCATCATAATTTGACTATATTTTTAGAATATATGAACAAGTATCTTAAACACCTAAAGTCTATCTTTCAAATGTGTAGAGTTTAGTATCTCACTCAACCCTTAAAACTACATATTTATGGTCTAAGAAGGCAAATTGTTAGGTCATATAATGTCAAAATAAAATCCATACAAGATCTCATTTTCCCACATCCATCAAATAAAATTTGTATTTCATTTTTCAAATCTAGTTCATTGCCAAGTTCATAACCACTTTCACATAGCTAGTCAAACCAATCATCAAACTTTTGCAAAAATATGCAACCCTAGTTTGGATTGATGAAGGTAAAGGGATTTTCAAGACATTATAGATACCATCACTAGAGCCCTAGTCCTAGTCAACCCTAATTTCTCTCATGACTTTAGGTCTATATTTTTAGGATAGACAAGAGTAATGTTGTAGTACTAGCCCAAAAGAATGATAAAGACAAAGAACATATCATATCATTCATGAGATAGGTCCTTCATATCTACAAAGAGAGATATACCTTCATTGAAAAATAAGTATTTTCTATAATGAAATCTCTAAAGAAGTTTGCGTACTATTTCTACTAAAGCAAAACTACCATTTTCATAGTCCACCTTGATGTCCAATTTGTAGTATGTATGGTGAACTAGGGAAAAAAGAGCTCAATGGATAAATTTTTTTAGGAGTTTGACATAGAAATTAAGCCCACTAAGCTCATTATGGATAGATATTTATGTGAAAACCTTACAATATCTTTTACAAAGGACCAAATTGCACTAATAAAAGAAGCTAAACCCAATGATCAAACATGATGGATGAAAGATATCAACAAGTACATGATGACTAAACAAGTCCTAGAAGAATTGATGTCTAAAGGGCTTAATTTAGATAGAAAACAATACACTATATATGGCTAGATGGTATACTATTTAGTAAAGGATGTGATGGTATCTTTTTAAGATGTGTAGAAGAGGAAAGCAAAAGATCCCTAATCAAAGAATATCATAATAAAGGAGGGTATTATATTGTGTCAACCATAATATATGAAATCCTAAGAGTAGGATACTATTGATCCACTATCTTCTTTGACTAATTCCAATGGGTCAAGAATTGTAAATCATGTTGTATGTTTGTAGGAAAAAGGAGAAAAAAACCAATGCCTATAAATCCCATCATCATCATTGAACCTTTCCAATAATGAGGCCTTGAATTCATTTGTAAAATAAGTCCTTTGTATAGCATTGGATATGGATGGATTATATGTGATATCAACTATTTCACCAAGTGGGTGGGAGTAGAACCCATCAAGTTAGCTAATCAAAAAGTGGCCATCTAATTATTAGAAGATATCATCACCAAGTTTGGGATTCCATCCATAATAGTCACTAATAATACTATCTCATTAATAAGATGTGAAGTGATGAAGTTCTCCTTGGAGTATATTTTGTGCTAAAAGGCGTTCTAATTATTATCCCAAGGCAATAGAATAGCAAAGTCCACCAACAAGAACATTGCTATGGTACGTAGGAATAAGTATATGATGATATGATATTATGTTGTATATGGGTTTTATGGATAGTTGTCATGGGACACACATAACCATTGTTGATTAAATTATTATATCATATTATATTACAATAATGAGTGGGATGAGGGTTTATAAGATGGGTATGTAAAGAAAGGATATTGTCATTGTAAGGATCATCGTTTACATGAAGTATTACTTGTAATTATATTTTCCCATGAAGTGGCTTATGAGAATTTTCCCTCTTTAAGTAGTTCTCTCATCTTGGGAGACCTTGTGGATTTTTTATTCCTTAAGGAGCATTATTGGTGTTGCCCTACCCTAATAGTATTATCTATATTTATATTATTGTGTGGATTATTATTGTATATAATTATTTATGGACAAGTGATTTGATATTTCTTCATACTAGTAAATGATTTCTATCAATGAGAATAAATTCTCATAACAAATTATATTAGAGCAACAATTTTAGCAAAGTGGGAATATTTTTTTATGGATTGTAGAATTAGGGCATTGTTTTCTAGAAAATTTCTTCATTTTTTGGGAGCCATAGCTTTGTTTAAAGCTATTTAATTTAGATTATTCTTATGCCACTTTATTTGGAATTTGAAGAGCTTTAAAATGAGTGGTCATATGAAGGAATTCAAGTAGTATTAAGGGAGCTATGACCCTATGAAGTCAACCTTTTGGAATAAGAAAAGTGGCAATTTTTTAAATCGTATTTTCTTTTGATAAATAAATTTGAGATATCTATTAATTGAATTGTCCAATTTAGATGATTCTCATGCCATTTTATTTGGAATTTTTAGAGCTTTAAAATGAGTGGTCATATGAGCAGTATTGAGGGAGATATGACCTTATAAGTTAGCCATCCAAATTAAGGGTAGTGGTAGAATTTTAGATATATATCAATTGGATAAGCAAATCATTTATTATTTTTTGGGTTCTAATTGTTTATGTGGAATTTTAGCTTCGAATTGGTAGGTAGATATATATTTTTGTAAAACCCTAGTTTATATTATCATTTTTATGGATGTGATCTCATGGTACTTCAAATGATTTTGGAGCGGATGATATTGATGCTAGAAAATGGTGGATATATTTTAAGTCTTTATATTTTCTAATCCTTATTGGAAATTCCACCTTAATACATTTTTAGAAAAGGAAGCTAAAATATGGTTGTTAAGTTTTATGACTAAAAATAATAATGGGTACACTTGGGGAGAATTGGAGCATGCATTCTTAAGTCATTGGGACCCATATAAAAAGATAGCTACTTTGAAGGATACACTCAAAGGTTATGCAAAAGAAATAAATATGCTTCAAAAAGAACAAAAGGAATTAAAAAGAGAGTTGTAGGGAAGGGATAAAAATATAGATAGCTTGGTGGGTGTCATTAAATACATTGAAATAAAACTACAAGGGATTCAAAATGAGAGAAATGAAATAAAAGAAGAGTGGGAATTTTTCAAGAAAAAAATGAAGACTATGAAAATAAATAAAATTACTCAAGGAGGAGAAAGAGGAAAATGTTAAGGAAGATAGTGAGAAGAATGAAGAAGCCACATCTTTGGATTTACAAAAGCAAGAGAAGGATTTAAATTCATTTAAAATTTATATTTTGTCGGGTCATGGATGCATGCAAAAGGAAAACATTATTATTTCTATTAACCCTAGTAGTAAGTATAATTTCATTAATAGTGCATTGGCTACAAGGTTATAGGTTCAAGCAACAAATATTAAGGATATATAACTTGAGGGTGAGAATGTTCAATGTTTTGAATATTTGAATATCACCATGGAAAATATGTTTTACATTTATATTTTTATGCTATTGACATGAATTATGTGGATATTGTTCTTGGTTATACTTGGTTGGATTCTTTGGGTACTATTAACATTAATGTGCAAAACAAGTTAATGAAGTTATGGTACAAGAAAAAGAAGATAACACAATAGGATATTTCTTAACTTAAGGATCAAGGATACAAGGAGAAGCAAGAAAAGGTTATGGTAAAGGAATAAGTTAAGGAACCAAAAGAAGAATCAAAATTTGAATCTATAGTAACAACAACAACAAAATCCATTGAATTACACAAGGACACACCAAAAGAAGAACACACGAGAGAAGAGCATGAGGAAGATTTTAAAATAGAGAAAAAATGTTGAATAATCAAAGGAAACAAAATGTTAGGTTAATGTTACAACATATCACCACCCACACCATTGTGAGTGAAAATAATCTTGAAAGCATGGATTAGGGCCTTAATATTATTATGGATCTATGTGGAGTTTGAAAGGAATAAAAAATGGTAAATTTTGGTAGAAAAATCATAGTAATTATAGATTTCAAAGGGGTGCAGTAGCATTAGGTAATAATAGGACCAATCATTCAAAATATTAGAGTAGAGTAGAAGAATCATGGATCCAACATAGGAGTTATAGATATTCAAGTGGAACGATGGTATCTTGGAATCATCAAAGACTACCACCAAATAAGATTTTAGTTGGATGGATGGATGATCAATAGTGGTACCAGATATTAGCATTGTATAGAAGGTCATATTGTTTAGTTTCTTTTCATTTTCAAGGATGAAATATTTGTAAGGAAGGTGGAATGCTATGGTACCTAGGAATAGGCATATGGAAATATGATATTATATTGTATATAGATATTATGGATAGTTGGAATGATCCACACATAACCTAGGGTTGGTTGTATTATTTGTTATATTACAATAATGAGTCGGATGAGGGTTTATAAGATGAGTATATAAAGAAGAGATATTGTTATTATAAGGATCATAATTCATATGAAGTGTTACTTGTAATCATCTTTTCCTATGAAGTGGTTTATGAGATTTTTCCCTCTCTAAGTGGCTCTCTCATCTTAGGAGATCTTGTGAAGTGGAGTTTTCCTTACATAAGAAGTATTATTAGTGTTGACCTATCCTAAAGGTATTATCTATCATTGTTGCATTGCATGGATTATTATTATGGAAAGTTATTTATGGATGAGTGATTTGATATTTTTACATATTGGTGAATGATTTTTATTAATGAGAATAAAGTTTCATAACAAAATTAGTAAGGATCCTAGAGAAAATTATCATCGAGTAACAAAGGGATTGGTATAATAAATTATAGAAACCATTATGGGTAGACTAAGTGATATTGAAAGCCTCTATAGGATCATCCTCCTACAAGATATTTTTAGGAAGGATGTCATGTTTCTAATCAATTTAGAACTACTTTCCCTCCAAATGCCACAATTATTGGAGTTAGAAAAACTTATGTTGAATTTATGCAAGCACAATTAAATGCTCTACTAGCTCTAGAAGAATAAAGAGAGAAAACTCAAGAGAACAATCCAATACCAATAGATGGTCAAAATGTGGTATGAAAAATGATCTACCAAGATGGACTAGAAGGTGACTTGGTATTCAAGTGGGATGAAGATAGATCTAAATGAGGAGGTCACTAAAAATTTGATTCCCTTTGGAGCAAACCATATCAAATACTTTAGATCACCAGTTTGAATGCCTATAATCTCACCATAATGGATAAAATAAAACTACCCATTTCAGTAAATGGAAAACATCGTCGACCTATTTTATAGAATCTTAAAGCCACAAGAATATAAAATATGTACATACCTTCTTTATTTTTATTTTTTTTGGATATTATTCCCACTTATTTCTCTATATCCCTCCCCCTTGTACTCTACTAGATAATTCTAATATCTCTCCTTTCTCTCCAAAATCCATCCTCTCATAAGTACAACTATTTTTTTGAATAATATTATAATCATCTTGTTAAAAAAATTTGGAGTACGATGGTGAAAAGTGATTTGATTGCTTATACAAGTAGTCTACTCATTAAAGCAAGTGAGGCACTCATTGGTCCCCTAACCATAATCCAAATTATCAAGTAAGAAAATAAATCCACTTCAGGCCGACCAACCCACTCGACCCATTAATTAAGGGTATAGGTAAGTTGGGGGTATAAAACCCCCAAATCCACTTCTTATTTCTACCACATGTGCAACCTTGAAAATCCTTGCAATCCAATTCAACCCTTGAACAAGACCTAACATATGATTCACGTAGTAGCTACTGATTCATTATCTTACCTCGATCAAAGGCCAAATCCATCCAAAGTAGAGCAAGTCATGCATATGATAGCATCAATATACCCTCCACAAGCATGTAAACACCAAGCTAATTGGATTTTTTTCCATCCACATTTTCTTAGTACCATATAATTAGGTAGAACCCTATAAGGGATCCCCATTTGAGCTAGTATATTCATAAAAATTTAATCACCCTAGGCTTCTATGAGCTAAAATGAACCACACCAAATCAAACAAGTTGCTATCAAGTTTTAACCAAGTTGAGCTTAACTAGTGATTGGCTATATCATCCAAGTGAATATCTCCTTTTGAACAAGTTGCAAAACTACTTAAGCTTCTTTTACCTAAGTCTAGTGTTGCTAGTAATTTTCTAGTTTAATTGAGTGAATCAATTTAGAAGATTTTTTCTTCAAGTCCTTCTCAAGGAGTGAATCATTTTATTTTATGAGAAAATTGCTCACCAAGTTGAGCAAATTTCCCCCTATCCCAAAATTGGTAATATATTTTATTTTTCCATTATCAATTTTCCTCCCTAGCCTTTATGGATACCACTTTTGCCACTATGATCCCTTACATGCTTAAGGTTAACCCAATATTTTTCCTTCCACAATCACTACATCTCCCATATCAACACCATCATCTCCAATCGTAGTAGTAAACTAGGAGACAAGACCATATGGAGAAAAGAAAAAGAAGTTAAAGTGCAATAAGCCCTCCCCTCCTAGAAATTAATAAAATTTATGCAATGGTCCATACAGAAGGGTCAAGGAGGGTAAATATAAACATCCTCTTGGAAATGTAAAAAAAGCAAGCCCTTAGGAGATTCATTCTAGGCCTATAAATTGATTCATGGATCAAGAGTCAAATTTGGACCTTAGGCCTAACAATGAATATGGTACCAAAAATATGGAATTAGCTAGAGTTAGTGGGATCCTACATAAAAAAAAAATATGACTTTATAGGTAGAAGCATCAGACCACCCCAATGGACTGAGGAATCATTTTACATCATAGAGGGAGACAATGAAGATATTAAAAGTAGTCGATGATCTGATATGTGGATCACTTACAATTATAATACATATAAGGACTTCAATTACAAATACAACCAAATTACTAGTGGAATTTCTCAATAATCCCTTATCTAAAGAAGCTAAACAAAGTTGTCAACTTCAACATCCTACTAGAATTAGACTTGTTCAAGGATGATGTCGAGATGGTCTTGTCTAAGATTTCAATCATACTGAAGGAGATATTATAGGCAGCAAATCCACCTCCCAGAAGAAGAAATGATAATGCACAATGTAGGGATTTGCACAATTTTGACTAATTGTACAATTTTGAGTAAACATACAATGTAGGGTTTGGCTAATTATACAATGTAGGGAAATAAATGTAAATGCATGAAATAAAAGTGTAATGCGGATGAAATGTAATTTGATAAAAATCAAATTAGAACCTTGGTAAAGCATCTGTAAAGTTAAGTTGGTTGAGAAGTTGCAGGTGGTAGTTGTAAATGATGCATTGTCTCAAAAACCACTTTGGAATGACCTGGATAGGCATTATAAGCCCCCCCATTCAATTTTTATAGGTTATTCATCATTGTTCATGGTTGTCCATCCTAGTCTAATATAGTTGATGATTGATTGATGATTACTAAGGAGAATTGTAGAGATAATCCAACATTGTTGTGTCCATAAGAAGTTTATGGTTGTTCATGCATTTTACTAATTGCATATGGATTGTACATTCTTGTGCAGTATTGCAAATATGACATTGTAATGGAATGATTCTACAATGGAAATAAAGTACTGTTGATACCCAATTGTGTGTGATAGTCATGGATGGAAGAATTATTCCCATTTTATTTTGTAGATTGTAATTGTTGTGTTTCAGGGTATTGTATGATTTTTGGAATTGGTAATGAATAATTTCATTGTTGGATTTGGAATATGAATAGTAATTCCAAGTGTGCATGATGGATTACTAAGTAAGTAATTTTGTCATTTAAGTTATCCAATTCTTGTTAATTCTTATTCCTACATATTATAGTGCAGATATAGCACTGACTAATTGCAGCAAGTGTTTGTTGTAACCATATAGTTGTTTGGTGACTTTGCATATTCGTGATAATTGCATATTTTTGTACTTTCCAAGGTAAGAATAATGATTGCCATGTGAACGATTTTAAGATGACCAAGTTAATTTTCAATGAACTGATTTAGGTAGATTGTACGTTTGGCAAATCATACAAATTAGACCATTTTATGGTTGTGACCATACAATTGAACGTTTTGTGATCGTACAGACACTAATTGTACATTTTTGGAATCATATAGTTGTAACCATAAAACTATATGGATTGGTCTAGATTGGGTATAAATTATTGGGATTCATCCTAAAATATTCTATTTTACCTATCTCATTGGGAATACTACCACTCGTGCTACATTTGGCACCATTGCATATCAAAATCGAGTCAAATTATCATAGTTGAGGACCTACAATTAACAATTTTCTAGAAGGAATGAATTAAAAATTGGAGGTGATTGATAGATACAAGTCTATGAAGACATGGGAGACAAGATCATAGAGAGGAGCAAATTCTAGTAAGGATAAGTACAATAATTTCTCAAAGAGGGAATGTGAACATTGTAACACAAGATACGAATGAGCCAGTAGTAGAAAAAGTATGGACTTCATATGATGGAGGCATTGAAATGTGGGAAACATAACTAATAGGAATGAAATAGGAGGTACAGGGACCACTAAGAGTTAAGGAGAGCATTGGTGTAGGTGAATATGTTTATGTAGAAACTGTTTGAGGATACAGTGAGTGGATGGTAACACCTAAACAAGTGATATGTAGGTTGCCAAGGGGTGCATAGGAAGGGAGTCAGGTACCAGAGCAATAATGTGTGAGGTCTCAAGAAGGAAGACTAGGACCACAATTGACATACCAGCAAAGGAGGTCACAGAGTGAGGATGCAAAATAGGTTTGAAGATAACTATTTGGTGAAAATAAGATACCAAGGATAGAAACATCCTATGAGGAGCAAAATTTTGAATCACCCTTTAAAAGGAGAAATCAATCAAATATTCCATAGGAATCCTCATCGAGTGAAGACAAAGGGGAAACCCCATAGATGGCTAACATAGCTATGAGAGAAAGAAATCAAAGATGTCCACCCTTCATGGGAGAAGTAAAGGAGGACCTAGTGAGACATATTGGCACATGTACAACCATCTAGAAAGCAAATGGTGTAAACCAACTAGATGAATGGTTGTAATTATTTCTTGCCATATTACAAGGACTCACAATAGATTGGTTTTTGAAGCAAGAAAATACACCAATATTTTGATTCTAGAATACGATGAAAGATACCTTCATCAAGGAATTTTATCCTTTGAAAGATGATACCTAAATTATAACAAAAATATACACCATAAAGAAAGGAAGATATGAGGATGTTAAAAAAAACTATTTATTAAAACAACTAATGGATAAGATGCAAATACCATAAACGAATGGAATTATTAAATAACAGTTTCTTAAAGGGTTACTACCTAGATATAGAAAGAAGATGAAGGTAATATTATCCTCAACATATGAAGAAGCACTAGAAAAAGTGAATTTTTTTGAAAGTGAGTCAAAGCAGACAATAGTAGGAATTGTGGCACATTCTAAGCATGAGGACTTGGATAGCGATCAAGATAGCACGATGCATCATGCTATCTAAAATATTTTTGGTCTACATAATGTAATATTGAAGGGCATATGAATGTGAATTGTCCTTGGAATGCATACTATAATATATTTGATATGATAGGACATGAATTAGTGAACTGTCCATTCAATTTGAAAGTTCAACATCCGACTCTATCAATCCAAGAGAATGAGGAAAAACCAAAACCTCAAGGGAATGAACAAGTTGCAACCAACAAAGGTTATATAAATAACCGTAGATGAGGAAAGCCATATAAATTCAATTGACAAGGAGGTAATATTTGATTGCAATATGATTTGGAAGGAAGGTCAATCATACAATATCATAATTACCAAGAGTGGGGACACTTTGCAAATAATTTCACTTCTCCTCAGACAAATGAGATAATCCAAAATAATGCTACGCACATGTGGAGATGGTGTGGTCCAAGTAACCACAAGGAGGTTAAGTGTCCTAAGAAAGTGAGTACAAGTAACTTACATAATGTTAATTTCTTGGACATTGATGTACCCTCAATAAAGGAGGAAGGAAACAAAAAAGAAGTATCAGTTATTATACATAATTAAAATAAGAGGGATAATTACCCAAAACCTACTAAAGAGAAGGAGAGGTGATAGGAGGTAAAAGAGGTAATTGAAGAAGAAGCACAAAAGGTTAAACAGATAAGGATAGTAGAGTAGAAATAATTAAAGAAGCCAAGTGATTTAGAAGAAAAAACATTAGTACAAAATATGGTAGCACAAATTCTGAATAAAACGATAGAAATAAAAATTGCTAGTTTTCTTGAAGTCATACCATCCCTATATAAAGTGATTGGAGATGAGATGCAACCACAAAAGATGATGAAAGTCCAGAGCCAGCCGATACAAGAAGCAAAAAATAAGGATTACTTTATGGATCCAACTGTATTAATGATCGATGTTGGAAAGTGTAAAGTGAAAATGATCAACACCAATAACAGAAATGAAACAAAGCAAATAATAGTTATATGCACATCAAGTGAATAAAATTATATATTATAAAATGAGGGAGCCTTGATCTCTACTTTATACATAGATGTTTCTCAAATCAGGGGTTATAGAACAATATTTGCTTTGATACAATGATTACAATGGGAGGGATAAAACACTCGATCAAACAATGGTGGCAACTTCGGATCTTCTTCGCTTCAAACAAGGGTGAGTGTGTTTGTGTATCCCTACAAGGCCACTCCAAGATGCAACATCCATCGATAGAAGTAACTCCTACACCTACATACAAATCACAACATAAAATAGATTAGTAGTACATGCGAGGGCTCCACTGTGTGATCTACAAACCCTAAGTGTAGTATTGATGAAATGCAAACTAAATGCAAGAAAACTTAAGAACAAATAAAAACCTTGTCAATAATTGAGTCGTTGGATCTACACTTCTACTAGTTTGATCTGATGATGCATGAACACTCGTAAGTGTCCAAGGGTTTGGAAAATACAATGTGATAAGTGATGAATTCCCTATAGTATTTGGGAATGGTTGTGGATGCCCTACAATATTTCAAAAATGCCCTACAGCTTTCGAGGAACACCCTGAAGCATTTGTGAGCTATGGGGGATGATTTGTAGAATTTAGATTTGGTTTGTAGATGTCACAAAGGTTGAATGGTGGATACGATAACGGTCGATGTTTTTGCAAATGTAAGAAGGTAATGTGGTAACATAATGCTAGGGTTCACGGGATGATGGATGATCGACCCAAAAATTAATCCTCTATTCACCAAAGTGAATATAATTTATGATTTCCATTGATCATGTTAGGGTTTCGATGACACCAATGGATGATCGAGATTAAAACATGATGAAGGATTGTGATTGCAATTTGATAAGTGACATGGATCATGTTAAATGAGTGGCCAATATTAAGACGTGATGGGCGACTGAGATTTATTCATATATATATATATATATATATGTATTGATATAAATATATAAATATAAATATATAATATATTTATATTTATATATAAATAAATATACATATATATAAATTATGAATAATTGTGATTTGATGATGAGTGTATGAAAAGTGGCTAGGATTTGGTGTCTATAGATGCCTCTTTTTGTATCGAGTTGCCTAAAACACAATGCGGTGCAAAAATAGAAGACACCTAGTTTTGGTGGAATGGATTCTTTCCTCGGTGCACAAGAAGACTCTAAAAAAAAATGTGGTTGTAGCTTACCCCCTCAATTCGTAAACGAATGAAGAATGAATCTCCCGAGCCAATTGAAAAAATGTGGATGATGTGATGAATGTGAATGATGCAATGAATGTGAATGGTGCAATGATTGATTTTGCTTTTGCCCCAATAGAAAAAGGGGTTTTTGATTAGATGATGCAATGAATGTGTATGATGTATCCCAATGTGGGAAATTGAAATCAAATTTGGTTGCCCCAAGTTTGGGGTGATTCTATGTTGTTGGAAAATATGCCTTTTGGCATCATTGAAATGCAAAATGATGAAGATGCAAAATGATAAATTCAAGAAATCAATCATCCTAGGGGCCTATTATCCCTAGTGACTGGCTCTAATTCCTAAATGTAAAAATAAATGATGTAGTAAAATTTATCCATGTTTGTAACCCCATGGAGAGGGCATCAATGACATCCTTGGGCAAATTTGCTTGAGCGCAATCACACTCAAAAATTAAGGGACCAAAATGATTTTGTTTTTGAACAAGAGGATGTTGGATGATGATATGAGGAAGCGTCCTTATGGTGATCTACCTATCCTACCAAATTGCATGGATAACCAATCACTGCAATCACCAAGGGAATAGAGTAAACCACTAGATACAAGGTTCACTTGATAATGTGAGTGAATTTGACAATGTTGAATAGAAATGCATTGATGAGTGAATTTGGAAATGTTGAATGAAGATGTATGAATTTGAATGAAGATGGCAATGCATTGATGGGTGAATTTGATGATTTTGTGAAATTTGGAATTGTTTTGGGAAATTTTGAAGCAATTTAGGGCATTTTTCGTGACTTTTGGTCACAATCCATGTTATCACAAATTTTGATGTAATGATGTAATGAATGCTTGGAATAGTGAATGTGGAAGTTTTGTAAAATTTTGGACCTTTTTGAGGCATTTTGAAGCTTTTAAAGCGTTTTCATGATTTTTGTCGTAATTGACTATGAAACACCCAAATCAATCTATGTTATTGCAAAATGTTATGAAATGATGTAATGAATTCATGGATAGATTTTGTGATGATTTTATGGTATTTAGCTACATTTTAGAGCCATTTTGGTACTTTTTATCATATTTTTAGGATAAACACTGACCTGCATCCCTATTTGCACATATGTAGGGGGGTGTCTACCATTATACATATGCAGGGAGGTGTTTGAGTGCACCAGGAAGATTCCCTAGGGCATTTGAGCATGCCAAAATTAGTTATAAAAGGGTTGCAAGGGCAACATTTCATTTCATTCTTATCTTTGAGAGTTTGAGAAGTGGCATACGAGCAAAGGAGAGTGAAATATTGTGGCGATGGTGATGGAGGGAGCAAATGTGATGGTGGAAGCTGATGTGCGGGTTGTGGAGGTAAGTTCTAACTTCTTGTTTGATTTTGCAATGTTTTTTTAAATTATGAAATGGATGTGATGGTAATGTTGAATTTGTTTTTGTGTTGTGCTATAGTTGAGGATCTTGGAGGCTTGACATCGATTCTCACCCATCATACTAGGGGTGAGAAAGGCACTACAAAAGGTGTTGAGCAAGGTGTTGCAAGAGTTTTGTCATTGTTGTCAACTCAGGCAGTTAGATCTAATAATGCAATGGACAGGCAGTTCAAAAGTCATTCAATGCAGGCTGACAGATTTTAGGGTTTGCAATTGACCACATTTAGGGTTTGCAGCCGACCATGTTTAGGGTTTGCAACCGACCAAGATTAGGGTTTGCATTTGCATAATCAACCGACTACTATTAGGGTTTTCATCTCAAAATCTCAAGTATATAAGCGGGGTTGTTTGGAGATTTAGGTATCCATCGGGTGAATGTTGAAGTGCGAGATGCGGCCGTAAAAGCGCAGATAGCATAGAATCGGCGAGATGATAGCGAAGTGCATAATGTGAATGCACACAGAGAGCAGAGTGTGGAATGACACAGAGTGTGCGAAGCATGTGAGCAGAGAAAGCAGAATGTGCAGAGAGCGCAAAGGGCAAAGTTGATTGCAAAGTTTGGCTATAGCAGTGCAGCAGATTGTGTGAAGAGATTGCGCAAGAAAGAGCAGAGTGTGCAGAGATTGCAAAGGTGAAGTAGATCAGTTAGAGTCTTGCAATAACAAAGGTATTTGTCAAACATTTTCATTCAAAATTGAAGTCCAGTTGGTGCTGGCAAATTAGGGGTTGGTGCTCCTTTCTATTGGTGCAGATAAATAAGGGGTTGGTGCTCCTTCCAGTTGGTGCTGGTAAACAAATTGTAAAGTTGGTGCTTTGCAAGAGGTCTGGATTTGGATGGTAGTCCAAGCAGCCGTTCTTTTTGAGGAGTAGCCATTTTGGTGAACCTCGTTAAAAATCTATGTTGTGTGATGTTCTCTTGCTGTACTTATTATATTTGTTTATAAGTTTTAATTGCTGTGGTTTTTAGAGCTGTTAATTCATGTTTTGGAATGCCACACTGATTCACCCCCCCTCTCAATGCCATACTAAGTACAACAATTGGTATCAGAGCCAAGTTCCCTTTAAAGGCTAAATCAGCTAGGGTTGATCTTGGATTAATACTCTAATGGCAAAGAAAGGCAAGAATGGAACCATGAGACACAAGAAGAAAAGATCACACAGGGTCATAAAAGAAAATAAAGATAAATTCATTATTGCTGTAGATTCAAGAGATGAATCAAACAATGGAGAAAAGGCCAAGAGTCAACTCGGTCATAATGCAGGTTCTCAAGGTTCATAATGTTTTGATCAACTCCGGCATAATGAACGTCAGTGTTATGGGTTTAGTAGCAGTGAAGATGAAGAAGAAATAGAATCAGAACAGGAATGTAATAAAGAAGAAATGAATGCAGAAGCAAATTGGAATGAAGATCAAATTATAGCTCCAAGTAAGAAGAATAGAACCTCCTTCAAAAGGACATCTCAGCCAGTTTCAGTTTCTGTGGTAGAGGAAATTGAACCAGAAAAGGCAGAAGGGGTGAACACTGAAGCAGATAATAAAAACCTCAATGCTGAAGTAGACTGGGAAGGTGAGTTGATCTCTGCTCTTGAAGAGTTTAGTATAGAAAAGAAAAAGAACAAAAGACTGTCCAAGAAATTGGAAGAATATGGGGATGAGATTGAAAATCTGTTCTTACAATTCCAACAGGCCAAGAAAATAGAAGAAGACTTGAAGTCACAGCTGAATGATAAAGTCAATGTGTGTAACAAACATGAAGAGGATTCTAACAAAGTAGTTAGTAATCTAAAGCTGCAAGTAGAAGAGTCTAAAAGGATTGAGGAAACTCTCAGGTCGCAGATCAATGAGAAAGAGATTATTTGCCGCAAACAAGAAGAAGAGATTGTTTCATTGAAGAAACAACTAGAAGAGGCCAATACAAATCTTAAATTCGAGAAGAGCACAGAATTGCTAGATAAAATGATAAGTCATCAGAGAAGCTCCACGATTAAGCATGGTCTTGGATATGAAGCTGAACAACCTGTATCTTCCAATTCTACAGAGAAGAAGAAGTTCACTGTTGAAGGGTCCGAGCAAGAAAAGGTTAAAGCTATATCTTCAAAAGAAAGAAAATATCAAAGGAGATTTACAGCAAAGCAGCCACAACAAAAGAGGTTCTACCACTCTCACTTTTTTCATACTAACACTTTTAATGGCTATTGTTTCATATGTAACCAAGATGGTCACAAGGCAACTTATTGTGGATTAAATAATAAATCAAAGAGTTATGCCGGTCGAAATACATCTGCATATCTGAGTGAACACTTTGTACAATGTTTTCAATGCAATGGTCATGGGCACATAGCAAGGTTTTGTCCAAGCGCTTATGTATCAAATCTAAGGCAAAACAGTAGATTTCATAAGACGCAAAGAACACAACACAGACAGGAAATAAATCAGGTTCATAGAAGAAAGGAAAATAATCATTCATCATGGATGCATAAGAGACAACCACACCAGAGAGATATTCAAGTTCATGCAATGATGCAAAATAGGGACGCAGGTGAAAAATCCAAGCCCGAGGTCAAGAAAGTCTGGAGAAAGAAAGAAGAGAGGAAATCGTGTCTCCTTGAACTAAAGGAGACTGCTCTTCTACTGCACTAAGCAACTCAGGTAACACATCCTCAGGGGGAGCATTTTGAAAAAGGTTTTATTTTAATGCTTCTGTATATTTTTCTAGGTATCTGAGGATGAAAGACCAGCAGTTGGGCTTTTGTGGTATAATTGTCAAGTGTGTTGGCTGTTCATTTAGTTGTGTGTGGAAGTGCCGTGAAGGGTAGTGTTTGCATTGAGAATCTTCACCATTGGTAGTATTGCTTATGTCATTGTTGTTTTGTTGATGGTTCTTACTGCCACTGATTATAGCTATGGATTATAACAGTTCAGATTGTTTTTGTTTATTGAAAGAATGCTTGCCCCAGCTGCGTATTTGTGTTTCGATAATAGCAACATGTTTTTGTTCGACGCTTGATGTGAAGATTGTCAGATCTTTCATTACACCTTGGTGAATATATTTAATTCACAGATAGTTTTGTTTTAACTTTTAATATAATGCCAATTCAAGGATAAGAAGTTTGAGGCTGAGTAAGGTGCACTACGGTTGGCCATAAAGTGTTTGACAAAATGTCTTCTTTCGACATGCACAATTGAAAGTAAGAGTTGGCAGTAAAATTGCAGTGGTTGGACAAAAATTGGTACAGATGTGAGTCACTTGTCAATTCTGTTGATAGAAGTGAAATCAGCATGTTGAATGGGAAGATTGAAGAAAAAGTTTATAATGTGCAGCCAGATGATTTCCAGCCTGGTGATGAATGTTTGAGGTGCTTTTATAAAGAATTGAGGTAGTCTGTTGGATTCTCACTGCAGAGAAAGACAAACAGCTATCAGTAGGTTCAAGTCTGTTGAGAATATTCAAGATGTATATGCAGATGTTGTTTGCATTACAGAGCAAAAAGTTGGATAGTTAAACGATCAATGTATGCTTTCACTAAAATCAGTGGACAAGTTTGAGATTGCAGAGCAACAGAGGGTTGAGGCTCAGAAGAAAACATGAATTGAAGTGGCCACATATTCCCAAGAATAGTCTAAAATTTGACTAGCCATTGGGATCAAATTCTCAAGGGGGGCATTTGTGCATTTGTTCATCTTATTGATCATATCCATGATTTTTGCTAACTATTTCAATGTGGTTCTGAGAATGGTGTGTATGGACTCATGGGGAGTTCACAGCAGCTCCTTTGGTATTATTGACAAAGGGGGAGAAGAGTTACAGGAATGTACACAGGTGTTGCCAACAATTCCAAAGGGGGAGATTGTTGAGCAAGGTGTTGCAAGAGTTTTGTCATTGTTGTCAACTCAGGCAGTTAGATCTAATAATGCAATGGACAGGCAGTTCAGAAGTCATTCAATGCAGGCTGACAGATTTTAGGGTTTGCAATTGACCACATTTAGGGTTTGCAGTCGACCATGTTTAGGGTTTGCAACCGACCAAGATTAGGGTTTGCATTTGCATAATCAGCCGACTACTATTAGGGTTTTCATCTCAAAATCTCAAGTATATAAGCGGGGCTATTTGGAGATTTAGGTATCCATCGGGTGAATGTTGAAGTGCGAGATGCGGCCGTAAAAGCGTAGATAGCATAGAATCGATGAGATGATAGCGAAGTGCATAATGTGAATGCACACAGAGAGCAGAGTGTGGAACGACACAGAGTGTGCGAAGCGTGTGAGCAGAGAAAGTAGAATGTGCAGAGAGCGCAAAGGGCAAAGTTGATTGCAAAGTTTGGCTATAGCAGTGCAACAGATTGTGTGAAGAGATTGCGCAAGAAAGAGCAGAGTGTGCAGAGATTGCAAAGGTGAAGTAGATCAGTTAGAGTCTTGCAATAACAAAGGTATTTGTCAAACATTTTCATTCAAAATTGAAGTCCAGCTAGGCTGGAAAATTAGGGGTTGGTGCTCCTTTCTGTTGGTGCAGATAAATAAGGGGTTGGTGCTCCTTCCAGTTGGTGCTGGTAAACAAATTGTAAAGTTGGTGCTTTGCAAGAGGCTGGATTTGGATGGTAGTCCAAGCAGCTATTCTTTTTGAGGAGTAGCCATTTTGGTGAACCTCGTTAAAAATCTATGTTGTGTGATGTTCTCTTGCTGTACTTATTATATTTGTTTATAAGTTTTAATTATTGTGGTTTTTAGAGATGTTAATTCATGTTTTGGATTGTGTGAAGAGATTGCGCAAGAAAGAGCAAAGTGCACAGAGATTGCAAATGTGAAGTAGATCAGTTAGAGTCTTGCAATAACAAAGGTATTTGTCAAACATTTTCATTCAAAATTGAAGTCCAGTTGGTGCTGGCAAATTAGGGGTTGGTGCTCCTTTCTGTTGGTGCAGATAAATAAGGGGTTGGTGCTCCTTCCAGTTGGTGCTGGTAAACAAATTGTAAAGTTGGTGCTTTGCAAGAGGCTAGATTTGGATGGTAGTCCAAGCAGCCGTTCTTTTGAGGAGTAGCCATTTTGGTGAACCTCGTTAAAAATCTATGTTGTGTGATGTTCTCTTGCTGTACTTATTATATTTGTTTATAAGTTTTAATTGTTGTGGTTTTTAGAGCTGTTAATTCATGTTTTGGAATGCCACACTGATTCACCCCCCCTCTCAGTGCCATACTAAGTACAACAAAAGGATGATTGGTATTGACAGGAGCGGGTGGGATTGGCTGTGTGTGCACGAATAGAGGTGGTGTGGGTTGATGAGGGGTACCTATCTACCTTGGTAGAGTGATGAGATATAGATAGGGGTACCTTCCAACTCTTCATAGGGGAGATGATAGTGAAACTTGAGAACTATATCGTATCTTTTGAGTACCCATGGAGGGGCTGCATGTCCATGTTGGGCATGATAAGGAGTATGAGATGAGCCATATTTTTGGTGATGGGTGGAGAGATGTGAGGATGAAGGTAATGCCAACCTTATATATGTTCCTACTGGCTAATGTATTGGTACCTAACACCAAATATTGGTTCCCATGGAACATGATTTGGTTGGTATTCTATATGATTAATGAGCCTATGGTGTATGCTTGGGCACCTACTCTACTAGCTCAGGTATACCTAAAGTTGTACAAGGTGAATAGGTAGAGGCATAAGAGGTTAGGCTATAATGTGCTATAGTAGATCTAGTTTTGGGAGTATTTTAGTGTGGCTCATCCACTGGGGTTGCCATATGAGTGGGATTGGGATCAACCCTATGTATTGATATGGCAAGCAACTGAGAAGATATAGTCAAGTCATCCTAGTCATAGTGGCCAAGAGTGTAGATATTTATTGGTAGGGTTGACATTAGACTAGGTGTACTGGAGACCATGGTGAGATACTTGGTGGCCCTTCGATAGAGAGCAGTTATGATGGGTCAGACATGCTATATTGGTGGCTAGTTGACATGGTAGTGAGATGGAGCTAATCTAGTTCTCATGGGTGCTATGGTAGTTTGGAACATGATAGGGGGTTCCTAACACTTCGATGCTCTACAAGTGTTGGGTTGATGAGTTGAGCCTACCTTGTGTGGAGTGGTAGGTGGAGTATGAGGATGATGAGGAGATAGATCTCTTGTATGTGGATGATGTCGGGACCATGATGGAGTATAATGATTGGTTTGCTTTATAGCCTCCATAGGTATTGAGTCAGGTGGTTTATGAGGGTAATGGAGATGATGGGGAGGTAGCAACCAAGGCAAAGGATACTCCCTTATGTCAAAGACATCATAGGTCCAATAGTGGAGGGAGGCAAGCAAGGATTTCAATAGAGCAACCTCCAAATATTGGAGGTGATGGGGATGGTGGGGATGATATGGAGGAGGTTTCAGAGAGACCTTCTTGTTGTAGTGAGGAGAAGTGGGTTGATCTCTAGGCTAAGAAATACCAGTTTTGATAGATGGTGGTAGAGTTTTTTGTAGAGATAGAGGTACAGGATGCCAAGAATGATCAACTACGTATGAATTTGGAGGTATGGATGGTGATAGGTGGAGGTAAGGATGTGATATTGAGGCTCTAGGAAAAACTAGTGTAGAGGGATTATCATCAAAGATAGGATGTGTTACGCCTTTAATCCTAGGAGGGCTACATTCAAGAGTTGGAGGATCTACTTATGCAGCATGGCATTGGATTTCTAGTGTGGCCTTCCTCCTCCATAGCGGGTTCTATTAGGCATAGTGATTCTAGGCATAGTGACTCTCACTCTAGGATTCCTCGGGCTCTTGACCCATTAGGATCATAGGGGTCTGCCTATGGGCACCAGCTAGTACCTTGTGATGCACTTTTGTGTATGGCCCTTAGTGCTCCATTGTATATAGTCTTTGGGCATTCTTTGTATATGCAATATATATATATATACATGGTCTTTATATTTGTGTATTACTTTGTGTGAATGTTTATTTAAGTGCATATGTATATGATGTGATGGATGATAATGTAATGATGATGTATATGAATTTTGATGATAACACTGCAAGTTAATTGACACTCTAATTTGTAGTAGTTTAATGTTTTCTTGACCATTTTTATTATTGTTGCTTAATCAGGGTCACCAACATCTAATGGTGGAATGTGAAGTGAAAGACTCGTGAAATAATGTGATAATGATATGGATGTTGTTTTGGCTTAATGTATGATTGATTATTTTGTAAAGACTCAAACATACTAGTGATTTTGAACAAACTCACTAAGTTCTATCAAAATTCTCCAAGACCAAATGTGTGTGCAGTGAATGTTCATTTACCAATCATGAGCATGGTAGTGACTCAAGTCAATCAAGAACCAATGTGTGTGCAAGTGAGTTCATTTACCCATATTGAGTAAAGTGAGATGAAACTTGTCATGGAGAAGATTGGGAAGCTAGCTTGTCCTTATGTGTGGTCATAGGTCTCTTCAAGAGAGACGTGTCACCATGCATGAGCATACTCCACTGTCAGTCAAGCATATATAGCCTGCATGGATATTAGCTCCATAATCCAATGAAATGATCTATAAGCTATGGGGAATTAGACTATATAACCATCTATATGGAAATGTAGTACTATCCTTACTACTTGGGGATCTGTGGTGCATGATTTGTAAAAGAGTTAGATCTTTGGGTAATCGAATTATCAACCTAGGTGTGATGAGAATTTTACCCTATCCTTACTACTCATTTTTTTATTTGGAAGTGTTGTTAATGGTGAAGACCACTATTTTAATTTTTTACTATGTGCATAATGGGACAAGCAAAGATGATTTTTTCACTTTGAGGTTCAACCCAATCATGATGTTATCCCTCTTTGACACAAGATGTTTTTAATAGGTGTGAGATGTGTTTGGTTCAAGAATGTTAGAGTCAACTCCTAGAACTCAATATTTTCTTAGTGAAAATGTATCTTGTTCCTAGAGAAAACTCGACATATATTGGAGGTTGCTTGAAATACTAGGAGTGGCTGAGTGACCAAAAACACCTACAGATGATGGAAATTTGTATTGCAAATGATGACTTGACTTATGAAATGGTGCAATGAGATGGGTGTGAACTCGAGGGTGCCCCTGATTAAGGTGACAAGACTTATTGGATCAATTATTGTCTAAAATGAGCAAATAACCCCTAATATGGTGGATGGAATGTGCGAAAGTGATAATGAATGTGATTATGTAGAATGGATGTATGAAATGTAATATGTGGTATTTTGTTGTTTTTTTATCCATGTATATATACGCATATAAAATATATTAAGCATAGAACACTCTCAAGTGGATGATGTTCAATGGTTTAGGGTCTTCTAATCCCTCTATATTGGAAAGCCTATATGTTCCTTGATCCACCTATTGTGTAAAAAAATATGGACCTAACCAATTAACCATGAATTTATCACGAAGATATCATAATGCATTGGTGTTTTGCTAATTCTCTTTAAGGAAAATATCTCCTACTTGGAATTCATGTAGATGAACTTTGGCATCTTTTGAAATTAGTCATCTGAAACAAGGATAGTAACGAATTTCACAAATTGTATCCATATCTTTACGAGATTTCAAAAGCCATATCTTTGCGAGATTTTATCCAATTCAGGAGATTCTTGGATTAGTTTGTGCATACTTTGAAGAGATTTAAAATGAGTGGTCATATGAAGTAATCAGAGGAGTATTGAGGGAGATATTACCTTTCGAATTTAGTCATACAAAACAAAGATAGTGACGAATTTCACAGATTTTTTTCTAGAAAAATATCTCATCTTTCAAAAGCCATATCTTTGCGACAGTTAATCCGATTCAGGCAATTCTTGGATCAGATTATGCAGAATTTGAAGAGATTTAAAATGAGTGGTCATATGAAGGAATTCAAGTAGTATTGAGGGAGATACGATCTTTTGAAGTCAGCCATCTAGAACAAGGAAAGTGATAAATTTTCAAATTGCAAAATTCTTGAAAAACAAAATTTGTTTAGTTCGGGGCATGAACAATGATACTACAAGCAGATTTTGGTAGACCTACCCAAAATCACCTCTAGATATAGAGGAATAATGAGGACCAAGAGAGACACAAAGTTTACCACCAACCAAGAGGCCCTACTGGAGTTAATTATCCACGCATTGACATGCCTACCTTTGAAGGTCAGAATCCACGTGGGTGGATAGCCAAAATGGAAGACATCTTCAAGTTCTATCAATTCAAGGATAAGGACAAAGTCCCTTTTGTAGAAACCAAATTTGGCACTAAATCTTATCAATGGTTTACATGGTATAAACATGAGGAGCCCCAATATGCATTATATTGGGATACTTTCAAAATAGCCTTTCTTCATGAATTCAACGAAGATCTTGAAAAGAAACTACAAGGAATTAAAAATGAGCGAAATGCAATAAAAAGAGAATGAGAATTTTTAAAGAAATAGAATGAATACTATGAAAAGGAAATAAAATTACTCAAGAAGAAAGAGGAAAAAGGTCTTGGAAGATAGAAAATATGTTAGTATGCAGATAGAGGAAACCATACCCTTGGTAGAAGATAAATTAAAAAATGGACAAAGGAAATCATTTGAATCTAAGAAATCTATTTTGCAAGTTCATGGAAGCATTAAAAAAGAACAGGTTATTATTTCCATTGACCCTAGTAGCAGATATAATTTTATTAATATTTCCTTGGCTAAAAAGTTGCAAGTTCAAGCAACAAAAATTAAGGACATACAGCTATAGGGTGAGAATGTTCAAATTTTTGAAGATTTGAAGATCACCATGGATAAATATATTTTACATTCAAATTTCTATGCTATTGAGATGAATGATGAGGATATTGTTCTTGGTTATCCTTGGTTAGATTCTTTGGGTACTGTTAACATTAATGTGCAAAAGAAGTTTATGAAGTTATGGTACAGGAAAAAGAAGATAACATTGCAAGATATTTCTCTACTTAAGGAGCAAGGATACAAGGAAAATCAAGAAGTAGTTGTAGAAGAACAAATTGAAGAACCTAAAATAGAATCCAAGAAGTTAGTAGTAGCAATAGAGTCCATGGAAGAAGCATCAACAACTAATTTAGGGGAAATAACAGTAACAGAGTCCAAGGAAGCTTTGATAGAAGAGCACAAGGACACACCAAACAAAGAGAACATGAAAGAACAATGTGTAGAAGAATTTAAAACAATGGAGCCAAATGTTGGGAAGTCAAAGAAGATAGAACATCAAGTTAAGGTTGCACCATATCGCCATCCACACCACCATGAACATCAACAATATTAGAGGCATGGTTCAAGGCAACAATATTATGGTTCTACATGGAATCAGAAGGGCACCAACTATGGTAGTGTTTGGCAGAGAAAGCATAGTGATCATGGTTTTCAGCATGGTTCATCAACATCAAGGAACAAGTGGACCCATCATTCAAGTTATCAAAATATAGCAGTAGAAGCATGGATCCAACGAAGTGGATTTGGATACTCAAGTAACAATATGGCGTACCTGCATCAAAGTGTTTCACTTGGATGGATGGATGATCGTTATTGGTACCAATTGCTAACATTGCTTAACAAATCATACTATCAGGTTTCTTCATATGTTTCGAGGATGAAACATTTGTAAGGAGGGTGCCATGGTACGGTACCTAAGAATAGATATTTTGGGATATATTATTATATTGTATAAGGGTTGGCATGGGCTACACATAACCCAAGGTTGATTGTATTATAATATTATATTATATTATAATATAATATTATATTAGTAGTAGGCTTCCCAAAGTAGAATAAGAATATGGATATATAAAGAAGAGATATTTGTCATTGTAATCATTCATATCATTGAAGAAGAATCTTATGTAATTGTTTATGCCCAAGAAATGGCCTCTCATCTTGGGAGATCTTGTGGAGTTATTCCTTCCTTAAGGATTATTATTGGTGTTTCCCTACCTTAAGGATATTTTCTATCTCTCTCTCATTTGTGGATTGTTATTGTGGATAATGTATTGTGGATGAATGATTTGATATTTCTGCATATTGGTGAATGGTTTATGTTAATAATAATAAAGTTATGCAACATTTTAAATGATCCTGATATACTCGTAAATGCTCCAAGGCATTGATTCACCTTTCATCAAGAAGCGTGTGTTGGTCAGAACGTTTTTGTCTAGTAGTATCATCATCTATGAATTCTTGTAATAAAATATGCAGTGAAGGGATCTCGAGCTCAAGAGGTATGATGGATTTGGCACCGTAGACTAATGAGAATGGTGTTGCCTTGAGAGATGTGTGAATTCTCATTTAGTAAGCCCATAATACCAAGGGGATTTGAGTATACCAATCTCGATGATTTTATTTGGCTAATAGCGATCAAGGTCTTATTGGTTGCCTTAGCTTGTCCATTTGTTTGTGGGTAATAATGATGTGGGAAACACTCTTAAAAGATGACACAAAATGACACAAATGAAAACTATCAATTACATTAATCAAAAATATATTTATAGGTATATCTACCTTTACAATGAGGCATTTAATATGCATGATCCATGTCAATATTAAATGTAATATAATACTAATACCTATCACTAAATCCCTTGAGTTCCTTGAGCCTTTGTGCCCTAAGTCCTCAAGTTCCCATCACCATCCATTTCATCCATCATCGCCCTCACCCTTGCATCTGTCATCGCATCCATGACCACATCCCTTGCGTGAAGTAACAAAACTTGCTTCAACCCCTAAGCACCTCCCTTCTACTCTCGAGCACCCCTCTACTACTCCCGAATGCCCACATGCTATTCCTGAGCATAGTTGGGTGTTTTCCACCATTCTTGAGTGCCCATGGGCATCTCAAACCCTATATCTATAGACCAACGAACCCTCAAGTGTCACTAGGGAATCTGTGTACCAATTTTCCTACAACAATGACAATGATAGATTAGAAGGCAATGAGTTCACAAGGTAAATCACTTTTGTTTAATATTAATTTCATTATTTCTATATTTGCTCATAGAATTGTTATTTGATAGCTAGGGTTTTTATTTATTTCTGAGGGTCTCACATAGTGGAGCCCTCACAATTGCTATTAACCCTCTTTTATCATTTTTTGTATGCATATCTAGAGATATACAATCATTTGGTAGATTCTTAAGTTGGAGTAGTTCGGTCGATGGATAGTTGAATCCCACTTACCTATGTTGGGAGCAAATATAAGCTTTGAAGACACCACAAACATTGTTGAATAGGGTTTCGAAGAACCCTAGTATATTGTATTAATTGTATCAAATAAATAGTGTAAATCCCTATTTGGGGCACATTTGATTGTATTGAGATCCACCAAGCATTAATAATATAAGATCTATTTTATTGTGCAATCTCTTGTATCATTGTTTGTTCATTTTTTGTTATCTATATTTGGTGTTTCGTTTTTGTCTTCACAAATGACGATCACAGTGGGACCGACTAAGGGTTTCTTACTTTGATTTATCTTGTGATATAAATTATTGTTTTATGTTTTATCTTACAGGTTTTTAGAAGCATGGATCACACGATTTTCATAGAATCTAGATTTCTGGAACAATGTAGAAGTTGTAGGTGCGCAAATGCCCTGCGGTGCTTGTGGGATATTCAGGAAACACCCAAGGGAATTTTTGAAGCATGGAGTGGTATTTTTAGAGAGAAGGAAAAATATGTAGGCTTATCTGTTAGCTTACCATAAAACCCTAATCTTTGTTTTACACATTTTTTTTTTACATTTTCTTTTGTTTTCTTTTAGATATTGGATTAAAAATAACATAGTAATATATTTGTTAGAAACAATAATTCTAGTGTGCATTTAGGCATCAAAGTAGTTGTTGCATATAGTTGCATTTACACATAACACATTTCCATTTTAAAAAGAATTCATTCTTTCTAGTGTGCTGCATCTTTTGTTTGCATATGAAATATTAAAAGCATAAAGTAGTGTGTATCCTAGGGTTAGAAATTTTTGCTTTTATTAATCTAAGTAGGAAAAAAATTTAAAATAATCCCTAGCTCAAGCTCTCTTTCCAACCTCCATATGAGCGAACACCCTAGTTTGACTCTCTATCCAACCTCCATATGAGCGAACACCCTAGCTCAAGCTCTTTGTCTAGCCTCCATCTAAGTGAATGCCCTAGCTTGAGCTCTCTATCCAACCTCTATCTAAATGAAAACCCTATATCGAGCTCTTTGACCTTAAATTTTGAACATAATTTCCCTCTACATCCCCAAACCCTACCACTTAAAAGCTCAAGCTCTTTTTCCAGCCCTAGCTCGAGCTCTCTGTCTAGCCTTTATCTAAGTGAATGCCCTAGCTCGAGCTCTCTATCTAGCCTCAATATGAGTGAATGCCCTAGCTTGAGCTTTTTTTCTAGCCTCTATATGAGTGAAAAACCTAGCTCAAGCTCTCTATCCATATTCCATCTAAGTGGGTTCACTCTCAAAATAAAATGCTCATCTCACTTTTCCCATGGTCTTTATATTTTTTTATTGAGACCCTAAGAGGGCAGTTTAAAATAATCGTCTTAGGGTGACTTAAGAGGGTGGTTATCCTAAGAGGGCAATTATAAACCACACTCTTAGGATCTATTAGGATGGTTGTTTACTCTTGTAAAAAAAACCTTATTTTAGTCACCATTAAAGTCCTTTTTTGGTGTAGTATCCATCCCAATAGACTCCTCAACCATGATGATAGGATAGTTAGCCCCCTAGGCAGGTATTCACTCCACTACCACCTAATCAACATTTTTTGAAACCTTAGCATCCTTGTCATCTACCTCACACCTAGACTCCCCTTTCTAAACCATTATTCCAAATCTTTCAATCTTTGTTTGATGCAAAAGCAATAATCTTGCCCAACATTCAACCATAATATCTCAAGTGGGTAAAACAAAAGTGGCATAATAAGAATAATTTTTGCATTTACCATCATTAGCAAGGGTATAATATCAATTATTATATTTCCTTTAAACACTTGGAACAAGATCTTATTGATCAAGAGGATATATAATTTGACAATACCCTCACCTCCTCCAACCAACACCTTAGTCTATTTAAAAATCCATTACCTCAAACTAGGATGCAAAAACCACAAGCCAATGCCTCAACATCTCAACTAGCACCCTAGCAAATTAATCACATAAATAACATCCCATCTCACCAAGGTTTTGTTGGTATGATCAGTCTTGTTACCAATGGTCAATGACATTCAGGAAAATATTCCCCATCATCATGATCCTCTTGGTCCACCTCCATCATCATCTATTTATTTCACTGACTCTACTCTAACTGTCCCTTATTCCTCACCTTTCCAACCTTCTCATTTCTTTATTTTGTAGGTCTATGTCAATGTTGTATGGTCATGCACAAGAGACTACATACATTTGACTGGTCCTTTTTTTTCAATATTTATTTTCCTCATTATTTCCCCCTCCATCAACCTTAATTCTCTCCTCATGCTCATTTTTAGGCCTGGGGGAACTAATACCCCTTCTCATAAAATTCATATCAAGCCTAAAGGTGCTAATATCCCTTCTCATAAAATAAATTTCATGTTTGGGGGTGCTAATACCCCTTCTCATCAAATCAATTTTAGGCTTGGGGGCACTAATACCCCTTATCATGAAATTAGTTTCATGTTTGGGGGTGCTAATACCCCTTATCATCATATAAGTTTCATGTTTAGGGGCACTAATACCCCTTCTCATCAAATTAGTTTCAGTGTTGGGGGCATTGATACCCCTTCTCATCAAATCAGTTTTAGGCCTAGGGGTGTTAATACCCCTTCTCATCAAATTAGTTTCAATATTGGGGGTTCTAATACCCCTTCTCATCAAATCTTTTTTAGGCCTTGGGATGCTAATACCCCTTCTACTCAAACTAGTTTCATGCCTGGGAGTATTGATACCCCTTCTCATTAAACCAATTTTATGATTGGGGGAGTTGCCCCTCCCTCCAAATTTAATTTTCTCACCTATATGGAATCCTTGGTGACCCTCCCAATAATTTGGGCTTCTTTATCTTCATTATTTCACATTGCATTCATTCAATACATTCATGCATAAATACAAATTCAGTTTATAACATGCCAATTTGGTTACTTTTGGATGCATAAATACACGTTGACTAGTCCTAATTGGCATAATTAATCAATGTCATGTGTGTTTCATACTTTTGTTCAAATTTGTATGCATTATGCTTTGTATCCTTGCCATACATATAAGTGTAGTGTCATCCTTTGTCACATTGTCTTGTCAATCATGTTGCACATAAGCACATTTGGTATTTCACACATTATCAATAAACATATACTAGTTATCCCAACTATCATGATGTCCTATTCAATACCATTCTTCAATTGGTTGATAATGGAAGTCTTTTATGTTATTGAACCATTTCTAGTTGATCCAATCAACCTTTGTCAAACGTTGTTATGTTCTAATGCGATTTTAGGCTTAACCTGACTAAATTGAGTTCTTTCTTGGACCAATCACATATTACAAATTAAGCAAATTTTGATTTTAGGAAAAACAATGCCATGAGTAGTCTTACCATAAAGCAATTTTTCTCACTCATCCTATCATTTGTATAATCCGAACCTGAGGATCCAAAAAGGAGAAGTTGCATAAATAAATAAATAAATAAAAACAAAGCAAAAGAGAATGAAAAGAGACCCACCAACCGCTTGTCCTTGGTTTCCTCAAGTATTTTATATACCTCCACCAGGGTTATAAATTCTTGGCTAGTAGTGAAGCAATATTAAAGGTTTATGATGCTATAGACACCTATCTAGTAGTGGAGTATGCCTTACGAGTGGCAAAATGTCTATCACTTTAATGAACTTCTTTTGTACAAACCATTACATGTTTGTGGATGAGATAGCTTATATAGACTAAGTTTACAATTGGTTAGTCCAACCTCACTCAAGATGAAAAATGAATATCATTGCACACACTTCGGTCCATGATAGGCTTAATCTTATTCGGGATGGTCTAGATTTCTAAGGGATATTGATTGACTATTTGATGAGTTTGATTGTTCAAACTAAGGTGTTTGACTTTCTAAAAAATATTCTAGCATCCAAAAATCTTTGGAAATGTGAGCAAACCGCATCACAACTAGCTTCAACTTACTATGTCTTCAAGTCCTTAGTCCAATTTTCATTCACTTTGTTCCTTTTGTTTAGTATTCCTTTGTGATTAGTTGATGATTAATTCATTGCCCTAGTTTTCTACCCATGATCATTATTAGCATTGCATTCATCATGTCCATTACATGTTATATTGTCTTATGTTATGTTAATATAACATTGTGGCTATTAACTTGCAATTAGTTAATTGAACCATTTGGGATTGTAAAATTCAAATACCCACATCCAAAATTTGATTAAACAAACATATGTAAAGTCTAAACCCTACATATAAGCAAAAATATTATCATACATAACATCAACCATATCAAATGCATGTAATCTATCATATCACATCTATCAAATCGTACACATCCATGAATCATCACATCCTAATAAGATCATAAATATACATCACATCATAAAAAATATCAAAATGATCATCATATATTTCAATCATCATGAGTATATCATCATAAAAAATACTTGTAGTCTACATCATATATATACATCTACATATATTACACTATTTATCATCAGGATCATCTCCCAAATATAGTGCTCTACAAAAATTGTGGCCCATCTACCACACCAAAAATAGAATCATCCCTACTAACTACTAGGATTCTCTACACTTTCCTCCTAACCTCCTAATCCCTTTCTCTCACTCCTATATTACCTCTCACCACACTATGATGAAGTTGATCCCCCCACCCATGATGTTGCTATATCCATGAAATGTGGCATTAATAAGACCACTAAATTTGTGCTCCTATGGTTGCATCAAGATCTATAAGTCGAGTGCAATGGAATAGCCAAATCCCACCTCACTAGCACATCCTTGTAGGCTACCACTCTATCCCTCTCTCACAAATAAGATCCCCTATACTCATGCCTATAGGCCCAAAATGACCACATCCTTAGAAAACTTTTTGAAATATTTTCTAAGGCAAAGAAGGATGTTCCATCCCACATGAGATCCAATGTATTTTATAGTGGTGCAGGATAGGATGTTCTATTCCACGGTCAAAATGGTCAAAGTTCACTTTACCACTTTTGAAATCGTGGATCACAACATATTTTTGATTAAGTCTAAAAGCTCAGTGGCCTACAACATGTTCTAATCCATGTGACATCCAACATGGTTCCAATCCATGGTCAAAGTAGTCAAAGTTCACACTTGCTTACTTTCGAATCATGGCACAATGCATATTGTTCTAGTCCACGCATGCTAAAGGCTATTTCAAGCTTGTTCTACCCCACGAGAGTTCAAGAGTATTTTGTAGTGGCACAACACACATGTTCTAGCCCATGGTCAAAATGGTCAAATATTGCAAAAGTGAATAATAAAGTCATGGACTAGCACAAGGTTTTATATAGCATATGTCTTATGTTATATCCCATGCATGGGCCAGAGCGATGCTCTACCCCGCGGTCAGCCACAGTCAAACTTGGAGGCACGAGTTTTGAGGCATGGACTACAACACATTGTAGATCATGTTCTACGCCATGGATGTGAATCGACTCTAAAGTAGATTGAAGAATAAGAGTCGTGGCCTAGTGCAATGTTCCATCCCATGCACCTCCAAGTATATTTTCATGCTAAAGCCTCATGTGCTCCAGCCCATGGTCAAAGTGGTCAAAAGAAGTGAGAAGTTGTTAAGAGGAGTGGGCTACGACATGTTCCACGCTACGAAGCTATCAAAGGATTTCAAGGTTTAATCTTGGTCGTCCATTCATAGATCAATGGTTGGTCCATTCTGATGATATCTCGAGTACATAAAAGTAGAGCCTTTGCATCATGAACTGGTTGAGCAAGAGAGCTAGCAGATGAAGCATCATCAAAGCCAAGAACCAAGAAAATATAGTTGTAGTCAGTTGCAGATCTATGATAGATAAGGTCTACAAGAATGAAAGATGATCGAGATCACATTTTTGATAGCTTGGAGCCAAACCACCATGAAGAACCAACAAGTTGCAGGGGCCGAGCTGCAAAGGAGTGCAAGATCACATAGTTTTTGCTGGTCTCAAATGCAAATCAAAGACTACCACCTCAACATCTGGCTGATCTGGCATTTCATTTTCCTTGTAATGTTCCATTTCTTTCAATTTATTTTCAAAGCATGTAAAACTATAAAAGGAGGTCGAACCCTCATTTTGAAGGGTCAGCTCTAGAGTGTTTGCTTGCCCTACTATGTAATACTTATTTGCAAATCAATAGAAGGAACATTACTTGGAATGTTTGCCTCAAACTGGTGTCTTCTATAATTTTGGAGAGATTCAAGTTGTGGATTGCTTTTCTGCTATTGCTACTATGGTTAGTCTATTCTACTGATATTGGATTGCTAACTTAGAGCAATTGAAATATTTTCATAATTGAATCTGTGCTTGCAAGAAGTTATTTTCTATTAAATCTTGATACTGATCTTATTCTTCTAATTTGGATTATTAGTATCTTGATATTGAAATAGCTTTCTTGAAGTATATCTTTATTTTATCTGTAATATTGAAGATTACTTGTAATTAGTTTCAAGTGTGGGACATTGGAAATTGTTTTGTAATATGGGTCTTTCCTTGTAGATGCCTATGTTGTTAGCTCTATCCATCCACTATTTGATTACTATTTCTTAACCCTAACTCATTTCTATCCCTACCTTTTAAAAATTTAATTAAGCTTAAATGAGTCAACACCTTATTAGTTGACAAGGAATACCAGCCTACTCTGGAGGTTGGATTAGAGTAATATTTAATCCATCCAATGTTGTGGTCTAAACTATGATTAGTGGGTGCATGCCTAATCAGAGAATTGGAAGATAACAGTCACAGTATCAAGCTTTTACTTGATGGCAATTTGGATCCCAATAGTTTTTGGCATGCTCGATGGGACATGTTAACAAGAACACTAGTTAACCCACTCTTTCTACCTTTACCTTTTCCTAGAGGAATCAAGATTTGGTGAATTATCTTGACCTTAAAGTGATGATCAGTAAATTCACCTAGTGACTCCCTGAATTCAAGAATCTAGAAAAGCCTTTTTGATAGCTCATAGTTTTCATGAATACTAGGTCATCTGCAAAGAATAACCCAAAGTCTTTCATCTATTATGAGCTCCCTTTGAGAGGATCTACTATCTTAAGGAATTTGAACCTAGATTTCTAGTCAAACAAAACTCCTCCAAAAATTCAACCTGAGGTGCCTCCAAGACCACCTCCAACAAGAGCAATGATTAGAAATATGGCTCATAATGTAGAAATAATGCCAATGTGGCCCCAAATCTACCCCTGTAGAAGTATCCTAGTTGGAATATAGCTGGCCCCTTGAGGCTTGCTCATATGCATGATATTCCCCAAGATGTATCCAAAGCCATCCCTACCTATGATGGATCAAGAAAAACCACTTACGAGCATTGCCAAGATATTCTAAATCTAGCAACAATTCATAATATAAAGAATGAAGATGTCATTATCAGAATCCTGGCCCTATCCTTTAGAGGGAAGATCTTACACTAGTTCAGGACTTTGGAGGATAATAGCATTACTTCATGGGCTGAGTTAGTAGAACCTTTTGTAGAGGAATTCAATGAGTCTATTGATCCCTTCTCCCTTCTAAATCAGTTTACATCCATGCAAAAACATCAGCAAGAATCAGTTTCAGACTTTAATCTAAGATTTAGTAGAACCTAGAAGAGAATTCCACCTGAAGCTAGGCCAGCTACAACCCTTGCTTTTATGTACTATATCAGAGCCCTTGGATCAGAATTGGGCTTACAAACTCAATAGGTAGGGATATATACTTTTCCCCAGGTTTATACTGCAGTCATCTAGGCTGAGAATATTCTTATCAATGTAGGGAGGTTACCCCCAAAGACTATGATGCCTTACTACTCTAAAATTCCTAATACCCAAGGTTAGGCAAATACATCTTCTTACATGGACCCCCTCCTCTTTCATCACCAACTCCAAATATGACTCCAATTCCCCTCCCCAAACCATCTTCTACTCCAGTTTCTTTCCCTCCTCTTCCATCTCAAGCACCTCAAGAATATTCTATGCTTCTTGATATTCAAAACACTTTGAAAACTCTCAGTAACAAGATGAATTCAATGGAGAAGAGAGATATAGAGAGATCACAACAAAGAAGGTTTCCCTATGTTAATAGAGATCAGAAGCTTGGTACTAGCAATAGTGCTAGAATCAAAGTTAATGCCATTCAAGAAGATCTAAAATATTCCTCTGAAACTAGCCTTGTGAATGTATGGTGCCTTGTGTGTAATGATCCCCATGACTCAGAGTCATGTGTAATGTATCAACATCATGTGCAACAAGCCATGGAAAAGGTAGAGAGAAATCATAAAGGTAGAGTCAATATGCTTTGGCAACTAGACCAGATCATGGTTGGGCAAGATCTTGATGAAGAAGGACCTATTGCTATCATGACAAGATCTAGAAAGAAGACATTGTAGGTTGATCCATAGAATATGGGGCAATTTCAAGTCCCTTCTCAGAAGAAGAAAGATCCTCCTCTGCAAAATAATGATCAATTTCCTATTCCTCAAGCCACTAAAAAGAGGGACATGGTACCTAAAGGCCAAGAAAAGGAGGTCAGTTTCCCTAGGTGGTTTGACAAAGAAAATGATAAAGAGAGGATGAGATCCAAAAGTGAAGCACAAGAAAAGCTTTGATTCCCCTCTATAACTAAGAGGTAAAGGATTGAAGCCACACAACAATACAAGAGGAAGTATGGTGAGCTAGAGAGAAAGTTTGAGAATCCTACTTCAGCAAAATTAGAATATAACATTGTAGAAGAGATGAAGAGAATTCCCTCCAAGGCTAGCCTCTATGATACCCTCTTTATCCCTGGTCAAATAGATCTACTAAAAGCTTCTTTGAGTAAGAATCCTCAAGAAAAGTAGGCCACTACCATCCTCACTGTGTCTTCTAGAAAATATAAGATGTCTCCTACTATTTTAAAGAATAAACCCCCCATTCTATATTTCTTTGTGGATGGAGGGTTGGATAGTTCACAATTGTATGATTGATTCAGGGGCCTCCACCATGGTTATGCCCAAGGTAGTCTACGAGGAGATGGGTATGGAGTATACTAGATCCTATCTTAGAGTTCTGTAGTTGGATGGGACACTAGTAAAGATAGTTGGGGTAATAAAATATGTACTCATGAGATTGCATAGAGCCCCAGAGGTGACCATTGTACAAGAGATTGTGGTTGTAGACCTAGAGCCCTATTTTGGTCTATGCCTTTCTAGAGAGTTCACTACCAAATTGGGAGGATGTATGTACTTGGATTACTCTAGTATGGTGATTCCCTTCAAAGGAAAGAGAATAAGGATCACACCTGAGAAGCATGTATCATATCACATTGAAAATTTTGAAGAAGACATGTGTAACCTCACACCTCTAGATGATTTTGAAATAGTAGAAAGTTTTGAAGAACTAGAGGTTGAGGATGAGTTACCATTCAGAGAGGATTATAGCCAGTTTGGAATAGGAATGGGCACATACAACATCTCCTTAGAAGTAAAGAAAAATATCCTTGCTATATCTAATCAGTATCTGAGGGAAATAGAGACTTGGACCATGCACTTTGATGGTGCAAGATGCAAAAATGGGGTTGGTGTCGGTGTAGTTTTGTAGTCTCCATCAGAAGGTGTAAAGAGTTTTGCATACAGGTTGACATGGTCTTGTACCAATAATGTTGTAGAGTATGAAGCTTTATGCTTAGGGCTGATGCAAGCTGAGAGCATGGGTATCAAGATATTGAATATATATGGTGACTCTGAGCTAATAGTAAATCAGGTAAGAGAGAGATGCAATAGTAAGCACCATTACCTGAAAGCATATAGAAATAGGGTGTGGGATTTGATGGAATCCTTTGATGCCCTCAACATTCATTTTGTTCCTAGAAGGTAGAACATGTTGGCTGACTCTTTGGTAGTTAGAGGATCTAATTTTAACCCTTCTGTAGATATAGGAGTTGCTAAAGACAAAAGAATCAAAATGGTTTTCAGGCCTGTAGTCCTAGATAGATAGATTTTCTGGTAAGTCTTTGAGAGTGATGAATAGATCATCAACTTCTTGGTAAGAGAGGCTTGTTTATCCACTATTCAAGAGGAAGTGCTAGATGAGATTGACCAATAAGATGTTATCCAATTAAAAAACAATCATATCCCAAGAGGGTTGGTCACACTTGAAAGCCTCTTTGATAATGAAGATAGGAAGAAAATCAAAACTATGGAGATCAATGAAAAAATCTATAAGGAGATCAAGATTGAGAAGGAAAAGAAGCTCAAAGTTGGTATCCACTATTCTCCAGAAGAGGTAGAGGAGATTAAAGCCCTGTGCCTAAAATACCAAGACATTATGGCCTGGTCATACGAAGATCTTAAGGTATATGACAAAAGGGTGATCCAACATACAATTGAGCTAGAACCAGATGCAAAGCCTTTCAGGTAGAAGCAAAGGCCTGTGAATCCCAGGATTGAGTCCATAATGAGAGAAGAGCTACTTAAACTACTTAAGGCTAAAATTATATATCCAATTAAGCACTCCACATGGGTAGCTAACTTGGTTCCTGTGAGGAAGAAGAATGGAGACATCCGCCTATGTGTAGATTTTAGGAATCTCAACCAGGCATCATTGAAGGATCACTACCCTCTCCCTCATATTGATCAGATTCTTTAGATTGTTGTAGGAGTAGAGAGGTTCTCACTATTAGATGGCTTCTCCGGTTATAACCAGATTTGGGTGAAATATGAGGATCAATTCAAGATAACATTTACTACCAAATGGGGTACTTTTGCTTATCAGAGGATGCCTTTTGGTCTATCTAATGCAGGGGCTACATTCTAGAGAGCTATGGATTATGCTTTTGGAGAGCTCATTAATAAAGTCATTCTGATCTACTTGGATGATATGATTATGTTCTCTCATGAGAAACAAGATCACCTGATGCACTTGGAGCAAGTATTTGAGAAATACAGAGAATTTGGTATCTCTCTTAACCCAAAGAAGTCATTCTTTGCAGTTCATGAAGGGAAGTTGTTGGGCCATGTGGTCTCTAAAGAAGGGATGTCTATTGATCCAGATAGAGTTAAATCAATTCTTACCCTTCCCTTGCCCATGAACAAGAAAGCTCTACAGTCCTTCTTTGGGTAGATCAACTTTTTCAGGAAGTTTATCTTAGATTTTACTCAAAAGGTGAAGCCCATCTCAGAGTTGCTAAAGAAAAATGTAGATTTCAAGTGGACTGAAGTGAGGAAATAAGCTTTTGAGATCATTAAGCAATCCATTGCCACTGCTCCAGTTCTGGTGAATCCTGATTTTAGTAAGAATTTCATCATGTATGCTTATGGAGCTGAAGAGAGCTATGCATCTGTGCTTACTCATAAGAATGATGATGGGGAAGAACATCCCATATTTTTTTGGAGCCAAACTCTCCATGAGTACCAGATCAAATACAACTTCATCGAAAGACAAGTCTTTGTAGTGATGAAGTCATTGAAGAAATTCAGGCAATACTTGGCTCAAAGTAAAACCTTGGTGTATGTAGTCCACCCAGATGTAAGAAGTTTCATTTTACAAGGTGAGCTGGGAGACAAAAGAGCAGGTTGGATTACCAAGATCCAGGAGTATGACGTGGAAATCCATCCTACCAAGCTGGTCAGAGGTAGAGCATTATGCCAAGGGTTAACAGAGAATATGGTCATAGAACAAATGATAGCTTGTCAATCAACAATAGAAGATCAAGTCGGAGAGCCTCAATCAGGAGATTCAGACTGGGTTGATCAGATGACCAGATATTTCTAGATAGGGATTTGTCCTCAGGATCTTAACCCATCACAAAGGAGGAGATATAGGCTTCAAGCCTTAAAGTATGTCTTACTACTAGAAGGACTATATAGGAGAAATCTGGATGGAGTCCTCCTAAGATGCTTGAAGGATGATCAAAAGCAAAAGGTTATTAAAGAATTCCATGGAGGATTATCTGGAGGACATTTTTTAGGAAGGGTCACAACTTTAAAAATCATTAGAGTAGGCTATTATTGGCCTACTATTTTTTTTGACACCTTCAAGGTAACAAGAGCCTATGATGAATGTCAGAGGTATGTGGGAAGAACTAAAAATGCATCATTCCCCCTCAAGCCTATTCAAGTAGAAGAGCCATTTCAATAATGGGGTTTGGATTTCATTGGGATAATTAACCCAAATTCCTTAGTAGGACATAAATACATTTTGACTACCACATATTACCTTACCAGATGGGTAGAAGCCATCCCCACAAAGAAATCATATCAGGAAGTGGTAATTGACTTCATGGAAAGCTTGATTGCAATATTTGGCATCCCTGAAGCTATAGTAAGTGATAATGGTCCAACCTTCATAGGAGCTAAGTACATTGAGTTTGCTAGCAAGTATGGTATCACCATAAAGAATTCTTCCAATTACTATCCTCAAGGGAATGGATTAGCAGAGTCAACTAATAAGAATCTACTGAGAATTCTGAAGAGATCATTAGAAGATAACAAAAGGAGTTGGCACCTATTGTTAGAGCAAGCTCTATGGGCAGATAGGATCACCATCAAGAAGTCTATCAAAACCTCTCCCTATGCTTTGGTGTATGGCAAAGAAGTAGTCCTACCTATTCACTTGGAAATACTAGCTCTCAAGCTAGTAGACTCAGAAGAAGAATCCAATCAGTGTCCAGTTGAAACTAGATTGACACATCTACTCTAGTTAGAAGAGAAAAGGACTCAAGCATATGAGGATTTCTAGAAACATTCATCTGATATTAAGGGATGGTTTGATAAGAAAGCCAGATTCAGAAAATTCAAAGTAGGGGACTCTATTTTGAAGTGGAATGTGGAGAGAGCTAAGCTAGGACATCATCAAAAGTTTGACTCTTTCTGGGATGGCCTTTCAAAGTAGCTGAGGTTAAAGAAAGCAACTCTTTCCAGCTTGAATATTTAGAGGGAAACATTCAGCCAATCCCGGTTAATGGTTTCCATCTCAAACTCTACTTTGATTAAGAATAAATATTCTCTTGTAACATATGTATATATTTGTATTATACTTTTGTTTTCTGTTCTAAAATTTTTTGTATAGAGAAAAATATATATAAAAAAGAAAAAGCTACAAGGCAAGATTATGAAAAAGAGCTAAGGGTGGTAGTGGGACACGACATATGCTCCACATTGCGCTCAATATGCTAAAAGTGGCCATGGGCTACAACATATGTTCCATGCCACTCTTAAAAGGTAAAGAGATAGAAAAGCACCATAATTGAAAACATGTTCTAGGCCATGACCAATCAATGAACAACATGATATCTCCCGTCAAGTCACCCATATTTTGATTTGAGAAGTGTACAATGGGTAGTTGTCCGATGTTCACATTAATGGTGGAAGGCATGCATGCAAGAGGATTTAAAGCTCAAATGTTGGTTGCCATCCATTTTACAAGCAACATTCATCTACCAGGGAGAGCATAACAAAGTAGTAAGATAGTTTGCAAGAATATAAGAGAGTGAGCACCTAGTGAATTTTCATAGAAAATGGCCTCTAAAAGAGCTTAGGAAGAGAAACAGCTAGAAATTGTCGAATTAGAATGCTATATTGATAAAGTAGAGGTAGTGGCTGACACTATACTAACATTTTTAGGGAGAACTAAGCTCAGAAGAGATATCAATGACAAATTTCGAAGGGGTGAACCTATGATAGTTCAAGGTAATTGCATTGTCCACTCCTTTTTATTTTTACATCTGTGATTCAGTCCTCATTATCTCGAATTAGTTTTTAATTGTCAAGTTATTATGACCCTAGGGACAAGAGTAGTTAAGATAGCTAATGGGAAAACCCTATTTAGTATCACAGCTAAGGCTTGTCATGATTTGTTTGCTTTAGGTGTAGAACCACTTGTGAGACCTAAATTTTTTGATATAGTAGAGTAGGCTGGATATTATTCCTTGTAAAAATATGCTCATGAAGGAGAGCCTTTTAGGAAGTGGGTTTACAGTCAATTCAAAACCATCAAGTCAAAAATAACATTGCCTACAACCCCAATTCCCATTGAACAATTTGCAAACCCTAAGCTTTTCTCCATGTTGGCCTACTTAGAGGGTTTAGATTCTGATCGGTATGTGAGAGACTGGTAGATAGCCACTGTGTATTGCATTTTGAATGAGAAAATGTATAGGCCCAAAGTAGAAGAAGAGGGTATCAAGCCAATTTATTTTGATTGGCCCACCTTTCTCTCCAAATGAATGCATGAGCAACTGGTTAGGATGAAGAAAGATTCAGAGAACCCTTCCTTCCGACATTGTTCAAATTTGGTATGGATGTTTTATGCTACCATGAGGCACATGATGCCCTGGATTCTAGTAAAGGATAAGAATGATAAAGGAGATCCTATCCCTATTTATTATTGGACCAACCATCTGAGGAGCACAGAATCCTACTACAGGTTCAACTTGGAATTTCTAGGGCCAACCTTGAAAATCATGTATGGGAAATGCCCTAGGTTGCCAAGGTTGGCTAAAGAATTGTTACGAGTAGAAGATACCAAAGAAGGGGACTGGTATATTCTTACAGAAGGCACTATCATCAGACTCTATGGTTTTACTGGAAAACCTTTTCTGCTACCTCATTTTGTAACTAGTAGGCTATTGGCCCTAGAGTACTTAAGGCAAGCAAACTTTATCAACTTAAATTTTGGCTCTAGCAAAGGGAGGAAAATTTTCCTGACTTACTCTCATAATGTGGATGATATAACGATAACCAGAAAGGGTCAAGGTGAACAAATTACCCAATATTTGGAGAGGTTAGGTCTATTGTACATCCCACAAATATGGAGATATGACCCTGATGACAAGTTCTCGAAGAGGAACATTGCCCTAAATAAGGAAAAAGCTCTCAAGTTTGAAAAGACTTCAAGGCCTCATTTTGAAGAGGGCAGGAATAATAAATAAAATGCTTCGTTGGAGTGGAATGTCACTAAAATGGAACAACTGCCCCCATGGAGAGACTTTTATGAACAAATAGTTGATTTTGACCCTACAAAGAACAAAGACCATTGTTTGAAAGAGTCTAAGATTAAGGAAGTTGAGAGGAAAAAAGGATGGGATGAAGGTAAAATTGTAGATTGGTGGATAATGAGAGTGGAAATAGGTACATACAAGGCTAGAGTGGGCCGACAGGCTGACAATGATTTCTCTGAGTTGTATGAAAAACATATTAAGACCTGGAAGGCCAAAGATACCAAGAATTTGGTATTAAGCTACATGAGGGCTGAAACAAAAGAAAAAGAGAAAGTTCAAGCAACATCAGACTCTCTTTCCCCACCTTCCTAGGAAGAAATTTAGGAAGTGGAGACCAATGCTCCATTAATGGCTGAAGAAGCCCCAAAAGCATTCGAACCTTCACAGGAGCAATTAAAGAAGTATTCTGTAGGGGCTCAGATTATGAGCAAAATGCATTATTCTGGTGATAAGGTAGTAAATACAGAAATCATCCAGATAGTTAATAGGCCTAAATGCCTAGCCCTAGGTGGAGAACCTCCTATGACTGAGATAAATTGGAAAAATAAAGATGATGATTTTGTCTTCACTCTTGTGAGTTTCACCACTGCAGCTACAACTAAGCCAACTTCGACCATCGAAGTTGCATTACAGGAAGAACAATCTGAGGAGGATACAGAGAGTGATAAGCCTATGGTGTTTCAAGTTTTCAAGAGAAAGGCAAAATATTCAGTAGAGGAAGCTCAGAAAGAGGTCTGCAAGAAGCTAAAAATGGATCAGGGGTAGAGTGTTGAACAAGTCCCTATTGTAGTTGTAGAGCTATCAATACAATAGGCACAACACCAAAGTGTGGAGGAGATTCTCGAGCATCCTACTTCTATAGGTGAAGGTATTATTTCTATCCCTTCTTCTCCTTCTCTTTCCCCAAAGGAACCCCCTTCCCATTCTCAAGAAAATTTGGAACAAAAGGTACCCTCTCCCCCTCATGACTCATCACCCAATCCATCAGCTACCATAGAGGGTCAAACCAATCCATCTCCTCCACCTTCATCTAAAATCCCAATCACATCATCCCCTAACATTTCATCTTTTCCCTCAAATTTATTACCTTCAGTAACATCAGAAGGACAAAATATTTCATCCCTTCCAACTCATTCCATGATTTCAACTTCCATCCCTATGTCTTCCCCAATTGCAACCCCTGCAATCAGTACAGATTCAACTATTATCACCACTACCCCATTCTCATCATCTTCTGAGTCTATCCTCCCTTATCTTATAGCTTCTCCTCCCCTTACAAGTCATTCTACATTAGCTTATTTATATAAAGGAAAGGAGGTTTCATAGAATATTCAATATTTTTGGGCTGAGAAACTTTCTAAGCCTTCAAAGAAGATGGCTACAAAGAGAAAGATAATGATCGTTGATCTAGTGACAAGGCAAAGGACTAATAGATCCATCACACCTCTGGTGAACAAACCTGAAGAAGATATGACTATACAAGATTATCATCTAGAAGAATATACAGAATATATTGAGCAATTACCGATGGAGGATGAGTTGGTCATAGCAAAATCTCACCTTGAAACTTTCTATGTCAAGATCGACATCTATAAGGAGCAAGTTGGAAAGCTAGAAGAAAAGATAGAAAAGTTGGAGAAGATAGTCAACAATCAGAAAAAGGTGGAAAATGTCATAAGGAATGAAGTCAAAAGTTGGCAGAACAGGTATCAGGAGGCTATTAAGCTTAAGGAACAAGTTGAAGAGTAGAAGAAAAAGAATGAAGACCAAGCTAAAGAAATACAAGATTTGAAGCATCAACTTTAGATTGAGAAAGCCAAAGCCTCAAGCTTCTCAAAAGGAGTAAATAAGGTTAGGAAAGAGCTATGGTCTAAAATCCTTGAGAAGTGTTCAGGAATCTAGCTTGTAATCGACTACATGGATGATGCCAACCATTTATTGCAAAATACCAAGGAAGACTTGGATAAATTCATGGAGGAACTACAACCTATGGTGATACTAGTAGAGCAGATATACAAGCTATCTGAGAGTATATTTAGTGAAGCTACAAAGCCTATTCCCAATAAGGCATGGAGCACTTCTAGATTAGCTACTAGGGTTGTAGTTGAGAAGAATAGATTGCTCTAGAAGGGCTGGTTATTATCTGATAAAATTGAAGACACAATTCAGGATATTATGGATATCAATAATGAAATGACACAATATGGTTTTGGGGACTGTGGATTGAAAGCAACACCTTGTTGTTAGAAGTAAGATATCAAAAAGAGTATAGCTTCAATCATTCAAGATGAATCTAAGATAGATAGTTGGGAGGATCCGATTGATCAAGAGCAGGTCTCTCAAATGATAAAAGACTTAACTAGGCTCAAATATCTAATGGAAGACCTAGTGAACAAAGGTAACTCTGCTACTTATGAAGAGACCTCCAAGTTGGAATATGTCCATAAGAGGCTTAAAGAAACCTCCAACCCTACTATATTATTTGGAATCAAGCTTTGCAAACTTTGAAAATGATGGTTCAGTTATTTGGGATAGATCCGAACCCCAAAGATAAGCACGAGACTTCTCAAGAAGAAGAAGAAGTTGAAGAAGATCAGGCTGAAGAGCAATTAGAGAAGGATGTTGAGGATACATAGAGAAGGTATAGGATGAGTAGCTCCAAGAGTAGAACCAAGAAGAGAATGAAAAATAATAAGTAGCCTTGTGGCTGAAGTAGACTTTAACATTTTTGCATTCATGTATATATTGTGTATTTTGTTTTTGTTCTGATACTGTCAGAGAAATAGTAATAAAAGTGTGAGGCCTATGGTAGAAAATGAAAAATACATGAAGGCATTTTGTCCAAACTGATTGAAGTTATAAAAGGGGATATAAGTCCATATTTCTAGGCTAAGGTGGTGCCCATGGTGAGAGTTTTGAAGTATATTGTTTCTAACATGGTTTCCATGTGAACCGTTACTCTCTGAGTATCTTCATAAATGTTCTAGAGAGTAATAGTCACATAGAAGCTATTCTATGAAGCATAGTCTATAGATTTCATCATTTTTGACTCTTGATGCCCAATGGATAAGACTCTGAGTTCTCAAGCTTTGCGAGCAAAACCCCCTAGGAGGTGCCAGAATGTAGGCCCAAAATGGCCACATCCTTAGAAAATTTTTGAAATATTTTCTAAGGCAAAGAAGGATGTTCTATCCCATGTGAGATCCAATGTATTTTACAATGGTGCAGGATAGGATGTTCTATTCCATGATCAAAATGGTCAAATTTCACTTTGCCACTTTTGAAATCATGGATCACAACATATTTTTGATTAAGTCTAAAATCTTAATGATCTGCAACATGTTCTAATCCATGCGACATCCGACATGGTTCCAATCCATGGTCAAAGTAGTCAAAGTTTACACTTGCTTACTTTTAAATCATGGCACAATGCATATTGTTCTAGCCCATGCATGCTAAAGGCTATTTTAAGCTTGTTCTACCCCATGAGAGTTCAAGAGTATTTTGTAGTGGCACAATACACATGTTCTAGCCCATGGTCAAAATGGTCAAATATTGCTAAAGTGAATAATAAAGTCATGGATTAGTACAAAGTTTTATATAGCATATGTCTTATGTTATATCTCGTGTGGCTAGAGTGATGCTCTACCCTATGGTCAACCATAGTCAAACTTGGAGGCATAAGTTTTGAGGTATGGACTACAACACATTGTAGATTATGTTCTATATCATGGATGTGAATCAACTCTAAAGTAGATTGAAGAATAAGAGTCATGGTCTAGCGCAATGTTCCATCCTATGCACCTCCAAGTATATTTTCATGCTAAAGCCTCATGTGCTCTAGCCCACACTCAAAGTGGTCAAAATAAGAGAGAAGTTATTAATAGGAGTGAGCTAAAACATGTTCCATGCCATAAAGATTTCAAAGACTTTCAAGGTTTAATCTTGACCATCAGTTTGTAGATCAATGACTGGTCTAATTTGATGATATCTCAGGCACATAAAAGTAGAGCCTTTGCATCATGAATTGGTTGAGCAAGAGAGCTAGCAGATGAAGCATCATTAAAGCCAAGAACCAAGAAAATATAGTTGAATAGTTGCAGATCTATGGTAGATAAGGTCTACAAGAATGAAAGATGGTCGAGATCATATTTTTGATAGCTTGGAGCTAAACCACCATGAAGAACCAGCAAGTTGCAGGGGTTGAGCTGCAAAGGAGCGCAAGATCACATAGTTTTTCTGGTCTCAAATGTAAATCAGAGGCTACCACCTCAACATCTGGCTGATCTGGCATTTCATTTTCCTTGTAATGTTCCATTTCTCTCAATTTATTTTCAAAGCATGTAAAAACTATAAAAGGAGGTCGAACCCTCATTTTGAAGGGTCGGCTCTAGAGTGTTTGCTTGCCCTGCTATGTAATACTTGTTTGCAAATCAATAGAAGGAACATTACTTGGAATGTTTGCCTCAAACTAGTGTCTTCTATAATTTTGGAGAGATTCAAGTTGTGGATTGCTTTTCTGCTACTGCTGCTATGGTTAGTCTATTCTACTGATATTGGATTGCTAACTTAGAGCAATTGAAATATTTTCATAATTGAATCTGTGCTTGCAAGAAGTTATTTTCTATTAAATCTTGATACTGATCTTATTCTGCTAATTTGGATTATTAGTATCTTGATATTGAAATAGCTTTTCTTGAAGTATATCTCTATTTTGTCTATAATATTGAAGATTACTTGTTTTGAATGTTGTTAATTTCAAGTGTGGGACACTAGAAATTGTTTTGTAAGATGGGTTTTCCTTGTAGATGCCTATGTTGTTAGCTCTATCCATCCACTGTTTGATTACTATTTCTTAACCCTAACTCATTTCTATCCCTACCCTTTAAACATTTAACTGAGCTTAAATGAGTCAACACCTTATTAGTTGACAAGGAATACCAACCTACTCTAGAGGTTGGATTAGAGCAATCTTTAATCCATCCAATGTTGTGGTCTAAACTATGATTAGCGGGTGCATGCCTAATCAGAGAATTGGAAGATAACAGTCATAGTATCGAGCTTTTTCTTGATGGCAATTTGGATCCCAACAATCCCAGGCATGTTGTAGCTGAGCAATATCTATCTATGTTGTTTCCATGTATCCCCCACCCCCCAACCACTTTACCTCCTCCTAGGGTCTATCTCTCTCAGCTAGAGTAGTGTCTCTCTTGATTTACATGTCCCTATTGACCTAAAATCCCATCCTCTCTAGTACCCATGCAACCTCTCAATCATCCAACTATGCCTCTACCTACCATACTCAATATTTGAGCATCTTGACCTCCTCTACTGCATCCATCACCTGACCCCACTCTAGCCTATCAAACTCAATATTAACTCTATACTCCCCTCTAAATTTTTTTGCTAGCCCTTCTCAGCTATAGCATTTTATATGTCTGCTCCCTCATCTACTCGATGATAAACTCATTACCTAAGAGGCTCCTCCTCCTCATCCTTAGCCCCACTAATTGCCTCCTCTATCTCGCTAGTTGTTTGCACCCTCCTCCCTATCCACATCCTCTTATACATATCCCTTCGAGAACCATCTTTGTGTTGCCCACCATCTATCATACTTCGATGTGGTACCAACATCATCTACATTTGGTACTTATTAGAAATAGATTATATTACATCATTTGGGTCATGTAAATGTACCTTCCTAGGTACATACTTAGGACATTAGATTACTTTAGGGGGAAGTTATCTAGTTACTTCATGCAATGTAATAAATGCACAAGTGTCAATGTGCAAGTTGTATATGTGCAAGGTGTCCCTTGCACAACTAGGTAGAGTGTTGGCCAAGGAACCTATCTTCCTATATAAAAAGGGCCTCATTGTAACAAGTAGAATATAGAAAGCTCAGAGCATATTCGTAGGTAGTAGCATAGTGTTGTGTAGATCACCATATATTGGTGATGGGTGCAATGTAGTCCAATAGCTTTGTTCATGGAGTGTCCATTTCCTCCATAGCTACATTGTATTCATTTTCATCATTTCTATTTATAGCATATTTCAGTCATCTCATAGATTTACTTTCTTTCATATTATTCTACATCTTGTGATTGTTATCTCCCATTATACATTGCATCAAAATCTAATAGTGGTATCAGAGCCATGGTAGATCTAGCCATAATAGATCAATAGGAAAACCACCATTATCATTGAGCTTGAGTTTTTTGTCAACTTGATGCATTATTGGACCAACCACTATCAAAAACTCTCAGAAGAGTCTAGGTGGTAGAATTAGGGAGAGCCACAAGTGAGGACTGAAAGAAATCTTAGTTCTAGAAATATTGAGATTACATTTGGCTAGAGTCTTTCCACAGAGTTGCAAGAAAAACTTATGAAGACTAGGACTCAACATTCAATCCACTAGATTGACAAATCAACTAGTGAAGATCATTCAGGATATCTAGAATTTGTTAACTATTGCCCAAAGTTTCTTTTGTTGTAGAAAATTAATTCTTAGATGATTGGGACACCTCCTACAATAGAAATCTAGGAGACTTCAACTTTGTTGCCCAAAGGTCGGTGTGCCTTCATAGTGTAGATATTAGTTCCTTGTGCAAGAAAAGAATATTATGGAAGAAGACTTCTGGAGAAGAGTCATGGTGAAGTTAGGAGATTGGAGATCTCCATTTCTAGATTGAGAACTTCATAGAAGAAGAAAAGGCCATAGAAGCCTTGATCTAGAAGAAAAGACCATAGAAGCCTTGATCTAGAAGAAAAGGCCATAGAAGCCTTGATCTAGAAGAAAAGGCCATAGAAGCCTTGATATTGAAGAAAAGGCCACATAAGCCTTGATATTGAAGAAAAGGCCATAAAAGCCTTGATACTAAAAAAATGCCATAGAAGCCTTGATCCTGAAGAAGACTCTAGAAGAGAGTATCTGATTCAGAAGTAGATTAATATTTTAGTACTAATACTTTGTTGTAGGGAAAGGAGATTCAGTGAGTTGGGAAACTTCCTACAAGAAAGTTAGGAAGAGTATCTTCTTCAGAATCAATCTAGCACCTAAAGCAAAATTGAAGGTAAAGAGATCAGGAGAAGATCTCATTGAAGAACTTCTAGTCTTGGAAGAAGAAGGACTAGGAGAGTCCTGCTCGAATCTAAAGTAGTAGATTAGAGATCCAAGAAGATCTCACCACCAACACTTCTAGGAGTATAAGGTTGAAGAAAATGTCTCAAGGAAGACTAGAAGAAGTTGTAAGATCAAAGACCTTGGGGAGGTCTCAATGAGCATCTAGTAAAAGGCTTGGAGAGCCTTATTGAAGAAATCATCAAAGGAGAACTCATTGGAGAAATTCACTATAGAAGATAGTGAAATATTTGGGACAATTATCACCATCTAACAACAAGCCCAAAAGAAGAAGAAGAATTTGGCAAGGAGTTCCAAATCTTAGAAGACCTCAAGACATTTAGAATCTTGAGAAGAAGATCCTGCTTGAAGTCATAATTTGACAAGAAGACTTGAAGATAGAAGAAGCTTACCAAATTCAAGAGATTTGAATATTACCTCTCACAACAAGAAGGTATTATTTGTTGAGATAAAGACTTCTAAAAATCTACAAAAAATGAGGAGACTACAAGAGGAGAACAAGCCACCAAATCCTAGGCTCGTGAAAGAAAGTTTGAGACCATTTTTTGGTGAAGAAGAAACTAAGCAGCAAGATCCTACTCAAGTAACAACTTGGTGATCTTAGACACCAAATCTCTCAAGATCTACATCCTCTACAAAAGCTAAAAAGCTTTCAAAAATGTAAGCAACTATTGGTGCAAGTAGATTCATTAATTGGATTACTTATCATATTTGTTAAAGCACCTTAATTTGGATTAAAGTTGCAAGAAGGAAAATTGGATTACAGTCTTCAAAAGTGCAAAAAGAGAAAAGTTCCTTTTAAGGTTCATTTGCACATTAGTTAGGAGTTGATTAGATTAAAAATTACAACTATATCTATCAACTACCTATCATCTACTTTGGAAAAATAAAATAAGACTAAGTCCTACAATATTAATTGTAGTGAAATTGTAGAATAATTATTGAAGGTTCATTTCAAATTATTCTTGATTAGTTGTAGTAAATTGATTAAGTGCACTTATAAGTTATTTTGAGAGTTGATTGGAGTGATAAGGTGTGATTTTTAGTGCATTAAAAGTGAAATATTAGTGGGTTCATTTGCACTACTATATTACTCTCAAAAATCTTAGTGTTTGTGTTCTTGAGAAAGGCACAAAATCAGAATTTGACAAAGTGTCTAAAGACACTATTAGTGCACAAAAATCTGCAACACATAGTGGCCAAGTGAAGCCACCAAAATAGGTTAGAATCCTCCAAAACTTGGAGAAGAAGACAACTAACCAAAATCAGAAATAGAAGCTTCAAATATTGAGACTTGGTGAGTCTCAAATCCAAAGCATTACAGGGTTAGTTGCAAGGAGAAAAGTGCAGAAAATTGCATCAAATAAGGAGCTTCTATCTAAGCTTGGATTTGTCATCAAAGTATCCAAGCAAAAAGGGGAAGGTGTCTAATCAAAGAGACAACCTCAAAACCCCTACATTGCATTCAAAAATTTTGCCACAAAACTAGAAATTTAGACCTAAAAAAAGGAGTGCAAAAGAGGGTGCAATAAAGGTTATTTTATACATAAATTTGTTACATTGTATTGCACTATCCTAATCTGGTTTATACAGGAAAGAGGGCAGATTTGAAGGTGCCTCAAAGGCACAATATCTATAGGGTAAACCAGCCAATGATAGCCGAATACTTGCACACTCCAAGCAAGGCAAAAGAGCACCATAGAAGGGTTATATTCCCTACTTCTTGGATAGTCGAACCTACAAGCAATCAAGGCACAAAAGAAAGAAGGGAGAAGCATTATATTCAGGTCTACAAAAGGAGCATAATAGGTTGAAGGAAAGTAAGCAAAGCAAGACGTACGTAGGAGCACTCTATACCATTATTGGAGCTCCACCAAGGCTCCACCAAAGCTCCACCATAGCATTGCTTCTCACTCAAGGCACCATCAAAAGCATCTACAACAAAGAAAATGAAAAGACCAAGCTTTGCTAATAAGGATAGTGAAGGGTTACGTTGAAGGAGCAAAGGCCCATGCACAAGGAGGAAGTGACACTTGTCACTTGGAAGAAAACCCTAATATTCCATCCATGAGCGCTCATCTTGGTCAAAGAAATGTTACTAACAATAGGTTGGTACATTGAGAATGTATGAGACACTTGTCTACAAAGAGAACAAGTGCTCACCTAAAGAATGTAACTCCCAGGTGTTACTTATAGGAGGCTACAAGTGTCATCTAGCATCTTTCATTCCTCAAGTGCTCAAGAAGAAAATGGATGTGCCACTTGGCACTTAAATCAAGATTCCATTCCATTTAAAGGGTGCCAAAGACCAAGGACTTTCAAGCATTCACTCATCCTCATTCAACACTCTAGAGTTTTCATGCACAAGGCTAAATTTGCAATGTGGAAGCAAGGAGAAGAGCCTTTAATGCTCTGGTCAAGGGAGGTCAAAGGCAGAGATTAAAGATGCCATATTTGGAGCATTAAATCCAAGGAGGATTCCAAGCATTCTATTGGAGGGAATGACCAAAGCAGAGACATTAATATTGCAGCCCTTGCACACCCAAAATTAGCATCGATTATTGTGGTCTTTGTATAGTGCAAGGTAAGATTTATTCCCATTTTAAATGTGCTTTCATTTTTAGGGAGTTATAAGGTTGATAAATCAAGGTTAAACTTAGAAGAATTTAACCATATTGAAAGCCATATCTCAAAGGGAATAATTTATCAAATCAATATAATATTTGCAATATTAAACTTAGGAGTAATAAGGGTTTCTACTGGAAATTGATTTTAAAATATTTGCAAATATTATTGTGTTCTAATTTTCTATATTTGGGAGCTATAAGGATTACAACACCAAATTAGGTTATTGAAAATTAGAAACACTAAAATCAAATCCTAAGGGATATTAAAAGAGGTTATTAAGGTTTTTCTAAGGTTGGAAATTTATAATATTCTTGTCTCAAAATTTCTCAAAAAGGGACAAAAGAAATCCAACATTAAAACCTCTTCAAAATTGGAAAAGTGCTTAGTTCAATAGGAGCAATAAGGGATAATAGAAGTTGATTTTGGGATTTACAAAAACTTTACAAAATCAACCAAAAATTGAACTACATTTTACAAAAGCACTATATTATATTCCAAAACATACTAGGGAGTCATAAGGCATTCTACAAAACTTGGTAATATCAGCATTTATCAAAGATTATCAAGTTGCAAATCCATTGGGAAGATATAAGCTTTCTACAAAACCTAAAATTCCATTAGGTTTATATACTCTCATTACTAGGGAGACATAAGGAAGTCTACAAAACCTAAGGATTGATAAAGGTTTTATAAAATCAAGCTTATATATTTAGGAAGCCATAAGATAATAGCTTTCTATATCCTAAACTAGGGAGCCATAAGGATGTCTACTTCCCAAAATACTACAAACACCAATAAGAATAATTGCTTCAAAAAGGAAAAATCCAGTGCCATAAAACTTGGGATCATGAATCTACTCATGAAATCTGAAGGAATGTTAGACCTAACTTCAAAAGTAATCCATAGTGAAGCCTTAGAAGATAATTTTGATACTATGGAATGCTATCTTCAAACCCATCTCAATGAAGCAATTGACAATGGAAAAAGTGACATTTCACTTTCCTTAGACTTTGTGAGCATATTATACATGGCATTGCTCACATATAAACACTACAAGGATGAAAATGTAGAACAAAAAGGATTGATAGAACTACTCAAAAATAAGGTAGAACTTAATGAATCATATCTAGAAAATCTTTTTCAATCCTCATGCAACATTGGCACTTCAGGTTCTACTAACTCAAGATCTTATCATGATGCCTTAAGTGGTTGTTCAGAAGCTTCTGTACAGATTGAAGATAGGAAAGGAGAATCTTCCTTACAAGAACCAAGTAGCAACACAACCACCTATGAGAGCACAAAAACCAGAATCAAAGGCAAAGCTAAAGATGAAGAAGAAGATGAAGCAGATAAAGGAGGAATAAGAAGAACCTTTAGCTACAACTACAACTTACTTTGCATCATATGAAGACATAGTAAGCGATGAAGAAGAATACAAATTCCATTATCCAATGGAAGAAGATCCACATTGAAGACTAAAGTCTTCAATACCCAAATAATGTAATACAAGGGGGTGTTAGAAATAGATTATATTACATCATTTGGGTCATGTAAATGTACCTTCCTAGGTACATACTTAGGACATTAGATTACTTTAGGGGGAAGTTATCTAGTTACTTCATGCAATGTAATAAATGCACAAGTGTCAATGTGCAAGTTGTATATGTGCAAGGTGTCCCTTGCACAACTAGGTAGAGTGTTGGCCAAGGAACCTATCTTCCTATATAAAAAGGGCCTCATTGTAACAAGAAGGATATAGAGAAGCTCAGAGCATATTCGTAGGTAGTAGCATAGTGTTGTGTAGATCACCATATATTGGTGATGGGTGCAATGTAGTCCAGTAGCTTTGTTCATGGAGTGTCCATTTCCTCCATAGCTACATTGTATTCATTTTCATCATTTCTATTTATAGCATATTTCAGTCATCTCGTAGATTTACTTTCTTTCATATTATTTTGCATCTTGTGATTGCTATCTCCCATTGCACATTGCATCAAAAGCTAACAATACTATTGTTGCCTCATCTACCTCCACATATACAAGGTTTTTCCATGGTGAAATCCCTACATAATCCTTGATCCTATGGTATAATACTCCCTATCATAATTCAAAGTATTTGAGCACTTGAGTATACTAAAATAACTCGACTTATGTGCTCCTATGCCCAATGATCCCTATCACCTATTGCACATGATATATGTGACCTCCATCCTTTGTCCATGTTGGCCCTCCTCTCCATGGTCACCATTTGATAACCTATGGTCTCAGGCTCCCAAATGCCCCCCAATAGTATAGTCCATCTCCCTCATGAGACCTCATAACTCATCTCTCACTATCTATGCTCCACCTTAAGGCATATGACACCTCTCATCCCATAAACTTATGTGCATCATAGGATAATACTTATGGCCTCATGATTGCAATGTACTCCCACATCCATAGTTGTATCAATAGGCTACAACTCAATCTAATCCTATCAGTCCTCCTCATGTGGTGTAGCTCCCTATAAGTCTATGCTAGTAAGGCTAGCACTCATGCATATCTCATTGCTGGATCCACTAGATCACACACTATCCCCAACAGGTTCCATGGGAACTGAACACTTGATGATTATGGAAACACAAAGCTAGATATAAGAACTATTGCTAGTGCATGTCTCAATGTTAATATGTCTTCCTTGTAATAGAGCTCGTACAATACCCCACTATTGTTTGTGTTCACCACATGTCAACTAGCTCCAAAAATCCTCTTCATCATTATCGTCTTCTATGGGACACCCACAACTATGATAGTGCAACCCTCCATCAAAAGTTGATATATCCTGTAGACATCCTCAAGTGTGATAGTCATTTCCCCTATCAATAAATAAAAGGTGTTCCTATTTGGATCTCAATACTCACATAATGTTAACAGGTATGTGTGATCATAGTTTATTGTCATCATCTGAGCAACCCCATCAAACCCTATCATCCTTAGCCACTCTTAGTCACCCTCCCCCAAAACATCTCTAATCCTATTAGCAAGCAACCTAAATCAATGTCATGGTCATAGCATCCTCACCTATCATTAATCCCCCTTGTCAAAATCATCCTCTCATAAAATCCAACTCTAAACAAAGGATATTTTTGGATACTCATTTGCCTAAAACATACCAAAATCAACAAAAAAATTGCAACACAACTTAAAAATAATGAAAAATGTATAAAATACAATGTACACACACACACTCACCTCGAAAACCATCTCCCAAAAAATAAAATAAAAATAAAAACAAACAAAAAGCAAGTAGAAACAACCATGCATGCATACCCCACACACAACACATCCACCATTTTATCGTAAGTTATCCTATTCTCCTATGTTTTTTTTTCTATAAATTAGGCCCTAGGGTTCATTTTATTTTGAAAATGCAAGCATAGGAGAAAAAAGGACAACAATCGACTAACTAGCACTACACTCCCTCCATACCTAGGTCCTGCACCGCTCTCCACTATATCATACTTTTTGTGTGTCTAATCTAACAATGTTCCATGTCAATTTCTTCTCCTTACCCATCACTCTCAATTTCTCCAACTTGCACGGTAAAAATGACCCCTTTTCCTTGCGATCATGTTGTTATACCTAAAGCATGCCTCGACTGTACAGATATGTACACATTTTTATTGTACATGTTTGTATGGTCAATGACTACCAATTTGTAAGGTCCCCACAAATTTTAAAAAAATTACCAATTTTTCTCATATTTCATTATTCGTGTCCACTATGCGGTTGCGCAGTGATATTTTTTTATAAAACACTTCATTGTTGTGTTTTGTTTGTTCACTCATCAACTCACTACTTGAGGGGGTAGATATTATCCATTAATGTTGCCTTAAGCATGACCAATATCGAACACTTGATCTTAGAATCATGTTTGTCCAAGAACTTGCCTGAGACTATCACAAGCCCTCCTCTATTGGGGAAAAAAGCAAAATCTATCTTCTCAATCAAAACTTTAATCCAAATCAATTTGGTATGCTCCATGCCAATGTTAGTATGGTTATGTGTTCACTTCATCGAGGTGGCCAATCGATCCTACTTATTTAATCGATTGAAGAATCACAAGGACACCTACCTATGGTTGGTCACCTTACTAAGTCATTCAAGCTCAACAATTTGTGAAATGTAAAGTTTCAAGGATATTTGTCCCTTCCACAATTGGGGCATCTTATATTGTTCATGATTTGAGATAAATCTTGTGTCTCCTCCCTCAATAATAATTGTGGCATGCCAAAAATTTGTAATCAATCATGGTTAGCCATGATCATTCATCATCAATTCATCCTTCTCATAATCAACCACCAATCCGATGTCATGTTTTTGCATTACATCATGTTTTTCACATCGTACTACAAAAAAGGGTAAATTTAGACACCTAAAAATGTCACATTATCTCTTGTGCAATGCTAATGGTTAGTTAATTTGCAAAAGCCCTTAAAATTTGCTTAATTTACCTAAAAACACTATTCATCCACTTTAGCCCCTTTAGCCACCTAAGCCCCCTCCTACGCTTAGCCCCTGGTCACCATGTGACCACTCCTCTAACCTAGCCTAGGGCCATCTCACCATAGTCTACTCTTTGACTCTAGTCAAGCCCCCACCTCACCCTAGCCTACTCTACCCCCTACTCTCCACATCCCCATGCCCATTTAATACCTTAAATTCCATGAAGACTTTACCCATTCAATGCATTTATGACATGGATGACTTTGCATCCACATGCCATAATGAGGGTGAGGACTTTCTTCATCCCCATGCATTTATGAGGTATGGTGCACCCATGCCCATTTAATGCATGTGGGTGGATGAGGACTTTCCTCCACCCAAGGGCATTCATGAGGCATGGTGCACCCCTCCACCTCACAAAATACCTTATTGGACACCTTAGCCCCCTCTAACCTTGGCTAATTTGTATAAATATGAGGACATTTCCTTCATTTTAGAAAATCATACAATTACTTACCAAAACTCTACCAAATCACTCTAGCCCCCATTGCATTCAAACCCTCTTTGGTGCTAACCTCCATGGATGCTTTCATGTCTCTCTTTTTGTGTTCCTTTGTTTTGTACATTGCTTGCAGGTGTGGATTCAAACAACCATAAAACTAGGGTAGGAGCTTCCAAAGAACCAGAAGAACCTCCCCTTTGAAGAAAATTTCTCTCTGACCAACACAAAGTCGATCACAAGGATAGGTATGGTTGTTGGAATCATACCTAGGGGTATGGTTCTCTCCAAGAACCTCTTATAGTCAGTTGCAGACCAAAATATCAAAAATAGAGGTAAGAATCTGTCTTTCACTGTTTTTAGCTTATTTCAGTTATATTATCATGCAATAGATTAGATTTCCATTTTTTTTAGTTCTTATTAATTAGGGTTTAATCAATATAGGCCCATAGTTGATGCTAACTCCTTGTTTTGGGTTGTGTAGGTTTAGAGGATCTATTCAACCAATGATGGTTCACAATCGATAAACCCACCCCCCTTGAGGTTGTCAAAGAAAAACTTTGGTGCCATAAACTTCACTGAAAGAAGAGTTCTTCACTAGAAGCATCCTATTGTAGCCCAAGGGGCATTTGCAATATTTATGTAATACATCTCTTTATATCAATGAAATGACAAGTTTTCTATGAACATAAATGTAATAAATGATTGCTTTTAATGCCTATTGTCACCATAAGGTGATAGTTACAAGGTCCAACCTAGCCATTTTACACCAATTCAATCACTTATACACTTCAAAAATTGGCACTTGATTTTTTAAAATGAAGAGAACAATATCTTGGTTGTTTTTCATGCTGCCAAGATGCACTAAAGCTTAAGCATCTCACCTTTCAACTTATTTATAAATTTGTATATTCTATAAATATAACCTATGACTTCTTTTCTCAATCAAGAAATTGAAAACCCTAGACTATAAGAAATATTTGCCTTCTTATTCTTGTTGTATCTTTTTTTTTTGTTTCTTTTGTTTGGTGTTACTGCACCTCTATAGAATAAAGCATCTTTGCCTTTCAACACCATTTGTACCAAGCATCTATAATAACATCTCATATTTAATATAAGAACTTTGGTTTATTTCTACATTCGTAATATTCTCTTGTATGAGCCTATTAAGATGTTTTTGTTCTTCATCAACCAAGCAGAAGACCATATCCTCTACAATGCAACTCTAGTTATAACTTGCAAGCACCATAAGCTAGTTTTGTAAGTTGTCCTTTGTGTCAACCATCTTGGGCCTTTGGAGTGTAAATTACTTATCCTTTAATATTAAAAGAGTTAGATGAAATTAATTCATTGTTTTAAAGCTAAAACATTAAGCATTTTGTGGAGGTTCGGTCCTATCATTATTTATTAGAATATTTAGCTTGAAAGGAATAATAATTCTCAAAATTACATCCAAATCCAAAATTGCATTGTTGTCTTTCTTACAAAATATATAAATGTATGATACTCATCTTAAAAAGTTTGAAAAAAAAATTTATTTAATAACCTCCTGGTTATAAGATTTATATATACAAAAAAAATCAAATATAACAATAAAATTAACATAAAAAATCTACCTTATTATAAAATAAAATAAAAGTTCAAAAATTAAATTAATAAAAAATTATTTTAACGGTGCTAAAAAAGGCATGCTTCCAACAGTTTAACAATGTTTTTACTGCACCCTTGGTGGACCCACGCCAATCTAGGCAAAGTTCCAGGTCGTACGTAAATTCGTAATTCTCTCCGCATATTGCGGACAGAAGGGGATTAAATGGATATCAGTGTTTTTAAAATATAAATAATGTTTAAAAGCAGTTTTAGGGTTTGGGGTTTAGTTTTAAAGGTTTAAGGTTTATATTATAACGTATGTAGTTTATTTTAAATTTTTTATTGATGAGATAGATGATAGTGGGATGGAGATGCTCAACCTCTGAACAAATATCAGTCATAAAAGTTTTTTCTTGTTTTCATTTTCATTTGATTCAAACTGCCGTCTGTGTAACACTCTCACACTAACCAAATAAATTAACTGAACAAACCAAATCCAAAAATATATATAAAAACAATATCTTTAACCAAAAGTCTTATAATGCATGTATAAGGTTGGTAGTTGTAAAATATTTGTCATAGACTGCTTCTGTTAGATTGACTTTATGTAACTGTAAAGTATTTGTCATAGATTTAGATTGACTTTATGTATTCATGATGTTAAGTTTATTATACTATTAAGTTTATGATACTACACGTGTTTCATTTTAATATTTATTATATTTTAATAATGTATCGTTTATTTTATCATGATTCAAAGTATGCACAGCAGGAAATGGCAAGCTCTACTGCAAAAGAATATTTTGGAGTCTTTTCAAATTATAGATTGGCCATCTATGCATTATTGATCGGTATACAACAGATAAAGACAAAAGTAATATATTAAATATTTTACTTATCTCACATATTGTTTCAGTTCACGTGCAAGATGTTTGAAAATATGATTTATCGTCTAGGCCCTAGTCCCTACGTAATCTTGCTAATTAACGTTCACATCAGATTTGCACAAGATATACTTTTTTATTGCTCCTGTGGTAGAAATCTGCTGCACCCATGACAGTTGAGGATTGAATACCAAAGCTGAAAAATGGATAGAAGTGTTTTTTTTTTTTTTTGATAATTATGTGTTTGTATTTATAGTGGGTTTTAACAAGGATCCCAAAACCTGATTACATAAGCAATGGGCCTAGGGCATCAATCCCTTGAAACTGAACACCAAAACAGAAATCCCGCCCAGCGGTAACAGTAAGCATGAAACAATCCCTCTCAGCGGGAAACAAACAAATAAGAAAAAAAGTAGTTTTGGAGATCCCGCTCAGCGGGGAGTAAAAACCACCATCGAGAAGATCCCGCCCAGCAGGAAGCAAAGAAAAACCGTTACAATAAAATCCTGCCTCGAGGGAAGCAGTCAAAACCACCACAAACAGTCCCGCCTAGCGGGAAGCAACAAGGAAATCCCGCCATCCGGGAAACCAGCAGAAAAGAAAGGATCCCGCCTCGCGGGAAAACCGACGGATTTGGCGGATCCCGCCCTATGGAGAAACCATCCCGCCCACCGGGAAAACATTCAGTTCAGCGAGAGCCATCCTGTAGGAAGCCGACAGCCAGCACAGAGAGGATCCAGTCCATCAGGAAGTGACCAGAGAGTTGCACCACAAGGAACCCACCCCGGGAAAACAGAAGAGGATCCCAGCAGCAGGGACCAAGAATCCCGTCCAAGCACAGAGCCTATCGAGGATTCACAAGAAAAAGGGGGAAGCTGTCCAAACCCTAAACCGTCACCTCCACCGCACTGAGAAACGCAGGGGACCAGATCCACGCGAATCACCTGCAAAAAACCCCAGGGGGAAGCCTGAGGGAAAAAGGGAAGGGATCCCCAACCAAACAGGGATCCCTGGGAAGCACCAGTCCGAAAAAACAACCAAGGAAACCCTAGCCGACCGGGAGGGGCGCAGATAGTGGAGAAGGATCTCCCCCCAGGAGATCATCTGCAAACAACCACTCCCCGGGAGGGATGACCTGGGTTGAGCCAGGGACTGGGCAGAAACCAGGAGCCATGGGAGGGGGAGCAGGGGAGGGACCAGAGCCCTCCCCTCTCAACCCTATCAGGGTGAGGTCTATTGGAAGTATGCTGATAGAAGTGTTATTTTCAAGGAAAAATTTAATATTTATTTGGAAATATGTTCCCTGCGTGAGGACTGGTATTTGAAAAGTTTAGAGATGCCTACTAAAAGGTCTTAACCCATCTGGTCTAAGCTAGAGAAGTGGTGGGAAACGAGTACTTGTGGAGAATTCCAATCCACATATCAGATTTTTCCATAACCTTAGCATGGAGGTGTGGGAAATGAATGAGCTACATGATTAAGTTGAAACCTCGATAGTAGTATTCAATGGGTATGTAAAATAGAAGGGCATGGAATCACAGTGACCCATGTAAGAAGAAGTACTTAGAACTAGCAACCATGAGGAATGGTAGTAGCAAGAAGAGAGTAGCATCCAAGGCATTTATTCTGCCCTTAATCATTGTGAGCTTGGGAGCCGCTGTTCTGTTTGTTCAGCAAGCTGCTCTCCACTGGCGGCATTCATGTAAGTGGGTCTCTACCCATGTTCTTGATTGTGGAAAATCTACAAACTGCTTTCACGATTTCAATGCATTGTTATGATTAGTGCGTGTGGATTTTTAAAGTTTATACAGATTTATAATGGGTTTTGGATTTTCTCTTTAGGAAAAGGAAATATTACGAGGTATGGAGATATAGAATGATTTTTTAATTTTCTGTTTTGGGGTTACGCTGGATGCTAGGTAGAATACCTTAGTATAGTGGGGGCTTGTGATGGGCCTTTCTTTTTGGTTTAGTTTGATTCATTTGGATTGAATAGACTGGAATGAGGTGAAACTACATCCCCTTCAGGTTTGCATAGGGTTAGAGTTGAACTATTTATATATTAGGCTCTGAGGTCTATGGCCCTATAGCAGTAATGTAGCTAATTTGTGCGGAGATCTATAGCCTGGGCATCACCACTTGGTTCATTGACAAAGTTGCATTGACAATAAGTGTACAAGTTCTTTCCTAATTAGCAGTGGTACTTGAGATTGGGTGAGCTAATCTGCAACTTAGCATTTCTTGAATCTTGGTTACTCATGCTCTGGACAAACTTATTGTTGATGACTCTTATTTTGAATACTAGATAGTGCCTCAAAGTAAAATGTAAAAGTAGCCGGCAGCAGAGGCCATACGGGTTAAGAACTTCGCTACTAGGTTCCTTAGTTTATTGAGGATTTTTATGAGTTAGTTTCTGTGTGTGTTTTGAAATGAGGTAAAACCCAGAGCATCTTTTGGATTGCACAGGGCTTATCCAAGTTCAAGCCACATAATTGATGTGAACCATGTGTTCTCCTTTTTGGTATATGTTATCCTTCAGTATTTATTGTACTAAAATAGTAGTCTAATTGGCTTCATGGTGCAGTAGTCCATTGGAGGATAGTAGTTAAAATTAGTACTACTAAAACAGTAGTACTAAGTATTCAGTTGAGTCCCATGGTCTAGGAATGTTCCATAGTCTAGGAATGTGTCCCATATTCTAGGAATGTCATTAAAAAGTTATGTATTTCATTGAGTTTTTCCATCAATTCTTACTCAACAGTTATCTTATATAATATGTAGGGAAAATGGCATTGTTTGCCTTCAGGAGCAAATTTCTTGTACAATCTGTATATTTTATCTCAGGGTATTGAAGAGTGCTCTTTTTTCTGGGTTATAAGTGAAGAATAGAAAATAATAGTTATTAAAGTGAAGTAAATTTCCATTATAGGAATATGCCACTAGAAGGTTATCTGCATTCTTCTTTTTAACATTGCTTGCTGTGCTCGTCATGCTGCATGGGTCCCCTTCCACTGTGGTTTTAAATATTTTTTGTTTTCTGATTGCTTTGTGTAATTGAGATTAGATGAGCTGCTATGCAATTGGCAATTTTTAAAATATTGATTACTCTTGTTCTGGAAACTTTTACATATTGGTTACTCCTTTTCTTGCACTAAATGGTGCCTCTGCAAAAAATGTAAAACAAGCCTTTAGTGGGGATGATGTGGCCTTAGAACTTTGCTATGAAGTCTGGTAGTTCATAATTTTTTTTTGTTTGCTTTTTTTTTTTTTTTCAGTTCATTCAGTTGGGTGTTACTAAAGAAATCTGTTAACAACTATCTTATTTTTGGACTGCAGACCACAGTGCAATGTTTAATGTTGAGAGCAATTTTCTTGAAAAATTCTCAAATTCATTGTGTCGGAGGGGATTTAAGAGTACCCCACCTTTTAGGTCAGTAGTATAGCTAGTTCTTATTTCACAGACTTTCCTTTATTTTTCCATTGTGCTTTTGTGTTTGGGTATGAACATGGCCTGCAGTTCATGTCTTTTTTCAATTGTTCATTTGGCCTATGGTTGTTATCATTGTGACATGGTCTTAAGTGCTAGGTGTTGATCTATGTGTGCCACACCCCTATGGTGGGATTTTATTTGATGTTGGCACCTGAGTTTCTTGAATCAGAAGTGTCTTTTAACTGTTTGTTCGTTGAGGAATGAATGAATTGACAGTCACTGTAGCTTCCACCAACATGACGTCAAGTATAAAAAGTCAGATCTGTTTATACAGCACACCATTTTTCCATGGTCCATGCCTGATCTTCCATGATATTTTAATGCTTATCAACGCATTACATTAATAAGTTTTGCCTCTTGGACTCACATCGCCATTACTGTCTCAGAATTTCCATTCCCACTGTTTTTACTGATTAAAATGAACTCTTTAATGTTACATAATGCCATTAAGCCTGTGAATAATGGAAATTTTCCAAATGCATTTATTTTTTAATTGGCTGTGCTGCTAAGAATTTTATGCAATAAAGCCTAATGTCGTGAGAAATTCAGATTGCTTGCTACTACAAGGTTTTATTCTAATCTCTCTCTCTCTTTTTTCCCCTATTTTCTTCTGGGAAAGAGGTCCATCTTTTCTAGAAAATCTCAAATACTCTTAAGAAATTTTATGGAAAGTAGCCAATTTAGAATAAATAATCTACAATTTATCCCACTCTGAATAATGAATAAACTCCTCATGTATATGTCCTCCAACTTGAACAAGCAAATTATATTTAAGGACCACATGAACTATTTCAATGTTTAGGACCTACACAATCTCTTTCCCTTGAAGACTTTGATGATATCATGATAGGGATTTTTTTACACTGATGTTATGTTGTGCACACAATATGTTATGTCATTAGTAACACAATTTCTGTGTAAGACTTGAGTTTGAGAAATATGTCAGCAGTTATGCATTGGCTCTCAAAGCATTCATTAGTAGGTAAAATGTGTGATGTTTTTTGTGGTTTCTAAGCTAACCAACATAAAATTAATGGACTGAATAAAACCTCCATTAGTCCATAAAGTCAATACGAGAAAAAGGAGAGTAGTTTTAAATCATTATCTGCTCAATTGGAACAAACTAGTTGCACTTAGATACATCATAATCATGGATTAGATGAGCTAAAGTCTATAGAGTCCCACATTTTATTCTTGTGCATACACGTTTGGAGGATATGATTGTTTTTATTCTTTTCTAAGTCAGTCTGTGCCCTTTTAGGATCTTGTAGAAGTTTGTCAAGCCTTTCATCTTCTTCTTACTTTTCCCATATTGGAGTTTGTTGTTTACATTTGAGAGTAAGTTTCTAGTAATGTTCCTTTTAATAGGAATTAAAAGATTAATGTTCTAATCACCTTTTTTTTTTAATGCAGGGAATAGAAGACCAGTGCAGAGAAGGGAAATCAGTGCTAAGCTTCCTGGATCTTATAAGGGTGGGGAAGGAATAGTGTGTGATCGATCCCATTTTCGTACAGATATATGCACTGCTTTTGGGCATGTTCAAATGCATGCAAACTCTGGTTTATTCCTACTTGATGCTCAGGACAAGCATAGCTCTGGTGTAGAGGAAAAGATAAGGCCTTATACTCGAAAATGGGAAAAGAGTGTTATGGATATTGTGCATGAGGTAACTATGAAGAGTGTGATGTTCCCGAACATGTCCAATCTGAATTGTGATGTTGTACACAATGTGCCTGCTATTGTCTTTACTTCTGGAGGATATACAGGGAATCTGTATCATGAGTTCAATGATGGGATTATACCCCTGTTCATAACATCTCAACATTTACAAAAGGAGGTTGTCTTTATTATTGTTGACTGTCATAACTGGTGGTTAACCAAGTATGATGAGGTTCTGAAGCAACTCACTCGGTACAGGATTATCAACTTTGAAAATGAAACAAAGATTCATTGTTTTCCAGAGGTTACTGCTGGTTTGTTTATCCATGGTGAACTAATGGTCGATCCCACTTTAATGTTCCACAATGAAAGCATACTTGACTTCAGAGCCCTTCTCAATCAAGCTTACACACCTCATTGGTTTGTTCCTGACAAAAGTGCAGAAGCAGACAATAAGCCCCATCTTGTGATACTTGTTCGTGTAGGCAGCCGAATGATTTTGAATCTGAAAGAGGTGGTTGAATTGGCCGAGCAAATAGGGTTTAATGTTACAGTATGGAAGCCAGAGCGAACTACTGAATTGAAGACAACTTACAGGCTTCTCAATTCTAGCCATGCACTGCTTGGTGTTCATGGTGCAGCATTGACTCATTTCCTATTCATGCGTCCTGGGTCTGTGTTCATTCAGGTTATTCCCCTAGGGACAGATTGGGCTGCTCAAACTTATTTTGGTGAGCCTGCATCAAGAATGGGTCTAAACTACATTGGTTACAAGATAGATATTGAAGAGAGTACTTTAAGCAATAAGTATGATAGAAATAACATAGTTTTGAGAAATCCAAAAGCAGTAGTCAAAAAAGGATGGGCAGCAACCAAAGAAATCTACTTAGAATCCCAGGATGTGATTATTAATTTATCTCGAATGAGAAGAACATTGATTGTTGCTAAGAAGAAAGCAAAGAAAATCATGAGTCCATGGTAGGGATTTTGTCATAGTTCGTAACATTTTGAATGGGAGTGGAAATACAACAAGAAGCTGAAGCTGAAGTTGCCAGGGAACTGTGGTTATTAATTATTATCATATGCAAATATTGGAATAACCTCCATATTAATCTTGGCTGTTATATAAGTTATATTTCTTTTTATGCTATAATTAGAAATATTAAGGCATGAGATGGCACACAAGTTGGGAAGATTGAGCAGATAGAAAGCAAATAGAATTGGAGGAAGAGTTGATGCCTTTTGGATTGTAAAATGGCATTTATAGTCAAATTTAATCAAAAACTTTGTTCCAATATTTGGCCACCCTTGATTTTATATGAAAGAGTTTTGGTCCTACACTTCACTTTCAAAGATGTTATGCAAGAATTTTGTAACATCCATTTTTGGAATCTCTCAAGTGGTCTAAGAATTTTGGAACATTCTTTTTTGAAATCTCTCTAGTGGTCTGGCAACTCATGCTTAAGCTAAAGCTCCATTTGTAGTGATGCAAAATGGGGTAATGATGGCCTGTAATGGCCAAGCAGGAAAAACATAGATGTTGGCAAACATATTGAATTAGCTTTATTTCTCCAAAGTTGTTATTACCCAAATTATTTCTGTAAAGGCTTTCATTTCTGGGGCCCAAACTAATTTGTATATTCATAATGACCCTTTATGTGCAATACTAAATCTTGTCATTCTTGAAAAGAGGAGGGTATTTAATTGTAGGTTCACCTTAGAGCATCATTAATGGTCCATATTTTTGTGTACCAGCTTACTGCTAAATCTTGTCCAGTGCTCACTGTTATAGGGCACCTAATATCTTTTGTAAAGGCCTTAAAGCTTCATTCTGCTTGGAATTGCCTAAACATGTACAAATGGCATCTGTCCAGATTGTTTTGGGCAGGTATTTATTTCATGAAAATAAAATAAAAAACAAAAACTGGTATTGGAATGGTTTAAATTTAATTTTTACATTTATTTATATTGCAAAAAGATTGCAATTTGATAGTGAATTTTACAATCTCGTCAGATGCAAAATTGAGACAGTTCTAAATGAAAATTTCAATTCTTTTAACAAACAAAAATCTGTCTGAAGCACTCTGGGACGGTGCGTTTACAACAATGTTTAAACTATCCCATTTGTCTCAAGCAGGGGTATTCCCCTAATGGTCTTAGATGCTTTTTCTTATATAACATCTTTTTTGTAGGATTGCCAAAAGATCCCTTGTCCTGCTAAAAGTAGTAAAAATGAACAAAACAGGAGAGGGGCTGAACAATAAAAGAACAAATAGTTAGGAAAGTTAATAGAACATTGTATAAAGACATATTAGATTATATGCTCCCCAGACTGGTATGGGCATCGGTGCTCTCCCTACTACCTACCTGTGTATGCTATGAGAGCAAATCATCTCTAAATTCCACAAGAAAATGACCTCATGGAAAGCAAAATGGCTATTTGTGGCAGGCAGATTGGTTAAGATGAAAGCAGCCTTTGGAGCTCTACCCATCTTTTGGATGGGTGCATTCTGGCTCCCCGATGAGATCATCAAAAGAATGAAAAATATCATGAGAAAATTCTTATGGAGAGGAAATATTGAAGACAAGAAAATCCATCTGGTAGTCTGGGGTAAAATTTGTAATAGTAAAGAGTTAGGAGGCTTGGGATTCAATAACCTTCGGATAGTTAACAAGGCAATGCTAGGAAAATTAATTTGGAGAATCTATGTAGATCATAAATCCCTTTGGAGCAAAATATTTAGATGGGTATGAACCTAAAAGAATCATCACTGTTGAAGACACCCCCTAGGGATCACTCATTTGGAATAGCATTAGGAGGGTTAGGAAATTAATGCCAAGCTTTCTCAAATGGGATGTTAGAACAGGCTCAAAGGTTAACTTCTAGAAAGATGTCTGGCTAGAAAACCAACCTCTTGATTTCAAGGATGACTTAAAAAACATCCAAAGTTTTCTTTGCAGGACCTAAGGAGAACTTGTAGAGAACTATTGAAATTGGGAGGAAGAAAATGGAAGAGCTATTAAAAGGTGGAATAGCCTTACAACTATTCCACCTAAGTTTCGTTAGGAAATGATAGCTCTCAAATCCCTCATGCTCAATCATAGAGTAATGGCTTTTAGGGGCGAGGGCAAACTAAGATGGAGTCTCACACCTTTTGGGGACTACACTATCAAACCAGCTTACTTTTGTTTCAAAGAAGTAGAGACTAACACTCCTTCAATAGTGTGGAAAAGGATTTGGTATTCTGAAGCCAGGCTAAAAGCTATCTTTTTCCTCTAGTTGGTTGTACATGACAAATTTCTATTTGGTGAACAAATGAAAAAAAGGGGTTGGCCTAAAATACTTAAATGTGTTATGTGTGATAATGTAGACAAAAATGGTCCTCATCTTCTCCTCCACTACCCCTTTGCCTATAAGCTATGGGGGAAATTAATGAAGAAATTCAAAATCTCTTAGGTTATGCCTACGTCTTTTGAGTCATTTTTGGCTGAATGGAAAAAACCCTTTAAGGGTAAGGCTCTCCTATTTCTACGGAATATGATCCCAACCATGCTTGCCTAGTGCATATGACTGGAAAGGAATGTGAGGATCTCTAGGAAAATCATTTCTAATGAAGAAAAAGTCGTCAATACTCATCTTGCAAAACTATGCAAAGTATACTATCACCACATTCAACCATTAGTGTAGGAGATGAAAATTTTGAACTCTTGGGAATTGTTGTGGGGAAACACTGGTTTGGCTCCAAAAGAAATAGAAACAATGATGAGAAAACTACAGATCTCTTTTGGACCAAGCCTATTCAAGGATAAGATATTGGAAGCTCAATTTTTATGGTGCCAACATGGGTAACCCCGACCTAGTAGCTTATGGTTGGATCTTGAGGAATGATCATGGCTCTTCCATTGCCCTTGGAGCTAGCTACATTGGCCAAAACACCAACAACCTTGTTGAAGTAGAAGTTGTTGTGAGGGGTATCTTAGGCTCTCTTTGTATGTCTCCCCATGCACTTTGTGTGGAAGGAGACTCACAAATTATCCTTAATGCTCTAAAGAAAAGGAAAATTAAGGATTGGGTGTTGGCCATCAAAATCAAGTGTGGGAGGTCCTTGGCAGGCTTCCACTGGTTAGACTTTTACCATGTTAAATGTTTGGTCGATTGGTTGGCCAACCGGGACTTGACAACAAATTTTAAATAGAACAAGTTATCCTTGGATATGAGATTTGGCAAAGAAATGTCTTGAGAAAATTACTAGAGTTGATTCAAAACGATGTGGTTTAATTTATTCCTCCTCAATTACAATACCCAATCTACTGTCCTTGAAGAAGCCAAGCTTTGCACCAATAGGTTTGAAGATGGAGTTTGATGACAAACCCAAAACAATAACTCAAGTAGAGCATGTAGTAGTGGTGCCTAGGAGCGGAGAAAGAATACGACAAGCTTCGTATCAATAGGTAGCAGTAGTGCATGTGGCGTATGTAGCAGTAGCGAATGTAATGCAAGTAATAGTGGCACATCAAAGTATCTCCTGACATAGTGGTGCATGTAGCTCATATAGCGCAAGGAGCAATGACGAGTGTAGCACATATAGTATATATGATTTGCTTGATTTGGCACTTACAGTCTATAGCATAGTCTTAAGCTCTACATTTTTTAGTATAAATTAAAGACTTTTTAAAATTACCAAAAAAAAAATAGAACATTATATGTGTACAAGTAATCAGGAAAACTTTCTATAGCATTATATATGTACAATGAATTATTTGACAAACAGTTGAACAAAATTTTTATCAACTACAAGCAAGTTTCATTGACACCAACAAACTTAGACAACTTACCTAAACATCCAATATGAATATAACAGGTTGGATATATAGCGTGGAATCACCCAAAATATGAATGCTATGATTAATATAAGTCATGATTTATTTCCCATTTTTGTTTTCAATGAGTTTACACGGGTTTTTATGAGGGGTCCCGATCCCCTCATACTGAATGGAATTTGAACCTTGGACCTCTCAAAGAGAGGCCAAAGCCCTTACCATTGCAGTAAGCTTAAAACGTTATTTTCCAAATTTTTATAAGCTATCTGCCGAATAGATATCGACACAAAAATCACAGTCAAGGTATCTAATGGACAATCATATAATCCTAAGATCCCAAGTTGTAGGCCAATAACCCACATGATCCCTATGTGGTGGTTCTTGTCACAACCCGTCTATAACGAATCCACTAACCTTGAAAAAATTGAGAGAGTTTTTTTTTTTTTAAACAAATAACTAATTCTAGGCAAGCCATAGACTACTAACCCCTCATCTAGATGACAGTGAACCCAAGTTAATCCCTTTAATAAAAGGCATCAACATCACTATCATAACTTCCATAAAAATAGATCACAATGATCCTAACTCAATCTCTCTACAAGGATTTCCTAGTCACCAGTCTTAAGAAAAGACACCACTAAAGCTATCTTCTGCTAGTAACTATCCTACTCCTTCCAGTCTATCGAAAGGAGTGACCCTCTTCAATCCATTGAGAAGGTTACATATTTCATTCCTTTGAAAGGTTAATCCCTTTACGGTCCATCGAAAGGGTACTCACTTTTCAATCTGTCAAAAAGGAGAATACCAATCCCCGCTTAACCACACAAGTCCATCTGTGAGGTGCGTTTAGCATCCAGCCATGTTTTATCAATCACCATTCACCCATCCTTCGGCGAAGACAACACTACAACCACCTACGCCCTGGACACGTTGACTACTCTCCGGTTCTAGAAGGTAGCGCTTCCCTTTATTAAAGAAGGTCAAGGGACATCAATTTGAAGGTGCAACAGCCGAAAAGGGAGACTCCTATTAATACGTTGCGCTTTGCTGTCACTATAGCCACACAACGATCAGTTACTCCTACGTTTGCCTTGGTCGACATTATCCACGCAGTTAATGCAATTGGGGGTTGACTCCTAAAGATTGATAAACCATTATATTACACAACTTCCCAAGCCCATCTGGAGGTTTTACCGGAACCAGCACTTTGGTTAACACAATGACTCATTTAAATTATGCTTTCCCTGAGTAATACATTCCATCAAAACTCACTCTCAACTAAAAGAAAACAAGCATTCATTTATCGAATCACATCCGGAATAGACAATCACGCAGGTAAAGAGCTAGATGATAATAAACACATCCCAAGAGATCTGTCATACTTAATGGAAAGAATATAGTACACATCCCATCATTATCTACAATTCTCTATAACCAAACCACAAGTCATTACTCTATCTGAAAATCATTAAAACATATATATATACTGTAGCACCCTAAAATTGGCACAGTAAAATTATAAAATTTACATTCACCTTAGTAAATAATTTTAAAATCAAATTTAACCTCCCAAACCGCCCGTTAACCGTCGGGAAATCCGTTTCCCCCTTTTTCGCGCCATTTTTAGAGGTTGTTTTGACCGTTTGACGATATCGTCGCCGATCAGACGATATCGCCCGCAGTTTGACGATTTCGTCCGGACTAGGACGTCCGGACGATCTTGTCACAAAGCCGAATGTGCATAGTTGGAATCTGTTCCAACGGGTCTCCAATCTGGGCGAAGCGTGTCTGCACCCGTTGGGACCCTCCCCGTTGGAGATCTCCCAAATTGGGATGATCTCCAACCTCCTAACTACTCCCCCTAAGCCTATTTAATCTCTAGGATTTTCCCTCCCCAACCCCTGGCTGAAATTTTCTACAAAGTGATTCCCTCTGCGTCAAAACATCCTAATCTTGCTTTTGCACTAGTCCCATAGCAATTTTGTTGTAGGTACATCACTGATTTTCAGCCGGAGCCGGCATCCATCGTCGTCGACGAACCTGTTCGGATCGGAGGCGATCCCGTCAAATGCGAGACGATTTCGTATCGATGCGAGACGATCTCGATTGCAGTCCACATCGAGGCAATCGGTGCACGGAGTTTGCTTTTCTCAACCTTTTCTTTGTCATTTTATGCTTGCAAATTAGATCATTTACTCAGTGTTTATATTATTTTGCATTTGGAGTTCACCCATTTAGCTTAGATTGCACATTAAGTTCATGATTTGTTGTTAAAATACAGAAATTGGCTAGGATTGCTGTTTTAAACTATTGCTCAGTATTCATTTTATTATTTGGTGTAATTTGCCTTTGTTAGCACAGTAGAATTTCTTGTATTTTGCATCTATTTTCTATTTTGCAGGTCTCTGACGAATTCGTCTGACGAATTCGTCAGATCTCAGACGATTCTATCAGTTTCAGACGATTCTGTCAGATTGCAAGCGATTCTGTCAGATTACAGGCGATCCAGACTGCTTCAAACGTCAGAATCTTCTTCAGACATCCGGATTAGGTATTCTTCGTTGTCATTCTGTAAAATTCTCTATTTTTTGCTTTCAAATCTGTTTGCTGTATTCATGAAAGTTGCATTTTCATGTAGTTTAATTTAGATTCATTCGGCCAAACCTAGGACATGAATGCTTAAGATTAAAACGAACACATCAAAACACATTCCAAAACCTAGGCGTGGAAACGCATCGCCAAATGTTTCTGGTGAACCCACCATCCGTCGAAAAATCACCAAAATACACCTCCCTTGAGAGGCGGGACCTTCGTAAAGTCCTCTCAGTCTGAGGTACCGCACCATCCTTTTCCCATCCTCCTTCCGGGCGCGGATCCTATAGCTTGAAGGTAGGGATGCGAAAAATTTGGAGCGATACATTTTGGTGAACCCGACGTGAATGCATCATAACCTTTTGAAAACAAAAACAAAAACAAAAACAAAAAAATTAGAACAACTAAAACTTAGATGCATTTTAAAACATTTAAGGTTTAAAGTCATGTTTAGATGGTAGCTCCTAAAAAGAGGTTAGCGAGTTACTATAAATTTAGAAAACCAATTGGCAGCTATAGAAGTTAATTATGTCCTTAGTATCCCTGAAACGAGTAGAAATCAATCCTTGTGGGACGAACTTGATAGGAGACTTAGTCTCATCTCATCTAGGTCCACACAACTTAAGCAAATTAAGAGGCTAGTCTTGGATAGAATCCTGGATCCTCACCAACTAGTTTTTTATCATGAACTTCAGAGAGCCTGCCATAGATGGTTAGCCTATAGGAGGGCTTTAGTATCTTCAGAATTGTTCACCTTCGAGGAATACCTCGAAGACACGAGCTATTGTGCACCAGTTCCTAGGTTGTGTAGAAGACCAAGAGGTTGTTCTTACAGATAGGGAAATATGGAATAGAGTTCCTCGTGCTGTGTTATATCGAGAGTATTGCCATGAGCTTTACTTTTATCAACCAGCATCTGAGACAGATAATATTACCATAGCCCTTTTCATCAAATTTCTAAAAGAAAACTTTCAATTTGAAGAAGAACATTTCATGACCCCTGAACAACTTGAACCTATTAATGATATTCATAAGTTATTCATAGAAAACTAGCTCATTTACTTTCAGTCTTATTATTTTGTGCATTTATTGTGTTATTTGTTGTCTTTATTATATTGTTTCAAAAAAAAAAAAAATTAAAGAAAAAATTAAAAATAAAAAAAACTTAGCAAAAACTTAAACATTTCATTTTCAAATATTATAGTAGGTATATAGTAAATATATACCTCTTAATTTGTTGCATATATATATATATATATATATATATATATATATATATATATATATATATTTGCTGAAATCAAAACTTAGCACCATGCCTAAACTTAGGAATGGTAAAGAAACTTTAGGGGAAGGAGAAGATTGGTTACAAGATACAACTGAAAACCCAAATGTCCTTCTTGGAGAAACAAATCCGGAAGGAGAAACTCTAGGTCAATCAGATGAAGACTTAGGTGAAGATAAGGAACAAGAAGCAAATGTTAAAGAGGATGGATCCTCATCCCCTAGAGTAGCTCCAAATGGAGCTATTGCCTTTGACAATGCAGAGCATTTCAAGAGATTTCTCATGGAAAACATTGATGACCTTAATGTGGCAATTCGCCTTGATAAAGGGCAAATTAGTAAAACTCAAGCGGCCATGGAATATATGTGCAATATGCAGACTAATCCCTTGTCTTTCATTGATCAAGAAAGTGACAAGGGTGGACCATCCAATACGGATATGGTCACTATAGCCCAAAGCATGTCAAAACAACAGGTTACCCAACCTCCTAAGGAACCTGTTACTCAACCTAAAATCACTCCCGCACAAAAGAAAATTCCCTTCACTACTTTATTCCGCCAAACTATTGAGCAAAATGCTTTAAATAAACAGAAACCTAAAACAAAGCCAAATACAAACTTTCAACAATCCGGAATACAACATAATCCAACTTCAAAATTCCTCCATAATACTTTTCCTACCAATAATTTACACAACAGTAACATGGCATCTAATCTGCATGTTCCTCCATCATATGCCCATAACACTTATGTCAATGCCCTACCAAACCAATATGGGGGGCAAACTAGTAATCTGGAAGCCATGGTGAAACAATTAGCTTCACGTATGGACCCAGATAGATCCCTACCGTCCCTCGTATAATTATCGAGAGATCTGTAGTCAACCTTTGGATCCCATAGTTGTAGCTCAACCATACCCTAAACATTTTCCCATGCCTGTTCTGCCTATATATAAAGGAACCGAAGATCCCATAGAGCATCTTCGCATGTTTAGGATAGCATGTCACGACATATCGCATGACGACTTGCTATTACTAAAAATGTTCCCCAAAAGTTTAGGTGGAATGGCATTAGAGTGGTACTATCAATTGCCCACTCATTCTTTGAGAAACTTTGAAGAAAGCAAGTTGAATCATTTGTCCATCAATTTAGTGCCTACATCGAGAGGCATGTAACTATTAAAGACCTATACAATTTAAAACAAGATAAGGATGAATGCTTTGCCGATTTCTTAGCTAGATGGAGGCAATTGACAGGAAAAATGCACTTTGTGCTACCCTATAGGGAAATGTTAGACATTTTCATCAACAATTTACAAGAACAACTTTCTTATGAGCTATCAACGACTACTTTGACTACCTTCGATCAAGCTATAGATTTAGCTCGAAGAGTAGAAGATGCCCTCATTAGGAGAGGCCAACTTAGGAAGAAGGATGACGAGAAAAAATCTAGAAATCAATATAAAAACAAACGAGGTTGTCGGTGATGGAGTCACTGACAGCAGAAATGTTGCTAATATCAATGCAACGAAGACAACGAAAAAATTCATATTGAAACCTCCTGACAAGCCTCCTCGAGAATTCACTAGATTAAACCAACCTTTGTCAACTATTTTACCTCAAGCTGCTCGAAAGAGGTTTAATCCAATTACGCGACCATCCAGGAACTTGACCCAACTATACCCGGATATAGAGCTGATTTGCACTGTGATTTCCATAGAGGACCTGGACATTCTACCAACGCTTGTAAGAGGTTGAAACATAAAATACAAGATTTGATTGACAATAATGAAATGGAAGTGCAAGCCTTCCAACCTAAACAAAACCCTCCTAATAATACTCAAAAGACCGTTCCCCAAAATCAAAATCAAAATGCCAATCAAACTTTAGACATATTTCAACACCCTTTACCAAGACATGGTAAAGAGGTAGCCAATCAAATCGAACATCATAATGTTCCCCCTCCTACCCGATATGTAGGAACCATTAGCGGACAATTACCTGTTCGGGATCCTCAAATATTTGACACAACCTTATCCCTGGTTACGACCAGGCCCTTACATAATTTTCAAACTTCTGATTCTAGTGATATAGAATCAGATAGTGAAAGTGAACTAGACATTACTTCAAACCAATCGAATAGTTCTGAAAATGAATCAGATCCTATTCAACCTGTCACAGATGCTATGGTTCCAGAAGAACCATTTCCTAGAAGAGTCACTACTCGACCTTCTTCTAATATAGTCCTTCCTTATGAACAAGCCATAAATTCTCAACCGAGACCAGTTCAACGTCTTCACTATAACATCGTAGGTACCATTGGAGTCGTTACTCGACAACAAGCTCAAAACTCTCAACAAGAACCAAACCAGAACGATGGATCGGCTCCATTCGTTCTGAAAAACCCTAATAAAGGGAATCATGCTCCTAATATCCAATCTAAACCCCCTTACAACATTAATGAGCAATTGTCTAATACCACGGCCAGAATTTCCCTCTTAGATTTATTAAGATCCTCTCCCACCCATAGGGATGAGTTGATGCTTACATTGAGTCAAATGATGGTACCTCAAAACATTCAACCTGAAGCTATGGCCAATACTATCATCACTCGAGAGATTGATTGTATTGACTTCCGGGATAAAGATATCCCACAACACGGTTTACATAAGGACAATCCCTTATACATTACTTGCTTTAATTGGAGATGTAGTTGTCAAACGAGTTTTGATTGATAATGGCTCATCTCTAAACATTTGCACCTTTGACTTCTACCAACGATTTGGCTTTAGAAGTGATGAAATGAAGAAAATTGATATGATCATCAAAGCTTTTAATGACGAAACACAAGAAACATGTGGAGTTATTACCCTCCCATTGCAAGTTGGTCCTAGAACCCTAGAAACAACCGTGTTTATTGTACATTGCCCAACATCGTACAATATACTTTTGGGTCGCCCTTGGATCAACGCCATGCGAGCGGTCCCATCAACTTTACACCAATGTGTTAAATTTGAGTTTAAAAATCAGTTGGTCACTATTCATGGTGACCCTAGACCTTTTGATATGTGTGCTTTGGCAAGAACCCGTTGGAGTGCAATTTTGCCCTACTCTGTCATCCACACATCCTAGTTCTTCTTTTTCATCTAAAACTATGAAACATAAACCCATAACTTCACCTAGTTCCCCTCCATTAACTTCATCCTCCTATATAGATCAACAACCCTCTAAACAAATTCTTCTAGAACCTCAAAAATATTTTACAACCAATCCTTCAACTATTATCCCTACAAATTCAAAACCTCTAGACACATCTATCATACCTTCCACATCTCAAGACATAGGTAATAAACCTTCTACATCTTATGCCCTTTACGATGAACTTTTACCAGATTTATCTACAACCTTAATATCAGAAAAAATGAATGCTTTCATGCAAGATTCAAACCTTTTAAATAAATTGCCGCCATCTCCTCGTACTTTGGGCCTCCCACAACCTATGGGAAGTACTTACCAAGTTGGGAGTTGTGCCTTCATTTATAAAGGATATGACTAGGGAAGAATCCCTCGGAATATCAAAACTCATCATGAGGGATACGCTCGGTGCTATTTTACCAATGATTATATTAAAGCTAAACCCATGATGCTTAAAATGGGATATAAAGGGAAAGGCTTGGGACCTTTCCAAAATGGCATGAAAGAACCTTTCGAGGTAGAACCGTGGCCTGCTCATTGTGGTGTGGGCCTATTTCCTAGTAAGGGTCAACCCTTTCCTTTTGAGGATGATGATCATCTCATATGCTATCAAGATTATTTGGATAGGCATGTTGATTTGCCTCTTAATAATCAGTCGTTTTCATGCAACATGCTATCCATAGCATACCCTGAAATGATTGTCGACCCCGATGAAGAGTTGGAAGGAGATATCTTCCATGATGTCTCTGTTGAAGAGATGTTACACAATGGGTTTTATTTTGATGGTTCTATACCAACTATAGCCCAACTTGAGGCCACTGATCCTCAAAATGAATTATCTAAATTAACCTTACAAGAATTACAAGAATTGGGCGTTTCACCCGCCCCACCTAATTTTGAAAGAGATCTACACATGGAGGTAGAAAATGTCATTAAAATTAACATTGGAGCTGAGGACAATCCTCACATAATCAATATTGGAGCAGAACTAAGTCAAGAAAAACAAGAACAATACATCGCATTCCTTAAAGAGTATGAAGATGTCTTCGCTTGGACATACGAAGATATGCCAGGTCTAGACCCTTCCGTAGTCATGCATCATCTAGTGGTCCATCCGGATGCTAAACCGGTTAAACAAAAACTTAGAAAAATGCATCCCAAAGTGGCTCTGCTAGTCAAAGGGGAGTTAGAAAAACTCTTGAATGTTATCTTTATACAAGCTATTGATTATGCTGAATGGATCTCAAATGTAGTTCCAGTCACCAAGAAAGAAGCTACCAAAGTTAGGGTTTGCACCGATTTTAGAGATATCAACGCTGCATGCCCTAAAGATGACTTTCCTCTTCCAAACATGGATCAAATTATTGACTTCACTTTCGAAAGTGGGATGATGTCCTTAATGGACGGATTCTCCGGTTATAATCAGATCAGGATAGCTCCTGAAGACCAGGCTAAAACAGCCTTTATTACCCCCTGGGGTACCTTTTGCTGGAAAGTGATGCCATTTGGCTTAAAGAACGTCGGTGCAACTTATCAACGAGCTATGACCTACATTTTTCATGATCTGATGCATGATATCCTACATGATTATGTAGATGATATCATAGCTCGCTCTCTTATTGAAGATCATCATTTGGATGATTTAAGAAAAGTTTTTAATCGATTACGAGAATATCTCATTCGATTAAATCCAGCAAAATGCATATTCGGAGTTAAATCCGGCAAACTATTAGGGGTTTTAGTTTCTTTACGTGGTATCGAAATTGACCCTCTCAAGATTGCGGCTATCACTGATATGCCCGCACCTACTAATATATCTGAATTACGAAGTTTACAAGGTAAACTTCAAGCTATCCGTCGCTTCATTGATAAGCTGGCGGATAAAACTAGTCCCTTTCTTAAACTTCTTAAGAAGGATGTCCCTTTCAATTGGGACACAGAATGTAGAGAAGCTTTTGAACTTCTCAAACAATACCTCCTTAATCCGTCGGTGCTTTCACCACCTAAATCTGATCGCCCATTTCTCCTATATATTTCAGCTTCAATTTTGCCTTAGGAGCTATGTTAGCTCAACTTGATGATGAAAAATGAGAACGTGCTAATTATTATATTAGCCGAACCTTCATCAGTTATGAAACCCGCTATACAGCGTTAGAGAAGCTATGTCTAGCAGTCATTTTTGCTACGCAAAAATTACGACATTATATGCTTAGCCAAAAAACTTATGTCATTGCTAAATATGATCCCTTAAGATATCTCATGAGTCGACCTTATTTATCGGGTCGCACAGCCAAGTGGGTTCTTGCTCTAAGCGAGTTTGATCTCACCTTCATAGGACAAAAGTATGTTAAGGGTCAAATCATAGCAGATCAATTAGCTGTTGCACCCTTAGAGTCTACTCATCCCCTCATCATCGAGTTTCTAGATGAATGCCTTCAATTAGAGGCAGACCATCCTGAACAATGGTCCTTATACTTTGATGGAGCCCGATGTATGAGTGGGGCTGGTGCGGGTATTATTTTAATATCTCCGCAAAAACATCTTATTCCTCTGTCCTTCAAACCGACCTTTGCTTGCACCAACAATACTGCTGAGTATGAAGCTCTAATCCTTGGATTACGAGCTGCTCTAGCACTAAAAATTAAACACCTTTTAGTTTTTGGTGATTCCCAATTGGTTATAAACCAAATTAATGAAGTTTATCAAACCCGAGATGATAAACTGCGCCCATATAAGGCCTATGTTTTACAACTAATGTCTTTATTTGATCAAGTCACCTTGGAAGCTATTCCTCGAACTAGCAACCATGCAGCTGATGCTATGGCCGCAGCTGCATCTCTCCTGCCCTTGGAGTTAGACGACGAATACGCCACTATCATTATTCGTCGACTCCAGGAACCCGCTTCAAATAAGTCATGCTTAGAGCCTTTGGATGTGTTTCTAATCAATGAAACTACTCCTGAACCTTGGTATACAGACATATTTGATTTTCTCCAAAATGGGACTTTCCCTGCTAATTCTAATAGAAACCAGCGTCGATTATTACGTCGACGAGCAAGTCGATTTGTAATAATTGGCAATACTTTATATAGGAGATCTTTTGAAGGTATCCTATTAAGATGTTTAAACTTAGAAGAGTCTAAATCAGCCTTGAGTGAAGCCCACGATGGATCTTGTGGAGGACACTTTAGTGGTAGTGCCATTGCTAAAAAGCTCCTTCGGATAGGATACTTTTGGCCTACCATGGAAACGGATGCACATGAGTATGTGCGCCATTGCGACAAGTGTCAAAAACATGCTGACCTTGTCCATGCGCTTGCACAAGAGTTGCAGGCTATTTCATCTCCTTGGCCCTTTTCTAAATGGGGCTTGGATATTATTGGCAAAATCAATCCTGTGTCATCTGATGGACACAAGTTCATCATAAGCGCCTATCGAGTATTTCACGAAGTGGGTCGAAGCTATGCCTTTAGCTTCCTGCACTGGCACACAAGTTTCTAAATTTATTTTTAATCAAATCATTTGTAGGTTCGGAATTCCTGCCAACCTCATCTCTGACAATGGAACTCCTTTCAAAAATAAAGATGTTAAAAAATTATGCCAAAAATACAAGATTCAACATCGTTGGTCCACCCCCTATTATCCTCAGGGTAATGGTCAAGCAGAAGCATCTAACAAAACTTTAATCAAAATTCTCAAAATATTAGTCAATAAAACTGGCCGTGGTCGGCATATTCAATTATATCCAACCTTGTGGGCTTATCGAACTAGTGTTCGAACCCCGACGGGCACTTCACCATTTGTTTTGGTATATGGTGCTGAAGCAGTTTTTCCATTTGAATTGGAAGTTCCTTCTTTGGCTCTGCTACTTCAAGATACCGAAGTAGGAGATGAATATCGTCCTTGGCAGACTCGATCAGTTGGAACTCCTAGATGAAAAATGCATCAATGCTTTGGAGCATCTCCGTGCTTACCAAAACAAGCTTAAAAGATCATATGCTAAGAAAGTTCGTCATCGATCCTTTGAGATCGGCGACCTTGTTTTAAAAGAAAATCAAAAAAATACAAATGCAACCAAAGAACTTAAAGGTAAATTTGAGCCCAACTGGCTTGGACCATACATTATTACTGCAAAATTTGAATCAGGAGCATATAAATTATCTACCTTAGATGGTAAAGAACTTAAAGAACCCATGAATATTTTGCATCTTAAACGTTATTATGCATAAACTTGGTCATTTCATCCATGTATATATTTGTTCAAAATTACTATCTTATATTTCTTTCAATTTATAAAAAATTCAAAAACACCAAAAACATTCATAAATCTCCAAAAATCTTCAAAAACTATCTATTGCATTTGTTTAAGGCAGTTGTTAAATTTTTTGCTCAAAAATATAAAAACAACAATATTCTTGACTCTTTCGAAACCAAAACAATATACAGAAGAAAGAGAGAGTCAACATTCTCAAAAACTTTCTCACAAATCATTTATATATATTTTCTTACAATTATTGCAGTTATATGTTTCAACTTATTTTGGATAAATTAGCATTTATTTTGAATCCCTCACTTGCACACTCACAACAATAAATATCTTGATTTTATCTGGCATGATTACTAATCTCTCTTATATCAAAGTTCACAAAATTCAATTAAATAAAGTTTGAGCATAGAGAATTGATCTTGTTATTTACTTAAACCAAGCACATCTTTCCACAATAAAATGATTATATTTGTAATTTCCATGTTTTGCTACATAGTAGAACTGATTTCTTGAGTGAAAAGTTTCCCCTGCTATCCTATCATGCACATGGTCTAGAATCTTTGAGAATTGGCAAAAGGACAAGCTCACCCCTACCCAGAATAAAAATCCCTTGCTCTACAGCTAATCCGAGCAAGTATCCCTAGCAAAGAAAAAGAGAAGAAAAATTCAAGAAAGAAGAGAAAAGAAAAATGTTATTTCAGCAATGTTCCAAGTATTATCAAGCAAAAGAAATACAAAAGAAAAATAAGCAAAGTTCAAAAGAAGGCAAGAAAGCAATAAAATCCCTTTCCCTACCCTTTGAAAAGAAAAGAAGGGTTGATGAGCTTGAATCCCTGGAATTCTCAATTATTCGAAAACTGTGAGGTAAGCCCCATAACAGGTGGTTTGTGCCCAACCTGCTTGGCCTTGGGTAACTCCTAGCGTGGCGATATGTCTGTCACATTAGCGACCTTCTTTTGTACAGACCTATGTCCGCTTATGGATTAGCTAGCTCTTGATAATCCGGTCTACATAGTAGCCTAGTATGGTTATATGCATCTACATCATGGTTAATGAACACTTATTTGGTTTCTTCAAATCACTTGTATCATAGTATCTTGCTCAAAGCTGGTAAATGAACAATGCAATTGCACACACATTTGTATTTGAGAGATTTTGTCTATCATTATGATAAATCAAGATCGGAAATGAATGCACATATGCACATGGGATTCCTTATAAATCTAACTTTTGTCTTCAAAATACTTTGAAATATTATTTTTGCAACTTGTTTGGAATAAATCAAGTACAATTATTTTTCACAAAGACAACTATAGAATTAGAAAAATCAAAAATTTCTTTCAAATTACACAAATCAAATCCTATATATCTGGTTGACTTTCGCGACGATGGTATAGTTTCAAAACCAAAATTGGAATTTTATGCCTAGCGCAAGTCCTCATTTTCATCTTTTCTGTTCATCAAAAATCAACCATGCAATAAAACTATTTTTTTTGGATTTTCGCGATGATGGTATAAGTCTATACCTACATATTCTATGCCTAGCGCAAACCATTGTAACAATTTTTATTTCTCCATTTATTCAAAAATCACAAAAACCATATGACTTAATTTTACACAAATTATGCTTTTCAAAAGCAAACACATTATCACTATTTCATGTCATTATGTCAACCTTCAACTTTGCAATGATGGTATAATTCCTAAGGAATTATTCACAAATTTTATCACACTTAGGAATTTATGCCTAGCAAAAATCATTTTAAAATATTTCATGCATAATATTTTTCATGAAAATCTGAAAACAAACCATCATCATCATCATCATCATTTGCACTATTGCACCAAAGTCTTAAGACAGTCTCTTAAGCACTCTTTTACTTTTCGCAATATTTCTATATTGGGATTAGCTTGACGACCGAGTGAGCGGCGACTCCATGAAATGGTCTATAATAGCGACAATGTCCTTTGAAATTATTGTTAAAAGTCCCCTTTTATTTTTATCAAATTATTGCATCACAAACAAACACTTTGTTACATCAGATTATTTCATTTACAATGTTATAGCATGACATTCAAATTATATTTCCAACGACATAATTACATCCAATTATCAAATCAATCAATCAAAACATCTAAAAGCATCATAAAAATACATAACACAATACAAGTCATATGATCAAAAATATATCATCTTATATATCTCAAAAAAATATATACATCATATCCACCATTTCTGCTTCAGAGCTCTAAAAACCAGAAAATGAACAGTAAAAATGAATTAGGGTTTTACCCTATTTTTCTTAATTTTATTCAACAATAATTTTTTGCTTTTTCGCGTTTTTACCTCAAACGTTCGATTTGGGTAAAAACACGGAGGGGGCACCATAGTAAGCTATCGTACGATTCGACCAAGAATCGTCGCCTAAAAATGGGTATAATTTTTTGCTTTCTCGTAGATCGAGAAGAACTCATCTTTAACGCATTTTCTTCGGAAAATTCGCTAAAGAGGGGGCAAAATGTAGCACCCTAAAATTGGCGCAGTAAAATTATAAAATTTACATTCACCTTAGTAAATAATTTTAAAATCAAATTTAACCTCCCAAACCGCTCGTTAACCGTCGGGAAATCCGTTTCCCCCTTTTTCGCGCCATTTTTAGAGGTTGTTTTGACCGTTTGACGATATCGTCGCCGATCAGACGATATCGCCCCAGATTTGACGATTTCGTCTGGACTAGGACGTCCGGACGATCTTGTCGCAAAACTGAATTTGCATAGTTGGAATCTGTTCCAACGGGTCTCCAATCTAGGCAGAAGCGTGTCTGCGCCGTTGGGACCCTCCCCCGTTGGAGATCTCCCAAATTGGGATGATCTCCAACCTCCTAACTACTCCCCCTAAGCCTATTTAATCTCTAGGATTTTCCCTCCCCAACCCCTGGCTGAAATTTTCTGCAAAGTGATTCCCTCTGCGTCAAAACATCCTAATCTTGCTTTTGCACTAGTCCCATAGCAATTTTGTTGTAGGTACATCACTGATTTTCAGTCGGAGCCAGCATCCATCGTCGTCGATGAACTCTGTTCGAATCGGAGGCGATCCCGTCAAATGCGAGACGATTTCGTACTGATGCGAGACGATCTCGACTGCAGTCCACATCGAGGCAATCAGTGCCTGGGGTTTGCTTTTCTCAACCTTTTCTTTGTTATTTTATGCTACAAATTAGATCATTTACTCAGTGTTTATATTATTTTGCGTGTTTATATTATTTTGCATTTGGAGTTCATCCATTTAGCTTAGATTGCACATTAAGTTCATGATTTGTTGTTAAAATACAAAAATTGGCTAGGATTGTTGTTTTAAACTATTGCTCGAGTATTCATTTTATTATTTGGTGTAATTTGCCTCTGTTAGCACAGTAGAATTTCTTGTATTTTGCATCTATTTTCTGTTTTGTAGGTCTCTGACGAATTCGTCTGACGAATTCGTCAGATCTCAGACGATTCTGTCAGTTTCAGACGATTCTGTCAGATTGCAGGCGATTACGTCAGATTACGAGCGATCCAGACTGCTTCAAATGTCAGAATCTTCTTCAGACATCCGGATCAGGTATTCTTCATTGTCATTCTGTAAAATTCTCTGTTTTTTGCTTTCAAATCTGTTTGTTGTATTCATGAAGGTTGCATTTTCATGTAGTTTAATTTAGATTCATTCGGCCAAACCTAGGACTTGAATGCTTAAGATTAAAATGAACACATCAAAACACATTCCAAAACCTAGGCGTGGAAACTGCCGCCAAATGTTTCCTGGTGAACCCACCATCCGTCGAAAAATCACCAAAATACACCTCCCTTGAGAGGCGGGACCTTCGCAAAGTCCTCTCAGTCCGAGGTACCGCACCATCCTTTTCCCATCCTCCTTTCGGGCGCGGATCCTATAGCCTGAAGGTAGGGATGCGAAAAATTTGGAGCGATACAATATCAACCTCACTTCTCCCACACATCTTTGCCGAGGAGTTCATAATTCTCATAATTGAATAAGAGATTCTCAAATACATTAGACTGATTCATGAGATATCCAGCCATAACTAGGACAAGCCCAGCTTGTTCGACATCACAGCTGTTGTGGCAAATAGTCTTCTGAATACTCTCAACGACCCGATGCAACACTCCTTGTATGTCCTCCATGATCTCCGCACATAAACCAACCGAGAACAGAGATTGCCATCTAATGGGGATTAGAGACGGCTCCAAAAAAACCAAATGCGACATTCAAATGCGCACCATTCCCTCTTCAATACTTTCCAAATGTAGATATTGCACACTTACAATGTAATTCAATTCACATGCAAGGAAGAATCCAACAAGATCATTTATGTTCTTTCAAATCAAATCATTCCATCAAGCAGAGTTTCAATAAATCTTTATATCTCATCTAGAAGAAGCAGTCACGTTCAACGCACACAATATAAACATTTCATCATATTCACACACTAATCTGTGACTTCCAAAGAACTCTATAGTTTCCAATATGAAATACACACAACAATCCAAAACCATGAAAAATCATCAATCTCTTATAGCCATCCATTGTTTCCACATAGCAAAATTCAGGTTTATTCCCTTTTTTGAATTTAGCGAAAAACCCCTTGCAGAGCCGCCTTGGTCTGAGAAACCACGACCAGGGAGTTCTACACTGTCAAAATCACCCAAGAGTCGCGCCCGGTCTTGACTGCACCAGCATAATCAATTGGATTTTGGGTGCCCAATGTGCATTTGACAAGTTGGAGTCAGGCCAGGTTTATTCCCTTGCTCGTCAATTATAAAAATAAAAGCTTTATATATAACGTAAACATACGTTTCATCCGAACGTCACAAGCAACCCAATTATTGGGGAATGCTACTTTAATAAAACAGAAATGAAGATATGGCAAATGCATGCTTAATCTATCCATATCTAGTTTTACCAACATTCTCTACGTTTCAGAAGGATTACTAGTAACTTAAACATAAATCACACTATCCTCAAAGTTTACATGCAATGCTAGTTTTCAACTGACACGAGATCTACCGTCAATTTCACCCAAGGAAAGGTGATCTATTTATATGAGATACCCCTGGTCAATCTACGTTTTCTCCTAGCATCTATTAATAACTCATCTTCAAATTATTCTATGCTCCCGATGGTTTCTATGACATTGAACAGAACTATGGTTTCACACACACCAGAACCACATAGAACCATAAAATTTGAAAGGAATTACACCCAACAACAATACTTCATTTACACACATATCAGAAGGTAAGGACAAGCGCTTGTAGCGATTACAAGACACATCTTACCTTTCAACCACGTACAAGCTCGCAACTCTACACCGGATATCCAATCTTTCGTTTGTCCGTTCTAGCCCCTAAACGTTTTTCCTCCTCTCCGTGTTTTTCTTCTCTACTTCCTTTTTCTGAATACACCTCTCCCCTCTCACACGCAGCACAAACACGACTTCCCACATCCATTCTCAATTTTTTTCGGAACCTCTTTTGCCATCTAGTCTTCAACTACAGTTTCCTCATAAATTCCACGTCGTTCTACTTTTTACCACAACGGATTCATTTACCATTTGTGCCCAATGTAAGCCATTATCGCAAGCACACTTCCCTCCATAAATGCTAGCTATTGGATTACTTACACATCATTCACTTCCATGGTGGAATTACCAAATAAAATAGATCTTTATAAACTATTTATTTCTTTAGGAAAGACAATGAAACATGCATATAACATATATCCAAGATTTTATCCCTAACAATTCAGTCATAATGTAATATCAAACATCATGCAAACAATAGTCTGGAATTTCTTTGTAATGTGCAAACTTATGAAAAGCATCATCATCAAGGGTGAAGTATTCATTCATGTTGCTTTCCCAAATATTCTGACAACATAACCCTTCACATTATTTCTCCCAAGCATTTTGTTCTCGGTGGCTCATTCTTTCTCCACCTACAAGAACTCTGGTTTTTTGCACTAGCACACAGTTTATTAGCAGTATCATATTCTTTCATGAAAAACACTTCCTTCATTCAAACAATGATCCAGTTATTGCCAAGCATATTTTCATTAATATATTTTATTTTCTGTAAACCATCCATACTTGCAGAATTAAAACATAGCATGTCAATTGTTTCTTTGAAGCAAACATCTTAACTAAGCAAACTTAATCAAGTTCAAAGTCTTCCAAGGGTGGATATAATGGACAGTGATGATAGCAAGCCAGTTCTATACAATGCCCTTGGACATTTTTCCAAATGGCCACCCTACAATTGATAGCAAAGAAAGACTCATTTTCATTAGAGAAAACAGATATAGACGTATTATATGGAATTTCATTATCCTAAAACATGGCACACGTTAAAAGAAGAGATAAAAACCAACATATTGCTGAGTTTTTAAGTGGTGTTTATGCTTGAGCTTCAAGTAAAAGTTGTTCTATAAGACACTTATCTATATTGTGTGCCAAGTTATTATAGTTACTCTAGAGGGGTTTACATTGAAGTTGATTTTTTCTGATTGATTTTTAAAGTTGATATTCTCTGATAGATTTTCCACCCAAGTGCTTTGATACTACTATAGCATCAATTACAGTAATTGATCATTTTTAAGATAAATACAATAGATCTTTTTATTCCTTCGCACACTTTTTCTTCCACTTCTGACTGATTCTAGCTACTGGCATGTTTTAAATAGTGACTACTACCATGTTTACTATTTTTTGAATCCAACCCACTTATTGGCGAGATCTCAATGACCTGCTTTCTATATAAACACTAATTAATGGAAAGAAAGATTTTTGCATAACACTATATCTGCACATATGAATTATTATTTGTTATTTATACAGTTTCATGATCAGTAATCGGTTCCAATTGTTGAATGAAAATATAACAGGATTATTCATATCTATCATTTAATTTGAATTTGGATTTTTTTTATAAAAATTCAAAAACATATCAATTGATGTTCCGACAAGAACACCAAGAGACCAATAATTGCCAGTGACACTTGTGATACTTATTTCGTTATTTGATTTTGGAAGATGTCTGGTGTTTGAATAAAGAAGTACATGGAAAAAAAATGTACTTGTAACCAGTGGATCCTTCCCTTGAGGTCTGTAGAGGGTAAAAAAAATATTATAAATGCTATAAATGTTTTGAAACTGGAATCATAATCTTTAAATTAGAGTAAAGCTCGCAATCACTTCAACTAACACAACAGAACAATAAAATGTAGAGTTTACATCAACAATGTAACCTGTTTATTTTCCTCTTATATGAATATATCTAAATAGTGTCTTTATTGGAAAGGATGGATGATGGTGTGTTTAAGCATAGGATTGGGTTTTAGATAAAGTTGTATTTTTATGTTTGATGTTGATTAATTGTTTGTATATTAAATTTTTTATATATTTTTATTTTTATATATTTGTTGTTAGTGAAAGTTAAATAAATTAATTTATAAAATTTGTTTTTTTTTTTCAATTTAGATGATGTGAAAATTTGAATATTTTCATTCCAGTCATGGTTTTTTATAAGGTCGAGAGTTAAGCTTATCAATAGGGATTAACACACTTACACACGCCCACGAGGGTTTAACCTTGAACCTTCTAAAGAAAAGCCAAAAACCAAACCTCAAACGCTAAACAGTCACAGGAAAAAATTAATAAAAGATAACACACTTACACACGCCCGCCCGTTGAGGGTTTAACCTTGAACCTTGTAAAGAAAAACCAAAAACCAAACCTCAAACGCTAAAGGGTCACTGAATTTTTTTTTATTCTATATGTCAATATAGATGGATGATGGTGTGTTTAAGGCATAGGTTTGGTATAGATGGATGATGGTGTGTTTAAGGTATATGTTTGGGTTTTAAATAAAGTTTTATTTTGATGAGTGATTAATTTTATATATTTATTTATTGTATTTTTCAATGGATTATAAGGGATTGAAACAATTTTATTTATATTACATCATTATCATTGAGTGGTATTACAATAAAGTTTAGATATTATCTAGTACCTTTTAGCAAGATTGGAACATGGGTCTCCTTCTTCAAATGTTGAAGAATTTAATTTTTTGAGCTAATACCACTTGATTTATATTTATTGTTGTTATTGAAAGTTAAATAAATAAATTTTTTAAAATTTAATTATTTAAAAGTTTATATAAAAATTTTATATGTTAATATGTTGTTTTTATTTATTTATTTTAATTATGAAATCAATGTTGTAATAAAAAATTATAAATTAAAATTCATGTAAGAATACCCAATAACCCCTAAATTTTGCATAGAAATTGATTCTATAGATATAGCTTACATGTTTCTTAAAAAATATATGTTTTGCACAATAAAGTTCAATTATACATGTCTATGTTTGATAGATTATATCAATTAATGATTGCCTATAAATAATTTTGGTCTAATTCTTTTGTTTCATAATTTCATAATTAATAATTATATTAGACTATTACCTTTGCAAACAGGTTGCCTTCAAGATTTGAATCTTGTGTTTGATAATAATTAAAAACTCTCCTATGAATAATAATAAAATAAATAAATAATTCATATCAATTAATATTAAGATATAATATCCTTAGGATATAGGTTGATTAGTTGCGGTTGAGTAACTCTCTTATGAATAATAATAAAATAAATAAATAATTCATATAAATTAATATTAAGATATAGTATCCTTAGGATTTAGGTTGATTGGTTGCGGTTGAGTATTTGGTAGTAAACAACCTTGGTTCGATTTTCTTGGGAGGACGGGTAGAGGAGGCAATGGTTGAAGCAGAGTTGCATTAAACAAGCACACACAATCCACAAAAAGTAGATAAAAATACCAAAATGAACCAAACCTTTTTTTTTTGGTATTACTGTTCTAAAAATAGAGTTTACAGAGATCAACTGATTACAAAGTCAAAATTTTCCCTCAAATACCCTGTTTTCCCTTTTCCCGCCTAGAACCATTTATTTCACATTTAAATTTCGGGGACAAACTTCTCGAGGTCATAACTCATCGCTCATTGCTCGAAACGACTATTGGCGCATTTTTTTGGAAAGCTTTCGAAGGGGTTTGCGGCTCAGTATTGTGTTGCCATATTTCAACACTTAAAAAGGCCTCTAAGGCCTTCAAAATTGTCCTCCAAGTTTTACTAGTAATATTTTCACTAGTTTTGATAGGGTAGAAGACCTTAAAATTTACATATCTCCCAAACCGCTCAGGATATTGGGATGATTCATTTGACGTTGGTTCTATTTCTCCATCCTCTAAACCACTAAACAAAAGTTAGAATAAAATGAAACAAATGCAAATTTGGGTGATGCAAGATCACTCTTACATCGCTAGATGCACCTGCATCAGACACCCAAGGTAAATTGAGAAGTGACCTTCACTTATCTGCTGTTGGAGGAAAACCAAGGCGGTCAACCTCTATCTTTGACAACCAAGATGAATCTTCAATAAGCCTACCCTTTTATTTAACTAGATATTCCTCATATCAACCTATTCCTTGTACTCTTGCCAGTGCGGGTGTCTAGGATTTCTTCTATCTCTTCCTTCTCTGGAGTAGATGCTAGAATATCCCAAATTTTTGTTACTGGTCCCTCATCATTGTCCCCTTCATGATATTCTGCCAAATCAGAAATGTTGAACATAGGTGATATGTTAAGCCCATTCAACAATTCTGCTTCATATGCATTGCTTGAATCTCGTTTCTCTATGATCCTGCATGGTCCAAACTTCTTTATTTTTAGCTTGTTATAGGTTTTAGTAGGAAACCTTTATTTTCTTAGGTGAACCATAACTTCATCTCCCACTTGGAATTCCTTACACCATCACTTTTGGTCTGCCTTTGTATTATAATATGTGTTCATCTTGTTAATATGTTTCTTTATCTCCTCATGCAAATTCTTTAGGTGCTCTACAAAGTCCTCAGCCTCAACACTACTCTTTTCCCCTTTGTCCATATTTCTCAACTCAGAAGCATTCCTTGGGCTTCTCCCATACACAATCTAGAATGGGGATTTATTAGTAGTCCTGTTGACAGAATTGTTATAAGAAAATTATGTCTGTGGTAAAACCAAGTCCCACCTCTTGGGCTTATCTCCTACTAAGCATCTCAATAGATTACCCAAAATTCTATTCCCCACTTCTGTTTGCCCATCAGTATGCGGGTGGTATGCAGAACTAAAATTCAAATCTATATTCAATTTATTCTACAAATTCCTCCAAAAATACCCAAAAAACTTGGTATCCGTGTCTGAAACAATACTCTTTGGTAGACCATGTAGTCGTACCACCTCTTTAAAAAACAACCCTGCAACATGAACTGTATCATTAGTTTTCTGGAAAGGAATGAAATGTGCCATATTTGAAAACCTATCAACCACCACAAATATGGAGTCATTCTCCCTCTGTGTCCTTGGTAGGCCAAGAACAAAATCCATGCTGATGTCTTCCCATGGTTTATCTGGTACATGTAATGGTTGATATAATCTAGTGTTCTGCCTTACACCCTTGGCCCTCTGGCATACTCTGTAACTTTGTACAAATCTCTTCACATCTTGCTATACCTGTGGCCAATAGTAGTTCTCACTAATGAGGGCAATGGTCTTATCTTGACCAAAGTGTCTAGCCAACCCTCCACTGTGCTTCTCAACCAGATTATCTCTCATCGAACTCCTTGGAATGCACAATTGGTTTCCTCTGAATAACATTCCATATTGGATTAGAAAATCCAACCATTTAGTCCTATCCAAAGTAATAGGTGCCAAGCAAGCTCTCCAAGCCTCTACAAAATCTGGATCTTTAGGGTACAAACTATTAAGTTCATCAAACCTATAACCTCCACCTTCATTTTTATCAACAAGTTTTGCCTTCTACTTAAGGCATATGCAACTCTGTTTGACTTCCCACTCCTATGCTTCAACACAAAGGTATAACTCTACAAAAACTCAACCCATTTCAAGTGCCTCTGATTTAGCTTTCCTTGGCTATTAATATACTGTAAGGCCCGATGATCAGTGTATAGAACAAACTCTTTTGGCAACAAATAGTGTCTCCACTTCTTCAGATCCTGAACTATAACATAAAACTCTTGATCATAGACAAAATAATATTTCTTGGCCTCAGTAAGCTTCTCATTAAAGTAGGCAACACACTTACCTTCTTGACTCAATACAACTCCTATGGCACTACCACTAGCATCACAATCTACCTAAAATACCTTATTAAAATATGAAAGTGCCAAAATAGGTTGCTTTGTGACTTTATTCTTCAACATATCAAAACTCCTATCTACTCCTAAAGTCCACTTAAACTCCTTCTTATCCCCTTTAAGTGTCTCTGTTAAGGGTGCACAAATACTGCTAAAATTCCTAATAATTTTTTGTAAAAATTGGCTAGACCATGGAATGATCTTACCTTTGTAATGCTCTTTGGAGTAGGCCATTCAATGATAGCCCTCACATTTTTTGGGTCAATTTTAAGAACTTCAGATGAGATGAAAAATCTCAGATATATCAACTCCTTATTCATAAAATTGCACTTATTCAAATTAATTAGCAATTGCTCCTCCCTTAGCTTCTCAAAAACTCATCGAATATGTAGTAGGTGCTCCTCCAAAGTCTTGCTAAAAATTAAAATATCATCCAAATAGACAATGACAAATTTTCCTAGAAACTCCTTCAATACCTCATTCATAAGCCGCATGAATGTGCTTGGTGCATTGGTTAGCCCAAATGGCATGACCAACTACTCGTACAAACCCTCTCTAGTATTGAAGGTTGTCTTGCACTCATCTCCCTCTCTGATATGAATTTGATGGTATCCACTCTTCAGGTCAATCTTGGTGAAGTACTTGGATCCACTCAAACAATCAATAATGTCATCCATCCTTGGCAATGGAAATCTATATTTTATGGTGATCTTGTTAATAGCTCAAGAATATGTACACATTCTCCATTCTCCATATTTATTTGGTGCTAGTACTACAGGTACTGCACAAGGACTTAAGCTCTCCTAAATCAATATTTTTTTTAGTAGCTCTTGGACTTGTCTGTTTAGCTCCTCACTTTCTATAGGAGTCATTCTATGGGCTGCCTTATTGGGTAAACTAGCTCTCAGTACCAAGTCGATGTGGTGACTGATCTTTATCAAAGGTGGCAAAACCTCAAGTACATCATCTGATATAATATCTGGGAATTCTTCTAACAGACCTGAGACTTCTATTGGGATATCTTTGCATTATGTAGACACCAAAACAACACCAATCCGATTATGCTACCAAGGCATTGACAAAATTGATGCACAAAGCCCTTAGGGCAGCCCTCAGAGGTCAAGCAGTGGTTCTAACCACTCCCAAAATAGTTTTGGAAGGTTCCTAGGCCAATTAGGGACTTTTTGAGGCTCAGTTCCTATTCGTCCCACCCCGGGATGAATAGCAGTTTCTATTCGTCCCACCCCGGAGCGAATACAACATTCATCCCGGGGTGGAGCGAATAGCAGGTTTGACTGGAAAAAGTCAAATCTGGACAAGCGGCCACCAAAAATTACCACTTGCCCTACTCCTCGAGACATGCAGGTCAGAACCCAGGGCATGCCTATGACAGCCCCCATCAATGAGGCCATTTTGGGGAGATTCTCTTCCCCCACCAATGCATGTCGCCCTGATGGACAAATGGCCCCTTTGGCCTTGCATGCCCTTGCATGCCTTTTGCACATTTGACCTCCTAGGTCTATAAATTGGATGGCATTCTCATCCACGTAGAGGAGGTCATTTCTAGGAATCACAACGAAGTGCTACCGAGTTATTACCTCACATCTATTGTGTCCTTTTCATCCATAATTTCTCCTTAGTGAGAGAGGTTATCGGGTGGCAAAAGAAGGTGCAATTTGACTCCAAAACCCGAATTTATTGTTCGAATACCTCATATAATTTGCCTAAAATACTTCTCCCCTAGTTTTGCATCAACCCACATTGGATTGGCATAGAAATTTGGGAGATTTTGGCAGGCGTCCTGCCCCTGGGCGCCCCCCAATTTGTGACAGTCGAATTCGTCCCACCCCCGGATGAATAGAAATATATGCATAATTTTAAGACTATTTTTAATTATCTATTTTTAATATGTCTCTAGGATACTACATTTCAAATTTCACTACATTCTGACTTGTATCGGCCGAGATATCACCATTTTATGATTTACATGTATGCGGGCCCCACTTTTGCATGTAGGAGAATTTGAGTAGGATATCTAGAATATGATCACATGGGTCTCCTTAGAATGTCATTTTATGCTTACTGACCAAATATTGCAGGTTTCTGACATGTCTAGGTAGAGAAATTGCTCGTTTGCCTTTTGCAGGTTCACAAAGTGCGATGGGATCGAACGCAGTGACCAGGCTTCCAAAACTTACAAAATCAGGTGATATCATCCCAAAATCACATATTTCATATCACTCTTGAGTTTTTTTTGTTTAGAGCTCATTTGATACCTCTACCTTATGTGCACCTTTTTCAGGCTATGGGGATTGCATGTTTTAGAATCATACATAGATGCTTTTGATCTTCTTTTGTTTTCCTGTGTGTAGATATAGGTGCCAAAATGTGATAGGAGACATCGGAGGACAAGGATTACATTGACGTAAGTGGCGGTGACATTGAGCCCGCCCACCTCGAGTGTGGGCATGCGGAAGAACAGTGGATGTGCACCACGTTCTTTGGGAGATTGATATCTCTTGGCACTATTTTTGTAATAGATTGTATCAAGTGATTCAAGTCCTCAAAGGGAGGCATTGTAATTGAATTTGATATTATTTGATAAGGAGAACGCCCCATTTCACTTTATTGCTTGTCATACATTGTCATTTACTTTGCATGCTTCGTTATTTGCTTTCATAGGACTTAACACGCATTTACAAATTATGTTGCTTCGGTTGGGGTGCACCATTTTTCCATTGCTATAGTGGCGATCATGGTGGGACCCAGTCCCTTTTTTTTAGGTGATTTTTTGACTCAATTTTCACCTTTTTTTGTTGCAGGTTTTAGTCGCTCCAGACCCAGGCGAACTTGGGACTGCTATTCGTGCCACCCTGGGATGGATTCAAATCCGTCCCTCCCTAGGATGAATGCAGACCTGCAATTCATCCCACCCTAGAGTGAATAGAAAACAACAAGTTTTCTGAGCTGGGTTTCAGAACCAGCAGACAATGGCAGAGAAGAGGTAGGATCTGAAACACTTTCTTCCTGTTTTGCATTTACAGAACTCTATTTTCTGTTCATTTTCACTTTATGTGCTTAAGTAGGAAAGTAGAAAACTGTCACAACTTCATTCTGAAAAATGCAAAATTTACAAAAAATGCATAGAGTAGAAAATCATAATTAGGATTGCATCTCCTTTGGCCTGATTGCTTGTCACTCATCCATTGGTGGGTCTTCATTTAGGGTTGCTTTCCTATGCTTAGTGTAGTGGCTTCCATATTTCATATTTCCATATTCTGAAAGTAAAACGTTGCCTTTAAGCTTGCATTTAGTAAAAAAAAAAAATCATTGAATGCTCTCTTGTTTACTTTCTTTTGGATTAAAAGGAATCACACGCACCACGATCCACTTAAACACTAATGAGTTGGACTTCATCCCCAACCGTTGGTAGAGCGCAAGTGATGGTGGGTTTCATCTCCATCCACTTGGCTCAAATCCCATGAACCCGATCCATCTTGCCAAGGCCGGTTCCAAGATCCATCATAGCCCATGGGTTATAGCATGCATCACCCTTCGGGGAGGTGTATCGTAGACTATGGGTGAACTGGGTGAGGAACTGGTAGGACCTGTGCTCCCTGGCCATGTGTGGGCTTCATTACCACACATCATAGGTGGGATAACGCAACCTGGAGTTCATAGCCAGGTTTTCGAGCTACGAGTATATAGGTGAAATCCATTTTAACTTGAGAATATCATTCAACAACTATCAAACACGGGACACAAGGTCTCTTTACAACAAACTTGAAACACACTAAAACCAGTTTTTAGGATACACCTTTAATATATTAACAAAGATAAACATCTATTTGATTATGTGTTTCCCTTTTGGTATACTATTTCATAAAATTTGTAAGGAAGATAAACATTAAAATGTTTGATAGACATTCTTACGATGGTTTTCACCCGCAGCCAAGCCCAATCAAGGGCGGACGCTATGGAGAGTGTACATGGAGATACAAGTCATCTCCATTATAGTCCCCGAGATCTGGTCATACCACCTTGGAGGGCTGACACTCACCCCAGTCCATGGATAGCTAGGATAGAGCAGGGTCTCCAAGAGACCCCTAGATGGGATACCCCCATGCACCAAGAGCCAACCTAGGGAGATTGCTCCCATTATATGGACACATCAAACACTCATTTTGATGATGACTGGCTAGTGCATGAAGAGGCACATAGAGATAGGGTAGTACCATGCATTCACATGCCTATCAGAGTAGAGGCACCCACTCAAGGGCCGGATCCCCACAATGATCATTGGGTGGGGCATGATGACCACATCTTACCCCCATGCCACCTAATTAGGGCTAGAGAGCCTAGATATCAGGATGAGTATGAGGCTCATCATGCAGGGCGAGCTAATTCAGCCCTACCTTTCCTCGTTCATGAGGGAAGATATGAGGAAATCCATGACATTCCTCAAGAGCAAGTCACTATATGGGGGCATTGCACCTCCACACCACCTGAGTATCAGGAGCACCTACCTCGACTAGAGCCGTAGGTCAACGCTACCAACCTCGATAGAGGGAAGCACGTTATAGAGGTCTCGGATCACCATGATCGAGAAAGAGATCGAGGGGAACCATCTAGGCCACCTAGACCCTAAATGATAGAACAAGTCCAATAGGTGGTTGCCATATACGTAGAATGCCAAGCTCAATTCAAACAACTTCGACATGATAAAGAGCAACTAGACCACCTGCATCAGCTCGAGAAAGAATGTATTCAATGTCAAACCAATGAGCTATTCCAAAAGACCCTACATGAGTGGGTTTCGACCCCAAGCACTCATAGGGTAGAGACCTATCGGAGGCAACAACCCCTAGTCAGAGAGAGGTCACCTAGACCTTATAGAGGATTACCTCCTAGACCTCCCTGGTCTGATCGAGATTTGACTCCCAGGACTGATGCAGGGCACCCTCCATGGGCAGCCACATAGGTTTATAGACCAGCTCTAGAGATGCCTTACGAGGAGTATGATGGATATGAGCTGGAAGAAGAGCACATAGAAATGCCTTATCAAGGTAGGGGGTTGTTCCACAACCACCCCATAATAGGCCTCACGTTCCTTGCAACCCATCATAGGAATAGGACAAAGAGGAGGAGATCAAGTCCTCCGATGCCTACAAGGCACTGCTAGAGCATCTCGAGTCAGTCGAGAATAGAACCTCTGGGCCCCAAAAGCCTACGTTACGTCAGCTCCATAGTCACCCTATGCATCCATCGGTTCCTATGCCTCCCTACCTCGAACAATTCAAGATGCCTCAGTTGGCTACATTCAAGGGGGAAGAGGATGCGTAGGAGCATGTTACCCATTTCTTGAGCCAATGTTTTGGTATTCAGGACCATGATGCCTTGCTTCTAAGAACATTCATGACCACCCTCATAGGCCCCACCTCCGATTGGTTCACACAGCTCCCAAAGCATAGCATCCACAACTTGGACCAGCTCGTGGATGCATTCCTAGAATATTTTACCTTCAATACCAAGAGGAAGGCAACACTTGCTGACTTGGTCGGTCTCAAGCAGTATGACGATGAGTCAGTTAACAACTATGGAAATAGATGGAGGGCTATGCTTTCAAAAGTGCCCTATCTACTCCCTACGTCGGAGTTAACCCAAATGTTTACTAAGAGCTGCTTGAGACCCATCTCCTTGCTTTTACAACTCCAACAATACGCCACTCTTGAGGATGCCTTAGCGCAAGCTAGGACCATCGAAGAAATCAAGATCCAAGATGGCGAGATTGCAAAACCTCGCAAGAAGGAGTGGACCAAGACCACCAAAACCAACACAGCGCAACCAAAACCCACCATGGTCAATCAGGTTGCCATCAGTGTTCCAGGGCCGGCACAAACACAACAACCTCAAAAGGTAGAGTATCATGCCACGCCCCCTATGAACTATGAGAAAGAAAACCAGAAACAAGGGCAGAATCAACAACGCCGCCCCAAGCAAGAATTTATGCCCATAATAGAATCTATGGATTCCTTGTTTGACCACCTCTACGCGGCCAGTTTGGTCCACCTACCTGAGAGTAGACCTATGGATCCTAATGCACCAAAGCCCAAAGGCTACCGGGAAGACTTGTATTGCAAGTACCACCGACAGAAGGGTCATGACATCTTCGGATGCTACAAGTTCAAGAACTTGGTGCAGGACCTGATCGACAACAAGTCTCTCATGGTAGATAACCCCGTGGCACCAAACAACCAATAGATGGAGGTCTTCAAAGATCCCTTGCCAGCCCATGGAGGGTAGGCTAAGCCCACAACCCAAGTAAATGAGGTCCATCAGGCCTATCCCAAGCAAGGATTTGTGGGCATGGTGAGCATTGTGACACGGAACAAGAAGTACCCAAGTCCAACCGTAGCCCCTACGACTTCGAGCGATGTTCCATCAACTTCACAAGCTACACCACCATTAGTGTAGACTCCCCCACCTAGGCCTATGGCCATGATTCAGACCAAACTCACTCAGAGTTTGAGGACCACATCGGCTAGGCTCTCCATCTATGAGCTCATCCAGTAGTCGTAGCCTCACAGGGAGGCCCTGATGGAGATTTTGAAAGCCATTGAGCTGTAGCCCCAGGAGGCTAATTCTTTCAACAATTTTGTGGGGCATGTATGCCAATGCACCGACCAGTCATCACGTTTAAGGAAGATGAGCTAAGGCCAGTCCCCATTGACATGGTGGATCCACCTTTACACATCATCGCATGTGTGAATGGAACCCCATTCAAGAGGGTTCTGATAGACACTGGTTCATCCAGTAATATCATTACTACAATGACACTAGAGCACCTCAAACTACCTACAATGCACATCATTGCATCCACCTACACCCTCCGAGCATTCAATGATGCTATATGCTCGATAGTTGGCATGATTGTCTTGCCCATTCAAGTTGGGAAAAAGATGATTTTGACATTGTGCCACATAATAGAGGGTGAGATGGCATATAACATCTTGCTAGGCAGACCCTGGATCAGGAACATGAAGTGTGTCCCATCAATCATGCACCAGTGTCTGAAGTACATGTATGAAGGGTAGGTTCACATCATTTCGGTAGACCTCGAGCCCTTCAAATACTACAACCTGGTGCAGCAGTTGCTCGAGTCGACCCTACCATCACCTCATCTGGACTTCCAGTTGAACAAGTCTCATATGGGTCTGATTCTGGCATCACCCCCTCCCATAGAGCGGCCTTCATCGTAGTCCATCCCATGTTCATCATCAGCTCCTTCATAGGCATCACCATCATCTATGGCCCCATTGTCGAAGGACACTAGGAAGAGGCTCATCGAAGAGGTTCCCCCAATAGTTTCCACCATCTCCTCTGAAGAAGTGCCTAGCATGATGGAGGAATGGGCGATCGATGAGCCCATCATGGAATGGGCCCAAGAAGCACTCCCATTTCCCCCTTCACCATGATCATTGATCATAGTTGAGATGGCTAGTACGGGTCTAGGGGAGTACATGATTCGAAATGTCATGGCAACACCTACAGTTGAGTCCATGCAAGACATGGGCAGACCTCTCCTTTCGAGAGGCACCCTCGTGCCTTTAGGCCTCCCTCCTAATCAGACAAACTTCATGTATGGAGGCCTTGATTATGGCATAGAGCCCTACCAGTAGGAGGAGGAAGACGAGGAGCCTTTTGGGGAGTATATTGATTACTTGTCTAACCTAGACTTCATGCTGAAGTATTTTGACCTATGCAACTGGTAGGGTTTTGGGTTAGGCAGATATGAGCAGGGCATGCGGGCCCCTTTTCAGCCACAATATCAAATGGCATATGACAAATCAGGATTAGGGCATAACAACCCATTGCCCCTGGATGTCCTCATGGATGGCATCGATCACCTATGCATAGGTCAGAGAGATGAGTTGGCTAGGGACCCCTACGCCAACCCGCACACCATCTACTCATTGGGAGACTATTTCTCGATATCGGATGGGAACCCTATAATCCTTAGTGACATCCTCCCCCATTTTGAGAGAGGTGAGAGCTCGCAAGCATGTCCTCACATTTGTGATGAGGGCCCCTCTTATGAGTGGACCTCGGATGATGACTCTGATTATGAGGTAGCATCGTACGACCCATTTGAGTCGGACAATGATCATTCGTAGGTCATCCCCATTGATGATGAGTAGGAGGAATTCATGCACATGTTCCCCATCGATGACCCCATCTGGTAGTAGCTCCTACCTCCTAAAGAGCCAGTCCACCCTCAAGAAGTCAGACCGCCTGGTGAGGGCACCATCCATTTGCTCGAACTACTCGATCCTCACGTGCCAATGGCACCATAAGATGAGAGTGAAGAAGTCCTCATCCATGATGATGATTATGAGGAGCGAGCATATATGGGACCTCATCTGTCGGATCACCCAATTCCTATGGGTAGAGGTGAGGGACTAATATATGATAGTGATGATGAGGATGAGATAGAGAGGGCCTACCTTGGTCCTCCTTATTTATGCCATCATCACCAGCCCATCGACATAGATGAGGTGTATCATCAGCTACGCGTTGGCCCACGCTTAAGGGCAAGACCAGTCAATCTGGATCAGATCTATCATGCGGTATTTCTAGACCCACCGACTCACATGGAGCTCCTTGAGCCCAATGATCCCATCCTACAGTCTATTCATAGATAGGATCCGATGATCCCTATCCCCCCACCACCGCACTTGGGGGTAGGAAGTGATACAGATAATGAGTCCTTCACCCATGGTCTTGGAGAACAAATTCATTCCATCAACATGATCTCCATTGATTTGACCACACCACTCCACAATCCAGTCGATCCTTCCAAGCCATTGCACCTTGCCCTAGATGCTATCGACTGGGATCACGTTGATTCACCCCCGTCACCTTCTGAGTATTGGCCATGTGGTGAGATGTTTCATTTCACCCCAAAACTTACTCAGGATGTCTTTCATGCTGAAGAGGAACCTGACGTTCCCATCGATGATCTTAATTCAGCAGATGACATCCACTTGATCCCTACTCCACATCAGTTGGAGGATGGATCACATATGTCAGTCGAGCCAACGATTGATCGAGACATAGGCTCAGATCTAGATAATCCATAGTTTATCAAGCTAGGGGAAGGCTTATCCCCTAAAGAGCAAGCCATATACATTCATATTCTCATGGAGAGAAAGCAAGATTTTGCATGGTCATACAAGGATATGCCAGGACTAGACCCAAATCTGGTCACGCATAATTTAACACTCAACCCGATAGTCAAATCGGTAAAGCAAAAGTTATGAAAGATGCATCCAATAGTAGCCTTGATGGTGAAGGATGAGATACAAAAGCTCTTGGATGCCCGATTCGTTATCCCCATAGATTACCCACCATGGTTGTCCAACATGGTTCCCATCAAGAAGCCTGATGGGAGGATTCACATATGCACAGACTTTCGAGATCTAAACAAAGCGAGTCCTAAGGATGATTTTCCTTTGCCTAGCATCGATGCACTGGTAGATACAATAGTAGGCCATGAAATGCTTTCCCTCATGGATGGTTTTTTTGGATATAATCAGATTCGTATCAACCTAGAAGACCAGATCAAAATGGCATTTACGATGCCTTGGGGAACATTTTGTTATAGGGTCATGCCCTTCGGTCTCAAGAATGCTGGCACCACCTATCAGTGAGCCATGACATACATCTTCCATGATTACATGCACAAGATATTGGAAGATTACATGGATGACTTATTGGCTAAGTCTCTATTACGTCATGAGCATCCCAATGTCTTACGCAAAGTCCTCGATCACCTCATTGAGCACAATGTCAGGCTTAACCCCAAGAAGTGCGTCTTTGGCATCACATCTAGAAAACTCTTGGGTTTCATAGTCTCCAAGCGAGGCATCGAGGTGGACCCTAATAAAGTCAAGGCTATCCTAGAAATGCCTCCCCCGACCACCATCAAGCAAGTGCGAAGCCTGCAAGGCAAAATCATATCTATTAAATGCTTCATAGCATAGTTGTCGGATAAGTGTCAGCCAATGAATAGACTCTTGCATAAGGGAGTTGCATTCCACTGGGATGATGAGTGCCAAGAAGCCTTTGATGAGATAAAGCAATACCTAGTTTCACCACCAGTATTGGCACCTCCTCGACTAGGAGTACCATTCTATTTATACATCTCAGCCACTGAGATCACACTGGGGGCCATGCTGGCCTAGAAGAATAAGTTTTTCAAAGAGCAGGCTACTTACTATCTTAGCCACACCCTAGTCAGTTACGAGGTTCGATACACATATGTCGAGAAGTTGTGCTTAGCAATGGTTTTCACCACTAGAAAGCTATGCCATTATATGTTGGGGCATACCATGCATGTTGTGTCGAAAGAGAATCCATTGCGATACATGATGAGTCATACTTATCATAGTAGTCGCACGATAAAATGGATCATGTTGTTAATGGAATTTGACCTAGAATTCATCGGATAAAAATCTATCAAAGGTCAGGTCATCATCGATCAGCTCATGGAGGCTCCTCTTGAGGATGATCAACCTCTTAGCATGGAGCTACCCGATGATGGGGTCTTCCATATCTCAGAATCGCCAGATCCTGACGAGCCTAAGGCCTAGGCCGATATGACCCTGTTCTTCGATGGCTCCAAATGTGAGCGAGGGGGTGGCATGGGAGTCATGTTCTTTACACCGTAGGGAGCTCCATTGCCTCTATCATTTAAACTCGATTTCCCATGCACAAACAACAATGCAGAATATGAAGCCTTGCTCATAGGTCTTCAAGCAGCCATCACCATGAAAATCAAAAGGCTCAACATTTTTGGTGATTCCTTGCTAATTGTTAACCAGGTCAAAGGGATATTTCAATGCAGATGTCCAGTGTTGCAAGCTTATAAAGCCCTTGTGGATGTTTTCCTAGAAAATTTTGAGTGGTACGATATCGAGGCACTCCCTCGATCATCGAATCATTTTGTGGATACTATGGCCTCCTTGGGGTCACTTATCCTAGAGAACCCTTCAGATGACATCACCACCATTCATGTTAAAATGCTATCACAACCTATGATGAAGCATGAGAGCTCTGAAGCCATGCCAAGCATCCACATGATTCAAATTGAACCATCTCATGATAGGTTCTCACAAATTCATGATCACCTGAATCATGTCGATTGGGGGTCCTTATTCCCCCAAACCCCTTTTAATAGCAGTACCATGCTATTCTTATAGGTTCTCCCCCAATCAACTTTTGCTAGGGATGAAATTTTAAAGGGTCAGGCCATTCACGCCATCGAAGCTTCTATGCAACAGGACTGGTATACTCCCATTCGAGACTACCTCAAGCTTGGTAGCCTCCCACCTGGATTGTCACATGCCACCAAAAGGACACTCAAATAGAAAGTGGCAAAGCATGTCTTGTTAGGAGACATTTTGTATCATCGGAGCTATGAGGGAATCCTCCTTCGTTGCTTGGAACAATAGGAAGCTACTTGGGCCATTGCCCAAGCACACGATGGTACATGTGGTGGCCACTTTAGCGGCATGGCCATCACAAAGCGCATCCTTCACATGGGCTATTACTGGCCATATTTAGAGTGATATTGTTGCGCATATGTTAGGAAGTGCATGAAGTGTCAGCATCATGCTAACTTGACACACATACCTTCCCAGGCCTTGCAACCGATCCAATCGGTTTGGCCATTTTTATAGTGGGGACTAGATCTAATCGGGAAGATCTCCCCCACATCCTCGGGCCATCACACGTTCATCATCATGACAACCGAGTACTTCACCAAGTGGGTGGAAGCGATTCCCCTTACCTCAATGACTGGACCCCACATAGTGGAGTTCATAACGAATCATATCATTTGTCATTTTGGTATTCCATCCAAAATCATTTTGGATAATGGGACGTCGTTCAAAAACAAGGTTGTGCATGCTTTAATGAATAAGTACAAAATCAAACATAGCTTCTTGACATCATACTATCCACAAGAAAATGGGCAAGCAGAGGCCTCAAACAAAATGCTAGTTGCCATCCTTAAGAAGATAGTCAATGGAAGTCATAAATATTGGCACATGCAAATCCCTCTTGCCCTATGGGCTTATCGCACTAGTATTCGGATGCCCACTGGGGTAACCCCATTCTCACTAGTGTATGGTGCAGAGGTAGTCATGCCTCTAGAGCTAGAAATCCCCTCACTATGCATATCCATGCAAGAATTCATCGATGATGATACTGCATGGTAGGCTCGACTGGACCAACTTACGCTGCTCGATGAATGATGCATCCATGCCCTGGAGCATTTGTATTTATCAGGAGTGACTAAAGAGAGCCTACAATATGAAAGTCCATCTCAAGGACTTCCAGGTTGGTGACCTCATCCTAAAAGAGAACCAACAAAATTCTAACTTGCCATCCCACCTGAGGGATAAGTTCATGGTAAACTGGTTAGGTCCTTTTGTCATCACCAGTCAAATAGGACCTGGAACATATCGACTCACCTCTCTTGAAGGAGTCAAAGATCCCAAACCCTTGAACATCATCCATTTGAGGTTTTTCCATGCTTAGAGCACCATAGTGCCCCAAAATGCTCCAAGGGTGCCTTAACCCGCTTGGTCAACCCAAAAATGCTCCTAGGTGGTCTAGAACCATCTAGGTCACCCAAAATACCAAACTGCCCCAAAATGCTCCTAGGTGGTCTAAAACCATCTAGGTCAACCAAAAAGTCCCAACGACCATAAGCCCTTTGGTCACCACAAAAAGCCCCAAAGGCACCCATAAGCCCTTTGGTCACCCCAAATGCCCCAATGGCCCCCAATAAGCTCGTTGGTCACATATACATACATATATATCAATCAAAAATTCAAAAACATTATCAAAACATCAAAAATACAAAAATATTGCATTCTCATCAAGTTGCATATCATTGCATTATCGCCTGCATTAGGCATGTCCTTCATCGCACATTGCATTTTTTTAGAGTGGCTCATACATGGCTAGCATTAAAATAGTACACTAAGTATAATGCACAATCAATGTTGTCGAGGTCATCACTCACCTCATTCCATATTCTACCTATCATTTCCATCTATATTTCCTACATTTCCATAGTCATGTCTATTCCCTTCACTTAGCCATTTGTTTTAGAATGTCAGTAGGGTTTTCGGTCACTCAGCCATATCCAGTCTCTACTCAGATTTTGTAGAAGGCTAGCGAGATTTTTAGGAGGTAGAGTCTTGCTTAGATTGTGCCTCGTATACATCAAATCCCAACACATTTCACACTAATAAATCCAAGTTTTGTAAAAAGAAATATGAAATCCATAAAGTGGTCTAGGTTACCTTAAGCGAAAAGGTCATCCTGCTCATCCCCCTGTGTGAATGGTTCAAGGATGTTGAGAATTGGCAAAAGGACAAGTTCTTCCCTACCCAATTCCCCAAAATAATAAGTGGTTTTCACCACTTATTTTCATCAAACTTGATCCCACATGTCACATGATTTGCATACAGTCTAAATTTGCAATCCCCCACAAAGAAAAATTCCCAAAAATTCAAAAATCAAAAGTGCACACATCAAAAAGCACAAGAAACAATGATCCTTATCACTCACAATTCCCAAATCCCTTGCTCAAGAGAAAATAAAAAAAAAATAAATAGTGATTATTATCACTACATATGAGCAAGTATCCCAATAAAATTGAATAAAAGTAGGGAGCTTGAGCTTGAATCCTTGGAATTCTCAACATTTGAAAAACCATCTAGGTGATCCTCATTACGGGTTTGGTGGATAGCCTATCCGACAATGGTGGTATCCTAAACATGACGATATGTCTACCACATTAGCTTTGGTGTGTGTAAACCAATGTTTGCATGTGGATGAGCTAGCTTTGGTAACCTATATTACCTATTGGTCTAATCATACTTAGTACAAAACCTAAGATGGTGGCATTCATAGAGTGATCCTCATTACAGGTTTGGTTGAGAGCCTATCTGGCACTGGCGGTATCTTTATGCATCTCACAGGAATGAACTCACTTGCACACATAGGGATATTGAGTATCTTGGTCATCCTAACAGATTCATACCTTGTCAAAAAGTCTTGCATGGTTAATATCCAACTTTTGAGCAATTGACTAGAATGTTTGAGTCTCATGAAAACCTCATAGACATCTTATAAACATCATGTCATTCATATCATTTCACCACATCCATTTCAATTCCACTATGCACAAATCCATTACATAATCTCATAGCAAAAGTACATATGAATTAATGCATTCTATATCGTCTATGGTGATAGCATAATATGTCATATAGTCTACACATTTTATCATCTAGATCAATAAATCATCCATCTCATCATACATCCATGCATGTACAAAATCAGATCAAATCACATTACAACATATGCATACATGATAGACATCCATCATCATATCATAGATCAATAAACATATTGCACATCATCAATAAATCCATACACCACATTGCATTCATACAAAACAACAATAAGCGAAACACATGATGACAAATAACAAAATCTCATATATATATGGGGTAAAATAGTACATCATAGTTTCCAAAATGCTCGAAGGCTACAATAAGGTGGGTCCTCAAACCTCACCCATACCAAAAATAAGGCCCTATCCATGTCGGCCACCATGATCACGTAGGATCGATGCTACGACTAGTACTACCACCCATAGTATGCGATCATTGTGACCTCTCCAGATCGGTTGCCACCCACCTGACTCCCACCAACCACCTCGATGAGACAGACCTCTCTATCTCACTCTATCGGGTTCGATGAGAGGTGCTACCCTCACCCAACTCTGACAACCATCCCCCGATCTGGATCACCTCCTACTCTAGCTCACTCTTGTAGGTCTACACCTGAGCCTCCCATGCTTGATATGTCTCCACCACCCATAGTACCTAGTCTCGTAGTGACCCCACCTCAGTCTCTAGCTCTTACACTCATGCCCGTAGAGTCGTAACCTCTATTGGGTCACCCTGCCCCTACACCTGTACCTATAGGAGATCCCTCTCCTATCGAACCCTAGCCAGCTCTACCTATAGCTTGGCATACTGATCTATGGTGCATCCTACTACTCAAGCACCCCTTGATCCTCCATATCCACATCCTCATCCTCACCCTGATCATCCATGATCAGGAGGTCCACCTACTCATCCATCTGGTAGGGTGACTCCACCCGATCTTCCTTAGGTGCATCTTGAGGCATATCCTCACCTACCATCTTGCATCTTCCCCAAGGGCCTCCTCACCCTACCACCACTGCATAACCCACCATGTGTCATACTTATTTATCCTGACATCATCCACATCGAGAACCACTATAGCTGGGTCAGTCCCCTCATCAGTCTCCACAATCATGGGCCAAGTCAGGTTCGCTCATCCCCATGGTGCCTATAGATCATGGGCACCCTAGGAAACCCTTGGTGTACCCTAAACTACCATGTCACTCACTCATAGGGGAAGAACTCCTTCTCCATGCCATGCCACCCTATCAACCATCTCCCTTGCCTTCTCCTCTGTAGCCACTCCCTAGCCTCAGGCCATGCTGGGTAGTCTCTGTAAGGTCACCAGCTAACATCACCCATCGTCAGCTCAGCAAAAGCCTTGGCATAGTGACCCACGTCACCCACCCAATGCCTACTCTGACCCACCTCCTATACCTTCTACCAAAATATGGCATACCCAATCTCCAAGTCCTCCAACTCACCTCGAGTCATCCATGGTAGCCCTGATGGCCGCTCCACAACTATGTGCTGCCATGCCCAACACTGTAGTAGGTAACTACACCCTATCCCCTTCCTTTGATAGTGGATCTCGTACAACTCATCATAGAGTTGTGCCAGTAGTGTAGTACCCCATGCCATCACCAATGGTCTCTTCTTAGTGCTTGCCACCAAGGCAAACACTAGCTCCAGTAGGTTCCATGGGAACCTCACTCTAGAGGAGTCGGGTAGAAGCATATTGGAGATGAGGGTCATGAGTAATGCATGCCTCACCTTCAATACCTTCTCCCCAAACTAGTAACCAACCAATATACCACCCCTCAGGCAGTCATCCTCCACATCCTCCACCTGATCACCAAAGTAGCGAGTCAGCACTACACCTCTCAGGTCATGGTGCATCGTCCTGATGGGTCGCCCCTCTATCGAAATCCTCAGAATCTGATAAACATCATCCAAATTCATCATCATATCCCCTATTGGGAGGTGAAAGGTATTGGTGTGGGGGTCCCATAAGTTAATCAGGGCCATCAAGTAGGCACGGTCACCTATCATAGGCTCCAACCGCGTCACTTGCTTAAGCCCCAACTGATCCAGCCACTCCCAATCCGCCTCACTCAAGGCAGCCCGGGTGGTCTCAAACAGCTTTGGCTTATGATACCGCCCCCTCACCTAATAAAACATAGCACAAAAAAAGTTAGTAAGCATTCTTATGCTTCACAAAAATGGCCTTTCTAAAGGCCTCAACAATCAAAGCAAAATAAAAATAAAATAACAAAGCAAAAAACACAAAATTCAAAAATAGCACTAAAGCATGATCGAGGAGTCACTACATACCCACGTCGCACTAGCTCCTCTATTGGATGCTCTGGTCTGCTGGCTCATGGTGTCCTGGACCGAGTTTGATAGCGCTTCACTATGCACAATCACTCTCCTCCTCCTCACCACTCGAATCACCAAAAGAAACTTGCAATAATGGACCCCACACCATAATTTTAGGGGTTTTATAGGCTATTTGGGTTGTGTTCATCCCAAGGAGGGATGAGCACATTAATTTGTACTCATCCCACCCTAGGATGAATACAAAATTTGCATTCACCCCACCCTGGGATGAATACAACTCCCAACTTTTAAAATAACACAAAACAACCCCAAAAAGGCTCCAAAACAACATAAAACTGCCTAAACTTGGTCAATTTCATACCCAAGCATAAATGCATAATATACCACCATCGGGGTCATAGAGAGACTCAAATTTACTCCCCAAGAAGGCTAGTATAGCTGGACCACTCCATGGGAACAAGGTTTATCTCTCTCTCTTACTCCAAAAAGCACCAAAAATGGGTTAAAACCCACCAATAACAGGTCAAATTTGATACGGTTCATTCAAACTCAAGGTACAATTCAAGAGCACCATGGAAGTGTGAGAACCACTCCTTTAATCCCTAAGAAATCCTTAATGGCTGGACCACTCCATGGGAATGAAGTTGGTGACCCTCTCTCCCCCATGAGACATCTATCGGATCGGTAATATCCTTCCAAAATTGCCATAATCTTCATGAGTACACCTGAAGGCAACCCAAAAAAAGTCATCTAGGTCAAGTGACTCATCACTTTTCTCACTAAGTCCTTCCCTCATCGACTCATCACTTGAGGGGGTAGTCATACTCATAATCATAATCAACAACTAAACACTCAATCATGCAAATTGCGTTCGTCCAATGAATCTTTGACAAAGACAATCATGCTCCTGCTTGGGGCAGCAAACAAGCACAAAAATGATTAAATCAAAATGCTTGGCATCTAGTAAGCATGTGTAATGCTGGGGAGCACCCATTTCATGACTGAACGACATCCAAGATAAAGCAGACTCCTTAGCTCGTCAAAAGCAAGGATTCAAGAACGCATGCTCTTTCCATGATTGGGGCATCCAAAGTTGGTTAGGTTACTGAATAACCATAATCATTGAGCACTTTGGTCATCTATTTTTTCTCAGCATTGTGCTGCACACAACGCTTCTCAAAAAGGGGCATCTGTAGACACCAAAACAACACCAATCCGATTATGCTACCAAGGCATTGACAAAATTGATGCACAAAGCCCTTAGGGCAGCCCTCAGAGGTCAAGAAGTGGTTCTAACCACTCCCAAAATAGTTTTGGAAGGTTCCTAGGCCAATTAGGGACTTTTTGAGGCTCAGTTCCTATTCGTCCCACCCCAAGATGAATAGCAGTTTCTATTCGTCCCACCCCAGAGCGAATACAACATTCATCCTGGGGTGGAGCGAATAGCAGGTTTGACTGGAAAAAAGTCAAATCTGGACAAGCGACCACCAAAAATTACCACTTGCCCTACTCCTCGAGACATGCAGGTCAGAACCCAGGGCATGCCTATGACAGCCCCCATCAATGAGGCCATTTTGGGGAGATTCTCTTCCCCCACCAATGCATGTCGCCCTGATGGACAAATGGCCCCTTTGGCCTTGCATGCCCTTGCATGCCTTTTGCACATTTGACCTCCTAGGTCTATAAATTGGATGGCATTCTCATCCACATAGAGGAGGTCATTTCTAGGAATCACAATGAAGTGCTACCGAGTTATTACCTCACATCTATTATGTCCTTTTCATCCATAATTTCTCCTTAGTGAGAGAGGTTATCGGGTGGCAAAAGAAGGTGCAATTTGACTCCAAAACCTGAATTTATTGTTCGAATACCTCATATAATTTTCCTAAAATACTTCTCCCCTAGTTTTGCATCAACCCACATTGGATTGGCATAGAAATTTGGGAGATTTTGGTGGGCATCCTGCCCCCAGGCGCCCCCAATTTGTGATAGTCGAATTCATCCCACCCCCAGATGAATAGAAATATATGCATAATTTTAAGACTATTTTTAATTATCTATTTTTAATATATCTCTAGGATACTACATTTCAAATTTCACTACATTCTGACTTGTATCGGCCGAGATATCACCATTTTATGATTTACATGTATGCGGGCCCCACTTTTGCATGCAGGAGAATTTGAGTAGGATATCTAGAATATGATCACATGGGTCTCCTTAGAATGTCATTTTATGCTTACTGACCAAATATTGCAGGTTTCTGACATGTCTAGGTAGAGAAATTGCTCGTTTGCCTTTTGTAGGTTCACAAAGTGCGATGGGATCGAACGTAGTGACCAGGCTTCCAAAACTTACAAAATCAGGTGATATCATCCCAAAATCACATATTTCATATCACTCTTGAGTTTCATTTCATTTAGAGCTCATTTGATACCTCTACCTTATGTGCACCTTTTTCAGGTTGTGGGGATTGCATGTTTTAGAATCATACATAGATGCTTTTGATCTTCTTTTGTTTTCTTGTGTGTAGATATAGGTGCCAAAATATGATAGGAGACATCAGAGGACAAGGATTACATTGATGTAAGTGGTGGTGACATTGAGCCCGCCCACCTCGAGTGTGGGCATGCGGAAGAACAGTGGATGTGCACCACGTTCTTTGGGAGATTGATATCTCTTGGCACTATTTTTGTAATAGATTGTATCAAGTGATTCAAGTCCTCAAAGGGAGGCATTGTAATTGAATTTGATATTATTTGATAAGGAGAACGCCCCATTTCACTTTATTGCTTGTCATACATTGTCATTTACTTTGCATGCTTCGTTATTTGCTTTCATAGGACTTAACACGCATTTACAAATTTTGTTGCTTCGGTTGGGGTGCACCATTTTTCCATTGCTACACTATTTTTCCTTAACTCTAGGGATTAATGCATAGCACATATGCTCATGCCTTAGACCATCAAAAACTTTATACCATCAACTAAACATATTCTGGCACTGCTACATACCTTTTCGTCCACCTCATTCAGGGGCTTCAGCTTGTGGCACACTCTATATTTTATTAGGGAGTAAGTTTTGGCATACCCATCATTTATTGCACACTGATAAAATTGCCATGACCTTCCCAATAGCAAATGACAAGCATCCATGGGCAAAATGTCACAAAGGACCTTGTAGCACCCTAAAATTGGTGCAGTGAAACCTAATAATTACATTCATCCTAGTAAATAATTTAAATTCAAATTTTAACCTCCCAAACCACCCGTTAACCATCGGGTAATCCATTTCCCCCTTTTTCGTGCCATTTTTAGAGGTTTTTTTTATCGTTTGACGATATTGTCGTCGATCAGACGATATCGCCCCAGATCTAACGATTTCGTCTGGGCTAGGACGTCCAGACGATCTTGTTGCAAAACTAATTTTGCATAATTAGCTTTTGTTCCAACGGGTCTCAATCTGGGCAGAAGCATGTTTACACCATTAGAGACCCTCCCTCGTTGGATATCTCCCAAATAGGGATGATCTCCAACCTCCTAACTACTCCCCTAAGCCTATTTAATCCTTAGGACCTTCCCTTCCCAACCCCTGGCTGAATTTCTCTATAACTTGATTTTGCGTGCATTAGAATACCCAGAGCATCATTTTGCATTTGTTATTTTGAAGTTTTCTTGCAGGGACCTCATTGATTTTCAGTTGGAGCAAGCTCAGATCGTCGCAGACGATCTTGTTCAAATCGTGGACGATCCTATCGTAATTCTAGACGATTTCATTACTTCCAAATGATTTTGATTGCAATCTGCATTGGGGGTAATCAGTGCCCAGAGTTTGCGCTTTCTCTTATTCCTTTTGTTGTTTTATTCTGCATTTTAGTTAGTTTTATCCTTATTTCTTACTATTTTGCATTTGGAGTTCACCCATATAGCTTAAGTTGCATGATAAGATCATAATTTGTCATTATAATATCATAATTTATTTGAATTTCTATTCATAACTATTGTTTAGTATTCATGTTGTTATTTTGTGTTGTTTCCCTCTGTCATCATAGTCGCATTCTCTGTATTTTGCATCTATTTTTCTGTTTGCAGGTCTCTGAAAGACGAATTTGTCAGATCCCAGATGATCTTGTATGATCTTAGACGATCTTGTCAAATCAGAGGCGATCTTGACTGCTTCAAACATTAGAATCTCCATCAGACATTCGGATCAGGTATTCTGCTTTTAATATTATGTAATTTCTCTTTTTTTGTCTTAATTTTGCTTTCTGTATTCATTAAATCTGCACTTTCATATAGATTAATTTAGATTCATTTGGCCAAACCTAGGATATGAATGCTTAAGGCTAAAAACGAACACATAAAAACACATTCCAAAACCTAGGCATGGAAACTGCCATTAAATATTTCCTGGTGAACCCACCATCCATCGAAAAATCATCAAAATACACCTCTCTTGAGAGGCGGGACCTTCGCAAGTCCTCTCAGTCCGAGGTACCATGACATCCTTTTCCCATCCTCCTTCCGGGCACGGATCCTATAGCCTGAAGGTAAGGGTGCAAAAAATTTGGAGCGATACATTTTGGTGAACCCGACGTGAATGCATCATAACATTTTGAAAACAAAAACAAAACAAAAAATAGAACAACTAAAACATAGATGCATTTTAAATCATTTAAGTTTAATATCATGTTTAGATGGTAGCTCCTAAGAAAAGATTAGCAATTACTATAAATGTAGAAAACCAATTGGAAGCCATAGAAGTCAATTCTGTATTTAGTGTGCCTGAAACAGATAGAAATCAACTCTTGTGGAACGAACTTGATAGGAGACTTAGTGTCATCTCATCTAGGTCAACACAACTTAAGCAAATCAAGAGGCTAGTCCTAGATAGAATCCAGGATCCTCATCAACTAGTTTTTTATCATGAACTTCAGAGAGCCTGCCATAGATGGTTAGCCTATAGGAGAGCTCTTGTATCTTCAGAATTATTCACCTTCGAGGAATACCTCGAGAACGCAGCCATTGTACACCAGTTCCTAGGTTGTGTAGAAGACCAAGAGGTTGTTCTTACAGATAGGGAAATATGGAATAGAGTTCCTCGAGTCGTGTTATATCGAGAGTATTGCCACGAGCTTTACTTTTATCAACCAAAATCTGAGACAGATAATATCACCATAGCTCTTTTCATTAAATTTTTAAAAGAAAACTTTCAATTTGAAGAAGAACACTTCATGATTCCTGAAGAATTAGAGCCTATTAATGATATTTATAAATTGTTTGTAGAAAACTAGATTATTACTTTCAGTCTTATTTCTTGCATTTATTGTGTTGATTGCCTTTACAATATTATTTCAAAAATTAAAATACTAAAAAACTAAAAACATAGCAAAAACTTAAACATTTCATTTCAAATATTGTAGTAGGTATATAGTAAATATATACCTCTTAATCTTGTTGCATATATATATATATATATTTGCTGAAATCAAAATTAAAGCACCATGCCTAAACTTAGGAATGGTAAAGAAACTTTAGGAGAAGAAGAAGATTGGTTACAAGATACAACTAGAGACCCAAATGTCCTTCTTGGAGATCCAATTCTGGAAGGAAAAACTCTAGATCAATCAGAAAATGACCTAGATGAAGATAATGAACAAGAAGGAAGTGTTAAAGAGGATGGATCCTCATCCCCTAGAGTAGCTCCAGATGGAACTATTGCTTTTGAGAACATAGATCATTTCAAGAAATTTCTTGATGATAATATTGATGCCCTTAATGTGGCAGTTCATATTGATAAAGGTAAAATTAGTAACACTCAAGAAGCCATGGAATATATATATGATGTGCGCACTAATCCCTTGTCTTTCATTGATCAAGAAAGTGACAAGGCTGGGCCATCCAATACAGACATGGTCACTATGATTCAAAACATGTCAAAACAACAGAGTTACCCAACCTCCTAAGGAACCTGTTATTCAACCTAAAATCATTCCCACACAAAATAAACCTTCCTTCACTACTTTATTTCGCCAAACTATTGAGCAATATGCTTCAATTAAACAAAAACCTAAAACAAAGCCAAATACCAATTTTCAACAGTATGGAATACATCATAATACAACTTCAAAGTTCCTTCATAACACTTTTCCTACCAATAATTTACACAATAGTAACATGGCATCTAATATTCATGTCCCTCCATCATATGCCCATAAAACCCATGTCAATGCCCTACCAAACCAATATGGTGGGCAAACTAGTAATCTGGAAGCCATGGTGAAACAGTTAGCTTCACGTATGGACCAGATAGATCCCTACCGTCCCTCGTATAATTATCGAGAGATCTGTAGTCAACCTTTGGATCCCATAGTTGTAGCTCAACCGTACCCTAAGCATTTTCCCATGCCCATCTTGCCTATATATAAAGGAACTGAAGATCCATAGAGCATCTTTGCATGTTTAGGATAGCATGTCATGACATATCACATGATGATTTGCTATTACTAAAAATGTTCCCGAAAAGTTTAGGTGGAATGGCATTAGAGTGGTACTATCAATTGCCCACTCATTCTTTGAGAAACTTTGAAGAAACAACTGAATCATTTGTCCATCAATTTAGTGCCTACATCGAGAGGCATGTAACCATTAAAGATCTATATAATATAAAACAAGACAAAGATGAATGTTTTGCCGATTTCTTAGCTAGATGGAGGCAATTGACAGGAAAACTGCACTTTGTGTTACCTTACAAGGAAATATTGGACATTTTCATCAATAATTTACAAGAACAAATATCTTATGAGCTATCAACTGCTACTTTAACTACCTTTGATCAAGCTATAGATTTAGCTCGAAGAGTAGAAGATGCCCTCATTAGGAGAGGCCAACTTAGGAAGAAGGATGATGAGAAAACATCCAAAAATCAATATAAAAACAAACAAGTTGTCAATGATGGAGTCACTGACAGCAGAAATGTTGCTAATATCAATGCAACGAAGACAAAAAAAAAAATTATATTGAAACCTCCTGATAAGCCTCCCCAAAAATTTACTAGATTGAATCAACCCTTATAAACTATTTTATCTCAATTACTCGAAAGAGGTTTGATCCAATTACCAGCTATCCATGAACATGATCCAACTATACCCGGATACAGAGCTGACTTAAAATATGATTTCCATAGAGGACCTGGACATTCTACCAACGCCTGTAAAAGGTTGAAACATAAAATACAGGATTTGATTGATAATAATGAAATGGAGGTGCAAGCCTTCCAACCTAAACAAAACCCTCCTAATAATACTCGAAAGACTATTCCCCAAAATCAAAATCAAAATGCTAATCAAACATTAGACATATTTCAACACCCTTTACCAAGACATGGTAAAGAGGTAGCCAATCAAATCGAACATCATAACGTTCCCCCTCCTACCCGATATGTAGGAACCATTAGCGGACAATTACCTGTTTAGGATCCTCAAATATTTGATATGACCTTATCCTTGGTTACGACCAAGCCCTTATATAATTTTCAAACTTTTGATTCTAGTGATGTAGAATCAGATACTGAAAGTGAACTAGACATTACTTCAAACCAATCGAATAGTTCTGAAAATGAATCAGATCCTATTCAACCCATCATAGATGCTATGGTTCTAGAAGAACCATTTCCTAGAAGAGTTACTACTCGACCTTCTTCTAATCAATTCCTCCCAAATGAATAAGCCATAAATGCTCAATCGAGGCCAGTTCAACGTCTTCAATATAACATTGTAGGTACCATTGGAGTCGTTACCTAACAACAGGCTCAAAATTCTCAACAAGAATCAAATCAGAATGATGGATCAGCTCCATTCGTTTTGAAAAATCCCAATAAAGGGAATCATGCTCCTAATGTTCAACTTAAACCCCCTTACAATATTAATGAGCAATTATCCAATACTACAGCCAGAATTTCCCTTTTGGATTTGTTAAGATCTTCTCCCACCCATAGGGATGAGTTGATGCTTACATTAAGCCAAATGATGGTACCTCAAAACATCCAACCTGAAGCTATGGCTAATACTATCATCACTCGAGAGATTGATTGTATTGACTTCCGGGATAAAGATATCCCACAACACAGTTTACATAAGGATAATCCCTTATACATTACTGCTCTAATTGGAGATGTCGCTGTCAAACAAGTTTTGATTGACAATGGCTCATCTCTAAACATTTGCACTTTTGACTTCTACCAACGATTTTGCTTTAGAAGTGATGAAATGAAGAAAACTGATATGATTGTCAAAGATTTTAATGATGAAACACAAGAAACGTGTGGAGTTATTACCCTCCCATTATAAGTTGGTCTTAGAACCCTAGAAACAACTGTGTTTATTGTACATTGCCTAGTATCGTATAATATACTTTTAGGTCGCCCTTGGATCAACGCAATGCGGGCTATCCCATTGACTTTACACCAATGTGCTAAATTCAAATTTAAAAATTAGTTGGTCACTATCCATGGTGACTCTAGACCCTTTGATATGTGTGCTTTGGCAGAACTTTTTGGAGTGCAATTTTGCCCCGCTCTGTCATCCACACATACTAGTTCTTATTTTTCATCTAAAATATGAAACACACACCCATAACCTCACCTATTTCCCCTCCATTAATTTCATCCTCCTATATAGATCAACAATCCTCTAAACAAATCACTCTAGAACCTCAAAAAGATCTTAAATCTACAACCAATCCTTCATGTTCTATCCCTATAATTTTGAAACCCACAGAAACAACTATCATACCTTCCACATCTCAAGATATAAGAAATAATCTTTCTACAGCTTATGCCCTTTTCGATGAACTTTTACCAGATTTATCCACAACCTTAATATCAGAAAAAACAAATGCTTTCATGCAAGACTCATTTCTTTTAAATAAATTGCCGCCATCTCCTCATACTTTGGGCCTCCCACAACCTATGGGAAGTACTTACCAAGTCGAGAGTTTTGCCTTCATTTATAAAGGATATGACTGGGGAAGAATCCCTCGAAATATCAAAACTCATCATGAGGGATACGCTCGGTGTTATTTTACCAATGATTATATTAAAGCTAAACCCATGATGCTTAAAATGGGATATAAAGGGAAAGGCTTGGGACATTTCCAAAATGGCATGAAAGAACCTTTCGAGGTAGAACCGTGGCCTGCCCAATGTGGTGTGGGCCTACTTCCTAGTAAGGGTCAACCCTTTCCTTTTGAATATGATGATCACCTCATATGCTATCAAGATTATTTGGATAGGCATGTTGATTTGCCTCTTACAAATCAGTCATTTTCATGTAACATGCTATCCATAGCTTATCCTGAAATGATTGCTGACCCCGATGAAGAGTTGGAAGGAGATATCTTCCATGATGTCTCTATTGAAGAGATGTTACACAATGGATTTTATTTTGATGGTTCTATACCAACTATATCCCAACTTGAGGCCACTAATCCTCAAGATGAATTATCCAAATTAACCTTACAATAATTACAAGAATTGGGCGTGTCACCCGCCCCACCTAACTTTGAAAGAGATCTACACATGGAGGTAGAAAACATCATTAAAATTAATATTGGAACTGAGGACAATCCTCACATAATCAATATTGGATCAAAATTAAGTCAAGAAAAACAAGAACAATATATCGCATTCCTTAAAGAGTATGAAGATGTCTTCGCTTGGACATATGAAGATATGCCAGGTCTAGACCCTTCTGTAGTCATGCATCATCTAGTGGTCCATCCGGACGCTAAACCTGTTAAACAAAAACTTAGAAAAATGCATCCCAAAGTGGCTCTGCTAGTCAAAGGGGAGTTAGAAAAACTCCTGAATGTTGTCTTTATACAAGCTATTGATTATGCTGAATGGATCTCAAATGTAGTTCCAGTCACCAAGAAAGAAGCTACCAAAGTTAGGGTTTGCACAAATTTTAGAGATATCAATGCTGCATGCCCTAAAGATGACTTTCCTCTTCCAAATATGGATCAAATAATTAACTTTACTGTCGGGAGTGGGATGATGTCCTTAATGGATGGATTCTCCGGTTATAATCAGATTCGGATAACTCCTGAAGATCAGGCTAAAATAGCCTTTATTACCTCTTGGGGAACCTTTTGCTAGAAAGTGATGCCATTTGGCTTAAAGAACGCAGGTGCAACCTATCAACGAGCTATGACCTATATTTTTCATGATATGATGCATGATATCCTACATGATTATGTAGATGATATTATAGATCGCTCTATTATTGAAGATAATCATTTAGATGATTTGAGAAAAGTGTTTAAACGATTACGAGAATATCTCATTCGATTAAATCTAGCAAAATGCATATTCGGAGTTAAGTTCGACAAACTATTAGGGGTTTTAGTTTCTTTACATGGTATTGAAATCGACCCTCTCAAGATTGTGGCCATCACTGATATGCCCGCACCTACTAATATATCTGAGTTACGAAGTTTACAAGGTAAGCTTCAAGCTATCCGTCGCTTCATTGATAAGCTGGCGGACAAAATCGGTCCCTTTCTTAAACTCCTTAAGAAGGATGTCCCTTTTAATTGGGACACCGAATGTAGAGAAGCTTTTGAACTTCTCAAACAATACCTTCTTAATCCACCTGTGCTTTCACCACCTAAACCTTGATCGCCCATTCCTCCTATATATTTTAGCTTCAGATTCTGCCTTAGGGGCTATGTTAGCTTAGCTTAATGATGAAAAGAGAGAACGTGCTAATTATTATACTAGTCGAACCTTCATCAGTTATGAAACCCGCTACACAGCATTAGAAAAACTATGTCTAGCAGTCATTTTTGCTATGCAAAAATTATGACACTATATGCTTAGTCAGAAAAATTATGTCATTGCCAAATAGGATCCCTTAAGATATCTCATGAGTCGACCTTATTTATCGGGTCGCACAGCCAAGTGGGTTCTTGCTCTAAGCGAGTTTGATCTCACATTCATAGGACAGAAGTCTGTTAAGGGTCAAATCATATCAGATCAATTAGCTGCTGCACCCTTAGCGTCTACCCATCCCCTCATCATCGAGTTTTTGAATGAATGCCTTCAATTAGAGGCAGACCATACTGAACAATGGTCCTTATACTTTGATGGAGCCCGATGCATGAGTGGGGCTGGTGTGGGTATTATTTTAATATCCCTGTAAAAACATCTTATTCCTCTGTCCTTCAAATTGACATTTGCTTGCACCAACAATACTGCTGAGTATGAAGCTCTAATCCTTGGATTACGAGCTGCTTTAGCACTCAAAATTAAACATATTTTAGTTTTTGGTGATTCTCAACTGGTTATAAACCAAATTAATGAAGTTTATCAAACCAGAGATGATAAACTGCGCCCATATAAGGCCTATGTTTTACAATTAATGTCTCTATTTGATCAAGTTACCTTGGAAGCTATTCCTCGAACTAGCAACCGTGCAGCTGATGCTATGGCCGCAGCTACATCTCTCCTGCCCTTGGAGTTAGATGACGAATATGCCACTATCATTATTCATCGACTCCAAGAACTCGCTTCAAATAAGTCATGCTTAGAACCTTTGGATGTGTTTCTAATCAATGAAACTACTCCTAAACCTTGGTATACGGATATATTTGATTTTCTCCAAAATGGGACTTTCCCTGCCAATTCTAATAGAAACCAACATCGGTTATTACGTAGATGAGCAAGTCAATTTGTAATAATTGGCAATACTTTATATAGGAGATCTTTTGAAGGTATCCTATTAAGATGTTTAAACTTAGAAGAGTCTAAATCAGCCTTAAGTGAAGCCCACGATGGATCTTGTGGAGGACACTTCAGTGGTAGCGTCATTGCTAAAAAGCTCCTTTGAATAGGATACTTTTGGCCTACCATGGAAATGGATGCACATGAGTATGTGCGCCATTGCGACAAGTGCCATAAACATGCTGACCTTGTTCATGCACCTGCACAAGAACTGTAGGCTATTTCCTCTCCTTGGCCCTTTTCAAAATGGGGTTTAGACATTATTGGCAAAATCAATCTTGTGTCATCTGATGGACACAAGTTCATCATAACCGCCATTGAGTATTTCATGAAGTGGGTTGAAGCTATGCCTTTAGCTTCTCGCACTGGCACACAAGTCTCTAAATTCATTTTTAATCAAATCATTTGTAGGTTCAGAATTCTTGCAAATCTCATATCTGAAAATGGAACTTGTTTCAAAAAGAAAGATGTTAAAAAATTATGCCAAAAATATAAGATTCAACATCGCTGGTCCACTCCCTATTATCCTCAGGGTAATGGTCAAGCAGAAGCATCTAACAAAACCTTAATAAAAATCCTCAAAATATTGGTCAATAAAACTGGCCGTGACTGGCACATTCAATTATATCTAGCCTTGTGGGCCTATCAAACTAGTGTTCGAACCCCCATGGGAACTTCACCATTTGTTTTGGTTTATGGTGCTGAAGCAGTTTTTCCCTTTGAATTAGAAGTTCCTTCTTTGGCTTTGCTACTTCAAGATACCGAAGTAGGAGATGAATATCGAGCTGGCAGACTCAGTCAGTTGGAACTCCTAGATGAAAAACGCATCAATGCTTTGGAGCATCTTCGTGCCTACCAAAACAAGCTTAAAAGATCATATGCTAAAAAAGTGCGTCATCGATCCTTTGAGATCGACGACCTTGTTTTAAAAGAAAATCAAAAAAATACTAATGCAACTAAGGACCTTAAAGGCAAATTTGAGCCCAACTAGCTTGGACCATACATTATTACTGCTAAATTTGAATCAGGAGCATACAAATTGTCTACCTTAGATGGTAAAGAACTTAAAGAACCCATGAATATTTTGCATCTTAAACGTTACTATGTATAAAATTGGTCACTTCATCCATGTATATATTTGTTCAAAATCACTATCTTGTATTTCTTTCAAATTTATAAATTCAAAAACACCAAAAATATTCATAATCACCAAAATCTTCAAAACTATTTGTTGCATTTATTTATGGCACTTGTTAAATTTATTTGTTCAAAACAAAAATAAAACCAAAAAAAACAAAATAATGATAAAAATATAAAAAACAACAATATGCTTGACTCTTTCGAAACCAAAACAAAATAAAGAAGAAAGAGAGAGTCCAACATTCTCAAAACTTCTCAAAAGTATATATATATATATATTTTCTTACAAATGTTGCAGTTATATGTTTCAAGTTATTTTGGATAAATTAGCATTTATTTGGAATCCCTCACTTGCACACTCACAAAAATAAATATCTTGATTTTATCTGGCATGATTACTAATCTCTCTTATATCAAAGTCCACAAAATTCAATTAAATAAAGTTTGAGCATAGAGAATTGATCTTGTTATTTACTTAAACCAAGCACATCTTTTCACAATAAAATGATTATATTTGTAATTTCCATGTTTTGCTACATAGTAGACGTGATTTCTTGAGCGAAAAGTTTCCCCTGCTATCCTATCATGCACATGGTCTAGAATATTTGAGAATTGGCAAAAGGACAAGCTCACCCCTACCCAGAATAAAAATCCCTTGCTCTACAGCTAATCCGAGCAAGTATCCCTAGCAAAGAAAAACAAAAGACAAAGTTCAAGAAAAGATAGAAAAGAAAAATGTTATTTTATATCATTACAACAATATTTCAAGTACTATCTCAAAAATCAAGAAAAAAAAAATACAAAAAGAAAAAGAAGCAAAGTTCAAAAGAAAATCCAAAGAAAGCAGAAAGCAAGAAAGCAATAAAATCCCTTTCCCTACCCTTTGAAAAGAAAATAAGGTTTGATGAGCTTGAATCCCTAGAATTCTCAATTATTCGAAAACTGTGAGGTAAGCCCCATAATAGGTGGTTTGTGCCCCTGCTTGGCCTTGGGTAACTCCTAGCGTGGTGATATGTCTGTCACATTAGCGACCTCCTTTTGTACAGACCTATGTCTGCTTATGGATTAGCTAGATTTTGATAATCCGATCTACATAGTAGTCTAGTATGGTTATATGCATCTACATCATGGTTAATGAACACTTATTTGGTTTTTTCAAATCACTTGTATCATATTATCTTGCTCAAAACTGGTAAATGCACAAAGCAATTGCACACACATTTGTATTTGAGAGATTTTGTGTATCATTATGATAAATCAAGGTCGGAAATGAATTCACATATGCACATGGGATTCCTTATAAATCTAACTTTTGTCTTTAAAATACTTTGAAATATTATTTTTGCAACTTGTTTGGAATAATTCAAGTACAGTTGTTTACCATAAAGACAACTATATAATAGAAAATCAAAAATTTCTTTCAAAAATATACAATCAAAAAAAATATATATATATATATATATATATATATAACTTTTTGTCGACTTTCGCGACGATGGTATAGTTCCAAAACCAATATTGGAATTTTATGCCTAGCGCAAGTCCTCATCTTCATATTTTTTTTTTATTACAAAATCAACCATGCAATAAAACTATCTCTTTTTGATTTTCGTGATGATGGTATAAGTCTATACCAACATATTCTATGCCTAGCGCAAATCATTGTAACAATTTTTATTCCCCATTGATTTAAAAATCATGAAAACCATATGACTTAATTCATTATGTTACACAAATTATGCTTTTAAGCATGCACATTTTCATTATTTCATGTCATTATGTTAACCTTCAAAATTTGCAACGATGGTATAATTCCTAATGAATTATCCAAAAAATTTATCACACTTAGGAATTTATGCCTAGCAAAATCATTTTAACATTATTTCATGCATACTATTTTTTGCATGGAAATACTGAAAAACAAACCATCATTATCATTCATTTTCACCATTGCACCAAAGTCTTAAGACAGTCTCTTAAGCATTCTTTTACTTTTAACAATATTTCTATACTGGGATTAGCTTGACGACCGAGTGAGCAGCGACTCCATGAAATGGTCTATAATAGTGACAATGTCCTTTGAAATTATTGTTAGAAGTCTCTTTTTATTTTTTTATCACATCACATTACAAACAACCAATTTGTTACATCAAATTATTTCATTTAAAATATTACAGCATGACATCAAAATTATAAATTTTCAAAATGACATAATTTCATGAATCCTCAATCCAATTATCAAATTAATCAATAAAACATAAAAGCATCATAAACATACACATAACACAAGTCATATGATCAAAACTATCTCATCTCATATATATATCAACAGTATATATACATCATCAAAACTGGATCGGTATGCCACAATCTGTACCTTGGCATACTCAATCCTCTATCAAAAAAAAAAATAATAAACCTACATATCAATCTGTATAGTGTAATGCAATCCTCTAGCCTTGAGAGCCCCTCGAGCTCTCAACCTCATCTCCTCCCTCGCCCTGAGGTGGACGAGGTGGCCCCATCGTAGTCTGTGTAGTACTATGAGTCTTAGTCCTTGATCGGGATGAAGTCCTAGACGACCCAATCCTGATCGGCTCTGCGATGTTAGCTGGTAGGGGTAGTATATCCTCCTCTGGTACCAGCTGATAGTACAAAGTTTGGTAGAAAGTAATTTTTGCAATAGCCTGTGTCAGCTCCCTAGTGCTCGTCCCTCCGCCCCGTGCCCTGAGGCGTGCAATCTCGTCTCTGAGCTAGGTAACCTCAGCTTGGTGGCATGCAGCCTCATCCTACAATGTTTGCACCTATTCATGAAGATGATCTCTCTCTGCTCGGAGAGTAGCTGTCTCGCTACTCTCCCCTGTGTCGACACCCTTGCCCTTGTCGGGCGATGGTGGCCTCTCTCTCTATGGAGAAGGGGGTCTCGCCTCCCTCCTCTCCCTCTGTCGTGGCCTCTCTTGTGCATGCGGCCTCCTCAGCTCTCTCCCACCGTGACCTTGGGCCGCCTCCATAGCTGCCTGGTGCCGCCTCCCTATCCGATGCATAACTATGTATATCAGACCCTGAGCCCTCGTCATTCGATGAGGGCGGATGCCTACATACCAGGCATCGTAGCCATCGGCTACCCCTGTGTCGTCCCCATACACTAGTTGAATGGGGGCATCGTTCGAGTCCTGGATCCAAAAGCGTTGCATGTTTGGAGCCCCGCTCACTGTAGTGTTATCTCAGACAGTCCGAGAAAACTCATAATCCCTGAGAGATGGGATCCCTTGCTACAGATCGAACTGATGCAAAACTCGGTCATAGCGATGGAGCTCCACCTCTCCTCTCTCCATCCATAGCCAGCACACTCGCCTAACACGAGCTAGCTCCTATCCGTCCTCAGCCCACCCTGGGTGCTCGCGCCAAGGCCTCCAGGTGATCTGGTCTGGGACTAGGTCATCCAATAGTCTCCAGGACATCGAAAGGTCGATCCGTCGCTGTGACCCTCTTTGAAGCCACCAATAGAAAACTCGAGGCCTCTCCCTGTCAATCCCTATCAGAGGAAGCCCTACCGACCTTCGCACTGTAATGTTCTCCCAGCACCAAACTTGTAGGAGCGATGTCATCACCAGACATCGGTCGCCCTTGTACACGACCCAATATAGGATCCTGTACAATCGGCATAGTACAAAACTGCCCCAAGAGAACCTGTAGCCATGGTCTCGCATGTCACAGATCACATCTGCTAGCATCCACGGCACCCTGCACCCGCTCTGGTGGCACAGCAGAAGTCCACCAACTATTGTAGCTAGAACCCGTGTGAGTCTAGATGCCCCAGGCATCTGATGTAGTGCCTCGATATTAACTCTGCCCTTCTCCAAGGTGAAGCTCGGGTCACCACACAATTGCCCCATAGCATGGCCTTGGTTGGCCACAGGAGTAATCAACCGTCCTTGTATGGGGATTCTCAGAATCCTCCATACATCCTCCAAAGTGGGAGTCATCTCCCCTGTAGGTAGCCAGAAACATGAAGAACTCGGATACCATCTCTCTACTAGGGCTGTCAGTAGCCCCATATCTGTAGACACTTGTGGCATCTCTGCCACATGTTGTAAGCCGGCCTGTGCCAACTGATATCACTTTGCCTGTGTAAGAGCGGCCAAGTCATCTCTCAAACCTCCATACTTCCATTCCTTGCTTTTTAGTAAACCTCTCTACAACATAAACAAAAAAACAACAAACAATCATTAATAAAAATTCAAGTATTTAAAAATGCAAGTAAAATAAGTTCAATTTTATGCAATTGATGATATCGTCCACTATTGGATGATATCGTCCCAAATTTGAGTAGAATCGTCTTCGATTTCGCAAGCCGAAATCGTCCCTAATTTGACGAAATCGTCCCCCTTTCGTCGATTTCGCCCCTGGACAAAATTGGCGAAATTGAGACGATTTCATCGAAATTGGGACGATTTTGTCTCAATGACGTCGACAGCCCAAAAACGGCCGCGATGCTCAAAAATTGATTAAAATTTACCTAAAAAGCATGTAAAATCAAATTAAATCATTCTAAGTTAAGTCTAGACTCTTACCCGTAGACCGCGTCGGACCTCTGTTGATCTGTGCATCGTCTCCACCATTTTTGCTTCCAGAGCTCTAAAACCAGTAAAAATGCATAGTAAAAATGAATTAGGGTTTTACCCTATTTTTCTTAATTTTATTCAAAAATGATTCAAAATTAATTTTGCTTTTCTGCGTTTTTACCTCAAATGTTCGATTTGGGTAAAAACACGGATGGGGGCACCATAGTAAGCTGTCGTACGATTCGACCAAGAATCATCGCCTAAAAATGGGAATAATTTTTGCTTTCTTGTAGATCGAGAAGAACTCATCTTTAACGCATTTTCTTCGAAAAATTCGCTAAATAGGGGGCAAAATGTAGCACCCTAAAATTGGCGCAGTGAAACCTAATAATTACATTCATCCTAGTAAATAATTTAAATTCAAATTTTAACCTCCCAAAACGCCCGTTAACCGCTGGGTAATCCGTTTCCTCCTTTTTTGCATCATTTTTAGAGGTTGTTTTGACTATTTGACGATATCGTCGCTGATCAGACAATATCGCCCCAGATTTGACGATTTCGTCTGGGCTAGGACGTCCAGACGATCTTGTCGCAAAACTGATTTTGCACAATTAGATTCTGTTCCAACGGGTCTCTAATCCAGGCAGAAGCATGTCTGCATCGTTAAAGACCCTCCCCCATTGGAGATCTCCCAAATAGGGATGATCTCCAACCTCCTAACTACTCCCCTAAGCCTATTTAATCCTTAGGACCTTCCCTTCCCAACCCCTAGCTGAATTTCCTTGTAACTTGATTTTGCGTGCATTAGAATACCTAGAGCATCATTTTGCATTTGTTATCTTGCAGGGACCTCATTGATTTTCAGTCGGAGCAAGCTCAGATCATCGCAAACGATCTTGTTCAAATCGCGAACGATCTTGTCGCAATTCGAGACGATTTCATTACTTCTAGACAATTTTGACTGCAATCTGCATTGGGGGCAATCAGTGCCCAGAGTTTGCGCTTTCTCTTATTCATTTTGCTGTTTTATTCTGCATTTTAGTTAGTTTTATCCTTTTTTCTTACTATTTTGCATTTTGAGTTCACCCATATAGCTTAAGTTGCATGATAAGATCATAATTTGTCATTATAATATCATAATTTATTTGAATTTCTATTCATAACTATTGTTTAGTATTCATATTGTTATTTTGTGTTGTTTCCCTCTATCATCATAGTTGCATTCTCTGTATTTTGCATCTGTTTTTCTATTTGCAGGTCTCTGATGAATTCGTCAGATCCCAGACGATCTTGTCTGATCTCAGACGATCTTGTCAAATTAGAGGCGATCCTAACTGCTTCAAACATCAGAATCTCCATCAGACATTCGGATCAGGTATTCTGCTTTTAACATTCTATAATTTCTCTTTTTTTGTCTTAATTCTGCTTTCTGTATTCATTAAATCTGCACTTTCATATAGATTAATTTAGATTCATTTGGCCAAACCTAGGATATGAATGCTTAAGGCTAAAAATGAACACATAAAAACACATTCCAAAACCTAGGCGTGGAAACTGCCATTAAATGTTTCCTGGTGAACCCACCATCCGTCAAAAAATCATCAAAATACACCTCCCTTGAGAGGCGGGACCTTCGCAAGTCCTCTCAGTCTGAGGTACCGCGACATCCTTTTCCCATCCTCCTTCCGGGCACGGATCCTATAGTCTGAAGATAAGGGTGCAAAAAATTTGGAGCGATACAGACCTCATCATAGTAACTTCCAATATTGAATTTTACTAAACACTGCTCACTGACCAAAGTCCTACGGTCCTTATGTAACCATGCAATCCCATATGGATGCAAGTACCTCATATCTAATTGTAAGTTGGTAACCATCCCTTCTGAAACTAGGTTATTAGTGCTACCATTATCAATGATAACATTACACACCTTACCTGCACATTTACACCTTGTGTAGAATAGACTCTTCATTTGATCTAGATCTTTCTCCTCATTCAACAAGGCTCTCCTTGTGACCAAAAATTATCCTCTTTTTGCTTCCTCAGAATGCTCAAATTCAGCATCATCTACAACAGTAGCTCGAGCATTACCTTCAGGTCTCTTATTCATTCCCCCTTGGTGTTGTAGGCACTCGTATGCTCGATGTCCTTCTTCTCCATATTGGAAATAGGTTCCATGAAATCCTCCTCTTCCAAGCCCTTGTCCAGTACTTCCTCTTCCTATTTGGTAGCCATTATTCTACTCATGGGGGCAGTAAGCATTCTCCCCATTCTAGTCGTAACTTTTGCTTGTTTCTCTAGTCTTATTTTGGTTCTTATTCCATCCTCCATTTGTTCTCGTGCCAGTTATTCCACCATGACATCTTCCTCTCTGTTTGCTTTCAAATATTTTGTTCAACTTCTCTTCTACCTTCAAGGCAAACTAGGAAGCATCTTCTATGGTGGTCACCCTGACCAGACTCAACTCCTCCTGAATACTTGCTCTCAACCCATTTATGTAATGAGCTACCTTCTCCTTGTTGGCCTTAGAATGGCTTGTTCTGATTAGAATCTTATATAACTCCTTTGTGTATTCTTTGATAGATTTGCTTGACTGTCTCAAACCCTGCATTTTCTTTAGCAAATCAAACTCGTAATCACTTGGAATAAATTGCCTCTTCAATTTCTCCATCATTCGCTTCCTCCTTGTTATATTTCCCTTTCCTATTCTATTTATGTCCAACTGTACTCCCTTCCACCAAATAATAGCATGACCCTTCAACTTGGTCTTAGCAAACTTGACCCTCTTAGGATCTTCAACCTCCTCATACTCAAAGTATTCTTCCATGTTATTGATCCAGTCGATTAAATATTTTGGGCTAATATTTTTAGAATACATTGAAACCTCCATATTCGGTCTCTTCCCAATCTGGGATATGGCTCTGTATAACCTGGCTTGTGCAGGATCTACTGCCTCTTCTTCTTCCTCAAACTAGGCCTCTTCTTCTTCAGCTTCATCTTCACTCCCATATTCTCTCCTTGGCTCAAACCCTCTACGCAACTCCTCTTGCAAAGCTTGAACTTGCCTCTGCAAAGCCCTAAAATCCTCTTCTGGCACCATAGCATTTCTCCCACCACCATGGTTTCTTCGTGGAGGAATTTTGATCATGTTTCTCACAAAACCTAACCACATTCGGCAATCTGTTTACACACTCAAGAACCCCTGCTCTGATACCACTTGAAGTAGAGTTACTTTAAACAAGCACACACAATCCACAAAAAGTAGAGAAAATGCCAAAATGAACCAAAACTTTTTTTGTATTACTGTTTTGAAAATAGAGTTTACAGAGACCAACTGATTACAAATTTGAAATTCCTCCTCAAATACCCTGTTTTCCCTTTTCCCACCTAAAACCATCTATTTCAAATTTGAATTTCGAGGGCAAACTTCCTAAGGTCATAACTCATCGCTCGTTGCTTGAAACAACTATTGGCACATGTTTTCGGAAAGCTCTCGAAGGGGTTTGAGGCTCAATATTGTGTATTCACATATTTCAGCCCTTAAAAAGGCCTCTAAGGCCTTCAAAATTGACCTCCAAGTTTTACTAGTAGGATTTTCACTAGTTTTGACAGGGTAGAAGACCTTAAAATTTACATATCTCCAAAATTGCTCAGGATATTGGGATGATTCTTTTAGCATTGGGTCTATTTCTCCATCCTATGAACAACTAAACAAAAGTTAGAGCAAAATGAAACAAATGCAAATTTGGATGATGCAAGAACACTCTTACATCGTTGGATTCTCTTACATCAATGGTCCACCTCACATCGTTAAAAAATAGTAATGGTCATGTGTTTTCCAAGAGTGAGTAGGAGATATAATGGTAACAACTAATATCGAACCTTTGACCAATATACATGATGATGAATAGTTATTGGTTTTTTTTTAAGCGAAAAACTTCTTGTGGGGCCGCCTTGGTCTGAGAGACCATGAATAGGGGGTTCTACACCGTCAAAGTCACCCGAGAGTCGCACCCGGCTCTGCCAGCACAAAAATTATCAATTGTATTTTGGATAACCAATTCAATTTTTTTGGTAGGGTGGAGATTCGAACTTGGGACCTCCCTTCGTGTATTGCCCTCTCTTCTCCAACTCACCTACAACACCTGAGTATAGTTCTTGGTTATTTTTATGTATAAAAATGAAAATTATAAAATATTGAATATTCTATGATAACATAATATTGTAAGAAAAAATATAGACATTTAATTTAGGATTTGGATGTTGAAATTCACAATACTTTCCAAAAACATGTTAAAACATACATTCATCAAAATTATATGCAAAAAAAGGAAGAAGAGTGAAATAAGAGAACATATAAATGAAAATAGAGAAAGAGATAGACAACACAAAAAATAAAAGGAATAAGGGGTGGGTGCATATGGACACCCTAACAATATCACATATCACAAACTAATACAATGGATTAGTGAATAAAGGGTAGTTAGAATGATACCAAATCCTAAATCAAATGTTAACTCCAAGCCAACATTACTTAACTTGAAGGTTAAATTATAATATAATAAATATATTAACCCTTTTAATCAAGGTTAACCATAGAGGTGGTTTAACCAATTTTACTAAGGGTGAATACATCAATACTACAATTACTTGTAGACTTATATAAAGATGCCCATAGACTTACATAGAAGAATGCTCATACACTTATATAAAAATATTCTCATAGGCTTACATAACACTTGTCCATATGCTATATCAAGAACACTTGAAGGAACTTCATCACTATTGGCCTTGGAATAATAAGGTCAAATTACAAATATTTCAACATCCCCATGATCTGAATTGAGGGACTAAGGAAATAAAACATTAGAGATGGTACATCCCCATAATGAATGCTCAAATGGGCCAATGGATCCTCCTATCTTCTATTGCCAAAGGTACATGAACTAGATCAACCTCTCCATGAACATGAAGTTGTGACTCCACTTTCTGGATCAATATGTTGAGATTTTCGTAAGAAGATCTTCAACATGCAATATGGTGACCATAATTTATCCTCCAACCTCAAGAGAAAGTAGTTGAATCATGAAGTAATAAGCACGCCTTTGAATAATCAACCCCAATGGATAGAAAGGGTTTATAGGAATTAAGCATATTGTTAATAAATTTTGAGGCTTCAACTCTAATTTATTAACAGCTGCACAAATTGCAAAAATCCAACAGTATGTGGTGGACAAGTTTGTGTTTGCAACCGATGAGGAGTTGGTCAGTACACACAAAAGGCACCTATATCCTAAATTATGGTGCTTATCTTTCATTTTCTGGCTCCTATTGTAGGCACCTATCTTCTAGTTTCATGCGTCTATATCCCATTGTTGGTGCCTATATCCAGTTAACCAGTTTGACTGCACATACCCAATTTGACTGTGCATACTATCCAGTTTGACTGTGCCTATCTTCCCAATAAAAGCATGGAGAATTTTTGACTGAAGACCTTTACAGTTTTCAATGGCAGAGAATAATTTTAATATATATATTTTTAATTTCCTATGCTTTTATTTAATTGTTGTTTAGTCTTCTCTTTTTGTGAGCTGTCCAAATTTTCGTGCATAGAAAATCTTACAAATTTGGACAAACGACAGAGAAGATCTATGTCATTCGACAAGTAGGTAAGAAAATAAGTTTGTAGTCCTACTGTAATAAATCCATGTGGAAAATTTTAAGACCTGGGTTACAGAGAAAGTTTTAGCAACATGGTAGTGTTAGCAAGTTGGTGCAATACCAACAGTCTTAAAGGGGTTTGAAGGGTAAAGTGCAACGCTGGCTGTATGTGGGCAGTTTGGAGCCTTTAAGACTACTGGCAGGAAAGGAGTGTGCAGTTTGCATGGATGGGTGGTCAGAGACTCGTAAAGCCTGCAAAATTTTTTAATTGTTGGTATCTGCCACTTTTTTAAAATTTAAATTGTGTCATGTGCTCTATATAATAGCATCGCATGCACATTAAAAATTTGATCTTTTGGTTGGGGATTTTTTTTGGATCGAGCTTTTGGCCCTGGTGGGCTAGTTCATGCCATTTTTTGTAAGCAATGTAACCCCCGTGGATTCAATACAAAAATGGTTGAAATTGTGTATATTTTATTTGGGAGAATGTCATGAGTTCAAACCAACCTTACCTCTTGCAATTGTTATGGTATTTGTGTTGTTTTTGTATGTGTTGCACTGTGTGAGAGAATTTAAGATAGAGACAGTTACGTTTGTGTATATTTAGCTTGGGAGATATTTTTATGGATCCCGACCAACCTTACCTTCTGCAGTTTGTCATGGCATCTAATTTATCTTGTTCCTCATGCAACTACAACGAATCAGTCAACCATTTTTTGAGCAATTGCCTCTTTTATTTTTATTTTAGTTTTTATTTCCCTATTACAGTTTTTTAATTTCCCTCTCTTTTCCCTGACATTTTTAGGTTTAGTTTAATTTAGTTTTTTTTATCTTGCTGTTATGTTTTTTTTGTTCATCGTGAGTTTTTAATTTTTGTTTAGATTAGTTTTTTTTTTTCGTGTGAGTTTTTAAATGTTTTTTAATTTTGATTTTGATTTTTTAGTTTAATAGTTTAATAGTTTTTTTTTTTAGTAGTTTAGTGTAATAGTTTATATTTGGGTTTAGTTCAAGTATTTTTTTATTTTTTTTGGCAAGTGCAATTTGTATTTTTTTTAGTTTGCAGTTTTTATTTATTTTTGTTTTCGATAGTCGACTCTCTCGAAGGCTTTTTTCTCTCGAGCAGTCCCACACGAAAGGAAAATTCCCATGTTGATGTTGTGTGCAAGTACATACATAAGCGTACATTTTTAGCCATCAACACATACCTTGCACTAACTATCTAAAACCTACAACTCTTTCAACCCAAAATATTACTAATCACCACACTAGCGGGTTGTTGGAGTTAGAGCAAACACCCACTATGAGAGAATGGGAAGTGAGCAAAAAGATAAAAAAAATAAAATTAAAATCTCTCAAATACAATACAACTCACCAATTGCAACACCAATGAGCTCAATTGTAGTTAGATGTTTGGTTCTCCTTGAAGACATCAAACCTTGCATGTTGTAATAAAAAAATGAGAGGAAATGAATTTTGAACCTATGAAATTCTTAAAGGGATTTTAAAAGACCATACACATGTTATATGTGAGCAAATTTTCCAGCTAGGTTAGTTTTGAATGAAAAAGTCCCACAAAATAGGAACAGGTCCTTGAACTAATGTCCCTACTTTGTAGAGCTTGAGAACCCAAGTAATAAAAAGGTCCAAAACACATATGTATGCAAAATTTATGGCCTCTAGAAGTTTGGGCATATTAATGTTGAAAAAGGAAAAAAAATTAAGCCTTAGTGAAAACTCTAACCAATGTGAAGCTGCCACTATTGAGGATACTTAGGTTTATCCACTTAATCCTAAGTTCATATTGCATTATTTATTATTATTTCTTATTTATTGCACTTTGTATGCACGTAAGGCATAGTATGCCCACATAAGACATTAGTTGTTATGTTGTTAGATGTTAGTTAACTGTTAGAGATCTTGTTTGTCTTCTAGCAGTTAGTGGACATCCATAGTTAGCAGATTGTTAGCTATTAGTTAAGTGGTTGACCATGTTTGGCAGATTGTTGCAACCACTTAACCACGTGAGATTCTATTGTATTCCTATATATTGCATTGCATTTGAATAATAAAATAGCTTCATCTTGAGTTATCTACATCATTGGTATCAGTTAGCCAAGGAGAGTTTTGCAGGAAGGAGGACACATTTGCCACTTCACTTCTAGATCCTAGGTAGATGATTAGTGGAAGTTGGCTAAAATCCACCCACATCATCAGTTGAAGCTCAAGTGATAGAGGGCAAAAATTACCCCCACACTAGGTGACAAATGGTAGAATTTACCCCTGCACCAATTACCCCTGATAACAGGTTAGAGGGTAAACCAGATTGCCGAAGAAGGTATTGTGGAACTCCAAGTTCAATATTTTTATGCATTTCTTTTTATGCATGAAAATATTTGTTTTATGTTTGCATGAAAAGAAATCAAAAGAAAATTTTATATTATTATTAATTTTTAATTTTTATTTAAAAAAAAACATCATGCAAAAATTATTTTAAAAGGCTCCTGCCTTTTGGGAGCAAGCGGCCGTCAATTGGCCATGACAGCCACCGACTAGTCAATGCCCACCTCACAATAGCTGATGCTTATCTTTGGCATTTGGCTCTGATGTCGACCAAACCCATGACGCAACACCACCACAATAACAACTGACCATCCATACTGACATGCCAGCCACGCTGATAGGCGACCATTTCCACCAGCCATTGATAGCCACTGTCACGGCTAAAATTTGGTAGAATTTCACCACACCGGAGGTATTCTCAAGGGTTGAAGCGGATACTGACCTCTCAATTTTTGGTAGTATCGTCATGATCAATGTCGCTTTCCAGTCGACGATGAGACATCCTCAAAAAATAATCGTGGATCGTGAGAGTGACAAAATGCTCATTGTTGATCGGAGAAGCATTATCGAAAACCCTTGTTTGGGATAGAGGCAATTTTTTGGTGGGTTCTAAATATACCAGAGACGCATGAAGCTAGGCCGACATCTCACACAGTAGGCAGTTTCAGCAAATGCAAGATCAAAAAAAATTAAGAGGTTTACCCGGCACCTCCCTGCATTTCTCAGCGGTTCTCCTGTAGTACCTGGTGAATTTGGATGTATGGCAGAGTGTTTAGATCAACAAGTTGTGAAATTCTGGTAGGGGCTAAAGATTTTGGTGATTGCAGTTCAAATTCTGATGCGATGAGCATACCCGATAGATCATCAATGCATATTATCTCTGATGCGCTTGGCAAACCAAACCCAACTCTGAGAAAGTTTTTTGACGAAAATATATGTAAACCTCCAATTATTGCAGACGACGATGATCAGACGGTCGAGAAACTATTCGAGAGTGATTTTTTTTGCCAACACGGTGAAATTCCTGGTGGGTTTTGATTTTCTTGGCGATAAAAATAAAGGGTTTTCAAAGGTTAAATTTAATTTAATTGTCGACACAATTTAACGGTGATCGAAAAACCTTACTCGACGTCGTGCATTAGGTAGGGAAAAATAGTGTTTGGGATTCAATAATCCCACATTTAGGTCATAGACGACCCTCTAGCTATTTAATAGGTCACCTGCACACTTATTGAGGTGACCAATTTATGATGGTCACACTCAGTCGCTCACACGACCAGAAGGCAATGGTGGCCGTTGAGGCATTTGCAAGCCTCACTCTGGAAACTTGGCGGCTTGGCGGGGTAGTTTTACATGAGCTCCATTGACACTTAGCATTCCACGTAGAATTTACTGCTCTGTTTCTAACCGTCGACTTTGGTCTTACCTAGTTGACCGAGGACTTAAACAATTTTTTTTGGAGCGTCAGCAATTTTTTGGCGGGAAGGTAAATTTTGGCGCAAATTTTTTCAAGTTTTTGATGGTTGAAGGAAAATTTCAAATTTTTTGAAATTCAAATTGCAATTTTAGCACCAAAAACCTGCAACAAAGGACATCAAGATAAAACAAGGTGAAAAACAGTCATTTTTTGCTCCATTTTTAACAAAATGTTTTGCAATTTTTTTGCAAATTCAGTAGTCTAATTATTTATTTTGCCTCCTAATCCAATATTTTGGCATTGAAGGGCTAAAATTTTCAATTTTTAGTGCTAAAATTGTTATTGCAAAATTGAAATTTATTTTGTAAAAGCACTTAAAATAGCCCATTATTTTTGTAATTGGAGAGCAAATAATTGTAAAATCTAGGCAATTTTCTGCATTAGGAAACTAAAAATTATTCCTAAAGCCTAGATTAGTTCTTGCATCCATTTTGTAATCCTCCTATTCTGGAATATACTCAAAAAAATATGGCCCAAGACCTTAGATCAAACATGGAAAACCTTACTATTGTAGTAGATATTTTAGCAAAGAAGGTAAAAGACATTGTGGTGCATTTAAACCCAGGAGATATAAGAATTCATCACAATCATGCAAGTAAAGCTAAATGTGAGGTCAAGTTGTATGATGGATCTAGAGATCCGAATGTCTTATCTACATGGATTTTGGATATGCAAACTTGGTTTGCTTATGCTGAAACTCCTAAGGATGAACAAGTTGCATTTGCTACAATCAAACTTACAGGTTTAGCAAAAGTTTTAATTGTAGAAAGACAGATCCATAATGCCATAATGACTTGGAAATAATTAATCCAAATTATGAAAAACACATTCTTTCCACCAAACTACCAAAGTGACCTCACTACCAAGTGGTATAGATTGAGGTAAACCTATGGGATGTCTATTTTTGACTACATTTTCCAATTCAATAGGCTAAGGGTATTTCTTGGTGTGAAATATTTAGAAGAGGACTTGATTAACAAATTCACTCGTGGCTTGCAAGATCAAATTTTCAAGGAAATAAAGTTCAATGTTTTCCTCACCTTGGATGTGGCATTCAATCATGCCATTCTTGTAGAGGAGAAAGTTGGTGCATATCACAAATCTCATTCATCACAGGAGAGCTCTTCCAAAGGCAAGAATCAACATCAACAGAAGGTGAAGAACAATTCTCAATCTTCCCCTCATTCTTCTTCTCCTTCCACTTCTCCTAAAGCACATTCTTCTTCTTTTCATTCTAAAGATCCTTCTTATTCATTGTATTGTAAATTTTGTAAAAAAATGGTCATGTAAAATCCAAATGCTTTACTTTTGAAAAATTTAAGAAGAAGAAATCCCTATTTGTACAACCTACACATGAGGAACCACATGATGATCCCAATTTGGCTATAGGGACAAAAGAAGAGTATCTTGCTTTAAACGATAAACTGAACAAAGATATCCTTATGTCAAATGTATTTTCTCAAGGAGGTCGTGACAATTTGTTTGTTACTAGAGCCTACCTTACACATGATTACTATGTTGATTGTATCATAGATAACAAATCGCAAAAGAACCTCATTTCAAATTTTGTTGGGGAGAAGTTGAAACTTTCCATCAAGCCACATCATCAACCATATGCACTTGGGTGGAAAGATGTAGACTCCACATCTAACATCACCCACACTTGCACCTTGAATTTTTCTTTTGGTGACAAGTTTGTGGATAAAGTTAGGTGTGATGTCATAGAGATGGATTTTTGTGGGCTATTTCTAGGTAAACCCTATCAATTTGATAGGAATGCTATTTGTCATGCTAAAAAGAACACCTACACATTGAAGTTGCATGATAAAACTTACTTGATACAAAGCACTACACCTACTTCCAATTTGATGCTAAGTTGTAGGCAAGTAAGGAAGCCATAAGGCAAGAAATTATTTTGGCTCCTAGTAGCATCAGTTCCACACAAAATGAAGAACAAGCACCATCTAAGGAATAGGAAAAGGAAGAAGTTTCACTCCCACCTAATGAACAATCACAAGAGCAAGTGGTTAAGGAACCCACCATTCTCACTCATGTGAAAGATGCCATTCACTCCGTTGGTATCAGTTCGAGTACACCTCCAGCTACACAACCACTTGTTCCACAAAAGTTACCTTTGGATTTACCCACTCCCACCATCGCACACATGGAGGAGTAGGCTAAGGTTACTTCATTCATTGAGCACTGACAAAGCCTTCTAAGCAAGATACCATAGGAATTGCAGGAGACTCCGTAGGGAGTGGTGTGTAGACATCACAATCCTCACTCTTCACAAATTGGAGACAGAGTTTGGATTCCCTTGGATAAACACTGCTTTCCAGAGACACCATTTCAGGATCCTCTTTTGGTACCTGATCCTATTTTCAGCTCTACAGTAGCAGTGGCACCTGATCTTCAGCTTTCGCTCCTTTGAGATAGAGTTTTCGAGATGAAGACTCATCAAACTAGATAGGGTTCTTCCACTACATACCTTGTCGTTCATTGCGGTCACTTTCCACACATGGCTTGTTGGATTCCTCATTATGAGATGGCCCATGAATTTCCACATTTGTTGAGATCATTGGGGTCTAATGCTTATATGGTTGGGAGGAGTGTTGAGGATACTTACGCTTATCCACTCAAGCCTAAGTTCATATTGCATTATTTATTATTATTTCTTATTTATTGCGCTTTGTATGCATATGAGGCATAGTATGCCCACATAAGACATTAATTGTTATGTTGTTAGATGTTAGTTAATTGTTAGAGATCTTGTTTGTCTTCTAGCAGTTAGTGGACATCCATAGTTAGCAGATTGTTAGCTATTAGTTAAGTGGTTGGCCATGTTTGGAAGATTGTTGCAACCACTTAACCATGTGAGATTCTATTGTATTCCTATATATTGCATTGCATTTGAATAATAAAATAGCTTCATCTTGAGTTATCTACATCAACCACTTATCACCTCTAAACTATGGAATTGACAAATAGGAATCTGACAACTGATGTAGTTTGTTTGTAAGAAAAATGAGATTGACATGATTTGAACTTTATCACTCATGCACAAGAAGCCCTTAGGCTTGTGTGTCTTAGCCATATGCGCATAAACCTTGCTTAGAACACAAAGTTCTCACAATTTTGACATCTTCTCATATGCCAAGAACAAACAACCAAAATAGAAAATAAAAAAAACAATTTACACATTCAAACCTTATCACTCGTGCACGAGAACCCCTTAGGCTTTTATGCCTTAGCCACATGCCCACACACATTCCTCATAATTTTGACGTATTATCATACACCAAGAATAAACAACATTGATACATCTCAAGCTTAAGACCTTAGTTACATTGGACAACCACCTTACCATTGTTCCATAATCATAGATATGCCCAATTTGGAAGGGCACTCCCCCTTAAGGTGGAACTAGGGCACACTTGTCAAAATAGCATAAAAACATTATCATGAAGATTGGAACCCATGACCTCCTAGCTCGAACCAACAAGCATTATTGCTTTTCTACATGGTGCAAACAAAACACAAGACTTGGCTCTAATTTATAATGATAAGACATCAAAAAAATTGATTTTTTTTTTTGAAAAATTATGAAATTGTGTTTCAAACATATCACCTCTGCCTTAGCAGTGAACTACCTTGCCACTATGTCATATCTGACAATTAGGAATGAAGCCTTGACCATCAAAGATAAAGCAAAAACCTGCAGTATATAAATTAAAGGCACAAAACGGAATAAAGCAAAAAAGATGATTGCCATTGTGATCTTGACAATGGAAGCCCAACGTCTTACCAATGTATTATAGTGCCTTACTAAACACAACATTGCCATTTTTTTGGGGGTAGCTAAAGATGCCAATATATGTCATTTCCTACTAAAAAAATAAATATTTTGTAAAATATTCTATGTTTAAATTTTCAAATTTTGGAGGGAAAGGATGAAAATCTTTGAGTACAAAAACAAACACTAAAGCAATGAAATAATTGGAATTTTTGAACGAGGATGCCTCTAAATTTTGTAAGGAATCCAATGGAATCCATATCTATCATTGTTTGCCTTACACAACCTTTTTGTGCGATTGAGAAAAGTTGCTTTATTTTGGCTCCAATATGATATTGGAATTCACAATACTCTTCATAAATATTAGAAATATATGTTCACCACAATCATATGTAGAAAATAAACAATAGTAAAATAGAAGAGCGTATAAACAAAAATAAAAAAAAAGATAGACGACACAAATAGATAGAAGGAATAAGAGATGGATGCTCGTAGATACCCCGCAATCTCACATATCATAAACTAATACAATGGATCATTAATTAATTGGGAATAATTTATAGTGATACCAAATTATTAATTAAATGTTAACCTCAAACCAATGTAAGCTGACTCGAAGGTTAAATTATAATATAATAAATATATCAAACCCATTAATGAAAGTTAACCAAAAAAAAGTAGTTTATCCAATTTCAATAAAAAGTTATGTTTTGTTCTTAGACTTATATAAAAAGTGCTCATAAGCTTATATAAAAAAAATGTCTACAAGCTTATATAGAAAATGTTCAAAGGCTTACAGGGAGACAATGCAATGGTTTGAGCTTTGGCTCTTCTTTGGGAGGTCCAAGGTTCAAACCGTGGCATGTGTGTGGTTGTGTGTTAATCCTCTATTGATAATCCTAGCTCTCGACTTTACGAGGAGTCTTGGCTATTATGAAAATGCTCACCCCTAAACATCCTCCGTAAGGATTTCTCATACTAACCAAATTAAAAAAAAAACTTATCCATAAACTATATCAAAAGTACTTGCAAATAATTCATTATTGTTAATCTTATTTAATAAAACTAGATTATAAATATTTTAACATTAAAATTAATAAATTTAATATAAAATTTTAAATATATATATATTTTTTGCAGGCTCACCTAACATTTAAGGTCGTTATTGAATTGCAAGTGATATCAAAGATGGACATTGTCACATGCATGAAGGCATAAGTTGTCAGGCTAGTCAAATTTAAGATATGAATGGAAGACAATAGAAGTACATGACATCATACTTGTATTAAAGTCAAAGAGAATCCATCACGAGACTTGAAGAATCCACCGTTATTGTACACTCTTCATCCAAAAAAAACAAGAGGACATAGACCCTTGAAATTTTATTCTATTCACATTGTGTGATTTGAATTTACATTGCGATTATAGAATTCTATTTCACAAATTAATCATGTGCGGATTTTTTCAGGTTTTTTTGTTTAGTGGTTTCTTAAATCACACTAGGGATATCGTAGTGGTACGTTTTGTTCTTAGTCTAGAAGATTCAAGTTTAAACCTGGTTTTTATTTAGAAGATCCAAGTTTAAACCCGGTAAAGGGGATCGAGATCCTTTTAAAAAATTTGTGTTTTACTAGTCTTAGAAGGGATACCATAATGATAAGTTTTTGGGTTTTAATTTAAACCCAAATTTAAACTCAGATACTAAAAGATTGAGATCCCACATTTTATCCTAATATTTAGTTTGGAAAGGTTATCATAATAATAAGTTCTTAGGTTTTTATCTAAAAAACCTCAAATTCAAGCTTTAGTACGAGAGAACTAAGACTTCTTATAAAAACCTATGTTCTATCTTAACATTTTTTTGGTTCATATTGGAATAGGCCAGCTAGTAGTGGCCCAGTGGTGCTTGCCAGCAGACTGCCCTAATTTGATTCCTCGAAGAGATTGCCTTAATTCAATGAGATCTTGTAAACTTTGTTTTTACCTAAAAGATTAAAAATTATAAAGTTATATATATATATATATATATATATATATATATATATATATATATATATATATATATTTTAATTGATTATATGGGATCGACGTGAACTCATCACAATATAGTGATATTACAACAAAACTTAAATATGAACCATATATCACTTAACAAGATTTAAACATAGTGATATTACAACAAAACTTAAATATTAATAATATATCACTTAACAAGATTTAATAAGATTTGAACCTTGATCTCCTCCTTAAATATTAAAAAATCTAATCAATTAAACTAATACCACTTCATAAAATTCCATATACACACGAAAAATTAAATAGTTTATATTGACAAATACCTTTCTTTTCTTACTGAAAGTACTCGTTTCATTGCCTCTTTTGAAAGTTAATAAACTATTTTTTTTTTTAAATTGTTGTAGACATTTGAAAAATAAATTTACATAATTTGGTTGGTCTGTAATCTCGGGTAAATAACAACTTCCACTTTATTTTTGAATTGTTGTAGAGGTTTAAAAATGAATTTACATAATTTTGTCTGAATAAAACATATTTTATCTGTAATCTTATTGGTTTACTTATTTATATCGTAAGGCTTTATGAAATTTTTTATTTAAGGTTAATTTTCAATTTTTTTATTGTGTAATTTTTTTTTATAAATCTTAGTTAATTGAGTAAAGATAAAATTAATAGGGTTTTGATTATTTAAGGAATCAAATTTGTGCAACCGGTCTATCCCTTTTGGATCTAATCTGGGCAGTTGACCTATTCCTTTTGGATAAAAATTAATTAAAGGGTAAAGCATGGGTTGCATGGGTTTTTGAAAGGGGTCTTTAGTCTCTTAATACCGAGGTTTAAACTTGGGTCTCATCTAAAGATAAATTTTATAAACCCTAACTTGTTGAGTAAAGAAGAAGGCAACAAGATCCCAATCACCTAGGGAATCGAACCAAGGCAATCGGTCTATTCCATAAACAGTTGACCTATTCCTTTTGGGTAGAAATTCCAGGACAAAGCATGAGTTCTTGAAAAGGGTAGTGGTCCCTTGTACCAAGGTTTGAACTTGGGTCTTCTAGATGGAAACCTAAAGACATACCATTATGGTATCTCTCACGAGACACAATATTAATGGTAAAGCACAAGGTTTTGAAAGGGCCTTAGTTCCTTGTATCAAGGTTTGAACTTGGATCTCCTGGATGAAAACCTAAAGACATACCACTACAATATCCCTTATGGGATTTTTTAAAGGTAAGACACGGGTTTTGAAAGGGTTTAATTGCCTTACACCAACGTTTGAACTTGGATCTCCTAAATTGAATCCCAAAAGAATACTGCTGTGATGTCCTTCCTGGGATAATCAATTTTCAATTTTACTATAATTTAAATTTATGCTTTTTTTTCTAGATAATAAGGGTTGTACTTAGGTCCCCACCCTTGACAAATTACAACCTTCTTCATTAGAGCTTGATAGTTTATAAATAAATACACTTCTCATCTCAATTGAGATGTTATAGTTAGAAACCTACATAATTTTACATAAAATGTTTGAATTTTTTATTTTCATTTTCTAGATCTTTTCAATTTTTTGTATGAATACAATTATTCCAAAATTTAGCATCTTTCTTGACATTTTCCTGTAAAAATCTTCATAATGCCAAAACTTCACCTCTACTATCTATGCCTTGCATCTTAGTGGAGTAGTATTTCTAAAATATTGCACTATCATAGTCCGCTTTACCAAATTTAGATTGCTAGTTTCCTTCCTAAAACACAAGTGCAAGCACACAAATTATAATAAGTAGTCTAAATGAAAACACATTATTGTTACAAAATAAAGCAAATATTACCAATGGAAAACATTAAAGTAAATCTTAATAATTAATTGAATTAGGCAATCAACATTTTCTTGTCAGCTTCAACTAAAATTACTACTTCCTCTAACCATGGAAAGGAGAATTTAACTTCATGATCCTCAATCAAAACCTCTCTATTGGCTAGCTTATTTGCACATTTGTTTCCTTCCCTTAATATATGTGTAAACCTAATTTCTTCAAACTCTTTAGCAAGATCTTGAATTTCCACAATTATCTCTTGTATGTTCCATGAAGCCTTTGCTTTCCTCAAAATTGTATTTATTACTATAAGAGAATCACCTTCCATCCATACTCTATTCCACTTCATTTGTTTACATATTTTTAACCCTTCTAAAGTTGCCCAAGCTTCAACTTCATTATTTTTTTTAAATCCACTATTGAGAGCATAATGAGACAAAATATCTCCTTTATTATTTTTAATTATTCCTCCTAGTCCTGTTCCTAGATTTCCTTTAGATGCTTCATCAAAATTTAATTTAACCCACTCCACATCTGGTGGTTTCCACTTTATATTCTTTGCCTTCTTTTTACTTCTTTTGTACCCAACATCTTAATTCCATTTAATGACTTGACTATCAAGGCTCTCTACTTCTAGATTAGGGACTGGGTGAGTTGATAGGGTTGGTTTAGACTCCACTATGGCTAAACATATTTATTTTTCATTACATCTAAATTGCTTTCCTTTCCTTTAAATATTATTCTATTCCCTTCTAACCATATAGTTCAAAAGTATTGTATCTTTTGATATATCCTATATTGTCTGTAAAGCCTCACTTTTATAAGTGCTCTACCATTGTTTTAACCAATATTCAATTCTGCTATTCATCACCACACATTTACCAAACATATTAAGAATCCATTGCTATAGATTCCAAACTATTGAGCAATGTCCCAAGAGATGGTCTATACTCTCCTCCTCATTTCTACAAAAAACATGTTGAGAGGGGCTATGAAAACCCCTTTTCATAAGGTTATCCTAGGATAAAATTCTTCTATGACATACTAGCCAAACAAACATTTTAACTTTAGGAATGCTTGGTCTATCTCAAATATCTCTCCATATTCTAGTGACATTATTATTTTGTTGGTGTTGTACATTATATCCACTTCTTGTTGTGTATTCTATTGAGCTATTCAACTCCCAAATCAATTTATCCTTGGCTCCCCTCAAAATAATCACAATTTTTATCTTTCTACTCAATTGCCTCCTAGCATCAATGTCTTGTATACTTGTAAAAAAAATCTTCTTTCCATTTGTATCTTCCTTCCCGATCCTTGTACAAAATGTTTGAAACCCTATCACCATATTTGTCTTGAAGCAATCCCATCCAAGGTTTCAAAATTGGATCTAAATTGAGTGGTTTTTTATCACACCAAGTATCCATCCAAATAGATTTTTTTCTCTAGTTTCCATCACCCATATTAAACCTTTATTCATAATATCTAGATTTTTTTAAACCATTCCAAAGAGCAGAACCATTTGGTAGAGAAAATACAGTAAATATTGAACTTGGGTCATTGGGATCAACATTTGCTCTTGGTATAATATCCAAATTACTTTTCCCTTAAGAGCTAAATTTGCATCTATAAGAATTGTTAAACCAATAACTCCCCTAATTTTATCATCACACAACTTGCTCCATTTCACAAAGGAAATTTATTTTTATCATGTACACCTGACCATAAAAAGGATTGCATAATATAGATTAAACTTTTTCAACTGATTTTGGCATATAATATAATGACATATAATATTTTGGAATGGCTTGTAAGACTGACTTAATTTACAGCACTCTTCTTGCTAATGATAACCATCTACCTTTCCAAGCTAGAAGTTTATTCTGAAATTTACTAATAACTGGATTCCATGAATCTATCCTCATTCTCCCCTCAAATAAAGACATCCCTAGATAAGTTGTTGGCAAATTTGCCTCCTCCATTTGAAGAAATCTGCAAATTCTTGCTTTGATATTAGCAGAGTATTAATAAAGTAAATTTTGGATTTAGTCCTATTAATTTTTTTCCTTGAAGCTCTTTTGTACTCTTTTAAAAAGTTATTCAAAGCTTTGGCCTCATTTATCCTTGCTCTTCCAAAAAGGGTTGTATCATCTACAAATTATTGATGGGTGATGTTATCGATGTTATTACTAGCCTTAAGTCCACTTATAAGCCCATATTTGTAAGCCTTCTTTAAGTTTCTACTCAAAATCTCTGCCATAACAATGAATAAATAAGGAGATAGAGGATATCCTTATCTAAGGCCTCTCTTGGCTTTAAAAGTTTTTGTTACTAACCTATTGACCAACACTGAATAATAAAATGTAGAGACACACGCTTTAATCCATCCACCCATTTCTTCTCGAAACCAAACTTCTCTAAAAATACAAAAACAAAATCCTATTTAACCCAATTATAGACTTTACTCATATCAAGTTTTAATATCATTTCTTTCTCTTTTCTTGAATTTATTGAATGTATAACTTCATGAGCTACTATGATCCCATCTAGAATTTGTCTCCCTTTCACAAATCCTCCTTGCTATTCTAAAATAATTTTGTATAACAATGACCTTAATCTATTCACCATCACTTTGGAGATAATTTTATATGCCATATTACATAGGCTTATGGGTCTAAAAGAATCAAACAATTCAACATCCTTATTTTTTGGAATTAGGGTAAGATATGTTGCATTTATTTTATAAGGTATGTACTATTTTACCCTAGACTATTCCACTACCACCAATAAAGAATCCTTCACTATATCCCAATTATGTTGGTAAAAATCTGCAAAGAGCCCATTAGGACCTGGGGATTTATCCTTATTAAAAGAAAAAAATTAAATGAACTTCTTCTAGAGAAATAGACCCCATCAGTTTTCTATTGTCTTCATTTGTTATAACTGAAGGAACATATTGAAGAAGTTTATCATTAAGAACTTTGATCTCCTCTGAACCTAGAATATTTTGATAAAAATACTTTGCCTTTTTTCTAATTTCACTATGATCTTCAATCCAAACCCCTTTTATTGATTTAATTCTACTAATTATGGAAGTTGATCTCTGTACTATAACCATCCTATGAAAAAACTTTGTATTTAATCTCATTTTAACTAAATTTATCTTGATTTTAATCTCCAAAATTTCTCTTCCTTACTCAAAATATTATGATATTCACTAAGCAACTCCCTTTCCTCTGAGCTTGGGTTATTAAGATCACCTTTTGGAATTTTGAAAGTTTATATTTTAGTTCTTTCTTCTCAAAAATGTTTCCAAAAGTGTTCTTGTTCCATTATTTTAATCTAGATGTCATAGATTTAATTTTATTTGGAAGAGCATACAACCCACCATTACCTAAAGAATTCCACATTTGAGCTATCATAACAACAAATTGAGGATGGTCTTTCCACATCTGCTCATATTTAAAATACGATCTTTTCTAAATTCACTTACCACCATTTTTACTCTTATTAGCCAGTGATTTGAACCAATCCTTGTTAAGGTATCAATTTTAGCAGAAGTTCCTTCATCTAGCCAATGATCGGAGAGAATGCATTTGTCTAATTTTTTTGCTATAAGGTTTTGACCTCTCCTATTGTTGGTCCAAGTATAGTTATCTTCTTCAAAATCAACCTCCCATAGATTATTGTTTTGAATAAAAGTTGAGAATATTTCATACTTTGGGTCAATTTCCTAATTCCTCTAAATTTTTCATCCATCTTGGTTATGGAATTATAATCTCCAATGATCATGAATCAATTTTCTTGGTATTTACTTCTCATAAAGGCTTCAATCCCACTCTAAACTTATAGTCTACCTGATTGAATTGTAGGTCCATAGACATTGATAAGGATGAAACAAATATCTGCAAAGTAGAATATGACTAAAGAGGCTATCCAATGCCTAGTTTTATAAATGGTTACACAAGAGGTTCTAGAAGGATTCCAACAAGTTAGAATCCCCCTTGTCGCTCCTTCAAAATCCATAGCATTCCATTCACATCTTACCCATACTACTTTCATAGTTTTTGAAACTTCTTATTTTGTCATTTTAGTTTCTTGGATACAAAGAATATCAGACTTATTACTTAAACAAAGGTCCCTAATATACCTTTGCTTTGAGGGGGCATTAGCACCCCGCATATTCTATGAGATGATAATCATATCTCATTAGGGGATTTTGGCCCCACTGCGTATTACCAATATCATTTTGTTGTTTGGTAAAGAGAAGTTCAACCAACTTAGTTTGTGTTCCTTTCTCTATGTTTGCTCTTTCTTCCCTAGATCTTGCTTGATAATTTGAGGGTTTTCCTATTTTTACCTTGCCTATATCAAGAATAGGTCTTATTATTCTATTCCTCAATATTCTTTCACAATTTTGTTTTGACATCATATTTATCCTCTCCTGGCTCTATTATAGTAGCTTTTGACCTATCTTGCTCATTTTTTGGTATTTCCTTATTAATGCTAGAGGTATTTGAAAGCCGAATGCGGGGTGACGGCGTGCCAGATTATGATGCAAACGAAATTGATATAAAAATGCTAAGTCCTACGAATGCGAGAAAAGCAATGCATGAAGGAAAGACGCGAGATGTTAGCAAACAAAGAAAAGTGGGGCCTCTTTTATTAATGTTGCTTTCAAATCTGGTTACAATACGTCCCCCCTTCTAGGGCTCAGAATGTTTGATACAGTTCGTTACATCAACGGATGATACGCTTCCAATGTCTTCCGCATGCCCACATTTGAAATGGGCGGGCCAAACGTTGTCGCTGCTTGTGTCCGTGTGTTCTTCGTTCCTTGCTGCCCCTCTGGTGTTCCTGGTGGTGAGATCCTATGCACTCAGAGAAACAACAAATAGTTAATAGCATATGCGGATAGAGGGAAAACATGCAATCCCTAGGGCCTCCGGCTAGTGAATACATAAAATAGCAAAATGATGGTCAAAACATGTCATAATGAATTCAAAATTTGATAGAAGCATAGAAACATCATCAGAGACACATTGCAAAAATAACAGTCAGGAAATCATGCATGGATTTCTAATCGCTCCGGGGTGGGACGATTAGGACTGTCACAAAACATGCAAAAGCGACCTTGCAAATGTCCTATCCAGAGGCCTCCAAAATTCCTGCAAACTTGGGGTTAGACAAAAAGGGGCATTTTGGGATGACCCAGAAGGTCATATTTGGCAGATTCTACCCAGATTGTCCCGTATCCGAAGGCGCTCCTTGTATGTTAGTAAACACGTAAAATGATAAAAACAAGGTCAAAACAAGTCAGAATGCAATGAAACTTGAACAGCAGCATAAGTAAACCAAATAGAACATAATGCAAAAATAATAGTGAAGAAAGCATTCATGGATTTCTAATCACTCCGGGGTGGGACGATTAGGACTGCACATGATTTGGGGGCGCCGCAGGGCGAGGACGCCCACCGTTTGGGGTCTGGTTTTGACACCAATCCACTTGGGATGGGTCCAAAACCTCCTAGGGGGTTGTGTCGATGAATTTGGTGTGGGATTGTGGCCGATTGCTTGGGTTTTGGGTCGGGATTGCGTTCTTAGTGTTCACCCGATAACCTCTCTTCCAAAAGAGAAATTAGGGATGTAAGAAGCACAAAGGGGAATGTGGGTATAATTTGGCAGCACTCCGTTGCTCCAAATGCTCCAGCTCTATTCTTTTTTGGGGTGAGGAGGCTCACCATTTTATAGACCTAAGGGTCTCCTTTGAATGCGCATGCGAGGGCGCCACTTGGCTTGTCATGCCTTTCTTGGGGGAGAGAAGATTCCTCCCTGATTTAGAGCTCCTTGCATGAGGCCTCCATGATCAAGGCATGCTTGACTGAAGTCCCTCTCTCAGATTTGAAACCGTTCCTCGCAATTGCATGCAATGAAGGCGAAGTTGAGTGGCGGATCTATCAAGGCTTGACTTTTTTCCAGTCAAACCTGCTATTCGTCCCACCCTGGGACGATTGCTGCTAATCGTCCCGGGGTGGGACGAATAGGATTCTAATCGTCCCAGGGTGGGACGAATAGGGAGCAAAGTGCTTAAAAGGTGCCAAATTGACCTCTGACCTTCCAAAACTGATTTGGGAGTGGTTAGGACCACTGTTTAACCTCTGGAGGCTGCCCTAGGGGGTATGTATGCCAATTCGATCAGTGCTTGTAGTCACATAATCGGATTGGTGTTGTTTTGGTGTCTACAGATGCCCCTTTTTGGGATGCGTTGTGTGTGGCGCAGTGCTGAGCAAAAATAGATGACCAAAGCACTTAATGATTAGGGTTTCTTAGTAACCTAACCAAATTTTGATGCCCCAAGTATGGAAAGGGCACGCATTCTTGAATCCTTGCTTCTGACGAGCTAAGGAGCTTAACTCAAGTGTAACCTTTTTTGGTGAGGTGTACTTGATCTTGGACATTGTTCAATCATGAATAGGCAAAGGGCGCAACCTTTTGTCCGAGGAACCTTGTCTTCATGCTTCTAGAATGCCAAGTGTTTGTTCAGCTTGTGATTATTGCTTGTTTACTGCCCCAAGCAGGAGCGTGATTGTCTTTGTCAATGATTCTTTGAATGCATGCCATTTCCTTGATTGGGTGTGTATTTGTTGATTTGGTGACTAAGTGTGACTACCCCCTCAAGCGACGAATCGATGAGGGAATGACCAAAATGAGAAAAGCGATGAGTCGCTTGACCCAAGATGACGTTTGTAAGGGTGCCTTCAGTTGTTTTTCGTTGAACGCTTATGCAGTTTTCCAACAATCGGACCTATTTTTGGTGGGTTTTGACCCTTTTCGTTGACGCCTATTGGGGTAGAAATTATCAAAAATCCTCCTTCCCGTGGAGCGGTCCGGCTATGCTAGCCTTCTTAGGGAGTAGGATAGAGATTATTCGTGACCCCGACATCAGTTTTTCATGCCAGGAATGTCAGGTGCAAAGGCACCTTTGTTCGAAAAATTTATTGTTATTTTTGGTGCATTTTTTGGATTCTATTTTTGTTGCTTTATTTTTTTCTCTGTAATCGTCCCAGGGTGGGACGAGTGCTAACTAGAGTGCTCATCCCAGGGTGGAATGATTACAGGCCTAATAGCCTATAAAAAGACCAAATCTAGGTTTTGGGCTCATTTGCAACATTTTTTTCTTGGTGTTTTGGAGCTGTGGGGAGGAGTGCGAGTTTGCGTAGCGGAGCGCTATCGAGATTTCATGGACATCATGAGTGCGAGAACCGGATCTTCGAGTGGAGGAGCCGAAGCGAGACCGGTATGATGTTCCTTCCTTCTGCTTGTTATTTTTTTTTTTTTTATATGAATTTTTAAAATGCACATATAAAATGCTTGTGAGCATTATTTTTTTTGTTGTTTTTGTCTTATTAAGGTTGTAACCTGAATATAGATTTTGTGTTTTATTTGATTTTGTTGTTCACACTTTAAGGTTAAAAACCCTAGTATGAATTTTATGTTTTTGTTTGATTTTTTGTTCACACTTAAGGTTAAAAACCCTAGTATGAGTTTTATGTTTTTATTTGATTTTTTTGTTCACACTTAAGGTTAAAAACCCTAGTATGAGTTTTATGTTTTATTTGATTTTTTTTTTGTTCACACTTAAGGTTAAAAACCCTAGTATGAGTTTTATGTTTTATTTGATTTTTTTGTTCACACTTAAGGTTAAAAACCCTAGTATGAGTTTTATGTTTTTATTTGATTTTTTTTTTGTTTTTGGTTATTTGTTTGTTTTTTTGGCTTTTTTTTTTTGTTTTAGTTGTATTTTTTGTCTGCTGTTTGTTTATTTGAATGTTTTTGTTTAAATTAAGGTTGAAACCCTAATTTGTTTTTTTTGTTTTATTGTTTTTGCAGGTTGTGAGGAGTCGACATCGCCAGTCGACTGTGTTCTCTGATGCCCGGGATGCACTGACAGTTGCAGATTGGGAGTGGCTTGATGCCCTTGGGCTCAAGCAGGTGACGCGTTTGGAGCCTGTGGTGGGGGATCGAGCATATTTGACTACCTTGATCAATTTGTGGGATCCCCACACCAACACCTTTCATCTCCCAATAGGGGAGATGATTGTTACTTTGGAGGACGTATATCGGATTCTATAGATTTTGATAGATGGGCTGCCCATCCGGATGACCCATCGGGACCAACGGACAACAGTACTAACATGATGTTTTGGTTCGACGAGGGAGAGGGGGGTGGATAGGCCTATGGAGAGGGCAGAGGTTGACTGCCATATAGGCGGTATTCTGGTGCGGTGGTGGCTGGAGAAGGGCGTATTGGGGGTGAGGCATGCTTTACTCATGGCCCTCATTTCCAATATGCTGCTTCTTGACTCCTCAGGTGCGAGGTTCCCTTGGAACCTATTGGAGTTGGTTTTCACTTTGGTGGAGTGTCCTACCTCAGCTCCATTGATTATGAGATGGGGTCAGACGTTGTTGGCATAGTTGTACGATGAGTTGTACGAGGTCCACTATCGGAGGCAAAAGGGGATCGGGTGCAGCTATCTCTTACAGTGTTGGGGGTGGCAGCACATAGCTGTCGAGCGGCCGTAGGGTTTGCCCTGGACCACCCGAGGTGAGATGGTGGATCGAGAGATTGGATATGCCACATTATGGCAGAGGTCAGAGGAGCATGGGCAGAGTCGATGGTGGGCAGGTGTCGTAGGGCACTATACTGATGCCTTCTCTCGTTTAGTGCCGGGTAGGTGTTTTAGCGATCGTATCGGGACTGTCTAGCCTAGCCTGAGGCTAGAGAGTGGCTTCGATGGGTGTGCAGGGGTAGGTGGCTGATTGGGCATCATGGGACAGAGCAGGAGTACTTCTCGTATGTTCGGGTGACATGGTAGTTTGGGGTGCACCAGGGATTTCCTGGTGATCCCTTGATCTATCGACGATGCGAGGATGAGAGGACCCTAGTCTGGCCGATCATTGAGCCGTTGGGCGAGGGGTCTGATGTAGTTATTGATGTACCCAATGTGGACGATGTCGGGGTAACTATAGAGTATGACCGATGGTGGACTATGCGGCGATGGCGGGGTGAGGGGCCTCTAGGAGGCACGGATGCGTAGCAGCAGGAGGTGGGGATGTAGAGGCATCGAGGGAGGGTTGGGGGGCTCCGCTTGATGATGCAGACATGGTGGAGGTTGATGACCTCACTGGTGATGGAGATGATGTGGGGGTTTCGAAGCAGCCGGATGTCCAGGATGTCCCAGAGTAGTGGGTGTCGGAGCAGTAGGCCATCTCGGAGGTGCCCATGCTGTAGGCTATCCCAGGGGATGTGGAGGCTAGGTTTCATGCTGAGATAGCATGATTGGAGGATCTTTTGCGGAGATGGGAGGAGGAGATGGATCTCCTACGGGCTCAGTTGGCACAGCGGGACAACGCATTGGCTGTGTATCATCGACGAGATGTGGAGTGGGGGCGGTACCAGGTGGAGTTAGAGATAGAGGTTGTCCACCTTGGTGGACAGTTACCTGATCTCGATGGAGGTGGTTCATCGCACCGCACGAGAGGTAGTGAGACTGAGCAGTCTGCATCTTCTCATCGTAGGCGGTTGGATGAGGGTAGCATTGGTGGGCATGGTGCGTGGGCTAGCAGCAGCCACCCTGAGAGGTCCCATAGGACCCATACTACTAGGGGTAGTTCCAGTCACACCGATCCTACATGATCATGGTGGCCGACTCCCTAGGCTTAGGGGATTTTGAATTTTTGGTTTTTTTTGTGAGGTCAGAGGACCTTCTTATTGTAGCCTGAGGGCATTTTGACTCGATATATATACATGACTCATTTTTGGTTTGATGATATGCTTGTCATGGTTTATTGTTCTTTTTATGCACCTTTATTTATGTTTATGTATGCATATGCTATTATGACTATGGATGATGTTAGCTATATGATATGGATGTATGCATATGGAATGGATGGAATGATTTGTTGGTATACAAGCGATGGCACCATAGACTGTACAGGATTAACTAGCTTTCTGTACTATGTGATTGCTTTATGGAAGAACTTTGCATTTGTAATTTTTGTTTTGTATTTTCTGATGGTGATGTAAGTAATGAAATGTACAACAATTGTTTTAGAATGTAGTTAAGGTTTTTTTGAGACTCAGATGCTTTAACTAACTAATCAAGACTGTACATTATCTTACAAGACTTTCGAACAAGGTATGAATCAGACTTGAGTTTGACCAAGTTATTTCACATCCCTGTGTGTGCGATTGAGTTCGTTTATGTGGTATTCATAAGGATACCGCCAATGCCAGGTAGGCTGTCCACCAAACCTGTACTGAGGATCACCTAATTAGCTCCACTAACTCCTTTGTTGTATTTAGTAAGATTAATCCATGGGGCAATCTAGGATACCATAAGCTAGCTCATCCACATGCAAACATTGGTCTACACACACGCAAAGCTAATGTGATAGACATATCATCATGCATTTAGGATACCGCCATTTCCAGGTAGGCTATCCACCAAACCCGTAATGAGGATCACCTAAATGGTTTTTTGAATGTTGAGAATTCCAGGGATTCAAGCTCAGGCGTCTTTCGGTTGCTCAACTTGTTGGGATACTTGCTCTCATACATAGTGATGAAAATCACTGTTTATTTTTCTTTTTTTTTTTTGAGCAAGGGGTTTGAGTAGTGGTGATAACCATTGTTATTATTTTTTATTGTTGCTTTTGAGGATTTAGATTTTGAATTTTGATTTCAAAGTTGAGCTCGTGGGTTTTTGGCTTGTGAATGGCATTGATCCTTTTGGCCTTGGGGATGACTACCCATCCTTTTCAGGGACGTGTAGTATGAATCCTTATGACTTTGGGGATCAAAGGTGGTTGGGAATTTTTCTTTGGAATGGCATTGATCTTTTAGGCCTTGGGGATGACTACCCATCCTTCTCAGGGGTGTGTAGTACGAATCCTTAGACTTTGGGGATCAAAGGTGTTTGGGATTTTTGATGGAATGGATTGATTTTAGGCCTTGGGGATGACTACCCATCTTTGGGGTGTAGTTATGAATCCTTATGACTTTGGGGACCAAAGGTGTTTGGAATTTTTGATAGTGGTGAAAACCACTATTTATTGTGGGGAATTGGATGGGGAAGAGCTTGTCCTTTTGTCAATTCTCAGCATTCTTGAACCATTCGCACAGGGGGATGAGCAGGATAACGTTTCACCTATGGTACCCTAGACCGCTTTGTAGGTTTCATCTTTCGTTCACACAACTTGGGAATTTTTATGTGTTTTAAGCTTGTGTTGGGATGCTATGTAACAAGGCGTGATCCAAGTAAAACTCTACCTTGTAAAAATCGGTCTGACTTTGTACAACATTTGACTAGAAATCTAAAGACAGCTGAATGATGAAAAACCCTAAAGACATTAGAAGACAACTGACTAAAAATGCAAAGGGCGTTATTCTTGATGGATCTTTTTACAAAATGGATTGAATTTGGAAAATGATGGAATTGCCGAGTAATTACAGTCTATGGTGCTTTTGACATGTATGACCAGCAAATATGCAATGTATGTATGCGATGCCTAATGCAGTTTTTCTTTTCTTTTTGTGTTTTGATTTTTAAGAATATGCATGAAAGTGAGATGCAATTTTTTTGTTATTTTTGATTATCTGTTGTTTTTTGAATATTCATTTTTGACCAAGCGATTGTGGGAACCCTTGGAGCTTTTGGTTTGACCAAAGGGATTATGGATACCTTTGGGACGTTTTTAGGTTTGACCAAGCGATTTTGGGAACCCTTGGAGCTTTTGGTTTGACCAAAGGGATTATGGATACCTTTGGGGCATTTTGGTGACCAGTGGGGAATTCTTGGAGCTTTTGGTTTGACCAAAGGGATGATGAGCCTTGGGGTTTGGTGACCAAGATGATGGAATCCTTGGAGCTTTTGGTTTGACCAAAGGGATTATAGATACCTTTGGGGCATTTTAGGTTGACCAAGCGATTGTGGGAATCCTTGGAGCTTTTGGTTTGACCAAAGGGTTTATGGATACCTTTGGGGCATTTTAGGTTGACCAAGCGATTGGGAGAATCCTTGGGTTTGACCAAAGGGATTATGGATACCTTGGGGTTTGGGGGTTATGGATACCTTTGGGGTTTTAGGTTGACCAAGCGATTGTGAGAATCCTTGGGGCTTTTGGTTTGACAAAGGGTGGGAACCTTTGGGGTTTTGGTTTGACCAAGGGATTATGGATCCTTGGGGCTTTTGGTTTGACCAAAGGGATTATGGATACCTTTGGGTGTTTTAGGTTGACCAAGCGATTGTGGGAATCCTTGGAGCTTTTGGGGTGGGCTATGGCTCTCTAAATGTTGAATGGCCTCAAATGACTGATGTTCAAGGGTTCTAGTTCCTTGATTCCTTCAAGAGAGGTGAGTCGGTATGTTCCAGGTCCTATTTTACTATCGATTACATAAGGACCTAACCAATTTGCCATGAACTTGTCCCTTAAATGGGGTGGCAAGTTAGAATTTTGTTGGTTCTCTTTTAAGACTAGGTCACCAACCTGAAAGTCCCTCAGGTGAACTTTCATGTTGTATGCTTTCTTAAGTCGCTCTTGATAGATACGTAAATGCTCGAGAGCATTGACGCGTCGTTCATCGAGTAACGTAAGCTGGTCTAACTGGGCTTGCCATGCAGTGTCATCATCGATGAACTCTTGCATTGATATGCACAGGGAGGGTATTTCCAACTCGAGAGGCATGACTGCCTCGGAGCCATACACTAGTGAAAATGGAGTTGCCCCAGTGGGCGTCCGAATGCTAGTGCGATAAGCCCATAGGGCAAGTGGTATTTGGATGTGCCAATCCTTATGATTATCTATGACCATATTTTTAAGGATGGCAACTAGCATTTTGTTTGACGCCTCTGCTTGCCCATTTGCCTACGGATAATAGGGTGTCAAAAAACTATGCTAAATTTTGTACTTTGTTGTCAAAGCACGCACATATTTGTTCTTAAATGACGTCCCATTATCCGAGATGATCTTGGATGGAATACCAAAATGACATATGATGTTATGTAAAATGAACTCCACAATGCGGGGCCTAGTCGTAGAGGTAAGCGAAATTGCTTCCACCCACTTAGTGAAGTACTCTGTGGCCGTTATGATAAATGTGTGATGACCTAATGATGTAGGGGAGATCTTTTCGATGAGATCTAAGCCCCACTACGAAAATGGCCAAGCCGATTGGATCGGCTGCAAGGCCTGAGAAGGTACGTGTGTCAAGTTAGCATGGTGTTGACACTTCACGCACTTCCGCACATATGCGCAACAATCTCGCTCTAAATATGGCCAATAATAGCCCATGCAAAGAATGCGCTTTGCGATGGCCATACCACTGAAGTGGCCACCGCATGTACCATCGTGCGCTTGGGTGATCACCCAAGTGGACTCCTGTTGGTCCAAGCAATGGAGGAGGATCCCTTCATAGCTTCGATGGTACAAAATGTCTCCTAGCAAGACATGTTTTGCCACTCTCTATTTGAATGATCTTTTCATGGCATGCGACAATCCAAGTGGGAGGCTACCTAACTTGAGATAGTCTCTTATGGGTGTGTACCAATCCTTCTGATCAGAAACCTCGATGGTATGAATGATCGATCCCTCTTGAAGTTCGTCCCTAGCAAAAGCTGAGCGGGAAAGAACTTGTAGAAATAGCGTTGTGTTGCTATTAAGAGGGGTTGGGGAGAACAAAGACCCCTAGTTGGCATGATTCAGACTATCATGGATTCGAGAGAACCTATCCTGAGATGGTTCAATCTGGATCAGGTGGATTCCTGGCATTATGTCAAAGCTTGCACGCTCCATCATGGATTGCGATAATGTTTTGACTTGAATGGTTGTCATCTCACCAGAAGGGTCTTGCGGGATTAGTGACCCCAAGGAGGCCATAGTGTCCGCAAAATGATTCGATGATCGAGGGAGTGCCTCGATGTCGTACCATTCAAGCTTTGCCAGGAATTTATCCACAAGGGCTTTGTAGGCCTGCAGAACTGGGCATTTGCATTGGAATACCCCTTTCACTTGGTTGACAATTAACAGTGAATCACCAAAGATATTCAAGCGTTTGATGTTCATGGTGATGGTTGTCTGAAGACCTATGAGCAAGGCTTCGTATTCAACATTGTTATTGGTGCATGGGAAATCAAGTTTAAATGATAGAGGCATTGGAGCCCCTTGCGGTGTGAAAAATATGATTCCCATGCCACCCCCTTGCTCACATTTAGAACCATCAAAAAATAAGGTTATGTCGGCCTGTGACTCAGGCTCATCAAAATCTGGCGATTCTGAGACATGGAAGACCCCATCATCGGGTAGCTCTATGGTCAGAGGCTGATCATCTTCGAGAGGAGCCTCTGCTAGTTGATCGGCGATGACTTGACCTTTGATGGACTTTTGTCCAATGAATTCGATGTCAAACTCCATCAACAACATGATCCATTTCACCATGCGACTACTATGATAAGTATGACTCATCATGTACCATAATGGATTCTCCTTAGACACAACATACGTCGTATTGCTCAACATGTAATGGCATAGCTTTTTGGTGGTAAATACCACCGCCAAGCATAGCTTCTCAACGTATGCATAGTTAAGTTCATAACTGACCATGGTGCGGCTAAGATAATAATTAGCTTGTTCTTTATGTAATTCATTTTTCTGGGCTAGCATGGCACCCAGTGCCACCTCAGTAGCTGAGATGTATAAGTAGAATGGCACTCCTGGTCTAGGTGGTGCCAATACTAGCGGTGAAGCCAAGTATTGTTTGATGTCATCGAAGGCTGACTGGCACTCGTCATCCCAATGAAATGCTACCCCCTTGTGTAATAATTTATTCATGGGTCGGCACTTGTCAGATAACTGTGCTATGAAGCGCTTGATTGACGCGACCTTTCCCTGCAAGCTTCTGAGCTGCCTGATGGTGGTTGGGGGAAGCATCTCAAGGATTGCCTTGACTTTATTTGGATCTACCTCGATGCCTCATTTTGAGACTATGAAACCCAAGAGTTTTCTAGATGTAATGCCTAATACGCACTTCTTGGGGTTTAGCCTAACTTTGTGTTCGATGAGGCGATCAAGGATCTTGCGTAAGTCATCGAGATGATTTTGGCACAAAAGAGATTTGGCCAACAAATCATCCATATAATCTTCCAAAGTTTTATGCATGTGATCGTGGAAGATGTATGTCATAGCGTGTTGGTAGGTGGCGCCAACATTTTTAAGGCCAAAGGGCATGACCTTATAACAAAATGTCCCCCAAGGCATCGTGAACACCATTTTTAGTTGATCATCAGGATTGATACGAATCTGGTTGTATCCCAAGAAACCATCCATGAGGGAAAGCATTTCGTGGCCTGCTGTAGCATCTACCAATGCGTCGATGCTAGGCAAGGGGAAATCATCCTTGGGACTCGCTTTGTTTAAATCTCAAAAATCGGTGCATATGCGAATCCTCCCGTCCGGCTTCTTGATGGGTACCATGTTGGACAGCCATGGTGGGTAATCCATGCAGATGACAAACTGTGCATCCAACAACTTTTGTAGCTCATATTTGACCATTAAGGCCACTGTTGGGTGCATCTTACGTAGCTTTTGCTTGACTGGCTTGACTGTCGGGTCAAGTGTTAGATTATGCGTGACTAGCTATGGGTCTAGCCCCGACATGTCTTTGTAGGTCCATGCAAAAACCTCCTTCTTCTCTTTGAGAAGGGCAATGTAATCGGCTTGCTCTTTGGGGGATAGACTTACCCCTAACTTGATGATTTATGGATTCATTGGATCAGAACCGATGTCTACGTCAATCGTCTCTTCGACTGACATGTGGGATCCATCCTCCAACTGGTGTGGAGTTGGGATCAGGTGGATATCATTCGCTGAATTTAGATCTACGTTGGGAACGTCGGGTTCCTCTTCAACATGGAAGATATCTCGAGTCTGTCCTGGGGTGAAATGAAACATCTCACCGCAAGGCCAATACTCTGATGGGGATGGTGGTGAGTCAACACGATCCCAGTCTATGGCATCTAGGTCTAGATACAATGGTCATGTTGGATCGGCTGGGTTGTGGATGGGGGTGGTTAAATCAATGGAGATCATGTTGATGGAATGAATTTGGTCTCCATTACCGTGTGGGTGTTGATTCAGACATTCTTGGTGATCCTTGTGCCTCGAGATCTGGCTCTGTGGGTACTGGCACAAAAGGATCGGCCCTATGTGTGGATAGAAGGATAGGGTCTACCCTTGGCACTGGTGGCCCTATAGGGTCTCTAGGTGGGAGGTGCTCTCTGTATGCCCAAAGTGGTGGATGAAGCACTTGGTTTAACTATGCTTGGTTTAAATGCCACCTATGCCTTGGTCCCATATTTAGATGTTCAAACATACCATCGATGTCTATGGGGTATTCTTGTTGCCTCATATGGTTGAGATATGCCATCTCAGTCTCATCCTCATAGTCACTATCGAAGATCCATAGGCCTTCATTGGCTCTAACAACTATGTGCCCTTCTGGCTGGTATAGCCTCCCACTAGGCGTTTCTTGATCACTTGGCCTTATGGCCGGCATGGGAGGCTCATTTTGTTCGAGCATGTTGATTTGGCCCCTTCTGGGTTGTTTCACTCTCTACGGGAGGGCTGGATTCTCTTGAGGTGGCAATTGCCCGAGTGGAACATTAAGGGGGAACATTGCCTCGAAGTTCTCTTGATAGTCGTCAATGGGCGTCACTTGCGAGTGATTACTATCGGACTCAAAAGGGTCCCAAGGTGCTACCTCATAAGCTGACTCATCTTCAGAAGACTCTCCTTGATCTTGTTCATATCCCTCTTGGAGGTTATCCCTTGAACTTTCCCCTTTCTCGATCAAAGGGGAAGGGTTGTTGAGGTCAACAAGGTTTGTTGTTAACCATGGGAGATAGTCCCCCATTGTGTATGTTGTGTTGGGTTTGGCATATGGATCTTGTGCCAACCCATCCCTATTGCCTAGACCTAGGCCTTGCATGGTTTCTACCAAAATGTCGAGGGGCAAAGGGTGGTTGAACCCTACTCCTGATTTATCATATGGCATCTGGTATCTTGGTTGACAAAGAATGCGCATTCCTTGTTCATATCTGCCCAATCCATATCCATGCCAATTACATTGGTTTAGGTATTTCAAGGCAAAGTCTGGGTTGGACAGATAATCAACATTCTCAACAAATGGCTCTTCATCCTCTTCCTCTTGTAGGTAGGGTTCAAGGCCATTCTCGAGGCCCCCATATACAAAGTTGGTCTGATTTGGTGGGTAGCCTAAAGGGATGATAGTGTCGATGGGGAGGCGAGGTCTCCCCATGTCTTGCATGGATTCGAGTGTGGGTGTTGCCACAATGTTCTGCACTAGGTACTCCCCTAGGCCCGTATTGGCCATTTCAATGGTAATTATCGATGGTTGAGGGGGAGGGAATGGGAGTTCTCCCTGAGTCCACTCCATGTTGGGTGAATCAGGTGTCTCGACTTCCATTCGGCTGGGCACCTCCTCGATAGAGATGGTTGAGACTGATGGTGGTACCTCCTCTAGGGGCTTCTTCCCATTGTCCTTCGGTGTGGCCACCATAGGTGGCATTGTTGGTGAAGGGACAGATGATGAAGATGGGCCAGGTCGGTTACTTGAGGGACTCAACAACGGGGATGTAGGTGGAATCGGACCCTGTGTGGATGGATTCAATTGAAAGTCCAAATGTGTCGATGGGAGGGTCGATTGTGGCATCAGCTGCACCGCATTGCAAAACTTAAAGGGCTCTAAGTCTGCTGGGACTACATGTACTTGCCCTTCGTATGTGTATTTGAGGCATTGATGGGCTATCGAAGGGACACACTTCATGTCCCTGATCCAAGGCCGGCCTAGCAAGATATTGTAGGCCATCTCACCCTCAAGGATGTGACACAATGTAGGAATGGTCTTTTGTCCTACTTGGATGGGTAGGACAATTGTGCCAACCATCGAGCATAACATGTCATTGAATGCTCGAAGAGTGTAGGTGGATGCCACAATGTGGGATGCTGGCAACTTAAGATGTTTTAATGTCACTGTTGTGATTATGTTGTTGGATGAGCCAGTGTCCACCAACACCCTCTTGAATGGAATCCCATTGACCCGCATGATGACGTGCAGGGGTGGATCCACCATATCACTAGTCACCAATTTTAGTTCATCTTCCCTGAAGGTTATGACCGGTTCTATGCATTGTCTCACATGTCCCACAAAGTTGTTGAAAGAATTGGGTTCTTGGGGCTGTAGCTCAATGGCTTTGAGTATCTCCATCAGAGCTTCCCGATGGGGCGATGATTGTTGGATGAGCTCATAGATGGAGAGCCTAGCCGACGTGGTCCTTAAACTTTGAGTAAGCTTAGTCTGAATCGTGGCCATTGGTCTAGGTGGGGGAGGTTGTGTAGGGTGTTGTGGGGGTTGTGACATTGATGGAACATTTCCTGTAGCTGCAGCGGGTGCAGCCGTGTTTGGGTATCTTTTGTTCCATGTCACGATGCTTATCATCCCTACGTATCCTTGCATGGGGCAGTCTTGTGTTACCTCATTCACTTGTAAATTCTTTGTCTGTGCATCATGGGTAGGTAGGGGGTCTTTGAAGACTTCCATCTGTTGGTTGCTTAGTGCTACGGGATTATCTACCATGAGCGTTTTGTTGTCTATCAAGTCTTGCACCAAGTTTTTGAATTTCCAACAATCGAAGATGTCATGTCCTTTCTGTTAGTGGAATCTACAATATAAATCTTCCCTATAGCCCTTGGGTTTTGGCGCGTTGGGGTCTATGGGTCGACTTTCTGGCAAGTTTATCAGGTTTTCCATGAACAAGCGGTCAAACAAGGAGTCTCTAGACTCCGTGAATTGTGTGAATTGTCGCTTAGGGTGACGCTGCTGATTTTGCTCTTGTTTGTGATTTTCCTTTTCATAGTTAGCAAGAGGAACTGCCTGATAATTAGCCTTTGGGGGTTGTGTCATTTGTGCAGGTGATGGTATAGTTATGGCAACCTGATTGACCATGGTGGGTTTCGGTTGCGTGGGCCCAGTTTTGGCATTTTTGGTCCACTCTTTCTTGCGCGGCTTGGCAATCTCACCATCTTGAATTTTGATCTCCTCAATTATCTTGGCTTGCGCCAGGGCTTCTTCTAGGGTGGCATATTGCTGTAGCTACAATAGCATGGAGATCGACCTTATGCAACTCTTTGAAAACATCTGAGTCATGTCGGCCATGGGAGGGAGGTAAGGTAGCTTTGAAAGCAATGTCCTCCATCGATTCCCATAAGCGGCTATGGTCTCATCATCATACTGCTTAAGGCCAGCTAGGTCACTTAAGGATGCCTTCTTCTTGGTGTTGAAGGCAAAATGTTCAAGGAACGCGTCCACTAGCTGGTCTAGATTGTTGATGCTATGCTTCGACAATTGGGTAAACCAATCCGAGGCAGGACCTACGAACGTGGTTATAAACGTTCTCAGAAGCAATGCATCATTGTCCTGAATGCCAAAGCATTGACTCAGGAACCTTGTTACGTGCTCTTGGGCATCCTCATCCCCTCTGAAAATTGCCAATTGAGGCATTTTGAAGTGGTCGGGGTATGGGGGTGCCAAAACTGAAGGATGCACAGGGTGACTACGGAGCTGGCATAAGGTGGGCTTTTGGGGCCCTAAAGTCTTGGTCTCCATAGACTCTAAGCACTCTAGCAATGCTTTGTATGCATCAGAGGATTTGATTTCCTCTTCTTTGGTTTGTTCCCATTGTGAATTACGAGGAACTTGAGGCCTATGGAGGGGTAGCCGGGTAGCGCCCCCCTGCCTTGGTAGGGCATTTCAACCCACTCTTCTTCTCACTCAAATTCCTCATAGGCTTCTTGAGGAGTTTTTGGGCATGTCCTATAAACATGGATGGGTGCCCGCGAAAGACGCCCATCATTGGTTCTAGGGGTGGCCTCCCGCTCAGGTCTAGGAGGTCTTGGAGGCAACACTTGATAAGGTCGTGGAGACCTGTCTCGCACTAAGGGGTTGTGCCTCTCATAAATTTTTGTCCTATGCATGCGAGGGGTTGGAATCCTCTCATGCATAGTGTTATGGAGCAACTCATCTGTCTGGCACTGAATGCGCTCTTTGTTAAGATGATACAGTTGCTCTAACTGCTACTGATCTTGCCTAAGTTGTATGATTTGCGCTTGGCGGGTGGCATGTTTGGCAAATGCCAAGTCGATTTGTTCCATCGTCTTAGGTCTAGGAGGCCTAGATGCCTCCCCTACATATCTATCTCGGTCATGGTGATCCGAGATCTCTATGGGTCACTTTCCTCTGTCGAGGTTAGCAGCATTCACCCGAGGCTCTGGCCTCAATAGGTGATCTTGATAATTAGCAGGTGTGGAGGCGCATTGCTCCCATGTGGTGTATTGCTCTTGAGGAATATACTAGTTTTCCTCGTGCTCCCTTTCGTACATGTGAAAGGGATGGGCGGAGTTGGCTCACCCTGTCTGAAGAGCCTTGCGCTCTAGATTTGGCCTATTAGTTCTAACAGTAATGAGGGGTAGAGGAGGAATGATATAATCATGTGGTCCCTCCTTATGAACCCTATGCTGCTCTAGCACTTCATCGCATAGTGGCCACTCATAATGAGTGTCTAAGGGGGCCTTCCCATGTATGTACTCCTCCTGAGAGGGTCTGTGTTGAACGGGAGTGCCCCTCAAAGGGGTGCCTCTATAGTCCTTTTCTGTAGTGGCATAGTGTGGACTATGTTGTGGGTCAAGCTGCCAAGGTGGTATAACCAAGTCCTTGGGGCTATAACGGAGGTGACTTGTGCCTCCTTGTATACTTTTCGTAACTTCTGCCCGTGATTGGGCTTGGCTATGGGTATACACCATGGTGGTGGTTTTTCTAGAAAGATATGTATATTTTTATCTCCTTTACAATTTTTTATGCTACACCAAACAAAAGGGGACCACACAAACAAAGAAATGATTATCTTGTTTACAGATTAAATGTGTGCCCTAAATCTGGTTCTGATGTGTTTGATTTTTGTTATGTAAATCTTGTAAAGAGAACTTTGTTATCCATGCATAATGAGGGCTCTTATATCTCCAAAATGGTCACCCCTTCAATATACCATTGCCAGGCCGTTATACCGAACCTCTCAATATACCCGCCCTTACGTGAGGGAAACTATTGGTACGCGAGAGCAGAACAGTACGTGGAACATAGGCGGTACGAAAGGGGGATCACTCTATTTTTGACACCTACCATAGAAGACTTATCCTCATGCATGAGGAATCACCCCCATTACACTTGGTCAGCTTTCATCAGGATTTACGTCTAGCAATAGTCACGATCGGGGTGTATGTATGCAAAATCCAAGCCAAGGTGGTGATGAAATCCACCGTTGGTCTTGATCAAGTGTTGGGGTATTAAGACCAACTCCTTGATGTTAATTTTATTAGGTGGTGTGTGTGGTTCCTTTTAATCATATAAAGAAATAAAACATACAACAAAATATGATTTTCACTAATGCAATGCTTTGGAGTACGTTTTATCTTTCAAAAATCACTAGTAGCAAAAGGAAATTACCAATCCTAACTAGAACTGAAACCTATGATGAGGACTTGCCACTTGTGCAAGTATCATGCAAGAAAACCAGAGAAGAATGCATCCCTAATTAGGTTCCTTCCATTTAAGTTACTCTATGTTTTTATTTTTTATTTTTATTGCAAGAAAGCAAAGAAAATAGAAATCTGTAGAAACAAAAAATAGAAAAACACAGGGGATGTTCAGAAGGCCTACCTCTTCTCTGTCCAAACCAGATGCCTCTGAGTTTCTGCTCAAAAAATGCATAGAACTCTAATCGTCCTGGGGTGGGATGAATAGCAGGTCTGTATTCATCATAGGGTGGGATGAATACGTATTCATCCTAGGGTGGCATGAATTCTAGGTCTGTATTCGTCACAGGGTGGCACGAGTAGCAGTCCAACGCCCGAATGAGTAACACCTGCAAAGAAACCACAAAATTTTGGATCAAAAAACTTGATCTTAATAGTAGGGGACAAGGTCCCACCATGATCACCACTGAAATCTGAATGCGGGGTGACGGCGTGCCAGATTATGATGCAAACAAAATTGATATAAAAATGCTAAGTCCTACGAATGCGAGAAAAGCAATGCATGAAGGAAAGACATGAGATGTTAGAAAACAAAGAAAAGTGGGGCCTCTTTTATTAATGTTGCTTTCAAATCTGGTTACAATACGTCCCCCTTCTAGGGCTCAGAATGTTTGATACAGTTCGTTACATCAACGGATGGTACGCTTCCAATGTCTTCCGCATGCCCACATTTGAAATGGGCGGGCCAAAGGTTGTCGCCACTTGTGTCCATGTGTTCATCGTTCCTTGCTGCCCCTCCGGTGTTCCTGGTGGTGAGATCCTATGCACTCAGAGAAATAACAAATAGTTAATAGCATATGCGGATAGAGGGAAAACATGCAATCCCTAGGGCCTCCGGCTAGTGAATACATAAAATAGCAAAATGATGGTCAGAACATGTCATAATGAATTCAAAATTTGATAGAAGCATAGAAACATCATCAGAGACACATTGCAAAAAGAATAGTTAGGAAATCATGCATGGATTTCTAATCGCTCCGGGGTGGGACGATTAGGACTGTCACAAAACATGCAAAAGTGACCTTGCAAATGTCCTATCCAGAGGCCTCCAAAATTCCTGCAAACTTGGGGTTAGACAAAAAGGGGCATTTTGGGATGACCCAGAAGGTCATATTTGGCAGATTCTACCCAGATTGTCCCGTATCCGAAGGCGCTCCCTGTAGGTTAGTAAACGCGTAAAATGATAAAAACAAGGTCAAAACAGGTCAGAATGCAATGAAACTTGAACAACAGCATAAGTAAACCAAATAGAACATAATGCAAAAATAATAGTGAAGAAAGCATTCATGGATTTCTAATCACTCCGGGGTGGGACGATTAGGACTGCAATAGTTTGGGGGGCGCCCGGGGGCAGGACGCCCATCGTTTGGGGTCTGGTTTTGACACCAATCCACTTGGGATGGGTCCAAAACCTCCTAGGGGGTTGTGTCAATGAATTTGGTGTGGGATTGTGGCCGATTGCTTGGGTTTTGGGTCGGGATTGCGTTCTTAGTGTTCACCCGATAACCTCTCTTCCAAAAGAGAAATTAGGGATGTAAGAAGCACAAAGGGGAATGTGGGTATAATTTGGCAGCACTCCATTGCTCCAAATGCTCCAGCTCTATTCTTTTTTGGGGTGAGGAGGCTCACCATTTTATAGACCTGAGGGTCTCCTTTGAATGCGCATGCGAGGGCGCCACTTGGCTTGTCATGCCTTTTTTGGGGAGAGAAGATTCCTCCCTGATTTAGAGTCTCCTTGCATGAGGCCTCCATGATCAGGGCATGCTTGACTGAAGTCCCTCTCTCAGATTTGAAACCGTTCCTCGCAATTGCATGCTCTGAAGGCGAAGTTGAGTGGCAGATCTGGGTTGCCATTTGTCAAGGCTTGACTTTTTGCCAGTCAAACCTGCTATTCGTCCCACCCTGGGACGATTGCTGCTAATCATCCCGGGGTGGGACGAATAGGATTCTAATCATCCCAGGGTGGGACGAATAGGGAGCAAAGTGCTTAAAAGGTGCCAAATTGACCTCTGACCTTCCAAAACTGATTTGGGAGTGGTTAGGACCATCTGTTTAACCTCTGGAGGCTACCCTAGGGGGTATGTATGCCAATTCGGTTAGTGCTTGTAGTCACATAATCGGATTGGTGTTGTTTTGGTGTCTATAGTATTAACTTCTAAAACTATTTTTTTGCCAAATTTTTCTCTTGAATGGTGCATGGTACTTCAAGAGAGTCTTCAAAATATGATAATACACATTTTTTAGGTTCATCGAGAATGTTATTTCTTAAATGAGGATCATATTGAATAGATGGTTCCTTGTTAATATGTTGAAAACATTGTATTGTGTCCTCTAAGTTTTGATCTACTTTTTCTTCATAGGCTAAAGCCTCAAAAGAGTTGGTATTTCTTCCAATATACTTCCTTATTGGTCTCCATTGTTTATTTTCTTTTATTTTTCTAGATCTATTTTTTGGAAGTTGAAAACCATCTTCATCCATAACCATTTGTATGTTTCTCTTGCGGTTTTCTACATATGATTCTGTTGGGCTCTTCTTAGGGCACGATCTCTCAATATGCCCCACCTCATGACATATTATACATATAAAATATATGTTTTCATATTCTATAGTTTGGGTCCATATATTATCCCCATACTTAAGAATGATTTATTCTGGTAAAGCTTTACTTATATCAATCATGACCAATATTTGAGCATAAATAGCCAAGAATCCATATTTTTTCGTATTTGAAGTCTCAAAGAATTCTCCTAGAGTGTTGCCTATTAACTTGAAGTTATATATTTTCCAAAATTCAATGGATAACTCAAACATCCTAACCCAGACTGGTACTAAGGATAGAATTATATTTTCAGTTGAAAAACCTTCATAGCAGTGGGTAAGGAAGAGTCCTACTCTTCCCGTAAACCAAGGACCCCCTTTTAGGAAATTTTCTCTTTCTTCCCTAGAACAAATTTTTTTAGGAAGAAACCTTTGGTAAGAAATGATAGAATTGCTCCTGAAGACTTCCAACTCTTATCAATCTATTTTCTCAAGGCTAAAGCCCCTGACCAATACCCATTAAATTTATAAAACAATGCCCTATATTGGAGCAACAAGGATCTCTCTGAGGTGTGCTCACTAACCTCTACCACTAGAGATGATTATATAGATTTAGCTATAAAATATCAATGGAAATAAAACTAAAACTCAAAATCTATTGAAATTTATTTAAATGTCCTATATCTAATATAATATTTGATATAAAATTTATAAAATTTTCATGCACAATTTTCTAAGATAAATAAAGGAAAAAAACCTTAGCTAAATATTTCTTTGTCTAGATAGAATGTCTTGCCTCACTGAAGTCCTAACCCTTCATTGCTCTTCCCATAATTCGAACCCTAGCTAACAAATACTTGCAATTTCATTTCTCGCGACTTGAAAAATCGTCACTACCCTTGTTCCAAAAGGTTGACTTCATAGGGTCGTATCTCCCTCAATATTGCTTGGAATCTTGCATATGACCACTCATTTTAAATCTATTCAAATTCCACACAAGTCGGTCCAAGAATCAACTAAATCATATACTCTTTACGAAGATATGAATTCTCAAAGGTGAGGTATTTTTTAGAAAAAAAACCCTAATTTTTCTCACGATTTTAATTTAAATTTATGTTACTTGTAAATATTTTTTTAAAATACATGATTAAAATTAGAATAATAAAATAGGTGTTTCTCACACTAACCTCAATAAAAAAATTAGAATAAAAAATGTTTAGGAGACAACGCACTGGTTCGAGGTTTGGTTCTTGTTTGAGAGGTCTAAGATTCAAAGTGTAGTATGTGACTGTGTGTTAGTCCTTTATTGATAAGCATAGATCTTGGCCTTATGAGGGATCATATCTAAAAAGAAACTGCTCAACCCTATATTTCGATAGTAAAAATTTATCCTACTACTTAATCCAAAAAAATAAAAATACTAAATATTCATTGTTTCAAAAAAATAAAAATAATAAAAATTCATTGTTTCAAAAAAAATAAAAATAATAAATATTCATTGTTTCATTTAACATATGCTAGCTATATTATGAGTTCTTTTCTTTCAAAATAAAGTTTTCATCCACTATATTTTATTAAACTAAAAAACAACTCAATAGATCCACACCTTATCATAATTTAAAATTTTAAATAATTCTTAATAAAATAAGAATATTAACGATTTAAATTAAATATGTGAGAATAAAAGATAAACTAAGTTTAAGAATTTATGATTAATATTTAATATTTCATACAATGTTTGACTAATATTTCAAGTTAAAATTTTTGCTAATATAATTATCTTGATTCTCTTGTCTTTAACTTGCAAAGTAAGCTCATAAGACCGCAATTTAACACTGACAAAAATTTAAATTTAACATTTGTTTTCTTTACAATTTTTATAATAATAATATAAATTTTTAAGATAAAAAATTAATAATTATATGTATTTTTAAAATACATAAATAATTGTATTTTTTACATGATGGAATCGGTAGCTGCCACGAATTCGGGCAGGCTGTCCAGCTTTTATGGCAGCCATGGTATTCTCGCTGTTCGCCCTGGAAGCCGCCACATAGATCTTCGTGCAATCCGACCCTATAACCACCATGCCACAATAATTTTAAACCTTTTACACCACTGAAAGCACTAGGAAAGGGACAATCGTTCAGTTCGACGAGGCCCGAGATTTGAACCTTGGACCTCCGCCCCCTTATAGGGTTTGGATGAACCAATTGGTCTACACCTTGGACCTAATACATAAATAATTGTTAACATTATTAAATATTGTTATTATAAATCCTAGCCCGTTGAATTAGATGAAGTTAACATGACCTCAACGCTCCGAGACATTGAATTGGAGCAGCCAATTGACAAACACTTGGTCGCTACCATCCAACCTATCACATTCTGGGTATGTTGTGGTTTAAACCTTGGACCTCTCCAAAAATATGCCATAGACCTAACCATTGCAAGGTATTTGTACTTTCACTATGTTCTAAATAATAAAAAAATTGAAAAATCTATTATTTCTTTATTATTTATTGAAACCGTAACACATTTTTTTTGTTGGAGAATTGTTACAATGTGCAGTTTCCTGTTTAGTGACAGAATCTTGTGGAATGTTCACGAAAACCTCTTTTTGGAGACTTCATGTTTTTTGGTATGACCTAGTAGATTTTAGAAGAGTAGTAAGCCTTGGAAGATTCCAAAAGATTGTTTGGGTGGGAAAATTAGAAACCCTCCCATTTTGTGATTATAAAAAGAGAGTTGCATGTATGTAACATAGCATTGGAGAGTTCCTCTGAATAAATATATGTTTTTCTAAAAATATTGAGTCCTTTTATCTATTATTCATGTTTCTACTTGTAATTTTTATTTTGTGTTTGTTTTAGCATATGCTCTATTTTTCTTTTCATGATATCAAAGCATTATAATAGAAGAGATATAGTTGTATATGCTTTGATAGTGAGTCATGGTCTTTCTCTCTGCAACATTGGTTGGTTGTTGTTGTGTATTTTAGAGGGCTAGTGCATTGTTTCATAGTTTGAGTGGGAGAAGAGAATGATTCGTAGAAAATGAGCAACAAACTAGAGATTGAGAAGTTCAATGGATCAAACTTCACATTATGAAAGATCAAAATGGAGGACTTATTGGTGGAAAGGGACTTGTGGATTGTAGTCAGTGGAAAGCCCACTAGGATGGCACAAGATGAGTTTAATAAGCTGGATAGAAAAGCAATGGCCCTTATTAGACTAATTTTAGTAGAATCTATGATTTTAAATGTGACAAAAGCACAATCTGCTCAAGATATGTGGAAAAATTTGGAGAGCATCTATGCTTCCAAGTCAATAGTGAACAAGTTAATGTTGCGAAAGAATCTAGCAAATATCAAGATGAAGAAAAATGGTAAGTTCTTGTTGGCATTTTTGCCACATTGTTTTGATTGTTGATTATTCATGCATAAGATGTTGAAGTTCTCACTCCTCTACGAGTTTTGATGCCAAAAAAGCTAAGTCCGAAGACTATCGCGATATCGCGACAAAAAGCAGCATGGAGAGCACAGTTTCAAAACCATCGCGATATCGCGACATGTCGCGTTATCGCGGGTCTATTGAGGAGAGAGAAGTCAAAAGCAAAGTTGTCGCGATTTCGCGACGTGTTCCAAAATCGCGGTCAAAATGGTCAACGGAGGCAGCGTAGTAAAATTGTCGCGAAATCGCGACATGTCGCGTTTTCGCGACTTACAATGGCCATGGAGCAGAGTAAGAGAAAAGGTCACGAAATCATGACATAACTAAGCAAAGGGTGATGACAATGAATCTCGTAGCGATTTCGTGACAGAATAATGAACAAGGCACAAAATGCGAAAGACGTCGCGAAATCGCGACGTGTTGCGTGGTCACGGCAAAGTTGAAACAAAAAGCATAAGGCATGAAAGACGTCACGATTTCGTGACATTTTTGGAGATGAAGTCCAACAACAATGAAACGTCACGATTTCGTGACATATTGGGGCGGAAGGACCAAGTGCAGAGAATTGTCATGATTTCGTGACATGTCTCGTTTTCGAGGAGGAAGCAAGGAGGCAGCCAGATTGTACGGAATGTCACGATTTCGTGACATGACAAATTTTCATGGTCGAAAAGCAGTAAAGTCCAAGGAGATAGAACCTGTCACGATTTCGTGACATGCTGGAGATTAAAGAACCACTTGAGGCAAGAGTGTCATGTTTTCGTAGGTTGAGAGCTGGACCGTACAAGGCAAGAGAAAATTATCGTGAAATCGCAACATGTTGCAGTTTCGTGGTATACAGAAGAGAAGGGCACAGAAGGTAGAAGAAGTCATGATTTCGCGACATGGTGAAGTTTTCGTGACATGGTGAAGAGTGTTGCATTTTCGCGACGTATAAGGGAGACAAAGCCAAAAGAGAGAAAGGTGTAGCGAAATCGTGCCTTGTCGCGTTTTCGCGGTTCGAAGCAGCGAAGAGACAAAATTGGGAAAGAATGTCACGATTTCGTGACAGGTCATAGTTTCACGAAAATAGAGCGGAGAAAGAGCAGAATAGTATGAAACGTCACGATTTCGTGACGCGTCGCGTTTTCGCGAGCTAAGGTGGCGAAGGAGACCAAGGAGCCGAATACGTCATGATTTCGTGACATGGTTGATTTTCGTGGTCCCAAAGTGACAAAGTGTATGGAGCAAAAATATGTCACGATTTCGTGACATGTCACGTTTTCATGACCTATTACAGTTTTGCGCTAGAAAGCAGTTCAAACGGCCCGATGAAGCATTGCGATTTCCAAGGATTAAAAGCACTCCAGAATTAAATGTTTTGCTGCTTTCCAATGTATACAAGATAGAAGAACGTGTCCAAGCCACCAAAATTGAAGACGCCTCCATTATTCAAAGCTTCTGTTCATGATTTTTCTAACGGTTCAAGCATGTTTCGAGAACGACCATTTAATGAAGACGACCGGTTCCTTATTTCATTTAATTTCTGGTTTCTCCGAGGCTGGTTTAAGGGGATCATTTCCTTGTTTTTGTTGCACATTTTGTAGATCTCGAGGAAGTTCGTTGCATATTTTAAATGTTGTAAAGAAGCAAGACTTCTATAAATATCAATGTAGATCTCAGAAAGAAGGATCGGGAGTGTGAGAGACAGGTTGCATGAAAACTTTTCAAGTTCTTTGCATGAATGAAAGATATTTGGCCTCTGATTTTGCAAGCATCTTTCTATGTGATTTCCTTCTATTTCATGCATTTCTCATTTATGCTCATCTTTCTAATCTGTTGTTAGATTTGAATTCTGCATCTGAGTTTGAATATTGCTAATGAGGAAGTGAGTTCTGGAATGCAATCTTGGAGGTTGTCTGCGTAAGGTCGTAAGTGGATTATGTTGTATTCTATTATTATATGTTGTTTATGTGCTTGAGGTTAAATTCTTGCTGAGTTTCTTTCCTCGATCATATAAATTCGGCCTATGGCTATATTTCCCATCTCTTTTCGTAATTTCCCATTTCTTTCTACATATTTCCAATTCCTTTCCTGCAACTCTAGTCTTCATCAAGCTTAGATTTAGTAAGGGAACCAGCCCTCTCTGGAGATTGGTCTGGGAGACATTTCTTTCTCCCAGCCTTTCAATGTTGGTCGGGTCTAGGGTGCATAGACATAGAAAATCCTTTCCTGTGGCAGATTCGTGACCAACAGTTTTTGGCATGCCCGGTGGGACAAACTGTTTCTGTCTCAGAAAGATCCCATAGTATTGAGGGTTTAATGTTCGCCTTCATGCCGTATAGTTAGAACATTTGGTGACTCTGCAGTACCCAAAAATCTCTGAACGTGGATGCAATGAAAGTTGTACTTCATGATCACGAGATCAAAGTCCAAAAAAGTTGAAGATCTTGTTGAGTTTTTTGAACTTGACAGCACAAAAAGAGGTGAACATTCTAGGTTGGTTTCCCCATCGCTTGCATCATCTGCCATATCCACACAAACCCCTAGTATTGTTACTAGTTTTCCATCTTCTCAGTCACATCCACTAGTCCCAATGGCCCAGTATCCTCAACCCAGGAAGTTCTTGGCATGGAATAGTTCAGGAGCCTTGAATTTGTAGGCTCAAAATCCAGTTCCTCAGGCTGCTTTGAAAGTTTTGCCGACCTATGATGGTACGGGTAAGACTGCATATGAACATATTAATGATGTAGCTTCTTTGGCGGCCATCCATGATATAACTGATGAAGATGTGATGGTAAAGTTGTTAGTGTTGTCCTTGAGAGGAAAATTGTTGTATTGGTACCGAACGTTGCAACCAGGCACCATTACATCATGGGATCAGCTAGGAGAACTGTTAGTTAAGAATTTTCATGAACAGGCTGATCCATTTTCATTATTGCATCAGTTTAACGCAATCCAGAGGCACCCACAGGAAGAGATAGCTGATTTCAATGTCAGATTTACCAGAACCTGGCAGAGAATTCTTGATGGTCTTCGGCCTGCTGATGAGCTAGCTGCATTTTATTACCTCAGAGCATTCAACACAGACATCGGTTGGGCTGTCCGACAGTCCAACGTGACTACATTTCCAGAGTTGTTCGAACAAGCGTTAAAGGCGAAAGCTGATTTGATTGCTATAGGTAGACTTCCTCCAAAGGTAACAATGCCTATCATACCTGATCTTCCTAAGTATTTGTACTCTGGTTCACTTCCATAGCCCATGCCATCTATGTATCCTACCCCATCATGGAGCTCAAGTGCGCCTCAAATCGCACCTATTCCAGTTCCCCAGCTTCCTGCTCCAACTATTCCCTAGTTGCCTGCATCGAGCATTCCACGGTTAGTCCCTCCACTTCCAACTCCTGCATTATCTTCCCCATAGTTTCCATTACCTTTATCGGCACCGCCTGTGTCCTCAAGCCCAGATCCTCAATTGGCTATGTTACAAGAAATTCAGTCGGCTATGAGATCTCTCACTGACAAGGTGACATCTATGGAACGGAGAGAGGCGGAAAGGAACTATCAGCCACGAAGATTTATGCCGACAGTAACTAGAGAACAACCTGCTCCTAGCAAGGCTATGGAGAAAGCACCTGAAAGGAACTCAACAATTCTGGTAAGTGAAGAGGCTGGCCCTTCTGAAGTTTCACATGAGCCATCTTACTGGTGTTCTTCCTGCAATGACCCACATGATGAGTCCACTTGCATGGTCCACCAAAATTATTTGCAAGTTCTTACAGGGAGCCGTGTAAACATGATTCGAGAGGTGGATCTTACTTCCATGGAGTCTCTGGAGGAACATATAGCAATACTGACATGCAGCGGCAAGAAACCAATGTTGGTAGATCCGGCTAAGATGGAGCCATTGAAAGTACCTCCTGTACAAGCAACGAAGCAGCAAATGCCAACAAAGGCTCATGATTCCCCAGTGCAACGACAATCACCTATTTTGTCGAAGGATCCACTTCCACCACCAGTAAAAGAGAAGGAACAAGCTTCTACTTCCCAGCCGCAAGCAGAAACAAAGGAACAAGCCAAAGAGACGTTGCGGTATCCATCATTGACCAAACGACAACGAGTGGAGGCTACCCAGCAATATAAGAGCACATTTGAATCTGCTAGTGGCAGGAAAGAACAGATCTCCATGGAGTACAACATTGTTGAAGAACTCAAATGGATACCAGCTAAGGTAAGTCTGTATGACACCTTACAGTTGCCTGGACAGGTAAATCTCTTACAGGAATCCCTGAAGACCATACAAAGTAAGGGGAAAGCTCCAGCCCAGGTAGTTATGGCTCAAACGTTAACTTCTTTAGCCACTGGAAGGAATAGACCACCCCCATTTTATCTGTCACTCAGGATGGAGGGTTGGATTGTACATAATTGCCTGATTGATTCTGGTGCTGCTACAACTGTCATGCCAAAGGCAGTTTGTGAAGCGATGGGAATGGAATATACAAGAAGTAGCCCTGGCGTCTTGCAGTTGGATGGGACTCCAATGAAAATAGTGGGTGTAATCAAGGATGTCCCAATTGTTTTACACACTATGCCTCAGATTACAGTCATTCAGGAGATAGTTGTGGTCGATCTAGAACCGTATTTCAGTATGTGCTTATCAAGAGAATTTACTGCAAAGTTGGGAGGCTACCTTGCTCTGGATTATTCTCACTTGGAGATTCCTTTCAAAGGAAGACGAGTCCGGATCTATAATCAGAAGCCTTCTACTTTTCATATTGAGAAGATAGAAGAAGAAGAAAAGTCCAAACATGTTGTTCATATGATAACTGAAGAGTTGGAGGATCCTGATTTGGAGGATGAGTTTTCAATGCTCAATTTTAATGCCATGATCGAAACTGAGATTGGATGTTACTCCATTACGAAGCCTGAAGAGGTTGAAGTCAAGTTGCCTCCTGATCAAGTTGGTCAAGATTCTCTGCCAGATCAGCTCTATTTTGATGGAGCACAATACAGAAATGGCGCTAACACTGGGACTGAACGATCATGCCTAGGTCTCAAGATGGCTGGGACACTTGGAGTGCAGCAGTTTCAAATCTTTGGTGACTCTGAGCTAATCATCAACCAGGAGTCTACTGAGTGTCTGTCAAAGGTCTGGGATCCAGGAGACAGAACCGTGTTTGGGTTCGTGTCTTTCCCGAAAGTTCACAGCTAATTCGGGAGTTACCTTGTACATAAAAAAAAAAAAAAAAAGAGAAAAAAAAAAAAAAAAAAAGTATTGTAGATTTCATCTGTCAACTTCGGCTCTTTTTGCATGCGAGCCCGCAGGTACGTATTTCTTTCTTTTTCTTCTTCCTTCCCAATAGTTAGTGGCTTCCTCTCTATTTCTTCCTTCCCCTCTTCATTCCCTTCTTCTCCTACTCCTTTTTTCTTCTGCAAGTAATCAAGCCACTACTGTTGTTTCTTTTTCCCTTTCTGATATTCCCATTTCTTCTTTTCCTTTTCTTCTAATTTCATTGTCATTTTAGCATTTATCCGTAGTTCATACCACCTTTGTCATCCCTTCCACTTCCATTCCATTATTCATTTTTCTTCCATCCTCTAGTCGGTGACATAGTAGCCCCTCTTTGCTGTATCTACCGCATCACTCCCTCCACTCCACCATTCCATCATTTACTATTTCCATTCCATAGTCCTCACTCCACTTATTTCATTCATTTCTATTTTGCAACCCCTGGTGCTTTCATGGAGATTCTTTTACAGCACCTGGTAAGCTAAGCCAAATACAGATTCCTTGAGTTTTCAGTAAATCAGCAAGAGTTGTTGCAGTAGTCTACGAGATGTACCCCATCAACTTTTCTCGTTTTTCTTGACTCTGTTGCCCAATGGATTCATGCCTAGGATTCGTGCATACATAGAACTATATACCCCACGAGCCACCAAGAATGTTGGCATTTTTGCCACATTGTTTTGATTGTTGATTATTCATGCATAAGATGTTGAAGTTCTCACTCCTTTACGAGTTTTGATGCAAAAAAAGCTAAGTCCGAAGACTATCGTGATATCGCGACAAAAAGCAGCATGGAGAGCATAGTTTCAAAATCGTCGCGATATCGCGACATGTCACGTTATCGCGGGTCTTTTGAGGAGAGAGAAGTCAAAAGTCAAAAAATGTCATGATTTCGTGACGTGTTCCAAAATCACGGTCAAAATGGTCAATGGAGACAGCGCAGTAAAATTGTCGTGAAATCATGACATGTCACGTTTTCACGACTTACAATGGCCATGGAGCAGAGTAAGAGAAAAGGTCATGAAATCGTGACATAACTAAGCAAAGGGTGATGACAATGAATCTTGTAGCGATTTCATGATAGAATATTGAACAAGGCACAAAATGTGAAAGACGTCGTGAAATCGCGACGTGTTGCGTGGTCGCGGCAAAGTTGAAACAAAAGCATAAGGCATGAAAGACGTCACGATTTCGTGACATTTTTGGAGATGAAGTCCAACAACAATGAAACGTCATGATTTCGTGACATATTGGGGTGAAAGGACCAAGTGTAGAGAATTGTCATGATTTCGTGACATGTCGTGTTTTCATGAGGAGGAAGCAAGGAGGTAGCCAGATTGTATGGAATGTCACGATTTCATGACATGATAAATTTTCATGGTCGAAAAGTAGTAAAGTCCAAGGAGATAGAACCTGTCACGATTTCGCGACATGCTGGAGATTAAAGAACCACTTGAGGCAAGAGTGTCATGTTTTCGCAGGTTGAGAGCTGGACCGTACAAGGCAAGAGAAAATTGTCGTGAAATCGTAACATGTTGCAGTTTCATGGGTATACAAAAGAGAAGGGCACAGAAGGTAGAAGAAGTCATGATTTTGTGACATGGTGAAGTTTTCGTGACATGGTGAAGAGTGTTGCATTTTTGCGACGTATAAGGGAGACAAAGCCAAAAGAGAGAAAGGTGTAGCGAAATCGCGCCTTGTCACGTTTTCGTGGTTCGAAGCAGCGAAGAGACAAAATTGGGAAAGAATGTCACGATTTCACGACAGGTCATAGTTTCATGGAAATAGAGCGGAGAAAGAGCATAATAGTATGGAACGTCACGATTTCGTGACGCGTCACATTTTCATGAGCTAAGGTGGCGAAGGAGACAAAGGAGCCGAATACGTCATGATTTTGTGACATGGTTGATTTTCACGGTCCCAAAGTGACAAAAGTGTATGGAGCAGAAATATGTCACGATTTCGTGACATGTCGCGTTTTCGCGACCCGTTACAGTTTCGCGCCAGAAAGCAGTTCAAACGGCCCGATGAAGCATTGCGATTTCCAAGGATTAAAAGCACTCCAGAATTAAATGTTTTGCTGCTTTCCAATGTATGCAAGGTAGAAGAACGTGTCCAAGCCACCAGAATTGAAGACGCCTCCATTATTCAAAGCTTCTGTTCATGATTTTTCTAACGGTTCAAGCATGTTTCGAGAACGACCATTTAATGAAGACGACCGGTTCCTTATTTCATTTAATTTCTGGTTTCTCCGAGGCTGGTTTAAGGGGATCATTTCCTTGTTTTCGTTGCACATTTTGTAGATCTCGAGGAGGTTCGTTGCATATTTTAAATGTTGTAAAGAGGCAAGACCTCTATAAATATCAATGTAGATCTCAAAAAGAAGGATCGGGAGAGAGAGAGACAGGTTGCATGAAAACTTTTCAAGTTCTTTGCATGAATGAAAGATATTTGGCCTCTGATTTTGCAAGCATCTTTCTGTGTGATTTCCTTCTATTTCATGCATTTCTCAGTTATGCTCGTCTTTCTAATCTACTGTTAGATTTCAATTCTGCATCTGAGTTTGAATATTGCAAATGAGGAAGTGAGTTCTGGAATGCAATCCTGGAGGTTGTCTGCACAAGGTCGTAAGTGGATTATGTTGTATTCTATTATTATATGTTGTTTATATGCTTGAGGTTAAATTCTTGCTGAGTTTCTTTCCCGATCATATAAATTTGGCCTGTGGCTATATTTCCCATCTCTTTCCATGTAATTTCCCATTTCTTTCTGCATATTTCCAATTCCTTTCCAGCAACTCTAGTCTTCATCAAGCTTAGATTTAGTAAGGGAACCAGCCCTCTCTGGAGATTGGTCTGGGAGACATTTCTTTCTCCCAGCCTTTCAATGTTGGCCGGGTCTAGGGCGCATAGACATAGAAAATCCTTTCCTGTGGCAGATTCGTGACCAACAGTTCTTAAACCACTTGAATTATTTTAATATGCTAATGAAGCAACTAAAATCCATTGATGATAAAATAGAGTGATGAAGATCAATGTTTGGCACTGTTAATTAGCATGCTAAACTCATAGGAGAATCTTATTACTACCATAAGTGCTACTTTTGACAAGTTGTAGATGGAGTTAGTAGTTAGCTAGTTGTTGAATGAGGAGACAAGAAGGATATCTGCTAGTGAAGCATCTACTCTAGAGGTCTATTTAGCACGTGGATACTCAAAAGAAATGGAAAAAGATATATTTAATGGGAGAAGCAAGTCTAGAGGTAGAGGTATATCATCTAGCATAGGAAATGAAAAATTCAGCAATGTAGAATGCTACTATTATCACAAAAAGGGGTATATCAAGTTTCATTGTCCCTTTTTGAAGAACATGAATTAAAAGATAAAAAAAGAAGAGACAACTAATAAAGTTGTATATGAAAACTCCTCCATGTTTCTTGCTTCTTATTTGTCAACTGAAGTGTGTCTTGAAGAGTGGATTATAGATTCAGAGCATCTTTCCACATGACACCACACCATGAGTGGTTTGTCAATTATAAAAAGGTAAATGGTGTAAAAGTTTATATGGGTGATAATACCTTTTGTGATGTAGAAGGAGAAGGTACAATTCTTGTAAAGGATTCAGGTGGAAAAGTCAAGTATTTGCAAAAATTTAGATATGTCTCTTAGTTGAGAAGAAATATTCTCTTAGTTGGACAACTGACTAAAAAAGGAGTAACAACTACCTTCTCATATGAAGGATGCAATCTCACTAGAGGTGCACTGGTGCTTGCAAAAGGAAATAAGAAAGAAATTTTGTTTAAACTGGATGTCAGCCCTTGTGAGAAAATCCATTGCAATGTTTCCTCTATAAAAGAAGCTAATGCAATTAAGAAAAATGATGAAGCATATGTTGAAGGTTGTTTTATTTGGCACAAAAGACTTGGCCATATAGAAGAAACCATCTTGAAGCAGTTAGTCAGCAAAGGCATGGTGTATGGCCTCAAGGATATCAACTCCAACATTCTTAGCTTTTGTGAATCATGTGTGATGGGCAAAAAAAAAAGGTAAGCTTTGCTTATCACCCACATAGAGTTAAATTTTATTTGAATCTTTTTCATTTAGATATTTGTGGTCCTATGGATACCCCATATATTTGTGGTGCACTGTATTTTACCACTTTTATTGATGATCATAGAAAAAAAATTTGAATTGTATTTTTGAAGAAAAAGAGTGACATACTTGATCATTTTAAAAGGTTTGTTGCTAATGTAGAAAGGCAAACAAATAGATAACTTAAGATATTGCATAGTGACAATGGAGGAGAATACTTGTTCTACTAAATTTGAAGAGTTTTGTAGGAAAAAAGACATCTCTAGACAAAATACTACACCTTATTCTCCTCAACAAAATGGAGTAGCAGAGAGAATGAATAGAAAACTATTGGAGAAGATGAGAAGCATGTTGTTAGATGCAAAGCTCAGTAAAGGGTTTTGGGCTGAAGAAATTTTAACTACTAGCCATTTGGTTAATTTATCACCATGCACTGCTTTGAATGACAAGACACCGAAAGAGGCCTAGAGTGGGAGAAAACCACCAATCTCTCACCTGAGGGTTTTTGGTTGTGAGGCCTTTATGCACATTCCTATTGAAAAGAGGAAAATTTTGTATGAAAAATACAAGAAATGTATTCTTGTTGGTTATGGAGAAGTTGTTGGAACAAAAGGATATAAATTATGGATTTTTAATGAAAACATGAGTGTTTTCAAAAGAGATGTGATTTTTAAAAAAATTTAGACAACTGGAGATATTCAACAACAAGAATTACAACAACAATTGAAAGGTAAGGTTAGTGTGCATGAATGCACTATGTCAAGTCAAACTTTAGGTGAAACACATGCTCAGCACTATTAACCTCAAGAAACAATATCTTTTGATATTTAAAATAGAGTTTGCAACCTACAAATATATAATGAATATTTGCCTTCTTATGTGTCTAAAGATGCGCATCAAGAGGATCAACAAATTATGTAGCATGATTCTCCATATTGTAGAGAAGAGGTCCAAGAATCAATGGAGTAACCTAGAAGAACTAGAAGAAAAAAACATCTTCCCAAAAGGCTTCAAGATTATTTCTATGGATTTACAGTTTCTTGTGATGATCCTCTCACATTTGAAGATGCCATGAATAGTCTAGAGAAAGAGCATTGGATGAATGCCATGTAAGAAGAAATAAATTCAATGAAAAAGAACCATTCATGGTATTTAGTTCAACAATCTATTGGAAGAAAGATAGTAGGTAGTAAATGGATGTTCAGAAAGAATTTTAAGTCTTGATGGGTTTGTGGAAAGATACAAGGTTAGGTTGATTGCAAAAGGATTATCTCAGATCGCTGGTATTGATTTTCACCAAACTTATGCTCCCACTATGAAGTTATTTTCTATTAGATTTTTGCTTGCATATACTACTGCTTTTGATTTAGAAGTTGAACAAATGGATGTAAAAATTGCATTCCTACATGGATATTTGAAGGAGGAAATATACATGTAATAGCCTAAAGGTTTTGAAGTAGGAGGTGCAGGTGTTGTTTGTAGGTTGAAAAAATATCTCTATGGATTGAAGCAGTATCCTAGAGAATGGTACCAAAATTTTAACAATTATATGTTGCAGATTATATTTTTTGTAACCTTGTAGATCCATGTGTGTATTACAAAACAAAAAGTAAAAGTTTTGTAATTATGGTTTTGTATGTGGATGACATCCTCCTGATTGAAAATAATAAAAAATTTATTTTAAAAACTAAGGAATTTTTGTCAAAGAAATTTAATATGGAATTAGGTCAAGCACATCATTTCTTGGGCATTGACATTGTCAGAGATTGCAAGAGCAGACGATTATGGCTTTCTCAAAAGGATTACATTAACTAGAGTTTAAAGGAATTTGAAATGCAGGAGAGTAAACCTACCAAAACTCCTATGCAACCTAGAGTTAAATTATCTACAAAAATATGTCTAGCTACAATTAAAGAAAAGGAGAGGATGAGGAAAATTCCATATACAGAGGCTATGGGCTCACTGATGTATGCAATGGTATGTACCAGACCTGATATTGCTCATGTTGTTGGTATGGTTTTAAGATATATGTCCAATATTGGAAAGGAATATTGGACTGTTGTAAGAAGAGTTTTCAGATATTTATAGGGTAATAAAGATCACGATTGTGTTATCAGCCCAAGAAGAATGAATATTTTTGTTTGCAGGGACATGTAGATGTAAATTGGGCAAGTGACTTGGAAAACCCTAAGTCAACAAGAGGATGTGTCTTCACTTTGTATGGTGGTGCAATGAGCTGGAGGAGCAAAAATAAAACTGTTGTAGCTTTTTCAAGTGCGGAAGAAAAATACATTACTACTACCGATGCTGTAAAAGAAGTTGATGAGGTTGTGCAAAGGTTGCATTTCAACCAAGAATATGTTGGAATAAAATTTGATAGCCAAAGTGCAATAGTACTTGAATATTCTTCATCATTCCATGAAAGGATAAAACATATTGTAGTGAAATATTATTTTGTGCATGATATGGTGGAGAGTGGAATGATCAACTTAATCAAATGCAAAATCCAAGAGAATGCAACAGATGCACTTACTAAGGTTGTCACAACTCAAAAGCACCAATTTTGAAACAATGAGATTAGGATAAAATATTGCAGAAAAATATTACATCAAGTGGGAGTTTGTTATAATGTATAGGTGCTGCATTATTTTCTTGTTTAGTTATAGAATCTTCTGGAATATTCACAGAAACCTCTTTTTGAAGACTTCATTTTTTTTGGTATGACCTAGAAGATTCCAGAAGACTAGTAAGCCCTGGAAGATTCCAAAAGATTGTTTGGGTGGGAAAATTAGAAAACCCTCCCATTTTGTGATTATAAAAAGAGAGTTGCATGTATGTAACATAGCATTGGAGAGTTCCTCTAAATAAATATATGTTTCTCTATAAATATTGAGTCATCCTTTTATCTGTTGTTCATGTTTCTGCTTGCAATTTTTATTTTGTGTTTGTTTTAGCATATGCTCTATTTTTATTTTCAAGAAAAAGGGGTTGTACTCGGGTCCCCCACCCTTGACAAATCACAACTCTCTCCTTTAGAGCTTGAGAGTTTACAAACAGATTCAATTCTCATCTCAATTGAGTTGCTATAGCTAGATACCTACATCTTTTTTCATAAAAAATTCTGAATTCTTGATTTTCATTTTCTGGATCTTCTTCAATTTTCTTTGTAAATACAAATATTCCAAAATTCAGCATCCTTCTTCTTGACATTTTCCTGTAGCAACCTTCACAATACCAAAACTCCACCTCTACTGTCTACGCACTGCATCTTAGTAGAGTAATATTTCCAAAACTTCGCGCTATCATAGTCCGCTTTACCAGATCTGGACTGTTAGTTTCCTTCCTGAAGCATAAGTGCAACCACAAGAATTATAATAAATAGTTTATATGAAAACACATTAATGTTATAAAATACAACAAATATTACCAATGGAAAACATTAAAGTAAATCTTAATCATTATTTGATTTAGGTAATCAACATTTTCTTGTCAACTTCAGCTAAACTTACTACTTCCTCTAACCATGGAAAAGAGAATTTAACTTCATGATCCTCTATTAAAACCCCTCTATTGGCTAGCCTATCTACACATTTGTTCCCTTCCCTTAATGTATGTGTAAACCTAATTTCTTCAAACTCTGTAGCAAGGTCTTGTATTTCCATAATGATCTCTTGTATGTTCCATGGAGCCTTTGCTTTCCTCAAAATTGCATTTATTACTATTAGTGAATCACCTTCCATCCATACTCTATTCCATTTCATTTGTCTACATATTTTTAACCCTTCCAAAGTTACCCAAGCTTCAACTTCATTATTTGTCTTAAATCCACTATTGAAAGTATAATGTGATAAAATATCACCCTTATTATTTCTAATTATTCCTCCTCCTATTGGTCTTAGATTTCCTTTAGATGCTCCATCAAAATTCAATTTGACCAATTCCACTTTCGGTGGTTTCCACTTTATATTCTTTGCCTTCCTTTTGTTTCTCCTATACCCAACATCATAATTCCATTTGATGACTTGACTCCATCTATCAAGGCTCTCTACTTCAATATTAGGGATTGGGTGAGTTGATAGGGTTGGTTTAGACTCCTCTATGGCTAAACAAATCTTCCTTTTCATTACCTCTAAACTGCTTTCCTTTCCTTTAAATATTCTTCTATTCCTTTCTAGCCATATAGTCCAAAGTATTGTATCTTTCGATGTATCCCAGATTGTTTGTAATGCCTCACTTTTAAAAGTGCTCTACCATTGCTTTAACCATTCTTCAATTCTACCATTCATCACCATGCATTTACCAAACATATTAAGAATCCATTGCCATAGTTCCTAGACTATTGAATAGTGTCCCAAGAGATGGTCTATACTCTCCTCCTTTTTACATAGAACACATTGTGAGGGGCCATGAAAACCCCTTTTCATTAGGTTATCCTAGGATAAAATTTTCTATGACCTACTAGCCATACAAACATTTTGACTTTTGGAATGCTTGGGCTATCCCAAATATCTCTCCATATTCTTGTGGTATTCCTATTTTGTTGGTGCTTTACATTATATCTACTTCTTGTTGTGTATTCTCCTAAGCTATTCAACTCCCAAATCAGCTTATCCTTGGCTCCCCTTAGAATAATCATTGTTGTTATCTTTCTGCTCAATTGCCTCCTAGCAACAATGTCTAGTATACTTGTAAAAAATCTTCTTTCCATTTGTATCTTCCTTCTTGATCCTTGTACATAATGTTTGAAACCCTATCACCATATTTATCTTGAAGTAATCTCATCCATGGTTTCAAAATTGGATCTAGATTGAGTGGTTTTTTATCACACCAAGTATCCATCCAAATAGATATTTTCTCTAGTTCCCACCACCCATATTAGACCTTTAATCACTAGATCAATTGATTTTTTAAATTATTCCATAGTGTAGAACCATCTGGTAGTGAGAATGTAGTAAATATTAAGCTTGGGTCATTGGGCTCAATGTACTTAGAAGAATTCTTGCCCATTGTCTTTGACTCTCTTTGTACAATCTCCAAATTACTTTTCCCCTTAGAGCTAAGTTTGCATCTATAAGAACTCTTAAATTGAGACCTCCCCTAGTTTTATCATCACACACCTTGCTCCATTTCACCAAAGGAAATTTCCTTTTATCATGTAATCTTGACCACAAAAATGATCACATAATATAGATTAAACTTTTTCTACCAATTTTGGCATAATATACAAGGACATATAATATGTTGGAATGGCTTGTAAGACTGATTTAATTAGTTGCACTCTTCTTGCTAATGATAACCATCTACCTTTCCATGTTGGTAGTTTATTTTAAACTTTACTTATAACTAGATTCCATAATTCTATCCTCATTCTCCCCTCAAATAAGGGCATCCCTAGATATGTTGTTAGTAAATTTGCCTCCTCCATTTGAAGTAACTTGCATATCCCTACTTTGATTCTAGTTGGAGTGTTTAGGAAGTAAATTTTAGATTTTGTCCTATTAAATTTCTGCCTTGATGCTCTTTCATATTCCTTTAATAAGTTATTCAAAGCTCTAGCCTCATTTATCCTTGCCCTCCCAAAAAGAGTTGTATCATCTACAAATTATTGATGGGTGATGTTGTCGATGTTATTACTAGCCTTAAGTCTACTTATTAGCCCATATTTGTATGCCTTCTTCAAGTTCCTTCCCAATACCTCTACCATAATAATGAATATATATGGTGATAGAGGATCTCCTTGTCTAAGACCCCTCTTGGCTTTAAATGATTATGTTACTAGCCCATTGACCAACATTGAATATGATATTATAGAGACACAAGCTTTAATCCATCTAACCCATTTCTTCCCAAATCTAAACTTTTCTAATACTACAAAAAGAAAATCCCATTTAACCCTATCATAGGCTTTATTCATATCAAGTTTTAAGATCATTGCTCTCTTTTCTAGAAGTTGTTGAATGCATTACTTCATGAGCTACTATGATCCCATCTAGAATCTGTCTCCCTTTCACAAATCCTCCTTGCTCTTCTAAAATAATTTTGTCTAATAGTGGTCTTAACCGATTTGCCATCACTTTGGAGATTATCTTATATGCCATATTACATAGGCTTATGGGCCTAAATGAATCAAACAATTCTGCATCCTTCTTTTTGGAATTAGGGTAAGATATGTTGCATTTATTTTATAAGGTATGTATTATTTTACCCTAGATTATTCCATTACCACCAATAAAGAATCCTTCACTATTTCCTAGTTATGTTGATAGAATGTTGTTGAGAGTCCATCTAGACTTAGGGATTTATCCTTATCAAAAGAGAAAAGAGTTGAATGAACTTCTTCTAGAGTAATAGGCTCCATCAGTTTGCTATTGTCTTCATCTGTTATAATTAAAGGTACTTCTTGTAGTAGTTTATCATTAAGAACTTCAATCTCCTTTGATCCTAGAATATTCTGGTAAAAAAACCTTGCCTCCTTTCTTATTTCACTCTGGTCTTCAATCCAAACCCCTTCTATTGATTTAATTCTACTAATTCTAGATGTTGATCTCTGTACTATTGCCATCCTATGAAAAATATGTTTTTATCTCCTTTTAACCAAGTTTGTCTTGATTTTAATCTCCAAAATTTCTCTTCCTTACTCAAAATATTATGATATTCACTAAGCAACTCCCTTTCCTCTGAGCTTGGATTATTGTGCTCACCTTTTTGGAATTTTAAAAGTTTCTCTTTTAGTTCTTCTTTCTTCTCAAAAATATTTTTAAAAGTGTTCTTGTTCCATTCTTTTAATCTAGATGTCATTGATTTAATTTGTTTTGGAAGTGTATACAACCCACCATTTCTTAAATAATTCCATGTCTGTGCTATCATATCAACAAATTGAGGATGGTCTTCCCACATCTGCTCATATTTAAAATATGATATTTTTTGAATTCACTTACCACCATTTTAACTCTTATTGGCTAGTGATCTGAACCAATCCTTGTCAAGGTATTAATTTTAGCATAAGTCCCTTCATCTAGCCAATGATCTGAGAGTATGCATCTATCTAATTTTTTGCTATTAGGTTTTGGCCTATCCTATTGTTGGTCCATGTATAGTTGTCCTCTTCAAACTCAACCTCCCATAGATTATTGTTTTGAATAAAAGTTGAGAAATCTCTCATACTTTGGGTTATTTTCCTAATTCCTCAAAATTTTCATCTAACTTGGTTATGGCATTAAAATCTCCTATGATCATGAATTAGGTTTCTTGGTCTTTACTTCTCATAAAGGCTTCAATCCCACTCCATACTTCTAATTTATCTAATTGAGTTGTAGGTCCATAGACATTGATAAGGATGAAATGAATATCTACAAAGTAGCATGTGACTAATGAGGCTATCTAATGCCTAGTTTTATGAATGGTTTCATAGGAGGTTCTAACTAGATTCCAACATGTTAGAATTCCCCTTCACTCCTTCTAAATCCATAACATCCCATTCACATCTTGCCCATACTGCTTTCATAGTTTTGGAAACTTCTTCCTTTGTCATTTTAGTTTCTTGGATACAAAGAATATCAGGCTTATTACTTAAATAGAGGTCCTTGATACACCTCTACTTTGAGGGGCATTAGCACCCCTTATATTCCATGAGATGGTAATCATGTCTCATTAGGGGTTGTTGGCCCCTCTTATGAATTACCAATATCATTTTGTTGTTTGGTAAAGAGAAGTTCAACCAACTTAGATTGTGTTCCTTTCTCTATGTTTGCTCTTGCTTCCTTGGCTCTCGCTTGATAATTTGAAGGTTTTCCTCTTTTTTCCTTGCTAGTATTAGGAGTAGGTCTTATTATTCTATTCCTCAATATTCTTTCACAACTTTCCTTTTCATTAGATTTATCCTCTCTTGGCTCTACTAAGGAAGCTTTTGACTTATCCTACTCATTTTTTGGTATTTCCTTGTTAATGGTAGAGGTATTAACATCTAACATTATATTTTCTCTACCACTTTCCTTCTCCTGAATGGTGCATGGTACTTCAAGAGAGTCTTCAAAATCTGATGAGGCACATTCCTTAGGTTCAATAGGAATGTTCATCCCTAAATTAGGATCATATTGAGTAGATGGTTCCTTGTTAATATTTTGATCCTATTGTACCATGTCCTCTAAGCTTTGATCTACTTTTTCTTCATAGGCTAAAGCCTCAAAATAATTGGTATTTCTTCCAATATCCTTACTTATTAGTCTCCATTATTTATTTACTTTCATCTATTTGGACCTATTTTTTGGAAGTTGAAAACCATCCTCATCCATATCCATTTGTAAGTTTCTCTTGTGGTTTTCTACATATGTTTGGACTTTCTTAGGGCATGATCTCTCAATATGCCCCACCTCATGACATCTTCTACATCTGAAATATATGTTTTCATAATCCATGGTTTGGGTCCACAACTTACCCCCATACTTAAGAATGATTGATTCTAGTAAAGGTTTATTGATATCAATCATGACCAATATCTGAGCATAAATAGCCAAGACTCCATCTTTTGTAGTTTTTGAAATCTCAAGGAATTCTCCTAGAGTGTTGCCTATTGCCTTGAAGGTATCCATTTCCTAGAATTCAATGGGTAACCCATACATCCTGACCTAGACTAGTACTAGGGATAGATTTATGTTTTTAGGTGCAAAGCCTTCATACCAATGGGTAAGGAAGAGTCCTGCTCTTCCCATAAACCAAGGACCCCCTTTCAGGATTCTATCTCTTTCCTCCCTAGAATAGAAAATGGCTAGGAAGAAACCTTTGGGAAGAAAGGATAGACTCACTCCTAGAGACTTCCATCTCCTATCAATCCATTTTCTTAAAGTTAAAGCCCCTGGCCAAGACCCATTAAATTTACCAATGATTACCTTATCTTTGAGCAATAAGGATCATTGCTCTATGAGGTCCTCCTTAACCTCTACTACTAGGGATGATTCTAAGGATTTAGCTATAAATCGATCCATGGAAAGGAAACTATAACTCGATATCTACTAAAATTTACTAGTATATCCTATAGCAATTATATTATTTGAAAATAAACCTACAATAATCTGCATGCAAACTTCTAAGATAATGAAGGGATAAATGAAACTTAGCTAAAAATATTCTATGCCTAGATAGAATGTCCTACCTCGTTGATGCCCTAGCCCTCCATTGCTCCTCCCATCATCTGAACCCTAGTTGATAGATATCTACAATTTTATTTCTTATGACTTGAAAAATTATCATTGCCCTTGTTCTAGATGGCTGACTTCATAGGGTCGTATCTCCCTCAATACTGCTTGAATTCCTTCATATGACCACTCATTTAAAACTCTTCAAATTCTACATAAATTGGTCTAAGAATCATCTAAATCGGACAACCCTTTGCAAAGATATGGCTCCTAAAAGATGAGATATTTTTTTAAAAAAATTTATCCTAATGTTGCCCTTGTTCTGGATGATTGTCTTCACATGGTCATATCTCCCTCAATACTACTTGGATTCTTTTGTATGACCACTCATTTCAAAGCTCTTCAAATTTTACACAAAATGGCACAAGAATCATCTGAATCAGACAACTCTATGCAAAGATATGGCTCTTGAAAGATGAGTCATTTTTTTGGTAAATCTGCCCTAGCTTTACAAATTCATTAAAACCTTATCATATAATTTTCTCTAAAATGTAAAATTTTAAAGAAAAACCATAATAATAAAAAATATTATTAATTTTTATAGGATTATAGATTTTGTTTATAATAAGATTAAAAAAAATTATTTAAGATGGAGAATTCATAAGGTTGCAAGCTTACTACAATGGTAAGGGCTTTGACCTCTCTATGAGAGGTCCAAGGTTCAAGGTTTAAACCCCACTCAGTATGAGGGGATGAAGAACCTTCATAAAACTTGTGTAAACTCATTGAAAAAAATATGAAGAATTCATCATTCATAAACATAAGAGTTTCAAGAACTTTTTGTTAGTAGAGACTTAACTTATTATTATTATTAGAAAAATAACATAAAACATTATTATCAACTAACATAATTAAAATTTTTAGCTACAAGATTATTGCAGTGGTAAGGGCCTTGGCCTCTCTTTGAGAGGTCCAAGGTTCAAACCCCACTCAGTATGAGGGGACCGGGACCCAAAAAACCTGTGTAAACACATTGAAAAAACTAATATAATTAAACTATCAAATAACAATAACTTAAATCAATAAATTCCTCGAATTTCAAGAAGATGACCAAGGTTTGAATCTGGTCAAATTATATATATTTTAAAGTTATAATACCCTATGATTGAAACCAAAGTTTAAAATTTACCAAATAATACATACATAATTACTTAATTACTAAGTTACTAAGTTGTAATACTACTGTAATAATAATATAAAATAGATAAAACATGTTTTATAACTCATATTTTAAAAAACTTACAATTAAAATTCTATATTGTTTAATGTTATTGTTGAAAAAAAACAAGGTGAAGATAGCAGCAATAACTTAGTTATGTGTATGCAAATCTGAAAAATAAGTTAATCCAAAACTGAAACAATGAAAGTGATTGCACATAACATCACATAAAAGAAATCAGCAACACAATTAACACCAGATTTATGTGGAGAAAAACCCTTTCGGGAAAAAAACTCCACAGGAAAAGAGAGGCCAAGTATATTATTAAACTGAAGAAGTTGTACAACAATATCCTTCTCTCTATCCTTCACCAACACCCTGTGAACCTGCAAAAATAATACAATACTTCCACTACCTCCACAACTCAATTTATAGATGAGAGGTGGATGGAATACCACCATAGTATCCCAAAACAAGTGGATAAAACCACTAGCAAAAAATCCACACCCACCTAACCAACCTTATCCATGGAGATAAAAAACATTAAATGACTCCACATGGGCATCCATCTTACAACCTATCAATAGCAAGGTGATCCACAACTTCCTATCCACCAAATATTGCATAAAAAATAAACTAGGCGCCCAATATAGAAATTATCTCCCATATCCTCCTAGATTGTCTCCCATGGGATAAGCTCCAAATAACCACCTTTTAGTAATTATCATGATGATTGTACAACTATCGGTAAATCCCCTCCATCCCTTATGAGTGAATTACAAACAATATTAGGAGTATTAAAATTACATGAGATTTACAAGGTTGATGGCACCTTAATCCCAACATTCTCCCACTTGACATCATACATTGTAAATACACCCATAGGAAAACATAAAATAAATCAAGCACAGTGATCAAGACCCATGGCCTTCCTGCACCAAGTGAACTTCTTCGTGGTTACTGGCTTCGTGAGAGAATCTGCAACATTCTCCAAAGTGTCAACCTTCTGTATCAGGACCTTCCTGCCCTCAACCATTTCTCGCACAAAGTGATACTGAACATCAATATGCTTAGTACGAGCATGATACATAGGATTCTTGGTCAAACAGATAGCACTCTGACTATCACATCCGATCCTCACAGTCCTGCAATCAAAACCAATACCAACACCAAGTCTCTGTAACCATACCGCCTCCTTAGAGGTATGCGTAGCAGCCATATACTCTGCTTCTATGGTGGATAAAGCAACCATGGGCTACCTCTTACTCATCCAACTCACTGCACCTCCAAACAAAGTAAACACATAGCCACTTGTGGACCTTCGACTATCCAAGTCACCTGCCCAATCTGCATCAACAAACCCCTGTATGTCCAATGACTCAACAACACCATTAGTACCACAATAAACCAAACAATGATCTGAAGTACCTCGTAAATATCTGAATACCCTCTTAACATAAGTCCAATGCTCTCTACCAGGGTTAGACATAAACCTACTCAGAACTCCCACTGCTTGGGCAATATCTGGTCTAGTGCAAACCATTGCATACATTAAACTCCCAACGACACTAGCATAAGGAACGTTAGACATATCCTCAAAATCATCATCACTACTAGGACTCATGTCTGAACTCAACTTAGTACCAACAGGAAATGGAATATTAACTGGCTTACAGTTATGCATATTAAACCTCTACAAAATAGTATCAACATACTTACTCTGACTTAACCAAAGCTTTATGTTAGCTCGATCTCTACTGATTTCCATCCCAAGAATATATTTTGCAGCCCCCAAGTCCTTCATATCAAATGTGCCTGAAATTTGAGTCTTGAGTTCTCTAATCATCACCTTGTTGTTACCAATAAACAACATGTCATCAACATACAAGACAATGATTAGTATCTGATCATCAATATTTTTAAAATATACACAATGATCTTCCTCACTCCTCATAAAACCCAAATTCAATGCGAAAGCATCAAAATTTTGATACCACATCCTGGGTGACTATTTCAAACCATACAAAGATCTCTTTAACCTGCAAACCAATTGTTCTTTTCCTTTCACAACAAAACCGTTAGGTTATCACATATAAATTTCCTCCTCAAGATCCCCATGCAAGAAAGCAGTTTTAACATCCATTTGCTCTATCTCATAATCATAAGCAACAACAATAGACAAAAGGAATCTAATAGAAGTTAACTTAGCAATAGGAGAGAAAATTTCACCAAAATCAACTCCCTCTCTCTGGGAGTAGCCCTTGGCCACCAGTCTGGCCTTGTACCACTCTAACCGACCATCTGCACCAAATTTCTTCTTAAATACCCACTTGCATCCAATGGGATTTCTTCCTTTGGGTAAACTAACAAGATCCCAGGTGTCACAACTATCCAAGGCCATCATCTCCTCCTGCATGGCCTGCATCCAAGACTCACTTTCCTCTAAAGAGAGAGCTTCCCTATAGGATCTAGGTTCATCGTCAGTACTCAACAAAGCAAATACACACCAAAAATCTGGTGGGCCATACCTTTTAACTAGATTTTGTTACCTTGTGGATCTCCTCAAGGTAGGAGTAGTGGGATTTTCCTATTCTTCTTCTCCCTCTGTGTGCTCATGTTGCACATCATCTGAGCTCTTTGAACTCTCTGAACCCTCCTCTGCTTCTCCATCCTCAGATCCATCTAACTGTTCTTCCACATGTGCATCTTCCTACTTTTCATTCTTTATCTCGAAGTGCACTGTCTTTGTCTTCTCCTTTGGCTGTTCTTCATCTGGAAAAGCTCTAAACTCCTTGAAAACAACATCTCTAGAAAATACCATGCTACGGGTTAAAGGATTCCAAAGCTTGTAACCTTTTACATTCTCACCATATCCCATGAAGATGCATTTATGTGCTTTTGGATCCAGTTTAGATCGCTTCTCCTGAGGCACATGAACAAAAGCCTCACAACCAAAGACCCTTAAGTGTGAAACCAAAGGCTTTCTACCTGTCCACACTTCATAAGGAGTTTTGTCAATAAGAGCTGAACAAGGAGATCTATTAATTACATAACAAGTAGTACCAACAACTTCTACCCAAAAGCATTTATCTAGCTTAGCACTACTCAACATGCTCCTAGCTCTTTCCATTAAGGTTCGGTTCATTCTTTCTGCAACCCCATTTTGTTGGGGAGTGTAAGGAGTAGTCTTCTATCGGATAATACCTGCATGCTTACAGAATTCATCAAATTCCCTAGAACAATATTCACCCCCATTGCAGATCTCAACACTTTTATCTTATAATCTGATTGCTTCTCAACTAATGCCTTAAATTCCTTAAATTTAGTGAAAACTTCAGATTTAGAGTGCATAAAATAAATCCAAGTGTATCTTGAGACATCATCAATGAAGGAAACGTAATATCGAGATTTACCCAATGAAGGAACATCCACTGGACCACATACATCCGAATGAATAAGTTCCAATGGTCTCTTAGCTTTATGAACACCTTTAGGAAATGATGATCTATTCTGTTTACCAAACACACAATGCTCACAGAAATCATTTTTACCAATAGAATAATCAGAAATACCATCAACCAAGTTTTTATTTAGAATGGTCTTAAGACCTTTTTCACCAATGTGACCCAATCTATGGTGCCACAACATACATGCATTTTCAGTGCTAGTTACATTGGTAGAGTTACTGAAAGTAGAAGCATTTAGCCTAAACAAGGTCCCAATCTGAGATCCTTTAGCTATCACCAAACTCCCTCTTACCAACCTGCAACTAGACTTGTCAAATATCACATGCATTCCAGAATCATTCAACTTGGATACAGAAAGTAGATTTCTCGCAAGTCCTGGAATATGCAAAATATTATCAAGGGTTTTAATACTCCCATCACTGAAACACAACTTTACCTTTCCCTTACCAATAATCCTTTTCATGTTGTTATCACCAAGGAAAACTTCTCCCCCATCAATTGCTTTATACATGGCAAACCACTCCTTGTTAGGAGTCATATGGTAGGAGCAACCTGAATCAATAAGCCAAGCATCATTACTCACAGTGTTAGCAGAAATAGTAAAGGCATCAGAATCATCATCAGAGGCTTTTTCTGTGGAGGAATCTGCATTCTTTTTCTTTGCTTTACACTCCTTCACATGCCCTCTCTTACCACAATTCCAATACTTCACTTTACTCTTTCTGGGGGTCTTAGAACATCCTTTTGACTTATCCTTCTTTTTATCCCCTTTAGGCCCTCTTTCTTTGGACCTTCCCCGAACATGCAAGGCATCTTGGGAGCCACTATTCATGGTCTTTCTCCTCATCTCCTCTGAGAGAAGGATAGAAATAATATTATCTAAATTTACCTCTGTAGCACCACCACTAATAGCAACAATTAGATTTTCCCAAGATTCGGGCAAAGAGCAAAGCAATAAAATACATTTATCTTCTTCTTCTATCTTAACATCTATTGATGCAAGCTGACTTAAAATCAGATTAAATGCATTCAAATGATCAACAATAGATTCACCATATTTCATTTTTAATGAATACAACCTTCGTTTGAGATATAACTTATTAGACAAACTTTTAGTTTGATAGATATCACCTATCCTCTTCCACAACTTGTATGTAGAGTCTTCTGTGGAGACATTCAAGAGGATAAAATCTGAAAGACACAACCGAATGGTTCCTCATGCCTTCTTGTCCAACTTAACCCAATCTTCATCTTTCATGTCTGAAGGTTTCATAGCTTGTGAAACTGGCAACCACTGATCTCTTTCTTCCAAGAGATCCTCCATCTTCAGTTTCCACATCTCGTAGCCAGTGCCATTAAACTTTTCAATGTCCATGCGAGAAGTAGAGGCCATGGTTTTCAAAACCTACTTCACAAATCTGCAAAACCACACAACAAAAGCTCCCACTACAACAAAAAACCTTCAACACTTAAGAGAAAGGCATCCCCCTCTCAACATAACCGAATGGCTCTGATACCAAATGTTGAAAAAACAAGGTGAAGATAGCAGCAATAACTTAGTTATGTGTATGCAAATCTGAAAAATAAGTTAATCCAAAACTGAAACAATGAAAGTGATTGCACATAACATCACATAAAAGAAATCAGCAACACAATTAACACCAGATTTATGTGGAGAAAACCCTTTCGGAAAAAAACTCCACAGGAAAAGAGAGGCCAAGTATATTATTAAACTGAAGAAGTTGTACAACAATATCCTTCTCTCTATCCTTCACCAACACCCCGTGAACCTGCAAAAATAATACAATACTTCCACTACCTCCACAACTCAATTTATAGATGAGAGGTGGATGGAATACCACCATAGTATCCCAAAACAAGTGGATAAAACCACTAGCAAAAAATCCACACCCACCTAACCAACCTTATCCATGGAGATAAAAAAACATTAAATGACTCCACATGGGCATCCATCTTACAACCTATCAATAGCAAGGTGATCCACAACTTCCTATCCACCAAATCTTGCATAAAAAATAAACTAGGCGCCCAATATAGAAATTATCTCCCATATCCTCCTAGATTGTCTCCCATGGGATAAGCTCCAAATAACCACCTTTTAGCAATTACCATGATGATTGTACAATTGTTGGTAAATCCCCTCCATCCCTTATGAGTGAATTACAACCAATATTAGGAGTATTAAAATTACATGAGATTTACAAGGTTGATGGCACCTTAATCCCAACAATTATACCTCATTTTCTATGAAATATTTTTGATGAAGATTTATGTTTTTAAAGTAAAATAAAATATTCTTCCTATGAATATTTATGCTTTTAACATAATGTTTATTTAAGGAAAAAAATATTTTAGAACATCAAATTTTGGAAAGTTAATGCATGGAATGAGAGGAGGAAAAATGACACACGATTTAATGAGGAGGAGAAAATATTTAAATTGGAGCATAGGTTTCATAAAAGGAAGGTAGATATAGCTAAGTTCCCAATAGAAAATTTGCATAACCACCATGCCATATCATTTTGAACCTTTTACGCTATTGAAATCATTAGAAATACTGACAAGCAGTCAGGAATACGGACAAGCGTTTAGTCCAGCGAGGCCTGATATTTGAACCTTGATTATAATCATAATTTTTATAACAATATTAAAATTAAATGGTATGAAATTAATTAGTTAAATTTTAAAATTTTAAGGGTAAATTTTGGTTTGAATATTGCCAGGCGATATATGTAAAATAGTCAATTTGTTAGAATATTATTATATGACTATAATATAATATGGGTGGACCAGTTTTAATATCATATAACCAATTAAAAAAATACAAAAAAAGCATATGGAGCATATAAAGGAAATCTAGGGTTTCTAGGGACGCATATGAAAATAATAACTATGGAGGATCATTCATGCACTTTAGGGCTTTCAAAGAAATATAAAGAAAAAAGTGTTTATGAGGCTATTCCTTGCATTTCAAATTCTTTAGGGCAACATAAATATTTAGAAAGTTTTATTATGAACAATATGGAAAAGTAAAGGATATTGATGAAAATGAGAGTGTTAGTGGGAATGGAAAAATGAGAGGAAGGTCATCAAAGCAGAGAAAAAGACACTCAAAGGGGTATCAATTTGGGAAGCCAAATAAAAATATCATAGGTGTTAACAAGAAGTGGGACTAAGCCCACTAATAAAAATAAAAGGTGATGATGATGAAAATGATATCATGGAATATTAGGGGTATGAATAAGATCCCTAAAAAAAAATATTAAGGAATTAATAACTTGTTATACTTAAGTTTATTTTAATATAGGAAATAAAATTACATAGTGAGGAATATAAGGATAATTTTAAAAATATTTAGAACATGGGTGATTGTCTAGCAATTTCTTCTATAGGAATTTCAGGAAATATTGCAAAACTATAGGAAAATGCAAATAAGATGGCAAATGTTAGAAGCAAAAGTAATTGGGTCGCTTGATTATTTTACAAGAAAGAAGAAAACATCGAAGTTGGGATTATAAATGCATATGCTCTAACTATAGTTACTCCTCATGAAATATGTTGGAAGAACCTTAGCGTATTTTGTCAAACACAATGATGATTCATTGTGATCTATGGATTTTTGGGGGTGATTTCAACACTATGTTAGATTTTTAAGCCTATCTACCATTGAATATTGTGGAGCATTTCTCAGGATCAAATACAAAATAGCCACAATAATAAAAGGTCAAGGTAATAACAATATGAGTAGAACAATATAAGCAAATTAATATGTATATCAAGGCTTATTTAATTAATCAAATAACATTCTTTTATATACTAAAATATGAATGTAAATAGTCTAAATAATTCATGTACTACACATTTTTTTACAATAAAAAAATTATAATTTTATTTCAAGAATGAAAGAAAATTACACTTCTCAAGTGCCTTGGCACAAACAAAAACCTAGATAAAAAGCAGATTACTGGGAGTCAAAATATAATTACAATCGGGAAAATAAGAGAGGAAAAACCCATATTCAAAATAACATGGAGATAATAAGGATAAATATCCTTATATATCAATACTTAATCATCCAAATAACCTCCATATCGAAAACCTGGATAGAAATCAATGAAAAAGAAACCAACATAAAGAAAAGAAAAAATTAAAATCTACTATAAAGCTCTAATAAAATGAGCAAGCTCACAGTAAAAACATAGATCTAGCATAGAAAATAGGGGTATGATATGTGGGTGAAAGAAGAAACTCCATCCTTATTCTCTTCCATTTGCAAGAAACCTTATGGAACATATTGACCTTATTTTGATAATCTATCTACTTCTTGATTTAATTCCCTATAAACATGAGTAAAAGAGATATTTTTAAAAAGGAAAATTACCTCCAGTAGTTCATATCCTACTGGCCTAAGAAGATTATTTTTTAATTGAGTAGATCTATTCATCCAGTTGATGATTAGAGTGGAATCTCCAAAAAAATGTAAAATTTTCACATTTCTCTTTGCGGTACACTTCATTAGCAATCTCAAAGCTTGAAACTCAACAAAATTATTGGAACCTATCCCAAGACCTGCTTTAATTTTGATATAGTGGGTATTCAAGAAGTACAAAATGCCTCCTATGCTACTAAAATTCAATTGTCTCTAATTGACCTCATCAAAAAATCTCAAAGTTGAAATCATGTACTATGCATTAAGAACAACTTACAATATTAATTGCTCAAAATATATACAAGATTTATTGCTCCTCTTTTATATTACAACTTAGAATATGATTTTTTCTTCTATACTTTCTATAGAGCATTATCTCCATAATATAGCCATAGTAATGTGACTGCTCACATACTTGACTATTGTTCTCTAGATGCCAAGTTTCATGACTCTTGGCTTATCAACTTACCACTTGCATGCTTGATGGACACTTGATTCTACAACACTTGTACACATCTACATGACTGTTGGACTTCTATATGCACTCCTAATATAGAATACTTGTGCACATCCTTACATTATGTATTTACACTCTTACATACAAGACACTTGTACACATTCTCTCAACCTACACTTGCACTCTAACTTACATGACACTTGTGCATTTCTTGCACATTACACTTTTACATGGCACTTGTGCATTTCCTACACATTAACACTTACATAAAAGGGAAAGTATAACTTACACTCCAAAGTATTGAATCAACCCTAATATACTATTTACAATGTATTTTTGGACTAAAATATGCCATTGTTGTGGAAAGGCATTGCACTCATCAATTTTAGCCAAAGAACAATAATTGGATGAAACAAGGTTGCTTTGTATTTCAACCTTCAGAGAAGGTTGGCCCCTATGGATTTATTTTGAGGGAAAAGAGTAAGAAAAATAGTAAAGGGAGAGAAGTAGTAAGGGTTTAGGGAAAGAGTAAGGGTAAAGGAATAAGTAAAATTATGGATGAGATATAGTGTAACAACATTGGATCTCTCAAGATAATAGACCATTAATCTATTTTATGACACTTAAAAAATCAACCATTAGCGATTACATACACAATTTCATTTAAATCACTACATTCATCTTAATCATTCCAAAGATTCATACAATTAGCGATCCAATAGGCAATAAGGATACCACTTTAACAAAATACACTAAAGGTTGAAAGTAACATAAATAATTTAATATAAATGTATAATGCTTCTAATAATTCTAAGGATTGTAAATATTAGCAACCCAATAGGTAATTCAGATATATAACTACTTTAACCAAATAAACTGACATTACAATGTAACAAAAATGGGTTACAAGAGACAATTCACATAAAATATATAAATGCAAGCACCATGGAGACCAAATAGCTACTGCTTCATTGATGAACAACAATTACAATAGGATACTAGGCAAGGACTATAGAGCCAATCCTTTTAATGAGGTCTCAACCCATATTTCTAGATTTACAATTTAAAATAGTTGTTGTGGGAGGGTAGCCTAATGGTCATATGGATGGCAATATAGCAAGAAACTAGAGATGTCAATGTGGCAGCTTGAAATTTTGTCTTAGCCTATGTTTGAATTTGGATTGTAGACCTACAATTATTTCTTGTATTATTGAAGTTGTCCCTTTCTTGCTCAAGTGGCATGTGCTAGAATTTGGCTAGGCCCAAATATCAAGCACCAAGGTGGTTGTAGGGTTGAAAATTACCCTTAACTAAAAATTTCTAGAGGTCGGGTTCTTCATTTGTTTATGGGACTTGTCTTGTTGTAGTGTCATCGTTTCGAGTATTTTTGGTCTTGGGCTACCTTTTGTTTTTCTTTTCTTCATTTGTGAGCATGGTATTAGGTAGAGATTTTTATTGATGATGTCACTTGATTGAGTGATGTGGTTTCGAGCAGTGTTGCTAGGGGACGGTCTTAGCTTTGTTGATTGGCACGATTTTAGGAAACTGATTCTTTTATTGGTAACATATTCTCGAATGACCTAATTTTGGAAATATTTTGATTTTGAGCTTTCTTTTCGATCTTGCACATGCACTTTACTTTATTTGTCTTTGTTGATTTTGATGCAGTTTTGGGCATCTTTTGACTTTTCTATTGTTTGGTTTGGATTCACGACTATAGAATGAAATGAAATGGGATGGAGTGAAAGAGGATGAAATGAAATGTGTTATAGAATGAGATATGATAAAGGTGTGTGAAAGAATAAGGAAAGTGGGTTGTGATTTGAAAATGAAAGCATGGGATGATAAAGGATGAGGGTAAGTAAGGTATATAATTTGTTACCTTTTACTCACCTGATGCCATCTAGTCATCTAGAGATTTTGGATTGATGTTCTCTGAAGGGATTTTAGTTTCAAGATTTTCTCTTTCTTGGTCTTCTTCTTCTTCTTATCCATAGAATATTATTTTTTCCTTTTCAAATATGACTCAAATGCTTGCCCATTCTTCATCTGAAGGGAGCTTGATTCTTTTGAGTTGCTCTTGTACTCTTTTCAACTTGTATATCTTTTCATATGAGGTATTTTTGTACATTATTGCTATTTCCTAGAGTTTTTATTGTATTTGAACCATCTTATTAAAAAATTCTATTATTTGAGCTTTCCCTATAGGTTCCTACAAATGATCTATCTTTGATTCATCTTGCGCAACTGCTTTTATTTGGGTTTGGATCTATTTTTTAGTCAGAACTTGTAGTTTTGAATTCCAAAAACTAGGAAACCCAAGTGCTTGAACCTCCTCTAGTGGCTCCATGATCTTATCAAGCTTGTTTTATAACCTTTCAATTATTTCCCATTATTTTTGGACTAATTTTCTATTTATCAATTACAAATTGTGAGGTAGTTCTTGCTGCACTCCATTGCAATTTTGGGATAGCTCTAACTACTGGCTCAAATATTCTATTAGATATTTTCATTACGAGTTTGGATTATCAAGCCATGTCTTCAACCCCAAACTGTGATCCTAATTCTTCTCTAGCTCCTCTAACAGTTTGTCTATAAAATACAAGGTAGTCTACTATGCTTCAAGATTCAAGAGCATACTTAAGGATTTTTCTCCAACTGTATTTCCTCAGCTGCTTGAGGGTGTCTTTGGAGAAGCTAGATATCTTTATATTTTCACCCTGTAGTTGTTGTTGCAATGCTTGAACCTATTCTAACAATGTTTTGTTTTGCTCTTGTAACTTATTATTTTTCTTAGACATATCAGAGAACTTGCTTTTCCATTTTTTTTTTTTGGTAATTATTATAGTAGATTAAAAAAAGGGTTTTTATAGAGGATCCCAAAACCTTATGTACAAAATCAGCCTTGCATCATGCCTCCTGGATTTATGTATAAGCCTATTACAGAAATCGTAACCCCTAAAAAAAACTTGATTACATAAGCAATGGGCCTAGGGCATCAATCCCTTGAAACTGAACACCAAAACAGAAATCCCGCCCAACGGTAACAGTAAGCATGAAACAATCCCTCTCAGCGGGAAACAAACAAATAAGAAAGAAAGTAGTTTTGGAGATCCCGCCCAGTGGGAGTAGCCAAAAACCACCATCGAGAAGATCCCGCCTAGTAGGAAGCAAAGAAAAACTAATACAATAAAATCCTGCCTCGCGGGAAGCAGTCAAAACCACCACAAACAGTCCCGCCTAGCGGGAAGCAACGAGGAAATCCCACCATCCGAGAAACCAGCAGAAAGAAAGGATCCCGCCTCGCGGAAAATCGGCGGATTTTGCGGATCCCGCCCTATGGAGAAACCATCCCACCCATCGGGAAAACATTCCGTTCAGCGAGAGCCATCCTGCAGGAAGCCGACAGCCAGCACAGAGAGGATCCAGCCCATCAGGAAGTGACCAGAGAGTTGCACCACAAGGAACCCGGCCCGGGAAAATAGAAGAGGATCCCAGCAGCAGGGACCAAGAATCCCGTCCAAGCACAGAGCCCGTCGAGGATTCACAAGAAAAAGGGGGAAGTTGTCCAAACCCTAAACCGTCACCTCCATCGCATCGAGAAATGCAGGGGACCAGATCCACGCGAATAACCTGCAAAAAACCCTAGGGGGAAGCCTGAGGCAAAAAGGGAAGGGATCCCCAACCAAACAAGGATCCCTGGGAAGAACCAGTCCAAAAAAACAACCAAGGAAACCCTAGCCGACCGAGAGGGGCACAGATAGTGGAGAAGGATCTCCCCCCAGGAGATCATCTGCAAACAACCACTCCCGGGGAGGGATGACCTGGGTTGAGCCAGGGACTGGGCAGGAACCAAGAGCCATGGGAGGGGGAGCAGGGGAGGGACCAGAGCCCTCCCCTCTCTACTTTCTTCCCTCTCCATCTCTCCTCCGCTTTTCCATTTTTTTACTTCATGATTAAGAGCTTTCTTTACATTTTGATCTTCTTTTGTTATTTCATCTAGCTCTTTATATTTCTCCTCTAAATATTGGCACTTATCTCTTAGTTTGTCTCCTTGTAGGTACATGGTGCTTACATGTGCTTGAGCATTCAATAGGGTATCTTCTAGTGGTAATTGAGTGATATCTACCACCTGAGTCTCAACATGATAGTCATCCAGAGTCATCTCTACTTCTGGCTTGTTGACTTTTGGTGTGGCCACCATTCTCATTTGTTGATATGTGGTGGGATCTATAGCAATCATTTTCCTGGGAATGATAGGTCCTCTAGTTCACTTGGGCATCTTCTCTTTCCACCATTTCTAAGCATTATGACCCATTTTTGTGAGTGTATTGATGGTAGTGATAGTGGGATGATCTGATGGATGAGTGATGGTGAGGAATGGTTGTATGAGTGGGAATGGAGATGGAGAATCTTCTTGAATGGGATGAGTAGTGATGACTAGTGGAGTTTGAATGAATGTGGGAGATGTTATGATGGGAATGGTTTCTGTTGTAGAGGCCTTTGTGACACTTACCTCTAATGTAGTACTTTTCAATGGAATAGAAGAGGAGGGGATTATATCTAGGATGGGAGGAGAAGGAAGAGAAGTTGAAGAGTCAAGAATATTCATACCTACTTTTGTCATCAAAATTTATTCTGTTATTTTCTTGATCATTATTTTGGGTGCAATGATTCTTGAATATTCTATATTTTTCTACTTTCATCCTATGATTCCTTGGGTGACTCAACCTTCCACTTTTCTATTGCCTTTTGAGATGAAGAAGCAAGAGTTTCATCTTTAGGCAATTGTTGTTGAGTAGAGGAAAGGAGGTCTTTGATCCTAGGCAATTCCTAAACTTTAGGGGAGATATTACCTTTTGCAGCCTCATCACTACAAGTGGGTTGATTTGGTGTTTGTGCACCCTCTATAAGTGTCTTTTGTAATATAGTAGATTCACCAATCCCTTGAATATTTCCTTGACCTGTTACAAATTTTATAGGTGATCTAGTAGGAATTTTTGATGGAAATCGCCTGGTTCTTTTACCTTTGGTTTTCAACATTGGGGAACTTGGGAAGGGTATGCCTAAAGCTAATCCTTTAGGCCTTTGTTCTACTTCAATGATAGCTTGAGGACCAATAGGTATTTTTCCCAATCCTTTTTCTTTGTAGCCCATTCTGCTTAATATGTGTGAGCCTATAAGGTAGAGTTGTTGTTGCAGCTCTAATGGTACAAAAACTTTGGCCTATGGGTCTAGTTGATGAAGTTATTTTGTGATTTCTTGCTGCTTAGGTATTTTTATCAATTCTTTTTCCATGTATTCTTTATCAAATGTTGAAGTTTCTACCTTAGCTATTTTTCCTTTAGGAATATTTTGTTGTGCAAATATTTCTTTTTCTATTATTGATGACGACTTTTTATTTATTTTTGCTATGCTCTATAGTGGAGAATTTGGAATGTCTATTTGTTTGACTTTGGCTTTCCATGTATCTACATTTTCATCATATATTCTAGAAAATTCCTTGTCCATTGTAGTACCAATTTTTGAATTAGAGGTTTTCTTTATCTCTACTTTGAAGATCCACCACTCTATTACTTTAGGTGTAGACCATTTAGTATTTTTTACCAATGAAGCTAATTTTTGGTCAGAGAGGGAATGTGTTGGGTTTTTTTTAGGATCATAATCTTCTTCTTGTTCATACCAATCTCTCCATGGTGGTAACTCTGGTAATTGGTTGATATTCCATTTTAGCTCATTGTTTTCATGATTATTTCTTAGCCTTTCAACCTCTGGTCTACTTGTCTTCTTAAAAGCAGGTGGCTTGCCTGAGTTAATTAGACACAATTTCTCACTAAATTTATCTATAGGATCATATCTCCATCTCTGTGGTACTGCTTGTAGCCCTAACTCTTGTAATTTTTGATCCAATTCCTCTACTTGACCTTTGGAGTTCATAATGATTGGACCATAAGTAAGTGGGTATTCACAAGTACTTTTCTTATTTATGCCTGAGCCATAGTTCATATTAATGTAATCTATCTATCTACAATATTCCATTGCAAAGATCCTATCAGTTACATAATATGGTAATAGAAATGGCTTCCCTATGAAGCCATATAGCCTAATGATAGTACCATCTACAAGGAAATACTAGTATCCTTCTACATGTTTGGCCTATAGTAGATGACCGAACTTGGTTAGATAGATGAGAAAAATCACCCAAAATGATCTTTAAGGCTAGCCCCAAGAATTCCCTATTAAAATGATAATAGGATTATGATTTTTCTAATAAATTTGACCATTCTACCACTGGGATATTTTTTCCTTCATTGTCAACTTTGTTATGAGCTACCCATGGCATGGAGTCTACAGTGTGGTAGAAGAACAACCATGCAAGATGTGAGCAATAGTAGAAAGTGCCATGTGGAGATAATTGCAGTTGAGTCAATTGCTCATGAATCTTGTCACATAAGAAATCAGCCCAATCAAAGAAAATAGGATTCTATGCAAAGTTTAGGTTAGACTCATCATAGTACCTAGGGTTAGAAATGGTATAGGCCATTGCTATTTGATAGTCATGGACCTCCCTATCTGAAGGTAGACCAAAAATGATCGCTAGCATGGAATATAGCTCTAGATTTTTGAAATCTAAGATTTTTAGTGGTGTTTTTAGGAGTTTATCCTCAGATGGGGGTTTATGGAGTTAGGAGTGTAACCATATCCTAAAATATTTGCCCTTTTCTAGGTCTTTTCTAGACTCATAATGCTTGCTTTGGGTATGGGCATTGATAGGTTTGGGAGTAACCCTAGGTTTCTCTCCTATGATAAAAGCATCTCTGATGCAATCTAGAGTGAGATGGAAAATGACCTTTCCTTTAGCATCTTGAATCATTTTCAATTGCACATTGTAATATTTTGAGATGGCTAAAGCCAACTCTAGACAAGGATGAATATATTTATGGATATAATGAGATAAGAAAGAGTAGTAAGGGAATGTGCTAGGAGTATTAGGAGACACACCTTTGGCTATTATTTGTTCAACATATTTGCATAGTTGATTTGGATTCTTGAATGTCAGTTTGGTGTCCACAATGTGACACTATTGATCTTGGAGAGCTTTCTTCATCTTGTTGTTGGTTACTTTGGTGCTTCTGGCCATTATTTTAAAAAAGAAAAAACTCTTTATGCCTTATTTTCTCACTCACTTGGGTTTTGAGTACTTTGTGTATGACTTTCTCTTTTTGCTATTATGATCTCACCTTGTGAAGCTCTATCTCATCTGAGGATTGCATGTAAAATATCACAATAATCATCGAATATTAATTGTAGTAGTTGTCATTATATTTGAGATGTGTATTTTAAATCATTCTTGGATTTTACATGGATCTTGTTGAGTTAGATAATCACCTTGTTGGCATGATTCACAATTGATGGTGGATCAATATGATGCTTTTGCACTTAGTTTTTCTTGATTTCGTGCTTGCCTATTTGTATGATTTTTTATTTTTGATTATTATTATTCTTATTTTGATACCAAACACTTAATACATGTGGTGACACTTCATATGAAGTGTTTCAAATGGTAGTCATTTATCAATATTGGTAAAATATGATCATATTTATCTTTTAGTTCATATGCATTAAATTCTTATTTGGTGGTAATATGATATGGTCCTATCTAGAATGAATCAAACTTTTTGTGATTACCAGGTTTTGATTTGTCTTCATCCCATTTGAGCATGAGATCACCTATCTAGAAATCTTGAGATGTCATATTTTTATCAAACCACTTCTTGGTTGTGGTGGAGTGACATTGGAAATTGGAGTAGGCCTTTTCCCTTTGTTCTTCCAATAATATCAACTATGCTAGTCTAGCCTCTATTGCTTCCATATCGGGAAGACCCATTTGAGTTAACATTTTTACAATTGGCAACTCTAGGTGAATTGGGAGAATGACCTCTTTACCATAGACTAATGCATAGGGGGAGGTTTTTAGTGACTTCTTAATTATGATTCTATCTACCCAAAGTGCTTGGTCTAACAATAAGTGCCATGCCTCTTTTATTTTCTCCAATGTTTATCTTAATGATTCTTAGGAGGTTTTTATTGGTAGATTCAGCTAATCCATTCCCTTGTGGGTAATAATTAGAAGAAGTTTTGAGATATATGCCATATTTTACAAGTAAAATTAATAAACTTGGCTCTAATGAAGGGAGTCCCATTATCACTTACTATTGCATTTGGAATACCAAACCTTGTTATCAACTTTTCAATGAACTCAATTACTGTGTCTTGATTAGCCACCTTTGTAGCGATTGCTTCGGTCCATCTAGTAAAGTAGTCGGTAGCTATGAGGATGTACTTGTGACCTACTGAAGAATATGGGTTGATGACTCCAATGAAATCTAGACCCCATTTTTGAAATGGTTCTTCTATTATAATTGGTCGTAAGGGTAATGAAGCATTTTTGTTCCTTCCAATGAACCTCTGGCATTTTTCACATGATCGGGCTACTTTGAAAGAGTGCAAAAATTGTTGTCTAGTAATAACCTGCTCTAAGAATTTTGGTAGCAGTGGTCTATCCCAAATAATGTCCTCCAGATAAACCTGAATGAAACTCAATTAACACTTTCTCTTTTTCTTCTATTTTTATGCACTTTAGAAGCACTCCATCAAAATTTTTTCTATATAAGCCTTCTGGTATCAAGACATACTTCAGCACTTGAAGTCTAAACCTTCTTTGCTATGATGAATTTAGTCTTTCTGGACACCTTCCTATCTAGAAGTATTGGATTAATTCTTCGACCCAATCGAGTCTTTCTGCACCTTGCTCGATCTCGAGCATGTTATCTAGATCTTCATTTATGCACATATTATAGCCCTTTTCTGGTGAAGTTGCTAGCTATTGGCATAATGCTCTACCTTTCACAAGTTTTGTGGGGTGAATCTCTACATCATATTATTGTATCTTAGTTACCTATCTAACTCTCTTATCACCAAGTTCCCCTTGAATGATGAAATTTTGGACATCTGCATGAACTACATAAACTATGGTCTTACTTTGTGACAAGTGATGCCTAATTTTTTTTAAAGACTTTATGACTGCATATACCTATTTTTCTATGAAGTTGTAGTTCTTTTGATAATCATGGAAAGTTTAGCTTAGAAAGAATACTGGGTGTTCCTCTTCTTGAGCATCTTTCTATGTTAATATTATGACATAATTATCTTCAGATCCATAAGCGTACATGATGAAATACTTGCTAAAATTGAGGTTGATCAATATTGGAGCTTTTGTGATAGCTTCTTTGATCTATTCAAATGCTTCTCTCCTTTTTGGGGTCCATTCGAATATTGCATCCTTCTTTAAGAGTTTAGTCATGGGTTTCATAATTTGTGCAAAATCTGAAATAAACTTGTAGATAAAATTAATCTGCCCAAAGAAATATTGTAAAGCTTTCTTATTTAGAGGTATGGAGAGGGATAGGATGGCTTGAATTCTCTCTGGGTCGATCCATACCTTGTTTGGAAATGACATGGCCTAAGAGTTTACCCTCATGAACAACAAATATAGACTTCTTTGGATTTAAAGATATTCTGAACTCTCTACATTTTTTGAAGACCTTTTCTAAATGATCCAAATGCTATTGTTTGTCATGAGAAAATACTATCATATCATCCAGATATATCAAAATTATTTTATTGACCAATTCTCCAAAGGTGAAATCCATAGCACGTTGGAATGTTGCTCCTACATTGGACAATCCAAATGGCATCCTTTGGTAGGCAAATGTACCCCATTTGGTTGTGAAAGTTGTCTTATGTTGATCTTCATCCTTTACCCATATCTGATTATAGCTTGAGAAGCCATCTAATAATGAGAATCTCTTTGCTCCTACTACTGTTTGTAGGATCTGATCAATCTAGGGTAGAGGGTAATGATCTTTCAATGATGCTTTGTTCAAGTTTTTGAAATCTATGCATAGATGAATGTCTCCATTCTTATTTTGGATAGGCACCAAGTTTGCAACCCATGTGGAATGCTTAATTGGATAGATGATTTTGGCATTTAATAATTTAAGCAATTCTTGTTTCATAGTTGCTTCAATTTTAGGATTAATAGGCCTCTGCTTCTATCTAAAGGGTTTAGAATCAGGGGCAAGTTCAATAGTATGTTGAATTATATTTTTATTATAGACCTAAAGGTCATCATAGCTCCAAGCTATAATATCTTGGTATTGAATGCAAAGTTGCTTGAGTTGATCTACTTATGTATCTGTACAATGTACCCCAACCTTTAGGCTTTTACTTGGTTCAACCTCAACTTCTTTGTAAGCTTGTTGTTCTATCTTCATTCTTCGACCTACATTCCTATCATTATTATCAAATAGACTCTCAAGGGTAATCAGCCCTTTAGGAATATGATTATTCTTTAGTTGGATGATGTCTTCTTGATCAAACTATTGAGATATTTCTTTTGACTAATTTGAGTAGATTGCTTATTTTGTGAGGAAGTCTATGATCTATTGATCATTTTCAAATATTTTCTAAAATATCCCTATCTAGGATAGATGGTCTAAAAACCAACTTTACTTTGCTTTTATTTGAACCCAACTCTGAAGCAGGTGCATAGTTTGCTCCTCTAGCTGCAAGTGCATCAACTAATTCATTTTGCTCTTGAGGGATAGCCTTTATGTTTAGAGCTTCAAAGCTTTCCATCATGTCCCATACTTTATTTTGGTATACCTTCAGGTAATGATGTCTACTATTACATTTCTTAGTGACTTGATTAACAATTAACTCTGAATCACCATAAATTATCAGCAACTTGATTCCCATATTTTTTGCTTGCTTTAGACCGAGGCATAGCACTTCGTATTCAACAACATTATTGGTGCAACTCCATGTCAGCCTATATGAAAAAATCTTGATGCCTTCTGAAGGGGATACTAATACAACATCAACTCCAATACCATTCTTACATCTAGCTCCATCAAAATACATTTTCCAAAGTTTTGATTTATGCAAATATTGATTTGAAACAACTAATATTTTCTTTTTACATTCTGAGGATGAGAGATGATAAGTGCCTATGCTAGTCTCAATCATGGCATTATAGTTCTTTAGAGAAAATTGATCTTCAATCTTTAGCTCTTCTAGAACATCTTCCAACAAGTCTATTTCTTCATAGATAGTGCTAATATACTCATCTTCTTCTATCCTTTCAATGTGATAGGATGTGGGTTTCTCTAGAAGAATCTTGATCTTTTTACCTTTATGAGGAATCATCATATGGGAATAGTCTAGGTACATGTAACCTCCTAATTTAGCAGTGAATTCATGTGATAAGCAAAGGCCAAAATAAGGTTCTAGATCAACCACAACTATTTCTTGTATCACAGTGATTTTTGGTGCTCTGTGAAGTGTCATAGGAATATCCTTGATGACCCCAAATGTCTTTACAGGAGTACCATATAATTGGAGCACACTAGGGCAAGAACGAGTATATTCCATCCCCATTAATTTACATACTACTTTTGGCATTACTATAGTAGCAGCTCCAAAATCAATCATGCAGTTGTGAACTACCCAACCTTCCATCCTTAAGGATATGTAGAAAGGAGGTGGTATGTTCTTCATAGCTCCTAGACTCATTTCATCTTGAGCTAGGATGTACTCAAAATTTGGTTGATCTCCTAGAACAACTTTCTTCAATGAGGCTCTAAGAAGATCTATCTGATCAAGAATCATTAATGCATCATACATGCTTATTTTAGGTTCATTGAACTTCCTTCTATATTCTTGGGTAGCCTCAATCCTCTATATTTTGGTGACTAAAGGAAATATGAGTTTATCACGTGCTTCCTCCTATGTATCAGGTAGCAAACCTTTGGCCTTCTCTATTTGCTTTGAGCTAGAAGGATCCTTTTGTAGTTGTGGTGGAGGTGGAGAAGCTTTAGATTCTTTTTGAATTGGAGCCTTCCCAGTCTTGGGTATATTCTACTCTTTTGGATTCTATGACTGAGATGAGACTTTAAAGGGCTCCAATTTCTATGGATCCACTTGGATTTACCTTTTCCAGATCTCATTAGTACAAAAATGTGTTCTTCTTCCAATGGATCTTGTGTGAGCATAATTTATTCTAGCTCCCATAACATATTAACCTGGCCTTTTTGAGACCTCTCAACATTTTCGAGAGCTAATTATGCATGATGTTGATACATAACACATGTGTCTGCACTGTGGTGATCACTACAAACAAGACACCAAGGATGATTCTCAATTTTTGAGATTGTTAGCTCTTCTTCTTGATAACTGTTATTAGTTTTTTTAGTTGTATTACTGCTTGAAGCTTTCTGGTCTCTGGAAATATAAGGAAATATTCTGAACTATGATCTTTCCACTTCTCTTTTCTCAATTATTGTAACCTTATTATTTAGAGTTTTCAAAGTAGATAATACTTCTAACATGATTGGAGACTCTTTGGATTCCTTTTTTGGTAACATTGGTAGGGTAGGCACTAGAGGCAATAGAGGAGGGAATGGGAGAAATTATGGGAAAAGAAGGGAAAGTGACTGAAGTGGTAGACATTTTAATTTTCTGAGAAGTTTGTGGTATTTTTGGAAAATATGACATTACTGCTCTTGGAGGTAATCTTCCTACAAAAATCAGAGCATTCTTGGTTGTGATAGCGACTTGATAAACTTGAGGAAAATAAAAAATATTTGACTATTGGGTTTGTAATCCCAAATCAGGGCCCAATGCTCTAGTGTAGTAAATATATGCTAATGGACCTGGTGGCCTGATATTCTATGGAATGCGTTTCCAGGTTCTACTAAACCTTATATTGAAATCAATGATTAACTCTTGGGGATGCCTTTGGATGATAATAAACTGAGTCAAAAGCAAAAATGGATCGGCCAACTCATTAAATTCTTCTACAAATGGCCTAGCTAAGTCAGCCCATGAGTGAATGGTGTTATCTCCTAGGGTGCAATACCAACTAAGTATCTTTCCTCGAAAATACATAGCAAGAAGTCTGACCATGACATCTTCATCTCTGATGTTATGAATTGTAGCTAATGATACCAAATATTTTTGAAAAAGAATTTGAAATTTTTATATTAAAACAAGATCATTTATAAGTTGGGATGAGACTCCTCCCATCCTTAGCTAATAAAAAAACATGTTTACAATAGTAAAATAAGATCTACATTGGAGCCAAATATCCTAAACCATATTTCTACAATGGCTATCCAAATTAGCTAAACAATGGATTTGCTCACCAACCTACCTAATCCTCTCATACTCAATAGCCATGTCATTGTGCCACTAAACCCCTACCTCCTTATCAGTACCCATCTTAGCCAGGAAGTCAACCACTGTATTTAGATCTCTACTTACATAGACTGGAATCACATCATATAATTCCCTCCACAATTCCTTAATTTGGGTGATAAGAATCCTCAACCTCCATGTCTTCAAAGCAAAGTTCCTCATGTAATCTAGAGATCCCACCAATATTTGAGAATCTGATTCTAGGATTATCCTCCTATAACCTTGTATTACCACCAAAATAGAAGCAAATTTGATAGCTAAGGCTTCTACTTCATTGTTTGTGGCCCTTCCCAAGCCTTGTAGTTCTCAATAGAGCACTATCCCAACATGATTCCTACATACCACTCCAATTCTAGCTCTACATAGATTACCTTTTACAACTCCATCAGTATTAAAATTTAATTCAACCTTCAGGGGGTGGTTTCCAAATAGCTCTATCCTGCCCCTCTTGCACTTTAGCTTCCTTCTCCATCATCCCTATATCAACCTAAGTTTCCTCTTTAGCATACACTACCACCATTTTTGTGACTTTACTCCAAATGGCTTGCCAAACGCCATCTAAGGATGAAAAGGTTTCTCTAAAAATTCTACCATTTATCTCTAACCACACTTGCTACCAAATGAATTTTAATCCAAGCTTCCAACCGATACAAAGAGCTTTATATTTAAATATACCCATCTTCCATATTTCCCAAATATTAATCTGATTCAAATCACCATTGGCTCAAATTTTATAAGATAAAAACCATTTCTCCTAGATCTGGTGCATAAATGGACACTCAAACATCAAGTGGTCAAATGTTTCCTCACTCTTGTAGCATAAAACACATTGAAATGGAACAATGATTCTCCTACGTATCAGATTATAAAAAATAAGAATTCCACTGTGCCTATGTAGACACCAAAATCTAGCCACTTGTCATCCATCTGTGTCCTCCAATCACAAACATCCATTATTTATATATGTGTATTTGTTTAATATATATTTAAATATTAATATTTTATATATTATATTTATATATTTAATAAATATATATGTATTTATATAAATTAATCCTAGCCATCCACTATGTTTTAATCTTAGCCACTCATCCATCTCAATCCATGCCACTTGTCTAGATTTAATCTCCACCCTTCCTTATGTTTTGATAGCGTTCGCTTAGTTTGTGTCATCAAAACCCTAGCATGTTCAAGGGAGGATTATAGGATTCATTTTGATGAAACAAACCCTTAATCATTTAATCTCTTAAGCTCTCACTCAAACCCTAAGCTTCATTAATATTGGAATCCCTAAATCCTTAAGACCTTCTGCCCTAGCCACTTTGCCATCACTTTCATCTCTCGTCGCCACTATCACATCACCCATTTTTTCCCATCGCTAATCCTATGTAGAACTAGATCTAGTTCTACAACATTCTCCTTAGCCCCAAAACACACCCTAGAGCTATTAGAGCACCCCTAGGTTCCATATGAGCACCTTTAGGTATTTCTTTAACTCTCTGGTGCATCTAAAACCATCACAAAACCAGATCTATAGTCCTATGACCATCGAGCACCATTCGAGCATCCTTTCAACCTTCATCAATAGTAGAAGAGATAGAAATTAACATTGTGACAAGGTAATAATGTTCTATGAATTTATTTTACATTATTGCACTTCTATTTTTAGTTATACATTGCAACATCTAGGATTTTAGTTGTTTTATCTTTCAGAGGGTCTCACACAATGGAGCCCTCATAGGTGCTTCTAATATATTTTTGTTTCTTTTTGTTTGCAGGTGTAGGTATCATATTTTTGGAAGCTATTGAATCTAGGGTGGCCTTTTTAGGATACACAAGCCCACCAACAAATAATGTTTGGATTGAATATGAGTGTGAAGACACCATATATTCCATGAATTAGGGCTTCGAAAACCCTACCATTTGTAACTAGGGTTTTTAAACCCTAGATCTGTAACATTTGTATCAATACCAAATAATATTATAAACATTGAATATCAAGACTCCATTTTTATCAATAAAATATTATCTCTATTCATTGTGCAACATATTGTGTATTGGTTCTATTTATTTGCTTTGGTGTTGTTCAATTTTTGATTTACAAAATAGTGATCACGGTGGGACTCCAAAGGATTCTTCACTCAAATTTATCTTGTCACTAATTTTTAGTATCTATTTTAATTTTGCAAGTTCCAAAAATTTGATTGTGCAATTTTCACAAAAAACTAGGGTTACTAGAGGTTGCATAATTCGATCGAAGGTTGCATGGATGCCCTGCTGTGCTCGAGGGATGCCCTGGTGCATTAAAGAGATGCCCTACAATGTTCTAGTGGCTCTAGGGTGTGTTTCATAGAGTGGGGAAGAAATACATAGGCTTCTTGGTAAGCCTGATTCAAACCCTAACCCATTTCTATCTTCATTTTCATGCTTTTTATAGTAAAATTAACAAAAAGAAAATCATTTATTTTTCTGTTTAAAGCATTTACATTTTTTATTTGCATTTTAGGTATTTACATCATTGCATTCATGCATTCACAATAGATCACATTTATTTTAAATTTTTATTGCTTTCTGGTGTATTCATTCACTATTTTTGTATGTTGTTTGCATTTGAAGTTACAAAAGCATTATTAGCTACATAATAGGGTTAAAAATTTCCATTTTTACTTGTCTAAATTGGAACAAGATCATAATACTAAATTATACTCCCGTATTTGGTGATTCAAGGTGGAAGAACTAGGTGAACCCTCCACTGTTGGAATCATGTGATGATTCAGAGTGGGACTTAAGCAAAGTACCCTATGTTTTTTTAGGAACTTGGTATTATTGTTTTTGGATTCTAATTTAGACTTGTGAAATAGGTTTTTTTTAACATTGACTAAACATAATAGATAACACAAACATTAAAATAAATTACACTACACATTTCATAGTATACAACAGTGAGTTGGATTTCATCACCAACCATTTTTTGAGATTTGGCGACGGTGGGATTCACCTCCATCCATCAATATCTGCCCTTAGCAACCATAGTCACCCATGAGGAAAACTTTCTAGATTTCATCATTAGGAAGAATCTTAGTTGCCATCCAACCGTAGATTTCACCTTGCATAATTCATATTAGCACATTTAGAACACACAAACCTCACAAAAAACATAAAAGCGAGATAATTTTTTTTTTTGCAAAGCATATGATTGAATTTCTTGTTTAATTATGTGTGTTCTTCATTTTATTTTTTCTTTCTACACATTCCACACATTTCACCACCTTCATTTGACTCATTAGATTATGGTTTCAACCCAAAGCCAAGAAAATATTCTAAGTCAAGCCCTTTCCAGCCAAATCACTTCATCTATGGAGTGTTTCACTTCTTCAATTGCCACTTATATGGCTAACCCTGTTAGTGTGATACAAATAAGCTATTCTAGTTTATCTACAGGTCCATCACATGCTGTGTATACTTCAAATTCTAATTTATTACATAGAGCCACCAAAATTCCTATTTTGGAAACTGAGGCTTCATCACTCACAAATCCTCACATAACTCACATAGACATGGTTAAAGTGGAAGCTTTTCAAAGATCTTATAACTATGTTCTAGAACAAATCCATTGTCCATGTAGGCACAATCCTTCTTTTCAGCAAGAACTTACCTGTTTGCAACCTTTAAGTTTCACCCAGGTGTACACTAACCCTATTTTTGAGGTATCATCTGCACCTTTCCAACATTGGTCCATTCCACAATAGTCATGTGCTCAAAGCACTTCCATTCCGTGTTCATATACCACTACCTATGGAAACCATTTGTATGAAGCACATGTCAATGTTGATTTACAAATTCTAGCTTCCATTGCATCCACTACCCCACATTTAGTTGTAATACCTATTGTAACTTATCCTCCACCCACTTCATCCATTCCAACCACATCCACACCATAGAACTTAGATATGGCTATACAAGATGCATGCCAACACCTTAATAAATTTCTCAAGGAGTGAAGAAATGCTCATTCTTGTCCCCAAAAACAAGTATAGGTGCAAACTATTAAGCCTCAGCCCACATCCACTCAGCTTACATTATTTTAATAAAATACATCATGGATATCACAACCTTCTATATTTTCCATTCCCACACATCCATAAATCCACACCCGTTTCATTCAAACAAGTCAGCCCACTCAGTCCTAAAACATCATCTCCATTCCATCATTTACATTCATTCAATCATCAACATCACCAAATTCAATCTAGTCCATCAAATCATCAAAATCTCATCACACCTCAACCTTTCACCACTTCACCGTAACAAAATCATCAAGTGATTCAGGGATTCCGCATACCTAGGGAAGACCCTATAATTCAGGCTTTGCAACAACAAATTGATATCTTGATACAACATACTCTTGGTATGATAAACCCGAAGATAAATTTGAGAAAACTTATCAGTCAGCCAAATCACTTTTTAGTACCATCATAACCATATTCGATAGAATTTATAGTACCAAAAATTGACAAATTCAAAGGGACTGGGGACCTAGAGAGCATGTGAACACATTCATCCATTCATGTTTTAGAAATCAAAATTAATATGCCCTAATGCTCAAAATATTTCCTCAAAAATTAGGGGGAGATTTTGTGGAGTGGAATAACCACTTGCCTCATAATAGCATTTATACTTTTGAGAAGTTCATGAACCAATTCCTTGAGAGATTTTCCATCAATGCTAGAAAGAAAATTTCATTGACTGAATTACATATGTAACATTGTAAAAGGCTAACACCTAATGCCGTAATGGTTGTAAAGCATGTAAAAATGAGCATTCATACACAAATTGACAAGAAATAACACATAACAAGAAATGTATCTTCCATTAATTTGAATCAATCCATGTTACAAATCCATCCCTCTTAGGGATACCCATTTGATACAACAATTACAGTAGGAAAATATCCCTCGCAAGGGTAGGTGTCTTTCAATGCCTTCTACGATGACACGAACTGCTCCAAGGTGTAGATGACCTTCTTCTCCATGATTAGAGGCATTTTTTGCCTTGCATGTCAAAACCCTGTTAGTCCTACGTGCAATAAACAACAAGAGGCATATCAGTAATAAAGGAGGCCTCTCTTGATGAGGCTTTTGGAGGAAGATTGTACAAAAGATGTCATAGCAACATGAAATCAAGAAAATGCAAGAAATATGTTAAACTACATTAAACATGATAATTCTACCATTAAGAATGTAAAGGAAACATCAATTAATCTATCTAATGCCTCAATTATGAATTTGAAAGCATGAAAGCATGGAAAAGACCATTAGTATCTTGATTGCAAGAATGAAAGAAAAGTGACTAAAACCCCTAATTCTATCAGTCAAAGTCTCTATTAAAGCAAATAAACATGAAATATGCCTAATATAATGAAGTTAAAAGATCCTACGACTAGAAAACAAGGAAATCAGAGATAATACCCTGATCGCGGCTCTGCCCCGTAGTGAGCACTATTAGCCGTGATTGAGCCTGAGATATATTTACCCTCCAATTCAAGGGTTGAATCTCTGAATCTCCCTACCAAATTGATGGTCAAGGGTCACCTCTGTGTCCTCTGACTAGTTTGGTGGTTGGATTGCTCAGATTGCATGTGAAGTTGGCGTAATTGAGTTTCTTGGCTCTCCTAGCCTCCTAAGACCTCCATGGCTTGAATTGCCATTTTGATCTCTCAATTTGGGGTAAGAAAGCAATATCACAATGCAATTAGGTGAGTGTTGAATTCGATAGGGCTTCACTACTCAAATTCACCTATGCATCTCTCCGTACATCTCCCATTTTGGATGGGGTCTTATAGCACCTAGGAGGGCTATGTCTTAGCTTCTTGAGGAAGCCAAGATCAAGAATGGATAGCTGGAGCAGTTGGAGGGAAACTTCTAGATATTTCCACCCCTAAACCACTCAGATCTGCAACCAATTGGCCATTGCAACCGATTTTGGATCGACCAAGGTCCAACTGATTTTGACTGCTAGTCATGGCTCTGAGGTGCGGTCAACACTGCTAACCGTGGGTGTCAATCGTGGCTAACACTGATTAGGCCAAACTACCTAAATGAGTGGTTAGAACCACTGCTATACCTTGGTATTTGTCCAAGGTCTTCCATATGGTCTTCTAGCATGTCCCATATGAGTAGTCACCTCGACATGACGCATTTTAGGTGTCTACAGATGCCCCTTTTGAGATGCGTTGTGAGATCGAACAATGTTGAGAAAAAATAGACCTCCTAAAATGATGTCGTAGGTTGGATGATGATCATTAGTCTGATCAACATTAGATGCTCAGGGTCCAACAAAAGGATGTGCATCCTAGAATCATTGCTTCCAACTGGATGGAAGGCTTAAATTTGCAAAATCTTTGGCAAGCTCGTCATCAGACATTCGGGTAGCTTTGGTGCTACTATAGGATTTCGAGCCTATATAGATCAGAAAGGAGGAGAGCTACTAACTAAACTATCATATTTGCTTTTTGCCCCAGTAGAGGGTAAGCTTATGATAGTCATTGGCAATGATTCGTAAGATGAACATAATTTTGACAAGATCAAGGGATCTACGATCAAGGGATCTTCTATTGACTTTGATTATGATTATGATATTATGACTACCCCCTCAAGCGATGAGTCGATGAGGGTAATGACAATTGAATGAAGTGACAAGTCACTTGACCACTATGAATGACTTTGAACAAAATAAGATTTAGCATTTGATAATTGATTAGGCCTAATCAGCTATGATTGCAACTATTAATAGTAATTGTACATCTCTATCCCATGGAGCGGTCCAACCTCAATGGCCTTCTTAGGGAATCAAGATGATAGCAATTCCAATTAGGCATGTGTTGAATCATATTGTTTGATGATCTACTAAAAATGTCATAGAAGAAGTGATATGAATACCTCATTCCCATGGAGCAGTCTGAATCATCTGGGCCTTCTTAGGGATTGAAATGAAGCATAACAATTCCACGATGATGAATTTGCCCCAAATGTCCTTATGGTAATTTACTCATCTTGTCGGATTGCATGGAGCACAAGTCGCTACAACCACCAAGTGTATAGGGTAAATTACTAGGTACAAGGCACATTTGGCTTTTTAGTTTATCTAATTTTTTTTGTTATTTTTAATATTTTTGACAATTCTGGTCAGGTGGGTATTTTTAATTTGACATTTTACAACTCCTCATGATGGGATTTTTGAGCATTTATTATGGTTTTCTAGCCACGTTTGTCAATAGCAACTAGGTTTTCAAATTTTTCTAGCCACGGCTGACATCCATGGTCGACAAACCCTAGTTCTGCGCCCATGGGTGTCAACCGTGGTCAGGAAAAAAATAGGAAATATTTAAAAAATTTGCTGTCATTTTTGATATCATTTTCAACTTGATAGCTTGCAAATCTTGAGTGCTCTGAGAGGTGTTTGAACAATTCTAATGTGAAGCACTACTGCAAACTTGACCTCACTACCACCTGGACCGATGGTAGCCCAACTTGGAGGAGCCGGTGCGACTAAGGTAGAAGCACACAAAACCCTCGACCATTATTTATTTTTACCGATTTTAAAATTAACCTCATTAAGTAATGGGTCAAATGAACATCATTAAACCATCGGTAATGAACCTCACCCTAGTTAGGTTTAGCTTAGGTTAGCTTAAGGGGAGGGGTTTAATTTAAAAAAAATTTGTTTTTGTTTTTCTTCTTTTGTTTTATTATTATTATTTTTATTTTGGGGGTCTCGGGATGAGGAAGGACCCTGAAAAGGCCTTCCCTCCTGACTATGACTAGTAGGCATGGTCCCCAATTGGTAAATTGGGGGCCACGTAGTGGGATTTAAATCCCAATGGTCATAAATTTGACTGCCATCCCGACCATGGGTCTGAGCCATGACTCGAAACATTAGAATTTTTTTTAATTTTTTCAATTTTTTATTTTTTTGAATTTTTAAGGATTTAATTGATTTTTTTAATTTTTGAAGTAATTTTTCCATTTTTTGAATTTTTTGGGTGCATTTTTTATTGTTTTTGGATTTTATGATTTTGTTTGTCATTTTTAAGTCATTTTTTATGTTTATGATTGATTTTTATTTATTTTTGCCTTATTATCTTGCTATCGACCAGACTCTAACTACGAGGGTGAGGGAATCAGAGATCCTTCACAACCTACATGGTGCCCTAACTCAGGTAGAGTAGGATTGGTTTGGGGCTATGGGATTTGGCTACGTCTTGCACCTCCCCACCATTAGGGCCGACCAGGCCTACATGACTACATTGGCCCGATGCTGGGATGCGCAGACCAATACCTTTCACCTATCGATAGGTGAGATGACTATTACTCTGGAGGATGTCTACCACATATTTCGACTCCCTCTGGATGGTGAGGCCATCACATCTTCATCGATGGAGGTGAAGGATGTAGTATTCACGATGATATTTGGTGGTCGTAGCGAGGCAGCACAATGACACTCGAACCATGGAGGGGTCCACATTGAGCATTGGTACACCTAACGGGTCTTCTCCTAGTGAGCAACCATTTTTATGCACCTGATCATGCAGATTGTCTTACCTGACTCTTTTGGAGTGAGGTTCCCTTGGAACCTCCTGGCTAGGATGCATGATGTCTTGGCGAGCAACACTGATCAACCTCTGATCCTATCCTGGGGGAGTGCCCTACTAGCGTAGCTCTATAATGAGTTGTATCAGATCATATAGAGGAGCAGAGTAGGCATCGGCTGCAACTTACTACTTCAGATCTGGGGTGGTAGCACATTAATATTGAGCACCCCATTGGCCTACCACTCGAGATTAGCACCATTGAGGAGGTGCACCAGTGTTATGCAGCATGTTGGCCTCATGAGCAGGAGGGCTTCTAGAGTAGATCTCACATAGGGGATCTGGCTCACTACATTGGATAGTTCTCATGATTGTAGATGGGTGAGGTGGACTAGCCCATACCTAGACTACCCTCCATGGATGGAGGTTGATGATCGATTATATCGAGCATGTAGAGATAGATGGCTCCTTGGATGCAAGTCAGGATTAGGTAGGACATTCTAGAGTTGCCTACTATCTACCATCACCTCACTCTAGAGAGGGACTTGACATGGCCTAGGGTGACTCCACTGGAGATGAGGATGATGAATTTTAGGAGTCAGGCTGACCGATGTAGGGACTACTCCTAATTATGATACTTGGTGGACACTTAGGGTATGGTAAGGCTTTGAGGGCCCCTTGGGTAGGATAGTAGATGACAGCTGAGGGTAGAGGGAGTCGAGGTAGACCCTCATGATCATCGAGTTCGTTAGAGGATTGAGGGTGGATGGGGTGAGGGAGCTACAGAGGAGGCACCTCTAGCTAAGGAGGAGGGTGACGCTCTCAAGGAGGGCGAGGCCACACTTGATAGTGAGGTTGGATAGCTCAGGGCCCAGGTTGCTAGCCTACAGACTCAGGTAGGCTCTCTACAGACACAACTTCTACATCGGGACACCACCATTGCCACCTTACAGGAAAAGGTTGGGGATCTACAGTCTTGACTCACAGTAGGGTAGTCTTAGTGGCATGGCTACGAGGAGGAGAAGACCACTCTATAGACTAGGATTGCCTTGGTAGATATAGAGATACAATGGGTTATAGGCCAGCATCCTCCTATAGTCTCAGCTAGATGCTCTTAGGGCACAACATGATGTGCTCAGGGTTGAGAGGGGAGATCCCTCTACTTCATAGGTTGCTCTAGCACCACCAGCTACTCTAGCAGCTCAGGTAGTACAAGGTTTAGCAGGGCTAGATCTAGGTGCAGAGATTAGGAGACTCTAGGCTCTAGTGCAGTAGCACATTGATGATAGAGCATGGGATTCTGCCTACATCACTTCCTTGAGAGGATCGATTTAGCTACTTGGGGGTGAGGTTCTAGAGATGCCCATGGCTTCAGGCTCTCAGAGGACTCACACTCGAGAGATAGGCCAGTCTTCATCTCACTCCAGCCATAGGAGTCACAGATCAGAGAGGACCTTGGGTGCTAGCTCCAGATGTAGGGATGGTGGAGGCGAGGGTGGAGCCTCATAGACTGGGGGTGCAGGCCCTGCTTAGTACATATCTATGCTAGATGCTTGTACCATTTTTGTGTGTAAGGTCGAGGACCTACACAACTGTAGCCTATGGGTATTTTTGACATATGTCGGTGTACTTCTTATTATGTATATTTTAATATATAAAAAATATATATATATATATATATATATATATGATCTGACATTGAGACTTATTATATGTGCTTTTTTTTTTTTTTTTTTATTTTTGAGAGTAGGAATCTTAGATATGTTTATTTTATGCTATATGATGTGATGTATGGATGACATGCACTAGCTAGATAATGGATGTATGATTTTAGATGCAATGATATATGTGTAGATGGACTACTTATGATGCAATGTTTGTTGTTAAATGCATGTTTAATTTGTTGTACTTGTATGCATTTAATTTATGTTGTTATGACATAATTTATGCCATGTATGTATTGCATAACTTTTTCTATGATGAATGCTATGTAAATGAACATGTATGTTTTAATCACTTAAAACATAATGTATGAATGCAATATGAGTTTAACAATCTAATGGATGACACCACAAAATGTATAACAATCATGAAATGTAATTGCTATATCTTTTTATGAAAATTGATAAATTGTGCACCCATATGTGAGATGCAATTATATATGGTTTCTATTCATAAGCTTTTGTATATTAGAATAGTATATATAATATAGTCAGTGGCCATTTAAATATCATTTCTGACATCCATCCGGTATCTATCCTATATTATAAATAGTTCTAATAAACAAACTCTCATAAAAGAAATTGATTTTTGATGATTGCATTGAAAATTGATTGTTGCTATTTGGGAATTTTTGAGGCTTTCCATGAGACTCAAACACCTTAGTTGACTTATCAAAAGTTGTATACTAACCATACTAGACTTCTGAAAAATAAAGTTTTTGCTAGGATAGACCCTAACTATTCATTATCCCTGTGTGTGCAAATGAGTATATTAGATAAGGCATAAGCATACCCCAATGTCAGGCGAGATTCTTTCAGCCCATTGCTAATATTGGGGATCCTCAAATGTCTATCCGATCCTAGGTTTATATTTTAGTTAGACTAGACCACTAGGCAATCCGGGCCACCTAAAGCTAGCTCATTTGTAAATTGCTTAGAACTACCCCTTCAATGATAGGCGAGATTATTTCAGCCCATTGCTGAGATTGAGGATCACTCTATGGATTTCAAGCATTGATCATTCTAGGGATTCAAGCTCACCCCCTTCTTTTCTTCAATTTATTGGGATACTTGCTCATATATAGTGATAAAAATCACTGTTTATTTTGTATAGTGATAAAAATCATTGTTTATTTTATACTTTTCTTTTGAGCAAGGGATTTGATACTGATTTGATTTCATTTTGAGGATTTAACTTTGGAATTTCACTCTAGGATTTTTCTCCTTCATTTGTAAGCAAGGGATTTATTCGGGTAGGGGGTAAACTTGTCCTTTTTCCAATGACCACTACTCTAGACCATTGCGCCTCACAAGATGAGCAAGTAATAAAACCTTTCACCTAAGGTGACCCGGACCACTTTTGTAGTGTTCATCCTTCCTTACCCTAATTAGGATTGTTTATGTGTTTGATTAGTGATAGGATTATGATATGCTAAGTGCTATCAAAACTAGACCTCATCTACAAAAGCAAAGCAAGATTTCTACCAAACTCTTGAGAAGACCACTAGGTATGGTTGAATGACCAAAAAACCTTAGTATATTCTTCATAGCAATAAGAAGGGTTGTGTTGAAAAACACAATTACTCACACGGGTGATGAATGATGATGATAGTGCAAAGATGCATGATTGAAATACAAACATGGTGTCATTTGTAAGATTGTAAACACAACCTATCCTAATGCAAGTGCAATGGATGGATATGCCTAATGCAATGCAAAATGAAATGCAAATGTTTTTGAAATTTTGATATTTTCCAATTTTTTAAATTTTATAACTTTTTGATTTGACCAAAGGGCTTATAGATGCCTTTGGAGCCTTTTATTGAATGACCAAAGGGCTTACAGATGCCTTTGGGGCCTTTTTATGGTTTTAGGCATAAAATGCTTTAAGGTGAAGGATGTTGAGAGGTTCAGGCTCTTCAACCCCTTCCAACGATGTCAAGCGGTATGTCCCAGGTCCAATCTTCTCAGAGATGATATAAGGACCTAACCAATTAGCCATAAATTTGTCTCACATTTTTGGTGGTAGATTTGAGTTCTGTTGGTTCTCTTTCAGCACAAGATCACCAACCTCAAAGTCTCTCAGATGGACTTTGTCATTGTAAGCTCATTTTAAGCGCTCTTGATAAATGCAGAGATGCTCAAGGGCATTCATGCGATGTTCATCAAGTAGCATCAATTGATCTAGGTGAGCTTGTCGTGCAGTGTCATCATCGATGAACTCTTTCAATGCGATGCACAATATTGGAATTTCCAACTCTAAGGGCATAATGGCCTCAGTGCCATATACTAGTGAAAATGGAGTTGCCCCAGTGGGTGTCCGAATACTAGTCCTGTAAGCCCATAATGCAAGGGGTAGTTAGATGTGCCAATATTTATGATGTTCTTGTACCATATTTTTCAATATGGATACCACTATCTTGTTCGAGGCCTCAGCCTACCCATTTGCCTATGGATAATATGGAGTCACAAAACTATGTTTGATCTTGTACTTGAACGTCAAAGCTCTCACAGTTTTGTTTTTGAATGATGTGCCATTATCCAAAATTATCTTGGATGGTATCCCAAAATGACTTATGATATTGGTGAGTATGAACTCAGCAATACGTGCTCCAGTTGTCATTGTTAATGGGACTACTTCCACCCACTTAGTAAAGTACTCAGTAGCCATAATAATGAATGTATGTCAACCCGATGATGGAGGAGAGATCTTATCGATGAGATCCAAACCCCACTGAGCAAATGGCCAAGCCGCTTGAATGGGCTGTAAGGCCTATGATGGTAGGTGCACAATATTAGCATGATGCTGGCATTTAACGCATTTCCTGACATACACATTGTAATCCTTCTCCATAGTGGGCCAATAATAACCCATGCGAAGGATGCACTTGATGATAGCCATGCCACTAAAATGGCCACCACACGTACCATCGTGAGCTTGCAAAATTACCCAAGATGATTCTTGGGGCTCAAGACAATGAAGGAGAACTCCATCGTAGCTTCGATGATACAAAATATCTCCTAACAAGACATACTTTGTCACTTTCTATTTAAATGTGTGCTTCATGACATGTGACAATCCCTGAGGGATTACACCAAGCTTAAGGAAGTCGTATATCTATGACATCCAGTTCTGATAGCTCTCAGTCTCAACTGACAAGACAACATGTTCCCCCTATGGTTTAACATTCACAAATGCAGACTGGGAAACAACCTTATGGTGAATGGTAGTACCATTCCTCGTAGGACCCTACGAGATCAATGACCCCCAAGGTGCTCTCTTGAGAAAGTCTCTGGCTCTATAGAACCATTCATGGTTTGGTTCTACCTGAATCATGTTGATTGACTCTTTGTTATCCAAAGCTTCATGTTGCACAATAGAGTGTGACAATATTTTTACGTGGATGGTAGTAAAATCGGTAGATGGATTCTGAGGGATTAAGGATCCCAAAGATGCCATAGTGTCTATGAATCTATTTGATGAATGAGGGATTGCCTCGATGTCATACCATTCCAACTGAGCTAAATATGTATCAACAAGATCTTTGTAAGACTTCAGGATAGGACATCGACACTAAAAAAGTCCCTTCACTTGGTTAACAATGAGAAGGGAATCACCAAAGATATTTAACCTTTTAATCTTCATGGTGACAACTATTTGGAGGCCCAAAATTAGGGCTTCGTATTCAGCATTATTGTTAGTGCAAGGAAAGTCCAACTTAAATGACAAGGGCATAGGAGCACCTTGCGGCATGAACAACACTATTCCTGCACCACCCCCTTGCTCACACTTCGAACCATCGAAGAACAAGGTCATATCAGCTTTGTTATCTGGTTCTTCAGGTTCGGGTGCTTCTGATAAGGCAAAAACTGCATCATCAGGAAGCTCAATGGTGAGGGGCCTACTATTTTCAAGAGGCACCTCAGCTAGTTGATCAACTATGACTTATCCCTTAATGGAATTTTGGCTAATGAATTCCAAATCAAATTCTATCAATAGCATGATCCACTTTGCAGTACGTGTATTATGATATGTCTTGCTCATCATATACTACAAAGGATTTTGTTTTGATATGACATACGTCGTATGACTTAACATATAATATCATAATTTCTTTGTAGCGAACACTACTGCTAAGCATAGTTTTTCCACGTATGCATATCCTAGCTCATAACTCACCAAGGTTCGACTAATGTAATATATGGCTTGCTCTTTATTTTGCACATTATTTTGGGCTAACATGGTCCCTAATGCAAATTCAGTCATCGATATATATAGCAAAAAGGCTCATCTGGTCTTGGTGGAGCTAGCACTAGTGGCATTGCTAGGTATTGCTTAATCTCAGCAAAGGCTACTTGACAGTCCTCATCCCAATTGAATGGGACCCCCTTGTGTAGCAGTCGATTCATGGGTCGACATTTATCTGATAATTATGTGATAAATCACTTTATGGATGCTACTTTGCCCTGTAGGCTTCTTAATTCCTTGATATTCATGGGAGGACACATTTCTAAAATTACCTTGACCTTCATTGGATCAACTTCGATGCCTCACTTTGAAATGATGAATCCCAAGAGTTTTCTTGAAGTTACACCAAATACACACTTCTTAGGATTCAACCTAACATTATGCTCTATCAGGTGATCGAAGACCTTTCTCAGGACCTCAACATGCTCTGAATGTAGCAATGACTTTGCCAATAAGTCATCGATGTAATATTCCAAGATCTTATGCATATAGTCATGAAAGATATATGTCATAGCCCACTGATATGTGGCACCAACATTTTTAAGACCGAATGGCATAACCTTATAGCAAAATGTCCCCCATGGCATTATGAACATGGTTTTATGCTGGTCTTCGGGCTTAATCCAAATTTGGTTGTAACCAAAAAAACCATCCATTAGGGAGAGCATTTCATGACCCATAGTTGCATCTACGAGAGCATCTATGTTCGGCAATGGGAATGAATCCTTTGGTGTTGCCTTATTGAGGTCTCTAAAATCCATACAAATACGGATCCTTCCATCAGGTTTTCCTACAGGCACCATGTTTGATACCCATTCTGGATAGTCGATGGAAATGACAAACTCTACATCCAATAGCTTCTACAATTCATCTTTGACCATTAAGGCTACTATCGGATGCATCTTCCTGAGTTTCTTCTTGATTGGCTTCTTTGATAGATCTAGCGAAAGGTTATGAGTAACCAATTTTGGATCTAGACCCAGCATGTCCTTATAAGTCCAAGCAAAGAGATCAGGTCTCTCTCTCAGTAGAGGGATGAGGTTGGCACGCTCATCAGGAGATAAAATTTCTCCAAATTTAACCTTCCTTGGATTGGTGGGATCATTACTGATATCCACTTCAAAGGTTTCCTCTATTGACATGTGGGATCCCTCCTCAAGCTGATGAGGCGTAGGGATCAAGTGGATGTCATCTACTGGGTTTATGGGTTCCGCATTGGAAGCATCCTCAGCATGATAAACATCATGTGCATAGCCTAGTGCAAAATGAAAAGGTTGCAACATTTCTTCATTAGGGAAGAAATATTCAGGCTCTAGTGGTGAGTCAACATGATCCCAATCAATAGCATCTACATTAAGACACAATGGTTTGGAAGGATCAGCTAGGTTGTGAAGTGGAGTGGTCAAATCAATGGAGATCATATTTATGGAATGGATCATATCTCTAGGACCACGTGCATGTGACTCTATATTTATATAACTTCCATCCTCGAGATGTGGTTCTAGGGGTATGGGGATCTCTAGATCTGGTCTATGAATAGACTCAAAAATAGGATCGCTAGGCTCAAGGAGCTCTCTGAATGTCGGTGGATTAGGGAAGACCATATGATAAATCCTATCCAAGTTAGGTGGTCTTCCTCTGAGGTAAGGATGAATATTGATATCTCTATGCATATCCTCTATAGTGTATGGTGCATTATGATGATGTAAGTAGGGAGGCCCTAAATAGGCTCTCTCTATTTCATATTCATCATCACTATCATAATAGAGACCTTCACCACTACCTACTAGAATCGAGAGATTGGGAAGGTGGGGCCCCATGAAAGCCCACTCTTGATAACTGCTATCATCTATGAAGGATTGATTATCCTCAATGACTATCTCTGAAGGTAATAGATGATGTAAATTAAGAGGGCCTAAATAAGCCAACTCAGTCTCATCCTCATATCACTCATTGTTTGAGGACTCACCATCATCATCAATGTCATATATGCAACTCGGTCCCCCTCTCTCAGATATGGACTCTACTATGTCCTCATCAGAATGATATTCTGACTCGGAGTCTTCTGCTATGCTAGCATTGTGAACTTGTAGGCCTATGTCATCGGCTATTGCATGGATTTTTTCATCCAAGTTTTCTCTTGGTATATGCTCTAGACCGGTCTCCACCAAGATATCTTTGTGATATGTCTTGGGTGGTTCTATAGTGACATAAGACACTATCCGGTTATCCCTAAAAAAGAGAGGGATTGGGGTGATAAGGATTGAAGTCGACTTCACCCCCTAGACTGAGGTATAGGTGGTCTAAATATGCCATGAGGAGTTCATCCTATCCTCTAATATGGTATCCTAACCTGAACCTATCTATAGGCAACTGATATTATGGTTCATAAGGCCTCCTACGCCCTTACTCAAATAATCCGAGACCGTAACCATGCCAATGGTAACATTCAAAATATCATAAGGCATACTCTAGGTTAGAAATATAATGAACATTCATAGTGAATGGCTCATCATCATCTTCATCCATGGGGGTGCGAGATGCAATCTGGTCGAGCCCTCCATAGATAAAATTAGTTTGGTTAGGAGGTACCCCCAATGGTACCACCATCCCTATGGGAAGACGATGGGCTTGTGGTCGGCCCATGTCTTATGCAGTCTCGATGATCAGTGTAAACATCACATTCTACATGATATATTCCCCCAATCTAGGATTAACCAAATGAACTGTCACCTATGGTGCATATGACCCTGCTGAAGATGCAGGTGAAGCAGGTTGAGGTGCCTCTTCGACTTCTACTTGAGCATTCTCTACTTCCATGGGAGTAGGAACCTCGATCACAACTGGTTTGGGCACTCACTTCATCTCTTTTTCACCCATATTTACTTTTAGCTTCCTATCATCTCGATGCATTATAGATGTCGATGGTCTAGTAGAAGCAGTTGTCATGTGCTCCGATCATTGAGATATGGATATTGTAGGTTTGGCACACACTTCTCTTATTTTACCTCTTAGCTCTTTGATCGATGATGCAGGCCATATGTCTAGGTGCATTGAGGGGAGCACAAAATCCCTTAGCAAATCTGCTAGATTCATGTATTTAAATGGTTCTTCATCTGAAGGCACCACGTGAACCTATCCCTCATGCACGTATTTGATACATTGATGGAGAATAGAGGGGACACAATGCATTTCTCTTATCCAAGGCCATCCTAGAAGTATATTATATTGCATAGCACCTTCAATCACATGACACATCATGGGGATGGTCTTTAGCCCCACCTAAATAGGTAAGACTATCGTACCGACAATTGAGCATAATGCATCATTAAAAGCTCTCAACGTGAAGGTAGAAGGTATGATATGCATCTTTGGTAACTTCAGGTATGTTAATGCCTTGGTCATGATAATATTGATTGATGATCCTGTATCAATCAAAACCTATTTGAAAGGTATGTGATTCACACACGCAATGATATGGAGTGGCGGGTCCACTATGATAGTGGAAACCATCTTGACTTCATGATCATGAAATTGTATGACCGGCTCTTGACACTATTGCACGTGTCCCATGAAGTGTGTGAATGCTTCAGGATCCTAGGACTATACTTCTATGGACCTTAGAATGTCCATAAGCATCTCCCTATGCTTGGGAGACTATTGAATCAGCTCATAAATTGACAACTTCATTGGAGTTATCTATAGGTTTTGGACTAACCTACTCCTGATTGTCACCACCGGTCTAGTTGGTGGGCCTGGTACATGTTGGGCTGGCCTTGGAGGAGGTATAACTTGGACTCTAATAGGAGCTGGAGGTTGATTTGGTCTCTCATACCTCGCATGTCTTGTGATGACATTGACCATTCCGATGAACCCATGGGTTGGTGGTTCGATGCGTACTTGATTGACTTGGCCAATATTGTTCCTTGGTACCTCATGGTTAGGTAGAGGATTCTTGTAAATCCCCATATTTTGATTATCTGGTGCTTGTGGATTATCCACAAGAAGCTTACCTCTTTCTATCATATTTTGTACTAAATGTTTGAAATACCAACATACCTCTATGTCATGACCTTTCATTCGATGAAATATGCAATATTGATCATCCTTATACCCCTTAGGCTTGGGTTGATTAGGGTCTATCATTTTGATCTCTGGTAAGTGTATGGCCTTGGCCTCACATAATTGATTGAATATCATAGTCATTGATTCTGATAATTGTGTGAATATGTGAGGAGGGCATCTTTCTTTATCCTTACCCTTCTGGTTGTTGCACTACTCATATTGCATAGGAGGAGGTTGGGCTTGATAATTTCATTGTTGCTGCCCCTTATCTCCTTTCTGAAGGTTTAGAACCACCTGATTGACATGGGCTAGCTTGGCCTATTGTTTCTCAATGCTTCTCTTGTTCCATTCCTTCTTATTTCTGAGCTTCAAGTTACCCTCCTGTAACTTGATATCCTCAATCACTTTGGCTTGCACCAAAGCCTCTTCGAATGTTTGATATTGTTACAACTATAATAATAATGAAATGTGCTTTGCACAAATTTTCATAAACATTCTAGTTAATTCAAAAGTAGGGATGGAAAATGGTAGCTTTACCATCATCTTTCTCCATAATTTCCCATAATCCATAACTGGCTCATCATCATGTTGCATTAAAGTAGCTATATCGGATAAGTTCACCTTCTTCTTGATGCCAAAGGAGAAGCATTCAAGAAATGCATCAACCAATTGCTCAAAATTGGTGATGTTGTACCTCTTGAGTTGATTAAACCACTCCTAGGCTGGGCTTGAGAGGGTCATGATGAAAGTCCATAGGAGTAGGGCATCATTTCTTCCAATCTGAAAGCACATGTCTAAAAAACTCATGATGTGCTCTTGAGCATCCTCCTCTCCTCTAAAATTTTCTAGCTTAGGCATTTCAAAATGCTTAGGATAAGCTAAAATAGGCACTAACGGGCATAAAGGTTCATTATGAATTTTATTCAAGGTTGGCTTTTGATAAGTTGTTCCTTGCTTTTCTATAGCTTTGACCTTTTTTTCCAAGACTTTATAAGCTTGCGAAGATAAGAACTCCTCTTCTATGGATTGCCTTGGAGGCACCTTTGGAGGCACGTTCCTCTTCGATCGAGGTGAAGGAATAGGCTCATCCTCCTCCTCGACTTGGGAGATTTTAGGATATTCTTGATCTAATTCATCTCCCACTTCTTCTTCATACTGCCTATGCCCATGATGCTCGGGTGGAGGGCACCCATCTCTATGTTGGGTCGTGTAGCGAGTATGGGTATCTATATACTCAGGGTGCAAATCAGGTTGCAAAGCAACTCATCTATCAATGCGCTCCCTATGCTCACTACGGGGATGTAAACCGACACTGGCTAGTCGATCCTCCCTCTCAACATACTCCTTTTGATCAAGGATGCATTGCTCATGCATTCATTATTCATATAAGCATTGTCTTATGAACCTTTGCCTCTGAGTGTTCTCATTTTTGAGGCATTCTCGCTCTGCATGGACATCCTCCAATTGGTCTTGGAGGATCTGACATCTTTGCTCTGACACCAGCTTGTGAGATCTATCTATGTGATCAGCCATTTGAGGCCTCTAGTGTGTGCACTCTGTTCGAGCGGCTTTGTGGGTGTGTCCCCCAATGGACTGATTTGCTATGCTCTTGCCCTTGTCTGTGAAGATGACATTCACATCTAGCTATTGCCTACACTCTGTGCCTGCATGAGATGTAGGGGCATACATATCTTGAGAATGCTTGGAGCACTCTCTAGGTTCTCTGATAGTCCTAATGGTACTACCACTATGCACACTCATAGGATGAGAAGGCATAGGAGTAGGCTTGTAACCTAGTTATCCTAGAACTTTATCCAAACCATCCAACTATCTACTATGCCATGGCTCATGAGGTGGCGTACCATTGGCTCCCACTTTAGATATGTCTATAGTGATCCTACAAGGCTCACCTTTGTTGGGAGTTTGAGTGGGCCTACGCTCGAAAGTGGCCCTCTCCATTTGCCCCTGGATGGGTGGATCTTGAACTCATCTATACTCAGATGTTGGGGGCCTCAAGCCTCCCTTAGACATAGGATGAAGGGGTACCAATCTGGATCCCTCAATGACAAACTCTTTAGCAGATCTCGTGGATGCACGTGGAGTGCGGTCATGATAAATGCTGACATGTTTGAAACCCCCATGTTGGGAAGCTCCATGCTCTGATCTATGTCTCGAGGAGTGTCTAGTAGCTCCTCATATCGGGGTATTCTCAAAAGATCCCCATGCATAGAATTTTCCCCTCTAATACTCATCGAATGACGTTTGGGAGGATTCTATGATTGAGGGTGCTGTGCATCTTGTTGTGCATTGGGTGGAGCTTCGGCCTCGACCTCGGATCTACGCTCGGGTCGGCCTCTCCGTGTAACCACCATGATATTGTATTATCTCTTATGTAAGTTTTAAAGCAAACAAAGTAAACAATGGTGATTATCTCTTTTAAAGCTTTAAAGTGAACCCTAAACTATTTGATGTGTTTTGCAATTTGTTGTATCAATAAGTAACTCTCATCATGTTTTCAATATGTTGATGATATACTCAATTGTTAAAGGGCTTTCACCTGTATACTCATAGCTCGACAACCTGGCAATGAACTCCAGGTCACGTAATCCCACCTATAAGTGTGGAAATGAAAGTCCACACCCGGTCAGGGAGCACAGGTACTTCCAGACCCTCACCCAATCTCACCCAGTCAGTGTTATACCCTTTGAAGAGAAGTACATGCAAATTTTCTGGGCTACGGATGGTTCTTGGGTCCGGTATTGGTCTAGTAACACAAGGATCGAAGGATTTGGGCCAACGGATGGAAATCACTGCCATCGTCATTGAACCCTACTAGTGGTTGGATGTGACTTCCAACTCACTAGCATTTACATTGTGTCATGGTGTGTGGGGTTCCTTTTATTTTGCATGAAAATTAAATGCATAAAACAACACTCAAATGATTCTTCTATATGCTATGCAAAAAGGAACGTTTAATTTTAGAAAGTATGCATGATTAAGCTAAATGACTTTCAAAAAATGCATACTAATGATGATGACGATATGGCCACTATATTGGGCCTCATACAAGCAAACCAACATACAAAAAGGACCTAGACCATTGGAGACTAGGGCGGACTACACTCAGAGGTCCATTGTTCCTAGCAGCGACTAGTGGAACCTAAGAAAAAGGACCTAGGGACTCAATGCATTTCATCTATTTTTGTTGCATTCCCTAATTATGCTAGCATTTTACACTTTCTAGAAAAACATAGATAGATAAAATAGGAAAACCAGGGAGATATGGGTCCTACCTCAGGTCCATATCTGATTAAGCTTTTATTCCCTATTGTATGACCTATCTGCTGCTAACCATGGCTCTGTGGCATGGCTGCAACTGTTGCCCATGGGTGTCAACCGTGACAACTTTTGACCATGGCTGTCAATAACGGCTAGCACCTATCATCACAAAACACAAATATCAGTGATCTATGGCATTTAATGTAGATTTCCCATCGTGATCACCTTCTGTAACATTGTAAAAGGCTAACACCTAATGTTGTAATGGTTGTAAAGCATATAAAAATGAGCATTCATACACAAATTGACAAGAAATAACACATAACAAGAAATGTATCTTCCATTAATTTGAATCAATCCATGTTACAAATCCATCCCTCTTAGGGATACCCATTCGATACAACAATTACAGTAGGAAAATATCCCTCGCAAGGGTAGGTGTCTTTCAATGCCTTCTACGATGACACGAACTGCTCCAAGGTGTAGATGACCTTCTTCTCCATGATTAGAGGTATTTGTTGCCTTGCATGTCAAAACCCTGTTAGTCCTACATGCAATAAACAACAAGAGGCATATCAGTAATAAAGGAGGCCTCTCTTGATGAGGCTTTTGGAGGAAGATTGTACAAAAGATGTCATAGCAACATGAAATCAAGAAAGTGCAAGAAACATGTTAAACTACATTAAACATGATAATTCTACCATTAAGACTATAAAGGAAACATCAATCAATCTATCTAATGCCTCAATTATGAATTTGAAAGCATGAAAGCATAGAAAAGACCATTAGTATCTTGATTGCAAGAATGAAAGAAAAGTGACTAAAACCCCTAATTCTATCGGTCAAAGTCTCTATTAAAGCAAATAAACATGAAATATGCTTAATCTAATGAAGTTAAAAGATCCTACGACTAGAAAACAAGGAAATCAGAGATAATACCCTGATTGTGACTCTACCTCATGGTGAGCACTATTAGCCATGGCTGACGGTTGAGCCTAAGATATGTTTACCCTCCAATTCAGGGGTTGAATCTCTGAATCTCCCTACCAAATTGATGGTCAAGGGTCGCCTCTGTGTCCTCTAACTAGTTTGGTGGTTGGATTGCTCAGATTGCATGTGAAGTTGGCGTAATTGAGTTTCTTGGCTCTCCTAGCCTCCTAGGACCTCCATGGCTTGAATTGCCATTTTGATCTCTCAATTTGGGACAAGAAAGCAATATCACAATGCAATTAGGTGAGTGTTGAATTCGATAGGGCTTCACTGCTCAAATTCACCTATGCATCTCTCTTTCTCCCATTTTGGATGGGGTTCTTATAGCACCTAGGAGGGCTATGTCTTAGCTTCTTGAGGAAGCCAAGATCAAGAATGGATAGCTGGAGCAGTTGGAGGGAAACTTCTGGATATTTCCACCCCTAAACCACTCGGATCTACAACCAATTGGCCATTGCAACCGATTTTGGATCGGCCAAGGTCCAACTGATTTTGACTGCTAGCCACGGCTCTGAGGCGTGGTCAACACTGCTAACCATGGGTGTCAACCGCGGCTAACACTGATTAGGCCAAACTACCTAAATGAGTGGTTAGAACCACTGCTATACCTTGGTATTTGTCCAAGGTCTTCCATATGGTCTTCTAGCATGTCCCATATGAGTAGTCACCTCGACATGACGCGTTTTAGGTGTCTACAATATAATATGAAACAATTTTATGATGATTCAGTCTATGAATTTGGTAACCGTTGGAGGGTTGTTATCACAAAAATGCCATTCTCCCTACCAATGGAAGAGCTAACTAGACTATTTACCAAGAGTTTCTTAAAACCCATATCTTGGTTATTGCAATTACAACAGTATAGATCATTTGAAGAAGCTCTTGCCTAGGCTAGCATAATTTAAGAAATCAAAATCCAAGAAGGTGTGCTCAAGCCTAAAAAAAATTAATGGTAGAGCAAAGGCCAATCCAAAGGAACATATTATGGCTAATCTAAGTCAAGTCAGGATAACCAAGCAAATAAAGTAAATCAAGTGATCATGATCCGACTGGTAAAGGCTCAACAACACTAACCCGTACAACAACAACTAAAACAAATTGCATATAATGCAATTCCCTCACCATCACAAGTTCCAAACATAGTGCTAACTATGGAAAATCATCAACATTGACAATCTATTTGATAAAATTACCAATACACCCCCTTAGCTGAATCATATGCCTCCATATTCCATAGGATGTATGACACCAACCAACTTGCCTTACCTAAGTTCAAACTTGATGATCCCACCAAACATAGCAAAAACTATCAGGAGTATTTGTTTTATCCTTATCACTAGCAAAATGGGTATGATATCAACAACTACTACACATTTAAAGATATGGTGGAAGACCTAATTTAACTTAGGGGCCATCAATATTGATAATCCCTTAGCTCAACAAAACCAAAACCTTGGTATATATCAAACACCACTTCCCCATCATGAGGAAGCACAATCAACAATAGGAGGGTCAAATACCAAGACTCCTAATAAAGTCAATCATGTTCAACAGTACGAAGGTGTTGTGGGTGTTACTCATATAGTTACCTAAGGTCAACAACACACAAATCAACAAAATGCATAATAATAGCCTATTCAGTATCCCATAACACCACAAGAAGGTGTGTCTCCAAAACCCGCCACTTTATTTCCTTGCTCTTGTATAATAAATCACATTGATATGGACCAATGATTCTCCTATGTCTCATATTATCAAAAGTAAGAATTCCATTGTACATGAACTACCAAGCAAAGAAGTTTACTTTCAGCCAACCCTTGGACTACCAGATATTTCTCCAATCCTCAACCTGATATGCATGAGGAGGATGTTCTAGATGGATCTTATCGTATCCATCCTTCATTGTGTAGACTCCAAGGCTCCCATAGCCCAAGCTAATTTTTCCTTCTCATCTCTACCTGTGAGAAATATTTTTTCCAAGATTTTAGTCATGATAGGTGTCAATTTTGGAAGGATTGGAATTGGCCACTTATCCAACTTATTACACTACTTAAACTTATAATCTTCCATCTCGCTAGTGTTAAAATAACTTTCAATCTAGATCCAACCCCTACTTTCCATGGTTGTTTTTAGAGATTGTAATTATGGAAATTCAACAATGATAGGTGGGTATTGATCCCATGAATCTGTCCAAAATCATGACTTCTCCCCTCTTACCACTTTCTGGAATAATCCATATTTCACTATCTAAGATCCTAACTTTAGATCATGCCACACCAATGACCCATTACCATCCAAAGGGAAATGACTCACTTCATTCGGGTTCACTTGTACCAAATATTTACTAGTTAAAACTTTATTGAATAAAAACTTAGTTGGGAAATCCACCTCCAATAAATATTTCCAACCAAAGCTTTATTATTTAACTCTGATCTCCTCAGTCCCATTTCTCCTTTTACCTTGGGCTGACTTACTTTCTCCCAAACTACTAAGGCCCATTTCCTCTCTCCTTTTGCTCCTCCCCATAAAAATTTTCTAGCCATCTTGTCTAACTCTTCCCATATGGTATGTGTGGAAATAAGGATAGAAAATTTATAAATTGACATGGCCTGAATGACTGACTATAAAAAGTTAGTCTATCCCCATATATTAACCATTTGTGATACCAATGATTAATTCTTTCTTTGATACAATCCAAAATATTCCTCCATATATCTATTTTTAGTTTTTTAAAATGCAAAGGGACCCCTAAATATACCAGTGGGAGAGAAATCCTCGTGAATCCCAAGATCTCTAAAATTCCTGTCCTAAAGCCTTTGATCAATATTGGAAAAGACCACTTTGGATCTTTTATCATTGATGACTTGGTTTGTTGTAAAATTTATGAGTATCTCTAATCATTCTTTCTTACCTAAATTTGGTTACTCCTACCAATATCGTGTCATCCACAAACTATAAGTGAGTAAAAAATTCCTTACCCACCTTGATACCTATAAGAAAACCTTGTTGTCTTATCAATATGAGTCTATCCAAGCCTTCAACCAATATGAGAAAAATATAAGGGGAACATGGATCTCCTTAACTAAGGGCTCGAGTAGCTCCAAATGGTTGCAAGGGAAGGCATTTGATTAACATTGAGTATGTCAGAGTAGAAACATAGCTCATGACCCATTCTATCCAATCTTGAGAGAAATCAAAGGTTGTAATTATCCTTGAAAAGAAGCTCCACTCCACCCTATCATAAGCCTTTGACATATCTGATTTTATGAACATTTCTCTATTACCAGATTTTTGCATTGAGTGGATTACCTCCCAAGCTAAAACCACACCATCCAAGATCTGCCTACCCTCTATAAAACCCCCTTCATTCTAGGAAATAATTCTATTTAGGATATGTTTTAGCCATTAAGCCATTACCTTTGTGATTATTTTATATATGACATTGCATAAGGCAATAGGTCTATAATATGAAATATGCACCCCCTCCTCGCATTTTGAAATTAAGGCAATGAATGTATGATTTAATGCTTTTCTTTTACTACCTCTGGAATCCTCTATAAAAGCCATTACATCCTCCTCCAATTTGTCCTATAAGGTCTAAAAAACTCAATTGGAAAGCCATTTGGACCTGGTGTTTTTCCGGTACTCATTCCAAAGACTACTTTCTTCAGTTCCTCTCTATAAATGGGTTTAAGTAGGGCCTTGTTTTCTTCTTCAGAGATAATAGAGGTTATGACAACAATAAATTCTTTTTGAGCCTCTTCATATTGCACCATACTTTCCTTAAAAAAATTAGCAAAATAATCCATTGAATGGAAATGCATACTTGGGATTGTATCAAAGGAGTACTCGTTCTCATCTTGAAGAGCTTCCATCTTGTTCATTTGTCTCCTAGCACAAGTAGTTTGATGAAAAAAATTTGGTGTTTTTATCACCTTCTAATAACCAAGTGGTTCTTGCTCTTTGTTTCCAGTAGATCTCCTCTTGGTTGTCAATTTCCTCAATTGCTTTATGCAATGCATCATCCTCTTCTTTGAGCTGCTTTATAATTGTTCCTTTCCTAAAGTTTTTTTGAACCTCATCCCATCTAGCCACCAATGGAGCTCTTTAAACTTGGAATTCTGTCTTGTTAGCTCACCTCCATTGTTTCAGTTGATCCTTGACATAATGAATATGTTTGTGGAATCTAAACATTGCTACCCCATATATCGAGCATCCCTCTTCCCACCACTATGGAATTTTCTTTTGAAGTTCCTCTTTTTGTAACCAATAGTTTTTAAATCTGAATGGTTTATGATGTTGCCTTGTCTTAATCCCCCTTCCAATAGAATGGGGAAATGATTTAAAAATGAATCCTAAAAATTTGAAATTTAAGATTCCATTTCACAAATGCCTCCTTTGAAACAAAAAAATTATCTAACTTCACCTTCCTACTATGTGGCTCTCTCCTCTTATTAGTCCAAGTATAGTTGGTTCTAGGACATTTATTATCCATCAAGCATAATGCATGGACTTGGGCAATCATAATTTGATTCCTTGGATCCAAAATTGGGGTTCCCCCTTCCTGATCTCTAGATGATAATTTAACATTAAAATCCCCAAAAACAATCTAGCCTGTCTCCTCCCTCGAGACTCTCATATTATGAATTGATTTCCATTGATGAATTTGACCATCTAGGTTTTGAGTCCCATAAAAATTTATGTTTAAAACCTACTCAGCTGTCACATTGTTTCTAAAATGTGATGTGAGGACACCCTTCCAAGCTATATGTTCTATTGTTGTCCATTCAAGAGAGTTCTAAAAAGTAACTATCCCCCCTGAGGTCCCTTGGGCAACCACTTCCATATGACCAACACTCCTCCAAATTCTATTTACTATTTTACACATAAGATCCAACAACATTTTTGTCTCATGGATAAGCAAAAAAATTGTTTTACTTTTTCTAAGAGTATTTTAACAATAGATTGATGGGTTATACTATTTAAACCCCTAATATTCCATGATTGTATAATCATTGGTTACCTTGAGACCAATAAGAGTCTATTATCCTCACAAATTTCCCAGTGATCAGTTTATCTCCTTGAACTACTATTAATTTCTTATTTGATTTTCTACCCACTCCTTGAGAGCTAATATTATTTGATCTCTTTTCCACTTGAATTATCCCTAGAGTTGTCTTTTATCTATTCTTTTATGCTATACCCATGATGACATCCTTAATTATCGATTGCTCTTAGTTATGCACTATTAATACCCCTACAATATCTGATTGTGGTAACTCATTGCACTTTGTTACTTGCTCTAGGATAGGAGGAGGTGAAAGAGGGGCTTGAACATGGTTGTTATTATTTTCATTATTCCCATCCACTCCTTCCATGAATTTTTCTTCTTCCTAGTCCACTAGTGTCTTGAATATCTCATACCTATTTGAGGGCTTGAGTTGGGTTTGCTCTTTGCCAACTTTTTTCTTTTGCCTTCTTCTTCTTCTCGGCTGTTCAAAAACATCTCCTTGTGCTTCTACACCCTGAGAAATGTTGACTATTTATTTATTGACTATTGAATTATCCTCCTTATGAATATTTGACATTCCTAGAGGAGCCTCCTTTTTTGTGTTCATATTGTTTGGGCAGGACCGAGCCAAATGACTATATTTGTAGTAAACTCTACACTTGAAGGGTAACGCCTCATAATCCAGTTGTTGAATCCAAGATATACCTGTAAATTCAAGTTTAACCTCTACATGTAAAGGTTGGTTGAGATCCATTTCCATGCATAATCTAGCATAAACTACTATGTTTCCTTTCATTGTGTCTCTAGAAACACCAAAATATATTCCAAGATAATTATCAATGATTTATAGTACCTGCTCACTCCAAAACTCTATTGAAAGTGCATACAAACATATCCAAACTGGGATAATAGTGGGTTCAATTCAGGGATCAAATCCCACTCTCTAGGGTTGAACAATAATCCTACCAGACCATGATTCCTCTTTTTTGATTCAAAAACCCTATTTCTATTGGCAAGTGAGGAAAAATTAACAATAAAATATCCATTACTAACAAACCACAAAGAATACTCACCAAGAGGCTCCCAATTTTGTCAAACCCAAGAATGCAAAAAATTTAGGGTAGGGTGAATACCCATGAATTTATAGATCATATTGTGATTGTCTTTATACAGGACTATTTCTTCTACTATACTTTGCTCAATTACAATATTTGGCCTTGATTCTTATTGTGGCAAGTATCCATTGACTCTTTGAGATGTTGAGATTTTTCTAGCAATCGTAAAAAGTATTTTTAATGTAGTTTTTGTGCTTCTTCAATCTTTGATGGAGATTTTTCCTTCAACAAATCTACAAAAAACTCTACCTCTCTAAAATAGGATCTGAAGGTGTCCCCATCAGGACCTTCTATGGCAACGATCTTGTCTTCAATCCCACAACAACCAAAAAGCACTTCGTCTACCCAACCGATGCTCGAGTTTTCTCTTCTAGAGCTCTATTTTTCCTATTTATATTTTAATTAAAGAATGAAAAAGGATACCAAATATTGATAATGCTCATAAGTGGTTTTGTCAGTACCATCATAGGTGGGGAGGGCTTTGAGAGTAGCTTGTGGAATATCATTTATTTGAGCTAGACCTAGAGGTCCAGTAGTGTTCCAATTAGGAAAGTTAGGAATGATTTGGTTTAAATTTTAATCCATGGTTATAGTACTTAATGATATCAACATAGTTAAATAATCAAGGGGTGAAGGATCTACATCTTGGTAACAAGGTTCTAGAGTAACAATTTTAGTACGTCTTGGTTTATGAGGGGGTAATTCAACAAACAATAGTGGAATTCCCATTTTATTTATTATTGATATTGTGATCATAAAGGGATATAACGAATATACAAATATTATATAAGTTTAATGAAATCGAACCAATAATTTCCACCTTATAAATATTCTAGTTCTTTTGATGGGTGTCTCTAGATCAACATACAATCATCGCTAATAAGGTCAATAATGTTCACCTAATATTGAACTCTTTGGGTAACTGAGATAAAAATAATCATTCATACCATAAAGCATGCCAAAAACTTACTATACTATAGGACTAAAATCTGCCATTGTTGTGGAAAGACATTGCACCCATTTATTTTAACCAAAGCATAGTAATTAGATGAAATAAGGTTACCCTGTATTTCAACCTATCTAGAAGGCCGACTCGTATGAATTTATTTTGAGAGAAAAAAGTAACAAAAAGAGTAAATGAAGATAAGTAATAAGGGTTTAAGGAAAGAGCAAGGGTAAAAGAATAAGTAAAATTATGGATAGTATATAGTGTAACAACATTGGATCTCTCAAGATAATAGACCATTAATCCATTTTATGGCACTTAATAACCATTAGTGATTACATACATAGGTTCATTTAACTTACTAAATTCATCTTAATCATTCCAAGGATTGACAAATTAGCAATCCAATAGGAAATAAGGATATCACTTTAGCAGAATACACTAAAGTTTGAATGTAACACAAATGACTTAACATAAATGAACAATGCTTATAAGAATTCCAAGGACTGTAAATATTAGCAACCCAATAGTAATTCAGACATAGAACTACTTTAACAAAATAAACGAACATTATAGTGTAACAAAAATGACTTAGAAGAGATCATTCACATAAAACCTATAAATGCAAGCACTATGGAGACCAAAAAATTGCCACTTTATTTATGAACAACAATTACAATGGGATATTGGGTAAGGACTATAGATCTAACCCTTTGAATGAGGTCTTAGCCCATATTTATAGATTTACAATTCAAAATAGTTATGGTGGGAGGGTAGCTGAATGGTCATCTAGATGATAGTATGGCAAGAAACTAGAGGTATCAATATGGTGGCTTGAAATTTTTTCTTGGCCTAAGTTCGAATTTGAATTGTAGATCTACAATTATTTCTTGTATTATTGAATTTATCCCTTTCTTGCTCAGGAAACATGTGCTATAATATAGCTGGGACAAGTTGTCAGGCACCAAGGCCATTGTAGGGTTGAAAATGATCCTTAAATAAAAAATTCTTGAGGCTGGCTTCTTCATTTGTTTGCAAGACTTGTCTTGCAGAAGTATCACGATTTTCGATATTTTTGGTCTTGGGCTACCTTTTATTTTTCTTTTCTTCCTTTGTGAGTGTTGATGAGTGTCGTTGAGTCTCATCATTTAATCTCAATGATTTATCAATCCGGGGTGGTGTCCAAGGTTGTCTACGATAGAAGGCTAGGGCAGAGTACAATTCAGGCATTCAGATTTCAAGCATTTATTGGTGAAGCAGATTTTGGTTTAGCCTTTTGGTGTCACACTAAACCTAGTCTGAAGAATGGAAACTAAAATAAATTACAGGAATTGAAAACTAATTCTAAGTTGCAAGAATTGAAATCTAACTACAATTGCAAGAATTGGAATTGCTAAATTGAAAGTCTAATCTACTCTTGCAGAATTTAAATTGCTGAAATGAAATCCTAAGTTACATTTGCAGAATTGAAATCTAGTTACTTTTGCATAATTGAAATGATGCTTGTAAATGAAACTTATTCTAAAAACACCTGTCAATGCCCTGCCACAAAAGGTCGTCAAGCTTCTGCTACAGGAATTGACAACAAAATGAAATATGCTAAAAATGGAAAGTTGCTAAAATAGAAAGCAGGGAAAACATGGAAAGCAAAGGAAAAATGCGTAATATAATTTTTCAGCTGACATACACACAAATGTTGTACACAAACATAATAGAAAACATAAATCACATAATACAAAATAAAAACAAGAAAATGAAATCTGGCAAGCAATCTATTAATTATGTTACAACAAAATTATAGATTAAAACCTGCCATAAAATCCCTCCTTCTAGATCTGAAAGTGGGCCCATACTTCCTGATCTAGAAGGAGGTGAAAAGCACTCCTTAACTAATTAACACTCAGAACAGAAAATGATAAAATAGCTGCACTTTTATTGATGACAAAACATGCTAAAAACTGTTACAGAAAATTATTGTACAGTCCTAATTGCTGCAATTGAAAACTCTCCTCTATTCTAATTCCTAACTGGCTCAACCAAGGAGGGAGCTGTGTTATTTATATAAATATTTACAACATATCCCATGCTCAAATCAGCCTATGTGCTACTTTACGGTGATTTGCCAATAATTTTGGATCTGAAATAAATGCAAATCTGGATAGTTTGTGTTGCAGTAGTAGTCATTGGCCCTTAGAAAGCATCTTCAGTGGTGGGAGTACATGGGAGGAGTCTAGAAATATCTCACACATCATTCTCCACTTCAGAATATGCCATTCCTATCTTGCAAACAACTTTCTATTATGCTGTAGTTTTTCTGGGTTTATCCTAGAAGAGGATCAAAATTGATCTTTTCCATGAATGGTGGCTTTGGATGGCAAGGACGACAAAGTCAGATGGGAGATATTTTATTTTAACCTTTTCAACCTTCTTTCCCTTTTTCCATCGTCAAAAATCAGTCAACAAGTCAAAAAGCACTTTCTGTTCTCATTTCGAAGATAAGTGGCTCATTTCGAAGAGACTGCATTTCTCATTCCGAAGATGTCTGTTCATTCCGAAGATCTTCAGAATGAACAACTATGTGCTCTTCAAGTGATTTTAGCTGCATTTCTCAGGTGGATTAGCCCTCAGGATCAGATTGCAATAGCCTTCATTCCTCCCCATGTGTGAATTCCATGCCTTGCCATTCATTGGTAGCTTGCTGGAATTTACATGGTAAATTACTGCATTTTCCAGCTCTGTTGCACAGTTGTAAAATATTGGCATTTCTTGCAAATTCAAACAAATTAGAACATGGAAAAATTATTCAAATATCAACATGAAGGAGTACATCAAGTTGCTACTGAATTTATACACTTCATTCACCAAGTAACCATGCTGAAATAGTGCAACAGTGCTGCACAATTGTCCCTGCTCTGTTATACCCTGTTGTTGCCTATTTAGACCATGTGGGAATGCTTCTAAATAGGTCAGATGTCTTCTGTAGTCCTTCTGAACTCATTCCATCCATATCCTCATGCTTTGCTTGACAACTTCAAGGTGTTCCTATAAAGTGACAACTTGCTGATTTTTATATGGCTATTTTTTTAGATTTTCAGATTTATGACAGTCCTAAACTTTTGGCTTCAATGTGGATTTGAAACAAGTTGAAGGGCAGGAAAACATTCAAAAACCATTGAGAAGTTAATGGATATCAGCATACCACATTTGGTTAATTGAAATGCATGTTTTTACTTGCTACTTAATCAAGCAAAATCAGTCACAAAATGCTGAAAATAGTCAAAAACAGAGATATAGTATTCCTAACATAAAATCATGCAAACACTTAACAAATAGTATATTTTAGTCAACTATTTGGCAATTAACTTATCATATGGTAGTCAAACATTGTGCAATAATGAGGCACTTTTGGGCCTCATCATCCCCCCAACTTGAACTGATGCATGCCCTCATGCATCTTAGTAGGCCATAGTAATATGCAGGTTTTATTCTTGTGAACAACATCCTTTGCTACCTGCTAACTGAGAAATTCCTCCTTGCTGCACTATATCAAGTATTTTGCAATTAAGCACATGTATGACTCTTTTTCTATTTTTCTACAAGTTTTAGTGTTGCAAGGTACCTCTTAAAGGCTTGATATCATATGATTCATCTTGCAATAGTCTTATTGTGGAACCGTATTTGGCAGATGCACTACTACTGATGGAATTTTCTGTTCTTAACAACATTTCAGCCTGAATGCTTATTTTTGTTGTTTGCACCTTTTGAACAAAATTGATAATTTTTTTTTGATTTGAAATGCTTGAGGGATGTACTTACTTGTGGTAGAGCCTTATAAACCTCAATATTTGATGTACCCTACTCTTTTTGCTATTCTGTAGCATTTTCAGCAATTCTGGTACAGTTTCTGCTCATTTCAAAGATATCCTGCTCATTTCGAAGAGACTGTATTCTCATTCCGAAGATGTCTGCTCATTTCGAAGAGACTGTATTTCTCATTTCGAAGATGTCTGCTCATTTTGAAGAGACTGTATTTCTCATTTTGAAGATGTTTGCTCATTTCGAAGAGACTGTATTTCTCATTCTGAAGAGACTGATTTCTCATTTCGAAGATGTTTGTTCATTTCGAAGATCTTCAAAAAAAATGCAAAAATGACCTCTTATGCAAAATTTAGCTACATATTCTATTGTGGGCCCATCTCTAGAGTGTATAAGCCTTCCATAACATCAAAAATCCCTTCTTCATCCTTTTGTTTAGATGTTATTCTTTGTTTTGTATGTTGTTGTTTTATTCTAGTAGTACTAAAATAGAACCTTCAGGTGCATTTTGTTGATTATCCTCCTTCAATTTATCAGACAATTGTGAGATATAAACTTGCAGTTCTCCTTCTAAAATTTGCCCTACAAATTGAAATAGAATTGCTGCCATGTCTGTCCCAAAATCAGGTTTTTGCATAGTTTTGGAATTTCCATGCAATTAAGGGCATAAGGGGGTGTTTCTTGACATCTTGAACATGTTCCTTTTTCAACTTGTCAATATTGTATGAATAGTTTATGCCAAATACCGACTATCATACACTAAATGCTAAATGTTTACTATGAATTAAATGCAAGAAACACATACCTTACTGTCCTGAAAATTGGTCATGCACCTTACAAGCTGCTTTTGATGATTGTTAGCAGGCTATCTGAAAACATAAACAAACATAACACATGTGCAGTGTGAGATTTGTACAATGGTGGAACAATGATGGGTAGATCAACAAGGCAATGCATGCCAAAAAATTGGTTTTCATGCAAGCCAACTCAGTAGCGCCTCCAAGAAGGTTTTCACTACTGAATTATTCATTTTTTTTCTTTCTTTTTTTTCATTTTTTTTTCATCTCTTTTTTTCATTTTTTTCATCAGAAGAGGCTGCCATTTCTGGTTTTCAACCAACTTCTGTCCTCTTTTTTTTTTCAAGTGCTTCAATGAGAGAGAACATCTCTCACTCTTATTTGGATAAGACCAATCCTTATTCTGCAAAAACATGTCAATTGTTGTATGAAAACACCATCTCTTTCTGTTGAAACCTGCAACATTGATGCAACCTTCCTTTCTAGATGAGTAGTAAGAATCTTCTTACATCATAATTGCCTCCTTATTGCTTGGAAATGAAGTATTGGCTCCATTGTTCCTCTTCCTTGCTGAAATTGATGCTTGTCCTCATGTATCCCCATTTTGTGGGACATGCCTCTGCTGCAATTTTTTTCCTCTCTTTTTTTTTCAATTTTTCTTGTCTTGCTTGTACCCAAGAAGGAAGTTCACAAACAAGACTATTCTTCTTTTTGCTTTTCTTGTATTTTTTTTTTTTTGTCAAACTTTTTATCATCACTCTGAATCTGATATTGAAGAGAAATTCTCTTCCATTATGTGTACATCCAATGGAATCTCCTTCAAGAACTCCTCCTTAGTTAATGGTGCATGGTATACCCGAAGGCAATGTCCATTCACCACTAACATCCTCCATGAATTACCAATGGGAGAAAGAAGCACTTGCTCCATATCTGAAAACTTCTTCAATCAAGTGTTGTCCATGCCTCCTAGTCTACAAAATCTTGTCAATCTATTCTTGAAATAATTAAATACCAATTCCCAAAAGATGTTAAGTGCTTACATCAAGATAAAATCTTGATATACCCTTGTAATTCCATGTAAAGGGATTGAAATATTGTTTCAAAATAACAACAATTTTGCTTTTTGTTTATAATTCAGCCAACTAATAATGTTCAAGAATTTTCTTGGCTGCACTTCAATTTGTTTCATTCCTAGGAGGACATAATTTACCCCTTTGTAAAATGGAAGTAAATTTTCTATGTGCAGTTTTTCTCCTTTATCCAAGGCTAATTTTTGTGTGTTTGGACTAAAGGTTTTCTGTGTATCTCCATTGATTTTTGTCTCTTCAAGCTCAGGTAAGTTCTTGTTTGAGCACAGTTGGATGTTGTTGTAGTCAATAACATTTCCTATAGTTTTTTTTTATACCAGATTCAGCTACATAGACAGGGGTTGCCTATCCTGTATTATTCAGATTGATCATAGGTTGGGCTAAAAAAAGAAATATTTTTGGTTTGCACAATAAGACAAGAAGTGTACAACTTTAGCAGATCAACTACTTGTCAGGTAGGATCACCTCTAATGAGATCAACTATTGTCTGTGTAGGCTAAGAATTGCTAGGTTGCGGTTTAGCATGGTAAAATCCTAACAATATTTAAGTAATAATGGAAAACTCTAGGATCATCATTAAGTTGTAAACTCCTATTTTGATTGTGCAAAAGTTTTTGTGATTTTTTTTTTTCAGCTTACATAGACAGGGGTTGCCTGTCCTATATTATTCATATTGGCCACAGGTTGGGCTGAAGGTGGTGGTTGATTTACTTGCCCTGTTTGTTGTTGTTGGGATCTCTCTTTGAGAAGAATTCAGACTAGGCAACAAATTTTGCATCTCTAAGTTATGGAAGTAAATGGCATTCATCAATGATATGTCCCTATGAACAAATGCTACAGGTAGCTGATATGGCTATTTTGTTCAAGGGATAGTCTTGTATATCTACCATGATATCTTTCCAACACCTAGTACAAATTTGTTTATACTACCCTGATGATATGGATATAAAAATGGTAGTACTAGCAGATGGCTCTTCTAATTTTTTAAGAGATCTTATGTTTCTTGATAATGAGGATGATGAATTCTTTCAATTTTTATCAAGAATTTCAAACATAAGCAATTTAACCCCCAAGTGTGAAGATCACCTCCCTGTGGTTGCTTGTTTTCTAAATGGACTGAAATGCAACTATCAATAATTATTATTTATACCAGCTATTTCATTCAGATTTTACTCTAAACTTCATAAGTTAGCACAATAATAATTATTTGACTACTTTTACCCTCTAACAACACCATGATCCCCGAAAACGATGCCAAAATGATGAGTGTCATTGAGTCTCATCATTTAATCTCAATGATTTATCAATCCGGGGTGGTGTCCAAGGTTGTCTACGATAGAAGGCTAGGGCAGAGTACAATTCAGGCATTCAGATTTCAAGCATTTATTGGTGAAGCAGATTTTGGTTTAGCCTTTTGGTGTCACACTAAACCTAGTCTGAAGAATGGAAACTAAAATAAATTACAGGAATTGAAAACTAATTCTAAGTTGCAAGAATTGAAATCTAACTACAATTGCAAGAATTGGAATTGCTAAATTGAAAGTCTAATCTACTCTTGCAGAATTTAAATTGTTGAAATGAAATCCTAAGTTACATTTGCAGAATTGAAATCTAGTTACTTTTGCATAATTGAAATGATGCTTGTAAATGAAACTTATTCTAAAAACACCTGTCAATGCCCTGCCACAAAAGGTCGTCAAGCTTCTGCTACAGGAATTGACAACAAAATGAAATATGCTAAAAATGGAAAGTTGCTAAAATAGAAAGCAGGGAAAACATGGAAAGCAAAGGAAAAATGCTTAATATAATTTGTCAGCTGACATACACACAAATGTTGTACACAAACATAATAGAAAACATAAATCACATAATACAAAATAAAAACAAGAAAATGAAATCTGGCAAGCAATCTATTAATTCTACTGCAACAAAATTATAGATTAAAACCTGCCATAAAATCCCTCCTTCTAGATCTGAAAGTGGGCCCATACTTCCTGATCTAGAAGGAGGTGAAAAGCACTCCTTAACTAATTAACACTCAGAACAGAAAATGATAAAATAGCTGCACTTTTATTGATGACAAAACATGCTGAAAACTGTTACAAAAAATTATTGTACAGTCCTAATTGCTGCTATTGAAAACTCTCCTCTATTCTAATTCCTAACTGGCTCAACCAAGGAGGGAGCTGTGTTATTTATATAAATATTTACAACATATCCCATGCTCAAATCAGCCTATGTGCTACTTTACGGTGATTTGCCAATAATTCTGGATCTGAAATAAATGCAAATCTGGACAGTTTGTGTTGCAGTAGTAGTCATTGGCCCTTAGAAAGCATCTTCAGTGGTGGGAGTACGTGGGAGGAGTCTAGAAATATCTCACACATCATTCTCCACTTCAGAATATGCCATTCCTATCTTGCAAACAACTTTCTATTATGCTACAGTTTTTCTGGGTTTATCCTAGAAGAGGATCAAAATTGATCTTTTCCATGAATGGTGGCTTTGGACGGCAAGGACGACAAAGTCAGATGGGAGATATTTTATTTTAACCTTTTCAACCTTCTTTCCCCTTTTTCCATCGTCAAAAATCAGTCAACAAGTCAAAAAGCACTTTCTGTTCTCATTCCGAAGATAAGTGGCTCATTCCGAAGAGACTGCATTTCTCATTTCGAAGATGTCTGTTCATTCCGAAGATCTTCAGAATGAACAACTATGTGCTCTTCAAGTGATTTTAGCTGCATTTCTCAGGTGGATTAGCCCTCAGGATCAGATTGCAATAGCCTTCATTCCTCCCCATGTGTGAATTCCATGCCTTGCCATTCATTGGTAGCTTGCTAGAATTTACATGGTAAATTACTGCATTTTCCAGCTCTGCTGCACAGTTGTAAAATATTGGCATTTCTTGCAAATTCAAACAAATTAGAACATGGAAAAATTATTCAAATATCAACATGAAGGAGTACATCAAGTTGCTACTGAATTTATACACTTCATTCACCAAGTAACCATGCTGAAATAGTGCAACAGTGTTGCACAATTGTCCCTGCTCTGTTATACCCTATTGCTGCCTATTTAGACCATGTGGGAATGCTTCTAAATAGGTCAGATGTCTTCTGTAGTCCTTCTGAACTCATTCCATCCATATCCTCATGCTTTGCTTGACAACTTCAAGGTGTTCCTATAAAGTGACAGCTTGCTGATTTTTATATGGCTGTTTTTTCCAGATTTTCAGATTTATGACAGTCCTAAACTTTTGGCTTCAATGTGGATTTGAAACAAGTTGAAGGGCAGGAAAACATTCAAAAACCATTGAGAAGTTAATGGATATCAGCATACCACATTTGGTTAATTGAAATGCATGTTTTTACTTGCTACTTAATCAAGCAAAATCAGTCACAAAATGCTGAAAATAGTCAAAAACAGAGATATAGTATTCCTAACATAAAATCATGCAAACACTTAACAAATAGTATATTTTAGTCAACTATTTGGCAATTAACTTATCATATGGCAGTCAAACATTGTGCAATAATGAGGCACTTTTGGGCCTCATCAAATGTGATCTTGGGCAAAGATTTTTATTGATGATGTCACTTACTTTATTGATGTGATTTTTAGTAATATTGCTAGGGATGGTCTTAGCTTCGTTGACTGGTGTGATTCTAGGTTATTGGTGTTTTTACTGGCATCATATTCTTGAATGGCCTAGGTTCAAGAATATTTTGGTTTTGAGCTTTCTTTTTGGTCCCACACATGCACTTTAATTTGTATCTTTATTGATTTTGATGCAATTTTATGTATCTTTTGACTTTTCTATTGTTTGTTTTGGGTCTATGATTATAAGACTTTTGGTTGACATGAAACTTGTCGTGTTGTGGCCTCAAATATTACCTAATCCTTTGCTGATTTTATTTTTGTTACTTAGCCAAAATTCTCCTTAATGTGGTTGAAATTAGACCCACATGTAACATAAAGGTACCATGGGGATACATTAACATGTACCAAATAATGTAATATATCTCAACATACCTTATATTACATTATTTGATTATTGAAGACTTTAGTCTTCAATATTGGTCTTTGTCTTTATCTTCAATCTTCAAGTAACCTTGCATTGTTCATGAACCTTTGCTTCTCTTGAATCTGCTTCATCATTTTGAACCTTGGGTTCATCCAATGCTTATGTTTGTAGGAAAACATTGGACTATGCTAGATCCAATTCCATGTATCCTGTCTTTCTGAACACTCAAGCAATTTATCATTAACTTCATCTTGAGATAGACATTCAATAATCTCTTGAGAAAAACCAATTGAATCTAAGTCATATATTCTATTTTTTATTGAACTTATAGCTTCTATTTTGTTTTGATTCTTGATGATGCATTTGCTATGTTCATTTATATATTTGAATTCAACTGATTTTCCTTTTTCAACCAATTGAGTAACTGATATAAGATTGGTTGATAGTCTAGGAACATATAAAACATTTTCTAGCATAAAATTTGAAAAAGGTATGCTAGGTATTACTCTACCAGTTCCTTGAACTTGATATATCTTATCATCTACAATTTTTAGAGAGATATTATCCTTGAATTCTAAATATTCAAACCAATGTAAGTTTCCAATCATATGATGACTAGCTCCTAAGTCTATATACCAAACATCTTTTTCCATTTGAACCTTTTGATTAGACTCAAGTGATATTATCTTACATCTTTGATAAGAGTTTTGAAGAACTCTTTTATGATCTTGCCCATTGTATTCAAAAAATTGCCTTTGATATAAATTTTGTTTTTGAACTTTTCCTTTCATAAAGTATGGTTTCACATTTTGATAATGTCTCCTATGTTGAAAAGTTCCTCTTTGCCATTTATCCATTTTTGTATCGTTAAGTTGAAAACCTTATATCTCCTAAGTTCATATATTAAATATGAAGTTTGAAAATTTGATTCCTTTGAAGTAATAAACCTTATAACTCCCTAATTAAATAATAAAAATATGAAATTTGCAAATTTTTAACTTTCCTAATCCTTTGATGTTGAAGACTTTTAGCTCCAAAATTGAATTTGCAAAATTTCAAAATCTTTCTAGTTTATTTTTCAGTTTCAAATTTTCTCAAAAATTGAAATGTACTTAATAAATAATTCTTCTATCTAAAGAAACTTTAAAAAACTTCAAATGCTTGAAATAACCAAATAAACTAATTAATGTAGAAATCCTTATCACTCCACACTTTTCAATTTTTTTAAATTTAATCCTTAAAACTCCTACTTAATTATTTTCAAAAACTATAATCACTTTATGACTCCTAAGCATATAATTATCCTATAAATCCTAAGATTATAACTATTCTATAACTCCTTAAATAAAGGTAATTGATTAGAATAATACTTCTAACGTTTATTTCCTCCTTAGGAAACTCAAATGCATGATCATGATGCACTAGCCCTAATGTCCAGGAATGGAGGTTGATGCTCACTAAATTCACATGCTTTTTGGATGTTATATGTGCATTCGATGGACTTACTTCAACTCCATTTATTCTTTTCCAAGTTAATCATGGAACGTTACAAGATAACGCTAATGTAATTTGATGTTATAAAATTTTCTTTACCTTTCAAAATATGTTACATCTACTAGTGAGTATGTTACTACTATAGGCATTATGCATGTTGATCCTCTTTGTTACTATGTGTATACAATTTAATTATTATTATTGTTTTTGGATATTCAATTGACTCCTCTTCGTTGCTCTAGCTTTAATTGGCTCTTCACTTGACTCCTCCTTGCTACTTTGGCTTTTGTTAGCTTGTCTGCTTGACTCATCCTTGTAGGCTTTCTAATTTGATCCTATCTATTCTTATCTCGATAGTGCATAGTCTAATTGTTGGTCTTCTCACTGAGATCACTCACTGGTGCTCTGGTCTTTGAATTGTACTATGTCACTAGTTGATTCTCATATCACTTGCTGGTGTTCTAGTCTTAGATAGATGCTCAATCTACTCACTAGTGTACAATCTAGGTGTTTGTGAATAGAATGCTCTTTGGTGCTTACAGGTGAAAGGATTTCATATTAGCACTTGTTGTGCATAGTCTACTTGATGTTGCTCAAACATCTCGTTGAGGGCCATATGATGGTGCTCAGGCCATATGATGATGCTCAGGACTCTAATTGAAGGTTGAATGATAATCTATACCTTTTCTTTGTAGAAGGCACCTTATGTGTGCTATCATTTTCTTTATAAAACTCCTACCATGAGCTCTCTTTGTTGTATATCCAAATGGATAAGCCCTTTATAAATTTCCAAATGGTCCTTTCTCTTAAGTTGGCCTAATAGGTCTCTCTTCTCTTTTTGTTTAAGTAGGCTAAATGGACCTCTCTTCTCTTATTTCTAGAGTTGGCTGAATGACTTCTCTACCTTCTTTATTTTAATATGGGCCTCATTCCTCTATCATGGGCCTCTATTTTCTTCTTTCTAGAGTTGGCTAAGTGGCCTCTCTATCTTATTTATTTTAATATGGTCCTCTTTCCTCTATCTTGGGCCTATCTTCTTACTATATGACTTATTAGGCCTTTCTCTTAAGTGTTGGCCTAGTTATTAATATTCCATTATCTTAGAAAGTTTTCAATGCTTTCTTATTCTTATTTTTCCTTTATCCTTACTGCTCTATGCCACTTCAAATATCTGTACTTAGAAAGCTAGAATTATTCTCAATCCATTTCAAATTTGACTATCTTTCCTTCTATTTTCTCTACACTTTGAAGCTAAAATTCTTCTCTATATTTTGTAGGAATATTCTCAAACTTTTGTAGCTTAATATCTACTTTCTATCAATCTAAAATATTCAATGTCTTAGGTTGCACCTAAGAACTCAATATGATTCTCCTCCTTACTAGAGAACCCAATATCAATGTTAGGATGACTCTTTCCTAAATGACCAACTTTCTTTTGAGTTGGTTCTGCCTCAATCAATCAATAATTATTCTCCTTCTTTTAGAGAATATTAATGTTAGGGTGGATCTATCCCTAAATGACCAACTTCCTCCTAGGTTGGTATACCTTAAATCTAAAGCATTGTGGTTGATAGGAAACATACAGAAAGAATATTAATCCAAGTTTATGCATGAAGTATGATATTTGAAGAATATTAAAATTGGCCTACATTTCCATTTGGTGCAATTATAATAGTAAATACTAGTGTGTTTTTCTATGACATTTGAGTTTGATAAAATTCTACTACCTAAAATAGAGAGAACAAATAGGTGACACATGGCCAAAATTGAGTAATTACATGTAAATATAGTGTTGAGATTTCCCATCTATATATCATAAAAATTTGCAAGGTATTCATTTAATTTTCCTCTTTCAAATTTTTGAATTGCATAGGGGAAGAGTTGGATTTTAAAATAATAGTTACTTTTTTTAAGAAAAGTGGTTGTGGGTTCAATTCTTATGGTAGACTATTTTCTTAAATAAAGTTGATTTTTTAAGAAAGAAAGTTGAAAGTCTATTTGAAACATTGAAAACAAGTTGAAAGAAAAGGTTGAAAGATATTTTATTCCTATAATTTATTAAAAGAAATAAATAGACTATAGTGAATAGTTTTATAAGGTGCATTTATGGAGTAAAGAGGTGCATTTATTTTTAATGTGGATAATTTTTTCAAGTCACAAAGAGTGGGAACTTGTCATTTTTTAAGAGGTAAAAAATATTTGAAATTTTATAGTGAATATTTTTGGAAAAAATTAATGTTTTTTCATAAAAAGGTTTTTGTTGATAGAAATCGACACCTTAATTTTAAAATAAAATTTGTATAAAAAATAATTTTATACATAAAAATCAAACTTGCACTTTGCACAATTACAACATTTAGTATAAATTATGTCTCTAACTTGTATTTATAGGTAATGTTGTTGCTTTAAGTTGCTACATCTAAAGCCTAATATAGTTGTCATAATGACATCTAGGCATTGGCCCTATAAATTGTCAAGGAGGAATAAGGACACATTTTTGTGATATTTTGTTTCACTCCAATTTTACCCCATTCTTTACTATCGTTGAACATAAATCCTAAAATTGAGAAAATCCAAGTATATAGGGAAGTTATACCCACATATAAGGATTTATTTTTAAGCAGGTGACATTGATAAGATGAATCCTTTTTAGAACTACCTTGGTACCATTTATTGTTCTATTTCACATACCTTAGGGTCTATATTAAAAATGACCATGTATATCAAGAGGACCAACTCCTTCCATAAACTGACAGGTATATAGGGTATATTGAAAGTTTTAGTATATAGGACTAGTGGTCTATAGAAAAGGGGATTTTGGAAGATATAAGGAACTTTCACCATATCTACATCAAAAATATTTCTCATAGAATCTCTAATACTCAAGGATCCAAATTTTATACCATGAAAAAAAAGAGAGGACAATACTAGTGGTCAAAAAACTCTAGAATATAGTCACTAGTGATGAAACTCCACTTGAAGAGATTGTAGCTACACAAAAATATGCTGAAGAAGATGCAAGAGAAATTATACTCATCACATTTAGAGTGGATGATGAAATACAACCACATATTAGTGAGACAAAAATATTAAAATATGCATGGGACATACTTTATACTATATTTGAGGGAAGAAATTGTTAGGATCCTCTATCCTAACATTAATAATTAATATTATTAATCCATTAATTATTATATTATTAATTAATAGCATGAATAGTCATGTCTCTTCATCCATGTAGCTTTAGGGTAGGTATAAATGTTAGGTTTGGATATTCACACAAGGCATCAAGAAGAAAGAATAATAATTTATTTATAAGTTCAGGAGGGAGCCCCTATAACTTGCAAAGTTATTACAAGGGATCCCCCTTAAAGAGGCCTACGATTACTTCATTTTATTAATTTATTTATAAATTTACAATAAAATATATTAGATATTATCATAAATGAAGCTAAAATCCTTTATCTTCAATCATAATTTCATACATTAAGGGTCCATGATGGTGAGAGTATTAAAAAATTTCTTTGAAGAATTGTTGACTTGAAGATAAAGTTGAATACCATGAAAAGGGGGATGACAAGTTCTTAGTATCAGTTGTACTTAAAGCTCTTCCTAAATAATTTAAAACATTGATGAAATATATCCAAGTATTAAGAAAAATGGTACCGTTTGAAGAATTGGTAAACATCCTTCAACAATATGAAGTAGAAAATTAGTTGAGATGAGTTATCCAATAATTCCCTCATCTCCATAAAAAAACCACAAAAGGATTCAAAGGATCCTTCCACTTAATTTTCATCATAAAAAAACCCTCAATGGAGGGGGAGTTATTGTCATATTTGTGAAAAAGGATATGATACAATGTTTTATAAATAAAATTTGATGACTTGTGGGACTCAATTTTAAATATCTCTTTAAAGAAGGCAACAATATTATTTACAACATCAAGGAACAAGGGCAAAACCAGCTTGAATTAGATTGTAAATAAGAGTGTAAAACAATATACAAGGTACTCATAACTAAGGAAGTGAAGAACATAAAATAAAGGGGATAGTAAACAAGCCAATAAACAAGATAAAATTAAAAGTATATGCTATCAAAAATTAGTGAATGTGGAGAATTTTCAAAACTTAGATCTTGTTTATAATCAATACTCAGAAAAGTTGATGAAGGATACTTTAAAAATGGTTACAATCTCTATTGTGCAATGAGAAGAATGTGCATGACACTATTCACCCTTGATGTCCTTAAGGTGCAATGTAGAAAAAATAGAAATAATTAAAAAGTTGAAGGATAAGGCCATGATGAAATATGGTTGTTGTGATATATATGAGCTTGTCTAAAGGGAAGATATAGTTTGTGATACAAGTTATTTGAAGATCACTGATGAGAGAAAATATTTTGTAGAATATGGTTGTACCGACCATTACAAATACCATATTGTCAAACTTGAAAGTGATAATGATAGTTCAGATTATGTTTTTGGTGATAGTAATAGAGACCATAGTGGAGATGAAGGAATTGAGTGTTTTGAAAAACATACCAAAGGAATTGGCTCAAAAATAATGAGAAAATAGGATAAAATGGTATATGTTAGGGATGATATCATAAAGATATGAAAATGACCTTAATTCCATATATAAGGCCAAAGAATGAAGGTCTTGGATATACAAGTCAAGTAGGTAATAATGATATTAAATTTGTGGTAGGTAGCAATAACACAATTTATGAGAAGAGAATCATATCCTGAACCTCCTAGGATAGGTTATTGAAGTCATTATTGAAGATCTGGACATGTGACAACTAGGTGTTGGAACCTACATCCTTGTGAGATTTGTGGAGGTAATAATCAATTTCAAAGAAAGTGTTGGCACAAAAGAAAGTGACTAAAAAATACATATGAATTGTGGATGGATGAATGTATCTAAATTGAATAATACAAAAGAAACACTAAATTATTCCTATTAAAGAAGACCAAGTTTGGTGGTTGAGAAATATCATAATGTAAGTTTTTCCATGGAGCAATGTAATATTGGGAAACTTGATCTATGATCCAAGCTATGCTTGGAAGCCTATAATGATAGAACATTTAGTGAAACATTATAGATATGTGGTAATTTCCTATAGGTGATGACCTAAAGGCAGATACAGAGGATGACCCAAAGGTAACCTAGAGGTGATGATGACCTAGAGGTAACCCAAAGGTGATGATGACATAGATATGACCTAGAGGAAAAGACCCATATGTAATTGCCCAATTATAGACCTTGAGACTAATCTAAAAGGCACACCCAATGGAGTTTATCTAGAGCCAATAAAGTTAGAGCTAGCAAAGCTAGAACCAGAGCTAGGGCTAGAGCACAATTCTAGTTTACCAACCCTAGGAATTATGGGGGTAATGATATTTATACCAAATAATGTAATAAGGGATGGTGTTATCCATTATTAAATTATTTTATGTTATGTAATTATTAAGGGATGATTAATGATTTCACCTCATATGAGGTTGGATAGTCACATCTCTTGTGAGTATGAAAGAAGATGAAAATATAAAGCAAAAATTGAAATATCGAAGAGTCTCTTGAAACAAAGAGACACAATGATGCACAAATATATAAGTTGTATGCACAACTGAAGCTGGAAAAAATATTAAATACATTGTTTTGTTTAAAATATTATTGTGTTCTCCTGTATTTTTAAAATATTGTTTGCTCCTTGCTATTTTTTAACAAAATCTCCTATCCAAGCACATTTTGCTACATCCATAGGTAAAAATATTGTCAAATTATAGGTTATGTGGTGCTATCATTCTATATTTTTTAATAAAAAAACTAAGTTCATAGTCCTAGAAAGCGAAAGAACTATAAATTGAAAAAAATGTTGATGGCACTATCACTCACCTAGTGACACTTTTACCACTTGTCACATAATCATTTTTATCATTCAATAATTTTTTATCCCATATTTTGAATAAGGGTTTGTTGTTGGTCAAGGGAGACATTCACTCTCCTCTAGTATAAGCAAAAACCTTTGTTACTAACTCATCTATTTTCTTTTCATTTTGTAGGTTAGCAAAAGTGCCACCAAGAAGTAGTAGTGTCGACAATGCCTATGTAGGACCAACAATACTTTTGTAGAAGAACAATGCTTCTACCACTAAGGAAAAAAAACTAGATTTCAAGTTCCAAACCTCTATTTTTAGCATTATAGGTCATAAATCTATTTTTTGCTTATTATATGTCTAGTTTTGTTTTAGTATTTTTGATTTTATCCATTAAAGGTAAAGAGAAAAGAAGGAATTAGTTAAAATTAATTGTATCAGGGTATAAACTTTAACCTTGTATAACATTAGGGCTTGCTTGCTACATTATCCTCTTGAACCCTTGATCTCAAAAGAAAAAAAATATTTCAATTTATTATTAAAGTCAAAAGGATATTTAGTTTATTAGGACCTATATGTTGCATTGTTTGATGCATCTATAGCTAAAATAGGGCTATATTAAGGTTAATCTTGTCAAAGGAAAATCTTAGAAGATACATTGGCATTATTTAACTCAATCCATAAAACCTTATACTTAGGCTCAATAGGCTACCCCTATCCTCGAGGTGAGAAAATATGGAAGCATCACAATGGATCCCTTAAGAGGTCCTTTGTGAATTCTTCTTTTGTTTTCAAATTTTTGTGAATCCAATGTGAAAAAACAAGGGTCCTAATATTTCTATTGAACAAGCTAAACATTAATCAACCTAAATTTTATCAAATTTTAATCAAGACCATTAATTTTTTTTATTAGTTAGATCACACTAAATCTAGATAACAAGAACATAACCAATTTATGGTACTACTAAGGATATTTATGGTCCTTTGAGTAATTTCCATGCTAGCTACTAGGCTATATTTGGTATATAGCAAGCCTAGGTTTCCAATTTCTTTCATAAGGTCTTGTGCATACTTACATCTAGTAAGCAATATATTGCAATATGCTAGTGGGAGTCATAAAAATACATACTATTATCCCTTATGTACCACTATGGCCACGTATCCAAGAGGTCACTTCCATGTATCGTTGGCACCCCACATATCAACTTTATCTCATGTATCAAAGGTTATATCAAGAGGGGTTAGGTATATTAGGACATTTGGTATATAGAAGGCCCTTGAGATATAGAGGCCAAATTTTGTATATAAAGGGAAGGATATGTAATGCTACTAAAACATCTTTTATTTTTTCTTTGATAAACTCTATAAACAACAAAAAATTGAATAATATTTCTTCCTTATCCTAAATGTATGGAGGAGAAACATTACCTAATCCATAACACTAGTCACTAGTTGGTTTTTAACCTTGATCCTCCAGTCAAGGGTCATGATGAGCAAATTATCTTTGAGAACCCCACCTTCAATCAAGAAAAGAAAGTTTCCACACCTAGAGGTTGTTTAAGCCCTACCCATGAGGAATATGGAAAGGTGGTCTTCCAATTTGTAATTCATATGGTTTATTTCTTGTAGAAGAATATGTAAGCCATAAAGGCCTTCCTTATGTAAGGTTATGAAATCCTAGGTACCTTTATAGGGGATTATTCATTAGATCATTCCCAACAACCTAACTCAATTCCTTTGTTATTAAATAAATTGGATCCATTCTTTGGATCTATAAGTGAAAACCTTAATGCATCAACATCTCATTTCGTTGATTCAACACCTCTTGTTATCACCACATAAATGAATGTTAGGAGATAAATCATATTGCCTCCATTGGAGAATCCCTCATCTTTACCTACCCTTGAGGAATTATTGTAGGAAAATGTTAGTTTTCCCATGTCTCAATAGGTAGGTGCAAGTCACACTCCTAATAAAAATGTGCCATCAGGTGTCCCAATTTCCAATAATATCATTTTACCCCATAATATTCATTCTAATCCCACAAGCATAGGGATAATATTAGGACATAATTCTTATATCACAATCTATCATCTAATTCTTATATCACAATCTATCATCCTTCATCTTCTAATACTTTTATATTAGGTACCTTAGGGTTAAATCATATGATGTTAGCTTCGATATCATATGCCCATGTACACAAACCTTCTTATTCCAATAATAAATCTCTTAGCATATACATTTTGTTTCATCAAATATCGTTTCTCCTGAACTTCAAGCCTTAACCACTTAGTTAAAGGACTTGCAACAATAAATAGCCATTATCCAAGGGTCATAATATAGTGACAAGCACTCATATAATGACTTGTTAAACCAACCCCTAGATCCCTTTGTATCTAGTCATCCCTTTCTTCCTAACTTAAAAACATCTAAGTCTTAAATGTACAAGGGAAAATAGGATCCTATCAACCACTTTAGGTCTTTTAGAACCTTTTATAGCAAAATTTCTTATGATGAAATAATGATACTTAAAATCTTTCGTACGAGCCTTAGTGACCCTACCTTTAAATATTACTACCAAATATCAATCAATTAATTGAAAATCTTTAGAGATATTTTTGAGATGTTTGTTAAGAAATTATCCATATACATGGAGGAAAAGATCACCATAAGTACCCTATACCAACTCAAATAGTTAAAAGATGATAATTTCTCCAACTTCTTGGCAAGATGGAAAGCCCTAGTGGGGATACTATAATATGTCCCTCCACTTAGGGACCTGTTGGTCACGAATCTACCACAGGAAAGGATTTTACAAGTGCGCCCTAGACCCGGCCAACATTGAAAGGCTGGAAGCAAGAAATGGCTCCCAGACCAATCTCCAGAGTGGGCTGGTTCCCTTTACTACTCTAAACTTGGTTTAAGATAAGGGTTGCGGGAAAGAAATTGAAAAGTTGCAGAAAGGAATGGGAAATATGGCCACAGGCCGAAGTTATGGGATCGGAAAATAACAGCAGGAAATTTAAAGTGCAGCAACAACAAGCAATAAAAGTTATCAATCTAACTTTTGCACGATGTACGCAGAGAAACCCTCCAAAATCACATTCCAGGAATCATACTCTCACGGTTGTACATAAATCCAGAATGCAGAATTTAAACGCAACAGCCGTTAAAGAATAATAATGTGATTAGAAATGCAACAAAGACAGAAAGGAAATCACCCAAAGCGTTGCTTGAAAAATCAGAAGTCAAGTCTTTTATTCCTGCAAATGCACTTCAGTTTCTAGCAGAGAACTTTTCCAACCTCTGTAAATGAGAATTACATTGGTTTTTATAGAGGTCCGTCCTCTTTGCAGCATTAAAAATTTAAAACCAACTTCCTCGTGATCTACAACCATGCAACGGAAATTATGCACACGATCCCTTGATTACAGCCTCGAAGAAACAAAAATTAAATGCAATGAAACGTTCGCGGTCCTCTTCATTAAATTCATTTTTTAAAATATGCATGAAACCGTTATAACAATCCACGAACAGCAGCCTCGAATGCATTAAATCTTCAATCTTGGTGGCCTGGGCACGTATTTTACTTTGAATGCCTCGGAAATCCACAAATCATTAAATTCGGGTCAGTATTAAATACTCAGAAATCGAGAAAAACCCCTCGGTCGTTCATATTGCGTTTTGGCGGGAAACTGTCACAGGTCGCAAAAACGCGACGGGTCACGAAATCGTGACATATTATAATGCCGTACGCTTCGCTGCTAAAGACCCATGAAAATGGCACCTGTAGCGATATCGCTACATCTTCGGCTTTAGTTCTTTCCTCCTTGCTACCCCACGATTTGGGAACATGTAGCGATTTCGCTACGTCTTTTGGTCGTTGGCTCTTCCTTGCGCTCTGCCCCGCGAAAACGGAACATGTAGCGATATCGCTACATGTTTTGGGCACCTTGTACGGCTTCATGGACGGGTCGCAAAAATGGAACACTTCTTGCCCTTTGAAGCCAATCACCGCGCGATTTCGGAACGTCAGCGAATCGCTGCACTTTTGACTTAGACTCTTTTTCAACACATGCCTCCGCGATTTCAGAACGTGCAGCGCATCGCTGCACTGTTTGCGTTGGACTCCCCTTCGCTCGAACACGCAGCGCGTCGCTGCAATTTTACCACTTGAGCCTTTTGAAACAACTGCATCGCAAAAATAAGACGTCAGCGCGTCGCTGCAATTTTTGCACCTTAGTCCTCGAAGCTCCCGACGTCGCGATTCTGGAACCTGTCAGCGATGCGCTGCAAGTTTTCAACTTGAGTCTTTGAAGCCGACCGACCCGCGATTCTGGAACACGTCGCGATATCGCGACGGTTCTGCCCAACCTGCCTGCGTTGACTACGTTGACCGTGATTCTGCGACATGTCAGCGAATCACTGCAGTTTTTAGACTTAGCCATTTTTCGCTCCTTTTTTGCTCAAAATCGCATCAAAACTGAAAATAGAGGTTAGATCTGCAACAATGTATACATAATACTTCAATGAAAATCAAATGTGGCAAAAATGCCAACATTCTTGGCGGCTCGCGGGGTATACAACTCGCTGTATGCAAGAATCCAGGCCTTAGTCCATTGGGCACAGAGTCATATTAGAACAGGAAGCTGGCTGCTGCAATACATGTTCTGCTAAAAAATTGAAATTGGAAAAAACCTGCATATGACTGATTATGAAACAACTAATGGAACGCGATGATGGAGTGAGCTCCTGCGATTGCGCAAGCGGTGACTGCAAATGGAATGATGAAATGAAAATGAACGAAGTTATGGAGTGGGAATGAAAGTATGAAGGCTGTGAAATGAAATGAACTGGACTGTGAAATAAATGCATAAAAGACTGAACTTAGAGGAAAGGGATAAGAAGGGACGGGGAAAAATAGAAAAAGGGAAAAGAAACAACATTCGTGGCTTATTTCTGTAACTGTAGAAGAAAAAGAAGTAAAAGAAGGAAGATGAAGAAGGGAAAGGAAAGAAAAGGGAAGGGAAAAGAAGAAAGTGCTAGAAAGCCACCAACTACTGGGAAAGGAGGAGACAAAAGGAAAAAAACAAGCACCTACAGCTCGCAGACAACAAAAGAGCTGAGATGAACAGTAATAAAAACACTATCGCTTCTTTTTTTTTTTTTTTTTTTTTTTTTTTTTTTAATATACTATATACAATAGTTCACGACATGATTGGCATGTCGCCACCAGAAACCTAGTCTCAGAGGGTTATCCAGTAAATCTACAATGTCCCGACCAGATCCAATCATACTTGAGTCAGTTCTTGAAATTGGGCTGGCTCCTTCCTGAAGTTCTCCATGGTGCGAATAAGATGCAATGCGGCAGATTATCCTTCTTACTAGTACCCACATGGAGGACTTCTTCAGGTACTGGATGTAGTGGCTGGAACCAACACCACCACTTTGCAGACTTTACTAGTTGTGGGCTGAGTACGGGCTCCTCTAACTCCTTGATGTGATCACAGGGCTCTTCAAGTGAGAAATCTGATTCTGGGATCTCCTCAGGTTCTGGAATTTGAACTTGTTCTTCTACTTGGCCCATCTCTTGATGAAAACTGCAAGCAACCATATTTTTCATTGCTAGAAAAGTGCGTGCATGTTCCAATCCTTGACTTTGGATGAGATTTTTCCCTTGAACTCCACATGACTGCATCTCAGGTTTCTGCTCAGTATAAGGGATCTGGCATGAAAAGTATTGTGCAGGATAGACAGGAGCAGCAACCACCGGAGAAGGTAATGGAGTTTCTCCCCACGGTGACTTTCTCGATAAGAGCAAAAGTCGTTCCGCTCACACTGCTTCCTCAAAGATTTGTGGGAACCGTTGTTCACCCGATCGCAAGAAAAAGAGACCTATGTCAGAATTAAAAGCTCGAACATAAAAGAGGTGGGCTTGGGTGGGTGATGTACGGATCTTCTCTGGAATTCTCTTCCAACTTATCAAGAATCGGACATTGAAGTCCATGATGCTTTCTTGAGGTGCTATCTTGATGTACATGAAAAATTGGTAGAGATCCAAAGAGCTGTAGAAAGGATCTTCGTCAAATCTTTTGATCAGTGGCCCTGCTAGATCGTCCCATGAGTTGATGCTTTGAAGTTTGAGTAATCTGTACCATTGCAATGCTCTTCCTTCCAAAGACTAAACCAGAAGTCGGATCATGACATCTTCGTGTTCTATGACATGGATCATGGACAGAGTAGCAATGTCTTCAACATGTGCCAGAGCCATGCCTACGGTACCATCATATTTTGCCAGGTTCTTCAGGGCACCTTCGGGAATTTCATGCCGAACTTGGAGATTCAGAGGGCCAGGATCATCCCATATAGAAAAAACCCTCACCTTTGTGGCAGTGGTCTGCGGAATCACGGCCATCGCCATTAAGTCAGAGTCACCAGACGAACATTCTTTGAATTTTTTTTTTTTTTATAAAAAAATAGGCATCCACGAACAGATCTTCAACTCAGCAAAGTCGCCAGATGAACTTACAAATCTCTGCTATGAGGCCAAGACAGCTCATCAAATCTTGAGACCTCCGGGTGTTAAAAGCGTGCCAAAAATTGTTGGCACCGATGGGGTTATCACTTTGGAAAATTATGCGTATCCCACCGATTATGAATTCTTGGAGACAAAAATAGTCTGTCCCACCGGGCGTGCCAAAACTGTTGGTCACGAATCTGCCACAGGAAAGGATTTTACAAGTGCGCCCTAGACCCGGCCAACATTGAAAGGCTGGAAGCAAGAAATGGCTCCCAGACCAATCTCCAGAGTGGGCTGGTTCCCTTTACTACTCTAAAATTGGTTTAAGATAAGGGTTGCGGGAAAGAAATTGAAAAGTTGCAGAAAGGAATGGGAAATATGGCCACAGGCCAAAGTTATGGGGTCGAAAAAATAACAACAAGAAATTTAAAGTGCAGCAACAGCAAGCAATAAAAGTTATCAATCTAACTTTCGCACGATGTACACAGAGAAACACTCCACCATCACATTCCATTTCTTCAGTTTATAACCGCTTCTATGCAGGTTCTTCCGGTTCTAGTTTTTAGCAGCAGAAGAAGTTTAGCATCAGTCCTCTGACATGTTTTGCAGTAGCCAACCTTCCTGTTCTGATATGACTCTGTGCCCAATGGACTAAGGCCTGGATTCTTGCATACAGCGAGCTGTATATCCCGCGAGTCGCCAAGAATGTTGGCATTTTTGCCACATTGATTCTCATTGATTAATGCATTAGTGTATTGTTGAAAATCTGACCTTTGATATCAACTTTGATGCAGCTTTGGCGAAAAAAGGAGAAAAAATGAGCAAAAAATGACTAAGTCTAAAAACTACAGCGATTCGCTGACATGTCACGAAATCGTGGTCAACGCAGTCAACGCAGGTAGGTTGGGCGGAACCGTCGCGATATCACGACATGTTCCAGAATCATGGGTCGGTCGGCTTCGAAGGCTCAAGTTGAAAAGTTGTAGCGCGTCGCTAACATGTTCCATAATCGCGACGCTGGCGGCTTCGAAGGGGCAAGTGCCAAAACTTGCAGCGATTCGCTGCATGTTCGAGTAGAGAAGAGTCCAAGGCAAAGTTGCAGCGCATTGCTGCACTTTTTTTAGGAAGGGTTCCTGAAAGGCAAAGATGCAGCGCATCGCGATAGAAAATGGAAAATGGTACGGAGAAAGAAATGTGTAGCGATATCGCTACCATTAGCGAAATCGTGGGGTTTTGACCAAAAATACGAAGTGCCCGAAACATGTAGCGATATCGCTACATGTTCCATTTTCGTGGGGCAGAGCGCAAGGAAGAACCAAGAACCGAAACATGTAGCGATATCGCTACATGTTCCATTTTTCATGGAGCAAAGCGAAGGAAGGAGCTAACGACAAAAAGACGTAGCGATATCGCTACAGGTGCCATTTTCGTGGGTCTTCAGCAGCGAAGCGTACGACATTAGAATATGTCGCGATTTCGCGACCCGTCGTGTTTTCACGACCTACACAGTTTCTCACAAAAAAAATAGTATGAACGGCCAAGAAGGTTTTTTGAGTTTTCGATGATCAAATGTTGCCCCGAATTAAATGTTTTGTGGATTTCCAAGGTAGTCAAAGTTGAAGAAGCGCCCAGGCCATTAGAATTGAAGGTTTTATTTCTTTGAGGCTACTATTCGCGGATTGTTTCAACGTGTCATGTACATGTTCGAAAAATGAATTTAATGAAGGTGCTCGCGATTGTCTCATTGCATTTAATTTTTGCTTCCTCGAGGCCACGATTAAGGGGATCGTGTTCCTGATTTCCAAGATATAATTGTGGATCACAAGAAAGTTGTTTTCAAATATTAAATGCTGCAAAGAGGACGGACCTCTATAAAAACCAATGTAATTTTCATTTACAAAGGTTGGAAAAGTTCTCTGCTAGAAACTGAAGTGCATTTGCAGGAATAAAAGACTTGACTTCTGATTTTTCAAGCAACGCTTTGGGTGATTTCCTTTCTGTCTTTGTTGCATTTCTAATCGCATTATTATTCTTTAACGGTTGTTGCGTTTAAATTCTGCATTCTGAATTTATGTACTGCCGTGAGAGTATGATTCCTGGAATGTGATTTTGGAGGGTTTCTCTGCGTACATCGTGCGAAAGTTAGATTGATAACTTTTATTGCTTGCTGTTGCTGCACTTTAAATTTCCTGCTGTTATTTTCCGATCCCATAACTTCGGCCTGCGGCCATATTTCCCATTCCTTTCTGCAACTTTTCAATTTCTTTCCCGCAACCCTTATCTTAAACCAAGTTTAGAGTAGTAAAGGGAACCAGCCCACTCTGGAGATTGGTCTGGGAGCCATTTCTTGCTTCCAGCCTTTCAATGTTGGCCGGGTCTAGGGTGCACTTGTAAAATCCTTTCCTGTGGCAGATTCATGACCAACAGGACCTACTAGACATATTCATAAGAAACCTCAATGAGAAATTGACCTTCTACCTAGAGATGGCTAATATGTCTTCCTTCGAAGATATAATTGAAATGGCTAAGAGAGTAGAAATTGTCATTTTGATAAAATTTAGGAATATTCTATAATTCATTGCCTAATCACAATCATAAATAATATGCAAAAAATAAAATTCACTATAAGGATATCCCACCTCCATACCAAGGGATGGTAGGGCCACTCCATTATTCTAATCATATATTTTACATTGTATTGTAATGAGACAACAACAAAAAATTGACCATATGATCAATATTCAAGACCTCTAGTTCATATAAAAAGAACTTCTTCACCTGAAGAAGCTAATATAATAATCCAATTAGAAGCCAATGATAAGGGTGCATTTGATTTGATTCAACAATTTGAGGACTCACTAGCCAAAATATATCTTCTCAAAGTTCTCAAATATTTTCTAGCCCACTGAGATATCTTACTCAAAATTTTAAGTGAACAAGTCATTCCTAAAGACCTCAATCTTAATGACCATAATTCTATAGCAGAATACATTGGGATTAGCCACACAACTATATCATTCCATGAGTATGATATTACTCAATCCTCTATGGTTAGAAATATGCCATAATACATCATAGGTCATATCAATGGTAATTTCGTAAAGTGAATCTTAGTTGATAATAATTTGATCTCAATGTCTATAGCCTAAAATTCATCAACCATTTTGGGCTAACCAAACAAGATCTAGAGGAATTTTATCTTATTATTAAGAATTTTGAAAACAAGAAATGTGAGGCTAGTGGTATTATATTCTTACCCTTTAGAGTCAGCCCTATACTCTCAATACTTTATTCTATGTCATGCCACATGACGTAACATACAAAATTCTTCTTCAAGGATATGGATTTGTAAGATGCAGGTTGTCCCTTAAACCCTCCACAAATACCTTAAATATAAATATAAGGGCAATAATTATCACTTTTTGGCTAAACCTGAACCTTTTTATTATTGTTAGGTGATCGAGATAAAACATCATAGGCTTGTATTTGCCCCTATTTAAATTCACCTCTTGAATCATCTTCTTCTGAGCTTTCTATCACTGATGCATTGATATCTCTTGCCTTAATTCATATAATAATGATATTAAGAGTCAAAATACTAATCCAATCATCATGTCTAATAGCAAATTAGATAATAACTAATTTTCCTTAGACCTAGCCAAGCTCCCTTCATATCCTAAAACCTTAGGATTTCCCTCTAGCAATAAGGATAAAATAATACAAATAGGAAGATGCTTCTTCATTTGTGTTGGTATCACTAATGAGAAGAAAATGCATGGTAGTAATCCTTAAATTGATGAATAATAGTATGATTTATGCTTGTTGTCAAACATATATCACATACATAAGTAGTTACTTTCTGATATAGAATATCAATGCAAAGGACTAGGCTTATATGAGTGGGGTATCAACGAGCCCCTACAGATCGAATCCTATTTGGGAAACTATGGGATAGGATAAATCCATAAAGAAGAAGTAAATAATCTTGATAAGTCATCCCATGCAAAACTATTATCTAAATAGATTGGATTGGGATAAGGATGGTGATGATGGATCACCACTGCTCACATATTTGAGCCTTTCCAAATTTACCCAATTTCATTGGGGTAAATTTTCTAGACCTATTTTATCTTGAGTTGATTGCTCAAGAAGATAACTATGGGACAAAGGACATCATGAATGATCCTCCTCAAGATGATCCCTCAAACTATCTAATGCAAAACATAATTTATTTTAGTGGATATTTTCTCCAAATTGTTAATGTCATTATATCATAATAAACCAATAATAGTCAAGTCATTCTTAGACCTTATAGATCTAGAGAGCCTAGGAGTATTGCAAGCTCTACCTCAATTAGAATATCAATATCAAATTCTAATTGAGGAAACTATGGATATTTGTATTGGAATCCCATATGATCCTAAGATCCTTAAGCTAGAAAAGGTCTTAACCAATACTAAGCATGAGGAATATATAAACCTCTTTACATATTTCAAATACATCTTTTCTTGGTCCTACAACAATATACCTAGTATTGATTCTTTTCTTGTTGTCTACCACCCAGTCATTACTCCTAGTGCAAAAACCATAAAATAAAATTTAAGTAAAATGAACCTAAAGTCACATTAATAGTCAAAGAGGAGCCCAAAAACTCCTTGATGTTGGATTCATGAAATCCATTGACTTTTTCAATTGGATCTCTAACATTGTTTTCATTTCTAATAAAACATGTAGTGTTAGTATGCACCAACTTTTAGGACATCAATAAAGCATGTCCCAATGATGAATTCCATCCCTAAAACATCAACATGATCATCAATTTCACTATATGATGTGGAGTTTTGTCTTTGATGGACAAATTATTAGGCTATAACTAGATCAAGATCACCCGTTATGACCAATTAAAAATATCTTTTCCCACCCTATGTGGATATTTTTGCTCTCAAGTCATGTCCTTTGGGATAAAGAACGCATGGGATACCTACCAAAGAGCTATGAAATACATCTTTTATGATATGATACATGACATCATAGAAGACTATGTCAATAACCTTCTCAGTTGATATTTAAAACAAGAAGATTATTTTCAAGATCTAAGATGCATCTTCAAGTGGCTAAGGGAATATAAGGTATACCCAAATCCTCAAAAGTGCATCTTTTGGGTTACATCATGAAAGATATTATGATTCATTGTATTCCAATAGGACACCAAAGTTGATCTTGATAAAATATTAACTATAGTTGATATACAACCCCTTTAAAATCTAATCCAACTTAGACACCTCCAAGGTAATCCAAGCTATCCATAGATTTATATCCTATATAGATGATAAATGTCAACCCTTCACTACAATTTTGAGGAAGGATGTGATCTTCAAAATAGATGCTAATTGTCAAGTGGCTTTTTTTGCTCTTAAACCCTACCTTTTATCCTTGCTTTTCCGTGTCCCACCTAACTCCCATAGTCCCTTGTTGCTATACATAGCAGTAATTGACCATGCCTTAGGATATATATTGACACAACATGATGAGCAACATAAAGAAAGGGATATATTCTACATCATCATAAATTTGGTCAATTATAAAGTCTAATATACACCCTTAGAAATGTTTTTCTTAATCACAATGTTTACCTCTCATAAGCTTAGATACCATATGCTTAGCCATATGACATTCGTCATTGCGAGGGTTTGTCCCTTGTACTACCTCATGTCCAAAAATCACCTCTTAGGATGAGACACTAAGTGGGTCATTTCACTCAATAAATTTGATCTTGGTTTTTCAATTAAAAGTCTATGAAAATCTATGTCATCATTGACTAGCTAGTGACATCACTCATTAAAGCTAGTCTTTCCCTAGTAGTAGATTTTTCCAGTGAGTCAATATTCAAGCTCAAAGTAGATTAAACTTAGTATTTGAATTTGTATTTTTATGGTACTATATGTGTTATAGGAGTAGGATCAGAAATCATCTTGGTCACTCAATAACAACTAATCCCTTTGTCCTTTAAACTCAAGTTTTCCTATACCAATAGTACCATAAACTATTAGGCCATTATCCTAATGCTACATGCAATATTAAATCTCCAATTTAGGATCCTTTCTTTATTTTTAGACTCTAAACTTATGGTCAACCAAGTCAATGGTGTTTATCAAACCAAACATGATAAGCTCAAGCCATGCAAAGATATTGTCAATAAATAAATGGCTACTTTTAACAAAGTCACCATTGATGCTATATCTAGATCTAATAACTACCATTATGATGTTATGGCCTTATTTGCATCCCTTATACCCTCATATAAATATTATAAACAAACCATGTTAATATTTAGTAAATAAGGGAATCTTCAGCTTGAGAATCTGGCCAACTTCCTCTAGAAGTTTTTTCATAGAAGTAACTTCATCCCCTGATCCTTGGTATAAAGATATATTTCCTTACCTTGAGAATGCCACTTTTCCTTATTGTTTAAATTACACTAAGAATAAGAACCTAAGGCAATGAACCTATATACATATCATAATGGGTAATATCTTATATTTCCACCCCCTTGATGGTATTTTTCTTAGGTTCCTAGACTCAATCAAATCCCAAATAATTATCAAAGAGACCCATTATGGATCATGTAGTGGGCACTTCAACAATGTTTCCATAACTAAGAAACTCCTAGAAATGGTATATTATTGGCCTTCCATGTAAAATAAATCTTGTGACTATGTCAAGAGGTGTGATAAGTGTCAAAATCACAATAATCTTATTTATGCTTCATCCCAAGCCCTTCAATGATTAACCTTTACATGGACTTTATCCATTTGGAGATTAGAAATTATTAGGAAGATAAACAATATGTCATCATATGGATAATTTTTTTTTTATCATGGCTACTGAAGACTTTATCAAAAGAGTCAAAGCTATACCTTAAGCCTCAACCACTAGATTCCAAGTATCCAAGTTCATCCTTAACCAGATCCTTAATTGTTATGGCATCCCTATTATGCTAGTAATGAAACACCCTTTAAGAATAATGATGTCCAAAAAAATGCTAAATACAAAATTCAACACAAGTGGTTGTTAGCAACTCAATAATTTCCTCACACTATCTCACAATATATCAAGACTAAAATATTTACACAATATATTCAATCCATGATAATAACAATGAACAATAACTCACTGTAAATATTATTGAGAAATATATTTACTTAAGCAATGTAAATGCAATGTATTGCAAATATTCTTTGATCGATCATATAATATAATGCTTTGTCTTCAATATATATATATATATATATACATGGATATGAGATTCTTCACATTTAAAACCCTTGACCTTTCTACATACACAAACTTTTCATCTCCTCACACACAAAGGAGATCTAACACTTCATATTTATCATGGGAGAAATACCACATAATAATAAATCTATTATTGACTCTACATATCCACATAAGGACAAAGACTCTAGTTATTGCACAAAATAAATGATAAACTCTTACAAAAATCCATACTTTTATGTCACCTCACTTACATAAATCCTCACTTACATAACTCCAAAATTACTTACATGACATCTAATATATACTCAAATATTAATCATACTTTAAACTAAACTATTTAAAAGTACTTGCAATATTATTGCAAGGTACCAAATAATGTAATATTTCCAACAATGGTCCACTCCTTACTATCCTCAAGACAATAGCCAAGTTGAAGCTTCTAATAAAATCTTCTCAAAATTCTTAAGAATCTTGTTAGTAAAACTAATATATATTGACATCTCTAGTTGTATCCCACATTATGGGTATATTGCACAATTTCTAGGACTTCCACTAGTGCAATACCCTATATTTTGGTCTAAGGAAATAAAAAATCCCCTTTGATCTCAACAAAATACCTATTTTAAAAAAGAATATCATCTCATCCATATCAACTAGCTAGAACTACTTAGCAGAAAGTGGATCACACTTTAGAGAACCTAAGGATTTTATAGAAAATACCCTTAACAAACACGCCTATAGCAAAAAGGTATGATCCATATCCTTTGAAGTTGGTGATCTTGTTCTTAAAGATAATTGGAAAAACACCAACACCAAAATTGATCTCAAAGGTAATTTTGAGCCTAATTGGATAGGTCCATACATTATAACCACTAAGTATGTTTTATGTCCATATCACCACACCACATTTAGAAAAAAAACTCTTAAAGAACCAATTACTATATTACATCGTAAATGATATTATATTTGAGTTTGCATTGATTACTTGTTTATTTTCTATTTCCTATTGTTGCTTGGTTGCATTTCCTTGACCTCATATTTATCTACATACATGTGTTTGTCCTTGCTTGGAATACCTATAGTATACAAGTTAGGGACCAAAAATGAAATGCAAACGATGACCCTAATTAGGACAAATTATTTTTCTTTTATTAGCCAATTGATGTGAGTAGATCCTCTAAGTCCCGTCTTGTAAACTAGTCATGGTTCACACAACATAATTATCATTTTTCTATCTTAAAATCTCTTATATTTTTATCTTCTATCTCATCAAACCCTTGTTGCATGATGAATACTATGACATTTTAAGGTCTTGATGGCAAGATCAATCATGTCATCTCTTGTCTCCTATGTCTCACCATGCATGTGTCAATAATTGATTATTCATATCAACAAATATACTCTATGATATTTCTCTATGAGGTAAATCTATCAATAAAAAGTCCTTTGGGTAGAGTAAATGTCCTTTAAAATTAAAGTCAAATATCAAATATAAAGTCCTTCAGGCAAAGAAAAAGTCATTTAGACATATTTTTAAAGGTAAATCTCTAATAAAAAGTTATTTTGGCAAAGAAAAATTCCTTTATACATTTTTTAAATGCATATGTCTAATCAGAAGTCCTCTAGGTAAAGCAAAATTCCTTTAGACATTTGTTAAAAGGTAAACCTATCAATAAAAAGTCCTCTAAGTAAACCAAAAGTCATTTAGACATTTGTTTGAAGGAAAATCCATCAATTAGAAGTCCTCTAGACAAAGCAAAAGTCCTTTAGACATTTTTTAAAGGCAAATATCTTCTCAAAAGTCCTTAAAGAAAAGCAAAATTCCTTTAAAATATTTTCTTAAAATTAAATCTACCAACTAGAAGTCCTCTAAGCATAGCAAAATTTCCTCTATACATTTGTTTAAAGGTAATTCTATTTTACAACATTCAAATACATCATAAAACACTCATTTGACATTTGCCTAGGGGCAGAAAAATAATGTATTTATCATGTACTATAGTTAAAGTCCCCTTGGGAACATTTTAATTTGTATACAATTATACATATTTTACATCATAGCAATGACTCATAGTGCTAACTAAATACCCCCAAGGAAAATATTTTATCTACTTAAAGTTCCCCTAGGAAAAAATTCTATCTAACTAAAGTCCACCTAGGAAAAGCTTCTATCTAACTAAATCCCTCATAGGAAAAGCTTCAATCTAACTAATGTCCCCATTGGTAAAATTTTTATCTAACTAAAGTCCCCTTGGAAAAATATTTATCTATATATAGCTATACATAACCCTTGTATAATAGCTAAAATTCCCATAGCCAAATATTTTATCAAAATTAAAGTCCCCTTGGGTAATTATTTCTCTATATATATTTATATATAGTTTTTATCATAACAATATCTCATGGCATTATCCAAAGTCCCCTTGGGCATTCCTTTCCAATCCTAATTATACATCTATCTACTCTTCCAAACCTATTAGAAAAACATATAAAATCACCTAATGAATTAGGGAAAAATGGTGCACCAAATTATGTAAAACAATATGCGTATCTACCCCATCTCACTCATGAGCATCAAAAAGGAAGCATGCATGTGAAGAGGAAATAATACCAAACAAAAGGAAATGAATGAAAGAAAGTCTCTTCTGATTAATTTGTTGGATCAGATCCAAGTTTAAATAGAATTACCATTGAGGGCTCAAAATTTAATACAATTTTTACAATATTGGGTTCCCAAATACCAAGTCTTTCATAGAATCCGGGTGCACATCCAATGTTTCTCTGCGTACCCACAATCGAGGTGGGCGAGCCAATGCTGTTGATGCTTGTATATATGTTCTCTGATGTTTGATATTGCTTCCCAAATCCTTCTAATGACCTTCACATGCACACAAGGAAGCAAAAAGAGATCAAATAACAAGGGTGTATGGTGAAAACATGCAATCCCCACACGGGTAAAATGGCATATAAATTAAAAATGCATCAAATGATATCCAAATGACTTGAAAATTTGTAGAGATATTAAAGAGGATTTTTTGGGAGGATATCACCCAAAATAAATCAGAAATTTCATCCGTAGAACCCTCGATTTAGCACTGCCCATCTGCAACCTATGAAAAGAAAGACAACAAAATATCAAACCTTCACTTATCCAAAACTCATGAAATTTGGTTAGTATGCATAAAGTGACATTTAAAGACAACCCATATGATAATATTTTCAAATTGGAGCATGTATCAACCTGCATCAAACCGGGGTTCCCGAATGGGCCCTACGAGCCCTCGTCCCAAGGGGGGTGATGGTGACTGCAACTATTTGGGAGGCATACTAGGAGGGGATACCCATAAAATATAGACAATTTTTGTTACCAAACCACTAGTATATGTTCCTAAACAACCTAAGGTGTGTTGTCATCGAATTTGGTGAAGAAATTCACCCGGATGGAAAAGTTATGCTCGGATTACCTTCTTGAAGTCACCCGGTAACCTCCTTGGAAAAAGAGAGATTATGAGGGAAAAAAGGTGCAATAAGGTGAGGGTAAATATTCACAACACTCTATTGCATATCCTATAACTCCTCTCTCCTATTTTGTGTGGACCATGTATCCATTTTATAGCCCAAAGGGACTCATGTGCAAAAGGGCATGCAAAGGCATGCATGGTAGGATGCGCCACTTGTCAAATGGGAGGCATGCATAGGGTGTGGAATAGAATATCCCAATTTTACCTTCATAAATATGGATGTCATAATTATTCCCTATCCTCTACCTCACATGCTCAGTTTGGGTGGTCAGATGGCAGTTTCTGGTTACCATTTGGCCAAAATTTGACTTTTTCTGGGTCAAACTTCACCACCGTCCCACCCTGGGACGAGGGATCACCACCATACCATGGTGGGATTATGGGAATCTACCACCATCCTAGGGTGGTACGGTGGTGAATTTTGGGCCAAAACCTCCCAAAATTGGGTAGATAGCCTCCAAAACCCTCTCCGGAGTGGCTAGAACCACTGTGAGCCTCCTAAGGGCTGCCCAAGGGGCCATATGATGTCAATTTGATCCTTGTTTTTGGGTGATTAATTGGATTTACCAAATTTTAGTGTCTACAAATGCCTCTTTTTGAGATGCATTGTGTGTAGCACAACACTGAGCAAAAATAGATGACCAAAATGTTGAATGATTAAGGTTACTCGATAACCTAACCAACTTTAGATGCCCCAATCATGAAGAGGGAGTGTGTTCTTGAATACTTTCTTCTGACTCATTTAATGAGTGTGCTTATGCTTAAACATTGTATATCATGAAGGTATAGGACCTATGACTTCATGATGCCAGTAATATCAAGCATTATAATGTGATATTATGTGCTTGTTTGCTGCCCCAAGTAGGAGCATGATTGTCTTTATCGAAGATTCGTTGAACGAACGCCATTCACATAATTGAGTGTGTGCTTGCTGATTTAGAATGAGTATGAATACCCCCTCAAGTGATGATTCAATGAGGGAATTACCAGTGAGAAAAGTGATGAGTCACTTGACCCAATTGACTTGTGTTATGCTTACCTTTAGTTTTATCCCTTGAAAAATAGGGCAATTTGGAGAGGATTTTGGTGACTTTGTTGAGTTTTCTTGGAGGAAAGGAGCTGAAAACTGCATCTCCAGGGTGCGGTCCAGCCACAATGGCCTTCTTAGGGCATTAATTAACAAATTTTCCATCCCTCCTAGGATCCTTAGGGTTGCATTTTGATCTATGTGAAATTTGGACCCAATTTGAGCTGTTTTGGTGCAGTTTTGGACCTATTTTGGGTCATTTTGGGCTGTTTTGGCCTATTTTTGCTACCACCATCCCAGGGTGGGATGAGGGCATGTTATACCACCATCCTATGGTTGCAAAATCAGCCAAATTTGCACTCGTCCCACACTGGAATGGTGGTGACTCCTGCATATTTATTTAAAACCAAAATATGAAGGTTAGGCTCATTTGTGCATGCTTTCTTTTGTAGTTTGAGAGGTAAGGAGCAGGAGAGTGATTATGAGTAGTGTAGCACTATAAAATTCATCCCACAATAACCATGAGTCAGCGGGTGGACTCAGCCAGTGGAGGAGCCGGTGCAATACAAGTATGCCAAGTCTCTCTTATTGCATTTTCCTAGTGTTAGGAGTTGATTTTCTTGCTTTTATGGTATGTTTTTGGATTGGAAGCCTATAACAATAAATTTTAGGTAATTAAACCTAATTTATGAGATATGTACCAAATTTTGTGTTTTACCCATATTTTTGTGCAATTAGATTGCATTTTGTAGATCAATTTTCCATTATTTTTGCTATTTTTGATGGCTTGAAAGGCCTTTTTGAGCCCAATTTATTGGAGTCATCCCTAGGTGGGATGGCTAGTGTGGGCTGGTCATAGGCCATCCCTTTATGGGATGACCATAGGGTTGGCGGCAATTCCTTTTGGGAATGGTCACAAACCGGCCTCAAAGAGGGGCCATTTTGAGTCTTTTATTTTGAATGTTTTTGGGGCCATGCAAGGCCATTTTGGTGGTGTATTATTGAGTTGTTTATCCCTATTAGGTGGTGAGGAGTCAGTATTGAGTACCTAATCTCTTTGATTCCATGAGGGATGCCTTGATCCAAGAGGACTAGGAGTGGTTGGATGCCATCGAACTTAAGTAGGTTACCCAATTAGAGGCTGTTATAGGAGACCATGCATATCTGACTACCCTGATTGATCTATGGGATCCGTGCACCAATACCTTCCACCTAACTACTTGGGAGATGACGGTGATGCTGGAGGACGTATATTATATTATTTGGATTTCTATAGAAGGGTGGCTGATCCACACGACACCACGAGATCGAAGACAGGCAGTGCTTGAGAGGTACTTCAGTTATGATCTAGAGATGGGAGAGCTGGAATGCTTGAAGGGTGGTATGCTGGTAGGATTTTGGAAGGAGGCAAAGGTATTGGGGGTGAGGCATACACTACTCATGATGCTCATATCCAATATGCTACTACCAAATTCTTTTAGAGCGAGGTTACCATGGAACCTAGTGGAGATAGTGTTTGCGTTGGTGAGGTCTACTGTGGTAGATCCACTGGTTATAGCATGGGGTTCTTCACTATTGGCACAACTCTATGATGAGTTGTACGAGATCCACTACCATTGGTGGAAGGGTGTTGGGTGTATCTTTTTTTTGCAATACTTGGGATGGTAGCACATAGTTGTGGGGTGACCATAGGGGCTAACTTGGATGACTCGGGCATAGTTAGCAGATAGGGAGATAGTATATGATATCCTATGGCAGAGGGTGCAGGAGAGGGGACATATTCGGTGATTCAAAGGTGAGGTGGCCTACTATGCAGATCTGTTTGCCTAACTTGGGGTAGGTCAGGTATTTTGGAGGCCATACAAAGATTGTATAGAGTGGGCATATGCTACTATACAACTCCATAGGGTGTGGCGAGGTAGATGGTTAGTTGGAAGACATGGCATAGAGTTGGAGTACTTCCATTTTGCTTAGGTGATGTGATAGTTTAGGCTACGCCAAGAGGTTCTTAGTGAGCCGATGCCTTATCAAAATCATGGGGATGAGAGGACATTGGAATGACCAATGGTAGAGGCAGTGGCAAGGGATGCAAACCTTATAGTGGACATTCCAGATGTGGACGATGTAGGGACTACAATGGAGTATGATGCTTGGTGGGTGATAGGCTATGGGAATGGGGAGGGGCCACTGAGGAGGGGTACAGGTAGGGATGCAACTCAAGATATTTTTGGTGAGGACCAAGGTGAGGCAGGTGATTGGCAAGGACACATGGTAGGGGAGCATGTGGATCTCCTGGACTTAGGAGATCAAGGTGACTTGGGGGATGATGATGTTGGGGATGAGGAGGTGTAGGCACCACCGATGGCACTAGGGGATACAGAGGTAGAGCTACAAGATGAGATACTTAGGGTGAGGTAGGAGAGAGATCTCCTATGGATACAAGTGCAAGATCGACAGGAAAATCTAGCAGCACAATGAGCTAAGATACAGGTTTCTCAGACAAAGATAGCATCTCTTTGAGCACAGTTGTGATCTCAGAGCCCTACACGGGAGGATTATAGTAGTGGGGAGGTGACTATGCTATAGGCAGAGGTGACATGAATCTATTCTATGGTGGAGACTTACTACGCATGGTGCTGATGGGGGTGGGCTTATGTGGACAAGCTAGAGACTAAGGTAGTATGCCTTGGTGGGCATCTACGAGATGATGCAGGTGCCAGTGGGTTGTACCAGAGTCACCATAGTAGGACAGGTCAATCCTCCTCTAGGTTGGAGGCACCAAGGTCTAGGTGAAGAGCTGATAGGGTAGGTGGTAGCAGATGTGGAAGTTCACAAAGGACTCCTACTATAGGTGGGAGTGCGAGTCGTAGTACCGGTCCTACATGACCATGGTAGTGGCTCGCATGACTCTTTTTGTGTTTTTGTATGTTTTAGCAATGTGAAGTTTGAGGACTCACTTTATTGTAGTCGATAGGCAACATGATGTATCTTGTTGTCCCATACATATACACATATATATCTGAGCTTTTTATGTGGTTTATCTCATGTGTTTATTGTTTTATGAAACATATGCAAATGTATGCAATTTGATTTATGTAATGATGATGAATGCCTATGTATGCATATTTTGTGATTGTGATTTGATTTTATTTTATACATTCATGGATGTATACTGAGATGGATGATTTCTTAATATAGAGGATGCAATGTGTAGACTACATGATGTATTATGCTAGCACCATAGATGATGAATTTTGTACCAACTCCTATGTAATGTTGTCATGAGACTTATATAATGGATTTGTGAATAATGTAATTAAAATGAATGTGGTGAAGTGATATGAATGACATGCTATTTAGGAAATGCCCATTAGGTTTTCATGAGACTCAAACACTCTAGTCAAATTATCAAAAGTTATATACTGATCGTGCAAGACTTTTTGACAAGGTATGAATCTGCTAGGACGACCAAGGTACTTCATATCCCTATGTGTGCAAGTGAGTTCATTCCTATGAGATGCATAAGGATACCACCAGTTCCAAGTAGGCTCTCAACCAAACATGTATTGAGGATCACGAAATGAATGTCACCATCGTAGATTTTGTATTAATTATGACTAGACCACTAGGCAATCTAGGTTACCAAAGCTAGCTCATCCACATGCAAACATTGGTCTACACATACGCCCAAAAGCTAATGTGATAGACATATCGTCATGCATTTAGGATACCACCATTGACAAGTAGGCTATCCACCAAACCTATAATGAGGATCACCTAAATGGTTTTTCAAATGCTGAGAATTCTAGGGATTCAATCTTAGGTGTCTTTTGGTTATTCAATTGATTGGGATTACTTGCTCTCATATATAGTGATGAAAATAACTATTTATTTTTCTCTTTTTAGTGACTATAATCACTGTTTATTTTGAGTTTTTTCTTTTTTCTCTTGAGCAAGGGGTTTGAGTAGTGGTGATAACCACTGTTATTTTTTATTGTTGCTTTTTTGAGGATTTTGATTTCAAAGTTGAACTTGTGGGATTTTTTGTCTTGTGAATGGCATTGATCCTTTAGGCCTTTGGTATGACTACCCATCCTTCTCATGGGCGTGTAGTATGGATTCTTACGACTTTAGGGATCAAAGGTGTTTGGAAATGTTGATGGCAAGATTTTGGGATTTTTTTATGGGATGGTTTTGATATTTTAGGCCTTAGGGATGACTACCCATCCTTCACAGGGACGCATAGTATGAATCCTTATGACTTTAGGGATCAAGGGTGCTTGGAAATTTTGATAGTGGTGAAAATCGCTGTTGATTTTTGGGAATTGGGTGGGGAAGAGCTTGTCCATTTTCCAACTCTCAGCATTATTGAACCATTCGCACAGGGGGATGAGCAGGATGACCTTTTCACTTAAGGTAACCTAGACCACTTCATGGATTTCATTTGTATTTGTGCAAAAATTATATTTTTAATGATTAATTGTGTTTGGGATATGATGTATGCAAGGCATAATCAATGCAAGACTCTACCTCCTAAAAATCAAGCTAGCCTACTACAAAATCTGAGTAGAGACTAGATATGGTTGAGTGACCAAAAACCCTATGATATTCTAGAACAAATGGCTAAGTGAAGGGAATAGAAATGACTATGTAAATGTGAAAAACATATGGGTGAAAATGTTAATTGCAGTATTTGAACTATTTCATGACATTGATTTTGAGCGGTAAGTAATGTACCATCAGCGGTAAGTAATGTACCATCATGGTGCTAGACATGTATTCGCAACTATAAAATTTAAATTGTTAATGATGAATATGCCTAAATGCAAGTGACGATAAAATGCAATGGGATGTGATGCAATATTTTTGAATTTTTTATGGATATGTGTGTATGAAAGTGCAATGCAATGCAATGTTTTTGTATTTTGATGTTTTGATAATGTTTTTGAATTTTTGATTGATATGTATACACATGTGACCAACAGGCTATTTTGGAGCCATTGGGGTGTTTGGGGGAGACTGAAGGGCTTATGGATGCCTTTGGGTATTTTAGGTTTGACCTAGATGATCGTATATAGTCTAGGAGCATTTTTACTTGACCTAGATGGTGAGAACCCGCTAGGAGCCTTTTGGGTGACCTAGATGTGTAGTGGCACTTAAAATATGTCTACGACTTCCTAGGGGCATTTGGCTATGACCAAAGGTCTTAGGGCTACCTTTGGGGATTTTGGGGTTGACCTAGATGATCGTAAATAGTCTAGGAGCATTTTTACTTGACCTAGATGGTGAGAACCCGCTAGGAGCCTTTTGGGTGACCTAGACGTGCAACGACACTTAAAAAGTGTCTACGATTACCTAGGGGTATTTGGATATGACAAAAGAGCTTAGGGATGCCTTTGGGACTTTTAGGTTTGACCTATATGATCGTAGATAATCTAGGAGTGCTTTTACTTTACCTAGATGGTGAGAACCCACTAGGAGCCTTTTTGGGTGACCTAGATGTGTAATGATACTTAAAAAGTGTCTATGATTGCCTAGGGGTATTTGGATATGAAAAAAGGGCTTATAGATGCCTTTGGGGATTTTAGGGTTGACCTAGATGATCGTATTTAGTCTAGGCACATTTTTACTTGACCTAGATGGTGAGAACCCACTAGGAGCCTTTTGGGTGACCTAGACATGCAACGACACTTAAAAAGTGTCTACGAATGCCTAGGGGCATTTGGCTATGACCAAAGGGCTTAGGGATGCCTTTGGGTATTTTAGGGTTGACCTATATGATCATAGATAGTCTAAGAGCATTTTTACTTGACCTAGGTGGTGAGAACCCACTCGAAGCCTTTTGGGTGACCTAGATGTGCAATGAAACTTAAAAAGTGTCTATGACTACCTAGGGGTATTTTGCTATGACCAAAGGGCTTAGGGATTCCTTTGGGGCTTTTAGGGTTGACCTAGATGATCATAGATAGTCTAGGAGAATTTTTACTTGACCTAGACTGTGAGAACTCGCTAGGAGCCTTTTGGGTGCTCTCTAAGCATGAAATGGCTACAAGTGAAGGATGTTCAAGGGTTTAGGATCCTCAAAACCTTCAATTGAATCTAGGTGATAAGTTCCAGTCCCTATTTGACTAGTTATGGCAAAGTGACCTAACCAATTTACCACAAATTTGTCCTTTAGGTGGGGCAGCAAGCTAGAATTCTATTGGTTCTCTTTCAGGATGATATCACTAACTTGAAAGTCTCTGAGATGGACTTTCATATTGTAGGTTATTTTGAGCCACTCTTAATACACACGTAGATGCTCAAACATATTAATGTGATGCTCATCCAACAACATAAGTTGATCTAGGCAAGCTTGTCGCGCAGTATCATCATCAATAAACTCTTGCATGGATATGTGCAGTTATGGGATTTCCAACTCTAGAGGCATGACCGCCTCAGCACCCTACACTAGTGAAAATGGAGTTGCCCCATTGGGTGTCTAAATGCTAGTGTGGTAAGCCCAAAGGGCAAGTGGCATTTGCATATGCCAATCAATATGATTCTATTTGACTATTTTCTTCAATATGGCAATTAATGTCTTATTTGATGCTTCTAATTGCCCATTTGCTTGTGGATAATAGGGTGTCAAAAAGTTGTGTAGGATATTATACTTTGCTATCAAAGCACACACATATTTGTTCTTGAATGATGTCTCATTATCCAAAATGATCTTGCATGGAATACCAAAATGACAAATGATATTGTGCAATATGAACTCCGCTATGCGAGGTCCTGTTGTAGTGGTAAGGGGAATTGCTTCCACCCACTTTATAAAATACTCGGTAGCCATGATGATAAATGTGTGATGGCCCGAGGATGTAGGGGAGATTTTCCTAATTAAATCCAACCCCCATTGCAAAAATGGCCAAGCCGATTGGATCAGTTGTAAGGCTTAGGAAGGTACATGTGTCAAGTTAGCATGGTGTTGACATTTCACACACTTCCTCACATATGTGCAACAATCTCACTCTAAATTTGGTCAATAGTAGCCCATGCAAAGAATGCACTTTGTGATGGCCATGCCACTAAAATGGCCACCACAAGTACCATCATGTGCTTGAGCCATTGTCCAAGTCAATTCTTGATATTATAAGCAACGAAAGAGGATTCCTTTGTAGCTCCGATGGTATAGGATGTCTCCTAACAAGACAAACTTTGCTGCCTTCCATTTAAATATTATTTTGGTAGTGTACGATAATCCAGGAGGGAGGTTACCAAGCTTTAGGTACTCTATAATTAGTGTGGACCAGTCCTGCTATGTGGAAGCCTTGATTGCATGAATTTCCTGTCCCTCATGAAGTTCATCCTGAGCAAATGCACATTGGGATAGAACTTGTAAGAATAGCATTATGCTGCTATAAAAAGGGGTTTGGTGGAACAGAGTCCCCCAAGAGGCATGATTCAAGTGCTCATGAATGTGTGAGAATATCTCTTGATGAGGTTCTATTTGAATCAAGTGAACTTCTAGCATGGCTTGAGTGCTCTCACACTCAATCGTTGATTGCAATAGTGTCTTGACTTGAATGGTTGTCATCTCCCCTGTGGGGTATTGTGGAATCAAGGATCCTAAAGAGGCCATTGTATCTAAAAAATGATTAGATGATTGAGGGAGTGCCTCAATGTCATACCATTCAAACTTTGATAGGGATTTGTCCACAAGGGCTTTGTAGGCTTGCAAAACTAGGAACTTACACTAGAAGATTCCCTTGACCTGGTTGACAATGAGTAAGGAGTCGCCAAAAATATTGAGCTTGGTGATTTTCATGGCGATAGAAATTTTAAGCCTTATGAGTAAGGCTTCATACTCGTTATTATTGTCGATGTAGGGGAAATAAAGTTTAAATGATAGGGGTATGGGAGCCCCATGCGGTGTAAAAAACATGATTCTCGTGCCACCCCCTTGCTCACATTTGGAGACATCGAAGAAGAGAGTCATATCCACCTGTGACTCATGCTCATCAAAATCAGGCGATTCTGATATTTGGAAGACTCCATCATCGAGAAGCTCTATGCTAAGAGGTTGGTCCTCTTGGACAGGAGCCTTTGCAAGTTGATCAGCAATGACCTGACCTTTGATTGACTTTTATCCTATGAATTCCAGGTCGAATTTTGTCAACAACATGATCCATTTCATCGTGCAACTACTATGATAAGTATGACTCATCATGTATCGCAATGGATTCTCTTTAGATACAACATACGTAGTGTGGCTAAGCATATAGTTTCATAGATTTTTGGTAGAAAAAACCATCACTAGACATAACTTTTCAATGTATGCGCACTTGATCTCATAGCTCACTAGGGTGCGACTGAGATAATATGTGGCCTGTTCCTTATGAAATTCATTATTTTGGGCTAACATGGCACCCAATGTGACCTCAGTAGTTGAGATATATAATCAGAACGACACCCCTGGTCTAGGTGGAGCTAAAACTAGCAATGAATCTAGGTATTGCTTAATTGTGTCAAAGGCATCTTGACATTCATCGCCCTAGTGGAATGTGACCCCCTTGTGTAAAAGTTTGTTCATGGGTCTACACTTGTCCGACAGTTGTGCTATGAAGCGTTTGATGGATGCAATCCTCCCCTGAAAGCTACAAATCTTCTTGATGGTAGTCAAGGGAGGCATTTCAAGGATTGCCTTGACTTTGTTAGGGTCAACTTCGATGCCTTTTTTGGAAACTATAAATCCCAAGAGCTTTCTAGATGTGATGCCAAAGATGCACTTCTTGGGGTTCAGTCTCACATTATGTTCAATAAGGTGATCGAGGACTTTTCTCAAGACATCTAAGGGCTCATGATGTAATAGATATTTGACCAATAAGTCATCCATGTAATCTACCAAAATTTTGTGCATGTAGTCATGGAAGATATATGTCATGGCACTCTGGTAGGTGGCATCGACATTCTTAAGGCCAAATGACATGACCTGGTAACAAAATTTTCTCCAAGACATTGTGAATACCGTTTTGAGTTGGTCTTCAGGGTTGATAGGAATATGATTATACACAGAGAAGTCATCCATAAGGGAGAGCATTTAATGTCCTATGATGGCATCTACCAAGGAATCTATGCTTGGCAAAGGAAAATTATCCTTAGGACTCACTTTGTTCAGGTCTCAAAAATTAGTGCAAATGCGAATCCTCCCGTTAGGCTTCTTAATGGGAACCATGTTGGACAACCATGGTGGATAGTCTACAAAAATGACAAAATTGGCATCCAACAATTTTTGTAGCTCATATTTGACCATCAAGGCCACTGTTGGGTGCATCTTTCTCAGCTTTTGCTTGACAGGTTTGACTATGGGGTCAAGCGTTAGATTATGGGTGACCAGATTTGGATCTAGTCTCGACATGTATTTGTAAGACCATGCAAAAGATGCCTTCTACTTTGTGAGAAGGGCTATATAATTAGCTTGCTATTCAAGGGATAGGATTTCCCCTAGCTTGATATATTACAGGTTTTTAGGATCTGAGCCGATATCAACCATAGGCTCGATTGACATATGAGACCCTTCCTCCAACTAATGGGGAGTAGGTATCAAATGGATGTCATTAGTTGGATTTAAATCCTTGATGGGGACTTAAGGTCCCTCCTTAGCATGGAAGACATCATGAGTTGGGCCAAAGGAAAAGTGAAACAACCCATCGCAAGCCCAATACTTAGAGGGTGATGGGGGTGAATCAACACGATCCTAGTCAATAGCATCTATATCTAGATGGCATGAATTGGAAGGATTAAGTAGGTTGAGAAGTAGTGTGGTCAAATCAATGGAGATCATAGTGATGAAATGTGTCTACTCTCCAGGACCATATGCATGTGACTGTGTATTGGTGTCATCTCTCACCTCCATATGTGGTTCTAGGGGAATGGGGATCTCTAGATCTTATCTAGGAATAGACTACAGAATGGGATCATTAGGCTCAAAGAGCTCCATGTGTGTGGGAAGGTCAAGGAAGACCTCATGATGAATCTGGCCTAGATTGACAGGCCTTACCCTCAAGCATGGGCCAACATGTAACTAATGATAGAATTCATCTGTGTCAATGGTCTCATGATGATGTTGCAAATAATGAGGGCCCAGGTATGCCCTCTTTGTTTCATCCTTATAGTCACTGTCATATATGGGAACCTCATTGTTACCCCTTGGGATCGGGCGATCAGGTAGGTGTGGTCCCATGTATGCTAATTCCTCATAATCATCATCATGGATGAGTATTCCTTCATTCTCATCTTGTAGTGCCTCAGGCTCATGAGTACCCAACTGCTCAAGTAAATTAACTGCTCCCCCCTAAGAGGTCTATCTTCCTATAGGTGAACCAAATCTTCAATAGGAAGGAGCTATCGCCAAATAGGATCAGGAAATGAGAACATATTTATGAGGCCTTCCTAATGGTAATTTATAGGGACAATTTGTGAATGATCATTGTATGACTCAAAAGGGTCATATGGCGCTACCTCATAACCCGACTCATCCTCTGAGGTCCACTTATATGAGGTGCCTTGATCTGACTCATCACAACCATGGGGATAACTCTGTGAAACTTCCCCTCTCTCAAAATTTGGGGTAATGTCACTAGGGATCACGGGGTTCCCATCTAGCCATGGAAAGTAATCCCCCAGGGAGTATACTATGTTAGGATTGGCATAAGGGTCTTGGGCCAACCTGCCCTCATAGCCTATATTCAAGCGATTTAGGTTGTCTAAGAGGACATCTAGAGGCAACGAATTTTTGCATCCCACTCCTGACTTGTCATAGGGCATTTGATATTGTGGTTGACAAGGGACTCTGGTGCCCTACTCATATAGACCTAACCCATAACCATGCCAATTGCATAGGTCAAGGTACTTCAGGGCAAATTTAGGGTTAAACAAGTAGTTAATATCCTCTCCAAAAGGTTCCTCATCTTCCTCCTGATGTTGGTAAGGTTTGATGCCATAGTAAAGGCCCCCATAGATAAAATTCATTTTATGAGGGGGAATACCAAGAGGCACGATATTACCTATGGGCAGATGGGGTCTACCCATGTCTTGCATCGACTGTAAAGCAGGATTAGTGGTAACATTCCTAACCATGTACTCTCCCAATCTGGTAGAAGCCAGATGTACTATAACCTGGGGCTATGGATAGAAGAGGAGTGAGACTTGATCTATCTCATTGTTTTCCTCATGTGGTGTCTCTTCATCATCTGAGTTAAGTATATCTTCTGTAGAGATAGTGGATATGATTGATTGGTCCTCCTCAATGGGTCGCTTCTCTAGGTTCTTAGGCAAAGGATCCACTGATGTATTAGGCATCTAGGGTGGGGCCTATGATGAGAAGGGTATGGTATGCTATAGCAGTGGGGTTGAAATTCAGCTAGATTTATTTGGTTGAAAATCTAGATGTATCAATGGCAAGGTCGACTTGGGTAACTGCTACACCATGTTGCAGTACTTGAAAGGTTCTAGGTCCACGAGGACGACATGAACTTGCCCTTCATGAGTGTACTTGAGGCACTGGTGAATGATGGAAGGGACAAACTTCATGTCCTTGATCCATGGTATTCCTAAAAAAATGTTGTACTCCATATCACCCTCCAAGATGTGGCACATTATCGAGATGATATTTTACCCTACTTGAATAGGTAGGATGATTGTACCAAACATTGAGCATATAGCATCATTGAATGCTCGAAGGATGTAGGTAGATGTGAAAATATGAGAGGTTGTAAGCTTTAGGTGCTTTAGAGCTATTGTAGTTATGATGTTGCTTGAAGACCCAGTATCTATCAACACTCTCTTGTATGGTGTTCCATTCACACATGTGACAATGTGTAAAGGGGGATCCACCATATCATGTGGAACTAGTTTAAGTTCATCTTCTTGAAAAGTAATTACCGGTTTCGTGCATTGTCGCACATGCCCCACAAAGTTATTGAAGGAGTTAGAATCTTGGGGCTGAAGCTCAATTGCCTTAAGGATCTCCATCAAGGATTCTCTATGAGGTTGCGATTTTTGGATGAGCTCATAGATGGAGAGTCAAGAAGATGTTGTTCTTAAGCTTTGAGTGAGATTGCTCTTAATGGTGACTATAGGCCTAGGTGGAAGGCTCAGTCTAGGAGGTGGTATAGGCTATGATGTCGAAGAGAAATCACTCTGAGCCATAGGTGGTGCGGCTAGACTTGGATACCACCTGTTTCTTATCACAATACTGACCATGCCAACATATCCTTACTTAGGAGGGGCATGGTGAACATCATTCACCTGGGGCATTGGTTTGGCCTACTCCACATGGGTAGGCAAGGGGTCCTTAAAGACCCCCATCTATTGGTTGTTTGGTGCGATAGGGTTATCTACCTGGAGGGAATTCCTATCAATCAGGTCTTGCACCAGATGTTTGAATTTATAGCACATTTGCACATCATGCCTATTTTGCCTATGAAATTTACAATATAGGTCTTCTCTGTATCCTTTGGGCTTAGGTGCATTAGGGTCAATAGGTCGACTATTAGGTAGATGGATCACATTAGACACCAAGAGGCGATCAAACATTGAATCCATAGACTCTACAATGGGTGTGAATTGTCACTTGGGATGATGCTATTGATTTTGCCCTTGACCATTGTGGTTATCCTTGGCATAGTTCCTAGGGGTGGCCTGATAATTAGGTTTTTGTGGTGGCACGGTTGGCGTTGGACCCGAGACACTAATGGCAATCTGATTTACTACTGCTAACTTAGGTTGCACTAGGGTGTTCTTAGTGTTCTTTCTCCACTCCTTCTTGCGAGGCTTCACAATCTCACCCTCTTGAATCTTGATTTCTTCGATGATCCTAACCTGTGCTAAGGCATCTTCAAGAGTGGGGTATTGTTGCAACTGTAGAAACAAATAGATTGGCTTTAAGCAACTTTTAGAGAACATCTGAGTCAACTCCAACATGGGGAGAATATAAGGTAGCTTGGTGAGCAAGGTTCCCCATCTATTGCCATAATTTGTTATTGACTCATCATCATATTGTTTTAACCCAGCTACATCGGCCAACATTGCCTTCCTCTTGGTATTGAAGGCAAAGCACTCCAAGAATGCATCTGCAAGTTGGTCAAAATTATGGATGCTATGCTTAGGGAGTTGGCAAAACCACTTGAAGGTAGGACCAATGAGGGTAGTCACAAATATCCTCAAAATCAAAGCATCGTTATCATGAATGTTGGAGCATTGGCCTAAGAACCTAGTGACATGTTATTGCACATCCTCTTATCCCTTAAAGGTAGCCAACTGAGGCAAATTAAATTGTTATGGATAGGGAGGCATAGGTACTGATGGATGGATAGGTTGACTACGCAATTAATGCATAGTGGTATTTTGAGATCTCGACCTAGAGGTCTTGTTCTCTACTGACTCTAGGTGTTCTAACAATACTTTGTAAGAACCTGAGCACTTGATCTCCTCATATTTGTTCACATATTGTGGTTGAGTTCTAGGCTCCTCCAACTTGGGGTGAGGTAGTGGTAAGTCACCCCCTACCTCGATAAGGTATCTCAACATATTCTACTTATGGATCATGCTCAGTATAAGTCTTGTAAGGCATCTATCAAGCTAGCCTATAAATGGGGGTATCTACCCATGGTGGGTGCCCTATGTTTGGCCTGGGAGGCATCTCTCGATTTGGCCTAGGAGGTCGTGGAAGCAATATTTGATAAGGTCTCAGGGACCTCTCTCAAATGAGTGTGGGTTGCCTCAAATGGACCTCCTGCCTATGTGTCTTAGGGGTAGGGACCCTCTCTCTCAAAGTTTTATGGAACAACTCGTTGGTCTGATGTTCGATTCTTTCTTTCTCAAGCTAGTGCAAGCGATCTAGTTGCTCTTTATCCCACCAAAGCTGCTTGAAATGAGCTTGGCACTCTGTATATCTCACAACCACTTGCCTAATTTGATCCATAGTATGAGGCCTTGGAGGCCTAGGAGTCTCACCCTAGGTTCGGCCTTGTCCAAGGTACTCTGTGTTATCCATAGGGCACTTGCCTCTCTCGAGGTTCACCACATTGACTTGAGGCTCAAGATGGAACATGTGTTCATTACACTTAGCTGGCATAGAGGCACATCAAGAATACGTGGAATATTGTTCTTGAGGAAAGTCTAGGATTTCCTCATGTCTTCCCTCCTAGACGAGGAAAGGTAGGGCTGAGTTAGCTCACCCAGATCGGTGGGTGTCATTCCCATTAGGCTGCAAGAGTTGTTGTATCCTATCATGGCAGCGTGGAGGTAGAGTCATGCCGACTTGCTCCAGCCAGTGTGTGAAGTCATACTCCTACCTCTGCTTAGGTGTGTTAGCCCTGATAGGTACATGGATGCGTGGCACCACTATGTCTATTAGCGCCTCATCATGCATTTGCAGTTCACCAAGGAAGTCCTATGAAATATCTACATACCGGGAACACTCTCCCAAGTAATGCTCATCATCCCTTGGGATGTCCTAGAGAGGATACCTTTGGAGATGAGGCTCATGCCCTGCTTTCTTGGGGCTAGGTGGAGTGGAAGCTTTCCAGGGAGGTATAACCAAAACCCTAGGGCTATATCAAAGATGATTCGTGTCTCCTAATCCACTCTCCACAACTTTCACTCATGATTGGGCTTGGTTGCGGGTGCACACCATTGTGCTCCTTTATTAGTACCCCAAGTGATTATCTTCTTTACAAATTCTTAATGAAAAAGTATACAAGAAAGAAACACTCAATAAGATAGATGATTATATCTTTTAATTTTTAAGTGTGAATCCCTAAACTATTTTGTGTGTTTCAGATGTATTGTTTTGTAAAGAATGACCTTGTGTCACGTGTTTGAAATATTGTTGGATTGTAATCTCATGTTCAATTGGATTTCACTTGTATACTCATAGCTCAAAAACCCGACTATGAACTCTAGGTTGTGTTATCCCACCTATAATGTGTGGTGATGAGGTCCACACATGACCAGGGAGCACAGGTCCTACTAGTTCCTCACCCAGTTCACCCGCAGTCTACGATACACCTCCCCGAAAGGTGATGCATGCTATAACCCATAGGCTATGATGGATATTGGAACTGACCTTGGCAATATGGATTGGGTCCATGGTATTTGAACAAAGTGGATGGATATGAAACCCACCATAACTTGCACTCTACTAGTGGATGGTAATGAAGTCCACCTCACTAGCGTTTACATGAATCATGGTGTGTGTGGTTCTTTATTATCCAAGAAAGTAAGCAAAGAAGCAATCAATGACCATTCACTAAATGCATGCAAATAAGTGCATTTTACTTTTATAATAATAAGGTAAGGAACATGCAAATTGACTTTGTGAATGCAAATCCTACATGCTAACTTACCCAATGGGTAAGCCACAAACAACCAAACCAAACAGATGCATTGCTACTACAACTTATTTTTTATTTTTCTCCTTATTTTTACTACTTTATGTGATAAGAAAAGTAAAAAGTGACATTTAAAATTTCTATGCAAACAAAATACTATGAAAAAAACCAAATTTTGTAGTCTCTATAAATGCAGCAGAAAATCAGAGGGTTTAGGCACTTACCTTGTCCATTTTGAGCTCTCCAAATTCTGAAATTTTGGGCAAAAATATTTTTGTTTCACCATCACTCCAGGGTGGGGTGAGTAGAAGCTCCACCACCATACCAGGGTGGTATGATAAAGCCACCATCCTAGGGTATGCCAAATAAAGCCTCTGCCACCATTCCAGGGTGGGGAGGGGAGCACTTACAACACAAAAAGGGCAAAAATACGAGAAAAAAGTAAAATTTTCACCCAAATAAAAAGTGACAAGGGTCCCACTATGATCACCAGTGAATTATGGAAAAATGGTGCACCAAATTATGAAAAAAAATATGCGTATCTACCCCATCTCGCTCATGAGCATAAAAAAGGAAGCATGCATGTGAAGAGGAAATAATACCAAGCAAAAGGAAATGGATGAAAGCAAGTCTCTTCTCATTAATTTGTTGGATAAGATCCAAGGTTACACATAATTCCCCTTTAGGGCTAAAAATTTGATACAATTATTACAATATTGGGTGCCCAAATACCAAGTCTTTCACGAAATCTGGGTGCACATCCAATGTTTCTCGGCGTACCCACAATTGAGGTGTTCGAGACAATGCCACCGTTGCTTGTATATAGGTTATATGATGTCTAATATTGCTTCCTCAAGCCTTATGAGGACCTGCACATGCACACAAGTAAGCAAAAATATGTCAAATAGCAAGGGTGTATGGTGAAAACATGCAATCCCCACAGGGGAAAATGGCATATAAATTAAAAATGCATAAACTGATATCCAAATGACTTAAAAATTTGTAGAGATATTAAAGAGGATTTTTTGGGAGGATATCACCCAAAACAGATTAGAAATTACATCCGTAGACCCCTCTATTTAGCGTCGCCCGCCTACAACCTACGAAAAGGAAGACAACAAAATCTTGAACCTGCACTTATCCAAAAATCATGAAATTTGGTAAGTATACATAAAGTGACATTTCAAGATAACCCAAATCATCATATCTACTTATCAAATCTAAACTTATCCAATTACTAAATCATCATTGTATTTAATCTTATCCAATCATACATAAGTAATCAATTAACAACCTTATAATCATAATAACATATATAATATTTCACATCAAATAAAATATATCATAAAGTAATCAAAGCATAAATAATTGCATAAAATCAATTACACATCAATCATGAGTCCATAACAATTGATGTATATATACCTAGGTGTTGTAGGTGATTTGGAGAGGAGAGGGCAATCCTCCAAGGGAGGTCCCAGGTTCGAATCTCCGCCCTACTAAAAAGTTGAATTGGGTATCCAAACTCCAATTGATAATGTTGGTGCGGGTAGGACTGGGTACGACTCTCGGGTGACTTTGACGATGTAGAATCACCTGTTTGTGGTCTCTCAGGCCAAGGCATCCCTGCAAGGGGTTTTTCGCTTAAAAAAACAATTGATGTATATATGTAAATATATGTTTATACATAAAAATCATATAATACAATCATAAATTCTCATCATGTATACATCAAACAAACAATAATAATATATACAAAATTGACCCTTGTAGGGGTAGTTAACTATGGGACTCTGTGTACCCCAATAATGGGGAAGGAATAAGTAGTAGTGTGGAAATTCCTGAGAGGAGGGATAAATTATGCACAAGGGGATTGAAGGCATCGATGTTTCATGATTAGGAATAGTACGAATAATCATGTATAAGGGAAGGTGGAAATAGAATAGATAGATAATAGTGGATATTAATAGGATGAATTTGCAGAGTAGGTTTTATCATTAGATGTAGGTGCAACATCATCGATTGGAGCATTCCAGAAGGAAATTGAAATTTTTCTCACTTATCCATGCATGGCAGCTAGGTTTGGATAGACTTATCAAATATTTGTTTGATTTGATGTAGATATTTATAATTTCCACTAGAAACAAAGACCTCTCAAATGCAGTTTTGAGAGGATATGATGTATACAAGGAAAATAAATTGATGGTGTTATCTTATTGAAGTTCTAAGGAGTCCTCCTCCTCTGATGTCTTTTAGTGATTAGGTGTACCAATGATTTTTTGTGCAATTTTTTGTCTATTCTATAACTAGACATTTAGCCTTCATGGAATTATAGGTATGTATATCTAGAGGTACTTCTAGGTTGTGTCCCATGTATGGAAGGTCTTGTGACTTTGTAATCTGGATTTTGTTTAATAAAATTTAGTCTTTTTCATTGATAAAAAAACTATGGGACTCTATTTCCAATGCTCTTGGTCCTCATCCCAATGATTATGGCATCCTTACTAATCATTGTGAGTTTTGAGTCATGAATTATAAGTATGTTTTTTTCTATGTTCATGACCTAGTTGGCCAAGGAAGGTGATAGTTTGTTAGGATTGCTACATGGTACATAATTTGAATAACACAAGCTTCTACTGAGAGGGGGGGTGAACAGTATAAGACCCCTTTTTACTTTTTCTTTCAATTCAATATTATGTAGTGTATAGATAACAGTATCAATAGTAGTAATCAAGGCAATGTAAAAAACACCATACACAATAGAGACACCACAATTTACGTGGTTCACCCAATGTGGGCTACTCCATGGAGAAAATATTTTACTAAAATTTTCTCAATCAATCTCTTTGGGAATCCTTCCCAATTACAATGTTTATGGACCTCTATCCAAAGGAGATGTTGATCCCCTAATCTCAAGTTCATGGATCTCTTCCATAGGAGAACTCTTTCCCCTTTTGCTCTAGCTAGTGATCTTCTAGAAGACTATGTCTCTCTGTTGTACTGACTGGTGGATCTCTCTCCACTTGAAGACTCCTCACTCAGATCTGTCTTCAATTTTCTTGGCTGTTGGATATCTATCCACCGAGACTATGTCCTCTATACTCTGTCACCTCCAAAGCTCTATCTCAATAGGTTCACTTAGAAACTTATCAAATATGCTCAACAAGATCACTCAGAACTTGTCCAAATCTGCTCAATAGGTCCACACAGAACCTGTCCAAATCTGCTCAACATGTCCACATAGAACCTACTCAAATCTACTCAATAAGTCCTCTCTATGACTTGCTCAAATCTTCTCAATAAGTCCTCTCTAGGACTTGCTCAAATCTGCATAGCAAGCTTCCACACAAGCTTACTCAAAATCAGTCCACAAGCCTTCTCAAAGACTTGTCTCAAATTTGCTTAAAAAACTCACACATAACTTGTCCAATCTCATAGAATCATAAAGAGAATTGTTAGAGACTCAATATGTTCTATACTCAAATACCAATCTCAAATCAAATCAATAATATAGAATAGTTTGTTTTATGGAACTTGAACAACCACATGCATCCACTTGACTAGGCTCAATCAACTCAACTCAACCAATGACCTCAATGAACAACCCTTTCTTACAAACCCTAGTCCAAGCATGTATCAATCAACTCAAAATGTTTCCAATAATGCTCAAAAATAAATATCACATAACAATTATACTCATGTTCTCTTCTAACTCAAGTTCAAGTTCTTTGCACAACCAATGGTCTCCAACAACAATGCTATAAAATAAGGTTTAATCACAACTCTCAATCCATAAAAACTTGAAGCATTAAACCAATCAATTTTGAAAAGGAAACCACAATCAATCATTTTCACTCCAAATATATTTTCAGAAATAAACCACCATAATCAATCAATAGGAGAATGTGCCCATCCCTTTTATGAAGATGAATAAGCCTCTTTGGAAATCTACCACAATCACAATATTCTTTTGCCAGTCTTCACAAGGGTTAGAAGATCATAAAATATGTTGGCAATTTTGGGTTTGAGATCCTAGCTTCTTGTCTATGAGTTGTCATTGATGTCAAAAGGAAATGGCATTAATGTTAAGAGGATGTGTTGGCTTCAAAGGTGGAAGATTCCAAGAGAATATTTTTAAGAGAATCCGGAGAGATTCCATTGGCAATGGTTTTTATTAAAACCAATGGAGGTTCTCTTTATTATTTATTTAATTATTATTTAAAACCCTTCAAGGTTTTAATTAATTAATTATTTAATTAATTAAGGGAGAAATTATTTTTAATTTATTAAAAATACTTAAAGGTTTTTAAACCTTTTTTTATTCTTAATTTATTAAAATTATTTAAGGTTTTTTAAACCCTTTTTGAAAAGACTTTTGATTAATTTCGAAATGGTCTTTATTTCCGCTGACGTCAAGGTGCCTTTGAAGAGACTATTTATTCTCCAACTCCTAAGGTTGGAAGGCTAATTAATTGGAAATTCCCCGAATGCAATTTGCGGTGTTTGTGCTCTGTATTCATTGCGATCGAAGGAAGACTTAGAAGCACATGCGGTTGAAAAGTCTTCGAGAGTTTTTTTGAGGGTGAAGTGGAGGGAAGTTCACTTGTGAACTTCGTAGCCCACGTGGGCTAGTGGCAGCAAAGGCTACTGTTGGGCACTGCATTGGCGGAGGTCATTGTTTCAAGTCTCGCAGGGGTGCTTTGCTAGAGTAACACACATTTTTATTAAAACGTCTTTATGCCACGAAATTCGAAGTTTCTTGGACAGCTATTTATAAGGTGTGATTAAATTTTATGAGTTTTGGCTTTTGTGATTAGCATTGAATAAAATCTTAGGAGAAATAAGGGCATATTTCTTTGGATGTATTTTTAATATTATTCTTTGCTATGCTAAAATTAAAAATGGAGGTATAAGGTGTGAGTCTGTGATTGTTGATTTATTGGCATGTTATGGTGGTTGTGTTTAAAGAAGTGGAGCTAAAAGGTGTAATAAAGGAAGTTTATATTATTGCTCATTTCTTTTTATTCTAACCTTAACTTGGTTGGAAGTTTGAGAGTTGTGTGTGGTGACAACTTGAAGGTTCAATTATCTTCTACTCCAATAAGGTATGGGCACATTCTTCTTATGAGTATGATTGGTGTATGTTTTCTGAAATAAGGTTGGAGTGAAAAGGTATTCTACTAGGTATCCTTTGGCTAGGTGTAAATCCTATCTTTTGGTTTGTTGAAGACCACTTATGCATTGTTATCCTTAAGGAGAGTTTTTGGTGAATGCATAATTTTTGGTTTGAGATAGTGGAAGCTTTGTGCACTAGGGTTTATATTTGTGAGTCTAGCTACTTGCATTGAGTTGGTGGAACCATTGATTGGCCGTTTTGAGTTTGATGGTTGAGTTGCTTCCATAGAGGTTGTTTGATCAAGTTATTGCTTTACTTGATTCATGATATTGGGCTTACTCCATTGAGTTGATTTGAGCAAGTTATTATTTGCATTTGGTGATATTGTGTTGGTGGCTATTTTTTTCAAATATCTTTGGAGGGAAAAGGATTTCTACTTGTTTCATTTTCTTGTGATGATTGGTTGAATGCTTCAAGGTTGATGTTGAGTTGAATGGTGTTGGTTGACTAAACCTTGTTTGATGAGCATTGTTGTTGAAACCCTAATTGATGGTGAAAAGAACATGAGTATCATTGTTATGTGATTCTTTGCATAGTTGGAAATTGTTGGGGTTTCATGTTCTTGAAAGAAAACATTCTATCCTATTCATTTCAGATATTGAGTTGAGTTTTCAGATTTGAGATTTAGATTGAGCTGAGTTGATTTGAGTTGAGTTTTGAGATTGGGATTTGAGTATAGAACATATTGAGTCTCTAACAATTCTCTTTATGCTTCTATGAGTTTGACAAATCACATTGGGTCTCTAACAATTCACTTTGTGATTTCCTACTAAGAAATTTTTTCTTGGTGAGCTTGCTGAGTTTTTGGACAGGTTCCAATGGGGACTTGTGAGCAGTTTTTGGACAGGTTCCGGTGGGGACTTGTGAGCAGATTTGGATAGGTCCTAGCAGAGGACTTGTGAGCTGATTTTGATAGTTCTAGTAGAGAACTTGAGGACAGAGGTGCATTGGTTCTATGAGAAGAACCTGAGGACAGTTGGCAAGTCTTTGAGAAGGCTTGTATGCAGAGGATTGATTTTTTCAAGAGTTGGATAGATCTAACAGACAAAGGAAGACTTGTACTAGACCGATTGACTGTGTTTGGTATAGGTTGCTGAGCTGCTATGGATGTGATCATAGAAGGCAGAGGTCTCTTAGGCTAAGCATTGAGGATAGGAGGTCTTCAATGGAAAGGAGTTCCACGTGCTGGCAAGAGGTAGAGGCAGTTGATCTTCTGAGGGATCATTTCCAGAGTAGAGGGGAAGGTTTCTCCTTTGAGTAGAGGCTCATAAATTTTGATTAGGGGAAGGTATCTCCTTTGAGCAGAGGCTCATAAATTTTTATTGGGAGAAGGTATCTCCTTTGGGCCGAGGCTCATAAACATTGTAATTGGGAAGGATTCCCAAAGAACTTTGAGATAACTTTTAGAGAAAAGTTTTGTGGACGTAGCCCAGCCATTCTAAGTGAACCACATTAAAATTGGTGTCACTTTGTGGATGATTTTGTGCATTGTTTTGATATTGCTTTGGGTATATTGCTTTACTGTTTTGAAGTATAAAGGAAAAATTAAAAAGAGGTCTTATACTGTTCACCCCCCCACTCAGTATAAGCTTGTGTTCTTCAAAATAATCAACATTACTCCACTTCACAATAATATTCACCAAGGCTTTTAATTACAAAACATTATTAAGAATTAATTCACAACTTCCTTATCACTCCTAAAACCACTTGTACCATAAAATAAAATAAATCAATTATTTTATATCCTTCCTTTCAACACTTTTACAAAAGATTTCTTAGGAAATATTTTACATTAATCAAATATCAAACCTTATTAAAATATTAAATCTTGCTCAACCTTATATCTCCCACAAAAACATAATCAAACCATAGCAAGTAAATATTTTAATTAAAATTTTGACCCCCGCAAATATCGAATTCGGAGCGCATACCTCAAAGGAGCCCTCGAAGGGCTTTGGCATTTAAAACCTCTAGCCACTGTGTTGCCAAGCAAAAGCTAAGCCGCATGAGCTAACACTGCCCACGTGAGTTCCTTGGGTACTATACTCCTTAAAATGCATGTGCTTTCCTCACAAGGTGCTAAAACTTTAACCATCCATGACTTGACTACCCATGTCACACTCCACGAAATTCATTGTGCAATATTCGGATGTAGAAATACTTTGGGTTTTCAAAAATCATGCGACATGACTTAGGTTTATTAAATGGAAAACCTTTGGCTTATTTATATAGGCCATATTTCAATGTGAATATGTCAGCCCTTTTAACATTGCCCTCATGACGTCGGCGACGCCAATAAGAAAGGAGGAAAAAACCTTTTATTTAATTTTAAAATTTAAATTTAAATTTTAAATAAATTAAAATTTAAACTAAACCTTTAAAATTAAATTTCTCCATCACCGGGGCACCTTTTTTGATGAAACAAAAAGCCAACTTGGGTTTTAATAAAAACCCATTTAAAATATGCCATCCATTGGTTTTAAATAAAACCTTTCCTTGTCTTCCTTGGTTTTCATAAAAACCTTTTGCTAAGCTTCCCTTGAAACTCATTTTGGAACCAAATGCCATGCATCCCTTCTAGAACCTTTGATCAAAACCTTTGCTTCTCATGAAGCTCTTTGTGGAGAAAAATCATAGTGCTTACTAACATAGGTCCTTTTGACATCAATGACAACTTTTAGCTTAGGGACTCAAAATATCCGACAATCTCCCCCTTTGTCATTGATGGCAACCCATATTTATTTTTACTGAAACCTAACTTTCTTTTCTGCTCCCCCTGGGTCTTTGCTCCCCCTGTCTCAATGCTCTCTCAAATATCAAATCTCTCCTCATATAAAATCTCTCCCCAATACATAAATCTCTCCCCCTTTGACATCAATGGCAAAGGGTCACCTTTGGGGCTCGGGGCTAAGAATGAGCCTCTTAGCTTAGCCCCTCCCCTACATCCACATGAGGTGGTTAATTATGGGGTGGGAATATTTCTACTCCCTAAAAGCATAGATCTATGCTTTTATCTTTCTCTCTTCTTTTGTGAGTTTTTTGAATCCTCTCACTGTTTCTTTCCAAGTTATCATCCATGTTCCTATCGTCACTTCTGTTCCTATTCATGTTCTTGTTCTCATCCATGTTCTTGTTCTAGTTCTCATCCTTATTCATGTTCTTATTATTTTCTGAGTCTTTATTCCTATTCATCTTCTTGTTTCTATTCATATTCCTATTTTTATTCATATTCTTGTTCCTGTTCATACCTGTTTCTGGAATATTTGCTCTACACCATCTTGCTATGTGACCATCATTATTTCACTTATAACACTTAATGTTATTATTCCTTGGATGTGTAATTGTATTCGGATTTATCCTAATGAATCCATATCCTCTTCTGTCATTAATCCTGCAATTCATTGCCTTGTGACCAAACTCATTACATGAGTAGCAATAACCTTGGAAAAGTTGTTCTTTTCCATATACCTATCTTTCATGAGTCTTGCATTGTGAAGCCATGTGTCCAAACCTATGACATGAAAAGCATCTTCCATTGAAGCCTCCTTGTCTTGACCTCATTGGTCTCATGTTCTGATTGTTGTTCCATATGTATCTTCTTTGTGCATTTATCCTTTATTTTTTGAACTCTTTATTGTCCAACTCATCCTCTAATATCTCACTTTCACTTAAATTGTCTTCTTCTGATGTATCTTCTTCTAAAGTTTCTTCTTCATCAAGACTTGAAGTAGATTATTTTTCTTGTTTCTTTTGAACCTTTCCAAAGCCAAGACCTGTTGAACATGATGTTCGATGTTGTCCATAGATGAACTTATCCAAGTTATTAGAGCTATTTGTGAAACTCTTTATCTTGATCTTGGAGTCCTTTAAATCTTATTTTAGAGTAACCACTTCTTGTGCTAAATTTTTACATTCCAAAATCTTTGCTTCTAACTTATCCTTGAACTTGCTTACCTTAGCCTTTGATTTCTCTAAATCCTCTATGAGCAATAACCTTTCTTCATCACATTCTTGAAACTGAATTTCAAGCTTGGAGTGTTGCTTTCTAACCTTCTTTACTATGTCAAGGGCATAGATAAGTTCTCCCTTGAGATCATAACGATTATCTACTGAATAATCTTCTATTTGTTTTCCTTTGTCTTTATCATTACTTCATTTTGAATTGTCTTCTATAGGATCACTTTTTTTATCTTCCAAAGCCATTAGAATATTCTTATCTAGTCTTTCAAGTGCATCTTCAAAATCATCATCACTAAAACTATAACCATCCCTAGTGCAATCATCTTCAATATGTCCAAATTTACCACATCTAAAATACTTGAGAATAATTGGAGTCCTTTTCTTAATTGGATCTTTCTCTTTAACCATAAATAGGACTTCATCTCTATCATTGTCTGAAATACTAGCATCACTACAATTGAGTACTTACTTGCAATTTCACATAGTAGCTTCTCTTTTGTCTCTGGAAGAACTTCTTTCCTTGTCTTATTTGTCCATACTTGCTTTTCTTCTAGTATCTGTGTCTTTTTGATTCCCTGTATCTGTGATCCTATTTTTATTCATCATTGTTACCTTTTGGCTCTTTGCATTCTGTTGCATAGTTTCCATACCATCCATAATTGAAACATTTGATAGATCTTAGATCTATGGGTCTCTTGGAACCTCTACATATTCTGCCATAATTTGCTTCTTCATCACTGGATGACTCACTGCTTGATTCTATATTCTTTCCCTTATTATTTTTGTCTACTTTGAAAGTATCTTCTTTCAGAGGAATAGGATCTTTTGTTCTTATATCAAAATTAGTAAGCATGCCAAGAAAATAATTCCTTGTAAAAGAATCACTATCAATTGATGTTTCTATAGCAGAAACTTTTTCACTATACCTTTTTGGAAGAGTCCTCAAGATCTTATCACAAGCATCATATTCATCAAACTTCATTCCAAGACCTTTCATCTCATGTACAAGTTCATCAACCTTTTTGAGATAGTCATGAATGTTTTCATCATCCCTCATTCTTAGTTTCTCAAATTCTCCTTTGATATTTATTATCTTAAACATTTTGACTCCTTTATCTCCATATATTTCATGCAGAATTTCCCACATTTATTTTGTTGTTTTACATTCCATAACCTTCATAGATTCTGATCTATGCAGCCCTTTTATAATTACATTCATAGCTCTTTAATTTTCATGCATTAGAATCTTACATTCCTTATATGTAGGAGGATTGGTTGTTGAATCATATCCAAGTTCCACTGCATCCCAAACTTCATTTCCAAGTGCCATCAAGTAAAATCTCATAAGCATACACCAATATAAGAAGTCACTTCCATCAAATATTGGTACTGCATTATTGAAGGGTCCATATCTTTGATCCTTTTGGTCCATTGTGTTCTTAGACCGCTTTTCCTTCAAGCTGTAAAAATCTTCTTAAGTAACTTGCTTTGATACCAATTGAATAACACAAGATTATACTGATATGGGGGTGAACAATATAATATCCCTTTTTACTTTTTCTTTTAATTCAATATTATGTAGTGTATAGATAACAGTATCAATAGTAGTAATCAAGGCAATGCACAAAATACCATACATAATAGAGACACCACAATTTACGTGGTTCACCCAATGTGGGCTACTCCACGGAGAAAATATTTTACTAAAATTTTCTCAATCAATATCTTTGGGATTCCTTCCCAGTTACAATTTTTATGGACCTTTGTTCAAAGGATGTGTTGATCCTCTAATATCAAGTTCATAGATATATTCCATAGGATAACTCTTTCCCCTTCTACTCTGGCTAGTGATCTTCTAGAAGAATTTGTCTCTCTATCACGCTGATTGGTGGATCTCTCTCCACTTGAAGACTTCTCACTCAGATTTATCTTCAATTGTCCTAGTTTTTGATCTCTATCCACTGATAATCTATCCTCTATAATCTGTCACCTCCAAAGCTTTGTCTCGGTAGGTTCACTCAAAACCTTCTCAAATATACTCAATAAGCTCACTCATAATTTGTCCAAATTTGCTCAACAGGTCCACACAGAACCTGTCCAAATATGCTCAATAGGTCCACACAAAACCTGCTCAAATATTCTCAATAAGTACTCTCTAGGACTTGCTCAAATCTTCTCAATAAGTCCTCTCCAGGACTTGCTCAAATCTACATATCAAGCTTCCACAAAATCTTACTCAAAATCAGTCCATAAGCCTTCTCAAAGACTTGTCTCAAATCTACTTAAAAATCTCACACGAAACTTGTCCAATCTCATAGAATCATAAAGAGAATTGTTAGAGACTTAACATGTTCTATAATCAAATCCCAATATCAACTAAAATAAAGAATATAGAATAGTTTGTTTTATGGAACTTGAACAACCACATATATCCACTTGACTAGGCTCAATCAACTCAAATCAACCAATCACCTCAATGAATAACCCTTTCTTACAAACCCTAGTCCAAGAATGTATCAATCAACTCAAAATATTTTCAACAATGCTCAACAAAAAATCTCACATAACAATGATACTCATGTTCTCTTATAACTCAAGTTCAAGTTATTTGCACAACCAATGGGCTCCAACAACAATACTTATAAAACAAGGTTTAATCACAAATCTTAATCCAGAAAACCTTGAAGCATTAAATCAATCACTTTCAAAAAGGAAACCACAATCAATCCTTTTCACTCCAAATATATTTTTAGAAATCAACCACCATAATCAATCAATAGGAGAATGTGCCCATAACTTTTATGAAGATGAAGAAGCCTCTTTGGAAATCTACCACAATCACAATATTCTTTTGCCAATCTTCACAAGGGTTAGAAGATCACAAAATAATCAAAATTACTCCACTTCACAATAATATTCACCAAGGGTTTTAATTAGAAAACCTTCTTAAGAATTAATGCACAACTTCCTTATCACTCCTAAAACCACTTGTACCATAAAATAAAATAAATCAAATATTTTATATCCTTCCTTTCAACACTTTTGCACTAAAAAATAATCACAAAGCTTTCTTAGGCAATATCTCACATTAATAAAATATCAAACCTTATTAAAATATTAAAGCTTGATCAACCTTATATCTCCCACAAAAACATAATCAAACCATAGCAAGCAAATATTTTAATTAAAATGTTGACCCCCATAAATATTGGAGTCGGAGCGCATACCTCAAAGGAGCCCTCAAAGGGCTTTGGCATTTCAAACCTCTACCCACCGTGCTGCCAAGTGGTAGCTAAGCCGCATGAGCTAACACTACCCACATGAGTGCCTTGGGCACTCTCTTCCTTAAACTACGTGTGATTTCCTCACAAGGCACCAAAAATTTAACCATCCATGACTTGACTGCCCATGTCACACTCCATGAAATTCATTGCACAATATTAGGATGCAGAAATACTTTAGGTTTTCGAAAATCACGTGACATGATTTAGGTTTATTAAATGGAAAACCTTTGGCTTATTTATATAAGTCATCCTTCAATGTGAATACGTAGGCCATTTTAACATTGCCCTCATGACATTGGTGGCGCCAATAAGAAAGGAGGGAAAAAACCTTTTATTTAATTTTAAAATTAAAATTAAAATTTTAAATAAATTAAAATTTAAATTAAAACTTTAAAATTAAATTTCTCCATCATCGGGGAACCTTTTTTGATGAAACGAAAAGCCAACTTGGGTTTTAAGAAAAAACCATTTCAAATCTGCCATCCATTACTTTTAAATAAAATCTTTCCTTGCCTTCCTTGGTTTTCATAAAAACCTTTTGCTAAGCTTCCCTTGAAGCTCCTTTTGGAACCAAATGCCATGCATCCCTTCTGGAACCTTTGATCAAAACCTTTGCTTCTCATGAAGCTCTTTGTGGAGCAAAATCATAGTGCTTACTTACATAGGTCCTTATGACATCAATGACAACTTTTAGCTTAGGGACTCAAAATGTCCAACATAATTTAGTAATGGGTCAACTGCTTAATCTTTGCTATCAAATTTTCCTAAATATGGACTAGCTTTATCATATGTCCCTATTATTCTATAGTAATCTAATCCAAAATGACCTACACCAACTTAATATAACCATATATTACTATTGTTATGACCTTATTCATAGTCGTGTACCTTTTTATAATCAAACACAATATTGTCTATTGTATCATTAAATTTTGTTGCACCAATTGGTCCCTCTATGCTATTTGTGCTATTGCATTTACTTAAGATATTTTCATTATGACCTAAAGCATGACCATCATCTATACTAGTGCATCTCTCTCTATCTCCATGGTAGACTAAGGTAATCTACTAGGTATCTTCTCACCTACTATACTCATCAACACTAGTGTCATTGCTACTACCATTGATGCTATTTCTACCTCCCTATACCTTCTTTAATAGTACTACCTATACCCCCTTAGTAGTGGTGATACTACCTACTACACCTCCTAAGGCCATATCCATGGTCACATGCACTTTTCTATATATAGGTCATCCTATATTAGTCTTAACGAGTGGATGGTCTGGTAGCACCTCTAGCATCCAATGCTAACCTAGAGTTATTACTACTTGGATTCAAGACCATTGGATCATATATGTTAATATATAAATACAAATATAGATCTAGCTATGGCCTAGACTCCTATTAACATGTCATTCACTTATACCATATTAGTCCTACCAAAATCTCCTATTTTATGCTATATTAGCATACCGCATGGTCAAAATAGAAGAGATCTTGCTCTTTCTATGGTCCCACCAACCATCTAACTTGCTTAACCTAAGCTAGCTAGATGGTATCCTCCCTTCATCCTAAGTGACATCTAAATTATTGCTAGGTGATCTACCCTCAATGCAAATCATTGATCAAGTGTCGCACTATTACCAAAACTCCCCTATGGGCCCTCCCCTTTTTAGTATGGAAGTGTTATGCCCAATGATATGCTATCAATACCTCTAGATCTACCACCTATGCTAGTATCCATGGTGTCCTCATCACTACAATATGCTTCTATAACCACATATAGAGTAGTGTGCAACAATACAAGATCCTATATCCTCTCTAAATGATCCAATGTAGTGAATGGTATAACTATAACAAAATCACTAAACCCCAAGAAAAATCTATCTACTCCTCAAGAATGTTTACCACCGTCTCACCGAATCCCTAATGACTACCCTCTTGCTCATGTCATTGATGAGGACTTTAAATGCCAAGATAAATAGTAGATTCATATATCAATCCAAGCAAATAATAGTGTATATGGTATTGATGTTAATGCTAGACATTATGACTAGAAATTTTGCATCCCCAATCAATCTCCTCAAGCTTCCTCATTGGTCTTGGATCATGTGAAAAAGTGTTCCTCTAATAAACACCCTTAGGATTTTCCACATGTCCTCTAGTGTGATAGTCACCTTGCAATAAGGTATATGGAAGGTGTTTGTCTTTGAATACTAATGCTCTACTAGGGTAGTCAGTAATGCCTTGTTGAACTGCACCTTGGGCATCAAAGCTATGTGGTATAGCCCCATTGCCAATAGTAATGCATAAATCCATGTAGTCTAGTATCCCCTAGATGGTATTTAGCATGTAGGGTCATATTTCCCTGCAATCAAGTATCTATGGTCTCTCCTATAACCAATCAAACTATTAAGCCATCATCCTCAAAACTTACAAAAAAAATATATAATACAAGTAAAAGTACCACCCTTTGGAAAAAGTATCATCAAGTGGTGAAAGTAACACTAGGATATGAAAACACTTCTTGAATGGTGGAATTGTGAGCACAAAGGTACCACTAGTGCATAAAAGTACCACCCTCTCTTTAAAACATACTTTTTGAGGCCAAAAATAAAAATAGGGCAAGTTTTTGGGTCTATACCTAAACATGCAGTCCTCCTACCATTAGTGGTCTCACCTTGTCTGCCCATTGTGGTAGTCATGCATGTTCAAAAATCAAATTATTTACTACAAGGAATGGTCCAAAGCTCCTGATTATCCTCATTTACATTAAAAATGAGTTGGATTTTAATCCCCTAACCATTTTACTCCCAATCCTTCCCACCCAATTTCTACTCTTTGTCCTCAATATTTCATCATTAAATTAGTGTAAATTATGGTCAAATTAATTTTCATCAATCCAACTTGATTTTTCATTTGAAAATGGAGGGGGTAGATTTTAGAATATTAATGTACACTATACCTTCATTTTCAATTTGACACTTGTCAGTTTCTCTTTACACTTGTCATGTATTCATATAGGCCTTCTGCCTATATATTGTAACTCATGTCTTGTATAATATATCTCATATTTTTCCATTCCTAACATTTGGTATCAGAGTAGGTTTTCTCTCCTACCTATTTCAACCCTTAAGGGGGGATTTCCCTCATGGAAATCCTCCCCTCATTTTTTTCTTCCCCCATTATTTTTTCTTTAAACAAGGGAGTATGCTCTCCATCCATTGATGGATCAAAAACTAGATATTTGAAGAAATTAATGGCTGCCATTTTTTTAGAGTGATTGGGAGGATCAATATATTTTTGTATCCTTCCGTAGAAGTAGTTTCTTAAGTCAACATTAGATAACATTCTCCCTTAATGTTGACTTCTCTAAAATAACCTTATCAAACTCCTTTATTACATGATTTGGTCTAGGCTCATACTCTTTGCACTTGGCTCTCCAACTATGAATAATTGTAGGCCTAAAATTTTTGCACTCCTTTCCTCTAGGCTGATGGATCCGCACCTCAGAGGGAAATGGAAAATGATAGAGCTACATATCGAAAGAGAGTCACTTGATCGTGCCTTCTTGTGGTGATTTTTTGACGAATTGTGGGTTCACCAGGAAAATTTTGATGGCATTTTTTGCATCTAGGTTGAGGATGAGGTTTAATATGTTCATTTTTAGATCACTCATACAAACACCTAAGGTTGGCCTTTGAAATGCAACTAACCTATCTATGATGCGATTTTTTTTTTACTTTTTTTATGAAAACAACAGGCAAGAATAGAAATGACAAATGCAGTTGCTAATTCTATGTTTAAAAGAAATTCAAAACATACTTGAATAGAGATGTCTGATGAAGATTTTGATTTTTTGATGCAGATCAGGATCGATACTATTTTTGCAGAATCATTGTTGTTCCAGGCAAAATCGCTCAACAATTTGCTGATATCAGAAGCGATTTCGTTGTAATTTTGTAGCAACAAAACACAAGACACAAAATGGTTTTCTGGCACAAATATGATTCAAAATTTGATATATTTCCAATTTAAGCATTCCTTTTCAACTAAATGAAAGATAGAAAAAGTTTGTAATAGATGTAAGTACAAGATTCTAAATGTTCATGAATTTTATGTAAGCAAAATGCATATTTAAATTAAAAATTGATTAACATGATGGTAAATACCCGAGATGCATTGCTGAATTAATAAAAATATAATTAAATAACTAAATAAAATGGAAGAGAAGGAAGAAGAACAAACAAAATAAAGGTTTTTACCCCCAGATGATATGTGAGCAAAATCGTTGCCAAGTTAGCAGGATCACTGCTATTTTCTGCGAAATCGCATACCTACTCTACCTGCTCGCAGCACGATTCTATCAATTGTTCTGTGATTTCACCGTTCGCTGTGCGATTTTGACTGCAACCTACAAGTGAAAATTTTCTAAAGAGGTTAATGGGACAATGATGAATTTTAGGCAAATACGGGCAAATTAAAGATAGAAAGATTATACTAATGTCTTCTCAATTCTGCTATCTACTCAGGGGATCACTTAGCACGCTTTGCAATCAGGGAGTTAGGGTAAAAAATTAATTAGAGGGGGTATTAAATAGGATTAGGGATAAATATGGGAAATCAAGAGGTTAGGCCAAAACAGGGAGGGATTTGGGATCCCTCCTATGTTTGCCCTCTGCCTAATCTCGCCAGAATCTGTCTTTACAACTTCTTTCCAAACTCAGAAACACGGTTTGAAATGGATTTTTGGCATTTTGCAAACTTGGGAAAATTTTGTTTTTGAGCAAAATCGCTTGATGATTTTGCTAGCCGCTCAAGTGATTTTGCTGAAAGTCAGGCGATTTTGCCCAACGGTCAAGACAACATTGGTTTGAGGGTGCAAAAATTGAGGCAAATGGATTTTTGCTAATTTTGAATGATTTTCGGGTAGACTTAGGTAAATTTGATGTTTTTATCAATTTTAATGTTTTACTGAGTTAATCAATTTAAGTGCATCAAATTTATGGTGCTACATTTTGCCCCCTCTTTAGCGACTTTTTGAAAAAGTCATTAAAGATGAAATGGCACATTTTTTGAGGTAGCAAAAAAAAAATTACATGCATTTTTAGTTTATTATTTTAACTTTGTTATTTTGACATCTTATTATGCTGCCCCCTTCGATTTTTGCATTAATTCGACAAATTAATGAAAATTCAAAAAAAGTAAATTTTTAGGTTGACTTAAATAGAGAAACAAAATAAGAAATTTCATTTTCATTTTTACTGTTCACTTTCCAGAGAGAAAAAGAGCTCTGAGTGCACAATGGCAGGATTGAAACATAGAGCAGATCTAGTGCGTGGAGGAGAGAAGGTAAGCATTAATTTAAGTTTTTTTTTAACTTTTTAATGTAATTTTCATGCTTTTTATGATTTTCTTTGAATTTTAATTTGGACTTTAAATTTAGGTATGTCGTAATTTCGGCACGAGGAAAAATCACCTCTATTTCGGTGAAATCGCCTCGAGATCGCAAAATCGCACAGGGTTTGGCAAAATCGCTACAGAAAAATGTAGCGATTTAGGACTTCCAAAGCGATTTTGACGAATCGAGGGTGATTTCACCAGAAACAGGAACAATTTCATCAAAATCAAAATGATTTTGACAACTTGAATGCGATTTTGGGTTTTAATGTAATTTTGGTAATTAACTTTAAATTTTTAACTTTTATGTGCAGTTGGGAAGTTTGAAGAGCCAAGAGTGGTGTTATGATGAATTCCAGGAAGACCTAGAAAACCTATCTGATGGTGATAGGGTGACCTTGGTTGCGGTGGGACTATGTCATGTGGCTAAGATGCCACAAATTCCCATCGACCTCACTTTGCATACAACTTTGGCAGAGAGGTGGTATCCTAGTTCATCCACCTTTCGACTATCAACTAGGGAGATGGCTCCTACGCTAGAGGATGTCTGGAGGATCTTGTGGATCCCCATTCAAGGCCAATGGGTTATAGGGTTAGATCATCGAGCTTGGGCACTTCAGAGATTATCTGGGGATCCTCAAATGAGGCTGGTGTTAGGTGCGGTCTTTGTTACTACTCTAAGACAGATACCTAGGATTTCTCCTCTAACATTGGTATTGTCAGAAGTAGCTGATGGCTTGTTGCTGTGTCACCAGAGCAGTTGCAAATTGCCTTGGCTGCTTGCAGGGGTAGTGGCCGATATGTGGGACCACCAGATTCAATTTGCATGGGGTGCTTTTTTCTTGTGTTGCTTGTATAGGACACTATATAGGATTTTCTACAAGGAGGGGGTGGCTCTGGTGCTTATCTATTTTTTACAGGTCTAGTGCTGGGAGCACATCATAGTGCAGAGGCCTAAGGGGATACCGGTAATAGCAGTAGAGGTAGGGAGGCCCCGAGTTTACTGCTAGGTAGTCTGGGTAGGAGGAGTTTGAAGGATTAGCCTGGATAATGCCAGGAAATTTTTTGATGAGCTAACAGGGGATGTCATCACCTGGAGACCATGGAGGGGCCACCCAGGATGGGCCGAGGATAGGGTAGAGCTGGCTCATGTTAGATGAGTTGTCTGGTTGCGGATGCATGATGGGGAGATGGAGCCCCATCGAGCAGACCGGGTGCTTCAACAGTTTGGCTTACAATAAGAGATCCTTACTATTAGAGATTTTTACTATGCTCAAACCACCAGGGATCCGACCTCTATCAGCAGTGCACCTGACATGAGGCACTTCCTAGATACAGCTCCAGTTGATGCCCCTGTTGTTACAACCATTGGATATGATGTGAGGGTTACATCAGACTACATGACATGTTATGTCTCAGTATGCCCTCTGATACTGATAGAACAAAGGTGGCCAATACATAGGGATGTGGAGCAGGTGCTCTGACATCATAGAGTAGCCAGTGAGCATGCCAGTGTAGATTCTATGGCTTGAGGTAGAGGTGCAAGGACCAGGGACGGTCACTTGCATGGTAGAGGGAGGATTCCAGATCCTTGTACTATAGGACTATGGGGCCATGGTGGGCCTCTGCTAAGACTATTGAGGGTCCCATGAACCCAGGGGAGATATGAGATGGAGGTACCCTCTCCTCAGGAGCCTAGACTAGATTCCCCTGGGAAGGGGATAGCCACAGAGGAGGAGGGTGAGAGTAGTGTGATGGCTGCTCTCTGGGTGAAGAATGCCACACTAAGGGAGACTAATGCCTCATAGAGGATATGCATTGAGATGCTAGAGGTAGATTTAGACTAGGCAAGGGTGCAGGCACAAAGAGGAGTGGGAGGGATAGCGGATATGCTCTCCAAGGCTTCTGGGTGAGCTACTTTCTACCAAGCGATATACTTCATGACTGTCCTAGAGGGACATATATTATCTCTCCCAACGATATACGAGCCATCAACTTGGTCAAGTCATAGATCCCAGTATTCCACTTGAGAGACTACTACGACTTAGGCTCCTCCACCTCCTGGAGGTGATGATGCACAAAGCATTAGGGGTGTTGGACAGTCATGAGGATTGGACTTTTGATGATGTATTTTTGGATGACTGAGTATGTCGATGATGGCTATTGTGGCATACCAATCTACTATTGTACATATATATATACTTTTTAGATCACTCATACAAACACCTAAGGTTGGCCTTTGAAATGCAACTAACCTATCTATGATGCGATTTTTTTTTTACTTTTTTGATGAAAACAACAGGTAGGAATAGAAATGACAAATGCAGTTGCTAATTCTATGTTTAAAAGAAATTCAAAGCATACCTGAATTGAGATGTCTGATGAAGATTTTGATTTTTTGATGCAGATCAGGATCGATACTATTTTGGTAGAATCGTTGTTGTTCCAGGCAAAATCGCTCAACAATTTGCTGATATCAGAAGCGATTTCGTTGTAATTTTGTAGCAACAAAACACAAGACACAAAATGGTTTTCTGGCACAAATATGATTCAAAATTTGATATATTTCCAATTTAAGCATTCCTTTTCAACTAAATGAAAAATAGAAAAATTTTGTAATAGATGTAAGTACAAGATTCTAAATGTTCATGAATTTTATGTAAGAAAAATGCAGATTTAAATTAAAAATTGATTAACATGATGGTAAATACTCGAGATGCATTGCTGAATTAATAAAAATATAATTAAATAACTAAATAAAATGGAAGAGAAGGAAGAAGAATAAACAAAATAAAGGTTTTTACCCCCAGATGATCTGTGAGCAAAATCATTGCCAAGTTAGTAGGATCGCTGCTATTTTCTACAAAATCGCATACCTACTCTACCTACTCGCAGCACGATTCTGTCAATTGTTCTACGATTTCATCGTTCGCTGTGCAATTTTGACTGCAACCTACAAGTGAAAATTTTCTAAAGAGGGTAATGGGACAATGATGAATTTTAGGCAAATACGGGCAAATTAAAGATAGAAATATTATACTAATGTCTTCTCAATTCTGCTATCTACTCAGGGGATCACTTAGCACGCTTTGCAATCAGGGAGTTAGGGTAAAAAATTAATTAGAGGGGGCATTAAATAGGATTAGGGATAAATATGGGAAATCAAGAGGTTAGGCCAAAACAGGGAGGGATTTGGGATCCCTCCTATGTTTGCCCTCTGCCTAATCTTGCCAGAATCCATCTTTACAACTTCTTTCCAAACTCAGAAACATGGTTTGAAATGGATTTTTGGCATTTTGCAAACTTGGGAAAATTTTGTTTTTGAGCAAAATCTCTTGATGATTTTTCTAGCCGCTCAAGCGATTTTCCTGAAAGTCAGGCGATTTTGCCCAACGGTCAAGACAACATTGGTTTGAGGGTGCAAAAATTGAGGCAAATGGATTTTTGTTAATTTTGAATGATTTTCGGGTAGACTTAGGTAAATTTGATGTTTTTATCAATTTTAATGTTTTTACTGAGTTAATCAATTTAAGTGCATCAAATTTATGGTGCTACATTTTGCCCCCTCTTTAGCGAATTTTTGAAAAAGTCATTAAAGATGAAATGGCACATTTTTTGAGGTAGCAGAAAAAGAAATTATATGCATTTTTAGTTCATTGTTTTAATTTTGTTATTTTGACATCTTATTATGCTGCCGCCTTCGATTTTTGCATTAATTCGACAAATTAATGAAAATTAAAAAAAAAGTAAATTTTTAGGTTAACTTGAATAGAGAAACAAAATAAGAAATTTCATTTTCATTTTTACTGTTCACTTTCCAGAGAGTAAAAGAGCTCTGAGTGCACAAAGGCAGGATTGAAACATAGAGCGGATCTAGTGCGTAGAGGAGAGAAGGTAAGAATTAATTTAAGTTTTTTTTTTTTAACTTTTTAATGTAATTTTCATGCTTTTTATGATTTTCTTTGAATTTTAATTTGGACTTTAAATTCGGGTATGTCGTAAATTCGACACGAGGCGAAATCGCCTCTTTTTCGGTGAAATCGCCTCGAGATTGCAAAATCGCACAGGGTTTGGCAAAATCACTATAGAAAAATGTAGTGATTTAGGAATTCCAAAGCGATTTTGACAAATCAAGGGCGATTTCACCAGAAACATGAACAATTTCATCAAAATCGAAATGATTTTGACAACTTGAATGCAATTTTGGGTTTTAATGTAATTTTGGTAATTAACTTTAAATTTTTGAATTTTATGTGCAGTTGGGAAGTTTGAAGAGCCAAGAGTGGTGTTATGATGAATTCCAGGAAGACCTAGAAAACCTATCTGATGGTGATAGGGTGACCTTGGTTGCGGTGGGACTACGTCATGTGGCTGAGATGCCACAAATTCCCATCGACCTCACTTTGCTTACAAATTTGGCATAGAGGTGGTATCCTAGTTCATCCACCTTTTGACTATCAACTAGGGAGATGGCTCCCACACTAGAGGACGTTTGGAGGATATTGTGGATCCCCATTCAAGGAAAATGGGTTACAAGGTTAGATCACTGGGCTTGGGCACTTCAAATATTATCTAGGGATCCTCAGATGAGGCTAGAGTTAGGTGGGGTCTTTGTTACTACTCTAAGATAGATACCTAGGATTTCTCCTCTGACATTGGTATTGTCAGAAGTAGCTGGTGGCTTGTTGCTGTGTCACCAGAGCAGTTGCAGATTGCCTTGGCTTCTTGCAGGGGTAGTGGCCGATATGTGGGACCATCGGATTCAATTTGCATGGGGTCCTTTTTGCTTGTGTTGCTTGTATAGGACACTATATAGGATTGTATACAAGGAGGGGGTGGCTCTGGTGCTTATCTATTTTTTACAGGTTTGGTGCTGGGAGCACATCATAGTGCGGAGGCCTAAGGGGATACTGGTAATAGCAGTAGAGGTAGGGAGGCCCCGAGTTTACTGCTAGGTAGTCCGAGTAGGAGGAGTTTGAAGGATTAGCCTAGATAATTCCAGGCAGATTTTTGATGACCTAATAGGGGATGTCATCACCTGGAGACCATGGAGGGGCCACCCAGGATGTTTCGAGGATAGGGTAGAGCTAGCTCATGTCAAACAAGATATTTGGTTGCGGATGCATGATGGGGAGATGGAGCCCCATCGAGCAGATCGGGTGCTTCAACAGTTTGGCTTACAATAAGAGATCCTTACTGTTAGAGATTTTTACTACGCTCGAACCACCAGGGATCCGACCTCTATCAGCAGTGCACTTGACATGAGGTACTTCATAGATACAGCTCCAGCTGATGCCCCTATTATTACAACCATTGGAGATGATGCGAGGGTTACATTAGACTACATGACATGTTATGTTTCAGTCTGCCCTCTGAGACTAATAGAATAGAGGTGGCCAATACATAGGGATGTGGAGCAAGTGCTCTGACATCATAGAGTAGCCAGTGAGCAGGCTAGTGTAGATTCTATGGCTTGAGGTAGAGGTACAAGGACCAGGGATGGTCACTTGCATGGTAGAGGGAGGATGCCTGATCCTTGTACTATAGGACTATGGGGCCATGGTGGGCCTTCGCTAAGACTATTGAGGGTCCCATGAACCCAGAGGAGAGATGATATGGAGGTACCCTCTCCTTAGGAGCCTAGACTAGATTCCCCTAGGAAAGGGATAGCCACAGAGGAGGAGGGTGAGAGTAGTGCGATGGCTGCTCTCCGGGTGAAGAATGCCACACTACGGGAGACTAATGCCTCCTAGAGGATACGCATTGAGATGCTAGAGGTAGAGTTAGCCCAGGCGAGGGTGCAGGCATAGAGAGGAGTGGGAGGGATAGCGGATATGCTCTCCAAGGCTTCTGGGCGAGCTACTTTCTACCAAGCGATGTACTTCATGACTATCCTAGAGGGACATATATTATCTCTCCCAATGATATACGAGCCATCAACTTGGGCAAGTCAGAGATCCCAGTATTCCACTTGAGAGACTACTACGGCTTAGGCTCCTCCACCTCCTGGAGGTGATGATGCACAGAGCACCAGGGGTGTTGGACAGTCGTGAGGATTGGACTTTTGATGATGTATTTTTGGATGACTGAGTATGTCGATGATGGCTATTGTGGCATACCAATATACTATTGTATATATATATATATACTTTTTCGATGATATATATATTTTGATCTTTTGCCTTATGTGTCAATGTTTTTGGATGATTAATTTTGTATTTTGATTTTAAAGAGTTGTATTTTAAATTTGATAAAATGATTTGATGTAAAATTGCATTAAGATGTGTAAAATGGTTTTGTTGTTTCTTAAAATAGGAAATGTGAATTTAGCAATAAAAATTGAAGGATGTGGCACTGTTATGTGACTGTTGTGGAGATCTAAGCTCGTTAAGTCACGAAGCTGATCCTATTATGAGGTGTATTTTGATATTGCTAAATGAAATGGTTGGGTGCTTAAGAAAATTCTTAAGGTTTTTTTATAGGATGATATGTATTTATTTTTGATCAAAAATATGTAAGTTTAGGCATACAAATGTTGAAAAATGGCTTTTGCTAAGAAATGAATCGCTAATTTACTTAGGAATAATACTATCATCGCAAAAAGTCATCATGAAAATGTAGGATAAAAAATATTTTTGTAAAATGCAAAATTAATGTTGTGTAAATCATTGTATCACATATGCAAAAGGTTTTATAGATGCTTACGATGAATTTTTGGGCATGAAAAATTAGAAGGATGGTTTTCACTAGGTAAGGAATTCCTAATCGCTTAGGAATAATACCATCATCACAGTAAAACCAAAATGCAATGCAGGATGAATATGTAACTTTAGATATAATTTTTTTGAGTTATTTGGAATATTTTGTTAACATGACAAATTTATGAAGATGGTTTTCGCTAGGCAAGGAATCCCTAATTGCTTAGGAATAATACCATCATTGTGAAAAAGATATATATTTTTTTGAATTTTTGTAATTTTAAGTTTGATATGTAGAAATTTAATAAAATATTAACGCAATATTTTAATTTATCTCAAAAAAAAAATTCAAATTTATCTAGAACCCTTGTGTGTGAAGTGCATTTATTTCCATTTTGATGCTATCATAATGATACAAAATCTTTCAAATAGCAAATGTGTGTGCCTTTTGTAAAGTTCGTTTACTGATTTTAAGTAGATAAATGATGGAGCAAAAAATAATGAAACCAATGTGTGTGCAAGTGAAATGTTATTTAACCATGATTTTGTGCATGCATTAGGAATGAACTTCTATGTGAGTTAAATTAACATAAAGCTAGCTAATCCACAAGCGGACATTGGTCTATAAAAAATAAGGTCGCTAATGTGACAGACATGTCGCCACGCAAAAAGGAATTACCCAATGTCAAGCAAGTTGGGCACAAATCACCTGTTATGGGGCTTACCTTCATGATTTTCGATTGAATGAGAAATTCCAGGGATTCAAGTTCTGTATTCCTTCTTTTCTTCACTTTCAGGGGGTAGGGATTTTGTTCATTTTGTTTTGAACAAGGGGATTTTATTGCTTTTCTTTTTATCTTTTCATTTTTTTTTTTTTTTTTTCTTTTGATTTTTGACTTTTTCTTTTCTTGATTTTTCTTTTGGGATACTTGCTTAGCTTAGATGTGGAGCAAGGGATTTTTATTTGGGTAGGATGGAATATTGTCCTTTTGCAAATTTCTCATTCATTCTAGATCATGCACATAAGAGGATAGTATGGAAAACTTTTCGCTTAAAGAATTAAAACTCACTATGCAGTACCATTATTCAAAGATTGCAATAAATCATCTTTAATGTGTAACGTGTGGGTCTTGGTTCCAAAAAGTAACAACATCATTCATAAAAAGAAAAATTATTTAGTAAAAATAGTGTTATTTGATATAAGAAATATTTATAATCAAAATAACAAATATAAAAAATTATTTAATTTTATGAAATTTTAAGTGCGTGGTTCAAGATAACTTCTGAATTTAATCCTAGATAAAGGAAAATATTACTTGCTATTTTAGAAAAATTTGATTAAAGCTTTTGGGAATATTTTTGTATTTTTCTTATTTTGTAATTTGTTTGGCTATTTTGAGGAACATTTTTTAAAGTGCATGACAAACCTATTTACAAATATGTACAAATATGAATATTTGGATCTATGCATAATATCGTTTGAGGTGCATAATATTCATGGGTTCCTTGAGATATTTTCCTTCCAAGGTAGCGAATCTATATGCATCTAACCCAATTTAGCAGTGATGATAAATGGTCCTAGCCAGTTGGGCTAGAATTTTCCCTTAAGGTCTTTTCTTGCATTGGTATTCCTATGATTTTATTTTAAAACTAAATCTCAAATTTCAAATGATCTGTTATGAATTTTTTTAGCATATGATCTTTTAATTTTGTCTTGGTAAGCACGAAGGTGCTCTAAAGCATGAATGCATTTTTCATCCAGAAGTTCTAGCTGTCTGAGTCTGCTAGCACAATATTCATCTCCTACTTCAACATATTGAAGTAAAAGTGATAGGGATGGAACTTCTAATTGAAAGGGAAAAACTACTTCAGCACCATATACCAAGACAAAAGGTGTAGCACTAGTGGGAGTACAAACGCTAGTTCGATAAGCCCACAAAGCAGGATATAATTGGATGTGCCAGTCACAGTCTATTTTATTAACCATTATTTTTAAGATTTTGTTTAAGGTTTTGGTAGATGCTTCGGTATGGCCATTTCCTTGTGGATAGTAAGGAGTGGACCATCTATGTTGGATTTTATACTTTTGACACAATTGCTTAATATATTTATTTTTAAAACATGTTCCATTATCAGAAATAAGATTAGATGGAATTCCAAATATGCAGATGATTTGATTAAATATGAATTTTGAGACTTGGATTCCTATGCAAGAAGCTAAAGGCATAGCTTCGACCCACTTTGTAAAATATTTAGTTGTAGTTATGATGAACTTGTGACCATCAGATGAAACATGGTTGATTTTACCAATAATGTCTAAACCCCATTTAGAGAAAGGCCAATGGGATGCTATGGTTTGGAGTTCTTGGGCAGGAGCATGGACAAGGTCAGAATGCCTTTGGTATTTGTCACATTGATGCATATAATCATTTGTGTCTTTCTCCATTGAAGGCCAGAAATAACCTATTCTAAGAAGTTTTCTAGATATAGCACTTCCACTAAAATGTCCTCCACAAGACCCATCATGAGCTTCACTTAGGGCTTTCTTAGACTCTTCAAAATTTAGACACCTTAATAATATACCTTCGAAGGATATCCTATAAAGGGTATTACCAATTATTGCGAAGCGAACAATTCGATTGCATAACAATCTATGTTGGTTTCTATCAAATCCTTCAGGGAAGGTTCCATTTTGTAAGAAATTAAAAATGTCTATGTACCACGATTCTGGGGTAACTTCATTAATCAAAAAATATCTAATGGTTCTATACATGACTTAGTAGAAGCAGGTTCCTAGATTTTTTTTATGATAATAGTAGCATATTCATCTTCCAACTCCAAATGCATCAAAGAAGTCATTACAGCCATAACATTGGCAGCGCAGTTACTAGTTCTAGGAACAACTTCTAAAGTTACTTTATTAAACAATGATATAATTTTTAACACATATTCCTTATAAGGATGAATTTTCTCATATCGTGTTTGATAAACTTCATTAATTTGATTTATGACGACCTGAGAATATCCAAAAACTAATAATGTTTTTACATTTAGTGCTAAAGCGGCTCATAATCCAAGTATTAGAGCTTCATATTCTACAGTGTTATTAGTACAAGTAAATTGTAATTTAAAGGATAAAGGGATTAGGTGCTTTTGAGGAGATTTTAATATAATACCTGCACCTACTCCACTCATACATCTAGCTCCATCAAAAAATAATGTCCAAGTTTCTAAGTGATCCTCTTCCAAGTTGAGGCATTCATTAGGAAATTCGATGCTCATAGGCTGAGTAGATTCCATAGGAGCATTAGCTAATTGATCTGCTATAACTTGGCCTTTTATAGATTTTTGGTCGATAAATATGAGTTCAAACTCACTAAGAGCAAGAACCCATTTAGCTGTGCGTCCTGATAGATATGGTCTACTCATTAAATATCTTAATGGATCATATTTAGCAATGACATATGTCGTTTGACTTAACATATAATGGCACAATTTTTACATTGAAAATACTACTGCTAAACATAATTTTTCCAATGGAGTATACCTTGTCTCATAAATTATTAAAGTCCCACATATATAATATGTTTCTCGTTCTTTCTTTTCTTTATCAATTTGAGCTAACATAGCTCCGAGTGCAAGTTATGAAGCCAAAATATACAAAATAAAAGGTTGGTATGGTTTAGGCAAAACAAGCACTGGAGGATTAAGAAGGTATTGCTTAATGCTGTCAAAAGCTTCTTGAAACTCTTTATCCCACTGAAAGGATACATTCTTCTTAAGCAATTTAAGGAAAGGTTCTGATCTATCCGCCAACTTATTTATGAAGCGACGAATAGCTTGTAATTTTCCTTGCAAACTTCTTAATTCTAATATATTCTTAGGAGATGGCATATCATAAATAGCTTTAATTTTTAGAGGGTCTATTTCTATACCTCTTATAGAAATGATAACTCCTAATAACTTTCCAGATTTCACCCCAAATACACATTTATCTGGATTTAAGCGTATTAGATACTTTCGTAGTCTATCAAATACTTTCCTTAAATATCTAATGTGATCATCTTATTCATTGGATCTAGCTATGATATCATCAACATAATCATGTAGAATATCATACATCATATCATGAAATATATACATCATGGCTCTTTGATATGTTGCTCCAACATTATTTAAACCAAAAGGTATAACTTTCCAACAGAAAGTTCCCCAAGGTGTGATGAAAGCCATTTTTGCTTGGTCTTTAGGAGCAATTCTGATTTGGTTGTATCCAAAAAAACCATCCATAAGAGATAACATTCCACTCCCAGCTGTAAAGTCTATGATTTGATCCATATTAGGGAGAGGAAAACCATCTTTAGGGCATACCGCATTAATATCTCTAAAGTATGTGCAAACCCTAATTTTTGTGGCTTCTTTCTTAGTTACTGGAACAACATTAGAAATCCATTCTGCATAATCAATTGCTTGTATGAAATTGATGTTTAAGATCTTTTCTAATTCACCTTTGACTAATAGTGTGACTTTAGGATGCATCTTTCTTAATTTTTGCTTTACTGGTTTAGCATCAGGATGCACTACTAGATGATGCATGACTATAGAAGGATCTAAGCCAGGCATATCTACATATGTCGATGCAAAGACATATGAATATTCTATGAGAAATTCTATGTATAATATTTATTTTTCTTCACTCAATTCGGATCCAATTTTGACCATATGAGGATTTTCTTTTGTACCAATGTTAACTTTTAGAAAATTGTCTACAACAATGTTCAAGTCTCTTTCAAAATTTGGTGGTGCAGGAGATACACCCATTTCTTGTAATTCTTCCAAAGTGCATTTAGCTAATTCCTCTTGAGGATTACATTCTTCTATATGGGATATGCATGGCATGGATCCATCAAAGAAATACTGGTTTTGAAAAATTTCTTCTAAAGACACATCATGATATATGTCCCCTTCTAAACATTCATCCATAGAAGCAATCATGTTCGGATATACTAATGTTAACATGTTACATGTATGCACTTTTCTAGATATTGCTTTTAATTCTATGTATTCTTGATATGTCATGAGATTGTCATCATCCTTGTATGGAAATGGCTCAGCTTTTTGTGGGGATGAGTCCAAGACCACATCGGGCTGGCCATTCAATAACTTCTAAAGGTTCTCTTATACCCTTTTGATAAGGTCCTAAGCCTTTACCTATATATCCCAAATTGCACATTATTTCTTTTGGTATTACATATTTATCAGAAAAATAACATTTGGAAAATTCATTTTGATCAATTGAAATTTGTAATATTGAATACTTTCCAAAATCATATCCTATAGATATAAATATAGAGCTCTCAATATGACGAATGCTCCCTTTCTTAGGTACTCCAAAGGTGTGGGGAGATGAGGAAGACTCAGATAATATCTTAGAATCTTGCGTAGCTAGATTAACTTCTTCAATTGGTGCCAAAATGGAGGATAAATCCGCTAATCCTTCATCTAAAATTGCATATGACGTAAGTGGATTATGTTATTTATCATTTTCCTTAGATGTTGAAAATTTAAACTCTATAGGGTCTATAGGTAATTCAGTCACTACAAGTTTAGGACAAGGATTAGATATTCCTTTAGAAGGGAATGGTTCTTTTATTTTTATTGATAATTTATCACATGCTTTAGGTGATGGTGATTTAGAATGTGATTTAGGCTTATAGTGCTTTATGGGTGTATTTGGATTTTGAGGGATAGAAGTCATGGCTGGAAAAAATGGAACTCCTATGGGTTTTGCCATAGCACACATGTCAAAAGGTCTAGGGTCTCCATGGATGATAACCAATTGATTTTTAAATTCAAATTTTACACATTGATGTAATGTGGAAGGAACTGCTCTCATTGCATTGATCCAAGGTCGACCCAAAAGAATGTTGTATGATGCAAAGCAAGGTACAAAAAACATAGTCGTATCCAAAATTCGTGGACCAACTTGTAATGGGATTCTCATTACTCCACATGTTTCTTGAGTATCATCATTAAATGCCTTAATAAGCATCTCAGTTTTTTGCATGTATTCTTTCTTAAACCCAAATCTTTGAAAAAATCATAAGTGCATATATTCAGTGAATATCCATTGTCTATTAGAACTCTTTTAACTCCTACATCTCCAATCATTGTTGTAATATATAAAGTATTATCTCCAAACATAATTTGAGGAGGTATTTCCTTATCTTTGAAATCTATGAAGTTTACTTCATTTAAAGTTACAACATTTACTATAGCGTTTGGTTCAATATCTTCTGGAACCATCATTTTGTTTAGAGTTTTCATTAATTCATCTCTATGAGTGGGAGAAGTTCTCAAAAGGTCTAGAAGAGAAATTCTCGTTGTAATGGTAGATAATTGTTCATTAATATCATAGGGTGTTCTATGTTGCGAACCAAATGCATTATTTCCTTTGTTAGGATTTTTTAGAATAAATGGATTTGCTTTATCACTTTGGTCTTGTGAATTCTGGTTTTGGGCCTGTTGCCTTGTAACCACTCCTATAGTCCCCACAAAATTGCTACGAGGTCTTGCATTTTGTGCTTGTTCATTTGAGAGCCATTGTTGTGACGATGGTCTACTGGTCACTCTTCTTGGAAATGGTTCTTTTGGAACCATATGATTTGTAATAGGAGTGATTGCTTTAGATTCATATTCTAAACTATTTAAATTATTTGAAGTGATATCCATTTCACTTTCATCATCACTTCCTTCACTATTCCCTTCATTACTCTCTACAGTTGTTATTTGACAATCTCTTAAGGGTCTGACAGTCATTTGAGATGCCGTAGTAGCATATGGCTTTTGTAAATTTTTATGAGATATAAAACCACTAATAGTTCCCACATATCTAGTTGGATAGGGAACATTATGTTGTTATACCTGATTTATAGCTTCTTTACTGTGTTTTGGTAAAAGATCTTGAAAAATATCCAGATTTTGATTTGCATTCTGTTTTTGGGATTGTTTTTGAGCATCATTTTGGACATCTCTAGGAGGAAATTTCTCTACCTCCATATCTCCTTTATCAATTAAATCTTGAATCATATGCTTTAAACTTTTATATTAATTTGTTGAATGTCCATCAACTCTATGAAAATTACAGTGCAAATCAGCTCTAAACTCCACTACAGTTGTATTGGGTTGTCTTATTTTAGGCAACCGAATTAAGCCTTGTTCTAATAACTGAGGTAAAATCATATGTAATGGTTGATTTAATCTAGTAAACTCTCTTGGAGGTTTATCAGGAACTTTTAGTATGAACTTCTTCACAACTTAAGTAAGGTTGATATCTGATTATTCCTACTATCGGTAACTCCGTCACCGACTACTTGCTTGTTCTTATACTGATTTTTAGAATTCTTATCTTCATATTTATTTTTATATTGACCTCTTCTAATAAGGGCACTCTCTACCCTTCTTCCTAGGTCAATAGCTTGGTCAAAATATGTTATAGTAGCCGTGGAAAGTTCATAGGATAATTGTTATTGCAAATTATTTATGAATGTGTCTAGCATTTCTCTTTGTGGTAATGCAAAATGCAAATTGCTTAAAAGTTATCTCCACTTAGTTAGGAATTCTACAAAACTTTCATATTTACCTTGCTTAAGATTGTACAAATCTTTAATAGTCACATGACTCTCTATGTAGGCACTAAATTGATGTAAAAACATATCAGCTATTTCTTCAAAATTCCTTAAGGAGTTGTTAGAAATTTGATAGTACCATTCCAAGGCTATGCCTCCTAAAATTTTAGGAAACATCTTAAGCATCAGTAAATCATCATGCGAGACATCATGACATGCTATTCTAAACATGCATAAATGCTCGATGGGATCTTTAGTTCCCTTATATATAGTGAACACTAGCATAGGGAAATGCTTAGGGTAAGATTGAACTATTACGATGGGATCCAAAGGTTGACTACACATCTCTTGATAGTTGTATGAGGGATGGTAAGGATCTAAGTAGGAAGCCAATTGCTTTACCATTGCTTCCAACCCTTGATGTCCACCAAACTAGTTTGGTTGCATCGTATCATTATATCCTTGATAATAATTAGGTGCAACCGTATTAGGATTTCCCATTGAGACAGTGTTATGCAAAGTATTTCTTGGTGGAACTATCTTTTGATAATTATTATTTTGCACTTGGTTGCCCTTTCGTTGTTGATTAAGGGCTTGGGAAAGTATAGAAGCAAAGGTTTGTTACTTAGCATTTGTTATAACATTATTAAGAGGAATCTTATAGGCTTGAGTTGTTTGTTTCTGAGGCCTCTAATTTATATGTATCATATTTTATCTTGGTGTTTGGTCTTGATCCTCACTAGATTCCATGTAATGTAAGGGGTTGTTATGCACTTTAAGTGTAGCTGTAAAAGCATCTGCTAGGTTTAATTTTCCTTGCTTCTCTACTTCTATTGCTTGATTAAGATCATCCATATTATCTCTCATAAAATATATAAAATTTTCAATGGATTCAAACTTAATATTGCCTTTAGAATTTAATTTAGGTTGATTAAGTCCTACATCCTCACTGTCATTGTCATGATCTGAAGAAATATATTCTTCTTCAGACCGAGTTTCTTCATTATTATTTTATTCTCGATATGGTTCTCGTTCTTGCTCTAGTTTTTGATCTTCTATTTCATTCTCAGTTTCTTTACCATTCCTTAATTTAGGCATTTTGAATTAAGTTGATTTCGTAGATATATATGTTATATATATGTGCTAGGTTTTGGGGTATATATATTATTTATATATACCTAACTAATTAAATTAAATTACTATTTTTAGATTGATTTTTTTTTTTGTTTATCTAGGACACGTAGAGCAAGAAATTAAACACACAAATAATCACATTCTAGGTAATAGTATATTTTAACCTTCTTGAAATAATTTATGTATATCATTAATGGGCTCCAATTGATCAGGTGTCATGTAATGCTCTTCTTCAAATGTGAAGTTGTCTTTTAGGAACCTTATGAATTGTGCTAAGGTAATGCAATCTACTTCTAGGTTAGACCTATAAAAATATAACTCGTGATAATACTCTCTATAGAATACATCTCTAGGGATGGTATTAAGTCTTCTCTTATCGTCTAGGATTATTTCTTGACTTTCTACGTGAGCTAAAAACTTATGTGTCGCTACTGCGTCGTCTAGGTAGGTTTCAAAGGAGTAGAAATTAGGTGAAATCAAGAAATTAGGTGAAATCAAGGCTCTCTTATTATTCAACCACCTTTCGCAAGATCTTTGAAGGTCAAAATAGGTAGGTTCTCTATAAGGATCCAGGATTCTAGCCAAGTCTATCCTACGAATTTGTTTAAGTTCTTCTTGTCTACTTTCAATAATGTCTAGTCTTCTATCTAATTCAATTCAGGACTCTCCAGATGTTATATTTTCACTTTCATTAAAGTATGAGACTTCTTGAATTTCTAAGATTGTAGTAACATTAAGATGAATAGCTCTCCTATAATTATAATATACCATCTAAAATGTAAATGTAATTTAACTATTATTTTTTTGTTTTGATTTTGGTTTTTGTTTTGATTTTGATTTTAATATTTAATTTAAGAATCAGAATATAATCTAATGTTTCACATTGGGTTCACCAAAGAATGTAGGCCTAAAATTTTTGCACTCCTTTCGTCTAGGCTGATGGATCCGTGCCTCAGATGGGAATGGAAAATTATAGAGCTACACCTCGAAAGAGAGGCACTTGATTGTGCCTTCTTGTGGTGATTTTTTGATGAATTGTGGGTTCACCAGGAAACTTTTGATGGTAGTTTCCACACCTAGATTGAGGATGAGGTTTAATATATTTATTTTTGGATCACTCATACAAACACCTAAGGTTGGCCTTTGAAATGCAACTAACCTATCTATGATGCAATTTTTTTTTTAATTTTTTGATGAAAACAACAAACATGAATAGAAATGACAAATGCAGTTGCTAATTCTATGTTTGAAAGAAATTCAAAACATACTTGAATAGAGATGTCTGATGAAGATTCTGATTTTTTGATGCAGATCAGGATCACTGCTATTTTGGTATAATCATTGTTGTTCCAGGAAAAATCTCTCAACAATTTGCGGAAATCACAAGCGATTTCACTGCAATTTTGTAGCAACAAAACACAAGACACAAAAATGGTTTTCTGGCACAAATATGATTCAAACTTTGATATGTTTCCTATTTAAGCATTCATTTTCAACTAAATTAAAGATAGAAAAGGTTTGTAATAGATGTAAGTACAAGATTCTAAATGTTCATGAATTTTATGTAAGCAAAATGCAGATTTAGATTAAAAATTGATTAACATGATGGTGAATACCCGAGATGCATTGCTGAATTAATGAAAATATAATTAAATAACTAAATAAAATGGAAGAAAAGAAAAAAGAACAAACAAAATAAAGGTTTTTGCCCCCAGATGATTTGTGAGAAAAATTGATGCTAAGTCAACAGGATTGCTGCCAAGTCAGCAGGATCGCTGCTATTTTTTGCAAAATTGCACACCTACTCCGCCTGTTCATAGCACGATTCTGTCAATTGTTCTATAATTTTGTCGTTCGCTGTGCGATTTTTACTACAACCTACAAGCAAAAATTTTCTAAAGAGGGTAATGGGACAATGATGTATTTTAGGCAAATACGAGAAAATTGAAGATGGGAAGATTATACTAATGGCTTCTCAATTCTGCTATTTTCTCAGGGGATCACTTAGCATGCTTTGCAATCAAGGAGTCAGGGTAAAAAATGAATTAGAGGGGGGATTAAATAGTATTAGGGGTAAATATGGGAAATCAGGAGGTTAGGCCAAAACAGGGAGGGATTTGGGATCCCTCCTATGTTTACCCCCTGCCTAATCTCGTCAGAATCCGTCGTTACAACCTCTTTCCAAACTCAGAAACGTAGTTTGAAATGAATTTTTGGCATTTTGCAAACTTGGGAAAATTCTATTTTTGAGAAAAATTGCTTGACGATTTTGCTAGCCACTCAAACGATTTTATCGAAATTCAAGCGATTTTTCCCAACGGTCAAGACAACATTGGTTTGAGGGTGCAAAAATTGAGGCAAATGGATTTTTGCTAATTTTGAATGATTTTTGGGTAGATAGGTAAATGTGATGTTTTTATCAATTTTAATGTTTTTACTGAGTTAATAAATTTAAGTGCGTCAAATTTAAGGTGCTACAATAATGCTAGATCAATGGTGTATACATCTCGGTATGTTGCCTTAGGGTCAGCCACTTTCTTGGATATGTTGCCTTAGGTTCAACCTCTAAGTGCCTCAGGGTCATCCTAGGTGCCTCAAGGTCAACCACTTCTGGGTCTATTGCCTCTGTAGGTCATTCTCTAGGTATGTTGCCTCTCATAGGTCACTGACTAGATTCACCATGAATATCATCCCCTCTCATGGTGAACTCAATCTAGAAGGTGTCGGTCTCTGCCAAAAATACACATTAATACAAAATAATTATAGCCATATAAGAGTGTCGATCTCTATTGAAAATGAACTCAATACAATAAAATGGGTTGTAGAATCCAAATATGGAGGAGAAGAAGAAGAAAGAAGAGAACATTCTAAAGTATCTTTGTTTGTAGTCTTCAGAAGTTAATCCAAAAAATTCCTTGGATAGAGTCTAGGGTGTCTTTATATGTAGTCCCTAGAGTAAGTGTCCTTATGGTAACCTCCTCATACCACCAGAATGCATGGGTAACCAGCCACTGCATCCACCAGGTACTATAGAGAAGGTGACTAGGTACTAGGATCACATACAAGTGCTTGGGAGTGTCAGGTTCCATCGAGAGTGCACTTCATAATACAACACTAAGGCTAAAAAAATAATTCCAAACTATCTAAAAACTAAAAAAAAGACACTACCATTGTTTCCATATCGAAAAAACCTTTTCGATGACTATAAATATACCTATGTTTCAATGTCAATGGGGCCTTCATATTTTGAATACAATAAAGTGATCGACCCTAAGGCAACAGACCGAGATGTATACACTGTTGATCTAGCATTATTATTAGTTGGAGAACCAAGTGCAAAGAGCACGAGCCTAGACCAAATCATGTAATAAATAAGGATGATAGGGTTATTTTAGAGAAGTCAACATTAAGGGGGAATGCTATCTAATGTTGACTTATTTTTTTATAGTTAGGATAGTGCACATTAAGGGAGAATGTTAGAATATTAATGTGCACTATGCCTTCAGTTTTAGTTTGACACTTGTCAGTTTCTCTTGACACTTGTCATGTATTCATATAGGCCTTCTACCTATATATTTTAACTCATTTATTGTATAACATGTATCATCTTTGTCCATTCCTAACATATGAAGAAAATAAAACAAAGTCCTCAGATTGAAGAAATCTCTATATGGGATGAAGCAAGCACCCCGAGCTTGGTATGCAAAGATTGAATCCTTTTTCATCAACCTTGGTTTCACTAGATCTGCAACAGAATCTACTCTCTATGTGAAACATTTGAGGAACAGTGTCATTTTGGTTACATTGTATGTGGATGATATTCTCATTACAGGTGATGACACAAAAGGAATAAGATTGCTCAAGGAGGACTTATGTAAAAAAATTGAGATGACAAATTTAGGCCTCCTCCACTAATGCTTTTATACAGGTATGGCAATATCTTGGTAATATTTTTATCTAACAGGCTAAACACATTTAGTCTATTTTGGAGAGGTTTCGCATGGAGGAGTGTAAGCCCTATCTCACTCCCATGGAAATCAGGTTGAAATTGGTTAATAGTGATGATGAAGAAAGGGTTGATGGCCACTTTAAGGCACCCTTTATAGGTAGCTAGTTGGAAGTTTGATATACTTAACTTCAACTAGACCAGATATTTACTATTTAGTTGGCCTTATTTCTAGATTCATGCAGGATCCTAAGAAGAGTCATTGGATAGCAGCTAAGAAAATTTTGAGATTCCTCAAGACCGCTTCTCATCACGGCCTTATGCATACATCATGTGATGATTTTTCATTGATTGGCTATATAGATTCAAATTGGGCTAGTTTTCCTAAAACTAAAAGATCCACATTAGGTTATTGTGTTCAATTGGGCCAGGGCTCTATTTCATGGAGCACAAAGAAGCATAACACAGTTTCATTATATTCAGTAGAGGCTGAATATAGAGCAGCAGTTGAGGCAACTAAGGAGGCTATTTGGTTGAGGCAATTACTTCAGGATATTGGGCTATTCATAGATGGTACAACTTACATATATTGTGAAAATCAGAGTACCATCAAGATGATGAAGAATCTAGTTTTCCATGCTAGAAGAAAGCACGTTGAGATCCATCATCACTTAATTAGAGAAATGGTCCAATAAGACATTATACACATGGAGTATGTACCAACTCAATATCAAGTGGCTGACATATTCACCAAGTCACTTGGGCAAGACAAGTTTTCTCAATTTAGCAAATTGCTCTATGTATGTAATAGAAGTCAACATTAAGGGGGAATGTTATCTAATGTTGAATTATTATTTTCTATAGTTAGGATAGTGCACATTAAGGGGGAATGTTAGAATATTATAATGTGCACTATGCCTCAGTTTGACACTTGTCTTCTGCCACTTGTATTATTGCTTCAGTTTGAGTTGGAGTGGTGTCTTCTACATGACACTTGGAGTGGATATTATGACACTTGTCATATCTCCCTCATAGGATTTATGCCTATATATTGTAATCATTTTGTAAATACAATTGTGCCTTTTGCTTATGTACCAATAGTAGATTAGGGTAGGACAACATTTAATGTAGTTAAAATGATAAAATTTAACATCATCAATAATTAACCAATTGGAAGCATCCATTATCTTACATAACAAATCCTAAGCAACAATAAATCTATTTGTTCAAAAACTAGGGCATTATGTTAGTTTTTTATATTTATCATCCAATAAATACATAAAAGAGGGGCAGGTGTAGACACCCAATTTTGAGCACATTTTCAAAGTCTTCAAGCTTACCAACGTCTTAATTAGTCAACCAATTAAGCATACAAACTAAGTCAATTATCTCTAATAAAAAATATTTATTACTCCAAAAGTGAAATTTTTAGGACCTGAGTGATAGCCCAACAACACTTCTACTCCCTAGTAGTGCTTTTGCCAAACTTTGAATTTTCATCTACTCCAATTAATTTGCAAAAATCATCTTGGCATTAAAGTTGGGAATGTTAGTGCTAGCAACGCTATCACCTCCAATTCTACTAATTGCCAAGCTCCAAAAAGGAAATGGTAAATAGTTAGTACCTTCCAATTCATCCACCAAAAATTAATCTCATCACATTAGTTTGATCTACAATCCCAATAGAAATCCAAAGCCCCAAATTTATCATTTTCTATCTTCTATCCATTAATTGCACATTGAACACATTTCAAAATATTACCTTCAAAATTATCTTCAATGCAACCATCCTCCAAGGAACCATGGCTTCCTATAAAGCTAACACTTGGGAAGCTCAATTCATATGGTATTTTAAGGGTAGCAAAACTCTCTCAAATTTCATATATGGTCTTTCAATCATAGCAAGAATCTATCATGTTCTTTTGAAGGTGAAAACACTCTTGAACATGGATCGCATGCAATTGTAAATATCTCAATCATCTTAAGCAACAAGTAATCTCATGTATATTATCATCTCAATAGGACTCAACCTAGGCATATTGAGGCTATACGTTTTCTTGGTTATGCTCTCTTCCCTCTTATTGCATATCATTATCTCTATCTATTCTATTTTGTAATCATTTTTATTATTGTGCACTAACCTTGGTTGTTTGTCATATCCTTGTTTATTTGTTATTTGTTCTTCTTGCCACATTAGTTTATACCTTGCATAATTAATTATCTTTCCGCACTATCTCTATTAGGTCCCTTGTATCTTTTGGTCATGTATCCTTATTATATCACTTGTAAAATCACAAATATCCTAGCCAAGAACATTCAATTGCATCCATAGGTGAAAGTGCTATCAAATTGCAGGTTTAGTGGCACTATAACTCTCTATTTTTGAGTAATAGATACTAAGTTAACATTCATAAAAATAAAAAATGTTACCAACTAACAAAAGCATTTGCAATGCTATTGCTCACCCAATGGTGCTTTTGCCACTAGTCACACAATCGTTATTTTATCACTTTTCAATTTTTTATCTCATCTTTTGAATAAGGGTCTAATATTTGTCAAGGGATGTATACACTCTCCTTAAATATAGGAAGACCCCTTTGCTACTAATTCATCTATTTTATTTGTTTTTATAGGTTAGTGAAAGTAACACTAGGAATCAATAGTGTCAACAGTGCTTTTTACAAGACCAAAAATGCTTTTACAAAATAGTAGCACTTCTACCACTGAGGTGAAAAAACCAAGTTTCAAGTTTCAATCCTCTATTTTTAGCATTGTAGATCATAAATATATCTACTATCTATTCTATGTCTACTTCTATTTTAGTATTTTCTAATTTTATCCATTAAAAGTAAAGAGAAAAGAAAAAACTAGTTAGCATTTATTATATTAGGGAACTAACTTTAATATTGCATAGATTTAAAATAAAATTCAATATAGTCACATTAGGGCTTGCTTGTTTCATTATCTTCTTGAAAACTTACTCTCAAAAGTAAAACTATATTTTCATTTATCATTAAATTCAAAATGTATTTATTTTATTAGGACATGTTTGCTACATTGTTTGATGCATTTATAGCTAAAATAGGGCTAAACTAAGTTTATGATTGTCAAAGAAAAATCTTAGGATAAATGTAGGTATTCTCTAACTCAATACATAAACCTTGAACTTAGTCTCAATAAACCCCTATCATCAAAGTGAGAAAAAAAGTAATCATCATGGTGAATCCCTTTAGAGACTCTTTGCAAATTCTTCCCTTGTTCTTACATTGATCATGCAATATGAGCTATAAAGGTACAACCTGGTATGACTCTAACTTCACTTGATTGGGGACATCTAGTTCCATAAAATAAGACTTTGAGGTAACTCTTAGGAGTTTAAAAATATGAGTAGGTTGGATCATGGTTGTTTCTAATAATGGTATAAATATTTAAACTATAGTATAGTACATCTAACTTAGAGCATGGTTTTAACAAATTTTGACCCTCAATTTTTTACAATAGGGTTTCAACTGAGTCTTTTACGTAGGCACAATATTTATCTTTCTCTTGGTGAATATAACTTAACTATTTATTATTTTACATTCAAGGTGCATTGACCTTGGTTCCACTACAAAAATCATGATTTCTAAGGATATTGAGATCAAACGAGGCAACAAACCCATCTTTGGTAGACTTGTCAACTAGTGATCCATAACCAAAGTAAAGATATTGTACTCAATAGATACCTTAATAGTTTCCTTTGTAATGACAGTGTTACAAAAAAATATATATAAAATAAGATATAGAGTATTGATTGGTAAATTCCTCCAAGGAATTTATGTCTTCCAAGTTTAGCGAGTTAGATTCCACATAATTGGGGCTCCTAAGAGATTTGCATTTTTTTAGGGTATTTTTCCTCAACATTTGTAATGATAGAGAGGAAAGAGATATGATTATGAAAGGGTCCCATGGCACTACAACGAGGTAAAAAAATATCCCAAAGAAAAATATAATCCCAACTAAAATATCCCATTATTAATTAAAAATGTATGTAATAATTTGTTCCCATATTAATCCTTGCAATATAAGTTAAATAAGTATAGATAAAAATAAAATAAAGTGAGGAGACTCAAACCTCATGAACCTATAATGTAAGTTGAAAAGGTATAAGCCCAAGGGTATTCTTTCCTAACTTATTCCATTAAAAGAAATAAGTATATCTATGAGAGGTTTTCTTCTTCTCCTTCTTGCGATACACTATCAACTCATTAGTTTATATATATTTTAAAATGTAGTATAATATACCTCCAAAAAATAAAAATAAAAAATAAAAAAATGAAGATTTTGGTCTTTAAGAGATTATCTTGTAATCAAACATGCAATATAAGCTATAAATTTATAGCCTAGTAAAACTCTAACCTCACTCACTTGGAGGCATGTTATTCAATAGGAGCAAAATTTGGAGTGACCATTAGGAATTCATTAATAATAGTAGGGTGGAGAATGATTGTTGCTAATAATGGTTGAAATTTCCAAAATATAGTACCATACATTTGATTTTTGACACTTGGTTTCCTGTGATGGGACTTCAATTGAGTCTTTTGGGTAGGCACAATATTTGGCTTCCTCTTGGTGAATCTAAATTAGATAGTTACAATTTTTCTTTAAATGTGCATCAACCTTGGTCCCACTAGAAGAAGAATTATTTTTAAGGGGATTGAGACTAAACAATATTTTTGGCTAATGGTCCATGCTTTCAAGAAAAATAAAGATATTGTACTCAATATAGACGTCAATGATTTCCTTTGGGATGGAAGTGTTACATTAAAAATGGATAAAGTTAGATATAAAGCATTGATTGGTAAATTGCTTTTAGAAAATTTTATTTCCCAAATTTGGTGGTTTGGATTTACTATATATGTGGATCCCATGAGGATTTATATTTTCTATTAGAAATAGAAAATAAATAGATAGGATTGTAAAAGGGGGCTTGTGGCATTGCAAAAAGACAAGAACATATTTTAATGAAACAATATTTAGAAATATAATAATAGAAATAACAATTCAATAATGCACAAAAAGTAAATAAACACTAGAAACAATAATTTAGATTCAATGCCAAAAAAACAATAATGCATATAATAGATTCCATATTCCAAATAAATACAAATCCTAGCTACTTAGAGATGGAAAAGTATCATAGCAAGTTGGAGAGGGTAAAGTCTCATATGCACAATCGAGGCAACTAATGTTTGAATGTAGAAGATGATTCTAACTACAACACAATTCTTCCTATTTATAGACTAAATTAATAATAATCCTAACCCTAATTCTAAAGTGTTGAATACCTTATCCTAGAGCTCAAGAAAATAATAAAAATAGAATTTACATGGTTATATTGGAGATATTATATGGCTCCCCCTAGAAAATTTTGTCCTCAAAGTTCAAAATATTAGAATTTCCTCTTAGGTGCCCATGTTGCATATTCTTCTAAAATATCCTACCACTTTATGAGAAACTCTTGAATATAACAAGATTGTAGAGTACCAACCTAAATTACAACACTACTTTTTATTAGAGAGTGATTTAATTTTATTCATAAAGTAGTGGAAGCTCCATCTAGGAATACAACTTCTGGCTAATTACCAATTTAAGATAAGAAAGATAAAATAAATGATGGACGTGGGAAGGCTATGGAAGATCCAATTGTTATGCCACTTTACCAATACAATGAACCACCTTGTAGAAAACATAAAATTGATGAGCCAACATTTAAATGGATTTCATTTTCAAGGATAATTGTTTACAAGGATGGAGGTTGAACAAGATCAATTTCCAAATGCCAAATTGCCACTCAAAATGATGCAAGTCCGATTATTGCTTCATGTGGTTCTAAGCTTGGGTCAAATTATTTTTAAGTCATAGCAAAATCCAACACTACTATAATAAATCATCCACCAAAGCTATCTTGTAGGATCCTAGAACATAGTTTTCCTTAGATGGAGGATTTTGACCATGCAATGCCTCAATGGGGATATCTAGAGAGAAGAATGGTAAAAAGGATTATACTTCCATTTAGCTAAAGAGATGAAATAAAAGTACAAACACCTAAAATTATCCCCATAAAGTGGCCATCAAACGTGTCACCCATTGCCTCTTTGACCAATTTGACCAAAGGACCCTTTGTACCCAATGTAAAGGTGAAAGCTACCATCAACTTTGTCCTTCCTAAAAATTGATCAAATGATCTTAAAATTTCATGAACTTAGTACCATTAGAAAACTCTCAAAATGATATTTCCAAGGAGTATAGACATAACCATATTTGACCCCATATTTGTGGTCAAAGTTACTAATTAATGAATTTTATCAACTATTAATGGTAGATTCGAATTCAATGCCTATACCTAGTTTAGGGGGTGGATTCATATCTGCTACCTTAGTTGGAATATTTACACTAAATCTTTTTTCTACCTATATTTTCAAACCTCCTCACAAAATTTGATTTGTAACAATCAAATTTGTGAATTTTTCGACTAAGTGAATTTGCTAGTAGCATATTCCTAGGTAGTGAATTCATGTTATATGTGAAACTAGCATTCCACCCCTATCTATAATAGCCAATCATGGTGCAATTATCTCCGTCCATTATCTCTACTAACATAAGCAATCACCAGTTAGGGGGGAGGTGTCAACTTTCCTCCACCTTTCTCCAAATTCCTAGTCAGCACCAACTAAGGGGCAACTAATTTCTCTCCTTCGATCAATCCAATCAGCCTAGTTTTGGAAGGCCAACTCACTCCCCCCCTTGGAAAACTCTTAATTTGGAATTTTCTATAAATTGACCCCTTGGGATAGCAAAAAATAGAAAATTCTCTAAGGCATTAAAACTCTATAGAAATCGATCTAGGTTATTGTTAAAGTGTCAAAACGTTTTTGCATTGTATTTGTTGTCTTCAAGCTCACAAGATCATCTATATTCAAGTAAGCTTGGTTGGAGAGAGGATCCATATTAATACATGAAATTTGGTTGTATCAAATTTCATCTTCTCATTTAAATTCATATTTTTGATTATCATATTTTGTTCTTAGGTTATAGATATTCATTCATGTATTATTTATTTTTTGCATCTAACATAATCCTTGTCACTATCATGCATTTAGTTTATTTTTGTAGGATATTTTAGGATTCCTATAGGCTAGTAAGACTCTAGGTTCTCCCACCAAGGATCTATCCTAGTCTGCATCTTGTCCTTTTGTTAGAGTATATTACATTATTGGGTATATGCTAATGTACCACCTTGGGTACATTACTAGAGTAGGAGTTTACTTTAGAGTAAATTTTAGTAGTTAATTCAAGTATGTAATAAATTCACAAGTGTTAGAATGTGCAATGGTGTAAATACAAATGTAGTCCACATGTACATGAGTCATATGATGGATTCAAAGGTAGAGTGAGGGCCAAGGAACTTATATTCCTATATAAAAGCCTTATAGTGAGTGAAATTGGGGTAGAGAATATAGAGAGCGCATAGTATATATTAGTAGAGGAGTATAATGTAGTTCCTTTAAAAATAGTTTGTGGAGCGTTCATGTCCTCCATTATACTACATTGTACTATTTTTGTGAGCTTTTATTAATGGTATATTTTTTAGTTACTTTAGAAATTTATCTCTTTGTTTTCTTGCATATTATAGTGCCATTATCATATAGTTATGATAGCTTGCTTATATTGCATGTTGTGGTTGCATTTACTATATCATATACTCATCAAAAGATAACAGTGGTATTAGAGCACATGGTAGATCGATAGGAAATAGGAAGAGCCACAAGTGAGATTGAGAGGAATCTACAAATCTCATTTTTAGAATTTTTGAGATTGCATTTGGCTAGAGTCTTTCCACAAGGTTGTAGAAAAACTCATGAAGACTAGGACTCAACATTAATTCCACTAGATTGACAAATCAACTAGTGAAGATTGATCATATCTAGATTTAGAATTTCTTCCATTATAGTCCTAATACTTTGTTGCAAGAAAAAGGAGATTCAAAGAAATTTGGGAAGCTTCCTACAAAATAGCTAGGAAGAATATCTTCTTTAGAATAAATCCAGCACAAAAGCAACAAATGGAAGAACAAAGTTTTGGAGTCTTGAAGAAAATATCCCATTACTAGAGATTGTAGACTTGTAGAGTGTAGAAGAAGAAAATGCCATAGGAGCCTTGTTGCATATTCAAGGAAGAGACTCCAAATAAGAGTCCAAGAGAATATTGGAGGTTGGTGATATCCATTGAAGACTACAACTAGTATATTGAAGAGACTCTAGAAAAGATTCCTAGTGAAGATAGGAGATTGGTGATCTCCATTGAAGATTGAAGACTTCACCTTGAAGGAGTAGAAGAAATAATCCTAAGAAGTTGAAGAGACCTACAAGAGGTCTCATTGAAGAACTTCTAGTTTTGGAAGAGATAGAGAAGGACTAGCAAAAGTCCTATTCTTGAAGTAGCATATTTTAGAGATATGAGAGGGAGATCTCATTTCCAAACTTCCACAGTAGAAGGTTGAATAAAAGGTCTCATTGGGAAGACCAGAGAAGCTACGAGAGTGAAGACCCTAGAGAAAAGGTCTCAAGGAGAAATAAGGAGAAGGCTTGGAGAGCCCAATTGAAGGAGATTCAGATAATACCATCGAAGTTCCTAGGAGAAATCATTGGAGAAATTTACCACCAAGGAGACATTCTTGATAAAGAAAGAATTTGGGAAAATTGTTGCCATCCAAAAACAAGCCCAAATGAGAGGGATTTGGCAAGAAGCTTATCAAATTTTGGAGGATATTGGTGAAGACCTCAAGACTTTTAGATTCTTGAGAAGAAGTACTAGGTTGAAGTTAGAATTTGATAAGGAGGTTGAAGGATAAAAGAGCTAGACATTATTACCAAACCTGAGATTTTTAAATATTATCTTTGAAGGATAGAAGGCTCATTTGGAGAAAGGAGATCTGTTGGTTTCTACAACAAAAAATTGAAGGTTTCTTGAAGGAATTTCTCATATTTGATTTGGAGGAGTTCCCTACCAAATTTTTGAGATTCAAGGACAACATTTCAATGGAGAGATTGACTGCTTTGCAATATAAATTTTTTAGATTTGAGGACAACAAAGCAACAATTTAGGCAGCAAGTTAGAAGGGTTTCAAAGCTACAAATAGGTGATATAGAGATATGTTTCAGATCACCAAAATGAGTTGCAAGTTCATCCAGTAAAATGTAGCAATAAGGTGAATCTAATCACCTTGCAATCCTTCATCTACAGAGTTCGTTAAGGTAAGCAACTTTGGTGCAATAGGTTCATCACTAAACATTAAGTTACTTAGTTCATTATTAAGTTTCATTAAGCACCATATTAGAGTTAAAGTTGCAAGGAGAAGGTTGCATATTAAAGTATTCAAAGGGAGTGTAGAGGATATTTTCTATTAATGTTAATACTTGGACATTAAAATAGGAGATTAGATATATTTCAATAGAAAGAAAAATATCATCTTCCTATTATCTACTAGAGTGAAGAAGACATTACTACTAAGTGAAAGTTCTAGAATCCTTAAAGAGTTATTATTAGTGCATCTTGCAAGTTACTTTGAAAGATAAATAAGGTGAGATTATTAATGCACTATACTAGTTACTCTTAGAAGCTCGTTAAGTGCATTAGTTTGTAAGTTAATGTGAAAGACCAAAGTGCACAAATCAGCACACTATCAAAATATCTAGAGACACTATTAAGCACTTGAAACCTGCAATATTTTGTGGCATAGACAAGCCACAAAATGGGGTGATATACCTCCAAGGAGTGGATAAGAAAGCCACCATTACAAATAAGAAAAATAAGCTACAAAAAGATACTAGGAGAGTCTCAGATGCTAGGTGCAACTAAGGAGTCTATTATAGGTTATTACAAAAGCACCAAATTTGTCTTCTATTATTACACCAAAATAATATAATGGTTTAAGTGTCTCAAGAACACATTACGTATCCCATTGTCTTATCTACAAGCGGCCATAATTGGTGAAAGGAAAGCGTAGTCAAAGTGCTTAAAAGAAGAGCCATCCTAGAGGGCTCAACATCCACCATTAGAAATGTGAAAGCACAAAATTGAGGTGCTTAAGAGTAGAGTTGGTCCAAAGGGCTTGACACCTACTTCACCAAGGTGTAACAAGATACCAACTTAGTACCTATGCAATAACCAACCTGCAACATCAAAAATCCTATGTAATAAGACTATCGCTCAATGCATATCAAAATAAAAGGGAAAATGAAAGGACAATGAATTACAAGTTCAAAGAAACAAGTTGCAAGGTGAGGTCAAAGGTTTTATATCCAAGCCTTGTTTGGGATGAACCACCAACTAAGCATAGATAGACTTGAAGAATTGAATCCACCATTAAAGAACCATATAAGCTTCATAGCAGCACCATAAAATCACCATAGTTGGAGCCAACCTCATAGCATCACCGGTTGCTTGGAAAGAAAGCATTGAAGAACAAGATACAAAGGGTATTCACTAGCAAGAAATATACAAGGCATAAGAGATGTTGGAGGAGCATTACATGCATAAGAGTAAAGCACCACTTGCAACTTACAACCAAGGCATCTTGTGCCACTTGGCACATTCAAACAAGGTGCCCATACATACATTCTAACACCTGCATAGGAAGGAGATGTTTAAAATTGGAATAATGCTTATCTTGAAGCATTGAAAGGAATAATAATCATTGCTCACTATTCAAGGAGCACTTGAGCATTGGAGGCACCTAATATAATGCTCACTAAGATCATAACTATCGTTGGCCACCTGAATAATGTTTGTGCCACTTGTCCACAACATCAAGAAGGGTCAAAGGGCCTATTAAAGTGCCCAAGACTGAAGAGGAGTGCACAAATAGAGTGAGAGAAATCAAGGCATGATTGCAGAGAGAAATCAAGGCATGTTAGAGAAAAATAAGAGCATGTAGTAAGAGAGCATGTTGAGAAGTCAAGCAACAATTGAGAGGGAAGCACATACTGAGCTAGCATTGAATATGGATAAGACAAGCACCAATAGATGAAAGTAAGACCATCATAAAGGATGCCCAACAAGATCGCTATCATTAACCAACAAGAAGATACAACACCCATTAAGGAGATTGAAATCAAAGTAATGCCCATCGACCTCACGCTCTCAACCTTATAAAAGGTATTATATCATATAGTTTAATTATTTGCTTTCATAAGGAGTGATAAGGGATAGTATATAAGGTTAAAGTTATTATCATTTGCATTGAAGATACATGCAAAATTAACCTTAGTAAACCAGAAAGCAAATAAGAGTTTATATCCTTAATAGTATTTCAAATCACATTAGTTGAAATACAAGTATATTAATATTTGCAATTAATATCATAGGAGGTATAAGGCATTCTACTTGGAACAAATTATTATTATTGCAAATATTATCAATTTCTAAAATTCCAAATTAGGGAGATATAAGGAGTGCTACATCAAACTTTAATTAATTGGAATTTAGAAAATTGAACCATTGAAAATTTAAGGATAGAAAAGTAAAATTATTGCTTGCTTTAAAAGAGTTGGAATTTATTGCTTATACTTATCTCATAGTCACATTATAGGGACAAAATAAATCCAACCATAGAGAACTCCATCAAATTGATAAGTGCATAGTTCAATAGGAGAAATAAGGTGAAAATAGGAGTTGATTATTATCATTCCCAAAACATTACAAAATCAACTCAAAAGGTGAACTAATAGTTGCTAAGCACTTTATCAAGATTAGAACATATTCTAATCACTAGGGAGACATAAGGATCCTACAAAACCTAAGTCTTAAAAAGGTTTTATCAAAGTAGTTCACATACTCTAATCTCTAGGGAGTTATAAGGTAGCCTATAAGGACCATCATGACAAAAAACAAATTCTTCCTTACAAAATCCCAACTACTTAAAGGTCCAAATTACTCCTCATGGAAAAACAAAGTGAGGGCAATTTTGATAGTTGAAAATCTTTGGGAAATTGTCAAAGGAACAACAACTAAACCTACTACAGGTGATACAGAGATTCAAAATTTTAAAGAAAGTGATGCAAAAGCATTAATGATAATAAATTTTGCCATTACAGATGAAATACAACCTTACATTAGTTCAACATGAACATCTACAAAATCTTGGAAAACCTTATCCAAAATATTTGAAGGGAAGAATAAATCCACTATCTTAAATATTCAAACTCAATTACATTCATTAAAAATGAATAGTGGTAAAAGTATAGAACTATTCCTAAGGAAGGTAGTAGATATAAATGGAAAATTATTAACCTTAGGAGAAAATATTGAAGACAAGTTTCTTGTTCAAGTAACTATGAGAGCTCTTCCAGATAGCTACAAGCATTTGGTTACATCTTTACAAATCCTAAGTAAAGATACATCTTTTGATGAGTTAGTCAATATTCTTCAATAATATGAGGTGGAAAATACAGTTAAATATGAAATGACTAACAATGCATTAGTTTCAAAATATAATCCATAGGGAAACATTGCTTCATCCTCAAAAGGATGAAGACCATGGAATAACATATATTATCATGTATGCAAGAGAAAAGGACATAACACTAATTATTGTAGATTCAATCCTAGAAACTAGAATTAGGGAAATTAGACAAACTATGGAAGCCAACCAAATAGGGATTCCAACCAAGGCAATATCAAACTCAAAATAATCCTCGTCAGCAACAATTTTAGCATCCATACAATTACCCTCAATTGGAATATCGAGAAGGAAATCAGAAAGGACACCTAGCTCAAAGGATTCAAGAAATTAAAGAACTAGAAGAACCAATAGATGAACATGAAGTTAAAGCTCTCTCAGCAAAGATAGCATTTTATGAAGATACTAACTACTTGCTTGAACATGATACAAAAAGTAGAGAAGGAGAATACAAACTCCAAAACCAAGATGAAGATCCATATTGAAGACTAAAGTCTTCAATACCCAAATAATGTAATACAAGGGGTGTTAGAGTATATTACATTATTGGGTACATGCTAATGTACCACCTTGGGTACATTACTAGAGTAGAAGTTTACTTTAGAGTAAAGTTAAGTAGTTACTTTAGCATGTAATAAATGCACAAGTGTTAGAATGTGCAATGATGTAAATGTGCATGTAGTCCACATGTACATGAGTCATAGGATAGAGTCAAAGGTAGAGTGAGGGCCAAGGAACTTATCTTCCTATATATAGGCCTTATAGTGAGTGAATAAAGAGAAGAGAGAATATAGAGAGTGCATAGTATAGATTGGTAGAGGAGTACAATGTAGTTCCTTTAATACAATTTATGGAGTCTTCATGTCCTCCATTATATTGCATTGTACTATTTTTGTGAGCTTTCATTAATGGCATATTTTTGAGTTATTGTAGAAGTATATCTCTTTTTTTTCTTGCATATTATAGTGTCATTATCATATAGATATCATAGCTTGCTTATCTTACATCTTGTGGTTGCATTTCCTATATCATATACTCATCAAAAGCTAACACCTTTTTGAATATTCTCTACCAAAAGCAAATTTACTGCCTATGAAAAATTCATTATTGAATATCATAGCATTAGGAATCCAATTTGATACTTTATCTATTCATTTCTATTATAGAATCAAATAGACCACCTATAACCAAATCATGTTGTGGATTCATCATCTACCCACCCAGCCTTAGATTCCCTTAACAATCTATTGTTTGTTTTGCTTATCTTGTCCCTACCCAGCTTTTTATCATTACTTTAGAATCCATATATCTATTTGATCCTTATAGTAACATATCTATATTAATATCAATGAATTTTCCAGCTACAAAACTTATAGGTGGTAGATTCATCATAGGTACTATTGCATTCATTTTTGAGGTCAAAATTTCAATTTTGTGTATGCAATAGGGGGTTTGATTGTGCTAATTAGGAAATATTTAATTTCTCATTTTTTGGTAGGACCCCAAAATTTAATTTACCTTTTATTCTATTTGTTTCTATAGATTTATAAAATTTACTAGATAAAAATACTCTAAACGATGTATTCGTTAGGCAATGGATTCGAGCGCAAGCAATAATTTTGTGATAGATACCAAAATAGATAAGTATAACTTTTTCTTTCTATTTTTGCTAGTAGCATAGGTTGTTTTTTGTTTCTTGTATGTATATTACTATGTTTTTTATTTAGATAGTACATATAAAGGAAAATTAAAAAGAACTTTAGTTTAGCTTATGATTTGTATTTCTTTTCCTTAAGCATTTAACCAGAATTGCATGTAGCTCTACATTGGGATAGTTTCTTGTTTACACATTTTATTGGCCCTTGAATCAACATAAAATAAAAAAAATTGTTTCTTGTAAGATCTATTTTTATTATCATTCATCAAAATAAAATTACATATAGGTTAGCACCCTATTTTATGCATATTTGTCTTCACTTGTATTGCATTTTCATATTGCATATTAGCTACTAGGATATAACCAAACCTTAGGTTTTTGTCAAATTAAACACATAAACTAGATTTAGGTAAATATTTAAGCCCTTGGTGAACTCAAAACTCCTCACCAAATATAAAAGCTCAAAAATCATAAAACAACGAGTTAATAGTAGGACTATTTCATTCACGTGTGGGAAAACCCTTGAGGGATAACTTTGAGAGCCAACACCTCCGAGGGGAATTCCTCTTTGGAAACCCACATATTTGGTGAACCTGATGTGAAATACCACATGGGTCAAAAATATTTTGACCTAGAACCCTTCCTTTAATCAACATAAATTTGCATATAGTAAATCATATTAAACAAAGGTAACAAGAACATAACCAATTGTTAGTCCTATTATGGGATGAATAATGACCCCTTTATTAAACCATCATATGAGCCTTGAGGGTTATCTCTCTTGGTAAGTATATTATGGTGGGCTAATGAGAGTCATAAGGAGGGTTTTTCTCATTGGATATATAAGGATTATAAAAACATCTTATATTATTTCTCTAAGAAACTCTGAAAACAAAACTATAATAAATTTAATCTCCCTTCCTTTAACCATGTTTGAACCCCCTTATCTTACTTGAAATGTTGCATGGTAATTAGGGTAAAATTTAAGTGCTTTATTTAAAATTCTAGAGAAGCAACCCATGATTGAAAACCTAACATATAGGGAAGAAAAGGAATAAATTCCTTCTTTTGAAACCCTTTCTCCTATTCACAATGAACAAGGTAAAGTAGTTTTTAAATCCATGGACCATATAGCTACTTTCCTATAATAAAATAGGTAATACATGTAGACCATCTTAAGGGTTGATGACGTGCCTACTTATGCAATGGAGGAACTTATGTTAGAATGTTTTAGCAATCTAGATCCAATCCCATGAGTTCTTAGCAAAGGGACCTAGCATTATAATAACTATAGAAAGGAGGCTATCAAATATCCTATCTTCATTAGAAAATATGGGATCCATATCTCCAAATGTAGAACCACATAGGCTAAATAATATTGTCTCTCAAACAACAAGTATTCCATAAGTTAAAAATATGGATGTTTCCCTAGTATACCAAATCCTTCAAACATGATCTCTTGTAACCCATTCTTTAGCATGTCTTCTTCCCAAATTACCATCCATGCATGTCTTCTTCTACTAACAATTTTATTCTAAATAATCCTACAACTAATAACATGATCATCCCTTTTAGATCAACTCATCCAAATTCTCAGTATTATCCATTGGTTAATTCACAACCTCAATTTGTAACACCACAAGTTCCTTATCCTAGGTTCCAGGATATAAACACTAAGTTAGAGTAGTTGGTGAAAGAAAATTCAGAATTTAAACAATAGTTAGATTCTATCCAAGGATCCATAGGAAATAAGTACACCTATAAGGATTATAACAACCAACCTATAGGTCCTTTTATAGACAATCAACCTTATCCTCCAAAATTTGTAGTGCCAAAGTTTTGCATGTCAAAGGGAGAAGGTTAACCAACATATAACCTTATAACTTTCAAATTTGCTTGCCATGAGATTGCTTATGATGAGGCACTATTATTAAATTTATTTCCTAAAATCCTTGCTAGTGAGTTCCTATATTAGTATTTCTAGATACCTCACCACTCAATAAAGAACTTTGGTTACTTATAATAGATGTTCATATAACAATTATATGCCTATATCATAGAAAAGTACACCATTGATGATTTAAATAAACTTAAGTAGTGTAAAAGTAAGACTTTCATCAATTTTTAACTTAATGGTGTGCTTTAGCTAGGAAACTGTACTTTACCCTACCATAAAGATATCTATTGCATATTTTCATATGCAATTTGCAAGAACAACTTTCCTATCCCTTAGAAATGACTTGCATATCTTCCTTTGAATATGAGGTAGACCTAGAAAAATAAGTACAAGCTATCCTTCAATGCAAGAACAATTAGAAACAAAGGAGGAAGAGAAATCATATTCCTCTAATGCAAAAGGATAATATAAGAATTAGTTTATGTGGGCGATGAGATAATCACTTCATACCCAACTACTAACAAAAATACTACAACCCTCCAAAATATTGTCCTAGAAAATAAAAAAGAGCCCAAGTGCAACTTCACTCAATTGGATCAACCACATATTTCCATTTTAGGGCAACTTATTTAGCCCAAAGTGATAAAGCTCCCACCTATCAAGCCTTTATATCTTGAGAGGGAAAATATCCTTAATTTTGTCCTAATTATTATTGTGCATTCCATAATATTCAAGGCCACTTAACCAATATATGTAAAACCCTTAGTAACTTGACCCAAGATCTCATAGAGAGAGGACAAGTAGTATCTAGTGGCTCTAGGCCTTAGTCCCCAAGATTTCTTAGGATTCATTTCCTCATCATATTTAACCATTAACAAACTATGTTCCATATAGAAATGGAATGCATTTAAAGGAATGTGGTCGTAATATTATATCCTTTTGATCAATCTTCCATATGCAATAACATCAAAAGTCTCCTTTCTAGATCTACTTTCATTAGCTTTACAAAATCATGATGCATTAAATTCCTTAGTCTCAAATTTTCACCTAGGATAGGAACACCATGGGGGAGAGTATATCCCCAATAGTAATATATCTCTTCCTACTTCATCTTCACCTATCCCTAATTATGAAGTTAATTACTTTTATTTTTAGTGTCTAATGGCAAAATTGTTCCTGTGAATAGATTATATTTGGGTAAAACAACCAAGGAAAATTTGCTTCTCCTAGGTCCTAAACCTGTACCACTCGTATGTTTAGCTAGTATAAGACATTCAACCCTATTATGAAGTCAAATTAGAGGATGAAGAATCATTTTGCATCTTAAAATATATTGCATGTGTGCATTGTATGCTTGATCATGTACTTGCTTGCATAATTTTCTTGTTTTCATGGCTACCTAGCATCATGTTGGCTTGTATTCATTTGATTGAGTCTACTTCATTACCTATCATACATTGAGTTAGGAGATCTAACGAGATGTAATGATGAACCTAGATAGTATAATTAACACATGCATTATAATTGCACTACGTGACTAATGGTAGAATATCTCTCCCATTAGTCCATTATGCTGGCTTGATACATTATTACACTTGTATATTATTTCATCACACAATCTCATCAACCCAAAATTTTGATCTCTCATCATCATTTGCTACATGACAAATTCTACAACATTGAAAAATAGTAATGGAAAGCCCCCCAAAGAGGTGAAATATCCTCCTAATTGGAGATATCAAAATCTGATTATCACTTCAATGATCCTTAAATGAATAAATCAACTCCAATAAAAAAATATTTAACTTTCAATATTTGGTATCATAACAAACTTCCTCTGGGCAATGAAACACTCCTTAAGCACCTTGCTTAAGGTTGGGAATTTATCACTATGTTAAAATTGTATACATACTATTATGAGACATCACTTAACCCCTTTTAGAGTGAATCATTTAAAAAAAATTGCTCCACCTACCATCCATGTATTAGGGCAAGTGACCAATAACACATAATTCCCACTTTAGCTGGGGGAATTAAATTTAAAAACAATTATACAAAATGGTTAAAGTAGTCAAAGTATGTTCCCTTAAATAGGCAAAATCAAAGCGTATGATTTTAATAAACCTATCAATCAGGTACCTTTCAATAGGTCAATATTTTTGTGTACCTTTAAATATGCCAAATAATTATGTGCTTTTAAATAAGCCAATTTTTCATGTACCTTTAAATATGCCAATAAAACCATGTGCTTTTAAATAAGACGATATTTTCATGTACCTTTAAATAGACCAAGAATTTATGTGCTTTTAAATAATCCAATGTTTCAAGTGCCTTTAAATATGCCAATCAAACTATGTACTTTTAAATAAGACAATATCTCTATGTGCCTTTAAATGGGCCAAGCAATTATGTGTTTTTAAATAAGCCAATGTTCCATGCACCTCTAAATAAAACAATCAACTATGTGCCTTTAAATAGGTCAATCAATAATAGGATTTTGAATAAGAAAATATTTTATGTGCCTTTAAATAGGCCAGTCATGTATGTGTTTTTTGATAACCAATTTTTTGTGTTCCTTTTTATATAAGCCAAGTCAATTATGTGCCTTTAAATAGGCTTATCAATTGATAAACCAATCACATCCTATACCTTTAAATAGATCTATCAATTAAAAAGCATAAAATAATCCCATTTTGGCATTGCTTCTAACAAATGATCAAGAAAATTAATGTCATTTAAGCACCTTGCTTAAAGATACTTCACACATGAAAGGTAATCTTGTATCAGGGTTATGCACAGTGGTGAATATTCACAAATTGGGTGAATATTAGGATTTTTAAAATTGAAAATTGGAAAATATGGGGACCCTAGATGTTGGCCCATTCACCCAAAATTTTTGGGACCAAATTTTTTTAGGGTCCATTCGCCCCGCTATGATACTTATTTCACGGAGCATTCTCACCTAACATTCACCTTCAAATTATAAAAAAATTCATTTATCCCACCAAATTTACCTCTTATACCCCCATTATATATAGCTAACATGAGAGTGATACTCATACATTTAAAACACTAATTCTTCTCGATAGCGAGTGATACACAATAGGTAGCATACAATAGGTGAGACAACGAGTAGAAAATAGAAAGCAAGTGATAAACGAAAGGTAGTTAACACCAATGATAGATAACAATCAATTGCAGCAAATGATAACCAAGAGACAACCATAATAGGTGATCATAGCAGGCGATAGACATAGGTCAATCTTTCTATCTTTCATTCATATTTGCTATAGACATCCAATATTTTTATTAGTCACCATATGTCTATCTTTCTATCTGTCACCATATGTCAGTTGCCATATATCTATCTCTATATGTTAGACACCATATATCTACCACCATATGTTAGGCACCATATATTTACTGCCATGTGTCAACCACCATATGTCTTTTTTTCTGTCTCTATTTGTCAGGCACCATATATCTACCACCATATGTTCCATATATTCGATGCCATGTTTTAGGTGCCATATGTCAATCACCATATGTCATCTGCCATATTCTAGTCACCATATGTTAGTCACCATATGTCATCCGCCATATGTCAGTCATCATATGTCATCTGCCATATGTCAGTCGCCATATATCAGGCAATATATGTATGTCATCATATATCATCTACTATATATCACATGTCATATGTCATCCACCATATGTTAGGCACCATATATCATTTGCCATATGTCATCCATCATTTATCAGTCACCACATGTCAAGCACCATATATCATCCACCATATATTAGGTGCCATATGTATACCACCATATATTAGGTGTCATATGTTAGGCATTATATATTTACCATCATATAGCATCCACTATATGTCAGGAACCATATATCTACTATTATATGTTAGACACCATATGTTAGTCGCCATATGACGACCACCATATATCATCCACCATATATAGTCGCATATGTCATCTGCTATATGTTAGACACCAGATGTTTATCGTCATATATCAGTCACCATATGTCATCCACCATATATCAGTTACCATATGCTAGGTGATATATGTTTATCATCATATATCATTCACCATATGTCAGGCACCATATGTCAATCACCATATGTCATTTTTCATATATCAAGTGCCATATGTTAGGCACCATATGTCAGGTACCATATGTCTATCATCATATATCATTTGGCATTTGTCAGGCACCATATGTCTACCATTGTATATAAGCTACCATATATCAGATGTCATATATCTGCTACCATATGTCAAGTGGTAAATGCTAGTCACAATATGTCATCCTCTATATGTTAGGTGTCATTCATATGTCAAGCATCATATGTCATCCATCATATTGCAGTCACCATATGTCTATCGCCATATGTTAGGTGCCATATGTTAGCCACCATACATCAAGTGTCATATATTAGTCACTCATATATCATCCACCATATGTCATTCACCATATGTCATCCACCATATATCAATAACTATGTATCATCTTCCATATGTCAAGCACCATATATCATCTACCATATGTCATTCGCCATATGTTAGGCACCATATATCAGTCACCATATGTCATGTGCTATATATATAGTGCCATATATCAGGCACCATATGTCTATTGCCAAATTTCATATGCCATATGTTAGACACTATATATCGGTCGTCATATGTCAGGCACCATATGTTAGGTTCCATATGTCATCCTATTTTCTTGACCAGTAATTTTTTTACTAGTAATTTTTATTTTTTAAACATGATGTTCATGTTCATCTTCCATTTATATAGGTAAAATGTCACCTGTTGGCAATGGAAACAAGGGAGGCCAATATTTCGATAAAAAGAGTATCCTAAAATACTTTCATCATATTTTGAAATCTAGTCAGCCATCAACATCTGCACAAATTCAAGGTACAAACACCTTTTACTTACTAACCAATTAATTTTTGTATATTGTTAATTTTATATATAATATCTTTCTTCATTAAAAATGGTATTTTTTTTGTTGATGGCTTTGTCCAGTGTTTATCTATATTTTTAATAGAATGTGTGTTTTTAAATCAAAAAATGATATGGAAAACCTTTGTTTGTAGAAAATACTATTGACCCTGGTATGCCTCCACTTCAAGATATCCCGATAATGAAATACCCATAGATGAAATTTTTCTTAATGAAATGCAACAACAACATGAACAAATACTTGAAACTAGCATGCCAAATGAAAAAGAAAATAATAGTTCTCATACAATCCCCACTTTTGGAGAATCTTCTTCTAAGAAACCTAAATGTAGAAAGTTAGCCAAGTGGACTATTGGAAGAACATTTCAGCTTGAATGGTCATCAAAATTTCTATTTATTGAGCTAGTGCAGCTAGAGAATAGTAATGAAGAACTAAAAGAATGTAGATGCATAATTTGCAGTTGGAAACTCGAAAAGGATCATAGATTGCAACTTAAGAAAGATACAATAGAAAAACATTGTGGAAAAGTTTATCTAACAATAAAAGAAAGTGATGGAACCATAACAAAAACTATTAGGTGGAAGGATGCATCAAAATGTGCACATGTCAGATATGCACAAGAATATGATAAAGAAATGAAACAACAACAAACTCTGGTTGAGAAAGGTGGAACGATTCAAGCCCAATTTTGAAAAATGAATAAGGCCACTTTAGCTTCAAAAAGTTTGCAGTTTGTTATTGTATATACTATTCTTAAAAAGGGTAGACCTATGTCTGATTTCATTGATTATAAACATCTATTTCAACTAGTTGATGTGCAGAACCTTCCCAATGCCCATTGGTCAGATCGAAGTGGTTGGGAAATGGTAAAATATCTCTCATTGGTTGAGAAGGAGGACCTCAAAGAGAAAGTAAAACATGCCAAATTCATTTCACTTTCAATTGATGAGGTGACTGTTGTTGATAACACATCTTGGATTTGCATGCATGTTTACACATTGGAAAATCATTTTAGGCAACCTCATTTACTTGCACTACATAAGATGGTGGAAAATTGCAATGCAAAAAACCTTTACAATGTTGTTGTAACTAGTTTAAAGGAAATAGTAGGAATGAATGATATGGAAATAGCCACTAAGTTAATATGCATCGGAGCTGATGGTGTTGCTACAATGCAAGGACATATGAATGGTCTTTGTGTTCGATTACAAACATCAATTACCCCATATTTGATCCCTATTCATTGCATGGCTCATAGAATGAATCTTGCATACAAAATTGTGAGCACATTTGAAAATGTAGCGAGAGTGGAAGAACTTGTCCATGAAATTCATGCTTATTTTTCATGCAATCCAAAAATATTTTCAAAGTTTCAATAGTTTGCACTAGGAGTTACTGAAGGTAAAAAATTGTTAAAAGATGTAGATACAAGGTGGATTTCGATGTATCAACCGACATATAGAGTTTTCAAAGAATATCAATCCTTGGTAGGGTTTATGTACGCAAATCGTAGGGTAGTTGATAAGGCTAAAGATTTGTTATTTTGAATGAGTGACTTGGAAACACTTCTCACATTGTGTGGTATTCTTCCAATGTTGGAAGAAATGAATACTTTGATTAAACTTGCACAACAAAGATCAATTTATATTGTGGATTTCATCAGGGTGAGAAAATAAATTTGTATGCATATTGATATGATGTACACGTCTAGTGAAATTTTTATGGATCCCATGTTTGAGAGCTAGAGAACATTAACAAATGTCAATGATCCTCAAAACTTTTTGAAGTTCAACATAAACGATCATCTTTGTATTAATGTCCATGGAAAGGTGATACCTTTATATTGTTTTGATAAGCAAATGGATATAGCTACAAATGAAGTTGAACAACTACCCATAACATACAATATATTTGATGTAGTTGTACATGATACAAAGATTAAACTGAGAAAAATAGCAGAAACCTTGACAAAAGAAATAAGAGACCATTTTCAAAGAGATGAATTGCTTGAGGCTATGGGTGTGGTTAACCCCATGTTTTGGGATCCTAATATTGAATACCAAACTATAAATGGTTTGTTTCTCAAATACATGGGCACTCTTGTTAACCATTTCACTAAACGTGTGGAAGTCAATGGTATTGAAATCAATGGTGTTCTCAACAAAGATCTTTTGATAAAACAATCAAATAGTTTTGGAAGGACAATGGTTGGTCAAGTTTCACGATTGACTAACCATCATGAACCAGGTTCTATTTCACGTTTGTGGAAAATATTGCATCCCATTAGTGTCTTACAACATACGATGAGTGAATATTTTCTTTTATATGAATTATGTCAAACGATGATTTTGGGATCTATGGAAGATGAAAGGGTGTTTAGTGCATTATCGTTTGTAAAATCTAAAGTTCGAAATAGGTTGGATAAAAATTTGGAAAATTGTTTGAGAGTATATGTGTTGACCTATGAGGTGGAGAAGTATCCTTATGAAAGAGCTTTGGCATATTGGAAATCTCTAGCAGATAGAAGAGGTGTCATGAATACTCATGATGATGAGCATAAGGGTAACACTGATCAGATTGTAGAGACAAAAATTTTGGGTATGAGTACAAAATATTTTGTACAATCTGAAGAGTGTTTGTTTCATCTTCCAACATTGTAATCAATGGATGATTTAAAAATTTGAATATATTTCACATTATTCGTTATCAACTTTCTAAAGGATATTGAGAATTGATTTTTCGTTTTACTAGGACATGTATTTTTTGATATTTGAAAAGTGTTTGTTTCAGCTTCCAACATTGTGAATTTGTTATTTTTATATCATATCATTGTTATTCTATTGTGTCTATCTCCAAAAAATTATTTTTTATATCATAGATGTGTTATTGGATTTTTTATATCATAGCCCTACTATTTGATTATGTATATGTTGATGAAATTGTATGTTTAATATTTAAGCCTTGTTATTGGATTATTTGTCTATGATATTTAAATTATTTATTATATTTGTATTTATAAACCATTTATGGCAAAGAAGATATTTGTGTTGCAATTCAGTCATTTAAAAAGTTTTTATAAAACATAAGAGAACTTTTTGCCTATGTCCATCTTTCCTAGCAATTCATTCGTAATTGATAATTATTTATTGCATCCACATTAACTAATTAAAACATCATAATTTTTAAAACAAAATTTCAAAAATATAATACACAATTTTTGGAAATGGTCTCTTTTATTGATTTGAAAGCATTCTTTTACAATTTACAAAATTGTTGACTACTATACAACAAAAGCTACAGTCAACTAGTTGGATTTTTCTTGGGTGCCTGAAGCATGAGTTGGATCTTCTAGAGAATGAGTTTGTGTTGATGATCCCTCATCAATATCCCTCGCTTCTAGTGCACCAACTCTTACCAAACTTTGAGTCGTAGTGGTCAACCCCGCTAGCAATGATCTATCTTCTTTCAAAGGATCTTCTCTAAAAGGTGCATTAAGTTCTTTCTCATTTTGTTTTAACAAAATATCCACATCCAAGTCATTATCTCTGATGACCTTCTTGAGCCAATTGTTTTCCCTGATGGTGTATTGTAATATTTTTTTCACTTCCATAGCATTAAGCACACTATTTCTTGCAGTTTTAATTAACATTCTCATACCGCTGACTTGCATCTTTAGGTATTCAAAATTAGACTGCAAAAGAGAAGAGAAAGACGTTAATATAAATAAACAAAATATATGTAAGAAAAAATGACATTCATTTATATGTAAAACTTACATCAACGATAACTCTTTCCATTTTTTTTTTTTGGTAATTAAGGTACAATTTCATTACATCCAGGTTTTCCAAGTTGACCCAAAACCTTTTACAAAAATCAGCACTATGCTATTACGGATCAAAACCTCAATAGGTACAGTCTGTCCTTCGCTAAGAGTACCCTTTTGAGGCCACCCTGCCAATAAAGTGCACAACCCCTTACCCTTATTTACAAACACCTTAGAACACAGGTAGCGGCCCACCGCATTGCTTTCTTGCTGCCCCAGCCACGAAAATGTGACCTGTTGTGAAATCGTGATGTCCTTCATTTGCTCTAGAGAGTCGCAAAATTGTGACATGTCACGAAATCACAACATTCTGCCTCCGTTCTGCTCCTTTGTCGCTATAAGTCGCGTAAATGCAACATGTCACAAAAATGAGCCATGTCACGAAATCACGACATTCGTCTCCCATTTTGCACTCTTTTTGCTTCTAGCCATGAAAATGCGACATGTCACAAAATCGCAACGTCCTTAAGTCGTTTCCATATTTTACTTTGGATAGTCACGAAAATGTGACCTGTCGTGAAAAAAAGACATGTCATGAAATCGTGACATTCTGCCTTCTTTCCGCTCCTTTGTCACTACAAGTCGCAAAAATACGACATGTCGTGAAATCATGATATTCGTCTCCCATTTTGCACTCTTACCGCTTCCATCCGCGAAAGTCTGACATGTCGCAAAATCGCGACATCCTTAAGTCTTTTCCTTCATTTGCTCTAGATAGTCACGAAAAAGCGACATGTCGTGACAATGAGACCTATCGCAAAATCACAACAATCACAATCCAACTCTTTCCATTTTTGCAACTACTACTTTTTTCTTATTTGTTGATCATTCATTGAATTATTCCTCCAATGGTAACTTTTTCAATCTATTCAGCATAATTTTTAGAATTTCATAATTGTATGTGGAGTTGGCCTCCACGCTGTCAGATTCAACACGATGTAACAATGCATCAATATTTTGTGGTTCATTCTCCACCAATGAAAACATCTCCTTTCTTTTTGAAAAATTCTTGTATTGTACATTTATTTATTTTATCAAAACCTTTGTCCAATATTCCCAATTTTTTAAGCCTTAAATATTTGAAAGCAGACTATCCTTAACTATAGCTTCACATCTATTAGCTAATAAAATATTTTTTGGAAAATTAACTTTCTCATCATATCTTAGAGGATTTTGGGTGGCGGTTTTATGGGGTGGATGAGGTAAGTGTGGTGGTATCTGCACCAACTACCTCTTGTGCTTCATTGCAACTTTGTGGATCTTGAAGCACATTAGTTGACTTGAAAGACAAATATTTATGATTGATATCTTGATAAAGAAAATTATCATATAGATTACTAGAGGGTATTTGAGAAGTGCTCTGCATATTTGAAATATTCCCAAGGAAAAATGTTGAGAATTTCACGTCAAAACCAATTTTTGTTTGACTTATTGCTCGTCTCGAATGCGGTGGTGTTAGGAAATGTTTCCCATGCATGTGTAACATGTGGCCTCTCATCATTGGTGGTATTTGTTGTGGGTGTGTTTTCCATGGTGGAGGTAGTGGAGGCATCAATTTTTTATCTTTCTAAATAATCTAGCTCCTCTACAAAATTTTAAATTAAAATTTCAATGAAAACTATTGTAAAAAATAATACCATAAAAATAGATTGAATTAAACCACACTTACCAGAGGAAGATGTGATCTACATATCCAAGTTTGTCCTCACTAATGATGGATCCAATTATTTTTTCTCTAAAAACATATAAAAATTTCATTAAACTAATTGTAATTTTAAAAATTAGTTTCAAATAGTAAGGTTACCTTTTTATTTGGAGGTTACTTCTTCAACATCACCTGTAACATGCCTAGAAATCAAAGGATCTAGAGGTGTACGTTGAGGAGGTGAGGAAGCCCTCATACATTTCATAGTTCTTGTAGCACTTACTGGTGTCGATTCTAACTACGTGTCAGAATCTCTAGTGGCTTCATGCATGTGAACCCTTAATGCAACATTCTTGCAAGTAGCAGATCCAACTATTTTTTTGCATTCAAGCAAAAATTAGAAAATTAAAAAATTATTTGGAAAGAGGAATATATAGCTTTTTCAAATATAATTTTACCTGTAATTCTTCTTTGGTCAGACCAATAGCCATCAATTTTAGGTGGGGTATCTTTAACATTGTAGTATGCTTCATAACAAAATAAAATAATAAATTGGATGGATGTTACTACACATGTAGTTTGTTGTCTTTGGGTGTTGAGAAGATCCTATTTAATGCGGTTAAAAATGTAGGTGCACCAGTCAAATATAGTACCCAAAATACATCAAACCAAATAGACTAATTACCAAAGTAGCATATCTGTAGTTCATCCTTGAAAATCAAGTCTTGCTTGGAAGAGTTCTATGCAAGCATGAAGAAAATTATCTGCAATGGCTGAAACGTTTAAGCCCCTTTTGGACTTATTAGAGTGAACTGAAGAAAAATGACATTATTAAAAAACCTTGAAAATGTAGAATAATACAAATTAAATTTTAAAAATATCACTCAAATTGGTTTGCAAGGTTAGCTTATAATCATCGCTCAAATTGTACTGATTGGTCACTAGTTGACCATCGGTATATGGCAGCCCTGTTAGTCACTATAGATCTAAAGGTTTGATAGTAAAACAAATATTATTGCCATCGATGGTCATATAGATAGTGGACGCATTATCATTTTAGGAGTTGACTATCCTTTGCATGAGGGTGACATTGGTGTTGTATTGTAAAATATTTATTACCCCCGCAAGACGATATTCCTCGGCCCATTGCATATCTCTTATAGGAAGGAAGAGGAGAGAAAGAGCTATCCATTTGGATGATGCTCTGATCTGATTGTAGGTAAATGATCTAGATTTTGGATTCTGGACTACATGTAGAAAAAAGAGGAAAAAATCTATGATGGGAAATAATTTGTAGTAGGAAAAAGAGGGGAAAAAAATGCATTGGGAAAAAGGAGAAAAAAATAAGTCTTCATTCCTATTTATAAAATTTTGCATGCTTGAAGTCAGCACATGTGTGACACATGGTAGATGTAAGGATATGTGGTAGTCAATACCTATCTAGCACACTATGTCATGGCATCTATGTCATAATGATCATACCATGGAATCCGTGTCATGGCAGTCACATCCGGGCGGTCGTGCCATGGCATCCAAGTTATGGTAGACACATCATGGTAGCCATGTTATGGTGGTTGCACCATGGTAGTCATGTTATGATAGACACATCATAGAGAACATGTTATAGTGGTCTCATCATGGTGGCTATGTCCTAACTGTATGGATTACTATGATTATAAGTTGCAATATTAACCATCTCTACCTAATCGTATAGATTTTTGCTTATTTTTATGATCATACAGATGGTAAAATTTGTGTGCATTGTGCGTATATGAATAGTGTGTGAGGAATTAGTACTAAACTACACCACCCTACACCTCATTGATCAAAATTTGAATAAAAACAAGTCTACCTTTTGACATTAAACTTAGGCTTTCAAGGCTAGCTTTCTATCATTTTCTTTCTGATTTCTATAACGAAAGGTAGAAAAACATCTATTTATAGCATACTTTAAATTTTTTTTATTTTTTAGTTAGTTAGATAGTAGCCATATCAAGGAGAGACAGTCTTTGTTTACAATTTTCTATCTGTCATCACATGTCTTTTTTTTATTATCAAATTCACAAAAAAAAAAAAAAAAAAAATTGTGAAAAAATAGAAAATATTATCATTGTTTTATATGATTTTAGACATGATTCATCTTGATTTTGAAACTAATTCACCCTATTTTTATAAATACATTTTGGGTACGACCCCTTATGCATAACCCTATCTTACATAAAGAAAGACCCTCTTGATTGGGGAAAAATTAGCATAAATCACCCATAATAACCCCATAACTGGGGGTATTAATCATAATAAAATTCAAATAAAATGGACATAGACTATCCAAATAAAAAACAAAACACATATAGACTATCCAAATAAAAATCAAAATGGACATAGATTGTCCAAGACAAATCATATGGACATAGACTATCCAAATAAAAATAAAATGTACATAGACTATTCAAATCAAAATCAAATTAGACATAGACTTCCCAAAACAAAAGAAAAATGGATATTGATTGTCCAAATAAAAATCAAAATGGACATAGATTGTTCAAATAAAAAGCAAAATGGACATAGACTATCCAAATCAAAAGCAATAAGGACACAAACTATCCAAGGGAAAAAAAAACATTTAAATATTATGGACATGGACTATCCAATGTATAAGCATTTAAATATTATGGTAATGCTAACTAAGTCCTCTAGGAAATGATAATCCTTGGCCAAAGAAAATAATTTTTTTGCAGGTCTGAACTGCCCAAACAATCAATAGTTACAAGATCAAAAAAATCGATAAAATATGCTTAAGTGCTTGTCCATTAATCAGGATCATAGACCACCATTTAGGAAAAAAATAATGAATCTCTAAAGTCACAATGTGTCTAGGAAATATACATCAATATACAAATAATAAAACATGAAAACTATATTAGACACCTTACTTAACATAAAGAGCCAAACATCCAAAATCACAAAATGCCAAATATTTTGAGTTTCCACCGCTTGCCAACTGCTCCCCTTGACAAATATAAGGGGCATATCCAAGCACAAATGTGTGAATGTCCAAACATGATACATTAAATGTGGTATACTATAATTAGTATGCTAATTAAATAGTCTCACAAAAGTGGTACCTATTTTTTAAAATTGAGATGTCTATAGTAACTTTCAAAGTATTCATTTTACAATTAACACTTCAAAATGGGGTGAATGTAGACACCCAATTTTTCCCCATAAATTGCTTACCTAACATGTCACCCATCACCTATTTGGCCAAAGCACATTTTTGTACCTAATTTCAAGGTGAAAGGCACCATCAACCTTGTCCTTCTCAAAGAATAACCAAATGACCTCCAAATTTCATAAAATTGGTACTATTAGAAAGCTCTGAAAATGAGATTTCTAAGTATAGACATGACCATATTTGACCCTAAAATTATGGCTAAAATTTATTGTTAACAAATTCATCACCTATAGTTGATGGATTCAAATTCATCGCCTATACCTAGTTTAGTTGGTGGATTTGAAGCCATTGCCTCAGGTGAAATATTTGAATCCATTGCCTTAAGTAGGAGATTTGAATCCACCACCTTAGGTGGTAGATTTACACTAACTTATTTTCCCACCTAAGTTTTTAAACCTACTTATTAGATTTGATTTGCAATGGTTAAATCTATAAATTTGTTGGACAAGCAAATTTATTGGTAGTGGATTTGCATCAAACATGTAGCCAACATTCTAGCCCCACATGTAATAGCTAATTAGGTCACAATTAGATCTACCCATCCTCTCTGTCACCATAGGTAATCACTAGTCAAGGGGGGAAGGTGGCTAACTTTACCTTCCTAGTCAACCCCAATCAAGGAGCAACTAATTTCTCTCCTCAAAACAACCTGGTTTTGATAGGACACATCATCCTTCACACTTGCAAAACTTCTAAGTGATCCTTTTTTATAAATTATCCATGTGAGATAGCAAAAAAGGGACAATTCTCTTAGGCACCAAAACTCTACAAAAATTTATCAAGGTTGTTTACTAGAGTGTCAAAATTCTATTGGATTGTATTTTTTGTCTTCAAGCGTATGAGATCATTTGTCCTCAAGAAATATTGGTGGGAGAGAGAAGACATATTACATCCATGGAATTTGGTTGTATCACCTTTCATCTTCTCTCATATATTATTTTTCTTTTGCATCTAACATAATCCTTGTCACTATCATGCCTTTAGTTCATTTTTTGCAAGATATTCTAGGATCCTTGTAGGCTAGTAAGGCTCTATATTCCTCCACTAGGGATTTGTCCTCGTTTGCATCCTATTATTTTTTATTTTTATCTATCAAAAGTGAATTTTAAACCTATAATTTGTTTAGGCAAAAAATTTGTTCTTGACTCTCACAGCCTTAGGACTCTAAACTGATAACTTATTTTTTCATTTCAATTATAGAAGCAAATCTACCACCTATAACTAGTTGAGGTGGAATATTTGTCATCTACCATCTCAACTTTACATTCCCTTAACAATCCAGTGTTTGTTCTACTTATCACATCCCTACCAAACTTTGTATCATTACTTTAGAATCCATCTCTCTATTTTATCCTTTTAATTATATATATCTCTCAATCTCAATGAATCCACTAGATATAGAACTTTTAGGTGAAAGATTCACCATAGGTACTATTACATCCATTTCTAAAGTCAAAAATTTAATTGTGTGCATGCAACAGGAGGCCTGATTGTGCCAATAATGAAGTCTTCCATTTTTTTTTGTTTGGTATACCACCAAAATTTTATGTACCTTTTATTTTTTTATTTCTATAGGTTTAGAAAATTCACCAACTAAAAATATTTCAGGCAATGCATTCATTAGGTAACATATTCATGTGCAAGTAGCAAATTCATGATAGACACAAGAACAGGTAAGGATAATTTATTCTTTCTATTTTTACTAGTAGCATAGGTTGTTTGCTATTTCTTGTGTGTATATTCCTTTACTTTGTCTTTAGATAGTATATATATTGAAAAATAAAAAAGAACCTCTAGTTTATATTAGAATTTATATTTCTTTTTCCTTAGGCATCTAAGCAAAATTGCATATAGTTTTGCATTAGGATAATTTCTTGTTTGTACATTTTCTTGACCCTTGATTTATAAGAAAATATTTTATTTATATTTTTATAACACTTGTTTTAGTTAGCAATCATCAAAATAAAATTATATACAGGTTAGCATCCTATTTTATGCACATATACCTTCACTTACATTGCATTTTCATCTTGCATATTAGCTACTACGATATAACCAAACCTTGGGCATTTTTCAAATTAAAAAAATAAAATACATTTAGAAAAATATTTATGCCCTTGGTGAACCAAAACTCATCACTCAAGATAAAAGCTCAAAAAAGTGCAAAATGATGAGTCAGTAGTAGGGCTCTCTCATCTGATTATGGGCCAACGCTTGAGGGAGAACTTTGTGGGTCAACACCTCTGAGGGACATTCATTTTTGGTACCTCACAAGACCCAATGACACTACTTGTATTAGGAAAAACAATGAAGGTAAGTACCTAGAAATTTGTTTATAATATCTTTCTAGCTAGTTGAATGAGGGTGATAAGAAGAAGATATATTCAAATTAATACCACTGAGAAAAAAAAATCCTTAGAAAATTTGTTTGTGAATATAGGATCATGATCATTGATAATGAACTTGGGCATGTCATGCAATTTAAAAACAGAATTAAATAATACCTTTACAACCTTACTAGTTGAGAAGAAATGCTACAGGGCACAAAAATGAGTGTGCTTTGAAAGACAATCCATTACCGAAAACATCCTCAAATTTGGAAAACTCCTTAATTAAATCCATGGAAATGTGCTCCCATTGGTGATTAAGAATGGGTAAGGTTGTAAAAAACCATGACATTTAATAGTTTTCCCTTATTCCACTAATATACCACATATTTGGACATAAATATCTGGACATTCATTTTTAACCCTTTCTAAGAAAACAATTGCTTCATCCTTTGGTACATTTTAAGAAAATGTAATATCCATCCAACGGAGATGCATATAGTTCTTGGATAACATTGGTCTTAATAATTGATGACAAAGGAGAATAATGTGATCCCTTTCACAAAGGACCCTATTAGCATATAAGAAAAATAAAGACATTTAAGAGCCAAATTTCACTTCATGAATGGTGGTAATATTTTCTAGGTCAGAAAGCTAGTCCTCTTGAAGCTAGGAAGGTGATTGTGAAAGAGGCAAAGAGATGGCATTGACAATAACAATGTCTACATATTTACAAGACAAAGCATTGATCACCATATTATCCTTTTTCTTCTTGTACTCAATGACAAAATCACACCTCAAAATATTTATCAACCATATATTCTATTTTTGTGCAAGAGATACATTCTTCTAAGAAGTGCATAAGGCTAATATGGTTAGTCATGATGATGAAGAGTATCCTCAAAAAATAAGGTTATCATTTCTCTAAGACATGCACAACAAATAACACTTCTCATAAATAGATAGACCTAGATTCTTTTCAGAGAGTTGCTTGCTTTCAAAGGTCAAGGGATATCCATATTACAACAAAATAACTCTAATACCTATGCCTAAAGCATCACATTCAATGAAAAAGGGTTTGCTAAAATTAGGAGTGGAAAAAATGGTGGTGGTACATATATCCTCCTTTGATACATGAAAGGATTGGGAAGTTGCTAAATAAAAGTGTCCTTAATAAGAGCAATGAGAGGTGTAAAAACCTTGTTATAGTTGCAAATAAATTTTCAATAGTACTCGATGAGGCCTAAAAATCCATGGGACTACTTGAGGGATTTGGGTAAGGACCATTCTTCCATGGCTTTGATCTTGTTAGGATCCACCTTGAATCCTTCTTGAGATACTATATGTCCCAAGTATTCTACCTCATGGATCATTAAGGAATACTTGGATATTTTAACAAAGTGTTTTTTTATATAAAAGGTGTAGAACTTGGTCTGCATAAACTAAGTGATCTTCCTAGGACTTGCTATTAACTAAGATATCATCAAAGAATACTAGTACAAAATTGCAAAGAAAATAATAAAAGACAAAATTCATGAAGCTCTGGAAAGTGAAAGGAGAATTAGTGATACCAAAGGGTATTATTAAAAATTCATAATGAATCTCATGCATGTGAAAAGCAATCTTGGAGAAATCCATTTCTACAAGCCAAATTTGATGGAACCTATGGTGCAAGCCAAGTTTTGTAAAGTTTTTAACACCATGTAATCTATCCAAGAAGTCATCTATAATAAGGATAGAAACTTATCTTTGATGATGATCTCATTGAAAGGTAAAAAATTAGGACACATGTGCCAAGAATCATCCTTACATCACATCATAACCATGGAGAGAAATAAATATTGATGCTCATCTATATTAATTCTTGCTCTAATATTTGTTAGACCAACTTCTTAATCTCAAACTTTTGGGGTTGGGAGTAGTAGTAAGTATGAACATTGGAAGGTTGAATTTTAAGAACTAGGTGGATGGCTTGACCATATGTATGCTTAATAGAAATACCGATACGTTCACCAAAGAACTCTACATAAACAATCCACAATAGTGTACAATTCTAAAGGAAGAACTAGAAGAAGCAACTTCAAAGACTAAACTTTTATGCAATTGACCTAAGCAAATCCATGACCACATTTCTTCAACATATTTTTTAGGATATGGAAACTAACCACCTTGGGGAAGGATGTTGAATTCCTTGGGAAAAAGGATCTTGAAACTCTTTTTCCATTTGACATATAGTCATAATAGATTAATAGTAACATTATTGAGTTGGGATAGCCATTATGCTCCCATGATGACACTTATACTTCCTAGATTCATGGCAAAGATATAACCAAGACAAGTATAATCACTCATATGTATATCAAGATTAGTTTTTGATGGCGGACAAGAGTTCACACCTTCACAAATTTGGCTTTTTCATTAATATCTGCTGAAAATAAATACATGCATAAAAATAAAACAGCCCGCAGGCTTTACAAAGGACCAAGCTCGGCTTGGTCTTCTCCCCTGCACTCTGTCTCCCCTGTTCTCTAATCCGCCACCCCCAACTATTACAAAATCCCAAGTTTTTATTGAGGTCTCGGCCCTCAATGCAATTAATGCCCATCGACGTGAATTCATGAAATTTAAAAATGAAAATTCACTTCCTCTGCTTTGTTTTCAAATTTCCTTCATCAATGGGCAACCACCCCTGATCTGCCATGAAATCACACATTAACCTTGACCTGCAACCATCATTTTCCAGACTGTCCCTCGAGAACTGTTGCCTTGCTAGAACATTTAACCGTGCCCACTGTCACTTTTCTCGCTCCTGTGGCCTATCCACGTGTCCAAATTTGATTTGTCTTCAACCAGTCATGATATCGTGACATGTCGCGATATCGCGACCATTTTCTCCTATGATCCCTTTGTCTCAGTTTGTTTCATGATGTTGTGACATGTCGCGATATCACGACATGTCACGATATCGCGGCCAATTTTCACTTTCGACTCTTTCTTCGCTAGCTGTCGCGACATCGTGACGTCACGATATCGCGACATCATAATATCATGACAAATTTCCACCCTGGCCTCTATCTTCGTAAGTTGTCATGACATTGCGACCGAAAGCCACCCTGGCCTCTGCCTTCGTAAGCTGTCACGACATCGTGACGTCGTGATATCGTGACATCGTGATGTCGCGATATCGCAACATCGTGATATCGCAACCGAATTCCACCTTTGTCTCCTTCTCTATTAGTTGTCACAACATTGCGACGTCATGATATCATGACCGATTTCCACCTTGCCTCGGTCTTCCCTTTGCCTTCGCCATTGCCAAAATAGCATCGCGATATCACGACGTCATGATATCGTGACAAAAACTCCCTCCGTGCCTTTGCCAATAAAAATGTCACGATGTCGCGACGTCGTGATATTGCGATGTCACGATATCATGAAAAAACTTGCTCTTGCTTTGCCACAGCCTTTGGGGTCATGATTTTGCAACATGTCGTGAAATCGTGACATGTCACGATTTCGTGACCCCCCCAATTTTTGCCTTGGGAAAAAAAATAGAAACTGAACAAACTACTTAGAAAATTTGGTTGATGCCAAATTGTCCTGCTATCATTGGATGCTCCTACATCAGACACTCGAGGTAAAAAGGAGAAGTGACCTTCACTTCTGTGTTGTTCGGTCTGCGTCTATTGTAACATCTCCAAACAGGCACCTATCCCTGTAACCTGCTTCAACCCCGTCTCCTGGAAAAAACTTTTTCTACCTTCTACCAGAAAAATTTTGGCATTGCTGCACACCTTCTCATCCACTGTCTGTAATGGCTTTAATTTGTGGCGCACTCCATCTTTCATCAAGGAGTATGTATTTGCATGACCATCATGCACTGCACTCCGATCAAACTGCCATGGCCTCCCTAACAGCAAATGGCAAGCATCCATGGGGAAAACATCACACAGGACCTCATCCTAGTACTTCCCAATATTGAACGTGACTAAACACTGTTCACAAACCCATGCTCTGTGGTCCTTCTACAACCACGCAATCCGGTATGGATGCGGGTGTCTCCTTCTCTCCAACTGTAACTTAGCAACCATATCCTTGGAAACTAAGTTATCTATACTCCCATTGTCTATAATAACATTACAGACTTTGCCTACACTTTTGCACCGTGTGCAAAATAGGCTTCTCCTCTACTCTGGTTTGTCTTCATCAATCAACATGGTTCTCCTCACTATCATTGCTTCTCCTTTCTCAGATTCTTCCAAATGTTCTGATTCAGCATCTTCCACTACCACAATAGCTCTGGTAGGACCCACTTGTTTCTTGTTCACTCTCTCGGGGTGCTGGGGACACTCATATGCCCGATGTCCCTCTTATCCACAGTGGAAACATGTTCCCCGAAACACTTCTCTTCCATACCCACATCCAGATCTACCTCTTCCTCTTGGGTAGCCATTGTTTTGAACTTGCAGTTTGGGTTCCTCATCTTCCTTCTAATCCTAGCTGCTGCTAACCTCTTCTTTCTTCTCCTCTTTTCCTTCATCTTTTCTTCCACAAATCTTTCCTCCGTGCCCTTTTCCTCTTTGCTTGCTCTCAAACCTTTTGTTTAGTTTTTCTTCAACTTTCAGAGCAAACTGGTAAGCATCTTCAATGGTGCTCACCCGAACTAAGCTCAACTTTTCCTGGATACTGGGTCTCAGCCCATTGATATAACGGGCCACATTTTCCTTGCTTGCTTCTAAATGGCCGGTTTTGATGGAGATTTTATAAAATTCCTTCGTGTATTCGAGGACAATTTTATTCATCTATCTCAAACTTTGCATTTTTCTTAGTAGATCCAACTCATAATCTGTCGAAATAAACTATTTTTTTAATTTTTCTGCCATCTGTTCCCATCTGGTTATCCATTATTTTTCTCTTCTATTCCATTCCAGCTGTACTCCCTTCCACCATATGCTTGCATGACCTTTCAGCTTGGTCTTAGCAAATCTGACCCAATTAGGGTCTTCAACCTCCTCATATTCAAAATATTCTTCTAAGTCATTTATCCAGTCAATCACCTCTTCTGGATTTAGGTTTCTCGAATATGTAGAAACCTCCATTTTTGGTTGCTTTCTAATCTGAGAGATGGCTTTGTACAGTCTGGCCTGTGCTGGATCTACAACCTCTTCTTCTTCAGACTAATTTTCTTCTTCATCTACTTCGTCTTCACTGTCTGCATCTCTTCTTGGTTTGTGTCCTCTACGCAGTTCTTCTTGCAGGGCCTGAACTTGCCGCTGCAAAGCCCAAAAATCTTCTGCTGTCGTCATGCCTCTCCCACCAACCGAGTTTCTTCTCGGAGGCATTTTACTCACTTTCTCATGAGCCGTTCCACAGATCCTGGTGTAACTGCCTCACGTTCGATGATCTGTTACACACTCAAGAACTTTCGGCTCTGATACCACTGATGGTGGACAAGAGTTCACACCTTCACAAATTTGGTTTTTTCTTCATTCACATCTTCTGAAAATAAATACATGCATAAAAATAAAATAGCCTATAGGCTTTACAAAGGACCAAGCTCGGCTTGGTCTTCTCCCCTGCACTCTGTCTCCCCTGTTCTCTAATCCGCCACCCCCAACTATTACAAAATCCCAATTTTTTATCGAGGTCTCGGCCCTCAATGCAATTAATGCCCATCGGCACGAATTCATGAAATTTAAAAATGAAAATTCGCTTCCTCTGCTTCATTTTCAAATTTCCTTCATCAATGGGCAACCACCCCTGATCCACCATGAAAGCACGCATTAACCTTGACCTGCAACCATCATTTTCCAGACTGTCCCTCAGGAAATTTTGCCTTGTCAGAACATTTAACCATGCCCACTGTCACTTTTCCTATGCGTGTGGCTTGTCCACATGTCCAAATTTGATTTGTCTTCAACCGGTTGTGATATTGTGACATGTCGTGATATCGTGACCATTTTATCCTATGAGCCCTTCATCTTAGTTTGTGTCGCGATATCGTGACATGTCGAGATATCGCGACATGTCACAATATTGCGGCCAATTTTCGCTTTCAACTCTTTCTTCGCTAGCTGTCGCGACATCGTGATATCACGATTGATTTCCACCCTGGCCTCTGTCTTCATAAGCTATCATGACATCGCAACCGAAAGCTGCCCTGGCCTCTGCCTTCGTAAGCTATCGCGACATCGTGATGTCACGATATCGTGATTGAATTTTGCCTTTGTCTCCTTTGTTAGCTGTCGTGACATCGCAATGTTGCGATATCGTGACATCGTGATATCGTGACTAATTTCCACCTTGCCTCAATCTTCCCTCTGCCTTTGCCATTGCCAAAACAACGTCGCAATATCACGACACAAACTAAGATGAAGGGCTCGTAGGAGAAAATGGTCGTGATATCATGACATGTCACGATATCATGACCGGTTGAAGACAAATCAAATTTGGACATGTGGACAGGCCATGCGCACGGGAAAAGTGACAGTGGGCATGGTTAAATGTTTTGACAAGGCAACAGTTATCGAGGGACAGTCTGGCAAACGATAATTGTAGGTCAAGGTTAATGCGTGCTTTCATGGCGGATCGGGGGTGGTTGCCCATTGATGAAGGAAATTTGAAAACAAAGCAGAGGAAGCAAATTTTAATTTTCAAATTTCCTTCATCAATGGGCAACCACCCCCGATCCACCATGAAAGCACGCATTAACCTTGACCTGCAACCGCCATTTGCCAGACTGTCCCTCGAGAACTGTTACCTTGTCAGAACATTTAACCGTGCCCACTGTCACTTTTTTTATGCGTGTGGCCTATCCACGTGTCCAAATTTTATTTATCTTCAACCGGTTGCGATATCGCAACATGTCGCAATATCGCGACCATTTTCTCCTACAAGCCCTTCATCTCAGTTTGTGTCGCAATATCGTGACATGTCACGATATCGTGACATGTCGCAATATTGCGACCAATTTTCACTTTTGACTCTTTCTCCGCTAGCTGTCGCGACATCGCAATATCGCGACGTCATGATATCGTGACGTCACGATATCACGATCGATTTCCACCCTGGCCTCTGTCTTCATAAGCTATCGCGACATCACGATCGAAAGTCGCCCTGGCCTCTACCTTCATAAGCTGTCGCGACATCACGACGTCGTGATATCATGACGTCGTGATATCGTGACCGAATTCTGCCTTTGTCTCCTTCTCTGTTAGTTGTTGCAACATCGCGACGTCGCGATATCGCGACGTCACGATATCGCGACTGATTTCCACCTTGCCTTGGTCTTCCCTCCGCCTTTGCCATTGCCAAAACAGCATCACGATATCACGACAAAAACTCCCTCCATGCCTTTGCCGATAAAAACGTCGCGATGTCGTGATATCATGACATCGTGATATCGCAACAAAACCTGCTCTTGCTTTGCTACAGCCTTTGGGGTCGTGATTTCATGACCCCCCCAACTTTTGCCTTGGGAAAAAAAATAGAAACTGAACAAACTACTTAGAAAATTCGGTTGATGCCAAATTGTCCTGCTGTCGCCGGATGCTCCTGCATTAGATTTTCAATCCACACATTGATCTATGGTCCCATTTGTAATCAATACTTGAAATTTTTCCTAGGTCAAAGTATTGATATACAATTCCAAAGACTTTGGTTTTTTTGCTATTAATAAAGTTATTTTTACTACCTAAATAAATCAACACATTGACACATTAATGTTTGATGAATCTTTAGAACTTTATTTTATGGTTATCTTGGAGCTCCATAAGGGAAAATACAAAGATATCTAGGGTTTTATCGTCATGATTATAATCTACAACATCAATCACAATCTTCTGATGTGATGAACTTGATATTCATATTATAACACTACTGCATCCTTATCTTCCACTTGGAAGTTACAATGTTCTCAATAGGCTTGATATCTAAGATGACATGAGTGACATCTAAAATAGAAAAATCCCTAGCGAAACTTGTCATTATAGTTATTAAATTAATATTATTGAGGGTTGAAATCATTTCAAGGTTGGGGATGAGACAACTAGAGATTCCTTTCTACCACTAGACCTACATGTTTAGCATCCTCAAGGGTCTATGGATCATGTATTTTGACTTCCTATTGATTTGTATCTTGAATACCATGAAAAAGGGTTAAGATCACTACTATTGGATCCAATTGATAGGTGTAGGTGAGAAAACTTGTGAACTTTGTGAAATAATCCTCAACCATACCTATTTGTTAGATTTTTAGCTAGATTATCTCATAGGACCCTACTCTAGGATTAAGCATAAATCACATAAATTCCACTCATAGAATAATATCAATAACAATGAATCACATTCACAATATAACAACAATATCTCACAAATATATTCACTATTAAAATATTACATCAATATTGATTCAAAGAGATTACATTGCATGGAGCTTTATCTCCAATATATAACTTTACATGACTTTTTAATACTCTAATTATTGCTCTCATCAAACATTTGAGAGATGCACCCTTTCACATTCCTCACATTAAGAAAAAAACCTTATGACTATTTAATTTTCATATTTCCACTTATCATGGGACTCTTCACTCTCTCTTTTGAAACATACATTAGATAACATATAAATCATACTCTCAAACTAATATTCACAAAGGGACCAAATAATGTAATACCTCCAACATCTCCCTGTATTATATTATTTGGTAAGAATACTTTTTTCTTTCAATACTTGATTCTTCTTTTTCTTATCTTTGTTATTCAACTCTGACTTTGGTATTGTTGGATATATGTAATATTTATTTGGTCTATTTTTATAAACTATTTGTGTCTACTTCTAATTCAATGCATCCTAATCAAATTTGGGTCTTTGCCTCAAGGTCTCTACCTCTAGGTCCCCTCTAAATCATAATTACCTCTAGGTCAATCACTAGAACAGTCATAAGGCTATTATTTCTATGGAATCATCACTACAAGTGCTTTCATTGTAGGTCACCTTCCAAGTTGTGCTTGGGTCATAATCATTCATTTTATATTTCTTAATGGTAAGACTATCAAACTTTGATTTTTTCATCACTCTTATTTTCTTCCTATAGAAACCATACATTCTTTTCATCTTATCCCATTCATTCATACTTGTCTATCCACAATCCATTTCAAATTTGTAATTTTTCTTTTCTTTATGTAGACAAAATTTTTGAGAATAATTATTTTCGAAAATTTTACAATAATGGAGATTCCAACGTTTCTCTATCTCATATCGATATCTACCACAATGGTTACACTTATTCCCTATTACAAAATTCCTTTTACCATTCTCTAATTTATTATTTCCAATTTGTCCATTGTTACAGGTTTTATCAGTCCTTGTCACAAATTTAATATCATTATTTCCTATCACAAATTTAGTCCTTGATTCATTATTTCTTGTCTGTCCCATATATCCAATATCTTCAAATTTTGGTCTTGTTTTTGGTACAATTGGATCTTTCATTCCTTTCCCATGTTTTCCCAAACATGTGTCTCTATATCCTATTTTATTTGATTAATTTCGAACCAATCCCTTTAGTATGCCTTTAAAAATAACCAAATTCATCATCGAACTAATCTCTTTCTATATCAAGACAACTTTGAGCATCACTATCCTTGTCATGATTTGAATCCTTGTCATTGTAATTATCAATTTGTGATAGCATAATATTTCTTTAAACAATCACGAATTGTATTCAAATCCTTTGGGTTATAAACAAGTTCTCTTATTTTTGTCATGGGTCTTAAATCACAAGTATCATAGCTTGCATCACAATTCTCTTTTTTATTTTTATGAATATCACTAGTATCACAACATGCATATATCATCATTGGTTATAATTCTATTGTATCACAACATACATTTGTTTTCATAACCCTTAAATCATTTGCTTCATAGGTAACATCTATAAGCTTTTTTAAAATCTTTAATTATTTCTTCCTGTCTTCTATTCTTGTCTCTAAGTACTTATTTAGAGAGTAATATTATATAGTATCTTTCCTATATCAATAGATAATGTATAAGCACCTATAGAGTCTTCATTTTCTTCAGTAAGTTTTGAGCTTAGATAATTACCAAGCACTAAAAAAAATCATCTTTATCTTCTCTCAAAATTGATTGTAAGACCCTCTTTAACTTTATTGATGTATCTTTTTGTCCTTCAATATTTTCTATCATGTGTTGTGTACAATGTTTTATATTTTTCAACATATCCTTATTGCTTCCAGTGAAGTATCCTGAATGTCTATTTGTTTTTTCCAACTTGTTGAAAAAAAAAATTGTTTCTCTTTTTCATTTGTTTTTGGCAATACATGTTCTTATATTTTTTATTTTTGATCATTTATTTATCTTTTTGCTTGCTTCTTCCTTGCCATGTTGTGTTCATATTTTTCACTTTTCAAATTTTCCTTTGTTGTTGACAACCTTATAAATCCAAAAAATTTCTTTAAGTTTTTCCTTCTTTCTCAATTTCAAATTATTTTCAATGCTTGTATTTCCTAGAATTTTATTTCAATTCTAAACTCTCTATTTTTATATAACTCTCGTTAACCTTAAATTTTCTCTACCACCATTTATTCTTTCAAATATTCAATTTCTTCCTATCGTCCAACAATCAATAATTTTTCTATCTCCAATTTAAAAAACTAACGATTTCTTAATTAAATCAAAGATTTAATAAATTTTTACCTTTAAAATGCTCATGATTTTTCAATATCCCTCGATCATTGTTGTGTTCAAATATTAATGATTGTCTACTGTGGATGTTCTTGAATTTCTATTGTAGAATTTCCCTGAATGTTAGACAACCAATAAGAAACTTTATATAGCTCACTCCCCAGATAAATATTTCATAGCTCAAATTTTATTTGCCTCCATAATTCTCCATACGCAATTGTGCTCTTAGAAATTAAATTATTCAAATGATAAAATTGTAATTCTCAATGACTTTATACATAATACTTTGTTTTCAAATTATTATTTATTCCTTTAAAGAACAATTAAATCATTCAATAATCTCTTCAACCTTATAAAAATACCTACATATTTTAAATGCTCATTATAACATCACCTTGCTAGTTGTGACGACTACTTTTCACCTTACTGTGGGTCGTCCTCTATAGGTAATGTATCCCTTGAATATATTCCATGTGAAATAATCTTGTAATGTTTGATATGCACAAATATAATTATCATATCCTCCTCCTTTCTATATTTAAAAATATTATTATGGTAAATTAGCCTAATACATTATCTCATAGCAATTACCTCAAAGAAAATTATTTGGTGATTTAAAAAAATTACCACTCAGTTATCTCAAAAGACAATTACCACTACTTCCTTATCCTTTACAACTTAAAAAATTGCTACTACAATTTAACCTAATAAATTACAGTCATAATTTTTATCACTGCAATATTATCATTACAATTTTTATGTGTGCAACATTAACCTCTGCTGAAACCAAATGCCTTCATGTAACAATATTGCACATTAATTTAGGATAAAATTCTATATTTTCATGGCTATTGTTTCATAGATTCAAATTGAAGTTACCAATTACACCAATCTTCTTTTTGCTCTGTTTTGTAGCACTCTAGACTCAACACTCAACACATTTTCTTCTTAGTAACCAATAATGTTTTATTCACCACAACGCAACTCAACACCTTTGTAAAAACTTCAAGGCATGTCCTTTATCTCCAAAAATAATCCTATTGTCTTCTTCATAGGGTGTTGTGTCTCCAAAGCTTTACAACAATTTGTGTTCATCTACAATGTAATACTATTTGCAATTTAGCAATCTCATGTCCCTCAACACTATAGTTTCCTCAATATCTTAATCCTATTACACAACAATCTATTTCTTATATTTAATATTATGATGGATCTCTCCCCTCAATATGGATACCACTGTTAGAATTTTAGCCATATTATCTCATAGGATCCTTAACTACGATCAAGTATAAATTACATAAATGACATGCATACCACTCATAGAATAGTATCAATAATAATAAATCACATGTAGTATAACAAAAATATCTCGCATATATATTCACTATTAAAATACTACATCAAGATTGATTCAGAGAGATTAAATTGCATGGAGCTTTATCTTTAATATGTAACTTTACATGACCTTTCAATACTCTAACTATTGCTCTCTTCAAATATCTAGGAGATGGATACTTTCCTATCTCTCACATTAAGACAAAAATCTCATGACTCTTTACTTTTCATATTGCCACATATCATGTGACTCTTCACTCTCTCACTTGACACATACATTAGATAAAATATAAATCATACTCCTAAACTAATATTTACAAAGGGATCAAATAATGTAATACCTACAAAATTTGCTTTGTTTGCATCAAATAAACCATATATAAATTAGCAAATAATTTTTTAAGCTTACAATGGAACTACAGTTTGAACTTAGGCCATATAAGAGAGGTCTTATATTGGTGAATCTCCCATAACAACCACTGATTATCATCGGTTCCCAAGTTATTAGCATCCAAATTAATATGACCATATTTAGGCTATATGGATGATGCTATCCATATTGACCAAACAACCACATGGATCCATACCCTTAAGGGTTGGAATTATGATGCATAGAACAAAAATATCATGAAGTCAAGAAAGGAAATTAGCAGAACCTCCTATAGAGGGATCAAGATCAATAGCAAATCCTGAGTTAAAACCAACTAAACCTGGAAGAGTGCCCTTAATAGCATATATATTTATGTAACTACCATGTAAATGTTGGACATTTTGAGTCAAAGTTGTCATTGATGTCAAGGAACGAAGTTGTCATTGATGTCAAGGAATAAGCTACCGTTGATGTAAAAAGGTCAAAAGGAACAATGCAAAGGTTAATGGCAAAAGAGCTTCATAATATTTTTAATATTATGTGGAAGCATAAGTAGGAGGGTTTTTATTAAAACCATGGATGAGCAAAAATAAAAGGTTTTTCATAAAAGCCCAAGGAAGTTTTAATATTTATTTTATAAAATATTTAAATTCAAATTGAATTTAAATTTTATAAATAAATATTATTTATACAAAGTGGTAAAATCAAAGAAGGCTTTAATAAAGCCAAAAGGATTTAAAAGTTAATTTATAATATTTAAATTCTAAAGAATTTAAATAATTTATAAATTAATTATTCAAATTTTGAAGGCGCCGACGTTCAAGTTTAAAGGAGGTAATTGGTATATAAACTATATGCCTTAGTGGCATTTAAATCATCCTTTGTTCGAACAAATAAAAGAGGCAAGTGTTGTGTTGTGAGAATTCATGCGAAGAAGAAGACAAGTTTCTTGTCTTAAGCGCCAGTGAAAAAGGGATAAAGTTGTCGAGGGCCAAAATTCAATAACCAACTAGGCAGCGTGGCCTAGTGGCAAGTGGTCACGAGTTAAGGTGCTTGGGTGCAGAGTGGTCCGCGTTCGATTCACGACAAGAGCATTTTGGTAGTGTTAAGGTTGAAGCATCGAGGAAGGATGCATGTTTTATTTTTGATTGGGCACCAATGAAGAGGATATAGAGCACGTGGTGCTCTTTGGTTTTCAAATGAGCGCCTAGCACTCGCGGTAGCCGAGGCGTGGCTAGGATGCACGAGGAGGCGACATCGAGGGTTCGAGTCTCACCTAGGTGAAGGTAATAAATTTTGCATTAATTTTAATTGCCTAAGGTGTAAACATAAGGTTTAGGGAGCTATAAGGGGTTATGAAAAGGTGCTTATTTTAATTATTAATTTTTGACTAAATGAAGGTATAAGGTGTTAAAATTTATTTTAAATAAAGTTATTGTGACATTTTTATTTATCAAAAGGTGAATTGAAGAGTGATTAAATTTGAGAGGACTTCTTATTTGAAGGTGACATTGTTGACATTATTTTTAGTGGTAAATATTATTTTTAATTGGGAGATCATAAGGTGTAAATGGTCAATTGATTTTTGTATATGTTGATGGATGCTTTCTTTAAGATGGAGTGATAAGGTGTATGTGTGTTTTGATATTTGCATTGTATCTTTGAGAGAGTTTATCATCTTCTAACCTTCCTTTGAGCTTGGCAAAGAAGTGTTTGTGGTTGTGGCAGATGTTTGAGGTTCCTTCATCATCAAGAAAAAGGTATGAGCACATTCTTCCATAGTTGAGTTGATTGGTTGGTTTTCTAGAAAATAAGTTTGGAGTGAAAAGGACTTGATTAGGGTTTCCTTATTGAGTGTGTTGAGTTAATGCTTCAAGGTTTTCTGGAATAAAGAGTTGTTTAAAACCTTGTTTTATAAGCATTGTTGTTGAAGCCATTGGTTGAGTGAAGAACTTGAACTAGGGTTTGAAAAAAGAGTTTTGTTTTGTGGATTTTTATAAGTGTTTTGAGGAGTTTTGAGTTGAGAACTTGAACTAGGGTTTGAAAAGAATATGAGTATCATTGTTATGTGAGATTGGTTGATAAGCATTGTTGGAAATATTTTGAGTGAAGGTTCATATGCTTGGACTAGGGTTTGTAAGCAAGGATTGTTTCATTGAGTGATTGGTTGAGTAGAGTTGGTTGAGCCTAGTCAAGTGGATGTGTGAAGTGATTGTTCAAGTTCCATAAAACAAACTATTCTATATTCTGAATTGATTTGAGAAAGTGATTGAGTATTGAGTTGAATGTTGAAGCATATTGAGTCTCTAACAATTCTCTGTATGTTTCTAAAAGAGTGATTGAAAGTGATTGAGTATTGAGGTGAATGTGAAGCATATTGAGTCTCTAACAATTCTTTGTATGTTTCTAAAAGAGTGATTAAGCATTGTGATGAGTATAGAGCATATTGAGTCTCTAACAATTCTCTTTATGTTTCTATGAGATTGGACAAGTTCTAGTGTGGACTTGTTGAGCAGATTTGAGGTAAGTCTTTGAGAAGACTTGTGGATAGATTTGGGTAAGCTTTTGTGGAAGCTTACAATACAGATTGAGAGTATATTTGGATAAGTTCTTGTGAGAACTTATTGAGCAGATTGGACAAGTTCTAGAGAGGACTTGAGGATAGATTGGTGTGAGATTTTGTGGAAGCTTACAAGGTAGATTTGAGATAAGTCTTTGAGAAGACTTGAGAGCAGAGTTGATTGATTGATTTGTTCAAACCTTGAGTTAAGGTTTGGGGTAGATCTAGTAGAGTTGATTTGAGATTGAGTCAAGCTTTGAGTTAAGGCTTGAGGATAGATATTGAGGATATATTTGTGCTAGACCGAAGGACTATGTTTAGTACAGATTCGAGGATAGATTTTGGTGCAGATTTGAGGATAGGTTTGTGCCAGACCTGAGATAGATATTGAGGATAGATTTGTGCTAGACCGAAGGACTATGTTTAGTATAGATTTGAGATAGAGCTTTGGAGGTGATAGAGTTGAGGATAGAGATCTCCAACTAGAGCAGGGAGGATAGGTGTCTTCTATGGATAGAGTTCCATTTTCTAAGGGTAGTGGAGGTAGAGGTCTTCTAGAGGATCACCATCTAGAGTAGAGTTAGGAGATTGGTGTCTCCTATGGATAGAGATCCATGAAATTTGATTAGGGGATTGGTGTCTCCTTTGGATAGAGGTCCATAAACATTGTAATAGGGAAAGGATTCCCAAGAGATTGATTGAGAAAGTTTTAGTAAAATATTTTCTCCGTGGAGTAGCCCACATTGGGTGAACCACGTAAATTTGGTGTCTCTATTGTGTGTGGTGATTTATGCATTGCTTTGATTACTGCTATTGATATTGCTATCTTTACATTGCATAATATTGATTGGGAAAGAAAAGTAAAAAGTGGTCTTATACTGTTCACCCCCCTCTCAGTATAAGCTTGTGTTCTTCAATTGGTATCGAGCGGGTTCCTTCGAAAGAGTTTAACAACTTGAAGGAAAAGCTTACAAGAACACAATGGATTCTAAGAATGGATCATCAGATAATTCAGCACCAGTATTTTATGGAAGTGATTATATATATTGGAGTATGAGAATGAAGATTTACCTGATGGCACTTGGCAATGAGATTTGGGAAGCAGTTGAAAATGGATACGTACCCCTCAGTTGATCCACCTACAGATAAGGAAGGTAAGCTTCTACAACATTACAATTCAAAAGCAATGAATGCAATTTTGAGAGGTTTGCATAGAACAGAGTCCATAAAAGTTATGCATTGTCAAGATGCAAAAGGAATGTGGGATAAGTTGCAAAATATATATGAAGGAGATAAAGGTGTCAAGAAAGCAAAGATATGAAATCTCAAAGGACAATTTGAAGAGTTAAGAATGAAGGATGAGGAAAACATTAGTACTTATCTACTTTGAATCGATGAGGTTGTTAATGCTATGCAAGGACTTGGACTTAAGGTTGAAGAATCAGATGTTTGTGATAAGGTCTTAAGATCTCTTCCCAAAATATTTAGTGAAAATATTTCTGCTATAGAAGAATCAAAGGATGGTGATTCTTTGACAAGAGATATGTTGCTTGGTATTCTTACAACTTTTGAGTTGAGAACAAAAGAACCTAATCCCCAGAAGGAAGCAACCTTCAAAGCAATCAAGAAGACAAAGGGTAAGAAGTCAGAATCAAGCAATGAGTCATCCAGTGATGAAGAAGCTAATTATGGCAAAAGGAATAAGGATTCAAGAAGATCTAGAGATGCAAAATCTATTAGATGTTTCAATTGTGGAAAGTATGGTCATTATGCAACTGATTGTCAAGAAGCTAAGAATAACAATGATGAAGAAAAATAGGATCACAAAAATAGGGAATCAAAAAGATACATGCATCAAAATAAAAGCAAGGATGGACAAAGCAGACAAGGAAAGAAGTTCTTTCAAAGGCAAAAGAGGAGCTACTATGCAAACAAGGCAAGTAAGTACTCAAGTGATAGTGATAATAATTTTTTAGATAATGATAAAGATGAAGTCCTATTTATGATTGAAGAAAAAGAAGTCAAGAAAAGGTCACCAATAATTCTCAAGTGTTTTAGATGTGGTAACTTTGGACATCTTGAAGATAGTTGTACAAGAAATGGTTTCAGTTTTAGTGATGATGAATATGAAGATACACTTGAAGGACCAGAAGAGAATATTCTAATGGCTCTAGAGAAAGAAGAAAGTGATCCTATAGAAGACAAGTCAAAAGAAAATGAAGATGTGGACAAAGGCAAACAAATAGAGGAAGAATCAGATAAATAAGGATATGATCTCAAGGGAGAACTTATTTATGCTCTTGAAATAGTAAAGAAGGTAAGAAAGCAAAACTCTAAACTTGAGTTTCAGTTTCAAGAATGTGATGAAGAGAGAAGAATGCTTATAGAGGATCTAGACAAATCAAAGGCTAAGACAAAGAAGTTCAAGGATAAGTTAGAAGCAAAGGTCTTAGAATGTGAAAGGCTAGAACAAGAGGTAGCTTCATTAAATATGGAAGTCAAAAAACTCCAAAGTCAAGCTACAAGGGTTCAAAAATAGCTCAAAGAACTTAGATAAGTTCATCAAGATACAAAAGCCTACATCAAGCAAGATAGGTCTTGGATTTGAACAAGAACAAAAGAAATGGGAAGAGAAGTCAACCTCAAGTTCTGAAGGAGAAGAAACTTCAGAAGAAGATAGTGTAAGAGAAAGTGAGACATCTGAGGATGAGTTGGACAATAGAAATTTCAACAAGGACAGGAATAATGCACAAAGAAGAAATAGATGGAACAACAATCAGAATAGGTCAAGAGAGACTAAGAGACCAATGAGGTCAAGACAAGGAAACTTCAATGGAAGATGTTTTTCATGTCACAGGTTTGGGCACATGGCTTCACAGTGCAGGACACATGAAAGACATGAATATGGGAACAAATAACTTTTCCATGGGTATTGCTACTCATGTAATCAGTTTGGTCACAAGGCAATGAATTGCAGGGTTCATGATAGAAAAGGATATGGCTTCACTAGGAGAAATCCTAAGACATTTGCACCTCCAAGGAATAATAACATTAAGTGTTATAAGTGCAATAATGATGGTCACACAACAAAGTGGTGTAGAGCAGACATTCCAGAATCAAGTATGAATAGGAACAAGAATAGAAAAGGGATATGGATATGAACAAGAATAGGAATAGGAACATGGATATGAACATGAACAAGAACATGAATAGGAACAGGAACAAGAATATGGACATGAATAAGAACATGGACATGGAAGAGAGGAATCATAAGGATCAGATAAGAAGAAAAGAGGATAAAGGTAAAGACCAGTGCTTATTGGGAGTAGAAATACTCCCACCCTAGAATTAACCACCTCAAGAGGAGGTGGGGGAGGGGCTAAGCTAAGAGAATCATTCTTAGCCCCGAGCCCCAAAGGTGACCCTTTGCCATTGATGTCAAAGGGGGAGATATTTGAGTAAGGGGGAGAGATTTGGTATTTGAGTAAAGAGGAGAGATTTGAAAAGAGCATTGAGCTAGGGGGAGCAATGTCCTAGGGGGAGCAGAACAAAGAAAAGGTTAAGTTTTTGGTAAAAAGAATTTGGGTTGCCATCAATGACAAAGGGGGAGATTGTTGGACATTTTGAGTCAAATTTGTCATTGATGTCAAGGAATGAAGTTGTCATTGATGTCAAGGAATAAGCTACCGTTGATGTAAAAAGGTCAAAAGGAACAATGCAAAGGTTAATGGCAAAAGAGCTTCATAATATTTTTAATATTATGTGGAAGCATAAGTAGGAGGGTTTTTATTAAAACCATGGATGAGCAAAAATAAAAGGTTTTTCATAAAAGCCCAAGGAAGTTTTAATATTTATTTTATAAAATATTTAAATTCAAATTGAATTTAAATTTTATAAATAAATATTATTTATACAAAGTGGTAAATTCAAAGAAGGCTTTAATAAAGCCAAAAGGATTTAAAAGTTAATTTATAATATTTAAATTCTAAATAATTTAAATAATTTATAAATTAATTATTTAAATTTTGAAGGCATAACGTTCAAGTTTAAAGGAGGTAATTGGTATATAAACTATATGCCTTAGTGGCATTTAAATCATCCTTCGTTTGAACAAATAAAAGAGGCAAGTGTTGTGTTGTGAGAATTTGTGTGAAGAAGAAGACAAGTTTCTTGTCTTAAGTGCCAATGAAAAAGGGATAAAGTTGTCGAGGGCTAAAATTCAATAACCAACTAGGCAGTGTGGCCTAGTGGCAAGTGGTTGAGTTAAGGTGCTTGGGTGCAGAGTGGTCCATGTTCGATTCACGACAAGAGCATTTTGGTAGTGTTAAGGTTGAAGCGTCGAGGAAGGACATGTTTTATTTTTGATTGGGTGCCAAAGAAGAGGATATAGAGCACGTGGTGCTCTTTGGTTTTCAAATGAGTGTCTAGCACTCACATGATCGAGGTCATGGCTAGGATGCATTGAGGAGTTTTTTTTAGATTATAAGGTGTATTTGGTCAATTGATTTTTGTATATGTTGATGGATGCTTTCTTTAATATGGAGTGATAAGGTGTATGTATGTTTTGATATTTGCATTGTAATCTTTGAGAGAGATTTATCATCTTCTAACCTCTTTGAGCTTGGCAAAGAAGTGTTTGTGGTTGTGGCAGATGTTTGAGGTTCCTTCATCATCAAGAAAAAGGTATGAGCACATTCTTCCATAGTTGAGTTGATTGGTTGGTTTTCTAGAAAATAAGTTTGGAGTGAAAAGGACTTGATTAGGGTTTCTTTATTGAGTGTGTTGAGTTAATGCTTCAAGGTTTTCTGGAATAAAGAGTTGTTGTTAAAACCTTGTTTTATAAGCATTGTTGTTGAAGCCATTGGTTGTGTGAAGAACTTGAACTAGGGTTTGAAAAGAACATGAGTATCATTGTTATGTGAGATTGGTTGATAAGCATTGTTGGAAATATTTTGAGTGAAGGTTCATATGCTTGGACTAGGGTTTGTAAGCAAGGATTGTTTCATTGAGTGATTGGTTGAGTAGAGTTGGTTGAGCCTAGTCAAGTGGATGTGTGAAGTGATTGTTCAAGTTCCATAAAATAAACTATTCTATATTCTGAATTGATTTGAGAAAGTGATTGAGTATTGAGTTGAATGTGAAGCATATTGAGTCTCTAACAATTCTCTGTATGTTTCTAAAAGAGTGATTGGAAAGTGATTGAGTATTGAGGTGAATGTGAAGCATATTGAGTCTCTAACAATTCTTGTATGTTTCTAAAAGAGTGATTAAGCATTGTGATGAGTATAGAGCATATTGAGTCTCTAACAATTCTCTTTATGTTTCTATGAGATTGGACAAGTTCTAGTGTGGACTTGTTGAGCAGATTTGAGGTAAGTCTTTGAGAAGACTTGTGGATAGATTTGGGTAAGCTTTTGTGGAAGCTTACAATATAGATTGAGAGTAGATTTGGATAAGTTCTTGTGAGAACTTATTGAGTATATTGGACAAGTTCTAGAGAGGACTTGAGGATAGATTGGTGTGAGCTTTTGTGGAAGCTTACAAAGCAGATTTGAGATAAGTCTTTGAGAAGACTTGAGAGCAGAGTTGATTGATTGATTTGTTCAAACCTTGAGTTAAGGTTTGGGGTAGATCCAATAGAGTTGATTTGAGATTGAGTCAAGCTTTGAGTTAAGGCTTGAGGATAGATATTGAGGATAGATTTGTGCTAGATCGAAGGACTATGTTTAGTACAGATTCGAGGATAGATTTTGGTGCATATTTGAGGATAGGTTTGTGCCAGACTAGAGATAGATATTGAGGATAGATTTGTGCTAGACCGAAGGACTATGTTTAGTATAGATTTGAGATAGAGCTTTGGAGGTGATAGAGTTGAGGATAGAGATCTCTAGCTAGAGTAGGGAGGATAGGTGTCTTCTATGGATAGAGTTCCATTTTCTAAGGGTAGTGGAGGTAGAGGTCTTCTAGAGGATCACCAGCTAGAGCAGAGTTAGGAGATTGGTGTCTCCTATGGATAGAGATCCATGAACTTGATTAGGGGATTGGTGTCTCCTTTGGATAGAGGTCCATAAACATTGTAATAGGGAAAGGATTCCCAAGAGATTGATTGAGAAAGTTTTAGTAAAATATTTTCTCCATGGAGTAGCCCACATTGGGTGAACCACGTAAATTTGGTGTCTCTATTGTGTGTGGTGATTTATGCATTGCTTTGATTACTACTATTGATATTTCTATCTTTACATTGCATAATATTGATTGGGAAAGAAAAGTAAAAAGTGGTCTTATACTGTTCACCCCCTCTCAGTATAAGCTTGTGTTCTTCAATTGGTATCAGAGTGGGTTCCTTCGAAAGAGTTTAACAGCTTGAAGGAAAAGCTTACAAGAACACAATGGATTCTAAGAATGGATCATCAGATAATTCAGCACCAGTATTTTATGGAAGTGATTATATATATTGGAGTATGAGAATGAAGATTTACCTGATGGCACTTGGCAATGAGATTTGGGAAGCAGTTGAAAATGGATACGATCCCTCAGTTGATCCACCTATAGATAAGGAAGGTAAGCTTCTACAACATTACAATTCAAAAGCAATGAATGCAATTTTGAGAGGTTTGCATAGAACAGAGTCCATAAAAGTTATGCATTATCAAGATGCAAAAGGAATGTGGGATAAGTTGCAAAATATATATGAAGGAGATAAAGGTGTCAAGAAAGCAAAGATACAAAACCTCAAAGGATAATTTGAAGAGTTAAGAATGAAGGATGAGGAAAACATTAGTACTTATCTACTTCGAATCGATGAGGTTGTTAATGCTATGCAAGGACTTGGACTTAAGGTTGAAGAATCAGATGTTTGTGATAAGGTCTTAAGATCTCTTCCAAAAATATTTAGTGAAAATATTTCTGCTATAGAAGAATCAAAGGATGGTGATTCTTTGACAAGAGATATGTTGCTTGGTATTCTTACAACTTTTGAGTTGAGAACAAAAGAACCTAATCCCTAGAAGGAAGCAACCTTCAAAGCAATCAAGAAGACAAAGGGTAAGAAGTCAGAATCAAGCAATGAGTCATCCAGTGATGAAGAAGCTAATTATGGCAAAAGGAATAAGGATTCAAGAAGATCTAGAGATGCAAAATCTGTTAGATGTTTCAATTGTGGAAAGTATGGTCATTATGCAACTGATTGTCAAGAAGCTAAGAATAACAATGATGAAGAAAAATAGGATCACAGAAATAGGGAATCAGAAAGATACATACATCAAAAGAAAAGCAAGGATGGACAAAGCAGACAAGGAAAGAAGTTCTTTCAAAGGCAAAAGAGGAGCTACTATGCAGACAAGGCAAGTAAGTACTCAAGTGATAGTGATAATAGTTTTTTAGATAATGATAAAGATGAAGTCCTATTTATGATTGAAGAAAAAGAAGTCAAGAAAAGGTCACCAATAATTCTCAAGTGTTTTAGATGTGGTAACTTTGGACATCTTGAAGATAGTTGTACAAGAAATGGTTTTAGTTTTAGTGATGATGAATATGAAGATACACTTGAAGGACTAGAAGAGAATATTCTAATGGCTCTAGAGAAAGAAGAAAGTGATCCTATAGAAGACAAGTCAAAAGAAAATGAAGATGTGGACAAAGGCAAACAAATAGAGGAAGAATCAGATAAAGAAGGATATGATCTCAAGGGAGAACTTATTTATGCTCTTGAAATAGTAAAGAAGGTAAGAAAGCAAAACTCTAAACTTGAGTTTCAGTTTCAAGAATGTGATGAAGAGAGAAGAATGCTTATAGAGGATCTAGACAAATCAAAGGCTAAGACAAAGAAGTTCAAGGATAAGTTAGAAGCAAAGGTCTTAGAATGTGAAAGGCTAGAACAAGAGGTAGCTTCATTAAATATGGAAGTCAAAAACTCCAAAGTCAAGCTACAAGGGTTCAAAAATAGCTCAAAGAACTTAGATAAGTTCATCAAGATACAAAAGCCTACATCAAGCAAGATAGGTCTTGGATTTGAACAGGAACAAAAGAAATGGGAAGAGAAGTCAACCTCAAGTTCTGAAGGAAAATTTAGAAGAAGAAACTTCAGAAGAAGACAATGTAAGAGAAAGTGAGACATCTGAGGATGAGTTGGACAATAGAAAGTTCAACAAGGATAGGAATAATGCACAAAGAAGAAATAGATGGAACAACAATCAGAATAGGTCAAGAGAGACTAAGAGACCAATGAGGTCAAGACAAGGAAACTTCAATGGAAGATGTTTTTCATGTCATAGGTTTGGGCACATGGCTTCACAGTGCAGGACACATGAAAGATAGGAATATGGGAACAAATAACTTTTCCATGGGTATTGCTACTCATGTAATCAGTTTGGTCACAAGGCAATGAATTGCAGGGTTCATGATAGAAAAGGATATGGCTTCACTAGGAGAAATCCTAAGACATTTGCACCTCCAAGGAATAATAACATTAAGTGTTATAAGTGCAATAATGATGGTCACACAACAAAGTGGTGTAGAGCAGATATTCTAGAATCAAGTATGAACAGGAACAGGAATAGGAAAAGGGATATGGATATGAATAGGAAAGAATAGGAACATGGATATGAACATGAACAAGAACAGGAACGAATAGGAACAAGAATATGGACATGAATAGGAACATGGACATGGAAAGGAACAATCAGAGGAATCAGAAGGATCAGATAAGAAGAAAAGAGGATAAAGGTAAAGACCAGTGCTTGCTAGGAGTAGAAATACTCCCACCCTAAAATTAACCACCTCAAGAAGAGGTGGGGGAGGGGCTAAGCTAAGAGAATCATTCTTAGCCCCGAGCCCCAAAGGTGACCCTTTGCCATTGATGTCAAAGGGGGAGAGATTTGAGTAAGGGGGAGATATTTGGTATTTGAGTAAAGAGGAGAGATTTGAAAAGAGCATTGAGCTAGGGGAGCAATGTCCTAGGGGGAGTAGAACAAAGAAAAGGTTAAGTTTTTGGTAAAAATAATTTGGGTTGCCATCAATGACAAAGGGGGAGATTGTTGGACATTTTGAGTCAAAGTTGTCATTGATGTCAAGGAACGAAGTTGTCATTGATGTCAAGGAATAAGCTATCATTGATGTAAAAATGTCAAAAGGAACAATGCAAAGGTTAATGGCAAAAGAGCTTCATAATATTTTTAATATTATGTGGAAGCATAAGTAGGAGGGTTTTTATTAAAACCATGGGTGAGCAAAAATAAAAGGTTTTTCATAAAATCCCAAGGAAGTTTTAATATTTATTTTATAAAATATTTAAATTCAAATTGAATTTAAATTTTATAAATAAATATTATTTATACAAAGTGGTAAAATCAAATAAGGCTTTAATAAAGCCAAAAGGATTTAAAAGTTAATTTATAATATTTAAATTCTAAAGAATTTAAATAATTTATAAATTAATTATTTAAATTTTGAAGGCATCGACGTTCAAGTTTAAAGGAGGTAATTGGTATATAAACTATATGCCTTAGTGGCATTTAAATCATCCTTCGTTTGAACAAATAAAAGAGGCAAGTGTTGTGTTGTGAGAATTCATGCGAAGAAGAAGACAAGTTTCTTGTCTTAAGCGCCATAAAAAGGGATAAAGTTGTCGAGGGCTAAAATTCAATAACCAACTAGGCAATGTGGCCTAGTGGCAAGTGGTCGCGAGTTAAGGTGCTTGGGTGCAGAGTGGTCCACGTTCGATTCATGGCAAGAGCATTTTGGTGTGTTAAGGTTGAAGTGTCGAGGAAGGATGCATGTTTTATTTTGATTGGGCAACAAAGAGGATATAGAGCACGTGGTGCTCTTTGGTTTTCAAATGAGCGCCTAGCACTCATGGAGTCGAGGCCATGGCTAGGATGCATGAGGAGGTGACATCGAGGGTTCGAGTCTCACCTAGGCGAAGGTAATAAATTTTGCATTAATTTTAATTGCCTAAGGTGTAAACATAAGGTTTAGGGAGCTATAAGGGGTTATGAAAAGGTGCTTATTTTAATTATTAATTTTTGATTAAATGAAGGTATAAGGTGTTAAACTTTATTTTAAATAAAGTTATTGTGACATTTTTATTTATCAAAAGGTGAATTGAAGAGTGATTAAATTTGAGAGGACTTCTTATTTGAAGGTGACATTGTTGACATTATTTTTAGTGGTAAATATTATTTTTAATTGGGAGATTATAAGGTGTATTTGGTCAAATATTTTTGTATATGTTGATGGATGCTTTCTTCAAGATGGAGTGATAAGGTGTATGTATGTTTTGATATTTGCATTGTAATCTTTGAGAGAGTTTATCATCTTCTAACCTTCCTTTGAGCTTGGCAAAGAAGTGTTTGTGGTTGTGGCAGATTTTTGAGGTTCCTTCATCATCAAGAAAAAGGTATGAGCACATTCTTCCATAGTTGAGTTGATTGGTTGGTTTTCTAGAAAATAAGTTTGGAGTGAAAAGGACTTGATTAGGGTTTCCTTATTGAGTGTGTTGAGTTAATGCTTCAAGGTTTTCTGGAATAAAGAGTTGTTGTTAAAACCTTGTTTTATAAGCATTGTTGTTGAAGCCATTGGTTGAGTGAAGAACTTGAACTAGGGTTTAAAAAAAAGGGTTTGAAAATAACATGAGTATCATTGTTATGTGAGATTGGTTGATAAGCATTGTTGGAAATATTTTGAGTGAAGGATCATATGCTTGGACTAGGGTTTGTAAGCAAGGATTGTTTCATTGAGTGATTGGTTGAGTAGAGTTGGTTGAGCCTAGTCAAGTGGATGTGTGAAGTGATTGTTCAAGTTCTATAAAACAAACTATTCTATATTCTGAATTGATTTGAGAAAGTGATTGAGTATTGAGTTGAATTTGAAGCATATTGAGTCTCTAACAATTCTTTGTATGTTTCTAAAAGAGTGATTGAAAGTGATTGAGTATTGAGGTGAATGTGAAGCATATTGAGTCTCTAACAATTCTCTGTATGTTTCTAAAAGAGTGATTAAGAATTGTGATGAGTATAGAGCATATTGAGTCTCTAACAATTCTCTTTATGTTTCTATGAGATTGGACAAGTTCTAGTGTGGACTTGTTGAGCAGATTTGAGGTAAGTCTTTGAGAAGACTTGTGGATAGATTTGGGTAAGCTTTTGTGGAAGCTTACAATACAGATTGAGAGCATATTTGGATAAGTTCTTGTGAGAACTTATTGAGCATATTGGACAAGTTCTAGAGAGGACTTGAGGATAGATTGGTGTGAGATTTTGTGGAAGCTTACAAGGCAGATTTGAGATAAGTCTTTGAGAAGACTTGAGAGTAGAGTTGATTGATTGATTTGTTCAAACCTTGAGTTAAGGTTTGGGGTAGATCTAGTAGAGTTGATTTGAGATTGAGTCAAGCTTTGAGTTAAGGCTTGAGGATAGATATTGAGGATATATTTGTGCTAGATCGAAGGATTGTGTTTAGTACAGATTCGAGGATAGATTTTGGTGCAGATTTGAGGATAGGTTTGTGCTAGACCAGAGATAGATATTGAGGATAGATTTGTGCTAGACCGAAGGACTATGTTTAGTATAGATTTGAGATAGAGCTTTGGAGGTGATAGAGTTGAGGATAGAGATCTCCAACTAGAGGGGGGGGGGGGGGGGGGGGGGGGGGGGGGGGGGGGGGGGGGGGGGGGGGGGGGGGGGGGGGGGGGGGGGGGGGGGGGGGGGGGGGGGGGGGGGGGGAGGGGGGGGGGGGGGGCGCGTTGGGGAAAAAAAAAAAACCCCCGGGGGGAAGATTTAATAGTTTAGAAGGAAAAGCTTACAAGAACACAATGGATTCTAAGAATGGATCATCAGATAATTTAGCACTAGTATTTGATGGAAGTGATTATATATATTGGAGTATGAGAATGAAGATTTACCTGATGGCACTTGGCAATGAAATTTGGGAAGTATTTGAAAATGGATATGATCCCCCAGTTGATCCACCTATATATAAGGAAGGTAAGCTTCTACAACATTACAATTCAAAAGCAATGAATACAATTTTGAGAGGTTTGCATAGAACAAAGTCCATAAAAGTTATGCATTGTCAAGATGCAAAAGGAATGTGGGATAAGTTGCAAAATATATATGAAGGAGATAAAGGTGTCAAGAAAGCAAAGATATGAAACCTCAAAGGACAATTTGAAGAGTTAAGAATGAAGGATGAGGAAAATATTAGTACTTATCTACTTTGAATCGATGAGGTTGTTAATGCTATGCAAGGACTTGGACTTAATGTTGAAGAATCAGATGTTTGTGATAAGGTCTTAAGATCTCTTCCAAAAATATTTAGTGAAAATATTTCTGCTATAGAAGAATCAAAGGATGGTGATTCTTTGACAAGAGATATGTTGCTTGGTATTCTTACAAATTTTGAGTTGAGAACAAAAGAACCTAATCCCTAGAAGGAAGCAACCTTCAAAGCAATCAAGAAGACAAAGGGTAAGAAGTTAGAATCAAGCAATGAGTCATCTAGTGATGAAGAAGCTAATTATGGTAAAAGGAATAAGGATTCAAGAAGATCTAGAGATGTAAAATATGTTAGATGTTTCAATTGTGGAAAGTATGGTCATTATGCAACTGATTGTCAAGAAGCTAAGAATAACAATGATGAAGAAAAATAGGATCATAGAAATAGGGAATCAAAAATATATAGGCATCAAAAGAAAAGCAAGGATGGACAAAGCAGACAAGGAAAGAAGTTCTTTCAAAGGCAAAAGAGGAGCTACTATGCAGACAAGGCAAGTAAGTACTCAAGTGATAGTGATAATAGTTTTTTAGATAATGATAAAGATGAAGTCCTATTTATGATTGAAGAAAAAGAAGTCAAGAAAAGGTCACCAATAATTCTCAAGTGTTTTAGATGTGGTAACTTTGGACATCTTGAAGATAGTTGTACAAGAAATGGTTTCAGTTTTAGTGATGATGAATATGAAGATACACTTGAAGGACCAGAAGAGAATATTCTAATGGCTCTAGAGAAAGAAGAAAGTGATCCTATAGAAGACAAGTCAAAAGAAAATGAAGATATGGACAAAGGCAAACAAATAGAGGAAGAATCAGATAAATAAGGATATGATCTCAAGGGAGAACTTATTTATGCTCTTGAAATAGTAAAGAAGGTAAGAAAGCAAAACTCTAAACTTGAGTTTCAGTTTCAAGAATGTGATGAAGAGAGAAGAATGCTTATAGAGGATCTAGACAAATCAAAGGCTAAGACAAAGAAGTTCAAGGATAAGTTAGAAGCAAAGGTCTTAGAATGTGAAAGGCTAGAACAAGAGGTAGCTTCATTAAATATGGAAGTCAAAAACTCCAAATTCAAGCTACAAGGGTTCAAAAATAGCTCAAAGAACTTAGATAAGTTCATCAAGATACAAAAGCCTACATCAAGCAAGATAGGTCTTGGATTTGAACAAGAACAAAAGAAATGGGAAGAGAAGTCAACCTCAAGTTCTGAAGGAGAAGAAACTTCAGAAGAAGACAAAAGAAGATAGTGTAAGAGAAAGTGAGACATCTGAGGATGAGTTGGACAATAAAAAGTTCAACAAGGACAGGAACAATGCACAAAGAAGAAATAGATGGAACAACAATCAGAATAGGTCAAGAGAGACTAAGAGACCAATGAGGTCAAGACAAGGAAATTTCAATGGAAGATGTTTCTCATGTCACAGGTTTGGGCACATGGCTTCATAGTGCAGGACACATGAAATATAGGAATATGGGAATAAATAACTTTTCCATGGGTATTGCTACTCATGTAATCAGTTTGGTCACAAGGCAATGAATTGCAGGGTTCATGATAGAAAAGGATATGGCTTCACTAGGAGAAATCCTAAGACATTTGCACCTCCAAGGAATAATAACATTAAGTGTTATAAGTGCAATAATGATGGTCACACAACAAAGTGGTGTAGAGCAGACATTCCAGAATCAAGTATGAACAGGAACAGGAATAGGAAAAGGGATATGGATATGAACAGGAATAGGAATAGGAACATGGATATGAACATGAACAAGAACATGAATAGGAATAGGAACAAGAATATGGACATGAAAGGAACATGGACATGGAAAGGAATAATCAAAGGAATCAGAAGGATCAGATAAGAAGAAAAGAGGATAAAGGTAAAGACCAGTGCTTGCTGGGAGTAGAAATACTCCCACCCTAGAATTAACCACCTCAAGAGGAGGTGGGGGAGGGGCTAAGCTAAGAGGCTCATTCTTAGCCCCGAGCCCCAAAGGTGACCCTTTTCCATTGATGTCAAAGGGGGAGAGATTTGAGTAAGGGGAGAGATTTGGTATTTGAGTAAAGAGGAGAGATTTGAAAAGAGCATTGAGCCAGGGGGAGCAATGTCCAGGGGAGCAGAACAAAGAAAAGGTTAAGTTTTTGGTAAAAGTAATTTGGGTTGCCATCAATGACAAAGGGGGAGATTGTTGGACATTTTGAGTCAAATTTGTCATTGATGTCAAGGAAAAGTTGTCATTGATGTCAAGGAATAAGCTATCATTGATGTAAAAAGGTCAAAAGGAACAATGCAAAGGTTAATGGCAAAAGAGCTTCATAATATTTTTTAATATTATGTGGAAGCATAAGTAAGAGGGTTTTTATTAAAACCATGGGTGAGCAAAAATAAAAGGTTTTTCATAAAATCCCAAGGAAGTTTTAATATTTATTTTATAAAATATTTAAATTCAAATTGAATTTAAATTTTATAAATAAATATTATTTATACAAAGTGGTAAAATCAAAGAAGGCTTTAATAAAGCCAAAAGGATTTAAAAGTTAATTTATAATATTTAAATTCTAAATAATTTAAATAATTTATAAATTAATTATTCAAATTTCAAAGGCAATGACGTTCAAGTTTAAAGGAGGTAATTGGTATATAAACTATATGCCTTAGTGGCATTTAAATCATCCTTCGTTTGAATAAATAAAAGAGGTAAGTGTTGTGTTATGAGAATTCGTGCGAAGAAGAAGACAAGTTTCTTGTCTTAAGTGCTAAAAAAGGGATAAAGTTGTCGAGGGCTAAAATTCAATAACCAACTAGGCAGCATGGCCTAGTGGCAAGTGGTCACGAGTTAAGGCGCTTGGGTGCAGAGTGGTCCACGTTCGATTTGTGGCAAGAGTGTTTTGGCAGTGTTAAGGTTGAAGCATCGAGGAAGGATGCATGTTTTATTTTGATTGGGTGCCATAAAGAGGATATAGAGCACGTGGTGCTCTTTGGTTTTCAAATGAGTTCCTAGCGCTCATGGTAGCCGAGGTCGTGGCTAGGATGCACGAGGAGGCGGCATCGAGGGTTCGAGTCTCACCTAGGCGAAGGTAATAAATTTTGCATTAATTTTAATTGCCTAAGGTTTAAACATAAGGTTTAGGGAGCTATAAGGGGTTATGAAAATGTGTTTATTTTAATTATTAATTTTTGACTAAATGAAGGTATAAGGTGTTAAACTTTATTTTAAATAAAGTTATTGTGACAATTTTGATTTATCAAAAGGTGAATTGAAGAGTGATTAAATTTGAGAGGACTTCTTATTTGAAGGTGACATTGTTGACATTATTTTTAGTGGTAAATATTATTTTTAATTGGGAGATCATAAGGTGTATTTGGTCAATTATTTTTGTATATGTTGATGGATGCTTTCTTTAAGATGGAGTGATAAGGTGTATGTATGTTTTGATATTTGCATTGTATCTTTGAGAGAGTTTATCATCTTCTAACTCCTTTGAGCTTGGCAAAGAAGTGTTTGTGGTTGTGGCAGATGTTTGAGGTTCCTTCATCATCAAGAAAAAGGTATGAGCACATTCTTCCATAGTTGAGTTGATTGGTTGGTTTTCTAGAAAATAAGTTTGGAGTGAAAAGGACTTGATTAGGGTTTCCTTATTGAGTGTGTTGAGTTAATGCTTCAAGGTTTTCTGGAATAAAGAGTTGTTGTTAAAACCTTGTTTTATAAGCATTGTTGTTGAAGCCATTGGTTGAGTGAAGAACTTGAACTAGGGTTTGATTATAATAACTAGGTTTTGAAAAGAACATGAGTATCATTGTTATGTGAGATTGGTTGATAAGCATTGTTGGAAACATTTTGAGTGAAGGTTCATATGCTTGGACTAGGGTTTGTAAGCAAGGATTGTTTCATTGAGTGATTGGTTGAGTAGAGTTGGTTGAGCCTAGTCAAGTGGATGTGTGAAGTGATTGTTCAAGTTCCATAAAATAAACTATTCTATATTCTGAATTGATTTGAGAAAGTGATTGAGTATTGAGTTGAATTTGAAGCATATTGAGTCTCTAACAATTCTCTGTATGTTTCTGAAAGAGTGATTGGAAGTGATTGAGTATTGAGGTGAATGTGAAGCATATTGAGTCTCTAACAATTTTCTGTATGTTTTTAAAAGAGTGATTAAGCATTGTGATGAGTATAGAGAATATTGAGTCTCTAACAATTCTCTTTATGTTTCTATGAGATTGGACAAGTTCTAGTGTGGACTTGTTGAGCAGATTTGAGGTAAGTCTTTGAGAAGACTTGTGGATAGATTTGGGTAAGCTTTTGTGGAAGCTTACAATATAGATTGAGAGCATATTTGGATAAGTTCTTGTGAGAACTTATTGAGCATATTGGACAAGTTCTAGAGAGGACTTGAGGATAGATTGGTGTGAGCTTTTGTGGAAGCTTACAAAGCAGATTTGAGACAAGTCTTTGAGAAGACTTGAGAGCAGAGTTGATTGATTGATTTGTTCAAACCTTGAGTTAAGGTTTGGGGCAGATCCAATAGAGTTGATTTGAGATTGAGTCAAGCTTTGAGTTAAGGCTTGAGGATAGATATTGAGGACAGATTTGTGCTAGACCGAAGGACTGTGTTTAGTACAGATTCGAGGATAGAGTTTGGTGCAGATTTGAGGATAGGTTTGTGCCAGACCAGAGATAGAGATTGAGGATAGATTTGTGCTAGACCGAAGGACTGTGTTTAGTACAGATTTGAGATAGAGCTTTGGAGGTGATAGAGTTGAGGATAGAGATCTCCAGCCAGAGTAGGGAGGACAGGTGTCTTCTGTGGATAGAGTTCCATTTGCTAAGGGTAGTGGAGGCAGAGGTCTTCTAGAGGATCACCATCCAGAGCAGAGTTAGGAGATTGGTGTCTCCTGTGGATAGAGATCCATGAACTTGATTTAGGGGATTGGTGTCTCCTTTGGATAGAGGTCCATAAACATTGTAATAGGGAAAGGATTCCCAAGATATTGATTGAGAAAGTTTTAGTAAAATATTTTCTCCGTGGAGTAGCCCACATTGGGTGAACCACGTAAATTTGGTGTCTCTATTGTGTGTGGTGATTTGTGCATTGCTTTGATTACTGCTATTGATATTGCTATCTTTACATTGCATAATATTGATTGGGAAAGAAAAGTAAAAAGTGGTCTTATACTGTTCACCCCCCTCTCAGTATAAGCTTGTGTTCTTAAATAATTAGAGTTTTGTAATTGATATATAGCTATTAGTAAATTCTTATCTTTTGATATTGGTGTCCCTTTATATTTGGTGCATACTGCATGTACTATGGCTATTGTCCAACAATATGTTAAAAATCTTAGTCAAGAGAAATTTTAGTAGGGTAAATAGCAATGTAAGGTCTTCTTTATTTTGGCTTGAGAGTCAATTATGGAGTTAACTAGTTTTTTTTGGTGCGCAAGATAGAATTATAGACCAAATTCAATTATATTGGAAAGAGCATTACCAATTAGAGGACTAGTAGAAGGAGTAGTGGTAGGAGGAGGACTAGTAGAAGGGGTAGTGGTAGGAGGAGGGGTGTTGGAAGGAGGAAAATCCATGTCATTTAAAGAATAAAGGACACACTAGTCAAAGCTATTAATATTTGGTGGGGTGTTTTTATGCTTATAAAAAAAAAAATGGGTCGATACTTCTTTCTACACATGCATACATCCTGTTGACGACCAATGCACTACAAATGACTATTTATTTACAACCAACTAGAAGAAGTAGCAAGTTCATGCATACACTATGAGTGAACACAAAGCTTAAAATAATACTTTGGAGCACTTCCAAAAATATATTTTGAGAAATAATACTTTGATCTACTTGATGAGACAATCAAATGAGATGGATCTTCTACTAGAGTCCTAACACTTTTGATTCCCAACAAAGTGTTTCTAGAGATACCCCTTATTTTTATTGGCTCAATGATATGATCATAATGATATGGGTCTTCCATAAGGGTCTAGGTACATGCAATACTCTTTTTTTAAATTAGTTTCAAAAAATAAAACAATGATGGCTAATTCACAATATTACGAAATAAAAATATGCCAAAATATTGGGCCAAAATAATTAATGAAAAATTACCATATGATAAGAAGTAAAACTAATTTTTAGAGTTTTAGGAATGGTTCACATGCCCTTCTACCCATATTTGCATGGTTAAAGGGATCCAATATTGATTCTATTATACTGCTTGTAACGAAACAATTTCAAGAAATTTAATAATAGTAGTTTCAATTCAATAATGTACAAACACCCACTAGAGACAATACTTCAAACTCAATGCTAGAAAATCAATAATGTAAGTAACAAATTCTACATTCCAAATCAATACAAATCCTAGACACTTAGAGAGGACACAGTATCATAACCACTTGGAGAGGGCAAAGTCTCATATGTGTAAGAAATATGACTAAGATTAAAATATGGAGATAATTCTAACAATGACATAACACTTCCTATATATAGACTAAATAAACAATAATCCTATCCCCAATGCTCAAGGTATGACTACCTTATATGAGGTATTGAGCTAATAATAATAAATATAACTAACATGGCTATATTAGATTAATTACATATGCATTAGACCTTGATTACATGGTTTCAAACTAGATTAGGAATTCATTGGAAAACCTCTAAAATGGGTCTATATGCAAGGCTTATTGCAAGAGATGATGAGAAAACAAATATTTTAGGTAATAAACAACATACTACATAAATTTTACTGTTCCATCCAAGCTACAATGGTATGTTATGCTAATACATGCCCTAAGATCTTCTTTTAAGCATAGCCTAAAAGAATACTACTTGATGCTATCAATATCCTTACTTGATAGGAAAACTATCCCAAAAATTGTAATATGATACCCTTTCTACTTAAATCAATCTTAACAAGTGCCAAAATACTCCTACTTGATACCATAAATAAAATGATATAACACTTTTAGATCCTTAAGAATGATACAAGAAGCTTTGGAAGACTAAAACATATACCTCTTCTAAATCTAGGGCTTGGGAAGGACACCATTGGAATTGTTTACTCAAAATCAAGGAAGATATCATAGTTAAATTAATAGAATATCTTTATGGAATTGATAAATTTATGGCCTCTCAAGAGGTAAGTTTAGCATATAAGACCCACAAGAAGTAGGATTAGTATAAATTATTATAGTTACATAAGATAAAGTGACTTAAATAGGGGTGGGAAATCTACTTTTGAGATAATAGAATATGGTGTTGAGATGTTAGTGGATCAAATATGGGAGGTGGAGTATAAAGTTGATCTTTAGATCCTTGTCATTCATTGTCCTCTTGGCAAAGAGCTTGAACATTTTATCTCTACCATATTTAGTAATACGGAAGGAGAATATAAGTGAACCTTTTAACAAAATTCTCAAGAAATTTGTGGGGTTTTGAAACATATTGATTGTGTCATATGCTTAGAACAATGGATATATATAAGACATAAATGGAGACAATGTCTTGAACATGTTTCAAAAAATATAGGAGGTTGATGTGAAGTTTGCTAAGATAATTTTCCTATGTTAAGAATATCATTATCATGTCTAATGTCCCATCTTGAGTCTTGTTTTAAGTTTACAACCAATTATGGGTTTATACATCGTAGTCAAGGGGTTTTTGGATGTGATGTTTTTAAATGCCTAGAAAAATTCACAAATAAGTAGAAGTGTTATTTAATTTTTGCTATTTGAATATTTTAAATATCCAAGGATATATGATTTACATTGTAGTACAACCATTTTTGTGTCTCAACTTGCTTACCTCTTGGGGGTTTGAAAATGGTTGACATCCTTCTTTTGGTGCATTGAATATGTGGCATGATTTTTGGTAGAAAATCTCTTACCTTGATGATAAATGAATATTAATAGTACATACAACAAGGCTTCATGGTGATGACCATGCAATGTGGTGAAATGCATCATTTGGATATCTAAGGGTTTTGATACTAGTGATATCAATATTTTCTTGGTAAATTTGGTTTCCCTAATTTCATACTCCCAACATAGAGTGTAATTAATGATGCATCCTAGATTTCTTACCCATAGGGGGAGGGCTTAAGCATGGCTTTTCAAGGTTTTGTTAGCAACTCAATACTTTCCTCACAAGATCTCACAATATATCAAGAATAAATATTCACACAATTACATATATTCAATCCATGATAATAATAAACTCATAGAAAATATTATTGATATATATCTACTTAAGGAATGAAAATAAATTGTATTTTTTTTTGGTAGATAAGATACTATAGCATTAATACCGGGTTTTACAGGTTGACCCAAAACCTTTTACAAAAATTAGCCTAGGGATATTGATGAACATGTCCTTACTGAGGATCATATATATGTAAAATATACATGTTGCCAAAGCCATTACATCCGGTAAGGCACATAGCCTGTTATCAAAAAGAAACTTCCCATACAACATTTTGGGTATACCCTGATAAAAAAAACCTGCATCATAATTACAAAAAAAGAAACAGACGCAGATCCCTTCCTTGAAACAGTGGAGAAACAAAAAGTTGTAGACACACATAGCAAAGTATTGAAGAAAACTCCCACAAGCTCTGTATTGACAGTTACTCTTAATAATTCTTTGGTAATTGCTTTCTTCTGTATATGAAATGCTTTGGGACCACATCCTATCTTGGCAAATCAGCCTTGAATAAGTGAACCTGCTGGCTAGATTTATGGCGATGGCTATCTGGTGGTCCACGTGGCTCTGGTTTGAAGTCTTATATTGTCATTTCTTTCCTACCCTATGATTATCAACCAACCTCAAATTACTACGATGACTAGGAGCCATGTTATCTGACATGTGACTGTCCCTATTAGTCTTTGTGGTATTTCCAAGAAGCATCCACCAAGATTGACAACTCGGATAATTTTTATTGTGATTCCATTTCAAAAAATATATGGGAATACTCATAGTCTTCGAACTTACAGTGCCTTACCTATTGGTAAATTTGACTATAATTCTTGGCATTCTTGTTGAATAAACTCCTCTACTTTGCTCAGGACACCGTGTTCCCATTTTAAAAGTCTGTCACCATAAACACCCAAATTGGCCAGCTTATCAACAACTTTTTTAGCTTCTCAAAAGACACATTGGGCTTTTTTGTCCTGTACTCCCTGGAAAAGGATCCTAGCCTCTTCAAAAATTGTTTTAATCCTCCAAGGAGGCGTTTTCTAATTATTGAGGAGATTTATAACATGCATAGAGTCTCCTTCTATGATCAGATTGCTTTCTAAGTCTTGAGTCATTTGAATGCCTCTCCACATAGTTCTAGCTTCAGCTTCATTGTTCGTCCTTATTCCCAAATATTCAAAAAACCCAAGCATCATGTTCCCATTATGATCTCGCACAATACTATCAGTGCTTGCTCTGCCAGGATTGTCCTTAGCCACTCCATAAAAATTAAGCTTAAACCAACCCATATGAGGTGGGTATCACTTAACATTGGCTCTGGGGTTTACTACCCTAGGCACAGACTCATCTAACAAGGTTAAGCTTAAATATTGAGCAATCGTGGTCTCCTACAGATGAGGTTTACGACTATAAAAAGGGATAAGGTTCACATTCTCATTGGTAAAGGATAGGATCCTGGAAATGATAGTTTGATGATCATGGATAGACTCATTAAAGACTCTATGGTTCCTTTCTAACCACACCTACCAAATATAGTGATTGAGACAAATTTTCCACATGTATCTAAGTCTTTGGTTTGAAAAGGGGCAAGGCCACTAGACGAACAAATCAAGTACGGTGGTTGGACGAAAATAAATTGTATTGCAAAGCTTATTTGATACCCAATTACAATACTTTATCTTTAATATATACACATTTGATATGAGACCCTTTACATTCACAAGACTCTTGACATTTCTACTTTCCATAAACTATTCATCTCCTCAAACACACAAGAGATCTAACACTTCATATTTATCATGGGATAAATACCACATAATAATAATTCTATTGTTGGATCACATATCCACACAAGGAAAAAGACTCTAATGATTCACATACTAAATTATAAACTCTTACATAACTTTATACTTACATGACACCTCACCTACATAACTCCTCGCTTACATAACTCCACACTTATATGACACCTACCATATACTCAAATATTTTTTTCAATGAGTTTACACATGTTTTTTTGATGGGTCATGGTCCCCTCATACTGAGTGGGGTTTGAACCTTGGACCTCCCAAAGAGAAGCCAAATCTCTTACCACTACAATAAGCTTACAACTTCTACCATATACTCAAATATTTATAACACTCTAAACTAAACTATTTACATGGTACTTACAATATTCTTGTAAGTTACTAAATAATGTAATACTTCCAAGAGGGTTATTGATGGTTTCTCTCATAGATGGTATTCAAAGGGGATTTCCAAGTGTCAGTTGGCATATGTGGTTGTCATTATCCTAATTTTCTATTTTAACTCTCTATAATAGGTTTTCATTAACTTTTTAACTGCTTTGGTTTTTTGTATTATAACTAAAAAAATTTCATGGGAGGGGGTTGTTGGAGTATATTACATTATTTGGTACATGCTAATGTACCACCTTGGGTACATATTTAGATTAGGAGTGTGTCTTAGATTAGAGTGTGAGTAAATATTTTATGTAATGTAATAATGTGCAGGAAATGCACAAGTGTCATGTAGTTAAGTGTGCAAGTGTGATGAGTGTAGATGTGCACAAGTGTCCTTTATGTAAGAGTGCACATGTGTCCTTAGAATAGGAAAGTGAAGAGTCTCAAGAAGAGTGAAGGCCAAGAGTACTCCATATGAAGAGTCACATTCTATTATATATGTGACTAAGCATTGTATGAGAAATAGTGAAGATGAGGAGAGAATGTGAGAGTATGGTGTATGTGACCTTTATTCAATATCATGTTACTATTTTCGTGAGCATTTGTTAATGTCCATTTTATGAGTTGTTGCAGAATTTATTTATGAGTTTTATGTGATTGAAATATTGCCATTATCATATATTTCATATTGCAACTTTATTTGAGATCTTGTGGTTATTTGCTTTTAGTATTAAGCATCAAAATCTAACAGTGGTATCAGAGCTACAACAAGGTTTTCTTGCACAGGTTTTGAAAAGTTGCAAATAGTCTAAGGACATTTCTACTAGTCAAGGAGAAACCAGTAAGGTTGAAGATATTACCTCTGGAGAAGGAAAACCAGAGAAGATAGTATTTCCACTATGTTGAAGAAAAACCAATGAAGATTAAAGATAGATTGAGTTTACCTATTCCAAGAATAAATTTGGAATAGAAGGCAGTCTACAACATAGTTTTAGGTCTTGAAGATAGATCTTGATATTGACAAGATTAAGAGACCCAAGAAGGAGGTCCTATTAAAAGGGTTGATAGTAAAAGCAAACTTGAAGGTAGAAGAAGACCTCAAGTTGCATTTGGCTAGAGTCTTTCCATAGGGTTGCAGAAAAACTCGTGAAGACTAGGACTCAACATAGATTTCTTTCCACTAGATTGAAGAACAACTAGTGAAGATTATTGATTTCAGATTTTTGGATATTTGGATGTATTTGATTGTTGTTGTTTAAGTTTTTGTTGCAGAAAATTAATTCTCAGAAGTTGAGAAGCTTCCTACAATAGATAGAGAAGAATTTCACCTTTGATTGCCTGAAAGTCTATGTGCTTTCCTCACGCAGGAATTGATTTTGGAAGTGCAACAAAATATTGGAGATTAAAGGCCTAAGAGAAAGGTCTCATTGGAGAATTTGAAGAATTGAAGATAGAAGAATTTGAAGATTGTAGAAAGAGGATTGAATATTGAGGAGACCCAAAGAGCTCCCATTGAAGATTGAATAATATTGAGGAGACCCAAAGAGCTCCCATTGAAGATTGAAGACTGAATATTGAGGAGACCCAAGAGAAGAGGTCCCATAGCATATTGAAGAGAGAAGAGAGGAAGAGGCTAGAAAATCCCTATTGAAGATTGAGAAAAAGGAGACCCAAGAGAAGAGGTCCCATTGAATATTTGAGAAAGGAGATAGGATATTTGAGAGAGAATATTGAGGAGGCCTAGGAAAAGGTCCCATTGAAATTTGGAAGGAGAAAGAAGGAGAATAGAGAAGCCCTATTGAGAAATTGAAGAAGTGGCCATTGGAGAAGATTTGAAGAAATTTCGAGGTAGAAGATTGCAAGAAGAAGAAACTTCTGAAAAAAGGTAATCACATAAAAAATTGGGACAATTATCACCATCCGACAACAAGCCCAAAAGGATTTGTGAAACTGATTCAAGGAGAAAGTTTTTGGCAAGAAGTTTGCCAAATTTTGGAAAGTATTTTTGAAGACTTCAAGACATTCAGATTCTTGAAGAAGAGGCCAAAAAAGAGGTCAAATTTGAAGATAGAATTCAGTGAGAGCTAAGGAGGAGAAAGAGGATTGAAAGAGGCCACAAGTTGATATTTTTGGAGGCAGCCATTAAAGTTTTGAAGGCTGATTTTTGAAGAAGAAGATTGTAGAATTTCAGGGTAGAATTTGAAGAGTTTCAAGATAGCAAGTTAGAGGAGGAGAAATCAAAATTTTGGAGCAGCATTTGAAGAGTTTTGGACTGCAATTTAAGGCAGCAAATTGAAGGAGATAGAGGCAATTTTTGGACAGCAAAAAGGTAGTGGATTGAAGGAGTTAGAGGCAGCATATTGGACAACATTTGGTGCTACAAATTTTAGAGTTTGGGATAACATTCGAAGAAGAGTTAGAGTTGCAGATTTTAGAGATTCTTGGCAGCATTCTGAAAGGAGAAAGGAGAAGTTTTTGGACAACATATTTGGAAGAAGATAGAAGCTATTTTTTGATAGTATTTTTGAAAGGTGAAAGAAATTTTTTGGAGAGCAAGTTGAAAAGAGGAGAGAGCATATTTTTGAGCAGCAACTTAAGAAAAAGGAAGAGCTGCAAATTGAAGGTATTGGACAACAAGTTTTGACAGTGAGAAGGTGAGCTAAATCTGCAAAGAAGCAAGCTACAAAAGAGACCAAAAAGGTTTGAAAATTTGGTGCTTAAAAGTGTATTTCATTTATGTGAAAGAGTGGATTTAATTCAAGTTTAATAGGCACCATATTCTAGAGTTTAAATCAGCAAAAAGAAACTCTAAGTTTAGTGTCTCCAAGTTGATGAAGGAGGCATCTCGGTCAACCTTGAATTTGCATTATAAAACAACAAAAGTAGAAGTTAAATATTGCATAAGGAAGGAGTCCAAAAAGTTTGCAAATTGGTACTTTGATAAAGCATAAAGGAGGTGGTCTATTTCAAGTGTTAAAATCAAAAAAATAAGTGCAAAAGGGTGTTAAAGAGAGCAAACAACCAAGATTTGAAAAAGGAGCTCTCAAAGCCATTGAACCAACTCACATATCGTTGATAAGCCGAGCTACAATCTATTGTAAAAGTGAGCACACAGAAGCAAGACAATAGGAGTGGCAGCCAAAGTTGAATGGAGGAGAGCCACCATGTTGGAAGGGAGAGAGTCACCTAGGTTGAGGATGAACCACCACAAGCGGAGAAGCTATCAGATGTAGAAGGAAGAACCACCATACTAAAGAGAAGAGCCACCAAGTTGAGGAGGAGGAGCAAAGTCTCAACACCACCATTAGCTCCATTCAAGGAGCTCAAATGTGGTCTACGAATGGGTAGCTAAGAAGACATTCGATGGATTTTGAAAATATGGGCATTGAGAAGCCAAAACATTGAAGGAGTTGAGTTAGGGCAAGTTGGAATGAAAGCTAAGCACCAAGGAATCAACCACCGCACAAGTGAGCATCTGAATTGCTATTGGTGAGAAGCCACATGTCAATTGAAACATCCAAGATGCCATAACACCACCAAACAAGGTAGAATAATGCTTCTGGTTCCTTATTGCCAAGTGTTACGTAGTAAGGAGGAGTGTTGGAGAGTTGAAGCGCTAAAAAGGAGACCAACAATCATGTGGTATGTGAGTTGAAGAGTAAAAGACATTACCTACCATTTGGCACGTTGAATACAGAATACCAACAGGTTTTTGGAGGGAGCCAAAATAATTCAAAGCATTTATTAAATGCATGGGTCAAGACATTTATGAAGATATCCATTTTTTTGAATTTTCCTTTGGAGAGCATCGAGCTTTCATCTCTGAAAGTGTTCATTGAGTAAGCACCTACAGGAGAGAGAAGGAAGTGGAAGTTGAAGGGTCAACATTGGAAGATCGAATATTTTGTTGATAATTTCGTGCGCTCTTGCAAGGAGGTAATATTTAAGTTAAGCTTTGATTTTCTAAAGGTTGGAGTTATAAGGAGTGAATAATATTTTATTTTCTTAAAGTTGAATGCAATTAATTCATTTCCACATTGATTAAGTGAATTATTGGAGGTATAAGGTTTATAAGTGGAAAATCAAAACCCTAGATATCTTATTATTGCATTTTGAGAATTTTTGTAAAGTTTTGAAAAGTTGATTTGAAGTTTTGGGAAGTTAATTACATGTTTTGTAATTAATTTATTTGATTTTGAAAAGCAATTTGAAATATTTGCAAATTGATAATTTTGGAGAAATAAGGATTTCAACATCAAATTAGGAATACAAAAATTTGCAAATATCTTTTACTAAACTTCTAAATTTCTAATTGGGGAGTTATAAGGAATTCAACATCAACATAGGATTGTGAAATTTAGAATTTAGAAATCATATTTTTGAAATTTGGGAGATAAAAGGTATTCAACCTAGAGATTTGAAGAATTGAAACCTTTGTCAAAAATTATTGATTGATCATTCATAACTAGGGAGAAATAAGGTATTCACCTTAAAGAAGTAGAAGTTGAATATTATATTGAAATTGTCATATATTCAAACTTAGGGAGACATAAGGAATTTAACTCAAAATGGCTTAGAAATATACTTGATTCAATGCATAATAGTATGATTAGAAGAAATAAACCAATATGGCTTAGAAATACTTTTGAGGAATCACAAATTGATAGTTTGACAAGAGTAGATTCTATAAATACATATTCTAACAATATGATAGAAGAAATTGATGAAAATTATACTAATGGAAATATTGAGAGTGAACTCAAAGACCATTCTCAAAATATAGTGAAAAATGTTGGTCAAGAAGATTTCTTATAGACTTATGAAAGAAGCAAAGGTAAAATCGCCTCAATTGTACACAAATGGTTATATCAGTTGATCAAGAAAACAAATGAAATTAAAATTTTCAAAACAACAAGAGAAGATTTGAAATGCACATATTGTAATAGAGTTGGACATGAAGAAGCCAATTGTTGGAATTTACATCCTTGTAAATATTATGGAAAAGAATCACATTCATCTACTTTTTGCTATCACAAGGAAGAATATTATAGCAAATTTGAAAAGGTTTTAACATACATATTAGAGTGTTTATTTCAAAATATTATTTCTAAAGTCTTTGCTAACAATGGATACAAGCATGAAGAATAGGAAAAAATATTATCCAAAGAGAAAGAAAAATAAAAGTGGACAAGAGAAGTAATTAGATCTCTTGCTCAACAAGGCTATCTAATGATAGACTATATTGAAAGTCCAAGATGAAAGTAAAATTCAAAGATAAAGAAAAGGAATCAGATCAAAGGTAAGATAAAGACTAAACCAAAAAAAATACTCATTTGAAGACTCTAGTTATAAATTTACTAGAGATAGATTGAAGACAGGAGATGAAGATCCATATTGAATACTAAAGTCTTTAATAACCAAATAATGTAATGTAGGGGGTGTTGGAGTTACATTATTTGGTACATGCTAATGTACCACCTTGGGTACATCTTTAGATTAGGAGTGTGTCTTAGATTATAGTGTGAGTAAATATTTTATGTAATGTAATAATGTGCAATAAATGCACAAGTGTCATGTAGTTAAGTGTGCAAGTGTGGTGAGTGTAGATGTGCACAAGTGTCCTTTATGTAAGAGTGCACGTGTCATTAGAATAGGAAAGTGAAGAGTCTCAAGAAGAGTGAATGCCAAGAGTACTCCATATGAAGAGTCATATTCTATCAGGGTTATGCATAAGGGGTCGGACACAAAACGTACTCGTAAAAAAATGGTAAATTTATTTTGAAACCCTAGCGAATCTTGGGCAACTTCATGTAGGAAGACATGGCGAAATACTTTATTTTTTCACCAAAAATTAGAAAAAATTGGTGAATTTTTGTTTATATTGGAAAAAAATTAAACAACACCAAACTACCATCAGATATGCATCCAAGGGAGGGTCGGGTGCAAAATTGCATCCAGGGGAAGGCCAAGTGCATTTATGTATTCAGGGGAGCCTATGTAGAAATACATTCAAGGAAGGCTCGGATGTATTTCTGCATCAAATCCCCCCAATACATAAATGCACCTGGACTTCCCCCAGATGTAATTTTGCACCTGGACCAACCCTACCCAACTGGGCATAAAATTATATCCAGATCGAATCGGGTGCAATATTGCATATGGACCGAACCGGATGCAAAATTGCATCTGGCCTGAACTAAGTTTAAAATTGCATCCTGTCTAAACCGATTGTAAAATTGCATCTGGCCTGAATCGGGTGTAAAACTACATCTGACCTGAATCGGTTGTAAAATTGCATCCGACCTGAACCGGGTGCAAAAATGCATATGGCCTGAACTGGGTGCAAAATTGCATCCAGTAGAATTGCACGCAGTCTACTGTAGAAATGGTTTTGGATGGTTGTAGCATAGGTCTAACTATAGTGTGGTTTCATCCGGTACTGTTGGTTGCAGAATAAGGTTTTGATCGATTTTAGAACAAGGTTTCAGTCGGTTGCAGAATTGTGGTGTCAAGTGGATATACAGTTGGTGTTAGATGGTTACAGAACTGGATTGATATATTCATCAAGTGTAGAACAAGGTCTGAAAATGAATTTGTATCCCTAGGGTGTTAATTATATATAGAGGTATACTTGGCGAGTTGGGCGGGATAATTTAGAAATTTTAAAATTTTAGGGCGAAAAGGGTACTTTATTTAGGTAGGATTACTTGTAAATTTTTCAAAATATTCATGATAGTCGCATCAAAGGATGGCTAACTGACACCTAATTTTTTTTTTCCCAAAAATTTTGGCTAAATAACCGACATCCAAGTCCCGAAAATTTCGCAAATTTGAATTTTTGAAAATGCTTTTTTTTGCCCCAATGGCAAAGTTTTGCCACTATGCATAACCCTGCATTCTATTATATATGTGACTAAGCATTGTACGATATTACTGAAATGGGGAGGAGAGAATGTGAGATTATGGTGTATGTGATCTTTATTCAATATCATGTTACTATTTTCGTGAGCATTTGTTAATGCCCATTTCATGAGTTATTGCAATAGTTATTTATGAGTTTTATGTGATTGAAATATGACTATTATCATATATTTCATATTGTAAATTTATTTGAGATCTTGTTTTTATTTGCTTTTAGTATTAAAAATCAAAAGCTAACAGGTAGTATAGAATCCTATTTACCAAAAACACTAAAAAACTTAGAAAACAAGATAAAAAAATTTACACATAATTACTTATTTTAAGAGACACTAGAATAATAAAATATGATGCATTTAGTATGAAAATATTATAAACACATTTTAGTATAATATACTTTAATATATAATTTATTGTCCATTAACTTTGATATTATATTTGTTAAAGCTTCTAGTTGGAGGTTTATGTTTATATAAATGGCTTATACACAATATTACATTTTTTGTTTAGGTCAATTAAACTATATCCAACTTGCCCTTTTATCAAATATATTCTCCATTTCATTTTCTATCATATATATTCTTCATTTTTCTTAAATTGCTATGTTTCCACAATTAGATCCTTGACATCATTTTTATTTATAGATACAACCAATTGCCTTCAAAAATTCAAATTTCACTAAAACTAAATCAATACCATGATTGGCTAAATTACCAGCTACCAATTTACTTCTCTATAGATATATGATTAGATTTCCAAGATATTTCCTCCAATAATAGTCGATATAGTTGATGAACATTGGCAATAATTTATTTTATAATCCCCATATCCATTTTTATTGATAGAATTAATGATAGTTTATGTTTCTACTTCAATTGAAATACATTTCCATCCTTTATCAATTACAATTTTTATTCTTGTAAGTAGTGTCTTAGTTGCATAGTTGTTAGTTGAAGTCCCACATGATTATGAACAAGAAGAGTTTTGCCTTCATTATTTCAAAAAACACCACTTTTGTCAACTTTTTATTTTTTTTATTTATTTTAAAAACACCATCACAATAATTTTTGATAAACCCAATTTTTGGACATTTTTAATTTATCATAGAGTGAAGTAAATCCTTTTTGTTAACTCTATTTTTGTATATTATGCTTCCATGTATGTTCAAATCCTATAACAATAATGCTAGCACCTCTTTTTTCACACAAGATAGTTCCCATGATGAGCGTCATGTTTGTAAAAATTATATAAGAGAGACAATAATATGGTTTCAAACTTGATATTTATTTTTAACTATTATATTATTCCTTTCAAGCTATAAATTCCAACAAATAATGGCAAGTCTAATCCTCCATATACTATGCATTACTTTAGCATTGAAATAATTGATTCAATATTTTATTAACTCTTTCAATGCTAATGGGGCTATCTACTATATATATATATATATATATATATATATATATATGAAAAGTATCCCCATATGGTGTAAGCAAAGGGACAATGGAGAAGTAAATGATCTAATGTTTCTAGATCCCTTATTACATAAGGCCCACCTAAAAGGGTTATAACATCCTCTTCTTTGTAGACTCTCTCTCACATAAATGGTACTTTGGATGACTAAGTAAAGGAGTGTTGAGGCCTTCGGGAAGGCCTCCAATGACCAAATACTCTTTCAAGGGAAATTATTAGAGTTGAAATTTTTTATATGCTCAAAATCCTCATATCCCAACTTGACTAAGTATCCACCATTTTTTGAGATTCCAAATCAACTCATCCTTTTGCCTAAAAATAGATAAGTAGAATTTTTGAAGTATCTTTTGAAGCTTAGTTTCTATTTGTTTGAGTCTATCTCATTTAATCATTACTCACATTAATTTAATATCTGATCTTTAGAGCTTTACAAGCTAGACATGCTTGAGTCAATGGTTGTCATTTTGAAACAAAAGTAAGAAGATAAGAACTCAACCAATCATTGGACCAAAAAATTATTAAATACCAATCACTAATTGACCATCTAATATGTTTCTTAATCAATTGTAAACTATGTGATATGAATTTCTATGTTGACAATCCTATGAGAAAAGCAGGCGCATTAACCATGTATTATGATGCAAGCCAAATATATAATACATTGTGGAGGTGGTTATTCAGAATAACCAACCTAACCACCTAGCCCTAACCACCTAATGTAAGTGCTAACATAATATGCGCTACATGGTGTTAGGCGTAAATAAATGTAATACACATACACTATATTATATGCTAACATCCCCCCTTATTACATTATTTGGGATAACATAGAGAAATCCCCCCTTAATGTTGAAGGAGAGAAAATGAAAGATGTTTTTGTGCTAGCTTTGTCTTTGGCTCTGGCTCTGGCTTATGGATCTGGCTTTGGCTCTAAGGTTGCCATTGGAATAGGACCTTTGGTTCTATCTCTGGATTTGCCTATGGATCTACCTCTAGATCATTGCCTCTAGATCTATCACAAAAAGCATTGCAAGGTTCATTATCTAAATAATTTAAGTGCATTAAGACAACATATATTTTTTTTAAATAAAATTTTTGCCTAACTCTTCCCTTGATCTTTGGATAATCTCTAATAATTTTTTTCCCCTACGACAAATGTATGTATGTATATGTATGTATATGTATGTATATGTATGTATATGTATGTATATATGTATGCATGTATGTATGTATGTCTGTATGTGTGTGTGTGTGTGTTGAATCAATTATATGGGATTTAAATGGGCCCCATCCATATTACATTGTGGTATTACAACAAACTTGGAAATTATGCATGAATCGCTTGGCAAGATTAGAACTTTGATCTCTTCCTTAAAAGTTAAGGAATCTAACCGGTTGAGCTAATGCCATTTTTATTATAAAGTAATATACTTTATTATAAATATAATTTAATATATTTTATAAATAAGAGGATTAAAAAAACAAGCCTGGTTATGGGTTTCCATCTAGAGAAAAATTTCATCTATCTTATATATAAATATTGGGCTATGGACATTACAACATTTGAGAACAAAAGTCTTTTTAACTAATAATATCTTGTAAAGAGAAATCTATTTCACCCATAACAATTTCTAAGGTTTAGATCATTTATCAAACTTGAAATATGGACATATGAGTTCAAGATAATTTTGATAAGTATTGGGGAGAATGTTTCCTATTGAGGATTGGTATTTGAAAAGTGTAGGGACACCTGTTAAGGATAATAAATATCTAGTCTAAGCTAGAGATGGTAGATAAATATGTACTTATGGATAATTCCAATCCTCGCATTACATTTTTCCATAACCCTAGCATGGGGATGTGGAGTATGAATAACGCATGTCATTAAGTTCAAACCTCAATACTAGTACTTAATGGAAGTGGAATATAGGAGAAGGGTATGGAATCATAGGGGACCCATGTAAGGATAAGTACTTAGGAAGAAATAACCTACTCTATATTGTGAATTTATCACAAGCCATTAAGAGGAGGAGTATTAGGAAGTGAGCAACATCCAAGGAATTTATTCTTCCCTTTATCATTGTGAGTTTGGGAGTTGTTTTTCTATTTGTGTAACAAGTTGCTCTACACAGGAAAAATTCATGTAAGTGGGACTTTAGCCCTCTACCCAAGTTCATTATTGGAAAACTTAAAACTAATTTCATGATTATAATGCCTTGTTAGAACTACTAGATGTGATAATAATAATTTTTTTTTTGTCTAGAAAAGATACAAAGTAGGTTCTACTTAACAAATAAATATTAAAAGGTATCAAGATATAGAATGTGTTTTGAATTTTTTCCTTTTGAAATTGGGATGGATAGTAGGGAGAATGCCTTAGGATTGTAGATATTTGTGACAAGTCTTTCTTTTTGGTTTAGTTTATTCATCTGAATTGAATAGATTGAAATGAGTTAAAACTAAGTCCTCTTCAAGTTTGCATAGGACTAGAGTTAAAATATTAATAAATTGCACTTTAATACATATTATCTTATATTATCAACCTCACTAACTTATGTTGAGATCTATAGCCAATCATCACTACTTGGTTTATTGGAAAATTTGTATTGACTATATGGACATCAATCTATCTTAATTGGCATTGGTAATTGAGATTGGATGAGTCACTCTACAATTCTAGCATTCCTTCTATCTTGGTTAATATTTCTTCAAAAACACTTTTTGCTGCTTACACCTATTTTAATGCTAGATGTTGCCTCAAAATAAAATGTAATAACCTTCAACAAAGGTCATATTGGTTAAGAAATTTATGGCTTGATACAATAACATGTGTATTTCATAATGATTAGGATCTATGTTATTGAATCATGGTTAGCATTTCTAAACATATATAAATTTATATATTAGTTAGAGACCATGTAATTGCCACTAAAATATATCAGTATCCAAGGGAACCAAATCAAATATTTCATATTTTTTATTCATTTATTATTTTCCATTTTCATTAGGTGATTAGTTTATTCCACTTATTCCTTTCTATATAATTATTTCTACAAAGCATCAAACTAGTTGTAAATATTTATCATTTAACCTTACAAATTTTTTATATGTCTCTCTTTTGTGATGTAGAGAAAGTATTGAAGTGGCTTATGCTAATATTTTCCAAAAACTCATTTCATAACTCTTATAGGGAAGTGCTTTCAAGGTTTTGACTACAAATACAAGGATTTTTATATCAATATTTGAAGGGTCCATGGTTATATTTTGTAAAATATTCTAAGGTTATGAATATGAAACTAGGGTTTTAAATAACATTGCTAAGGTTTGTGTAAAATCATTCATTTTCTTGGTCTACTATATTTTTACAAAGTCAAGTTGTATAGAGGGAAAGTGACTTTGGAATGTAAAAGATTAATAGTTTTATAGAATATTGATGGATGGCCTCAATGCACTAACAAATTTTTGGGAAGAGACTTGTTGCACTAAAAATGACTCCCGGGGTTGGGCTATTAAAATGTGAATTGATTTTAAGATCCATCAAACATAATCTTGAAATACAATGTATCATATAAATAAGAAGTGGTGAATTTCTCATGTTTTAATTTATGGTCGAATAGAAGAAATTGTTAATAATTATGGACAAGCACCTACTTTTTAAAAACTTATATAAAATCGGTGATATTCCCATTTAGAATTTATTTCTTTCTCCTATTTTAAGCCTTCAATTATCAATAAAATATGTTACCAAATTTTTAAATTTTGGAGGGGTCTTCTTGGCAAACAATACCTTGATTCATTTATTTTCCTTATGGGTGATTTATCATGATGTTTTATATAGTTGTTATGTGGCATAAAATAAATTATATATATATATATATATATATATAGATAGATAGATAGATATACATTTTTTTTCCTCGAAAAAAGTCGTAATTTTATATTAAGTAAATATGAAATTACATTCTTCATATGCCTCTTTGGTATTTCTTCAAAATTTCAATAGTGACCTAAAAATCAGGTCATTTATACATCATAATTAGCTATCTCTATCATGCTAAGTTCTAACCTTAGGCACCTTCCCAATTTATCAAACAATATCCTTTAAATCACTAACTTTTGAGTTTTTTTGAAAAAGTTGTTTTATCTGTGCTTGCTTTAACTAGAGTGTATTAATCCCCCTAGATAGATATTTTGACCAGCTGCAATGCATTGCCCTCATTGAATTCTTGTACTAAGCACATACCTGGATCAATATGAAGTGCCTCCTTTGAGAGTTCATCTGCTTCCCTATTTAGTTCTCTATAAATATGCCAAAAAGTAAAAGCTTCACTTTGATTCACAAATTCTTTTATTTGAGAGAATATGGGTTGTAGAATCATGTTTTCCATCCTAAAAACACCAAGCATCCAATTTATTACCACCTATGAGTCTCCGTAAATTTAAATTTTTTGTATTCCTTTTGATTCTACCAATTGAACCAACAATTTGAGGGCCATAATTTCAGCATAATTATTAGAACCTTCTCCCAATCTAGCCTTGAATTTAAAATAATGAGAGTAAAAAAATATAGTAATCCTCCTGCTCCACAAACTCTAGGGACCCCTTGTCTAGCCCCATAAAAAAAACCCCAGGCCCCTGATTTATCAATCTTTGGAGGGATGATTTGTCTGTTTACCTTTGTTGTTGCCGAAACCTTACAATTTTTTAAACTGCCAATGATTTGGGTGGAGACCTACCAAGTAGGCTTCTCTTGATCCTGAAAAATTAAAGCATTCCTAGTTAACCATACTCCCCAAGACACAAACAATGGGAGAGCTATAAAACCTTTGTAAGAACTATTTTCAAACCAATATTTTAAGCACTCTCCTAAGGAATCTTCTTGCCATCCTATAGGAAGCTTTAATTGTGCTATAACCTCCCTCCAAACCTATCTAGTAAAGGAGCAAGCAACCAGTAAATGATCAATTGTTTCATTGTTTGACTTACATAAATGACACCTTCCTGGACCATTCCAATTCTTCTTCTATAAAACCTCCCATGTTAGAACCTTATTTTTCATGGCAAGCCACAGGAATAATCTTGTCTTCAATGGGGATTTCTACTTCCAAAGTGTCTTCCACCACCATGTTGGATTGTCATTGCTATCTTCCAATAGAGTCTTATACCCCAACTTTGGAGTGTACTCCCCTGTAGCTCCATTCTTTGTCCAGACCAATTGATCAGTTTCCTCTCGCAACTTGATATGTCCAACTTTAAGTCTCCCCACATATTCTTCCCACTGGTGAGCCTCTTGGCCCTAAAGCCCTAACATTGTTGCTTCCTTCCATCCCTAACTCTAGTTTGTAGAAGATTTTGGGTTAGCTGCTTGGGCAAGATTTCCAATCCCTTGTGCTCTTAGGGTTTGAATTATATTATTTGGCAGTTTGTGCATATCACCACAACCTATCCAAGGGTCTAATCCTAGTCTTATCCTTGAACCATCCCCTATTTTCTAGGCAAGCCAATCACCAACAATATAAAATTCTTGAATCATTACCTTCCAACAGATTGAAACATTATGTGTTTGCTTAATTGGGGCCCTTATCCACTCCTCAACTGTGAGTGGCTCTAAATACTTTTCATGTATAATATTATTCCATAAGCCTTCCTTTGATATTATCTTCCAAACACACTTTGATGCTAGAGCCTTGCTAAATAGGAAGATGTTCTTAAGTCCCCAACCTCCATTTTCCTTGGGCTTGGCTAAGGATTGTCATTTAACCAAGGGAATACCTTCCCTTTCCCTTTTCCCTATCCATAAGAATCTATAGCTTAACTATCTATTTTTTTCCAAAACTCCTTTTGGTATATGAGCCAAAGATTACCAATATATTGGTATTGCCTCCAACACAGACTTGACCAAAGTCAATCTCCCCCAAAAGAGAGCCATTTGTTGCACCAAATATTAATTCTTCCTTCCACCTTCTTTATCAACCAATTCCAATCTTATTTAGTGTAGTCATTGGGTTTCAAAAAAGAACCCAAGATATTTAAACCCCTCTTGAAGATCAAATCTATTAAAGGGAAAAATTTGACCTATTGTTATGGTTTGATTTTGATTCACACAGTTAAAAGAAATTCTTGACTTATGTGCATTAATCTACATACTTGTTACCAGACAAAAAATATCTAAAGATTATTTTAACTTCTCTACAACTCTTATTGTTCCATATATGAAAAGGAGAACATCATCTACAAAAAGTAGATGGGTAACTTCCATTGTTCTACCTATTTTAATTCCCTTTATTTCTCCTTTCCTCTTTGCTTCTATAATACACCTACTTAATCCCTCAGCTACCAAAAGAAATAATAATGGTGACAAGGGGTAACCTTGTCTAATACCTCGAGAAGCTTTGAAGAACTGAGAGGCTGACCCATTAACCAAAACTACAAAATAAATAGAACAAAGACATCCCATAATCCAATTCACCATCTGCACATAGAACCCAATATGAGTAAGTATCATTCTTAAATATAACCAATTTACTCTATCAAAATCCTTGGAGAGATCCAACTTCATCACCATTGTTGGTAGTTTCTTTGATTTTATGGTATGAAGACTTTCTTAAGCACCACCAATTGCTTCATGAATTTGTCTACCATGTAGGAAACCAAATTTCTCAATAGATATAGAAGCATAGAAGAACCTTTTAATTCTTGAAGCAATTATTTTTGTTATGATTTTATACACACAATTACACAAAGAAATGAGCCTAAAATAAACAAATGAAGAAGGATTGTCCTTTTCTGGAATAAGAGCAATGAAGGCAGATTTGAAAACTACATTCACCTTTCCTTTTAACCTATATTTCTCAACAACCTTGAGTAGGTCAGACTCCAAAATGTCATAAATCCCAAGAAATAATTCCACAATACACCCATCAAGTCCTAGACTCTTATGTTTTTGAAGGAAGGTTAAAACAACTTTGAGCTCCTCCTTTGAGACTTGCTTAATCAAATCATCATCAACTTCCTCATCTATAAATCTAGGAAACAGAGAAGCTATTTTAACTATTTTAGCTATATTAACTTGACTAGGATCCTTGTACAGTTGACCAAAATGCCTTACACCCATGTCTTCTATTCCTTTAAAGGAAAATATTTTACTTCCATCTTGTCCCTGTAACTCCCAAATTGTATTTTGATGTTTTTTGTGGTTTGCAAAGCTATGAAAAAATTTAGTGTTCTCATCCCCATTTGTAATCCATAGTGCTCTATTATTGAGCCTCCATTGTGCTTCTCTCTCTGCCAACAATCTACTCTTCTCTTGTTTCATACTTTTATACTTAAACCTTATTTTCTCATCCATTTCTTTTCAATTTCATCTGCTAGAAACACTGCAAGATCCTCCTCAATCTACTATGACTCTACTCTTTGGTTTTGAAGTGGTGGTTCTCTATTGTGACTCTGCTATTTGGTTTTGAAGTGGTGGTTCTTGCGGTATTTCATCTCCTTTCATGTCTTTTAGTAGGGCCTTTATTCTTCTTGTTGCTGAAACCTTTCAGTACTTCCTCTTTTATGTCCTTGAAGTTGTTTGCTGGTGGGTCTGAGGAATTTTGGCTTCATGAGCAATTTTGCATAACATCCTTTTGGTTTTGGAGGAGACCATGTACTTTCTACTGTGACTCTACTCTCTGGGTTTGTGATGTTGGATCTTATAGGTTTTTAGTTTCTTTCATGGCTTTTGGGGTTGGCCTCTGCTTCTCTTGTTGTTGAATCCTTACAAGTTTTCCTTTTTTGTGTCCTTGAAGCTATGGTGCTGAAGGTTGTCTGGGATGCTTGGATGCTTCCTTTCATTTTGGGATCTAATTTCTATAGTCGTGCCTCTTCATGACTCCTTATTTTTGGATTCCTATGGAACTTTCCTACCTTTTCCTTCATATGTATTATTCCACTATCGTTGTTTCCTGTGATGGGTTGTTGTTTCTTGAATACTTTATTTTTTCTTCTTGAGGACTTCGTAGCCTAGGAAGATCCTCTTTTTCCTAATTCATTGATGCACCATCCTTCAGGCTATTGTTCCATTGCATAAGGATTTCATAGCCTACAAAATTCCTCTTTATGCTGCTTCATTTTTCAGGCTTTCAGGGAGTGGTTTTTTTAGTTTTCATTATCTTGCACCATCCCTGTGTGATTCTCGTCCCTATTTTGGTGGGATTCACATTTTTTTTGTTCCACTGTTCGACCCATTTTTTTAGGGTGGTTTTTCTGATTCATTCTGGTATTTCCCTACATGGGAAGTAGTTTCTTCTCAGGTCCTATTATCCAAAGGTGGTTTCTAGTTTTCTCGCCCTTGGGTTGTTTCAAAATTTAAATTCCTAGCTTTGTTTCCTTTTCCCACCTATGGGAAAGTTTCAAAATTATTTTTAGTGGTTGGGGTGGTTTGGCACTTTCTCCCACCCTTTGTTTGCTTCAAAATCTTGTTTGGCACATTTTGATTCAAATTTGGTTCTCTAGCAGGCTTTCCCTTCCTACCCATTTTTTCTTTGGTGCATATGAAGACTTCTTCCTCTGGCGCAAAGGAAAGCACCTTCCTCTAGCAAAAAGGATGGCACATTCCTTTTCCTATTTCTATTCCTCTAGCATGTTCCTTATTTTATTTCTTTTTTCTGGAAATTCTGATGTATTGTGTTGTAATCTGATCCTTTGTAATCAGGTTTTGGGATCCTTGACAAAAACCCACTTTTAATATACCAAAAAAAAAAATATCCTCCTCAATCTCCCTCAATTTTTTCTCATCCATCAGTTTTTTTATAGGCCCACTAAGCCACTATTGCCTTAACCCTTTTTAAATTTACTACAAATTGTATACTGGTAGATTCTCTTAGACTAGAATCAAACTTCACCCATTTTGATTTGACTAGAGATACAAAGTTATCCTCTTTTAGCCACTCAGAATTAAATTTAAAAGGACAATGTGGTTTTTTCTCCTCTTTTATTAAAATAAGCATGATAGGAGAGTTATTAGAGTCACCTCCAAATTCAATCCAAGACTTCAATCTATAAGTACAATTTACCAAAATCTCTACTACTAGGAATCTATCCAATCTCTTAGAAATTCTATCAACTCCTATCCTCATGTTTCTCCAATTTGGGATAGATTTTATAGGCACCAAGTCTACCAACCCCTTGGATTTAAAATTTTGGATAAAATAATTAGCCAGTGGATCAATTCTAGTAGCAAAACCCCATACTTCATTCCTCGATGGAGTTAAGTTTAGATCACCTCCTAAAATTAAATTATTAGCTTCTAAAAAAATTTGATCCATGAGCTTATCCCAATACTGCATCCTATCTTTATATGGGCCATAAATGTTCACCAATGTCACTATTTCCCCAAGCTCCACTAAAAAGAATTTAGTCCCTACTCCTGAGTCAAGCAATGCAAATTTGGTTAGCCTAAATTGATCTACCTTCCACCCAATAGCCACTCCTTTTGAGGCTCCTACAACATCAAGGGCAAAAAAATACCATCCTTTAAGTAGTTTATTGAGATCTTCCATCACTTTCATAGCTAACCATTTTGTCTCTTGAATTAGTAAAATATTTGGATTATGAATTTCTACCAACCTGCATAGAGCAGCTTTTTTTGCATAGCTACCCATCCCTTGAATATTAAAGGAAATTAATTTAATTTATTAACTATGTCTAGGATCATCCATGCTTTAAGGATCCCTTTTAAGGATGGTTGCTTCACTTGTTGAACTACACAAGCTTTTATTCTTAGCCAATAAATTAAAAACTCTTTTGTCTTCCTACCAGTAAGACTTCTATCCCCCACATCTTTACTAGGGCCTCACCCAAATCCTTCTTCTCTTAGTCCTATTCTTCCTTTTAGGGATTATAGGAGATATCTATGAGTTTTTTGGGACACAAAACCTTCCTGGCCACAAGAAAATTGAATAGGAGAAGCAATTTCAAAGAGATTTACTTGTGAAGCATTATTAAAAAATTTACCAGAGACTAACTCAAGGTCTGGATCTACTTCCTTTAAGGAATAGGAATTTAAGGGTCCTCCTTGCCCCTCAATTACACCCTTACCTTCTTCTAATGGAGACTTTGTATGATATTTGGTAGTATATTTGCTTTGAAAGCTTGTATCTGGGTCCAATAGCATGACATCCAACTTTTGCTCTGAGAATATTGGAATTACTTTAATAAGAGATGATTCTAAATCCATCACTTGATCTGGCACAAAAGTATTTATCTCCACTTTCTCTACATTTTTTTCTTTTTCCCTTGAATTCTCTAGCTTGTGTTACTTATGAAATGATTCAATAATATAGTCAGACTGTAAGTTAAGTGCTTGAAGAGAAAAATGTATTTCATTCTCACCCTTAAAGATCCCTTTGTCTTCTTTATGATTCCAAACATTCTGTGAAAAATTAAAAGAACAATCCCTTGCAATATGCCCATAGTTATGACAATGTGCACACCTAAAAGGTGCACCAATATAGTCTATGGTTTGAACATGCATCCCTTTGTTATACTTCAACATAATTTCCCCCACCAATCCATCTCTCCAGTCCACATAAACAAGAATACTGACCATTATCCTCATGCATGAGGATTGATACCTCTCATCCACCTCCAAGAAAGAACCAATGCAGTTACCTATAGATTGGAAAACATCTCTAGACAAAAATTCTAATGGTAAACTTGGTAACTTTACTCATACAGGGTGAGAAGGCATTCAAGTTGACCTAGGGTCAAAACAAGGGTCCCACAGTTTGAGAATTAACAAATCCGACCCCCAAACCATTTCTGTGACATAATCTTTGCCACATATTCCTTAGTACAAAACTGAAATGACAACCATCCTCTTACAAGAAATAAAAATCTAGGCACATACCCTAGAATTTCCATCCATTCTCTGGCCATTAAATCTACCAAGGATTTTTCAGAAATTGCAAGCTCATAGAACCTCCCAATAAGCATGTTTCCCCCATTTTTACATCTTCTCCTAGAATTAATTTTTCTCTATTACTCTTCCTTCGAATGCACTTGGTTGCCTTTTTATATGCTTCTAAGGGATTATTCTTTGGATTTTCTCCTTTCAAATTCTTATTTTGTCCCTCAAAGCCCTGATCAGAGAGTTGTGGCCTATTTTGAACTTAATCTAAAGAGGGCATAACCCAATCATCACTCTTGTCCAAGATTTGTGTGTCTTCCTATAAAATTATCCTTGGGTCAAGCCCATTCTTGAATGCTTCTAAAGTAGAATTAATTCTTTCAAACTTCCTTCCACAATAAAATATAGAGACGTCCTCATAAGGATCCATCGAGTAGTCCACTGCTTCTTCTTCATGACCTTGTTCTAGAGAGCCCCTAAAACTTCTTTTCTTTTTAAAATATTGTATTCTCCTTATAGCCTCAAGTCTAGGGGACTCTCCATTATTATTTGCATTAGAAAAAATAGCCTCGATAGATAATATCCCATTGTCTTTATCACCCTCTATTTCACTCAACATGGTGATAGTCTTGTCAGAAAAAAAAAAAAAAAAAACTTTGAAAATTTATCCTCTTAGCCCATGTATTTACAACCTTAGGTTTAAGATATATGTCGTGTGATGATGAATACATCCTTAGTGGCCATAACCCTAGTATGTTCTTCTCATATTTTTCCTCCTCAACCAAAGCTCTATTTTCCACTAAACTTACCAATAAACCCCCCGCCAAATACCTCCTCCATACCCTCTAATGAGCTGCTACATCTTGTTGGTGATACATCTTGAAACCAAGGGCTATGTGATGGATCTAACAATTGTAATGGTAGTTGTAGTAGTGGCCCATATTTCTCCTTGTCCTATTTACATCCCCTAGACCCATTCTTCAATCCCAAAGTTGAGATCTTAGACATCTTTAACATCCATTTGCACCTTAGTGCAACATCCCATACTATTTTTCTGGCAATATTGTATAATAGAAATTAATATAAAATAATTGATAATATTACAACATGAAATGAAATTGTAGTAGATTATATTACAAAAACCAAAAGCTTATTATTGAATTACAAGCTATTTTGAGGGGGAAACCTCCTTGGAAGAAAATATTTGTTACGATATGAAAATACTAGATGATCTATCTTCTTGTCTCCTTGGATCTATTAAAGACTCTAGCTAACCCTAACCCAAATGATCAAGGATTCTCATCCATGTGCAAGTGGGATCCTAAGCTAATAACTCTTAAATAATAATTATTACATCTTTTTATAATGTCTATAATAAATAACAATTACATCATATGGGCCCGTAAGCCTAGGTGCCCAATGTACCACATGACTATGCAATTATTAATGATGTTAGGTTAGGGTCCTAACATACCCTTCCTTTTTCAAAAATGTTTGTCCTTAAAGCCTAAGATGAGAAAATTGTTGTTAGAGTTATAAAAGAGATTCCCATATGGCATTGTCTAGTTGTAAGCCTTGTCACTAGACTAAGACTTTAGTGATGGTGTGGTTTTTGAGAGTGTGGGTTCTTTGGTACAAAAGCTATGAGACTCTAAGATGATCGAACCTTCATCATCCAACTCAGGAAGAGTCAACTAGACATAAATGTGATTGGCAAGTACCTTCTTTAGATAAGAGACATGGAAGACCATGTGGATCTTGGAAGAAGGTGGTAAAGTGAGCTTATATGTCACTTGTCCAATTCATTGCAACACTTAATAAGGTTCATAGTGTAGGTGAATTTTATTACCTACATACACTATGTGGTATAGTTTAGACCATATAGTTCTTCTGCTAAAAAGTAGTGCAACAATCCAAAAGAGCAACATAAGAGGCTACTAAAGTAGATAAAGTAGATCAAAATATTGTAGAAATATGTAAAGTACAAATAAGTATGATTGAATGCAAAATAGGCTAGGGTGGATCAAAATGCACTAGGCAGATTGCTGTCAAATAATAGTTTTTTGCTAAGCCATGAAAAATTGATATCCTGCTAAAAAGAGCAAGAAGGTAGACCTAGCTAAGTATGGAAAACTAGTCAAACATTTAAGATGTTGATATCAACATGAAGATAACAAAATTCCAATGTACAACATTCTTCAAAAGAATAAAAAGCAAAGAACGAGACCTAGTGTTAGGAACCTGAAACCTAACAATCAAGCATTGAAACAAGAAAAAAAAGTTAATCAAATGGAAAGCAATATTGATATCAACAAGAAGGCATAAAATGTTTGGTGCAATTAATACCAATGCCTAACCCAAAAATGTTCTAAGGCATTGAACTTGGGTAAATGAAGGACTAACTAAATAGCCTGACATTCATCATTTTGATATTTGACATGGGAATTTGCAAAGGCACCTAAGAAATGCTAGATTTTTTAAGATAATCATGTCAGCACTAAGGGCTTAAAAACTTGGTAAGTCAAGTAGAACATCGAATGCAAGATAATTATATAGTGACTAGGAGACAACATCAAGGCTTAGAGCAATGTTACCTTACATTCAACATCATGAATGAGTAGATATAGTTTCGAATATTGTATCATCAACACCAATAGAGCATGCATGAAGCAGTTAAGTGCAACTAAGGTAAATGCAACCACTCTTTGCACCTACCTTGAAACCTACAATATGCTTTGACAATAATCATTCTTAGATAACTAAATACATTGTAAATATCTATATATACTAGAATGCAAGACATTCTAATGGTCGACTCTTTGGCATTTATAATTGGTATGATTGTATTGATTGAGGCTATACGCCTACTTGAATGAGAATTGGATTGCTATATGGACTCCTACTAACTTCTTATGCAAAACATGTATGTATGTCTTACTTAGTAGCTAAAGATTTTTTGTTAAAGCTAGGAATGGGTAATTCTGATATAGTTTTTTTACATTCTATATTTCTACCTATATTTACCATTACAGTCATTGAATGACTTAGCATCGCTCAGAGTGCTTAATGATTAATGTTTTAAATGCATAAGAAAAGTAGGTTGTTCTGTTAGGTGGTTAATTTAAATTTAGTTTACGATACTCTCTACATCATGTCTCTTGTTGTTGCCAAATTTTTACCACTTTTAGCTCATATTTCTAACCCTTTGTATTTCTTACTTTAGTCTAGAACCTCCATTTAGTTAGATTAGATATGTATATGAATTTACCTTCTCTAGAGGTTGACATAAAGACCCTTATTTTTGAGCCATAGGATCTCTTAGCTAAAGTCTTGAGTGTGTATGTCATTCACTTAGGCATATTTTAGAACCAAGAGTATTTTTGGCATGCTCGATGGGACACAAGTCCCATAATATATTGATTAGGTAGCATTAGTCTAATAGCAAATATCAAATTCCATAGAACCTATATGATATACCAAATATATTTCTGGCACACCCGATGGGATAAGATTTCACAAATCTTATTTCAATCACCCGAAGGACTCAAGATTTTGGTGAAGTATTAATCTCATTTATAGAGACTGTATGTTCACTTGGTGATTCCATTGAAAGAAAAAATCCAAAAGTGGTGACTCCACTAGAAGAAGAGCTCAGAATCAAAGCTATCAAAAATCTAGTGTGTATAAAGCAAATGGCTCTACAAATACATTAATAAAAGTCTTAGATCCATGGTTGGACAAATCTGTCTAGCCTAGAATAGTGTTAGACCACTCCACCTCTTAGATATTCATGAGATTCCTAATATTGCATTAAATATACCACCCATCTATGATGGAAATGAAAAACTACTTATGAGCATTGTCAAGATGTATCATCCTTGGCCACCTTTTGTAACATTGTCTATGAAGATATAATGGTGAGACTATTGGCTCAATATTTTAGAGGTAAGGCATTGGAATGGTATAGGTCCTTAGTAGACAATAGTATTAAAGCCTAGTAAAATTTAGCTAAACCCTTCATAACAATATTTGATGTTCTAGGAGACCCATCCTTGTTGCTCACTCAGATATCCACCATCCAAATACAAGCTCATGAAAGCCTCCTAGACTTCAATATTCAGTTCAAAAAGCTCTAGAGTAGGATTTATTATAAAATACGACCATCATAAGCATAGGCTTGTTAGATTTTGAAGCTTTAAACTTAAAGTAAATGCAACCACAAGTATTGAAATAAGCATGCAATGTTATAGAAATGATAATGGCTAACTAATATGCATGAAAATATGATAGAAAAATTGATACAATGCTCTAGAAATGCTCATATATGAAATCTCATGAAAATATACAATTCTCCTCTAATGGAGTTTACAACCTCTCCATATTAACAAAATGGAGCTACATTGTGTCTACTACTACTCAACCTACACACTCCAAAAACCTCTCCACTTCTTCTATTCTATGAAGGCCTATTTATAATGAGATGCAACTCTTTGCCTTCAAGACACCTCACTATTCTATTCTAAGACTCATGTACATGTGGACTTCATGCACACTTACAATCATTGCACATTATTACACTTGTGCATTTATTACAATACCTTAATAAAACACTTAACTCCTAATATACTCCTAACCTAAATATGTACCCATGATGGTACATTAGTAAAGAACCAAATAATGTAATATATTCCAACACCTCCCTGTATTACATTTTTTGGTTTTGAATACTTTAATCTTCAATATGGATCTTTGTATTTTGTGTAAACTTTCTCCAGACAAGTTTCTTTTGTTCTACAAGGTTCTTCTTCATCTTCTACTTTTGTCTTCCTCATTTCATTGCTTCTTACTATTTTGAGGTATTTGGAAGAGTCTTTGTCCTTGTAGTCTTTTAGGTGCCTTTGATGAACTATGGATCTCATGATTTGACAAGTCATAAGTGGATCGACATTGTTTCCTTTTCTATTCCTTGATTTTCTGTATGGTTTGTTTCCTTGATCTTCAAAAATATTGAGCTTGAACTCATTGTTAGTAAATGCTTTTGAAACAATAATTTGGAAGAAACAATCTAATCTGAAAATTATTTTTTCTTCAAATGTTTTGTAGTACTTTTCTTTGTAGTAATAGGAGTAGGATGAATGATATTTCTCTCCACAATATTTACATGGGTGGAAACTCCAGTAGTTTATCTTCTCATGCCCAAATTTGTTATAGTAGGTACATAGCAAAGGTATCATAGCTTATTTTTTATCTCTTTTAGGAATGTCATGTTTGTCTATTTCTTTGATGAAAATTAAACCATGTGTGTACAATTGCAGCTATGTCATCTTTATTTCCTTCATAAAATTGTAAGAGATCATTTTGATCAATGTTTTTTCTACCTTTTCAATATCTTCATTAGGGTAGTTATCATCAACTCCCTTTACTATTTCACCAGAAGATGCTCTTGAAGAATCTATTTTCACTAAACTATTAGTTTGTGAATTTTTAGAACCCCTTTTAAATTCTATTGATTCTTCCCTTCCATTTTCATCTTCCTTATTATTCAATGAATTCTCTGGACTACCAATTATTGAATCAAGTGTATTTCTAAGCCATATTGGTATTTTACTTGACCCTTTTCTAATTGCATTATCTAGTGAGTTCTTTGAAGTAGACATTTTTATAGCTCTCTAGTTTAGAGAATGTGAACTATCTTGATAAAATTTTCTAGACTTAGGTTTTTTGGAACTCCTTATGTCTCCCTAGAGTTAGGATAACAAACTTTAGAATAATATTCAACTTCTACAATGACAATTTATCTCTTTTTTTAGGAAGCCTATATATGTACTTTCAAAGGATAAGAATTCCAATATCTTCAATATATGTAGGTTGTATTTTCTATGTCTCTTCAACTTGAGTATGAGACTAATAAGTTCACTTTCCAACTAGTGTTTGATGCAAGAAATATTTTTAATTTATTCAATCCTTTAATCAATGCTATGTGAAAATCTAAACTTCTAATGTATAAGTTTGATGTGGGATTCCTTATATCTCCCAAGTTAGAAGTTTTTTAGAAAGATTATATATTTGCAAATTAGTTTCACTAACCTTATATCTCCTTGTTAAAATTTGCAAATAGTTGAAGCACTAATAATGAAGATTTTAATGCTTCTAATTTCTTCTTTCTTCTCAAAGTAAGCAATGTGCTTTCTAGGGTATCTTTTATTACCTTATAACTCCTACTAAATATCCCTAGATAATGAAATCTTAAGCAATATCAAATTTAATATGTATAACCTTATTACTCCTCAAATATTTGTAAAAGTAATAAAACTTTAATATTACCTTTATAACATGCATTGTTCATTGTGATATGCGCTCAATTGAACCCGATGATCACCTTGTGCTCTTCTCCAACAATAGTATGATGTCCGGCGCTCTTTCTTATGATGGTCTATGTTATTTATAGGCTGACTTGCATTCTTCTTTATGGTGGTCTTTGTTCTTTGATGCTACTACTATCTCCTATCAATTGAGGTTCTTCACTAAGCTTTGTTACAAGTTGTTCACTTCTCTATGACTGACTTAGCTCCTTTATTGATACTTGACTTTGTTCTATGTTCTTAATTTCCTTCTAGTTCAGTTATTTACTCTTGTAGATGCCTTTAATATGGTTGTCTACTATGACAAATATCACAATTCTCCAAGGTAATAGATGTTCCTTCCACTGGGTATTACTAGCTGAGTAGGGCTCAAGACAAATGGTACCAACTTGAATGCAAATATAAAGCATTACAAACTACTAACAAGTGGCATTATGAGCAACAATATTCTCCCTTGAGGTATTACTGTACTGCACTGGTCTCCTTCGAGCGTTACTTTGAATGCGTGCCCTTCTTCCTGGTCTTGGCATTATATGATAATTTATTTCTTGTTCCAAGTGGTACTCTCTTCCTTGCAAATTCTTGGTAAGCGTTCAATCTCCCTTTTGCATGTGATTTGCCTTCAATGTATCAAAGAAGGATTAAAGCTTCAACACTTGTCTTTGACCAATTGTTCCAAGTTATTTTGTTCTTCTATTACTGTTAGAGTAGTATATTATATCCTAAGTTGTTACTAGGATAATTTCTATGACTAAGATCAACTTCATTTGTTATGATCCGATTGATCAGATTGTACATCTTTGTTATTTAAGCAAAGCTCCTTTCATAGAATAATATGAAGTATTTTATTTTCCAACATGGTATCAGAGCAGGCTATCCCTACTCTATGAACCTGAGGGGAGATTACCCTCATGGGGAGATTTCTCTCATGGAAACCCCCCCTTATGTTTTTTCTTTGGTAATTTGTTTTCCAGAAAACTCAGGGAGTATGCTCTCCATATTTTGATGGATCAGAAACCAGACTTTTTGATGGAAAAATTAATGGCTGAATTTTTTTGTTTGGAAGGTGTTTTTAGTTCTTTGGTATGCATTTTGGTAATGTATGCAGAAAGATAAAAAAAAAAAAACCGTTCCAAACCCATTCCAGATCTGCGGAGGTTCGTTTTTTTTTTTTTTTTCTTATTTTGCTTATTTTGATTAGCAGTAGGGAGATTGTTTTTTTCTCTTTTTTTTGGAGTCATTTAACTATATATCTAAGAGCATTGAGATCTATAATATGCTTCTAGATTGGTCTGAAAGTATTTCAGAGTGTATGTATCTTACCGCCAATACTGTGAGGTGTATTTTTTTATTTTTTTATTTATTTATTTTTTTTTTTTTTTTGGAGGAAAGTAGCCTGCGGTGCGTCAATCTTGATAACTTCCCATTCGGTGTCCTGAAAATTTCTATTTTTTTGGGCTGGGTTTCGACAGTCCTCTTTGGGTGGCACTCAATCATGGGGGTGCACCGTATTTCTGGAGGAAAATTGAGCATATGCTTTTACCACTGCACCCTGCCTTCATGCGCATGTAAACTCTATTTTGCATAATGAGATGGAACCACTATTATTATTTTTTGCTGGTTACCCTACTCATTGTGGTCGAAAAGACATTTGTGGAGGTTTTTTCCTATTTGAGGCGGTGGCGATAAAAATTTTTAAAGTCCTATTCGGAATATTCTTTTTCTTTTGTTCGTAGGTTAGGATGCCTGCAACAAAAAAAATGATAATGGTAAATGCAAGGAAAAATATGTTGTTATGGTTGTTGTCGATATCATTGCAAAGCATGCCAAGGTTATTAGGAGCGACTGGAATGGGTTCAATGTTCTGCTTCTGAATGCTGGTCAAGCTGGTGGGCTAGATCTTGATGTCAAAAGAGGTAGCACGCATGGAGTTTTTTTTTCAATGATTGTTGTGATATGATTGTTGTGATATGCCCAGATGATTGCTCCATATGCTCTACAATACCACCATGAAGTTGCGCAAAACCGTGTTGTTTTTCTGATTATGGGAGAAAGTATTTCTCTATTCCACAATGAAGCCCTACTATGCAAACTCTTCACCTTTGATAGTGATAGCTCCTAGTGTTTTTCCAAATTATGAACCAAAACAAGGAGGGTCTTGTTTATCAGTGCAATCCCATTTTTTTTTTGCAAGTGAAGCTGGCGAGTTCTTGAAGAGATGGCTAGGATTTGTTGTATGAACACCCGCTTATTTTTTTCCTCTATTTGTTACCGCTGAATAAAAATGAAAAGTTCATCAATGGTAAGCCTATTCAACAAGCCATAGACTTACAATAACTTTGTGCGGAGCTGCATGATGAAGGGTGACGGTGGAGTGGGCAGTGTGACTCGACTTCGTCCCGCCGAATTTTGTGATAGAGACATCCAATTTTCCTGATGGGACGAGAGATTTTTTAAATGAGGGCACTCAAATTTTTTAAGTGGAAGTACTACCAGCCATGAAGAGCAAGTTGGACACAAGTTCAACGTTGGTTATGAATGAACAAGTTTTCACCATCGGAGAGTATAAAGTTTGCAAAGACCAGATCGAAAGACATGGAAAGACCAGCATCGAGGTGTACAACCCAAAAACTAGCCCATGGACATAGATTATTACAGGATGCATACCAGAAGGTTGGTTATATCATTCAACCAGCTCTTGTGGTTATTACGGTGGAGCAATGAAATATTCCAGTGGAGCTTGTTTCATCACTTTCCACATCACTCAATAATATCTTTTCACCATAACGATGAGATCTGAAGACCATAAATCATGCAAGAAGGGCTCGATGTTCATGAGATGAGATGTTTCATGAGGAAGCTCTTGTTTTTTTTTTGGCAGTGATCCGTTGAAGCCTGTGCACACATGCTACCATTATTTTCTATGCAGTGGAGGAGATCGTAGTCACACAAGGGTCTAGATTTTTCTAATTAGAGAAGTTATGACTGGGTCAATCAAGGCAGAAGCTCTGTGATTTCCATTAGTTACCACATGGACCTCGTGTATGCATTAACGATGATCATGATGATGTTGAAGATGATAACAATAATAATATCGCATGGAAATACTCCACAAATGTAATTGCAGTGGAAGTGTGAAGGTGTATCAGTGGTGCTTGGGTGAAAATACCCATTTTTTATGTGGTTGAAGGAATTTGTTGAACACACCAATGATGAGCACCAAAACAAGAAGATGTCTTTTTTTATCAAATGCAGCATACCTGACAGTCCACAGGTGACGCACTCAAATAAGTTTGAGGACCCGGATGCATGCTGGAGGACCCTGTGTTTTGGGTTTTTTCACCGAGGGGTTTGCAGACTTCAAGAACTTTTTGTTCGGCCAGATGCACTGTGGCCCCGTGTGTATGTTGTTTTTTTTTAATTTAGTGGCGATCTTCACAGCAGAAGCAAACGATCGACTATACAGAGTTTCCAAGGGGTATTCCACATTGGGTCATGGTCAGATTTAATGGGCCAGGGTTTGGCCACATGCTGAAAGTCATTGCAAAGTTCAATGTGTGCCAGAGCACCCAAAAAAAAATATTTTTTATATATGGTTTGACTATTATACGATGGGGCCCATCGACAACAAATGCCTTCGCTTACACATTCATGGCCCAATATTATTTTAATGTAATGGGTCTCTAAAATTTTATTATTGTGGAATAGGGGGTATTTTATTTTGTCTTGGGTATTAAATGTGAAATTTATTTTTAAAAGTGGAGAGGGGCCACTTTAATCTTTTGCATTGTAAGGTGAAGTAGTGGGGGATATTATGCTTTCAAAGCATGGGGGCATTTTTTTTCCACTTGAGAAGTGGAAGGGCCCTATATATTCTCTTGCGAGAGATATTTTAACCATGCTTTATTCCAAAAAAAAAATCCTTTATGAAAGAAAAGAGAAAGTTATTATTTTTCTTCCAGATGAAGTTTAAATTGACATTCGATTATAGGGGAGTTTATAGTCGTTGGAAATGTTTTTTTGAGTCGGACATATTGGTGGTGTCCAGTTTCCATTTTGGGATAGTTTAATATATGTTTTTTGGCCTCAAATATGTTGTATCATGGAGTGCAATCTTGGTTGAACCTGACACTCCCAAGGCATTGTATGTGATCATAGTATCTAGCCATCTTCTCTATAGCACCTGGCGGATGCAGTGGCTGGTTACCCATGCATTCCGGTAGGATGAGGAGGTCATCATAAGGATACATCAATAGCTATATTGGTGCCCTTTCATTTTTTAATCCCTTTCTTAAGTTGTTTTTCCACATAGTTTGGACCTTGTTATTAGCCCATTGTGTTCATATAGGTGGACATCACATAAATGTGCTTGTGGGATCAATTTTGGACTACCCTTGCCATTGTGGTGCTTTTTTTCCACACTATCTTCACACTCTTCTTTTGTGAGATACTTTGGTTTCAAGGGGCTTTCTTTCATGAATTTTTCTCCTAGTTCACAACCTTGTTCTAGTCATCAACACCAGTCTGGGAGTGAGATTTCATTCAGTTCGACGACGAGGCTTCTCTACTTTTTTTGAGACATCTCAAGGATCCGTTGTAGGCCCTTCTTGATGGAAGTTGTCCTAGGGGGGTCGAAGAGGACATATTCCTCTCCATAGTCCTTGCACATCTTACTTATTCTTCTTCTTTATATTATTGCAGGTGGTTTTCTCCTTTGTAGTTTTTTTATCATCTTTCAACAAATTTTTCTTATCCATATATTGTACATGAGTACCTTATCAGGCCTTGTTTCCAGTACTCATACTTGTGGATATGCCACTTGTTTTTTATTTTGTTGTTTTTCACTACCTCTTAATATCAGTTAAGGGTTGTGTTGGAGATATCCTAGTACCACTTAAGGGGGGTTTTAGAGTAGTATATTATATCCTAAGTTGTTACCAGGATAATTTGTGTGACTGAGATCAACTTAGTTTGTTATGATCTAATGGATTAGTTGTACATATTTGCTATTTAAGCAAAGCTCCTTTCATAGAATAATATGAAGTATTTTATTTTCCAACAGTTACAAACTCTAAGATGCCTTTCTCCTCCAACTTGGATGATTCTCTTGATGTGGATGGCATGATGCACAATGGCTTTCTCTGCTACTTTGGTAATTATTACTCCTTCCTTTATGTTATGCTTTTCCAACTATGATATCTTGCCTTGGTTTATCTGTGGTAACAAGATATACTCTATTTGCACTGTGTTAATCTTGTTGTCCTTATGTCAACATAGATTTTTGATGTAGTAGCTGACTCTCACTAAGATGCTACCCTGGCATTGCTTGTTGCACCTAGATATGGTGCTTTTAGTGCCTTGATATGGTAGATGTCGAACATTTCAGACATCTCCTTTTGTGGCAGCGTATGCCCACTATAACTTTCTTTCAAATTTTGGGTCTTTCAACTCTGTTTACATGGCCCGAATGACGTTGCTTAAGGTATACTTTGCTATACCTCTTTGATGTGTGTTTTCCATAGACTTTTTAGATGAACCTTTCCTTTCCTTCACCAAAGGATATTTAGTGCACCTTCTTAAGTCTACTCCAGAGACTATTTTGATGTTATATGTCTTCAATCAAATGTTTTTTTCCTTCTATTGCTATCACCTCCTTGCTATCTACAACTTGTACGTAATATTGCTTTGTTTGGGTGATGAATGCAGGTGGATGCTATTAACCACAACTATCTTCCTTTCCTTGAGGAAGCTTCACTTTTAGATCCCTTTTGAATGGTTCTATCTTGATGCTATGCAAACATAGAGTAGGATGATGTAGAAATTTCCCCCCCGTGCTCTTAAACCGAGCCTCTTTCTTTCTCAAAATGTAGGCTTCAATTCCCTTTGTTGGCTGATATGGATTGAAGAAACTATTGCCTTCACACTCTTGGAAATACCTTCCTTGCTTGGTTATTATTTTCACTTACAAATCCAAGCTTTTTAATATTGTATTTTGCACTATAGAATATGCAAATATGTAGAGTCTTCTTTTTCTTAGAATAAGTAATAGAATGTTGATATGTTTCTTTCTCTTAAAATATACCTAACTTCTATTTTCTTCTATGTGTAGGTTTGAACCTTGTAGACTATAACTTTTACACTTACCTTGAAGACTTGAATAAATATTATCTATGCAACCTTTAAAATTTGTAACAGGTGCTTAATAACTTTGAAAAGAAACCAAATATAAAAAGCTCAACTAATGAACTTTTGCACCTTTTTGTTGCATACCTTTCTATATTCGTAGATGTTGATGATGATGGTGATTTAAGCCACCTCAATTGTTACCTTTTGTAGACTATATTGCAGCTCTTTTAGGCTATCCAAAAATAGCTCTCTTGCACACCTTTTTGTAGCTTCAACACTTCACTAGTATGCTGCCCAAAACTATACATTAGTGGCTTCAATACTTCTCCCTAATGTACCTCTAAAATCCAATCTTTAGCAGCTACCAACACTGCCCAAACTACTACCTTTTTCTATCCTCAAATCTAAAAAATTTTAGATTGTAAAATAGTCACAAACTCACTGAAATCGTGGCTGAGATCTCTCTCAAGAACCCTTCAATGATGATCCCCAAATCTCTTATATTTGGTGGTTTCTCTATCTTCTTTCTCTTGTCAAATTATGACTTCACTCTTGGCCTATCTAATGGCCTTCTTCTCAATATTATTCTTATCTTGAGGTCTTCTCCAAAGTATTTCAAAATTTGACAAACTTCTTTCCAAATCCTCCTACCTTGGGCTTGTTGTCGAATGGCAACAATTGTCCCAACTCTTTTACTAGTAGGAGCTTCTCCTTGATAGTAAATTTCTCCAATGAGTTCTTCTAGGAACTCTTCCAATGAGGCTCACCAAGCCTTCTCCTTGTTTCTCCTTGAGACCTCTCCAAGGTCTTCAATATTGTAGCTTCTAAAACTTCAATGAGACCTTCCTTGATCTCTTCAATATTTAGCTATGGAAGTTTTACAATGAGATCTCCTCCTTGGATATCCTAAATCTACTGCTACTAAAATATTGCAATAGGAATTTTGTTAGTCCTTTTCTATTCTCAATCTTCCACTATGAAAGTTATTCAATAGGGCCTTCTATGGACATCTTATTCAATGTGAAGTTTTCAATCTTCAATGGAGATCACCAATATTCAATCTTCACTAGGACTCTTCTCCTTGAGTCTCTTCTTCAATGGGGTCTTCTTTCTAGGACCTCCTCCTTGATTTGCAGTCTTCAATGTGGCTTCCTTGGCCACTAGATCTCTTCTCAATATCCCACTTGGAGTATTCAATCTGCAAATCTTTCAAATGGTACCTTTCTCCTTAGGCCTCCAAATATTCAATATGTAACTTGTTGCTTTAGGTACCGGAATGAACAAATAAGGCATTCTTCCTAGCTATTGTAGGAAGCTTCCCAAATCTATTTGAATCTTCTTTCTTATACAAAAACGTGTTAGGCAATGATAATAGAAATTCCTATAAATCTATAGAAAACAAACTTCACTAATTGGATTGCCAATCTAGTGGATTCAATGTTGAGTTCTAGTTTTCACAAGTTTTTTTGCAACTCTGTGGAAAAACTCTAGCCAATAACAATTTTTAAAAATCTGAAAATGAGATTTACAATCTCCTCTCAATCACTCTTGTGGCTCTCTTTCCTTTGATCTACCGTAGCTCTAATACCACTATTAGCTTTTGAAGATTTAAACTTAAAGGAAATGCAACCACAAGAATGGAAATAAGAATTCAATATCATAGCAATGATAATGGCTAACTAAAATGCTTGAAATATGATAGAAAACTTGATACAATGCTCTAGAAATTCTCATATATGAAATCTCATGAAAATATACAATGCTCCTCTAATGGAGTTTACAACCTCTCCATATTAACAAAATGGAGCTACATTGTGTCTACTACTACTCAACCTACACACTCCAAAAACCTCTCCACTTCTTCTATTCTATGAAGGCCTATTTATAATGAGATGCAACTCTTTACCTTCAAGACACCTCACTATTATATTCTAAGACTCATGTACATGTGGAATTCATGCACACTTACAATCATTGCACATTCTTACACTTGTGCATTTATTACAATACCTTAATAAAATACTTAACTCCTAATATACTCCTAATTTAAATATGTACCCATGATGGTACATTAGTAAAGAACCAAATAATGTAATATATTCCAACAAGGCTTATATGTATTACCTCTAAGCTTTAAATCAATAATTAAGCCTCCAAATCCTACAATACAAGTAAAATGGATTCTCAAAAATTGTTCATCTAGCTATCTTGTCTAAAAATCAGCTTATCTCAGTAGGAAAGCTTCCACCCAACCATGGAAGTCATGAAATGAATCCACATATGGAAGTCCCAACCATCTCCTGCCCACATTTACCTATTCTATTAGAAAAAAACCTCTCAAAGAAACAATAGGAGAAAATAATCCTATTGCCACAATCAAGGAGTCTTAAATTCTTGAACAAGCAAAAGCTATAATCCAATGCTTCTTCAAAAGTCTTGAATAACATAATAGTGAGCCAAAATATAGTGCCTATGGTCAGAATGATATCCTGGAAAAAAAATCAATAAATAAATATAGAAAGGAAAAATGAAGCAAGTCTTGACGAGAATGAAAAATGATCCTAGACCTCAATTTAAGAGATTTCAAGGTATGTATAACAAATCTAGACTTACGTGTAGCATCATGAAAAGACATATGTATTCTATCCAAAAAATCAAGCAAACTTTGAGCATGATTCCTCCCCAACATGTGCTATTAGTAGCCAAGATAAATGGAAAACAACTAGAGAAAGAAGATATGAGGGGCCAAAAGTGGTGCAAAGTTTGTCTAAGCTAAATTCAGAGCCATGGGATATCAACCAATAGAGGAAGGAAGCTTATAAAAAATTGTATTATCTAGAAATCACGAAAGAACTGAGGATAGAAATAGCTCAAATATATAAATAACTATTTAAATAAACATCTCAAGTGTCAAGAGAGGATGTTTTGGTCAAAGAATAGATGGCCCTAGTCAAAGTTGCACTCAAATGATCAACAAATGAAATGAATGCTCATCAGGAAAATCGACAAGTTAAGCAATCATCATTTATATGGCATGAAGCTCAACCCCCACTGTTCTACATGTCCTTGTACCGAGAAGATTGGATCATACAAAATTGTACAATAGACATAGAAAGTACTATCACAATGATCCCTTAGGTAGTTTGAAAGGCTATGGGCTTGAATTATTCTCGAATAGACTCTAGAAAACTATTATATAGGGATATTAATATTTGAACAATTGACATCATATAGAAGGTTCCCATCCTGTTGCACAAGTGTTCAGAATTTGTAGTCATACAAGATGTAGTGGTCATTAATCTCCCATCATCATTCAATGTATATTTATCTAATAAATTTAAGGATCATTTAGGAGGCTACTTAGCTCTAGACCATACTTACATTGATATTCCTTGGTTCAAAGGGATAGCTAGGATTCTCAACTAGAAAATAAATATGTATCACATCAATAAGTGCAAACAACAATATTCACATCCAGCAAATAGAATTCCAAAAAATATACAAGTAAACATGTACACCCCCCTAAAGCTAGAAAATGAGACGACTAATTTCTTGAGCAATAATTATCCCAAGATGTAGTACTGGTCAAATTGGGCAAAATAGTGAAAATTATAAATTAGGTATATCCAAATTTAGGCTCTACAATTTCACAAAAATCAATAGATATGGCAGAAAAAATAGAAATCATTGTTAGAAGGCCTAAATATAGTAGAACATCTCGACAGATTCAACTTAATATGTGCGGCAAGGGTATTCTTGGGAATCCTTCAGCTGCACCCCAATATGATTCAAGAGGTAGAAGCATTAGGAAAATGGTAGTTGGTTACACCATTTTTCATGCATCATGTCAGATAATTCTTAGAAGTATGATCACCTCAAGATTATGTCAGTACCAATAGCAGTCTCATACCATTTTTATGCCTAAGAAGATGTATCAGAGAAGAAATCTAAAATATAGCATAATATGGTCAGTTCATTGTAGATTTTAGTGAATAAGTAGAATTTCTCCAATGACATGAAATATCATGCCAGAACTTTATGCAAATAGCCAGCACATAAATAAAACTTGTAATATGCAGGTAAAACTAAATAAAGGTGGTAGATTGCATAAAGGGAAATTTTAAAGAGAACTCAGCAAAGTCACATGTGTGAGTTTTCAAAATTTTAAGGAAGCTTGGCATATTAAAAAGCCCATAATAATAACTCTTTGCTCATGCTAGCCCACCATCTTTGGCTCTCAATTGGTTTTGTAGAAAATAATAAAAGATGGTGACAATGGACTTGAGAAGGTTGAAAATCCAATAGTGTTATTTATTCCATAATGTTCAATATATAGGCACAAAGGTGCCAAAATACATAACCAGTACCACAGAATCATGGAATGGCCTAAAATATATAACCACTTCAAAAAATGGCTAAAGTGGTGGCATAAAATAATGTACGTACAAACATATAAAATTATTTTCTAACTAAGAGATATGCAAACTAAGAGATAAAATATCTTAAGTTAACTAATCCTAACAAATCCTTCTAAGTGCTAATTAGTCTTGCCAACTAATGCACAAGAAGTGTACGTGAGAATAATACTCACATTACAATATTATTTGCAAGAAATAAACTATGCAAACCTAGCTAGGAAGAAAAGAGGGGTCATGTGAGTGAACAAACATCAATCCTCATCAAACATGGAATTACTAATAGAATTAAATCAAATTGGTGGGGTGAAAGAGGTAAAATAAGGGTCCTTATATTTTTTGGCCTAATCTTATTTTGGTTGGATACCTGTAGAGCCTAGCATGTCTATCTTGATGGATATCTTTTAAATTATCGTAATCATGTTTGGGATCTAGGGAAATGATAGTTGAACTTTTGCATCATCTTGTACATTCTAATATATAGCTTTTTTTTAGTGCTTTTGTGTTTATATTTTGCTTGTCTCCAATTTTGTGTTTAATTTCTTGTTTTGTGAGATTTTGCTATTTTCTTTCTTGTCATTTCATATTAGGTTAGGTTTTGGGTTATTTTTGAGTTTTGCTTTTCATTTTCTCAATTGTACTTTGGGTTGGTTCCTTCGATTGAGGTAGTGTTTGGTGATAGCTACTAACTCCTGGTTTCTTTGTTGATAGTGTTTCTTTGTCATGTAGGTTGGATGGCCTAGTTTGGAATCAGGTGGAATTGAGGAAAAGGGGATGAAATTATTTAGTAATCATTCTTAGATTTTGGACTAAGATGGTGGATGGTGGAACAATGAAACATTTCGTTGAAGCTCCACATATAACTCACTATATTAAAGGGGTATTCTTTGAAATATTGAAGGATGAAGTCATTTTGGTTTGCAAATTAAGGCAAAAATCTAATACACTCCATATTTAGCCTTAAGTGGTCTCTAACCCAGTTGGCATACAAATTTTGCAAAGCAATTAAATGCTTAATAAAATAAAATAAAAAAGAATATTCAAAATCAATATCATGCCTGGGTGATTTAGATAATCTCTACCGAGGCTATAAATGCCTAGCTGACAGTAGAGCAAGGTCTAAAAGGGATCAAGGTCATCTCCACCGGGGCTATAGACACCTGACTGGAAATGGAGCAATGTAGAGGTACATTTTTAATGAGTGATATTCTATAGCCTAAATGCAAAATAAATTATGGAATCTAGATTGTTTCAAGAATACAAAATGAATCACATTTCACACACTAAGTAGAGGCAAATAGTTTATTTATTTTCATTTGAAGCTATTTACCCCACTTTCTCTAGATATTGCTAGATGACATATATTTTTCTAATCTTTGGTTTTCTTGGTTTCAGATCAGGTTCTTCATCCGAAATGCTTAGGAGCATTTCCCAGCAGAGTCATCATTTGTTGTGACTGTTGCACAACACACCCCAAAATTGGGGACCCACCTTAAATTTTGATGTTTATGGGAGTTTTTGGTTTTGCATTGAACAGTCTCATGATTTAATCATGGTCTTAGCAGTAAGTGGTTTTGGTTTTGATTTATTTATTCTCATATAGTTCATTTCAAGCCCTTACTAATAAAGTCTTTTCTTTTTCTTCTATCATCCTCCTAAGGCTTACTTGATTAAAACCCTCAAAAACTCAAAATAAAAAATAAATTTTCTTTTAAAGGCATAGTAAAATAAAAATGAAAGAAAATAAAATAAAAAATAAATATATATATATGCAATAATAAAATAAAAAATAATAATAAGAATAAAATAAACAAAAAAAAAGAAGATCGAAATCCATGGGATAAATTGGGTGTCAACCCATACATGGATAACATTTAAAATGTTATCGTATCATTATTATTATTATTTTTATTTGTGGAAAACATCCCAAAAGGGATGCCACTTTCGGGTAAGACCCAAGGAGGCAGGGGTATCCATTCTATCATATTATTATTCGGGTATATGGATGTTATTTTGATTTATATTATAATTAATATTGATTATATTATAATTTGATTTATATAATAATTAATATGTATTATATAATAATTTATACTATGACTAATATATATTATGTTATAGTATGATTTAATTCTAATAAATGTTGATGTCATTATAGTTTGATTATATCATTCGTATCACTTATGTAGGGTATCAACAAAATGCCTCTCCTCCTTGGTGGGTAGTTGTACGTGACCAGGGTGGTGTCAATGTGGCTACATGGCAGCATGAAACATGATGTGGATAGCTAGATTGAACAGTAGATGACGACGTACTAAAAGTAGTGGAGCTAGAAGGAATTACCGATGATCGCTACAGGGAAAAGCAAGTTCATACCGAGGAATTGTTGGTGGCCATCGTTGAGAGCAAGCTCATTTGTAGAGGATATAGTTGTGTATGTACTGTGATAATATATGTACTAAAAGGTGATGTTATAATACATATGACATGGTAAATCCTAGATATATTAGAAGCCATGTGAAATATTTCAGCGCCATGACGATCACTATTGCAATAGTTGTTCATATCACTATATACCGGATGACCATCGTAACATCCCCAATTGTTACCACATTTATATATATATATATATATAAATATATATATATATATATATATATATATATATATAAATATATATATATATATATATATATATATATATATATATATATACATTTTCATCTTTCATGAGGCAAGGAACATAATCATGATCTAAGATATAATCATTCCAATTGGATTATAAGTTATCAAGACAAATAACATCAAGAGATATTAAGACTTGATTAGAGTCACTCTTGAGTAGAAGTGATTAGATTCTACGAAACCCTCATACCACTTGGATATGAGAACTTAAGGTTTCATCCCTCATAAAAGGGAAATCACCCTTAACCATATTGTCCACCAAGACCAATATATAGGTGAATTTCTTGAATATGGAAACCTATCACAATGAAATAACCTCATTAATGGTTATTCATATATCTTAGATTCAACCCACATCTTCTCGATGGGGTCACTAAGATAAAATAATCACTACCCGTGATAAAGCTTACATAATCCTTGGAATGTCATCTTAAGCATGAGTATAATATTGTATGCCTCTTAAGGCTTATTTGTCCACCCTTTTATTTAGGCATCCCTTTTTTTAAATACATGAATCAATTTAGATTATTACAAAAGGGCATTATTTGACCATCATGGGAGTACCCACTCCTCATGTACATTCAATTCTTAATTTAGAATGTAAGGTCTGACTTGGTTTACAACTCAAGTCCCAATTACCTTTTTGAGGGTTTCAACCTACTCTGATTTTCCAACTTGGATCATTTTATTACTCATGGGTTTCAAGTTAAACAATCCATGAGTGTTAAGCCTTTATGAATAGAATCCATTACATTATTGCCTTAAGTTTAAAACAACACATGAAATATCTATTTGAGCAAGAATTACATTCCATTACATTATGCTTTATGAATCCATACAACCATTGAATACATCAAGTGCTAGTTGTTGAAAGGTAAAACTAGTTAATTACATCATTCATAATTACCCATTACATTCCAAAAAGTAAATGACATAATTGTATATCATTAAATCATCAACATATTGGAAATTAAGCATACATTCTTTGCATCATAAATGAACTACCAATTAAATAGTATTCAAATGTAAACATTGCAATAATCTAAAGGTATGCATAACTGTTTCATCTAAACATTTAACCATCTCATCCACTTATATCATTTTGAAAGTAAAAGCAATATGCACAAGATTTAAAAAATCAAAGCATAATTAAATGACACATTGTTTATCTTGGGAACCCTCATGGGGAATAAAACCAGCCTCCAAAATATGTTCTTTCCTCATATTCATAAACTTGAGATGTAAAATATTACAAGTAAAGAAGGGCATCTACGGATCCCTTTTAATCAATTATACAAATCAAGGGATACCATTGTCCCCGATGCAATTAAGGAATTTCCCAATTCCTTTCTCTAAGTCATCATTATAACATTAAGGTACTTCTCATACCCATAAGGAATCCATCTATTCCTTCAAAATTCATGATGCAATTAAGGAATATATTGATTCCTTTCTCTAAGTCATCTTAAGGATTTATAACATCTCATATGTGATTATGATAATCATTGGAATTATATTTTGGAGAAGTTGTATTGATGTTAGAGGGAATCCTATAAATTCCCTCAAGAATGAATTCCAAATTCATTCTTCATAATTGAGACAAAGTCAATTAATGAATTAAAGTCTCATACCTTTAATTCATATTAAGCATTCCTTTCATATTAAATTAACTTCATTACTCCTTATTTAATGCTCTAATTTATCTACTATATCCCTTACTAGATAATTTTATTCTTTTCCAATGTTATATTAAAAAACAACACATTTCTCTAAAATTAGGTCTCTATTGAGCATTGTTAACATTGGAATCCTTTAGTAAGAAATATAAATATCCAACAAAAACTAATTCCAATAGTTAATCATTATACTTTCTACCTCCATTTATCCAACCACATGAAGGTTATTGTATCTTTCTAAAAGGTTTTCTTTAATGGTTCCATTAAATCCACTCGATATCAAATCTAACATGTGATCGAAAATCGACCATGGACTATTGGATGATCAAAAGGGAATCTTGTATAAGGGTTCCCTTACTTCCCTTAGAGAGCCCAAAATTTAAACTTAATAATTTAAAACTTAGGTTTTGGAATCGAACTTATTCCCAGTAATAAGAATCATCTAAACATCTGCTCATAAGTAGATATTACCCATTAATCAAACTAGGATACGACCCGTATCGATCATATTTTCTTGGTGTGTCACTTTACCAATACCTCATGGTCTTTAGATGGTTCTCAGGTCAGCATGTGGTCGACAGGTGTTATGGAGAAGAGTGTTATACATTGGTGTGGGACCTAACTCCGGGGTTTTGCATAGTGGCGAATTTCACAATTTAGCACGAATATTCAGATTTTCACAATGTTAATTTTATGAATTTTGGGACCATAGAGGTCGGCCCGTTCACCCAAAAATTTTGGGATCTAATTTTTTAAGGGTAAATTCGCCCCATTGTCATAAGGTTTCCCGCCTAATTTTCGCCCTAAATTTATTAAAAATAAGAAATATCCCACCCAAATCACCCCTTGTACCCCATTATATATAGCTAACCCTGACAATGACTCCCATACAATTACAACATTTTTTTTGGATAGCGAGCGATACAAAGCAGAATGCGACTGGTAGAAGGAGTATAAGGTGATAGGAAGTGATGGAAAAAGGTACCGACATAAGGCAAGTGACAGAGCGAGTGGAGAGGCAAGTAATAAGGTGATTGGTAGAAGGTGATCGACATAAGGTGAGTGGCATGAGGTGAGTGGCATAAGGTGACTAGCATAAGTGAGTGGCATAAGGTGATCGATATAAGGTAAGTGACATAAGATGATTGACATAAGGTGAGTGGCATAAGGCGAGTGGCATAAGGCAAGTAGCATAAGGCGATTGGTAGAAGGTGACTAGCATAAGGTGAGTGACATAAGGTGAGTGGCATAAGGCGATTGACATAAGGTGAGTGGCATAAGGTGAGTGGCATAAGGTGAGTGGCATAAGGTGACTAGCATAAGGCGAGTGACATAAGGTGAGTGGCATAAGGTGAGTGGTAGAAGGTGACTAGTTGAAGGTGAGTGGCATAAGGTGATTAGCATAAGGCGAGTAGCATAAGGTGAGTGGCATAAGGTGAGTGGCATAAGGCAAGTGGCATAAGGTGACTAGATAAGGTGAAGGAAGGTGAGTGGCATAAGGTAGGCAAAGGAGTGGTATAAGGTGAGTGGCATAAGGTGATGGTATAAGGTGAGTGGCATAAGGCGAGTGGCATAAGGTGAGTGGTATAAGGCGAGTGGCATAAGGCAAGTGGCAAAAGGCGAGTGGCATAAGGTGACTCAATTTATCGGTAAGTTTCTTTTACCATTAAATTTCATTTAACATTTTATTCATGGACACTCAATAAGGAGGTTTATTCTACTTGCAAATGATATTCTTGGGACAGATATTCTATTGTCTCTAGCAGTAGTTCTCTTTTATACCAGTTATTTTCATTTTTAAAAATGATGTTCTTTGTTCATGTTATTCTTCTGTTCATACAGGTAAAATGTCAACTACAGGTAGTGGAAAGAAGGGAGGCCAGTCTTCCAATAAAAGGAGTATCCTCAAATACTTTCATAATATTTCAAAATCCGGTCAGCCATCAACATCTACACAAACTGAAGGTATGAACACCTTTACTCACCAGTTAATTTTTTTACTTTGTTAATTTTAAATATAATGTCTTCATTCATAAAGAAGTGTGCTTTTTGGTTGATGGCTTTGTCCATTTTTATCTGTAGAAGGTATGCTTTTAAATGCCATAGTGATAATGAACCTACTATTGACACTAGTATTATCTCTACAAAAAACACTGTTAACCCTGGTATGCCTCCACTTCCACATATCCACGTTAATGAACAGTCCACAGATGAAAATATTCTCAATCAAATCGAACAACAACATGAAGAGATTCTTGAATCTAACATGCCAAGTGGAAAAGAAACTAATAGTTCTTATGCAGTCCCTACTTCTAGAGAATCTTCATCTAAAAAAAATAAACGTGCAAGGTTATCTAGGTGGACAATTAACAGATCATTTCAGCTTGATTGGATATCAAAATTTCCATTTATTGAGCTAGTGCTGCCAGAGAATAGTAGTGATGATATAACAAAATTGAGATGCGTAATTTGCAGTTGGAAACATGGAAAGGATCATAGATTGCAACTTAAGAAAGATACAGTAGAAAAACATTGTGGAAAGGTTTATATCAAAACAAAAGAAGGTGATCGACCAACACCAAAAACTTATAGGTGGAAGGATGCATCAGAGTGCGCACATATAAGATATGCGCAAGAATATGATAAAGAAATGAAACAAAAGCAAACATTGGTTGAGAAAGGTGCAACGATTCAAGCCCAATTTCGAAAAATGAATAAGTTAACTTTAGCTTCAAAAAGTTTGCAGTTTGTTGTTGTATTCTCTATTCTTAAGAAGGGTAGACCTATGTCTGATTTCATGGATTATAAATCTCTATTTTGACTAGTTGATGTGCAGAACTTACCCAACGCCCATTGGTCAGATCGAAGTGGTTGGGAAATGGCAAAATGTCTCTCATTGGTTGAGCAGGATGACCTCAGAGAGAAAGTAAAAAAGGCAAAATTCATTTCACTTTCAATTGATGAGGTGACTGTTGTTGACAATACATCTTGGATTTGCATGCATGTTTACACATTGGAAAATCATTTAAGGCAACCTCATTTACTTGGAATACGCAAAATGGTGGAAAATTGTAATGCAAAAAACATTTACAATGTTGTTGTAACTAGTTTAAAAGAAGAAGTAGGAATGAATGAAATTGAAATAGCCACTAAGTTAATATGTGTAGGAGCTGATGGTGTTGCTACAATGCAAGGACACAGGAATGGTCTTTGTGTTAGACTACAAACATCGGTTGCCCCATATTTGATCCCTATTCATTGCATGGCTCATAGAATGAATCTTGCATACAAAATTGTGGATACATTTACAAATGTTGCGAGAGTGGAAGAGCTTGTCCATGAAATTCATGAATATTTTTCACGTAGTCCAAAAATATTTTTAGAGTTTCAACAGTTTGCACTAGGAGTTACCGAAGGTAAAAAACTATTGAAAGATGTGGATACTAGGTGGATTTCGATGTATCAACCGACATTAAGAGTTTTCAAAGAATATCAATCCTTGATAGGGTTTATGTATGCAAATCGTAGGGCAGTTGATAAGGCTAAATATTTACTTTTTTGAATGAGTGACTTTGAAACTCTTCTCACATTGTGTGGAATTCTTCCAATGTTGGAAAAAATGAATACTTTGATCAAAATTGCACAAGAAAGATCGATTTATATTGTGGATTTCATCAGGGTGAGAATACAAATTTGCATGCATATTGATATGATGTACGCATCTGGTCAAAATTTTATGGATCCCATGTTTGAGAGTTGGAGAGCATTAACAAACGTGAATGATCCTCAGAGCTTTCTGAAGTTCAATATAAACGATCATCTATGTATTAATGTCCAGTAGAAAGGAAATACCTTTATATTGTTATGGTGTGCGAATGGATATAGCTACAAATGAAGTTGAGAAAATGCCCATAACCTACAACAGATTTCATGTAGTTGTAGATGATACAAAACTTAAACTAAAACAAATAGCAGAATCATTGACAAAAGAAATAAGAGACCATTTTCAAAGAGATGAATTGCTAGAGGCTATGGGTGTGGTTAATCCGATGTTTTGGGATCCTTGTAATGAATACCAGACTATAAATTGTTTGTTTCTCAAATACATGGGCAGTCTTGCTGGCCATTTCAGTAAAAGTGTTGTAGTCAATGGTATTGAAATCAATGGCATTCTCAACAGAGATCTTTTGACAAAACAATCAAACTATTTTGGAACAACAATGTCTGCTCAAGTTTCACAACTCTCTAACCATCATGAAGCAGGTTCTATTTCACGTTTGTGGAGAATATTACAACCAAGTACTATCTTACAACATACTATGAGTGAATATTTTCATTTATATGAATTATGTCAAACGATGATTTTGGGATCCATGGAAGATGAAAGGGTGTTCAGTGCACTATCATATGTAAAATCTAAAGTTCGAAATAGGTTGGACAAAAATTTGGAGAATTGTTTGAGAGTATATGTGTCAACCTATGAGGTGGAGGAGTTTCCTTACGAAAGAGCATTGTCACATTGGAATTATTTGGCAGAGAGAAGAGGTGTAATGAATATTGATGATGATGAGGATGATGGTAACACTGGTCAGATTGTGACGACAAAAATTTTGGGAATGAGTGCAGAATATTTTGTACAATCTAAAAAGAGTTTGTTCCAGCTTCCAGCATTATGATGCAAGGATGCATTCATTTGATTTGATTTCACATATTATCATTTGATTTGATTTCACATATCAAAATGAAAGGATGCTTTCATTTGATTTGATTTGAGTTCACATATTATCATTTGATATTGATATTACATATTATCATTTGATTTGATTTCACATATCATAATGAAATGATGCTTTCATTTGATTTGATTTGAGTTCACATATTATCATTTGATTTGATTTCATATATTATCATTTGATTTGATTTCACATATCAGAATGAAAGGATGCCATTGGATACTTTGTATAGCATAGCCCTCTGATTTGATTATGTATTATTTGATTACACATGTGTTACACATATTCTTTGATTACACATGATTTGATTATTGGATTATCATAAATGTGTTACTGGATATTTTGTATATCATTTTACATTAGCCTTGTTATTGAAGTATTAGTCTAAAGTTTCTATTTTTCTTGTAGATTTGTAATGTATAAATCATTATTGGCAATTTGTGAAAGTAATTATCTATGTTGCATTTTCTGTCATTTCAAATTAATTCATATAACATAAAAGAACATCTTACTGCATCCACATACTTCAAAATTACTTAATACATCAACACAAACAATCAAAACATAACAACATTCAAAACAAAGTTTCCAAGAGATAACACATTTTTTGGAAATATTCTCTTTCATTGATTTCAATTTTCAAAAAATTTACCATTCATTCACAATTTACAAAACATATCAAACATTATTTCTTCCACTTCAAATTAAAAACAACAAACTTCTACATCATCATAAATAATCAAAACATAATAATAATTAAAACAAAATTTCCAAGAGATAATACATATTTTTTGCAAATAGTCTATTTCATTGATATCAATTTTAAAAAAGATACCATTCATGCAATATACAAAACATATCAAAAATTATTTATAAAATCAATTATAATATATAACTACATATACTATAAAAATATTACCAAACCAAAAATTTCTAATAGATAATACATATTTTTTGCAAATAGTCTCTTTCATTGAATTCAATTTTTAAAGAAGATACCATTCATTCACAATTTACAAAACATATCAAACATTATTTCTTCCACTTCAAATTACTTAATACATCAACACATATAATCATAACATAACAACATTCAAAACAAAATTTCCAATAGATAACACATTTTTCGAAAATAGTCTCATTCATTGATTTCAATTTTCAAAAAGGATACCATTCATTCACAATTTACAAAACATATCAAACATTATTTCTTCCACTTCAAATTAAAACATAACAATAATTAAAAACAAAATTTCAAAATGATAATACAAATTTTTCAGAAATTGCCTCTATCATTGATTTCAATTTTAAAAAAAAATACCAGTCTTAAATAATTTATAAAAATATAAAGAGTTTTTGTTTCACTTCAAATGCAACACAACAAACTTCTATTCTTTTTCAATGTTTCCTGAAGGTCCACCCACATCTACCTCAATATCCTTTTCTTCTAATGCCCCAACCCTAACCAAACTTTCTGTTGTAGTGTTGATCCCCGATAACAAGGCACTCTCTTCCTTCATTGGATCTTCTTTGAAAGGTGCATTCAGCTCCTTCTCATTTTCTTTCAGTTTAGCCTCGACATCCAGGCCCCTATCTCTGATAATCTTCTTCAGCAAATTATTTTCTCTAACCGTCTGTTGTAACCTCTTCTTCAATTCAATAGCATTATTAATGCTAATTTTGGCAATCTTGATCAAAATTTTCATGGCACCGACTTGTTGCTTTAGGTGTTGGAAATTAGACTACAAAACAGAAATGAAAAAAGGTTAATATTTATAAACAAAACATATTTAACAAAAAAAATTTTTTTAGTTAGATGTAGAACTTACATCAGCTGTAAGTCATGTTGTTTCTGCAACTACTACTTTGTTCTGATCTAGTGCCCATTCATTGAAATATGCTTGGGCTTCTGCATTGAGGTTTTCCAAATGATTCAAAACAATGGCCAGAATTTCATCTTTGTATGTAGACTCGACCTCCATAGTGCTAGATTCAGCTTTATGTAGCAAAGCATCGAGCTTTTGGGGCTCATTCTCAACCTTTAAAAACAACTCTTTTCTCTTTGAAAAATTCTTATATCGGCCATTGATTGCTTTAATCAAAACCTTGGCCCGATATTCCCATTCTTTCAATTTATCAATATCCAAAAGAAGAGTATTATGAACTACAACTTTACATCTATCGGCTAATAACACATTTTCAGAAAAGTTTAGGATATCATCATCTGTTACACTATGGGCGATGACTTGTTGTGGGGCGAGAGGGGAAACTTCGATGGCATCTACATTGACATCCTCTTCTCCATCAATGCCCTCTTCATCCTCAAGAATATCACTTGCCTTTAAAGGGTAATTTTTAGGATTCATACCCTGATAAAGAAAGTCACATTCTAGAGTTCCCGAGGGCATTTGAGATGCACTCTCAACATTTGAAAAATTCTCTAAGGTTAATATCGGTAAAATAGAAACATTAGATGATGACACATTTTGTGTCTCTGTAGCACTTCTTGCATGATGAGGTGGTGGTGTGAGGAACATTTTACCACGCATGCATGATTGGTTCCTCACAGGTGGAACCTGCTATGGATGGACAAGAACTTGCTTTGAATGGACAGACAATGGAACTTGTTGTGGTTGTGGTTGTTGTTGTTGTTGTGGTTGTGGTTGTTACTGTGGCTGTTGTTATGGCCATTGTTGTGGCTGGATAGACGATGGAGCCATCTATTTTTTTAGCCTTTTGAATCTAGCAGGTCCCTCTATTAAATTTCACACAAAAACATAAATTTAATCTTGTGTAAATAACAATAGCATTAAAAAATATTTATTTAAACCATACATACCAGACTCAGACTCTGCAACCATTGATGATTCAACCATTTGCCCTTTCTCTAAAAAATATTTAAAACACATTAAAAAACATAATTTTAAGTCATTAAAATAAATCATTTAAAATAGTATTTTTGAAGAGTAAGGTTACCTTGTGGGCTGGAGGTAACCTCTTCCACATCGACAGTAATAATTTTAGAAGTAAAAGGTGTCGCAGGTGTATGTTGAATCCGATCACCATGAGACCTCGCACGTTTGGTGGGAGTTATTGGTGATGATTGCGACTGCATATCAGAATCAGTAGATACTTCCTGAACCCTAAATGTGGCATCCCTTTTACTTGAAGACTGAGATGCTCTTCTCTATTTTCAAAATAAAATTAGAGAATAACAAGATAGAATGAAAAAAAGAAAATAAAGATATTCCAAAAAATATGTTTACCTGTATCTCATCATCAGACATGCCAATAGACAACAAACTAGGGTGCAATGCAGTGGGAGGACTGCTTTGTTGAAGGTTGAAATAAGCTTCCTGAAATAAACAAAGAATAAAATTGTTGGTAGTCACTGTATAAGCAGATTGAATTTTCTGGGCACTCAAAAGGTCATGTTTCAGGCGGTTGGAAATGTGCGTGGACCAGTCAAATCTACCACCACCAATACAATGAATCAATAAAGAAAGTGCCCAAAAAGGCATTTCTGTAGGTCACCCCTATAGAATAAGCCTTGCCTAAAAAAATTCAATGCAAGCATATAGAAATTTATCTCCAACATTGGAAATGTTTAAGCCCCTTTTGGACTTAGAAGAATTAACTAAAAAAAGAGACAACATTATTAGAAAACAAAAAGTACAACAAGGAGAACGTTATTAGAGAAATGAAACTACAACACAACAATATTTAATGTTAAATAAAAAATAAATTTTCAAATTATACCTTTCAAATTGTCAGAATGAACAGAGTAAATGGTTCCTAGGGTGGATTTATCATCATCGGTTAAGGCGTACTGGTTGTTCACCAGTACACCATCCAAAAATGGTAGCCCTGTTAGTCACTGCACATCGAAGGGTTTAACAAAAAAATAATGTCCTTGTTATCCACTCGCATCGAAACAGTGGACACGTCATGGTTGTAACAAGAAATGATCCGTTGCATCAACTGAACGTTAATGTTCAACTATGGCATCTTCAACACACCAACAAGTCCAATGGTGTAAACCCATTGGGAATATCTTCCAGGAGTGTTGAAAATGCTCTTGATGTTGGGGCAGAATATGTTCTTGAAATACACTTTAGAGGGAAGAGGAGAGGAAGAGCTAGCCATCTCTGAAAAGATGCAAGAAAATATTTTGAAAAACCATGAAAACACTCTAAAATGCCAAAACCTTCTAGAAACGCTGCCAAAACCTTCTCAAAATGCTGCCAAAACGCTCTAAAAACGTTGCCAAAATGCTCTAAAAACGCTACCAAAACGCTCTGAAAATGCTTGGAAACCGCTATGGAAAACGCCCTAAAAATGTTGGAAAAAGGTTTAAAATTGCTCTGGAAAACGCTGTGGAAGAGGCAAAAAATGACCCTGCAAATGAATTTATAGAATTTTGCATGGCGAAAGTTAATAGATGCATGACACGTGGTAGAAGAGAGGACACATGGCATCATCTAATTGATGAATTACAATGGTCGCCTTATGCCACTCGCCATCTGCCAGTCACCTTATGCCACTCGCCATCTACCAGTCGCCTTATGCCACTCACCATCTACTAGTCACCTTATGCCACTCGCCATCTGCCAGTCACCTTATGCCACTCACCATCTACCAGTCGCCTTATACCACTCACCATCTACTAGTCACCTTGTACCACTCGCCATCTGCTAGTCACCTTATGCCACTCGCCATCTACCAATCACCTTATACCACTCGCCATATTCTAGTCGCCTTGTGCCACTCGCCTTATACCACTCACCTTATGCCACTCGCCTTGTGCCACTCACCTTGTGCCACTCGCCTTATGCCACTTGCCTTGTGCCACTCGCCTTGTGCCACTCACCTTATGCCACTCGCCTTGTGCCACTCGCCTTGTGCCACTCGCCTTGTGCCACTCGCCTTATGCCACTCACCTTGTGCCACTCGCCTTATGCCACTCACCTTGTGCCACTCGCCTTATGCCACTCACCTTGTGCCACTCGCCTTGTGCCACTCACCTTATGCCACTCGCCCTCTACAAGTCGCCTTCTGCTAGTACCTATAAAATTTTATTGATAATTTTAGTGGAAAAAAAAAGAAAAAATCACCATGTTTTGAAAAATTTTCTTCAAAATTTTGAAAAATTCACCCCAAAGTTTATACACTTTTCACGTTGATTCACCCCGATTTGATAAATACTTTTTCGGTACTACCCCTTATGCATAACCATGCCTAAATATTCTAATAAGAGGTTGATAGTGTGGCAAGGAGCTCAAGTTCCTTTTGCATTTGCATTTTACTAGAAACAGTAGCAGAATAGATTTTCCCCCTAGACTTAGACCACCCAGGTTGTAATGCATCCCATTCAAGATTAACAGTTGTACCCATTCCGTCCCACCATATATGCAATGACATCACTACATAGTCCTACATAGGACAGCCAAATATTCTTTTGATAGCACCTTCAATATTACATGACTACCTACTGCTACATCACCTAGGGTTTTGAAGGTAACCCTCGATAGCTATTGGGGAATAGAGAATCATTTACTCCCATGGTCATCTAGTGACAAAGGCATGGATGGAACTGTGTATGATTTCAAGTTTGAGGGTTGCGCATCAACAGTTATAACCCGACATCAAGGTATAATTGAATCTTTATCCTAGTGTTGGGATCGTAATTCCCTTCATGATCAAGTCAGAGATAAAATCACCAGATGAAACCATATGCTTCTAAGCAAAGTCATATAAGGTATCCAAACCCTTCATTTAATTTGGTCTGCTTGAACCAATTACAAAGGTTAACATTCCTAGACCGGTAAGGTGAAGCTATAATGCCTTGGGGTAATTACAATGACCAACTATGCTTGGAAATTAGGTGTAGTTCATCAGCATTTTTGGGATGTATAATGGAAAGAACCTATCACACCATACTCACTTGGCTGTGGAACTAGTTCATCCCATAGTTGTGCCTAAAGGATTCTTATCAAAATTCACCCCCATTTCACCATTATACCTCAATGTGATACATAGTTACCATAGGCAGACAGTTTTGACCTGAGATAGAGAAGTGTTTTGATGGCCAAATCCCACCTAATAAAGGTGATAAAGGTTCTTGGTACCTTCTAGAGTCTGCAACATGCCCTACAAAGGATCGATTCATGTTGGGTAACCATGGTTACATTGCGTAGGTGTAAAAGTCATGTAAATATATATATATATATATATATATATATATATATATATATATATATATATATATATATATATTTAAAAAACAAAACTTTCCTTTGATCCAGGTTATATTGTACCCACTCCTTCTTAGCCTCATCCAACCTTGCAGTGTAGTTGGACGCAAGCTCCAAGTTATGAGCTCTCTCGCATGAGGTCGCGGGGTCGACCCTCATCGAGAGTGCTACACTATTTAATTTTTTTTAAATCAATAGCATATTATGTAAGGTATAATGGAGGTAGGAAGAGTTTTGGTTATACTCATCTGTGAGAATACGCATAAGTGAGAATGCTTATGTTATAACCTCAATGTATGGTCCGCAAAGGACCATTGTTTTTTTTTATTATTAAAAATTAAAACCTTAATATCGAGCTAACAACCATATTCTAAGCCTTTGACTAAAGGCTAAACCAATTTTAATTTTACAAACATCCTTTGTAAATGCATTTCCTATTGTTATTTACATTCAAATAAAAAAAGACATCATTTGATGATTGAAACATTCTCTATTTTAGTAAAATTTAAAATATAGGGTAAAAGAAGGGATCTGACCTGAAGTCTTCATCTTCTAGTAATCTCTTCCCTTATTCAAGCTTCAAGATTCCCTTTCAATATTGTCTCTTTTCTTTAATTGGATAGCCTTTCCAAGCCTTCTGGTTTCTGATCCACCCAAGGTGGAGAGCATACTCCCTCGGCCTCCCAAGACTTCCTAGTCCTTTCTTCACAAGATGTCCTCTATTTATAGGGCACTTCTCCACTCATGGGCCAAATAGTGGCCTTATTATTTTAATGTTAGAATATGCCTTGGGCCAAATAAAACATATCATGCCATGTGAAGGGTAATCTAAAAAGTAAAAGAGGGTCCACATAGGGATAAGGTAGGTGGCCATATTTTTGTTTTGTGCCCACATGCTTCCACTTCCTCCCTAATTAAATATAGAGGGGAGAATCTCACTTTTCTCTCCACCAACCAACTTATGCCATGAGGGGGAATAAGATAGGCCTTTAGCATTAAATAATACTAGTGCCTAATTTGGTCCAATAAAAATTGGACATGTAATTGCATTAAAAATCAAATGCAATTAACTTAATCAAACATGATTAATTAAATATTCATTATTTTTCCTCCTAAACCCTTCCAAAATCCCTAAATTGGAATTTTGTAGAATTCCTTAGGGTGTATGACCCCTTTTATTGAGCATTAATTGATCCAATATCAATTAATATCCTTTTGATAGGGTTCAAAGGTAACGGGTCATGACAACCACTATTGAAATTGATGTTCATATTCATGCATAATGGAAGGTAGCTATTTTAATGGGATGATATTGCCCAGTGGCCCTCCACACAACCAATTAAAGAATAATACACTACAACGATGGTGTTATCTTCCAGTACAAAAATGGCGTTATGTTACAATGCAAATATGACATTACTTCATATTGCGATAGGAATATGGTAGAGAATTTAGTGGAGGGGCTAGTTTGTGCCATTCTCGATAACCTTACATGTAGCCAAAGCAAGCAAGTCACATGAAATATCCATACTAGAGCATTGTGCACCAGTACAAAATCATGCAGGGGATGGAGTTGTTCAGGCCTATGTTGAGATTTTTGATCATGAGGATGTAAAGTCTATCGAGCGGTGTGAGAAGAACACATACAAGGACATTTCATTATTTGTGCAAAGATGATGAGTTTATTTCCATAATTTGTCATGCAGCTTTAGATTCTACATTAAGGTGAATTTATATGTTGGAGGGAGTCGCTATGCACTAGGAATTTGTAGGAGATGATTTTAAATTCGTTGGACAGTATGTTAAGTCCATATCAGCTCTTGTTAGGAGAAATTAAAGAGTGAATTTAGATATACCCATGAATACAACAAAGGTATAATTAATTTCTCTCAAGCAAATAGGTATAGCAAAGTTACTCAAAAAAGCATTGCAATGCAAGGATGCATGAGTGGACACAACATCATGTGAAATACATGAAGAAGGTGGATCCGTAGGGGTGTCCTTACTATGATGAATAGTAAACCATTATAAAAAAAAGGGGGTCTCTGCAAGGCAATAAAAATGACAGTTACGATGGGAAATACTTGGTAGTATGATAATAGTAGGGTTCATAACCTTTGGTTATTCATGCGACGATGGAGCTATGTGCAAGCAGGGAAATCACCGTAGTGCAGATAGTGAGAATTTGTAAGCCACCTACTTCAATTCAATAGGATTTCACTGCAATGCAAATATGAATTCATTAGAAACCCTAGGGGAAGAGAAGAGAGATTTTGGCGAATTCAAACCCGAGAAATTGAAGATGATGCACATGACCTTTTACTGGGGAAGACAGGTGACCATGTTGGTTGATGAGTGGAAGATAAAAATTTGGAAGATATATACCCTAATCCTGTTGGCCATGTTTCTACTCATAGCATTTCATGAGTACATTGTGAAACTGCGTTCACAATTTGTTGCAGAATCAAGGGCAAACTCTGCATCCATCCTTGGCACTCTACTTCTTGATCATTGTTGTTGAAAATTTGTGATGAAGGGATTTGAATCCCTTTTTTTTGGCCTTTATGTAATATTGGGATACTTGCCCATGCTTTTCGTGATGTCCTTTGATGAATGGGTTTTTATCGCCACCATCCTTAGTTTTTTTGTCTAGTACTTTTTCTTCAAGAGTGATGGTAAGGAAGAAAAAAGCAACGAAAGTGCTTGTGGCTGCGCTTGAGCATAGAAATAACAAGTGAATAAGATATGTACAATTTGGACATGATATTGATAGGAATATGTGGCCCAAGAATAAAAATACAGAGTGTACGGATGAGAATAGTTTTTAAAGGAGTCATTTTCGTCACATGAGCGCTCAAAGATGTTGACCTAAAAATATGAAGTGGTGCTATATTGGTAGAATAAGATAAGATATTTGTTGTTTTATTTTTTTAAATAAGCATACAAATATACTCAATAAATTATCTTCACCATGGTAACTATAGTCCAAAATGGCAGCTAAAAGATGCGAAAAGTCGAACAAGCGTAGATGGTATTTTAAAAGAAATGAGGCTTAAATAATTTCATGAAGCAATAAGTGTTATAAAAGAGATGGACACTTGGTGAAAAGAAAAAATTATGAAGCAGAGTGAAATAAAATGAAGACCAACAGATGTTTGGTGAAGAAAGCGAACGAAAATGAAATGAAAGGTCCTATTGAAAAATTTAAATGTGCACTCAAACAGAAAGATAGGGGTTGGAATTTTTTTAAAATAGGGAGGCGTGTGAAGTGGATTGTAATTCTACAAGATATTACCAACACTTTTTCTCGCATTATATGCAAAAAAAAAAGTTTTGAATACAATATAAGCTTCACTGCATATTTTCTCCACATGTATTGGGTTCATTTAATGGTGTTTTATGCATATGGTAGCATCATTTAATATTTTGAATGCATGTTTTTATTTCTTATAATCTTGCACTTAACCAGATTTAGATTGTGTGGATGCAGGTCTAACTTGGTTTTGTTTTGTTGTTCATGATTTTCTAATTTCTACATAATAGGAGGGATTAGTTTACAATAGCTTTATTTTCACTTTTCCACACTTTGTTTCATATTATTTTAGATCTTTTATTTTTTTATAACCCTAGCTTTTGTCATTTATTTTCCATTTATTTTATTTAAGTTCCATCAAGCACTCAAAACCCTAAAAGGTTATATAGTTTTGCACAAAAAAAATTAATAATGGGGGTTTTGAAGTAATTAGGGCATCCAAATAATTTTGTTTTTTAAGGCTAACTTATTAAATTATTTGGACACATTTAATTAATGAAATTTTGTTTTAAGTTTCCAAAATAGATTCTTGCACTCCATAGGTTTTATTATTTAAATTTGTTTAACAATGCAAGATAAAAATTTGTTAACAAAGCAAGATAAAATATATTTCACAAAGCAAGATAAAATGAATTAAATCACCGTTCCAGGATGGTCATATGAGGACCAATCACATCACATTTTATTTTCTTTTCAAATTTCATGAACAATAAAGAGCATAGAAAATCAAAGTAATACCAAACCACAGGCCCCTTGTTAATAGTCACTTGCACCTCTAAGGTATTTTAGCACATTTTACACATTTTCACAAGCATTCAAGCACACATAAAGTAAATAAGAACCTTGGAGAAATTCTGAATTTCTTTGCAAGAGAGGGTTTTCTAACAATACCCTAATTGTGATGGTGATTTTGCAATTGGGCAAAATTATCAATCAACACTAACAAGATTGATTTGGTTCATCCAAACCCCATAAGGGGGTGGAGGTCCAAGGTTCAAATCTCGGGCCTCGTCGGACTGAACGCTTGTCCCTTTCCTAGTGCTTTCAGCGGCGTAAAAGGTTTAAAATGATTGTGGCATGGTGGTTATAGGGGCGGACTGCGCGAAGATCTGTGTGGCAGTTTTTGGGGCAGACAGTGCAGAATACTATGGCGGCCATAAAAGCTGGATAGCCTACCCAGATTCGTAGCGGCTACTAATTCCACCATGTAAATTCAAAAAAAAAAAAACACTAACAAGATTGATCAATATAAAATAGTGATCACTAATAATGGTATAACCCCCCTTCTTGGTTCTTTTAGTGGCGTAAAAGGTTTAAAATGATCATGGCATGGTGGTTATAGGGACAGACTGCACGAAGATCTGTGTGGCGGCTTCCAGGACGAACATCACAGAATATTGTGGCGACCATAAAAATTCGGATAGCCTGCCCGGATTCGTGGTAGCTACCAATTCCACCATGTACAAAAAATAAATAAATAATGGGATAACCAATATCGAAACCAAATTGTTCACTACAAACAATGGATTGATAACAACAATGGAGGATTTGACATGAAAAAAAACATCTTGAGATGGATAAGAATCGGTGAAAAAAAATAAAAAAGGATTTGGAAGGGCCATGTTAGAGGACCTAATAAAAATAACATCTCTTCTAATGATGAAATTATGAGTAGTAGGATGATAGAGTTAATATACTTTCAATTCCTTACTATACTCCAAAGAATTCATAAGTGACTCTTAGTTTATCTAATTTTTTTAATAAATACAAATATGATCCCAATAAGCTAATATAAAAAAATTCACGGGAGATATTAATGGTTGCCTTCATGTACATCTCTCAAATTGGGGCATGCCCTTAATGGTCCAAGTGTGTCATGTTTATGATCTACACAACACAAACAATTATCCCTCCAAAAAATTAAAATTAAACCCATTTATTTGTAAATGGATCATACAAGGAGCCATATCCATAATAGGTTTGTTCTGCTCAACTAGCCCATTTTACTTTTAGTATAATGATCAATCCTTTACCAATAAATACATCAAACTCATTATCTAGACATACTCACCCTTACAATCTATCCTTATAATTTAGTCTTCTTCCTTACCTATTTTTTATTGATGCTTTCACAACCTAGAAATGCTAAAATTATTTATTTTTGATATATATGATATGGATCCAAAGCTATCTAGAAAATCATTAATAAAATTCACAAGTTACCTTTGCTTGCAATGGAATATATAGTCATAAGAACATAATGTTCTTAAAGACTAAATTCAATGGCTAAGACATGCATCAAACTTTAGCCTTAGAAATCAAATTCTAATGATATTTTCCTAAAACACATCCTCTTATACATTGAACTACATGCATTAATCTTAGGAATGTCTCAAACCATGCAAATAGGACTCAATGGCCTCATCTAAAATTGGCATGCCTCAAGAATCAATGTCATAAATCACTCATATCATTGAGCTTACCCATGATATGAAAACACCCCTTCTTACTTGAAGAAGAGGTAGCATCACCAAGTTTATATATGATCTGACTCATCACCATATTATAAAATAACTACCCTAAAATCATCATTGATGTCCTAATAAACATTTTATAGGATAAAATTTTAACCTTTTACTGGTAGATGTGATGTAGTAGATAGAGAGAAGGTTATGTATCGATCTTGAAACATAGAGAATCACATAAAATTTAGTAGTGCTAATAGTGATATTGTCACACCTCAAAACCTATAAAGCTAAATCATCACAAATAATGTGAGGATCCTATGCTAACATCATTAATAATTACATAGTCATGTGGTACATTGGGCACCTAGGCTTATGGGTCCATATGATGTAATTGTTATTTATTATAAAGAGACATTATATAAAGATGTAACAATTGTTATTTAAGAGTTATTAGATCAGGACCCCACTTGCATGTGGATGAGAACCCTTGAGCATTTAGGTTAGGGTTATCTAGAGTCTTTAATAGATCCAAGGAAGCAAGAGGATATATCATCTAGTATTTTCATATCATAACAAATATTTGCTTCCAAGGAGGTTTTCCCCTCGAAATGTCTTGTGATTATGTGATAAGATTTTGGTTTTTGTAATATAATATGCTACATTTCCATTTCATATTGTAATAATTTCAATTATTTTATATTAATTCCCATTATTATTGCAATATTGTGTGGATGTGTTTTTATTTTACTGTAATATTCCTAAGTGGTATTAGAGCACTTTCTAGGGCCACATCCTATAACAGTTACAACAATTATTATCCTGCCATTTTATCCTATTAGTTATAATTTTCCTTCATTTTATTTTTCTTGTTAAATATCCTACAAAGGAAACCAAGTCATTTTTTCCTTTTCGTTTAATAGGTTAGAAACCCTGTGTTGGGGGTATTAAAATATCACAGAGGAGTTGTCATTATTGGCTAAGCTAGATTACCCATAAAGAGTCTAGTCACTAGTGAAGTGATTGGTAATCAGACGTGTATATGGACTTGAGATCCCATGTACCTTTGAGTATATAGGGACACCCCTTAGGTTAGTAAAGACCTTCAACCCTAAGAATTTTTCAATTGCATTTTCATCCATAGTGCACCAAGCACAACACTCTAGAAGATTACCTCTTGTATTTGACCAGAGAGGTGGGTAGTTTACTAAAGGGTATATGTGGAATCCTCCTTGAGTAGTGGCCTAAAATATTGGTTTGAGCATTATCAATCATTGTTGTAATATAACATAGAGCTTGTGTTGTGCATACCTTGGCCTAGGGTCACCTTGTTTATGTTGTATTTCAATCCCCAAACTAGACTATTGAACCTAAAAACCTTACACAAACTTGAGCATACTATGAAGATTACATTCACCACATAATTTATCATACAATAATCATTCTTGAACATCAAGAACAAATAATGGTGTCAGTAATAGTTAGGGATAGTGATAGTTATGAATACAATCAGGATCAATAACAAATAGAATATTGACAGTCAAGATAATTATCAAAATATATGTTAGTTAATAAGAAGTCTATCAATATAGAAGGAACCTAGTGTAATGGTCAATTAGTATAGTAGGAAGCCTATAATAGTCAATCAGTGTAAAAAAGCCAAAAAATCATATTGTGAGACGTAATCCATTACATTCGTCTTGTCGTATTGATAATTTTGCTATATAGCACCCGTGAGGTTTTTTTGGTGTTCAAAAATTATCATTTTGGAGTATAATTACATTTCAAAAATATTTTTTAGTTGATACTTTTGGTATATAGCACCCAAACACTTATTTGGAACCCTTAATAAATATAGTAATTGCTAAAATAACAATTCTATTTTTAGTAAGGTAGTTTAGGGAGTTCCAAATCAAAAATGCATGGTTGGAGGAACTAGAGGAGAAACGAGGGAGATGGATCAAAATAAATTATCTAAAGAAATATGGCTATTTATTCAACAACTTGCTTAGCTACAGAACCAATTTTGACATGAATTTAAACACTTAAAATATTGCATCTTTTAAACAGTGAATAAATCAAAGTAAAAATGAGAATCAAAGAAAAATTCCATGATGTTAAATGATACTTAAAAGAAGCCACTCATGCACACCATCAAATTCAGAGTGGTGATATTGAGGGAAAGGTTAGAAGTTCTAAAAATATAGAAGAGACACACAATGCTCTTTTTAATAATAATACCTCGTATAAAATGCCCAAGTTATATTTTTCTAAGTTTAATGGCAAAGACCCTGGTGGTTGATTGTCTTGGATAGATCAGTATTTCAAGCTCCACAACATCACCCAATATTTATGGATAACCACGAAATCCTTTAACTTTAAGTATGAGGTCCTTCAATGGTATAAATTTGTGCAATGTATGACTCTTGAACTTTCTTACAAAGAATTTGAACTACTCACTTGTTTTGGCCTTAGTAAGTATGAGAATCAAAATTGAAGTAGACCTGCATTGTTTGTGAATATTCGACTCAATTTGAGAATTTGACTAACTAGACAAGGGGTTTAGGTAAAGGATTCTTTCAATGTTGTTTTACAATGGGTTGATAGATGATATCAAGGCAAATATGAAAACACTTAAACCATAATCCATGATGTAAGCAATATATTTGGCTAGGTTAGCAAAGGAAACATTTATTGCTTAGAAGTATTCGTCTAAATTTCCACAAGCGATACCCCAAATCCCATTCAAGGTTGCATGAAATCCAAGGAATAAATCTCCAAAAATTAAGTTACTGACTAGGGAGAAAATGAAAGGATGTAAAGCACAAGGGTTATGTTATATTTGTGATGAGAAATATTCTTTGAGGCATAATGTGTACAAAAAAAAATGTATTTGTTGGATATGGATGATTTTATGGCAAATGAAGTCCATGAAGAAGAATATGAACAACAACAAGAAGATCATTATAATGAGGTTGAAGCACAAAAATAATTTAGCCAAAAAATTTAGTTCATGCACTAGCATGAATCTCGACCCATCAAACTATGAAGGTAGTAGAATATTTCAAGGGGAAAAAATCATAATCCTTATTGATTCTAGTAATACACAACTTTATTAATCCATGAGTAGATAAGAAATAAATTGTTACATTCATTCCTACAATTATTTCGAAGTCATGGTGGCCAATGGAGGAACATTACCTTGTAAAGGGAAATGTTGATGTAAAGTTGAAGATCGGGGAATGTAAACTCAAAATTGATATGTTCTCTCTTTTCCTAGGGGGATGTGATGTTGTTTTAGAGACATAATGGCTTCACACTTTGTGAATAATAGCATTTAATTTTGTTGAATTGTGGATGCAATTCACTTAGAATGGGAAGTGTACAATCTACACGACTCACCTATGGGATCCACTTAGATCATTAACTCAAATAGAATGGAAAAAATATTTAAAAAATCCTCACATGGGATAGTTGTATAGTTGTTTACAATCTAGGCATAGAATACTAAAGATCCTGAACAACAAAGAAACTTGCAAATACTTTTGACTAAACATGATTTTATCTTTTTGGAACCCAAGGGGCTACCTCCATGGTGATCCCATGATCATGCAATACAACTTGTACTAGGGAGCTTGCCACCTAACATTCAACCCTATAGATATGCATATGTGCAAAAATAAAAATTGAGAAACTGGTCCAAGAATTATTAAAAAATAAGGGCAATTTGATCTAGTGCCAGTCTCTAATCTTCACCAGTGCTATTAGTATAGAAAAAGGATGAATAATTGAATAATAGTGGTTGTGTATAGACTTTGATAAACTCAATAAAATCACCTTTGAAGATAAATTTCCTATTTTAATGATTGATGAGTTACTCGATGAGTTAAATTTGGGCTAAATTTTTCTTCAAGTTGGATCTTCAATTTGGATACCATCAAATATGGATTAAAGAAGACATCCTAAAAACAACATTTAGAATCCATGAAGGTCATTATGGATTGTTGGTCATCACTTTGGCCTGATCAATGTCCCCTTGAATTTTTAGAGTTTTATGAATAATATCTTCTGCCCTTACCTACACAAATTTATTTTGGTCTTCTTTGATGATATTCTAGTTTATAGTCACACTTGGGGAGAGCACCTACATCATTTGGATATGACTTTGCAACTCTTGAAAGAGCATCAATTATTTTCCAAACAATCTAAATGTTCCTTTGGAACACAAGAGGTTGAATATTTGGGTCATATCATCTCATAAGAGGGGGTTAATGTTGACCCAAATAAAATTATGGCCACATTAAATTAGCCTAAGCCTCAAACTCTCAAGGCACTTTGAGGATTTTTGGGTATCACTAGCTACTGTTGACGATTCATCCAAGTTTATGGAAAAATAGTAGTCCTATTTTTTGTTTATTAGGTATAAGAAGAGGTTTTTAAAGGGTCCCCTAAACCTTTTACAATAAGAAGTAGAGAAACCAAAGTGCTACAAAAATAGATTTGACCCACCAAGGGATCCAAAGACTAAACTGTTAACAACAAAAAAGCCAAGAGAATCCAATATCTAGGAGATCAAATAATTAAGAGGTCCAAAGAAATACATCTTACCAATATAAAGGATGAAAAAAATGGAATTTTAAAACCAAGAATAGGGACAAGAACTAAAAAAATCAAATTAGTTCCCACCCACACATAACCTATGGAAAAGATATGAGTATTACCAATCAAAGAGAAAATACTAATTTGAAATAGGGGCAACAACTAGCCCAACCATATGAACCTAAAAACTAAAGAACTATAATTTAAACTTCTTTCACAAAACTAACTAACCAAACCAGTTTGAATCAAGAGAGGAGGACAAAAATTCAAATTTGAATCATGCCACACCATAGCCTAGGGGAGTAAACCAAATATTACCGCCTATAAGAGCAAAATCAAAATTAAAAACAAGGTTGGGATTTCAATCAAAGAAGAAATAAGAACAAGAACCTAAAAATAGGACACCCCAAACCAAGAGCCATGGAAACCACCCCCACACAAGAATTAAAATTTTTTCCTTGATTTAAAAGGTGGAGGAGATTGATACCAGTAAGCCTCTAGACTAAATTGTTTTCCAAAGTTGATTTTACCTCCATCCACAAATATGACCAAAGAAAATTCATTAGAAATCACATCTTTAGTTTTTATATTACAATTATTGTTGGTTCCTTTACTCTTACTTCTCATTTTTGGACACGATAAAGCCAAATCTATTTCCCATATAAATAATCTAACCAAGGTGCCTTTGAAACCAAATCATGGTTCTCTTTATCTTCTATAAGGAAGGGCCTCTCTAAAGATTGTTGCTTCCCTAGGCCTGTAGGTAGATATTTGGATACTTCCATCACAGTGTCCCTAGGAGTTTAAATTTGGGGGCATAAAGCACCTTCATATGGATGACACTAGCCTACTAAATACCATGTTAAAGAAGAAAGCACCTTCATTTTGGAATAGAAAGTAGACCTACTAACTACCATATTAAGGAAGAATTAATTTATATGGACGACACCAGTCGAAAATTTTCCTTTAGGATCTCAAGGAAGACATAAATTCTACTTTAGTGTTATCTACTATCAACTTTTACAACCCATTTATAATTGAGAGTGGTGCTTCATGCCTTAGCATTGGTTTAATATTAATGTAAGAAGGATGACACCTAGCTTTCACTAGTAAGGCCTTATTTGGAAAAAACCTAGGGAAGTCCACTTATGAAAAAGAAATGATGGATATTCTCCATTTTATCAATCATTGGTGACCTTACCTCATTAGGAAATATTTATCCATTAAAACATATCATTAGATTTTGAAATATTTTCTAGAATAGAGGGTATTGAATTTAGCATAGCAAAAACGGGTTTCAAAATTATTGGGGTATGATTATAAAATTGTTTACAAAAAGGGGAAGCAAAATATTATGGTAGATTCTCTTTCTTATTAGTTTGAGGATCAAGGTATGCTATGTGCCATATCTTCCCCACTCCCCCAATGGGTCATCCAACTTTGAGAAGAGGTAGCCAAAGAACCGACCTTGCAAACTTTGAGGGAACAACTCCAAAGGGATCCCAATTCAAACATTGGATACTCATGGGATGGACAATTGTTGAGATATCAAGCTTGCATTATGGTTCCTAAAAATTTATCAATTAATGAGGACATAATGAAGGAAATATATTCTTCACCCACAATGGACCATTTGGATTTTTTGAAAGCCTATGAGTGGGCTAAACACTCATTCTATTAGGCAAGAATAAAAAAGGATATTCAAATTTTTGTGGATGTGCATGAGATCTTCCAATGGATGAAAGGAGAAATGATTTGCACTCTAGTCACTCTACAACAATTACCAATTTTATAAAATATATGGACTAATATTTCCATGGATTTATCAAGTGGCATTATCTCAATCAGTTAGATTCCTCAATATTTCAAGGAGGAGACCTAGGTTTGAATCTTGCCAAATGATATATGGATAATATCCAAGATTTTTTGTAATAACATTGTGGTGATGATGTAATATAGATGGGGCCCATTTCAATCCCATAAAAACCCTTGAAGAAAAAAACATTTTCGAGGATTTTATTGAAGGGCTTACAAAATTAGGTGTAAAATTTGTCATTCTTGTGGTGGTGGACAGTCTTTCGAAGTATACTTATTTTTATTCCCTAAACCACCCCTACCATGCCTCCACCATTGCCCAAATATTCATGGACTTTATTTTTTCCTCCATGCTATTCCAAAATCCATTATTTCTAACCACAACCATACGTTCACCAATTATTTTTGGTATAAATCTTCTAAATTTCACGGTACATAATTGAGAATGAGCTAAACCTACCATCCCCAGATGGATGGGCTAAAAAAAATAAATAAATAAATACTTGGAAACTTTCTTCTACTATTTTACCTCCGAGCATCCAACCCAATGGGTCAAGTGGCTTCCCTTGGCATAGTGGTGTTACAACACTTTATTCCACACAACCACCAAAGTAAATCCTTTTGAGGCAGTTTATGGATATCCACCCTATAACTTTCTTCATATGTTCTAGGCAAATCCAATGTCTAGGTGGTGGATTTGACACTTTAATACCATACCAAACTACTACAAAAATTGAAGAAGAATTTGGCTATGGCTCAGAAATAGATGCGATGAACAAACAAATCAACACCATTTAGAACATAGTTTCAATGTAGAGGACATGGTCTTCCTTTGACTACAACCATACAAACAACAACAAGATTCTATGTCTTGGTTATAAAATCTGCCTAAGTGAATGAGATACACCCTTAAAACTTCGACCAAGAGACTATATGGCTCTCTGAGTCAACCTCTAGAGAAGGTCGGTTCCTATGCCTAGCGAATCTAACTAAATAGGGATTGTAGACTAAAGTAAAAAATACAAACGGTTAGAAATATGAGTTAAAAGTGGTAAAAATTAAAAACATCAAGACACATGGTGCAGAGAGTCTTACAAACCAAATTTAAATTAAACCACCTAAAAAAACAACCTACTTTTCGTATGCATTCAAAATATTAATCATTAAGAACTTTGAGCAATGTTAAGTCATTCTAGAACTATAATGGAAAATCTAGGTAGAAATCTAGAATGCAGAATAACTATAATAGAATTATCCATTCCTAGCTTTAAAAAATATATATTTAGCTGCTCAATGAGACATACATACATATTTTGCATAAGAAGTTAGAAAGAGTCCAAACAACAATCCAATTCTCATTCAAGCAGGCATATAGCCTCAATCAATATAATCATACCAATTGTAAATGCCAAAGAGATAACCATTAGAATGTCTTACATTCTAGTATATATAAATAATTATAATTTATTTAGTTATCTAAGAATTATTGTTGTTAGGGCATATTGTAGCTTTCAAGGTAGGAGTAGAGAGTGGTTATTACATTTAGCTTAGCTATGCTTGACTACTTTAGGCATGCTTTGCTGGTGTGGACAATGTAAATTTTAATTATAGGTTGGCTTGCATGCTGCATCATTGTATTTTAACCATCAAATGATGGTCCACTCCTTTCTATTATGTGTAGATAGTTGAGCAAGGGTAGGTGCATGATTTGGAGGTATTTATCCATTGAGATCTGCTAACGATGATTATTCTTGGTGGTTGGTCGACACGTGCATGCTTGTTGACATGAATGATTTCAAATTACCTATACAGAGGTTGGCAATATAGAAGGTGTCACCTACTATTGGGTGGTGACCTTGGTTTTGTGGTGCATCCCTTAATTTTCTCATCATGTCAAGTTGCACTTCCTATTACCAAATATTCGATGACTTATTTGTTTTGATATCATCTTTGTCTGAATGGTTCATGTTGGTGCAAAATCAGCCTATGGTTATGATTTGCGCCCATGACCTTGCCAACATTGAGTAGACGGACTTGGTATTGAAGGGTTCCATCTAATATCTAGAGAAGGTTGGTTCCTTGGTGTTTTTTGTGAGAAAAGGGAGAGAAGGGTTTACTGAAAGAAATGGAAATATAGTCGTAGCTAGAGCTTTTCTCTTGGTGCAGTTTAAACAACAACAAAGATGAATACATATAACTTCAAGATCTAAGCATTTGATATTTCTTCACGCATAAATCATAGTTCTTTAATGTGATTTAGATATTAATCTAACACATACATATATTAAATATTTTAGCTCCAACAATACTATTTATATCGTGCACTAGTCCAGATAATAGAACAAATACAATGTATAACTTAGTAATGTAAATAGAAGCATCAAATGTTAATACATACACTTGCACATAGTGAACCAGAAGCCAATAGAAGTTTATCTTATTGCTTGAATCCAGAGTACATGCATCCAGTATTGTAAACATCTAAGAGCCAACCCTTATTCAGGGTATGCTCCCTACTATATATACTCTAAAACAAACATGCTTTGATAGCTACCAAATCCTGACACAAAATCAATTACAATAAAAGTACTGCCAAATGCACCAACATATTTTACGTGGCTTCTTGTTGGTTCAGTCAGGTAATCAAATCACTAATGGTAGAAGTTTAAGATTTGATGCTCAATCATGATCTACCATCAATTACCGACATGCTCCTTTGAAGGTATATTCTATTTATATCTTTATTTCATGTAATTCAGTTATGTCACGAAATCATGACATTTTGAAGTCTTGATCTCCTCTTCCACCTTGGGCTCACGAAAAGTCAACATGTCATGAAATCATGACATTTCTCTTGTCTTAAGTCTTTTCTCACTTTGAACCCATGAAATGTTGACATGTCACGAAATCATGACATTTCTCCTGCCTTGGTCTTTTCTTGCCTTGCGCCTCATGAAATGTTGACATGTCATGAAATCATGATATTTCTCCTGCCTTGGACTTTTCTTGCCTTGCGCCTCGTGAAATATTGACATGTCATGAAATCATGACATTTCTCCTACCTTGGTATTTTTATTTCCTGGCGCCTCGTAAAATACTGACATGTCATGAAATCATGACATTTCTCCTGCCTTTGTCTTTTTCTTGCCTTGCGCCCATGAAACATCGACATGTCATGAAATCATGACATGTTGCATGCCTTAGTTTTTTCTACTCCTTCACTTCACAAAAATGGGAAAATGGTGTTCGAACCTTCAAAACTTGTTCGAGCCTTCAAAACCTCTGCTATCTTCAGGGTAGTATTTTTAGACTAACATTCTTGGCACCTTTCGAGGAATTTTACTAGCAAAAATATTAGAATCCAGGACCTTCATCCATTGGGAAATGGATTCAAAACAATATGGAAGAGGAAATTTTGAAAAATCAGAAAATAATTTCTTAAACAAGTAAAACATTACCTTTCAAAATACCTCTTACACGCTTATGTATATTTTACTAATGTTACATTAACATCTTAGTAATTCAAATTTTTTGTGAAACTCTTTATGATTGGCCGCTAGTCCCACCCTCTGTCAGCTGTCTCTGATCAGCTTGCTTGGATTTTTTCTGCATTTCTATCATCTTGATCACTTCATTGTAGGTGAGGCAAACCTGCTTCCACTCTTCATCATCAAGATCAGATGATTCCATGAATAGTTGATACACATACTGCAACTCTTCCACTTTATCATGAGACACTATCTTATATCTCAAAATTAGTTCTTGCAAACAGGACTTAATCTGTGTGAGATTTTGAATCATAGCAAACACATGTGCTTCTTCCACAGGTTCTTCCCAGCCTTCTATCTCAGATTCATCATTAATAAAAGATCTTAGGGATGTTGTGAGTGCATCTTCACTTAGAACATTTGAATTCTCATCCCAAAGATATGGAAGTCCACATTTGTTTGCCAAGTTTAAATGCTTTACTAGTCCCTTAGCTTCAGCTTCCAACTCATGAAGAAGTTTTACCCCTTGATTTACAAGTTTAAATCTTCTAAAGAAACTTCTGGCTGTAATTTTAGCCTGAGACCAGGCTTCACTTTGGATCTTGGCAGCAACAGTCTCAGGCATATTATCAGACAAGACTTGAATTTTAGTTGCAGCATCTGATCTTTTCTGTAAGAAGTCTATTGAAGCTTTCAACTCATCTCCAACTACTTCAAGCACTTCTTTGACTTTAGCCAAATATATCAACATAGGCCTTGCTTTCAGACTAAGTAGCATAATATCTTCAAACATTTCCTTCCTTATTGCTTTGGCCTTTTCTTTTGATAGGCCATGTGCTTCGTTCTACTTCTCTTGGACCTGTTGTTGAAGTTCCTGTACTTGTAGATTCAAGGATTGAATTTGTGCAGTTGCTTTCTCAAGTTCTTCCTTATATTTGGCTGCTTCACTTGCAGCTTCACTGAATCTATCCTCCCATATTTTAGCCTCCAATTTTAAGGCTTTTTCTAATCAATTTCTATTCTTGCAGGGCAGATTCACATTCTTTTCTGGCTTCTTGCTCTTTATTGAATTTTTCTTTAAAATATTCTCCATGCAAGTAAATTGTCCCTAGGTGAGCTTGGACCATTCCCCATTCATCCTGCATATGAAGTTGAGTAATGTCTTCAGTTACACTTTCTACTTGATAATCTTCTATCATCATATCACCCTCAGGCTTCTTCACTTTTGGGGTCAACTTCACCTTCTTTCGTTGCATAGTGGTGGGATCAAGCGCTATCATTTCTTGTGTATGGGCTGGAGCTTTAGAAGCTTCAGCAGAGTGGGAAGTCCACCAATCCAAGGCATTTTTGTTTGCCTTTCTCAGATCCTTCAATTTTGAAAAAGTTGGGTGATTTTCAGTAGTTGCAATAGAGGTGGACCTCATAGTTGGTATGCATGCACCAGGAAGGAATGGGGTTGATACCAAAGTGGTACTCCCATCCAAAGGAGCAACTATAGGATGAGTGGGTGATTCTGAAGATTGACCAGCTTCAAATTGAATCTGTGAAGATGATATTGGGTCTAGAGAAAGCAACCATTGTTTCAAGGGAAACATTATATCTTTCTTTGGAATAGAAATGGAAGGAGACTCAATTTGGGAATGAGTAGAAAGAGAAGAATGAGAGAATAGAGAAGCCATACCTGATTCGATCTGGAGTACGCATTGGTTCTCATCTTCCATTATGTGTTCTTCATTAACCTCATCAACAATGGACTTTTCAACTTCTTCTTGTTGAGGGGTTCTTGTCACTTCTCTTTCTCCACCCTCATTCTCTTCAACATATGTATCTTCTTCTAAATCTATTATTTCAGCATTTAGGGGAATCTCCCCATGTTGATTCCTATTATGTTCAACAACCTCTTTTTTAACTATTATATTTTCAAAAATACCTGTGTCTAGCCCTTCTTGAGCACAGTCAGTGCTATTATCAATTATTTCATTCTGAGCTTCTTCCTGAACATCAAGATTTTCAACTATTTCATCATTCTATGAAATATTCTCAATGTCTTGAGCAACTTGCTCATTTTCCCTAACAACTTCAAAATGTTCAAAAGTCTCCTATTGTTGATTTTCACCACTCTAGATGCCTTCTATAACTTTTTGAGCCATGTCAACTTGTTTGCTTCTTTTTTGTTGACCTCCTTCCAGGGATTTCAATTTTCTTTTCTTAGTGCCAAGAGGCACTTCATCTGATTCAGTATCAGAGTTTTGAAGGGGGAATGAACTTTAGAGTTCTTGAAGATATTGATCTGCTCTTTGATGGATTTGCACTAAGCGCCAAATGCTTTCCTCTTTTTTCCACTTGCAAGGGTTCAATGATTCCTTGTCCATATTTTCCTAGTCCCTTACCATCATAACCCATATTTACCATCATCTGGGTTGCTTTTCCATATTTTCTTTGTTGTTCCTCTATGAAGATGTTTTTAGTGGACTTATTTTTGGAGGACCTAAGCTTTGTTTGTGTATGGGAATTTTGTTTCTCAACTACAACTTCTTTGCCTTTACTCTAGTCTATTTTTTATTTTTTAGCAGCTTCAAGACTTACCTCCTTGCTGCCACCAATACTCGGGGGTACTTTTCTAGGGAAAGTACCTATCTAGGTAGCTTGATAATAATCATAATGAACTAAAAATTCAATATCATTGTTGATAGGGTACCTTGAATCAATCATATTAGTTTGAACCCTCATCATCCACCATTCATGAATTTTCCCTACTATCCATTCGGCCCCCTTCTTTTGCATCCTATTGATAGTTTTTTCATCCAAGACATGTTTAGGATTATCTTTAGGGTTATAATCAACCACATGCTCATAGAAATCATGCCATGGAGGTAGTGGTTGCATTCTCTCTACATGCCATTCTAATGCCTCATCCTCAACATTGTTTCTACAATTTTCAATGTCTTGCCTAGGGAACATGTGGTAATTCTTTACAGGGGTTTTGTTTAGAATAGCTTATCTTTCTACAAATTTATTTATGGGGTCATACCTCCATCATTGTGGCATTTCTATTAACCCTAATTCCCTTAGAACTTGAGCAATTTGTTCATGTTGTCCTTTCTTTGAAACAATAATACCTTCAAACTGAAATGGCATGGTACAGGTGCCAATTTTTCCTATACCTGTACCATATTTGAAATTTATTTTTTCAGTTTGTCTCACATATTCCAAAGCAAATAGTCTATCAGTGACATAATGTGGAAGCAAGAAAGGTTTTCCAGTATACCCATATAATCTAATGATAATTCCTTGAGTAAGGATGAACTAGTCACCCTCCTCTGCATGTTTATTTTGTAAAACTTTTACAGCTTTTGGGGTTAACCTACTTATCTCTCCATACATAATTTTTAGGGCTGGTCCCAAAAATTCCTTGTTAAAATCATAATATGATTCTATTTTGTACAAAACATTAGTCCATTCACATACGGGTAGGGTTCTTCCTTTCTCATATTTATCATTTACGAAAATGAAAGCTAACTCCTGAGCCATAAAATAGAAGAAAACCCATACTAAATATGATGAGAACTTGAAAGATGATTGAGAACCTCTTTTTATTGTAGATAAACCCTCATGTACTTGACGAAAAATGTATCCTAGCCAATCAAAGAATATGGGCCTGACACTTTGATCCATAACTGAAGAATCATAATTTTTTGGGTTTGATAAGCAATTGACCAGTGCAATTTGCCACCCATAAACCTTTTCATCTATCTTCAGACCTGCTACTATGGCCAAAATAGAAAATAGTTCTAGATTTTTGAAATCTATTAGAGGAATGGGGGTTTCGGGTATGTTTCCTCTAGTAGGTGGCTTTTTTAATTGCGTTACTAGAAAATTATTTATCTTCTCAGAGGGAATAAAATATTTTTCCTGGTCGATGGGGTCAAAATATTTTGGCTCAAGTTTAGGCACATGATCGATGGCAAAAGCATTAATGAAAGCATCAGAATTCAAGTTGAAAAGGGTTCTACCCTAGGAATTTTTTATAGCCTTTTCTCTGGTATCATAAAACCTAGCAATAGCTTTAATTAATTCGGGACAGGGATGAATGGGAATATACACATACCAGTAGAGTAGAGAGTTGAATGCGAAAGTAGTAGGAGAGGATGTAGTGATGCCTGTAGACATTCTCTCTTCAATATCTCTCCAAATTTTCTCTGGAGGTTTCCATGTAACAACTGTATCACCAATTCTGGCATCTTTATCGATAAACTTTTCTCCTACTTCATCTTCACGCCTTGCCATTGGGGAAATAGAATATGATGCTGCCATTTCTGCTTTCTGAGTATTCTTCTTTGGAGCCATATAGAAATATGCTTACAGATTTTGTTTATACTGGGTTTGAGCTCGAGAATGAAAATAGCAAGTAAATTATTGTAGAGAAACTCATTCAAAAATGAATTAGGGCTTCTTACATCGATTTGAAAGATTATGCATGGGCCGCATTAACTATGGTTGGTGTATCCATATTTCTTGAATCTTCTTGCACATCATTTTTGACACTATCCCGCATGCTAAATTTTTCGACCAATCACTGATAGCCGCATTAACTAAGAATTTGTGCTCTTCAAGGCATCGATCATCTATGAAAGGAGTGCCTTCCCACCAACCATTGGAATGCTACATGGCAGATTTTGAATTTGAACCATTATATACTAATAAAATGGCACTTTTATTTGCTTTCTTCCTCTTTTTTTATATTTTTGTCTTTTTTTGGGTTGACCTTGGAGGGTCAAATGATGACAAAAAATTACAAGCTAGGAACTTTAAAATATATATATAAACTACTATATATTATACATAATGTACATGAAACTCTTTGTTTTACTTGAAGTAGAGCTTTAAGTGAAAAGCATTCACTGTTATGGGTAGAATTACACCTTGTTGATCTTGTAGTTGAAATGAATTAAATTGCTTCTCAACAATTATCTCAAAGGGACCCTCCCAAAAGGCGTCAAATTTTTTGTGGTTACCTGGCTTGGCCTTTTTCACATTCCATTTCAAAACCAAGTCCCCAACCTTAAATTTTTTGAAGGTAGTATTTTTATTGAACCACCCTTCTGTGTTGGTCACGTGTTTCTGGTGGTGATTATAGGCCTGCTCTCTCTGTTCTTCTAGTTGTAAAAGTTGCATCAACCTGGCATCCATCGGTTGACCTCCTTCAACATCCATCTGATTGAGTAACTTTAAAGCTGGTATTTCCATGTGTATAGGTAGAATAGCCTCTTTGTCATAGACCAAGGAATAGGGTGATGTATCAATAGATTTCTTAATCAAAATCCTATCGGCCCATAGTGCTTGGTTCATCAAGGAGTGCCAACTCCTCTTGTTATCTTTTAAAGTTCTTTTCAGGATTCTGAGAAGGTTTTTATTTGTAGACTCAGCTAGACCATTTCCCTGTGGATAGTAGTTGGAGGAAGTCTTCAAATATATACCATATCTGCTAGTAAACTCAATCATTTTAGCACCGATGAAAGTTGATCCATTATCTATAACCAGTGAATCTGGTATACCAAACCTTGTAATCAAGCTTTCCACAAACTCAATTATGACTTCTTGATCAACCTTCTTAGTGGGAATTGCTTCAACCCACTTAGTAAAATAGTCTATGGCAGTAAGTATATACTTGTGGCCAGCTGATGAATTAGGCTCTATTATCCCAATAAAATCTAACCCCCATTGTTGGAAAGGTTCTTCAACTTGGATAGACTTTAGAGGCATAGGGGCATTTTTGTTCCTCCCTACATATCTCTGGCATTGCTCACAACTCTTGGTTATTTTGTAAGTGTCAGAAAAAATAGAAGGCCAATAACAACCTACTCTGAGTATCTTCAAAGTAGTAGTTCTTCCTAAATAATGTCCCCTAGAGAGACCTCCATGAAACTCTTTTAACACCTTTTGTTTTTTATCATCCCTTATGCATTTCAATAGTACACCATCTATGTTTTTTTGTATAACCCTTTTGATTGAAGGGTGTATCTCAATGCTTGGGTCCTGTACCTCCTTCTTTGTGAAGCATTCATATTATCAGGACATCTTCCAGTCTGAAAGTACTCCATAAGATCATCAATCCAATCAGCTTTCTCCAGATTTTGATCTGATTCTGCATTCAACATTATGCTTTGGTGAGCCGCATGATCATTCGAAGCCTTCTTGGCCAACTCTTGGCATAGGGCTCTACCCCTTACTATTTTGGTTGGGTGTATTTCTACATCATATTCCTATATTTTTGTTACCCAACCAACTCTCTTTTCGCCAAGTTCTCCTTGTATTATAAAATTCTTGACATCAGGATGGATCACATAAATAATGATTCTGCTCTGTGATAGGAAGTGTTTGAACTTATTCAGAGACTTCATGATAACATATACTTATTTCTCAATAAATTTGTATCTTTCCTCGTGATCATGCATGGTAGCACTTAGAAAAGCTATGGGTCTTTCTTCATTGTCTGCTCCTTTCTATGTGAGGACTACAACATAACTTTCTTGCTCCCCAACAACATATAGGATAAAACCTCAGGAGTAGTCAGGGTTAACCAGCATAGGTGCTTGAGTTATTTCCTCTAAAATATTTTTGAAAGCATTCTTCCTTGGATCTATCCATTTGAAAGGTGCATCCTTCTTTAGTAGTTCTATCATTGGTTTAACAATCTATGCAAAATCTGTAATAAATTTATGCACAAAATTTATTTATCCAAAGAAATATTGCAAGCCTCTCTTGTTTGTTGGTAAGGGAAGTTCTAAGAGTGCTTTCACTCTATCAGGATCTATGGCTAATCCAGCTTTGGAGATGACATGACCAAGTAGAATACCTTCCTCTACAATGAATATGGATTTCTTTGGGTTCAAAGATATCCCAAATTCCCTATATTTTTCAAAAACCCTCTCGAGGTGTTTTATATGATCTTCTTTATGATGAGAAAAAATTGTCATATCATCTAAATAGATGACTATGATCTTGTTAGCAAGTTCACCGAAGGCTACATCCATTACCCTTTGGAAGGTTGCTCCTGCATTAGACAACCCAAAAGGTATCCTTTGATAGGTAAATGTTCCCCACTTGGTGGTAAAGGTGGTTTTATATTGATCTTCATCTCTAACCCATACCTGATTATACCCAAAGAAACCATCTAGCAAAGAAAATCTCTCTGCTCCTGCAACTGTGTGTAAAATTTGGTCTATCTTTGAAAGTGGGTAATGATCCTTGAGTGAAGACTTGTTCAAGTTCCTAAAATCGATGCATAGTCTGATGTCTCCATTTTTCTTCCTAACTAGGACTAGGTTCGCTACCTAGGTAGAATGTTTAATAGGATACACTATCTTAGCTTGAAGGAGTTTTAACAATTCTTGCTTCATCAAGGCCTCTATCTTTGGATTCACAGGCCTTTGCTTTTGCCTGAAAGGTTTAGCCCCTTCCTCTAATTCAATGGTATGTTGTATAACCTCCTTCCTTTACACCTTAAGATCACTGTACACCCAAGCTATAATATCTAGAAATTTCTTGCACAATTCCTTGATTTGGTTTAACTCTTCTACTGTACAACTAACTCCGACCTTAATCATTTTTCCTGGTTCTAGCTGGACTTCTTTATACCAGTGCTTATCAAATTTTATTTTATGGCCTACTACCCTATCATTGTTATAAAAAATACTCTCAAGGGTGATAAGTCCCTTGGGAATATGATTATTCTTTAATTGAATCAATCCTTCTTCTTCTTCATCTTGCAACGTTCTGTCACTCGAGCAATTCATTTCATAGATTAAAAAATCTAATATTTGCTCATCATTTTCAAAAAATTTCCAGAAAATATTTTTTCTAGCATGGAGGGTCTATATATGAGTCTAACCATCTTAGATTTTTGAATGACGTTGTTGATGGGGCAAAATTTTGCTCCTATAGATGCCAACAAATTTGCATGGGTATTTTGTTCTCTAGGAATAGACTTCATATTTAGAGCCTCAAAGGCTTCTAAAAGGTCCCACACTTTATTTTTGTATACCTTTAAGTAATGTTGTTTACTTGTAAATTTTTTATGACTTGATTCACGATAAGTTTTGAATCTCCATAAATTTGTAACTGCTTAACCCCTAGTTTTTTGGCCTTTCTCAGGCCCAAAAAAAGTGCTTCATACTCTACTGCATTATTGGTGCAACTCCACGTCAGCCTATAAGAGAAAATTCTTTTTTTTTCTTGGGAAAATTAAGACTATTCTAGCACCAGCTTCGTTCTTGCATCTAGCTCCATCGAAGAAAAGCTTCCAAAGCTGACTGGTAGAGTCATCTTCTTTGGGAGCGAGTGCCAATTGCTTTTTTGGTTTCATAATGGAATAACTTCCCATCTCAGTTTCTATCATGGCATTGAAATCCTTCAGAGAGAACTGGTCTTCTGTTTGAAGCTCTTCTAAGGTCTCTTCCATTAGATCTAGATCCTCCATTTCTTCGGTCATCATACTTATAGTGTCGATCTCTTCTATATTTTCTATGTGAAAAGTAGATGGTTTTTCATTAAATATCTTGATCCTCCTACCTTTAAAAGGTATTTCCAAATGTGAGTAGTCTAGAGATAGATATCCTCCTATCTTGGCTATGAACTCCTTGGATAAAAAAATGTCAAAGTATGGTGCTAAATCCACAACTACCACTTCTTGTATGACCACCATTTGAGGCATCCTATGAAGCTTTATAGGGATGTCTTTAATTACTCCTACAGTTTTGATAGGAGTGTCATCCAACTGTAGAACTCTTGGGTTGCTTCTAGTGTACTCCATTCCCATAATATCACACACTGCTTTTGGTATCACTGTAGTAGCAACACCTGAGTCTATCATGCAATTGTGTATGACCCATCCTTCCATTTGAAGAGATAAGTAAAATGGAGGTGGTCTATTTTTTCTAGTGGTAGATGTTAGATTTGTCTAGACTATATTTGAGTAGGATGTGTTCCTACCTTTGTTTTTCATCGACCTTAAATATTCTTGCAAGAGATCAATTTGACCAGGAAACTACAAGGCATCGTACATGCTTGCCTTTGAGGGGGTCTTCTTCATTTCTTCCACTATGTTAAAATAAGATGGTTCAACACTCCTCTCTCTTTCCTTAGAAAATGTGTCATATCTATTTTTGTATCCCTGAGTTGCTTCCATTCTCTATCTTTTAGTCAGAGAAGGAAATCTTAACCTCTCCTTAGCTTGTTCTTGAGTCTCGACTTCCTTTTGTGGAATAAATTCTTTATGTACTTCTGCCCCAGAGCTCTGGGTAGGAGCTTGAGACTTCCTTTCATAGGAGGTATCTCTTTTAGGTAGTACTTTAGGAACTGAGGGAAAACTTAGAGGTTGGAGCTCTTGAGGATCTACTTGCAAAGGTTTTTTACCTGATCTGGTTAGGACTACAACTTGTTCAACCGAAGGCATCATGAAATTGTGGTTCGTTTCTCTAATCATGCTTACATGTCCTTTCATATTTTTCTCCACCTTTTCAATAGCTACATTTTTTACATAGTGTTGATGAATCATACATGAACTTTCCCCATGTGGGTCATTACATGTAGTGCACCAGTAATCAAAATTTGTGGGAGGAGCTACAGATTCCTCATCATCATTCGCATAAATGACATTTGACCTTTCTTGACCTCTATTGCTTGATGAAGTTGCATCCCTTGTTACCTAGGGAAACCTTCTCGGTTGAAAATTTCTTTCGGCCTCTCTTCTCTTCATTGACATCATATCATTTGCCAAATTTTTTACCATTGATTGCATGTCTAGTAAGATGGAAAGCTGATTTTCTTGGGTTGGCTGAGTAGGTGGTGCAGGTAATGTGAGAACAATAGGAATAGGAGGTAATGCCAAGAAATTTTGAGGTATCTGTATTGTAGGAATGGATGGTTTCCCATTCCATTTTGGAAGGTCTACACTTGGAAAATGGGAAGAACTTGAAGAACTAGCACCGAAAGCTTGGGGAATATCTAGAAAAATTGGCATTATTGCTTTTGGTGGATATCTTCCAATGGCAATGAGATCTCTTTCTGCTTTAGATGCTTCTTGGAAAATAGCAGGGAAGGTGAATACTCAATATTTCCTTATAATCATACTGATATCAGAATCGAAAGCTCTCAAATAATAATACATAGCTTGTTCACTGGTTGGTTTCAATCCATCGAGCACCCTTTCCCAAGTGCGACTGAATCGGATGTTAAAATCAACAATTTCCTCTTGAGGATGTTTCTTGATGATGTTGAACTGGTTGAGTAGGGAGAAAGGATCTGCATGCTGATTAAATTCATCTACCAACTTGCTAGCGAGTTCAGCCCAACTTGTGATGGATTGAGTAGGAAGTGCTCTGTACCAATAGAGCATTTTTCCTTTTAATGAAATGACCAACAACCTGATCATTACATCTTCTTGAGTAATGTTGTATATAGCTACCAAAGAGGCAACATCCAAGCAATGTTCATAAGTCATTTTTTCTTATTCCATCGTATGAAGGCAATGCCTTCAAAGCTATAATAGGAATCAGATTTTGAGCCACCAGGTTCAATGGACCAGTGTGGTTCCATGTAAGATAAGTTGGTTGAGGAGCAGCCATTGTAGCTACTATGCTTGCTTGTACTATAGAACTGCTGATAGTTATACTTGAAGATATATTGGTAATAGGGTTAGGTAAAATAGTAGGTACAAGGGTGGTGATATTGGTAGTAGGTGGGTTTGATCTAGCAGATAAAATTGGATGAACCCTAAGGCTACCAAGGTGTAACTCGAAGAACTCAATGGGCTCTTCAAAGTTTCTTGCTTTAGATCTGGTTATCATATAGGTAAATGATTGCAAATTTTAACCAGATAAATAGATAAGGTATTTCTTAGGTCTATACCTTTGGACGGAGTCACCAGGTGATTGATTTAGATCTTGAATAGGTCAAAGACAAACATCAAACCTTATAAAATACTATGGGATTTAGGGTCCCACCGGGTATGCCAAAAATTATTGGTGCAAAATCAGCCTATGGTTATGATTTGCACCCACGACCTTGCCAACATTGAGTAGACGGACTTGGTATTGAAGGGTTCCATCTAATCTCTAGAGAAGGTTGGTTCCTTGGTGGTTTTTTGTGAGAAAAGGGAGAGAAGGGTTTACTGAAAGAAATGGAAATATAGTCGTAGCTAGAGCTTTTCTCTTGGTGCAGTTTAAACAACAAATATGAATACATATAACTTCAAGATCTAAGCATTCGATATTTCTTCACACAGAAATCATAGTTCTTTAATGTGATTTAGATGCTAATCTAACACATACATATATTAAATCTTAAGCTCCAACAATACTGTTTATATCGTGCACGAGTCCAGATAATAGAACAAATACAACGTATAACTTAGTAATGTAAATAGAAGCATCAAATGTTAATACATACACTTGCACATAGTGAACCAGAAGCCAATAGAAGTTTATCTTATTGCTTGAATCTAGAGTACATACATCCAGTCTTGTAAACGTCTAAGAGTCGACCCTTATTTAGGGTATGCTCCCTACTATATATACTCTAAAACAAGCATGCTTTGACAACTACCAAATCCTGACACAAAATCAATTACAATAAAATGCGTTGCCAAATGCACCAACATATTTTACGTGGCTTCTCATTGGTTCAATTAGGTAATCAAATCACTAATGGCAGAAGTTTAAGATTTGATGCTCAATCACGATCTACCATCAGTTGTCGACATGTTCCTTTGAAGGCAGATTCTATTTATATCTTTGTTTCATGTAACTCAGTTATGTCACGAAATCGCGACATTCTAAAGTCTTGATCTCCTCTTCCACCTTGGGCTCACAAAAAATCAACATGTCATGAAATCATGACATTTCTCCTATCGTAGCATTTTCTCGCTTTGAACCCACAAAATGTTGACATGTCGTGAAATCACAACATTTCTCCTGTCTTGGTTTTTTATTGCCTTGCGCCTCACAAAAATGTTGGCATGTTGCGAAATCTTGATATTTCTCCTACCTTGCTCTTTTCTTGCCTTGCACCTTGCAAAATATTGATATGTCATGAAATCATGACATTTCTCTTGCCTTGGTATTTTTCTTGCCTTGCACCTCGCAAAATGCTGACATGTCATGAAATCGTGACATTTCTCCTGCCTTGGTCTTTTTCTTGTCTTGTGTCCATGAAACATTGACATGTCATGAAAAAATAGGAAAATGGTGTTCGAACATTCAAATCTTGTTCGAGCCTTCAAAACCTCTACTATCTTCAAGGTAGTCTTTTTATACTAACAGTTGAATAACTATATTTTCTCGTTCATGATACCAAATAATGGGTAACATTGATATGATCCTTGATGTTATCTCCTAGTCACCATACTTTAGAATTGTCTTACATCTGATGTTCTACTTGGCTTGTAAAGTTTTTAAGCTCTTAGTGTTGACATCATCATCTTAAAAAATTTAGTATTTCCTAGGTGCCTTTGCAAATTCCCATGTTGGATATCGAATTATGAATGCTAGGCTATTTAGTTAGTCCTTCATTTTCTTGGGTTCAATTCCTTAGAACATTTTTGGTTTAGGCATTGGTATTCATTGTGCTAGATATTTTATGCCTTCTTGTTGAGATAAATATTACTTTCCATTAGTTAGCTTTATTTACTTGCTTTCAATGCTTGATCACTAGATTTTGAGTGTCAAACTTCGAGTCTCATACTTTGCTTCTACTTCTTTTGAAGAATGTTGGATGTTGGGCTTTTGTTGTCTTAGTGCTAATATCAACATCTTAAATATTTGACTAGTTCTCAATATTTATCCAGAATATTCCTTCTTTCTCTTCTTGGTTGGATGTTGGGTTTTCATGCGTTAACATTAAAATATTATCCAATAGCCATCTAACTGGTGCTTTTTCTTCTTCCCTAGCCTATTTTGCATCTGACTGCACTTATATACACTCTTCATATTTCTACAATATTTTGGCCCACTTTATCCACTTCAGTAGCCTCTTTTGTTGCTCTTTTGGATTGTTGCAGGCTCAATGTTGCACTACTTTGTAGTAAATGAACTATATGGTCTAAACTATACCACATAGTGGATGTAGGTGATAAAATTCACCTACATTATTGGTGACTTTTGAAGATTTTTGCTTGCAAAATTGAGAACCTAGAATGCCTTATCTATGAGATACAGAGTTTTGAGAGGAAATAAAGGTTGAAGATAAAATTATTGAGAGTAAGAATGATGGCTAGTAGAAATAAAAGAATTTCAAAATATGATTAGGACGATGTAAAGAAAGGGAGATGTAAATGCCACAAGATATGAGAAATGCAAGTGAATAGAATAATGTGAATGTTGAACTTTGGTGGCAATATTTTCAGGCAAATAGGATGAGGAGATGATTATGGAGGTGAAAGATGCAAAGGTATGAAATACACCAACGAAAAGAGGAGGGAAATGGTTGTAAAGGAAGATAAAGCAAAGAAAATAGAGATACCTGAAAGTAGACACCTTTCACAAAACTAAAAATTATATGAGAATTTTTTCCTACAAGTAAATATTATTTCAGGTCTAGATCTGAAGCTTTAGGTGAATGTTCATTCATGTGAACTGTCTTAGGTGAATATTGCAGGCCTCCAAGAATTTTTCTTCTTCCATTGTCTTCTTCCTTAAAAATCCATGAAGATAGTATCCTTTCGAGTCATAGTGTGTTGCAAAACCAAGTTTTGATTTGATTTCCTTGCGAAATGTTGATATATCATGAAATCACGATATTTCTCCTACCTTGGTCTTTTTCTTGCCTTGCACCTCGCAAAATACTGACATGTCACAAAATCGTGATATTTCTCCTGCCTTGATATTTTTCTTGTCTTATGCTCGTGATACATTGACATATCATGAAATTGTGACATGTCACATGCCTTAGTTTTTTATGCTTCTTTATTTCACAAAAAATATGAAAATGGTGTTCAAACATTCAAAGCTTGTTCGAGCCTTCAAAACCTCTGCTATCTTTAGGGTAGTCCTTTTAGACTAACAATTCAATAACTATATTTTCTCATTCATGATACCAAATAACGGGTAACATTGACATGACCCTTGATGTTATCTCATAGTCACCATACTTTAAAATTATCTTACATCCGATGTTGTACTTGGCTTGTCAATTTTTTAAGCTTTTAGTTTTGACATCATTATCTTAAAAAATTTAGTATTTCCTAGGTGCCTTTGCAAATTTCCATGTTGGATGTCGGATGATGAATTCTAGGCTATTTAGTTAGTCCTTCATTTTCTTGGTTTGAATTCCTTAGAACATTTTTGGGTTAGGCATTGGTATTAATTGCGCTAGATATTTTATGCCTTCTTATTGAGATCAATATTACTTTCCATCTAGCTAGCTTTATTTGCTTGCTTTCAATGCTTGATCACTAGATATTGAGTGTCAAACGTCGTGTCTCATAATTTGCTTCTACTTCTTTTGAATAATATTGGATGTTGGGATTTTTTTGTCTTAGTGCTAACATCAACATCTTAAATGTTCGACTAGTTCTCCATATTTAGCCATAATCTACCTTCTTGCTCTTCTTGGTTGGATGTTGGGTTTTCATGTCTTAACATTAAAATATTATCCAATAGCCATCTAACTGGTGCTTTTTCTTCTTCCATAGCCTAATTTGCATCTGGCCACACTTATCTATACTCTTCATCTTTCTACAATATTTTTGCCTACTTTATCGACTTTAGTAGCCTCTTATGTTGCTCTTTTGGATTATTGCATGCTCAATGTTGCACTACTTTTTAGTAAATGAACTATATGATCTAAAATATACCACATAGTGGATGTAGGTGATAAAATTCACCTACATTATTCGTGACTTTTGAAGATTTTTTCTTGCAAAATTGAGAACCTAGAATGCCTTATCTACGAGATACAAAGTTTTGAGAGGAAATAAATATTGAAGATAAAATTATTGAGAGTAAGAATGATGGCTCGTAGAAATAAAAGAATTTCAAAATATGAGTAGGACGATGTAAATAAAGGGAGAGGTGAAGGCCACAAGAGATGAGAAAGGCAAGTGAAGAGAAAAATGTGAATGTTGGACTTTTGTGGCAAGATGTTCAGGCAAATAGGGTGAGGAGATGATTATGGAGGTGATATATGCAAAGGTCTGAAAGACACCAATGAAAAGAGGAGGGAAATGGTGGTAAAGGAAGATAAAGCAAAGAAAATGGAGATACCTAAAAGTAGACACCTTTCACAAAACTAAAAATTCTATGAGCATTTTTTACTACAACTAAATATTATTTCAGGTCTAGATCTGAAGCTTTAGGTGAATGTTCATTCATGTGAACTGCCTTAGGTGAATATTGCAGGCCTCCAATAATTTTTCTTCTTCCATTGTCTTCTTCCTTACAAAGCCATGAAGATAGTATCCTTTCGAGTCATAGTGTGTTGCAAAACCAAATGTTGATTTGATTTCCTTGCGAAATGTTGATATATCACAAAATCACGACATTTCTCCTACCTTGGTCTTTTTCTTGCCTTGCACCTCGCAAAATGTTGACATGTCATGGAATCACGATATTTATCCTGCCTTGATATTTTTCTTGTCTTGTACCCATGATACATTGACATATCGTGAAATTGTGACATGTCGCATGCCTGAGTTTATTCTGCTTCTTTATCTCACAAAAAATAGGAAAATGGTGTTCGAACCTTCAAAGCTTGTTCGAGCCTTCAAAACCTCTGCTATCTTTAGGGTAGTCATTTTAGACTAAAAATTCAATAACTATATTTTCTCATTCATAATACCAAATAACAGGTAACATTGACATGATCATTGATGTTATCTCCTAGTCACCATACTTTAAAATTATCTTACATCCGATGTTGTGCTTGGCTTGTAAAAATTTTAATCTTTTAGTGTTGACATCATTATCTTAAAAAATTTAGTATTTCCTAGGTGCCTTTGCAAATTTCCATGTTGTATGTCGGATGATGAATTCTAGGCTATTTAGTTAGTCCTTCATTTTCTTGGGTTCAATTCCTTAGAACATTTTTGGGTTAGGCATTGGTATTCATTGCATTAGATATTTTATGCCTTCTTGTTGAGATCAATATTACTTTCCATCTAGCTAGCTTTATTTGCTTGCTTTCAATGCTTGATCACTGGATGTTGAGTGTTGAACGTCAGGTCTCATACTTTGCTTCTGCTTTTGAAGAATGTTGGATGTTGGGCTTTTGTTGTCTTAGTGCTAACATCAACATCTTAAATGTTCGACTAGTTCTCCATATTTATCTAGAATCTACCTTCTTGCTCTTCTTGATTGGATGTTGGGTTTTCATACCTTAATATTAAAATATTATCCAATAGCCATCTAAATGGTGCTTTTTCTTCTTCCCTAGCCTATTTTGCATCTAGCCACACTTATCTACACTCTTCATATTTCTACAATATGTTGGCCTACTTTATCCACTTCAGTAGCCTCTTATGTTGCTCTTTTGGATTATTGCATGCTCAATGTTGCACTACTTTTTAGTAAATGAACTATATGGTCTAAAATATACCACATAGTGGATGTAGGTGATAAAATTCACCTACATTATTGGTGACTTTTGAAGATTTTGCTTGCAAAATTGAGAACCTAGAATGCCTTATCTATGAGATACAAAGTTTTGAGAGGAAATAAATATTGAAGATAAAATTATTGAGAGTAAGAATGATGGCTAGTAGAAATAAAAGAATTTCAAAATATGAGTAGGACGATGTAAAGAAAGGGAGAGGTGAAGGCCACAAGATATGAGAAAGGCATGTGAAGAGAAGAATGTGAATGTTGGACTTTGGTGGCAAGATGTTCAGGAAAATAGGGTGAGGAGATGATTATGGAGGTGATAGATGCAAAGGTATGAAAGACACCAATGAAAAGAGGAGGGAAATGGTGGTAAAGGAAGAGAAAGTAAAGAAAATAGAGATACCTGAAAGCAGACACCTTTCACAAAACAAAAAATTCTATGAGCATTTTTTACTACAACTAAATATTATTTCAGGTCTAGATCTAAAGCTTTAGGTGAATGTTCATTCATGTGAACTACCTTAGGTGAATATTGCAGGCCTCCAAGAATTTTTCTTCTTCCATTGTCTTTTTCCTTACAAAGCCATGAAGATAGTATCCTTTTGAGTCATAGTGTGTTGCAAAACCAAGTGTTGATTTTATTTCCTTGTGAAATGTTGATATGTCATGAAATCACGACATTTCTTCTGCCTTGGTCTTTTTCTTGCCTTGCACCTCGTAAAATACTGACATGTCATGAAATCACGACATTTATCCTGCCTTGGTCTTTTTCTTGTCTTGCACCCACTAAACATTGACATTTCGTGAAATTGTGACATGTCACATGCCTTAGTTTTTTTTTGCTTCTTTATTTCACAAAAAATAGGAAAATGGTGTCAAACCTTCAAAGCTTGTTCGAGCCTTCAAAACCTCTTATCTTTAGGGTAGTCTTTTTAGACTAATAGTTCAATAAATATATTTTCTCATTCATGATACCAAATAACAGGTAACATTGATATGATCCTTGATGCTATCTCCTAGTCACCATACTTTAAAATTATCTTACATCCGATGTTGTAGTTGGCTTGTCAAATTTTTAAGCTCTTTGTGTTGACATCATTATCTTAAAAAATTTAGTATTTCATAGCTGCCTTTGCAAATTCCCATGTTGGATGTCGGATGATGAATGCTAGGCTATTTAGTTAGTCCTTCATTTTCTTGGGTTCAATTCCTTAAAATATTTTTGGGTTAGGTATTGGTATTCATTGCGCTAGATATTTTATACCTTCTTGTTGAGATCAATATTAATTTCCATCTAGCTAGATTTATTTGCTTGCTTTCAATACTTGATCACTGGATGTTGAGTGTCAAACATCGGGTCTCATAATTTTCTTCTACTTCTTTTGAATAATGTTGGATGTTGGGCTTTTGTTGTCTTAGTACTAACATCAACATCTTAAATGATCGACTAGTTCTCCATATTTAGCCAGAATCTCTCTTCTTGCTCTTCTTGGCTAGTTGTTGGGTTTTCATGTCTTAACATTAAAATATTATCCAATAGCCATCTAACTGGTTCTTTTTCTTCTTCCCTAGCCTATTTTGCATCCAGCCACACTTATCTACACTCTTCATATTTCTACAATCTTTTGGCCTGCTTTATCCACTTCAGTAACCTCTTATGTTGCTCTTTTGGATTGTTGCATGCTCAATGTTGCACTACTTTTTAGTAAATGAACTATATTGTCTACACTATACCACATAGTGGATGTAGGTGATAAAATTCACCTACATTATTGGTGATTTTTAAAGATTTTTGCTTGCAAAATTGAGAACCTAGAATGCCTTATCTATGAGATACAAATTTTTGAGAGGAAATAAATATTGAAGATAAAATGATTGAGAGTAAGAATGATGGCTATTAGAAATAAAATAATTTCAAAATATGAGTAGGATGATGTAAATAAAGGGAGAGGTGAAGGCCACAAGAGATGAGAAAGGCAAGTGAAAATAAGAATGTGAATGTTGGACTTTGGTTGCAAGAAATTTAGGCAAATAGGGTGAGGAGATGATTATGGAGATGATAGATGCAAAGGTATGAAAGACACCAATGAAAAGAGGATGGAAATGGTGGTAAAGGAAGAGAAAGCAAAGGAAATAGAGATACCAAAGTAGACACCTTTCACAAAACTAAAAATTCTATGAGCATTTTTTACTACAACTATATATTATTTCAGGTCTAGATCTAAAGCTTTAGGTGAATGTTCATTCATGTGAACTGCCTTAGGTGAATATTGTAGGCCTCCAAGAATATTTCTTCTTCCACTATATTCTTCCTTACAAAGCCATGAATATGGTATCCTTTCGAGTCATAGTGTGTTGCAAAACCAAGTGTTGATTTTATTTCCTACATGGCTACCTCCAAGATTTAATGCATTAAATAGCCCTAAATTACCTTTATATAGTCATTTGTTGAAGTTGATGACAACTAAATATTCAATTAAACTAGCTTTTATCTATGCTAGCACTGGTTTCTTGGATCTAGTTACCCATATGACAAGCCTAGTTCTTTTTTGTTTAATTGATCAGAGCACTAAGACATGACAATATTATTAATGCAACATGAGTTTACTTTTGTTAGCTTGCCAACACACCATATGATTTTAATTTAGCATGATGTTTACTTTTCAAACTTTGAAACTAGCACCACATATATTCAACCTACACATGTCTACTTGCTTTGTGATATCATCATGACAACCTTTCTATTTTAATTATGAAGATAATAGGAACATCAATTCTACATGCTATCACAACCATGTGAAATGACTATAGTTGTTTGTAACAGATGACCTAGGCTATATTTTCCATTGGGCTATAAAGTCAAAATGGTAGAATAGGGGAAGGGATGAAAAGAAAATTGGAGGGGGAATGAAATATGATGAAATAAAAGAGATAATAAATGAATGATTCTTCAAATTCTCTACAAAAATATTGTGTATTGTGCTCATGGTGATGAAATGAGGACACACAAGGGGACATTTCAATATTATATGAAAGCACATGCTTTTGATATTTAACAAACCTATTTCATGTCACGATCATATTTTGCTAATCAGCCTCTTAAACTCTTTAGGTTGCCCCCATTCTTTTTCCTTCTTCTTATGCCTCTTGAATTTTCTTTTGTTCAGACATGCTACACTCTAGGCAACAAGAAGTAGAAAAGTAGAAGAGGAATGATAAAAATGGAGAGTCCTAATGAGGATTGATGTTTGTTCACTTACATGACCCCTCTTTTCTTCCTAGCTAGGTTTGCATAGTTTATTTCTTACAAATAATATTGTAATGTGAGTAAAATTCTCATGTACACTTCTTTTGCATTAGTTAGAAAGACTAATTAGTGCTTAGAAGGATTTTTTAACTTAAGATAACTTATCTCTTAGTTTGCATATCTCTTAGTTAGAATATTATCCTCTATGTTTGTATGTGCATTATTTTATGCCACCACTTTAGCCATTTGTTGAAGTGGTTATGTATTTTGGGTCATTCCATGATTTTGTGGAATTGGTTATGTATTTTGGGCACCTTTGTGCCTATATATTGAACATAATGGAATAAAGAACTCAATTGGATTTTCAACCTTCTCATTTGGTATCAAAGCCTAGTTTCTTTGCACTAGGACTTGTGAGTTGAGGAGGAAAGGAAGATAGTTTTTGAGCAAGTTTACCTCATGGTAAACCATTTCTCATTGAGGACTTGGTTTAAGCTTTTAGGGCGTTTGAAGACCATTTGTAGAAGGAATTTCCTTCGACGACAAACTCCTCGATCCAACTTTCTTCGTATGCTTAAGAAGTATAGGAAGAGTTTACCCCATTTTTTGTCTTACAAAAATCCTTTGGCAGGATTGGATTTCAGCTACGATGAAATGTGAATTAGGGAACCATATGTTCCTAATGTACCTACCATTTTGGAGTCTTGAAGATTGAGGGTCATCAATACCAAGTCGTGTATCGATTGGTTTTGGATTACCTTTCAAATGTTGGTCGTGTGTTGATTTGATCTTGAAAGGTGTGCTACTTCTCTACAGGATTTGCAAAAATTTGGATAGATCTAAGGTGAAAATTTTACCTTAGTTTTATCTCTTGATGCATTTTTGAGAAATTTGTGGGTTAATATATTATTATTTTCATCATCAGATTTTGAAAATAATAATATTTTATTTTTATTTAAAAAAATAAATAAAAATACCCACTGACCAGCCATCCAACTTGTCAATCGATAAGCAAGAGCAGCGGATGTTGGACCTTTTCAATAACCAATGGTCAGCTTATTTTGACACGTGACGCAAGTGGCATCCCGTAGCTACCATGGATGACCATGCTAGCCTTTGTTCAGTGAAAATCCTGATATTATAGCAGGCACTAACGCACCTGCCACTCAGGCTGTGTTAGGCTGCAAATAGTAGTAGATGTTGTTACTGCAGTAGGCACCTGACACATTTGTCAGTGCCTAACAGCATCTAACAATGCCTACCAACACTTGTCAGCACCTACTGGCGTACTACAGGTGCCTACATTTTACAGGCCTAGTACAACCTGTACCACAAACCGTCGTAGGGACAACATGACATTCCACACTGGTTTACGTAGCATAAAAATCTCCTCAAACCTACACCTCAAATTCAACACTCAAACCTGCATTGCATTCCACCAAAACTAGTTTTTGCCTGAAATAGAAGAATGTGCCTCGAGAAACATTCAGTGTCAGTTCACCAAATTTCATGCAATCATCAAATTTTGCATGAGACACTCTCAGTTTGTGTGCGGTGGATGACAGGTTGGCATCGACAAATCTCGACAAAGAGGGTAAAAATTTGGATTTATTTCATTTTTTGCTAATTTTAAGGTTTTATTGCATGTATTTTTTTAATTTATTAATTTATTTTTAAATAGCTTAATTAATTTAATTAATCAAATTGATTAATTAATTATTTTTATTAATTAAGTTATTTTAAAACCTTAAGTTAGACTTAAATTTTCCAAAGTTGCAAGCATTTTTCCATATTTGATGCTTTTCTTCCACCATCAGCAATTTGCAAATTTGTGAAGAAACATTGTTAATCTGCTTCAAATTAGATTGACAGCATTATTTTGCTTGTAATCAGCCTAGGAGTTATTTCAGTTAAGGGGCACAAAAATTGTAACAAGGTACCCCAAATTTACCTTGATTTAAGTGCATTTTCCCTTTTCTCCTGGCTTATACCCAGTTCCAAATGGCTTCAGATTTGGCTACCCAAATGGTAGAATTAGCACATGTTGTAAATATACTTGCAGAAAATACAAATGATACTACACTGATACAAGTTGTAAGTAGTCTTGCTGACAAGGTTAGCGATATTAGTATTCAAAACGCAGTTGATGTTAAAATCTACAACAATGATCCTTGATCTAAAGCTAGGTATGAAGTGTCATTATACAATGGCTCAAGAAACCTGGATGTCTTGAATAAATGGCTTCTTAACATGGATTCTTCGTTTTCTTACACTCATACTCCAGATGATGATAAGGTCCCCTTCGCCAAGCTCAAGCTTTCAAGCTTGGCTAAAGTGTTAGTCGAATGCAAGGATGGACAAGATGCCATTACCACTTGGGATAACCTTGTAAAAGCTCTTAAACAAAATTTCTATCCCTCCAATTATCAAAAGGAATTGGTTATTAAGTGGTTTAGATTTCAACAAGGAACTAATATGTCTGTGCAGGATTATATTTTCCAGTTCAACAGGTATCAAATTCTTCTGGATGTGGAGGATGAAGTTCAAGCTTTGATTCTCAAATTTCAGAGTGGCCTTTTGGAGCATTTGTACAGGGAATTTATGTATGTTCCTATGGAGACCTTGGACTTAGCTTTCAACCATGTGCAACTTGCTAAGGATAAGTTTTTGGCACAAAATAAGGGGTTTCAACCTCCTTCTCCAGTTGTTGGAAGTTTGTCAAAAGGGAATGGTTATTATTTTCGAAAGATAATTTTTCCACAAATGAATACCTCTTCTTCTTCCAAACCTTCTCCTCCTACTACTACTTGTAATACTTCTTCTTCTTCTTCCAAAATTTTTTGTAACTATTGTAAAAATAAGGGACATGAAAAGTTTGATTGTTTTAAGTTAAAGAAAAGAAGTTTGATTGTAATGACTCAAGTGGAGGACAAAGTGGAAGGTTCCCTTTAGTCGGTAAGAGAGAATAGATCATATGCGGAATTAAGAGGTAAACTTACTCAAGTTACCTTGATGCACCATAGTTCATCGGGGAGTGCTCGTGATTCCTTGTTTATCACTCGAGCCCATTTGACTCCCAACTTTTCAACCGATTGTATTGTAGACAATGGCTTGGAGAAGAACCTAATTTCAATATCCATAGTCGATAAAATGCATCTTCGGATGGAGCCTTATCCTCAACCCTATTCTTTGGGTTGGAAGGATAGTGGGACAAGCTCCAAGATCACTCACACTTGCCTTGTAAGTTTTGCCTTGGGACCAAACTTCATTGATAGGGTCACTTGTGATGTGATGCCTATGGATTGTTGTGGGCTTTTGCTTGGTCAACCGTATCAGTATGATAGGAAAGCAGTTTATGATACCTTTAACAAAACATATACATTTTAGCATGAATATAAGGCATACCTCATAAAATGCACCAACACACCTAATCTAATTTTAAGTTCTAAGCAAACAAAGAAGGCACTTAAAAAAGCTCGTGATGTTGCACTAATCTTCATTCATCCACAACAAACAAATGCATCTACTTCACCCACACATTGGCATGCTAATCTAGATAAAGTGTTGAAAAGTTACTCACATATGTTTTAGAAACCTAAGTCTCTTTTACCAATATGCACTATTAATCATAGCATTGAAATCATTCTAGGTTTTTCACTTTGTAATGCACCTATATAGTGACAATCTATTTTACAAAATGACAAAATCAAAAGGCAAATTGAATATTTATTGGCAAGCAGTTTCATTAAAGCTAGTACTTCACATTTTGCATCACCAAATTTTTTATACTCAAAAATGATGGTACTTGGTGATTGTGCATTGATTTTTGTGCATTGAACAAAATTTCTATAAAGAATCGATATCCACTTCCTCGCATTGATGATCTCTTAGATTAGCTCCAAGGAGCCAAATTCTTTTCTAAGATAGATCTTAAAAGTGGATATCACCAAGTGCATATAGATGTTGAAGATACATGGAAGACAACTTTTAAGATGAATATGGGCCTTTTTGAGTGGTTGGTCATGCCCTTTGGTCTTACCAATGCTCCTGCTACTTTCATGAGATTGATGAACGAAGTTTTCTGTGATGTAATTGACAAATTTGTCATTATATATCTTGATGATATATTGATATTCTTATCTACTTGGGAGGACCACATTGGGCATATTCAACAAACCCTTGATATCCTTCATAGGAATCAGTTATATGCCAACCTCTCCAAGTGTTCTTTTGGCAACACTTCCATTTCTTACCTTGGTTTTGTGATTAGTGACCATGGAATTCAGGTAGATCCCACCAAAGTATAATTCTTACTTAAGTGGCTCCCTCCTACTACTCTCATCGAGTTAAGGAGTTTTCTAGGACTTACAAATTTCTATCGCAAGTTCATTCCTCAATATTCCACCATTACAACTTCATTGCACCATTTAACCAAGTCTAAGGTTTTCTTTCAATGGGGAAAGAAACAGGAAGTTGCCTTTGAGAATTTAAAAAAGAAACTTTGTACAACACCTATGCTTACTTTACCTGATCTCTCTCAACCTTTTGATATTGAAATGAATGCATCTCAAGTTGCTTTAGGTGTTGTCCTCAAATAAAATGGTCATCTAGTAGCTTACCATTATGAAATATTTTCTGCTACAAAGTTGAACTATTCAACATATGACAAGGAGTTGTATGATTTAGTTCAAGCTATTAAGTACTGGAGACACTATATTTTGGGGAAATAAATAATTTTACACGTTGATCATATGCCTCTCAAATTCCTTCAATCCCAAAGCAAAATTTAAGAAGCTCGGCATATGAAGTGGACCTCTTATCTCTTCACTTGGTCATCAAGTATAAAAAGGGGAAGAGCAATACTATGGTATATTATTTGAGTAGGCCTCCTACCACTCATGCCTTGACATTCATGACCACTTCACACTTGGGTTTTGAATATTGGCCAACTCAGTATTCACAGGATCCTAATTTTGGGAAGATTTTTCAGCAAGTGAGTAAACCTACTTCTTCCAATTTGCATCCTTTCCAAGACTTTCATATCAAGGATGGACTTCTTTACAAATTGGATAAGGTTTATGTTCCTCATGATCCTAGAGTGTATCTTCTTAAGGAAGCTCATTCTACACTCTATGGCGGTCATTTTGGTAAGCACAAAACACTTCATCACTTGCAAAGATTCTTCTTTTGGCCACGGATGCAGCAAGATATTTTATGATTTTTGAGGTAGTGTGCAGTTTGTTGCCGATCAAAGCCTGCTAACAAAAAATTTGGCTTAGGCATTCCTTTACCCATTCCTTCTCATCCTTGGGAAAGCATTTCCATGGACTTAGTTAGTAGTTTTCCAATGACAGTGTGGCAACATGATTGTGTGTTTGTTGTTGTTGATAGATTCGGTAAAATGGCTAAGTTTCTTCCTTGTCGCAAGACTTGTTCTACATCGAACTTAGCCCAATTGTTCTTTGATTGCATATGGTGATCCTTTGGTCTATCCACCAGCATTGTGTTGGATCATGATTCACGCTTTGTGGGTCATTTTTGGTGCTCTTTGTGGAAACTTTTTGGGGTTTCTCTCAACATTTCCATAGCCTATCATCCATAATCCGATGGGCAGACCAAAGTGGTGAACCATAACCTTGTACAAATTTTGTGAATCTATCACCATACTTCACCAACCAAGTGGGACTTGAGTCTCACTCACATTGAGCATGCTTACAATAGGGCCATGCATTCTTCTACAAGGTATTCTCCATTTGAGGTTTGTTTGGGTTTTCAGTCGATGGCTCCCTATGAGTTACCTTTATCTTTGCCTTCTCCTGTTACCACTCATATTCATAAGGAGCAATACAAGGCTCACTCTTTTATTTAGCACTTGTAGAATCTTCAATCCAAAGTGATTCATATTTTGTAGAAGATACATTAGCAGTATAAATAGTCCATGGATCGACATCGAATTCCTCATCCTTTTCAAGTTGGTGATGGGTTTGGTTGCACTTAGACAAATGATATTTTTTAGATAAGACTCATAAAAAAATCAAACTAATTTGCTATGGACCTTATACTATCCTTCATCAAGTGTCCAAAAATACCTTTCACCTTGATCTTCCCACCCACCTTGGGATACATGATGTCGTCAATTTAGATATTTTGAAGTTGTATCATGATTCTACATTGAAGACTGTACCTGTTATCAATCATCCTATGGATGTGGTTCCTGATTATCAGTTATTTTTGGATGCATATTAGATCTATGATACGAAGACTCGATAGACTCACTAGGGGTCTCATACTTCTTATCTTATGGCTCGGTGAGGACAACTGCCCCATTAGGCTTGTTGGATTTCTTCTCATCATATGTCCCATGACTTCCCTTTTCTTCTGAAAGCATTGGAGTCCAATGCTTCTATTATGGGGAGGCATGATGAGGATTGATGTTTTTCACTCACATGACCCCTCTTTTCTTCCTATCTAGGTTTGCATAGTTTATTTCTTGCAAATAATATTGTAATGTGAGTATTATTCTCACGTACACTTCTTGTGCATTAGTTGGCAAGACTAATTAGCACTTAGAAGGATTTGTTAGGATTAGTTAACTTAAGATAGCTTATCTCTTAGTTTGCATATCTCTTAGTTAGCATATTATCCTCTATGTTTGTACGTGCATTATTTTATGCCACCACTTTAGCCATTTGTTGAAGTGGTTATGTATTTTGGGCCATTCCATGATTCTGTGGAATTGGTTATGTATTTTGGGCACCTTTGTGCCTATATATTGAACATAATGGAATAAATAACTTAGTTGGATTTTCAACCTTCCCAATATTGAGGCTTTGATTCATCAAACTTGCAAGTGAATATCTGGTTTTCAACTATATTTTGTTTATTCAATGAGGTGTAAATTTCCAAACTTGATTCATCACTCCGACTTGAGTTCTCATTTTCACAAAAATATATGATTTCTTTCAAATAGGAGGCTATTTCTAAAAAATTTGAAGCCAAGTCATTATCTATATTTTTAGGCCAATCAAAACCACGTAAAAATTGACAAGCATCTAAGATATCTAACATATGTGGATCATTATAAGTTTGCACCCCATATTCAATAGTCAATTATTTATGGACTTGGTTTAGTAACTCCAAAGCATCTACCTAAATTTTGTTTAACATAGCAACCTTATTAGCGGTGTGAGTAGGAGTCAACTCTAGTTCTTTGTTAACCATGCATAGCATTTCATTATCAATAACATTCGAATCCAATAGACAATTATGTAAACTTTTACCTGGAATTCGAATGGTTGAATAAAAAGGCTGAGATTCTACCTTTTGTAAATTTCTATTTACCAAGACTTGAGGAGCATTTGTAACTTCTTCTTTTTCCTCATGGTCTTCATCATTATCTTGTATCCTTGCATCTTCATCAATAACCTAATTTTCAAAAATACCAAAATTAGTCACCCAATTAAAAATATGCCCATCCTTTTCAAACCATAAATTTTTTCGATCAAAGGATGTGTTAAATAACACATCTTCCTAATCAATTACTTGAGTCATATTGAATAAAGCAATATTTTCCTTTGGATCATCAACTATATCAAATCCGAACCACTCATGTTCTGGAATTTTCTCTATCTGAGGTAACATAGGCATTATAGGATTATTAGGTGAGACAAGGCTTTCAATTTCTTGCACCTCAAATGGGAACAAAGTGAGTGACTCTCCTTCTTTCATACTATATTTAGTTTCTTCTTCAAATTCAAAGTCTTTCAGGCCATAACCTTCTTCAAATTCAACTTCCCCCATTTCTGAAGGTTCATATATTTCCAATATGTAAGTCGTCATTGCATTCTGATTAACCTGATTCCTACAACTCTCATTGATGGGTATTGACTTTGAAACTTTTATCTCATTTTGTATGATATCTAAGGTAGTTGTAACATCTTGACAATCAATTTTACCATGTTGATTGATCTTATTAGACATCATTTGATCCAAGGGTGCCAAATTGACAGGTTGGTACTAGTTGAGATTCATATCTCTTGGAACACAGTTCATCATGGGAAGAGGTTGTGCATTAGCCTGACTCATTTGTGGTATTTTATTGTGAGCTTTAGGTCTAAGTAATGATAATTGATCCACACTAACCCCTTGAGAAATCAATTGTTGTTCTAGTGTTATTGCCTCACTGTATGCTTGGGGTAAAGATGTAATTTTAACAACTCTCCTTAGAAACCTAGAATAAAATGGGTCTAAAGCTCCAATGTACATCTGAATGGCTTCTTCTTATGAAATGATGAAAGGTGTCACCAGTTCAGTATACAACTTATGGAACCTATCACTGAATAATATCAAGGATTCATTAGGTTCTTTATGGATAGAGACAAATTGTTGGTATGTCCTAACTAGGTCAACTCATTTAAAATGGTCAAGAAATGTTGCTTCTACTTGATCCCAAGAAGTAATAGAGCCTTTACGTAAGTTAATATACCAATCATAAGCAAACTTATCTAATGTGCTTGGAAATATTCTACAGGAAACATCTTCATGCATAATTTATAAATGAACTATGGTGTTTTTGTATGCCTGAATATGTTCCTCAGTCGTACTCACTCCATCATGCCTAAACATGGGTAAATATCCTTCTACATCTTCAAGGATTTGATGGGGTACTCTAGGAATGTTTAAAGGACTACAATAACCACCTATCCAAGATGCAATTCTTGCCATTGAACTTTTGGTTCCAATCTTGCTAGTCAAAGAAATTTCTTGTAGAGATGCATGAAATGACTAACAATTTTTAGCATGTAGATCATCATGTTTATCAACCAAAATATATGCATCAATTAAACCTTAACAATAAAGAACATTCTCAAATTTGTAAAAGGTTAGCATCAATGCATCATCAATTAAAGAAATTTTAAATCAATAAATATGATCACTTGTCAACAAAATCTCGTTAGTCAAGACCAATATCTTCAAATAATCCTTTCAAGTAACAATGAACAATTTAATATTTACAATAACAATGAAATGACCACTTTAGGCTGATAATTTTGCCCAATTGCAAAATCACCATCACATTCAAGGTATTGTTAGAAAACCCTCTCTTGCAAAGAAATTCAAAATTTCTCCAAGGTTCTTATTCCATTTTATATGTGCTTGAATGCTTGTAAAAATATGCAAAATATGTTGAAATACCTTAGAGGTGCAAGTGACTGTTAAGAAGGGGCATGTGGTTTGGTATTACTATGCTTTGCTATGCTCTTTCTTATTCATAAAATTTGAAAATAAAATAAAATATGATGTGATTGGTCCTCATATGACCATATTGGAACGGTGGTTTAGTTCATTTTATCTTGCTTTGTGAAATAGATTTTATCTTGTATTGTTAAAAAAATTTAAATAATAAAACTTGTGGAGTGCAAGAATCTGTTTTGGAACCTTAAAATAAAATTGCCTTATTTAAATGTGTCCAAATAATTTAACAAGTTAGCCTTAAACAAAAAAATTATTTGGATGTTCTAATTACTTCAAAACCCCCCTATTTAATGTTTTTTGTACAAAATAATATAACCTTTTAGGGCTTTGAGTGCTTGATGGAACTTAAAGAAAATAAATAAAAATAAATGAAAAAAGCTAGGGTTAGAAAAAATATATATCTGAAATAATGTGAAACAAAGTGAGAAAAAGCAATCAAATAAAGCTATTGTAAACTAATCCCTCCTATTCTGTAAAAATTAGAATATCATGAACACAAATAAAAACCAGGTTAGACCTGCATCTACACAATCTAAGTTTGGTTAAGTGCAAGAGTCTAAGGAATAAAAACATGCATTAAAAACATTAAATGATGCTACCATATGCATAAAACACCATTAAATGAACCCAATACATGTGGAGAAAAATATGCAATGAAGCTTCTATTGTATTCAAAACCTTTTTTTCTGCATACAAGGTGAGAACAAGTGTTGGCAATAGCTTGTAGACTTCCAATCCACTTCACACGCCTCCTTGTTTCAAAAACATTCCAGCCCCTATCTTTCTATTTGAGTGGACATTTAAAGTTTTCAATAGGACCTTCCATTTCATTTTCGTTCGCTTTCTTCACCAAACATCCGTTGGTCTTCGTTTTCTTTCACTCTGCTTCGTAACTTTCTTTTCACCAAGTTTCCATCTCTTTTATAATGCTTATCGCTTCATGAAATTATTTAGACCTTGTTTCTTTTAAAATACCATCCACACTTGTTCGGCTTTTCGCATCTTTTAGTTGTCGTTTTGGACTATAGTTACCATGGCGAATATAATTTATTGAGTATCTTTGTAGGCTTATTTTAAGAAAAATAAATAGCAAATATTTTGTCTTATTAAATACAACACCACTTCACGTTTTCATGTCAACATCCTCGAGCGCCTGTGTGATGGAAATGACTCCTTTTAAAACTATTCTCATTCACACATTCTGTATTTTTATTCTTAGGCTGCATCTTCCCATCAATATCACATCCAACTTGTACATATCTTCTTCACTTGTTATTTCTATGCTTAGGTGCAGCCACAAGCACTTTCACTACTTTGTTCTTCCTTATCGTCACTCCTAATAAAAAGTACCCGACAACAAAACCAAGGATGGTGGCGATAAAAATCCCTCCGTTAAAGGACATTACGACAAGCATGAGCAAGTATCCCAATCTTGCATTAATATTGAATTAAATGGATTCCAATACCTTCATCATAAATGTTTAGTAGCAACAATTGAGAAGTAGAGCACCAAGGTCGGACATGAAGTTTACCCTCGACACTGCGACAAATTGTGAACGTAGTTTCACGATGTACTCATGAAATGTTGTGAATAGAAACATGGCTAGTAAGGTTAGGGTATATTCCATATTCCACTCATAAACCAACACGATCACTTACCTCCCCCAATAAAATGTCACGTGCATCATCTTTGAGTTCCCAGGTTCGAATTCTCCAAAAGCTCTCTTCTCTTCCCCTAGGGTTTCTAATGAATGCATCTTCGCCTTGCAGCAAAATCCTATTGAATTAAAGTAGGTGGCTTATAGATTCTCACCGTCTGTGCTATGGTGCTTTTCCTACCCACACACAGCTCCACCATCACATGAATAACCGAAGGATTTTGAACCCTACTACTATCATGCTACCAAGTATTTCCTATTGTAACTATTGTATTTATTGGCCTACAGAGACCCCTTTTGTTTCATAATGGTTTCCTATTCATCATGGTAAGGACACCCCTGCGCATCCACCTTCTTCATGTATTTCACATGATGTTGTGTCCACTCATGCATCCTTACATTATAATGATTTTTTGAGTAAATTTCCTATGCCTATTGCTTGAGAGAAATTAATTATTCCTTTGTTGTATGCACGGGCAATTCTAAGTTTGCTCTTTAATTTCTCCCAACAAGAGCTGATCTAAAAATTTAAAATCAACTCCTACAAAGTCCTGGTGCATAACGGCTCCCTCCAACATATAAATTTACCTTAATATAACATCTAAAGTTGTCCAAAAAATTATGGAAATAAACTCATCTCTATACAAATAATGAAATGTCTCGTATGTGTTCTACACTGCACGATAGACTTTACATCCTCATCATCAGATTTCTCGACACAGACCTGAACAACTCCATCCCCTACATGATTGTGTACCAACGCACAACACTCTAGTATGGATATTTTGTGCGACTTGCTCACTTTGGTTGCATGTAAGGTTGTCAAGAATGGTATAAACTTGCCCCTCCACTGAATTCTCTGATATATTCCTCCGTAATATGAAGTAACATCATATTTACATTGTAACCTAATGTTGTCGTCATAATGGAAAATAACACCATCGTTGTAGTGGGAGGTAACGCCATCGTTGTAGTGTATTATTATCTAATTGGTTGTGTGGAGGGACACTAGGCAATATCATCCCATTAAAATAGTTACCTTTCGTTATGCATGAATATGAACATAAATTTCAACAGTGTTTGTCCGTTATATAGCGATATGAACAACTATTACAACAGTGATCGTCATGGTACTAAACACTTTTGCATGGCTTCTGATATATCTAGTATTTACCATGCCATACGTATTATAACATCACCTTCCAATACATATATTATCATAGCACATACGTAGCTATATCCTCTGAAAACGAGCTCGCTCTCAATGATGGCCACGAATAATTCCCTGATATGAACTTGATCATCCCCGTCATGATCACCAGATCCACTACTTTTAATACATCATCGTCCATTTTTCAATCTAGCTATCCACATCATGTTTCACGTTGCCACATAGCCACGTTGACACTGCCCTGGTCACATACAACTACCTGCCAATGAGGAGAGGTGTTCTATTTATACCTTGCATAGGTGTATACGAATGATATAATCAAACTATAATGACATCAACATTTATTAGAATTAAATCACGTTATAACATAATCTATATTAGTCGTAATATAAATCAAATTATAATATGATCAACTTTCATCACAATGAAATTAAATTATAATATAATCCAAATAATTATAATATAAATCAAATTATAATATAATCAATATTAATTATAATATAAATCAAATTATAATATAATCAATATTAATTATAATATAAATCAAATTATCATCCATACATCCCAATAATGATATGATAAAATTTTAAATATTATCCATGCATGGGTTGACAACCAATTTATCCAATGAATTTTGATCTTTTTTTTGTTTATTTTATTCTTATTATTTTTTTATTTTTTTATTGCATATATATATATATATATATATATATATATATATATATATATATATATATATATATATATCTTTTTTATTTTCTTTTCTTTCTTTGTTTTCATTTTTATTTTATTATGCCTTTTAAAAAAAATATTTTTATTTTGAGCTTTTAAGGGTTTTAATCAAGTAAGCCTTAGGAGGGTGATAGACGGAAAAGAAAATACTTTATTAGTAAGGGCTTGATATGAACTATACGAGAAAAAAGAAATCAAACCCAAAACCACCTAATACTAAGAACACGATTAAGTCATGATACTGTCCAATGCAAAATCCAAAACTCCCATAAACATAAAAATTTAAGGTGGGTCCCCAATTTTGGGGTGTGTTGTACGATAGTCACAATGGTTAGCCATGATTATTCTTCTATAGAAGATATTGATCATCCTTGTTTTAACACTATAATTATGGATATCTCTCCAAATTATAACGAATTTAAGTTTTTTAATACCTGAAGTAACTTTTATGTATGATTGTCTAGCTCTAGTCACTCTAATAACAACGAGACATATGCCCTAAGCATGTTGGGACCACATTCAAAACCTCCCAAGAATGCTTTCAATAGGAGCACTATTAGAATCATGCCCCACCTCATGCTTTTATTACTAAGGTGGTTACAAATGGGGATCCTACTCCATATTATCAATATAAGTGTGTTTAAGTTGGAGGTAAATTATGATTTATTCATAAGGAATCATATTTAGAATTTGGTTTCTTATTTTTAGAAAATAGCATTGTTGGTTGTGAATGAGTGAGAAGACTAAATTGTGTGATAATGGTCAACTTGAGAATCATAGGGATCACTTTATTGTTAAGGGATTTTACTAGGAGGAGAGAGTTAATGGTAACTGGATGGCTAATATATAATTGTAATTAATTACATTATTAATTGATTGTAATTAATTACAACAACTAAAAAAATGAAAAAGAAAAAAATTCTACATTCTAGATTTCTACTTGGATTTGCCATTATAGTTCTAGAATGACTTAGCATCGCTTAGAGTTCTTAATGATTAATTTTTTGGATGCATAAGAAAAGTAGGTTGTTTTGTTAGGTGGTTTAATTTAAATTTAGTTTGCAAGACTCTCTACACCATGTCTCTTGATGTTGCCAATCTGTATCACATTTAGCTCACCTTTCTAACCCTTTGTATTTCTTACTTTAGTCTACAACCACCATTTAATTTTAGTTAGATTACCTAGGCATAGGAATTGATCTTCTCTATAGGTTGACTCAGAGAGCCTTGTTTTTGAGCCATTCAATCTCTTGGCCAAAGTCTTGAGGGCACATCTCATTCACTTAGGTGCATTTAGAACTAGGACATAGAATCTTGTTGTTGTTTGTATGGTTGTAGTCAAAGGAAGATCATGCTCCCTACATTGAAACTATTTTCTAAATGGTGTTGATTTGTTTGTCGTCACATCCAGTTCTAAGCCATAGCCAAATTCTTCTTCAATTGTTGTAGTAGTTTGGTATGGTCTTGAAGTGTCAAACCCACCACCTGGACATTGGATTTACCTGGAATATATGAAGAAGGTGATAGGGTGAGTATCCATAAATTGCCTCAAAAGGATTTAGTTTGGTGGTTGTGTGGAATAAATTGTTGTAACACCACTATGCCAAGGGAATCCACTTGGACCATGAGGTTAGATGCTTGGAGGTAAAATAGCAGAGGAAAGTTTCCAAGCATTTATTTGAAATTTTTGTTTGTCCATCCATCTGGGTATGGTAGGTTGAGCTCATTCTCAATTATGTACCATGCAATTTAAATGGTTTGTACCAAAAATAATTGGTGAATGTATGGTTGTAGTTAGAAATAATGGATTTTGGAATAGCATGGAGGAAAAAATAAATTCTATGAATATTTGGGTAATGGTGGAGGTATGGTAAGGGTGGGCTAGGAAATAAAAATAAGCATACTTCAAAAGTCGGTCCACCACCACAAGAATGACAAATTGTACTCCTAATTTTGGAAGCCCTTCATAAAATTCTTGGAAATAGTTTTTTCTTCAAGGGGTTATATGGGATTGAAATTGGCCCCACCTGTATTACATCATCACCATAGTGTTGTTACAATAAAGCTTGGATATTATCCATATATCGTTTGGCAAGATTCAAACCTAGGTATCCTCCTTCAAATGTTGAGGAATCTAACCGATTACTTGATAAATCCATGGAAATATTAGTCCATATATTTTATAAAATTGGTAAATATTGTAGAGTGCCTAGAGTACAAATTATTTCTCCTTTCATCCATTCGAATATCTCATTCTCAACCACAAAAAATTGAATGTCCTTTTTCATTCCTGCCTAATAGAATGAGTGTTTAGCCCACTCATAGGCTTTCAAAAAATCCAAATGGCCCATTGTGGGTGAATAATATATTTCCTTCATTATGTCCTCATTAAATGATAATTTTTTAGGAACCATAATGCGAGCTTGATATCTCAACAATTGTACATGCCATGAGTATCTAGTGTTTGAATTGGGATTTGTTCCCTCAAATTTTGAAAGGTTGATTCTTTAGCTACCTCTTCTCTAAGTTGGGTGACCCATTGGATGAGTGGGGAAGATATGGCACATAGCATACCTTGATCCTCAAACTAACAAGAAAGGGAATCTACCATAATATTTTTCTTCCCCTTTTTGTACACAATTTCATAATCATACCCCAATAATTTTGAAACCCATTTTTGCTATGCTAAACTCAATACCCTCTATTCTAGAAAATATTTCAAACTCTAATGATATGTTTTAATGGAGGAATATTTCCTAATGAGGTAAGGTCACCAATGATTGACAAAATGGAGAATAGCCATCATTTCTTTTTCATAAGTGGACTTCCCTAGTTTTTTTCCAAATAAGGCCTTACTAGTTAAAGCTAGGGGTCACCCTTCTTGCATTAATATTGCACCAATTCTAAGGCCTAAAGAATTACTCTTAGTTATAAATGGTTTGAAAAAATTGGGAGTAGCTAAGACTGAAGTAGAAGTCATGGCTTCCTTGAGATCCTAAAGGGTATTTTTCATCTGGTGTCATCCATATGAATTAATTCTTCCTTAACATGGTAGTTAGTAGGATTGCTTTCTATTACAAAATGAAGGTACTTTCTTCTTTAACATGGTAGATTGTAGGCTAGTGTCATCCATATGAAGGTGCTTTATGTCCCCAAATTCAAACTCCTAGGGACATTATGGTGGAAGTGTTCAAATCTCTGCCTACAGGCCTATGTAAGCAACAATATTTAGAGAGACCCTTATTTATGGAAGGTAAATAGAACCACAATTTGGTTTCAAAGGCACCTTGGTTAGATACTTTAGATGGGAAAATAGATTTGGCTTCCTCGGGTCCAAAAATGAGAAGTAAGAGTAAAGGAACCAACAATGATTGTAATAGTAAATCTAAAGTGGTGATTTCTAATGAATTTTCTTTGGTCCTATTTTTGGATGGAGGTAAAATCAACTTTGGAAAACAATTGAGTCTAGAGGCTTACTGGTCTCAATATCCTCCACCTTCGAATCGAGGAAAAAATAATAATTTTTGTGTGGGGGTGGTTTCCATTGCTCCTGGTTTTAGGCATCCTATTTTTGGGTTCTTGTTGTTTCTTTGATTGACACCCCAACCTTGGTTTCAATTTTAGTTTTGCTCTTATGGGCGGCAATATTTAGTCTGCTCCCCTAGGCTATGGTGTGGGCTGGATTCAAATTTGGATTTTTGTCCTCTTGCTCTCTAAATTCAAACCGGTTCAATTAGTTAGTTTTGGGTAGGAAGTTTAAATTCCAGTTTCTTAGTTTCTAGGTTCCTGTGGTTGGGTTGGTTGTTGCTCCTATTTAAAATTAGTATTTTTCCTTTGATCGATAATAGTCGTATCTTCTCCATAGGTTTAGTGTGGGTGGGAACTACTTTGAGTTATTTAGTTCTCATCCTTGTTCTTGGTTTTCAAATTCTATTTTTGCTCATCCTTTATTTTGGCAAGATTTGTTTCTCTAGACCTCTTGATTATTTGATCTCCTAGATCTTGGATTCTCTTGGCTTTGTTGCTGTTAAAATTTTGGTCTTTGGATCCCTTAGGTCAAATATATTTTTGTATCACTTTGGTTTCTCTTTGGATTCTATGCTTCTTATTGTAAAAGGTTCAGGGACCCTTTCAAATCCTCTTTTTATACCTAATAAAAAAATAGGACTACTATTTTCCATAAACTTGGATGAATCGTCAACAATAGCTAGTGAGACCCAAAAATCCTCAAAATACCTTGAGATTTTGAGGCTTAGGCTAATTTTATTTGGGTCAAAATTAACCCTCTCTTATGAGATGATATGATATGAATATTCAACTTCTTGTGTTCCAAAGGAACATTTAGATTGTTTGGCAAATAATTAATGTTTTTTCAAGAGTTGTAAATTCATATTCAAATGATGATATGCTCTCCCCAAGTGTGACTATAAACTAGAATATTATCAAAGAAGACCAAAATGAACTTGTGCAGGTAAGAGCAGAAGATATTATTCATAACACTCTAAAAAGTCAGAGGGGCATTAGTTAGGCCAAAAGTGATGACCAACAATCCATAATGACCTTCATGGGTCCTAAATGGTGTTTTTAGGATGTCTTCTTTGATCCATATCTGATGGTATCCAAATTGAAGATCCAACTTGAAAAATTTATCCCAAATGTAACTCATCGAGTTACTCATCAATCATCAAAATAGGAAATCTATCCTTAATGGTGATTTTATTGAGTTTATGAAAGTATATACACAACCACTATGATTCATCCTTTTTATATACTAATAGCACTCGTGAAGAGTAGGGATTGACACTGGATCAAATTGCCCTTATTTTTAATAATTCTTTGACCAATTTATAAATTGCACATACACATATCTATAGGGTTGAATGTTAGGTGGCAATATCCCTAGTACAAGTTGTATTGCATGATCATGGGATCACCATGGAGGTAGCCCCTTGGGTTCCAAAAATAAAAAATCATGTTTAGTCAAAAGTATTTGCAAGTTGCTTTGTTGTTCAGGATCTTTAGTATTCTATGCCTAGATTGTAAACAACTATACAAATATCCCTTGTGAGGATTTTTTAAATAGTTTATCCATTCTATTTGAGCTAATTATCTAAGTGGATCCCATAGGTAAGTCATGTAGAGTGTACACTTCCCATTATAATTGAATTGCATCCACAGTTCAACAAAATTCCATGTTATTGTTCCTAATGTACAAAGCTATTATACCCCTAAAACAACATCACATCCCCCTAGTAAAAGATAGAACATATCAATTTTGAGTTTACATCCCCTGATATTCAACTTTACATTTCAACATTTCCCTTTACAAGGTAATGTTCCTCCATTGACCACCATGGATTAGAAAGAATTGTAGGAATGAATGTAACAATTTGTTTACTTATCTACTCGTGGATTAATAAAGTTATGTGTATTACTAGAATCAATAAGGATTTTGATTTTTTTCCCCTCGAAATATCCTACTACCTTCATAGTTTGATGGATCAAGATTCATGCTAGTGCATGAACTAAATTTTTTGGCTAAGGTTATTCTTGTGTTTCAACCTCATCCTAATGCTCTTCTTCTTATTTTCATATTCTTCTTCATGGACTTCATTTGCTATAGAATCATCCATATCCAACAACTACATTTTTTGTTGTACACATTTATGCCCCAAAGAATATTTCTCATCATAATTATAGCATAACCCTTGTGCTTTACATGCTTCCATTTTCACTCTAGTCAATCACTTAATTGGTGGAGATTTATTCCTTGGATTTGATCTGGGATAAAATGGGATTGGGTATATGGCTTGTGGAAATTTAGATAAATGTCTCTAAGTAATAAATGTTTCCTCTGCTAACCTAGCCAGCTCTATTACTTACATCATGGATTGTGGTTTAAGTGTTTTCACCTTGACCTTGATATCATCCTTCAAACCATTGTAAAACAACTTTGAAAGAATCATTTACCCACAACCCTTGTCTATATTGTCAACTTCTCAAATTGAGTTTGATATTCACAAACAATGTAGGTCTACATCAATTTTGTTAGAGCTCATATAATTTTTTCATACTTAATAGGGCCAAAATAAGTGAGTAGTTCAAATTATTCCCAAGAAAGGTCAAGAGTCATACATTGCACCCATTGATACCATTGAAATACCTCATAATTAAAGTTAAAGGATTCCATGGTGATCCATAAATATTTGGGAATGTTGTGGAGCTTGAAATACTGATCTATCCAAGACAATCAACCACCAGGGTCCTTACCATTAAACTTAGGAAAATCTAACTTGGGTATTTTATACGAGGCATTATTTTTAAAAAAAGAATTATGTGTCTCTTCTGTATTTTTAGAACTTCTAACCTTTCCCTCAATATCACCACTCTAAATTTGATGGTGTGCATGAGTGGCTTCTTTTAAAAATCCTTTAACCTCATAGATTTTTCTTTGATTCCCATTTTTACTTTGATTTTTTCACTATTTAAAATATGTAATCTTTCAAGTGTTTAATTTCATGTCAAAATTGGTTTTGTAGCTGAGCAAGTTGTTGACTCAATAGCCCTATTTGTTTAGATAATTGGTTTTGCTTCATCTCCCTCATTTCTCCTCTAGTTCCTCCAACCATGGATTTGTGATTTGGACCTCCCTAAATTACCTTACTAAAAATAGAATTGTTATTTTAGCAATTACTATATTTATTAAGTGTCTCAAATAAGTGTTTGGATGCTATATACCAAAAGAATCAACTAAAAAATATGATCAAAATGGACTATACCCCAAAATTATTGGACTCCAAAAAACCCTCATGGGTGATATATACCAAAATGATCAATATGACAAGATGATTGTAATGGATTAGGTCTCATAATAGCATTTTTTACCTTTTTTACACTAATTGACTATTATAGGATCCTACTACACTCATTGACCATTACACCGGGTTCCTTATATACTGAAAAACTTCTTACTGACTAACATATATTTCGACAATTTTCTTAACTATCAAGATTATGTTTGTTATTAATCCTAACTGTATTCATAACTATCACTATACATGATTATTATTGACACCACTATTTGTTCTTGATGGTCAAGAATGGTTATTGTATCATCAATTATGTGGTGAATGCGGTCTTTATAGTATACTCAAGTTTGTGTAAGATTTTTAGGTTCAATAGTCTTGTTTGGGGGTTGAAAAATAACATAAACAAGGTGACCCTAGGCCAAGGTGTATGTACTACCCAAGCCCTATGTTATACTACAACAATGATTGATAATTCTCAAACCAGTATTTTAGGCCACTACTCAAGGAGGATTCCACATATTCCCTTTAGTAAACTACCCACCTCTTTGGTCAATACAAGAGGGTAATCTTCTAGAGTGTTGTGCTTGGTGCACTATGGATGGAAATGCAATTGAAATCTTCTTAGGGTTGAAGACCTTTCCTAACCTAGGGGGTCTCCCTATATACTCAAAGGTACATGGGAGCTCAAGTTTATATACGAGTATGATTACCGCTCACCTCACTAGACTCTTTATAGGTAATCTAGCTTAGCCAATAACGATAACTCCTCTATGATATTTTAATACCCTCAACGTAGGGTTTCTAATCTATTAAACTAAAAAGAAAAAATGACTTGGTTTCCTTTGTAGGATATTTAACAAGAAAAATAAAATGCATGAAAATTATAACTAATAGAATAGAATGACAGGACAAGAATTGTTGTAACTACTATAGGATGTGGTCCTAGAAAGTGCTCTAATACCACTTAGGAATAATACAGTAAAACAAAAAAAATACATCCACACAATATTGCAATAATAATGGGAATTAATATAAAATAATTGAAAATATTACAATAGAAAATGGATATGTAGTATATTAAAGTTTAAACCAAAAGCTTATTACAAAATCGCAAGCCATTTCGAGGGGGAAACCTCCTTGGAAGCAAAGATTTGTTACGATATGAAAATACTAGATGATCTATCCTCTTGCCTCCTTGGATCTATTAAAGACTCTAGCTAACCCTAACCCAAATTCTTAAGGATTCCCATCCACATGCAAGTGGGGGCCCGAGGTAATAACTCCTAAATAACAATTGTTACATCTTTATATAATGTGTCTTTATAATAAATAACAATTACATCATATGAGCCCGTAAGCCTAGATGCCCAATGTTCCACATGACTATGTAATTGTTAATGATGTTAGGATAGTGTCCTAACATTATTTGTGATGATTTAGCCTTATAGGTTTTTGAGGTGTGATGATATCACTATTAGCACTACTAAATTTGATGTGATTCTCTATGTTTCAAGATCGATACCTAACCTTATCTCTATCTACTACATCACATCTACCAGTAAAAGGTTAAAATTTTACCTTATCAAAGTATTATTAGGACATCAATGATGATTTTAGGGTAGTTATTTCATAATATGATGATGAGTCAGATCATATATATAAACTTGATGATGCTACCTCTTTTTCAAGTAAGAAGGTGTGTTTTCATATCATGGATAAGCTCAATGATATGAGTGATTTATGACATTGATGCTTGAGGCATGCCAATTGTAGATGAGGTCATTGAGTCCTCTTTGCATGGTTTGAGACCTTCCCAAGATTGATCCATGTAGTTCAATGTATGAGAAGATGTGTTTTAGGGAAATATTATTAGAATTTGATTTCTAAGGCTAAAGTTTGATGCATTTAAATTTGGTCTATAAGAACATTATGTTCCTATGACTATATCTTCCATTGCAAGAAAAGGTAACTCATGACTTTAATTAATGCTTTTCTAGATAGCTTTGGATCCATATCATAAAGTTCAAAAATAAATATTTTTAGCATTTTTAGGTTGTGAAAGCATCAATGAAAAATAGGTAAGGGAGAAGACAAAATCCTAAGGATAGATTGTAAGGGTGAGTATGTCTAGATAATGATTTTGATGAATTTATTGGCAAAGGATTGATCATTATACTATAAAGTAGAATAGGCTAGTGCTAGTTAGAACAAACCTATTATGGATATGGCTCCTTGTATGATCCATTTCAAATTAATGGGTTTAATTTTTATTTGTTGGGGGAAGGATAATTTTTTGTGTTGTGTAGATCATCAACATGAAACACTTGGACCAATAAGTGCATACCCCCATTTGAGATATGTACATCAATGTAACCATAATATCTCACGTCAAGATTTTTATATTAGCTTCTTGGGATCATATTTGTATTTATTAAAAAAATTAGATAATCTAAGAGTCACTTACGATTTTTTTGGAGTATAGTAAGGAACTGAAAGTATATTAACTCTATCATCCTACTACTCATAATTTCATCATTAGAAGAGATGTTATTTTTATTAGGTCCTCTAACATGGCCCTTTCAAATCCCTTTTTATTTTTTTCACCGATTCTTATCCATCTCAAGATCTTTTTATTCATGTCAAATCCTCCCTTGTTGTCAGTCCATTGTTTGTAGTGAACGATTTGGTTTTGATATTGGTTAACCCATTATTAGTGATCACTAGTTGATGTTGATCAATCTTGTTAGCCATGATGATTCTTTTGTAGAAGGGATTGATCATCCTTGTTTTAACACTATAATTATGGATATCTTTCCAAATTATAACTAATTTAAGTTTTTTAATACCTAAAGTAACTTTTATGTATGATTTTCTAACTCTAGGCACTCAAATAGCAATGAGGTCTATGCCCTAAGCATGTTGGGAGCACATTCAAAACCTCCCAAGAATACTTTCAATAGGAGCAATATTAGAATCATGCTCCACCTCATGCTTTTATCACTAAGGTGGATACAAATGGGGATCCTACTTCATATTATCAAGATAAGTGTGTTTAAGTCAGAGGTAAATTATGATTTATTCATAAGGAATCATATTTAGAATTTGGTTTCTTATTTTTAGAAAATAGCATTGTTGGTTGTGAATGAGTGAGAAAACTAAATTGTGTGATAATGGTCAACTTGAGAATTGTAGGGATCACTTTATTGCTAAGGGATTTTATTAGGAGGAGAGAGTTAATTGTAATTGGATGGCTAATATATAATTGTAATTACTTACATTATTAATTGATTGTAATTAATATAACAACTAAAAAAAATTAAAAAGAAAAAAAATTATTAACATATAAGATTTAAATATATTTATTTACTATATTAAATAAAAATTATTTATATTTTATATGGCAAGTCTGATTTAGATGACATATGTTACACTAGAAGTGATTATCAAGGATGAGATGATCAAACATAATATAATGGTTCTTTAAAATGAAGGTTTAAGATGTAAGTTTCATAGATACTAGCAAAGGCTTTCAAAGATTCAAAATTGGATCAATTGGAAGTGGAGATTGAATTCAAATTACTCCATGAATTTCTTCTTAGATGTTTTTTCCTCATCATATTTTCAGTTGAAGAGTCAAGTATAAAGTAATGGATGGTGGCCCATCATTTACAATGTGGGATACCTTATATTTATGACCATGGAGTTAGAACTTTTCTTACAATGCACGTTAGTTTTTTTGACTTATGTCTCAACTTATCATTAAGGGTATTTTGAAGAATATTTGCAATAATCTAGGGAAGTTCATTTAGGAGGAACCAACTACTAAGTAGTGAAAGAATGTTGTATATAATACTATGGATATTTCAAAACCTTTGCTACAATTCATTAAGACTCAATTTGAATAAAGAGATTGGGATGAACAAGTGGATTATAAAGAACATTGCATTCCAATCCTACAATGTTATAAAATTGGATATATTGCACAAGATTGCAAAGTGAAAATGATGGAGAAAAATATGGAAAATTTTAATCATGAGATAAACTTCTGGATCATGTCAAGGATTTCCCACTCTTAAAAACGAGGCAAAGAAAAAGTATCTACAACATCAGATGACAAAGGCCATTATAATTCACTCGAATCAACTATTAGAAGAAACAAATAACGATAGAAAGAATGATAAAGTTTAATGTACAAGTTCAATTTCAAAAGGAATTAAAGGTGAAAAGGAAGATATGAAGACAATTTTAAAACAAAGAAGACAAAAGAGGTTAAGTTTATTCCAAGGAAACCGTCTTCATTTTCCTCAAGTACTATAAAATCCTCTCTTTCCAATAGAAATAAAAGTAACGTAGAGGTTATCCCTTGCACTTTGAGCTTTCAAGAGCAACATAATAAAAATAGGAGAATGGAGGATATAAGTAGCATTTTAGGGTTTATTTTAAGGTTTTAGGACAACATATATAAATAATTATTTCGAAGAAACATCCATACACTAAGGTTTTCAAGGCAACATAAAAAGGAAAATGTTTTTGATGTTATTAGTTCCACTTCACATTCTTAAAGAAAATAAGAATATTAAGATGGGAAAATAAAAACAAATATCGAGCGTTAACAAGTGGAACTAACCGCATATAAAAACAAGTAGTTATGAGTAAAATGATATCTTGGAATATTGCGCATGAATAAGGCCCTAAAAAAGGATATTAGGGATTCCACGTGTTGTTGTAATAGAGAAGAAAATTGGGCAAGAGATATTTTATCCATTTGACAAAATTCAAAGTTTATAAAGTAAGTTGTCAAGTGAGTGAGATTTTGTCTTTTACGAGTAAAATTGATTATGAAAACACAACAATTTAAAGAAGATAAAAAATATCTTTAATAAATCAAAATATCTTTAAAAAAATGAGTTAAATACAATTCAATTAATTTTATAATAATGTAATATTTTGTTAGATAAAAATAACTTTATAAAAACCACACATAACTTTAAAATAATATATTTTATTTTTATTAAATTTTAAAAACTAACAAAAAAAAAAAATTATATATATATATATATATATATATATATATATATATATATATATATATATATATATATATATATATATAACTGCAGCGTGGGCAAGTGTGTGAGGTATATATATATATATAATTTAAGTGTGGTGTGGGCGAGTGTCTGGGGGGGTTTTAAGTGCGGCGTGGGCGAGTGTCTAAAAAAGTGGGTGTGTGTTAAATTTCCTATTGATAAGTATAGTTCTCGGTTTTACAAAAAATCTCTGCTATGTATAATTATAAGGATTTTTTATACTAACCAAATCAAATATATATATTTTATATAAACTAACTAAAATATAAAACTTAAAAAAAAAAAACCACATTTAAAATTCTTATCAGTATTTGCTACAAGATAAACTATTATACCTTAATAATTAAATACGCAGGCTTTTTTTTTTTTTTCAAAAGCTCAAATTAAAATTTTATTGAGCTATTAGATTTAAAATTTAAAATTTATTCTATTTTTAAATTTTTAATTACCCATTAATTTATAGGTAAAATTTTCTTATCAATTTATATTTGTTTTTAGGAATGCTAATGATTTTTTTATCTTTTTAAACTTTTAATAAAGGATAAGTCTAACATAATCTAGATCTTTTAGGAATAAAATTTTAAAAAAATATTTGCAAATAAAAAATCATATTTAAAATCAATACAAACTATATGTTCTTACTAAAATTTTCATACGTTTATATAAATTAAATTATTTTTTCATTCTTTTTTAATAATCTTTAGTTAAAAGATAAATTTTGTGTTTTACCCAAAAGTTAGTGAATTGGTAAGTAGATGTGTGGTTGGCACTAACATTTAATTAAATTTTTATTAAATTATATTTTTCTTACGTTTAGTTAAAAGATATATTTTGTTTTTTTACCCAAAAGCTCGTGGATTGGTAAGTGGATGTGTGGTTAGGCACTTACCAAGAAGAGACCTAGGTTCAAACCTTGGGGAAAGTCAACCCTTTGCAAAGGTAGTAATATGCTCCTCTGAGTGTATGTAGATCCACGACGGTACGAAACTTGAACAATGGGCGATCCCCATCTCATGCGGGGTCAATAAGAACGAGATCTCACACTGGGTCAACAAGAATGAACCCTGAGTGATGGGCAATCCCCATCTCACGCGGGGTCAATAAGAACGAGATCTCACGCTGGGTCAACAAGAATGAGATGAATAAGTTTGTTGGGAGCAGTCCCTGTGGAAACAGATAGGTTTGAGCAGTCTTTGTGAAAACAAATAGGTTTGAGTTGTCCTTGTGATTTGAACCTTGCGCTAACGAGTTACTAAAAATAGTCACTGCAACCAACTCTCCTTTGCAATAAAAAATATATATTTTATTTTTATCATGTGCATACATAAAACTAAAATAAAAAACCATTATAAATACCATAATCTTAAGAAATAAATATTTTAATAATCTTTAGTTTTTATTATATTTAAATATGTAAAATCAAAATAAAAAACTATTATAAATATCTTTCGAAAGAAAGAATCAATTTTTATTTTTTTAATTACTTTAAAAACTTTATAAACTCCAGTCGTAAAAAGGACTTTAAAACTAAAAAAAGCTTTATAAACTCCAGTTGTAAAAGGATTCAAATTAAAAAAAGCTTTATAAACTCGAGTTGCAAAAGGACTCTAAAATCACATCAATGTTTTTTTTTTTTTTTGAATTTACGTAGTAGAATTGATAGCTGCCAAGAACCCGAGTAGGTTATCTAGCTTTTACGTCACAATAATCCTTTATAATCACTATGCCACAATTATTTTAAACTTTTTACGCCCCGCTGAAAGCATCGGGAAAGGGACAAGCGTTTAGTCCGACGAGGCCCGAAATTTGAACCTTGGACCTTCGCCTCCTTATGAGATTTAAACCTTGGACCTTCGCCCCCTTATGAGATTTAAACCTTGGACCTCCGCCCCTTATGAGATTTGGTTGAACCAATTGATCTACACCTAGGACCTATGATAATGCATTCTTAAACCATAATACAAAAACTTTATTTCTCAAACATTTTAAATTTCAAACTCAACCCTGTCCCATTCCAAGCCCCTACAGCTTTTAAGATTTTTAATTTTTTTTATTTATAGAGTTGGTTATAACTATATTAAAAGTATAAGGTTTAAATTACAAAGGTTGCTTTGACTAAAACTTATTCTAATTTTTTTTTGTTGTTAATTTGAGGTGAAAGAACTACCAATTAATCAAAATGACATGCACTCAACAAAATACAAACCCTTCATAAACTGGTGGTCAAACTCCAAAAGCAACTAGAAAAAGTAAGATCACAGGGAAAAACTCCAAACGCAACTAGAAAAGGTAAGATCATAAGGAAAAAGTGAGCATACTTATAAAATGTTTGAAGCAGTCTAATAACAATCATAAGGACATAAAAACAAAAACATAACGAACTTTCTTCTGAATTCCATCTATAAAAAAAAACTTTCATTTATCTGCTGTAAATGTGTTTGGGCTATGGCCGCCCGAGATTCGAGATCGAAAGTCATGTTAACTCGTTACCTATGTCCTTTAGCGAGTAATCTACCTCTCCCATATCGGTTTCCAAGATTGGGATCGTAAATCAAAGCTGAGATATGGACACACAATTTTAAGTTCAAGAAAGAAATTACAGAATGCCAATCCCCATCTTAAACCGAGATGTATAGGGATACCTGCTCAAGATCTTAAACGTCTGTTTTACATTAGAGCAGTGGTGGGAGACGTGTACTTGTGGACAATTCCAATCCCCATATCATAGTTTTCCATAACCTTTGCATGGAGATGTGGAATATGAATGCCCCATTTCATTAAGTTGAAATCTCAAAACTAATATTGAATGGAGGTGGAAAATAGGAGATAGAATCACAGGGGACCCAGGTAAGGATAAGGACTCAGAAGTAGCAGCCATGAGGAGTCGAAGTAGCAGCAAGAAGAGAGTAGCATCCAAGGCATTAATTCTGCCCCTAATCATTGTGAGCTTGGGAGCTGCTGTTCTATTTGTTCAGCAAGTTGCTCTCCACTGGCGGCATCCATGTAAGCAGAACTCTCCCCATGTTTTTCATTGCAGAAATTTTTGTTTGGTTGTACAAGAGAACCAATCGTTGTTGTCTTTATAACCCCGCCACTCTAGATTAAACATGGTACTTGAAAAGTGGTTGGATGCTGGGTAACACTAGCTCGCTGTGTGGCAATCCACACCTAAGGTAATACTATTTGGTTTTTCCAGGAGCGTGGAATGGGTTCAATGGGTTTTCTCGAACCGGATCTACCTCATGGTTATGCTTATCCCAACATACAGGGCGGTCAAACATATTTTGAACCGTCTTATATAGATTGAAAGAATCAATGGGTCATTGATCACCTCAGCCTTTTGAAGGAAGACACTCCTTCTAATCGGTCTACTCATCGGACTTGGTTGTGGGAAAACTTAAAACTGCTTTTATGATTTTTGTTAAGATTAGTGGGTGTGGCAATAAACATTTTTGTCTTGGAAAGTCACAAAGTGGGTGTCTGTTTAACAGGGGAAATATTACATGGTATGGAGATATAGAATGGGTTTTGAATTTTCTCTTTTGGAGTTAGGCTGGATGTCAGGGGGAATGCCTCAGGATATTACATGTTTGTGAGAGGCCTTTCTTTCTGGTCTAGATTGATTCATTTGGATTGAATAGACTGGAATGAGGTAAAACTGCATCCTCTTAAGATTTGTATATGGTTGGAGTTGAACTATACATAAATTGTGCTCTGAGGTCTATTGCCCTGTAGTAGTATTCTACTGACTTGTGTTCAGGCCCATAGCCTGGTCATCACCGCCTAGTTCATTGACAGACTTGCATTGACTATGTGGTCCACAAGTTCTATCCTGATTAGTAGTGGGAGTTGAGGTTGAGTGAGCTTCTCTGCAACTTGGCATTCCTTGAATCTTGGTTACTCTTGCTTTGAAAACTCTTACTGTTGACTACACTTTTTTGAGTACTAGATGGTGCCTCAGAATAAAATTAATGGTATGGGTTAAGAACTTCGCTGCTAGGTCCCTCCCTTAGTTTACCGAGGCTCTTTATGAGTTAGTTTTTGGAGTGTATATCTTAAAACTCGGTTAAACCCACAGCATCTCCTGGGTTGCATATTGTCAAGTCTAAGCCATATGTTTGATGTGAACCATGCGTTCTTCTTTTTTGTTATATGTTATGCTCCAGTATATATTGTATAATAATAGTAGTCTAATTAGTTTGTTATGTTGAGGTCCTAGAGCCTGGACACCAAAAAAGTTCAACAACAAGGTTTTGAGTGGGTTGGCTACATGGTGCAGGAGTTGTATCCTCACTAGCAACGGTATTTGAGCGTGGGTGAGCAACTATTATGCTTGTTTTTGCACCACATGGTGTCTCATAATAAAATGTATTATCATTCACTGAACTCCCTCTATTGATGCCTGTGGCCTGTCACATGCATACATCGATATGTTTGTAGCATGCAACGATGCATCTACTTTAGGGTTATCTTAGGACTGGGGAGTCTCTATCTATAGATAGCTTTTATCCCGTTCTCAGTAGATGGGGGTTTTGGATACACTATTCGATCTTTATTTGATATTTTATCGGCAAAGAGAATCTGGGCTTTATTCTGTGGTGTGAATCTATGCTTTTAAGTTTTTTTTAATCTGCATCATATAGTCTAGGAAGTTCATTACTAAGTATTTTCATTATCAGGATAGGTGATGTGGAGAGCCGTTACTACATTCTCCGCCCTCTCCACGTGTAGGAATTGGTTATGGCTCTGTTTTTGATAAGATGATTATGGTTTTGGCATAGTTATTATCTATAAGTTATTTTAATTTTGGTTTTAGTGGTCCTAAAACTAGGAGTCGGTTAAGATTTGAGTTTTTGGGGGTTTTATATAGGATTGGAATAAATTTGGCAGTTTTTTTTGGGATTGGAATAAAATTTTCTGGCTCTTTTTTAAGTGCTTCTGCTGTATTTGTTTGCTTCTGCCGTTTTTATTTTATTCTGCTGTATTTGTTTGTTTTGGTTGTTCTTGCTTCAGGTGAACAGGGTTGCAGGCTGTGAGAGATAAATAGAGAGTCTACATCAGTAGGGGACATTAAGTGAACTACTGTGCAACTTGTGATGCCATAAATGTTGGTTACTCGCCTTCTACCAGCACATGTGAGTCCCATGCCCTAGGAATGTGTCCCATAGTCTAGGAATGCCATTAGCAAGTTATGTTGTTCTTTGAGTTTTTCCATCCGTTCTTGCCACAAGCAGCTTTTTACAGTAATCTTATGTGTCGAATGCAAGGCACATGGCTTTGTTTTGCCTTCAAGAGCAATTTTCTTGTACAATCTGCAAATTTGATCTTTCTCAGGGTATTTAAGAGTTCTCTCTTTTCTGGTTTGTGCATTTCTTTTTAACATCATTTGCAGTGCCTGTCATGCTGCATGGGTCCCCTTCCCCTGTGGTTTATAGAACTTTATGTTTTCTGATTCTTTGTTGTAATTGAGATTGGATGAGCTACCATGCAACTTCCAATTTCTTAAATCTTGATTACTCTTGTTCTGGAAAATTTTACCTCTGGGTTATTCAGGAGCAGAGGAGACCAAAAAGCATTTTGTCATGGAATGCAAAACCTACAAGGACATTAGAAATGCATATGAAGACACCTTAAAAGTGAACTAGCTGATGGAACTTTATGGAGAATTGAGAATAGAAAAAACAGATGAACTTCTCATCAAAATAAACATTTGAAGAAATACATTCCAAAATATGATAAGAGGATTTGAGCTTTTCAACAGTTTTTTATAAAATTTGTAAAGAGTTAATACTGTTGTGTTTTTCTTGGATGTTGTTAAAGCTTCTTGTCCCATAGACTGTTTTGGCCTTGTGGACATAATTAAAATCATTTCATTTCAATGCACTAAATGGCGCCTCTGCAAGAAATGTAATAACCGGATTCAGTGGGGATGCTGTGGCCTTTTGACGTCGTTTTGAAGTCCCCTAGCTTCCTCCTTGAATCAAAAGTGTCTCTAATGATTTATTGTTTGAGTTACAAATAAAATGACAGTTATTATAGCCCCCACTAACATGGGGGTGAAAATGAAATGTCAGGTCTGTTTGTGCTTATTTCCCTATTGTTAAGGTCTATAATTCTTACACTCAAGCCAAAAGAGTACATGGTCCAACTTGAATGAACAAGTTCTATGCAAGGACCAAATGAGCTATTTTGATGGTCAGGATACTAATGCTGATTTGTGCACAAAATTAAAATATGTTTTCTTATGTCACTAGTGGTAACACCATTTTTTTATGAAGACTTGAGTTTGATTTATACCTCAGTTAGTTATGCATTGGTTCCCAAATTATTCTATCATTAGGTAGAATGTATGATATATATTTTTTAGTTTTGCAACTTAACCAACATAAAACTAATACCTCAGTCAGTCCACATAGTCAATATAAGAAACAGAAGAGTATTTAGAGTCTCAAACCATTATCTGTTCAATTGGAAGAAATTAGTTACAGTTTGATACATCATATTTTCAAGAGTAATGGATTAGGTGAGCCAAAGTCTATTGAAGACCACATGTTTGGAGAATATGTTTGTTCCTATTCTTTCTTAAGCAAGTCTGTGTCCTTTAGGATCCTGCAGAAGTTTGTCAAACTTTTCATCTTCCTTTAACTATTCCCATATCGGAGTTTCTTGTTTACATTTGAGAATAGTTCCTAGTATTGTTCCTTGTGATAGAAACAGAACAAAAAATGTTTTAATCACCATATTCTTTTGAATGCAGGGAACAAAAACACAATGCAGAAAAGGGAAGTCAAGGCTAAGCTTCCAGGATATTACGAGGGCAGTGAAGGAATAGTGTGTGATCGATCCCATTTTCGTACAGATATATGCACTGCTTTTGGGCATGTTCAAATGCATGCAAAGTCTGGTTTATTCCTACTTAATGCTCAAGACAAGCATAGCTCTGTTGTAGAGGAAAAGATAAGGCCTTATACTCGAAAATGGGAAAAGAGTGTCATGGATATTGTGCATGAGGTAACTATGAAAAGCGTGATGTTCCCAAACATGTCCAATCTGAATTGTGATGTTGTACACAATGTGCCTGCTATTGTCTTTACTTCTGGAGGATATACAGGGAATCTGTATCATGAGTTCAATGATGGGATTATACCTCTGTTCATAACATCTCAACATTTACAAAAGGAGGTTGTCTTTATTATTGTTGACTATCATAACTGGTGGTTAACCAAGTATGAAGAGGTTCTGAAGCAACTCACTCAGTACAAGATTATCAACTTTGAAAATGAAACAAAGATTCATTGTTTTCCAGAGGTAACTGCTGGTTTGTTTATCCATGGTGAACTAATGGTCGATCCCACTTTAATGTTCCACAATGAAAGCATACTTGACTTCAGAGCCCTTCTCAATCAAGCTTACACACCTCATTGGTTTGTCCCTGAGAAAAATGCAGAAGCAGACAATAAACCCCATCTTGTGATACTTGTCCGTGTAGGCAGCCGAATGATTTTGAATCTGAAAGAGGTTGTTGATTTGGCTGAGAAAATAGGGTTTAATGTCACAGTATGGAAGCCAGAGCGAACTACTGAATTGAAGACAACTTACAGGCTTCTCAATTCCAGCCATGTACTGCTTGGTGTTCATGGTGCAGCATTGACTCATTTCCTATTCATGCGTCCTGGATCTGTGTTCATTCAGGTTATTCCTCTTGGGACAGATTGGGCTGCTCAAACTTATTTTGGTGAGCCTGCAGCAAGAATGGGCCTTCGTTACTTTGGTTACAAGATAGATATTGAAGAGAGTACTTTAAGCAATAAGTATGATAGACATAACATAGTTTTGACAAATCCAAAAGCAGTAGTCAAACAAGGATGGGCAGCAACCAAAGAAATCTACTTAGAATCCCAGGATGTGATTATTAATTTATCTCGAATGAGAAGAACATTATTTGTTGCTAAGAAGAAAACAAAGAAAATCATGAGTCCATGGTAAGGAGGTTGTCCTAGTTTGTAATGTTTTGAATGGGGTGGAAATAAACAAGCAACTCAAGCTGAAGTTCCCAGGGAACTGTGGTTATGCAAATATTGAAAGGACCCCATTTAAATCTCAGCTGTTTATAAGTTATATTTTCATCTATGCTATAAGTAGCAATATGTAAAGCATGATGCTTTACAGGTTGGGAAGATTGAACAGAGGGCAATCAAATAGGACTGAAGGAAGAATGGATGCCTTTTGGATAGTAAATTGATATTTATCTTCAGTTTTGATAAAAATTTTGCTCCAATATTTGGTGACCCAGTTTTGGTCCTGTTTGTAAAATTTTTTGCTATTATTTAAAAGAAAAATTGATATACAAGTTAAAAAAAAAAATCAGAGGTTTTCTTTTTCCTAACTTAGCCCAAAATTTTTTAAGTCACGAGACTTTTATGAAAAATACTCCAATATTGCGGAGTAACTCATTGCAAAATTTTTCAAAAAAATTCGACTTATTATTAATTATTCGGCAATGGAAGTCTTCGCTTTCGCAATTACTACCAACAATACTACCAACAACTATGTAAATTTTCCTGTCATGCTTTCACGGTTTTCATTTCTAGCAGGCTTTATAAATTATCAGTTTGTTTTAAGTTTTTAGGATTTTGTTTTAGTCTCTTCTGATAAGGTCTAGTTGTATTTTATTTTATTTTTAACTTTTTAATCTTAAAATTACAGTCTTCCAAAGTCAAGTTTGTGTCTGAGTACAGCTTAGTCATGTCGGCCTTGGATATTGTTGAAGCATGCCGTGTCCAATAAATTTTTGCAGTTTTTGTCGCTGAATAACACTTCAGTCAAGTTCTTGAAATTTTTTAGGTTTTATAAATTAGTCTTCTTGTAAGTTCCAAGTCTTAGCAGGTCTGTCTTGTATCAACAAAGTGTCCATTTCAAAATTGTATTCCAAAATGCATATACCATAGTAGAGAAAATAGGAATTGACTTGGAATCAACACTCGGAAAAAATTGGCAAAAAAAAATCCCAAAAAGATAATTTTTTATTGGATTTTTTTTTCCATACATATCATAATGAATTAATATTATGCAAATCAAATATTAATGTTGTAAGATTATAAACTTAAACTATACTTGAAAGTGGCAAGTGATACAAGTTTAAAGTCTTAAATTATTCATGAAAGTGATAAAACACATCTTACATATTTTTTTTAATGCGTTCAAAATTTAAATATTATTGTATTGCTTATAATATAAAAAATGTATAAATTACAAAATGTGTCATGAGTCAAGACAAATACAATGTCTAAGATCTTTGAATGCCTTTGCCCTTTGCCTTACCAAAAGCTCTAGTCTCTCTTTATCGCTATGCTCATGCTTTTTCTTATGCCTTGGTTGTTGATGTCCATCGTCACCTGTGTTGGGGATCAAAGGGGTGGGAGCCCTCTTGCAGGATCAAGGGGCAGTGCCCCTTGTGGGGTCGAAGGGTAGCGTCTAGAAACCTCAACGATAAAACCACTAACACCTTCATTATATGAATATAATTTTTCTCCTAGTTTGCATTTTGGTATAGAAAGGATGCTCCAAATACTAATATGGGATTTCAAAACTCATAGGTTGTATACTTAAACAATGATTGTGATTGGTTTAAACTTTTTACTTTGACGACTATGGGTGGTTGTCAAATTTGTTCAAACTGCGAAAAATCCGTTGTTAAGATGCCTTGGTGTGTTTTGTTTGGTGTGGTAGCAGGTAAGTTGATGAGGAATAAAATATTAATTAAATTAGAAGTTTAATTAATTATTAATTAATAATTAATATAACTTTTATGAAAAATTATATTGTAAAAAGACATTGTTACTTATAATATTTATATTGAAAAATCATGAAAGGAAGAATTCTGCTTTTGATTTTCAATTTTATATCTTCTCACCCATATATTTTTTTTATTAGTGATATTAAAGCATATCGATGTGTGAATCGAGTAGCTCCTTCTGTCCATTCAACATAGCGGATTGCATTTTAAATATTTAAGACCTTAATATTTTGTCTATTCAACACAATCCACTGTTTTGGATATTTTCAAGATAATTTATGGCATGACCATTTGTATTTCTAGATCGTTTAGAATGTTTTTGAGGTAGTTTATTTTACTAGACAACAAATCTTGTTTGATTTTCAATTGCTGAAACATGCATCTTTAACATGCTCGCAATATTATTAAATTAATTTATAATATTTGCATTATATATATGGGACCACTCCCATCAAAATACCAAAATATTACATTTGTTGCAACATATCTTTTTGTCACAGTTTTTTCATTTCTTTTTTCTTAAATATATTCTTCAACTTCCTCGAAGTGCTATGTTTCCACAATCAACTCCTTGATATTATTTGATTAAGAGATAAAATCTCACTTGGCCAGTTGGCTTTTTTAATTTGAATATTACTAGGATGAAGACCAACACCAGAATTTGCTAATTTATCTGTTACCAAAAGATTTTACATTCCATATCTTCATTTGCTCCTTTAAATATGTTAACTTTTGAACAAGCCTATACCTACATGATGTTTCAAATTTTGATTCATCCCACCATAACATAACCATTTGGAAAAAAATCAAGGTCTTGGAGCCACATAGATTGGAAGCGAAATGACTTTGTTATATGATCCTACTCACAATAAATTATTTAAATAGATTTAATACTTTGTTTGCAACCATTTATTGGATAACAAAAGCCTATCCAGTCTTTTTGCTATATAATTTTTCCCAATTCGTCTATTCTCCCATTTATATTGAAGCTTGAGGGACTAACATCACAAAGGTCATTTGAATTGACAAATGAAGTAAAATATTGCATTAATTTAGACCATCGTGGAATGACACCTTTTTTTTCAAAGGAGATAGAATAGTATTAAAATCTGTTAGAATTGTGTTGAATATTTTTTATGTTATTCAGATGGAGTTAACTTTGAGAGGACTGGACACTCTACCCCTATACTCGTCGGGGTTGGGGATTTAAGTTATTTTTTAGATCCATATGGGCGGTTTTGGATTAATGTATAATCAACCCATGGATTTGTGTCCATGGTATTGTAATTCCCCTTCTTGTGTTGTTGGTATATAAAACAACACTTGAATGAGGGTTTAGTGTGTGAAATGCGCAAGCAATGTAATCACAAGCGAAAGCAAGTGAAACATGGATAAGGATATTATTGTATTGAAGATGATCAAGTTTATACAATAAGGAAATATTCTTGCTAGGTTTTTTCCCGAAAGGGTTTTTCAAGATAAATTCTTATGTAATGTGTTTTTTCTTCTCAGTTTTTCCTTTGATTTTGCACTTACTACTTTTCTAGATTTCGTTTATCAGGGTATTATTCTCTTCAAAATCACCCCCAAGAATTCATAGATCACAATGAATCATTATTGCATTTGACAAAAATATGCTAAGGTCAAACATCTTTAACGAGGAGTAACTATAGTTGGAGCATATACATTATAACCCCAAATTTAATGTTTTCCTCTTTCCTGTAAAATAATTCAGCAACCCAATTACTTTTTGCTTCTAATAGTTGTCCATCCCATTTGCATTTGTCCCATATTATTGCAATACCACCTAAAGCTCCTATAGAAGAAACTGCTAAACAATCATATGTCTTCCAAATCTTCTTAAAAGCATCCTTACATTCATCACTGCTTAATTTTATTTCTTGTATTAAAATAAACTCAATGCTATAGCAACCTATTAATTCCTTAATAACTCTTTTTTTAGGGGTTTTATTCATACCCCTAATATTCCATGATATCATTTTCATCATCAACACTTTATATTTTTATTAGTGGGTTTAGCCCCACTTCTTGTTAACACTTGTGATATTTTTATTTGGCTTCCTAGATCAATATCCTTTTGAGTTTTTTCTTTCTCTTTGTTCTTGCTTTGATGGCCTTCCTCTCCTTCCTTTCCCGTCAACACTCTCATCTTCATCATTCTCTTCTATTTTTTCATATTGTTCAAGATGAGACTTATCTTCTAAATATTTATGTTGCCATAAAGATTCGAAAGTGCATGGAATAACCTCATTAGCATTTTCTTCTTTATACTGCCCTGAAAACTCTAAAATGCATATATGATCCTTCATAGTCATCACAAATTTATGTTGCCCTAAAGAGTCGAAAGTGCAAGGAATAGCCTCATTAGCATTTTCTTCTTTATATTGCCCTAAAAACTCTAAACTACATAGATGATCCTCCATAGTCATCACTTTCTTATGTTGGCCTAAAAACCCTAAAATTTCTTAGATATCCTCCATAATATTTTATTTACTATACTGCTCTTGAAATCCTAAAATGCAAGGAATACACTTCTAACTATTTTCATTTTTATTGTAAGGAGATAATTTTATGCTACTTGAGAATAATAAAGGTGATTTACCTAGATTAAGCATGACCTCCTTCACCTCATTTGCTTTAAAATTCATATTCTTATCTTCCTTTGTATTAAATTTTGCCTTCCCCTCTTTCTCTGTACCTTTAGCTCCTTTTATATTTGAACTTGCGCATTGTACTTCCTCATTACCCATATCATTTTTTTTCTAATGGTTGGTTCGAGTGAACTATAATGGCCTTTGACATCTAATGATGTAGAGGGATTTTTCTAGCCACTTTCTTAGGAGTGGAAAATCCTTGATTTGAGCTAGCTTCTCCTGTGATATGATCTCCTGGTTTTAAATTGAAGCTACCCTCATGCCCAAAAATTTCCATCTCTTCCTCTATTTTCACTTTTCAATCTCTTGTTATGTGCCCAGTTTCATGACATTTGCAACATCAAAATACAATGTTTTCATAATCCACTTGTTGATCTCATTCTCTTGATTCAGATTTAATCCTAATCGATTGTAATGAAGGTTTAAAAATATATCATGGTAACACATATTCAAGTGTATACAACATGCTTCTCTCCTTAGTAGTGGATCCCTACAAGATGAATTCACCTAGAGTATTACCAATATTCTTCAAAACCTTCTTATTGATGAGTGGATAAGGAATTCCAAAAAACCTAATCCATACTAGTGTTAGTCTTACAATGACACTGAGAGGGGGGGGTGAATCAATGTAGCTCTATAAACTTAAATTTACAGCTCTTAATACCGCAACAATTAAAACTTATTACTAGATACAACAAGTATAACAAAAGAGCATCACACACCACAAGATTTAACGAGGTTCACCAATGTGGCTACTTCTCAAAAATTGACTGCTTGAACTCCCATCCAAATCCAGCCTTTGCAAAGTAACAACTTTACAATCAATTTACCAGCACCCACTGGAAGGAGCACCAACCCTTGATTTACCAGCACCAACTGGAAGGAGCACCAACCCCTGATTTATCTGCACCAACAGAAAGGAGCACCAAACCCTGATTTATCTGCACCAACAAAACCCTTGATTTATCTACACCAACAGAAAGGAGCACCAACCCCTGATTTATCTGCACCAACAGAAAGGAGCACCAACCCCTGATTTATCTGCACCAACAGAAAGGAGCACCAACCCACGATTTACCAGCACCAACTGGAAGGAGCACCAACCCCTGATGCCAAGCACCAACTTGGACTTCAATTCTAAAACTGTAAGTTTGATAGTAAGATACCTTTGCTTTTGCAAGACCCTGACTGGTCTTCACCTTTGCGTTCTCTATGCACTCTGCTCTCTCTGTGCAATCACTTCGCACACTCTGCTTCGTTGTAGTAGAACTTCATGATCGTATTCTCCCTTTTGTGCACTCTGCTCTCTTTGTGAATTTTGCACTTAGCACGATTTGACAAGACTTTCTCTCTGCACAACGACCGTATTTCACACACATTCGACCATATTTTCAATTCTCCAAATAGCCCTCCTTTTATAACAATATTTTTTATGATGAAAACCCTAATCTTAGTTGGCTATAAATCCTAATCTTAGTCGGCTTTCATAACAACTATAAACCCTAATTTTAGTTGGTTGTCATCGGTCTTCATCGGCTTCAACTCAAGAGTATGTTCGATTTATCCATCGCTTGATGATTTCATTCTGGACAGACCCTGTAACCGCCATACTGACTTTTGATCACTCTTCGTATTTCAGCAGTATGAAATCACTCTGTAACTGCCCTTGTAAATTTTGTAGTGATGTCGGTCCACTGTCATACTTCTCATTTCAATCGGGTTTTCCTTCTTGACTTGTGCATTTACGACCTGTCGTAAAATCATGATATTTATGCCTCTGTAGCTTCTTTTGTTGTTGTTGTCGTGAAAATACATGTCGCGATATCGCGACACTTTCACCTTCGTACGCTTTCTCTATTCTTTTGTTGCGATATCGCGACATTTCTGCCTTTGCAGACTTCATCTTTTCTTTTGTCGTGATATCGCGACATTTTTGCCTTCGTATACTTCGTCTTTTCTTTTGTCGCGATATCGTGACACTTCTACTTCCATAGACTTTGACTTTGCTTTTGTCGCGATATTGCGACACTTTTGCCTCCGTAGTCTTCAACTTAGCTTTTGTCATGAAATCGTGACACTTCTGCTTTCGTACTTAGCTTCTTTGCTTTTGTCGCAAAATCGTGACACTTCTACCTTCGAAGTCTTCTTCTCTGCTTTTGTCGTGAAATCGCGACACTTCTGCTTTCGTACTTTACTTCTTTGCTTTTGTCGTGAAATTGTGACACTTCTACTTTCGAAGTCTTACTTTCTGCTTTTATCATGAAATCGCGACAGTTCTGCTTTCGTACGCTTCCTCTCTTTCTTTTTTCGCGAAAATGTGACATGTCACGATATCACGACACTTTTCAAAATTACTCTCTCTCCTATTTTAGTCACGAAAATGCGATATGTCGCGAAATCGTGACACTTTTCTTACTTGTTCTCTTTCTTCGAACTTGTCGCGAAATCGTGACACTTTTTCCTGCTTTCTCTTTCTCTTCCAACATGTCGCGAAATCGCAACAGTTTTTCCACTTGCCTTTTTCTCTTCCAACATGTCATGAAATCACGACAGTTTTTCTTGCTTTTTCTCTCTCTTCCAACATGTCACAAAATCGCGACAGTTTTTCCTGCTTTTCTCTCTCTTCCAACATGTCACGAAATCGCGACAGTTTTTCCTGCTTTTTCTCTCTCTTCCAACATGTCGCGAAATCGGGACAATTTTTCCTGCTTTTTCTCTCTCTTCCAACATGTCGCAAAATCATGACTTTTTTTCTTGCCTGCTGTATATGTCACGATATCGCGACACTTTTCTTACTTGTCTTTTTTCTTTGATATTTTGCATATGGGCCACTTCGATCTTCTTGGAAAATCACTGTACATACTCTGAATAACCTTTGAACTCCTATCTTCTGCATCTGAATAGCCTTTGAACTTCCTGTCCACTGCATCAATAGATCTATCTGACTGTGTTGATAAAAATGACAATATTGTTGCTGCACCTTGCTCAACAATCTCCCCCTTTGGAATTTTTGGCAACACATGTGCAATTTCCAGTAACTCTTCTCCCCCTTTGACAATAATACCAAAGGGCTACTGCAGACTCCCCCTGAGTCCATGCACAACATTCTCGGGCAAAATTTATTACACTTAGCAAAAATCATGAACATGAGCAAAAATATAATCAAATACTTAAATGCTCCCCTTGAGAATGTGATCCCTGTAGCTAGTCAATTCTTGGGAAGTGTGACCACTCCCAATTTATTACGAAGGTACTCAAAAAATTCCTTGGGCAATGGTTTTGTGAAGATATCTGCTACTTGCTCTGTAGTTAGAACAAAATCCAACTTAACCTCACCTTCCGCAACTTTCTCCTTCAAAAAGTGATACCTGATAGCAATGTGTTTTGCGCATGAATGCATAACCGGATTCTTGGAGATGTTAATGGCACTGGTGTTATCACACTTAACTAATATTGGCTCACTGAAGCTAATACCAAGATCTTTCAAGGTTTGTTTCATCCACAATACCTGCGTACAACATGTTATCACTGCAATATATTCTGCCTCTGCTGTCGATAAAGAAACTGACTCTTGTTTCTTACTGTGCCACGCAACCAATCTGTCTCCAAGATAGAATGCACCTCCACTGGTACTATTTCTGTCATTGACACCTCCTGCCCAATCTGCATCTGAATACAAAATAAGGGTGAAGTCTTTACCTTTCGGATACCATAACCCATACTCCATAGTACCCTTGAGGTACCAAAGAATCCTCTTCACTGCTGTCACATGAGTCTCCTTGGGATTAGCTCTGAAATCATGCTACCATGCATACGCCTACAAAATATACTGATGCGGTAGCTATCGAGTACGATAAGCTCCCAATCATAGATATGTACATGGTTTGATCAACAGGTGGAGATTTGTCATCCTTGCTCAACTTGCAACATGTCGTCATGGGAGTGCTAACTGGCTTACAATCCTCCATTGTGAACTTTTTAACATCTCTTTCACATATTTAACTTGAGAAATAAATATGCCCTTCTTATTTTGATTAACTTGCAACCCGAGGAAATACGAAAGTTCACCAATCATTGACATTTCAAATTCTTTCTGCATCTTATTTGCTAAATCTTTACACGACTCATCTTTGCTGCTTGCCAAATATGATATCATCTACGTATACAACAAGAACAATAAGATGCCCATTTTTTTTTTTGACATACAAATTACTATCCACCATACCTTTCTTAAACCCTTGTTGAGTGAGATAGTTGTCTAGCCTTGCATACCATGCTCAGGGTGCCTATTTTAAGCCATATAATGCTTTCTTCAACTTGCAAACCAAGTTGGGATCATCACAAAGTTGGAAACCATCTGGTTGCTCAATATAAACCTCTTCTTCAAGTTTTCCATTAAAAAATGCTGATTTCACATCCATTTGATAAACTTTGAAATTCTTGTAAACTGCTAAAGCCAGAAACATTCTAATTGCCTCTAGTCTAGCTACTGATGCAAAAGTTTCCTCAAATTCAATGCCTTCAACTTGTGCATAACCCTTACATACCAATCTTGCTTTCTTTCTAACTACCTTTCCGTCTTCATTCAATTTGTTTCGAAAATTTCATTTAGTCCCGATTATATTTTTATTTGCAGGTCTAGGTACTAACTCCCAAGTTTCGTTTTTCTTGATCTGATCTAATTCTTCATTTATTTCCTTCATCCAACTTTCATCTTTGCTTGCGTCAGCAACATTTTTGGGCTCAATTTTGGATAATAGAGAGTAGTTACTTACTACTCTTCTTCTTGTCTGAACACCAACTTTGGGGTCTCCAATTATTTGCTCTCTAGGATGATTTTTTTGCCAGCTTCCTGTTTTGAATTTCTTATTTTCTTCCACTTCTGAATCACAACTTAAATCATCTGAGTCAATTTTTCGTATCTTTTTCATTTTGTTTTCCTCATCTTCTTCAATAACCTCTTCATAAATTGGGTAGTTCTTTTCATAGCTAATTACTCGTTCTCTACCTTCATCAAATTTAACATCGGCACTGTCCACAATTTTCTTTAGCCTCTTGTTGTAGCATTTGTAAGCTTTGCTTTTTGACGAATAACCAACAAAAATACCTTCATCCACTCTATCTTCAAACTTACCAAGATTATCTTCAAGTTCTTTTGATGTAGCACTTGCTTGCCAAAAACTTTGAGGTATTTTTTTGTTACCCTTTTACCGAACCACAACTCATAAGGAGTTTTGCTTTCATGTGTTCTCGGCATGTACCTATTTTGGATATACACCGTGAGTATGGATTGCTTCTTTCCAAAATCTGTCTACTACTCGCTTTCGACCAACATAGTTCGTGCCATTTCTTGCACTTGTCCTATTCTTTCTTTCTACCACTCCATTCTGTGAGGTGTCTGGCTCGCTGAAAACTATCTCCTAATACCGTATTTTTCACAGTACTCTATAAACTTCTCTGAAATGAGTTCTCCTCCTCTATCTGATCTTAAACATTTGGTCCTCTTTCCTGTTTCATTCTCAACTTGGTTTTTGAAAGTCTTGAACATTTCAAAAGCTTCTGATTTATGCTTCAAGAAAAATATCCATGTCATTCTAGAATCATCAATGCACAACATAAAATATTTGTCACCATTTATGCTTTGTGTTCTCATGGGTCCACATAAATCAGTGTGTATTAGTTCCAAAGGTTTGTTTGTGTAGTACTCTTTTGTTTTGAATGTGACTCTAGTTTTCTTCCCCTTTTGGCATGAAGCACAAATGTTGTTTGCAAGTTTGCTGATGGTGGGAATATCTCTCACTGCCCTTTTTGAGCTGATTTTTACTAGATTATCAAAACTGATATGATCGAGTCTTTTATGCCACAACCAATTTTTTTCTTCCTGTCCAATAAAACAAGCTCCTTCTGAAGTCTCTGAGAGCGTGTACAGGTTGCTAGATGTCATTGATCCAGTTGCTATCAATTTTCCACTATTTGTTTTTTTGACTTCACAACCCTGCTTCTTAAAAACTACTTCATGACCTTTATCACAAATTTGACTTACGTTCAACAAGTTATGTTTCAAACCATCCACAAACAAGACTTCTTTTGACTTAATTTTTTCATCACTAATTTTAACTGAACCTTTGCCAACTATCTTAGCTCCATCATTATTTCCAAACTTTACTGAACCACCTTCATATTTTTGTAACTTCTCAAATTTTTGTTTGTCACCTATCATATGATTGGAGCATCCACTATCAAGTATCCATGGTACATATTTATTCTGTGCTTTAAATGTTTTTTGTACGATTAAGGATTCATTTTCTTCCTTAAGTCGCTCTTTTTCTTTCCACTCCATTTTGATAGTAGTTTTGGGATCTTGTTTTTCCTTTCCCTTATCAATAGCTTGTGCATGTTTTTCGAGAAGTTTTCTATTTTGTCTCATCCTATTTGGTTGAATTTTTCTTCCCTGAAACTGATTTGATGCAAATGTCCTTCTACGGTTTCTTGCAATGTGCCCAAAATTATGACAGTTATAACATTCTCTTCGTATAATTCATCGGAGGAGAAAAAGCATTTCTCTCGGTGAAATTCCTTGGTCTTACATTATATTTGTAGTATGAGATTTTATGTCCATAGCCATTGCATTTAAAAAAGAAACCAGAAAAGGGATAATTGAACTTGGGTGATGGTCTTTGCCATGTTGTCGTAGGAGCCATAGGTCTTCTTCTTCTTTGATGTGTGACATTGGTGAATCCATCATTGTCAATTCTCCTTTCGTGCCTGGCATTATTGCTTTCTTTTGCATGAGACATTTTTCCTTGATCAACTTTGTTTCTTATCTTTATTCTTTATGGATTCTACATTTCTGGCCTTTGATCCATTTTATGATTCTCCTTCGATGAAACCCAGACCAAATTTGATGCCTGCAGGCCTTTGGTCATTTATAATCTTATCCAGCTTCATATAACTTTCTTCACTTTTGTGATAGCAATTAATTTTGTGATTCACCTCTTCTATCTGTGTCTGTAAACCAAAATTCTCTTCTATTTTGCAACAATAATCTATTTTCATGGTAATTTGTACTTCGAGATCTTCAGATATTTTCTTGTATTCTTCTGTCTGTACTTTTAGAATGGTTATGATTTTGTTTGCATCATCAAGATTTTTTGAAAATTTCTTATTCTTTTTCCTCTTTATTTTCCACTCTTCAAGTGCAGAGATCAACTCACCTTATAGATCTACTTCAGCCTCAGGGTTTTCACCACATACTTCAGAGTTCACTCCTTCCTTTTCTGATTTTACTTCTTCAAATGCCATGAAAAGAGCTTCACCTGTTTCCTCTTCAGAATCCTCTCCAGAGATGTCTTCTGTTGAACTGGTATTCTTGGAGATGAAACTTTTCTTCTTGAAGTTGCCTTTTTTGAAATTCGTTTTCTTCTTCCAGTCACTTCTTTCTTGGTGCGATCCTTCATCATTTTTGTTCTTCTCATTAAGTGGACATTTAGTCACAAAATTCCCAACGCCTCCATAGTTGAAACATTTAAACGATAGCTTTCCTCTGTATTTTACTTTTCCCCTTTTTAGTTTTTTAACAAATTTTGCTTCCATTTCATCTGATGTCTCTTCTTCCTCGGACTCTTGTTTTGCGTTTTTATTTTTAAGGGCTTTAAAAGCTGTTTCTCTGTCTGTGGGTTTAGATCTTCCTATCCTCATCTCATATGCATTCAAAGAAACATACATCTCATCTATACTAAAATAATTTATATTTTTAGCTTCTTCTATCGTTGAGACTTTAGAATCAAACTTTTGAGGAAGATATCTTAATACCTTTTTCATGACGGTAGAGTCTTCGATATCCTCGCCGAGTCCTCTGATCGCATTAATGATTCCATTAACTCTCAGCATATATGCCTCAATGTTTTCATCGTCATTCATATTTAATGCTTCGAACCGAGCTCGATGTGTCTGTAACTTGGCCTCCTTGATCTTATCATCTCCTTCATGAATACTCCTCGGTTTGTCCCATATTTCTTTTGCCATTTTATAGCTCATGATCTTTACTAGTTCACTGTCTGCTAATCCGCACATGATAGCATTCTTTGCTTTTGAGTTATTTTCAAACAGTTTCTTTTCGTTAGCTTATTTTGGAGGAGTGATGGGTATTATGTATCCACTAACTACTGAATCCCAGATGTCGTATCCCAAAGCACAGATATATGTCTGCATCCTGATTCTCCAGAACGCGTAATTATATCCGTTAAACAATGGTGCGTTGTTTGATGAGAAGCCTTCACCACCTGCCATTGTGTTACTTCCAAGATCACCCTAGCTGGTTAAGCTTGTACAGAAACTTGACTCTGATATCAATTGTTAGTCTTACAATGATACTAAGAGGGGGGGTGAATCAGTGTAGCTCTATAAACTTAAATTTATAGCTCTTAATACCACAACAATTAAAAATTATTACTAGATACAACAAGTATAGCAAAAGAGCATCACACACCACAAGATTTAACGAGGTTCACCAATGTGGCTAATCCTCAAAAATTGACTGCTTGGAATCCCATCCAAATCCAGCTTTTGCAAAGTAACAACTTTACAATCAATTTACCAGCACCCACTGGAAGGAGTACCAACCCCTGATTTACTAGCACCAACTAGAAGGAGCACCAACCCCTGATTTATCTGCACCAATAGAAAGGAGCACCAACCCTTGATTTATCTGCACCAACAGGAAGGAGCACCAACCCCTGATTTATCTACACCAATAGAAAGGAGCACCAACCCTTGATTTACCAGCACCAATTGGAAGGAGCACCAACCCCTGATGCCAAGCACCAACTTGGACTTCAATTCTAAAACTATAAGTTTGACAGTAAGATACCTTTGCTTTTGCAAGACCCTGACTGGTCTTCTTCACCTTTGCGTTCTCTACGCACTCTGCTCTCTCTATGCAATCACTTTGCACACTCTGCTTCGTTACAGTCGAACTTCACGATCGTCTTCTCCATTTTGCACACTCTGCTCTCTTTGTGAATTTCGCACTTAGCACGATTCGACACGACTTACTCTCTGCGCACAATGACTGTATTTCACACACATTCAACCATATTTTCAATTTTCCAAACTGCCCTCCTTTTATAACAATATTTTTTATGATGAAAACCCTAATATTAGTCGGCTATAAATCCTAATATTAGTTGGCTTTCATAACAACTGTAAACCCTAATTTTAGTCGGCTATCATTGGTCTTCGTCGGCTTCAACTCAAGAAGATGTTTGGTTTATCCATCGCTTGATGATTTCATTCTGGACAGACCCTGTAACCACCATATTGAATTTTTATCACTCTTTGTATTTTAGTAGTATGAAATCACTCTATAACTACCCCTGTAAATGTCGTAGTGATGTCGGTCCACTGTCATACTTCTCATTTCAGTCGAGTTCTCCTTCTTGACTTGCGCATTTACGACCTATCGTGAAATTGTGACATTTTTGCCTCTGTAGCTTCTTTTGTTGCTGTTGCCGCAAAAATACAACATATCGTGATATCACAACACTTTCTCCTTTGTACGCTTTCTCTATTATTTTGTCATGATATCGTGACATTTCTGCCTCCGCAAAATTTGTCTTTTCTTTTGTCGCGATATCGTGACATTTTCGCCTCCGTATACTTCATCTTTGCTTTTGTCATGATATCGCGACACTTCTGCTTCCATAGACTTCGACTTTGCTTTTGTCACGATATCGCGACACTTCTGCCTCCGTAGTCTTCAACTTAGCTTTTGTCGTGAAATCATGACACTTTTGCTTTCGTACTTAGCTTCTTTGCTTTTGTTGTGAAATTGCGACACTTCTGCCTTTGAAGTCTTCTTCTCTGATTTTGTCGTGAAATCATGACACTTCTGCTTCTGTACTTTACTTCTTTGTTTTTGTCACGAAATCATGACACTTCTGCTTTTGAAGTCTTGCTTTCTGCTTTTATCGTGAAATCACGATAGTTCTGCTTCCGTACGCTTCCTCTTTTTCTTTTGTCGTGAAAATGCAACATGTCGCGATATCATGACACTTTTCAAACTTACTTTCTCTCTCTTGTTTTAGTCGTGAAAATGTGACATGTCGCGAAATCGCGATACTTTTCTTACTTGTTCTCTTTCTTCGAACTTGTCACGAAATCGTGACACTTTTTCCTGCTTTCTCTTTCTCTTCCAACATGTCACGAAATCACGATAGTTTTTCCACTTGCATTTTTATCTTCCAACATGTCGCAAAATCATGACAGTTTTTCTTGCTTTTTCTCTCTCTTCCAACATGTCACGAAATCACAACAGTTTTTCCTGCTTTTTCTCTCTCTTCCAACATGTCGCGAAATCGCGATAGTTTTTCTTGTTTTTTCTCTCTTCCAACATGTCATGAAATCACGACAGTTTTTCCTGCTTTTTCTCTCTCTTCCAACATGTCGCGAAATCACGATAGTTTTTCCTGCTTTTCTCTCTCTTCCAACATGTCACGAAATCATGATAGTTTTTCTTGCCTGTTGTATATGTCGTGATATCGTGACACTTTTCTTACTTGTCTTTTTTCTTTGATCTTTTGCATATGGGCCACTTCGGTCTTCTTGGAAAATCATTGTACATACTCTGAATAACCTTTGAACTCCTGTCTTCTGCATCTGAATAGATTTTGAACTTCATGTCCATTGCATCAACAGATCTATCTGACTGTGTTGACAAAAATGACAATACTATTGCTGCACCTTGCTCAACAACTAGAAGCCTTTTAATAGTTTTTGTGTCCACAAAAAAATTCTCCCTCCAAGGTCTTAAATATAATGCATCTTTACCCCTAAACCATGGGCCTCCATCCATTATTTTATCCCTTATTTATGAAAAGATAAAATAATGAGGAAAAATCCTTTTGAAAGAAAATTCATGGAGTAATTTGAATTCAATCCCCAATTCCACTTGATCCAATTTTGAATCTAAAAAAAAACTGATCAATATCCATGAAACTTACATATATATATTTTTCTTTTTAGCGAAAAAACCCTTGCGAGGCCGCCTTGGTCTGAGAGACCACGAACAGGGGGTTCTATACCGTCAAAGTCACCCGGGAGTCGCACCTGACCCTGCCCACACCAACATTATCAATTGGATTTTGGGTACCCAATTCAGCTTTTTGGTAGGGTGGAGATTTGAACCTGGGACCTCCCTTGGAGGATTGGCCTCTCCTCTCCAACTCACCTACAACACCTAGATAAACTTACATATTAACCCTATGGTTTTAAGAACCATTATATCGTGCTCAATCATCTCATCCTTGATAATCACTTTTGGTGTATAATCTTCTACTTGGACTGGGTTTGCCATAGATTCACTCTTCCTCTTATTGCTAGCTAGGGCATTCATACTTCCAACTTGGCCATTCATACTTTCAGTAAGGATTTTTACAAATGACTTTCTTTCCATGTTACCTAGATTTTCTTCAAATGAATCCTTTAAATTATCCTAAGATCTGGAACAAGAAGTGGCACTTGTTCCATGAACACACTTTGATTTCTACTTTTTTCTTCCTTGCTCACGTTATCTTCTCACTCCTTATTTGTGTTCGCACTCACTTTTGGTTGCACTCACTCCCAACTCACACTCGCACTCACTTTCAGCTGCACTTTCAGCTCTCGCTCACACTCACTTTCGACTCACACTCACACTCACACTCGCTTTTGACTGTAGCTGCACTCGCTCCAGGCTTGCACTTGCACTCGCACTCGCTTCTAGCTACGCTCATGCTCTCACTCACACTTGGCTCACACTCGCTCCACCTCGTGCTCACACTCAAATTCCTATTAAATTATTAAATATTATAACATATGTATTAAATATTATATTATTTATGCACTTGAAATATTATATTATTAAATATATAATACTTATATATATTATAGTGTGCATTGTGTTGTATGTCTTCTGCCCACAATAAAAAACCCAGAGCTAAGCATAGAAACTAGGGATATGATATGTGGGTGAAAGAAGAAACTCCATCCTTGTTCTCTTCCACTTGCAAGAAACCTTTTGGAACTTGTTGATCTTCTTTTGATAACCTATATGCTTCTTGATTTAATTCCCTATAAACATGTGTAAAAGAGATATTTTCAAAAAAGGAAATCACCTCCAATAGTTCATCTTCCACTGGTCTAAGCAAATTATTTTTTAATTGAGTAGATCTATTCATCCAATTGATGACTAGAGTGGAATCTCCAAAAAATTGTAATTTTTTCACATTTCTCTCCAAAGCACACTTCATTAGCAATCTCAATGCCTGAAACTCAACAAAATTGTTGGAACCTATTCCAAGATCTACTTTAAATTTGATATAGTGGATATTTGAGAAGTACAAAATACCTCCAACACTACTAAAAGATTACTATCTCTGACTAGCTCCATCGAAAAAATCCCATGGCTAAATTTTTTTAATGAAAAAATGGTTTACTTGTCGAGGTTTCTTATATTTGTCAAGCCCTTTGTTCATTGAGACCAAATTCCTCACCTGAAATATGACTTGAAATAGGGAAATTAACTTCCCTTCAAAAATAACTACATTTCGTAAAAACCATATACCCAAACATATAAGACATGGTAAAGAAAGAAATTGTTTCAACTATTTTTTCAAAAACCATTGTCTTAAGCATACCTCCATTGTTTTTCCTTCCCAAATATTTTGTACTCCAAATATATTTTTAGCTTCTAACCAAACCTATTGATAAAAATTACATTTGATAACAAATGTGTGATGTTTTCCTCCTCTGAATGACACAACATACAAATACTTGGATCTTGTCTGCTTTTCCTATGTAAAAATTTCCAAGTCAAAGCCTTTCTCAAAGATAGCCACATGAAAATAATTTTTTTTGGGGGTAGATAATTTTCAAATCTGCTTCCACCACCAAGGAGGCCCTTAAGGTTGAGGGCTAGAACTTGCTTTGTAACCAATTCTAGCCATATATTGACCCCCAGATTTGTTGTATGTCCAAGAAATAGTATCTATTTCAACTCTCAACTTGATATGACTCTTATTAAGACTATCAGTGTAAGACTTCCACAAAATAACCTGCTCATCATAAAAACCTAAGACCTGAGCTTGCTTCCAACCTTGGGTCCAAAGACTAGAAAAATCTGATTCTCCCACCTGATGAAGAAAGTAAAAACCCTTGTCTTATAAAAACCTTATCATAGCTTCTGATAACAAAATATTTTCTCCACAGCCAAAAAAGAATCAACCCCTATTCTAACTTGTTCATCATTGCCTACTTTCCAAGCCAAATATTTTTCAATCATAGGAAAGGCCTATACTAGTGCCTTCCATTGAATGAAAATATTTTTAATGCTTTTCTGTGGACTTATGATCCAATCCTTAAAGGCCCATGGACAAATATACTTATGTTCAATCTTATCCTTCTATGGTCAAAATCCTCCATAAATTTTTTGTTGCCAAAGAAGAACAAAAAATATGGATATTTTTAAGACCTCATCCACCTTCCTCCTTTGGCCTAGCAATACTCTGCCACTTAACTATAGGAATGCCTTCATGTTTCTTGCATCCAATCCAAAAAAAATTGAAGCAAAGTTTTCTTATTTTCTCTAGAACTCCTTTGGGAATGAAGGCCAAAGAGTGCCAAAACATAGGAATTGACTTAAGAATCAACTTTACAAGTGTTAATCTCCCACCAATAGACAACCGTCTATTACACCAATGGTTAATACTAAATTTATTATTCTCCAAAATCCATCCCCAATCTCTTTCTATAAGTATCTGGCTTCAATACAAACCCCATATACTTAAAGCCTTCCTAGAAATCTAAGATATTAAAAGGAAAAATTTTGATTAGATCTTGTTTAGTCTCCTGCTCTAGACCATTAAATAAATTAGAGGATTTTGAAAATTTATCTCCATGCTGGTAGCAATACTATAAGTGTCTGTAGCCATGGAATTTTGACACACTTTAAAATTCCTAGACTCCCTAAATAAAATGTTTTCCCTCCTCAGTAACGTAGCTTCCCCCCTTTAGCTATCTGCATCAATTTTTGTCCTCATTAAAGCCTATCCTTATTCTTCTTCCCTTTAATCATAAATTCAAATGATTCTAGCAAATTAGTAATGGTTCAAATTTATACAAATCAAACATGCATCTAAAATTGATAGATTGTTTTGATTTTACATCCAATCTGGGCAAACCCAAATTTTTCACGAATTTGAAACCGTCTGAATTCGCCCAGATTAGAAAATTTCTAAATTTCCCATAAAAACCCTAATCTATATTTGTCCTCAGTGATTATTTCTCGATTGGTTGTCGTTATTGTAGGTGAGTTTCAGAGAAAGGTAATGGTGATTTTGCAGGAAATTCAGGTGGAGAAGAAGTATTCATGCATTTGTTGCAGTTTTTTTAAAGAGATATCGCCATCCCATCATCATTCTAGAGACTAGCTAAGATGACAATTATTATTATTGATCCATGTATTTTTATTCATGTATTCGTCAGTTTTTAGGTTTTAAACAAATTCAGGAGCATCAAAATTCGTTGAAGGACTTCCGAAATTGCTCTGCTATTTTCTAAATCTAACAATTGCAAGATTAAACAGATTCAAAATCTTCTGAATTCTCTAGGAGTGTTCCAATTTACATAGACACATATTGGGGGAAAAAATCTTGGCCTCAGGTTTATTACAGTGGTTTATGTTTTGCATTTTAGTCCTTATAAGACTTATCCCTTGCTGCATTTTATACTACTTTACTATTTTCTTATCAAATACATATGTTTTGCATTAGATCTAGAAATCAGCTATTTTTCTTACGATTTATTGAAGGAACCGAGGGGATATGACTGCCACATCACTGAGGAATAACAATTGCAGTGGCTTAAGCAGATCCCTCACCACTAATAAAAAATTTTAGTGTTTTGTTGTGAAATTGAAAGATCTGAACAAATTTGGGTAACTACTCTGTGTTTTCAAATTTATTTTCGAGCATCCAAGAGTCTGTATAAGGGTGTCTAGGTGAAATCCTAATTGAAAAATGAGACAACTTGGCCTACAACTTGCAAAATGGTTCGAAAAGAAACTTGTAGTTAGAAGAGAATTCTTTTGTTTTTTTTTTTTTTAATCTTTTCACTTTTACTTTGCTTTTCTAAAAAAAAAAACAACAAACAAATCTAGAAAAATTTTAAATGGTGGATAATAGTGTTAGAGATTCTGCACTCATAGACCTTAGGAGGGAACTTATAGAAAAAGAAGTCGACATCCTCTTTAGGAACAATAGGGAATGTTGGGAAGACTTGTGGTAAAACTTTGATCTCGTTAAGAGAAGGGCTGAAGAATTGAAACAAATTAAAAGGATTGACATAACGAAAGCTTTAGGCATAAATTATTACTCCCCTTATTTCAAAATTAAGAGGAGTTGTGAACGTTGGTTAGCAAACAAGAGGGCTAGCATCCATTCCATAGTCTACCCTTGGGAAAGCTATTTTGAAGAATCAGTAACTATTCACAAATTCCTAGCAAACCTAGAAGATAAGGAGATAACCTTTGAACAAAAAAGATGCTATCACAAAGCACCTAGAGCAGTCCTCTTCAGAGACTTTTACCATGAGCTTCAATTCCAACCCCCTACTTCTAGGACTAAGAATCTTACTCTTGTTCACTTCATTCACCTTTTGAAAAAGGACTTTGTTTTTGAAGAAGAACATTTCATGAACCCAGAAGACTTAGAGTCTATCAACGACATCTATAAGATCTTTCAAGAAGAGTAAATAACTTAGTTCTATTATTTAAAATTTTGTAAATACTTAGTAAACAAGCCTTTTTAATTTAATCTAAAAAAAAAAAAAACTTAGGAGTAGCATCAAAAAAAATAAAAGATGCCTAAAACCTTAAGGAATGGTAAATAGGTGGCAACCGGATTCGAAGGGGAGTCGGATAATGAAAACCCTAATACCAAAATAGAGATAGAAGAAATACAAGAGGAACAAGTAGCACAAATAGAACAAAATGAAGAAGACAAAATAGTTGACCCTTTTGACCCTAAAGTGGGACCTCAAGGGGATATTCATTTTGAATCTGTGCAACACTTCTATGAATTTCTAGCTCATAATCGGTCCACCCTCGCTAATGCCTTTGAAATAGAAGATCAACTTAAGAGAGGTGATTTTTCAATGGAAGCAACTTTAGAAGAAGCTTTCCAACTTCACCCACAACCAGAGACATATGCGAGTGATAATCTCCCTCCATTACAACATGCCACTCATAATGATCATTCCTTAGGTACCACCCAAATTCAAACATCTATGGCACCACAACACAAACCTATTTTTGTGGCCACTACAACTACTTCCACCCAAAAACAACCTTCTTCCTCTACCAATAATAACTTCCTTTCTCAATATTTTAACAATCGATTTGCTCAAGCTTCTACATCTCAAAAAAATAAAAATGTGCAAATCCCTACTTCTTCTCAACCAACCTCTCAACAAAATACAGCTCCTTATAAGCTTATCAATCCTCCTACTTCAAATCCTATGCATAATAGTATTACTATTCCAACTCCTTATGTGGTAGCACAACCTACATATTACCCTCCCTATGCAAACATAGTGACACAAAATAGGCACAATGGGCAACCACACCATCTTGAAGCTATAGTCAAACAATTAGCTTCATGATTAGATCAAATAGACCCTTATCACCCTACATACAATTATAAGGAAATGTGCAACCAACCATTGGACCCTATTGTTACTGCTAGACCATATCCTAAATGCTTCCCCATGTCGGTTCTACCAATTTATAAGGGGATCGAAGATCCGATTGAGCATCTTCGTATGTTTAGGATAACTTGTCATGACATTTCATATGATGATATGTTATTGTTAAAAATATTTCCAAAAATCTTAGGAGGTATGGCTTTGGAATGGTATTATCAACTGCCAACACATTCCTTAAGAAACTTCGAAGAGACTACGGAGTTATTTGTGCATCAGTTTGGCACCTACATAGAAAGGCATGTCACAATTAAGGATTTGTACAACTTAAAACAAGGGAAAGAGGAAGGTTTCATAGAATTTCTAGCTCGATGGAGAAAACTCTTGGGAAAATTACATTTTGCTCTACCTCCAAGAGAAATGCTAGAAATATTCATTGGAAACCTACAAGAACAATTATCCTATGAGTTGGCCACTGCCACTATAACCTCTTTTGATCAAGCTATCGATTTAGCAAGAAGGGTAGAAGAAGCCCTTATCAGAAGAGGACAATTTAAAAGGAAGGATGAGGATAAATCATCTAAAAATCAATATAAGAACAAGCATGTGGTAGGAGATGGGGTCACAGATAATAGACCTCCTCCAAATGTTAATACCATAGAAACCACAAAGAAGTTTGTGTTAAAAGCACCTCAAAAACCTCCACAATGGAATTTCACAAAGTTGAATCAACCTTTGACAATGGTCTTACCACAATTGGTAGAAAGAGGTTTGATAAAATTGCCAGAGATATGACAACCCGACACCTCTCAACCTTGGTATAGACCAGACCAACATTGTGATTTCCATCAAGTTGATGGACATCCAACCAACACTTGTAGAAGACTAAAATATTTGGTGCAAGATTTAATTGACAATGGAAAGTTGGAAGTGGAAAGTCCTCCACCAAATGCTAATCCTCCAACAAACCCACAAAAGCAACAAGCACAAAATGTTAATCAAAATCTAGACATCTTCCAAAACCCATTACCCAATCATGGTAAGGAAGTTGTGAATCAACTAGATTATAAGAGTGTGCCTCATCCAACATGTTATGTGGGAATGATTAGTAATCATCTACCATCACAACTCCCACAAACTATATTTGTGCCTACTCAATCCATTGTTACAATTGAGAAATTTCAAGGAAGAGAACTACAATCTTCAGCCTCGAAATACATAGAAAGTGACTCAGAATCTGAGATAGACATTAGTTCTCTTCACTCCAATAGTTCAGAAGATGAATCAGAACTAATCCTACCCATCACATATTTTCTAATTCTAGAAGAACCATTTCCAAGAATGATAACAACTCGTCCCTCTTCACAATAACTTCTTTCCATAGAACAAGCATCAACTGCCAGACCTCACTCTATTCAGTTTGACTCTTCTAATTCATTTGTCACTCCCCAATCATCACATCAATCAAGTAATATTGTGGGTACAGTTGGAGCCATTACTAGGCAACAAGCCCAAGCTCAAAATTCTCAACCTCAATTACCTACAACTCAACCAAATGATATGGATCAACCACCTTTTGTTCTAAAACCACCTCATAAAGGGAATAATTTACTTCGACCTCAATAGAAGACTCCTTTTGATATCAATGAACAACTAGCTAATACAATAACTAGAATTTCTCTTCTTGATCTTCTTAGGACTTCATCTATTCATAGGGAAGAATTAATGAATACCCTAAGTCAAATGATGGTGCCTCAGGATATAGAGCCAACTACCATAGTTAATGTTGTGGCCTCTCATGGAATTGATTACATTGATTTTCATGATAAAGATATTCCTCCTTAGAGTATGCATAGGGATAATCCTCTATACATAACAACATTAATTGGAGATGTGTGTGTTAAAAGGGTGTTGATTGATAATGGCTCATATTTGAACATTTGCACTTATGATTTTTTCAAGAGGTTTGGATTCAGAAATGAATATTTAAGAAGAACTGAAATGATTATTAAAGCCTTTAATGATGAAACCCAAGAAGCTTGTGGTGTGATATCCATCCCATTACAAGTTGGTCCTAGAATTTTGGATACGTCCATTTTTGTTGTATCTTGTCCAACATCATACAACATTCTTCTAGGATATCCTTGGATAAATGCAATGAGGGCAGTCCCCTCTACTTTGCATCAATGTGTAAAATTTGAATTTAAAAATCAATTGGTCACCATTCATGGAGATCCTAGACCTTTTGAAATGTGTGCAATGGCAGAACCCATTGATGTTCCATTTTGTCCAGCCTTATCATCATTGGCACCTAATCCTCCTAAGTCCTCTCTACCAACGCTTGATCCACCACCTTCTTCTGACATACCTATACCTTCTAGTGATAATGATCCTTCTACATCATACCCTCTTACAGATGAGGCTTTACCGGATTTATCCACCATATTAGCACCAATAGAACATGCTAATTTTGTTGTACAAGACTCCATTGTCTTATCTCAATTACCACCATCCCCATGTACAACAGGTTTACCTCACAAGTGGGGAAATATATATCATGTTGGAAATTGTACCTTTATTTTTGTAGGATGTTCCCCAGATAAAATCAACATTAAGAAAATGAGCTTTACATTTGATGAAAATAGTTTTGCTCAATGTTATTTCTCCAATAGATATATAAAATCTAAGCAAATTATGTGTGATATGGGGTATAAAGGTAAAGGTTTAGGTCATTTTGAAAATGGCATACGAGAACCTTTTGAGGTTGAGGAATGGCTTCCCGATGTGGTATAGGCTATATCCCCACAAAATTGCAACCTTTCCCCTTTGATGAAGATGATCACCTAATCACATATAGTGAATATTTAGAAAATCAAAAGCATTTAATGGATATTAAGAAGAGAAAGAAAACTCATTTGTTTTCTTACAATATGCTTTCGGTGGTCCATCCAAAAATAATTGCTGCTCTAGATGAGTGTGTAGAAGGAGATGTCTTTTGTGACATCCCTCATGAAGAAATCATGCAAAATAGTTTCTTCTTTGATGGGTCTATCCCATGCATAGCACATATTCAAACAACAACTACACAAGATGAACTAGCTAAATTATCCTTAGAAGAACTCCAGGAAATGGGTGTTTCACCCGCCCCTCCCAACTTTGAAAGGGACTTGAGCATTGTGGTAGAAGATATTCTAAAAATTAATATTAAAATAGAAATCAATCCTCACATGGTGAAAATAGGAGTTACCTTGAGCAAAGAAGAACAAAGTAAATATATAGAACTTCTTATAGAATACCCTGACATATTTGCATGGACATATGTAGATATGCCCAGCTTGGATCCTTCTGTAGTCATGCACCATTTGGTAGTTCGTCCTGATGCTAAACCAGTAAAACAAAAACTTAGAAAAATGCATCCTAAAGTAGCCTTGTTGGTTAAAGAGGAATTACAAAAACTTTTAGATGTCGATTTCATTCAAGCTATCGACTATTCTGATTGGATATCTAATGTAGTTCCAGTATCCAAAAAAGAGGCTACTAAAATCAGAGTATGTACTGATTTTAGGGACATCAATGTTGCATGTCCCAAAGATGATTTTCCCCTTCCTAATATGGATCAAATTATTGACTTCATAGTAGGAAGTGGGATGTTATCCCTTATGGATGGATTTTTAGGATACAACCAAATTCGTATAGCACTAGAAGATCAACCCAAAACTACCTTCATTACACCATGGGGAACTTTCTATTGGAAAGTAATGCCCTTTGGTTTAAAGAATGCAGGGGCAACTTATCAATGAGCTATGACATATGTATTCCATGACATGATGTATGATATTTTGCATGATTATGTGGATGACATCATAGCTCGGTCTATTAAGGAGGAAGATCACATTCTTGATTTATGATGAGTCTTTAATAGACTTCGTGAGTACAAAGTCCGTTTAAATCCGGATAAATGTGTTTTTGGAGTAAAATATGGTAAATTGTTGGGATTTATTGTATCTATGTGAGGTATAGAGATAGATCCTCTTAAAATCAATGCTATTATCAATATGCCACCACCAAAAACTTTAATAGAGCTTAGAAGTCTACAAGGTAAGCTCCAATCCATTCATCATTTCATTGATAAATTAGTAGATAAATGTCAACCCTTTATTAAGTTACTTAAGAAAGATACCCTATTTAAATGGGATGATGAATGTCAAGAAGCCTTTGAAGCTCTTAAAAATTACTTGCTTACACCACCAGTGCTTGTTCCTCCTCGACTAGAATATCCTTTTATTTTATACATTTCTACCTCAGAACTTGTGTTAGGAGCAATGCTAGCGCAACATGATGAGGATAAGAAAGAACGAGCCATTTATTACATTAGCAGAACTTTGGTAAGCTATGAAACTCGTTATACACCTTTAGAAAAGCTTTGTTTAGCTATTGTGTTTTCTACACAAAAATTGCGCCACTATATGCTTAGTCAAAAAATATTTGTCATAGCAAAATTTGATCCATTACGATACTTGATGAGTAGACCTTACTTATCAGGATGAGCAACAAAATGGGTTCTCGCTCTAAGTGAGTTTGACCTAACCTTTATTGGTCAGAATTCCATTAAAGGGTAAGTCATAGCAGATCAACTCATTGCTGCCCCTCTTGAATCTACTCATCCTTTAACAATAGAATTTCCAGATGAATGCCTTAATTTAGAAGGTGATCATTTAGATTCTTGGTCTCTATTTTTTTATGGAGCCCATTGTATGAGTGGCGTAGGTGCAAGCATCATATTGGTGTCTCCACAAAAACAACTTATCCTATTATCTTAAACTCTAATTTTCTTGTACAAATAACATAGTAGAATATGAAGCCTTGATTCTTGGGCTACGAGCAACTTTAGCTTTAAATATCAAGATCCTATCAGTTTTTGGAGACTCACAACTCATGGTAAATCAAATTAATAATATCTATCAAACCCGAGATGAGAAACTCCATCCTTATAAAGAATATGTTTTAAAACTTATGTCTTTATTTGAGAAAGTTACTATCGAAGCTATCCCTCGTACTAGTAATCATTTTATGGATGCTATGGCAACAATTACTTCTCTTATTCCTTTAGATTTGGATGATGATCATGCTACTATCATCATTCACCAACTCAAGGAACCCACTTCATTAGAGTCTTGCTTAGCACCCTTGGATGTCTTCATAATCGAAGAAACATCCTCAGAACCATGGTATGGGGATATCTTTAACTTTCTCCAAAATGGATCATTCTCGGATGGTCTAGATAGGAATCAATGTAGATTGTTGTGTAAATGAGTTGTTCATTTCGTAATCATCAGAAGTACCTTGTATAAAAGGTATTTTGAAGGTATCCTTCTAAGATGCCTCAACCTAGATGAATCCAAAAAGGCACTAAGCAAAGTGCATGATGGATCTTGTGGAGGTCATTTTAGTGGTGGTGCCATAGCCAAAAAACTCCTATGAATGGGATATTTTTGGCCCTCCATGGAAAAGGATGCTAATGATTATGTGCATCGATGTGACAAATGTTAGTGACACGCAAATATTGTCCATGCTCCTGCTCAAGAACTTCAAGCCATTTCTTCCCCTTGGCATTTTTCAAAATGGGGCCTAGACATCATTGGGAAGATTAATCCAATCTCATCCGATGGTCATAAGTTCATCATAACAACAACTGAATACTTTACAAAATGGGTAGAAGCCATGCCATTGGCTTCTTGCACAGGAACCCAAGTCTCTAAATTTATCTTTAATCAAATCATCTGTAGATTTGGGATTCCCTCTACACTTGTCTCTGATAATGGAACTTGCTTCAAAAATAAAGACATACAAAAACTTTGTGCAAAATATAAAATCCAACATAGATGGTCTACTCCTTACTATCCATAAGGAAATGACCAAGCTGAAGCATCCAATAAAACTTTAATTAAAATCTTAAAAATATTGGTTAATAAGTCAGGTCGAGATTGGCACACTCAATTGTATCTACCCTTATGGGCTTATCGGACCAGTGTTCGAACCCCTACATGTGCTTCTCCCTTTGTCTTGGTTTATGGCACCAAAGTTGTATTTCCTTTTGAGCTTGAAGTCCCTTCTTTAGGACTTTTACTTCAAGATGCTGAAGTTGGAGATGAATATCATGTTGGAGGACTAATCCAACTAGAATTATTATATGAAAAACATATAAACGCTTTAGAGCATCTTCGCTCTTATCAAGACAAACTCAAAATATCATACTCCAAGAAAGTTCATACTCGATATTTTGAGGTTGGAGACCTAGTTCTTAAAGAAAATCAGAAAAATACCAATGCTCGAACTGATCTTAAAGGAAAATTTCAACCAAATTGGTTAGGTCCATTTATCATCACTGCTAAATTTGGATTAGGTGCATATCATTTGGCTACCTTAGATGGAAAAGACCTTAAGGAACCAATGAATATAATGCACCTTAAAAGATACTATGCATAAAATCATGTTTCACCATTGTACATAGTTGTCATATATTTTGTACATACAACATTTGTTGCATGTAGTTTAATTCATAATCACAACCATTTCATATAAATCATCTTTCATCTAGTTGCATTTATCCTATATTTCTTAATGAGTTTTTGGTCCAATTGCATATGGCATATAGTCACATCTAGTTATTATATCACTTAAATATTAGACCGATGCTATCAAGATTCATAGTCAATCTTGGTTTTCTTTGAAGAAATTCAGAGTTTATCTTGAACCACTCACAAGATTCACACTTTAATAAAATCTTGATTCTCGATATTGATTATAAATCTCTCTTGAACCAAAATCACTATTCCTCATTAAGAAAATTTTGAGTTTTGGAAACTGATTCTACCACTTTTGAACCAAAACACACTTACACATCTTAAAAATGATTTTGCACAAAGAAATATGATGCTACATAGTAGTCCTAGCTCCTTAAGTGAAAGGTTTCCCTTGCTATCCTATTATGCACATGGTCTAGAATGCTGAGAATTGGCAAAAGGACAAGCTCCCCCCTACCCGAAGCAATAAAATCCCTTGCTCTTCCACTAAAATGAGCAAGTATCCCTTGAAAAAAAGATAAAAGAAGAGAAAATATGTTTTACTACAAAGCAAATAAAAATCCCCTTGTTCAAAAAATGAACAAGAATCCCTACTAAAAGAAATCAAAAGAAAATAAGGGGGTAATGAGCTTGAATCCCTAGAATTCCTCAGTTATTCGAAAATCGTGGGGTGATCCCCATTACAACAATGGGTTGAATGAAACCCGCCTGGAAATGGGGTAGTCTTACACATGGTGACATGTCTGTCACATTAGCGACCTTATTTTGTACAGACCAATGTTCGCTTATGGATAAGCTAGCTTTTGGTGGCTTGTATTACAAAGTAGTTAAGTCTAACCACGTACAAAAATCATGGTAAATGAATTCATCATTTGCACACACATTGGTTCTTAAAAGTTGGTTTGCATCATTACCTTACTCAAAATTTGTAAATGAACTTCATAAGCACACACATTTGATCCTTGAGAGATTTCGTATCATAATTAAGATCAAGATGGAAAATGAATACACAAATCACACACTAGTTCTTGATAAACTTGATTTCATCCTAGAAATGACCAAGATTCTCCTTGAGTTTTGATTAGTTGAAGTCACCATATCCTCATGGATTTGTATGACTATTAGCATAAGCAATTGGCCCTAAAAACCAATTAATCTTGCATCTCATATCTACCACCTAGTACAATGCATTCATTTCATCATATTGCATGATTGCTTGCCATATACAAAAATTTGCATCGATCATACATAATTGCTTGGTCATGTAGTTGCATATAGACTTCGTGATGATGGCATGAGATAATCCTAATAAAATCTCTCCATTTACTTCACACTAGGAATCTTATGCCTAGCGCAAGTCCTCTATCCCATTTTTCATGCTTAATCACTTGCATCATACTTCTCTTAAGTTTAAATCAAAATTAATCTTAAGATCACACATTACTTATCATCAACTATATCACTTTTAATAAAAAAATCTCAAACTACTTTTTGGATCATAACCCTTCGATGTCAGCATTACAACAAAACCTCACACAGGATCCACTTCATGACCAACACGAGCAACAGTCTCCATAAATGGTCATATACAAGCACACATCCTCGAGGTCTATTGTTGACTGATCAAAATCGTAAGGGTATATTTCCCAAACAATATTTCTTCTACAAATAATTAAATCACACTACACTACAAAATATCAATTACATCAAATCACTTCACTCTCTTACAATGATATCTTGATTAAGCATGATAAAAGAACATTAGCAATAAAACATGACCATAAGCATGATTATGAAGATCATCAAAAATGATAAATATATATTACATCTTACATAACACAAAATAAAAAAGTCAAACAAAAATAAAATAAGGAGTATAATATTACTCTCAAAAGGCATATAAAGTACATAAGGTCAATTGGTATACCATAATCAAAATTGGCATACTCAATCACTAGGGGGTATACCACAAAAATAAGCCTCGGTATATCATCCCCTAGAGCCTCTAGAGCTCTGGCTATCATCATTAGGAGGTCACTTGGGCACCTGAAATTGAGGGATCCCAAACACCAACCTAGAAATTGATCTAGAGTGACTCAGAGGGGCTAACTCTAGAGGCAATGGAGCTCTCTAACCCTCGGGCATGGCCTAAAAATATAGTGTCTGGTAGAAGGTCACCCATTGTGAATGTAATATCACCTCTTCTATTAGTGCACTACTACCTGAGGACTAGCCTGAAGCTCCACTCCTCATCTGGTGCAACCATGATTGTGCCTATCACAATTGTACCTATGCTTGTGCAAGCTATGTCTGAGCCTAGGATAGTTAAATTTGAGCTTTTCCCAATAGATTCTATGACTACGAGAGTTGTACCTCTAGTTACTGAATTTGACTTGCTTATATTACCACCTAACTCCTCAATCTAACATTCAGCACCTTTAAAGCATCAACCTCTTAAGTGTTGTTTGACTCTCAAACCTCCATCACAACACCCTTTCAAGGTAAGTCCTATCGAGGTGATAATAGTCCCTCCTACTATGGAGACAATGCACCCTACTACGATGATGACACCTAACACTATGGTGATAGAGTTTGTTGCTGCTGACTCATCCCTCCCTCTATCTAAAGTACTCTCTCCTATCGAGAGGACCTCTATATCTACCTACCTCCTCTCATTTGAGGATCCCTGCACCCCTGTGTTGTGCATCTCTCCCCCTGTGGTCGCTTGATAAATATTTGTCTATTAGTCTCTTGATAAGCTCACTACACCTACTGATATCATGCACCTCGCTAGTAGTCATTGGATCCCAAGTCACTCATCAATACAAAAAATCTCTATCGATGATATCTCCTAAACTAGCCCAAACTAATGTTGCACTCGATCTGCCTGATGTAGCTCTATCTCTCCCTTCTCCATCCATAGCCATTGTACTCACCATACATGAGCCACCACCTCCCCATCCTCATCCCAACCAAGATATCCTCACTAAAGTCTCCAATAAATGCAAGGAGTAGTCAACTCATCAATAATCCATCGAGCCTCCTCCAAGCAACTCATCCTCCTCTCATGGCCTCCTGTATGGCCCCATAAAAATATGAAAAGTTGACCCTCCTCTACCTGTTGATGAGGTAGTCCCTCTGGTCTTCTCACTGTAATATGCTCCCAACACCATACATATAGTAAAGTGGTAAGAACCAAGATGCAACCACGCTTATACAAGACATTAAACAATGTTCTGTATAAGTTGCATAGCACAAAATATCCCCACATAAATCACCTGCTAGAATCTTGCATATCAATCACCACACCAGCTAAATTCCATGGGAGATGTCATCCACTATTATGACATGATAACAATCCAACAACTATACCATACAACACCTATATTAGTCTAGACACCCTCTTTGCAGCTATCAAACCCTCGATGCTAACTCCACTATGATCAATCAAAAAAGAAAGATCCCTATCAGCTATTGCATTGCCTAGTCTTGTATCATATATTGGCAAACAAAATAAACCCTGATAGAAATCTGGAGTATCCTCCATACATCCTCTAAACTCAAGGTCATCTCACTTGTAGGTAGTTGAAAGGTGGAAGATCTCAGATACCATATCTCTGTAGCTAGCAGTTCTAAGCAAGACAAATCATAAAGAATTGGCTAAGGATAATGTCCATAAATTTTGATTGTAAATAACAATTTTGGAATGTTATGTTGCTATGTTACTTTTGTAAAATTAGCCAATCAATAGAAAAGGCTTGATTACGTAGATAAGCACTATAGGATAAAAATAGTCATTATTTGTGTTAAAGGGCTGATTAGTCAGACATCTAGTTAAGTAGACATATAACAAACTACAATTAGATGTTTAAGCAAGTTATTAAGGGGACAGTTAGATGGTTAGAGAAAAGTAGTTGCAATAACTACTTTTCCCTCCTATATATATCCCCCATTCATTTTGTATGCATCAGTATCTACTTGCTGATAATGCCAAAGCTCTTGTGTGAATTACTTGTTTTGCGTGTGGTGTTGTTGTGAAGTTTCCATGTGAGTTGCAGGTTGTGTTTCAAAAAATACATTGACTAGTTGTGTTGTAGGGTTATCTTGATATATTGTCTTGTAGGTTGTACTTAGCATCAGGAATGAGAACAGACCATTGTGATTGTAGGTTCTAAGGACTAGAGTGGAACAACCTTAGATGTATAAGCCTTTCTATATGACCTTCCCGTTAGATGATCAACTTATCCATATAGCTGATAAGACATGCAGTAAGACATTTATACCAGAACCTAGATGTCTAAACACCTAGCCATCTAATCCAGCATCTTAGACATCTATCCCTTAACATCTGACATCTAATCATCTAGTCGTATAGCCTTATACTTAGATGATCATCTAGTCGTATAGCCTTATACTTAGATGTCTAGCCTAGAACCTAATGTTCGACCTGATTAACTGATGTCTAGACTAAAGAACACAAGCTTATACTGAGAGGGGGATGAACAATATAATACCACTTTTTACTTTTCTTTCCCAAACAATATTAATCGATATAATCAATGGCAATATCAATAGCAGTAACCATAACAATGCTCAAATCATCACACACGATAAAGACACATATTTTAACCTGGTTCAACCAATGTGGGCTACCTCCATAGAGAAAATATTTCTTCTAAGTATTTCTCAAATAATATTTTGGGAATCCTTCCCAATTACAATGTTTATGGACCTCTGATCAAAGGGGATATTGATCTCCTAAATCTGGTTTGTGGATCTCTATCCATAGGATAACTCCTTCTCCTCTACTCTAGCTAGTGATCCTCTAGAATACATTACCTCCACTGCACTTACTATGGATCTCTCTCCACTTGAAGACACTTATCCTCACTCAAAAGACCTATCCTGGCTAATGGATATCTATCCACTAGAGACTCTGGCCTCTCTACTCTATCACATCCAAAGTTCTTCTCAATAGGTTCACTCAGAACCTTCTCAAATATGCTCAATAGGTCCACTCAAAAACTACTAAAATCTTCTCAATAGGTCCACTCATAACCTACTCAAATCTGCTCAATAGGTCCACTCAAAACCTGCTCAAATCTACTCAATAGGTCCACTCAGAACCTGCTCAAATTTGCTCAATAGGTCCACTCAAAACCTACTCAAATTTGCTCAATAGGTCCACTTAAAACCTGCTCAAATATTCTCAATAGGTCCACTCATAACCTACTCAAATATGCTCAACAGGTCCACTCAGAACCTACTCAAATTTTCTCAACGAGTCCACTCATAACCTACTCAACAAGCTCACTCAGAACTTGTCCAAATCTACTCAACAAGCTCACTCATAACTTGTCCAAATATGCTCAACAAGCTCACTCAGAACTTATCCAAATATGCTCAACAAGCTCACTCAAAACTTGTCCAAATCTGCTCAACAAGCTCACTCATAACTTGTCCAAATCTGCTCAACAATCTCACTCATAACTTGTCCAAATTTGCTCAACAAGCTCACTCAGAACTTGTCCAAATATGCTCAACAAGCTCACTCAGAACTTGTCCAAATATTCTCAACAAGCTCACTCAGAACTTGTCCAAATCTGCTCAATAAGTCCTCTCTAGGACTTGCTCAGATTTGCATTTCAAGCTTCCACAAAATCTCACACAAAATTAGTCCACAAGTCTTCTCAAAGACTTACCTCAAATCAGATTTAACAAGTTCACACAAAACTTGTCCAATCTCATATAAGCATAAAGAGAATTGTTAGAGACTCAATATGTTCTATACTCAATGCTCAATCACTTTTTCAACTCAATATCATAGAAGCATAAAGAGAATTGTTAGAGACTCAATATGTTCTATACTCAAAACTCAATCTCAACTCAAATCAATCTCATAGAAGCATAAAGAAAATTGTTAGAGACTCAATATGTTCTATTCTCAAAACTCAATCTCAACTCAAATCAGAATATAGAATAGTTTGTTTCATGGATATTGAAAATCCACTTCACACAATCACTTGACTAGGCTCAATCAACTCTACTCAACCAATCACTTCAAGGAACAACCCTTTCTCACAAACCCTAGTCCAAGCATGTATCATCCAACTCAAAATGTTTCCAAAAATGCCCAACACAAATCTCACATAACAATGATACTCATTTTCTTTTCTAACTCAAGTTCAAGTTCTTTGCATAACCAATTGGCTTCAACAACAATGCTAATAATAAATCTTCATCTAACAATGATACTCATGTTTTTCTCAAACCCTAACTTAGGTTTTTCATACAACCAATTTTTTCAAAAACAATGCTTATAAAACAAGGTTTTAATCACAACTCTCAAATCAGAAAACCTTGAAGCATTAAACCAACCACTTTCAAAAAGGAAACCCTAATCAATTCCTTTTCACTCCAAACTTAATTTTCAATCAAGCCAATCACCTAACTTAACAAAGAAGAATTTTGCCCATATATTTTCTTGAAGAGTAGTTGTATTTGCAAATCTGCCACACTCACAATTACTTCTTTGACAAACTCAATAAGGGTTAGAGGATATTTATTTTTTCAATAAATCACAACACAAAAATAATATCAACCAAAATACACCTTATCAGTCCATCTATAAATTAATACTCAATATCTTTCCAAAAATAATCTCCTTGGCAAATATCTCTTTCACAATAATATCAACTATATTAAAGTCTTACTTCTCAAATATCCAAAATTTATTATTTAAGACTTTAATTAAAATAAACCCTAAACTCCTTATGCCTCCTAACTTTATTTCCAATCAATAATTCTCAGCTAGCAATTTTACAAATAATAAAATTCTTTTAACTCCCACTTTGCTAAAAGTAAATAATCATCAACCTAGGCAATATTATGAAATGCTCAACAAAAATATTAACTTTGCCTTGGAGGGGATTCGAACCCCTAACTCTGTCCATGACCTGCGCCTTAGCCGTGGTTCTATTTCCATGTGAGCTAAGTGCTTGCTTAGATCATTGATAGCACCACGTTCTCTAAGTTCGTTATGTTGCCAACGAAAACAAAAATGTGTGCAGCACTTTGGTGTTCCCAACACCAACTGAAATGCGTCTTGCTAGGATTCGAACGCAACTCAACGTTACCACAAAAACTTAACCAATGTCTCCTTGCCACTACACCACACTTCCCAGCTGGCTTGAGGGTTTCAATGCACTCTGGTTTATTTTGATCGTCGTCTTTCAAATCTGTTCATTTTTTCTCATGAGCTCAACCACCAATTCATATGCCTTTTCTTATTTTGAGCAAGGATAAATTAATCAATGTCTTTTAGGCATTATATATAGTTCCCTTTGTCTTCCATGCAATCACGTCGGCACATCGATTTAATTCGACGTCGGCTTGGTTGATTAGGTTATAAGGTATTTAAATTTAATTAAAATTAAATTTAAATATTATAAATTAAATCAAACCAACATTAGGATTTAACTTAATTAAACCTTGGAGCCTTGTCTTATTGCACAACCTTGTAATGAATATTTATTTATAAATTTTAAATTCCTTGTGAATTTAAATAATTTATAAAATTAATATTGGACCTCCTTTTTAACCTTTGCAATAACCCTTCTTGGGTTTTTATGAACCAATCACTTAACCTGTGCTCCCAATAATATTAAAATATTATGGAGCTTTTTTGCCTTTAACTTTTGCACTATTGAAGATTTTTCCTGGATGATAGTGACAACCTTTGACGACTTTATTTCTTTTTGAATTCCTTGATATGAGTGATAACTCTATTAGGTGACATCAATGACAACTTTGACTTAGAGGACTCAAAATGTCCAACATGGATAGAGTTACTTCTAGATGTCTAATCAAGATGTCCACCTTAGATGTCTACTTCCACACCCTGATGTCTAAACCCTAAACGTGTTCCCTATATGTATAGCATTTGATGTCTATACCATGCACTCATATGTTTGATTTGTTTGACATCTAGACCTGGTCTACTAAAGTATACCCTGCCCATGATATATTGTTAGACCATCCTAATTATCATCATCCTCTTGCCTCGAGAATGTACTCACCCCTATCTACATTTGGTGTTGTTGCCTAAATTAAACCTAGAGTCAAGAGACAAAAATGATAGGATCAAGAGGTGAATGACTAATTTTAGGTTGCAAAGAAGGAATCAAATATTGATAAGAAGAAGTGCAAGACTGGTGAACTTAAGAACACATGAGGAAGTAGAAGTCTCTTACCCAGAGGTGGAAAGAGTTTGGAATCCTGAAGATGAAGATAATCCAAGTATTGAAACATTATTTGTGACTGTAGAAAACAAAGAGAAAATAATCAAGGAAATGCCCACCATTGAAAACTGGATGGTAACACCAGAACCAACGAGAGAGAGTTGGCCAGAGGATATTGAAGGAGATAACCTTGTATCAGGACAACTACATGAAGGTTCATGGGGAAGAAGACTGGATCTACATTTGGTGTATTCGTGGAGGAGGTCACAAAGTAGGGATCAATTGGAGTTGGGGAGAAGTCTATTTGGGTATAATTTTGCACCATCAACAATAGATAGACAACCAAATCAAACTCCACAACCACCAACACTAGGTAGTTTAACCAATAAAAAAAATACAATGGCAAAACCTGCCAATAGAACAATACAATAGAAATGCCCATATTTTTTAGGTGAAGGAAAGGATGACCCATCACGATATGTGAGAACTTGCATTACCATTTGGGAAGAAAATGGGGTCACACAAGATACACAATGGTTGAAATTATTCCCAACCATATTGTGAGGCATGGCAATAGACTGGTACTTAAAAAGATAAAGTACACAAGCATTTACACATTGGGATATTCTGAATATTGTATTTATAGAATAATTTTGACCACTTAGAGACGATACTGATATCATCACAAAAATATGTGTCACCAAGCAAAAAGCATACGGGGATGTCAAGAATTACAATAGAATATTAAAGCAATTGACAAATAAAATGGAGATGACACCTATCAACGACATGGTAAAGTGATAGTTTTTGGATGGGCTACTACCAAAATTCAAGAAGAAGATGAAGGTAGCACGATCCTCAACGTACTTAGAAGCACTAGAAAATACCAAGAAATTTGAAAGTGAAGATAAACAAACAACTGCAGGTATTGGAGGATACTTAAAGCATAATGAAGATTTAGACAATGATAGGGAAGATAAAGTTTAAAGCACAATCCACTCTTTTCAGATATAATTTGACAAAATTCTAAAGGAAGCGAAAGGATAAGGCTTCCATGATCAAAAACATATTTAGTGCTCAGACTACAAGATAGAGGGACATTCAAATATTAACTATCCTAAGAACACATACTATAAGATATGTGAGATAACAGGACATCCTGTAGCCGACTGTCCATTCAATTTATAGAGAAAAAGGTATCAAACATATTGGCTATTAGCACCAACCAAATACGTAAAGTAATGGACAAGGAGCCACTAGTGGAGAATAAAGGAATAGTCACCAAGGAGGAAGACAAGGAGGACAGAGTCGAATACAATACGACTCTGATGGTCGACTAATTATTTAATGTCAAAATTATTAGCAATGGGGCCATTTTGTGAAGAATTATTCTAAACCCCAGAATGTAGGTAATACTGATGGTAATAATGCCACTCAGATGTATAAATGGTGTGGTCTAGGGAACCATAAAGAAGCTAATTTCCTGAACAAGGCAAGTACGATAAAAACCCAAAATATCAACCTCATTGGTATTAGAGAAGTGACAGAGGTAGAAAATAAAGTCTTGGCTATAACAAGAGCATATACCAAGAAGACAAAACAATATCCAAACCCTACCAAGGATAAAGAGCGATGGTAGGAAGCCCAAAATTTAATCAAAACAAAACTAGAAAAGGAAAAGCTAGACCAACTAGTTCTAGATAAAGTATTGAAAAGATTGGAGATCAGTAAAAAGGTATCTATAGAAGGCTTGATAACTAAGGAACTAAATACGAAGGTGGAAGTTAAAGTCACAAACCTATTCAATGTATTACCTAAGTTGTATGCTACAATCAAAGAATTCATTGAGAAGAAGGATGAAAATCGACAGGTAGCAACTATCAAGCAAGGGTAATTCATCGATCCTATAATCTTGATGATTGAAGCTGGAAGGAGGCCAACTATAGTTCAGATGGAGGTTTTGGACCATAGACTAAATCAGGTGATTGTGGATGGAGTATCAAGTACGAATGTGATGCTAGAGAATACATGGTGTATTATTGGGCAACCCGCCTTACGATCTCCAAATTTCAAGCTATATGCCACTAACCAATATGGCATTGAAAAAATAGGTGTCTTAATGAATCAAAAAGTACGTATAGCAAAACAGGATTTCATCCTAGATTTTGTTGTCATTTTTATGCAAAAACCCGCATATGATGCATTGCTAGGATGAGGATGGTTGAGAACTACAAAAGTCAACCATAATTGGGAGAAAGAACGTATATCTTTCAAGCAGGGACAACACAAGTATATAATCAATCTCAAGAATCAGACAGTGAGTCAAGACATAGCAACTTCAGTTGATTCAGAATCTTATTCATCCGATGGTGAAATGGGTATGAACTAGATGAGAAAGGAGTGTTTCACCTCGAATACTACATGAATGATGAGTATGAACATGACAAATATCTACTTCATTGGTAGTTGGAATACTATGAGATATTTTCTCCCCAATATTTTTGCATTAATGCAAAAAATGAGATACAAAAGGATGAGATACAAGAACTTGAAAAGGAAAATAGAAATAAGAGATAGACAATAATAGAGAAGGATAAGGAAAGGGAGAAGTGGACATTTCCCAAGAATTTTGCAGAATATATGATGAGGGACATAGTTATTGAAGATAAACTAGCTCATCCCATCGATGTATTAAAAGTAGCAAACGATCCTGAATATATCAGATATAAAGGTCCTAAAATAATTTAGGTAAACTTGGGAGAAAATAATGAAGAGAAGATGATAAAATGTGGAGACGATTGAGATATAGTCCTGAAAGTAGTAGCATTCAAAAAAATTGGACTATAAGGATGTTTTTTCTTGGACAGACAAAGACATGAAGGGAGTTCCACTGGAACTCTGCGTACACAAGGTTCCTCTAATTGAATATGCACAACCTATAATAAGGTGACCTTACAAAATGAATCCCAAGTACGCAACGAGGGTGAATGCCAAAATTAAGTGGATGCAGACATTATATTCAAGGTTACGACGAGTGAGTGGGTGTCACCGATCATGATTACCTTAAAGAGAGAAGTAGATAAAATCCAAATATGTGTGGATTTTAGAAGTTTAAATGCCATAACCATAAAGGATCCCTTCCTAATCCTCTTCATAGACTCCATACTAGAAGAAGTAGATGATCATGATATATATTCATTTTTGGATGGATTCTCAAGCTACAACTAGATCAGCATAGCATAGGAATATAAGCTGAAGACCACCTTTATTGTGGAAAATGGGATATACACTTATAACCACATGCCATTTGGATTGTGCAATGCACCAGCTACTTTTCAAAGGATCATCTTATACATCTTTGACAATATGTCCATGGGAAACTTCAAAGCCTTTCTAGATGACTGGTCACTGTATGGCAAGACACAAGAGCATTTAAAAGCCTTAGAAGAATGCATGGGATTGTGCAGGAAAGCATAGATATCATTGAATCCAAACAAATGTGTCTTTTTGGTGATATACAAGAAGCTTATGGGGCATATAGTATGCCAAAAGGGTTTGAAACCCAACACGAATAAGATATGGGTAATATTACTAATGGAGGAGCTGCATGATGGGAGCTTGGTCAAAACCTTTTTTGGAATAGTCATATATTACAAAATATTTATCTAAAACTATGCACTGACATCTCATCCACTAGACACACTTACGTGTAAGGTGTTTCCATTCAAATGGATAGAGGAGCACCAAGAATATTTTGAGGGACTAAAAGGGAACTTTGTAAGAGCACGTATTCTGTTTACTCAGATTGGGAGAAATAATTCCATGTGCATGTCAATACCTCAAACTTTGTCATTGAATGTGCATTGGAACAAGGAAAAATCAAGCTAGATCAACCCATATACTTTGCAAGTCAGCTACTATCATGACCCAAGAAAAATTATAGCACAATAGAGTGAGAAGCACTGGGAATGGTGTATATAGTATAGAAATATAGACACTATTTATTAGCTAACCCATTTGCTTTCTATGTGGATCATCAGTCTCTATTGTACTTGATCAATAAACCAATAATCTACGGATGAGTGAGTCGATGGCTCATCACCCTTCAGGATTTCATGTTTAGAGTTCACTTCGAAGAACATGTAGAGGGAGGAATACCAAACAAATTCCTCGATACCCAATTTTTTATGATTAATGCAATACCAGGATGGTACAAGAATATAGGGGAATACCTATCGATAGGGGAGATACTAAAGGAGATGACAACAACCGAGTAGAGAAAGGTGATTATGAAATCAAAACCCTTCACCTTGATTTAAATATTGCTTTACAATATGGGGGAGGGCCACATATTTAGAAGATGTATAATGGAGGATGAAGTACAACAAACCTTGAAGGAAACACATGAAGGATTGGCAGGAGGACACATGGGACTAGATGCAATAGCCAAGAAAGAATTGTTGGGAGGCCTATGGTGGCCCACCCTCTTTCATGATGCAAATAATTTTGCTGTAGCATGTGATACGTGTCAAAGAACAGGGAAGCCATTGAAAAGAGACTTCATGCCACTACATTCATCATAGCCTCAGGAACTCTTTGAGATATGGGGGTTGTATTTTGTAGGTCCTTTAAAAAAAATCCAAAGAAGGAAATACCAATATATCATAGTTGCCATAGAGTACCTCACAAAATGGGTAGAAGCAATAGATTTATTGGATAACTCGACAAAAAGCATGACTCGCTTTTTATACGAACAAGTAATTACAATGTTCAAAATACCTCTACAACTGACAAGTGATAGAGGAGGAAATTTTGTGAATGCAATTATTTATAACTTGACAAAAGAATTCAGGATTTTTCATTCTTTTTCAATTTTGTATTATCCCAGAGCAAATGGGTAAGCGGAGGCAACAAATAAAATCCTAGTTTCAATCATGTACAAGACATGTGATGTGGAAGGAATCGACTAGGAGGAATGGTTACCAACAATATTATGGGTATACAAAACCACCTTCAATCCCACCATAAACCATACACTCTTTCAACAAATGTATGAACAAGAGGTAGTAGTACCAGTTGAATTCTTTGTGCCATGTTTAAGGGTGGTAGTTGACAATCAGTTGAATAATGAAGAGAGCATTAAAGAGCAACTGATACAAAAACACAATGAGCAACAGATATTGCACATAAAAGAAGGAAATTTTGGCATGATAAGCATATCTAGAAGATGGATATCAAAGCTGGTGAACGGGTTCTCAAATACAATGGTGAGAGAGAACTCAAGCCAAGGAAATTGAAAACTATATGGCTTTGACCCATCCAGGTGGAGGAAGTACTCAAGAATGGGGTAGTGAAACTAAGGAAATTGGATGGAACACTATGCCCTGAGGTAATAAATAGTTCCAAGTTGAAAGTATATAAGCCACATGTTCAGGTAAATATTATCAACTTAGAGCAATCAAGAACTTTCAGAACAAGGACAGAATAAGTAAATCTAGGAATACAACCCTTTGAGAATGACAAGCAGAGTAGTGTTTTTCAAGAGGAGGAAAATCATAACTTGGATTGGTTATTTGGAACTGAAGGATAACTTCGACAAGGATAACCACAAAGGTTGCAATTACATGTTCAATTTCTAAATGATAATGAGGAAACTAACTCTGGGCTTTGATGGAGGTCACTCTACAGGAAGTTCCAGAAGAAGAAGAAGAAGAACATGAAGGACAGGGAGCTAGAATTCTGCAACAAATATGGTTGGAGACACAAAGGTTGCAAGAAGAATATGAAACCTTGAGGCAATATAATAACCAACTACGAGAATAGGTGATCTAGGAATTAGACACGATAATGCAATGAATAAATAAACAACATGATGCACACCAAGCATAATGGGTTGAGCTAGAATAAGGAGAACTAAAGGGAAGTGCAACAGGTAATTCTTTGGAAAATAGTCTATTTTCCTTAGCAAATGAAGAGTAGAGAGACATTGAAATAGTAAGCCAAATTAAAAATATAAGAGGAAAGGAAATAGCAATGGATGCACGCTCTAGGATTTCTTCATCAGCCACATTAAGAATCATGCTTAATTTAAAAAAATCCTCAAGCTTGAATTTAGCACCAGTTGTGAATCATCAAGAGATAAATAAATTACTAGAAATACCTAGGGTATGGGAAGCATGATAGAGTTCGACTACCAATCACAAAATAAGTAGAGAGAAAATGGTAGAAATCATATGGAGGGATGTTCACACAATACTAGAAAAACAAAAAACTAGAGGGTGGTTGGAAAGATAAAGCAGCGATGAGAAACAACCATTCAATTCTGACATACCTCAAGCAAGCCCTAAGACAAGACCACTGAATCAGGGTAGTTATCAACAACAAAGGATTCGATTTGAGGAAGAATTTCAGATAATGGGTAAAAAAATTTCCTTATAAGAAGATATTCTGAGAGGGAATAATTTTGAGCCAAGTACAGATGAAGTATTATAACTGTCAGTACCACATCGATATAGAACCCCCTATGAGAGAGCTATGCAGTGCCCAAATGAGCATGAAGCAATGACCATGTATTGGTTGGCCATAATAGATATAAGGTAGTATAGGAGAGAAGTCAAAATACTAGAACAAAGGGTTCATGAAACCTCCAACTGCTCTATGACCCCAGCAGGGGATGGGAATGATTCGAGTATAGATTTAGCTTTCTTGGATCAGTACCAATTGGCATTAACTTGATGCGCACCTTAGTGATGCTTTGAGGAAGCTAGATGATGATGGAAGATAATAAGAGCTGATATAAGACTATGAATCCTACACCAATTGACACCTAAAAACTAAAGATAAGTAGAATGGAGCTCTCAAGCAGAACTTATAGAAGAAGGCCGAAACATAGGTATTTTGCAAAATCATGATGGTTCGTCAGAATCATTAGGTGACCAAGGCATACCCGACCAAGGGAGGAGTTTTGTTAACCTCCATATCAATAATAAAATGGGAAGAAATTCACCTCTGGGTACCTTTAGGTCGACTAGTCTACTGGATGAGCCATAAGGCCCACCCATGGATATAGTCTTAGTTAACCCATCACTACATGCTTTGGAGGAAGGACTAATTGGTCTACCTCAGTAAGCTCATAGGAACTAAATCTGTCATCAGGAATGGTTGAGGGACCGAGTGAATCTCGAGCAATTGGGAGTGAGGCAGCCCAACACTAGGGAGATTCGATCAAAAAGAGACCAAGGACGCAGTAACCAGGTCCATGGGAGAAGAGGAACCTAGGAAAAATATTAATCTAGAATAAAGGGATCAATAAAGGTCAATTATAGAGAATGAAAAAGATCAAGGAAGAGGCCCAAGAGCAAGATGACCCCACTAGAATAGGGGGTAGCGAAGATAACAATAACCCAATTAGAATGTACTTGATCAACCAATACATGAAGGAGAGAGGTTACACTATTTAGATGATTATATAATCATCTAGTGAATTGATGGATTTATAGAATAAATTCCATGGGAGACAGAGCCTACCCATCCATATAATGATGATAAACATCCAAAACTGACCAACAGACACTTGGAGGATGTAGTTGAACACTTGGATCACAATAATGATAGTCCAAAAGAGGGAGAAATCCACCTAGTAGAGGAATGCATGGAAAAAACATGTTTGGTAGCTATAAGAAGTTAGCAGGCTATTAATAGTAGCATATAATGAATAGATAACTACCAAAATGGTGATCCAAGAATACGACATTAGCCAAAATAAGCAGAACGATTAGATTGGCATATTGTGCCAAGAAAAATCAGAAGCTGATAGCAACAGTCACGACAAAAAACTTCCCAAAGATGAAATAATTGCCAAAGATGTTAACCGATAGAGGTAACAAAAACTAGTGATGATGATGACTTCAATAGTTTTGAAGGAAGTAGCCATCATCAGGATAACAACACGTTAGATGCATGGGAGATACGTATTGGCTTGGCCATGCATTTTACCCATTGACGGTGAGAAAAAGTGCAAGGCAAAAAAGAAGTTTTAAAAATAATAAAAATAAAATAAAAAGTAGAAAAAGACAAAAGAAAATAAAAAGACAAAAAGAAAGAAAATGACAAATAGAAAAAAAAAAAAGACAAAAGCAATTAAAACAAAAAGAGAAAAATATGAAATAAAACCCTAGACATCTCACCTAGACGATGTGGTGCGCATGCAAGGAAATGGTTTCCAAGTGGCTGTTGCAAAACAGTTTCATGGGTGGCCAAGCAACTATAAAGGGAGATAGATGGAAGAGAAAAGTACAAAGTATTTCATTTGTGTAGAAGATGAAGAAGAGCGAAGAGAAGCACAGGAATAATGACAGGAGAGGAGAATAGTTTGAAGCACACCAAGTTTTTTTTGGCAATACGAAGGAAATACACCATATATCACACAATGACCTGGCTGTCACACACTTCATGAAGGAGAATTTATTTTTCTATCCAAGTGCAAGATTTAATATCCAAACCAATCGACTGCATGGATTAGGGTATTTTAGGACGGCATAAATGAGGAAAAAGTAGACTTTAGATAAGCAAAATATGTCTAGAAAAAATACACAGACGTCCAAAGATAGGAAGACGTCTAGCTAGCAGGAGCCAATGTTTGATGGCTACTAGACATCTAGTTAGAATAAGCTAACATCTGATGGAGGATAGATATCTAGTGGAAGAAGTTGATGTCTAATGGAGGATAAATTTCTAGTGGAAGAAGTTGATGTCTGATGGAGGACGGACATCTGACAGGAAGAAACCAAAATATGATGGCCAAGATGCAGATACTAACATCTATTAGATACTAATGTCTAGTAGAGACTGACATTAGAGAGATTAGATGGTCTATGGTGAACTAATGTATAGCAATAAAAATAGACATCTGATGAGTGGGTAAACATCTAGCTAGGCAACTTACACAATTTTGACGTCTAGTTATGGATACAAGAAATTGACATGTAGGATGAGACACTCAATGTCCAAGGATAGTGGGTGCATTTTAAAGTAGAGAAATAAAGGAGAAATGGTAAAGTAAAATGGAACATCTGAAATCTAGCAAGGCTCCAATATGGTCAAAACCTAAACCCAAGTCAGTGGTAACCAAAATACTATAGCATCAATAGGAGTATGAGATGCATGGATAGATTGAAATTCTAGAGAAAGGATATGCTCAAAGTCAAGAGGAGGCAGCTAAGATTTCCACTCACAAAAACAAGGAAGCCCAACAAAATAACAAAGCACCAATTCTAGTTGATGAAATTACCTGGATATGTTTAATAGGTGATTATTACCATCAATGGTGGGCAGGGTCACTAGCAGATAACCCAACACGAGTAAAGATTAAAGAAGTAGGAGTGCATTTTATTTTGCAAGCTCCTATATTTGAGAAGGATTTTTTCAAAAAGTATTTATTGCAGATGTTGGAGACATATGATGAAGGGAGGAACTATAGCCTAGTACAAGTGGGGAATGCCACTTTGGTTGTTGATTTCTCTCCCATTGTATTTTAACACACATTTGGACTTCCCAAGAAGGGCAAACTAGTGGTCAATAAACGAGTAGACCCAAAGAAAATTCTAGAGCTAATCAAGAGTATCACAAATTTGAAAAAGGAAGAGGTGGATAATAAGTTAGGCAATCATGGTGGAAGAAGGATCAAACAAATGTAGCTAAGGAATAATGGATTAGAAGTTATAATGAATGTCATCATGGCCATATTGTTAAGGGAATAATGCAGTTTAGATCTCCCTATTTGGCTGATTTTGTACTTACAGGGGATGGAGTAGGGAATAGCCTATGACTGGGCAACACACTTGTCGCTTTGTATTCAGATTTTTCTTATGTGAACAATGAAGAACTTCTCTATAGTATTTCATGCCATCGGTTTGCTCTTAGATTCAACCACTATAATAGGAGTTCAGATCCTAGAATTTGATTCCCTGAGGAAGCTACAAGACCTAGCACCATCCATATATAAAGACAGGACATGACACTTAAACAATAAAGAAATCAAATAACCCAAAGAAACACAAGATTGCACAAATAGATAAATTTATTCAATAAATGAGGGTGGGAGCTAATAAACTCCTTTTGATACAATCTGTACTCAATGAGTATTTGATACAAATATATACAAGATGCTAGGGTTCTCCGAAACCCTAGCTACAATAATGAAGTGTCTTCAAATGGTGTGTCTTGCTCCCAACAAGGTGAGTGGGCTTCAGGTATCCGTGTGTTCGGGCCACTCTGACTGCAGTAGTCTTCCAATGCTTTCTCTTGGTTGATGTTATCCAATCCTACACACACAACAAACAATAAAGTTGTTAGTAAACAAAAGGAGGGTTCCATAGTGTGAACCCTCAGAAATGAAAACTAAAACCCTAGATCTATGTAAGTTGGATATGTAAGATGCAATAACAACAAATGATAACAAAAATTTAGATTTACCTTGCTTGTGATGATTCTTTGCTTCATTGTTGTAGATCCGTGAATGTGATGCCCTGGCAGTAGTAGTAGATGTGTAACAAAGAGGCTCTGGTGGACACCTACGGGATACGGCAAGCTCTGGTGTGCACCTACAAAAAATAACAGGCTTTGGTACGCACCTATGAGATACAACAGGCATGGGCGTGTGCTTATCAAGCTCTACAATGAGCTTCACAAACTTGGGAGGGTGCCTACGATGAGGATAAAATCTATAGAAGCAGATCACGAGGGTTGCAATAGATGCAACAGATGGGAAATGATGGGGGTGATAGAAAATGATGAGGGGACAGATATGGAGGATGGCTGGAATAGTAGAAATCCTATTGGCTAGCTAGGGCTTTGGATCTTCAGAACTCTATCTTTTTCTACTTCACTAGGGCTTCACCAATGACTTCTCCAGGATGCACGTTACAATATCAGGGTTCCAAGGTTTGGGCATTTGCAAATGCCCTTACTTATAATCCAACCTTAGGGTTTCTTAGGGTTTTAGCTCAACACTTTAGATCGTGTGGCTAAGATTAAATCACATCCTAGGGTTGAGATTATACTTTAAGTGTGGCATGGATTAATGAAGATGGATGGTGGAGATTAGATTGGATCGGATGACTGTGGTTAATTGGGTTTATAAATACATATTTTATAATAAATATATTATAATATAATATAAAATATTATATTAAATATAAAATAATATTAAAATAAGCCCAATTGGGTTAGGAAATGGCGGGAAAGGGCTAAATTGGGCCTTTTGAAGGTGGGAAAGGTGTATGGTGGACAAGTGGGTGGTGGGATGGTTAGGATGGAGGATTAGTGGCTGTAATTTGGTGTCTACAGATGCCCCTTTTTGTACCATGTTGTGTGAAACACAATATGGTGCAAAAATACGTGACACCTGCCAGGGCTATGGGCACAGAAGCAACTTCTCTCTGTTGTTGGATTTGGGCATTGATGTTGAAGACAAAAGAATAAAGAATTTTTGGAATTTGTGTAGCTTACCCCCTCAATTGGTGAATGAGAAGCATCTCACGAGCCAATTGAAAAATAATTTTGTGCAAGTGATGAATGATGTAATGCAATGTTATGTGATTGTGGATGATATGAATGATGTAAAATGTGATATCGTTTTTGCCCCAATGGTGGAAGAGGGGTTTTTTCAAGTGTAGATGTCATGATCATGTAATATGTATCCCATTGTGGGAAATTGAGATCAAATTGTGGTTGCCCCAAATGTTGGGATGATTCGATGTTGTTGAATAGTGTGCTTTCTGAGGCCATTGATATGCAAGTATGATGATGCAGAGTACCATGGATAGCCTGCTGGTGACTATTCTCACAATTGGAACTAATCATCCTAGCTAGTGTCGATCATTAGGTTTTTGATGAATATGATGAAATTTGGGTGATTTGTGTTCATGTTTTAAGCAAAAAATTTATTTGTGTTCATGTTTTAAGCCTCACGAACTAGGCCATCAATGACAGTTGTGCAAATTTTTCTTGGCAAGGTTTCACTCCAAAATGTGAAGTGCCCAATGTGATTGTGATCTTGGACAATGAGATAATTGATGATGATCATGGTCAAGTGTCCTTATTGTAGGTTATTCATCTTACCGAATTGCATGGATGCAAATCATTGCAATCACCAAGTTGATAGGATAACCCACTAGATACAAGGTTCACTTACCATCTACTCAACAAGACGAAAATGTGATGTATGATGAGTGATTCATGAAAGATGATGATGGAAGAATATTTTATGGAATGTCGATTTTGTGAAAATTTGACCTCAATTGGCAGGTTTTGTAATGTGATATGTGTATTTGAAGAATTTGGTTTGTTCTCATAAAATATGCATGTAAAACAATTTTTGTTTTCACAAAATCAAATTTTATGATGTATATGATGTGTGGATGAAATTTGGTGAAATTTGGAGGAGGTAAGCTACTATTTTGAGTGATTTTGTCTTTATCTTTTTGGCACCAAGCGTGTGGCTGCACCTGGTGTATTTTGTAGGCACCTGGGTGTGCCTCGATGCACCCATAGGCACTCGTTGCGAGCCTGTGGTTTGTAGGCGTAGGTCTATGCCTGAATGCGCTAAGGAAAGCTATAAATAGCTTTTTGAGTGAATCGTGAGGCTCACTTGTACGTTTGGGACTTTGAGAAGTTGCGTCTGGTGAGTGGAGTGGGTGTGGTGAGCTTAGTGAGGCTAGTGGGAATTTGTGTGTGGAGGCTATGGCAGTGGAGGGTTTGGATGTTGTTGGTGGAGCAGAGGCACCATTTGTCCTAGTAAGACATTTTGTTCTTTTCTTTAGTGTTTTTTTTTGGATGGATGTAGTATTAATACTAACAAAATATTTTTATTGTTGCAGCTGAGGGACATTGAGCCTCGACATCACTTCTCTCCTCTTGTTCTAGGGATGAGGAAGAAGCTCTCGGATGAGGATTGGGAGCTTTTGGGTAGGGTGGGCTTGGAGGGAGTGGCTAGGCTAGATGTAGTGAGGGCGGATGAGGGGTACCTCTCATCATTGATTGAGAGATGGGATTCTAATCGGGGGACCTTCCAACTACCGATTGGGGAGGCTACTGTCACCCTTGAGGATGTATACCGCATCCTCAAGGTGCTAGTGGAAGGGGAGAAGGTGGTGGTTGATCGGGACAAGAAGGTGGATATGGAGAGGATGTTTGGGGATCGATGGTGGGAGGCTCGGATGGGAGATGGGGGTATATGCTATTTGAGCATGTACAAGGCGAAGGAGTTGGATGCACTCCCAACCTTGATCATGTTTGTATTAGCGAACATAGTGCTACCTAATAGCACTAGTTGTAGGTTCCCTTGGAACCTATTGGGTTTGGTGAGTGATCTACTCATCGACCCTAGAGAGTATGCATGGGCTCCTGCATTGCTAGCATAGTTATACTGGGAGCTCTATGAGGTGACGTAGAGGAGGAGGAAGGGGATTGGGTGCAGCTTCCTCCTATAGTGTTGGGCTTGGGAGCATTTTGTGGTTGCTCGGCTAGAGGGGTTGCCATGTCTGACATGGCAGATGGGGGAGCCTTATGCTAGGTGATGGGCAGTGGTGGAGGAGGTGCAACCGAGTCGAGAGGTGCATACCAGCCAGTGGTATCGGGATATGTGGTCGAGATTGACTCGGGCGGACGTGATATGGAGGCCATGGTGAGGAGCTTGGTGGGATGGTGATAGGAGGTAGCTGCATCGGGTGAGGTAGGCTCGATGGTTGGTTGGGTGGAGGGATGAGGAGGTGGAGTACTTCTAGTACTCATGGGTGCTGAGGCAATTCAGCTTACCTCGGGGTGTGCTAGATGAGTCGATGTTGTATCAGCATCGATGAGATGAGGGGATGCTTCCATGTGTAGAGCCATGGTGGGTGTAGATGGAGGATGATGAGCAGTTGGAGGTCCTCGATGTAGATGATGTCGAGGTGACTCTCGAGTATGTAGCTTGGTTTGGTGCCCAACCAGTATGGGTACCAAAGGTGGTGGGTGATGATGCGATAGCTGCGGGGTCGAGGGTGACTCCAAAGAGGATGAGGCCTCAATGATCAGTGAGTCGGAGGTGGTCGAGGGGATCAGCCCAACAAGTTTTGGAGATGGGGTTGGTGGATGAGGAGAGGGAGGATGATGATGAGGATATGGGTGAGATCTCTGAGATGGCTAGGTTGCGGGCTGAGCTAGAGCAGCTTTGTGAGGAGTGAGAGACTACTCTTGAGTCTCATAGGGCTGCTCTTGTGGAGCGAGATGTTGCCATCTTGGGTTTGGAGGTGGAGGTGAGGACACAATGATCAACATTGGTGGAGAGGGACTTGGAGATTGTTGGTTTGTAGGCTACCATTACTCGGTTGGAGGCAGAGCAAGAGGTAGCTAGGGTTAGTGATCAGGCGATGGTCATGAGGCTTCAGACAGAGATGCTAGTGAAGGAGCATCGACATCAGCTTGACCTACGGTGATTGCGGGCCAAGGAGGCATATGTACATTCCTTGGAGGATTTGTGTATGCAACATCATATTACATTGCCTGATCCTCCTTCTTCTATGTTCGAGCCATCTAGGCATACTGAGTCTAGGCAGAGTACTAGGCCTAGGGCTCCTACTAGGTCTCAGGGGTCCTCTCATGGACATTAGCTTAGTGCTTAGATGCACTATTTTGTATATGAGCCTTGGTGCTCCTTTGTAGCCTTTTTGGCATTCATTGTATATGCGATATTATATATATACATGGCCTTTTATATATTTGTGTTATCTTTTGTGTGAATGCTTTTATGTTTTATGCAATTTGTGTTTAATGTTTTATGGATGCTTAATGTAGGCTAATCATGATGTGTATGCATAATGCTTATATGGATGATTAATGCAAGCTAAATGACATGTATATGAATGATGTTTATGTGGATGATTAATGCCAACTAAATGACATGTGTTATGGATGATTAATGCAAGTAAATGTATAATGAATCTGAACTATATGAGAGGAATGCATAGTGTTCGAATGATCTTTTTATAGTTCAGAAATTTTATTGGCCATTTTTGTAGTCCATTGTTTGGCAATCGGGGGTACCGAATTTGGCTGTGTTATGCAACTTTACTTACGATGGGGATACGGTTGTTGACATGCAAGAAGATATGGATGTTGATATGGGAGAAGATATGGATGTTGATATGGAAGCATATATGGAAGAAGATATGGATGTTGATATGGAAGAAGATATGGATGTTGATATGGAATATTGAAAGGTTTTCAAAGACTCAAACATACTAGTGTCCTCAACCAAACTCACTAAGGTTGTCTAACTTTCTTTAGGACCAAATGTGTGTGCGAGTGAGGTTCAATTACTAAGTCTTGAGTATGACAATGACCCTATCCAATCAAGTACCAGTGTGTGTGCATGTGAAGTTCATTAACCCATTATGAGTAGATTTAGGTATGACCTGTTATGGAGATGACCTGAGGCTAGCCTGTCCTTATGTGCATTCAGAGGTCTCCCTTTTTGGAGGAGAGACATGTCACCTCGCATGAGCTTACTCCACTACCAGTCAAGCGTCTATAGCCCTAATGGAGATTCACTCCATAGTCCAATGGGATTGATCTTTTAGGCCTTGGGGATGACTACCCATCCTTGTTAGGGGCGTGTAGTATGAATCCTTATGACTTTAGGGATCAAGGGTGTTTGGGATTTTATTGATGAATTTTGTATAGAGATTTGGGGAGTCGGATTCTCAATCGAAGTGTGATGAGAATTTTGACCCTATCCTTACTACTCTATGTTTTTATGTTTATGTTGTGGAAATCAATTATGGTAGTGGTGAGAACCACTATTTTTGGACTATGTTGCATGATGGGATAAGCAAGGGATATCTCCTCTTCACCTCAAGGTACTACCCAAGTATGGTACTAGCCCCCCTATCTCATAATGTTTTTAAGGTGTGATGGAATGTGATTGGTTCAAGATTGTTTTGTGATCGATTGGCAATGCTCAAGACTTTCTTAGTGTATAAATTGTGTTTTTGGTCCTAAAGAAAATCAGACATTCATTTGGAGGTTGCTTGCTACACTAGTAATGGTTGAGTGACTGAAAATCTAGGCCTTATGATTTTTGATACGTGATGTGGTTGACATATGGTTTTTGTAAGGGTTGCATGAGTTTTTTTTTCAAACTAGGTACCCCCAATTGTTATAACTTGACTTTTTGTTTATGACCATATCATCATTACTATGTCAGATCATTGAACATGGGATGGGATGAATGCAAATGTATATGCCTAATGTAATGGAGTGTTGATATGCAAATGGAAATTGTACAATGCAATGGACTATGTATGATTTAATGTATGCGAATGAAACAATGCATGAATGCAAAAATGAAAATGCATGTCAAATGCCTAAATGTAAATACAAATGGAATGTATGCAATGTGGGAATGCCTATGTGAATGATTTTTTTTTAAAGCCATGTATATATACATATAAATAGTCATGCATAGAAGAGGACCCCCAGATAAGGAAGAGCTAAGACCGATCTTAAAAATTAATGCAAATGCGTATTGCCCCATTAAGCTTGCGAATGGGTACTAGTCCTGAGAGCCAGTCGAGATAGTCTAGGGTGTCATCTAATTCTTCCTGCTTATCATTGCCTAACTCTGCCTGAAAGACCTCGGGACCATTAGTGGAAGTTGATGGAGGTGAAGGTGGTGGTGAAGGAGGAATGTAGTTGGCTGAAGCCCTTAACAATTCCTCGGATAGGATGAGCTTCGAAAAGGAGGGTGGGGAGGAAATCTGGTCCAAGTCAATAAGGCTAATGTCAATTGGAATTGGCCTAGCCAAATCGTATGGATTGTGGAGCGGGGTGAATAAGTCAATAGGATTCATATTGACCTAGCGGATGGAAGGATGGTCTGGATGAATGGGTAGATGGAATGATGGAACCGATGTCGAGGCATGGTATCCCTGTAATAATGAAATTAATATGAGAGCAACATTTTTTTTTATTGTTTTGATGATTTTTTTTTAAATGTTTTTTTTTGAATTATGTACATATGTTACAGTTCTTGGCTGATGTGTGTGGCTCAAGGTGGATTACCAGGTGGGTCCGCTTGTTCTTGTGGAAGAAGTAGGCAGAATATGGGATGATGGAGGGGGAACATTCGGAGGTAAAACTCTTCCTGTTGGGTGATGGGGACAATGGGTTGTGACTCCTCTTCGGAATCGTCAAAAGCATTTGACATAACTTCAAACTCTTCATAACTTTCATCGTCGAAATCAAATATAGGATAGGAGAAGTTGATGGGGTCATCCTCGTCTACTTCGTCGATGCGAAGTTCTTGAAGGGCTTGTTCAAGAGAGGATGTTGTGGGTAATGGATGGATGGGGTGGTCTTCATCATTGAGGCTAAGCTTTTTAAAGGCTTGCTCAAGAGAAGCAGTGGAAGACAATGGGGTATAGCCTAAACTAGAATGATCATGGGCACCTCTATATGGGACCTCTAAGATATCATGCATCCCTTGCTCATGGGAACCTAGACCTTGACCCTGCCAATTGAACATGTTAAAGTAGCGAGCTGGAAACTCTTCCATATTAGGTATGATGGCACATCTAGGCTCTTTTGGTTCTTTGGGTGGGTTTGCTCTAGTTGAACAATCCAACCCTCCATAAACAAAGTTAATGCTATTTGGAGTTGCACTCATGTCATAAACAACACCTATGGATAAGGAATGGTCTCGGGGACATCCAAAATCCTTGGCTGTGGGAATGGCTAAGGGTGTGATGGTGACGTCTTGGACCACGTACTCACCTATACTAGGATTGGTGATGTGGACTTTGACTTGGGCTGATGTGGTTGATGATGGGCACCCAGAGGGTTCTGGGTTGGTTGTGGATGGTGGTGAATTAAATATTTCATAGTCCAAAAGTTTGACTTGTGAAACATCGACTGACGGAGTGGGGTTGGATGGAGGTGTGGGATTAGATGGTGATAGATGGGGTAATGATGAAATAGAAGAAGTGGTTGTAGAAGAAGGGGTAGATGTGATGTACGATGTGTTAATAGTAGACTGATTGTGACCACATGTACAAGAAGAAGTGGATGTTTGAAGAGGTGATGTGATGGGTAGCTCCTCTAGGATGGGAGCCTTAGAAGAGGATGTAGATGGATTAGAAGAAGATGGATTAAGAGATGATGTGGATGGATTCGATGATGGTTCCAAGAATAAATGGGTGGAAGGTAACATGGATTCATAAGGATTTGAAATGAAATTACAATACTTAAAAGGTTCGACATCCGTAGGGATGCAATGGACTTGTCCATCATGAACATATTTCAAGCATTGGTGGAGAATTGAAGGAACACATTTCATTTCCCTCATCCAAGGTCTACCAAGGAGTATATTATATGCCATGGCTCCTTCCAATATGTGAAACATTGTGTGCAATGTTCTGGCCCCTACTTCTATGGGTAAAACAATAGTGCCAACTGTGGTACACAAAGCATCGTTAAATGCTTTGAGGGTGAATGATGATTTGGAAATGTGGGATGGAGGTAATTTGAGGTGACTAAGGGCAATGGTAGTAATGATATTGATGGATGAGCCGATATCAATTAGTACTCTTTTGAATGGCTTTATGTCTATTAAGGCCATTATGTGCAATGGAGGGTCTACTGATTCGAAATTCATTGACTTTATCTCAAAGTCATAGAAGGTGATTGATGGCTCCATGCACGTCCTAACACTCCCTACAAAGTTGTTGAAGGCATTAGAGTCTTGGGATTCTAACTCAATTGACTTGAGTATTTCCATTAAAGCTTCTCTATGCCTAGGGGATTGTTGGATAAGCTCATACACAAAAAGTTTGGCTGATGCCATTTTCAAACTAGTGGTTAACCGACTGGTTAAGGTTACCGCTGGCCTTATTGGATGAAGGATGGGCTGATTGGATGGATTGGATAGATTGATTGGTGGAGATGGATTTGGCGAGGTTTGTATGGGGGTGGATTTGAAGGTTGTTGAGTATTTTGTTGATTTTGTCGTTGCCCTCTAGTGACCACATGGACTGCTCCTACAAAGTTTTGATACTATTGGACATGATTTACTTGGTTAGGAGGTGCCTGTTGATTGTTACCTCCTACATTATGTTGGACCTCCCCATGGTTAGGTAGAGGTGTCTGATATATGCCCAAATTTTGGTTTTGTGGAGCTAAGGGGTTATCCACGTTAATGGCCCCTAGGTCTATGAGGTCTTGCACTATGTTTTTGAAAACATGGCAAGAGTTAATATCATGCCCATTTTGCCTATGGTATGGGCAAAACAAGTGCTCTCTATAAATTTTAGGCCTTTTAGTGGGGTCATCGGGCCTAATTTATGGTAAGGCTAATTTATTAGTCTCATACAACCTTCGAAATATGGATGAATACGACTCCGCTAAAGGAGTGTATTGACGTTGGGGTCGATTGAATTGGCGGTGGGTAGGTTGTTCCATAGTTGGCATTGTGTTTTGTACCATTGGTGCTTGGGTTACTGATGGGACCGCATGATAGGTAATTTGTTGTTGCACTAGTTTTTGAGCCATTACGGGCTGGCTCATGACCACTTGATTGACTTGATTAGTTGTGTTAGCCGTTGAGGCTTGTGTGGATTTAGTTTGGCCAGATTGATTATTTCGGTATTGGCCCTTATTTTGCCATTCCTTTTTCTTAGGCTTAATGACACCTTCTTGGATTTTTATCTCCTCAATGACACTAGCCTGTGCTAAAGCTTCTTCAAATGTTCTATAGGTATTTAGTTGTAGCATCCAAGAGATGGGTTTTAAGCAACTCTTGGTGAAAAGTTTTATAATTTCTTCCATTGGTAGGGAGAATGGCAACTTTGTTATGACTGCCCTCCAACGGTTTCCAAAATCATAGATAGGTTCATCATCCCATTGTTTCAAATAATATATGTTCGATAATGATACCTTCTTTCTAATATTGAGGGTGAAACGCTCAAAGAATAAGTCCATCAATTGGTCAAAAGTATAAATACTATGTGTAGGCAATTGATTGTACCATTCAATGGCATCTCCCCCTAATGTTTGAGGAAACGTTCGGAGCATAAGAGCATTATCATCGCTAATCCAAAAACATGCATGAACAAATGAACTCACATGCTCCTTGGGATCCTCAGTTCCTCTAAACTTGTCAAATTTTGGTACCATGAAATCTTTCGGATATGGCGGTGATGGTACCGAAGGGTGGATTGGTTGATGGATCAGTTGGCTTAAGGTTAGCTTTTGGCTCGTTATTCCTGGTGAGTTTTGCATCAACTGATCAATTTGCTTTTGTATTGCCTGGAATCAAAGATCTTCTGCTGGAATGTGAGGACCTTGGATTATGTGGTGGTTGGTTGATGGGTTGGATGGGAGATGTTGGGGTGTGACCAGCATGGTATTGTGAAATGAGTTGGGTTGGGTATGTGGTGAATATTGATGGTTAAAATATGGGGATGATTGGTGAGGAGGTTGATGGAAGAATGGATTGTGTGGTTGGTTGGTGGCAATGGTAATTGGCGTGGTTGATGTGTGGATTTGTGGTGGATTAGGAATGGAGACTATGGAATATTGGGGAACCCATGCTAGATTTTTATTGGTGGACAGAGGTTGATTTGGAACTGCTTGGATCATAGGGTCTGTGTGGACCGACTATTTTCCTCTTGTTCATTGTGAAAGCAACCTATTTATGAGCCCTAATGTATCCGTGAGTTCCTGATTTGACCATGTGTCAAAGGATGTGGTTGTGGCTAGATGAGATGATGGAAGGGTGGATGATGATGGATGAGAGGACATGGGCATTGTGGCTAGGTGAGATGATGGAGGGATGGATGATGATGGATGAGAGGACATGGGCATGGGGCAAGTTGCATTTGATGTGACAACTTGTGAGGCAACATTAACATACTCCTCATATAATGGGTTGGAATAGATGGATGTGGGGTAAGTGTTTGGAACACTTAGATGTTGTTGTGGTTGGCTCGTGGAAGAAGGCATACCATATTCGTAACCTAAATTATGATATCCTTGGGTAAGGTGGGCGGTAGCCAATTCGGGTTCTTCAAAACCCTCTTGGCTAAGGGGTTCTAAGACATAGTTGGAGGACTTGTAGATGGCCCTCACTTTGTCCATGTCTATGTGGGTGGTGGTTGTTTCCACATTGTGTGGAAGGGATCCTACTTGGGGTAGGGATGGATATGATGATCCAGATGAAGTAGTCTGAACCATGCTGGATAGGTTGGCTACCGAAGTAGCGGGAGGATGGGAAGTGTTTTCCATTAAACCACTTTGATTTATTACTTTCTTTTGTTGTCTCGTTAGCACCATAAAGTAGTTAAACCAAAGATTCAAAGTTTATCAAAATCACATAGACTAAAAACTTTTTTAGAATTTAAAGTAAAGAAAACAATCAATCCTAGGTTTCACCGTGTGTGGCTTACCTCGTTCATTAATTATTTTCTCTCGTTAATGTGAGATTATTTTTAGAATTGTTGGCTTGTGTGTTTTGATGTAACTTAATCTTGCTTAAAGAAAACAAAGGTAAAAAGCTATGGTTGGTTGAGGCAACGAGATTCTTGTTGGTAATGACCTCCAACAAGTTTGCTCGGGGGTAGTCCTATGGTTTCTAGGGCAGATATTGGTGGATGGAAATCACTGCCACCATCACCAAATCTCAAGCAATGGTTGGTGATGAAATCCAACCACTACTGTTAAAAAGTGAATCGTGCAAGTGTGTGTGATTAATTTTATTAGATCTCTCATTCTCTATGGTGTGCAAACAATATTAAATATTACTAACTTTACTAATCTAAATCAGAAGCCAACATAAAGATGTAAATTTCACCTAAAGAGTGCAGAGTACACCCTTAAAATCCCCTGCCTACAAGTGATTAAAATCACAAGAGCAACCGGAGGGTTCGTCCACCTCTCTGCCAAAGGGGCCAGCCTAGGGCAGGATTACTTTATGCGTCAAGATGTTGTTCCTATTTAGATATGCAAAATTGAAGTGATATTTAACCCTAAAATGCGAAATCTAGGATGCTTTTCTATTTCATATGCACTCAAAATGCAAACAATCACCTAGATCTACAACTTTAGAACAAGAAATGAATTTTGTGTAATTAAATGCACACAAACCCTAAATGTAATTTGCTAAGGATTCTTTCCCAGATTACTTAGTGTTAAGTTCTTTTTATAACCCAAAAACAATGAAAATCTATAAAAAAATACAGAATACGTAAATCACGAAATGACCAACTAGGGTTATGGGACTTACTTGGAAGCCTTAGCTCTACTCCAAATCACTACCAAACATAGTCGGTCACCTATGTAGGTGAAGTAGGGCATCTGTGTAGGCGCAGTAGAGCACCTATGGTTGTCTACAGTCACTTTCGAACGCCTGTGTAATCTCTGAAAGTGTTGCAGAATGCTTCAGAAACCCTAGCAACGAGATCGATGACTTCTGCGCTTCTAAAAATCCTGTAACAAATAGAAATAAAATCAAGTTAGCAAGGTAGATCAATTTAAAAGAATGAAACCCTTGTGGGGTCCCACCATGATCGCCATTTGTGAAGACAAGAACATGACACTTAAACAATAAAGAAATCAAATAACCCAAAGAAACACAAGATTGCACAAATAGATAAATTTATTCAATAAATGGGGGGGAGCTAATAAACTCCTTTTGATACAATCTATACTCAATGAGTATTTGATACAAAGATATACAAGATGCTAGGGTTCTCCAAAACCCTAGCTACAATAATGAAGTGTCTTCAAATGGTGTGTCTTGCTTCCAATAGGTTGAGTGGGCTTCTTGTATCCATGTGTTCGGGCCACTCTGACTGTAGTAGTCTTCCAATGCTCTCTTGATTGATGTTATCCAATCCTACACACACAACAAACAATAAAGTTGTTAGTAAACAAAAGGAGGGTTCCACAGTGTGAACCCTCATAAATGAAAACTAAAACCCTAGATCTATGTAAGCTGGATATGTAAGATGCAATAACAATAAATGATAACAAAAATTTAGATTTACCTTGCTTGTGATGATTCTTTGCTTTGTTGTTGTAGATCTATGAATGTGATGCCCTAGAAGCAATAGCAAATGTGTAGCAGTAAGCTCTGGTGTGCACCTACAAGAAATAATAGGCTCTGGTGTGCACTTGTAGGAAACAATAGGCTCTGGTGCACACCTGCGAGATACAACAGGTGCAGGCGTGCACTTGGCAAGCTCTACAATGAGCTTCGCAAGCTCGGGAGGGTGCCTATGATGAGGATAAAATCTACAGAAGCAGATCGTGAGGGTTGCGACAAATGCGACGGATGGGAAATGATGGGGGTGACAGAAAATGATGAGGGGATGGATATGGAGGATGGCTAGAATAATAGAAATCCTATTGGCTAGCTAGGGCTTTGGATCTTTAGAACTCTATCTTTTTTGCTTCACTAGGGCTTCGCCAATGACTTCTCCAGGATGCACGTTACAATATCAGGGTTCCAGGGTTTGGGCATTTGCAAATGCCCTTACTTATAATCCAACCTTAGGGTTTCTTAGGGTTTTAGCTCAACACTTTAGATCATGTGGCTAAGATTAAATCACATCCTAGGGTTGAGATTGTACTTTAAGTGTGGCATGGATTAATGAAGATGGACGATGGAGATTAGATTGGATCGAATGGTTGTGGTTAATTGGGTTTATAAATACATATTTTATAATAAATATATTATAATATAATATAAAATATTATATTAAATATAAAATAATATTAAAATAAGCCCAATTGGGTTAGGAAATGGCGAGAAAGGGCTAAAGTGGGCCTTTTGAAGGCGGGAAAGGTGTATGGTGGACAAGTGGGTGGTGGGATGGTTAGGATGGAGGATTAGTGGCTGTAATTTGGTGTCTACACCATCTATCGATGGATGGATGCTCAACCAGTGAAGAAGTCGACACCAGTAAAGAAGGCACGAGTAAAGCAGATATTGCATAAACCGTACCAAGAGAAATTGGTGGCCATTTTAGGAGAATATACCATAGTAGCATAAGTTAGGGAAGAGAAGTTACAAAAATAGAAGGTTTACCAATCACCAAAAGAGCCCAAATGAAAGAAAAAGAAAGGGTGATTTGATGAACCACCCCTGATATTCTCCCAAGAAGCACTATAGAAAATAGCTCAAAATTTGGAGGTAGCTTGTGCTCGAGAGCAATAGAAGCCAATACAAAGGGAGGAAGTTGATTTTTCCATACCCGTAGTTCTCCATGATCAGAAAACCAGATCTAGTATGGTTGTACAATTTGGAACCATTGATTATCTGGTAGAGGCTAAATTTTGAGTCCATATAGGTTCACCCAAACTAGTCGAGGAATCTTTGGTGAGGCCAACTACACTAGTAGTAACCTTGAGGACATTTTTACTAGAGGAAATGTTTATTGTAGTAGGAGTTTGAGAATCAACCAATACAGGTAATCCAGGCATAAGTCCTAACCCGATGGTAGAGGAAGGTCTGCTACCCTCGAAGAAGGGAAATTTGACACCTGAGGTGGAAAATCCTATTATTGCAGAGGAGGTAGAAGTGTCAATGGAAATTAAGATCTCTATAGGTGAAGGGAAACAATCCCTATAGATAATAGATCCTCAGTAGTTAGAGGAATAGGAAGGCCAAAATATCCAAGTTCCAGTACAGCCTGGAGTAGCCACAAAGAAGGTGGATAAGCCAACTACTGATTGATTTGACAAAGAGAAGGTAGTATAATAGGAGGAGAAACAAAAGGACACATGGTCCAAGGACTTTTTGGTACGCATGCCCAACTTCATGGATCCATAAGATTCTATGGATCAATAAGCGATAACTTTTTTCACAAAATTGGGAGAAATTATGGATAACTTCCACTTGCAGTTTGACATCGCATGTATGGGCCAATGGAAGAAGTGGCAAGGCATGATAGAGGATGAATTGTACCAATTGGTCAAGTTGGTGGCACAAGGACCTTGGCATAAGGATATTTCCAACATATACGTGGCTCAACCTTAGTCACTGCCCACTACCCATTTGAAGACTATGGAGGGCATTGCACAGTTGCTTGAAAAGACACCAAGCCTCTATTTGGATACAAAAAAAGTGTACGTATATGGCCACAGTATTAATCCTCCTCAATATCCTATGGAGCAAGGCTCATAAGTGGAGTTTATGCTAGAATTATTGCCAATCTATACTCAGTTGAATTTCCTTACACATTTGTTGAGTTAGCTAGGATAAGGGATTAAGTGTTTGCACTTAGCAAAGCAGGTAGTTGAGAGTGAATTACAAGTGGCCTATGAAGCCTTGGATGGAAAGGATCACCTCTTGGAGCAAGGAATGGCATGAATGGAGGAATTCAAATCGGAAATCCAATGACTATTACAAAATTTACAGAACCTAAACACCCAACTGGAGGAAAAGGATCAACAAATTTCTTATTTGGAAGCTAATGTCTCAACTTAAAAGTGCAAAGGAACTATTAATCAAACAAACAGAGGTGTTTTTAACTCACTAGAGTCAAAAAAAATGTGCTTGGAAATAAGAAAAGGAAAGTTGGCAATAAGAACAGGAAACCTTAAGGGAAGAGTTGTGACTGGCACAACAACAGTTAGCACAAAAAGCTACACCTACTCCTTTAGTGTTAGAACAATGCATAAAAGAAATTTTTCTATTAAGGGAGGTGAAACTATTATCAAGTGTTAGGTAAACCAAATATCATGCTAATGCCTTGGGAGTGGAATGGACCAAATATTTTAATTATTTCAAGAGGCTCAAAGAGGAATGTGAGAGCATGTAGGCTTAGCTCTAGGAGTATGAGAAAGTATTTCAAGATGCAAATCCATAATTGTAGTACCCACATATGCTGGAACTCCTCAAATTGAATGGAGAAAGTCTCTGAGGATATCAAATTCTTCTAAGGGGAGGATAGATGTAGAAAATAGTTATAAGTAAGACAAATCATAAAGAACTAGTTGAGGATAATGTCCATCAATTTTGATTGTAAATAACAATTTTGGAATGTTATGTTGCTCTATTACTTTTGTAAAATCAGCCAATCAATGTAAAAGGCTTGATTACATAGATAAGCACTAGAGGATAAAAATAGCCATCATTTGTGTTAAAGGGCTAATTTTTCAAAAATCTAGGAATAGATGTATGGTTAAGTAGACGTCTAACAAACTACAATTAGGCGTCTAAGCAAGTTGTCAAGGGGACAGTTAGACGGTTGGAGCAAAGTAGTTGTAACAACTACTTTTCCCTCCTATATATAACACCCATTCATTTTTGTATGCATCGATATGTACTTACTATTAATTTCAAAGATCTTGTGCAAATTACTTGTTCTGCATGTGGTATTGTTGTGAAGTTTCCATGCAATTTACATGTTGTATTGTAGAAACTACATTGACTAGTTGTGTTGCAGGGTTATCTTGATGGATTATATTGCAAGTTGTACTCAGCATCAGGGACGATAATGTGTCATTGTGATTGCAGGTGCTAAGGACTAGAGCACAACAACCTTAGATGTCTAAGCCTTGCCATATGACCTTCTCATCAGACAACTAGCTTATCCGTCTAACCGATGAGACATGTAGTTAGACGTCTATACTAGAACCTAGATATCTAACCACCTAGCCATCTAATCTAGTATCTTAGACATATATCCCTTGACATCTAACTTATGATCATCCAATCATCTAGACCTGTACTTAGGCATCTAGCCTGAAACCTGATGTTTGATCTAATCAACTGATATCTGGACAAAGTTACTTCTATATGTCTAACAAGGACGTCCACCTTAGACGTCTACTTCCACACCTTGACGTTTAAAACCTAGACGTTGTCCCCAGATGTCTAGCATTTGATGTATATATCGTGCACTCAGATGTATGATCTTTGACGTCTAGACTTGGTCTAGTAAAGTATACCTTGCCCATGATCTATTGTTAGCCCATCCTGATTATCATCATCCTCTCGCCTTGAGAATGTACTTATCCCTATCTACACTCTCTGCTAAAGTAGTTATAAGAGGATAATATGCCTTTATTCCTGGCATCTCAACCACATGTAGGAGCCCTACTAACTCCAGTATTGTCTTATTAGGACCACTCAGCCCTCCAACATGGTCATCAAAAACCTTGTATCGCCACTCTCGATTCTTGAGAGTACCTTGTTGCAAACAAAAAACAAAAACATTAGTTAGTAAACTCTCATAATCAAATATATTAATAAAAAAAAAAATTTACAAAAATTATACTAGCAAAATGTACATGTATTTTTTTCTTTTTGAAAATTCAGACTCAATTTGAAAATTCGAAAAAAGTATGAACATAGATTTGGATGCTCGAATTTGCCTTAAGCACATTCGTATTTACAAATTCAGACCCATTCGCAATCGAATTTGGATATTCGAATTCACCTGAAACACCCGAATTTGTAGATTTAAAAGTTGGTTTAGAACAAATTCGAACGTTTAAATTTGCCTAAAATATCAAAATTTACTAGTCCAACCAGGTGATGGCAAACCGCATCAAAAATTCCAAAAATTTAGCAAAAAAATATAAAATCCAAAATCAAAGGTTACGACAGTGCTGACTTGTATCCATACGCCTACTTTGTTACTACCTGCTCACACTTCATCCACCCAATGAAGAGGAGAAGCCATTTTCTCCAGAGCAAAAATTTGTAAAGTTTTAGGGTAAAAATGAATTAGGTTTTACTCTAATTTTCTATTTTTACCCCTTTTTTGCAAATTTTGAGTTTTGTAACAAATTTTGAATTTCTCACAAAACTCAAAGGGGGTACTCTAGATAATAAACAATAAATAAATATGTAAATTTCTCTTTGCTTTTCAGCACAACTCCCCTTTTCGCTACATCTTTCTTTAATGCATTTATTGTTCATAAATGCGCTAAAGAGGGGGTAAAATGTAGCCATGGAATTTTGACACACTTCAAAATTCCTAGACTCCCTAAACAAAATATTTTTCCTCCTTAGTAACATATTTTCCCCCCTTCAGCTATCTACCTTTATTTTCATGCCCATTAAAGCCTATCCTTATTCTTCTTCCCTTTTATTGCAAATTTGAATAATTTCAATGAATTCGAAACGGTCCGAATTTATGCAAATCAAATGTGCACCTAAAATTGGTGGATTGTTTGGATTTTACATCCAATCTGGACAAACCTAGATTTTTAGCAAATTTGGAACCATGCAAATTCACCCATATTGGGAAATTTCTAAATTTTCCCTAACAACCCTAATCTATATTTGTCCTCCTTGATTCTTTCTTGACTTTTTGTGGTTATTAAAAGTTGCAGGTGAGTTTTAGAGAAAGATAATGGTGATTTTTTAGGTGGAGAAGAGCTTTTCATGTATTTGTTGTAGGTTTTCTGAAGAGATCTCGCCATCCCATCATCATTCCAAAGACTATATGAGATGATAATGAGTATTATTGATCCATGTTCTTTTATTCTTGGCATGTATTTGTTAGTTTATAGTTTTTAAAAAAAATTGAGAGTGTTCAAATTCGTTGAAGGACTTTCAAAAGTGCTCTGCTATTTTCTAAATCTAACCATTGCATGTTTGAATAGATTTTAAACCTTTCGAGTTCGCTAGGAGTGTCCAAATTTGCATAGACACATACTGGGGGTAAAAATCCTAGCCTTAGGTTTATTATAGTGGTTTATGTTTTGTATTTTAGTCTATATAAGACTTATCCCTTGCTGCCTTTTATACTACTTTACTATTTTCTTATTAAATACATATGTTTTGCATTAGATCTAGAAATCAACTATTTTTCTTACGATTTACTAAAGGAATCGAGGGGATTTGACTACCATGTCATAGAGGAATCACAATTGTGGCTTAAGCATATCCCCCACCACTAATCACAAATTTTAGTGTTATGTTGTGAAATTGCAGGATCTGAACAAATTCGAAACTACTCTATGTTTTCAATTTCGTTTTCGGAGAGTCGAATTTGCTCTGCATTTTCAAATTCATTTTGATATATTCAAATTCACTTTGACATATCCGAAATCATCTAATAGCGACCATACATATTAGGTAAGTGTCTAATTCTAGATTCCTCTCAGTTTTCCATACTTTAATTTTGTACTAGTCTATTTTAGAAGCATTTTCATAAAAGGAAAAAGAATGAATATATATATATATATATATATATATATATATATATAGTTGCATTGCTTTTGCATCAACCATATTAGTTGAAAAACACAAAAGAAAAAAGTATACACATGTTAGCATATAATTTATCTTTTGCTTTCAATATCTACAAGAAATCATTGCATCATAGTTAAATTTACCAGATTTCTAGTTAAATTGTATACCACTACTTTCATGGAAATTTGAAGTGCATATAGTTAGGTATAGTTACATTTGGCTAAACCCTAGGTGTGTGTAAATCAAATAATCCATCAAAAACTCACCCTACCTAGGTGTGGAAACCGCCATAAAGTGTTTCCTGGTGAACCCCACCTAATTTATTGACAAACACCAAGGAGAGCACAACTCAAGTGCTTCTCATTCGAGGTGTAGGTACATCATTTTCCCTCCCCTTTCAGGCATGGATCCATTAGCCTAAAGGAAAGGGGTGCAAAATTTTTGGATCTACAATATCCAATATTTCCTTCAACTTTCTAGCTTTCCTTAAACTTTTATTTGTGAACAACAATATATCATCAACAAATAATAAATGAGATAAATAAAGGACCCCCACTTTGATCTTAGACAAAGATCCTGCCTTCTTTGCATCCAAAACAACTCTACTCAATCCTTCAACAACCAACAAAAAATTAAAGGAGATAAAAGACATCCCTATATCAGTCCTCTCGAGAATCTAAAGAATTTGGAATTTGATCCATTGATAAGACAACAAAATATACAGAACAAATACACCCCAGAATCCACTTTACTATCGGATAACTAAAACCCACATGTAAGAGCATCAATCTGAGATACAACTAGCTAGTTATAACATAAGTTTTAGATAGATCTAGTTTAAGGACCATTGCAGGAATATTTTTGGTTTTAATAGAGTGAAGGCCCTCTTGCGCAGCTCCTATGGCTTCACAAATGTGTCTACCTGCTAAAAACCCAAACTGCTCCTGGAAAATAACTCCAGAGAAAATCTTCTTCAATCTAACAACTAGAATATTTACAATGATTTTATAGATACAGTTACCCAATAAAATAGGTCTAAATTCATCAAACTTTTTAGGATTATCCTTTTTTGGGATCAAAGCTTAAAAATTGGAGTTAAAAGCCCCCAAAACCTGACCACTTAGCCTAAATTTATCCATTACACTGAGAAGATCCTCCTCAACTAGATCATAGAAAACTAGGAAAAGATCCATAGGCCATCCATCAAGCACTGGACTTTTATCCTTTTTGAAAGAAGTCATGAAAACTTTCAATTCTTCTTTTGTGACCTCCTTCATAAGTGACTGATTTTCCTCCTCTATCACAAAATTGGGGAAGAAAATAGTTAACTTTAAAATTTCCCCAATATTGACTCTATCAAGTTCTTTATTGATTGATTGAATATGTTTTCCTCCCAAATTTGCTAACTCAAAAAAACTCCTAACGAGGATCCCTTCTTCATTCTACATCTCTCAGATAGTGTTAACCTTCTTCCTGTGATTAGCAAAATTATGAAAAAAATTACTATTTTCATTCCCTTTTTTTAACCATATAGCTCTACTTTTCATTCTCCATTCAACTTTCCTCCACTCTAAGAATTTGTTCTTCTTAATTTCTAGTTCAACTAGTCTTGTTTTCTCCTCCTCTTTAAACAAACCAACCTCATTCTTTTTATGAATTTCTAAAATTTCCTTCTCCACCAACTTAAGATATCTATCCATACTCTCCTTTTTAACTACAATCAAAGATGACACAACTTATTTTAATTTTTTTAGAGTAGCAAAAAATTAAAAACTCACTGATGACATCGAACTTTGGTCATAACCAATCCATTATTTTTCAATCAGTTGTTGAAAATATTCTTCCTCCAACCAAATTGGATTGACCTTAAAAGGACCAGAAGGTTTTGCCTCCTAAATTTCTAATTGAAGGAAAATGCAAGAATGATCTGAGCCACCTCCAGTCTCAACCCATGATTGTTTTCTATCTATTTCACTTATAATGTCTATGAGACCAAATTTTTGTCCAACCTCTTTGAGATACCAACTTCCCCAACTCTATTATTTCTCCACGTAGGCATTAGTTTTATTGGTTCCAAATAAATTAAACCAGCTTCTTCAATATTATGCTTGAAGTAATCTGTAAGTCTATCAAGTCTTGTAGATTCTTCTTAGACGTCACTTCTACTCATAGTAAAATTTAAGTCCCCATACACCAATGATAACTCCTTCATCCCTAACACACATTTGGGAGAAAAAATAATCCTAGAAGACATGCCTATCTTCATAGGTGCCATAACAATAATAACTAATAACCTCAAACCCAAGTCTTTAAAAAAGAATTTTATCCACAAGCCTAAAACCATAAAGGAACAATTAAATAAGGATATCGAGTTCTTCTAGCCAGTAAAAATACCCATTGAATTTTTTATAGTATCTAGAGCCAAGAAATCCCAGTCGCTAACCAATTTACTTAACCTTTCAATGACTTTTGTACTTTCCCCCATATTCCATAGAGTGCCAAAATAAAGGAATGGCTTCCAAAGATTATTTAACCAATGTTAAATGATATGCCAATGATTACCATATATTGCACCATGAAGTTACCCTTTTTTCACTTTATTGTATAACCAAATTCAATCTTGGTATCCATAATTATTTGGCTTTAGTATAAACCCCAAATATTTTAGACCTTGGCCAAACTCAATTATATTGAAGCCAAAAATCCTTACCACTGCTTCTTCTTGTCTTGGTTGTAGTCTATTAAAAGCTATATATTTTTTATTTATGTTTATTTCCACTCTTGTGGCAACGCAATATAAATATAACATCTCTTTATATTTTAGTGCTTCTCTTAAGGTACCATTTTCAACTAGCTAGAGTATATCATATACAAATAGTGAGTCCCAACCAAAGAGTTTTTCAATTTAATGTCTTTGATCATGTCAAGTATTTTTTATTCCTTAATCATTCTACTCAACCCTTTAGCCACAAGTAAGAATAATAAAGGTGATAGGGGGCATCCTTGTCTCAGCCCTATGGAAGGCTTGAAGAAGCTAGAAGTTGAACCATTAATTAAGACAACAAAGGAAGAAGAATTAATACATCCCATTACCCAATTTACAAAGGGTGCACTATAACTAATATGAATTAATATAAGCTTGATGTACAACTAGCTTACCCTATCAAAATATTTTTCCAAATCAAGATTAATTATCATTGCTTCCTTGATTTGACTAAATGAAGTGCTTCTTGAGAAACACCTATAGCTTCATGGATTTATATTTTACTCAAGAAACCAAATTGTTCTTCTGAGAAGGTGTCTTAAAAAAACCTTTTTAACCTCATAGCAATAATCTTGGATATGATTTTGTAGAGAGAACTACAAAAATATATGGGACTATACTCCCCAAAATATTATGGGTTATCATTCTTAGGAATCAAGGCCAAGAAAGTTGTATTGATAGACCCGAGTACCTGCATCGAAGTACCTGATTCCTCAACCACATTTAAAAGGTCTTCTTCCAAAAACTCATAAAAACCCACATAAAAGTCAATGGACCAACCATCTAGTCCTAGACTCTTCATTTTTTAAAATATTTAACTATTGTTTGTAGCTCCTACTTAATGACTTATATCATCAAAGTCTCTTTAACTTCATCATTGACCATCTTAGGTAGGTAAAGTGCTAACTTAATGATTTTTTAAATATTTTCTCTGTTGGGTTCTTGATAATTTTTCTTAAAGTGGGATACTCCTAATCCTGTTATTTCTTGAAACCTTTTCATATTACTTCCATCCTCCTCTTTCATCTCCCAAATTGTATATATTATTTTTCTTCGTTTTGTAAACTTTTGAAAGAATTTTGTATTCTCATCCCCCTATTCCAACCAAAGTGTTGTACTTTTCATCCTTCACTTGGCATATTCCCATTCTAACAATTCTCTCTTCTTCTTTTTCCTACTCCTTGACCTACAAATCCTCCTTTTTTAAAAAACCGCATTACCTTGGTGACTTTATAATTGATTTACTGTAGATTCTATGTCCACTATATTTCCCTCTGCTTCCCAATATTTACCTTTTTCCCATGAGATTGTAGTAGATTTTATTCTCCTCAATGCTCTAGAAAATTAAAACATAGTTGTATCTTATATTTTTAGGTCAATATATCTCAACTCATATTTTACTATATTTATATACTGCTCATCTTTCAACTAGATAACATTGAACTTGAAAGGTTGTTATGAACCTCTCTTCTCATTGAAAGAAGTCATTCACCAATATGCAAAAATATTAACATGCATCCACAAATAAATTCCATAATAATAATCCACATAATAAAATAGATATTGATAATACCCTCGAGCTAGGGCAACATCGTATAATACTCATTGAAAGGAAGACACTCCACAAGATCTCTAGCTCCACAAGCCAAGACTTCTACAAATAATACTTCATATATGAATACCTTTATAGTGGGGGTACATCTCTCTTTATACATAAATGTGATGATTTACCTTACATGAGTTACAAGGTCACCCATGTAGTGGTTCACCTTCAATGAGTTACAAAGTTCATAATAATATGACAATATTCCCCAACGATTACATATATAATTATTTGACATAATTCTCCTACCTATTTCTAATTTGACATGTGGTCTTCCTTACTAATGAGTAATGGTTACATAAGTAACATTTATATCATAGTAAGTCCACATTAGCCAATAATTCATTTATGGATTAATACAATATTAATATTAAGTACCTATCTTGAGTACCTGACAAAGATCTTGCTGGTTTCTCTTGATTTTTTTCTAACTGTAAGGAAATCGATGAATGATTAGATCCCTCATCTTGATCTATCTAAGACCTTAGTATTTTTGTTTTAGCTATGAGGTTTTTAGACACTAAAAATTTATCCAACCTTTTATAAATACCTTGTCTTCCAATTCTTTGATTCCTCCAAGTGGGCACTAATTTAATAGGTTCTACATCACACAATCCTACATTTTAGATTTTTTATAGGAAAAATTTAGCAAGGGAATCCATTCTAGCCTCCTATCCCCATATTTTTGCTCTTTTAGTTACAAAATTTAAGTCTTCTCCCACCACTATATATATATATATATATATATATATATATATATATATATATATATATATTTTTTTTTAATTCTTGTATTACGAATTCTTCCCAAAATTATCTTTTACTACCAGAAGGACCATACAAATTGACTAAATGAATCATCTTACCTAGCTCCATAGAATGTAAGTCTATAACCACACATGCCTCAATATAAACCTTATCAACTAGCTAGAAGGAGGAATTTCATCTCATTACATTTCTCCTTGATCTTCCTTTTGAGTCTAACCCTACAAAGTTCCAATTTGGTAGGAGAGAGATGAGTATGACTATTACTTTTTTTGCATCCAACATAGTCTCCTAGATTAAAATTATATTTGGTTTATAAATTTTAAACAAACACTTTAGGGCTATTTTTTAATGAGGACCCCTAATCCCTATAACACTTAAAGAGAGGATGGTCATTGATACCCTTGGGGTTGTCCTACTCTAAGAACCCCAATTATAGATTTTTTTTTGCTAGATAAAATTTCTTTCTTATCTTTTCTTGTGTAATTTTTAAGTAGGATTTCCTTCCTATTGTAAACTCTTGAGATTGACTTCTCTCAAGACCAAATCCCCCTGAAACCTAACCATACCTAGTATATTCTTTATCTTTTTTCATGGCTCTTAGAGTATATCTACTATAATATGTACTTGTATTATGGATATTTTTAGGATTTGTTGGGGAAGAGATCCTACTACGGTTCTTTAAGTCATGCTTGCTTCCTTGACCTCAAATATCTCTAGCTAAAGAGGGTAAGAACTTAAAAAATTATATACCCTTCTCCTCTATTTGTTCTAATATTTTGATAGAACCATCCTCTTGAAACATCCTATCTAAATTATGGCCTGTAAAACCCTCCATATAGGAGCTCAACCCAAGACAACATGATATGTCAAGTTTATCAATTTTAAAATTCAATCCCCCATCCCAAAAAAGGGAAAAATTAGGTTTAGGTTTTGTTGGTTACCTGATAAAATACCTCCATACTCCTTTTCTATTGTGATGCAGGAGCATCCGGTGGTCAAGGAGCAATCTTGCATCCTCCAAATCATTTAATTGTTCGCTTTTATTTCTAAGTATTTGTGTTGGGTTTGTTTCAAATCTTGGCCCAAGAGGGAGTTTTCGTAAGAAAAGAAAAAAATAAGGAGAAGTTTTAGAGTAAAGGGCTCAAGTTGCGTTGGGGTCGCGAAATCGCGACCCCAAGGCGTCGGAAGAGCAATGACCGGTTTGAGTCGCGATATCGCGATATGTCACGAAATCGCGACATGTCGCGATATCGCGGCTCCTTTTTGCCTTGGTGAAGGCAAAGGGACAGTGGGTCGCGATATCGCGACATGTCGCGATATCATGACTGTTTCCGCCAAGGTGAAGGTGGGGGCACAGTGGGTCGCGATATCGTGACAGTTTTCGCCAAGGTGAAGGCGAAGGGACCGTGGGTCGCGATATCGCGACATGTGTGAAGACAATCTTGTGACACACGTCAAAGCAGAAACGGAAGTTAATTAAATGCAGACACGTGTCCTCCACGTGTATTAAAGTGACACGTTCAGCCGAAGACAAAGTAGAAAAGGAAATTAATTAAACGCGTGGGCTGCCACGAAGATTGAAATTGAATTTCGTGACCGCGTGTATTAAAGACGGGGATGGTCTTCACAACAGTACAGAGCATGGACGTTATGGGCGAAATAGAGGCGCGGAAGGACGATCTGACCAAGGCGGCATTTGCAGGTCAGAGAAGAGCTTTAATGAGGGTTTCATGGTGGGTAAGGCAGGGGCATTTATTGTGAGAAAATTTGAGGAGTTCGACCGAGGGAGAGAAAAAAAAAAAATTAATTAGAATTTGAATTTGTTAGGCAGGGCATTGATGGCCGAGAGGATCGGGAGCCTCGTTAAAAACCCGAAATGCTGTAAGGATGGGGATGGTGAAGTTCGGGATTGGGGGGGAGAAGTGTGATACTGGAGAGAATACTGTAACCCGTATCATGCTATTTTTTTTTTAATGAAATTACCATGAAATTACTGTGAAACTGTTTGTGTGAATCCCGGCTTGCCATCAGTGGTATCAGAGCCAGGTTCTCCTGAGTGTGTAACAGATCGCCGGAGAGAGGCAGTTGCACCAGGATCTGTGGAAGAATTCTTAAAAAAATATATATATAAATAATAAATAATACAGAGACAAAATATATATATATATATATATCATGCCTCCACGAAGGAACCGTGGCGGAGCAAGAAATGTGGTATCGGCCGAAGACTTACGGGCCTTGCAAAGACAAGTTCAAGCCTTGCAAGCAGGGTTACGCAGAAGGCGCAAACCCGGAGGGGAAGAGGAAAGTGAAGATGAAGTTGAAGAGGAAGAACAGTCTGAGGAAGAAGCAGAAGCTGTGGATCCTGCTCAGGCCCGGTTGTATAAGACCATCTCTCAGATTGGAAAATAGCCAAAAATGGAGGTGTCTACCTACTCGGGAAATCTGAATCCAGAAGAAGTGATTTACTGGATAAGTGATTTAGAGGAATATTTCGAGTGTGAGGAGATTGAAGACCCTAACTGGGTCAGATTTGCTAAGACCAAGTTAAAGGGTCATGCCAGCATTTGGTGGAGGGGAATGCAGTTGGAGAGAAACAGAATGGGGAAAGAAAGAATAACAAGATGGGATAAAATGGTGGAGAAGCTTAAAAGACAGTTCATCCCGGTAGATTACGAGTTGGATCTGCTAAGAAAAATGCAGAGCTTGAGACAGACAAACAGAACTGTCCAAGAGAACACTGAAGAATTTTACAAAATTTCTATTAGAACAGGGCATTTAGAGGCAAATAAAGAGAAAGTAGCCCGTTACATTAATGGGTTGAGGCTTGGTATCCAGGAAGAACTGATCCTGGTTCGAGTAAACACCATTGAGGATGCCTATCAATTTGCCTTGAAGGTAGAAGAAAAGTTAAACGAGGCGGTTTGAAGGCAAGCAAAGAGGAAGATGCAGAGGTGGAAGGACTGGTGGGAGGACCAGTGGAGAAAAGTACAATGATCCGAAGAAGACTGGGGAAGCCGGTAGTAACCAGGACCAAAAAGACGAAGATGTTTATCAGCCCCGAGATCAGAACGACTACCCAAGAGGACGGGGTGGATCTGGACGAGGGTTTGGAAGGGGAGTATTTCGTGGAACATGTTTCCACTGTGGTGAAGAAGGACACAGGGCATTTGAATGTCCACAACACCGAGAAAGAACAAACAAGAGGCCTGAGGGCCCGACCAAAGCTGCTGTGGCGAGAGGAGGATGCTGAATCTGAGCATTCCGAAGAAGCGTAGAGAGGAGAAACAATGGTTGTAAGAAGAGTCCTGTTGAACGAGGAGAAGGACACAGACCAAAGGAAAAGTTTATTCCGCACTAGATGTAAATGTGCGGGAAAGGTTTGCAATATCATTATTGATAATGGTAGCATGGATAACCTGGTTTCAGAGGAAATGGTTACGAAGTTACAGTTAGAGAGGAAGAAACACCCACACCCATACCGGGTCGCATGGTTACAAAAGGACCATGGAGCCTTGGTCAATGAGCAGTGTTCTGTTAAATTTAACGTTGGGAAGTATTGTGATGAGGTCCTATGTGACATCTTACCCATGGATGTTTTCCACATGTTATTGGGGAGACCCTGGCAGTTTGACCGGAGTGCAGTACATGATGGTCGTGCCAACACCTACTCATTGACAAAGAATGGTGTATGCCATAAGCTAAAGCCCTTGAAGGATACAGATGAAAAGGTGTGTAATATTTCCAAAGTCTGTTTAGTTGAGGGGAGAGAGTTTCTGAATGGGTTAAAGCATGAACATTTATGTTATGCAATAATTCCAAGAGTTAGGGGGAAGGAATGCCGGGATACCCCAACAGAAGTTCTAAATCTATTGGAGGAATTTCTAGACATTGTGTCTGACAATGTGCCTGAGGGCTTACCCCCTGTGAGAAAAATTAGCCACCATATAGACTTAGTAACAGGATCAAGCCTGCCAAATAAAGCTGCACACAGGATGACACCTGTAGGGACTGAGGAGTTAAATAGACAGGTCCAAGAATTATTAGAAAAGGGATTAATTCGGGAAAGTTTGAGTCCATGCGCAGTACCTGCAGTGCTGGCACCGAAGAAGGATGGATAATGGAGTATGTGTACAGATTCATGGGCCATCAACAAAATTACTATTAAGTACAGATTCCCGTTACCAAGAATGGATGATATCATGGACTGTTTAAGTGGAGCTGAGTACTTTACAAAGATTGACCTGAAAAGTGGGTATCATCAGATCCGTATCCGAGAGGGGGATGAATGGAAGACAGCCTTCAAGACAAGAGAAGGCCTGTTTGAGTGGTTAGTCATGCCCTTTGGACTGTCCAATGCACCAAGTACCTTCATGCGGCTGATGAATGAAGTACTGAAAGAATTTTTGGGAAAGTTTGTTATTTTTTATTTAGATGATATATTGATATTTAGCCGGACCCTGGAGGAACACCTGATGCATATCAGGAGAGTCTTTGAAAAACTGCAAGAAGAACAGTTATTAATAAATATAAAAAAGTGTAAATTTTTCAAGAAGGAATTGGTATACTTGGGGTTTGTAATCTCAGCAGAAGGCCTAAAGATGGACCCCGAAAATGTGAGAGCCATCATTGAATGGCCTACTCCAAAGAGCACAACAGAAGTGAGGTCATTCCATGGTCTGGCCAGTTTTTATAGGAAGTTCATAAAGAACTTCAGCAGTATTTGTGCACCTCTCACCGAGACAATGAGGGGAGATAAAAAGGAGTTCAAATGGACATTAGGGGCTGAAAGGAGCTTTGACACATTGAAGAGAAAAGTTAGAGAACAGCCTGTTTTGGCACTTCCAGACTTCAACAAGGTATTTCAGGTGGACTGTGATGCCAGTGGCAGTGCAATAGGGGCGGTACTGAGTCAAGGAGGCAAGCCAGTTGCTTATTTCAGTGAAAAGTTAAATGATGCTCGGAAGAAGTATTCTGTCTATGATCAAGAATTTTATGCTATAGTTCAGGCCCTGAAAAAGTGGAGACATTATTTATTACCAAAGGATTTTGTGTTGTTTACTGACCATCAGGCTTTGCAATACATTAACAGTCAGACAAAACTGAACCAAAGGCACATGAAATGGGTGGAGTTCCTCCAAAGTTATACCTTTGTACTAAAGCACAGAAGTGGGAAGTCAAACAGGGTTGCAGATGCCTTAAGCAGAAGGCAGACTCTGCTGACCAGATTGACAGTGGAAGTAGTGGGGTTTGAAGAACTGAAGGATCTATACCCTGCAGATCCGGATTTTGCAGAAGCCTGGAAGGCTTGCTCAATACCTCTTACCATAGATAGAACAAAATGGTTGGATTTCTTAATCCAAGACGGGATGCTGTTCAAGGGCAGTAAGTTGTGCATTCCCAGAAGTTCCATGCGGGAGAATATAATCAAAGAAAAGCACAGCAGAGGATTGGCTGGGCATTTTTGTAGGGATAATACCATTGCCTTGGTTGAGGAAAATTACTACTGGCCACAACTTCGACAAGATGTACGGAAGTTTGTGCAAAGTTGCAGAATATGCCAGATGGCAAAGGGTGTGAAACAAAATACGAGGTCGTACCGGCCATTACCCGTGCTCGAGAGACCATGGGAGGACATAAGCATGGATTTTTTCCTTGGATTGCCGAGAACACAGAGAGGAAATGATTTAATATTTGTGGTGGTGGACCGGTTCTCCAAAATGGCACATTTTATTCCCTGCCAAAAGACAAGTGATGCAGTTCACATTGCTAGGTTGTTCTTCAAAGAAGTGGTACGACTTCACGGTTTGCCGAGAAGTATAGTTTCAGACAGAGATACAAAGTTCTTTGGGTATTTCTGGAGAACTCTATGGAAGAAATTGAAGACAGACTTGAAATTCAGTTTAGCATACCATCCACAGACAGATGGACAGACGGAGGTGGTCAATAGAAGCCTGGGCAATTTACTGCGGTGTTTGATAGTGGATCAACCCAAGGGATGGGATATTTAGTCTTACCACGAGCAGAGTTTGCATATAACGATTCGAGTTAATAAAAGCACAAATAAATCACCGTTCCAGATAATATATGGAAATAGCCCGAGGAATGTGTCTGAGCTAAGAAAGTTGGACAGAAGAGAAAAATGTAGTGCCGAGGCAGAAGAATTTGCAGAGCATATAAAAAGTCTGCATGAGGAAGTAAAAAGACAGATTACAAAAATGAACAGTCAATATAATACAAGGGCAGACCAGAAGCGGCGGTTCAAGGAGTTCGAGATTGGAGATGAGGTTATGGTGTATCTCAGGAAGGAGAGATTTCCCGCCAAGACTTATAATAAATTGAAGATGAAAAAGTTTGGGCCATGCAAAATACTGGGAAAGCGGGAGTCAGGAAATGCGTATGAAGTGAAATTGCCAAGTTGGCTGGATATTTCACCTATTTTTAATATTTCAGATCTCATGGAATATCATGAGGGAGAAAGTACAGACATGCAAAATCCAAAACCATGGCAATTTCCAGCCTCTACTCCAAGCACAGATGAGGCCGAGGAAATATTAGATACCCGTGAAGGCCGGAGCACCCGAAGCAGGCAGTATACTGAGTACTTGATCAAGTGGAGGGGCAAACCAACTGAAGATGCAACTTGGTTGTCGAAGGCGGAGGTTGACCGCTTGGGTCTCCCCTTAGCCGAACAAAAGTGAGGGTCACTTTTTTTATTCTACCCCGGGTGTCTGATGCAGGAGCATCCGATGGTCAAGGAGCAATCTTGCATCCTCCAAATCATTTAATTGTTCGCTTTTATTTCTAAGTATTTGTGTTGGGTTTGTTTCAAATCTTGACCCAAGAGGGAGTTTTCATAAGAAAAGAAAAAAAGAAGGAGAAGTTTTAGAGTAAAGGGCTCAAGTTGCGTTGGGGTCGCGAAATCGCGACCCCAAGGCGTCGGAAGAGCAATGACCGGTTTGAGTCGCGATATCGCGACATGTCGCGATATCGCGGCTCCTTTTTGCCTTGGTGAAGGCAAAGGGACAGTGGGTCGCGATATTGCGACATGTCGCAATATCGTGACTATTTCTACCAAGGTGAAGGCGGGGGGACAGTGGGTCGCGATATCGTGACATGTCGCGATATCGCGACAGTTTTCGCCAAGGTGAAGGCGAAGGGACCGTGGGTCGCGATATCGCGACATGTCACGATATCGCGACAAGTGTGAAGACAATCTTGTGACACGCGTCAAAGCAGAAACGAAAGTTAATTAAATGCAGACACGCGTCCTCCACGTGTATTAAAGTGACACGTTCAGCCGAAGACAAAGCAGAAAAGGAAATTAATTAAACGCGCGGGCTGCCACGAAGATTGAAATTGAATTTCGTGACCGCGTGTATTAAAGACGGGGATGGTCTTCACAATAGTACAGAGCATGGACGTTATGGGCGAAATAGAGGCGCAGAAGGACGATCTGACCAAGGCGACGTTTGCAGGTCAGAGAAGAGCTTTAATGAGGGTTTCATGGTGGGTAAGGCAGGGGCATTTATTGTGAGAAAATTTGAGGAGTTCGACCGAGGGAGAGAAAAAAAAAAAATTAATTAGAATTTGAATTTGTTAGGCAGGGCATTGATGGCCGAGAGGATCGGGAGCCTCGTTAAAAACCCGAAATGCTGTAAGGATGGGGATGGTGAAGTTCGGGATTGGGGGGGGAGAAGTGTGATACTGGAGAGAATACTGTAACCCGTATCATGCTATTTTTTTTTTTAATGAAATTACCATGAAATTACTGTGAAACTGTTTGTGTGAATCCCGGCTTGCCATCATATTGTGAGTGTGGTCTCCCTTCCCTCATAGAAATATTTCCTATTATAGTTGTTGGAAACCAACTCTTTCTCCTTCGACTAGACATTGATGACAGTAAACCTTTATTTAAGTGATTCAAGAGTCTTGACTAGGCCTTCTCTATCTGAGCTTCGACCACCGAAACCTCTAAAGTTTTTTGACTAGAAGAACCTTCAAATTTATTTTGTATAGTATCTTGCCCTCTTCTCTTTTCCATTTTACAATCTACCAAAATGACCATAATGATGACAAATACTACATCGAAATGCACCTCGATGTCGTCAAGCTTCTGTAAGAATGTCTATTTTTTATATAAATTCCATGGTCTTCGACAACCCTAAACTGAGATCAAGGTCCACTAAGATACAAGCTACTGTTGTATGAATACCATTTATTCTATGTCTACTCCAAGGAAAACTCTCAAGGAGTTTGCAATCTCACGTAACATTCTTTCATTCCAAAATTCAAGGGATAAAGAGGGTAGCTTGACCCAGATATGATGGGTAATAGTTTTCTTAGAGCATGGATTAAACTCAAGAGTCCATAATTTTAGATTAAAAATATTGATTCCCCAACTCCATCTTCTATTTTTTATAATTCTATCATATTTTTCCTTTTGGAAGACAAAAATCATCTAACCTTTTTTATCACATGAAATGTAGGAGTATAGCCCAAAACTTCCAACCAGTTAACCTTGATCTATTCTCATAGAGTTTTTGGTTTCATGGAGTGGCCCATAAATATTCCTACCAAATCCTTGTCCTTTAGTGACAAAACTTGCTCTAGCATTAGATCCTCACCTATAACCATTTGGACTAGCTCATTCTACAACTTTATACAATATTTTTGTTTTTCCTCATTTTTTGCTCAATTTATTCAATTCCCAAATTTGTTGGACCACCCTTCAGTGTTTCCTTTGGTTTATTTGGCAGCACTTATCTTTCTTTTTTGCTCCCCTTGTATGCCATAGGCTTAGGGTTTTAAATTGAATGCACCGTTAAGAATGGTTCTAAGTTGAGTCCTCCACGTTCTTTGTGCCCCTTATGCCACAAGTCAAAAATTCTTCCTTATAGAAAAAATTAAGGCCTTCATATATTCTTGGGGTCTTCACTATAGTTTGCTATAGCTTCTTCATTCATCATCAACTCAATAATCTTGCCATTGTTAGTGATTAGTAGGCTAAATCTGCATTGGTTGAGAGTTCCTATAAAATTATATTCTAAAATTGTCATCCTTCCCTCTCCTTATTGGCTCTATTTACCAAATCCTAACGATGAAAGCATCATTTGCTCGTGTGCAAGCAATTATTGTTTTTTGCTAGATCCTAATAATTGCCCTTTACCACACTTCTACAATAATGATGCCCCCATACCTGACATTGTCAGTGGTCTTGTCAATACCATGTCATCATATGACACTTCCTTGGCCTCCCTCATTTCCTATTCATTAATGAAAACTCCATATCAATCTACAACCACATTATATTTTTGGAGCTTCTATTTTCCACTACAACTCTAACTCATAATTTTTGTAGCTCATGCCATTGTGTTTCTAGAGCTTTTGTTCTCCACTATAACTCTAGCTCATTGATTTCTTAGCCTGGATCACCATGATTTCAAAACTTCTATTTTCCACTACAACCCTAGCTCATAGATGCCACAACATGTGTTGCCATATTTCAATTTTTTTGTTCTCCACTAGAACCTTAGCTTGTAGATATTGTATGTGTTCTATGATATAAGACAAAGATAAGTTGTTGTTTGTATCATCGTATTTTTGGAGCTTCTCTTCTCCAATACAACCCTAGTTCGCATATGTTGCAACCCATGCATGTTCTAAAATATAACACAAAGATGAGCGTTTTTAAATTTCTTTGAAATTTAAAACTAACAATGACGTTAATTTTTTTAAATCTTTAAAACAATAAAATTTTCAAGCATAATAATTTTTTAAATTTTAATTATATTATTTTTTTAATATTTTCATATTTGAAAAATATTATTTTATTATATTTTTCTTATACCTTAAAATACATTTTAAAAATTTACACAATTTGAAAAACAAAATTACAATAACACAAAACATCTTAATTTATTAGCATAGTCAAACTTCTGTTATTTTTTATTATATTCAAATTACTATATATTATACATTTTAATGTTATTTTACACTTTTATTTGAAAGCTCTTGGACCTTTTAAAATCTAGTACAAATTTTATTATCGCGATGTTTTTTATTTTCTAAGGTAGTTTTCCATCATAAGGAGGGAAATAGAAGGGCTTCACTTCCTTTTTTGTCACGACCCGTCCCCATTGATCCTTTTCAAAAAGCTAATAATTAATTATTGGGATCAGTTAACGATCAACAAAATGGGGCATAAACCCTAAAGAACTCTACAAATTCTAGCAAAAGGATTTTATGAGGATTTAAGAAAGGATTAGTTATCTTTTAGAAAATATAATTAATTAGAAGCTAATTTAGAGCTTTTGTGAAAGATGAATTGGAGGAATTATCTTTTGCAAAAATTAATACAATATAATAAATTAGGTGTAAATAACCTAATTTTAATACAATTAGGTACTCACAAGATTTGTCCAATTTTGATTGGACTAAAAAGGACTCTAGAATTATTAAATAATGGAGGAATTATCCTATTGTTTGAAAAACTGTCCATACCTCCTACATGGCCTATTTTCATTAAGTGGAAATTCTTTTCTTTATCACTAATAATCCTAGTTTTGCACCTAACCTATTCTCTAATAAGTACTAGTTTGTATTTATCTCTAGAAAGCAAGGACACAAAACAAAACAAGGCCACCTACCTTATCTCTATAGTGGACCCTCTTCTACTTTTGGGACTTTCTCTCCACATAGGTTAAAATGTGTTATTTGAAAAGGTATATTTTAATATTAAAATAATAAAACCACTATTTGGTTGGTGGGAGAGAAAGAAATCTCCATTAAAATGAGACTTAGAAGGAGAGAAGGGCTAGCATGAATCGGGAGAAATTTGGGAGGTTGGAGAAGGCCAGAAGGGAACTAGAACGAGGAAGAAGCAAGAGGAGATGATATGCAAATCAAGTAGGATCATCACCTTGTAGGAAGTTCCAGGTTGGAGCTTTCCACCCTTGATTTGTTTATGATTGCTTTGTTAGATAAAGTACAATTGATACAATATTTTTTTATGCTTGGATTAAAGTGTAATTAAATCCTTTGTTTTGTCGAAAGACCAATGTTAGAATAGTAAAGTATTATGAAATGACTTGTAGCATTGGTTTTTGTGCTTACTCTTGGTACCCAATGATAATGAGGGACCTTAAGACAAATATATCCATGGTTGGGAATATACCTCTCTTTGTGACCTAATACGGATGTTACACTCATTAGATATCTACGTTGTGTATATGAAAATACTAGCCTCTAACTGGACTATCGCACCCTAGGCTCATTTCATGTCCAAAATGAAGATGTGATCATTGTATTTGTTAATTTGACCTAACAATTTAGAGAGAACATCTAGGTCGGTGAATTTCATTAGTTGTATACTCCAATGTTGGACTATATGTTGTAACAAACCTAGGTAAGCTACCATTGTTACACTCTAACCCCCCTACATTCATATTTGCTAAAATGATTGATTCTCGTAGTGGTCATTTGGGTTACATTAGCACTGTGTTTCTATCGAATAATTCTTGAAGAGGATACCGTTCTAGATTCACTGACAATAGAAATTTATTTCTGTTGTTGGAACCTCATTAGAATCATAGTCACCTTGATTAGAACCATCTTCAACAAGAAATCATTATGGGATTTAGGGTATTGTTAAGTAGTAACTCACCTTCTAAATCTACGATTTCATTCAACCATGGAATCGAAAGCCCCAATCCAAGCCATATATCATCTGAGTTTTTATCGTCGATCAAATAATCCTACCATTTCTCCTCTTACGTGACCATCCTCGACCTTCGAACTGGTGAAGCAAACAAAGTAAGGTAAGATGGATGTCCAATCTGGCTAAATCCTATTGGCAGAGTAGTGATCCCTTAAAACATCATCTTTATTAGACTTTCATTTCGATCTCACCACAAATAGGAATAATCAATCCTCAAACTCTAGCATGGAAGACATCAACTTGGTGTAATGGGCCTTGTAGTGGTCATGAGACCCTCTATTTTGCAACATCATTCAATATCAAACAGTCATTCTAATAACTCAGCGAAAATGAATCAACTTCCTGTGAGTCAGTTCAAGTAAGGTATACTAGTACTGGCTTTGTTTAAATTCCACATGGGAAACACAGAGGTATAGATAGGACTTTAAAATGGGTATCACACCCTTAAATGAGTATCCAAGTATGCTATTTCATATACACACCATGGGTGTGAGGTTGTGGAATTCTCATTACCTTCAAAAATATGACACGTGGACATTACTCAATTTTTAACCACCTAATATCTCCTTTATGTTGAATGATTAATGATCAAAATAATAGGAAATCCGATCATTTTAGGGGTTGGTGATGGCCTCCTTCATAGTTCAAGTCAAAAAAATTATAATAGACTAAATAAATTGGTGGAGTGTTATCCGTGAGGAGGTGATACTAGCCATGAGGGGTAAAGTGAGATGATAACCGTTATAAAAATTTATCTTATATAACCAATATAAATTGAATTGTAGTGTTATCTGTGAGGAGGTGATACTAGCCATGAGCGGTAAAGTGAGATGATAACCGTTATAAAAAATTATCTTAGATAACCAATATAAATTGAATTGTTATAAATTTATCCTAGGTAGCGGATATAAATCGAATAGGTGTGAGAAGGAGTTATATGCCTAATACATCGAACGGATTCAATGATTCTTTTTGTTAAAAATGATATACATCAAACAGATTCAATGTTTCTTTTTGTTAAAGGTGTAAATATACCAAAATGAATAATAGACTTGGAAGTCAAGAAATTAATGCCTAAATATCCCTTATATAATTAAGGGAGATTTTTGGAAAATAAATTACAAGTCTAGAATGTTAGAGGAAGAATATGCTTTTAACTACTCTCTTGGATCAAATCTTGGGATAGCTTGACAGTGTAATGATTTAAGAATGAATTGAACTAACCTAGCTAATAGATTGGTTAAATTATAGTGAAAGATATTTAGTTTAATTTATTCTATTTATATAGATTAGATTGGGGAAAAACTATAGTGGATGAGATATAGTTTACCTTTAATAATGGAAAATATTATGAGGTAGAGAATATGAAGTGTATTTGGCTTATTAAATAAATAGAAATTGTTGTTTCATGAATTAAAGGTATGGGACTTTAATTTATTGAACAAAGGATTGATTGTGTATCAATCTTGGGAAATGAATATGGAATTCATTCCCGAGGGAATTATGGGGTTCCCTCTTTGATAGTTGACGATATATCGTCTTGATATGATTCCAATGATCATTCATAAACATGTAGTCCTAAGAATTTGTGAGATTCTTATGTAATTTATATTGATGGCTTAGAGAAAGGAAATCGGTGTTTCCTTATTTGCATATTGATTTGACAAGGGATGAAATAATCTCTTGTAGATGTGTAATTGATTTAGAAAATGCTCTGTGAGATACCTTTCTATATTGTAATTATGACTTTTTTGTTTATGAATGAGAGGAAAAAACATATTTTGGAGGTTGGGTTTATTCCCCGTGAGGGTTCCTAGGATAAATATTGTGTCACTCTAATTTGTGGTTTGCTTTGTTATTTCATATGGATGTTGTATTTATTTTCTAATGTGTTGATAATTAGATAGATTATGAATGTTGTAATTAAAATATTTGAGATGGTATTGAGATGTTATTTGCTTATGATGTAATATTTATACAAGCATGCAAGGATAGATAAATCAATCTTTTAGATGAATGTGATTATGTTTAATTATTAGTAATCAGAGCTAGGAATTTAGTTTAGTATTCTTACTTCATGTAGACAAAGTATGGGTGATGATACTATTATGGATGATGAATTAATTTGTAGTCTCAAATAGTATGTTGCAATGGTTCATATACTTTGCTAATTGTGTATGGTACTTTACTAATATGGTAATGGGTATGGAATTATGTGGTGATAGATATTGTATAAACACTTATGGATGATTTAATCTGAAACACCATAGTAATGAAATGTAAATGGTAATTAATTTAATATAAACCGAGTTGGAGCTCGGAGTGGGTTGGAGCCCATAGATGGCAATTTAGTCTTGAGTTGTAGCTCAAGCAAAGCCTTAAATTGTGATTAGGTGCTTGAATGTATATGTGGAGTAGTTGCTCCCATGATGATGATAAAATACCTTCTGGTAATGAGATTCATTAAGTCAGATATATAACAAAAGGGATACCTTAAATTAGAAAGATGATAAAATAAATCTTATGAGGGATAAGGGAAGATAATCATGCTTAAGATTATTATTTCAAGGTATGGGTAATTTTTATCACATGTAGTGATATTTATCTTAGTGGTCCCATCATGGAGATGAGGGTAGAAACTAAGATTGATGATTAACCATTGGTGTGGTTATTCAATATTCAAGGCATGTACTCATACCATTGATGTGGTATGTAGTTTTTGTAGAAGTTGGTCACTTCTACTCAAGAGTGACTTTGACCAAGTCTTAATAGCTCTTGATAATTTTTGCCTTGTTAACTTACAATCCACTTGGAATAACTCTGTCTTAGATCATGATTATGTCCTTTTTCTCTATGGAAGATAAATAAATGAACAAAAAAAAAATCCAAGTGGATGAGTAGTAATAATTGGGGTTTTTACATTTTTATTGAAAGGAATTTTCTATAGCATCCTTTCATATTAAAATATTTTGCTATTTTAATTATAAATAAAAATAAAACTTGTTTTTATTTAAATTTAGCTTGGGAAACTCTTGAATGGGAAGTGGAATTTAGTCAAAATGTTATTTGTCTAAAGTTGAATATTCATAAAGTTTATGACCAAAGTTGAATATTCATAAAGTTTATGAGCATGTTTGTTGTCCCTTTATTATCCATATGCTTCAAGGGTTTGGTTTTGGTCCTTTATTTAGACAAATAATTACTCTTCTTTTTATTGATGCTTTTGTTAGGTATGATCCTATGGTGCTTCAAATATCTACTAGGTAGGAATGCCTAATTGTGCCTTTCCTTTTTGCCATTGTTGTTGATGTTGTTGGGTATTTTTTTACAAGGTTATTCAAGTCAAGCTTATTAAGGGAAAATCATTGCTTGATAATGTGAAAGTGGTGAATTCTCATTTTTTAGATAATTTTTCTTTATGATAAGAATGAAAGTAATATTATTTTTTTGTTTTTTTTTTAAATTAGTTATATGGAATTGAAGTGGTTCTACCTATATTACATCATGATCACACAGTAGTATTAAAATAATTTGATAATTATGAACGTATCATTAAGAAATATTTGAACCTAAGTTTATCTATGAAAATCAAGAAATTTAAGAAATTGAGCTTATGGTATTTGATTCATTAATAAAGCTTTGTTATATTGGATGTATTTTGTTATTTATTTGGTGATAAGCTCTTCTTTTGAAATTGATTTTTTGCTAGTCTAGGATAGGAATAGAGAAAATTGGATTCATAGGGAATGTAAACAAATTAAATGCAAGGAAGAAATTAGATACTTGAGGACCCTATTTGGTTTTAAGGTGTCTTTCCCTAATATTTAGGTGGTTTATTTTCCAATTTTAGTGTAAGTTGGAAATTGGGCTAATAGATAGTTGTTATTAGTTGGTTAACTTCATATTGTAGAAAATGTTTAAATTTGCAATATTGTTCAAAATCATTCTAAAACATGCATTCACCACAATTGTATGCAGAAAGGAAGAAAAGGTGATTCAAAAATAGCAATAGTAAACAAAGTAAAGAGACAAAGGGAGAAAACAAGAAGAAGTAGAAGGTGGATGTCTATGGGCACCCTAGTATATCATATTCTATTCACTTATCATATAAATGGATCCTCGTTATGGGGTATTTATAATGATAATGACTCCCCAATGAGAGATTAACATCAGATTAACATTAACTTAACCTTGAACTTAACATTACAATAAAATAATAATAAATTACACCCTTTCGTCAAGGTTATCCATAAATAGGGATTAATCAATATCACTAAGGGTGAATACATAAGGATGCCCTTAGACTTACAATAATATTCTCATAGGCTTACACATAGATGCTCATAGGCTTACAGAGAAGAATGCTCATAGGATTACATACAAATATGCTCATAGGCTTACTTGAAGATACTTGTAGGTTTACATAAAGATGCTTGCAGGCTTACATCAAGATGCTTAAAGGCTTACAACACTTTCCCATAGGCTTACATTAAGAGCACACATAGGTACTTTATCACTATTGGCCTTGGCCTAATAAGATCATATTATAAATAGTTCAATACTTGAATCATCTAAACTAAAGGACCAAGGAGAGAAGACATTAGAGATACATCCCTCCATAATGAATGCTCATATGTGCCAATATATTCTACTATCTTCTCTTTACCAAAGTTACATGAAATGGATCAACCTCTCCCAAATATGAAGCCATAACTCCACCTCCTAGATCAAGATGTTGAGCTTCACATGAGAAAATATTCAACATACATTATTGTGACCACAATTTATCCCCCAGTATTAAGGGAAGGTAAATGAATCTTGATTTTGAGCAATCCTCTTATTTGAACTAATCTAATGCTATAATTTTATCCATTGAAATGATTAATATACTCTAAGGAATCCATTTTACATAAAACCCTATGTAGATTTATAGCAGGTCCATAAACTAATGTTACAACTATGTAGAGACAAAAAATTATGCAATCTAGGAAAAAAGGGGCTTCAAATTCTTTTGTATTCCAAAGGTATGACCTCCAAAATATTTGGTATATTAGCACTCAAATAAAAACAAAATTCCAAACCTTAAAAAAAATGCCAAATCAATAACTACCACTTGACACCATTAGATTAGATGTTGTATTATCAACTAATGAATTCAAGTTTGACAACTTGATAAATGTGAATGGATAGACTCCTTACACACACACACACATATATATAATTATTTTTAATGGATTTAGATTTTATAAGGCTTGAACACAATACTGTTAGGAATGAACAGATGAGATTAATTATACATAAAATTAGTACAATATATAGGCATAAGCCTATATGAAGAACATGACAAGTTTCAATATAAATTGACAAGTTTCAAGGTAGAAGGCATAGTGCACATTAATTCTAACATTCCCCCTTAATGTGCACTATTCTAACTATAGAAAAAAAAAACAAGTCAACATTCGGTAACATTCCCTCTTAATGTTGACTTCTCTAAAAGAAACCTATCATCCTCCTTTATTACATGATTTGGTCTTTGGCTCGTGCTCTTTGCACTTGGCTCTCTAGCTACTAATAATGCTATATCAATAGTGTATACATCTCGATTTGTTGCCACAGGGTCAACCACTTCCTTGGATTTGTTGCCACTATGTCAGCCATCTAGGTGCCTCAAGGTCATCATGGGTACCTCAGGGTCAGCCACTTCCATAGGTCTATTGCCTTTACAAGTCATCCTCTAGGCATGTTGCCTCTCACAGGTCACTGACTAGATCCACCATGAATATCATCCCCCCTCATGGTGAACTCAATATAGAAGGTGTCGGTCTTGTCAAAAATGCACCTTAATACAAAAGAAATACGAGCCATATAAGAGTGTCAATATTTGTATAAAATGCACTCAATATAATAAAATAAGCCATAGAATCCAAATGTGAATGAGAAGAAGAAAAAAATGGAAAGAAGAGAATAGAATATTCTGAAGTGTCTTCGTTTGTAGTCTTTAGAAGTTGATCCAAAAAAGTCCTCAGATATAGTCTAGGGTGTCTCTGTTTGTAGTCCCTAGAGCATGTGTCTTTATGGTGACCTTTTATCCCACTGGAATGCATGGGTAACCAGTTGCTGCATCCGCCAGGTCCTTTAGAGAAGGTGACTAGATACTAGAATCACATACAAATTGCCTTGGGAGTTTCGGGTTCAGCCGAGAGTGCACTCCAAGGTACAAAACTAAAGCTAAAAAATGCAAATGAAATAGCCTCAAAATTATAATTTGATGATACCATTTTGTCCATCACAGAAAAACATTTTCGACGATTATAAATACCCCTATGTTCCATTCTCAATGGGGCCTTCACTTTTATTTCCACTTTCCATGTGGAAAAAAAAATAAAACCATGTGGAAAATTTTCAATAAAGCCATATTCTCAGCTAATACAAATGTCACAAAGCAAAATACCCCCTTTAGTTTTAAATAAATAACCCTTTTAGATTACATTTTTTAAAAATGCAAATGGAAGGCATTTGGTCACTCTTTCACGTGGGCCATGTGGTGGATCCCATCATTGTCCCCACTATAAGTAATTAAAAAATAAAGTGATTACTGACCACTTGCCCATTAGAAAATTAAATTTGGCCCTCATATATTTTGAAATGATTAGGCCCCCCATCATTAAATAAATAGGTCCCTTATACATTTGACCTTTTAATAAAATAGTTCCCCTTAGAAAGTAAAGCAAATGTTTTAAAAAAAATAATTAGACTGGCTATCGTTTATGGCATTATCCACAGTGTTGAGAAACCTCCATGTGGCACTAGCATGGTAGAAAATTTTAGTACCATCAAACCATGTACTTGTCCCTCCTTAGCCACATGTCACGGTCATGAATTATCTATCATTTCACCAAGAAACAAAGCCTGTGTTGTTTGGCTCTATGTACACCTCACGGATTGCAGATTATAGATGCCCATACTGTCAATCATCTGGTATGAACCTTCGACCTCCAATTAAAACATGATGCTTAACGCCTACTCTCTTGACGAGATGATGGATAAAGGCTTGGTAATCTCAGGATCCATAGCTTCACTAACATGTTCTCGACATCCGTGCGACATCTACCATAGCACACCAGCAAGCACATCAAGGCGTGCTAGGTTAATACCGTGCTGAAGATTATTCCATCACCCCTCGATCATGCATGGCCGCTCTGCAAATTCGTCAACCCATGCAAAATTGTAAAGAAACCATTTTAAAATAATTGGTGTTGGGCATCTATGCTACTCCTGATCATCAATAGGAAACAGGAGGGTGGAGCTAAATTTTGCATGATCTATGGAAAAAATTGGTGTGTTGGCAATGAACATGAGGCACACATCACGATAGACTTCCCACGACAATCTTCCATAGCAAAATTTAAAAAAGTGCTGACAATATCCTGCATGTGAAGAAAATAACTCTAATCTGTACTCATTTATCGTATTAGAACTGCTCTAAAAAATGTCACATAATGCGACTACGGCTTTCATTACAGTGGGCTTCCTCGATTCTCCATCACATACAAAACGAGTGCCGAAGGCCAATGACCAACTCTCTCATCGATTGCATTAAAAATGACATCACCATAGCTTTTCCTCTCATATCGTAAGAGTATTTTCAGGCAATCACGTCACTCTTTTCTTTGATGCAGGATCATAGGGGCACATTCAGTCTGAAAATGAGCAAATAGGGTCCAACAAAAAATTGGTGTATGCATGCACAAATCTGTAATGGTAAGAGGTTGCACCAATAGACCAGACGCAAATAGTGCCAACAACTAAAGTGAAAACATTATGGCATATTTTTTTTATTCCTCGCGTGATGGTCTAGCTCATGAATCGTTGTAAAATCGTTGTAAATGGGACTTTCGTACCAAAATTTTGGAGGCTTAATTTGGAGGAAAATAAAAAATATGGACTCCAATCGGGCATGGCAAGTAGGAGTAGATGCGATTTTCACGGGCACTACACAACCAGTGAACAATATTTTCCATGCGACATTCAAATAGTCCAAAATAATGTGACTATTTCCTTCGTCGCCGTGACCACAAACCCTAACATGCGAGTGTTGATTTCCCCCAATACCATCACCACTACCGTATGACACCAAATCCATCGAGGGTTTTTGAATGGTTTAAGATTAGATTGTATATAGTCTTCCATCGTGGTACAGGTGATGAGAAAAGCCACCATAGTGCCAACACCTCCTGTATAGATTCGGATGAAAATCTCGGATATGTCCCTCTATGTTCTCGAAAGCCATCTTCATGGTGAGAGCTGCATCAAATTCCTGGGCAGAGTGCCAACATACAAAAATGTGCAGCTTTAGATTCAAAATAAATTAGATATGACGTGTAGTCTTAGAGCAAGAATATTGCACAGGTTACATTGGATTCAAATACCGCACCAAAGAGAGTGCATAGCCCACCAAACTGTATTTTAAAAATAATACAGCTTCTTCCCGAAAGTAGATCTATTGTTGCTAGTGCCATGTCAGTAGTGGCTTGCTTCCACGATGAAAGAGATAGTCTACCATGAGCACAGAGATGATGACGTCGCTGCCAGATCTACGTGTAGAAAATAAATTATAGCAACAGAAAAAAATTGTTAAAATTTTCAATCTAATCCTCAACATCTCATGGCTCCAAGCAATGAAGCTTCAGGGGCAGCCATGAATTTTCTTAAGTTATCTGGTTTTTGATCCATTTTAAAAAATGGAGAGCATACTCCTTAGGCTTAGAAAAATAGGGGAAGAAAAACATGAGGGAGGGATTTCCATGAGGGAAATCCCCCATCAAGGGGTTACACAAATAGGAAAAGAACTTGCTCTGATATCAAATGTTAGGAATGAACAGATGAGATTAATTATACATGAAATGAGTACAATATATACGCATAAGCCTATATAAGAACATGACAAGTGTCAAGAGAAACTGACAAGTGTCAAGGTAGAAGGTATAGTGCATATTAATTCTAACAAAGACATCCTATGTGCAAGTAAGAGGATAGACCAGTGCACCACATGCATTGGTTTAGAACTAAAGGAGAGTAAGAAATATTTGAATGAGCCTTGAGTCAGTATTCCTTGCAACTAAAAAGTGTCTATATTGAGCCTCAAATTTGGGACCTTCACTCTGTAAGCAAGTAGAACAACCACTATGCCATGTAGTCAGTTGATTCTAGGAACCAACCTCCTCCATAAGACACATACATCATCAATTAGAATGGAAAGGGGGCTCCTAAAAATTTTTGTGGAGGATTGACCTATTGACCTAAGTATTGCAAGGATACGACTCAACCACTATGCCATGAGGATGAATGTGACTGAGAAAGAGGATCCTACTAAAGGCCTATGAGTGATGCCTATGAACAAAAGTTTATCACCAATATTTGAACCACCAATATTCCTACTATAACAAAATAAGCTTATCATTATGCCACTCATTTTTGGAACAAGCAAGAGGCGAGTCACTTCTCTTGTAAAACATGTGACTACAACTATACCCAAGAGTCAAACATGTGTCCTTCTAGATCCAAGTGTATGGTCTTACCACCATGTCATCCATATCGACATGCTCACTTTTGCTTTGGTATTCATGTATGTGTGATAGCAAGGTCATATGATTGGAACATTAGACATTATCCATTTTTTGGTGTCAAATATATGGTGGTAAAAAAAAATTGAAATTATAAAATTTTAAGTTTAAAAAATATAACCTAAAAGAAGTCTTTGATAACTAATGAATTAATTTATCTTTTGTTTATGAGTGATGTAGCTTCAAACCTTGCTTTGATGTCATTTTCAAATTTGCAATATTGTCTAAAAACATTCCAAAATATGCATTTACCATGATTGTATGTGAAAAATAAGAAAGGTGAATAAAAGATAGTAATAGTAAACAAATGAAGGAGATAAAAGGAGATAATAAGAAGAAGTAGAATTTGGGTGTCAATGGACACCCCAATATATCACATTTTATTCATACTTATGATACAAATGGATCATCATTGAGGGGTATTTATACTAATATCAAATCCCCAATGAGAGGTTAACCTCTGGTCAACTTTAACTTTTTCTTGAGGTTAACCTTACAATAAAATAACAATAAATTACACCCTTTTATGGTTATCCATAAAGGTGGATTAATCAATATCACTAAAGGTGAATACATCAAGGTGCCCTTAGGCTTAAATGAAGATGCTCATGGGATTATACATAAATGCTTGTAGCTTATACATAGATGCCCATAGGCTTACATAGTAGAATGCCTGTAGGTATACATAGAAATATGCCCATAGGCTTACATCAAGATGCATGTAGGCTTACATCAATATGCTTAAAGGTTTACATAGCACTTGCCCATAGGCTTACATCAAGAGCACCTATAGGCTTAGTTATCAAATTCGTCAAATTTTTTAGATAAATTTCAAAATTCGTCGAATTTAAAACCCTAGCGAATAATTTCGATGAATAAACCCTAAATTCGACAACAAAAAATTGGGCGAAAAACATGCAAAGAATGCATGTGGGAAGGAGAATGTATGCAGGAATTTTTTTGCATGTGTTTTCAACCCTAAATTTGGCAGGAAAAAAACTGGGCAATGCATGCAGGAAGGATAAAATGCATGCGGGAAATATTTTGCATGTATTTTCCCCTTTATATTTGATTTTTTCCCTTTATATTTGATTTTTGGAAACATTTACAACATCAAAAAATCTGCAAATTTGGCAATAGCCGCGAGTTGTAGCTTCTGCAACTGCATTAGATTTTTCTCTATACTATAATTTAGTAGTTTTGTTGGGTTAAATAAATTTGTTGTGATTTACTGTAATAGATTTATTGTTTTTATATGAATTTTCTCATCAGATATTTTTTACATTTAATTTAAAAATATATATATATATATATATATATATATATATATATATATATATATATATATATATATGAAACATTTAAGTAAAAGTTTTATATTAAAAATGTAAAAAATAGGTTTACATTCTTTTAATACATTTAAATAAAATTTTATATTTAAATGTTGAAAGTAAAATTAAATGACATTTTTTTCAGAAAAAACTATTTAAAATGGCACCATTAAAATCTACTGTAGAAGCTTGAAAATATATGACAAGGGAATTATTAATGTTTGTTTCAAGTTTCTGTTTGAGTTTCTTAGTTACTAATTTATTTACATAACATTGAAAGGATATATGTACATTTATAATATATCAAATTTTATGTCGAATTTTATTTTGAATTTTTTAACATGTCGAATTTCTTTCAAACTTGAAGAGTGTCGAACTCGATCACGAACTCGAAATTGATAACTAAGCCTTTAGGTACTTCATCACTATTGGACTTGGCCTAATCATAATAGATTATAAGTATTTCAACAAAAAAAGTGTTTATAGGCACTTATAATTTTTATTCTTCCTATTGGTATATTATAAAGTTCATTATGTTCAATTCACCAAAGTGTTAAGGGCATTTCTATGGAAAAGTGGAATGTACCCAAAATATGAATTGCTACCTCTTAGTGTTGGAAACTATTTTGAATACATAACACATCGGTTTTTATTAATGGGGTTGATTATGTGGAATTTTACCATATTAAGTAACCATGGTAAATAAGCATGTGTGTAAATCTATTTAAACACCTATAAAGGACATGTTAACATATATTAGTAAATAAAAACATTGGTGGACCACCGCACCATTTATAATTCTTATGTGTTAATATTGTGTTTATTTTATTTATTCAATCACTCTCATATTATATCCAAACTAGTTTTTAGAAGTCAAAATTGAGTGAGTCTAAGCCAAATCTGAGAAACTAGATCCTAGTGAGTCTAAGCCAATTATGAGAAACTAGTTTCAAGTGAATATAATCTAAGACTAATAAAATATTTTTGAGTTTATCTAAGTCATATTTAAGAAAGGAGATCTAGAAATTCAGTGGCCTACTGCAAGTACCCGCCATATGCTCTCACCTTGCCTCTTTAAGAACCTAGATGATCAAAAAATGGTGAAAGTAATGGGGTATTATTTTACTAATTTATAACAAAGCAAATCCAAGTGTTGAGTTAGTGGCCTACTACAACTACACACCATATACTCTTATCTCACATAATTGAAGATATTAGCAATCATAAAGTGGTGAAAATAGTAGGCATTAAAATTTTATTTTATCTCCAACACTCAATGCACAAGAGCTACTAATATTTCATTTTATGGAAAATATGAATACTTTGCCTCAACTAAAATTTAATTGAAATATCTTCCATAAATGAAATTCCAATATGGAGAAATAATATCTCAATAATAAGGATCATATTTCCATGGGCTATCTATGGTATTCATTAGTTTTAGAATACCAAACACTTGTGAATAGTGTGCAAATACTTCCATGGTCTATGGAAACAAATGTATAAATCAAATAATATCAACCATAAAATTACTACAATTAGAGATCTAATTTGTATTTAGTTTGAACATTAAAACAACATCAATATATTCCTTAACAAGTTATAAGAAATTAAAAATAGACATAAGTTACAAGAAAAAAAGGAGGCATGGTAACCTATATGGTACTCAAAATTATTTGCTTGACAATGAATTCCTCTTTAGAATTGTAATGTAAAATTTACCTCGAATACATAATACCTTCTAAGCACTATATTCCATTAATGAGAAAATAGAGACTGTAACTTTTGAATAACTTAAGGCTTTGATCTTTGCCAAAGAAGTCAAGTTAAAGGAGCATAGTTGACTAGGAAAAGTAATACTAGTCATGCATTGGTGGTTGTGACCTAAGAGAATAATGGGATACATAATGGTTGCAACAAAAATGCTCAAACTAATACAAAATCAAGTCAAAATAAGCCATCAAAGATAAAACTAGTGAGATGTAGATTTTACGTAACGCTTAGCCACAAGGAAAAGAATTACTAGTTCAAAAATAAGAAAGAGAAAAATATGCAGGCCAAAGACAAGGATATGGATGGTCTCACTACAATGATCCTTTTATCATCCTCTAAATCCTTAGGGAGGAAGGGTTATTAGATCATAAATTCTAGAGAACAAAAATATATCTCCTTTAATAAAGGAGTCTTCATCTTACTTGAAGACCAAAAAATATATTCTCAAACCATATTGAAAGATGCTAATACCATTATAGTGAAAGGCATTAGTAATATTTGCTAGAAATAAGAAAGCATCAAGGGGGTTTATTATGAACCACAAATGGAAAGATACATTCTTTTAGCTATAGTGATTTGGCAATGGTATACAATTGAGCTATATGAAGACAAATTCCTTGTGAAGAATCTTAAGGCTAATTTTATAGTTATGGCTATAGAAAAAATGAAGATGATTTTGGGGTGTTTAACACCATTATGTCCCAATATAAAAGCCATGCCTTCGTTGCTAGTACATATCATGCTAATCACTTAGAATGAGAGGTTGGGGCAATTGAATTATAAAATCATGGCATTGATATCCAAGCTAAAGATGGTGTAAGGGTCACCAAGAATCAACTATTTAGATAGAGTATGCAAAGGATGTGTGTATGGAAAGCATCATAAATACCATTTTGCTCAAGATTTTGCTTTGAGGGCAAATAAGAGGTGGCAAATTATGCATACAAATGTTATAGGGTTTTTTCCTAATTCATTGTTTTTTGGTGCTAAGCATCCTCTTGTATTTGTAGATGATTTCACAAATAATACTTGGGTGAACTTCCTAAAATCTAAATCTAAAGTATTTGATTGCTTTAAATACGCTAAGAATAAGTTCAAAAATGAAAGCAAGAAAAAAATTAAAAGGTTAAGAAATGATAATAGAAAGGAGTTTGACAATGATATTTTTCATGAATTTTGTAGAGAATATGGTAGAAATAAGGAATTCACAATTACCTACATCCCATAAGAAAATGTTTTATACAACAAATAACACCATAATGCAGATGGCATGATGAACAGTGCATGCAAAATACTTACTAGCAAAAAGTTTGGTGGAAGTCACCGATACTATAATTTATCTTATAAATTAAGTCTCAATTAAAGTAGTTCTTTGAAAAACTCTAAGTAGAATGTTAGAAACCTACTATTGAAATAAATCTCACACACCTAGAATATTAGCTTCATATATTTTTAGAGAAAGACTTCATGCAAACCCTAATCCTAGGCTCAAGAGTTGGCTTACATGTAAAATGCCACTCGAGCTAGAATATTCTACCAAATATTGGTTACAATCTTGATAACGGTTACATAAAATGGCCCCACTTGGCTAGGAGCATAACATACCATGTACATTACAAAATAACATTATATATGGAATCCCCCACGTTGGAAGTGGGTCATTACATACTAATGGAAATTACAAAATAACGTTAGGATAAGATCCTAACATGTCCTTCCCCTTAAAAAAGCTTTGCCCTCAAATATGAAGATGAGGAAACTGGTGCTGGAGCTGATGGAGAGAATCCCATGTAGCATCTTCTGGTTGGAGTCCACGCCACTGAACAAGAACTTCAGTAATGGTGCGATTAAAAAGAGTGCAATTTCGACGATCTAATAGTTGTTCGGGTTCAAGCAAGATAGAACCTTCTTCATCTAACTATGGGAGTGCATATTGAACATGTACCTGATTTCCCACCACATTTTTGAGAGCAGAAACATGAAAAATAGGATGTAGCTTGGATGTAGATGGAAGAGCCAATTTGTAGGTTGTGGCACCAATCCATTGTAACACCTGATAGGTCCCATAGTACTTTGTAGTAAGCTTTCAGCATCGACGAAGTTGGAGGGACAACTATTTGTACGATTGCAAGCGAAGGAAAACCATAACACCCACATCACAACTGCACTCAAAATGGTGTTGATCAACCTATTGGTACATCCGATTCTAGGCTACCTCCAAATTCAGCTTCAATCGACAGAGGACATCAACATGCTTCCTGAGAGTAGTGTCGACTACATGGACCTTGGATCTACCTAGAATGTAGGAGGAAGACGTTAGTGGAGGGTGCCTATAAACTGCCTCAAAAGGGGTAACATTGGTGGTTGTGTGATAGGAAGTGTTTTCTAGATTTTTTGGTAAAAAAATGAACTGTATTTTTTTTAATTTTTTAATAAAGGAAAAACAAAAATGAAAACACATGGAAATTTATACCTAACAGGAAAAATGGATGGCAAGAATCATCTTAGTTACAGCAGAAATCGGCCCTAGAAAGTGCTCTAATACTACTTGTTAGGAACCTACTATTGAAATAAAGCTCACACACACACAATACTAAAATATAACTAAAATACATGCAATAATAGAATAATATTATGTAGAAAGTAATTACAAAATTGAAATAGTCTCACAAATAACTCAAAATCGTAGACCTCTTTGATGGGGCAACCTCCTTCAATATTTCATTAACTTGCAAAAAGATGCTTTGTACATGGATTCATAGCTTTTTAAAGAAATACTTCATGCAAACCCTAACCCTAGGCTCAAGAGTTGGCTTACATGTAAAATGCCACTCGAGCTAGAATCTTCTACCAAATGTCGATTACAATATTGATAACGGTTACATAAAATGGCCCCACTTGGCTAGGAGCATAACATACCATGTACATTACAAAATAACATTATATATGGGATCCCCCACGTTGGAAGTGGGTCATTACATACTAATGGAAATTACAAAATAACATTAGGATGGGATCCTAACATGTCCTTCCCCTTCAAAAAGCTTTGTCCTCAAAGCTGAAGGTGAGGAAACTGGTGTTGGAGCTGATGGAGAGATTCCCATGTAGCATCTTTCAGCTAGAATCCACACCACTAAACAAGGACTTCAATAGTTGTGTGATTGCAAAGAGTGTGAGTCTAATGATCCAATAGTTGTTCAGGTTCAAGCAAGGTAGAACCTTATTCATCTAACTTTGGGAGTGCAGATTGAACCTGTAACTGATTTCCCACCAACTTTTTTAGAGAAAAAACATGAAAAATAGGATGGATCTTGGATGTAGGTGGAAGAGCCAATTTGTAGGCTATGGTACCAATCTGTTGTAACACCTGATAGGGCCCAAAGTACTTTACAGTAAGCTTGATGCAGGAGCATCCAGTGGTGTAAGAGTGATCTTGCATCACCCAAAAAAAAATTGTAATTGTTTAATTTTGTAAAACTAGTAAAACTAGTTTAACTTGCAAGAGATTTTTGAAGGTCTTAGAGGTCAAATTTGAGGATTTTTGGCTAGACACGAGCCTTGGCGCGAAGAGCCAAGGATCACCCTACTTAGCTCGTTTCATGCCATTTTCAAAAACATGCTGTAATAGTCAATCGGGTCAACGAGTGCGAAGTTATGACCTCGACAAGTTGCCCCCAAAATTCAAATTTGAATTTTAATGGTTTTAGGTGGGAAAAAGGGAAAACAGGGTATTTGAGGGAATTTTCAAAATTGTAAAGGGGTCTTTTCTCTTGTATCCTTATTTTTGGCATGAAAGTAATGAAAGGTTTGATTCTCTGACTTGTTCAAAGGAAAAATACTTGTGTATCATTTGTTTGGTGTTGCTTGTGTAACGTGATCTACACCAAGTGGTATCAAAGCGGGAGTTCTCGAGTGTGTAAACAGATCGTCGGACGTGAGGCAGTTTACACCAGGATCTGTGGTTAAGGTTTGTGAGAGAAGTGAGCAGAATGCCTCCATGAAGAAACCATGGTGGTGGGAGAAATATGGTGCCAGAGGAAGATTTCAGAGCTTTGCAGAGGCAAGTTCAGGCTCTGCAAGAGGAGCTGCGTAGAGGGTTTGAGCCAAGGAGAGAAGAAGGTAGTGAAGATGAAGTTGAAGAAGAAGAGGACCAGTTTGAGGAAGAAGAAGAGGCAGTAGATCCTACACAAGCCAGGTTATACAGAGCCATATCTCAGATTGGAAAGAGACCGAAGATGGAGGTTTCTACGTATTCTGGAAATCTTGATCCAGAGGAGTTGATTGATTGGATCAATGATTTGGAAGAATACTTTGAGTATGAGGAGGTTGAAGATCCTGATAGGGTCAAGTTTGCTAAGACCAAGCTGAAGGGTCATGCCAGCATATGGTGGAAGGGAGTGCAGCTAGACAAAAATAAAAGAGGAAAATAAAGGATAACAAAATGGGAGCGGATGTTGGAGAAGTTGAAGAGGCAGTTCATTCCAGGTGACTACGAGTTGGATCTGCTAAAGAAAATGCAAGGTTTGAGGCAATCAAGTAAGTCTGTCAAAGAATACATAGAGGAGTTTTATAAAATTTTAATCAGAATAGGCCATTCAGAGGCCAACAAGGAGAAGGTAGCCCATTATATTAATGGGTTACGAGCAAGTATTCAAGAGGAGTTAATCCCAGTCAGGATGACCACCATAGAGGATGCTTACCAGTTTGCCCTGAGGGTTGAAGAGAAGCTGAACAGAAGGTTTGAGAGCAAGCAAAGAGGAAGAGGTCATGGTGGAAGAACTGGTGGAAGAACAAATGGAGGATGAAATGAAGATTATAAGAAGAATGGAGAAGCTAGCAGTAGTCAGGACCAAAAGGGAGATAATGCTTACCGCCCCGTGATCAGAACAATGGTTACCAGAGAGGAAGAGGAAGGTCTGGATGAGGGTTTGGAAGAGGAGGATTTCGTGGAACCTATTTCCACTATGGCGAAGAAGGACATCGAGCATACGAGTGTCCACAACACCAAGAGAGGACAAATAGGAGGCTTGAAGGTAATGCCCGAGCTACGGTCATTGATGAAGGTGCTGAATCTGAGCACTCTAAAGAAGCAAAAAGAGGAGAAGTGCTAATCACAAGGAGAGCCTTGCTGAATGAGGAGAGAGACCCAGATCAGAGGAAGAGCTTATTTCACACAAGGTGTAAATGTGCAGGTAAGATTTGTAATATTATCATAGACAATGGTAGCACAGATAACCTAGTTTCAGAAGGAATGGTTACCAAATTGCAATTAGAGAGGAAGAGACACCCGCATCCATATCGGATTGCATGGTTACAGAAGGACCATAGGGCTTTGGTCAGTGAGCAATGCTTGGTAAAATTTAATATTGGGAATTATCGTGATGAGGTCCTGTGTGACATCCTGCCTATGGATGCTTGCCATTTGTTGTTGGGAAGGCCATGGCAGTTTGATCGGTGTGCAGTGCATGATGGTCGTGCCAACACTTACTCCTTGACAAAGAATGGAGTGCGCCATAAGCTGAAGCCCCTGAAGGAGGTGGACGAAAAGGTATGTAGCAGTGCCAGAATCTGTTTAGTTGAAGGGAGAAGGTTTTTGGATGGTTTGAAGCATGAGCATATGTGCTATGCATTAATTCCTAGAGTTAGGGAAGAAGAATGCAAAGATACCCCAGTAGAAGTCTTAGGTCTATTAGAAGAATTTCTAGATATTATATCAAATAATGTGCCTGAGGGTTTACCACCAGTGAGGAAGATCAGTCACCATATAGATTTGGTACCAGGATCTAGTTTACCCAATAAGGCAGCCCATAGAATGACTCCTGTAGAAAGTGAGGAGCTAAACAGGCAAGTCCAAGAGTTGCTAAAAAAGGGACTGATTCGGGAGAGCTTGAGTCCATGTGCAGTACCTACAGTACTAGCACCAAAGAAATATGGAGAGTGGAGAATGTGTAGAGACTCTCGAGCTATTAACAAGATCACCATAAAATATAGATTTCCATTGCCAAGGATGGATGACATTATGGACTGTTTGAGTGGAGCCAAGTACTTCACAAAGATTGACCTGAAGAGTGGGTACCATCAGATTCGTGTCAGAGAAGGAGATGAGTGGAAGACAACCTTCAAGACCAGAGAGGGTTTGTATGAGTGGTTGGTCATGCCATTTGGGCTAACCAATGCACCAAGCACATTCATGCGGTTGATGAATGAGGTATTGAAGGAGTTTTTAGGAAAATTTGTCATTGTCTATTTGGATGACATTTTAATATTTAGCAGGACCCTGGAAGAGCACCTGATGCATATCAGAAGGGTTTTTGAGAAGCTGAGGGAGGAGCAGTTGTTGATTAATTTGAAGAAGTGTAGTTTTGTGAAGAAGGAGTTAGTGTATCTGGGATTTGTCATCTCAGCCGAAGGTCTAAAAATGGACCCAAAAAAGGTGAGGGCTATCATTGAATGGCCTACTCCAAGAAGCATAACTGAGGTAAGATCATTTCATGGTCTAGCAAGTTTTTACAGAAAATTCATTAGAAATTTTAGCAATATTTGTGCACCCCTTACAGAAACAATGAGAGGGGATAAGAAAGAATTTAAGTGGACCTTAGGAGCAGATAAGAGCTTTGATATGTTGAAGAAGAAGGTCACAGAGCAACCTATTTTGGCACTTCCAGATTTTAATAAGGTATTTCGGGTAGATTGTGATGCTAGTGGTAGTGCCATAGGATCTGTATTGAGTCAAGAAGGTAAACCTGTTGCTTATTTTAGTGAGAAACTCAATGATGCTAGGAAGAAGTATTCAGTTTATGATCAAGAGTTTTATGCTATAGTTCAGGCTCTAAAGAAGTGGAGGCATTATTTGTTGCCAAAAGAGTTTGTTCTATATACTGATCATCAGGCCTTACAGTATATTAATAGCCAAGGGAAGCTAAATCAGAGGCACTTGAAGTGGGTTGAGTTTCTATAGAGTTATACCTTTGTGTTGAAGCACAGGAGCGGAAAGTCAAACAGAGTTGCAGATGCCTTAAGTAGAAGGTAGTGTTTGTTGATAGAAATGAAGGTGGAAGTTGTAGGGTTTGACGAACTTAAGGGTTTGTACCCTGAAGATCCTGATTTTGTAGAGGCTTGGAGGGCTTGCTTGGCACCTATTACTTTGGACAGGACTAAGTGGTTGGATTTTCTGATCCAAGATGGAATGTTGTTTAGAGGAAATCAATTATGCATTCCAAGGAGTTCAATGAGGGAGAATCTAGTCAAGGAGAAACACAGTGGAGGGTTGGCTGGACACTTTGGTCGGGATAAGACCATTGCCCTTGTTAGTGAGAACTACTATTGGCCATAGTTGCAGCAAGATGTGAAGATATTTGTGCAAAGTTGTAGAGTATGCCAGATGGCGAAGGGTGTGAGACAGAACACTGGATTATATCAGCCATTACCTGTACCAGAGAGACCATGGGAGGACATCAGCATGGATTTTGTTCTTGGCCTACCAAGGACAGAGAGGGGAAATGACTCCATATTTGTGGTGGTTGACAGGTTTTCAAAGATGGCACATTTTATTCCCTGCCAGAAAACTAATGATGCAGTTCATGTTGCAGGTTTATTTTTCAAAGAGGTGGTACGACTTCATGGTCTACCAAAGAGTATAGTTTCTGATAGAGATACCAAGTTTGTTGGGTATTTCTGGAGAACCTTGTGGAAGAAATTGAAGACAGATTTGAAATTCAGTTCTGCATACCACCCACAGCTTGATGGACAAACAGAGGTGGTGAATAGAAGTTTGGGTAATCTATTGAGATGCTTGGTAGGAGATAAGCCCAAGGGATGGGATTTGGTTTTGCCATAGGTGGAATTTGCATACAACAATTCTGTCAATAGGAGTACTAACAAATCTCCATTCCAGATAATATATGGGAGCAGTCCAAGAAATGCTTCTGAGTTGAGGAAGATGGATACAAGGGAAAAGTGCAGTGCTGAGGCTGAGGACTTTGCAGAGCATCTGAAGAGCTTGCATGAAGAAGTGAAGAAGCATATTACTAAGATGAATACTCAATATAAGACAAGGGCAGACCAGAAGCGACGGTTTAAGGAATTTGAAGTGGGAGATGAAGTTATGGTCCATCTGAGAAAAGAAAGGTTTCCTGCTAAAACCTATAACAAGCTAAAGATGAAGAAGTTTGGACCATGCAAAATCATAGAAAAATAGGATTCAGGCAATGCATATGAAGTGGAATTGCCAAGTGGGCTTAACATATCACCTATTTTTAACATTTCAGATTTGGTAGAATACCATGAAGGAGACAATGGTGAGGGACCAATAGCAGAATTGTGGAATATTCCAGCATCTACTCCAGATACGAAAGAGATAGAAGAGATCCTGGATACACGCATCGGCAAAAGTACCAAAAATAGGCAGTATGCAGAATATCTGGTTAAGTGGAAAGGCAGACCTGTTGAAGATTCATCTTGGTTGTCGAAGGCTGAGGTTGAACGCCTTGGTTTTCTTCCAACAATAGAGAAGTGAAGGTCACTTCTCAAAATTACCCTAGGTGTCTGATGCAGGAGCATCCAGTGGTGTAAGAGTGATCTTGCATCACCCAAAAAAAATTGTAATTGTTTAATTTTGTAAAACTAGTAAAACTAGTTTAACTTGCAGGAGATTTTTGAAGGTCTTAGAGGTCGAATTTGAGGATTTTTGGCTAGACATGAGCCTTGGCATGCATCCCTACTTAGCTCGTTTCATGCCATTTCTGAAAACATGCTGTAATAGTCAATCGGGTCAACGAGTGCGAAGTTATGACCTCGACAAGTTGCCCCCAAAATTCAAATTTGAATTTTAATGGTTTTAGGTGGGAAAAAGGGAAAACAGGGTATTTGAGGGAATTTTCAAAATTGTAAAGGGGTCTTTTCTCTTGTATCCTTATTTTTGGCATGAAAGTAATGAAAGGTTTGATTCTCTGACTTGTTCAAAGGAAAAATACCTGTGTATCATTTGTTTGGTGTTGCTTGTGTAACGTGATCCACACCAAATCTTCTAGTATTTATGAAGTTGGAGGGACAACTATTTATACAGTTGCAAGCGAAGGAAAACCATATCACCCACATCAAAACTACACTCAGAATGATGTTTATCAACCTATTGGTGCATCTGATTCTGGGCTACCTCCAAATTCAGCTTCAATTGATAGAGGACATCAGCATGCTGCCTGAGAGTAGTGTTGACTGCATGGAACTTAGAGCTACTTGGAATGTAGGAGGAAGACGTCGATGGAGGGTACCCATAAATTGCCTCAAAAGGGGTAACCTTGGTGGCTATGTGATAGGAAGTATTTTCTAGATTTATTGGTAAAAAAAAATGAATTGTATTTTTTTTGGATTTTTTTAATAAAGGAATAACAGAAATGAAAACACACGGAAATTTATACCTAACAGGCGAAATGGATGGCAAGAATCGTCTCAGTTGCAGTAGAACTCGTCCTTGGAAAGCGCTCTGATACCACTTTTTAGGAATATACTATTGAAATAAAGCCCACACACACACAAAATACTGAAATATAACTAAAATACATGCAATAACAGAATAATACTATGCAAAAAGTAATTATGAAATTGAAATAGTCTCACAAATAACTCAAAATTGTAGGCCTCTTCGAGGGGCAACCTCCTTCAATATTTCATTAACTTGCAAAAATATGCTTCGTACATGGCTTCATAGCTTTTAGAGAAATACTTAATGCAAACCCTAACCCTAGGATCAAGAGTTGGCTTACATGCAAAATGCCACTCGAGCTAGAATCTTCTACCAAATGTCGGTTACAATCTTGATAACGGTTACATCAAATGGCCCCACTTGGCTAGGAGCATAACATACCATGTACATTACAAAATAACATTATATATGGGATCCCCCATGTTGGAAGTGGGTCATTACATACTAATGGGAATTACAAAATAACGTTAGGATGGGATCCTAACATAGAAGTGGTCAAGAATGAAGACTTTCACTAAGAATTTGAATAACTTTGGATCTTATTACATATGATTACATTCTTGATGATAAAAGGAAAAATATAAAAATAAGAACATCAAATGCTTATTTATGATTATACCAAGTCTATAGGCTCATATTGTATCTTGGATCCAACTCAAAAGAAGCTTCTTATGAGGCAAGATGTTTAGTTTGATGATCAACTAATAAAATATTATGAGTGGTTTAAATAAAAGAGTTTGAGTGACTAATAAAATATCTTAAGGAGAAATTTGAAATATAATAATCTGACATCCATCATCTATTGTTTCTTTTTACTATTAGTGAATATGTACAGGGAAATTCACATAGTAAGCCAAAAGTGCATAATATTGCTACTATGTCAATACAACAACCCATAATAATGTAATTAAATGGGCCAGAATCAATAAATAACTTTGAATACAATCCTTAAATATTTTTTACATTATACCACAATGTAATGCACACAAATATTCAAACCATGATTCGCAATATATTCACACACTATATTCAATATGGATAACAAGATTACAGTGCTTTATAATACAAGATAAAGTACTACAAATTCACATTACATACAAACTCACATGTTATCCTTATTAATAGCCTTTACAAAGAGTCTCTTGGTATTTCATCTTCAACTAAATTTTCATCTCCTCAAACTCATGGGAGATATGACTCTTTATATTTCTCATAGAAGAAATATATTTATTGACTCCCTAATAATGACAAACATCTAATTATTACTAAATGAAAATATTTTTTTCTGGTCAATAAAGGAAATTTATATTAATGTAAGGGTTTTGGAAGGGACCCCAAAACCTTAATACATCCAAAGTGAAACTGAATTACATCAGTCTTAATAGGCAACAAAGTAAAATTTGTCAAAAATAGTGAGAAACCCAAAAAACAAAAACTAGAGGACCTACAGTACAAAAGGTATGATCCCATCCCAAGGTTCAAGCCCATATTGAGGGGGATCCCACGTTCGAGGCCAAGCCTTCAATTGTCGTCAAGGGTGTTGCGAATCTCCTCTACATCCTTGAATATGATACTAAGCTGCACATGGGCAGCACCAAGGTCATTTGCCACCTATTGGAGGATGGTCCACTAGGACTTAACTATTTTGATAATCGTAGAGAGGGTGGCTATAGAGCTAGCTAGGTGGCTTAGAACCGTATTCCAGAGATCACCCTTATCACCAGTAACATTAATCAGTATCGAAGCACCAATACCTTTGGTCTTCACCTCACCTTCAATCTTCACCTCCACCCGAGCAGGATTTTTTACCACATTGTTAGATTTAGCTAAAGAAGAGTTTGGTTTTTTGCCTAGCTCACTGGTTTTAGTAGGGGAAGCCGAGTTAGCTTTAATTTTTTTCTATCGTGGAGAGACATGCATGCGGGAAGGGCTAGGATTTTGGAGAAATTTTAACAAAGAGCACTTCACCGATCTCAACTTATGCTCAAAATATTCTACGGGTTTGATTTTGATCAGGGGAAGGAAAATCAGGGTTTGAGTCATCATTGGGGACCTCCTAGATGTGGGTTTCGCTACTAGAGCTAAAGGTAGACTTGGCATGGGTGGGTTAAGTGGGAGGGTAGGAGGGGAAGAGTGAAGGGGGAAATGGTGGGGGGTTGGGGGCAGGTTGAGAGGGACAAGGGTAGATTGAGAGGGTTCAAGTGGACTGAAAAGGGCCAGGGGAGTCATAGTGGGAGGGATTGGGAGAGTGAGGGGAGTGGTGGGGGCAAGGTATGTGGAGGGATTGAGGGAGGCGATGATAAAAGCTCTTCTAGAGAAAGTATCGAGGATGAGCTTGTAAAGGATGTCGTGCAGGCCTTGGTGGATAGTATAGTGGCTTTCCCAGTGCGGATTTGTGACAGATAATTTAATGGATCTAAAAAGGTAATAAATGATGTTGATTTTTCTATTACATCTAAAATGATTCAAAAAAGCAATATGGAAGCTTTGCAAAGTAGAGTCAATTTTTTTGACAGTGAAAAATTTAATTATGGGAACCATTACTCGGTCCCAAGGACCAAGGAGTTTGGTTCTTTCAATGCCCCCATCAGTGGTGAGGAGATCCTTACCTTTGTCTAGGAAGAACTCAAGACCCATTGCCATCACATATTTATCTCTACGAATGCTCCTCCCATCCATTGAAAGGCCCATCACCTCCACAAACAGTTGCACATCAATGGTAAACTCAAGGCCACGAATAGAGACGCGACCATCCTCCCAGGTATAGACGATGGAGTTGGTAATATCCTCCTCATTATCAATGAATTTTCATAATAAAGGGAGGAAATTGTGGATGATATCCTCGACCACAAGGTCAAGGTTTAGGGCTAATAATTTGATAATTACCATTGGGAGAATTCCACAAAGGGTTTTGGACTTAGGATGCACAAGATGTGAGTGAGGCTGATTGAAATGGAAATTATTTGAACACAGACTCAATTTAACAATCCAACTAGTATGCAACCGAAGAGGTTTGGATTTAAGGTGCATTTGAGCGATGCAAGGTGCGAAAGGTGGTTTTTCATGGGATGCATGACCCTCAATAATGTTTGAGCACTGCACCGATGAGGAACGATGGAGAAGTGATGGTTTTCAATGACACGATGGATAATCATGGTATAGGAAGTTGTAAAATATGGGTTGATATCTTCGTAGTGATTCCTAAAGGTGGTGCAAATATGGATGTTATTGAAATCATGATCAAGAGAAAAGCACATGTGAAAAGGTACGATTCTAAAGTATTGATTGGATAGGGCCCGAGGATTAATATCAAGAATACTAATTTGCATGACCGGGGAGAGACAAGGCATCATGGATCTGGCACCCAAAACGAGATGAACATTGGGACCCAACACAAGTAGTGGAAAGAGATGATGATGGATAATCAACGGAGATCGAGGGGGGTAGGGGTAGGTGTGTGCAAGATACACATGGACCAATAAGGGGAAGGATGTGGAGAGGTGACTAAGGGTAAACCAACAAGGGTGACACATGGGCGGTGAGTGTGATGACATGTGGGTAGTGACATCGACCAAAAGGCCTGACACCTAAGATGAGGGTTGGGGATCAGGGATGACCAAGGCGATCTTGAGATATAATTTCAAGTAGAACTATAAGAAAATAATTATACCATACATTGAGAAACCTCTGAGAGTATCCCATATTGGCCAATGAATCTACAGCGCCATTGGCTTCCCTAAACACGTGCTACACCATAGTCTTAGGATGAATGAGAAGGAGTTATCTGACTTCAAAGATAATGTTCCTTACCCTCTAGCTAGGGTTCTTGTTGGTTTTGGAATAGTTGATAATGTTTAGTGAGTCTCCTTTGACCACTAACTTGCATTGAAGATCACTTGTGATTAATAATCCCCGATAGAGAGCTTTGGCTTCCACAACATGGTTGGTGAGGGTGCCAAGATTCTCAGCATAGACAAGGACTATGTCTCCTTTATGGTTTCTAATGATTCCTCCTCTATCATCTAGCCTAGGATTTTCTCTAGAAGAGCCATCAAAGTTTATCTTAAGCCAACCTACCAAGGGTGGGGTCCATTTTGAGTTAGCTCTAGAGTTGGGGTGCACGGGTGGGATGATGGGGTCCATGGAGAGGTGGAGAAAGGAGGCAATGAAGGCTTCAATCCTAGGGCTTGGGGGTCTAGAGCATAGAAATAAGGAAGCATTTTTAGTGGTGAAGCTAAGGATATTATAGCAATCAAGGAGGGATCCCTAGGGGAATTCGAGAAAGCACAATTGTTACACTCAAGCCAAATTTACCACAAAAAATGGAGGCACATTGACCACAAGGATTTGACTTTAGGGTTCTTGAAGGGGTTGGGCCATTGGTTAAAAAGGTCAATCAGAGTGTGGGGGTGGGTCCAAGCAATGTTGAAGATGGTAAATATTGATCTCATGATTGATTTAGTGAAAGAACACTCAAGAAAGAGGTGACTTACTAGTTCCCACTCGAACATATAGAGATAGCATTGGTTGGGAAGCTAGAGCCCATGGTTTATGAGGTTGTCCAAAGTTAGGATTTTAATTCGTGCAACTAACCAGGAAAAGAATATAATCCAACACCTTGTGTATTACATTATTTGATATGCTACCAATATTCATTTTTGGCTTTGACTTTCCATCTTTGGTTCTAGCACATATTCTGGTACTGACTCTAGCTCTTGCTTTTTTTATTTTATCTTTCTAGTTCTAGCTTGAACTTTATTTCTAGATCAATTGTTGAACTAGCATATTCTCTATTTCTTGCTTGTTCTATGAGCACAATCATTATAGGACATTTTTTATACAAAGCATAATTTATGGATGAACCTATGCTTATCAATCTATTTTCCTTTTTGCAGAAACATTTCTACAACTCTTCCATTTTGTCAAGTTTATCCATAAACAATGCACATCTATTTTGTTTTTCTTTTCTTGACAAAATTTTTTAGACTGATTATTTTCTCCACAAATTTTACAACAATGGAGGATCCAACATTTCTCTATTTTATGTCCATGTCTATTATGACTCTTTCTTTTTCTTGATTTCTTTTTAATGGTCTCAATGTCACCTATACCAATATTTCCTATTACAAAACTAATATTAGTGTTTCTTATCACAAAATTACTCTCATTAGCTTGTCCTATAAATTTGAGGTCTTTTTATTTTGAGTTAAGTTCTTTAGAATGTCCTATAAGTTTGAGGTCTTTTATTTTGAGCTAATTTCTTTCACTTCTTGCTTTATTTTATTTTATCCCTATTTAGTACCAATTTCTTTTATGCTCCTTTTAAGTTCATCATTGTCTTGGTTTGAATGCAATAAGTCATTATTAGAACAATTATCATAACTTAGATCAAATTTTGAATGACTTCTATCATCACCATCCCTGTCACTAATTGAAGACTCTAAATCATTAACAACACACTATCCATCAACTCTAACAATTTGGCCTACATCTTGACCAACACACCATGTACAATCAAAGCTAACATTTTTTATACAAGCACTCTTATGAACATATCTAAAAATAACATTATCAAACTCAAAAGACCTCAAAACATTCTTCTCTAGGGAAATCCATCTAGTGTTATTAATATCTCCTTTATCATGACCATCACAAATATTCCGTATAAAATCAACACATAAACTTTTTGCACTCACTTTGTTTTCATGAATAATTCTCAAATCACATGCTCTATCTGTTCCCTAAATAAGGTCCTTTATATAACAAACATTTATTGTCATGGATATCAAATCACAAAATATGTCTATAATTATGGAGTCCAAATCATATGTATTGCACTTCATATTTTTCTTTTGATGAACATCACTACTGTCATGAATTACATCTTTTATCTTGGATTTCAAATTGTACCCCATATCCATTCTTTGAAGTATAACACATTTGTAACAATTTCCATATTTCATTATGGGTAACTTTATTGTTTCTATTTGTTTTTTATACTATTTTTATAAGTCATCAAGAGAAGATAAAATAGTACTTAATTACCAATTTGTTGTCACACAACTTTGAATTTTTTCTTCTTGTTTCTTGATGTGTTTATAATTTCTATGTTTTAACTTGGACACCTTCTTAGCCATATAAAAATTTATGTACAAATTCTTTATGAAAAAGTTCCCTTGACAATTTTGACTTCTATGATATTACACTTGTGATTAATATTTCTCTTGTGGTAGTAGTTGGTTCAAGTGTTTATGAGAAATTGATATCATATCTAGAGAAAATATGTCATTTTTGATAGAACCAATGGCTTTAATATCTTTGTCCTTTAATAAAATTATTTTTATTTCCATTTACCACCTTGAATTCAATTGTTCTACCATTTTTCAACAATCATGACATTGATATCAAGTTATTAGCTAATCCAGGCACATATATCACATTTTCTAATGTGCACTCAAGAAGAGGTAAGTTGAATAAAACATTGCCTACTCCTTGAACCTGGTATATTTTATCATCTACAATTTTGATAGGTATGCTTTGTTTTACTTGAAGAGAATCAAACCAATGCAAATTACTAGTCATGTGATTACTTGCTCCTAAATCAATATACCAATAATTATCCTCTAACTTTCCTATGCCATGTGCCATTTCAAGTTTTTGTTCTAAATTTTATTTCCCATTTTTCTGTTGAAATATTGTGGTGGTTTGACCCAATTGACCATGTTCTTCTCTATGAGAAAATTTTCTTCATTTTTGAGTCCCTCATCGAATAAAAATTAGTTCTTTAAACAAACAAGGCTTTGTAAGAGGGATTTTTGATGAAGACATAATTAAGATTCCTTGTAAAAAGAATTTCTTTCAATTTTTTTCCAACTCCTTCAAATGTAGAATCCTTCAATTAATGTCCATTTTTCCTTTATCTCAATTCTTCTGTAATTTGCTTAGATGATGGCAAGTTTGAAAAATGCTTTTAATTATCTAGTAGAGAACCTTTTAACTCTCTATTTAATTCAATATTTTCCTTCTTTGAACTTGCTTTTCTTCAAATTCCTTTTCAAGGTTTTCTTGTATTAAAAATTCCTATCATTGTTTTTTTTTTAATATTTCAAATGGATGTAGAATATCTAATATATATTTTAATTCTTCTAAATTTTTGTCTTCTTTTTTAAATTTAAAAAATTGTTCATTAAAAAATGACTTATTGGCCAATAATATTTTTATTCACCAATTTCCTTTTAATTCCCATAAAATGAACCTCCTAACTTTTTAAATAATAAACTGAGTTTGATTCTTCAAAAAAATTCTTTGCCTCCTCTAAAAATATCATTTAAAATGTTTCCTATGAATTCCTTTTGTCTCCCTAGTTATTTTCCTTTCAATATTTCAATGAACTTCCAAGGTAAAAATATTTCATACCTTATAAAGTATGCTCAATAATTTATCCTCATCTTCCTTTCTTGAATTAATCCTTCAATATCTCTACTCCTTTCCATAAAACTCCTTTAAATTTCATAAGAATATGCTCCCCCTTAAATATTTAATTCTTCCTTAATAATATCAAAATTTCACCAAATAAATCAAAGGTTATTATTAAATACCTTTACAAACTATGGTTCAAACCTTTGCATGCCTTCTTCTAGTTTCAATGCTTTGCAAATTGTGATTCTCCAAAGTCCTTCCTTCTCTGTCAATTTCTCACACGCTCACTTCTCCTGGAATATTTCATACCCAACCTCCATAAGTTACAATATCTAACCTCCCTACATGTTATGCATTATAATGTTCTATTTGAACGTTTATTTCTAGATGCCTTCTATAACTATTTATTTTATGTTCAAACTCTACAACTAAAATCTGCTTTTGCACATTCTTCCAGTCTACTCATCTTCTTTTCCAATATTTGACATCTCTCCTATGCTTTGTTTATCTCTCTTTTGCACATTATGTACTCACAATATCCTCCTTTCCTCTAGTCATTTTTCTTGCTTTAACTTCTCACTTCATTTTGCTTTGGTTTGAGCTTCAACTCATGGACTTATCCCTTATAGTGTATTACTTGCTTCTACAGCTTCTTCGTTGACCTCTTTAATGTAATTTTGGCTTCTTTGACTTCCTCCTCTAAATATTGTTTTCCTTGGGTACTCTACCAACTTAGGATTGGATGCTTTACTGACTTGGGTTCTCTTCATAATATATAATATCCTTATAGACTCTTGTAGGTTAAACATCATATATTCACTCAACACATACAATATTAATGGTAAATCCTTTATAACCCATGGACAAGACTCATGAATTATGGAAACCCATAATCGTAGCTTTGATACCACTATTAGTAAATGGGCTAGACTTAGTAAACAACTTTGAGTAAAATTCTTAAAGATTTTTTGCAATATACCACAATGTAATACACACAAATATTCAACCCATGATTCACAATGAATTCACACACTATATTCATTGTGGATAACAAGATTACATTATTTTACTATGCAAGACAAAGTATTGTAAATTAACGTTACATACAAACTCGCATGCTATACTTATTAATATACTTTACAAAAAATCTCTTGGAATTTCATCTTCAACTAACTCTTTATCTCCTCAAACTCATAGGAGATAAGACTATTTATATTTCTCATAGGATAAATATATTTATTGACTCCCTAATAATGAAAAACATCTAATGATTACTAAATGATAGATAGTTACATGACTCATAGACTCCAAATATTTACAAAGTATTTAAAATCTACGTGCAAGGTACCAAATAATATAATATACTCCAACAAATAATTGATTATAATGCATAAATAGGAAAATATGTTCTATAAGCAAAGTCTAAGCCAAGAAGAATTAGTAGACTACGTCAAATACCTAAGTGGTATGACTATAAAGAAGAGGATTTTTAATATGTTGTAGTTAAATGTTGTTCTCACCAACCAATATGCCAAGTTGTTAATTATGCTTTGTGGAAAATTCATGAAATTCCATGATCCTGATTCCTATGGTGAAGCCAAAGGGAATCGACATTGGGAAGCTACCTTAAAGGAGTATAGGGCTTTGATAAAAAATTGAATTGGGAGATAGCACATTGCCTCCTATAAAGAACCTTGTTGGTTGTAAATGATTACATAAGATCAAATTACACTCTAATGATGAAATGTAAAAGTATAAAGCATGCTTTGTATCATATGGGTTCAATCAAAAGGAAGGAGTTGATAATGGAGGTATTTCCACCAATTGCCAAAATGACCACAAATTAATTCTTTCCTTGGCATCTCAATTTGGATGGGAGATATATCACACATATGTAAATTTTACATTTATTTATGGTGATATCAATGAGGAAATCTACATGGCACAACCTCTAGGGTTTATACAAAAAGGAAAGGAAAACTTAGTGTTACCCAAATAAATTTTATATTGTCTCAAGTAGTTGCCATGTGCATGGTATTCTAAGATTTATAACTATTTGAAGGGTGAATGTTCTAAAATAACTCCATTAGATCCCAATTCATTTGTCAAGTAAAATTTACTAGTCATCATTGTCCTATATGTTGATGACCTAATCATTACATGAAACCCCAAGGAGATCATCATTGAGGTAAAAATATACCGCAACAAAATTTTGAGATGATAGGTTTAAGACTCATACACTACTTGGAAAATGAGGTATGGCAAATAAAGGATACAATGTTGGCCTCTCAACAGTGATATGTCAAGAATTTACTTTCTAAATTTGTTATAAAGGAGTGTATACCTTTGAGTACACCATGTTCCAAATACACTGAACTAAGTTTTGACACAAACACAACTCTAGTTGATGCAACTTGCTATCACCAATTGGTAGAGAGTTTTGTTTAATTAACCAATACTAGGCAATGATGTTTTCTTTGCAATTGGATTAGTCTTTTAGTTTATGCAAAGAGCTAAAAAGAGTCACATTGGCCAATTATAAAATACCTCTTGGATAATTTGAAGGGTACTTCCAATATTGGGTTAGAATACTCTAGAACAATGAAAATGCATTTAATTACTTACACTAAATCATATTGAGAACATGATCTACATTATTACCATTCTATCACAAGCTATGTATTCAATATTTTAAGTGGGTCCATTTCTTGGGATTCTAATAATTAACTAAATATTACACATCTCTCAATAGAGGCAGATACCAAATATTTTCCTTTAGGTCAATGGTTAGAGGGATGACCTAAGTTTTTAGAGATTCCTGCAAATGCATCAATCATCCAAGTTGATAATTATATTATAATTAATTTTAACAATAACTTAACATTTCATACCAGACAAAATGCATTGAATTGCAACATCAATTTTTCCAAGAGTTAGTAGAACAAGAAAAGCTTCATTAGGAATATGTCCCAACTAGGCATAAAGTAGAATACTTATTCACCAAGGCCTTGACCATGGATTTATGTGAATGTCTAGGTCTTAGAGAAGTTGTCCTTAAGGGGGATGTATTGGTAATTTCAAATCCTAATATTCTCTATATTATCTTGTAAAATACCCCTCACATTAAGGGGGGATGTTTGAAACCACTTGGAGTGCACAATGTATTTGAAACTTAACCATGGTTATCCATACAATTAATTATCATGGTTAATAAACATGTATATAGATCTATTTAAATACCTATAAGAGGTATGCAAACATAGATTAAAAAGTAAAAAATATTGATGGATCACTCCATCATTTATAATTCTTATGTGTTGATCCTATGTTTGTCTTTTATTTATAAATATATTTAAGCACCTATAAGGGGCATGTAAACATACATCAAAAAGTAAAAAATATTGGTGTATTACTCCATCATTTATAATTCTTATGTGTCGATCCTATGATTGGTTTTTATTTTATAAATCTATTTAAACATCTATAAGGGACATGTAAATATAGATCAAAAAGTAAAAAATATTGGTGGATCACTCCATCATTTATAATTCTTGTGTCAATATTGTATTTGATTTTGTATTTTCTTTATTTAGTTACTTTTCCAAACAAACAGGTGTTGAAGCTTATAAACCCTTGTACTCAAGGTATCGTTCCAATGGCCAAGTGAGTTGCTAAGTATTGAAGGACAATGAACCTTTGAAATGCTTGATTCGATTTCGAATTCAAATTGCTTCTTGCAATTGATCATGGCAAAATGTTATTATAGTTGATAATATTTTGAATTCTAGCTTCTTTACTATTAGAGGGTTTCCCCTTATTTTAGGCCTTGAATATATCCCAAAAGCAAAAGTGTTTTGAAGCTTATAAACCCTTATATTCAAGGTATCATTCCAATGGCCAAGAGAGCTGAAAAAGATTTGAAGGGTAATGAACCTTGGAAATGCTTGGTTAAGTTTTGAATTTAAATTGATTCTTACAATGGGTCATGGAAAAATGTTATTGTGTTTGATAATATTTTGAATTCTAGCTTATTTATTATTAATGGATTTCCCATTATATTAGGCCTTCAGAATGCTTGACAATATATTGCCTCTCTTTTATCATGGGATGGTTCATCCTTGAGGTAAGGACTTAGTTTCTCCATTTTATCTATTTGGTGGAATTGAATAGTGTAGTTCAATGATAAACCTTTGTCCTTAGAGCAACAATTTATGAAAAACTATTTTATAAGAGAAATATTTGTTGATATGTAGAATATTTCTTTTGATAAATGGAAATCATGACATCAATTAAAATCTTAATTTGGTTTACCATATGCCTAAAAGAACATTATTATTGTTGTTTAGGATCTAGTCGAGGATGAATTGAAAAATAAGTTATCAATATTTATGGTCTATATTTAGTATAAGGACTAGCATTGGCTTGATGGCCATAGTATTTGTGTTCCTTTAATCAAATCACTATATAAGTCACTCAACTCCTTCTATTATTATTAATTCTAGGTTAAATAATAAATGGTATGTAAATCTAGATAATTCATCTTGAAGGAATGTGAGTGCCAAAATCTAAAAATATGATGCTTCTATTGCTAGCAAGTTATTATCTTGGTGAATTCTTCATTTTAATATTCCTTCCTGAAGAACATAGGCTTATACTGAGAGGGGGTGAACAGTATAAGATCAAATTTTACTTTTCTTTCCCAAACAATATTATCCAATATTATCAATGGCAATATCAATAGCAGTAATCAAAGCAATGCACAAATCATCACACACAAGAGAGACACAAATTTAACGTGGTTCACCCAATGTGGGCTACTCCACGGAGAAAATATTTCTTCTAAATTTTCTCAACAAATCTCTTGGGAATCAATTCCCTATTACAATGTTTATGGACCTCTATCCAAAGGAGACACCAATCCCCTATGCTCTAATTTGTGGATCTCTCTCCATAGGAGAACTCTATCCCCTTGCTCTGGTTCGTGGATCTCTCTCCATAGGAGAACTCTATCCCCTAGCTCTAGTTCATGGAACTTGATCTAAGAGAACTCTATCTCCTCAACTAGTTCATGGATCTCTCTCCATATAAGAACTCTATCTCCTCAACTGGTTCATAGATCTCACTCCATAGGAGAACTCTTTCCCCTTTGCTCTAGTTCATGGATCTCTATCCATAGGAGAACTCTTCCCTTCTACATAGGAGAACTCTATCCCCTCTACTCTGGCTGGTGAACTTCTAGAAGACTTCTACCCCCACTACTCTGGCTTGTGGATCTCTCTCCATAGGAGACCTCTGTCCCCACTACACTGGCTGATGGACCTCTATCCATTGGAGACCTCTATCCTCTCTGCTTTATCACCTCCAAAGCCTGCTCTCAACTCTATCTCAAATTTACACCAAACTTTGTCCAAGTCTAAAAATCTCAAACTTGCTCAATCTATCCCAAACTCTCAAAGACTTCCAAATCTACTTTTAATCCTTCTCAAAAGACTTGCTCAAATCTTAAGCCTTCTCAAAAGACTTGCTCAAATATACCTCAAGCCTTCTCAAAGACTTGCTCAAATATACCTTCAAGCCTTCTCAAAATACTTGCTCAAATCTTCCCTCAAGCCTTCTCAAAGACTTGCTCAAATCTACCCTCAATGCTGCTCACAAAACCTTCTCAAATAACTCCAAATCTTGCATACAAAACACAACTTAAATCTCTTTCAGAAAAATCTTTCTTCACATAGATAAATTCTACTTAGAATTCATTTAACCTCTGGAACATATAGAGAATGATATGCTCTATCAAAAACTCAATATGTTTCACACTCACAAATCTTGTACTCAATTAACCAATGTCTTTCTCTTGCAAAATCCTTTTCAAATCAAATCAAAATAATGTATAACAAAATTGGTCTATCTTTCTTGTAAATTTTCTCTCAAATATCAATCACACCAATGCACAATTTTCCCTTACAAAATTGATCTCAAACACTTTCACAATTGCTATCAATATCTCTCAAACCAATGTTCAAAGGTTTCACAATGATGTACTAACTTGTCTTCAACCCTAGCACAAGTAGTTCACAATCTCTAGTACAATTGTCTCAATCTCTTTCAACAATGAAAGCACACTTGTTCTCAAACTCTATCCCAAATATTTCCAAAACCAATCAATAATGAAGTACAAGAAGATCTTCAAACTCTAATGCAATTGTTTCAACTTTCTCTCAATAATTGATGCACATGTAGGTCTCAAACCCTAACTCAAATATTTTCAACAATGCTTACCAAACAACCCTTTTATCTCCACCTTATATTTCAGAAACATTCACTTCAACAAAACACTTTAATAAGGAATGATGTGCCCATACCTCTTAGTTTACCCTTATGGAGATATGTCTTCAAAAACTTTGTCTCACAAACAACTGATTTTTCTTGTGCCACTTCAAGGGTTAGATAGGAAAATACTTTCTCAAACCATCACATAAATTTTCTTCTCAAAAATATATGCTCAATTTAATTCCAAACCAATGCTCTATAACTCCCTTGGTTTTTCAAAATAAAGCATTAAATCATGAACCAAGTCCTTTAAATTTAATGCCACTATTACAAGCAATAAAAACACATTTTACACCTTTTATCTCCCTACTTTCATAAAATAATTTCCAAACCACTTAATGACCCATAACATTGATTTACAAATTTAAATCAACCATTTACACCTTATCACTCCTACTTTTGCATATATAAAAATAAATTTTTAATGACAACAATATCTTCAAAATATTTGGCAAAAATAAATTATCCTTATACCTCCTATTTTCCAAAAACTTTTATACCATAGCACACCCCTCAAACACCAAGCAAAGCAAATATTAAACAACCTTAGCGCATACCTTTTTCAAAAATTATTAATGTTGGCATGGATAGGAATCGACCCTCCGACCTCAACCTCCTAACGCAGGCGCTTAACCACTTGCGCTAGCCAAGCGGTTGAGACCTATCGTGTAGGCCTCCACCTTTGTTCCTTGGCGCATTCATCAAAAACAATAAAAACTCTTCAAAAATTGGTGCTAGGGAGAATCAAACTATAGACCTCCACCTTCCAAATGTCTTAACACAAGTCTAGCCACCACTGGGCCACCCTAGTGGATGACATCAAGGGATGGATGAACCTTTCATTAATTTATCCTCCTTCTATGCTCCGAAATCAATGCTATCCTCTTGTCCTTATTCACTGTCACACTTGCATGATTTCTCGAATGATCACATTATTAAAAGCACACCATTATTTCCAAAAATCTTAGGGTATAAATATGCTTTTCATGCACGTTTTAGATGTCGGCCCACCTTTGAAATTAATTTAAAAATAATTCGATTTATTTTTGGCACCATGCAATTTTAAACTTAGGTTTTATAATATTTAAAAAAATATTATATTAAACCTTTTGCCTTGGGTCTTTTTCACCAATGAGAAGTAAACCTTTTGCCTTGGGTCTTTTTCACCAATGAGAAGTAAACCTTTCTTGAATTAAAATCTCTCTTTCCTTTTTATTTACCAAATGAAGCCCTTGTTATTTCCAAATCTCCCTTAATAATATTTAAATATTATAATCCTTTTCTTCAAAATTCTCTTTGCTTGCTTTTACAACCATGGAAAATTCCTTTGCATTTATTGTTTCAACCTTGAAGACAAAACTCAACCTTTTCACCTTTGACATCAATGAAAATCAACTTTGACATCAATGACAATACTATACTCAAAATTTCCAACAATCTCCCCCTTTGTCATTGATGGCAACCCTTTCTAAAAATTCCTTTTCCTACCATTGGATTCCAAATCTGCTCCCCAGAAATTGCTCCCCATTGAATGCTCTCCCCCTTACTCAAATATCTCCCCCTTTGACATCAATGGCAAAGGGACTCCTTTGGGGCTAAATATAAGACTCTTAGCTCAGCCCCCTCCCCACCTCCTCTCCTTGAGGTGATTAATTTTGGGGTGGGAGTATCTCTACTCCCAACATACAATGCTCTTTTTCTTTGTCAACCTTCTTTTTCAACATTTTTGTAGTCATACCCTTTTGATCCTTTTGAGTGTCCCTATTCTTTCTTGTCTCTGGAAGTTCTGGAAACTCTGTTCTACACCACTTGGCCTTATGCCCAAGATTATTGCACTTGTAACACTTAATGTTGTAGTTCTTTGAAGGTGCAAATATCTTGAAGTTCCTCTTGGTGAAGCCATACTCATTTCTATCATGAACCCTACAGTGGATTGCTTTATGACCAAAGTGATTACAAGAGTAGCAATACCCTTGAAAGAAATATCCATATTTGAAATAGTTGACATTCCTTTTAGTGAGGCCATACTCCTTCTTTCCATGAGTCCTGCAATGCATAGCCTTGTGACCAAACCGATTACATGAAAAACAATGTCCTTTGAAGAAATCTTGTCTTGAACCCTCTGGTCTCTTAGTCCTTTCTTTTCCTTCTCTGTGATGATCCTTGTTTCTTGTTTGTGCATTGTTTCCTTTCTTAGTGAAGCTTCTATTCTTCAACTTATCCACATAAGTCTCACTTTCTTCTTCACTCTCTTCCTCTGAAACTTCCTCTTCTTTTGAGCTTGAGCTTGACCCTTCTTCTTGTTTCCCTTGTCCTTCTTCAAAACCAAGTCCTATTTTGATAGATGAAGATCTTTGTGCATTGATAATCTTATCCAAAGTCTTTGAACTTTTCCCAAACTTGTGTAGCTTGTCCTTAGAATCTTTCACTTCCATCCTTAGTGAAACTACCTCTTGTTCTAATCTTTCACATTCTAACTCTTTTACCTCTAACTTTTCACTCATGACCTCTTTAATTCTCCTTGCCTTAGCTTTTGAGTTTGTCAGGTCTTGTATAAGCTTTTCTTTTTCTTCCTCACATTCTTGAACTTGAGCCTTTAGTCTTGAATTCTTCTTTCTAACCTTTTTCAATTCTCTGAGAGCAACAATAAGTTCTGCTTCTAGATCTACTGTGCCTTCCTCTTCATTTTTTGAATATTTCTCTACTTCTTGGTCTTCAAGAGCATCTTCATACTTTTTAAATTTATCTTCAATAGGAGCATTTTCTTCCTCTTCTATTGCCAAAAATAGAATCTCTTCTTCTTCACTATCTAAGGGTCTTTCATCACTATCACTTGAAGCCTTGCCTGCCTTGTTAACATAGAAACTCTTCTTGTGCCTTTGAAAGAACTTATTTTCATGCTTGCCTTGTCCATACCTATTTTTCTTTTCATGCCTAGATTTTCCTGCTTCCTTTTTCTTATGATCCTATTTCTCTTCACTGCTACTGCTTCTAACTTCTGGACAATTAGATGCATAGTGACCAAAATTACCACAATTAAAACATTTCACTATTTTCATACCTTTGTGCTTTCTTGAGTCCTTCTTGTTTCTTCTCCCATAGTTAGCTTCTTCATCACTGCTTGACTCACCACTTGATTCTGGTTTCTTATATTTTGTCTTCTTTGATGCTTTGAAAGCTACCTCTTTCTTGGAGTTGGGATCCTTTACTATTCTCATCTCATAAGCTATGAGAATTCCATGTAACTCATCCATAGTCAAACTTTCAATATCTCTCATCTCTTCTATAGCTGAAACTTTTCCATCATACCTCATAGGAAGTGACCTTAAAACCTTTTGAGCAACACTGGAGTCTTCAATTTCAAATCCAAGTCCACGCATGGTATTAACAACCTCATCCACATGAAGTAAGTATGTAGCAATATCTTCCTCATCTTCCATATTTAAATCTTCAAACCTTTTCTTGTGGTTTTGTAGTTTTGCCAACTTGACCTTTTTATCTCCTTCATATGTTTGCTTCAATTTATCCCATATCTCTTTTGTTGATTTGCAGTGCATAAATTTCACAAATTTTACTTCATGTAAACCACTCAAGATTCCATTCATAGCCTTAGAATTATTCACATGCAATAGCTTACCATATTTATCTATGGGAGGATTAGTTGTAGGTGTGAACCCATCCTCAATTGATTGCCATGTCTCATATCCTTGTGCCATCAGGTAAGTCTTCATTCTTATGCTCCAAAAAGCATAATTGTTCCCATAAAACAATGGTGCCTTATTTGATGAAGATCCATTCTGAGATGCCATCTGTGTTCCTATAATATCTTCCTTCAAGTTGTTAGACTCTTCCAAAGGAACCCTCTCTAATACCAATTGAAGAACATAAGCTTATACTGAGAGAGGGGGTGAATAGTATAAGATCAACTTTTACTTTTCTTTCCCAAATAATATTATCCAATATTATCAATGGCAATATTAATAGTAGTAATCAAATCAATGCACAAATCATCACACACAAGAGAGACACAAATTTAATGTGGTTCACCCAATGTGGGCTACTCCACGGAGAAAATATTTCTTCTAAATTTTCTCAACAAATCTCTTGGGAATCAATTCCCTATTACAATGTTTATGGACCTCTATCCAAAGGAGACACCAATCCCCTATGCTCTAATTTGTGGATCTCTCTCCATAGGAGAACTCTATCCCCTTGCTCTGGTTCATGGATCTCTCTCCATAGGATAACTCTATCCCCTAGCTCTAGTTCATGGAACTTGATCTAGGAGAAATCTATCTCCTCAACTAGTTCATGGATCTCTCTCCATAGAAGAACTCTATCTCCCCAACTAGTTCATGGATCTCACTCCATAGGAGAAATCTTTCCCCTTTGCTCTGGTTTGTGGATCTCTATCCAGAAATGAGAGAACTCTTCCCTCTCTCTAGTTGGTGAAATTCTAGAAGACTTATGCCCCCACTACTCTAGCTTGTGGATCTCTCTCCATAGGAGACCTCTGTCCCCATTGCACTAGTTGATGGACCTCTATCCACTGGAGACCTCTGTCCTCTCTGCTCTATCACCTCCAAAGCCTACTCTCAAATCTATCTCAAATCTACACCAAACTCTATCCCAAGTCTACTCTCAATTCTATCTCAAATCTATCCAAGTCTTCTCAAGACTTGCTCAAATCTGCCTCAAGCCTTCTCAAAGACTTGCTCAAATATCCTCAAGCCTTCTCAAATACTTGCTCAAATCTTCCCTCAAGCCTTCTCAAATACTTGCTCAAATTTACCTTCAAGCCTTCTCAAAGACTTGCTCAAATCTACCTCAAGCTTCTCAAAGACTTGCTCAAATCTACCTTCAATGTTGCTCACAAAACCTTCTCAAATAACTCCAAATCTTGCATACAAAACACAACTTAAATCTCTTTCAGAAAAAGCTTTCTTCACACAGATAAATTCTACTTAGAATTTGTTTAACCTCTGGAACATATAGAGAATGATATGCTCTATCAAAAACTCAATATGTTTCACACTCACAAATCTTGTACTCAATTAACCAATCTCTTTCTCTTGCAAAATCCTTTTCAAATAAAATCAAAACAATGTATAACAAAATTGGTCTATCTTTCTTGCAAATTTTCTCTCAAAGATCAATCACACCAATGCACAATTTTCCCTTACAAAATTGATCTCAAACACTTTCACAATTGCTATCAATATCTCTCAAACCAATGTTCAAAGGTTTCACAATGATGTACTAACTTGTCTTCAACCCTAGCACAAGTAGTTCACAATCTCTAGTACAATTATCTCAATCTCTTTCAACAATGAAAGCACACTTGTTCTCAAACTCTATCCCAAATATTTCCAAAACCAATCAATAATGAAGTACAAGAAGATCTTCAAACTCTAATGCAATTGTTTCAACTTTCTCTCAATAATTGATGCACATGTAGGTCTCAAACCCTAACTCAAATATTTTCAACAATGCTTACCAAACAACCCTTTTATCTCCACCTTATATTTCAGAAACATTCACTTCAACAAAACACTTTAATAAGGAATGATGTGCCCATACCTCTTAGTTTGCCCTTATGGAGATATGTCTTCAAAAACCTATCTCACAAACAACTGATTTTTCTTGTGCCACTTCAAGGGTTAGATAGGAAAATACTTTCTCAAACCATCACATAAATTTTCTTCTCAAAAAGATATGCTCAATTTAATTCCAAACCAATGCTCTATAACTCCCTTGGTTTTTCAAAATAAAGCATTAAATCATGAACCAAGTCCTTTAAATTTAATGCCACTATTACAAGCAATAAAAACACATTTTACACCTTTTATCTCCCTACTTTCATGAAATAATTTCCAAACCACTTAATGACCCATAACATTGATTTACAAATTTAAATCAACCATTTACACCTTATCACTCCTACTTTTGCATATATAAAAATAAATTTTTAATGACAACAATATCTTCAAAATATTTGGCAAAAATAAATTATCCTTATACCTCCTATTTTCCAAAAACCTTTATACCATAGCACACCCCTCAAACACCAAGCAAAGCAAATATTAAACAACCTTAGCGCATACCTTTTTCAAAAATTATTAATGCTGGCACGGACGGGAATCGACCCTCCGACCTCAACCTCCTAACGCAGGTGCTTAACCGCTTGCGCTAGCCAAGCGGTTGAGACCTATCATGTAGGCCTCCACCTTTGTTCCTTGGCGCGTTCACTGAAAACAATAAAACTCTTCAAAACTGGTGCTAGGGAGAATCAAACCGCAGACCTCCACCTTGCAAACGTCTTAACACAAGTCTAGCCACCGCTAGGCCACCCTAGCGGATGACGTCAAGGGATGGACGAACTTCACTTTAATTTATCCTCCTATGCTCCAAAATCAGCGCTATCCTCTTGTCCTTATTCGTTGTCACACTTGCACGATTGCTCGAATGATCGCATTAATAAAAGCACACCATTATTTCCAAAAACCTTAGGGTATATATATGCTTTCCATGCACGTTTTAGACGTCGGCCCACCTTTCAAATTAATTTAAAAATAATTCGATTTGTTTTTGGTGCCATGCAATTTTAAACTTAGGTTTTATAATATTTAAAAAATATATTATATTAAACCTTTTGCCTTGGGTCTTTTTCACCAATGAGAAGTAAACCTTTTGCCTTGGGTCTTTTTCACCAATGAGAAGTAAACCTTTTGCCTTGTCAATTAAAATCTCTCTTTCCTTTTTATTTACCAAATGAAGCCCTTGTTATTTCCAAATCTCCCTTAATAATATTTAAATATTATAATTTAAATATTATAATCCTTTTCTTCAAAATTCTCTTTGCTTGCTTTTACAACCATGGAAAATTCCTTTGCATTTATTGTTTCAACCTTGAAGACAAAACTCAACCTTTTCACCTTTGACATCAATGACAATCAACTTTGACATCAATGACAATACTATACTCAAAATTTCCAACACTTCCAAGATATTTCTTGGCATATTTGGAATTTTAAATAATAAATGTCCTATTGGTGGTAGACTTAAAATTATAAAAAAATATTTTTTTTGTCTTGTAGATATGCTAGGTATATTTGGTATATTGTGTAGAGAGACTATCTAACTATATTTTCTTGAAAACTCAAGTGTATGGATGCATTGTTTGGTTCTTTTGGAAATTTTGATAAAATCTTGAGGACATGTAGCTAGTTTGTTCTATTAAACATTTGGAATATTACATGTTATAATTATTTTGATGATGACAATTTCTCCTTGGCTTTTGGTATTCTTTGACTTTACACAAATAACTTACTACAAGTGTAGGTTCTCATCGTACAGTTGAAGGAGCAATAGATATGGTATGAAGACACTTGTAATAGATATTAGGTTCTTTTCTTTGCACTTGGAAATCAGATGTATGTTAATGATAAGCTATTGGAGTCCATTATGAAGAAGCTTGAAGAGAGAACTGATTCAAAATATGAACTTGCTTCCATTAGATTTCAATTGTTGGATATGATTTAGAAAGTTGATGGCTTATCTTGAACCAAGGACAAATGATATTGATCCCTTTTATTTATTTTGTTATTAGCTTTTGTTGTTTTAGAAATAAATTATTCTGGCTAAAAATTTGAACTTATAGGACCCTTTATTGTATAATTTCTCATGACAAGCTACAAATTTAAATTTAGCTTGTAGTTTTGTTTTTGAATTTAATGAAAAATCCCTTGTGAGGGCACCTTGGTTTGAGAAACCACGACCAAGGGGTTCTAAACCATCAAAATCACCCGAAAATCATGCTCAGTCCTGACCACACCAACATGATCAACTAGATTTTTGACAAATTTTGTGCATTTGGTAGGGTGGACATTCAAACCAGCGATCTCCCTTGGAGGATTGCCCTACTCTCTCCAACTCACCTACAACACGTGGGTAGCTTGCAGTTTTATTATTACATAAACTTTATTATTTTATTAACTTCACTTATATAAAAACATGTCACTACATAATTATATCATAACAAACCATACTATTATGGTATTCTAAATCATAATATATATCACCTACCAATATTTTGAATATAAATATTCACATTAAAAACAAACATTTGTAATCACTTGAACCAATGTCATTTGATAAATTTAGTTAGTTATATGATATTGATTAAAAACATGAACCCTACATATATAATTTCTATTTACACTTGATGTACAGACCCTATACCCTTAAAATTTTAATGTTCACATATGATATTGGAACCTTGAGCTATGGTGTGAAATTTTTACTCTCCATCATTTTAATGCATAACATTTATGATTGATTTATATAATGAATTAGATATTATTTGCATCATTTTAATCAAAATAGTATTTATTATTATTATTATTATTATATAGATAGATAGATAGATGTATGTATGTATGTATGTATTTTTAATAATCTATGTGTGGCTTCTATTGGGGACCACTCCCATTACAAAAACAAAATATTGCATTGCTCTTGTTACATTTCTAACAAGTTAATTGCATATCCAACTTTACCTTTGATCAAAGATATTCTTCATTTGCATTTCTATCACAAATATTCTCCATCTTCCTCAAACTGCCAAGTTTTCACAATCACCTCATTTTATATCAGATGCCTTCTAAAATTTAAATTCTACCAAGATGAAATTCAACACTGCTAATGGCTAAAATATTTGTGGCTCAACTTCTATATCTATAAATATCTTGTCTATAACAACCTCACATACCTTTTTTTAAGGTTCTTATCCATTCCCCTAATTTTCCAAGATATTATTTTCATTGTTATTTTTTATTTTATTTGTGGGTTTAGACTTTAGCCCCACTTATTGTTAGCACTTATGATATTTGCTTTTGTTTTCCCATATCAATATCCCTCTAGGTTTCTTCTTCTCTTTATTTTTTCTTCTTGGATCTTCCTCTATTTTTTTATTCTCGACAATACTTTCATCTTCATCAATCTCTTCAATCTTCTCATATTGCTTATAGTAAGAATTGTCATCGTCAGGTTTACCTTGTTTTGAAGGATCTAAAGTGCAAGGAATTACATCAAAAGCACAATCTTATTTATGTTGCCCTAGAAACCCTAAAGTAGAAGGATGCTCTTATGTAGCAATTACCTTCTTATTCTACTCTAAAAAACCTAAATTGTTATTGGGTTTCCTCCATCCCCATTTATTTATTATGTTGCTCTTGAAACCTTGAAGTGCAAGGGATAACATCTTCATCCCTTTCACTCTTATTAATTGGAGAGGATTATATATTACTTGAGGAAAATGAAGATGATTTACCTAAAATAATCTTAACCTCTTTTGTTGTCTTTGTTTTAGGATTTCTCTCCACATCTTACTTTGCACCTTTAATTCCTTTTGAACTTGCCAAATGATGTTGTAGATAGGCTTTCTTTACCTCTTCTTTCAAAGTGGAATATCCTTGATCTGATCTAGCTTCTATTATTGTATGATTTCCTTGCTTCATCTTGAAGTTTATCTCATGGCTAGAATTTTTTGTCTCTTTCTTCATAGTTTTTACTTTGCAAATTCTTGCCATGTATCCAATATCATAACAATTAACAATTATGGCAATGAAATGTGATATTTTCATAATCTACTTGATCCCATTCTCTTGATTCAGATTTTATCTTAATGGATTGTGGCAAAGGTTTTAAAATATCCATAGCAACTCATATTCGAGTATATATAGCATACTTTCTCTCCTTAGTAGTTAGTCCTTCCTTGATGAAATGCCCTAGGGTATTTCCAATATTCTTCATAACATCCTTATTTATAAGCTGATATGGAAGTCCAAAAAGCCTAACCCATATTGGAATCTTCTTAATAGTTTTTGTCTCAATAGAAAAATTTTCATTCCATGGTCTCAAATAAAGTGCATATATTCCCCTAAACCATGGGCCACCAACCATTATTTTATCCCTAATTTATGAACTAGAAAAGATGATGAGAAAAAACCTTTAGGAAGAAAATTCAGAGTAATTTGATTTTAATCACCATGTCCACTTGATCAAATTTTGAATCTCTAAAAACCCTTAACATGATCTATGGAACTTACATATTAACCCTCTACTTTTAAGAACCATTCTATCATGCTCAATCATTTAATCCTTGATATCACTTCTGGTGTAACATTTGCTACCTGGATTGAACTTGCCATGTATTCACTATTTTGCTTATCTCTAACTTGGGTCTCCATACTTCCAATTAGGGTATCCTAACTTCCCATTAGGGCTTTCAAATATGACTTTCCTTCTATACTAGCTAACGGGGCTTGCTCTTGGTTTGCACTCCATCTTGGCTCATCTTCCCTCTTGGTTTGCACTCCCTCTTGGCTCATCTTCCCTCTTGCTTTGCACTCACTTCCAGCTTGCACTCTCTTCTGCCTCACACTCACCCCTAGATTGCACTCCCTCTTGGCTCACAATAGCCCTTGGCTCTTCTTTTTCTCAATATTCATTCACTTCAAATTTCTTTTTGAAACAATGCTCCACACATTCATGGTAAGGGTTTGAAGCATTGATGCACTCTGTATGAACTCGTTGCTCTTTTGCCATGACTGAATCTCGTCTTGCACTCCCTCTTAGATTGCACTTCCTCCCAACTCACATTGGATTTTCTTCAACTGGATCACACTTTGCTTTCTACTTCCTACTCACACTTCCTCCTTACTCCCAACTTGTGCTCACACTCACTAATACACTCACTCTTGGCTTGTGCTCTCACTCATTTTATGTTTATATATTAAAATTATTTGTGATTATTATTTTTAATTGGTTATATGGGATTGAAACGAGCCACATGCATACTACACCATCACCACATTGTGGTATTACAACAACTTGGTCATTATGCATGTGTCCCTTCTCAATATTCAAACCTCAGTCTTCTAACTTGAAAGTCAAGGAATATTATTATGTGAATTGTTTATTTTGTATAATAAAAATTCTTAATATAAATACATACAAAGTAAAGTAAGAAAATGAATGTGTAAGACCAAGATATCTTGGTGAAGTGGTGAGTGGGGGGCACTTGCTATGAAGATATCAAGGGTTGGAATATGCCCTCATCACTTGATAATGCCCCTCATGGTCTCAAGTCCATATGTGCATGCATAAAATAAAAAAATGAATGTAAGTGAATTTAAGTAATTATAACTAAGACAAAACAAAATTAATTATTTTATCAAATGATTAAAGCTTTAACTAATAATCAAATCATAAATTGTAAAAATATCATAGTAATTATTTAGTTTGCAAATAAAATTAATCAAAAATGTGTTAATGCCATCTAAAATATTTTTTAAACTAAAATCACTCATTGAAAAAAAAATCTTAAATTAAATTTTTTTTTTTAGTTTACTAAAATTGATTCTCACAAGAGTAAGGTTAAAGTTCCACTTAAAAAAATATATAAGTACAAATAATCTAGTAGGTATTATAGAAAGAGTTTTACATAATAAACCAAGAGTCCAATCTCATGGGTTAATATTTAAGTTTTTTAAAACTTAATATTTTACCCATTGAGATTAGAGAATTTGTGGATAATAATGAGTTTCGCATTGTAAGTCAAAATTTTAATCTTATGTATGAACCTTAATAATAATATTTTGTTTCTTGAATTGAATTTGATAGTTTAGAAGAGTCATCTTTTATGAAAAAGGCTTATGTTTAAATATTGATTCACATGGGGACCCAATATAAGTGAATGAAAAGTGCTTCACCTTAGTGAGTTGTCTTAACCTAATTATAAAACTAATATTCACAACCTATTAATATATATACACATATATAACTAACACAAGGATGTCCTTAAAACATTATTAGTATCAAGCTTATTAGTTGCATTTCATCATATGCTACACATTTGTATTAATCCATATTACTTTCAAAATAGTTTCTTATTTTAAATACAAATTATAAAACCTTTTATCAAGCTCAATATACTTACTTTCAAAATTTCTTTATTTTGTTGGTCAACTTAACGTTAAATAGTTGAGATTGGTCAACTTTCATGAAAAAGATTTAAGTTCAAGATTTGATGGATAAAATATTTAAGAATTCATATAATACAAGATTTTAAATAATATTTTGTAAATATTATTTATTATCTTAAACTTAAGAATTCAGCCATTTCCCACATATATTACATTATGTATCTATGTAATCATTTTTAGTAAATTATAATAATAGATATATAATAAAGTATGTTAAAAGCTCTTTTCAATCATTCCATAACTTATTGTTCAACTAAAAATAAATGGATTTGTTTTTTTCTAGAGAACAAGGGGTTGTACTCATGCCCCCCACCCTTGAAAAATTACAACTCTCTCCTTTAGATCTTGAGAGTTTACAAATAGATTCAATTCTCATCTCAATTGAGTTGCTATAGCTAGATACCTACATCATTTTCATAAAAGTTTGAATTCTTGATTTTTATTTTTTGGATCTTCTTCAATTTTCTATGTGAATACAAATATTCTAAAATTCAACATTCTTCTTCTTGATATTTTCCTATAAAAAACATCACAATACCAAAACTTCACCTCTATTATCTATGCATCGCATCTTAGAAGAGTAATATTTTCAAAACTTTGCGCTATCATAATCCAGTTCACCAGATCTTGATTGCTAGTTTCATTCTTGAAGCATAAGTGCAACCACAAAAATTGTAATAAATAGTTTATATTAAAACACATTAATATTATAAAATAAAGAAAATATTACCAATGGAAAATATTAAAGTAAATCTTAATCATTATTTGATTTAGGAAGTCAATATTTTCTTGTCAATTTTAGCTAAACTTACTACTTCCTCTAACCATGGAAAATAAAATTTAACTTCACAATCCTCAATTAAAACCCCTCTATTGGCTAGCCTATTTGCACATTTTTTTCCTTCCCTTAACGTATGTGTAAAACCGATTTCTTCAAACTCTGTAGCAAGATCTTGTATTTCCACAATTATCTCTTGTATGTTTCATGGAGCCTTTGTTTTCCTCAAAATTATAGTTATTACAATTAGTGAATCGCCCTTCATTCATAGTTTGTTTCATTTCATTTATTTACATATTTTAACCCTTACAAAGTTGCCCAAGCTTCAACTTCATTATTTGTCTTAAACCTGCTATTGAAATCATAATGAAATAAAATCTCTCCCATATTATTTCTAATTATTCCTCCTTCTCTTGTTGGTATTGGATTTTCTTTAGATGCTCCATCAAATTCAATTTGACCAACTCTACTTTTGGTGGTTTCTACTTTATATTGTTTGCCTTCTTTTTGTTTCTCCTGTACCCAACATCATAATTTTATTTGATGACTTGACTCCATCTATCAAGGCTCTCTCTTTCAAGACTAGGGATTGGGTAAGTCGATAGGGTTGGTTTAGAATCCTCTATGGTTAAATAAATATTTTTTATTACCTCTAAATTGCTTTCATTTCCTTTAAATATTATTCTTTTTCTTTCCAACCATACAAACCAAAGTATTGTATCTTTTTATATATCTCAAATTATCTATAAAGCCTCACTTTTGAAAGTGTTATGTGATTGCTTTAACCATTCTTCAATTCTTACATTCATCACCATGCATTTACCAAACATATTAAGCATCTATTGCCATAGTTTCCATACTATTGAGCAATGTCTCAAGATATGGTCTATAGTCTCCTCCTTTTCACATAGAGCACATTGTGAGAGGCCATGAAAACCCTTTTTCATAAGGTTATCTAGGATAAAATTCTTCTATGACCTACTAGCCAAACAAACATTTTTTTAGGAATTCTTAAGCTATTTTAAATATTTCTCCATATTCTTGTGGTATTTCTATTTTTTCGATGCTTTACATTATATATGTTTTTTGTTATGTATTCTCTTGAGCTATTCAACTCCCAAATCAACTTATCCTTGACTCACCTTAGAATAATCACTATTGTTATCTTTCTTCTCAACTGCCTCCTAGCATCAATGTCTTGTATACTTGTAAAAAATATTCTTTCCATTTATATCTTCCTTCCCGATCCTTGTACATAATGTTTGAAACCCTATCACCATATTTATATTGAAGTAATCTCATCCATGGTTTCAAAATTGGATCTAGATTGAGTAATTTTTTTTCACACCAAGTATCTACATTGATAAGGATGAAAAAATAATTTACAAAGTAGCATATGACTAATCAAGCTATCCAATGCCTAGTTTTATGAATAGTTGTGCAAGAGGTTCTAACAAGATTCCAACATGTTAGAATTCTCCTTGTTGCTCCTTTAGAATCCACAACATCCCATTCACATCTTGTCCATATTGCTTTCATAGTTTTGGAAAACTCTTTCTTTGTTATTTTAGTTTTTTGGATACAAACTATATCAGGTTGAGGCCCTTGATACACCTTTGATTTGAGGGGGCATTAACACCCCTTATATTTCATGAGGTGGTAATTGTATCTCATTAGGTGCTATTGGCCCTACCTGTAAATAACCAATATCATTTTGTTGTCTGGTAATGAGAAATTCAACCAACCTAGATTATGTTTCTTTCTCTATGTTTGCTTTTGCTTCCTTGGCTCTCGCTTGATAATTTGAGGGTTTTTATCTTTTTGCCTTGCCTGTATTAGGAGTAGGTCTTATTATTATATTCCTCATTATTATTTCATAACTTTCCTTTTTATTATATTTATCCCCTTATGGCTCTGCTACAGAAGATTTTGATTTATCCTGCTCATTTTTTGGTATTTTCTTATTAATGATAGAGATATTAACATCTAACACTACATTTTCTCTACAAATTTTCTTCTCTTGAATAGTGAATAGCCTTCAAGAGAGTATTCAAAATATGATGAGACACCAGGGTTATGCACAGTGGCAAATATTTGTATTTTCGAAAATTCAAATTTGTGAATTTGGGAGACCCAGACGTTGGTCCTTTTGCCCAAAATTTTTGAGAAACTTTTTTTTAGGTGTTGGTTTGTCATGCGTTGATAATAGTATCATGGATATTTTTAAACAGAAATCTCGTCTAAATAGAGGACCCTTTTTGCCATAAAATTTCTAAATTTCTAAATTATCCTGTCTAATTCACCAAGTATACCACTATATATAATTAACACTTGGTGCGATACATTTTTATTTTTGAACCCTATTCTACACTAGACGAATATCCCGACCCAGTTCTGCACCAGACCAGACCCATTTCTACACCAGATAAGACCAAACCTATTTTTGCACCATATTGGACCCATTTTTGCACCAAACCAAACCTTGTTCTACACCAGACAAGATCAGACCCATTTCTGCTTTCAAACCCTATTCTGCACAACACCAATTTTCACACCATGTTTTGCTTTCGAACAGACTACCAAACCTTATCTTACTTTTGAATGGACTAACAGACCTTGTTTTGCACAAGGTCGATATATGAACCCTATTTTTCTTTTGAATAGACTACTAGACCCTATTCTACTTCCAAATGGACTGTTGGACCCTATTCTCCACAAGGTCGATATTCGGACCCTAATCTGCACCAGCCTATTTTTGGACCATGTTCTACTTTTGAATGAATTACCACTCTATTTTGCACAAGGCCGATATCTGTATCTTATTCTACTTTTGTACGGACTACTAGACCCTATTCTACACCAAGGCATATTTTTGGACCATATTCTACTTCTGGACAGACTACCGGACCCTGTTCTACACAAGGTCTATTTTCAGACCCTGTTCTAATTTTGGATGGACTATAGGACCCTGTTCTACACCAGGCCTATTTTTAGACCATGTTCTACTTCCAAACAGACTATTAGACCCTATTTTAGAAAGGGAAAAATACATCTATATTTGGCTTCGGGGGTGTTACCCCCAAACCCCCGCTAGGGGGGCCACCCCTAGACCCCCCGATGATGTAGTAGGGGGCGTTGCCCCCCTACACCCCCCTTTGTGGAGTGGGTTTAAGTGCGATTGAAAACAAGACCTCCAAATTAGAGAGAATCAGGCTCCATGACCAATACCATGTTCTGTACCTGATTCGAGATCGAACCTTTTTCTACACCTGGTTCGAGACTGAACCATTTTTTGCATTGGCCTATGGTCAGATCTCGTTTTCCACCTGATCCGGCTAGAACTTTCAAATTCGTCAATATTTTATAAAAAAAATTTAAATAAGATAATTCGCCATGTCCTCCTACATGGAGTTGGCCAAGATTCTTCAGGGTTTTGCAACAAATTTAGCACAAGTACATTTCAAGCTATACCCTTTATGCATAACCCTATGAGACACATTTCTTAGGTTCAGTGGAAATGTTCATTCCTAAATCAGGATCATACTAAATAAACGGTTCCTTGGTTGTGCTATGTCCTCTAAGCTTTGATCTGATTTTTCTTCAGAGGTTAAAGCCTCAAATGAATTGGTATTTCTTCCAATATCCTTCCTTACTGGTCTCCACTATTTATTTACTTTCATATGTTTGGACCTATTTTTTGGAAGTTGAAAACCATCCTCATCCATATCCATTTGTAAGTTTCTCTTATATTTTTCTACATATATTTTTGTTGGACTCTTATAAGGGCATAATCTCTCAATATGTCCCACCTCATGACATATAATAGATATGTTTTCATAATATATGGTTTAGGTCCACAACTTACCTCCATAGTTAATAATGATTGATTCTGATAAATATTTTCTTATATCAATCATGACTATTATCTGAGCATAAATAGCCAAAATCCATTTTTTGTAGTTTATAAAATCTCAAATAATTCTCCCAGAGTGTTTCCTATTGCCTTGAAGGTATCTATTTCCCATAATTCAATGGGAAACTCATACATCCCAACCTAGACTAGTGCCAGGGATATATTTATAATTTCAAGTGCAAAACCTTCATACCAATTGAAAATGAAGAGTCTTGCTCTTCCCATAAACCAATGGCTCCCTTTTAGGATTCTATTTCTTCTTTCCTAAAATGAAAAATGGTTATGAAGAAACCTTTGTAGATACTTCCAACTCTTATCAATTGATTTTCTCAAGGTTGAAGACCTTGGCCAAGATCCATTATATTTACCAATAATTGCCCTATCTTTGAGCAACAAGGATTGCTTCTTTGTGAGATCCTCACTAACTTATACTACGAGGGATTATTTGTTTTATTTAGTTATAAATTTATCCATGGGAAGAAAAATATAGCTCAAAATCTATTAAAATTTATTAGTATATCCTATAGAAATTATATTAATTAGAAATAACCTATAATAATTTGCATGCAAAACTTCTAAGATAATGAAGAGGAAAAAGAAACTTAGCTGAGAAATTATGTCCAAATAAATTGTCTTGCCTCGTTGATGCTCTAGCCCTCCATTGCTCCTCCCATTATCCGAATCTTGGTTAAAAAATATCTACAATTTTATTTTGCAACTTTAAAAATCATCACTGCCCTTATTTTGGATGATTGACTACATAGGGTTGTATCTCCCTCAATACTACTCAGATTCCTTAATATGACCATTCATTTTGAAGCTATTCAAATTATATATAAAGTGATCCAAAAGTCTTATAAATCGAACAACCCTTTTGCAAAGAAATAACTCCTAAAATATGAGATATCTTTCTAGAAATATTTGCGCTAACATTGCCCTAGTTTGGAATGACTATCTTCACATGGTCATGGGTCCAACCAAATAAATGAAAAATATTATTTTAAAAGGATTTTATTTTGGAGTAATGCAAGTTACAATTTATCTTTCATTGCAATCTAAACTTTAGGTGGCTATAATGTTGATTTGATATCTTCCACTAAAAATACAAATATTTTATCATAACATGTTTCAATCATTTATCAAATTTAATTTTTAATATATCAATCAAGTTTAGTTGAATGTGATTTATCAACATACTTTGTTGAAATATGACCTTAGAATTTATATAATTCATTGTTGCATTTTGAAGGTATCAAATTTTGCCTCTCTTCCACTAACTAGAAAATATAAAGTCTAACAAGTGTGTAATGTTAGTAAGGTTTGATGAACAATCCTATTGATAAAACACATGTTTCCTTTGTTTTCTAAATACTATTAATTTTCCATTAACAAAATTTGTGTATTACATTAGCTTTAGATGCATTATTTTCTTGGATATGACATACTCATGACATTATAGAATGAACATAAACATAAAAAAGACCATTATGAATTAATGTAGAGTCGACATTGAAGTGAAATTCAACAAAAAGTAAAAATATTTTTTCGATGAGTCTACATAGGTTTTTATGAGGGGTCTTGGTCCTCTCATATTGAGTGGGATTTGAAACTTGGATATCTCAAAAAGATGCCAAAGCCCTTACCACTACAATAAGCTTGCAACTTAACAAAATCTAAATATATTATTTTTATGATTTTTAAATTATTTTTGTAGTCAATTCAATAATTTAAATGCCTAAATCAAATAATGATTAAGTTTTATTTTAATGTTTTTTTATTAGGTAAAATAAGGGGCTTTGAAAGGATCCCCGAACCTTTTACAAACAAGAAGCACTAGCTTCCAAAGAGAGACCAATGAGAAACATAAAAAGATCAGTCCCTCCCAAGGGACGAAGAAACCAAATACCAACTAAAACAGAGAAACAAACAACAAGATAGAGATCTAGGAGATCCAAGAGATCCAAGAAATATGATTCTCATCCAAATTGCCTTGAAAAGAGTGGGTTGAGCAATTAGAAACTTTAAAAGCCAATATTGAAATGGGAACTCCAAAAATCGAGAAACAGTTCTCGCCTAAGTGAAAGCCTAGAGAAATGGACCAAGAGTTGCTACCCACCAAGGCAAAATTTAAAATTTAAAATTTGAAATAAGGGCAGAAAGGTGCCAAATAGAGAATCAATAAGAACCTAGAATCTGCAAACCTAGGGCTGAATCAAAAATCAAAACTCTCAAAAGGAGCCAAAATAAAATCAACTAGCAATTGAAGAAAGAAGCCCCTAAACCATGAACTATAGAGACCTCCCCCATTCTAGATAAAAACTTACACATATGATATGCAATAGAAACCAATCTACTCCAAAACCAACTACAATATGAAAATTAAAATCTCCTACCCAACCAAGGAGCCATCCAATCCACAATAAAACAAAAGAAATTAACTTTAACCATTTTTGTACAAGCCAAAGAACTCCCGCATCAATAGAACACATCGTGCACCCAATAGGCCAGAACACACCAGGACCACTGAGCACACAAAGCCCTATAAGCAACAGGAAACCTGCATACCTCTGCATTTAATATTTGGTTCTTACTCTCGCTCAACAAAATAGTCTCAAGGAGCAACGCTTGTAGGAACCTAACAGGACCCACAATGAGATCCACATTCTTAGGCATAATACTTCTAGGACTAGCAGAGAGATCACTCAATGCTATATTTCAATTTATGTCAATATTAAAATCCATTATCCCAAAGACGAATTGATCCGTTTTGAAGCGCGAAGACTCCAATCCTCTTGGCTACACCCAACAGGTCAAAAACCACTAGGACCACTAAGCACCCAAAACCTTGCAAGCGATAGGAAACTTGCTTGCCTAGGCAATTGACATTTGGATCTTGCTCTTTCTCAACACAACAACATCAAGAATCAAAGCCTACAAGAACCTAATAGGACCCACTAACACTATATCCTCCTTCTCAAGCTTAATACATCTAGGACCAGTAGAGATATCACTCATCATCGGATTCTAGTTTGTGTCAATAAAAAATCCATTATCCCAAAGGGGACTAAATCCACTCTAAAGCCTGAAGACTCCAATTTTCTTATCTACACGAAGATCCTTGTTCTCATATAGAATAATTATAGGACCAGTAACACAACTTCCAATGACTAAAATATCTCTCGCATCTAAACATGTAATTTAAAAAATGTTCCCATCCAAAAACATAGGAAGAAAAACCTGCAAGACCTTATTTGGATCCATAGATCCAATATCCATCAACACAAAAAAATCAACTCTAGGGTCGTTCCTCCTTTGACCAAACTCAAAGGATAAGAAATCCAAAAAAAACTCTCCTGGACCACATAAATAGGGGGAAGATTCACCCCAATTCCTATGGAATCTAAACTAGTTGGCACACCAGAGAAAAAAAGGAAACCGAAGCACCACTACAAGGGACGTCCTCTCCCAACATAGAAGAAGACCCTTTTGCTCCTTCTCAGCCTTTCTCTTCCTCCCAACCTTCCACTCCCTATTAGCCTTTCGCTCCCTCTCAGCCTTCCACTTTCTCTCAACATTTCGCTCATCAAACTGATTTACTTTAATGTCTATACTACAAGCTTACTACAGTGATAAGGGCTTTGACCTCTCTTTGAGAGGTCCAAGGTTTAAATCCCACTTAGTATGAAATTCTCAAATTATCTATAAAGCCTCACTTTTAAAAGTGTTATGTGATTTCTTTAACCATTCTTCAATTCTTTCATTCATCACCATGCATTTACCAAACATATTAAGCATCTATTGCCATAGTTTCCATACTATTGAGCAGTTTCCTAAGAGATGATATTTAATCTCCTCCTTTTTACATAGATCACATTGTGAGAGGCCATGAAAACCCTTTTTCATAAGGTTATCTAGGATAAAATTATTCTATGACCTACTAGCCAAACAAACATTTTAACTTTAGGAATTCTTAAGCTATTTTAAATATCTCTCCATATTCTTGTGGTATTTCTATTTTGTTGATGCTTTATATTATATATGCTTCTTGTTATGTCTTCTCTTGAGCTATTCAACTCCCAAATCAGCTTATCCTTGGCTTAACTTAGAATAATCACTATTGTTATCTTTCTGCTCAACTGCCTCCTAGCATCAATGTCTTGTATACTTGTAAAAAATATTCTTTCCATTTGTATCTTCCTTCCTAATCCTTGTACATAATGTTTGAAACCCTATCACCATATTTATCTTGAAGTAATCTCATCCATGGTTTCAAAATTGGATCTAGATTGAGTAATTTTTTTTCACACCAAGTATCTACATTGATAAGGATGAAAAAATAATTTACAAAGTAACATATGACTAATCAGGCTATCCAATGCCTAGTTTTATGAATAGTTGTGCAAGAGGTTCTAAAAATATTTCAACATGTTATAATTCCCCTTGTTGCTCCTTTAGATTCCACAACATCCCATTCACATCGTGTCCATATTTCTTTCATAGTTTTGGAAACCTCTTTCTTTGTTATTTTAGGTTTTTGGATACAAACTATATCAGGTTAAGGCCCTTGATACACCTTTGATTTGAGGGGGCATTAACACCCCTTATATTTCATGAGATGGTAATCGTATCATTTTAGGCGCTATTGGCCCTACCTGTAAATAACCAATATCATTTTGTTGTCTGGTAAAGAGAAATTCAACCAACCTAGATTATGTTTCTTTCTCTATGTTTGCTCTTGCTTGATAATTTGAGGGTTTTTATATTTTTGCCTTGCCTGTATCAGGAGTAGGTCTTATTATTATATTCCTCATTGTTCTTTCATAACTTTCCTTTTTATTTTATTTATCCCCTTATGGCTCTGCTACATAAGCTTTTGATTTATCCTGCTCATTTTTTGGTATTTTCTTATTAATGAGAGGTATTAACATCTAACACTACATTTTCTCTACCACTTTTCTTCTCTTTAATAGTGAATGATCTTCAAGAGAGTCTTCAAAATATGATGAGACACCAAGATTATACACAGTGGTGAATATTTACATTTTCAAAAATTCAAATTTACGAATTTGGGAGACCCGAACGTTGGCCCTTTCGCCCAAAATTTCAAGAAACATTTTTTTTTAGGTGTCGGTTTGTCATGCGTTGATAATAGTATCATGGATATTTTTAAAAATTCGCCAGCAATCCCACCTAAATAGAGGATCCTTTTTGCCATAAAAGTTCTAAATTTCTAAATTATCCTGTCCAATTCGCCAAGTATACCACTATATATAATTAACACTTGGTGCGATACTTTTTCATTTTTTAACCCTATTCTACACTAGACGGATATCCTGACCCAGTTCTACACCATACCATACCCATTTCTATACCAGACAAGACCAAACCCATTTTTGCACCAGATCGGACCCATTTTTACACCAAACCAAACCCTGTTCTACACCAAACAAGATCAGACCCATTTTTGCTTTCGAACCATATTCTGTACAAGGTCAATCTTCACACCATGTTTTGCTTTCGAACTGACTACCAGACCTTTTCCTACTTTCGAATGGACTAACAGACCTTGTTCTGCACAAGGTCGATATCTAAACCCGATTTTGCTTTCGAATAGACTACTAGACCCTATTCTGCTTTTGAACGGACTACTGGACCTTGTTCTCCACAAGGCCGATATTTGGACCCTATTCTGCACCAAGCTTATTTTCAGACCCTGTTCTACTTTTGAATGAACTATCGGACCCTATTCTACACAATTTCGATATCTGGACCTTATTCTACTTTTGGACGGACTACCAAACCCTATTCTACATAAGGTTAATATCCAAACCCTATTATGCACCAGAGCCTATTTTTGGACCCTATTCTACTTTTGGATGGAATACTAGACCCTATTCTGCATAAGGTCTATTTTCAGACCCTATTCTAATTTTGGATGGACTATAGGACCCTGTTTTGCACCAGGCCTATTTTTAGACCCTGTTCTACTTTCGAACGGACAACTAAACCCTATTTTACAATGGGAAAAATATATCTATTTTTGGCTTTGGGGGTGCTACTCCCAAACCCTCGCTAGGGGGGCCACCCCTGGACCCCTCGATGACATAGTAGGTAGGCATTGCCCCCCTACACCTCCCCTTTATGGAGTGGGTTTAAGTTCAGTTGAAAACAAGACCTCCAAATTAGAGAGAATCAGGCTCCATGACCAATACCATGTTCTGTACCTGATCTAAGATCAAACCTTTTTCTACACCTAGTTTGAGGCCAAACCATTTGTTTTATTGGCCCATGGTCAGATCTCGTTTTCCACCTGATCCGGCTAGAACTTTCAAATTCATCAATATTTTATTGTTTTTTTTTAAATAAGGTAATTCGCCATGTCCTCTTACATGGAGTTGGCCAGGATTCGGCCAGGATTCGTCAGGGTTTCTCAATGGATTAACCACAAGTACATTTTGAGCTGGACCCCTTATGCATAACCCTATGAGACACATTCCTTAGGTTCAGTGGGAATGTTCATTCCTAAATCAAGATCATATTGAATAAATGGTTCCTTGGTTGTACTGTGTCCTCTAAGCTTTGATATGATTTTTCTTCATAGGTTAAAGCCTCCAAGGAATTGGTATTTCTTCCAATATCCTTCCTTATTGGTCTCCACTATTTATTTACTTTCATATGTTTGGACCTATTTTTTGGAAGTTGAAAACCATCCTCATCCATATCCATTTGTAAGTTTCTCTTACGATTTTCTACATATGTTTTTGTTGGAATCTTCTTAGGGCATGATTTCTCAATATGTCCCACCTCATGACATATAAGAGATATGTTTTCATAATCTATGGTTTAGGTCCACAACTTACCTCCATACTTAATAATGATTGATTCTGGTAAATATGTACTTATATCAATCATGACTAATATCTGAGCATAAATAGCCAAAATCCATTTTTTGTACTTTATAAAATCTCAAAGAATTCTCCCAGAGTGTTTCCTATTGCGTTGAAGGTATCTATTTCCCATAATTCAATGGTAAAACCATACATCCCAACCTAGACTAGTACTAGGGATATATTTACATTTTCAAGTGCAAAGCCTTCATAACAACTGAAAATAAAGAGTCTTGCTCTTCCCATAAACCAATGGCCCCCTTTTAGGACTCTATTTCTTCCTTCTTGAAATTAAAAATGGTTAAGAAGAAACCTTTGAGAAGAAAGGATAGACTCACTCCTAGAGACTTCCAACTCATATCAATCGATTTTCTCAAGGTTGAAGACCTTGGCCAAGATCCATTATATTTACCAATAATTGCCCTATCTTTGAGCAACAAGGATTGCTTCTTTGTGAGATCCTCACTAACTTATACTACTAAGGATGATTTTTTTTATTTAGTTGTAAATTTATCCATGGGAAGAAAACTATAGCTCAAAGTCTATTAAAATTTATTAGTATATCCTATAGCAATTATATTATGTAGAAATAACCTATAATAATTTGCATGCAAAAATTCTAAGATAATGAAGAGGAAAAAGAAACTTAGCTGAGAAATTATGTCCAAATAAATTGTCTTGCCTCGTTGATGCTCTAGCCCTCCATTGCTCCTCCCATTATCCGAATCTTGGTTAAAATATCTACAATTTTATTTTGCAACTTGAAAAATCGTCATTGCCCTTATTTTGGATGATTGACTACATAGGGTTGTATCTCCCTCAATACTACTCGGATTCCTTAATATGACCACTCATTTTGAAGCTATTCAAATTCTATATAAAGTGATCCAAGAGTCATCTAAATCGAACAACCCTTTTGCAAAGAAATAACTCCTAAAAGATGATATATCTTTCTAGAAATATTTGCGCTAACACTGCCCTAGTTTCGAATGCCTATCTTCAAATGGTCATGGGTCTAACCAAATAAATGAAAAATACTATTTTAAAAGGATTTTTTGGAGTAATGCAAGTTACAATTTATATTTCATTGCAATATAAACTTTAGGTGGCTATAATGTTGATTTGATATCTTCCACTAAAAATACAAATATTTTATCATAACATGTTTGGATCATTTATCAAATTTAATTTTTAATATATCAATCAAGTTTAGTTGAATGTGATTTATCAACATACTTTGTTGAAATATGAACTTAGCATTTATATAATTCATTATTGCATTTTGAAGGTATCAAATCCTGCCTCTCTTCCACTAACTAGAAAATATAAATTCTAACAAGCATGTAATGTTAGTAAGGTTTGATGCACAATCCTATTGATAAAACACATGTTTCCTTTGTTTTCTAAATACTATTAATTTTATATTAACAAAAATTGTGTATTATATTAGCTTTAGATGCATTATTTTCTTGGAGATGACATACTCATGACATTGTATAATGAACATAAACATAAAAAAAACCATTATGAATTAATGTAGAGTTGACATTGAAGTGAAATTCAACAAAAAGTAAAAATATTTTTTCGATGAGTCTACATAGGTTTTTATGAGGGGTCTCGATCCCCTCATATTGAGTGGGGTTTAAACCTTAGATATCTCAAAAAGAGGCGAAAACCCTTACCACTACAATAAGCTTGCAACTTAACAAAATCTAAAAATGTTATTTTTAAATTATTTTTGTAGTCAATTCAATAATTTAAATGCGTAAATCAAATAATGATTAATTTTTACTTTAATGTTTTTTTATTAGGTAAAATAAGGGGTTTTGAAAGGATCCCCAAACCTTTTACAAACAAGAAGCACTAGCTTCCAAGGAGAGACCAATGAGAAACATAAAAGGATCAGTCCCTCCCAAGGGACAAAGAAACCAAGCACCAACTAAAACAAAGAAACAAATGACAAGACAAAGATCCAGGAGATCCAAGAGATCCAAAAAATATGATTCCCGTCCAAATTGCCTCGAAGAGAGTGGGTTGACCAATTTGAAACTTGAAAAGCCAATATTTAAGTAGGAACTCCAAAAATCGAGAAACAGTTCCCGCCTAAGTGAAAGCCTAGAGAAATGGACCAAGAGTTGTTGCCCACCGAGGCAAAATTTAAAATTTAAAATATAAAATAAGGGCACAAAGGTGCCAAACAGAGAATCAAGAAGAACCTAGAATCTGCAAACCTAGGGCTGAATAAAAAATCAAAACTCTCAAAAGGAGCCAAAATAAAATCAACTAGCAATTGAAGAAAGAAGCCCCTAAACCATGAACTATAGAGACCTCCCCCATTCTAGAGAAAAACTGACACATATGATATGCAATAGGAACCAATCTACTTCAAAACCAATTAGAATATGAAAATTAAAATCTCCTGCCCAACCAAGGAGCCATCCAATCCACAATAAAATAAAAGAAATTAACTTTAACCATTTTTGTACAAGCCAAAGAACTCCCGCACCAATAGAACACGTCGTGCACCCAATAGGCCAGAACATACCAAGACCATTGAGCACCCAAAGCCCTGTAAGCTACAGGAAACCTGCATACCTCTGCATTTGATATTTTTTTCTTACTCTTGCTCAGCAAAATAGTCTCAAGGAGGAATGCCTGTGGGAACCTAACAGGACCCACAATGGGATCCACATTCTTAGGCATAATACTTCTAGGACTAACATAGAGATCACTCATTGCTAGATTCTAATTTGTTTCAATATTAAAATCCATTATCCCAAAGGGGACTAGATCCATTTTGAAGCCCGAAGACTCCAATCCTCTTGGCCACACCCAATAGGCCAAAAAACACTAGGACCACTAAGCACCCAAAACCTTGCAAGCGACAGGAAACTTGCTTGCCTAGGCAATTGACATTTGGATCTTGTTCTTGCTCAACACAACAACCTTAAGAAGCAAAGCCTACAAGAACCTAATAGGACACACTAACACGAGATCCTCGTTCTCAGGCTTAATACATCTAGGACCAATAGAGATATCACTCATCATCAGATTCCAGTTTGTGTCAATAAAAAATCCATTATCCCAAAGGGGACTAAATCCACTCTAAATCCCGAAGACTCCAATTCGCTTATCTACACAAAGATTATTGTTCTTAGATAGAACAATTATAGGGCCAGCAACACAACTTCCAATGACTGAAATATCTCTTGCATCTAAACATGCAATTTAAAAAGTTTTCCCATCCAAAAACATAGGAAGAAAAATCTGTAAGACCTTCTTTGGATCCATAGATCCAAGATCCATCAACACAAATAAATCAACTCTAGGGTCGTTCCTCTCTTGACCAGACTCAAAGGATAAGAAATCCAGAAAAAAACTCTCTTGGACCACAGAAATAGGGGGAACATTCACCCCAATCCCTGTGGACTCTAAACTAGTTGGCACACCAAAGAAAAAAAGGAAACCAAAGCACTACTGCAGGGGACGTCCTCTCCCAACATATAAGAAGATCCTTTTGCTCCTTCTTAGCCTTTCACTTCCTCCCAAACTTCCACTTCCTCTTAGCCTTTCGCTCCCTCTCGGCCTTCCACTTTCTCTCAGCATTTCACTCATCAAACTGATTTACTTTAATGTCTATAGCTACAAGCTTACTACAGTGATAAGGGCTTTGACCTCTCTTTGAGAGGTCCAAGGTTTAAATCCCACTCAGTATGAGGGGATCAAGATCCCTCATAAAAACCTATGTAAACTCATTGATTTTTTTTACTTTAATGTTTTCTATCAGTAATATTTGCTTTATGTTATTATATTAATGTGTTTTCATATAAACTATTTATTACAATTCTTGTGATTGCACTTATGCTTCGAGAAGGAAAATAGCAATCCAAATTTGGTAAAATAGACTATGATAGCATAAGTTTTTGAAAATATTACTCTACTAAGATGTAATGCCTAGATAGTAGAGGTGGATTTTTTGTATTGTGAAGGTTGTTGTGAGAAAATATCAAAAAAAATAAATTTTGAAATATATGTATTCACATAAAAATTTGAAGAAGATAAAAAAAAATTGAGAATTCATACTTTTTATAAAAAATGATGTAGGTATCTAGTTATAGCAACTCAATTGAGATGATAATTAAATTTATTTATAAACTTTCAAGCTCTAAAGGAAAGAGTTATGATTTTTCAAGATAGGGGAATTGAGTATAACCCCTTGTTCTCTAGGAAAAAAAAGCTAAATAATGGATCAAAATAATAATAATAATAAATTCAATAAGGTATTTTATGAATAATAATTACCATTTTGATTTTAGTTTAATATTTTCTATGCATAATTTTTTTTTTGAATGATGTGTTTTGATTAGTTTCAATTAACATAATTATGGTATAATGGAGAGTGAAAAATACTTGTAAGCTTAATCATTTATAAGTTGTATTCCATATAAACCATGATTAATAATATATAATAGATTCGATTGTTGATGATATGAACCCCCAAGCGACTGGTGGTCCATTTCATGCCGAGTTATAAAACAACGAGATGGAATAGGGATTATAGGAGGCAGCCCCAAGATTTGAACCTTGTTTGATAGTAGAAAATGAGATTTGAACCCTGCTTGATAGTAGAAATGATTGTGGATGTAACTGATTCCCTAATAATAATAATAATAATAATAATAATAATAAGTTTGTAAACAATATACTTTATTAAGACATTAAAAGATGGTAAATGAAAAATTATCAATTTTTATTCATTATTTAATTTCACATTAACAAATAAGTAACATATATTTGATTTGAAATAAGTTATTTTAATATTATTATAAATTAAAATTTGTAATAATCTATTACAGGCTTAGTCATTTGTTAAAATCTTATAAGTATGATGAAGATCTCTTTTAAATGAGTTGGCAAGGATGACTGAGTGGTTAAGACCTTGGCTTATCTTTGGAAAGGTTTAAGGTTCAAACCACAACATACCCAAAAGAAGAAGATAGGCTAGATGGTAGCGGCCAAGTATTTGTGGGTTAACTATCCTAATTTGATGCTATGGAAGATATATATCCTCTACAGGTTTCATACACCAAACTTAAAATATTAAACTAAACATGTCACCAAAAAAACATGGAGGGTGAGTCCGATCGGCTATCCTAATTTGATGCTATGGAGGATATATATCCTCTACAGGTTTCATACACTAAACTTAAAATATTAAACTAAATATGTCACCAAAAAAAACATGGAGGGTTGGGTCTCTTTGACATTATAAGGTTTATAAGGCATCATCCAATGGTGTTATCGATCCAATGGTGTTATGGATTTTCCTATGCATCAGAAAAAATATATATATCCTTTATAGGTTTCATACACCAAACTTAAGATATTAAACTAAACATGTTAAAAAAAACATGAAAGATTGGGTCTAGTTGACTTTATTTTACTAAACTAGCTAGGGTTTACACAGACAGCATCCAATTTGATATTGTTTGATTTAAAGGACTATAAATAAGGTTTATAAAGGCAACATTAGGTTTCATACACCAAACTTAAAATTTGACAATTTTTTTTATCTAAGGGACTACAAATAAGGTTTATAAAGGCATCATCTAGTGGTGTTATCGATCCAATGGTGTTATGAATTTTTCTATGCATCAGAAAAAAATATATATATCCTTTATAGGTTTCATACACCAAACATAAAATATTAAACTAAACATATTAAAAAAAAACATGGAAGATTGGGTCCTCTTGACTTTATTTTACTATACTGGCTAGGGTTTACAGAGGCAGCATCCAATTTGATATTGTTTTATGTAACGGACTATAAATAAGGTTTATAAAGGCAGCATTAGGTTTCATACACCAAACTTAAAATATTAAACTAAATATTAATGAAATATTGGGTTTAGTTGACTTTATTTTACTTAACTGGTTAGGGTTTATAGAAGCAACATCCAATGGTGTTAAATATTTTCCTATATATATATATATATATATATATATATATATATATATATATATATATATATATATATATATATATTAAAAATTTCATACACCAAATTTAAAATATTAAACTATGTTAAATAAGAAAACATTTTATCTTTATTTATGTTAAAAAAATTAATAAATTAAATAACATCCACTAAAAAAAATTCAACCAAAATTTTTAAATGAAAAATTGATTCACCATGACCAATCAATCAAAACTTAAAAAAAATTGTAACAATAAAACAATTGAAGTCATTATTAAATAATAAATATAGTTCCATGATAATTATATATATTTTTTAATTTGGTAATGATTGTTTGGGATTGAGTATTTTCATCCTAGAGCTAAACTTATGAATAGATTAGACCTTAGACCTTTTGAAGAAGAGCCAAAGCTTATTTCGTTGTGCTTGGTTAGAGAAACCTGCATAGTGTGATGGTTAGTGCAGTCCCATTCAACTATACCATTATCTAAAAGGAAACCACACGTAGGTAACTAATTATATATTTATAATTTGATATTATGAGTTAAAATATTTAACTAATTAAAGCGTATATATAATTTTTATGTGCAATGCAAGTTTAGTGACATATTCCATGATTGGAATTTCTTTCCGTGTTAATACCTATTTATCTAAAATATAGGTTTGTATTTTAAAGCTAAGCACATAAGTGTTGAGTTTTTTCCCTCTTTAAAAAGAGTTGAGTTTGTTTTTATTTTAAGACTTTCGTAACAAAGATTTGACACTAAAGGTTTATTTAGATTTTTAATTATGAAAAATAAAAAATTATAAATTAAAGTTTTTTTATTTTTATTTTTGTTGGAAGAGGTTGAAAAACGATGATATCAAGGGTCATCTTTTTCGTGAATTGAATTTGGGTGTTGATTAAGAGAGCCCAATCACTTTTGCGAGTGTGGTGTTTTTGTTGGGACAATTATAAATTAAAAGTTTATTTTTCAATTGATTACATGGTATTGAAACTGGTACCATCAGACCACATAGTGGTATTTCAATAAAGTTTGGATATTATCATTGTATCATCAACAAATTTTGGATATTATCATGTATCATTTGTTAAAATTACTTCTTTTTAAATATTGAGGAATCTAATTAGTTGACCTAATATCACTAGATAACTATTATAAATTAAAATTAATAACTTAAATTTTTAAATTTAATTATATAAAATTAAAATAAATTTAATTTATATTATAAATTATAATAATATTTCAATCAATTATTTTTATTATTATATAATCAAATATTTATTAGTAATAAGGGAATCGGTAAGGTTCTCTCGTTTTTAACTATTGGTCAGGTCAAGTCCTTGGAAAAGCTTTGGTCGACCACATGTTAAAAGTTGTGGTTAAAAGCTTGGAGTGGATATATAACCATTACCTAGCCTTGGTAAACACAACCCTAAAATATTTAACTAATTAAAGTTATGTCACATGTTTTTTATTTAAAGTATAGGTTTGTATTTTTAAGTTAAGCATAAAAGTGTTGAGTTTTTTCCTCTTGAGTTTGTTTTTATTTTAAGACTTTTATAACAAAGTTTTTTATTTTTAGAGGTTGAAAATCCAAGGGTCAGGGTCATATTTTGGGGAAATTAAACTTGTGTTTTGATTAAGAAAGTCCAATGACTTTTGCCATTGCTGTGTCATTGTTGGAATGATTATAAATTAAAAGTTTTTTTCAATTGGTTATATGGGATTGAAACAGGTCCCACCCTATTGCATTGTTGCCACATAGTAGTATTTTAATAAGGTTTGGATATTATCTATGTATGACTTGATAAGATTTCTTCTTGGAAGTTGACCTAATATCACTAGATAACAATTATAAATTAAAGTTAATAACTTAAATATTTTAATTAATTATATAAAATTAAAATAAATTTTAAATATATTATAAATTATAATAATATTTCAATCAATTATTTTTATTATATTATTATTAATCAAATATTTATTTATTTAGTGCATAGGGGAATCGATAACGTTCTCATTTTTAACTAGTGGTCACACATCAGGGTCAAGTCCTTGGAAAAGTTGTCGTCGATCACAAGTTAAATTCTCGAAGAAATTCTTGTTTTTGAAGCTGACCTAATATCACTAGATAACAATTATAAATTAAAGTTAATAACTTAAATATTTTAATTAATTATATAAAATTAAAATAAATTTTAAATATATTATAAATTATAATAATATTTCAATCAATTATTTTTATTATATTATTTTTTGAAAAAATTGAAAAAAACTTGTATTAAAACAAAGATTAGTTACAATTGGGAATAGACACATCCCAGTAGAAAACAATGAAAGCACATGATTACAAGAGAAGAGGAAGATTTGCAATGGAGCCAAATCTCTTGAACCAATACCAAGCTAGCTGAGGGAGCTGATTGGTCTGTTACAACAACTGGTCGCGAAATCGCGCAGCAAACACCAACTTCACCTTTGGCCATGAAAAAGCTGCAAGTCACGAAATCACGATACAAGACTCCTTTGCCCGCAAAAATTCAACCTGTCACGAAATCGCAACAACAATCCTCCCTTGGCCACAAAAAGTCAACCTGTCGCGAAATCGCGACATGTCGCAAAATTGTGACAACAATCCTCCCTTGGCCGCGACGAAGCAACAGGTCACGAAATCACGACACCTTTCCACCTTTGGCCGCGATGGAGCAACATGTCGTGAAATCGTGACAACTTTCCTCTCTTGGCCGTGACGACGCAACATGTCGCGATATCGTGACAACTTTCCTCCCTTGGCAACGACGGCGCAACATGTCGTGATATCGCAATAAAATCCTCCGGCGGCCACGACGGTGCAACATGTCGTGATATTGCGACAACTTTCCTCCCTTGGCCGTGACGGCGCAACATGTCGCGATATCACGACAACTTTCCCATAGCGGCCACGACAGCGTAACATGTCGCGATATCGTGACAACTTATCTCCAACAGCCGCGACGGTGCAACATGTCACGATATCGCGACAACTTTCCTCCAGCGACCGTGACAGCGCAACATGTCGTGATATCATGACAACTTTCCCACAGCGGCCACGACGGCGCAACATGTCACGATATTGCGACAACTTTCCTCCAACGACCATGACGGCGCAACATGTTGCGATATCGCGATAACTTTCCTCCAGCGACCGTGACGACGCAACATGTCATGATTTCGTGATAGCTTTCCTCCAACGGTTAAGACGATGCAACATGTCACGATTTCGTGATAGCTTTCCTCCAGCGGCCACGACGGTGCAACACGTCACAATATCGCGACAGCGCAACACGTCGCAATATCGCGACAGCTTACCTCCAATGGTCGCGATGGCGCAACAGGTCGCAAAATCGCGACAAAAACCACCCTTAGCTTTTTCTTTGATCATTGTCTCAAGGATCTTTCAAGGCCCTGCCTAATCACCTCATCTTCAATAGGCATGTCATCGTGCAATCGCACCCCTACTTTCTCAGCACCCATCTTAGCCAAGAAATCGACCGCTTTGTTTAAATCTCTGCTCACATAAACTGGAATCACATCATCTAATTCCCTCCATAATTTCTTGATTTGAGAGACTAGAATCCTCAACCTCCAAGCTTTCAACGCAAAGTTCCTCATGTAGTCTAGAGCTCCAACCAGAATTTGAGAATCAGATTCAAGAATTATCCTCCTGTTGCCCTGAGTAACTGCCCAAATAGAAGCAGATTTGATAGCAATGGCTTCTGCTTCATTATTTGTGGCTCTACCCAAGCCCTACAGTTTCCAATAGAGCACTGATCCCTCATGATTTTGGCAGACCACGCCAATTCTGGCACTACCCGGATTGCCCTTTGCAGCACCATCAGTATTGATTTTAATCCAGCCTTCTAGGGGCGGTTTCCAACTGGCTCTGTCTTGTCCCTCTTGCTTTTCAACTCCCTCTTCCATTGGCCCAGGACCAACCTGAGTTTCCTCTTTAGCGTAGACGGCAACAATTTTTGTGACTTTGCTCCAGATGACCTACCAAACTCCATCTAGCGAGGAAAAGGCTTCTCTAAAAATTCTAGCATTTCTCTCCAACCACACTTGCCACCAAATGAAGTTTAAGCCAAGCTCCCACCCAATTTGAAGAGCTTTGGAATTAAATCTACCTCACTTCCATATTTCCCAAATATTAGACCGATTCATGTCACCATTAACCTGGATTTTATAGTGAGAGAACCATCGCTTCCAAATCTGACGCATGAAAGGGCACTCAAAAATCAGGTGATCAGCTATTTCCTCATTCTTGTGGCATAAAACACATTGAGAAGGGTCGATGATTCCTCGACATCTGAGATTGTCAAAAGTGAGAATACCATTTGTAGACACCAAAACAGCACCATTTCGATTAAGTGATTACAAACATTGATCACATTGATATCACAGCTTTTAGGGCAGCCCTTAGAGGTCAAATAGTGGTCTTAACCACTCACACAGCAGTTTAAAAGATCAAAAAATGAGCAGAGCAAAGTCGGTCGTTCTAGAGCCTTTAACAAACTTCAAAGCCTTCTTAGCCTTCTTCAAAGCCTTCTTCAAGCCAAGCCTTTATCCGCGCCAAGCCTTTTGTCAAAAACCAAGCCCTGGCCGAAGTGTCGCGATATCGCGACACTTTGGGCCCCGACCCAAAGCGGGCCCAAAGTGTCGCGATATCGCGACACTTTGGGCCCCGACCCAAAGCCGGCCCAAAGTGTCGCGATATCGCGACACTTTGGGCCCCGAGCCAAAGTCGGCCCAAAGCGTCGCGATATCGCGACACTTTGGGCCCTGAGCCAAAGCCGGCCCAAAGTGTCGCGATATCGCGACACTTTGGGCCTCAAGCCAACACCTGGCCAAAGTCAAAAGCAGACACGTCACCAATCAAAAGCATACATTCGACCATCCAAGGAACGACCGCCACGTGGCACCTCTACGTGTCCCTTCTCGAAGAGACCCCATGGCTCTGTAAAACGGTGGACTTCACCAACTGAAGTAATGAGACGAGCACTCTCAACAACAAATCCAGCCTGAGGCCATACTTCATAACTGCTGACACGATTTTCTAGCGAGAATCTCTGTGCGAGCCATGCCTCATAATGACCCGATAAGGATCAAATTTGAGCGGCGCCTGCGGATTTAGGGTTTGGCATTAATGTCCCAGAGGCAAAATTCCTCTATAAAAACTCCCTCCATGCAACGAAAAGGAGAGATGCGAAGCATTTTGTTAACACAACGAAGTCTTGCTCATTTGGATATCCGACTGTATCAATCTAAGTTCACCTTCTTTACATCTAGAATCTCTCACAAATAGAGGTTGGTGGGTGATTCTTAGAAGAGTGAACCGGACTTTCACACCCGACGAGTGGATCACTGTATCCCACTAATTCGACGACAACACACGGCCTTAGATCTCGAGCCCATTCCTAGTGGATTGGCGTCGAGACTAAGTGTAAACCAAGGGTGGCCCGCTTGGGCAGCCCATGAACGTTTCTAGTTAATGCAATATATGTTGTTCTCTTTTGAAATACATTGCAAAAACTAACAATATCGAAATAGCTTATTCTTTACGTTGTTCAAATAAACTTTACGTTAGAATATATCGTGTCATACGTTATATGCTCGAATGCGTCTTGCAATACGTTTTATCGAATATTGTCATGCAACACAATGAAGTGCTAACTTGCAGGCAATAGCATTAGAATCGGTTGATTATTTTAATGACTGTCCATGTCTCATGTATTGTGTTGTCTTCAAGTAGAATAAAAATAACAGTTTACGTTTTACATCCTCGGATATATGCCATTTCGAATGTATACTGTTCTCTGTTCTCGGCAAAAGTTGCAGTTTCACGAAGAGTTGTTTTATTCATGCATCTGATCTATCTTCATATGTATGCTAAAGTCAGAAGGTTCTGCCCTCTTATTACGGGTGCTACTAACGTTCTTCTCGTGTTTCTGAATGCAAGGTAAGCGGTTGAACGCAAGATAGGCAACGGCTAACAAGACTCATTAAACATCAAGCGACGGCAACACTACGACCCGCCCATTTTACGTGTGGGCATGCGGAAGGGGATCACTGTTCATCTGTTGTAACCGAGAACGTGTAACTGAAGAGAGATATCATGTAACCGAGCGGAATTACATTAATAAAAAGGGTTGTGCTCTTGTTTTTAATTTAATTCTATCTGTGTTATTTTATGCCTCGATTTAGTTCTATTTTATTTGCATCTCAGTGTTTTATTTCCGAAATCTCATGCTTTCAGTGGCGATCACGGTGGGACCCAGGTCCACAGTTTTTATTTTTGGATTAAGTTACTGATCTAAAAATTGCTTTTTACAGGTACGCTATTCGTCTCACCCAGGGACGATTACGTATCTGCGCATTTTTAGAGAAAATCAGAGACATCCAGTTAGGCAGAAAAGAGGTAGGGGTTTTTATAGCTTCTGTCAAAATTTTTGTTTTTCGGTCTTCTGGTTTTTTTTTTAGTTTGGACGGCTTAAAAATTGTTTTATACTTTATTTAAATAAGGGTAGAAGAATTTTAATTTTTCTTGCTTTATTTAAAGAAAGATAAGAAGAATTTTAATTTTTCTTGCTTTATTTAAAGAAAGATAAGAGGAATTTTTTTAAATTTTCTTGCTTTATTTAAAGAAGGGTAGAGGATTTTTTAATTTTTCTTGCTTTAGTCGTAAACTTTTAATTTTCTACTTGCTGTTTTCCAGTTTGTAGTATATGTCTGGCATAGGGAAAGATTTCTTTTTCGGTTGCTTGTTTCAAATTTGCAAAGTAAAATGAATCCCACACACCACGTGGTACTTTAAACCAAGGCGTTGGTCGTAAAACCCCAACCCTTGAGCAAGACCAAAGGTGGATTCCATTATCACTTTGGCTTGAGATATTGCATCCATTACCTCGATCGCGATTGTTGCTAGACGTAAATCCCGACGAAAGCTGACCGAGTGTTGCTTGGGGTGATTCCCATGCACGCGAGGATAAGTCTTCTATGGTAGGTGTCATAAACAGAGCGATTCCCCTTCCGTACCGCCTATGTTCCACGTACCATCTGCTCTCACGTACCTATAGTCTCCCTCACGTAAGGGCGGGTATATAGAGAGGTTGGTATATCGGTCCGAAAAATGGTATATTGAAGGGGCGACCATTTATGGGAGTCATATGAGCCAACATTATGCATTTAAACGTTCTTCCAAAATTGCAAACACAAAACGAAACATCAAAATGCACTAAACCAGTTTAGGACACACTATTTAATCCTTAAAAGAGATAATCACGGTTTTGTGTGTGCGTGTGTTCATTTCTGCTTAGTGTAGACAAAAAAAGACAAATCATCATAAACGAGATAAAATCTGCTTAGACAGTAGAGAGCACCACGACGATGTACACCCGTAGCCAAGCCCAATCAAGGGCGGAAGCTGCGGAAGGTGCACAAAGGGAGGGCACTAGTCGCCTTCGCTTTAACCCCAAGGATTTGGTCATACCACCTTGGCGGCCTGACACACAAGGTAGTCCCCTCCACACCTATAAGGACTATGGGGGTACCCCTTCTGAGAGCACTCCTATTCAGCATAACACTCGACACACACCCTTCCATGAAGGGTACAATCATGGGAGAGCTCCCTTAGATGCTCGTTATGAGCGGTCACCGTGCGATGAAGCGCTGAGTCAACCTAGGGTTCGACGAGAGGAACCACATGGTTACACTATCCCTCTTTCAACCCCTCCAGTTGTCAGGACTGCAAGGACAAATTCAGAGCACAAGGCTCCTCAGGCAGGCCAAGCCAACTCCGTCCGCCAAATCGTGCTCACTTATGAAAGAGAGCATGAGGAAGATTCCTACCTTCCTCATAAACAATACACATCGCGGGCGCAATACGCCTCTGCACCTGCTAAATATCATGGTCACACTCTGAGGCCAGAACCTCAGATAAATGCCAATACCCCCTAACAGAGGGAGGCGGCCTCTAGAGATCTTGGATCACTATGACCAAGATAGACATCTAGGAGAGACGTCTAGGCCTTCGAGACATGAAGTGGTGAGACCAACTATCTTAGAATCTATCAAACATTTCACACATCGGATGCAACTCACGCAACTTGAGCAAGAACAACAACGGTTAGAGCAATGGTATCTTCTAAATAAAGAACACCTTCAACACCAGGAGGAGGAGTTGTTCCAACACACTGTGCAGGAGAGGACTCCAACCCCTCACACACATAAAACAAAACATTATGAGAGGCACAAATCCGAACCTCTTGAGCAAAATAGGGTAGACCACATCGACCCGGCAGTCGCCAGAAAAGTCATCCGCCAAGCTCAAATAACGCAGGTTGAACAAGGTCGCCAGGAGTTAGAAAACTTATACATGCAGCGCAAAGCGGATAAGTTGCGCTATAAACTACCTGAGAAGGCGCCAACCCCTTGCATCCAAAGAGCACAACAGTATGAGGAGCACAACCCCCAGGTGCGAGACGAGTCTCTGCGACCTTATCAAGCATCACCCCCAATGCCTCCTAGACATGAGCAGGAGGCTACTCCTATAAACAATGACGAGTGCCTTCCTCAGGAACCCACTCAGGTTTATGGGCCACCCTTAGAAAGTCACCAAGAAGCCTCTGAGGAATCAAAGCAAAGAGAAGAGCTGGATGAACTGCCCTACCAAGACATGGGGGGTGCTATTCAGCTACCCCTCCATAGGTCCCCAGTTTCTCAACACGAACCAATCAAAGCGGAGGAGCTCAAATCTCCCGATCTATGCAAAGAGCTAGAGCACTTAGAGTTGGTGGAGACCAAGATTTTGGAGCTCCCAAGGCCCAACTTACATGAGGCTCTTTTCGAAGAGGATCAACCTCTAACTGTACTCACTGATGATGTAGTCCTCCATATCTCGAGAATCTACAGATCCCGATGAGCTATACACATTGTTCGAAGCTTCTGAGGAATCAGAACAAGAAGAAGAGCGGGATGAACAGCCCCACCAAGACATGGGGGGTGCTATTCAGCTACCCCTCCATGAACCCCAAGTTCCTCAACAAGAACAAATCAAAGAGGAGGAGCTCAAATCTCCCGATACATACAAAGTGCTAGAACACTCAGAGTCGGTAGAGACCAAGATTTTAGAGCTCCCAAGGCCCAACGTACATGAGGCTCTTTTCGAAGAGGATCAACCCTTGGTTGTAGGACTACCTGATGATGCAGTCCTTCATGTCTCAGAATCCCCAGATTCTAAAGAGCTATACACATTGTCCGAAGGTGAGGATGAAACAGAGATAGCCCACAACAATCACATACGACAGCATCGACACCCTGTAAATATCGATGAAGCATGTCAAATGATAAACATAATACTAGGGCATGAGTGGCGCATAGACCCAGCCCACCAGCATCACATGTCGATCCCACTCCTTTGGGAAGGTCGCGAACAACTTCCACCCAGAGATATCATAGCACCATCAGTGTCGAAGGCAGACCCTGTCCTCCTATCCGTGCATAAGGCCGATCCATTCGTGCCAATTCCTACAGAGCCAGATCCGGTGCACAAAGATTGTCAAGGCTGGGGTACCTCTATTCCCTGAAGAGCAAGTGGATTACACCAAATGCTCCAAAGGTGTCCATCAACCCTTTGGTCAAACCAAAATGCTCCAAGGATTATCACAATCGCTTGGTCAATCCCAAAAAGCTCCAAGGATTATCGCAATCGCTTGGTCACCCCAAAAGCTCCAAGGATTTTCACAATCGCTTGGTCAAAACCAAAATGCTCCAAGGATTATCGCAATCGCTTGGTCAACCCAAAAAGCTCCAAGGATTATCGCAATCGCTTGGTCACCCCAAAAGCTCCAAGGATTATCGCAATCGCTTGGTCAACCCAAAAGCTCCAAGGATTATCACAATCGCTTGGTCAACCCCAAAAGCTCCAAGGATTATTGCAATCGCTTGGTCAAACCAAAATGCTCCAAGGATTATCACAATCGCTTGGTCAATCCCACAAAGGCTCCAAGGATTCTTGCAATCGCTTGGTCAAACCAAAATGCTCCAAGGATTATCACAATCGCTTGGTCAATCCCAAAGGCTCCAAGGATTCTTGCAATCGCTTGGTCAATCCCAAAACGCTCCAAGGATTTCCACAATCACTTGGTCAAAAATCATGAAAATTCAAAAACAACAAAAATCATCAAAAACAACAAAAATTTGCATCTCATTTCTAGGCATATTCAAATTCATCAAATAGAGAGTTCTTCTCGCAATTCATCTTCATATTCACCAAAATCAATCCATCAAAAATACAAAAATATGTAGCTGCATCCAAGCATTGCATCCATACATTGCATATTCATGGTCCTACGGGTCAAAGGCACCATAGGCTGTCATGGTTCTACTAGTCCATCTTGTTCCACACTGTTCCATTTTACAAAAACAGCAAAAACACCATGCACTTTACCACACTAGAGTCAGTGGTCTTTTAATGTATCAAGAGTTTTTCGTGATTCAGTCATCATTTTGCTCTTTAGCAATGAAATGTATCAAGTCAAACAGATTTTACGAAGGTAGAGTTACACTTGCAATACACCTTGTTACGTAACATCCCAACACAAATTAAAACACATAAAAATTCCCGAGTTGTGTGAACGAAGGATGAAACCTGCACAATAATCCAGGTTACCATAAGCGAAACGGTTATCTTGCTCATCCCCCTGTGCGAATGACCCCAAGAATGCTGAGAGTTGGCAAAAGGACAAGCATCCTCCCTACCCAATTCCCTAAGAATCCCAAAGTTGCAAAACGTCAAAAATTTGCAAAATGTCAAAACTTCAAAATTTGACACCCTACAGTGCACATCTCAAAAAGCACAAAGAATAGTGATTATCGTCACTCCATATACAAATCCCTTGCTCAAGAGAAAAAGAAAAATAAATCAAAATAAACAGTGATTATTATCACTATAACGAGCAAGTATCCCAATACAATTGAAGAAAAGAAGGGAGTTGACCTTGAATCCCCGGAACTCTCGACATTCCGACGGGTCATGAGGCAAGCCTCAGTACCGGTTTGGTTGATAGCCTATCGGTCACTGGCGGTAAACTTCTCGCATGACGATATATCTATCACATTAACTTGTGTATAGATCAATGTTTGCATGTGGATGAGCTAGCTTATGGTATCCTGGAGAACACCGCAGATTAATCTAACTACATACAACAAAGGAGTTAGTGGAGCTAATTAGGTGATCCTCAGTACGAGTTCGGTTGAAAGCCCATCTGGCACTGGCGGTATCCTGACAAATACCACATAAATGAACTCAATTGCACACACGGGGATGTGAAATAGCTTGGTCAAAAACAAGTCCGATTCATACCTTGTTCAAAAGTCTTGTAAGATAAAGTACAATCATGGCTAGTGAGTTAAAATCGTCCGAGTCTCAGAAAACCTTAGCTACATTTTTAAACCAATTACACTACTTTTCATCCTTGCAATACCATCAAAAAATACAAAAAGAAGAAACACCACATTTGTACATAGCAAAGTAATGGAGTTCTAAACAGTCTATGGTGCCATAACCAAATATCACCAAGTCCATACATCCATTTCATTTCTGCATATCACATGCATTTGCATTCATCATGCATCCATCAAAATAAATCAACATACAACATTGGTAATTATCATACCATATGCATCCATCCATATAAAGTAGCATGCATCCACCAACATCAACCATTGTGCATAAAATCATGACATCTACGTAAAGAAAGAAAATCAAAACAACAAAAACATCACAAAAATGCAACACAAAAAGAAGCAATAAGCATTGCCGGACACGAGTGCTCTTGCACTCAACCTCTTGGCATAGAAAATCGATGTCGGGGCTCAAATTATCATTCTCCTACTTCCCCAAGAAGGCTACCATAGCTGGACCGCTCCACGGGAAGATGGGTTTTCGATGATTTCACCCCATTACGGCATCACCAAAAGGGTTAACACCCACCAAAAATAGGTCCAAATGTCGGGAAATTGCACGTGCTCAAATGGAAAAACATCTAAAGGCACCCTAACCTAAGTCATCTTGGGTCAAGCGACTCGTCGCTTTTCTCACGAAGGTCATTCCCTCATCGATTCGTCGCTTGAGGGGGTAGTCACACTTAGTCACCAATCAACAACCACACACCCAATCAAGGCAATGACATGCATTCAAAGAATCATTGACAAAGACAATCACGCTCCTGCTTGGGGCAGTAAACAAGCAATCATTAAATTGATCAAATACTTGGCATTCCCGAAGCATGAACACAAGGTTCCCCCTGTGGATAAAAGGTTACGCCCTTTGCCTAATCATGACTGATCAATGTCCAAGCTCAAGTCACACCTCACCAAAATAGGTTAACACTTGAAATCAAATTCCTTAGCTCGTCAGAAGCAAGGATTCAAGAATGCATGCCCTTTCCATACTTGGGGCATTAAAAGTTGGTTAGGTTACCAAGAAACCCTAATCATTAGTGCTTTGGTCGTATATTTTTGCTCAGCACTGCGTCACCCGCAGCGCTTCCCAAAAAGGGGCATCTGTAGACACCAAAACAGCACCATTTCGATTAAGTGACTACAAACACTGATCACATGCACATACACAGCTTTTAGGGCAGCCCTTAGAGGTCAAATAGTGGTCTTGACCACTCACACAGCAGTTTAAAAGATCAAAAAATGAGCAGAGCAAAGTCGGTCGTTCTAGAGCCTTTAACAAACTTCAAAGCCTTCTTAGCCTTCTTCAAGCCAAGCCTTTATCCGCGCCAAGCCTTTTGTCAAAAACCAAGCCCTGGCCGAAGTGTCGCGATATCGCGACACTTTGGGCCCCGACGCGATATCGCGACACTTTGGGCCCCGACGCGATATCGCGACACTTTGGGCCCCGACTAAGCCGGCCCAAAGTGTCGCGATATCGCGACACTTTGGGCCCCCGCCCAAAGCGGCCCAAAGTGTCGCGATATCACGACACTTTGGGCCGACCCAAAGCAGGCCCAAAGCGTCGCGATATCGCGACACTTTGGGCCCCAAAGCCGGCCCAAAGTGTCACGATATCGCGACACTTTGGGCCTCAAGCCAACACCTGGCCAAAGTCAAAAGCAGACACGTCACCAATCAAAAGCATACATTCGACCATCCAAGGAACGACCGCCACGTGGCACCTCTACGTGTCCCTTCTCGAAGAGACCCCATGGCTCTGTAAAATGGCGGACTTCACCAACTGAAGTAATGAGACGAGCACTCTCAACAACAAATCCGACTCGAGGCCATACTTCATAACTGCTGACACGATTTTCTAGCGAGAATCTCTGTGCGAGCCATGCCTCATAATGACCCGATAAGGATCAAATTTGAGCGGCGCCTACGGATTTAGGGTTTTAACATTAATGTTCCAGAGGCAAAATTCCTCTATAAAAACTCCCTCCATGCAACGAAAAGGAGAGACTGCGAAGCATTTTGTTAACACAACGAAGTGCTGCTCATTTGGATATCCGACTGTATCAATCTAAGTTCACCTTCTTTACATCTAGAATCTCTCACAAATAGAGGTTGGTGGGTGATTCTTAGAAGAGTGAACCGGACTTTCACACCCGACAGGTGGATCACTGCATCCCACTAATTCGACGACAACACACAGCCTTAGATCTCGAGCCCATTCCTAGTGGATTGGCGTCGAGACTAAGTGTAAACCAGGGGTGGCCCGCTTGGGCAGCCCATGAACGTTTCTAGTTAATGCAATATATGTTGTTCTCTTTTGAAATACATTGCAAAAACTAACAATATCGAAATAGCTTATTCTTTACGTTGTTCAAATAAACTTTACGTTAGAATATATCGTGTCATACGTTATATGCTCGAATGCGTCTTGCAATACGTTTTATCGAATATTGTCATGCAACATAATGAAGTGCTAACTTGCAGGCAATAGCATTAGAATCGGTTGATTATTTTAATGATTGTCCATGTCTCATGTATTGTGTTGTCTTCAAGTAGAATAAAAATAACTAGTTTACGTTTTACATCCTCGGATATATGCCATTTCGAATGTATACTGTTCTCTGTTCTCGGCAAAAGTTGCAGTTTCACGAAGAGTTGTTTTATTCATGCATCTGATCTATCTTCATATGTATGCTAAAGTCAGAAGGTTCTGCCCTCTTATTACAGGTGCTACTAACGTTCTTCTCGTGTTTCTGAATGCAGGGTAAGCGGCTGAACGCAAGATAGGCAACGGCTAACAAGACTCATTAAACATCAAGCGGCGGCAACACTACAGCCCGCCCATTTTACGTGTGGGCATGCGGAAGGGGATCACTGTTCATCTGTTGTAACCGAGAACGTGTAACTGAAGAGAGATACTATAACCGAGCGGAATTACATTAATAAAAAGGGTTGTGCTCTTGTTTTTAATTTAATTCTATCTGTGTTATTTTATGCCTCGATTTAGTTCTGTTTTATTTGCATCTCAGTGTTTTATTTCCGAAATCTCATGTTTTCACCATTGTGCAAAAACTGCCAGGCAAAAATGTTTACTTTCGGCCAGCCCTTGGGGTGCCAAATCTTTCTCCAATCCTCAACCAGATAAGAATGAGGGGGAGGCTATGGGAGGATCTTGTCATATCCGTCCTTCACTGTATAAATACCAAGGCTCCCATAGCCCCAAGCTAATTCATCCTCCTCGTCTCTCCTTATGAGAAACCTTTCTGTCAAGATTTTGGTCAAGATGGGTGCCAACTCCGGGGGGATTGGAATTGGCCACTCCTCCAACCTCTTAAACTTCTTAAACTTATACTCCCCCAGCTGAGTAGTGTTGAAATAACTTTCAATTTGGACCCAACCCTTAGTTTCTATGGAAAATTTTATTGGAAGTAACTTGGGGAATTTAACAATGATGGGCGGGAACTGATCCCATGAATCAGTCTAGAAACGAGCCTTCTCCCCTCTCCCCACTTTCCAAAATAATTGGTCTTTAATAACTTGAGATCCTAGCTTGAGAGCCTGCCACACTAAGGATCCAGTACCATCCAAAGGGAAACGGCCCACCTCATTGGGGTTAACTTGACCCAAATATTTACTAGTTAGGATTCTACTGAATAAGGAAGTTGGTTGGGAAATCCACCTCTAGTACAACTTTCCAGCCAAGGCTTGATTATTTAACTTGGATCCTCTCAGTCCCAGCCCACCTTTTACCTTGGGTTGGGTGACTTTATCCCAGCCCACTAAGGCCCACTTTCTCTCTCCCTTAGCTCCTTCCCACAAAAACTTCCTAGCCATCGTGTCCAACTCTTTCCATATTGTAAGCGGGGCAGCCAGGATAGAAAATTTGTAGATTGGCATGGCTTGAATGACTGACTGTAAGAACGTTAATCTGCCACCATAACTTAACCACTTGTGAGACCAGTGATTAATTCTATCCTTGATACACTCCAGCAAATTCCTCCAAGTGTCTAATTTTAGCTTCTTGAAATGCAAGGGGATCCCCAATTAAACCACAGGGAGAGAAGTCCTAGTGAATCCCAGGATTTCTAAAATTCTATTCTGAAGCCTTTGCTCTAGATTAAAAAAGACCACTTTAGATTTCTTGTCATTGATGACCTGTTGAGTAGCCCTGAGATAGACATTAAGAGTATCCCTAATCGTTCTTGCTTCCCTGATGCTGGCCACTCCCATCAAACCAGTGTCATCCACAAACTACAGGTGCGATAAAACTACATCCCCCACCCTAATACCCAATAATCTGCCTTGCTGTCTTCTCAAGAAAAGTCTGCCAAGACCTTCAACTAGAATTAGAAAAAGATAAGGGGAATAGGGATCCCCCTGGCCAAGACCCCGAGAAGCTCCAAAAGGTTGTGAAGGAAGGCCCTTGATAAGCACAGAGTAAGTCGGGGAAGAGACACAACTCATGATCCACTCAATCCAGCCCTGAGAGAAGCCAAAGGCTGCCATCATTTTAGCCAAGAAACTCCATTCAACCCTGTCATAAGCCTTTGACATGTCCAATTTAATGAACATCCCTTTATTACCAGAAGTGTGCATTGAATGGATTGCTTCCTGGGCCACAACCACCCCATCCAGAATCCGTCGTCCCTCAACAAAGCCCCCTTGCTCAAAGGAGATAATGTTGTGAAGAAGAGGTTTTAGGTGCTCAGCCATTACCTTTGTGATTATTTTGTACAACACATTACATAATGCAATAGGCCTATAATCTGAAATATGAACCCCCTCCTCCCCTTTTGGAATCAAGGTAATGAACGTGTGGTTTAAAGCTTTAAGCATTTTCTTATTTTCTCTGGACTCTTCAACAACAACCCTTACATCTTCCTCTAAGCAGTCCCCGAAAGCTTCGAAAGAACTCAATTGGGAAGCCATCTGGACCAAGAGTTTTACCAGTGCTCATTCCAAAGACCACAGTTTTCAATTCATCCCTATCAATGGGTTTGAGAAGGGCCTGATTTTCATCCTTCAAAATAATAGCAGGTATGACAGAAATAACTTCATTTTGGGCCTCTACATCTTGAACCACACTTTCCTTAAAAAGCTTAGAAAAATAATCCATAGCATGGGAATGTATACCTAGAAGAGTATCAAAGGAATGACCGTTCTCATCTTGAAGGACCTCCATCTTATTCATCTGTCTTCGAGCACAAGCAGTCCGATGAAAGAATTTTGTATTTCTATCCCCTTCTAATAACCAGGAGGTTCTTGCTCTCTACTTCCAATAGATCTCCTCCTAGTTGTCAATGTCCTTAACCGTTGTATGCAAGGCATCATCCTCAACTTTGAGCTGGTCAGTTATTACTCCTCTGAACTATTTTTGGACCTCATCCCAGTGGGCCACCAACGGAGCTCTTTGGGCCTAGAAGTCAATTTTATTAGAACGCCTCCAATACTTCAACTGAGTTTTGACATATTGAAGTTGTTTGTGGATTCTGAACATTGCTCTCCCATAAGCTGGGCGGCCTTCTTCCCACCATTGTGGGATTTTCTCCCAAAGTTCTTCTTTCTGAAGCCAAAAATTCTCAAATCTGAAAGGTTTGTGTTGGTGCCCCATCCTAGTCCCGCCTTCCAAAAGAATAGGACAGTGATCAGAAACAGGGCCTGCTAAAATCTAAAAATTGATATTCCATTTTACAAACACCCCCTTTGAAAGCAGAAAGTGATCTAGCTTCACCTTCCTACTATGTGGCTCCTGCCTTTTATTAGTCCAAGTGAAGTTATTGCCAGGACATTTAATGTCCACTAAGTGCAAAGCCTGGACTTGAGCAATCATGAAACGGTCCCCTGGATCCAAAAGAGGTGTTCCCCCTTCTTGGTCTCTGGAAGATAATTTAGCGTTAAAGTCCCCCGCTATAATCCAGTCTAGATCTTCCCTTGATGCTTGCATGTCATGCACATCATTCCACTGTTGCCTCTGACCCTCTAGTTTTTGATATCCATAAAATTTGGTGATTAGAACGAATTCCGCAGAGACATTATTCCTAAAAATAGAAGTGAGAACACCCCTCCAGGCAAGGTGTTCTATTGCAGACCATTCCAGAGAGTTCCACAGAGTAACAATCCCCCCTAAGGCACCTTGGGTAGCCACATCCATATGACCAGCACCCCTCCAAATTATGTTGACTGTTTTAGATATAAGATCCAAAGACATCTTAGTCTCTTGTAAAAGCAAAAAATCAGTATTGCTATTCTCTAATAATATTTGAACAGCAGATTGATGGGTTATGTTGTTTAAACCCCTCACATTCCAAGATTGTATAATCATGGGTTACCCTAGGAGCAATAAGAGTCAATTGTCCTCACCGATCCTCCCATGATCAATTTGTCTCCCTGGGCTGCTAGCAGCTCCTTATTGGATCTTCTACCTGCTCCTTGAGAATTGCTATTTTTTGATCTTTTTTCTACCTGGGTTATCCCCAAAGATGGCCTTTCCCTGTTCTTCTCTGCTATCCCCATGCGAACATCCTGAGATACTGTCTGCTCCTGGTTATGGACTACTAAGGCACCAGAACACACTGGTTGTGATACCTCAGAGGGATCAACTACCTATTGTATGATGGGAGAAGATGATAGGGGGAGTTGCCCGGGAACAAAAGAAGTTTCCTTGAAACCCTCCAAGCCCTCCATAGATTGATCCTCTTCATCAACCAATGACTTAAAAATCTCATACCTATTGGCAGGCCTGAGATGAGATTGCTCCTTTCCCTCCTTTTTTTTTGTTCGTCTTTTTCTTCTAGGTTGTTCAAAACCCTCTCTCTGAGCTTCCCGGCCCTGACCGGTGCTAATAGGATCTTTATTAGGTGCAGCCTTATCCTCTTTAGGAAGGTTTGGAATTCCTATAGGGGCCTCCATATTGGCATTCATATTAATAGGACAAAAACGGGCCAAATGTCCATGCTTGTGACAAACCCTACATCTGAAGGGTAGGGCCTCATAGTCCAGCTGTTGAATCCAGGAAAGACCTGCCAATTCAATTTCCAACTCTGTCGGCAAAGGCTGGCTGAGATCCATCTCCACACATATTCGAGCATACACCGCCATGCTCCCTTCAATAGTGTCTCTAGCAACACCCAGATGTCTACCAATCGAATTGCCAATCATTGCCAATACCTGCTCACCCCAGAATTCCATTGGAAGAGCATAAAGTTGAATCCACACTGGGACAGCAGTAGGTTCAACACGAGGATCGAATCCTACCCTCCATGGTTGAACAAATAGCCCAGTCGGGCCATGGTTTTTCTTCTCCAACTCGAAGGCCTTATTTCTATCGGCCAGAGCCGAGAAGCTGACAATAAAATAACCATTACTAATAAACCACAATGAATACTCACCGTGGGGCTCCCAGTTCTGGCGGATCCAAGAATGCAGAAAGCTCAGGGAAGGGTGAATACCCATGAACTTGCAGATTAAATCATGGTTAGCTCTATAGAGGACTGACTCTTCAACCATGCTGGGCTCAATGACAATTTTTGGCCTGGATTCGGCCTACGAAAAACAACCATTCACACGACGTGCTGAAGACCTAGTCCCCGCAGTCGTGAAGAGCTTTTTATATGCCATCTTTTGGGCTTCGGCATTCTTCGGAGGAGAATCTTCTTTAAACAAATCAGCATAAGAACTGGTAATTCCTGGAAAAGGAGCCGAAGAAGTCCCCATTGGACCCTCCTGGGGCACCGATCGAACCTTCAAATCCACCGTACCCCAAAGACACTTCTACAAGCCAGCAGAAGCCAGAGATTTTTCGAAAATCCAGAAACCCTAGTTCAAAGAAAAAAATCGCCAGAGCTCATTTTCCTTAGAAAAGCTGTCGTCGATCATAGGTTAAATTCTCGAAGAAATTCTTTTTTTTGGAGCTATCACTATAACCCCTACCTAACCTCGGTAAACGCAACCCTAAATAAGGGAGACACTCAGTGGCTTGGGGTTGATACCATCATCGTGGGGCTCATGTGCACTCACCAAAGTCACATCAGACTACTACCTTTGCCCCCAAAAAAGCTTGCCTCCAAAATTTAAACATGAATCTCTTCTTAAAAAACACAAAAAAACTTACCAATCCACTTAAGATTTAAAATATTTATTTTTAAAACATTTTAATGTATTAAATACAGCATGAATATATATATATATATACTTCTCCCTAACATATTTATATTTTCACACTTTTTTATATTATATATTTTTATACTCTTACACCTACATATTTTAAATATTTTAAATTTCAATTTAGAGGTTTGCATAATAATATAAATATGACATTGAAACTTTAAAGTTATATAATACCCGATGACATATAAACATGACATTGAAACCAGTTTTTGCAGCGGGGGCCATTCCAAAGGCTCCCTTTTCAAGACAGAGGAAACGTCCAGCAATGTATAGCACACCCTCGACGGGTAGATCTTCGGCTAGACTCAAGAAACCTAAGGTGGAGCCGTCCTCATCCTCATCTTCCACCCAAGAAATCTAAGGTGGAGCCATCCTCATCCTCTACCCACATCATTTTTTATTCTGAGTGACAGGAGGATCAGAGCTCCCAGCTATTGGCGTCCACCATCAATACCTCAATCAAATACGTGAAGGAAGCCTCCAACATGTTGATCCACTATATTGCGAAGAAAAAAAAAAAAGGAGACAACAAGGACTGACAGGAGCGGGACCCTCTCCCTAGGACACAGGCATGACTTTTGGCTTTGGTCTAGTGATGTAGATCGTTTTTGTGTCAGTGATCAAAAGGATTTTTTGAAGTTGTTTCATCATGCTGCTTTTTTGAAGGTATCCGAGACCTGTTGACCAGTTTTTTTTATGACTTTATGTTTTCCTTCCTGCTGTTTTACTGTTTTAGCGGTTTCCTGCCCGGTCTCAATTAGTGAGGGCTTTTGTAATAAGTGGTAAAACTGGTGTGAAAATGTGGTTTCTAAGTGTGGTTTCTAAGTGCAACAGTCTAGCCTTTTGTAATAAGGTTTTTGGGTTCTTTTAAAACCCGGTTTGTAAATATATTTCAAATTAACAATAAATATAAATAAATAAATAAATAAATATATATATATATATATATATATTTGTTAAAATTGTGTTATTTTATTTTTTATTTTTTTAAATAAAAAAGTTTAGATTGTATTTATTCAATCAACCGAAATATTACAGTATTCTGGTGCTAGCATTGTCCACCAGTTAAAAAATAAAATGAAGTGGATCAAGAGTAAAGCATCCATAACTGAATATACATAAGAATAGAAGCTAATATCAATACAAAGACTATAGCTATATCTTGCTATAATACACCAAATATCAACATTCATCTATGGGAGAGTTTGTTATATGAAGAAATTTTAGGCATGTCTTCCGTGATATTTTCAAAAGTCTTCAAAGAAGAAATAAAAGTAATCAAAACCTAAACTTGCTCATCATTGTTAACAACCTTCTTTTTAGTTTCCTGTTGGACCTTATGAAGATCCTAAATCATATGATAAAGTCGATGAAGTCTATCAATAACATCTCGTGGTGTACCCATAGACTTGGGAATGAATGTGTCTTACATGTAACAAAAGATAAAAGGTCAAGTATGCTAAAACTATATCTTATGGAGGGGCAGACCTAGTAAACACCTTTTTACATTTGTACTTCCAAATGTGCTTGAGAAGGATGAGTCTACAAACATCCCAGAGTTTGGAGCACTGATCTAGTTGAGAAAATCCAAGCAGAGAGAGCTTCCAAGATCTAGTGAAAAAGGGAAAAAGAAAGGAGTAGAAGACATCCCAAAACTGTTTAGCCATGCCACAAAACCAAAACAAGTGAATTAGAGTTTCTAAAGCATTACAAAAATTGCAAAGAGGGGAAATATGTAAAATCGTTGCCAAACTTTCAAAATTTGGAAGTTTTTGATGCAAAAGTTGTCATCCAAGAAGTTGAGTTTTGGATTCAATGGAATCTTTCCAAATTTGAGGAGCAAGAAACTGCCATTAGGCGTTGGTAAAATTTACTTGCCACTTGACATTGAGCTTAGATTCTAGAGAAGGAGGAAATAAAAGATTTTTTTAAATCCAACTAGAAGTAATGGAAGAGATTCTATGACCATTAAGCCATCTCTAGTCATTCCATATATTATGGGCAATTGTACCTAACTTTATAAGGACCTCACAAGGAATGGAAGCCACAACTAGACCATAAGACTCTTTGAACCTAGAGGGAAGGGAACAATAATTGCATATTTGGTTCCAAGTAAGAATTGAGCAACTACTCGTATCCTAGATATCTCTAATTCTATTAATACCTTTCTTCAAAAAAGTTAGACCTTGAAAAGCATTGCATAAAGCTAAAGGTTTATCATTATGGAGGATAAGTTTATTTCACCAAAGACTATTTAGACCGATGCTGAGACCATGTATGACTTCCAAACCAATAAATGAGAAATTGATTGACAAGCTTTCCAATTTTGGGTAATTGGAATAGATCTTTTAATCGTAAAGTAAGGCACATTAAGAACCTTATCCTCCCAAGGGAAGGGGTTTCTTTCCATTTACCTTTATGAGCAGCTTGCGAGATTCTGTAACGAAATAGGTGTTTCCAATTTTCATCACCAGTGATGGCTCTAGCAACCCATTTAGCAGCCAAACTTTTGCTCTGGGTAAGAGGATCAATAATTCCCAGACCTTCTAAAGCCTTAGGTTGAATACAAAGCTAAAAAAAACTGTCATTATTCATTAAATTTCATATAACTACTTAAATAAATATATAAAATAAATTATTAAGTGACATTAGGTCAACCGGTTAAATTCCTGAATATTTCAAGGAGAGATTCACGTTCAAATCTTGCCAAATGATACTTGAATAATATCTGAGCTTTATTATAATACCACTATGTGGTGATAATATAATAAAAGTAAACCCATTTCAATTCCTAAAAATCAAATATTTATTTATAATTTTTCAATCAAAATTTTCAAATGATATATTTTTTAATAAATATAAAGAAAATTTATGTTTTTTTTTAATCAATATTTTTTTATACCGACCTTGGACTAATTTATTTATAATTTTTCAATCAAAATTTTCAAATGATATATTTTTTAATAAATATGAAGAAAATTTATGTTTTTTTTAATCAATATTTTTTTATACAATCGTTGGACTCAGATCTCATCACCCATAATCCATGTTGGTAGATCACAAGCACACAAATTATTCTTGATGATATTATTATTGTATAATCAAATATTTATTATTAATGTATATAATACATTTTAATATATTAATATATTAAATAAAAGAAAAAACATAAATATATTTTAATAATATATAGATGCTTCTTGTCACAACATATTTATGTCTTCACTCACTTTTTATGTTATATATTTTTATACCTTACACCTACATACCCTAAATTTACAAGTTCAAATATGACATTTGACATTGAAACTTTAAAGGTATACAATATCAAATAACATACTAAACATTATTTATCAAATTTTATATAACTACTTAAATAAATATATATAATAGATTTTTTTTATTTGGTTAGTGTGAGAAACCTTTACTACCCGAAGTTCAGAGTTGGACATCCCCATCCTATAAAACATAGAATTATAACTTCTACTTAATTTAAGAGTCCTATTAAAGGTATTTAATTTAAGTAATAAAAATTACATTGAAAACTATTATTTATAAAAAAAAAATAAAGTTTTTTAAATTTTGAATATTTATTTTATTTATTTATTATTATTATTTTTAAGATTTGGTTATTGTGAGAAACCCCTAACGCGCATAAGGTTGAGCAGTCTCCTCCCAACCATGACCCCTCGTAAAGTCGAAAGCTATACTTATGAATAGAGAATTTAACACAAAGCCACAACACACCCACCCCCTCACACACACCGGTTTGAACCTTATGCCTCTTGAAAAAAATCTTGTTATTGATTATTTATTTTTAAAGATAAGATAAATTTTACTTTTTATATTATATATTATTTTTCGTTTGATGAGTTAAAAAGAATCACATGCTAACCTTTATTCGAGTTCCATTCATCAAGATTGTTATAAATCAAACTACATTATAAAATTAAAATTTAATAATTCTTTTATATATATATATTTAAATAGTAAATATATTTTTATTTTATATCTTTTTTTGGTTACATAGATGAATTGATTACAATCACATTTTTTAGTAATTGACAGTGTAGCTAACATGGTTCAAACTATCAGTGAAGGCTTCCAACACATCCACCGTCTCGTTAATGGTAACCTGACGTGAGATGGGGACTATCAAATGCACAGGGTTCGCACTGTCTTTGTCAGTCTAGTTCAACACACAACATGAAGGGGACCGCCAGACAAGCAGGAAACAAATCGTCGTCATCAGAGGAGTCGGATCGGGCTACTGGCTATGCATAGGCACGCACGTCCGTGGAATTGGAACCTAGGTCTCCTCTTAGTAAATTTTATTTTTTTGGAGAACAAGGGGTTGTACTCGGGTCCCCCACCCTTGACAAATCACAACTCTCTTCTTTAGAGCTTGAGAGTTTACAAATAGATTCAATTCTCATCTCAATTGAGTTGCTATAGCTAGAAACCTACATCATTTTACATAAAATGTCTGAATTCTTGATTTTTATTTTCTAGATCTTTTCAATTTTTTGTGTGAATACAAATATTCCAGAATTCAACATCCTTCTTGACATTTTCCTATAGCAACCTTCACAATACCAAAACTTCACCTCTACTATCTATGCATTGCATCTTAGTAGAGTAATATTTCCAAAACATCGCACTATCATAGTCCGCTTTACCAGATCTGGATTGCTAGTTTCCTTCCTGAAGCACAAGTGCAACCACAAAAATTATAATAAATAGTTTATATGAAAACACATTAATGTTATAAAATAAAGCAAATATTACCAATGGAAAATATTAAAGTAAATCTTAATCATTATTTGATTTAGGTAGTCAACATTTTCTTGTCAACTTCAGCTAAACTTACTACTTCCTCTAACCATGGAAAAGAGAATTTAACTTCATGATCCTCAATTAAAACCCCTCTATTGGCTAGCCTATCTGCACATTTGTTTCCTTCCCTTAATGTATGTGTAAACCTGATTTCTTCAAACTCTTTAGCAAGATCTTGAATTTCCATAATTATCTCTTGTATGTTCCATGGAGCCTTTGCTTTCCTCAAAATTGTATTTATTACTATGAGTGAATCACCTTCCATCCATACTCTGTTCCATTTCATTTGTTTGCATATTTTTAACCCTTCTAAAGTTGCTCAAGCTTCAACTTCATTATTTGTCTTAAATCCACTATTGAAAGTATAATGAGATAAAATATCTCCTCTATTATTTCTAATTATTCCTCCTCCTCTTTTGGTCTTAGATTTCCTTTAGATGCTCCATCAAAATTCAATTTGACCAACTCCACATCTGGTGGTTTCCACTTTATATTCTTTGCCTTCTTTTTGTTTCTCCTGTACCCAACATCATAATTCCATTTGATGACTTGACTCCATCTATCAAGGCTCTCTGCTTCTAGATTAGGGATTGGGTGAGTTGATAGGGTTGGTTTAGACTCCTCTATGGCTAAACAAATATTCCTTTTCATTACCTCTAAACTGCTTTCCTTTCCTTTAAATATTCTTCTATTCCTTTCTAGCCATATAGTCCAAAGTATTGTATCTTTTGATATATCCCAGATTGTCTATAAAGCCTCACTTTTAAAAGTGCTCTGCCATTGCTTTAACCATTCTTCAATTCTTTCATTCATCACCATGCATTTACCAAACATATTAAGAATCCATTGCCATAGTTTCTAGACTATTGAGCAATGTCCCAAGAGATGGTCTATACTCTCCTCCTTTTTACAAAGAACACATTGTGAGGGGCCATGAAAACCCTTTTTCATAAGGTTATCCTAGGATAAAATTCTTCTATGACCTACTAGCCAAACAAACATTTTGACTTTAGGAATGCTTGGGCTATCCCAAATATCTCTCCATATTCTTGTGATATTCCTATTTTGTTGGTGCTTTACATTATATCCACTTCTTGTTGTGTATTCTCCTAAGCTATTCAACTCCCAAATCAATTTATCCTTGGCTCCCCTTGAAATAATCATTGTTGTTATCTTTCTACTCAATTGCCTCCTAGCATCAATGTCTTGTATACTTGTAAAAAATATTCTTTCCATTTGTATCTTCCTTCTTGATCCTTGTACAAAATGTTTGAAACCCTATCACCATATTTATCTTGAAGTAATCTCATCCATGGTTTCAAAATTGGATCTAGATTGAGTGGTTTTTTATCACACCAAGTATCCATCCAAATAGAATTTTTTCTCTAGTTCCCACCACCCATATTAAACCTTTAATCACTAGATCAATTGATTTTTTAAAACCATTCCATAGTGCAGAACCATTTGGTAGAGAGAATGTAGTAAATATTAAGCTTGGGTCATTGGGCTCAACATACTTAGAAGAATTCTTGCCCATTGTCTTTGACTCTCTTTGTACAATCTCCAAATTACTTTTCCCCTAAGAGCTAAGTTTGCATCTATAAGAACTCTTAAACCGAGACCTCCCCTAGTTTTATCATCACACACCTTGCTCCATTTCACCAAAGGAAATTTCCTTTTATCATGTAATCTTGACCACAAAAATGATCGCATAATATAGATTAAACTTTTTCTATCGATTTTGGCATAGTATACAATGACATATAATATGTTGGAATGGCCTTGTAAGATTGATTTAATTAGTTGCACTCTTCCTACTAATGATAACCATCTACCTTTCCATGTTGGTAGTTTATTCTGAACTTTACTTATAACTGGATTCCATAATTCTATCCTCATTCTCCCCTCAAATAAGGGCATCCCTAGATAAGTTGTTGGTAAATTTGCCTCCTCCATTTGAAGTAACCTATATATCCTTACTTTGATTTTAGTTGGAGTGTTTAGGAAGTAAATTTTGGATTTTGTCCTATTAAATTTTTGCCCTGATGCTCTTTCATATTCCTTTAATAAGTTATTCAAAGCTCTGGCCTCATTTATCCTTGCCCTCCCAAAAAGGGTTGTATCATCTACAAATTATTGATGGGTGATGTTGTCGATGTTATTACTAGCCTTAAGTCCACTTATAAGCCCATATTTGTTAGCCTTCTTCAAGTTCCTACCCAAAACCTCTGCCATAATAATGAACAAATATGGTGATAGAGGATCTCCCTGTCTAAGACCTCTCTTGGCTTTAAATGATTATGTTACTAACCCATTGACCAACATTGAATATGAAATTGTAGAGACACAAGCTTTAATCCATCTAACCCATTTCTTCCCAAATCTAAACTTTTCTAATACTACAAAAAGAAAATCCCATTTAACCCTATCATAGGCTTTACTCATATCAAGTTTTAAGATCATTGCTTTCTCTTTTCTTGAAGTTGTTGAATGTATAACTTCATGAGCTACTATGATCCCATCTAGAATCTGTCTCCCTTTCACAAATCCTCCTTGCTCTTCTAAAATAATTTTGTCTAATAATGGTCTTAATCGATTTACCATCACTTTGGAGATAATATTATATGCCATATTACATAGGCTTATGGGTCTAAATGAATCAAACAATTCTACATCCTTCTTTTTTGGAATTAGGGTAAGATATGTTGCATTTATTTTATAAGGTATGTATTGTTTTACCCTAGACTGTTCCATTACCACCAATAAATAATCCTTCACTATATCCCAATTATGTTGATAGAATGTTGCATAGAGCCCATCTAGACCTAGGGATTTATCCTTATTAAAAGAGAAAAGAGCTAAATGAACTTCTTCTAGAGTAATAGGCTCCATCAGTTTCCTATTGTCTTCATTTGTTATAATTGAAGGTACTTCTTGTAGAAGTTTATCATTAAGAACTTCAAACTCCTCTGATCCTAGAATATTATGATAAAAAGACCTTACCTCTTTTCTAATTTCACTTTGGTCTTCAATCCAAACCCCTTCTACTGATTTAATTCTACTAATTCTGGATGTTGATCTCTGTACTATAGCCATCCTATGAAAAAACTTTGTATTTTTATCTCCTTTTAACCAAGTCTATCTTGATTTTAATCTCCAAAATTTCTCTTCCTTACTCAAAATATTATGATATTCACTAAGTAACTCCCTTTCCTCTAAGCTTGGATTATTATGATCACCTTTTTGGAATTTTGAAAGTTTATCTTTTAGTTCTTCTTCTTCTCAAAAATATTTTCAAAAGTGTTCTTGTTCCATTCTTTTAATCTAGATGTCATTGATTTAATTTGTTTTGGAAGTGTATACAACCCATTATTTCCTGAATAATTCCATGTTTGTGCTATCATATCAACAAATTGAGGATGGTCTTCCCACATCTGCTCATATTTAAAATATGATATTTTTTGAATTCACTTACCACCATTTTAACTCTTATTGGCTAGTGATCTGAACCAATCCTTGTCAAGGTATTAATTTTAGCACAAGTCCCTTCATCTAGCCAATGATCTAAGAGTATGCATCTATCTAATTTTTTTGCTATTAGGTTCTGGCCTCTCCTATTGTTGGTCCATGTATAGTTGTCTTCTTCAAACTCAACCTCCCATAGATTATTGTTTTGAATAAAAGTTGAGAAATCTCTCATACTTTGGGTTAATTTCCTAATTCTCCCAAATTTTTCATCTAACTTGGTTATGGCATTAAAATATCCTATGATCATGAATTAGGTTTCTTGGTCTTTACTTCTCATAAAGGCTTCAATCCCACTCTAAACTTCTAATCTACTTGATTGAGTTGTAGGTCCATAGACATTGATAAGGATGAAATAAATATCTACAAAGTAGCATGTGACTAAAGAGGCTATCCAATGCCTAGTTTTATGAATGGTTACATAGGAGGTTCTAATAGGATTCCAACAAGTTAGAATTCCCCTATCACTCCTTCAGAATCTATAGCATCCCATTCACATCTTGCCCATATTGCTTTCATAGTTTTGGAAACTTCTTTTGTCATTTTAGTTTCTTGGATACAAAGAATATTAGGCTTATTACTTAAACAGAGGTCCCTGATACACCTTTGCTTTGAGGGGGCATTAGCACCCCTTATATTCCATGAGATGATAATCATGTCTCATTAGGGGCTATTGGCCCTACCTATAAATTACCAATATCATTTTGTTGTTTGGTAAAGAGAAGTTCAACCAACTTAGTTTGTGTTCCTTTCTCTATGTTTGCTCTTGCTTCCCTGGATCTCGCTTGATAATTTGAGGGTTTTCCTCTTTTTGCCTTGCCTGTATCAGGAGTAGGTCTTATTATTCTATTCCTCAATATTCTTTCACAACTTTCTTTTTCATCATATTTATCCTCTCTTGGCTCTACTATAGAAGCTTTTGACTTGTCCTGCTCATTTTTTGGTATTTCCTTATTAATGGTAGAGGTATTAACATCTAACACTGCATTTTATTTACCAATTTTTTTCTCTTGAATGGTGCATGGTACTTCAAGAGAGTCTTCAAAATCTGATTAGACACATTCCTTAGGTTCATCGAGAATGTTCATCCCTAAATCAAGATCATATTGAATAGATGGTTCCTTGTTAATATGTTGAACCTATTGTACTGTGTCCTCTAAGCTTTGATCTACTTTTCTTCATAGGCTAAAGCCTCAAAAGAGTTGGTATTTCTTCCAATATCCTTCCTTACTGGTCTCCACTATTTATTTGCTTTCATTTTTCTAGATCTATTTTTTGGAAGTTGAAAACCATCCTCATCCATATCCATTTGTAAGTTTCTCTTGTGGTTTTCTACATATGATTATGTTGGACTCTTCTTAGGGCATGATCTCTCAATATGCCCCACCTCATGACATCTTCTACATCTAAAATATATGTTTTCATAATCTATGGTTTGGATCCACATCTTATCCCCATACTTAAGAATGATTGATTCTGGTAAAGCTTTACTTATATCAATCATGACCAATATCCGAGCATAAATAGCCAAGAATCCATCTTTTGTAGTTTCTAAAATCTCAAGGAATTCTCCTAGAGTGTTGCCTATTGCCTTGAAGGTATCTATTTCCCAAAATTCAATGGGTAACCCATACATCCTAACCTAGACTGGTACTAGGGATAGATTTACATTTTTAGGTGAAAAGCCTTCATACTAATAGGTAAGGAAGAGTCCTGCTCTTCCCATAAACCAAGGACCCCCTTTTAGGATTCTATCTCTTTCTTCCCTAGAACAAAAAATGGCTAGGAAGAAACCTTTGGGAAGAAAGGATAGAATCACTCTTGGAGACTTCCAACTCCTATCAATCCATTTTCTCAAGGTTGAAGCCCCTGGCCAATACCCATTAAATTTACCAAAACTACCCTATCTTTGAGCAATAAGGATCGATCCTTTGTGGTGTTCTCACTAACCTCTACTACTAGAGATGATTCTAAGGATTTAGCTATAAATCGGTCCATGGAAAGGAAACTAAAACTCAAAATCTATTAAAATTTACTAGAATATCCTATAGCGAATATAATATTTGATAAAAAATTATAATAATTTGCATGCAAAATTTCTAAGATAAAGAAGGGAAAAGAAAACTTAGCTAAAAAATTCTATGCCCAGATAGAATGTCTTGCCTCACTGAAGCCCTAGCCCTCCATTGCTCCTCCCATCATCCAAACCCTAGTTGACAAATATTTGCAATTTCATTTTTCATGACTTGAAAAATCATCACTGCCCTTGTTTCGGATGGCTGACTTCATAGGGTCGTATCTCCCTCAATATTGCTCGGATTCCTTCATATGACCACTCATTTTAAAGCTCTTCAAATTCCGCACAAATTGGTCCAAGAATCAACTAAATCAGATAACCCTTCGTGAAGCTGGTATTTAATATATTTTTATTTTATATAATAAAATAATTTTCATATTAATTGTTTTATAAAATTTAAAATATGATATCAATGCTCTCCAAAAAAATTAGTCTACTACAATCTAATCTTTCCTTTTTATTTTGATCTACTTGTATACAGTGAAATATGAGAATAACAAATCCACTTTCCTTCTTATTTTGATCTACTTATATACAGTGAAATATGAGAATAACAAATCCACTTGAGCAATATATATACACAAGCAAAGTGATGTTTGTTACGAAATTTATTAACATCATTTTTTTTTGAATGAAAAAGAGCAGAAAAATTCCATTAAAGAATAATTAGGCCTTTTTACATCAAAAAATGGGTGGAGAAGATCACACCCCAGTATGGTTTCAAACTAACCACCAAGGTTAGGAGATATCAGAAAACCAAGGCAGCAAAAAAATGAAAGACAACGAGCCCACGACTAACAAAACATCAGAATTGGGCGAAAACAAAGGAGAACCACAAAGAGGCAGGCAAAAAGAACAAGCACCTCCACATCATTTTTATTAATAATGTCGATCCTATGTAACACTTGCATATTTAATCATATTGCTTCTTTAAATATGTATTTTTTGTATTTATTTATTATATTAATTATAATATATTATATTTTTTATGGATAAACTTTTAAAACATGTTGTTCATCAAATTTATATGCTTATTAAATATAGATTTTTTTTTTTAAATTGTTTATATGGGATTGAAATGACCTCAACCATATTACATAATGACTACATAGTGGTATTGCAATAGTTTGACAATTATGCATGTATCATTTGGTAAGATTAGAACTAATGTGGAAATTCAAACAATAATTGGAACCAAAAGAAGCTAAAGTTTTAAATTGAAAAATATGCTTAAATAAGTATTTGTACAAGCATAATATTCTAAATTTGGAAGATGCTAACAAATTGAACTATGACTAAGCTAACAACTTAACTAGGACTAAGCAAACAAATTCAAATTGCTAACAATTACAAACCAATGACTATGTCCTCGTTTACATTTGGTGACATTTCTTATTTTGCAATAAAATCTAACTTTAGACTTTAGAAAATTAAACATAAACTAAGCCTAAATGATGTCCTCATCAAGAACCTTGGTCACCTCCTTAAAGTTGAGGAATATACCTAGTTGAGTTAATACCATTAGTGGTATTGCAATTGTTTGACAACTATGCATGTATCATTTGGTAAGATTAGAACCTAGTTCTCCTCCTTAAAGTTGGGGAATATAATCGGTTGAGCTAATACCATTAGTAGTATTACAATAGTTTAACAATTATGCATGTATCATTTGACAAGATTAAAACCTAAGTCTCCTCCTTAAAGTTGAGGAATATAATTGGTTGAGCTAATACTTTTAATTAAGCATAAAATTCTTACTTTTTTATTTAATCTTTAAATTTTCAAAAATCATTAAGTCATATCTTGTTCACCCCTCCAAAATTTAGCCACAAGTTTATTTAAAAACTAAAAAACATACCCAAAACAACATATAATGACATAAATTATACATATATTATAATAATAATAATAATAATTTTTTGGTAATATTAAGAGACGGGGGTTTTGACCAGGAATCCTCCAACCTGTTACAACAACTCCACCAGGGAGACACACACCCACCCCCTCACACACTCACCCACACCACGGTCTTCCTTAATATACATATATAATTATTAACATGTGTACAAGGTGTGGATTAATTGAAGTTGTAGTAAAATCATGGTTAAATTGATGAACTTAAGAATGTATTATGCCTTTTTAAACTTATAAAATAGTATATGACATTGTCAAAAACAAGTTATGAAAATCAAAGATATTTATATGCATGTAAGAACATTTTAACATCAACATAATCTCAATTTTATTCTATATAAAAAAAATTAAATGTAAAAATATTTGCAACTTATTGGTTGGCATTTGAAAACTTTAACTACAAGTTTGTTTAAAAACTAAAAACTTACCCAAAATGGCATATAAATTATACATATCTAATGATTAAAATATGTGCAATTCCCATTTAAATGGAGGTGTAGATTAATGGAAGTTGTAGTATTTTTTAAGTGCATTAAAGTTATGGCTAAATTGATGAACTCAAGAATGTCTTATGCCTTTTTAAGTTTATAAAGTAGTCTGTGACATTGTAAAAAAGTTATATTAAAAATATATGCATGTTTACATATCACTTTTGTGATATATATATATATATATATATATATATATATATATATATATATATATATATATATATATACACAAAAGTGATATGTAAACATGCATATATTTTTAATATAACTTTTTTACAATGTCACTGGACTACTTTATAACTTAAAAAAGTTATATTAAAAATATATGCATGTTTACATATCGCTTTTGTGATATATATATATATATATATATATATATATATATATATATATATATATATTTTTTTTTTTTTATTTTTTTTTATTTTTTTTTTTGATAGGGAAGTTGGTTACAACCACACTATTTTTAAATCACTTTTGTAATATTTAATTCCAACATTTTGACATCAACATAATATTTATTTTATTTTATAAAAATAATTTTTAAATGTAAAAATATTTGCAATTTATAAATTGGTTGTCATTTAAAACTTTATATATAATATATAAAAGTAATTATATGAAATTAATTATATATAAAAGTAATTATATAAAATTAAAACAAACTCAATAACATTGCATCACCATCACATAATCAAATAAAGAAAAATTTAACATCTATTACACCATATGCCATATGATACTATCCTCATGGAGGATGGTGTTATTCAATAGAAAAATAAAATAGATTTTAACATCCATTAAGCCATAGGCTACAAGAACAAACTCAATGACATTGCATAGCCATCACATAATCAAATAAAGTAACTTTTAACATCCAATACACCATATGCCATCACATAATCAAATAAAGTAACTTTTAACATCCAATACACCATATGCCATGAGACTATCCTCAGAGAGGATGGTGTTATTCAATATAAAAACAAAATAGATTTTAACATCCATTAAGCCATAGGTTATATGGGCTATCCTCATCTAGGATGGTACTGTTCAATACGTGTTTATCCAACAAAATTTCATTACTAGAAAGCTCATTGACATTACATCATATATCGAAACAAAGTAAATTTTAACATCCACTACACCATATGTCATATTGGACAATCCTAATGGAGAATGGTGTTATTCAATATAAAAATAAAGTAGATTTTAACATTCATTAGGTTCCACCCCAACAATATATCGTTGGTGTTTTGTCTAAGTTACCTAGTTCGAATCACGAGAAAGGCTCAATTACCTTAATTTTTTTATTTGGTTATTGTGAGAAACTCCTACGACCACAGACCATCGCATAGGGTTGAGCAGTCTCTTCCCAACCATGACTCCTCGTAAAGTTGAGAGCTATGCTTATCAATAGGGAATTTAACACACAACCACCCCTTCACACACTAGCTCACGTCGTAGTTTGAATCATAGAGAAGGGAAGGAGACCCCTTGTTCCTATACCACCATGGAGTGTGGCCCCCAGTTGTTTCCGCATTACTTCAACAAAAAAAAATTCATTGGGCCATAGGTCATATGTGGCAATCCTCATAGAAAATGATATTATTTAATACATGTTTATCCAACAAAATTCGAGCTACTAGAGCTAGCATGGTGTACAACTTTATCTCCCTTAAAATTCAAATGTTGGACCTGTTATTTAGAGTTTCAAAGTCTTAATGATATTGCAACTAGCTTAGATATAAAGGATATATATCTAAAAACCTCGAGAGATATCAATCCCGAGGCACCTATCTTGGAGATCACACCTCCAAGAAATATTTTATTAAACAGTTGCAACGGTTGGTTAGTCGGTTGTTTTAGTTTAAATATTTTAAATATTTGCAACAGTTGTTTAGTTGGTTAGTCGGTTGTTTTAATTTAAATATTTTAAATGTTTTTGTTAATGTCGGATTTTTTAATAATAAAAAAAAATTATGACATGGCATGTATGACCTCTTTGCCTCCCACCCCCTATCTGTCAGTGTAGGAACGCCTCTCGGCATAATAACTTGCCATTATGTATGTATCACCTAACAAGATTCGAACCTAAATCTTAGAAAGTTGAGTAAATTAACTCGTTGAACTAATGCTATTTAACAATTAAAAACATATGTTATAATAAATAAATGTAAAAGTTGTTTTAACATCTAAGCAACCCTAAATCATATGAGAAAACACTAAAGAATGTTGTTTACCAATATATATGGTTATCTAACCATACTTCAATTACCTATAGTGTACAACGGTATCATGTGGGCTCATCCATTCCAAAGTCTCTATAGTTAAACCACACACGGTGTAGATCAAATAATTTTTTATTTTTTTTTAAGAAATGCTTCTTACATGCATCGGCTATGGAGATTGAAACCGGATCACATAATTAACTACTTAACTTTCACATAAAAATAAATATAAATCTCATATAACTTATATCTATTAATTTATTATATATATATATATATATATATATATATATATATATATATATATATTTTAATTATATATATTTAATAAGCTCACTTACACAACTAATTTGAACCTGATCTCCTAAAAAATAACCCAAAGTTAAACAACTGCTGTCTCCACATGGTCTATTGTTTTATTTTAAAAAGCACATTTTGAACATTTTTACAAATATGACACAAAATATATGTGTCTATGTATTTTTTATTTTTATTTAAACATGACGTGACGCATTAGCCAATGACCACACTGTTTTTTATTCTCTGTCAACCGAATCTTGGAAATTCAAACTAAATATTAGTTAATCTCCCAGAGTTTAAAAAGTACAACAGAGTCAATACGTGGAAAGATCAACCGTAGGAACATTGGGAGGAAGTAAGATTTCTTTGACAAAGATGTTTTTGGTGATACCATTTCAAATGTTGATAATTTCAAAGCATCATTTCCGCATAAATTTAGTATGGACGTACCGAATTCCAAGGGGTTTATAATTCGCGAGACCCTACACAGATAAAGTCCTTATAAAGGACAAGGGATTGAAAATGGGTGGTGGGGGGCATGCTGGAGATTGCAATTTCTAAGTAGAGGTAATAATGGGGACTCCTAGGAAGAGGGTGCCATCCCCTGGATTTATTCTGGCCCTCATGATTGTGAGCTTTGGATCTCTTGTTCTCCTTGCTCAACATGCGGCTTTCCATTGGCAATCTCGGTGTAAGTGGGTCTCCTCACATTTTATTTTCATTGATTCTCTTGTTCTCCTTGCTCAACATCCCTGCTTTCCACTAGGAATCTCGGTGTAAGTGGGTCTCCTCACATTTTCTTTCTCATTGATTAAACCTGATTTCAAAATCTTGGTAGTTTGTAAATTGGTGTATAATTGGTGGGTCTTAATTGCCTTCAATAGGCTCCAGGTGGTTCTTGTCTGCAATTGAATATGTGGAGTGTCATAGATAAGATCTGCATTTTCTAGTGAAAATGTTTTATTTTTTTAATTGATTATATGGAATTGAAATTATACTAACGTGTATTACAACATTCTGGTGTTATCCGTGTAGTACAACATTCTGGCTATTACATTTTTTGGATGAGTTTACACACAGGTTTTTATGAGGGTCCTGGTCCTTTTATATTGAATGAGGTTTAAACCTTAAACCTTTCGAAAAAGACTAAAGACCTTACCACTGCAATAAACTTGTAACTATTTTCTAGCTATTATATTATAACTGTGTTATAAGAGGATTATAACATTTTGTTATCTGTGTATTACAACATTCTGGTGTTATCTGTGTATTACAACATTCTGGCTATTACATTATGACTGTGTTATCAGAGGATTATAACATTTTGAATATTACACATAGATCATGATATCTGCCTTGAGAGTTCGACGTATTTAATTAGTCAAGCTCCTACCATCTGCTTAAAATGATCGAGCTTTTTGTCTGTTGGGTTTAAGGGTGGATAATGGGGGTGATTTCTTCAGCCTTGTGGGTGGTTGTGAGAAACCCCTCTTTGGGTTTAATTTGATTCATTTGAATTGGGCAGCTTAGTGGTACTTGTGAAAGCCCTTACCCATAAGGTAAAGCTAAAAACTCTTCAGGATTGGGCTTGGCCATGTCATAAACCACATGATTTTCAGGATGACATATTGATCAGAACCTAAGTTACTGAGTTGGTTTTTTCATCGAGTTCGACAAGGATAAAAATAAAAATAAAATTGTCATTGTAAAATTTATCATGAAATTCGAAAAAAGAAATAATAATTTTATTCGATGTAAAAAGAATTTCACATTTTATAAAAAATGATATTGACTTGCACATGGATCTATGAATAAGTTGCCCTAAAATCGTTTGGTCCTGTTTTCAACTTTTTTAATCCTTTTTGTTTCCACGTTTATTCTTATAGATATGGAATGGAATCAAAAGATGTTCGAATGAAAGTAGGATATGTATGTTTATTGACTTCTTTTTAAAAACAAATGTTCGTTGAATTTGGAAATCATCAAAATTTGAATATTTTTGATAAAATTTATAGATTCTTGTGACTTTGTAACAGAGATCAGAAATATCCGTTCTTCTTGTTCTTGTTGGTATATATTGTGCTTTGATGTGTATTGGACCGTAGTAGGAGTTAATTGTGTTTGTTATGTTGAGGTTCTATGGCCTGCTCTTAGTCGTGCGGTTCAAAGGCAAATTTGCAAATGGGTTGCAATACAAATTGTAATATTGGTTAATGAACTCAAAGTATAAAATGAATGGCATCCTTACATGGGTCCCATGGCCTAAAGAAGTGTTCTATTGTGTCTCCTAATTCTTTGGGAGTTTCTTGTATAATTTGCATTTTCAACCTTTCCAAGTGAATTTGAAAATTTTCATGATTTATCTGTTTGGGTAGTCCATTTTCTAGCATCGAGCAAAGTGGACTTTAATGGTTTATTGGATGGGGCAGATGGCCAACAACATCCACCGTAGTCCCTCCAACATAGAAGCGAGAAAAAATCTTAAGATCTATTGTTTACTTCTTGAACTAACTTGCCATTTGCTATCTGGTCCATGTCTAAGTTTTTATGAGACTTGACTCCTCAACAGCCAGCCATGCGAAATGAATCAGTTTTTTGCCTCCTTAAGCGGGATTAATCTTGTCTTAGACTTTATGTTCTTCGGCGATTATGTGAGTTAAAAATAATCTCATGATGTTTAATGATGTTTCTACCTCTGTGAAGCAAGGGATCTTTTTTTTTTTTTTAAATAAAGGGGTAAAAATTTATTGATAAAAAGTCTGGATTACAAAGTACAGCTGAGCCCCCACCCAGGACTCAAATAAGCAACAAGACAGGCTAAATCACCAGACAAGGTCAACTCCCAAAGAAAACCAAAAAAAAAAACAAACCACATTAAGTCTGAACATCCTTATGGATCAACTCCCGTAGGTGTTGAGAATCCCCAGACGGGAGACTCTCCCAGTTATCAATACTCTGTCCTGAATAAAAACCACATCCGGAGAATGAACACGAATCAAATCACGAACAACTTTTTGTCTGGGGATGTTGTTCAACCCCCTTACATTCCATGAAAGTATAATCATTTTTGGGGGTTATAAAAATGGGAGTCCAATGTTCTCACCAAACCTGACTCTACCAAAGTCTCCCCCATTAACTTAATTTTATCCTGGTCTTTCTTCCGACCCACCTTCATATTCTTATCTGAAGCATTTTTTTTAATTATTTTATGTTGCAATCCCAGCATCGTAGGAGTTTTACTGATCCATGGATAGATCGCATCAGTGCACAGGTAGGAGAGGGCACATCTAAATCTGTGCCATTTTCTAAGATAACTTCACTTCCAGGGCTAGGGCCAACCATATCACCTATACTCGGAACCAAAGCCCTTTGTTCTTCATTTAAACCCCCTATATCTGGTTCCCTTGGTTCCACCTCATGAAGAGACAACTGATTTGGTCCTGTTATATCTATAACAGGTAGCGATGTTTCAGGTATCTCCACGCACTGATCAAGATTCTCTAGAATTTCAAAACGATTGAGCTGAGCATCTGGCTGGTTATCCTTAATGTCTCTTTTTGCCTTTCTTCCTTTGTTTCGAGGTTTTACCGTAACAAAGCCTTCCTTATCCTGATCCCCCTCCTTTATCGGGGCTTTTCCTTTATCCATATTTTGTACAGCTTGAGAGGGCCCAGGATTTGAAGCCACAGGTAGGACAAACTTAGGGCATTTTCTTTGTAAGTGGCCATATTCATGGCAAATCCGGCAACGAAATGGAAGAGCTTCATAGTCAAGTTTTTGAACCCATGTGGTTGATCCGAACTGTATTTCAATAGAATCTGGAATAGGATTGTTTAAATCAATTTCAACACAGATACGGGCAACAGAGATTACCTTTTTATCCAGCGTCTGTCCTGACGGCCCAACCGGCTTCCCAAGTAGAAGGGCAATCATATGCAAGATGTCATTTCTCCAAAATTCCAAGGGGAGCCACGGAAGCCGAACCCACACCGGAACCCGTGACGGCCGCTCCTCTGATGGGTTGAAACCCACATGCCAGGGTTTAAGAAAGAGTCCCGCTTGGTTACAGAAATAGGGACCTCCTTCAAATGCTTTGTTACGATCCGCAAGACAAGAAAAAACCACCATAAAATAGCTGTTTGCACTCAGCATCACCTCCACATCACCTTCAGGGTTCCAAGTCTTCCTAACCCAAGCCTCCACAAAGGGAAGAGAAATTCGGATGCCCATAAATTTACCAATAAGCGCATGTTTGGTTAAATACTCCACATCTTCTGCCACCGAGTCTGGTTGAACCACTAGAACCGGCCTGGCTTCACATCGTTCCAAACATCCATTGTTCTTTAACAAGCGATTCCTGGCATGCAATGGGAAATCCTGTTCCTTCCAATCATTTTTAAAAGAAATACCAGCCCTAGCATGCACGCTCTGTGACGGACCTGATGCCATCACTACATTCCTCCAGTTGTTCATACCTCCTCCAGAAACTGCTGCCATCCCCGTAGAGCCCACCAGATAGGTCTCAAAAAAATTCCAGCAAAGCAGCTTTCCTCATCAAACCCTAGCAGAGCAAAAAACTTTTTCTAGTTCATCTCTAATTATAAACTAATCAAGCAAGGGATCTTTTTTGTTTTTGAGTGAAAGGTAAAAATTTTATTCAAAAAAACTGATCAGCTTATACAAATTTTTTTTGATATCCTGCCTTTCTTGGCAAGGCTCAAAATGCAGTTTTTCTATTTTCTTTTATCTGCCTAGGATCTCTGAATCCCCTGTTCTTTAAACTTTGCCTCCTTCTTAACTGTATATGTCCTCTTCCAACAAAGATTACTGAAGCCCTCTTTGTTATTTTTTCTATTCCTGATATCTTTCATGTTGCATTTGATTCCATAGTTGTACCCAAATGTCTTGTTCTACCTTTCTCATCGGAGATTCTTCCTGTACTTTGGTCTGCACTGTTTCCAATAACTTCCTTAACATAATCCCCCAGGTCCTCTCTTCTAAACCGAATTCCTCTTTAAAAATTCTATTGTTCCGTTCCAACCATATTTTCCAGCAGATGAAGCCAATCCCTAAATTCCAAGTTGTGCTTAGTGTTTTGGATTTGAAAGTGTTTTGGATTTGAAGGTGTTATGTGACCAATAGTCCCAAAATTTTCTACCATTAGGAGGATACCATTTGGTTTGGCTAAAGATGGAGTCCCACCAATTCCAGATTGTGTAAGCATAAGAGCAATAAAAAAGGAGGAGGTTTATAGTTTCTACCTCTTGGAAGCACATTACACATCTATTGGGTCCAATGAACCCCTTTCTCCTCATATTGTCCTGAGTCATAATGCTTTTGTGAGCAACCAGCCATATAAAACCATTAACCTTCGGCCAACCTTTTGGTTGCCATATTTCTTTCCAGGGATGTTGTTGTTGGGGTTGGTTCTTGCTACTTTGGTGAGCCTTACGGTAGCCTGCTTTCACTGTGTAAGTGCCTTGTTTCCCATATCCCCATGCTAGTTGGTCAGGTCCATCTTTCCATAGCCATGTTCTTTTTTCTAGGATTTCTTTCAGTTCACGTTTTTCGGCTTCCCATTCTTCACCTAGCCACTAGTCCAAATTTTGCCATCTTCCTGAAGCTGCTAGTTGTTGGCTTGGGGGGATGAGATACTGAGATATAAGAGTTTGGCCATGATTATGAAGACTCTCTGATGCCACTAAGATGAGGGTATTGTTTGATAATGGGGGGGGGGAAATTCCCAAGAATCATCCCACAAACTGACTTTTCTCCCATCACCTACTTTCCAATGTAAGTCTTCCTTAATCAGTGAGGCCCCTCTTTTGAGTGTTTTCCATATCTTTGATCCCACACCTGTAACTGGCAACCGTGGGACATCCTCCATTTCGTGTGCAGGGTAATATTTAGCTTTTAGAACTTGACTCCATAACTGATCTGGGTTTGTGATCCACCGCCAGTATAACTTCCCTATTAGTGCTAGGTTATTTGTTGTTGCAGCTCTGATTCCAAGACCTCCCTCTTCCTTTGGTTGACAGACTTTCTCCCAGCTTACCAAAGCATTTTTCTGATTTTCTTGTGCTCCTGACCATAAGAATTTTCTCATCAGTTTTTCCAAATATTTGAGTATGCTCTTTGGGGCTGCTAAAATGGAAAATTTGTAAACTGGCATTGCTTGTAACACTGACTTCAAAAGTGTGACTCTGCCTCCAAAGCTTAACCATCTATGAGACCAGTGTGACAACTTTGAGAAAATTTTATCTTTTATGGATTTCCAATATTTATTTTTTAGGAAGGGAATTCCCAAATAATTTAATGGACACGATGCCATTGAGAACCTAAGAATCTTTGCTATCTGATATCTTATTCTCTTATGTACATTAAAGAAGACAACTTTGGATTTTTTTTCATTTAGAAGTTGGCTAGTGGCTGCAGTGTAGCAGTCTAAAATTTCTCTGATACTGGTTGCTTATTTTATTGTTGCTTCCCCCCATAATCCTGTATCATCTACGAATTGTAGATGAGTGATAGCTATATCTCTGTTTATTTGAATTCCTGTAATGTTGTTCTCTGCTTTTTCCTTCTGTATGAGTCTTCCCAGTCCTTCTGCAAAAATAATGAACAAATATGGAGAGAGAGGATCTCCTTGTCTAATTCCTCTGCTGGCCTTGAACAGTGGGGAGGGGGTTCCATTGAATCGTGTGAAGCAAGGGATCTTAATAAGACAAAAGTATCTTGAGACAGACAATGCTTTATAGAATTGTATTCAATATAGCATACTGCTAATTGCTCTCAAGAACACGAACAATGGTTTATTTACTCATTGATTCGAGTTCTGTAATTAAAATTAAGTATTTATTTTGTCATATAGGTCTATGTTTTCAAGATCTTTTCTTATTTATGAATTTAATTTAAGGAACTTGGCCAAAAACTAGCCGCTTGAGGATAAATGCCTATATAACTTTACTGCTGTGTATTGAGTAGATCCATCATATGAATTGTTATTAGGGTTCATTCATGTGCCCCGTCGAGCCAAAAGATTGCATGCTTGGGCCTGAATACTGAGCTTTGATTTCCAGGATCATAAACATAAAAATAAATTGTTGTGCTTACATTTTAAGCACTCGTGAATTGCTACTGTTTCAGTTTCACATCTAGTGTTCTTCTCATCTCTTTCTGTTGAAGAATTTGATGATAGGAAGATATTTATACTAATGCTATTTTAGGCACAGTACATGACTTTATATGTTATTTTTTGGTAAACCACATTGCTTGTGAAGTCTCGAGTTTGTTGAATGTCCTAGTGGTTATGGCTTGTATATTAAGTATTCGTTACTTCTGTGAAATTTATTATATTGTATGCACTTTTGTTATTTCACTGGTTAGCTAACTTAAGATTAATAAGCATGTGACTAAATAACAAATCAGTCACTTCACAATCAGCTGTCTGGACAGATAGGAGACTATTTAAATTTTAGACAATCCTTATCCCCTCAATTTGAAGAATTAATTGTGCTTTTGTACATTGTAATCCCCTCTCTTGGTGTAGATTATGCTATGATTACTTACAGCAACCCCCTTCAGTTCTAGGGTTCTAAGTTTTTCATAATTTCTGTAAATCAGGAGAAAAGTTTTAGTTTCCTGTTAGTTGATGAAATGAACAAAGATTATGAGAGATGCAAAAGATGTGAAACACAGAGAATGTAATTACAAAAATGCCTCTAGATATTAGAACAGTAGTAGTTGTATATGGATAGTTGTCATAAGACTAGTTGTTTGCCAATTGCAGTGCCCACATTGCCGTTGAAGGTTAGTTAACTTGCGTTGGCATCCATACCTTCCAGGTAGCCTTGTCTTATCATATGCACTAGTTGGATACAATATTTTGATGATAATAACTAAAGTTCAATATTAATATTTTTATCTTTTTGTGATATTCTTCTTGCTGTCAATTTCAAGAAAATCAAATTTCAACTTTTCTACTGGTGTAGACTCAAAATAACATTTTTTATTTAGAGTTATAATAGTACAAGTGTTTGTTAAATGCTTCAGCAGTGATAGTTTTGAAATTACAATATTACAATATTTCAATTTTTGAAATTTCAGTGATAGTTTTGTAAAAAGGAGATGTCCAGCCAATTTTGAGAATTGGTGCATAACAGGGGTATCAAAGCACTTTCCTGGTTTTGTGGAAAGCTCACTATTGATTCATTAACATTCTGCCTCATATGTGGAATAAATTTGGCAGTCCATATTGCCTTATTAGTGGAGGAAGCTATGTCTAGTCTGTTGTAAGGGATGATAGAGTTTCAATGAGATGACTCAGGATCTGTGTTTCTTAATGGTAAACCCTGAAAGAAGGGGAGGAAAATACAACATTGACAGAGAAGAGGAGCATTGAAGACGTCCCTGAAATCACACAAAAGAGGCTAGCTGTTATGAAATTGGCCAAGATACCTGTGCAGATAAATACATTTGCAGGCATAACAGTCTGGAAGAATGAAGTAATCATATTAAGGCTGCTGGAAAGGTCCCCCTTCTTAAATTTGGTTGGAGCACAGATATAAAGCCGAGGGTTTGGACAGGTAAGCTACCTTGCTTCTTCCAATTAATATGGAATATTATCTGAAATTCAATTTGTCTCTTTGCATATTGATTGGCCTACATTTTATTGGTGTCAAATGATAGAATGTAAGTGGGAAGAGGACGACATGACAAGAATCACTTTTTGGGACCAGCTTCTTGCAGCATTCTATCATGATTTTGAAGTTTACAGTCAAGAAGACCCTTTTTTAACGCTGAAGAACATGATGTAGTAAGGAACAATGGCCTACTATTTGAGAGAAGTTCAACAGGTTAGTGTTCTTGTGGAGAATATTTCAGTGAGGAGTTTGGTGGCAATGTCTATTGGTAGACTAAAGTTTCTATCAAGGGCAATGTGAAGGCCTTGAAGCCTAGGAGGCCATACAAAAAGCAGAAGCTCACTCAGAAGTTGCTTGAAGCTGCCTTCCAACAACAGGATCCTTCTAAAGTTCCATGATATTGAAAATAAATCCCAAAAGAGGGGACAAAGGTCAACCCTACTACTTTGACACAACCACCTCGAACAGTTATGGTAGATGTTACTCTTATCACTGATTTGTGCTTAAAGTGCTTATGCTTTGATTGTAAAGACGAATTGTCAAAGGGTTCTAAATGCAAAATATCTGAAAGTTTCATAAGATTGAAGTGGTGGAGGAGGACTGGCCAGTTCCAGGTTTAGAAAATCATGAGTAGGCAGACGTTCCTGTAATTCCCTTGGCACAATGCTAGGGATCACTTATTCTCCAACCTTGAGGGTAAAACACAAGATAAGAGGAGGAATGGTTATAAGCCTTATCAATTCTGGCACTACTCATAACTTCATAGGCTTCACATTAGCAAAATTTGTGGGCCTAAAGGTTGATCCTGCCTGAACTTCCAGGCCTTGGTAGCTAATGATATTGCAAAGAAATACAGGGTTGAAATCACAGCTAGATAACCATGAATTGCATTCTGATTTTTTGTATTATAGACTTGGAAGCAGCTGATGTGGGAATACAACTACTAAAGTCTTCAGTTGAATTCTGAACAAACCTTGATAAGCTATATAAAAATTTGAAGAGGAACGACAATCAACCATTATTAGAGGGATCCTCCCACTCCTAAATAAGCTGATCTGAATCCAAAAGATATATAAATATCTAGCAAAAGGTGAGGGATGCTTCCTTTACCAATTTTATTCCCCTAAAGTTTTGAGCATTACAATTAAGGCCCAAGATTCATTCTATTCTTGGATCGTCTTATTCCAAAGTGCCGTAATTGAGAAGTTATCATGGGGTGTATGATTTCTATTCAAAAATTTATAAAAGGATTTGGTGGTCTTATGGCACCCTTCCTGAATGATATGAAAAATGTTCAGTTCCAATGGATGGATGGAGCAGAATAGATTCAAAACATGAAGAATGTAATGGTGTCCATCCCTATATGTGTACTTCCTTGTTTTTCAAAACTGATATAGTGGAATGTGATGCTTCTGATACAAGCATAGGGGCTGTCATGCAAAATCAGTGGCAAATAGTTTTTGAGAGCAGAAAAGACAGAAAACTGCTATTAATCAAAGAAATGTTGGCCCTTATTTATGCCTTGGAGAAATTCTGGTGGTATTTGTTGGGATAACACTTCATTACCAAAAAACTGTGTACACATTATACCTGATTAAGTTTTGAGGAAGAAGTTTATGTAGAATGTCACTATTCACTAATAGTTGGTCCCACTGGCATTTTTAAAAGAGGGGGAGGGGGGAATTTAGAGGTTTAGAAATTCAGAAAAGTTTTGGTTTGGATTGGAATAATACTAATTATATATATGTATATATTAAAGTGAAATTAATATAACAGTATGCCCATGGGGTTTGGCTGACAAAGAGCCCATCAGGGTTCAATTCCCACACTGTGATAATACGAGATGTTAAAATACCACATTATGGTTTGTTGAAATACCACATTAGTAATGATGTAATACACGTGGGGCCCTTTCAACTCCATATAACCAATTAAAAAATTGGTATAACAGTATTTTTTAACAATATAAAAATATATAAAATATAAGAACCTATGACAGAAAAATAATTATAAAAAATTTAAAACATAGAAAGGTGCAGTGTTCATAGTTTTTATTATCTTTCCAGATCTTTATAAAAAATATTGTATTTTCTCTGCATAATATAAACATTAGAAAAAAAGATGGTCCAATTCAGCCTCTCCAAAATGTTGGGATTGAACTGAACTTAGGCCAGGTTTGGCTGAACCTTGCAACTATGCATATCATATAATTCTAAGTAGATTATTTCAGGAATGCCTTGGAACAAAGTTGATTAACTTTGTTACTTCATGTGAGGCTTATCAAAGAAACAAGACAAAAGACCGTTAAAAGACTAGGATGAGTACAACCCATGCCTATTCTCATTCAGAAAGGGGAAATACATTTGCATGGATTACATTAAAAGATTGCTTTTATCAGAAGGAAAAAGCTCTATGTTCATCTTAGTAGATCAATATTTTCATTGAGACTATTAGCAATTTAGCATCACATCTCAAGTTGTTGAACTACTCTTGCAGCAATTTAAAAATACATGGATTTCAATTATTTGCATTAAAGAACTTATGCTCATTAAAAACTTTTGTAAAGAGCTTAAACTTGGAGGGACAGACTGAACTCAGTACAATCTATCATTTGCAAACAGATGAACGAACAGAGATTGTTAAAAACTACTTAGATAGAGGTGTCAGGAAGTATGCTGAAGACCAGCAAGCTTCATGGTTGGAACTTGGAATGTCTATGTTTATTGGTATCTTAATTACTAAATACCATAAGTCTATTGTGATGTCACTATTGAAGGTCCTTGTGGGTATGAGTCTATCACCCTCCTGTGATTAATTGCCGACACACAAGTGCCAACGGTCCATGATTTATATATTAAATCAATTAAAGGGAAGTCTCCAATTGGCCCAAGTTGGGATGAAAACCCAATAAGATCAACATTGAATGCAACCTTCTAAGTAAAAATCTGGAAAGGGAAATGTAAAGGAAAACTCAAGTGTAGATGTCTTGCACCTTACATGGTAGTCACGAGTAAGCCAAGCTGCATATATGCTTGAACTGTCCTACAAGGGCTACCATGCATAATGCCCTTTATGTGTCTTATTTAAAGAGAGTGGTTGGAATGGAGGAGGCTTTGGCTGAAGTGCATCAATCATTATTCCTGAGCACATATTGGCAAGCACACAGAAGATAATGAGAAAATCTATAACTACACGGTTCAAAAATTCGGATTCATACCAGAGCCAAAGATTACAAAAATTCAGAATTCAGAAAAAGGGGAAATTCGAATCTGATTTTGAAAAGGAAAGCATATATATTTTATAAGTTATATGTAATGTAAGCACATAAATATGTAAAAGCTTTTACTTGAAAAAGCTTTGAATCTGGTCGAACCAATCCAGATGGTTAAAAAATCCAGTTTGATCCAGATTTTATCTAAGATCTGAGAGGATTTTTATTACTGTGAGAAAATTGTTCTTTCTGAATACCTGCTGGAATGGGAAGATTTGTCTTCAAAAGAGGCCACATGCCTCATAACTTGCTTTGCTGGCAAAGTAATTTAAGAGTGTGGCATTTATGACTTCTTAAGAATAACCTATCCAGTATTAGAGTTTTCGAAGACTTTTTTAACTTGGTCAGTAAGTGGTAAAAATAAGTTGTCTATTCTTGTGATTTTACTTCCTGTCAGTTGATGGGAAAAATTAGGACTATCCAACATGCCAGAGATAGGCGTTGTATTTGAAGGAAGGTTTGCACATGGACAGCCAGTGTACAATTACTTCTTGGACAAGTGCAGTGCCTATATTGCCTTTGCAGCATAGTTCGTCTGAGTTGGCACCCATTACTGTTCCAAGAGACTAGCATCTTATCTTACATATTGGTTGGGCTTGCTATTCTGATGATAATAAGTTCAGCTGTAATGTTTTGCAGTTTTCTTTTTTGTGATATTCTTCTTGCTATCTTTAATTCAGCAAACTCGGATTTCAACTTTCTGCAGGCCTTCCCTTGAAATAGCAGTTTGCAGATTAAAGTTATAACAGAAAAATATTAGCTAGTTATTTCTGCAAAGATATAATAGTATCAAAACCTGTTTCAGTTTTTCTTGTCCAAATCTTGCATTTTCCAAAATCAAGTGTTAATTTTTATATAAAAGCAAATTTCCTACTGGTTTACAGATTTAGTGCATAACAGATTAGGCAAGGCAATGTCTATATGAGGCCACATCTCATTGTCTTTACAAACCTATATAAAATTTGGGAAAATATAAGTCATTGTATTCCTTCCTTTGCATTCTATCTTTCCAGTTTCCTCAACATTTTCGTTAAGCCTTCTCAAGAAATCAACAAATGGTCCAATTTTTTTTGCACTTTATTCCCTCTCTCTTTTAGTACAACTTGAGTGGGCCTAACGGTGAAAACTTTGGAATTCCAGATAGGAGGTCCAAGGGTCAAATCCAATGGGGGTAAAGTTGTACACCATGCTCCAGTAACCAAAGTTTGGTTGGGATAAACACATCTTGGATAACAATATCCTCCTTGAGGATTGTTCCATATTGCCTATGGCCTTGTGGATGTTAAAAATGATCTTACTTTACTTTTACTTTATTTCTCCAGCTTTGCATTTGTCAGAGTTTCTTCTTTACATATTAAAGTAGTTCCTAGCATTTTTCCTTGAGGTGGGAGTGGAAATAATTGATGTCCAATGCCTATTTGACCTTTAATGCAGGGAACAGAAGAGCAGCTCTGACAATGAAGGCTAAGCTTCCAGGATCTTACATGGGTGGTGAGGGAATAATCTGTGATCGATCCCATCCTCGTACAGATATATGCACTGCTTTTGGGCATGTTCAAATGCCTAAAAATTCCAGTTTGTTCCTAGTCAATGCTCTGTATGAGAGTAACTCTGGCATAGAGGAGAAGATCAGGCCTTATACTCGGAAGTGGGAAAAGGATATCATGGATGGTATCCATGAAGTTACTCTGAGGAGTGTAATGTTCCCAAGTACTTCCCATTTGAAGTGTGATGTTGTACACAATGTGCCTGCTATTGTCTTTAGTACTGGAGGATATACCGGGAATCTGTATCATGAATTCAATGATGGGATTATTCCTCTGTATATAACATCTCAACATTTAGAAAAGGAGGTTGTGTTTGTTATTGCTGACTGTCGTAACTGGTGGCTAACCAAATATGGTGAAGTTATAAAGCAACTTACTCAGTACAGCGTCATCAACTTTGAAAATGAAACAATGGTTCATTGTTTTCCAGAAGTTACTCTAGGCTTGTTTATCCATGGTGAACTAATGATTGACTCCACTTTAATGTTTGACAAAAAAAGCTTATTTGACTTTAGAGCTTTACTTAATCATGCTTACACACCTCACTGGCTTTTACCTGACAAAAGTGATGAAGCAGATGATAAGCCCAATCTTGTGATACTAGTTCGTGAAAGTACCAGACTGATCTTGAATCTGGAAGAGGTGGTTGAATTGGCCAAGAAAATAGGGTTTAATGTCACATTATGGAAGCCACTTCGAACAACTGAACTGAAGAGAACTTACAGGCTTCTTAACTCCAGCCATGTACTGCTTGGTGTTCATGGTGCGGCATTGACTCATTTTCTGTTCATGCGTCCTGGTTCTGTCTTCATTCAGGTTATTCCTCTTGGGACTGATTGGGCTGCTGATAATTATTATGGTAGTCCCGCAGAAAGAATGGGCCTTCAATACATAGGTTACAAGATAGATATAGAGGAAAGCACTTTAAGCCAAAAGTATGATAGGGATGATATAATTTTGACTAATCCAAAAGCAGTAGTCAAGCAAGGGTGGTCAGCAACCAAACAATTCTACTTGGAATCGCAGGATGTGATGATCAATTTATCTCGGATGAGGAGTGTTCTCATTGATGCTAAGAAAAAAGTAAAGAAATCCACAAGTTCAGTGGAAAGGTTATCCTAGTTGGGGATGTTTATGGATAAAAGTTGGACAAGCAAACAGCTTTACTGAACTTTCTGGGACAGCCATCATCATTATCATGTGGATCATTGCAAGGACAACAATTTTCATTTTGGCTGGTTATATGTTATGCTGCCAAATATGACATCATTTGCTATTCATGGATGTAAGGTGGTTCACAAGACTGAAAGCTCAGGTAGACTGCATGCAGATACAATTTTCAAAGTCATTTGGGAAACTGAGGAAGAATTGATGCCTCTTGGAAATATATTTGACATTTACAGCACTCAGTTTTAACTAAAATGTTCATTCCATGTTTTGTTTCAGTCCTTGGTTTTATATGAAATTGGTTCTGTCCTCCTTATATGTTATACTTCAATTTCTTTACTTCCAAAGTTGTTAAAAAAGGAAATCTGTAAAATTGATTTTCAGATTTTTATGGATGACTTAGCAATTCAAGTTTGTGCTAAGCTCCTCCTCTTCATAACATATATAATTTCTAAATTTCTTAGGGCCAAATTAGATATACTTTCCCTCCTTCCTAGGTAGGGATGGGAAGTACTGATCTCTAGAGACCATCACTCTGTTATGTAAAATATGACAGAGCTCTGCCATGAAAAGAAGTGCTGGTAAAGTCTGAAAAGACTATGCATCAATTTTCACGAGATAATATGAATTTGAGTTTATAAGCAAATAAGAAAACAATGAAAATGAGATTGCAAACTACTTTTAATAATCTCACTTTCAACAATATAAAGTTGTAGAATGACAGCCCATAATGGCCACAGTGAAAATAATGCTGAAAATATTTAAAAATTGCCATGGTTGTTTTAACCTTATAGTTATTGAGGAACAAATTGATTTGAGCAAGGAGAAAAGTTAGTTCTTTGAATTTGGAAATGTGTTCTCTCTGAGGCAAGGAAACGTGCTAACTCTTGACTAATATAATGCTGTTATGACTGTGATATGAGAGCATTCCTAATCCAGTTTCCTCCTATTGTCATGTACTGCTTTTGTGATGAGAACTGCTTCGATGAGTTTGCGTTATGAGTGATGACTATTTAAGTACAAAGCATCTCCAAATATTGCGTAACTACTATCCATGTGAGGACATCAACTAATTTGGACTAATAGTCCTTGTGAAGATAACAACAACTCCTAGATAACTTTGACCCATGGTCCTTGTGAATGACAGTTTCCAGGTAAGGACATTAGTTGACCTTAACTAACATGAACTCCTAGATCATGTGAGTGGTAGTTGTATTCACTCTAATTCATATGCCACTAAACTTTGATGTTTATAGCTCCTAACATTCCTCCTTATTACATCATAGTTTAGAGTTTCTTGGAGAGGAAATTTTGAAATGCTTAATACATGCAAGTGACTTGATGATGATGTTTGTATGTTGTTCCTAAGTAGGATAATATTTGAATTTTGGCTCTTGGCTCTTGGATTTGGCTGGCTCTTGGCTTTGGCTTTGGTGTTTTGGATCTAGCTCTGACTCTTGGTTCTGTCTCTAGCTCTTGGCTCTTGGCTTTGGCTTTGGTGTTTTGGATCTAGCTCTGACTCTTGGTTCTGTCTCTAGCTCTTGGCTCTTGGCTTTGGCTTTGGTGTTTTGGATCTAGCTCTGACTCTTGGTTCTGTCTCTAGCTCTTGGCTCTTGGCTTTGGCTTTGGTGTTTTGGATCTAGCTCTGACTCTTGGTTCTGTCTCTAGCTCTTGGCTCTAGTTCATGACTTTTGGATCTTGGAGCAGAGGGAAATTCCCCCTCTTATTCATCATGATCCAAATATGGATATGGATCAAGAATACTTAAGCAATAGTGGGATTGGCCTCACTTTGCTTATCCAAGGATAGGTATGATTTCTTCTATCCATGGTTGGACACATACTATTGTGCCCATCACTTATGATTGGTACACACAACCAATCATAGACTATCACTCGGATTGATCATTTGATTTTCATCTTCTTGTGAATGGTGACAAATATGACCATTCATCTTGAGTGGGGCATAGGCCTTCACTTGTCCACATATTTGTGAACTTTCAATTTGTTGGATTTCTTTGCTTCTTCAACCATGAGTGTTCTTATAGTAATCTGCTCATATTACTAGATTGTATGGATAACTAGTCATTGCAACCTCCGGGTGCAATAGAGTAGATCACTGCTTACGAGGTTCACTCTATTGATGTTTCATCAAGCCTTCATTTTTATTAGGATCTTCAGTTGCCCGATGCTTACTGAATACAATCTGCAAAACCTTATTATTAAGTGCAGTAATGAACATTGGGAAGAAATAATATTTCCTCCCCCCTTCAATGTGAACTCTATACTTGCACGATATTAAGGAGTGTTGGGTACCATTGATCATGCACTCCTATTACATAACTGATTATTCATCAAATATAGTTTATATTGTGGCCATACTGATCATTCCCTTGTGAATAGGGACCACAACTATTCACAAAGGATGAATTCTTGAATCAATTCAAGAAATATGTGCTTCCTCCAATGTCTTCATGTGGAGGATTTTTGTCATGTGCTATCATGCATCCTGTGTTGACTATTGAATTGACTAGTTGCCAATTTTTGTCTTGAATGTTTGTTGTGGTGAGATCGATCACTTCTTGCTTTTTCTTCTAAATCTTGGCCTTGTTCATCTGGCTAAGCCTTTGCTTGTGATATGTGATTTATCTGAGCTTCCTTTGATTTGTGACACAATGTGCTACTAATGAATGTAGTTGAATGTCGAGTGCCTTATATGGGGACTCCTAGTGCTTTTTGCTAGCCTCCATTTTTAGATCCTTTAGAATGAAATCTACATATGAAGAGGAATCGCATTCAGAATCTATCTTTTCCTTCAAGTTGTTCCAATTGAGTTTGCTCGTTTGTTTGGTTCCTTAGTGACTTGAGATAATTGGTGCTGATTTGATAATGGTATTGATATTGTTTTGATCATCACCTATTAGAATTGACCAAACATTACCTCTACTGTCTATAGTTGAGTATTCACTATGCCATTGAGGGCATAGATAATGGACTCTTTCATCTACCTTTTCCTTTGAAGAATCATAATTATAAGCATCATGTTGAAGACTTGTCCAATCATCATTGGATTGACTTAGTTGAGCAATAAATACATGCTCCTCTTCTCTAGAGTGATATTTTTCTTCACCTCCAAAATTGTTGTCTTTTGCAACATTATTATGTTGTTGATGCATTGCTTTCCAATTTGCATCCATTGATGGCTTCTTCTGCTATGAATTTGCTTGAGAAGAAGACCCATTTGTGAAGGGATTATGCCAACATTCCTTCATTGTGTGGTCATTTTTGCCACAAAGTTCATACATATTTTGCATGCGAGGATTGCTTCTTTGTTGTTGGAAGAGAGGTCTTGTGCCTCTCCTGAATGGTTGCTTCCTTCTTTGATTTGAAATAAGAACTTGCTCTTCATCTTGAGTTGGTTGAGAGATCTCTACTTTTTGGAGTAGATTCACCAACTTTTCAAATGTTGGTGTTTGTTCTATGACATTCAAGGTTGTCACGAACACATTGTACTATGAAGGAAGAGATCTCAAAATAATGGGAACTAATGTATCATCTGACATTGTTTCTCCCAAGGCTTGTAGTGATGCTCGTAGCTCAACAACTTGCCTAAAAAATGGCTCAAGTTTTTCTCCATTCTTCATTTTCAAGCAATGGAGATGGCTTTGGAGGAACAAGATTTGGTTCTTGTTCTTTGCTTCAAATACTATTTGAAGCTTGTTCCATGCCTCTTTGGCTGTAGTCGAATCATGAATGTATGGCTGAACTTTGATGGAATTAAGAAGAGATGATATTTGATTCATAGAAACGAGTACATATATAGGCATAAGAGCCTATATGAGATTATCACAAGTGTCATGACATGCATAAGATAAATTATGCATAAGACAAAGTACACATTAAAATTATTCTAACATCCCCTTTATGTGTACTTTTCTAATACACAACGAATAATGTCTAGGCTTGTGCTTTTTGGCTCTTGCTCTTTGACTCTTCTACTTTGAAGAATATTGCTAGATGCATGATTCATATTAGGTCTGTTGCCTCAGGGTCGGCCTCTTCCTCGGGTCTTTTGCCTTTGGGTCAGCCTTGATGTCCGTTGCCTCTATAGGTCACTACTTACTAGGTTCACCATGGGTATGATCCCCCCTCATGGTGAAACTCATCTAGAAGGTGTCGGTCTTTGCCGAAAATGCACCTTTATACAAATAATGTTGAGTCATATGGGAGTGTCGGATTCTACTGAAAATGCACTCCAAATTACAAAAAAATGAGCCATAGACTAGAATCCAAGGTGGAGGATGGAGAAAGGAGAATCTTCTGAAGTGTCTATGTATGTAGTCTTCAGAATTCGATGTCCAAAGTGTGAAAGAAATTATGTAGTCTTCGGATAGAGTTTAGGGTGTCAAGTTTCTGTAGTCCCTAGATTGGTAAGTGTCCTTATGGTAACCTTCTCATCCTACCGGAATGCATGGATAACCAGTCGCTGCATCCGCCAGGTGCTATAGAGAAGATCACTAGATACTAGGTTCACTTACATTTTCCAAGGAGTGTCGGGTTCAATTGAAAATGCACTCCATAATACAATAAATTTCAAGCCACAAAAAACATATTAAACAGTTCAAAACTAAAAATGGACACCACCAATGTGTTCGAATCGAAAAATTCTTTCCAGCGATTATATATAAGGCTATAATAGAATTGAAATGGGTCTCAAAAAGTGAGAAAATCCCCAAGGGGTCTCCAACAACAAAAATAAAAAAGAGGGACCAATGTCTCTTTTCAATTTCTTTTCTAAAGATTATAAAATTTAAATTTTAAACCTTCAAAAAAATGGGTGCTAGTCGTGCCATCAACACGGTTGGTCAAACGATGCAACACAGATAATATATTTGCCACATGGTGGCAATATGGGCACCCACTAACACGTCGAGGCGGCAACACGCTGGAGGCCCCCCTAACCACCACAGGTGGTCGATTAAAATGGGGAACTTCAACGAACTGCTCTCCAAGGCGGAATGAGAACCAATCAAGGACTGCCATTCGGATGCTGCACCAAAATGAGAAGTAAAATCAAATTCACGAAAAATGAGAAGCAAAATCAACGTCGTTGCACCAACTTATGTAGAGCCTTGGCAAAATCGATGGGCTAAGTGTGGTCTATCGGCAAGGACGCCACTTGCATTATCGGTGATGTGACCCGAGTTCAATCCCCATGGTGGATGTTTATAAGAAGTATTATTCAAAAAAAAAAAAACGATGGGCTAGAAAAAATAACAATGGTGTTGGGTGCTTCTTGGTAGGGCATGGGAGCTTTATGGTAGAAGGAAAAATGAAGACAAGTCCACGTCGTGGAATGGAAACTCAATATGGAGCTGCTTATAGGAGTACTTCTACCAATGGATTGGGAGACCGCCTCGACAAATGGATCAAATGTTCCATTTAATTGAACGTCTAGATCTACGACACCGCACAACATTTGAAAAAAATCTTCATGTCAAGGGGGAGCGGTTGTGGCTTTGGCGGCACCACTGATGGATTTTATGACTCAACCTTTTTTCTCTCTTTTTTGTCATTTTTGTCATTTTGTAACCCCAACTTTTTTTTTTCTTTTCTCTTCGCTTTATAATTGTGTTGGGTAGATGCAAGTGCCATTTTGTTTCATTCCCTGCACGATCGATCGATCAATCTTGCCTTATAGGTTGTTCATTCTATTTTCTCGGCTCACCTCTTCACCCATTTCTTGGTTTATTTTTCCAAAGGAGGTGGAACATCTAGCCACGACGGAGGCACTCTCAAGGGTCGCTTCTCACAGGGTTCAATTGGGATTTGGAAACCTAACCCCTCTTAAATGCTTTTTTGGATGTCGTGTTATGGCCTTGAAGCTCCTTACCAACTTCATGTATTATTGACGAAAATGAATGGGCTGAAAAAATATTCCTTTCACAGAGAGCACAACCTCTTGCCCTCAACCCTATCAAAATCAACAAAATTGAGCAAAAAAAAGGTGTCGCAGGTTCCTCAGCTCGTAAACCTCAAGCATCAAGGGTCTCAAGAAGGGGAGCTGTCGTTAGACACTCCTCCTCCATCGCCTACATTAGGGGCTACGTTAGCTGAGATGGCGCTCGCTTATGGGAATTGTGGGCGTTACGTGTTCTGAGGGGAGGTGCCGAGTGGCGATGCTACTTGCTACGCAATTGGCGTACTTGTGTGCCTTGCGCACTATGGGCACTATGGTGCATTGGGTGCGCTATGGTACCTTGCATTGTTGTCTTTAGCTCCACATATCAAATGAAGTAGCTTCACGCAGAAGCCACACCCCACCATGGTGTCGGGATCTCTCGGCTTTTTCTAGCGCACATGTGACAATGCTGTTAAGGCGGATATTGTTGCACAATGTCGCGTTGCCTAGGAAACTATTTTTGTATGCTCCCTGGAGGAATATTCCAGTATACTCACTGATATGATGATAGCGGATCCCATAAAAAATCCAGAGTTAAGCAACCTTTGCTGGAGTAGGACTAGGATGGGTGACCTCTTGGGAAGTCCCGGGGTTGCGCCCTCTAGACCAAATTCATGGCTCCAAGCATTGAAGCTTCAAGGGCAGCCATGAATTCCTCTCCATTGATTTTATGGTTTTTGATCCACTTTGGAGAAGGAAGGAATGAAGGTGCACACCAATGGGTGGAGGGGAGAATTGCTAAAGAGGCAATACCCCCCTCAAGCTTTCAGGTAGGAAAGGACCTGCTATGATACCAAATTATGGAACTAAGAAGAGATAATATTTGATTCATAGGAATGAGTACATATATAGGCATAAGAGCCTATATGAGATTATGACAAGTGTCATGACATGCATAAGACAAAGTACACATTAAACTTATTCTAACAAACTTCATCCGCAACACCAAACATGATGATCAACTTGGCCTTTCTATTTGCTTTGTCGAACTTTATTTGTTCTTCTTCACCTTCTTCAGGACGGGTGAGTTTGGTCTTCCAAGCAGAATAATTATCTCCTCGCAATAGCTGGGAGTTGGGCAACAGGAACTTTGGTGCACCACTAGCCATATTAAACCTTCACAAGAGTGGAAAAATTCAATTCCATTAGATTGGCCTGGAAAAATGCTTTCCGCAGAGTATATATAAAGCTATACTTGTAACTTGATCGATGCATCAAATCGTGAGAAATCAGTACCTCACTGAGCAAAAGATATAGGTGGAGTTTCTTTCTCCTTCAAGGAATATTCTTTGAAATATTCTAATGCCTTCTAAAATATTACAAGTCCATTTCCTTCTCTCCTGCAAGCAAAGGAAGGAAAAAGCAATAATTTACAACTTCGACTTGTCCTTCCTACTATCAATGTGGAACTATTCTTTTGAGTGAGTTTTAAACATCCACCAGTAAAATTAATGGCTGCTTCAGGGCATCAATTTTTAAAATTTGTTACACTCTTGTGACATCAAAGTATCAGTCCACTTTTGGGAAGAACATCCGGTGAAAATAGATTCGAACCTTCGCACTTTGAAGAGAAATCATCTAATTGCTTTAACAGATGATGTTTAGTATAGTTAATCTTAGACCTTCGCACTTCATCTAATGTTAAGCTATGGTAGATGAAAATGACACTAACTGTAATTATGATGTCCAATCCATCAGGTTGCCTTTGGGCATGGTGTCCATTCTCGGAGCTGCATTATGCATTGATTTGTCCTTCTCTTTCGCAATAATGTGACATCTAATTCTTTTCCCTTGACATCCAATCTTGTGCTCAAAGCTTCGTTCGAGGGAACATCTACCTGGGCATTGATTTTTCTCTTTATATTCGAATCCGAGTGGGTAAAAATTCCATTACAACCAATGAGTCGTGCCAACTTTTCTTGGAGAATTCGGCTTGGCTTTCAATTGTTCCTTGGACTTTTGAAATGAGCTGAAACACTTTGAACCTTCTGTCAAAGATGTCAAATTTTACCAAATTTATCTGTCATTCAGGTTGTTTCTCAAAGATGAAATCTATTTATGGGTCTTTGTTTGAGGAGATCCGATCCCATGATTTTCAATGAAAAGCTTGCTGATGAATCAACCTGTGAGGATGCAGGCTCCAACTAGTTAATGCAAATGATAATTCTTGTTCTTGATTTTTTTTGGCTTTTGACTTGGATCCCTATGAGAATAGCCAAATAATCTTGAACCGCCTTTTTGAAGTTTTGATTTTCAGGGTCCAATTTTGCACTGCACGTTGTCATGTTTTTGCAGAAAATCATCTCGGTCAACTGGCGCTTAAGTGAACTTAAGTTCAAAGAATAAGAATCCCTTGGTTGGTGCTTGGAATAATGGCTGGATTCCTTTGATGGTAGGTCTGATGTGCACTATGCTTTAATGAAAGCTGGAGTCCTTTTACAATAGCTCCGATGTGCATTGTATGTCAAGTGATTTGAAAAACCGGTCAATGGATTTCTTTTCTTGAATCCACCCTGCTGGTCTCTGGCAGGACTTGATTAGCTTGAGACCACTACTCAGAGGTTTGACCTTACTGGTCCTTGGCAAGATTATGTACCTTGAGACCCTTTTCTTACTACTTGGAGGCTTGGACTCACTGGTCCTTGGTAGGGTTATGTACCCTAAGACATTTTTACAGAGTGTCTATTCAATTTCTCTGGATTGAAGAAAGAGGAGGATCAGAAGGAGAGTTGGCTCTTCCTTCTACCTGCTTTGATACCACTAATGAGAATTGCTTTGATGATTTTGCATTATGAGTGATGAATATTTAAGTACAAAGCATTGCCAAATATGGCGTAACTACTATCCATGTGAGGACAACTAACTTGGACTTACAGTCCTTGTGAAGATAACAACCCCTAAATAAATTTGACCTATGGTCCTTGTGAATGGCATTTTCCATGTAAGGACATTAGTTGACCTTAACTAACATGAACTCCTAGATCATGTGAGTGGTAGTTGTATCCACTCTAATTCATACACCACTAAACTATGATGATAATAATTCCTAGCATTTTGTTCATAGGGCACATGTGTAGATAAGTTCAACTAAAATGCTTTAGTTGGAGGCTTGATTTACTCTCTCCATCCATCTCTTGCATAGCTGGATTGACAAAATCAATATTATTTAAATTTTTTTTGGGCAACTTCTTTGTGTCTTCAAAATATTTATAACTTTTTAATTCATTCCTACTATTATTCCTTATTATGATGGTGCTTGTGAAGCTATGCAAGGCTATATTTAGCAAAAGAGTAACCTGGTCTGTAAAGATTGTAAAATTATATATAATGCTGAAGTTCATAAATCTGACTTTTAATAAAGGCTTGTAGATTTTTGTTTATATCAAATTTTATTACAGGGCAATAGATCAAGAGACTTGTTGAACACGGATTATGGATCCTTAACCAAAATACTGAATTGATATTCTTGATACTTCATCATTTCTAATCCAGATTTTATATATGGGCCCCAAAAATCTAGGATCTATTTTGTTGGCTTCCATGGTTCATTAAAAGATTGTAATCTATATATTTGAGTTTGACCCAAAACCTTTCATGGATTAGAAGTGTCTATGTTTGGACAACATATGGATATTCTCATAATTTTGTTCATTTTGCCGATGTTGCCCAGGAATTGAACCCAAATTGATCCTTTTTGTTCTCATGTCATTCAATTGGAATGGAACCTTGCTAGAGGGTCTTAAACTTCAGTCAATTTTAAGCAAAGAACACAAGGTCCCATTGGGAACATTTCTAGTTCTTTGGCTTAAGTTCATCATGAAAAGGTACTTTTGGAATTTTGTCCAAGTTATAAGTGGACTTTGCATTGGATTCTACACATGATAGTTCAGGAGGTGCACTCGAACAACTTGTGATAGACTTGTTGGAGAGGGACATAACATCCTTTAAATGCATAGTGAACATACATATTTATATATTGAGAATATGAATCCAATCAAAGAGGCTGGCTAGAATTTGTTGGTGGATAGGATTAATTGGTGGCTAGAATTAGTTGGGGATTAAGATCACTTGTGGCTAGAATCGCAAATATTAAGAAAAAATTGAATAAGAAATTTTGAAAAGCACAATAGACAAAGGAGCTCAACTTTTATGTGTCTCCCTAAACCCATTAATCCTCTTTAGACCAGTCATGCTTTCTTTCATGGAAGTTTGGACCTGGAGGATACTTCTCTTCTAGAGGCAACACCCAATGAAACTTCTGATTTTGATGTGTAGAGAGCTTTGAGAGGTAATATGAAGCTCTTGTTCCTCCCAAACAATATTTATTTAGACACAAAATTTCACTCTATGGAGATGGGCTTCAAAAGGCTTGTGCTTGGAAAGATAACCAATGGACATGTAATCTGGCCATTTTTTTATGATTTCCGTAAGGTGGTTGTATCCTTTGCTAAATGATGGTATATTTGAGTGCAAGTAGGTTGTGATGGCATCTCTATTGCCAAGTGGAATTGTGATGGTGTAGTATGATCTGCTTTAAGCACCTTGAAGACAATGTCTCATCATAAAATCTTATTTTTCTTTTCTAGATTTATTTTATATTTTATTAAGACCCATAAGAGCATTAAGCACCCCCATTACTATTGCACATTACTTTGGGCTCTCAACTATTAGCTGCAAGACCTAAAGGTTAATCTAAGGTATTATTATTAGATTTTGGCATGCATTCTAGATAAATGTAGCCTCAAGTTTAGAGAGGCTTAACTCCCCTTTAGGATACTTCATTGTAAGTCATTACTTACCCAACTTGATTGTCTCTTGTTGTGTACCCAAATGATGAACTTTATTTGAAGATTTGCCATTACTATTCATTAAGAAATGACATTTTCACATGTGATTTTAATCCCTGCATTAATAATCGATAAACAATTATACATGATATTGTAAAGGATGAGTCCTATCTTCAAGAGTTGGATTTAGAGGAATTTGGTCTGTAAGCAACCTTAATTGAGAGGAATAATTTTATCATGGATTATGGGACGCAACATCATCTTCATTTGGGTGAGTTGCATAGTTTTTTGTATTCTTAATAGCTTAGCCTATTTCTTGGACTCTAATAAAATTACTTGTTTGGGGCATGAGTGTTTTGGTTCCTCAAACTCTAGATTTTCTTCTCTATCATCATCTTTCTTAGCTACATCGTATTTTCACTTTGGTGCACTATTTAACCTCCATCTTTCCATGTGATTTGTTAGCACTCACAACACCACAATCCATGTTGATGTGTGGTATATTGTTGATTAAGTTTCTTGCCTTTCCTAGTTTGTGTTTGGGTAGTGTTCCCTTTTAGTTGTCACAATAAAAGAGGAATTCCTCCTATGTGTCCTTTAGAGGAAACCCTTGACTCCATTATCTAGAAGGTTGGTCATTTTGAATCAGTTTATCCTCATGTTTTTTCATATGAATAGTTGAAGAGTGCAAATCTATATCAAAGTATCCACTTTGTCATCATGATTGTCTTTTCATGTGTTTGATGTGTAGGGATTATGCTTGTCTCTTTAGATTAAAAAATAAGTGATTGCAGTTAGGGAGGAATGAGATCCTTGATGTCCTTCTATCATTCCCAAGGACCTTTTGGTGCACCCTTTGGCTAAAGAAAATTATGCCTTTATACATCCATCCCTAGGCTTAAGTCTCTTATGCCAATTTAATCATGACATTCTTGATGAACCTATAACTTGAGTAGTCTCTCTTCTTTGTTTTTAATTCTTCCCAAGTGTCATCTTGAGAACTATTTAGAATATAGTATGTATTTACAAAATAAAAGATTATACGGGGTTTTACGATTAGTTCCTCCAATATGGTATGGATTCACTTGCATTCCACATGGAAGGCATATTTAGTGAGGCTATTTTCATAGGATTTTATACCTGTAGGTCATTACACATCACTTATCCCAATCATAAGTTTGGATACACTTCCAAGTCCAAATAACTATGAAACTGCTAGGATTAGGCATGTAATTTTAAAATTTTTAGTCCATAGTGCTGGACAAGAAAATTTATGAATACTTGAACTGTGGTAATCTAAGAGTAAGGGGACATGTAAGCTAGAGAGACTTTTGGTCTATTGACCACACTTTTGATCTTTTGATTATTATTAAGGAGGAACATCAACAATCTTCTAAAATCCTTTATTGTTTTGTGGATTTAAAAAAAACACTGTCAACTTAATTTCAAGACATTTTTCAAAAGCTACAATCTATTAGGATCTTAGATTCTTTTATTATTGCTATCGTGTTATTCTTGAGATTGACATGTAGTTTCAACATGAAAAGGGGTCTCTGAGATGATTGTTCACCAATTTGACAATTGAATACCTAATGATTGGTCTTTCTCATGCTCACTTTTCTCTTTCTTGTTTGATGTTTATAGTATGAAATATTTCAATGATTAGTTTAGTTGGAATAAATAATATTTTCTTTTATCTACCTATATGTAGTGACATGTTACTACCTTGGAAATCATAATTTTGAAAGACTACAAAAGAGTGGGATCAATTTGTCAATGCCTTCCAAAACTCCTCAAATATTGGTAAAGTTCAAGACAAGTACCCATTTGCTCTAAAGATGTTGATTGGTTTAATATCGATCCATTTGTAGAATGGCCTGATTGGCTCTCACGAGCAAAACACAAGGCGAAGATGGTGAATCATTAGAAAAGTCAAGCGATTTGCTCACTTCCTAGAGCGAATCACTCATTGACCTTCGAAGGAGTAAAAATCTAGGCATGAATTGCAAGGAGCATATTTGGACAACAACATTTGGACATGTAATGGTAGCATAACACATTTTAGAAGCATATTTGGAGGCATGTAACTTTTGGATGTGCATCATTTTGTTAGAGATGCCCCAAAATTATTACTCTTACAATGAGTAATAATTTCTAACCGTAGGCAACTCAGGCTTAAACTCCTACTATAAATAGGAGCCATGAGCTCTATTGTAAACATATTTTGGCCATGAGAATTCAAATCTATATTTAGTGAAACCCAAATTGTGCTTTATAACTCATGAAATTGGTAGGAAATTAATAAGTCTTTTGCTTTCCATCAGTGGCACTGCCTCTTGGATTGCAAAATGCATAATGATTGAGGCATAACCCTTTTCCAATCTTGTCATTTGCCTTACCATTTCATATTAATCAAATGACAACATTATTGTTATTTGGATTCTTATGTATTGATTGATTATATTTCTTGCTATGGTTATGATCGTATGTTCATTTACATCCCTTGCACTTTAAACTTTAAAGTTTACTTTTCATGCATTTTAATTTTCACACTTTAATTTCATGAAATTAGAGTAGGTTATATTAGGAAATAGCAAGGATAGTGAGGATTTGGCCTAAATCTGGAGATTGGAAGAGGCCATCAACCCTTCCATCCAATAACTTGTTAAAAGGCTAGAGATGAGGTGTATTATTAGTTAAATTAGAAGTTAGACTTTTCCCTGATTCAACATAGTTTTTTTGGCACACCTGATGGGACATATCCTCATCATTCATACCAAATTAAGCATTTAACACATTATTTGGTTGAGATTCTTGATTTTGGAGCCAAATTTGCATTATACCATAAGAGGAAGTGATTGACCCAATATTAAATAAAATGTGCCAAGTTTTTGCATAGGTAGTTATTTGCTCCAAATGTAGAGTGATTCATCCCATCTGAGTCAATTGCTTGGTAATCAGTTTAAGTTCATTTATGGGAGCAATTTGTTCTAAGTATATCAAAATTGTACAACTTGAATCTAGAGCAATATGTCAAGGCTAGGGACTTTATTTTATCAAGATCAACCTTAAATTGACCTTGAATTTCACATATTTTTTATTATGTGTTTGATTTTTGTAGGTGCTTTGTGAATGACAACTTCGTTATGAACTTCAAAAGCATAAACTTTCACAAAGCAAGCAATTGAGACAATATAAAAAATTATAAGAGACCTCAAATTTGACTCCAATTTTGCATCTTCCATGAGCATGAAGTATTTGAACCAAAATTTGAGAAAATTTTGCTAAATATCAGACTAGCTGGTGATTCACTCCATCCAACTAGCAATCTGCTCTAAAATAGTAAAATTTCTTCAAGTCAAATTTGAAGAGCAATTAGCCTAATTTTTGTGAAGTGATTTGCTTGAAAATATTTTTTTTCTAACTTCAAGGAGAGTGATTCACTTGGATCTCTCTAATTTTTTCAAAGTTTAAGATTTGCTAGCAAATTGCTTGAGTCTGCTGATGATTCACTTTAGTTTGCTAGCGAATCACTCTATGGATCAAATTTTATGAATTTTTAGATTTTGACCTCAAAAATCTATTCGTGTAAGCACACATGTGTGTAAGGACAATCTTATGAATACACTCTCAAAATCATAAACTGTAGGTAAACAACATTCATCACTAAGGTTAATTGCATACCAATGCTAATGGAAAAAAGTTGGAACAAATCACCATGTGGGTACATCAAGATGATGAGATTGAGGAGATTCCTATGGCTAATCCTACCCTATCAAAAGGTAAAAGTCTAATGGATAATCCCATTAGTCAAAAATACATCCCAAGAAATTGGTTTTCTTGGTTGTCAACTTAGTTATTCATCTGCTCTTGCAAACCAAACTTGGACAAGTACTGGTCCTACATTGACTCATACAAACCCTCTTTATGTAATGACCTTCAATGTAAATAATCCCACAAATAATCCATCTTTTGTAGCTTTTCATAGTGCACTTAATGCAAACCAACCTCTAACATCTGGTGCTCAAGTCATGCCTTCTACAAGAACAACTTCATCTTAGAGTTTGTCTGGATCTAGCTTGTCTAAAATGTTGAATCTTTCTCCCAGATAGTTCATACCTCCAATTGTACAACCTTTAGGATAAAATTTTCTTGATCAAGTCCAAGGCTTTGCTTAAAACTTGCAAGTGTTGACTGGTAAAGTGGAAGTACAAAGCACCCAAGGAAATCCCCAAGGACAAGCATTACCTCCAATCAGTCAGATACAACAAAATACACAACAATGCCCTCCTCCAAACCAATAGGTTCCTTCACAAGGCTTGCAATATCCTCCCCATTCCTATACATGCAATATCCTTTGAATCAGTAATGGGCCTATCATAATCCACCACCACCTCTTTTCTAAATGCCAAATCTTCCTTTTTGTTGTCTTATTATTCCCCATGTCACTACCCTCAAATACCTCCATACCCACCTCAAGGTTACATGTCCTTATCCACTGCAATAACAACAATATGGTCTACCTCCTCAAAAAAATCTAATGCCTCAACCACATATGCCTCAAAACCAACTTCTTGATTGGACCCATCAAGGGCCATTGAATCTAGGAGCCTATTTCCCTATTCTATCTATCTACTATGAAAACACTACCTACTGATGAGTTTGTGCTAACCACTTAAATTATCAACCAGGTTTGATTTAAAAGGAGCATTGCTCAGTATAAGCCAATACTTTCTCTTGCATTCACTAAATGGTTCCTTCCTAGAAAATTGAAAGCAAACTGGAAATAAAGAAAGCAAAACTAAAAATAAAGCATTTGCAATGAAAATAAATTCTACACAGATCTGTAGCTACTCTAAAAACTAACTAGACTGACTGCAGTCATGCTATTCCTAATCAATTGCTAGAAAAAAATAAACCAAACCTATTTAGTAGCTGAAAACAATTCATTCAACATAAAGCAAAACATTGTCCCTTTCCTGGTGCTTTTAGCGGCATAAAAGGTTTAAAATGATTGTGGCATGGTGGTTATAGGGGCGGACTGCGCGAAGATCTATGTGGCGGCTTCTGGGGCGGACAACGCAGAATACTATGGCGGCCATAAAAGTCTGGACAACCTACTCGGATTCGTGGCGGCTACCGATTCCACCATGTAAATTCAAAAAAAAAAAAACATAAAGCAAAACATTACCTACCTACTTTTATTCTACAACTAATAGGAGAGAGGTTTTATGGACTATCCAGGTTTAGTGGGCCCTTGCTAAACCTGTAACAACATAAAAACTCTTCCTTTATAGGTCTAAAAATTACTTCAAGACACTAATATCAATTGCACACCATCACATAAAGATTAAAGACACTAAAGATGCAAGAAAATAACTTTTATTCCTTCAGAATCTAAATTTTGTTCATTGCTGGAAATGACAGTTACAATTTTCTCATATTGTCATAACCCAATTTTATAGCACATTTTTTTCCCCTAAATATTGATTCCATTATTCTTATAGACAACTCCATGGAAGCCTAAAGTCTAGGAAAGACCTATCACACTTTGCTCATCTCTATATTGCTCACCTACTAAATCCCTTGGAAACACACCTATCCCCACATCTTGTATAATTCAATCTATACAAGAGCACTAGGTGCAAGGTAATAGATACCAGAATACTATCCCTCTCATTATTCCTTTAATGAGATAGTCCACCTCCTTTCATTCTGCCAAAAGGAGCATGTCGTCCTTCTCACACCACATAAGTCATTCTATGATGGTGTCAAGAGCATGTCAAACCGACTATCCCTTTCACTTCCTTAGTGAAACTAGTCGTCATTAATTAGTCCAATCCTAGATTTAATTTCGTGGTAGCAATAGTTCCAAATTTTTTTATTAAATTAGAAATCCATTTTCTATTATGGGCATTTTTTTCGAGAATTCTTTGTACATATCTTTCTTTGATTTAATTCACAAGAGATCTTACACTCTATTTCAAACTATTAAATTCACAAGTTTTAAACTAGTCCATTAGTTAAGAAGATGTTCATAAATTAAAGGATTCCGTTCAAGAAATGATCAAACTCTAAGTCTATTTTAACTTCTTATCTTTACCTGTCTTAGATCATCTAACAAACTTAAACACAACCAAAACCATATGCTAACAACAAACATAATTCTAATTCCATAAATATTTAAAGATTCTATCATCAAATTTAACATATAACTAATCCATTTTTGGCACATTACATTTATCCATTTAACATTTTATAAATTTTGCACCATATAAGAGTCCATTATCAACAACTATCATAAATAAGCATCCACAAGAAAGAACACAACTCCATATTTTACCCTGGGAAAAACCTCATAGGGAAAACCCAAGAACAAACTAACCAATTTCATTAATAAAGAGACATTAAATTATTACATATCTCGTAGAGATAATAATCGATCTGCCTTGTCTCACACTAGAGTTTCCCATAACACATAGATCCTACCAATCCACTAGTTACTTTTCCCTATTTGATAAATTTCCAAAATTTATCTTGGCTTAAAGGATTTACATTCAAATCTTCACTCATATTACAATACCAAAAATTATTCATAATTTATCTATTAGACATATCATTCTGTCCTTCTGGTGTATATATGAGACTTTCATCATGCAAGTCCATGATGTAGAACCTTCTTTTGGGTTTGAATGCAACTTGACTTCAATTAACCTGTAATGTTACTTAGCTCTAAATATGAGCTAATCTATTATTTGCATTCTCATTACATCATTAAACAACAACTATAAAATCCATACGCACCAGGTTACAACAATGGCCATCATTTAGGGTTTGCATCTTGTAGGTTTCTTTTTATCTAGCTTCTTCTGAAAGTAAAACATACTTTTTCATGCATTTAGTGAATGATCATCGAATGCTTCATTGTTTACTTTCTTTGGATTAAAAAGAACCACACACACCACGATTCACTTAAACACTAGTGAGGTGGATTTCATCACCATCCACTAGTAGAGTTCAACGAGGTGGCTTTCATCTCCACCCGTTGTCTCAAATCCCATGAACCTTGTTCTTTGCCAAGGCCGGTTCCAAGATCCATCATAGCCCATGGGTTATAGCACGTATCTCTCTTTGGAGAGGTATATCGCAGACTACGGGTGAACTGGGTGAGGAACTGGTAGGACTTGTGCTCCCTGATTGTGTGTGGACTTCATCACCACACATTATAGGTTGGATAATGTGACTATGACTTTCATTACCGGTTTTCGAGTTGTGAGTATACAGGTGAAATCCAATTAAACACAATATTATCATTCAACAAGATTTCAAACATATGACACAAGGTCGTATTTTACAAACAACACATCTGAAACACACAAAATAGTTTAGGGATTCACATCTAAAACTTAAAAGAGATAATCACTTGTTTTTATTGAGTGTTTCCTTTCTTGTGTGTTGTTTCATTAAGAATTTGTAAAGGAGATAATCATCTAGGGTTTGGTAGAGAGTTACAATGGTGTGCACCCGTAGCCAAGCCCAATCACGAGTGGAAGCTATGGAGAGTGGACTAGGAGACATGAGTCATCTCCGCTTTCCAATAATGGGGGGCGGGACACCCCTATGGGTGATGGACCTTACATGGGAGAGTGTTCTCGATATTTGGACACATCACATGCCTTCTTTGATGAAAGACAACAATGCACTAAGGTGCAAGTAGATAGAGCGATGCCACGCATCCACATACCTGATAGGTCTGACATGCCTGTTCATAGGCCAGAACACGACTTCACACATTGGGCAGAGCAGGTTGATCCAACCTTACCTCTACATCACCCTGATAGGGTCCAACAACTTAGGCAGCCTGATGGGTATGATACTCATCGCTCGAGGTGAGCTAACTCCGCCCTTCCCTTCCTCATCCATGAAGGAAGGCATGAGGAAATCCCTAATTATACTCAAGAGTAGTATACCTCGCATGCACGATGTGCCTATGCGCCCGTTGAGTACAATGAGCATATGCTCAGGCTCAAACCTCAAGTCAATGTGACTACCCTCGATCGAGGGAAGCACGCAATGGATATATGACAGATTATATTGAATGAGGTCAGCCTCAAGACGAGACCCCCAGGCCTTCTAGGCCCCATACAACAGAATAAATCAATAAAGTGGTTGCAAGATATGCAGAACGCCAAGCATAGTTCAAGTAGCTTCGATGAGACAAAGAGCAACTAGACCGCTTGCATCAGCTTGAGAAAGAAAGAATTGAACGATAGACCAACGAGCTATTCCAAAAAACTTTACGAGAGAGGGTTCCTACCCCTAAGACACATAGGCAAGAAGTCCACCCGAGGCAACCCACACTCATTCGAGATAGGTCTCCTAGGCCTTATCCAATGTTGCCTCCACGACCTCCTAGGCCAGATCGGGACTTGCCTCCTAGGCCAAACATAGGGTGCCCACAATAGGCAAATACCCCTCTTTATAGACCAACTTGAGAGATGCCCTATGGGGCTTACACCGAGCATGAGCCAGAGGTAGAGTATTTGGAAATACCTTACCAAGGTAGGAGGGGTGACATGCCACCACCCCAAAATAGGTCGGAGGATCCTCGACCTCCATTGCAGGATAGAAGCAAGGATGAGGAGATTAAATCCTTAGACGCATATCGGGCATTGCTAGAGCACCTAGAGTTAGTAGAGAACAAGACCTCTAGGGTCTGGATCTCAAAAGCCCACTTTGCACCAGCTACGTAGTCAGCCCCTTCATCCTTCGATTCCTCCCCCCTCCCTATCCAGAATATTTTAAGATGCCTCAGTTGGCTACCTTTAAGGGAGAGGAAGATGCGCAGGAACATGTCACCAAATTCTTGAGTCAATGCTTTGGCATCTAGGATAATGATACTTTGATTTTGTAGACATTCATGACTACCCTCTCTGGCCCCACCATGGAGTGGTTTACCCAACTCCTAAAGCATAGCATCCATAATTTGGATCAACTTGTAGATGCATTCCTAGAATGCTTCACCTTCAATACCAAGAGGAAGGTAACGCTGGCTGATCTAGCTGGGTTGAAACAATATGACAATGAGTCAATAGCAAATTATGGCAATAGATGGTGAGCATTGCTCGCCAAGCTGCCTTATCTACTCCCCATGTCGGAGTTGACTCAAATGTTTTCCAAGAGCTACCTAAATCCGATCTCCTTGTTGTTGCAGCTGCAACAATATCCAACTCTTGAAGATGCCCTAGCACAGGCTAGGACCATTGAAGACATCAAGATTCAAGAGGGAGAAATTGCGAAGCCTCACAAGAAGGAGTGGAACAAGAATGCTAAGAATACCCCAATGCAGCCTAAGCCAACAATAGTGAATCAGGTTGCCATTAGTGTCCCAGGGCCAATGCAAGCAATGCCACCTCAAAAGCCTAATTATCAGGCCACACCTGGGAACTATGCCAAGGACAACCAGAATAGTCAAGGGAAAAATCAATAGCGTCACCCCAAGCGATAGTTCACACCCATTGCAGAGTCTATGGACTCATTGTTTGAGCACCTCTTAGTGGCTAATTCGATCAATCTGCCTGAGAGTCGACCTGTCGACCCAAATGCACCTAAGCCCAAAGGATACAGAGAAGACCTATATTGCAAGTTTCATAGGAAAAATGGGCATGACGTGCAAATGTGCTATAAGTTCAAGCATGTGGTGCAAGACATGATCGATAGGAATACCCTTCAGGTAGACAACCCTATCACACCAAACAACCAATAGATGGAGGTCTTTAAAGACCCCTTGCCTACCCATGTGGAGCAGGCCAAGCCAGTGCCCTAGGTGAATGAGGTTCATCATGCACCCCCTTAGCAAGGGTATGTTGGCATGATCAACATTGTAATGAGGAATAGGCGGTACCCAAGTCCAGTCACACCACCTGCGGCTCAGAGTGATGTTCCTTCGATGTCGCAGCCTTTACCACCTCCTGTGCTGAGCCTCCCACCTAGGCCTATGGTCACAATTAAGAGCAAGCTCACTCAGAGCCTAAGAACAACATCTGCCCGACTCTCCATCTATGAGCTCATTCAAGAATCACCACCTCATAGAGAAGCCTTGATGGAGATCCTTAAGGCAATAGAGCTTCAGCCCCAAGAGTCTAACTCCTTCAACAATTTTGTGGGGCATGTGCGGTAATGCACGAAATCGATGATTACCTTTCGAGAAGATGAACTTAAACTGGTTCCAAATGATATGGTGGATCCTCCCTTGCACATCATCGCATGTGTAAATGGAACACCATACAAGAGAGTGTTGATAGACACTGGGTCTTCTAGCAACATCATCACTACAATAACTCTCAAGCATTTGAAGCTCCCAATATCCCATATTGTCGCATCTACCTACACCCTTTGAGCATTTAATGATGCCATATGCTCAATGGTTGGCATAATAGTCCTGCCCATCCAGGTAGGGCAAAAGACCATACCAACATTGTGCCACATCTTGGAGGGTGATATGGCATACAATATCTTATTAGGTAGACCATGGATCAGGGACATGAAGTGTGTCCCTTCCATTGCTCACCAGTGCCTCAAGTACACTCATGAAGGGCAAGTTCATGTCATCCCTGTAGACCTAGAGCCTTTCAAGTACTACAATATGGTGCAACAACTCCCTGAGTCAACCTTACCATCAACCCATCTAGATTTTCAACCGAATAAATCCAACCAAGGTTTGACTCCATCACCATCACCTTCATTCAATCCATCATCATCTCATGCCACACCATCCTCATCTTCAGCACCTCTAGATATGCCTTCATCATCAATGAATCCTCCACCGAGGGACACAGGGAAGAGGCCTATTGATGAGAGCCCTCCGACCATATCCACCATCTCCACCGATGAGATCCCTAGCCCAGATAGATGAGGAGCTACCACATGAGGCAAATGTTGAATCAATTCAAGTCTCACTCTCATCCTCCTTCTCCATAGCCTTAGGTCACAGTGCACCTAGCTTCTACCGGATTAGGAGAGTACATGGTTAGGAATGTCATAACTACCCTTGCTATAGAGTCGGTGCAAGACATGGGTCGACCTCGTCTTCCCATAGGCACTATCGTGCCTCTTGGTATTCCCCCTAATCAAACAAATTTCATCTATGGGGGCCTTGACTATGGCATTGAGCCTTACCAACAATAGGAGGAGGATGAAGAGCCCTTTTTTGAGGACATCAACTACATGTCCAACCCTGACTTTGCCATGAAGTACCTTCACCTCTATAATTGGCATGGTTATGGGTTGGGCCTGTATGAGCAAGGCACCAGAGTTCCTTACCAACCATAGTATCAAATGCCTTATGAAAAGTCTAGTTTGGGACACAACAAGCCTGTGCCCCTAGATGTCCTCATAGATAGCTTAGAGCGCATGACTCTAGACTTTAGGGATGAGCTTGCATGAGATCCTTTTGCCAACCCCAATCGTGTCTACTCACTAGGGGACTACTTCCCCATGCCCTTGGGAGATGATGACCCACCTCGTGATGTCATCCAATATTATGAGAGAGGTGAAGGTTCGTGCACTCTTCCCCATGATAGTGAGGAAGAGGATCCAGGGTCCCCTTATGAGTGGACATCTGATGATGAGTCAGACTATGGAGTCACACGATTGACTCTGATAGCTCTGATGGAGAATACGCATGAATCATCCCTCTGGATGATGAGGATGAGTTCTACTTGCACATGTTCCCACTACATGATCCCATATGGTGACAACTTCTACCTCTAGAGGAGCAAGCTCACCCGTAGCCACACCGACCACCTCCGGTCATTCAGCCTCCACCGCAACCACCTCCAAAAGTCTTGTGACATCCTGATGTCCATGAACACCACCAACCACATAGGGGAAATCATCCATCCATAAATATGATTTCCATAGACTTGTTCGAGCCCTTGCAAGATCTGAATAACCCATTGAAGCCATTGCACCTTGACTTGGGGGTAATTGACTTTGATCAGGGAGATTCACCCCCATCGCCTTCTGAGTACTAGCCTTGAGATGAGATGTTGTAACCATTTCATTTCTCTCCAAGGCCTACTCATGATGTCTTCCATGTTGAGGAGGAACTCGAGGTTCCAATTGTTGATCTAAACCTATTTGATGACATCCATCTGATCCCTACTCCTCACCAGTTGGAGGAAGGATCACATATGTCAATCGAGCCTACGATTGACAAAGATATCAGCTCAGATCCCGAGAATCTATAGTATATCAAGTTAGGGGAAAGTCTATCCCCCAAAGAGCAAGCTGATTACATAGCCCTTCTCATAGAGAAGAAGGAAGCTTTTGCATGGTCCTACAAAGACATGCCAGGACTAGATCCAATTCTAGTCACCCATAATCTGACGCTTGACCCCAAGGCCAAGCCTATTAAGCAAAAGCTGAGAAAGATGCATCCCACAGTAGCCCTAATGGTCAAATATGAGCTATAAAAGTTGTTGGATGCTAGGTTTGTCATTTTAGTAGACTATCCACCATGGTTGTCCAACATGGTTCCCATCAAGAAGCTTGATGGGAGGATTCGCATTTGCACTAATTTTTGAGACCTAAACAAAGTGAGTCCTAAGGATGATTTTCCTTTGTCGAGCATCGACACCCTGGTAGATGCCATAATGGGCCATGAAATGTTATCCCTCATGGATGGTTTCTCTGGGTACAATCAGATTCATATCAATCTAGAGGACCAACTCAAAATGATGTTTCACAATACCTTGGGGAACATTTTGCTATAAGGTCATGCCTTTTGGCCTTAAAAATGTCGATGCTACCTACCAACGTGCCATGACATATATCTTCCATGACTACATGCATAAGATTTTAGAAGATTACATGGATGACTTATTGGCTAAATATTTATTACACCATGAGCATCTCGATGTCTTGCACAAAGTCCTCGATCGCCTTATTGAGCATAACGTGAGATTGAACCCCAAGAAGTGCATCTTTGGTATCACATCAAGAAAACTCTTGGGATTTATAGTTTCTAAATGAGGCATCGAAGTGGACCCCAACAAGGTCAAGGTAATCCTTGAGATGCCTCCCCCAACTACCATCAAGTAGCTCCAAAGCCTGTAGGGTAAGATCACATCCATAAAATGCTTCATAGCACAATTGTCGGACAAGTGTCGACCCATGAACAAATTATTGCACAAGGGGGTCGCATTCCATTGGGATGATGAGTGTCAGGATGCCTTTGATGCAATCAAACAATACCTGGCTTCATCGCTAGTGTTGGCTCCACCTAGACCAGGAGTGTCATTCCGCTTATACATCTTAGCCATTGAGATTGCATTGGGTGCCATGTTAGCCCAGAATAATGAATTGCATAAGGAATAGGCTACTTACTATCTTAGCCACACCTTGGTCAGCTATGAGATCAAGTATGCATACATTGAGAAGTTATGCCTAGTAGTGGTCTTTGCCACCAAGAAGCTATGACATTACATGCTTAGCCATACCACGTATGTTGTATCTAAAGAGAATCCATTGCGATACATGATGAGTCACACTTATCATAATAGTCACACGATGAAATGGATCATGTTGTTGACGGAGTTTGACCTAGAATTTATCGGATAAAAATAAATCAAGGGTCATGTCATCATCGATCAACTCGTAGAGGCTCCTCTCTAGGATGATCAACCTCTTAGCATGGAGCTTCTCGATGATGGAGTCTTCCAAATATCAGAATCACCTGATTCTGACGAGCCTGAGTCATAGGTCGATATGACTCTGTTCTTCGATGGCTCCAAATGCGAGCAAGGGGGTGGTATAGGGATCATGTTTTTCACACCGCATGGGGCTCCCATACCCCTTTCATTTAAACTTGATTTCCCATGCACCAACAATAATATCGAGTACAAAGCCTTGCTCATAGGTCTTCAAATGACTATCACCATGAGATTAATCAAGCTCAATATTTTTGGTGACTCCTTGCTCATTGTCAACTAGGTCAAAGGGATTTACTAGTGCAAGTGTCCAGTTCTGCAAGCCTATAAAGCCCTTGTGGATAAACTCCTAGTAAATTTTGAATGGTATGACATCGAGGCACTCCCTCAATCATCTAATAATTTTGTGGATACAATGGCCTCCCTAGGGTCCTTGATCTCGTAGAACCCTACTGATGAGATGACAACCATTTAGGTCAAAATGCTATCACAATATATGGTTGAGCATGAGAGCACTCAAGCCATGCCAGAGGTCCACTTGATTCAAATTGAACCTCATCAAGAGAGATTCTCGCACATTCATGAGCACTTGAATCATGCCACTTGGGGGACTTTGTTCCCTCAAACCCCTTTTGATAGCAGTATAATGCTATTCTTACAAGTTCTTTCCCAATCAACATTCACTCAGGAGGAACTTCAAGAGGGATAGGCAATTCATGCAATCGAGGCTTCCTCACAATAGGATTGGTCCACACAAATTAGGGAGTATCTAAAGCTTGGTAATCTCCCTCCTGGATTTTTGCATGCTGCCAAAAGGACATTTAAATGGAAGGTGGAAAAATATGTCTTGCTTGAAGATATTTTGTATCATCAGGGCTATGAAGGTATCCTCCTTCATTGCTTAGAGCATCAAGAGTCAGTTTGGGCAATGGCCCAAGCACACGATGGTACTTGTGGTGGCCATTTTAGTGGCATGGCCATCGCAAAGTGCATTCTTTGCATGGGCTATTATTGGCCAATTTTAGAGCAAGATTGTTGCGCATATGTTAAGAAGTGCATGAAGTGTCAACACCATGCTAACTTGACACACGTACCTTCTCAGGCCTTGCAACCGATCCAATCGGCTTGGCCATTCTCGCAATGGGGGTTGGATTTAATCGAGAAAATCTCACCCACCTCCTTGGGCCATCACACGTTTATCATTATGGCTACCGAGTATTTTACAAAGTGGGTGGAAGAAATTCCCCTTACCACTATGATAGGACCCCGCATAGCGGAGTTCATATTGCATAATATCATTTGTCATTTTGGTATTCCATCCAAGATCATTTTCGATAATGGGACATCATTTAAGAATAAATATGTGCATGCTTTGACAACAAAGTATAATATCCAACATAACTTTTTGATGCCCTATTATCCTCAAGCAAATGGGCAAGCAGAGGCTTCTAAAAAATCATTGATTGCCATTCTCAAGAAAACTGTCAAGGAGAATCACATCGATTGGCACATGCAAATACCCCTTGCTCTATGGGCCTATCACACTAGCATTTGGATGCCCACTAGGGCTACTCCATTTTCACTAGTGTATGGCATCGAGGCAGTCATACCTCTAGAGCTAGAAATCCCATCATTGCGCATATCCATGCAGGAGTTCATCGATGATGACACCGCATGGTAGGCTCACCTAGATCAACTTACGTTGCTTGATGAACATTGCGTTAATGCTCTTGAGCACCTACACGTTTATCAAGAGTGACTTAAGAGAGCCTACAATATGAAAGTCCATCTTAGAGACTTTCAGGTTGGTGATCTCATTCTGAAAGAGAACCAACAAAATTCTAATTTGTCACCCCATCTACGGGACAAGTTTATGGTAAACTGGTTAGGTCCCTTTGTCATCACTAGTCATATTGGACCCAAAACTTATCGCCTAGCCTCCCTTGAAGGAATCAAGGATCTTGAACCCTTGAACATCCTTCATTTGTGGCCTTTCCATGCCTAGAGTGTTATGGCCCACCCCAAAATGCTCCAAGGGTGTCTACAACCCGCTTGGTCAACCCAAAATTCTCCTAGGTAGTCTATGACTATCTAGGTCACCCCAAAATGCTCCAAGGGTGTCTACAACCCGCTTGGTCAACCCAAAATGCTCCTAGGTGGTCTATGACCATCTAGGTCACCCCAAAATGCTCCAAGGGTGTCTACAACCCACTTGGTCAACCCAAAATGCTCCTAGGTGGTCTATGACCATCTAGGTCACCCCAAAATGCTCCAAGGGTGTCTACAACCCACTTGGTCAACCCAAAATGCTCCTAGGTGGTCTATGACCATATAGGTCACCCTAAAATGCTCCAAGGGTGTCTACAACCTGCTTGGTCAACCCAAAATTCTCCTAGGTGGTCTATGACCATCTAGGTCACCCAAAATGCTCCAAGGGTGTCTACAACTTAAAATGCTCAAGGGTGTCTACAACCTACTTGGTCAACCCAAAATGCTCCTAGGTGGTCTATGACCATCTAGGTCACCCCAAAATGCTCCAAGGGTGTCTACAACCCACTTGGTCAACCCAAAAAGCCCCAAAGGCATCCATAAGCCCTTTGGTCACCCCAAATGCCCCAATGGCCCCTAATAAGCCCGTTGGTCACATGTACATATATATATCAATCAAAAATTCAAAAACATCATCAAAACATAAAAATACAAAAATATTGCATTTCATCACATTGCATACCATTGCATTACATTATCAATTGCATTAGGCATACTCATCATTGCACTTTGCATTTTAGAGTTGCTCATACATGTCTAGCACTATGACTATACACTAGTCATCATTCAAAATCAATGTTGCTCAAGTCATCATTCACATCATTTCATATTTCACTTATCATTTCCACCTACATTTCCCACTTTTCATATTTGTGTCCATTCCCTTCACCTAGCCATTTGTTCTAGAATGTCATTAGGATTTTTGGTCACTCAGCCCTCTCTAGTTTTCTTTTCAGATCTTGTAGAAAGCTATCATGATTTTTAGGAGGTAGACTCTTGCTTAGATTGTACCTTGTATATTTTAGAATCCCAACACATTTTCACACTAATAAATCCAAGTTTTGCACAAGGAAATATGAAACCTACAAAGTGGTCTAGGTTACCTTAAGCGAAAAGGTTATCCTACTCATCCCCCTATGTGAATGGTTCAAGAATGCTGAGAATTGGCAAAAGGACAAGCTCCTCCTTACCCAATTCCCCAAAATAAATAGTGGTTTTCACCACTATCAAGAAATCAAAATCCCACAAAGTAGCAATTCAACTCAAAATCCCAAGCAAAAATAAAAAATCAAAGTCAAAATAAATAGTGGTTATCACCACTCCCCAAATCCCTTGCTCAAAGAAAATAAAATACAAAATAAATAGTGATTTTCATCACTACATATGAGCAAATATCCTTGAATTCAAATAAAAGAAAATAAGGGAGTATTGAACTTGAATCCCTAGAATTCTCAGCATTCGACAAACCATTAAGGTGATCCTCATTACAGGTTTGGTGGACAGCCTACTTGGAAATGGTGGTATCCTTACGCATGATGATATGTCTACCACATTATCTTTTTGCGTGTGTGTAGACCAATGTTTGCATGTGGATGAGCTAGCTTTTGGTAGCCTATATTACCTAGTAGTCTAATCCAACTAAGTACAAAACCTAGGATCATGCTACTCATAGGGTGATCCTCAGTATGTTTTTCAATGGGATAATCTTATGGTGCATCTCATAAAAATGAACTCACTTGCACACATAGGGATATTGAGTATCTTGGTCACCCTAGCAGATTCATACCTTGTCAAAGTCTTGCATAGTTAGTATATAAATTTTGACTAGTTGACTAGAGTGTTTTGAATCTCAGGAAAATCTCATAGGTATTCTATAACATCCTAATATTCATTCCATTTTATCACATACATGTCATTTTACATTATTCATAAATCCATTACATAATCTCATGACAACATTACACATGAATTGATGAATTCTATATAGTCTATGGTGCTAACATAGTATGTCATATAATATACATTTCATCATCTAGATCAATACATCATCCATCTCAATATGCATCCATGCATGTACATATCATCTAATCAAATCATATTACAATATATGCATACATGATAGACATCCATCATCATATCATAAAGCAAATAAATACATTGCATACATCTCATAAAGTAATAAAGACACATAAATGATAAAAAAAAAGCTCATATATATATATGTGTGTTGTGTGTGTGTGGGATAAAAATATACATCATCTATCCTATAGGCTATAATAAAGTGAGTCCTTAGACTTCACACTACTACACATCCAAAAATCTAAAAAGAGAATAACAAGAGCCTTGACCATGGTCACGCAGGATCGGTACTATGACTCACACTCCTACCTATAGTCGAAGTCTATTGTGAACTCCCATACCTGCTACCACCTACCCTATCTACCCTCCATCTAGATCCCAAGTGCCTCCATCCTAGATGAATACTATCCTGTCTTGCTCTATGGTGACTCTAGTATGATCCACTAATAGCTGAATCATCTGGTAGGTGCCCTCCAAGGTGCACTACCTCATTCTCCAACTCATTAGTATAGGTCTTCCCATGTCGATACCACACCTGGTAGGTCTCCACTATATAATGGAGTCATGTCACCTCTTCCTATAGCTTAGCCACATCCTCACTATTGGATCCCTCTTGCCTAGGGCTCTAAGATCACAACTATACCCATAGAGCTGCTATCTCGGCCTAAGCATCCTGTACCTATGTATCGAAGGAGATCTCTCTCCTACCTAACCTTGATCAGCTCATCCTATAACTTAGTCTCTGTGTCACCCTATGCCACCTATTGTGCTTGCACCTCCTCATCCTTAGTATCATCATCCCCAAAGTCACCCTGATCTCCTAAGTCTAGGAGGTCTACCTACTCATCTGCCATGTGTCCATACCCATGCCACTCACCTGCCTCAACCTGGTCCTCATCAGGAGCCTCCTAATGAACCTCCTCTATCCCTTCATCACCCCCTAGTGGCCCCTCTCCTCACCACTGGTGCATCACCCACCAGGATTCATACTCCTCTATAGTCCCAACATCATCCACATCTAGAATGTCTACTACAGGATCCATATCCTATCCAACCACCTCCACCATTAGCCACCTCAATGTCCTCTCATCCTCATGGTTTCGGTAAACCACTAGCTCACTAGGAAACCCCTATCATAGCCTAAACTATCGCATAACCCAAGCATATGGAAAGAACTCCCATTCTATCTTGTGCTAGCCCACTAGCCATCTCCCTCACCTCACTCGATGAAGTTGCACATCTGCATCAACCCATGTTGGGCAATCCTTGTAGGGTCTCTAGAACACATCAACTACTCTAATTCCTACAAAATATTAGGTATAATGACCCATGTCACCTACCTAGTATTGAATCTATCCTACCTCCTGGGCCCACTACCATAGGATCCCATAGCCAATCTCTCGATCCTCCAACTACCCTCATGTCATCCATGGTAGTCCTTATGGTCTATCCATCACTATATGCTGCCATCCCCAAACCTATAGTAGAAAGCTACACCCCAAGCCCTTCCACCCTTGGGAGTGGATCTTGTACAACTCATCATATAGCTTGTGCTAGTAGAGTCATCCCCCATGCCATCACTAGTGGCTGCTCCATAGTGCATCCTACCAGAGTAAATACTAACTCCAGAAGGTTCCAAGGAAACTTGGCACCCGATGAGTCTAGTAGAATCATATTAGAAATCAATGTCATCAATAGAATGTGCCTCACACCCAATACCCTAGCCTCATACCAATGCACCACAAGTATACCTCCATTGGAAGAGCCCCCTATCACCTCCTTCATAGCCCCACCAAAGTACCTCTCCATAATTACGTCTCTTCGGTCCTGGTGAGTAGACTCAATCGACCATCCCTCTATCAGAATGCATAATATCTAGTAGACATCCTCTAACATCACCATCATCTCCCCTATCGGTATGTGGAAGGTGTTGGTGCGTGGGTCCCATAGGTCAATAAGCACCGTCAAGTAAGCATGGTCACCCACCATAGACTCTAACCGCATCACCTACTTGAGACCAATGGCATCAAGCCACTCCCAGTTTGCATCATTTAATAACTCTCTCATGGTATCAAATAGATATAGAACCCAACATTGACTCTTCACCACCTGGCAGAGACAAGTTAGTCAAAAATAGGCTCCAAATAGGCTTCAAAATGCCCCAAAAACACTCAAAAAAGATTAAAAAAGGCCCCTTTTTAGGCTAGTTTGTGGTCGTCCCACCCTAGGACGACCCCAAAATTTGTGACCTTCCCACCCTGGGATGGCCCCTAAATAGCTCAGGCTGTCCATCCCACCCTAGGATGACCCCCAAACTGGGTAAAATTGGACCTTCCAAGCCCTCAAAAATAGGCAAATAATAACAAAATTAAAGCCCTAAAAAGCAATAAAATCACATGAAAACACAAAAAAAAGAATAAAAAATTATAGGGTATCCCTAATAAGGTTTAATTACCAATAATTTAGTGTGCTCTAGCAAAAAAGCAAAAATAAGCCATAATTTCAATTTCAATTTCAAGCATAGTGCAATAAGAAATCCAATTCTTACCCATCTCGCACCGGCTCTGCCATTGGATGAGTCTACATGCTGGCTCATGGTGACTGTAGGATGATTTTGGTAGTGCTCCTCTACTTAGAATATTTCTCCTCCTCCTCACCTCTCAAGCTACAAAGTTGCAAATGCACAAATGAACCCAAATGATCCCCTTTTGGCTTAAATAACCCTCCTAGGGCCCTGACCATCCTGGGGTGATCCAGGTAGCTGATTGGCTGGCTTTCCCACCCTAGGATGGTCATAAAATGGACCATGCCACCATCCCACAGGATGGCCACAGAAAAATTTCACAAAAACAACTTAAAATGCACCAAAAAGGGTCCAAAACCCATCAAAAATAGCTCAAATTTGGTCAAAATTCACATGGGATCAAGAGGAATCTAAATTGCTCTTGGAGAAGTGGAAAAGTCTTTACTTCACACCCTAAGAAGGCCATTGTGGTTGGACCACCCCATGGGAATGAAGTTTTCAGCTCCTTTCTTCCATACAACATCAACAAAATCACCAAAATCCTCTCAAAATGCTCCATTTTTCAATGAGTAAAACTAGGAGGAAACCCTAGCAAAGTCATATGTGTCAAGTGACTCATCACTTTTATCACTTTTCACTCCCTCATCGACTCATCGCTTGAGGGGGTAGTCATACTTAGCACATTTATAATCACAATCAACACTCACACACTCAATCATGCAAATTGCATTCGTTCAATGAATCTTTGACAAAGATAATCACGCTCCTCTTGGGGCAGCAAACAAGCATAAAATATCAATTAAATCAAATTCTTGATATTCTAGGATCATGAAGGATCCATAGGCCTTCACCTCTTCATGACTGAACAATGTCCAAGCTCAAGTCAACCTTAAATCAAGGTTGTACTTGAAGCAAGTTCCTTAGCTTATCCAAAGCAAGGATTCAAGAATGCATGCTCTTTCCATGATTGGGGCATCTAAAGTTGGTTAGGTTATCGAATAACCCTAATCATTTAGCATTTTAGTTATCTATTTTTTCTCAGTGCTATGCTGCACACAACGCATCTCAAAAAGGGGCATCTGTAGACACTAAAATCTGGTCAATCCGATTAGGCAATCAAAAGCACTGGTTAATTGACACCATATGGCCCCCTTGGGCAACCCTTAGAGGTTTACTAGTGGTCCTAACCACTCTTGGAAGGATCTACCCCACTTTTGGGAGCTTTTGGGCCATATAGGCATGATCTTCCCACCCCAGGATGGTCATAGTTCATGACCATCCCACCTAGGTATGACCACATGTAGTCATCCCTGGGTGGGACGACCAGGGCCTTTGACCCTCAAAAAGTCAAAATATGGATAAATGGCACCTAGGGACTACCATTTAGCCCATCTATTCTCTCATGCAAGTCTGAGGATAGAATATCTTATGACATGTTGCATGTTAGAGTCCAAATAGGGAGATGCTCTTCCCCCTCCAATGCATGCTACCTTGGTTGGACAAGTGGCACCTCGTGCCCTGCATGCCCTCGCATGCCTATTTGCCCAAAGGATTCCTTTGGCTATAAAGTGGATAAATTTTCCACACAAAATAAGAGAGAGGAGTTTTGAGACATAGCAACGAAGTGCTACCAAGATTTCCCCTCACCATTTTGTGCCCCTTTCCCTCGGAATCTCTACCTAGCGAAGGAGGTTTGTGAGTGAACTAGGAGGTGCAATCTGATCCCAAAACCAAACCATATGAGTGATTTTTACCACCAAATTTGATGAAAACACTATTTAGGAGGTCCCTAACCAATTCATAGAGGAATTGGTGATAAAATAAGTGTAGAACTAGTGGTCGTCCCACCCCAGGATGGTCCCTAGTTTATGACAGTCCCAACCATCCCACCCCGGGATGGTGGCTTATCTATGCATTATTTCTTTACTATTCTTTTTTAGTTATATTCTATATTATCATATGATGCTTCTGTCCAAATTTCATGCATTTTGGAGCTATATTGAGCGAGATATCATATTTTTAGTGTTTTGCAGGGTCTCATGCAGGTCTATGGTGGTCATCTGGAGAAACACCTAAAAATATTATTGATTTTGAAAATATGACCATATGGGTTCTCTTAAAATCATGTTTTAGGTATACTAACCAAGTTTCATTTGATTTGGATGTGTTTTGGTTTGTAAATTGCTTGCTTTGGGTTTCGTAGGTTGGAAAAGTGCATTGCGATTACGCCACACCATCGGACACAATTTTGGTTCTATTTCTAGTGATATATTCCCAAAACCATCCATTTTACATCCCTCTATAATTTCAAGTCACTTGGAGTTGATTTGGTATAGTATCCATGCACATTCTCATTACTAGTCTTTTGATGCCTATGGGGATTGCATGTTTTCCATCACACACACTTGCTATTTGACATTTCTGATTTCCTTGTGTGTAGGTGCAGGTTTCTATAGTGCATCATGAGGAAGGAGCACAGGACCTCAAGATAACAAAGCAAGTGAGCAGCAGTAGGCCTGCCCACCTCGATTGTGGGTATGAGGAAAGACATTGGATGTGCACATTTTGATCCTTGGGCACCCATCAATTTGTAAACAATTATATCATATTTGAGCCCTCAAGGGGACATCTATGTAACCTTGGATTTGATCCACCATATTAATAAGAAATCAACTCTCTTTTGCTTCATTTCTTGCTATTTGGTATCTCTTCCATTTTACTTGCATGCTTCCATTTTGATGCTCTTAACACATTAGGAGATAGATACATATTTTTCTTCATCATTAGGTGCACCATTTTTCCCCTAATTCAGAACCTATCAACATTAAATGAAAAGAATTTACCAAAATATTCAAATAGATATTCCTCATAGAACACTTTATATATTACAAAACGTTGGTACAATTACTAAAGTATGTACCCACTCATGATGAGAAGATGAGGGTTCATAAGTTCATTCTCGGGTTAGAATCAAGGGTGAGACATAATGTAAACATGAATGAACCTAGGTCACTACAAAAGGCATATGACCTGACAAAGGAAAGTAGAGTCTCACTTACAATTCAAATATTCCATCTTGTTTGAGCATGATCAACAAGCACTTAGGAAGAGGAATAGTCAAGGATTCTTAAAATAGGAAGAGGAACAGGATCGAAAGACCAAGAGCCCTCAAAATTTTTATAAGAGAAATATTAGGAAACAAGGAAGGTTCAAGAAGAACTTCCAAAAGAAAACCAACAACAATCCCAGCAATGCAAAACCTCAACCTCATAAACTATAATTTTTAGCCCCATCAAGTAAGACAAGGGAACACAAACCTAAAAAGTGGCATGGACCCAAGGATGGGTGTTATAATTATAGAGTGCCTCACTATGCTAATCAGTATCTGCATCAACCAGGGTTGAGTACATCTAGTTCCAAGGAGAAGGAACCTATGCACCAAATTTATGCTGCAACCAAAAATCAGAAGTTGGAGGGGCAAGCCATCCCAATGCTTATAAGACGTAATATTTTTAATAAAGAAATACAAATTTTAATTGATAGTGGGGCCACAGGTAGTTTTACTTATAGTTTGGAAAGGAATGTACTAGAAAGGCCAAGATATTTAGCCCATGGATGGAAAGTCAAGAATGGTTTTGGGTAAACCTACTTAGTAAACTAATGCTTTCAAATGATAGATATTACTTTAGCTAGTGGTACCACTGAAGGTTATTTGTATGTAGCTCCACTTCATGCTTTTGATATGATCCTAGGTATGTATTGGTTGTAGGCCCATAAAGCCTTGATCAACCTCCAAGATAGATGGATGGAGTATTCATAAAATAGCAAGGAGAAACTAAGAATCTATAGTGAGCAAGGAGAATTCAAACCCCATATGCTATCAGCTATGCAATTGAAGAAAGACCTTAAGAAGAGAGGGATAGCTATGTCGTAAAACTCAATGAAGTTGGAGAAGATCAGAAGAAAGAGGTGTTGGAGAAACACCCGATTTTACAGGATTTTAAGGATGTGTTTCATAAAGATCTACCAAGAATTCCTATTGTGCAGGAATTTGATTTTACTTATGACCTTATACCACGAGCTGAACCTATCCATAGATCTCCATATATGATGAATCCTATTGAGATACATGAATCAAATGTGCAACTGCAAGAGCTATTAGAAAATGGATTGATAAAACCAAGTGCATCACCTTGGTGTGCACCAATTTTAATTATGAAAAAGAAATATAGTTCTTTGAGATTATGTATCAATTATAGAATACTTAACAAGGCAACAATCAAGAACCGATATCCTCTATCTAGAATCAAATATTTGTTCAATCAATTGAGAGATGCCACAATATTCATAAAAATTGACCTAAGATCAGGGTATCATCAGTTAATAATACATGAGGAGGACACTAACAAAATGATATTCAAAACTAGGTAGAGCATTATGAGTTTACAGTCCTACCCTTTGGACTAACCAATGTGTCAAGTACATTCATGAATATAATGAACAATGTGTTCAGGAGGTATCTAGATTAGTTTGTCCTTGTATTTTTAGATGATATCTTGATATACTCTCAAGATATGGAGGAGCATGATAAACATCTCAAGATTGTATTAGAGTTGCTAAGGGAGAATCAACATTATGGAAATATCGCAAAAGGTAATTTCTATGTCTCAGAGGTACAATATCTTAGGCATATCATATCAGTAGAGGAAATTGCTATAGATCCAGAGAAAATTGAAGCCATTCTGAATTGGCCACCCCCTACCAATGTGATAGGAGTGTGAAGCTTCATGGGGTTGACAGGCTACTATAGATGTTATATAAAGGATTATTCTAAGATTACATCAGCAATAACTAACCTTCAAAAGAAGGAAAAGGAATTTAAGTGGTCAAAAAAGTGTGAAGCTACCTTTGCATTGCTAAAACATAAACTCACTACAATACCATTATTGAAAATTCTAGACCCTCAAGGGAATTTTCAGTATGCATGGATGCATCACTAGAAGGGTTAGGATGAGTACTCTCTCAAGATGAGTTAGTAGTAGCATACACTTCAAGGAAACTTAATAATCATGAAATTAATTATGCTATGTATGATTCAGATATAGCTACAATGGTGCACACTCTAAAATTATAACACACTACTTGGTAGGAAGGCCCTTTGATTTGAAAATTGACCATTAGAGTCTGAGGTATCTATTCACCCAACCTTATACTCAACGCGAGATAGAGAAGATGGGTCGAGTTTCTTGTTGAATACGACTTTGAGATCAAGTATATAAAAGGGAAAGAGAATACGATTGTTGATGCCTTAAGCAGAAATACGTACATAGCATCCATAACCAGAAGTCACATGGATCTAATGGACCAGGTGAGGGAAGAGCAATCTCGAGATGAGTATTATTAGGAAATTTGGTCTAAGTTGAGTAGAGACCTTGAGGGAAATAAGGAATTTAGCATGAATGATGATCTTTTGTGCTACAAATGTAGAATCATCATACCAAAAATAGGTGATTTAAGGAAATTAATAATGCAAGAAGCCCATAGATCTTATTTTGTTCACCCTAGAGGGGCCAAAATGAGGGAAAACATCAAAATAACCTTCTTCTAGATAGGAATGAAGAAGGATATCACTAATTTTGTTGCTCGATGCCTCAAATGTTAGAAGGTTAAGGTTGAATGCAAGCATCTTGCAGGACAATTGTATCCACATGATGTGCCTACACAGAAATGGAAGGTTATATCTATGGATTTTATAGTAGGTTTGCCCAAGACTAAGTATCAACATGATGCAATCTTGGTAATAGTTGATGGATTGACTAAGATTACACATTTCATACCAGGGAACATCAAGGATGATGCTCAAGTAGTGGGTAGCCTATTTTCCAAAAATATATTATGATTGCATGGATTTCTTCAAGTAATTATTTTAGATAGGGATTCCAGATTTACTCCTGAGTATTGGAAAACCATTCATCATGCAGTAGGTATGAAACTGAATATGATTTTAGTATACCACCCTGAGATAGATGGTCAAATAGAATGGGTAAACCAAGTACTTGAGTACATCCTCTACATGTATTGCATGGATCAAAAGTCTCATTGGGAAGACTACCTACATATTTTAGAGTTTACCTACAATAATGGACATCACTCCTCTCTAGGAATGGCTCCTTTTGATGCCTTGTATGGAAGAAAGTGTAGAACACCATTGTCTTGGGATAATCTAGAATATCAAGTTGTAATTAGGTCAAATATGATCATAGAAATGGAGGATCATTTGAAGGTGATTAGACAAAGGCTGAAATAAGTTATTGATCGACAAAAAAGTTATGTTAATCTAAAAATGACTCCAAGAGAGTACTCTGTAGGAGATAAAGTATTCTTAAGGGTTAAGTCGAAGAAGAGTGCTCTCAAATCCACAAAGTTGCATCCTTGATATGTGGGACCCTTTGATATCTCTAAGAATATTAGCCCGGTTGCATATCGACTTGCTTTACCTCCTAATATATCAAATATCCATGACACCTTCTACATATCCCTACTTAGAAATTATGTTGTTGACCTTGAACATTTGTGGGATGTTTCTAAATTGCAGATGGCAAACCCGGAGGCAATTGAAGTGATGTCGATAAATATTCTTGAGTTCCATTCTAAGTCTATGTGAAACTGGACTCTTGAGCAATGTAAGATCCAGTGAGACCATTTATTTGAAAGAAATACCACTTGGAAGAAAGTGAAGGAAATGCAAAAACATTTTTCTTTTATTTTTTGTAAAACTAGAAACACACAAGAGGATGTTTAGTTCTAGGAGGGGCGGATGCCATGACCCTCCCTAGCAAGGTTTTTGGCATGAAAATTATGTATTGATTTATGATTATTTTATGCTTAGTTTTATGCAAATGAATAAACTATGTGATGCTTAGTTTAATATTTTGAAAGAACATGGTATTGCTTACATATTGATGATGTGCAAAGTCAGGTACACTCGTGGGTGGAAGAGGTAGAATCATCCACCAGGAATATGGTACTTAATGTTGGGGAAGTGATGACTAAGACAACTTGAGGGTAACATGAATAGATACCCTCATATAGGTATGCATTATCGGTTAGAGATAATCATCAACTAGCCAACCACCTTGAGCCTCAGTTGATAGCTTGGTAGCTATCATAAATTCTTAGGCTGAGATGGGTGACTGGGTTGATGGAAATATTCCCTCTTTACTTATTGCATCTAATTAGTTTTCTTTTACTTCATCACTTGTTGCATCAATGGTTTGGAAAGCATGCATAAGTTGGTTGCCTTTGAAACTCCTTGTGTTGCTTGAATCTATTTAGCATGATGTTAGTATTCGATAAAAGAATCATTTTATGTTTTTACTATATAGTAAGTTAATAATTTAAAATATGAAAGAATTTCAGTCAAGAATATAAAAATCTTTATTTTAAATGATAATAGATTTTCATTTTAAAATAATAGAAAAGCTTTATTTTAATTGATAATAGATTTTCAATTTTAAAAATAATAGAAAAGCTTTATTTGAATTGATAATAGATTTTAAATTTTAAAAATAATAGAAAATATTGATGAAGAACTCGAGTAGCTCCAAACGGTTTCAAGGGAGGACCCTTGATTAACACTGAGTATGTCGGAGTAGAAACACAACTCATGACCCATTCTATCCAATCCTGAGAGAAACCAAAGGCTGCCATCATCTTTGACAAGAAGCTCTACTCCACCCTATCATAAGCCTTTGACATGTCCAATTTTATGAACATTCCTCTATTGCCAGATGTTTGCATTGAATGGATTGCCTCCTGAGCTAGAACCACACAATCAATCCAAGGAGATAATGCTATGTAGAAGAGGTTTTATCCACTCATCCATTACCTTTGTGATTATTTTATATATGACATTGCATAAGGTAATAGGTCTATAATATGAAATATGCACCCCCTCCTCCCATTTTAGAATTAAGGCAATGAAAGTATGATTTAATGCTTTAAGTATTCTTTTTCTACCTTTTGGACTCCTCTATAACAACCATTACATCCTCCAAGTTGTCCCAAAAGGCCTAAAAACACTCAATTGGAAAGCCATATGGACCTGGTGTTTTTTTGGTGCTTATTCCAAAGACTACATTCTTTAGTTCCTCTCTATCAATGGGTTTAAGTAGGGCCTGATTTTCTTCCTCAGAGATAATAGAGGGTACGACAACAAGAACTTCTTTTTGAGCCTCTTCATATTGCACCATACTTTCCTTAAATATTTTACAAAAATAATCCATTGAATGGAAATGCATACCTGGAATTGTAGCAAATGAGTGTTCATTCTCATATTGAAGAGCTTCCATGTTGTTTGTTTGTATCCTAGCATAGGCAACCCGATGGAAAATTTTGGTATTTTTATCACCTTCTAATAACCAAGTTCCTATTTTTGTAACCAAAAGTTTTCAAATTTAAATGGTTTGTGATGTTGCACTATCTTGATCCCCCCTCCAAAAAAATGGAAAAGTGATATGAAATTGGACCCTCCAAAATATGAAATTTTATATTACATTTTACAAATGCCTCCTCTGAAACTAGAAAATAATCTATCTTCACCTTCCTGCTATGTGGCTTCCTCTTCTTATTAGTCCAAGTATAGTTGATTCCAATTCATTTAATATCCACCAAGTGTAATGCCTAGACTTGGGCAATCATAATTCGATACCCTAGGTCCAAAATTGGGGTTCCCCCTTCCTGATATCTAGAGGATAAATTAGCATTAAAATCCCCAGAAATAATCTAGTCTAACTCTTTCCTTGAGAATCTCATGTTATGCACAACTTTCCATTGATGCATTTGACCATCTAGATTTTGAGCCCCATAAAAATTTATGATTAAAACATGTTTAGCTGTGATATTGTTCCTGAAATGTGATGTGAGGACATCCCTCCAAGCAATATGTTCTATTGTAGTCCATTCAAGAGAGTTCAAAAAATTAACTATCCCTCTTGAGACCCCTTGGGTAGCCACTTTCATATGACCAACACACCTCCAAAGTCTATTTATTGTTTTACACATAAGATCCAATGATATTTTTATCTCCTGGATAAGCAAAAAATCTATTTTACATATTTATAAGAGTCTTCAAACAATAGATTAATGGATTCTACTGTTTGAACCCTTAACATTCTATGATTGTATAATCATTGGTTACCTTGAGAGCAGTAAAAATCTATTGGTCTCATCGATCCTCCAGTGACCAGTTTGTCTCATTGAACTGTTATCAATTCCTTATTTGATTTTCTACCCACTCCTTGAGAGTTGCTATTTTTTTATCTCTTTTCCACTTGAGTTATCCATAGATTTGGCCTTTCCTTGATATTTTCTGCTATACCCATGATGACATCCTTAATTATCAGTTGCTATTGGTTATGCACTATTAATTCCCATGCACTCTTTGATTGTGGTAACTCACTTCACTCAATTACCTGCTCTATGATGGGAGGAGGTAAAAGAGGGGTTTGAACATGGCTATTATTATTTTCATTATTCCCATCCACTCCTTCCATGAATTATTCTTCTTCTTGGTCCACTATTGTCTTAAAGATATCATACCTATTGGAGGGCTTGAGTTGGGTTTGATCTTTACTATATTTTTTTCCTTTGCCTTCTCCTTCTTTTGGGTTGTTTAAAACCATCTCCATATACTTATTTACCCTGAGAAATATTGGTTGTTTCTTTATTGATTGTTGACTTACCCTCCTTAGGAATATTTGACATTCCCAAAGGAGCCTCCATTTTTATGTTCATATTATTTGGGCAAGACCGGGCTAAATGCCCATATTTGTGGCAAAATCTGCACCTAAAGGGCAATGCCTCATAATCCAGTTGTTGAATTCAAGATAGTCCTACAAATTTAAGTTCCACCTCTACCAACAAAGGTTGGCTAAGATCCATTTCCACACATAATATTGCATAAAAAATTGTGTTTCCTTCCATTGTGTCTTTGGAAACACCCAAATGTCTTCCAAAGGAATTGCCGATAATTTCCAATACCTGCTCACTCCAAAACTCCATTGGAAGTGCATACAAATGGATGCAAATTGAAACTGTAGTGGATTCAATTCGAGGATCAAATCCCACTCTCTAGGGTTGAACAAATAATCCTATTGGACCATGATTTCTCTTTTCTAATTCGAAAGCCCTATTTCTATCGGTAAGTGAAGAAAAAATAACAATAAAATATCCATTGCTAATAAACCACAAAGAATACTCACCAAGAGGCTCCTAGTTTTGTCAAACTTAGGAATACAAAAAAATTAGGGTAGGGTGAATACCCATGAATTATAAAAATGTCTTCAACCATCCTTTGCTCAATGACAATATTTGATCTTGACTTTGATTATGGAAAGCATCCATTAACTGGTTGAGATGTTGATCTGTTTTCAGCAACCGTAAAGAGCATTTTTAATACAATTTTTTTTATGCTTCTTCAGTCTTTGATGGAGATTTATCCTTTAACAAATCTGCAAAAGAACTATGTCTCTCTAAAAGAGGATTTGGAGGTGTCCCCATTGGGCCCTCCTGGGGCAGCAATCTTGTATTCAAGTCCACAGTATCCAAAAATATCTTTGGCTACCCAAGTGATGCTCTAGTTTTCTCTTCCCTATGATATCTTTTTGTTATCTTTAATAGATTTTCAATTTTAAAAATAATAGAACAACTTTATTTTAATTGATAATAGATTTTCAATTTTAAAAATAATAGAAAATATTTCTTTTAATTGATAATAGATTTTCATTTAAAAACAACATAAATGCTTTATTTTAATTGATAATAGATTTTCATTTAAAAACAATATAAAGCTTTATTTTAATTGATAATAGATTTTCATTTAAAAACAATAGAAAAAGTTTTTTTATTTTAATTGATAATAGATTTTCAATTTAAAAAAAAAAAATAGAAAAGTTTTATTTTAATTGATAATAGATATTTTATTTAAATGGAAATGAAACTTTCATTTAATCATAAAATCTATATCTTATTTAAAACTCACAAGATTTGATTCGGAGAAACCACCTTCGATGAAAGGATAATATCGCATTGGAGGAAGGAAGCTTCCTATCAATGGTTGGATGAGAGCTTCATTGATGATAAAGCATCTCGTGAAAGCGATAAATGATTTTTAAATTAAAAAATCTTACTCGACCTCTAGAGGGTGGATAGAGAAGTTATGGTGGACATGAGCAAGGGTTGAGAAGGGGAATAAAAAGAGGAAGATGCAAGACAAAGGTAGAGGAGAAGCAGGATTTGAGCTGTACAAAAATAGTAAGTCAAAGATAGAACATAACCCAAGCAAGAGTTGCAAGTTGGTTTCTTTGTGTATCTCTTCCTTTGGGATCATTTAAAATTGGTTGCTTGTTAGAAGGACTAGGGGACTCCCTTCTATAGTTTATGGTAGGCTTGGGCTTGTTGCTTGTTCTCTTTCTTGGTTAGCTACGTTACTGGGTGACATTTCTACCTCAGTTGGATAGGGATCCTTTGATTCCACCTATTTAGCTAATCCATCCTATGGATGCTTTCATCCCCTCCCTATATTCGTCTACTATGTTTACTCATTTATTTTGAAATTCATTGGGTAGTCATGTTAGTGCTCTAGTTAGAGCCTACTACTGTTTATGTACGTCTCATTTTAGAGTTGAGCTTGGTTGTATTTGAGGGTTGTGCTATCATCGTGATATGCGACCCTATGGTTGTTGGCATCATAGCTGGTTCATCTCCACTGATAACCATTGGATTCAAAGTCATTTGTGATAGATAAGGGAATGGGTTTGGTTGTAAGTCATCTCACTATTAGCTACAAATTATAGTGTATTCACCTCCACTTGTCCAAAAGGGCATCATGACCTATCAAGAACCCAACCCTTTTTTATATTTCTCTTCTCTGTGTTGTTCAATGCTAACGTGTCATCTCTCTGTCTTCGTGGCTAGATTTCTCATTGCTAACCCTTAATATTTGTTCAGTTCTACCCATGATCGATAACCTTCCTATTTGATGAGGTGGTTTTCGAGTCTAACAATGGTGGTAAGGCCATTGTTAGCGAACCTTTGTGCGTACCACATGGACAGGAGTGCCCAAATTCTCTCCTTGTTTGGTCGACCATGGAATGGTCATTCCCTATCGAGAAGCCACCAAGATTTTGAGTTCAAGGTTTTGATTAATAAAACCCTTTCACCAATTTGGGGCATCGTCTAATCCCAAAAATAGTGGTGTCTTGTGTTCTTAAGGAGTCCCATGGGTTAAGGTTGGAGTGTCTTTGCTTACCTTTTGCTATTTATATTTTACGTAAAGAAATCTTGTGGATTAATTCAAATAAATGAATAAAAGGTTATTTGATTAATGTAAATAATAAATATTATTTAGTTAATTGGAAAAATAGTTTATTTATGAATTAAAGTAATGAGGCTTTGATTTTTTAAATAAAATGAATAGTCCATTTTATAGATTAAAGGTATGGGACCTTGATTTATGAAATAAAAAAAATAGTTTACTTATGAATTAAAGTAATGAGTATTTATTTTATTAAATAAAAGGAATAGTTTATTTTATAGATTAAAGGTATGGGACTTTGATTTATGAAATAAAGGAAAAATAGTTTATTGATGAATTAAAGTAATGAGGCTTTGATTTATTAAATAAAAAAAATAGTTTATTTTATAGATTAAAGGTATGGGAATTTGATTTATGAAATAAAGGAAAAATAGTTTATTTATGAATTAAAGTAATGAGGCTTTGATTTATTAAATAAAAGGAATAATTTATTTTATAGATTAACAGAATGGGACTTTAATTTATGAAATAAAGAAAAAAATAGTTTATTTATGAATTAAGTAATGAGACTTGATTTATAGGAATAAAAGAATTGAGCTTATATGATGATTAAAGGTATGGGACTTTAATTTGTTGAATAAAGGTTGAAATGAATTGATTAAAGTAAAACCTGTGATCTAGTTGTACCTATTGAAAAGACTCTCTATGGGTAATTGAGAGGTGAAAATAAAAGTAGGGATTCTTTTATGATATCAACTATGCAATAGATGGTTAGATACTTTGATTAAATTTTTATAGTTACAATTTGAAAAAGTAAACAATAGATGCATTTAGAGGCATGTCTATCATATAAACGAGATTTGCCTTGATCCCATACTACCCTAAAATGAATGATGGAAAGACTAGGAGGATTGAAGATGACAACTTTAACCTATGTATTAGTTTGATTTACTATTGCAATGATCTATTTATGCTCAAATAGACTAGAATTATAGGGAGATATCCCTAGATGAAAATGATGTATTACTTTATTCTTTATAGTATGGAGGTTTTACCATACTTGGATGTATGTCATAAATTGTTGAATGAATGGGAACTATATTTTTAATTTATTTTTATGATTTATTTATGCTTTTTTATTGTATTTTTCTTCCTATTTAATGCTTAACTTCATTTATATGTCATTTCCTTTCCAAGAATCTCATGTAAGTTTTATGAGTTTTGCTCTTTGTTTGATCAAGTAGATAGAATTAAATTTGTCTTCTTGCTAAACATGAAAGTAACCTAGGAAAATGAAATATTAAGGTGAACATAGGAAGACCTAAGGGACTTGAGACCCCCTTAGGGAGTATGTTAACTAAGAAAACTAATTGATTACATATGAGTTAAGATAGCTCACCGTAGAGATGATATGGATAACTTAACTCATAATATGCGTAGCATACCTACATAGATGTACTTGTGTATGGTATGGTGATGGGCGTATGCCTTCAAATGTACTAAGGATGATAAGTTTAGCTCATCAAGAGTGATGATATGGATAGAATTATTTGCAAAAAATCATAGTATGCCTACACAGATAGACGTGTAGGGTATTTGGTGAGATGTAACTCAATGGAAAAGTTGGGAATCTTAGTAAACTTAAACAATAGATAAACCACATATTGGTTAGGGGTTTATGAATCCCTCACCGTATTTAAAAAAATATTTTATTTTTTGTGTGTTTTCTTGTAGGTTGTTTTGAGGTCATTATAGGGGGGAAGGTAGTGTTGTGTGATATGTTTTGATAGATATGTTTGATAACACGTTTGATCTCCTCAAATCCCAATCCTATAGAAAATATAATGATTTGCTTGATCTATCATCTGGATCTCCTTTTATTCACCTCGAGAATGTGTACAAAGTGATGTTAGGCATACGCTTTCTCATGAGCTTGCCCTACTTATTCATCATGACTATAATTAGTCCCTTTATTTACTTGTCGATTATATACACAAAATAAGACATGTATGCCCATGTTTGGATTTCAAATATTCTATGATCTTATCCCATAAACCTACAATATCTATACCATATGATCCCAAATTTGAGTTGCTCTTTAGGATTAAATTATGATAGTTCCAAATCATCATCGACTCCAATAAAGGTCCACTCTGGTCTTGCTTTTTGCTCTAAAGTTCCTATACTTTAGGTTTGAGTGGTTAAAAAGGAATCAAGTATTATTCTGCTAGCCTTGTGATTGGATGATGGTTGTTTTACTAGTGCACATAGATATCCCTTCTGGTTCTCTATCTACATTTTATTTTCTTTTGTTTCTATCACATCTTGGGCTGCTACCTACAAATGATGATAATTGCAACCCTTTGTATCCCATTGATTTTAAAAATTGGTCATTGAGTTATTACAAAGTATGTGGTCAAACAATAAAGGATTTAGCTCAGGCTAAGCGATACATGCTTTGGATATGTTATTTGAATCCAACCTCATTTCACTTATGGGATCCTTAATAGGGCTTACCTTTTGTTTTTTGTAACCCTCGATGTAGAATGGATGCAGACCTAGATTTGGTACCATGATGACCTACCTTGCAAGTGAGATCAACATCTGATTTTGCTCCAGGACTATGCATTTTTCAAACTGCTTCAAAAAACTTTGGGATAAACATATCCTAAATAATAGAAGTACATCAACCACTTCTATATATTTCATCACAACCAAATTTGGAGGCCCACATATCAAAATTAAAACTTTACACAGTGTTTCCATCCTTTTTAATTGCTTTCCCTTGAAATGCAACATTTTTTACCCCTAAATGTCTAGGCTCAAAACCAAAATTTTGTAAACTTCCATTGGCATGATTGAGGCCCAAGCCTTTGAATCCATCACACATTTGTGTAGTATACCTTTTTCAAAAAATAAAGACAAATGAAATGGATAAGAACAACTTCTTGGGGAAATGGGGAAGGGGATTTGTGTACATGCATAATTGAACCCTGATAATTGTTCAATGGAGGCATAAATTAAGTTCACTCTATATGACACCAACAACTATTTTCTTAATTCAGTTGATATTGGGGTAGAGCTTTTGAAAAGGCTATGGAATAGTTTCACTCTTTCTATTCTTTGTCCAAATGTTATAGTAGGGAAATACAACCTCTTATATGCCTCCAATATTTTCTAATTTATTTATTGATCTCATGAGGAATGACTTCCAGTAAGAACTTGATCCCTTGCATTGGTGCTTTATGCTGGCAAGGATAGAGTGCAAACCTCTTTGCACTCTCTAGGTTGAGATGTTACAAGACCCGTGCTCTTCTAGTATTTATAATCCTATATTGAATTAAAATTCATCATCGAGAATATTCTCATTTGCTCAAAGTGGTTTTCATCTCCCTTAACCTGGAGTTCATTATGGGACACAGGCATCACTGGAACCAAAGCTTGATTACCATCCCATTCTCTATTATTATGTTATTGTGCCCCCTTCTCTGGACTTGTACCCACATCTACTATTAGTTAAAAATAGTTGTATTTATGAATTTGTTGTGCAACTAGCCCATAGTTATTGGGATCTTGTATTTTATTCTCTAAGAGCTACCTTTTCATACTTCTAACTTGCTCTGCTAGTTTCTGGATCTTCACTTTCAAATCCTACTCTATATGGTGCTTGTTCACTTAGGGGTTGGCAAGAATGTCATTTTTTTTATTATTTGAGATGGAAAAGGTCTGATATCTTTAGAGAAATACACATAACTAATAGAGGGTTGGAGAGGATGGGAAATTTCCCTAGGTGGTATTCTTCCTGTTTGGATCAATATATTTTTAGCACAGATGGCCTCTCTAAAAATTTATGAGAATCTCTTTTCTCTAGATTGTTGGATAAGGATGCTTATATCAAAGGAGAAGGCACAAATATAATATAGGTATGCTTGAGCATGGAAGGGTTGGAATTCATGTTGAATCCTTTTATACATTCTTTTAAATAAATGTTAAAGTCAAAAGTATTATCATGAGTTGCTTGTTTAATGAATGAGATTTGAGTAAGCAATAAAAATGGGTCTTCAGTGTTATCAAATGAATCAATAAGATATTCTACCAAATTGGTCCATGTGCAAATACTTCTATCCTCCAATTATCTATACCATAATAACACTTTTCCTTTGAGATAGCGGAAGAAAAATTTAATCATTACATCCTTCGATGCAATATTATGCATAGTAGTCAAGGAGGCCACATCTTGACAATGTTCAAATGTAGTATTTTATGTGCCATCAAAGCTCGATAAAGACCTCCATGTAGCTTTGGGAATTTTGTGTAAATATTGGATATTAAGGGGGTCTGTGTCATTCCACTGAAGATAATATTGTTGAGCCATGGACCCTTCAAAATTCTTGGATTCCTCATTTAGATGGGAGTTTCTAGATGAGCATAATTTTTCACTGATGAGGTCAGGATTACTCATTAAATATTGAGTCCTCCAATGAAAATTAGGATCTAATTAGGGTTTTTAAAGGTAAATTTAAATAGATCTAGATTATGTGTAGTAGAGTCACCAGGTGATTGAAAAGAATGCTTATAAAATAGAGTATCACCAAAACTCTAATTTATCTAAATATTGGGATTGGGATCCTACCGGGCATGCTAAAAAATTTTGGTCCAAATTTTACCTAAGGCAAAATTTTCACCCAAGACTTGTCCAAAATTGAATTACTAATAAAGTTGCCAAGCTTAACTTGGTCAATCTCTTGAGAAGGTTGGATCCTAGAAGGTTATAACTAGCTAAAATCTATGATGAAGGGAAAATGGGTGTAGAAAGAAAATATATGTAGCTGAATCTAGAACTTAATATGGTATAGATTAAGAAACATCAAGAAGTACATAAATATCATGAAACAGAGCAAACGTTCAGACCACCTAGTAGATCAACCAACTTTACAAAATACAAATCAATAGCTCTAATCAATTTTTAAACCAGCAAATGGTAAATTATTTAACTAAAAGTAGAATTAATGTGATACACATCTATCTAACTATAATAGAAATAAAAATTCACTCATGCATACATGCTCTACACAATGATGAACCAAAGGCCAACCAGAAGCCTAAGTTGTATTGCTCTCTTTAAAATCCTTCATACATACAACTTGTGAACGCCTAGGAGTTGACCCTTTCACAAGAGGCCATTGCTCTTATTTATAATATCCCTCTCATTTAGCATTCTAAGTTACAAAAATAATCTCAATTTGGAAAAATATTACAAAAAAATGTCAGAAAAGACAAGCTTGGTAGAATGACATGCAAAAGCCGCTTATCTAAATTGAGATATTACACATGATTTTTGGATGTGGGTTAACTACTTTTTGCATGCATAAAAGTTGTGGAAATGAGAATCAATATGGTTCATCCATCATTCTTTAAATTATTCTTTGTCGTATATCTATAACCAACATGATAGGCCAAAATTCCTTTGAATATTTTACCCTCTACAAGTTATCGTGACTGCATCACGGAGACATGTTGCGGTGTCACACAATCATTCCTATTTTTGAATTGCTCAAGCCGTAGATATCATTGTAAGGTGACATGTCATGATGTTATGACATTTTATTTCTTTTAGACCTCTCAATCCTTTACCATCGTAATGTGGATACATGTCATGATGTTGCACCTTCACCCCTAACTTTGAGCTTCTTGAGTTGTTGAAATTGTGAAATAGAAACATATTGCAGTTTTATAACACTTTCTCTCCTTTGAGTTGCCTAATATACCATGAACATGACATGGAGACATGTCATGATGTCATGACAATTTATTACCTTAAGCTTACCAAACCATTATGATCGCAAGGCAATGACGTGTCATGATTTTGTGTCTCTTATTTACCTTAAGCTTTTTCAAACCATTGTGACCGTGATCCAATGATGTGTCATGATTTCACATCTCTTCTTTACCTTAAGATTTCCTAAACCATTATGACCATGATGCAACAATGTGTCACAATTTCACGATTGGCTTCATCCCTAGAAAATTTAGTCTTTCTGGTTTTACCCATCATACTAGTCTATGAATGGCTCTATTCACCTCTTGCTATCAAAGTAGAAGATATCAAGTTATTGTTGCACTTGACTCTACCATCTCTATTTGTAGTCTTATATCCTCTTGTTACAAACAGAGTTGGGTGGATAAGGAGAACACAAAAATCACCCACAATGACCACTAATAAAGAAATATTGGAGGCCCCATAGTAGCATGTGCTCTAGTCATAACTAGTAAAAATTCCTTAATTAGTTGAAAGTCGATCTATATATTAATTAATTCTAAATCCCTCTCAAAATACCAACACATTGGGACCATTTAACATGGTTAATCATTTAGAGAGATCCCCAATGATTGAACTAGTACAAGACATGTTGCTAATCCATGAAAAGAATGAGAGCTTGAAGGAAGTCTCAAAAGAGAAAAAAGAGCTACAATAGAAGAAGGAACTTGTAATATTATAGGTTTCTAGTTTGGTAACAAGTCAAGTCATGCCCATCCCCTTCTACTTAACCCTAATCTATGGTGACAAGTTGGTGCATAACTACATGATCAACTCCAGGTCAAGTACTTTAGTTATGCCAAGTGTAGTGGCAAATGAATTAGGGCTATATTTTTAGTTGGTCAATAAAAGGATGGTGCAACTTGATGGGAGCTCAATCCAAATCCTCTAGGTAGAAAAGGTACTCCCAATCACATTATACACCTATCATGGTTGATTTTCCAGCATTATTTGGCATTTATCTATCAAGAGACTTAATAGATTAACATGGAAGTGACATTTCCATGGATTGGACACTCATGATCCTAGTGATCAAAGATAGAATTAGGATCAAGATTCCTCCCAAACCACTTAAAGGGCATCATATCGAGCAATTTCCTATAGTGGAACCAAATTCTAGTTACATATTCACAAAAGGAAAGGAATTTTCGAAGGTATCCAAGGATGAGGTGTATTATTTTGTACCTAATAACCAGGAGTAGTGGGCTACTAAAGTTTAGGATTGTGGTCCTAACATAGTCTTTGAGCCAATGGGTATGGGATGCATTCAAAGTAGAGGTTGAGCATCGGTCCCACTTGAGTTTGTATAGAAAAGAGAGAGGGAAAGAAACTCTATGTTCATGAAATGAGAGACTTTGTGTATCATGTTTTGGTTGAGGCTTTCTCAAATGCAAAATTTCTTACCTCATTCAAGTATAAATAAACAAGGTGCAATGATCATATAGGCAAGTAAAGTCATAGACAAATATTTACCTATGAAGTCACAACCCAATGCCAATGCAATTAACTTTAAAGCTAACTAATTTATAGAAATGATGCATCACCACTAGCCTATAGAAAAACATTTGTAGCCTACCCCCACATGCCTCAAAGTGTCAAAAATCTAGTAGAGAAAGGCTAGGTGAGAAAGCTCTTAAAAACAAGGTATTTTTTTACAAAAGCTAAGAATATTTTGTATGTTTTAAGGAGCTTTTAAGGTGGCAAAATCTTAATAGGGAAAGTAAAAAGGATCTCTATAAATATTTGGATGTTGCAAGCAAACCTATCATGCTAACCTAGAGGTCCCAACATCATCAATTAAATCCATACACTCATGTGGATACTAGAAGGCAAGTATGGGATATGATTGAATAAATTTGATAAGTCACCAGATTATCTAGCTTTCTTATTCCCACCAAAACCTCAAAGTAGACACCTCAAGATTAATGGGAGCAAAAATGGATGATAATGAGTAAACTCTAGTAACTCTTTCTTAATTTTTTGATATTTTAACTTTATACCCAATGGATAAGGTGACTAGTTTTTGGGCTCTTGATCTCTAGCAAGCTAGAGACCTTTGTGACTCACCAAAATTATAGTTAATTCTCACTACACACAAAAGTAGATATCCTCCCTTAGCCAAAACTAGCAAAGTGCAAGGATGCTAAAGTGCAAAATATCTAAAACTAAAAGGAAATAGAGATAAGTACGCCCTACAAGATCAAAGTCTATAGTGGTTGTGAACTAACAACATTAACCGAGACCCTAAAAAAGAGCAAAAGAGCATTTATTAAACCATAGAAGTGGAAAATATAGTAGAAACTAAAACTCTAGTAACCAAGATTGCAAGATGATGCTAACCAGAGTTGTGATCAAAGGCAAAAGACCAACCACTCTGAGAGGTGCACAAAAGGTAGTGATAAAAACTTTGGTCAAAATTCATAAAGGGGTTGCACACAAAATAGTAGGAACTATAACTTTGGTCAGGGTTCAAGGAGTGATCTCACATAAAATGGGTGGTAACTGGATCCTAGGTGGGTTACCTTCACCAACCAAGTACAAGCTCTCAAATAGGTAAATGACACATTAAATACAATAGCATGAAATCTGCTAAGAATTGACCTTGATCCTGGTGATATTTATTGCATAACATCCCCATGTATCATCTCCAAATATTTTTGGCATGGACAAATGGCATAGACAGTAGAGTTTCACATCCAATAGAGCTAGTACTCTAGCAAATTTAATGGATCTGGACATAGAGACCTCAATATTACCTACAATCAATGTGATGGATTCTAGGAAGAATTTTAAAAAGACATTTTGAATTTTGGGAGGAAATTTTTTTTCTCATTTTGTCTATAAGTAATAGCTTTCTCTTCTATTGTAAGGATCAAAATTTACTCATTCATTGTTAGTATCTTGCCTTGTGTGTAATATTACTTTTGTCTCTCCTTGTGTAACAAGTTGAATTAAGCCTTGGATCATTTTGTTAATTTGTCATCGAGCCTTTTTCTTTGGCATGAATGTAACTAGATTACAAAACATATGCATATGAGAAGCTATGGCTATTAGATGTTATGTCTTGGTTCCTATGTATGTATATCGTGTTTGCATATTTGTATTGGATGAAATAATATTCATTTTACATTGTTTATGGATGATACATTTTTTTATTAATCCCATTGTCGCATGGAGGAGATTTAGGATCTTGGCACATCACCTCCTATAGAATAGATTTTATTTTTCATGTTATTTGCTTTTTGGTTGTCCTATCTCTCTCTTCCTTTTCCTTGGAAACATTGTTAGGTTAGGATAGCTTAGGAAGGTGAGCTTCAATTTCACATCCAAACAAGGAGCCATCCTTACAAAAAACCTTGGAGGTTGCCCTTTCAGTCATGTTCCACTCTCAAGACTTTCATATTGTGCACTCTCGACACAACACGAGAATTGGGCACATCCAACTACTGCAATAGATGGCCATGACATCTTGTGCAAACAAAAATAACAATTTTTTTTAAATATATATTGGGTATCCATCGCATGTCCCAATTTAACAATAAATAACTCAATGGAGTGTACAATATTAGATGTCTTGTAGATGACTATATGTCAAAGTGTCACATCCTATGTAAAAGCATCCTATGGAAGAAGGATTTGTGATTAAATGTATGTTTATTTATAAAAGTTATATAAATTGGTCAATGTTCAATTCACATTCAAGTCAATCAAATCTTGATTTTTGATCTCTTTTGTTGCTTGGCCACTTCTACAATCCATATTATCTATTATATTTCTAAGTGAAATTATAGCATATTATCAACAATTGTCATCTTTTTGACCTTTCATAGAGCACAATAATGTAAACTTTACTTTCTCTAATGTCCATGGTGTTGGAAAAATGCATATCTTAAAAATTAGCAATAGGGAAATCAATGCATGATATCTTTTTATATGTTTAGTGTACTTTCATTATTATCTAGCCACATTAGGCGTTTGTTTCCAATATTATAATTCTATTTAATTGTCTATATTAAAAGAGACAAAGTGCTTGCTTTGGAAATTTTGACAATTTCAAATTATGGTCATATTAATTTTTTTATTTTTTCCATGTGAATTATGCTTTTTACCACTAGGTTTAGTTTGGTATTCAACCTAGATATATGACTCTTTTCCAAATTTGTAAATATGACTCCTTTGCTTGATATTTATTACAATGTTATCCTTAACAATTGGTTTTTCTAAGACATTTAATTGAACATACTTCCATCTTCATGTTCAACATTTCAAATTCATCACATAAAATTGAAATAAGCTTCATTCTATCATTATAATGGGATAGTTTTACAAAATGACTGTCTCTAAATATCTTACATTTTATCATTTTGAATATATCTATCCTTAGGAATTATAAGAAAAATGCTTGATTTTTTAGAATATTTGTCAAAAAGTATAAAAGATACCAAGATAGTTAGGATGTGAAAAGAGATACTTAGGCTATTTAAAATGTGATGGCAAGTCATCTTGAATATAATCTACCTACATGCTAGTTTTATTCATAATCAATTTAATGAAAATGATCTACCTCAATTCTTAACAACCTTCACGATGAGGTATCTCAATGATAGATTTTTTGAGGACAAGTTTCAAACAATCAAATGATAGTAAACCATGTGGTATTCTAGTCTTATTATAATAGAATTTGGCATGGTGCTAGGATTTAAAACAAAGTAATCTCCCTAGTTTTACTGGCACACATTTTTCACTAACATTAGTTACATTATAGAATAATATTTTAAAGCAAATGTATTTCTTAATTTTTCTACAATTATTAGATATCTTATATCATATGGTTGAAATTTATATTTTGGCTCATTATAATTACTAAAGATAATAAATTATTTGTTGGTTTTTATAAGCCTTACTACCAAGAAAATATCACAAGTTATCACACAAGTCCCAAATATAAAATAGACACATATAAACCAATCCTCTTGTGATACTCTGCATCATCATATATAGTTTGTTTAGCATGACAATGAAGATGGAGAAAATAAAATCTAATTAGATAAAAAAAATATGGGATAAATTCTTTTCATAGTAGTACACTATTTCACACTTCATATAAAATGCACAATTATTTGGCTAGACCTCATAATTTCATCCAAAATACTTTGGCTTCATAGGGATTAAAATTTATCTATGGAGTAAATTATAAGTTAAGCATTGCAAATATGAAATCTTGAACATACTGAGATATAATGAATAATGATATGCATTGGTTATTGGCATTTAATTGTAGAGGATATTTATTTATTTCTACTTCTCATGTTCAAAGATATTGAAATTACAATGAATCCTAACATGAAGGTCAAATATATGACCTATGTATGCAATAAAAAAACTCATGTGCATATGCATGTTGTATTGTACATAGATGTATATATTATTTTTTGTGTTTTTTAGATCATGAAATAACATCATAGGTGTCATATCCTATGTCAAAGTATCACAATTATGGGATGTATATTTGTGGTTAAATATTATATGTTTTCCATCAACTTATTAGTGTTGCATGTTCATTGCACATTCCCATGTATTGCATGGATTGCAAATGAATCATAATAATGAGCTTGTATGTGCATGTAATATTGTTCATATTATCCACCTAGGTCATAGTTTGTTTATCATGATCAAAATCACTAAAGCATTGGTCATGATTGATGAAATTTCATTGAATATCTAAAATAGGTACACCCATTATAAATAATAAAGGTTAGGTAAAAAGAAATGGCATTTACTAAAGTGGAATAAGATGTAAAAGTACAAAGTGATAAAGACTCACTCCAACTCATTAGAATTTGATGTTTACCTTTAGTTCAGTGTATGTATATGACTATTTTGGGAGTCTCAAGAAAGGGGTTAAAAATCTATGCAAACTCCCTCTTGCAAACCCCCATACCTTGACCCCAATATTAAAACCTTAAATAGTAAGACCTAAAAAATATCAACCACAAACCTAGCATGCCATTTTCCACCTTTAATTACATTCCCCTGTTGGAAATTTGAGGTATTTTATGTTGTCATTTATGTCACATGAATCATTTATGTCACATGGATTACATTGAGTTTTGGTGGCCAAAGTATTTCATAAATAAGCATTTATGACATTTTGGAAAGCATAGATATATACAAGGTTTTTGTAAAAACCAAGGCAGGAAAAATAAAAGTTTTATTTAAAATCATGGATGGTATATTTGAAATGGGTTTTTCTTAAACCCCATGTTGGATTTTCGTTTTGTCAAAAAAGGTGCCCTGATGATGGAGATATTTAATTTTAAATATTTAGTTTAAATTTTAATTATTTAAAATTTAAATTTAAATTTTAAAATTAAAATTAAAGTCATCGCCGATGTCATAAAAACCATGCACCATCAAAAGGAAATTAATAATTAAAGGTGCCGATGTATGTGAAATTAAAGGAAGGTTGCATATATATATGCAAAGGCTTTCGATTCAAAATTCTAAGCATCGAACGAAGAGAACAAAAAGCGAAAGCCCCAAAATCCTTCGATGTGACAGCGTGGTCCAACGGTGAGCTTGGGAAGTGTGGAGTTTTTGGTTGCGACAGGGCATGCGTTCGATTCCCATCGGGTTCGATTTTCGTAGAGTGTGGAAGAAGAGCATTTGGCGCACGTTTTTGGCATTAGCAAGGACAGCGAAATATAGGGAGCATTTTTTCTCTTTGTCCTATGTGAGCAGAAAGCTCACGTGGTCTTTGGAGCCACAATTGTGGTGTTGAGTGGGCAGTGATGAGGGTTCGATTCCCTCTAAGATGTAAGTAAACATTTGTTAGGATTCTACTCCTAACCATCATCCTAGTCACTTATTTGTTAATTAGTTATTACTCTCTTTCAAAAAGTTGTGACCCTTGGTCACAACTCCACACACATAGAAATAAGCACTCAACTTGGTGTAATTTATCATCAATCAAATATATATTCATTTACATTTCATTGGGTGGTCTTCCTCCAATTTAACAGTGATTCCTTTATAACAACGATTCATTTCTTATTTCTGCATTTTACCTTATCCCTCCGATCGGTGTCCTAACATTTGGATCAGAGCCATACCAAATTTTTCTTTTCTCTCCCCCGAGACATCCACAAAAAAATAGCCACGTTGTCATAAGCCCCGCTACCATACTCACCCTTTTCTATAAAAATCCCCACCACCTGTCGTTAGTCGCCGCCAACTCCACCCAGCAATCCTCGCCGCTAAAGATTGTTCCAAATTATGGAACCCGTCTGCACCATTGAAGTCAACTCCACTCTGCCAACTCTATCCACTGTGAAATCTATGCCAGTAAAATTCCTTGCTCGGCTTGGTGACAAGAGCAGTTGCCCCATAATTCCCTTGCGCGGTCTCGCGACAGACTGCTGTCAACAACATTGTCATAACAAGAAACTCAAGGCCAAAGGTCAGCATTGGCGCTTGACTAATTAGTTTCGATCGCTGAACAGATAACACACCGATGGACGATAAGATAACAGAAGTTTTTTCTGAACACAGAAGCTCACACAAATCCAAAAACGCAATAGGAACATCAACCCATGAATCATTCTAAGGAACTCACAAAATTTGTAGGGCAAATTCGAAGGAAACGTCGTTAGATCACAAGTTTTTTACACCTGACACCGTTTCGGCGAAGATAGACGAATACCGATAGGAAAAGAAATTAAAAACCTAAGGTTAAATAGTAAATTATTTACCGGTGGCTAAAATATTCTGCCTCAAAAAAGAATTTTGACAGGTTTCGAGTTTCAAGGGATAGCAATTTATCCCACATTGTGTGTGGGGAGGAGTTCGACAGGGTTTAAGTATAGCACTAGGCATATAAGCAAGTGCCTAGCTTACTAGGCACCCGCGACCCATGCCCGTGCATACCGCCTTGTGCCATCGTAGACCCTACCATGCTGACACATGTCTGTTGTCTTGACACTCTATCCGCAGTGCCCGTCGCCTGTCGCCACTCGTTTCTTCCCTGATCCACCACCCTGCCACTCTTCTACCGCCGCCTCGTGTCTCATATCCCCTGCCTTGTCATGTCCATTAAGTCTATTGCCACTCTTCTACCACCGCCTCGTGTCTCATACCCCCTGCCCTGTCGTGTCCATTAAGTCTGTTATATGTGACACTGTCGATCAGGATATTGCATAACTCATTAAAATATTGCAATAACCCAACAAATTTTTAATGAATAATAATAAAAAAAAAATGGATACCTTCATTCAGAAGAGGGCACTCATTCAAACTAGCCAAACTACCGGAGGACCCACATTATGCCAAATCACTTCGGTGCGAGAGTACCAAACCCAATTCGAGAAGTTAGCCAACCGCACCATAGGCCTAGAAGCCTCAGTTCTTTAGGATTGTTTTATCAATGGATTAAAGGAGGAGATCCGACTCGAGGTACAAAGGTTTAACCCTAGCACCATGATGCAGATCTATGGATTGGAAAAATTAGCCGAAGACAAATTCAATTATCAACATCGACTAGGAAAAATACCTATTGGGAAGGCACAAACTACTTACACCACCGCCAAACCTAATCGAATTTTACCAATTAAACGTCTCAGCTTTGAGGAAATGAAGGAACGACGAGCAAAAGGTCTTTGCAATAATTGTGATGAGCAATTTGGACCCTACCATAAATGTGCTACACTAACGTTGTATTTGTTAAAGGAAGTTGATCCTTGTCTCTCCATAGAGCAAGCAGATGAGGTAGTTGTGTCCGAAGCGACCAGTGCACCTACTCACATCAATGAAGAAGGTGAGGAAGACGTGCACGACATGACCAAAGCACCTGACCATAACAATGAAGTAAATGAGGTTGATTTGCCAGAAGTGCTCGATGCACCACGAAACGATAAGGTAGACATCCATGCAATAAATAATGAAGGCGAGACATACACTCTCAAAGAGCTACACACAAGTTCATCACCAATAGTGAGTTCTCATCATATAGGCAGCCTGATTCAGAAAGGAGGCAAAAAAGTGAGTGCACCTTTATTTTCCCTTCATTCTACATAGGAAGAATCGGCTAAAGCGGAAGCCTACCGTCATCACAATTCTCCTAAGGAAAATTCTACTATTTTTCTTGGAAATCCCCCACTAACACTCCAACCTTCAAGATATCCTTACCTTCAAAAAAGTGACATCAAGATAGTACAAGAAATTGTGCAAATTCAACCTGGAAAACAAGCAACGAAGCTCCTTACTTTGAGCTTTGAGTACAAAGCTCTTTTAAGGAGGGTGGCATGTTAGGATTATACTCCTAACCATCATCCTAGTCACTTATTTGTTAATTAGTTATTAATCTCTTTCACAAAGTTGTGACCCTTGGTCACAACTCCACGCACATAGAAATAAGCACTCAACTTGGTGTAATTTATCATCAATCAAATATATATTCATTTACATTTCATTGGGTGGTCTTCCTCCAATTTAACAATGATTCCTTTATAACAACGATTCATTTCTTATTTCTACATTTTACCTTATCCCTCCGATCGGTGTCCTAACAACGTTTTATTGAATATTTTTTATTATTGCCTAATGTTGGAGGAATAAGGTGATGCTAAGGGTATAATGTTTGATTAAATTTTTATTTACTTGGAAGGCAAGATATAAGGGTTGAAATGCACTTTTAGAAAAAGAGAATTTTTTGGTGTTTTCCTTTTTTATAAGTATACCATATTATATATCATTGGAAATATTATTTCGAGGGCTATTTCATTAACTTGATTAGGTGGAGAAATAAGGTGTATGTAAAGAGATATTTTTGCTTTTGTAAAGGGGTTCAAAGTGAAGGTTGTTTTGTTCTTTTTCAAAGTGTGTTGAGTGTGGAATATTTCCAAAAGGGTTTCTTCATATTCATAAATGGTATGGGCACATTCTCCTATTGATTGATTATGGTGGTTGATTTATGAAATATCATTGGAGAGAAAAATATTTATTGTGGTTTCCTTTTCAAAAGTGGTTGGCTGAATGCTTCAAGGTTTTCTAGTTTGAGAGTTGTGGTTAAACCTTGTTTTATAAGCATAGTTGTTGAAGCCCATTGGTTATGCAAAGAAATTGAACTTGAGAAGAACATGAGTATCATTGTTATGTGAGATTTGTGGTTGAGCATTGTTGGAAACATTGATATTGTTGATACATGCTTGGACTAGGGTTTGTAAGAAAGAGTTGTTCTTTATGGTAGTTGGTTGAGAAGAGTTGTTTGAGCCTAGTCAAGTGATTGTGTTAAGTGGTTGTTCAAGTTCCATGAAATAAACTATTATGTATTCTGGATTTAAGTTGAGATTGATATTTGAGTATAGAACATATTGAGTCTCTAACAATTATCTTTATGCTTCTATGAGATTGCCTTGATTTGAGAAAGATATTGGATTTGAGTATAGAACATATTGAGTCTCTAACAATTCTCTTTATGCTTCTATGCTTGATTTGAGTTGATATCATTGTGGATCATAGTTGTCATCCTTTGAAGAGTGTATTACCATTCATTTTTGAGTTCATATTTGAGCCTTACCTTCATAAGATTTGTGGATAAGATTTGAGTACTACTTGAGTATATTTGATTGAGCCTTTGAGAAGGCTTTTGGGATATATTTTTGGATAGCTTTATGGACAGTTTTTGGGATAGATTTGGACAAGTTCTGTGTGAGCTTGTTGAGCATATTTGGACAATTTCTGTGTGAGCTTGTTGAGCAAATTTGGACAAATTTTGTGTGATCTTGTTGAGTATATTTGGACAAGTTCTCTGTGAGCTTGTTGAGCAGATTTGTACAAGTTCTGTGTGAGCTTGTTGAGCAGATTTGGACAAATTCTATGTGATATTTTTAAGTAGATTTTGACAAGTTCTGTGTGAGCTTGTTGAGAAGATTTTGACAAGTTCTATGTGAGCTTGTTGAGCAGATTTAGACAAGTTCTGTGTGAGCTTGTTGAGTAGATCAGTGGAGTGCCTAGCTGAGTAGATTAGTGGATTGCCTACTTGAGTAGATCAGTGTGTTGCCTAGCTGAGTAGATCAGTGGATTGCCTACCTGAGTAGATCAATGTGTTTCCTAGCTGAGAAAATCAGTGGATTGCCTACCTAAGCATATTAGTGTGTTACCTAGCTGAGCAGATAAGTGGATTGCCTTCCTAAGTAAATCAGTGTATTGCCTAGCTTTGAGCAGGTCAAAGTAATCATTGTATTCGATAAGGATCCTTATTTCTATGTGAAATATTATAAGAATATTATCTTGTGGAGTACCCCACATTGGGGGAACCACGTTAAATCTTATCTCTCAATTGTGTGTGGTGACTTGTGCTCTTGCTTACTATTGCTATCTGAGTTATTAATGCACACTACAATATTTGGTTATTTCAATTAAGGACATTAATTTATATTGGTTTGAAAGAAAGCAAAAAGTGGCCACTATACTGTTAACCCCCCCTCTCAGTATAAGCTTGTTTTATTCAATTGGTATCAAAGCATATTTCTTCAGAAAGACTAACAAATTGAGAGCAGATTCTACAAGAACACAGATGGCTTCACAGAATGGATCATCTACAAATAAGGAACCATTATTTAATGATAACAATTATTCTTTCTAGAGCATGATAATGAAGAACTACTTGATATCACATGGATATGAGACATGTCAGATGGTTCAAAAAGAGTATAACGTTGAAGGTGATCACGAGGCAGATAAGACTATCAGGAAATTGGTTGAGATCAATGCAAGGGCAATAAATTATATTTTGAGTGGGCTACGTGAGATATATTTTACAAAGGTAATGGCATGTAATTCAGCTAATGAAATGTGGACCAAGTTGTGGAATACTTATGAAGGAGATTTCAAGGTAAAGTTGTCAAAACTACAAACTCATAGAAAAATAATTGAGGAATTGAAAATGAAAGATTCTAAAGAGATTGTAAAGTTTTTACTTCGAGTTGATGAGATTACTAACCATGAGAGGCCTAGGATTTGAGATGAAATAATCAAAAGTTACTCAAAAGGTTTTGATATCACTTCCCATGAAGTATGATGTAAAGGTTTCAGCAATAGAAGAAACAATGGATATCAACAAGCTAACAATGGAATAACTACAAGGAACTCTCACAGCTTATGAGATAAGGGTGAGTAAGCATCATGTTCCAATAAAAGAGATTGCATTCAAGGCTTCAGAGAAAGAGAAATGGAAGGTTCTAGATATAGATAGAGATCTAGTTAATGATGAGGAAGCTAACTTCATCAAAAGGAATAAGGACTCAAGGAATTTTAGGGATATGAGGAAAGTTAGATGCTACAAGTGTGGTGATCTTGGTCACTATGCACACAAGTGTCCACATGAAGAAAACAATGATGATGAAAAATAGGGTCACAAAAGAAAATAATATGGAAAGCATAAGCATGACAAAGATGACAAATACAAGCAAAACAAGTATGAGAAGAAGAAAAAAATTTGTAAGGTAAAGAAATCTTACTACATTGTAGAAGAAAGTGATAGCTCAGATCACAATGATAAAGACAAGTTCGATGATGAAAAGGAAGAACATCTATTCCTTGGAATAGAATGTGAAAGAGAACATTGATTTGTGTGTGGTCAAAGAGATCACAGATAAATATATTGCAATGGATTTAGTGATAGTGAATATGAGATGACACATCAAGGAAATAGGCATGGTCAAAGAAAACTTGAGAGTTTGTTTGCTATAGAATATTATAATGATCTTAGTGACAACGAATATGAATAAGGGTTTTTCTATGGGATAAAAGAAGTAGAAGAAGAACATTCACTCCAAGTAGAAGAAGTTATACAAGAGAATATTGTAAGAAAGACAGATGTCTCAACTGATCTAAAGGAAGACTTCAATAATATCCATGAGCAACTACAAGAGGTTAAGGCGAATCTAAAAGAATTGTGACGTTCCATACGTGAGAAGTTTGATCCATCACATGACTCTAAAGGAAACATGTATTTCAGAGACAATAAACATGGATGCCAATTTGCTACTTGACACAAATGAAGAGAAAGAAGAGGAAGATTCCAAAGCACCAAAGGTCTCATATTTTAGGTTTGGGGAATCACACTCAAAAGGAAAGAAAGTTATAAAATATGAAAGCAAGGAAGCACCTAAGTTTTATGAAGAAAGTTTCAAAGTTCCTATGGCTTCAAATATTTAGTTTGGATCTTTTTTTGAGATAGGTGAATCAAGTTCAAAATGAAAATAAATACTTGAAGAGGAAAGCAAAGAAGAAATTAAGGAAAATGATTTAGATACTACAAAGAAGGTTCAAGGATGCAAAGCACAAGTTGAAAATGATCATAGGTAAAATGTTCAAGAAAGGTATGAGGAACTAAGGCATGAACAAAGGGCTTTTCAAGGACATTGTTTTTTTGTAATGGATTTGGACACAGGGCTATACACTGCAGGGTCCATGGATCAAAGGAGTTTGATTTTGCTAGAAGAAACTTCAAAGGAAGAAGGTATGGTTTTTAGGGACATTGCTTCTTATGCAACAAGATTGGTCATAGAGCTTCTTAGTGCAAATAAAATGAGTAAAATAGTTTTGGTTTTAGAGCTACACAATTCAGAAGTCATGGTCATAATGGTCATGAAAATAGAACTTCACAATATAGGGTTCAAGAAAGGAATGGATATGGAAATTATTTCAAGAAAAGATTTAGGATATGGGCACCACCCAAAGGCTACAATATCAAGTGTTTTAGTTTCAATAACTTTGGACATATTGAAAAATGGTGTAGGACTCAATTCCAAACAGGTTCAAGGCAAGAAGGTCAAACAGGTTCAAGGCAAGAAGGTCAAACAGGTTCTAGACAAGAAGATCAAGTAATTCATCAAGAGAAGGATATCAAAAAAACATGGAAGGAAGTTTATAGAGGAAAGAAACAATGTAATATGGGAGTAAAAGTACTCCCACCCCAAAATTAATCACCTCAAGAGAGAATGTGGTGAGGGGGCTAAGCTTAAGAGTCATATATTTTAGCCCCATAGGTGTCCCTTTTGCCATTTATGTCAAAAGGGGAGAGATTTGAGTAAGGGGGGGAGATTTGAGTAAGGGGGAGTAGCCTCCAAAGAGAGCATTGAGTTAGGGGGAGTAGCCTCCAAATAGAGTATTGAGTCAGGGGGAGCAGCTTTGGTTCTCAGAGATGGTTTTTGCAGTGATTGTGGTATTTGTATTAGAGGTGTTGCCATCAATGACAAATGGGAAGATTGTTGGAAACTGAGGTATTTTATGTTGTCATTGATGTCGCATGGATCACATTGAGTTTTGGTGGCCAAAGTATTTCATAAATAAGCATTTATGATATTTTGGAAAGCATGGATATACACAAGATTTTTTAAAAACCAAGGCAGGAAAAATATAAGGTTTTATTAAAAACCATAGATGGCAGATTTGAAATGGGTTTTTATTAAAACCCAGGTTGGCTTTTCGTTTCATCGAAAAAGGTGCCCCGATGATGGAGATATTTAATTTTAAATATTTAGTTTAAATTTTAATTATTTAAAATTTTAATTTTAATTTTAAAATTAAAATTAAAGTCATCGCCAACATCATAAAAACCATGCACCATCAAAATGAAATTAATAATTAAAGGTGCCGACGTATGTGAAATTAAAGGAAGGTTGCATATATATATGCAAAGACTTTCGATTCAAAATTCTAAGCATCGAATGAAGAGAACAAAAAGCGAAAGCCCCAAAATCCTTCGATGTGATAGCGTGGTCCAACGGTGAGCTTGGGAAGCATGGAGTTTTTGGTTGCAACAGGGCATGCATTTGATTCCCACCGGGTTTGATTTTTGTAGAGTGTGGAAGAAGAGCATTTGGTGCACGTTTTTGGCATGAGCAAGGGCAGCGAAATATAGGGAGCATTTTTGCTCTGTCCTATGTGAGCAGATAGCTCATGTGGCTTTGGCACCACGGTTGTGGTGTTGAGTGGGCAGTGACGAGGGTTCGATTCCCTCTAAGAGGTAAGTAAACATTTTATTGAATATTTTTTATTATTGCCTAATGTTGGAGGAATAAGGTGATGCTAAGGGAATAATGTTTGATTAAATTTTTATTTACTTGGAAGGCAAGATATAAGGGTTGAAATGCACTTTTAGAAAAATATAAATGTTTGGTGTTTTCCTTTTTTAGAAGTATACCATATTATATATCGTTGGAAACCTTATTTCGAGGGCTATTTGATTAAGTTAATTAGATGGATAAATAAGGTGTATGTAAAGAGATATTTCTATTTTTGTAAATGGGTTCAAAGTGAAGGTTGTTTTGTTCTTTTTCAAAGTATGTTGAGTGTGGAAGATTTCCAAAAGGGTTTCTTCATCTTCATAAAAGGTATGGGCACATTCTCCTATTGATTGATTATGGTGGTTGATTTCTGAAATATCATTGGAGAGAAAAGGATTGATTGTGGTTTCCTTTTCGAAAGTGGTTGGTTGAATGATTCAAGGTTTTATAGTTTGAGAGTTGTGGTTAAACCTTGTTTTATAAGCATGGTTGTTGAAGCCCATTGGTTATGCAAATAACTTGAAAATAACATGAGTATCATTGTTATGTGAAGAATATTTTATTAGCATTGTTGTTGAAGCCCATTGGTTATGCAAAGAACTTGAACTTGAGAAGAACATGAGTATCATTGTTATGTGATATTTGTGGTTGAGCATTTTTGGAAACATTTGAGTTGGTTGATATATGCTTGGACTAGGGTTTGTAAGAAAGAGTTGTTCCTTGTGGTAGTTGGATGAGAAGAGTTTTTTGAGCCTAGTCAAGTGATTGTGTGAAGTGGTTGTTCAAGTTCCATGAAACAAACTATTCTATAATCTGGATTTAAGTTGAGATTGAGATTTGAGGATAGAACATAATAAGTCTCTAACAATTCTCTTTATGCTTCTATGAGATTGCCTTGAGTTGAGAAAGATATTGGATTTGAGTATAGAACATATTGAGTCTCTAACAATTCTCTTTATGCTTCTATGATATTGATTTGAGTTGAGATCATTGTGGATCATAGTTGTCATCCTTTGAAGAGTGTATTACCATTCATTGTTGAGTTCATCTTTGAGCCTTGCCTTCATAATATTTGTGGATGATATTTGAGTACTACTTGAGTATGATTGATTGAGCCTTTGAGAAGGATTTTGGGATAGATTTCTAGACAACTTTGTGGACAATTTTTGGGACAGATTTGGACAAGTTCTATGTGAGCTTGTTGAGAAGATTTGGACAAGTTCTATGTGAGCTTGTTGAGCATATTTGGACAAGTTTTGTGTGATATTTTTGAGAAAATTTAGACAAGTTCTATGTGAGCTTGTTGAGCATGTTTGGACAAGTTCTATGTGAGCTTGTTGAGTATATTTTGACAAGTTCTATGTGATCTTGTTGAGAATATTTTAACAAGTTCTATGTGAGCTTGTTGAGAAAATTTGGACAAGTTCTATATGAGCTTTTTGAGCATATCAGTGGAGTGCCTAGCTGAGCAAATCGATGGATTGCCTACCTGAGCAGATCAGTGTGTTGCCTAGCTTAGCATATCAGTGGATTGCCTACCTGAGCAAATAAATGTGCTACCTAGCTAAGCACATCAGTGGATTGCCTACCTGATCATGTCAGTGTGTTTCCTATCTAGGCAGATCAGTGGATTGCCTACCTGAGCAGATCAGTGTATTGCCTAGCTTTGAGCAGATCAAATTAATCATTGTATTGGATAAAGATCCTTATTTTTGTGTGAAATATTATAAGGAGATTATCTTGTGGAGTACCCCACATTGGGAGAACCACATTAAATATTGTGTCTCAATTGTGTGTGGTGACTTGTGCTCTTGCTTACTATTGCTATCTGAGTTATTAATGCACACTGCTATATTTAGTTATTGCTATTAAGGATATTAATTGATATTGGTTTGAAAGAAAGTAAAAAGTGGGTGATATACTATTCACCCCCCCTCTTAGTATAAGCTTGTTTTCTTCATCCCCCTTCTATATACCTATCCCATTTTCTTACTTGTAACCTAACACATACCCCTCCTAAATTAAAAATTTTCATACCTATTCAACACATCCTTCCTCCTTCTTAACATATAGATTTTTATAAACTTGTAGGGTTTCAAAAATCATAAAGATAAAAATTGAAATTAATTTTATGGGTTTTTCTTGAAAATATTCCATTTGATTGAAAATTTTAAATTTTAGTTTTAAACTAGTCCTAATTAATTCATATATTTAAATTTTAGAAAAATATTTCACTAAGTAGAAAACAAAAAAATAGAACAAGAGTTATAAGGAATTTCTATCTTACAAAAAAGATGCTCAAAATTTAATTATTTAGCTCTAATAAAAAATATATTTGCTATCTAACAATGAGGAGGTGACAAAAAAATAATCAAACCCCTTGAACCTCATCATCCTTTCTTTTATTCTCAAGGTTTATTTCCTCTTCCACTAAACCATGACATACATCCATCTCCTCTCTTGCTCAATCATGATGCATATCAACTTGTTTTTATCAAGGAATCTAGACCTTAGATTCTTTTCCTAAAGAATTACCTAGACCTCACACATATAAAAAAGAGGTAATAACAATTGTGATGGACATATAGGTAGATATGAAGGCATACAATATCCAAAAAATATCCTTGTTGTATAGAATTATCTGATGATCCCCATGCACCTGTTCACATGATGCTTTCACCTTGTTGTTGGAAATTGTGTATTATAACCTTATTAGTCAAGGTTAAAATAATATGATGTAATCATGTGTAAATCCTATGGAAAATTATTATACAATGTACTTTACTATAATCCAATATAATTAGCCCTATGGGAATTAGTTAAACCATTGTTATGGCTAACCTTCACTAAACCTCTTTAATGTGTAATGTATACTAGGTAAGGGTTTAGTAACTTGTAATTAACCTCTATGCCTTTATGTTTTTTCAATGGGTTATATGGTATTGAAATGGGCCCCACTTATATTACATCATCACCACATAGTGGTATTACAACAAAGCTTGGATATTATCCATGTATCGTTTGGCAAGATTCGAACCTAGGTCTCCTCCTTGAAATTTTGAAGAATTTAACTGGTTGATTTAATACCGCTTTATTCTGTGCCTTTATGTTATATTGGCATAGGTTGTTAATTATTTTTATTATTATTGATAATTTTGCATAAATAACCCTCAACCACCCTATCCATTATACTAGTGTGATCATTTTTTTAGGTTCTCAAGGGAACCCTTCTACTCTTTTTTCTATTACTCTTTTCTATTTTGCCTCATTAAATTTATTGCATATGATTTGGGTGTATTTTATGGTTCTATTTTTTTTTAAATATTATGAAATATGGTATTGTATCAGGGCAAGTATGGAGCATTATCATCTAGTCATGCAAATAAACTATATTGAATCTTCTATCTCTTTTTCTAACTGAAGATAATTTTCATGTGTACTTCATAAGGAGTCTTTGGTAGCATGTGAATTATTGAAAAATATTTTTCAATTGCTTTACCACCAATTTTCCTCTATTTCAAGCTCCAAACATTTGGCAATAATTTTTCAAAAGTTTCAATTTTTAGAATTTATTTTTTCCTACTATTAAGGATGCATGATTTTTGAAGAGGAGTAGACATCTAGTTGTGCATTATGGTTAATGTCATGTCACACAAGACTCATCTATACCTCATGGATTTGTGGTAAGTAAGATGGTACACATTCCCTACTATCCTTAGTGGCATTGGTTCAAAATATGTCAACGACATCTTGTTTGGGAATGCATTTTTAACAATGCCTCTTTTTTTGGGCTAGTTGGCATGATGCTCTCCTTAAAGGAGTAGGACATATTCAAACCCCATGAAATATGATGCCTTACTATACAAATAATCATGGCATAAGACTATTATCAAGAGGTCACAAGGTTAAGTCTTTAGCTATTCTTTTCACAATCAATATAAAGGCAAAAAGATATATGGGAAGATCTCGTAGTTTGTTTCATAATCAAACCTTAAAGTAGTGGTCTGATGAATGTAGCATTGATATATGTTGAGGGAAGAATGCATGGTTGAATTCCCCCTTGATTTTTTCTATGTATCATGGATGTCTATCAATGTCGTCTAGGGAGGCATTGGTAGTTTGGTATTTATGGTGCTTATTTCTATTGTGGTTATTTGACATGTGTTGGTTTTTTGAAAGGTTGGAGATCTCAAGTTTGAATATACCTTATTGATTCTATAAGTCTATTAGGTTTCACTTTGTTGATATTGTGTGTTCTTTCTATTTATGTTATTGAAAGGTGGTTCTTACTCTTATAAGGCATGTTGCCTCTTTGACTAGCCTAGCTAGCCTAAGGTGGATTGCATTATAAGACCAAGGTTCAAACCTTGCAAACTTCTTTTGTAATGGACTTTATATGATCTCCATGATATTTACATTGGCATGGTAATCGACGTGTATTCAAATTAACATAAAATACAATTATGTACATGTGTGTGCATATGTACATGCATACAATCTAGCCAGTCAAATATTTTCAAGTGGCATCCATAGTTTTGATGAGCTCATATAGTGAAAAATAGGTAGACATGCGATGGTAGAAATATTCTTGTCAATGCATGAAAAGTGGCAACTTTTGATATGTTGATATTTTTCTATGGGTTGAAGGGTTCAATTGTTTTTTTTATGTATATTGCTAAGAGGACTAAACTCTAGGTGTTCATAACTTTGCATATGAAATTATTTCAAGCCCTTTTTTCTTAAATCATATGGGTTTTCAAGCTCTTCACATCGATAACATCAATTCAAGAACCTATTATAGCATTGAAGAACCCTTTGAACAAAATGAATCCGTTGGTATATATTGATCACCAATGGGTAAAATTATAGTAATTGGGTCCATTAGATGACTAGTCTATAATAAGGATCATTGTGCATCTTAAAGGAAGATATTAATTGAGACTGGGTTTTCCTGAAAGGGTTTTTCCCAGGATATATATTGTGTAGTTCTCCTTCAGCAAGAGGAATGAGTGAGCTGAGGTTTAGCGGGTGCAACGGGAGTGAGGGTTTGAATTTTCTGGGCAGGAATCTCAACCAAGGCGATAGAGGTAGAGCAGGTATGGAAGGTGCGGGTGGGAACCTCGAGCATGGATCAATCAAGGATCCAGAGGAAGGTAGTTAGGATACAACATATTTGGAGGTGAGCATCACACGGGGGCCTGACCCTCCTCAGAAATACCCCGATAAAAAAGATACAAAGGACAATGCAGGGCCCAAGAAGTGGCTGTCTTTTGCTGAGACTCTTAGAGGAAAAATAAAGGAGGTTCTCTCTCTTCTACACCTAGTTCCAGTAAATAATAAAATTTCAGCCCTAACAAGTTCCATGAGCCCTTTTCTTTTAATGGAAGAATTCTCCCTGGTAGGCAAGTTTTTGGGAGGTAGGTCGGACATGGAGACTATCAGGGCTTGGGCGATGGGTAAATGGCGACTAGTAGGCATCTTGGAGTTGGTAGCTCTAACTCGAGGATTCTTCATTATCATTTTTAACAATATGGAGGATTCTAACCACATTTTAATAGGAGGTCCTTGGTTTCTAGGCAAAATGAGCCTTTTTCTCAGACGATGGGGTGAAGATTTCGACCCTAAAAAGCAAAATATTAACATTGCCCCTATTTGGGTTCATCTCCCGAGTCTACCTGCCTAGTTCTTCAAGGAATATTGACTGCAGGGCATAGCCAAAACTATAGGGGACCTGATCTCCATTGACCATGCAACCTTGGCCAGGACAAGGATGACTCATGCACGAATCTGCGTAAATGCTAATTTGAATAATGAATTGCCAAGGTTTATGGAGCTAGAGTATGGAGAATACTATAGAAAATAGTCGATAGAATACAAGAACAGACTGGCATTCTGTGCAGAATGTAAAAATCAAGGACATCTATGCAATCAGTGCCCTAACCTGGCAATGAATAGAGAAAAGTAAAAGCAGGGAATGCTAGACAGAGGAAATTTGATGAGTTTCCTTGGTAGAGGTGATTTCAATCAAGAAAACTATGTCTACTAAAAAAATAAAAGAGAGGGTGCAGGGTCCCAGCAAGACAAAGGAAAACAACAAGTTGTTGGCAACCAAAATACTCAGGTAAGTTCCAATCCTCTAGTTTCAAATAAATTTTCAATTCTATCCAATATGGGAGTAGGAGGATTATCAGAAGACATGGAATCCCAACACCTTCAGGCTAACCTTTCTGACTCTCTCAAATCCCCATCCAAGTTAGGATCCTCAAACCCTAATGTTGAAATTACTATAAGCCCCGTGGGCATCACAAATCCAAACCCTAATGCATGATCTCTAGAATCCACATCCAAGTCATGATCCTTAAACCAATGTTGGAAATACTTCAAGCCCAGTGGGCATCCCAAAGCTAAACCCTAATGCTGAAGAACTTAGGAAGAAAGTTGAGGCATTGGAAAATAAAAAATCTCATCTCCCTAACATCATCACTAGGAGCCAAGTGAATCCTACTGAGGGGCCATCTCGCAAACTAGGAGAATACATGAAAAAATGAGAAGATTTGGATGTAGGGGTGGAGATATGTGAAAATCTTCAGACTGAGGAATATGGTAGTCCGGTTCTGCAACAAATTGCCTCCCCTCAGTTTAGTCCTAAACAAACTAGGAGCACTATGAAGTCTCCTATAGATTTTGGCAGTGAAAAAAGAAGAGGGAGAGTATCAAATGCTGAGCATCAAAAATTAAAACTGATAATGATATTGCCAATGGAAAACAGAAAACCTTGTTTCAACAGGTTATTTCAGGTTCTGAAGACAACAAATTACGAAAACCCCCTCAAGGGAGGGGGAGAGGAAGAAATCCCAAACAATATAAATGAAGTTTATCTTATGGAAAGTGAGAGACCTCAATGGCCTGCCCAAACACAGGGAAGTTAGTGCAATAAGAAATCAAGTGAATCCAACTATTATCATGTTGCAAGAAACAAAAACTGATGAGATTCAATAAAAAAAAATAGCAAAAAAAATCTAGAATCAAGGGGAGATGGTTTGTAAATTATCCAGAGGAGCATCTGGAGGCCTTATGACTTTGTGGGATCCCTGAATAGTAGAAGGCACCATTATTCAGAAAGATGATAGGGTTCTTAGTATTTTATTTAAGGAAATAAATAGCAATAGGTCATGGATCCTTTCAAATATTTATACCTCAACTTCAATTCAAGGGAGAGCTCTACTGTGGGAGTACTTAGGCAATCTAAGTGAAATCTTCCATAATATCCCTTGGATTCTGGCTGGGGATTTTAACACTCCTCTTTACCCTTCAAACAAAATTGGGTGGAAATGGACCACCTATTAGGAGCATGGATGAGTTCAATGACTTTGTGAACTCCAACATGTTTATGTATGTAAAACTTAGAGGAGCAAATTATACCTGGAGCAATCGACGGATAGGGTGTCATCTCATTCAAGAAAGGCTTGATAGGTTTTTTCTATCAAAGGAGGCTACAACTTTGTTCGATGATTCTACCCTGCAAGCCCTTCCTAAAATTACCTCTGATAATAATCCCATTTTTTTGGATATCCCTAACTCTCTGTCCTTCAATAAACCTTTCATATTTCAATCTATGTGGATCAAACATTCCAGTTTCAGAGATAACTTAAGTTAGTGGTGGCAGCAGCCTGTCAGGGGTAGTGCAACTTTTAAACTTTCTAGAAAATTAAAGTTTGTTAAGGAAAAGCTTCAAACTTGGAACAAAGAGGTCTTTGGGAACCTCTTTGAAAATAAAAAATAGGTTGTTGAAAGTTTGAAGATAATTGATCAGAGGATCCAACATGGTGATGCTGATGAAACTACTAGGCAGGAGGAACAAACAAAACTAGCAGAGTTTCATAACATTTTGGCCTGTGAGGAAATCTATTGGAGGTAAAAATCAAGGGCTCTTTGGTTGAAATATGGAGATTCAAATTTCAAGTTTTTTCACGTCACCACGCTTAGAAATAGAAGCAATAACAAGATAATTTTTTTTTAAAAAGTAGATGGTTCTATTACTCAAGACAACAGAAATCAGAAAGGAGACAGTAACTTATTTCAATTCTATCCTTGGTCAGGAATCGTTGTGCAATGAGGAGGCCAAAGATAGAGGCCAAAGATATTCTCTTGCAATACATTCCTAGAATAATAAATGAGAATATAAATCTTAAGATTCTAGCTCCCTTTTCTAATGAGGAAATTAAGGAAGCCTTGTTTAGCATGGAGCCAGACAAAGCCCCGGGACCCGATGACTTTCCCCCTCATTTCTATCAATATTTTTGGGATATCGTAAGTGAGGATGTAATTTCTACTATCAGAGAATTCCAATCAAGCAATCATATCCCAAAATATATCAACTCTATTTTTATTTCTCTAATTCCTAAGAAGCAAACCCCTAAATCTATGGCTGACTTTAGGCCAATAAGTCTGTGCAATATTTCTTACAGATCCTAACTAAAGCCATTACAAATAGAATGAGAGATATTTTTCCCCGCATCATAGATCCATGCTAGGGAAGCTCTGTCCAGGGTAGGTCAATCTTGGATGGAGTTATCATAGTTCATGAATCTCTGCACTCTGCTCATAAGACTAAAAGGTCTATTTTTGCCCTCAAGCTTGATATGAACAAAGCATTTGACAAGCTAAATTGGGACTTTTTGATTGTTGTCCTCCTTAATTTTGGTTTTCACCACCAATGGGTTAATTTGATCAAAGAATGTATTTCTAAAGCATGGTTCTCGATTCTAGTTAATGGAACAACTGCTAGTTACTTTCAAAGTCATAGAGGAATTCGACAGGGGGACCCTATCAGTCCTATGTTATTAATCATTATGGCAGAAGCTTTAGGCAGAACCATCAAAAATGCTTGCATTTCAAGGCTAATATTGGGAATCAAGGCAACATCTCTCACTAGGGCTATTTCTCACCAATAATTCGTCGATGATACCCTTATATTGACTAAGGCATCAGTGGTTGAGGCCAAAATAATTAAATACATCCTGCAACTCTACGAGGATGCTGCTGGTCAGAAAGTTAATTTTAGTAAAAGCAAGTTATATTTCTTGAACACCCCCATTCATAGGTAATGAAGGATTGCAAAAATTTTAGGGTGTGATAGAGCAAACATTCCCACTTCGTATCTTGGTCTCCCTCCAAAACTTGCTGGATGGAAATGTCATCTTCTATCTCAAGCAAGAAAGCTAACCCTCACTAAGGCCTCTCTTCAGAGCATTCCAGTCTATTTTCTCTCTATTTTCAAAGCCCCTATGAAGGTTTTCCAAAAAATTGAGAAACTCCAAAAAGAATTTTTATGGACTGGATCAGAGGAGAAAAAAAGGATACACCTTGTAGGATGGACCAAAGTGTGCAGACCCAGGGAAAATGGGGGCTTAGGTCTAAGGATAATTGCTCATATAAATTTAGCTTTACTAGATAAGTAGACATGGCGTCTCATTTCTAGTGAAGAAAATTAATGGACATATATCATCAAACAAAAGTATCTTCAAAATATGGAATTTCTAAGTGACTCAGTTCCAATAAGAGGTTTTGTTTTTTGGAAAGCAATTCTTAATTGTAAGAAAATCATCAAAAAAGGTTTAATATGGGTTTTAGGCAATGGTGAGAGGATAAATTGTTGGAATGACAGGTGGGCTAAGGACTAACCATTGACGCAATATCCTAATCTATCTCGAATCAGAGATATCACAAAAGAACTCATTGGCAGAAAAGTATTCGATTATATGGTTGAGGACAGAGGTAGAATGAAGTGGAAACAAATAAGAATTCAAGGATTTCAAGTGGAATCAAATGATCTTTGTAACATTCTCAAGCAATAGTTTATCCCCATGAGACCCAAGGAAGATCAAGTGACCTGGGTTCCTATGAAAAATGGGCAGTTCACTATTAAATCAGCTTACAAGATTCTACTTGATGATGAGGATTTTGTCCTCCAAAAGGACTTAGTTTGGATAAAAAAATTAATTCCAAAAATTATAGTCTTTTTATGGCTGGTTATCCAAGGAAGAATTCTAACCATTGATAATATGATGCGTAAAGGTATTTGTATCACTAATCATTGTTATCTGTGTAGGGCTAATTGGGATACCATTTATCACATTTTCCTTGAGTTCCCCTTTTCCTTGACCATCCTAAGTGGGGTTTTTTAGGCCTTCAATATTTCATGGGTTAAACCAACCATCGTACTTGATTTTTTCATCCAGTGGCCTTGCCCCTTTTCAAGCCAAAGAATTAGATACATGTGGAAAATTTGTCTCAATCACTATCTTTGGTAGGTGTGGTTAGAAAGGAACCATAGAGTCTTTAATGAGTCTATCCATGATCATCAAACTATCATTGCCAAGATCCTATCCTTTTCCAATGAGAATGTGAACCTTATCCATTTTAATAGTTGTGAACCTCATCTACAGGAGACCACGATTGCTCAATCTTTAATCTTAGCCTTGTTATATGAGTCTGTGCCTAGGGTAGTCAACCCTAGAGCCAATTTTAAGTGGTCTCCACCTTCTACGGATTATTTTAAGATTAATTTTTATGGAGTAGCTAAGGACAATCTTGGAAGAGCAGGCGTTGGTGGCATTGTGCGAGATCATAATGGAAATATGATGTTTACATTTTCTAAATATTTGGAAACAAGGACGAACAACGAAGCTGAATCTAGAGCTATGTGGAGAGGTCTTCAAATGACTAAATACTTAGAAGGCAATTTGATCGTAGAAGGAGACTCTATGCATGTTATAAATTTCCTCAATAATTGGAAAATAGCTCCTTGGAGGATTAAAATAAATGTTGAAGAGGCTAGGATCCTTTTCCAGGGAAGACAAGATAGAAAATCCCAACATGTCTTTTGGGAAGCTAACAAAATTGCTGATAAGCTGGCCAATTTGGGTGTTGATGGTGAAATTTTTTTGAAATGGGAACACGGTGTCCCAAGTGAAGTAGAGGAGCTTATTCAACAAGACTGCCAAGAATGATAGTTGAATTTACCAACAGGGAAGGCATTGTAAGTTCGAAGGCTAGGAGTATTCCCATATATTTTTTGAATTGGACTCAATAGAAATTATTTGATTTGTCAGTCTTCATGGATGCTGCTTGGAAATACCACAAAGACTAATGGGGACAGTCACATGTTAGATAATATAGCTCCTATTCATCTTAGTAATTTGACATTGGTTGATAATCATAGGGAAGGAAAGAAACGTTAATATAAGACTTTGAACCAAAGCCACGTGGACCACCAGATAGCCACCGCCATAAATCTAGCCAGCAGGTTCACTTCTCCAAGGCTGATTGGCTAAGATAGTATGTGGTACCAAAGCATGTCATATACGAAAGAAAGAAATTACCAAAGAATTATTAAGAGTAACTATCAATACAGAGCTTGTGGGAGTTTTTTTTAGTACTCTGCTATGTGTTTCTACAACTTTTTGTTTCTCCATTTTCTCAAGGAAGGGATCCGTGTCTATTTCTTTTTTGTAACTATGATGCATGTGTGTTTTCTTGGGGTATACCCAAAATGTTGTATGGGAAGTTTCTTTTTGATAACAGACTATGTGCCTTATCGGATGTAATGGCTTTAGTAGCATGTAGATTTTACATATATAGGATCCTTAGTAAGGATATGTTCATCAACAACCCTGGGCTGATTTTTGTAAAAGGTTTTGGGTCAACCTGTAAAACCTAGTATTAATGCTATAGTATCTTATATACCAAAAAAAATAAATATTTTTACCTAATAAGGAGGAGGATCTAGGACTATTTGTTATGTTTTTGGAACCAAATATATTTTTCAATATCAAAGAAATAGGTCACCCCATTAACGTGCACAACATATAGAAGGAATTATTTGGAAAGACAAACCCCACACAAGTCACCAAATTTGAAACAAAAATTTTCTCAAAATTTTAAAATTTGAAGATGTTGAGGCCTATTCATCACACTTTAAAGTTTTATGAGAAGATATGACATCTTTAGAATGCATAGTGAAGACAGATGAAGATTTTCCTAAATCTATTCTTACCAATATTACTTCACCTTTTCATATAGTTGGAATAGGGATTCATGTGGTTTCAATGACCATGAAGAAACCACATTTTATACCCCTTGAAGCTCTCTTTTCTCCTCTTATTCAATTTTAGGATTCTATGAAGAATTGTAGAATAATTCCTAAGATATAAAATCATATTGAGGAGCTCAAACCAGTGGAGGCTAAGGCTCAGTATCACACATGTAAGTCTAAGTGTAACGACCCTCCTTGGTAGGACTTATTCTTGACATTTCATTTATGTATTGATGTGTAGATACCTAATGTATAATCTCATTTTATGTTGCCAATACATATTGGTAATTGTGATTTATGTTTTGATTATACTATTTTTGAAATTAGGTAACAATAATAAATTTATGGTTGCATGATTAGGTACTCTCATCGGTGGATTGGTATGGAACAACCACCAGAGTTGAGAGAAAAATGGGAAATTATGGATGACATTCTCATTAACATCTTAAGGGCGAAAATAAACCCTTCATGTAGATGCGTTACTCATGTGTATGTTGTTTGAATGCATTAATGGGAAAGGAGATTGTTATTTGTAAAATAGGTATCCTTAGTAGGTGAGTGATAATTTGGTAGTTTTTGTAAAACCATCTGCTTAAGAAAAGAAAAAAAATATTGTTGTTCTTATTATTATTTGCATCCTAACTAGATATGGATGTCTTAGCAAAGAACCTTTAAGTTTTTTGTGGAATTGTTGATATCGATGTTAATGTTCAATACTAGCATTAGTAATAGAAATTAATTAGTTTAGAAATTAACTTAATTACACTAATGTTATTAAATAGCATTAGTAATAGAAAATGACAATGATTATTGGAATGGATTTATTTTAATGATTTATTTTATAAATTTTAGTAGATTAATGATTAAGGATACACTTTTGCATGGAAAAACCATGTTAATTAAGTCAAGAGAGAAATATTGAAGCCTTTGGATAACGTTTTTGGCTAATGTATGCTAAGGAATGTTACGTTGTAGCAAGTTGGAATGCATCAGTAGTGGATGGCTAGCTTGCTTGAGGGAAGCCTTGCATAATATTAAAGCCTTTTTTAAGAGATAAGTTGTTGTAAGGGGATTTGGAAGAATAACTGGAAAAGGGACCAAGAAGAAGGAGCTTCAAGTAAGATTTTCACTATTGCATTAAGAAGGTAAACTAGGTTGGTGGAGACCTTATATTGCTTGTATAGCAGTATTTATTTTTTATGATTGAATGTTGTAGTGCTTCTTTGATTTTTGCTTTTGCCTTGAATATTTTGGTGTCCCTTATGTGTTTTTTCTTCGTGATTTGATTATGTTTCCTCCTTATAATTTTATCTTCTAGGTCCTTGTGTGGTCTATGCAAGTGTGGGAATGTGCAGGAGTAATTTTTTTCGGTATTAGTTAATTTTTTGTCTTACCATTTTGTTAAGTCGATTCTAGCATGAGTGTGCTACATATTAAGTTGTAGAGCAAGCTATTGTAAGCTTAGATTGGTTGTTTTGTAGTAAGCCTACATTAGTTGCTTTTACCTAGAGCCATAGCATAGTATTAAGGCCTTCATTATTATAGATGGTGTGCTTAGTAGGTGCCTTTGGGGTTTAGAAGGCTTTCACCTACTTAAATCATAGTGCTACAGTTTGGGTAAGAGCCACCCTACATATTATGTATTGCTTACTTCATTCTTATGTCTAGTTTGGTACTTATCTAGATGGTGGTTTTTCTAAGCTTAAGCTAGTATTGGTTCATGGTGGCTATGCTCAAATGGGTAGCCAAGTTGGTTGTAAGTTGCTCCTTTATAGCTTGTTTCCTTGAGTTGTGATGGTGTGTTTTGCCTTCGTGATCTTGTTAGTTTTTAGAAGGTAAAGACATTAGTGTTAATTCTTGGTGTTATTATATGGCGTTCTTTTATTTAAAATATAGTGATCTATTATGTTATGGTGTTATCTTAATTAAGTGATAGTGATATATTATTCTATGGTGTTATTTTAATTAAAATATAGTGATCTATTATGTTATGGTATTTTTTTAATTAAAATATTGTGATCTATTATGCTATGGTGTTATTTTAATTAAATGATAGTGATATATTATGCTATGGTGTTATTTTAATTAAAAGTTAGTGATTTATTATGTTATGGTATTATTTTAATTAAAATATAATGATTTATTATGCTATGGTGTTATTTTAATTAAATGATAGTTGTAGACACCTAAAAATATCACATTTATCCTTGTGCAGTGCTAATGATGGATTTATTTGCAAAACCCACAAAATTTGGATAATTTCCTAAAATTCACTATTCATCCCTCTTAAGCCCCCTTGGACACTTAAGCCCTTTTCTATGCTTAGCCTTGGTCACCATGCGACCACCCCTTTAGCCTAACTTAGGGATACCTCACCCTAGTCTACCCTTTGACTAGTCTAGCTTCCACCTAAGCCTAGCCTACTCTAGCTTAACCATGGTAAACCTAACTCTTGGTCAACCCTAAACCCATGGTCAACCTCACCCTAGTCTAGCTTCCACCTAAGCCTAGCCTCCACCTCACATTGTGAAGAGAAATAATACCCCAATAAATAAAATCTAGAAAAGCAATAAGTGCAAAATCAAAAGAAAAAATAGAGAACACATTACACAAGAATTTATCCTGGAAAACCCTTTCGGGAAAAACCCAGTAATAATATCTCCTTATTGTATAAACTTGACCATCTCCAATACAATAATATCCTTTCGCTCATTTTTTTCTTGTAATTAAATTTCTTGAAAATTCATTACCAAACCCTCATGCAAGTGTTATTTTATATACAAACAATACAAGAAAGGGTTTTACAATACCATGGGCACAAAACCATGGGCTGATATTACATTAACCCAAAAACACCCATATGGGTCTAAAAATAGCTTAAATCCCCAAAACAATTTCCCAGGAGGCTAACACCCTTGAATTACCAAATAGGGGCTATCACCCCTGTACCCTTGCTCAGGGCCCAACCCATCCTTGAACCTCAACAAGGATAGGTACGGAGTGTAAAGTCCTTTTAGAGTTAGCCCCACCTGAATAACATGGAAACTATTCAACACAAGTCCAACATTCTCCCACTTGTTGAATACATTTCATAGGGGCTAAAAATTATCATTGTCAACTATCAAGGGCTACCATACCCATAAATATTCTACGCTAATATTAAGAACAACCTTTGTTAATGAATCAACAGTATTATTCTCTATATCAACTTTCTCCAACATCACCTGGTTCTCTTCAATCATATCTCTCACAAAATGGTACTTGATATCAATATGTTTTGACCGATCACACAAATCAAGATTGTTTGCCACAAATGTTACACTATAACTATCATTGTCAATTCTCATAGCCTTATTCTTAATGCCAACTATTGAACACAACCTTTGTATCCACACTGCTTCTTTACAAGCATAAGTTGTTGCAATGTACTCTACTTTTGTAGTGGATAAATTAATAATTGATTGTTTTTTACTCATCCAACTTACTACCCCTCCAAATAGCCTAAACACATAAGCACTTGTGGATCTTCTCTTGTGAAGATCTCCAACCCAATCAACATCCACAAACCCTTGTAGATTTACATATCAATATCTTCAAATTTTCCTTTGTAACAGATAGCATAATTTGTAGTTCCACACAAGTATCTAAAGATCCTCTTCACATCAATCCAACTTTTCTTTCTTGTATTGGACATATAATTTCTAACTACTCCCACTACATGTGCAATATCAGGTCTATTATAGACCATTGCATACGTCAGAACTGCCCATAACACTAGCATAAGGAAAATGATGTATTTCCAAAATTTCCTCATATGTTTTAGGATATTGTTTAGCATATACCTTTTGACCAATCAGATATGGACTACATACTAGTTTACAATCATGCATCCTAAACCTCTGTAGTACCAGATTAACATATTTCCTTTCATCTAATCACAACTTTCTATTTTCACAATCCCTTATTATTTCCATACCCAAAATAAATTTTGTAGCACCCAAATCCTTCATGTCAAATTTAGAAGATAACTAAGATTTTAGTAACTTTATCATCTCCTTATTGATACTAATTAATAGCATGTCATCCACATACAATACAATTATAACAAAATTCTCACCTTCCTTTTTGAAATGTACACATGGATCTACTTTGCTTTTTCCAAGCCCAAGTGTCAAAACAAACTTGTCAAATTTTTGGTTCCACATCCTTGGAGATTGATTCAACCCATAAAGAGACTTATTCAACTTGCATACCAAGTTCTTATTACCTAGTTGTGATATGTATATGTCTTCATCAAGTTCACGATGTAGAAAAGTTGTCTTTACATCCATATGTTCTATTTCAAAATCAAAAGAAACAGAAATAGCAAATAGAACTCTAATTGATGTTAGTTTAACCATAGGATAAAAATCTCACCAAATTCAATTTCCTCAACTTGAGAAAATCCTTTTGCTACCAGGCAAGATTTGTACTTCTCCATATTTCCTTCTACATTGTACTTTTTATTTAATAACCACTTACAACCAACAGGTTTTCTACCCAAGGGTAATTCACCAAGTCACATATCGTATTTTTATCCAAGGACTAAATTTCTTCTTCCATAGCCCTTTTCCAAGACTTTTTCTCACTTGATTGAAGTGTCTCCTTTACAGTCTTGGGTTCTTCATTAGTAACTGATAAATTAAATGCAAAACAAAAATTTTAAGGGCTATACCTTTTTGGAAGTCTTCTCACTTGATCTAATCTCCTCAAAATTGGAGTTCTAGGTTTTGTTGTTGGAAATATTAAGTATATTTATTGCCATTGATGTCAAAGGTAGAATTATCCTCAAGGTTGAAATAATGAGTTATTATTGAAGTGTAAGGCAAATATCATAAAATTGTATTCAAGGCAAAGACACTCTTCTAATATTGGACAAAGGCGTTTAAGAGAGCTTTGTGTCGTATGGCAGAAATATTCTTCTATGGTTGGATAATATTGCAAGGTAAGGTTTATCTCAGAGCAAGGAAAAAGAAAAGGTTTGCAAGGTTTAAAGGCAAACAAAAGGTTTATAATATTTATTTTTTAAATATTATACAAAGGTTTAATTTGCAAAGCCAAGGTTCAAATATTTAAAAGGAGGCCCAAAGGTTTAAAGTTTCATAAAAGGAGAGAAGCCCAAGGTTCAAAAGGAAATATTATAATATTATAATATACAACATATTTCATTGGTGCCAATGGTTATGAAGCAAGGTTTTTAAAATATGTATACTCTCATGGAGTGTCGACATCATTCGAAGGAGGAGGCAAATGTTTATGAGTTTAAAAGAATTTTTTTTTGAAGCACTGACGTCATTCGAAGAAGGAAGCAAACGTTTATGAGTTTAAAAGAAATTTTTTTGAAGCGCCAACATCATTCAAAGAAGGAGGCAAACATTTATAAATACCTTATCAAATTCATTTGGATGCTATACATTTTTGGAGATGCAAAAATTTTATGTGATGCCAATGTTTTGATGATGCAAAAAATTATTGTGATGTCCATGCTTTCATTGTGAAATCATTTTCTCTCGTGCACTGGTTTCTACAAAGTTCATTGAGAAGAGAGGACATGTTTTTGAGGACAATGATTTATGAACAAGAGGAAGTACCACTATTTTGAATCCCAACCACGTGGCTGGTCCAGCTGGACACCTAGCTAGAGCTAAGGCACTGTCAAACTAGAGTACACAGGGTCGAATCTCGTGGAGTTGGTTTTTGATGGGCAGAAGACGTGGTTTGTTTGGCAAGCATAACAAAGAGGATTTTTATTGGGTGCACGTACTATAAATCTCACTTGTTGGGTTAGTACATACGGTAGCCTAGTTGTGGCTAGCACACTATGTGGGTATAGGTTGTAAGTTTGATTCCCATGCGGTTCGTAGGTGTGTAGTATCGAGGTTCATGCCAAAAAAATTGAAATATATTTTGTTGGCCTATGTTGTGAGGTATGCGCCAAATTTTTGAATAATCAATGCTTTAGTGAGAAAAATATTTTGCTAGTTATTTGATATTGTAAAAGGCAAAAAGTTGGTTTTAATTAAGTAGTGGAGGAATAAGGTGTATAAAGAAATAATTTTTATTGTAATGTGTGCATAATTTCCGTATGGTTTAAAAGGCATATATCTTGTATTTTGAAAGGGGAAATAAAGTGTCTTAGGGCTTTATTGAAATTATAATTTTTGCTTGGTTAAGAAAGGAGAAATAAGGTGTAATTTAAGTCTATTGATATTTGTATTTTGGCACACCTTAGAAAAGAGAAGTTTGATGTTTTTAGTATTAAAATTCAAAGCTTTATCTTTGCAATACTAAAGAGAAATTATAGAGTATATTTGAGCACATATTTGAGGAAAGGTTTTTGTGATCATTTTGAAAAGAAGATTTTCTAACCTCTTGAAGTGGTAAAAAGGAAATTATTTTGAAACAAGTTTTGAGGGCACATCTTCTTCAAGGCATTTTGAGGTATGGTAATTTGACTCCTTAATGTGGTTGTGCTTTGAGAAAAGTATTTCTATGTCATAAGATGGAGAAATAAGATGGAGAGTTTTGGAAACACATGTTCTATGGTTTGAGAACAAGTTGAGCTTTATCTTTGAAAGAAATTGGAAATACTTGTGCTAGGGTTGGAAACAAGTGTGTACATCATTGTGAAGCATTTGGGTATTAATGTGAGTGATATTGAATGTGAATAGGCAAGTGTTAGAGACCAGTTTTGTGAAGCAAATTTATGCATTATTATGATTGATCTTTGAGAGCAAATTTGCAAGGAACATAAAGCAGTTTTTGTGAAGCAAAGTTATACACTAGTGTGATTTGATTTGAAAGGAATTTGCAAGAAGTAGAGATCTGATTTGATGAATGTGATACATTTGAAATAGATGAACTTAATGAATGTGAAGAGAACATATTTTTGTGATTGTTTTGAAAAGAAGATTTGCTAACCTCTTGAAGTGGCAAAAAGGAAATTATTTTGAAACAGGTTTTGAGGGCACATCTTCTTCAAGGCATTTTGAGGTATGGTAATTTGACTCCTTCTTAAGGTGGTTGTGCTTTGAGGAAATTATTTCTATGTCATAAGGTGGAGAAATAAGGATTAGACTTGTGTGCATTGTTGGAAATATATGAGCTAGAGTTTGAGAACTACTTGTGTTAGAGTTTGAGAGTTATTTGAGCTTCATTGTTGAATGAGTTTTGGAAACACATGTGCTATGGTTTGAGAACAAGTTGTGCTTTATATTTGAAAGAAATTGGAAATACTTGTGCTAGGGTTGGAAACAAGTGTGTACATCATTGTGAAGCATTTTGGGTATTAATATGAGTGATATTGAATGTGAATGGGCAAGTGTTAGAGACTAGTTTTGTGAAGCAAATTTATACATTATTATGATTGATCTTTGAGAGCAAATTTGCAAGGAACATAAAGCAATTTTTGTGAAGCAAAGTTATACACTAGTGTGATTTGATTTGAAAGGAATTTGCAAGAAGTAGAGATCTGATTTGATGAATGTGATACATGTGAAAGAGATGAACTTAATGAATGTGAAGAGAACATATTAAGAATTTGCATTATATATTATTATTTATATGTTCTTGAAAGAATTCTTGGAATAATATGTCTGAATAGTTGAAGAAAGCATTTTTGAAAGAGATATAAGTATTATTTTGAATATCATTTGTGTGCAAGTTTTGAGTATGTGTTATGATCAGATTTGAGCAAGTCTTTTAAGAATACTTGAAGTGGGTTTGAGGTAGATTTGAGCAAGTCTTGTGAGAAGACTTGAAGCCAGTTTGAGGTAGATTTGAGTAAGTATTATGAGTAGGCTTGGTGCAGATTTGGGCAGATTTGTGAGTAGGTTTTGTTGTTGATTTGACCAAGCCTTGTGAGTAGGCTTGGTGTAGATTGGAGTAGTGAGTTGAGTAGATTTTGTTACAAATTTTAAAAAGCCTTGTGTGAAGGCTTGGAGCAGTTTTTAAGCAGAGTATTGAGTTGGCTTTGGAGTGAAATAGAGCTTAAAGGAGAGGTGTCTCCTATGGATAGAGGTCCACAAACTAGAGTAGTGGGGATAGAGGTCTCCTGTAGATAGAGGTCCATAAACCAGAGCATTTGGAATAGAGGTATCTTATGGATAGAGGTCCACAAACCAAAGCAATGGGGACATAGGTCTCCTATGGATAGAGGTCCACATACCAAAGCAGTGGGGACAAATGTCTCCTATAGATAGAGGTCCACAAACCAGAATAGTGGGGACAAAGGTCTCCTATGGATAGATTTCCATGAACTAGAGTTGAGGGGATAAAGTTCTCCTGTGGATAGAGGTCCACAAACCAGAGTAGTGGGAATAGATTTTTCCTGTGGATAAAGGTCCACAAACCAAATTTGAGGGGATAGAGTTCTCCTATGGATAGAAGTACACAAACCAGAGTTGAGGGGATAGAGTTCTCTTGTGGATAGATGTCCATGAACTTGATCATAGGGGATTGGTATCTCCTTTGGACAGAGGCCCATAAACATTGTAATAGGGAATTGGTTCCCAAGATATTTTTTGAGAAAATTTAGAAGAAATATTTTATTCATAGATGTAACATACATTAGATGAACCACATTAAATTTGTGTCTCTCATGTGTGTGATGATTTGTGCATTGCTTTATTACTACCATTGATGATATTGGTTAATATTACTTTGGAAAGATAACATTGGATAATATTGGTTGGAAATAAAAGTAAAATTTTATCTTATATTGTTCACCCCCCTTATCAGTATAAGATTGTGTTCTTCAATTGGTATCAGATATGGTTCCTTCAAAAAATAATAATAGCTTGAAGGAATATCTTACAGGAATACACATGGATGAGCCACATATAAATCTCACAGCCTAAGAGATAAGTATAGAGAAATATCAAATATACAAAAGTTAAGTACCATTAAAAGCTTCTAAGAAGGATATAATAATACTCAAATTTTTTATTTATGGTAACTTTGGTCATCTTGCAGATCATTGTTCAAAAGCTGGGTATGGTAGCAGTGAAGAAGAAAAGGAGGATGCTCCAGTAAATGGAGATAAAGAGGAAACTATGGTGGACATAGAAGAAGAATGTTTTGTTTGTGGTAACCTTGGTCACAATGCAAGATATTGTAATGGTTTTAGTAGTAGTGAAGATGAACAATAATTTAGTTATGAAAAGAAAAACATGCACAGTCAATGCAGGTATGAGAGGAAGATCTTTTTTAGAAATAGTAGTGATGAAAGTTTCTCTGATAGTGGAAAATAAGATATTTATTTTGAAGACCAAGTAAAAGAGAAAGAAGATGTACTTGTTGTCAAAAACTAAATTGAAAAGAAAGAAGATGATCCTATTATTGAAGACCTACAAAAAGAGAAAGATTTAGAAAAGGAAGAAGCTACAGTTGAAATGAAAAAGGAACTTGAAGATCTAAAAATGAAGAATCTAGGATTGAAGTCTCAAGTACAAGAAGATGGAAAATAAAATGTAAAGCTTCTACAAGATATCATGGACCTAAAAGTTAAGGTTGAAGAGGCAAGGAAAATTGAAGAAGGTATGGTTAAACAGTTGAAGGTAAAAGAGCTAGAATGTGAAAGATTAGAACATGAAGTGGTTTCTCTAAGGATGGAAGTAAAAGATTCTAATTATAATCTACATAGATTTGAGAAAATATCAAAAGAGTTGGATGACATTCTCAAGGCACAAAGATCTCCATTTATCAATATCAAACTTGGTTTTGAAGAAGGACAAGGGAAACAAGAAGAAGAGTCAAGCTCAAGTTCAAAAGAAATAGAAGAACCATAAGTGATTGAAGAAGAACCTAAGACCTACGCTGATGTGTTGAGAGGTGATAGTATCAAAGAGGAAGCAAACAATGCACCATTCAAGTATCCTCCAAGGCAAGATGAATATTTCTTTCAAGTATACTGTTTCTCATGTAATCATTTTGGTCATAAAGTAGTGCATTGCAGGGGTCATGGAAAGAAGGATTATGGCTTCACCAAGAGGAACTTAAATACATTTGAAGATGAATATTTCTTTCAAGGTCATTGTTTCTCATGTAATTATTTTTGGTCATAGAGCTATACATTGCAGGGTTCATGACAAAAATGGTTATGGCTTCACCAAGAGAAATTTTAGATTATTTGCACCTTCCAAAGACTACAACATCAAATGTTACAATTGCAATAATTTTGGGCATAAATCAAGGTGGTGTAGAATAGTGTTTCAAGAACTTCCAAGGACAAGTAAGAATAGGGATGATCAAAAGGTTCAAAAGAGTATGACCACAAAGGTGTGGAAAAAGAAGATTCAAAAATAAGAAGAGCATTGTAAGTTGGGAGTAGGTTTACTCCCATCCCAAACTTAATCACCTCAAGAAGAGGAGGTGGTGAGGGGGCTATGCTAAAATATCTTTTTTTTTTGCCCCATGGAGTCCTTTTCCATTTATGTCAAATGGGGAGAGATTTCAGTAATGGGAGAGAGATTTCAATAAAGGGGAGCAGCTTCTCAAGGGGAGTAGATATGGTATTCAGTTGTAGTAAAAAATATTTTTTGAAGGGTTGCTATAAATGACAAAGGGGAGATTGTTGGAAATATTAAGTATATTGATTGTCATTGATGTCAAAGGCAGAACTATCCTCAAGGTTGAAATAATGAGTTATTACTAAATTGAAAGGAAAATATCATAAAATGGTATTAAAAGCAAAGACACTCTTCTAATATTGGACAAAAAGGTTTAAGATAGCTTGGTATGGTATGGCAAAAATATTCTTCTATGGCTGGATAATATTGCAAGGCGAGGTTTATCTCAGAGAAAGGAAAAAGAAAAGGTTTGCAAGGTTTAAAGGTAAACAAAAGGTTTATAATATTTATTTTTTAAATATTATATAAATTTTTAATTTGCAAAGCCAAGGTTCAAATATTTAAAATGAGGCCCAAAGGTTTAAAGTTTCATAAAAGGATAGAAGCCTAAGGTTCAAAAGGAAATATTATAATATTATAATATAAAACATATTTCATTAACACCAACGGTTATGAAGCAAGGTTTTTAAAAAATATATATAATATTTCTCTTATGGAGCGTCGACATCATTTGAAGGAGGTAAACGTTTATGAGTTTAAAAGATTTTTTTTTTCAAGTGTCAACGCCATTCAAAGGAGGCAAATGTTTATGAGTTTAAAATAATTTTTTTTGAAGCATCGACGTCATTCAAAGGAGGTAAACGTTTATAAATACCTTATCAAATTCATTTGGATGAAAACATTTTTTAGAGATGAAAAAATATTATGTGATGCACACCTTAGAAAAGAGAAGTTTGGGGTTTTTAGTCTTAAAATTAAAATATTTATCTTTGCAATACTAAAGAGAAATTATAGAGTATCTTTGAGCACATCTTTGAGGAAATATTTTTGTGATTGTTTTGAAAAGAAGATTTGCTAACCTCTTGAAGTGGCAAAAAGAAAATTATTTTGAAACAGGTTTTGAGGGCACATCTTCTTCAAGGCATTTTGAGGTATGGTAATTTGACTCCTTCTTAAGGTGGTTGTGCTTTGAGGAAATTATTTCTATGTCATAAGGTGGAGAAATAAGGATTAGACTTGTGTGCATTGTTGGAAATATATGAGCTAGAGTTTGAGAACTACTTGTGCTAGAGTTTGAGAGTTATTTGAGCTTCATTGTTGAATGAGTTTGGAAACACATGTGCTATGGTTTGAGAACAAGTTGTGCTTTATCTTTGAAAGAAATTGGAAATACTTGTGCTAGGGTTGGAAACAAGTGTGTGCATCATTGTGAAGCATTTTGGGTATTAATTTGAGTGACATTGAATGTGAATGGGCAAGTGTTAGAGACCAGTTTTGTGAAGCAAATTTATGCATTATTATGATTGATCTTTGAGAGCAAATTTGCAAGGAACATAAACCAGTTTTGTGAAGCAAAGTTATACACTAGTGTGATTTGATTTGAAAGGAATTTGCAAGAAGTAGAGATCTGATTTGATGAATGTGATACATGTGAAAGTGATAAACTTAATGAATGTGAAGAGAACATATTAAGAATTTGCATTGCATATTATTATTTATATGTTCTTGAAAGAATTTTGGGAAGAATATGTTTGAATTACCTAGTTGAAGAAGGTATTTATGAAAGAAATATAAGCAGTATTTTGAACATCATTTGCATGCAAGTTTTGAGTATGTGTTATGATCAGATTTTAGCAAGTCTTGTAAGAAGACTTAAAGCAGGTTTGAGGTAGATTTGAGCAAGTCTTCTGAGAAGAATTGAATTCGGTTTGAGGTATATTTGAGAAAGTCTTGTGAGTAGGCTTGGTGTAGATTTGGGTAGATTTGTGAGTAGGTTTTGTTGTTTATTTGAGCAAGCCTTGTGAGTAGGCTTGGTGTAGATTGGAGCAGTGAGTTGAGCAGATTTTTTTGCAAATTTGAGCAAGCCTTGTGTGAAGGCTTGGAGAAATTTTTGAGCAGAGTATTGAGCTATATTTAGAGTGAACCAAAGTTGAAAGGATAGGTATCTCTTGTGTATAGAGGTCCAAAAACTAGAGCAGTGGGGATAGAGGTCTCCTATGGATAGAGGTCCACAAACCAGATTAGTGGGGATAGAGGTGTCTTGTAGATAGAGGTCCATAAACTAGAGCAGTGGGGATAGAGGTATTTTATGGATAGAGATCCACAAACCAGATTAGTGAGGATAGAGGTCTCCTATGGATAGAGATCCACAAACTAGAGTAGTGGTGATAGAGGTATCTTGTGGATAGAGATCCACAAACTAGAGTAGTGGTGATAGAGGTCTCTTGTGGATAGAGATCCATGAACCAAAGCATTGGGGATAGAGATCACCTATGAATAGAGGTCCAAAAACTAGAGTTGAGGGGAAAGAGTTCTCCTATGAATAGAGGTCCATGAACTTGAGTTGAGGGGATAGATTTCTCCTATGGATAGAGTTCCATGAACTTGAGCATAGGGGATTAGTGTCTCCTTTGGATATAAGTCCGTAAACATTGTAATAGGGAATTGGTTCCCAAGATATTTGTTAAGAAAATTTGGAAGAAAAATTTTCTCCGTCGATGTAACCCACATTGGATGAACCATGTTAAATATGTGTCTTCCATGTGTGTAATTATTTGTGTATTGATTTATTACTACCATTGATGATATTGGTTAATAATGCTTTGGAAAGATAACATTGGATAATATTGGTTGGAAAGAAAAGTAAAAGTTTATCTTATACTGTTCACCCATCCCCTCTCAGTATAAGTTTGTGTTCTTCATTTGCATATTTAGCTTCCTCCTCACCTTCTTCTTCTAAATATTCCTCTTCAAAATCTCTCTATAATTCATATTTTTCTATACAATTAGGTTCTACAACAAGTTCTTCCTCCTGTTCCAATTTTACTTGAACTATTTTTGGTTCTTTGCTTGGTTGCATTTCCTTTTCTCTTTGGGTACATACATATAAGATTCACAACCAAAAACCCTTGTATTACTGAAAGAGGGTTTCTTACCAGTCCACACTTCTTATGGAGTTTTATCCACCAAATTTGAGGTAGAAGATCTATTGATGAGGTAACAAGCAATTAACACAACTTTTTCTCATAATTTATTTTCTAATCCTGCATCACTTAGCATGTTTCTGGCATTTATCCATCAATTTTATGTTCATTCATTCTACAAATCCATTATATTATGGAGTATACAGATTTGTTCTATGCCTTTCTATTCCATAGTCCTTTCAAAATGGCTTAAATTCATTAAAGAAATACTCACCACCATTATCATTTCTTAAAATATTTATCTTTTTCTCTATATGATTTTATACAAGAGCCTTGAACTCTTTAAATTTATTGAAAACATCATATTTATACCATAAAAAGTATACCCAGGTCTTTCTTGAGAAGTCATCTATAAATGTAACAAAATAGATGGATTTACCTAATGATGGTACTTTTGTAGGTCCAAACACATCATTGTGAACTATATGCAAAATTTCTTTAGATCTTGTAGCACTATTGGGAAACTTAACTCCGATTTGCTTTCCAAAAACACAGTGCTCACAAAAATCAAAATTTAATGGGCAATCAAAAATTTCTTCAACCATACCTTTCATTTTCAATGTTTAAAGGTCTTTCTCACCAATGTGCACCATGTGTTCATTCCACAACATTGTCTTACCTTTAAGAAAAACTGGAGCTTCTTCTATCGTATTAATTTACTTCATAATTGAAGAGTTATTGTAATCAATACTTATAGTGCTAGCCTCAAGTTTGAACAAATTTCATGTATGAACTTATCTTGCCAACACTAAGCATACACACACCATATTATAGTTTTCCTTATTGAATTCCATAGTCACACCTACATCATTCATCTTACTAATAGATATTAGATTCCTTGCCAAACCTAGAATATACAACACACTAGGAAGAGTTTTAACTCTTCCATATTTTAACCTCAATAATACTCTTCCTCGACCTATTATTTTATGTGTCGAATTATCTCCCAAGAAGACTTAACATCCATTTATATTTTCATATTCACAAAACCCCTCCCAATGAGGATTCATATGAAAATAAGCACATGAGTAAATCAACCATGAGTCATGGTGTTCACTCGAGCATGTTGTAAATATGAATATATCCCCTGAATATTCTTTTGTGGTCTTCATATATGTAGTTATTCCTTCATCGACCTTTGTATATCTTCAATATATTTTATAATGCCTTGTTTTACCACAATTCTAGCATTTCCTTTTGTAAGGGACAATAGATTTTACCCTATATTTTGATTTTATTTCTCTTGATTTCTTTTTGCTTCTTTCTTGAGAATGACCTCTCACAACCAAGGAATCCTTATGATGATAATCCTTAGATTTTTGTCTCATTTCCTCATATGGAAATATTCCTACTATATCCTTTACTTTTAATTTAGAAGTATTATTGGTGATAGCCATAACTAGATTATCCTAGGAGTTAAGTAATGAATAAAGTAAAGTAATACACTTTTCCTCTTCATCCATTTTTATATATACAGAGAGTTTAATTAACTTACCATAGTGTTAAAAGTATTTATATGTTTAATAACAAAGTCACCATAATTCATCTGAAGAGAATACGACTTCTTTCAAAGAAAGATTATATTTACCAATGACTTTGTCTAATATAGTGCTCCTAGATTTTCCCATAACAACTTTGTTGTAGCCTCTATCAATACATTCAATAATACCTTATTGTACAAACATAATCTGATAGAGCTCCTTGCCTTTCTATCAATATTTAACCATTCCTCATCTATATTTCTTGTTTATTTTACTCCCAATACTATGACCTATTGATATTTATCTACCAAAAGATCCTCCATCTTGAGTTTCCATAACTCAAAATTTTATCCATTAAATTTTTTGATCTCTACCCATGTGCTTCTTGTCATTTTTCCTTCACCTATATTCTTCTTCACACTACTCCCACTCAAGAATTAATTTATCCTAGGGTTGAAACCCTTACTCCTCAAACAAATCTAAAAACTAGCTCTGATACCAAATGAAGAGAAATAATACCCTAATAAAAAAATCTAGCAAAGAAGTAAGTGCATAATCAAAAGGAAAAATAGAGAAGAAGAACACATTACACAAGAATTTATCCTGGGAAACCCTTTCAGGAAATAATCCAACAAGAATATCTCTTTATTGTATAAACTTGATTATCTCCAATACAATAATATCCTTTTGCTTGATTTTCACTTGTGATTACATTTCTTGCAATTTCATTACCAAACCCTCATGCAAGTGTTGTTTTATATACCAAAAACACAAGAAGGGGTTTTACAATACCATGGGTGCAAAAACATGGGCTGACATTACATTAACCCAAAAATACCCATATGGGTCTAAAAATAGCTTAAACCCCGATGAGGATAGGGGCAGAGTGTAAAGTCATTTTAGAGTTAGCCCCACCTGAATAACATGGAAAATATTCAACACAAGTCCAACATCTTAGTCAACCCTAAACTCATGGTTAACCTAACTATGATCAAACCTTAACTCTTGCTCCCCTCCACATCCCCATGTGCATTCAATGTCATAAATTAAATTTGAAGACTTTTGCATTCAAGGCATTAAAATCATAAATGAGTCATCCTCCACCATATCGTAATGGGGAGAATATTTTTATGTCCTATAAATTTATTAGGGATGGCTCACCCATTTCCATCTAATGCATGTGGATGGGTTAGGAATTATCTCACCCAAACTCATTTATGAGGTATAGCACACCATCACATCTCAGGGGACACCTCACAGAACACCAGCCCCCATGACCTTGGCCAAGTCTATAAATAGAAGGCCAATTTCACCATTTAAATATATAACACATTTACATACCCATACTATATAGAAATAACCTTAGACTTTAGTGCACTCAACACTCACTTTCCATAAACCACCATGGATGTCCATACGTATCTCTCACCACTCCCTTTTGAATGATAAATTATCCTTAGTTACAAGTATAGAAGATCACTCGACATAGACAAAAACTCCAACAACATCATAAGAATATTTGCAATACAACAATATTCTATCTGGTTAACACATCCAATCATATAGATAAGTACAATAAAAATGATTGCACCCAGGTGTAAGATCCCCTCTAAGGACCCATTTCATACCAAAATCCTACAACAAACCACCAGGTTAGGTAAGTAGCATTGTTTTACTATTTTCTATTATTTTTAGCATCTTTCATCATGCATTAGACTAGTTCTATTTGGTCTTTTTATCTTCTATCATGAGGGGTATAATTGAGACAGACCCCAAATGTTACTAATAATTTTTGTAGGGTTGTGTAGGTTTAGAGGATCTCTACAAACAACAGTGACCCACGTGTAGTAATCCCACTCCCTTTGAGGATCCTATGGAATACCTTTGGTCCTATTAAATCGTTCACTAAAATAGGGCTTTCATCTTGGAAGACCCATATTTTTTTCCATGAGGCAATCTTGTGAAAAAGGACTAATCTTGTAACCTTTTTTACTTATTAATGCAAACAACACATTTTCCATTGAGTTTGTATGATTGTACAACTTGGTCTATATGATTTCCATTGAGTGAAAATATTTGGTTCGTACGATTGTATAGATTTGTACAATCATATGGCTCCATACAATTGAGTCAAATTAGGTAGATTCAGCTACTCATTTTATCAAAACATATGCCCCTTATCAAAAAACTTCTTGCTCACTCCAAAATGCACAAATAATGCACACTTACATACTACAAGCATACACACACATCGAACAACATGTCACAAAGCAAATAAAAAAAGCACAACACACATACAAGCATGTAAGACCCAAACCCATTCTCCATTTACCCCACACAATTCAAATAATCATACCATTCTACGATTTTATTTCATTACCATCTAGAACCTAGGGTTCATTTTATTTCTAAAATCCAAAAACACGAGAAAAATTCAACTAACTAATATTGCACACCCTTCAATACCAACACTCACTGCACCCTCAATCAACTCATCAATTCGCGTTCTTAATTCAATAATGTTTTGTATCACAAATTCACCCTCACCACTCTTCTCCTCCTAATTCTCCTCAATCGCATGATGCAAATGAGATGTGCACCCTATGGTCATACCTTTATAGACATGTGCCACCAAATCATACAAACAAGTGTGCTCTTTTTTTATTGCACCCTTATGTATGATCAAACAAATTACCTATTTTTCTATGCACCCCCAAATTTTGATTTTTATCTATTCCTCATATCCTTTTTCATACCTCTCTACCAACGACCACATTATCAAGTGATTTGTCATTATTTTCCACTTCTTCACCCATCCAATCATCACTTGAGGGGGTAGACATCATATACTAAAGCTGCCTTGTGCATGATCAATATTCAAACACTCAATCTTGGAATTTATGTTTATCCAAGAACCTTTTCCAAAGACTATCACAAGCCCTCCTTTTTTGGGGTAAACTAAAATTAAAATTTCTCTTCTCAATCAAACTCCAATTCAATCACATTTGGCATGTTGTATATCAGTAATTATAGGCTTACACATGTGTGTACGATTCATTGAGGTGGTCAATCAAGCCCACTGAAGCAATCATGAGTATACCTACATATGGATAACCATTCTCCAAACCCAAATGATCTCATCAATCTATCAAAGAAAAAGTTTCAAAGATACTCATCCCTTCCATAATTAAGGCATCTTACATTGATCATGACACAAGATAATCTTACGTTTACTCCCTCAATAATCATCAAAGCATGAAAAAGTTCATAATCAATCATACTCAATCACACCACAACCACAATCATCCAAAATCAATTCACTTCTCCCACAATAAACCACCAATCCAGTGTCATATGTTTTTGCATTGCATTGTGTCTTCACACAACATAGTACAAAAAGGGGAAAATGTAGACACCTAAAAATGTCACATTTATCCTTGTTTAGTGCTAATGATGGATTATATTGTAAAATCCACAAGATTTGCATAGTTTTCTAAAAATCATTATTCATCCCACTTAAGCCCCCTTGGCCACTTTAGCCCTTTTCTACGCTTAGCCCTTGGTCATCATGTGACCATCTCTTTAATATAACCTAGGGATACCTCATCCTAGTCTACCCTTTGACTGGTCTACCTTCAACCTAAGCCTAGCTTACTATATATTAACCATGGTAAACCTAATTCTTAGTCAATCCTAAACCCATGGTCAACCTCACCCTAACCTAGCTTCCACCTAAGCCTATCCTCCACCTCAACTTGGTCAACCCTAAACCCATGGTTAACCTAACTATGATCAAAACTTAACTCTTGCTCCCCTCCACATACCCATGTGCATTCAATGTCATAAATGGCATTTGAATACTTTTGCATTCAAGGCATTCAAGGCATTGAAAGCATGGATGAGTCATCCTCCACCATGCCATAATGGGAAGAAGACTTTCATATCCCATGCATTTATGAGGAATGGCTCATCCATGCCCATTTAATGTATGTGGATGGGTGATAACTTCTCACCCAAATCTATTTGTGAGGTATGGCACACCATCCCACCTCAGTGGACACCTCATAGGACACCAGTGTCCCCCTTGACCTTGGCCAAGTCTATAAATAGAAGGCCATTTTCACCGTTTGAAGATATAACACATTTACATACCCAGACTCTTTATAAATCATCTTAGACTTTAGTGAACTGAACATTCACTTGTCATCAACCACCATTGATGTGCATACATCTCTCTCATCAATCCCTTTTGAATGATAAATTATAGGTACAGAATGTCATTCAGCATGGACAAAATCTCCAACAACATCAGAAGAACCTCTACAACACAACAATATTCTATGTACATATAGGTATGCTCAAAAGTATTACACCCAAGGGTACAATCCCCTCCAGGGACCCATTTCATTCCAAAACCCTACAACAGACTGCAAGGTCAAGTAAGTTACATTGTTTTACTAATTTCTATCATTTTTAGCATCTTTCATCATGCATTAGACTGGTTTCATTTGGTCTTTTTATCTTATATCATGAGGGGTCTGATTGAGACAGTCCCCCAAATATTACTAACAATTTTTGTAATATTGTGCAGGTTTAGAGGATATCTACAACCAACATTTTCCCATTTGCAGTAATCCCACTCCCTTTGAGGATCCTATGGAAGAAATTTGGTTCTATTAAACCATTCACTGAAAGAGGCTTTTCATCTTGGAAGACCCATATTGTTTCCCATGAGGTAATCTTGTGAAAAAAGACTAGTTTTATAATATTTTTTACTTGTTAACACAAACAACACATTTTCCATTTGATTTCAATAGTGATATATTATGCTATAGTGTCATTTTAATTAAGAGATACTAATCTATTATGCTATGGTGTTATTTTAATTAAATTATAGTGATCTATTATGCTATGGTATTCTTTTAATTAAAATATAGTGATCTATTATGTTATGGTGTCCTTTTAATTAATGATTATGATCTATTGTGCTATGGTGTTATTTTAATTAAAATATAGTGATCTATTATGTTATGGTGTTATTTTAATTAAATTATAGTGATATATTATGTTATATTGTTCTTTTAAAAGAAAGGTAGTGATCTATTATTTAGTTGCTTGGTTGAAAATATGGGTTATGGGGTTCCTTTTTAAAAAATAAAAAGCTTTAGTATTGATAAATATTTATAATGGTTTTCCTAAGACTTGAGTAGATAAGGAAACCATTATAGAAAGAAGTATGGAATTCTCTCCTTGATTCTCTCCTTGTCTTCTATTATGATGGGTCTAATTGAGACAGGCTCCCAAATGTTACTAATGATTTTTGTAGGGTTGTGCAGGTTTAGAGGATCTCTACAACCAACAATGGCCCATGTGCAGTAAGCCCACTCCCTTTTAGGATCCTATAGAAGACCTTTGGTGTTGTATTCACTAAATGAGGGCTTCCATCTTGGAAGATCCATAATGTTTCCAATGAGGCAATATTGTGAAAAATACTAATTTTGTAACCATTTTTACTTGTTAATGCAAACAACATATTTTCCATTGAGTTCATTATGGCAATAATGGTGGTACCAACCCACGTATTTATTGTGTTTGATATATTTATAGCATCTAAGTGACATATTTATCACTTTTTTGTGTCATAGGTACCAAAACACTAGCACATAACCCTCCAAAACCCTAAAGCACACCTTAGGTTCAAGGTAGAAGTCTTTTTGGTCTATGATCTAGGATCATATGGAGGGGTATGATAAAAATAATCATATGGGCTTATACGATTGAACAAAGCACTCTAGAAGCTAGGTCCCTAACAACCAAGTACCAATTTCTACATAGTCCATAGCAACTCCACTATTGTAGGTAAGTCAAGGATAGATTTTTTCCATAAATATTACTATCTCACTTGCCATCTTGCCTCCTTAGACCAAACTGCCTTACAAAATGGTATCTCCAAGGTGTACTCATTCACCTTCCCATCCATTTTACTCCTCATAAAACTAGGTTACCTACCATCTTGCAATTTCCATTCAGTAAGATTTTATTTTTCTTAATAGGAACTTTCTAAGAAAATCTAACATTATGCTCTTCATTGTTGTAGGTAACTATACAAAAACTAGCTCTTATAGCAGAAAAACCATCAACAATTGAAAATCTTCCAAAAACTTTACCTTGCTCTTGATCATACTGATAGGTACAATTAAACCAACCATAGGGAGGGTTGCAATCAAATCTAAGATATAGTTTAGACCCTGATAGCCATCTAGATAGCATTCTAAAGGCTAAATACCATAGGTAAGTACTGTAAAATCTTGTGTCTTTAGTTAATTTTCTTTTCCAAAATCAAATATTTGCTATCAATTTTTGCATTGTTGTTTTACAAAAGCCCCAAATTGCTTTGGGTATTTTTATAAAACACATTTATTTTGCTCTAATACTTTAAAAAATGTACCAAAATGACTTTGTTTACTTGTTTGGAATCTTTTAAAAGTTCATTTCGTAAGTATTAGTTCATCAATGTTTATGTATTAGTCTTTTCATTAATTTAGCATAAAGCATTTGCATACTACATGAAGAAAGTCACTAAATTTCTTTGTCTGAGAATATTTCAATATGTCTTGCACACAAATATCTCACAAGACATTTGTCCAAAGCCTTAATAGGTATATCTTGGCCAATGTAGATAGATTTACACTCGAGCAAATCTTAGTATAACCCTCGCTAAAATTAAGTAAATTTTATTTAAATTGCTTTAGCTCAGACTTTTTCTTACAAAATGCAACTCTTCTCACTTGCTTAGTATAAAATTTATTTCTAAAAGACACTTTCTTTTACAATAATCAAAATGCACATTTTATTGTTTACTTAGCATAATTTATTTCTTGCATTTTAGTCTCTAAAGTAAATTAAACTCACATGTGCATGTCTTTCACACATTTGTAAGGTTGGAATTTATCACCACCCCAAAATTGAGACTAATGATATTGGAATTCATATCTAAGTGTTGGCTTGTTCGCTAGCCACCATAGTAGCCCCCACAAGCAGTTTTCTAGACTTCATCACCAGAAGGCTCTCTACCCTTAAGAGTATATTAGGGTAAGTTAGGTTAAATACCCCTACTCATAGGGCTATACATAACTAGTGAGTAATTGTAGTTTCTTACTAAGCCCTCCCAAGTGTGAAGCAAAAATCTATTTGGTCTATGCAAGTCTTAGATTGTGCTACCTCTTATATAAGATACTTATATTCTCTCATTTTCATTACCCCAATCCATATCCATCGTTAGGAACTATTCGCCTATTATTGCATAGTTACCCCTTGCTTACCTTTAGGTATTGTATGAAAATGTGCATTGATGTACCTTCATAGAGTACATCCATCACCAATTGTTATTAATTTTAGGAGTTCTAAAATCACAAAACACAAAAATATTATAAAATCCAACAAGTTTCAAAACAAGAAATAACTCATTAGTTAACTATATATCTAGTCAATTTCAAAAACACAACAGTCACAAACATGCTCAAATATATTTATTTGTTTGCTTGCCTGTTGTTTGCAACCTTACTAGTTTGATTAGTTAAATTTTTGTTGAAAAACTTAAAAAAAACACAACTATAGCCCTATACATAGTCCAAAATATTCTTGTATTTTCCCTTCCACCTTTTTACCTTTGTCACTTGCTTTTCATAGGATCATATGGATAGATATGATCAATTTAATTGTACAAATAGGTACGTTTGACTACACTGTAACACAAACAGATCTAGTAACATCAAAAACACATATGTGACACACCTCTTGGCAAAAATTACCTATCAAACCAGTTTTAAAATCCTTCACCCTTCATCATGGTCTTCACCCAAATCCAAGCATGGGAGAAAGCATGCCTAGCTACATAATATTCTTAGGTTACATCTTCCCCTCCAACCAACCCAAGTAATCAAAGGAAACAACCTCCATTCCACCTCAAGATCCACCAACTTATTCCCATAGCTCAAGCACAAATCACATTTCACAAATTATACCCTTGACTCATGAACAAGCCATGGCATAAAATACCACTGACATTTCACAACATCAGAGTCCTAGCATGAAAAACCCTTATACCAACATTTTCCTGCATATCATATATGTTGTGCTCAAAAATCCTAAACCTTCCCTCTTCTATTATGACTAATCTTTAACTTCATATCTCCATTATCCACATATCGTCTTACAACATCATTCTCAATGCCTTCTTAATGGTGATGATTCCATTCTCTATCAAATTCTATCAAACACTAATACCACCTCTTGAACCGTGGCTATGATGTCAACCACTCCAGTTGTCCCTAATGCTTATGGGACTCCTTAAATATTTCTTCTTCATCATAGAACCCCTTCCAAACTCCCCCTTCTTCCATATCTTCATATCCCACCACATTCTACTTTCCTTCTCCTCCTTCCAAATCTACTATTCCCCATTTAAATCCTTCCTTCTCAAATCCCCTATGTCCAACTCCTTTTCAAACAAGCACATATAAAACCTCTTCTTCTAGTCATCCAACTTATTTTCCACCTTCTTTCAACATTCCACAACTTCCTCATTTCTATCCACCTTCTTATATTCTTCTTTCTTCATATAATCGTCAATATTCACCTTATCTTCAACCTCCTTTCTATATCAAGTTGAATATTGCCTTGATTACCAACAAGATTATCTCCTTTGCCAAATAAATTCTCTCATTTTTCCTCCCTTCACTTGCATTACCTCCAAATTTGATATTTCCTTAAGGTGCTCCTTGAACCTTCCTTTGGAGGAAAAAACAAACCAACCTCAATCAAATAGTAGAGCAAATCCTAGGTGGATACCTCCGCTGAGTGGATGCTACAAATTAAATTTTTATGGAGCTACAAAGGTAATCCTGGAAAATCTGGTGCAAGGGCCATCCTTAAGGACCACAATGGGAAAGACATTTTTGCCTTTTTTGAGTACCTAGGAATCCAGACAAACAATGTTGTTGAAGCTAAAGTTGTGTGGCAAGGTTTAGTCCTTGAAAAATATTATCTTGAAAGGATAATAGTTGAGGGAGATTCACTTATTATCATCAATTATCTAAGGAAAAATAAGAGGCCTTCATGGAGGGTTAAGGATTGCATTGAGGAGGCAAGGATCCTTATCCTCAATCAATAGGAAACCATATTTTAGTACACCTTTAGGGAATCCAATAGGATTGCAAATAGTTTGGCGAATCAAGGGGTCACATCTAATAGTCTGATCACATGTACGATTGGACTTCCCCAAGTGATTAAAGATATCGTGGACCAAGAAGAATGATGAGGTCAACTTTGAGGATGCGATCAAGGACAAGGTGAAGGAAGATGATAAGAAGGATGAAGAGGATGTTAAGGAGGATTAGCTTTCTTGTCTTATTTTTGTGTTTCTGAGGTTTCCCTACATGGTGCCAGTTTTATCTTGTGGTGGATCCCAAGAGGGGTTGTGTCCCCCTTCTCCTTTTTATTAGGTATCACTTAGGGATGCATTCCCCTATTTTTCTCTTTGAAAATTTTCAACATATGCTATTTATGTAAATAGGTTTTGGGGTCAGCCTTTTAAAACCTGAAAGAAATAAAATATTTTAACTTATCAAAAAAAACCTCCTTGTTTCTATTCTTCTCAACACAATGTGCAACCTGACTCTTCTATTGTTCATCCACCTAATCATTCACAGATCATTTATTTCTCTTCTCCATATTATGCATAACCCTCTTCCTCCAATCAACCCCTACTCCCTCCTCATCCAAATTAGGTCATACTTTTTACTTTTCTTTCTTGGGCATCCACTCCACCTTCTCAATCATAGATTCCTCAATATTAAACCCCTCCTCTTCAAAATCAAGTTCCTCCTTTTCAACATCGATGACTTTCTCTTTAACATAAATTTCCTTCTCTTCAATACCAAACACCTCCTCTCCAACATCAGACTCCTCTTTAGCAATAAATTCATCATCCCCAACACCAACCTCTTCCCATTCAACACTATCAACCTCCCCTATCTCAATATCAAGCTCCCCTAGTTAAAGGTCAAATTATTTATGTCTCAATTAAACCCCTTGTAGATCCCATCAATCGATGCACTATGTGGAAATAATAATACCCCCTCCACCCATACTCTTCCTTAGCAACTCAACTTCTTTACTCTTCTTCTTCTCCAGTCCATTATACTACATACCATACCCAATATCCTCATCCATATTACCCACCTCTACCACCACATCAACATGCCTACCCCTATGCCTACTATCCTAATCCACCCCTCATGGACACCCTAATTTATCTTGCTTGGGTACAACAAGCACCCCAGATGAGATACAACTCATGAGGAAGCAACTCAAAAGGTTGGAGTTGAGAACAAGTAGTTATGGGTCTCAAAATCCTACTTATAGTTAGCTTTGAAATGATCCCATTAATACCTCAATTATTATACATCCTTATCTTTACAAATTTGAGATACCCAAATTTGATAAATTTAAAGGTAAAAAGGATGCCAAGAAACACATAAGCGACTATAGATTTGCTTTCTACAAAATCAGTGATAGCGACCCACTTATGCTCTACAAATTTCCTTTATCCCTTGGGGTTCAAGCCCTACATTGGTATAACAATATCCCTCAACATAGTCTCTTCATATTCAAGCGACTAGAAAATTTGTTTGTGGAACACTTTTCCATAAACATCAAGAATATATTTTTATCAGATCTCTATAACTTGTGACAATTTGATGATGAGTCCATCAATGACTATGTTGCTATATGGCATGGGATTATTAAAAACTTAACATTTTCTATCCCACCCAATACCCATAGATTTGGTGAGAATATTTGCAAAGAGTTGTGTGAAACATATATCTATGATATTGCAAATCCAACAACACTGCTCCTTTGAAGATGTAATTGATAAAGCTAAGGTGATTAAGGATATCAAAATCCAAGAAGGGGAGGTTAAACTCTATAAGAAAATAAACTACCTTGCCAATAAAATATTTAACAAGAACACTTCCAACACCAACACATCTAAACCCCCTCAAACAAATGGATTTCTAACATATTATGCGGCATTATTATTATAGAATGTATGTTTTATGAAAGTTTTATATATATTTAATAGTAAATTATGTATATTATCTAATATTTATTTTTAAGTGAATTGTGTGCAGATTTAGTGGTTTTTATGGTATTTTAGCATGTTTACGTCAAGGTCCCATTTGGACCTGGCACTTTCAATTTGATGAAGGCAAAACATCTGTAGTACACCAGTATGAAGCACTAAGTCAGGTGCCCGATTCCCTTTGAAGCGCTCGACTCCCGTTTGACGCTTAACTGATGGGCACCTGCTTCCCGTTAGGCGCCTGCTTCCCAGGGCATAGGCATTCTAGTAGGGCGCTTCCATTAGGTGTTGACGCATAATTACAGCCCGACTCTTGTTGACGTAAAATTACAGCATGACTCCTATTATCGGTAGAACAGAACATATATTTCAGCGATGGATGCGGATGATATTTCAGCAAAGATGAAGATGAAGGACAATATCAAAGACCATGTGTTATCTATTTTTCAGCAAATACGTAAATATCAATGTAAATAGATAAAGCATAATATTAAACGTATTCTGTTCTGATAAAAATAGAATACGTTAAATCAGTCTAAAATTAAATATTTTTGCTTTATCTCCATTATTCTTGCATGTTGTTGTAACCAGAAAATCAGGAATTTATTTGCTCTCAAATGTAATAGGGCATGGCTGCATATCTTATAAATATGCAGGCCACCCTTAATAAAGATATCCTGGATATGAGAATTATTCTGTAATTTTTTGAAACTGCAATATATTCATTTGAGTGTTTTTATTAATCTCAAACTAGCGTCCAGTGAATGAATTGATCAGGCGGAAGACTATTGGAGCTTGGGCCCACTCTAAACAGTACTCCTCCCCTTTTACCTTGCTTTCTGTAGTTAATTTATTTACTATTTTTTTAGATTATTTATTTCCCTATTATTTTTCCTGTTTTCTATCATTTCCAACAAAGTACCATTTTAATTTTTGTATGCATTCAATCTTGTTTTCATAGACGTAGGATAGATTATTGGTTTGGAATTTAGAATCAAAACTTCAATGAACATCAAACACCCCCCAAACCAATAGGCATAGAGGGACTCATTCCTCGCACTACAGGCATATACTATGCGTGATGCTCACAAGTCTACGAGCTACCCCGGGTTGACAATTAAATGGAGGTAATTAATTGAACTGTAGAAAACTAACCAATGTTTTGCCCAACATTTTGGCATCGTTGTCGGGGAGTGTCACAACTGTAGTGTATGATCCATAGGTCAGTTAGTTTGAAAATTAATTTCAGATTTCCTTGCCTGTAGATCATCTACCTGCGAAGCATGAGTCCACCAAGAGCCTAAAAAAATCCAACGGATCATTTATTGAAAAAAATAGAAAACACCTCAAGCTTAGAATATTCTGGAAATAGTTATTAAAGAGAAAATCCCATCCATTTGAGTCATCTTATCACAAAAATTATTATACGAAATATTTTAGTGACTAGGATGGGGAAAATTCAACAATTATTCCAGAAGTATTCCAGCAAAAAGGAAAAACTGCCAATACGAGGAATAGCCTCCACAATTAAAACAGAAATAGGAACATTGTTTAATGGTGTGAAGAGTGAAATTTTATCTCTTGCTTTACAGTCAGACACATTCCCGAAGAAGAAGCAAGAATCTGAAGCAATGTCTGCCTTTTTCTGTTCGAGGTGTAGAGAAAATCATGAAAAAAATAAATGTCCGAAGAATACAGTAGAAGTTTATGAAAACTGTCACCTGGATCATCAGACCAGGTTGTGTCCAAAAATAATAAAAGAAAATCTAGAAGAAGTAGAAACTTACTTCGTGGATCTACCTCCACAGACACAACTATCAAAAAATCTTAGCTTACTAGTTCTTCCAAAACAGTTGTTGGCACCACTAGAGTCGAATCCTAGCAGCAACTATTTAAATTCACTAGCTGATCAAGGAATTATGGGAATAAACCCAATGTGCCATAATAGTGTAGAAATAAATCGTGTTGTTGAACAATCAAGTAATGAAGGACTTCCACCGTATCCCGAAAGGTTATGGAAAACCAGAGAAATGACACCACCTAAGTTTGATATTATGAAATAGTTGAGAAATCTTACTGATATCATTCCTCAAACTATCAGGGATGTGCCTATTTACACTAAAGCCATTAGGGAGGTATGCCTCAAGAGACCAGAATAGATGGTAAAAATTACAAATTTAACATTTCCCAACACTTTGGTAAATTTTAATGTTGATATTAGATGCAGAACAGGAAAAATGATAGTTAATGAAAAACTGTAAAAACAATAGTCATCCACCTGCCTGCACAATCTGCCAATGAGTTGGACGAATCTAGTTTTGAGGTCATACAAGAAGATTCTCTTCCCATGCTACAATGTATCATAGAACTGGATAAAGAAGGGGATGGGACAAATGAAGTCTTAATTGTATCAAATTTTAGACACAAATTAAGATCTTATCACAAGCCCCAAATTCTAGAGGCTTGCTCGATTGCAAGCATGGGGGAGACCCCACCTTCAATGTTATCACCCACAACACGATGAACGCTATTACAACGTTCAATTAAAAAATAATAATTAGAGTTTTCTTTAACGCCATTAGTTTAGGTTTTTCTTTTTATTTTGTTATGTTTTGTAGATAGCAAGAGGCTCAGTGCAGATCGTAGGCATCCAAGGCAATCCGACCTACCAACATGTGTCGCTCCATTCTATTTTCCAAAAAAAAAATGCATAGTCCATGGGACTTCCTAGGTGGTCACCCATCCCAGTTCTACTCCATGCCATAATGCTTAACTTTAGAGTTTTTATGGGATCTGCTACCAAGCGCTCAATAAAACACATCTGTTGCATACGGTTTGGCACCATGGGCAGATGTGCAACACTCGGCCATGGTAGCACCAATTGTGGTGGATAAAATATGAGCTCAGATGGTTCACAGTACTTTGTTGAGCAGCACATCTCTGCTCATAAAAAACATGTGAAAAAAAAATTGGCTATGAAGATTTCACAAAGTGAGGGGTTTTTACAGGGAGTCCATAACAGCACACGATGAAACAATATGAGTAACAATCAATGGGCTCCATTTACAAGCCTTGCCATGCACCTCACATTTGCGAGATTGAATCAAACGCAAGCATGGGGGAGACTCCATATTTTTAAATCCATACCAGCCATTTGACGAATGTTCACGTATTCATCATATAAAAAAGGAAAGATGACATGGACCTGTTTTGCTTAACATAAATTTTCTTTTATTTGTGTTTTTATTTTGTAGGTATCGTACTCTGAATGCAATCTATAGGCAGCCTAGGAAACCTAGGCCTATCAGGCATAAACTCCATGAGCCTGCGTTTTACTGCTTTAAAGTTTTATTTTGTAGGAATGATGCCCTGAGTGCAATCGTTAGGCAGCTTGGGAAACCTAGGCCTAACGGGCATAGGATCCATGAACCTGCGCATTTCCAGCTTTCTAGGAGTAGGAGTAGCTCATCCCCACTCGAAGGGGAATACTAAACCTGAATCTGCACAAGAGTGTTTGTATTGGTCTTTATGGATAATAAAACACTCAACTATTGGTTTAGGGGTGGATGCTGATTTTGTTCCTGTTCTTCAATCAGAAGCATTGAAGGGCCTGATCAACCTTACAACGCATATACAAGGAAAATTCAACACCCATTGAATAAAGAGAAGTGTCTATTTTTTTTTCTAATGGTAAAGGCACCTTATTCATATTTTATGATAAAATACGCTGACTCTTGTTACACGGTACAAGGCACTTGACTCCTAGTATGTTAAGGAGATGGCACTTGCATCCCATCTTCTGGTAGACCGACGCTTGATTCCTGGTTTCTCTAGGAGGGCACCCGACTTCCATTTTTTGGGAAACCGACACCAAATCTTCTGAACATATTAAAAAAATAGTTTGTATAAAGTTTGCTTTACGTAAGGCACCCAATTGCAAGCAAGAAGCACTTGATTTCCATTGTTAAGTTTGGTGCTCGATTGCAAGCAAAAGGTGCATGCGTCCTATTTTACAAGCACCTATGTTCCGTGAATTAAAATAAGGTACTTGATTCCCATATAAAAGGCACCTCCTTTATATTCTAATGGATGTTTGTGCCTCGTATGAATAATCTTCAGCATTGGGAAGTGGCTCGTGCCACGTCAACAACTCATCCACGTGCATAAAGTCAAAACCTCTCATGGATAAAATTATCTTAATTTTTCCATTAGAGATTTATGCACGTTCCAAGGTCATCAATGAACAACTTTCGAGGAAGGGATGTGTGTCATCCCATGAAGACATGTTTTTTCTAATATTTTCTTGAATTTGTGTAGGAAACCTCAAATGAATAAATTGCAGTAATCAAGAACCAGTCATATGGAGAAAAATTTTCCACATGGGAAATAAGCATGTTGTTCTTTGTTCCAGTACACATGGTCATCATCAAACAGCTAATACAAGTGCACCATGAACGTTTGCGCATTATACATGCACAAAACATAATATAGGTGTGTACTTAATTTTCTATTTTGTATATATATAGTTTTCATAGAAATATATTTCTGTAAAATAGTGTCGGCATGATCCTCATTAAATTGTTCATCCAACCATTTAGCCCCATTTGGTATTTTATCCACATGCAAATATTCTGTTGGGAGAACACTCATGGTCATCATCCACTTAAAATCTGGCACATGCTTTAAAGATATCTTGCACAGATAACTTTAATTATTTCTAATTATGGTAAATGACTGATTGCATTCATGGATGTAGTTGGTTCAGAAAAACTATAAGTTAGCAAGAATCTGTGTAGAATAACAGAGTTGTCGGATTAAAAAAAATCAGAAAGTGGAAAAAACACAGAGATTTACCATGGGGGAAATCCACAAGTCATTTGCTGAAAAAGAATGAGTTGCCACAACTAGAAAGAGGAGAAAGAAAAATAGAGCCTATTGGACAACCGTTGCTAAAAATGGAAATTATAAGCACCGAGTGTCACAAGGGCGTGCCACTCTTTAAGCATGGGGGGTGTCACGAGGACGCGCCACTCTTTTAAGCATGGGGGGATGATGAGCACCAAAAATGCTCATATTTATACATGGATTTCTAACATATTATGCGACATTATTATTATAGAATGTATGTTTTATGAAAGTTTTATATATATTTAATAGTAAATTATGTATATTATCTAATATTTGTTTTTAAGTGAATTGTGTGCAGATTTAGTGGTTTTTACGGTATTTTAGCATGTTTACGTCAAGGTCCCATTTGGACCTGGCACTTTCAATTTGATGAAGGTAAAACATCTGTAGTACACCAATATGAAGCACTAAGTCAGGCACCCGATTCCCTTTGAAGCGCTCGACTCTCGTTTGATGCTTAACTAATGGGCACTTACTTCCTGTTAGGCGCTTGCTTCCCATTAGGTGCCTGCTTTCCATTAGGCGCTTGCTTCCCATTGACGCAGAATTACAGCTCGACTCCCGTTGACGTAAAATTACAGCGTGACTCCTATTGTCGGTAAAATAGAACAGATATTTTAACGATGGATGCGGATGATATTTTAGCAAAGATGAAGATGAAGGACAATATCAAAGACCATGTGTTATCTATTTTTCAGCAATACGTAAACAACAATGTAAATAGATAAAGCATAATATTAAACGTATTCTATTCTGATAAAAATAGAATACGTTAAATCAGTCTAAAATTAAATATTTTTGCTTTATCTCCATTATTCCTGCGTGTTGTTGTAACCAAAAAATCAAGAATTGATTTTCTCTCAAATGTAATAGGGTATGGTTGCATATCTTATAAATATGCAGGCCACCCTTGATAAAGATATCCTGGATATGAGAATTATTCTATAATTTTTGAAGCTGCAATATATTCATTTGAGTGTTTTTATTAATCTCAAACTAGCATCCGGTGAATGAATTGATCGGGCGAAAGACTGCTGGAGCTTGGGCCCACTCTAAACAGTACTCCTCCCCTTTTACCTTGCTTTCTGTAGTTAATTTATTTACTATTTTTTTTAGATTATTTATTTCCCTATTATTTTTCTTGTTTTTTGTCATTTCCAGCAAAGTACCATTTTAATTTTTGTATGCATTCAGTCCTATTTTCATAGACGTAGGATAGATTATTGGTTTGGAATTTAGAATCAAAACTTCAATGAACATCAAACACCCCCCAAACCAATAGGCACAGAGGGACTCATTCCTCGCACTACAGGCATATACTATGTGTGATGCTCACAAGTCTACGAGCTACCCCAGGTTGACAATTAAATGGAGGTAATTAATTGAACTATAGAAAACTAACCAATGTTTTGCCCAACTCTTCCCTTCCTCCTCCTCCACATAATAAATCGCTAGCTCACACACCACATACAACTTATCCACCTTACAACTATACCCCTCTTTTTTATCCCCTACCCAATATTTTCTAGAAGTTATACAATGTAGGACACATTGTTCTACCTGAAATTAGACCAAATAATCCTAGTCACCCAAAACCTAAAGGTAATAATTAGCATACCTTCTACAAATACCATCAATAACGAGGGCATGATATCAATAATTTTCATTAATTTTTTCCATCTAGATCAGGAACTCATTGATTGTGGAGCCATACACATTGATAATCATTTGGCTCTTCCAAATTAAAACCTAGGGATTTATAGAAACCCTCTATCCAAGCACATGATGCAACCAAATCAGGTAATTACTTTGACATCGCAATGGCCACCCTGACAAATCAATCATATCAATACTGATCTATCTCATAAAGGTTTTGTTGGCATGATCAATTTCACCATGTAGAACCAAAGATACCTTGTGCAACCCAATTAACAGTCAAACCCCCTCTCATACTAGCTTCCTCAAATGCACCACCATCCAAAGTAGTCTTAGACACTAAACCTGCATAGTGTTAACAAAGTTATCAATATACAACCTCTTGCAACAATCCCATCCTCATCACAAGGCCTTAAATAATATTCTAAGGTCCAAAGATCTAGAATCTAATGATGCTAACACTTTTGCCAATTTTATCGATAGTATGTAGACATGCATGCAACCTTCAATTATTTTCTATGATCATAAAATAACAACTCTTTAAGTAGTAGGGGTTATCCCCCTCTACATATCATAGTATGCATTGATGGAATAGCATTAAAGCATGTCTTAATTGACACCATTTTGTCCATCAATATCATCTCTATTGTTTCCCTTCAACATCTAAACAGTCCACCTAGCCACCTAGCCACCCCATCCCTTGACTTGTGGGATTTTTATGGCTTTATATGTTCCACATACAACATAATTATCCTACCCCTTTAGGTAGGCATTAAAATAATATCTACATTATGCCATGTCATCAAAGGGAAGATGTAATACAATCTTCTCCTAGGGAGACCATGGATTAGAGACATGCAATGTGTCCCTTCTACACTCCATCACTACTTGAAATATCTTCATGATGGACAAGTGCATCACATTCTAGCTGATGATGATCCCTTTTAATTTTACAACATGGTCACCTTACCATAGGGTCCACCCTTATATTCCACTCAATTTACCCCTACCATGGTTCAACTTAACATGCCAACTCAATTTTCCCCTTCACCTATAGACCAACTAAGCCCTCTAACAACAACCCCTTCTCCTCTTCTTGATTCTCTAGCAAATCATTCTTCCCAATAACCTACCCTCCAACGATGTCGCTTACAACCACCACCTAGCTTCTTCTCTTCCTCTTCTTCTATAAATCCTCCACCCTACCTTTACACTCAACTCGCTTTCCTCCTAGGTCATCACCTTCTCATAGTGTCACTTTCAATACCCCCATTATTCCTACTCCCATTCTCTCCCCTAATTCACATCCATTTCCAATATCCTTCATCCCTTGTTCTCACATTTCTAATAATCTTGCTTGACCTACCTCATTATTTGCACATACCACCAACACCATCTTGCCTACTCCTAGAGAGTGTCATTATTGGGAGAAGTGTGCCACACAATATGACTCTCAACTTACTACATCTATCCCATTTATTTCCCCTCCTCCTATCAATATTCCTCAATACTCTCAATCATCATCATCCTCTTCTACCTCTCCACACTCGGTATTGTTGTCACAATAAGCACATCATGGGATATCTTATGTATTGATACTTATGATCAATCCTGGTCTGGGGGAGTACACTATACGTAATGCTCATATCTCCCCTCCTAGTGTATAGTCCATTAGATACTTTGGTTGTCCTCAAAATATACCATGTACCTATAACTATAGGTGTCATTATTCCTCTTGGTCCACTAACAAATCAAACCAATTTTGTCTATGGAGGTATTAATACCTCTCCAAAAACACTTGAGCCCAAAGAATCAGAAGATAAATTTTGCAACAACCTAGATTACATGTCCAACTCATATTTTATCATATGGTATTTCCAACATTTAAATTGGAATGGATTTTTCTTAAATGCTATGAACCAGGTTCTAGGATTCATATTGATCCACATTCCTAATAACCTAAAGATAAATCAATCTTGGGTTACCACTGTAACCACATAGACATTCTGGAGGACAAACTCCAACACCTCACCCTCGATACTATAGAGGATAATTTTGACATGGATCCTACATATGAGCTCCATGGTGGACATTCCTTGTAGCTTTTTCCAAACTTCCCCAATTCATATTACCCTGTCTAACACTTCTATCAACGAGCTGCATGAAAATATTGATGCTCTCTCACCTATATTTACTAGCTCTGGAGATGTCTCTTCCCACATTCTTCCCTTCCTTGTCAATCTACACAATCATCCTACATCATATTATACCTCATCGATTCCAACATCACCCAAATTCTCCTCTAGTCATTTTGTGATCATTCCTAAACCAACCACTTCCCTCATCGACTTTGGATACTTCCTCTAATGACTCCACATCCTCATTTAATTAAAATTCTTTAGTGAATATGATTTTTATTGATCTATTTGCTCCACTCCACTATGTTGCCCATCTTGATAGAATCATTAGCATCGATCCAAACTACATCAACTAAACATGACTTTCTTTCATCTAAACATGTGTTACACCAAGCTAGCACTTACCTTCCTCCATTATCGCTCTAAGCTTCTTCTATCAACCATGCAAAAATTGCTCATGATGATGAGGTCCTTGTTGAGAATGTAGTCAATGATCTACATCTCATCCCTATCCCTACCCAACTTGAATATGGCTCCCACATGCTTATGGAGGACACCATAGATGTTGACATCAATGATGATCCTACTAATCCCCATATCATAAAACTTGGACAAAGCTTATCCATTGAAGAGTGAGAAAACTTTACTACACTCCTTAAGCAATACAAGAAAGTCTTTGCTTGGTCCTATACCGACATGCCCGATCTTGACCCATCTTTAGTGGTCCATAACCTCACACTCGATAATAGCGCAAAACTAGTTAAACAAAAACTCAAGAAGATGCACCCCACAATCACTTTAATGGTCAAATAGGAGTTACAAAAACTCCTAGATGTGGGATTTATTCAATCGATTGACTACCCTGAGTGGGTATCCAATATGGTACCTATTGGAAAGTCAAAGAAGGAAATACGCATATGCACTGATTTTCAAGACTTCAACAAAGCATACCCTAAAGATAATTTTCCCTTACCCAACATCAATACACTAGTCGATTCCACCACTAGTCATGAAATGTTATCCCTCATGGATGGATTTTTAGGTTACAACTAAATTTGAGTTAACCCTAATGATCAACATAAAACATCCTTCACCACTCCTTGGGGGACTTTCTACTACAAGGTCATGCCATTTGGCCTTAAAAATATAGGTGCTACATATAAATGTGCCATGACCTACATATTTCATGATTACATGCACAAAATCATGGAAGACTATGTGGATGACCTACTGGCTAAATCCAAAAAGTACCATCAACACATCAATGTTCTACACCAAATATTTGATCGCCTCTTAGAGCATAATGTGTGATTGAATCCAAAAAATGTGTCTTTGGCGTAACCTCAGGAAAACTTCTAGGCTTCATCATCTCCTAATGCAACATTGAAGTGGACCCACAAAAGGTCAAAGCCATCATAGAAATGCCTCCCCCTATGAATTTAAAGGAATTGTGCAGCTTGCAAGGGAAGATTCAAGTGATTCATCGCTTTATAGCCCAACTATCAGATAAATGCAAGTCATTTAATCATTTATTACAAAAGGGGGTCACATTTGAATGGGACCAATAATGTCAAACTACCTTCCAAGAAATCAAGACATACCTTACCTCACCACCAATTTATTCCCCACCTCGACTAGGATTTCCTTTCCACCTGTATATATCAACCACCAATTTTGCTTTAGGTACTATGCTAAGTCAAAAGAATGAGGCTAGTTGAGAGCAAGCTATATACTATATCAGTCACACATTAGTAAGCTATAAAACATGATATGCATATATGGAGAAGTTATGCTTGGTGGTAGTTTTCACCACCAAGAAGCTTTGACATTATATGCTTAACCATACCACCTATGTCATCGCTCTAGAGAACCCACTTAGATACATGATGGGTAGATCCTACAAAAATAGAAAAACTAACAAATGGATCATGCTATTAACAGAATTTGACCTAGAATTCATTATTTAGAAATCCATTAAGGGTCAAGTCATTGCAAACCAACTTGTGAAAGCTCCACTTGAAGATGACAAACCACTTCTTATCAAGATTCCCAATGACTCAGTATTCAACACCATTGAAATTGAAAAATATGTCGAGCCTATGACCAATGCTGACCTAACACTCTTCTTTAAAGTTTCTAAGTGTAAACAAGGGGGAGGTGCTAGAATAGTTTTCTTTACACCAAAATGGGCTACACTCCACTTTTCATTCAAACTAGACCTCCCCTGCACAAACAACAATGTCGAATATGAAGCACTTATTCTCGACCTTAAAACTGTACTCATAAGGTACATCGAATGATTATAAATATTTGGTGATTTCTTTCTTATTGTTAACCAAGTGAAAGAAATATAGCAATTGTTGTCCCAATTCTCAAACAATACAAAGAATTTGTAGAGCAATTGTTGTCCCAATTTGAGTGGTATGAAATAGATGCTTCTCTAAGATCAACAAATCAATTCATAAGTACTATGGCCTCTCTTGACTCCCTAATTCTATAAAACTCATAATATAAGATAACCCACATCTATGTACAAACCCTCCACAAGTCTTCTATTTCTACGAAGACCTCCTCTAATGATGTGGACATCAATTTTGTCCAAGCAAAGCCTTGTGATCCTTGGTTTTCCCAAATCAAGGACTACATCAAGCTAGGTATCCTTCCCATAATTTTACTTAATGGAAAAAATGCACCTTCAAGCAAAAAGTTGCTAGATATACCCTACTAGGGGATATACTCTACAAACATAGCTATGATGGAATCCTCCTTTATTGCCTAGAGCCACATGAGGTCAATCATGTCATCTCTACAGTTCACAATGGTACTTGTGGTGGTCACTTTAGTGGAATGGCCATCACTAAGTACATTTTATGCATGGGTTACTACTGGCCCACCATGGAACATGATTGTTGCACCTATATCAAGAAATGCATCAAATGTCAGCAACACACCAACCTAACCCACCTACCATCCCAAGCCTTATAGCCAATTCAATCAATATGGCCCTTATCCCAATGGGGTCTAGATATTATAGGAAAAATCACCCCTGCTTCATCAAGAAAACACAAATTCATCATTACCACCATAGAATACTTCACAAAATGGGTTGAAGCCATCCCTCTTATCCAAATGATAGGACCCAAAATTATTGATTTTATCACACAACATATCATATGTCATTTTGGCATTCCTTCTCGAATCATTTTTTATAATGGCACACCATTCAAAAATAAGGATGTTCAAGCAATGTGCAACAAATATAATATCTAGCATAGCTTCTTAACTCCCTATTACCCTCAAGGCAATGGCCAAGCTGAGGCAACCAACAAAACTATTTACACCATCCTTCGCAAAATCATTGCAAAATCCCATCATGATTGGCATAACCAAATTATCTTTGTACTTTGGGCATATTGAATAAGTATTAGAACACCCACTAGGGCAATCCCATTCTCCTTAGTTTATGGTGTTGAGGCCATCATGCCCTTAGAGTTGGAAATCCCTTCTTTGAGAATTTTGCTACAAGAATTCATAGACGACGACACTGCTCACCAAGCTCGTTTAGACCAACTTACACTTATTGATGAATGTCACATAAATGCCATTGAGCATATTTGTATTTACCAAGATCATGTTTGGCGTGCATACAATAACAAAGTTCATCAACACAAATTCCAAATTGGATCTTATGCTAAAGGAAAACCAATAGAACCTAAATCAACCATGCCACTTACAGGATAAATTCACTCCAAATTGGTTAGGCCCATACATTATCAAACAAAAATTTGGTTCTGGAGCCTATTGACTTGCCAATATTGAAGGAATAGAGGAACCTAAACCCCTCAACATCATCCATCTTCATGCATTTTATGCTTGACACTATCAACCAAGGCTCTCTCATTCTTGCATATTCAATATAAAAAATAACAAAAATACAAAAACAATAACAACAATAATAAAAACAAAAACAACAAAAATGCCTTCAATGACAATGATCCATTTCATTCATTCATTTTCTCAATTCTTTATTCAGCCACTTAACATAAGTGACTCAATAATTAAACAATTCAATTCATTCCTTTTTCATTCTTATTTTTCCTCCAACTTTCTTTCCTTCCCCATTTCTTCTCTCATTCCTTCTATCAGATTCATGTCGATGTTGTATGGTCATGCACGAGTGGCTACATACCTTTGACTAGTTCTATTTTTCTCTCTTTCCCCCTTTTATTCTTCCTTTCCTTTTCTACTTTCCTCTCCTTTCCCTCTCTTTTCCTTCTTAGGTCACCTATCAATGTTGTATGGTCACACATGAGTGGCTACATACCTTTGGTTGGTTCCTTTCCCCCCTCTTTCTTTCTTTCTCTCTTCTCCCTTCTTCCCATACTTCTTAATTCATTCTATATTCTTCTCTCTCTAAATTATTTCCTTCCAAACATTATGCTTCTCATTATTTATTCATTCATGTTGATACTACCAAACATTGGCATTCAATTCATTCATTATATTCATACACAAATCAAATAAATGCTCCTCATATGCTCAATTTTTCAAAATTTTGGATGTGTGAATATACATTTAACCTATCTCATTTGGTTTCCTTAATCAATGACATGTTTATTGCATGTTGGTACATGTCCATAGGTATTATGTCATCTCACATCATCATGCATATCATTACACTACATTGCTCTTTGTCACATTATCATGTCAATTAGCTTGTACATATGCACCCCACAAAAATAAACAACAAACAAAAAATCCCAAAAACAAAAAGAGGAAGAGATAAACATACACTAGTTAGTGCAACTAAAGTGATGTCCAATCCTATTCTGAGGTTGTTTGGTAAATAGAAAACTCTTCTATTATTCAACCATTTTTAGTTGATCCAATCAACCTTTATTGAACCTTGTTAGATTCTAAAGCACTTCAAGCCTTCCGCTGGCTGACTTAAGTTCTTTCATGGACCAATCACATATCAAACACTAAGAAAATTTTGAGTTTAGGGAGGACAACACCTTGAGTAGCCTTTACCACAAAGTGAATGATTTCCCTGCTCATCCTATCATTTGCATGATCCAAGCCTAAGGATCCAAAATAGGACAAGCTGCAAAAAAAGAAGAAAAAAAGAACATAAAAGAATAAAAAGAATAAAGAACAAAAAGATAACTACCAAACAACTTGTTCTTGATATCCTTAAGTATTTTAGACGACTCCACCAGGGCTATAGATGCTTGGTCGATAGTGGAGCAATATTGACAGATTATGGGGATAACCTCCACCGAGGCTATAGATACCTATCTAGCAATGGAGTATGCCTTATGAGTGGTTACATGTCTATCACATTAGTGACCTTATTTTGTATAGACCACTGCATGCTCATGGATGAGCTAGCTTATACTGGATAAGTTTACAATTGGTTAGTCCAACCTCACTCAAAATGGATAAATAAACATTATTGCACACACATTGGTCCATGATAGGCTTAATCTTAGTCAAGATAGTCAAGATTTTTATAGAATATTGGTTGACAAATAGATGAGTTTGATTGTTCAAACTATGGTGTTTGAATCTCTAGAAATTCTTCTAGCATCCAAAATCACTTGGAAGAAGGCACAAACAACATCACAACTAGTTCCACCAAACAACAATGTTCTCTTCACATCATTAGTACACTGTACAATTAATAGGTCATTAGGATCATTATGCATAGCCATTTAGCTCCTATTCAAACCATCATTTGCATCGCTTACCTATGTCTCTTGTTAGCTTTGCACTCATCATACACATTGCATGTTTGTTTGCATCATATTAGGTCAATATGTGTCACTCTCAATTTATCATTGATTAATCAAAACCATTTGTGATTGTCAAATTCAAATACATGCATCCAAAAATATGACTACACAAGCACATATCAAGTGTACATACGATATATTTTTCAAATACATACATTTTTATTCCTAAACATCAACAAATAACAAAGGAATGCTACATCTTATATACCATCTATCAAACCACATACCTCACTACATGATCACATATATTAAACATCTACAACCATACATCATACACAATAAATACACATCAAAACATCACATATAATCATAAATACCCATCACATATATCATATATCAAAATGATATGTACATAATCAAAATTTCTTGTAAGCTACATCACCTACCACATGCTACATCCTTATCATCATCTAACACATGTACAGTAAACATATACAAAAGTAGTGGTATATCTACCATGCCAAAAAAGAACATCAACCTTACTCACCATTGGGAGTCTCCCCACTCCTCTCATGCACCCTAGGATACTCCTCAACACTCCTCTCCATACCCTCTCCACCCTATGCTTGGGCAGATCCCTTTGCCTATGATGTTTTAAGCTCCACAACTCAAGGTATTGTTGGGACCATTGACTGTGTGCTCCTCTGACTTCATCACGACTATGAATAAGACTAGAACCTTGAATATGATGAAATTGATAAAACCTGTCTCACCATATCTAACTCCAACATGGATACTATATTCTTATCTCAAATATAGAGAGCCTCGACATCATCCCATGCTTCCTAGAGGTCCCCAATCCTATTCATCTCTACAACCATGGCATCTCATTCACCCTACATGATCTGCACCTTTGATATAGTCTGATCTAGTGTCACAACCACTACATCTAGCTCTTGTTGTAGTCTCTTCCTTTCTTCTAGATCTACATATCTCTTTGTTGATATATTCATCCTCTCCAAAGTACAAACAACCTCTCTATTAGGCATTCGTACATCTACCTATTGCACCTTGTTTCTCAACATATTGGTCTCTTCCATAGCATCCAGTATATCCTACAACCAAAAATTATCATCAATATATTATCCCATAAAATTTAATGTTGATGTCTCCTCTCCTAGCACCTTCACTACCTCCTCCACTGTTGCCATAGATGGGACTTATTTGTTGTCCATATATGGCTACACACATCACCTAAGTGGTGACTCATCCAACTCCTCATCCTCATCATCATCGAAATCAACCGTAGTCTTTAAGACACCTACTACTATCCTTGAGCTACCTAATCTTGCCTCAATCTCACTTGTAATCCACTCCAACCTACCAACTTTCACTACCCCTACATCTTTAGAACCATCCACCACTCTTATCTCGAGCTCCCACCTCTAGGTCGTCCACTAGGCATCATACTTTGGCATGGTCCCTACACCATCTACATATAGTATCACCATATCCTCATCCAATTTTATATACAATGGGTCCACCCATGGTATCATCCCATGATCTCCCTTGACCCTCCAGATCACTACTGATATATCAAGTAACCTCTTCCACAGACCAAACTCTATCAACACACGTGAAAACAAAAAGAAATCAATCTAGGTTTGATAATGACAAACAACCCATATACCTTACCTAACTCAAATTAACTCATCTACATCCTCTACCCACATGGGTGCTCCTCTCCATGGATACCAAGTAATATCCTAAATCCTCAATATCCCAAAATTCTCTCGATAATATAGCGCATTATTGTCATGCAACCTCTTCACCCAGTATTCCATATATATCTGCCATCTCAAGGAATATGACATCCTCCCCCATCATACTATGTTCTTGATATTGTAATTCCATAGGCTTTGTCATGGCTATATGCTTCCATGTCCATAGATATACCAATAAACTATAACTCAACCCTATTTATTGAGTCATCCTCATGCCATGCAACTCCTTGTAGGTCTGAGGAAAACATAGTTGGTGCCCATGCAAATCATACCTCCCTCTCCACCATATCACATATGATACCAATCATGTTCTAGAGGAACCTCACCCCTAAAGAGTCTAGAAGCACATAGCTGACAATCAAGACCATCGCTAGAGTGTGTCTCAATGACAATACCTGGATCTTCCAATAATCCTCATACAAGACACCCCCACCACCATACTCTATTGCTTGCCACCCAAGATTGAATACCCTTTGCAATATGAAATCTCTTTTTTGGCTCCCTCCAGTAGCTATAATAGTAACTCCCTCAATGGGAACCCTATAAATCTTGTATATATCCTCTAGAGTAATAGTCATTTCCCCATTGATAAATGGAAGGTGTTCCTATCTAGATCCCAATGCTCACATAGCACCGATAGATATGAATGGTCGCAATGGATGGTCACCATGTGTGCCACTCCATAAAACCCTATCTTATACAACCAATCCTGGTCCTCTATCATCCACACCCTCCTCAAATCATCCAATAATGGTCAAAATTGATGTCTTGATCACACATCCTTGACCTAACATCATTCACCAATGTCACACAAGCTATCAAAAAAATTGGTTTGTATGATTGTATAAATTTGTGCAATCATATGGCTCCATATGATTGAATCGTATCATGTAGATTCAACTACCCATTTCATTGAAACACACCTCCCTTATCAAAAAACTTCCTAATCCACTCCAAAATGCACAAACAATACACACTTACACAATGCAAGCACATACACACATAAAACAATGTGTCACAAAGTAAACAAAAATAAATGCACAATACACATACATGCATGTAAGCCCCAAACCAATTTTCCATTTACCCCACACAATGCTAACTATCCTACCATTCTTCTATGACTTCATTTCACTAACACTTGGACCCTAGGGTTCATTTTATTTCTAAAATCCAAAAACATGGGAAAAAATTAACTAACTAGAACTACACACCCTCCAATGCTAGCACTAACTGCATCCTTGGCCATCTTGTCAATTTGATAGTATTTTGTGTCACAAATTCACCCTCACCACTCTTCTACTCCTAATTCTCCTCAATCGCATAATGCAAATGAGGAGTGCATACTATGATCACACCTTTATAAAAGTGTGTCAGCCAATCATATGGATAGGTACGCTCTTTTTTTATTGCATCCCTCCATATGATCAAAAAAACTGCCTCCTTATTTTGCTATGCACCTCCAAATCTTGATCTTTATCGATTCCTCATATCCTTTTTCACACCTCTCTTCCAATAACCACTTTATCAAGTAATTTGTCATTGTTTTTTGCTTCTTCACCCATCAACTCATCACTTGAGGGGGTAGACATCATATACTAAAGCCACCTTGTGCATGATCAATATTCAAACACTCAATCTTGGAATTTGTGTTTATCCAAGAACCTTTTCCTGAGACTATCACAAGCCCTCCTTTGTTGGGGTAAACAAAAGCATAATTTCTCTTCTCAATCAAAAACTTCCAATTCAAAATACAAATTTGGTATGTTGTATGTTAATAATTGTAGGCTTACTCATGTGTGTACGCTTCATCGAGGTGGCCAATCGAGCCCACTGAAGCAATCATGAGTATACCTACATATGGCTAACCAGTCTACCAACCCAAATGATCTCATCAATCTATCAAAGGTAAAGTTTCAAGGATACTCATCCCTTCCATAATTGGGGCATCTTACATTGATCATGATACAAGGCAATCTTGCATCTACTCCCTCAACAATCATCATGGTATAAAAAAGTTCATAATCAATCATACTCAATCACACCACAACCACAATCATCCATCATGATTTAAATTCTCCCACAATTAATCACCAATCCAGTATCATAAGTTTTTGCACTGCATCATGTCTTCACACAATGCAATACAAAAAGGGGTAAATGTAGACACCTAAAAATATCACATTTATCCTTGTGCAATGCTAATGATGGATTAATTTGCAAAACCCACAAAATTTGCATAATTTCCCTAAAAATCACTATTCATCCCACTTAAGCCCCTTGGCCACTTAATCCCTTTCCTACGCTTAGCCCCTAGTCACCATGTGACCACCCCTTTAGCCTAACCTAGGGACACCTCATCCTAGTCTACCCTTTGACTAGTCTACCTTCCACCTAAGCCTAGATTACTCTATCTTAACCATGGTAAACCTAATTCTTGGTCAACCTCACCCCCTAGCCTAGCTTCCACCTAAGCCTAGCCTCCACCTCACCTTGGTCAACCCTAAACCCATGGTTAACCTAACTATGGTCAAACCTTAACTCTTGCTCCCCTCCACATCCCCATGTGCATTCAATGTCATAAATGACATTTGAAGACTTTTGCATTCAAGGCATTCAAGGTATTGAAAGCATGGATGAGTCATCCTCCACCATGCCATAATGGGGAGAAGACTTTCATGTCCCATGCATTTATGAGGGATGGCTCACCCATGCCCATTTAATGCATGTGGATGGGTGAGGACTTCTCTCACCCAAACCCATTTATGAGGTATGGCACACCATGCCACCTCAGGGGACACCTCACAGGACACCTCAGCCCCCCTGACCTTGGCCAAGTCTATAAATAGAAGGCCATTTTCACCATTTCTAAGATATAACACATTTACATACCTAAACTCTATAGAAATTATCTTAGACTTTAGTGCACTCAACATTCACTTACCATCAACCACCATGGATGCCCATACGTCTCTCTCACCACTTCCTTTTGAATGATAAATTGTCCTTAGTTACAGGTATAAAAGATCAGTCGGCAAAGACAAAAGCTCCAACATCAAAAGAACCTCTACAACACAACAATCTTGTATCTGGTTAATGCAGAGGCATTCATATAGATAGGTATGATCAAAAGGATCGCACCTAAGGGTACAATCCACTCCAGGGACCCATTTCATTCTAAAATATTACAACAAATAGCCAGGTCAAGTAAGTTATTTTTTTTACTATTTTATGTCATTTTCAACATCTTACATCATGCATTAGACTAGTTTCTTTTGGTCTTTTTGTCTTTTATCATGAGGGGTCTGATTGAGATAGGCCCTCAAACATTACTAATATTTTTTGTAAGGTTGTGAAGGTTTAGATGATCTCTACAACCAATACTGACCCACATGCAATAAGCCCACTCCATTTGAGGATCCTATGGAAGACCTTTGGTGTTATTAAATCATCAATTGAAAGAGGGCTTTTGTCTTGGAAGACCCATATTATTTCCCTGAGGTAATCTTGTGAAATAGGACTAATTTTGTAATATTTTTTACTTGTTAACGTAAACAACACGTTTTCCATTGAGTTCAATAGTGATATATTATTCTATGTTCTTTTAATTAAAATATAGTGATATATAATGCTATGGTATTATTTTAATTAAAATATAGTGATATATTGTGCTATGGTGTTCTTTTAATTAAAATATAGTGATATATTATGTTATGGTGTTCTTTTAATTAATGATTGTGATCTATTATGCTATGGTGTTATTTTAATGAAAAGATAGCGCTCTATTATGTTATGGTGTTCTTTTAATTAAAAGATAGTAATATATTATGTTATGGTGTTTTTTAAAAAAAATATAGTGATCTACTATTTAGTTGCTTGGTTGGAAAATATGGGTTATGGGGTTCCTTGTAAAAAAAAAATTGAGAAAAGCTTTGGTATTGATAAATATTTATAATGGTTTTCCTGAGACTTGAGTAGATAAGGAAACCATTATAGAGAGAAGTATGGGATTCTATCCTTGATTGTTTGAAATGTATTTTGCATGGTTGGTTGTCTTTATGCATGGTGCATGTTAAGTTGCATTGCATATAAGAGCTATCCTAATCCCTAAGTTTTCTAAACTAAGATCATGGTCAAAGGAGATATCCAAAGGAATACATTGAAAGATAGAATATTGAAATGGAACCTTTGTATTTCTATGTTTTTGTATTTTAAGAAAGGAATACTTGAAGGAATTTATAATTGAAATTATGCAAATCTTTTGATGAAGAAAGGATGTAATGTAGATATCATGTTTTAGTATTTCAAGACTTGATCAAGAATGAAATATTATTGTGTTGTTATTTTGTTATGGAAGTTCTTGGAATATTGGTTATGTGCAAAATGGAATAATAAGTCTAGTGCATAGATTATGATTATAATGTTCTAGATGTTGTTCATTCTTTCTTATTAAAATAAAGGAATTGCTAAATGTTAGTATTATGGATGTAAGTATTTTAATTAATATCCTAGTTCTAGCATTGTGTTATATTTAAGCATGTTATTTCTGTTATAGCACTTTAATTCCTTTAATGGAAGAGATGTTATATTTTTAATATTATGTATAATTCTTGGGTTTGGTGGGGAATTCTTGGGCATGGATTTTAGAGCCATATTAGGACCCTTGAGTCAAGAAGGTAACCCAATCTTGGAAGGAGTTGCGGTGATGCAATAACCAAGTATTTGCTAATCTAGGAGGAGTTGTGGTGATGCAATAACTAGATATTTGTGAATGATACACCTTGAACAGTGAGGCTCGGGTGTTCCAAAGTAGTGAGGTCTTTGGAATCATTCACAAGATAGTATAGTGGTGGCACCTTGAACGGTGAGGATTGGGTGACCATGCTCATTACCAGGTGAGTGGTAATGGCCTTAGTTAGCCCACAAAGGTGTGGTAACTAAGCACTAAGGCATTACACCAGAATAATCCTACATAGATGGACTTATGTAGGGTTAGGGAAATGGTATCCCCCTTTAAGTGTTATGGGCCTTAAAGGATAATCCCTATGCCATGGTCAAGTTGTCCTATACCGATGAGGGTATAGGAAAGGTGGGGGACCACTATTGGTGTCCTTTCTAAATGGTGAGGTTTAGAAAGGTGAACCCCAAAAATATGGGATGTTGGCCACTCCTATCCACTTGAGTGTCATCTGTAGTGACATTGAACTCAAAATGTGGTTATGCCTTATAATGCTGAAAATTATTGGGACTTCTTTGTGAACCTTGCTTGTGATATAAAAAAATTATCTCTCTTGGGTTGGTTTTGGTGGGTTGTTACAGTTGGTATCAGAGCTCTAGGTCATAGGACTAGAAGCTTCCATGGAGAGAACCTAGGATGAGCCTTGACTTGATGTGCTACTTTGGGGAGACTTACTCTTCTAGGGACCTTAACTTGATCTAGGATAAGATGGGTATTGCACATCGTTTGGACCAGTTAGACCAAGGAGTAAAAATCCTAGAGAGTATAGTTTCTTATTGGGGATGGCACCTTGTGGTGAGGTAAGTGTGACCATGATCATTATCAAGTGAGTGATAATGGTCTAAGTTAGTTCATGGGGAAATGAAACTAACTAATTGTAAGTACAATTTGGAAGAAATTATAACTTACCTAACTCCTTTTTGTGGATAGGAGATGGCACCTATTTTGAGAGGAGGATCATCTAAGAAGGTGGGGTTAGCTACATAAGAGGAAGTTGTAGTACATCCCAAAATAATTTTAGAAGAATAATGGACTCTAATAAGAGATTGGAAGAACAATGGACTCTAGTAAGAAGTTTGGAAGAACAATGGACTCCAACAAGAAAATTGGAAGAATAATGGACTCTAGTGAGAGGGTGGAAGACCTTTCTTCCATAGTTAAGTTGCTTCAAGAATAGATGGAACAACAATGTAAAATGTTAGAAACCCTAATTAATAAGGAAATAGATAATAAGGATTTAGAGGGTAGATAGGAAGAGAATCCTGTTAGAAGAAACCATGAAGGTAAAGCTTGGATCGAGGTTGAGCTTGCCAAGGACCTTAAGAATGTTAAGGTAGCTAAATTTAATGGAAGAGAAGGGGGTGATGTAGTAGAGTCATGGTTGAATGAGTTGGAAACTTTCTTTTCCATGAAGAATTATTCATCTAAAACCCAAACTATTTGGGCTACCCTTCATCTTTAGGATGCAACCTTAGAATGGTGGAACACATTCAGGGTAGGCAAAGGAATCCAAGTTATGGACCTTAAATGGGATAGTTTTGTTAGGGAATTTAAGAAGATATTCCTATCAGATCAATTTTATGTAGAGAAGTTTGAGGAGTTTTCTATGCTCCAATAGGGTACATTGTCTATGGAGGTATATTATCAAAGATTCGTTAAACTCTTGAAATATGTTCCTGAGTATGAGATCAATGAACAATTAAAGGTGCATAAGTTCATCTTGGGGGTGGATCCTAAGATTAGGATAGTAATTAATTTTCTCAAACCCAAAACCCTTCAAAAAGCTTATGATTTGGCTTAATAGGAAGAGACCAATCTACAAACCAAGAAGACCTTCTTCAACTATGTAGGGTTGATAGAGGTAGAGAGATAAGAACTCAAGAAGAGAAAGAGTGTTGGGTTTATGAAATGGGATAAGGAGAAAAATAAGAAAAGTAAAGGGAACCCAAAGTTTAGGAATAAGAACAATGGGAACCAAGGGAATTATAAGAAGAATTTCTAAAAAAAGGATAATTCAAAACCTCAACCTCAAAGTAGAATGAGCTCAAAAAGAGAGAATAAGGGAGAAAATGTAGGAAAGATCTCAGGCACCTAGGATAGGTTGCTTCATTTGTGGGGGTCCTCATTATGCAAATAAGTGTCCCCAATGGCCAAAGTCAAGTAGAGCAAAAGCACCACAAATCTATGTAGCTATAGGAAGTCAGAACTTGGATGGACAAGCAACTCCTATGTTATTGAATGGTAAGTTGTTTAATAAGAATGTTAAAGTTTTAATTGATAGTGGAGCTACAGATAGTTTTATTTCCACTAGTATTATCGAGGATATGCTAGAAAGACCTAGATTTTTGGCACAAGGGTGGAAAGTTGAGTATGGGTCTAGATAGACTTACTTAGTGGATCAATGTTTTCCTATGATTGAGATCACCTTACCCAATGGATCCACTATTTGGCACTTATATGTAGCACCACTACATGCCTTTGATATTATCCTAGGGATGGATTGGTTAAAGGCTCATGGAGCCCTAATCAACTTCCAAGAAATATGGATGGATTATATTGATAAGGATAAGAAGAGAGTTAGGGTTCAAAGTAGGCAAGGGTATTTTTGACCACATTTGTTGTCATCTATGCAACTAAAGAAAGCAATCAAAAGAGGTGGTATGTTGTATGTAGTCAAGATAAATGGTAAGATAGATGATAATGGGGATGAGAAAATATTTAAGAAACATCCAATTCTGCATGAATTTAGGGATGTATTTCTAGAAGATCTCCCAGGCCTACCACCTCAACGTGAATTTGACTTCACCATTGAACTAATGCCTAGAGCTGAACCTATTGCAAGGACACCTTATAGAATGACTCCTATTGAGTTGCAAGAGTTAAAGGTGCAACTTCAAGATTTATTGGAGAAGGGTTTGATTAAACCTAGTGTGTCACCTTAGGGTGCTCTAATATTATTTGTGAAAAATAAGGATGGTTCCTTGAGGTTGTGCATTGATTATAGGATGTTGAATAAGGTGACCATCAAGAATAGGTATCCTTTGCCAAGGATTGATGATCTCTTTGATCAGTTAAAGGATGCCACTATATTTTCAAATATTGATTTGAGATCTGGATATCATCAATTGAGGATTCATGAGGAGGATACTCACAAAATAACCTTTAAGACTAGATATGGACACTATGAGTTCATAGTGTTGCCATTTGGGTTGACAAATGCACTAATAACTTTTATGAATCTGATGAACAATGTGTTCAAGAAATATCTAGATCAGTTTGTTTTGATATTTCTAGATGATATCTTGATATATTCTCACACCAAAGAGGAACATGACCAACATTTGAGGTTAGTGTTAGAGGTGTTGAGGAAAAACCAACTTTATGGAAAGTTGTCTAAGTGTGAGTTCTATGCCTCACAAGTTTAGTATTTGGGGTATATCATATCTGTAGAAGGGATTGTTGTAGATCCTAAGAAAATTGAGGCTATTTTGAGTTGGCCTACACCCACTAATGTGTCAGAAGTTAGAAGCTTCATGGGGATCACTGGTTATTATAGGTATTTTATGAAGGATTATTCAAAAATTACCTACTCTATCACCAACCTTCAGAGAAAAGGAAAAGAGTTCAAATGGATAGATAAATGTGAGACCACCTTTGAAACTCTAAAGAATAAGCTGACTACAACACCAATTCTCAAGATATTGGATCCTCTTGGGAATTTTATAGTATGTATAGATGCTTCCTTAGAAGGTTTGGGTGGGGTGTTGTCCTAGAATGAAGCTACAATAGCATATGAGTCTAGGAAACTCAAGAAGCATGAGTTGAATTATGCTACACATGACCTAGAGTTGGTAGTAGTTGTGCATGCACTAAAGGTCTAGAGGCACTATTTGTTGGGGAAACCATTTGAGCTAAGGATAGACCACCAAAGTCTAAGGTATATCTTTACCCAACCTATGTTGAATGCAAGATAAAGAAGGTGGATAGAGTTCTTAGCTGAATATGACTTTGGTATTGAGTATATCAAAGGAAAAGAAAATAAGGTTGTTGATGCCTTAAGTAGGAGAAGGCATATAGCAACATTGACCTAAAGTCATATAGACTTGATGGACAAAGTCAAGGAAATGCAACTATAGGATCAATATTGCATTGAAATCCAAGCTAAAATTGAGAGAAATCTTAAGGAAAATAAGGATTTTAACATAAAATATGGACTTTTATGTTTCAAGGATAGGGTTGTCATACCCAAAATTGGTGATTTAAGGAGAATGATTATGCAAGAGGTACATAGTTCTCCATATTCTGCTCATCTAGGAGGTGCAAATATGAGAGAAAACATGAAAAATACCTTCTATTGGTCAGGAATGAAATAGGATATCACTAGTTTTATTGCTAGATGTTTGGAGTGTCAGAAGGTTAAGGTAGAGCATCAACATCCAATAGGGAAATTATACCCACATGATATACCTACTCAGAAGTGGTAGGTTATATCTATGGATTTTATTGTGGGTTTACCTAAGACTAGGTACCAACATGATGCAATACTTGTGGTGGTCGATAAGTTGACTAAGGTTGCACATTTTATACCAAGAAACATCAAGGATGATGCACCAGTTGTGGCAAATAAGTTTGCCAAGGAAATTTTTAGGTTACATGGTTTTCCTAAGGTGATCATATCAGACAGAGATTCTAGGTTTACATCAGAATTCTGGCAGGCTCTTCATCGTGCAGTGGGCACTAAATTGAATATCAGTTCTGCTTACCATCCAAAAATAGATGGGCAAATAGAGAGGGTGAACCAAGTCCTAGAAGACATGCTTCACATGTATTGCATGGATCAAAAGTCTAAGTGGGAAGACTTTTTGCATCTTGTTGAATTTGCATATAATAATGGATACCATGCATCCTTGGGAATGGCTCCATTTGAGGCCTTGTATGGTAGAAGATGCAGAACACCTCTATCATGGGATAATCCAAAGGATCAGGTGGTGATCAGACCGGACACTATCAGAGAGATGGAGGAGCAACTTAGAGTGATTCGACTAAGGCTCAAGGAAGCAATCGATCACCAGAAGAGCTATGCTGATCTGAAGAGATCACCAAGAGAATTCTCTATGGGAGATAAAGTCTTCTTGAGGGTAAGACCCATGAAAAGTGCCATCAAGTCAACTAAGTTGGATCCTCATTATGTTGGGCCTTTTGAGATCATTGATAAGATTAGTCCAGTAGCCTATAGGCTCACCTTGCCACCCAACCTATCAAAGATCCATGATACTTTCCACATATCCCTACTTAGGAAATATGTTGTTGATCCTTCTCATGTTTGGAATGTTTCAAAATTATAGATGGTAGATCCCTCAGCCATTGAGGTGCGATCGGTAAGGATTCTAGGGTTTCATTCCAAGATGTTGAGGAAATGAACCCTAGATCAATGTAAGGTCTAGTGGGACCAATATTCTAAAAATTGTGCAACTTGGGAAGATGTTGAGGAAATGAGGAAGCAATTCCCATATTTATTTGAATGAAATATATATGCTTTATTTTCAGGAAACATAGAGGATTGTGTTTAGTCCAAGGGGGGAGTATGTAACGACCCTCCTTGGCAGGACTTGTTCTTGATATTTGATTTATGTATTGATGTGTGGATATCTAATGCATAATCTCATTTTATGTTATCAATATGTGTTGGTAGTTGCACTTTATGCTTTGATTATACTACTTTTGGAATATGGTACTACTGATGAATTTGTGGTTGCAGGACCAGGTACTCTCACCGATGGATTGGTATGGGACAACCACCAGAGTTGAGAGAAAAATAGGAAATGATGGATGACATTCTCATCGACAGCTCAAGGGTAAAAAGAAACCCTTCATATAGGTGCATTGCATCATGTGTATGTTTTTTGAATGCACCATTGGGCAAGGAGGTTTCTATTTAGCAAAAGAGCCATCCTTAGTAGGAAGGTGATAACGTCGTAGTTATCATAAAACCACCTACTCAAGGAAAAAACTATTGTTGTGCATATTATTGATTGCATCCTAGTTAGATATGGATGGCTTAGCAAGAGCCTTTGAGTTGTTTGTGGAATTGTTGATATCGATGCTAATGGTTAATATTAGCATTCGATAGTAATTAAATTAATTAGGTGAGTAATTAATTTAATTACACTAATGTTAATAAATAGGATTAGTAATATTTATTTTCGTATGGATTCTTGATTGAGTTTTATCAGGAGTTTTGGGAGTTAATCAAATTTGATCTTCTGGAAGTGGTCCCAAAAGAACAAATAGATGCTAAGGGCCCTAAATGTTATCTTTGTGGTGCTTATTGCCAAAAAAGAGAGAGTGAATTCCTTGGATATGTTTGGGCTTATTTCTCTCTACAATGTTGTGTACAAGATCATTACAAAAATTATTGACGAGAGGCTAAAGATATGGTTGAGCAAAATCATCTTTGAGGAGTAAGGTGGGTTTGTTAATGGTTGGCAAATCCTGGATGGGGTTGTTATTACTACAAAAGTTATTCACTCGATGGAAACTTCTAAGGATAAATCTATGTTCATTAAGTTGGATATGGCTAAAGCCTATAATCGGGTCAAATGGATGATGAGTTGTGTTTCTTTCCTCGTTCTATTTTCTTGTTAATAATGAGTCATCGGAGCTATTTGAGGCCTCGAGGGGATTGAGGCAAAGAGATCCTCTATCTCCTTATTTTTTTATCATTATGACGGAAGGGTAGGGAAGATTTTTCAATTCTCAAGTTAGGTATGGTTTCATTCAGGGTTAGAATTGGGATAATAGTTCGCCACCTCTTTCCCACCTTCAATTTATTTATGACATTGCTTTGTTGGGAGTTGCTACTATCATGGAAGCTCACAACATTAGATGGTCTCTTGACATATATCTTGGCACTTTTGGACATTTTAGTAATGATGACAAGTCTTCTATTTTCTTCTTCAATACCCCTCCTCTTATTCAAGCCATAATTGCTCGAATTCTAAGATTTCAGGTCAAGACTCCCCCTTCATTTATCTTGGTATTCTGATTTCATATCATCCTCTGCCTAGATATTATTTGCATTCTATGTTGGATAAGTTTAGAAGTAATGTGAATCACTAGACCATTTGATGGCTCTCCTTTGTGGGTAGAGTGTTGCTTTTAAAATATATTGTTCAAGATTTACCCATCTATAGATTTTTTGTGCAAAAAGCTCCCTCTCATTTCATCAAGGACATGGATGCTTTGTCAAGACAGTTTTTGTGGTCTAGAAAACTTGCTCAATATAAATAGAGTTTGGTTAGGTGGGATTCTATTTGTAGGTCGGTTCAAGAGGGAGGCCTTAGGTTGCGACAGGCAGCTCTTTCTAGGCAGCCTCTGGCTGCAAAAATTTATTGGAGATGGTGTATTTCTCAAGATCATATTTTGGCTAAAATTTTATCTTGTAAGTAATTGAGAGGTATTTCTGAGGCTAAGATCCCTAAAGTCATCTTGGTTGGAAAAGGTTCGATTATCTAGGACAGTCTAAAATGAGGGACTAATTTTAATTAAGTAGGGTTTGTTCTGGATTTTCAATTAGGGATCAGATGCTCTTTTCTAGGAGGATTCTTGGGATGGCCACCCTCCTATCTTGACTCAATATCCCAGGCTACATTTCCTAAGCATTTGTTTTTTGGAACTGGGTTGGTCTCATGTGGAGGACTTTAAAACAATCCAGTATTTTGGTAATCTGGAGACTTACAAGTGGAAATATCCACAGGAATGGCCCCGGGGGAGATTGGCTGAGGACAAATATGTGCTTGCTCGTATTCTTGTGGGGAGGCCATGTTCTTCATTGAGGGGTAAAAATAGTTTGTCTTGGAACCCTAATCCCAAGAGAACCTACTCTGTAGCATATGGCTACCAGGTTCTTGATATGCAAAATTTTGGGAGCCTCCTTATCACATGGTGGAAAAAGGTGTGGAATGAATTTTCTTGACCTAAATCTAACGTTTTTGTCTGGCTAGTAGCTCAGAATAAATGCCTCACTTGGGAGAACTTGAGGAAGAGGGAATTTTAGGCTCTCTCTATTTGTGTCCTTTGTGGTAATAATGAAGATGTCTCTTCTCATTTATTTTTCCAATGCTCCCTTTCCAGAGATATTTGACACCGTTGGTGGAGTGCCTAGAACCATCCTTGTTTTCATGTGCTCTCCCTGGTGGAGTTTTGTGGGTAGACCTCCGACAAATTCAGATGGATTGGAATTTGGGCCCTTCTTGCATCATCTAGCAGATTTGGCTTGAACGGAACCATCGCATCTTTTAGGGTAGTCATTTGGTTCAATAGATCTGGCAAAGGATCATGGCTATGGTTCAGGAAACTATCCATAGAAAATGCGATGTGAACCCTCTTTTGGACTCTAGGGAGGAGAAGGTACGACAGGCCCTTGGTCTCTTTGGGGTTGAAGTGGACTCTTCTCGCCCTAGCAGGGCTTCTTAGCTTAGCAAGAAAGTTAGGAGAGATGGTAGGTGGAGGCCGCCCCCTAGAGGAGTTTTAAAAATTAATACTCATGGGTCGTCCAGGTGTAATCCTGGACATTCTGGAATTGGCGGTGTTGGGAGAGACTCTACTGGTGTGGTCAGATTTTTATTTTCCATTTATAAAGGTGTTCACTCCAACAATTTTATGGAAGCTCTTACGATTCTTAAGGCCTTGCAGAGGAGGTTTTCTCTTGGATGGCGCAGGAGCATCTGCGAGTCTGACACTCAGATTTTGGTTAATCTTTTAAACAGCAAAAGGTTGGAGGATTTTAATTGGCAATTTGTCTCTACGACCGTTTAGATTCTCAGAATTAGTGAAGAGTTTGAATTCATCTCCTTTGTGCACATTCCAAGGTAATGGAATGGGGTTGCTGATTATTTGGCCAAAAGGGTTTTGGAGCTTTCAGGTCCTTATATTATGGATAACTATGAGAGTCTCCCATCTGGGACTCTCAACACCTCTAGGAGTTGATCCACAAGGATGTTCAGACTTAATGTGGTTTTCTTGTTGTCTTCTTCGGGTTTTGACCCTGTCTAGTGGTTTTAGCTTGTTTTGTTGCTTACTTGAACCTTGGTTGGGGGCTTCACTGTACTTTGTAATCTTGTCTTATTATTAATAAATTTGTATCCCTTTATTTAAAAATAGGATTAGTAATAGAAAATGACAATTATTATTGGAATGGCTTTATTGTAATGATTGATTTTATAAATATTAGTAGATTAATGCTTAAGGATAAACTTTTGCATGGAAAAATCATGTTAATTAAATCAAGAGAGAAAGGTGGAAGCCTTTGGGTCATGTTCTTGGCTAACATATGCTAAGGAGTATTACGTTGTAGCGGGATGGAACGTATCAGTAGTGGGTGGCCAACTTGCTTAAGGAGAGCCTTCCATAATCTTGAAGCCTTTTTAAAGAGATATATGTTGTCGCAAGGGGAGTTAGAAAGATAACTGGAAAAGGGGTCAAGAAGAAGGAGCTTCAAGGAAGGTTTTCGTTGTTGCATTAAGGAGGTAAACCAAGTTGGTGGGGACCTTAGCTTGCTTGTGTAGATGTACTTATTTTTTATGATTGAATGCTACAGTGCTTCTTTAATTTTCACTTTTTCCTTGAATCTTTTAGTGTCCCTTCTATGCTTTTCCTTCATGTGTTGGATCTATTTCCTCCTTGTGCTTTACTCTTCTAGGTCAATGTGTGGTCTATGTTGGTGTGGACATGTGTGGGAGTAATATTTCTGATTCTTAGCTGATGTTTTATCTTACCATTTTTTTAAGTTGAGTCTGGCGTGAGTGTGTTGCATATTAAGTTGTAGAGCAAGCCGTTGTAAGCTTATATTGGTTGTTTTGTGGTCATCCTGCATCAGTTGCTTTTACCCATAGCCATAGCATGGTATTAAGGCCTTCATTATTGTAGATGGTTTGCTTAGTAGGTACCTTTGGGGTTCAAGAGGCTTTCGCTTGTTTAAACCATAGCGTTGTAGTTTGGGTAAGAGTCACCTTGCATATTTATTGTTTCTTGTTTTGTTCCCGTGTCATGTTTGGTGCTTACCTAGCTGGTGGTTTTCTAAGCTTAAGGTAATCTTGGATTATGGGTAGCTACGCTCAACTGGGTAGCTAGGGTGGTTCAAGTAATCCCTTTATAGCTTGTTTGATTGAGTTGTGATGGTGTGTTTTGCCTTCGTGAGCATGTTAGCCTTTAGAAGGTAACGACATTAGTCTTAATCCTTAGTATTATGTTATGGTGTTCTTTTAATTAAAATATAGTGATATATTATGTTATGGTGTTCTTTTAATTAAAATATAATGGTCTATTATGTTATGGTGTTCTTTTAATTAAAATATAGTGATCTATTATGCTATGGTGTTCTTTTAATTAAAATATAGTGATCTATTATGCTATGGTGTTCTTTTAATCAAATGATAGTAATCTATTATGCTATGGTGTTCTTCTAATTAAAATATAGTGATGTATTATGCTATGGTGTGCTTTTAATTAGAAGATAGTGATCTATTATGTTATGGTGTTCTTTTAATTAAACGATAGTGATCTATTATGCTATGGTGCTCTTTTAATTAAATGATAGTGACCTATTATGCTATGGTGTTCTATTAATTAAAATATAGTGACCTATTATTTTATGGTGTTCTTTTAAAATAAAAATAGTGATCTATTATTTAATTGTTTGGTTGGAAATTTGGGTTATGAGATTGCTTGTAAAAAAAAGAAAAGAAAAAGGAAAAGCCGTCGCGATATCGCGACACTTTCTCAAGGTTGCTGTCTAATTTTGGTGAGCAGGTGCCTTCTGGCTTTCTCGTCGCGATTTCGCGACGTTTTTGGCGTTTGGGTGCTTTGGAGCTGTGCTGTCGCGATTTCGCGACATTTTTTGAGTTGTGTGGCCTCGGCGCAGTTTTGTCGCGATGTCGCGACATGTCGCGATTTCGCAACATGTCGCGTTTTTGCGACCGGTTGTCGTGGCGCGGCGGTTGTTAGGTTTGGTGTCGCGATTTCGCGACTTGTCACGTTTTCGCGACTTGTCGCGTTTTCGCGCCCTTTGTTCTTCTGGTTTCTTTGCTCTTGGTTGGGATGCCCATTCTCCCTCTTGTAACTGTAATTTGTTTTAATGCAAGCTTTTTTCAATTTTTTCAAAAAAAAAAAAAAAAAATGCTTTAGTATTGATAAATATTTATAATGGTTTTCTTGAGACTTGAGTAGATAAGAAAACCATTATGGACAGAAGTATGGGATTCTATCCTCAATTGCTTGAAATATAGTTTGCATGGTTTCTTACATTTATGCATGGTGCATGTCAAGTTGCATATGCATATGATTTATCTTGATCCCTAAGTTTTCTAAACTAAGATCGTGGTCAAAGGAGCTATCCAGAATAAGACATTGAAAGAGCAAATATTGAAATGGAACCTTTGTATTTCTATGTTTTTGTATTTGAAGAAAGGAATAGTTGAAGGAATTTGGAATTGAATTTATGCAAAGCTTTTGATGAAGAAAGGATGTAATGTAGATATAGTGTTTTAGTATTTCAAAACTTGATCCAGAATGAAAGATTATTGTGTTGTTATTTTGTTATGGAAGTTCTTGGAATATTGGTTATGTGCAAAATAAAAAAATAAATCTGGTGTATAGATTATGATTATAATGTTCTAGATGTTCATTCTTTCCTATTAAAGTAAAGGAATTTCTAAATGTTAGTATTATGGATGTAAGTATTTTAATTAATATCCTGGTACTAGCATTGTGTTATATTTAGCCCTGTTATTTATGTTGTAGCACTTTGATTCCTTTAATGGGAGAGATGTTATATTTTTGATATTATGTATAATTCTTTGGTTCGGTAGGGAATTCTTGGGCATGGTTTTTAGAACCATATTAGGACCCTTGAGTCATGAAGGTAACCCAATCCTAGAAGGAGTTGCAATGATGCAATAACCAGGAAGATGTGAATCCTGGAAGGAGTTGAAATGATGCAATAGCCAGGTTTTTGCTAATCTAGGAGGAGTTGCGATGATGCAATAATCAAATAACTATGAATGATAAACCTTGAACGGTGAGGCGATGTGTTCCAAAGTAGTGAGGCCTTTGGAATTATTCACAAAACAATATAGTGGTGGCACCTTGAACAATGAGGATCAAGTGACCATGCTTATTACTAGGTGGGTGGTAATAGCCTTAGCCCACAGAGGTGTGATAACTAAGCACTAAGGCATTACGCTAGAATAATCCTACATAGACGAACTTATTTAGGTTTAGGGAAATGGCATACCCCTTTAAGTGTTATGGGCCTTAATAGATAATCCCTACGTCGTAGTCAAGTTGTCATATACTGGTTAGGGTGTAGGAAAGGTGGGAGGACCATTATTGGCATCTTTCTTAAACGATGAGGTTTGAGAAGATGAACCCCAAAAATATGAGATGTTGGCCACTCATGTCCACTTGAGTGTCATATACAATGATATTGAACTCAAAATGTGGTTATGCCTTACAATGCTGAAAATTATTGGGACCTCTTTGTGAACCTTGCTTGTGATATAAAATAAAATAAATAAATTATCTCTCTCTTGGGTTGATTTTGGTGGGTTATTACACTAAGTCTTCAGAGAATTCAAATTCCTCATATAGATACTATAAAAGGGAAGAATATTCTATGAAGAATTGTATAGTGAGACTACATAAGATAGAAGCAGAGTTCCAAAAATTAGGGGAAACTTCTAGATGAGGAGGGATATTTAGATGGTTCCTTTGATCATTGGGATGAACCAATCCATTATAGCATCCACTATGGGGGAAAATATAATCAATAATGTCTTCTCTCCTTGGCCCATAAATTCATATTATGAGGGATGATGGAAATTAAGTAATCTGACCTTATTTTCCAAGGACAACATTGTTAGATGTAATGATTTGTAAAGCCTATGGGAAATCACTATGTAAATTACTTTACTATGATTGATGTAATTAACCCTAAGGGCATTAGTTAAACCACTATTATGGTTAACCTTCATTAAACCTCTTTAATGCCAAGTGTCTAATAAGCAAAGGTTTAGTAACTTCTAATTAACCTTTATGTCTTATGTTATGTCAACATAGGTTATGTAACGATCAATATGCAAGGCAATCACTCCATGTGCTTCCTCTTTATCCTTGTATACTTTATTTTTCTCTTTAGAATTAATATATTTTGGATCCTGGGCATACTGAAAAGGAGCTTGGGCTGAGCGATGGCGAAGGGAGAAGGTATAGGCGGACACGACAGTTCAGAGGATGGAGGATCCATGGTAGGATCTGATGCAAGCGGTGCAGGTAAGGATCCGATCGATGGGGTTTTCTCCTTCCCATCGCATGGAAAGGAGCCTCCGGACAAAGGGGACCCATTGGTTGGTCAAACCCTTGGGAAGGGTTTCGATCCAGACAAACCCGACGTTGTCTCTTATGCCCAAATGGTCAACCAAGGGCCCCTCCCTAAACCCCCGACCCAGAATCTAGTACCCAACGACATGGATCTGGTGATACCAAAAAGTTTGATGTCAAGCTACCTCGCAATGGAAAAATTTTCTCTGGTAGGCAAGTTCATCGGAGGTCACCCAGACATGGAGACCATCAGGAAGTGGGCCTATTCCAAATGGAGAACAAGTGGGAACATGGAGATCGTTGCCCTATCCAGGGGCTTTTTTGCCATTAGGTTGAACAATCAAGAGGATGCATGCAAAATCCTAACCGGAGGACCTTGGTTCCTAGGCAGAAGGAGCCTCTTCATCCATCGGTGGGCTGAATATTTTGACCCCGACACCCAAAATATCAATGTCGCCCCGATATGGGTTAGGTTGCCAAACCTCCCCTTTCAGTTCTGGCATGAGGACGTTCTCAGAGGAATCTCCAAAACTATCGATGAGCTAGTAGCGATCGATTCATCCACCAAAGTTCGGTCATGGATGGTCCATGCTCGCATTTGTATCAATGCCAACCTGGATTCTGAGCTTCCCACCTTTGTCAACCTCATTTATGGATCCTCCTACAGAAGGTGCCAACCTCTGGAATACGAGAACAAACCTACTTTTTGCGTGCATTGTCATTCCCAGGGACACCTAAGGAACCAGTGCCCCACCCTAAAAGCTCAGTCTCTAGCCTCTAAAGGGCCCGACAAGGGTGCAAAGCGCAGTGCAGGCCCTCCTAGGGAGCAGACTCAAAACCCTCCCCCCAAGGAGTGCCCCCAGAGACCCTGGTCAGGCATCTTCAGCCATGACACCTCAAGGCAGTGAGGAACGCTATGTCCCAATGCAAGGAAAGGAAGCTCCCTATGAAGGCAAAGGTAAAGGAATGGCCACTCCTCTTGAGGAGCCCAATCAGGTCCAGGTACCTCCTCTCTCTCCCATTGTTACCGCTAATCGTATTCAAGATGATTTTCCCGTTGATGATTCTGGGAATCTGACCTCCTGCTCCCCCATCCCCTCCCCAACTAGATCAGGGCCATCCCTTACCCCTCTTGAGGCACACTACCTCCCTATTGAAGATATGGGAAGCCCTCTGGCTAACCACCAATAGCCTGATAGATTCAGCCCGAAAAACACCCGAAGCAAAAAATCCTCCATCGACTTTGGTTGTGACAAAAAAAGAGGAAGATCGTCCATCATCGAGCAAAGGAATAAAGAGACTGAGGAAGACATAGCTAATGGGACCCAAGCAACTCTCTTCTCTGGGAATCCAGATCTGCAGAAATATGAACCAAAAGGAAACAAACCTCCCCTTCAATAGGTGAAGGGAGGCAAAAAATCCCAAAAAAAGTGTTAATGAAGATCCTCTCATGGAATGTGAGAGGCCTGAATGGAGCAGCCAAACAACGCCTCGTTGCTAACTTAAGGAAAGAGCGTAAGCCCACCATTTTCATTCTTCAAGAAACCAAAAATGATGATGCCTCCTCTCTCAAGTCTACCAAAACAATCTGGAATAGGGGAGAAGTCCTCTACAGCCCTGCTCAGGGATCCTCGGGAGGGCTCATGTGCCTGTGGGATCCATCAAAGGTCGAAGGGAGACTCTTGTCATCTTCTAACAGAATCATCAACATATTTTTTCATTGTAAGACCAACAATTTCTCCTGGGTCCTTTCCAATGTTTACGCCCCAAACTCCCCCCTTGAAAGAGCAGGCTTGTGGAACTCGATCAGCCAAATGAGAAGCACTTTCAGCACTATCCCTTGGGTTATTGTCGGAGATTTCAACACCCCCTTGTATCCTTCAGACAAGAGGGGAGGGCTCAATACCATAAACAAAAGCATGGAGGACTTTAGCGAGTTCCTAAATAATAACGAACTCCTCGATGTTCAGCTCAAAGGGGCCAACTTCACTTGGAGCAACAGAAGAACAGGAAGTGGTCTCATTCAGGTGAAGCTTGATAGGTTCCTCATTTCCAAAGAGGTGATCCCCTTCTTTGGGGATGCGTCCCTCCTTGCCCTCCCCAAGATCGGCTCTGATCATAGCCCCCTTCTCCTTGAAGCAGGCAAGCCTCCCTCTTTCAAGTCCCCTTTCCACTTTGAGTCAATGTGGTTCCACCACCCCGACCTCAGAAACCAAGTTTCCCTCTGGTGGCAGTAGCCTTTCACCGGTTCCCCTTCTTTCCAAATTTCCCAAAAGCTCAAATTGGTCAAAGAAAAACTCAAGGTTTGGAACAGGGAGGTCTTTGGAAACATCTTCGAAAGCAAGAAGGCTATTGCAGAGAAGCTCCAAGCTATCGAAGGGCAAATAGAAGCTGGAGATCAAAGCAGAACCATCAGGGATCAAGAGGAACCCCCAGGGAGGAAACTTTTTGGAGATAAAATTCAAGAGCCCTCTGGATCAAAGATGGTGACTCCAATACCAAGTTCTTTCACGCTTCCACCTTGAGACATAGAGGCTCGAACAAAATTTGGGAGATCACTCGCAGTGATGGATCCACCACCAAGGACATCTTCGAGATCAGGTCTGAATCTATCTCTTTTTTCAATCTCTTCTTGGCAGCCCCTCCGAGTGTGATGACCAAGCCAAGTCTGACCTTCTGGCCAATATCCCCCTCTTCGTTCCTTCGATGTCTAACTCCATGCTCCTCAACCCTTTCACCCAAGATGAGATCAAGGAAGCCCTCTTCTCCATGCAACCTGACAAGGCCCCTGGTCCGGATGGTTTTCCCCCTGTTCTTCCAAGCCTTCTGGGACATCATCAGTTCGGATGTGTGTGCCTCCATCAGAGAATTCCAGACCACTCGGTCCATCCCCCATGGGATTAATGCCACCTTCATAGCCCTCATCCCCAAGTCTTCCTCCTGCAGGTCCATGTCCGATTACCGGCCCATCAGTTTGTGTAATGTCCTCTATAAGGTCCTCACTAAAGTTATGGCCAACAGAATGAAGATGATCCTCCCTCTCATCATCGACCCCAGTCAAGGTAGCTCAGTCAAAGGCAGGAACATCTTGGATGGTGTCATTACGGTTCATGAAACCCTGCATTCTACCTCCCTCGCAAAGAAGCCTACTTTTTTCCTCAAGCTCGATATGAACAAGGCTTTCGATAGGGTCAATTGGGATTTCCTCCTTGATGTCCTCCTCAAGTTTGGCTTTCACCCGACTTGGGTCGACCTCATCAAAAGTTATTTTTCATCCTCCTGGTTTTCTATCCTTGTTAATGGGTCCCCTGCTAGTTTTTTCTCGAGTGCCAGAGGCCTCCACCAGGGAGATCCGCTTTCTCCCATCCTCTTCATCATCCTGGCTGACTCTTTGGGCAGAGCCCTCAAAGCTGCCTGCCGAAGCCGAAGGATTTCTGGCATCCAAGTTGCATCAGGCATCAACCCTGTCACCCATCAACAATTTGTTGATGACACTATTTTATCCACTCAAGCTTCTGTCCTTCAGGCCAAATCCATCAAGCACATCCTCCTCCTCTACGAAAATGTTGTTGGGCAAAAGGTAAATTTTATTAAAAGCAAAGTGTTCTTCATTAATACTCCCATAGCCCGACAAACCAAGATAGCTCGGATCCTCGGGTGCACCATTGACTCATTCCCATCTTCCTACCTTGGCCTCCCCTTGTTCTTCGACAATCCAAAGGAGTCCATGTGGAACAATGTCATTGAGAGAATCCAGAAGAAGTTAGTTGCTTGGAAAGGAAATCTCCTGTCCCAGGCTGCCAAAGCCACTCTCTCTATGGCTTACCTCCAAGGCATCCTTGTTTACTTCATGTCTATCTTCAAAGTCCCCCTGGTAGTGTGTCGCAAGATCGAACAACTACAGAAAAGGTTCCTGTGGTCGGGAACAGATGAGAAGACTAGAATCTCGCTCGTTGCTTGGGATATTGTGTGCAAAAGCAAAGAGCAAGGGGGCCTGGGTTTCAGAAAAACCTCCAAAATGAATTTAGCATTACTGGAAAAACATACTTGGAGGATCCTCACCAATGACACAATTGAGTGGATTCAGATTGTCAAAAATAAATATCTTGCTAATCACCAAATCTTGGATGAGGGGGCCCCTCTGAGCGGATCGGTCTTCTGGAAATCCATCACTCAAACTAGGCACTTGATCCAAAAAGGCTTACGATGGATTCTGGGTAATGGTGACAACATCAATTTTTGGAGTGACAGGTGGGTTCAGGATGATCCCTTGATTGACAATCCAGATATAGCGGGCCTCAAGCCTCTTACGGATTCAACTCTTGGGAGCAGGGTGGCTGACTTTATCACCCACTCCGATAGACACCCTCGATGGAAAACGATCAATGGCAACAACCTGGATGAGGTTGTGAACTCCCTGTCCATTATCCTCAACTCAACTCCCATCCCCACCGGAGAAGGTCATGATAGGCCTATTTGGGAAGGATTCGACAGTGGCATTTTTACAGTCAAATCAGCATATAGCATCCAAACATCCTCTCAGATTTCGCTCACTCCGTTCAACCTGGTCTGGAGGAAAAAATTGATTCCTAAGGTTAGTTTCTTCTCTTGGCTTGCTATTCAAAACAAAGCTCTTACTATAGAAAATCTGCACAAAAGAGGCTTCTCAGTCCCCAATAGGTGCTACCTTTGTATGGCTGATTGGGAGTCTACTGATCACTTGTTCTTGAGTTGTGACTTTTCTTCCACCATCCTAGGGTTCATCTTGGATTCTTTCCACATTCAATGGGCTCCCCCAAAGTCTATCAGTGACCTTTTTTCCCAGTGGTCCAATCCCTTCCGCAATCCCAGGCTTCGGTTCCTCTGGGAGGTGTGCCTTCACCATTTCCTCTAGCAGATTTGGCTCGAACGCAATAGCAGAGCCTTCACCGACTCCTCCAGGGATCCTCTCTCAGTCACCTCTAGGGCCATTGCTTTTTCCATCAAAAATGCTAAGCTTGCTCCATCCCCATCCGCTCCCTAGTCTGCCATAGAATCCTCCATCTTCAAAACCCTCAACATCCCCTGCGAAGGCGAAGGCACTTGTTCTCATATCTCTATCCACCCTAGAGCCAACGTTCGTTGGGAGCCCCCTCGAAAGGATGGATTAAACTCAATTTTGATGGGGCATCAAAAGGTAACCCAGGCTTTGTTGGTGTTGGGGGCATCATCCGGGACCATCACGGTGAGCTGATTCTTGCCTACTCAAAATTTTTGGGCATCCAGACCAATCATGTAGCTGAGGCTAGGGCTCTATGGAGAGGCCTCTGCCTCCTCGTAGAGGATCCTAGAAGACTTCTCATTGAGGGAGACTCCATGAATGTCATCAATTACTTGAATAACTCTAAAACTCCATCTTGGAGGGTCAGCAACACAATAACAGAGGCCAAAAAGCTCCTGCAATCCAGAGCCTCCTCGGTGGTCCAACACAGGTACAAGGAGGCCAACACCCTTGCAGATCACATGGCCAATATGGGAGCCTCCCCTAGCAGTTGACCGTGTGGCATCAAAACTTTCCCCATGACATTTTGGATGCAGCCAACTGCGAGAAGCCAAGGTGTAATTTCTAAAAGTGACGTGTCCCCCTGGGTCACGTCAGGTTTGGGTGAGGCTAAGGTTGCTCCAGTCTCGGACCCTTGTCCAAGCTTCTGAGTTGTCCGATGTTGGGCGCTTATCCATAGGGAGTTGGAAAGCCAACCTGGCAACATCTCAACCATGGTGGTTAGGACCCATGTCAGCAAAGACATGAGGGGACTCCTCCAGCGGTGGCCCACAACCCACATCTGGTGCACGATCTCGAATGATGATCCCATCATTGGAAAGTGGCAGGCATCAGATCGTGTCAGCCCACCCCTCGACTATGCAAACTCAGCCAAAGAAAAACTCATGGGGATTCACTCTCATCACCGCTCCAGGTCTCGATGCTCCAATCAACCCTTCTTGAATCTTCTCTGAATTTTTTTCCACCTCATCCGAAGCCGAAGGACTTTCCAAAGTGGTCATTTTTCTCCCATTCACATCAGCACCCCTCCTCGCCACCCTTCACGCGTGCAAACTTTTATTTCTGATGCTGAGTCCCCATGCAGAAGGTGGTTTCTCGACGACGCTTCCCCTACCCATGAGCCTCCCTCGAGAGTCTTTTTATCCACCCATGCCATCTCTCTTTCTATGTTTCATCCTTCTTCGACCCCTATTCCTTCTAAATTTCTATGGTCTAGTCTCCGCCCTTCGGCCCCTGCTCCCCTGGGTCCCCTACGCCCCACCCACTATCGTGCCCCAGTCTTCCCCGCTTCTCGTTTCCCCCTCGGTGCCCATGGCAACTATTTACATGGAGCCAACCCAGCTCAAGCTCGAAAGCATTGCGCAAGCTTTCATGGATGCCAAGGGGTTCACCCCTTTTCTACGCAAGTTCGAAGGGTCGGATGAAGAGATCACCAAGGATTTTATGGATACCTAGGACAAAGGCAAGGTCAAAGTCCGCGGTGTCCACTTTAGAGTCACTTTGGAGCTGTTGTGTGAGATTACAAGGCTGCCCCCTACTGGGCGCTTTATTCGTCGGGACAAACATAACTGGGAGGAGGAAACTGACCAGTTTCCTGACAAGGGCAAGAATCTTGGGTGGGACAAGTCTGCTCTTCACCGGTCCTCTCTGCCCAGCCCCTGGAACGAAGTCATTGTTCCAATTATGCAATATGTCACTTGCTACGACCCTGAGAAACCGTTGCGGAGTTTCCATCTTAGCTTTGTTAATCACCTCCGCGAAGCCAAGCAATTGTGTGTTCCGGACTACTTGCTGTACTCCCTCACCATTTCCATTGAAAAGTGCCAGAAAACCCATGCCAAACCCCTGCACCAAGGCCTTCTTGTGGTTATCCTTAAACATGTCATAGCAAACAGACCTCCTCTCCAAAAGGTAACCCCTCTGGCATCCAATCCCCCTCCGGTTTCCCCCACCAGTTCTGGGACCCACAATGTGAGCCCTCCCAAGGATGGAAAACCTAGCCCAGCGACCCGGTGCAAGCCCTCTCCCCACAGGAGTGCTAGACGCGTTTCTCAGAGGAAGCGAAATCCCGCAGAGGACGTCCCGTCGGCTCCCAGGTCCTTCGTGCACCTAAAGAGGCCCAAGCAGGAGAAGGCATCCTCTTCGATGCACGTAATTTTAGATTCCGATAGTGGCAGCGAGGTTTCTTCCACCCACCTCCTCCTGAAGCTCACCATCAATTCGATGGCTAATATTGCAAAGTCTACCAATGACACTATCAAGGTCCTCAAGCGATTTGCTCGAAAGCACGGTGAGACTTCTGATGATCCGGAGGAAGTCACCAAGAACTAAGGAGCAGAGGACTCTATTTTTTGAGGGTTTGAGTCCCGGCTGCCAAGGTAGGGCAGCGGTTTTACCAGTTGGGGTCTCTCTGATGTTTTTTGCAGATCTGGGCGTCCATATGCTATGGCTTCCTCACACTATCTTTCTTGTTTTTGGCTGTTTTTTCTTTCAGTTTTCTCTTCTGGGATCCTCCAACCTTTTTGGTTGACTTCAAGGTGCTATGGCCCTTTTTGTAATGAGGTTTTGGGATCCTCTTAAAAAACCCGCTTTTTGTATATAAATTTTCAACTTACCAAAAAATAACATAGGTTATGTAATTATTATTGTTATATATTTGGTATAAAATCACCTCAACCACTTGATCCTTTGCATCAATGTGATCTTTAGTGTAATTATTTGTGTGGGTGTCTAAGGGCACCCTTCTACTCTTTCTTTTATTGTTTTATTTTACTGTGCTTCTCTACTTACTCTTGCATAAGATTTGGGTGTATGTTATGTCTCTATTCATTTCTAGAAATTAATATGCAATTTGACAATTGCAATAATGAAGATGATCAAAAGTTGCCTTGTTTGACAGCTTGACCATCTCAAAATATAGAAATTTCTCTAAAAGTAGCTAAACTATAAGTTTAGAGTGAATGGTAAAGGAGATATTTTCATGAATAAGTTGTCAAGTGCTATGAATCCTTTGGATGTAAAAATGTTGAAGGTCTTAGTTAATAGTTTTATTGTTATTTTTATTTCTTAGGTAATATTTGTTACCCAATTATTTTATCTAATAGTTTTTCGAGGCAAACAAAGTGGTCTGCATTCAAAAAGAATGTGCTAGACGTTTTATGATAGGCATTTTTCAAAGATGCCTATAAAAAAAAATTTGTTAAATGTAAAGATCAAGTAAGAATTTGGACAAAAACATAATTTGAATGTCATTGAGATAATTGTTATGAAATCTTGGCATTGCAAAAAACACTATCTTCAAATAAGAATTGAATTGTACTTCTTGTCTTTCACATATGACATTAATTCCTTAGTTTCAGTTTCACCATGCATTTAGTTATATTTTCTTTAATAGTTACATTTTAGTTCAACTATCATGAACCCATCAACCCTAGATATGAATAGATGATTAAAGACAAAGTGTCATTATCCATTTAAAGCTCATGAATGATAGGGAACAAAGCCTATCATTTGATTTGTGAAAAAGGAGAAAACACCCCATGTGACTTGCAAATTCATAGTAGAAATGGACGTTTGCTTCCAATATCCATTTTTAGAGTATGTGAGAGTATACATCCACTTTCCTACTTCGTTTTGCTATAGTTTTTCATTCTCGAATTTTTGTTTTGTTATATTTTAAATTATATTTATATTTATTGACTTCAATTATTTATAAAATTGTAATGGTTTACACCCTCTTATCTAGATTGAATAGAATGGGTCTTGAGACCACAATTAATATTGGACAATTTGGGTCTCAAATTTTTATGCCTTACATTTTCAAGTATTTTTGGAGGTTAAAAACCCCAAAGATTGGGTGTAAGTTTAAAATTTGTATTTTGCAGTCTTATAGTCAATGTGTAGGTCTTTGACTCTCGGTTTCAATGGTGGTGCTTCTAAAAGCCCTAGCTATAAAAAACAAATTTTGGAATTGTTGATCCTATTAAAACAAACTTTATCATTTGAACTTTGTTGCTTGCAATCTCATAATTGATGTATAATTTTTCAATCCTTTAAAATCTCATAGTGCAATTGTAGGATCTCTAGTGCAATTGTAGGATCTCTAGGTGTGTTGAACCCCTCTTGAATGAGATGATCCATACTTAACCCAGTTTTCAAAAAGGAAATTGATAGTATAGTGTATTATGCTAAAACACTAATCATAGTGATTTAATGTATTTTAAAATAAAATAAAATAATTAGAGTTTTGGAATGAATAAAATAATTGCAACAAGAAAGGTTTTACATTCAAGTTACAATAGTTGTGGATGGTGGGTGGACAAGGTAGTTGTGGCAAATATAATAGGCCTTGTGGTGTGGTTGATGCTACCACAAAAGATATTGGCATCTAAAAAAACAGTATTTGATATTGAATAGTTGTAAGCTTTCAAAAAAAAACTCTCCTTGTCATATGATCTTGCCCACCAAGAAGTGCATTCCTTTGCGATGCTCATGATATTTTATGTAAAAGAACCACAAATATTATAAAACATGTGTTGAGCATTAGATCTAAATGCCCATATACTTTGTATACATGATAATTTAATAATTGTTATTCTAGGTTTATCAATTTATGGCAAATTCAAGGCACTGAGATAAGAATCAAACATTTACCCATTTACTTCTTTTCTTAAATAAAGTTTTGATTTCAATATAACTATTTAATTTTCTATTTTTCAATTAAAGGCTTACATGGTTTCCTCCGAGTTGTGTCACACAATTTACCAAATTTTAGGGATGAGGTTTAAATTATTGACTTTGATGGAAACTCAAATAAATTTGAGACATAAATTTGCCTACTTTAAAGTCTCATGCGAAACCCTAATTTTTTTTTGTTTATATGTCTTCGTGCAACTTCCACACCTACAAATATACACATTTAGAATCAAGCCTTAAATTAGGGAATTTATCAAACATTTTCAACAGTGCATTTATGAAGTTTATGAAATTGTCAATTTATATGCATTTTTACGTATCAAATTTTTTATTTCAATGTTTCTTTTTTATCAAATATTTCTCAAAATTCAACCTTGTCGAATTCAAACTCGATCCTTCTGACACTTGCCTCCAAGTAATTTGAACCTTAAATTCATCCATAATTTCATTGGATCCCAAGTTTTATTATCATCTGTTCTAGGAGAGATGTACCATTGCAAAGCATCATCTCTTAAGGTTTTATTTTTTTTAATATTTCATATATATTAATATCAATTCTTCTACTTATTTTTCAAATATTGTCAGAGATGAATCGTTCCATCCTATTGCATCTTTAGTGTCCTTTCTAAGATAAGTAAATAAGTTTAGTATATGGGATCTTTCAAATATTGTCAAAGATTAATCGTTCCATCCTATTGCATCTTTAGTGTCCTTTCTAAGATAAGTAAATAAGTTTAGTATATGGGATCTAACGCTACCAAGTACCACATCATGATGCCTTCACTTGTCAAATTTTCAATTTTACCTTGGTATTGGTCGAGGTTTGAAGGTTACCTCTTTATTTATAGAAATTTCAAAACACCCTTATCCCAAATGTTTTATTGTCTCACATCAATCCCTGATTACTTTGTCCTCTATTGACTCCTCAAGATTTCATGTGCATTTTATTTCAGCTTCTATTATAACCACCCTCATCTTAATTACAGCACCTTAATTTTGTCTAATTGACTTTGTTTACAACCTTAACTCTCCTCTACTTTCACTTTTCCCTAGTTCAAATTTGTCCCTTATGACAAAATCAAGCATCATCCCTTAATCCCCAAATGACACTTCTAACATCAAAGTGATACCTCAAGATGAATGTTTTCTAATTCTTTATAACAACTTGGCCTTCGCCCTAAAAAATGGCCAACCCTAAAGTGCCCACTAATGTAACTTCGTAAAGCAATCTCCACTGAGTAATTCATTAACGTTGTCTGCCTAGTTTCACTTTAACCCAAGCACTACAACTTTCTCGCATCAACTTCACAGTTTCTGAAGATAGAAGTGGGATCAAAATCAAAATAATTTCCTTTCTAAATGTGGTGGGAGTCATACATGAAACTCGTGGGGGAGTCATACATGAAACTCGTGGGGGAGTTTAAGCTCGTAGCACTTGACAGTGCCCCAAGCGCCCCTTGTGGTCTCAAGCCCCCTATGGGTGCATAACATTGCCCCAAAAAAGTCATACATGAAACTCTAGGAGTTTAAGCTCGTAGCACTTGACAGTGCCCCTTGTGGTCTCAAGCCCCCTATGGGTGCATAACATTGCCCCAAAAAATACATAAAACTCAGAGGAAAGAAAATTGTAGATGCCTGCCAAAAGTTAGGCTTCTATTATAGATATAGATTGGTTGTTTCATTCTGCTACCATGTTTAGATATAGATTGGTTGTTTCATTCTGCTACCATGTTGACGTAGTTATTAGCATTTTACTCCCACCAATCTTAAATCCCTTTCCTCTTTCGTTTCCCATCTTTGGTTTCTAATTTTGTTTTTTCACAGTAGTAAATACCTCTTTAGGTCCAGACAATGGAACTAATGTTGGCTGAAAATGTCTAGCCAGACGTCCAATTGTTCAAACTGAAGAGAATACCCAAAAAAATAATAATGAACAGATGCACTTACTTTCAAGAAAAATAACATTAGCTTGTACATACACACAAAACACACAACATAAAAGAAAACCTTATAACACGCATTATAAAAGAACAACTTACAATGGATTCATTACCAGACTTGGGCCTTATAATGTCTTATGGAGCCTATATTTATAGCCTTGATTGTAGGTATCCTTCCCCAACAAACATCACTTTCTATTATAAGTAAGCAATTTCTATACATAATTTCAATATCTGAGTACAACATGGTGCTTGGTGCTTAGAGGAAACTATCGCCAATTACAGTATAACTCTTGGCACCAACACGAGAAGTAGCACCACAATATTGACAAGAAGGATCTTGTGCTAAACGCAGGATCAAATGGACACAAATCTAAATCATAGAGTAAAGTTGAGGACAAATCATGACAAGGGGGGATGGTATGTTATATACATTATACTATACTGTAAATTGTAATTAAGGTTATAGAGTAGCCAAAATATTACAAACACTGTGTTAATTCTGGGTAAAATAGGTAAAAGTTAGAGATTTACCCTCAATATTAATAAGTTGTTGGCCACACACAACATAGTCATATTATTTCATTGTCATCATATAAGACATCTCACACTGTACTCTCTTGTTTAAGTATCTTGTCTGTCTTGCCCAAGAATTCCTATAATTCTTGACATTTTACATTTCTTTACTTCTAGTTTACTTCAGAGTCTAATAAAAGTCTATTTGTGGAAATGCAAATGAAAATGTGTATGTATATGTGGAGTCACTACAGGAATGTGGAAGTTCATAAGTTCATAATAGTTCAACTTGGAACGGACAGAGAGATGCACAAGGGCAAACATCATAACATATCACCTACAAGTCGGTGCTTCATAAAGAAGGTAAATCAAGAAACTAGAAAATTACTCTTTTGCCTAAAAGAACATGAATATTCTCTTAGCTTCCTGTCAAGAAAAGAGTATAACCCCTCCTTCTCAAGGAACCCATAACACAATGCAAGCAAATAATGAGTCCCATTGTTTGCTCTATAGAAAAGTTGTGCTATAAAATGGTTCATCTTCATGATTCAATTTTGAAGTTTTTCTCAAGAAGCAACAACTGAAAATCCAACTCTCCCAGGAAATTATAGCATTAGCTGGATATGACAGACATCCTTCATTCTCCGCCTCTGCTAAAATAACCAATCTAGACATTTAAGTACTTATCATTGCATCACAAGCAGAGTCATTTCATAATGTAGACCTGTAAACAGTCTATTGCCTAAAAAAGGTTTGCGGCTCATCTTTCAGGACAATTTCCTCTAAAAGGGACAAGGCATGTCTATCACCGTAGTCGAGCCTCTTTCCCAGCCGAGGAGGCCAATTTTGAATGTCACGCCTGATATTTGATGGATTCGATGCCTTCGTACATTATGGTCACTTACTATAAGGCACTTCCAGTTTCAACAAATTCAAAAGCTGGCACAAAACACCAAAATAGGCATTTCCATTCAAGCACCATCCACTTAATCAGTTCCCTTGATCCAAGAGAGAGAGAGAGAGCAACCACTAAACCATACAAGAAAAGAAAAAAAAACAGTGGTCACCTTGTCCAAGTCAAAGGACCCATAAGGATCTAGTTTAATAACTTTTGAAGTGGTTAATATCATTTAATTCATTTGAAAATAATTAATGAAATTTGTTTAGAGTTACACAGCTTATGGCATTATGCAGAAAACTCCTGACATATTAGTACAGGTAAATGCATCTTACTGCCTATTGTTTTCCTTCATTGCCATGGGAGCCATATAGAAACTTGTTGCGAACCCAAGTATTTTATTTTGTTTAACTCATTTGCAGCCTTTTGTCAATTCTTCTCATTAAATCAAATGCAAACTAAGAACTCAACTAAGCAGGTCACCTAATTGCAGTCGCCTTTGTTATGAATTTGCAACTTACAAGATAGAGTGAAATTTCTTACTGTTTATGGATTTGAATGCAAATTCAACATTCCACCTTTTTGAATTAAGCAAACAAACTGGCATTTACCTGATATAGACAATATTCTGTACTCAGGACAACTTCAATAACTTTCTATCAAATATCGGACCCAATTTCTGTCCCTACCTGTATTTTGTAGTCTATTTGAGAACCATGAAGACTCAAAAAAAACTATTTCTATTTCATCATATGAAAACTTCTTTTGTGCAACTTAAATGAAAAAGCTTCCCCATAACTTAATTCAACAAATGGAGCAACATATAAGTTAGTTTAACCTAACAATGTCAATATTTTTCATCAGATCCCATTAGTTCCCTGAACTCTGTAAGTGCAGATTTGTGAACTTTAAAGTCTGTAAGTTCCACATTTATTGAAAAGCCGTTTACAGAGCCAGAAAAATACTAGCACTGAATAAAGTTTCAGTAAAAGTTTAAATCCCTTCCCATGATAGAAGGAAAATGTTACCATTGTAAATGGCCCAAAGATCCTGGTTTTCCAGCATGGACTAAATTGCAAGGTTGTGGTGTCATTTTCCACCTATAATTATAGCCTATGCTTTTAAACCCTGAATCTCCTGTATCTTGTCAAAGCTCAAAATCACGGTTCCTACTTAATTTAAATAGTAATACCAACGGCTTGGGCAACACCTTGAGGCCAGGCCTAGGACAAGACATACATTAGAATTGCTTTCTAACCAAAGCCATCTATCAGCCTACTAGTTCCAAGCAACAAGTCAAGTTCAAGGCATCTATTAACCAAATTCTAAACTTACTAGTGCCCTTACAATTAAGATTATTTTCTTAATCTAATGAAACTTTTTATGCCTCAAATCACCTATAGGAACATGCATGAGTTGTCATAAGGACCATAAAGAAGTCATAAAGGAGACAAATTCCCTGTTAGGATCCTATCCTAACGTTATCTTGTAATTCTCATTTGCTTATGTAATGACCCACTTTCAACGTGGGGGATTCCATCTATAATGTTATTTTGTGATATTTTGTAATGTATGTGGCAAGTAAGGCACCTAGCCAAGTGGGGCCGTTTCATGTAACCGTTATCAAAATTGTAACCGATGTTTGGTAGAAGATTCTAGCTCGAGTGGCATTTTGCATGTAAGCCAACTCTTGAGCCTTAGGATAGGGTTGCATGGAATTTCTCTTTAAAAGACATGGAGCCATGTACAAATGTATCTTTTTGCAAGTTAATGAAATATTGAAGGAGGTTGCCCCCTCGAAGAGGCCTACAATTCTGAGTTATTTGTGAGATTGTTTCAATTCTGCAATTACTTTCTGCATAGTGTTATTCTGTTATTTGATGTATTTCAGTTATTTTATAGTATTTTGTGTGAGTGAGCTTTATTTTAATAGTAGGTTCCTAACATTCCCAATTTCCCATTCATGGCTAACGGTCAGTGTCTTGATAAGTCAAGACAGTATGAAGTCACACTACTTGTAACAAACATTTTTATCCCATAACACTGCAGAGTCCCCTACAGCAGATCCTATTACCCATGGGAAAGCACACATACAGGATCAAAGGATAAGAGGGAACCAATCCAGCCACACTACAGAGTAAAAAAATGAATCCCTTACAAGCTTCCAAGCACAATCGGTAAATATGTCATTCCACAAAATCAATGTCAGCATAGAAAATCAGCTGAAAGCAAAGATTATCTCATATATAATTTATTCGTACAAAATATCATTTTTAATATACTCGGACTAAGCAACACATCAGAATGACATCATGTTCTAAATGCTACCAAGACATACAAACCTCAAGGTATCAACAGACTTCTCTAACATGAATTTTCATATTGTTTTTGGATGAGCAGGGCACTCGGATTCATGCTTAACTTTCTTGTGCTTGGGAAACATATAGTAGATGCTGATCAAAGGCACCATGCTATCTTTGTATTGCTTGGGTAGGGAAAGGTAGTCCAATAATACCCTACTCTTCCAATTTACATTTGTTTTATTCATATTGAACTAAAAAAATTGGCCTACAGGCATGCATTGTAGATGGTGACTATGAGGAATCATTTAGAGGTAGCTCTGATGCTCCGCTTTTCTTGTTTTACGTTATTCATGCTAACATGTCAAAAAAAATTGTACAGCCATGCATCCATCTTGACGCCTTAACTGTCTAAGAAACCCCGGACATACCCAATATCATCAGGCTATCTCACATTTTTGTAAACAACATAGGCATATATGCTACTCCTCCTTACAATATAATTACCAAGTTTGAAAATTTCTATTTGTTCCAAAGGTCCAAAAAAATCCAAAAATTCAAAAATCCCTAAAGAAAAAAGTTCAAACTTTTGGAATTCCCAAAAAAAAAAAAAAAAACCTTCTAAATATCCAGATGTAGTTGAGAAAAATGAGAACATATAAATTCATGAGTATAACTTTATAAAAGCGTATTATATATAATAAATGTTATACAGTGCAAGCAATCTAGATGACTATGAGGCATCATTTAAAGGTAGTTCTATGTTGCTCCACACTTCTTGTTTTACGCTATTGATGCTGACATGTCGGAAGAAAATCTGTCCAGCCATGCATCCATCTTAATGCCTCAACTGTTTAAGATACCCGGACACACCCAATGCATCAAGCTATCTCACATTTTTGTAAACAACATAGGCATGTATACTACTCCTCCTTACAACATAGTTACCAAGGTTGAATAATTATCTCTGTTCCAAAGGTCCAAAAAAATCCAAAATTTCAAAATCTCTAAAAAAAAAAAATGTTTAAACATTTGAAATTCTCAAAAACAATCTTTGAAAATCCAGATGTAATTGAAAAAAAATAAGAACTTATAAATTCATAAGTATAACTTTATAAAAATATAATATATGTTATACAGTCCAAAGTTAGATTTTTATGAAAGCATTGTAGTCTAACCCTGATCGAACTTGTGCACTGCTATTACAAGGCAGGCTTTAGTGGTGTCAAGGAGAATGCATCAAAAACTTTCTATTCCAAAGAACTACAAGATAATAATCTACCGAAAAGGATGATAGGTAAATACTACACAAACTACAAATCGTCTATACGTTATTCTCATTCACATTGTGTGAGTTCTCATAAGTTTGAGGTCTATTTCCTTATGTTTCCAGTCTAGTAACGCTGGAAATTACTTTTTACTTTATAAAACTACAAATCCGGTCGGACTAATCTGGACAGTCTATAAAATCCGGTCTGATCTGGATTTCGTCGACATACAGCAGGGTTTGGTAACCAGGCTAGAGATCCAAACACAGTGCTACTCTGACACCAAGAATTAAAAGGCTTGATCTTTGCAACTGGGCAAGAAAGAGAACAAACAGATTCTCATTAAGATAGGCAAGGCCATATCAAATATGTACATATACCTTAAATAACAGTCACACCACTCACTCATAAAGAAAGTGTGATCCATTATCTTGTTGGGGATGTCCTTGAACATGACAGAGCTTGACCTTTGCAAATGAGCAAGGAAGAGGACCAATATTAGAAGGCAAAACAAAACCATGCCATGTACATCCACATCAAATTACATAGTCAGACCACTCACTGATAAAGGAAGTATGATCCATGGTCTTGCTGGGGATCTCCTTGAGCACAGCAGGGCTCTTCTTGCCTCCCACCAACCTGGCCGGGTTCCCAACAGCTGTGGTGTAGCTTGGCACCTCAATCAGCACCACAGAGCCTGCCCCAATCTTTGCCCCTTCCCCAATCCTGATATTCCCCAGAATAGTGGCCCCTGCCCCAATGAGCACCCCATCCCCTATCTTGGGATGCCTGTCCCCACCACACTTGCCTGTACCCCCCAATGTCACATGGTGCAGAATGGACACATTGCTCCCAATGGTGGCAGTCTCCCCCACCACAACCCCTGTGGCATGGTCAAAGAACACCCCCTTCCCAATCCTTGCAGCTGGGTGGATGTCTACGGAGAACACCTCAGAGACCCTGCTCTGGATGGCCAGGGCCAAAGAAAGCCTCCCCTGGTTCCACAGCCTGTGGGCCACCCTGTGGGCCTGGCAGGCCAGGAACCCCTTAAAATTGAGCAAACAATGTGAAAAGGAGACACAAGCAGCATCCCTCTCTCTGAAGGCCCTGATGTCTGCCCTGATACATGCCCTGATGTGGGCATCTTCCATAAATGAGTCTGCAATCAGATTGTACAGCTGGGAATTCAGGAGTATGGAGTTTGACAGCTTGTTGCCCAGGTGGCATGCCAGGGCCTTTTCCAGGGACCTGTGGGCAAGTATGGTGGAATAAAGATAGCTTGCCAATGTGGGCTCTGCCTCTGCATCCCTAGTGGCCTCCCTCCTTATCTCCACCCACAATTCATCACTCCCTGCAACACAATCCTTCTTATTCCTATCTGATGTTTGCAACACCATGGCCATGGATACCAGACCTTTCCTCATGGGTCTGCAAGATTTTTCTTTTTCTTTTCCTCCATGAAACCCAGTGCTGCTTCTGTTTTTCCATCTCATTCCCCAGTGAATGTCACCTTTTTGAGGATTGAAAAACCAACCAATGCTGCTTCTGGTTTTCCTTCTCAGTCCCAAGTGGGAGTCAGATTGTTTAGGAGTATTGAAAAAACAAGTCCTTCTGGGATTGCTGGTGCTCTTGAAAAGAGCAGAAGTGGGCGAAACCTCAGTACCAAGTTGAAGGCTAAGCCCAAAAGTTCCCATTTTTATGACACTTCCTTATACTCCTCTCTTAATAGAAGAGGCAGAGGAGGCAGAGGGATGGCATGTCTAGGGATGCTCATGTCCAGGGGTTCCGTAACCACTCCTTATAAGCTCGCGAGTTCTGATTCAAATGGAATCTTATGCATAATGCAATCTAATTATAGAAATCATTTCGAACATTCCTTAGCATATCATACGATATTGTGATCTGTTGGGTGACGCCGGGCACCCTACTGTTTTACAACTTCTGTTTCAAAGGAATAATGTTTTTGACTTTACTTGAGGCTGACATGCATTGCCTGCATATCTATATGTGGGGTGTCTTTAATTGACGGTTAAGTTTGTTTCTTTTATGAAGTTTAAATTTTGTAAAATTAATATATTTATAAATATAAGTAATATTTTTGTTTTTAATAATAATATTATTTTTAATATATATATAGAAATTGGTGATATGATTAGGTGTTGATATTATAAACCTTAAATAATATATTTATAAATATAAGTAATATTTTTTCTAATAATAATATTGTTTTTTAATATACATAGAAATTGGTGATATTATTGGGTATTGGTATTATAAACCTTAACACTAACTTCTTGGGTTTAACAAAGTCAACGGAACCCAGTCTTCACAGACATCGAACCAGTGCAACCACTGGTTCAACCAACCAGAAAACATTAGGCTGCTACAATATAACCTATCCTTGTTTGGGTACATTATGGTTTGAACCTTGGACTTCCTTAAAGAGAGGCCAAAGCCCTAACCACTGCCTTGTCATCATGGTTAAACAAACAATTAAAAGTAATATTATTATATAGTCATCATATAATATAAATTGATTATTTATATTTTATATAATTTATTTTAAAATATATATTAATTAATTTAATTAGTAAATTCTTTTCTGGAAGGTTCAAGGTTCAAATCCCACTTAGTTTATTTAATAAGAGGGAGTCCAGCGAGGAGTGAATTTTTTTTTTTTTTTTTGGGCAAGGAACCCTCAAAAACTTGTGTAAACTTATTGAAAAATAATAATTTAATTAATAAGTAGATAGATAGGTATTAACGTGAACCGAATTCCAATCATGGAATATGTCATGGTATTAAATGTATGATAAATTTTAGTTTATTTAATAAGAGGGAGTGTGAGAGGAGTGAATTTTATTTTTTGTATTGGAAAAAAACAATTAAGTGTTACAGGTGCAAGCAAGAAGTATGAGTAAGAAGCAAAGTGAGAGTAAGGGATGAGCATTATTTCTTATTTCAATTCTTAAGTAAGGGAGTGCGCATTACTTCTTATTCCAATTCTTAATACATTAAAAAAGTAAAGAATTGAGGCAAAGAAAATCTAAATAACTTATAGGAAAGTCATTTTTGAAAGTTGACTAGGCCATCAATTATCATAGGATAAGATATATTATTCTTAGGTATAGTTTTATTTAGCTTGCTAATAATCCATGTGAGTTGTTATTCTCACATAGGTATCTAGTTGGTTCTAGTTGGTATATTGTTGTTAGGATTAGTTAACGTCTTTTATTTCTTTTCTCCCTATTTGTTCTCATGCACAATCTAAGCGTAGGCGTATGGTTATGTAAGTTGGGTATTTCAATGATTATTTAAGCATTGGCAATTTAATAAGTCATCAGCTTGGTTTTTGAAACATTTTCATTGGTATCAGAGCACTGATCCTTTCTCATGCACGATCTAGGCATATGGTTATGTAATTTGGGCATTTCGATGTCTATTTAAGCATGACAATTTAATAAATCATTAGCTTGGTTTTTGAAACCTTCTCATTGGTATCAAAGCATCGAGCCTAACGCATGCTTGATTAGTGAATGGTGAATTGAAATGTCATTCGTTGACTTCTTGTTGGCAATTGTTTGAGGCTACGTAGCTGAAAAAAATTTCAACACTGTCTTGGGTTATAAAATTTGGTATGCTTGAGTCCAACTAGGAGCAAGAAAGCGTTCCAACATTCTACTAGCTGCTCAAAGCTCGTGCATAGCCCACTATGACCACCGTGTGGTAGTCATAATCAATAGGGGTCTTTTTCATTATAAAAATAAAGATAACCCTTGTGTTCCGCATGTGGGATTAACCAAAAGCATTTATGCTGCAGGCTAACAGGACCTTGACGACGACGACAAGGTGCAAAAGCGTGCATGAGCAGTAACACACCACGACGGCACAATCCAACTTACAACTACACACTCGAATTTTGCCCTCGTTTTTATCGCTCAACCACTCCATCGATCTTCGTTTTTGGTGGCTCTTTGCCCACTCCAGACCCTCCATTGTCTAGAAAAGTCGATCATAATCCAAAGGCGATGGCTACAATAGAATGTTATCCGATGAAGTGAACAAAAACTGTCAAGATAACTTCTAGGCGGACGTCCTTGAGGAAACGTAGCACAAAGGCCTATCAAATTACTTTCCTATGATAAGCAGTTTTCTTGTTGAGTGGTGAAACATGGATGGACGAATTTCATTGACAAAGCTTTGTTGCTCAATACCTGGACTGAGTTTCTTTAATGCCCCTTTGTTGCTCATTATTGTTGTTGGTTGCAGACGTGGATAGTCTAACCTTTGGGTGTTGTTGACGGAGAACAATCAACGTATAGGCAACAAAAATTGGAAACTTTATTGTGTGAAGGATAGAACAACGATGATCCTTCCCAATTAAAGTCTGCATGTGTCGCAAGAAGGGATCTCGTTCGAAGAAGAGGTTTGTGAAGCAAAGCACCGAAGAGATCATATTGGGCACGTATTGGAGCTAGCAAGAACATATTGTATTGTTCAAATTTTACATTTATGGGCCTTTTATCCCACATATATTGTGGAAAGCTTTTGGGTGGCTTAAAAGGGTGGAGGCCCTAATAGTGTTGCGGCCATCACGTGGTGGTCAGGAACAACCTCGCGTGGGGTCCTTAAGAGGGCTAGGTGGGTGCTATTGAGTTATCACAATCTATCGAAGTTTTGAGATTGAGCGTTGATCAAATTGTGTTTCCTTAGCTAATTGATCTGTTAATTTGTGACCCTTCACTTGTTTGACCAAACGACCGTTTCTAAAAGATGACCAATTTTTTGTCTTTAATTAATTAAATTAAATTAATTAATTTTGTTTAATTGATTTAATTAAACAATCAATTGCGTTAATTATTGCAATTTACACCTTTAGGAACATTTACAAAAAAACTATTGTAATTGCCTACAAGGCAAGAAATTGTAAAGCCTTTTTTTTTGCTCATTGTACGTGTTTGAATAGCACCATTGTAATTTCCCTATGAGGAAAAACTTTGTACTTGACACACATTGGTAGCCCTCCTAGCTTACATAAGGGGTAAAATGGCTTTTGATTTGGCAAAGCAAATGGTTGACATAGTCGTAGTTGTTAGCCTTTTGGTTAATAAGGTTCAAAATATAATTGGGCCTAGTGGATCTAGTCCAACCCCTGACCATCGCTCTCAAGCAAAATGTAAGGCCAAAAATTATGATGGTTCTCATGATCTAGGCATCCTCAATAGCTAGATTCTTGATATGGATAAATGGTTCGAGTATAGCAAAATTCAAAAATATGAGCAGGTCTTCTTTGCCAAGCTCAAGCTTTTAGGCATTGCCAAGGTCTTGATACAGGACCACCAAAGCACTCAAGATCCCATTGACACTTGGGATGACTTAGTGAAAGCATTGAAGGAAACCTTCTATCATTCTAATTTTGTTGAAGATCTTGACTTCCAATGGCTTCGTTTGAGGCAAGGATACCACATGAGTGTCCAAGACTACATTGGCAAGTTTAACAAATTGAGGATTCTAAATGGAATCCTAGACTCAACTCCAAAAATAATCAAAAAAATTTAATGTGGCTTGTAATATCCACTCTTTAGGGAGTTGAAGTATACACCTTGCACCACTTTGAATGAAGTGTACAATAAAGCACAACTTGAAGAGGAGAAAATTGCTACTAAATCAGGTGCATCTCACTCTTTTGATACCTCCAAAGTGCCCAAACAATTGCAACAACAACAACAAAAATCAGCAAAGGTAAAAATGTCTTCTTCTCCTTCTCCTTATCCCTCTTCTTCTTCTTCCTCTTATTTTAATGGTAAAAAGTTTTGTAATCATTGTAAGAGACGAGGGCATATTGAGTCTGAGTGCTTTAGAAAGAAGAATAATTTACTTGTAAAGGAGGCACCACAAGATGGGCCCCTTGAGGTTGGAAGTGAGGCTAGGAATTATGAAGAACTTCAGGGTCAACTCAACCATGTGATCCTCATGCACCACAAACATCATCGTGACAGTTTGTTTGTCACAAGAGCACATCTTCTACACAACTATTCTATGACTTGCATTTTTGACAACGGATCGCAAACCAATCTCATTGCTAAATCCGTAGTCGATCAACTCAAATTGCCTGTCGAACCCCATCCTTCCCCATATTCACTTGGCTGGAAGGATGCATATTTAGCCTCTGTAATCACAAAATATTGTATTGTGTCTTTTGCCTTTGGACCACACTATGTGGATCGAGTCACTTGTGACGTGACTCCCATGGACTATTGTGGAATGATTCTAGGCCAGCCCTATCAATACGATAAGTGGGCTACATATGATGTTTTAACAAAACATACACCATGCATCATCAGAATAAGAACTTTCTTATTCACAATCTTCCACAAGCCCAATTCTTGATGTCTTCACCAAGGATTGCCTTAGTCTCTTGGCCTAAGGACATTCATGCTTTCGCTACTAAGGAGGTCATTCCTCCTCCTTCATCATAGTTTATTAAGATAAAAATTGAAACCTTTACCATAGTCTATTAGGATCAAAATTGAATCAAGAGAATGAGATCAACAAGTTGATTATAAAAATATTGCATTTCGATGTCACAAATATTATGAGATTGGACACATGGTAACAAATTGCAAAGTAAAAATGGTGGATAGAGAGGAAAACTTTTAGGCATGAAGCATACTTCATACAAAACAAGGATATCATATCATAGTAGAAGTTGGGTCAAATAAAGGATTTTTCACTCTTAAGAAAGTGACAAAAGAAAAATCTTTACATCATCAAATGGCAAAGACCATTACAATTTACTCGAATCAACGTTTAGAAGAAAAAATGACACAAGGGATGAGGAAGTACAATGTGCAATTCAAATTTAGCAAGAGTTAAAGGTGTGAAATAAGATAAGAATACATTTTAATGTGAATGAGGTAAAGAAGGTCAAGGTTAATCCAAGTAAATTATTTTCATTTTCCTCATGTAACATAAAATCCTCTCCTTGCAATAAAAATGAAAGCAATTTAAAACGTGTTCACTGCACTTTAGGATTTCAAGAACAGCATAATAAAAAAACACATGAAAGATATTCATGAAAATTTAGGATTTCCATAAAAACACAAAAAGGTAATTACTATCGAGGACTATCTTTTTTTTTTTTCTAAACTAAAAGTTTTAACCAACTCTCCTATGAATACAAAAAAAACGAATGATTTCAACTTGAAGGATACCCAATAACCAAAATGCAAGAGAAATTAAATAAAATGGAAAAACATAAGTATTATATATATATTATAAAATAATATATATATATAATACTTAATATAATTAAAGATAATTTTAATCTTATATAATTGATTTAAAATTGTTTTTAAATTATTTATATTTTTTATTAAATAAATATTTTTCTAAACAAAAATAAAAATAAAATAATTTTTAACATTTATAAAACCATTAAAAAAATATTTTTTAACATTTATAAAACCATTAAAAAATAATTATTAAAACCTACTTGAGAATACGTAAGAAAGTAATCTTCGGTTATGACAGATTGATACATTGCAAGGTATATATTCATGATTTCAACTTAACCTTATAACTGAAATGCAAGAGAAAGAGAATCTGAATAAAATGGCAAAACATTAGAAGTAGAGTGTCTCAGTCGAATGGATGCTCTATCATGTTCAAGGAAGAATTGTCTAACTCATGGTCAAAGCATAAGAATAAAATAATGGAACTTAGTGAGGGTAACAACATGTCTTTTTTCAGAATGATGGGAAGGGAAGTGACGCAAAGTATAAGAATATGTTATTCAGGGGCAGAGAAAGAATGTACCTTTTATGTGTAAATCAATATTCTCCTCTCATAGATGACCATAGTTTATTTTATAATAATAAAGAAAACAAAAATAAATATAAAATATAAAATAAATAAATATGATTTATTTTTTAATATAAAATTTATTAAAATTTCATCAAAAGAATTTATTAAAATTATAAGGGTTTGATAGATAAAGTGGTGCCCTTAAACTGATTTCAAATCTTGTGACATAAAAAAATAGATTGTTATCTCTGTTTATGTAGGGGAGTTGGAGAGAAGTGGGTAGTTGAAACTTTCGTGTTGGAGAGGCCTCAGGTTCAAATCTTTCCCTCTCATATGTTGCGGATATTCTATGTAATAGTTATTAGGGATCTTACTGGAGATGTATTTATCCATCGCTTAATGTAATCATGTGCTTTAAGGATGAAACGATCAACATTTAAAAAAATAAATAAATAAATTATTGGTTTAAAGTTTGTGAAAAAATCCTTGTGATATTTATTATTGGATAATATTTACATGAAAATAATAATAATCCCCTTATAAAAAACAAGCTCCTTTAGTTAATTGTGTTTTGTGTATTTTTATAATTATGGTTTTTGTTTAAATTAAGTTATAAAAGAAAATATTGATTATAAAATCAATTATTTAAAATATGAATTGTTAAATTAGAGGTTTAAGTTTATATTTTGTGAAGTGATATATGTATAATTATAAAATAATTAATTATAATATCATATAGAGTTTATATGTAATAATATTATGATGATAAAACCTCCAAGGGGTAGGTGGATTGGTAAGTGCAGGTGTGGTCGGGCACTTACCAAGAAGAGACCTAGGTTCAAACCTTGGGGGAAGCCAACCCTTGTAAAGGTAGTAGTCTGATCCGAATTCTCTGAGTGCATCCCAGACCGATAACAACGGTATGAATCTTGAGCGATTGGCGGTCTCCATCTCACGTCAGGTTACCCATAAACAAGACAATGGGTTTGTTGGTGCAGTCCCTATGGTTTGAACCCTGCGTTGTCCAGTTAATAAAAATAGTGGTTGTTGCCAACTCTCCTATGTACCAAAAATAAATATTATGATGATAAATTTTATTTTCAAAAGGAGAGTTGGTCTCCATCTCACGTCGGGTTACCCAGAAACAAGACAATAGGTTTGTTGGTGCAGTCCCTATGGTTTGAACCCTGCGTTGTCCAGTTAATAAAAATAGTGGTTGTTGCCAACTCTCCTATGTACCAAAAATAAATATTATGATGATAAATTTTATTTTCAAAAGGAGAGTTGGTTTGTGTCTAGATTTGATGTTGTGATGTCTTTTTCATGAGAGTTTTATGAGTGATGATTAACTAAGGGGATTTACAAGGCAAATTTATCATTATGATATAATGAGGTTGACCTTTGGGAGTGTGTCATCAAGGGTCTTATGGCTCATTGACCCATGCAAGGTGGGACAAATCTTGGTAGTCATCAAAAGAGAATGAGCTTTGGTGAGATGTATGCTTCGTATATGGTAACATTGAATGTGAGGGCTTCCTTGTCAAAATAATATGCATAAGTTAATCTCTTGGTGGCATTTCTTGTACTCCCAATAAAGCGGTATCGATTAATTCTTATTCCCAAGTTGACCCTTTATATCAATTTTTAACCTATTATATTGCTACTTCAATTAGCTCATGTCTTGTCCAGCCCATGAATTTCATTTTGGTTAATTTAATATTTATAGGTCAAGCATAGTTTAGTATGTCTATAGATATATTTGTCTCCTCAAATTTAGGTATAGGTGGGTCTGCTAGTTCTTTGCCTATTATCAAAAGAGGTTCTATAGGGGTTGAATCTACTTATAGCTCAACAGTAATGGGTGGTTTTGGGTTCAGTTTCTATAATGATTTAATCTCTTTCTATGTTGGTAGTGTGTGCATCCACACCCATAGATTCTATATTTACCTCTACCATAACCCTTTGTCACTATGGTCCAAAGTCTTCTCTATTATCTATTTTTATTATTGGGTCTACCATGTGTGCAAATGATATTTGCATCATTGTCAAGTCAACCTTGTATATAGGTTGCATCTATGGGGGTTTTATCAACCTTATGCCAATTAATATAAGGGTAAACATGTTGTTGAAGCTAGTAACCCATCAAGGAGAAATGATGGATGAGACATTGAAGGAATTGTTAATCCAAGAGTTAAGCAAGGTGTTCAAGGAAGGGATGTCATCAAAAAATTAAAGGTAACAAGTGTTGATAGGAAGGTTGGACAAGTTAGAGAGAAAACTAGATGATAAGAATGAGGAGTGTGATTTGAACAAGAGCAAGAACATGATGAAAGTCACACCTCACAAACTAAAGCAATAACTCATAAGTTTCTACTTCCTAATAACATGTTACCAAGTATTAATGATATTAACAAGAAGATAATACAACCACCTCTACTCCTCCATCGTATGCACCACCTACCCTTCCCCTTCCCCTTCCTCTACCTTTCTTTACCTTTCCCTCTATGGTTGATTCGTGTCCTACCCCCAATTTTATCTTCTCTTGTCTTTCCCAGCTCTTTGTGACCCTCCTTCTAGTCTCTCTCCTCTCAACATGATCCTTCCTTATTCAACCCACCCTTGACCCACTCACTTCAATTCCCTCTAATTCACTTGTGGCCCTAGCATAGATTCACTTATGCATCTCCTATCCCAACCACCCTAGCTCTGATTCATTTATGTGTGTGCCCCCTAACCCACTGATCCTAGTGCAAATTTGCCTCCCTTATTAGATGTTAACTTGCTTGAGTGTGAATCCCTTAAATTTCCCATATTGATATCAATTTACCCAAGCCACCACCCCTTAACCCCATCTCAACCTACTTGCTTTAGGCCAATATTCCTTTCCCCACAACCAACCACTCATTATCCTTCCTCCATTAAACTTACATCTCACTTCATTGATTCAAATATCTTTAGGAATAAATTCTAGGGGATCTATTTACTACAAGTCTACCATAAGGTTGGGAAGGAAAAGGATTTGGTCTATTACTTTATAGCCACAGTTTGCATGTGATATGTTTGAAAAATCCTAAATGAAGAGGGCTACTAGAAATTGAACTCTAGGGGACACAATGATTCCATAAGAGATTATGAAGAGTATGAAAGACTTGTAAGTTGTCATCTCCAACCAAGATAAGTAAATATTGGACAGTTAAACAAATTGGTTCTCTAAGGAGGAAGCCTATTAAACTTATCTAAAACAATCCATGAACAAAAGATGAAAATTGAGGCCCATGTAATACACATTGAAAACCTATAAAAAATAATCTCGGAATAACATAAAATAATTGAATCCCATATAAAAAACATTGCAACTCTAGAGTTGTTTATTGTTGATATTTAGTCATAAAACACCTACGAGGATATTCAAACTCTTAAATTAAACATTTCAACTAGCCTGAAGAAATAGAAATAGCTTACCTCTAAAATTTAATTAGTTGATACCATTTGGTCTTAGGTTGTTAAAAGCAACTGTAACCCAAGTGTTGTAGGTGAGTTGGAGAAGAGAGGGAAATCCTCCAAGAGAGGTCCCAGGTTCAAATATCCACCCTACCAAAAAGCTGAATTGGGTATCCAAAATCCAATTGATAATGTTGGTGCGAGCAGGGTCGGGTGCGACTCCCGGGTGACTTTGACAGTGTAGAACCCCTTATTCGTGGTCTCTCAGACCAAGGCGGCCCCGCAAGGGGTTTTTCGCTTAAAAAAAAAAGCAACTGTAACTTGAAACAATAACCTACTGTGAATGTAGTGATTCAAGCTAACCTCAAAGAAGAGAGACAAATTAAATTGAAGCCCCTAAATTTAAGGATTAAATATTGAAAGAAATAAGACAAATCCACTTAATTTTATGAAGGAAGTTTTACACAATACCATAGTACAAAATAAAATCCAACCAGTGAAGGCCTAGTTTACCCATGATTATTTCCTTATTATAATATTTAAGAACCTTCATGATAGGATCGTAGATCTTATGGTCCATTTTTTTTCACTCTTCCTAAAAGGATCTACATGGATGAAGGCCTAACCAAAATAAAGTATGAGGTCATAAAGGAGAACAAGATCAAAATGGTTGATCAAGGAAGCAATGAAAGTGGGTAATCATGAATAGTGGAAGAGTTTATCCAAACCATGAAATCCCCCATCCTCTCATGACATAAAACCTCAAGTTCCAATTCTACACTTTTAGTTATAGTATGGAATTGTGATGGCTCACTCTTTTTCATCAAGATCTAAAAATGATTTAATCCACAAATTTGACTTGATTTTGTTTATAAAACCATATGAGGTTCACAAGAAACCACTCCATCATTCTCTCAAGGTAGTCTTTGTTGGTATCACAATGGCACTAAGAGGGGGGTGAATTAGTGACTTAAACAAAATTTTCAAACCCTCTAAATCTGATTTTTCAAATCTGATTTTTAGGACAACAAAGAACATAAATTCAAATCCACACAAGACACATAAAATGGCATCACATAACACAAGGATATGATGGGGAAACCCAATATGGGAAGAAAACCCCTGTGAGAAAAAGCTCCCTGAGTCTACTGCTCGGATCGAGCCTCACTGCAAATGAAGTACAATGATGTTTTTATCAATGGGGCCAAATGGAGCCCAATGAAAGGAAATGGGTCAAATGGAGCCACACCCAAAATTATTCTTCACCCACACCTACCACCCTTTTGATCTGAAATATGATAAAATAAATGGCATAAAAATGCCTACAATGAAAGCAGAACTCACAATAGTCTGCAAGTACAAAACTCACCACATACAACTGCTGCAATGTGAATAATGAATCATGAAAACCCCTGCAAATGAAATACCACTTCAGCACTATCACAACACCTGCAAATGATATACCAATATGATCCAAATAACATGCTCAATATGCACCCACAACTGCAATAACAAAATCTGAAGTATTCACACTCTGCTGAAAATTCGGCAACATTCCGACAGCACCTCGTTACGCACACCAAAACTTCATAGAAACAATGAAATGTTATAGCCAATATATAGAGGAGAATGAATAGGGAAACCACAAATGGTTTCCAAAACCATGTGCAAAAACCACTCCAAAAACCACACACCTAGCTTAGGAAATTGCCAATTTCAACATTGAAATTCAAAATAACTTCCATATGGGCACTCCACACTCCACCAATCAGCTCTAACCTGCACTAACACTCCAAAAATGATATTCCATGACCACTACAGAAAATGGGACCAATATGGATGCCACTTCCTCAAAAATTTCCAAAAATATGCATAAGATATCCCAAAAACTATCGAAAATAGCTCCACACTACACCACATAACTCCAAAATGGGTCCCACCAAGAGTGAACGACTTATTTTCCAATTTCCCACATTATGCAACATAAAATTAAATTATATTCACTAGGAATATGACCCCTATCACCTATGTTGCATAAAAAAATTAATTAAATGCATTTTTCCCTCCATTCCTAAGTCCCGGAACACATTCCAAGGAACTTGGAGATGACAAAGAGTGGGAAATATTAAATTAAATAATTAAACCAATGCTCATAGGATAAATAATACATTACAACACATATGAGCAATAATCCATGCCACCAAAAATCAAAAATTAACTTTCTCACCAAAATTGCCTCCGAACTAGGTGTGTTGGAAAACACACTACGTTATGCAAACATGGACAAATTTGCAGGATGACCACCAATATGAATGGAAACTCTGAATACCATGTAGGATGCCATGTATAATGGTGTTGAAAACAATGACAACACTCCAAGAGGCCAACAATCTCCCCCTTTGGCATTGTTGGCAACACAACATTAACTGCAACAAACTGCACAATGCAACATCCTGAAGAAAACCAACAACAAACCTCAAATTTGTCCTGAGAAGCACCAGCCAGAAAAAACAACTCATATCAGACCTGAAACACCACATCTGAACTCCCCCTTACTCCAACAAGGCATCACAAAAATATGGTTGCAGTTAGCTCACTCTCCCCCTTTGACAACAATGACAAAAGGGCACAACAATGCATCTTGTTTGACAATTTTGCATCAAACTCCCCCTGAAACCAATCACCAACTCACATGCTGCTATCATGGATATAAAATATCAGTAATATATGCTCTGAAAAACATCTGATAATCTGTACAAGACACTCCAAGACAGTTCTACACAAAGCTTATTTCAAACAACCCATTCACTAGCACATTCGGGGAATGCCAAAGCAACAAAAAGCACCATAACTTGCTGCCCTTCACACAAACTGATATACAATAGAGAAAAAAAACAAAGACACTGATATAGTGATGAAAAACTAGATCCATCATCATCAAAGAGAAATCCAAAATATTTACCAAGAACTGCATCACCTTGCCAAGCAACACCACTACACACTGTGAATCCAATCATTGAACTTTCTGCACACACCATCCTCAAGCAATTGTTAGAGAATAACAACATCAAATAGCATATGTAGGAGCATAAAATGAAATAATGAGATGCTCCCCTTGAGGATGTGCCCTTAAAAGATAAAACAATCTAGTGTGTAGGAAGAGGAACAACTCCTAGGAGTTGCCTCAAGTGCTCAAATGTCTCCATTGGAAGAGGCTTTGTAAAGATATCTGCAATCTAATTTTTAGTAGGCACAAATTCCAACTTAACCACCTTCTCAGAAACCTTCTCCTTCAAAAAATGATACCTTATATCTATGTGCTTAGTCCTTGAATGCATAACTGGATTCTTTGAAATATTGATAGCACTAGTGTTATCACAAAGAAGGGGAATAGGCTCACCATTTGCAATACCCAAGTCCTGAAGAGTTTGCTTCATCCATAACACCTGAGTGCAGCAAGAAACAACAACAATATACTCAGCCTCAGCTGTAGATAGAGAAACTGAATCTTGTTTCTTACTGTGCCAAGAGACAAGCTTGTCACCAAGGAAGAAGGCACCACCACTTGTACTTCTTCGATCATCAACACAACCAGCCCAATATGCATCTGTATAAGCCTTCAATGTGAAGTCTTTGCCCTTTGGATACCACAATCCATACTCCATAGTACCCTTAAGATATCTGAAAATTCTTTTGATGGCCTTCACATGAGTTTCTTTTGGAGCACTCTGAAATCTAGCAACCATGCACACAACTTGCAAAATGTCAGGTCTAGAAGCAGTTAGATACAATAAACTACCAACCATTGACCTATAGAGGGATTGATAAACAAGAGGAGACTCATATTCCTTACTCAACTTACACCCTATCACCATAGGAGTACTCATTGGTTTGTTGTCCTCCATGTTAAACTTCTTAAGCATTTCCTTAACATACTTAGATTGACAAATGAAAATGCCTCTATCCAACTGATTAATTTGAAGACCCAAGAAGTATGACAACTCTCCTATCATGGACATCTCAAATTCATCTTGCATAGCAGCAAAAAACTCATGACACATTTCATCTTTATTGCCTCCAAAAATTATATCATCAACATACACAACAATAACAAGTTGATCATCACCTACAACCTTGTAATACAAATTGCTATCAACCTTACCTTTCTGGAAGCCCTGCTGCAATAGGTACTTGTCCAACCTATCATACCATGCTCTTGGGGCTTGCTTCAGCCCATACAAAGCCTTTTTCAATTTGCACACATAGTTCTCATCACCAAGCTGAAATCCATCGGGTTGCTCTATGTAAACCTCCTCTTCTAGGTTGCCATTCAAGAAGGCTGATTTCACATCCATTTGGTAGACCTTGAAATTCTTATGGATAGCGAGAGCAAGAAACATTCTAATGGCTTCCAACCTTGCTACAGGTGCAAATGTCTCATCAAAATCTATGCCCTCCACTTGAGCATACCCCTTGCACACCAATCTAGCCTTATTTCTCACAACTTGGCCATCTTCATTAAGTTTGTTTCTAAAGACCCACTTGGTTCCAATTACATTTTTATTAGTAGGTCTTGGAACAAGTTCCCAAGTCTGATTTTTCTCTATTTGATCAAGTTCTTCATTCATAGCCTTAATCCAACATTCATGTTTGCTAGCCTCATCAAAATTCTTAGGCTCAACTTGAGACAACAAAGAAAAGTTTACCTGCTCATTTGTCCTTGCAAGTCTTCTTCTTGTTTGCACACCTGTATTGGGGTCTCCTAAAATCTGATTTTGAGGATGATTCTTCTTTAAATACTTTGAAGGAGTCTTTGGGGCAGCAACCTCTTCATTCTCTTCTTGAGCTTCTTCAACTTCATCTTCTTTCTCAATGGTGTCATTCTGAATGGGTGGATCAACTTGTTCAATTACCTCACCAATGCCTTCATCAATATTTACATTGATGCTCTCAACTATCTTACCAAGCCTCTTGTTGTAGCATTTGTAGGCCTTGCTTCTAGATGAGTATCCAAGAAATATGCCCTCGTCCGCTCTAGTATCAAACTTGCCAAGGTTTTGTTCATCTCTCCTTATGTAGCACCTACTCCCAAACACTCTGAAATGTTTAACTGTAGCTTTTCTTCCAAACCATAACTCATAAGGAGTCATATCACTGTGAACTCTAAGCATGCACCTGTTTAGAATATACACTGATGTATGCACTGCTTCTCTCCAAAATCTATCAGCAATATTTGCCTCATTCAACATAGTTCGAGCCATTTCTTGCACTATTCTATTTTTCCTCTCAACAACACCATTTTGTTGAGGTGTTCTTGCTGCTGAAAATTACCTCCTAATGCCATGCTCTAAACAATATTTCTCAAACTCTGCTGATGTGTACTCACCACCTCTATCTGATCTCAAACATTTGATACTAGTGCCCATATCATTTTCAGCTCTTGCTTTGAACATTTTGAACTTAAACAAGGCTTCTAATTTTTCTTTTAAAAACAACACCCAAGTCATCCTAGAATAATCATCAATGAACAAAATGAAGTATCTCTCACCATCCATACCTTTAGTTCTCATCGGTCCACAGATATCTGTGTGCACTAGCTCCAATGGGCGTGTAGTAGAGTACTCCTTAGTTTTGAAGTGTGCTCTTGTTTGCTTTCCTTGTTGACAAGAGGAACATATGCTTTTTGATGGCTTTGAAATCTTAGGCAAGTTCCTTACTGCATTCTTTGAGCTAATTTTGACAAGATTGTCAAAATTGATGTGACCAAGCCTCTTATGCCATAACCAATTTTCCTCTTCTTGTCCAATGAAGCAATATTTGTCAAATCTATCACAAATATTATAAATATTACCTACTGTCCTTGCTGCCTTAGCAATGAGAGAACCATCCTTTGCATCTCTAATCTCACAACCATGTGCTTTGAAAATCAGCTCACATCCCGAATCACACATTTGACTCACACTAAGCAAGTTATGCTTTAGGCCATCAACAAAAAGAACATTTTCAGATCTGATATTTCCATTTCCAATGCTTACCTCTCCTTTACCAACTATCTTGGCACCATCATTGTTTCCAAACCTCATAGAACCGCCATCATACTTCTGCATATGCACAAACTGATTTTTATCTCCAGTCATGTGACTAGAGCACCCACTGTCAATGATCCAGGAAGTGGATTTATTCTGAGATTTGAATGCAGCCTACACTATGAGAGAATCCTTGACCTCTTTCTCCTTTCCCTTCTCAATCCACACCTTTTTGGGCTTTGGTTTTGGTTCCTTATCCTTCTTCTCCAAATCATCCTTCTTGTGAACCTGTAAATTTTGTCTAGGTGGCAGCTTGTTTTGCATTCTATGGGGCTGATTAGATCTGCTCTTCTGCATTGGATTAGTGGCAGAAAAAATAGTTCTACAATCCCTTGCAATATGCCCAAAATTTTTACATCTGAAACATTCTACATTGTGCTCAATTAGAGGTGCAAAAGAGTTATGTGTGACAATGTTTCTAGGCCTAGAGTTGAGCCTACAATTGGCAATTTTATGACCAAATGAATTGCACCTATAACAATAACCATAAAAAGAATAATTTGACCTGGTTTTCTGCCTTTGACATGTGTTATCATATCTTCCATAAGGTCTCCTTCTTTGGTGATTAACTTTGATGAAGCCATCATTGTCCTTCCTCATGAAATTGTTCTCCTTTTGCACACTCTTCTTCTCATTTCGGGGTTGCAACTTCTTGTCATCTTGGAGCAACAACTTCTCACCTTCAGGGGGCTGCAACTTCTTGTCTTCAAGGAGCAGAAAATCACTTACTTTCTCATCCTTAAGTGGCTTTACATCTTTGACAAAATCTGAGCACTCACCTTCTTCAAATCCTATACCAAACTTGATCTTAGGATGCCTTTGTTGCTTGATAATCTCATCAAGTTTTTCAGAACTCTTCTCAAATTTTAGAGTGGTGCAACTCATAAAATTAGCTTTCTCTAATTGTTTCCTCAAAGAACAAATCTCCTCTTCAAGCTTGCTGTAATTATTCACTTTTTCACAAACTCTGAGCTTGAGGTCTTCAGCTATCTTTCGGGACTCTTCTACATGAATTTTCAAATCTGCAATCATCCTGTTTGCATCCTCAAGACTACATGTGAGTTTCTTGTTCTCCTCAACTTGAAATTTCAGATCATTTAGTGCACCATCAGAAATTTTATTAGCCTCTTCAATCTGATTTTTCAAATCTGCAATTTGATTATTTGCATCTTTTAGTTTTTGTGCATACCTTTTGTTCTTCTTCACCTCTTTCTCATACTCCTCAAGGGCATAGGCTAACTCTTCTTCAAAGTCCATCTCAGGTTCATCTTCCTTTGTGTCTTCAACCTCCTTTTTCTTGTCTTCTAAGGCCATAAAAATAACCTCACCTGAATCATCTTCAGAGTCACTTTGCACACTATCTTCGGAAGCACTATCCTCATGGGTGATTAAGCTCCTCTTTTTGAAGTTTCTTCTGAATTTTGCAAATTTCTTCTTGTTGCCTTCTCCTTTTTCTTTAGGCTTGTCTTCATCATCACTCTTCTCTTTGTAGGGACATCTTGTTGCAATGTGACCAATTCTTCCACAGTTGAAGCATTTGAGTGGAAGTTTTCCCTTGTACTTGCCTCTTCCTCTTTGCAACTTTCTCACAAAGTTTACCTCTTCTTCATCTGAAATTTCATCCTCTTCCTCTTTCACTTTAATCTTCATGTTTTTAAAAGCTTTGAAGGCTGCCTCTTTTGCTGTAGGTTTATCTTTGCCTATCCTCATCTCATAAGCTGTAAGTGACCCATGTAGCTCATCCATAGTCAAAGTATTAAGATCTTTTGCTTCTTCAATAGCTGAAACCTTTGAATCAAATCTTGTAGGGAGTGATCTTAGAACCTTCTTCACAACCACGGATTCTGAAATTGTTTCACCAAGACCTCTAATTGCATTTACAACCTCATTCACTTGAAGCATAAAAGCAACAATATCATCATCTTCATCCATTTTTAAACTTTCAAACTTAGCTCTAAAAATCTGCAATTTGGCTTCTTTTACCTTTACATCACCTTCATGAATGGCCTTCAATTTGTCCCATATTTCCTTCGAAGTGTTGAGACCCATAACCTTAACCAACTCACTAGGAGCAAGAGCACTTGTGATAGCATTAGTAGCCTTCAAATCATTGTTATATTCTTGTATGGCAGCAGGATCAGTGGGAGGTGTAGCAGGGATGGTATAGCCATTTTGCATAGACAACATAACACCCATACCCAAAGAACCAAGGTATCTCATCATCCTATAGCTCCAAAAGGCATAATATTTTCCATAAAATAGAGGGGGCTTATTCGGATCACAACTAGCCATTGTGAGGACCTACCCTAGCTGATTAAGCTTGCAAATTGGGCAGCCTAGCTCTGATACCAATTGTTGGTATCACAATGGCACTAAGAGGGGGTGAATTAGTGACTTAAATAAATTTTTCAAACCCTCTAAATCTGATTTTTCAAATATGATTTTTAGGACAACAAAGAACATAAATTCAAATCCACACAAGACACATAAAATGGCATCACATAACACAAGGATATGATGGGGAAACCCAATATGGGAAGAAAACCCCTGTGAGAAAAAGCTCCCTGAGTCTACTGCTCAGATCGAGCCTCACTGCAAATGAAGTACAATGATGTTTTTATCAATGGGGCCAAATGGAGCCCAATGAAAGGAAATGGGTCAAATGGAGCCACACCCAAAATTATTCTTCACCCACACCTACCACCCTTTTGATCTGAAATATGATAAAATAAATGGCATAAAAATGCCTACAATGAAAGCAGAACTCACAATAGTCTGCAAGTACAAAACTCACCACATACAACTGCTGCAATGTGAATAATGAATCATGAAAACCCCTACAAATGAAATACCACTTCAGCACTATCACAACACCTACAAATGATATACCAATATGATCCAAATAACATGCTCAATATGCACCCACAACTGCAATAACAAAATCTGAAGTATTCACACTCTGCTGAAAATTCGGCAACATTCCAGTAGCACCTCGTTACGCACACCAAAACTCCATAGAAACAATGAAATGCTACAACCAATATATATAGGAGAATGAATAGGGAAACCACAAATGGTTTCCAAAACCATGTGCAAAAACCACTCCAAAAACCACACACCTAGCTTAGGAAATTGCCAATTTCAACATTGAAATTCAAAATAACTTCCATATGGGCACTCCACACTCCACCAATCAGCTCTAACCTGCACTAACACTCCAAAAATGATATGCCATGACCACTACAGAAAATGGGACCAATATGGATGCCACTTCCTCAAAAATTTCCAAAAATATGCATAAGATATCCCAAAAACTATCGAAAATAGCTCCACACTACACCACATAACTCCAAAATGGGTCCCACCAAGAGTGAACGACTTCTTTTCCAATTTCCCACATTATGCAACATAAAATTAAATTATATTCACTAGGAATATGACCCCTATCACCTATGTTGCATAAAAAAATTAATTAAATGCATTTTTCCCTCCATTCCTAAGTCCCGGAACACATTCCAAGGAACTTGGAGATGACAAAGAGTGGGAAATATTAAATTAAATAATTAAACCAATGCTCATAGGATAAATAATACATTACAACACATATGAGCAATAATCCATGCCACCAAAAATAAAAAATTAACTTTCTCACCAAAATTGCTAGTGAGTTAGGGAGTATATTTTTAGGATGATATTTTTAGGGAGTATATGAGAATTTGTTAGTGAGTTAGGGAGTATATTTTTAGGATGATATTTTAAATTGGACTTCATTCGATAGAGTAGTCACCTCTTATGGTAAACACTTGGTTAGCTTGGTATACTCTCATGACTTGGTCATCCTCAATGACACAAGTTATTTTCCACATTCCAATGGTCCTCTATGCTTTTTTCACTAGGTTCTTCTTTCATTGGTTATTTTCTTGTTAATATATCCTTATTATAAAAAATACATGGTATCTAGGTATGCTCCACACCTCCTCCTCATGTACTACGTTGTCTTATATTTTTAGGTCCCACTTGGTTTCCCCCACTCAACCCTAGTTTTATTAACCTTTCCAATCCATCATAGTCCATTTTGACCATAAATTTAATGCAAAATACACAAACCTCATCAAAATAAGGATCCTCTCATTCTATAGTAGCTATAACTTGGATGAACACTCTCATTCCTTCACTTTGGTTATTTTTCCTAAAAAAAATTTCCCATTCCATCCTTACCTCTCACTCTCTTAGAAATGGCATTGTCATAATTCTTGGTATCACTTGGACTACAAAAGCATCCATAGTTTGAGTAAACATATTATGGTCCATAGAACATCAAGGTCAAAGAAAATGCAAAAAATCTACAAGAGAATTCTTATAAGTAAAAAGAGGAAGAATCTCATGGACAAACATAAAAATATAATCTACCAATTTTGATTCTCGTGAACTTGTTTGGAGAGTCTTCCTACCTAAGAAATCGGTATGTGCCATATTTAGTTTGAATATGCATCTAGCCTATACAATGTTCCAAATTAATCAATAATTTGAGTCAACTCAAAACTCATTCACTATCACTTTTTTCTTTGACTACCTAATCCTTAGTATCCTCCTTAAGCTACACTCAAACAAAGCCCAAGATATTGAAAACCTCAAATTTGAATTTTTAAGAATAGATAAAAAATACTAGTACTCTATATCATAAACCTATTTAACTACATGGTGACCCATGACTTTCCACATTCCTAGACATCACATATAATCTACCCCATTCACAAATATGGAGATCAAAATTATCCTAGTAACTAATGCACTAGTATGGTTGGCCATATACTGGCCAAGATATTTGCCAAAAATATTAAACATCCACATCTCTAGATGGGTTGAGATAAAGAAGTTGAGATCCAAAGGATGAATAGGATTTGAGAGAAACCATTATATAGAGGATCATATCTTTGCTTTAACCTCCATTAGTGATTATGCTAAAGCAAACAAGAGTAGTGCATATTTTTTCTTTGTGGAATTTTGCAAAGCATCTGACATAGTTCCTTAGCATTTTTTAGTTGACATACTCAAGGCTTTGGGTCTTCCACCCCTAGAGATTTCAATTTTGATGATATTTTTTGAGACCATTATTAGAAAGGTACAACCAAAGGATGATGAAACAAAGTATTTCCTAAGTGTTATAAGAGTTAAATAAGTCTATCCAATCTCTCCTACATGTTTTAGACTCTACATTCATGATCTAGAGGAAATCATAGCAAATGCACTATGTAACATAAATGGTTGCTTATACTTTGGGGTTTATTTTGATACTCTTATTTATAGATGACATTATCCTCATGTTCCACTTAGTGAGGGTTCTTTGAAGAAATCTTGATATTTGGTTTCATTTTGTGGTATTCACCAACTTTAGGTTAATTTGGTGAAAAACAATTATGGATTTTAACATCATCAAGAAGGAGGTAAGTGAGGTGATTCTTTATTATAGAGATAAAAAGGTTTATGTTGTCTATTCCTATGTATATTTGTGGGTCCTCTTATCTAGAACACACTTTAGCTTGACACCAACAATAGAGGCGAGGCTGAGTAAGGGGTATATTTCCCTTACCATCCTTGAAAAGTATTATTTTCAACATTAATTTTAAAAAATTCAAAGATATATCTTTTCATTCCCTAATTACACCTAGAATTCTATATGGAAGTGAGTTTTTGGGATCATACATTTGGATAGTAGACCAAAAAATGATAGAGAGAGTGTTTATGTTAACATTATTCAAACATATTTATACCAAGAGATTAGTCCCTCATGCTATCATTCGTACAAAAGTTGACACAATCCCACTTTTTGTTTCAATGATTTTTTATGTCGTAACAATGCTACATAGGATAAAAGAGATGACCAACTCCTAGAATGATCATACTACATATCCATATCTTACTCTTAGATCCTTTAAAAATAAAGTAGACTATGACATTGAGTCTTGTTGATATGTGAGAGCCTCTTCATTATTTCATGTTATTAATATCAATACTGATAGACCACCCTTGCATAACTTCTAAGTGGATGCTCCTACTCTCTTCAAGGGGGAGATAAACAAGGGCATTTATATTAAGATTTACATGGCCTACCTCCAATGTGCATAGTTCTAATCCTAGAGAGTCACTTCCTTCAAAACTATAGAATTAATAAAACTTATATCTCTAGTCTAGTGACAAGCTCATTCAATCATTGGGATATACCAAACTCCAATTACCTAACAAATCGAATATGTCACTTGCTTAGTTCAAAGTTTGCTCTCATCAACTTTGCATTAAGATGAACTACAATATTCCTTCATAGCACCATATTTGTCATGTTTGCTTCCTATAGGATGAGATTAAGGACCATTTTATTTTTAAATGTTCCTCTTATTATGGGATCAAAGCAAGGCTTTTTTGTCTCTTTAGAGATTCGCTCAACTTTCTCCAAAATCTTATGGCTTATGAGGACCACTAATGCTTAGCCCACTTCTTGTGAGAGATTTTTAACCATTAGTTAACTTTATAAAGGTAAGTCCTTTGTGGGTTTACACCAAATGTATAAACTCGTACTTCTAGCCTTCCAATATTAGTAGGAAGATACCCCATGGTCAACTTCAAAGGTCATATGGTAGAGCTATGAGATGTTGTAGATCTATATGGTAGATCTATGATACATTGTATACCTAGTGACTCATATGGACTCACACTTATCATGCAATTATTTGCAACTTTGAATGATAGAAGCACTTATATAGAGCACTAGGTTTCATGCATGGATATGTCCTTCTTATAAATCTCTATTGTTCTCATCCTATTGGGTTGTTACTTTCTAGGTTCTTTTTCCCTATTAATTATATTCTTATTTCCTTTGTATTTTTCCTGGGATATGTCTCAACATTCCCTTTGATCTTCTATATTGTACCTCTTGTAATCCCATGGATCAATTTTGGCCATTTATGAATAATAATAATAGTTATTTTTCATTAAGGGTATTTTATTGGAGGGAGGATTTGATAGGTGGGTTAAATCTACTTTGAAAAATAGAGGGTTGGTGTAAAAGATATTAAGGAATTTAGGAAAGAGATACTTAGCATGTCAATTTTCTTTATTTGAAGTTGCTCAATTTATCTTATAATATGAGTCTTGGTTCATTTGTAGTTAGGATTACTTTGTGCAAGCCTAGTGACTTCCATCTCGAGGGATCATCTAGAGCAAAATTCTCACTCTAGATCTACTTTTTGTTCCTAAAGTTGAATTTTAAGCCTTATGTGAAGGATTCTACATAGAGTAATATGTTATAAAGATGAAAATGATATTTTTTTGGGTACATTCATGTGTTGCATGAGGATGGATTTAAATAGAGAATTGTCATAGTTCATTAAGTTTGTTGGCCATAGTTTTGAGTGATTGCATAAATGTCTACATGAATTACCTGAATGCTTGTTTTTATTGTAAAGAAGAGGGAAATTTAATTATGAACTATCCTCATAGAAAGAGTAGAGGTACTCTAATGGTAAGTTGATGGATAGGGCCAAAAGTACTTAGAATAGGGATAAAAAACTCCTAATCTAATTTCCAAGGCACATAAAAATGGTATTTTTGGCTCTTTTAAGGAACCTTTATGAGATCTTAATACAATGGTTCCCACATAATCATGAAAAAATTATATGGTGTAAGAGACACCTAATATTCAACAATGGAATAGTGTGGAATATTGCAAATATTGAGGTTTTTCAAGAAGTACATCATGGGTAACGTAATTTTTCCCTTACAAATATCAAGGAATCTTATTTTAAGGATCCAAATAATATCAATGATTGGAAACTGGTACAAAGGAAGAAAAAGAGTTAGCCTTTTCTACTTTTGTTCATCACTATAATGAGTAAAGTTATAATACTACTAAGAATATTATAGATGGGTCAAATGAAATGAAGATAGGTTGGCTAAATGGGCTTTGATGGATTGTAGTGTTGGTACACTCTTTGACAAGATTTTTATGAGATCTTGGGATTTGATAATGATGTATGGATATTTCATTCAAGTTGCAAAAATAGATAATCTTCTCTTAAAAATATCAATTTTACAAGCTATGCCATGTCTCTTCAAAGCTCTTCTCACAATAGGCCATTCTTCCTACAAATGTTTTTCTCTGTACTTGGGAAAATGAGTAAAAAAATAATAATTTTGAACATACCATCTACATTCTAGAAGGTAATGAACTTCTTGACCTTAGAGGTATCCAATGGCTTGTGATTGTAATGGTTGCCTTTATATCTCTACAGTGTTCCCTCCTGTTGGTTCCTTGGCTTGGAGTGATCAACTGATGTAATATTTCTTGCATAACAATTTGGATGATTTGAATGGATCCAAAATTCTTAACTTACCATTTGTTTGGTTGCTTTGGATTCATATCAAATATTTTTATGTTGTCTCATTTATGCTTGTGCAACAATCATGTTCTTCTTCTTCTTCTTGATCTTTTCCTTATTATTTAACTTCATTTCCTTGGCGACATCATTTTGATGTACCTTTCTCTGTATATGATTTTGCTTGTCTAAATATGACCTATCTTGTTGTTGGAGCATTTATCATGAAGGGGATCCATTTATTAATGGATTATACCAACATTCCTTCACCATGTGGCCATTTTTACCACAAATTTCATATGATCTTTGTCTATGATTTTTTTTATGAGGATCATTTCTTTAATTCAGATATTCTTCAGAGTTATTATTGGAAGCACTGTGGAGGTCGTATGCCTCTTCTAAATTATTAATTCCATTTTTGTTTTAAAAGAAGTAATTGTTATTCTTCATTTGTTTTATGTGAGACCCCTAAATTTTGGAGTAGGTTCACCAACTTTTCAAAGCTTGGTGTTTGTTTAGTGATATTTAATGTTGCTATAAAAACATTATAATTTGAAGGGAAAGATTTAAGAATAATTGGAACTAATATCTCATCAAATTCTGATTTTTTTAATGATTATAAGGATGCTCATAATTCAATAATTCTTCTCATGAATGGTTTGAGTTTTTCTCCACTCATCTTCAAGCAATGGAGCTAGCATTGGATAAATGGAATTTGATTTTGATTCTTTGCTTCAAATACTATTTGGAGCTTCTCCCATGCATCTTTGGTCATGGTCTTAAATGTATGTTTGCACTTCACCTGCTACTCTGAACATGATGATGAATATATTTTTTGTTTGCATTGTCAAACTTTGTCTAATATTTAGCTTCATTGGAGGATGGTTAATGGTTATGTCTACTATTTTTCATACTCATTTAAACTCAATTTATGTCATAAGTTTGGTTTTCCAGGTAGCATAAATATTCCCCCTTAGTAGTTGAGAATCGGGCAACAAAAATTTGGTGCTCCACTAGCCATACTAAACTTTTACCAAATTTGAATATTCTTCTTCAATTGAATCAAACTTAAAAAATGCTTTCGGATGAGTATATATAAGCCTATACTCATATTTTAAATGATGCCTTGAATTGCAAGAAAATAGTATCTTGTTGGAAAAAAATAAAATTAGAGGGAATGGCCTTCCTCTAAGGAATATTAAGATATTTTCAAAATATTATAGGCACCTTTTCTTTTACCCATATTTAAAGCAAGGAGAAAATGGTAATTTATTAAACTTTGCTCACTTCCCATTATGAATGTGGGATGATTTCCTTTAGACTAGCCACATCCACATAAATTAATTTCTCACACATCCATGTGTTTTATTCTTGGTAGAAGTTTCTTGCATATATTTTGGTCTTCAGGCATAAACCTTTGATCTTTTTTGGTGCCCTAAGTATTCAATCAGTTTTGGCAAAAATGTCCAAATCTGTCTTCAATTTAACTTGTCAGAGATGGTGCCCTTCTTGTCACCACGTGATTGCTTGCATTGCATGGGCCTTGATATCTTGCTTATCGTGAAAATATTTAAGTAGACATACATGTATCCTTTTTCCTTTTAAATATTCTAGTTTAGTGCTCTTAAAGCCCAAAGTTGCTATTCTCAGTGTGAATACTTTTGCACAAGTGAGGATTTTGCATATTCATATTAGTAAATTGCACACGTAATTGCACTCTGTATCTTGACTATTGGATATGTACAATGTCTCAGGTTCTCAAGTTACCAACTTCTATATGTGAATTTCTTAGGCATTTTTTTGGGATCCAATGTACCTTCTTTTTGACATCTAAACCTAAGCACTCAATTGGACATTTGACCCATCATTTAATCCAATTTATCAAACACATGTTATTTATTTTATGTCTTCACCCTCTCGTGTTGTTTAATATATATTTGTAACATGCTTACCAAGTACAAATGCTCATATTGATTGCTCGTTAGGAACTCATGGTTAAGCTTCATTGATGCATGAGCTTGTTACTTGTGAAAATTATTTTTATTGTGTCACAACCCACCTTGGAGGGACTCTTCTATTTGTATTATGATAGCTGATTTATAATGCTTAATGTACTTGCATTATATTAGTTTTAGTCAAGAGAACTTGATGTTGCATGCATTGACTATTGAAAGAATAGGTATTCTTGAAGGTGGAAGATTTACCACCGAGAGATGATAAGGGAAATGATGACCAAGACAACCCAATAGGTAAAGCTCATATTCCTATCATCACTAGTTACCTCCATGATGGCGATGTTACTAGAGACTAACTCTAAAATTCCTGCCACTCAAAGGAAAAATAGTGATGGGGAATACTGAGCATATGCATCGAATGCTTGTATGCATTTTGAGTGATTTATGTTTGATTTTACAATTAAATTTGTATGAGATTGACATAGTGGAATTTTACATTAATTAATGTTCACTGATCACTGTTCACTGTTCACTATTTACTATTCACTATTAACTATTTACTATTTACTGAATTGGGTGAAGTGTCCTATTATACAAACTTGTCCAATTTTGATTGGACCAAAATAAAGAGAACATTATATTGACTTGATGGTCCTATCCTTTCCTCCACATGGCAACTTTAGGATGAGCAGAATGGTAGGTGAGATTCTTCCAATTTCAATCTTGCAACACCTGTCTACTCAATAGTAGTAGATAGACACCCTTTTTATTAAAATAATTAGATGCCCATAAAGTGGACCCAATTTTTATTGAGCTTTAAAGGACTTTAGAATTATTAAAAAATATATATACCCCATACTTTTGGGAAATCACCCACTTGGCTCCCCTACATCGGTGGAAATAAAAGGGAGATCTCTCCTATTATCATTAATAGTCATATCTTTGTATCTATTCTATACCACAATAGTATTAGTTTTGTATTTGTTACCATGAAAAGGGAACACAAAAAAAGAGAAGGTCACCTACCTTAACCTTATTTGGACCCTCTTCAATCCTTTATGTGACATGATAAGTTTTAAGGGACCCAAGGCATATTTTAATAATAAAATAATGAGGCCACTATTTGGTCATATGTGGAAAATTTTCCTAAAAATAGAGGGCACCTTGGGATGGAAGGAGTATCCAAGAAATCTCAGGGCTTAGGGATTATGCTTTCCACTTATGTGGATCAGAAATCAAAAAGCTTTGAGAAAGTACCAAGAATTAGGTAAAAGGGGAGGAAATCTTGGAAAACTTAGGGAGTATGCTCTCCACCTTGGTGGATTAGAAACCAGAAGGTTTGAAATACTCCCCAGTGGTAGAAAAATATATTTAGAGTGGTCCTTTAAAGCTGAGAAGATAATAAGTTGTGCTGGAAAGGAAGCAAGAGGAGGAAATACCCAAGTCAAAGTAGGAACACCTTGCAAGGATTCCAGGTTGGAACTTTCCACTCTACCTCTTTATTAGAATTTTATTCGTTTTGAAGTGAGGATGTTTTATACTGCTTGATTATAAAGTGTAACCATAGTTAATGATCTACGATGTATTGGATATATGAAGGCTTACTATAAGTGCATAGAAGTTATTAATTTCCTGTGTCTTTCAATGTAGAGTGGTTTCTATGTAGAGAGTATTATAACCTTGTATTGGAAGATAGGTTAACGTAAGTAAATTATATATCATGTGATGGAACCATTATTGGAATTATCTTGAATAGTCAGATAGTATTGCATATATTGACTTGATGTATGCAGGGTATCTAATAGAAAAGTGAAAGTTTTGTATTCATGCATTGAAAGATGCCAAGTGATAATTTTAACTCTTTTGTAGGATTTGAATTTATATATTTTGGATATTTGGATTAAGGAGATCTATTCCAATTTAAATGCTTTGTTTGGTGACAAAATAAAGTGATACATTTTCTTAACATTATATGTATGGTAAACTTCTAGTATTGAAAATATTGGTGTCTTTTACCTTAGGAAGAGGTACAGGACTCTTCCTTGAATGAAGACAAACCAAATATATGACGATAAGGATTGTGCAGTAGACTTTACTTTGCATGATGATTTATGCAACTAGCAAAGTTAATATTGCATGTATGCATTTAAATATGAAAAGGTATGGTTTGCCTGTGTTGCATTGGCATACTCTGCATGCGAGTTGTCCTGATCCCTTATGAAATCATCTCTCACACATCATGGAGATGCAAGAAAACCAGAGGAGAACCAGTCAAGCGTTCAAGATGTTTGTATTGTAGTTCATTTTGTATAAGCATGTTTTGATATGTTCATATTGTAGTCTTGAAGGACTGAAATGATTAAGCCAAGTTATGTAATATTTGATGTATTTCTCTACTTGCTTTTGGATATTATAAGGGAATACTTTTATATGTTGTAAAGGAAAAACTCAATTAGATGGTAAATGATGTATAATCTTGGAAAAATGATAAAATGAAGATGTCTTGAATAAAGCTTATTAGCAGTTGTGATTTGATGTTAATGATATTTTTGTAAATAGAGACTACTTGTATGATTGCTTATTATAAATGTGAGTGTAAAATATATGATGATATTTGGTTGTTTAGTAGCATCATTTCTTTATATGGATTATAGTAAAAGAGAGACACAATTATGTAATCAATCCAAAGATTTAAACTTAATGTATAGGACCCACCACCACCATCAAACTAACAACACCTTGATGACAAGAAATATTTATAATAATGCTTAAGACATTTAACCCAAGTTGTATGTAAGTTTTCATAAAGAGCAATAGATTAATGGAGTCTCCTAAGACACTATCCTTTGTTGGTAGTTTGGAGAATTGGAGAGAGGTATTCCTTTGGTGAGGATTTATTCTCCTAATTGGTTGGAACAACCATCAAGATGTCCTCTTGTCATTTGGCAAACGTATTATGAGGACATAGACATTGCACTTTGATATTCATCCACCATTATGGGATGGTGAGATGGTGTTTTTGGGGTTGACGCTCCAACTTGTAATTGGATCAGAAAGACATATAGAGGTTGGTGCTTCTATTTATTTAATCTATTGCAATTCATAATACTTACATATTAAGTGGGATAACTTTGTCTTAGAATGTTATTATAATCTTAACTTTTTGAAAGGTGACCAAAAAAAGAAAAAAATGTGTTGTGACAATTGGGGACGTTACAGCGAGGTACTCATGGATGACCTTCATCTATGCACAGAATCCTTCATTGTCTACATGTAAGTATGTACTTATCCTTGGTTGATTCCTTTCAAAATATAGGCTTCCTGATCTAGAATTCACAAGGTTCTTTCCTTTGTGACATAGGCATTTTGATTTTGTGTTTAGGATGAGTGGTGACAAAAGTCAAATTCTTATATTCTTATAAATTATTGGATCATGCCAATGTATCTATGCATCAAACTTATTCTTTTCATTCTTAGTTCTTGCTCAAAAGAGGAAGTTCATAATATCTATGTGTTTTTATGATCTCTTTGTTTAAAAATGGAAGTTTTGCATTCTCTTGATAATATTTGCTCAAAATAGAAGGTCATATGTTCTTTTGGAATGTATATGTAGTGCTTTCCTCTTCAGTAGAGAAGAAATAATGCATTACTCATACCTTTGTCTTAGCGATTTATTCTATAGAGGATTCTTATGATCCTGTTTCTTTATTGTTGATCTTTGAATTTGTTGCTACTTGTAAGCTACGACCTTACTAGTCTTTGATAGGGCGGAACCCTTTTCACTTCCTAGAGGTTTTTGCCTCTTTGTTCTTTGGTCGGTATTTTTTAACTTAAGAACTTCCAAGAGTTTGATTTCTGAGAAATATTCCATGGAATTTTGCTTCATGGAGAAGAGGGTTACCTCTTCTTTTAAAGTTAACCTTAAACAATCTCCTACAAGATTAATTACCCATGTAAAATTTTACTTAACAAAGTGCTACCTGGGCTTCTCTGGATTGAAACAAAAGAAGGATGCAGAGGAGAGATGGATTTTCCTTCTACCTACTCTGATACCACATGTTAGAACTCAATGTTTTGATGATTTGCATTATCAAATGTTAGGTATTTAAATACATAGAATGCTTATTTTAGGCATAACAAACCTCTAACCAATGTTGTAACTACCCATGTCCTATAGTATATGCATAGACCTTGTGATAGGTGGTTATACCACATGCCACTTCTTATAGGCTATGATGTAATTGCTCCTAACATCCTGATCACACAAGGCATATTTAAAAGGTATATGATATCCCCTTATTTGTAGACTCTCTTCTATAAGAATATTACTTTGAACTCCTAACCAAAGGAATGCTGAGGTCTTAGGAAAAGCCTCTAGTGATAAAAAATTCTTACAACAAAAATATTTGAGAGTAAGAAATTTTGATTGCTATAAATCCTCATATCCTAAGTTGACCTAGTATCCACCATATTTTTATAGATTTCAATCCAATTCATCCTTTCATGTAAAATTTGCAAATAAAACTCTTGAAGTATTTTTTGAAGTTCATCAAAAATTTGTTTGAGTCCTCTCCTTCAACCAAGTTACTAATAAATATCCATGATATAGAGTTGTTGCTCACATTAATATAATCTTTTAACTTTGGACCTTTACAAGATAGACATGCATGATCACATGTTTTCTATATTGAATTAGAGATAAGAGGATAAGTATTCAACCAAGCATCAAATAAAAAATTTACATAGTCCCCCTTATTTATTGACCATATAATATATTTCTTAATCAATTCCAAACAATTTGATATGAAGTTTCATGTTGGTGATTCTTTCAAAAGGGTTATTTTCCTAAATAATTTCATTGCATCAAGAGGACCTATATATTTTTGCCAAATACTTTCCTTGATCTCTGAATAATCTCCACCCAAGTTTTGCCCTTAAGGTCAACCCATAAGTATGCAATTCCACAAGCCTGCTCCTCCAATATTATTTCCTTTGCAAAACATATCCCACTTGTAAAGAGAAAACCTAGATTTTACCTTACATCCTTTCCAAATAAAGTCTCATTAATTTAACAATTTTTGATGCTATACCTATTTGCAATCTTGAAATAACATCATATAAAGAGGGATGGATTGCAATTCAATGTTTATGATTTGTAGCCTTCTAACCATGGTTAAGAACTTACCTTTCCAGCTTGCCAAACAAATTTTCATTCTATCTAGATAAGAGACCTAAAGCTCCATTTTATTTCCTTTAAGAGACAAAGGAATACCCAAGTAGGTTGATGGAAATTTTTTAAGATTAAACCCTAAAATATCCACAATAATTCATTGTAAATATAGGGCAATGTTAATTAAAAAATCTTGGATTTTATATTACTAAGCAACTATCTTTTAGCCTTCTCATAACATCATGATATTGATTTAAACTCCATGGTTCGATTGACTAAGGGATAACTAAAAAGAAAAATATCATCAACAAATTGAAGATGAGATTCAAAGGGACAATTTTTTGTAATCTAAATACATTTGATTTTTTCTTCCATTTTTGCCTTTGAGAAATCTCTCCCTAATGGCTCCACAAAAATAACAAATAGATAAGGAGATGGTGTATCACCTTGGTAGAGACCATAAAATAACTTAAAGTATCCAGTAGGAGAGCCATTGATCAAAATAGAATATTTGACAGTGCTATAACGACATTTAATCCATTCACATAAATTCTAAGCAAAACCAATTTTATTGAGAATATAATATAGGAAACTCCATGAAACCCTATCATATGCTTTTTTCATATCTAATTTCATAAGCATAGCTAGTATTTTCATAGAAAGAAGAGAATGTATGGCTTCTTATACAATTACTATACCATCAAAGCCAAGTGCCTTGTTAGAATGGAAATATAAAATTAATTCATGTATAGATATCTTATTCGTCAAGCTTTCATTTTGTTTCATGTATCAATTGATGGAATATTTTACAAAATATTATCTTGTTCCACCTTATATTGCCAAGTATTTGACAAAATATTTTCAATGTAATTAACTGCTTCCTTCAATATATCTTCTTCTTCCTCAATATTTCTTCCATCCGGAGTTATAATGTTTTTATGCAATGAAAGAAACAAATATTTTTATTATAGCACAAGAGTTTTTTTTATTTCTATCTCCTTCCTTGAGCCATTCCTCCCTAGATTTTTAGAACTAATATGACTCCTTTTTCAATGCATTATGATACTTAGAAAATAATTATTTTTCTTTCATATTATAATCCTGATCCTTTCCATTGATTTCTACTATCTCTTGGAAATTTTTGAGCTTGGATTCAATTTCCTTATTTTCTTTAAAAATATTACCAAAGTATTTCATATTCAAAATCTTCTTTTGCTCTTATTCATTTTTCATCTATTGAACATACCTGTACATATATGATCCTTCAAAATTTGTTTCATCCCACCATAACATAACCATTCGAAAGAAATCAGGGTCTTGGAACCACATAGACTAAAAACATAATGGCTTTGGATGAATATTATTGGGTAAATCACAAGTCAAAGGAATTGGTTTGTGATCATGCTTGTAATAAAATATTTGAAAAAATTGTATACTCTGTTTACAACCATGTATTGGATAACAATAATTTATCCGATCTTTTTATTATATGAGTTTAACCAATGCATCTATTATCCCATGCATATTAAAAATGTAAAGGAATAACATCCCAAATACCATTTGAATTAATAAATGAAGCAAAATATTGCATTGATTTAGACCATAATTGAGTACCACCCTTCTTTTCCAAAGGAGATAGAACAATGTAGAAGTCATCCTCAAGAACCTAAGATCACAATTATGAATCATCATTGTTTTTGATAAAATTATGCTAAGGTCCTTCCAACATCTTTCACAATGAGTAACTATAGTAGGAGCATATACATTTATAATCCTATCTTTGATTTTTTCCTCTTTCCTACAAAATAGTCCAATAACCCAACTACTTTTTTCTTCTAACAATTATCAATCCCATTTGTGTTTTTATCATATTATTACAATATTACCTAAAGCTCCTATTGTAGAAATTGCTAGAAAATCACCCATCTCCCCAATTTTTAAAACATCCTTACATTCCTCATTACTTAATTTTGTTTCCTGTTTTAAAGTAAACTCAGGATTGTAACAAAATTATTAATTCCTTAATAACTCTTTTTTAGGGGTTTTATTCATACCCCTAATATTCCACGATATCATTTTGATCACCACTTTTTACTTTTGTTAATGGGCTTAGCCTCACTTCTTGTTAACACCTATGATATTTTTATTTGGCTTCCCAAATCGATATCCCTTTGAGTTTCTTTTTCTCTTTGTTCATTCTTTGATGATCTTCTTCTCCTTTTTCTATTTCCACCAACACTTTCATCTTCACCAATATCTTTTATTTTTCATATTGTTCATAATGAGACTTATCTTCTAAAGATTTATGTTGCCCTAAAGAATTTGAAATGCAAGGAATAGCCTCATAAACACTTTCTTCTTTATGTTGCCCCAAAAACCCTAAAGTGTAAGGATGATCCTCAAAAATTACTTTTTTATGTTGCTTTCGAAACCCTACATTTCTATGGATATATTCCATAAGCATTTCTTCATTATGGTGCTCCTAAAATGCTGAAGTGCAAAAAATACACTATGTATTACTTTAATTTTTATTGCAAAGAGAAGGTTTTATGCAATTGAGAAAAATGAAGATTATTTACCTAGCTTAACCTTGTTCTCCTTCATCTCATTCACTTTAAAACTTTTCTACTCATCTTCATTTTCAATTTTAACTCTTTTTGCATTTGAACTTGTAGATTATACTTCCTAACTACCCTTGTGCCATTTTTTCTTCTAATGGTTGATTTGAGTGAACTATAATAGACTTTGTCATTTGATGGTGTAGAAGGGGTTTTCTTAACACTTTATTAGGAGTGGAAAATCCTTGATTTGACTCAGTTTCCACAATGAATCTCTTTGTTTCTTATTGAAATTTTCCTCATGCCCACAAATTTCCATCCCTGCCTTCATCGTTTTCACTTTGCAATCTCTTATCATGTGTCTCGTCTCATGACATTTACAATATCAAAATGTAATGTTTTCATAATCCACTTGTTGATCCCATTCTCTTTATTCAAATTTAATCCTAATGGACTATGGTAAAGGTTTTGAAATATCCATGGCAACATATATTCAAATGTATACAACATGCCTTCTCTCCTTAGTAGTTGGTCCCTCCTAGATGAACTTGCCTAGAGTATTGCCAATATTCTTCAAAACCTCCTTATTGATGAGTTGATAAGTCCAAAAAGCTTAATCCACATTTGAAGTCTTTTAATAGTCTCCGTTTGCACAAAAAAATCTCACTCCATGGTCTTAAATATAATGCATCTTTGCCCCTAAATCAAGGACCACCATACATTATTTTATCTCTTATTTCCGAACCAAAAAATATAACGAAGAAAAATCCTTTTAAAAGAAAAATTACAAAGAAATTTGAATTCATTTCCCACTTCCATTTGATTCAATTTTGAAAAATATCTAACTAATATCCATAAAACTTACATATTAACTGGCTTATATTAACTAATTTAAAATATATATTATATATAAAATTTATTTTAAAGTATAATTATTTTTTGGGTACATAGGAGAGTTGGCAACAATCATTATTTTTAGTAATTGGCTAGCGCAGGGTTCAAACCACAGGGACTGCACCAACAAACCTACTGTTTCGTTTCTAGGTAACCCGACGTAATATGGGGACCGTCGGTTGTTTGGGATTCGTATCATCGTCGTCAGACCTACCGTCTAGTTTCTAGGTAACCCGACATAAGATGGGGACCGTTGATTGTTTGGGATTCGTATCATCGTCGTCAGACCTACCGTCTTGTTTTTGGGTAACCCGACATAAGATGGGGAGCTTTGGTCGCTCAGGGTTCGTACCGTCGTCGTCAATCTGACGTGCACTCAAAGGATTTAGATCAAACAACTACCTTTCCAAAGGATTAACTTCCCCCAAGGTTTGAACTTAGGTATCTTCTTGGTAAGTGCCCAACTATACCTACACTTACCAATCTACTTGCAAAGGGTTAGCTTTTTCCCAAAGTTTAAAACCAGGTCTCTTCTTGATAAGTGCCCAACTACACCTACACTTACCAATCCACTTAACTCTTGAAATATTTTAAAATATCATTATAATTCTAATTGTAAGAAGCACAGAAGTATAGACGTATAAGGATATCTGATTATTCAGATTAAAGGAACGGAATAAATTTTATGATATGCGTTCACAGAGAAGTACAAAGTATCTTTTACTGGACTTCGTCCCATCACAATCAATAATTTCATGTTCTTCCTCGAGTCCACACAAGTCTACATCAACTGTGTCCAAATGCATAACCTCTTTTTAAATATAAAAGAATATTCTATGAACATTATATAATGAAGTAAACTAGTCATCTCAATGAAATTCATTCAGTTCCAAACACTTGATCAAACTAACAATTATTTTTTTTTTAAATTTAAAATGATAAAGTGAAGAGTGCAACTAGACAAAAGAAAAATCAATGTCAAAATATTCCTTAGAGTCCCAAGCACTCCGACGAATGTCGAATGTCGAATGTCGAATGTCGGTGGCTTGTATGGACTCCAAAGTGTGCCCTAATGGTCTTTGAATAAAGTGGTGTTTTGATGATAACAACGATGAAATGCACATTAATTTTTAATTCCTAGTGATAGCCTCAAACGAAATCTGAATTTTTTTAAGGATAGTGTGAGAAACATCTATGATCAAAGGTTGGATATTTTCATTCAAAAAAATTTCTATGACTCTTATAATTGATGTTCAGGGTTAGGTATCCTTATTTAAGAAACTCTTATGATCTTTATGATTGATGGTCAGGGCTAGGCATCCTCATCCCATCATGACCTCTTATAAGGGGGAGAGTTGAACTTATCAATAAACACACAACCCGTACACATCGTGGTTTGAACTTTGGATCTCCTGAAGAAAAACCAAAGCTTGAATCGTTGCACTATCCCTCGAATAATGAAATCTTAAATTATTAATAAAATACTTATAAATATTAAATTTACTTATTACTATTATTTTTTTGTTATATTGGAGAGTTGTCATAATTACACTACTTTTAGTAACTAACAAGCGTAGGTACTTTTAGTAACTGACAAGCATAGGGTTCAAACCACATGGGCTACTTCCATCAAACCTATTCCACCTCGTTATTGTTGACCCGATGTGAAGAGGACCACCAATTGCTCGGGTTTCGTATCGTCATCGTTAATATGACCCGCACTCAAAGGATTCGGATCAGACTACTACCTTTGCAAACAGATTGTGCTCGAAGTTTGAACCTGGGTGTCTTCTTAGTAAGTGTCTGGCCAGACAAACACTTACCAATCCACCTAGCCTTCGAGGGCAACTTATTATTTTTTATACAATATAATGTTATTTAAAATTTATTATATATGGCTTCCAATTCCACCATTTCACCATGTAGTATAAAATAAATTATTATATGGTATTAGTTTAATTATTTTAATTCTTCAATTTAAAAAAAATTAGGTTTGAATTTTATTATATATATTATATAATTTTTTTTTGAAATAAAAGCTAAGATTATATTATGTCATCAACCCTAACATTACAATAATAAGGTGTTAGAACCATCCACTAACATAAAAAAAATGAGGTGGATAAGGAGTAAAACATCTATAACTAAGTATATATAAGAATATAAGCTAATATCAAGAAGATTATAGTTATATCGTGCTTCAACTATCACTCATCCTTGGGAGAGCCTATCATGTGGTGAAGTTATAGGCATGGCTCCTATAATATTTTCTAAAGTCTTCAAGGAAGAAATAAAAGTAATGAGTTCGTGAATTAGTTCATCACTATTTATTGTTTTTTTTTGTATTGGACCTTTTGTGGTGAAGTTATAGACATGGCTACCCAGGTGTTGTAGATGAGTTGGAGAGGAGAGGGTAATCCTCTAAGGGAGGTCCTAGGTTTAAATATCCACCCTACCAAAAAGCTGAATTGGGTATCTAAAATCCAATTTATAATGTTGGTGCGGGTAGGGTCGGGTGCGACCCTCGGGTGACTTTGACGGTGTAGAATCCCCTGTTCGTGGTCTCTCAGACCAAGGCGGCTCCGCAAGGGGTTTTTTGCTTAAAAAAAAAGTTATAAACATGGCTTCCATTATATCTTCTAAAGACTTCAAGGAAGAAATAAAAGTAATGAGTTCGTGAATTAGTTTATTAATATTTATTGTCTTCTTTTTTGTTTTCTATTGAACCTTTTGAAGATCTTGGATCATGTGGAAAAGTTGATGAAGCCTATCAATAACATCTTCTAGTGTGTTGGAAGCTCCATGAACATGGGAATGAATGCATCCCAAATGTAACAAAATATCAAAGGTCAAGTCTGCTAAAACTATACCCCATGGAGGAGTGTAACCGATAAACACCTTTCTGCATTTGAACTTCCAAATATGTTTGAGAAGAATGAGTCTACAAACATCCTAGAGATTGGGACAATGATCCGGTTGGGAAAAACCAAGCAGAGAAAGCATCCAAGATCTAGAGAAGGAGGGGAATATAAAAGTGTAGAAGACATCCAAAAAATATTTAGCCATGTTGTTGGAAATTTTGAGTTAGTTGTGTTGTCATTGATGTCAAGATTTAATGTCAGGAATCAGTTCGGGACTTGGCAAAAGAAGGGTTAAAATATTTATATTTTAAGTCCAAGAGATTTGGTCTAAGAGCTCCACATGATTGGTCAAAAGGACGGTTAAATACCCTGAAGAAAAGTCCTAAAGGAAATAATATTATAATATTTATTATTATAATATTAAAGGTGGTAAGAAAAGGTATAAGGGCGAAAGAGAAAAACACCTAGGCCAAATGGAAATAATATTATGATAATTTATTATAATATTAAAAGTTTAATTAATGCCTAAAGTAGTTTATAAGTAATTTATAATAATAATAATTTTATAACCCAAAGTTGGGTTGGAAGCCAAGTTTAAATTAAATTTCATATTCCTCCGTCGACGTTGAAAAATAGAAGCATATGGTATAAATACCATAGCACTTACCTCACAAAGGTAAGTCTTCGAAATATTGTGTATACAATTTTGTGAAAAGAGAAGGTGAATATTTTCGTGAGCAAACAAAGGAAAAAGGTTTTAAATTTTAATTGTCCCTAATACGCGAAAACAAAGCGACCAAGAAAGGAAGACATAAACACCAACCAACGGTTGGGCCAGTGGCAAGTTTGAGGTGCGTAAGGCTTTGGGAACGTAGAGGTGTTGCATTTGAGTCTTGACGGTGACACTGGAACAAAGCCTTTTGGCTTTGGCACAGGGGAGAAGACAAAGTGCTCTAGGCGCTTTTGCCTCCCATGTGAATGCTTAGCTCACGTGGAAGGGTAACCGCAGCTAAGGCGCAGGCATTGCTTCATCTAGGGATTGAGTCCCACCGAGGAGCACATTGAGGTATTTAATTTTTGGCGCCTAGGTTAATGTGTGTAGTGGGAATGTTATCAGCACGTGGTGTATTTGTTTTTGTTGAGTACTTAGGGAGTTAAAAGGGGTAAGATAAATTATTTTTACCTTAGACAAAAGTGAGAAATATTTTTATTGAAAGTTAAAAATAAATTGCATTGTTTTATAAAGTTAATTATTTGAAAATGCAATTTTGAGTAGGGAGTTATAAGGCTTTAATTTTATTTTTATGAAAAGGAAGTTAGGAGTAATAAGGGTTATTGTGATTTGATATATGTTGATTATTATATTGAAAGTTGGAGATTATAAGGTGTATTTGAGAATTAATAATTTTTGTATGGTGAAATATTTGAAGGAAATAATTGAGGATAGATTTTGATATCTAACCATTAAGATTGGCAAAGAGGTTGATTGTGTTGAGACAGGTTTTGAGGTCATTTCTCCATAAGAAAAAAAGTATGGGCATATCTTCCTTGTGAGTGGAATATTGTTGAATGTTGTGAATGCTAAGTTGGAGTGAAAAGGTTTGTTTGATAAACATTGTTGAGTAAGCTTTCATGTGCATGATTGGTGAATGTTTGTGAAAAAATTTGAGTGAGAGATTGAGAACTATCTTGAACTAGGGTTTGTGAAATATCATGAGTATCATTGTTATGTGAAATTGTTTGATAAGCATTGTTGGAAATATTTGAGTATCATGTGAAATCTTCATGTGCATGATTAGGGCTTGTGAAAAGATCATGAGTATCATTGTTGTGTGAAAGAGGAATCATCTTAAGTCAAGGATTGAGATTCATAGTGTGAGTTGTTGGAAGTGTAGTGAAACACTTGTTTAGGGTTTGTAAGAAAGTTGTGTTTCATTGAGTGATTGATTGAGTGGAGTTGGTTGAGCATAGTTGATTTAGTGTTGGAGTGATAGTTCAAGTTCTGTGAAAAAAATTGTTCTTTATTCTTAATTGATTTGAAGAGAGTTTGGAAGTGATTGAGTGTTGTGTGAGAGTGAAACATATTGAGTCTTTAACCATTCTCCATATGTTTCTGTGGTTAAACAAGAGAGTTTGAAAGTGATTAAGTATTGTTGTGAGTGTGAAACATATTGAGTCTCTAACCATTCTCTATATGTTTATGTGAGATTAAAACAAGATTCTGTGTGAAACTTGTTTGTGTGATTGAAGAGGTTTTCTATGATATATTGAGTTGATTTGAACAAGCTTTTGTGAAAGCTAGTGAGCAGATTTGAGCAAGTCCTAGAGTGGACTTAAGGACAAATTTGTGTGAGCTTTTGTGGAAACTTATAATCAGATTTGAGGTTAGTCTTAATGAAGATTTGTTGAGCATATTGGACAAGTTCTAGTGAGGACTTGTTGAGCATATTTGAGGCAAGTCTTGGTGAAGACTTGTAGATAGATTAATGTAAGCTTTTGTGGAAGCTTACAATACAAAATATAGGCAAGTCTTGGTGAAGACTTGAGAGTAGTTTGAGCAAGTTATAGAGAGGACTTGTGGACATATTTGAGGTAAGTATTTGAGAAGACTTGAGAGCAGATTTGATTGATTGATTTATTCAAGCTTTGTGTTAAGGCTTGGGGTAGATCTAGTAGAGGTGATTTGTGATTAAATAAAGCTTCGTATTAAGGCTTAAGGACAAAGTTTGGTGCAGATTTGAGGATAGGTTTGTGCCAGACCAGAGATAGAGATTGAGCAGATTTGTGCTAGATTGAAGGACCGTGTTTAGTACAGATCATAGATAGATATTGAGAAAATTTGTGCTAGATTGAAGGACTGTGTTTAGTGTAGATCAGAGACAAATATTGAGCAGATTTATGCTAGACCAAAGGACTATGTTTAGTGTAAATCAAATATAGATATTGAGCAGATTTGTGCTAGATCGAAGGGTTGTGTTTAGTGTAGATCAGAGACAGAGATTGAGCAGATTTGTGCTAGACCAAAGGACCGTGTTTAGTGTAGATTTGAGACATAGCTGAGAGTAAGCTTTGGAGGTGATAGAGTAGAGCATACTAGTCTTCAATGGATAGAGATCCATTAGCTAGGGTAGTGAGGATAGAGATCTTCTGAGTGAGGACATGAGTATTCAGTGGAGAGATATCCACAAACCAATGCAGTGGAGGCAATAGTATTCTAGAGGATCACCAACCAAAGCAAAGCAGAAGGAGTTATCCTAGGGATAAAGATCCACAAACCAAATTAAGGGATTGGTGTCTCCTTTGGACAAAGGTCCATAAAAATTATAATAGGGAAGGATTCCCAAGAGATTTCTTGAGAAAATTTTAGTGAAAGATTTTCTCCGTGGAGTAGCCCACATTGGATGAACCACATTAAATTGGTGTCTCTATTGTGTGTGGTGATTTATGCATTGCTTTGATTATTGTTGTTGACATTGCATTGATATATTGGATAATATTGTTTAAGTAAAGAAAAGTAAAAAGTGGTTTTATACTGTTCACCCCCTCTCAATATAAGATTATATTCTTCACATGTCATAAAACCATAAGTGAATAAGTGTTTATGAAGCACTACAAAATTTTCATTAAGGGGAAACATGTAAAATTAGAGCCAAACTTCCAGAAGTTTGTTTGGAAGTATGACTTCTTAAGACATGGTCTAAGCATTAGTTTGAATAATATTTAATGAAATAAAGTTATCCTCCATAATGAAAAACTGTTAGCTTTGAGTAGTGCTCTTCAAGGACTAGCATTTTTGAATAAAAGTATAAACAAACTAAGAGATAATTGGGATCTAGGCAACTACTCAATTCTCACCTAGAACCATATACACAATTATTGCTTCCTTCTCTCTTTGTTCAAAGAGTCTTATGGCTCCGTTGTGGCTTTCATTCATTATGAGATAATTATAAAGTTGAGAACTACTACCTAAAATATATGGATTGCTTGGAGATAACTTAATGACCATAGAATGTTGTCCATTAATTCTAGTTGGATATTATGCTAAGTTGAAACCATTTTTTGGGCAACTTGAGAGAAGGATCTAACAAGATCTTTGATAGAGGGATTTTTTCCTCTGGTTGGTATGAGTGATTTTAGGGGGTTGACAATTTTTATCGGTTACCTACCATTCTCCACCCATCTATCATAGGGCTATCTTTGATGGGGACCGATGAAGGAATGAGAGCTAAATCAAGGCCCATAGTTGAATCCAACGGGGCTTGCGAATTAACAAAAATATTTGAGGATTTAGTCTAAGATGTGGAAGAGGCATGTGGGATATTAAGGGTATGGCCTAAGGAAGTGGAGAAGTGTTTTCAGGAGCTAAGGGGAATTGAGGACCATCAACAGTGATTTTTTTAGGTAGATTCTAAGCGATGAATTTTGTATGAGGGCCACTAGCAGGGAATTTTCAACTATTTTTTGAGTGGTGGTTTCCATTTGTTTTTTTTGCTAATTTTCAGAGCAATTCTTGATTAAGTGTTTTGCTCTATAGTAAAAACAGGCATTGGGTAAGTTTAGGTAGATGAGAGGTTGATTAAAATGGAAACTTGACCCATTGAGGTTGAGGGAGGGGGGCAATAGCTTGTATATCTCCATTTCCACACAAATATGGGGGTGAACTCTATAATTAGATAATTTTTTGAAACAAGATGAGACCACAAAATCCTACCAAGGGAAGCAAAAATTCTATTAAGAAAGGGGTAACAGTAGAGAGATAAAAAGAGAAGTTCTATCTAAAGAGGGTATTTTACCTTAGAGGAGCCCTCCGAACGAAAATCCAAAGACCAACCTTGAAGATAGCTAGTTTGCCCACAGGTAACCCATGCTCCATATTAGAGATTTTTGGACATATTTAAGATTTGCAAAGGAGGCAACTAAGTACCCTCTTTGGAGTCCTAAAATAGCCTCAACTATCCATTCTCTAATATTTTTCCAAACCCCTCTAACCCATTTGAGAAGTTCAGACTCAGGAGGTATCCCTTATAAAAAAATAAGATGACATTGTGTTTTGACAAGTCATTGGCTACGTCAATAAATAAATTAGGAAAAACAAGCAAAAGGGGCTTATCGTGTTTTGCATGTGGTTGAGTTTTTGTTGGATCATGGTTTAACGGGTCAACAACACAACCCTTTGGTATGCTCCTCTTGCTCTCAAGATTTGCGTGCTTCTCCATGGAATTGTTTGCAAGGTTCCAAAAAGACATTTGTGGAACTTGAGATTCAAAAATATTAGGGGATGGAGTTTCATTCATCATTGGAACCTCACATCCTGTGCAAAATTTTCAATAACTAGATTCTAGTACCCAAATGCTTCTATACTACAGATTGGGCTTGTTGTTGGATGACTACAATTTACACCTGAAAAAATCTTAAATTGTGTGTTTTAATTCCTTTTCCAACAATGCAATTTAGATCTATAATCTACACCTTTGTCTATGTATAATTGTGATATTATTGTAATAACAATGTGGTTATGATGTAATATAGATAGAACTTGTTTCAATCCCATATAACTACGAAGAAAAATATTAACATATATTTATTATATTTTATATAATCTCGAACATATGTATAATTTTCAAGCTAATATAATACCATGATCATAATGTAGTTACTAGTCGAATCCCTTTCAATTTCATATAATCAATTAAAAGAAAATTAAAATATAAATCTCCTCCTTTAATCAATTAAACTAATACCATTTCAATTTCACAAACCTTATAATTATAATTAATATTAAATTTTAAACAAAATTTATTATTAAATATATATTAAAAATATTATAATATTTTTTTATTTTGAGGTTCGCCATACTTTCTCACCTTCATAGTCTCAACCAAATGTCTCTACCGAAAAAAAAAAGAAAAATCATTGGCCTTTCTAAGGCATTCGTATTCGAGCTACAACAGGTTGAGGATTTTTCATTGTTTTTCATTTTAATTTGACTATAAAGATGTTATTTTTCTCACTTCCTCACATTTATACATCATTATTTATTTTATTATAGTTGTTTACAAATAATTTGTTTTTATATATATTCATGTCAAGTTCACTTATGTACTATAGTTTAAAGAGATCCCTATGTATGAGGACAGGATTAATATATATCTGCAAATGGAAATAACAAAATAAAGTTGGAAAGAGTAAAAAATAGGAGTATTACAGATAACGTAGGAAGATCACATGTATGCTTGTAATTTATCTGAATTCAAAATTATTCAATATGCTTTCTTTTAAATATTTGATTATTTTATGCAAATATTTGATAAAGATGGATGGTCTTGCTGCAAAATATCTATTTAAGTTTGAATCAATGCAAATTTATTTTTAAAAACATGCCATAATAATTTTTAACATAAATGTTATAATATATCAACCTTCATATTTATTAACATATGTTTTATGCATAATTAATATTTTATTTATTTATAACACAAAAATATAGGTGTTTTTTTTTAATTTAGGATTAAAATCAACTCATAGCAAAAACAAACCAAAATTTTTAAGTATCTTAGATATTAAGTATAAATTAAGAAAAAATTATGTATAAATTAATATATGTGTTTGTTTAGCTGCAAGTTTATTATAATGGTAAGGGCTTTGACTTTTTTTAGGAGGTCAAGGTTAAAACCCCACTCAATATAAGGGGACCGAAACCCCTATATAAACTCATTTAAAAAAATATATGTGTTTGTCTAAAATACATTAAATGTTGAACATATACAACCCTTTAAAATATAAATTGTTTTTTTTTTCAAATATTTTTATTCTCCAATATTACACTATTTTTTTTATTTTACAAATTTGTGTTAATTGTTTCCATCATAAATTGTTTTTAGTTTTAAGGTGTCCAAAGTTATATCTTTTGAAATTCTTGTCATTACTATGATGAAGTAAATTGTGTCATTGAGATCATCATTAAAGATCTCTTATAAAAGTTGAAAGTAATGTTAGAGTGAAAGGATTAGGTGAATTGGTAAAAGTTTGATTGGTCAAGTATTTGTTAGGAAAAAATTTAGGTTCAAACTTTGGGGCACGTTGACAACTTTAGCAAAGTAATATTCCGTGTTGAATTTTTTGAGTGCACGTCATACCGACGACGATGGTACAAACTTTGAGCGACCGATGGTCTCCATATCATGCTGGATCAACAACAACTAGACGAATAAACTGTTGGGAGCAATCCATGTGGTTTGAACCCTACACTTACCGGTTACTAACAACTACTAAATGAATAAAATGTTGGAAGCAGTCCATGCAACTTGAACCCTACACTTGGTTACTAAAAATAATAACCGTAAACAACTCCCCTATCTAAAAAAAATATTTATATATGTATTCAAGGTAGGTCGAAACTTTTATTTTAACTTCAAATTGATTCGAAAGGTTTGACATGGATATGTTGCTTTTGATCTAATCTGCAGGGGAATAAATAAGTTTTTATTAGTGTTTTGGTTTGGATTACCACGATTTACTTTATGTTTATGTTTCAGTGATATCACATTGATATTAAATTATTATGCTTTTATTTGTTAACATTGTAATTATGGACAACAATGTGGGTGAGAGTGTGTGAGGGGTGGGTGGGTGGTTGTGTGTTAAATTTTTTATTGATAAGTATAGCTCTCAGTTTTACGAGGGGTCATGGTTGGGAGAAGACTGCTCAGCCTTAAGCGTCACTCATAAGGATTTCTCACACTAACCTAATAAAAACAAATATGTTCCTATGCTCAAAGACATCTTTTATTAACAAGCCACATGTATGATATATTTTTTTTTTTTCAAATTTATAGCTACAACCTAATTTATACACTAACTATATTTTAAAAAAGTTGTTATATTTGATTTTTTTTTTTAGGAAATTTATTGAGTGATGTTTTGTTAAGATGGAAATAAAAAAATGTTTCATGTAGTTCCTCAATAGATAATCGATTTTTTAAGCTTTCATTTTGTCCTTATGTGATAATTGATAGAATATTTTATAAAAGTTTATATTGTGTTTCTTTATCTTGGTCAATGTTTGACAAAATATTTTGAAATAACTAACTGCTTTATCTTGGTTAGTGTTTGACAAAATATTTTGAAATAACTAACTGCTTTATCTTGGTCAGTGTTTGACAAAATATTTTGAAATAACTAGCTGCTTCTTGCTTGATATCTTCTTCTTTCTCAATATTACTTCTATTTGGAGTTAAAATGTTTTTAATACGAAAACAAACTTTTTCTAATATATATATATATAAAGTTCTATCTCCCTACTTAAACCATTTCTCCCTAGATATTTGGAACTAATATGAATCTTTTTTCGATGCCTTATAATAATAAAAAAGTAATTGTTTTTCTTTCACATAAGAATCATGGTCTATTCCATTGATTTATAATATCTCTTATAAGATTTTGAGTTTGGATTTAATTTCTTTATTTTCTTTAAAATGTTACCAAAAGATTTGGCATTCAAAATATTTATTTGTTCCTTTAGATATTTCATCTTTTGAACAAACCTGTACATACATGATTCTTCAAATTTTACTTCATTCCATGATAACATAACCATCTAGAAGAAATCAAGATATTTGAGCCATATAATCTAGAATTAAAATGGCTTTGGATGATCATTTTTGGGTAAATCACAAGTCAAAAGAATGGATTTGTGATATGATCCTACACACAATAAAATATGTAAAGAAATTATATACTTGATTTGCAACCGTGTGTTGGATAACAAGAATCTATTTAGTCTTTCTGCTATAGGATTTTTTCCAATCTATCTATTATCCCATGTATATTGAAAATTTAAAGGGAATTAAATCCCAAAGGTCATTTGAATACAAATGAAGCACAATATTGCATTGTTTTAGGCCATCCCAGAGTATCGTACTTCTTTTCTAAAGGAGATAGAACTATATTGAAGTCATCCCAAGAATCCGTAGATCACAATTATGAATATGTTGGAAGATTTATTACATCATAATAAGGTCAAGGTTGGTTGAAGTGGTTAGAACTACTCAACCCAAGAACCATGTGAGATCTAGTTGTAACTTCCATCAGCTAGAAATTACATGGATAACATGGTTGCTCAATATAGAACAACCAAACTTCTAATAAAAAAACACTTGATTAATGAAGATTATTGAAGCATTTGTAATGATTGATATCAAAGAAGGTTTCCATGGGGTAGTTCTAAGGAGAACATCTAGAAATACAGATCGTGAGTTTGAATTGTGCTTTCCCTTGACGAGTAAATGCTTAGTACTATAAGTAAAGTATCACCTAGCAATGGAAGTTCAGGATAACTTGAAAATATTGCATGCCTTAGAGAACCCAAATTTTCTAAAAAGCTACTTGCACACATTATTTATGACTTTGATGTAGGAAACAAATCCCTGGGTGATGGAGACCATAGACAACAAGCTGAGGAATATAATAATCAATATTTTAAGCCAATTTCTTCACACTATCCCTTCGTTTCAAAGTTGCTTAAGGTTACCTAAGTTGTATTCACGATAACCAACAAGAAGAATGATAAAATTTGCATGTGCATCATCATCAGTCTTATTTGTGACTATTGACCCACACTCAAGAATAAAGCTTAGTCCTTTTGAATAGAATTGAGACAAATGGAGTTAAAACCATAAATATCATTGTCCCCTATCATCACCATATTTGGTAAATAGCCTTTGTCACCTCCATTGGAAACCATTTATTGTCATAAAAAAAGTAGATCAACATCGCTTAGAAATAATTGCTCCCATCCCCATAGACTTGCAAACAACAAATCTTAACCATTTTGGCATCATTTATCAAATTTTGGGTCAATTGGTTTTAAAAATTGGTCATTGTATTTTGGTTGATAAAATTACAAGATATATGCAAGTGGTATGTCTAAGGTATTATAAGTGGTATTAGGTTAATTACATTAATATAAGTGGTATTTAGGTTTATGTCATGCCCAAGGTATTATATTGATATTGTAAACGTCATAATATTCCAAGAGTCATGTTAGTTTTATAGAGGAGAAAAGTTATTATTCTAAATTTGTTATTAAGTCAAGTTATTCTTGAGTTATAAAGGTGCATTATATGTGGTATTTGACACCTTTATATAGAAATTTTTTATTTAGGGAGAGGGGACCTTATTTATTCCTCATGGATAAGACCATGTTAATTGAGAAATTCAGTGGACAAGACTTTCACACATGGAAAGTGAAGCTCCAATTGCTTATAATTGAGAAGGATATTTGGGATGTTATGAATGAAACTTCATCAATGTCATAAAATCCTAAAGAAGCAACAAAATGAAATTCAAATAATAAAAGAGCAATAACAATGATTGGTATTGGACTCTTAGATGCTTACCTACATCACATAGATATCTCAAAGATTGCAAAAAGAGTTTGAGATTCTCTCAATGCTTTGTTTGGTTCATAATCATCAAGTGCAAAGATGACACTCAAGTAGAAACTATTTGGATTAAATATGAATAAAGGTGACAATATCATCCAAAACATTAGTAAGTTCCTCTCTTTGATGAATCAACTAGTTGGAATCAATGTCAAGATAGAAAGTGATGATGCAAAATCTATTTTGTTAAATAGCATACCTTCAAGTTATGCCAATATTGTGTTCACATTGAACAAGATTAATCCCACCTTGGAAGATGTAATCTTGACTTTGATTGACAAAGCAAATTGAGTTAAGAAAATTGACTCGATGAATGAAGAGAAGCTATTGCTTGTAAAGAAGAGGTAATTCAATAAAGATTATTCATCAACAAACCAATTTATGTGCTTCTATTACAAACAAAGGGGATACATAGTGATGAACTACATCCAATGAGCTAAGGACTTGATTGATGGCAAGTTGAAACTAAACAAGGAAATGGTTGTAAATGAAGAAAATGTGAACTTGCAGCATGTAACAAGGATCCTTCCCTCGAGGAAAGAGAGGAGTGTCTCTTATAAACAAATTCTAGTTGTAAGTGATTGGTAGTGTATGTCCCCAGTCACAAATATTGTGAATGATAGTGTATGTTCTTATTTACAACCTTGATGTAAGGATAGTGTGTATGTCCCTATCTAGGTGTTCATGATTGGTTGTGTATATCCCCAATCACAAATATTGTGAATGGTTGTGTGTCCATATTCACAATTCTGATATAAGGATAGCATGTATGTCCCTATTCAAAACTTTGATATAAGGATAACATGTATGTCCCTATCCATGTGTTAGTGATTGGTTGTGAATGTCTCCAATCATAGGTTGTGAATGGTCATGTGTGTCCTTATTCATAACTTTGATAGTTTGGATAGCGTGTATACCCCTATCTAGTTGTGTGTTGAAAAATCATGGATAGCTGAGTATGTCCCTATCCATGATTAAAGGTTTAGTTAGTGTTTATCCCATGTTTGTATCATGATGTAATAAGGAGGGTGTTGAGAGAGTTATTACGTCATAATAAATTCAAGGTTGGTTGAAGTGGTTAGAACTACTCAACCTAAGAACCATGTGAGATCTAGTTGTAACTTCCATCAACTAGAAATCATATGGATAACACAGTTTCTTGATATAGAGAAACCAAACTTATATATAAACAAGTACTTGATCAATGACTATTATTGAAGTATTTGTAATAGAATCATTACTGTGTTTAACAAAAATATGTTGAGGTCCTTCCAACATATTTCATGAGGAATAGCTATAGTTGAAGCATATACATTTATAAACCCAACTTTGATATTTTCCTATTTTTTACAAAATAGTCCAATAACCTAATTACATTTTAATTCGAATAATTGTTCATCCCATTTGAGTTTGTCCCATATTGTTGCAATAACACCTAAAGATCTTATAGAAGCAACTAATATACAATCACCCATATTTCAAATCTTTTTAAAAGCATCCTTACATTCCCCACTACTTACTTTTGTTTCTTGTATTAAAATAAACTCAAGACTATAACAACTTAATAAATATGTTTTTAAGGGTATTATTCATACCCCTAAGATTCCATGATATCATTTTCATCATCACATTTTATTTTTATTAGTGGGATTAACCCCACTTCTTGTTAACACTTGTGATATTTTTATTTGGATTCCCAAATCGATATCCCTTTGAGTTTTTTCTCTTTGTTCATGCTTTGATGAATTTTCTCTCCTTTTTCCATTCCCATCAAGACTTTCATCTTCACCAATATCTTCTATTTTTCCATATTGTTCATCATGAGACTTATCTTTTAAAGATTTATGTTTTTCCAAAGAATTTAAAATTTAAGGAATAACCTCATAAATGCTTTCTTCTTATGTGACCCCAAAACCCTAAAGTGCAAGGATGATCCTCTCTAGTAATTGACTTTCCTATTATACCTTGGAAACTCTAAATTTCTATGGGTATCCTTCATACACATTTCTTTAATATGGTGTTATTAAAACCCTAAAATGCAACCAATACACTCTACAATACTTTCACTTTTATTGCAAGCAAAATGTTTTATGCTACTTGAGAAAAATGAATATGATTTACCTAGATCAACCTTGACCTCCTTCACCTATTTTTTCTTAAAATTTGCCTCCTAATATTCCTTCACACCTTTAACTCCTTTTGTATTTGAACTCATCCATTTCACTTCCTCATGCCTTGTGTCATTTTTTCTTCTAATGGTTGATTCAAGTGAAATATAATGGCCTTTACCATTTGATGTTGTAGAGGTTTTTTTACCACTTTTTAAGAAGTGGGAGATCCTTTATTGACCAAAATTCTATCATGATATGATCTCCTTGTTTCATATAAAATTTTCTCTCATGTCCTTTCCATATTTTTCTCCATCATTTCTACTTTGCAATCTTTTTCTATGTGTCTAGTCTCATAACATTTGTGACATTAGAATTCAATGTTTCCATAATCCACTTGTTGATCCCATTATATTAATTCATATTTAATCATAATATACTATGGTAAAGGTTTGGAAATATCCATGGCAACACATATTTGAGTGTATATAACATGCCTTCTCTCCTTAGTAGGCGATCCCTCTTGAATGAATTTCCCTAAAGTATTGCCAATATTATTCAATAGATTATTATTTATGAGCTATTAAGAAAGCCCAAAAAATCTAATCCACACCAAAATAATTTAATATTTTATGTCTCCATATATAAATTCTCATTCAATGGTCTTAAATATAATGCATATTTACCCCTAAACCAAGGGCCATCATCCATTATTTTATCCCTTATTTTTGAACTACAGAAGATAATACACAAAAATCATTTCAAAAGAAAAGTCACAGAGTAATTTGAATTCAATCCCTAATTCCACTTGATCCAATGTTGAGTCTCAAAAATACATAGCTAGTATCCATTTAACTTACATATTAACCCTTTGGTTTTAAGAACCTTTATATCATGGTTGATCATCTCATCCTTGATAATAATTTTTGGTGTAGTATTTACTACCTAGATGGGGTTTGCCATAGATTTTCTCATCCTCTTGTCACTAACAAGGGCATCCATACTTCCAACTAGGGCATCCATACTTCTAGTAAGGGCTTTCAGAAATGACTTTCCTATCATATTTTCTAGATGTTCTTCACATGAATCCCTTAGTTTTTGAATTTCTCCTAAGATCTACAAAAAGAAGCAATGTTTGCATGTTGCTTGCACTTTGCTTCCTACTTCCTGCTCATGCTTTTTGCTCACTCCTAGCTTGCACTCACACTCATTCTTCTTATTAATGTGATTTATTATACTAACATTATATGTTTAATATCACAACAATAGTATGTTGATATAATTTGTTTTGATAATTAGAGGGTTTGTTAAGGATATTATGTTCATACCTAGATTTAATGTTATGACATCTTTTAAGAGTTTCATAGGTGATGAATAATTAAGAAGGTTTTTAACACAAAGTTTAATGCTATAGTATGATGAGATAAACCTTGGGGAATGTGCCATTGGGGAGGAGCTACATGAAGTAGTTTTATCTTTATATCCTAACAAGGCATCTAACTTTAAAGGATTTCTTGCAATTTTCTTTTAAACATTTTGGGATGTATTAAAGAGTGATATTTTAGTTATGGTCGAAGAGGCCCAAAATAAAGGCTATAATAAGTGAGATCAATGTCATTTTTATGACATTGGTTCCCAAGAAAGGTGAGATAAAATATTTTTATAATTTCATCAAATAAGCCTTTGTAATATGATCTATAAGATCATTTCAAAGTTTATGACAAATAGGTTGAAAGACATTCTAGATGGTGTTATCTCAGAGGAACAAGATCATTTTGTTCATCGTATATAAATTATTTATGGTGTAGTCATTGAATAAGTGTTTATACATTCTCTTCATTCAATGAGAAAACTAGGTATGCTTATGAAATTAGATACGAACAAAGCATCTGCTAGGGTTTCCTAGAGTTTTCTACATGATATTCTCAAAATGTTTGGTTTTAATTACAATTGGTATAAATGGATTGAATGTTCTTATATAATTATAAAATATTTTATTTTGACCTCCTATTGGTTACTTTAAGTCATCTTGAGGACTCTTCCAAGGTGATCCACTATCTCCTTATCTATTCATTATTCTTGTGGAGGCATTAGGGAGAGCTTTTTCAAAGGTAAAAATAGAAGGAAAAATAAAAGCAAGTTACAAAAAATGGTCCCTTTAAATCTCATCTCCAATTTGTTGATGATACTTTTATTTTGTGTCATCCCTCAGTCAATGAGGCTATGGAGTTTGCATCAATATTACCATGCTAAAATAGGGATATTGGATGATTTGTTAAAACTACAAAATATAGGATTTTTATTAATGCTGACCTAGATTTACAATGAATTATTGTGAATATTTTAGGGTTTACAATATAAAAATATATTGGGTAACTCTATCAACATTGAAAGAATTGATGAAGTATTGGATTTATTATCTCAAAGCTAAAGCATTATGTATTGTGTGGAGGATTGGTCATTCTATTATTTTTTGGGATTTATGGCTTGAAAGGAACAACACACTTTTTAAACACAAATTTCAAAATTGTGCCCAAGTTTGGGACCTTATTATTGCGTCTCTTGTAGAATATTTACAAATATGGTTCTTATCATGGGAAGTCTCGAGTGCAAGAAAAAATGTGACAACTTGGTTATAGAATTTTAAGCACACATGGAAGAGCCATATGTGATAATGACATTAAAGCAAAGGATTTGCTTTGATTTAGGGTAAAAGAGGAAATTTCTAGAAATTACAATTATCAAGATTAATTTTGATGGTGCTTTTAAAGGGAATATAGGAAAAGTCAATGGAGATTATGTTTTTCAAAATAATGAAGGTAAAATTCTCCTCGTTCAAAATCATATGAAACTTCAACAAACAACTATGTAGAGGCTAGGGCACTTATTACAAGGATTACAATTGCAATTGAGAAAGGATGGAAATATATTTCAATTGAGGGGGATTCACATATTTTTATTTTTTTAAGAAGCTATGTGTGGCTTCTATTGGGGCCATTTTCATTAAAATAACAAAACATTACATTGCTTCAAGTAATTTAAACCATATCCAACTTTCTTTTTTATCAAAGATATTTTTCATTTGTCTTTCTATCTAGGATATTTAGCTTTCTCAAAATGCTAAGTTTATGCAATAAACTCCTTGATATCATTTTTATTAAGAGATAAAATCTCACTCATATAGTTGCCTTCTAAAATTTGAATTTTGCCAAGATGAAATTCAATACCGCAAATGGCTAAAATATTTGCTACCCAATTTTCATATCTACAAATATTGTGTCTATAATAACTTGACAATTTTCAAATACCTTTTTTTAGGGGTCTTATTCATACCCCTAATATTTCAAGATATCATTTTCATCATCCCTTTTTGCTTTTATGTGTGGGTTTAACCCCACTTCTTGTTAACACTTACGATATTTGCTTACGTTTTCCCATATCAATATCCCGTTGAGTTTTTTTTTTCACTTTGTTTTTGCTTCTAGGAATTCCTCTATTTTTTTTATTCCTACCAAAAATTTCATCTTCTTCAATCTTCTCACACTACTCATAGGGAAACTTAGCATCTATTCATTTATCTTTGTCTAAAGGACCCAAAGTGCAAAAATGATCTCAAAAGCACATTCTTATTTATGTATCCATAGAAACACTAAAGTGCAAGGACACTCTTCCATAAAAAATACCTTAAATGATATGGGAGCATCCATCATATAAATATTTATTAATCAAAGGATTATTAATAATGGTTGGGAGAACCATTTGAGTAACTACCAAACCTTAAATATAAGGAGAGAAGAGAAAGAGGAACCAAGGGCACAGGGAAATAAGAGGATAATGAGTCTAGAGAAAAAGGAAGAAGAAGATAAAGTTGGTAGGGAGGACCTAGAAGAGGTATCATGATGTCTACTTAAGTTAACAAGTTCAGAGACGTGTAGACATAACGAGAGATAGCTATAGTCATGTGTATATGGTTGTGAGCAAGAGCAAGATATTGTAGGAAACCATTATGGTATAATATATTGCTTCTCATGTTTTTTGTAGCCTTTAGGCATATTGGATATATAATAATATTCCATAATTATTTTTGTATGTATATTTAAATGATAAATACTTTATATTTGTGGTATTGTATACCATAGACTAAAAATACAGGTTTGTAGGTGAGGAATGGTTGTAGTTCATGCAGAACTAGAGATTATTGTTGAAGCTTGAAGTGGACATATGTAAGGTTGTTGTTTAAGTTATCTTATTGTTATTTGAGAAATCATCATTTGAATAAGGAGGAACATTCAGTTCAGGAAACTATAGTTGTTCAAGTGGTGAGTGTTGTTCAAAAGCTAGCAAGGTACCATTTGAATGCTAGTAAAGTGTCATTCGAAGTATTGTTGTTCAAACTGAGAATGTCATTTGATTAGAACTACTTGTTATTAAAATAATAAATCCAGCCCCATACAAGTAAATGTCATTCAAGAGAGATAAGAGTATCGATATTAAAAAATAAACATGTAATTATTGTTCATATTAAGACATGAGTATCATTAAAAAATAAGGTCATAAAACTATTCTAAGAAGATCCAAATGCCATTTAAGTGAAAGAATTGAGTGTAGTTCAATTAAATAAATATTGTTGTTCAAATTTTGTGGAATAACCTTACTATGCAAGTGAATAATATTGTACCATTCAAGTGAATACTATTGCTCCATTAAAGTGATTGTGGTTGTTTATATAAATTATGCTACTTGAAAATGTAGTTATTTAATTGACCCCCTTATTTTGGTGTTGCATCATTTGGTATCAGAGTTAGATTTTATTTTTAGATGTCTACAACATATACCAAAAGATATGGCACAACGAGGAAGAGAAAGACCACATGGTATTATACCTCGACCAATAGGTATAGCTAAAATATTGAGAGAAATCACTGCTAGACTAGATGCAATTAAGACTATTCAAAGAAGAGGTATTCATCTTAAGGAGACTGATGATAGTGAAGAGCAGGATACTGGTCACCTAAAAATTTAAAATAAAGAGCAAAGAGAACCTTAACAACTGTTGATTTAGGCTATTTCAAGAATGCAAAGTAAACCTAATATATAAAATCTCAATTTTAATGGAAGTTTAAACCTAGAGTAGTTGATTTACTAGATTATAGTCATGGAGAGATTATTTGACTATGAATTTATGAAGGATCCAAAATGAGTCAAATTTACATGTACAAGATTGAATGGACATGATTCAATTTGGTGGGATCATGTCCAAATAGAGAGATAAAAAAAAAGGTAAGGATAAGATCTAAACATGGAATAAGTTTGCAACCAAATTAAAGTCTAAGTTTTTACTTGCTAACTATAATATTGGATTGTTAACAAGACTCCAAAACCTCAAGGAAAAGAAGTTGGAAGTAAAGTAGTATATGGAGGAGTTTTATAAATTGACCATAAGAATAGGTCATATTGAATATGATGAGGGAAATATGGAAAGATACAAAATGGACTAAGGTTATCCATACAACATGAAATTGGTAATATTTGAATCATAACAATTAAAGAAGCATATCAATATGCACTCAAGAAATAAGAAAAATTAGAACATAAGCAACAAAATAAATTTAGAAGGAGAGGATGATCTTCACGAGGATGAGGAAAATTCTATGGAGGAAGAGGGTAGCAAGCTCGTGACACAAGACAAATTTTCTCACAAAAAAATAGTTTCAATCAAAGTACCTAAGAAAAATGTGAACCGTTGAGAGGACAAGATGGATTTGGTAAAGGTAGAGGATGGGATTTTGTTGGAAAGAATTATAGATTCTTGGAAGAAGGACATCGAGCATATGAGTTCCCTCAAGAACATAAGACCAATGGACATGGAAAGGAATCCCGTAACTAGATAACACAAGTGAATGAAGAAAGTGTTGCCTCACCAAAGCACATTGAGGAACCCAAGTAAGGAGAATCCCTTATGATGAAAAGGGTATTATTAAAATAAACAAAGGATTTGTATGAACCAAAGCAATGGTAACAAATAATGTATGGTGAATTTCCAAATTTATTCTTATAAGGATGCTTTTATATATGACATCATGTTGATGGATGCATGTCATATTTTATTAAGGAGACCATGAAAATTCGATAGGAAAGTAATACATTATGGAAGACTAAATACTTATTCAATTGTCAAATATGGTAAAAGATATGCATTAATTCCATTGAAGGACAAAGGAAAATAGGTTGGAAGTAGTTCTAAAGTTTGCCTAATCTCCAAAAAATAATTCATGAAGGACCTAAAGAAGGAAGAAGTGTGCCTTGCCAACATTGCTAAATTTGCAGAAGTTAGAATAACAAAGATGAAAGAAATTACTCATGAAGTAGTTGATATGTTAGAGGATTTTTTTTATATTCTATTTAAAGAGTTGCTTAATGGATTACCATGTATATAGAGCATTAGTCATAAAATATACTTCATACTTGGAGGAAGTTTGGAAAATAAGGTAGCCTATATGATGACACCAATGGAAAATGAAGAGATGCAAAGATAAGTTCAAGAGCTATTGGATAAGAGGTTGATTAGGAAGGGCTTGAGCTCATGTGTAGTACCAATTGTACTAGCACTACAGAAAGGTAAATAATGGCATATGCGTATAGATTCCCAGACTATCAATAATATTATGATAAAATATAAGTTTTCATTACCTTGTATTGATGATTTGATGGATTGTTTGAGTGGAGCAAATAATTCACAAATATTGACTTGAACAATGATTATTATGAAATTTGAATCAGATAAGGAGATGAGTGGAAGGATGTATTTAAGACAAAATAATGTTTATGGCTGGTCATACCATTTGGGTTGACAAATGCACTTAACACTTGGTAAGTTTTGACGTCTTTTCTTGGTAAGTTTGTGGTGGTTTAATTGGATGATATTTTAGTGTTTAGCAAGACAAAGGAATAACACCTAATGCATTTGAGGTTTTTTTTATAAAAATTGAAGGAGGAACAATTGTTAATTAATTTGAAGAAATGTAGTTTTATGAAGAAAGAGTTGGTATATTTAGGTTTTGTTATTTCCAAGGATGGTTTGCAGATGGATCTAGCAAAGGTAAAGGCTATTGTGGATTGGCCATCACCAAGAAGTATGTTTGAGGCAAGAAGCTTCCATGGTTTAGCAAGTTTTTATGGGAAATTTATCAAAAATTTCAATGGGATTTGTGACCCAATTATAGAAGCAATTAAGGGCAGTAGGCATGAGTCCAAATGGATGAGTGCAGGAGAAAGGAGCTTTTAAATCATGAAAGAAAAGATCATAGAACAATTGGTTTCGATATTGCTGACTTTTAATAAATTTTTCTAAATAGATTGTAACGCAAGTAAAAAAACCATTGGAGGATTTTTGATTCAAGAAAGTAAGCCCATTGCTTATTTTAAAGAGAAGTTAAATGAAGCAAAGATGAAATGTATAGTCTATGATCAAAAGTTTTATGCAATTGTGCAAACACTCAAGAAGTGGAGGCAATACTTATTGCAAAAAGAGTGTGTTATTTGCGAATCATCGTAATTTGCAACTCATTAACAACCAATGCAAATTGAACCAAAGACACATGAAATGGGTAGATTATCTTGAAAGTTACTCATTTATTTTAGAACATAGAAGTGATAGTTTAAATTTGGTAGTAAATACCTTGAGTAGAAGTTTGTTGGTGAATTCAAAGAAGATTGAAATTGCAAGTTTTTATATTATAAAATAGCTTTATGATGATGATATAGATTTCAAAGAAGCTTGGGTAGTGTGTAAGAATCCTACTATAGGAAATAGAACACCATGGCTTGATTATTTTATCCAATAAGGATTATTATTCAAAGGATAACGATTATGCATACCACAAATCTCAATGAGAGATAACTTGATAAGAGAAAAACATAGTGGAGGACTTGTTGGATATTTTGGAGTAGATAAAACCATGATGAATGTGGATGTAAGAAGATTTGTGCAACAACGAAGCCAAAACATTGGATTGTATCAACCATAACCAATATTAGAAAGACCATGGGAAGATATAAGTAAAATTTTTTCTTTTTTTCCATCAAACACAAATAGATAATGGTCTAATTTTTGTTGTTGTTGATATATTTTAAAAAATGACACATTTTATATCCTACAAAAAAATGAATGATGCTACTCATACTGATTTGTCTTTAGAGAAGTTGTAAGACTACATCGTTTACCAAAAAACATTATGTCGACAAAGAATACTAAGTTTGTAGGTCATTTTTGGTAAACTTTGTGTAAGAAATTGGGCATAAAATTGGATTTTAATTCAATTTATCACCCACAAACATATGGAAAAACCAAAGAGGTTAAAAGAAGCCTTGGGAATTTGTTGAGATGCATAGTTGGAAAGAAGCCTAAATTATGGGATACCATACTAGCACAATCAAAATTTACATATAATAATTTGATAAATAGAAGCATGGCCAAGAGTCCATTCCATATTATGTATATAATCTACCCAAGAGGAGTAGATGAGTTGTAAAGTACAACTGATTTACAAAGACCTAGTGTTGTAGTAGAGGACTTTGTTGATTACGTGTGTAACTTACATCAAGAAGTGAAAGTTGATTTCAATAAGAGTGCTATGAGATACAAGCAACGTAATAATATAAATTACTAAAAAGGTTGGCGACTTAGTTTTGGTACATTTATAAAAGAATGGATTTTGAAAAGGTATTTACAACAAGCTCAATTAGAATATTGGACCTTGTAAGGTTTTGAAGAAGTTTGTTGCAAATGCCTATGAAATTGAACTCCTAGAAGGAGTTAACACCTTGCCAATTTTTTTTTAGTGTGGAAAATTTATATCCATACTATGATAAACCTATGAATAATATCAAAGATATCACATCTATTTTATTAAGGGAAGAATGGATAGCATAGTTGCCAAAAATAAAATGAGATAGAATTGAAGCAGTGTTAGATTCTTCTAAAGATGCCTATTGTAGCTAGAATTGATACAACATGAATGGACCCATAATTTAAAATTTTTGAAGGTCCTAAGAAGGTACACCTTTTGTGAAGAGTTCAGGTCTGAGTAAATAATTTCTATCTTCATAAACATCTCCAACCCCTAATCAACTAATGTTTTCGTTTCATTAAAATTTAAAGGGTTCCCTTGGTTTTCCTTGCAAAGATTTAACCTTTCGATTGATAGGAAAAAAGTTTTAGTCGATGATCAGTTGTCAAAACTAAAAAATCTTCGACCAATATTGAAAAACAATCAGACAACAAAAAGGAATGATCAACCAAATATAGATATTGTTGAAAGTTTTCAACCGATCATTGACTTTTTCTAGAAGCAAGTATTTGTCAACCGACCGATAGAAACTTTCGATTGACCACTCAGACCAATGAACCGAGATAAGAAAGTGCACAAAATTTAAATTGACCGATCCAAGGGAGATTATTGTTGAGGATTTTTCAGCCAAGCAAAATTCGGTCCATTAAAGAAGCCTTTTCGATTGATGAGAAGAAAGCAACGACTGGAGGTAAAAGGTATTTGAGTCGACATGAAGAAAATTACTGCCAAAAATTCTCGATTGAAGCAAGTTCACTCTTATGAAGCATCCCTTTTGGTCGATAAAAAGAAAGCAAAAATACAAAAGAAGTTTTTGGCCGACGTGAAGTAAATGGTGGCCAATCAACTGATCGGCCAATCAATGACAACAATAATTTTTATCAACCAACTACAGTAAGTAATCGACCGAAAAGATTTATCAGCCAAACATTGAAATAAGTCGTTTAATGAAAGAGCATCATCAAACGAAGCAAATAAAGGTATAGCCAAAAATTCAAAGAGTAAATGAAATATTCTTTCAGTCAACGAGAAACAAAGATCGACCACTCAGTGAAAGCAAAGTCATAATTCGATCGAGTCAAAGTATTATCGACCGAATAATGGTAAGGATCGATCGATAAGATTTAGTCAAAACTCTATTGTTAAAATATTTCAACTAATAAATGAAAGATGTTAAATATCCATGATTGATAGCACCCTCACCATCAAAGTATCATCAGTCAAACAAAATCAACGGGTGAGATCAACCCACCTAATCAAAGGTATGGCATCATCTGATTTGAATGCACCATAGTTAGTTGAATATTATTAAACTAATAATATGGGAAAATTTTGAACTAGATTTTTACGTAGAATGAGCATAGCTTAAATTACACAACGACTGAATGGAGGTAAGCAATCGAAAACACACAGTCAATATGAACTGACCAACTAAGGAAAGAATACTTTGAACCTATCGATCAGTCTAAGATCAATGATCACGAGTACCTGTGTAACATAGTATCAAATGATACATGTCAACCAAATGATGGCATATGCACCTAAGAGATCACTGATTTAAAGAATATTTGTGTTACATTAGAATTGACCATGATTAACGTTATCAAGGCCAATTAAAATATTACATGAATGCAGACTCTCCCATAAGTCCTAACATCCAGATTACACAAAGTTGCCAAATAAGGAAACAAAATATGATAGGATGATTCACCAACAAAGAATGGGATGGTAAGATAAAATAAGTAAGGCAATTAATGGATTGTCTCAGTCTATAAAAAAACACTGAATCATTTGTACTATAGTAGAAGAATGAAAATTCTCATATGTCAAGCAGAGAGAGGATGACCCGTAGGCCACATCATAATAGTAGAGGATCAGATTAATACAGGGATCGTCAGGTTAAAAAAAATTGAATCATCTTCCAAATCAACAGGACCTGACTACCCCTCATCAGTTGACAACATGATCCACCTCAACTCATCCTTTATATGAGAACAATGCTTATTATAAAATCCAAGATATAGTTTGGAGATGGATCGAAGTGTGTTATTAGCGAGCTACAAAAAGAGAATTCTACGTATCTAGAGGACTCATGTCACCAGTTGTAGAAAAAATAAGAAGCATAAAATAGAAGACTGTCTACATAAGAATCTTACACCATGATGGAATATAGTTAGTATATTGTCACTCTGATGGAGTATAGTTATGGAAGTACCATGTTGTTGGCGGTTTACTTAACTTCTATACTTCTAGTTCCTTTTCTTTCATCGCTATTACAGATAGCCTGATGCATTAGGTTCCTATAATGAACCCTTCCTTCCTTGCATCCCAAGGCAAGCACCATGTGGTTGAAGGAAGCCCTTACTTCAGGATGATACCCCTAAATTCCAGCACCTTCTCAGTCAATAAGCATCGGGCTATAGTGATAAAATACGATAAGGTATTTGAGAGATCACTTAAGGATAAAAAATAAAGCCATGAGCGGTAAATATGAGGTGGTAAAAATTAGGTTGAGTTTCAACCAAAGTTTGCTAATATATTTTTAAGGCAATTAGATAACAAACTATACAACACCCAGCTGATGACAAGGTAGGAGTTGGCACTAGGTGGATGGTTCATATACAAATAGTTCAAATAGTTACAAAGCTACCATGACTATAAGAAGAACGTCTACAACCACAATATGGATTGAGCTTTGACATAGCATATTTTTGCTAAGAGGTATACTCAAGTACCTGTTGACAATTTTGTCACATTACAAATGGGGTAGAAAAATAAATCAAATTTTGTACAGTGTTTTTGTAAGGCATTTCTTTGTTGTTTCTTATTTGCAAAGTCGTGGCAATTTTGGCTTTCCCTGCCACCCCCTTTGTACATAAAATAAAAAAAAAAAAAAGGAAAAGAAAGAGCTTCGCTACCAAACAAGCTAGTAAGAAGAGCTTTGCCGAAAGAAAAGAAAGAGCTTCGCACCCGAGACATTTCCAGCACTACTTTAGGTAGAAATTTGGCAAAGTAGTTTTGCCGAAGAGGGACTAACAAGGGAAGCAATGAAAAGAACTTCGGGCCCAAAACACTCTGAACCATTACTTCGGGAAAAAATTGTGCGAAGCGGCATTCAAAGTAGCAACTTCACCGAAGGAGGAAAGTCCAGACCGCGGTCCAAATTGGCTAAGGCAAGAAAACTACTTCGGGCCCGAAGCATTTTCAGCAGCTACTTCGGGAAATATTTTTGCGAAATAGTGTGACCGAAGTAAATACAAATAAATAAGAATGAAACTACTTCACACCCGAAGCATTTCAAAAGGTTACTTCGGGCAAAAGTTTTGCGAAGTGATATTTGAAGGAGCGCATCACTGAAAACACTTCACCAAAATGCCGTCGAAGTATCCACTTCGGCCCCCTTTCGTCGGTGAATCATTTCTACTTCGATGAAAGGCAATTGCTTCAGCCAAGACTTTCTCGAACCACAGTCTTGAAAGAAGATCGCAGTGAAGCATTTTCAAAGCATCAGCGAAGAAGTTTTGTCGGTGAAGCGGAGAAGAATGAAGAAGCCCATTTTGCGAAGGAAATACGCTTCGACACTCATGCCCCCCGAAGCAGTTTTGCGAAGCTTCATTTTGTGAAGTACTAATCGAGGAGGAATCTACTTCGACGAAAGTCATTGCGAAGCATTTACTCAGGCCATTTTTCATGCAAAGTATTTTCACCCGAAGTAGTGATGGCCATAAAGAATGTAACATCTTTTGAAGGCAATTGCTTTGGACAAGACCTTTCCAAACCATAGTCTTGAAAGAAGATCACAGCGAAGCATTTTCCAAGGCATCAGCAAAGCAGTTTTGTCAGCAAAGTGACGAAGAATGAAGAAGCCCATTTTGTGAAGGAAATACGCTTCGACACTCATGCCCCCCGAAGTAGTTTTGCGAAGTACTAATCGAGGAGGAATCTACTTCGACATAGGTCCATTGCGAAGCAAAGTTGAAAAGATAGCAAAGCACCTCAAAGGCACGTGTTCCAAGCCGAGTATTTTCTCGAGGTATTCAAGTGCCTCATAAATGCATTTTTTTGTGCTCGGTAAGCTCGCTACTCATTTTTGGCAATTGAAAGCAAAGTATCAAGCCATGATGAAGAACTCGGAAAGCATGACAGCCACTTGAGCACCGCACCTGGAGACCAAGGACATCCAAACAACTCATCAATGCATCTTTCCATAGTTGACCCGATCACAGTTGCCAATTTTGGTAACAGATTTGAGAACTCAATCACGAGAGCATCGAGGAGCCGAATTCTCAGGGCTCGAGGGCATACTTCTCCTTGTTGTATAATTATGACTCAGAGGACTGGGTCCTCTATAAAACCCAGGCATGGTAATGAGAAATGGGGGGGAACTATCTGCTAGAAAGCTGCTGTAACTTGATGTCCTGCGACTAATACTAAAGAGCTTTGGGCTCAATTTCTCTCTTTTATGCTGCCTTCTGTGCTTTATTCTTTTGTATTTATTCATTTGTATAGTGAGACTCTGAACTCTGAATCCGATGTCCGATTGGGGACTATACCCTAAAACTCGCCTGAAGGATACATAGGAGAGGAAAAATGCTATGTTAGTTTTCTTTTATGCTGCCTGGTGGGTTGTGGTTTCTGTTACATTCACTTGTCCTAATCGTCTTTACTCTAAACTCTGAATTTTGACAAAAGGGAGAAGGAGAATCCTTGTGAACTCGCCCAGAGGATACATAGTAAGGTTAATATAGCATTTATTTAGTTTATTATTGGTGTTCCTTGCTGCTATTCGAGTTATTAGTTTAGTGATCATGCTTCTTGTTCTCTCCCACTTTAAATCACCGATCCCTCTTCCCTTATCCCTTTTTGTTTCTTTCTCTAACCCTAACTCATTTATCTCTTTCCTGCATACCTTATCTCAAAATGCCAAAGTAGATTAGTATAGGAGCTGGCCTTTCTTCGAAGATTGGCACGAGGGGCATCTGTTCCTTTCGGCCTTTAAATGTTGGTCCAGGTCTAGGGCGCATACACTTTCCTAGATCCTTTCCTAGGCAGATTGGATCACCAACAATTTTGGCACGCCCGATGGGACCAAAGTCCCATATTTTAAGCACAAATCGCAAACCTATCTACATCGGGGCCAATAGTTCCAACCAGTTCCTGATGTGACCCGATCAGTCTCACCTGACTAGTGGTAGTGAAGACCAATGCTCTCATTACTGAAAGACTCTTAGCATCTGGCAACTCTGTTTACCCGAGAATATTCAAGTCGAAAATATCGATACCGAAGTCTGTGTCTTCATGCAAATGAGATGGAGAGTTAAGAATAGAGGAGAGGAAACCGAGTTCTTTGAGCTAGATATTGATGCCTTCAGGGAGCGATCAAGATTGGTCACCCCCAAATCACTGTTACATGGAACATCCTCGCAAGAGGCCACTGTTGACGAACAAGGTCTGACTTTTGATAGCACAACATCTAGTTTTCCTCCCAATCCTCCCAACTCACCGAAGCATCCTAGTGCCTCCATTCCTATTAGTCGAGGAAGAGCTTTGGGGATTCCTGTCTCTCAAAATCCAGGAGCAGGTATGACACAACAACAACAACAACAACAAATGCAGCAAAAATCGCCACCTTGGTGGTTCTCGTCATGGGATTCTCTATCACCACTGAATCTAGCAGGACAAGGGTAAGTGTCGCCCGCTGTTGTAAAGAAGATCCCAATGTTTGATGGAACTAGGAAGACTGCTCTAGAACATATCCAAGACATAATATCTCTGGCAGCAATCCATGACATCACAGAGGAGCAAGTTATGGTAAAACTTTTGGTTCTTTCCCTTAGAGGAAAAATCCTCTACTGGTATAGATCTTTACCACATGGTACTATTACAGGATGGGACCAGTTGGTCGGACAGTTGATGGGAAACTTCAATGAGTCTTATGACCCTACCTCTCTCCTACATCAATTCACTTCAATCCAGAGGCATCCACAAGAAGAGATTGCAGACTTCAATGTTAGGTTCACTCAAACCTGGTAAAGGATACCAGTTGGACTCCGACCAATCGACGAAGTTGCAGCATATTATTTTCTTCTGGCTTTCAACCCTAATATCAGTATCATGGTAAGATATTCTAACATCAATACTTTTCCCAAATTGTATGGGTTAGCCAAGAAGGCAGAAACAGGTTTGATAGCTGTGGGTAAGCTTCCCCAAAGAATGTCGATGCCTATACTCCTTGAATTCCCTCAATCCTAGCATGCGAGTGTAGTCGCTTCACGAATCTCTGTAACCCCTATACTCCCGATCTCACCTTGGAACCTGAATACTATCGTGTCTCAAATCATCGCTCCACAAATTCATTTTCCCACATTTTCAACTCTACAGCCTACTATCACTTCAACATTCCCTGTACTGCCAATGCCATTTCAACCCCCAACCTTACCTCCAATACCAACAATGGCTTCATGATGCAGGAGCATCCAGGGCAGCACAACAATCTTGCATCATCGAAAAAAAAATACAAACAAAAGAAACAAGAAAAAAATTCTAAGTTTGAAAGAAAGTTCTAAGTGTTACAATGTGTCGCGATATCGCGACACAAAAGTCGTCGCGATATCGCGACGTATTTAGAACCATGGCGAGCGCAAAATAACTGGTCGCGATATCGCGACATAAAAGTTGTCGCGATATCGCGACACCAACAGCAGAACGGCGGGCGCAAAATAAAGTGTCGCGATATCGCGACACTTTGGCAGCCAAAGCCAAAATCCAAAGAAGTGTCGTGATATCGCGACACTTTGGCAAACAAAGCCAAAAGCCAAAGAAGTGTCGCGATATCGTGACACTTTGGCAAACAAAGCCAAAAGCCGAAGAAGTGTCGCGATATCGCGACACTTTGGCAAACAAAGCCAAAAGCCGAAGAAGTGTCGCGATATCGCGACACTTTGGCAAACAAAGCCAAAAGTCGAAGAAGTGTCGCGATATCGCGACACTTTGGCGAAAGAGAGCCAAAAGCAGAAAAGTGTCGCGATATCGCGACACATTGGCGAGAGAGAGCCAAAAGCAGAAAAGTGTCGCGATATCGCGACACATTGGCGAGAGAGAGCCAAAAGCAGAAAAGTGTCGCGATATCGCGACACATTGGAGAAAGAGAGCCAAAGGCAAAAAAGTGTCACGATATCGCGACACATTGGAGAAAGAGAGCCAAGGGCAAAAAAGTGTCACGAAATCGTGACATGTCACGTTTTCGCGACCTGGCTAAGAAAGAGAAGACGGGTTTTTGTGGACTATTACAGAACGACAGTTGGCGATTCCAGAAGCCGTTAAGGCAGTTCCAAGTGGCAGTTCTAGAAGCCGTTAAGGCAGTTCCATGTGGCAGTTCTAGAAGCCGTTAAGACGGTTACGAACGGCGGTTGCAGCAAGAAGCCATGATGATAAAAGGGGATTTTTTGAAGGATTCGAGAGGCTGGAAAGACGTAGATTGAGACTGCAAATGTATTTTCTTCTGTACTTTGTAATCTTTCCATGTTCTCTGAATAAAAATTGAGTTTTCTCTTATTGTAAAATTTGGCTCCCCATCAAGTGGTATCAGAGCAGCAAGATTCTGAGTGTGTGAGCAGAGCGCCGAACGTGAGGCAGCTTGCACCAGGATCTGGGGTTACGGGTTCTGAGAAACAGTGAAGCAGAATGCCACCACGAAGAAATCGTGGTGTTGGAAGGAACGTGGTTCCTGAAGGAGACTTTCGAGCATTGTAGAGGCAAGTGTTGGCCTTGCAGGAAGAATTGCGTAGAGGAGTAGAGCCAAGAGGAGAAGACCACAGTGATGATGACGGAGTTGAAGACCCGTCTGAAGAAGAAGAAGAAGCAATGAGTGCCGTAGAATCGCGAATGATTAAAGCTATTTCTCAAATTGGGAAAAGGCCGAAGCTAGATGTATCCACATATTCTAGAAATTTAAATCCAGAAGAATTAATCGACTGGATTAATGACATGGAGGAATATTTCGAATATGAGGAAGTTGAAGATCCAAATCGAATTAAATTTGCCAGAACAAAATTGAAAGGCCATGCTGGCATATGGTGGAAAGGAGTGCAACTGGAAAGAAATCGGAGAGGAAAAGAAAAGATCACCAGGTGGGATCGAATGGTGGAAAAACTGAAATGGCAGTTTATTTCGGCAGATTACGAATTAGATCTGTTGAGAAAAATGCAGAGTTTGCGCCAGTCCAGCAAATCTGTTAAAGAGTATACAGAAGAATTTTTTAAAATTTCTATTAGAACCGGTCATACGGAAGCAAATAAAGAGAGAGTAGCCCGTTACATTAATGGGTTGAGAACCAGCGTGCAAGAAGAATTGAGTCTGGTTCGAATGAACAACATTGAAGATGCTTACCAGTTTGCTCTGAAAGTGGAAGAGAAACTGAACCGTAGATTTGACAGCAAGCAAAGAGGAAGAGGTCATGGTGGAAGAACTGGTGGAAGAACCAGTGGAGGTAAATATGATGATCAAAAATAGACTGGTGAAACCAGCAATCGCCAAGAACAGAAGGAGGAGAATGCTTACCGACCCCATAATCAGAACAATGATTATCAAAGGGGACGAGGTAGAGGTGGACGCGGATATGGCAGAGGCAGATTCCGTGGAACCTATTTCAATTGCGGAGAAGAGGGGCATCGATCATATGAGTGTCCCAAACACCAAGAAACACCGAACAGAAGGCCTGAAGGTAATGCTAGAGCTGCGGTTGTTGAGGATGGTGTTGAATCTGAGCACTCTGAAGAAGCAGAGCATGGAGAAGTGATGATCACAAGGAGAACCTTGTTGAATGAAGAGAAGGAACCAGATCAACGAAAAAGCCTGTTCCGCATGAGGTGCAAATGTTCAGGTAAAATCTGTAATATTATTATTGATAATGGTAGTACAGATAATTTGGTTTCTGAGGAAATGGTAGCTAAGTTAAAGCTAGAAAGAAGACAGCACCCGCATCCATACCGGATTGCGTGGTTGCAGAAGGATCATAGAGCATTGGTCAGTGAACAATGCTTGGTCAAGTTTCAAATTGGAAGATACCAGGATGAGGTCCTGTGTGATATTTTGTCGATGGATGCTTGCCATTTGTTGCTTGGAAGACCATGGCAATTTGATAGACGTGCAGCGCATGATGGACATGCAAATACCTATTCCCTGACAAAAGACGGAGTACGCCACAAACTGAAGCCATTGAAGGAGGTTGAGGAAAAGGTATGCAATAATGCTAGAATTTGTTTAGTAGATGGCAAAAATTTTTTGGATGGTATAAAGAGGGATTCAATGTGTTATGCATTAATTCCTACTGTAAAAAGAGAAGATACTACTGACATTCCAGCAGAAGTTGAACATCTGTTAGCAGAATTTCTTGATATTATATCAGACAATGTGCCTGAGGGTTTGCCGCCAATGAGGAAGATTAGTCATCAGATTGACTTAATGCCGGGATCTAGCTTACCCAACAAGGCAGCCCATAGAATGTCTCCTGTAGAGAATGAAGAGTTGAACCGGCCCAGGTTCAGGAATTGTTGAGGAAGGGTTTGATTCGAGCAAGTTTGAGCCCTTGTGCAGTGCCAGCAGTACTTGCACCAAAGAAGAATGGCGAATGGCGAATGTGCACTGATTCCCGAGCCATTAATAAAATTACCATTAAATATCGCTTTCCATTACCCAGAATGGACGATATAATGGATTGCTTGAGTGGAGCTAAATACTTCACTAAGATTGATTTGAAGAGCGGATATCATCAGATACGTGTTAGAGAGGGTGATGAATGGAAGACAACCTTTAAAACCTAGAGAGGGTTTGTATGAGTGGTTAGTTATGCCATTTGGATTGACTAATGCACCCAGTACATTTATGAGGCTGATGAATGAGGTATTGCGTGACTTCCTGGAAAAGTTCGTGATAGTTTATCTGGATGATATTCTGATTTTTAGTAAAACATTGGATGAACATTTGTTGCATGTTCGGACAGTTTTTGAAAAACTGCGTGAGGAGCAATTATTGATAAATATACAGAAGTGCAGTTTTGTACAGAAAGAGTTGATATACCTAGGATTTGTCATCTCAGAGGAGGGTCTGAAAATGGATCCTGAGAAAGTGAAGGCTATCCTTGAATGGCCTGCCCCAAGGAATGTAACAGAGGTAAGATCATTTCACGGTCTTGCAAGTTTCTATAGAAAGTTTATTAGAGACTTTAGCAGTATTTGTGCACCCCTAACAGAAACTATGAGAGGGGATAAGAGAGAATTTAAGTGGACTGCCAAGGCAGATACCAGCATGAACATATTGAAGAAGAAAGTGACAGAACAGCCCATTCGGCACTTCCAGATTTTAATAAAGTGTTTCAGGTTGACTGTGATGCCAGTGGCAGTGCCATTGGAGCTGTGTTGAGCCAAGAAGGTAAACCTGTTGCATACTTTAGTGAAAAATTGAATGATGCTAGAAAGAAATACTCTGTTTATGATCAAGAATTCTATGCTATAATTCAGGCTCTTAAGAAATGGAGACATTATTTGCTAACCAAAGAGTTTGTTTTATATATTGACCATCAAGCTTTGCAGTATATAAATAGTCAAGGTAAACTTAACCAACGACATTTGAAGTGGGTTGAATTCCTGCAGAGTTATACCTTTGTACTAAAGCATAGAAGTGGCAAATCTAATAGAGTTGCAGATGCCTTGAGTAGAAGGCATAATTTGTTGATAGAAATGAGAGTGCAGGTTGTTGGGTTTGATGAACTCAAGAGTTTATACCCAGCAGATCCAGATTTTGCAGAGGCATGGACAACATGTGTGTCTCCTACTACTGTGGATCGCACTAAGTGGTTGGATTTCATGATCCAAGATGGGATGCTGTTTCGGAAGAACCAGTTGTGCATTCCACGAAGTTCCATGAGGGAAAATTTGATCAAAGAGAAACATAGCGGAGGACTAGCAGGGCATTTTGGTCGAGATAAGACCATTGCTCTCGTTAGTGAGAATTACCATTGGCCGCGAGTTGCGGCAGGATGTGACCAGATTTGTGTAGGGTTGCAGAGTGTGCCAGATGGCAAAAGGTGTCATCCAAAATACAGGAATGTACCAGCCATTGCCTGTACCAGAGAGACCATGGGAGGACATCAGCATGGATTTTGTTCTTGGTCTACCAAGAACACAACGTGGAAATGACGCCATTTTTGTTGTTGTTGACAGGTTTTCGAAAATGGCCCATTTTATTCCATGTCAGAAGACAAGTGATGCGGTTCACATTGTCGGCTTGTTCTTCAAGGAGGTAGTACGACTTCATGGTCTACCCCAAAGCATTGTCTCGGACAGAGATACCAAATTTGTGGGTTATTTCTGGAGAACCTTGTGGAAGAAGCTGAAAACAGACTTGAAATTCAGTTCTGCGTACCACCCACAGACTGATGGACAGACCGAAGTAGTCAACAGAAGTTTGGGTAATCTTCTACGATGTCTGGTAGGAGATAAACCCAAGGGATGGGATCTGATTTTACCACGAGCGAGTTTGCTTACAACAATTCTGTCAATCGCAGATCTTGGTAAATCACCATTCCAGATTGTGCATGGGTACAGCCTGAGAAACGCTTCTGAGTTAAGACCGATGGATAAAGCGAGACAAGTGTAGTGCTGAAGCTGAAGACTTTGCAGCACACATGAAGACTTTACATGAAGAGGTACAACAGCATATCAGTCAAATGAATGCTACGTACAAAGCCAGAGCAGATCAGAAGCGGCGTTTCAAAGAATTCCAGGTAGGGGATGAAGTCATGGTTCACTTGCGTAAGGAACGTTTTCCTCGAAAAACATACAATAAGTTGAAGATGAAGAAGTTTGGACCATGCCGGATCATAGGTAAACGAGATTCAGGCAATGCCTATGAAGTTGATCTACCAAGTGAGCTGAATATTTCACCTATCTTCAATATTTCAGACTTGGTTGAATATCATGCAGGAAGTTGTAGTGAACCACCCAGTCCGGATCTGTGGAACATTCCTGCATCCACTCCAGACAAAGAAGAAATTGAAGACATACTCGACACTCGTGAAGGCAGAAGTACCCAAAACAGGCAATATTCGGAGTATTTGGTCAAGTGGAAGAACCGACCTGTCGAAGATGCCACATGGTTGTCCAAATCAGAGGTTGATCGTCTGGGTTTTCCTCTGACCGCCCAGAAGTGAGGATCACTTCTAAAAAAATCTACCCTGGGTGTCTGATGCAGGAGCATCCAGGGCAGCACAACAATCTTGCATCATCGAAAAAAAAATACAAACAAAAGAAACAAGAAAAAAATTCTAAGTTTGAAAGAAAGTTCTAAGTGTTATAACTGGTCGCGATATCGCGACACAAAAGTCGTCGCGATATCGCGACGTATTTAGAACCGTGGCGAGCGCAAAATAAATGGTCGCGATATCGCGACATAAAAGTTGTCGCGATATCGCGACACTAACAACAGAACGATGGGCACAAAATAAAGTGTCGCGATATCGCGACACTTTGGAAAAGCCAAAAGCCAAAGAAGTGTCGTGATATCGCGACACTTTGGCAAACAAAGCCAAAAGCCAAAGAAGTGTCGCGATATCGCGACACTTTGGCAAACAAAGCCAAAAGTCGAAGAAGTGTCGCGATATCGCGACACTTTGGCAAGCAAAGCCAAAAGCCGAAGAAGTGTCGCGATATCGCGACACTTTGGCAAGCAAAGCCAAAAGTCGAAGAAGTGTCACGATATCGCGACACTTTGGCAAACAAAGCCAAAAGTCGAAGAAGTGTCGCGATATCGCGACACTTTGGCGAAAGAGAGCCAAAAGCAGAAAAGTGTCGCGATATCGCGACACATTGGCGAGAGAGAGCCAAAAGCAGAAAAGTGTCGCGATATCGCGACACATTGGAGAAAGAGAGCCAAAGGCAGAAAAGTGTCACGATATCGCGACACATTGGCGAAAGAGAGCCAAGGGCAGAAAAGTGTCACGAAATCGTGACATGTCACGTTTTCGCGACCTGGCTAAGAAAGAGAAGACGGGTTTTTCATGGACTATTGCAGAACGACAGTTGGCGATTCCAAAGCCGTTAAGGCAGTTCCAAGTGGCAGTTCCAGAAGCCGTTAAGGCCGTTCCATGTGGCAGTTCCAGAAGCCGTTAAGACGGTTACGAACGACGGTTGCAGCAAGAAGCCGTGATGATAAAAGGGGATTTTTTGAAGGATTCGAGAGGCTGGAAAGACGTAGATTGAGACTGCAAATGTATTTTCCTTCTGTACTTTGTAATCTTTCCATGTTCTCTGAATAAAAATTGAGTTTTCTCTTGTTGTAAAATTTGGCTCCCCATCACTTCATTACCACTCATTCCAAAAACTGACAATATACAAGCTAAAATTCTTCAAGAGATGCAGTCTCTGAACTCCATAGTTCAGACGCTGTCCAACGACATGACCATTGTGAAGAAGAAGCAAGTGCAACAAGAATTCATATAGAGATGATCTTGTCCTACACATGCACTTACTAAAGATCAAGCAGTCTAGTAAGGGAAGGCTTCGGTAAGAAATGCTGTGATCGATGAAGCTTCGAGCACTTCTGATTACGTGTATTGGTGCTCTACGTGCAATGATCCTCATGAAGAGAATACTTGCATGTTGTACCAACACTATGTACAAACACTGGTGAGTAGTAGTCATGGTGGTCAAGTCAACGTCATCAGGAAAATGATTCAAAACCTGGTGATTGGCGAAGAAGAGCCGGTTGCAGTGCTTACCAGAGGAGGAAAGAAGGCGATAGAAGTGGATGCTACTCAAATGGCTCCCTTGAAAGTGCATGCTCAACCTAAGAAGGGACAATCATCTTCTTTGGCTCTAAATGAAGCTCCTCCACATGCATCGAACAAAGAAAAAGCTCAAAAGGCCTCTACCAAACCACCTCAGGTAGAAACAAAAGAGCAGGCTAAGGAAAAGCTCAAGTTTCCTTCACTAACTAAGAGACAAAGAGTTGAAGCTACAGAACAGTATCACACCAGATATGAGCCGAGGAAAGAACCCGAGGTGCTCAATTCCCTAACGTACAACATTGTAGAGGAGTTAAAGTGGATTCCAGCCAAGATCAGCTTGTACGATGCACTCCAGCTACCTGGACAAGTGGACTTACTGCAAGAATCATTGAAGACAACTAAAGCAAAAAAGGCAGCACCTCTTGCTCTTGTGTAGAACCTATCCACATCAATTATGGGGAAAAATAGACCACCTCAATTATACCTATCCCTACAAATGGAAAGGTATATCGTACATAACTATATGATCGACTTAGGGGCTACGACAACAATCATGCCAAAAGTAGTCTACGAAGAAATAGGGATGGAATATATGCGAAGCAGACAAGGTGTACTCCAATTGGATGGAACCCCAGTAAAGACTGTAGGAGTGATCAAGGACATCCCTATCCGACTACATAAGATGCCTCAGATCACGGTCATGCAAGAGGTAGTGGTCGTCGACTTGGAGCCATACTTCAGTATGTGCCTGTCAAGGGAATTCACAACAAAGCTGGGCAGGTATCTATCTATGGATTACTCTCATCTGGAGATTCCATTCAAAGGAAAGAACGTGAAGATCTACAATGAAAAACCTTCTTCCTTCCTTGTGCAGAAGATGTCCGAAAAAGAAAGCAACGATCCAATGAACGCAATAGTGGAGGAAATAGAGCAGGTGGACTTGGTCGAGGAGGCTCTTGCGCAACTAAGTTATGAAGATGAGTTCTCACTGGCAGACTTTAATGCCATGGTGGAAACCAAAATGGGATGTTATGTGATTGCCAAGTCTGAGAAACACACCCAACTAGAGAATAGAACAAGTGCCCAAGAAGGACTATGGAGGTTGTTCTTTGATGGCGCCCGATGTAAAAATGGTGCTAGGGTAGGGATTATTCTAGTATCACCATCCGAAGAGCAAAAGGAGTATTTCTACCGGTTGACATGGAGCTGCACCAATAATGCAGCAGAATATGAAGCATTGTGCTTGGGACTCAAGAAAGCTGACAAGTTAGGCATAAAGCACCTCCAAATCTTTGAAGATTTTGAACTGGTATGCAACCAGGTCACAAATAGATGCTCTTCAAAAAAGCATTATTTAAAGTCATACCGCAACAGGGTATGGTACTTGTTTGACCAGTTCGAGTCTCTCAATCTGCAATTTATCCCACGAGAAAAGAATTGACATGTTGATGTTCTGGCATCCATCGCAGCCAAGTACTCTCCCACAGAAGACATGGTGCACAAGCCCAAAGCTGTGAGAATGATCTACAGACCCTCTGTCCCGGACATAGACCTACATTGGTAAGTCTTTGACAATGATGAGCAAATTGTAAATTTCATGATTCAAGAAGTTGCCATAATCGAAGACAGAGGCTCTGACGAAGAAGAAGATGAAGCGTTGGTTCAATTGAAGAATAACCACATTCCTAAGGGACTGATCACCCTTGAAAGCCTCTTTGATTAGAATGATCGAACACTCTCTCATATGATCAAAGTCAATGAAAGGCAGTACCAAGATTTAGAGCTTGAGCCTAGAAAAATAATAAAATTTGGAACCGACTGCACTTCTGAAGAGATAGAACAGATCCAGAACCTGTGCAGAAAGTTTCCCGACATAATTGCTTGGTCCTACCAAGACCTCAGAGGATATGATCGACGGCTGATCCAACATACAATTGAATTGCAAGAGGGGGTCAAACACTTTTGACAAAAGCAAAGGCTGGTTAACCCGAAGATTGAAGTTCTGATGAAAGCTGAACTTCTAAAAATGCTTGAAGCAAAGATCATTTATCCCATCAAGCATTATTCTTGGGTAGCGAACTTGGTCCCCATCAAAAAAAAGAATAGATATATATGGTTATGCGTAGACTTTCACAACCTAAACCAGGCTTCTCTCAAAGACCACTATCCTCTTTTGCAAATCAATCAGATCTTGCATTCGGTTGCTGGGGCTCAATGCTTCTCCTTGCTCGATGGTTTCTTAGGGTACAATAAAATCTGGTTCAAGAACGAGGACTAGCATAAAACAACATTCACCACCAAGTGGGGAACATTTGCTTACCAGTGAATGCCATTCAGTCGCCTTTCAAATGCTGGTGCCACTTTACAGAGGGCTATGGACCTAGCTTTTGGTGAGCTTATAAATAAAGTAATCATCATCTATCTAGATGACATGACTATTTTCTCCCGAAGAAGGGAGGATCACCTTGTACACCTGCAACAAATTTTTGAAAAATTTCGAGAGTTTGGCATCTCAATTAATTCGAAGAAGTCTATTTTTGCAGTCAGTGAGGGAAAATTGTTGGGACATGCAATATATGAAAAGGGTCTCGCTATAGATCCAGACAGAGCCGAGGATCTAACAAAGCTCCCACTCCCAGTGGACAAGAAAGGACTTCAATATTTCTTCGGCTAGATCAACTTCGTGAGGAAGTTTATCCCCGATTTCGCCCAAGTCATCAAATCGATGTTTGAAATTTTAAAGAAGGGCACCAAATTCATATGGTATGAAGAAAGGAAGGAGGCATTCGAAGAGATTAAGGCTCAAATCACTCAAGCGCCGGTCTTGATCAATCCTGACTACAGTCAGGATTTTATCTTGTATGCCATTGGGGAGCCCGAAAGCTATGTTGCGGTTCTGACGCAGAAGGGAGAAGATGGTGAAGAGTATCCTATCGCATTTCTAAGCCAGGTAATCAATCCCCATGAAGAGAGATACAATTTTATAGAGCGTCAGGTGCACATAGTAATGAAGTCTTTGAGGAAGTTCAAGCAGTTCATCTCCCAAAGTCGGGTTACAGTCTTTGTCATTCACCTCGACGTGCACAATTTCATCATCCAAGGAGAATTGGGAAGCAAGAGAGCCGGTTGGGTGAATAAGATACAGGAGTTTGACATTGAAATCAAGCCCACAAAACTGGTTCACGGTCGCACATTGTGTCAAGAATTGGCGAAGAGCGCAGCGGCCAAAGCAATAGAATCTCAATGGGATGACTTGCCATCCGAAGGATGCTTCACAAATCATGAAGAAGATGAAAAATACTGGGTCAGTGAAATTGTCGAATACTTCGACACTGGTAGATGTCCTTCGCATCTGAATGCTTCATAGCGAAGACATTTCAAGATTCGGTCTTCCCGATATTCTTTGTGCTTCGAAGGCCTATTTTTTAGGAACATTGATGGCGTCCTCCTTAAATGCATAAAAGATGATGATAAAAGGAGAATCTTGGGAGAATTTCATTCAAGATTATCTGGAGGTCACTTCATGGGGAGAACAACGATGCTGAAGATCATCAGGGTAGGATATTATTGGCCCACACTCTTTGTCGATGCCTTCTCGATTTGTCGCAGGTGCGAGCAGTGTCAGAAGTTCATCGGTCGAAGCAGAAATGCTTTGATGCCTCTCCAACCAATACAAGTAGAGACACCCTTTCAACAATGGGGGCTAAGTTTCATAGGAGTCATATCACTAAACTCCTCCACTGGGCATAAATTCATATTGACTGCAACTGACTACTTTACCAGGTGGGCCGAAGCGACCCCTACGAAGCATGCGGACCAAGAAACTGTAATCGCTTTTCTAGAGGGTTTGATCACCAGGTTCGGCATTCCCAAAGCAATTATTACGAACAATGGCCCTAATTTTTTTGGTGCTAAAATCAATGACTTCTTCTACAAACATGGGATATATCATAAAGTCTCCTCCAACTATTACCCACAGGGCAATGGATTGGCATAATCTACTAACAAGACCTTTTTGAGGGTGCTAAGAAAGATTATAGAGGCAAACAAAAGGACTTGGCATCTTCTGCTAGATCGGGTCTTGTGGGCCGACCAAATTTCAGTCAAGAAGTCAATCAAGACTTCACCCTATGCCCTGGTCTACGATAAAGAGGCCATCTTACCTACCCATATGGAGATTCCTGCATTGCAACTGCTAGAAAAGGATGGAGTTAGCCCAATGGAAAGTAGATTAGCTCAGCTTTTGTAGTTAGAGGAAGATCACGAGAAAGCTTACCAGAACTTCGCTAAGCATGCTCAGGTTACCCAAGATTGGTTCAAGAAGAAATCATCCGATCGCATGTTCAAAGTGGGAGACCTGGTATGGAAGTGGGATTCCTAGAAAGCCAAGCCTGGAAATCATGACAAGCTAGATGCCTTCTAGGATGGGCCATTTGAAATTGTGAAGGTGAACTCGGCTAACTCTTTCATCCTCAAAGATGCAGATGGCCAGGTTTTACCGATCTCTGTCAATGGTCTTCATCTGAATATTTTTCATCGTTGAGGAAAAAAGGGGGTGTGTGTATATGTACTATTGTTTGTGTATATACATCCTATTATGAGATTCAATAGCCAAGAACTACACTCCAAAATCTCCTTCGAGGATTTTAAATGCGAAGCAGTAGTTGCAAGGAGGTTCGCCATGAAGCACTTTACCCTCAAAAGGGCTGAACCAAAGTTCAAACAAAGGCACGAAAAGAGCTTCGCATTCGAAGCATTTCTAGCAGCTACTTCGGGCAAAAGTTTTGAGAAGTAGATTTTAAAAGGGGCTTTTGCGAAGCAGTTTTCAAGAACACAAACTTCGGTAGGCGGTCCTTGTAAATTGCGACAAAGGAAGAGTACTTCAGACCCGAAGTGTAAAAAAGTAGCTCACGTCAAAGGTTCACCGTGAAGCACTTTCAAAAGTTGTTTTCACCTTCGCCAAACCAACAACACGCAAGGCAAGAAAATTTAAAATGTGCCTCGAAGAACGTGCAATCAACAACCGCAAAAGGGGGTTCGAAGCGGGTGAATTTAAGGCAAGAGCGATGGGGCACTTCCCGAGGTGATTTGGTTAAAAGGAAAAAGCCTGCGCCAAGGTACGAAGTGGCAGCAGGTTGCTTCTCCGATACAAGCGTAATCATCAAAGCATGTGGCCCTGCGTACCACATCAATACAGAACCAATTAAAATATACGGTAACCTCTTCCGTCCGAGGTGTAAATTTAATTTTAGTAGGTGCCATAAATTCAGGTGGTTGCCTTTTTAGGTTATAAAACATGAAATCCTAGCGGGAAGGAGGTTATCTATCCATCAGTTCGAGCTAGACTAAGAGCCTTCAATTACTCTGCAATTCTCCTGCCCTTTGCATCTAAGTCTTTCACATCAAGCCTCTGTACCAAGAACTCGGCCGCCATCATGGGGAAGAAGAATTCCAAGGAAAAGGGGAAGGAGCCCGAAGTTGCAAACCCTAAAAAAACAAAGAAGGGCAAAGAAGAAAAGAAGCAAACTCTGAAGAAGCTAAGTCTCACCCCTTGCCCCGAAAAACAACCAGTAGAAGAAGGGGATGACTCGAAAGAGGAACAAATTGTAGAACCACCAATTGACAGGTGGGAGAATATTAGATACACACAGGTCTCTAAAGGTGTGTCTGACCTTCGACACACCATAGAGTTTATGACAAGCAGACTCAACCCAGATAATAAGAGAGCTGCTGCATACTACTCTCAAATTTACTGGTTTTTAACCCCTCCTGCTCACCATTTTCCTAAGCTAATTTATGCTATCATGCAAAATTACCAACCTGCCTCTAGGCAGGTGTTGGACGCTTCAGGACACAAGTTGTTATCCATTCTGAAGGAAGATGTACAAGCAACCTTCGCACCACAGCAGGGTCCACCCAAGGGCTACTCTATTCGTAATATCATCTTAAGCGAACAAATGGAGAGGTTCACCTCTAACAACTATATATTGAAATTCTTGCGTGAGAATCTCAAGAGCAGGCTACCTTCAAACAAGCTACCCCAGATGCCTTTACCCTTGGCAGCCTTCAAAAGCGCTAACATTTTCTCCATCATTCCATGGGTGGTGGGCCTATCAATAGATGCTTCAGTACAACCCTAGCAGGTGTCTTTTGCCGAATGTATTTTGAGAGGGGATTTCTATGCCCTTGATGCTTCAAGACCAAGTACCAATCCAGTCTTCTTTGACTGGGTGGAATGGGTGGCCCGAACCTTGCATACAAGGCTCGCTAGCATGAAGAATTCGATGACGGGCCAGTACTTCACACCCTATTATTTCCTTATCTGGTTGTTTTTCTATTAGGTTCATATGTTATTTCCTCACATCGCCATTACTCCAAGCGACGAGGATGGAAATCGTCTACCAGTTTACCAGTGGACTCCCCTCCTATTGAGGACAGTTATTATTTTAACCAAAAATTTTTGGGACCCGCTATGCATTTGTTGAAGGGTTCATGCCCTCGGGTCCCCCTCAGCTTGAGAGATAGAGTGGTGCAGGGAAAAAAAGAGATGTTTTCCAATTGACATAGGGCCTGGTGATTCGCCTATTCAGTTTCATAGGGAAACCCTTCTTGCTACTAGTCTACCCCTCCAAATATCAGTTTGTATTGGAATTCGCTCAGCAGAGTGACTCTGCAAATGCAGTATACGGTCACGGCCGAAAATGGGTGCATACCTATGACTTATCCTTCAGGATGGGTGTAATCAAAGTCTTTGCCCTAAAGCAAAATGTTTTTTTGGAGGAAAAGCTTGCCAATTTTGGCCTACTCCAAATTCCTCAACAATGGCTCTATGATCCCTTGGGAGTAATGAGGGATCATTTAAAATTCAAGAATTTCCACGTCTGCCCCCACCCTGAGATTGTGGAACAAAGGAATAATCCCAACGGGAAATATCTGGAGTGGCATTTGGAGAAGATGAGGACATTGCCTCGCTGGCATGAGTTCTATCCCATGGAGGTTGAGTTTGACCCTGATCAGTACCCCCTTCCAACTCTAAGCTCCACATTTTGGAGAAAGGCGAGAGATGATTTAAAGGAGGAGTTGAAGGATTGGAGCGAGGAAAAGATTTGGGAGTGGTGGATAATGAGAGTCCATCATCAAAAAATGAATTCTTATGGACTCTTGGCATCAGATAAAGACTTCACAATTCTTTATGAATCTAATGTTGAAACTTGGAAGTCTATATCATTTACAAATTTTATTCCCCTAGCTACCCTAGGATCAGGCGAAAGCCTAGGAGGAGCTGAAGGTGCCTCGAAAGAAGAGGAATAAGTGGAGGCCAGAGCTACTCCAATGGTGCTACCATAGGGACCATCGGGAAGCCATGACACAAGCACCGAAGAGGCATAGCAACCATTGGAAAGGAAAAAAAGAAAGAGGCAGGAGCAAATTCAAGTGCCTCCAAGCCACCCAAAGTGACCTCGCACGAAGCTCGCAAGTACCCCTATCGAACCACCTACATCAGGCCCAGTCGAAGCAAATGTCAAAGAAGCAGAGCCACCAAGTGCTGAGTCGGTCCTTGATATAGACGTCATTGATGTGGAGGAGCTCCTCCAAGAAGAAGGAGACCATGAAGTAGAGGTTGTGGAGGTCAGGAGTGTTGAAACCTCCTGACCAATCAGCACAGGTTTGAGGCAGAAAGTGCCAACATCAAGTTGGAGGAAGAGCTGGCTAGAATCCGCTCTAAGCTGGAGGATTCACAGGGGCAGTGTAAACTAATGAAGAAAGAAACACATGCCCTAAAATAGCAGATACTACAATTACAGTCTTCGGCTAAGCACCAAGCACAGAAACAGACCGAAAATGAGCTAAAGGTAAAATAGCTTGAAAGCAAGATCTTGCAAGATCAGCAACAATTGTTTGATAAAGAAAACCTGGAGCTGTTCGACAAAGGCAGAATCAAGGAAATCCGCTCACACTTGCTCAAAGGTTTCAGATCGTGGGCCGCCAGTGCCCTATCAACTTTGATCTATGTCACCGAAGCCCAACACACCATTGCTAAGAAGGGGCCCATAGTAGATGAAGTTATCCAAAAAATCAAAAGGTGACTCAAGCTTGCTTTTGAAGTCCAAAGTATTAGATATCAGGACCTACAGGTCGCTGCTATGAGTCAAACGACAAGGGATTGGTCTACTACCCAAGCCACGGTTCACGCCTTCTTCTCCAAGGTAAAGAAAGCCCAGAAGGCAAAGGACCTCCTAGATATATTTGAGCAGGAGCAGCACACATCAATGGGTTACTTCGAGGACCTTTCTTCCTTAGGATTCCCGAGTTTCATAGATGATGATGGGAATCTCCTCACTTGGGAAGAACTCAAGCCGACGTGGCTCGATTTCGAAAGTGACATCTCAGAAATAGACGAGTGGGAAGAGTCGATGATAGAAGGACAAGTCATCGACTTCATCTTGAGACACTACAAAATTACGGCTTGCTTGAATGACTTAAGTATAAGAATCAAACACGCTGACATTGGGCAGATTGATCGATTCCATGTTTTTGTCAATGCACTCGAAGACCAAGAACCATTTCAAAAAGGGGTCTGGGCTCACATCCGTCAGACCATGAGGAAAATTTGCGACCGTCTTGTCCCATCGCCGCAGTAGGAGACCGCGTTAGAGGAAGGAGCAGAAGCAGAGGAAGAAGGAGCAGAAGCGGAAGAAGGAGCAGAATAAGAAGAGGAAGGTAGAGGAGGATCTAGAGATGACTCTGGCCCAATGGATCAAAACTAAGGGTCCTCCCACCAAGATGAGCTCATTGCCCCGCGAGCCGCAAAGAATGTTGACAATTTTGTCACATTGCAAAGGGGGTAGAAAAATAAATCAAATTTTGTACAGTGTTTTTGTAAGGCATTTCTTTGTTGTTTCTTATTTGCAAAGTCGTGGCAATTTTGGCTTTCCCTGCCACCCCCTTTGTACATAAAATATAAAAAAAAAAAATGAAAAGAAAGAGCTTCACTGCCAAACAAGCTAGTAAGAAGAGCTTCGCCGAAAGAAAAGAAAGAGCTTCACACCCGAGACATTTCCAACACTACTTTGGGTAGAAATCTGGTGAAGTAGTTTTGCTGAAGAGGGAATGACAAGGGAAGCAATGAAAAGAACTTCGGGCCCAAAATGCTCTAAACCATTACTTTGGGAGAAAATTGTGTGAAACGACATTCAAAGTAGCAACTTCTCCGAAGGAGGAAAGTCCAGACCGCGGTCCAAATTGGCTAAGGCAAGAAAACTACTTCAGGCCCGAAGCATTTCCAATAGCTACTCCGGGAAATATTTTTGCGAAACAGTGTGACCGAAGTAAATACAAATAAAGAAGAATGAAACTACTTCACACCCGAAGCATTTCAAAAGGTTACTTCGGGCAAAAGTTTTACGAAGCAGGATTTGAAGCAGCGCAACACTGAAAACACTTCGCCGAAATGCCACTGAAGTATCCACTTCGACCCCATTTCACTGGTGAATCATTTCTACTTCGGTGAAAGGCAATTGCTTCGGCCAAGACTTTCTCGAACCACAGTCTTGAAAGAAGATCGCAGCGAAGCATTTTCAAAGCATCAACGAAGCAGTTTTGTCAGCGAAGCGACGAAGAATGAAGAAGCCCATTTTGCGAAGGAAATACGCTTCGACACTCATGCCCCCCGAAGCAGTTTTGTGAAGCTTCATTTTGCGAAGTACTAATCGAGGAGGAATCTACTTCGGTGAAAGTCATTGCGAAGCATTTGCTCGGGCCATTTTTCATGTGAAGTATTTTCACTCGAAGTAGTGATGGCCATAAAGAATGCAACATATTTTGAAAGCAATTGCTTCGGCCAAGACCTTTCCAAACCACAGTCTTGAAAGAAGATCGCAGCAAAGCATTTTCCAAAGCATCAGCAAAGCAGTTTTGTTAGCAAAGCGAGGAAGAATGAAGAAGCCCATTTTGCAAAGGAAATACGCTTCGACACTCATGCCCCCCGAAGTAGTTTTGCGAAGCCTCATTTTACGAAGTACTAATCGAGGAGGAATCTACTTTGGCACAAGTCCATTGTGAAGCAAAGTTAAAAAGATAGTGAAGCACCTCAAAGGCACGTGTTCCAAGCCAAGTATTTTCTCGAGGTATTCAAGTGCCTCATAAATGCATTTTTTGTGCCCGGTAAGCTCGCTGCTCATTTTTTGCAATTGAAAGCGAAGTATCAAGCCACGATGAAGAACCCGACGAGCATGGCGGCCACTTGAGCACCGCACCTAGAGACCAAGGACATCCAAACGGCTCATCAATGCATATTTCCATAGTTGACCCGATCACAGTTGCCAGTTTCGGTAACAGATTTGAGAACTCGGTCATGAGAGCATCAGGGAGGCGAATTCTTAGGCCTCAAGGGCATACTTCTCCTTGCTATATAATTATGAATCAAAGGGCTGGGTCCTCTATAAAAACCCAGGCATTGTAACGATAAATGGGGGGGAACTATCTGCTAGAAAGCTCTGTAACTTGATGTCCTACGACTAATACTAAAGAGCTTTGGGCTCAATTTATCTCTTTTATGCTTCCTTTTGTGCTTGATTCTTTTGTCTTTCTTCATTTGTATACTGAGACTCTGAACTCTAAATCCGATGTTCGATTGGGGACTATACCCTGAAACTCGCCTGAAGGATACATAGGAGAGGAAAAATGCCATGTTAGTTTTCTTTTATGCTGCCTGGTGGGTTGTGGTTTCTGTTACATTCACTTGTCCTAATCGTCTTTACTCTAAACTTTGAATTTCAATGAAAGGGGGAAGGAGAATCCCTGTGAACTCACCCAGAGGATACATAGGAAGGTTAATATAGCATTTCTTTCGTTTATTCTTGGTGTTCCTTGCTGCTATTCAAGTTATTAGTTTAGTGATCGTGCTTCCTGTTCTCTCCCACTTTAAATCACCGATCCCTCTTCCCTTATCCCTTTTTGTTTCTTTCTCTAACCCTAACTCCTTTATCTCTTTCCTGCATCCCTTATCTCAAAACACCAAAGTAGATTAGTATAGGAGCCGGCCTTTCTCCGGATATTGGCACGAGGGGCATCTCTTCCTTTCGGCCTTTCAATGTTGGTCTAGGTCTAGGGCGCATACACTTTCCTAGATCCTTTCCTAGGCAGATTTGATCACCAACAGTACCCATTATTTGCTATTATATCTCCTTTGTTTTCTTTCTCCTTTTTCATCTCTTCATTCCTCCCATTACTATGCAGGTTTTTGATAGGAAAGTGCCCAAGAAGCTAAAAATATTTCTAGATTATTGAGCCAGATGTCTAGAGATGACTATTATGATATTCGAACGAAAGAGTGAAAGGTCATTGTTATAATATTCGAACGAGGATATTTATTGTATTAATATTTCTAAGAGTTAATTGGCAATTCCATGCCAACTCTTCATGTAATATCATTCAAATATTAATACAATTATGGGCTTCTTTCCTATTTTATTTTTGTGTTTAGATTTGTGTGTGTCTTTGTTATGGGTTACATTATTTGAACGCATGATGAATGTTTCTTTCATTGGTCAAATGTTATTTTTATTACGATATTTGAATGAAGGTAATTGCACTGATTCTTTCTTTTCTCCTTCTTTATATTTTCATTGAAATGTTATTAAATATTGCTACAATATCCCAAAGGATTAAAGCACAGGTCATACATAAGGCATAATAGAACTATGATCATTTTAGCCCGGTAAAATTTTATAATTGTTAATCCATCACCATAAATCTGGAAGATCATGAACTTAAAGAATTTAATCTCACCTCAAGGGTATCCTTACCATACTTGGCCTATCTAGAAAATATTAAAGAACTCTATTCCTAAGTTAAAGAGGTAGGTTGAGCAGAGCCTGTAATAGCTCGTTGGTAGTAGGTTTTTCTGTAGCATGATAGCTCATCCTACGAATGCAGGAAAAATCTCGAACAATGCCAAGAGAACAAGAGAAAAAGTATATTATGGGTATTTGGTCAAGTGGAAGAACTAGGCAACTAAAGCAACACCATGGATGAATGATTTCAAGATTGCTAGTATGACATCTTGGCTACGAATTACGAAAAATATTTATGAGGTTTCATTCACGAAATAATTCCCCTTACCCAATTATTATGACGTGGGAGAATTGATCATATAAATATTTATTAAATCAAAGAATTATTAATATTTATTGGTCAAACCATTTGAGTAACTGCCAAACCTTGCATACAAGGAGAGAAGAAGTGGAATTGAGGACATAGTAAAATAAGAGGATGATGAGTCAAGAGAAAATAATAAGAAGAAGAAGAAGAAGAAGAGAAAACCAATAAGGAGGGCTTGGAAGAGAGGTCATAATGTTTGCTTAATTCAACAAGTTTAGAGACATGTTGACACATAGAGAGATAACCATAACAATGTGTATTCAGGTTATGAGTGAGAGCAAGATATTATAGAAAATTATTATATCATAGTACACTGATTATCAAGTTTTTTGTAGCCTTTGAGCACATTGGCTATATAAAATTATTCCACCCCTAATTATTTTTTTGTGTATATTTAAATGAAGAATATTTTATAGTTATGGTATATATTGTATATTGCAATGTAGGTTTATAGGTGAGGAGTGGTTGCAATTTAGGCAAAATCAAAGATTACCATCAAAGGTCAAAGTAGTTAGACACAAGGTTGTTATTCAAGCCATTTGATTATCGTTTGAGAAGTCATCATTCAAGTAAGGAGGAAAATTCAATTCAAGTGACTTAAGCCATTCAAGTGGTGAGTGTCATTCAGGTATTGTGGAATAATCTTATTATGCAAGTGAATGGTATTGTACCATTCAAGTGAATAATATTATGTTAGGATACCTAGGAATATATATGGGGATATGATATTATATCGTATGAGGGTTGGCATGGGCCACACATAATCCAAGGTTGATTAAGTGATTGAGGTTATTTAAGAAATTATGCTACTTGAGAAGGTAGTCATTCAATTTACCCCCTTCTCTTGGTGCTACATCATTATGATGCCCTAAAAACCATAAATTGATGTAAATTTCCTCCATGCTCACTTCTTTATTATCCTGCTCTTGAAACCTTAAAGTGCAAGAAATTACCTCCACACTACTTTCAATTTTATTACCAAGAGAGGTTTCTACACTAATTTAAAAATATGAAGATGATTTTGTTAGCGTATTGTTCTATTCCGTTTGTATTATATTATTTGGAATGTTGTTACAACCATGTAACGCTCTTCCGTTCCGCCGGTGTGCTATTCCCGACAAGTGCTGTATTATTTAAACTCTGCTGATTAATACAATTCCTATTCATAGTTTTACATGGCATCAGAGCCACTCGGACGTTTCTGGGCGAGGCGAGGAGCAGAGCGTGGTTTTAGCCGGGCGTGATTTTATTCGTAGCCCGTGCGCTATCTCCTCGAGTATTTTTTTTTCCCAGTCGAGCATTTTTTTTGTCGCGCGCAGATGCGCGACAGTTATCGCGCATCCACGAGCGACGGTGAAGAGGGCGGAGGCCCCTGTTGAACGCGCGCAGCGTCCATTTTTTTTGAAAAAAAAAAAAAAGAAAGACGCGCATCGTGCGTCCTTGTCAGCGCAGGGCGCAGGAGGTCGTGAGGACACCACCCCACCCCCCTCGATGTTGAAGGCAGGGAGGTGGATGTCAGCGCGGCTAGATGCGCTGCGTCGTTGTGCGCAGAGAACGCGCAACGTCCGCGCTGACAGGCGGGGACACAGGAGGCCGGGAGGACCCTCCCCCCCACATGGCGGGGACGTTGACGTCAGCGCATGACATCCGCGCTGGGAGACGGGGAAGGAGGAGGTCGCGAGCGCACGCCCCCCCCCGACCGACGGTGCCTCGCCCCCCCACCCCGGCCGATGCTGCGTGGGAATTTAAAATTCCCGCCCAACGTGCTGTGGCGTGGGGCAAGATATTATAGAAAATTATTATATCACAGTACACTGATTATCAAGTTTTTTGTAGCCTTTGAGCACATTGGCTATATAAAATTATTCCACCCCTAATTATTTTTCTGTGTATATTTAAATGAAGAATACTTTATAGTTATGGTATATATTGTATATTGCAATGTAGGTTTATAGGTGAGGAGTGGTTGCAATTTAGGCAAAATCAAAGATTACCATCAAAGGTCAAAGTAGTCAGACACAAGGTTGTTATTCAAGCCATTTGATTATCGTTTGAGAAGTCATCATTCAAGTAAGGAGGAAAATTCAATTCAAGTTACTTAAGCGATTCAAGTGGTGAGTGTCATTCAGGTATTGTGGAATAATCTTATTGTGCAAGTGAATGGTATTGTACCATTCAAGTGAATAATATTATGTTAGGATACCTAGGAATATATATGGGGATATGATATTATATCGTATGAGGGTTGGCATGGGCCACACATAATCCAAGGTTGATTAAGTGATTGAGGTTATTTAAGAAATTATGCTACTTGAGAAGGTAGTCATTCAATTTACCCCCTTCTCTTGGTGCTACATCATTATGATGCCCTAAAAACCATAAATTGATGTAAATTTCCTCCATGCTCACTTCTTTATTATCCTGCTCTTGAAACCTTAAAGTGCAAGAAATTACCTCCACACTACTTTCAATTTTATTACCAAGAGAGGTTTCTACACTAATTTAAAAATATGAAGATGATTTTGTTAGCATACTGTTCTATTCCGTTTGTATTATATTATTTGGAATGCTGTTACAACCATGTAACGGTCTTCCGTTCCGCCGGTGTGCTATTCCCGACAAGTGCTGTATTATTTAAACTCTGCTGATTAATACAATTCCTGTTCGCAGTTTTACATGGCATTAGAGCCACTCGGACGTTTATGGGCGAGGCGAGGAGTAGAGCGTGGTTTTATCCGGGCGTGATTTTATTCGTAGCTTGTGCGCTATCTCCTCGAGTATTTTTTTTCCCAGCCGAGCATTTTTTTTGTCGCGCGCAGACGCGCGACAGTTATCGCGCATCCACGAGCGACGGTGAAGAGGGCAGAGGCCCCTGTTGAATGCGCGCAGTGTCCATTTTTTTTGAAAAAAAAAAAAGAAAGAAAGACGCTCGTCGTGCGTCCTTGTCAACGCAGGGCGCAGGAGGTCGTGAGGACAACCCCCCACCCCCCCGACGTTGAAGGCAGGGAGGTGGACGTCAGCGTGGCTCGGTGCGCTGCATCGTTGTGCGCAGAGAACGCGGGACGTCCGCGCTGACAGGCGGGGACGCAGGAGGCCGGGAGGACCCTTCCCCCCCACGTGGCGGGGACGTTGATGTCAGCGCGTGACGTCCGTGCTGGGAGACTGGGAAGGAGGAGGTCGCGAGCGCATGCCCCCCGGCCGACGGCGCCCCGCCCCGCCACCCCGACCGATGCTGCGTGGGAATTTAAAATTCCCGCCCAACATGCTGTGGCATGGGGTATGAACCCCCCCCCCCCTCGCGTTTCGCGAGTGCATGAAACGCGCGCCCTCCCCCCCACCCCCGTTTCCTATTAAAAAAAAAAAAAAAAAAAAAAAAAAAAAGGAAAACAAGACACAGCGAGATGGGCAGAGGAGAAGCAGAGAGGAGGCTGCTGCGGAGGTGGCAGAGGCAGCCACAACGGGCTCGGGAAGCAGAGAGGAGGTGTTTTAAGTTTGATTGGGCTTTCTCCTCCTAGATCAGCCCACGGGCTCACTGGCAAGTGAGCTGCGTGGTGGGTTCCGGGAACCCAGCAGTCGGGGGTTCAAATCCCGCCGACTCCCCCCAAGGTATAATTTTTTTTGTCAAAGTTATTTTTTTTAATTATTATTTTTTTAATTAAAATTTTTAATTTTAATTTTTTTTAATATAGTTTTTTAACTTTATAAATTAAAATTTTTAATTTTAATTTATTTTTTCATAAGTTATAAAACTATATAAATTAAAATTATTTATTTTAATTTTAAATATTTAATAATTATTAAAAATGCTTTGTTAAAGAAATTTTTGAAGGGGGGATATTTTTTCAAAAAATAAAAGGGGGATTGTGAGTAATTTTCTGAAAAGGCAATTTGGCGAATTGTAAAAGGTGCATTTTCGGCTGTGACCGACACCTTGTGGGTTATTCTTGTGGGCATTTTTTTTGTTGTATGTTGCATATTTCATTTTTGAACTATAACATTAAAAATTAAAATCAAACACTCCCTAAGTCCCCGGAATAATTAAAATCCATCCGTGCAATTTATTGCACTATAGCGTTCGGTATTTGTGATACCTCTGGCCAGCACTTATAGGTAAAGCTGTCGTGATTTGGCTACTGTATCCGCCGCCTAATATAGCTGCTACAATGACGTCTGAGCTTGTTCTCTATAAATCGTCGGGGAGAGATAAGTTTGCCATTTTTTGCATTTTTTTACTCCATCCACTACCCTTTATCGCACTTGTGTTTAGGCGTAAATCCTGACGAAGTATTCTTCATAGTGTTTAGGGGAAGTTACGCCCCATGCATGAGAAGAATCTTCTATGGTAGGTGCCATCAACAAGGTGATTCCATTTCAGTATCGCTTATGTTCCACGTATCGTATGATCTCTAAAACTCACCTATAGTCTCCCTCACGTAAGGGCGGGTGATTTTTGTTGATCTTTCTAAATACCTATAGTTTCCCTCACGTAAGGGCGGGTATTTTGTATGGTATATTGGCCTAGCAAAAGGTATATCGAAAGGGGGACCAATTGGTGATATAAGGAACCTTCACTATGGTCGCTGTTGCAAAATTGATGACTGATCCGCATCAGTTATTGAAAGGTCCAAATTATACACCATGAAAACATAAGATGAAGGCAATTCTCCAAATGGAAGATTTGTGGGCTATTGTTACTGGAGTAGCAACTAGGCCTTCACCAACAGCAGGATCCACGAGTCCTTCCGCAGATCGAGATAGCTTTTGACAAGAAAGACAGTCGAGCAAAGGTGCTCATTTTGTTTGCTGTTTTAGATGAAGTGCAACCTCATATAGCTGACAAAGCAAGTGGTAAAGAGGCATGGGATGCCCTTCAAACCATCTATGAGGGAAAGAATGATTCCACCATTCTTCATCTTCAAAAACAACTTCATAACCTGAGTTTGAGGCAAGGTGAAATAGTTGAACTCTTTCTGTGCAGAGTGTCTGAATTGAAAGAGAAATTGAGTTCTTTAGGAGATACTGTGGACGAAAAGCTTCTCATTTCACTTGTGATGAGAGCTTTACCTTCTTCATTTGATATGTTTATAACCTCCATCCAGGTGTCTCAACGACAAATTACCTACATCGAGTTGGTCAATCTGCTTCAACAACAGGAGGCACGCCAACTTCACAAGGATGATTCTTCCAATATAGCCCTATACACCAACAGGCAGGGTTATAGGAAGAAAGGTAATGGGAAAAAAGGAGGCAACTTTCACAAAGAAGGCAAAAAACCTCAACAGAAGAAGAGGTGGTGCAAGATCTGTGAGAAAGACAACCATGACACCAACAGGTGTTGGCATAAGAACAAGAAGAAAGGCCAAAACAAACCACAAAATAAAAACAAGCAACCCCAGGTGAATGTTGCTGTTGAAGAATATGACTCAGATTCTGAATGGGCACACAAGGTGCTCATGACTACCACAGATTCCACACAGAGGGATCCTGTTTGGTATGTTGATTCTGGAGCTAGCAAACATATGACTGGCGACAGATCGTGGTTTGAATCATTTGTGGCCAAAGAAGGCAAACCTGTCACCATTGCTGATGATAAAACCTACAGGGTTCAGGGAGAGGGTACAGTTTCAGTCACTCTTCCTGATGGCAAGTGTCAGATTGACAAAGTCCTTTATGTTTCGAGATTGGCTAACAATTTGTTGTCAGTGACACAAATCCTGGATAGAAATATGGTTGTCAACTTTCATGTTGAGAATGGAAAGAAGTGTTGTACTATTACCAGGAAGGGTAAACAGATTGCAACAGCTTCATATAAGCACGGCTTATTTGCACTAGATGCTATCTCTACTCCACATGTTGCCATGACTGTCTCTACTAAGGAGGCAACTTCCCTATGGCACAAGAGATATGGGCATCTTAGTTCTGGCTACTTACTTGAGCTCAGTAAGTATGAGATGGTAAAGGGTCTTCCTTCCATTTCTGCCACATTGCCAATGTGCTCTGACTGCTTGGCAGGAAAGCAACATAGAGTACCATTTGAGAAGAGCTCAACAAGAGCACGAAAACCTCTGGAGTTAATTCACACCGATTTGTGCGGTCATTTCACACCCAACAGTTGTGGAGGGAAGAGGTACTTTCAGTTATTCGTAGATGACTACTCACGAAAGATGTGGGTTTTCTTTCTCCAACTAAAATCTGAAGCTTTTGCATTCTTCCAGCAGTTCAAGAAATCCATTGAGAAGGAGTCAGGAGCTTCTATTAAAACCCTCCGCTCAGATCGAGGGGGAGAGTTTACCTAAAATGAATTTTCTGCATTCTTAGATAAGCATGGAATCAAGCGACAGTTAACAACTGCCTATACTCCTCAGCAAAATGGAGTTGCTGAGAGAAGGAACCGTTCTATCATGGAAATGGTTCGTTGTATGCTCACAGGAGCTACTCTTGGGCAACAATATTGGGCATAAGTTGTCACCACTGCAGTGTATCTGTTGAATAGGGCACCCACAAAGGCCCTAAAAGGAATGACTCCACAGGAAGCATGGAGTGGTCGAAAACCCTCCATATATCATCTACGTATTTTCGGATGTCACGCTTTCATGCACATACCGAAAGAGAAAAGGAAGAAGCTAGATGAGAAAACACTGAGATGTATTTTTCTTGGTTATTTTGAGCACTCTAAAGGATATCGGTTGATAGATCCTTTGACCAAGAAAATTCATATCAGCAGAGATGTTGTCTTTGATGAAGCTTTCACATCACAGAGCACATCTAAAGTACACCAAGATATTGTGGAATCTAAGGAAGAGAAGATTCCTTCGTCAACACATACAGGAGGTCCTTCTACATCTTCTTCAACTCCACCAAAGAAGAATCCTAAATGGTGTACAAATACAATCAAAGACGCAAATTTATCCACTCCTCCCAATTTGAATTTGGATAGACCTCGTACATGCAGTATGGCTCAAAAGGAAAGAGAAGCCAAAGAAACTGGTGAGGTTGATGATCTTTGTCAATATTTTGAGGAACTTTCTGTGACTCCAAGTACAGAAGTAGAGGATATGGATATTGATGATGACAGGGCGTTCATGTCTACCATAGATGATCTTGAACCTGCATCAGTGCAAGATGCTCTTAGTGAGCCTCAGTGGAAGGCCGCTATGGATACAAAGTATGAGTCTTTGATGAAGAATAAAACTTGGAAGCTTGTTGATTTGCCGCATGGAAAGAAGCCCATTGGCTGCAAATGGGTATATAAAGTCAAGTACAAGGCAGATGGAACAATTGATAAGCATAAGGCCCGTATTGTTGCAAAGGGATATGCTCAAAAGGAAGGCATTGACTACGAGGAAACTTTTGCACCTACTGCTCGGATGACCACAATTCGGGTTATGTGTGCCATGGTAGCACAATATGGATGGAAAGTTCACCAGATGGATGTCAAAAGTGCCTTTCTAAATGGTGATCTCCAAGAAGAAGTCTATATGACTCAACCTGAAGGATTTGAAGTGGAAGGCCAAAAGCAGAAGGTTTGCAAATTGGTCAAATCCTTGTATGGTCTGAAATAAGCTCCTCGAGCTTGGTATATAAAAATGGACAATCACCTTATGCAGCATGGATTTAAGAGATGTCCGTCAGATGCAAACCTCTATTTCAAGAAACAGGGTTCTGAGATAGTGTTGCTTGTACTCTATGTGGATGATCTGCTCATTACAGGGAGTTCAGAAACTATGATCTCTACTGTCAAAAGAAACTTGTGCAAATCTTTTGAGATGACAGATCTTGAACTTCTCCATTACTTGTCTTGGTCTGGAATTCAGCCAGAAGGAGCACTCCATCAAAGTGTCTCAGAAAAAATATGCCAAGACATTCTTTGGAAAAATATCGCATGATCGATTGCAAGCCAATGGCAACTCCGATGGAGAATGGACTTCGATTATTGTGATATGATGACTCACCTCAGGTAGATGGTACTCTCTATCGACAGTTGATTGGGAGTCTCATATATCTGACCAATACTAGGCTAGATCTCGTATTTGCTGTCAACTATCTTTCGAGGTTCATGCAGGAGCCTAAGACCACTCATTGGAAAGCAACAAAACGTGTTCTTCACTATGTCCGTGGTACTATGGAATATGGCCTAGAATACAAGAGGAACAATAAATTCTTCTTGCAAGGATACACGGGCTCCAACTATGCCGGATCATTTGATGATCGCAAGTCAACTTTTGGATACATTTTTCATCTGGGATCCGATCCTGTCTCTTGGCACAGCAAGAAGCAACAGGTGGTTGCTATTTCATCAACAGAGGCAGAGTATCGCGCCACACGTGAAGCTGTGTGCGAAGTGATATGGTTACATCGCATTCTGACAAGTATGGGCCATCCATCAAAATCTCCAATACACTTGTTTTGTGACAATCAGGGTGTTCTGAACCTCGTCAAGAATCCAGTCCATCATGAAAGAACAAAGCACATTGACACACAATGTCATTTCATTCGAGATGAAGTTCCAAAACACCAAATTCAGCTTCAGCACATTCCCACCGATGCTCAAGTTGCAGACATTTTCACTAAGGCACTTGGACGTGTCAAATTTGAATTGTTTCGCAGCTCACTTTGTATTGCAAAATGATGTAAGGGGATGTTAGTAGTCTAGTATAGCTATTAGTTATTACATTACCCAAATAATGTAATAAAGGGGGATGTTAGCGTACTGTTCTATTCCGTTTGTATTATATTATTTGGAATGCTGTTACAACCATGTAACGATCTTCCATTCCGCCGGTGTGCTATTCCTGGCAAGTGCTGTATTATTTAAACTCTACTGATTAATACAATTCCTGTTCGCAGTTTTACAGATTTACTTGGAATAAACTTGACCTCTTCTATCATATTTATTTTAGATTTTTTCTCCATATCTTCCTTTGCACATTTAATTCCTTCTAAAAATGAACTTGCACATTGTACATTCTAATTCCTTATATCCTTATTTGTTTCTTCTAATGGTTGTTCCAAGAGAGCTATGGTGGCATTTGCCATATTATGTTATATATAAGCTTTCGCTGGCTCTTATTTTGGGGTGGAATATCCCTTATCTAATCCAACTTCTCTTACAATATTATTTCCTTGCTTCATCTTGAAGCTTATGTCATGACCAATATTTTTTCTCTTTATTATTAGTTTTCACTTTACAATCTCTTACCATGTGTCCAGTCTCATAAAAATGGTGGCATCAAAATACAATATTTTAATAATCCACTTATTGATTTCATTATCTTGATTCAAATTTAATCTTAATGGATGATAAAGTTTTGAAATATCCATAATAACACATATTTAGAAATATATAACATGTTTTTGCTGCTTAATAGTTAGTCCATCCTCTATGAATTCCCCTAGTGTATTTTGAATATTCTTCAAAACATCCTTATTGATAAGTTGATATAAAAGTCCAAACAACCTAATCCACACCAAAAGCTTCTTAATTATATTTGTCTTGATTGAAATTTTTCACTACATGGTATTAAATAGAGAGCATCTCTCTCCCTAAATCATGAACCACCATCCATTATTTTATCCCTAATTTCCAAACTACAAAAGACAAGGAGACAAAATTTAGGAAGAAAAGTCATAAAGTAATTTGAATTCAATCCCCACTTCCACTTGATCCAATTTTAAATCTTCAAAAACCTTGGCTAGTATCCATGGAACTTACATATTAACCCTCTACTTTTAAAAATTGTTATATCATGTTTGATCATCTCATCCTTGATCATAACTTTTGGTTTAGAATCTATTACTTGGATTGAATTTGCTATATATTCACTCTTCCACTCATATTTAACTTGGGCATATTGATTTCTAGCTAGGGCATATTGACTTTCCATTTGGGATTTCAAACATGATTTTCCTTCCATGCTACTTAGTGGGGTTTGCACTTGCTCCGGAGTCACATTTGCTTTTGGATTGCACTCGCTCTTGACTTTCAAATAACCATATTTATGGGGATTTACAAATTATCATTAATACTATCAACAAAAACAAATGTGGAGATCAGATAAAAATAATAATATTGTTGTTGTTCATCATCTATTATTTAAAGCAATCTTTCGAAAATGTGAGCATGTCTATAGATAAATAAATAGAGTAATAGATAATTTAGCCTATCACGATGTTGTTCTCATCTTGGTGAATTTCAAGTTTTAGAAGGCAACTAGTTAAGTGTGATTGATCTCTTAATGAAAATAATGTCAAGAAGTTGATTGTGGAAACATAGTACTTTGAGGAAGATGAAGAATATATTTGATAGAAAAATAAATAAAAAATATCTATGATAAAAGGCATGTTGGATATAGTTTAATTGACCTAACAACTATAATATTTTGATGGAAGTGGTCCTAATGGAAGCCATGTATAACTTATTAAAAAATTAACCTAACAACAAATACAATATTTTGTTATTTTGATGGAACTGGTCCCAATAGAACATTAATACCAAGAGAAGGGTTATCCAATTCAGCTGATTCTTCGACTGACCTGTGCAAAATTTGAATAGCTTTAAAATGAAGGAATTCAAACATTATTGAGGGAGATATGACCCTATGAAATCAACCATACAGAACAAGGGCAATGATGATTTAAAAAAATGAAAAATAAAATTGCAAATAATTTTCAACTAGGGTTTGGATGATAGGAAGAGCAATGAAGGGCTAGAACTTCAGTGAGGTAAGACATTCTATCTGGATAGAATTTTTTAGCTAAGTTTTTTTTTTCCTTTTTTACCTTAGTAATTTTGCATGCAAACTATTATAATTTTTTATCAAATATCCTATTTGTTATAGGGCATTCTAAATTTCAATGGATTTTGTGTTTTAGTTTCCTTTCCATGGAATAATTTATAGTTAAATCCTTAGAATCATCTCTAGTGGTAGATGTTAGTGAGCGCACCTCAGAGAGATCCTCATTGCTCCAAGATAGGGTAGTTTTTGATAAAAATAATGGTTATTCTCCAAGGGATTCAGCCTTGAGAAAATAGATTGATAGGAGTTGGAAGTCTCCAAGAGTGGTTCTATCCTTCTCAAATATTTCTTCCTAGCCGAAAGAGAAAAATACTAAAAGAGGGTCCTTGGTTTATGGGAAGAGTAGGACTATTCCTTATCCGCTGGTGTGAAGGTTTTTCACCTAAAAATATAAATCTACCCCTAGTACTAGTCTAGGGTGGGATGTTTGGGTTACCCATTGAATTTTGGGAATTAGATACTTTCAAGGCAATAGGCAACACTCTAGGAGAATTCTTTGAGATTTCAAATACTATGAAAGATGGATTCTTGGCTATTTATGCTTGGATATTGGTCATGATTGATATAAGTAAAGATTTACTAGAATCAATCATTTTTAAGTATGGGGATAATATGTGGATCCAAACCATAGATTATGAAAATATATATTTTAGATGTAGAAGATGTCATGAGCTGGGAATATTGAGAGATCATGCCCTACGAAGAGCCCAACATAATCATATGTAGAAAACCGTAATAGAAACTTACAAATGGTTATGGATGAAGATGATTTTCAACTTTCAAAAAATAGATCTAGAAAAGTGAAAGAAAATAAATAGTGAATACCAGTAAGGAAGGATATTGGAAGAAATACCAACTCTTTTGAGGCTTTAGCCTATGAAGAAAAAGTAGATTAAAAATTAGAGGACTTAAACATATTAAAAAGGAACTGTCTATTCAATATGATCTTTATTTGAGGAAGAACATTTCAATAAACCTAAGGAATGTGTCTTATCAGATTTTGAAGACTCTCTTGAAGTACCATGCACCATTCAGGAGAAAAAATTGGTAAAGAAAATATAGTTTATAAGTTAATACCTCTACCATTAATAAGAAAATACCAAAAAATGAGTAAGACAAGTCAAAAGCTTCTATAGTAGAGCCAAAAGAGGATAAATATGATGAAAAATAAAATTGTGAAAGACTATTGAGGAATAGAATAATAAGACTGCTAGAGTTACTATGTTAGTAACTACTACTATTACTTCATTTGGTAATTAGTAATCATTTTTACACCTAGGTAGATACTATGGTAATTTAATTTTTTACCTTAGTAAGTTAGGTTATTACTTTAGTTTATTATGTCATTTTATAAACCATGAAAATATTCATTGTTAAGAATATTTTATGGTTAATACATTAGCTTCGTTAGCACCATATTGGTTAGTGGTTAGCTACTTAGTAGGGCGTTTGGTTTACGTTGTTGGATACCTTCACGGTAGCAATGCATTGGCTATTATTAGCCTATTGCATTGTATATAAAACATTGCACTATTAATATATTTCTCTAATATCTATGGTTTATTATTTTATAACATTGATATCAGAGCCAAGAGGTTAGATGATCAAGGTAAAAGAATTTTTGGTTAGAAGAGCAAGGTGGAGGATTTATTTTCTGTTTCGTTCCCAAAGCACTTCTGTCACCATCGCGCAGGAATCATGCTGAAGGCAACACCAATTTGTTTGGATCAGACACCCTTCTATACAGTTTGGTTTGCTACCCCTAGCATGGATTTTCTTGCTTAGAATGATCTCCTGCATAGAATTTCAGGAGCACACGATGAAGCTTCCATGTAGGCGATAATTTTTTTCTATCAGCCTACATGCGGTTGATGTCATCGCATCAAATAGAAACCTCCTAACGATGCTTATCGATTCTTCTCGAGCAGTGACCCCTGCTGACGCTTCCATTATAGAGACTCTTGCACCAAACACATAATTTGATAGCTACTTGGACACTCCTGCACTAGACACACGATCCGATAGCGATACGCTGAAGTCCAATTACACATGGAGCACTAACATGCTAAAGTCCAATTGCACATGGAGCACTGACACTGTGGTTATCAATTATTGCATCGAACATGAAATATTTTTTGGTTAGATAAGTAAGGTAGAGGATTTATTTTCCATTTCATTTCGAAAGCACTTTTGTCACCATCACACAGGAATCGTGCTAAAGGCAACACAAATCTATCTTGATCAGAAACCCTTTTGCATAGTTTGGTTTGCTGCCCCTAGCATGAATTTTCTTGCTTGGGATGTTATCCTACATATAATTTTTGGAGTGTACACTGAAGATCCCATGTGGTTGGTAGTTTTTTTTTTTAGCCTACATGCGACTGACATCACCCCACCAGATAGAAACCTCCTAACGATTCTTGTCGATTCTTCCTAGACGGTGACCCCCGCTGATGCTTCCATGATGGAGACTCCTGTACCAAACACACAATTCGACAGTTGCTTGGATACTCCTGCACTAGACACATAATCCGATAGTGACATGTTGAAGTCCAAGTACATGTGGAACACTAACATGCTGAAGTCCAAGTGCACATGGAGTAGTGATGCTATCAATAGGCTACCAGTCCCTACACTGAACGTGAAATATTTTTTAGTTATACAAGCAAGGCGGAGGATTTATTTTCCACTATTTTCCTAAAGCACTTATGTCACCATCATGCAGGAATTGTGCTAAAGGCAACACAAATATATCTGGATTAGACACCCTTTTGCATGGTTTGGTTTGCTACCCATGGCATGGATTTCCTTGTTTGGCATGATCTCTTGCATAGAATTTTGGGAGAGCACACTAAAGCTCCCACACAGATGATAATTTTTTTCTGTTAGCTTAGAGGCGGCTGACACCAACGCACCAGACAAAAACCTCCTAATGGTGCTCGTCGGTTCTTCCTAGACAGTGACCCCCACTAATGCTTCCCCGACGGAGACTCCTGCACCAAACACACAATCCAACAATTGCTTGGACACTCCTGCACTAGATGCACGATCCGAAAGTGGTACACTAAAGTCCAAGTGCATGTGGAACACTAACATGCTGAAGTCCAAGTGCATGTGGAGAACTGACGCTATCAGTAGGCTGCTAGTCCCTACATCAGATGAAATGACATAAGGTGATTGTCCATTTTTATATACCAAGCTCCAATACGCTTGTTTTGTGACAATTAGGGTGTTCTGAACCTCGTCAAGAATCCAGTGCATCATGAAATAACAAAGCACATTGACACACAATGTCATTTCATTCGAGATGAAGTTCCAAAGCTGCATAAGGTGATTGTCCATTTTTATATACCAAGCTCGAGGAGCTTGTTTCAGACCATACAAGGATTTGACCAATTTGCAAACTTTCTGCTGTTGGCCTTCCACTTCAAATCCTTTAGGCTGAGTCATATAGACTTCTTCTTGGAGATCACCATTAATAAAGTTACTTTTGACATCCATTTGGTGGACTTTCCACCCATATTGTGCTGCCATAGCACACATAACCCGAATTGTGGTCATCCGAGCAGTAGGTGCAAAAGTTTCCTCATATTCGATGCCTTCCTTTTGAGCATAGCCCTTTGCAACAAGCCGGGCCTTATGCTTATCAATTGTTCCATCTGCCTTGTACTTGACTTTATATACCCATTTGCAGCCAATAGGTTTCTTTCCATGCGACAGATCAACAAGCTTCCAAGTTTTATTTTTCATCAGAGACTCATACTCCGTATCCATAGCGGCCTTCCACTGAGGCTCACTAAGAGCATCTTGCACTGATGCGAGTTCAAGACTATCTATGGTAGACATGAACGCCCTGTCATCATCAATATCCATATCCTCTACTTTTGTACTTGGAGTCACAGAAAGTTCCTCAAAAGATTGACAAAGATCATCAACCTCACCAGTTTCTCTGGCTTCTCTTTCCTTTTGAGCCATACTGCATGTACGAGGTCTATCCAAATTCAAATTGGGAGGAGTGGATAAATTTGCATCTCTGATTGTATTTGTACACCATTTAGGATTCTTCTTCGGTGGAGTTGAAGAAGATGTAGAAGGACCTCCTGTCTGTGTTGACGAAGGAATATTCTCTTCCTTAGTTTCCACAATATCTTGGTGTACTTTAGATGTGCTCTGTGATGTGAAAGCTTCATCAAAGACAACATATCTGCTGATATGAATTTTCTTGGTCAAAGGATCTATCAACCGATATCCTTTTGAGTGCTCAGAATAACCAAGAAAAATACATCTCAGTGTTTTCTCATGTAGCTTCTTCCTTTTCTCTTTCGGTATGTGCATGAAAGCTTGACACCCAAAAATACGTAGATGAGATATGGAGGGTTTTCAACCACTCCATGCTTCCTGTGGAGTCATTCCTTTTAGGGCCTTTGTGGGTGCCCTATTCAACAGATATACTGCAGTGGTGACAGCTTCTGCCCAATATTGTTGCCCAAGAGTAGCTCCCGTGAGCATACAACGAACCATTTCCATGATAGAACGGTTCCTTCTCTCAACAACTCCATTTTGCTGAGGAGTATAGGCAGTTGTTAACTGTCTCTTGATCCCATGCTTATCTAGGAATGCAAAAAATTCATTAGAGGTAAACTCTCCCCCTCGATCTGAGTGGAGGGTTTTAATAGAAGCTCTTGACTCCTTCTCAACGGATTTCTTGAACTGCTAGAAGAATGCAAAAGCTTCAGATTTCAGTTGGAGAAAGAAAACCCACATCTTTCGTGAGTAGTCATCTACGAATAACTAAAAGTACCTCTTCCCTCCACAACTGTTGGGTGTGAAAGGACCGCATAGATCGATGTGAATTAACTCCAGAGGTTTTCGTGCTCTTGTAGAGCTCTTCTCAAATGGTACTCTATGCTGCTTTCCTGCCAAGCAGTCAGAGCACACTGGCAATGTGGCAGAAAGGGAAGGAAGACCCTTTACCATATCATACTTGCTGAGCTCAAGTAAGTAGCCCGAACTAAGATGCCCATATCTCTTGTGCCATAGGGAAGTTGCCTCCTTGGTAGAGACAAGTCATGGCAACATGTGGATTAGAGATAGCATCTAGTGCAAATAAGCCGTGCTTATATGAAGCTATTGCAATCTGCTTACCCTTCCTGGTAATAGTACAACACTTCTTTCCATTCTCAACATGAAAGTTGACAACCATATTTATGTCCAGGATTTGTGTCATCGACAACAAATTGTTAGCCAATCCCGGAACATAGAGGACTTTGTCAATCCGACACTTGCCATCGGGAAGAGTGACTCGAAAATGTACCCTCTCCCCTGAACCCCTGTAGGTTTTATCATCAGCAATGGTGACAAGTTTGCCCTCCTTGGCCACAAATATTCAAACCACGATCTGTCGCCAGTCATATGTTTGCTAGCTCCAGAATCGACATACCAAATAGGATCCCTCTGAGTGGAATCTGTGGTAGTGATGAGCACCTTGTGTGCCCATTCAGAATCTGAGTCAGATTATTCAACAGCAACATTCACCTGGGGTTGCTTATTTTTATTTTATGGTTTGTTTTGGCCTTTCTGCTTGTTCTTATGCCAACACCTGTTGGTGTCATGGTTGTCTTTTTCATAGATCTTGCACCACCTCTTCTTCTGTTGAGGTTGTTTGCCTTTTCATTTTGTATCTTGTTGAGAATTTCCTCCTTTCTAAAATTTGCCTCCTTTTTGCCCATTACCTTTCTTCCTAGAACCCTGCCTGTTGGTGTATAGGGCTGTATTGGAAGAATCATCCTTGTGAAGTTGGCGTGCCTCCTGTTGTTGAAGCAGATTTGCCAACTCGATGTAGGTAATTTTTCATTGAGACACCTGGATGGAGGTTATCAACATATCAAATGAAGAAGGTAAAGCTCTCATCACAAGTGAAATGAGAAGCTTTTCGTCCACAGTATCTCCTAGAGAACTCAATTTCTCTTTCAACTCAGACACTGCACAAAAAGAGTTCAACTGTTTCACCCTGTCTCAAACTCAGGTTATGAAGTTGTTGTTGAAGATGAAGAATGGTGGATTCATTCTTCCCCTCATAGATGGTTCTAAGGGCATCCCATGCCTCTTTACCACTTGCTTTGTCGACTATATGAGGTTGCACTTCATCTGAAACAACAAACAAAATGAGCACCTTTGCTCTACTGTCTTTCTTGTCAAAAGCTATCTAATCTACTGAAGGACCTGTGGATCCTGCTGTTGGTGAAGGCCTTGTTGCTACTCCAGTAAAAATATCCCATAAATCTTCTATTTGGAGAATAGCCTTCATCTTATGTTTCCATGGTGTATAATTTGGACCTTTCAATAACTGATGCGGATCAGTCATCAACTTTGCAACAGTGACCATAGTGAAGGTTCCTTATATCACCAAATTGGTCCCCCTTTCGATATACCTTTTTCTAGGCCAATATACCGTACAAAATATCCGCCCTTACGTGAGGGAAACTATAGGTATTTAGAAAGATCAACAAAAATCACCCGCCCTTACGTGAGGGAGACTATACGTGAGTTTTAGAGATCATACGATACGTGGAACATAAGCGGTACTGAAAGGGAATCGCCTTGTTGATGGCACCTACCATAGAAGATTCTTCTCATGCATGGGGCGTAACTTCCCCTAAAAAATATGAAGAATACTTCGTCAGGATTTACGTCTAAACACAAGTGCGATAAAGGGTAGTGGATGGAGTAAAAAAATGCAAAAATGGCATACTTATTCCTCCCCGACGATTTATAGAGAACAAGCTCAGACGTCGTTGTAGCAGCTATATTAGGCGGCGGATACAGTAGCCAAATCACGACAGCTTTACCTGTAAGTGCTGGCCAGAGGTATCACAAATACCGAACGCTGCAGTGCAATAAAATTGCACGGATGGGTTTTATATTCCGGGGACTTAGGGAGTGTTTTGATTTTAAGTTTTTAATGTTATAGTGCAAAAATGAAATATGCAACATACAACATAAAAAAACTGCCCACAAGAATAACCCACAAGGTGTCGGTCACAGCCGAAAATGCACCTTTTACAATTTGCCAAATTGCTATTTTTCGAAAAATTACTCACTATCCCCCTTTGATTTTTGAAAAAATATCCCCCCTTAAAAGGCTTTCTTTAACAAAGCATTTTTAATAATTATTATATTTAAAATTAAAATAAATAATTTTAATTTATATAGTTTTAAAACTTATAAAAAATAAATTAAAATTAAAATTTTAATTTATAAAGTTAAAAAACTATTAAAAAAATTAAAATTAAAAAATAACTTTGAACAAAAAAAAATTATACCTTGGAAGGTGTCGGCGGGATTTGAACCCCCGACCTGCAGGCTCCCTGAGCCTTACCGCATGGCTCACGACCACGTGAGCCAGCGGGCTGATCCGAGAGGATCAGTCAACCTCCTCCCTTTTCAACTCGGCCTGCCCGTCCTCCAACTTCCCCAGCCTCCTCTGCAACTCGCGGCTACTGTCGCGTTTTTTAAAAAAACGCAGTCCCCGTTCGCGTCGGATCTCCGTCGCAGTTTTTGCTTCGTCCTCCGCAAGCTAGAAAAATTTCACTCCGCAGGTCTCCGGATTTTTTTTTCTTTCCGAAAAAATTTCCTTCCGTAGGTTTCCGGTTTTTTTTTCTTTCCCTCCGCAGGTTTTCGGTTTTTTTTCTTTCCCTCCGTAGGTTTTCGGTTTTTTTTTTCGAAAAAATTTCCTTCCGCAGGTGAGGGGGGGGGTTATACCCCTGGGAGCGAGTGGGAATTTCAAACTGTGAATTCCCACCGGGGGGGGCCTCGGGGAGCGCGACGCACAATTTGCGTCGCACGGGGGGAGGGGAGAAGGGGGGGTCCCTTGCACGCGCGGAAGACTTCCACGCGTCGCACAGTGGCCCTGCCTACATGCGGGTCCACGCGCGACAGGGACGTGGCACGCGTCGGGACGCGTGCGCTCGACCCTTGCAGCCTGCGCATGTTTCCCACGGTGGGGCTGCGACGTCCGTGCGTCGCGCTGGGACTGGGCTGCGCATACGCGGCTGCGTTCGTCGTAGCCTCGACGTCCTGTGCGCTGTGGTTGGCCTGCGCAGACGCTCCCGCGTGGCTGGACGCAGCTTCGTCTGCGTCTGCGTCCAAAGCAGGGACGCCGCAGGCTGGGTCCTGGGGCAGCAGTTTACCAAGTCGATTCACCAATAATTTTTTTTTTTTTTAAATTCGCTTCCACCTTCGGACTTCCTGCTCACACATCCCTGCGGAAAATTCCTGTACCTGGCTCTGATGCCATGTTAGAAAATGGAAGTAATCTTATTATTCAGCAGGCGTGCTTTAAATAACAATTACAACTCCGGGAATAGCACACCGGATGAAACAGAGAAACAGAACTCTGTTACGTAGGTTGCAACAGATCAACAAAATAATGAATAAGGACAAACTAAAGTATAGTACGCTAACAATACACTCCATATGAAGTCAGGAGAATTAGTAGAATTATTCCTCTCTAGAGTGGCATAAATGAAGTCAAAGATGAATGCTTTAGGAGAAAAAGTAGAAGATACTATCCTATCCTGAATTTAGTAATATTGAGGGCTCTTCCAAAATCCTACAAGATGTTAATAACATCCCTTAATGTATCTCAAAGAGCAGTCACCTTCGTGGAGTTAGTCAATTTGCTTCAAATAGAAGAATAAAACTAGCTACAAAGCAATGAAGTGTCGAACAATGCACTTTACTCAAACAATCAGGGTGGAAAGAATAAAGGAAACTTTTAGAAGGGAGGATCATCTTCAAAATGTAAGGGAAATAAACCTCAAGAAGTTTTGCAAAAATTGTACAAAGGATAACCATGACATCAATCGGTGCTAGTTTAAAAACAAGAAAAATAAAAATGGTGAAGGCATATCACAGAAGCAAAACAAAGGCAATGTTGCTAGTGAAGTATCTAATTCCAATTTTGATTCTGGTTCAGAAAGAGCACACAAAGTGCTCATAGCTTGAACAACATTGTAAAGGAAAATAAATTTGTCACCTTAGGCAAGCACTTTTCCACACTCTCTTTTTAGGCTTCATAAATAGCATAAGTTTTTGTTTGAAGTACTTGCAATAAAGGGGTGATTGTACCTCTTTTAGGCTTCATAAATAGCAAACTCTTTTTGTTTTAAGTACTTGTAACAAAAAGGGAGGATTTTTTGGTGTAAAATTTACCTAGGAGGTAATATTTGTAAAACCTTTAACCAAGCTTCATGAGTTGCACATCTTTTGCAATTAAGGGGGGATAAAAATTTATTTTCCTACTTCACACAATTTTTTGTAAAAAGGGAAGAAGACTTATAAGGGTGCATTTTCGATAGCGACCGATACCTTAGTCACACTTCTTGTAGAAATTCCATTACATATTTTGCAACAAGGGGGGAAACTTATAAGGGTACATTTTTGACAGTGAGTGACACCTTATCTACCTTATTAAAACTTTTGCAAAATCATATTGTAAAACGAATGAACCTCGTATGTAGTGATCTACTCTAGTATACCTAGTGGTTGCAGTGGCTGGTTACCCATACAATCCAGTTGGATGACAATATTATAGTAAGGACATTCATTGATGTGAAGATAAAGTGAGAAATAACCCACTTTTTGCTTAGAGCAGCCAGAGCACTGTGATAAGAGCAAGAGCCAGCAGATCAACATATTTTTCACTGTATTGGGGTAGTTATATACATTACCCAAATAATGTAATAAGGGGGGATGTTAGAGTTACTATGTTAGTAACTACTACTATTACCTCATTTGGTAATTAGTAATCATTTTTACACCTAGGCAGATACTATGGTAATTTAATTTTTTACCTTAGTAAGTTAGGTTATTACTTTAGTTTATTACGCCATTTTATAAACCATGAAAATATTCATTGTTAAGAATATTTTATGGTTAGTATGTTAGCTTCGTAAGCGCCATATTGGTTAGTGGTTAGCTACATAGTAGGGCATTTGGTTTATGCTTGTTGGCTACCTTCACGGTAGCAATGCATTGGCTATTATTAGCTTGTCATATTGTATATAAACCATTGCACTATAAATATATTTCTCTAATGCCTATGGTTTATTACTTTATAACAAAGACCTACTCTTGATATAGCCAAGGCAAAAAGAGGAAAACCCTAAAATTATCAAGCAAGATCCAAGGAAGCAAGAGCAAACATAGAGAAAGGAACACAAACTAAGTTGGTTGAACTTCTCTTTACCAAACAACAAAATGATTTTTGATAATATTCAGGAGAGGCCAATAGCCCCTAATGAGACATGATTATCATCTCATTTAATATAAGGGGTGCTAATATTACCTCAAATCAGAGGTGTATCAGGGATAGATGTTTAAGTAATATGCCTAATATTCTTTCTATCCTAGAAACTAAAATGACAAAAGAAGAAGTTTTAAAAACTATGAAAGCAATATGGGCAAGATGTGAATGGGATGCTACGGATTCTGAAGAAGCGGTAAGGGAAATTCTAACTTGTTGGAATATTTCTAGAACCTTATGTGTAACCATTCATAAAACTAGGTATTGGATAACATCTTTAGTCTCTTGCTACATTATAGATATTAATTTCATCCTTATCAATGTCTATGGACCTACAACTCAGTCAGGTAGATTATAATTTTGGAGTGGGATTGAAGCCTTTATGAGAAGTAAAGACCAAGAAACCCAATTCATGATCATAGGAGGTTTTAATGCCATAACCAAGATGGATGCAAAATTTGGGAGAATTAGAAAATTAACCCAAATTATGAGATATTTCTCAACTTTTATTCAAAATAATAATCTATGGGAGGTTGAGTTTGAAGAAGACAACTATACATGGACCAACAAAAAAAGAGGCTAGAACCTAATAGTAAAAAAATTAGATAGATGCATACTCTCAGATCATTGGCTAGATGAAGGAACTTGTGCTAAAATTAATACCTTAGCAAGGATTGGTTCGGATCAATGGCCAATAAAAGTTAAAGTGGTGTTAAGTGAATTAAAAAAATATCATATTTTAAATATGAGCAGATGTGGGAAGACCATCTTCAATTTGTTGATATGATAGCACAAATGTGGAATTCTTCAAGAAATGATGGACTTTATGCTCTTCCAAAGAAAATTAAATCTATGACATATAGATTAAAATAATGGAACAAGAACACTTTTGAAAATATTTTTGAGAAGAGAGAAGAACTAAAAGATAAACTTTTAAAATTCTAAAAGGTGATCATAACAATCCAAGCTTAGGGGAAAGGGATTTTCTTAGTGAATATCATAATATTTTGAGCAAGAAAGAGAAATTTTGGAGGTTAAAATTAAGACAAACTTGGTTAAAAGAAGGAGATAAAAATACAATTTTTTTTCATAGGATGACTATAGTACAAATATCAACATCTAGAATTAGTAGAATTAAATAAATATAAGGGGTTTGGATTGAATATCAAAGTAAAATTAGAAAATATGTAGTATTTTTATTAGAATATTCTAGGATTAGAGGAGACTGAAGTTCTTAATGATAAACTTCTTCAAGATGTGCCTTCAATTATAACAAATGAAGACAATAAAAAACTGATGGAGCCTATTACTCCAGAAGAAGTTTATTTAGCTCTTTTCTCTTTTAATAAGGATAAACCCCAAGTTCCAGATGGGCTCTTTGCAACTTTTTACCAACATAACTAGGATATAGTGAAGCATTCTTTATTAGTAGCACTGGAACAATCTAGGGTAAAACAATACATACCTTATAATTTAAATGCAATATATCTTACTCTAATTCCAAAAAAGAAGGATGTTGAATTGTTTGATTCTTTTAGACCCATAAACCTATGTAATATGACATATAATATTACCTCCAAAGTGATGGTGAATCAATTAAGGCCATTGTAAAAGAGCAAGGAGGAATTGTGAAATGGAGATAAATATTGGACGAGATAAAGTTATACATTCAACAACTTCAATAAAAGAGGAAGCTATGATCTTAAAACTTGATATGAACAAAGCCTATGATAGGGTTAAATGGTATTTTTTTTGTAGTTTCAGAAAAGTTTGAATTTAGGAAGAAATGGGTTAGATGGTTTAAAGTTTGTGTCTCTACAATTTCTTATTTAGTGTTGGTCAATGGGTTAGTAACAAAATATTTTAGACCCAAGAGAGGCCTTAGACAAGGAAATCCTCTATCTCCTTATCTGTTCATTATTATGACGAAGGTTTTGAGTAGCAACTTAAAGAAGGCTTACAAATATAGGCTTATAAGTGGACTTAAGATAAGTAATAACATCGACAACATCACCCACAACAATTTATAATTAATACTACCCTTTTTGGAAGGGTAAGGATAAATGACACCAGAGCTTTGAATAACTTTTTAAGGGAATACGAAAGACCATGAGGCAAAAATATAATAGGATAAAATCTAAAATTTACTTCCTTAACACTTCAACTAATATCAAAACAAGAATTTGAAGGTTTCTTCAAATGGAGGAGGCAAATTTACCAACAACTTATCTAGGGATGTCTTTATTTGATGGAGAATGAGGATAAAATTATAGAATCTAGTTATTAGTAAAGTTAATAATAAACTACTAGCTTGGAAAGGTAGATGGTTATCGTTAGCAAGAAGAGTGCAGTTAATTAAGTTAGTCTTACAAGCCATTCCAACATATTATATGTCATTGTATACTATCTCAAAATCAGTTGAAAAAAGTTTAATCTATATTATGCGATCATTTTTATAGTCAAGTTTACATGATAAGAAGAAATTTCCTTTGGTGAAATGGAGCAAGGTGTGTGATGATAAAACTAGGGGAAGTCTTGGTTTAAGAGTTCTCATGGACTATTTCTCTAGTGCGATGTTTTAGAAATATAACTCTTCTAAGATGCAATGCATAGATAGTAGAGATGAAGTTTTGGTATTGTGAAGGCTACTATAGAAAAATGTTAAGGATGATGAATTTTGGAATGTTTGTATTTATACTGAAAATTAAAAAGATCCAAAAAATGAAAATCAAGAATTTAGACATTTTATGTAAAATGATGTAGGTTTCTAACTATAACATCTTAATTAGATCCGAGGTGTAGACCAATTGGTTTAACCAAATCTTGTAAAGGGGTCGAAGGTCCAAGGTTCAAATCTCGGACCTCACCATTATGAATGCTTGTTCCTTTCTTGGTGCTCCTAGTGGCGTAAAAAGTTTAAAATGATTGTGGCATGGTGGTTATAGGGGTAGACTGCACGAAGAACTGTGTGGTGGCTTTTGGGGTGGACAATGCAAAATATTGTGGTGGCCATAAAATTCGGACAGTCTGCTCGGATTCGTGGTAACCATAAAATCTAGACAACCTGTCCGGATTTGTGGTGGTTACCAATTCCACCATATAAATTAAAAAAAATATAGCATCTTAATTGAAATGAAAAGTGTATCTATTTGTAAACTCTCAAGCTCTAAAAAAGAGAGTTGTAATTTTTCAAGGATGAAGGACCCGAATACAACCCCTTATTATCCAACAAAAAATTTAAGCAAATTATATTTTTAATTTTATAATTAATTATTATTATTTATTTATATTATTTTATCAAAATATTTATTTTTAAAAAGAATATAAATTCAAATCTTATATATAATTATGAAAACATTACAACATGCATATAATACAACATATTATAATTAATAATTATTTTAATTTTATATAATTAATTTAAAAATATTTTTTATTAAATATATATTTTTATTATTAGAATTGATTATAGAATTTTAAAATTTAATATAAAAATTTAAAGATAAAGTAATTTGTAATAATATTTAATTTTCAACTATTATTGAGACAGGGTAGTGGAAAAATTAATTATCAATTTTAACTAATATGTGTAAATATTTGTCAAGATGGGCTAGTGGAAAAAAAAAATCAAGTATTATTTTGTTTTTAATGTTTTAAATTTTATGTATAATAATACATTAAATGTCGACCTATGAAAGATACCTAGTGATATGATTTTTAGAGGACCCAATGTTTGCAGGTTGACTGCCCCAAGTTCGATGCTTGTTGGTTTCGTCTGGCCCAACCAATTAAAGTTTATACAACATCCAATTGTGCCACCCATTCTCCTAAATATAAAAAATAAATAAATTATTATTTATAAAATAGAAGATTGGTTTAAAAACAATCATTATATAAGATTTAAATTAAAAAAATAATATTATATACTTTTTTAATATTAAGTAAATAATAATTAACTACAAGTTTATTATAACGATAAAAACTTTAACCTTTCAAAAAAAACCTAAAAAAAATAAAATAATAATAACCATGAAATTCATCCATTCTATAACCATTAAAACTTTTTTATTCTTTTACTTAAAAAAAATTATTTATTCTACTTAAAACTATCACACCATGCCAATACATAAGAATTTCATCTTGAATTATGACATATTGATGCATTACAAGGTATATATTCATGATTTCAACTGAACCTTATAATTGAAATGCAAGAGAAAGAGAATCTGAATAAAATGGGAAAACATTAGAAGTAGAGTGTCTCAATCGAATGGATGCTCTATCATGTTCAAGGAAGAATTGTCTAACTCATGGTCAAAAGTATAAGAATAGAATAATGGAGCTTATTGAAGGCAACAACACATCTTGTTAACCATGTTTGTGCTTTTCTATAGAATGATGGAGAGAATATGTTATTCTCACACAAGCCTTAATATGTTATTCTCACACAAGCCTTATCCTATGGGGCACACGAAGAAGATTTCTTTTCTTTAATGTGTAAATCAATATTCTCTTCTCTAATCAAAATTAAAAAATAGTTTTTTTTTTTATATATTTTTAATATTAATAAAGAAAACAAATAAAAAAATATTTATTTATTTATGATTTATTTTTAATTTGAAGTTTATTAAAATTATAAAGTTTTGGTGGAGTAATGCGTAGAAATATTTATTGTGAAGAGGTGAAAGGTTCAAGTACCTTCAAACTCAATAATATTCCTTTAGTCTCATATCTTGTGCACATGTGTGACATTAAAAAAAAAAAGAGATTGTTGGGTTATAAAAATTCTCTTGTGATATTTATTATGGGATAGTATTTACTTGAAAATAATATTAATTTCATTATAAAAGAGTAACCTCATTTAGTTACTTGTATTTTGTGCTTTTTATAACTATGGTTTATTATTAAATTAAGTTATAAAAGAAAATATTAAATCATAAAATTCAATATTTTAAGTGTAGAATGTCAAATTAGAGGTTCAAGTTTATATTTTGTAAAGTGATATATTTATAATTATAAAATAATTTATTACAATATCATTATATAGTTTATATGTAATAATTTGTTTTAAAAATAAGAGTTAGTTTGTGCATAGATTTGATGTTGTGACTTCTTTTTCATGAGAGTTTTATGAGTGATGATTAACTAAGGGGATTTACAAGGCAAAGTTTAGCATTATGACATAATGAGATCGACCTTGGGGAGTGTGTCATCAGGGGTCTTATGGCTCATCAACCTATGCAAGGTACGATAAATATTGGTAGTCATCAAGCACAAAGAATGATTATGACAGGGGTTTTCTTCTCACAAAAGTATACATCGGTTAATTTATTGGTGGTGTTCCAAAGCAATGTAGGGAGCTCAATTGGTGGTGTGCCTCCATCTACCCTCAACACATTAATTTATCTTTCCAAGTTGACCCTTTGTATAATTTTTTAGCCTCATATAGTGTTAATTAGATTAGCTCATCTCTTGTCCAGCCCATGAATTTCATTCTAGTTAATATAACATTTACTAGTCAAGCATAACCTAGTGTGTGTATAGATTTTTTTGTCTCCTCAAATTTTGCTATATGTGGGTCTGCTAGTTTTTTTTACCTATTATCAAAAGGGGATCTATAGGGGTTGGGTCTACCTATAACTCAATGACAATGGGTGGTTTTGGGTGTTTGTAAGTAAAGGCCCTATTGGAATTAGGTTGTTGCTTTTATGGTGATTTTGGCTTCAATATTTATAACAAGTCAATCTCTTTCTATGTTGGTAGTGTTAATGTCTATACCTATAGATTCTACATTGACCTCTATTATAACCCTTATTGTCAGTAGGGTTCAAAGTCTTCTCTATTATCTATTTTTATAATTGGACCAGGCCTAACATGTGTGTAAACAATATTCATGTCATTGTCAAGTCAACCTTTTATGTAGGTTATACCTATGGGGGTTCTATCAACCTTATGCCAAATCATCTAAGGGTAAACATTTTGCTAAGGCTAGTAACCTATCAAGGAGAAATGATGGATGGGATATTGACAAAATTATTAATCCAAGAGCTAAGCAAGGTGTTTAAGGAAGGGATATTATCAAATGATAATAGGTGACAAGTGTTGATGGGAAGATTGGATAAGTTAGAGAGAGCTAGATGACAATAATGAGGAAAGTGATTTGAACAATAGCAAGGACATGATGAAATCCACACTTCACAAACTAAAGCAACAAGTACAACTCATAAGTTTATACTTCCTAATAATATATTCCCAAGTATTAATGATATTAATAAGAAGATAATGCCACAACCTCTACTCATCCATCATATGCATCATCAACTCTTCCCCTTCCCATTTATCTACTCTGCCTTATCTTGCCCTATGCCCTATGCACTTGAATTACTTCCTACCCCCAACCATGTCTTCTCTTGCTCTACCCAGCTCTCTGTGACCTTCCTTCCAATTGCTCTCCACTTGAACTACTCCTTGATTCACGTTACACTTGACCTGCTCACTCCAATTCCCTCTGATTCACTTGTGGCCCCAACATGAATTAACTTATGCATACCCTATCCCAACTACCCTAGCTCTGATTTACTCATGTGTGCACCCCAAACCCACCCAAACTAGTGCCATTTTGCCTCCCTTGTTATATGTTAACTTTCTTGAGTGTGCATCTCTCAACCTACCCATATTAATGTCAAATTTTCCAAGTTGATACCCCTTACCCCCCACCTCAACCTACTTATCTTAATCTACTTGCTCTAGCCCAAAATTATTTCTCCCATAATCAACCACCCACCACCTTTCCTCCATTACACTTACACCTTGCTTTATCAATTCAAATAGCTTTAGAAATAAATTATAGGGTGTATATTTGCTACAAGTATACTTTAGGGTTGAGAAGGAAAGTGATTTGACTTATTACTTTATAGCCATAATTTGCATATAACATGTTTGAAAAAAATCCTAAATGAAGAGGGCTACTAGGAATTGAACTCTAGGGGACATAATAATCCCATCAGAGATTATGAAGAGTATGGAAGACATGTGTCATCTGTAGCTAAGAGAAGCTAATTTTTAGGCAGTAAAATAAATTGGTTCTCTAAAAAGGAAGACTATAAGACCTATCTAAAAAAATCCATACACAAAATATGTCAATTGAGACCCATGTATTACACATTGTAAACCTATCAAAAACAATCTCAAAATAAAATAAAATAATTGAATCCCATACAAATAACATTGCAACTCTAGAGTTGTTTATTGTTGATCTTGAGTTTATATAAAACACCTATGAGGATATTCAAACTTTTAAAGTAAACATCTCAGATAGCCTAAAGAACTACAAATAACTTGAAGAACACAAGCTTATACTAAGAGGGGGTGGGTGAAAAGTATAAGAACACTTTTTACTTTTATTTCCTAAACAATATTAATCAATATAATCAATGGCAATATCAATAGAAATAACCAAAGCAATGCACAAATTATCACACACAATAGAGACACCGATTTTACGTGGTTCACCCAAATATGGCTACCTCTACAGAGAAAATATTTCATTTAAATATTTCTCAAATAATATCTTGGGAATCCTTTACCTATTACAATGTTTATGGACCTCAGTCCAAAGGAGATGCTGATCCCCTAAATCTGGTTTGTGGATCTCTATCCACAGGAGAACTCCTTATCCTGTGCTATGGATGGTGATCGTCTAGAAGACGATTGCCTTCACTGAAGACTCTTATCCCCACTCTTAAGACTTGTCCTCACTACCCTGGCTGACGGATCTCTATCCATAGAAGACTCTATCCTCTCTGCTATGTCACCTCAAAAGCTCTATCTCAATTATGTACTAAACATAGTCCAATCGATCTAGCACAACTCTGATCTTGCACTAAACACAGTTCATTCAGTCTAGCACAAGTCTGCTTAGTAAGCTCACTCAAATTTACACTAAACATAGTCCATTCAGTCTAGCACAAATCTACTCAACTCTTACACTAAACACAGTCCAGTAGGTCTAGCACAAGTCCACTTAAATATGCACTAAACACTGTCTAGTCGGTCTAGCATAAATCTGCTCAATAGGTCCCCTCAAAACTTACTCAAATATGCTCAACAGGTCCACACAGAACCTGTACAAATTTCCTCAAAAGGTCCACATAGAACCTGTCCAAATATGCTCAATAGGTCCACATAGAACCTGTCCAAATCTGCTCAACATGTCCACACAAAACCTGTCCAAATTTGCTCAATAGGTCCACACAGAACCTGCTCAAATTTTCTCAACAGGTCCACACAGAACCTGCACAACTCTGCTCAATAGGTCCACTTAGAACCTGCTCAAATATGCTCAATAAGTCCTCTCTAGGACTTGCTAAAATCTATATTGTAAGCTTCCACAAAAGCTCATACAAAATGAGTCCACAAGTCTTCTCAAAGACTTGCCTCAAATCTGCTTAACAAGTTCACACAAAAATTGTCCAATCCCATAAAAACATAAAGAGAATTGTTAGAGACTCAATATGTTCTTTACTCAATGCTCAATCATTTTCTCAACTCAAATTAATCTCATAGAAGCATAAAGAGAATTTTTAGAGACTCAATATGTTCTATACTCAAAAACTCAATCATTTTCTCAACTCAATCTCATAGAAGCATAAAAAGAATTGCTAGAGACTCAATATGTTCTATTTTCAAAAACTCAATCACTTTCTCAAATCAATTTCATAGAAGCATAAAGAAAATTGTTAGAGACTCAATATGTTATATTCTCAAAAACCCAATCACTTTCTCAACTCAAATCATAATATAGAATAGTTTGTTTTATGGAACTTGAACAATCACTTCATGCATCCACTTGAATTGGCTCAATCAACTCTACTCAACCAATCACTCAAGAAACAACTCTTGCTCATAAACCCTAGTCCAAGCATGTATCATCCAACTCAAAATGTTTCCAACAATGCTCAACAAAAAATCTCACATAACAATGATACTCATGATATTTTCAAACCCTAGTTCAAGTTCTTTGCATAACAACTCACTTCAACAACCATGCTCATCAAACAATGTTTTAATCACAACTCTCAATTTCAGAAAACCTTAAAGCATTAACTCAAACACTTCACTCAACCAATGATACCAACAACAATGCTAATAAAACAAGGTTTTAATCTCAACTCTCAAATCAGAAAACCTTGAAGCATTAACTCAACCACTTTTGAAAAGGAAACCCTAATTAAGTCCTTTTCACTCCAAACTTAATTTTCAATAAAACCAATCAATCAACTCAACCAAAGAAGAATTTGCCCATACCTTTTGAATGTCAAGGATTTGATCTCACAAATCTGCCACACTCACAAATTTCTCTTTTCCAATCTCAATAAGGGTTAGAAGTCTTCAATAAAAATAACAATGCAAAATACACCTTATTACTCCAATTTAATTTTAACATCCACCAAAGTCCTTTTAGAAGAAAACCTTATAAAAAATAATAGCCAATAAGTCTTAAAATAAATCTCAATTAAACATTTATTATAACTCTTTATACCTCCTAAAACATAACTCTCATAATCATCAACACTTCACCTTCAAAAATCAATCACCACAACCTTTATTTAATAAAGTTTATTAAAAATTAATAAACTTTAGAACAACCTTATCACTCCAACCTTAGGGCATAAATCATAAAATTTTAATTAAAAAATTGTACCTACCTTAAGGGGTTTCGACCCCACGACTTGCCCTCACCATGAGTGCCTTAGCCATGGCTAAGGTTGCCACACGAGCTACATGCTCGTTCGCAAAGGGGGAAGCATCACATGCTTCCTCTTTGTGCTTCTTCTTGCCCACTTTTAATAAAAACATGTGCCTTGGGCACTTCCACAAGACTACCACCAAAATCCACTTTGCAAGAATCGAACACACAACCTTCGTGCTCTCAACGCCTTCACGCTCTCCAAGCTGCCACTAGGCCACACTGCCCAATGCAAATTGGGGGGTGATCTCTCTGTGTTATCCTCTGCTTCCTTTACCAAACGTTTTAAACCACACGAGCTCATTTTCGCATATGCCACACAAATTTCATTCGAGCAAGGATGATTAATGAACAACTTTGGGCATATATGTATATTGCCCTCCTCCTTTGTGTAGGACATTGGTGCTTTTATTTGAATGCATCACATCAGTGCTCTAAGGCTTCAAAAGCCTTAGTAAAACCTAAACTTTGGGTTTTTTATCTCTAAAAACTTTGCACTCGAATATATTTTAATTTTATAAAACCCAACCTTAGGGTTTTAATCAAATGAAATTTTTCCTTTAAAATCTAATTATATTATAATTAAAAATTATAATATTTAATTATATTTTTACCACTTTGGTAAGTATTATAATAACAATTATAATATTTTTAACCTTCCAATGCTTCGGATGAATTGCTTCCATGGAAAAAACCTCTTTCTGACCCAATATTTTTGGGTGTAAAATAAAATATTTTAACCCATTATAAACTTCCAAAAAAATTTGCACTTGAACTGAAGAACTCTCATTGGCATATTGACATCAATGACAACTTTGGCTTAGGGACTCAAATTTTCCAACAATCTCTCCCTTTGTCATTTATGGCAACCCACATTCTTTTTACTTGAAATATGACCTTTCTTTTTCCTTCTGCTTCCCCTGGGACATTGCTCCCCCTGGCTCAATGCTCTCTCAGATATCAAATCTCTACCCAATACAAAAATCTCTCCCCCTTTGACATCAATGGCAAAGGGTCACCTTTAGGGCTCGGAGCTAAGAATGAGCCTCTTAGCTTAGCCCCTCCCCCACCTCCTCATGAGGTGGTTAATTTTGGGGTGGGAGTATATCTACTCCCCCGAAAGGACTACTCTTTACTTTTATCCTTTTCCATTATTTTATGAGTTTTTTGAATACTTTGACTGTTTCTATCCAAATCATCATCCCTGTTCCTATCATCAATCCTCTTCTTGTTCCTATTCTCATCCATGTTCCTGTTACTATTCTTGTTCCTGTTCATGTTCTTATTCATGTTCCTATTCCTGTTCATACCTATTTTTGGAATATCTGCTCTACACCACTTTGCTGTGTGACCATAATTATTGCACTTATAAAACTTAATGATATTATTCCTTGGAGGTGCAAATATCTTAGGATTTCTCCTAGTGAAGTCATATCCTCTTATTTCATGAACCCTGCAATTCATTGCCTTGTGACCAAACTGATTACATGAGTAGCAATAACCATGGAAAAATTTTCCACTCCCATATTCTTGTCTTTCATGTGTCCTGCATTGTGAAGCCATGTGCCCAAACATGTGACATGAAAAACATATTCCATTGAAGAAATCTTGCCTAGACCCCATTGGTTTTTTAGTCTCTTCTACCTATTTCCTATTCCATTTGTTCCTTTATTTATTGAACTTTCTATTGCCCAACTTATCCTTAGAAGTATCACTCTCTATTTTACTTACTTCTTTTGACACTTCTTATTTTTTGGTGTTTGAGCTCGACTCTCCTTTTTCTGCTTCCTATTTCCCTTGTTCTTCCTTAGAACTAAGTCATGTTATGGTGATTGATGACTTTTTTGCATTGATAATCCTGTCCAAAGTATTTGGAGTCTCCTAAAACTTGTGCAACTTGTCCTTAGAGCCTTTTACTTCCATCCTTAGTGAAACTATCTCATGCTCTAATATTTCACACTCTAGATATTTTGTCTTTAATTTTTTGACCATACCATTTTCAATTTTCCTTGTCTCTTCAACCTTGATTTTGAAGTTGGTGAGTTCTTATAGAAACCTTATTTTTTCTTTATCATATTCTTGATATTGAACCCTTAATCCTGAGTTCTCCCTTTTTAATTCTTAAAGAGCAATCATAAGCCTTTCACATTCTATCTCTTTTACCTTTGACTGTTTAATCATACATTCTTTAGCTCTTCTTGCTTTTTCAACCTTATCTCTCAAGTCAAAGATATCATGTAGAAGCTTTATCTTACATTTCTCATCTTGTATTTGAGCCTTCAATTCTAAATTCTCTCTTTTCAATTCAATAAGTTCCTTAAGAGTGGCTTCCTCCTTTTCTTTTTTTGAATCTTCCTCTTCTTCAATTTCTTCTACTGTTCAAAGTGGAGTTTCTTCTTGATACCTACTTCGACTATTCCTGTTATCTTTTTATGACTCATTCTTTAGAACTTCAAATCTAGGAGAATCATATTCATCTTCACTACTATCAAACCCATTGTAATAACTTGCATCATGATCGCGTTATCCACAGATAAAAAATTCTTCACCTTATTGTGAACAATAAGCTACATGATGACCTGTCTTCCCACATCTGGTACAAAAATTTATCAGTATAGATATTTCCCCATTACTTGATTCATCTCTTGAATCTATTTCCATTTGTCCTCCCAGCACAAAAATATTAAACTCATCTTCCTTTTATTTCATTACCATAGGTATTATTTTCTTCTTGTGTCTCATGCTTCCACTCTTGCATTTATTTGCCATTTGTGTTCTTGTAGGATCTTCCTTCAAGCTGTTAAAATTCTTTCGAAGGAACCGACTATGATACCAATTGAAGAACAAAAGCTTATACTGAGAGGGGGGTGAACAATATAAGACCGATTTTTACTTTTCCTTCCTAAATAGTATTAATCAATATAATCAATGGCAATATCAATACAAATAACCAAAGCAATCCATAAATTATCACACACAATAGAGACATAGATTTAATGTGGTTCACCCAAAGATGGCTACCTCCACGAAGAAAATATTTCTCAATAGTTCAACACAGAACCTGCACAACTCTGCTCATTATGTCCACTCAAAACCTGATCAAATCTGCTCAATAAGTCCTCTCTAGGACTTGCTCAAATCTATATTGTAAGCTTCCACAAAAGCTCACACAAAATTAGTCCATAAGTCTTCTCAAAGACTTACCTCAAATCTGCTTAACAAGTCCACACAGAACTTGTTCAATCCCATAGAAACATACATAGAATTGTGAGAGACTCGATATGTTCTTTACTCAATGCTCAATCACTTTCTCAACTCAAATCAATCTCATAGAATCATAAAGAGAATTGTTAGAGACTCAATATGTTCTATACTCAAAAACTCAATCACTTTATCAACTCAATATCATAGAAGCATAAAGAGAATTTTTAGAGACTCAATATGTTCTATTCTCAAAAACTCAATCACTTTATCAACTCAATTTCATAGAAGCATAAAGAGAATTGTTAGAGACTCAATATGTTATATTATCAAAAACTCAATCACTTTCTCAACTCAAATCAGAATATATAATAGTTTGTTTTATGGAACTTGAACAACCACTTCATACGTCCACTTGACTATGCTCAATCAAATCTACTCAACCAATCACTCAAGAAACAACTATTGCTCATAAAACCTAGTCCAAGCATGTATCATCCAACTCAAAATGTTTCCAACAATGCTCAACAACAAATCTCACATAATAATGATACTCATGATCTTTTCAAACCCTAGTTCAAGTTCTTTGCATAACAACTCACTTCAACAACCATGCTCATCAAACAATGTTTTAATAACAACTCTCAGTTTTAGAAAACCTTGAAGCATTAACTCAAACACTTCACTCAACCAATGATATCAACAACAATGCTAATAAAACAAGGTTTTAATATCAACTCTCAAATCAGAAAACCTTGAAGCAATAACTCAACCACTTTCAAAAAGAAAACCCTAATAAAGTCCTTTTCACTCCAAACTTAATTTTAAATAAAACCAACGAATCAACTCAACCAAAGAAGAATTTGCCCATACCTTTTGAATGTCAAGGAGTTGATCTCACAAATTTGCCACACTCACAAATTTCTCTTTTCCAATATCAATAAGGGTTAGAAGACTTCAATAAAAATCATAATGTAAAATACACCTTATTACTCCAACTTAATTTTAACATCCACCAAAGTCCTTTTAGAAGAAACCCTTATAAAAAATAATAGCCAATAAGTCTTAAAATAAATCTCAATTGAGCCTTTATTATAACTCCTTATACCTCCTAAAACATAACTCTCAAAACAACAATTTCTAAATTATAGAACTCAAATAATCATTAACACTTCACCTTCAAAAATCAATCACCACAACCTTTATTTAATAAAGTTTATTAAAAATTAATAAACTTTAGAACAACCTTATCACTCCAACCTTAGGGCATAAATCATAACATTTTAATTAAAAATCATACCTGCTTCAAGGGGTTTCAACCCCATGACTTGCCCTCATTGCGAGTGCCTTAGCCACAGCTAAGGTTACCACATAAGCTACACGTTCATTCACAAAGGGGGAAGTACCATGTGCTTCCTCTTTGTGCTTCTCTTGCCCACATTTAACAAAAATGTACGCCTTGGGCGCTTCCACAATACTACCACCAAAAACCATTTCGTGAGAATCAAACACACGACCTCTGTGCTCTCAATGCCTTCACGCCTTCATGCTCTCCAATCTGCCACTAGGACATACTACCCAATGCAAATTGGAGGTCATCTCTCTTCGTGTTATCCTTTACTTCCTTTGCCAAATGTTTTAAACCACACAAGCTTGTTTTCGCATATGCCACACAAATTTCATTCAAGCAAGGATGATTAATGAATAAATTTGGGCATATATTTATATTGCCCTCCTCCTTTGTCTAGGACGTCGGTGCTTTGATTTGAATGCATCACGTTGATGCTCTAAGGCTTTGAAAGCCTTAGTAAAACCCAACATTTGGATTTTTAATCTCTAAAAACTTTGCACTCGAATAGATTTTAATTTTCTAAAATCCAATCTTAAGGTTTTAATCAACTGATATTTATCCTTTAAAATATAATTATATTATAATTAAAAATTATAATATTTAATTATATTTTTACCACTTTGGTAAGTATTATAATAACAATTATAATATTTTAACCTTCCAATGCTTCGGATGAATTGCTTCCATGGAAAAAACCTCTTTCTGACCCAATCTTTTTGGGTGTAAAATAAAATATTTTAACCCATTATAAAATTCCATTAAACTTTGCACTCGAACTAAAGAACTCTCACTGGAATCTTGACATCAATGACAAATTTGGCTTAGGGACTCAAAATGTCCAACATAACTTATCTCTAAAATTGAGTTAGTTGATGCCATTTGGTCTTAGGTTGTTAAAGTCAACTGCAACTTGAAACAATCACCTACTATGAATTCAGTGATCCCAAGCCAACACCAAAGAAGAGATACAAAAGCAATTGAAATCCCCTAATTTAAGGATAAGAGGTCTAAATAAATAAGAAAACCCACTTAATTTTATGTAGAAATTTTTACACAATACTATAGTATACAATAAAATCTGACTAGTGAAGGCTTGGTTTACCCATGATGATTCACTTATTATAAGGTTTAAGGACCTTCATAATAGGATATAGATCTTATAGTCCAATAAAATTCTTTTACTCTTCCTAAAAGGATCTACATGGATGAAGACCTAACCAAAATAAATTATAAGGACATAAAGGAGAATAAGATCAAAATGGTTGAAGCAAGGAAGCAATGAAAATGGATAGTCATGCATAGTGGAAGAGTTTATCCAAACCATGGAATCCCCCATCGTCCTCTTGACATCAAATCTCGAGTTCCAAGTCTACACTTTTAGTTATAGTATGGAATTGTGATGGATCACTACTTTTTAATTGGGATATTCAAAGGATCTAATCCATAAATTTGACTTGATTTTGTTTATCAAACAGTATGAGGCTAACAAGAATTAAATCCATTATTTTCTCAAGGTACTCTTGGCGATCAATGCATAGGCTAAATTCTACATTAGCTCAAGAGGATTTTGTAGGATTGCATGTCTCCACAAAGACTACTTAAATCTGTTTATCTAGCTTGAATGTTCAGATACATTCTCTAGGTTTTAATGGGTATGTTTAACAATGAAACCTTCTTCTAGGGAAAATTTATTTAATGCATGCTACTTTTATCTAGTATCATCATATTATGTTATTGAAGATGTTTTTGACTATTCTTTTATATGTTTGCAACCTAAATATCACTATTCTTGGCTATTCAAGACATTCTCTTTGTAGGTGACTTCAATGCATGAATTGGATGTATGTAATATATAGGGTATGACCTCTAATAAATTTTTGTAATGAATCGAGGAGTATATTTTTAGGGCAATGTTTTAAACTAGACTTCATCTAATAGAGTAGTCACCCCTTATGGTAAATACTTTGCTAGCTTGAGATATTCTCATGACCTACTCATCCTTAATATCACAAGTTTTTTTCCACTTTCGAATGGTCCCAAATGATTTTTTCACTAGAGGATCTTCTTTCATTGATTATTTTCTTGTTAACAGGTACTTAGTATAAAAAATACATGGTCTCTAGGTATGCTCCACACTTTCTCCTCATGGACTATGTTGTCTTATATTTTTAGGTCCCACTTGGTTTCCCCCATTTAATCTCAGTTTTATCTAACTTTTCCAATCCATCATCATCTATTTTGACCACCGATTCAATGCATAATATATAAACCTCCTTAAAAAAAGGATCCTCTCATTCTATAGCACCCATGACTTGGTTTAACACTCTCATTGCTTAACCAAGGTCATTTGGTTCTTTTTCCTAAATACTTTCCCCTATTCCATCCTTACCTCTCACCCTCCTTGAAATGGTTATTGTCCTCATAATTATTTATATCACTTGGATTACAAAAGCATCCATAGTTTGAATAAAAATATTATGACCCATAGAATATCAAAATCAAAGCAAATGCAAAAAACCTACAAGAAAATTCTTAGAAGGAAAATTAGGAACTATCTTAGGAACAAACATAAAATTATAATATACCAACTTTAATTCACTCTCAAACTTATTTGGTGAGTCTCCCTACCTAAAAAATCAATATGTGCTAAATTTAGTTTCTCTACTTAGTTTGAATTTGCATCTAGTCTATACAATGTTCCATATTAATCAAAAATTTGAGTCAACTCAAAACTCATGCATTGTCATTTTTTATTTTACTACATAATCCTTGGTGTCCTCCTTAAGATACAATCTAACAAAGCCAAGATATTGAAAACCTCAAAGTTGAATTTTTTAAAAATATCTCAAAAGTACTAGTAGTCTATATCATAAACCTATTTGATTCCATGGTGATCCATGGCATTCTACCTTCCTAGACATCACAAATCATCCATCCCATTCAAAAATATGGAGACCAAAATGATATTAGTAACCAATATGGTTGGCCATAAATTGACCAAGATATTTACCACAACCTTAGACATCCAAATATCCATATGGATTGAGACAAAGAAAATGAGTTCCAAAGGATAACGAGGATTCGAGAGAAAACATTGTATAAAGGATCATATCTTCGTTTTAACCTCCATTATTGATGATGCTAAAGCAAACAAGAGTAGTGCATATTTATAGAACACCTTTGCATAACTTCTAAGTAGATGATCTTGCTCTCTCCAAGGGGAGATAAAAAAGGGTATCCATACTAGAATTTACATGGCCTACCTCCAATGCACATAGTCTAATCCTAGAGAGCAACTTTCTTCAAAATGATAACATTACTCAAAATCATATCTCTAGTATAGTGATTAACTCATTCGATAATAAGCCTCAATTAATATTAAGAATCAAGCTACCAAATATACTTACAATGCAAGTTTAGGTTGGCCTTGCAATAGCCAAAATACAAACAATAACCCCTAATCTTGCAACAACACCTTGGAAGCATGTAGGAGGAAAAATAGGGGGAAGTAAAATAAAATTTGCTTATCAACTCCTGGAGATAATATAACAACTAACAAAGCTGTCAACTAAATATGCTAACTAAATGATGTGAGAAAGGGTCTCGTGATTATTAGCAAAAATAGATTTAAACACTAACCTAGGTAGAAAGATGCCCTCATCATACCTCCCCACTCAAGAAGCATTGGAATCCAATGCTTTTACAATAGGAGTGGAATATAAACTCACCAAACGCTGCAATGAAGGCTCATAACTGGGTGAAAGAACATCCTAGAAGCCATAGGATTCTGGTGTAGAGATACAACATGGAGAATACTCCCTTACCAAATGAAATATGAGGACAAGGAGTAAGGACCTTCTACTGGATCTGTGAAGGCTGCTAAACATATGAAACCTAAGAAAATGATATCAAAAGAGGTTACTATAGTACTCGATGTGGAACAATAGGAGGAGCAGGATGAGCAATAGGAGGAGGCACTAATGCTAGAGGAGGAATAACCTCCTTAGAAACAAAATGATGAAGGTACTTTGACCATGAGACTAAAGAAATCCTTGGGGAAGACCCCAATAATTATGTATGTGGAAGATTACGTATAAGAAAACTCTTACTTTGATGATACAAATAATAGGTTTTATGGTAAGAATCATATGAAGCTCACTTATCATATTGATAAGGCTAGCCGAGAATCATTCCACACAAGTCCATGGGAGTCACGTCACAGGTGACTCGATATAATGTTTTGTGATTGTTGAAGTAGTTACCTCATCCTTATAACCAAGTGAATAGGGAGAAGGATGGGGTTCAAATGGAAATTTGAGGTGATCAACCAAATATTGAGAAATGAGGTTGGTCATGGATCCATTGTCGAAGATGCAAATAATAGAAAAGTTGGGGAGAATATGTGCTCATGTGAGGAACAAATTCTCTCTATGTTTTTTTCGATGCAGGAGGGTCACTTGGTTTAGTTTCCCGTGAAGTTATGGATACACCATATCTTCTCCTACAAAATCAATGGGCCCATATTGTGGTGCCTCCTGTTGAGGTTGTACAAGAAAATTCCTCTTCTTTCTAGAGCACTCAACTTTGTTGTGACCTCGTTTCTTACAATGATTACAATTTATTTTTCCATTATAATAAGGGGAAGAAGAAGAAGAAGAAGTAGAAGAATTTGTTGAAGCTTTGTCGAAATGTTGTTGAAGCTTTGTTGACTTCATAGAAATATTCTCTTCCTCTAGTTGTGCCTTATGATATACCTCATTCAAAGTGGCACAAGGTGCATATTTCAACTTTCTAAAGAGTTGATATTGCAAACCACTCTTAAACTTGTTGATAAGCTTAGGAGTGGGATCGAGGATGCTATTGAGAATCCTCAATTTGTTGAACTTCCCAATGTAATATTGAACACTCATGTTGTGTCCTTACCTCAAATGAAGCCATTGGAAATCCAAATCCTCAGTAAAATTGGAAGGATAGAATGTATCCTTCAATGCTTTGACCAAATCATCCCAAGTGTCTATGGGATCTTGAGTGCTTTGACGATCCTGTACCAAAAATTTAGCAATGCCAAAAATTTTTAGTTTTGCAAAAGAAAATTGGTCATATTTTTTAATTTTACTGTAGTAAAACAATGTATCCATGTTGAGAATCCATCTATTGAGAATATTTGGATCTTGAGAACCATTATAAATTTTAACCTCACATTTTATTTGAGGTCAATGTTCATGAGGTAGACTCGGTGGACTAGGCCCAGTCATATTTTGAACCTTATCAGGCAAGAGACTAACAACTGCAGCTATGGTGGCCACTTGGTTTGCCAAATTAGCAACCATCTGACCTCTAGTGTAAGCCAGGAGGCTACAAAAACTTTGCTAAAAAAATTACAAAAATTTGCCTCATAGGGCAATTTACAAATATGCTATGATTTCCAAGCACTTGTACTGATCCGTAAAAAGGCTTACAATTTGTTGCCTCTTAGGCAATTACCAAAAACACATTTCTCCAATGTGAGGTATTGCAAAATGTTTACAAAATTTAAGCCTTATAGGATTTTACAATGTTTTTGAAAGTGTGCTAAAGGTTTTTAAAGTAATTAAATTGAATAATCAATTTAATTAAAGTTAATTAAATTAAATTTATTTAAATTAAATTAATGTAACTTAATTTAAATAAAAATAAAAATTAATTAAATGAATTTTACTTTAAATAAATAGTACCTTTTAGAAAAATTATTTTTCTTTTGGGCTTAATAGCAGCTGCAACAGTCAACGGGCAGACATCACCATCCACCATGTAGGATCCAACTGTCAATGGGCAGACATCACATTCAATGTGGCAGCTATTTACTTACCCCAATAAGACAACGACCACCACGTGGTCCTTGACCACCGTGTGGTGGTCGAAACATACTGTGGGCCTTCACCCCTTTAACTCACAATGGAAAATATTACCCACCAATGTGGGATAGTTAGTTCAACAAATCTAACGTAAACCACAATAACTACACATCACATCAAGTCCAAGCATGACACATGGCAAAAACTGATTGGGATACACTCAAACCTTAGAAAAGTAAAAAATTTATACCTCGTTGGGATTTTTTGTTGGTTTTTGATTGCTGAATTTCACTAAGCTCCCTTAAGTCTACAAATCGTTTAAAAGGTGCTAACCGATTGTCTCTAGCTGGAAATAGTTTTTGATCTGCCTGTGACATGAACATGTCACCAAAAACATTGGTGATTATCTTGAAATGTGCCTCTACTAGATGTTTAAAACACCATGTTGTTGTCTTTGACATGAAAACAGCCACCAAAGTTTTGAACAAAGTCTGTCAACTATCTTTCCCAGTGTGCAACAACAAATGAATGTCCCTCCTACTGCAATTCCTGAAGAACACAAAATTATACTGAGATAGGGGGGTGAATAGTATAAGAGCACTTTTACTTTATTTCAAAACCAATATCAATTAATGTCCTTAATTGCAATAACCAAATATAGCAGTGTGTATTAATAACTCAGATAGCAATAGTAAGCAAGAGCACAAGTCACCATACACAATTGAGACACAAGATTTAACGTGGTTCCCCCAATGTGGGGTACTCCACAAGATAATATCCTTATAATATTTCACACAAAAATAAGGATCCTTATTCAATACAATGATTTCCTTGATCTGCTCAAAGCTAGGCAATAACAAGCTCACACAGAACTTGTCCAAATCTGCATAACAAGTTCACACATAACTTGTCCAAAACTTCTCAATAAGCTCACATAGAACTTGTCCAAATATGCTCAACAAGCTCACACAAAACTTGTCCAAATCTGCTCAACAAGCTCACTAAGAACTTTTCTAAATCTGCTCTAGCAAGCTCACCAAGAACTTGCTCAAATATGCTCCAACAAGCTCACTAAGAACTTGTCCAAATTTTCTCTAGCAAGCTCACCAAGAACTTGCTCAAATCTGATCCAACAAGCTCACTAAGAACTTGTCCAAATCTGCTCTAGCAAGCTCACCAAGAACTTGCTCAAATATGCTCTAACAAGCTCACTAAGAACTTGTCCAAATCTGCTCTAGCAAGCTCACCAAGAACTTGCTCAAATCTGCTCCAACAAGCTCACTAAGAACTTGTCCAAATTTTCTCTAGCAAGCTCACCAAGAACTTGCTCAAATCTACTCCAACAAGCTCACTAAGAACTTGTCCAAATATACTCTAGCAAGCTCACCAAGAACTTGCTCAAATCTGCTCAACAAGCTCACCAAGAAATGTCCTCAAAGCCTTCTCAAAATCTTAATCAATCATACACAAACTACCACAAATCTATCAAGAAATCTATCCCAAAGGCCTTCTCAAAGGCTTAATCAATCATACATAAACTTACATCAATATGTCTAGAAATCTATCCCAAAGGCCTTCTCAAAGGCTCAATCAATCATACACAAACTGCCACAAATTTGTCTAGAAATCTATCCCAAATGCCTTCTCAAAGGCTCAATCAATCATACTCAAGTAGTACTCAAATATCATCCACAAATATATGAAGGAAAGGCTCAATGATGAAATTAACAATGAATGAAAATGCACTCTACAATGGATGGCAACAATGATCCATAATGATCTCAACTCAACTCAACTCAAGTCAACTCATAGAAGCATAAAGAGAATTTTTGAGACTCAATATGTTCTAAGATCAATATCAAATCAAAACAGATTTATAGAATAGTTTGTTTCATGGGACTTGAACAATCACCTCACACAATCACTTGACTAGGCTTAATCAACTCAACTCAACCAATCACCACAAGGGACAACTCTTTCTCACAAAATCCTAGTCCAAGCATGTATCAACCAACTCAAATATTTCCAACAATGCTCAACCACAAATCTCACATAACAATGATACTCATGTTCTTTTCAAGTTATTTACATAACCAATGAGTTTCAACAACTATGCTTATAAAACAAGGTTTTAAACACAACTGTAAAATCAGAAAACCTTGAAGCATTCAACCAACGACTTTCGAAAAGGAAACCACAATCAATCCTTTTCACTCAAATGATATTTCAGAAATCAACTACCATAAAAAATCAATAGGAGAATGTGCCCATACCTTTTTGATGCCAAGAAGTTGTCCACAAAATCTGCCACATTAAACACAACTTTCCTTTCCAATATCAATAATGGTTAGTGGACTTCAAATAATAATCACAAGATAAAGTATAACTCAATTTACACCTTTTTACTCCAACTTAATAAACACATCCACCAAAGTCCTTTTTTAATAAAAACCCTTATCAAAATAATAATCAATAAACCTCTCAGAAATAATTCTATAACAACTCCTTATTTCTCCTAAATATTAATTCTCAATTTCATGAACATCAAATTAAATCAACAACTCATCCACCTTTGAAACAATAATCACAACCCTTATAAAAACAAAGTTTAATTAAAAACTCTAATGATTCCTAACCACCTTATAACTCCAAATTAGGGCTTAACAAAAATTAATTAGAGAAAAAATATATTTACCTCCTCAAGGGGATTTGAACCCCCGACTTGCCCACACCGTGAGCACCTTAGCCGTGACTAAGGTTGCCACACGAGCTAGACGCTCGTTTGAAAGAGAAAGGTACAACGTGCCTTAAAACCTTTCCTCCATTTCCGCAAATCAAAAGCGCTTTAGGCACTTTTCTTCCAATGCATTTCGAACATAGTCAAGGGGATTCGAAACCTTGACGTTTGTGCTACCACACACCTTAGCCAAAAGCTGATTGCAAATGCACCACTTTGCTCATGATGACTTTGGACTTCGACCAACCTTCATTTATTCGCTACTTCTGCTTTCTAAAATATTTTTGCACGAGCTCAATACGGATGCTTAGCCAACGATTATTAACCATCAGCTATTACTTGTTTATGAACCTTAGGTATCCCATTTATATAGCCTCCTTATTATTTTTGATGATGTCGGTGGAAATCTTGCATATTTAATTTTAATTTTAAATAATTAAAATTTAAACTAAATATTAAAAATTAAATATCTCCATCACCGGGGCATCTTTTTGGACGAAACAAAATGCCAACTTGGGTTTTAAAAAAAACCCAGTTCAAATATGCCATCCATGATTTTAAATAAAACCTTTTATTTTGCCTACCTTGGTTTTCACAAAAACCTTGTATTTATCCATGCTTTCCAAAATATCATTTTGCCACCAAAACTCAATGTGATCCATGTGACATCAATGATCCATGTGACATAAATGATAACATAAAATAACTCAAATTGCCAACAATATCCCCATTTGTCATTTATGGCAACACCTCTAATGCAAACACCACAATCACTGTAAAAACCATCTCTGAGAATCAAAGCTGCTCCCCCTGACTCAATACTCTCTATGGAGGCTGCTTCCCCTAACTCAATGCTCTCTTTGGAGGCTACCCCCCCTAACTCAATGTTCTCCCACTTACTCAAATATCTCCCCCTTTGATATCAATGGCAAAAGGGACACCTATGGGGCTAAATGATATGACTCTTAAGCATAGCCCCCTCACCACCTTCTCTCTTGAGGTGATTAATTTTGGGGTGGTAGTACTTTTACTCCATATTACATTGTTTCTTTCCTCTATCAACTTCATTCCATGTTTTTTTGATATCCTTATCTTGATCTTCTTGCCTTGAACTTGTTTCACCTTCTTGCCTTGAACCTGTTTGACCTTCTTGCATTGAACTTGTTTGGAATTGAGTCCTACACCATTTTGCAATATGTCCAAATTTATTGCAATTAAAACACTTGATATTGTAGCCTTTGGATGGTGCCCATATCCTGAAATATTTCTTGAAATAATTTCCATATCCATTCCTTTCCTGAACCCTGTATTGTGAAGTTCTATTTTCATGACCATTATGACCATGACTTATGCTCTAAAACCAAAACCATGTTGTTGATTTCCTTTGCACTGAGAAGCTCTATGACCAATCCGGTTACATGAGAAGCAATATCACTGAAAACCATATCTTCTTCCTTTGATGTTCCTGCTAGAAAAATCAAACTTCTTTGATCCATAGACCCTGCAGTGTATAGCCCTGTGTCCAAATCCATTACAAGAAAAACAATGTCCTTGAAAAGCCCTTTGTTCATACCTTGGTTCCTCATACCTTTATTGACCATTATTCCTATGATCATATTCAACTTGTGCATTGCATTCTTGAACTTTATTTGTAGTATCTAAATCCTCTTCCTTAGTTTCTTCCTTGTTTTTTTCTTCAAGTATTTCTTTTCCTTTTGAACTTGATTCACCTATCTCAAAACAAGATCCAAACTGAATATTTGGAGCCATAGGAACTTTGGAACTTTCTTCATAACACTTAGGTGCTTCCTTACTTTCATATTTTAGAACTTCCTTTCCTTTTGAGTGTGACTTTTCTTGGAAATAGGATACAATTTTAAAATAATTTTCCACTCCTTTTTGAACCTTTTCATATAATGTGTCATGTATTTCTGTTATCACCCATAGTTCTTCATTCATCCTTTCTTCTATTATTTTTGCATTTTTAAGCTCTTCTTTGAGATTACTGATTGTATGTAGTAGTTCTTCTCTAATTTTGATATCTGCTCGAATCTTGTTTTCAAGATTTATGTATTCTTCTTTTAGCCTTTTGACTTCTAATTTTTGTTTTCTTGGCTCATCCTCTTCTTTTTCTATTACCAAAAGTGAGATTATTTTTATTCATTGTCACTGATACTATTAAAATATTATATAGCAAACAAAATCTCAATATTTCTTTGACCATGCTTATTTCCTTGATGTGTCATCTCATCTTCACTATCACTAAAACCTTTGCAATATCCTAATCTGTGATCTCTTTGACCACACACAAAGCACTATTCTATTGCACCTTCTATTACTAGGAATAGATGTTATTCCTTTTAATCTTTTTATTTGTCTCTATAACTATGATCTGAGATATAACTTGCTTCTACAATGTAGTAAGATTTATTTGCCTTACAAAAAAGCTTCGTCTTCTCATACTTGTTTTGCTTGTATCTATCATATTTGTCATGCTTATGCTTTCCATATTATTTTCTTCTGTGACCCTATTTTGAATCATCATTATTTTATTTTTGTGCACACTTGTATGCATAGTGACCAAGATCACCACACTTGTAGCATCTGATTTTCCTTATATCCTTGAAATTCCTTGAAGTCCTTATTCCTTTTGATGAAGTTAGATTCCTCATCATTATCTACAAATCTATCTATTTCTAAAACTTTCCCTTTATATTTTTTGAAGCCTTGAATGCAATCTCTTTTATTGGAACCTAATGCTTACTTACCCTCATCTCATAAGTTGTGAGAGTTCCTTGCAATTCTTCCATTGTTAGCTTGTTGATATCCATTGTTTCTTCTATTTTTGAAACCTTTACATCATATTTCATGGGAAGTGCTCTCGGAAGCTTTTGAGTAACTTATGATTCTATCATATCAAAACCTAGGCCTCTCATAGTGTTAGTAATCACATCAACTTGAAGTAAAAACTTTGCAATATCTTCATAATCTTCCATTTTCAATTCCTCAAATATTTTTCTATGAGTTTGTAGTTTTTCCAACTTTACCTTGGAATTTCCTTCATAAGTATTCCATAAATTCTTCCACATATCATTAGATGAATTACATACCATAATCTTTGCAAAATATATCTCTTGTAGCCCACTCAAAATATAATTCATTGCTATTGCATTGATGTCAACCAATTTCTTGATAGTCTTATCTACGTCGGGATCACCTTCAACCCTATAATATTTTTCAACCATTTACCATACCTCATATCCTTATGATATCAAGTAGTTCTTCATCCTAATGCTCTAGAAAGCATAATTGTTACCATCAAATAATGGAGCCTTATTTGTAGATGATCAATTATATGAAGCCATATGTGTTCTTGTAGAATCTACCCTCAAGCTATTAGTTTTTTCGAAGGAACCTCTCTGATACCAATTTAAGAACACAAGCTTATACTAAGAGGGCATGTGAACAGTATAAGACCACTTTTTACTTTCTTTCCAAGCCAATATAAATTAATATCCTTAATTACAATAACCAAATATAACGGTGTGCATTAATAACTCAAATAGCAATAGTAAGTAAGAGCACAAGTCACCATACACAGTTAAGACACAAGATTTAACATGGTTCCCCCAATGTGGGGTACTCCACAAGATAATATACTTGTAATATTTCACATAGAAATAAGGATCCTTATACAATACAATGATAAAGCTATGCAACAACAAGCTCACACAAAACTTATCCAAATCTGCATAACAAGCTCACACATAACTTGTCCAAAATTGCTCAACAAGCTCACATAGAACTTGTCCAAATATGCTCAACAAGCTCACTAAGAACTTGTCCAAATTTGCTCTAGCAAGCTCACCAAGAACTTGCTCAAATATGCTCCAACAAGCTCACTAATAACTTGTCCAAATCTACTTTAGCAATCTCACCAAGAAATTTCTCAAATATGCTCCAAAAATCTCACTAAGAACTTGTCCAAATCTACTCTAGCAAGCTCACCAAGAACTTTCTCAAATCTGCTCCAACAAGTTCACTAAGAACTTTTCTAAATATGCTCTGGCAAGCTCACCAATGACTTGCTCAAATCTACTCCAACAAGCTCACTAAGAACTTGTCCAAATATACTCTAGCAAGCTCACCAAGAACTTGCTCAAATTTGCTTCAACAAGATCATTAAGAACATGTCCAAATATGCTCTAGCAAGATCACCAATAACTTGCTCAAATCTGCTCAACAAGCTCACCAAGAACTGTCCACAAAGCCTTCTCAAAGGCTCAATCAATCATACACAAACTACCATAAATATGTCCAAAAATCTATCCCAAAGGCATTCTCAAAGGCTCAATCAATCATACACAAATTACCACAAATCTGTCCAAAAATATATCCCAAAGGCCTTCTCAAAGGCTCAATCAATCATACACAAACTGCCATAAATCTGTCTAGAAATCTATCCCAAAGGCCTTCTCAAAGGCTCAATCAATCATACTCAAGTAGTACTCAAATCTCATCCACAAATATATAAAGGCAAGGCTCAATGATGAAATGAACAATGAATGACAATGCACTCTACAATGGATGAAACAATTATCCATAATGATCTCAACTCAACTCAACTCAAATCTCAACTCAACTCAAGTCAACTCATAGAAGCATAAAGAGAATTTTTAGAGACTCAATATTTTCTAAGCTCAATCTCAACTCAAATCATATTTATAGAATAGTTTGTTTCATGGGACTTGAACAATCACCTCAAACAATCACTTGACTAGGCTCAATCAACTCAACTCAACCAATCACCACAAGGGACAACTCTTTCTCACAAAATCCTAGTCCAAGCATGTATCAACCAACTCAAATGTTTCCAACAATGCTCAACCACAAATCTCACATAACAATGATACTCATGTTATTTTCAAGTTATTTACATAACCAATGAGCTTCAAAAACTATGCTTATAAAACAAGGTTTAAACACAACTCTCAAACCATAAAACCTTGAAGCATTCAACCAACCACTTTTGAAAAGGAAACCACAATCAATCCTTTTCACTCCAATGATATTTCAGAAATCAACCACCATAAAAAATCAATAGGAGAATGTGCCCATACCTTTTTTATGCCAAGAATTTGTCCACAAAATCTGCCACACTAAACACAACTTTCCTTTTCAATCTCAATAAGGGTTAGTGGACTTCAAATAATAATCACAAGATAAAGCATAACTCAATTTACAAATTTTTACTCCAACTTAATAAACACATCCACCAAAGTCCTTTTTTAATAAAACCCTTATCAAAATACTAATCAATAAACCTCTCAGAAATTATTTTATAACAACTCCTTATTTCTCCTAAATATTAATTCTCAATTTCATGAAAATCAAATTAAATCAACAACTCATCCACCTTTGAAACAATAGTCACAACCTTTATAAAAACAAAGTTTAATTAAAAAATTTAAAGATTCTTAACCACCTTCTAACTCCAACTTAGGGCTTAAAAAAAATTAATTAGAGAAAAAACATATTTACCTCCTCAAGGGGATTCGAACCCCCGACTTGCCCACACCGTGAGCACCTTAGCCACAACTAAGGTTGCCACACGAGCTATCCACTCGTTCGAAATGGAATTGTACAATGTGCCTTAAAACCTTTCCTCCCTTTCCGTAAATCAAAAGCGCTTCAAGCGCTTTTCTTCCAATGCCTTTCGAATGCAGTCAAGGGGATTCGAAACCTTGAGTTTGTGCTGTTACACACCTTAGTAAAAATCCAATTGCCAATGCGCCACTCTACTCATGATGACTTTAGACTTCGAACAACCTTCTTCTATTCACTTCTTTTGCTTTCTAAAATGTTTTCGCACGAGCTCAATACAAATGCTTAGCCAATGATTATTAACCAGGAGCTCTTACCTATTTATGAACCTTAGGTATCCCATTTATATAGCCTCATTATTTTCGATGATGTTGGTGGAAATCTTGCATATTTAATTTTAAATTTAAATTTGAATTTTAAATAATTAAAATGTAAACTAAATATTAAAAATAAAATATCTCCATCACCGGGGCACCTTTTTCGACAAAACAAAAGGCCAACTTGGGTTTTAAGAAAAACCTAGTTCAAATCTACCATCCATGGTTTTAAATAAAATCTTTTATTTTTCCTACCTTGGTTTTCACAAAAACCCTGTATTTATCTATGCTTTCCAAAATATCATTTTGCCACCAAAACTCAATGTGATCCATGTGACATAAATGATACATGTGACATCAATGATAACATAAAATAACTCAAATTGCCAATAATATACCCCTTTGTCATTTATGGCAACGCCTCTAATGCAAACACCACAATCACTACAAAAACCATCTTTGATAATCAAAGCTACTCCCCCTGACTCAATACTCTCTATGGAGGCTGCTCCCCTTAACTCAATGCTCTCTTTGGAGGCTCCTCCCCCTAACTCAATGCTCTCCCACATAATAAAATATCTCCCCCTTTGACATCAATGGCAAAAGGGACACCTATCGGGCTAAACGATATGTCTCTTAAGCATAGTCCCCTCACCACCTTCTCTCTTGAGGTGATTATTTTTGGGGTGGTAGTACTTTTACTCCCATATTACATTGTTTCTTTCCTCTATCAACTTCCTTCCATGTTTTTCCGATATCCTTATCTTGATCTTCTTGTCTTGAACCTGTTTGACCTTCTTGCCTTGAACTTTTTTGGAATTGAGTCCTACACCATTTTGCAATATGTCCAAATTTATTACAATTAAAACACGATATTGTAGCCTTTGGATGGTGCCCATATCCTAAAATATTTCTTGAAATAATTTCCATATCCATTCCTTTTCTGAACCTTGTATCGTGAAGTTATGTTTTCATGACCATTATGACCATTATGACCATGACTTATGAATTGTGTAGCTCTAAAACCAAAACCATGTTGCTCATTTTATTTGCATTGAGAAGCTCTATGACCAATCCTATTACATGAGAAGCAATGTCCCTGAAAACCATACTTTCTTCCTTTGATGTTCCTTCTAGCAAAATCAAATTTCTTTGATCCATAGACCCTGTAGTGTATAGCCCTGTGTCCAAATCCATTACAAGAAAAATAGTGTCCTTGAAAAGCCCTTTGTTCATGCCTTGGTTCCTCATACCTTTCTTGACCATTATTCCTATGATCATATTCAACTTGTGCATTGGATTATTGAACTTTCTTTGTAGTATCTAAATCCTCTTTCGTAGTTTCTTCCTTGTTTTTCTCTTCAAGTATTTCTTTTCCTTTTGAACTTGATTCACCTATCTCAAAACAAGATCCAAACTGAATATTTGGAGCCATAGGAACTTTGGGACTTTCTTCATAACACTAAATTCCCTATCATCTTAGAGTATGTGTAGTGAAAACCTTTGCAATATCTTGATCTGTGATCTCTTTGACCACACATAAAGCACTGTTCTATTGCACCTTCTATTCCTAGAAATAGATGTTCTCCCTTTTCATCATTTTATTTGTCTCTATAACTATGATCTGAGATATAACTTGCTTCTACAATGTAGTAATATTTCTTTGCCTTACAAAAAAATTTCTTCTTCTCATACTTGTTTTGCTTGTATCTATCATCTTTGTCATGCTTATGCTTTCCATCTTATTTTATTCTATGACCCTATTTTGAATCATCATTGTTTTATTTTTGTGGACACTTGTATGCATAGTGACCAAGATCACCACACTTGTAGCATCTAACTTTCCTTATATCCTTGAAATTCCTTGAAGTCCTTATTCCTTTTGATGAAGTTATATTCCTCATAATTATCTACAACTCTATCTGTTTCTAGAACTTTCCTTTTATCTTTTTTGAAGCCTTGAATGGAATATATTTTATTGGAACCTGATGCTTACTTACCCTCATCTCATAAGCTGTGAGAGTTCCTTGCAATTATTCCATTGTTAGCTTGTTGATATCCATTGTTACTTCTATTGCTAAAACCTTTACATCATATTTCATGGGAAGTGATCTTAGAACATTTTGAGTAACTTCTAATTCTTTCATCTCAAAACCTAGGCCTCTCATAGTGTTAGTAATGTCATCAAATCAAAGTAAAAACTTTGCAATATCTTCAAAATCTTCCATTTTCAATTTCTCAAATATTTTTCAATGAGTTTGTAGTTTTTCCAACTTTACCTTGGAATCTCCTTCATAAGTATTACACAAATTGTTCCACATCTCATTAGCTGAATTACATACCATAACCTTTGTAAAATCTATCTCTCGTAGCCCACTCAAAATACAATTCATTGCTCTTGCATTGATCTCAACTAATTTCCTTTTAGTCTTATCTACCTTGGGATCACCTTCAACCCTATACTCTTTTTCAACCATTTTCCATACCTCATATCCTTGTGATATCAAGTAGTTCTTCATCCTCATGCTCCAAAAAGCATAATTGTTACCATCAAACAGTGGAGCCTTATTTGTAGATGATCCATTCTATGAAGCCATCTATTTTCTTGTAGAATCTACCCTTAAGCTGTTAGATTTTTCAAAGAAATCTGGTCTGATACCAATTTAAAAACACAAGTTTATACTGAGAGGGGGGTGAATAGTATAAGACCACTTTTTACTTTCTTTCCAAACCAATATCAATTAATATCCTTAATTACAATAATCAAATATAACAGTGTCCATTAATAACTCAGATAACAATAGTAAGTAAGACCACAAGTCACCATACATAGTTGAGACACAATATTTAATGTGGTTCCCCAATATGGGGTACTCCAAGAGATAATCTCCTTATAATATTTCACATAGAAAAAAGGATCCTTATCCAATACAATGATTTATTTGATCTGCTCAAAGCTAGGCAATAAAAAGCTCACACAAAACTTATCCAAATATGCATAACAAGCTCACACAGGACTTGTCCAAAACTGCTCAACAATCTCATATAGAACTTGTCCAAATCTGGTCAACAAACTCACTATGAACTTGTCCAAATCTGCTCTAGCAAGCTCACCAAGAACTTGCTCAAATCTGCTCCAAAAAGCTCACTAAGAACTTGTCCAAATCTACTCTAGAAAGCTCACCAAGAACTTGCTTAAATATGCTCCAACAATCTCACTAAGAACTTGTCCAAATTTGCTCTAGCAAGCTCACTAAGAACTTTCTCAAATATGCTCCAACAAGATCATTATGAACTTGTCCAAATTTGCTCTAGCAAGCTCACCAAGAACTTGCTCAAATCTGCTCCAACAAGCTCACTAAGAACTTGTCCAAATCTAATCTAGCAAGCTCACCAAGAACTTGCTCAAATCTGCTCCAAAAAGCTCACTAAGAACTTGTCCAAATATGCTCTAGCAAGCTCACTAAGAACTTTCTCAAATCTGCTCAACAAGCTCACCAAGAACTGTCCATAAAGCCTTCTCAAAGGCTCAATCAATCATACAAAAACTACCACAAATATGTCCAGAAATATATCCTAAAGGCCTTCTCAAAGGATTAATCAATCATACACAAAATGCCACAAATCTATCCAGAAATCTATCCCAAATGCCTTCTCAAAGGCTCAATCAATCATACACAAACTGCCATAAATGTTTCTAGAAATATATCCCAAAGGCCTTCTCAAAGGCTCAATCAATCATACTCAAGTAGTACTCAAATCTCATCCATAAATATATAAAGGCAAGGCTCAATTATAAAATTAACAATGAATGGCAATGCACTCTACAATGGATGACAACAATTATCCACAATGATCTCAACTCAACTCAACTCAACTCAAGTCAACTCATATAAGCATAAAGAGAATTGTTAGAGACTCAATATGTTCTAAGCTCAATCTCAACTCAAATCAGATTTATAGAATAGTTTGTTTCATGGGACTTGAACAATAACCTCACACAATCACTTGACTAGGCTCAATCAACTCAACTCAACCAATCACCACAATGGACAACTCTTTCTCAAAAAATCCTAGTCCAAGCATGTATCAACCAACTCAAATGTTTCCAACAATGCTCAACCACAAATCTCACATAACAATGACACTCATGTTCTTTTCAAGTTCTTTACATAACCAATGGGCTTCAACAACTATGCTTATAAAACAAGGTTTTAAACACAACTCTTAAACCAGAAAATCTTGAAGCATCCAACCAACAACTTTTGAAAAGGAAACCACAATCAATCCTTTTCACTCCAATGATATTTCAGAAATCAACTACCAAAAAAAATCAATAGGAGAATGTGCCCATACCTTTTTGATGCCAAGAAGTTGTCCACAAAATCTGCCACACTAAACACAACTTTCCTTTCCAATCTCAATAAGGGTTAGTGGACTTCAAATAATAATCACAAGATAAAACATAACTCAATTTACACCTTTTTACTCCAACTTAATAAACACATCCACCAAAGTCCTTTTTTAATAAAAACCCTTATTAAAATAATAATCAATAAACCTCTCAGAAATAATTTTATAACAACTCCTTATTTCTCCTAAATCTTAATTCTCAATTTCATGAAAATCAAATTAAATCAACAACTCATCCACCTTTGAAATAATAATCATAGCCCTTATAAAAACAAAGTTTAATTAAAAACTTTAATGATTCCTAACAACCTTATAACCCCAACTTAGGGCTTAACAAAAATTAATTAGAGCAAACACGTATTTACCTCCTCAAGGGGATTCGAACCCCCGACTTGCCCACACCATGAGCACCTTATCCGTGGCTAAGGTTGCCACACAAGCTAGCCGCTCATTCAAAAGGAAAAGGCACAATGTGCCTTAAAACCTTTCCTCCCTTTTCGCAAATCAAAAGCCCTTTGAGCGCTTTTCTTCCAATGCCTTCCGAACGTAGTCAAGGGGATTTGAAACCTTGACGTTTGTGCTGCCACACACCTTAGCAAAAAGCCAATTACCAATGCACCACTCTGCCCATGATGACTTTGGACTTCGACCAACCTTCGTTTATTCGCTTCTTCTGCTTTCTAAAATATTTTCACACAATCTCAATACGGATGCTTAGCCAACGATTATTAGCTATGAGATCTTATCTGTTTATGAACCTTAGGTATCCCCTTTATATAGCCTCCTTATTATTTTTGATGACGTCTGCAGAAATATTGCATATTTAATTTTAAATTTTAAATAATTAAAATTTAAAATAAATTTTAAAAATTAAATATCTCCATCACCGGGGCACCTTTTTCGACAAAACGAAAGGCCAATGTGGGTTTTAGGAAAAATGCAGTTCAAATATGCCATCCATGGTTTTAAATAAAACCTTTTATTTTTCTTGCCTTGGTTTTCACAAAAACCCTGTATTTATCTATGCTTTCCAAAATATCATTTGGCCACCAAAACTCAATGTGATCAATGTGACATCAATGAAAACATAAAATAACTCAAATTTCCAACAAGTCCATCTGATATCGACCAAAAATCCTATGTAATAGAATCATCTAGGGGTAAGCGTATCATCTGACTCACAACCTTTGGACTGTGCAAGCTTTGCAAAGAAATGTCATAGTCATCTAGGAAAACAAATCTACGCACTATAGATTTCAAGCCTATGACACACGGGAAGGTTTACAATGGGGAAATTTAGTCCCACATGTGGGAGGTAGTGGTAATGAACGAGTTTTAAAAATAAAACTGTATCCTAAATCTTATGACCACTTCACAGTGGTCTAGCCCACATTACCTGAACATTACACACTTGCCACCTAACCTCCATGTAGGAATCTATCCAGATTTTTAGCCTTGGTAAACCCACTTTTGTCATCGTTCGAGTGCTAGTAGCGCATGCCATGTAGGCCCTCCTTATTCAGTTTACCGTAGCCTCCAGGTTGGATGGCATCTAGTACCACCACCATGTAGGTCCATCGTAACTGCCAGGTAGGTTTGTCCATGTAGATCTATCCCAATAGGATCTATTCACTGTGTCAGTCCACTTTCATCGCTAGTTGTGTCGCTTGTCCCACTAGTGGTATCATTGTGTAGTGGATTTATTGGTTGTCTCTGAGATGGATCGATCAGCTTGCTTGGTTGTATTTGAGATACATATCATCTAGTGGCTAATTTACTTGCTATCGAATGAGCCACCTCGCTTTGATGTTGGTTGAGGTGGATGATTAGCCACCTAAAGTCCTGACCCCCTAGAGGTCAAAAAGTTGAACAAAATTAAAATAAATCATGTCCAACCCAACCATACCCACCAAAAATTATCAATGAAAGTTTCTTGCAATATTTTCCCAACAAAAAATTGCTAAAAATAAAAAATCATTGTAAAATTGATGGAGTCCTAAACAATAGCCAAATGGCATAAACTAGATGGAACGATGGATTCCAATTGGAAGTATCTATTGCCAAATAAGCCCAATTAGACCAATTGGATCTAATACCAATAATAAGGCTCAATTAAGAGTAAGAATCAAGATGCCAAATATATTCATAATGCAAGTTTAAATAGGCCTTGCAAATAGCCAAAATACAAACAATAACCCCTAATATTGCAACAACACCTTGGAAGCGTGTAGCAGAAAAAATAGGGGGAAGAAAAATCAAATTTTCTTATCAACTCCTAAAGATAATCTAACAACTAACAAAACTACCAACTAAATATGCTAACTAAATGACGTGAGAAAGGGGCTCACGATTATTAGCAAAAATAGATTTAAACACTAACCTAGGTAGAAAACTAACCTAGGTAGAAATATGCCCTCATCATTTGATCATTGGGATATACCAAACTTCAATTACATTATAACTTGAATATCTCACTTGCTTAGATCAAATTTTACTCTCATCACCTTTGCATTGAGATAAACCACTAGATTCCTTAAAAGAGCCATAAATTATTTAAAATAAAACAATCATCGTTTACACATTTTCTCTTTATGTTTGTTAACACTTGAAGTTAGGATTTACAAAAAACACATCTCAAACACTTAAATTTATGAAATAATTTTTTAATATGATATACATGGCTTCTATTGAGGCCACTCCCACCAAAACACAAATATATTAGATTTGTTGTTAGGCCATTTAAAATGATATCCAACATGCCTTTTTATCACACATATTTTTCATTTATTTTTCTATCAAATATATTCTTCATCTTCCTCAAAGTGCAATGTTTTTTCTATTAGCTCCTTAACATCATTTTTATTAGGAGATAAAACCTCACTCAACTAGTTGCCTTCTAAAATTTGAATTTTACCAAGATGAAGATCAACACTATGATTGACTAAATTCTCTACTACCTAATATTCTTCTCCATAGATATGAATCTTCCATGTATGTTCAAATTCTATATCCAAGTTGTTAACACATTTTTTACACATTTTCTCATCCATCAAGTGTGGTGTAGACCAAGTGGATGGGGTAGATTGTGCTTCATACGAAGAAACACAATAGGGCCAATCCCAAGAGCACAAGGTTCAAAGTAGGGGGCCTCCAAGATTTTGACAAAGGCCATATGATTTATAAGATATGATCTTGGGTGCACACTTCCTAATCTAAAAACTTTAGAGAAAAGGGTTAGAGAAAGAAAAATACAAATATCTGAAATTAAAAGCCTAAGCTAACAGGGTGGTGATGTACCAAAGATAAAATAATATCTTCTTGCATAATAGCTCTTGATATAATGCACTAACATGAACACTTCCTCTTCTTGACATATATAAGCACAAAAATATCAAGATACAAACACATACATATAAAAGAGACATGTCAAGGCATGGGATCCATTTATGGACTCAAATTAGATGCATAGACCTCTAGCATGTATATATATGTACGTACGTATGATGTATTTATATATAAATGCAAACCGTATTACAAGAGATTATGCTAGAAGCGGTGGTTCAATTTCCTGTAAGACCATCAAGAAATACACAACTGCTATACAAAGAGAAATTAAGAGAAATATTTTTATAGACTTGTCAATGTTTTACAAAGTGTAAGCTACAACTATTTATAGATTACAAAGGGGGAATTTCCCTCCGAAATTTGTAGGATAATTTTACTTTCTTAGATACTATTTTTGGGGATTAAAAAAATTGAATGAAGACATATTCCGTCATTATTTTTGTTAGTCCTTAGGCTAATGTTGTTATAGGTGCCATACCTTCATCTTCAATATACCACCTACCTTTTTCCAAATTACTGAGTTGAAGTGACCTTGGTAGATAATCTTGTATTTTCTTAGTAATAGCACATTACCCCAGATTATCTACCATTTTTGGAAGTTTGCATGCCATTAATTGTGCCTCCCTTTTGTTTCAATATATTTTGCTTCATGGGGTCTTTGGAAACTTTATAAAAGTATTCCTTTCACTTATTTATCGAAGGTTACACCCTATAATTATCCACTTCTTAAGACTTTTACTTCATTTCTTCCTTTAAGAATTTCAAAATTCCTAGTCATTTATCCCTTTTTTAGAGCTCTATTTTCTATCTCCATATGTCAAGGCTCACCATGAAACCTTTTATTTCTTACCTTGGTCAGATTATTTGTGAACTTTTGATTCCTCTTTTTCATACACACTTTCAAAAATTTACCATATTTTGATCTTCAGGATTCAAGTGATCTTGATGCAACCTTTACTTTCTTTTTACTAATACCAAATTTACCTATTGACCTAATGTCTTTACAATATTTTATAAGGTAGTATTATCAGATCCCTTGAGATTCTAACTATAGATAATAATGTTTGGTTTTCAATATCTAGAATACCTCCCATGTCTATGACTATGCTATCATTTCAATTCATTGTTCCTTCTAGATGAGTCATTAGTCTAGATGAGCTTTAATTGGGAAGCCTTATTTTACTAAATATGAGGAAGTAGATGACTTACGAGATATCTCGATGGTGACTTCTTGTAAGTATTCCTTTCTTCCTCATAATCATTGATTATTCCTAAATAATCCCTCACTATTAGATATTATCTCATGAATATGATGAAGAGATGATGAATGAGGGGTCAAAGGTTATGAACCCAAACACATTTGAATGATAACAAGCTTTGCTAGGGCACTCGCAATCATTATTTGTATTTAACCTCCACCAATGGTGGGGCTATTTTAGTTATCATAAAAAAGCTCAATAGCCACCATAAATAGTGAGGTTTGTTTTAGATATCACCAATAGGAATAAGCAAAATTGTTGCGGGTCTCTAGGTATGATAATATACTGATTATATTGGCCACACAACATGAGGGTTGTTACACCTTTTTATACCCTTTGTATATATCCTCTTGATGATTTTTGACATGGGATTCTTGGTAGTTGGAAATGATTTGAGCGTTCTTAATTTTGCACAAGGTTTTCCATCATCTCTAGGTGCAAATTTATTGGCTGGATTGTAGTGAATCTTCACTACAATCATCATATATGTAAATATTTTACAAGAGAGAAAATAATATGGTTTAAAACTTGGTCATGATTTTGAGATTTATTTTTAAAATTTCTATTATTCATTTCAAACCATGAATTGTATAAAATAATGACAAGGTCAGTCCTCCATAAAATACATAATGCTTTATCTTTGAAACAATTAGTCCAACATTTTATTGTTAGATTTTGATGCTAGATACTTAATGAGAAATCAACCACAAGATATAAAATGAGCATGAAATATTAAATATATGATAATGAAAATATACTAAGCATGTAAAACTCATAAGAAAATTCGGTAACTACTCATAAAACTGCCATTGATGAAGGCTCACAAAATAGTACAATGATATAAAATGGAGGTCTCATACACTCCATATTTCTTACATGCTCTACATTGTATCTAACATATCTACCTTCACTATGCTCACACTCTCTATTTTACAATCTCTATAAAAGGCCCGTTTATAATGAGATATGACTCTTGGTATTCCATATTCCTATGAAACTTCATATTTCTATTCTAAGGACTCATGTACACATGGACAACGTGCACATTTACATCATTGTACATTTTGATAATACTTGTGAATTTATTACATTGCATAAAGTAAATATTCGAACCCTAATATAAGAACTCTCCTAATCTAAAATAAAACCCAAGATGGTACATTAGCATGTACCAAATAATGTAATATATTCCAATACCCCTATATTACATTATTTGGTTATTGAAGACTTTAGTCTTCAATATGGATCTTCATCTTTAATTTTTCGTTCAAATGGATTAGGTTCTTGTTCTTCTTCTTTAAGTGGTAGATGGCTAAGTAATCCAAAGTATTATTACCCTCTCATATTTCTCGTTATGAATATTTTATTTCCTCATCATATTTTATGATATATAGATTTTCCATTTCCTGCAATATGTTCCTCAAAAAATCCGTTAGTGTTATTTTGAACTACAACAATATCTTGTGAAATCCCATTTGAGTCTAGAGCATATATATCATTATGGATTGAATCTGTAGCTTCTATATCATTTTTATTTATGATGAGACACTTATTGAATCTATTTATATATCTAAAATCAACCATATTTTTTCTCTCTACCAATTTGGCTATTGAAATAAGATTTGATGTTAGTCTAGGAACATACATTACATCATGTAACAATTTTTTTGGAAATGATGTACTAGGTGTTACACCAATATCCATGTACAAGATAGGTTTTGCCATCTATAATTTTCAATCTAATATTGTTAGTGACTTCATGGCAATCATACCATTGTAATTTTCCTATCATGTCGTGAATTGCACCAGAATCAATAAATCAAATATCTTTTCTCTTTTGATTTGTAGAGTTATTTGTGCTTGTTGTAATTTTATATTTTTGATATGGAATATTGTATGGATTTGGATCTTGAATCCTTTCATAGTATACTTTGTGATGATATGTTCCTCTTGCTAGCTTATCCATTCTCTTAAGAAATTGTAGTATTCTTTATGTCTCCCAATCTCTTCAACTTCTAGTATCTAACTTTCAATCCATCAAATCTTGTAGTATATCTTATTTTCCTAATGTTTGGAAAACAATAGTCAAATTATCTAGGTAGAATTCATTTTAGCTCCCTAATATTTTGAATGACTTTGATAAAATACTTAGCTTTCTAAGTTTCCTTTGAGTTGAATCCCTTTTGTCTCCCTAATATTTTAATGATAATTTCAATATAATGTTCAACTCCTATTCTTCAAGACAAGCATTTTATAAATGGAAAGCTAAAGATAATTTTGATGCAATTTCAATTTTTGATAAAGTTCTATTTTATAGACCTTTAAGTTGGATTCCTTATGTCCCTTTAATTTGAATAAGAGACTAATATAAAAAAGTAATTTTCCAAATTTCAAACAGATCTAGGTTGTGATTCTTATACCTTTCAATAGTAAAGTTTCTAAATTCAAAAAATCTAAATTGGTGTTGAACTACTTATAACTCTCTAATTATAAAACAAAGGTATTTACAAATTTAATATTTCAAGTTTTGTGTAGAAATCCTTAAACCTCCAAGTTAATATATTTACATGCAATACAAATTTTAAAACTGAATAAAGTAATTTAAATGCTTCTTACTTCAAATATGTTCTATGGAATTCAATACTTCAATACTTAATTTAAGGCATTGGATATGGTGTGCTAATATTCGACTTGCTTCTACTCTAAAACTTGTACTTTACAATAATCTTCACTCTCTATAATTAATGCTCCTCCTTGTTCATTAAATTTGGTCTTGTGGAGTTTGACTACCCTTTGTGTTCTTCTAAGCTTCTCCAAGGTGCTCAATTTAAAATCCAATGTGCTTTCTCTATTGTACTCAAACTATTCTTAGACCATGCATTAATAGGTGCTCTTTAGACGTTGCACCTTACTCCAATTATTACTAGCATTATGAGTTTCAAGTTCCAAGTGACACAAAATATATCTTGCACTCCTTTGAACATTTCTTGTGGTGCTCTACCCAACTGTATCTTACTTAATGCTTGGAAAAAGACTTATATTTTGTGGGCTTGAATATATTATGATTGCTTGAACGTTTTAAATAGAGCATTCCTCTACTCCAATGAAAATATCCTCCACATGGCATATGGATTCTTCAACGTTTGATGCTCCTAATTCACCCTAATTTGATTCTCTTGTTGCTTGGCTTTCAAATATTCGAAACTCCTCTATGTTGTTCAGCTTTCCAACATTCATCCAAGTTTTTCTTCTACTCCAATGCTCTCCTCCTATGACATTTAGATCGTGATGATTCTTCTCACCTCTTTGGCTATAGTTTCAAAGTCCTTTGTAATGGTACTTGATCTCAGATTCGATGGCTCTTCAGCTTCTGGTGCTCAATATTTTCAACATCTCAAATTCCATTTGTAAAACATCCTTCTATAATGCTTTCCTTCTTTTTTTTACGTTACTTTATTTTTCTAATATTATGGATTTTATTTACTATGATGGCTCTTCCTTTCTACTATGGCTTAACTTTACTATGGTGGCTCCTCCTTCTATATGGTGGTGCTTCTTTACTATGGTGGTTCTCTACGCCTTTGATGACTTGTCTTCACCTAAGTTTTGTAATTCTTGGTCTACCTTTTTGGTGTATTTAGACACCTCAAATTTGCCTTGCATTTGTTATCTATTGAATCTCTTCTTTTTACGTATTCAATAGGACTTAAAAAAAATCTGCATTTTAAATATAAAAACAACATATACTATTTCTACTTATCTCTCCATTTCAAGGAAGTTTTTACCTTCAATATTTGTTGTTATATTTTTGTAGATTCCAAGATAATAATGTCTCCTTCCTTGGCTTGGAGATACTCAACTTAAACTAATTTTTTCTCCTTAAATAATTCTAATATGGTGCTTTCAAAAATATTAAAATGAACTAGTTTTAATAATTAAAGAATGAACTTTCATAGCACCATTTTTACACACATTTTGATCTCCTTTTGTAGCTAGTCTTCTTTGTGATTTGGTTCACCTATTTTTTGCCCCGAATTTGTGAAATTTGTAGATCTCCTTTCTACTCAATTTTTTCTTTAAACTTATCAATCTTGTAGCTTCATTTTCTTGTGCTTTTCTTCCCTCAACTTGTCAATATTGCAGCTATGATTGCTACCTATTTCTCCTTCAACTATGCTATCCAATATGTTGTCCTATGCTGTCAATATTGTGTATAATTTTACAGCTATAATGCTGTCCAATATGAAGCATTCACATTATAAAATTTTCAGCACCTTTATTTGACCAATGCTATCCAATGCTACTCGTAAATTTACCCTTAAATTCTACAAAACACAACTATATTTTCTCCCTCTAATGTTGCCCAATATTGCAGTCCAAGTCTTTTGATTTTCTACTCTCAAATATCTGATTTCTCCTTCTTTATATTGCTATCCAAAAACAATATTCAATTCCTCCAAATTACTGTCTTCTTTTGCTATCAAACCTTCCTTCAATTGGTTGTTCAAGGGCACTTCAAAAATTTCCCAAATATTCTTCTATTTTTAGCTATATGTCACCTTCACCTTCTATTGCAAAACCAACAATCTTATTATCCATAGTGGCAGTATTCAAATCCTTTATGGCTGTCTTCAACTCTTTCAAATATGGTGGCCTCTTCTATATTCTTTCTCCTCCTTAGCTCTTATCGAATTCTGACTTTAAATTTGACCTATTTGTTGGACTCTTCCTCAAAAATATGAATTTCTTGAGATCTCAAAAAATCCTTTCCAAATTTTGGCAAAGTTCTTGCCAGATCCTTTTTGGGCTTGTTGTTTAGATGGCGATAATTGTCCCAAAGTATTATTTTCAGGAGTTTCTCTTTCTTGCAATCTTCTACCTTGATATTTATTCAAATATTCTCCAATGGCCACTTCTTTAACTTATTAAATAGGGCTTTTATAGCCTTATCCTTCTTTCTCCTTCCAAATTTGCTTGAGATCTCTTTTCTTGGGTCTCCTTCTTCTAGAGTTGCTTTCTTCAATTTGCAATCTGCAATATTCAATATTTTATGAGAACCTCCTTCTTGAGTCTTCTTAATATCCAATCTCTAATATTCTATGGGGATTTTCTTCTTGGTTCTCCTCAATATTAAATGTATAATTTTTTTTGCAAAAAAGAACTAATCCTTGCATGAGGAAAGCACATAGAATTTTAGAAAATCAAAGATGAAATTCTTCTCTATCCATTGTAGGAAGCTTCTCAACTTTTGAAAACTAATTTTCTACAACATAAAATTAGATAATAGCAAGAAAATTCATATAAATCTCTAGATCTCTAAAAATCAATAAACTTCACTAGTTATCCTTCAATCTAGTGGAATGAGATCTATGCTGAGTCTTAGTCTTCATGAGTTTTCTTGCAACCTTGTGGAAAGACTCTAGCCAAAAAATAACTTTAAAAATTTTGAAAATAAAATCTCCCTATCTTCTCTCAATCTCTCTTGTGGCTCTCCCTATCTCCTATCAATCTACCTTGTGCTCTGATACCACTGTTAGCTTTTGATGCTGGATACTTAATGAGAAATCAACCACAAGATATAAAATGTGCATGCAATATTAAATATATGATAATGGTAATTTAATCATCATGTAAAACTCATAAAAAACTTCTATAACTACTTATAAAATTATCATTAATGAAGGCTCACAAAAATAGTACAATGATATAAAATGAAGGTCTCATACACTTCATATTTCTTACATGCTCTACATTGTATCTAGCATATCTACCTTCACCATGTTCTCTCACTCTCTATTTTATACTCTTTATAAAATACCTATATGTAATGAGATATGAATCTTGTCCTTCCATATTACTATGACACTTCATATTTTTATTCTAAGGACTCATGTAAACATGGACAACATGCATGTTTACATCATTGCACATTCTAATAATACTTGTGCATTTATTACATTGCATAAAGTAAATACTCAAACCCTAATCTAAGAAACTCTCCTAATCTAAAGATGTACCCAAGATGGTACATTATCATGTACCAATTAATGTAATATATTCCAACATTCATCAACTATTTTAATGTTGATGGAGCTACCCAATATATTTTTATATTTTTTTAAAAGTAGCCCTAAATGATGTGGGCAAAGGAACAATGAAAAAGTACATGGTCTAATGTTTCTAAATCCTTTGTTAGAAGCTAATGCTTTTATTATTTGCATGATCAAATGATAGGTATCTACATACATAGAATGGCTATTTTAGGCATAACAAACCTATAACCAATCTTATAAATACTTCTATCCTAGAGTACATGAATAGACCTTATGATAGGTGGTTATACCACATGCCACTTAACATGGATTATGGTGTAATAACTCTTAATATACCCCCATTATTACATCATAGTCATATCTCTATATCTAGCTTATGACCAATTTTAATTTCTATGGTGATGCTAGAATTTATAAATTTAAGAGAGAAATTCCCTCCCTCATTGTAGATTTTCTACTATTATACTTAGGAGTGTCAGGTTTCATTGGTCATGCACTCCAAAAATACACTTATTACAAATTATCATTCAATATTTTGTAATACTTATAGAATTCAATGCATGAATTATGTGTCTCTTTTAAAGTCTTCATGTGAAGTATGTGCTACCATGCATCTAGTGTTGACTATTGAATTGATTGGTCACTAAATTTTATCTTGCATGTGATGGGAAGAAGGTTGTGTAAGGCTTCTTCTACTACTTTACCTTATTCTCCTTTTAATTTATTTCATAGTGATCAAGTTATGAATACTTTGCAAGTTATTTGAAAGTGATGTGGAGGTTTGATACCTCTTCTTAATGACTACTTTCCTTTTTGGTTTAAAAGAAGTAATTATCCTTCTTCATCTACCATATGTGAGGCCTCTACTCTTTGAATTAGGTTCACCAACTTTTGAAAATTTTGTGTTTGTTCAATGATATTTAATGTTATCACAAAAATATTATTTTGAAGGAAGAGATCTTAAAATAATTGGAACTAATGTCTCACCAAATACCTGGTTTTCCAATGCTTGTAGTTATGCTCATAGTTCAACAATTATTCTAATGAATGATTCAAGTTTTTCTCCACTCTTCATCTTCAAACAATGGAGTTGTCTCTAGAGAAATATAATACGATTTTTATTATTTGCTTAAAAGATTATTTTTTTTGCCTTGTTGAAATTTGTTTGATCTTCACCATATGTAGTAAGATGGTTAATGGTTCCATCTAATACTTGTCATACTTCTTCAAAATTGAATTGTATCCTAAGTTTAGTTTTCTAGGTAGCATAGTTATTCCCATTTCTTAGTTGGGAATTGAGCAATAAAAACTTCAATGCTCCACTAGCCATAGTAAACTTTTACAAAATTTAAATGTTCTTCTTTCACTAAATCAGCCTTGAAAAATACTTTTCGATGAGTATATATAATTCTATACTCATATTTTAAATGATGCCTTGAATTATGAGAAAAAAGTATCTCACCAAGCAAAAGTAAAATTAGAGGGAATTTCCTTCCTCTAAGGAATATACTTTGGAATATTTAGATATTTTCAAAATATTAGAGACACCTTTTTTTTACTTACGTTCAAAGCAAGGATAAAATGGTAATTTGTTAAACTTTGTTGACTTCCCACAATGAATGTGGGATATTTTCCTTTAGAATGACCAATTCCACATAGATCAATTTCTCACACATCTATATGTCATCTCCTTGGTAGAAATTTCTTACACATATTTTGCTCTTCGAACATAAATGTTTAATCTTTTCTAGTGCCCTAAGTATTCAAGCAATGTTTTAGACGAAGTGTCCAAATATTTGTCTTTGGTTTAATTCATTAGATATGTCATCCTTATTTTCACCATGCAATTGTTTGCATCACATGGGCTTTGATGTCTTAATTATCATGAAAATATTTAGGCATACTTATGCATATCCTTTCTCCTTTCAAATATTCTAGTTCAATGCTCTTGAATCCTAAAGTTGCTATTTTTGATCTACATACTTTTGCATTGATGATGACTTTACATTTTCATCTTAGTAAATTGTATACGTAATTACACTTTATATCTTGATCATTGAATATTCACGTCTTAGGTGCTCTAGTTACCAACTTCTCTATGTAAATTTTTGAGGTATTTTCTTGGCTTCAATGTACCTTATTTTTTACATTTGAACTTGGGCAATTAGTTGACCCTTTGAGTTGTCATTTGAGCCTTTTTATCAAACACTTGTTATTTCTTCTATGTATACACCATATCACATTATTCAATATATATTTTTAATGTGCTTACCACTTCTAATTGCTCATACCTATTTCTTGTAAGGCACTCATGATCAAGCCTGGTTGATGCATGGGCTTATCACCAATGAATTTTTTTTTAATGTAACATACTCATGGATGAAATTTTTCTATGCATAGGATCCTCTATCATCTACCTAAAAGTATGCAAATTCTCCTTTTTCATTTCCTTTAAAAAAAAAGGCTCCCTATTATAGAATTCACAAGGTTCTTTCCTTTGTGATATGAGCCTTTTGATTTTGTGTTTCAGGATGAATGATGCCAAAACTCAAATTCTTATTTGTTTTCAAATGATTGGATTGTGATAATTATCAACACATAAAAATATTTCTTGTCTTTATTAGTTCTTTCTCAAAATATTAAGTTCACAATCTCTATGCTTTTGACAATCTCTATGCTCAAAAATAAAAGTTCATGACTTGCATGCTCTTGATGATCTTTGCTCAAAATAGAAGTTCACTATCTACAATTATTACTTATGTTATTTTGGAACATATATATGTTGTTGTCATTGCACAACTCACCCCAATTGGGGACCCACTTGAGATTTTGTATTTTTTATCCAAAATTTTTCTTACATCAAGAATTGCAAATTACTTACATCAAGATTTTTGAAATTGCTTGCATCTAAACATTCATGAAGGATGGGATTTAGCTGCATTGATTTAAATTGAAAATTTTTAGATTTACATATAAGTTGCATTACTTTGGATTGAATATTTTAGAAAATTATATTTTCAAAGGTTTAAAAAATTAAATTTCATTTTAGGGTTATTCAAATTTCGACACTTTTGCCCTATAATTTGATGTGAAATTAAAATGGCCATAAATTTTGCCACACAATTCTATTTGATATGATTCAAATATTGGTAGAAATATATTGAGCCCCTCCCTACAACGGTACCAAATTTACATAATTTTAGATGTCAATTAAATCCAAAAATAACAGTTTATCGAAGCAGCCTCAAAATTTCTAATCAAAATATCTCATGATCCATAAAGAGTTTTTGATTTTTCTCCATGGATTTAGATACCCATTTGGCTCATTTAGAAGTTTTATAAAATTATAGAAACTTTGATTTTTATCTATTTTTTATGCTACGGGAAATACAGATTGCTCCGACTCGCAATCACATTTTTTTCTTTCATGCTCTACATCACGATCAAAGTGATCAACTAAGGTAAAACTCGAAAGCAAATCAGGGCCTAGAAACATTTTACTTGCCAAAGGCTTTCTTCGATCCGTGATCACATTTTTCATCCTTCGTGTTCTACGTCGTGGTCAAAGTTGGTCAAAGAGGTAATATGCAAGAATGAATCATGGCATAGAACCCAAAATTCAAAATTGCACAAAACCAACACTAAAGTTGAGGATTTTTTTGAAAGATTTAATTTTGCTCTATAATTTTTGAGTTCTTAATTTTAAATGTGCGGACTTCCGCGAAGATTTCATTTCACACTGTAATCACTTAATTTTTCTAAAAATCGCAAGTCTTCATTAAAATATATTTAAACCTAATAAACCAAAGGTATGTTATGGATCACGATCACATTTTTCATCCTTCATGCTCTATCCTGAGGTCAACGAGCTTTGAATATGCCCAAATGCGAGAATGAATCGAGACATAGAACCTAAAAATAGAAATTGCTCTAAACCAAGACTAACATTGCGGATTTTAAGGAAAATTTAATTTCACCAACATTGCAGACCTCTGTGAAAATTCAATTTCATCGTGACCTAGAGCATGCTCCGTGCCATGATCAAGATTTTCAAGTTAGGGATTTTGGATTTCAATTACAAATTTTATTCAATTTAATTATTTTCGAAATTCCACCACAATCTAGAGTCATGCTCCATGACGTGACCACAAGATTTTTCAAAGTAATTTTTTCAGATTTCAATTGCAAGTTTTATTCAATTTAATGATCTCCGAAATTCTGCCATAGCATAAAGCTTATGCTCTACATCACTATTTTAAAAGGGTTAACTCTTTAGTTGGAAAATTCACCTTGGCCTAAAGCATTCAAAGAAATAAAGTGAAATTCACCCCGATCCGGTGCATGTTAAAATAAAGCAAAACTTTAATTGATATTTCAAATAATTTTTGGAATTAAATATTAAATGTAATATTTTGCCCTAAAATTAAAAGCAAAACCTTAGCAAATAATAATAAAAAAATTTAAAAATTAAAATGAACTATAATGTCAAACTTTAGAAAATATATTAATTAAAATCAATAATCATCAACCTTAGGTAATAATATTAATAATAGCAATAAAATAATTTTTTTGTCACCAAATTTTTAATTTGAAATTTTCTTCTCTGATTGTAGGTAAGTGAACCAGAAAGACAAAATCCAAAGTGTCGATGGAAGACAAAGTGTTGAACTACGAAGATGAAACGACGAGGTCCAGGAGCTTCTAGAATAATTCAAATAACAAGATGTAGTTGAAGATCTACTGTGGTGAATTTGCTGCAAGAACAAGGGATGAATTAGATTTAAACCAATTGATTTCTTGACAACTGGAAGCCATTAAAATCGAGCAAATTATAGGAACCAATCACAGAAAATGAGAGCTGAAGGAGATGCATTGAACTTGGACTTAATTTTAACCACCTGGTGCCTGACAACTCATATTCTCAAATAATTACATAAATCTATGACCATGAATATTAATGTGATGTAATGAATGATTTATGTTGATAAAATTCAAGATAGTAAGCCTAAAACCTTGCTCTGTTCCATTTTATTGATGCAATATATGATAGAAAATGCTTATATCTTGGTAATTGGTTGAATATTAATCTAGATTTATGTTTTACAAGCTTAAACAATGAACTTACACTCGTCCTTGTTAACAATTATGTGTTCTCACTAAGTTATACATATGATTCCCTTCTCTCATGCTTTGAATTAGAATAATTTATAAGAACATAACCAAGTTAGACCAACCTTACTAGAACCTTGGGGAGATTGATTATTTCCTTTCAAGAGAGGACATATTGAATGAGTCCTAGTTGTTGGTATATGTTTGCAAAGTGGGTAGATGTATCACTCAACAATATGCAATGATATTATCTTGAGTAGAGAAGAAATAATGTATTAATCATGCCTATGTATTAGTGATTTATTCTATAAGGGATTGTTATGATCCAATTTCTTTTCTGTTTAGCTTTAAATTTGTTGTTGACCTTATTGGCCTTTGATAGGGTTGAACCCTTTTTCATTTTCTAGAGGATTTTGCCTCTTTTTTCTTTGGTAGGTATTTTTATCTTGAGAACTTTCAAGAGTTTAATTTCTAAGAGATATTCTATGGAATTTTGCTTCATGAATAATATGGTTACCTCTTATTTTGAGGTTAACCTTAAAAAATATGTAGTGGTTATTTGCCCTTGAAATTTTTTCCTCAATAGAGTGCTTCCAAAGCTTATTTGGATTGAAACAAGAGAAGGATTAGAAGGAGAGATGGTTTTTCCTTCTATATGATCTGATACCACATGTTAGAACTCAATGTTTTGATGATTTTTATTAATAAATGCTAGGTATTTAAGTACATAGAATGCCTATTTTAGCTATAACAAAACTCTAACCAATGCTGTAACTACCTTTGTCCTTATGGGTGGTTATACCACATGCCACTTCACATGTGCTATGATGTAATAACTCTTAACATGCTTATCACACAAGGAACATCTAAAAGGTCTATGATATCCCCTTTCTTGTAGAATTTCTTCTATACGAATCTTACTCTGAACTACTAACCAAAGGAATGTTGAGGTCTTAGGGGGAGCCTCTAGTGACCAAACATTCTTACAAGAAAATATTTAGGAGTAGAAAATTTTGATTGCTCTAAATCATCATATCCTAACTTGACCTAGTATCTACCATCTTTTGATAGATTTCAATCCAACCCACACTTTCATGTAAAAATTGACAAATAAAACACTTGAAGAATTTTCTAAAATTCATCTACAATTTGTTTGAGTTCCTCTATTTCAACTAGGTTACTAATAGAAATCCATGATCTGGAGTTGTTACTCACATTAATATAATCTTTAACCTTTGGACCTTTACAGGGTGGGCATGCATGAGCCCATGTTTACCATTTCAAATCAAATATAAGAGAATAAGAATTCAACCAAGTGTAAAACCAAAAAATTGCATAATTTCCCTCATTGATTTACCATCTAATATGTTTCTTAATAAATTACATACTATTTTACATGAATTTCCATATTGGTGATCCTTTAGATAGGGTTATTTTTCTAAATAATATCATTGCATTAAGATAACCTATATATTTTGAAGTAAAGTTTTTCCTAATACTTTCCTTGATCTATGAATAATATCCACCCAAGTTTTGCCCTTAATGTCAACTCATAAGTCTGCAATTCCACAAGCCTACTCCTCTAATATTATTTCTTTTGCAAACCATATCCCACTTACAAAGATGTAACCTAATTTTTTCCTTACATACTTTCCAAAGAAAGTCTCTTTAAATTTTATCAATATCTGATGCTATATCTATTGATAATCTTGAAATGACATCATATAAATAGGGATGGATTGCAATATAGTCCTTATGAGTTATAGCCTTCTCATCATGGTTAATAAATTACCTTTCCAACCTACCAAAAAAACTTTTATTCTATCTAGACAAGAGACCTAAAGATCCATTTTATTTTCTTTATGAGACAAAGGAATTTCCAATTAGGTTAATGAAAATTTTCAAGTTTAAACTCTAAAATATCCAAAATAATTCATTATAAATATAGGGTAATGTTAATGAAAAATCTTGGATTTTGTAGTACTAAGATACTATCTTTTAGCCTTCTCATAACATGATAATATTGATTTAAATTTCATGGTCTCATTGACAAAGGGATGACTGAAAAGAAAAGTATCATCGGCAATTTGGAGATAAGATTCAAAGGGATCATTTTTTGTAACCTATATACCTTTGATTTTTCCTTCCATTTTTACCTTTGAGAAATATCTCCCTAATGCCTTCTTAGGAATAATTAATATATAAGTATATGATGGATCACCTTGGTAGAGACCATAAGATAACTTAGAGTAACTAGCAAGAGAACCATTTATCAAAATAAAATATCTGGTAGTGCTATAACAACACTTAATATATAGTCATGAATTGTAATCAAGACCAAATATTTTTGAGAATATAATGTAGAAAACTCCATGAAATCCTATCATATTCTTTGTTCATATCTAATTTCATAAGCATAACTAGTTTTTTCAAATGTATGGCCTGTTATGCAATTATTACACCATCAAGGCCAAGTGACTTGTTAGGATGGAAAGAGAAAACTACTTCATGTAGCTCTTCCATAGATAAGTTATTCATCAAGATTTCATTTTGTCTCTATGTGTCAATTGATGGAATATTTTACAAAATGTTATCTTGTGCCTCCTTATATTACCAGTGTTTGAAAATATATTTTAAATATAATTAATTACTTCCTTCATTATATCTTCTTCTTCCTCAATATTTCATCCATCCATAATTAAATTTTTTTGATGCAATGAATTTTTGTTTTGTTTTTCTTATAGCACGATATTTTTTGTATTTCTATCTCATTCCTTGAGTCATACATCCTTAGATGTTTTGAACTAATATATATCCTTTTTCAATGCATCATGATAATTAGAAAATAATTGTTTTTATTTCACATTAGAATCTTGATCCATTCCATTGATTTCTACTATCTCTTGTAAATTTTTGAGCTTGGATTCAATTTTCTTATTTTCTTTAAAAATGTTAACAAAATATTTGACATTCCAAATCTTTCTGTGCTTCTATAAAATTTTTATATTTTGAACAATACCTATACATATATGATCCTTCAAAATTCGCTTTATCCCACCATAACATAACAATATCGAAGAAATCAGGATCTTGAAGCCACACAGACTAAAATCAAAATGAATTTGGATGACCATTATTAGGTAAATCACAAGTCAAAAGAATGAGTTTGTGATATGATCCTACTTGTATTAAAATATCTGAAGAGATTATATACTATGTTTGTAACCATGTGTTGGATAACAAAAATCTATCCAATATTTTTGTTATATGAGTTTAACAAATGCATCTATTATCCCATGTATATTAAAATGTAAAGGGATAATATCCTAAATACCATTTGAATTAAAAATTGAAGGAAAAAATTGTATTGATTAGACCATACTTGAGTACAACCCTTCTTTTCCAAAGGAAATAAAAAAAAGTGAAAGTCACCCCAACAACCTACAAATCACAATTATGAATCATCATTGATTTTGCCAAAATTATGCTAAGGTCCTTCCAATAACTTTTACAACGAGTAACGATAGTTGAAGCAAAAAAAATTATAGCCCAATATTTGATGTTTTCCTCTTTCTTGTAAAATAATCTAACAAGCCAACTATTTTTTGCTTCTAACAATTGTCCATACAATTTGTGTTTATCCCATATCATTGCAATACTACCAAAAGCTCTTGTTGAAGAAACTCGTCTTCCATTTGAAAAAAACATCCTTACAGTTATCACTACTTAATGTTATTTCTTGTATTAAAATAAACTCAGGACTATAACAAACTCATTAATTCTTAATAACTCTTTTTAGAGGGGCCTTATTCACACCCTTAATATTCCATGATATCATTTTTATCATCACTTTTTATTTTTATTAGTGGGTTTAGCCTCACTTCTTGTTAACACCTATGACATTTTTATTTGGATTTCCAGATCAATATCCTTTTGAGTTTCTTTTTCTATTTGTTCATGCTTTGATGACCTTTATCTCCTTTTTCCATTCCCACCAAATACTTTCATCTTCACCAATCTTTTCTATTTTCTTATATTGTTCATCATGAGACTTATATTATAAATATTTATGTTGCCTTAAAGAATTTTAAATGCAAGGAATAACCTCATAAACACTTTATTATTTATGTTGCTCCAAAAATCCTAAAATGCAAGGATGAACCTCCTTAGAATTTACTTTCTCAAAATCCCTTGGAAACCCTAAATTTTCATGGATATATTTCATATGCATTTATTCATTATGGTGCTCTTGAAACCCTAAAGTGCAATAAATACACTATGTATTACTTTAAATTTTATTGCACGGAGAAGGTTTAATGCTACTTGAGAAAAATGAAGATCATTTACCTATATTAACCTTGATCTCCTTCACCTCATTCACTTGAATGCTTGCCTCCCTATCTTCCTTTGCAGTTTTAGCTCTTTTTGTATTTGACCTTGTTGATTATACTTCCTAATTACCCTTGTGCCATTTTTTCTTCTAATGAATGGTTCAAGTGAACTATAATCTGCTTTGCCATTTGATGATGTAGAAGGTGTTCTCTTGCTACTTTATTAGGAATGGAAAATCCATTGTTTGACCCAAATTATACTGTGGATCTCGTTGTTTCATATTGAAATTTTTCTCATACCCAAAAATTTCTCTCTTTCTTCATCATTTTTACTTTGCAATCTCTTATCACGTGTCTCGTCTTATGATAATTACACCATTAAAATGTAATATTTTCATAATCCACTTGTTGATCCCATTCTCTTGATTCAATTTCAATCATAATGGATTGTGGTAAAGGTTTTGAGACATCCATGGTAACACATATTCAAATGTATACAACATGCCTTCTATCATTACAAGTTGGTCCCTTCTAGATGAATCTCCCTAGAGTACTACCAATATTGTTCAAAATCTCCTTATGGATGAGTTGATAAGGAAGCCCAAACATCTTAATCCATATCATAATCCTTTTAATAGTCTTTGTTTACATGAAAAAAGTCTCACTCAATGGTCTTAAATATAATGCATATTTACCCCTAAAGTAAGGGTTGCCATACATTATTTTATCTCTAATTTCTAAACTGGAGAATATAATAAGGATAAATATTTTTGGAAGAAAAGTTACATAGTAATTTGAATTCAATCCCCACTTTTATTTGATCTGATTTTGAAAAAAACCTAGTTAGTATCCATGGAATTTATATATTAACCCGCTAGTTTTAAGAATAATTATATCATGCTTGATCATGTCATCCTTGATAATCACTTGTGATGTATTATTTGCTACCTATATAGGATTTGCCATAGATTCATTCTTCCTCATATGGCTAACTAGGACATCCATACTTCCAATTAGGGCATCCTTACTTTTAGTAAGAACTTTTATAAATGACTTTCTTACCATGTTATCTAGATCTTTTTCACATGAATCCTTTAGTTTTTAATTTCTCCTAAAATATAGAACAAAAAGAGGTGATCACTCCTTACTTGCACCTTGCTTCCTACTTCCTATTCACTATTCTTGATTGTTATTCACTCAGACTTGCTCTTGGTTCATACTCGCTCTCGACTAGATCGCATTACACTTTCATAAATAATTACAATAATAATTTACTATATTTTAAAATAAAAATAAATTAAATATTATTTAAATTATTTATTAAACAAATGAAAAAGATTTTATTTTTATTAATAAAAAATTATAAACTTATATTAAAAAAACTAATTTTAAGTAGTTATTATATATCCTGTTGTCTATTTGGTTGTTTTATACATCCAATTGTCTACCCGAAATGTGACCATTGTATATCTGAGTGTTATATGAGTTAGTGGTCTTATAATAAGATTTAAACTTTAAAAAGTTAATTAATTAAAATAATACCTCTTACTAAGAAAACCATTTTAAATATTAAACTTTATTATCTTAATTACTAAATTGCCAAGACCTCAGTTTTTTGGGTTACATAGGAGAGTTGGTCACAACCACACTATTTTTAGTAACTAACAAATGTAGGGTTCAAACCAGGGTTACATAGGAGAGTTGGTCACAACCACACTATTTTTAGTAACTAACAAATGTAGGGTTCAAACCACAAGGGTTGCTTCCACCAAACCTATTCCACTTTGTTATTGTTGATCCGAGGATGAAGGGGACCACCGGTCACTTGAGATTTGTATCGTCATCATTGGTCTGGCGTGCACTCAGAGGATTTAGATTAGACTACTACATTTTCAAATAGGCTAGCCCCAAGGTTTAAACCTGGGTGTCTTCTTGGTAAGTGCTTGGCCAGACAAGCACTTACCAATCCACCTAGCACTTGGGGACTCCAAGACCTCATAGTTATATAAGGATATTAAAGTTATGGTCAACATATTATAATATTAAAAAGGTTAAATGTGTTTGGATTTTGAAATCTATGGTTCTATAAAAATACCATTATATATTCTTGAGAGTTAGGGCCTTGTTGTATGCTAGGAAGTGACTCTAGTTATGCCACCTATTATACTTTGCATTACTTAAAAAATAAAATAAATTTATAAATTGACTATTTTTTAGTATTATTATAATTGTAACCAACTTTATCATTATGGAAGAGGAATTGAGAAGGAACTTGAAGGTATACAAATATGGATTAATAAGCGAACTTAAGCTTAGTAATAACATTGACAACATCACCCATCAACAATTTTAGATGATACAACCTTTTTTCGGAGGGCAAGGATAAATGAGACCAAGGCTTTGAATAACTTATTAAAGGAATATGGAAGAGCATCAGAGTAGAAAGTTAATAGGACAAAATCTAAATGTACTTCCTAAATACTCCAACTAGAATCAAAGTAAGAATATGCAAGTTACTTCAAATGGAGGAGGAAAAATTTCCATCAACTTATCTAGGGATGCACTTATTTGAGGGGAGAATGAGGATAAAATTGTGAAATTTAGTTATAAGTAAAGTTCAGAATAAACTACTAACATGGAAAGGTAGAAGGTTATCATTAGCAAGAAGAGTACAACTAGTTAAACTAGCCTTACAAGCCATTCCAACATATTAAATGTTATTATATATTATGTAAAAATTGATAGAAAATTTTTTAATCTATATTATGAGATCATGTTTATGGTCTATATTAATCGATAAAAATAACTTTCGCTTGGTGAAATGGAACAAGGTGTGTAATGATAAAACCAGGGGAGATCTCAGTTTAAGAGTTCTTATGGGTGAAAACTTAGCTCTAAGGGGAACAGTAATTTGGATATTATACAAAGAGATTCAAATACAATGGGCAAGAATTATTCTAAGTACATTGAGCCTATTGATCCAAGCTTAATATTTATTGCATTCTCACTACTAGATGGTTTTGCACGATGGAACAATTTAAAAAATGATTAACCTAATGATTAAAGGTCTAAGATGGGTGGTTGGAAGTAGAGACAAAATTCTATTTGGAAGGATACTTGGTGTGATATAGATCCAATTTTTTATATGGATGAGATTACTTCAAGATAAATATGGTGATGGGGTTTCAAACAATATGAACAAGGATCAAGAAGGAAGATACAAATGAATAGAATATTTTTTACAAGTATATTGGGTATTGTTGTTAGGAGATAATTGAGCAAAAATATAACAACAATGATTATTCCAAAGGGAGCTAAGGATAAATTAATTTGGGAGTTGAATAGCTCAAGAGAATACACAACAAGAAGAAAATATAATGTAAATCCTGAATAAAACATGAATACCACAAGAATATAAAAAGATATTTGGGATAGCCCAAGCATTCCAAAAGTCAAAATATTTCTATAGTTAGTAGGTCATAGCAAATTGTTATCCTAGGATAACCTAATGAAAAGAGGTTTTCATGGCCCTTCACAACGTGTTCTATGTAAAAAGGAGGAGAGTATAATCCATCTCTTAGGACATTGTTCAATAGTTTGGGAACTATGGCAATGGATTCTTAATATGTTTGGTAAATGCATGGTGATGAATGGTAGAATTAAAGAATGGTTAAAGCAATTGTAGAGCACTTTTAAAAGTGAGATATTATAGAAAATTTGGGATATATCAAAAGATACAATAATTTGGACTGTATGACTAGAAAGGAATAGAGTAATATTTAAAGAAAATAAAAGTAGTTTATAGGTAATGAGGAGTCTATACCAACCCTATCAACTCATCCAATCCCTAATCTTGAAGGGGAGAGCCTTGATAGATGGATTCAAGTCATCAAATAAAATTATAATGTGGGGTATAGGAGAAACAAATGGAAGGAAAATAATATAAAGTGAAAACCACTAGAAGTGGAGCTGGTCAAATTGAATTTTGATGGAGCATCTAAAGAAAATCTAGGACCAAAAAGAGGAGGAATAATTAGAAATAATAGGGGTGAGATTTTGTCACATTATGCTTTCAATAGTGAATTCAAGACAAATAATGAAGCTAAATATTGAACAACTTTTGAAAGGTTAAAAATATGCATTAATAGAGTATGTATGGAAGGCGATTCATTAATAGTAATAAATGCAATTTTAAGGAAAGCAAAGTCTTCATGGAACATACAAAATATCATTATGAAAATACAAGACCTTGCTACAGAGTTTGAAGAAATTAGGTTTACATAGATGTTAAGGGAAGGGAACAAATGTGTAGATAGACTAGCCAATATAGAGGTTTTAATAGAGGATTATGAAGTTAAATTATCTTTTCATGGTTGGAAGAAGTAGTAAGTTTAGCTAAAGCTAACAAGAAAATGTTGACTACTTGAACCAAATAATGATTAAGATTTACTTTAATGTTTTTCATTGGTAATATTTTCTGTATTTTATAACATTAATGTGTTTTCATATAAACTATTTATTACAACTCTTGTGATTGCACTTATGTTTTTAGGAAGGAAACTAGCAATCTAGATTTGATAAAGCAAACTATGATTTTTTTTTAGTATAAAACAAACTGTGATACCCCAAAGTTGAAAATATTACTCTACTAAGATGTAATGCATAGACATTAGAGGTGAAGTTTTGGTATTACGAAGACTTTTGTAAAAAACATCAAAAAGAAAGATATTGAGTTTTGGAATATTTTTATTTGCAAAGAAAATTAAAGAAGATTAAAAAATAAAAATAAAAAATTCAATTTTATTTATGAAAAAGATACAAATATTTAATTATAACAATTCAATTGAGATAAAAATAAAATTTATTTGTAAACTCTCACTTTAAAAATATCTAATAACAATTCAATTAAAATAAAAATTAAATTTGTTTGTAAATTCTTACACTATAAAAGTATTAGGCTTGGATGTGTTCCTTGTGTGGAAGGGACTAAATATTATGATATGCTTTTAGAGAGAAGTACAAAGTATCTTTTAATGGACTTCGTCCCATTACAATCAATAATTTCATGTTCTTTCTCACATCCACACAAGTGTACATCAACTGTGTCCTAGTGCATAAACTCTTTTTTAAATATAAAGGAATATTCTATGAACATCGTATTATGAAGTTGTAGCACCCCAAAATTGGCACAGTTAAACATTAATAAAAAGATAAAAATTTGAATTTTAACCCCAAACCGCCCGTTAACCGCCTGTTACCCGCTTTCCTTGTTTTTCGTGCCATTTTTAGGATTTGTTTTGACCGTTGGAAAATATCATCGTAGATTAGATGAAATCATCCCAGATCTGACGAATTCATCTGGAACAGAACGTCCAGACGATTTCGTCCCAAAACCAAATTTTCATAATTAGCTTCTGTTTCAACAACTTCTCTAACCTGGGCAAAAAGTGTGTCTACGCAGTTAGAGTCTCCCCCGTTGGAGATCTCCCAAATTGGGATGATTTCCAACCTCCTAACCTCTCCCTAATCCTATATAAATTGGTATTTTCTTAGTTTATCCCCCTGAACCCCCTAGCTGATGGATTTCCCTGCAAATTCAATTCCTTGTGCCTTAGAACACCTTCATACTTTTGTTTGCATTGCATATTTCAAGTTTTCTTGCAGGAATCTTACTGTTCTTCAGTCGAAACAAGCTTGGATCGTCGCAGGCGATTACAGACGATTTCGGATGATCCTATCGTAGTTCGACGATGATCTCGTACGATTGGAGGTGATCTCGACTGTAGTCCAGATTGGGGGCAATCAGAGCTTAGAGTTTGCATTTCCTTATTGTTTTTTGCATTTCTTTATGCATTGTCTTAGTTATTGTATTTATGCATCTTGGAGTTCACCTCATTTAATATAAATGCATGATAAAACCAAAATAAATTGTTAAGTTGATGCATTCCCTTTTAATTGCTATTTTGATTTATTATTTAGACAAATTCATTGTTATTTCTATCATTTCCCCTTGCTTTTGCAATTGCATTTTTGGTATTTTGTATCTGTTTTTGTGATTGCAGGTTTCTGATGAATTCGTTAGATCGACGATGATCTCGTCTGATCTCAGATGACCTACTGAGATCTGAGATGATTCTATGCAATTCCAGATGATTACGTATGATTTGAGATGATTTGGACTGCTACAAGACTCAAAATCTTCATCAGACATCCAAAAATCAAGTATGTTCTATCCTATTTAGCATATTCTCTATGTTTAGCATTTATTCACATTTTTTGTATTCATAAAATCAGCATTGGCATATAGAATAGTTTAGATTCATCTTGGCCAAACCTAGGAATTGAATGATTAAAGCACAAAATGAACACATCAAACCTACTATCAACCTAGGCGTGGAAACTGCCACTCAAAAGTTTCCTGGTGAACCCACCATCCATCAAAAATTCACCCTTATACCCCTCCCCCAAGAGGCGGGACCTTCAAAGGGCCTCTCAGTCCGAGGTATTGTCCCATCCTTCTCGCATCCCCCTTCCGGGCGCGGATCCTATAGCCTGAAGGTAAGGATGCAGAAAAATTTGGAGCGATACATTTTGGTGAACCCGACGTGAAAAACTAAAACCTTTTGAAAATAATCCAAAAAAGAAAAAATAATAACAAAAACATAAATGCATTTAGAACCAAAGATTGCATATCACATTTAGATGGTAGATTATAATAAAAGACGAGTTGTCACCATTAATGTTGAGAATCAATTAGCAGCTATAGAGATTACTTCTGTACTAAGAGTACCTCAAACAAATAGGGTTCAACCTTTATGGGACGAACTTAATAGGAGATTGGATATCATTGAGTCTAGATCAACCGAACTTAGACAAATCAAGAGGTTTGTTCTAGATAGAATCCTGGATCTGGATCAAGTGACCTTGTATCATGAGCTTCAGAGAGCTTGCCATAGGTGGTTAGCGGATAAAAGAGCCCTTGTGTCTTCTGAATTGTATACTTTTGAGGAATACCTCGACAATGCAGTTGTAGTACATAAATTTCTATCTCGTATAGAGGATCAAGAGGTCGTTCTTATGGATAGAAAGAGATGGAATAGAGTTCCTAGAGTTGTGTTATACCGAGAGTATTGCCATGAGCTCTATTTTTACAAGACAGAGTCAGAAGTAGATAACATCACCATAGCACATTTTGTTAAGTTCCTAAAAAACCATTTCCAATTTGAAGAGGAGCATTTCATGACTCCTGATGAACTTGATCCTATCAATGACATCTATAAACTATTTATAGAAAACTAAGCTATTCTTTTATTATTATTATTTCTTGCATTTAGTGTGTTGTTTGTTGTCTTTATTATCATAAAAATAAAATCATAACAAAAAAAAATCAAAACATTTTCTTTTAAAGTATTATAGTAGGTATATAATTAAAATATATACCTCCCAAATTTGTTGCAAATATATTAATATATATTTGCTAAAATCTAAATTTCAACATAATGACTAGACTCAGGAATGGAAAACAAATTGAAGTAGAAGAAGATTGGTTAGGAAAAATAGTAAATAAACCAGATGTCCTTCCTGAAGACCCAATTCAGGAAGAAGGAACTCTAGACCAACAAGAAGAAGATTTTGTTGACGCAAATGAACAAAGAGAAATTGTTAGAGAGGAAGGATCCTCATCTCCTAAAATATCTCCGAAAGGAGCTGTTACTTTTGAGAACATGGAACATTTCTGGAAGTTCCTCAATACTAATATTGGTACTCTTAATAGAGCAGTCCATATGGACAAGGATCAAATTAGTGACACTCAAGCAACCCTAGAAGACATATATCACACACGCACTAATCCCTTGTCCTTCGTTGATCAAGAAAGTGATCAAGCTGGACCATCCAATTTGGATATGGCCGCTATAATCCAGAACATGCAACAACAACAGGTTACCCAACCACCTAGAGAGCCTGTTACCAAGCCTAGGGTTATTCCCACACAAAAGAAACCATCATTCACTACTTTATTTCGTCAAGTTATTGATCAACATACCTCAAATCAACAAAATCCTAAAACAAAACCAAACACCAATTTCCAACAAACTGGGGTACAACATAATGCTACAACAAATCTTCTTCATAATACTCTTCCTACCAACCATTTGCATAACAACAATATAGCATCTAATCCTTACGTCACTCCATCCTACGCTCACAAATCCCATACTCATGTACCACCAAACCAATATGGTGGACAAACTAGTAATCTGGAAGCCATGGTGAAACAATTAGTCTCCCGCATGGACCAGATAGATCCCTACCGTCCCTCGTACAATTATCGAGAGATGTGTAGTCAGCCTTTAGATCCTATAGTTGTAGCACAACCATATCCTAAACACTTTCCTATGCCTGTCCTACCTATATATAAAGGAACTGAAGATCCCATAGAGCATCTTCGTATGTTTAGGATAGCGTGTCATGATATATCCCATGATGATTTGTTATTACTAAAAATGTTCCCAAAAAGTTTAGGAGGGATGGCATTGGAGTGGTATTATCAATTACCCACTCATTCTTTGAGAAATTTTGAAGAGACTGCCGAATATTTTGTGCATCAATTTAGTGCCTACATTGAAAGGCATGTAACTATTAAAGATTTGTACAACCTAAAACAAGACAAGGAGGAATGTTTTGCTGATTTCCTAGCTCGATGGAGACAGTTGATAGGAAAATTGCACTTTGTGTTACCTTATCGGGAAATGTTGGATATCTTTATCAATAATTTACAAGAACAACTATCCTATGAGTTATCAACCGCTACCTTGACCACCTTCGATCAAGCTATAGATTTAGCTCGAAGAGTGGAGGATGCTCTTGTTAGGAGAGGTCAACTTAAAAAGAAAGATGATGAGAAAACATCCAGAAATCAATATAAAAATAAACAAGTTGTGGGCGATGGAGTCACTGATAGTAGAAATATCGCTACTGTTAATGTTGCAAAAACAACAGAGAAATTTATACTGAAACCTCCTGATAAACCACCCCAAGAATTTACTAGGTTAAATCAACCCTTATCAACCATTCTCCCACAATTACTAGCGTGAGGAATGATCCAATTACCAAATATCCGGGAACCTGATCCAACTATACCCGGATACATGGCTGATTTACACTGTGATTTCCATAGAGGACCTGGACACGCTACCAATTCTTGTAAAATATTAAAACATAAAATACAAGACCTGATTGATAACAATGAGATGGAGGTGCAAGCCTTTCAACCTAAACAAAATCCTCCTAATAATGCTCAAAATAACATCCCCCAAAATCAGAATCAGAATGCCAATCAATCATTGGACATATTTCAACATCCTTTACCAAAGCATGGTAAAGAGGTGGCTAATAAAATTGAGCATCATAATGTTCCCCCTCCTACTCGATATGTAGGAGCTATTAGTGGACATTTACCTGTTCATGATCCACAAATATTTGACACTACTTTATCCATGGTTACGGCCAGACCTCTACATAATATTCGGACACGTGATCTTAGTGATACCGAATATGAGACTGAAAGTGACATGGAAATCACTTCAAATCAATCGAATAGTTCTGAAGATGAATCAGATCCTATTCAACCTATCACAAGTTCTATGATTCCAGAAGAACCATTTCCTAGAAGAGTCACTACTCGACCATCTTCTCACCAATTACTTTCTAATGAACAAGCCATAAACGCTAGACCAAGACCCATTCATCATCCACAAAATAATATTGTAGGTACCATCGAAGTTGTTACTCGACAACAGGCTCAAAATTCTCAACAAGATCAAACTCAGAATGATGGATCAGCTCCATTCATTTTGAAAAATCCCAATAAAGGGAATCATGCACCTAATGTTCAACCTAAACCTCCTTATAATATTAATGAACAATTATCAAATACTACAGCTAGAATTTCCCTTTTAGACCTTTTAAGATCTTCTCCTACCCATAGGGATGAATTAATGCTCACATTAAGCCAAATGATGGTACCACAAAATATTCAACCTGAAGCCATGTCCAATACTATCATAACTCGAGAAGTCGATTGTATTGACTTTCGGGATAAAGATATACCACAACATAGTTTACATAAGGATAACCCCTTATATATTACTGCCCTAATTGGAGATGTAGCAGTTAAACGAGTCTTGATTGATAATGGTTCATCTTTAAACATATGCACTTTTGACTTCTACCAAATATTTGGGTTTAGAAGTGACGAAATGAAAAGAACCGATATGATTATAAAAGCCTTCAATGACGAAACACAAGAAACATGTGGAGTTATTACTATCCCATTGCAAGTTGGTCCTCGAACCTTAGACACGACCGTGTTTATTGTACATTGCCCTGCATCATACAATATACTCTTGGGTCGCCCTTGGATCAACGCGATGCGAGCTGTTCCCTCAACTTTACATCAGTGTGTTAAATTCGAATTTAAAAATCAGTTGGTTACCATTCATGGTGATCCTAGACCCTTTGATATGTGTGCTTTGGCAGAACCTGTTGGAGTTCAATTTTGCCCTGCTCTGTCATCCACACATCCTAATTCTAATCATCCGCTTAAACGTGTGAAACACACACTCATAACATCATCTACTTTTTCCCCACCAACTACACCTCTACATGTAGTTCAACCATCTTCCGAACAAACCACATTAGGACCTCAAAAAGATCCTAAACCCACAACCAATGCTTCTTGTTTTACTCCTATAACTTCCATACCTATAGATCCATCCAAAGACATCTCTACAACATCTACACCTACCAGAGGCATATTTTCCGCATCCGAAAACATAGGAAATGTTCCCTCTACCTCTTACGCTCTTACTGACGAGCTCTTACCCGATTTATCTAAAATTCTTGTATCAGAGAAAACAAACGTTGCTATGCAAGATTCCCTTATTTTAAATAAATTGCCACCCTCTCCTCGTACTTTGGGCCTCCCACAGCCTATGGGAAGTATCTACCAAGTCGGGAGTTGTGCTTTTATTTATAAGGGATATGACTGGGGAAGAATACCTAGAAACATCAAGACACATTATGATGGATATGCTCGATGTTATTTTACTAATGAGTATATTAAAGCTAAGTCTATAATGCTTAAATTGGGATATAAAGGGAAAGGTTTGGGACCTTTTCAGAATGGTATGAAAGAACCTTTTGAGGTAGAACCATGGCCTGCCCGATGTGGTGTGGGCCTATTTCCTAGTAAAGGTCAGCCCTTCCCATTCGAGGATGATGACCATCTCATATGTTACCAAGATTATTTGGATAAACGTGATGCTTTGCATTTAAGGGATAATCCATTTACATGCAATATGCTATCCATAGCTTACCCTGAGATGATTGTTGAATCCGACGATGAGTTGGAGGGGGATATCTTCCATGATGTCTCCGTTGAGGAATTGTTACATAACGAATTTTATTTCGATGGCTCTATACCTAGTGTAGCCCAGCTTGAGGCCACGGCTCCTCAAGATGAATTATCCAAGCTAACTTTGGAAGAATTACAAGAATTAGGCGTTTCACCCGCCCCATCTAATTTTGAGAGAGATCTACATATGGAAGTTGAAAACGTTATAAAAATTAACATTGGAACCGAAGATAACCCTCACATAATCAACATTGGATCAGAATTGAGCCAAGAAAAACAAGATAAATACATTTCATTCCTAAAAAAATATGAAGATGTTTTTGCTTGGACATATGAAGATATGCCAGGATTAGACCCTTCTATAGTTATGCATCACCTAGTAGTCCATCCGGATGCTAAACCTGTTAAACAAAAACTTAGAAAAATGCATCCTAAAGTGGCCTTACTAGTCAAAGGAGAATTAGAAAAACTCTTGAAGGTTATTTTTATACAAGCCATTGATTATGCTGAATGGATCTCAAATGTAGTTCCAAGTAACTAAGAAAGAAGCTACCAAAGTTAGGATTTGCACAGACTTTAGAGATATTAATGTTGCATGCCCTAAAGATGATTTTCCTCTTCCCAACATGGATCAGATCATTGATTTTACTGCTGGGAGCGGAATGATATCCCTAATGGATGGATTCTCTGGTTATAATCAAATCAGGATAGCTCCTGAAGATCAGGCTAAAACAACCTTTATTACCCCTTGGGGAACCTTTTGTTGGAAAGTGATGCCATTCGGTTTAAAGAATGCAGGTGCAACATATCAACGAGCCATGACTTATATCTTTCACGATATGATGCATGATATTCTACATGATTATGTAGATGATATTATAGCTCGTTCCATCAAAGAAGATGATCATTTAGATGACTTGAGAAAAGTTTTTGACCGGTTAAGGGAATATCTTATCCGACTAAATCCAGCCAAATGTATATTCGGAGTTAAGTCCGGTAAATTATTGGGGGTTATAGTTTCTTTACGTGGCATTGAAATTGACCCTCTCAAGATCGCGGCTATCACTGACATGCCCGCACCCACAAATATATCTGAATTACGAAGTCTACAAGGTAAACTTCAAGCTATTCGTCGCTTCATCGACAAGTTGGCAGACAAAACCGGACCCTTTCTTAAACTTCTTAAAAAATATGTCTCTTTTCATTGGGACGACGAATGTCAGGAAGCATTCGAACTCCTCAAACAATATCTCCTTCAACCACCGGTGCTTTCCCCACCTAGATTTGATCGTCCATTTATCTTGTACATTTTTGCTTCAGATTGTGCCTTAGGAGCTATGTTAGCTCAACTTGACGATGAGAAGAAAGAACGTGCTAATTATTACATCAATAGAACCTTAATCAGTTATGAAACTCGTTATACGGTATTAGAGAAGTTATGTCTCGCAGTCGTATTTTCTACACAGAAACTACGCCATTATATGCTCAGTCAAAAACGTATGTTATTGCTAAATTCGATCCTTTGCGGTATCTCATGAGTCGACCGTACTTATCTGGTCGCACAGCCAAGTGGGTTCTTGCGCTAAGCGAGTTTGAACTCACGTTTATAGGACAAAATTCTGTTAAAGGTCAAGTCATAGCAGACCAATTAGCTGCTGCACCCTTAGAGTCTACCCATCCCCTCATCATTGAGTTTCCTAACGAATGCCTTAGATTAGAGGCAGACCATCCTGAGCAATGGTCCCTATACTTTGATGGAGCCCGATGCATGAGTGGGGCTGGTGCAGGTATTATTTTAATATCTCCATAGAAACATCTTATACCTCTGTCCTTCAAATTAACATTTGCTTGTACTAATAATACTGCTGAATATGAGGCTCTAATCCTTGGATTACGAGCTGCCTTGGCCCTAAAAATTAAAAATTTATTGGTTTTCGATGATTCTCAACTTGTCATAAATCAAATCAATGATGTTTATCAGACCAGAGATGATAAATTACGCCCATATAAAGCGTATGTCTTACAATTATTATCTTTATTTGATCACGTTACCTTGGAAGCTATTCCTCGAACTAGCAACCGTGCGGCTGACGCTATGGCTGCAACTGCATCTCTTTTGCCCTTGGAGTTAGATGATGAATATGCTACCATCATTATTCATCGACTCCAGGAACCCGCTTCAAGAAAATCATGCTTAGAACCTTTGGATGTGTTTCTAATCAACGAAACTACTCCTGAACCATGGTACACTGATATATTTAATTTTCTACAAAATGGGGCCTTTCCTGAAGGTTCTAATAGCAACCAGCGTCGGTTATTACGTAGACGAGCAAGTCGTTTCATAATTATTGGTAATACCTTGTATAGGAGATCTTTTGAAGGCATCCTACTGAGATGTTTGAATCTAGCAGAATCTAAATCAGCTTTGCGTGAAGCCCACAATGGATCTTGTGGGGGGCATTTTAGTGGTAGCGCCATTGCTAAGAAGATCCTTAGGATAGGATATTTTTGGCCTACCATGGAGAATGATGCACATGATTATGTGCGCCATTGCGACAAGTGCCAAAAATACGCTAACCTTGTCCATGCGCCCGCACAAGAACTGCAGAGCTATTTCATCTCCTTGGCCCTTTTCAAAATGGGGCTTAGACATCATTGGAAAAATCAACCCCTGTGTCATCTGATGGACACAAATTCATCATAACCGCCACTGAGTATTTCACGAAATGGGTTGAAGCTATGCCCTTAGCTTCTTGCACTGGAACCCAAGTTTCCAAGTTTATTTTTAATCAAATTATTTGTAGGTTCGAAATTCCTGCAAATCTCATCTCAGATAATGGAACTTGTTTCAAAAATAAAGATGTCAAAAAATTATGTCAAAAATATAAAATTCAACATCGATGGTCCACTCCCTATTATCCTCAGGGTAATGGCCAAGCGAAGCATCTAATAAAACATTAATCAAAATCCTCAAAATATTGGTCAATAAATCTGGTCGAGATTGGCACATCCAATTATATCCTGCTTTGTGGGCCTATCGAACTAGCGTTCGCACCCCCACAGGTACTTCACCTTTTGTTTTGGTTTATGGCGCTGAAGCAGTTTTTCCCTTTGAACTAGAAGTTCCTTCTTTGGCTCTGCTACTTCAAGATACTGAAGTAGGAGATGAATATCGTGCTGGTAGATTTAGTCAGCTGGAGCTCCTAGATGAAAAGCGCATCAATGCTTTGGAGCATCTTCGTGCCTACCAAAACAAGCTTAAGAGAGCATACCTCAAGAAAGTTCATCATCGATCCTTTGAGATCGACGACCTTGTCTTAAAAGAAAATCAAAAAAATACTAATGCAACTAAAGACCTTAAAGGTAAATTTGAGCCCAACTGGCTTGGACCATATGTCATCACTGCTAAATTTGGATCGGGAGCATATCAATTAGCTACCTTAGATGGTAAAGATCTTAAAGAACCTATGAACATTATGCATCTTAAGCGCTATTATGCATAACATTTGGTCATTTCATCATTTGTATATATTGTGTATTTTGCATATTGTTTCCTTTTAGTTATTCATATAAAATTTCAAAAAACAGTAATCGTATTTCTTCTTTCCATTCATCAATTAAAATCAAAATATAAAAACATCAAAATCCTTAAAATCTTCAAAAACATCTTTTATTTTCGCACATATCAATTCTTGAAGTATTGCAGTTATATTTTCAATTATTTTGGATAAAATAGCATTTATTTGGAATCCCGCACTTTCACACTCACATACATAAATATCTTGCTTTTATTTGGTATGATTATTACTCTCTCTTATATCAAAGTCCACATTTGAATTAAATAAAGTTTTGAGCATAGAGAATTGATCTGGTTATTTACTTGAACCAAGCATATCTTTTCACATTAAAATGATTTCATTGCAAATTCAATATGATGCTACATAGTAGAAGTGGTTTCTTGAGCGAAAAGTTTCCCCTGCTATCCTATCATGCACATGGTCTAGAATCTTTGAGAATTGACAAAAGGACAAGCTCACCCCTACCCGGAATAAAAATCCCTTGCTCTACAGCCAATCCGAGCAAGTATCCCTAGTATAGGAAGAAAAAGAAAAAGTCAAAGAAAAGGAGAAAAAGAAAAATATCATTTTGTACCATCGCAACAATATTTCAGCATTATCTCAGTTCCAAAAAAAAAAAAAAAAAAAAAAAGAAGCAAAAGAGAAAAGAAAAGCAAAAAGCAATAAAATCCCTTTCCCTACCCCTTGAAAAGAAAAGAAGGGTGAATGAGCTTGAATCCCTGGAATTCTCAATTATTCGAAAACTGTGAGGTAAGCCCCATAACAGGTGGTTTGTGCCCAACCCACTTGGCCTTGGGTAATTCCTAGCGTGGTGATATGTCTGTCACATTAGCGACCTTCTTTTGTATAGACCTATGTCGGCTTATGGATAGCTAGCTCTTGATAACCCGACTTACATAGTAGTCTGGTACGGTTACATGCATATAAATCATGGTCAAGGAACACTTATTTGGTTAATTCAAATTACTTGTATCAAATTTTCTTGCTCAAAATTGGTGAATGAACAATACAATTGCACACACATTTGTATTTGAGAGATTTTGTATCATTATGATAAAGCAAGATCGGTAATGAACTCACATTTGCACATGAGGGTTCCGTATAAATCTATATTTGTCTTTGAGATAATGTAAAATATTTCTGCAACTCTTTTTTGGAATAATTTTATCTTCTTATTTCAGCACATCTGTTTAGTATCAAAACAACTATATACATTGTTTTCAAAAATCACAAAATCCTTTCAAACAACATATGACACAAATATAATAAAAAAAGTCATGTTCATATTATTATTTTCTGTTTATCAAAAGTCAAAAATCAATCATGCCATAAAGCTAAAATATCAATTTCTTCTTTGGATTTCGCGATGATGGTATAAGTCTATACCTATAATTCTATGCCTAGCGCAAACCATTGTTCTAATTTTATTTTCCCATTCATTTTAAAAATTCATAAAAACATATGACTTACATCATTATGTTACACAATTGTGCTTTAAAAAGAACGAACACTTATTCTATTTCATGTCATTATGTCAACATTCAATTTTGCAATGATGGTATAGTTCCTAGGGACTTATTCCAAAACTTTTATCACACTTAGGAATTTATGCCTAGCAAAATCATATTTCTTTAATATGTCATGCATAATATTTTTTATGAAAATCATCACCATCATCACTTCCATCATCACAACACAAAGTCTTAAGACAGTCTCTTAAGCACTCTTTTACTTTTAACAATATTTCTATCCTGGGATTAGCTTGACGACCTAGCGAGCGGCGACTCCATGAAATGGTCTATAACAACGACAATGTCCTTTGAAATTATTGTTAGAAGTCTCTTTTATTTTTCATCAAATCACACCTCAACAAAACAACTAATTTATTCACATCAGATTATTTCATTTACAAATATTATGCCATGACATAAAAATTATAATTTATTTCCAAAATGACATAATTACATGAATCATCAATCACCAAAATTTAAAACTTAAAGCATCATAATACAACATATATACACAAGTCATATCATCAAAAAGACAATCTATGTATATCATCAATAAATTATACATCATCTGGATTGGTATGCCACAATCTATACCCTGGCATACTCAATCCTCTCAAAAATCTATACAATCTCTGCACTCTGTAGCAGCTAGCCTCGAGAAGCCCTCGAGCTCTCAGCCTCATCTCCTCCCCCGCCCTGGCATGGAGGAGGTGGTCCCATAGAGGTCCGGGCTGTGTCTCGGGTCCTCACCGTTGATCGTGAGGATGTCCTCGATGATCCCATCATGACTGGCTCTGCAATGGGGGCTGGCAGTGGTACCCTCTATCCCTCTGGAACCATGTGATAGTATAGCCCCTGGTAGAATGCGGTCTGAGCAATAGACCACGCCAGATCCCGAGTGCTCGCCCCTCCACTCCGAGCCCTGAGCCATGTAGCCTCATCCTGTAGTGTCTGCACCTAAGCCCGGAGGTGGGCAACCTCAGCCTAGAGAGCCACCGTCTCGCTGCTCTCCCCTACCTCGACACCCTTGCCCTTATCAAGCGATGGTGGTCTCTCCCCCTACTAAGAAGGGACTCCCCTCTCCCTCCTCCCTGTCTCTTGAGGTCTCTATGGAGCCTGACCCATCCTCTGGCATCTCTCCTATGGAGACCATCGCTGCTCTCTCCCGTCATGACCCCACGTTGCCTCAATAGTAGCCTGATGCCGCCTCCCCAACTGTCACACCACGACATGCACTGGACCCTATGCCCTCATCATCCGAGGAGGGCGGATGCCTACGTACCAGGCATCATAGCCATCTACAACCCCAACATCATCACCATCCATTGGCTGGATGGGGGCATCGTCCGCATCTTGACTCCAGAACCGCTGCATGTCTGGAGCCCCGCTCAACGTGGTACTATCTCGGATAGTCCGGGAGTACTCGTAATCCCTGAGAGAAGGGATCCCCTATTGAAGACCGAACTATCATAGAACTCGGTCGTAGCGGTGGAGCTCTACCTCTCCCCGCTCCATCCTCAGCCAGCAGACTCATCTGATGTGAGCCAGCTCCTGTCCATCCTCTCCCCACCCTGGGTGCTCCCTCCATGGCCTCCAGGTGATCTGGTCTAGGATGAGGTCATCTAGCAACCTCCGTGACATCGACAGATCTATCCGCCATTGTGACCCTCTCTGGAGCCACCAATAGAAAACCCGGGGCCTCTCCCGGTCAACCCCTATCAGTGGGAGCCCTATCGGCCTTCGCACCGCGATGTGCTCCCAGCACCAAACCTGCAGCAACGATGTCAAAACCAGACATCGGCCTCCCTTGTATACGACCCCATGCAGGATCCTATACAAGTGGCACAGTACAAAGCTGCCCCATGCAAACCTGTATCCGTGGTCTCTCATATCGTAGACCACATCTAAGAGGAGCCACGGTAGTCTGCACCCACTCTGGTGGCACAAGCAGTAAGCCACCTACTACCCCTACCAAAACTCGAGTCAGCCTAGATGCCCCAGGCATCTGCCTTAGAGACTCGATGTTCACTCCGCCCTTCTCTAGGGTGAAGCTCGGGTCTCCGATCAATCTCATCATCGCCTGGCCCTGATTGGCCGTAGGAGTCATCAACCGTCCTTGTATGGGGATCCTCATGATCCTCCATACATCCTCTAGTGTGGGAGCCATCTCCCCTATCGGTAGCCGAAAGTAGGATGACCCCGGATACCACCTCTCTGCTAGGGCTATCAGTAGCCCCATGTCTGTCGGTACTTGTGGCATCTCTGCCACATGCTACAAACCGACCTGAGCCAGTCGGTCGCGCTCCGCCTGATCGAGCGCGGCTATGTCGTCTCTCAGCCCGTCGTATTTCCATTCTCGACTCTTTAGTAATCCCCTCTACAAAACAAACAATAAAACCATAAAATCCATTAATAAACCAATCATTAAAATAAAATTAAAAACATTTTAATCAAACTTAATTTCTTAAAAGTGACGATATCGTCCACCATTGGATGATATCGTCCCAAATTGGGCAAAATCATCCTTTGTAGGATGAAATCGTCTCCGATTTCACAACTTGGGGATCGCCCCTTGTTGGACGGGATCGCCTCTAGTTTGCCGATTTTGCCCTCCGACGAAATCGACGATCTAGGGACGATTTCGACGAAATCGGGACGATTTCGTCCCGACGTCGTCGACGGCCTAAAAACGGCCGCGATGCCCCAAAACAATCAAAATTTCAAACAAACAATTGCATAAATTAAATTCAAACCTAATTCACTAGGATTAGATCCTTACCCGTAGCCCGCGCCGGACCTCTGTCGATCGGTGCGCTGTCTCAACCATTTTTGTCTACAGAGCTCTCAAACCAGTAAAAATGAACAGTAAAAATGAATTAGGGTTTTACCCTATTTTCTTAATTTTATTTAAAATCAACAACATTTTTTTTTAATTTTTGCTTTTTCGTGCTTTTACCTCAAACGTTCGATTTGGGTAAAAACACGGAGGGGGCACCATAGTAAGCAGTCATACGATTCGACCTAGAATCGTCGTCTAAAAAAATTGAGTAAATTTTTGCTTTCTCGTAAAACAGGAAGAACTCGTCTTTAACGCATTTTCTTCGAAAAATTTGCTAAAGAGGGGGCAAAATGTAGCACCCCAAAATTGGCACAGTTAAACATTAATAAAAAGATAAAAATTCAAATTTTAACCCCAAACCGCCCGTTAACCGCTTTCCTTGTTTTTCGCGCCATTTTTAGGATTTGTTTTGACCGTTGGACAATATCATCGCAGATTAGACGAAATCATCCCAGATCTGACGAATTCGTCTGGAACAGAATGTCCAGACGATTTCGTCCCAAAATCAAATTTTCATAATTAGCTTCTGTTTCAACAACTTCTCTAACCTAGGCAAAAAGCGTGTCTGCGTAGTTAGAGTCTCCCCCGTTGGAGATCTCCCAAATTGGGATGATTTCCAACCTCCTAACCTCTCCCTAATCCTATATAAACTAGGATTTTCTTAGTTTATCCCCCTGAACCCCCTAGCTGACGGATTTCCCTGCAAATTCAATTCCTTGTGCCTTAGAACACCTTCATACTTTTGTTTGCATTGCATATTTCAAGTTTTCTTGCAGGAATCTTACTGTTCTTCAACCGAAACAAGCTTGGATCGTCGCAGGCGATTACAGACGATTTCGGACGATCCTGTCATAGTTCGACGATGATCTCGTACGATTGGAGGCGATCTCGACTGTAGTCCATATTGGGGGCAATCAGAGCTTAGAGTTTGCATTTCCTTATTGTTTTCTGCATTTCTTTATGCATTGTCTTAGTTATTGTATTTATGCATCTTGGAGTTCACCTCATTTAATATAAATGCATGATAAAACCAAAATAAATTGTTAAGTTGATGCATTCCCTTTTAATTGCTATTTTGATTTATTATTTAGACAAATTCATTGTTATTTCTATCATTTCCCCTTGCTTTTGCAATTGCATTTTTGGTATTTTGTATCTGTTTCTATGATTGCAGGTTTCTTATGAATTCGTCTGATGAATTCGTCAGATCGACGATGATCTCGTCTGATCTCAAATGACCTACCGAGATCTGAGATGATTCTGTGCAATTCCAGATGATTACGTATGATTTGAGATGATTTGGACTGCTACAAGACTCAGAATCTTCATCAGACATCCGAAAATCAAGTATGTTCTATCCTATTTAGCATATTCTCTGTGTTTAGCATTTATTCACATTTTTTGTATTCATAAAATCAGCATTGGCATATAGAATAGTTTAGATTCATCTTGGCCAAACCTAGGAATTGAATGATTAAAGCGCAAAATGAACACATCAAACCTACTATCAACCTAGGCGTGGAAACTGCCACTCAAAAGTTTCCTGGTGAACCCACCATCCGTCAAAAATTCACCCTTATACCCCTCCCCCGAGAGGCGGGACCTTCAAAGGGCCTCTCAGTCCGAGGTATTGTCCCATCCTTCTCGCATCCCCCTTTCGGGCGCGGATCCTATAGCCTGAAGGTAAGGATGCGAAAAATTTGGAGCGATACAGAAGTAAACTAATTATCTCAGTGCAATTCCATTCACTTCCAAAAGAAAAGTCACTGTCAAAATATTCCTCTTACTGAAGAATATTCTTCTAACTACCAAGCAATATGAAGACTTTCGATGGCTCTTTATGGACTATTTGATGATTTTTTTTTTTTTTGGTAAATAAAAGTCTTCATTAATTACCGGGTTTTGTAGGTTAACCCAAAACCTATTACAATATCCAGCCTTCTGCTGAGATTGTAGATCCTAGTCATCCTTGAAACTTTCTTACCAAAAATTGTGTTGAATCCCCTACAACACCTTACTAACAAAGCACACCCATACCTAAACATAACTGTAAACATTACTTACATTGACAGGAATTGAAGTTTGGAACTTTGCACTTGTGAAACCTGTTGCTTGCCCATTTCCTATTCTCTGTTGAAATCTTCCAAGGCTTACGCCCTGTTACCTTCATTTCCAATTTGGTATGATTTAGAGGGAAACCCCATAGTTATTACCAGCTTCATGGGGAAAGAAAACCCATTCATATTTCTCCTTAATGGGTAGGTTTCTTTCAATGACTAATAATGTTTTCCACTTCACGTGGCACACCTTGTGTCCATGGCACTATTTGATGATAATAATGATGAAATGCATATTATTTTTTTAAATCCTAGTGATAGCCTCTAAAGAATTAAAAAAAAAACATTTTAAGTTTATTTTAATGAAATCTTAAATTATTTATAAAATGGTTGTAAATATGTTATGAAGATAGTGTAAGTGTTTGAAGTTTGGTTTTGTTTTAGGAGGTTTATTGATAAGCGTAGTTTTTGACCTTATAAGGTTATGGCTGGAATGGCTTACAAGGTATCATAGTTAAGAGAGGTTTTCTTAAGCTTATGTGTCAATTGTGAAGGTTTATCACACTACCAAATTAAAAAAATGGTTGTATCAAACCGCGATGTGGGCGAGTGTGTGAGAGGGTGGGTGTGTGGTTGCTGTGTGTTAAATTCCTATTAATAAGTATGTAAGCGAGTATGTGAGAGGGTGGGTGTGTATTAAATTCTTATAAGTATAGCTCTTAGCTTTATGAGATATTATGGTTAAGAAGAAACTGCTCACTAGGAAAAGACTGCTCAACCCTATGCATTGATCGTATAGATTTCTCACATTAACCAAATAAAAATTGTAAATATTAAATTTATTTTCTATTTATATAATATTATGGTATATTTATTGTATGACATTTAGTTCAATTATTTATATTTTTTAACTTAAAAAAATCTAGATTTAAGTTAAAACATATAAATAATTGAACTAGATGTCATACAATAAATATACCATAATATTATATAAATAAAAAATAAATTTAATATTTATATATTATATAAAATATAATATATAATATATTATTAATATAAATTTATTATTAAAAAATGTGATATTTTATAATTTTATAATTAAAAAATATGGCACAACAAATTTCAGCATAGATATCATAATAGATTTATAGAATATTAACCTTCACATTTACTAAAATAAACAATGTTTTTCTTGTACAATTAAAATTTGATTTATTTGTAACACAAAAAATCATATATGTAGGGATTTTTTCAATGATTAGAACCAACTTATATCTAGCATTTAAATAAAATTTTAAATATTAGGTATAAATAATAATAATAAAAAATTAATATGTGTTTGTCTAAAATACATTAACATATTGGGTGTTGGGTTAATTAATTTTATATCGTATACAACCCTCCATAATATTGATTGTTTTTTTTCTAAGTATTTTTATTCTCTAATATTATATTTATTTTTTAGCTTTAATTTTGTTATAAATTTGTATTAACTTTTTTTATTATAAATTGGTTTTAATTTTAAGGTGTATAACATTATATTTTGAAGATTATATCTTTTGAAATGTTTATTATTATTATTATGCTAAGTAATGTTGGAGATATTACATTATTTGGTATATCGAAGTATCATGGGTACTATTATTATTAATTTTTTAAGCGCAAAACCCCTTGCGGGGCTGCCTTGGTTTGAGAGACCACAAACAGGGGGTTCTATACCGTCAAAGTCACCCGGGAGTCGCACCCAGACCTGCTCGCACCAACATTATCAATTGGATTTTGGGTACCCAATTCAGCTTTTTGGTAGGGTGGAGATTCGAACCTAGGACCTCCCTTGGAGGATTGCCCTCTCCTCTCCAACTCACCTACAACACCTGGGTTCATGGGTACTATTATAAATATTAGTCTAGGAGTGTGTTTTATATTTCTCTAATGTATCTTTCAAAGTGTGAGAATTATCCATTTATTATGTACTAAAGTGTGTAAAGTGTGAGGTGTGAGTTGTGAGAGTGCAAAGTGTCAAGAGAGCAAGTGAAGAGTCATAGGTGTTAGGTGTCAAGTATGGAAGTAAAGAGTCATGTGAGAAGTTATGTAATTATGAGGGCTTTGTCATAATGTGAGGAATGTGAAAGGATGCATCTCTTGGGTAGTTTGAGGGGAGCAATAGTCAAGAATATTGAAGAGTCATTTCTAAAGTTATATATTGGAGACAAAGCTCGTGCAATGTAATCAATTTGAATATAATAGATATGATTTATGAATATAATTATGAAATTTATTATTGTGAATTTCTTGTGTGATTTATGAATGTGATTTATATTTGATCCTAGATAAATTTACCTGTGACATAATTTGGCAGAATTGCCATTAGTAGTAGTATCATAGCCTCATTCTGGCCACTTGAGCTTGTTGGAGAGAAGTTTTTTGAAGAATGAAGAATTTGAAGAGAAAAGGAGATTGTTTGGATGATTTTTGAAGGATATTGTGACTGGTCGATTATTGGAGAAGTTGTTGGATTTATTGGAGGAAAGTTGGATGAGAATTTAATGTGAAGAAGGATTGAAAGAGTGAAGGATGATTTGGAAAAGTAGATTTGAATAATTAGAGGTATTAAAGAAATTGGAGAGAAGATCATTGTCGCATTGAAGATGTTGAGGAGAGGAGAAGATTGCTATGAATAAATTGAAGAGAAGTGGATGCCGATTAAGGAAGAGTTGGAGGATATGTGATAGGGATTAATTGATTAATCATAATATTAGATTTACGTAGCCACTTTTATGTCATATTTTATATTTATAAGTGGCCACCTTTGATCACATATGACCACCTATTAGTTTTTTATTGAATAATTGGGCCTCTAGGTGTAGGCCTAATTATCATTGTGATCTAATATTGGTGGTGTATCTAGCTATTTATAGCCAATTTTGGTAATGAAAATCTTAGTTTGGTGTTGTTTAATCCTTCCATTTTCTGTTTGTATCATATTGGTATTAGAGTGGTTCAATCTAGTGTGAAATCTATAAGGCAAGGATTTCCTCCTAGATATTCTCTCCCCCTCAAACATGTTGAAGCTCTAACATTTTATCCTTTGTAATTTTTTGTGTTCCAAAGTTCTACGTATCCTTTTCCTATATGAGATAATGGTCCTCCTATTCCATGTTCTAGGTTTGGTTTTTGTTTTAGATAGTGGTGATCATTCATTTTGACCAACAATACCATGATGTTGTTTCCTCCATTACTATGGTCCATATTTGAATCTGGTGATTATGGTTGATATCAACTTGTTTAACCAGTAGGTGGCAACCCATTTTCATTACAGTTGCATAGAAGATCAATCAGAACCAAGTGCTTCCTCTACAACATCATTTCAATCAACTATGCTTGAGTGCACATCACTTTTGAATTCATCTATCAAAGTTGTGTCAGCTTGGGATGATAGATGATGGTTTTGTATTGACATCTCTCTTTGTTGTAGTTTAACTTTTGACCTATCATAACAAGAAGATCCTGCATCTTTTTGTCTTTGTGTTCCATTATGGCCGTTGGAACATTTTCTTTGCATAAAACCGTTTTGTCACAAGATTCTTATCCATTGGCACTCATTTTTTAGTCCACATCCTTGGTTCTTATCCACAACACCATATCCACTAGTCCATCAACTTGCAATAATAACACTGCTACCTCTATAATGGCTTCAACATCATGATTTTATTTCTCTTCAACTAGTGGATTTTGCCCTTGTGTAGCTAAGCAATCTACAACTCTTTAGGCTATATATTGAGCAGTGGAGTAGTTTGAGGTTAATGAAGTCTCTTGTATCATCTTCAAAACACATTGAATCAACTCCTTTGCCATATTTTCATCCTTTAATGACTTGTGTAATACTTTTAACTCACTAGGTATCCTCACGTGGCCTTGTTTTTGTTTCATTTGCTACATGCCACTCTGTTCTAGATTACCATCTCTATTTTGCCCTCTTGTCTACTCAAGTTCCATTGGTATGCTACATCAACCAATCATAGTAGTTATTTTCCATGTGGACTTAAATTCTTAATCATGGATTATTCTAGGCCATGCCATTTATCACCAAATACGATGTGTCTAATTTGTTAACCACCTTCACTTGCATAAATCATAGTCTAAAGTATTTCATGACATGTTGACACATGACTCATACAATATAATTTTTTGTAATGATTAAGGTTTCCATTGCTTTAATTTTATCATGGAAATGTTGCATATCTATTTCAATTTTTTTGTAACATATGCTACCTGTTTCCACCTCTTACAACCTCCTGAAGGTATTCGTCATCATATATGGTATATAATTTTGTCAAGCCCACATAGCCACTACCTATTACAATATATTGAAGGGCGCACCACATAGGGGACAAATGATGTTAGTTAGCCTTCTTTTACATTATATCCTAATTTATGGATGAAGCACCCCACAAATGTTTGCATGGCTGACTCGTGATCCCACGTGCATAGGGATTTTGTTAGTTTAAATTGCCTTTGCTTTATGTTTATTAAAGTGCATGTCTTAAAAGGGTGGGGTAGGTTAATATTTTAAAAACATCAAAGTATATTATGTAATATTTCTATTTGAAATTTGTAAAGGCTATTCTAGTATTTTTATTTTGTTGAGGAGTCCCTTTTTTCATATAAATTATGGCTTCATTTAGACCTAAATATAGCCTTATTTATAGTCATTGGAAGCTCTTTCCGAGTTGGATCTAGTAAAAACATTATTTTCTATTTTGTAAAGGTATACTTGACCTTTGATGCTCTAAAATTTTTCTTGCCCAAAATTACTTTTAGTAACATGTATCATGGAGTGTATTTTTAGTTGTACCTCACACTCAGTATAATGCAAGTGAACCTAGTAATCAATGATCTCCTCTATCACATTTGGTAGTTATAATGACTAGTTATCCATGCAATCCAATATGATGAGAAGGTTACCATAAGGACACTTGTTATTTCTTATTATAAGATCTTCTTTCGAGCAATTTTATTCTATCAAAACAATCTAATTTTGATATTAGAACAAGTGTTATAGCAACCTTGTTCTATGTCCTATTTTGAGGTAAGTTCTATGTCAGACGTGTTCTCATATATCTGTTGAATCAGATTTTATGTTTTGATTCCTATGTGTATGTGATCAATATGTATCACATAGGTACTCCTATCATTAGAGTTATTGTAGCCCTCTAATGATATGTCTTTATTTCAGTGGATTTAAGCATTTAAGCTTGGTTTATGTCTTCATCAGTAAGACTCATAAGATTTCATAAGGTAACATTACATCAGTTTGTTTTGCATCCGCTTCTGCATTTGGTTTACTGGATCCTTATATATCTCTACTCCAATTTGGTTGTTCCAACTCCTACTCCTATATAGTTGTTTTAGTTATTATTCCTATTCTAGTTGTTCTAGTTTTTGATCCTATTTTGGTTGTTTTAGTTTTAGTTTTAGTTTTTCTAGTTCATGTTCTTGCTATAGATTTTATTCCTTTTGCTCTCAATCTATTCTCATCACTATATGGATCATGATTCTCCTTCCTTGTTTGTACACATTAGATTACAATGTTTCTATAGTGGGAAGGAATGATAGGGATTAATTGATTAACCATAATATTAGGTTTACATAACCACTTTTATGTAATATTTTATATTTATACATGACCATATTTGATCACATATAACCACTTTTTAGTTTCATGCTAAATAATTAGGCCTCCAGGTGTAGGCCTAATTATCATTATAATCTAATCTTGATGGTGTATCTAGCTATTAATAGCCAATTTTGGTAATGCAAATCTTAGCTTGGTGGTGTTGAATCCTTCCCCCGTTTGTTTGAATCAAGACACATATTGTGGTTGGAACAATATTGATATATTGAATGCTGGTAAATGTGTTGAGATTGTACCCTGTGAGACATCAAGCTTGTAAGAAGACTATGAGCTATGAGAAAGTATTAAAAAAAGTAAAGTAGAAAGTAATATCTAAGTTAAAGTTGCCCTGGTTAGCAAAGGATAAGAGAGGGACTGGAGGAAATTAATAAAACTTAAGAGAAGATTATAAGCTATGAGATAGTATGTTGTGAAGATGATGACAATTTGGTTTCTACCTAAGTTTGAACATTGCTAAGGAGTATTCATATTGTTGCTATGAATTTTGAGATAAAGGAATGTCTTCAGGATACACAAAGGAGTCATTTGCTATACTATAGTTCCAACAAAGAAAGGAGGGAAAATTGTAATGTCTTACATTCCATAGTAACGAAAGATGGAAAACTTAACTTTTACACTGAGACAAGGAATCTAATACGTCCTAGAAAATCAGTTACAGTCAGGTAAAGTTTAATTTGGAAGGTTGGAATATTTAAGGTGCTCAAATTTATATTGCTTGGAGATATAAGGTATAAAGTATTATATTATTTAATTAATATTTTAGGAGAGATAAGGAGAAAATATAATTAAATCAATGAATGAAAGAAATAAATGGTAGAGGAAAAATAAATAAATTAAAGGGGGAATTGAAAATTGCTTTGGGAGATATAAGAAGAGTAAAGAATTTAAACTTGATAATTGATGAATGGTGAATTAAAATTTGAATGATTGATTGATGCAAAAGAAGAAATGAATTAAATTTGGGAGATATAAGGAAACTAAATGCATGAAATTTGAATTGAATATTGAAATAAATGAAGAATTTGATTTAATTGAAGTTTGAAAGCAAAATTATGAAATTTTGAATTGAATTGAGAGATATAAGAATTGAATTTTATTAATGAAATGAAGATGGAATGATTGAATGTTGAATGAATTAAATTTGAATATTGTTTGAATATTATTTGAAGAAGGAATTATATATTTGAGTGATTAAATAAAAGGGAAAAATTTAAAATTAAATTGTGGGTGAAAAATTGATTATTTGAAGAAAATTGGATTTGAAGAATTTAAAGAAGAATTGATTTAAAGGAAATTTTTGTCAACATGGCAACTAAAGAAAAAAATAAACAAACATTCAGGATACTTCAGTGGAAGATACTAATAAAATGTTGAAAAATCTAAAACATTGTACGCAATGTATGATAAAAAATATTGAAGGACAAAAATATATCAATAAATAAAGGCTTACAATCAATTTTCAAAGAAACTAAAGATGATTCTTTTGAATGCTCACTAAAAATCTAAACTCAAATATTACTAAAGCAAATGAAGACTCTAAAGGTGCTTTTACATTACCTATTGATATAGGAAAGATAATGTATATGGCATTACTCTCTAATGAAGTCCTTAAAGACAAGAATAGAAAACAAGAAGAAATGATTAAAAATATAAAAAACAAGCCTACAATGAAAGATGTATGTTGTGATACAAATGATTTAAGACCTATGACAACAAATGAATGTTGTGATACCATAGAATTAAAACCCATGATGACAAATGCATATTGTGATACTAATGATCTTCATCAATAGGAAAAAGAGAATTACAAGTTGTGATACTTGTGATTTGGGATCCACGACAAATACAAAAGAACTTATTCCAAGAACAAACATTGTATATGATACAAAGGATTTGTAAATGGTTCATGAAGACAAAGAGTTGGCACAAATTATATGTGACAATAGTCATTGTAATGATAATGGTGACAAAGAGATTGGGATAGAGTTTTTGATAGGATACAATTCTGAAAATTTTTGGCAAGAAAATATTGTAAAGCAAACTAATGAAGACCTCAAACAATCAGATAACAAATGTGAACATTGTAGCAGTCATGGACACAAGATAGAAAGATGTTGGAATCTTCATTCTTGTGAATATGGAGGTCACAATCACTCTCAAAGATATTGTTGGTATAAAGGAAATAATTATATGAATCATGGATGGATAAGAATGATAACACAAAAATCACTAAATGGATTTCTTTATAAATGTTTTTAAAATTTTAGATATAGCTAGAGGAAAGGTATGAACTTATTCAATAACAAATTTAAAAGAAAATAAGTACCAACAAAAATACCAAATTCATAGTTAGAGAATAAGGATGAAGATAGGAAGTCAAAGACAAAAGACAAATATTGAAGGTTAAGAGCCTTCACACCAAATAATGTGGCTATTGGAGATATTACATTATTTTATATATTGAAGTACCATGGGTACTATTGTAAATATTAGTTTAGGAGTATGTTTTATATTTTTCTAATGTATATGTCAAAGTGTGAGGAGTGTCCATGTATTATGTAATAAAGTGTGCAAGTGTGCAAAGTGTGAGGTGTGAGTTGTGAGAGTGCAAAGTGTCAAGAGAGTAAGTGAAGAGTCATAGGTGTTAAGTATCAAGTATGGAAGTAAAGAGTAATGTGAGAAGTTATGTAATCAATATGAATTTGCCATAAGAGTAATGTGAAAGGATGCATCTCCTGGGTAGTTTGAGAAGAGAAATAATCAAGAATATTGAAGAGTCATTTGTAAAGTTATATACTAGAGATAAAGCTCCATGCAATGCAATCAATTTGAATATAACACATTATGATTTATGAATGTAATTATAAAGTTTCTTATTGTGAATTAATTTTGTGATTTATGAATGTGATTTATATTTGATCATGAATAAATTTACCTATGAGATAATTTAGAAGAATTATCATGAAGTTTATTGTGTTATTGGAGATCTTATTTATAAATTAGTTTCATATGGAATTCCAAAGTAATTTTGAATATATATAAACAAAAGGTAGTTCAAAGCTTTTCTCTTTTTCAAATTGATTCTAAAGGTTTGACATGGATATGTCACTCTTGATCTAATACTATGGAGGAATAAATAATTCTTTTTTAGTATTTTGGTTGGGATTATTATGATCTAGTTTATGTTTATGTGTGATTAGGTTACCACTTATTGATATTAACTTATTATGCTTTCATCGTTAACATTGTAATTTTTTTCCTATGTTCAGAGACAAAATATTTTATTAACAAGCTACATGTATGATATTTGATCTTTTAAGAATCTCAATATCTCTATTTTTTGTTTAAGCTTGATTAAGTTGGAAAGAGAGCACCTTTCAAGGGCCTTTGGTTCAAGATTTTTAGTTTTTTTAAACAAATTTAACTACAACATAATCTATGCATTAACTATACTCTAAGAAAGGTTGTTATATTTGAAAGAAAATTATAGAAAATCCATCAAATATAGGTTCCTTGTTAGAAGGAAATAGAAAAATGCTTCATGTAGATCCTCCATAGATATATGCTTCATCAAGATTTTATTTTGTTCTTATGTGATAATTGATGGATTATTTTACAAAAGCATATATTGTGCCTCCTTATCTTACTTAGTGTTTGACAAATTATTTTTGAAATGACTAATTGTTTCCTTCTTAATATGTTCTTCTTTCTCAATAATTTCTTCCATTTGGATTTAAAATATTTTTAATGAGCCAAAGGTAAATTCTTTTTTTGCTATAATATAACTCTCTTTTCTTAAGCCATTTCTCCCTAGATATTTGGAACTAATATGACTCCTTTTTCAATGCATTATGATAATAAAAAAGTAATTGTTTATCTTTCACATAAGAATCATGGTCCATTCCATTGATTTTTAATATCTCTTATAATTTTTTGAGCTTGGATTAAATATATTTATTTTCTCTATAATGTTACCCAAATATTTAGAATTTGAAATATTCATTTGCTTCTTTACATAATTTATCTTTTGAAGAATCCTATACATATATGATCCTTCAAATTAACTTCATCCCAAAGTAATATTACCATCTAGAAGAAATCAGGGGCTTGGGTCCATATAGTCTAGAAGAAAAATAGCTTTGGATGAATCATAAGTCAAAATAATGGGTTTGTAATATGATCCTACATGTAATAAAATATTTGAAGAAATTGTACACTCTATTTGAAACCATGTGTTTGATAACAAGAATCTATCTAATGTTTTTGCTATATGAGTTTACCCAATGCATCTATTATCCCATGTATATTGAAAACTTGAAGTAATAACATCTCAAAGTCCATTTGAATTGACAAATAAAGCAAAAAATTGTATTGATTTAGACCATCCTAGAGTACTACCCTTATTTTTTCGAAGGAAATAGAACTGTATTGAAGTCATTCCAAGAATCCATAGATCACAATTATGAATCTTCTAGAAGATTTATTTCATCAATAATATCAAGGTCGGTTGAAGTGGTTAGAACTAAACCTAAGAATAATGTGAGATCTAGTTGTAACTTCCATCAACTAGAAATCACATAGATAACATGGCTACTCAATATAGAGCAACCAAACTTGTATATAAACAAGAAATTGATCAATGAATATTATCAACGCATTTGTAACAATTGGTATTAGTGTGGGTTTCCATGGGCTAGTTCTAAGGAGAACATCAAAAAATATAGATTGCAAGTTTGAATTGTGCTTTCCCTTGACAAGTAAATGCTCAAAATTATAAGTAAAGTATCACCTAGAAACAAAAGTTTGAGACAACCTAAAATTACTACCTAACTTAGAAAATCCAAACCTTCTAAATAACTACTTGCACACATTATTTGCAAATATATTGCAAGAAATGAAGCCCTAGGTGATGAAGACCATATAACATAGGCTAAGAAATGTGATAATTAATATTACAAGCCAACTGCTTCACACCAAGGTGCTTAGGCCCTTCATCTTATTGATGCTTAAAGTTTCCTACGTTGTCTTCACAAAAACCAACAAAAGAATGATCAAATTTGCATGCACATCATCATTGAACTTATCCATGACCATTGGGACATGCTTGAGAACAAAGTTTTATCCTAAAAAATTAAGACAAATTTAGATAAAACCATTAAGGTTAGTGTCCCCCATTTTAATCATCTCAAAAAATCCCATTGTCATCATCTTGATCGAACTACCTTTGTCACATCCATCAAGAACCAAAAAAATTGGTCCTATCCTTGAAGACCTGCAAACAATATATCTTAACCGATTTGGTATCATTTTTCAAATTTGGATCAATTGGTCAAATTTGTAATGTTTATTTATTTTTTATAAATTGGTCATTGTATTTTGATTGATGCAAGTACAAGATATATGCAAGTGGTATGTATAAGGTATTATAAGTGGTAATTACATTAAATTATATTAATATAAGTGCTATTTAGGTTTATGTTACATCCAAGGTATTATATTGATATTGTGCTTAAATTAATAATATTCTGAGTCATGTTATTTTTATAGAAAATAAAAGTTATTAATTTAAATTTGTTATTGAGTTGAATTATTTGAGTTATAAGGGTGCATTATCGATGGTATCTGATATCCGAAACATTTATTTAGAGAGTTTTTATTAAGAAGGGGAAACCTTATTTATTCCTCATGGACAAGACCATGTTGATTGAGAAATTCAATAGATGAGATTTTCACACATGGCAAGTGAAGCTCCAATTGCTTCTAATTGAGAAGGATCTTTGGGATGTCATGAATGAAATTGCACCAACATCACAAACTCCTAAAGAAGCAATAAAATAGAATTCAAATAATCAAAGAGCAATAGTAATTATTAGTCTTGGACTCTCATATGCTTACCTACATCACATAGATCTCTCAAAGAATATAAAAGAAGTCTAAAAGTCTCTCAATGCTATGTTTGGTTCACAATCATCAAGTACAAAAATAAAAATAAAGTAGAAACTATTTAGACTAAATATGAATAAATATGGCAATATCATCCAACACATTAGTAAGTTCTACTCTTTAATGAATTAACTAATAGAATCAATGTCAATATAGAAAGTAATGATACAAAAGCCATTTTATTAAATAGCATACCTTAAATTTATAGAAATATTGTGTTTACATTGGCTAATATTAATTCCACCTTGGAGGATGTAATCTTGACTTTGATTGACCAAAAAAATTGAGTTAAAAAAATTGACTTGATGAATGAACATAAGCTATTGCTTGTAAATAAGAGACAATTTAGTAAATATTATTCATCCACATACCAATTTATGTGCTTCTATTGTAAAAAAAGGAGGCACATAATGATGAATTGCGCCCAACGAGCCAAGAATCTAATTGATGACAAGCTAAAAAAAAATAATATGATGGTTGAAAATGAAGAAAATTATGAAGAATGTGAACTTGTAGCATGTAACAAGAAGCCTTCCCTCAAGGAAACAGGGGAGGGATATCTCTTATAAACAAATTCTAGTTGTTAGTGATTGGTTGTGTATATTCCAAATAAAGAATGTTGTGAATGGTAGAGTATATCCCTATTCACAAATTTAATGTATAGCATGCATGTCTATACCCAAGTATTCATGATTGGTTGGTTTATGTTCCTAATCATAGATGTTGCGAATGGTCATGTGTATCTCTTTTCATAAATTTGATGTAAGAATAATGTGTATGTCCCTATCCAGGTGTTAGTGGTTAGTTTTGTATGTACCAAATCATAGATGTTGTGAATGGTCATGTGTGTTCCTATTCATAATATTGATAGTTTGGATAGAGTGTATATCACTATCTAGTTATGTGTTAAAAAATCATAGATAGCTAAGTATGTCCCTATCCATGGTTAAGTATTTAGTTAGTGTTCCTCCTATGTAATAAGGAGGGATTTTGGAAGAGTTATTGCATTATAATATGGTCAATTTTGGTTGAAGTGGTTATAAATACTCAACCCAAGAACCATGTGAGATCTAGTTGTAACTTTCATCAACTAGAAATCACGTGGATAACATGGTTGCTCAATATAGAGCGAGCAAATTTGTATATAAAAAAGCACTTGATCAATGAATATTATGGAATAATTTGTAATAGAATTATTATTTTATTTAAAAAATATGCTAAGGTCCTTCCAACATATTTCAAAATAAGTAGATCTAGTTGAAACATATAAATTTATAAACCCAACTTTGGTATTTTTCTATTTTCCACAAAATAGTCCAATGACCCAATTACTGTTTACTTATAACAATTGTTCATCTCATTTGAAATTGTCCCATATTATTGCAATACTACCTGAATATCCTATAGAATGAAACTACTAGAAAGTCACCTATCTTCCAAATATTTTTAAAATCATCCTCACATTCCTCACTACTTACATTTGTTTCTTTATTTAAAATAAACTCAAGACAATAACAACCTATTAATTGCTTAATAACTCTTTTTTAGGGGTATTATTCATACCCCTAAGTTTCCATTTCATCAAATTTGTCATCATTTTTTATTTTTTTGTGGGTTTAGCCCCACTTCTTGATAACACTCATGATATTTTTATTTAGTTTTCCAAATCGACGTCCATTTAAGTTTTTTTTCTCTTTGCTCATGATTTGATGAACTTCCTCTCCTTTTTCCATTTCCACCAACACTTTGATCTTCATCAATCTCTTTTATATTTTCCTATTGTTAATCATGAGGCTTATCTTCTAAAGATTTATGTTGCCATAAAGAATTTGAAATTCAAGGAATAGCCTCATAAACACTTTCTTCTTTATGTTGCCTCAAAAAACCTAAAGTGCAAGGATGATACTCCATATTAATTACTTTTTTTGTGATGACCTAGAAACCCTATATTTCCATGGATATCCTTCATATACATTTATTTTATGGTGCTCTTGAAACCCTAAAGTGCAACCAATACACTCTCTACTACTTTTATTTTTGTTGCAAGTAAAATATTTTATGCTATTTGATAAAAATTAGGGTGATTTACCTGGATCAAACTTGACTTCCTTCACCTCTTTTCCTCCCCATATTCCTTCACACCTTTAACTCATTTTTTTTGGACTCATCCATTGCACTTCCTCATGCCTTGTGTCATTTTTTATCTAATGGTTTATTCAAGTGAACTATAATAGCCTTTACCATTTGATGTTGTAGGGGTTTTTTTTTGCCACCTATTAGGAGAGGAAAATCCTTGATTGAAATAAATATTACTATTAGATGATCTCCTTGTTTCAAATTGAAGCTTTGTCTCATGTACGCAAATTTCCATATCTTTCTTCATCATCTTCACTTTACAATATGTTTTCATGTGTTTAGTCTCATAACATTTGCAACATTAGAATGCAATATTTTCATAATCCACTTGATGATACCACTATCTTGATTTAGATTTAATCCTAATGTACTCTAGTAAAGGTTTGGAATTATCCATAGCAACACATATTCAAGTGTATACAACATGCCTTCTCTCCTTCATAGGTGGTCACTCCTGAATGCATTCCTCTAAAGTATTGCCAATAATATTCAATACCTTCTTATTGATGAACTAATAAAGAAGTAAAAAAAAAAGCCTAATCCACACCAAAATCCTTTTAATAGTCTATCCACAAAAAAAATCTCCCTTCATGGTTTTAAATTTAATGCATATTTATTCCTAAACCAAGGGCCATCATCCATTAATTTTTCCCTTATTTTTGAACTAGAGAAGAAAATATGCAAAAATCCTTTCGAAAGAAAAGTCATGGAATAATTTGAATTCAATCCTTACTTCCACTTTATCCAATGTTGAATCTCAATAAACTTGGCCTATATATATATAAATGGAAAAAATAAGATTATATTAAGTTATTCAATGAAAAAGGTACATCATCTACCTTTCTAGGTAAATAGGTTTTTGATCCAAGATTTAACATATGATGTAGTGCTATAATCTCTATCAACAAATATACTATAGGAACCCATGTATAATAAAAAATAATAGTACAATGAATTAAAAAAATGAATATATCTAATTCTACTACATCAAGATATAGGATAGAAAGAAGAGCTTCCCTGATCCACATTGCCTACCATCTTAGGGGATAACCATGACAGGTGATGTCACCTTTATCTAGAGCCCAATTGGCCAACAATGCTACAATTTTATTCTATTGTATAGGAATGTGAATGTATTCTACTAATATAAAGATTACCTATACCATATGAATCTTCTCTATAATTCTCCTGAGTCTCCAATCAAGCTTCATATTCTCCATTGGACTCCTCATATGATTGATCATGACTTGTGACTAAAATTCTATCTAAAACTTTTTCCATCCCACCTTTACTACTTCCTAGATTACTCTAAGGATATCACAACCCTCTACCAGGTTGTTGGAAAGTATGCCAATATTCTCTGCAAGGGTGACCACTGAGGTCCCATTCGATAGTATTCCTATCACTCTTACATTATCTCTTCTTGGATTCATCCATGAGGCTCCATCCATGTTAACATTCCTCAATTCTATAGGGGATCCTACAATTTTCCTCGACTATTTTTTGGTACCTTTTGGTTTCCATTTATTTATTTTTTTGAATTGTGAAGAGGGGTTTTGAAAGGATCCCGTAACCTTTTACAATAGTTGTGAAATACCCAGAAGCTCCAAAGAGACAAACAACCAATAGATAGGTAATCCTACAATGATACTAGAGAAACTACTATCAAGGTACAAAAATACTCCATGGGTCCCACACAGGGGAGGGCCTAAATGCTAAAAAGGTCCCGCATAGGGGCAACAACATGCAACCAAAAACTGCCCATGTAGGGGCATGGCTTGAGAGCCAAAGAGCAAAAAATCCCATGTAGAGGCAGACCATGAGAACACAAAAATCCACATGAGAGTAAGAATAGCAAAAAAATACTAAGAGGAGACCCCCACGATCGAGAAACCATCTACAACACAAATTAAACATTTGGTCCTAGACCATTACTTGTAGGGCTCTCTCGAACCAAGATTTTGAACTCCTCGAGGATTTCATACTTATATTTGTATTCCTCAAGAAGGGAGTCTATTTAAATAAATAGGGAAGAGATAGTCCTGGTCGATCGACCAAGAGCTTTGAGGAGGTCTTGGATCTCTTGGATGTGCCTACGGTCATAAAGGTTTGGGAAATGCATCACTCGAGAGGTTAGGAAGGGAGCCTAATCATAAGTACCTTCATTATGGATTGATATCTTCGTCGACTTGTATTTCTTGGCCTGGAAGGACAAATAATCATCTAACACATCATTGATTATGAGAGGGGCCTTCCTTTTGCTGCACCCTCCCTTGGCTTAGAGGGGCTGACGATGAGGTTCAGATTTATGGAAACCTAGAGTATTATATTCTCTTGATGTAGAGCTAAGAGTGTAATTGGGAGGAGGGGAGACTATGGGTCTCCCCAATATCACCTTTGTTTTTATTAGGTCCTCCAACAATGAGAGAAGGCCTGACAGGTATGGCCACCCTGTGGTTCTTCTTGAAACCACAAAGTTGAATAGAACATAGTGGAGGCCTTGGTGGAGGAGGGAGGAGGAGACTCCCCTCTTTATATTTAGGATATACCTCTCCACAGACTGGAACATATACTCAGGAATGTTAATTAACTTTTTCCCTAAAGGTGATTCAAAAATGCGAGATGAAAGATACAGACGACAACGTTCAGGTTTTCAAGGGTAAAATACTGAAGCACCATCACCATAAACGTATCCTATAGTTTTGGTAGCATTTGCTTCACTATGCCACATTTTTCTTTGTCGAGGTACTCCCTTTTATCTCTAAATAGGGCCAATTATCCTTGGAAGGAATTTTTTTTGTGGTTGATAATTTTCTCATCATTGAGGCCAATGATTTCTGCCAATAAGTCCATCGTAATAGTGAAGGCCATTCCTATGACATTGATGTGCCCTCCATTCCATGAGTGAATGAAGTCGATGGATAAATCTTCCTCGATCCTACTAAAATGCTTTAGAAAGTTGAGGAGGCCATGGTCTCTAAAGATATATTCCATGAGGGAAGTTAGGTGGAGTGATGTAGGTTCAATTTTAGCAATGGTAAGAGAATAGAACAGAGGCAATAGATAGAAATGGGGGGGTGAAAATTAGATGAAAGAAGGGTGGTAGGGGTGAAAATAAAGATACAAGAAAAATCTAGATGAATCCACCATCCAAGGTGGCTCGTGCTCCAAATCAACCAAATCAAGCAAAAACCAAGGGACACGGTTGAAATGACACACCAACCAAGGGGGAGGGCCAAGTGGAAGGAAGAGGATGTGGCACCAAGTCTAACTAAATAGGTGGGCCAGTATGGGATATGATAAATAACCTTGCTAGTAGGTCAATATGGCAGAGAACCTTGGTGGGGGTGACAATATCAACAACCACGAGGATGCTACAAAGGAAACATGCCACCAGGCTGCTGCTAAAAATACACCTTGCCCAAAAGGCACTGGAAAGGGAGTGACAAGTCAGTGAGGATTGACTAAAAATGAGAAAGCAAGCTAGATGACCATTGGGAATTAGGATAGCTGCATTAACACAATAAAGATCATGAGTGAGGGGGGCAAAAATTATTGAGGTTTGGATACCCTTGCAAAAGACAAAAAAGTGGTGATGTAGCTATCAAAGCTTATACTTTTGATGTTGATGTCCTCCTGATTCCAAGTAAACGAGGACTTGTGAGTGTACCACCAATGACATACTAACAGGTGGTGGGCCTTGAGGAGTCTCCTGGTCTTCTAATGATTAGGGGACATTGATTTGGAAAAGTATCACATGTGAGGGATGATAAAAACCAGAACACATGGTGCAAAGATGAAGGCTTGCCACATTGGCTATTGGTTGAGCATTTAATATGCTTAGATGGCAATGGGCTTGAAACTTAAGGAGCTAGTTTTTGGTTCTAGCCCACTTTGAATTAATGGATGATGAGGTTAGTATCATTAGTGTTGATGAGAATATTTTGGAAGGAGTATTTCCACACCGTGAAGCTAGACTCTGAGATTCCTATATTAGCTAAATGATCAGCTACACGATTTCCTTCCCTATAGGTGTGGGCTAACCTTATGCTCGAGAAGGAGGGAATAAGATGATTAACTTCTGTGATCATACTAGATATGTTCCATGAGGTGGGGGAAGATCCAAAAATAATGTAGGTGATGATGTTTTTGGAGTCACCTTCCACCATGAAATTGGGAACCTACAAGCTGTGAATAAGGATAACACCTTGATAAAGATCCCTGGATTCAGTGAAGTGACTAGAATTGAGCCCTAGATTCTTGGTGTAGACTAGGATGATGTTTCCCTTATGATCTCGAATGATACCCCCTACACATGTAGCTCTTGGATTTCCTTTGGATGCATCATCAAAATTCAGCTTGAGGAAACCTGAAGGGGGAGGAGTCCACTGACAAGGGAGCGATAAGCTTTGGGAGAGACCTACTTGTGAATTCTTTAAGAGATTATAAGAGAGGAAGCCAAGAGATATTCATGATGTGGCTCAAGATCACTATCGCCCTAGGTGATGGACACATTTTTAGTAGCAGTAGCTAAGATTCTAGAGAGGATATGTGTAGATAGGGGTGAGTAAATTCCCAAGGTAAGGGATAATGACAGTCAGAATGACTAGCTACAGACTTTAGGTGATATGTATTTCAATGGACAAGTCTAGACATCAATGGATCAGATGTCTAAGTTCACTATCTAGATGTCATGGCTAGACGTTAGGGGATAAATGTCTCATACTAGATGTCACAAGCTAGCCATCATGGGATAGACATCATGGACTAGCTGTCATAGGCTAGATGAAATGGGCTAGCCATCACATGCTAGATGTCTATAGATTAGATGTATAAGGGCTAGGTTAGATGTCAGGTTAGGGGGTAGAAATCTAGTATAGGGTTAGACTTCAAGGGTAGGATGAGATGTTTGGGTAAGGTTAGACATCCAGTGTGATGGACTAGATGGCTAACCATTGGACGAGTGGTTCAGACATCAATGGCTAGACGTCTACTATCTGTATTTTCCAGTACTTTTTACCTACAAATACATAATATTTTCTTATCCTTACTGCTTCCTGCAACCTAAAATCAGACATCAAGATACATCCTGCAACATCACCAATTAGTGCTATCTTCAAAACAACCTGCAATATCTTGGAAACTTTATAATATCACCATGCACACAAAACAAGTATTCTGTATAAGAGAATTGGCATTATGAGCAAAATGATGATGATGCATACAAGTTTGAATGGGTGGTATAAATAGGAAGGTGAAGTAGTTACTACAACTACTTCACTCCCAACCACCCAACCATTTGCCTTAACAACTTGTTAGATGCCTAATGACATTTACTAGACGTCTGCCTAACTAGACGTCTAATCCTAGATGTCTTGCCTAGTTAGCCGACTAACACAATGATGGTTGTTTTTGTCCTTTAGTGCTCTATGTACGTAATCAAGCCTTCAACATTCATTGGCTGATTTTACAATTTTTATAAGGTAACAACATAATCAACATAGCATTCCAAAATTGCTATTTACAATCAAAATTGTTTGGACATTGTCGTCAGCCAGTTCTTCAATGTTTGTCTTGCTTAGAACTACTGTCTACATATATCCTCCCCTTCGAAGAAGTTGATGTCCTTAGTTGCTTTTTCCATTTAGCCCGAGGGGTGTCAACATCCGTGGGTATTGGATCTTATGGTACAATGACCTGAAACACTTTTTGGTACTCCTAAAGTTGGGCCTGCATGGCCTCACATTCTTCCTTGAGCCTTTGGGAATACTTATAATATTTGGCCCATTCCACTCCCAAGGCATTGACACGTTCTCATATTTACCTAAGACTAGATAATATTTTCGTCTCCCTTAATAGGAAAAATTCTTTCATGCATTGTTCTGATATTGAAGGAGCAGATGTAGCTTTTTATGCTAGCTGCTATTTTGACAGTCATAGTTCTTATTGTAAATCTACATTTTATTTCTATCAACTTTTCTTTTCTTATTTCCAAGCACGCTCTTGTTCACTCTTGTTAGCTACAAATGCCTCTGATTACTTGATTAGTAATTCCTTTGCACTTTTAAGTTATGAGACTTCAACTTCCTACTCAAAAATTTGTTGGCCCTTTTCTTCCATTTAGGTTTTTAGGTTCTCCAGAGTCTGTTCTAGTCCTTGAAGTTCCTTTTTAACCACATTCATCCATGCCATTTCTTACTCTACGATGTGATCATTTACCTCCAAGGCTTCATAGGTAGCTTGTAATTCCTGTTGCACTACTTATTTTTGTGAGCGCACATATTTTATTCCTTCTCCTAACCAACGCAACAAATGTGCCCAAAAATTCAACTATGTATAAATTGGTAGTAATCCAGGTACTATCTCCACGTTGAAACCTTGATCCATAGGATGGTAAGGAGTATTAATGCTTTGGCCACAAAAATATACCTGTGCTATCTCTAGATAGAGGCCTGGTGTCTTTTCATGCAACTGTTCAATTCCCTCCATGGTCTTCAAATGGCCAGTGGATACTGACCAAGGTTAAGAAATGTATATGCTAGAAATATCCTTGCACCAAGGCCCTTGTGCCACCCACTTCACCAATTATTCCAACTCATCCTCTATAAATATTTTCCACTTCTTCCATTGACCCACACATGCCATTTCAAATTGCAAGCGTAAACTTTCCATAATGCCTCCCAATTTCTCAAAATAGTTTATCGCTTGTTGATCCATGGAGTTTGATGGATTTATGAGGTTGGGTTATTGTACAAGAAATTATTTAGCCCATTCATCCTTTTGTTTCTCCTCTTGTACTACTACTTTCCCTTTATCTATTTTATCAATAGTTGGCTTATTTGCATCATCTATGGTTGGTCCAAGCTGTACTAGAATCTGGCTGTTTTGGCCTTTCTACTACTCCAACTGTTGAGGATCTATTATTTGTGGGGGTTTTTCCCCTTCTCCTATAGGAATTTATATGTCTCTTGACACATCCACTTCTTCTATGACAATTGGATTTTCCACCTCTAGTTCTAACCATCCTATATCTGGTGGTAGGCCCTCCTCTACCCCAAGATTATTACTTGCTCCCAGATTACATGTGTCAGTTGAATCTTGAGCTACTACTGCAACAATAATTTCCTCCAATGAAAATGTGCTCAATGTATCTGCTAGTGAAGTTGGTTTCACCAAGGCCTTGGCAAGTATTTCAAGTGAACCTGTGCAAGTCCAAAAGTTAGCCTTTGCCAAATAATCCATGGGTCCAATCTATGTAGCCATGCTAGTTCTGGTTGTCTGCTCGTGAAGAATTGTAGGTATGTCAAAATACACTTCCTCCCTCTGTATTGGATACTATTGCTCCCAAGTACGAGCTACCTCTAAATTCTGGGCTATTTTTTGTAGTGCTTCTTAGGAGAAAACTGGAGGTGGCACATCAAATCACCCCTTCTTCGTATTTCGCTTAGGTTCCTCTAGAGATTGGACAACCTTCTATTTTTATGAATTTTCCTTCTTGACTTGTGTTAGTGATCACCAGTTTCTCTTGATGCGACTTATGTGATATCTGTTTTACACAAGCCTTATTTACTGGTGTTGTTTTCTTTCCTAGTTGAGCATCCATCCATCAATAGATATATGGTGCTATGTCAGGTAGCTTTTTCAAATAGCCCAAGTCTAGGATATGTACTCTAGCTCTAGTAGCTGCATCCAGGAGTAATATAATGGCATGAAATTCCATAGAGAAGTTTTTCATTGTTCACATCAAGAAATCCTGAATACGAAGTGTCAAATGTGTTGCCCAATCATAGGCTATTCCCTGATCCATCTCATGCCCCATCCCCTACAAGTATAGAATTAGCCAAATTGGGAAATATTAACTACACTATTCTCCTGATAATATGGCCATGATGACATTCATTATGACCTCTAATACTTTATCCCTCAACTATGTTTGTTTGATCCCTCTTCTGCCATGAGTACCCAACATAACATCCACCTCTTCCTTTTTCAAGGTTATGACACTCTTGATTAAATTTGGTGTTTTATTGGGATCTACTATTTCATTCACCACTGAGACACCCTTCTGTGGTAGTCCAAATGTACACTGGAATGCTGTAGGAGATAAATAAACCACCAATGTATGATTCCCCACCTACACTCGATTGATGTTCTCTTCATCATACGTTTCTAGCATCTGAAGTAGGTACTCTTTGAAAAATTCTTTGTCAAAGTTGGGAGCTTGCAAAATGAAATGCACTCCTACTTCTTTAATCTTTTCCCATGTTGGGTTATCTTCTGGTGCCTCTACCCACCATTGATGACAAAAATCACCCGTTGGGCATAACCAGGTAATTTTGTCAATAGGGATTGGCTCTTTGCTACTGTGATGGATTTCCTTATTTTTGTGAGTAGCAACCTCTGATACCTCTCTCTTAATTTGAACCTATCCTTTGTCTAGGCTTTCAATTTAACCGTGCATCCCATGCTCCTATTGATGCCTCAGTACTTTTGCTACCACCGACTCAGGTTTAGGTCTTGACCGAAATGGAGTCTTACTAGATTTTTGATGTGCCATTTACCTTTTAAGTTCTCCTCCCTTGTTACTAAACTCCTCACTTCCCCAAATCCTCTTGGATATCGAATGTCTTTTGCCAGACATCAATCCTATCTGCATTGTACAACTAGATGTCACCTTATTGCATACGTTGACTTCTCTTGCTAGATGTCAATCCATCCATCATACATCTTCTCTTCATCACTGGACGTCTCACTGCTATCAGACGTCTCTTCTTACTAGATGTCTACTACCGTTAGATGTCTATAAATTCCTGGGTAACATCAACTCTTCCAATCAAACATCTACTTGTCATCGAACGTCTACCTTTGTTGTTAGACGTTAGCCATATCTTCCTCATAGATGTTTGTCAATCTTCTACCTAGAAATCTTCTACTTCCTTCTAGACATCTATCAATATTTTACCCTAGACATCTTCTGCTACCTTCTAGACGTCTGTCCACTGTCTGATGTATTCTACCCTAGATGTAATTTGCTCTTCCTAGACATCTTATCTACCATTAGATGTCTTCTGATCCTCCTATATGTATTTATCCACTGTCAAACATCTTCTATCATAGATGTCTTCTCTGCCCTAGATGTCTTCTATGCTCATCATATGATATTTGCGTGCTCTCCCTAGATGTCATCTCGATGCCCTAGGTTGCACCATAAATTGGATTGGAGATTCGCCCATGCATTTGCATAGAAAATTAAATTCCTCTCCACGAATTAAGTGGCATCCAGGTCAATCATGAGTTTTGGCATCTTGTCCTTCATCTTGATGAGAAAAACTTGGTGCACTCAAACTATTCTTCTCTCCGTCTAGGTACTCACGTCTTCTTCAAATTTCTCCTCTTCTCTCATGTACAATGAAATTGATGTGCAAAATTCTTCTACTTCCCTCCTTTTATAGTTGCTTGGTGATTCCCAAAGCCGTTCTGCAACCACCACCTTGCAATAAATTCCTTGCATGCACACCACCTCATATAGTTGAGACATCTAGGTTTTAAATTTATCTTTTCCTCTTTTTGTCTTACTCACCTTTTGTATTTTTTTTTTATTTTTGAATTTTTCATTTATTTTTTACTTTTTTTTCTTTTTTATTTATTTTTATTATTTTTTCAAAAATGCCTTGTACTTTTTCTCACCATCATAGAGTAAAACACATGGACAAGCCAAAGCGTATTTCCTAGGCATTTGATGTCCTGTTATCCTGATGACATCTACTTCCTTTGAAATTGCTGAAGTCATATTCCTCATCAGTTTTTGCTCTTTCTACCGGCTGACGTCTTTAGTGATTATTCCATCTTGGGAGAGTTTGTGGCTGTTGCTACTGCCTTATAGTATTTCTTGGTATAATATTCTAGTCTATCCATTATGGTTCTTCCAGTTGGTATTGTGTTCCTGGCTTATAAGTATGATAATTTTCTATCCATAATCCTTCAATACTAACAACTTGCTGATCAACTGCCAAACGTGTTTGTTCCATCCATTCCTCTACTAGGCGTATTCTTGTTCTTTCGGATGATCATTATCGTGATTTATATGTTCAACTACGTCTACCAAGTGTCTACTAGATGGATTCAGGCATGTACCATCATATTATAGATGGGTAGGCTCTATCTCCTATGAAATATATTATGTACTTCCATCAATGTGCCAAATTATTATGTAATCATCTAAATTGTGAATTTTCTCCCCTTCTTGTGTCTGTTGATCAAGTTCATTTTGATTGTATTGTTGCTGTCTTTGGTACCCCTTTTTTTGGTGGGGTTTTCTTGATCTTGGGCCTCTTCCTCAACCTCTATAATTCACTACAACTACCCTTCCTTGATCCCTTTGACCTGGATTAAAATATCTATCCCAAGTTCCTCTCCTCTCCTAAACTTGGTTACTACATCCTCAACCTATTTTTGATCGAATCTCCCTAGTGTTGGGCTGCCTAACTCTTAGCTACTCAAGATTCGGTTGGTCCCTCAGTCATTCCTGATGACGTCTTTAGTTCTTATGAGCTCGTTGAGGTGGACCAATAGGTCTATTCTTAGGAGCACATAGTAATGGGTTGGCTTGGACTAAGTTCTTAGATGATCATTGCAGTCCAATCTGAGAAGTAGTCGACCTATGGGTAGTCGAAGGGGAATTTATTCCTATTGAGCTATTAGGATGGAGGTCAACCATGCTCCTCCCTTGGTCAGGTGATATCAAAATTCTTGATGGTATTTTGAGAGTACCTAATTTATCTCTACCATAGCCTTGGTTTATTAGTTGTGCTCTTGTTTCTTGTGGATGGTATAAATACGTAGGTGTTAGTTGGTGCAAGATTCTTAGCTTCCTATCGGCCCTTATCAACCTTCATCTTCATCTTGTTTCGTCAAAGTATCATTGCATGGTATAATGAGTTAAGTTTTCTTGAAATTATTTTGAGAAGGTTGAATCAGTGCATGAGTCATTTCCTTCTCCTACCATGTTCATTGGCCATTCTAAGGTTTCTTGAACCTATTGTTGCAATCTTCTTACTTCTCTTCTATGTTGTCATAAGTCAAGTGCAACCATTCGATACCTGGCTACCTTTTCTCATTCTGTTGAACATCTCATGGCTCCTACATATGGTGTTCTTCATGCACAAGATAGTGGTACTTTTGGTATCACATTCTTATTTATTTCTCTATTGTACTCATCTTATGGAATTAAGGAAGCATCATATTCAATTACATGTGTAGTTTCTATAAATATGACTCCTGCTTATCGACTGCTAACATCTCTCTATCTCCTATTATCTGGGTTAGGACTAGTATATGGTGCATCACAAATCCATGGAAGGTTCTCATCACTACTTGACTCCTCCCACAAACCTTCAGTTTTTGGTTTTTTAGTACTATCTCGACATCCTTCCATATGATTGCTACCATTTCTACCCTACTCATCTGGTGTTTGGCAGTCAAAATTTATCCTTCTTCCCATACCCTAGATCTTTTTGGGTATTCTCTCATATCTTTATGGTTTACTAACTTCAAACTTGAGGAATATTCTAAATTAAGCACAATTTTTAATGTGGTTGAATAAGAACTCCTAGAGCATGTATCTATTGCTATTTATTTTCCCCTTCTATTTTTAATAGGGCTTACTATTTAAATATCTTCCTACTCTTTGTCTGTGTTGAGTGGTATTTTCACCCAGTTGTGAAAACACACTCTCCGATAGGATTTGGGTTCTAAATCCTCTGCTTGCAAAGAAATTAAACAAGTAACTTCTCCAAGGTTCCTGTTATGTTAGCATTTTGCATCTCGTGTATTAATGATCTCAAATGAAGATATTCATTTTAAATGCTTGGAACACCTTAGTGGTTGCAAGTAATTGAAAACAAGGGGCACTTGTGGTTTATTTTACTGTGAAAGTTTAGTGATTGTTCATTGAACCCGAATAAAGCAAATATGATTTGATCTTTATATGACCATGCTGTAACCTCAAAATGAAATTTGATGAAATGCCATAAATGATGGAATTATTTATGGATTTTGAAGTTTTTTAATTTTTTTATTTTATTTTAATGCTTGAAAAATAAAGTTGGAACTTCTGAAAAATAAAGTGCAGCAAAAAGAAAATAAAATGCAAAAGAAAAGAAATTAAAATTGCATTCAGTTTGATGCTATCCCGTCCTGGCAAAACCGAAGATGTGAGGTTTCCATGCATGCAACCTAACCTATGGGACCTGCAAACACGCACAATCCTGATAAGCTAAGTGCTGATTCAAAGGGTTTTGAAATAAAATTCAAATTTTGAATATTCGCCTAATGCAACCCACAAAAGTGGCATTTAACATTATCTATAAATCCGAAATCTGAAAAATGAAAGAATAAACATTAAATCTATAGCATGCACAGAAGATCTCCTTCTTTCTTGCCCACAAGATGCAAATTTTTGAACACTCCTGCATTAAAAATAAATCATGTTACAATAGCAGAATCTCTGGTTTTCTCAAAACCAGAAAAAGGGAAGAAAAACACTCCCAAGCAGGCCCAGAATGGCATCTCACCTTCGGCACTGCAACTCTGCCTGCAGTGGTTTCCGACCCTTGAACCTGTCCTGTGCTTCTACTTTTAAAGCCCTGGTAAATTGCTTCTCCTTCCACGATGGTTCGTTTCGTCTTCCAGATTGCTTCGTTTCATATTCCCGCCTTTCGAATTGCTTTTGACTTTATGCTCGACATTGAGATGCTTGATCTTCTCTGTGAACTGTAATGCCCCTGCAGCCTTTACACATGTACGCCACGTGTCCCGCACTTTTTTGCACGTTCTGTAACGGCCCCCTGTAAATCGTGACCAAAAATAGCATGTCGCGATATCGCGACGTTTTTATGCATGCAACTTTGCTTCTTTACTTTCACCACGAAAACGTGACATGTCGCGATATCGCGACATTTTCCTGCCAACAGCCTTGTCCGCTTTCATGCACAGCGAAAATGAGACATGTCGCGATATCGCGACGTTTTTCTGTCAGCAGCCTTTCTTGCCTTCATGCACAGCGAAATGGCGACATGTCGCGATATCGCGACAACTTTTCATTCCGTACACTTTGCTATTTTTTTGTCATGAAATCACGACGTTTTTCATCTTCGTACGCCTCGGTTGCTTCCTGTCGTGAAATCGCGATGCCTTTTCATTTGGAGCTATCTTGCGGCTTTCTGTCGTGAAATCGTGATGCTTTTTCACTTGGTACGCCTTTGGCCGCAACCTGTCGCGAAATCACGATGTTTTTCACTTGGTACGCTTTTGCCGTACTTCGTTCTATTTTGCCATGTTTTGTCTTCATGATTTCGTGACGCTTTTCCATTCGGTCTTTCTCTCTCCTTCTGTCGTGACCACATGTTGCTTTCGCGCCTTTTTCATTTTGGCCGCTCCATGTCGTGATTTTGTGACACTTTTTCATTTGGGTGTCGCTTTTGTGCCCTTTTCATTTTCGGCCGTGACGGAGCAACATGTCGCGATTTCGTGACACTTTTTCATTTTCGATCGTGACGGAGCAACATGTCGCGATTTCGTGACACCTTTTCATTTTGGCCGCGACGGAGCAACATGTCACGATTTCGTGACACTTTTTCATTTTCGGCCACGATGGAGCAACATGTCACGATTTCGCGACACTTTTTCATTTTCGGCCGTGACGGAGCAACATGTCGCGATTTCGTGACACTTTTTCATTCTTGTGCAATTTTGCCTTTTTCTTGATTTTTAGCATCTGGGTCACTGAGATCTTCTTTGAAAGCATGCAAAAAAGGTGGGTCCCCAATTTTGGGGTGTGTTGTGGATCAGCCACAACAAATGGCGACTCTGCTGTCAAATGCTCTTGAGCATTTGGTGAGAACCCAACCTGGAAGTATACAAACTTGGAAACCAACATTAGCACATAAGAAATATAAACAAATGCCCATAGATCAGAAATACATGAATCATCATAATTATGAAGTATCAGCTGTGTGCAATGTGTTTCATTCCCTATCGTTTGAAATTGATCAACATTCCATCGTCAGTTTTACATGAATGCATATGTGAGATTGTGAATGATTTGTGTAACCTAATAAATATGCTAAGAGATTTTGCTTTTATAAAAGGCATAGTCTTTCTTCTAGTATCATACACAAACATTCAAGATTATCAAACCCTCTTAGGATCAACTATATGTATAATGAATTGCTTTATTAGATCCCAAAGTTGGTTATGAGTCCCTACTATCTTGAACCCATGTGTAAGTGAAAGTGAAATCAGAGCTTTGGGAAATCAGACTCTCAACCTAATCGAGATGGGAGTTTAACCCTATTCTTACTACTCTGATTTGGAATTCATTACCTCACTTTGAGCAAAATAATTTAACCAATTATGGAAGAAATGGTCATGCTAGTCTAACCCTTTGGACAATCAGTGGTCTTGTTTTTTAGACAAGACATGTTGCCATGCATGGGCATACTTAACCCCATAATCCAAGACTTATCTTCATTTCTTTGGACCTTGGGGATGACTACCCATCCTTTGCAGAGGACAAGTAGTACGATCCTTCCAATCCAATATAAATATGAGATGGGAAAAATTAATTTTTTACTTCTTGGACCTTGGGGATGACTACCCATCCTTGCTAGGGACATGTAGTACGATCCTTCCAATCCAAGCTTTAGATGTAAATGGAGAATATTAATTTTATTGCTTGGACCTTGGGGATGACTACCCATCCTTTGCAGAGGACAAGTAGTACGATCCTTCCAATCCAAGATTTAACATGAAATGAGACATAGGAGCTTTGGGGAATCAGATTCTCAACCTAAGCGAGATGAGAATTTATGCCCTATCCTTACTACTCCATGTAGGTCAAATCAAAGCTTTGGGGAGTTGGATCCTCAACCTAAGTTCGATGAGGATTTAGCCCTATCCTTACTACTCTGATTTTAGGCTTTAAGCTTTATGGAAGTGGTCAAAACCACTGTTTTAAGGATCATGTTGCATAATAGGATAGACATGAAATACTTCTTTCGCCCAACCTTTTCTTCCAAGCAAGGTTTTGATCATTTTGCTCAAGATCCTTTTTAATGTGTATAAAATGTGCTTGGTTCTAGATATCTCAAGACTCAGTTCCCAACCTTAGGATCTTCTTCTTATTTATGTGATAGCATAACCTTAAGAGGATTTGACACACTTTAATGATTTGTATTTGAAATGCATATGCAACTAAGATGGCATGTATGTGCAAAGTGAGATGTAATATGAATGCATTGTCTTTTGAAATGCAGATGAAATATTGCCATATAAAACTGACTACTTCATGCATCACAAGTTTCAAACGATATTATTAAATTGTTTGTATTTCTTGCGGAGCTTTCTACCACATAATTCCAATGTTCCATATTTCCCCGATCTAGAACATAAGTTAGCATCTCAAGGCAACTTTTTCATCATTTTTTTTTTATTATATAGACAAACAAAACATGTCAAATAAACACACAACTTTAAATTAAAACTTATTCAATCTAAAACCAAACTGCAATCCCAACATGAAACTTGAAAACATAAACCCAAAGCCAAAAACCAAAATCTATATACAAATGTACACTATAATACAAGATGATGCAAAGCTTGGATTATCACTTTCCTGGATCCCAAACATGATTAGAACATTTCAACAAAAATATAACATGATATGCATGCCAAATGTTGTGGGAATCCCACAAAAACAAGACAAGACCAAACAATGCAACAAATTTCCACTTGCCATGCTCACCATACCAATTTGATTTAGTTCCAATAATACTCCCATAGGTGAGCATCAAATTACTAAAATGATTAGACAATAAATGATTTTCAATTTTATCATGTCTATTCTTTAAAATGTAAACTTCATAATTCCCTCCTTGATTTAGAATTAGGCTATCCTTTTCAAATATGCAATTTTGTAAGTAGTAGCCTATTTCTACAAATTTCAAAGCCAAATCATTTTCCAAATTTGTAGGCCAATCAAATTTGTGTAACAATTTACAAGCATCTAGGATATTTACTAAATTAGGATCATTAAAAGTTTTTATCCTAGATTCAATTAGTAATTGTTGATGAATTTGGTTTAACAATTCAAGTGCATCAACTTCTTTTCCATTCATTAAAACAATGTTATTAAAGGTGTGATTAAAAATTATACCTTGTTTTTCATTTACCTTTAATGACATTTCACCATAAACATTATTTAAATTCAAAATATGGTCATCATTTTCAATCCTCAAACATTCTTGGTCAAAGCGTATGTCCCATGACTCATCTTGATGATCCTTCATTTGAGTTGCTTCCAATTGATCAATCTCTTTGTCATTTGGTTCCAATTCTTTGTTCACTATCCATGGTATCTCTTCATTTGAATCCTCCAAATCATCATGCAAACTTGCATCCACACTTTCAATGAATTTATATTCAACATGATCAAATTTTGTCACCTTTTCAAATCCTGTGAATATGAGATCTTCGTATGATGTAGAAGGTTCAACATCCCGCATATCAAGTGAAATATGAGTTTCATTTATAGGGATGTGAGAAAAGAATGCATTATCATATCTCCCCCAACCATTATAAAAATTATCTTCCAAACTTGTGGGATGAAACTCCATGGCATTTGTGACATGATCTTTTGATTCATTCATAAATTCTTTTTCTTCTTTGTCCTTGGCAATAGGATCATTATAATCTTCCAAAATTTGATGAGATTTGAAACCCTCTTCCAAAACATCCTCAAATTGTACAGGAGTTGTAATGTCTTCCTTCGAGTAGGCGATTATATTGTCCTGTATATCAATTGGCACACAAGTTTCATTAGTAGTTTTGGATTGAGTGTAGTCTTCCCACTTCTTCCAAGCATCATAATAATCATCTTCCAAAATCAAGTGGTGACGTTCAACTATTTCTTCAACATCTTCCAAATCATCAATGTGTTTCTCATCAAATTCATCTTCACCTTCCTTAGATGGTTCAATTATTTCCAAAAGTGGGTTATTTCTTGAATTCAAATTTATAAGGCTATCATCGTCCAAATTAGTAACCCATGATTCATTTTATCATAATTTGGAGGGTGAAGAATTTCTTGATCCTTAATTTTACACATCTCATCAATAGTATCTTCCAAGAACAAGTGGTGAAATTCTATCATGTCTTCAAATTCATTTATTGGTTTTCTCCCCATTTCACTTTCAACCACTTCATTTAATTCTATGGTGGGTTCCATCCTATCACATATATCAAACATTGTTGAATTTAGAACCCCTTCATCTAGATAATCGTGTATCTCTATGAATGAGATCATTTCTGCATAATCCTCACTAGTGGATGTTGGCTTATCAATTTGCACCTCCTCGTGAACTACATCTAAGGTGGTTGTAAGATTTGGATATTCAAATTCATCCCCTTGATCATTTACCTTAGATATCATTGGAGTGGAGGGTGCTATGTTTGATGGTTGGTGTAGGTTGGCATCAAAAGAACAATCTCTCATGTGAACATGTTGTGCCTTTTCTTCTTCAAGACCTTGTCGTTCTATCTCTTCTAAGATCTCATGGATTTTCTCTAGAGACAAACCACTCAGTTTTTCCTCAATGAGTGAAGCAAGTGTGGGGTGTATGGCTCCTAGGTATACTTCCATGGCTTCCTCTTCTAATGTGTTAAAATTTTCCCACATTTGGGAGTGCAACTCACGAAATCTTCCATTGAATTGACTCAAGGATTCATTAGGCTCTTTACATATGGAGGTAAACTGATTTTTCAAGATTTCTAAGTCAACTTGATTACCAAAATGGTAAAGATAGGCTGCTTCTAGTTGTATCCAAGAAGTCCTAACCTCCATGGGTAGTTGGCTGTACCAAAAGAATGGTTTATCATCCAAAATGTATGCAAATAACTTACAAGCCACCTCCTCATAGAAAATCTGGAATTGACATAATGTATCCTTGTAGACATGCAGTTTTTGCAAGTATCCTAGTGGCACCTCTTGATTAAAACACCGTAAAAAATCCAATAACATTTTAGGAATTTGATAGGGTACCACAGGTATAGATAAACCCTTATAATGATCCTCTATCATTGATACCATTCTCTCTCTTAGAGACACTATTTCAGCTCTCAGGGATACCATTTGCTCCTCAAGTGTTGCCATTAGTGAAACTTAAAATGTAATTTTAGAACCAAATCTGTTGAATATTCAACCTGCAATGTAAAAAAAAATCAAGTTAGCATCAACTAAGAGATGTACTTATTAAAATCAAATGTCAAGTAATTGCATGAGACCAAAATTTTCAAAATTAAATCAAATCACATATTTCTGTATGAACAATCATAAAAGTGTTAGAATAATATACAGCATACCCGAATTGCTTAAAATAGAACAAGTAAATAAATTCAGGCCATCCTTTTTACAATCTGCTGAGTGTTAGAGGACTAAAGCATAAAAAATTTAAATTTAAATAACACTAAAATAAACCCGTTCGGCCCTCCTAGCACCAATCCGTTGAGTGGTGTTAGAGGAGGCCGAAGATGCTAATCAAATGGACTTGAAATATTTAGCAATGTAAAGCTCTTAAACAATTATAAACCCGTAGCATCTAAAATCACGATAAAATAAACCTTTTCATGCCCTCCTTCTAGCGCCAATCTGTTGAGTGGTATTTTCACCCGATTGTGAAAACACACTCTCCGATAGGATTTGGGTTCTAAATCCTCTGCTTGCAAAGAAATTAAACAAGTAACTTCTCCAAGGTTCCTGTTATGTTAGCATTTTGCATCTGTGTATTAATGATCTCAAATGAAGATATTCATTTTAAATGCTTGGAACACCTTAGTGGTTGCAAGTAACTGAAAACAAGGGGCACTGTGGTTTATTTTACTCGTGAAAGTTTAGTGATTGTTCATTGAACCCGAATAAAGCAAATATGATTTGATCTTTATATGACCATGCTGTAACTTCAAAATGAAATTTGATGAAATGCCATAAATGATGGAATTATTTATGGATTTTGAAGTTTTTTAATTTTTTTAATTTTATTTTAATGCTTGAAAAATAAAGTTGGAACTTCTGAAAAATAAAGTGCAGCAAAAAGAAAATAAAATGCAAAAGAAAAGAAATTAAAATTGCATTCAGTTTGATGCTATCCCGTCCTGGCAAAACCGAAGATGTGAGGTTTCCATGCATGCAACCTAACCTATGGGACCTGCAAACACGCACAATCTCGATAAGCTAAGTGCTGATTCAAAGGGTTTTGAAATAAAATTCAAATTTCGAATATTCGCCTAATGCAACCCACAAAAGTGGCATTTAACATTATCTATAAATCCAAAATCTGAAAAATGAAAGAATAAACATTAAATCTATAGCATGCACATAAGATCTCCTTCTTTCTTGCCCACAAGATGCAAATTTCTGAACACTCCTGCATTAAAGAATTAATCATGTTACAACAGCAGAATCTGGTTTTCTCAAAACCAAAAAAAGGGGAAGAAAAACACTCCCAAGCAGGCCCAGAATGGCATCTCGCCTTCGGCACTGCAACTCTGCTCGCAGCGGTTTTCGACCCTTGAACCTGTCCTATGCTTCTACTTTTAAAGCTTTGGTAAATTGCTTCTCCTTCCACGATGGTTCGTTTCATCTTCCAGATTGCTTCGTTTCATATTCCCGCCTTTCGAATTGCTTTTGACTTTATGCTCGACATTGAGATGCTTGATCTTCTCTGTGAACTGTAACGCCCCTGCAGCCTTTACACATGTACGCCACGTGTCCCACACTTTTCTGCACGTTCTGTAATGGCCCCCTGTAAATCATGACCAAAAATAGCATGTCGCGATATCGCGACGTTTTTATGCATGCAACTTTGCTTCTTTACTTTCATCGTAAAAATGCGACATGTCGTGATATCGTGACATTTTCCTACCAACAGCCTTGTCCGCTTTCATGCACAACGAAAATGAGACATGTCGCGATATCACGACATTTTTCTGTCAATAGCCTTTCTTGCCTTCATGCACAACGAAATGGCGACATGTCACGATATCGCGACAACTTTTCATTCCGTACACTTTGCTATTTTTTGTCATGAAATCGTGACGTTTTTCATCTTCGTACACCTCGGCTGCTTCCTGTCATGAAATCGTGACGCCTTTTCATTTGGAGCTATCTTGCAGCTTTCTGTCGTGAAATCATGACGCTTTTTCACTTGGTACGCCTTCGGCTGCAACCTGTCACGAAATCGCGATGTTTTTCACTTGGTACACTTTCCTCTCTTCCTTTCTAATCACGATTTCATCACTTTTCCTTTTGCCTTTCTCTCTCCTCTTTTCTTTTGCTTTTATTTGACCGCGATTTGCACATGTCGCGATTTCGTGACACTTTTCCATTCCTTTTGCGACACTTTCTCCTCTTCGGCCGTGACGGAGCAACATGTCACGATTTCGTGACACTTTTTCATTTTTGGCCGCGACGGAGCAACATGTCACGATTTCGTGACACCTTTTCATTTTCGGCCGCGACGGAGCAACATGTCACGATTTTGTGACACTTTTTCATTTTTGCCGTGATGGAGCAACATGTCACGATTTCGTGACACTTTTTCATTTTCGGCCATGACGGAGCAACATGTCACGATTTCGCGACACTTTTTCATTCTTGTGCAATTTTGCCCTTTTTCTTGATTTTTAGCATCTGGGTCACTGAGATCTTCTTTGAAAGCATGCAAAAAAGGTGGGTCCCCAATTTTGGGGTGTGTTGTGGATCAGCCACAACAATCCGCTAAGGAAAATAGACTACTTTTTGAAGAGTTACCTGTTGCACTTCCTCTTAGTTTCCCTTGTTCTAGCTTCACCCATTCTTCTTGACATGCTTCATGTCGTTCATTCACTCAGTACATGGTTGTGTCCAACTTTTGAATCACCTATTCCTATAGCTAGTTATTGTACTATCTAAGAGTTTCATATTCTTCTTGCAACCTTTGTGTCTCCAATCACATTCATTATAGAAGTTTATCTCCCTCTCCTTCCTATTCTTCTTCTTCTTCTTCCAAAAATTGTTGTAGAGTGACCTCCATTAGAGCTTGGAGTTGGTCTTCCTCATTGTCATTTGGAAATTGAAAGTGTAGCTGCAACCTTCATGGCTCTCCTTTTGAGGTTCTAACTCCCTTTGTTCAATTGCTGATACTCCTTCAGTCCTAAATAACCAATCCAGGTTATGAGTTTCCTCCTCTCGAACAACACTACTCTGCTCATAATTTTTAGGGGATTTAACTCCTAGAGTTTCTTCTCTTGTCCTTGTTTCAAAAGTTCTTGATTGCTCCAAGTTGATCATATTCACCTAGGCATGTGGCTTATATACCTTGAATTTAGAACCATTAATTACCTCAGGGCATAGTGTTCCATTTATTTTTCTTAGTTTCATTACCCCATTTGTGAGTACTTCCTCCATCTATAAGGGTCCAAGCCACAAGGTTTTCAATTTCCCTGGCTTGAGTTCTCTCTTACCATTATATTTGAGAACTAGTTCACCAGCCTTGAGATCCATATTTTGGAGATGCTTATCATACCAAAACTTCTTTCTTTTCTATGTGATATCTGTTGTCCATTATGCCATTACCCTCTTTTCATACAACTATACCAATACTATCAGTCGCTCTTGAATTATTTCTTTGTCATTTAGCCAATTGTCAAATTCTATCCTTAAACTCGACACAAGAAATTCAAATGGTACTACTACCTCCTGTCTGTACATTAGTTGAAAGGGTGTTTGGTTCATGGTGAGCTTAAAGATGGTTTTGTATGCTCATAACACTACTAGTAACTATTCCTCATAGTCGGATCCTTCTACTCCACATGTCGTGTACATGATTGAAACCAAGATTTTATTTGTTGCTTCCACCTACCCATTTTCTTTGGGGTAATACGAACTTGACAAGAAGTAAAAAATACTGAATTCTACCATCAAGTTTTGAATAATTGCATTCACAAAATGATCTCCTCTATCACTTTGTCAATTTTAGAGGTATTTCAAACCTTGTATTCACTTGTTTGTACAAAAAGTGAGCCATACTTTTTGCTGAGTTGTTCGGTAAAGCTATTGCTTCGACCCATTTTGTGAGGTACTCTATGGCAACTACGATATATTGGTATTTTATTCTTTGAATTATTTTTAAAGGACCTATAAAATCAAACTCCCATATCAAAAAGAGTTCATGAGGCTGTGATGTATGTAGTGGTATGAAATATTTTTTAATGGCTTCCCTATTCTCTAACACGTATCACATTCTGCCACATAATTATTTGCATCGTAAAAGAGGGTGGGCCACCATAGGCATGCAAACAACACTTTCTTGGCTATCACATCTAGTTCCATGTGTCATCCTTCCAATCTCTCATGTGTCTTCTTCAGGGTCTATTGTACTTCATCCTCCATTATACATCTTCTCAATATGTGGTATTCCCCCATCTTGTAAAGCAATCTTGCAATCAAGGTGAAGGGTGCTAATTTCATAATCACCTTTCTCTTTTCAACTACCCTCAACTCCTTTGGTATCTCTCCTATCAATAAGTATTCCCCTATATGCTTGTACCATATTGGTATTGCACTAATCATAAATAGTTGGGCATCGATAAATTCATTTGGTATTCCTCCCTCTGCAGGTTTTCTAGAGTGAATCCTTTATATTTGATCTGCTATTATGTGTTTCTTCCTTGGTCTTACTACCACTCTAAACATAAAATCCTATAGGGTGATGAGTCATAAAATTACTCGTTCATAGATCCTTGGTTTATTGATCAAGTACAATAGGGCTTGATGATCCACATAGAAATCAAAGGGATTAGCTAATAAATAATATCTATATTTCTGCATCACATACACCATTCATAGTGTTTCTCGATCTGTTGTGCTATAATTATTCTCGACTCATGACAATAGCCTACTTGTAAAGTATATGGGTTGATCTAGCCCAAATTGGCCTTCCTGTGCAAATGCACTTTCGATGGAAAATTTTGAGGCATCAACATGCACATAGAATTCCTTCTCCTAGTACAGGTAAACCAAGATAGGTGCTTTCACCAAGTGCCTCTTTAATCCCTCAAATGTTGTCTGGTGCTCCTATGTCTATTTTAATGGAACACCCTTACGTGTAAGTGCATCTAGTGGATGAGATATCAATGCATAGTTTTAGATAAACCTCCTGTAATATCTGACTATCCCTAAAAAGGTTTTGATCAAGCTCACATCATGTGGATCCTCCATTAGTAATATTACCTAAATCTTATCCGAGTCTGGTTTAAAATCCTCTTGGCATACAATATGCCCCAACAAATTCCCATATGGTACTAGGAAGACACATTTATTTGGGTTTAGTGATATCCATGCTTTCTTGCATAATCCCATACATTCTTATAAAGCCTTTAAATATTCTTGTGTCCTGCCATACAGTGACCAGTCATCCAGGAAGGCTTTAAAATTCCCTATGGATATTTTATCAAAAATGTATAAGACGATCCTTTGGAAAGTAGCTAGTGCATTGCACAATCCAAATGACATGCAGTTATAGGTATATATACCATTTTCCATAACAAAGGAGGTCTTTAGATTATCTTACTCAACTATGCTGATCTGGTTGTATCCTGAGAATCCATCCAAGAATGAGTATATCTCATGGTCAGCCACTTCTTCTAGTATAGATTATGTGAAGGGGATCGAGAAGGGATCCTTTATGGTTGTGGCATTTAAACTTCTAAAATCCACAAAGATTTATATTTTATCTACATCTCTCTTTAGGGTAATCATGATCGATGACACCCACTTCTTTGTCATAACCTTGAAGATAATGCCTGCATCCAACATCTTCTCAATTTCGGCATTCACCCTCGCTACATATTTGGGATTCATTCTATAAGATCATCTTCTCATAGGTTTCATACCTTCAATAAAAGGAATCTTATGTATGTAGAGTTCTGGTTGAAATCCATTCAAGTCCTTATATGTCCAAGAAAAAACATCCTTATAGTCCAAAAAAATCTTGAATGTTGTTGCTTTCAAGACTGGATCCCAATCGTCTCCATATTTGATTATTTTCTCTTCACCATTTTCTCCCAAGTTGACCTGAATAATTTTAGGATCTTCATATTTAATAGATTCAAGATCATTTTATGCCTTCAATACATCGATGGGATGTGATGGTTTATCTTCAATAATTGCATCCCCCATCGTATATTCTATGAAATTCTTGGAAAATGTCCATCCTTTCCTTATGCTTTTTCTACTGATGTCTATCTTTTATTGCTAATTTCCTTTATAGGTTCTTATATCTCATATTTTTGAATCTCATTTTCCATATCAATGCAAAAACATTGGGGAGAGAATATCTTGTAATCTTCCAACTACCAGTGTAATAGACCCTTTTCCTAGTCATATTCATCTTTCATCTAGTTTTTAAGGTGCAACACTCCTTCATCTGGTTCATACCCTGTATCACCATCCTATGAAGAGGATCCTGAATCATATAAATTTGCTATGTCTTGGCTCACAGTTTGATTCTTCAAATTAATTATATATTTGTGCTATCCTTGCTTGAAGGATAGAAATTATTTCTCCTAATTATGGTTGAATTTTGTTATTCTCAACCATCCTTGTCCTAGAAATGCATTGTATGTAGGTTTCCGCATAACAATAACAACAAAATCTAGGATGAAATCTTATTATGATATGCTTACTTTTTGATTCATAAAAATACCTATTGTTTCAATGGCATATTGATTAGCACCATATAGTTTAAAATTTTGAGACCGTAAGGTGGGTTGCCCAACAATCCATCATGTCTTCTCAAGAATCACATTCACACTCGATACTCCATCCACAATCACCTGATTTAGTCTATGGTCCAAAACCTCCAACTGGACTATAGCTAGCCTCCTCATGGCTTCAATCATCAGGATTGTTGGATCGATGAATTACCTTTGCTTGATAGTTTCTACCTATCAATTTTCATCCTTCTTCTTGATGACTTCCCCAATCATAGCATACAACTCAGGTACTATACTAAATAGTTTTGTGACTTTCACTTCCACCTTTGTATTTAGTACCTCAATTACCAAGCCTTCTATTGATGTCTTCTTATTGATATCCGGTCTGTTTAATAATTTCCCTAGAACTACTTGATCCTACTTCTCCTTTACTAGTTCTATTTTTATTAGTTCTTGGGCTTCCTACCATCATTCCTTCTCCTTGGTAGGATTTGGATATTGCTCTATCTTATTGGTTTGTGCTCTTGTTACAACCAAGACTTCTTTGTCTACCTTCGTCACTTCTCCAATGAAATGAGGTTGATATTCTGAGTTCCATTGGTACTTACCTTGTTTGGAAAATTGGCTTCTTTGTGGTTTCCTAGACCACACTATTTACATATTTGAGTGGCATTATTACCACTGTTATTACATGTATTTTGGGGTTTTGAACAATTCTTCACAAAATGGCCCCATTCTTGATAATTTTAACATTGAATAATCGGTCGACCATCGAAGTCGTATTGTAGTCAACTCTATCCTCCTTGTCTTCCTCCTTAGTGACTATTCTTATATCCCCCACTAATGGCTCCTTGTCCATTCCTTTGCGTATCTGGCTACTCCTCCTACTGTATAGCCAATATCTGATGCCTTTTACTTTTTATATGGAATGGACAGTCAGCTATAGGATGCCCTACGATTTCATAGATGTTATAGTATGCATTCTTTGGATAGTTGATATTTGAATATCATTATGCTTGCAGTATGAGCACCAAATATCTTTCTTATCCTTGTGACATTCTCATTTTACTTCCTTTAGAATCTTGTCAAATTATCTCCAAAAAGAGTGGATTGTTCTCTGGAATTTATCTTTCACATCACTGTATGAATATTCATTATGATTTAAGTAACCTTTGATGCCTGTGGTTGTTTGTTTACCTTAAATTTCAAAGTTCTTGGCCTTATCCAGTGCTTCTGCATATGTTGAGGATGGTACTGCCTTCATATTCTTATTGAATTTTGATAGTAGCCCATCCAAAAACCATCACTTTATCATACCATCAACATGTTTTATCTCCATTTTATCTATCAGTTGTTTCAATATCCTATTGTAATTCTTGACATCCTCATCTAATTTTTGTTTGGTGACACAGATTTTTGTGATGATGTCCATGTCATCTCTCAGTGGTAGGAATTCCTCTATGAATGCAATTTTAAGATCATCCTATTATGTAAATACTTGTGTACTTTGTATTTTCAAGTACCAATCTATCGCTATACCTCACAATGTGGCTCAGAATAGTTGTAGCCATTGTGTGTCTTGTGTGACCCAATTTGCTCCTCAAATTGTAATGCAAGTTCCTACATACCATGATGGATCCTCATTTCCTTCACCTCAAAAAGGTGGGTATTTCTATTATACTATTCTATTGGCAATATTTGCCATAGTATTTGTTCTGTTGGTCGAAATCCCTGGTGTCGATGGTTATGGAGTTTGATTTTTTTGCCTATCTGCTATTGATGGTTCAAAATTATACCAAAATAGCCTTTTTCTCAACTATAATTGGTCTCTACTTTTTGACCTTCTTTGTGAATACACCAAACATGGATCTAGTCTTCTTTCCCATGAACCCTTGTGTAGTTGACCTGATACAAGATTCCCTCCTTTAGTATCCTTTGGCCAACTCTCCCTTGTTGGTTTTGGTGTTACCGTCCAGTTCTCAATAATTGGATCTTCCTCAACTATTTGCTCTTCCTTATTTTTTGCAGTCACCAACAATGTTTCAATGCTTGGACTATACTTGTCTTCTAGGTTCTAAAATCTCTCCACTTTTAGGTGAGAGATGTTTGTTGCCTCTTGTGTCCTTAAATTCACTAGTAGTTAACTTCTTCTTACCAATATTTAATTTCTTCTTTACAACCTAAAATCAGTCATTCACATCTTACCCCTATCACTTACATCTTCTAAATTATGAGTTTAATTACGTGATGATGCCAAATGTAGATAGGGGTAAGTAAATTCTCAAGGTAAGGGATAATGATAGTTAGAATGACTAGCTATAAACTTTAGGTGATATGTGTTTCAATGGATAAGTCTAGACATCAATGTATCAGACATCTAAGTGCATTGTATAGAAATCATGACTAGATGTTAGGGGATAGACATCTCAGACTAGACATCACAAGATAACTAGCATAGGCTAGACATCATAGATTAGCCATCACAGGCTAGACATCATGGGCTAGCCATCACAAGCTAGACATATGGAAACTAGGATAGAAGTCTACAAGTTAGACATCTAAGGTCTAGGTTAGACGTTGGGTTGAGGGGGTAGACGTATAGTATAGGGTTAGATGTCAAGGGTAGAATGATACATCTAGGTAAGGTTAGATATCTAGTGTGATGGGATAGATGACTAACCTTTAGATGGGTGGTTCAGATGTCAATGGCTAGATGTCTATTGTCTATATTTTCTAGTCCTTTGTACCTACAAATATACAACATGTTATCATACTTATTATTGCTTGCAACCTGCAATAAGATAAGATACATCCTAAAACATCACCAATTAGTGCTATCTATAACACAACCTATAATATCTTAGAAAATTCACAATATCACCATGTACACAGAACAAGTATTTTATACAAGAGCATTGGCATTATGAGCAAAATGATGATGATCCATACAAGTTTGAATGGGGGGTATAAATAGGAAGGAAAAATATTTACTACAAATAATTCACTCCCAACCACGCAAATGTTTGCCTTAACAACTTGTTAGATGCCTAATGTCATTTACTAGATGTCTGCCTAACTAGATGTCTGTCTCACTAGATATCTAATCCTAGACGTCTTGCCTAGTTAGCAGACTAATACAATGACAACTATTTTTATCGTTTAGTGCTCTATGTACGTAATCAAGCCTTTCAAATTCATTGGTTGATTTTATATTTTTCATAAGGCAACAACATAATCAACATAGCATTCCAAAATTGCTATTTACAATCAAAATTGTTTAGAAATTACAATCAACCAATTCTTCATGGTTTGTCTTGCTTAGAACTATTGTCTACAACATGATTCTCATTTTGGGTAGAGTCTTGGAAGGCACGAGAATTGTACTCTTGTCAAAATTACCATAGGAAATGTGGGAGGCAAGACCAAATTTTTTTCAGGTGGTGGCCTCTAAATGGATTCGACCACTAGACACAAAGATCACTAAGCCAGAAGGGCAGAACCCAGGAGATACCAATCAAGGAGAACAGGGAAGAGAGAATGGATTGGAATAAAGGGTAGAAAATGAAGATGTGTTAGGTAGACTCACAATACAAGAGGCACAGGTAGCAATGGTTGGGAAGAGATAGGCCACGATGATGGGGGTTTGGGATAGTGAGAATATTATCCTAGACAAACATCCAAAGGAAAAAATTGACCTTAGGGATAAGGTGGGGCTTACAAATGAGCTTGGAGGGAAACTAAGGAGAACTAGGATTCTCAGAAAGAGCATAGGCTGACTTGATAGAAAAAAACTTGAAGAGGTGGGAGCCCAAATGATGGAGTCCTCCACCGGGGAAGAGGGGATGACACAAAGGTGAAGAAGGTTAGAGATAATGACAAAGGTAAGCTTCTGCTCATTAGAGAGGGCATAAGCCAAAAAGGGCTTCTAGGAATAGCTCTCTAGAAGAAATAAGTTACTTACATTTGGCCCGAATATGGCATCAATCACTGATTTGAGACAAAAAAGATCCTCATGGTCCTACAATGAATAATTACCCAGTCAGAGGTCATTCTAGAAGTTGATCCTGGCTCCATTTCCTAGATTCCATATAATGCTATTTCAAAGGATATGCTTAGTCTTGAGGATTGAATTCCAAACTGTAGATCCATGAATAGGGTTAGGATCATCCAAAAAGTTCTAGTTGTGCCAAAGGTATTTTGCCTTGATAATGGAAACCCATAAAGAGTATTCATTGGTGAGGATCTACTAGCCTTGCTTGGCTATGAGAGCCAGGTTCATATTATAGACCTTCTGAAGCCCAATGACACCATATTGCTTATCAAAGTAGACCTAATTCCAAGCCACCAAGTGAATCTACTAATTTTTCTCTGATCATGACCAAAGAAAATTCCTTTGTAGTTGCTCAATGCAATTGTAAATTTTAGTAGGGATCTGGAATATGGACAGGAAGACAGGGATTCTTTGAAGGGTGGCTCTGACTAAGATGGATTTTCTTGCTTGACTGAGGAGGCTTCCTTTCTAGTTGGCTAGTTTTTTTGGATGCACTCAATGATGGGGTTACGTAAGGATCTTTTGGATTGGTCTTTGAAAAGAGGAAATCCTAGGTAAGTCGCAGGGAAGGCATCACTGGAGCATCCAAGGATGGCAGTAATACGGTCTTGGCACCTCACTGGGATATTAATGAAGTAGATATTACTCTTTTTAAAATTCACCTTTTGACTTATCAAAGTATCGAAGGAGTGGAGGATGGATTTGATGCATTGATCTTGGGGAACTGAGGCACGAGTAGCCAGAATAGTGTCATTGATAGACTGTTGTTGGGACATGGCTTGGAGGGAGGAAGTAGGTTTGATGTTAGAGATAGACCCTTCGAGGTAAGCTTGGGTGAGGTCCCTCTTAAGAGATTCCAAAACAATGATGAATAAGAAAGGGGAAATAGGGTCTCCTTGCCTAAGGCCTTTGAAGTTCTTAAAGTAACCTACTAGGGATCCATTGACCAGGAAAAAACAATTTACTGAGGTAGCACAACATTTGATCATATTGATCTAGTTCAAGGAATTATTATTTTAAAATTAAATGATCAAACCTTATGTTAAGGAAAACCATTTCCCATATCCCTTGGGGGCTAGGACTTTCATTTCCATAGGGCCTGTCCTATCTGGGTATACCCCTCAAGCTAGTTGGGAGGGTTTTTTGTGTATTTGGTGCAGGCCACCCAGCTTAAACCCCTAATATCCTTCTAAGGATTGAGGGAGCTTTCCAGTAAGGTACCTATTGAGGCAAAATATACCTTTGGTTACGTTTGTACCCAAGAATTTGCCAACATTGAAAGATCGGGTTAAAATAGGGTTTTACTCGGTTCAATCTCCAGAGGATACTGGTTCCTTGCTTATTTTAGGAAAAGGGAGAGAGAGGTAAATGCGTAAAGAGAGGGAAATATAGCTATTTCTAGAAGCATTTAAAGGTATAGATTAGACAACTTCAAAGCAACCTCAACAACACTTTTTAGAGAAGCATATATTTGAATCATCAAATAGAACAACTAATCCTCCGATGTAAATCTATCCAAGCATAAGATTAATGGAATGGTTGATTTCAGAGTTAACAAAACTTTACAACAGAAATTCAGAATAAGAATTAGAGCAAGCAAGATTCAATCTAACCTTAATTAGCAATCAACAATCCATACATACTTGATAATACACTAGTGGGCCAAAAACCATAATGAATGATCTTTTATTAGCTTTCAGAAGTTTGTGTACATCACCTTGTAAACATCTAAGAGCCGACATTTTTTTTAGGTCACTCATCCTATATATAATAGTTTTACATAATAGAAAAACTAAAATTTGTTACAACAATATGCCCATAGGCTCATTCTGGTAAAGAGGCAGTTAGGAGAGCATGGAGTCTTCAACTAGAAATGGTTAAGATATTCTTGTTACAAATCTTCCTTGATCTCTTTAGAGGCATCGTGGTCCAACTGTTTTCAAAATATCACACTATCACGACTTTTGACCCTTATCTCTGCCTTGGTCTTCAAAATGTCGCGCTATCATGACTATTTTCCTTTAGCTTCCTTAGACCTTCAAAATGTCGTGTTATCATAACTTTTGGCCCTTATATTTGCCTTGGTCTTCAAAATGTTGCGCTGTCATGACTATTTTCCCTTAGTTTGACTAGACCTTCAAAATATCGTGCTATCATGAATTTGGCCCTTATCTTTTCCTTGGTCTTCAAAATGTCATGCTGTCGTAACTATTTTCCCTTAGTTTTCTTAGCCTTCAAAATGTCGTGTTGTCACGACTTTTGGCCCTTAGCTCCACCTTCATCTTCAAAATATCACATTGTCACAATTATTTTCCCTTAGTTTGCTTAGACCTTCAAAATATCACAATGTCATGACTTTTGACCCTTATCTTCGTCTCGGTATTCAAAATGTCGTGTTGTCGTGACTATTTTCCCTTAGTTTGCTTAGACCTTCAAAATTTCATGCTTTCATGACTTTTGACCCTTATCTCTACCTTGGTATTCAAAATTTTGTGCAGTCATAATTATTTTCCCTTAGTTTACTTAGACCTTCAAAATGTTTCACTGTCATGACTTTTGGTCCTTATATCCACCTTGGGCTTCAAAATGTCATGCTATCATGACTATTTTCCCTTAGTTTTCTTAGACCTTTAAAATATCGCACTATCGCTACTTTTGGCCCTTATCTCTACCTTGGTCTTCAAAATGTTGTGCTATTACAAATTTTGGCCCTTATATCTGCCTTGGTCTTCAAAATGTCATGCTATCATGAATTTTTATTTTAGCTCTGCGTTATATCTTCAAAATATTGTGTTGTAACATTTTCCCCTTAGTTTGCTTATGTCTTCAAAATGTCATGCTGTCGTGAATTTTTTCCTTAGTTTGCTTAGACCTTCAAAATGTGCCCTATCATGAATTTTTGCCCTTAGCTCCACCTTCGTATTCAAAATGTCACGCTATCATGACTATTTTCCATTAGCTCGGCCCATTAGACCTTCAAAATGTCGCATTGTCATGACTTTTGGCCCTTAGATCTGCCTTCATCTTCAAAATGTCATGCTATCACGAATTTTTGTCCCTTAGCTCTGCCTCCATGTCTTCAAAATATCGTATTGTCGCGACTACTTTCTATACTTAGTGAAATCTTGAGAAGACTTACTCCTTATTCCCCTGGATGTGGTCATTTTGACCAACATTATTGGTGCCTCTTGGGGTAATTCTGCCAGTAGAATGTTAGAATCTAGAGCCTTTATCCATTGGGGAATGGAGTAAAAAGAAAAAAACTAAGAAAAAGAAGGGGAAGAAGGGGAATGATACCAAGCAAAAAGATGCTTCTTGCTTTGCATAATTATTCCTCTGGAGTGTCTTCTTCAGTGGATTTCTCTATTTCACCTTGGCCTTGAGCTGATACTTTGCTTGATGAGGCTTTCTTAGCTTTATCTTGCTTATCCTTTTCCTGGATGACCTCATTATAGGTGGTGCAAGATTTTCTCCAAGTCTCTTCATCCACATCTGAAGTCTCTTTGAAGGTTAAGTGCAGATATTCCAGCTCTTCAACCTTGTCATATGATAATATTTTTGACTTCATGTATAGTTCATGTAGGCAGGAGTTGATCTGGGTAATATCTTGAGCCATACTAAATATTTGTTCCTCCTAAATTGGCTCTTCCTAGCTATCAATATCTGACTCATCTTCCACAAAATCTTTCCATGCAGCCTTCAATTCATCTTCTGATAGAAAATTTGAATCTTTGTCCCAGAAGCTAGGCATTCCATAGTTTTTTGCTATGCTCACATGTTTCAAAATCACCTTAGCTTCTACCTTGAGCTCCTGCATAAGCTTAGCACTTTCAATTACCAACTTGTGTCTTTTGAAAAATTTCCTAGTGGCTAGCTTGGCCTGGGACCATTTTTCATCCCGTGCTCTAAATCCAAGTATTGCTTGCGTGCTTTTGGCCAGGATTTAAATTTTTGTGGCTACTGATAACCTTGCTTTCAGGAGCTTGATTGATGTTTCAAATTCATCTTCCACTTGGCCCAACGTGTCTTTAACCTTGACTAGGTATGACAGTGTAGGTCTTGCCTTCATGATCATATTTTGGATGCTTCCAATCATTTATTTTCTGATTGTCCTTACCTTTTCCTTAGACAACCCATTGGTCTTGTCAGTACTTTCTAAAAGCTGCTTCTTGAGGTCTTCAACTTGTTGGTTCAATAGTTGGATTTGTTCTTCGACATTTTTAGCTTTCTCCTTATAGGGGGTTGCTTCATTGAACATCAGCTCCCACTTTTTTGCCTCATTCTTCAAAGCCCTCTCGATTGTCTTCTACTGGTTTAAGGCTTCTTCTAAACGTTTTCTCGCTTTCTCAGCTCTGAGGTACTTTTCTTTGTAGTATTTAGTATTTAGGTATATGGTTCCCATGTGAGCTTGGGCCTTTCCCCACTCATCCTCCATTGGTATTTGAGTGATGTATTCTATAATTATCTCAACTTGGTAGTCTTCTAGGGTCATTTTTCCCTCTGGCTTCTGGATGAGTGGTGTCATTTTTAAAGTGGAACATTGCATGCTAATGGGATCTAATGCCATCCCCTCTCTGGTGTGGGCTATATCTTTAGAACTTTGAGTGTTGCATGATTTCAACCAGGCGAAAGCATTCAAGGTTACTTTTTTTAACTTTTTCAACTTGGCAATGGTGGGGTTGCTCTTAGAAGAAGAGGTAGGAATGGTTTGGAAGTTTGAGAGACTAGTTGTATAAGGAAAGGGAATAGTGGCTAGAGAGGCATCCACATTTGTTTGTTTAGTGAGAGAAACTGTGGGAACGATGAGGATGCTTTTGGGTCATTTTGGGTAGATGGTGGTGATAATGGAGGCTGGTGAGTGGAGGTAGGAGAGGCATCACCCCGACCTTCAGAATGGGAGGGGGAATTCCTCTAGGGGTGTGAAGAAGAATAAGTTAAGTTTATAGGAGACATACCTGGATCCTTCGATGGATTGGTGTCTTCAGTCTCTGGTGCCTTCTCAGGAGCTTTTGTATAAGTTTTTGCTATCTGCTTCAAGCTCGAATCACCAGTATCAGTTGCAGCCTTTGCTAGGACCTTTTTTTTTCCAAGGCTTCTTCTATGGGAGTAGGTTTTTTGGCCGTATCGACCACTTCTTGTTCATCTATCCCCTAGTGCTTAAAATTTTTCTCGGAGCTTTCCTCTATTTTCTCTTGGTCCCTTATCTCTTCTTGTTCCCCTTGTTTCTCCCCTATTTCTTCGTTCTCTTTATTTTGTTCTCCTCCCTTTGTTGTTTCTTCTTTCTGCTTCCTATGGATGAGAAGAGTATCATCATCAGACTCTATGTTCGATGAGGAAGGGGAAATGAATTTTTGAGATGCCTTTTTAGGAGCTTTTGTTTTCTCAGTGGCAATCTCCTTTCCTTTGCCTTTGCCGATGTCTACCTTTATTGTAATGGACTTTATGGGGATGCCATTGATGCCTAGAGGGAATTTATCTACAAGAGTGTCGGACCATGCATCATGGTGATTGTCGTATCTTTTAGAAAACTCTTTGTCAATATTTGTTCCATACCTGTAATATATTTGTATGTGACACCTCATCTGCCACCATGCTAATATTTTAGTGTGATCCCAATCTCCCCATTTTTTCTTCATTCTTTCGATGACCTTGTCATCCAGCTTGTGGGTTGGGTTCACATCAGGGCTCTATTCTACCAGGTGTTCATAGAAATCATGCCATGGAGGCAGTGGTTGCATATATTCAACATGCCACTCTAATGGTTGATCCTCCTCATTGTTCCTACCCTGTTTATCGATTTACCTGTCTGATGCATGAAATTTCTTGAAGGGGGATCGATTAAGGGCAACTTGCTTTTGAGAAATTTTTTTTGTAGGGTCATATTTCCATTTTTGTGGTAACTCAACCAACTTCAAATTTTTTAAAGTTTGAGTGATTCGCTCGTGGTCCCCTTTATTTGATACTGATACACCTAAAAATTGAAAGGGCATGAGGCAGGTGCCTGTCTTACCAGCACCTATGCTAAATTTACTATTAATAAATTTAGTTTACGTCACATATTTCTAGAGTGAACAATCACTTAGTGATGTAATAAGGTAGCAAAAAAGGCTTCCCTATGAAGCCATATAGCCTGATGACCACTCCCTAGGTCAAAATAAACCAATCCCCTTCTTCTACGTGGATGTGCTGCAAAGTATCCCACATCCTTTGGGGAATCCTTGGCATGGTGCCATACATAATTTTCAATGCAAGACCCAATAATTCCATATTAAAATGGTAATACGATTCAGATTTTGAAAGGAGCGGTGTCCACTCATACACGGGTAGGAGGTTTCCATCTTGGTCCTTCTTTGTAGTAGGGATGAAACTTAAATTATTTGACTGAAAAAAGAATTAAAGCCATACCAAGTAAGAAGAAAACCTGAAGGTATCAGGTTGGTCTCTCTAGAGCCTAAAAAGGCCTACATGTAGCTGTTGGGTCAAGCACGTTGGCCAGTCGAAGAAGAGAGGCATCGTCTTTGGGTCTACGTACAAAGCATCATAAAATTTGGGGTTCAATATGCATTACGCTACTGCAATATGCCATTCATAGACCTGTGAGTCAGTTTCCAACCCTACCACCATGGCTAACATGAAAAAAACTCCTTGTTCTTGAATTTGGACAAGGGAATTGGAGAATTTAGTAGGGTTCCATTAGGAGGAGAATATGTCAAATGCTCTTGCAAAAATAGTCTGATGTTGAGGATGTTGGTATAAAAATTCTTTGAATTGATGGGGTCGAAAGGGATAGGGTTTATTGCAAGTTTTAGGCTACAACTGAAAGTGGCCCTAATTGCTTCAGTATTAAGAGTAAAAATGACCTCTCCTCTAGAATTTTTCACAATCCTATGCTTTACATCATAGAACTCAACCATGGCTTTGACTAACTAAGGGTAGGGGTGGACTTGAGTGCATACATACCAAGAGAGTAGGGTGTGATAGGAAAATGTACCCGTGCATGATGGAGTGATGCCCTTGGTGACTCTGGCTGCTACATCTTTACAAATCTATTATGAGTCCTTACATGTCAACTTGATATCAGTGACGTGGACATCTGGGTCCATGAAACCCTTAATCGACGTATATTTTCCTTTAGTAACTGGTGGGAAAGTCATCAAGGTTACCTGATGTGATTCAAATATGAAAAATAAAGGGCCTAGAACGTGCTTAGCATAGTTTCAAAGGGTTTTTTGAGAAGACAAGGAGCATAACGAGTAGAAGGAAAATAATGTAGAGGATAAAGAAGTGATGAAAAAGCTTCTATAGTATAAGTGGATGTGCATGCGCGTGCCAAGGTGACATGCAATAAATATGGTTGGTGGCACACACCCCACTACCAATTTTTGAATGTTTTCTGATGCTTTGGTTCGTGTGCCACCTTCAAGAAACCAACTACCATGCATTACCATTTTTCTAGGGCCAATGGTATCGCTTTACTGTTGTCCTAGGCCAATAAATTAGCGTCACCTTTACTCTGGGTAAATAAGTTAGTACGATGGTACCTTAAATAATGGGGTTTTTTGAATTTTCAAGAAAACTACTTTTTTCCCGTTGAAACACGTGGTTGTTCTAAGGCGGCCACATGGTGGCCTTTGGGTACCAAAATGTCACACCATCATGACAAAATTCGTTAGAGTGGCCATCGATCATCGAAATATCATGAAATCATAACAATTTGTATTGAGGTGGCATTTGGTTGCCAAAATGTCATGCCATCACAACAATTTGCATTGAGGTGGCCTTTGGGTATCAAAATGTCATGCCATCATGATAAATTTCCTTGGAGTGGCCATCAGTCATCGAAATATCATGAAATCATGACAATTTGCATTGAGGTGGCCTTTGGGCATCGAAATGTCATGCCATCATAACAAAATTCCTTGGAGTGACCATCGATCATCGAAATATCATGAAATCATGACAATTTGCCTTGAGGTGGCCATCGATCGCCGAAATGTCACGAAATCATGACAATTTGCATTGAGGTGGCCTTTGGGCACCGAAATGTCGTTCCATCATGAAATTTTTTCTTGGAGTGGCTATAAATCACCAAAATATCATGCCATCACATGACAAATTTCCTTTGGAGTGACCTTTTTGAAAGAAAATAGAGCATATTTACATAAAATACATAGAGTAGAGAGAAATATTTTACTTATAGTACAGCTTCAGATGGAAGCTGTTGACGAGAATGGGCTGAACCTTATCCTATTTGTTTTTTAACTAGAAGGAGTTTTGCTATTTTTCTTCAATCACTTTGAAGGGGCCTTCCCGGAATACATCGAATTTATGATGATTTTTGGGTTTCGCCTTCTTTTCATTCCACCTCAGGACCAAGTCTCCCACTTTGAAGTTTCTCAGAATGGCCTTTTTGTCGAACCATTTCTTTGTGGTGACCATATATTTTTTATAGTGGTCGTAAGCTTGTTCCTTCTATTCTTCTAATTGGAGGAGTTGGATCAACTTGTTCTCCATTGGTTCTGCCTCTTCTGTGCTAGTTTGATTGAGCAGTCTTAAAGCTAGCATTTCTATGTGTATTGGAAGAACTACTTCTTTATCGTAGACCAAAGAGTAGGGGGATGTGTTGATAGACTTCTTGATAGTTATTTTGTCAGCCCACAATGCTTGGTTTATCAGAGAGTGCCAACTTCTCTTATTGTCCTTCAGAGTTTGCTTCAAGATCCTGAGCAAGTTTTTGTTTGTTGATTCAGCTAATCCATTTCCCTGTGGATAATAGTTCAAGGATGTTTTCAAGTAAATACTATATTTGCATGTAAAGTAAATCATATTGGCACCTATAAAATATGAGACATTGTATGTGACCAATGCATATGGGATGCCAAATCTTGTAATCAAACTTTCCATGAAATTCCATTACAACTTCCTGATCTACCTTTTTAGTGGGTACTGCTTTGGCCCACTTAGTGAAATAATCAGTAGATATCAAGATGTATTTATGCCCAATGGATGAGTTGGGATCTATTATTCCAATGAAATCTAATCCCCATTGTTGAAAAGGTTCTTCAACCTGAATGGATTTTAGAGGTATAGAAGCATTTCTATTTCTCCCAATGTATCTTTGGCACTTCTCACAATTTCTTGTTACTCTGAAAGTGTCTGCAAAGATGGTTGGCCAATAACATCCAGTCCTTATGATCTTTAAAGTAGTGGTCCTTCCTGAGTAGTGTCCTCCTGACGGGCCTCCATGGAATTCCTCCAAGATATTTTATTTCTGATCGTCCTTTATGCATCGAAGCAATACTCCATCCAATTTTTTTTTGTACAACCCTTTAGGTAGCAGAGTGTACTTCAAAGCTTGGATCTTGTATCATATTCTCTATGAAGTGTTCAAACCTACAAGACACTTTTCAGTTTTGAAGTACTTGATTAGTTTATTTTCCCAGTCAAGCTATTCTGAGGGTTGATCATCGCCTGAGGCTACTTATTGAGTTTGGCAAGCTATGTATTTCGATGAGGCTTACCTAGTAAGTTCTTGGCACAGTGCTCTGCCTCTTACACCTTGGTTGGATGTATTTCAATATCATATTATTGTATATTTGACACCCAAAAAACACTTTTATTGCCAATTTTCCCTTGCATGACAAAAATTTTGACGTCGGGGTGGACCACATAAACTAATCCTGCTATGTAAAAGGAAATGCTAAATTTTTTTAAAGAATTCATTATTGCATAAATCTATTTTTCTATGAAGTTATACTTCCCTTCATGTTCTTGCATAGTCTGACTTAGAAAAGCGATAGGCCTTTCTTCGTTTTCATATCCTTTCTGAGTGAGCACTGCAGCGTAGCTCTCTTGTTCACCTACTACATATAAGATGAAACCCCTAGAGTAGTCTGGGTTTACCAAGATGGGGGATTGGGATATTTGTTCCTTAATCTATTGGAAAGCTTATTTCCTTGAGTCCATCCACTTGAACTCAACATCCTTCTTCAACAATTTGGTCATAGGTTTGACGATTTATGAAAAATATGCTATGAATTTGCACATGAAGTTGATTTGGCCGAAGAAGGACTATAAACCCTTTTTTTTAGGGGGCAAGGGGAGTTCTAACAGTGCTTTCACCCTTTTGGGGTCTATAGCTAGCCTGGTTTTAGAAATGACATGGCCCAGTAAGAGTCCTTCCTCTACAATGAAGATGGATTTCTTTGGATTTAGAGAGATGCCAAACTCTCTACATTTTTCAAACACGCTCCTAAGATGTTCGATGTGATCATCTTTTCGATGGGAGAATATTGTCATATCATCTAGATATATCACTATTATCTTGTTGATCAGTTCTCCGAAAGCCACATCCATTGCTATTTGAAAAGTTGCTCCAACATTAGATAATCCAAAGGGCATCCTCTGGTAGGAAAATGTCCCCCACTTGGTTGTGAATGCAGTCTTGAACTGATCTTCATCCTTGACCCATACCTTATTGTACCTAGAGAACCCATCCAGGAGTGAAAATATTTCTACTCCTTCTACTGTATGCAGGATCTAGTTGATCTGTGGGAGGGGGTAATGGTCTTTCAATGAAGCCTTATTCAAGTTGTGAAATTCAATGCAAAACTTGATATCTCCATTCTTTTTTCTAACCTAGACTAGGTTGGCTACCCAAGTTTAATGCTTGATAGGGTAGATGATTTTGGATTTGAGTAGTTTTAGTAGTTCTTACTTCATCAAAGCCTCAATATTAGGATTCAATGGTCTTTAATTTTATTGGAATGATTTCACGGCTTATTCAAGTTCAATCATATGTTGGATCATCTCTTTTGAGTAGACCTTAAGATCACCATTAGTCTAGGATATGATTTTTAGGTATTCCTTGCATAATTCCTTGATTTGGTCTAGTTCCTCTTTTTAGGTATCCCCACTTTGATTGATTTATCAAGTCCCATTTGAAATTATATGTATCTGTGCTTGTCAACTTTCATTTTATGGCCAGTGGATATATCATTGTTATCAAATAATATTTCAAGTGTGATTAATCCTTTTGGGATGTAATTTATTCTTTAACTGGATCATGTTCGTATCTTCTTTATCTTCAGCCATTCTGTTACTCGAGTAGTTAATTTCATGAATGATAAAGTCCACTATCTATTTTTTATTCTCAAATACTTACCAAAAAGTATTTCTATCTAGCATAGAAGGCCTGTAAATTAGCCTAACTATTTTGGACTTATGAATGACATTGTTGATAGGGCAAAAATTTACCCCTATCGAAGCCAACAAATCTGCATGAGTGTTATTTTCCCTTGGGATTGCTTTAAGATTCAAAGATTCAAAATATTCTAGCAAGTCCCAAACCTTATTCTTGTAAGCTTTAAGGTAATGTTGCTTGCTTACACATTTCTTGATAACTTGATTCACTATCAGTTCGAAGTCCCCAAATATTTGTAGCTACTTGATACCCATATTTTTAGCCTTCTTGAGGCCTAAGCAGAGTGCTTCATACTCTGTTGCATTGTTAGTGCAACTCTAGGTTAGCCGATAAGAAAAAAATTTCTCTTCACCTATTGGAGAGATTAAAACAATACCTACTCTTGCTCCATTTTTGCACCTAGCACCATCGAAGAAAAGTTTCCATAGTTGATTAGTAGGTTGGTCTACATGAGGAGGAGGAGTAGGGTTACTCTTCTTGGGTTTTACAATTGTGTAGTTCCCCATATCCATTTCAATCATGGCATTGAAATATTAGAGAGAGAACTGGTCTTCTTCTTGCAACATATTTAGAGCTTCCTCCATTAAGTTCAAATCTCCCAATTCTTCTATCATCATATTCACTGTGGTAGTTGATTTAATTTTCTCTTCAAGCTTTCCAATGTGGAAGGTGGAATGTTTCTTGTTGAATACTTTAACTCTTTTTCCTTTGAACGAAATCTCCAAGTGCGAGAAATATAATGACAAATATCATTCTATTTTAGCAGTGAATTCTCTGGAGATGCACATACAAAAATAAGGCTCTATATCCACTACCACCACCTCTTGTATGACTGTGATATGGGGTAGTATGTGAAGAATAATTGGGATATCCTTAATTACCCCTACAATTTTGATAGGGGTTTCATCTAATTGTAAGACACCAAGACTACTCCTTGTGTATTCCATTCCCATGATATCACATACTGCCTTGGGCATTACAGTGGTTGCAGCTCTAGAATCTATCATGCAGTTGTGAACTACCCATCCCTCCATTCATAGAGACATATAGAAGGGAGGGGGTATGTGTTTTTCCAAAGTGGAAGTCATACTTGCTTGTGCAGAATCTAATTGAGCTAGTATTCTATGCTTCTTCTTCATAGATCTCAAATATTCCTGCAACAAGTTGATCTACCCTGGAAATTGCAAGGCTTCATACATAGTCGCTTTGGAAGGAGTTTTCTTCATTTCTTCGACTATGTTGAATGGGAGGGGCTCGACACTCTTCTCTTTTGCAACTGTGTCATATTTGTTTCTGTACCCCTGAGTAGCATCTATCCTTTGACACTTAGTCAGTGAGGGGTATCTTAGTTTATCTTCGGATTGTTCCTGTGTCTCTATTTCCTTTTATTAGGGTGCTTCTTTATGAATTTTTGCTCCTTTCTAACCTGAATTATGGGGAGCTTTCTCATAGGAGGCTCTTTTCTCAATAGGGTCTCTTATAGGTGAAGGTACTTTCAAGGGGTTAAGCTCTTGGGGATCAACCTACAAGGGTTTCTTTCCCGACCTAGTTAGAACAACTACTTGTTCAATCGAAGGCATCATGAAATTTTGATTCTCTTCTCTGATCATATTAACCTGATCCTTGAGGGTTCTCTTAGCCTTTTTGATAGCTACCTTCTAGACATGGTGTTGATGAATCATGCAAGAAGTTTCACCCTATGGACCATTACATGTGGAACACTAGAATTTTGGTTCTATAGAAGTGTTAGCGGGTTCACTATCTTCATTGGTGTAAACCACATTAGATTTATCATAGCTTCTACCACTTGTGGAGGCTTGATATTTTGTTACTTGAGGAAAAATCCTTGGTTGAAAATTCCTTTATGCTTATCTTATCTCCATCGAGGTCATTTTATTCACAAAGTTTTCATGGATGCTTACAAATCTTGTAAAGCTAACAATGGAAGATCTAGAGTCGATGGAACTATCGCTAATGGGAGAGCAAGAATGGTGGGAAGCATTGGAGGGGTGAGAGGTGCTTGTATCACTAGGATATTAGGATTATCAATCCATTTAGGGAGACTTGCATTAGGAGTGGGAGTAGGAGTTGGGAAAGCAATACTTGATGCTTGTGGTAGATCTGGAAAAATAGGCATTATCATTTTTGCAGGGAACCTTCCAATAGCAATCAGATCTATTTCTACCTTTTGAGCTTCTTGGTAAATCTCTGGGAAGGTAAATATTTGGGATTATTTAATGGCCATACTTATGTCTGAGTTGAAAGCTCTCAGATAGTAATACATTGAATTTTCACCTATCGGTCTTAATCCGTTAGGTACTCTTTGCCAAGTTTGATTGAATCTGATGTTAAAGTCGACTATCTCTTCCTGAGGATGCTTCTGGATAATGGTAAACTGACTTAGTAGGGAGAATGGGTCTACATGTTCATTGAACTCTTCCACCAATTTACCAGCAAGTTGGGCCCAAGTAGATATACTTTGGTTGTCGAGGGTTTTGTACCAATAGAGCATTTTTCCTTTCAAGGAAATAACTAGCAATCTTATCATAACATCTTCCTCAGTGATGTTATGTATTGGGATGAGCATTGCCACATCCTGGTAGTGTTCATAGGCCATCTTCCTAGTATCGTCATACTAGGGTAATGCTTTTAGGGCCGCTTCTAGAATTGGATGTTGAGCTACCAGATTTAGGGGGCCTGTATGGTTCCATAAAGGGTAAGGTAGAATTGGCTGATTTGTGGCCATTATAATTATGGTTCTACCGGATCTTATGGGTATATGGGTAGCTAGAGTTAAAGTTCCACTAGCAGAAGTACTAGGGAATGCTACAGAGGAAGGATTTGTGTATCTCGTATTGATAGTATATGAAGAAGTTATTCTAGCAACTAAAATAGGATTAGCTCTGAGGCTACCAAGGTGCAGCTCGAAGAACTCGATGGGTTCTTCTAAATTTTTTGCTTTAGATCTGGTTATCATAAAATATGGTATTTAACCAAAAAATAGGTAAAGGCTTTCTTAGGGTTCCTTTCTTGGGCGGAGTCACCAGGTGATTCATAAAAAATAAATATAGCAAAGGTAATCATCGAAACCTTGATCTATATACTGGGCATACCAAAAACTGTTGGAGTAAAATCTACCTTTGGTTACATTTGCGCCCAAGACTTTGCCAACATTGAAAGACCAGGTTAAAACAAGGTTTTACTCGGTTCAATATCCAGAGGAGGTTGGTTCCTTGCTTCTTTTAGGAAAAGGGAGAGAGATGTAAATGCATAAAGAGAGGGAAATATAGCTAGTGCTAGAAGCATTTAAAGGTACAAATTAGACAACAACAAAGCAACCTCAACAACACTTTTCAGAGAAGCATATATTTGAATCATCAAATAGAACAACTAATCCTCTGATGTAAATCTATCCAAGCATAAGATTAATGGAATGGTTGATTTTAGAGTTAACAGAACTTTATCGTAGAAATTTAGAATAAGAATTAGAGCAAGCAAGATTCAATCTAACCTTAATTAGCAATCAACAATCCATACATACTTGATTATACACCAATGGGCCAAAAACCAGAATGAATGATCTTTTATTAGCTTTCAGAAGTCTGTGTACATCACCTTGTAAACATCTAAGAGCCAACCTTTTGTTTAGGTCGCTCATCCTATATATAATAGTTTTACATAACAGAAAAACTGAAAGTTGTTACAACAATATGCCTGTAGGCTCATTCTGGTAAAGAGGCAGTTAGGAGAGCATGGAGTCTTCAACTAGAAGTGGTTGGGATCTTCTTGTTACAACAATCTTCCTTTATCTCCTTAGAGGCATCATGGTCCAACTATATTCAAAATGTCACGTTGTCGTGACTTTTAGCTCTTATCTCTGCCTTGGTTTTCAAAATGTCATGTTGTCATGACTATTTTACTTTAGCTTACTTAGACCTTCAAAATTTCATGTTGTCACAACTTTTGGCCCTTATCTCCACCTTGGTATTAAAAATGTTAGACTTTCATGACTATTTTCCCTTAGTTTTCTTAGACCATCAAAATATCGCGCTGTCGTGACTTTTGGCCCTTATCTCCACCTTGGTCTTCAAAATGTTGTGTTGTCATGACTATTTTCCCTTAATTTGCTTAGACCTTCAAAATATCATGCTATCACACCTTTTGGCCCTTATCTCTGCCTTGGTATTCAAAATGTTGTGATATCATGACTATTTTCTCTTAGTTTTCTTAGACCTTAAAAATGTCATGCTATCATGACTTTTGGTCCTTATCTCCGTCTTGGTATTCAAAATGTCGTAATATCATGACTATTTTTCTTTAGTTTGCTTAGACCTTCAAAATGTCATGTTGTCACGAATTTTGGCCCTTATCTCCACCTGATGAGTCGTTGTTCATTCATCATTTAATAATTATGTGTCAATCTAGGGCGGTGTCCAAGGCTATATACGAAAGAAGGCTCCAATAGGTTAAATATTAGTTCATTCAAAAAATAGGCTTTATTGATGGATCAGTTAGTGTTTGGGGGTTTGGTGTGACCTCTAACTCCTAGAATTGGAAATCAAATTGTAGAAGCTAAAACTGAATTTGAAATAACAGGAAGTGAAATGTTGCTAAATTGAAAGTGATAGAAAAGTAAGAATTGAAAACACACACACAGTTGCAAAAAAGTCAACTAATTACAGAGTTCACAATTATATGAGCATGTTATAAATCTAGAAAATAAAATTAACATCTATTGCAAAATTGGAGAATAACACAAATATGGAAATTGCAGTGAAATGACAGAAATCTGGAAATTGCTGCAAAGCTGGAAAATGACAAAAATCTGGAAATTACAGTGAATTATGGAAAATGCTGTCAAATCCTATTAAATGCTAAACACTATTCCAAACATGTTCTAAATACTATGGTGCACTTCTAAAATGAAACTAATTCTACAAATAAATGTTGACAGAATTCTGCTAATTTGCTGCAGCAAGAAATCAGCAAGAATTTTCTATCACTGTGTTGCCCTTCCTCTGATCCTGCAAGTGGCCCTTGCTTCCAGAACCAGAAGAGGGTGAAGAATTATACCAGGTAAATTAAATGTGCACTATCAACCATCAAATGCCAATAAAATCTGAAGAATGCACCTTTTATTCCATCTAAAACTGGGTAATGTTTTCTCTATATTATGAAGTACCATTGGTATGAATTTGGTACCTTAACTCACTTTGGATCATTCCCAGTAGATCCAACAATGTTCCATTTAACGCAGATTTGCACCTGTTAACAGCTCCAGAAAAGACTAAGACATGAACAATGAGCGCAGGAATGAACAATGAGCGCAAGAATGATGTAACCTTCATAACTTTTTATCTACAACTCGGATTGACTTGCTTCAAAAAGCAAAGTTGTAGTTCTTGATGAGAGGAATCTGTTCATGCCATCAGAATGTAATTGCAATACATATTTTATTTACTACCTAATCAACTGAAATAGTGCATAAAATGCTAAAAATAGTCAAAACAGAGGTATAATGTTCCAAACATAAAATCATGCAAACATGTAACAAATAACATATTCTAATCACTATTTGGCACTTTAACTTTGTCATATTTAATATTATGGCAATTTTTATATGTCAACCATAGTGTAATAATGAGGCATTTCTAGGCCTCATCATTCCCCCCAGCTTGAACTGATGCATGCCCTCATGCATCCTAGTAGGCCCTAGTAAGATGAACAACATACTTTTGCCACCTATTACCCAAGAAATTTCTTTTTAGTGCACTACACCAAGCATTGTAGTTCCTACAATTTTTTTTTTCTTTTTTTGTTTCTTTTTTTCTTTTCTTCCTTTGTACTTGTGGTAGAACTTTAAGAAAATTAATATCTAATGTGCCCTGCCGTTCTGCAACATTTTCAAGAATTTTTGGCATAATTTGTCGCGTTGTGAAGCTTGCTCTGGAATGAGACTGTTGTTCCAAAGTTGCTCTGGAATGAGACTGTCATTTTGAAGATGTGTCAAAAACATGCTGAATTGGCCTCCTATGCAAAATTTAGCTGCACATTCTAGTGTGGGCCCATATTTAGAGTGTATAAGCCTTCCATAACATAAAAAATTCTTTTCCATGCTATTTTTTTTGTCTGTTGCTGTTTTATTGCAGTAGTAGTAAAACAAAATTTTCAGGTGCATTTCTTCATTCTCAGATTTATGAGGTATTGGTGGGACATTTTATTCTGAAATCTGCCCTACTAATAAAGATAAAATGGCCATCATATCTGTCCCAAAATTAGTTTTTTCACAATTTTGAATTTCCCATGTAACTAAGGGCAGAAGGGGGGTGTTTCTTGACATTTTGAACAACATGTTCCATTTTTTTTTTAACTTGCCAATATTATATGAAAAGTTTATGCCAAATATTTATTATCATATACTAAATGATAAATGCTTACCATGACTAAATGCAAGAAACACATACCTTACTGTCCTAAAAATTTATCATCCACCTTACAAACTACTTCTAATGATGGTTTTTTTTGAAATAAGAACAACATAGGTGCAGTAGGTGAGATTTGTACAATGGTAGAACAATGATGGGTGGATCAACAAGGCAATGCATGCCAAAAAATCGATTTTCATGCAATCCAACTCAACAACGCCTCCGAGAAGGTTTTCACTACTGAATTATTCATTTTTTTCTTCTCTTTTTTTTTCATTTTTTTCATTTTTTCATTTTTTTTTATCAGAAGAGGCTGCCATTTCTGGTTTTCAACCAACTTCTTTTTTTTTTTTGAATTTTTTTTTTCCTTTTTTTATTTTTATTTTTTATTTTTTTTATGTCTTGCTTGTGCCCATGAAGGAATTTCACAATTTTCTTGAAATTGTGCCTGTGAAGGAATTTCACAAACAAGATTATTTATTTCCTTTTTTTTCGTATTTTTTTTTCATGGCTAAAAAAAATATGATCATTTGGAAACCTTGTCAGAAGAGGAATACTCTTCTATCATATGCAAATGTGAATGTGTGAAAGATTGAGCAAATTCCTTCTTTGTGAGTGGTTTATGGTACAACTATAAAAGATGTCCATTCACCACTAATGTCCTTATTGAATCATCAACTGAAGAAAGTTGAACAACTCCATTCTCAAACTCTTCTGGTTAATCCTTATTGCTCTTAATGTGATCATCATGCCACATTTTCTATTTTTGTTGAATGAACTCTATTTGATGAAGTGCTTCCAACCAAAGTTCATTAACTACATTCAATTGCAAAATCTATTTTTTATGTACCTGCAACAACTCAATGCCAACTGATAAAGATGCATAAAGTGTTAGTAGAGCATTAGGATGTTGGATCAATACATCAAACAAATTTACTTCCTGGTTTTTAGTCAACCAACTATTGTTGTTCAAAGGTTTTTTTGGCTGCATTTCAGTTTTTTTTGTACCAAGATGTTTTGAATTGGTTCTTGGAGAATGATGCATTAATGAATGAAGAGAACAATGATATGGTGGAAAATAATGGAAAATATGTGTATGTTTCCAAAAAAAATTCTTAAAAGAATTAAATTTGATAAATGGAAAGGAAAATATGAGAAAAAATGATGACATCCATGTGACAAGTGAAGAAAATTGTTTTGTATTGGAATAGATGACAAATTTTTAGAATTTTGTTTTTCATCATTCCATAATAATTTTTGAACAGTGATTGGTTCATCTTTAAAATCTGCATTCTGAACATTTTCATCAAAAACAGAATTTTTGGATGAATCCATCTCTTCTAAATTATCCTTTACAATGATGGAGGAAAAAATTGAAATGTCCGTTTCATTTTCCTTATATGTTTCACGAAACCATAGGCATCCTAGACAATCATACTTAGGAGGACTAAGGTTTCCTACAAGCAAGTTTACTCTTTTACCACCGACTTGTATGTTTTTAAGATATATTTTCTTCTTTTTTCTTGGTTTGTTAAAGCATATTTCTTGAATAATTGTATTAATGATTGGCACATCTTTAATAGCTTGAAGTAAAGGGACTATAACATTCAAATGTTTTAATTCCCTTATCAAATCTGATTTCAAAGATGTTAGTTTTAATATTTCAAACTGTTCAAGATATGATTCTTTTTGTGGGAGATTTTCTTTTTCTTCTTCTTGTTTCAGCGTAGATTTGTTTTTATGTGCATTCATTTTAGCTCCTATTTCTACACTGGTAAGTGGAATATGTTCAAGAAGTGGTTTTTCTAAACACAACTAATTTTTATGACATTCACCAACATTTATTATGGCTGTATTTTTTGATTTAGCCATAGATACAAGGGTTACCTATTTAACATTGTTTGGACTGACCACAGGTTGAGCTGAAAATAGAGGTTGTTTTTCATTTTGTTGTTGTTGTCCATGAGAGAAACTATGGGTATGAGTGGGCAATAAATTTGATTTCTGTGTTTGATAATGTTGCTGCCCTTTGTGCAATTTTTGTTGTTGTCCCCATTGATATCCTTGAAGTTTTGGCTGCAACCATGGTGGATGTGGTTGATTCCATTGTTGTTTCGTCCATCCATGTTGAGACCACTCTTGGGAATATGCCCATGGTGGTTGACTCCAACATTGTTGAAATGGACCTAAAGCATACCATGGCATATACCAATTATTATTTCCCCAATGTGTAGGAAATTGAGAAGCATTCTGATATGGAAACTTAAGAAAATTATCTCCTTGTCCTTGTCCTACAAAATTGAGTTTTTTCATAGGTTGAGATTGTTTTTCAAAGACACTTTTGAGTTCTGGAAATAAACTACATTGATTTGTGGAATGTCCTTTTTGACAAATGCTACATGTAGTCGGTATAAATGTTTTGTTCAAAGGACAAGTCATGAACGAGTGTTGCTGCTCACATCTTGAATAATAGATAACTAAAGGTTCAGTACATTTACTCTTTTTATCTACTATTTTATCAAGATGTACAACAATATCAGCTTTAGCAAACTCTTTCATGCATTCTTTCAAATCATGTTTATCATTACCAATTCTATGTTTTCTATGCCTTGAATGAGAATAATTTTTGCAAAGTTTAATGATTTCCTAGATTTCAAGTGCATTTGCATCGCCTATTCCTAAAATATCCAATGCATCTTGAAATTAATCTTGTAGTCCCCTTAAGAATATAATTTTGCACATTTCAGGTTCAACACTACCACATCTCTTATGAACAAAAGAAAATATGTCTACATAATCTTCTAAGATTTCATTTTCCTTTTGTTTCATTTCAAGCAATTCATTGTTTAGATTCTTGTCTTGACAATATTCTTGGTATCTCTCCAAAAATATATTTTCCATCTCATTCCAGGTTCTAATTGAATCAGGTGCTAAGGTGATAAACCATCGTAGAGATGACTCTTTAAGAGTGGAAGAAAATTTGAGCTTTTGATTGTCGTTAGTGTAATCATGAGTTTGACACACAATTTTAAACTTAAACAAAAATAAATCAGGGTCTTCAGATGTAACTCCCTTAAAATTTGGTAACACAGAAGGTGAAATGACCTTCATGGGAGCATTTTGATTAGGATCTAATTGGATGGGATTTTGAAAAGTTTTGGCAGGTGTACTAGTTGCGCTAGGTTGGAGCACATTACTGGCTCTCCCTAGATTCTCTTGTGAGCCTACCCTTATAGATTCCCAATCACAATTATATATTCTATTAAACTATCCTGATTGTATGGATTTTTCAAGAAAAAAAGGTGTTGAACTATTGATTGTTCCTCCTTGTGATGATTTCTCAAAGGATCCTACAGTTCTGGACATAGATGATTGTAATTCTTTGAAAGTTCCAACAGTTTTGGGGATCATAAATTTGGACAACTTTGACATACTTTCAACCTCTTGTGAAATTTTTCTTCCTATGGTAGGCAAAGGATTTTTCATACTTTGACATCGTGCTTTCACATCCTTTAACCTATTCATACTTGCTTGTTCTCTAAATGGACTAAAATGGAATTTACCAACAACTATTAACTATGCCAGTTATTACATTCAGATTTCACTCTGAAGTTCACAACTTAGTACATTAACAATTATTGGACTTCTTTCCTCTTATAACAACACCTATCCCTGGAAACGATGCCAAAAATGATGAGTGTCATTGTTCATTCATCATTTAATCATTATGTGTGTCAATTCAGGGCGGTGTCCAAGGCTATATATGAAATAAGGCTCCAACAGGTTAAATATTAGTTCATTCATAAAACAGGATTTATTGATGGATCAGTTAGTGTTTGGGGGTTTGGTGTGACCTCTAACTCCTAGAATTGGAAATCAAATTGCAGAAGCTAAAACTAAATTTGAAATAATAGGAAGTGAAATGTTGCTAAATTGAAAGTGACAAAAAAGTAAATTGCAGAATTGAAAACACACACACAGTTACAGAAAAGTCAACTAATTACAGAGTTCACAATTATCTGAGCATGTTCTAAATCTAGAAAATAAAATTAACATCTATTGCAAAACTGGAGAATAACACAAATCTGGAAATTGTAGTGAAATGATAGAAATCTGGAAATTGCTGCAAAGCTGAAAAATGATAGAAATCTGGAAATTGCAGTGAATTATGGAAAATGCTGTCAAATCCTATTAAATGCTGAACACTATTCCAAACATGTTCTAAATACTATGGTGCACTTCTGAAATGAAACTAATTCTGCAAATAAATGTTGACAGAATTCTATTGATCTGCTGCAACAAGAAATTAGCAAGAATTTTCTGTCACTGTGTTGCCCTTCCTCTGATCCTGCAAGTGGCCCTTGCTTCCAGAACTACAAGAGGGTGAAGAATTATACCAGGTAAATTAAATGTGCACTATCAACCATCAAATGCCAATAAAATCTGAAGAATGCACCTTTTATTCCATCTAAAATTGCATTACAGTACTGCAGGAAAAATATGCAATTTACTGTAATGCTACAAAGACTTTATCTTCTGCTAATAACTATCTCCTATTCCTCTATCCCTATTTCTCCATTTATATATCTATATCTTCTCCTCAACCATGCTGGGAGTTTTATTTATAAGACAAAGTTGATATATCTATTTGTTGAGTTTCAAGGATTTCCAACTGTTTACAAAATAGTTTCCTGGAATGCAGGGTTATAATTTGTCAAAATTTATCCCTTTATCCTAGCTAGTCCACCTATGGTGAAGGAACCGAGTCCAAATAGGGTGGACTAACCACTTGGTCAATTTCCAATCATGCTTTCCATGGTTTTGATGTATTTTGACCATTTTAGGTTGTTCCTGTGCTATTCCCTATTCCTGCATCGCTTATTCCTGTGCTGCTCTAGAATAACAGATAGGTGACAATTCATTGCTTATCTACACTCCAAACACATAGGGAGGAAGTTGTTGACTGTTTGGATTATTTTCCCTTATCTTGTACACCCTTCTGCATTAGTGGCATGTGTTGGAGTGACTGATTCCAAGCCCTACTGTATATGTACAGCTGGTTGGAATTTGCATGACTATGTCTTGCATTTACCAATTTTTTTGCATTTCAGCATTTTGACTTGTTGCTCCTATTTGCATCACATGGAAGTGTTGTCAGGTGGAGAAAGAGTCATGCCTATCCTCCCTCAACTATTTCCAAGCATTTACCTCTTCTTAGTTGACAAATTCTATGCCTTCCTTCATAGTGAAAGGTGGCTAGAATTTGTATGGATTGTGACCTATTGTTTTCAGCTACCAAAACATGCCCAGATGCACTTTTGGAGTGCTCATAACTTGTTCATCGTAACTCCATTTTTTACCAATTTATGTCCACGTGTTCTTGGTTATATGAAAAACATTGGGTTCAATTTTCAAATCTTAATTCCTCAGAAATTACTCCCTACATCGCTTTCAAGTTGGCCTTTAACACAAATTTTTACCAGCATTTCCAGCTGTCAAAAAGTGTGAAACTCCCATTTTACAGGCCCCATAACTTCCAGGTTACTTGTCCATATGCCTTAAAATTTGGATCATGTTTTCTATATATTGTGAAGTACCATTGGTATGAATTTGGTACCTTAGCTCACTCTGGATCATTCCTAGTAGATCTGCCAATGTTACCTTTAACGCAAATTTGCACCTATTAACAGCTCTAGAAAAGACTAAGGCATGAACAATGAGTGCAAGAATGAACAATGAGCGCAGGAATGATGTAACCTTCATAAATTTTTATCTACATCTCGGATTGACTTGCTTCAAAAAGCAAAGTTGTAGTTCTTTATGAGAGGAATCTTTTCATGCCATCAGAATATAATTGCAATACATGTTTTATTTACTACCTAATCAACTAAAATAGTGCATAAAATGCTGAAAATAGTCAAAACAGAGGTATAATGTTCCAAACTTAAAATCATGCAAACATGTAACAAATAAAATATTCTAATCACTATTTGGCACTTTAACTTTGTCATATTTAATATTATGGCAGTTTTTATTGAAGAACACAAGCTTATACTGAGAGGGGGGGTGAACAGTATAAGACCACTTTTAATTTTTTTTCTTTCAAATCATCTTTCAATTCAATGTTATGCAAAAAATAGATAGCAGTATTAACAACAGTAATCAAGAAATGCATAAAACATCATCCATAAAGTGACACAACAATTTACATGGTTCATCCAAGGTGGGCTACTCCATGGATAAAAAATTTCTCTAAAAGTTATATCATAGTTCTTTGGGAAACCTTCCCAATTACAATGTTTATGAGCCTCTTGCTCAAAGGAGATACATTCCCCTAATTCTGCTTTGGCTGGTGATCCTCTAGAAGACCTCTACCTCCTCTTCCCTTAGCAAGTGGAACTCTATCCACAGAAGACACCTGTCTTCCCTGCTTTGGCTGGAGATCTCTGTCCTCAACTCTATCATTGCAAAGTTGGTCCTCGAATATGCACTAAACACAGTCCTTCGATCTAGCACATATGTCCTCTAACTGATCTGCACCAAACATAGTTCTTCGATCTGGCATAAGTTTGTCCTCTTCCTCTTTCTCTATTCTATTACAACTGCACTTGGTTGAGACTACTTTTGCACTGATTGCGCAAACACAGTAGCACAGACTTTGCACACTTTGCCTCTTGATGATCACACTTCTCTCCCGCACTCTATATACGAATATCACACTTCGAACACACACTTCAATCGATTCGAATTGACTCACTCTCTTGTGCACAACAGACTTCACTTGCACAAATTTGATACACACATTTGATACCTTGAAACTAAAAAATAGTCCTCCTTTTATAGCATTAATTCATGATCAAAAACTTAATCTTTAGTTAGCTGATACCCTAAAGATCGTGGGATGCAAAACCCTAATATTCGTCGGCCCAAATTTAACTTTGTTGGCTTCAACCGCCTCTACTGCCTCTGTCACTTCCCTGTAGCTTCCACTGTGAAACTACAACATGTCATGATATTGCGACACTTTTATAGCCGTACACCTTCTTTTGCCTGCTATTGTGAAATTGTGACACTTTTGCTTCTTTTGGCTTCCTATTAGTTTTTGTCGCGATATCGTGACACTTTCTGCTTCTGCTGATGTCATCTATACTCTTGTCACAAAATCATGACCCTTCTGTCTTCATGGCATCCTTCTTAGCTTTTGTCGCAAAATCATGACACTTTTGCCTCTACTGATGTCATCTTCACTTCTGTTGTGAAATCATGACATTTCTCGCTTCTTTAACTTTTTCTTGGCTTGCCCCAGTGAAAACGAAACATGTCACGAAATCGTGACACTTTTGCTCCCTTAATATTTTCTCTGCCTTACGCCCGTGAAACTGGAACAAGTCACAAAATCGTGACGCTTTCGCCTTCGAGCTCTTCCTTCCTGAATTCATCGTGAAATCACGATGCTTCTTCTATTGAAGACTTGCTAACTATTTTTGTCACGAAATCATGACACTTTCTCCAACTGAATGCTGCCATCTCAACCTGTCATGAAATCATGACATTTTCTACATCCATAAGCTGTTCCTCCATCCTGTCACGAAAATGCGACGCTTTTAGCTTTCGTACACTTTCTCTACTCCCTATCATGAAATTGCGATGCTTTTCATATCAAACTCTTTCCTTCACTGCATGTCACGAAATCATGACAGTTCTCACTTTGAGCTTTTCAGCATGCCACAAAATTGTGAAAGTCCTCAACTCGACCTCTGCAGCATATCGCGAAATCATGACATTTTACATGTAACTTTCTCTCTTTTTGAACTTGTCATGAAATTGTGACAGTTCTCTTTGCGGACTCTCTCTTCAGCATCATGTCGTGAAATCGTGACACTTTTTCGTCTGTACAACTTTCTTTGCAGAATTTCACGAAATCGTGACACTTTTCCTTCTCTGCCTTCCTGCACTTTTTGAGTCGCGAAAATGTGACATGTCGCGAAATCGTGACACTTTCCAATTTGCTCTCCTTCTTTGCCAACATGTCGCTGTATTGCTCCAAATTTTTCACACCTTTACCTTCAGGCTATAGGATCCATGCCCGAAAGGGGGATGTGAAAAGGATGGCATGATACCTTGGACTGAGAGGCCTTATGAAGGTCTCGCCTCTCGAGGGAGGTGTATTATGGTGATTTTTCGATGGATGGTGGGTTCACCAGGAAAAATTTAGTGGCAGTTTCCACGCCTAGGTTGGGAATGTGTTTTATGTGTTCAGTTTTATCCTTAAACATTCAAGTCCTAGGTTTGGCCAAAATGCGTCTAAGCTATTCTATATGAAATGCAGATTTAAATGAAGACAGAAACAGATTTGGACAGAAAAATAGAAAGAACAAGATGGATTAAAGACCCATACCTGATCCGGATGTCTGATGAAGATTTTGATTCTTGAAGCAGTCAGGATCACCTCTGATTTGATAGGATCGTCTTCTATCAGACAAGATCGTCTGAGATTTGACGAATTCGTTAGAGACCTACAAATAGAGAAATAGGTGCAAAACACAGAAAATACAACAATGCTAACATAGGGAAATAATGTAAAATGACAATAACAATATCAAACTGAAAATTATAAATAGAAACATGAATGCATTATACTAATTTAATGACAATTATAACTTAATTATGCATTTGATCTAGATGGATGAACTTCAAAATGCAGGATAGTAGAAAATAATAAATAAACTAGCTAATTGTAGAATAAAACAACAAATTGAAGAGAGGAAAATGCAAACTTTGGACACTGATTGCCCCCAATGTGAACTACAGTCGAAATCATCTCTGATTTGATAGGATCGCCTCCGATCTGAACAGGATCGTCTACGACGATGTAAGCTTGCTCCGACTAAAAAATACTAAGGTACCTGCAACAAAATTTGGATAGAACTAATGCAAATAGCAATTTAGGATGTCTTAATGCATGTGAAGTCAATTTACAAGAAATATCAGCTAGGGGGATGCTAAGGGGAGGGCCTAGGATTAAATAGGCTTAGGAGGGAGGTTAGGAGGTTGGAGATCATCCCTATTTGGGAGATCTCCAATGGGGGAGGTCTCTAACAGTGCAGACACGCTTCTGCCCAGATTAGAGACACCGTTGGAACAGAGGCTAATTATGAAAAATCAGTTTAGGGACAAGATCATATGGACGTCCTAGCCCAGATGAAATCGTTCGATCTGAGACGATATCGTCTGATCGGCGATGATATTGTCAAACGGTCAAAACAAACTCTAAAAATGGCATGGAAAATGAGGAAACAGAATAAGCGACGGTTTGGGAGCAGTTTTGGAGGTTAAAATTTTAATTTGGATATTTACTAGAGTAATTGTAATTATTAAGGTTTTATTGTGCCAATTTTAGGGTGCTACATTTTGCCCCCTCTTTAGCAAATTTTCTGAAGAAAATGCGTTAAAGATGAGTTCTTCTCGATCTACGAGAAAGCAAAAATTATTCCCATTTTTAGGCGACGATTCTTGGTCGAATCATACGATAGCTTACTATGGTGCCCCCTCCGTGTTTTTACCCAAATTGAATGTTTGAGGTAAAAACATGAAAAAGCAAAATTTTAAAATGTTTTTAATGGTTTTGATTGATTGATTTGATGATTGGATTGAGGATTCATGTAATTATGTCGTTGGAAATATTATGGTTGAAATGTCATGCTTGAAAAATTTAAATGAAATAATCTGATAGAACAAATTGGTTGTTTGTGATGTGATGTGATAAAAGATAAAAAGAGACTTCTAACAATAATTTCAAAGGACATTGTCGCTATTATAGACCATTTCATAGAGTCACTACTCACTCGGTCGTCAAGATAATCCCAGTATAGAAATATTGTTAAAATTAAAAGAGTGCTTAAGAGACTGTCTTAAGACTTTGGTGCAATGGTGCAAATGATGATGATGATGGTTTGTTTTTAGATTTTCATAAAAATAATATACATGAAATAATGTTAAAATGAATTTTGCTAGACATAAATTCCTAAGTGTGATAAAATTTTTGGATAATTCCCTAGGAATTATACCATCATTGCAAAATTGAAGGTTGACATAATGACATGAAATAGTGATAAGTGTATGTTTTTAAAGCATAATTGTGTAACATAATGATTTAAGTCATATGGTTTTCATGATTTTTAAATAAATGGGGAATAAAAATTGGTAAAATGGTTTGCGCTAGGCATAGAATATGTAGGTATAGACTTATACCATCATCGCGAAATCCAAAAAAAAGATAGTTTTATTGCATGGTTGATTTTTAATAAATAGAAAATATGAAGATGAGGACTTGCGCTAGGCATAAAATTTCAATTTTTGTTTTAGAACTATACCATCGTCACGAAAGTCGACAATATATATATATATATATATATATATATATATATATATATATATATATATATATATATATATATATATATGTGTGTGTGTGTGTGTGTGTGTGTGTGTGTGTGTGTGTGTGCTTTGATTGTATGGTTTTGAAAGAAATTTTGATGTTTCTATTATGCATGTAGTTGTCTTTATGCTAAACAACTGTACTTTAAAGAAGAAAATGAATTTATTCCAAACAATTTGCAAAAAATATTTCAAAGTATCTTAAAGACAAAAGTTAGATTTATAAGGAATCCCATGTGCATATGTGAGTTCATTTCCAATCTTGATTTATCATAATGATATACAAAATCTCTCAAATACAAATGTGTGTGCAATTGCATTGTTCATTTACCAGTTTTGAGCAAGATAATATGATACAAGTGATTTGAATGAACCAAATAAGTGTTCATTAACCATGATGTAGATGCATATAACCATACTAGACTACTATGTAAGTCGGATTATCAAGAGCTAGCTAATCCATAAGCGAGACATAGGTCTGTACAAAATAAGGTCGCTAATGTGATAGACATATCGCCATGCTAGGAGTTACCCAAGGCCAAGCAGGTTGGGCACAAACCACCTGTTATGGGGCTTACCTCACAGTTTTCGAATAATTGAGAATTCTAGAGATTCAAGCTCATCAACCCTTATTTTCTTTTCAAAGGGTAGGGAAAGGGATTTTATTGCTTTTTGCTTTTGCTTTCTTTTGCTTTTCTTTTGTATTTTTGCTTGATTTTTGAGATAATGCTTGAAACATTGCTGTAATGATATAAAATAACATTTTTCTTTTTTCTTTTTCTCTTTTTTCTTGATCTTTGCTTTTTATTTTGTTCTATACTAGGGATACTTGCTCGGATTTGCTGTAGAGCAAGGGATTTTTATTCTGGGTAGGGGTGAGCTTGTCCTTTCGCCAATTCTCAAAGATTCTAGACCATGTGCATGATAGGATAGCAAGGGAAACTTTTCGCTCAAGAAATCACTTCTACTATGTAGCATAGCATGGAAATTACAAATATAATCATTTTATTGTGAAAGATGTGCTTGGTTTAAGTAAATAACAAGATCAATTCTCTATGCTCAAACTTTATTTAATTGAATTTTGTGGACTTTGATATAAGAGAGATTAGTAATCATGCCAGATAAAATCAAGATATTTATTTTTGTGAGTGTGAAAGTGAGGGATTCCAAATAAATGCTAATTTATCCAAAATAATTTGAAACATATAATTGCAACATTTGTAAGAATATATATATAAATACTTTTTGAGAATTTTTGAGAATGTTGACTCTCTCTTTCTTCTTTATGTTGTTTTTGTTTCGAAAGAGTCAAGAATATTGCTGTTTTGTTTTTATTATTATTATTATTTTTCGTTTTTGAAAGAATTAACAAGTGCCATAAATAAATACAACAAGTAGTTTTGAATATTTTGATGATTATGAATGTTTTTGGTGTTTTTGAATTTATAAATTGAAAGAAATACAAGATAGTGATTTTGAAACAAATATATACAAGGATGAAATGACCAAATTTATACATAGTAACGTTTAAGATGCAAAATGTTCATGGGTTATTTAAGTTCTTTACCATCTAAGGTAGATAATTTTTATGCTCCCGATTCAAATTTAGCAGTGATAATGTATGGTCCAAGCCAGTTGGGCTCAAATTTACCTTTAAGGTCCTTTGTTGCATTAGTATTTTTTTGATTTTCTTTTAAAATCAAGGTCGCCGATCTCAAAGGATCGATGACGAACTTTTTTAGCATATGATATTTTAAGCTTGTTTTGGTAGGCACGGACATTCTCCAAAGCATTGATGCATTTTTCATCTAGGAGTTCCAGTTGACTGAGTCTGCCAGCTCGATATTCATCTCCTACTTCGGTATCTTGAAGTAGTAGAGCCAAAGAAGAAACTTCTAATTCAAAGGGAAAAACGGCTTCAGCACCATAAACCAAAACAAAAGGTGAAGTTCTAGTGGGGGTTCGAACACTAGTTCGATAGGCCCACAAGGCTGGATATAATTGAATGTGCTAGTCGCGGCCAGTTTTATTGACCAATCTTTTGAGGATTTTGATTAAGGTTTTGTTAGATGCTTCTGCTTGACCATTACCCTAAGGATAATAGGGAGTGGACCAACAATGTTGAATCTTATATTTTTGGCATAATTTTTTAACATCTTTATTTTTTAAACAAGTTCCATTATTAGAGATGAGATTTGCAAGAATTTCGAACCTACAAATGATTTGATTAAAAATAAATTTAGAGACTTGTGTGCCAGTGCAGGAAGCTAAAGGCATAGCTTCAACCCACTTCGTGAAATACTCAGTGGCGGTTATGATGAATTTGTGTCCATCAGATGACACAGGATTGATTTTGCCAATAATATCTAAACCCCATTTTGAAAAGGGCCGAGGAGATGAAATAGCCTGCAGTTCTTATGCAGGCGCATGGACAAGGTCAGCATGTTTCTGGCACTTGTCGCAATGGCGCACATAATCATGTGCATCATTTTCCATGGTAGGCCAAAAGTATCCTATCCGAAGGAGTTTTTTAGCAATGACACTACCACTGAAGTGTCCTCCACAAGATCCATCGTGGGCTTCACTCAAGGCTGATTTGGATTCTTCTAAATTCAAACATCTTAATAAGATACCTTCAAAAGATATCCTATATAAAGTATTGCCAATTATTACAAATTGACTTGCTCGTATATGTAATAACTGACGCTGGTTTCTATTAGCATTGGCAGGGAAAGTCCCATTTTGAAGAAAATCAAATATATCTATATACCAAGGTTCAGGAGTAGTTTCATTGATTAGAAACACATCCAAAGGTTATAAGCATGACTTATTTGAAGTGGGTTCCTGGAGTCGACGAATAATGATAGTGGCATATTCGTCATCTAACTCCAAGGGCAGAAGAGATGCAGCTGCGACCATAGCATCAGCTGCACGGTTGCAAGTTTGAGGAATAGCTTCCAAGGTAACTTGATCAAATAAAGACATTAATTGTAAAACATAGGCTTTATATGGGTGCAGTTTATCATCTCTGGTTTGATAAACTTCATTAATTTGGTTTATAACAAGTTGAGAATCACCAAAAACTAATAGATGTTTAATTTTTAGCGCCAAGGCAGCTCGTAATACAAGGATTAGAGCTTCATATTCAACAGTATTGTTGGTGCAAGAAAATATTAATTTGAAGGACAGAGGAATAAGATGTTTTTGTGAGGATATTAAAATAATACCTGCACTAGCCCCACTCATGCATTGGGCTCCATCAAAGTATAAGGACCATTGTTCAATATGGTCTACCTCTAATTGAAGGCATTCATCAGGAAACTCAATGATGAGGGGATGGGTAGACTCTAAGGGTGTAGCAGTTAATTGATCTGCTATGATTTGACCCTTAACAGACTTTTTTCCTATGAATGTGAGATCAAATTTGCTTAGAGCAAGAACCCACTTGGCTGTGCGACCCGATAAATAAGGTCGACTTATGAGATACCTTAAGGGATTGTATTTAGCAATGACATAAGTTTTCTGACTAAGCATATAATGGCATAATTTTTGCGTGGCAAACACGACTGCTAGACATAGTTTTTCTAACGCTGGTGTAGTGGGTTTCAAAAGCTTCTTTACACTCGTCGTCCCAATTAAAAGGGACATCCTTCTTAAGAAGTTTAATAAAGGGACCAATTTTGTCCACCAGCTTATCGATGAAGTGACAAATGGCTTGAAGCTTACCTTGTAAACTTTGTAACTCAGATATATTAGTAGGTGCGGGCATATCAGTGATAGCCACAATCTTGAGAGGGTCAATTTTGATACCACGTAAAGAAACAAAAACCCCTAATAGTTTACCGAACTTAACTCCGAATATGCATTTGGTTGGATTTAATCGAATAAGATATTCTCGTAATCGATTAAAAAAATTTCTCAAATCATCTAAATGATTATCTTCATTAATAGAGCGGGTTATAATATCATCTACATAATCATGTAGGATATCATGCATCATATCATGAAAAATATAAGTCATAGCTCGTTGATAGGTTGCACCTGCATTCTTTAAGCCAAATGGCATCACTTTCCAACAAAAAGTACCCCAGGGGGTAATAAAGGTTGTTTTAGCTTGATCTTCAGGAGTTATCCTGATCTGATTATAACCGGAGAATCCATCCATTAAGGACATCATCCCACTCCCGACAGTAAAGTCAATGATTTGATCCATATTTGGAAGAGGAAAATCATCTTTAGGGCATGCAACGTTAATATCTCTAAAATTTATGCAAACCCTAACTTTGGTAGCTTCTTTCTTGGTAACTGGAACTACATTTGAGATCCATTCAGCATAATCAATAGCTTGTATAAAAACAACATTCAAGAGTTTTTCTAACTCCCCTTTGACTAGGAGAGCCACTTTGGGATGCATTTTTCTAAGTTTTTGTTTAACAGGTTTAGCATCCGGATGAACTACTAGATGATGCATGACTACAGAAGGGTCCAGACCTGTCATATCTTCGTATGTCCAAGCGAAGACATCTTCATATTCTTTAAGGAATGCAATGTATTGCTCTTGTTTTTCTTGACTTAATTTTGATCCAATATTGATTATGTGAGGATTATCCTCAGTTCCAATATTAATTTTAATGACGTTTTCTACCTCCATGTGTAGATCTATTTCAAAATTAGGTGGGGCGGGTGAAATGCCCAATTATTGTAATTCTTGTAAGGTTAATTTGGATAATTCATCTTGAGGAGTTGTGACCTCAAGCTGGGCCATAGTTGGTATAGAACCATCAAAATAAAATCCATTGTGTAACATCTCTTCAACGGAGACATCATGGAAGGTATCTCCTTCCAACTCCTCATCGGAGTCAGCAATCATTTCAGGATAAGCTATGGATAGCATGTTACATGTAAATGGCTAATTTTTTAGAGGTAAATCATCATGCCTATCCAAATAATCTTGATAACATATAAGTTGATCATCATCTTCAAAAGGAAATGGTTGACCCTTACTAGGAAATAGGCCCACACCACAGCAGGCATGCCACGGTTCTACCTCGAAAGGTTCTTTCATGCCATTTTAAAGGTCCCAATACTTTCCCTTTATATCCCATTTTAAGCATTATGGGTTTAGCTTTAATATATTCATTGGTAAAATAACACCGAGCATATCCCTCATGATGAGTTGTGATATTTCGAGGGATTCTTCCCTAGTCATATCCTTTATAAATGAAGGCACAACTCCCGACTTGGTAAGTACTTACCATAGGTTGTGGGAGGCCCAAAGTACAAGGAGATGGCGACAAGTTATTTAAAAGAATTGAATCTTGCATGAAAGCATTTGTTTTTTCTGATATTAAAATTGTGGATAAATCTGGTAAAATTTCATCAGAAAGAGCATAAGATGTAGAAGGATCATTCCCTATATCTTTAGATGTGGAAGGTATGATAGATGTTGATAATGTGGAAGTATTAATAGATGGGTCTATAGGTTTTGAAATTATAGGGATAGAACATGAAGGATTGGTCATGGATTGAAGATCTTTTTGAGGTTCTAGAGTGGTTTTTTTAGAAGATTGTTGATCTATATATGAGGATGAAATTAATGGAGGGGAAATAGGTGAAGCTATGGGTGTGTGTTTCACAGTTTTAGATGAAAAATAAGAATTAGGATGTGTGGATGACAGAGCAGGGAAAAATTGCACTCCAACAGGTTCTGCCAAAGCACACATATCAAAGGGTCTAGGATCATCGTGGATAGTGACCAACTGATTTTTAAATTCGAATTTAACACATTGGTGTAAAGTTGATGGGATAGCCCGCATTGCATTGATCCAAGGACGACCCAAGAGTATATTGTATGATGCGGGGCAATGTACAATAAACATGGTGGTATTTAGAGTTCTAGGACCAACTTGCAATGGGATGGTAATAACTCCACACGTTTCTTGTGTTTCGTCATTGAAAGCTTTGATAATCATGTCAGTTTTCTTCATTTCATAACTTCTAAAGTCAAATCATTGGTAGAAGTCAAAAGTGCAAATGTTTAGAGATGAACCATTATCAATCAGGACTCATTTAATAGCTACATCTCCAATTAGAGCAGTGATATATAAAGGATTATCCTTATGTAAACTGTGTTGTGGTATATCTTTATCCCGAAAGTCGATACAATCAACTTCTTGAGTGATGATAGTATTGGCCATGGCTTCAGGTTGAATATTTTGAGGTACCATCATTTGGCTTAATGTAAGCATCAACTCATCCCTATGGGTGGGAGAAGATCTTAATAAATCCAAAAGGGAAATTCAGGTCGTAGTATTGGATAATTGCTCATTAATATTGTAAGGGGGTTTAGGTTGAACATTGGAAGCTTGATTCCCTTTATTGGGATTTTTCAAAACAAATGGAACCGATCCATCATTCGGTTTGGTTCTTGTTGAGAATTTTGAGCCTGTTGTCGGGTAATGACTCCAATGGTACCTACAATGTTATATTGAGGACGCTGAACTGGTCTTGGTTGAGCATTTATGGCTTGTTCATTTGGGAGGAATTGATTAGAAGAGGTTCGAGTAGTAACTCTTCTAGGAAATGGTTCTTCTGGGACCATAGCATCTGTGATGGGTTGAATAGGATCTGATTCATTTTTAGAACTATTCGATTGGTTTGAAGTGATGTCCATTTCAATTTTAGTATCTGATTCTATATCACTAGGATCTGGAGTTGGAATATTATGTAGGGGCCTGGTCGTAACCATGGAGAAAGTTGTGTCAAATATTTGAGGATCAAGATTAAGTAAATGTCCACTAATGGTCCCTACGTATCGGGTAGGAGGAGAAACATTATGATGTTTGATTTGATTGGCCACCTCTTTACCATGTCTTGGTAAAGGATGTTGAAATATGTCTAATGATTGATTAGCATTTTGATTTTGATTTTGGGGAATGGTCTTTTGAGGATTATTAGGAGCATTTTGTTTAGGTTGGAAGGCTTGTACCTCCATTTCATTATTATCAATAAGATCCTGTATTTTATGTTTCAACCTTTTACAAGCGTTGGTAGAGTGTCCAGGTCCCCTATGGAAATCACAGTGTAAGTTAGCTCTGTATCTGGGTATAGTTGGATCAGGTTCCTGGATAGCTGGTAATTGGATAAAACCTCTTTCGAGTAATTGAGGTAAAATAGTTGATAACGGTTGATTCAATCTAGTAAATTCTCAAGGAGGTTTGTCAGGCAGTTTCAATATAAATTTTTTTGTTGTTTTCGTTGCATTGATATTAGCAACATTTTTGCTGTCAGTGACTCCGTCACCGACAAATTGTTTGTTTTTATATTGATTTTTGGAGGTTTTCTCATCATCCTTCTTCCTAAGTTGGCCTCTCCTAATGAGGGCATCTTCTACTCTTCGAGCTAAATCTATAGCCTGATCGAAGGTAGTTAAAGTAGCAGTTGATAACTCATAAGATATTTGTTCTTGCAAATTATTGATAAAAATGTCCACCATTTCCCTATAAGGTAGCACAAAGTGCAATTTTCCTATCAACTGCCTCCATCTAGCTAAGAAATTGGCAAAACATTCATCCTTGTCTTGTTTTAAGTTGTATAAATATTTAATGGTTACATGCCTCTCGATGTAGGCAATAAATTGATGGACAAAAGATTCAACTGTTTCTTCAAAGTTTCTCAAAGAATGAGTGGGCAATTGATAGTACCACTCTAATGCCATTCCACCTAAACTTTTTGGGAACATTTTTAGTAATAGCAAATCATCATGTGATATATCATGACATGCTATTCTAAACATGCGAAGATGCTCTATGGGATCTTCGATTCCTTTATATATAGGCAGGATGGGCATGGGAAAATGCTTAGGATAAGGTTGTGCTACAACTATGGGATCCAAAGGTTGACTACATATCTCTCGATAATTGTACGAGGGACGATAAAGATCTATCTGGTCCATACGCGAAGCTAACTATTTCACCATGGCTTCCAGATTACTTGTTTGCCCACCATATTGGTTCGGTAGGGCATTGATATGGGATTTGTGAGCATATGATGGAGGGACATGAAGATTAGATGCTATGTTGCTATTGTGTAAATTGTTTGTAGGAAAGGTGTTATGAAGGAATTTTGAAGTTGTATTATGTTGTATTCCAGATTGTTGAAAATTGGTGTTTGACTTCATTTTAGGTTTTTGTTTACTTGAAGCATATTGATCAATAGTTTGGCGAAGTAAAGTAGTGAAGGAAGTTTTATTTTGTGTGGGAATGATTTTAGGTTGAATAACAGGTTCCTTAGGAGGTTGGGTAACCTGTTGTTTTTGCATGTTCTGAATCATAGTGACCATATCTCTATTGGATGGTCCAGCCTTATCACTTTCTTGATCAATGAAAGACAAGGGATTAGTGCGCACATCAAAAATATGTTCCATGGCTGCTTGAGTGTCACTATTTTACCCTTTATCAATACAAACTGCCATATTAAGAGCACCAATGTTATTATTGAAAAATTTCTAGAAATGATCTACGTTATCAAAAGCAATAGTCCCATCTAGAGATACTCTAGGGGATGAGGATCCATCCTCTTTAACATTTTCTTCTTGTTCATTGTCTTCACCTAGGTCATCTTCTGGTTGATCTAGAGTTTCTCCTTCCAGAATTGGATCTTTAGGAAGGACATTTGGGTCTCTAGTTTTATCTTCTAACCAATCTTCTTCTTCTCCTTCAGTTTGTTTACCATTCCTAAGTTTAGGCATTGTGCTTAATTTTGATTTCAGCAAATATATATATATATATATATATATATATATATATATATATATATATATATATATATATATATATATATATATATATATATATGCAACAAGCTTAAGAGGTATATATTAATTATATACCTACTACAATATTTAAAATGAAAAGTTTTGGTTTTTGTTATGTTTTTTTTTTTAGTTTTTCTTGCTTTTGTAATAATATTGTAAAGATAACAAACAACACAATAAATGCAAGAAATAAGACTGAAAGTAATGATCTAGTTTTCTATAAAAAAATTATAAATATCATTAATGGGCTCAAGTTCTTCAGGAGTCATGAAGTGTTCTTCTTAAAATTGAAAATTTTCTTTTAAAAATTTAATGAAAAGAGCTATAGTGATATTATCTGTCTCAGATTCTAGTTGATAGAAGTAAAGCTCGTGGCAATACTCTCGATATAACACAGCTCGAGGAACTCTATTCCATATTTACCTATCCGTAAGAACAACCTGTTGGTCTTCTACATGACCTAGGAACTGGTGTATAATGGCTGCATTCTCGAGGTATTCCTCAAAGGTGAACAATTTTGAAGACACAAGAGTTCTCCTATAAGCTAACCATCTATGGCAGGCTCTCTGAAGTTCATGATAAAAGATGAGTTGATGAGGATCCAGGATTCTATCTAGGACAAGCCTCTTGATTTGTTTAAGTTTTGTTGACCTAGATGAAATGAAACTAAGTCTTCTATCAAATTCATCCCACAAGAGTTGATTTCTATCTATTTCAGGCACACTAAGCACAGAATTGATTTCTATGGCTGCCAATTGGTTTTAAACATTTATAGTAACTGCTAATATTTTCTTAGGAGCTACCATCTAAACATGATATGCAACTTATTATTTTTAGATGATTTGAAATGCATCTATGTTTTGGTTGTTTTATTTTTTGTTTTTTTTGTTTTCAAAAGGTTTTAAATGCATTCACGTCGGGTTCACCAAAATGTATCACTCCAAATTTTTCACACCTTTACCTTCAGGATATAGGATCCATGCCCGGAAGGGGGATGTGAAAAGGATGGTGTGGTACCTCGGACTGAGAGGCCTTACGAAGGTCCCGCCTCTCGAGGGAGGTGTATTATGGTGATTTTTTGATGGATGGTGGGTTCACTAGGAAACATTTAGTGGCAGTTTCCACGCCTAGGTTGGGAATGTGTTTGATGTGTTCAGTTTTATCCTTAAACATTCAAGTCCTAGGTTTAGCCAAAATGCGTCTAAGCTATTCTATATGAAATGCAGATTTAAATGAAGACAAAAACAGATTTGGACAGAAAAATAGAAAGAACAAGATGGATTAAAGACCCATACATGATCCGGATTTCTGATGAAGATTTTGATTCTTGAAGTAATCAGGATCGCCTCTGATTTGACAAGATCGTCTGCTATCAGATAAGATCATCTAAGATCTGATGAATTTGTCAGACGAATTCGTCAAAGACCTGCAAATAGAGAAATAGATGCAAAACACAAAAAAGATAGCAATGCTAACATAGGGAAACAATGTAAAATGACAATAACAATATCAAGCTAAAAATTATAAACAGAAACATGAATGCATTATACCGATTTAATGACAATTATAACTTAATTATGCATTTGATCTAGATGGGTGAACTCCAAAATGCAGGATAGCAGAAAATAATAAATAAACTAGTTAATTGCAGAATAAAATAGTAGATTGAAGAGAGGAAAATGCAAACTCTGGGCACTGATTGCCCCCAATGTGAACTACAGTTGAAATCATATCTGATTCGACAGGATCACCTCTAATATGAACAGGATCATCTGCGACAATGTAAGCTTGCTTTGACTGAAAAATACTAAGGTACCTGCAACAAAATTTGGATAGAACTAATGCAAATAGCAATTTAGAATGTTTTAATGTGTGTGACGTCAATTTATAGGAAATATTAGCCAAGGGGATGCTAAGGGGAGGGCCTAGGATTAAATAGGCTTAGGCGAGAGGTTAGGAGGTTGGAGATCATCCCTATTTGGGAGATCTCCAACGAAGGAGGTCTCTAACGACGCAGACACACTTCTACCCAGATTAGAGACACCGTTGGAACAGAGACTAATTGTGAAAAATTAGTTTAGGGACAATATCGTCTAGACATTCTAGCCCAGATGAAATTGTCTGATCTGAGGCGATATCGTCTGATCGACGATGATATTGTCAAATGGTCAAAACAAACTCTAAAAATGGCATGAAAAACGAGGAAATAGATTAAGCAGTAGTTTGGGAGCGGTTTTGGAGGTTAAAATTTGAATTTGGATATTTACTAGAGTAATTGTAATTATTAAGGTTTTACTGTGCCAATTTTAGGGTGCTATAGTCATGAAATCATGACAGTTTTGCCAACTTCTCTTTTTTTTAGCATGTCACGAAATCGCGACAGACTTGCTAGAAATTTCTCTCTCTTCAAACATGTCGCAAAATCGTGACAGTTTTTTCAGTACTTTCTCTCTCCTCAACCATGTCATGAAATCATGACAGTTTTTCCAGCACTTTCTCTCTCCTCAAACATGTCACGAAATCGTGACAATTTTTCTAGCACTTTCTCTCTCCTAAAATATGTCATGAAATCGCTACAGTTTTTCCAGTCGCCTGCATACTTTTTATTACTTGTCTTTTTCTTGATCTTTTGCAACTGGGCTACTCTAATCTTCTTGGAAACTCACTGTCCAAACTGAAACCTACATCAAAACACATTCTTTGACATCAAACCAAATTGCTTCAAGGCCTACATCAATGACAACATCTACACTTAGAGCAAAGGCAATGTACCCAAGGTACCCAAAATTGCCAACAATCTCCCCCTTTGTCATTTATGGCAACCCTTAACTGAAAACATATCTCAAGAGCCAAAACTGAACCCTACTGATCCAACAACTGAGAATCTGCAATTAAAGTTTTTGCTCCTCCTGACTTGAAGATTTCTTCTTTACTTGAAGCTCTCCCCTTTCTCATATCTCTCCCCCTTTGTCATCAATGGCAAAGGGTCATCTTTGGGGCTTGGGACTAAGAATGAGCCTCTTAGCTTAGTCCCTCCCCCACCTCCTGATGAGGTGATTTAAAACAGGGTTGGGAGTGACACTCCCATTAGACACTCATCATCATCAGTGTCTACAATTTCCTTGCCGGGCATTTTCTTGAATTCTTTGTCTGTATTTCTGTTCTTATCACTGTTCTGATCCTCGGACCTATTCATACTACTATTCCTGTTTCTTTTATCATTCCTATTTTTATTCATACCTTGATCCTTGGACCTGTTTATATCACTTTTTTTGTTTTTGTACCTTGGAAAATCAGCTCTACATTGTCTAGCTATGTGTCCTTCATTGTTGCACTTATAGCACATAACAAAGTTATTTCTGTTCGGCATACTTCTTCTTTGAATCCGTCTATTATGAGTAACCGTGTTCTTGTTGTTAGTTTTGCAGAATATTGCCTTATGCCCGAATTGATTACAAGAGTAGCAATATCCTTGAAATAAGTTACGACCCCTGAAACTATCATTTATCTTCCTTACTTGAGTCATGCAATGCGAAGCCATGTGGCCAAACCTGTGACACGCAAAACATCTGCCATTAAAATTTCCTGTAAATGACCTTCTAGGTCGGGTAAACTTCTTCGCATTCAAAATTCTATTTTTTGTTTTTGCGCATTTATCACTCACAAACTCTTGATCTGAAGTAATTTCTACATCAAAACTTTCTTCCTTTTGTAATCTCTTACTAGATTCCCTAGCCTGTTTCTTGTGCGGCTCAACAAACCCGAGACCTGTTTTATCTGTTGGTTTTCTTTGACCTTTGATGAGAGATTTAACCCTTTTGGAGCTATCTTGAAACCTGTACAGCTTATCCTTGTACTCTTTAGTTTCCACTTCCAAAGAAGCCATTTTCTATTCTAATTCACTATACTCAAGCACCTTAGATTCTAACTCAGTATTGAGTTCTTGTGTCTTAACCATGGAGACTTCAAGATTTTCTATAATTTCCTCTCTCTCCATACAACATTCATCTAACTTATCCTTGAGTCTAGCATTCTTCTTTCTTTCCTTTTTCAAAACACTAAGAGCATTAGTAAGTTCACATTCAAGATCCTTTATTTGATTGCATTTTGAATTATCAAGGCCTTTTTCATATTTCTTATCACTAGTGGTGCTACCCTTTTCAAAAACCATACATGCATCTTCATTGTAGTTTTCTGAAGCATCCTCATACATACTAGCAACCAAATCATTATTTTTGCATTTATCCTCAAGGTGCCAAAAATTTCCACATTTAAAACATTTCATGACAATGAATTTATGTTTCGGTTCTTCCTCCTTTTCTGAAATGAACATCTCATTTTCATTATCACTAGAAGAACTTTCACTATCACTGCTAGAACACTTACTTGCTTTGTCTAGGTAGAAGCTTTTCTTGTTCTTGTGTGAATACCTCTTTCCTTGATTGCTGTGCTCATATTTGTTCTTTCTGAAATACCTGTGCTTTTTAGAATCCTTGCTCTTAACATCCTGTATATCTTCATCACTTTCATTCTTGGAAACAGTACAGTCAGTAGCATAATGACCGAATTTCCCACAGTTGAAACATCTTATATTTTTCTTGCTTTTGTGCTTTCTAGAAAACTTGCCTTTCTTGCTATAATATGCCTCTTCATCACTAGAAGACTCATCACTCTCTTGAATCTGCTTGCCCTTTGATTTCTTGGTAGCTTTGAAGGCTGCCTCTTTCTTAACATCAACTTTCACTTGAGTTCTTAGCTCAAATGCTGCAAGTATACTATGGAGCTCATCCTTCTTCAATTTATCTAAATCTTTAGCTTCCTCAATGGCAGAAATCTTTTCACTAAATCTATTAGGAAGAGACCTTAAAATCTTATCACACACATCATTTTTAGCAAGTTCAAGACCTAAGTCTTTCATGGAGTTAACAATCTCATCCATACAAAGCATGTAGTCACTAATATTTTCATCATCATTCATTTTGAGTTGTTAAAACATACCTTTAAAGTGTCTCAATTTGGCATTTCAGACATTAGCATCACCTGTATGAACCACCTGCAATTGTTTCCACATTTCACTAGCTGTCTTGCAGTGAATCACTTTGGTAAGATCAGCCTTCTGTAAACCCTTCAAGATTGCATTCATGGCTTTTGAGTTGCTATGATGTAAGAGCCTGTCTTATTTAGTGTATGGACCATTTATAGGGATAGTGTACCCATCTTCAATTACTTCCCAAACCTCATTACCAAGTGCCATTAGATAAAATTTCATTCTTGCACTCCACAGACCGAAATTTGATCCATCAAGAATAGGTGCTGCATTGCCACTTGAATAATCCATTGTGTTCTTTGCAAACTTTTCCTTCAAGCTGTTAAACTTTTTGAAGGTGCTGGCTCTGATACCAATTGAAGAACACAAGCTTATACTGAGAGGGGGGTGAACAGTATAAGACCACTTTTAATTTTTTTCTTTCAAATCAGCTTTCAATTCAATGTTATGCAAAAAATAGATAGCAGTATTAACAGCAGTAATCAAGCAATGCACAAAACATCATCCACAAAGTGACACAATAATTTACGTGGTTCACCCAAGGTGGGCTACTCCACAGATAAAACTTTTCTCTAAAAGTTATATCACAGTTCTTTGGGAAACCTTCCCAATTACAATGTTTATGAGCCTCTTGCTCAAAGGAGATACCTTCCCCTAATTCTGCTTTGGCTAGTGATCCTCTAGAAGACCTCTACCTCCTCTACCCTTAGCAAGTGGAACTCTATCCATAGAAGACACTTGTCTTCCTTGCTCTGCCTAGAGATCTCTGTCCTCAACTCTATCACCGTAAAGCTGGTCCTTGAATATGCACTAAACATAGTCCTTCGATCTAGCACATATGTCCTCTATCTGATCTGCACCAAACATAGTTCTTCGATCTGGCACAAGTCTGTCCTCTTCCTCTTTCTTTGTTCTGTTATAGCCGCACTTGGTCGAGACTACTTTTGCATTGATTGCGCAAACACAGCAGCACAGACTTTGCACACTCTACCTCTCGATAATCGCACTTCTCTCCTGCACTCTATCTATGAATATCACACTTCAAATGCACACTCGACTCACTCTCTTGCACATAGTAGACTTCACTTGCATAAATTTGATACATACATTCGATACCTTGAAACTCAAAAATAGTCCTCCTTTTATAGCATTAATTCATGATCTAAAGCTTAATCTTTAGTTAGCTGATACCCTAAAGATCGTCGGCTGTAAAACCCTAATCTTCATCAGCCCAGATTTAACTTTGTTGGCTTCAACTGCCTCTGCTGCCTCTATCACTTCCCTGTAGCTTCTGTCATGAAACTACAACATGTCACGATATCATGAAACTTTTATAGCCATACACCTTATTTTGCCTACTGTCGTGAAATTGTGACACTTTTGCTTATTTTGGCTTCCTATTAGTTTTTGTCATGATATTGTGACACTTTCTACTTCTGCTGATGTCATCTATACTCTTGCCACAAAATCATGACCCTTTTGTCTTCATGGCATCCTTCTCAGCTTCTATCATGAAATCGTGACACTTTTGCCTCTGCTGATGTCATCTTCACTTCTATCGTGAAATCACAACATTTCTCGCTTCTTTAACTTTTTATCGGCTTGCCCTAGTGAAAACGAAACATGTCGTAAAATCGTGACACTTTCGCTGCCTTAAGATTTTCTTTGCCTTACGCCCGTGAAATTGGAACAAGTCACGAAATCACGACACTTTTGCATTCGAGCTCTTCTTTCCTGAATTCATCGTGAAATCGTGATGCTTCTTTTGTTGAAGACTTGCTAACTATTTCTGTCACAAAATCATGACACTTTCTCCAACTGAATGCTGCCATCTCAACCTGTCACGAATTTGTGACATTTTCTGCATCCATAAGCTGTTCCTCCATCCTATCATGAAAACGTGACGCTTTTAGCTTCCGTACACTTTCTCTACTGCCTATCGTGAAATCACGATGCTTCTCATATCAAACTCTTTCCTTCGCTGCATGTCACGAAATCATGACAGTTCTCACTTTGAGATTTTCAGCATGCCATGAAATCACGACAGTCCTCAACTCGACCTCTACAGCATGTCGCGAAATCGTGACATTTTACATGTAATTTTCTCTCTTTTCAAACTTGCCACAAAATCACGACAGTTCTCTTTGCGGACTCTCTCTTCAGCATCATGTCGCGAAATCGTGACACTTTTTCATCCATACAATTTTCTTTGCAGAATGTCGCGAAATCGTGACACTTTTCCTTCTTTGCCTTCCTGTACTTTTCAAGTCACAAAAATGCGACATGTCACGAAATCGCAGCACTTTCCAACTTGCTCTCCTTCTCTGCCAACATGTCGTGAAATCGCGATAGTTTTGCCAACTTCTTCTCTTTTTTTCAACATTTCGCAAAATCGTGACATACTTGCTAGAACTTTCTCTCTCTTCAAACATGTCATGAAATCACGACAGTTTTGTTAGTACTTTCTCTCTCCTAAACCATGTCGCGAAATCATGACAGTTTTTCCAGCACTTTCTCTCTCCTCAAACATGTCACGAAATCATGACAGTTTTTCCAGCACTTTCTCTCTCCTAAAACATGTCATGAAATTGTGATAGTTTTTCCAATTTCCTGCATACTTTTTCTTACTTGTCTTTTTCTTGATATTTTGCAACTGGGCTACTCTGATCTTCTTGGAAACTCACTGTCCAAACTGAAACCTACATCAAAACACATTCTTTGACATCAAACCAAATTGCTTCAAGATCTTCTTGACATCAATGACAACATCTACACTTAGAGCAAAGGCAATGTGCCCAAGGTACCCAAAATTGCCAACATTTATATGTCAACCATAGTGTAATAATGAGACATTTCTAGGCCTCATCACCACCTTGGTCTTCAAAATGTTGTGCTGTCATGACTATTTTTCCTTAGTTTTCTTAGACCTTCAAAATGTCACACTGTCATGACTTTTGGCCCTTATCTCCATCTTGGTATTCAAAATTTCATGCTATCATGACTTTTTGTCTTAGCTCCGCCTTATATCTTCAAAATATTGTGCTGTCATGACTTTTTTCCCTTGGTTTGCTTATGTCTTCAAAATGTTGCATTGTCATGGATTTTTTCCCTTAGTTTTCTTAGACCTTCAAAATGTCATGTTGTCATGAATTTTGGTCCTTATCTCCACCTTGGTCTTAAAAATATTGCTTTTTCATGACTATTTTCCCTTAGTTTGCTTAGACCTTCAAAATGTCGCACTGTCGTGACTTTTGGCCCTTATCTCTACCTTGGTATTCAAAATATCACACTATCATGATTTTTTGTTTTAGCTCCACATTATGTCTTAAAAATATCATGTTGTCATGACTTTTGGCCCTTAATGAAATCTTTGAGAAGGATTACTCCTTATTTCCCTCCTTATTTCCCTGGATGTTGTCATTTTGACCTATAGTACCTGGTGCAAATTTTGGTTTCCATTTATTTTTCACCAACCATAGGATATTTTTTTAGTTTGGTCATGATTTATTTCCACCATGGGTGGGGTTCCTTGGGATACTTTAATATTGGACTATCTTTGTTATGTTGGATGTGGTATTTTGCCAAACATAGTGGATGTACAAAGAATTATTTGAAGATGAAGTTCTTCCTTTCATTCTAGATGTTCCAAGGTAGTAGAGTAGTTCCTACCCATACTATTTGCCTAACATATTGGTCTACTCCATCCTGTAAAGTCCATCACTCCATATATCATCTAGGGTGATAAAGCTATACCAATTAGTACCAAGTAAGGTAGCCATCATCTTCCAGAGCTTTGAGGTTACAAGACACTCAATAAATAAGTGGCAAAGCATTTCAAGATTCTCCTAGCACATATCACACTAAAAAGGACAATGAGATCCTCTTTTGATAAGTTGTTCCCCTATTAGTACCCTTTTATGCAGTAGTATCCAAATAAATAATATCACCTTAGGCCATAAATTTGGTGCCCATATTTGCTTGAATAAGTATAAAAGTGGGTTAGGAGTGCTTTGGCAGAGTGTTGGATATCCTCATGCCACTAAATACTCCCCTTGACCCATGTTGTTCCATCTAAGGTAATCCTTCACTTGAAACCATGAAAGTGATCTCACTTGAAGATTTCATTAGATATCCATATTTTTCCTTTCTAGAATTTAAATTTGCCATTCAAATGTGGGAACCTAGTTTCTCTCAACTTTTAAATTTTTGGTCTAGTACCTACATCATTTTTCTACCTTTATCTAATTTTCTATGTAATTGCACCATGAAAGGTATCTACTATAGAAATTGAGCGATAAACCATCCCAATAATCAATCCTAAAGTTTTCATTTTGACCATTATGAATTATCCAAAAGAGATTCTTCTTTATCAACTCCTCTCCTATTTTCAAAACTACCAATATGGGGTATCCTTTTCGAGGGAGTTGGGCACGAATAATATCTATTGTATTTTTTATTTTTACATATTTAACTCTTATATTTTGGGTCCATAATGGATTGGGGTTGTTCAACATCCTTCATTACAACTTAGTTTCTAGTGCCTTATTGTTCTTGATTGCTAATATGAATTCTAGTCCCCCTTCATGTTTGTGTAGGCATAATTTTTCCCACCACACCGATGCTCATTTCCTTTCCTCCTTAGTGCCCCTCAAAAGGAACTAATGAATTATTTTATCTAGCTCTCTTAGCACTACCTTGGAAATATCCAAAACCATAGAGACATATATAAGTGCAAATTGTAGCACAGATTTAACTAGGGTTACTCTTCCCCTGATGATAGCCATTGATTAGTCCATTTTTCTAGTTTTATTTTTACTCTATCAACTAGCTAGGCCCAAACCTCCTTCTATATACTTGTTTTAAGTAGAACAACTACATAGGTTATTGGGGGGAGGTCTTCTTGTATCTTAATTTATCAAGAATAATGGTCACCTATCTGGGTGAGCAGTTGAAGAAAATGACTTTGGACTTTTTCTCATTGTTCTATTGCCCCATGGATCTTGAGAAACAACTTATGATGTGTTTAATTATTGAGGCTTCCTCCATTGTTTCTTTCCCTAATAGAGTAGATTCATATATAAACTAAATTTTGGTGATTGGTTTGGATCCATTGTCAATAGTGACTCCTATTAATGTTTAATGTTTTCTATGTTTGGCCCTTGTCCTTCATAGGCATTCAACCAATATGATAAGTATGGGGAGAGGTTATATCTCTAATGAACAATTGTGAAGGAAAGGCATTGATCAGTATTGAATAGGACACCAACAAAACACATCCCTTGATCCAAATTTTCCATTCATATGAGAAGCTAAATTGACTTATTACTTTGAGGAAATGTCAATCCACTCTATCATATTATTTGGACAAGTCTAAGTAGATGAACATTGATGGATATTTTTTTGCTTCTATGGAGTGAATAGCCTCTTAAGTTAATACCATCTCATGTATAAATGGTTTGAGCCTCTCCATAATTATCTTGGTGATTATTTTTAGTAAGACATTACATAAAGCTATTGGTTTGAACCTGACCATGTGCTTTGTATCTTGTGTATTTGGGATCAATGCTATACACACTTTGTTGATTTACTTCAACACATCTTTAGCTTTCCTATTATCCTCCACCACATCTATAAGGTATTCATGTAGGATGTCCCAAAATCCTTTGTAGAATCTGATGTGGAATTCATCTGGCCTAGGGGTCTTTTCTTTCTATCACTTATTGCAACTCTTTGGTAGTTATTGATGTAGTAAAAATTTGAATTGTATTCTATTGTTAGTGCATGTATCTCTTCTAAAACTTCCTATTAGGGTTCAATATATAAAGGTTCTACTATGAATAGACTTGCAAAATAGTTTACTACAATAGACCTCATACCTTCCAATGTATGGATGCAATCTCCTAATTTTTCTAGAGAGGTTATGAAGTTGTGCATTTTGTGGGCTAGAAACAATTAATAGAAGAATCTTGTATTTTGATCCCCCTCCTAGAGCCATTGGATCCTAGATTTTTGCTTCCATAACTATTCCATTTTTTCCATTCTTCTATCTAGGATGTAAGTCTAATATTTTCCATACTCAGACCCTTTGTGAGTTCATCCATTTGGGTTTATTCATTCAAATATTTGAGTTGGGCTATCATTTTTAAATTTATCTTCTTGACATATCCAAACTCTTCCTAGTTCTAGGTCCTTATCTTGGATTTGATGTACTAAATCCTCCTCACAAAGTAGTACATATTAGTTCCATGTTGAGGTTTGCCTTCCTTCCACCATTGTTACACTCTAGGTCTAAAAGAGTTATCTCTAAACCACATCAGTTGGAATTTGAATGGTGAGTGTTTGGCCTTGGATTTCCATAGTTCTATCATGATCAAGTGATGATCTATACTTGTATTATTTAGGATTTTCAACCTAGGAATATGCCCATGAATAATAAAATTGTTCGATAAAAGGAATCTATCTAATATTTATAGAATGTAGGTAGAGCCTTACTTCTTGTTAGATCAAGTTATGACCATTTTATAGCATGACATCCACAAGGTGGAGGTTTCTAATGTATTATTTCATGAGGTTTGTGCTCTTGTTTAAGCTACTAGTTCCCCCTAGATTATCTTCCAAGGAGAGGATGGTGTAGAAATCTCATTATATTAGGACCCATGCTTTAGAAAATTGGGTAATTATATAATTTATGTTATTCCATAGTCTATGTTTCTCCTCCAAGGTAGTAGGTTTATAGATATTCATGCAAAGTATAACTTGGTATGATTTCCTGATCTATGTTACTACTACCAAGAGAACCCAATTACCCACCACTTCATGTGTAACTACCTCTTTAGGGCCCAAAAGGCATGTAATACATTTTGCTATCCCTTGCAATCTAAGGGATTCCACTCTTCTAGTAGACCCTATTTTCCTTGCAATTGCCTCCATCGCTTCCATTAAAAATTTCATCTCCTAAAGAATTATGAGTTGTGGTTGACTTGTTTGTATCATTCTTCTAATTTTATTATATTTTGAGGGACTCCCATTGAGTTCTCTAATATTACAAGAGATGATATTCATTAGTATTGGGTGCTAAATATGTGGGTATGGGAATTGAAATTATCTTCTACTATTAGTTTTTCTCCTCTTACCACATGGTGTTGGTTGGTTTTGCATCCTACCTTTTTATTAGTATGCATTTTTATCTTCTTACTTATCTCTTGGCTCACCCCTCCATATTCTTGAATAACATTCAATATTACCATGTGTGTATAGCACTAAGTTTTTGGGTAGATCTGGTGAGGTCTTCCTTAACCTCTGGGTTCTTTGTGGTTTCGATATTTAACAAACTATTACCCTTATTCTCATTTTTTCCCTTGTTTTTTTGTTGGTAGTATGTTGTTGGATAGTTTACTCCTTCCTGTTTATTGATTTGAAAGGCTAGGGTGGTGTCATGGGTGCTATTTACCTCTTATGACATGGATTCCTTCCTCCTACCATGGAATTGTATCTCCAACACTTCTGTCTCCATAGTATCCTCCTCATTATCCAAAATATCATTAATGAGATATTACCAAACATATTATTTGATACCATCACCTATTTTTTGTTGTCTATTTCTTTTGGATAATAATTTTTAGAAATTTAGAACCCTTTAGGATCTATTCACTCTCTTCCTTGCTCTAAAATCTTATACATGTAGTATCTTGCTAAATGATCATATTCATGGTAGATTCTACAATAAAAAGGTATGTTTCCTCTTGCTCCCACGTTTCCTCCCCAAACTATAGTATGATCCTTTTAGGAGAGGTTTTTTAAAGTCTATAAGGACACATATACAAGCATAAATAATTTGTTCAAGTCTCTATGTACTATCAAAAATCATCATGAACATTCCTAGGGTATTCTCAATTACCACAAATACTATTGAATTCTAAAATTCTACTGGCAGGCCAAAAATTCTCACCTAAATTGGTTCTATGGATGACATCTCTTTCTCTAATTTAAATTTAGTATGCTAGGCTTTCATAAAGAGACCCACCCTTCCAAAAAATCATGGCACCCCTTGGAATATTTTTTCCCTATATTATTCAATAGATAAAATAACAAGACAATAAGTATTTGGGTAAGTAGAGATTTGGAATTCACCTTTTTTTGCCATTGTGTAGCAACAACATAATTTAATTATTGATAGGGTCAGTTTGAACCCTATAAATTGATATATCATCTCTCTCCTCTCCATGGATTCTATTAAATTCTATATGTCCTCCATGTCCACCTTCACTATCAAGGAACCATCCACCACCTTTAAACGCCCCATATCAATTTTCCTAGGATCTATCTTAGGCATCCTCAAAGGTATCCATGGTGCCTTAAAGTTATTGATTCCATTTTTTTGGGATTTTTTACCATGAAATTCATCCATAAGATTCATTTTTAGGGGTATATTCCTTGAATACTTTCCCCTATTTGGCATTGTTATAGTCGACCCCTCTTGCTGGTATACCCTCAGATCAGTTTTGCTCAAGTTTTAGGCTATATCAATTCCTTTTGCTTTACCTTATTTTATATGGTTTGCTTCAAGTATTGAATTATTGGTTCTCTTAAACCCTTAGCCTTATTTTTTATGGTATACTTTGATCTCCCATATATTTTTTTACTATAAATTGAAAGTGCTTGTTGCTTTTTACCTCACTTTGAGTGGCTTGTTAAAAATAATTGTCTATTGCATTTTGAATCCATTGCATTTTATCTAGCTATGTATTTTCTTTAGTGTAATCATTTAAGTCAAAATACTCCTTCTGGACACTAGGGCCAACAAGCCCCTTACTCTGTATATTCCTTGCAATTTTGTTTGAAACCCTTCAAAACCCTCATCCTAGCTCCCTTGTGCTCCCAACTCAATTGTAGACAAGTTTACTTCATCATTGAACTTAACAATTTTTGTTGTAGTATATGCTACCTGTAACCACCATAAAGGGTCACACCCGATGGCGTATCCTATTGCAATGAATGATAAAAATATAGCATGCATACAAGAAAATAAAATTGACAACAAATGAAACAAGAAAGAAAACAATTTATTCCATTGTATTCAAAGTCAAAATCCAATTACAAGTACATCCCTCTTAGGGATAATCATTTTGATACAATATTACAATAGGAGTGCTCAATTTTTTTCCCTCTTAAGGGTAGGTGTGATTTCCAAATGCCTTTCAAAATGGCAAGAATTGCTCTAGGGTGGAGGTGCCCTCTTCTTCATGATGGGGAAGGAACTTGATGGTTGGTTCTCCTTTGAAACTATTCCCTTCAGTCAAGAAACAACACAAGAATGTCAAAAATATAGGCAACATCTCATGATGAGGCCTTTTTAGGTAAATTGCATCATGACACCATTAAACATGCATAATCAAGAAAACATATAAAGTGCTTCTAAGCTATGTAAATCGAATCAAGATTCATGTAATAGCGTAAAGGAAAGTAGCAGCTACACTATGCATGAATCAAATATGAAAAATGAGGTATAAACATGCATAAAGAAAGCATTTAAGTCCTAATTTAAGCATAAACACAAAGAAGCTAAACTAACCTAATTCTACAGTTAGAAGTCTACTAAACTGACATTAAAATATGAAAACAACTAATCTAACCTAATTAGCTAGATAGAAATGAAAATAGAAAGGTGGTTATACCTCTACAAAAAATCGCAACTTTGGTGAGCGGTCTGCACTGTAAACCGTGGATGATAGCTACGGTTAGCACTATGATAGGATTGCCCTCAATTCTAAGGGTAGTGCGATTAACCTCCTTGTCCAATTGATGTTCAAGGGTCACCTTCGATGTCCTTCAGATAGGCTTGGTGGTCAAATCACTGTGATGGACCTTCGTTTACCCAAATTTCCGTTTCTTGATCCTCCTAGGCTCCTAGAACTTACATGGCAAAATGATCATTGGATGAATAGGAAAGTAGCCTTCAGATGCATGAATTCAATATGCAATCTTACAAGGCTTCACTGCTCACTTGATCAATTCACTCTCATTCGATAATTCATCAAAACTTCACTATACAAATCATCTATATCTTCTCCCCATTTGGAGGGGTTATTTATAGGATGCCCTAGGAATGAGGGTGGCTTCCTAGAGAAGACAAGATCAAGAAGAGGTCGTTAGGATAGTTGGAATGGAAGCCTCTGGAATATTTCATCCATTAACTGCCTTCTTCTATATCCAATGGTCATTCCAATCGATTGGATCAGATTGAACGACAACTAAAATTTAGTTAATACCACAAGTTATAGCTACGGTATAGACTACAAACCGCAGGTCTCAACCATAGTTTAGTTGTAAATCATAGGTCTGGGCTACGGTTCAAACTGATTAGGCCAAGGAGCCAAAATTGAGTGGTTAAAATCATTGCTCTATCTTGGAGTCTATCCAAGATATTCCATATGGTCTTGTAGCATGTCCATATGAGTAGTTGCCCTCGACATGACGTGTTTTAGGTGTCTACAGATGCCCCTTTTGAGATGCATTGTGATATCAAACAATGTTAAGAAAAAATAGACCTCCTAAAAGGATGCCGAAGGTTCTATGATGATCATTAGTCAGATCATCATTAGATGTCCCAGGTTTAGCAAAAGGACGTGCATCCTGGAATCATTACTTCCAACTCTTTGGAGGCTTAAACTTGAAAAGTTTGTGCCCTTCTCATCTCATTTGGTGTAGTTGTGCATTCCATAGGTATATTTTGACCCATAGATCCGAAAGGTAGAGAACAACAAGCAAAATCATATTTGCTATTTGCCCCAAGCAAAGGGGTAAGCTTATGATAGTTGTTGACAATGATTCGCAAGGATGAATGTAATTTGACAAGATCAAGGGATCTACGATCTCCAAGATATTTTGTTTATTTTGATTATGATTTTATATTACGACTACCCCCTCAAGCACTGAGTCAATGAGAGTAATGACAATGAATAAAATGATAATGTTGCTTGACCACCATGGATGATCTGAACAAATTTATATTTGAGCAAATTAATGCATTGGCTAAGCCTAGTTCAACTTTTGATTCCAACTTTTAATAGTATTTGCATGATTCTATCCCATGGAGTAGTTGGGCTATAATAGCCATCTTAGGAAATCAAATTGATACAAATCCAATCAAATTTGTGTTGAATCAAATTATCGATGATCTGCTGAAAAGAGGTCATAGAAGAAATGACATGCAATGCCTCATTCTCGTGGAGTAGTTCAGCCGTGAAGGCCTTCTTAGGGATTGAAAAGAAGCATATCAGATCAACGATGACAATTTTTGCCCCAAATATCCTTATGGTAATTTACTCATCTTGTCGGATTGCATGGAGCACAAGTTGTTGCACCCACCAAGTGTATAGGGTAAATTATTAAATACAAGGTGCATTTGGTGTTTTAATTTATTTGATTTTTTTGAATATTTTTAATTATTAATTGAGCTTATTTATTTGGTTGGGAGGTGCGTCACTCCATGAAAATATTGTCATAGCAACGACCTCGGTTGAATGTACTTTATAATCTCAGCTAGATTTTTAATTTTTAATTGGATCTCGGTGCTTGATTATCACAAAATTTCTAAATTAATTTGCTTTGATTGAGTTCTGACCCAATGGGAGGCATTAATTTATCTTTTTGTTCCTTCCCATGGTGGGATTTTCCTAAATTGCCTACCAGTTGCAAACTGCATCTAAGGTCTATAGTTCCCATTTGCAAATTTGGGAATTGCTGTTAGGGCCTACGGTCCGCACAAAACATGAGAAGTCTATAAAAAGTCCAAATTTCAAATGTCTCTCATTATTACTTGACAATGACTTGCAAACTGGAGCTCTGATAGTGAAAGCTGACAAAACTAACCTGTAACCTACCATACTTTATCCACATACCTACTCATAGCACGATGGCAGGGCACGGGCAAGCATCTTCTAGCCACGGTGGATGAGGCGAGGGCAAGGTAACTCAAAAACCAAGACCTCGCATCCATTACCAATTAAAAATGAACCCAATTAAGTAATTGGTAAATCAATTTCACTAAATTGCTGGCAATGAACCTCATATTAGGCTAGGATAGCTTAGATTTTAATTTTTTATATTTTTGGCTACGGTATCGCACCCGACCAGATATCAATCAGAGACCGTAGGTACTAGCTTCAGTTTCCAATTGGTCAATTGGGGACCACAGCTACCAGCTACAGTCATCATCCAAAATTCCAATGGTCAATTTTTGACCGCATGCTGACCGTAGGGTTGACCTGCGGTTCCCCAACTTTAGGAAAAATTTACAATTTTTTTAATTTTTTTAAGTTTTTAAAGGCAATTAATATCATTTAATGTATGTTTGACCTATCTTATTGAAAAATTTAATTTGTAGGCCTGCATGATGATATGTTTTTGCAATTTTATCAATTTTTTACTATTTTTGATGATTTTTAGATCAATTTTAAAATGTTTTGCTTGTTTTAGTTAGATTTTTCCTTATATTATGCTATTTATTTCACATATTGACCTCTAGAGTGCAAGAGCCTGACATTATGAAGACTCTCCATGAAGAGCTCATTGATGGTAAGCGAGAGTGGTTCAGAGCTGTCGACTTCGGCTACGTACTGGATCTACCCACTATCAGGGTAGATCAATCTTATTTGACTGTGTTGGCCCAATGCTGGAATGTGTGAACCAACACGTTTCACTTGCATACGGGTGAAATGACAATGACATTAGAGGATGTATATAGGATATTTAGGATCCCAATTGATGGCGAGGCCATTGTCTCCTCGACCTCTGGTGTCAAGGAGTCCATCTTCGATGCCATCTTCGGTGAACAGAGCGAGGAGGCTTAGCAAGCTATTGACCACGAAGGGGTCCACATTGGCTATTGGCAGGGAAATAATGTCTTCTCTATGCGTGAGGACATTTTCATGCACCTAGTGGTGTAATATGTGCTTCCAAACTCCTCAAGTGCAATGATTCCCTAGAAACTCAGCTACTATGTGTAAAGTTGTACAAAGCTCTATTTGCTAGCAATTTATTCTAGCCTAGGGGAGCACTCTACTAGCTCAGATGTATCGAGATCTATATAAAATCACTGACCAAAGCCATCGAGGGATCAGTTGCAGTCTTCTTCTATAGATTTGGGGTTGGCAACATATCAAGATAGAGCATCTTGGGGAGCTATCCATACACATCATAGAGATCGATGATGATCTTCAGTGCTATATTGTTTGCTGGCCTCGAAAGGAGGAGGGCTTCCGTAGTAGGATCCATGCTGGCAATGTCCAACATTATATTACCCAGTTTGTAGGACTTGGCCAGATGATATCGAGTGGTGGCCTTACATGGAGTGTCCTGACTTGCCTGAGGTTGGCAAGTGACTTTGACAGTCTCATCGAGACATATGGTTACTCGATCAAAAGGCTGATATCAGAGAGTACCCATTTTTCTCTCGCATCCTACGGTAGTTTGGCATGGTGCAGGACATCCCGAAGATCCCATTTGCTTATAGGTGCTTGGATTTGGAGAGGGATCTACCATGGATTTAGCCTTTGGATCTAGGGGATGCTCTCGATGAATTCCAAGAGATAGGAGTTGATAGAGCTGCGACCACACTAGAGTATGATGAATGGTGGTCCTTGTTTAGTTGGTATAGGACAAGGCCTCTGGGTCGAGCTATAGATCAGGCCAGAGCAGAGGTGGATCTTGATGGGTGCAACATGCACCAATAGATAGAGGGTGGTTGGGACATAGAGTCTACCATTGGGGAGACTCTTGAGATTGACCCTGATAAGGATTCTCTCGAGGAGGGTGAGGTCCCTCCTGATAGTGCATAGGGACTACTCATAGCATAGGTGGTTGACTTATAGAGTTAGCTTGTGTGATTCCAGATGCAACAAAGGGAGTGAGACACTACTTTTTCTACTCTATAGGCATAGTTTACTGATAGAGATCACCACATGATGCAGGTAGAGCAACAGATTATTGGCCTAATAGTATAGACTACCATAGTAGAGACCCAGGTTGGTGAGCTCACCCATGCTCATGACTTGGCACTAGAATAAAGGGATATGGAAGTAGTTGAGCAAGATATTCTTAGGGCATAGATGGGGGATCCCTCATCCTCTCAAGTGATTATGGGGCCTCCGATGACACCAACAGTAGTACTACCAGGTGGCCAAGATCCTATGGTAGAGATACAGTGCTTGCAGGGTTTTTTGATGAGTGCTAATGATAGGCACGCATCCAGGGTCACTTGGGTGGACCAGTTAGTTAGGTATATTTAAATGCTAGGTGTAGAGGTTCCTCAGGATCCATATGCTCCAGAGTCCCATCAGACTAGATCTCAGACTATAGGATAGTCTACTGCTAGCTCAAGCCATCGTAACCATCGAAATGAGAGGACACACATGTCCTCTAGTACACATGGTAGCAACAGTCATACCAGGACTAGGGAGGCAAGGTAGTCTACTGCAACATCTAGCCATAGGTCTTGACGGATAGAGGTGCTCATTACACAGGTGGCAGTTGGATGAGTGCTAGGCCTCTTCAAGCTAAGTGGTACTCAAGGTGCTTAGCAGGATCCATAATAGATAGCAGGGCAGTAGGTAGAGTAGGCTCTTGAGTACAGTACTGAGCGAGGTGGTGAGAGCTCTGATAGAGGGGGAGAAAATCAGAGCTAGAGCTCTACTATTGTAGGATACATTTTTGGTGTAAGGTCGAGGACCACCACATTTGTAGCCTGTAGGCATTTTTGTACTCCCAATGCACTCTGAGACACACATTTATATATGATATGATCATTATTATGGCTCATTATTATGTACTCATTTATTTTTTATTTTATGTTTATGTGATGCACATGGATGCAATGCTTATGTTATGCTGATGCTATATGATGTGATGTATGGATGACATGCACTAGCTAGCTATTTTATTTATGATGATGATATGTAGTGATCTAGATGCTTAGATGTACTTCTTATGATGGATGCATTGTTATTTTCTTAACGCATATTTGATATTGCTTTCTTTTCATGCATTAATGTATGCAATGCTTTATTTACATGATGCTAATCTAATGTAAATGAACCTGTATGCTTTAATCACTTAAAACATAAGGAATGAATGCAAAATATGTTTATGAATCTAATGGATGACACCACAGAATGTATAAAAATCATGAATGTAATTGAAAATCCTTAAGATAATAATTTACTCAATTTATCACCCATATATGAAAGGCAATGGTATGCGATGTTTATGATGCGAATGATATAATGTATCATTCGATTTTTTTTTGCAAAATTTGAAAAATGTGCATGATATAGTCAGTGGTCATCTAAATATTATTTCTAATATCCATCCAGTATCTATCTTATATGTTGATTGTACTTTATATAAAAATGTATCATGGATTCGATACTTTACAATTTGATGATTTATATGGTTGTAATTTTTGACATTTTGTTGCTATGGGAGAAAATTTTGAGGTTTTCCATGAGACTCAAACACCCTAATAGACTTATCAAAAATCACATACTAACCACACTAGGCTTCTGAGATAAAAGGCTTTTGCTAGGATAGAACGTAACTATTCATTATCCCTGTGTGTGCAAATAAATATTTTAAGATAAGACACAAGCGTTCCCCGATGTTAGGCAAGATTCTTTCAACCCATTGCTAAGATATGGGTTCCACAAATGTCTTATCCAATCTCAAGTTAAGATTTTATTTGGACTAAGCCACTATGCAATGCAAGACACCTGAAGCTAGCTCTTCCACATTCAAACATTGGTCTTGTTCATAAGCGATATGTTAATACGTTAGACATATCATCATACGTAAGGTACAATCATGCTGATAGTTCTAGGGATTTAGGCTCATTCCTTTCTATCCTTCATTTTTTGGGATACTTGCTCATATGTAGTTAAGCAAGGGAGTCAATTCCATCTTCTTTCTAAACTATCTTTGGATATTCATGTGATCACTCTTCGAACTGGATTTATGATATTCATTTGATCTTTGCTCAAAATTTTGATTTATGATCTTCACTTTTGAACTTCACTTTGAACTTTTATTTAAGCCTGTTTTATGATCTTCACTTGATATTCACTTTTCGGCATTTACATTTGATAATTTTCTTCAAAAATTTCCTTTGGAGGATTTACTTGGAAAAATTGTTTCTGCTATATCGATTGAGAATATCGATCTTATGATATCAATATGGGATATCACTCTGGGGAGTCGATCTATGATATCAATATAGGGTATCAATCATGAGGATTGATGTGGAATGTCTCTTTGGTATATTGTTCATTTTATCGTAAGCAAGGGATTCTAAATAGGGAACTAACCTGTCCTTTTGCCAACTGCCAACATTTCCCATACCGTCTGCATAGAGGGATAAGCAAGAATAACTATTTTCACTTTAGGATACTCGGTCCTGCTTTGTGAATTTCATATTCCCCTAGTCCTTATTAGAATTGTTTAAATTTGTTGATTAGTGACAGACTTCTAATATGCTACGGGCTATACTAACTAAACCTTAGCTACAAAAGTAAAGTAAGCTTTCTACCAACTCTTGATAAGACCACTAGGTGTGAATGAGTGACCAAAAAACCCTAGTATATCTCCATAGAAACATTATAGGTTGTGTTGAAAAACACAATTGCTTCACATGAATGATGGATCATGATAAATGCAGATATGCATGATTTAAAAACAAACGTGGCGTCATTTGTAATACTGACAAACACAATGCCTTCTATTACAGAATGCAACAGATGACAAATGCCTATATGCAATGCAGTAATGTAGAGAATGCATGTGTAAATGCAAAATAAAAATACAAAATTCAAATGTAAATGCAAATGTTTTTGGATTTTATGCTTTACCAATTTTTTTAGATTTTATAATTTTTATGGGTTTTGAGCCTCACAATTGACAAAACGGTGAGTACCTGCTTCTGGAGCTTTTAGATTGACCAAGAAATTTTTAGGAATCCTTGGAGATTTTGGGATTGACCAAAGGGATTATGTGTACCTTTGGGGCATTTTGGTATGACCAAGCGATTTTGAGAATCCTTGGAGCCTTTGGGGTTGACCAAGCAATTTTTTAGAAACTCTTGGTGCCTTTTGCATTTGACCAAAGGGATGACAGATGCCTTTGGAGCATTTTAGGATGACCAAGCGATTATAAGAAAATACTTGGGGCTTTTAACTGACATGACCAAGCAATTTTAGAGATCCTTGCAAACCCTCAGAGCTTTTGAGGTTGACCAAAGGGCTTACAAATGCATTTGGAGCTTTTTGACTTTACCAAACCACTAATGAGAGTGTTTGGATCATTTTAGGATGACTGAGCAGTTACAAGAAACTCTCAAGGCCTTTTAATATGCTCTTCAAGCATAAAATGCCTTAATATGGATGATTTTGAGATGTTCAGTCTCTTCAAAACCCCCTAGCGATGTTAGGCAATAGGTACTTAGACCAATATTTTTAGATACGATGTAGATTCATAGCCATTTAGCCATGAATTTGTCTTGCATATCTGGTGGTAAATTAGAGTTTTGTTGGTTTTCTTTCAAGGCAAGATTCCCAAATTCAAAGTCTCTCTGGTGGACTTTGATATTGTAAGCTCATTTTAGTCACTCCTAATAAACTTAGAGATGCTCTAGTGCATTCATATGATGTTCATCGAGTAGCGTTAGTTAATCTAGTCGAGCTTGTCACGCAGTGTCATCATCGATGAACTATTTTAATGCGATGCATAACATTGTAATTTCTAATTCCAAGGGCATAATGGCCTTAGTGCCATATACTAGGGAGAACGGTGTTGCCCGAGTGGGTGTCCAAATACTACTCCTGTAAGCCCATAATGCAAGGGGCAGATGGATGTGCCAGTCTTTGTGGTTTTCTTGTACCATATTTTTTAAGATGGCCAGCACTATCTTATTTGAAGCTTCAGCCTACCAGTTTGCTTGAGGATAGTATGGAGTCGTAAAACTATGTTTGATTCTATATTTAGATGTCAAAGCTCTCACAATTTTGTTCTTGAAAGATGTTCCATTATCCAATATTATTTTGGATGGAATCCTAAAATGACTTATGATATGCTCCAGTATAAACTCTACTATACGAGCTCCAATTGTCGTTGTTAAGGGTATTGCTTCTACCCACTTTGTAAAATACTCAGTAGCTATGATTATGAATGTGTCGACCCAATGATGGAGGAGATATATTGCCTATAAGATCCAATCCCCACTAAGAAAATAGCCAAGTTGCTTGAATGGGTTGTAAGGCCTGCGATGGTAAGTGTGTAAGATTAGCATGATGCTGGCATTTAACACATTTCTTGACATACACATTGCACTCCTTCTCCATAGTGGGTCTATAGTAACCCATTTTAAGGATGTGCTTGACGATGGCCATGTCACTAAAATGGCCACCGCACATACCGTCATGGGCTTGTAAAATCACCCATGATGCCTCTTGGGGCTCTAGGCAACGAAGGAGAACTCCATCGTAGCTTCGTTGGTACAAGATGTATCCTATTAAGACATATTTGGCTATTTTCTATTTAAATGTGCACTTCATGTAACGCGGAAATACCTCTGGGATTATACTAAGCTTTAGGAAGTCTTTAATTTATGACATCCAATTTTGATAAATCTCAGCTTTGACTGCCAAAATGACTTGCTCTCCCTGCATATTTACTTTTGTAAATGCAGACTTGAAAACAACCTTGTGGTGAATGGTAGTACCACTCCCCATGGGACTTTGAGAGGTTAATGACCCCTAGGGTGCCTTCTTAAGAAAGTCTTCAACTCTACAGAACCATTCAGCTTATGGTTCTACATTGATCATGTTGATCGATTCTCTATTATCATAGGCTGCACGCTTTGCTGCTGGATGTGAGAGCGTCTTGACATGGATGGTAGTGAAATAAATAGATCAATTTTGAGGGATTAAAGATCCTAAAGAAGCCATGGTATCTGCAAACCTATTTGACGATCGAGGGATTGCCTCAATGTCATACCATTCTAGTTTGGCCAAATATGTGTCAACTAGATCTTTATAGGATTTTAGTATGGGACACCGACACTGAAAAAGCTCCTTGACTTGATTTACTATGAGCAAGGAATCGCCAAAGATGTTCAATCTATTAATATTCATGGCGATAGCTATGTGGAGGCCCAGTAGTAGGGCTTCGTACTTAGCATTGTTGTTGGTGCACAAAAAATCCAACTTGAATGACAAGGGCATTAGAGCTCCTTGCGGAAAGAATAACACTATTCCAACACCACCCCATTGTTCACACTTCGAACCATTGAAGAACAGAGTCATATCAACATTGTTCTCTAGTTCTTCGAGTTTGGGAGCTTCAGATACGATGAATACTACATCATCTGAAAGCTCAATTATTAGATGCCTATTGTTTGACAGTGGTGCCTCAGCTAATTGATCTACTATGACCTGTCCCTTAATGGACTTCTATATTTTGAATTCCAGATCAAATTCTGTCAAAAGCATGATCCACTTTGCAGTACGTATATTGTGATAAGTCTTACTCATCATGTAATGCAAAGGATTTTATTTTGATATAACATATGTCGTATGACTTAACATATAGTGTCATAATTTCTTTGTAGCGAACACAACTACTAAACACAATTTTTCCATGTATGCATACCCGAGCTCATAGCTCACCAAAGTTTGACTAATGTAATATGTAGCCTATTCTTTGCCTTACATGTTCTTTTGGGCTAACATGGTTTCCAATGCAAAGTTAGTTGTCGATATATAGTAGAAAAGGCACCTCTAGCATTGGTGGAGCTAGTACTGGCAGCGTCACCAGGTATTGCTTTATCTCAGCGAATGCTACCTTGTAGTCCTCATCCCACTTTAATGGGACTCCCTTATGTAGCAATTGATTCATGGGTCGATATTTATCCGATAGTTGGGTGATAAATTGCTTTATTGAGGCTACCTTGCCCTAAAGGCTCCTCAATTCCTTAATATTGGTGGGAAGACATATTTCCAAAATGGCCTAGACTTTCGTTGGGTCTACTTCAATGCCTCTCTTAAGGATGATGAACCCTAGTAATTTTCCAGAAGTTACACCAAATACACACTTCTTAGGATTCAACCTGACATTATGCTCTATTAGGCAATCGAAGACTTTCCTTAAGACCTCTGCATGCTCTTCTCATAGCAATGACTTGGCTAACAAGTCATTGATATAATATTCAATAATTTTGTGCATATAGTCATGAAAAATGTATGTCATGGCCTACTGATATGTGGCACCAACATTTTTGAGGCTGAATGGCATAACTTTATAGCAAAATATTCCCCATGGCGTTATAAACACGGTTTTGTGCTGGTCTTCGGGTTTAATCTGAATTTTATTGTAACCAAAAAAACTGTCCATTAAGGAGAGCTTTTTGTGACCTGCAGTTGCATCTACGTGAGCATCAATATTGGGCAATGGAAATGAATATTTGGGTGTTGCCTTATTTAGGTCTCTAAAATCTGTGTAAATACAGATTCTTCCATAGGGTTTTACCATGGGTAACATATTGGACACCCATTTTGGATAATCAATGGAAACCATAAATTCCACCTCCAACAATAGCTCATATTTCACCATTAAGGCTACTGTTGGGTGCATTTTCCTAGGCTTTTGCTTGATCAGCTTCTTCGTCAAATCTAGCGAAAGGTTATGAGTAACCAATTTTGGGTCTATACTTGGCATATCCTTGTATGACCGAGCAAAAAAATTTGGCCTCTCTTTCAATAGAGGAATGAGGGTGGCCTGCTCATTTGGAGGGAGACTCTCTCCAAATTTAATCTTCTTTGCACTGGCAGGATCATCACTGTTATCCACCTCAAAGGTTTCCTCTACTGACATATGCGATCTCTCCTCAAGATGGTGAGGCATAGGAATCAGATGGATGTCATTAGCCGGGTTGATTGGTTCTGCATTGGAAGCATTTTAGGAATGATAAACATCATATGCACAGCCTAGTGCAAAATGGAAAGGTTGCAAAATTTATTCATTGGGAAAGAAATCCTCAGGCTGAATGGGTGAATAAGTGTGATCCCAGTCTATAGCATCTTTGTTAAGATACAACGGTTTAGAAAAATCTGCTAGATTATGGAGTGGAGTGGTCAAATCAATGGGGACCATGTTTATGGAATGGAATTGATCTCCAGGACCATACAGACTGACCTCTACAAAATATGTGTAGTCCTCATACCCACGATCAGGCTCTAATGGCATAGGTACAAAAGGGTCTTCCCTGTGAGGACTATGGGTAATTAGATCGTCCCTATGCACTGAATGCAAAATAGAATCATTTGGCTCATGGAGCTGCATGTATATCAATGGAAAGGTATTAACCAAATGATGGACTTGATCCAAGTTTAACTGTCTTGCTCTTAGACATGGACCAACATGTAGCTACATATAGACCTCATCGATACCGATGGGTTGATGACGGTGACACAAATAAGGAAGACCAAGGTAGAACCTCTCTAGCTCATATTCTTCATCACTATCATAATAGAATCCTTTATTCACCCCCACTCCTGGAGGGCACTCCTCTAAATGATGCCCCATGAATATCACTTCTTGCATGCTATCATCGCTATCTAGAAAAATTGGATAATTATACCTCATGTACAAAGCTACTGAGAAAACTGGGTCAATCTCTTCCCCTAAATGATCAATGTTAGGAAGGATATCTTCGGTATCCTGTATCAACTCCATAGGCAATAGATGACGTGCATATGAAGGCCTTACATAAGCACCTTTGACTTCATCCTTAGATTCATTGTCGTTTGAGGAATTCTCATCTACGTCATAGCCTGGTCCACTCATATCAGAGGTGGACTCCACTCCATCTTCATTACAAAGATATCCTAACTTGAGATCACTTGCAGTAATGGGGTTGCACCCCTGCATGTCTGTGTCATCAAATACATCATGGGTTTGGTGTCCCAGTTGATCTCTAGGGTTCATTTCTGCCTTAGTATGCTTAAGGAGTCCTTCACAATGATCTTCGAGTGGATCAATGGTGATGACATATATCATAGTATGATTTCTCCAAAATTTGGAAGGATCTGGATGATATGGATTAAAATCCACACCGTCTACCATGCTAAGGTACATACGATCTAGGGATACTGTGAGCAAATCTTCCTGCCCACGTATGTATAGCCCTAGACCGAATCTATCAGTGACTAACTGATAATGAGGTTCTAGCGGTGTCCTTCGTCCTTGTTCAAAGAGACCAAGGCCGTATCCATGCCAATGATATAGCTCAAAAATACACATGGCATACTCTATATTAGACAAATAACAAATGTTTACCATGAAAGGTTCCTCGTCATATTTATCTATGGGCTCTCATGTTGGAAGCTAATATAGCTCCACATAGATGAAGTTAGTTTGGTTAGGAGGCTCTCCCAATGGAACCATCGATCCAACCGGATAATGATGAGTGGATGGTCTACCCATCTCTTGTGCAGTCTTCAAAATTGGTCTAAAGGTCACATTTTGCACAAGGTACTCACCTAATTTGGTATTAGTTGGATGTACCATCACCCATGATGTGGATGACCTTGCTGAAGATGCAGGAGAGGCAGGCTGAGGTGCCTCCTCGACTTGGTCTTGGGATTCCTCAAATTCCATGGGAATCGGAACATCCTCGATGATTGGATTGAGCTCAAGCTCTTTCTCTTTGTTGCCCATCTTTGCCTTTAATTTCTTGTCATCCTGATGCATGACTGATGCTGATGGCTTCAAGGAAGTGACAGTGGTATGATTCAATTTTTGTGACACATATGGCATCGGTTGAGCATGCACTGCCAGTTTACCTCCTGGTTTCTTTATTGGTGATGACGACCGAACATCCAGGTGCATTGATGGGAGTATGAAACCCCCAGGCAAATCTGCTAGGTTCACAAACCTAAAAGGATCCTCATCTGAAGCTACTACATGAACTAGTCCCTCATGAATATATTTCATGCACTAATGCAGTATCGAGGGGACATAATGCATTTCATGAATCCAAGGCCTATCGAGTAAAATGTTGTATTGCATGGCACCTTCTATCAGATGAAACATTACTGAAATGGTATTTAGACCTACCTGTATAGGTAGGATAATTGTGTCGACAGTCGAACATAGTGTGTCGTTAAACTCTCAATGCAAATGTAGTTAGCACAATATGTGATTTAGGTAGCTTCAAATGGCTTAGCGCCTTGGTCATTATTATGTTGATCGATGAGCCAATATCGATCAAGACCCTTTTAAATGGTATGTTATTCACACACATGATTATGTGCAATGATGGGTCAGCCGTAGTTGTAGAAATTGTCATCTCATGATCATAAATTTGGATAATCGGTTCTTGACATTGTTGTACATGTCCCATAAAATTTGTGAATGCCTACGCATCCTAGGGATGTACTTAAATGGACCTCAAAATATCCATAAGAGTCTCCTTGTGCCTTGGGGACTGGTGAATTAATTCATATATTGACAACTTCATAGGATTTATCTGTAGGTTTTGGACCAACCTACTCCTTAGGGTCACCACCGATCTTGTTGGTGGGCATGGAATATTTTGTGTCGATCGCTGATTCGATGTGGCTTGTATTTGAATGGGAGCATGAGGTTGATTTTGTTGTTCGTATCTCCCATGCCTAGTGACAACATTGACCATGCCTATGAACCCTTGGGTAGGTGGTTTGACTTGCACTTGGTTAACTTGACCAACATTGTTTCGAGGTGCCTCATGATTTGGTAAGGGGTTATTGTAAATCTCTATATTTTTATTGTCAGGTGATTGCGGGTTGTGAGGCACTACAAGCTCACCCTTGTCGATCATATTTTGTACTAGGTGTTTGAAATACCAACACACCTCAATGCAATGACCTTTAATTCTATGAAAGATGCAAAATAGATCATCTTGGAACCCCTTTATTTTGGGTTGAATCAGGTCTATCATCTTGATTTTGGGAAATCTGATTGCCTTGGCCTCGCATAACTGATAGAAAATTGCCATCAGTGATTCCATAAATGGTGTGAACTGGCGAGGCGGGCATTAATATTTGTTCTTTCCCTTGTAATTATTATTGCACTTGTAATACTACACATGGGAAGGTTGATCTTGATAGTTTTGTTTCTGTTTCCCCTTGTCCTCCCATTGGAGATTCAATACCACTTGATTTACGTGGGCTTGCTTGCCCTGTTGTTTTATGGTACTCTTATTTTGTCCCTCTCTCCTATTTTTGAGCTTCAAGTTGCCTTCTTGCAACTTGATGTCCTCAATCACCTTGGCTTGTGACAAAGCCTCTTCAAATGTAGGATAATATTGTAGCTGCAACAGTAATGAGATGTGCTTGGCACAACTCTTCATGAACATTCATGTCAACTCTATGGTAGGAATAGAGAATGGCAACTTTGCCATTAATATCCTCCATATATTTCTATATTATTCTATTGGCTCATCATCGCACTGAGCTAGCGCAGCTAGATCGGAAATATTGGCCTGTTTCTTGACATCAAAGGAATAGCGTTCAAGAAAGACATCAGCTAATTGCTCAAAAATTGTTATGCTATGTTTCTTTAGCTAATTAAACCACTCTCAAGCTAGCCCTAAAAGTGTCGTGATGAACTTGCACAACAATAATGCATCATTGCTTGTTATATGAAAACAAGTGTCCAGAAAGCTCGTTACATGTTCCTATGCATATTCATCACCCTTGAACTTATCTAACCTGGGCATATCAAAATACTTAGGGTAATCCAGAGTAAGCACAGAAGGATCCGAAGGCTCATTATGGATTTTCCTCAATGTCAGGTTTTGAATAGTCGCATCTTGTCTCTTAATGGTTTTAATTTTCTTAGCTAAGGCCTTATAGGCCTTTGAAGACAGAAAGTCCTCCTCCTTAAGTATACATGTAGGTGTCTTAGGAGGTATTGTCTTCCTTGTACGAGATGGAGGTCATTGCTTTTCCTCCTCCTCAGCTCAGGAGCTCTTAGGATATTCTTGCTCGTATCCATCTCCCGATGCTGCTTCATGCTACCTTTGCCTTTGATTAGTGGGTGATGGTAGTCACTCCCTTTGTTCAACACTAGCATGAGTACGAGCATCTCTATGCTATTGATGCATATTGACTTGTGAAAAATTCTTCCTATGCAAATTATCTTGATGCTCATCTTGAGGATATAGGCCAACCCTAGCTAACCGATCCTCCTGCTCTACACGTTCCTTTTGGGAAAGGATACACTCTTTGTGCATGCGCTACTCATATAACCTCTATCTTATGAGCCTCTATGCTTGAATATTTTCATCTTTAGTACACTGCCTCTCTAGATGAGCATACTCCAATTTGTCTTGGAGGAGTTGGTGTTTCTACTCTAATACCAATAGATGTGATCTATCGATCTGGTCGGCTATGGGAGGCCTTTTGTATCCCTGCTTTGTACAAGTGACCTTATGGGTTATGTACCCATCAAACTGATGTGTTGTACCTTTGCCTCTATCTATGAAGATGACATTGCCCTCCTATTGTGTCCTGTATTGTGACCCACCATGCACAGATAGCGGGTGTGTGACATGAGGGTGCTTAGAATCCTCCCCATGTTCTCTAGTAGTGCGGACAACACTCACGCTATGTTCACTCAAGGCTTGAGTGGATGGAGTGAAAGTCTTGTATCCTAGCTACTCTAGAACACTTCCTAGAACCTCTAGCTACCTAGATTGTCATCACTCATGCAATAGTGTTCCATTATCTCCCACATTTGATATATTAATGGTGATCTTGCATGGTGGACCACACATGGGAGTATGGTTAGTTCTATGCTTAGTAGTGAGCCTGTATACCTACCCCTGAATGGATGGATCTCTAGTCCTTATATACTCAGAAGGTGGAGTCATAGATCCTCTGGTGGACTTAGTACACAGGGGTACCAACCTGGTCCCCTGCATAATAAACTCTTTGGCTTATCCTGTGGATACGTGTGCATTACAATCTTGATAATGGCTCTCAAGTGGAACAACCTCATGCTAGAAGGTTTCTTGTTCTAATTTGTGCCTAAAGGAGTGTATTGAATCTCCTATAATTGGGGTTTGCTCTATTGGCTCTCTTCGTGTCGAGTTATCTCATCGAATTCTAGCCGAATGATGTTCGATTCGTCATGTTTTTGAGGATTCAACACGTATTGTTGTGAACTGGTTAGGGGTTGGTCATTAGCATTGGATTTGGACCTTTTTCGACCACCTCGTGTGTCCACCATTGTGTACCTAGTGTCTAAATGTATTATTATTAAGTAAACAAGGTATACAATAATGATTATCTCATTTTAAGTTTTAAAAGTGAAGCCTAAACTGTTTGATGCATTTTCAATATATGTTGTATTAGTTTTAGAAACTCTTATTATGTTTTACAAAACTTGTTGGATTTTATTCTTAGTTTAATGGATTTCACTTGTACACTCACAGCTCCACAACTTGGCTATGAACTCCAAGTCACGTAAATCCCTCGTGTGTGGTAACGAAGCCCACACCCGGACAAGGAGCATAAGTCCTCCCAGATCCTCACTCATTTTCCCCCAATCAATGCTATACCCTCTGAAGAGAATACATATAAATTTTCTAGGGTACGAAAGGTTCTTGGATCTGGTATTGGTCTATATATCAAGGGTTCGTAGGATTTGGGCCAACAGATGGAAGTTACACCCATCGTCGTTGAACCCTACTAGTGGTTGGATGTCAAGCCCAACTCACTAGCATTTAAGTGCTTTGTGGTGTGTATGGTTCCTTTTAATGTACATAAAAGAAATGCATCATATAGTACACATGCTAATTCTCTAAATGCTATGCAAACGAAAGATGTTTCAAATTCAAAAAATGCAAGCTACTCTAGATGCTCTTTAAGACTATGCACATTATGATGCTAAATGACCACTAATAAGGCCTTACACATGCAAACCATCAAAACATTTCTATCAAGCACACTATAGCCTAGGGTAGACTAAAATTAGAGGTCCTCTCTTCCCATCAGTGCCTTTCTATAGAAAGCAAAGTACAAAGACAAACTAGGACAATTGATTTACCATTTTTTTTAGTTCATTTCCTAATTTGTATTCGAATTAGACCTACTATAAAAACATGGAGAACAGAAAAGTGATAGAGGTCTAAAAATAGGATCTACCTCAAGTCCTGCATTGTTTGAAATTCTAAATTTTTTTGTCTGTGTTGTCAGCAGGAAACCGTAGGTCTGACCTATGGTTTTGACTTTAAATCGCACCTTGTACCTACGATTTAGTTGTTGGGTCACAACTGATAGCTATAGTCTATACCTGCAAGTGCAAAAACCAACAAAGCATAGTTAGATCCTAAAAATATGAGGTGCCACCATGATCACCTCTATAACCACTAGAAAGGGTCACACTCGATGGCATATCCTATTGCAATGAATGATAAAAATATAGCATGCATACAAGAAAATAAAATTGAAAACAAATGAAACAAGAAAGAAAACACTTTATTCCATTGTATTCAAAGTCAAAATCCAATTACAAGTACATCCCTCTTAGGGATAATCATTTCGATACAATATTACAATAGGAGTGCTCAATTTTTTTCCCTCTTAAGGGTAGGTGTGATTTCCAAATGCCTTTTAGAATGGCATGAACTGCTCTAGGGTGGAGGTGCCCTCTTCTTCGTGATAGGGAAGGAACTTGATGGTTGGTTCTCCTTTGAAACTGTTCCCTATGATCAAGAAACAACACAAGAATGTCAAAAAGATAGGGAACCTCTCATGATGAGGCCCCTTAAGGTAAATTGCATAATGACACCATTAAACATGCATAATCAAGAAAACATATAAATTGCTTCTAAGCTATGCAAATTGAATCAAGATTCATGTAATAGCATAAAGGAAAGTAGCAACTACACTATGCATGGATCAAATATGAAAAATGAAGCATAAACATGCATAAAGAAAGAATTTAAGTCCTAATTGAAGCATAAAAACAAAGAAGCTAAACTAACCTAATTCTATGGTCAAAAGTCTACTAAACTACCATTAAACTATGAAAACAACTAATCTAACCTAATTAGCTGAACAAAAATAAAAATAGGAAGGTGGTTATACCTCTACTGCAAACCATAGCTCTGGTGAGCGGTCTGCACTGTAAACCGTGACTGATATCCATGGTTAGCAATTTGATAGGCTTGCCCTCAATTCCAAGGATAGTGTGCTTAACCTCCTTGTCCAATTGATGTTCAAGGGTCACCTTCGGTGTCCTTATGATAGGTTTGGCGGTTGAATCACTGTGATGGGCCTTCATTTTTCTAGATTTGCATTTCTTGATCCTCCTAGGCTCCTAGAACTTCCATGGCAAACTGATCATTGGATGAATATCAAAGTAGACTTTAGATGCACGAATTCAATAAGCAATCTTACAGGGCTTTATCGCTCGTTTGATCAATTCACTCTCACTCAATAATTCATTAGCACTTCGCTATATAAATCATCTATATCTTCTCCCCATTTGGAGGGGGTATTTATAGGATGCCCTAGGATTGGGGGTGGCTTCCTGGAGAAGCCAAGATCAAGAAGAGGTGGTTAGGACAATTATAATGGAAGCCTCTAGAATATTCCATCCATTAACTACCTTCTTCTAGATTCAATGGTTTATCCAACCAATTGGTTTCAGATTGAAGGCCAACTGAACTTCAGTTAAGACCACACATTATAGCTGCAGTCTAGACTGCAAATCGTAGGTCTCAGCCATGGTTCAGATGTAAACCATAGGTCTAGGCTGTGGTTCAGACTGATTAGGTCAAGGAGCCCAAATTGAGTGGTTAGAACCACTACTCTATCTTGGATTCGATCCAAGATATTCCATATGGTCTTGTAGCATTTCCATATGAGTAGTCACCCTTGACATGACATGTTTTAGGTGTCTACACTACCTAGATAGGGTGATTCATAGATTTACTCTTCCTCTTATTTCTAACATGGGTATTCATACTTCTATTAAGGAATTTAAAAATTGAATTTCCTAACATATTACCTAGATTTTCTTCACATGAATCCTTTAGTTTTAGAGTTTCTCTTAATATCTAGAACATGAAGTGGTGCTTGCATGTTGCTTACACTTTGCTTCCTACTTTCTACTCATGATTTATAATTCTATATTGCATGCACAATCATTCTTATTATTAATATGATTTATTATAACACCATTATATGTTTCATATCACAATAATAATATGATGATATAAATTGTTATGATAATTAGAAGGTCTTAAGGACATTATGTTTATGCCTAGATTTAATGTTATGATATCTTTTACATAAAATTTTAATAGGTGATGAGTAACTAATAAGGTTTATAACACAAATTTTAATGCTATGGAATGGTGAAGTCAACCTTGGGGAGTGTGTCATTGGGGAGGATCTACATGAAGCTATTTTGTCTTTCCATCCTAACAAGCTATTTGACCTTGATGAATTTCTTGCATTTTTCTTTTAAACATTTTGGGATGTATCAAAAAGTGATGTTTTTATTGTGGTTGGAGAGGCCAAGAAAAGAAAGCTACAATAAGTGATATCAATGTAATTTTTATAATATTGGTTCCCAAGAAAGGCAAGACAAAATATTTTTATAATTTTCATTCAATAAGCCTTTGTAATATGATTTATAAGGTAATTTTAAAAATTATGACAAAAAATTTGAAAGGCAATCTAGATTGTGTTATCTTAGTGGAACAAGATGGTTTTGTTTATCGTAAACAAATTCTTTATGGTGTAATCATTGCATAGGAGTTTATATATTATTTTCATTCCATGAAAAATCTAGGTATGCTTATGAAAGTAGATATGAACAAAGCATATGCTAGGGTAATTTTCTAGTTCTACATGATATTATCAAATTTTTATTGTTTTGATTTCAATTTGTTTAAATGGATTGAATGTTCTTTAAGCACTATGAAATATTATATTTTTACCAAAGGTTCTCCTACTGGTTACTTTAAGTCATCTTGTGAACTCTTCCAAGGAGATAAAATATCTCCTTATCTATTCATTATTCTTTTAGAGACATTAGTGAGAGTTTTCTCAAAGGTAATAATGGAAGGAAAAATAAAAGGTATTCAAGTTACAAAAAATGGTCCCTTCAAATATCATCTCCAATTTGTTAATGCTAATTTTCTTTTGGGTCATTCCTCAGTTAGTGAGGCTATGGTGTTTAAATAAATATGATCATGCTATGAAAATTCTATTGAATAGTTTGTTAAACTACCAAATCAAGGATTTTCATTAATATTGCCTTGTATTTACAATGAATTATTATGGATATTTTAGGGTTTAAAATATAAAAATATATTGGTCATATCTATCTGTACACACATAAAACACATCATGTCGAGGTGACTACTCATATGGGACATGCTAGAAGACCATATGGAAGACCTTTGGACAGATCCAAGGTATAGCAGTGGTTTTTTACCACTCAATTGGGCACCTTTGCCTAATTAGTGCTAGCGGCTGATGACACCCATGGTTAGCAGTTCTACCCACGCTTGTCAGCCACGGTTAGGACTAAGAGTTAGTTGGCCTTCATTTGACCCAAAGTTGGTTGCAAAGACCAATTGGTTGTATATTGGAGTGGTTTGAGTGAGGAAGGTTCTAGATCCTTCCATCCAACAATCTCAACCACCAAATCTTGATCTTGGCTTCATGAGGAAGCCACCCCTAGCCCTAGGCCAATGCTATAAGATCCCCCTTTGAATTGGGGATAAGTCTAGAGAAACATTTATCAATTAAGTAGCAAAGACCTATCAAATTGCATAGCCAACTATATGCATTGAGAGGGATACTTTTGCTACCCAATTGGAGATCAAATTGCCATGGAAGCTCTAGGAGCCTAAGAGAGCCAAGAAACATCAATTTGTGCAAATCGTGCACCATCAGATCAATTCAACCACTAAACCTATTAGAGGACATAGAGGCAAATCTTGGACATCAATTTGATAATGTGGATCAAAGAGAAAGCTCTGATTAAGAGGGCAAGCCTACTTAGAGCTCTGTCACAGCTTTTAGCTATGGTGAACAGTGCCACCTATGCATCAGACCCACGATGAGAAAATCAGGGTAGATTCCCTTGTTTTTTATTTTGTAGATTGTTTAGCTAGGTTAGATTAGTATCATTCTTGGATTAATTAGAATTTTAGAGGCTCTGACCAGTATAATTAGGCTTTTTAGTCATTCTCTTCGATTTCTACAATTATGCTACTAATGATTCATTTCATGCTTCCATGCTCTCAATTTCATAATTAGGCCATTAGGTAGATGCAATTGCTTTTCATTTACATATTGTAGGATATTATTTCATGATTAATATAGGTTTAATATGTTTCTTGAACTTTCTTGATTATTGCTAATCATTACATCTTTTTGTGCAAGTATATCCTAAAAGCCTCATCAAGAGAGGTCTCCTTTGTTGTTAATTGTTTCTTATTGTTTATTGCACGTAGGACTAACAAGGTTTTGGGATGCAAGGTAGAAAATGCCTCTAATCGTGTAGAAGAGGATAATTGACACCCTAGAGTAGTTCATGTTACCCTCGAAGGCATTTGATCGCATCTACCCTTGACATGGATTAGATGCTATTGTAATTGATGTATCAAATGGATATCCCTAAGAGGTATGAATTTATAATTTGACTTCATTTAAATTAATAAAGGATTCCTTGTATTCATTTCATTTCTTGTTTTCAATTTATGCATTCTTACTTGTGTATATTTTATCAATTGCAATAGTTAGACCAGGTGTAAGCCTTTTCACGATGGAACTCCATATTTTTTGCCATAATTTGCTGATTGTGTTTGGTGTTTTTATGGCAGGTGCTCCCTGTGGTTTACAGTCACAGTAAAAAAGTTAGCCCACGGTTGACAAGAATGGGCTATAATGGTAGTCATGCATCAGACTTGCGGTTAGCAGCAAACATAGCAGACAGTAGGAATTTAAAGCTCTATATTTGTTTTTTTCCAAAACCTAAAAAATGAAAGTTAAATAGGATAACCATAAAAGAAGGATAAAAAAAATTAGGTCCTTAGGGTTGTCATTTTTTTAATTTTCACTAGGCACTACTAGGAACAGTGGACCTTTGATTGAAGTCTGCCCTAGACTCCAACGTGCTAGAATAATTTGTGTGTTGAATTTGCATGCTTGAGGCCAAATCAAAGGCCATTTACATCATAAATTTGCATTGTCAAAAGGTCATGTAGGATGTAGCATGCATACTTTCTAAATACAAAACATTATTTTTATGCATATCATGTAGGAAATGATCATGTGAGTGTTGTATTATGCATATTTCCTTTGTGCAAATTAAAAAGAACACACACACACCACATTCCAAAGTAAATACTAGTGATTTGGAAGTCACATCCAACCACTAGTAGGGTTTCAATGACGATGGAGGTGATTTCCATCCGTTGGCCCAAATCCCATGTACCCTATGTTCTAGACCAATACCGGATCCAAGAACCTTTAGTAGCCTAAAAAATTTGCATATACTCCTCTTCAGAAGGTATGATGCTAACTGGGTGAAAATGGGTGAGGATATGGAAGGACGTGTGCTCCTTTATCGGGTGTGGAATTTCATTGCCACACTTTGGGGGGATTACGTGACCTGAAGTTCATATCTAGGTTGTCGAGCTACGAGCATACAGGTGAAAGCCATTAAACAATTGAGAAAATCATCAATGTTTTGCAAAACACTATAAGAGTTTCTTTACTGATACAACAAATTTAAAACACATCAAATATTTTAGGGCTCATTTTAAATTGTAAAAATAGATAATCATCATTGTATTCTTTACGTTCTAATAAAAGTTAAATATAGACATAGGATACACAATTGTGCAAACATGGAGATACTGATCCAGGCATAGACTCGAGATCAAAGCCCAAGCTCCACCTAGTGCACAACACGATGTAGAACACCCTTAATCATAGAATCCTCCTGGAAGTCTCTCATCGAGCATTAGAGGGGATAATTCTACATGAGGGAATTCTGTTGAGAATACCCCAATTAGAGGAAGTTCTAGACATCTCTCTAGACATAGATCAGAGCATGGGACATCCTAACATGGGGGTTCCACATATGGTAACATTTCTTGTGATCATATTCCATGTGGATCCACAGGTTCTACCAAATAATATGTCAATGAGGGATCTAGATTGGTACCCCTTAAATAGGTATCTAAGGGAGGCTCACAACCTCCAAATTTAGAGCATAGACATGTCCAAGATCCACCCATTCAGGGGTGAACAGAGAGGACTGCTTTCGAGCACAGACCCACATAGATTCCCTATAGGGGTGAACTCACTAAGTTTACCATAGATATAGCTAAAGTGGGAGCAAATGGTATGCCAAATCATGAGCCATGGTGTAGAAAATAATTGGATGGTCTAGACAAGGTCCTAGGGCATTTAGGATATAAGCCTATGCCTGCACCCTCTCGACTCATGAGTGTGTGTAGCGAAGGCACCATTAGGATTACTCGAGAACCTGGAGAGTGGTCCCAGCATTCTCAAGAAATGTGGGATCCTACATCATATGTAGGCACTAAGTAGAGGAGACAACCTGACATGAATGTCGTATTTATAGACCAAGGAAAGAGTGTGGTAAATTAGTTCATTGGAGAACATACTCATAAAGCTGTTCGAATAGAGCGCACCCCTCTAAGGCCTCAAATGACCAATCATCTTGATAGGGCTCACAAGATGATGTCAAAGCAGAGATAGAATATTCTCCAATATCAATTGGAGGATGTTCACATAGAGAAAGAGTACCTCAAAAATGAGAATACTCAGAGATAGACGTTCATCAGGCAAAAATTGTATGAAAAACACATGTGTGAACAATGCATCCTTGATCAAAAGGAGTGTGTAGAGAGAGGATTGATTGGATAGCATCAATTTACATCCTCATAGTGAGATCAGGGAGCATGTTGATAGATGAGTGGCTTCATAGCCTGAGTTAAACCCTGATAACATAAACACCCATACTCACCATACGACTCAAAATAGAGATTGAAATCCAAAGTCCAAACAACATGAGCATAGGAAGTATGAGAATGAAGTGGGAGAGGAATTAGAACAAGAATATCATGAAATATCCCAATTCGAGGAGGAGGGTGAGTCTAGTCCCCTGCATCGACTAAGGAAGAACCTACCTCTGAAGCCACCTCCAAGGCAATCTCAAGAGGAGGAGTTTCTTTCCTCGCAATCCTATAAGACCTTAGCAGAGAAGGTTCAAGCCATAGAAAAGCAAGGGATGATTTATCAGAAGCCTAACTTGAATAAAATTCACAATGAACCTCTATGCATGTTAGTGCCTATTCCAAAATATCTTGAGCATTTCAAGATGCCTAGGCTGGACAAGTTTCAAGGGGAGGAAGACACATAGGATCACATGACCATTTTCCTAGATATGTGCTTTTATATTGAGAGTAATGATGCTTTGCTCCTATGCACCTTCATCACGACCCTCTCAGGCTTAGATTGAGAGTGGTTCAACCAACTAAAGAGGCACAACATCACCAGTTTTAAACAACTAGTTTGTGCATTTATTGAATGTTTCTCCTTCGGCGTCAAGAAGGTAAACTTATCTGACCTGGAAGATCTAATGCAACATGATGATGAGCCAGTAATAGATTATGGAAAGTGATGGAAGAAAATTATGGCAAAGCTACCATCCTCCATACTATCCTCTAAATAAACGTGAATGTTCACAAAGAATTGTGCCAAACGTATTTTTCTATTGCTATAGTTGCAGCAATACTAGACATTCGAAGAGGCTTTGGAGCAATCTAAGGTGGTTGAGGACATAAAGTTACAGGAGGGTAATTTGAAGCTTTGGAATAAGGAGGGACATAAGAAAAACACTTAAAGACATTAGGCCAAGTTGACCCATGTTAATCAGGTAGTTTTGAACCTTCAGAAAGGAGAAAAAGGGTAGCAAAAGCAAAATTATCAGGCCCAACCTCTGCCTGCGTAGTACGAGTAGCACAATAACAATTACAAGGATAAAACAAAGGAGCAACACCCACCTCGCATATTCACTTAGTTATTAGAGTCATTGAATTTGATTTTTCATAAGTTATGTGAGGCAAAGGCTATTAACTTACTTGAATTCAAGATGGTGGATCCAAATCAACCTAAGCCAAAAGACTATAAAGAAATTCAGTATTGCATCTTTCACCGATCGAAGGGCCATGAAATCAAAGTATGTTGGTCCTTCAAACACCTTGTGCAAAAAATGATCAAGAGAGGTACACATCTCATTAATAACCTAGAAGCACATGATAATCAAAATATGGGGATTTAAAAAAATTCTCTACCTAATCATGAGGCACTGAGGAATAATGTTGGCCAAGTCAACCAAGTGTGCATCGAACCACCAACCCATGGGTTCGTTGGTATGTTCAATGTTATCATGAGAAACGTGAGGTATGAATGATTTAATAAGCCTCCAACACCTATCAAGGTCCAAGCTACGCCTCCTTTGAGGCCAGTCCAAAATGTGCCTAGCCCACCAACTAGACCGATGGTGACCATCAAAAGTAGGTTGGTTCAAAATATACAGACAACTCTAGCGAAGTTATCGATTTATGAGCTAATCCAATAGTCTCCTAAGCACATGGAGATGCTCATGGACATCTTAAGGTCCATAGAGGTGTAACCTCAAGATCTCAAAGTGTTTACACACTTCATAGAGAATGTATAACAGTGTTAGGAACTAGTCATTCAATTTCATGACCACAAAGTCAAGACGGTTTCTACTGTTATAGCAGAATAATCGTTGCATATTATTACTTGTGTGAATCACAAACCATTCAAGTGGATTTTGATCGACACAGGGTCATCGATCAATATCATAACTACCAAGGCATTAAATCACTTGAAGTTGCCCAAGATGCATATCGTTCCTTCTACCTTCACATTGAGAGCTTTCAATGATGCATTATTCTCAATGGTCGATACTATAGTTTTACCTATCTAGGTGGGACTAAAGACCATCTCGATGATATGTCACATAATAGAAGGTGCTATACAGTATAATATACTTCTAGGAAGACCTTGTATCAGAGAAATATGTTGCCTCCCTTCTATTCTACACCAGTGTGTCAAATACATTCATGAGGGACAGGTTCACGTGGTGCATTTGAATGAAGAACCCTTTAAATACATGAATATAATAGAATTTTCAAGGGAATTTGTGCTCCCCTCAATGCACCTAGATGTGTGACCAATATTGCTAATCAAAGATCTAGGAGGTATAATCAAATAAGTGTGTGCTAGACCCATAATGTCTGTATCTCAAATATCAGAGCACACAAAAAATACTTCCATTAGGCTGACTACATCTAAGATATAGCGAGGTGATAGGAAGTTGAAAGAAAAGGTGGGCAAAAAGTAGATAAAGTAAAATCCCAAGTCAGTTATCGTTGAAACTCCTAATCCCATGGAAGTAGAAGAAGTTCAAGGAAGATTTGAAGAGGCACCTCAGCCTGCTTCACTAGCGTCTTCAGCAGGGTCATATGCATCATATTTGACCATCCATTTGGTTAATCTCGGGTTAGAGGAATACATTGTGCAAAATGTGATGTTCACACCGATTATTGAGATTGCACATGATATGGGCCAACCATGAGCCCATCACCTTCCCATAGGGATGGTGGAACCATTGGGGGTACCACCTAACCAAACCAACTTCATATATGGATGGGTAGACCAAATCACATCTCCTGTGCCCATGAATGAAGATGATAATAAACCGTTCATCGTGAATGTTCATTATATTTTTAACCTGGACTATACCATGTGATAATTTGAGCGTTACCATTGGTATGGTTATAGTCTTGGAATATTCAAGTAGGGGCATAAGAGGCCTATAGAACCATAGTATCAGTTACCTACTAATTGGTTCGGGTTGGAATTCTATAGTGGAGGATAGGCTGAACTCCTCGTAGTATCTTTAGATCGCCTGTAACTTAGTCTGGGGGGTGAGGTTGACTTCAATCCGTATCACTCTAATCCTTCTACATTCCATAGGGATAATAGGATGATGTCTTACATCACCATAGGACCACCCAAGACATATCACAATGATATCTTTGTGGATGCTGGTCCAGATGATTTACCAAGAGAAATCTTTGGTCAACAAATCCGTGGAGCAATCGACGACACAGACATGCAGGGTCAAGATGTTATCGTAGTGATAGATATCGAGTTGGAAGGGAATTTCAATGAGGATATAGTAGAGTCCATTATTGAGATAGGTGGACCTTGGTACAGTGAAGGATAGGACAATGAGTCCTCACTCGACGATCAATCAAAAGATGAGGTTGAGCCAGTATTTTTAGCAATATCATATTTACAGTGTTTGTACCCAATTTTACATGATAGTAATGATAGTGATTAGGAGATAACCTATATGGGGCCATATTTTATAGAACGTCCCATTACAATTGGGGTGAATGAGGTCCTATATTATGATACTGACAAAGAAGATGAGACAAAGAGATCCTACTTAGGACCTCACTAATTACGCTATCGCAATGCACCATATACGACTGAGGAGATGCACAGAGAGATCAATATCCATCCTCAACTTAGAGGAAGACCACTAAATCTTAATGTGACTTATCATATGGTTTTTCTCAATACACCAACGTACATGGAGCTCCTTGAGCCCAATGATCCCATTCGATAGCCTATTCACAGATTGGATCCGAAGATCCCCATACCCCCATAACCACATCTTAGGATGGTAGTTTTGCTAATGATGATTCACTTGCAGGTGGTCCTGGAGATATGATCTATTTCATAAACATAATCTCCATTGATTTGAACACTCCACTCCACCATCCAACTGATCCATCCAAACCATTGCATTTAAATGTAGATGCTATTAATTGGAATCGTGCTAATTCACCTCTAGATCATGAAGATTTCTTCCGTAACAAAGAAATGTTGCAACATTTCCACTTTGTGCAAGGCTATGCACATGATGTTTGTCATGTTGAGGATGCTTCCAATGAGGAACCTATTAACCCAATATATGACATCCACTAGATCCCTATGCCTCATCAACTTGAGGAGGGATCCCATATATTAGTAGAGGAAACCTTCAAAGTGGACATTAGTAATGATCCCACCAATCCAAGGAAGGTTAAATTTGGAGAAAGTTGTGTGCCAACCTCATACCTCTACTAAGAGAGAGACCTACTCTCTTTTCTTGGACTTACAAGGATATGCCAGGTCTAGATCTAAAATTGGTTACTCATAACCTTTCGCTAGATCTATCAAAGAAGCCAGTCAAGCAGAAACTCAGGAAGATGCATCCAAAAATAGCTTTAATGGTTAAGGAAAAGCTACAAAAATTGTAGGATGTAGATTTTATTATATCCATAGACTATCCGAAATGGGTATCCAATATGGTGCTTGTAGGAAAACCTAATGGAAGGATCTGTATTTGTATGGATTTCAGAGACCTAAACAAGGCAACACCAAAGGATTCATTTTTGTTGTTGAATATTGATGCTCTTGTAGATGTAACTGTAGGTCATGATATGCTTTCCTTAATGGATGATTTTTTGGTTACAATAAAATTCAAACTAAACCCGAAGACCAGCATAAAACCATGTTTATAATGCCATGGGGGACATTTTGCTATAAAGTTATGCCATTCAGTCTTAAAAATGTTGGTTCCACATATTAGTGGGATATGATATATATCCTTCATGACTATATGCATAAAATCTTAGAATATTATATTTATGACTTGTTGGCAAAGTAATTATTGTGTTCTGAGCATGCGAAGATCCTGAAGAAGGTCTTTGATCACCTGATAGAGCATAATATCAGGTTGAATACTAAGAAGTGCGTATTTGGTGTAACTTAAGGAAAGCTCTTAGGATTCATCATTTCAAAATGAGTCATCGAAGTTGACCCGACAAAGGTCAAGGCTATTCTATAAATGCATCCCCCACGAACATCAAATAACTAAGAAGCCTTTAAGGCAAAGTAGCATCCATAAAGTGATTTATCACTCAATTATCAAATAAATGTCAATCCATGAATCAAATACTACACAATGGGATCCTATTCAATTGGTATGAGGATTATCAAACATCATTTACTGAGATAAAGCAATACCTGGCAACACTGCTAGTGCTAGCTCCACCAAGGCTAGATGTGTTATTTTTGCTATATATATCGACAACCGAATTTGCACTAGGAACCATGTTAGGCCAAAAAAATATGCAAGACAAAGAATAGGCTGCATATTATATTAGATTAACCTTGGTGAGCTATGAAGTCAAATATGCATATGTGGAAAAGCTATGTTTAGCAGTAGTGTTCGCTACCAAGAAACTACGACACTATATGTTGAGTTATATGACATATGTCATATCCAAACAAAATCCTTTACATTATATGATGAGCAAGACATATCATAATACACGTACTGCAAAGTGGATCATGCTACTGAAGAACACAAGCTTATACTAAGAGGGGGGGTGAACAGTATAAGACCTCTTTTTACTTTTTCCTTTATACTTCAAAACAGTAAAGCAATATACCCAAAGCAATATCAAAGCAATGCACAATATCATCCATAAAGTGACACCAATTTTAACGTGGTTCACCCAGAATGGCTGGGCTACATCCACAAAAATTTTCTCTAAAAGTTATCTCAAAGTTCTTTGGGAATCCTTCCCAATTACAATGTTTATGAGCCTTGGCCCAAAGGATATACCTTCCCCCAATCAAAATTTATGAGCCTCTGCTCAAAGGAGATACCTTCCCCTCTACTCTGGAAATTATCCCTCAGAAGATCAACTGCCTCTACCTCTTGCTAGCACATGGAACTCCTTTCCATCGAAGACCTCCTATCCTCAATGCTTAGCCTAAGAGACCTCTGCCTTTTATGATCACGTCCACAATAGCTCAACAACCTATACCAAACATAGTCAGTCGGTCTAGTACAAGTCTTCCTCTGTCTATCAGATCTATCCAACTTTTGAACAAATCAATCCTCTACATACAAGCCTTCTCAAAGACTTGCCAACTGTCCTCAGGTTCTTCTCATAGAACCAATGCACCTCTATCCTCAAGTTCTCTGATATAACTATCAAACTCAGCTCACAAGTCCTCTTCTAGGACCTGTCCAAATTTTCTCACAAGTCCCTATCGAAACATGTCCAAAAACTGCTCACAAGTCCCCACCGAAACCTGTCCAAAACTACTCACAAGTTCTCAATGGAACCTGTCCAAAAACTGCTCACAAGTCCCCACTGGAACCTATCCAAAAACTCAGCAAGCTCACCAAGAAAAACTTTCTTAGTAGGAAATCACAAAGTGAATTGTTAGAGACCCAATGTTATTTGTCAAACTCATAGAAGCATAAAGAGAATTGTTAAAGACTCAATATGTTCTATACTCAAATCCCAATCTCAAAACTCAACTCAAATCAACTCAGCTCAATATCAATCTCAAATCTGAAAACTCAACTCAATATCTGAAATGGATAGGATAGAATGTTTTCTTTCAAGAACATGAAACCCCAACAATTGCCAACTATGCAAAGAATCACATAACAATGATACTCATGTTCTTTTCATCATCAATTAGGGTTTTAACAACAATGCTCATCAAACAAGGTTTAGACAACCAACACCGCTCAACTCAACATCAACCTTGAAGCATTCAACCAATCATCACAAGAAAAGGACACAAGTAGAAATCCTTTTCACTCCAAAGATATTTGAACAAAACAGCCACCAACACAATATCACCAAATGTAAAGAATAACTTGCTCAAATCAACTCAATGGAGTAATCCCAATATCATGAATCAAGTAAAGCAATAACTTGATCAAACAACCTCTATGGAAGCAACTCAACCATCAAACTCAAAACAGCCAACCAAGGGTTCCACCAACTCAATGCAAGTAGCAAGACTCACAAACATAAACCCTAGTGCACAATGCTTCCACTACCTCAAACCAGAATTATGCATTCACCAAAACTCTCATCAAGGATAACAATGCATAAGAAGTCTTCAAAAAACCAGAAAATAGGATTTACACCCAACCAAAGGAAACCTAGTTGAAAACATTTTCACTCAAACCTTATTTCAGAAAACATACACCAATCATACTCATAAGGAAAATGTGCCCATACCTTTTTGGAGTAGAAGAAAATTGATCCTTAAAGCTGTCACCACACACAACCCTCAAACTTCCAACCAAGTTAGGGTTAGAACCAAGATAAATGAGCATATATAAAAACTTTCCTTAATACACCTTTTAGCTTCTCTTCTTTAAAAACAACCACCAAAAAAGCCAAAAACACAACAACTAAGACTTACACCTTATATCTCCATTTTTAAATTTAGCATAGCAAAAGACTAATCTCAAAAATACAACCAAAGAATTATCCCCTTATTTCTCCTGTCTTTTAAACAATGCTAAACAATGCCAAAAATCATATCAAGAAAATAATCACACCTTATATTGGTTGCCCTTGAAGAATCCAAAATTCGAGGCACAAAACACGTTTTAATAAAAACGTGACTAATCCATGCATAGCTCCCTCCGCGGGGATCGAAACGCAGACCTCCGCCTACACAAGGCCCAAATGCAGCCTTCGCTGCCACTAGCCCACAAGGGGCTTACAAAGTCCAAGACGGACTTCCTTCCACATAAACGATCAAGCTTTTCGAAATATTTTCAAACCACGAGCTCTCCTCTTTCGCAGCGTAAACAGAACATTCGATCACAGCCAAACCAATTAATTGCCTTCGATTTTCCAAGAGAGTTTAACCTTAGGAACCTTCTCATATTTATAGTCCATACGTGGACTTTAGAACACGTCGGCTGCAAAGAAAAGTAATTTCAAATTTAATCGAAATTTGCTTTCTAAAGGGTTTAAAAACCCTTAAAGTATTTTTAATAAATTAAAAATAATTTCTCCCTTAATTAATTAATTAAAACCTTGAAGGGTTTTAAATAATAATTAAATAAATAATAAAGAGAACCTCCATTGGTTTTAATAAAAACCATTGCCAATGGAATCTCTCTGAATTCTCTTAAAAAGATTCTCTTGGAATCTTCCACCTTTGAAGCCAACACATCCTCTTAACATTAATGTCATTTCCTTTTGACATCAATGACAACTCATAGACAAGAAGCTAGGATCTCAAACCCAAAATTACCAACAACTACTGATAGAATTTGATTTGAAATTCATAAGCCAAAAGTCCATTAAGGGACAAGTCATATAAGATCAATTGGCTGAGGTGCCTCTTGAAAATAGTAGGCCCCTCACCATAGAGCTTCCTGATGATGTAGTATTTGCCTTATTAGAAGCACTCGAACCCGAAGAACCAGACAACAAAGTTGATATGACCTTGTTATTCAATTGTTCGAAGTGTGAGCAAGGGGGTGGTGTAGGAATAGTGTTATTCATGCCAAAAGGAGCTCCAATGTCCTTATCATTCAAGTTGGCATTTCCTTGCACTAAAAACAACATTGAATACGAAGACCTAATTTTGGGTCTCCAAAATACTATCGCCATGAAGATAAAAAGGTTAAATATCTTTTGTGATTCCCTTCTCATTGTGAACCAATTTAAGGGATTATTTTAATGTTGATGCTCGGTATTGAAAGATTACAAGGATCTTGTTGACACATATCTAGCTCGACTGGAATGGTATGACATAGAGGTAATTCCTCATTTGTCCAATAGATTCACAGATACAATGGTATCTCTGGGTTCCTTAATCCCTTAGAATCCATCTGTCGGCTTTACTACCATTCATGTAAAGATGTTGTCACATTCTGTTGTGCAACACGAAGCATTGGATAACAAAGAGTCAATCAACATGATTCATGTAGAACCAAACCATGAGTGGTTCTACAAATCCAGATACTTTTTGAAGAGAGAATCTTGGGGGTCTTTGATCTTGTAGGATCCAATGGGGAGTGGTACTACCATTCACCATAGGGTTGTTTCCTAGTCTGCATTTGCAAATGTTGAACCATAGGGGGAGCATGATGTATTGTCAATCGAGGTTGAAGCTTATCATAATTGGATGTCATAGATACATGACTTCCTTAAACTTAGTATAATCCCTCAGGGATTGTCGCATGCCGCAAAATGCACATTCAAGAAAAAAGTGATAAAGTATGTCTTGTTAGCAGATATCTTGCATCGTAGAAGCTATGATGGAATTCTCCTTCATTGTCTTGAGCCCCAATAATCATATTGGGTAATTTCAAAAGCTCACGATGGTACGTGCAGTGGCCATTTTAGCAATATGGCTATCATCAAGCACATCCTTCATATGGGTTATTACTAGCCCACTATGGAGAAGGATTGTAATGTCTACATCAGGAAATGTATTAAATGTTAGCATCATGCTAATCTTACGTACCTACCATTACAGGCCTTATAGCCCATTCAAGTGGCTTGGCCATTTGATCAGTGGGGATTTTATCTCATTGGTAAGATCTCTCCTCCATCATCGGGTCAACATACTTTTATTATTATGACTATTGAGTATTTCACTAAGTGGGTGGAGGCTATTCCCTTAACAATGACAACCAGAGCACGTATTGATGAGTTTATACTCACAAATATCATTAGTTGTTTTGGGATACCATCCAATATAGTTTTGTATAATGGAACGTCATTTAAGAATAAAACTATGAGAGCTTTGACGTATAAATATACAATCAAACATAGTTTTGTGACTCCTTATTATCCGTAAGCAAACGGGTAGGTTGAAGCTTCAAAACATATAGTGGTCTCCATCTTGAAAAATATGGTACAAGAGCACCACAAAGATTGGCATATCTAGCTGTGCCTTGTATTATGGGCTTACAGGACTAGCATTTGGACACCCATTGGGGTAACTCCATTTTCACTAGTATATGGTGTTGAGGCCATTATGCCCGTAGAGTTGGAAATTCCAACATTGTGCATCGCATCATTAAGAACTTGTTCTACAAATCATATTTGGCCATGAGATCCTTAAATGGTGCTCTTGAATTGATATTCATTTCAACAATTCTTCATTTGTGTGGTGCATGTAGTCTTATATAGAATTCTAAGGGATAATTCTGCCAGTTGGTACATGCAAAACTTATATCTTTGGACTGCACACTTTTTTCACAAATATTTAGCTTGATGTGAATCATCCTTAGATATTTCCTTTATGTTAACCTGAATCCCTTGTTTTTTGCAACTTTTCCTTTGGTTGACATCATTCCATTATATGGCATGGTGCATCAATTAGCTCGCACAAGTCATGATAGTCTTGCTTTAAACTACTGCAAATTTTTAGGTATGTCTTCTACAATTTTGTACCGCTTTTCTCTTATCCATTAGGTTGCAAAGTCAAGCACAAAATATTGAGAGGAGAAGAAATAGAGGAAGAGGGGAAGAAATTACTAAGATAAATACTAGTGAAAACCTACATAATTCAATGTTCCACATTTTTTGTGGCTTTTAATTAATACAATGACCCCTTTTTTACACCTCTTCTTTCTATGTAAAAGGTGATGCAATATATTGTATATACCTATGATCATCGTATTAGCTTATTTACTTGCTATCTATTTACACAAAAGTGTGGCGTGTGTGTCATGCATAGTTCATGATATATTATGTAGGATATCCCATGAATCTGCAATACCCTGATCATATGATATTGAATTTGAGGCTTTCTTTGTACCCAGTTTGCTACAACTTACCATTATCACCATATCTAGTTATGTTCCAGTCTAAAAATGATCCATGTTTTCAAAGATATGAGTTTTGGCTTATAAAATCCTACCAAGCTACTACTTCTTCCCAATCATGCATTGATTCTTCTGATTTCATCCGTACATACCTCCTTGTCAGGGATTCCATCAAATTTACCACCTCTTTCTTGATTTCCTATTTGGTGGCTCTATTCAAGGTGGTAACCCAATGATCATGAGAATCTTGTAGTTCTATATCCCATTGAGATTCAATATCAAAAAATTAAAACTCATGCAAATTTAGATTAGTGTATTCACAAGGCTGATTTGTCCTTGGACCTGACAGACAATTTGATTCTAAAATTACATCACATACAACTTCTCATGTCATATTTGTCCTTGACCATTTGAAACCTTCAATGCAAAATGGCTACAACCCCTGACTTGATATTTTGACAATATTCCTGACCCATGGAATGATTATTAGATCTTGTTTTTAGGTTATGCATCCTTCAATTTGTGTTAGAACAAGCTAGGACAAACACATACTGAATAATAGAGGCACATAAACTATATTTATATCTAAATCACAACCTAATTTTGATGACCACATATCATGATGAGAATATTGCATAAAAATCCCACTTTTATTAATCAAAATCCTTTAAAACACATGAATATAGACTCATCTATTTTCAGTCTTAGTCCTAAACCTTTATAGACCTCCAATGGCATAATTGAGACTTGAGCCTTTGCATCCACTACACAATTGTGCAATATATGATTTTCTAAGAGAAGGGACAAATAGAATGGGGGAGGATGGTTTTCTGAGATAGTTAGAGATGAGCCTCTTTTAGGTGAGTCATTGATTTTTGATACCCTTTGAATGGAAATATCTATTAGATTTACCTTCTCGGATATCGATAAATATTTTCTAAATATATAAGATGATGAGGGAGCCTTTTTGAATAGACTGTAGAATTGCTCACTTTTTTCTATTCTATTTTTGGTGTTTATACTTGGGAAGTACAACCTTTATAGGCCTCAATTCTTTTTTGATTTAGGGATTTTGGAGATGATAACTGAGTGTTTGCTTGGATGTCTTCATTTATGCTTTGGTATTCTAAAAATTGTGCATGGTTGCTAGTGTGGTAATCAATCTAGATTTTATTGATAATATCTATCTCTATCCACTGTCTCTACTTATGCATGGATATCAGAGCTATCATATCTTCTATCAAAGGAAGCGATTAAATATTGTTGGGTTGCAAATATTTTTAGGAATAGGCTATATCAGGTGACAGAGGTTTAGTTGGATCTCTTACTTTCATTATCAGTTCTCTTTGATAGTTACCATTATATTCCATTTCCTTTTGGATTTCTTCTTTGTGACAGATGTGGTTACAATCCATCTTCCCTTGGGTTCTTTTTATTTTTTTTTGTTTAAAAAAGCTAATATGGTCCACATGACTCTACATACTCTTGCATCTCAAGAATATTTACTCCGAATTGCATAAGTTGTATCTTCATGTCCCTAAATTCTTTGGTCATATCCTAGATTATCATCCTTAGTTGTTGTTTGGATTGCTACTGATTTTTTGAAGAAGAATAAGACCAATTATTTTCAGCATAGCACAAGGGGCTTGATTTAGTTACTTGTGGGAGTGATGTGAAGCCTGAGCCTATGGATGGAGCTTTAGAGCATGCTACGTTTCTAGGTGGTATTTTATTGGCCATAAAAAACATATTTTTCAGCTTGTGCAACTTCTTGAAAAAGGTGAGGGAACCTTATTTATTTAGATTGCTAAATGAGGACACTCATATTGGGGTGAAAAACTTGGATATAGTAAAGATACGCTTATGCAAGAGATGGTTGGAATTACTGGGGGATCCTCTTTCATGTTATTTTGAATTGGATTATGAAATAAAAAATACTTTCCTGAGGAGCTCGTTTTATGAATTAGAACTAAGTAAGTAGAAGAAAAGGATCTCCTGCATCATCAAAAACATCTATGAGTGCTTCCACCAAATCAACCCATGTGTGTATGATTCCTTGTTCTAAGGAATTATACCATAAAAATACCTTCCCTTTGAGAGATAGAGCGAGCAGCCTGACCATCACATCTTCAAATGCAATATTGTGGATGGAACCCAAGGAGGATACATCTTGATAGTGCTCATATACAGTTTTTTCTACACCATTAAAGTTGGGCAATGTCTTTAGAGTATCCTTGGGGATTTCATGTAGGTATGGAATATCCAAGGGACCCACATCATTCAAGAGGGGATAATATTGTTGATCCATCTGTACAATTTTACCACTAATCCTTCAAGAGTTATGATTTTTTATCTTAGGTGGGAGTCGCTATATGTGCAAACTTACTTCACTTATAAGGTCAAGACCACTAAAAAAATCTTGGATACTCTAGAAAATAACAAATTATGAAAAAAATGTAAAGGTAACTGATCATAGAATCTAGATCATAGTTGTAGAAAATTTATCAGGTGAATTGGAGGGTAAATGTCATAAAACAGAGTATCATTGGGCTCTGTTCAACAAATATGGTGTGACCTTAGTGTCCCACTGGGTGTGCCAAAAATTCTTGGTAGCATGGTGGGTTTATGCTATCTATGGTATATGATGTGTTAAAATTTCAAAGGAATCTAATCACATAATTAGGGTTTTATATTTTAGCAGAGTCTCCAGGTGATTTCAATGAAAACTGATAATAAAGGATATCACCAATCCCTAAATTATCCAAACTATGGGACCTTAGGGTCCCATCAAGCGTGCCAAAAACTATTTGTTTGGAAATTTGTCTAATAAAAAGGTTGTGCACCCATAGACCTTGATGAACATTGAGTAATACAAAATTTGTGAGGCTTTAGTGGTCAATATCCAAAGGATGCCTGTTCCTTTGAAGTTCAAGCTAACTATTTCTAAATTGTGGGGAAAAGGGTGTTGAAAGAAGCAAAAGGAGCTGAAGCTAGAACTCATGTTGGTGCAGATTAAGCCACATAAAGACACATGCATAATGGAATACTATGCAAATAAATAGTGAACTACCTAAAAAACCAACCAGTTTTACTATCAATCACAGAACATTTAATTTCAATACGATATAACTTATCAAACTACAAATTCCTAAACAAGTGAATGAGCACAAACATAAATTTAAAAACTAGAGTAAATATTATGAGCATTCAACAGACTAAAATTATAAATAAGTAGTCATCCATACATATATGTTTTGCAAATGAATTGAACCAGAGGCCAAACAATAATCTATTTCTATTAAGATGCAAATATTTCATTCTTACATATGAATTGTAAAAGCCTAAGAGCTAACCCATTTTTTATTCTCCTTCTTAGTATTTATAGACTTTTTACAAAATATTTCGGTTGAAAAGGTATCATTACCTTAGAAATAAATTGTTGTCATGTCATAATGTCTGCCATCTTGTTGAACTACTTGAAGGCATGGATGATTCAACTACTCGATCATGGTTTGTTGATGTGGTTGAGATCTATGTCTTCTCGAGTCCTATCCACCTTGTTTCTTGCATATGGTCCATCGATCTCTATTGACTTCTTTAGTTCAACCACTATGTCGTCTGCATGATGGCTTATGTTGTTAAGATCATCTGACAAGAAATATTGCTCAATAAGCATCATGGGATAAAGACCTTTTTTAGGTTGAAAGGTGGCTATCAGATCTTTTACACACCTATCTACTCTAGAGAGGCAACACATATTTACCACCCTAATGGGTTTTAGTCATGTACATTTCTCCCAGTAGCTCTAGTACTTAACCGAATGCAGTCAGATGACCTTTGGCAATGGGAAGGAGATTTGGTACCTTAACAGATTCTGATTGAGTACAAATATTTCCATGCTTTGCAGACTTGGTCATTTTTGCAATCTGGTGACCTTCGATAGTGGGACAGAGATTTGGTACCCTACTGGGCTTCAATCGGGTACAAATATTTCAATGCTTTCCAAACTTAGCCATTTTCTTCATTTTTATCCTTCAGCATATGTTGAACTCTTGGGACTCTAATGGATTTTGGTTGGGTACAAATGTTTTGAATTTCTCCACACTTAGTCATTTTTTGCTCTTGGGTGTGCCAGAGTTTTGGGACTCTTATGAGCTTTGGCCAGGTACCATTCTTTCGAAAACTTCATAACTTGGCCATTTTTACAATTTAGCGACCTTTGACAATGGGATGAAGATTTGGTACCTCACCAGGCTTTGGTTGGGTACAAATATTTTGATTCTCTCCAAACTTAAAAATCTTCTCCATTTTTCTCCTACGATATGTGCTTGACTCTTGGGACTTTTAAGAGCTTCTACCAGGTACCATTATTTTGATAACTTCAGGACTTAAACAAATCTACTAGTGTTTGCCTTCCAGGAATATGGCCAAGAGTTGTCTTCTGGGTACTCTGTCCAGGTATGACTGTTTGGATGTTTTGTACCTTAGCCAGTTTCACCCTAATCATATTTCGATGATTTCAAAACTTACCCCCCATTTTTTTCCTCTTCTGGCAGTAATATGGGCTTTCATATCTGTTTTGAACTTTGGTCAAGTGCGGGTGCTCCGACAAGCTCAAAGGATGACCTTTTTACTCATTTTCTTATGACGAGGCTTCTAGGCTTGAAATTCAAGTCTTGCATATTTATTTAACCAAGACTGATAAAACCTTTGACGATCTCCAATTTTATTTAAAAAATAAAATAAGTAGTTTCTAATAGCTTAGCATGGGTAGATGCAAAAAGTACCCACATTTCCCTAGAATAAACTTGACCTCTTCTACCATATTTATTTTAGAATTTTTTTCTAGATATTCCTTTGTACCTTTGATTCCTTTTGAAATTGAACTTGCACATTGAACTTTCTCATTCTTCATATCCTTCTTTGTTTCTTCTAATGGTTGATCAAAGAGAGCTATGGTGGCCTTTGCCATATGATGCTATAAATAGCTTTTTTTTACTCTTCTTTTGGAGTGGAATATCCTTGATCTAGTCCAACTTCTATTACAGTATGATTTCCATGTTTTATCTTGAATTTTATGTCATGACCAATATTTTTTGTCTCTTTCTTCATAGTTTTCACTTTGTAATCTCTTGTCGTGTGTCTAGTCTCATAACAATTGTAACATAGAAATACAATATTTTAATAATCCACTTATTGATCCCATTCTCTTGATTTAGATTTAATCTTAATGGATTGTGGTAATTTTTTTGAAATATCTATAGCAACAAATATTCATGTATATAACATGCTTTTGCTCCTTACTAATTAGTCCCTCCTTGATGAATTGTGTATTTTGATTATTCTTGAAAACATCTTTATTGATAAGCTGATATGGAAGTCCAAAAAGCCTAATCCCGTACTAGAAGCTTCTTAATAATTTCTATCTTGATTGAAAAAATCACTCCATGGTATTAAATAAAGGGCATCTCTCCCTCTAAATATGGGCCATCATCCATTATTTTATCCATAATTTCCAAACTAGAAAATATGACGAGGAAAAAAACATTTAGGAAGAAAAGTCACAAAGTAATTTGAATTCAATCCCCACTTCCACTTGATCCAATTTTGAATCTTCAAAAACCATAGCTAGTATTCGTGGAACTTACATATTAACCCTTTACTTTTAAGAACTATTATATCATGTTCGATCATCTCATCCTTGATAATCACTTTTGGTGTAACATCTGCTACTTGGATTGAACTTGCCATATATCCACTCTTCCACTTATCTCCAACTTGGACCTCTTGATTTCTAGCTAAGGCATCTTGATTTCCCATTAGAGCTTTCAAACATTATTTTCCTTCCATGGTACCTACTAGGGCTCACACTTGCTCTTGATTCACACTCTTATGGCTTTCATTAACCAATCTTTATGAGGATTTACAAATTATCATCAATGCTATCAACAAAAATAGATGTAGAGATTGGATAAAAATAATATTATTGTTGATGTTCATCATCTATTATTGGAGGTAATCTCTTAGAGACATAAACATGTTTATAGAAAAGAAAATTGGGTAGTAGATAATTTAGCCAATCACAATGTTGATTCTCATCTTGGTGAATTTCAAGTTTTAGAAGGTAACTAGCCAAATGAAATTTTCTCTTAATAAAAATGATATCAAGAAGTTGATTGTAGAAACATAATACTTTGAGGAAGAAAAATATCTATCATAAAAAAACATGTTAAGTATGACTTAATTTACCTAACAACAAATATAATATTTTAGTATTTTGATAGAAGTGGTCCCAATAAAAACCACATATAAAAAACCATCAAATTTAAATTTTCATAAATACCATAATAATACAATATATTTCAATCTTATATTAATAATTTATTAAATTTTATATTAAAAACATATAAATTAATAATTATAAAATACGAACATTATTTTTTTAGGTTCAATTCTTATACGAAGTTCTTTTAGTTATCAAATAAATGTCTAAAAGAAAGGTTGTTATTTTCTCTCTTTAGAGTAAACATAAATATTTTAGCTTCAATTCTTATATATATAGAGGGACAAGAAAAAATATTACCTATTTATTTTTAATTATAAAATAAAATAAATATATTTATTATAAATTTTAAATAATTTAAATATTATTAATTTTATAATTAATTATTATAATTTATTTATATAAACAATTTTTTATATAATATTACTATTTTTAAAATAGATTTTTTTTAGTTGGTTAGTGTGAGAAACTTTTATGATCAGGATTGGACAGGCTCCCCAACCATGATCCCTCCTAAAGTTCAGAGCTATGTTTATAAATAGGGAATTTAACACACAACCACTACACACCCACCCCCTCGCATACTCGTCCACGTCACGGTTTGAACCTTGGACTTTCTGAAGAAGAGCTAAAGCCCAAATCGTTGCGCTGTTCCCCTATGACAAAACCTTATGTTAAGGAAAACCATTCCCCATATCTCATGGGGGCTAGGAATTTTCATTCCACAGGGCCTATCCCATCTAGGTATATCCCTCAGGCTAGTCGATGGGTTTTTTGTATCTGACGTAAGCTGCCAAGCTTGAACCTCAGACCTCCTTCTGAGAATTGAAGGAACTTGCTAAGTACCTGATGCAGATTATTTAAAATAAATTTTAATTATATATAAAAAAATATTTTTTATTTAGGTTAATGTGAAAAATTCTACAATCGATGCTCAGGGTTGGGTATCCTCATCCCAACTATGACCTCTAATCAAGGTTGGGTATCCTCATCCCAACCATGACCTCTAATAAGAGTGAGGGCTGAACTTATCAACAGGGGCCAAACACATAGCCATACACCCACAAGGTTGGACATACCATCCCAACCATAACCTCTAGTAAGGGTGAGAGATGAACTTATCAATAGAGACCAAATACACAGGCATACACACTCACCCTCTCACAACTCACCTATACCACGATGTGAATCTTGTACTTTCTTAAAAAACCAAAACACAAACTGTTACGCTGTCTTAAAAACCCAATTATCAAAATATTATAATATATAATTACCCAATTTTCATATTGGCAAAATAAAATTGATGGTTTCAAGTTGCAAGGATACCCAATAATCGAAATGCTAAAAAAGTTGAATAAAATGAAAAAATATAATAAGTTGAGTGTGTCAATCGAATGGATGCTTTATCATATTCACGAAAGAAATGTGTAAGTTTTGGTGAAAGTATAAGAATAGAATAATGGAGTTTATTGAGGGCAACCATGTTTGTTAAAAATAATGTGAAGTGTTAACAAATTTTTAATTTTTTATAGTAAATGTTTTACTTATCATATCATTTAAATTATATTATATATTTATAATAAATATTTTATTAATGTTAAATTATATTTATAAATATAATAGTTAAGTATAATGTTTTTTTTTAATTTATATGGTGGAATCGTTAGTCACCAAAAATTTGAGTAGGTTGTTTAGCTTTTATGGTTGCCATAGAATTCTACGTTGTTTATTCTGGAAGCCGCCACATAATTCTTCGTGTAGTCCACCCTATAATCACCATGTCACAATCATTTTAAAATTTTTATACCACTGAAAACACCAAGAAAGGGACAAGTGTTCAGTCTAATGAGGCCCGAGATTTAAACCTTGGACCTCCGCCCCCCTTATGGAGTTTGATTGAACCAATTGGTCTACACCTCGGACCTCAATTAAGTATAGTGTTTTTTTTTAGAAATACTTCTTATACACATCCACCATGGGGATTGAACCCGAGTCACATCACCGATAATGTAAGTTGCGTCATTGCCGATAGACCACACTCACGGGGATCAGTTAAGTATAATGTTATTATGCAAAGAGATTTATTTTGGGGTAAATTTTATATGTAAAAATATTTTATTTTTCAAGAGTCATATTTTGTTGTGAAGTATTATTTTATTCAAATTATTCTTGTATCAATTTGTGTGAATTTTGAAGAGATTTAAAATGAGTGGTTATATAAAGGAATCCAAGCAATATTGGAGGAGATACGATCTTATGAAGTCATCTATCAGAACAAGGGTAGGGATGATTTTTCAAGGCATGAGAAATAATTGGAGATATTTGTCAACTAAGGTTCGAATGATAGGAGGAGCAATGGAGGGCTAGGATATTAGCAAGGCAGGGCATTTTATTTAGAATTAAAAAATTTAACTAAGTTTCATTTATCGCTTCATTATCTTAGAAGTTTTGCATGCAAATTATTATAGGTTTATTTTCAAATAATTTAATTACTATAAAATATAATAATAAATTTCAGTAGATTTCAAGTTATAGTTTCCTTCCCATGGACTGATTTACAACTAAATACTTAGAGTCATCCCTAGTAGTAGAGGTTAGGGAGGACCTCATAAAGCAAAGATCCTTGTTTCTCAAAGATAAGGCAATCATTGGTAAATTTAATGGGTCTTGGCCAGGGACTTTGGCTATGAGAAAATGGATTGATATGAGTTGGAAGTCTTTAGGAGTGAGTCTATAATTTCTTATCAAAGATTTCTTACTCTCCATTTTTTGTTATAGAGAGGAAAGAGATAGAATCCTAACAGGAGGTCATTGGTTTATGGGAGGAGCAAGACTCTTCGTTACCCATTGGTATGAAGGCTTTGCACCTCAAAACATAAATCTATCCCTAGTACTAGTTTGGGTCAAGATGCATGGATTGTCCATTTGGAAAATTTATACCTTTAAGGCAATAGGAAACACTCTAGGAGAATCCCTTGAGATTTCAAAAACTACAAAAGGGGGATTCTTGGCTATTTATGTCCGAATATTGTTCATGATTGATATCAATAAATCTTTACCAAAATCAATCATTCTTAAGTATGGGGGTAAGTTATGGATCCAAACCATGGATTATGAAAAAATATTTTTCAAATGTAGAAGATGCCATGAGGTGGGGTATATTGAGATATCATGCACTAATAAGAGTCCAACAGAAACATTTGTAGAAAATCTAAAAAGAAAATTACAAATGAATATGGATGAGGATGGTTTTCAACTTGCAAAAAAAAGGTCTAGGAAGATGAAAGTAAGTAAATAGTGGAGACTAGTAAGTAAAGATATTGGAATAAATACCATCTCTTTTGAGGTTGTAGCCCATAAAAAATAGATTAGAGCTTTGAGGACATGGTATAAAAAAATCAAAATATTAACAAGGAACCATATACTTAGTATGATCCTAATCTGGGGATGAACATTCATGATGGATCTAAGAAATATGCTTCATTAGATTTAGATGACTCTCTTGAAGTTCCATGAGCCATTAAAGAGAAGGAAAGTGTAGAAAAACATAGTGTTAGATGTTAATACCTCTACCATTAATAAGGAAATACTAGAAAATGAGAAATATAAGTCAAAATCTTCCTTAGAAGAGCCAAGAGAGGATAAATATAATGAAAAAAGTTATGAAAGAATATTGAGGAACATAACAATAAGACCTACTTTTGATACTAGCAAGGTAAAAAGAGGAAAATATTTAAATTATAAAGTGAGAGACAAGGAAGCAAGAGCAAATATAGAGAAAGGAACACAATCTATGCTGGTTGAACTTCTCTTTACTAAACAATAAAATAATATTGGTAATTTGTAGGCAGGGCCAAAATCCCCTAATGAGACATGATTACCATCTCATGGAATATAAGGTAGAGGTGTATCACAAACCTCTGTTTAAGTAATAAGCTTGATATTATTTGTATCCATAAAACTAAAATGACAAAGGAAGAAGTTTCCAAAACTATGAAAGTAAAATGGACAAGATATGAATGGGATGTTATGGATTTATATGGAGTGGAAGAGGGAATTCTAATATGTTGGAATTCAATTATAACATTATATGAAACCATTCATAGAGCTAGACATTGGATAGCATTATTAGTCACATGCTGCTTTATAGATATTTATTTCATCCTTATTAATGTATATGGAACTACAACTTAGTTAAGCAGATCAAAATTATGGAGTTATATTAAAGCCTTTATGAGAAGTAAATATCAAGAAACCCAATTCATGATCATAAAATATTTTAATGCCATAACCAAGTTAGATGAAGAATTAGGAAAATAACCTGAAGTATGAGATATTTCTCAAATTTTATTTAAAACAATAACCTAAGGGAGGTTGAGTTTGAAGAGGATAACTATACATGGACCAACAACATGACATACTAAACTTGATGGCAAAAAAAATAGGTAGATGCATACTCTTAGGTCATTGGCTAGATGAAGGCACTTATGCTAAACTTCATACCTTGAAAAAAATTGGTTCATATCACTAGCCAATAAGAGTTAAAATGGAGGAAAGTGAATTAAAAAAAATGATCATATTTTAAATATGAGATGTGGGAAGACCATCGTCAATTTGTTCACATGATAACACATACATAGAATTATTTATGAAATTGTGGGTTGTATACACTTTCAAAACAAATTAATTCAATGGCATCTAGATTAAAAAAATGAAACAAGAGCACTTTGAGGAATATTTTTGAGAAGAAAGAAGAACTAAAATAGAAATTTTCAAATTTGAGTATAATAATCCAAGCTTGGAGGAAAGTAAGCTGCTTGGTGAATATCATAATAATTTGAGCAAGGAAGATAAATTTTCAAGATTAAAATTGAGATAACCTTGGTTGAAAAATGAGATAAAGACATATTTTTTCATAGGATGACAATAGTACAAATATAAACATCCAAAATTAGTAGAAGGTGTTTGAATTGAATATTAGAGAGTAGAAAGGAGGTAAGGATTTTTTACAAGAATATTCTAGGATCATAGAAGATGGAAGATCTTAATGAAAAACTACTATAAAAAGTACCTTTAATTTTAACAAATAAAGACACTAGAAAACTAATGGAGCCTATTATAGTGGAAGTTTATTCAATTATTTTTTCTTTTTATAAGGATAAATCGTGTGGTATATATGGAATCTCTATAACATTCTATCAATATATATGGGAAACAGTAAAGGAATCTTTATTGGTGGTAGTGGAAGAGTCTAGGGTAAAACAATACATACCTTATAAAATAAATGCAACATAATTGTTGTTGTGCTTGTTTAACACACCCCAATCTACATGGACTAGGGACCCACTTTTTTAAATTTTTGATAAATTTTATCTTGTTTTCTTGAGCTTGTGCATGATAACCGATCATCCAAAAAAACCCAGTTTTTTTAGCTGGAAGCTTTTAATTAGAGGTGTCCAATTTTTACTTGATTTGAGTTTGTTGTGATACTTATTGCCATTTCCATGTATGGTAAACTATTAAAATAGAAAATGACCTCTTCTATCATATTAGGTTTAGAATAATATTTCCAATGAGTACTCACTTGCCCATATTCCCATAGCCTTAACACCCTAAAATTGCTTAAAATTAGGCATTGTAGACTTGAATTCCCCCCGAAAAAATATAAGGTTTCACTTCTAGACTACATATCACTTTAAATACTCAATAAAGTTTGGTGAAACCAATTTTATTAGATTCCTATTTAAAATATATTTTCAAAAAGTATAAATTTGCCTATGTTCTAAGAATAATTAACCTCTCATATGACTCATTTTCAGCAAGCTACCTAGCTGCCCTGATTGCCCATAAATGCCTACTAATCAATCCCTCCCATTTTTGGGTCATATATATCTTGAAATACTTAGTAAAATTTCATGAGATATCTTCCATTAAATGCTCCTTGAAAATAAATTTCTAGAAAGTATAAATTTGCCTATGTTTTGGGGAGATTTGAGGCCCAAAATTGCTTGTTTTTTGCATGCTATCCAAAGTACCACAACCAAGATCGCTCTTGAGGAAATATAATAAAATGACTATATGTTTGGACCCTAAGTAAAGAAATTGTCTAGTCAAAGTCTGACCACTTAAGGAGAAGTTTAAAAAGCATGCAAGGTTAATGCTACCGAAAACTCAAAATCTTATGCAATATTAAAAACTTGCACTCATAAAAAAAGAGAAAATCAATTTTGGGCCACTAGGAATGTCTAGAATCATTCTTGGGCCATTAGAAATGGATTCCATTGAAAACCATTTTTGGACTATTGGAAATCATTCCCACACCAATAAATAGCAAATAAGCACAAATATAGTTTTTTTCTCAAGATGACGTAAGAATAAGAGTTGGAAATCTCAAAATTGTGTAATGTTGAAAGCCCAAAGAAATATAAAAATAAAAAGTAATCAAAACATAAGTAGCCAAATTCTAGACACTTGAGGGAAATAAAAAGCAAATAAAGCTAAAGCTCAAAATTGGGAAGTCAAAAGACCTAAATTCAGGGTTTTCTCCAAGATGGCAATGTGTAAACATGAAATTGAGCAATTTCATACTATTTCAAGTAATGACATCAAAAAAGCAATAGGAAAGTCCAAAAATATGCCAAGATGCCAAAGTGGAATGAAGTCAGATATTTCACGCACAAAGCCAAAATTGTCAATTCTTGAAAGCCAAAGGGAAAATAAGGAAGTCAATGAAGTCAAAATATGAAGCTTGAATACATAATATCAAAAGCCTAGTAAATGAAATCAATGCACAAAATGAGGAAGCCAAATATGGACATGGGAAAATAATAGAATGCCAATGAAATTGAAATCCTGATAAGCATACAAAAAAAACCTAAACCATTGGAAATTTTACCTGGCAATGTGTTAGTTGAAATTTAAAGCTCGACCATAGGAAAATGCCTGGCCCATTGCCTCGACAATGGGACTTTAATATCCAACCATTGGAATTTTACCTAGCCATTGAAAATTTAAAACTTGACAATGAATTAATCAAAATTTAAATCCCAATAATGGGAAATTACCCTGTCAATTGGAAAATTTACCCCAAAAATTGAAATGGATGATTCTATTATAAGGTATAAAATGCAAACCCAAGAAATATTGAGGCAATTTTAGAAGCTTAGAAATATAAATGCAAGCCCAAGAATACATAAAAACAAACTTGAGAATTATAAATGCATGATGCCAGAAGCCTGGATGCTTGCAAACAAGAATTCCAACAATGATCATAAAGGTAAAAAAAATGTTGGAACATGCAAATAAATTGTGGGGAAGATTAAAATTTAGCTGGAAGTATTTAAAAGATTACTGAAACAAAAGAATTAAAAAAAAATACAAGTTTATTAAAATAATAAAAAACAAAAAAAAGGATGAATAAAAAAAAGAAATATAATATATTAAAAAATATTTTAATGATAGTAATATTAAATTTGAACACTTGCATTTTTGTTTGCTTTGGAGGATATTTATTGAGGTAACTTTAAATTTAAAAGATGATGGACATAATGGCAGATGTAATTTCAAATTAGGCAAGTACAAACATGGAGGATAGAAGACATGGTGGAATTAAAGGTCAACCCAAACTTTGTAGAGTAATGAATATTTAATGAGGCATAGCCATTCTAGAGTGAGCATCGTGTAAATGGAGAATTTATGAGGCATGGCCAAAGTATTGGAGATTTAATGAGGTATGGTCAAAGTATGACAAAAAACAATTCTAAGGGGCATGTTCTAGAAATGATTAACAATTAATTTTAAATGTAGCTCTATGTGAAGGTCAATAATTGTATAAATAGTGGCTCACTAATCTGTTGCAAGGGTCGGAATCCATTTATTACTAGACCTCTTAGCTTTCTTTCTTTCTTTGCATTTTTTGTTTGTAGTGTTGATGGAATTTTTAAACTAGACTTGATACTTTTATAAGCTTTGCTTTTGCAATACACTAGAGTGACCAAAACTAAAATAGATGTACTCAATGAATATATTTATAATACAAGGCTTCTAAAACTTTTTGGGTTCAATTTGCACATGTTGGTGGTGGATGTACTCAATCTATTTCATAGTATTTTTCCTCTTTAGTGATTGCACCATCTCATAATTTAGAGTGTGTGAATATTGGTCAGGCAAAGATTGGTTTCAATTAGAATTGTTGCTTTACGAGATTGAAATTGGAGTTCAAGGTAGTATTAGCTTATTTTATTTTATTTTCTCTTACCCTTAGACCTTTGAATTTTCTTTGGATATTTTTTAGATTAGGAGTAGAATAATTCCTATTTGAAGCATTAAAGTTGGTTTTCTGTATTGCATTTTAAAATACCATACAACTTTAACATTAATCATTATAGTTATATATGAGATAATAATATTAGTGCAATGAATGACATTGATTGGGTAAACATAATATTTTTTAATAAGCTATGTGTGGCTTATATTGGGGACCACTTCCATTACAAAAACAAAACATTACATTACTCTCGTTACATTTCTAACAAGTTAATTAAAACATACCTATCTTTGCATTTCTATTAAAGATATTCTCCATCTTCCTAAAATTGTAAAATTTCCATAATCAACTTTTTTTGAAGGAACTAACAATAAGAACAACCCTTACATGACACATAACTCCAACATATAGAAGGAAAACAAACATAATAGTCATATATAAAAGGGGAAATTAGTTTGATTTTTTTATTCTGTAGCAGAGGTTCGTCCTCCTTTAGAATGGAAAGATCTAAGAATGCATTTTTACACTTCAAGATCTTAAGGTAATATCTAGTTATAACACATTTTGTAGAATCTTCATTTTCAGAATATTGACCGTCACCGATTGTTTCATAATTAGCTTCAAGAATACCATATGAGGTGCTAATATTTTCCATGGAACCATATGGATGGTCTTTAGTAACCATTTGGATTTTATCAATGATTTGATTCAAATTATTATTTTGGGGTTGAGTCTTTTGTTGCTCGCATGATTCCTATTCAACAATTGGTGCATTTGGAGGATGAGCTTCTTTCTTTTGAACTGGGAAATTTGAAGGTTTTGAATCATTCGCATGCAAGGCATTCTCCTCCACCAAGGATGAATCACAGCATGATCAAATGATTAGGTATCTCTTATTTAGGTGGCTATATTATTGATAGCCATAACATCTTAGGGAAAAGCTTTCATATTCAATATTTTGGATTCATTCCCCTTTGCTTGAGGAGATAGTCATGGATTTAGGCTCATTAACTGAATCATCCATCTGAAAAACCAATCTTGTTTTACTCATATTAATTTTAGTCGATAAATTTTCCTCTGTTTGGGCATCCATATACTAGAATGCACAAATGACATTATCAATTTTTGTGAACATCTTCTCTCCCCAAAACTCCATAGTAAGAGCATAAAGATTCATCCAAATTGGAAAGCTATTAAATTCTTCTATAAAGGGGTTGAAAGTAAGAGTTCAAGGTCTTACATAGACACCCCTTTGTCCCAAAAACCAATTATATCTATAATCCAGTACCATATATCTATCTACTAAATTAGAAAAGGAAATAGAAAATGTTGGACATTTTGAGTCCCTAAGCTAATATGTTGTCATTGATGTCAAAAGATCATTTAATGTCAAAAGGATCTATGAAGGGTTTTTGTGAAAACCAAGACAGGAAAAATAAAAGGTTTTATTTAAAACCATGGACAACAGATTTGATCTGGGTTTTTCTTAAAACCCAAGTTGGGCTTTCGTTTCATCGAAAAAGGTGCCCCGATGATGGAGATATTTAAGTTTTAATATTTGGTTTAAATTTTAATTATTTAAAATTTGAATTCAAATTTAAAACTAAATATGCAAGATTTTCGTCGACGTCATCAAGCAAATAAAAAGTCATATTTCCATCGACGTCTTCGATATGATTAAAGGACTATATAAAGGGGGCTTCAATTGATTATTATTTCATCCTTGCTCGTGTAATAAAAGTGTTGGCTATCGAATCGTTTATGAGCTCGTGTGAAATTCTTGAAAAGTGTGGCAACGAATAACACAGACTGCATTCGGAGAAACAAACATCATGGGCAGCGTGGTGCATTGGCAAGTGGGCCTTGGCTAAGGCATGGGGTAGACAAAAATGCCAAGGATCGAATCCCCTTGACTGCATTTTTTGGAAAGCGTGAGAGAAGCGCTTCGACGCCTTTGGTTTTGCGGAAGGTGGAGACGGGCATAAGGCACGTTGTGCCTTTCCCTTTCCAATGAGTGGCTAGCTCGTGTGGAATCTTAGCCATGGCTAAGACGCTCGCGGTGTGGGCAAGTCGGGGGTTCGAATCCCCTTGAGGAGGTAATTACGTTTTGCATTAATTTAATTTTATTTAGCCCTAAGGTTGGAGTTATAAGGTGGTTAGTGGAAATTAAAGTTTTAATTAAGCTTTGTTATTTGGGTTGTATTGATTATTGCAAAACTTGAGGGGTTTAATGATTTATTTGATGGTTATTAAGAATTGAATTTAGGAGAAATAAGGAGTTGTTTTAAAGTATTTTTGAAAGGCTTATTGATTGTTATTTTGATAAGGGTTTTATTAAAAAGGGACTTTGGTGGATGTGTTTATTTAGTTGGAGTAAAAAGGGTGTAAATTGAGTTATGCTTTATATTGTGATTATTTGAAGTCCACTAACCCTTATTGAGATTGGAAAGGAAAGTTGTGTTTAAGTGTGGCAGATTTTGTGGACAACTCCTTGGCATCAAAAAGGTATGGGCACATTCTCCTATTGATTGTTTATGGTGGTTGATTTCTAAAATATCTTTGGAGAGAAAAGGATTGATTGTGGTTTCCATTTTTGAGAGTTGTTGGTTTAATGCTTCAAGGTTTTCTGGTTTGTGAGTTGTAATTAAACCTTGTTTTAGAAGCATTGTTGTTGAAGCCCATTGATTGTGAAATGAACTTGAACTTGAGTTAGAAAAGAACATGAGTATAATTGTTATGTGAGATTTGTGATTGAGCATTGTTGGAAATATTTTGAGTTGGTTAAATACATGCTTGGACTAGGGTTTGTGAGAAAGGATTGTTCCTTGAGGTGATTGGTTGAGTTGAGTTGATTTAAGCCTAGTCAAGTGGATGCATGTGGTTGTTCAAGTTCCTAGAAACAAACTATTTCATATTCTGATTTGAGTTGAGATTGAGATTTAAGAATAGAACATATTGAGTCTCTAACAATAATCTCTTTATGCTTCTATTGAGTTGAGATTGGGATTTGAGTATAGAACATATAGAGTCTCTAACAATTCTCTTTATGCTTCTATTGAGTTGAGATTGGGATTTGAGTATAGAACATATAGAGTCTCTAACAATTCTCTTTATGCTTCTATGAGATTGATTTGAGTTGAGATTGGGATTTGAGTATAGAACATATTGAGTCTCTAACAATTCTCTTTATGCTTCTATGAGATTGAATTGAGATATTGATTGAACATTGAGCTTAGAACATATTGAGTCTCTAACAATTCTCTTTATGATTCTATGTGATTTGAGACAAGTCTTTGAGAAGGCTTGTGGACTGATTTGAGTTAAGCTTTTGTGAAAGCTTACTATGCAGATTTGAGCAAGTCCTAGAGAGGACTTATTGAGCAGATTTGAGCAAGTTCTAGAGAGGACTTATTGAGCAGATTTGGATAGGTTCTGTGTGGACCTATTGAGTAGATTTGAGCAGGTTCTGTGTGGACCTATTGAGCATATTTGAGCAGGTTCTATGTGGACCTATTGAGCAGATTTGAGTAGGTTCTGTGTGGACCTATTGAGCAGATTTGAGCAGGTTCTGTGTGAACCTATTGAGTAAAATTGTACTAGATCGATTGTACTATGTTTAGTACAAGAGATTGAGTAGAACTGTGCTAGACCGATTGAACTATGTTTGGTATAGTATTGAGATAGAGCTTTGGAGGTGATAGAGTATAGAGGATAGAGTCTCAGTGGATAGAGATCTAGCAACTAGGACAATTGAAGATAGATCTGAGTGAGGAGTCTTCAAGTGGAAAGAGATCCACCAGTCAGTGCAGCATAGAGACAAAGTCTTCTAGAAGATCACTAGCCAGAGCAGAAGGGAAAAGAGTTCTCCTATGGAAGAGATCCACGAACTTGAGATTAGGGGATCAACATCTCCTTTGGACAGAAGTCCATAAACATTGTAATTTGGGAAAGATTCCCAAGAGATTATTTGAGAAATATTTAGAAGAAATATTTTCTCTGTGGAGGTAGCCCACACTGGGTGAACCACGTTAAAATTTGTGTCTCTATTGTGTATGGTGTTTTGTGCATTGCTTTGATTACTGTTATTGATATTGCTATCTATACACTACATAATATTGATTTGAGAAGAAAAGTAAAAAGTGGTCTTATATTGTTCACCCTCCCTCTCAGTATAAGCTTGTGTTCTTCAATTGGTATCAGAGCGGGTTCCTTCAGAAGAGTTTGATAGCTTGAAGGAAAAGTGGTCTAAGAACACAATGGATCAAAAGGATCAAAAGAATGAGGTCTTCAATAATGTAGTACTAGTATTTGATGGAAGTGACTTCCTATATTGGTGTGTGTTGATGAGATTTCACCTGATGGCACTTGGCAATGAAGTTTGGGATGCAGTGGAATTTGGATATGATTCAGGAGCCAATCCTCCTACAGATAAGGAAGGTAAGCTTCTCATGCATGCAAATTCAAGAGCTATGAATACAATTATAAGAGGACTACGTAGATCAAAATCTATGAAGGTTATGGAATGTACAACAACAAAAGATATGTGGGAACTATTGCATACCATATATGAAGGAGATAAAAGTGTCAGGAAAGCTAAGATCAAAAATCTCAAGGGAGAATTTGAGAATCTAAGAATGAGGGATGATGAAAGCATTCATGACTATCTCAACAAGGTTGATGAACTTATACATGAGATGAAAGGTCTTGGAATGAAGGTTGATGAATCTGATGCTTGCGACAAGATCTTGAGAACTCTTCCAAAAAGGTATAGTGAAAAGGTTTCTGCCATAGAAACATCAATTGATAGTGATAATCTAACAAGAAATGTTTTTCTTGGTATGCTTACAACTTTTGAGATAAGAACAAAAGATCCTATTCCTCCAAAAGAAGTTGCATTCAAAGTGGATAGTAAGAAAAAGGGTAAGAAGATAGAATCAAGCAATGAATCTTCTAGTGATGAAGAAGCTAACTATGGTAGAAGAGATAGAGGTTCCAAAATACCGATAGATATGAGATCTATTAAGTGCTTTAATTGTGGCAAGTATGGACATTTTGCAATAGAGTGCAAAGAGCCAAAGAATAACAATGATGAAGAAAACCAAGATCACAGGTACAGGGAATCTAAAAAACATAGGTACTAGAAGAAAAGTAGGGATGGACAAAATAGACAAGGGAAGAAGTTCTTCCAAAGGCAAAAGAGAAGCTACTATGCGGATAATGCAAGTAAGTACTCAATTGATAGTGATGCTAGTCTTTCAGACAATGATAGAGATGAAGTCTTGTTCATGGTTGAAGAAAAATATCCAGTTAAGAAAAAGACTCCAGTTATTCTCAAGTGTTTTAGATGTGGTAAATTTGGACATCTTGAAGATGATTGCACAAGGGATGGTTATAGTTTTAGTGATGATGATTTTGAAGATGCACTTGGTGGAACAAATGAGAATCTTCTAATGGCATTAGAAGATGAAGAATTGAGTGATCCTATAGAAGACAAGTCAAAATAAAGAAATGACATGGACAAAGGCAAACAAATAGAGGACTATTCAATAGAGAATGGTTATGATCTCAAGGGAGAACTCATCTATGCTCTTGACATAGTAAATAAGGTAAGAAAGCAACACTCTAAGCTTGAAAGTCAGTTTCAAGAATGTGATGAAGAAATATTATTGCTCATAGAGGACTTAGAGAAGTCCAAGGCTAAGGCAAGTAAGTTCAAAGAAAAGTTAGAAGCAAATATTTTGGAATGTGAGAAGTTAGCACAAGAAGTGGCTACTCTAAAGGAAGATTTAAAGGACTCCAAGATCAAGATGAAGAGTTTCACAAATAGCTCTAAGAACTTGGATAAGTTCATTTGTGGACAACAAAGAACATCATGTTCAACAGGTCTTGGCTTTGGAAAGAAATAGGAAAAAGAAAAGTCTACTTCAAGTCTTGAAGAAGAAGGAACTTCAGAAGAAGACACTTGAAGAGGGATTCTCAATGAGAAGTGAAAGTGAAACTTCTAAGGATGAGTCAGATTGTAGTGAGTCCAATAGGGACAATGGGCAAAGAAGATTCAGATGGAACAACAATCAGAATAGGAGACCAATGAGGTCTAGACAAGGAAGCTTCAATGGGAGATGCTTCTCATGTCACAGGTTTGGGCACATGGCTTCACAGTGCAGGTCACATGAAAGACAGGTATATGGAAGAGAACAACTTTTCCAAGGATATTGCTATTCGTGTAATGAGTTTGGTCACAAGGCAATGAATTGCAGGATTCATGATAGAAGAGGATATGGCTTCACTAGGAGAAATCCTAAGATAGTTGCACATCCAAGGAATAATAACATTAAGTGTTATAAGTGCAATAATGATGGTCACATAGCAAGATGGTGTAGAGAAAATATTCTAGAATCAAGCATGAATAGGAATAGGAATGTGAACAGAAGAATATGAACAGGAACATGGGTAGGAACAAGAACATGAACAGAAACAAGAAGATGAACAGGAACACAAACTCAGAAAAGAAAAGAGACTCAGAAAAGAATGAGGACAAGAGCAGGTACAAGAATAGGAACATGGATAAAAACAAGAACAGGAACATGGATGAGAACAAGAATAGGAACAAGAATAGGGATGATGACTTGGAAAGAAACAGTGAGAGGATTCAACAAAAAGAAAGAGGAAAAGACAAAGGTAGAGAACAGTGCTTTCGGGGAGTAGAAATACTCCCACCCCAGAATTAACCACCTCATGTGGAGGTGGGGGAGGGGCTAAGCTAAGAGGCTTAATTCTTAGCCCCGAGCCCCAAAGGTGACCCTTTGCCATTGATGTCAAAGGGGGAGAGATTTGTGTATTTTGGGGAGAGTTTTTGATATGAGGAGAGTTTTGATATCTGAGAGAGCATTGAGCCAGGGGGAGCAAAGTCCCAGGGGGAGTAGAAAAGAAGGTCAGATTTTAGTAAAAGGATTTGGGTTGCCATCAATGACAAAGGGGGAGATTGTTGGACATTTTGAGTCCCTAAGCTAATATGTTGTCATTGATGTCAAAAGATCATTTAATGTCAAAAGGATCTATGAAGGGTTTTTGTGAAAACCAAGATAGGAAAAATAAAAGGTTTTATTTAAAACCATGGACAACATATTTGATCTGGGTTTTTCTTAAAACCCAAGTTGGGCTTTCGTTTCATCGAAAAATGTGCCCCGGTGATGGAGATATTTAAGTTTTAATATTTGGTTTAAATTTTAATTATTTAAAATTTGAATTCAAATTTAAAACTAAATATGCAAGATTTCCGCCGACGTCATCAAGCAAATAAAAAGTCATATTTCCATCGACGTCTTCGATATGATTAAAGGACTATATAAAGGGGGCTTCAATTGATTATTATTTCATCCTTGCTCGTGTAATAAAAGTGTTGGCTATCGAATCGTTTATGAGCTCGTGCAAAATTCTTGAAAAGTGTGGCAACGAATAACACAGACTACGTTCGGAGAAACAAACATCATGGGCAGCGTGGCACATTGGCAAGTGGGCCTTGGCTAAGGTGCGGGGTAGATGAAAATGCCGAGGATCGAATCCCCTTGACTACATTTTTTGGAAAGCGTGAGAGAAGCGCTTCGGTGCCTTTGGTTTTGTGGAAGGTGGAGAAGGGCATAAGGCACGTTGTGCCTTTCCCTTTCCAATGAGCGGCTAGCTCATGTGGAATCTTAGCCATGGCTAAGACGCTCGCGGTGTGGGCAAGTCGGGGGTTCGAATCCCCTTGAGGAGGTAATTACGTTTTGCATTAATTTAATTTTATTTAGCCCTAAGGTTGGAGTTATAAGGTGGTTAGTGGAAATTAAAGTTTTAATTAAGCTTTGTTATTTGGGTTGTATTGATTATTGCAAAACTTGAGGGGTTTAATGATTTATTTGATGGTTATTAAGAATTGAATTTAGGAGAAATAAGGAGTTGTTTTAAAGTATTTTTGAAAGGCTTATTGATTGTTATTTTGATAAGGGTTTTATTAAAAAGGGACTTTGGTGGATGTGTTTATTTAGTTGGAGTAAAAAGGGTGTAAATTGAGTTATGCTTTATATTGTGATTATTTGAAGTCCACTAACCCTTATTGAGATTGGAAAGGAAAGTTGTGTTTAAGTGTGGCAGATTTTGTGGACAACTCCTTGGCATCAAAAAGGTATGGGCACATTCTCCTATTGATTGTTTATGGTGGTTGATTTCTGAAATATCTTTGGAGAGAAAAGGATTGATTGTGGTTTCCATTTTTGAGAGTTGTTGGTTTAATGCTTCAAGGTTTTCTGGTTTGTGAGTTGTAATTAAACCTTGTTTTAGAAGCATTGTTGTTGAAGCCCATTGATTGTGAAATGAACTTGAACTTGAGTTAGAGAAGAACATGAGTATAATTGTTATGTGAGATTTGTGATTGAGCATTGTTGGAAACATTTTGAGTTGGTTAAATACATGCTTGGACTAGGGTTTGTGAGAAAGGATTGTTCCTTGAGGTGATTGGTTGAGTTGAGTTGATTTAAGCCTAGTCAAGTGGATGCATGTGGTTGTTCAAGTTCCTAGAAATAAACTATTTCATATTCTGATTTGAGTTGAGATTGAGATTTAAGAATAGAACATATTGAGTCTCTAACAATTCTCTTTATGTTTCTATTGAGTTGAGATTGGGATTTGAGTATAGAACATATAGAGTCTCTAACAATTCTCTTTATGCTTCTATTGAGTTGAGATTGGGATTTGAGTATAGAACATATAGAGTCTCTAACAAATTCTCTTTATGCTTCTATGAGATTGATTTGAGTTGAGATTGGGATTTGAGTATAGAACATATTGAGTCTCTAACAATTCTCTTTATGCTTCTATGAGATTGAATTGAGATATTGATTGAACATTGAGCTTAGAACATATTGAGTCTCTAACAATTCTCTTTATGATTCTATGTGATTTGAGACAAGTCTTTGAGAAGGCTTGTGGACTGATTTGAGTTAAGCTTTTGTGAAAGCTTACTATGCAGATTTGAGCAAGTCCTAGAGAGGACTTATTGAGCAGATTTGAGCAAGTTCTGTGTGGACTTATTGAGCAGATTTGGACAGGTTCTGTGTGGACTTATTGAGCATATTTGAGTAGGTTCTATGTGGACCTGTTGAGCATATTTGAGCAGGTTTTGTGTGGACCTATTGAGCAGATTTGAGCAGGTTCTGTGTGGACCTATTGAGTATATTTGAGTAGGTTCTGTGTGAACCTATTGAGCAAAATTGTACTAGACCGATTGTACTGTGTTTAGTACAAGAGATTGAGCAGAACTGTGCTAGACCGACTGAACTATGTTTGGTACAGTATTGAGACAGAGCTTTGGAGGTGACAGAGTATAGAGGATAGAGTCTCAGTGGATAGAGATCCAACAGCCAGGACAATTGAAGATAGATCTGAGTGAGGAGTCTTCAAGTGGAAAGAGATCCACCAATCAGTGCAGCATAGAGACAGAGTCTTCTAGAAGATCACTAGCCAGAGCAGAAGGGGAAAGAGTTCTCCTGTGGAAGAGATCCACGAACTTGAGATTAGGGGATCAACATCTCCTTTGGACAGAAGTCCATAAACATTGTAATTTGGGAAAGATTCCCAAGAGATTATTTGAGAAATATTTAGAAGAAATATTTTCTCTGTGGAGGTAGCCCACACTTGGGTGAACCACGTTAAAATTTGTGTCTCTATTGTGTATGGTGTTTTGTGCATTGCTTTGATTACTGTTATTGATACTGCTATCTATACACTGCATAATATTGATTTGAGAAGAAAAGTAAAAAGTGGTCTTATACTGTTCACCCCCCTCTCAGTATAAGCTTGTGTTCTTTAGAAAATAAATTTTTGGGTAGGAGAGTTACTTGGAATTTTGTACTAGTCCACCAATATTTAATGTATCCTTTGATCTCCTCTAGGCTTGGTATTTTGCCCTTGAGTTTGTAGATAATTTTTTGAGCTTCATGATAAATAAGATCCAACCCAAATTCATCCTCAAAAATATTTATAGAGGGAAGAGGTTCATCCACCCACAAACCCAAATATCCCTGAGAGATATTTCTTCTAACCAAAGAGGATTTCTCATAGACTAAAGATATGATCTATGAACAACCATCTTATTTCAAAGCTTGATTGCACCTAGGGTTTGCACCCCTTTTGTGAATATTGTAGTCAAATTTATCACTTTGTTCTATCACTTGACTGTACCTAGGGTTTAAACCCCTTTTTCAATAATTCCTTCACTTACCCTTTGAATTTGAAACCTTTATGTTTTAAAGTCCATTGGAAAAATACAATTAACAAAACTTCAAATTTATATTTCTTTTGTGTAGTTTAAATTCTACTTAGTTCATGTACATAATTATATTAGAGTAGTGGAATTATGTTTAGGCAGTTAAGTGTTTGACTTTAAGACATTGTGCCTAGGAAATTTATCTTTTAAGTCATTACTAGCAAAATCCCCTTGAAGGAATAAATATCAATGATATTTGTGTTTATTTGTAATAGCTAGGACCTGACATACCTAAACCTTGGGGGAAAAGGGTTTCCATTTCAATAGAGAACATATTTATGTTCCAAGTATGTTGGATTTACCTTGACAACATGTCATTTACATGATCAACAAAATTTATGCTAGAAGTAGGGTTGAATTGCTAATTTATTAAGTCCACTAGGCCCTTAGTGCTCAAAATAACTGGAATTGGACTCTAAAAATTAAAATTGTCCTAGTAGAATGTTTATATTACACATATTGAATATCAAAACTAGAACCTAAAATCATCATCACTAGTGTCATTTTTTGATCCTTTTGCCATTTCCCAAGGTCCATCAATGATAGCTCTTACTTCATGGTTGGTATGAAGTAGCCTTTTGAACATACCAGGACCTACACATGATATGCCTAAGAATATTGAAAAACATATCCCTCGATATCAGTATGATGGAATGAGGTTAGCTGAAGAACATATGCAGGCATACAAAGACATCTTAATTTGTTTATAAATTATGCATGAGGATGTTACCTTTAAAATATTTCCACATACATTGGATTATTTTGCATGTGATTGGTATATCAACTTATCTTCAAACTCTATCACTTTCTAAGCTTAGCAAGAAGTAGTATTTATTAGCTGTTTTAGATTACCTATTGACCCAAATATGGTATATCATTAGTTTACCTCTGCTCGTAGAGAACCTAATGAACCCATGAATATTTTTAACACTAGGTTCCATAATTTATACTCCAGGTTGATAACATCTTGCATCCTCGTAGAGGAAACAACGTTCCAAATGCATCTTAGAGCTTTAGATCCATTAAATTTTATTTTTGTGAGGAAATCCCCTTAAATAATATCCTTACCATTGACAAATAGTGAGTTTCTAATAGTTGAACAACAACATATACATAAAGATTTTATTTTGGATCAATTACCTTCACTTGGACAATCAAGATCTTATAATCAAATATCGTTGTTAAATCAGAACTTTACACAACTATTTCCCATTTTGAATTTATTACTAGAAGTTGTGTATCCCAACTAGTACCAACCTTTCAATCTAACACCATTAAATCAAATGATACCTAATTTGAGCAATCAATAGGCCATTAAAACATCCTTGGATAATCAAGTAACCACAAATAATATTCTCAATCATACACCTCCAATAAATAATCAACCAACCTTACCTATATTTTTGAATACATCAACACCTGCAAATAATATAACAAGTTAGCTAGGACCAAATCAACCTAATAACACAAATCCTAAGTTATATTAATACTAAGCTTCAACTACAAAGTCAAGTTCCTTAAAACCCACCTACAAATAACATTCAAAATAGGAACTTCAACTTACAAATGCCTAACCACCAATGGGATACTTGTCCAAACAATGGAGGAGTCCTAAATATTGCTAGCAATCAATATAATGAAAATGTAGGAACTTCTATAAATTTGGATGACCTTGCTTTACCCAAATGGTGCAAGATCCATTCCATAGCTCAACATGATGAAACCGATTGTCTAGAGTTTAAAACTACTTTGGGTATTGTCTAGAAAGAGATAGAAAAATTAGATTTAGTGGCCACAAATGAGGATTATAGGAATCATGTTAATAATAATGCAGGAACAACCCTAGTTTTAGAAATATATGGACCCTAAGGAGTGGATGAATATGAACTTGAAAAGTGCTTGGAAGAAGAGGTGCAAGCTCATAAACAATTTTAGAGAGAACAATTATATTAATTAGAGTAGAGGAAAAGAACCATTGACTTCCTCCATACCTCCCAATGAAAATTCCATCCCACCTAATGTGTAGGATAATGAAAACACAATCCTAATTAAGAGTCCCATAATTCCTATGCAGCCAAAGGTCAATACAATGTTACCATATATAGAGAAAATTCTAGAATAGAAAAAGCCTAGATATGATACTATTGAAGACCTTAATAAATCCAACGTAAAAAAATTGATTGAGATAGCTCAATTGAATGACCATAAATATTTGTTTCTTAAAAATCTCCCTCAACAAAAGAAAGAAGAAATGAAAAATATTGTTGATGCTCAAGTGGGTATATATAAAGAAAATAGAACTTCCACCTTTTCTATTGACTACTAGAATTGTTGGTACAAGTTTATATAATTGCCTTGTAGATTTAGGTGCTTTTGGTAATGTGATACCATATTGTCAACAAAATATTAGGGTTAACATTTTCTCGCTCAAACAAGAAGGTTGTTTAAATGGATAAGATAAAAGTAAATATGGTTGGGATGTTGAATCGGGTCCATATTCAATAGGCTGCTAAATCCAAGATTCAACAATAAATTGATATTTAGGTTATGGATATCCCAAATACATATGGAATATTTATCAGTTGTGATTTATCAAGAACATTGAATGGCTATATGGCAACTAATTTCTTGCATATATGGCTAGCCAATTAGATGTGGATAGAAAGAGATCCAAGGTTGAAGAAGCTCATCATTCAGTATAACAATGTCAATGATATTTTGTACCCTAAACTAGAAGTGGGAGTATACATTGTGGTAGTAGAAACCATAATTAAAAATACCCCACAAAGTGAACAAAACATAATTGAAAACTAGTTGTGGATCCTCAGGTTTAGTGGATCAAAGTCTGAGTATGGTAGTAGCAATTAGATTAAATTCAGATGGTCGGGTGAGACATGTAAAATAAAGACCTTTAATATTTTAGATCTGGTGTTACTAAGGGATGAGGCCCATAAAAATCAGTATGCCTATTATGGCAGGCTATAGTAATCACGTATAGAACCCTAGGAAATTTAACCATGAATAATTTGACCCCTTTGGCCATAACCCTTTCAAATTTTAGAGATTCTGGTCCTACCTTGTAAATAAGCCATGTACACAATCTTGTTTTCTTTCATATTTTGGTGTGTTGATCTCATTTCATTGCTTTTGTTTTATTTTAATTTCTATTTTTTTTGCTCTATTTTGTGCATTTCCTTCTCTGGCTCAGATTAGCCAAGTGTAACAAAATTCTAGTTACTCTAATATGGAAGTGTTTTCTATAGAGTTTGGGGATAAAAGGTCCTACTTTGAGCATAATAAATTTGAGATTGACTTAATCAACTATTTGGTGTATATCCATTATATGGGCCCAAAACAAATTAATCTGGCAAGTAATGAAAAATGATGTTGCAACTTCACACTGAAAACACTTAAAAGAGATTCTAGATTAGAAGGAATGAAATTATTATGGTTTATTTCTCAGGTGAAATCCATTTAGATGTTCACCCTCATGTTTTCCATAGTGATCCCCAACCCAAAATCAGATCCTAGTGCTTGTGAAATTTTCTATGTTAAAATAATAAAATGCCCATCCCATTGCCCTAGAAATGGGAATTTAACACTTGATCATTGAAATTTTAACTAGCCATTAGAAATTTAAAACCTGATAATGTGTTTGTTGGAAATATAACACCTGGTAACGAGAAATTAACTCATCAATTAAAAATTTAATTTGATAATTAAAAATTATCCCAATCGATGCTCTAGAAATGGATGATGTTATTATAAGGTATAAAATACAAACTTGGGAAAATATTGAAGCAATTTTGGAAGCCTGAAAATATAAATTCAAGTCGAGGGAGATATAAAAATAAAATTGGGAATTATAAATGCATAATGCCCAAAACCTAGATGCTTGCAAATAAAAATTCCAATAATTATTGTAAAGGTAAAAAAATTCTAGATCATGCAAAGAAACTGTGGGGAAGAGTAAAATGTAGTTGGAATCATTTAAATGATGCTTCATGTGAGCAATCAACAGACCATTCAAAAATCCTTGGGTGATAAGGTAACCATAAATAATGTTCTCAATCATACACCTCCAACAAATAATCAACCAAACATTGGACATTTTGAGTAGATGAGTTGTCATTGATGTCAAGAGTGAATGGTCATTGATGTCAAAAGTCAGTTTCAGTGAGAAGTACAAGGAGAAGCAGTTCGCAATCGGTGCAAAAGGAAAATCCGCTTCCAGGTGGTCAAGATGAGTTTCAAGAGCAATGAAGAGGCCCAAGAAAAATAATATTATAATATTTTATTATAATATTAAAAGGGAAGATTTAAATTAATTTAAATAATTTCATTATAAATTAATTTATTAATTAATTTAATTAACTTTAAAAGTTATTAAGTTAATTATAGATTAATTATAATTTAATTATTAAATTAATTTATAACCCTAAGGTTGGGTTATAATAAAATTAATTTATTAACCCTAAGGTTGGGTTATAATAAAATTAATTTATTAACCCTAAGGATGGGTTATAAAGTTTATTCGAATTCAAATTAAAAATTTGAATCATCCACCGATGTCCCTCAAAGCATGGACTATGCATATAAGAAGGGGGCAAAACATTGATTAAAAATATCCATGCAATTTGTGGCATATGCTAAATTCTTTGACCATCGTGCGCAAAAGGGAAGAAAAGGTTTTCATGATTCCAAAGTTCTTGGTGGAAAAGGATAGGATAAAGAGGAGCGAAGGCTCCATTTTCATCGCATAGCACCGTGTAGCACAGCTGGAAATCGAGGGAGGCACTAAGGTTGGCAGGCTCGAGGTGCAAGGTTTGAAACCCACCGGCTTCGGTTTTGCAAGGTGGAGTGATAATTTTTGGGCACCGTGACGATCAGAGATAAACAAGAGGAAGGCTTTTGCCTTCCCCATCGTGTGGGAGCTAGTAGCCCATGTGGTGGGCTAGCACCTTGGTAAGGCACTTTGTGGAGGAGTGGTCACGCATTCGAAACCCGCGGTGACATTTTTCTTGCAAGGTATGCACCATGTATTTTGTGCTAAGGTTGTGTGATTTCGGAGGTGCTTGGTTTGTGATAAATAAATATTGGCTAAGGTTTCTAAGGGAGATATAAGGGTTTTAAAGATTAAATATTTTACTTTATTTTGGAAGGTTTGAGTTATAAAGTTGGAGTAATAAGGAATAAATAAAGTCCTTTTTATTTCTTATGTGTATTGATGAATATTGCTCTAAAGTTGGAACAATAAGGTGTATGCAAGGAATTATCTTTTTATGAATGTGTGTTGGTGAATGCTTATTTCAAAGGAGTAATAAGGTGTAATTGAGTTTGATTATTTTTGTAATTGGGAAATATTTTGAGAGAGTGTTAGTGTGATATTTTGTCATCTAACTATTGAAATTGGCAAAGAAGAAAATTGTGATTGAGACAGGTTTTGAAGGGCACTTCTACATCAAAAAAAAAGTATGGGCACATCTTCCTAGTGAGTGATTGTTGGATGTTGTGAATGCTAAAGTTGGAGTGAAAAGGATTGTTTGACAAGCATTGTTGAGTTTGATTGTTGAAGGTTTTTATGAGTGAGAGTTGAAGATAGAAATTTTTTTTATAAGCATTGTTGGAAATATTGAGTAAATATTTCATATGCTTGAACTAGGGTTTGCAAAGATCATGAGTATCATTGTTATGTGAGGATTACTTGATAAGCATTGTTGTTGAAGTGATTGGTTGAGTGAATAACTTGAACTAGGGTTTGAAAAGATCATGAGTATCATTGTTATGTGAGGATTACTTGATAAGCATTGTTGTTGAAGTGATTGGTTGAGTAGAGTTGGTTGAGCCTAGTCAAGTGGATGTGTTGAAGTGATAGTTCAAGTTCTATGAAATAAATTGTTCTATATTCTGAATTGATTTGAGAAAGAGGTTGAGTGTTTGTGAATGTGAAGCATATTGAGTCTCTAATAATTCTCTATATGTTTCTATGGTAAAAATAAAGATTGAAAGTGATTGAGCATTGTGGTATGAAGCATATTGAGTCTCTAACAATTCTCTATATGTTTCTATGAGATTGGACAAGTTCTAGTGAGGACTTATTGAGCAGATTTGGATTAATACAAGTTCTAGAGAGGACTTGTGGATAGATTAGTGTGAGATTTTGTGGAAGCTTACAAGGTAGATTTGAGATAAGTCTTTGAGAAGACTTGAGAGCAGAGTTGATTGATTGATTTGTTCAAACCTTGAGTTAAGGTTTGGGGTAGATCTAGTAGAGTTGATTTATGAGTCAAGCTTTGTGTTAAGGCTTGAGGATAGATATTGAGGATAGATTTGTGCTAGATTGAAGGACTGTGTTTAGTGTATATTTGAGGATAAAGTTTGGTGCATATTTGAGGATAGGTTTGTGCTAGACTAGAGACAAAGATTGAGCAGATTTGTACTAGATTGAAGGATTGTGTTTAGTACAAATTTGAGATAGAGTTGAGAGTAAGCTTTGGATGTGATAGAGTATAGAGGATGACAGTCTCTAGTGGATAGAGATCCATTAGCTAGGGTAGTGAGGATAGGTCTTTTGAGTGGGGATATGAGTCTTCAGTGGATAGAGATCCATTAGCCAGTGTAGTGGAGGCAACAGTTCTTCTAGAAGATCACCATCCAGAGCTAAGGAGAAAGGAGTTCTCCTATGGATAGAGATCCATGAACTTGATTAGGGGATTGGTGTCTCCTTTGGATAGAGGTCCATAAACATTGTAATAGGGAAAGGATTCCCAAGAGATTGATTGAGAAAATTTTAGTGAAATATTTTCTCCGTGGAGTAGCCCACATTGGGTGAACCACGTTAAATTGGTGTCTCTATTGTGTGTGGTGATTTATGCATTGCTTTGATTACTGTTGTTGATATTGCTATTGATACATTGCATAATATTGATTGGGAAAGAAAAGTAAAAAGTGGTCTTATACTATTCACCCCCTCTCAGTATAAGCTTGTGTTCTTCAATTGGTATCAGAGCGGGTTCCTTCAGAAGAGTTTAACAGATTGAAGGAAAAGCTTACAAGAACACAATGGATTCTAAGAATGGATCCTCAGATAATTCAACACCAGTATTTGATGGAAGTGATTATATATTTTGGAGTATGAGAATGAAGATTCACCTGATGGCACTTGGTAATGAAATATGGGAAGTAGTTGAAAATGGATACACACCACCAACTACTCCACCTATAGATAAAGATGGTAAGCTTCTACATCATTACAATTCAAAAGCAATGAATGCAATTTTGAGAGGTTTGCATAGAACAGAGTTCATAAAGGTTATGCATTGCAAATCAGCAAAAGGAATTTGGGATAAGTTGCAAAGCATATATGAAGGAGATAAAAGTGTCAAAAAGGTAAAGATATAAAATCTCAAAGGACAATTTGAAGATTTAAGAATGAAGGATGAGGAAAACATTAGTACTTATCTACTTCATGTAGATGAGGTTGTTAATGCCATGCAAGGACTTGGACTTGAGATTGAAGAATCTGATGTTTGTGATAAGATCTTAAGATCTCTCCCAAAAAGGTTTAGTGAAAAGATCTCTGCTATAGAGGAATCAAAATATGGTGATATTTTGACAAGAGATGTATTACTTGGTATTCTTATAGCTTTTGAGATGAGAACAAAAGAGGAACCTAATCTCCGGAAGGAAGCAACCTTCAAAGCTACTAAGAAGACAAAGGGCAAGAAGTCAGATTCAAGCAATGAGTCATCTAGTGATGAAGAAGCAAATTATGGTAGAAGGAATAAGGATCCAAGAAGATTTAAAGATGCAAAATATGTTAGATGTTTCAATTGTGGAAAGTATGGTCACTATGCAACTGATTGTCAAGAAGCCAGAAATAGCAATGATGAAGAAAAACAGGATCATAAGAACAGGGAATCAAAAAAATACAGGTACCAAAAGAAAGGCAAGGATGGACAAGGCAAACAAGGAAAGAAGTTCTTTCAAATATAGAAGAGGAGTTACTATGCAGACAAGGCAAGTAAGTACTCAAGTGATAGTGATAATAGTTTCTCAGATAATGATAAAGATGAAGTTCTATTTTTGATAGAAGAAAAAGAAGAAGTTAAGAAAAGGTCACCAATAATTCTCAAGTGTTTTAGATGTGGTAATTTTGGACATCTTGAAGATAGTTGTACAAAGAATGGTTTCAGTTTCAGTGATGATGAATATGAAGATACACTTGAAGGACCAGAAGAGAATATTCTAATGGCACTAGAAGAAGAAGGAGGTGATCCTATAGAAGACAAGTCAGAAGAGAATGAAGATGTTTTCAAAGGCAAAAAAATAGAGGAAGAATAAGAAAAAGGAGAAGTTGATCTTGAGGGAGAGCTTATTTATGCTCTTAACACATTGAAGAAGGTAAGAAAGCAAAATTCCCAACTTAAGCTTCAGTTTCAAGAATGTGATGAAGAGAGAGGAAAGCTTATAGAGGATCTAAATAAGTCAATGGCTAAGACAAAGAAGTTCAAGGATAAGTTAGAAGCAAAGGTCTTAGAATGTGAAATATTAGAACAAGAAGTAGCTCTACTAAGGGAAGAAGTAGAGAAGTCTAAGGATAAGCTACACAAGTTTGGAAAGAGCTCAAAGATCGTAGATAAGATGATCAAGGTACAAAGAAGGTCAACAAACAAAATAGGTCTTGGTTTTGAACAGGTACAAAAGAAACAAGAAGAGGAGTCAACCTCAAGTTCTAAAGAAGAAGAAACTTCAGAAGAAGACAGTGTGAGAGAAAGTGAAACTTCTGAGGATGAGTTGGACAATAGAAAGTTCAACAAGGAAAATAACAATGCACAAAAGAGGAACAGATGGAATAGGAACCAACACAGGGTAAAAGAGACTAAGAGACCAATGAGGTCAAGGCAAGGAAATTTCAATGGATGATGTTTCTCATGTCACAGATTTGGGCACAAGGCTTCACAATGCAGGACACATGAAAGACAGGAATATGGGAACTTCAAAAACATGCATCTTTTTCATGGGTATTGCTACTCATGTAATCAGTTTGGTCACAAGGCAATGAATTGTAGGGTCCATGACAGGAATAGATATGGCTTCACCAGGAGAAATCCCAAGATATTTGCACCTTCAAGGAATAACAATATTAAGTGTTACAAGTGCAATAATGATGGACATACAACAAAGTGGTGTAGAGCAAAAATTCCAGAGACAAGCAGGAACAGGAACAGTTAGAGGAATCAGAAGGATCAGATGAGAAGGAAAGTGGACAAAGGTAAAGATCAGTGCTTTTTGGGAGTAGAAATACTCCCACCCCAGAATTAACCACCTCAAGAGGAGGTGGGGGAGGGGCTAAGCTAAGAGACTCATTCTTAGCCCCGAGCCCCAAAGGTGACCCTTTGCCATTGATGTCAAAGGGGGAGATATTTGAGTAAGGGGGAGAGATTTGATTTAAGAAGAGAGCATTGAGTCAGGGGAGAAGTTTCCTAGGGGGAGCAGAACAGAAAAAGGTTAAGGAAATTTGAAAAGATAATTGGGTTGCCATCAATGACAAAGGGGGAGATTGTTGGACATTTTGAGTAGATGAGTTGTCATTGATGTCAAGAGTGAATGGTCATTGATGTCAAAAGTCAGTTTCAGTGAGCAGTGCAAGGAGAAGCAGTTCCGCAATCGATGCAAAAGGAAAGTCCACTTCCAGGTGGTCAAGATGAGTTTCAAGAGCAATGAAGAGGCCCAAGCAAAATAATATTATAATATTTTATTATAATATTAAAAGGGAAGATTTAAATTAATTTAAATAATTTCATTATAAATTAATTTATTAATTAATTTAATTAACTTTAAAAGTTATTAAGTTAATTATAGATTAATTATAATTTAATTATTAAATTAATTTATAACCCTAAGGTTGGGTTATAATAAAATTAATTTATTAACCCTAAGGTTGGGTTATAAAGTTTATTCGAATTCGAATTTGAAATTTGAATCATCCATCGATGTCTCTCAAAGCGTGGACTATGCATATAAGAAGGGGGCAAAACATTGTTTAAAACTATGATTATGCAATTTGATATATGCTAAGTTTTCGACCATCGTGCGCAAAAGGGAAGACAAGGTTTTCATGATTCCAAAGTTTTTGGCGGTAGAGGATAGGATAAAGAGGAGCGGAGGCTTCGTTTTCATCGCATAGCGTCGTGTAGCATAGCTGGCAATCATGGGAGGTGCTAAGGGTTGGCAGGCTCGAGGTGCAAGGTTCGAAACCCACCGGTTTCGGTTTTGCAAGGTGGAGTGTTAGTTTTTGGGTGCCACACCGATCGAAGATAAACAAGAGGAAGGCTTTTGCCTTCCCCATCGTGTGGGAGCTAGTAGCCCATGTGGTGGGCTAGCACCTTGGTAAGGCGCTTGGCGGAGGAGTGGTCACGCGTTCGAAACCCGTGGTGACGTTTTGCTTGCAAGGTATGCACCATGTATTTTGTGCTAAGGTTGTGTGATTTCGGAGGTGCTTGGTTTGTGATAAATAAATATTGGCTAAGGTTTCTAAGGGAGATATAAGGGTTTTAAAGATTAAATATTTTACTTTATTTTGGAAGGTTTGAGTTATAAAGTTGGAGTAATAAGGAATAAATAAAGTCCTTTTTATTTCTTATGTGTATTGATGAATATTGCTCTAAAGTTGGAACAATAAGGTGTATGCAAGGAATTATCTTTTTATGAATGTGTGTTGGTGAATGCTTATTTCAAAGAAGGAGTAATAAGGTGTAATTGAGTTTGATTATTTTTGTAATTGGGAAATATTTTGAGAGAGTGTTAGTGTGATATTTTGTCATCTAACTATTGAAATTGGCAAAGAAGAAAATTGTGATTGAGACAGGTTTTGAAGGGCACTTCTACATCAAACAAAAAGGTATGGGCACATCTTCCTAGTGAGTGATTGTTGGATGTTGTGAATGCTAAGTTGGAGTGAAAAGGATTGTTTGATAAGCATTGTTGAGTTTGATTGTTGAAGTTTTTTGAGTGAGAGTTGATGTTAAAAAACTTGTTTTATAAGCATTATTGGATTGAGTGAAGAACTTGAACTAGGGTTTGTAAAGATCATGAGTATCATTGTTATGTGAGGATTACTTGATAAGCATTGTTGTTGAAGTGATTGGTTGAGTGAAGAACTTGAACTAGGGTTTGCAAAGATCATGAGTATCATTGTTATGTGAGGATTATTTGATAAGCATTATTGTTTGAGTGATTGGTTGAGTAGAGTTGGTTGAGCCTAGTCAAGTGGATGTGTTGAAGTGATAGTTCAAGTTCTATGAAACAAATTGTTCCATATTCTAAATTGATTTGAGAAAGAGGTTGAGTGTTTGTGAATGTGAAGCATATTGAGTCTCTAACAATTATCTATATGTTTCTATGGTAAAAAGAGAGATTGAAAGTGATTGAGCATTGTGGTGTGAAGCATATTGAGTCTCTAACAATTCTCTATATGTTTCTGTGAGATTGGACAAGTTCTAGTGAGGACTTGTTGAGCAGATTTGAGTTTTTTTATTTGGGAGATTGTTGAGTAGATTGACAAGTTCTAGAGAGGACTTGTGGATAGATTAGTGTGAGCTTTTGTGGAAGCTTACAAGGCAGATTTGAGATAAGTCTTTGAGAAGACTTGAGAGCAGAGTTGATTGATTGATTTGTTCAAACCTTGGGTTAAGGTTTGGGGTAGATCTAGCAGAGTTGATTGAGTCAAGCTTTGTGTTAAGGCTTGAGGATAAATATTGAGGATAGATTATTTTTAGACCAAAGGACTATGTTTAGTGTAGATTTGAGGATAGATTTTGGTACAGATTTGAGGACAGGTTTGTTCCAGACGATAGAGATTGAGTAGATTTGTACTAGATCAAAGGATTGTGTTTAGTATAGATTTGAGATAGAGCTAAGAGCAAGCTTTGGAGGTGATAGAGTATAGAGGATGATAGTCTCTAGTGGATAGAGATCCATTAGCCAGGGTAGTGAGGATAGGTCTTCTGAGTGGGGATATGAGTCTTCAGTGGATAGAGATCCATTAGCCAGTGTAGTGGAGGCAGCAGTTCTTCTAGAAGATCACCAGCCAGAGCTAAGGAGAAAGGAGTTCTCCTATGGATAGAGATCCATGAACTTGATTAGGGGATTGGTGTCTCCTTTGGATAGAGGTCCATAAACATTGTAATAGGGAAAGGATTCCCAAGAGATTGATTGAGAAAATTTTAGTGAAATATTTTCTCCGTGGAGTAGCCCACATTGGGTGAACCACGTTAAATTGGTGTCTCTATTGTGTGTGGTGATTTGTGCATTGCTTTGATTACTTGTTGTTGATATTGCTATTGATACATTGCATAATATTGATTGGGAAAGAAAAGTAAAAAGTGGTCTTATACTGTTCACCCCCCTCTCGGTATAAGCTTGTGTTCTTCACAAACTTACCTATATTTTTGAATACATCAACACCTTAAAATAGTATAACAAGTTAGCTAGGATCAAATCAACCTAATAACACAAATCCTGAGTTAGATAACTTACAAAGGATGATCTATCAATTGAGTAATAATAAGCTTCAACTACAAAGTCAAGTTCCTCAAAACCCACCTACAAATAACATTCAAAATAGAAACTTCAACTTCCAAAGGCCTAACCACCAATGAGATACTTGCACAAACAATGGATGAGTTCTAAATCTTGCTAGCAATCAATATAATGAAAACCTAGGTACTTCTATAAATTTGGCTGACCTTGCTTTGCCCAAGTGGTGTAAGGTCCATTCTATAGCTCAAAATGGTGAACCTGACTATCCAAAGTTTAAAACTACTTTGTATATTGTTGAGAAAGAGAGAGAAATTGAATTTAGTGCTCACCAATGAGGATTATAGAAATCACATTAATAAGAATGTAGGGACAACCCTAGTTTTAGAAACATATGAACCCTAAGGAGTGGATGAATATGAACTTGAATAGTGCTTGGAATAAGAGGTGCAAGCTCACCAACAATTTTAGAGATAATAATTATATTTTTTAGAGTAGAGGAAGAGAACCATTAAATTCCTCCATATATCCCAATGAAACTTTCATCCAACATGATGTATAGGGCAATAAAAACACAATCCTACCTAAGAGTCCCATAATGATTATACATACAAAGGTCAATACAATGTTACCATAGATAGATAAAATTCTAGAATAGAACAAGCCTAGATATGATACTATTGAATATATTAAGAAATCCAAGAAAAATAGTTCTTTGATTGATATAACTCGATTGAATGACCATAAGGATTTGTTGCTTAAAACACTCCCTCAACAAAATAAAGAAAAGATGAAAAATATTGTTGATGCTCAAGTGGCTATATATAAAGAAAAATAGAATTTCCACCTTTTCTATTGACTACTAGAAACGTTGGTAGAAGTTTATATAATTGCCTTATGGATTCGGGTGCTTTTGGTAATGTGATGCCATGTTGTCATAAAAATATTAGGGTTGAACCTTGCTCATTCAAAAATAAGGTTTTTCAATTGGATAAGACAAAAGTAAATATGGTTGGGATGTTGAATCAGGTCCATATTCAGTAGACTGCTGAACCCAGGATACAACAATGCATTGATATTCAGGTTATGGATATCCCAAATGCATATGGGATGTTTCTCAATCATGATTGTTCAAGAACATTGAATGGCTATATGGCAACTATTTTTTTGCATATATGGCTAGCCAATCATATATGGATAGAAAGAGAGCCAAGGCTGAAGAAGCTCATCTTTGAGTATAACAATGTCAATGAGATTTTGTACCCTAAACTAGAAGTGGGAGTATACATTGTGGCATCAGAAACTAGAACTAAAAATAACCCACAAAGTAAACAAAAAATAACTAAAAACTATTTGTGGACCCTAAGGTTTGGTGTATCAAAATTTGAGTCGATAGTAGAAATTAAATTAAATTGAGGTGGTGGGGTGAGAGATACAAAATAAAGGCCTTTAATATTTTATATCTAGTATTACTAAGTGATGAGACCCATAAAAATCAGTATGCCTATTATGGAAGGATATCGTAATCACGTCTGGGACCCTAGGAAATTTAATCATGAAAAATTTGATCCCTTTGGCTAGAACCCTTTCAAATGTTAGAGGTTTTAGTCCTACCTTACAAATAAGCCTTGTACATAATTTTATTTTCTTTGATATTTTGGTGTGTTGATCTTGTTTCATTGCTTTTGTTTTATTTTACTTTCTATTTTTTTAAACGTTTGCTCTATTTTGTGTTTTTCCTTCTCTAGCTTAGATTAGCCAAGTGCAACCAAATTCTAGTTACTCTAAGCTGGAAGTAATTTTTGCATAGTTTGGGGAGAAAATGTCCTACTTTGAGCTCAATAAAGTTGAGATTGAATTAATCAACTATTTGGTGTATATCCATTATTTGGGCCCAAAACAAATTAATCTGACAAGTAATGAAAATCTATGTTGCAACTTCACACTGAAAACACTTAAAGAGATTCTAGATTAGAAGGAATAAAACCATTATAGTTTGGTTCTCAAGTGAAATTAATTTAGATGTTCACCCTCATGTTTTCCATAATTATCCCCAAACCAAAAGTAGACCCTAGTGCTTGTAAAATTTTCTATGTTAAAAAAATAAAAATTTATGAATAAGAAAAGAAAAAAAGAGAAGGCTCAAGTGCTTGGTTGATTCAAAAAACCTTTACTAGGGCTATGAATGCCTATCTAATAGTAGAGAAAGGTCTAGAGTGAGATTACAAGTAAATCCATCAGGGCTATAAATTCCTAGCTAGAAACAAAGTAATGTTTAATAGTTGGTGATATGTCTACCTGTGTAGTAGAGCTCATCATTAGTAGACCAATATTGGCTTAGGGATAAACTAACTTGATTTTTAAACTATGATGATAAATTTTAACTAATTTTGGAATAATACTAAATCAATATGCACACACTTTGGATGAAAAAAGGAGTATTACTTTTAGGAAGTTTTTCTTAACCCTAGCCTTTTATTGAAGATAAATTTTTGGTATTGTTGGTTTTGAATTTTCATTGTTTTAGATAGGGTTTTTTCTATTCCCAAAATGCACATGAGCATTTTTTAGAAGAGTTACCCTTTTTTATTGTTCTTGCACAATATTCCCTAGTCTACATGGACTAGGGACCCACTTTTTTAAAATTTTAGTAAATTTTCTTTTGTTTGCTTGAGCTTGTACACGATAATCGATCATCCAAAAAACCTAGTTTTTTGCTGGAAGCTTTTAATTAGAGGTGCTCAATTTTTGCTTGCTTTGAGTTAGTTGTAATTCTTATTGCTATTGTCATTATGGTAAATTTTTTTAAATAGCAAATACCTTCCCTATCAAACTAGGTTCAAAATAAGCTTTCCAACAAGTACTCAATTGCATATTCTCCCATAGCCTTAACACCCTAAAACTTGTTAATATCATGTATTTTAGAGTTAAATTTCTCCTGATAGCATAAATGGAGTCACTTGTGGACCATATATCTCTTTAACCACTTAATAAAATTTGGTGAAACCACTTTTATTAGATTCCTATTGAAAAGAGCTTCTCGAAAAGTAAAAATTTACCTATGTTTTATGATGAGTGATTATTTGGTATATATTTTTGTAATAAATTGTTTCATTTTCATATTTAATTTGTGCTTATAATACATTTTAAGTTAGTTATTTTTGTGAATTTATGTGAATTATCAGTAGAAAGATGAATATAGTTGAATCTGACAAATGTGTGCGTTTTATGTAAAATTTATCCGAGTTATGAGTAATAATGTAGGGAAGTCTTGAAGGATGTTCCACAAAGAAACAAAATGAGATTTAGGATATATCTTGGATGCAAGAAGATGGATGTAATAACTAAGGACTAAGGATGCTTAGGCACGATGAAAAATAGTGGTGGATTACTGTTACAAAATATGGTAACTGAAGTATGTTACAAAAGATAGTTACCAAAGCATGTTACAGAAGGTAGCTACTGAAGGCTGTTACCGAAGAAAAATTCTTACCAGAAGTTATCGAAGAGAGTTAACAAATGTCGTATGCCACATTAGTGACAACATGGCATTCTCACATGGCAATAAAGAAGTACAGTCAACATAGATTAAGTTGAATTGTCACATATTCTCCATGAGAATATTTTGATTAATAAAGTTGTTATTACTTTATTCGTAGACATTGTATAATTGGAATCTTGTTAAGTTGATTAGATTTAGACGTAAGATTGTTGTACCTTTTTCCAAGAATAAAGGACATGATTATATTGTACATATTGCAAAATATTTAAATTAGTATAGTTTTGTTAAGTGCGTTTATAAAATGCCACTTGGACCATTTAGGAAGTTTATCGAGTCCAAGCAGGAATATGAATTGTATTAGTTTATATTATTTTGGTATCATAAGTCCACAAACTCCACATGGCAAAATATGTGGAAGATTTTATTCAAAATTGTACAAGTCATAATATAAATTACATAGGGAGACCTTTGAAAATGTCTAATGTCCAATGTTCTAATGTTGAAAAGTCTAAGGTCTATATATTTTTTTAAGAACTGTGCCAACATGTACATTTGAATTTCCTGCATGACATAGTTACAAATGAAACAGTTACCATATGAGTCCTTTGCATGCATATGAGTCGGAGTGGCACGAGATGGTCCCAAAAAGTCCCTTTGTACGATGTTGCCAGGTTCATTTTTCTTGAGGAATCAATTTTACTGCTTTCTTAATTAGAATTTTATTTCCTGCAAATTTCAATTTTTGCAAATTTTAATTTCTGCAAATTTTATTTCCTGCAAATTTCCTGCTTTGGGTAATTATTATTGCTTAGTTGACTTAGGACCTACGAGAAAAATAGGAAGTAGGTGTACACTAAAATAGACCTAAAATTGGCTTAGGACCCTGTCAGAAGTAGGAAGTAGTTACGGTTGAGTGACACAACCATAGTGAAACCCTCCTAATAATAAAAGAAGTAGTAATAGTTTACCTTTTATTTTAGCAAATTTTATTTCTGCACATTTCCAGCTTTGGTTGATTATTATTGTTAGGTTTGACTTAGGCCATGTGAGAAAAATAGGAAGTAGGTATATATTGAAAAAGACCTAAATATTGATTTAGGACCCTGTCAGAAGTAGAAAGTAGGTACAGTTGAGTGACACAACTATAGTGAAACCCTCTTGAACAATCAAACAAACAGTAATAGTTTAACCTTTTACTTTAAGTAAATTTTACTTTTCCTACAATATTTCATTTTGTTCCTAATATGCTAAAGTTGGTTGTATAAATATTCATAGGAACGCGAGTTGCATATAATTTTAGTAAAATATTAGGATTATTGTGATATTTTATTTCAATTATTCCCTTCTATATTAAGGATAGATAAGAACTCAATTGTTGTGATTTGTATCCAAACTTGATAATAGTAGGATTAAAACAAAAATTCAAAACCAAAACCCAAAAAAAACCAAAAAGAGAAAAAGAAAATAAAAATAAGTTGCTAGATGGTGGAAAATAGTTTGAATCAGTCTGCACTTATAGACCTTAGAGAACTATTGATAAAACAAGAATTTAACCTTCTTTTTGGGCAGGGAAATAGAGTATCTAGTAAATAGTGGGAAATTCTGTATGAACACATTGACATTATTAAATAAAAATAATATTAACTGAAGGAAATCAAAAGGATTGACATACCTAAAACTCTAGGGACAAACTACTATTCATATTACCTAGATCTTAAAAGGAATTGTGAGCATTGGATTTGGGATAGAAAAGCAACAATAAATCCAATAATTTACGCTTGAAATCAATATTTTGAAGACTCCCTCCTCATTCACAGGTTCCTTGGAGACCTAGAAAAGAAAGAATTAGCCCTAGAATATAGCAAGAAATATCAAAGAATACCTAGAGCTATGTGCTTTAGGGAGTTGTGTCAAGATTTATGTCGTGAATTACAATTTGGAAATCTTGACCCCATTCCAACTTAAGATTTTCTCATTTAATTGATTCAATTGGTGGTAGACCATTTTAATTTTTATGAACACTTCATGACACTCAAACAACTTGATCCAATCAACGATATTCATAGACTATTCAAGGAAGATTATACATGTTTTAAAAATAGGAAACTTAGAAAATTCATGCACAAACCTAGAGTCTCTAAGGGAAGATTTATAAATATCAGCAACCCAGAAGGAAATTTCCAAAGAGAATTTAGTAGGCAACCTGGAATTTATAAGTTAAAAGAATTTGAAATAGCAACATCAACCAATCAATCTGAAATCCTAGAACAATATCTTGACTCATACTTATTACCTGAACCAGAATTTGACAATCACATAGATCCTTCTTCTATTTTTACTAAACCCATACTTGGTCCAATTCTTGAAATCTTACATTCAGTTATGGCTGACCAACAAAATGAGAAAGGAGAAGTAGAAGAGAACCAAAGGGGAAATGAACAAAAATAGAATAGATACCAAAGAAGAAATGGGCAGAGGAAGACATTTGTCTTCCCAATTTTACATACATATGGGACAACAAGAGAACCTAAGAACAATCTCTATTTTTGTACTACCCACATTCCATGGAAAACCACATGAAGATCCTTATGCTTTTCTCTTCAAATTTTAAGTAGTGTGCCAAGCTTACTTTTACACTGCTAACGAACAAAATATAAGGTTGTTTCCCTCTACTATTAAAGATACAACTTTAAGATGGTTCATGGGTCTAGGAGAAATATTTGTAATCAATGGGACGTAGAACATGGATTAAAAGAGCTATTCCTTGAACAATATCAGGATTACTGTAGAGTTAGGGATAAGAAATTTGAGTTATTCCACATGAATAAAAAAGAAGAGGAATATTTGGAGGATTACCTTAAGATATTTTTATTTTTTGGGTCTAGGGTAAATATAGGCCTTTATGAAGAAATCTTAAAAGAACTATTTTTAAAGGGACTAAATGAGGATGTCCTTGAGGTTTTAAACCTCATGGAAAAAGGAGATATCCATATTATGGCATTTGAGGAGATTGCAAACCTTTGTAGAAACTATTCAAGAAACAAACCTCTAAGGAGTAATAAGTATACATCTATAGGAGGAGTGACGAGAGTAGAAATTGGAAACATGTTGGAAGGGTTGAAAACTGATTTGTTAAGTACCTTGACTACATATTTGGATATAATGGATAAAAATCCAAAGGGAAAAAATAATGAAGATATTTATTATCATAGATGTAGGAAAAAATACAATTTGAGGGAATGCCCTCTCTACATTACCAACATTTCCAATATTGCTACTTGTAAAATTTGTGATAAAGGTCACAAAAATAAAAACTGCAAATACATCTCCACTGTGAAAGTTGTCATAAAGGAACTTGAAGTACAAGAGGTAGAAGATGTTTATTTTGTATCCCAAAGACGGAATGGTCCATTCAATAGACCACCAAATTGGTCAAAACTTAGTTATTCCAACTTGCAAAGGCCTAATCAATGGTCTAATGCATAAAATTGGGTAAATTGGAATTCTTATTCAAACAATCAAGGCTGGAACACACCTCCATGGGACCACTTTATGGCCAATACCTATGGAAATTCACCATGGAATCAAGAATGTCCAATCAAAATAATTGGAATACTAGTGGCCAATATAACCAGGGAGGATTTGGTTGGTCTCAAAATCTGTCACAACAATAGAATCTTCAAAACCAATTTAGGGGACAAGCCCCTCAAAATATACCTTAAAATAGACTTCTTCCACCTATAGTTAATAATTTTAATCCTCCTAATCAACCTCATCTTCTAGCTCAAATGGTCCGTAATTCTAACAACAACAAGAACATTCAACAAACCTATGAAACTAGTGAAACATGTTCTATATCTGTAATACCTTGTCAAAAAATTCAATTGAGATTAGGAAAAGTGTTGGAAAACAATGTAACTCTCACAGATCTTGAAAACCCCACTATAGATTTATTCAAAAATGAGGATAACAATGAAAAGGAAATGGAAAATTCACTAGAAAAAATTCCAATAAAACAACAAGAAATCCAAATTCCTCAAAGGAAGGAAGTAGAGGTACCTTTTCCTCAAAGATTGGTAATACCAAAAGAACCACCTAAGCCAGCCTTTAACTTGAGGAATTAGAAAATATTACTATCAATATCCCTTTGTTACAAGCTATCAGGGATATACCCATCTATTCCAAGCTCATTAAGAACATGTGTACAAATTTGGGAAGGAAAAAAATAATGAAGACCAAACTATTCAAGTAATTGGACAATTGTCTGAGATAATAACGGGAGGTAAGTTATTGCCAAAGTACATAGATATTGGAATACCTATACTCATGGTACACATTGGTGACATAGCCTTGCAAAATTTCTTGGTCAATTTAGGAGCCACTATTAATGTCATGACTAAAGAGATAACAAAATATTTAGGGTTACATAAATTACAATAAACTTCTATTGTACTCCAACTCGTAGATAGGTCTACTCTTAAGATAGAGGAAAAAATGTAAGATGTTATAGTCTCTGTAAGTTCATGGGAATACCCTGTAGACTTTATAGTATTACAACCTAATAAAAAATTAGGGGGACATCCCTTAATTTTAAGGGACCCATGGCTTGCAACAATTGATGCTTACATTAGTTATAGAACAGTAAATGTGACTTTTTTGATGGTAAAAACACTAAAGAACTTAGCCTATTTCTTAAATCAACAATAGAAGATGAGTTTCCAAAGCAATTGTGATATGATTTCCCTCATGATTTTGATGAAATCCAAAACTTATCAATAAATTTTTTGAGTGAGCATCTTCAACAAGAGGTCTAGGGACCATTACCATTATTGTTAGGGAATCAAAGCAAGGATAAATATCAAGACAATGGTTTTTCATATGAATATACCATGACTATTAATAAAGCGAGCACAAGTCAGTCTCAATAAATGATACCATATGACTATTACTTAAATATTATTGAACATGAGATAATGGGGATAAATGCAAACACATAGAAATGCAAGCAAATAGATATCACACTAGGAAGGACCTTGAATATCAATGATGAGCTCACAAGCATACAAGAGTCACAATTAATAGATGTGCTTAAGAAATATTAATCTATATTTGCATGGAACTACAAGAATATGAAAGGGATACATTCAAATGTTTGTACCCATCGCATTTTTATCCAAGATGGATGTTATCCAGTAAGACAACCTCAAAGAAGATTGAATCCAGCTATGAAATATGTGGTTCAGGAATAAATCATTAAACTCTTGAAGGTAGGATTTATATATCCAATTTTCAACAATCAATGGGTGTCACCTCTTGTGATAGTCCCTAAAAAGAATTGCAAATGGAGGATTTGCATGGATTATAGGGAATTTAAAAAAATAACAAAAAAATATTATTTTTCCTTGCCATTCATTGATCACGTTCTTGATACATTGGTTGGAAATAGTTATTTATGCTTTCTATATGGTTTTAGTGGCTATATCAAGTTTCCATAGTTGAGGAAGATCAGGATAAGACAATATTCACATGTACAATAGGTACCTATGTTGGCAATTTTGGGTACCTTGGGTCCATTGCCTTTGCTCAAGTGTAGAAGTTGTCATTGATGTCAAGAAGCTCTTGAAGGAATTTGATTTATTGTCAGATTATTCAGAGCATGGACAGTGAGTTTCCAGGAAGATCATAGTAGCCCTTTTTTGCAAAAGATCAAAGAAAAAGACAAGTAAGAAAAGGTATGCAACAGGCAAGAAAAAGCGTCGCGATTTCGCGACATGTTAGAGGAGAGAGAAAGTGTTGGAAAAACTGTCACGATTTCGCGACATGTTTGAGGAGAGAGAGAGCTGGAAAAACTATCACGATTTCATGACATGTTGGCAGAGAAGAAGAGCAAGGTGGAAAGTGTCACGATTTCGTGACATGTCGCATTTTTGTGACTCGAAAAGTGCAGGAAGGCAGAGAAGGAAAAGTGTCACGATTTCGTGACATATTGCAAAGAAGATTGTACGGACGAAAAAGTGTCGCGATTTCATGACATGTTGTAGGAGAGGGAGTCCGAAAGAGAAAGTGTCACGATTTCATGACATGTTGCTGGAGAGAGAGTCCGAAAGGAAAAGTGTCACGATTTCGCGACATAATGCAGAAGAGAGAGTCCAAAAGAAAAAGTGTCACGATTTCGCGACATAATGCTGAAAAGAGAGTCCGTAGTGTGAATTGTCATGATTTCGCGACAAGTTCGAAGAGAGAGAAAGTAGCAAGACAAAGTGTCATGATTTCGTGACATGCAGCAAAGGGAAGAGTCGGAAGCTGAAAGCGTCACGATTTCACGACAGGCTGCAAAGAAATCGTACGGATGCAGAAAGTGTCACGATTTCGCGACAGGTTGAGATGGCAGCATTCAGTTGGAGAAAGTGTCATGATTTCATGACAGAAACAAGAAGCAAGTCTTCAACAGAAGAAGCGTCGTGATTTCGCGATGAATTCAAGAAGGAAGAGCTCGAAGGCGAAAGTGTCACGATTTCGCGACATGTTCCAGTTTCACGGGCGTAAGGCAGAGAAAAGCATAAGGCAGCGAAAATGTCACGATTTCGTGACATGTTCCATTTTTGCTAGTGCAAGCCGAGAAAAGGTTGAGAAAGCAAGAAGGGTCACGATTTCATGATAGAATTGAAGATGACATCAGCAGAGGCAGAAGTGTCACGATTTCACGACAAAAGCAGAGAAGAAGGCCATGAAGATAGAAGGGTCACGATTTCACGACAAAAGTGAAGGTGACATCAACAGAAGTAGAAAGTGTCATGATATCGTGACAAAAGCCATAAGATAGTGTACGATTGCAAAGGTGTCACGATATCGTGACATGTTGTAGTTTCACGGTAGAAGCTACAGAGGAGTTGCAAAGGCAGTGAAGTCGACAAAGTTAAATTTGGGCCGACGAAGTTTAGGGTTTGCAGTCGACGTAGTTTAGGGTGTGCAGTCGACTAAGATCAAGGTTTTAATCTTGAAAGTGTTAGTATAAAAGGAGGGCTGCTTGGAGAGTTAAGCATCGATCATGTGTGTGTTCGAAGTGCGACTTTCGTAGATAGAGTGCGGGGGAGAAGTTCGATCGTCGAGTACAGAGTGCATTTCTTTTGAATCGTCTAAGTGAGAGAGATCGCAAGGAATCAAAGTGCGCGAAGATAGTGCTATTGTGTTTTGTGCAGAGAAAGCAGAGGGCGTAGTAAGCGCAACAGGCAAAGATGAAAGAGGACATTTGTGCTAGATCGAAGGACTATGTTTAGTGCAAATTCGAGGACCAACTTTTGAGGTGATAGAGTTGAGGACGAGAGGTCTCCAGCTAGAGCAGGGAAGACAGGTGTCTTCTGTGGATAGAGTTCCATTTGCTAAGGGCAGCGGAGGCAGAGGTATTCTAGAGGATCACCAGCCAGAACAGAGCTAGGGGATTGGTGTCTCCTTTGGGTTGGTGCCCATAAACTTTGTAATCAGGAAAGGTATTCCCAAAATTTGATTTGATAAAATTTAGTGAAATATTTTATCCGTGGAGTAGCCCACATTGGGTGAACCACGTAAATTGTTGTGTCTCTTTGTGGATGGTGTTTTGTGCATTGCTTTGATTACGGCTTTTGATACTGCTATCTTTACATTGCATAATATTGAATTGAAAGTTGAATAGAAGGAAAAGGTAAAAAGTGGTCTTATATTGTTCACCCCCCCTCTCAGTATAAGCTTGTGTTCTTCAATTGGTATCAGAGTGGGTACCTTCAAAAAGTTTAACAACTTGAAGGAAAAGCTAGCAAAGAACACAATGGATTATTCAAGTGGCAATGCAACACCTATTCTTGATGGATCAGATTTTGGTCTTTGGAGTGCAAGGATGAAGGTTCATCTAATGGCACTTGGGAATGAGGTTTGGGAAGTGATTGAAGACGGGTACACCATTCCTGAACATGGTCCTTATACTAAAGAAGACAGGCTCCTTCATCACAGCAACTCAAAAGCAATGAATGCAATCCTGAAAGGTTTACAGAAGGAAGATCTGACCAAGGTGATTCACCTGTAAGACAGCTAGTGAAATGTGGAAACGATTGCAGGTGGTTCACACAGGTGATGTAAATGTCCGAAAGGCTAAGTTGAGACACTTCAAAGGTATGTTTGAACAACTCAATATGAATGATGATGAAAATATTAGTGACTACATGCTTCGTATGGATGAGGTTGTTAACTCCATGAAAGACTTAGGTCTTGAGCTTGCTGAAAATGATGTTTGTGATAAGATTTTAAGATCTCTTCCTAATAGATTTAGTGAAAATATTTCTGCTATTGAGGAAGCTAAAGATTTGGATAAGTTGAAAAAGGATGAGCTCCATAGTATACTTGCAGCATTTGAGTTGAGAACTCAAGTGAAGGTTGATGTCAAGAAAGAGGCGACTTTCAAGGCTACCAAGAAATCCAAGGGTAAATAGCTTCAAGAGAGTGATGAGTCTTCCAGTGATGAAGAGGCATATTACAGCAAGAAAGGCAAGTTCTCTAGAAAGCTCAAAAGCGTGAAAAATATAAGATGTTTCAATTGTGGAAAGTTCGGTCATTATGCTACTGACTGTACTGTTCCCAAGAATGAAAGTGATGAAGATATACAAGATTCTAAAAGCAAGGATTCTGAAAAGCACAAGCATCACAGGAAAAACAAAGATGAGCGCAACAATCAAGGAAAGAGGTATTCTCACAAGCACAAGAAGAGTTTATACCTAGACAAAGCAAGTAAGTGTTCTAGTAGTGATAGTGAAATTTCTTCAAGTGATACTAAAAATGAGATGTTGTTCATATCAGAAAAAGAGGAAGAACCGAAACATAGATTCATTATCATGAAATGTCTTAGATGTGGAAATTTTGGTCACCTTGAGGATGATTGCACAAATGATGATCTGGTTTCTAGTATGTATGAGGATGCTTTAGAAAACTATAAGGAAGATGCATGTATGGTTTTTGAAAAAGGTAGCACCTCTAGTGATAGGAAATCTGAAAAAGGGTTTGATGATTTAGAAAGCAAACAAATAAAGGATCTAGAAAGTGAACTTACTAACGCTCTTAGTGTTTTGAAAAAGGAAAGAAAGAAGAATGCTAGACTCAAGGATAAGTTAGATGAATGTTGTATGGAGAGAGATGATCTTATAGAAAGTCTCGACGTCTCTATGGCTAAGACACAAGAACTCAAGGATGAGTTAGAATCTAAGGTTCTTGAATACAGTGAGTTAGAACATAAAATGGCTTCTTTGAAAGAGGAAACTAAAGAGTACAAGGATAAGCTTTACAGGTTTCAAGATAGCTCCAAAAAGGTTAAGTCACTCATCAAAGGTCAAAGAAAGACAACGGATAAAACAGGCCTTGGTTTTGTCAAAGAACAAGTTGGAGAATCTAGTAAGAGACTCCAAAAGGAAGAGAGTTCTGATAAGGAAAGTATTTCAGATTATGAGTCCTTGGATGATAGATGCGTAGAAACAGAAAAAAAAATTCAGAATGAAAAGAAGAAGTTTTCAGGACCCAAGAGGTCGGATAAAGGTAAATTTCACGGCAGATGTTTTGCATGTTACAGGTTTGGTCACATGGCTGCACATTGCATGGCTCAAGTGAAGAAGGTGAACGGCAATTTCAGAAGCACTAGTTTCTTTCGAGGGTATTGCTACTCTTGTCAATAGTTTAGGCACAAGGCAGTCTATTGCAAGGTAAATAACAGGAATAGGTTTGATCAGAACAGGTTTAGGCGAGTCAGCGGATTCAAAGAATAGGTATGCCTAAAAGAAATAACATTGTTACTTGTTATAAGTGCAACAATGAAGGTCACACAGCTAGACAGTGTAGAGCTGAAATTTCAAGGTACAAAAATAGGAACAGTGGCATAAAAAGGTCCAAGGATCAAGGCATGAACAAAAATAGGGATGAGAACAAGAACAAGAACAGGAAAAAGAACAGTGACAAGAACAGGAATACGGGCAAAGAATTCAAGAGAAGGCCCGACAAGGAAATTGTAGATGCTGATGATGATTAGTGCCTAATGGGAGTTTTACTCCCACCCCTATTTTAATCACCTCATTAGGAGGTGGGGGAGGGACTAAGCTAAGAGGCTCATTCTTAGTCCCGAGCCCCAAAGGTGACCCTTTGCCATTGATGACAAAGGGGGAGAGATATGAGTAAGGGGGAGAGCTTCAAGTGAAGAGAAGAGCTTCAAGTTAGGGGGAGCAAAACTTCAAAGGCAGATTCTCAGTTGTTAGCTCAGTTGGTTTCAGTTTTGGCTCTTGAGATGAGTTTTCAGTGAAGGGTTGCCATCAATGACAAAGGGGGAGATTGTTGGCAATTTTGGGTACCTTGGGTCCATTGCCTTTGCTCAAGTGTAGAAGTTGTCATTGATGTCAAGAAGCTCTTGAAGGAATTTGATTTATTGTCAGATTATTCAGAGCATGGACAGTGAGTTTCCAGGAAGATCATAGTAGCCCTTTTTTGCAAAAGATCAAAGAAAAAGACAAGTAAGAAAAGGTATGCAGCAGGCAAGAAAAAATGTCACGATTTCGCGACATGTTAGAGGAGAGAGAAAGTGCTGGAAAAACTGTCATGATTTCGCGACATGTTTGAGGAGAGAGAAAGAGCTAGCAAAACTATCACGATTTTGCGACATGTTGGCAGAGAAGAAGAGCAAGGTGGAAAGTGTCACGATTTCGTGACATGTCACATTTTCGTGACTCGAAAAGTGCAGGAAGGCAGAGAAGGAAAAGTGTCACGATTTTGTGACATATTGCAAAGAAGATTGTACGGACGGAAAAGTGTCGCGATTTCATGACATGTTGCAGGAGAGGGAGTCCGAAAGAGAAAGTGTCACGATTTCACGACATGTTGCTGGAGAGAGAGTCCGAAAGGAAAAGTGTCATGATTTCGTGACATAATGCAAAAGAGAGAGTCCAAAAGAAAAAGTGTCACGATTTCGTGACATAATGTTGAAAAGAGAGTCCGTAGTGTGAATTGTCATGATTTCGTGACAAGTTCGAAGAGAGAGAAAGTAGCAAGACAAAGTGTCATGATTTCGTGACATGCAACAAAGGGAAGAGTCGAAAGCTGAAAGCGTCGCGATTTCATGACGAGTTGCAAAGAAATCGTACGAATGCGAGAAAGTGTCACGATTTCACGACGAGGTTGAGATGGCGACATTCAGTTGGAGAAAGTGTCACGATTTCATGACAAAAATAGGAAGCAAGTCTTCAACAAAGAAGCGTCACGATTTCATGATGAATTCAAGAAGGAAGAGCTCGAAGGCGAAAGTGTCACGATTTCGTGACATGTTCCGTTTCAGGGCGTAAGGCAGAGAAAAGCATAAGGCAGGAAAATGTCGCGATTTCATGACATGTTCCATTTTTGCTAGTGCAAGCCGAGAAAAGGTTGAGAAAGCAAGAAGGGTCACGATTTCATGACAGAATTGAAGATGACATCAGCAAAGGTAGAAGTGTCATGATTTTGTGACAAAAGAAAAGAAGAAGGCCATGAAGACAGAAGGGTCACGATTTCGTGACAGTAGTGAAGATGACGTCAGCAAAAGCAGAAAGTGTCGCGATATCACGACAAAAGCCATAAGATAGTGTACGGTTGCAAAGGTGTCATGATATCATGACATGTTGTAGTTTCATGAGCGAAGCTACGAGAGGAGTTGCGAGAGCAGTGAAGCCGACAAAGTTAAATTTGGGCCGACGAAGTTTAGGGTTTGCAGTCGACGTAGTTTAGGGTGTGCAGCCGACTAAGATCAAGGTTTTAATCTTGAAAGTGTTAGTATAAAAGGAGGGCTACTTGGAGAGTTAAGCATCGATCATGTGTGTGTTCGAAGTGCGACTTTCACAGATAGAGTGCTGGGGAGAAGTTCGATCATCGAGTACAGAGTGCATTTATTTCGAATCGTCTAAGTGAGAGAGATCGCAAGGAATCAGAGTGCACGAAGACAGTGCTTGATGTGTTTTGCACGAGAGAAAGCAGAGGGCATAGTAAGCACAACAGGAAAAGACGAAAGAGGACATTTGTGCTAGATCGAAGGACTATGTTTAGTGCAAATTCGAGGACCGGCTTTTGAGGTGATAGAGTTGAGGACGGAGGTCTCCGACCGGAGCGGGGAAGATAGGTGTCTTCTATGGATAGAGTTCCATTTGCTAAGGGCAGCGGAGGCAGAGGTCTTCTAGAGGATCACCAGCCAAAACAGAGCTAGGGGATTGGTGTCTCCTTTGGGTTGGTGCCCATAAAATTTGTAATCGGGAAAGGTATTCCCAGAATTTGATTTGATAAAATTTAGTGAAAGATTTTATCCGTGGAGTAGCCCACATTGGGTGAACCACGTAAATTGTTGTGTCTCTTTGTGGATGGTGTTTTGTGCATTGCTTTGATTACGACTTTTGATACTACTATCTTTACACTGCATAATATTGAATTGAAAGTTGAATAGAAGGAAAAGGTAAAAAGTGGTCTTATACTGTTCACCCCCCCTCTCAGTATAAGCTTGTGTTCTTCAACCTATGCTTATAAATTCTTACATTTCATATTATGCAATGCACCTGCCACATTTCAAAGAGTTGTTTTAGCTATCTTTGTTGATTTGATAAATGAGTGTGTAGAAGTCTATATGGATGACTTCACAGTCTATGATAATACATTTGAAGAAACCTTGTCAAGCTTACAAGAAGTTTTTATTAGATATCAAGAGCAAAACCTCTCTTTGAGTCATGAAAAGTGTTTCATGATAATGAGAGGAGGGATTTTTCTAGGACATTACATATCAGAAGAAGGTGTTAAAGTATATCCTACAAAAATACAAGTTGTTCAAACCCTTCAACCTTTGAAAACATAAACAGAGGTGAGAATTTTACTAGAACATGCAGGATACCATCGTAGGTTCATTAAAGACTTTAGTAAAATTGCTGCTCTCATGCTTAAGCTCTTAACTAAAGAAAGCAAATTCAATTGGACTAAATCATGTCAAGAAACCTTTGAAATTATAAAATATAAATTGATTACTTCTCTAGTCCTAAGAGGACAAAATTGAAAATTACCATTCCATATACATTACGATGCTTCAGAGTACACAATAGGAGCAATATTGCAACAAGTTGAGAACAAAATACCTTATGCTATCTATTATGTAAGTAAAAATTTGCATGAAACCGAGCTTAATTACACTATTACTAAAAAATAATTTTTAGCTATAGTCCATACCATTAATAAATTTAAAAATTACATAATAGGGTATGAAGCATTCATTCACACTGATCACTCTACTGTTAAATACTTAATGAGCAAAGCTATAGTAGGAGGTAGAGTGGTTATATGGCTTATTTTTCTACAAGATTTCAATTTCACAATTATAGATAAGGTAGGGAAAGATAACGTCATCGCATATCACCTATCTCGTATGCAAATATTTGATGATAATGAGTTAATTCCTGATAATTTCCCAGATGAAAATTTGTTTGCTCTTTCTGTCTTTACCCCTTGGTATGCTGATATTATAAATTACTTAGTAATAGGAAAAATGCCTCAAAACTATACATCACAGGAGCATAGAAAATTAATACGTCAAAGCACTCCTTATATGTGGATTCATGGAGTCTTGTTTAGAATATGTCATGACCAAGTAATTAGGAGATGTGTGTAAGAAGATGATGTATATGATATCATTCGGGAAGCACATGAAGAACCCTATGGAGGTTATTATGCCACCCAAATAATAGTCAGTAAAATACTTAAAATTGGTTACTTTTGGCCTACCATGAATAGATATGTCCATAAATTTATTGATAGATGTGATGCTTGTCAAAGAGCTAGTAAGCCTACTCCTTCGATGGAGATGCCTTTGGTTCTGCAAGTAGTATTTGAACCATTTGAGAAATAGGAAATTGAATTTATTGGACCAATAGACCCTCTAAGAGAAGGTAATAAACACATAATTGTGTGTACGTATTACGTTACTAAGTGGGCTAAATTTAAATATTTACCACGAGTGCAAGCCAAACCAGTTGTTGATTTCCTTTATGAAAATATTATGCAATGCTTTGGAGCACCTAGAGAGTTAGTTTTAGATCATGGAACCCAATTTATCTCCAAAGTGATTGAACATTTTGTTGAAACCTATCAAATAAAATATAATAAAACCTCACCATATCACCCTCAAGCCAATGGACAAGTAGAATTTATGAACAAAGAACTTGAAAAGATCATTACAAAAACCGTAATTGTTAATAGGGGTGATTGGGCTAAGAGATTGAAAGAAGTTGTATGGGTATACAATACAACTTGGAAAAACACCACAGGATTATCACCTTATAAAATGGTCCATGGAATATAAACCATCATGCCCATAGAATTTGAGATAGAAACTCTTTGCACAACGATACAACTTGATGTCAATTTGGACAAAGTGCAGAAAGCTAGATTGGAAAAGTTAAACATTTTGGATGAAAGGATACTAGAGGTATTACATAGGATTGAAATAATCCAACAACAACAAAATAAATGGTATGATAAACACATTGTACCATGCACATTCAAATAAGGAGATTGGGCTTTGTTGTTTGATTCTCGTTACCAAGACTTTCAAGGTAAATTGAGGACCAGATGGCTAGGACCCTATGAAATCAAAGAGATATTCAAAAATGGTACAGTCAAGCTTAAGCCTATAGATGATTCAACAAGGAAACTACTAGTAAATGGCCATAGGCTTAAACTTTATAAAAAGCCATTATCTAAGGAAGAATTCATACACCACCTTAAGCAGCAAGCTGAATTGTAGTGTATTTCTGAACTGCAATCAACCACTATTAAATAATAATTACTCTCTCACTTAAAAAAAAAAAAATAAAAATAAATAATTATGCTTCCTTTGTTTCATCATGAAGTTTCTACATCTGCAATATTTCTATCTTATTCTCATCAATTTTCAGTCTCAATGTTTCAAAAATAGCCCAAGAGGTATTTCTTTAAAAATCTTGTAGGAAAATGACTATCATATGTTGCATAATACTTTGTTTGCTAGATAAAATCTAGATGTTTTTCAATTACTCAAACAACATTAGTGTTTTGAGCAAATTTTCATTGAAATTCAAGCAATCTTTTGATGTTGTAAGTTATTCCTAGTCAATCAAACTTTTTCTTGGACTACACACATTTGAACATATAAAAACATTGTGAGATTTGGAGAGATTAACTCATGTGTTACTATTGCCATAAGTGAACAGTTTCCCTTGCTTATCCATCTATGCGCATGGTCTAGAGTACTAATGAATTGGAAAAAGGACAAGCTCGCCCTTCATCCCTAAATAAAAAGAAGAAAAGGAGAAGAATAGTAAGGATAGGATCAAATTCCCATCAGGACTTTGATAGAGTGGTTGGGAATCCAACTCCCCAAAGTTCTTACTCCTTCACAAAAAAAAATCCCTTGCTCCTCATCTAATCGAGCAAGTATCCCAAAAAGTATCTTCTTGCTTCTCATAAAAATAGGCAAGAACCCCAAAAGCAATAAAAATCCCTTGCTCCCTCTCAAAATGAGCAAGTATCCCAAGAAAATTCAAAGAAGGGTAAAAGATCTTGAATCCCTAGAATTCTTAGTATCTCAAAAACTATGGGGTGATCCTCATTACAGCAATGGGTTGAATGAAACCCGCTTGGCAATAAGGTATCCTTACATAGTAGCACTAAGTCTGGACAAGACCTATGGATGCTCATAGATAAGCTAGCTTGTTGGCATAAGTGATATTTGTTGTTACTCAATCCTCACTCATAATGGTAAATGAATACTCACTGCACACACAGTTGGTCCTTGAAGAAGCTTGAAAACATTAGGATAACTTTAACACCATGATGATTTGTGAAATGAATAGATGAAGTTGTTTAAAAATCACTAGGATGTTTGAAGTCTTTGAGAAATAACTCTAGAATATCCTGAGCAGGAAAAATTCAGAAGAAAATTCCTATGGTTCATTTTCTCCTACCAAAATATGGCTTTCATATCTCAAAATATTGTATCTTTTAACAAAAGCCATCATAATATCTAAATATCTATTCCATTTTTTCTAAATGATTGAAAATACTCCTAAGTCTTTTATAGATATCTATTTTTGTATACATTGATGATTGATATCAAGCTTTATAATCATTATCTTTCTCTCACTTGGATACTCCTTAATGAAATTTAGGAAGCACAATCACAAAAATTATAATAAACCCCCATAAATAAAAATTATTATTATATTATCCATCAATATAAATAAAATACCCTTCATCTTGTTTTGGCTATATAGCCAAAATTATAGTTTGGGGGAGGAATAAATAAGAAGTATATGAAGTTCACAATACGAGTTTGGGGGGGGGAGAAACAGGTAAAGTATTTTCTTAAAACTCTAATCCCATAAAAGTCTTATGTAGAGGTCTTCCGTAGAGGTCTTCTGTAGATGTCTTCTGTAGAGGTCTTCCATAGAGGTCTTCTATAGATGTATTTTGTAGAAGTATTTTGTAGAGGTCTTATGTATATGTCTTCCATAGAAGTCTTCTGTAGATGACTTTTGTAGATATCTTTTGTAGATGTCTTTTGTAGAAGTTTTCTGTAAACGTCTTATGTAAAAAATTTTTGTAGGTATCATCAGTAACAATCTTCTGTAAGCACCATCTGTAGATGTCATCCGTAAACATATATCACAAAATATTCTAAGTGTAAAAATTTAAAATTGGCTAGACAAGAGAGACACGTGGCAATCCAGGGAACGACAAGACAAGTAAGAAAGACACGTCAAATTTTTTTTAAGGGAAATATGGTAGTAATATTTTAAGTAAATTGAGGGGAACAAGACAACAAAATAAAGAAAAATTATATGTTAATAAAAACTAGCCCTCTTATGACATGTACACTTAAACTAGCACCACGTGCCGCCTCTTATGACGTGTACATACAAACTGGTGCCATGTGCCGATTAAATTTTAAAATCCCTATTGAAAGCACAATTATTCTCGAGGTCAAAAGTAAGAGTTCAAAGAACAATGGTTTATTGGAATGCGTGCATAAATGAGGATGTGGACCAATCCACTTGGCCACATCAGCAATAAAGTGCCACATAGACGAAATATGGCATAATGGAAAATGATTAAAATAATATTTTTTAACCGTCGGGTGACCAAAGATATTATAACATTTGGTAGGTAAAGTCCACCCTCACCATGCAAGGTGGTGGGTAGGGTTGGCACCAAGAGGAAACCGACCACCCTAGGACCCATACCATTGTAGGATAGGTGGATTCTCTTTGCCAATCACAAGAGATGATACGGATGGACAATGCTAGCCATTGATTAAAATTTGAATGAAGGGTTGCGATGGAAGAAGGAAAAACATGACGGGTCTAGAAGTTTTGCCATGATATTGGTAGGAGGGAGATGATTGCCGATGTGTGGCTTCCATCGATGAATTATGTACTAGTGACATGGATCTAAGCCATATGTCGTCGATTAAAACCAAATCGATGGATGTCGATTTATCAAACCAAAAGCATTTCCTTTGTCATTGATTTTAGGGCAAATGGTCACCATCGTTGATAGATGTTAGATCGGTCTCCATTTTTGGATAGGAATAATCAATGATGCATGACCTCTGCATGCAACCATGTAGAGGAAAACCAGCCCTAAATCATCTCTTCTATAGAAAGCCACTCGAAATCGCTGATGACCCTCTGTAACTTGATCCTGAGTAATTATTTCTTGGTTTTTTCAGTAAAAATTGTTGAATTCTTTCGATTAAACGAAGGTGAGCTTCGGAATTTTGAAGAATTGCATGGGCAGGAGGATAATTTCTTTGACAACGTAGGAAGGGTGGCAAAGTAACATCAAAAGTGACAGGTAAAACACTGTTACTGTTCAATTGTCACAAAATCATTTTTTATTTTTATCATTCTGCTACACATAAAGTAAAGGGGATATTAAAATAAAAACATAGAAAGTATGCAGAATATTAGGATGGGATTAAGAATGGTTTTGTCGATAATTTTTTTGGGTTAACCATTAAACAAGTTCATGAAAAAATTACTTCGATTTTGTTTTTACGTTTTCGAGAATAATAAAATACTCTACGGAATTGTAAAACAAGTTTTATTTTTTGGAATATTTGCAGGGTTTTCGGTTTATAAAATATTGAAAATTTCTTAAAAAAAAAAACTCTGCCTACCCCTTTCTACCCTAAAAACCCTAAAATCCACTATGCCTCGCTCTATGTTTTAGAAATGCAGTGAACCATCCTCGGTTGAAACATATAATCCTAGTGATTCTATAACCGAGTTATTCCAAAAATCCAGATGGTGGGAGGCTCTCACAAAATTTAGAGGGCATGACCAGGGGGTGGCTAAATAGTTTATCCTAAATTGTGACCCTGATAGGATGACCACCCAAGTTGGAGGTATTCAATTTGACCTTAACCCTAGCTTAATTTTTGAGGTACTAGGTCTACCGAAAGTAGGGTTACCATACTACAAAAACCCCTCTAAAAGTGTCACCCAACTAGTAGCTAAATTTGGTGAGAAATGTACTATTATTCGAGATAAGGAGGGTTGGATTAAGGGTGTGGCTACTTCTTCACTCCCCCTCATGTGGTAGGAAGCAATCATCCTGATTATTAAGTTTTTTACCCTAGAAGGACGTATGTCCACCTGCATAACCTACCATATTCGTATGTTAATGAATTTGAAGTTTCTTAAAAATAGTGACTATGTTATCAATCTACCTTACTTCTTGTTTCAATCATTAAAATCTATAGTTTTATGAGTTAAGCCTAAAAATTCCCAAGAAAAACCCAAATTGCACCTACTTGCACATCACGGCCTGATTAAGTTAATAGTTTTAAAGAAAGCTCATGAAGTCAAAGTTTCTTGGAATCAGATAGTTGAAGAATCTAACCTCGTTAGAGTACTCTGAATCCACTGAGAATGAGTTTGAGGAAGATAATTTGACTGAAGAAGAACATGAGTTTGACAGTCAGGAGGAAGAACCTAACAGTCCAAAACGTAAACGCCGACCTACTAAAAACATTAAACCAACCCAACCAAAAATTAGGCATCAGAAAAAGACTATTGAAACTCATGATAAAAGGGATACACCAGGGCATGAGTCTGATTTACCTACACCTGAGTCGACTACCGAAATCCTGTCCCACCTTTGGGCACAAAACATTGTCTTATAGATAAAAATTGACAAGTTGCGAGAGGATTTCATAGAATATTCTAAACTGATTCAGCGAGCCCTTGCCCTCCAGATAGACATGATTAAATAGATTTCAATAGATAGGGTGATGAAACCTATTGATTTTATCAATCGACCACCACCTGTCGATGCTTCCCCTAACAAAAGCTCCACCACCGGTAAAAAGCAAAAAAATACAGTGAACTTCAACAAAGTGGCCCATACAAATAAGCCCTTTGAATTTTCTAAACTCCTTGAGGAAGAGAGTCCCCACCAGCTCATCAACCTGATGTAGCAAAATCAACCTAAAAAATTGGTTTCTCCCATCAAAAGAGGAACTGCACCTAGGAATCTTGTCTTGAACATCAGGATACCTCCAAAAATTAATACATTAATAAATAATATTGTTGCATCAATTGAGGAACTCCCGCCTTCTCAAATGCAGGATGCAGAGCAGAAGGAGGATTCTCATGAAGTTGAGCATATCAAGACCGTCATGGTTGAGACACTAGTGGGTGAACTTAAAGCCAAAGAGTAGGTACATAAAGTGAAAAGGGAACACAAACTATCTCCAGCAAGACTTCCATCTTCAAGAATCTCCACCTGATGGACACAAGTCGAATAAACTAAACTGCACTAAAAAACTGTTTAATATTTTATAATTTCTAAGACTTCAAAATATGATTTATATATTATTATCTGTAACATATTTTATATTATTTGTCTGTAAATATTTTAAGCAGTATATATATATATATATATATTTGTGCCTCTGATAAAATATTGTGAATGTCTTCATTTTTTTAAAACTATTTTGTGTAATACAAGTTTGATATCTATGATCACATTTTTAGTACATTACTGCAGTAAGATAAGCTAATTTTTTTTTCTATTGAAGACTATTATATCACAGAACTGTTCCTTGAAGATGATCATATGATTTTTATTGTATGTGATTGATGAAACTGTTTTGTTATAAGAAATTTAGAAGTCATCATTTTATTATTTCCTTTTCTTAAAATCTATATTTTTATCAGAATGATACATGACAACCCAATATATTTCATTTCAACTACAGAATTCAACACTTTAATCTGATTGATAGATTTTGTACTATGTAGGTTGTCATGAAAATGATCTAGAAAATTCAAAACATTATATTCTGCTGTAGTTGTATGACTAAAACTGTGTGCTCTGATTATAACATGTTGGCTTATGTTCTATTTATTTTTGAAAATTAATGCTTTTTTATTATCTTGAAGATATTATCAGATAACTATCATTTTTTTGTTTCATGGCTTTGTAAATGATTTTCCAAGAAAACATAAATATTGATTGATGTTAATATTTCATTCATTCTACAAAAATTTGGATGATGACAGTTGATGTATGTGTAAAAATTTATGAGTTTCTGTTGTCTCATTTTCTTCCCATGCATGAGGACATGCATATATTTTAGTTTGGGGAAAAATGATGAGTGATTATTTGGTATATATTTTTGTAATAAATTGTTTCATTTTCATATTTAATTTGTGCTTATAATACATTTTAAGTTAGTTGTTTTTGTGAATTTATGTGAATTATTAGTAGAAATATGAATACAGTTGAATCTGACAAATGTGTGCATTTTATGTAAAATATGTCCGAGTTATGAGTAATAATGCAAGAAAGTCTTGAAGGATGTTCCACAATGTAGCAATGCGAGCTTTAGGATGTATCTTGGATGCGAGAATATGGACATAAGAACAAAGGACTAAGGACGCTTAGGTGTGGTGAAAGAATAGTGGTAGATTACTTTTACAAAATATGGTAACTGAAGTATGTTACGAAAGATAGTTACCAAAGCATGCTACAAAAGGTAGCTACTAAAGGCTGTTATCAAAGAAAAATTCTTACCAGCAGTTACCGAAGAGAGTTGACCAACGTCGTATGCCACATCAACAACAACATGGCATTCTCACATGGCAATAAAGAAGTACAGTCAGCATATATTAAGTTTGCTTGTCACATATTATCCATGACAATATTGTGATTAATAAAGTTTTTATTACTTTATTTCGTAGATATTGTATAAATGGAATCTTATTAAGTTGATTAGATTTATACGTAAGATTGTTATGCCTTTTTTTGAGAATAAAGGACATGATTATATTGTACATCTTGCAAAATATTTAAATTAGTATAGTTTTATTAAGTGAATTTATAAAATTCCACTTGGACCACTTAAGAAGTTTATCGAGTCCAAGAAGGAATAGGAATTGTATTAGTTTATATTATTTTGGTTAGTACATAGTTGTCACATCATAAGTCCACAAACTCCACATGGAAAAATATGTGGAAGAGTTTATTCAAAATTGTACAAGTCATAATATAAATTATATAGGTAGACCTTTGAAAAGATCTAATGTCCAATGTTCTAATGTTGAAAAGTCTAAGGTCTATACATTTTTTGAAGAACTGCACCAGCATGTATATTTGAATTTCTTGCAATAAAAGTAGCACTCTATTATTTGCATATGGTAACGATGTCATTTGTATTTATTGTTTAATTTCATTTATGTAATTATAATTTTATATTATTGCATTCATAGAATAGAACAATGTTAGGAATAGTTATACATTTTAGTTACTGAGATAAAGTAAACTAGGGGAGAAAGACTTACACTGTCTTCTAGGAGGCAAGGCCCACTCCTATAGCCAGTACCTAAGCTCTTGCCCCTACAATAGGTTAAAAATAGTTAATTAACCTTAGAATATAAAATAAAGTAAATTTCATTTTCATATGATATAAAGTCAAAATAGATAAATAAAACTAACTGCACGAGGATCCTCAACAATAGTTAAACTCACCAATAGGCAATTAATATTAGAATAATTCATTAATAGGTAATTATCATATTTACTGCATAAATCAAAAATTGCATTTTAATCTCATACTTGCACAATTTAATTTCTATTTATTTGCTTTTTTGCAAACACCTAAAACTGAAAAGAAATATGAGCTAAGCTTCGCATTGATCCCCACGATACAATATATACTGGATTGTTATTATTTAAATCTAACATTTATTTACCCTCAGATTGATAAATTAAGTGTAAGATATTACAACGGATCATTTTGATAAGAATTGATCTCTCAGATGACTCATTTTTAGAAAGCTATCTAGTTTTCTTGATTGCTCATAAATGTCGATCTAATCATGTCCCTCTTGCTTTTGGGCCCTATATATTGTAATACTTAATACATTTTCATGAAACATCTTCCATTATATTCTTCTCAAAATGAAATTTTCTAAAAGTATAATTTTGCCTATGTTTTGAGGAGATTTGAGGCCCAAAATTGCTTATTTTTGCATGCCATCCAAGTTTCCATGACCAAGGTTTCTCCTAGGGAAATATAAGAAAATTACCATAATTTTGGATACTAAGTGAAGAAATTGTTCAATCAAAAGTATGGCCACTTAAGGGGAAGTTTAAAAAGCATGCAAGGTTAATGTTGTTGGCATTTCAAAATCTTATGCAATACTAGAATCCTGACACTCAAAAATAAAAATGAGAGAAAATTAATTACAAGTCATTGGAAATATCTATAATCATTCTATGGCCATTGGAAATGTTTGACTCCATTGGAAACCATTTTTGAGCTATTAGAAATCATTCCCATGCTAATAAATAGCAAAGAAGCACAAGTCCAATTTTTTTTCCAAAATGACGTAAGCATTAGAGTTGGAAATCCCAAAATTATACAATGCCGAAAGGCCAAGGAAATATAAAAATAAAAATAAATTAAAACATAAGTAGCCAAAGTCTGAAAACTTGAGGGAAATAAAAAGTAAATAAAGCTAAAGCCTGGAATCAAGAAGTCAAAAGGCCCAAATTTGGGGTTTTCTCCAAGATAGCAATGTACAAACCCAAAATTAAGCAATTTCGTACTTTTTCAAGTAATGATGATAACAAAGCACTACTAAAGTCCAAAAATATGCCAATATGCCAAAGTGGAATAAATTCAGATATGTGGAGCACACAGTTGGGAATTGTATATGTAAAGAATCCAAAGTGGAATGAAGTCAGATATTTGGAGCATGAAGACAAAAATTGTCAATTTATAAAAGCCAAAGGAAAAATAAAGAAGTCAATGAAGCCAAACTACAAAGCCAAAATACATTATGTTAGAATCCATAATACCAAAAACCCAGTAAGTGAAAGCAAATCATGAAATTGAGAAGCCAAATTTAGACCTCGGGAATAAAAGAATGCCAATGAAACTAGAAGCCTGACAAGCATAAGAAAATACTCTAGCCATTGGAAAATTTATGTGGCAATGTGTTAGTTGAAATTTAAAGCCTAACCATGGGAAAATGCCCATCCCATTGCCTTAGAAATGGGAATTTAATACCCGATCATTGAAATTTTAACAACCATTTGAAATTTAAAACCCGATAATGTGTTTGTTGGAAATTTAACACACAGTAATGGGAAATTGCCTTTCCAATTAGAAATTTTACCTCGACAATTAAAAATTATTTCAATCGATGCTCTAGAAATGGATGATGTTATTATAGGTATAAAATGCAAACTTGGGGAAATATTGAAGCAATTTTGGAAGCTTGGAAATATAAATGCAAGACCAGGGAGATATAAAAATAAACTTGGGAATTATAAATGCATAATTCCCTAATCTTAGATGCTTGCAAACAAAAATTCCATTTATGATTGTAAAGGTAAAAAAATCCAAAACATGCAAATAAATTGTGGGGAAGAGTAAAATATAGTTGGAATCATTTAAAAATTTATCCAAAAAAAATATGAAAAAGCATGAGTTTATTAAAAACTAAAAAAAGAAAAAGAAAGAAATGGGGCACATAAAAAAGAAAGAAATTATATATATATATATATATACATGCAAAGAAATTGTGGGGAAGAGTAAAATATAGTTGGAATTATTTAAAATTTTATCCAAAAAAAAAAATGGAAAAGCATGAGTTTATTAAAAAACTAAAAAAAGAAAAAGAAAAAAATGGGGCACATAAAAAAGAAAGAAATTATATATATATATATATATATATATATATATATATATATATATATAATTAAAAATTAAAAATTGAAAAAATATTAATAATAATATTAAATTCTAACGTTGAAGATGCAGAGGAAGAAGAGAGAGAGCTAGGACATGGGTTTTTAAGGGTTTCAAACGAAACTGTAGAGAAAATACAGAGGGCAAGGCCTGTTGACCCAAATGGCAAAATTTTTGATAGGGATGATTACAGTAAGGAAAAGACACAATTTGAGGAAATGTAGTGGATTCAAAATACAATAGACAACTAATTTTTACAAGCCACACAAAGCGAAGTAAAAAGAAACAAGCACTTTTAGTTCACAATTGAAAAAGATATGGGAGATCACAATATTCAACAAAAATGAGCACAAGGGTTAAAGTGAACTAGAAATAAATTTCACGGCATAGAACGGATTAGAGAACTTGAAGCAAGGAAAATTAATCTAGTCCAAAACTTGAGCAAGATTGTTTTGAGGGCTCGAATGTTCTATGAAATTTGATACCAATACCAATACTAATGAAGATCATTTCTTGGGACATTAGAGCACTCAAGGGGAGTCCCTTAAAACAAAATTAGATTAGAAAAATGATACATAAAAACCGATCACAACTTGTCTTCCTTCAAGAGACAAAGGTGTCATTGGAAGAAATGGAGACAATTTCAAATAAAGTGTGGCCTACTAGAAGAATAAAATCTCTCAGCTCCCAAGGGGAATCAAGAGGTATTGCATACCTTTGGGACCCTAAAGAGGTAGTTATCCACCAAGTGGAATCTCTTGGCAGTAGTAGCTTAGAGTAGGCAATTAGACCAAGTTATGATATGCATGAATGCTTATGCACCTACTAGCCTGGAGGAGAAACACGAACAATAGATGAACATAAAATATATTATTACCTAATTATCTCAAGCATGGGCCTTGATAGAAGGATATTTCAATACCATCCTATCCTTGGAAGAGGATTTGAGGGAAAATGATAACTTAGATTAGATAACAGACCTCACGAAGGAATACATCAAAAACCTCCATCTTGTGGATGTCATGCTAGATACTGGTTTGATGACCTAGTCTAATAGGAGGTAAGGCTCTGCTTGCATTTTAAAAATATTAGATATATTATTGCTATTAGATATTATTTTAATTCATGGGCACATTCCTATGGTGAAGATCCTAAATAATGTAAACTTGTATCATTGGCCAATCATGGCAAAACTATGGAAATCCAAGGCCAAACACTCAACAATAAGATTACAACTGATGTGATTTAGAGATAACTCTTTTAGGCCTAGAGTGTAGATATGGTGGAAGGAAGACAAACCTCAACATGAAACCAAGATGTACTACTTTATGATGAGGCTTTAGCATATTAGATCCAATATAAGGACTTGTAACTAGGAAGAGTTTGGAGATGTCAAGAAGCAAAAAATGGAAGTGGTAACCCAAATCAAATATTTAAATAAAATTTTTACATGGATGGCCTGAGGGTTCGAGTATAGTAGAGATCAGACTTACATCCTAGCTAGAGGAATGGAAAAAATGGAAGGATTATTATGGAAGCAAAAATTTAGAATCCAATGGATCTAGGAGGGGGATTGAAACACAAAATTCTTCCACAAACCTCTTCTAGCCCACAGATTGCAGAATTTCATTCCATCCTTGAGAACATAAGTAGGAGATACTATCCACATATGGAAATGTATGAGGGCTATTATAGTAAACTATTTTGTGAGTCTATTCACAATAGAACCTCTAGATATGGAAGCCCAACAAGAAGTGTTATAGGAGATACTTGCACTAATAATAGAGGAAGAAAAATTATTTTTGACTAGACTAGTAACTACCAAAGAGTTAGGTCCGAGGTGTAGACCAATTGGTTCATCCAAACCCCATTAGGGGGGCGGAGGTCCAAGGTCCAAATCTCGGGCCTCATCGAAATGAACGCTTGTCCCTTTACTGGTTCTTTCAACGGCGTACAAGGTTTAAAATGATTGTGGCATGGTGGTTATAGGGGAAGACTACGCAAAGATCTGTGTGGTGGCTTCTAGGGAGGACAACACAGAATACTATGGTGGCCATAAAAGCTGGACAACCTGCCTAGATTTGTGGCAGCTACCAATTCCACCATGTAAAAAAAAAAAAACTACCAAAGAGTTACAACAGGTGGTTTTCAAAATGCAAAAATGTAAGAATCCTAGACCAATTGGATTTCCCATTTGAATTCTACCAAGAATTCTAGGATATCCTACATGTGGAACTTTTGGATGTGATTGAGAAATCTAGGAAAGCTAAAGATGTGTTGAAGGAAATCAATAAATCATATATAACTTTGATCCCAAAGGCACATGATGTAGAGAACATTACCGAGTTTAGAACAATAGCTTTATGTAATGTCTTGCTCAAAATAATGACCAAGATAATAGTGGAGAGGGTCAAATCACTTTTGTATAAGATTATCTCACTAGAAAAAGGTAGTTTTGTGAAAGGTAGACATATAGAAGATGAGATAGATTTGAATTAAGAGGCTATTCAATTCATGGATGCACATGAATCCCCATCCATTATCATTAGATTAGAATTATCCAAAGCATATGATAGGATGGACTGGGCTTTCCTCCTCAATGTAATAAGTCAATTTGGCTTCTCACAGGATCAGATAGATTTGATTAAGGGATGTATTTCATTAGTGTCCTATTTAGTTTGGATCAACAGTCGTCCTTCATAATTATTCATTGCATCTAGAGGTTATTAGGCAAGGAGATCCCATTTCCCTATATTTTTTCATCGTTCTGGCTAAATGCTTGGGAATGACAATGGACAAATGTAGGGAAAACCAAACATTAACAGGAATAACTATTGCAAATGGAGCCAACCCAATCACTCATCTCCAGTTTGTTGATAACTTTACTTTTTTAGGGAAATCAACCATGAAGGAAGCCTCAAGAATCAAACATATTATAAGTTGTTTCTAATGATCCATAGGGCAACAAATCAATGAGAAAAAGTCCAAACTTAATTCCTTCCTCTACTCACCCTGATAAGAGATCATTGTTCTTGACAAACTAAGATACCAAAATACTTCCCTTTCCATCACCTACTTAGACATTCCTCTTAAAATATGGAGACAAAAGAAGGATTGTGCCTAGCTAGTGGACAAAGTAAAAAGAAAATAGAAAAATGGACTAATATATGACTATCATTAGGGGGAAGAATAAACTTGTTAAATCATTATTTCAATCTATACCTATTTATGTATCCATAGTTTTGGACATTCCCAAGGTATTTCCAAGAGATTTGGATCAAATAAATCATCAATTACTCTAGAGGGGCACTAAGGAGGAAAGTAAACAGGCTCTGGTGTGTTGGAAAACTTTATGCCTTTACAAAAATGAAGGGGGACTAGGATTTAAATCAACTGTTAAGAATAATAATGCACTAGCAAATAAGCTATATTGGAGGATGTTGAATAACCCCAATGCACTATGGACCAAAATTCTAAGAGCTAAATATACAAAAAAATAAATTTTGGTAGGTATCATTCAACACCAACTACCTAGTAGAAGATCCTTTATCTTAGTAGTTTTGAGAATAGAAGAGGAGCTGATATAGGAGCTCTTTTGGATAATTCACAATGGTCAACATGTAAAATTTTGGATAGACTCTTGGGATGGGTACCAACCTTTGGTGGCTCAATTTATAGAGTGGAGATATTTCATGGAATAACTACACAAAGAAAATTGGATAAAAGTAGCAAAATACTATAGGTACTAGACTAAAAATATTAAATTTAGGAGAAATTGGATCCCCATAGTTGAATGACCAATTCAAATCCTAGAGAGGTAAAATATTGATATCCAATAAACTCTACAAATGAGATCACTTTCTTTGTATTAAGTGGAATATTCCCTTGGATGGGGCAGCATGAGTTTGGGGATTATACAATAGCAAGTGGATATGTAGTTCTATGTCAAAGTACTCCTAATCTACTTTGAGAATTATTGAAATAAATATGAACACACAAGTTATGGCCTAAGGTGAGATTCTTTATTTGTCTTCTTCTACATAAAATGACACTAATAGGGGAACAAATTATGAAAAGAGGTTACCATGGTACTTTTAGGTGTGAGATGTGTAGTAAGAACCTAGAAACACTATACCACTTATTTATTGAATGTCTTATAGCCTCAAAGTTGTGGAAGATGATGACTATATTATTTGTTATTAATTGGTCTAACTTTACCACCCTAGAGCATATGTGGAAGGAATGGACTACACAAGATGGATTAGACCCGTATGTTAGGTAGATAGTATGGGTAGGAACTACTCTCAAAATTTGGATTTGGAAGGAAAGGAATGACCACATATTCAAACAAGAGTCTAAGGACATCCACTATATTTGGAAAAATACCATAGCCAACATAGCAGAGACAATCCAACATACACTGAAGTATCCCTAGGAACCCCACCAACAATTGGAATAGATCATGAGTAGATTAAAAATTATTCCTAAGGTTGTTAATAAAAAAATAGTAACCATAAGGTACCCAAAAGTAATCATAAATGGTAAGTGGTAGCCTCCTCCAGAGGATTGGAGAAAAGTTAACACATATGGAGCATCATGAGGGAATCCAAGAAGATCAAGTGGAGGAGGGGTAGGAAGATAGTCGAATGGGATCCTAATTTTTACCTTTGCAAAGAATATTAACATTATTTCCAACAACCTAGCAGAGAGTTGTGACATACTTAGAGTGCTTTATGAGGAAATTAAGGTAGGCTATAAGAAGTTCCAAATAGAATTCGCCTCACAATTCATGATCAACCATTTGAAGAATCCAAGGGAGAATAGGAATCTTGACTAGAGACTAAGGAGAATTATAGAGAAGATTCATATGATACAGATAATATTTCTATCTATGGAATACAATCACATCTCTCAATAATAAAATATAGCTGCAGATATAATGGCCAACTAGGCTCTATATAAATACAACCTCACTTGTTATGGCTATCCCCCTAGATGGTGGGAAATACAAACTAGGGAAGATCTCTCTATCCTATCTCTTGATGTAGCAACATTAGACGTATTTCATCCTATAATTTAATGTATTAGGCTATTCCTATTATAAATGGGTTACTATAGTAGATTAGTTGATAGAGAATGGAATATTACATAATATTATATTAAAATATTGTGTCTATGGAAAGACAAACAATGTATCTCTTCTATTTGAATTTCGTAATATAAATTATTTTTTACCAAACAAATATTAAATTCTAACACAGATTTTTATTTTTCTTTGCAGGATATTTTCTTAGACGACTTTAAATTTAAAATATGATGGACATAATGGTGTATCTAATATTTTAATGCAAACCAAGCATGCACAAATGTGCAAGATAGCAAGCATGGTGGAATCAATGGTCAATCCAAAATTTATAGAGTAATGGAGATTTGATGAGGTATAACCATTCCAAAGTAAGCATCATGAAAATGGAGAATTTATGAAACATGACCAAAGTATTGAATATTTAATGAGGTATGGCCAAAGTATGATGAAAAGCAATCCCAATGGGCACATCCTAGAAATGAATAACAATTAATTGTAAATGTAACACTATTTGAAGGCTAAAAACTATATAAACAGTGTCTCACTACCCTATGGTAATGGTAAAAATACATCTATTAGTATGCCTCTTAGCTTTACTTATTTATTTGCATTTTTATTTGTAGTATGGATGGAATTTCTAAACCAGACTTGATACTTTTTGAGCTTTCCTTTTGTAATCCACCCGAGTGAGCAAAACTGAAATGAATGTACTCAATGAATATATTCATAATACAAGGTTTATAATTTTTTTTGGGTTCAATATACACATATTTATGGTGGTTGTACTGAGTCTATTTCATAGTCCTTTTCTCCTTTGAATATTGCAACATCTTGGAATTTATATTGTGTGAATACTAGTCGGGTTGAGATTGCTTTAAATTAGAATTGTCACTTTATTGGATTGAAGCTAAAGTTTAGGCAATATTGGTTTGTTTTTTTTAATTTTATATTACCCTTAAAATTTTACTTTTCTTTGGATCTTATTTAGATTAAGCGTAGGTTAATTTATGCTTGAAGCATTGAAACTAATTTTTTGCATCACATTTTAAAATTTTATACAACTTCAAAATAATCATTGTGGTTATATGTCCAATAATAACCTTAGTGCAATGAATGATATTGATTGGGAAAACACAATTGAAAAAGATTAAATTTTATCTTTCTTTTGTCCAATTTTAATTCTACTTAGCTTATGTACATCAAAGTATCAATATAGTGGAATTATTTTCAGGAAAATAAGTGTTTGGCTTTAAGACATTATGCCTAGGAAATCTATATTTTAAGTCATTACCAACAAATACCCCTTGAAGGAATAATTATCAATGACCTTTGAGTTTATCTACACTGATACCCAAACTTTGAGGGAAAAGAGTATTCCTTTCAAGAGGGAAAAAATTATTCCATGTATGTTGGGTTGCCATAGATAATTTGTTATTTACATGCACAAAAAAACTGACACTAAAAGGAGATCTCAATTGCTTATTCATTAAGTCCACTAGGACCTTAGTGCTAAACAAAAATGGTGCTAGAAGGAGGGCCACAAGCTCTAAAAATTAAATTGTTCCTAGTGTAATATTTATATTACACATCTTGACTGTCAAAACTAGAAACTAAAATCTTCATCACTAGTGTAGTTTTTTTATCCTTGGCCATTCCCCAAGTTCCATCAATGGCAAGATGAATACCTCATATATGGTAGCTTTAAATTTTGGGGCTTCCTTGTTACAATAGTATGCATTGATTAATATCTTAGTGGTGTTTCAAAGCAATGTAGAGGATTTAGCTGGTGGTATGCTTCAATCTACCCCCAAAACAATGGTCTTGCTTAATTCCTCTTCCCAAGTTGACCATTTGTATTAGCTTTTAGATTAATTTGGTGCTACTTCGATTAGCTCATCTCTTGTCCAACCCACGAATTTCATTTTGGATAATTTAAAATTTACTAGGTAGGCATAGTCTAATGTGTCTATATATTTATTTGTTTTTTTAGCTTTGGCTATAAGTGGGTTTGCTAGTTCTTTGACTATTATCAAAAGGGGTTCTATAGGGGTTGGGTATACCTATAGCTCAATGGAAGTGAGTGGTTTTGGGTGTTTGTAAGTGAAGGTCCTATTGGGATTGAGTTGTTTCTTATGTGGTGGTTTTGGGTTTAGTCTCTACAATGAGTCAAATATCTTTCTATTTTGGTAGTGTTTGCTTTACACTCATAGATTCTATAATTACCTCTACCATAACCCTTATTTTAACTAGGGTCCAAAGTATTCTCTATTATATATTTCTACTATTGGGTTAAGCCTACCATGTATGGAAACTATATTTACATCATTGTTAGGATAAACTTGTATGTAGGTTGCATCCATGGGGGTTTGATCAGCATTATTCCAATTAATATAAGAGAAAACATGTTGCTAAAACTAGTAATCCATTAAGGAGAAGTGATGGATGAGATGTTGATAAAATTGTTAATCCAGGAGCTAATCAAGATATTCAAGGAAGAGATGTTGTCAAACAATAAGAGGTGGCATGTATTTATGGGAATGTTGGGCAATTTGGAGAGAGGTTCATGAAAATAATTAGGGGTGTGATTTGAACAAGAGCAAGGACATGATGAAATCCATACTTTACAAACTAAAGAAACAAGTACAACTCATAAGATTCTCCTTCCTAGTAATATGTTGCCAAGTATTAATGATATTAATAAGAAAATGATACCATCACCTCTCCTTCTCCATTGTATGCACCATTACCCTTCCCATTTCCCTTCCACTACCCTACCCTACCTTACCCTATGTATTATGCACTTGAATCACATTGTACCCCCAACCCTATCTTCTCTTGTCCTATCCAAATCTTTATGATCCTTCCTAATATTATTCCTCTCTTAACCTAGTCCTTCCCAATACACCCCATATTTGACCTACTCATACCAATCCTCTATAATTAACTTGTGGTACTATCATATATTAACTTATACACCCCTTGGCCCAACCGCCCTATATTTGATTCACTTATGTGTGTACCCCTTAACCCATCCACCCTAGTTCTGATTTGTCTCCCTTATCAAATTTTAACCTACTTTAGTGTGTATCCCTCAACATTCCCATCCCAATATCAATTTGCCCAAGCCACCACCCTTTACCTCCACCTTGGCCTACCCATCTTGATCTACTTGCACCAACCACGCATCACCCCTCTCCCATTAAATTTGCACCTTGCTTCATCGATCCAACTACCTTTAGGAATAATTACTAGGGGATGTATTTTCTACAAGTCTACCATAGAGTTGGGAAGGAAAATAATTTGGTGTATCATATTATAGAAATAATTTGCATGTTAAATATTTGGAGAAAATTCTAAATGAAAAGTGCTACTAGGAATTACACGCTAGGGGACACAATGATCCCATAAGATATTATGATGAGTATGGAATACTTTTAAGTTGTCATATATAGCCAAGAGAAGCTAATTTTTGGGTTGTCAAACAAATTGGTATTTTAATAAGGAAGCCTATACGACCTATCCCAAACAATCCATGAATAGAAGATAAAAATAAAGAACCGTGTAATGCACATTGTAAACCTATTAAAAATAATATCAGAATAACATACAATAATTGAATCCCATACAAATAACATTGTAAGTCTAGATTTATTTATTTGTTGATATTTAGTCTGCATAAAACATCCATGAGTATATTCAAACTCTTAAAGTAAACACCTCAACTAGCCTAAAGAACTAGAAATAGCTTACCTAAAAAATTGAGTCAATTGATTCCATTTGGTCTTAGGTTGTTAAAGGCAACCACAACTTGAAATAATCACCTACTATGAACATAGTGATCCAATACAACCTCAAATAAAAGAGGCAAAGACAATTGAAGTCCCTTGATTTAAGGATTAGAGTTCTAAAAAAATAAGACAACCCATTTAATTTTATGAAGGAATTTTTACATAAAATCTTAGTACAAAAATAAATCCAACCAGTGAAGGCTTGGTTTATCCATGATGATTTTCTTATTATAAGGTTTAAGAACCTTCATGATAGAATCTAGATATTATTGTCCAAAAAAAATATTTTCATTCTTTCTGAAAGGATTTACACAGATGAAGACTTAATAAAAATAAAGTATGAGGACATAAAGGAGAACAAGATCAAAATGGTTGAAGCAAGAAAGCAACAAAAATAGGAAATCATGCATAGTGGAAGAGAGTGTCTACAACATGGAATCATCCATTCTCCTCATGACATCAAAACTTGTGTTCCAAGTCTACACTTTTAGTTATAGTATGGAATTGTGATGGCTGACTCTTTTTTTATACAGGTCTTCAAAGGATCTAAACCATAAATTTTATTTGATCTTGTTTATCACACTATATGTGGCTGACAAGAAACCACTCTATTTTGTTTTCAAAGTACTCTTGGCTATCCATGCATAGGCCAAAACTCTACCTTATCTCAAAAGGGTCTAGTGGGATTGGATGTCTCCACAAATACTGCATAGCTCCATGTATTTGGCTTGAATGTTCAAATATATACTCTAGGTTCTTATGGGTATCTTTGGAAATGAAATCCCCTTCTAGAAATTTTTTCTTTAATGCATGCTACTTTAGCTTAGTATCATTACCTTAGAAAATTAAAGATGTTGGTGGCCATTATTTTACATATTTACAACCTCAACTATTAAAATTCTTGGCTATTTGAGACATTCTCTTTGTAGGTGACTTCAATGCTTGAACTAGATGCATCTAATATATAAGGCATGAACTCTACTAGAATTCATTAATAAATTATGGAGTATATTTTTTAGGATGATTTTTTAAACTAGACTTCATAAGATAGAGTATCTAATCTTTAGATATTAGAATTACATATCTTGAATTTTAAAATTTGTGGGCTACAGGTCTTAAAGACTTCCCACCCAACCTTTCAACTATAATGCACCTCTAATTTGACCAAAAACAAGTTCAAAATTGACCTTGAAACTCTCTTGGCTCCATTTTAGTGCAAATTCACTTGCTGTAGCCACTGATAAATTTAACTCTCTAAAATACATAGAGCAAATTTTCCATTGTCAAATTTTGCACTAGAAAATTTACCACTCACCGATGAATTTGATAGACCTCTGTATCCACCCTAAGGAATAAATCATACTCATTATTCATTAATAGGGGTATGATCAATTGATAAGATAGAAATACAACTTCACAACACTCAAATAGACCCCCCAAATTATAAAACCCTATTTTTTATCTTTTTATCTCCATTTTGTAGGTGTGTCAAAATATCTAATCAATGGTAAAATTGCTAATGGAAAATTTGATCATCAGTGGTAAATTTAATTAGACCTCAGGAAAGGTAATTCTGCCACTTGGCATCTCCCTAAAATTTATTTTTCTATGTTTTTATCTTTTGATTTCTGCTTGCACATTCTATTTTTCTAGAATCACATTTATTTGGTTCAATTAATGGAACCTTAATTTAGGTCAAATTAATCTTTTAAAAATACATTTGCTCAAATTAATCTTTTAAAAACACATTTTCTTTGGATAGAAATCAAAATAACCTTATATTAAGTCTAAATTAATCTTCTGTAAGTACTTAGGCAAGAATATACAAAAGCACATAGTTGCATTTTAGGCTAAAGTATTTTATGCATCATCTCTTGTTTGCCCTAAAATAAAAGTACCCCTCTTAGCTTAGCTCATCATTAAAATGAAAAGCATTCTAGGTTGGTCCTTGTCTTCTTGAATTTTTTGTGATTTAGGCTTAGCATACGTTTTTAGTGATCTTTACCTTAAGTTTGAATAAGTTTTTAAGGCTTGAAAAAGAGTCATATTAACGATCCAAAACCTCAAGTATTTGTTTAATAAATCCATTAAGCACCATCAAGCATAACATCAACATTGACACCTTGAAAAACTGCATTGAGTAGAGCCTACTCGCGTTGAAGATTCCTATATCTTCAGGTCTCCTTTGGAAAGAGATCCCAAGCAGGGAAGTAGGGATATCCTAGTGGATTCCCCCCGCATGCTATGAGGTTTTCAAATCTACCAGTGATATACTCTCATCCATGGTTCTTTTGGTGTGAAACCATCAAAAACTATAATGGGTGCACATTTTAATAAATTATTGTGTAAAACAATCAACCAAAATACTAGTTTAAATTATATATTAGTTAACATACTTTACACTATCATGTAAATCATATAATTGTTCCATGATATACACCATTTTTGAGGCATGTTAGTAGATTTTAGTTGTCATATGATACTATTCTAATTCAAGAATATAAAAGTTATTGGTGGTGTATATTCCCTTTATCTAAATAAAGAACATGGATATGGTGATGAAAAGTATTTTCATAAGCTATTTAGACTCCTTAAATACATGAAAAGTCTATTTTTATTTTATAAATAATACACCTATTTATGACAAGTATGATCATAATAAAACTTAAAATTACATATAGATATTGAATCTTGTATCCATGGGTGCACATAGATAGGTTTTAACCAAATCTAAAGAGTTAGTCACTCAATTATTACTAGAGTCAAATGGGACTCAATGTTGATTTTTGGTAAATCAAACTAAACAAACATAATCAGTTTTATTATGTTATGGAAAGCCTCTCTCTAGGGTATATTTGTGAAGTACATTTAGATAGCCAAATATTAGGTATCCATATCATCATCTACAAACGACAATAACATAATCAATTCTCATTGCCAAATATTTGGTTATTAGAATGTACAATCACAAGATAAAACATATTTCCAATTCCTAAAGCATAAACAATAGATATGGGATTATTAGATTTATTCTATACAAAACATTACTTCCTATATCTTGTTCTATTAAATTCAATTTTTAAATTATCATCAAATGACTAGTGAAATAGGATTTAGTTCTTTGAATTTATATATATATATATATAACATTTATAAGGTGATAATAATATGTATTAATAAGTAAAAAAAAAAAATCATCAATACCTACAACTATATAGGTATAATTATCAAAAGGAGTCACCTACCTATGATAAAGGGAACAATTTAGAGGAGCAAACCATTCCTTTTAGATAATAATGTATTTGATAGCCCTTGGCTAAACATATCAAACCAATTTAGGTTGTAAAAGCTAATAAAGTAATTGCATCATATAGCTAATTTTTTATTATAAAATTATCTATTAAAACATTTCCATGCTAGTGCTAAGGGATATTCATCCTCTATTAATCAGGACCTTTTTGCTCTATTTATATATTTATTGAATGATCTTCCTAGAAGAACCTTGAAAAAAGACGTAATTACAATATTTTAATACATGTCTCGAATTCTCATAAATAAAACACATTGGTTGGAAATGAGAGTAGTTCCCACACTATTAATGTTGAACGATATTCCACTAAGGATAGATATTATGCTTGTATTTATAAAAATAACACTAATAGTTGATTTTATAGGTGGCAGAGAGTCTTGTCCTTCTATATATGGAACAAAGGTGACTAACTTTGTTAGTCCTTGGGTAGGAAGATATCAATCCCTATTGGTCAATGCTTTTGGTTCCCTTTATTCACCCTTTTTATAAATTTTTAATGATATTTATTAATGGTTTTTCTTGCCCTAAAATAAGGATAGAATGATTTTATTTTAGTGGTTGTTATTAGCTAAAACGTGAATAATATTGTATGTTTCCTATTTCTTTTAATGATGCCTTACAAATTTATTTTATTTACTATAAAGTATTTTTGTGGTTGGATTTCTTAAGGATAAAAGTCTTGGTAAAATCCTAATTGCCATTGAGTAGGTTTTAGCTTACCATTACGAATCCTCCTACTTATTTCAAGGGATTTAGAATGACTACTACGTCTAAAAAGAAGCAAATTCTATAATCCTTAGAAATAGAAGATATGCAATCTATTCCTCATGAAAATTTTATTATTCATCCTCTTTCACTTAACCATGTTCATGAACTCTAAATTAGGGATTAAACTGATAGAGATTATAATTTTGAGGAAGAAAAAGACCCTAATATTGACTTTAATGAACTTTATTGATATGTTGTAGGGTTTCAAAAAGTGTTAGCAACATCTAAGTTAGGTAGTGATACTGAGTGAAATGCTAAACCAAGATCACCCCTTAATGAAGCAATCATGAGAAGACCAAGATCAATGATAAATTTGGAAATTATGAAAAATTAACCACACATATGAATGACACATGTAGAATGCAATTCCATAAAACACAATCCCCATTTTGAGCTTCATGATGAAATATTAGTTGTGCATTTGATGGCCTTATCCACTAGATAGTCATAGGAAAGATACTAAATATCAAATGGAGGCTTCTAGGAGAGGAACAACCAAGCAAATGCAATATTTGATAACCAATATTACTCAACTTTTAAGTGCTAACAAAAACCTCATAGTACAAACTATTATCCCTCCTTTAATATTAAACCCCAATGCTCCTCCTCCACAACCCCTAGCTAACCCTTGGGGGGATTTACCTACAAATATTGATCCTACCTTGAGGAATTATAAAATCCAATATCTATCCACTAATATGGAAGATCTATGTCCTAGCATGTGCCTAAACTCTTTTATGATGGGATAAATAAATCCCAAATATTTGTTGATAAGTTCATGACATGTTATAGGGATTGGATACATAATGAGAAAGCTTTACTAAATTAATTACTAGGGCTTTAATAAAAAATTCTCTTTATTAGTTTGCATCCTTACCTAAAATTCTATTGAATCTCTAGATACCTTTGTTAGATTTTGATGAATGAGCCTTGGGAGATAACAATCACAAGATGCAAAATAAAATGAAAGAAAGTAAATCTTATAGATGATTGAAGCATGTTATAAATATAAATCATATAAAAATTTACAATGTATCTATGGAGGAAATGATCACTCCATTAACAAATCTAATGATCTATTTTGTATCCATCACCAATGAACGATGAGGCACACTGAACTATACTATACACTAAGCTACACTATCTAACTATGTCCCTTGACTCTATATCTATTTATCTGAGAGGCCATCCTTATATAGATATAATAGGATACTTGGCCAACACTCTATCTAGTTGTGCAAGGGATAAATTGCACATTGATACTTGTGCATTTATTACATTGCATGAAGTAACTAGATAACTTTCACATAAAGTAATCTAGGTATGTATCTTGGAGGATACATTTACATAACCCAAATGATGAAATAGACTATATTTTCAACACCTCCCTATGTTACATTATTTGGGTATTGAAGACTTTTATTATTCAATATGGATATTTTTCATCATCTTCTGCTTGATTTTCTTTTTCATTATTTGTATTCAAGATCATTAGGTAATTTGCATCTTCATATGATGTTGAATAGGTTGCATTTGGACCTTATTTCATTGGATGATATTTGACATGTTCAAATTCATCTTCTATCCAACCACCTTTATAGTCCTCCTTGTAAGTACCTTCATTTGATTTTGATTGTTGATGAATGAGTAGGATATGGTGTAATTTTTCTCTCATTCTTCTATGCTTACCTTTTTGGTGTACTAGTTTTTCCTCTGTTGCTTCAGTATTCATGTCTTGATTCCTTTTAGTATATTTCTTCTTCCTTTTTCTTCTTCTCTTCTTGTGATTCTTCTTTGATGTAGATTAAATCTGTGCTTTATAACAAGTTAGTATATCATCACAAAAGTATTTTTATTTATCATCAACTTATTTATTGTGTTGAGTAAGTACAAACACAATTAATGATAGATAAATCATCAGATATTCTTTTGGAGAAAATATAACCAATCTTTGTGAGTTCCACCATGTTGTGAAGAGAATTTCATGAAGATAGTTAATCAATGTCGTAAATCTACCTTATTTGGCTTCCTTAAGAAATAAGGAGAATTTCATCTTGTCATTAGAAGATAGATACTCGTATCCATCTAGAGTATCTATTAAGTTTTGAGAGTAGAATTCTACTTCATGGAATAGTTCTTCATTATTGAAAGCTTTTATCAAAATTTCATCCATAATGTTTCTTGGAATTGAAATTTTATAGAAACTTGATAGTCTTATCTTATAGCTTCCTAGTGATAAGAGTATGATATACTGATTGTTGTAAAAATATAGTTCAATTTTGGTTGATTTTGTACATATTTTGTAAGAACAAAAAATCAACTTCTTAACGCATTATTACTCCTAATTGAACTAAGCACTTTTTCAATTTTTGAAGAGGTTTTGATGTTGGAATTATTTTATCCATTTTTGAATATTTGAGACAAGTATATATATATATATATATCCAACCTTAATAGAAACCCTAATAACCTCTTTTATATCCCTTGTATTATTTCAAATTTCCAATAAAATAAATTTGATGGAGTAATCCTTGTGGCTCCAAAGTTTGGAAAAATAGAAAAATGATAATATTATTTGCAAAATAATTTAATCCAAGTTGAATTCCTTATTCCTCCTAAGTGATATTGCAAATATTAAATTAATAATATAAGTTGCCCCTTTTGCTTTTAAAATCTAATTTTTAACCTTAGTTTATAACCCTTATATCCCCAACCATGAAAGCAATATTTAATGGGATTAGACCTTACCTTTTTAGATGCAAAATCTCCTCAATGTTCAATGCTTTTTGTGGCTGAGTATAAAACATGTAGGTGGTACCTTAGGTGCTTAAATAAATGGTGATTCCTTGGAGTAGCTGGTCTTAAATGTTGGTACGTAGGTGCTGAAGTTTTGACCTTAAAAATGGAGGAGGCCTAAATGATTCTTCTTCCTATATTCAACTCTACACTTCAGAAGTTTTTGATGTGCTTCACTCATTCTTTGACTATGCTTTTATACCTCTTTGGATGTCTCTGACTGTGCTTCACTCACACATATTGAACTTGGACTTTGAATGCCTTTTAATGATAATTGATCATGGACTTTGTGGCATGTGTCACATCCATTACAAGCGAGCTCTCCCTTATTTATGTAATGCTCCAAGTCCTTTGTTCAACTCTCTTAAAGCAATCCAAAAATGTATGGAAACTCGTGTGAAGCTGGTGGAGAATATCAAGTGTCATTGCTTTGCTTGTAACTCCTATGTGGGATTTTCTAGAATGTTGAGAGCAATATTATTTCCATAATTCCAAGTGTTATTTTTGCATGGAGTCCATTCTTGTAATATCTTCGAATATGGAGATTATAACTCCTCAATTCCTTTGCTTTACTATGTTTCTTGGGTAGCAAGTAAGCTATTTTTCTATAGGTGGATCGACGATGCACTATGGATCTTGGACGATGATTTGGAGCTTCCTTTGGTGGATGGTCTTCTCCAAGTTATAGATCATAAATGTAACACCTTCACATCTTCCTTTTATACCTCTAATTGTGTAGAATCCCTTATATATTTTTGACATATTTTAGAAATATATGTGCACTTGCTTGTCTATGTAAATGAAGCTCTAGAATAATCATATATGAGCTTTAATTCTATAGGTATGTACATCCAATATGAGCCCTTGAGTGGCTCCTTATAGCTTGGGAAGAAGAGTGCTAATGTTTGGCCTTTGTTGGCTGATTTCATCTGTAGTAAATATGTTCTTTTGTGACACTTCAAAATATGATATTTTGCTATAAAAACCATACTAGAGTAGTGCATATAATGTATTATAATGTTTGTATGATGAGGCTTTTTAATATACCTTCTTTTGCACACTATTTCCAGATCTAAAATTCTGGTTTTGTGGTAGATTTTTCCTGCAATGTAAGGGTTTTGAGATTGTATTTTAAGAGTAGACACACCTTTCCCTTTTTTCTTGGACACTTTGATAACAATTCCAAGCTTCAAAAATAGTTGATAGAAGCTTTTCAATTGATGTAATTTTCTGCATTTTATTTCCTTGCATTTAACTTTGTAATACTTTTTGATTTGAGACTCACCAAGTTTCACTTTATTAAGCTTCTATTTCTATTTTTGGTTAGTTAATTTCTTCTCTATATTCTAGAGGATTTTAAACCTTTTTGGTGGCTTCTATTGGCCACTACAAGTTGCAAATTTTTGTGCTTCAATAGTGCCTTTAGACACTTGATACAAATCAGATTTTGTGCCCTTCAAGAAACACAAAACTAGTTTATTTTTGAGAGTGGTATAATAGTACAAGTACTTCACTTTTAATGCACTAATATTACACCTTATCACTCCAAAATCTGTCAAATTCATGCATTAATAATTTTCTGCAACTAATCAAGAATAACCTAAAATGAATCTTTTAAGATTTATTTTGTAATTTCACTACAATCAATGTTGTAGGATTTAGTATTTTTTTTCAAAAGTATATAATAGGTAGTTGATAGAAGCTAATATGAAATCTAATCAACTCCTAATAAATGTGTAAATAAATCCTTAAAAATAATATATTTCCTTTTTCACTTTAGAAGACTTTAATATAATTTTCTTCTTATAACTTTAATCCAAATTTAGGTGCTCTAATCAATATTATAAGTAATCCAATTAATGAATATTCTTGCACCAAAAGTTGCTTACCTGTTTTGTAGCTCTTCTTCCACATTTTTGGAGGATATAAACCTTGGTGTTTAAAAACACCGATTTTCTGCTTCATTTAGGATGTACGAAACAACTCCTTATTCACCAAATGATGGTCTCTAACTTTCTTTCACAAGCTTATGATTTGGTGGCTTGTTCTCCTCTTATGTTCTCCCCCTTCTACTATAGATTTGGATAAGTCTATGTCTCTAAAGTGGTTTCGTATTAATATGAGAGGTAATATTCAAATCTCCAATATTTTGTGAGCTTCTTCTATTTTCAAGTCTTCTTGTTGAATTTTAATTTCAAGCAGGATATTATTCTAGGGTTTGGCACTCCTTACCAAGTTCTTCTTCATGGATTTGGCACTCCTTGCAAAATTATTCTTCATATATTTGACACTCCTTGCAAAATTCTCCTTCATATATTTAGCACTCCTTGCCAAATTATCCTCTTGGGCTTGTTATCGAAAGGCAAAAATTATCTCAAGTCCTTCACTATCAGGGAATTCACCTTGATAGTGGATTTCTCCAATGAGTTCTCCAAAGAACTCTCTTGATATTCAACAAGGCTCTCCTAGAATTTTCTAGATGCTCGATGAGACCTTCACAAGGTATTTGATCTAGCAACTTCTAATGGTCTTCCTTAATACATTTTCTTTAACCTTCTACTCCTGGAACTATTGGTGGTAAGATCTTCTCATGGATATTTTTATTCTACTACTCCTGGCTTCGAGCAGGACTCCTAGTTCTTCTTCTTCTTATTCTTTCAAAACTGGAATATATTCAATGATATCTCCTAATATATTCCTTTTTAAGGGCTAATTTGATTCTAAAGAAGATACTATTCCTAAATTTCTTATAGGAAGTCTCTCAACTCACTAGATCTTCTATTCCTTAAAAAATGATATTAGTATTGAAATATGTAGTCTGCTTCTAAATCAGATATTCTTCTTGAATTCTTCTTTAGGATTAAGGATTTTTTAGCCTATTTCAATATTAAGGGTCTTGTGGCCTTTTTCAGTACCAAGGATTCTATGGCCTTTTAAGTATCAACGCTTCTATGGCCTTTTTAGTATCAAGGCTACTATAAAATTTTTAGTATCAAGGCCTTTATGGCATTTTCAGTATCAAGGATACTATGGCCTTTTCAATATCAAGGCTTCTATGGCATTTTTAGTATCAAGAATTTTCTGGATTCTTCTTCAAGGTTTCTATGGCCTTTCTATATCAAGACTCCTATGGCATGTTCTTCAACTATAGAATTATGTAATATAGCAGAGGAGATATTTAGTCTCCTATCTTCACCATGATCCTTCACCAAAATTCTTCTTTTGCAATATTCTACTATTGTACAATGAATTGACATCTGCACTATGAGGGCACACCGATATTTGAGCAAAAAAGTTGGAGTCTCCTAGCTTTCTATCATAGGAGGATTCCCAATCCTTTGAGAATTAATTTCCTACAACAAAATAAAATTTAGGCACTAGTTAGTAAATTACGGATAAGTTGGATGATCTTCACTAGATGATTTGTTAATCTAGTGGATTGAGTATTGAGTCCTAGTCTTCACGAGTTTTCCTAACAACTATGTGGAAAATTCTTTAGATGAAAATTGATATTCTCACAATGACACTGAGAGGGGGGGGTGAATCAGTGTAGCTAAAAATCTAATCTACAACTCTTAAAACTGAAGCAAAGAGAACTTGAAAATAGATAAAGCAATAATCACAAAAGAGCACACCACAACACACAATGTAACGAGGTTCACCAATTTGGCTACTCCTCAAGAATGACTGCTTGGACTATGGTCCAAATCCAGCCTTTGCAAAACACCAATTTTACAATCTATTTACCAACACCCACTGGAAGGAGCACCAACCCCTGATTTATCTGCACCAACAGAAAGGAGCACCAACCCCTATCCAAGCACCTACTTGGATCCCTGTTTTGAAAGTTATATTAATGACATACAAATGCCTTCACTTTTACAAGACCCTGATTGGTCTCCAATTTATCAAAATACAATAAACACTTCCTGCTCGGCTTATCGCTCTCTTACAGCACTCTTCTCACCCTCTTTCGACAACACTTTCACACATACGGTAGCAACCTTATTCTTCATGCAGACCTGCTTTTATAACATATTAGTCTCTATTTTTAACTTCTATTTTTACGCATGCAACCCGCAACTATTTCTTAAATATTCTCTTCTACCACTTGTCAACTGTAACTGCATCTTTATGTAACTCCTTTTGCGTATATAGAGTGGGCATTTCGTTAAAGACGTTACATGCAACATATACCTCTACCATGACTATTCATATTCTTTTCTGTGCATGCATGCATTTTTTGATTCTATTTATGCGACTGTTCGATTTCTCCTTCTTTGACTGTTCTTAAAATAGCTGCATGATTTCTATCTGTAATTGCCCCTGTAACTGTCGCATTTACTCCAGTTAACTCTTCTTATTTTGGCTGTATAATTTTCCTCTACAACTGCCCCTTTAACTATTGTTCTATTCCAGTTAACTGTCTGTTATCGTGTTGTTGCGACCTATCGTGAAATCACGACACTTTTGTATCTTTCTGCCCTTCTCACCTTTTACCCACGAAAATACATGTCATGAAATCACGACAATTTTTGCCTCCTTGTCCACTTCTTCGCTTGCACCCGTGAAAACCAGACATGTCATGAAATCGTGACACTTTTTGCTTCCGTACACTCTACTTGGCTTGCTCTAGCGAAAACCAGACATGTCACGAAATCGTGACACTTTTGCCTTCTCGCTACTCTTCTTGGCTTCAACCAGCGAAAATGGAACATGTCGCGAAATCGTGACATCTTTCTCTTCCATACACTATTCTCTGCAAACCCCAGTGAAAACCTGACATGTCATGAAATCGTGACACATTCGCTGCCTTGTGCATTCTTCTGCCTTTTGCACGCGAAAACAGAACATGTCACAAAATCATGACACTTTCGCTGCCTTATGCCTTTTCTATCTTTGGCCCACGAAAACGGAACATGTCACAAAATCGTGACATATTTCTTTGTCTTATGCCTTTTCTGTCTTTGGCCCGTGAAAATGAAACATGTCACGAAATCGCGACATCTTTCCTCCTTGACGCTTTCTCTTCGAACCTGTCGTGAAATCATGACACTTTCTCTCCTTGGTGCTTTCTCTTCGAACCTGTCGTGAAATCGTGACACTTTCTCTCCTTGGCGCTTTTCTTCTCATCGGATCACGAAAACCCGACATGTCGCGAAATCGCGACAGTTTTCTTTGCCTGTGCCTTCTCTCCAACCATGTCGCGAAATCGCGATAGTTTTCTTTGCTTGCGCCTACTTTCCAAACATGTCATGAAATCATGACAGTTTTCTTACTTGCCTTCTTTGCTTCCAACATGTCGCGAAATCGCGACAGTTTTTCCACTTGGCTTCTTTGCCTCCAACATGTCGCGAAATCATGACAATTTTCCTTGCATCTTCTCTCTCCTCGGTCATGTCACGAAATCATGACAATTTTGCTTGCGCCTTCTCTCTCCTCGTCCATGTCATGAAATCGTGACAATTTTGCTTGTGCCTTCTCTCTCCTCGGCCATGTCATGAAATCATGACAATTTTTCTTGTGCCTTCTCTCTCCTCGGCCATGTCACGAAATCATGACAATTTTTCTTGCGCCTTCTCTCTCCTCGGCCATGTCGCAAAATCACGACAATTTTGCTTGCGCCTTCTCTCTCCTTCGATATGTCATGAAATCACGACATTTTTCTTTTTGCCTTCTTTCTTCTCAACTTGTCATGATATCGCGACAGAAAACATGTCGCGATATCGCGACAGTTTTCTTACTTGTCTTTTTCTTTGATTTTTTGAATCTAGGAAATTTACTGTACATGTTCTGACTGACCTTTGAACTCCTGTCCACTGGATCAACTGCATCAACTGATCTATCTGTCTATGTTGACAACAATGAAAATACTTTTGCTGCACCTTGCTCAACAATCTCCCCCTTTGGAATTGTTGGCAACACTCATGCACTCTCCTGTAATTCTTCTCCCCCTTTGACAATAATACCAAAGGGCTACTGCAGACTCCCCCTAAGTCTATGCACAACATTATCAGATACACATTGTTATAGTTAGCAAAAATCATGAATATGAGCAAAACTACAAACATAGGCATAAATACTCCCCCTGAGAATGTGATCCCAATTGATAGTCAGTTCTTGGGAAATGTGACTAATCCCAACTTACTCCGAAGGTACTCAAAAACTTCCTTTGGTAGTGGTTTTGTGAATATATCTGCTACTTGCTCTGTAGTCGGAAAAAAATCCAATTTGACCTCACCTTCTACAACTTTATCCTTCAAGAAGTGATACCGGATTGCAATATGTTTGGTTCGAGAATGCATAACCGGATTCTTTGATATGTTTATAGCACTGGTGTTGTCACATTTAACTGAAATTGGCTCTTTGAAGTGAATACCAAGATCTTTCAGGGTTTGTCTCATCCATAATATCTGTGTACAACATGTTGTTGCTACAATGTATTCTGCCTCTGTTGTGGATAGAGAGACTAATTCTTGTTTCTTGTTGTGCCATGCTACCAGCCTGTCTCCAAGATAAAATGCTCCTCCACTGGTACTCTTTCTTTCATCAATACATCCTGCCCAATCTGCATCAGAATATGCAATAAGAGTGAAGTCCTTACCTTTTGGGTACCATAACCCATACTCCATAGTACCCTTGAGGTACCTAAAAATCCTCTTCATCGCTGTCACATGAGTCTCTTTGGGACTAGCCTAAAATCTTGCCACCATGCATACTGCCTATAAGATATCTGGTCTGGTAGCTATCAAATACAGCAAGCTTCCAATCATAGACCTGTACATGGTTTGATCTACATCTGGAGATTTGTCATCCTTGCTCAACTTGCAACCTATTTTCATGGGAGTGCTGATAGGTTTACTATCCTCCATTGTGAACTTTTTCAGCATTTCTTTCACATATTTAACTTGAGAGATAAAAATGCCCTTTTTATTTTGATTGACTTGCAGTCCTAGGAAATAAGAAAGTTCACCAATCATAGACATCTCAAATTCTTTCTTCATTTTAGTTGCTATGTCTTTACAATATTCATCCATGCTGCTGCCAAATATTATATCATCTACATAAACAACAAGTACAATAAGATGGCCATTCTCTATTTTGACATATAAATTGTTGTCCACCATACCTTTCTTGAACCCCTGTTTAATAAGATAGTTATCCAGCCTTGCATACCATGCTCTGGGTGCCTATTTCAGACCATACAACGCTTTATTTAACTTGCAAACAAAATCGGGATTGTCACCGAGTTGGAAGCCATATGGCTGTTCAATGTACACCTCTTCTTCCAGTTTTCCATTCAGAAATGCTGATTTTACGTCCATTTGATATACTTTGAAATTTTTATGAACTGCTAAAGCCAGAAACATTCTGATTGCCTCTAGTCTAGCTACTGGTGCAAAGGTTTCCTCAAAATCAATGCCTTCAACCTGAGCATAGCCTTTACAGACCAATCTTGCCTTATTTCTGACAACCTGTCCGTCTTCATTTAATTTATTTCAAAAAATCCATTTAGTACCGATTATGTTTTTATTTGCTGGCCATGGTACTAATTCCTAGGTTTTGTTTTTCTCAATCTGATCTAGTTCTTCATTAATTGCCTTCATCCAACTTTCATATGTGCTTGCTTCAACAATATTTTTGGGTTCAATGCTGGATAATAGAGAGTAGTTCCATACTACTGCTCTTCTTGTCTGTATACCAACTATTGGGTCCCCAATAATCTATTCTATGGGATGGTTTTTTTGCCAACTGCCTGTTTTGAATTTCTTGTTCTCTTCTTCTTCTGAGTCAATTCTTAAATCATCTGGGTCAATTTTTTTATTTTCTTCTGTTTCCATTTCTTCATCTCCTTCAATGACTTCTTCATAAATAGGGTAGTTTTCTTGATAAGTAATTTCTCGATCTCTACCTTCATCAACTTTAACATCTGCACTCTCCACAATTTTCTTTAGCCTCTTGTTGTAACATGTGTAGGCTTTGCTTTTTGTCGAGTAACCAAGAAAAATACCTTCGTCAGCTCTATCTTCAAACTTATCGAGATTATATTCAGTTCGTTTGATATAACACTTGTTGTCGAACACTTTGAAGTATCTTGTTGTTGCTTTCCTGCCGAACCACAACTCATAAGGAGTTTTTCTTTCATGCATCCTTAACATGCACCTATTTTGAATGTAAACTGCAGTATGTATTGCCTCTTTCCAAAATCGTCGACTATTTTGTTCTCAGCCAACATTGTCCGTGCCATTTCTTGCACAGTCCTGTTCTTCCTTTCAACAACACCATTCTGTTGAGGTGTCCTTGCTGCTAAAAATTGTCTTCTGATCCCATATTTTTGACAGTATTCTGCAAACTCCTCTGAGATAAACTCTCCTCCTCTGTCTGATCTTAGGCATTTAATTATTTTTTCAATTTGATTCTCAACCTATTTTTTAAAAATCTTGAACATCTCAAAGGCATCTGATTTAAGCTTTAAAAATAGTACCCATGTCATCCTGGAGTAGTCATCTATGAACAACATAAAGTATTTGTCACCATTTATGCTTTGTGTTCTCATGGGTCCACATAAATCGGTATGTATCAGCTCTAACGGTTTCGTTGGTGAAGTATTCCTTTGCTTTAAATGTGGATCTAGTTTGCTTCCCTTTTTGGCATGAAGCACAGATGCTATTTACTAGTTTGCCAATGGTAGGTATATCTCTTACTGCTCTTTTTGAACTTATTTTTACCAGATTGTCAAAGCTAATATGACCGAGCCTCTTGTGCCACAACCAATTTTCATCTTCCTGTCCAATCAAGCATGCTCCTTCTGAAGTTTCTGAGAGAGTATATAGATTTCCAGAAGTCCTCGATCTAGTAGCTATCAACTTCCCATTGTGTGCTTTTCTGACTTCACAGCCCTGCTTCTTAAAGATGACTTCATGACCTCTATCATAGATTTGACTTACGCTCAGTAAGTTGTGCTTCAAACCAATTACAAACAGAACTTCTTTGGAATTGATCTTTCCATCACTTATCTTGACTGATCCTTTGCCAACTATTTTGGCTCCATCATTATTTCCAAACTTTACAGAACCCCCTTCATATTTCTGTAATTTTTCAAATTTTTGTTTATCTCCTGTCATGTGACTAGAGCATCCACTATCCAATATCCATGGTGCAGATTTGTTCTATGCTTTGAATGTTGTCTGTACAATCAAGGATTCCTTTTCTTCCTTGAGTTGCTCTTTTTCTTTCCATTTTGATTTGACTGTAGTTTTGGTCACTTGTTTAGACTTTTCTTTGTCAGTGGCCTATGCATGTTTATCTAGGAATTTTTTGTTTTGCCTTAAACTGTTTGGTTGAGTTCTTCTTCCCTAATATTTATTTGTTGCATATGTGCTTCTACAGTTTCTTGCAATGTGTCCAAAGTTATGACAGTTATAGCATTCTACTGCATAATCCATCAAGGGTGAAAAGACATTTCTATTGGTAAAATTTCTTTGTCCTATATTATAAATGCAGTATGAAATCTTATGACCGTAAGTATTGCATTTAAAACAATAACCATAAAAGGAATGATTGAACCTGGGAGTTGGTCTTTGCCAATTTGTAGTAGGAGCCACAAATTTTCTTCTCCTTTGATGTGTGACTTTTGTGAATCCCTCATTGTCAACAGTCTTCTCGTGCCTGGCATTGTTGCTTTCTTTTGCAATATTCATTTTTCTTTGGTCAACCTTGATTTTATCCTCTTTCTTTACTGGTTCTATAGTTATGGCCTTTGATCCACTTGATGATTCTCCTTCGACAAACCCCAAGCCAAACTTGATGCCTGTAGTCCTCTGACTATTTATAATCTTTTCAAGCTTTGCAGAACTTCCTTCAAGTTTGTGATAGCAACTCAATTTTTGATTCTTTTCTTCTAGCCGCATTCTTAAAACAACAATCTCTTCTTCTAGTTTGCTGCACTCATCTATTCTCATGGTTAATTATACTTCAAGTTCTTCAGACATTTTCTTAAATTCTTCTATCTGTACTTTCAAACTGTTTATTATGTCATTCGCATCCTCAAGCTTTCTTGAGACCTTATTATTCTTTTTCTTTCTGTCTTCAACTCTTTAAGTGCAGCAACCAACTCTCCTTCCGGATAAACTTCAACCTCATCCTTACTTTTTGTATCACCTTCCTATTTTTCTTCTGTTTTTGCTTCTTCAAATGCCATGAACAGAGCTTCACCTGTTTCTTCTTCAGAATCTTCACTTGAGCTATCTTCAGAAGAGCTGACATTCTTGGATATGAAACTTTTCTTTTTGAAATTGCTTTTCCTAAAGTTTGGTTTCTTCTTCCAGTCACTTCTTTCTTGGTGTGACCCTTCATCACTTTTGGTTTTCTCATTCATTGGACACTTAGCTGCAAAGTGACCGACCCCTCCACAATTGAAACATTTAAATGGTAACTTTCCTCTATATTTTCCTTTTCCCTTTGTAAGTTTCTAAACAAAGTTGGCTTTCGTTTCATCCGATGTCTCTTCATCCTCAGATTCTTGTTCAGATTTTGTATTCTTGTGTGCTTTAAAAGCAGCTTCTTTGTCTATGGGCTTAGTTTGTCCTATTCTCATTTCATATGCAGTCAAAGAGCCATGCATCTCGTCCATGCTAAAACTATTTAGATCTTTAGCCTCTTCTATTGCAGAAACTTTAGAATTAAATCTTTTGTGAAGAGTTCTAAGTACCTTTTTTATGACAACTGCATCTTCAATTTTTTTGTCGAGTCCTCTGATTGCATTAATGATTCCATTGACTCTCAGCATATAGGCCTCTATGTTCTCATCGTCATTCATTTGTAATGCTTTGAACTGAGCTCGATGAGTTTGCAGCTTGGCTTCCTTGATCTTGTTGTCTCCTTCATGGATGCTCTTCAATTTGTCCCACATGTCTTTTGTTGATGTACAACTCATGATCCTTATCAGTTCACTGTCTACTAGCCCACACATTATGGCATTCTGTGCTTTGGAGTTATTCTCAAACTTCTTCTTCTCAGTAGTATCTGTTGGAGGAGTAGAGGGTACTGTGTATCCATTTTCTACTGACTCCCAAATGTCGTATCCTAACGCACTTAGATATGTCTGCATCCTGAGTCTCCAGAATGAGTAATTAGTTCCATTGAACAAAGGAGCTTTGTTTGATGAGAATCCTTCATTACCTACCATTGTGTTCCTTCCAAGATCACCTAAGCTGATTAAGCTTTGTTCAGGAACCTTGCTCTGATACCAATTGATATTCTCACAATGACACTGAGAGGGGGGTGAATCAGTGTAGCTAAAAATCTAATCTACAACTCTTAAAACTAAAGCAAAGAGAACTTGAAAATAGATAAAGCAATAATCACAAAAGAGCACACCACAACACACAATGTAACGAGGTTCACCAATTTGGCTACTCCTCAAGAATGACTGCTTGGACTACGGTCCAAATCCAGCCTTTGCAAAACACCAATTTTACAATCTATTTACCGACACCCACTGGAAGGAGCACCAACCCCTAATTTATCTGCACCAACAGAAAGGAGCACCAACCCCTATCCAAGCACCTACTTGGATCCTAGTTTTGAAAGTTATATTAATGACATACAAATGCCTTCACTTTTACAAGACCTTGACTGGTCTCCAATTTATCAAAATATAGTAAACACTTCCTGCTCAGCCTGTCGCTCTCTTATAGCACTCTTCTCACCCTCTTTTGGCAGCACTTTCACACATATGGTAGCAACCTTATTCTTCATGCAGACCTGCTTTTATAACATATTAGTCTCTATTTTTAACTTCTATTTTTATGCATGCAACCCGCAACTATTTCTTAAATATTCTCTTCTGCCACTTGTCAACTGTAACTGCATCTTTATGTAACTCCTTTTGCGTATATAGAGTGGGCATTTCGTTAAAGACGTTACATGCAACATATACCTCTACCATGATCGTTCGTATTCTTTTCTGTTCATGCATGCATTTTTTTATTCTATTTATGCGACTGTTCGATTTCTCCTTCTTTGACTGTTCTTAAAATAGTTGCATGATTTCTATCTGTAGCTACCCCTGTAACTATCGCATTTACTCCAGTTAACTCTTCTTATTTTGGCTGTATAATTTTCCTCTACAACTGCCCCTTTAACTATTGTTCTGTTCCAGTTAACTATTTGTTATCGTGCTGTTATGACCTATCATGAAATCGTGACACTTATGTATCTTTTTGCCCTTCTCGCCTTTTACCCACAAAAATACATGTCACAAAATCACAACAGTTTCCGCCTCCTTGTCCACTTCTCCGCTTGCACCCGCGAAAACCAGACATGTCACGAAATCGTGACACTTTTTGCTTTCGTACACTCTACTTGGCTTGCTCTAGCGAAAACCAGACATGTCACAAAATCGTGACACTTTCACCTTCTCGCTACTCTTCTTGGCTTCAACCAGTGAAAACGAAACATGTCACGAAATCATGACATCTTTCTCTTCCATACACTATTCTCTGCAAACCCCAACGAAAACCTGACATGTCATGAAATCGCGACACATTCATTGCCTTGTGCATTCTTCTACCTTTTGCACGCGAAAATGGAACATGTCACGAAATCGTGACACTTTCGTTGCCTTGTGCCTTTTTTGTCTTTGGCCCACAAAAATGGAACATGTCACGAAATCGTGACATCTTTCTCTGCCTTGTGCCTTTTCTGTCTTTGGCCCGCGAAAATAGAACATGTCATGAAATCGTGACATCTTTCCTCCTTGATGCTTTCTCTTCGAACCTGTCGCGAAATCGTGACACTTTCTCTCCTTGGCGCTTTCTCTTCGAACCTGTCGTGAAATCGTGACACTTTCTCTCCTTGGCACTTTTCTTCTCATCGGATCGCGAAAACCCGACATGTCATGAAATCATGATAGTTTTCTTTGCCTGTGCCTTCTCTCCAACCATGTCGCGAAATCATGACAGTTTTCTTTGCTTGCGCCTACTTTCCAAACATGTCATGAAATCGTGAAAGTTTTCTTACTTGCCTTCTTTGCTTCCAACATGTCATGAAATCACGATAGTTTTTCCACTTGGCTTCTTTGCCTCCAACATGTCACGAAATCGTGACAATTTTCCTTGTGTCTTCTCTCTCCTCGGTCATGTCGCGAAATCATGACAATTTTGCTTGTGCCTTCTCTCTCCTCGTCCATGTCACGAAATCATGACAATTTTGCTTGCGCCTTCTCTCTCCTCTTCCATGTCATGAAATCGTGACAATTTTGCTTGTGCCTTCTCTCTCCTCGGCCATGTCGCGAAATCACGACAATTTTTCTTGCGCCTTCTCTCTCCTCGGCCATGTCGCGAAATCACGACAATTTTGCTTGCGCCTTCTCTCTCCTCCGATATGTCATGAAATCACGACATTTTTCTTTCTGCCTTCTTTCTTCTCAACCTGTCGCGATATCGTGACAGTTTTCTTACTTGTCTTTTTATTTGATTTTTTGAATCTGGGAAATTCACTGTACATGTTCTGACTAACCTCTAAACTCCTATCCATTGCATCAGCTGCATCAATCGATCTATTTGTCTGTGTTGACAACAATGACAATACTTTTGCTGCACCTTGCTCAACAAAAATAATCTCAATATTTTCTAAAAACGATATTCCTTTCATTCCTATCTTTGTGACTCTCCTAAAATATACCAGTTAGATTCTTCTAATATCTTTTGATAGTGGTTGGTCCAGCAGTGCATCAATTTTATAAAAATATTAGGCTAACTGATAATGACAGTTTTCCTATTGACCTACACATACTATATCTACCGTAGCTTTGATTAAACTGTTAGCTTTTGATGAATGAGCCTTCAAAGATAACAAACATAAGATGCATAATAACATGAAAGAAAGTAAATCTACTAGATGACTAAAATATGGTGTAAATATAAATCATATAAATGATTACAATCTAGCTATGGAGGAAATGAGCACTCCATTAACAAAGCTACTGATCTACATTGTATCCATCACCAATGAATGGTGAGGCACATAGAACTACACTATCCACTAATCTAAAATATATGACTATATCCCTTGAATCTATATATATCTATCTAATAGGCCATCCTTATATAGGTAAAATATGATACTTGGCCAACACTCTATCTAGCTATGCAAGGAACAACTTGCACATGTACAAATTTCACATTGACACATGTGCATTTATTATATTTCATGAAGTAACTAGATAACTTGCACATAAATTAATCTAGGTATGTATCTTGGAGGATACATTTACATAACCCAAATGATAGAATAGAATCTATTTCCAATGACCTTTATCAAAATTTGAAATAAAAATTTAATGATTGTTAGAATTGAAAGGATTTAACAATCCTATATTTTCCAGTATCTAGTTGTTTGAAAAATAATATCACCGTAATATCTAAAGCTATCAACAAGAATCAAATGACACAATGAAATATCTATAGATTAATGGGAAGCATAAGCAAATGCTACAATAATCTAACTAGAATCTGATATAATTATAATACTAACTATTTGTCTCACTCTCAAAGAGAGGGAAGCCCTTGTTCATATAGTAAAGGATGTACAATGAGGATAGTAGGATCAAACATGAAAAATGAAGGAATTGATATCCACCAACCATAATTGGGCACAACATGAGCCATGGATGAAAATAGAAGGAATGAATATCCATCCTAGAAAAAGAGGCTAATAAGACAAGATAGCCAACTAGTATTTATAAAGCCATATGAGCTAATATCCCACTAATAAATAATATGGAAATAAATATAAGCTCCTGGGTAATATCCAAAGTGAATTAAAGTAATAATGTGCATGAATAATACACCAACACCCCCCTTAAGTGAAACTTAGGATAAAGTGTACAATATAATGAAAGAGGTATATCCTCAAATATGGGTCCCAAAAAATAGGCCTGATGAGGTACCCATGTACAATATACTATTAATTTGAAGGAAGGAGGGCTCAATAAGACCCCCCAAGGAAAAATTCCTCTACCTCATGCATTGATCACAAATCAAGGAAATGAGGTGATGCCAAAGGTTTAGTGAAGATGTTTGTAATATTCTCATGTGTAGCCATGTGCATTGAGAACTCGATCTTGGATAAGATGCAAAATGAAGTGCATATGGATATCAATATTTTTGGTGTGTTGGTGCTCTATTGGATTACAAGAGATGTAAATAGCACTTTGGTTGTCACATAAAAGAGTAGTAGGATGATCAAGTGAAAAACCAAACTCTATCAATAATTTGTGAAGCCAAAGAACCTCTTGGTTGGTAATAACTGCTACTCTATACTTGGCCTCTATTAATGAAAGTGCAATAGTATATTACTTCTTGTATGACCAAGCAATAGGACTAGTACTAAGACAATAGATAAACCTTGAAGTAGAACACCAATCATCAACACTGTCTACCCAATCTGAATCTAAATAACCAACAATATTTAAAGTCCCTAGTATGTACAAAAGATAAAAATGTGATGTAACCTAAATATATCTCAAGATACACTTAGTTTACTTTCAATAACTCTCATGTGGATCTCATGATAATCAGGAGACAAGCCCAACAACAAAGAAAATATCAGTATGAGTATGTTTTAGGTACATAATACTACCTACCAACTACATATATAAGGTAGGACCACATCAAGGTGTGGTTCAAGTGAAGGTCAAAGTTATGCCTAACTAAAATAGAGAAAGGGTTAGCTTGCAATTAGCCATACCAAATATATGAAGTAAATTAAGTGTGTACTTTTGTTAACATATAGAAATACTTGAAGAATATTATGTAATTTGATGACCAAGAAAAATTGTAGAAGTCCTAAATATTTCATATCAAAATTCTCAATCAAGGAGCATTATGTAGTCAAAATCGTGCTAGAGGAACTTTTAGTGAGGATGAGATCATCAACATAAAGAACAAGTATAAGAATATCCTATCCAATCCTCTATATGTAGACTATGTGGTCAAAATGGCAGTGTGCAAATTAGAAGCAAGCAAGAAGGTATCAAGGATATTTCTTGAGACCATAGAGTAATCTTCTAAGCCAATAAATAAGTTAAGGGTCCTATGAAAATCCTGGTGGCTTCTCCATGTAAATATTCTCATGCAAGTCACCATAGAGAAATGCACTCTTCATATCCATATGATAAACTGATTGATATTCTCACAATGACACTGAGAGGGGGGGTGAATCAGTGCAACTATTTAAAACTTAAATCTGCAGCTCCTAATGCTGAAATAATGCAAGCTTAAAATAGATACAACAAGTATAACAAGATAGCATCACACAACACAAAATATAACGAGGTTCACCGATTTGGCTACTCCTCAAAAATTGACTGTTTGGACTACAATCCAAATCCAGCCTTTGCAAAGCTTCAACTTTACAAGCAATTTACCAGCACCCACTGGAAGGAGCACCAACCCCTGATTAACCAGCACCAACTGGACTTCTATTTTGAATCTAGATTTGACATAAAAATGCCTTCTCTTTTACAAGACCCTCACTGGTCTATTGCTCACTCAACTCAATCTCATAGAAGCATAAGGAGAATTGTTAGATACTCAATATCTTCTATTGCTTACAAAACCTCTCTTTTCATTATTTTTTTTTTCTCTTTTTTTTTCTTTTGTTTTTCAAGAATAAACAAGGTTGCAGTAACCTTACTTACTGCACTTTTTCAGTCCTTTATACTGGCTCACTCAAACGGCTCTTTCAAAATGACTCTACTTTTCCCTCCTTTTTGCCATGCATTCTCAGCTACGTTCAATCTGCCACACTCTCTCTGATGCGCTCTGTCTTTCAGCCACTATTTTTTTGACGCATTCTGACAGTCTTCTCTGCTCACTCTGACAGCCTTTTCTATGCATTCTGACAACCTTTTCTATGTATTTCGATGCTCTGTCATTCTTATCTTCTCTCTTTTGAATTCTGAGCTACCTTTTCACTTCTACGCATAACTGCCCTTTCTGACACACGCAACCTGTTAATGAATTTCTCTTTAATCGAGATTCTCAGAATATCCACCCCTCTGATAGTCTCACAGCGTTACGGCCTTGTAACAGTCGTTCTGTCTTTAATGCACTATTCTATAACTGCCACCTATAACTATAGTTCGACTCCAGTTAACTCTTACATGTTTGGATGTATGATTTTCCTCTGCAACTTCCCCTTGCAACTATCGCTGTGTATGCTTCTCGGCTTTTACCCATGAAACTATGACATGTCACGATATCGCGACATTTCTGCCCCTTTGACTTTTTCTTGATAGTTGACCATGAAAACATGACATGTCGCTATATCGCGACATTCTCCGCCTCCTTGTCCTCTTCTCGACCACCACCATTCTGTGCTTTTCCTTGTCCTCTTCTCGGCATGCAACCTGTAAAATACATGTATTTTGTAATCGAACTTCTCCTTGACTCTTTCTCACTGTTTTTTTTTGAAAACAGAACATGTCGTGAAACGTCGACACTTTCTTCCTTATGCACTTCTCGCTTTCAAAACAAAATGGAACATGTCACGAAATCGTGACACTTCTCTCCTTTGTGCTTCTCTCTTTTGTCAAATGACACTTGTCTTCTTTTTCGTCACGCTTTTCTTTCTCTTCTTTTTTCCTTTTTCTCGAAATCGTGAACTTTCTCCTACCTTTCTCTTCGTGAAAATCGCGACACTTTTTCTCCTCTTTCTTCTTTGTCAAATCGTGACTTTTTTTCTCCCATGTCAAATCATGACACTTTTTCTCCTTAGCGCTTCTTCTTGCAACATGTCATGAAATCATGATAGTTTTCCTTACAAGCGCTTTTCTCCAACATGTCACGAAATCGATGAAGTTTTCCTTGCAAGCGCTTCTTCTCCAAACATGTCATGAAATCATGATAGTTTTCCTTGCAAGCGCTTCTTCTCCAAACATGTCACGAAATCGTGATAGTTTTCCTTGCAAGCTTCTTCTCCAAACATGTCATGAAATCGTGATAGTTTTCCTTGCAAGCGCTTCTTCTCCAAACATGTCACGAAATCATGACAGTTTTCTTACTTGCCTCTTCTTCTCCGAACATGTCATGAAATCATGATAGTTTTTCTACTTGCCTTCTTTTCTTCCAACATGTCATGAAATCACAATAGTTTTTCTACTTCTTCTTTCTCAACATGTCGTGAAATCGTGACAGTTTTCTAGCTTCTCAACATGTCACGATATCATGACAGTTTCTTTTCCAGCTTCTCAACATGTCAGAAATCGTGACAATTTAGCTTTTTCCTTCTCAACATGTCATGAAATCATGACAATTTTTCTTGCTTTTTCTCTCTCCTCCGATATGTCATGAAATCGCGATAGAAAACATGTCGCGATATCGCGACAGTTTTCTTACTTGTCTTTTTGTTTGATTTTTTGAATCTGGGCCACTTCTGTCTTCTTGGAAATTCACTGTACATGTTCTGACTGACCTCTGAACTCCTGTCCACTGCATCAACTGATCTTTCTATCTGTGTTGACAACAATGACAATACTTTTGCTGCACCTTGCTCAACAATCTCCCCCTTTGGAATTGTTGGCAACACTTATGCAATCTCTTGTAATTCTTCTCCCCCTTTGACAATAATACCAAAGGGCTGCTGCAGACTCCCCCTGAGTCCATGCACAACATTCTCAGGCACAATTTGTTATCCTTAGTAAAAATCATAAATAAGAGCAAAAATATAGACAAATATATGAATGCTCCCCCTGAGAATGTGTTCCCAATAGCTAGTCAGTTCTTGGGTAGTGTGACCACTCCCAATTTACTATGAAGGTATTCAAAAACTTCCTTGGGCAATGGTTTTGTGAAGATATCTGCTACTTGCTCTGTAGTTGGAACAAAATCCAATTTGACCTCTCCTTCTGCAACTTTATCCTTCAAAAAGTGATACCGGATTGCAATATGTTTGGTGCGGGAATGCATAACCGGATTCTTTGAGATGTTGATAGCACTGGTATTATCACATTTAATTGAAATTGGCTCTTTGAAATTAATACCCAGATCTTTCAGTGTTTGTCTCATCCATAATATCTGTGTACAACATGTTGTTGCTGCAATGTATTCTGCTTCTGCTGTGGATAGAGAGACTGATTCTTGTTTCTTGTTGTGCCATGCTACCAATCTATCTCCAAGATAAAATGCACCTCCACTGGTACTCTTTCTGTCATCAATACATCCTGCCCAATCTGCATCAGAATATGCAAAAAGAGTGAAGTCTTTACCTTTTGGATACCATAACCCATACTCCATAGTACCCTTGAGGTACCTAAAAATCCTCTTCACAACTGTCACATGAGTCTCTTTGGGACTAGCCTGAAATCTTGCAACCATGCAAACTGCCTGTAGGATATCTGGTCTGGTGGCTGTCAAATACAACAGGCTCCCAATCATAGATCTGTACATTGTTTGATCAACATCTGGAGATTTGTCATCCTTGCTCAACTTGCAGCCTGTTGTCATGGGAGTGCTAACAGGCTTACTATCCTCCATTGTGAACTTTTTCAGCATTTCTTTCACATATTTAACTTGAGAAATAAAAATGCCCTTTTCAGTTTGATTAACTTGCAGTCCAAGGAAATATGAAAGTTCACCAATCATAGACATTTCAAATTCTTTCTGCATTTTATTTGCTATGTCTCTACATGACTCATCATTGCTGCTGCCAAATATTATATCATCTACATAAACAACAAGGACAATAAGATTGCCATTCTCTGTTTTGATATATAAATTGCTATCCACCATACCTTTCTTGAACCCTTGCTGAGTGAGATAGCTGTCCAGTCTTGCATACCATGCTCTGGGTGCTTGTTTCAAGCCATACAATGCTTTCTTCAGCTTGCAAACAAAGTTGGGATTATCACAGAGTTGAAAACCATCTGGTTGTTCAATATAAACTTCTTCTTCAAGATTTCCATTCAGAAATGTTGATTTCACATCCATCTGATAAACTTTGAAATTCTTGTGAACTGCTAAAGCCAGAAATAGTCTGATTGCTTCAAGTCTAGCCACTGGTGCAAAAGTTTCTTCAAAATCAATCCCTTCAACTTGAGCATAGCCTTTACAGACCAATCTTGCTTTATTCCTTACAACCTGTCCGTCTTCATTCAATTTGTTTCAAAAAATCCATTTAGTACCGATTATGTTTTTATTTACAGGCCTTGGTACTAACTCCCAGGTTTTGTTTTTCTCAATCTGATCTAGTTCTTCATTTATTGCCTCCATCCAACTTTCATCTGTGCTTGCTTCAGCAATATTTTTGGGCTCAATGCTGGATAACAGAGAGTAGTTACTTATTACTCTTCTTCTTGTTTGAATACCAACTTTGGGGTCTCCAATAATTTGCTCTCTGGGATGATTTTTCTGCCAGCTGCCTGTTTTGGATTTCCTGTTTTCTTCGATTTCTAAATCAGTACTGAAATCATCTGAGTCAAATTTTTGTTTCTCTTCTTTTTCTTGATCTTCATCCTCTTCAATAAATTCTTCATAAGTAGGGTAGTTTTCTTCATAGCTGATTTCTCGTTCCCTACCTTCATCAACCTTAACATCGGCACTCTCAACAATTTTCTTTAGTCTTTTGTTGTAGCATGTGTAGGCTTTGCTTTTCGTCGAGTAACCAAGAAAAATACCTTCATCAGCTCTATCTTCGAACTTACCAAGATTATCTTCAGTTCGTTTGATGTAACACTTGCTGCCGAACACTTTGAAGTATTTTGCTGTTGCCTTTCTGCCAAACCACAGTTCATAAGGTGTTTTGCTTTCATGCGTCCTCAACATGCACCTATTTTGGATGTAAACTGCAGTATGAACTGCCTCTTTCCAAAATCTGTCAGCTATTTTGCTCTCAGTCAACATGGTCCGTGCCATTTCCTGCACAGTTCTGTTCTTTCTTTCTACCACACCATTCTGCTGAGGTGTTCTTGCTGCTGAAAACTGTCTTCTAATCCCATATTTTTCATAGTATTCTGCAAACTCCTCTGACATAAACTCTCCTCCTCTATCTGATCTTAAACATTTAATTCTTTTTCCTGTTTGATTCTCAACTTGGTTTTTGAAAGACTTGAACATCTCAAAGGCTTCTGATTTAAGCTTCAAAAATAGTACCCATGTCATTCTGGAATAATCATCTATACACAGCATAAAATATTTGTACCCATTTATGCTTTCCGTTCTCATGGGTCCACATAAATCAGTGTGTATTAGTTCTAATGGTTTGCTCGTGAAGTACTCTTTTGCTTTGAATGTGGCTCTGGTTTGCTTCCCCTTTTGGCATGAAGCACAAATGCTATTTGAAGGTTTGCCAATAGTGGGTATATCTCTTACTGCCCTTTTTGAGCTGATTTTTACCAGATTGTCAAAGCTTATATGACCGAGTCTCTTGTGCCACAGCCAATTTTCTTCTTCTTGTCCAACCAAGCAAGCTCCTTCTGAAGTCTCTGAGAGAGTATACAGATTTCTAGAAGTCCTCAATCCAGTAGCTATCAACTTCCCATTTTTTGTCTTTCTTACTTCACAGCCCTGCTTCTTAAAAATTACTTCATGACCTCTGTCACAAATTTGACTTACACTCAGTAAGTTATGCTTCAGACCAATCACAAACAAGACTTCTTTAGAGTTGATTTTTCCGTCACTTATCTTGACTGATCCTTTACCAACTATCTTGGCTCCATCATTATTTCCAAATTTTACAGAACCACCTTCGTATGTCTGTAACTTATCAAATTTTTGTTTATCTCCTGTCATATGACTGGAGCATCCACTATCCAGAATCCATGGTGCAGATTTGTTCTGGGCTTTGAGAGCTGTTTGAACGATCAAGGATTCCTTTTCTTCCTTAGGTCGCTCCTTTTCTTTCCATTCTGATTTGATGGCAGTTTTGGTCACTTGTTTTGCCTTTTCCCTTTCATTGGCTTGTGCCTGTTTTTCGAGAAATTTTCTGTTTTGTTTCAATCCATTTGGTTGATATTTTCTTCCCTGATATTTATTTCCTGCAAAAGAGCTACGACAATTTCTTGCAATATGTCCAAAGTTATGACAGTTATAACATTCTACTGCATAATCTATCAAAGGTGAAAAGATATTTCTACTAGTGAAATTCCTTTGTCCTACATTATAACTGCAATTTGAAATTTTATGACCATAAGCATTGCATTTAAAACAATAACCAGAAAAGGAACGATTGTACCTGGGTAATGGTCTTTGCCATGTTGTAGTAGGTGCCATAGGTCTTCTTCTTCTTTGATGTGTGACTTTGGTGAATCCATCATTGTCAGTACTCCTCTTGAGCCTGGCATTATTGTTCTCTTTAGCATGATTTGGTCTTTCTTGATCAACCCTGATCTTACCTTCTTTCTTTATAGGTTCTTCAGTTATGGCCTTTGATCCCTTTGAGGATTCTCCTTCGTCAAAGCCCAAACCAAATTTGATGCCTGTAGGCCTTTGGTTATTTAACATTTTATTCAGCTTCATAGAACTGTCTTCAAATTTATGATAACAACTCAATTTTTGATTCTTTTCTTCTATCTGCATCCTTAAGCCAACTATCTCTTCTTCTAGCTTGTTGCACTCATCTATTTTCATGGTTAATTGTACTTCAAAATCTTTAGACTTTTTCTTAAATTCTTCAGTCTGTACTTTCAAACTGATTATTATTTCATTGGCATCCTCAAGTTTTCTTGAAACCTTTTTATTCTTTTTCCTTTCTGTACTCAACTCTTTAAGTGCAGCGACCAACTCACCTTCCAGATCTACTTCAGCCTCATCCTCAAGTTTTTCATCACACTCCTGGGTTTCCTCTGTTCTTTCTTCTTCAAATGCCATGAACAATGCTTCACCTGTTTCTTCTTCAGAAACCTCAGAATCCTCATCGGAGCTGTCTTCAGAAGAGTTGACATTCTTGGAAATGAAACTTTTCTTCTTGAAGTTTCTTTTTCTAAAATGTGGTTTCTTCTTCCAGTCACTTCTTTCTTGGTGTGACCCTTCACCACTTTTGTTTTTCTCATTCATTGGGCATTTAGCTGCAAAGTGCCCGATGCCTCCACAGTTGAAACACTTAAATGGTAACTTTCCTCTGTACTTTCCTTTTCCCTTTATTAGTTTCCTAACAAAGTTTGCTTCTATTTCATCTGAAGATTCTTCTTCCTCAGATTCTTGTTTAGCTTTTATATTTTTCTGTGCTTTAAAAGCAGCTTCTCTATCTGAGGGCTTAGTTTGTCCTATTCTCATTTCGTATGCAGTTAAAGAACCATGCATTTCATCCATGCTAAAAGTATTTAGATCTTTAGCTTCTTCTATTGCAAAAACTTTAGAATCAAATCTTTTGTGTAGAGTTCTTAGTACCTTTTTCATGACAACTACATCTTCCATTTCCTCGTCGAGGCCTCTAATCGCATTAATGATTCCATTGACTCTCAGCATATAGGCCTCTATGTTCTCATCGTCATTCATCTTTAATGCTTCGAACTGGGCTCGATGTGTTTGTAGCTTGGCTTCCTTGATCTTGTCGTCTCCTTCATGAATGCTCTGCAGTTTGTCCCACATGTCTTTTGCCATTTTACAGCTCATGATCCTTATCAGTTCACTGTCTACTAACCCACACATTATAGCATTTTTTGCTTTAGAGTTGTTCTCAAACTTTTTCTTCTCAACAACATCTGTTGGAGGAGTAGAGGGTATTGTGTATCCACTTTCTACTGACTCCCAAATGTCATATCCCAAAGCACATAGATAAGTCTGCATCCTGAGTCTCCAGAAGGAGTAATTGGTTCCATCGAACAAAGGAGCTTTGTTGGATGAAAATCCTTCACCACCGGCCATTGTGTTTCTTCCAAGATCACCTTAGCTGATTGAGCTTGTTCAGGAACTTGGCTCTGATACCAATTGATATTCTCACAATGACACTGAGAGGGGGGGTGAATCAGTGCACCTATTTAAAAAATTAAATCTGCAGCTCCTAATGCTGAAATAATGCAAGCTTAAAAATAGATACAACAAGTATAACAAGATAGCATCACACAACACAAAATATAACGAGGTTCACCGATTTGGCTACTCCTCAAAAATTGACTGTTTGGACTACAATCCAAATCCAGCCTTTGCAAGGATTCAACTTTACAAATAATTTACCAGCACCCACTGGAAGGAGCATCAACCCCTGATTTTTCTACAACAACAGAAAGGAGCACCAACCCCTTATACCAAGCACCAACTTGGATTTCTATTTTTGAATATTAGATTGACATAAAAATGCCTTCTCTTTTTCAAGACCCTCACTGGTCTATTGCTCACTCAAATCAATCTCATAGAAGCATAAGGAGAATTGTTAGAAACTCAATATCTTCTATTTCTTACCAAAACCTCTCTTTCAATTTTTCAAGAATAAAACCAGGTTTCAGTAACCTTACTTACTGCACTTTTTCAGTCCTTTATACTGGCTCACTCAAATGGCTCTTTCAAAATGACTCTACTTTTCCCTCCATTTTGCCATGCATTCTCAGCTGCGTTCAATCTGCCACACTCTCTCTGACGCGCTCTGTCTTTCAGCCACTATTTTTTTGACGCGTTCTGACAGTCTTCTCTGCTCACTCTGACAGCCTTTTCTGCGCATTCTGACAGCCTTTTCTACGTATTTCGATGCTCTGTCATTCTTATCTTCTCTCTTTTGAATTCTGAGCTACCTTTTCACTTCTGCGCGCAACTGCCCTTTCTGACACATGCAACCTGTTAATGAATTTCTCTTTAATCAAGATTCTCGGAATATCCACCCCTCTGACAGTCTCACAGCGTTACGGCCCTATAACAGCCGTTCTGTCTTTAATGCACTATTCTGTAACTGCCCCCTGTAACTGTAGTTCTGACTCCAGTTAACTCTTACATGTTTGGCTGTATGATTTTCCTCTGCAACTTCCCCCTGCAACTGTCACTGTGTATGCTTCTCGGCTTTTACCCGTGAAACTATGACATGTCACGATATCATGACATTTCTGCCCCTTTGACTTTTTCTTGACAGTTGACCATGAAAACATGACATGTCACTATATCACGACATTCTTCGCCTCCTTGTCCTCTTCTCGGCATGCAACTGCAACCGAAAATAGAACATGTCATGAAATCATGACATTCTATGCCTCCTTGTCCTCTTCTCGACATGCAACCACAAAAAATAGAACATGTCACAAAATCGTGACATTCTGTGCCTCCTTGTCCTCTTCTCGGCATGCAACCACAAAAATAGAACATGTCATGAAATCACGATGCATTCGCTGCCTTGAGCTCTTCTTCGCATGCACCAAAATCGAAACATGTCACGAAAATCGTGACATTTCCTTACTTCTTTCTCCTAAATCGAAACATGTCACGAAATCATACATTTCCTTAGCTTCTTTTCCATGCACCAAACACATGTCACGAAATCGTGACATCTTTCGTTCCTTGCACTTTCTCTCTTTCTTATCGGACATGTCAGAAAATCATGACACTTCTCTTCCTTCTTTTTCTTTGTCGTGAAATCGCGACACTTTTCTCTTCTTTCTTCCTTAATGGATTTTCTTTCCTCTTTCTTATCGACGACTTTTCCTCCGCTTTTCCTTCCTTTGAAGCTTTTACATGTCACGAAATCGTGACATCTTTTCTCCTTAGCGCTTCTTCTTCGAACATGTCATGAAATCGTGACAGTTTTCCTTGCAAGCACTTCTTCTCCGAACATGTCATGAAATCATGACAGTTTTCCTTGCAAGCGCTTCTTCTCCAAACATGTCATGAAATCATGATAGTTTTCCTTGCAAGCGCTTCTTCTCCAAACATGTCATGAAATCATGATAGTTTTCCTTGCAAGCGCTTCTTCTCCAAACATGTCATGAAATCATGACAGTTTTCCTTGCAAGCGCTTCTTCTCCAAACATGTCACGAAATCGTGATAGTTTTCCTTGCAAGTGCTTCTTCTCCAAACATGTCATGAAATCATGACAGTTTTTCTACTTGGCTTCTTTTCTTCCAACATGTCATGAAATCATGACAGTTTTTCTACTTGCCTTCTTTTCTTCCAACATGTCACGAAATCATGATAGTTTTTCTACTTGGCTTCTTTTCTTCCAACATGTCACGAAATCATGACAGTTTCTTTTCCAGCTTCTCAACATGTCGTGATATCACGACAGTTTCTTTTCCAGCTTCTCAACATGTCGCGATATCGCGACAGTTTCTCCAACTTTTTCTCTCTCCTCCGATATGTCGCGAAATCGCGACAGAAAACATGTCGCGATATCGCGACAGTTTTCTTACTTGTCTTTTTCTTTGATTTTTCTGAATCTGGGCCACTTCTGTCTTCTTTGAAATCCACTGTACATGTTCTGACTGACCTCTGAACTCCTGTCCACTGCATCAACTGATCTATCTATCTGTGTTGACAACAATGACAATACTTTGGCTGCATCTTGCTCAACACTGACCATCCCTATGAAGTAGCAAGAGCAAGTACAAGGTAAATATAATTCATCTTGGCAATGGGAGAAAATTTCTTGGAGTAATAAATCCCCTCAATCTGTAAGGATATATTTTCCATAAGACAAGCCTTATACTTAGCTATAGAACCATTGAATGCATACTTAGTTTGATATATCCATCTACATCGAACCAACTTTATTTCCTTACAAACAAGAACAAGATCTCACATGTGATTCTTCATCAGTGAAGAATACTCCTCAACCATAACAATATCCCACTCAAAAATTCCATGTGCATCTAAAAAGTGTTTTGGATCATCTAAAACTACATGACTCAAAAGTCCATTACTTGTGGAGTGATATGTGGAATGTTGAGAAGCTAGAAGGTCACCAATTAAATAATTTGCCTCATAAAGAGTAGTATGGGCCAATTGAGGTATGGTGATAGTAGGGGGATCATCAACAACATCCTCATGATGAAGAAAATAATTCTCAAGTGAAGAAGAGGAAGAGATAGAGTAGAAGTGGAAGGTGGGAAGGATTTCATAATGGTCTACTCATAAAAATCTACATCTCCTTGAAAAATAACATTATGAGTGTTTTGATCGAGCAATCGATAAGCCTTCATATTCTCACAATAACCAAAAAATATAAGTAGTCTACTCTTTTTATCCAAGTCTTTCCTCTTCTTGTTTGGTACATGCATCCAAGCTAGACTACCAAAAACTTTTAATGCTAAAAAATCAGGCTTGAAATCGGTCCAAGCCTCCTCAAGAGTCATGTGCTCAAGTGCTTTATGAGAAGTGCTATTTTGAATGTAGTTAGCATAATTCACTGCTTCAACCCAAAAAACTAGTGGAATATCCCTATAGTGAAGCATGTAGTTCACCATCTCCCTCAAAGTCTTGTTCGTCCTTTTAGCTACACCATTTTTTTGAGGGGTATAAGGAATAAAATGCTGATGTAGTATACCATGCTTCTCACTTAAATCTAAAAATTCACTACTCATAAAATCCCCTTCATTATATGTGCATAAATTCTTTATAGAACAAGAAGATTACTTCTCAACAAAATACTTAAAGACCTTGAAATTGATAAACAATTTATTTTTTTACTTAAGAAATTACACCCATGCGTGCTTAGAGAAGTCATCAATTAAATAAAGCACATACTTAGCCCCTAGAAATGATGTAGTTAGAAAAGACATTAAGTCACTATGAACCAACTCTAAGGGTACCTAAGCTCTATAAGCCTTCCCTTTTGGGAAAGGGTCTTGATGTTGTTTTCCAAGTGCACATCCTGGATAAAATCCATTTGAAAAAGAGACCCTAGGAAGACCTATAACTATATCTTGTGTGCTTAAATTAATGTAGATATTTGTAGTTGAGGTAACCAAATATCTCATGCCAAAGTTTGCTCATAGAGTCTGCATGAGCAACAAGGCAAGTTCCAAAAATGAAGTGTCAAATCCCTCAAATTTATAAATATGGGCACTATGATCAATGACCCTTGTAGCAACAATAGTCTCTAGCTCCAAAAACTCTCTAATATCAACACCATGTGGGGTAAATAGAATTGTTTTTCCATCTCTATAATAACAAATCTAATATATGGAAAGTAGATTAGTGTAAATTTTGGGCATATATAAGACATCCTTGATGCATCCACCATCTAACTCAATTGTTCTTATCTCCAAAACTATAATTCTATAAGGGTATCCAACTTTAATGTTGGAAGTGGAACTATGACTAAGAGATAAAAGAAGCTCTTTAGAAAGAGTCATGTGATGAGAAGCTCCTAAATCCATAATCCAACTATGTAATGATGCCTCCAATGCATGTGTTAAAAGGGCCCTTCCTTTGTCTTTTTTGAAGAGGAAGTGGAAAGAGAGAATTTATGCTTTTGTAAGGTTTTGTGTAAGGCTTACATTTTCTTCCAACACCTAAATGCAAAATGACCTTCTTAACCACAAAAGGTACAAGTATCCCCAAAGTTTTTCTTATTCTTAGAGGAAGACCCATTGGATTTAGAAGAAGGGTTGGAGGTATTTATAGTGGATTTGGTAGGAGGTGGAGTGGATTATTACTTTGTTTTGGTATTAGGCCTAGATTTACCTTTACCTTTGGAATATGAGGATGCTACTAAGGCTTGAATTTTGGAAGGAAATGCATCTAATTGGTCAAGATTGGATTGTTCCCTAGTGAGATGCTCACAAAAGAACTCAAGTGAGGGCGTAAAAAAAATATTTTCTAAGGCATCCATACTGGAGTAAAAGGTATAGGAATATTTGAAAGGGGTATTTTAACTTGTATAAAATGAGAAAAATACACTCATCACTCTTCTTCTTTCCACTCCCCTTCAATTGGGCCAAAAGATACTTAAACTTTGCAAGATAGTCTTCTATGGCGGTGAATTCATCAGGGGAGAGAGATGATAATTTAGCTTCCAATTGCAAAGAGTGGAATTGATCCACTTTTCCAAACATTACCTCAATATTTTTCCAAATCTTAATAGGTGTAGTACAATCTACTATGTGAAAAATTAGACTATCACTCATGTCTAACACAATGATCCCCATAGCTTCATCCACTTTTTTGAGGTAACAAAATTACTCATATTTCTTTGTGAATAAGGATGGTGTATGTGTCAAAATTTTCCATAATAACTTAGATTGCAATAGTTATCTCATTTTAAGTTTCCATGTGTGATCATTGTGGGGCGTTAATAGATCAATTGAAGCCATTTTAACCCAAACATAAACAAGGAAAGAAAATACGAGAGGCAACATTTAAGAGGTACTTAGAATGTACCTTGTAATCCTCCCATTGGATTAAAATATGTATATGAATGACCCCCCAAGAATTTTGGCACTTTATCTCAATACTTGTTACAATGTTCTATTGAAACACGAATCAACAAGAAAAAATTCTAGAAATTCTGTTATAAAACTAAAAAAAGTAGAATTTTTTTATATATTGTAGCGAATTTTTTCTTTTCTAAAAACTTTGTCCACCAAATTTGAATTCTAACTACACCAGTGTAAATCCCTAAGTCAACAAGAAAAAAATCTAGAAATTCTGCTATAAAATTAAAACAAGTATATTTTTTTAATACACAACACTGAAAAATGAATTTTTTGAAAATCCATCCACCAAATTTTAATTCTGATTGCACCAATGTGAATCCATCAAAAATTAGTTAGGATAAAAAAATTTTACCCAAAAGAGATTTTAGAAGAGGGAGAAACAAACTCCATAAGTTGATTTTTACAAGAAACAAACTCCATAAGTTGATTTTTACAATTGCGATTGGGCCATAGGTTTGCAGTTAAAAATCCATGATTTGGACCTAAAAGAAACCTGCAATAGAGTTTTAGAGCCACTTTATGATATCTAATATTAAAAAAAAAAGGGTGGTGAGAGTACATGATGGCCAAACCCTAAAAGGTAAGATCTAAAATTTCCCAATTGTTGAAACATTTTGAAGGTGATCTTGGGCAATTGGAGATAGATTTGATCAATGTAGAAGGTTCCTTCAAAGTCTTCAAACCTACAAAAAATCTACAATAATGGAGATCCTATATTGAACAAAATTAATCCTAAGATCATAAACCTATGAGTGATATCAAAAACCTAATCTCTGTATGCCATGTTAGAATTGCAAGGATCTAACAATCCTATATTTCCCAAGATCTGCTTGTTTAAATAATAATATCACCACAATATCTAAAACTATCAAAAAGAATAAAATGACACAATGAAATCTCTATAGATTAATGGAAAGCATAATAAAATGCTACAATAATCTAACAAGAATTTGATAGAATGATAATACTAACTATCTAACTCACTCTCAAAGAGAGGGAAGCCCTTGCTGATATAGGCAAGGGTGTACAATGAGGATCATAGGATTAACTATGAAAAAGGAGAGAATGAATATCCACCATCCATAATGGGGTACAACATGAGCCATGGATAATAAATGGAGTGAATATACACATTAGAAAAAGAGGCTAATGAGACAAGATAGCCAACTAGCAAGCATAAAGCTACATGAGCTAATATACCACTAATAAATATTATGGGAAAAAAAATATAAGCTCTTAGGTAATAACCTAAGTGAACTAAAGTAATAAGGTGAATGACTAATACACCAAAATTGATGACATGACTATAATGGTGGCAATGAATATTTTTGTAAACACAAAAAAAGGCCTTAGTGAGTCTATTATTGATTTTTAAAAATGATGGGAAAGACTTAAATTTCATGTGAAAATAAAATTAACCAAATATGACACTATAATATTATTTGTAAATAATCTTAGGTTCTCTTTTCAAGCTATTATTTAGAAACACAACCCTTGTGGTTTGCCTTCCCTTGACAAAACTATATATTTTATTAATATCCTTGAAAATTGGAAAAAGAAAGAAGACCAAAAATCCTTAAAACCTAGAAATATTATTAAAAATGCTATAGGGGATGGGGTTTACAATGTAGCTATCCAAGATATCTCTTATGAGTTGGAGATAGTTGTTGGATATTTTGAGCTCAGTTAGTTGTCATTGATGTCAAGGTGAAAATTCATCATTAATACCATGGAGCACACCATCAACAGCACCAGGAACAATGCAAAGAGTTGAAGAAAAAGTTGGCAAAATAATGTTTTATGAGGGTTTATGGTAAACCCATGGTGGAAGATTAAATGATTTTATTAAAATAATTATGAGGATATAAAATTCTCCTCACACATTGAGATGGCAGTTAAGGTTTTAAAAAGACCCACGATGGAAGAATAATTTACAAGTTAAAGGTTTAAGTTTAAACCCAAGGAAGGCTTTAATATTTTTAAAGCTAAAGTTTATAAATATAATTTATAAAATTTAAATTCCTTAGAATTTAAATAATTTATAAATTATGAAGGTGGGAGCGTCGACGTCATAAAATAAGTGGAAGTACCGATGTCTAAGAAACAAAGGGATTTCGTGTATATATTAATGCCAAGGAGGCATTCAAAATTTACCCCTCGACATTTGTTTTTACATGTGATATAGTGAAACATTTTTGTGCAATTGTTATTCATTGAGGAAGAAGACAAGAATTTTTCTTGTCTTTAGCGCCAAGTGAAAAGAGATAAGGGAAAGAGCATATTGGTTGAAATGCAAAGGACACGGTGGTCCATTGGCAACCCACAATCAATTCATGTGGAGTGGTGTGTGTGTCTTGACCACCAAGGGAAATATTTTGTGCATGCCATATTTTTTGCACCAGTTGAGGACAAAGAGGAGGAAGAGCGTCTAAGCTCTTAATAGTGCATCTAGTGCACGCGATGGTAAAAGTCATGGCTAGAGTGCTCGCAGAGGCAGATATTGAGGGTTTGAAACCCACCATTGGCAAAGGTAATTTTTGATAATTAAAATATTTATTTGCCTAAGGTTTTTTGTGGAGTTATAAGGGTTTGTGAAAAGTTGATTATTTTGATTTATATTATTTTGGAGTAATAAGGGTTTGTGAAAGGTTGTTCATTTGAAAATTGATTTTTATTATTGTGGAGTAATAAGGGTAAATGAGAGGTTGTGTTATTGATGAGTGATTTACATCATTGGAATTATAAATAAAGTAGATTTTATTTTTATCAAAGTTTCTCTTGCCATTAATTTAAATCAAAGAGGTTTGAGTTATTTTTGGTGGATGTTAAGTTTATTTTAGTTGGGAGTTTATAAGGTGTTATTGGAGAAATATTTTATGTATATTGATGGTTGTTTTTGAAAGTTGGAGTGATATTTACATTATATTGTGAGAAATATTTATCTTCTAACCTCTTTGAGCTTGGCATAGAAGTGTTTGTGGTTGTGACAAATTTATGAGATCCCTTCATCTTCAATAAAAAGGTATGAGCACATTCTTCCATAAGTTGAGTTGATTGATTGGTTTTCTAGAAAATAAGTTTGGAGTGAAAAGGACTTGATTAGGGTTTCCTTTTGAGAGTGTTTGAGTTAATGCTTCAAGGTTTTATGGAATAAAGAGTTGTTGTTAAAACCTTGTTTGATAAGCATTTTTGTTGAAGCCATTGGTTGTGTGAAGAACTTGAGCTAGAGTTTGAAGAGAACATGAGTATCATTGTTATGTGAAGATTGTTTTGTAAGCATTGTTATTGAAGTGAGTTGTTGTACAAAGAACTTGAACTAGGGTTTGAAGAGAACATGAGTATCATTGTTATGTGAATATTGTTTTATAAGCATTGTTGTTGAAGTGAGTTGTTGTACAAAGAACTTGAACTAGGGTTTGAAGAGAACATGAGTATCATTGTTATGTGAGATTTGTTGTTGAGCATTATTGGAAATATTTTGAGTTGGTGGTTATATGCTTGGACTAGGGTTTGTGAGAAAGAAGTATTTCATTGAGTTATTGATTGAGTAGAGTTGATTGAGCCTAGTCAAGTGGATGTGAAAAAAGTGATTGTTCAAGTTCCATAAAACAAACTATTCTATATTATGATTTGAGTTTAGAAAGTGATTGAGCATTGAGTGTAGAACATATTGAGTCTCTAACAATTCTCTTTATGTTTCTATGAGATTGGATGAGTTCTTTGTGGACTTGTTAAGGATAATTGAGGTAAGTCTTTGAGGAGACTTGTGGACTGATTTTGTGTGAGCTTTTTGTAGAATCTTACATTACATATTTGAGTAAGTTCTATGTGGACTTATTGAGTATATTTGAGACAAGTTCTGAGTGGAATTGTTGAGCATATTTGAGCAAGTTTTGAGTGAACTTGTTGAGCATATTTGAGCAAGTTCTGAGTGGACTTGTTGAGCATATTTGAGCAAGTTCTGAGTGGACTTGTTGAGCAGATTTGAGCAAGTTCTAAGTGAACTTGTTGAGCAGATTTGAGAAAGTTTTGAGTGGACTTGTTGAGAATATTTGAGCAAGTTTTGAGTGGAATTGTTGAGAATATTTGAGCAAGTTATAAGTGGACTTGTTGATATGATTTAAGCAAGTTCTGAGTGGACTTATTGAGCAAATTTGAGCAAGTTTTGTGTGAACTTGTTGAGCAGAGTTGAGCAGGTTTTGAGTGGACTTGTTGAGCATATTTGAGATAGAGCTTTGGAGGTGATAAATAAGAGATGACAATAGTCTCTAGTGGATAGAGATCCATGAGCAAGGTCAGTGAGGATAGGTCTTCTAAGTTGGGACAAGAGTCTTAAGTGGATAGAGATCCATCATCCAGGGCAGTGAGGACAAGTATTCTGAGTGGGGACAAGAGTATTCAATGGAGAGATATCCACAAGCCAGTGTAGTGGAGGCAATAGTCTTCTAAAGGATCACTAGCTAGAGCAGAGGAGAAGGAGTTCTCCTATGGATAGAGATCCACGAACTTGATTTAGGGGATCAACATCTCCTTTGGATAGAGGTCCATAAACATTGTAGGAAAAGGATTCCTAAAAGAATTTATTTGAGAAAATTTATAAGAAATATTTTCTCCGTGGAGGTAGCCATATTTGGGTGAACCACGTTAAATTGGTGTCTCTATTGTGTGTGGTGATTTATGCATTACTTTGATTACTGCTGTTGATATTTCTATCTATACATTGCATAATATTGATTTGGAAAGAAAAGTAAAAAGTGGTCTTATATTGTTCACCCCCCTCTTAGTATAAGCTTGTGTTCTTCAATTGGTATCAGAGCGGGTTCCTTCAGAAGAGTTTAAAAACTTGAAGGAAAAGCTAACAAGAACACAATGGATTCTAAGAATGGGTCCTCAGATAATTCAACACCAGTATTTTATGGAAGTGACTATATGTATTGGAGCATGAGAATGAAGATCTACCTGATGGTACTTGGAAATGAAATTTGGGAAGCATTTGATCTTGGTTATGATTCCTTAATCAATCCTCCTATAGATAAGGAAGGTAAGCTCCTAAAACACTACAATTCAAAAGCTATGAATACACTTTTGAGAGGTTTGCATAGAACAGAGTCTATGAAAGTTATGCATTGTAAAACTACAAAAGAAATGTGGGATAAATTGCAAGGTATATATGAAGGAGATAAAAGTTTTAAGAAAGCAAAGATACGAAATATCAAAGGACAATTTGAAGCATTAAGAATGAATGATGAGGAAAATATTAGTTCTTATATAATTCAAATTGATGAGGTTGTTAATGATATAAAAGGACTTGGAATGAAGATTGATGAATCAGATGTTTGTGATAAAGTCTTAAGAACTCTTCCAAAAAGATTCAGTGAACATGTTTCTGCTATAGAAGTGTCAATGGATGGTGATTATTTGAAAAGAGATAAGTTGCTTAGTATGCTTACAACTTTTGAGATAAGAACAAAAGATCCCATTCCCTATAAGGAAGCAACCTTCAAAGCAATCAAAAATGCAAAAGGTAAGAAGTCAGAATCAAGCAATGAGTCATCCAGTGATGAAGAAGCTAATTATGGTAGAAAAGATAAAGATTTTAGAAGATCCAGAGATCTAAGAACTATTAAGTGTTTCAATTGTGGAAAGTATGGACATTTTGCAATAGATTTTCAAGAACCCAAGAACAAAAATGGTGAAGAAAAATAGGATCACAAGAACAGGGAATCAGAAAGATATAGGCATCAAAAGAAAAGCAAGGATGGACAAAAAAGACAAGGAAAGAAGTTCTTCCAAAGGCAAAAGAGGAGCTACTATGCGGATAAGGCAAGTAAGTACTCAAGTGATAGTGATGCTAGTTTTTTCAGACAATGATAGAGATGAAGTCTTATTTATGATTGAAGAAAAAGAGCAAGTTAAGAAAAGGACTCCAATAATTCTCAAGTTTTTTAGATGTGGTAACTTTGGACATCTTGAAGATGATTGTACAAGGGATGGTTATAGTTTCAGTGATGATGAATATGAATATGCACTTGAAAGACCAGATGAAAATCTTCTAATGGCATTAGAAGAAGAAGAAAGTGATCCTATAGAAGACAAGCCAATAGAAAATAAATATGAGGACAAAGGTAAAAAAATAGAGGAATATTAAGAAAAGAATGGTTATGATCTCAAGGGAGAACTTATTTATGCTATTGACACAGTAAAGAAGGTAAGAAAGCAACACTCTAAACTTGAAATTCAGTTTCAATAATGTGATAAAGAGAGAAGATTGCTTATAGAGGATTTAGAAAAATCAAAGGCTAAGGCAAAGAGGTTCAAAGATAAGTTAGAAGCAAAGATATTGGAATGTGAGAAGTTAGCACAAGAAGTGGCACTACTAAGAGAATATTTAGAAGACTCCAAGGTCAAGATGAAAGGGTTCAAAAATAGCTCAAATAACTTGGATAAGTTCATCAAGATACAAAAGCCTACATCAAGCAAAACAGGTCTTGGATTTGAACAGGTTCAAAAGAAATGGGAAGGAGAGTCAACTTCAAGTTTTGGAGGAGAAGAAACTTTAGATGAAGATACTTCAGAAAAAGATAGTGTAAAATATAGTGAGACATCTGAGGATGAGTTGGACAATAGAGAGTTCAACAAAAATAGGAACAATGCACAAATAAGATATATATGGAACAACAATCAGAATAGGTCAAGAGAGACCAAGAGACCAATGAGGTCAAGACAAGGAAACTTCAATGGAAGATGCTTTTCATGTCACAATTTTGGGCACATGGCTTCACAATGTAGGACACATGAAAGACAAGAATATGGGAACAAATAACTTTTCCATGGGTATTGCTACTCATGTAATCAGTTTGGTCACAAGGCAATGAATTGTAGGGTTCATGACAGAAGAGGATATGGCTTCACTAGGAGAAATCCTAAGACATTTGCACCTCCAAGGAATAATAACATTAAGTGTTATAAGTGCAATAATGATGGTCACACAAAAAATTGGTGTAGAGCAGACATTCCAAAAATAAGTATGAACATGAACAATAATAGGAACAAGAACAAGAACATGGATATGAACAAGAACAAGAACAAGAATAGGAACATGGATATGAATAGGAACAAGAACAAGAATAGGAACATGGATATGAATAGGAATAGGAACGTGAACATGAATGTAGACATGGATAGGAACATGGACATGGATAGAAACAGTCAGAGGAATCAAAAAATTTAGATAAGAAGAAAAGAGGATAAAGGTAAAGAACAGTGTTTTTTGGGAGTAGAAATACTCCCACCCCAAAATTAACCACCTCAAAAGAAGGTGGGGGAGGGGCTAAGCTAAGAGGCTCATTCTTAGCCTCGAGCCCCAAAGGTGACCCTTTGCCATTGATTTAAAAGGGGGAGAGATTTGAGTAAAGGGGAGATATTTGATATTTGAGAGAGCATTGAGCTAGGGAGAGCAATGTCCTAGGGGGAGCAGAACAAAGGAAAGGTCAAGTTTTTAGTAAAAGAAAATTGGGTTACCATAAATGACAAAGGGGGAGATTGTTGGACATTTTGAGCTCAATTAGTTGTCATTGATGTCAAGGTGAAAATTCATCATTAATACCATGGAGCACACCATCAACAACACCAGGAACAATGCGAAGAGTTAAAGAAAAAATTGGCAAAATAATGTTTTATGAGGGTTTATGGTAAACCCATGGTGGAATATTAAATGATTTTATTAAAATCATTATGAGGATATAAAAGTCTCCTCACACATTGAGATGGCGAGTTAAGGTTTTAAAAAGACCCACGGTGGAAGAATAATTTACAAGTTAAAGGTTTAAGTTTAAACCCAAGGAAGGCTTTAATATTTTTAAAGCTAAAGTTTATAAATATAATTTATAAAATTTAAATTCCTTAGAATTTAAATAATTTATAAATTATGAAGGTGGGAGCATCGACATCATAAAATAAGTGGAAGCACCGACGTCTAAGAAACAAAGGGATTTCATGTATATATTAATGCCAAGGAGGCATTCATAATTTATCCCTCGACATTTGTTTTTACATGCAATATAGTGAAACATTTTCGTGCAATTATTATTTGTTGAGGAAGAAGACAAGAATTTTGCTTGTCATTAGTGCTAGGTGAAAAGATATAAGGGAAAGAGAACATTGGTTGAAACACAAAGGACACGGTGGTCCATTGGCATCACACATTTTATGAAGGCGTTGGGAGTTGAGAAGCCCATGATCGATTCGTGTGGAGTGGTGTGTGTCTTGAGCACCAAGGGAAATATTTTGTGCGTGCCTTGTTTTGCATGCCAGTTGAGGAAAAAGAGGAGGAAGAGTATCTAAGCTCTTAACCGTGCATCTAGCACACGTGGTGGTCAAAGTCGTGGCTAGAGCACTTGCAAAGGCAGAGATTGAGGGTTCGAAATCCACAATTGGCAAAGGTAATTTTTGATGATTAAAATCTTTATTTGCCTAAGGTTTTTTTTGTGGAGTTATAAGGGTTTGTGAAAAGTTGATTATTTTGATTTATATTATTTTGGAGTAATAAGGGTTTGTGAAAGGTTGTTCATTTGAAAATTGATTTTTATTATTGTGGAGTAATAAGAGTAAATGAGAGGTTGTGTTATTAATGAGTTATTTACATCATTGGAATTATAAAGAAAGTAGATTTGATTTTTATCAAAGTTTCTCTTGCCATTAATTTAAATCAAAGAGGTTTGAGTTATTTTTAGTGGATGTTAAGTTTAATTTAGTTGGGATTTTTTTTTTTTTTGAAAAAAATGAAAAACTTGTATTAATACAAAGAGCAATTACAAGCGGGAGAGAACACATCCCAACCAAGAACAGAAAACAACACTACAAGAGAAGAGCACAAAGTCAACCCAGCACAACACAAAGCAAAGAAGTCAACTGGGCACGAACAAGCGACATGTCGCAAAATCACGACATGTCACGAGATCGCGACAGTCAACCCCGACTCCTCCACTGTGGTGCCAACAATCACGAAAACGCGACATGTTGTGAAATCGTGACATGTCGTGAAATCACGACATGTCGCAAAATCACGACGACAGCACCCTCCAGCAACCCTTCGTCAAAATTGTCGTGAAATCACGACATGAAGACCAGCTTGCTCCAAAACGCCAAAGAGGTCGCGAAATCGTGACAGAGAGCCTCCGAAACAACCAACCATCAAAAGTGTCGTGAAATCACGAAGAATTATCCTTATGGCATCCAGATCGCAAAAGCGTCGTGATATCGCGACAGTTTTCTCCATTCCGTTGGTAAGCCAAAATTGTCGCGAAATCGCGACGAGATTTTCATACAGCAGCCATCGCCAAAAAATGTCGCGATATCGCGACAAAAAATCCACTTTGCACCACATCAGCAAAGTGGTCACGATTTCGCGATGGGTTTTCCTTATGACATCAGATCGCCAAAAGTGTCGTGATATCGCGACAGTTTTTCCTTTCGACGCCCAGTTCTCAAAACTGTCACGATATCGTGACAAATTTTCCTTTTGGCGCCCAGTTCTCAAAACTATCGCGATATCGCGACGAATTTTCCACTTTGCTCTCCATCTGCAAAAGTGTCGTGATATCACGACAATTTTTCCAGTTAGCCCCAAATTGCCAAAACTATCACGATATCGTGACAATTTTACCATGCGCCTTCCCCGAGGGCCGCGATGGTGCGACATGTCGCGATATCGCGACAAAAACCCGCCAAAGGCCGAGAGAGCGCAACCTGTCGTGATATCGTGACAACTTCTAACTTGAAGCAGCGATGGCGCTACATGTCGCGATATCGCGACAAAAACCTTCCTTAGCATAAAAACACTGCACATCATTTCAGAAAATGTTCAAGGCCTTGTCGGATCTCTGCATCCTCCACAGGCATGTCATTGTGCAGCTGCATCCCAACCTCCCTTTCAGCACCCATATTAGCAAGGAAATTGGTTGCCTTATTGAGATCTCGATTCACATAGACAAGTATCACATCATATAATTCCCTCCAAAGCTCTTTGATTTGGGAGACTAAGATCCGCAACCTCCAAGCTTTCGAGACAAAGTTTCTCATACAGTCAAGAGCACCCACCAAGATTTGGGAGTCAGACTCAATAATAATCTTCCTGTGTCCCTGTTTGGCAGCCCAGAAGGAGGCAGATTTAATGGCAAAGGCCTCGGCTTCATTGTTTGTGGCACATCCCAGACCCTGCAGTTCCCAATAGAGCAAAGACCCAGCATGATTGTGGCACACTACTCCAATTCCAACACTTCCCGGATTGCCTTTAGCAGCTCCATCAGTATTGATTTTGATCCATCCTTCAGGAGGAGGTTTCCAACTACCACTCACCTGCCTTTGTTGAATAACAGCTCCCTCTTCCAAAGGCTCAAAAGCAGACTGAATTTCCCCCTCGGCATGAATGGCAACCGTTTCCACCATGTTGCTCCAAATGAATTGCCATATTCCTTCTAGAGGGGAGAAGGTTTCACGAAAAATACGAGAATTTCTCTCCAACCAAACCTGCCACCAGATAAAAAATAAACCAAGCTCCCAGCCAATTCGAAGAGCTTTGGATTTAAATCTACGATTCTTCTAGCTTTCCCAAATGTTGTTTCGAGACAATACCCCATTAGCCTGAAGTTTAAAGTGGGAGAACCAGCGCTTCCAGATCTGTCATGTGAAAGAACATTCAAACATTAGATGATCCGCAGTTTCCTCGTGCTTGTGGCATAACACACATTGAGAAGGGCCAATGATGCCTTTGAGTTTGAGATTGTCATAGGTGATAATTCCATTATGCAAAAACTTCCAGGCGAAGAAGTTCACTTTCGGCCAGCCCTGGGGATGCCATATCTTTCTCCAATCATGAACCAAAAAAAAGTGTGGGGGGGGGCTCTGGGAGGATCTCATCATATCCCTCTTTCACAGTATAAACCCCAAGGCTCCCATAGCCCCAGGCCAGTTCATCCTCCTCATCTCTCCTAGTAAGAAACCGTTCTGCCAAGATTTTTCCCAAAGTAGGTACCAACTCCGGAGGGATTGGTATTGGCCACTCATCCAACCGCTTAAACTTTATGATCTTGTAGTCCCCCAATTGACTAGTGTTAAAGTAGCTCTCAATTTGGATCCATCCCTTATATTCTATAGCAGATTTTATCGATTGCAATTCAAGAAACATAGCAATAATGGGAGGATTTTGGTCCCAGGAATCAGTCCAGAACCGAGCCTTATCCCCTCTCCCCACTTTCCAAAATAGTTGATCTTTGATGAGTTGAGCTCCAAGCTTGAGCGCCTGCCACACTGGTGATCCAAAACCTTCCAGAGGAAAGTGGCCCACATCATTAGGATGGATAGAACCCAAGTATTTGCTAGAGAGGATTCTGCTAAAGAGGGATGTTGGCTGAGAAATCCACCTCCAGTACAGTTTTCCAGCCAAAGCCTTGTTGTTAAACTTGGAGCTTCTTAGTCCCAACCCTCATTTTTCCTTGGGTTGGGTAACCTTGTCCTAGCCCACCAAGGCCCATTTCCTCTCTCCCTTGGCACCTTCCCATAGAAATATTCTAGCCATTTTATCCAGCTCTTTCCAAATAGACTGGGGAGCAGCCAGGATGGAGAATTTATAAATTGGCATGGCCTGAATAACTGACTGTAGAAAAGTTAGACGACCCCCATAACTTAACCATCTATGAGACCAATGGTTCATTCTATCTTTGATGCCATCCAATAGGTCCTTCCAAACATCCATTTTCAATTTTTTGAAATGGATAGGGACCCCCAGGTAAACTACTGGGAGAGAGGTCCGAGTGAAACCTAAAATCTCAATAACTCTGTCCTGTAACCGTTGATCAATATTGAAGAAGATCACTTTGGATTTATTGTCATTGATGACTTGATTAGAGGGCCGGAGGTAGACATTTAGAGTATCTCTGATTCTTCTTGCTTCCCTAAGGCTGGCCACTCCCACCAATCAAGTATCATCTACAAACTGTAAATGAGTCAAAACTTCAGCCCCGACCTTAATACCTGTTATCTGACCTTGAAGTCTTCTTCTCAGAAAGAGTCTACCCAATCCTTCAGCCAATATTAGGAAGAGATAAGGAGAGCAAGGGTATCCTTGTCGCAGGCCACGAGAGGCACCAAAAGGAGGCGAGGGAAGTCCCTTGATAAGAACAGAGTATGAAGGCATAGAAATACAGCTCATGACCCAGTCTGTCCAGTCCTGAGAGAAACCAAAGGCGATCAACATCTTTGCCAAGAAGCCCCACTCCACCCTCGTCATAAGCCTTGGACATATCCAGTTTAATGAACATTCCTTTGTTCCCAGATTGGTGCATTGTATGGATAGCCTCCTGTGCAAGAATCACTCCATCCAAGATTTGCCTCCCTTCAACAAAACCCCCTTGCTCTGGGGAAATTATATTATGCAGGATAGGTTTTAACCTTTCAGCCATAATCTTAGTAATTATTTTATAGATCACATTGCATAAGGCAATAGGTCTAAAATCAGATAAATGAACCCCCCCTGCTCCTTTTGGAATTAAAGTAATGAAGGTATGATTTAGAGCCTTGAGCATTCTTTTATTGGTTTTGGACTCCTCAGTGACAGCCAGAACATCTTCCTCCAGGGTATCCCAAAAGGCCTGGAAGAACTCAATAGGGAAGCCATCAGGACCAGGCGATTTACCAGTACTCATCCCAAAGACCACCTTCTTAAGTTCATCTCTATCTATAGGTCTAAGTAGGGCCTAGTTCTCTTCAGGAGAGATTATAGAAGGAATGACAACAATAACTTCATCTTGGGCTGCCCCATCTTGCTCCATACTTTCCTTAAAGAGTTTTTAGAAATACTCCATTGAGTGGGAGTGCATACTAGGAAGAGTGTCAAAAGAGTATCCATTCTCATCTTGAAGGAAATCCATATTATTCGCTTGTCTCCTAGCACAGGCAGAGCGCTAAAAAATTTTGTATTTCTGTCTCCTTCTAATAACCAAGTATTTCTTGCTCTCTGTTTCCAGGTAAATCTCTTCTTGATTATCAATATCCTCAACCGCTTTGCGCAAAGCATCATCCTCGGATTTAAGGTGCTCGAAAATGTTTCCTTCCCCGAAATGTTTTTGCACCTCATCCCATCTGGCCAACAAGGGGGCCCGTTGGTGCTGGAATTCTGATTTGTTAGTTTGCCTCCATTGTTTCAGTTTATACTTGAAAAATTGAAGCTGTTTGTGAAATTTGAACATTGCAGTCCCAAAAGGTGGGCGGCCATCTTTCCACCACTGAGGAATTTTTCTTCGAAGATCTTCTTTTTGCAACCAAAAATTTTCAAATTTAAATGGTTTATGGTACTGCCTTGTCATAGCCCCTCCCTCCAGTAAAATGGGAAAGTGGTGCAAACTGGGCCTTCCAAAATCTGAAATTTAATATTCCATTTCACAAATGCTTCCTCCGAGACTAGAAACCGGTCTATTTTTACCTTCCTACTGTGTGGCTCTCTTCTCTTATTAGTCCACGTAAAATAAGTGCCAGGACCTTTGATATCAACAAGGTGAAAGGCCTGGACTTGAGCAATCAGAAGCCTATCCCCTGGATCCAAAACTGGGAAACCACCTTCCTGATCCCTGGCAGATAATTTGGCATTAAAATCCCCAGCAATAATCCAATCACAATCTTCCCGGGAGGATCTCATTGAATGAATAGCATTCCATTGAAGCCGCTGGCCATCAATGCTTTGAGCCCCATAGAAGTTTGTGATTAAAACCTGTTCAGCTGTAACAATGTTCTTAAAGAGAGATGTGAGAACACCCCTCCAAGATGTATGTTCTATTGCTATCCACACCAGAGGGTTCCAAAGAGTAACAATCCCCCCCGAAGCTCCTTGGGCCGCCACATCCATATATCCAGCGCCCCTCCATATTCTACTAGCAATTTTACCCATAAGATCTAAAGACATTTTTGTTTCCTGAAGGAGCAAAAAGTCTGTTTTGTGTCTTCCTAAAAGTCTTTGAATAGCAGATTGATGGGTTCTACTATTTAAACCCCTTACATTCCAGGATTGTATAATCATTGGAAACCTTGGGAGCAATAAGAGTCAATTGTTCTCACCGATCCTCCATTGATCAGCTTGTCCCCTTGCACTACTAGTAGATCCTTATTGGATTTTCTACCAGCTCCTTGGGAATTACTATTCTTAGACCTCTTTTCCACCTGGGTAATCCCCAACGCTGGTCTTTCTCTGTTCTTTTCTGCACTTCCCATGTTGACATCCTTAATAACTGGTTGTGCAGGGGAATGGATTACCATAGCCCCTAGGTTCTCTGGCTGCAAAGTCTCAGGGGTTTCAATCACCTGTTCTAAGACATGAGTAGATGATAGAGGAGCATGAGAGTGGGTGTTATTATCCTCAGCATTCCCATCCACTCCTTCCATGACTTGGTCTTCTTGGTCTACAAGGGATTTGAAGATTTCATATCGATTGGTTGGCTTGGTTTGGGCCTGCTCTTTGCCATTTCTCTTTTTGTTTTTCCTCCGCTTCTGCTGTTCAAAGCCATCTTTCTGGGCATCAGAACCCTGGGGGATATTGAGGGGTTCTTTGATCGGAGTGAACTTACCCTCTCTGGGGCGATTTGGCGCTCCCGACGGAGCTTTCGCTTTTGTGGTCAGGCTATTTGGGCAGAACCTAGCCAAATGGCCATGCTTATGGCAGACTCTGCATCTAAAAGGTAAGGCTTCATAGTCTAGCTGCTGTATCCAGGTTAGTCCTGCCAACTCCAATTCCACCTCGGCTGGAAGTGGCTGGCTAATGTCCATTTCTACGCATATTCTAGCAAAGACAGCAGTATTTCCCTCCATGGTATCTCTTGAAACTCCCAAATATCTACCTAGAGAATTACCAATCAACTCAAGAATCTGCTCACCCCAAAACTCCATTGGGAGAGCGTACAGCCGTATCCAGACCGGGACAGCCGTGGGCTCAATGCGAGGATCAAAACCCACTCTCCACGGTTGGACAAATAATCCTGCCGGGCCATGGTTCCTCTTCTCTGATTCAAATGCTCTGTTTCTATCTGCTAAAGAAGAGAAACTAATAATAAAATACCCATTGCTTATAGGCCATAGAGAGTACTCACCAATGGGCTCCCAGTTCTGTCTCACCTAGGTGTGTAGAAAGTTCAGAGTGGGCCGGATACCCATGAATTTGTAGATCAGATCATGGGTAGCACGGTATATAATCGTATCCTCAACCAGTTTTGGTTCTATGAAAATCTTAGGCCTGGAAGTAGATTGTGGAAGGCAGTCGTTAACTCTGTTTGTAGGTAAACCCTTTCTAGAATTCTTAAATAGCATTTGATAAGCACTTCGTTGAGCTTCATCGGAGGAAGATGCAGGGTTTTCTTTTAATATATCAGCATATGAGCTTTTCTGCCCATCGATAGATCCTGGAGGAGACCCCATTGGGCCCTCCCAAGGCAACGAACGATCCTTCAAAGTAGTGTAGATTCAATCCACAGGAGGTCCTGGAAGAATCTTCCAACCAGAAACCCTGGAGCTTTGCCCGGTGCCTGCATAGAAGGTTTTCCGCCAAATCGCCAGAGCTCGAACCAGGTTTGTTTTTTAATTTAGTTGGGATTTTATAAGGTGTTATTGGATAAATATTTTATGTATATTGATGGTTGTTTTTTAAAGTTGGAGTGATAATGTGTAATTGAGTATTTACATTATATTGTGAGAAAGATTTATCTTCTAACCTCTTTGAGCTTGGCATAGAAGTGTTTGTGGTTATGATAGATTTATGAGATCCCTTCATCTTCAATAAAAAGGTATGAGCACATTCTTCCATAAGTTGAGTTTATTGATTGGTTTTTTGAAAATAAGTTTGGAGTGAAAAGGACTTGATTAGGGTTTCCTTTTGAGAGTGTTTGAGTTAATGCTTCAAGGTTTTCTAGATTTAAGAGTTGTTGTTAAAACCTTGTTTGATAAGCATTGTTGTTAAAGCCATTGGTTATGTGAAGAAATTGAGCTAGGGTTTGAAGAGAACATGAATATCATTGTTATGTTAAGATTGTTTGATAAGCATTGTTGTTGAAGTGAGTTGTAAAAAGAACTTGAACTAGGGTTTGTGAGAATATCTTTGTTATGTGAGATTTATTGTTGAGCATTGTTGTAAATATTTTAAGTTGGTGGTTATATGCTTGGACTAGGGTTTGTGAGAAAGAAGTGTTTCATTGAGTGATTGGTTGAGTAGAGTTGATTGAGCCTAGTCAAGTGGATGTGTGAAGTGATTTTTCAAGTTCCATAAAACAAACTATTCTATATTCTGATTTGATTTGAGAAAGTGATTGATCATTGAGTGTAGAACATATTGAGTCTCTAAAAATTATCTTTATGTTTCTATGATATTAAACAAGTTCTGTGTGGACTTGTTAAGCAAATTTGAGGTAAGTCTTTGAGAAGACTTGTGGACTGATTTTGTGTGAGATTTTTGTAGAAGCTTACATTACAGATTTGAATAAGTTCTGTGTGGACTTATTGAGCAGATTTGGACAAGTTTTGAGTGGACTTGTTAAGCATATTTGAGCAAGTTCTAAGTGAAGTTGTTGAGCAGATTTGAGCAAGTTTTGAGTGGACTTGTTGAATAGATTTGATCAATTTTTGAGTGAACTTGTTGAGCATATTTGAGCAATTTCTGAGTGAACTTGTTGAGAAAATTTTAGCAATTTATGAGTGGACTTGTTGAGAAGATTTAAGCAAGTTCTGAGTGGACTTGTTGAGAAGATTTGAGCAAGTTATGTGTGAATTTGTTAAGCAAAGTTGAGCAGGTTCTGAGTGGACTTATTGAGAAGATTTGAGATAGATCTTTGGAGGTGACAAAGCAGAGAGGACAATAATCTCCAATAGATAGAGATACATCAGCCAGGGCAATGAGGATAGGTCTTATAAGTAGGGACAAGAGTCTTCAGTGGAGAGAGATCCACAAGCCAGTGTAGTGGAGGTAATAGTATTCTAGAGGATCACCAACCAGATCAGAGGAGAAGTTCTCTTTTGGATAGAGATCCATGAACTTGATTTAGGGTATCAGCATCTCCTTTATATAGAGGTCCATAAACATTGTAGGGAAAGGATTCCCAAGAGAATTTATTTGAGAAAATTTATAAGAAATATTTTCTCCATGGAGGTAGCCATATTTGGGTGAACCATGTTAAATTGGTGTCTCTATTGTGTGTGGTGATTTATGCATTGATTTGATTACTACTATTGATATTGCTATCTATACATTGCATAATATTGATTTGGAAATAAAAGTAAAAAGTAGTCTTATACTGTTCACCCCCCCTCTTAGTATAAGTGTGTGTCCTTCAATAGTTGTAGATCATATGCATATACTTACTAAATAAGGGGATGGTATGGAATCAGAGATTATGATACCTCAATGGACATATGAATGTATTCTCAAAAAATTTCCACCATTTAAGTTTAAAAACTATCATGTTAATCATAGGTTTGAAGCACCTATATGCATTGATACTAACATTTTTTCTTCATTGCTTGGAAGTTATGGTTATGATAAATTTACTTGCACAAACTTGTGAAAATTGAACCTTAATTAAGCCTTTGATATTAACTTTAACATATTGATCAAGTCAACAATTATAGGATCAATTTATTTTATGAAAAAAAATGGATTCTTTAGAAAATACTTAAGCACCCTTGTAACCAAAGTTTAGGCATATGAAATGCACTATTCCTAAACCATGAGTAATAAAATCCTAATAAAAAACAAGGAGTGAATCAAAACTAGAGTAAAGGGATTAATCAGGGTGGCCATAAAAATTATCAAAATCGAGGATATAATTCTAATCAAGGCAATCGAGAATGGAGTCAAAAGAACAAAAATATAAATGGTATCACCACCAAGAATAATAAATTTGGACCTAGCAGTTTTTAGAATGTGTCTCAAGATAACCAAGTCCTTGCCCAACTTGGTCCAAATAGGGAATACATTTGTATTCAACTCAATATGGCTTATTATGCCAATATTTTAGACGTTCAAAGAGAAATTATTGCATCCTTGGAACAATAAATTGTTACTATTACTAGGAGTGAATCTCAATATAAAAATAACTAACCTTCTATAGAGGAAAAAAAGCAAGATAAAGAAAAATAAACTATCCAAGAAATAGTTAATCCTATCATTATTGAAAATATTCCAAACACTCCATTGGTAATTAAATAGCTTTTTGTAAACATAGAAATTTAAAAATATTGAAAAAATATTCTTGAGATATACTCAAACCACTATAAGGAACCTATTGTACCTTAAAATGCTAAAATACTATGATCACTATTTAAAGTGGTGATCTCAACACCCACAATAGAAAACTGATAAAATGTCACCCAACTTAAGGAATCACTACTTAAAGTAGTCATGATAAAAATAAAAGTGTGGGACATTGTTGAAGACTTGCATACAACCCATTCCAAGGTCCATACCTAGAATTATTTAGGAAATTTATTTATCATCAAAGAATTGGTTAATTAAGATTAAGTTCTTCGAATCTAGACACATAAAAAACTTTTATAAGGTGACAAACATGTATCAATATGTTAAAAATACCATCCTTAACTACAAATATATAGGTATAAATATCAAAAGGAGTCACCTACCTGTGATAATGGGAACGATCTAGAGGAACAAATCAATCCTTCTAGGATATCATATGGTTGGTAACCCTTGATTAAACATATCAAAGCAAGTTATGTTGTAAAATCTAATGAAGTAATTGCATCATATAGATAATTTTTTATTATAAAATTATCTATTAAAATATTGCTATGCTAGTGCTAAAGGATATTCATCCTCTATTAATAAAGAATTTTTTGCTTTGTTTATATATTTAATGAATGATCTTACTAGAAGAACCTTGAAAAAAAGTGTTGTAATTACAATCTTTGAATACATGTCTAGAATTCTCATAAATGTAACACATTGGTTGGAAATGAGAGTAGTTACCACACTATTATTGTTGAAAAATCTTCCACTAAGGCTAAATATTATGCTTGTATTTATAAAAGAGCACTAATAGTTGATTTTAAAGATGGTGGAGAGTCTGGTTGTCCTATATATGGAACAAAGGTGACTAAATTTGGTAGTCCTTGGGTAGGACGATAGCGAGCACTATTGGTAGATGATTTTGGTTTTATTTCTTCACATATTTATAAATTTTATAATATATTTCTTAATGGTTTTTCTTTCTAAATTTCTCAAAAATAAAAAAATAAGGATATAATAATCTTGTTTTAGTAGCTGCTATTACCTAAAAGCTGAATAATCTTGTCATATTTTCCTATTTTTTTTTTTATGTTGGTAAAAATTTATTGAATCAGTAAAACCATACAAGAAATAGAGAATTCCAAAATAATAACCCTTACAAGGACCATAAGAAAGAGACCCCCAAAACCACCGAGTACCTGACCAAAAGACACCTAATGAACAATAACCTCAACTAGGCATATCTGCAATAAGAAAATTAACAAGATGATGAGAACAATCCAATGGGAGCTGATACCATTCCTTAACATTACAGTATTCCTAAAATCAAAAGCCCATTTTTCCAAGTAATCAGCCACACTATTCCATTCCATGGGAATATGAAAAAAGGAAATAAACTCGAGATGCTGACAAATTTGAATGATCTACCAAGCCACTAATGCCAGCTGCAAATGAACATTAAAAAGATTATGAGTCTTCAAAAAATTAAAAATAATTTGAGAGTCCGACCCCCATATTATCTTCCGCCATCCTAGAGCATAGCCTTTTTCCAAATCAAAATGAATAACAAGGGCCTCCATATAATTATTTGTTTGCTTCCCATTATAACAGGAGAAAATGAAAATAGTTGCACCACTACTATTGATAGGGATTAAGATTACATTTAATACTAACATAGATCGTGCATATTAAATATCGCTTTTGTAAAAACAAACATGCCTATAAATATGTTTTTGATTAATGTAATGAACAATTTTTCATCATGCTCATTCTTGCATTCTTGCTCTCGAGTGTTCATTCCATATCATTGGTATCAAAGCCGATCGTTAGATAGGTGAGTATCCTCTTCCTCGAGGCCAGTATGGTTCAAAATAGGAATGATAAAACCACTAGTGGATATTGGTTTGGGAAGAACACTTTTTTATTTTCTGCACATGCATTCAAGCAAACCTCATTCAAAATACTCTTGCTAGGGTTCCTCTGGTCACTGACCTTCAGATAAGCTAGGATTCCTTTGACCCCAACCCTCGACTATTGATCCAAGTTCTCACACTTGCATTTATCATCTCTTGACAACTTGATGCAATCCTATAAAAACTTAGCTAGCTGGGTCCATCTGACTCTCGATTTTTAGCTATTGATCCAAGTATCCACCCTTGGATTTGTCATTCCTTTGACACCATGCTACCAAATTCGATCCATTCATTGGATGAAATTTCTCAATGGTACAGAGAGATCGATGTTGAATTTCAATGGATTTAAAAATCCATTATAGCTGATATTATGATAGCTATTGAAGCTGATAATTCTGAATCAATGCCTGGAAGCATACCAAGATTTATGGGTAGAAGACCCATCGTACTTATTCTGAGTGAAACTAAAAAAAGAAATAAAATTAATTTTTTTTTGAAGAATATCAACAACTCAATGTTGATTTTTAGTTGCTCCAAGATGCCATAATTGAAGTAAAACTGAAATCTATTGAACATGAAAATCATCCTACTACAATAGGAGATGAAATCCTTCCTATCGATGAAGAAGAATTTGTTGACGATCAATAAAACAACACTTGGATTCGAACCAAGATTTATGGGCTAAATTCCCATCATCTTACCTTTAGATGATTTTGCTACATCACTTGAAGACATTAATGAACATCCTACTATTTTTTCTAATGCAAATTTTGAAATTATGGATGCAATCTCGTTGTTCCAGAAACCATTGATGTCATCTCTATTCATGCCACCAATGACATGCCTCCAATTTCCTATGCTATCTTCATTGATCTAGATCGCATTTATGTTCCTCCTAATCAGGTTTTACCTCATCGTAACTTAACTATATTTTGCTTACTGTCGACCAACACTTATCGCCAAGATGCTCTACAAAACCATCATCACCATTCAATTTATACCATCCACAGATAGCGACACTCAACAACTAGCTTGTACTGCACTACAGATCACTTCCCACTACCCTCATCACCACCACATCTAATCATTGACACCATTTGTAGTAATACTTTCACTTGGTTTTGCCTCGATATTTTTGCTATGATCACTCCTTCATAGTTGTGGTTATACCTTCGCTCGGTGTAGATAGCTTCGTTGCCCCCATCGTATGCACAATTTGAGCACTACTTCATCCATTTCTGATTCCACCTACTATTTCAGGCCATGAAAAATAGTTCTTCGGCATGTGAACAAATTTTTGTAAGAAAAATTAAAATATTTCTAAGGGTATATTTGTGTTTGTCTCACCTATGCTCCATCACACCCGATATACTATTTTCTAGAGCAAATTTTTAGTCCACAAGCCAAAAATTGCTATCATATCCTCATTTTTTAGTGATTTTGGATGATCACCACTGTGTTCGATGCCTTTTGATGATTGATCTGATGAGTCTTAATGCAAGTTTGCAATTCCATGGTGATTTTCATGGGTTTTTGACATCCAATATCTATCCATTGATGATAGCTAAAACTCCAATGAAACCTAGCCAAATCTAGCCCTTTTCTATAGTTTTTGACGCTCTTCACAAAATTTTGGTCTTCAATTCATGCTTTATAGGTGTTAATCGTTCGATATACATCTTCCATGCAAGATATAACATTTGTTCCACTCTCTCATGGTTTCTACTAAGTTTTCAGGAAGCTCTAATACTTTTCGCTGACAAAATCATTAAATTATTATCCTCTTTCCTAAGGTTTGGGTGCTATTCATTTTTTTGGTGATGACATGGCGTAGAACACAGGCATATAATCGAGTGGCATAGCATCCAACCAAATGAAAATTTTCCATGACTGTATGAAAATATTGCAGCATCTTCATCTATAGATCTTCAACCAGATCGTATTTTCCAGAGAATTCCATGCAGTAATCCACTGGCCTTCAACGTTCCACTGACACTCTATGTGAACATTGGACATCCATCATTTTTCCACCAGTTTTTAGTGATTCACACCCGGTACACCTCCATTGTGATCTACTTCACACTGTTTCTTGATGTCAAATCTGAAGCTATCATGTCTATGTCAACCATCAAAGTGATCACCTCTAATGTTTAACCTACTCCATGGCTAACACCATCATCACCTATGCATTGTACTATTTCATCGCCTACACCTCAAGTAATCTATGTTTTTAAACCATAGAATGTATAATACTATGGCAAGCGCACGACGTCAAACAAAATCTTTGGCTCAACTAGATCATCGCCACAGTCCTTACCAAAAATTGACCATTTGTTTTAGGCATCGCAACACAAATTTTGGCCATTTCAAGATTTTTCAGCATAAAAAACATTCATGAACAGAAAAATTAAATCAGATGCTAAGGTTTTGGAAAAATAATTTTCATTTCTGGCAGTCTGTATAAGTCTTCGATGATGCATTGTTGTTTCCAGCATATTTATTTTTTTGGTAAGACAAATATTTTTTAATGTGTAAAATTAAGCTACTTTCTAAGGTTCCTCAAAATATTAAAATTTTTTCCAGCACTATCTTTTTTTGGTAGCCGCATGTATAATTTTTGTTCGATGTGTTTTTTTACCTTTTCACAATTTTGTGGGTTTATCCCACCTCGTTCATATAGATAGCATGGAAATTTTTATATTATGCATGCCACCTTTGTTGTCATAGCCAGTGCTCATTGAGTGCTAGCTGTACATCCTTAGCCTTTTGCTTAGCCCCAATGCCACGTGTATTACCAAACCCCACCATTCATGTTATCGCTACCTTCCATGTCACTAGTGCCATTAACATGTTCTCCACCCCGATCATAACATCCATTGTCATCATCATCGTTATCCATGTCAAGTTTGTCATCCTCTAAATCCTGGTCTGCCTTGATTTCCACATAGCCTCCATGGTTTACACCATTATCCCCAACTATCTGACCCTGATCAAATTATCCAATTCATCCTTCATAGTCAAAACCCATGTGGTCTACCCCATAATCCTAGTCTGCCTCGATTTCCACATAGCCTCCATGGTTTACACCATTATCCCCAACTATCTGACCCTAATAAGATTATCCAATTCATCCTTCATAGTCAAAACCCACGTGGTCTACCCCATAATCCTGGTCTGCCTTGATTTCCACATAGCCTCCATGGTTTACACCATTATCCCCAACTATCTGACCCTGATCATATTATCCAATTCATCCTTCATAGTCAAAACCCATGTGGTCTACCCCATACTCCATTTTTTTTAGGTTGAATCCAACATCTTTTATCCATTCGATCGTGTGTCCTTTACCCCATGCCATATCATTGCACAGTTCCCTAGTTCACATTAGCAAAAGTTGAGTTCACATCAGCATCAAATTTCCTACTAGCCATCCTATACCAATTTACCACTCGCAACGCATGTTCCTTGATATCCGCACCCTCCTACCAACGTGTCTAGTTCTTGTTGAGTCAGCATCCTCAGTCACGTGTCCATCGGTTAGTTTGCACCTGGTTTTCTGTGCCACATATTTGGCACTATCATTAGTTATTGTTTAATTAATCCACCTCATACTTGTTCACACTTTATCAACCAATATTAGACCACGTTCCAACCTCCACCCATGTCAGAATTCCATCCAATCAACCCATGTTAGCTTTCCATACTCTGGCGCTTTGACCCTCAATTTTTTTATTCTATTTCCTATAAAGCCCACTACTGATGTCACTTTCGTGGGTCGACTGTGGTGCTTATCCAAAATCACCTTTATAAATATGAAAATTTTCATCAAATCAAATCATATTTATTCATGCAATACTTTTCATTAATCGCATTTATTAATGCACCTTTTCATACAATCGCATTTATTAATGCATCATATTTTACAAATACCATTTTATCACATATTGTGCCATCAATACCTTTATTAATGCTCAAGGTTTAGCATTCAAACATATTTCATGCATGTGGTTTGAGATCTGTTGATGTATCTTCACCGATAATTCTTTTACTGTTGTCTTCTACCAATTTCAGGGATCAATTTCAGCTGTCCATTGGTATAGGAGTGTTTATAGTCATTGGAAAGCATTTTCAAGCATGATCTAGATCCAGTGTTAGATTTTAATTTTTTGAAGTCATGTACAACTTTATTATTTTTGGTCTTCACATTTTTGTAACAAGAGTGCATTTTTGGTTGTACCCGACACTCTTCAGCTACACATATTTATCTTCCACACCTGTACACATTGGGGACCAATGCTTTCTTAGTGGGAAGGAATGACAAGGATTAGGATTGCATTTAATACTCACACAGATCATGCGTATTAAATATTACTTTTGTAAATGTAGACATACGTATAAATATGTTTTTGATTAATGTAATGAACAGTTTTTCATTGTGCTCATTCTTGCATTCTTTCTCTTGAGTGTTCATTCCATATCAACTATCTCTCCCAACACCACCAATACCTAAATATCTACTATTCCATTTCAAATAGCCATCAGTATTAATATTAAACACCCCCTAATGTGGAGGATACCATCTTCTATATGTTTGCACTTTTTTATTAAGACCTCTCCTCCCGAATGATAAAGAAGTATGAGGACCATTCTCCACTAAAACCAAGTCTTGCATCATCAAAATATCAAACTAATCCAAAGGAAAACTGATTTGACATTTAGAAAAATAATTTCTTGGATCATACCAATAATCCTCTACCAAATATGATAAACAATTAACTTTCTACCTTGAAATTTTTTTTATTTCTTTCAAGCCAAATCTGCCATATAATACATGAGGGCCCAATACTCCATGCAACTTGAAGAAAAAATCCTTAGCAAGAGGTCTTCCTAAATTCCTCAATAACTCAACAAGAGAAGAGGCATGAGAACAAGATTATGTCCACACCCTCCACCAAAGATGCAAAATTTCTCGTGTAAATGAACACTGTAAGAGCAAATGCCCTAAATATTCATCACTATTCTCAAAAAAGAAACAAAATTAAGGGCCCTAAAAACCTCTCTTTTGGATATTATCCTAGGTAAAAAATTATTCCTAGTATCCAACCACAAATGGAAATTACATTGAAGAACACAAGCTTATACTGAGAGGGGGGGTGAACAGTATAAGACCACTTTTTACTTTTCTTTCCCAATCAATATTATGCAATGTATCAATAGCAATATCAACAACAATAATCAAAGCAATGCACAAATCACCACACACAATAGAGACACCAATTTAATGTGGTTCACCCAATGTGGGCTACTCCACGGAGAAAATATTTCACTAAAATTTTCTCAATCAATCTCTTGGGAATCCTTTCCCTATTACAATGTTTATGGACCTCTATCCAAAGGAGACACCAATCCCCTAATCAATTTCATGGATCTCTATCCATAGGAGAACTCTTTCTCCTTAGCTCTGGTTGGTGATCTTCTAGAAGAATTGCTACCTCCACTACATTGGCTAATGGATCTCTATCCATTGAAGACTCATGTCCCCACTTAGAAGACCTGTCCTCACTACCCTGGCTAATGGATCTCTATCCACTAGAGACTATCATCCTCTATACTCTATCACCTCCAAAGCTTGCTCTTAGCTCTATCTCAAATTTGTACTAAACATAGTCCTTCGGTCTAGCACAAATCTGCTCAATATCTATCTCTAGTTTGGCACAAACCTATCCTCAAATCTACACCAAAATCTATCCTCAAATCTTCACTAAACATAGTCCTTCGATCTAGCACAAATTTATCCTCAATATCTATCCTCAAGCCTTAACACAAAGCTTGACTCAATCACAAATCAACTCTACTAGATCTACTCCAAACCTTAACCCAAGGTTTGAACAAATCAATCAATCAACTCTGCTCACAAGTCTTCTCAAAGACTTGTCTCAAATCTGCCTTGTAAGCTTCCACAAAAGCTCACACTAATCTATCCACAAGTCCTCTCTAGAACTTGCCTCAAATCTTCTCAACAAGTCCTCACTAGAACTTGTCCAATCTTCTCAACAATCTCTGTCCTCAAACTTTGTATTGTAAGCTTCCACAAAAGCTCACATAAATTTGTCCACAAGTCTTCTCTAAGACTTACCTCAAATCTGCTCAACAAGTCCTCACTAGAACTTGTCCAATCTCACAGAAACATAAAGAGAATTGTTAGAGACTCAATATGCTTCACATTCACCACAATGCTCAATCACTTTCAATCTCTCTTTTTACCATAGAAACATATAGAGAATTGTTAGAGACTCAATATGTTTCACACTCACAAACACTCAACCTCTTTCTCAAATCAATTTAGAATATGGAACAATTTGTTTCACAGAACTTGAACTATCACTTCAACACATCCACTTGACTAGGCTCAATCACAACTCTACTCAACCAATCACTCAATGAAATAATCCTTGCTCACAAACCCTAGTCCAAACTTATGAACACTCACTCAATTGTTTCCAACAATGCTTATCAAACAATCTCACATAACAATGATACTCATGATCTTTGCAAACCCTAGTTCAAGTTCTTCACTCAATCAATCACTTCAACAACAATGCTTATCAAGTAATCCTCACATAACAATGATACTCATGATCTTCCACAACTTCACATAACAATGATACTCATGATTTTTGCAAACCCTAGCTCAAGATAACTCAATAAATCACTTCAACAATCTTATAACTCACAAATCTCATTTTCCACAACTTCACATAACAATGATACTCATGTTCTTTGTACAAACCCTAGTTCAAGTTCTTCACTCAATCAATCACTTCAACAACAATGCTTATCAAACAATCCTTTTCACTCCAACTTAGCATTCACAACATTCAACAATCACTCACTAGGAAGATGTGCCCATACCTTTTTGTTTGATGTAGAAGTGCCCTTCAAAACCTATCTCAATCACAATTTCTTCTTTGCTAATTTCAATAGTTAGATGACAAGATATCACACTAACACTCTCTCAAAATATTTCCCAATTACAAAAATAATCAAACTCAATTACACCTTATTACTCCTTCTTTGAAATAAGCATTCACCAACACACATTCATAAAAAGATAATCTCTTGCATACACCTTATTATTCCAACTTTAGAGCAATATTCATCAATACACATAAGAAATAAAAAGAACTTTATTTATTCCTTATTACTCCAACTTTATAACTCAAACCTTCCAAAATAAAATAAAATATTTAATCTTTAAAAACCCTTATATCTCCCTCAAATACCTTAGCCAATATTTATTTATCACAAATCAAGCACCTCCGAAATTACACAACCTTAGCACAAAATACACGATGCATACCTTACAAGCAAAAAGTCACCATGGGTTTCAAACGTGTGACCACTCCTCCACCAAGCGCCTTACCAAGGTGCTAGCCCACCACGTGGGCTAGGCGCTCCCACGGGGAAGGGAAGGCGCAAGCCTCCCTTTATCCCTTTGTTCAGCACCTTCCAAAAATGATGTGCCCTCTCTGCCTTGCAAAAATGAACCCGACAAGATTCGAACCTGCACGCCTTGCTTGCTGAAACACTTAGCACTTCCACCATTGCCAACTACACTACCAACACCTTTGGTGCTAAGTTTAGGGCTCCCTTTGATTTATTTCTTCACCATCGGAGATCTTTCAAAAAATGTGAGAACTCTTTCTACCTTATTGCACATGATTTCAATGATAGCATTGGGATTCGATCGATAGCATTGGGAGGTAAGGCAAAGGTCTTTGCCATTATTTATACACGATGCCTCTTGTGCCATAAACATCGACGCTTGAATCGAATATGAAATTCAATTTTTATTTTAACCCTATAACCCTCTTTAGGGTTATTTAAATTAATATAAATTAATTTATAATTAAATTAAAAATTAAATTATAATTAACTTAAGTAACTTTTGAAAGTTAATTAAATTAATTAATAAATTAATTTATAATAAAATTATATTAATTAATTTATAATTAATTTAAATTTCCTTTTTAATATTATAATAAAATATTATAATATTATTTGCTTGGGCCTCTTCTTTGCACTTTGGACCACATCTGACTACCTGGAATCGGATCTGACCAACTAGAAGCGGACTCTCCTTTTTGCACTGATTGCGGAATTGCTTCTCCTTGCACTGCTCACTAAAACTGACTTTTGACATCAATGACCACTCACTCTTGACATCAATGACAACACATCTACTCAAAATGTCCAACAATATCCCCCTTTGTCATTGATGGCAACCCATTTATCTTTTCAAATTTCCTTAACCTTTTTTGTCCTGCTCCCCCTGACTCAATGCTCTCTTCTTAAATCAAATCTCTCCTCCTTACTCAAATCTCTCCCCCTTTGACATCAATGGCAAAGGGTCACCTTTGGGGCTCAAGGCTAAGAATGAGTCTCTTATCTTAGCCCCTCCCCCACCTCCTCTTGAGGTGGTTAATTCTGGGGTGGGAGTATTTCTACTCCCAGCATGCATTGGTATTTTCCTTTGTCCACTTTCCTTCTCATCTGATCCTTCTGATTCCTCTGATTGTTCTTGTTCCTACTTGTCTTTGGAATTTTTGCTCTACACCACTTTGTTGTATGTCCATCATTATTGCACTTATAACACTTAATATTGTTATTCCTTGAAGGTGCAAATATCTTGGGATTTCTTCTGGTGAAGCCATATCTATTCCTGTCATGGACCCTGCAATTCATTGCCTTGTGACCAAACTGATTACATGAGTAGCAATACCCATGAAAAAATTGTTTATTTCTAAAGTTCCCATATTCTTGTCTTTCATGTGTCCTACACTATGAAGCCTTGTGCCCAAATTTGTGACATGAGAAACATCATCCATTGAAATTTCCTTGCCTTGACCTCATTGGTATCTTAGTCTCTTTTACCCTGTGCTGGTTCTTGTTCCATATGTTTCTCCTTTGTGCATTGTTTCTTTCCTTGTTGAAATTTCTATTGTCCAACTCATCCTCAAAAGTTTCACTTTCTCTCACACTATCTTCTTCTAAATTTTCTTCTTCTTCAGAACTTGAGGTTGACTCTTCTTCTTGCTTCTTTTGTACCTGTTCAAAACCAAGACTTGTCTTGCTTGATGTAGGCTTTTGTGTCTTGATAATCTTATCCAAATTCTTTGAGCTTCTTCCAAACTTGTGTAGCTTATCCTTAGACTTCTCTACTTCTTCCCTTAGTAGAGCTACTTCTTGTTCTAATATTTCACATTCTAAGACCTTTGCTTCTAACTTGTCCTTGAACTTCTTTGTCTTAGTCATTGACTTATTTAGATCCTCTATAAGCTTTCCTCTCTCTTCATCACATTCTTGAAACTGAAGCTTAAGTTGGGAATTCTGCTTTCTTACCTTCTTCAATGTGTTAAGAGCATAAATAAGCTCTCCCTCAAGATCAACTTCTCCTTTTTTGATTCTTCCTCTATTTGTTTGCCTTTGAAAACATCTTCATTCTCTTCTGACTTGTCTTCTATAGGATCACCTCCTTCTTCTTCTAGTGCCATTAGAATATTCTCTTCCGGTCCTTCAAGTGTATCTTCATATTCATCATCACTGAAACTAAAACCATTCTTTGTACAACTATCTTCAAGATGTCCAAAATTACCACATCTAAAACACTTGAGAATTATTGGTGACTTTTTCTTAACTTCTTCTTTTTCTTCTGTCAAAAATAGAACTTCATATTTATCATTATCTAAGAAACTATTATCACTATCACTTGAGTACTTACTTGCCTTGTCTGCATAGTAACTCCTCTTCTATCTTTGAAAGAACTTATTTCCTTGTTTGCCTTGTCCATCCTTGCCTTTCTTTTGGTACCTGTATTTTTTTGATTCCCTGTTCTTATGATCCTGTTTTTCTTCATCATTGCTATTTTTGGCTTCTTGAAAATCAGTTGCATAGTGACCATACTTTCCACAATTGAAACATCTAACAGATTTTGCATCTTTATATCTTCTTGGATCCTTATTCCTTCTACCATAATTTGCTTCTTCATCACTGGATGACTCATTGCTTGAATCTGACTTCTTACCCTTTGTCTTCTTAGTAGCTTTGAAGGTTGCTTCTTTTTGGAGATTAGGTTCCTCTTTTGTTCTCATCTCAAAAGCTGTAAGAATACCAAGTAACACATCTCTTGTCAAAATATCACCATATTTTGATTCCTCTATAGCAGAGATCTTTTCACTAAACCTTTTTGGAAGAGATCTTAAGATCTTATCACAAACATCAGATTCTTCAATCTCAAGTCCAAGTCCTTGCATGGCGTTAACAACCTCATCTACACAAAGTAGATAAGTACTAATGTTTTCCTCATCCTTCATTTTTAAATCTTCAAATTGTCCTTTGAGATTTCGTATCTTTACCTTTTTGACACTTTTATCTCCTTCATATATGCTTTGCAACTTATCCCAAATTGCTTTTGCTGATTTGCAATGCATAACCTTTATGAACTCTGTTCTATGCAAACCTCTCAAAATTGCATTCATTGCTTTTGAATTGTAATGATGTAGAAGCTTACCATATTTATCTGTAGGTGGAGTAGTTGGTGGTGTGTATCCATTTTCAACTTCTTCCCATATTTCATTGCCAAGTGCCATCAGGTGAATCTTCATTCTCATACTCCAAAATATATAATCGCTTCCATAAAATACTGGTGTTGAATTATCTAAGGATCCATTCTTAGAATCCATTATGTTCTTGAAATATTTTCCTTCAAGTTGTTAAACTCTTCCGAAGGAACCCGCTCTGATACCAATTGAAGAACACAAGCTTATACTGAGAGTGGGGTGAATAGTATAAGACCACTTTTTACTTTTCTTTCCCAATCAATATTATGCAATGTATCAATAGCAATATCAACAATAGTAATAAAAGCAATGCACAAATCACCACACACAATAGAGACACCAATTTAACGTGGTTCACCCAATGTGGGCTACTCCACGGAGAAAATATTTCACTAAAATTTTCTCAATCAATCTCTTGGGAATCCTTTCCCTATTACAATGTTTATGGACCTCTATCCAAAGGAGACACCAATCCCCTAATCAAGTTCATGGATCTCTATCCATAGGAGAAATCCTTTCTCCTTAGCTCTGGTTGGTGATCTTCTAGAAGAACTGTTGCCTCCACTACACTGGCTAATGGATCTCTATCCACTTAAGATTCTTATCCCCACTCAGAAGACCTCTCCTCACTACCTTAGCTAATGGATCTCTATCCACTAGAGACTATCATCCTCTATACTCTATCACCTCCAAATCTTGCTCTTAGCTCTATCTCAAATATGTACTAAACATAGTCCTTCGATCTAGCACAAATTTGCTCAATCTCTATCTCTGGTCTGGCACAAACCTGTCCTCAAATCTACACCAAAATCTATCCTCAAATCTACACTAAACATAATCCTTCGGTCTAGCACAAATCTATCCTTAATATCTATCCTCAAGCCTTAACACAAATCTTGACTCAATCACAAATCAACTCTGCTAGATCTTCTCCAAACCTTAACTCAAGGTTTGAACAAATCAATAAATCAACTCTTCTCACAAGTCTTCTCAAAGACTTATCTCAAATCTTCCTTGTAATATATATCACACTAATCTATCCACAAGTCCTCTCTAGAACTTACCTCAAATTTGCTCAACAAGTCCTCACTAGAACTTGTCCAATCTACTCAACAATCTCTATCCTCAAACTCTATATTGTAAGCTTCCACAAAAGCTCACATAAATCTATCCACAAGTCTTCTCTAAGACTTACCTCAAATATGCTCAACAAGTCCTCACTAGAACTTGTCCAATCTCACAGAAACATAAAGAGAATTGTTAGAGACTCAATATGCTTCACATTCACCATAATGCTCAATCACTTTCAATATCTCTTTTTACCATAGAAACATATAGAGAATTGTTAGAGACTCAATATGTTTCACACTCATAAACACTCAACCTCTTTCTCAAATCAATTTAGAATATGGAATAATTTATTTCACAAAACTTGAACTATCACTTCAACACATCCACTTGACTAGGCTCAATCACAACTCTACTCAACCAATCACTCAATGAAATAATCCTTTCTCACAAACCCTAGTCCAAATATATGAACACTCACTCAATTATTTCCAATAAAGCTTATCAAAAAATCTCACATAACAATGATACTCATGATCTTTGCAAACCCTAGTTCAAGTTCTTCACTCAATCAATCACTTCAATAATAATGCTTATCAAGTAATCCTCACATAATAATGATACTCATGATTTTTGCAATCCCTATTTCAATATAACTCAATAAATTACTTCAAAAATAATGCTTATCAAGTGATCCTCACATAACAATGATACTCATGATCTTCCACAACTTCACATAACAATGATACTCATGTTCTTTGCACAACCCCTAGATCTAGTTCTTCACTTAACCAATCACTTCAACAACAATGCTTATCAAACCAATCCTTTTCACTCCAACTTAGCATTCACAACATTCAACAATCACTCACTAGGAAGATGTGCCCATACCTTTTTGTTTGATGTAGAAGTGCCCTTCAAAACCTGTCTCAATCACAATTTCTTCTTTGCTAATTTCAATAGTTAGATGACAAGATATCACACTAACACTCTCTCAAAATATTTCCCAATTACAAAAATAATCAAACTCAATTACACCTTATTACTCCTTCTTTGAAATAAGCATTCACCAACACACATTCATAAAAGGATAATCTCTTGCATACACCTTATTATTCCAACTTTAGAGCAATATTCATCAATACACATAAGAAATAAAAATAACTTTATTTATTCCTTATTACTCCAACTTTATAACTCAAACCTTCCAAAATAAAATAAAATATTTAATATTTAAAAACCCTTATATCTCCCTCAAAGACCTTAGCCAATATTTATTTATCACAAATCAAGCACCTCCGAAATTACACAACCTTAGCACAAAATACACGATGCATACCTTGCAAGCAAAAAGTCACCACGGGTTTTGAACACGTGACCACTCCTCCGCCAAGTGCCTTACCAAGGTGCTAGCCCACCATGTGGGCTAGGTGCTCCCATGAGGAAGGGAAGGTGCAAGCCTCCCTTTATCCCTTTGTTCGATGCCTTCCAAAAATGATGTGCCCTCTTTGCCTTGCAAAAATGAACATGACATGATTCGAACCTACACGCCTTGCTTGCTGAAACACTTAGCGCTTCCACCATTTCCAACTGTGCTACCAACACCTTTGGTGCTAAGTTTGGGGCTCCCTTTGATTTATTTCTTCACCGTCGGAGATCTTTCAAAAAATGTGAGAACTCTTTCTACCTTTTTGCGCACGATTTCAATGATAGCGTTGGGATTCGATCGATAGCATTTGGAGGTAAGGCAAAGGTATTTACCATTATTTATACACGATGCCTCTTGTGCCATAAACGTCGGTGTTTTTTTTTAAATAAAGGTATAAAAATTTATTGATAAAAAGTTTGGATTATAGTGTACAACTGAGCTTCCAACCAGGACTCAAATAAACATCCAAATTGGCTAAAACCACTAAACTAGAATGATACCCAAAAAATACAACAAGAACAAACCACATTAAGTCTATACATCCTTGTGGATCAACTCCCATAGGTGTTGAGAGTCCCCAGATGAGAGACTCTCCCAATTATTAATACTCCAAGGATCTAGCAGATCAGAAGCCCTTTTGGCCAGGTAATCAGCAACCACATTCCATTCCCTTGGAATGTGCACAAAGGATATAAATTCAAACTATTCACTCATTCTAAGAATTTGAACGGCTATAGAGGCAAACTGCCAATTAACTTCCTCCACCCTTTTATTGTTTAAAATATTAACCAGAATTTGAGTGTCAAACTCACAGATAATCCTATGCCAGGCAAGAGAAAATCCCCTTTGTAAGGCCTCAAGAATTGCAAGAGCTTCCATAAAATTGTTGGAGTGAACACCTTTATAAATGGAAAAGAAAAAACTGACACCACCAGTAGAATCTCTCCCAACACAGTTAATGCCAGCATGTCCAGGATTACCCCTAAATGATCCATCAGTATTAATTTTTAAAAGTCCTCTAGGGGGTAGTCTCCACCTACCATCTCTCCTAACCTTCTTGCTGAGCTGAGGAACCCTACTAGGGCTAGAAGAGTTCACACCATACCCAAAGAGACCAAGGGCTTGTTGTACCTTATTCTCCCTAGAATCCAAAAGAGGGTCCACATCACATTTGCTATGGATGGTTTCTTGAACCATATACAGGATCCTTTTCCAGATCTATTGAACAACCAAATAACTACCCTGAAATATGCGTCGGTTTCATTCGAACCAAATTTTCCAGATGATGCAAGAAGGGCCCAAATTCCAAGCCACCCGAAGGAAGGGGGCCTTGGCTGGAGGTCTGCCCAGATTACTCCAAAACTCCACCAGGGACAACACATGAAAACATGGATGGTTCTAAGTTCTCCACCAATGGTGCCAAATATCTCTAGCAAAGGAGCATTGGAAAAATACAAGAAGAGTCATCCTCATTATTATTGCAAAGGACACAAAAATAGGGACCCTTAAATCCCCTCTTCCTCACATTATCCCAAGTGAGGCATTTATTACGATCTATCAACCAGAGAAATAAGTTACATTTTGGCCAGGAAAATTTGTTCCACACCTTTTTTCCTGATAGGAAGACTCCCATACTTTTGCTTATCAAGACCCTGATAACCATAGGCTACCGAGTAGGTTCCCTTAGGATCAGGGTTCCAAGCCAAAATATATTTACCCCTCAATGAATAACAAGGCCTCCCCATAATAATAAGAGCAAGCACCTCTCTGTCCTTGGCCAGTCTCCCTTGGGGCCATTCTTGTGGATATTTCCACCTATACATCTCCATATTTTTAAAAGACTTGATTTTTTAAAGTCCTCCACACAAGACCAACCTGCTTCCAAGAAAAAATGCTTAGGGAACGTAACCTAGGATATTGATTCAAGATAGGAGGGTGGCCATCCCAAGAATACTCCCAAAAAAGAGCATTTGATCCTCGATTGCAAATCTAGAACAAACCCTGCTTGATTAAATTAGCTCCTCTTTTCAAAGTGTCCTAGATAATAGAACCTTTCCCAACCAAGCTGACTCTAGGGATATCAGCCTCAAAAATACCTCTCAAGTATTTACAAGATAATATTTTAGCCCAAATATGATCTTGAGAGGTACACCATATCCAATAAATTTTTGTAGCCAAAGCCTGCCCAAAAAGAGTTGCTTGTCACAACCCAAGGCCTCCCTCTTGCATAGGCCTACATATAGAATCCCACCTAACCAAACTCCATTTAGATTGATCAAGTTTTCTAGACCATAAAAATTGTCTTTACAAAGCATCCATGTCCTTGATGAAGTGAGAGAGAGCTATTTGTACAAAACATCTATAAATGGGTAAATCCAAGTAGTGGATAGCCATCTGAAAGTCAAGTGATTCACCTTACTTCTAAACTTATCAAGCATAGACTACCAAGAAGATCTAGGTAGAGGATGAGATGAAATTGGAATACCAATATAAATGAAGGGGGAGTCCCAACCTAGAATATTAGAATACGAGCAATCCTTGCTTGAATAAGAGGAGGGGTATTGAAGAAGAAAATAGAAGACTTTTCCTCATTAATCAACTGTCCAGAAGCACCAAGATATATGTCAAGAGACTATCTAATATTGCTAGCTTCCCTAATATTGGAAACTCCCAACAAAGTATTATCATCAAAAAATTGAAGGTGGGAAAGAGGTGGCAAACTACTATCCCACTTCCACCCCTGAATGAGACCCTGCATGACTTGAGACTTGATAAATCTTCCCAACCCTTTCGCCATAATGATAAAAAAATAAGGAGATAAAGGATCTCCTTACCTCAATCCCCTTGAGGCCTCAAATAGCTCTGATGGCTCATTATTAACAAGAACAAATAATTAGCAAGAAGAAATATAGCTCATCACCCATATAATCCATTCCTCCTCAAATCCAAAAGTAGTAAGAACTTTCTGAAGAAAGGATCATCTGAAATAATCATAGGCTTTGGCCATGTCCAACTTAATGAACATAGTTTTCTCCTTAGAATTATTCATCGAGTGAATAGCTTCTATAGCAATAAAAACCCCATCCAAGATTTGTTGGCCAACAACAAACCCTCCTTGCTCCTCAGAGATGATTTTGCTCAACCATATCTTCAGCCTCTCAGTAATAATTTTTGTGATGATCTTATACACAACATTGCAGAGAGCAATAGGCCTGAACATATCCAAGGAATTTGCTCCCTCTTTTTTGGGTATAAGCACCACAAAGGTAGCATTTAGGGCCCTTAGCATCTATTTTTTCTTTTGGTACTCATGGACCACCTCCAAAAGATCAAATTTGATTAAATCCCAAAACTCTTGATAAAACTCAATCGGGAATCCATATGGGCCTAGGGATTTTCCTTTTTTCATATTGAATACAACATTTTCCAACTCCTCAAGGGAAATTGGACCCATCAAGTGCTCATTCATCTCTCTAGAAACAATCGCTAGAATACAGTTTAGAATAAGCTTTTCATTCTCATCATCTGATAGGGAGTCCTCCTTGAAGAGAGAGGAAAAATACCTCTTAGTCTCTTCTGAAATATCCTTGAAAGAAGAGAGCAAGGCACCCTAAGAATTCACAAGAGAGGTAATTAGGTTACCATTACGGTGAGCCTTAATTGAGTTATAAAAGAAGGTTGTGTTCCTATCCCCTTCCTAAAGCTAATCTACTCGAGCTTTTTGTTTCCAAAAAAATTCTTCCCTTAGTTCCCATTCAGCAAGGTCTTTCGTAGCCTCAGATTTCTCAACAAGAAGCTCCTTCATGAATCCCTAATCTCTAATCTTCCTTGAAGATTCTTCCATCCTCCTAAGAGCTACCAGCTTAGCCAAGGAAAGGTTCCCAAAATTTAGTCTATTCCATATCTTCAATTTATGTTTTACAAATTGTAGTCGCTTCATAAAGGAATACATAGCAATGCCATGAGGAGGTTTGCCAGTGGTCCACCAACCTTGCATGAAATCATGAAGCTTAGTATCACGAAGCCACATAAGTTGAAACTTAAAGGAGGGATTCATTTTTATTCCTAACTCTAAAGCAGAGAGTTTTATAGGCCAATGATCAGATCCCCTACCCTCCATAATCATAGAACTAGCACTTCTGTTATTACCCATCTAATAATTGGATATCAAAAACCTATCCAGTATCTATGAGATGGAAGCTTCCCCACACCTTCTATTATGCCAAGTAAAGGTCCCATTATTTGGCTTGATGTCAACCAAGTTTAGGGCCTGGATATGAGCACTGAAGATAGAAGAAAAAGGCTCGAGACGGTCCACCCCACCACGTTTCTCCTCTAGACAAGAGATAGAGTTGAAGTCTCCAGCCAAAATCCATGGGTACAGGGGAACAAAAATTCTCACAAAGCAAATGTGCTTCCAAAAATTCACTTTACCATTGTAATCAATAGGAGCATACACATTTGTAAGTAGGATGGTTTCACCAGATTCATTATCATGCCCGACCATAGAAATAGACCATCTGCTAGAAATACAAGTAATATGGGATATCTTAACCAGAACCCATAAATAAGTGATGCCACTAGCATATCCACATGCACCAATACACTGACATTGCCCCCTTCTCTGCAACTTGGGAGCATTATTGAACATACTATCAATAGCCAATTTAGTCTCCTGAATAAACACCACATTCGAAGAATGCACACAAACCAAATCATGAACAACTTTTTGTCTAGGGATGTTGTTCAACCCCTTTACATTCCATGAGAGGATAATCATTTTTGGGGGTTATAAAAATGGGAGTCCAATGTTATCACCAAGCTTGAATCCACAAAAGTCTCCCCAATTAACTTAATTTTATCCTAGTCCTTCTTTCGACCCACATTCATATTCTTATCCGAACTTTTTTTTAATTATTTTCTGTTGCAATCCCAACACCGAAGGAGTTTTGAAGTCCAAGGATGACTACATCAGTGCCTAAGTAGGATAGGGCATAACTAAATCTGTACCACTTTCCAAAATAGTTTCCCTTATAGGGCTAGACCCATCCATGTCCCCTATACTTAGATCCAAAGCCCTTTGTTCTTCATTTAAACCCCCTAGATATGATTCCTTAAGTTCCCCCTCAAGAAGAGACATATGATTTGGCCTTGTTATATTTGCATCAGGTAGCGATGTTTTAGGTATCTCCATGCACTGATCAAGATCATATAATATTTCAAAATGGTTGAGTAGAGCATCTGGTTGGCTATCCTTAAGGTCTTTGTTTGCCCTTCGTCCTCTATTTTAGGATTTTACTAGAACAAAACCTTCCTTATCTCATTCCCCTGCATTTATCATGGCTTTTCCTTTATGCAAACTTTGTCCAGACTAAGAGGGCCCAATATTTGAAGCCAAAGGCGAGATAAACTTAGGGCATTTTCTTTGCAGGTGGCCATATTCATGGCAAATTTGACAACGAAATGGAAGAGCTTCATAGTCAAGTTTTTGAACCCATGTAGTTGATCCAAATTGTATTTCAATAGAATATGGAATAGGGTTATTTAATTCAATTTAAACACAAATACAAGCAACACAGATTACCTTTTTATCCATTGTCTGTTGTGATGGTCCAATCGGCTTCCCAAGCAGAAGGGCAATCTTATGCAAGATATCAGTTCTCCAAAATTCCAATGGAAGCCATGGAAGCCGCACCCATACTAGAACCCGTGATGGCTGCTCCTTTGATGGGTTGAAACCCACATGCTAGGGTTTAAGAAAGAGTCCCACTTGGTTATATAAATAAGGACCCCCTTCAAATTCTTTGTTACGATCTACAATACAAGAGAAAACCACCATAAAATAGTTGTTCGCACTCAACATCACCTCCACATCGCCTTCAGGATTCCAAGTTTTTTTGACCCAAGCCTCCACAAATGGGAGAGAAATTCTGATGCCCAAAAATTTTCCAATAAGGGCGTGTTTCGTTAGATACTCCACATCTTCCGCCACCGAGTCTGGTTGAACCACTAGAACTGGTCTAGCTTCACATCGTTCCAAACATCCATTATTATTTAACAAGCGATTCCCAACATGCACTAGAAAATCTTGTTCCTTCTAGTCATTTTTAGATGAAAAAACATCACGAGCATGCACTCTTTGTGCCGGACCCGATGCCATCACGACATTCCTCCAATTTTTCAGACCTCCTTCGAAAGCTGCTGCCATCCCCGCAGAGTAGTTTTTCTTCATCAAATCCTAGCAGAGTAGTTTTTCCTCATCAAACCCTAGCAGAGCTCCCATAAATGTTGGTGCTTGAATAGAATATGAAATTCAATTTGTATTTTAACCCTATAGCCCTCTTTAGGGTTATTTAAATTAATATAAATTTATATATAATTAAATTAAAAATTAAATTATAATTAACTTAAGTAACTTTTGAAATTTAATTAAATTAATTAATAAAATTATATTAATTAATTTATAATTAATTTAATTTTCCTTTTTAATATTATAATATTAGTTGGTTGGGCCTCTTCTTTGCACTTTGGACCACATATGACTACCTGGAACTGGATCTGACCAACTAGAAGCAGACACTCCTTTTTGCACTGATTACGAAATTGCTTCTCCTTGCGCTACTCACTAAAACTAAATTTTGACATCACTGAACACTCACTATTGACATCAATGACAACACATCTACTCAAAATGTCCAACATGCATTTGGACCAGGAAAACTTATTCCAAACCTGTTTCCACCAAGGAACCTCCTCATCCCCAAAATGCTACCTATCTAAAACATGGTAACCAAAAGCCACCAAGAAAACCCCTCTAGGATCTAGACTCCAAGCCAAAACATCATCATCCTGTAAAGAAGAGCACTCCCTAGTAGCCAAAATATGAGCCAACTCTTCTCTATCCTAAATAGAACCACCTACCAACCAATCTCTAGGATCTTTCCACTGAACTACCTCCACCTGCCCAACTCTTTTGGAAACTTTATAATCCATCACCCTATACCAACCAGCAGCCAAGAAACAATTACATAGCTCCTAAATATGAGGAAACATAGATAAAATTGTAGGGAAACCATCCCAAGAATCATGCCAGAAAAGAGCCTTCAAGCCTTTGAGATAAATCCAAAAAATCCTTTCTTAACAAGTGTCGCCCCCTTCTTAAGGTTGTTCCAGATCAAATAGCATTTACTAGACAAACTATATCTAGGTATCTTAGAGCCCTCAAACCCATTAAGATACTTAAAGGAAATAATTTTAGCCCAAGCATGGTCTTGAGAAATGCACCATCTTCAATAAATATTGGCCTCCAATGCCTGACCAGAAAGAGAAGTCAAACAAAGAAACAAACCACCTTTCTATTTTGATCTATAAATAGTCTCCCACTTAACAAGACTCCATTTGAAGACTCCAAATTTCTAGCCCATAAAAATCTTTTGGACAGAGATTTAATCTCATGAATAAAACTAGGAGGAGTGACTTGAATCATGCACCAATAAATACATAAAGCTTGAACCTCCAACTTAAGAAGCAACACTATGCCAGAAACATAAAGCCACTTAACAGTCCAATGAGAGACTTTAGCCCAATATTTATTCAAAATATTATTCTAGATACCTCAAGGAAAGGGGTCCACAGAAAGAGGAATTCCCAAATAAGTTAAAGAAGATCTCCAATATGAAATGGAAGAATCTAAGCAATTTTGGCCTGTATAAGAGGATTAGTATTAAAAAATAATATGGAGGATTTCCCCTCGTTTATCTTCTACCCTAAAATAGCCAAATAAATATCTAGATATCTTATAAAATTAATTTCTTCCCTAATAGAGGCAAGAACCATCAGAATAGTATCATCCATAAATTGAATATGAGAATATGTAGGTAAACTATTACCCCACCGCCAACCATGAATCAACCTCTGAATGATATACAATTTGATAATTTTACCCAAAAACTTAGCCATAATAATAAAAAAGTAAGGAAATAAAGGATCCCTTAACAGAGACCTCTCGAAGCCTGAAACAAAGTAGAAGGCTCACCATTGATAATGACAAAATAGGATGGAGACATAATACAACTCATCACCCAACTAACCCAGTTAGAATTGAAATAAAAAGCAAGGAGAATTTTACTTAAGAATGACCATTTAACCCTATTATAAGCCTTAGCCATATATAATTTTATAAACATAGCTTTTTTTAGAAATTCCCATAGAATGAATGGCCTCAGTAGCAATAGCCACACCATCAAGGATTTATCTACCCACCACATAACCTCCTTGTTCATTAGAATTAACCTTACTAAGCCAAGGCTTAAGTCTCTCAACAATAAACTTGGAGATAATTTTGTACAACATATTACATAGTGCAATAGGTCTAAAAATATCCATAGAATTGGCTCCTCACTTAAGAATAAGCACCAAGAAGATAGAATTCATAACTCTCAACATCTGTTTAGTTCTGAAAGACTCTTTCACAACCGATAGAAGATCCAATTTAACAATCTCCTAGAATTCTTGGAAAATTCCACAGGAAAGCCATTAGTTCTTGGGGCTTTCTCTTTCCTCATATGTAAATAATACCCTCCAAATATTCGATTAAAATAGGTCTCATGAGAAACTCATTCATCTCAACAGTGACAACTAAAATAATACAATCCAAAAAACTATTTTCTTCTACAATCGCCAAGGGAGAATCCTCAGAATACAAAGAGGAATAAAACCTTATAGCCTCCCTTGAAATATCCTAAGCAGTAGTCAATTGGACCCCAAGAGAATAAATAAGATAAGAAATCACATTACCATACCTTCTAACTTTAATCAAATTGATAAAGAAATCAATATTTTTGTCTCCTTCCTACAACCAATCAATCTGAGCCTTATGTTTCTAATAAATTTCCTCCCTCAATTCCCACTCAACCAACTCCTTTAGAGAATTATATTACTCTTTAAGAGTCCTTTCTATGAGGCCATAATCCCTAATCTATCTTGTAATAGCATCTAACTTCTCTTGAGCAACCAACTTAGCCCCAAAAATATTACCAAAACTTTGCCTATTCCACTTCTTAAGCTAATATTTCCCATACCATGTAACCACCAAAATCTCATTAAATCATGATTGGGCATACCATGTAACCACCAAAATCTCATTAAATCATGACTGGGCATACCATGTAACCACCAAAATCTCATTAAATCATGCAGAGAAGGCTTCCAAAGCCACATTAACTAAAATTTAAAGTAGGTTTTGCTATAAAATCCTCGATGAATGGCATTTAGCTTTATAGGCCAATGATCAGAACCTATCCAATCCAAAAATTTTGAGCTGATTTACTGATTATTACTGATCCAAAAAGGAGAAAGAATCGATCCAATCTCTTGGAAATAGCCTAAGTAACACATCTCCTATTACTCCAAGTAAACATACCATTACTACGATTAATATCCATAAGGTTTAAGAAAATGATATTATCATTAAGGGCCAAAGATGCCTATCCAAGAGAACCCACACCACCTCTTTTCTCCTCCAAACTGGTGATAGCATTAAATTCTCTAGTAACAATCCAAGGATAGTGAGGAGCCATTAACTACACCACCCGAATATGGTTCTAAAGACAAATTTTTCCAACAAGATCAAAGGGAGCATAAACATTTGTTAAGAAGACCACTTCACTAGACTCATTACAAGAAGTAACCATAGAGAGAAAATTTATCAGAAACCCACCATATAGGAGAGAGCTTTTGAGGATTCCAAAAGCTAAAAATACCTCCAGTATTACCCTGGGCATCGATATACTGATATTGACCATGAGCCCACAATTTTAAAGCAATTCTAAACAAAAAATCAACTGATAATTTTGACTCCTGCAAAAAAATAATATCAGGCTTATGCAACTTAATCAACTCATGAATAGCTTTTTATCGAGGGATGTTATTCAATACCCTCACATTCCAATATAGAAAAAACATTTATGAGGGGTGTAAAAGTGAGAATCAAGGGGCTTAACCAACCCTGACTCAACCAAGGACTTCCCCTCAAGTTTAATTTTCTTCACATATTTCTTTCTACCCACCTTAGAATAATTTTTAGGTATCCCCTTTTTAAAATTCTTTTGATGAAATACCAGCATAGAACTCACCTTAGAATCTTTACCACAACTAGAACCTACCAAATAATCCAACAATAGATCATATGCCACCACACCATCCTCATGAACAACCATATTTTCCTCAAAATAAATAGAAATATGGTTCCTCTTAATAGTTTGTGCTGCATAATTCACCAAAACTAGAACAATCACATTACCTAGATACTAATCGATGTCCATCTGAGTAACATATATATCCCTTTGTAGATTAACCCCAGTAAGATGGTCCAAGTCATCAAAAGCATAAAATCTATTATGTAACCCATCAACTTGCCTCTCATTAGCGGATCTCTTCAAACCCCTACCTTTATTGTGGGACTTAATAGGAATGAAACCCTGCTTATTAGTCCTAGTATCCTGCATTAGAGCTTTCCCCTCAAAAGACCCATTAGCTTATTTAGGATATTTCCCTTTATCTATCCCACTATACTACTTCAAAGGTTGAGGCTTAGATGGTAAATTCCCAGGTAATTTTAGGTATTTTATCTAAAAGTGTCCATATATATGACATAAACGACATCAAAATAAAAGGGTTTTTATAGTCCAACCATTGAATCCAAGAAGAATATCCAACACATATTTCCATAGACTCTAGCAAAGGCTTATTTAAATCTATCTCAACACAAACACAGACACAAGAAACTACCTTTTTATCCATTGTTTATTGAGAATGACCCACCGGATTCCCAAACAACAGTGCAATCATGTGAAGAATATTGTTCTGCCAAAACTCCATAGGTAACCAAAGGAGTTGAACCCAAACTGGTACCCGTGATGAAATTTCCTCTATAGGGTTAAAGCCCACATACCAAGGCTTAATGAAAAAACCAACCTGGTTATGAAAATAAGACCCTCCTTTTAAAAACTTTATGCCAATCCTCCATGTAAGAGAATACAACCATAAAAAATTATTTTCCACAGCATGATATCCATATCTCCAACCGGGTTCCATACTTTTCAAGCCCAAGATTCTAACAAAATGAGACGGACCTAAATTTCTAAAAAATTATAAATTAAGATATGATTAGCCAGATATTCAACATCCTTTGCAATTGAATCTGGTTGAATCACCAGGATAGGCCTATCTAGAGCCCATTCAAGACAACCATTCACTTTTGTAGATCTAAAAACCCCAACCAAAATAGAGCCAATTGGGCTTGATGATTTTTCTCCAAATGCATGCCTTGAAGAAGATGGCTCAGAGCCCATGAGGACCTCTTGGAAGGACAATATTTTATTATTATTTAAATCCTTGACCATCGTATCTCCGTCTATCTCATTCTATGCAATCTCTATCTTCACTTTTTCTCTTTCTTGTAATGATGCCTTGAAAATCTATTTTTATTTAGTATAAGGTATTGGTTAATGATAAAGTTCTAGTTTCCTTGAGTAGATTTTTAGCTTACCCTTATGGCTCCTCTTACTTATTTCAAGGTATTTGGAATGACTACTAGGTCTAAGAAGAAGAAAATTCTACAATCCTTAGAAATAGATCTCATGCAATCTATTCCTCATGAAAATTATACTATTAATTTTCTTTCACGTAACCATGATCATAAACTCTAAATTAGGGATTATAATGATAGGGATTCTAATTCTAAGGAAGAAAATATCCCAATATTAACTTTGATGAACTTTATTTATTTGTTATAGGGTCTCAAAAAGTGTTAGCAACATCTATGTTAGGTTGCGATGTTGAGTGAAATATTAAATCAATATCACCTTTTAATGAGATAATTGTGAGAAGACCAAGATCACTGCTACTTGTAGCAATTATGACAAATTAGATGAACATATGAATGACACATGTAGAATGCAAATCCATAAAATACAATACCCATTCTGAGCTTCATGATGAAATATTAGCTATGCATATGATGGTCTTAGGAAATATTTAACTTACCAGCTCGAGAGTCATAGGCAAGATACTAAAAAGAAAATGGAGGCTTCTAGGAGAGAAATAACCAAACAAATGCAAGATTTGATAACCAATATTACTCAAATTTTAAGTGCTAACAAAAACCTTGTAGTACAAACTATTATCACTCCTTTAGTCTTAAAATTTAATGTTCATCCTCCACCTCCCCCCACTAACCCTTGGGGGATTTACCTACATTGACTGATCCTACCTTGAGGAAATATAAAAATTAATATCTACACCCTGATATGGAAGAACTATATCCTACCATGTGCCTAAGTTCTTTTATGATGGGAAAAATAAATTTTAAATACTTTTTGATAAGTTCATGACATATTATAGTGATTGGATACATAATAAGAAATATTTACTAAAATTAATGATTAGGGATTTGGTAGGAAATGATATTTATTGGTTTGCATCCTTACCTAAATATTCTATTGAATATCTAGATACCTTGGTCAAAATTTGAAACAAGAATTTGATGATGACATGACTATAATGGAGGCAATGAATATTTTTATAAACACAAAAAGGCCCTAATGAGTCTATCATTGATTTTCACAAGTGATGGAAAAGACTTAAATGTCATGTGAATATAAAATTAATTTAAGACGATGCCATAGTAATTTTAATAAATAAGCTTAGGCCCTATTTTCAAGCTAATATCTAGAAACACAACTCTTGTGGTTTACCTTCCCTTAACAAAATTATACATTTACTATGATACTTGAACATTGGGAAAATAAAGAAGATAAAAAATTATTGAAACGTAAAAACCCCATTAAAAATGCTATAGGGGATGGGGTTTACAATGTAGCTATCCAAGATATACCTCATGAGTTAGAGTTGAGTCATATTACATTATTAGGTATATTCTAATGTACTCCCATAGTACCTTCATGGTACATATGTAAATAATAGATTAGGACTGAGTCATAGTTTAGAGTGTAAGTAATATTTCCCTTTATGTAAGCGTGTATGTGCAAGAAATGCACAAGTTTCTTGTAAATTTATAATATGCAAAAAATGCACAAGTGTCATGTGAGTTAGTTTGAATGTGTAAGTTGAGTCTATGTGCACAAGTGTCATGTGAGTTACTGTGCGTGTGTAAGTTGAGTCTGTGTACAAGTGTCTTAAATGTAAGAGATAAAATATGTAATGTAAAGATGTGCACATGAATCTTAGGTTAGAGTGTGCAAAGTGAAGTGCAAGAGTCGTGTCTAGGTATGCATACAACATAGAGTTATGTGTTGATTAATTATGCAAGTATCAAGTAGAGAAGCGAAGAGTCATGATACTTGGCATATGGAAAGGAATAGTCAAGTATCCAAAGAGTCATTCTACTAGGCTATATAATACTCCATAGATCAAGTATCAAGCATCAAATATCAAGTATCAAGTATCAAACATTTAGTATCAAAGTATCATATTTGTAAAAGAAAGTGGAGTAATAAATATTTCATACATTTTGAGTAATTATTATTGTAAATTATTCCACATGCTTTGTACATTTAGGCTATTTACACTCATATTGCTGATTATTATTGAATTTTATTTGATATATTATAAGCCTTGATATACATATTAATTTTTTCATATTACTCTACTCATATCATTATATTTGACCTTATTGTATTGTGGCTATATTATATTCGATCCTATGATATTTAACTTGTGATATTTCTAGCTTAAAAATGTTGGAATATATTACATTATTTGGTACATGCTAATGTACCACCTTGGGTACATATTTAGATTAGGAGATTTTCATAAATTAGAGTGTGAGTAATTACTTTATGCAATGTAATAATGGCACAAGTGTGCAAAGTATTTTGGTAATGTAAATGTGCATAATAGTCCATGTGCACATGAGTCCATAGAATAGGAAGATGAAGAGTCTCTAAAAGAGTGAAGGCCAAGGTTTCTTCATATGAAGAGTCACTTTGCATTATATATGTATCTATATGTGAGTGTATAGGATACATATTGTTGTATGAGAGTGTATGTAAGTACAGGTACTTGATATCTTGATTCAATGGAGATACAATTTTTATGAGCACTTGTTAATGGCAATTTTATGAGTTATTGTTGAAGTTATTTATGAGTTTTATATATTTAGAATATTGCCATTATCTTATATTTCATATTGTAACTTAATTTTAGATCTTGTGGTTATTTTAAATTTAGTATTTAGCTTCAAAATCTAACAATGGTATCAAAGCTATAGTAAGGTTTTGTCTTGCATAGGTTTTAAAGTTGCAAAGGAGATTTCCACTGGTTAAGGAGAAACTAGTGAAGTTGAAGAAATTACCTTTGGAAAAGAAAACCAAGGAAGATAGTATTTTTCACTATGTTGAAGGAAAACCAGTGAAGTTTGAAGATTTACCTATTCCAAGAGCAAATTTGAAATAGAAGGAAATTATAGGTTTTGAATATCATTGATGAGATTTAGAGACCCAAGAAAGAGGTTGTATTGAAAATTTTGATAGATTGAGGAAGATTCCAAATTGCTATTTGGTTAGATTCTTTTCATAGGGTTAAAAGAAAACTTATGAAGACTAGGATTCAACTTAGATTTCTTTCCACTAGTTTTTAGAATAACTAGTGAAGTTTATTGATTTTAGAATTTTGGAAATTTGAATGTATTTGGTTGCTACTATCTAAGTTTTTTGTTTTAGAAAATTAGTTATTAGAAGTTGAGAAGCTTCCTACAATAGATAGAGAAAAATTTTACCTTCGGTTTCCTGAAATTCTATGTGCTTTCCTTGTGTATGGATTAGATTTGAGTTGCAGAAAAAGAGTAGATATTATAAATTAAAGACGTCCAAGAAAGATGTCTCATTGAATATTAAGGAGACCCACATAGATGTCCATAAAATATTGAATATTGAAGTTAGAGGAAGACTAATAAAATGTCCTATTGTAGATTTGAGAAGCAACCAAATTTGAAGATCCAAGAAAGAGATCTTATTGCAAAACTTCCATAGTTGGAAGATTGGAGAGACCAAGGAAAGGTGTCATTAAATGTTTGAGAAGAAGAATTGAGGAGCTACAAAATTAGAAAACTCAAAGGAAGATGTCTCAAGAGAATTTTAAGAAGAAGAAGAAGGCTAGAGAAAGCCTCATTGTAAAGTTGAAAAAGTGTCCATTGAAGGATATTTGAATAAATATTGAGGTAGAATATTGCAAGTAGGATAAGCTCCTAAAAAGAAGAATTCAGGATAATTATCAACATATGACAAAAAGCAGAAAAGGAAGAAGGATTCGGAAATAAGTTTGCCAAATTTTTGAAAGATTTTTTCAAGACCTCAAGACATTCAGATTCTTGAGGAAGAGGCCAAATTTGAAGTCAAAATTCAACAAGAATATTGAAGGTGAAAGAAGATAGAAGAGGCCAACATATTTGAAATTTTTGAAGATAGACATAAATATTTTGAAAGCTTATTTGCAAATAAGGATGTTCTTGATTTTTGAGGCAGAAGTTGAAGAATCACAGGACAACAAATTGAATAAGATATAGAGTTGCATACTGGAAAATATTTGGACAGGTTTGAAGAGCCCTTAAAAATTCAATTGAAGGAAGGATTGACAGTAAAAAAAGGCAACAATAGGGGATATTATTGGACATAAAGGTAATGATAAGAAATCATATTTTGAAAGTAGCAATTTGAAGAGATTTGAGCTGAAAATTTGAGCAACATTTAATAGGTGCAAATTTTAGAGTTCAAGAGAGAAAATTTGGAGTATAATTGAGCCATAAAAATACAATTTTTGGGCAGCATTATAAGGAGAAGAGAGAGTTGCATTTTGAAGAACTTCGAGGCATATTTGAGAGAGTTTTTGTGCAGCGATCAAGTTGGTATTTGGGCAACAATTAGATCTGCAAAATTGATAAGTTTAGAGAAGCAAATTGAAAGGAAGTGAAGCTACAAAATTTACAAGTTCGAGATAGCAAAAGGGTGAATCAAATAACCAAGGATATTACCAACAAAAGGAGGCCAAAAATGTATGTGATATTGGTGCTACAAAATATTATTATTCAAGCATTAAAACCAGTCTATGTTAAGTATTTGAGAGCACCATATTAGCTTTATTAAATTCTAAAATGGGAAGTTGAAATAGAGGTTATTAAAGCAAGAGAAGGTGGTAGCATTCATGTCCTAAATTATTCAAAAATAATAAAACAAATATCTAAGTTAAATCTTACTTGAAAAGGAAAAATAAGGAGGAAATAATATTAGTATTAAATGTTGTTTTTACAAGATTATAAAAGTGCAGATTTATTGAAGTGAAAAGAAATCGAATAAGGGTAAATTTTCTAAGAAAATAGAAGACCAAATAAGGGCTCAAAATAGAGCAAATTTTAGAGTGTCTAAAGACACTAAGGGAACCACCATGTAAGAAAAGGAGGAGGCACTAGTTTCGATAAGTAAAAGAACCATTGAGTTGGAAGAGCCACCACTGCTTAAGGAAGAGCCACCACAACTCAAGAGCCACCACTGCTCAAGGAAGAGCCACCACAAGAAAGTGAAAGGAAGCCACCAAGATGAAGATCCAACATCATAGCTCCACTCAAGGATCTCAAACTATAGATAGTAAAATCATGTCAATTCAATTAAGCAACCAAAATCATTGGCTAATTGACATCATATGGCCCCCTTGGACAACCCTTAGAGGTTACACAATGGTCCTAACCACTCTTGGAAAGCTCTAAACCACTTTTGGGAGGTTTTGGGACACATAGGTATGATCGTACCACCTTGGGACGGTTATAGTTCATGACCATCCCACCTAGGTATGGTGGCAAGCGACCATCCTTAGGTGGGATGGCCATTAAATTTGACCCCCAAAAAGTCAAAATATGGATAAATGACACCCATAAAATACCATTTAGCCCGTCTATTCAAGCATGTAAATATGAGGGTGCAGAATCCTTATGACATGTAGAATGGAGGCCAAAAAGGGAGATTCTCTTCCCCTTCCAATGCATGCCAGGTTTTTGGACAAATGGTGTCTCTTTTCCTACATGTCCTTGAATGCCCATTTGACCATAGGTTTCCTTTGGCTATAAAGTGGATCTATTTTCCACCCAAAATATAGAGAGGAGTTTTGAGACATAGCGACAAAGTGCTACCAAGATTTCCCCTCACCCTTTTGTACCTTTTTCCCCCAAAATATCTACCTAGTGAAGGAGGTTCTCGAGTGATTTGAGTCACAATCTATTTGCAAAACTGAACCAATTGAGTTAATTTCACCACAAAATTTGAAGAAAACACTATTGAGAGAGGTTTTGACCAATTCATAGAGGAATTGGTGGCAAATAAGGATCATAACTGGTGGCCATCCCACCTCAGGATGGTCCCCATTCTATGATAGTCACCACCGTACCTGTGAAGTATGGTGACAAATTTATACATGATTTTTCTACTATTTTTAATAGGAATATTCTAGGGTAGTATAAGAACCTAAAGTCCAAATTTAATATAGTTTGGAGTTATATTGAGTGATTTATTGTATTTTTAGTGTTTTGTAGGCTTACGGGGCTCATATGAAGGGGCGCAGGAATCTATGACCAATTTTACTAATATATTCACATGGATTCTCTTAAAATATGATTTTATACATACTTTCCAAGTTTGGTTTGATTATATTTTCAATTATATCCTTCCAAAATAATATTTTATGCATGCCTCTATAATTTTGAATAATTTGGAGTTTTTTTGGATGGTCGCATTGCATATTTACATGTATTGCTTTTGCATACTTCACAATCCATACTTACTATTGAAAAAATCTGGTTTCCTTGTGTGTAGGTGTAGGTTTTACAGTGCATGAGGAAGAAGAATAACATTAGAACATTTAAGAACAAAGCATAAACATCATAAGTTTGCTCACCTCAATTATGGGTACAAGGAAGAACATTGGAAGTGCACACGAGCTATTGAAAGGATTTTATCCTTGGGCACCCATTTTTTAAACAAGTGTATCAATCTAGAGCTCTCAAGGGGATGTTTATGTAACCTTATTCTTATTTATCAAATTAGATAAAGAGAAACACCTTTTATTGCACTTATTTGGCTTCCATGGTTGCTTGAATATGTCCTTTTGTAATGCTTAATCAATACCAGATATAGATGCATATTTTTTAGCATTTTTAGGTGCACCATTTTCCCATTCTTCAATGGTGATCATAGTGGGACCTTGTACCTATTGACTTGGTTAAGTATTTGACCCTATTTTTGCCTTCATTCTATTGCAAGAATTAGTTGTTCTGGCCTAAAATAGCCTCTGGACTGCTGACCGTCCCACCTAGGGACGACCACACAACTGTCCCACCCTAGGATGGCCATCAAACTGGCAACCATACCACCCTAGGATGACCACAAAATAGGATTTTTTTATATCTGAATTCTAGAAATATTAAGCTTATAGGCCATTAAAGTAAGTTCCTAAACCCTCGGTTTTCATTTATACTATTCAAAATTGCTAAAATTTAGTTTTTCTTGCCTCCTTTGATTGCTTGAAAGGTAGAAAGATAGGTTTACTTTTTTATAATCATAAAAACAATGAAAAAAAGAATAAAAATGAAAAGGAACTAAGTATAAATGCACTTCTATGGTTTTATTTCTTGTAGCCTACCTAATGGGTAGGTTATCATTTAGGGTTTGCATCTTGTAGGTTGCTTTTTATCTAGCTTTTATGAAAGTAAAATGTACCTTTCCTTGCATTTAGTGAAATATCATTGGGTGCTTCATTGTTTACTTTATTTAAGATTAAAAATAACCACACACACCATGTTCCACTTAAATGCTAGTGATTTGGATTTCATCACCAACCACTAGTAGAGATCAATGACAGTGGCTTTCATCTCCACCCGTTGTCTCAAATTCCATGAACCCTTGCTTTTGTCCAATTTCGGTTCCAAGATCCAACGTATCTTGGAAAATTTACATGTACTTCTCTTCAGAGGGTATAATTCTGACCAAGTGAGTACTGGGTGAGGACTGGCAAGACCTATGCTCCCTGATCAGCTATGGGTTTCATATCCATACTTAGGTGGGTTTACATTTTTGGACTTTCATTATCGATTGTCGAGCTACAAGCATATAGGTGAAGTCCAATTAAGCACAATATTATCATCAAAAGAAATCCAAACACGTGATACAAGGTCTTCCTTACAAACAAAACATCTAAACACACAAAATAACTTAGAGAACACACACAATCCTTAAAAGAGAAACCCTTGTTTTACTTACATGTTTTCATTATTGTGTGTTGCTTTATTAAGAAATTTGTAAAGGATATAATAATATAGGGTTTGGTAGGGAATAGAAATGGTGTGTACCCGTAGCCAAGCCCACTCAAGGGTAGACACTATGAAGAGTAGACCTAGAGACACGAGTCATCTCCGATTTAGCCCCAAGGACCTGGTCATACCTCCTTGGTGGCCTTCTACTCATCCAAGTCCTAGAATAGCAAGTCAAGAACATCACCTACAAGGGAGCCCTATGTGAGACACCCCTATAGGTTTTGATCTTAATCTGGGAACATGTTATCAATATCTAGATACTTCACGAGCCTTCTTTGATGAAAGGAAACTGTGCACTAAGGCACTAGTGGATAGAGCATTACCACACATTCGCATGCCTGCTAGGTCTAACATGCCCACTTATGGTCAAGAGAAAGACTACACACATTGGGTAGGGCTAATTGATCACACTTCACCCTTACACCACCCTAATAGGCTACAACAGCCTAGATACAAGGATGAGTATGATACTCACCGCTTAGGGTGAGCCAACTCAGCATTTCCCTTTCTCATCAATGAAAGAAGGTATGATGAGATCCTCGATTATCCTCAAGAATAGTATGTTGTGCAAGCATGACGTACCTTTGTACCAATAGAGTATAAATATCACATGTTGAGGGTTGAGCCTCAAGTGAACGTGACTACCCTTGATCAAGGTAAGCACACGATTGATATATTGAATCATATTGAGTGAGATAGACCTTAGGGTGATGTTGTTAGGCCTCCTAGACCCCATACAGTGGAATAGATAAATCAAGAGGTTGCAAGATATGTGGAATGCCAAGCACAATTCAAGCAACTTTGGTGAGATACATAACACTTGGACTACTTGCATCAGATAGAAAAATAAAGGATTGAACAACATACCAATGATATGTTCTACAAAACCTTACATGAGAGGGCTCCTACCCCTACTAACCATAGATAGGAAGTCCATCAGATGCAACCTACTATAATTTGAGATAGATCTCCTAGGCCTTATCCAATGTTACCTCCATGACATCCTAGGCTGAACCAGGACTTGCATCCCAAGAAAACATAGGGTGCCCATCACAGGCAGTTACCCCTATCTATAGGCCAGCTTAGGAGACACCTTATGGGGCTTACACCAAGCATGATCCAGAAGTAGAATATATTGAGACGCTTTATCGAGGAAGGGGGTGATGTTCCACCACACCATAATAGGCCTGAGGTTCCTCGTCCTTCACCATAGGATTGAATCAAAGAGGAGGAGATCAAATTCTTTGATGCATATAGGTTATTGCTAGAGCATCGAGAGTCAGTGGAGAACAAGACCTTTGGGTTCAACATCCAAAAGCCCACTTTGTGCAAGTTGCATAGTCAACCGCTCCATCATTCATTACCTACCCCTTATTATCCATAGTAGTTTATGATGCCTTATATATTTACCTTTAAGGGAGAATAAGATGCATAAGAGCATGTTACCAGGTTCTTGAGCCAATGCTTTGGCATACAAGATAATGATACTTTGCTTTTGAGGATATTCTTGACTACCCTCTTTGGCCTAGATGTAGAGTGGTACACTCAAATTCTGAAGTATAGCATCCAAAATCTAGATCAACTCATAGACACGTTCCTAGAACGCTTCACCTTCAATACCAAGTGGAAGGTGACACTAGCTGACCTTGCAAGATTGAAACAATATGATGATAATTCAATAACAAACTATGGTAATAGGTGGTGAGCATTACTTTCCAAGCTGCCATATTTAATCCCCATGATAGAGTTGACTCAAATATTTGCTAAGAGTTGTTTAAAGCTAATCTCCTTATTTCTACAACTCCAGCAATATCCTACTCTTGAAGATGCTCTAGCACAAGCTATAAAAATTGAAGACATCAAGATTCAAGAGGGAGAGATAGCGAAGCCTTGTAAGGAGTGGAACAAGAATGCCAAGAAAAACCTAGCGCAACCTAAGCTAGTATCGGTTAATCAAGTTGCCATTAGTGTCCCAGGGCCTGCACAACCAGTGCTGCCTTAGAAACCTAATTTTTAGGCTACCCCTAGGAACTATAACAAGGATAACGAGCCAAAACAAGGGCATAATAAACAACATCATCCCAAGTTATAGTTTATGCCCATTGCAGAGTCCATGGACTCTTTATTTGAGTGCCTTTATGCAACTAAGAAAATCAACCTACCTAAGATTTGACCTATAGATCCAAATGCACCAAATCCAAAAGGATACCGAGAAGACCTATAATATAAATTTCATAGGAAAAATGGACATGATGTGCAGATGTGATAAAAGTTCAAACATCTGATATAAGATATGATTGATAGGAATGACCTTCAATTTGATAATCCTATCACACCAAACAACCAAAAGATGGATTTTTTTAAAGACCCATTATCTGGCCATGCAGAATAGGCAAAGCTAGTGCCACAGGTGAATAAGATCCATAATGCACTACCTAAGCAAGGGTGTGTTGGCATGATCAACATTATAACAAGGAAAAAATGATACCCAAGTCTAGTCACACAAATTACGGCTTTAAGTGATGTTCAATGTCACATCCTTTACCACCTTCAGTGTTGATCCTCCCACCTTGACCTGTGGTCATGATTAAGAGTAAGCTCGCTCAGATCCTGAGAACAACATATACCTGAATCTCCATATATGATCTCATTCAGAAGTATCCACCTCATTGAGAAGCTTTAATGGATGTCTTCAAGGTGATAGAGCTACAACCCTAGGATTATAACTCCTTTAACAATTTTGTGGGGCATGTTTGATAATGTATTGAACCAGTGATCACCTTTCAGGAAGATGAGCTCAAGTCGGTTCTAAATGATATAGTGGATCCCCCCTTGCACATCATAACATGTGTAAATATAAATCCCTACAAGAGAGTTTTTATTGATACTGGCTCTTCTAGAAACATCATCACTACAACAACTCTCAAGCATCTTGGGCTCCCAACATCTTAGATTATCGCATATACAAACACCCTTCGAGAATTTAATGATCGACTCATGCTAGGAAATCCCTGTACAGTATCCAAAGAATATTTGATATTATGAGTTATGAAAAGGACTATGCATAATGGTCCACATTGCACATCTAGTGATGACTCTACCCTACCTCTTAGACCTGTTGCCATAGGATCCCGTAACCTATCTCCCTATCCACCAACTATGCTTGTGACATCCAAGGCAATCCCTATGGCTGATCCAAAACTATGTGCTGCCACCCCCACACCTATAAAATAAAAATATATCCTAAGCCATTTTTCCCATGGTAGTGAATATCGTAAATCTCATCGTACAACTATACCAGTAATGTCATCCCCCAAGCCATGACTAGTGGCTAATCCACAATGCACTCTATCAAAGTAAACACTAACTCCAAAAGGTTTCAGGGAAACCTAGCTCCTAATGATTCTAGTAGTAGCATATTAGAGATCAATATCATAAAAAAAACATGTATAATACTCAACACAATGGCCTCATACCAAAAACCCGCTAGTATCCCTCCACTTAATGAGTCGCGTACTACCTCCTCCCACTCCCTACCAAAGTACCTCTCAATGACTATATTTCTTTGGTTGTAGTGAGTATAAACAATCGACCATCCTTCTATAAAAATATACAATATCCAATAGATGTCCTCCAGTGTCACCGTCATCTCCCCTGTTGGTAGGCGAAAGGTGTTGGTGCATGGATCCCACAAGTCAATCAGAGGAGTCAAGTAAGCACGATCGCCCACCACAGGCTCTAACCACATCACATGCCTAAGGCCAATGACATCAAGACATTTCCAGTATACCTCTATCAATAATTATCTCATGGTCTCAAATATAGTCGACACTCGATACTGACTCTTCACCACCTGGCAGAGGTAAGCCGATCAATAACAAGCACCAAACATGCTTTAAAATGACCCAAAAACACCCAAAAAAGACCAAAAATACCTATTTTTTAGGATATTTTGTGACTGTACCACCCAAGTATGACCCCTAAATATATGACCATCCCACCCAAGGATGGCCACAAAACAGCCCAGGCTGGCCATCCCACCTAGGGATGACCCCCAAATTGGGCCAAAATAGGCCTTTCAAGCCACCAAAAATAGTAAAAAAAACAACCAAATAAAGAAATCGAAAGAAGTGAAATTGCACAAAAACTCAAAATTAAGAAAAATAAATTATAGGACATCACTAATTAGGTTCAATTACTGAGTATTTAGTGTGCTCTACCAAAAAGCAAAAACAAGCCATAATTACACTTCTAACACTAGCATAGTGCAGTAAGAAATTCAATTCTTACCCATATCACACCGGCTCCACCACTGTATGAGTCTGTACATTGGATCATGGTGACTATAGGATGATTTTTATAGCACTCCACTATGTATAATCACTCTCCTCCTCCTCACCTCTCAAATTGCAAAGTTGGAAATGCACAAATGAGGCCAAATACCCCATTTTTGGCTTAAATAACCCTCCCAGGGCCATGACCATACTTGGGTGGGATGAGTAGCTAATTGGATGACTGTCCCAACCTAGGATGGTCATAAATTATGCCACCATCCCACCTTGGGATGGCCACCAAAAAATCTCACCAAAATAGCTCAAAAATGCACCAAAAAGGTCCAAAACCCACGAAAAACAACTCAAATTTGGTCAAAATTCAATAGACATCAAGATGAACCTAAATCACTCATGGATAAATGGAAAAGTATTTACTTCATACCCTAATAAGGCCATTGTGGCTATAAAACCCCATGATAATGAGGTTTTAGCTCCTTTCTTCCATGTAGCATCAATAAAATCATCAAAATCTTCTAAAAATGCTCCATTTTTCAATGGGTAAAACTGAAGGAAACCCTAACCAAGTCATATGGGTCAAGTGACTCATATATTTTATAATTGGTCATTCCCTCATCAAATCATCACTTGAGGGGGTATTCATACTTAATAAAATAAAAATCAATAATCAAACACTCAATCATGCAAATTGTGTCTGTTCAATGAATCATTGACAAAGACAATCATGCCCTTGCTTGGGGAAAAAAACAAGCAAAAATTTAAATTAAATAAATGCTAGGCATTATGAATCATGGAGGATAATAGGCCCTACCTCCTTATTAACTGAATAATTTCCAAGGTCAAGTAAACTAGACATGAAAGGTTGTACTTGAATCAAGTTCCTTAGCTGAGTCAGATGAAGGGATTCAATAACGCATGCTCTATCCATGATTGAGGCATCTAAATTTGGTTAGGTTATTGAATAACCCTAATAATTTAGCATTTTAGTCATCTATTTTTTCTCAGCACTATGTTGCACACAACACATCTCAAAAAGGGGCATTTGTAGACACTAAAATCATGTCAATCCGATTAAGCGACTAAAAGCATTGGCTAATTAACATCATATGGCCCCCTTGGGAAACCATCATAGGTTACATAGTGGTCCTAACCACTCTTGGAAAGCTCTACCCCAATTTTGGGAGATTTTGGGCCACATAGGCATGACCGTCCCACCCTAGGATAGTACAGTTCATGATCATCCCACCCAGGGATGGTGGCAAGCGACCGTACCTGGGTGGGATTACCATGAACTTTAACCCTCAAAAAGTCAAAATATGGATAAATGACACCCAAAAACTACCATTTAGCCTACCTATTCAAGCATGCAAACCTGAGGGTGTAGAATCCTTATGACATGTTATATAATTGAGGTCAAAAAGGGAGATTATCTTCCCCTTCCAATGCATGCCATGTTTTTGGACAAATGGCGCCTCTTGCCCTACATGTCCTTGCATGCCCATTTGGCCATATGCTTCCTTTGTCTATAAAGTGGATCTATTTTCCACCTAAAATATAGAGAGGAGTTTTGACACAGCAACGAAGTGCTACCAAGATTTTCCCTCACCCTTTTGTGCCTTATTTCCTCGAAAGCTCTACGTGAAGGAGGTTCCTGAGTGATTCAAAAGGTGCAATTTGTTTGTAAAACCAAACCAATTGAGTGAATTTCACCACAAAATTTTATGAAAACACTATTCAGAGTGTTTTTGACTAATTCATAGAGGAATTGATGGTAAATAAGGAGCAGAACTGGTGGTCGTCCCACCCCAGGATGATCCCCATTTTGTGATAGTCACCACCATACCTGCAAGCGATGGTGATATATTTATGCATGATTTTTCTAATATTTTTTAATAGTAATATTATAGGGTAGTATAAGAACCTACTGTCCAAATTTCATGTAATTTGGAGTTATATTGAGTGAGTTATTGCATTTTTAGTGTTTTGCAGGCTTACAAGGCTCATATGAAGAGGCACAAGATTTTGTGACAAAATTTGCTAATATATTTATAGGGGTTATCTTAAAATATGATTTTATACATTGGTTTTATTTGGAGATGTTTAGGGTCATAAATTGCTCATTTTGGGTTTTGTAGGCTTCATAGGTACACTAAGAATGTGACAAGGAATCAAATGCAATTTATGTTTTATTTTCAATTATATCCTTCTGAAATAATATTTTATGCATGCCTATGTAATTTAGAATCATTTAGAGTTGTTTTGGATGGTCGCATTGCATATTTACACTTTCTAGCCTTTATTGCATGTATTGCTTTTGCATATTTCACAATTCGTACTTGCTATTGATAAAATCTGGTTTCCTTGTGTGTAGGTGCAGGTTTTACAGTGCATTAGAAAGGAGCATAATATCAGAACATCGAAGAACAAAGCATCAGCATCATAGGTTCACCCACATCAATTGTGGGTACGAGGAAGAACATTGGAAGTGCACATGAGCTATTGAAAGGATTTGATCCTTGGGCACCCATTTTGTAAACAAGTGTATCAATATAGATCCCTCAAGGGGACTTTTATGTAACCATGTTTTGATTTATCAAGTGAAATAAATAGAAACACCTTTTCTTGCACTGATTTGGCTTCCACAGTTGCTTGAATATGTCCTTTTGTAATGCTTAATAAATACCAAATATAGATGCATCTTGTTTAGCATTGTTAGGTGCATCATTTTTCCCATACTTCACAAAAAAAGGTAAGCGAGATGTTTCTACAAAATATAGTGAAGGAACATATGTAAATACGATAAAGCGTTGAAGAACTAGGGTAAAATCCAAGCGTTAAATATTAAAGGAAATATTTATTGCAAAATATATAGAAGGTATGTACATAGAGAAGACAAAGCATTATAAAGGGTGAGCTAGGGAAACTCCAAGTGCCAAGATTGTTCCAAGATTAAAGAAGATGTTGAATCTCTGTTGGAGGCAAGAAACTTGTAAAGTGTAATATCCAAATTTTTAGTCTCACCAAACTTGGCAAAGTTACATTGTAATGGAATAGAAACACCTAAGGAGAACAAGGTGAGTGAAATTAGAGAAGTAGAAGAGATGAGTTCCAAGTGGAACATGGGAAGTGAAATGTCAACAAGATTGGAGTAATTCAAATGTTTGCAGTGAATATGTTGATGCATGATTCAAGGTTCCAAATATAGTGAAGTTGAAGTTTGATTTTAGTTAACGTCTAAAATAGGAGTGAATGCAAGAAAGCACATTGATTGAAGTCTAAGTGCAAGTAAGGAGGAGATATTCCATTTGGCTCATGCAAGAGAGCCATCTAAGAGGCACCAACAAAAGGAGTTGAAGGGTCAAACCCAATATTGAAAATAAGTTTACATTACTTCTACTTCTGTTACAATAGTAGGGATAATGCATTTAACTCTTTAATTAGAGTTCCTTTGTAATATTGTAAGTCATTTGACTAGTCAAAGAGGAGAGAGAGATTAGTATTTCTAAGGTAAGCATACAATAAGAGTTCCATACGTACAAAATAGATGGATGAACACCAATTAAGAGATGGTCAAACATTTTTGACCAAGATAATTTGTGCCTCAATATTGGAGGTAATTCATTCTATGTAAAATTAATTATATGCTCAATATAGGAGTTATAAGGTTGCATGAAATTATTATTTTCTAAGGTTAAAGTGAAACTATTTTATTTTGGAGAGACAAGGTATTGAATTAATATTTGAAACCTTAGAAACATAATTATTGCTATTTGAAAGTTTTATGAAGATTTAAAAATTGGTTTGAAGAATTGAAGAAATTAATTTGATTATTTGAGTTTACAAAACAATCTGAAATATTTAAAATTTTATAAGTTTCAGAAATAAGGATTTCTACATCAAATTAGGAATATAAAACTTCCAAATATCTTTTTATAGAATTTCTAAATTTGGATTTGTAAAGAATTCAACACCAACATAGGGTTGAGAAATTTAAAATAAAATAAATTATAATTTTTGAGATTAGGGAGATAAAAGGTTGTCAAATTTAAGATTAACAATTGAAAAATTATTCTTAGTCTATCACCCAAAACTAAGGTGAAATAAAAGTAGAGATTTTGAAATTGCATTCAAAATTGTCTTTAGCTTACTATTCATAATTAGGGAGAAATAAGGGATTCAACTTAAAGGAAAACTTAGAAATATAAATATTTTTATCAAAGTTATCTTACTTTGGAAACTATGGATGAAATAGTGAAGAAAGTATATAATGAAGATAGTGAAGAAATATTACATGCATTCAGATTTTATTCACATGGCTTAATACCCAACATTGATGGAGATCGAATATTTAATGTTCTAAAAGATAAATTGAGTTTATTCCTCAAAGAAGCTAAGGAAGTGAAATTTACTACCTTTATAGGATATCTTCATGAAATTTTTTTAGGTCTTGTTGGGAATCTCAAAACATCATTGTATTCACTATAGAAGAGTGTTTAATGATGTATCTTTCATTAATTTTTTTGAACTCTTTCAAGGAAATATATAGGTTGAAATAAATGCTTCATATGATTATCTTAAGGAAGAATCATAAAATCCAATTCAATATTATTATGATATACTAACTCATCACATTGAAGGAGAATATATTGCAGGAACAAAGAAGGAAAAGAAACAAGGAAATAAATCAAATCAAGCAAAGCAAGATGAATCCTAAATCTAGATAAGATGTTTGTTTTAAGAGTCCAATATAAGAATCAAAGTTTTATTATTGTGATAATTTTATAACACAATTATTAGAAGGATATTCATCAATAAAGATACAAAATCAAAGAAAATAAATGAAGAAAAGAAGGTGTCATACCAGAAAAGTTAAATAGGAACCATTATGTGCAAATTCATAAATTGATATTATTGAAGACTAAAGTCTTCGATAACAAAATAATGTAATATAGGGGGTGGAATATAGTAAATTATTTGGTACATTCTAATGTACCACCTTGGGTACATTTTTATATTAGGAGAGTATCCTAGATTAGAGTGTTAATGCAATGTAATAAATGCACAAGTGTGAAAAGTATTTTGGTAATGTAAATGTTCATATCAGTTCATGTGAACAAGAGTCCATACAATAGGAATATAAAGAGTCTCTAGAAGAGTTAAGTCCAAGGGTGCTCAATATGAAGAGTCACATTCCATTCTATGTATCTATGTGTGAGTGTGTAAGATACATATTATTGTATGAGAGTGTATGTAAGTATGGGTACTTGAGATCTTGATTCAATGGAGATACAATTTTCATGAGCATTTTCTAATAGAAATTATATGAGTTATTTTTGAATTTATTTATGAGTATTATATTTTTAGAACATTACCATTATGTTATATTTCATATTACAATTTTATTTTAGATCTTGTGGTTATTTTATATTTAGTATTTAGCTTCAAAAGCTAACAAAAAATCCATTAGTTGTATCTCTTGTGGATATACTAACTACTTATGAGGGTGGTATGGATTTTAGAAATATATTTTATTCCATAATTTGGATTATGTAAATGTATCTTCCAAGGTATATACTTAGGAAAATAGATTACTTTAGGGGGAAGTTATCTAGTTACTTCATGCAATGTAATAATGTACAAGTTTCAATGTGCAAGTTGTAAATGTGTAAGGTGTCACTTGTACAGCTAGATAGAGTATTGCCCAAGTATCCTATTTTATCTATATAAGGAAGGCCTCATTGTTATATAGATATAGAACAAGGATATTTGATGACATAATAGGTTAGATCATCTTTGTAGGTAGTACAGTTCTATGTGGATAAACATCCAGTGGTGATGGATGCAATGTAGTCCAATAGCTTTATTAATGGATTTTTCACTTCCTCCATAGCTACATTGTATTAATTTATATCATTTTTTATTGCATATATCAATCATCTATAATATTTGCTTTCTTTCATATTATTTTGCATCTCGTGATTGTTATATCCCTTTGCATGTTACATGAAAAGGTAACAATGGTATCAGAGCTATGGTAGATCTAGTCTATGTAGATCTACAAGAAAATCACCATCATTATTGAGCTTGAGTGTTTTATCAACCTGACGCTCCATTGGACCAATAACTATAAAAAGATATTAGAAGCTTCTAAGTGGTAGAATTAGGGAGATTCACAAATGAGGACTAAAAGAAATATCAGTCCCAAAAAGTACTAATATTGCATTTGACTATAGTCTTTCCATAGAGTTATAGGAAAATCTCGTGAAGACCAAGACTCAATATTCAATCCACTAGATAGACAGATCACCTAGCGAAATTTAAGATATCTATAATTTGCTAATTATTACCCAAAGTTTCTTTTGTTGCACATAATTAATTATTAGAGGACTAGGAGACTCCAACTTTGTTGCTTGAAGGTCGGTGTGCCCTCATAGTGCAGAGATTAGTTCCTTGTGTAGGAGAAGAAAACTACAGAAGAAGACTTCTGAAGAAGAGGTGTGGTAAATTTAGGATATTGAAGATCTCCATTGTAGATTGAAGAACTTACAGTTGAAGAACATGCCATATAAACCTTGACACAAAAAGGACATAGTATCCTTGAAGAATAGGCCACAGAAGCCTTGATACTAGAGTAGACAGTAAAGTCTTATCCTGAAGAAGAATTAAAAAAGAATTTCTGATTTAGAAGAAGATTAAGATTTTGGTATTAGCAATTTTTTTGTAATAAAATAAGATTCAGTGAGTTGGGAAAGTTCCTACAAAAGAGTTAGGAAGAGTATCTTCTTTAGAATCAATTCAGCACCTGAAGAAAAAGATATCAGGATAATATCTCATTAAAGGAATTTCAAACTTGGAAGAAGAAGGACTAGGAGAGTCCTGATTGAATCCATAAGTAAAAAAATCAGATATCTAAGAGTAGATAACACCTCCAAAACTTCTAGGAGAATAAAGTTGAAGAGGTATTAAGGGAAGACCAGTAGAAACTACAAGATAAAATACCTTGGGAAGGTATCATTGAGAATCTAGAAAAATACTAGGAAAACCTTATTGAAGAAATCATCAAAGGAGATCTCACTAGAGAAATACACTACCAAGGAGAAGTCCCTAATAGTGAAGGACTTGAGACAATTGTTGTTATTCGAAAACAAGCCCAAGAGAAGCAGATTTTGGCAGGGAGTGTCAAATTCAAGAAGAATTTGGTAAGGAGTGCCAAGTTTTAGAATAAGAATCCAGTGAAAGACCTCAAGACATTCAAAATATTGAGAAGAAGATATTTATTGAAAATATAATTTGATAAGAAGACTTGAATATAGAAGAAGCTCATAAAATATAAGAGATTAGAAGATTACCTCTCACAACAATAAGGTGCCACTTTAGAGATAAAGACTTCTCAAAATCTACAACAGAAGGAGATCACAAGAGGAGAGCAAGCCACCAAATATTAGGCTCGTAAAATAAATTTTGATACCATAATTTGGTGAATAAGGAGTTGTTAAAGATAGCCTACAAAGAGCTGCAAAATCCTACTCAAAGCAACAACTTGGTGATATTAGAAACCAAGATCCACATCCTCTACAGAAGTGACAAAAGGAGCTATAAAAATATATGCAACTACTGGTGCTAACTAACTCATTAATTAGACTACTTATTATATTTGTTAGAGCACCTTATTTGGATTAAAGTTGCATGAAGAAAAAGTAGATTACAGTATTCAAAAGTGCAAAAAGGAAAAGGTTGTTTTTAAGGTTAATTTATATATTAATTAGGATTTTATTAGTTTTTCAGAATTATATTTATCAAATACCTATATCTACTTTGGAAAAATAAAATAATACTAAGACCTACAATATTAGTTGTAGTGAATTTGTAAAATAACTCTTGAAGATTCATTTTAAGGTTATTATTGATTAGTTGCAGTAAATTGATTAAGTGTAGCATCTTGATATTTGATTGGAGTGATAAGGTTAAATAGTTAGTGCATTAAAATAAAATCTATTAGATTTATTTGAACTATTATACTACTCTCAAAAGAAATTAGTTTTGTGTTCTTGAAGGGCACAAAATCTGATTTGTAGCCAATGTCTAAAGACACTATTGAAGCACATAAATATGCAACTTGTAGTGGCCAAAGGAAGCGACCCAAAAAGGTTAGAATCCTACAAAGCTTGGAGAAGAACACAACTAACCAAAAATAAAAATAGAAGCTTCAAATATTGAGACTTGGTGAGTCTCAAATCCCAATAATTACAATATTCGATGCAAGAAAATAAAATGCAAAAAAAATACATAAATTAAAAGCTTCTATCTACTATTATATAAGCTTGGATTTGCAAGAAAAAATGGTAAAGTGTCTACTCATAAAAGACAACCTCAAACCCTTGTATTACAGGAGGAAAAATCTGCCATAAAACAAAAAATTCAGATCTGAAATAAGAGTGCAAAAGAAGGTGCATAAAATGAGGTTTATGTACAATATATAGTACATTTCATTGCACTACTTCAAACTGGTTTTATAGAGCCCAAGATCAGATTTGAATGTGTCCCCAAAAGGCACAATATCTACAAGAAAAAGGTAGCCAAGAAAGGCCAAACTTAAGCACTCTTCATCCCATGCAATAGGAGCCACTCAAAGGGCTCATATTGGATGGACGAACCTGCAAAAACAAATCCCACAAGAGGCTATCGTCAAAGCTACATTTACATAGATAAAAGAGTGTACATCTATCAACTAGAGACGGACATCATCTACACTGTAGTATAAAGTATCTACTTCTACCAATGTAAAATGAATATCATTTAAACTTCAAGAGAAAGCGTCTACATCTACCAATGTGAAACAGATAGCATTCACATACACCAAAGTGGATTAGACAACATCTACACTACACAAATGCATAGGAATTTATACATTGGAGGCATAAAAGACAAAGAGAGAAGGAGATACATTTAAAAACTTAGACTTGGTGAAGATCATCCACAAAAGGAAGCACCAGAATTGCTATTCAAGCATCATAGCACCTCATCAATCCACCTATAGAAGATATCTTGCTTGCTACTCAAGAAACATAGCAAAGCAAAGGAATGACATTCGAAAGAACCTAGGGAGTTATAATAATCTCCTTGGAAGGAATTATAGTGAAGGACTTAATGCAGAGAACATGAATTCCACTCTGCATCAATATTCTAAGGCACATACATTACAAGAACCTTCGACTCTCAATCCTAAGCATACATGGTGATACTTGTTATTCTCCTCAAGTCCCACATGAGTGAGTAGACATTACAAAGTGATCAAAGGAGTTGAACAAAAAATAGTTACATTATAAAAATGAGGAGCGCTCATACATAACAGACGTGAAACGTGTCACAAAGCATGAGTTTACTCCTCCAATAAAAGGCATTCGAAATCCAAATATCATAGTAGAGTGAAATGTAGTCAAATCCAATCAAGCACAACATGGAAGGAAGGAAGAAGGAGCATTAAAGGCTCCTAGTCTTGGAGGTAAAACCCTCCTTATTTCAGTAACGTCTATATTCTAGCATTAAATATGAGCATCTCCATTGATTCCAGCACCCAAGGGAACTTCAACATTGTTGTTATACTCAGCCATAGGAAGCACCGAATATTGAGGATATTTGCATCAAAAAGGTAAGGTCTAAATCCCACTTTATTATTGCTTTGAAATTTGGAGATATAAGGGTTATAAGCTAAGGTTTAAAATTAAGTTTTATAAAACAAAATATATAAAGGGATAACCTAACAAATTAAAATAATATTTGCATCTCAACCTAGGAGAAATAAGGAATTCAACTTGGATTAATTTATTTAAAATTTTGCAAATATTATTAATTTTCTAATTTTCCAAATTTGGGAGTGATATGGGTTACAACATCAAACTAGGTCTTTGGAAATTAGAAATTAAAACCTAAGGGTTATAAAAAGAGGTTATTAAATATTTTTTGGTAAGGTTGGAAATTTAAATTTATTTTCTCTCTAAATTTCTCAAAAAAGGGACAAAGGAATCCAACATTAAAACCTCTTCAAAAATTGAAAAAGTTCTTAGTTCAATTAGGAGAAATAAGGTGTTAGAAAAGTTGATTTTTGATGGTACAAAATCAACCATAAATTGAACTTTATTTTACAAAAACACTATATCATATTCCAAAATCACTATGGAGATATAAGGTAGCCTATAAATCTAAGGTTTGATATTAGTAAGATATAAATGACATCAAATAAATTCTTCCTAGCAGAATCTCAACTACTCAAGGGTCCTAATTATTTCTCTTGGAAAAATAAAGTGAAAGCAATATTAGTGTATGAAAAAATTTGGCATGTTATAAAAGGGAACACACAGAGGCCTACCACAGGTGAAACATAAATCCTAAAGTTTGAAGAAAATGATTCAAAAGAACTTATGATAATTACCTTTGCTATCACTGATGAGATTCAACCTTATATCAGTTCAGCTAAAACATATTCAGATGCATGGACAAGCCTAGAAAAAATATTCAAAGGAAATAATAAGGTAACTATTATTCATATCCAAACTCAACTTCACTCATTGAAAATGAATAGTGGAGAAAGCATAGAATTGTTTCTAAGAAAGGTAGCAGATATTAAAGGGAAATTGTTGACCTTAGGAAAAATAGTCAAGGATGAAATTCTTACTTAAGTAACCATGAGAGCACTTCCAGACAACTATAAGCATTTGGTAACATCTTTACATATATTAAGTAAAGATACTTCTTTTAATGACCTAGTCAATATACTTAAAGAATATGAAGTAAAAAACACCTAGAAATATGAGATGCCTAACACTGCATTGGCATCAAAAGACAACCTATAGGGAAATATTTCTACATCAACAAGAGGATAGAAATCATGGTATTGTAATATATACAGAAATATGGACCATAGTACTAGCTATTGCAAATACAAATCCAAAAATAGGAACCAAGGAAATCAAACGAATAAAGGGAATCAATCTCGACCATGACAATACCAAAGGCACCCTTGTCAGCAGTAATTTCAGTGACCAACCAATTATCCTCAACTAGAATATCAAAAGAGAAATCATGGAGGTCACCTAGTTAAGAGGATAGAAGAAATTGAAGAATTGGAAGAACCTACAGAGGATTATGAAGTGAAAGCTCTATCAGAAAATGTAACATATTACAGAAATACTGACTATTTTCTTGAATAGGTTACAAAGAATGTAGAGGAAGAGTACAAATCTCAAGATGAATATGAAGATCCATATTGAAGACTAAAATTATTCAATACCCAAATAATGTAATACAAGGGGGTGTTAGAAATAGATTATATTCCATAATTTGGATTATATGAATGTATCTTCCAAAGTACATACTTAGGACAATAGATTACTTTAGGGGGAAGTTATCTAGTTACTTCATGCAATGTAATAAATGCACAAATATCAATGTGCAAGTTACAAATGTGCAAGGTGTCACTTGTACAACTAGATAGAGTGTTGGTCAAGTATCCTATTTTACCTATATAAGGAAGACCTCATTGTTAGATAGATATAGAATAGGGAGAGTCGGTGACATAGTAGCTTAGAGCATCTTCGTAGGTAGTACAATTATGTGTGGATCACCATCCAATGGTGATGGGTGTAATGTAGTCCAGTAGCTTTATTAATGGAGTGTTCACTTCCTCCATAGATATATTGTATTCATTTATATCATTTTTGTTTATCACATATCTCAATAATCTAGTAGATTTACTTTCTTTCATATTATTATGCATCTCGTGATTGTTATATCCCTTTGCATAATACATAAAAATATAACAATGGAACCTAAGAATATGATGCCTCAATGGACATATGAAGATATTCTAAAAAAATATCCACCACTTAAGTTTAAAAACTATCATGCCGATCATAGGTTTGAAGCACCTGTATGGCATGATATCAATAATTTTTATTTTTGCGTGGAACCTATAGTTATTATAATTTTAGATCCACAAAATTGTAAAAAAATATTCTTAAACATGTCTTTGGTCCTAACTTTAACATATTGATCAAGTTAACAACAAAAGGATCAATTTATGTCATGAAAATAAATAGATTCTCTAGAAAATATTTAAACACCCTTTTAACCAAAGGTTAGGCATCTACAACATCTTATTCCCCAACCATGAGCAAAAAAATCCTAATCAAAAATAGGGAGTGAATAAAAATTAGGGTCAAGGGGTTAATCAGGGTGGCCATCAAAATTATCAAAATCAAGGATATAATTCTAATCAAGGCAACCAATAAAGGGGTCAAAATCATAAAAAACAACTGGTAATTATCCCAAAAATTAAAATTTTTGACCTAGCTCTTTTTAGAATGTCTCTCAAGTTAACCAAGTCATTTTCCAACCTAGTACAAATAGATAATACAATTTTACTTAACTAAATTTGGCTTATTAAACCAATATTTTAGAGGTGCATAGAGAAACTATTGCATCCTTGGAATAATAAATTGTTGCTGTTACTAGGAGTGAACCTCAATTTAGAAATAAATAACCTTCTAAAGAGGTAAAAAATTAGGATAAATGAAAATAAAATATCAAAGAAATAATTAATCCTACCATTATTGAAGATAATGCAAACCCCCATTTTTTCATTCAAGAACTTTCTATAAACATAGAAATATTAAAAAGTACAAAAACAAAATTCTTGAGATGTTTTCAATCCTATATAAGGAACCTATTGTCCCTAAAAATATTGAAAGGTTATGATACCTTCTTAAAGTGGTGATATTGACACCCATAATAGAAAAGTGATAGGATGTCACCCATATTAAGGAATCACTACTTAAATTAGTCATGAGCAAAACAAAAGTGTAGGACATTGTTGAATACTTGCATACAAATGCTTGCAAGGTCCAATACTTGGAATTACTTAGGACATATCTTTATTAGTGATAAAAATTAAGATATTTATTTAATGAGATGGAGATACTCAAACTAAGAATTTATAATATTATATCCAACATTACAGGATCTTATAAAGTGCAATATATTCAATCCCATAGAGAAAATCTCTACAATGATGCACATATTAGCCTTGATTTGGTTATAAAATTTTCATTGAAAAGCATGATTGCTACTAATTATTTGACAAGGGATGATTATACACCATTAATTATAACAAATATTTATAATAATATGGTAATACATAGGGATTTGGTTGATGAATTGGGTGGTACATATGTTATGACATTGTCCTTGATAGATAAACTAAAAATCTCTAGATAAAATATTGTTTCTACTAGAAGTTATTATTGTGCATACAATGGTAAACCTTAGGATATTGGGGGTTGCATTTGGTTACCAATTTTTACTAGGAATAAATAAGTAAGAATGAAGCTTATGGTGTTTGAATTTTAGACCAACTATATGGTGAAGATCAACAAACAAGAAACAAACCATGCACAAGTGTTTTTCCTTTGATCATGTCAGAAACAAGCATTTTTATTACTTTATCCAAAGAAGAGGATACAAAAGAAAATATCCCTTTTACAATTTTGAAATTTCCCTCTAATACCCTGTTTTCCCCTTTTCCCTCCTAAAACAATGCATTTGAAATTTGAATTTCAGAGGTAAACTTGCCAGGGTCATAACTTCATGCTCGTTGCTCCGATTGAATTGCTCAAGATATTTTTAGAAAGGGCACGAGATGAAATAAGAAATAATATAATTATATATTTGCACTAAGGCTTGTGGCTAACTAAAAATCATTAAATTTTACCTCTAAGACCTTAAAAATTCATCTACAAGTTTTACTAGCAGAAATTTTCACTAGTTTTTCTTTTTTTGATAGAGTAGGAGACACTAAAATTTACATATCTCCCAAACCGCTCAGGATATTGGGATGATTATTTCAACGTTGGGTCAATTTATCCATCCTATAAACAACTAGGCAAAATTTATAATAAAATTAAATAGTTATATATTTTTGGGTGATGCAAGATCACTCTTACACCATTGGATGCTTCTACATCAAACACCCAGGGTAATTTGAGAAGTGACTTTCACTTCTCTAATGTTGGAGGAAAACCAAGGTGGTCAACCTATATCTTGGACAACCAAGTAGGCCTGCCCTTCCACTTAACCAAATATTCTTCATAATTCCTATATCTTGTGCTTTTGCTAATGCAGGTATCTAGGATCTCTTCTATCTCTGGAGTAGATGCTGGAATACTCCACATTTTTGTGACTAACCCGTAATTTTTGCCACATTCATAATACTCTACCAAATATGAAATTTTGAACACAGGTGATATGTTCATCCCAATTGGCAATTCTACGTCATATGCATTTATTGAATCTTGTCTCTTTGTGATTTTGCATGGTCCAAACTTCTTCATTTTTAGCTTTTTATTGGTTTTAGTAGGAAACATTTATTTTATCAGGTGAACAATAACTTCATCTCCCACATGGTATTCCTTGAAATGTCACTTTTGATCTGCTCTTATCTTGTACTGAGTGTTTATATTAGTAATATGTTGCTTTACTTCTTCATGCAAACTCTTTAGGTGCTCTGCAAAGTCCTCAGCCTCAACACTGCTCTTTTCCCCTCTGTCCATATTCCTCAACTCAGAAGAATTTCTTGGGCTGCTCCCATATATAATATGGAATGGATATTTGTTAGTACTCCTATTGAAAGAATTATTGTATGCAAATTCTGCTTGTGGCAAAACCAAATCCCATCCCTTGGGCTTATCTCCTACCAAGCATCTCAGTAAATTACCCAAACTTCTATTCACCACCTTTTTTTGTACATCAGTATGTGGGTGGTATGCAAAATTGAATTTTAGATCTATATTCAATTTCTTCCATAGGGTCCTCTAGAAATACCAGATAAACTTGGTATCCCTGTCGGAAACAATACTCTTTGGTAGACCATGTAGTCGTACCACCTCTTTGAAAAACAACCCTACAACATGAACTACATCATTAGTTTTATGGCAGGGAATAAAATATGCCATATTTGAGAATTTGTCAACCACCACAAATATGGACTCATTCTCCCTCTGTGTCCTTGGTAAACCAAGAATAAAATCCATGCTGATGTCCTCCCATGGTCTCTCTGGTACAGGTAATGGCTGATACAATCCAATGTTCTATCTCACACCCTTGGCCATCTGGAATACTCAGCAACTTTTTACAAATATCTTCACATGTTGTTGTAATGGTGGCCAATAGTAATTCTCATTAACAAGAGCAATGGTCTTATCCTGATCAAAGTGTCCAGCAACCCTCCACTGTGCTTCTCCTTGACTAGATTCTCCCGTATTGAACTGCTTGGAATGCATAATTGGTTTCCTCTAAACAAAATTCCATATTGGATTAGAAAATCCAACCACTTAGTCCTATTCAAAGTAACAGGTGCTAAACAAGCTCTCTAAGCCTCTATAAAATTAGGATCTTTAAGGTACAAACTTTTAACTTTGTCAAACCCTACAACTTCCACCTTCATTTTTGTCAACAAACACTACCTTCTACTTAACGCATTTGCAACTCGGTTTGACTTTACATTCCTGTGCTTCAAAACAAAGGTATAACTCTGTATAAACTCAACCCACTTTAAGTGCCTCTGATTTAGCTTCCCTTGACTATTAATATACTGTAAGGCCTGATGATTAGTATATAGAACAAAATATTTTGGCAAAAAATAGTGCCTCCACTTATTTAGAGCCTGAACTATAGCATAAAACTCTTGATCATAAATTGAATACTTCTTCCTAGAATCATTGAGTTTCTCACTAAAATAAGCAACAGGTTTACCTTCTTGACTCAATACAACTCCTATGGCACTACCACTAGCATCACAATCTACTTGAAATATCTTATTAAAATATGGAAGTGCCAAAACAGGTTGCTCTGTGACATTCTTCTTCAAAATATCAAAGCTCTTATTTGCTCTTGGAGTCCACTTAAACTCCTTCTTATCCCCTCTCATTATCTTTGTTAGGGGTGAACAAATACTACTAAAGTTTCTAATAAAATTTATGTAAAAATTGGCTAGACATGAAATGATCTTACCTCTGTAATGCTTCTTGGGGTAGGCCAATCAATGATAACCCTAACCTTTTTTGGGTCCATTTTAAGACCTTTAGCTGAGATGAAAAATCCCAGATACACCAAATCCTTCACAAAACTACACTTCTTCAAATTAATTAGCAACTGCTCCTCCCTGAGCTTCTCAAAAACTATTTTGATATGCATCAGGTGCTCTTCCTGGGTCTTGCTAAAAATTAAAATGTCATCCAAATAGAAAATGACAATTTTTCCTAAAAACTCCTTCAATACCTCATTCATTAGCCACATGAATGTGTTTGGTGCATTGGTTATCCCAAAATGCATGACCAACCACTCATACAAACCCTCTCTGGTATTGAAGGCAGTCTTCCACTCATCCCCTTCTCTGATACAAATCTTATGGTACCCACTCTTCAGGTCAATATTTGTGAAGTACTTGGCTCCACTCAAACAATCCATAATGTCATCCATCCTTGGCAATGGAAATATGTATTTTATGGTGATCTTGTTAATGGCTCGGGAGTCTGTGCACATCCTCCACTCTTCATATTTCTTTGGTGCTAAAACTGTAGGTACTACACATGGAATCAGACTCTCCTAAATGAGTCCCTTTTTTAGTTCTCTTGGACTTGTCTGTTTAGCTCCTCACTTTCTACAAGAGTCATTCTATGGGCTGCCTTATTGGGTAAACTAGCTCCCAATACCAAATCTATATGGTGACTAATATTCCTCACTAGTGGCAAGACCTCAAGCACATTATCTAATATAATATCTAGGAATTATTCTAACAGACCTGAGACTTCTACTAGGGTATATTTGCATTGTTATTCCCTAACTCTAGGAATTAATGCATAGCACATATGCACATACTTCAAACCATCCAAAAACTTTCTACCTTCAACTAAACATATTCTAGAACTACTACATACCTTTTCATCCACATCCTTTAGGGGTTGTAGATTATGGTGTACTCTATCCTTTGTCAAGGAGTAAGTGTTGGCATACCCAACATGTATTGCACACCGATAAAACTACCATGGCCTTCCCAATAGCAAATGATAAGCATCCATAGGAAGGATTTCACACAAGACCTCATCACGGTAATTACCAATATTAAATTAAACTAAAAACTGCTCATTGACCAAAGCCCTATGGTCATTCTACAACCATGCAATCTGATATAAATGCAGGTGTCTATTATTCTTTAACTATAGTTTAGTAACAATTCCTTCTGAAACTAGGTTATCTGTGATACCATTATCTATGATAACATTACAGACCTTACCTGCACATTTACACCTTGTGCAAAATAAGTTCTTTCTCTGATCTAGATCTTTCTCCACATTCAAAAAGGATCTCCTTGTGATCAACACTTCTCCTCTTTCTACTTCTTCAAAGTGCTCAAATTCAGCACCTTCATCTACAATAGCAGCTCGGGTATTACCTTCGGGTCTCTTATTTGTCCTCTCTTGGTGTTGTGGACACTCGTATGCTCAATGTCCTTCTTTCCTATAGTGGAAATAGGTTCCACAAAATCCTCCTCTTCTAAAAACTCATTCAGACCTTCCTCTTCCTCTCTGGTAATCATTGTTCTAATCACGAGGGTGGCAAGCATTATACCCCTTTTGGTCATGACCATTACTGGCTTCTCCATTATTATTTTGATCTTCATTTTTCCCTCCATTTGTTCTCCCACCAGTTCTTCCACCATTACCTCTTCCTCTTTTCTTGCTCTCAAAAATTCTATTCAGCTTCTCTTCAACCCTCAAGGCAAACTGTTAAGCATCCTCTATGGTGGTCATCCTAATAAGATTTAACTCCTCTTGAATACTTACTCTTAACCCATTAATATAATGAGATACCTTCTCCTTGTTGGCCTTAGAATGGCCTGTTATGATTAAAATTTTATAAAACTCCTCTGTGTATTCCTTGACAGAATTAATTGACTGTCTCAAACCCTACATTTCCTTGAAAATATTCAAATCATAATCAACTGGAATAAATTGCCTCTTCAGCTTCTCCACCATTCTCTCCCACCTTGTTATCCTTTATTTCCCTCTTTTGTTTCTATCCAACTATACTCCCTTCCACAAAATACTGGCATGGCCCTTCAACTTAGTCTTAGCAAATCTAACCCTTTAAGGATCTTCTACCTTCTCATACTTGAAGTATTCCTCCATGTCATTGATCCAATTGATCAAATATTCTAGGTTGAGATTTCCAAAATACGTAGAGACATCAAAATTTTATCTCTTCCCAATTTGGGATATGGCCTTATACAGTCTGGCTTGTATAGGATCTACTGCCTCTTCTTCTTCCTCAAGTTGGTTCTCTTCTTCTTCAACTTCATCTTCACTCCCATATTATCTCCTTGGATCAAACCCTCTATGTAACTCCTCTTGCAGAGCCTAAACTTTCCTCTGCAAAGATATAAAATCTTCTTCTGACACCACATTTCTCCCACCACAACGGTTTCTTTGTGGATGCATTTTTTCTCTCTTTTCTCACAAACCCTACCCACAAATACCCTAGATTTTTTGAGAAATAGTGAATGCCTAAGTTTTCTTCACTGTCCCTATTATCCTATTTCTAGTTCTAGAATTTTTTCTACTTATATAAGATGTTTTACAAGTGGCTTAATAGTTTGAATAATCCTATACCTCTTGTATAACAAGGCATATGATCGAAGTTGAGTTCTCTATTGAATTAGAAATTAGAATTATTATTAATTCTTTGATAATTTTTTTATAACCAATTAGAACCATACCCTAGTTATCACATTCTTATATTTATCAATAGCCAATTGATTGCTCATATTATATCATTAGGGGAAAATAGAAGAACCAATACTTCAAATATTTGATAATGCCCTCTTTATCCTATCATTACACAATGATGAAGTCATAATAGAATTTGGATATGTTAGAGAGGAAAGGATCCCCTAAAAATATCATACGTGAAGGTTCCTATATTAACCCAATCCTAATAGGGAGAGGCACAAGTGGTTTAATTATATTTTCTAGGTTGATATTAAATTTAAATTAGAGAATCTTCTCCTTATTCTAGAGCATTTTGAAGAAGGAAATGTCATTGTAGACAATAGGCTACATGGTTTGAGGCCTTGCATCCGTTTACAAAGGGGACCTTAAAATTTCTTATGGATTGGTCTACCTCACATGTATATGTACATGTAAAAGTATATATTAATCAAATGTTTTATGTGTCAATTTATCAAATCACCCAAGGTTGTGTTTTTTAACCTAAACAAGACCATTATAAACTAAAATAAAAGATAAAGAATGCAAGAATACAAATATGCAAGCAAAACAAATTCCTAGACTATATACTCTTTTTAATTTCAATGCTTACAAGAAAGTAAAGGATTATTTTCTTTTCAAGGAAAAGAAAAGAGATAATGCAAAAAAAAAAGCTGGACTAGGTTACAACTAAATGCTCTTGTGATTTCTTATCTAAAGTGTTTTATCAAAATAAAATTTATATTAAGTTTGATTCCTTTCCTATTTATTTAGTTTAAAAATATACTATAAATTGTAGTAATCATACATGAAATAGTAGAAAATAGTTTATAGAAAATAGAAAAATATAATTAGATACAAATGTTACCTTATTTTTATGGTTGAGCAATACCATTAACTTTATATAGTAGTTTTGATGTTGGTGTTATCATGGATTATTAATGATATTGTATATGAACCTATAAAACAAAAAAGTTAATAGGTATCAGGTTTAGGTCATCTATTTTATCATAGGGAAGTGAGAGACTATCTGACCAGACTAATTAGATCCCCTATCTCTCTTGAAAATAAAAATTTTGAGACTAAAATAGAAGTAGATTTATGGTTTTAGCAATAGCACTAAAGTTTATCAATAGTACAAGTTGTTGGAATATGTAATGCAATCTCCCCCTTAATGCAATATTGGGGAAAGGAATTATGAGACAAAGAAACAATCTCCACCTAAAGATACAAAAGGGGATGAGAATCAAATGAGTAATATAGTTACAATGAGCTTCTATGACCAAGAATGGTCTATAATAAGGCAAAAATACAAAATGGGCCAAAATGAGACTGCAAGCCCCCAACGGAGTAGCTTCAGATACACGCAACATACAAAGCCATCCATAAACTACAAGTGGTTGCAAATGACAAGAAGAAAACATCACAAGGGTGTCTTCAGTAAGCCTACAAAATCCCAAATGAAATTACCTGCAAGCTACAAGCAGCTCAACATAAGATCAGTTAGATACATCATCATAAATATATTCACCATAGCTTATATGAATATACAAAGATGATAAAAAAATTGATCTAACAAATAGTGAACTATAAGTCATCACAAAAATATGCCAAGCCATACTTATAGTCACGTGCTATATAGTTGATCAAAAAATATCATGTACAAAGTTGCATAAAGCAAACAAGGAGTACCATGATAATGCAAACTCTAAAGTACCATGTACAAAAGTAGCACAAGGCTAACAAAAAAGTACCATGTACAAGAGTTGCATAAGGTATATGAAAATTATAAAGTGTGTACATCGGTTGCATAAATCCAACCATAAAATATCATGTACAAAAGCAGCATAAATGCTAACAAGAAAGTACCATAATAAACCAATTGCATAATGCCAACTACATAAAAACATGTACAAAGTTGCACAGGACAACAAGAAAGTACCATGTAAAAGATTCGCATAAACATCATATACCATAATTGCACAATGCCATCTACAAAGGTACCATCTACAAAAAGTTGCACAAGGCAAACAAGAAAGTACCATGTTCAAAATAGATGCAAAAAGCAATTATACCACCAAAGATCAACTCATATATAGCACAAAACACCTCATAAGGATGAAGTTGTCATCACACAAGTGTAACTACACTTCATTCCCCCTTGAGGATAACTTCACCAAACCAAGTGAGTCCCTCAGCTTACAAAAATGCTCCTTGGGAAGAGGTTTGGTGAACAAATCAGCAGAATTAGAAGATGATGGGCAATACTCCAACTAAATAGTCCCATCCAATACCTTCTCTCTCATAAAATGGGTTTGGATTTCAACATGCTTTGCCCTTTGATGCATTATAGGATTTTTAACCAAGGCAATAGCTGATTGATCATCATGAAAGATAATCATGAACTACTATAACCGTATTGCAATAAACAACTATAACCATATTGCAATTGAAGAAACCAATATCAACTTGCAATAGATTAACTTGCAATAAGAAGGTAACTAACCATAACAATCATCTTGCAACAAAATAAACTAACTTGAATTGAACCATAAAACATTTGTTAAATGTTATATAGTCAATAAGTTAGTAAGTTAGTGTTCATTTTAGGTTTTGCTATAGCCTAATGAATTGCCAATTCATCTCACCGAAGGTCAACCAAGCTACCCAAAAGGGTACGGGTACGAGGACCAAAAAAGACTTGCTACCGATAGAGTGGATTCTTTTGGATTCAATAGGTGTTTAGCAAATATAAACTGTGTTACAAGATTAAGTAAATTTTAATCAAATACTAAAGTTGTGGTTAGTAAGTTGATTCATTTTTAACCTTCTTGATTAATATAAAAATTAGTAAATTGCAAGTTAGTTGGTTAGGAGATTGTTTAGTAGCAAGTTAGTAAGTTAGTATTTAGATTAGTTGAGATGCAAAATGTAAGAAAGATGAACAAGAGATAGTAGGGACACAAAGCAAAACACAAATACACACACACTCTCTCTCTCTCTCTCTCTTTATCTCTCTCTCACTCTCTTTATCTCTCTCTCACTCTCTTTTCATTCTCTTTTATTTTCATAATGAGAGATATAATTTACATTAATTTACATTATGCTTCAAGCAAATACTAGAGAGAGATTAGAAGAAATTAATAAAAATAGGGGAAGAGAGTGAAAAAATTGATCCAAAATTGCCTTGTATACTCCAAAACATACTTGGATAACCTTGCAAAACAAGTAAACTCACAAACAACCATTGTTAATGTGAGACAAAAAATATTGCATTTTAAGGAGAATAATAATAATTTTTAATACAAAAAAATTGCTTAAAAAAATACAATTAAATTAATAAAATTTATTTTATTAATAAAAAATGGCATGAAAAAGTTTAAAGATTTTTATAAAGCAAAACTTTTTCAAAAAAAAAAATGAACCACTATTAAGTGGTAAAACCCTACTTCAAATGAAGAAGGGAAACATCCACTATGAAGCTCACTATATTACTCAATGATTCAACTAATACAAGAATGCTTCAATGTTATGCAAAAATATGCATCAACATAAACTACAACACAAGTCAATATGACAAGATATAATAAGATCTGATAAGATATGATAATATGTAGTAGAAAACACCTCTATTTAAAGAGAAGCTTTTCTACTACAACCCTAAATCTTATCACAATATAATATTATCACAATCTATCAAATATTAGAAAGTGCTTTAGTTACTTTCTAATTTTATCACAATCTAATATTTGAGATATGTGATAAGTGGCATCTATCAAATATTAGAAAGTGATTAGTTACTTTCTAATATTTGCTAAAAAAGGAAAATAACTTTTTCCCAAGAAATTAAATATTCCTAGCACCCTTAATTAATTTATAATTGGGTGGGAATATTTTACATAAGATATAATTATCTTATAATTCAAATATTATTCTTTAGACTCTATATTTTAGTCTAAGAATAATTTACACAATGTTGCATTACATATTCCAACACTCCCCCTTAATGCAATATTGGGGAAAGGAATTATGAGACAAAGAAACATTCTCCCCCTAAAAATACAAATGGGGATGAGAATCAAATGAGTAATATAGTTACAATGAGCTTCTATGACCAAGAATGGTCTACAATAAAGCATCAATACAAAATGGTCCAAAATGAGACTGCAAGCCCCCAACGGAGTAGCTTCAGATACAAGCAAATTACAAAGCCATACATCAACCACAATCGGTTACAAATGACAAGAAGAAAGCATCACAAGGGTGTCTTCAGTAAGCTTGCAAAATCCCAAACGAAAGTACCTGCAAGCTACAAGCAACTCAACATAATATCAATTAGATACATCATCATAAATATATTCACCACAACATATATGAATATCCAAAGATGATAACAAAACTGATCTAACAAATAGTGAACTATAAGTCATCACAAAAAGATGTCAAGCCATACTTATAGTCACGTGCTATATAGTTGATCAAAAAATATCATGTACAAAGTTGCATAAAGTAAACAAGGAGTACCATGATAATGCAAACTCTAAAGTACCATGTAAAAAAGTAGCACAAGGCTAACAAAAAAATACCATGTACAAGAGTTGCATAAGGTATATGAAAATAATAAAGTGTGTACACCGGTTGCATAAAGCCAACCATAAAATATCATGTACAAAAGTAGCATAAATGCTAACAAGAAAGTACCATGATAAACCAATTACATAATGCCAACTACATAAAAAAAACATGTACAAAGTTGCACAAGGCAACAAGAAAGTACCATGTAAAAGAGTCACATAAAGCAATTGCATCATATACCATAATTGCACAATGCCATCTACAAAGTAACATGTACAAAAGTTGCACAAGGCAAACAAGAAAGTACCATGTTCAAAATAGATGCAAAAAACAATTATACCACCAAATATCAACTCATATATGTAGCACAAAACACCTCATAAAGATGAAGTTTTCATCACACAAGTGTAACTACACTTCATTCCCCTTTGAGGACAACTTCACCAAACCAAGTGAGTCCCTCAGTTTACAAAACTTCTCCTTGGGAAGAGGTTTGGTGAACAAATCAACAAAATTAGAAGATGATGGGCAATACTCCAACTAAATAGTCCCATCCAATACCTTCTCTCTGATAAAGTGGGATTGGATTTCAACATGCTTTGTCCTTTGATGCATTACAAAATTTTTAGCCAAGGCAATAACTGATTGATCATCATGAAAGATAATCATGAACTACTATAACCATATTGCAATAAATAACTATAACCATATTGCAATTGAATAAACCAAGATCAACTTGCAATAGATTAACTTGCAATAAGAAGGTAACTAACCATAACAATCATCTTGCAACAAAATAAACTAACTTGAATTGAACCATAAAACATTTGTTAAATGTTAGATAGACAATAAGTTAGTAAGTTAGTGTTCATTTTAGGTTTTGCTATAGCCTAATGAATTGCCAATTCATCTCACCAAATGTCAACCAAGCTACTCAAAAGGGTATGGGTACGAGGACCCAAAAATGACTTGCTACCGATAGAGCTGATTCTTTTGGATTCAATAGGTGTTTAGCAAATATAAACTGTGTTACAAGATTAATTAAATTTTAATCAAATACTAAAGTTGTGGTTAGGAAGTGGAGTCATTTTTAACCTTCTTGATTATTATGAAAATTAGTAAATTGCAAGTTAGTTGGTTATTAAAAAATAAAACTATTTTTTTTTTTTATATAAAGCAAAATTGTTTTTTTCTTTATATATATATATAGCCGATTGTTTTTTTTTAAATAAATAAAAAAAATACTATATATGGAAATAAGGGTTTTTGGGTCTTCCGGACGCAACCATGGGGTCCGTTTGGCTCCAAAAACCTTTTTAGCAAAAGCTTAATGCCAAAAAAAAAATATAGATTTAAAATGAAAATACTGTTTGCAAAAGATCTAACAACTAGATCTAAAAACATAATAAATCTATAAACCCTAATGGCAGATTTGCAAAATAAGTTTACATAAAATACCCAAATATCAAATGCATGCAAAAAAAAAATATACCTTAATGGGTTTTTCATCTCAAAGGATTGAAGACACTTGATGGAGATCCCAACCACTCTGATACCAAATGTGAGACAAAGTCTCCCCAAGATCGAAGAATGATCCACAAGATCAATCACACACAAAAAAAGAAAAAACCACAACACCAATATTAAGTGGTAAAACCCTACTTCAAATGAAGAAGGGAAACATCCACTATGAAGCTCACTATATTACTCAATGATTCAATAGTACAAGAATGCTTCAATGTTATGCAACAATATGCATCAACATAACCTACAACACAAGTCAATATGACAAGATACGATAAGATATGATAATATGTGATAATATGTAGTAGAAAACACCCCTATTTAAAGAGAAGCTTTTCTACTACAACCCTAAATCTTATCACAATCTATCAAATATTAGAAAGTGCTTTAGTTACTTTCTAATTTTATCACAATCTAATCTTTGAGATATGTGATAAGTGGCATCTATCAAATATTAGAAAGTTATTAGTTACTTTCTAATATTTTCTAGAAAAGGGAAATAACTTTTTCCCAAGAAATTAAATATTCCTAGCACCCTTAATTAATTTATTAATTGGGTGGGAATATTTTACATAAGATATAATTATATTCTATTTCAAATATTATTCTTTAGACTTTATATTTTAGTCTAAGAATAATTTACACAATGTTGCATTACATATTCCAACACAAGTAATGGTGCTATTGTAGAATGTAGAACTATCACTCTATGATAGAACAAAAAATAGATTTGCTAAGGTTCCTAGGGATTGCCAACACTATTATTCATGTAACTTTAAAATGGGTGCCTAGGATGGTGAAAAGTTGGTAAAACCTTGTCCAAATATTGATTTCTATAAAAATAATATAGGGAAAAATATATAAGGTATATTTAAGTGCAGGACTACGAATCAAAATATCAAAAATACCTCAAAAATCAACATGCAATGAAGAAATGGAGCTATTGATTTAGAAATAAGTTAAGTCTCTCAAGCTGGAAAAACCTAGGTAGGTGTATGAGTGAGAAATATACTTCTTAAGGTAATAAATAACTAAAAAGAGGACCTACAGTGACAAGTTAAGTAATATGAGATAATATAAAAGAGACTAAGATGCATAACTTGACTTGCAATAAGTCCAATAAAAGATACAAAAACATAAATAAAGGAGATTGGAGTGATTAGAGAAGTAAACATGACTGAGATTGGATGAAGATAATTTTGTATTGATTGTAAGTAGCTACAAAATAATACCAAGTGAACATGAAATATGATCAAAAGTTGTAAAATAGGTTAGAAAATATCAAATTAAATACTACAAGCAAATAAAAAGATACAAAACAAGTGTTAGAAGGTGTAGATTTCACACATAAGTGGTTAGCAAGGAAATAAGAGACAAATGCATAAAATGAGAATCAAATTGGGAGAATTGTAAGCTAGGAATAGAGGATTACAACCAAATACCAATAGAGACTCCTCCTCTCATCCAAGAGGTTCTTGAAGGTAAGAAGAGGATAACCCTATGCCTTGCTTCACTTACCATAAATTATATAAAATTATCTAAAAAGAAAGAGAAAATGTATGATAGTAAAATATATCTCAAAGGTAAATTTTAAAGAGTTTTGATACTTCAAGAATTCTTGTTGAATACCCATACCATGGGCTACATTTAAAAATTTTAGGAAGGAAAATCCTTGAAGGAAAAGAGAGGTCAAAGATTCCATTTGGATAAAGGAAGGAATTCAAATTTTATAGGCCTAAGGAGAGGAGGCAACATGTATGATCAAACTAGAGAGTGGATAAAGTAATTCATGTGCGTTTGGCTTGTGCTATAGAGATTTAACTCATGCCAATGATAGCACTAAAATTTTACAATAGTCCTGATAGCAGCACTATTGCAAAATATTAGAACTTTTAATAGATTTGAATGTATCAATTTTTTGATAAAAATTAATTGAATTGCAATAGTACCATTTGTTTTTTGCAATAGCGAGAGGAGGGGCTCTTCAGGTGACTTCCTATGAAAGTCCTATTCCTCTTTCCTGCATCCCTTCCTCGGCCCTGTCCCAGGTCCCTAATCCTTTTCCAATTTCCCTGGAACCTCCTTTTCCCATACTTTTAGGCTAGAAGGTGTTGCAGACAATCTCCTTTTGGGGGGAGATCACTGTTCCATTGTTCTGCCCCTTTCCTTACCCTACGGTGGGAAAACCTGTGTTCCACCTTTGCTCCACTATCCTACCTTTTCCTCTGGTGTCTGGGTTCTGGGTTGGGGTTAGTATTTTTTCCTGGGACTCTTATTGGGTTTTCTCAAGTTTTTTGGAAGTCTTCTTGACATCTACTCGTTGAGGATATTCAGTGGTGAATGGTTGGGTTTGAGGAATTCTGGCTTCTTGAGTAGTTTTACACATCATCCTTTTGGTCAGAGGAGGGACCACATGCTTGATACTATGACTCTACTCTTTGGATTCGAGGTGGTGGGTCTTGTAGAATTTTAGTTTCTTTTGTGGCTTTGTAGCCTCTAGTATTTTTGCTATTGAATCCTTGCAGGTTCTCCTCCTTGTTTCCTTGAAGCTGCTTTTGGTGGGTCTAAGGAATTTTGGCTTCATGAGCAATTTTGCACAACATATTTTTGGGTTTTGAGGGTTGCCCATGTGCTTTCTACTGTGACTCTACTCTTTGGTTTTGAGGTGGTGGTTCCTACAAGATTTCAGTTCCCTTTGTGGCTGGCATGGGCCTCTATTTTTCTTGTCATTGATTCCTTGTGGGACTTCCTCTTCTATGGCCCTAAAGCTGTTGAAGGTTGTCTAGGATGCATGGCTGCTATTTTTTGTTTTGTGCTTTAATGTCTGTAGTGATGCATCGTCACGACTCCTTTCTCTTGAATTCCTATGGCACTTTCCTATACTTTCCTTCAGAAGTGTTGTTCTACTATTGCTACTTCCTTTTTTGGGTAGGTGTTCTTGAAGGCTTCCTTTTCTGCTAAAGGACCCTATGGCCTAGGGTGTTCCTTTGCTGCTGAACCACTACAGTTCCATTTTACAAGATTTTGTTCCTTCTATGTTTCTGCTAGGGCTCCCCTGTGTGGGATGCTTGTTTTCCTTTAGTTCTCTATTTTCCAAGGGTGGTTTCTGGTTTTCCCGCCCTTGGGTTGTTTCAATTTTTAAATTTATGGCTTTGTTTCTTTTCTCGCCTTTGGGAAAGGTTCAAATTGTCATTTAGTGGTTGGGGTGGTCTAGCACTTTCTCCCGCCCTTTGTGAGCTTCAAAATCTTGTTTGGCACCTTTTGATTCAAATTTGGTTTCTGGCGGGCCTTCCCTTCCTACCCATTTTTCCTTTGGTGCAATGGAAGACGTTTTCCTCTAGTGCAAAGGAAAGTGCCTTCCTCTGGTGCAAAGGATGACACCTTCCTTTTTGGTCCTATTGTGTGCTCCTTATTTGTTCCTTTTGGATGTCCTTGCCTTGATTTAATCTAATGTACTTTGATGCAATCTGTTCCATTGTAATCAGGTTTTGGGATCCTTGACAAAAGCCCACTTTTAATCTAACAATTTTTTTTTTTGCAATAGCATTATATATAATGCAATTGTGGAATATTAGTACTCAGGTAAAAAATGAGGGGATTTTTTGTTATATTGGTTTGATTGACTAAATATTATTTGCTAGGTGTCATGATTGAAGTGCTAGTCAATCAAGGATGTCAAAATTGGATGTCTACACACTGTCTCTTTTGATGCACTTATTGTATGATAAATTTATTAAAAATCTGTCATAAAAGTCTTATTTTGACATCAAAATACTTCTTGGAATTCAAAGATGCTATTATGAGGAAATGGTTGCAAAAGGAGCTATTGTGAAAATTGATGATTTTTAACGTTATTAATTAACATATTCCTCATAAATGCCTTAGTGGTGCCCCATCAAGTTTTGGAAGGAAAATGATTTTTTTGATGAAACTCAATTAAGGATGCAATTATACAAAAAAAATGGGTAAAATGGGAGAAAAAATTAAAAGCATTTTTTGGGGTGGGTTTGGGAAGGTTAAAAATGGGGAAGAGGGGGTAAAAATTAATTCATTTTTGTCACATATATTTTATGACCTCAAGAGCCCTTGATGCATAGCAATATTCGATGGAATATTTTGGGAGACCTATTCACTATGTAAATCTCATTTGAGAGGCCATCATATTTACTAGTACTGTGTCTAAGGTATGGTCTTTTAAACTTTGCCCTTAATTTTCAAATTTTATTTTTTATTGCTTTTTAATTTTTTTTATGCTATTTCCAAGGCAATACTATTGCATAGGGCCTTTCTAGAGCTATCATGAAAATGCTATGCTACCACAATCACTTATATCACGAAAAGGTAATGCTATTACAATTAGTGCTATTATGCAATTTTGGTACTATTGCTAAGATATGTTTTTGAAGACAAAGAAGATAAATGGAGGCTTATTTGGATTTGATACACTAATAATTTTCTTTATATTATGATTGTAGGAGCTTGGAGTGTTATATTGTGAGTAAAGGTAATCTAAAAATTTTACTTTTATGCTTGATTTTTTAGATGATATGATATTGGAGTTTTTACTACAATGGTATTATACAACTTGGTATACATGTCAAATATTGATTTTGATAGGAAATTATTAACAATGCTAGATGAGAGATGGTATTTAGAGATGAATATATTTTTGTTATCCACAAGAGAGATGGTAGTCACCTTGTAGGATGTCTCATGTATCCTCAAGGTTATTATTAGAGAGTCTCTAATTTGGCTTAGGAGTGATGAATATTGGTGCATGGATATCTGGATAGGGAAGAGAGATATTTTAGCAATGAGATCTAGTCTTGATATTAATTTTGGCTACAATAGTGATCATTTGGACCATATTACTACCACTTTGTGTTATATGGTGTTTGCACTTATTATAGAGAATACCAATTGATGAGTCTTGAGATGGATCTATGGGGAGGTTATAGCATTGATGTAGGATGATTAGTTCATATTTGTATGGGGTCTAGTACTACTGGAGAGATTATATGAGACCATTTACAGGGTAGCATAACATAGTGGGAAGGGATTTATTTGTTGCACATTCCTACATGTTTGGGCATGCAAGTATATAGCTATATGGAGATCTCCATGATATCAGGGGTAGGCTTATGATCTAGGGAGGAAAAAAAATTATGCGTGGGGTATCATGCAATGAGTAGGTAAGGGTACATTGATGAGTTTATATTAAGATAGTGATGAGTTGAAATGTGATCAAGTGACTTGGAAATCCTAGAGGGGTTACATTAGTTGGATTGAGGACTAGTGGGAGCTAGCTAGGGTTTGAAAATATAGATGGTTGGTTGATGGAGAAGATAAGTATGAGCTATGCTAGTTTGATAAAGTAGTACATTAGTATTTTTAGGTGTTGAGATTCTAGCTCATGAGACCATATAGTTTAGATGGTTGATCCAAGATCCTAGCTTTAGAAGTCCTCATGATATTTTTTATTTTCAGAGGATGACACAGATGATGCTACTATACTTGATCTAGATAAAGATAATTTAGGGGTGGAGGATGGTTATTGAATATGATTGAACTCTATCTAGAGTAGACGACTCTTATGCCAGTAGAACCATGTCCTCTAAGGCCTCCAAGACCTAGGACATATGATTATATCATGGATATGGTTAGCTAGGTATGATGATGGATAAGGTAGAGGGCTAGGAAGAAGAGGAGGATATGAGGAGATGATGAGGCTATAGGTGGAGATGTAGGTGGAGGTGATAGAGCCACCAATGGAGAGGATGTTGGGTCTAGAGCATAGTATCTACTAAATATGTATCCTTTGGTTGTCCTTTCACCAATTCTTGGCACATATAGAAGGGTTGGAAATAGTAAGCCACTAGAGGAAGCTACATAGGTAAATAAAGGATTTGATGTAAAGCTTAGATATCCTCAATATACAACTAATGAATACATAGGTGAAGGTGGTTAGGGTATAGTAGGATCTATATGAGATGAAATAGGAATGAGACTAGGCTTTCTAGATCACTTAGCTACAAAGTGAGGTATATTGGTGTAAGGTTGAGGGATATATTTCTATCACACAAGCAATGATGAGAAAGCCAAAACAAGTCATGGTACAATTGTTCATAAGTCAATGGTAGGATCATATCTCTTAGTTTTAAGCATAGTTATAGACTTCCACTTAGAAATCCTACGTTGTAGTAGAGGAGGCCCATATGGAGGGAGAGAGAGCCACTCATTATCACTATTCACCATGTTGTCATCCCTACCTCATAAAGAGAGCCTTTTCTAACTATGACAAGTAGTATATCGATATTAACTACTTGATAGTGTTAGTGGTCTATTAGGTTTTAGCCTCCACCACCACCAACAACATCAATACCAGGAAACAAGGATATAGGATCCAACTGCTAAGAGGTTCAAAAACTTCGAGGATGAGTGCACTAGTTTTGATCCTTGTGGTGTATTACCTTCCAAATATTGGGCCAAGTGTACCAATTTTTGTTATTGTGGTGCATCAGACCCAAAACTATGTATGATATATTGATGATATTATGAGATCTACTTTATTGATTTTGTTGTGATATGTTGATGTTTTCATAAATTTTGTGATGTTATGTTTATTTTTGTTTAATGTATAGGTTTATTTTAAAATAAAATGGAAACAAATATGTAATTTGGACAAATATCATTTTAATGCATTTGATGGGTTGAATTTGATGTCTAGAATGGCTTATAATGTGGTTTAAATGAGTTGATAATGGATAAGTGCTCATGAATAACATGTAAATATATACAAGTTATGATCCCATTCTTGATTGGTGGCTTATGTGCTATTATTATGGATAAGAACTCATGAATAGGAAAGATATACCTAGAAATATGCATAAGATAATAATCTCATCTCTAAATAGTAGCCTAGAAGTCATGATAAAGGCAAAATACCTAGAGGATGTAAATAAATGATCATGATATATAAAAGATTCATCATGTCTAAGTGGTGGTATCAAATCTAGATATAGGATAAGCACTTAGGTTATGATGATAAAGTACCTGGAATATGTACACTATGATACAAAGAGATGTAATATTTTGGTTAGTAATTGCCATATGGAGACTTTGGTAGTAAATTCCAAAGGGGGACTTTAGTTATTAATTTCCATAGGGGGACTTTGGTTAGTAAATTCACAAGAGGGACTGTAAATCCCTATGCAATAGTGGGTATCGCCAAGAGGGACTTTTAATGTCTATGCCACAAGAGGTGTATCCAAGAGGAATTTTAAATGTCTACACTATAAGATGCATGCCTAAGAGGGACTTTAAATATCTATATCATAGGGGGCATGCTTGAGAGATAATTTAAATGTATATTATGTAGGGGATGTTCCTAAGAGAGACTTTAAATGCCTACACTATAGGGGGTATTCCCAAGAGGGACTTTAAATGTCTATGCCATTGGGGGTATGCTTGAGAGGGACTTTAAATGTCTATGTCATAGGGGACATGGCCAAAAGATATTTTAAATATCTACACCATATTGAGTATGCTTGATAGGGACTTTATATGTTTATGTTTTAGGGGGTATACCCAAGAGATATTCTAAATATATACACCATATTGGGCATGCTAACATGAATTATTAGTCATGGTATTCATATGGTATTTTAAAAAAAAATTATTTGGTGAGACATTTGTAGTTATTTTTCTACCATATGAGTGGATATCAAAACATGATGGATTTTTGCTAAAGGGGGTACTGTTGAAAATTTTGTCACATTTCTCAAGGGGTAGAAAAGAAAATCAAATTTTGTACAGATTTTGTAAAGTTTTTTCTTTGTTGTCTTTTTTATTTGAAAGTTGCAGCAATTTTGGCTTTCAATGCCACCCCTTTGTATATAAAGTATAAAAGAAAGAGCTTCGCTATCAAACAAGCTAGAGAAAAGAGCTTCACCGAGGGAAAATGAAAAGAGCTTCACACCCGAAGCATTCCCAGTGCTACTTTGGGCAAAAGTTTTACGAAGTAGTTTCGCCGAAGTAAAATACGGAGAAAAGAGAATGAAACTACTTCGTGCCTGAAGTGTTTCCAGCAGCTACTTCAGGTGAAAGTTGAGCGAAGCGACGATCAGAAGAAAAAGAGCTTCACATCCGAAGCATTTTTAGCACTACTTCGGGTAGAGTTTCTTGTGAAGTAGTATCACCAAAGTAAAATACAAGGATAACAATAAAAGAAACTTCGGGTCCGAAGCACTACAAGTATTTACTTCGAGCAAAGGTTGAGCGAAGCAGCATCCAAAAGAACAATTTTTCTGAAGAAGGGAAGTCCAGATCATGGTCTAAGTTAGAAAACACAAGAAAACTACTTCGGGCCCGAAGCATTTCTAGCAAACACTTCGGGAGAGATTTATGCGAAGCAGCGTTGCCGAAATAAAATACGAAGAAGGCAAGAAAACTACTTCGCATCCGAAGTATTTCCATCAGTCACTTCGGCCAGAAAACTAGCAAAGAAGGACTCAAAAGAGCATTAAAAATACTTTGCCAGAAAGTTGCCGAAGCACTCACTTCGGGCCCCTCCATTAGTGAATCATTTTGACTTTGCCAAAAGTCATTGTGAAGCATTTGCTTTGGCTAATTTTGTGCGAAGTACTTCTACCCGAAGTAAAATTGCTTCAGCTGAAATCTTCCCAAACCATAGTTTTGAAAGAGGATCACAGCAAAGTATTTCTCCAAGGCATCAGCGAAGAAATTTTTTCAACAAAGTGGCAAGGACAAAGAGGCCCGTTTTGTGAAGTAAATATGCTTCGGCACTCCCCACCCCCGAAGCAGTTTTGCGAAGCTCAATTTTGTGAAGCATAGAATAAAGAGAAGTTTTGCTTCGGTCTAGAACCATTGCGAAGTGAAGTTGTTAATGAAAACTTAGCGAAGCACTTCACAGGAATGCGTTCCAAGTCAGGTATCTTCTCGAGGTGATCAAGTGCCTCATAAATGTAATTTTTCATGCATAGTAAGCTCGCTTCTCATTTTTGGAAATCAAAAATGAAGTATCGAGCCATGATGGAGAGCCTTGCGAGCATGGCGGCCACTCGAGCACCACACCCGAAGACCAAGGACGTCCAGACGGCTCATCAATGCACCTTTCCATGGTTGACTTGGTCACGATTGCCAGTTTTGGTAACAAATTTGAAAGCTCGATCATGAGAGCCTCAAGGAGCCAAATTCTTAGGGCTCGAGGGCGTACTTCTCATTGCTGTGTAATTATGACTTAGAGGCCCGGGTCCTCTATAAAACCCCAAGCATTGTAATAGAAAAAGAGGGGGGGAACTATCTGCTAGAAAGCTGTTGTAACTTGATGTCCTACGATTAATACTAAAAAGCTTTGGGCTCAATTTATTTCTTTTATGCTGCCTTTTGTGCTTGCTTATTTTGTCTCTCTTCATTTGCATATTGAGATGTTGAACTCTATGTCTAGAGTGCGATCAGGGGCTGTACCCTGAAACTCGTCTGAAGGATACATAGGAAGGGAAAAACATCGTACTGGTTTTCTTTTATGATGCCTTCTGTGCTTGCTTCTTTTGTCTCTCTTCGTTTGCACACTGAGATGCTGAACTCTGCGTCCAGAGTGTGATCGGGGACGGTACCCTAAAACTCGCCTGGAGGATACATAGGAAGATCAATATTATGTTTCTTTCATTTATTCTTGGTGTTCTTTGCTTCCATTCAAGTTGTCTGTTAGCAATCGTGCTTCCTATTCTCTCCCATCCTAAATCACTGATTTCTCTAAACCTAACCCCTTTTATTTCTTTCTTGCACCCTTATATTCGAACATCCAAGTAGTTTAGCATAGGAACTGGTATTTCTTTGGAGATTGGCATGAGGGGCATATCTTCCTTTCGACCTTTCAATGTTGGTCCAGGTCTAGGGCACATACACTCACCGAAAATCCTTTCCTAGGTAGATTTGATGACCAATAGTTTTTGGCACGCTTGGTGGGACGACTGTGTCTATCTCTGTAAGATCCATAACCAGTCGAGGCCCCATATTTTAAATCTCAAACCCATCTTCACCGAGGCCAATAGTTCAAACTAGTTCCCGGTGTGACCCGGTCAGTCTCACTTGACTAGTGGTAGTGAGGACCGATGCCCTCATTACTGAAAGACTCTTAGCATCTAGTGACTCTGTTTATACAAGAATATTTAAGTCATAAAGACCAGTACCAAAAGTCTATGCCTTCATGTAAATGAGATGGAGAGTTAAGAATAGAGGAGAGGAAATCGAGTTCTTTGAGCTAGATATTGACGCCTTTGGGGAGCAATCAAGGTTGGTCACCCCCAAATCATTGTTACACGGAACGTCCTCACAAGAGGCAACTGTTGGTGGACAAAGCCTAACTTTTGATAGTATAGTATCTAGTTTTCCTCCCAATCCTCCCAACTCACCGAAGCATCCTAATCCCTCCATTCCTATTAGTTGTCCTACTAGAAATCAAGGGGGAGCTTCGAGAATTCTTGTTTCTCAAAATCCAGGAGCAAGTATGGCACAACAACAACAACAACAGCAACAACAAATGCAGCAGCCATAGCCGCCAAGGTTGTGCCCACCATGGGATTCTTTGTCACCACTGAATCTAGCGGGACAAGGGCAAGTGCTACCTGCTACAATAAAGAAGATCCCAATGTTTAATGGAACTGGAAGACTGCTCTAGAGCATATCCAGGACATAATATCTCTGGCGGCAATCCATGACATTACAGAAGAACAAGTTATGGTAAAACTTTTGGTTCTTTCCCTTAGAGGAAAACTCCTCTACTGATATAGGACTCTACCACCCGATAGTATTATGGGATGTGACCAGTTAGCTGGGTAAATGATGGGAAACTTCAACGAGTCTTCTGATCCTACGTCTCTCCTACATCAGTTTACTTCGATCAAGAGGCATCCACAAGAAGATATCATAGATTTCAATGTTAGGTTCGCTCGAACCTAGCAGAGAGTGCCAGTTGGATTTTGACCAACCGATGAAGCTACAACACTCTATTTCCTTTGGGATTTCAATCTTGATATCAGTCTCATGGTAAGATATTCTAACGTTAACACTTTTCTCGAGATATATGAGTTAGCCAAGAGGGTGGAAATGGATTTGATAGCTATAGGAAAGCTTCTCCAAAGGATTTCGATGCCCATACTTCTTGAATTCCTTCAATTCTAGTACACAAGCACAACCACTTCATAAATATCCACAACCCCTGCACTCCCAATTTCATCTTGGAACCTGAATCCTATCGTGTCTCAAATCATCGCTCCATAGATTCATTTCCCTACATTTTCAACTCTGTAGCCCAATGTCTCTTTGGTATTTCCTATACTACCAGCACCACCTCAATACCCCACCCTTCCTCTGATATCGATGATGGCTTCGTTGCCACTCATTCTAAAATTCGATGATATAGAAACTAAAATTCTGCAAGAGATGTAGTCTCTAAACTCTATAGTTTAGATGTTGTCAAATGACATGACCATTGTGAAGAAGAAGCAAGTGCAATAGGAGTTCCTATTGAGAAGATCTTATCCTATGCCTGTGCTTACCAAAGACCAAGAAGTCCAGCAAGGGAAGGCTTCGACGAGAAATGTTGTGATTGATGAAGCTCCGAGCACTTCCGACTATGTATATTGGTGCTCTACGTGCAATGATTTGCATGAGGAGAATACCTGCACCCTGCACCAACACTATGTACAAATTCTAGCAAATAGTAGTCATAGCAGTCAAGTCAACATCATTAGGCAAATGATTCAGAACCTAACAATTGGCGAGGAGGAACCGGTTGCAGTGCTTACCAGAGGAGGAAAGAAGGCAATAGAAGTAGATGCTACTCAGCTGGCTCCTCCAAAAGAGCAAGTTCGATTTGAGAAAGGAAAATCATCTTATTTAGCTCCAAATGAAGCTCCTCCACCTGCACTGATCAAAGAGAAGGCTCAAAAGACCTCTGTCAATCCACCTCAGGAAAAAACTAAGGAACATGCTAAGGAAAAGCTCAAGTTTCCTTCCCTGACCAAGCGGCAAAGAGTTGAAGCTACAGAGTAGTATCGCACTAGATACAAGCCCATAAAGGAACCTGAAGTGTTCAAATCTCTGGCGTATAACACTGTAGAGGAGTTGAAGAATATCCCAGCCAAGATAAGCTTGTATGATGCACTACAACTACCTGGATAGGTGGACTTGCTGCAAGAATCATTGAAGATAATTAAAGCAAAAAATGCGCCACCACTTGCTCTTGTGAAAAACCTATCCACATCCATCACGGGGAAGAACAGACCACCCTCGTTCTACCTATCTCTACAAATGGAAGGGTATGTTGTGCATAATTGCATGATCGACTTTGGGGCTGCTACAACAGTAATGCCAAGAGAAGTCTACGAAGAAATAGGGATGGAATATACGTGAAGCAGCCAAGGTTTACTCCAGTTGGATGGTACTCTAGTGAAGACTGTAGGAGTGATCAAGGACATTCCTATCTGACTACATAAGATGCCTCAGATCACAGTCATACAAGAGGTAGTGGTAGTTGAATTAGAGCCATATTTTAGTATGTTCTTGTCAAGGGAATTCATGGCAAAGTTGGGCAAATATTTGTCTATGGACTACTCTCATCTGGAGATTTCATTCAAAGGAAAGAAGGTGAAAATCTACAATGAAAAGCCTTCTTCCTTTCTTGTGCAGAAGATGTCCGAAGAAGAAAGTAGCGAACCAGTGAACACAATGGTGGAGGAGATAGAGCAGGTAGACCTGGTCGAGGAATCTCTTGCGCAGTTAAGTTATGAATATGAGTTCTCATTGGCAGACTTTAATGCCATGGTGGATATCGAGATAGGGTGTTATGCGATTGCCAAGCCTAAAAAACACTCCCAACCAGAGAATAGAACGAGTGCCCAAGAAGGACTATGGAAGTTATTCTTTGATGACGCCCATTGTAAAAATAGCACTAGGGTAGGGATTCTTCTAATTTCACCCTTCGAAGAGCAAAGGTAATATTGCTATCGGTTGACATGGAGCTGCACTAACAATGTAGCAAAATATGAAGCATTGTGCCTAGGACTCAAGAAAGCTAACAAGTTAGGCATAAAGCATCTCCAAATCTTTGGATATTCTAAACTGGTTTGCAACCAGGTCACAAATAAGTGTACTTCAAAGAAGCATTATCTAAAATCATACCGCAATAGGGTATGGGACCTATTTGACCAGTTCGAGTCTCTCAATCTACGATTAATCCCATGAGAAAAGAACCGACATGCTAATGTTCTGGCATCCATTGCAGCCAAATACTCTCTAGCAAAAGACATGGTGCACAAGCCCAAAGCTGTGAGGATGATCTACAGACCCTCTATCCTAGATAAAGATCTGCATTGGCAAGTCTTTGACAATGATGAGAAGATTGTAAATTTCATGATCCAAGAAGCCACCACAGTTGAAGACAGAAGCTCTAATGAATGAGAATATGAAGGGCTGATTCAATTTAAGAATAACCACATTCCCAAGGGACTAATAACCCTTGAAATCCTCTTTGATCAGAATGACAAAGCTCTCTCTCACATCATCAAAGTCAATGAAAAGCAGTATCAGGATTTAGAGCTTGAACTTTGAAAAGCAATAAAGGTTGGAACCTACTGTACTTCAAAAGAGATAGAACAAATACAGAATCTGTGCAGAAAGTTTTCCGACATAATTGCTTGGTCTTATCAAGATCTCAGGGGATACAATCGGCAGCTGGTTCAACACACAATTGAATTACAGGAGGGGGTCAAACCCTTTCGAAAAAATCAAAGACCAGTTAATCCTAAGATCAAGGACCTAATGAAGGCCGAAATCCTAAAGATGCTCGAGGCGAAGATCATTTATCCCATAAAGCACTCTTCATGGGTAGCGAATCTGGTCCCAGTCAGAAAAAAAATGGAGATATACGATTATGCATGGATTTTCACAACCTAAACTAGGCTTCCATTAAGGACCACTATCCTCTCCCACAAATCGATCAAATATTGCACTCGATGGTTGGAGCTCAACGCTTCTCTCTGCTCGATGGTTTTTCTAGATACAATTAGATCTGGGTTAGGGAAGAAGACCAACACAAGACAACATTCACCACCAAATGGGGGACATTTGCTTACCAGCGAATGCCATTTGGCCTTTCGAATGCTGGTGCTACTTTCCAGAGAGCGATGGATCTTGCTTTTGGTGAGCTTCTAAATAAGGTTATCGTAATCTATCTGGATGACATGACCATTTTCTCTCAAATAAGGGAAGATCATCCCACACATATACAACAAGTTTTTGAAAAATGCCGAGAGTTCGGCATCTCGATCAATCCAAAGAAGTCCATATTCATAGTCAGCAAAGGAAAGTTGCTAGGACATGCGATATCAAAAAAGGGGCTTATTGTAGATCCTGACAGAGCCGAGGCTCTAATGAATCTCCCACTACCAGCAGACAAGAAAGGAATTCAATATTTCTTGGGCCAGATTAACTTCTTGAGGAAGTTTGTCCCTGACTTCGCCCAAGTCATCAAGCCAATGTCCCAACTCCTGAAGAAGGGCATCAAATTTAACTGGACAAAAGAAAGAAAGGAAGCATTCGAAGAGATCAAGGCTCGAATCGCTTAGGCATCGGTCTTGATCAATCCTGATTATAGTAGGGATTTTATACTATATGCTATAGGGGAGCCTGAAAGCTATGCTGCTGTCCTGACACAAAAGGAGAAATATGGCGAGGAGCACCCCATCACGTTTCTGAGCCAAGTAATCAATCCCCATGAAAAGAAATATAATTTCATAGAACGCCAGGTGCATGCAATAATGAAATCCCTTAGAAATTTCAAACAGTTCATCTCTCAAAGTTGGGTCATAGTCTTCGTCATTCACCCCGACATGCACAATTTCATCATCCAAGGGGAATTGGGAAGCAAAAGAGCAGGTTGGATGAACAAGATACAAGAGTTTGACATTGAGATCAAGCCCACCAAATTGGTTCACGATCATGCATTATGTCAAGAATTAGTGAAGAACGCAACGACCGAAGCTACAAGATCTCAGAGGGGTGACTTACCAGCCGAAGGATGCTTTGCTAACCAGGAAGAGGACGAGAAATACTGGATCAATGAAATAGTTTAATACTTCCACACTGGTAGTTGTCCTTCGCATCTGAATACTTCATAGCAAAGACATTTTAGGATGCAGTTCTCCCAGTACACTCTACGCCCCGAAGGCCTATTTTTTAGGAATATTGATGGGGTCCTTCTCAAATGCATCAAATACGATGATAAAAGAAAAGCCCTAGGAGAGTTCTATTCAAGACTATTTGGAGGTCACTTCATAGGAAGAACAACGACACTAAAGATTATCAAAGCAAGCTATTATTGGCCCACACTCTTCGCTGATGCCTTCGTCGTTTGCCACAAATGCGAGCAATGTCAGAAGTTCACCAGCCAAAGTAGAAATGCTTCGATGCCCTTCATCCGATACAAGTAGAAACTCCCTTTCAGTAATGGGGGTTGGATTTTATAGGAGTCGTATCACCAAACTCCTCCGTGGGATAGGTTCATCCTGACCGCAACAGACTACTTCACCAGGTGGGCCGAAGCGATTCCCACAAAACATGCAGATCAAGAGACTATAATCACCTTCCTATAAGGATTGATCACCAGGTTTGGCATCCCCGAAGCAATCATCACAGACAATGGCCCTGGCTTCACAAGAGCTAAAATCAATGAATTCCTCTACAGATATGGGATATATCATAAAGTATCCTCCAATTATTATCCACAGGGCAACGACTTGGTAGAATCCACCAATAAGACTCTATTGAGGATGCTAAGAAAGCTCATAGAGACAAACAAAAGGACTTGGCATCTCCTTCTAGATCGGGATTTGTGGGTCGATCAAATTTCTATCAAGAAGTCAATCAAGACTTCACCATACGCCGTGGTTTACGGCAAGGAGGCCATCTTACCCATTCATGTGGAGATGCCTACACTATAGCTGTTAGAAGAAAGAGATGGAATTAGTCTGATGGAGAACAGATTAGCTGGGCTGTTGCAACTAGAGGAAGATCGTGAAGAAGCCTACCAGAGCTTCACTAAGCATGCTCAGGTCACCCAATATTGGTTCAAGAAGAAATCATCTGATCACACATTCAAAGTGGGAGATCTAGTATGGAAGTGGGACTCTTGGAAGGCCAAGCCTGGGAATCATGACAAAATGGACGCCTTTTTGGATGGGCCATTCAAAATTATGAAGGTGAACTCGGCCAACTCATTCATCCTCAAAGATGCATATGGCCAAGTCTTGCTGATATTTGTCAATGGTCTTCATCTGAAGACTTTTCACTGCTAAGGTAAAACACGATTTCTTTCTAAAAAAAATTTGCAACTTCAGAAAATAGATTGCATCAAAAATGCTTTGACAAATGAACTTCAACAATTTATAAGCTTTGGGAGGAGCTTCGATGGAAAAACGTCCGAAGTAGCTACTTCGGAGAACACTACCCCCGAAGTAAGTACTTCGGGGAAGAAGCTGCCGAAGTAGAACTACTTCGGGGAAATTCTGGCGAAGCAATTGCTTCACGCGGTTTTCTTCCGAAGTGACTGTATATGTGCTTTTGTATATAATTCGTATTTGTATGTACATCCTGCTCCAAGATCGTAGAAGCCAAGTACCACGTCCAAATCCTCTTAGGGGACTTTTGATGCAAAGTGGTAAATGTAGGGAGGTTCGCTATGAAGTAGGTTACTCTCAAAAGGGACCGAACCAAAGGCATGAAAAGAGCTTCACACCCGAAGCTTTTTTAGTAGACACTTCGAGCAGCAGTCTTGCAAAGTAGATTTTAAGAGTGTCCTGGCAAGGCAGTTCCCAAAGCAAAATTTGGTGAAGCAGCTTCCAAAAGGGCAAAGCTTCGGTAAAGTAGAGTAGTGACGCGGTGAAGAAGTACTTTGGGCTTGAAGCATCGAAAGGCAGTCTGAACCAAAGGTTCACCGTGAAGCATTTTCAACATTAAGTTCAACTTCATCGAATCGAACACACACAAGATGGAGAATTTGAAACATGCTTCGAAAAGCGCATCGATAGCAGCCTTGAAAGGAGTACGAAGTGGATGAATTTAAGGCAAAAGGGCAATGGAGCACTGCTCGAGGTAATTTAGTTAGAAAAGGGGAAGAGAAAGCCTGCACTGAGGTACGAGGTGGTAGCAGGTTGCATCCCCAACGTAGAGTGTAATCATCAAAGCACGTGGCCCCGCGTACTATGCCACTATAGAACTTATCAAAGGACACGGTTGCTCCTTCCGTCTAAAGTTCCAAATTAATTTTGGTAGGTGCCATAAATTAAGTTAGTTACCTATTTTACGCTATAAAACATGAAGACCTATCAAGGAGAGGTTTATTTGTTCATCGATCCATGCAAAGCTAAGGGCCTTCAGTTACTCTACCTTTCACATCCAAGCTCATTCACATTAAAGCCCTCTGTATCAAGGATTCTACTACCATCACTCACAACATGGGGAAGAAGAATTCCAAAGATAAGGGAAAGGAGCCCGAAGTTGCAGGCCCCAAAAAAATGAAGAAGGGCAAGGAAGAGAAAAAGCGTACTCCAAAGAAGCTAAGTCTCCCCCTTCGACCCAAAAAGTAGCCAATGGAAGAGGGGGACGACTCGAAAGAAGAACAACTTATGGAACCACCAATTGATGGGTGGGAGAAGATCAGAGACACACAGCTCTCTAAGGGTGTATTTGATATCCGACGCACCATAGAGTTCATGACAAGCAGACTCACCCTAGAAAATAAGAGAGCTGCTACGTATTACTCCCAGATTTACTAGTTTTTAACCTCGCCTACTCACCATTGTCCCGAGCTGATCTACGCTATCACATAGAATTACCAACCTGCGTCCAGGCAAGTGTTAGACACTTTGGGTCACAAGTTGTTTTCCATCCTGAAGGAAGATGTACAAGCATCCTTCGCACCATAGCATGGCCCACCCAAGGGCTATTATGTTCGCAATGTCATCTTAAGCGAACAAATTGAGAGATTCACATCCAACAGCTACATATTGAAATTCCTGCAAGAGAATCTCAAGAGTGGGATACCTTCAAACAAGATACCCCAGATGCCCTTACCCTTGGAGGCTTTCAAAAACACTGATATTTTTTCCATAATTGCATGGGTGGCAGGATTGTCAATAGATGCTTTCGTACAGCCCTGGTAGGTGTCTTTGGCTGAATGCATTTCAAGAGGGGATTTTTATGCCCCTGACGCTTCAAGGACGAGAACCAACCCAATTTTCTTTGACTGGGTAGAATGGGTGGCTCGAACCCTGCATACAAGGCTCACTAGCATGAATAATTTAGCAACAAGACAGTACTTCGCACCCTATTCCTTTCTTGTCTGGTTGTACTTCCACCAGGTTTATAAGCGATTTCCCCATATCACCATCTCTCCATATGGCAAGGATGGAAATCCTCTGCCAATGTATCAATGGACTCCCCTCTTATTGAAGGAAGAGTCCTATTATCCTTTTAATCAGTAATTTTTGGGACCCGCCATGTATCTGTTAAAAGGATCTTGCCCTCGAGTACCACTCAGTTTGAGAGATAGAGTGGTACAAGGAAAAAAGGGGGATGTTTTCCAATTGACACAAGGACTGGTGATTTGCCTGTTCAGATTCATAGGGAAGCCCTTCCTGTTACCAGTCTACCCCTCTAAATATCAGTTTGCATTGGAAGTCGCTCGATAGACAGACTCTACAAATGTAGTATACGATCACGACCGAAAGTGGGCACATACCTGCGACTTCCCCTTCAGGATGGGTGTAATCGAAGTCTTTGCCCTTAAGCAGAATGCTTTCCTGGAGGAAAAGCTTACCTATTTTGGCCTACTCCAGATTCCTTAGCAATGGCTCTATGATCCTTTGGGTGATGAGGGATCATTTGAAATTCAAGAACTTCCACATATGCCCTCATCCCGAGGTTGTGGAACAAAGGAATAACCCCAATGGAAAATATCTAGAGTGGCATTTGGAAATAATGAGGACATTGCCTCCATGGCATGAATTCTATCCTATGGAGGTTGAGTTCGACCCTAATCAGTACCCCCTCCCGACTCCAAGCTCCACCTTTTGGAAGAAGGCAAGGGATGATTTGAAGGAGGAGGTAAAAGACTGGAGCAAGGAAAAGCTTCGAGAATGGTGGATAATGAGAGTCCATCATCAAAAAGCGAATTCTTATGGACTCTTAGCATCAGATAAAGACTTTGTGATTCTTTATGACACCAATATCAAAACTTGGAAGTCTATATCCTTTGTAGATTTTGTTCCCCTAGCTACCCCAGGGTCAAGCGAAAGCCCAGGAGGCGTTAAGGATGCCTTGGAGGAAGAAAAGGAAGTAGGGGCCGAAGCTACACCTGTAGCACTACCACAGAAGCCATCAAAAGTCCATTATACAAGTTCCGAAGAGGCAGAGCAACCGTTGGAGAAAAAGAAAAAAAAAAAGGTAGTAACAAATTCAAGTACCTCCGAGCCACCCAAAGCGCCCTCGCACAAAGCCTACAAGTACTCTTGCTGAATCACCTGCATCAGGCCAGGTTGAAGCAAATATTGAAGATGCAGGGCCACCAAGTGCTGAGACGGTCCTTGAAATAGATATCATTGATGTGGAAGAACTCCTCCAACAAGAGAAAGACCAAGGATCTGGAGCAAAAGTTGTGGAGGTTGAGAGTGTTGAAGCCCGAGAAGAACAAGAGCCAATCACCCAAGATGTCACCACGACCGATTTGCCAAGGAGGCATGCATGTATGCATTCTCTTCCCTTCACCTTGGTCTCTGACGCATCCATGACAGTCCAGATTGGAGGCCCTCATCAATCTCTCCATCCTCTACAAGGTCAATCCCCCACTCAGATACTGCCCATTTCTAGTCCAATCCTGCATAGCTCCATTCCTCCCAAGTCGTCTGAGCAGGATAAGCTCGTTGAAGCCACTTCGCCTACCCATGTCGTCGTTCCTTCAATCCTAGGTCAAGGCGAAGGTAGTATCCCAACACCAAGCCTTGTAACCCACTCTCCCATAGCTCAAAGCATAGTCCCGCTTGCCAAATCTCCTGCTACACCCATCCCAGAGCCATCAGGGGAATCCTTCCCCATTAATGCTTTATATTTGTTCACACCTTTTGCTGGAGATTTGACCTTTTCTAAAATAGATTTATATTTAATAAAGGAGTGCCCCCTGGCCGAGAAGCTACTCCTCACTCGACAAAATATAGAGAAAATGCTAAAGGAGGCAAGAAAGAAAAGATGGCGATCTCTGGCCCAAGTTGAAAAATGTGCGATTTTCGACTTGAAAGGCAGAAAGTTACATAAGGTTAGGAAGGTCCCTAAGGTCTAGAAGCCTCTGAATGAAATGACTCTAGCTGACTACGACTACCAGGAGAAGACCAAGGATCTGGAGCATTTAAATATAGATGATGAATCCGCATCCATGCATGTCAGGGTTGAAACTTTTTGAGCACATGTAAATATTGCTAATCAGCGCAGGTTTGAGGTAGAAAATGCCAACATCAAGTTGGAAGAAGAGCTGGTTAAGATCCGCTCTGAGCTGGAGGATTCATAGAAACAGTGCAGGTTGTTGAAAAATGAAACACATGCCCTCAAACAACAAATTCTACAATTGCAGTCTTCGGTCGAGCAAGAAACACAAAAATAGGCCAAAAATGAGCTAAAAGCCAAAGAGCTCGAGAACAAGATCCTGCAGGCCCAGCAACAATTGTATGAAAAAGCAAACCTAGAGCTATTTGACAAGGGTAGAATCAAAGATATCTGCTCACACCTACTCAAAGGTTTCAAATCTTGGGCCTCCAGTGCCCTATCGATTTTAATTTATGTCACCGAAGCTCAGCATGCCATTGCTAAGGAGGGACCAGTAGTAGATGAGGTGATCCAAAAAATCAAGAGGCAACTCAAGCTTGCCTTTGAGGTCCAAAGTATTAGATACCAAGACCTGCAGGTCACTGCTATGAGTCGAACGGCTAGGGATTGGTCTACTGCCCAAGCCACTGTTCGTGCTTTCTTCTCCAAGGTGAATAAATCCCAAAAGGTGAAGGACATCCTAGATATATTTGAGCAAGAGTAGCGCACATCAATGAGTTACTTTGAATACCTTTCTTCTTTGGGTTTATCAAGTTTCACAGACGATGATGGGAACCTTCTCACCCGAGAAGAACTTAAGCCGATGTAGATCCATTTCGAGAGTGACGTCTCTGAAATTGATGAGTGGGAAGAGCTAGTCACAGAGGGATAAGTCATCGAATTCATCCTGAGACACTACAAAATTGTGGCTTGTATAAATGATCTAAGTGTAAGAATCAAACACGTCGACATAGGACAGATTGATCGGTTCCATGTTCTGGTCAAGGAACTTGAAGACCAAGAACCATTTCAAAAAGGGGTCTGGGCTCATGTTCATCGAACCATGAAGAAAATCCATGACCGTCTTGTCCCATCACCATAGTAGGAGGCCATGCCAAGATGTGAAGGAGCAGAGGAGGAAGAAGAGGCAAAAGAAGAAGAAGAAGAACAAGAACCAGCTACGGAAGTGCTCCCAGAGGAAGAAGGAGGAGAAGGATCGAGAAAGGACTCTAGACCAATGGATCAAAATTAAAGGGTTCTCCCACCAAGACAAGCTCGTTGCCTTGTGAGCCACCAAGAATGTTGACAATTTTGTCACATTTCTCAAGGGGTAGAAAAGAAAATCAAATTTTGTATAGATTTTGTAAATTTTTTTCTTTGTTGTCTTTTTTATTTGAAAGTTGCAGCAATTTTGGCTTTCAATGCCACCCCTTTGTATATAAAGTAGAAAAGAAAGAGCTTTGTTGTCAAACAAGCTAGAGAAAAGAGCTTCATCGAGGGAAAATAAAAAGAGCTTCGCACCCGAAGCATTCCTAGCACTACTTCAAGCAAAATTTTTGCGAAGTAGTTTTGCCGAAGTAAAATATGGAGAAAAGAGAATGAAACTACTTTGCGCTCGAAGTGTTTCCAGTAGCTACTTCGGGTGAAAGTTGAGTGAAGTGGCGATCAAAAGAAAAAGAGCTTCGCACCCAAAGCATTTTCAACACTACTTCGGTTAGAGTTTCTTGTGAAGTAGTATCATCGAAGTAAAATACAAGGATGGCAATAAAAGAAACTTCAGGTCCAAAGCACTACAAGTATTTACTTCAGGCAAAGGTTGAGTGAAGCAGCATCCAAAAGAATAATTTCATCGAAGAAGGGAAGTCCAGATCATGGTCCGAGTTAGCAAACACAAGAAAACTACTTCGGGCCCGAAGCATTTCCAGCAAACACTTCAGGAGATATTTTTGCGAAGCGGCGTTGCCAAAATAAAATACGAAGGAGAAGGCAAGAAAACTACTTCGCATCCGAAGTATTTCCATCAGTCACTTCAGCCAAAAAGCTAGCAAAGTAGGACTCGAAAGAGCATTAAAAATACTTCACCAGAAAGTTGCTGAAGCACTCACTTCGGGCCCCTCCATTAGCGAATCATTTTGACTTTGCCAAAATTCATTGCAAAGCATTTGCTTTGGCTAATTTTGTGCAGAGTACTACCCGAAGTAAAATTGCTTCGGCCGAAATCTTGTCGAACCATAGTTTTGAAAGAGGATTGCAGCAAAGTATTTATCCAAGGCATCAGTGAAGCAATTTTTTCAACTAAGTGGCAAGGACAAAGAGGCCCGTTTTGCGAAGTAAATATGCTTCGGCACTCCCCACCCCCGATGCAATTTTGCGAAGCTCAATTTTGCGAAGCACAGAACAAAGAGAAGTTTTGCTTTGGCCTAGAACCATTGCGAAGCAAAGTTGTGAATGAAAAATTAGCAAAGCACTTCACAGACACACGTTCCAATCCGGGTATCTTCCTGAGGTGATAAAGTGCCTCATAAATGTAATTTTTCGTGCCCAGTAAGCTCAATCCTCATTTTTGGCAATCAAAAACAAATTATCGAGCCATGATGGAGAGCCCGGTGAGCATGGTGGCCACTCGAGCACCGCACTTGGAGACCAAGGACATCCAGACGGCTCATCAATGCACCTTTCCATGGTTGACCCGATCACGGTAGCCAGTTTTAGGAACAGATTTGAAAGCTCAATAACGAGAGCCTCGGGGAGCCGAATTCTCAGGGCTCGAGGGTGTACTTCTCATTGCTGTGTAATTATGACTCAGAGGCCCGGGTCCTCTATAAAACCCCAGGCATTGTAATAGAAAAAGAGGGGGGGAAATATCTGCTAGAAAGCTGCTGTAACTTGATGTCCTACGATTAATACTAAAAAGCTTTGGGTTTGATTTCTTTCTTTTATGTTGCCTTTTGTGCTTGCTTCTTTTGTCTCTCTTCGTTTGCATATTGAGATGCTGAACTCTACTTCTAGAGTGCGATCAGGGGCTGTACCCTAAAAATCGTCTGAAGGATACATAGGAAGGGAAAAACATCGTACTGGTTTTCTTTTATGATGCCTTCTATGCTTGCTTCTTTTATCTCTCTTCGTTTGCACACTGAGATGCTGAACTCTACATCCAGAGTGTGCTCGGGGAAAGTACCCTAAAACTCGCCTGGAGGATACATAGGAAGATCAATATTACGTTTCTTTCATTTATTCTTGGTGTTCTTTGCTTCCATTCAAGTTGTCTGTTAGCAATCGTGCTTCTTGTTATCTCCCATCCTAAATCACTGATTTATCTAACCCTAACCCCTTTTATTTCTTTCCTGCACCTTTATCTTCGAACATCCAAGTAGTTTAGCATAGGAGTCGGCCTTTCTCCGGAGATTGGCATGAGGGGCATCTCTTCCTTTCGACATTTCAATGTTGGTCTAGGTATAGGGCGCATACACTCACCGAAAATCCTTTCCTAGGCAGATTTGATGACCAACAGGTACACTTTTATAAAATTTCTAGATAAAGTATTTTGTAGGATGAATGACATCCAAATCTACCAATAGTTGAATTATAGTGTAACATCGGTGGTTAGATTCAAAAAGGAAAGGAATAAAAAATGAAACCATAAATGAAAAATGGAATCCAAAGAAGAGGGAATATAATAAGAAAATGAGAATGCAAACACCTAATACTAAGGTGAAGATAAAGCTATACTTAAAATTTTTACCCCAAGTGATGGCTAGGATCCATATAATAGATAAACACTTTTTATGGATAAAAGTGCAACTTTATTTTTTTTCGAGCATTGACTTGTGAGTTGGATGATAGAAAAGTGCTCATAAGCATGTTTACAATAAATTGTCTCAAGTGATGGCCTATGAGCCTAATAATGGATAAGTGCTCATGAATAACATGTAAATATACACTTTCTCCTTAGGCCACGATGATACAACATGTCGCGATATCGCGAGACTTTTTCTCTTCTGGCCGCGACATTACAACATGTCGTGATACTGTGACACCTTTCCTCCATTAGCCATGACAATACAAGTTGTCGCGATATCACGACACCTTTTCTCTTATAGCCACGATGGTGCAACATGTCGTGATATCACGACACTTTTTCTCCTGTGGCCACGACAATGCAACATGTCGCGATATTGTGACATATTTTCTTCTTTGGTCTCGATGATACAACTTGTCGCGATATCGCGACACCTTTCCTCCTCTGGCCGCGACGATGCAACTTGTCGTGATATCGCAACACTTCTTCTATTTTGGCAGCGACATTGTAACATGTCACGATTTCATGACACTTTCCTTCGGCCGCAATGCTGCATCTTGTCGCGATATCGCGACATATTTTCCTCCCTTGGCTATGACGACACAACATGTCACGATATCGCGACACCTTTTCCTCCTTGATTTTTCTCTATGCTTGGGACTGCGAAAATGCAACATGTCGCGATATCGCGACACCTTTCTTCTTGTGGTGTTTGGCTTTTTCTTTGATATTTAGCTCTTGGGCCTCTTCGGTCGGTTTGGATAACATGTAAAAAATACTTGTACAAGGTTCAGGGACCTTTCAACACCCTTTCAACCAATAAAAAAAAAACATGTAAATATATACAAGTAATGATATCATTCTTGAGTGGTAGCTTATTTGTTATGATGATGGACAAGCACTCATGAATAAAAAAGATATGCCTAGAAATATATGTAATATATTAATATCATCTCTAATTTGTAGCTTAGGAGCCATGATAAAGTAAAAATGCCTAGAGGATGCAAGGAAATGATCATGATATATATACAAGATACATCATGTCTAAGTGGTGGCATCAAATATAGATATAGGACAAGCACTTAGGCTATGATGGTAAAGTACTTGGAATATGTATAATATGATATAAATATATATATAATATTTTGGTTAGTAATTTCCATAGGGGAACTTTGGTTAGTAAATTCCAAAGGGGGAATTTAGTTAGTAATTCCCATAGGGGGACTTTGTTTAGTAAATTACCAAGAGGAACTATAAATGTTTATGTCATAGGGGGCATGCCCAAGAGGGACCTCAAATTTATATACCATAGGGGGTGTATTCAAGAGGGAATTTAAATGTCGACACTATAGGATGCATGCCTAAGAGGGAGTTCAAATATCTACATCATACAAGGCATGCTTGAGAGAGAATTTAAATATCTATGATGTAGGGGATGTTCCCTGGAGAGACTTTAAATTCCTACACTATAGAGGGTATGCCCAAGAGGGACTTTAAATGTCTATACAATTGGGGCTATGCTTGAGAGGGATTTTAAATATCTATCATAGGGGCCATGCCCAAGAGATATTTTAAATATCTACACCATATTGGGAATTATTGATAGGGACTTTAAATTTTTATGTTGTACGGGGTATTCCCAAGATGTACTTTAAATATCTACGTCATAGAGGGTGTATAAAATGTCTATGTCATAGGGGGTATATAAAATGTCTACACCGTATGAGATATATAAAATGTCTATGTTGTAGGGAACATGTCAGATGATGATTTGAAGACTTTTATAAGAAATTGTTTGAATGATTACATGTTGATAATGTTTAAGAATGCTAAAGAAGATTGTTCATCATGAGGTAACTAATTTATAAGAAGAAATTTTATGTTTATAACAATTGATTATTATCTAGTGAGGTAATGATAGTCTTACCTCAAAATGGGATGAAGGCCAGTAGATGGGTAAAGAAATTTTCAAGTAATATTTTCTATATCATCTTATGCACCTCCTAAAATAAGATGATGTTTTTGGCCATGATGCAGTGTACCTATGAAATATCATACATTTTCTAGGCAATTATTAAAAATATAATCTCTCCTAGGGGGTATATAAGAGAGTGTAATCAAAATGAATATTATATTTGCACTACAGAGAAGGTTATGGAGATATTAGGTTATCCCCAAGCATATATTTAATACATATTTTAAATGACATTGACACTGTGTACTAGAGGTCTTACCCTACTATCACATGGACAACTAAGAAGAGATGATATCTCTAACTATTGTTTGGTGTATATATAAAAAATGATATATTTATAAAATAGTGGTTAGAAATATAAACTCTTTTGGAATGTCCAAAGTGATAGTGCAAGGATATGATCAATGCTCACTATTATTTTGAGAGGGAATGATAGGTAAATATAAATTATGTGGTACTTATGTGAAGATAGTTTTAAAATTATGCCCTTGCCAATTTATAGACCAATGAGGAATTGTGGTATAAATAATCAACTACTTGTTACATCCATAAAAAATTTATGGGTCAACAAAGTGTTGATCAATCATACATGGTTGTCTCATGGGTTTATAAATAGAAAAGGAGAAAGTAAAAACAAATGGGAGTTGATTTGGATTGCTATATAGAACCTTATGAGGGTAAAAAATGATGACCCATTACCTAGTATGTCTATAAAAAATTACAAATATGTAAGACATCATTTCATATGGCTTGGAATTCACAACAATACATAAGAAAATTAGATTGGTGCTATATCGATTAAAGAGGAAACTTGGGATATTTGGACAAATTGAATGAAGATATGTTGCAATTTCATTGTTCAATAGACTTTTATGAGAAAAACCTTGTGAACCCTTGCTTGGAGGATCTATAAATACTTAAATATTTTCAAGATATAGGTTCATATGATTTGTAGGTAATCAAAGAGGGATGGAATGAAAAATATCTAGATGATAATAAAACTTGGATACCTGATAAACCCCTACAAGGATTAGGCCATGTGCACTAGTGCTTGGTATATTTGTAAACAATTACATGTTTGTAAAACATCAGTGTATAAGGCTTGAGATTTGCAATGGTGTATGAGGTATGTAGCTTAAAAATTAAAAAATATATCTCATAATATCCTTAACCACCTAGTATATCAATAGGAAGTTTAAAACCTAGTGTTCGTTACCCAACATATGTGAAATATACATAGAATATTGGACATAGACATTCAATTCTCTTGTTTATAAATAAGACAACTAGTAATTTGGAAAAAGGTACATTGCCAAGTGTGCCAACAATAGGAGTAGAAAACATACGTCAATTACCTGGCACACTCATAAATAGTTATGAGGCCAGAAGACATTGGATGTGCAAGGGTCCTACCCACTTGGATGGTGTATTAGGAAATATAGTCAATTACAAGAAGAATTAATCATTATTGTATGAAATATTATATATATATTAAATAAAATAAATCATATGATGGATTTAGATTTATCTCATATCTATCTAATAGACTAAGATAAAAATATTAAACCTATTAATTTGTTGCCTAATAGGCTTGCAAATAATTGCACATTAATAGGCCTAGAATCCAAAAATGATCTATTAAATAAGCTAGAGTTTATAGTGGAAAATAAATATAATTAATGACTCATGATAGCTAATTTATCACTACTTATTGATCAACCAAAGAAAGATCGAATATTATAGATTTTTTGCCTACCAAGTCTACAAGTAACTGTAAATTTTTAATGCATTGAATTCATAAAATTGGACCTTGTTAGGGCCTATCAAGTGATAATGATATTAAATTTTGTTATATTACTTGTCAAAATTTATAATGACATTGGCGATTTAGGCAAAGAAAAGAAGAGAAAAAAATTCATTGATTGCATAATATAACTTTGAGCAAGTTTATTAATATTTCTTTATTGATGCCAAAAAGGGGATAAAATAAATAGAAAATATTGGGTCATAAAGGCGATAAATGATTGCATAATACATCACTTAACCTAATTGAGGAAATAAAATATAAGAATATTAACCTGAAAAAGAGAGAGAGAAATAAATTTGATAGAAGATATAACAACAAGAGGATTGTGGGACTAGGAGAACCACTAGCATCATGTACCTAGAGCAAGTGCAATGCATGTAATTATTTTTGCTAACTAGAATCATCATAGCCTTATTTTAGACCTCTTTAATCTATGGTATGAATAGGTAGACTCAGGAAACCATATAATTTGGCATATGTATTTAAGCAATATATGAAATTCAAGCAACCATGAATACAAGCAAGTGTTTAAATAGGCACATGAGCAAGAAAATCATTTAGATTCAAGCATAATATCTTTAAATATGTATTCTGTTAATCATTTTTTTTGTTCTTTTCCCTCCAAGGTAGCTAGGCAATAGGCTATAGATATAAAATTTGTAGTGATGATAAATGGACCTAACAAGTTGGGTTTAAATTTACCTTTTAGGTTAGCATGAATATTCTTCTAATTCTCTTTGAGAATAAAATTGTCAATTTCAAAGGATCTAGGTCATACCTTTTACTATAGGCATGTCAAATTTTATCATGATGGGATCTCAGGTATTCCAGGTATTCCAAGGTATTAATGTGTTTTTTGTCTAAAAGCTCTATTTGATTTAGATGAGCAAGATGATATTCATATTCTAAAAATGAATCTTGGAGCAAGACTCTCAAGTAAGGGATTTCAAGTTCAAAAGAAAAACAACCTCAATACCATAGACCAAGGTATATGGTGTTGCACTTGTAAGAATTTAAATGCTAGTGTAATATCCCACAAGGTAGGATATAACTACAAATATCATTCATTGCTAGTTTTGTTGACTAATTTATGGAGGATATTGATTAAAGTATTCTTTTGGAATTCCTTATTCTTGAAATGTGTACCATTATTTGAGATCATGATAGATTGTGTGCCATAGTAGTAGAGTATTTTATTAAGTATGAATTTAGATATTTATATTATACTAGCAAAAGAAAATGGTATAGTTTCAACCCATTTGGTGAAATATTTGATAGTAATGATAAGGAACTTATGTTCATCAAATGTTTCTAAATTAATATTCCCTATAATTGTCAAGATCTCAAATAGAGAAGGACCATGTTGAGGTGATTGGTTGTAATTCTTGAGAAGAAGCATGAATGAGGTTGTCATGATTTTGATACTTGTCACATTTCTTAACATAGTCACAAACATCATTTTTCGTAGACGGACAATAATAAGCCATTATAAGTTTTTTGGAAATAGATAAGCAACTAAAGTGTCCATCATATGACCCATACAGGGCTTCTTTAATGATTGTTTTTTTCTTCCATATTTATATATCTGAGAAGTATGCCATAAAATAAGAAATGATATACAATATCTCCTATGACATATTGATATGCTCGTTGTCTAAAATATTTATGCTCATGATGGTTTAGACCTTTAAGTAATGTGTTGTCTTTCAAAAAGTTAAAGGTGCCTTGGTACCATGGTTATTTAGATGAGGAAGCTTTAATAGTGCAAACATCTAGATGAATTTGACTAGATTCTAAAGTCATATGATCTTTGATCAATGGTATGATTATAGAGGTATGTTCATATTCTAGTTCTAAAGGGATGTTGGTAGTATTACATTATTTGGTACCATTGAGTATCATTGTAAATATTTATATTAGGAGCATGTTTAAAATTTATATTAAAAGTATGTGTTAAGTTATGAAGAGTGTTTATGTGTCATGTAATTAAGTTTGAGAAATGTGTGAAAAGTGTCAAGTGTGCAAGTGAAGAGTCATGAGTGATATGTGTCAAGTGTGGAAGTGAAGAGTCATGTGAGATGTGTCAAGATTAGAAGTAGGAGGTTATGTAATTATGATATACTTTATCATAATGTAAGGCATGTGAAAGGTTGCATCTCCCATGAGTTTGAGGAGAGCAAATGTTAGGTGTGTTGTTATATATTGGAGATGAAGCTTCATGAAATGTAATTAACTTTAGAATCAATTTTGGAATTTATTATTGTATGTGAAGGACTATCAATAAAACTTATTATTTTATGAATATTGCGATTGCTATTGAAATGATATTATTGTCTTTTGAATTTTTGATTCTAGAATTGGGACCTATGATATTTTGGGTACACCTTGCTAATAAGGGATAAGGATGTGGCTATTTCCATGGCATCTACATGGAGGTTGCTTTATCACGAGATGGAGTTAACAATGTTGTTATTGAATTAGGACATCAATTTATCCATAATATCTTTGTATGGTTTCAATTTATCATCTTTGGTTTGATAGATGCTATTGATTTGGTTGATAACTTGTTGGGAATCACCAAAAATGGTGAGATATTTAATTTTTATGGTGAATGTGGCTTGAAGTACTAAAATAAGAGCCTCATATTTCTTGTATTATTGGTGCATGAAAATTAAAATTTAAAGGATAAAGGTGTAACTTGTTGCTATGGAGTGACTAGAATAATTCTTACCTCCATTTGTTTAACACATTGGGCACTGTCAAAGTAGAGAGTCCAAGAATTTGGTTCTTCCATATCAATAGAAAGAACTAGTTAGGGAAATTTATGATAAAAAGATGCTTCTAAAAGTATTTTAGCTAATTTATCTATGATTACTTGTCCTTTTAGTTATTTTTGGTTGACAAATTTAAGATTAAATTCACTAAGGGTGATAACCCATGTGGCTATACATATAGAGAGGCATGGATTTGACATAAGGTATTGTATAGATTCTACCCTTGCTATGACATAGGTCTTTTATCTTAGTATGTAGTGGTTAAATTTTATAGAAGAAAATACTACTACTAGGAATAGATTTTATAATGATGTGTGCTAAGTTTCATAGTTGAATAATGTTCTACTAAAATAATAGATAGTCATTGTTTGGTATTGATCATCATATTGGGCTAACATGACTCCAAGAGCATGTGCAATGGAAACTATGTATAATAATAATGGTTGAGTCAAATTAGGATATACAAGGATGGTCAATGTAAAAATATATATTTTTAAATTATCAAAATATATTTGACATTCATGATCCCATTTGTATTTAATATATTTTATCAAAATCTTAGAAAAAGTATGACATTTATTTGTGAGTTACAATATAAACCTCTAAATGGATTACAACTTTTCTTGAAAGCTACAAATATCTATGATATTCCTTTGAGGTGATATGCCTATAATAGCTGATATTTTAACAAGATCTTTTTTGATTCCATGACATGACACAATGAATACTTATAGCTTGCTTGATGTCACTCCAAATATACATTTTTGTGGCTATTTTCAAACCTTATTTTCTTGTAATCACTCAAAGACATGTCATAGGTCATGAACATGGTATTCACACTTTAGGGAATCCCCTAAAATGTCATCTACATAACCTATATAATGTCATGCATTAGATCATGAAAAATATAATTCATTGCTCTTTGATATATTGGCATCATATTCTTTAAGCCAAAAGTTATGACCTAAAAGTAAAATATTCCCAAGAAGTAGTGAAGGTAGTCTTTGATTGATCCTAAACAACCATTATGATTTAGTTGTATCTTGAGAAGATATGCATAAGGGACAACATTTTGGATCCTATGAAAAAATCTACTATCATATCAATTTTAGGTAAATAAAATTAGTCTTTGGGACAAGCTTTGTTTATGTCTCTAAAGTCTATGCAAATCTGTCTTGAGACTTCTTTCTTGGATATGGGAATGATATTAAAAATCCAATCAAAATAGTCTATTGCCTTGATGAAATTGAAATTTATAAGCTTTTGGAGTATGTCTTTGACTAGGAAAGTGACCTTAGGATGCATTTTTATCAATATTTGTTTAACTAGTTTAGCATCAAGTTTTTCAAAATGATGATGGATAACAAGTGATGGGTCAAGGCTAGGAATATCCATATAGGCCTAAGAAAAAATATCGCTAAATTATTTTAAAATATTAGTGTACTCTATGCGTTCATCCTTTATCTAGACATTGTATAATTTTGGGATTCATAAATCATTTTTAGTGCCAATGTTGATATCTATGGTTTCTTCTATTAATATATAATTCATCTTCAAATTGAGGAAAATCATGTAAAAATCCTAGGTTTTAAAGATATTTAGGATCCATAGATGACTGTTCTAATTTTAAGGCAACAGGATTAGATATTAAAAAAAAAATCCCCCCAACATAAAAGTTATCTTGACCAAAAATACTTTAGGAGACTCTTCTTCATTAGGCTTGTCTATATTGGTTATTAATTTATTTTCTACAAGGGACTTCCCTAGGAATCCTTCTCCACTTCCATGCAACCCATCCTTGGTCCTATCCTAGGTCCTTGGTCCTGTCCCAGTTTCCCTGACACTTCCTTAACCCTTCCTCCTTGGCTGGATGGTGTTGCAGATGATCTCCTTGGGGTGGGAGGTCACTTATCCATTTTTTTACCCCTTTCCATACCTTATTGTGGGGTTATTTTTGGTGCCTATTTTTTGGGACATCCCTAGGATCCTCCTTGGGATATTCCCTAGTATTCTTGAGTTCCTTCAGGATTCCTTTTCCTTGGAGCTTTCTGGTTTGTTTCATTTTTTTTAGGGTCCTATTTGGAGTTGTGGTTCAGAGGTTCTTTTGGTGCAAGATGCGGATTGGGATTTTGGCTTCATGTGCAACTCTTCATAGTTTATTTTTGGCTTGGAAGGAGGCCACGTGCTTATTCCTATGGTGCTACTCCTTGGATTTCCAAATGTGGGTTTGATGGTGGGTTCTAAGTATTTTTTATGTTTTGGGGATGGGCCTCTTTTTTGAATGTTGTTGTGATACCACATACTATCATCTTCAGGATACCTAAAGTTGTTCATCAATGGTGTTGGAGGCTATCTTGGGGTTCTTGCTACATATCCTTTTTGGTCTTGGAGGGGGACCTGTGCTCAACATCTACAGCTTGTGCTCCATGGCTCCTTATTTTGGGGTTCCCTGGGACCTCCCCACCTATTTCTCATGGTTTTTGGTTCTACTTTGGAGGTTCCTCTACTTTTGTTGGTTTATGAGTAGTTGTCCTTGCTGCAAATGGACTTTATAGCCTATGGAGTTCTCATTTTTGCCATTCCTCTTTCTGGGATTGTGTAGAATACTACTCCTTGCATCCTTGCATTTTTTTGGTGGTTTTTTGGTCCCTTCCTAATTTTTTGAGAGGTTTTGGTTTTGTATCTCTGGTTTTTTTGTGTTCTCTACTCGATTTCTGGTTTTTCCCCTACACAAGATTAAACATTTCAAATTTTTGAGGTTTTCTTATTTTCTTGCCTTATGGTCTATTTAATTTCGTTTCTAGGCAGGACTGTTCCATTGTTTAATTTTTCCACTTCTTCCTTTTCCCACTGGGCAGGCTTTCCAAATTTGTATCTGGGCGGGTTTTTCTTTTTTTCCAATTTGGACGTTATTTTTCACATCCTTCATGAAGGTTGTCCTTAAGCCTGTACTGAAAGTCTATCCTTAAGCCTATCCTTAGGTCCATACTTGGTATTTTATTGAAGGGTAGTCCTTTCCTGCGATCTTGCTTAAAATTCTTGTGAATGATTGTAATCAGGTTTTAGGTCCCTTGATAAAAACCCTCATAAATTGAAACGACCAAAAAAAAATATTGGTTATTAATTTGGGATGAATGAAAGTTGGGAAAATGAAGCTAGAAAAAACACACAATCCTACAAGGACTTGAACTAAGGAGAGACCAAATCTCCTTTTTATCTTCATCACCCCATTGTGACTTGTGTAAAGACAGTATCATCATGACGTTCCCTAAGATAACAATAGAATTAATTATCTATTTTTTGTCTTCATCACCCCATTGTTACTTGTGTAAAGGCATAGTATCATCATGGCTTTCCCTAATATAACAATAGAATTCATTACCATTTTTTTACAATAGTGAAGAGGGTAAAAATTCATTCTTATTAGGGATATAACCTATTTAATAGTGTCCTAGCCAAGCTTTGGCCTATTATGGTTCCTTAATACCTTGTTCAAGTTGGCCTAGACCTTTCCCTTGGTATTCCATGTTGGCTAATATTTGTTAAGGAATAGGATACATAGGAGACATATAACATGATGCATATAATAATTTCATCAAGAGGGGATTAATACCATGTATTTTTTCATCATGGGAAGTGTTAGAATAAATGAAGGAACAACTCTCTATTTCATCCCCTTTCTATTTGGTATACCCAAAGCTTGATGGAAAATAAAAAAGATTAACTAGATATGCAAATGGATCTTTATTTTTATTAATTAGATTTATTTGATCATTTGATCTAGATTGATGATAATAACTTAGATTATGATTTATTTAATCATTAGATCTAGATTGGATCCTAGATTTTTCTCTTTACTAGATATGATCTCCCAACATGAACTTGTAAAGTAAGGTCCCATATTTTCAACATCTCTTTCCAAAGTGTTCCTCTCTAAGGTGGTGAACTAACAATCCACATGGTAAGCATCTTATTATTATATATTTTATTGTCATACTACAAACCTATCAAAGAGAATCCAAAGCCCTTGCCACTATAGGTCCATGTTCATCTAATTTGGTCTATAAATGTCTTAGGCACTCCTTAAAATCAACTTCTCTTTGAATATCCAATAATACAATAATTGATGGATAGGGACTTGACCAGTCAAAGAGAATCCAATGCCCTTGATATGCGAGCCCTTGCCACTATAGTAAGCTTACAACTTAAGTATATGTAATTATTATGTAAAGGTATACAATCATTTTTATATATTTTACATATCTTACATAGCACCTTTAGAATTTGGATGAATGAAGAGGTTCGGTTTTTTGAATTTCAATAGACCCTTTTCTTAACCCATAAAGTCCTAAGCTATTTATAATTCGAAAGCCCCTACAATTTCTAGAGTTTTTTCTTTTCATCTTACATCAAATATTGATTTTTAATTTAAAAATTAAAATTTCTTTGAATATGATGAATTGACCATTATATTCTATAACCAATTAAATAAATAAATATGTTATAAAATATTAGTTATGTTGTCATACACAATTTTTATTTTTTGACATATGTTATTTTCATACAAATATTTTCTCAAGATTTGTTAAATGTTTAATCAAAGGATCATTTGCCAATGAAATAACAACATGCAATGCTAAGATGTATACCATACATCATGGCATTAAAAAATGACATAATATAATGTGATACAAGGTCTTAGAAATTAAAAAAAGTAGAACCAAATTACTTGCCTTGGTCTTAAGGACTTTGAATGTAAATTTTAGCCTAAATTAGGCTCTCAATATTTCAATTTATACTTTTCCAAATCTTAATTATTGCATGCATTAAATATTATTTTTAACTTTAAAAAATACACACACACAACACATGTTTCAAACATTCTCTAAATAGACACATCACATATCATCTTTAAGAATGATGTTATATCTATCATGATATCATTCTAATTATATTTCTAGCACTAATTTCTTTACTTTTTCATGTAATTTATAATATATTTTTTGTTCAAGATCCCCTAATATTTTGATCTAGGACAATTTTCAAATAAAATAGAATATACAATGGTAAGATTCTTAGTGTACAAAATGATCAAAGGGCATGGAAAGAGGAGCCTTTGTGAATTTGAAATCATAGGAAGTCCTAAATTTGGATGATATATTTTTTGAAATTTTTTATCAAGGATGCATTAGGTTTTGAATGTTTCACTTTATACTACCCAAAATCTTATGCACTAAATATTTGGCTTTATCTTTAACATTACACAAGCTCTAAATATTTTCTTTATGCAAACATATAGTTGTCATAAAAATATTATAACATTATGTTTTTTAAAAGCTTAAGATTATAAGTATCTTAAAAATTTCAAGGCTGACATTATACCTATCTTATACAAATAAAAGAAAGAAGTTTTGAATATCCCAAATAAATTTTAAAGGATAAATTTATGTTCCCCTAATTTGATTCATGCTATTAAAATATTCATTATTATAAATTTATCTAGAATCTATATTCCTACCATTGTGAATAACAACATTGTTCTCGTAGGTAGTAATGTAGTCACCTATAAAGGAAATATTAATAATAATCCTAACCATTATTATAAGCAAAACCATTAATAGATTTTATCCATATTGGAAATATATAACTTTTATTTTTTACTCAGTTTAATGTCATGATCATCCACATAATAACATAAATCAAAAATAAAATTTGGACATATTTATATTCACCACAAATTTAAGCTAAGGAAACAAAATATTTTTGATGTCTATCCTCTTATTGATATGCATCATTTGAATATAATTTTTAATAATAAAATTTAAAATATTATCAAATTTAAATTTTGTTTCAAAAATTAATATAAATACATCCATTATTTAAAATTAGAGTATAATATTTTTAAAGATTGAACACGGTACTAGAAAAAGTTTGTTGAACTCTCTTAATAATTAATAAAGACCCAATTTCAATTCATAGGAAGGGTAACCCCTAATATAACTTTACTTTTCAACCTCTTATATATATAATAATATATTTACGTGAAAATAATGTTTAAAAAACTTAAACATTAGTATCTATTAATGTTGTTGAGGTGTCACTTGAAGGATTTGGTTATGTTTGTTCAAAACTCACTCAGTTCTGTTCTAGTTCTTTGAATTGTTTTCTCCCTTGATGTAAAAAGTTGAAAGATTCATTTGAAAACCTCTTTCCATAATTTACTTAATATATATAACTTTTAATTAAATTTATTATTTATTACATTATTAATTTTATTCTGAATCTAATACCTGCAAATAATAACTTATACCATTATTATTATTCTTGAATCGTTAATAATTATTTAACACATTATTATTGATGTATTAATTATACTCTTCAATATGATTTGAAAATGCAATATTTTATAAAGTCCTCTTGTCAAACTATTGAAGACTCAATTGGAGCATATTCCAATGAAAGAAAATAAATAGTCTTCACCGTTACGCAGCATATAATTATGAGGGCCTAACTATAGGCTATAAAAGGAGAACGGAACCCTAACGTATACTATACCTTTTGTTTTTGTTCTCTTCTTGTCTCATAAGAGTAGTCTTTTATTTTCTCCTCCCTTCTTCACAAGGGATAACTGAACATGGATAATAGGAGAATTGGTTTGGTTGTTGCAGGCTTAATGCTGTTGATGCTTTTTGTTGGCTGTCGTGCAGACGAAACTGCTCACGAAACTCATACTTGTGAAACAAATACAATTGAAACGGTGTGTAGAGACGCAGTTGATCCCACGGCTTGTATTTCAACGATATCATCATATCCAGAGGCGGAGAAGAAAATAAGCTCGGACAAGAAAAACGCCATTGAATTTGCTATAGGAACTGTTGCTGGTGAAGTCGATAAGCTTATTGTTGCTATGCAAAATCATTTGGGAAAGAGGCAAGGACATTCCAATAGCCAAGCTCTCAATCATTGCATAGTCACATTTCGAGAGTTGAAGAATTTATTGGTAGCGATACCCAAGTTACAAAATTCAAAGCCTGCACTGATGAATTTACTAAGCAAGATCGTTTCTGATTTGAATGTTTGCAAAAATTTGTTGAACGAGTCGAATTTATGAAAAGCTGCCACCAACAATGTGTTGAAGGCTACTGAACAACCTTATAAGTTTACTCATTTTTAATTAATAATTTAGTGAAAGGATGTTGGCTTAATCTTTGGTTATAATTATTGGATATTACAGTTAATGAAGAGTTATTTGTTAAGATTATTATTATGATAACTGCTATTTTGTAATGGTTTCCATGTACATGTGGTCCGAGAGCACGACGTACATGGGATGACGATCTATTTTAAGAACAAGATTGACTTGTTATAAAAAATCATTAAGAAACTATATCATTTTATATAGAATTTATACTTATATGCAATATCATTAAAAAAAAAATGGATTTTTGTTATGTAAGCAAGCCAATTTTGGTGTCTCTAGTCCACCTCAGCTTACATTACATTAGAATGAAACTCTGAATGTATTAGCTAAAGTAATTAGAAAACTTTAAATATGAAGACAAATAGTGACTATCCTTCACCATGATGGTCATGATTTGAATAATTTTGTACATGTTTATTACCTTGTTAGAAATTATCAATATAAAAAAGTGTAGCTCTATGTATGGAATACACAGTTTCGTTTTTGAGAGAATCTTTAATAAGTTCTTAATATTATAAGAAATATATGATTAATTTTACAAGATTTGATTTTCATGGTTTTGTCATGTCAATATTTTCATTGAAGATCTAGTAAAGGTTGACCTAGGATCACCATAGTATGACAATAATAATAAGATGCTCACCATGCATAATTAGGTAACAAAATATAAGGACTTAACTAAATATGGTACAAGTTAATAAAAAGAAAATTGAATGTTTTGTCTTAATCTTAGGGAACTTAAAAACCTAAGTTCACATGAATTCTAAATATATATATTTTTAAATTTTAATATATATTTTAAAAATTTTGATTATGGATGAGTAAGGATTTAAATGCTTCATTTTATAAATTTTGGAATCTTGGTTTATTGTATATATTTAAGCCTTTTCCTTAACTTTAATATTACATATCTGTAAATATTCTCTAAATGTGAATGTATATTCATCATAAATATATTTTCAACAATATTCTTATTCAAAGCTTAATATTGTATGTATTTTAATACTATTAAAGTTTTATGTTATAGTTGTATTTATGTATTGTTTCAGATAATAATTTTGTGTGTAACTCATCCATATTATTGGAAACCAATTTAAAATTTCTTAGTCAAAATCTAAAATATACTGTTATTTTTTATCAAATAGTGTAATAGGCTTGATTATTATGCTACAATTTCTACGATTATGATATTATCTAGTATTTATACTCAACACATTTGAAGAGTGGAAATTAGTATTGTAGGTCTTGATGTAATTGGCTACCACAAAATATTAAGAATAATTATAATCATTAGCAATAATTAAAAAATCAATAATTTTCAAAGATATTCCAATATTATATATCTTTCTTTCTTTGTTTAATTTGATACTATAACAAATAGAAAATATATAAACCATCTACTTCTATAATATATTCAAAATCATAATATAAACTATGCATTTTATTTAAAAAGAGTGATTAAAAATTAGTCACTAGGCATATTAGGTGGCATCTTGAGGGTTAATTTAAATATGTGATAGGAATTATATGGTTATATGGATAACACTATAATTCATCTGGTTAGGGGTAACATAGATGAACTTAATTATGAACCTTCTAATACTCACTCTATCTTTCTTATCCCATTATTATTTTTAGACTTAAAGGATGGATTGAGGAACCTTAACCAAAATTATATATTCCTATAATTGAGTTTTTTTCAATCTAACAAAAACAAAATTTAAATGTCCTCATTCCCTAAAAGCATGAATAAGAATAATTTTAAGTGCATAATACATAAGTGCAAGTGAAAAAATAAATTATATTAATCTCATATTTTGTATGTGTTTATCTCTATCTATCTATCTAAAGATAGATAGATAGATAGATAGATAGGTATATAGATATTATTTCTTATGTTTTAAAGGAACTATAATAAATATTTGTCTTTGTTTTACAAAAAAAAAATTCAACATATATAATGGTCATAAAATAATAACAACAGATTGACTCAACTTTTGATATATAATATCTATATTAAAATTTAATAGTAAATAAGAATTATATTGAAGATAAAAATATATTTAGATGATGTTATGACATTAGTATTTTCAATGTGAATTATTTATCATAATTAATATGAATTTCAAAGTTGATAAAAAATAAAACTAATATTATATGTAAAGCTAAATGTATTGTATGTTAGTAATTAACTCTTATTAATATATATAATATATATTTTTAAATTATCATTAAATTTTACTATCAATATATTTTGAATTCTTCTTTTCTTGATATTAGGCTTTTATTTTCTCCTTTCTTTTTAGACAATATAAGTAAACATGGATTATAGGAGAAGAAGTTTAGTTTTTATAGAGATAAAAATATTATGTATCTTGTAGGATGTTGTGTGATACAAGAAGAAGAAGAGGTATTAAAGTGGAAATGAAATTCATATATAGAAGCTATATATGAAACTTATAATGCTCAAGCAAAGGTAACTAAAATAGGCTATAGAAACATACCCAATCTATGCTTTTATATATTTTTATTATCATCATGTTCTAGATATCATCAAATAGTCCTAGGACAATCTTAAGGTCCTTGAAATAGCTTTATGATTTAGTGTTCATGAAGTTGATAAGGTTATTATTTATTTATAAAAGGATCTTGGAAGAGACAAATACCTTCCATTTTGTTGTTGTCATTCATAATTTATAAATATTCATGACTTAGAGAATACATTATTTTGTTGCAATACATCCCTTCTTTGCCCAATAATGATATTATCCTCCTATCAACATTATGCAAAATAATGAAATTAATACTACTATAATTTTATTTATCTAATCATATCTACCTCTTGGAATCAAATATTTAGGATGTCTTATAAAAGGTACGAGTTTTTTTAGTAATATATAGTGAATAATATTACATTCTATCCTCCAAAAATAGAATTCTATTTATATAAATAATACTATATTCTTAAAATCCATAGATTTTACATTTATTACATCATATGTTAATATTTTATTAGTAAAACAACATAACCACAATGGTTTGGGCTTTGGCTCTTCTTCGAGAGGTCTAAGGTTCAAACCGCGACTAGGCAAGTGTGTGAGGTGGTGGGTGGTGGCTTTGTGTTAAATTCTCTATTGATAAGTATAGCTCTTAGATTTACGAGGGTTCATGGTTGGGAAGATACTGCTCAACCCTGTGCATCGGTCATAGAAGTTTCTCACAATAACCAAATAAAAAAATTAAAATATAAAAAATAATAATAATTATTAGTAAAAGAACATACCAAATATTAGGGTCCAAATTAAATATATATAAAAATGCATTGATAATGCAAGCAACGTTACCATCATTATGTGTGACAAGAAAATATCTAGTTTGTACTAGTAGAAGATACATTTTATATCATATGTGTATAACATTAGTTACTATTGTGATCAAAAGTAGAAAGACAAATTTAAGTCCAATAATCAAAGGATATTGCAAAGAAGAAGAATTTAAAGTATAAACATGTACATTGTTATCTCCTATAAGATGAATTAATACAATGAAGTGGAGGGAGAAAGCATCTGTTTTATCACATTACATTTTTTTTATCATAATATGATAGTATTTTTAACATCCATTCTCATTCAACTTCAATTTAATTGATTTTTTTCTTCATAATTAAATTATACATATCTTATTTTATTTTAAAAGTTTAAATGTATACACATCCTAATCATATAAAAAGGTTCATGCTATGTATATGATATCATTATTTTATGGCCAAATTTAGTTCATGTTATGATGTTTTTATTTTATGGCCAAATTTATGTCTATCTGAATTCTATATCAAGGAATTATGTTGTGAAAATTAAAATATTAAAAACTAAAGAATTCAATAGGTATGGCCCTTTTTAATATGGATGTTTACAAAAATGTCTTGAATGAGTCAAATTTATTAAAATCTATTGTCAACAATGTGTTGAAGGCTATACAAATAATTTACATTGAACAATCTTATCATAATAACTAACTAGATATGTATGTGTTTTTTATATTTATTATTTACTCATTTTTAATTATATAATAATAAAAGGATATATAATTATTATAATTATTGGATAGTACATTCAACGAAGATTTATTTATTAAAATTATTATTAGGATTATTACTATTTTGTAAAATTTACATGCACATGTGGGTCTAAGAGTACGAGGACCTTGTGAGATGATTATCTATTTTATAGAGATTGCCTAGTATACCTTTAAAAAAAAAATTGACTTGTCTTAAAATCTATTAAGAAAATATTTCATTATATAGAATTTACACTTATTGAACCCAACAATAAAAATAAGTAAAAGGATTTTAGTTATATAAATAAACCAATTTTTGTGTCTATAGTCCACCTCGATATACATTACATGAAATGCATTAGTTAAAATAATTAAAAAAATATTACATGAGTGCATTAGTTAAAATAATTAAAAAACTTTAAATACGAAGATAATAGTTGATTTTTTTTCACTATGATGGTCATGATTTGAATAATTTTATACATGTTGATTACCTTGTTAGAAATTACCACTATAAGATAGGTGTAGTTATATGTAGTTGGAATACATATTTTTTCTTAAAAGAGCATCCTTGTTCTTAATATTATTATTATGATTATCATGAAGATATGATTATTTTTACAAAACTTCATTTTCATGGTTTTTACATATGTTATTGTAATACAAATATTGTTCTTCAATATTATTAAAGATTAATCTAGGTTCGTTGTAGTATGACAATAATAATAATATGTTTAATGGAGGAGGGGATAGTGCAATGGTTCAGGATTTGACTCTTATTTAGGAGGTTCAAGGTTCAAACCGCGGTGTGGGTGAGTGTGTGAGGGTGTGGATTTGTGGTGGTTGTGTTTTAAATTCTCTATTGATAAGCATAGCTCTCAAATTTACAGAGGTCATGGTTGCTCACTATGAATATATATATATTTTTAGGGTTACATAGGAGAGTTGGTTATAGCCACTATTTTTAGTAACTTGCAAACACATGGTTCAAACCATAGGGACTACTCCCAACAACTTATTTGTATCATTATTATTGACCCGTCAGTTTGGCACACAATCAAATAATTCAACATAGACTACTATCTTTGCGAAAACTGACATCATGCCTCCAAGGTTTAAACCCAGGTCTCTTATTGGCAAGTACTTGGCTATTCAAGCCTTTGCCAATCCACCTAGCCCTTGGGGACGCTCACCCATGAATAATTACATAAAGGAATATAAGGAAGAATTAACTAAATGTGGTACAAGATCTTATAAATAAATAAAAGGAGAATTTTATCCCTTGTCTAAATATTGGAACTTTAAAAACCTTATACCACTTGAATTATATATCTATATATATATATATATATATTTAAAAATTTCATTATGGATGCATAAGGAGTTAAGTGCTTCACTTTATAGTTTTTAAAATATTGGTTTGTTGTATACCTTTAAATATTTTTCTTAACTTTAGTATTAAAAAATATAAATATTCTCTAAATGTGAATGTATATTTATCATTAATATATTTACAACAATATTTTTATTAAAATCTTAACATTATATATCTTAGTATAATTAAAGGTTGATGTTATATCTATATTTATATATTATTCCAAATAATAATATTGTGTTTATTTCATCCATACTTTTTGATAATGAATTTAAATTTTCCTAATCAAACTATACAACCCAATGTTATTTTTGACTAGATAGTGTAATAGGCTTGACTTTTATGATGCAATATTTACTATTACAATCTTATTAGCATCTCTATTCAATACATTTGAAGAGTGACATTCATGTTGTAGAAATAATTATAATCATTATCAATATTTAAAATGTCAATAATTTATAAATTATTATATACCTTTAGTTCTTTGTTTGGTTTGATGCTCTAATAAATAGAACATACCAAAACCATTTACTATTATAATATATTCAAACTAGTTTTTAATTTTTAAAGGTCATGTTTATTTAATATTTAATTATTAAAAATTATTCATTAGTCATTGGACATATCAAGTACCATCTTAAGCATTTTTGCAAGCATGTGACTAGTAAGAAAATGAATTGTATGTTTATAATCCATATTTTCAGGGATAACATAGATAAAATAGGGCAAATAAGGTAAAAACCTTCAATAATATCACATCCTCTTACAAAACAATGGAATTATATGTTGTATACATATTAATGTATCCTTAAAATCCCTATATTTTAATATTATTAGATCATATGATAATATTTTATTGAATAAAGAACATACTAGATGTTATATTCCAAATTAAATATGCAAAGAAATACATTTCTAATGCAAGCAACATAACCATCATAATTTGTGACAAGAAAAGATCTAGTTTGTACTAGTATAAGATACATCTTATAATCATATGTGTAACATATAAATACTCTTATAATAAAATATATAAACATAAATTTAAAATTGAGCAAACAAAGGGTATTGCATAGAAGAAGTATTTCAAGTATGAATATGTACATTGTTATCTCCTATAGGATGAATTAAAAAGATGAAGAGGAGAGATCAAACATCAACTTTGTCATATTAAATTTTCTTATCATAATACGATAGCATTTTTCACATCCATTCTCATTCAATTTTAACTTAAAATTGAATCTTTTTCTTCACCAATGAAGTATACACATATCATTTTGTATGAAAATTTTAAAATTACACACATCCTAATCATATTGAAAGGTTCATGCTATATATGTAATGTTGTTATTTCATGGTCAAATTTGTGCCTATCTGAATTCTATGTCAAGAAATTATGCTAAGCATCTATCGATATTATACAAAGGCATACACATAATAGTGCTTCAATCTTGTTTTTATATATTTTACATATATTACATAGCACCTTTAAAACTTGGTTTAAATAAGAGGTTCAATTTGGTCTAACATTCAATGAATTTCAATAGACCCTTTCCTTAACCCATAAAGTCCTAAGATATTTATAAAAGCCCCTACATTTTTTCTTTTCCATTTTATATCAAATATTGATTTTTTTTAGATCTTTGGATATGATGAATTGACAATTAAGTTCTATAACCAATTAAATAAATAATTTTTTTTGAAAATACTATTTATATTGTCATACACAATTTTTATATCTTTTTCATCTGTTATTTCAATACAAATATTTTCTCGTAAATTTTAATCAAAGGTTCATTTTCCAATTAAATAAAAAAATATAATGTTAAGATGTTTACCATACATAATATCATGAAAAAGTACATAATATAGTGTGATACAATATCTTAGAAATAAAAAAAAGTAGAACTAAATTTCTTACCATAGTCTTAAGGAATTTGTAAACAAATCTTATCCTAAATTAGGCTCTCAATATTTAAATTAATACTTTTCCAAATCTTAATTTTTTTTTGGTAAGTAAGAGAATATTATAATTAACACCGGGTTTTAACTGGTTGACCCAAAACCATTTTACAAAATAGGGTCCACTGACCAACTGGACAAAGGCCAAGCCCTAAAAGTTTAAACTGACAACAAAAATGGCCAAGACCTACTATTCCATTATAATACAACCAAACTAAACTATGGAAGCCTAATATTATGGCCATCGGAAAAGAAAGACGCAAAAAATAACTAACAAAGACAAAAACTAATCATGCAAGCACCATGCAGAGTAGCTTGTGCCCATATAAAAATAATAGAATATGGTCAAAAAAAAAAAAAAAAAAAAAAAAAACATCCCATAGAATGGACAGCCAAGAGGCCAAGCGGTCTTCCTTGTAGTCCTCATCTAACTTCTTATCATCGTTCTTGCCATCATATTTAGATTTTGCCTTTGACTCCTTGTGCCCCCGGAACCGCCGGCTATAAAACATAAGATTTAAGGAATCACACAAATCAACAACTTGACCGATGAGGCCGGACAGGACTCTTCAAGCGAGTTGATACTTGTTGGAGGTCGATGAAATTGTCATCTTCTCCAAGACTATTATGGTGGGGTCTGGTGCCTCATTGTCAGGGATCTCCAACACTTTGTTATTTCTTGCTAGGGCCTTTTTGAGACATCGAATCCAAACACACCTTGGGAAATACTTGAGGCCAAAGCAGATTTTTCCCATGCATGAATTTGTAGATAAAAAACCTATATCAGTGCCCCACCAGCTGCAAAAAACACTAGTCACATGAACAAAAAAAACAAATATGACAAAATCCATTATAAGGTTCAAATTTTTTTTTAAAAAAATGCCCCCATTTTCTGTCATTGATCCACTTTGAGCCTTCCAATCTAAATTTTTTCATTATCTATCACCATTGAGACTGCATGAGGAAGATTTTCAGTCCACGTGATCAAATTTGCTGCTACAATGCCTTCATTTGCCAACCTATCAGCTGCCATGTTTGCTTCCCGAAAGGTATGCAAAATTATGGCCTCGGAGTCGGTCATGAATTAGAGCCCTTGCTTCATGGATGTAGTCATCAAATCTCCAAGGAGCTCTCTTAGTGTTCTTTAGAAGATTTATAATAATAAGAGAATCACCTTCCACCAACAGTTTCCCTGGATAATTCTCCGCCACCTTGAGGCTCCTCCAAACCGCCCTTGCTTCAGCCACATTGTTAGTTTGAGCTCCAAGATGTTCTCGCAAAAGCTACAAGCACCTCACCCTTGTGGTCTCTAAGTAAGCCACCAGCCCCAGCTTCACCTGGGTTGCCCCTAGATGCCCCATCAAAATTTAACTTAATCCACCCTAGGGGGGGTGGGGTCCATGTGATCATGGTTCTAGGACATAGATTATAAAAATGTGGGCTTTTCCAAATCTTAATTATTACATGGATTAATTCTTGTTTTCAACTTTAAAAATACAAACACAACACATAGATTATAAACATTTTTTAAATAGATATATCACACATAATATTTAAGGATCATGTTGCATCTATCATAATATCATTCTAATTATGTTGGTAGGCACTATTTTCCTTGCTTTTTCATATGTTATTTATAATACAATTTTTTCTTCAAAACCCCCCTAATATTTTGATCTAGAGCTATTTTCAAATGAAAACATAACATACAATGGTAAGATTCTAATTATGCAAACTGAATAAAAGGCATGGAAAGAGGAGCCTTCCCGAATTTTAAATCATAAGAAATCTGATTTCACTTTATCTTTAACATTGCATATTTTCCTGATGTACACATATATTTATCACAAATATGTTTATAATACTATACCTTTTTAAATCTTAAGATTATAAGTGTCTTGAAATTTTTTAAGGCTGGCATTATACTATCTTATATGATTAAAAAAAAAAATGGATTATCCCAAACATATTTTAGAGGATTAATTTATGTTCCCCTAATATTATTCATGCTATTAAAATACCTGTTATTATGAATTTATCTAGTATCTATATTTGGACCATTATAAATAATAACATTGTTGTCATAGGTAGTAATGTAGTCACCTATAAAGGAATATATATTTTTTAATCAGAATCATTATTATGAGCAAAAGTATTAATATATTTTAAACATATGTGTATTATATATCTTTTCTTTTTTACTCGGTTTAAAGTCATAATCATCCACATAATAATTTAAACTAAAATTAAATTTTGAATATACTTATACATGTAATATATCCACCAAAGATTTAATATTAGGAAATTAACTATATTTGATGTCTATACTCTTGTTGATATGCATCATTTGAATATAATTTTTAATAATAATATTTTAAATATTATTGAACTTACTTTTTGTTTTAAAAATAAATATAAATATATCCATTGTTTAAGTTTGTAATATAATATTTATATGTGACAAGGAATATTTTAAAAACTTAAACATTATTATCTTTTAAAATACATTTAATTTATTACTTATATAAATCAGAAGTATGTTATAATAAATTGTTAATTAATCTTATCATTTATTGTATTATAGATTTCACTTATATATATATATATATATATATATATTTTGGTAAGTAAGAGAATATTATAATTAACACCGGGTTTTAACTGGTTGACCCAAAACCATTTTACAAAATAGGGTCCACTGACCAACTGGACAAAGGCCAAGCCCTAAAAGTTTAAATTGAAAACAAAAAGGTCCAAGACCTACTCTTCCAACAGAATACAACCAAACTAAACTATGGAAGCCTAATATTATGGCCATCAGAAAAGAAAGATGCAAAATAGAACTAACAAAGACAAAAACTGATCATGCAAGCACCATGCAGAGTAGCTTGTGCCCATATAAAAATAATAGAATATGGTCAAAAAAACATCCCATAGAATGGATAGCCAAGAGGCCAAGCCTTCTTCCTTGTAGTCCTCATCTAACTTCTTATCATCCTCCTTGCCATCATATTTAGATTTTTCCTTCGACTCCTTGTGCCCCTGGAACTGCTGGCTATAAAACAAAATATTTAGAGAATCACACAAATCAACAACTGCACTGATGAGGCCAGACAGACTCTTCAACTGGTTGATACTGTTGGAGGCTGATGAAATTGTCATCTTCTCCAAGACTATTATGGTGGGGTCTGGTACCTCATTGTCAGGGATCTCCAACACTTTGTTATTTCTTGCTAGGGCCTTTTTGCGACATCAAATCCAAACACACCTTGGGAAATACTTGAGGCCAAAGCGGATGTTTCCCATGCATGAATTTGTAGATAAAAAACCTATATCAATGCCCCACCAGCTGCAAAAAACACTAGTCACATGAACAAAAAAAACAAATATGACAAAAGCCATTATAAGGTTTAAAAAAATATTTTTAAAAATGCCCCAATTTTCTGTCATTGATCCACTTTGAGCCTTCCAATCTAAAATTTTTCATTATCTATCACCATTGAGACTGCATGAGGAATATTTTGAGTCCACGTGATCAAATTTTCTGCTACAATGCCTTCATTTGCTAGCCTATCAGCTGCCATGTTTGCTTCCCGAAAGGTATGCAAAATTATGGCCTCAGGTCGATCATGAATTAGAGCCCTTGCTTCGTGGATGTAGTCATCAAATCTCCAAGGAGCTCTCTTATTATTCTTTAGAAGATTTATAATAATAAGAGAATCACCTTCCACCAACAGTTTCCATGGATAATTCTTTGCCATCTTGAGGCTCCTCCAAACTGCCCTCGCTTCAGCCACATTGTTATTTTGAGCTCCAAGATGTTCAACAAAAGCTACAAGAACCTCACCCTTGTGGTCTCTAAGTAAGCCACCAGCCCCAGCTTCACCTGGGTTGCCCCTAGATGCCCCATAAAAATTTAACTTAATCCACCCTAAGGGGGGTGGGGTCCATGTGATTATGGTTCTAGGACAGACTTGAGGATGATTGAGGCCATCAATGAGAGGTAAGTTTAATGACCGGCCTAATGAAGCTTCAAAAGGATTTGGAGGTCTAGATGCAGCAGGCACTAAACAAGCATTCTCATTAGCATTTACTAAAATTTTTGACAGGACAGAGGATGACTGAGAAACCTTATCCAAGAAGGCCCGACGATTCCTTTCCAACTATATCTGCCACAAGTAGTGATGAAGGCAGATCTTCCACATATACCTAAGATGCCTATTCAAAAATGGAGAAGGCCACTAGACAAATAAGTCAAAAATGGACTAAGGATGGACCCAATAAATATGAAACACTTGTAACAGACCTAACAAGATTGAGACAGAAAAATTACAATACAGAAACAAATGATCAATAGACTCCCACTCAGACATACAAAGATAACACCTATTAACAACAATCACACCTCTTTTTATTAAGTTATCCATGGTGAGGATCTTATTTTGGATGGCCGACCATGCAAAAAATCCAACCTTCGGAACAATGCTTTTGGGCCAAACTTCCAAGTGAGGGAAAGTAGGTTCATCATCATCAATAAGCATCAGATAAGCGGTCTTGACAGAAAATTCCCCATTGTCTGAAGCTTCCCAGATAAGCCGGTCCTCAAGAATGCCAGAAGGGAGTAAAGACTATCTTAATTCATTCTCCAGTATTATTGATGCCCCTGGTAGATCATTGTTCATTATTGGCTTCCAAACCCTTCTATTGTTTGACAAAGTAATAAAATCTACAACTTTGGTACCAAAAACTTCAATTGTCCAAGCTCTAAGGGTTGAAAGGATGGGGTCTGCAGAGAGGGGATAGTCCTTTAACCATTTTTGGTCCCAGAAATCAATGTTTCTTCCATTTCCCAGTTTCCAACGTAGCCCTTTGCTTAGCAAGTTTTTAGTTTGAAGGATTGATTTCCAAAAAATTGATCCCATGGGAGGAAAGGAATAACTTAAGAATTCAGTTTCTTGCAAATACTTTCTTCTGATTATAGTAATCCATTCTGCATTTGCATTTGTCAGAATACGCAATGCTTGTTTGGCCAAGAGTGCCATGTTTAAATGTTGTATTCTCCTTAGCCCAATACCTCCAAACTACCTTGGTTTGCAAACCCTATCCCAGGACACCAAGTGAAAGCGCTGCTTAGATTCAGAACCAGTCCATAGGAACCTCTTCTGGATCTAAGAAAAAATATCAGGGTAAAATCAGGGTTTTTAAATATCCCATATCTATTGTTCTTACATTCAATTACAAATCTTGATATACATTCTTTCAATATAGAAAAAATATTTTTTATATAACAAGACATAAAATAAATTTTAAATGTCCTCATCCCCTAAAAGCATGAATAAGAATAATTTAAAGTGTACAATACATGACTGCAAGTGAAAAATCTCAATTATTAGTCTTGATTATGTATTGTATGTGTGTGTTTATATCTATCTATCTATACATCTAGATAGATAGATATTATTTCTTATATTTAAAAATAACTCTAACAAAGAATTATCTGTCTTACAAATAACTTCAACATATATAATAGTCATAAAATAATAAAATGAAAAGGAGGGTTTCAAAAAATATGAATACATTGAGCCAAAAATGAACTTTAAAAAAGCAATCCATGGAAGACCACCTCTAATATGAGGGGAATACAATCAATGATTGCCAAGGAAACCATTGAGGATGCCAAAGGTCGATTCAAGGAAAACAGAGTTGGGTTGCATAAAAGCAACTAATGGTTCCCCATGAAGTTGGAAGGAAGAAATAGATGTGATTGAGAGGAAAAGCCTAATTTATCGATTCATAGGATTCCAACTGACTCTTGCTACCTTTGAGGAATGGAATGCCAAAAACTGGAGCAGTAAAGGTTAGTTCCAAATTTTTGCTTACTGTAATGGCTACTTTATTATTTTTTTGATAATGAAGAATATAGGGAGAATATTTTTCAAGGGGGGCCATGGTTTTTTGGTAGGGCATGGCTCTTCATGAAGCCCTAGAATACCAAGTTCAAAGCTAAGGAAGATATGCCATCAACTGCCCCTTTTTGGGTCCGTTTATTTCGTCTTCCAATAGAATACTGGTATCCAAAGATATTCACAACAATTGGAAATTATTTAGGAGTTTACATGATGACTTTTGATAGCATCAAACACTTAGAGCATATGGTTTATGCAAGAATTTGTGTTTTGATTGATTTTTACAAACTACTTCCAGAGAATATTAATTTACAATATGGGGAATAAATATGGGAGCAAGTAGTAGGTTATGAAAATATTCCATTTAGATGAAAAATTTGTCATGAATATGATCATCTAGCCAAGGATTGTCCACATAAGGTCCCTAACAAAGATAAAGAGGATGAGGACTTGGTAGACTTTCAGATCCCTAATCAAAAACCATAAAGAAAAAAATAGCAACAAAAGAGAAAATAATAATTTTACCTAACACCTTTGAAATTCTCTCCATGGATGAGCAAGCAGATGATGAAGATGGTCAAATGGAAACAATTATTATGGAGACGCAATTTGATGAAGAGAGGGAACATGAAGGATTGCATGATGGGAAATCATTAGAAGAGTTTGTCTTGATGCTGAGAAATAACAGTAAAGAAAAAATTACAATGTAGAAAATCAAACCAAGTGTAAAACAAAAGGTTAGATTTAAACTACAAACAAAATGGATCCTAAAAAAGCATACAAATTCCAATAGTAGTGTCATGGTACCAAGTAAATAGCCTATAGTACCAACTAGAATGAAGCAAGATACAAATAAAAGGATAAGGATGCTATAATCCTAAGGTTTATAGTCAATCTCTTCATGACAATATTGGAAGCTTTGGCTATTTTGCTAAGCAATTTCTAATATTTTTGATCATATGTTAAGCTTTGGTTTAATTTTAGTGTTTTCATTTTTTTTTTTAATTTTGTCTATAGCTCCTTTGTGCTTAGTTTTTATTGTATTTTTTTTCCCTGAGTTTGTTTGTGGTGTATTTGATTCATTTTGTTGTTTCTATTTTGGATTTGTTTTGTTATGTTGTTTTTGGGTTTTTTCTGTGTTTCGTGTTCTATGGTTTTTTGGTTTGAGGTGTATTTGTTTCTTTTTTTTCATTTTTGTTATAATAGTGTTTTGTTATGTTGTGTTTGTATTTTTTCTGTGTATTTCATGTTTTGGTATTGTTTATTTTTATCATTTTTTAAATCTTATTATCATTTATTTATTTTTTATTTGATTGTGTTTTGCTATGTTTTTTGTGTGTTTTCTGTGTGGTTTGTGTTTTTTTTTACATGTGTTTGATTGTAATTTTTCTTATCAACACACTCAAGGAGTATTATTTATTTTTTTTAGCTTTTTGTGTGTTTATGTTGTGTGTTCTTTTTTTTTGTTGTTTTAGGTATGCTCCTTGTGTGTGTAAAATATGGTAGGCCAGGTGCGAGCCCTGGGTATTTTTAGCAGAAGAGATACCCTTACCTCCTTGGGTATTACCCAAAAGTAGCATCCCTTCTGGGATGTTTTCCACAAAAACAAAAAAATAATAATAACACATTGAATAAACTTTTGATAAATAATATCATATTAAAATTTAAAGTAAATTATCCTTGTGGGGACAACACACTGATTGTAGTTTTGGATCTTCTTTGAGAGGTCCAAGGTTCAAACTACGGTATGGGAGAGTGTGTGAGGGGGTGGGTGTGTGATAGCTATGTGTTTGGTCCTTATTGATAAGTTTAGATCTCACCCTTATGAGATATCATGGTAGGGATGGGGATGCCCTACCCTGAGTATCAGTCATAAAGGTTTCTCACACTAATCAAGATAAGAAAATAGTAAATACGAATTATAATGAAAATAAATATAAATTTAGTTGATGGTATTACATTGCCAAATTCTTGCTTCATATTGGACGACCATGAATTTAGTGAAACTAGGGACAAAAGCTAAATAAATGGGGGGAAAGGAGCTCAAAATTGCACTTAGCAATATTGAATGGCTTCTTAGGAATATAAGGGAGAAATGACTCATTTGGATGGATAAAATTTCCGTGTCTATATTTTACCCCCCTCTTTGATGTGTTTATTAAGCCATAAATGCATCAAAGAAGGGGTAAAATGTAGACATGAAAAATTGACCCATCCAAATGAGTCATTTCCATTTATATTCCTAGGAAGCCACTAAAAATTTCTAAGTGCAAGTTTGAACTCCTTTTTTCCCTTTGTTTAGATTTTTTTCCTAGCCTCACCAAATTCTTAGTTGTCCAATATGGTGCGTAAATTCGGTAATTTTAGATTTTTACTCTTAAAACCCTAGTATTGCATTAGATCTTTGTGATTTTATCTCTTAACTAAGTTTATATTTTTGTTTTCCCTTATAAGCCCTCCAAACCTCCTATAAATAGAAGGATTGGACTTCCCTTTTAGAATTGCAATAATAACACTCATCACTCAATCAATGCTTTCAAAAACTATTGCTTTTGGAACACTCTACTCCTAGTCTACTTTTTGTGCTTCTTGTGATTAGCTAATTTTGTGTGAGCAAGTGGAGAAGCCTTGATGAGATATTGTGTGCATGATTTATCTTCTAAGGAAGGAGGAGAGGTCTACCATTTTGGTTGCTACCTTCACTCTTTTGTTACTCTCTTGCTTCCACCATAGGCTAATTAAGTTTTCCTTGCATCATTAGTTTTTCTTAGATCATTTAATTTTATATTTCAACATATTTTATGCATTCATAAAACTAGTTTAAACACTTTTTTGCAAATTTATTGTTTGTCCCTATAGGGCACAAATTTGGCAAAATCCTTGGTTTCGTTAATTTTTTTTTGTTTTCAAATTCATGGTTGCCCTTTGTAGGGCAAGAATTTTGTTGCAAATATTTGGGGGTAAATTGTTGCTCCCAAAACCCTTTTTTCATATCACACATGTTTGATTTTCTATTAATGCATCTTCCATTTGTATTATGTTCTATTGCATTCTATTTTCTTGTCTCCAAAGATCTACAATTGCTTTTAATTTTGAATGGTTACCTATAAATACAAAGGGGGCTTGACTATTGCACCTCCAAGCTCAGTCTCATAGTGGCCTAAGTAGGCCTCCAAACATTGATCGATTTTTCCAATATTTTATTGTTTTTTATTTTTTTTTGAATTTACATGGTGGAATCGGTAGCTGCCACGAATCCGGGCAGGCTGTCCAAGCTTTTATTGTTGATTTATGGGTATGATCAAATTTATGGTCAAGATTTTTGAGGTGTAAATTTGGCTAGGATCAACCATCAAATCAAGTGTTCTAATATATATTTTAGGTTGTGTTCTTTATTTGTATATCCTTTTTGTTTTTTTTTAGCTGAAAGAATAAAATAAAATTTGAACACATCTAATAGATTAGTCAAAGGAATTAAAATTTGGTCTTACATCATAAGAAAAATAAGGTGTTTCATTTCTAGGAATCAAAGAAGAAAAGCATATAGTATACATTTAGGCTAGTATTGTTTATGCATTCTCTTGAACATTTGCTTAAAAGGGAAATGTTTACTTTCTTGGAATTTTAGGAATAATCTTCATTGAAATCAAGAATCATTTTAGTACTAGTATTTTTTTATCTACATAATTGTTTTCCCTACATTGTTCTTTAGTTATTTATAGTTTAGATCTTAGTCAAATACCAAACTTAGGTGTTGTTTCAATAAACACATCAAACCCTCTATCCCAGACTTGGATTGAGTCCTTAAATTTCTCCTAGTGAATCCTTCAATCTGTAAAGCCCTGAGTGTAGGGAAAAAATGGCCTTATGGTCACCTTAGCTCCCAGTAGATATATCAAGAATTATCCATGGGGGTTATTTTACCCCTCTATATCTTTAGTGAACCTGACATGAAACACATTCTTAGTGTCCATATAGTAAGCCTCTTTCCTTTATCTCCTTTTATTTTGGTTTTAAACTATAAGTAAGACCATTTAATTTGTTTGTGTAGATTAGAAAAAACTAAAAAAACTTAATAAAATTTTGTGTGTCTTTCTCTTATCCTATGAATCCAATAATTAGGAATAAGTGAAATATTTTAGAGTCTAGAGAAAATCCTCTCTAGAATGAGGATAATCAAGTTGATAGGGAGAACCAAAATATAGAAGAAGAAGACATGGAGACTAGTTATGACTCTGAGCCTATTGAATAACCTCATAGTTAAGTCACCTTCAAATTGCACAATCATATATTGAATTATTTAGGTAAAATAGGCAAGCCCTAAATTAAGCCTTATATAGAGACACCCACTTTGATGAAGCTAGAATTTCTCATCATAAAACCAATTCTCTCAAAATATTCACATCAATCCTTTGTTTCAATCTTCTCATAATGTTAAATGGTCTCATAAATCCACATATGCTACTACAATGACTACCAATATTGGGGGAATTTTGCAACCTCCTCCAACTAGTAGTGCATTCCAAAATAATATTAAATTTCCTTCTTCTTCGAACATTCCTCCTCTTAACATTCTTTTTTCTAATCCATCAAATGTAAATTTCATCCCACAACAAGATTCTACACAAAACATCTATTCCATAATCCATATCATAACATTGTTAATATCTCCAACATTAACCAAGTTACCTTTAAACAACCCACCTATAATATTTATAACCCACCTATAGAGTACTTGGGGTATTGCACAACAAAAATCTAGACATGCCAAGTTTGACAACCATAGTAAAACAATTGGTATTAAGAATAGATACACTTCAAGCTTCAATTTTCACCTATAACTATAAGGAAATGTGTAGTCAACCTTTAGACCCTATAGTATCCTCTAGGTCCTACCCCAAGAATTTCCTTACACCTATTTTACCTATTTATAAATAGGGAATAGAAGACCCAATAAAATATTTAAGGATGTTTAGAATAACATGTCATGATATTATATATGATGAGATGTTGTTGCTGTAGACACCAAAATAGCACCAATCCGATTATGTGACTGCAAACACTGATCGCATTGACACACACAACCCCCAGGGCAGCCCCCAGAGGTTAAACAGTGGTCCTAACCACTCTCACAGCAGTTTTGGAAGGTCAGAGGTCAATTTGGCACCTTCAGGCACTCTGCTCCATACTCGTTCCACCCAGGGATGATTACAAACTGGTATTCGCCCCACCCAGGGACGATTAGCAGTATTCGCTCCAGGGTGGGGCGAATAGCAGGTTTGATGGGCAAAAAGTCAAATCTTGACAAATGGCAGCTCAGATCCGCCACTTAACTCTTCCTTCATTGCATGGGAGTGTGAGTGAGCATTTTTGAGCATTAGAGGCAGTTAAAGGGGCAGTCATGGAGCCCCTAATCAGGGAGGAATCTTCTCCCCCCTTGGGAAGGCATGATTGCCAAGTGGCGCCTCTGCATGCTCAATCACAAGAGACCTCCAGGTCTATAAATTGGTGAGTTTTCTCACCCCAAAAGATATAGAGAAGGAGCATTTTGAGCAATGAAGTGCTGCCATTTTACTTCCACACACACCTTTTGATTTGTGCCTTTCACATCCTTGATCTCTTTTGGAAGGGAGGTCATAGGGTGGTTATTGGAAGCGCAAATCCGGAACCAAAACCTAAAATTTGGCCACAATATCCTACCAAATTTTCTGAAAACACCCCACAAGAGGTTTTGGACCCATCCCAAGTGGATTGGTGCCGAAATCGGGCCCCAAACGATGGGCGTCCTGCCCCCGGGCGCCCCCCACACTACTGCAGTCCTAATCGCCCCGCCCGGAGTGATTAGAAATCTGTGGTAGATTTCCTTTCTATTATTTTTGCATTTGATTCTATGCTTCTTAGATAGGTTGTCATTCAAATTTCACATCGTTTTGAGCATTTTTTATCATGTTTCTATCATTTCCCGCCTTTACTAACATGCAGGTAGCATCATCAAATTCTCGGTGATAGAGGCCAAATTGGGAAAATATGACCTTCTGGGTCTTCCCAAAATACCCCAATTTAGCTAACCCCCAACTTTGTAGGTGATTTGGAGCTTCCCGGATGTGACATTTGGGACAGTGCTTTTTGACGCTTTGTTGTAGGTCTATTCGTCCCACCCGGAGCGAATACGAATCTGTGGTGAATTTTCTGATTGTTCCATTTGTAGTGCCTTCCTTGTGATGTTTTTATGCCCTTATCAAGTTTTTAGTTCATTTGGATCTATTTTAGTTATCATTTTATTTATATTTTGCATGTACTAATTGAAGGCTTGGGGATTGCATGTTTTATTTTATCTACAGGTGCTACTGACTATTTTCTGTTTCCTTGAATGTAGGATCTGGACATTAGAGGAGTAGCAAGGATTCAAGACTCATCAACACAAGTGGCGGTGATGTTTGGTCCGCCCATTTTACATGTGGGCACGCGGAAGAAGGAATAGCATCCATGGGTGTGACAAGAACATATTTAACGCTCCTAGCCCCTAAAAATGGAGGAGATAAATTGTAACTGAGTTCTAAAGCATATTAATAAAAAGGGTTGTCTTCCATATTGGATTTTTATTTGGTTTCGATTCGTTTATGCCTCTTTCCTTTCATGCACTTTCAATTCATAGGATTTAGCATTATCTTTTGTTTCGTTTGCATCGCATCTTGGATTTTCCTTTTTGTTTCCATATCCTCATGCTTTCAGTGGCGATCATGGTGGGACCCTTGTCCTCTATTTTTAATATCAGAAATCTGATCAAAACTTGATTGTTTTTGCTTGCAGGTACCAAGTTTTCAAATGTTGGACTGCTGTTCGTTCCAGTCTATGGCGAATACAAAGCTGGAATTCATCTTACCCAAGGACGAATGGGCATTTGCCCCACCCTATGATGAATATAGTTCTATTATTCATCCCACCCAGGGATGAATAGCTCTCTATGCATTTTCAGGATAGAAACTCAAAACCAACAGATTTGGGCAGAGAAGAGGTAGAGGTCCTGAACCCTTCTGTCATTTTCTGCTTTCTGTTTTCTATTTTTTGGTTATTTGCTTGCTTAGGGAAAGTTTTACTACATGTTTACTTTCTTTTATGCAAAATAAAAAGAACCCCACACATCACGTGGCAATTTAAACACCAAGGAGCTGGTCGTAAAACCCCAACCCTTGATCAAGACCAACGGTGGATTTCATCACCACCTTGGCTTGAATTTTTGCATTCATAACCCCGATCGCTACTATTGCTAGACGTAAATCCTGACGAAAGCTGACCAAGTGTAGCTGGGGTGATTCCCAGTGCATGAGGATAAGTCTTCTATGGTAGGTGTCAAAAATAGGGTGATTCCCCTTCCGTACCGCCTACGTTCCACGTACCATCTGCTCTCACGTACCAATAGTTTCCCTCACGTAAGGGCGGGTATATAGAGAGGTTGGTATATCATCCTGGCAATGGTATATCGAAGGGGCGACCATTTTTGGGAGTCATAAGAGCCATCATATTGCATTTAAATGTTCTTTACAAAAGCTTTCAAAACAAAAATCAAAACACACTAAACCAGGTTTAGGGCACACCTTTAATCTTTAAATGAGATAATCATTGCTTTGTGTGTGTGTGATATTTTTTATTTAGTGTAGCATAAAAATCATAAAAAGAAATAAAAATCTATGCATCTTGTAGGAAAACACCACCATGGTGTACACCCGTAGCCAAGCCCAATCACGGGCAGGAGCTACGGAGAGTGTACAAGGGGGCACAAGTCACCTCCGCTATAGCCCCAAGGACTTGGTCATACCACCTTGGTGGCCCGACCCACAAGAGAGTCCACATCATGCCATTTTAGAATGGGACTATAGAGGCACCCCTTTGAGGGGCACTCCCGTCCAACATAGACCCTTTCAGGAGGAGTCCTTACATGTGGCCCTCAATATAAATGGGAAGGCTCCCTTAGAAGCTCGGTATGAGTGGCCACCATGTGATGAAGTGCTAGAACAACATAGGGTCCATGAGGAGAGGCCACATGATTATGTCATCCCTCCTTTACCCCCCATCACTATTAGGAATAATAAGCCAAATCCAGAGCACAAGGCTCTTCAAACAGGGCGAGCCAACTCTGCCCACCCCTTTCACATATATGAAAGGGAGCATGAGGAAGACCATTACATTCCTCAAGAGCAATACATAGTGTAGGAGCAATGCACCTCCGCACCTGCTATCTACCAGAATCACCTACTGAGGCTAGAGCCTCGAGTGAATGCCACCAACCTCGATAGAGGGAAGTGACCTATAGAGATCTCGGATCATCATGATCAAGATAAATGTGTAGGAGAGGCATCTAGGCCTCCTAGACTCAATATGGTAGAACAAATTGACCTGGAAGTCACCAGACATGCCACCCACCAAGCGTAGATCATGCAGCTTGAGCAAGACCAATAGTAGCTAGAGCATCTATATCACCTTAGCAAAGAGCGCATTCGATGCCAAATAGATGAGCTACTCCATAACACTGTGCCTGAGAGGGTTCCAACCCCTCGCACCCAAAGAGCAGAACCGTATGAGAGGCGCAACCCCTTGGTGCGAGACAGGTCTCCATGACCTTACCAAGTGCTACCTCTGAGACCTCCTAGACCTGAGCGGGAGGCCACTCCCAGGAACAATGATGGGCACCCCCGTGGGGACCCACCCATGGTTATAGGTCTCATCCAGAAACTCCTCAAGAAGCCTATGAGGAGTATGAGCAAGAAGAAGAGCGGGCCGAAATGCCCTACCAAGGTAGAGGGGCTGCTATCCGGCCACCCCTCCATAGGCCTCAAGTTTCCCACAACCCACAATGGGAGCAAACTAAGGAGGAAGAGATTAAATCTTTCGATGCATATAAAGCGCTGCTAGAGCGCTTGGAGTCTATGGAGACCAAGACTTCTGGGCCCCAAAAGCCCACTTTACGCCAACTCCGTAGTCATCCTGTGCATCCGTCAGTGCCGACACCCCCTTACCCTGAACACTTTAAGCTGCCTCAGTTGGCAATATTTAGAGGTGAGGAGGATGCCCAAGAGCATGTGACTAGATTCTTGAGCCAATGCTTTGGCATTCAGGATAATGATGCTTTGTTGTTAAGAACATTCATCACCACGTTCGTAGGCCCTGCCTCGGATTGGTTCACTCAATTGCCAAAGCACAACATTAGTAACTTAGATCAGCTAGTGGATGCGTTCCTCGAATGCTTCACCTTCAACACCAAGAAGAAGGCATCACTAAGTGACCTAGCCAGCCTCAAGGAATATGAGGAAGAAACCATGGCGGCCTATGGGAATCGATGGAGGACTTTGCTTTCCAAGCTACCCTACCTCCCTCCTATGTCCGACCTCACCCAAATGTTCTCAAAGAGCTATTTGAGATCGATCTCTGTGCTATTGTAGCTACAACAATATGCCACTTTAGAGGAAGCTCTGGCACAAGCCAAAATCATTGAAGAGATCAAGATTCAGGATGGCGAGATAGCCAAGCCAAAGAAGAAAGAATGGTCTAAGAACACCAAAATAGGGACCACGCAATAGAAACCCACTACGGTCAATCAAGTTGCTATAAACGTCCCTAAGCCTACACAAGCAACACAGCCCCAAAAGGCTAACTATCAAGCGGTGCCTCTTAATAGTTATGATAGAGAAAATTAGAGGCAAGAACAAAATCAGTAGCGTCGCCCTAGGTGACAATTCACACCTTACACAGAGTCTAGAGACTCCTTGTTTGACCACTTGTCAATGGCAAACTTGATCAACCTGCCTAAGATTCAACCCATAGACCCCAATGCACCAAAACCTAAGGGCTACAAGGAAGACTTGTACTACAGGTTCCATAGATGGAAGGGACATGACCTTAATGCATGTTGGAAGTTTAAAGGCTTGGTGCAAGACCTAATAGATAACAAGACATTAGCGGTGGATAATCCCGTGGCACCAAGCAATCAACAAATGGAGGTCTTTAAGGACCCCTTGCCTACCCATGATGCATAGGAAAAGACCCTACAAGTCAATGAGGTCACACAGAACTGCCCCATGCAGGGGTATGTAGGGATGATCAGTATAGTGACTCGAAACAAGAGGTACCCGAGCACAGCTGCCCCGCGGTAGCTACAGGAGAGGTGCCAACAACGTCACAACCACAATAACACCTTGCACCACCTCCTCTGCCTAGACCAGTGGCCATAATTCGGACCAAACTCACCCAGAGTTTGAGGACCACGTCGGCTAGGCTCTCCATCTACGAGCTCATACAACAATCAACGCCCCATCGGGAGGCTCTAATGGAGATACTAAAAGCCATCGAGTTGCAGCCCCATGAAGCAAACTCCTTCAACAACTTCGTGGGACATGTCAAATGATGCACTTGAGCCAGTCATCACCTTTCGAGAAGATGAATTGAAATCGGTGGTTGGTGACATGGCGGATCCACCCCTGCACGTCATCGCGCGGGTCAACGGGATTCCATACAAGAGGGTATTGGTGGACACTGGCTCATCCAATAATATCATTACAACAATGGCCTTGAAGCACCTCAAGTTGCCCGCATCTCACATAGTGGCCTCCACCTATACACTGCGAGCATTCAATGATGCAATATGCTCGACAGTTGGCACAATTGTCCTACCCATCCAAGTGGGACAAAAGACTATACCTACATTGTGCCACATCTTGGAAGGTGAGATGGCCTATAACATCTTGTTGGGTCGGCCATGGATCAGGGACATGAAGTGTGTCCCTTCGATAGCTCATCAATGCTTAAAGTATACATTCGAAGGGCAGGTGCATGTAGTCCCGACGGACTTGGAACCCTTCAAGTATTGCAATGCGGTGCAGCTAATGCCGCAATCGACCCTTCCATCAATGCATTTGGATTTTTAGTTGAATCCATCTAAATAGGGTCCGATTCCATAGGCATCCCCATTGACAAGTCCATCAAAACCCCAGTCGGGTCCATCTTCATCATCTGGTCCTTCACCAATGATGCCACCTATGGTGGCCACATAGAAGGACAAAGGGAAGAAACCTCTGGAAGAGGCAACGTAATCAGTCTCAACCATCTCTACTGAGGAGATGCCTAGTAGAATGGAAGTCGAGGCTCCTAGTTCACCCGACATGGAGTGGACTCTGGAAGAACTTTCATTCCCTCCCCCTCAATCACCAACAATCACTGTTGAAATGGCCAATACGGGCCTAGGGGAGTATCTGGTGTGGAATATTGTAGCAACACCCACACTGGAGTCCATGCAGGACATGGGGAGACCTCGCCTCCCCATCGGCACTATTGTTCCTCTAGGCTACCCATCAAACCAGACAAACTTTGTGTATGGGGGCCTTGATCATGGTATTGAACCATACATGCAAGAGGACGAAGATGAAGAGCCCTTTACAGAAGATGTCAACTATTTGTCCAACCCAGATTTCACTTGAGATACCTTGGCCAATGCAATTGGCATGGATATGGGTTAGGCAGATATGAGCAAGGAGTGCATGTTCTTTGCCAACCAAGATACCAAATGCCATACGACAAGTCAGGAGTAGGGTTCAACCACCCCCTACCCTTGGACATCTTGGTAGAGAACATGCAAGGCCTAGGGATAGGCAACAAGGGGGGATTGGCATTAGATCCATATGCCAACCCTAACACGACATATACACTGGGGGATTATCTCCCATTATTGACAACCAACCTTGTTGACCTCAACAACCCTTTCCCTTCGCTCGAGAGAGGAGAAAGTTTGAGAACTCACCTACAAGAGAGGTATAGACAAGGTCAGGAAGGATCTTCAGAAGATGAGTGAGAATATGAGGTAGCACCATGGGACCCCTTCGAATCAGATAGCAATCACTCACAAGTGACCCCCATGGATGATTATCAGGAAAGCCTCTTGGCAATGTTCCCTTTGGATGCTCCAATCGAGCAAGTGCCACCACAAGAAAATCAGGCCCCCTCGTAGAGAGCAGAACAACCCCAATGGGGCCAGATCAATTTGCTCGAGCAAGACGAGCCTCTAATGTCGCAAATAGTTGTTGGAGCCAACGAAGGCCTTTGGATCTCCGACAGTGATTATGAAGATGAAACTGAGATGGCCTATCTCAATCATATGCGACAGCAACAATACCCCTTGGAGATTAATGACATATTTGAACAACTAAACATAGTGCCAGGGCATGAGTGGCACATAAACCCAACGCAGTGGGACCAAGTGTTGAATCCACCACTTTGGGCATACGGAGAGCACCTTCCGCCCAGAGACCCTATAGAGATATCAGTGTCGAGGGCAGACCCTATCCTCCTATCCGCACATAGGGCCGATCCATTCGTGCCAATACCTCCAGAGCCAGATCCGGAGCACAAAGAACATCCAGAATGTTTGAGTCATCACACCCATGGTAATGGAGACCAAAATCATTTCATCAACATGATCTCCATTGACTTAACCGCCCCCATCCACAATCCGATCGATCCAACACAGTCATTGTATCTAGACATAGATGCCATAGACTGGGATCGCGTCAATTCACCACCATCCCCATCAGAGTACTGGCCTTTCGGTGAGATGCTTCATTTCACCCCAGGGCCAACTCAGGATATCTTCCATGTTGAAGAGGGACCCGAGGTTCCTAACGATGATCTAAACTCAGCAAATGATATCCACTTGATCCCAACTCCACACCAGTTGGAGGACGGATCCCACATGTCGGTCGAGGAGATGACTAACGTAGACATCGGCTCGGATCCAATGAATCCATAGATTATCAAGTTGGGGGTAAGTCTATCCCCCGAAGAGCAAGCCGACTACATTGCCCTTCTCAAAGAGAAGAAGGAGGTTTTTGCATGGTCCTACAAAGACATGTCGGGGCTAGATCCGTAGCTAGTCACGCATAATCTAACGCTTGATCCGACAGTCAAGCCAGTTAAGCAAAAACTACGTAAGATGCACCCAACAGTGGCCTTAATGGTCAAAGATGAATTACAAAAGTTGTTGGATGCACAGTTTGTCATCTGCGTGGATTACCCACCATGGTTGTCCAACATGGTGCCCATCAAAAATCTCGATGGGAGGATTCACATATGCACTGATTTTTGAGATCTAAACAAAGCGAGTCCTAAGGATGATTTCCCCTTGCCGAGCATCGACGCATTGGTAGATGCTACAGCGGGCCACGAAATGCTTTCCCTCATGGATGGTTTCTCGGGATACAATCAGATTCGTATCAATCCCGAGGACCAACTAAAAATGGCGTTCACAATGCCTTGGGGGACATTTTGCTATAAGGTCATGCCCTTTGGCCTTAAAAATGCTGGCGCCACCTACCAACGTGCCATGACGTACATCTTCCATGATCACATGCATAAAACTTTGGAAGATTACATGGATGATTTGTTGGCCAAATCTCTTTTGCGCCCAGATCATCTCGATGACTTAAGCAAGATCCTCGATCGCCTCATGGAACATAAAGTCGGACTGAATCCCAAGAAGTGCGTATTTGGCATCACATCTGGAAAACTCTTGGGTTTCATAGTCTCAAAATGAGGCATCGAGGTGGACCCAAACAAAGTCAAGGCAATCCTTGAAATGCTTCCCCCAACTACCATCAAGCAGCTCAGAAGCCTACAGGGAAAGGTCGCGTCAATCAAGCGCTTCATAGCGCAGCTATCTGACAAGTGCCGACCCATGAATAAATTATTGCACAAGGGGGTAGCATTTCACTGGGATGACGAGTGCCGGTCAGCCTTTGATGACATTAAACAATACTTGGCTTCACCGCCAGTATTGGCACCACCTAGACCAGGAGTGTCATTCTACTTATACATCTCAGCTACTGAGGTGGCACTGGGCGCCATGCTAGCCCAAAAAAATGAACTTCACAAAGAATAGGCTACTTACTATCTTAGCCGCACCCTGGTCAGTTATGAACTTAACTATGCATACGTTGAGAAGCTCTGCTTGGCAGTGGTGTTTGCTACCAAAAAGCTATGCCATTACATGCTGAGCAACAAGACGTATGTTGTGTCTAAGGAGAATCCATTGCGGTACATGATGAGTCATACTTATCATAGTAGCCGCACGGCAAAATGGATCATGTTGTTGACGGAGTTTGACATAGAGTTTATTGGACAGAAATCCATCAAAGGTCAAGTCATAGCCGATCAACTAGCAGAGGCTCCTCTCGAAGATGATCAGCCTCTGATCATAGAACTACCCGATGATGGGGTCTTCCATGTCTCAGAATCACCAGATTCTGATGAGCCTGAGTCACGAGCCGACATAACCCTATTTTTTGATGGTTCTAAATGTGAGCAAGGGGGTGGCACGGGAATTGTATTCTTCACACCGCAAGGGGCTCCAATGCCTCTGTCATTTAAATTAGATTTCCCATGCACCAACAACAATGCAGAATATGAAGCCTTGCTCATAGGTCTTCAGACAACAATCACCATGAACATCAAATGATTGAACATCTTTGGTGATTCGCTGTTAATTGTCAACCAAGTCAAAGGGGTATTCCAATGTAAATGCCCAGTTCTACAGGCCTACAAAGCCCTTGTGGACAAATTCCTGGCAAATCTTGAATGGTACGACATCGAGGCACTCCCTCGGTCATCGAATCATTTTGTGGACACTATGGCCTCCTTGGGGTCACTAATCCCGCAAGACATTTCTGGTGATATGACAACCATTCAAGTCAAAACACTATCGCAATCGGTGATGGAGCGTGCAAGCTCTGACTTAACGCCAGGAATCCACTTGATCCAGATTGAACCGTCCCCGGACAAGTTCTCTCGAATCCATGATTGTCTGAATCATGCCAACTAGGGGTCCTTGTTCTCCCCTACTCCCCTTAATAGCAACACAACGCTATTCTTACAAGTTCTTTCCCGCTCAGCTTTTGCTAGGGATGAACTTCAAGAGGGATTGGCTGTTCATACTGTCGAGGTTTTCGATCAGCAGGATTGGTATACACCCATAAGGGACTACCTCAAGTTAGGTAACCTCCCACTTGGATTGACGCATGCCGCAAAATGATCATTCAAATAGAAAGTGGCAAAGCATGTCTTGTTAGGAGACATTTTGTACCGTCGTAGCTACGAAGGAATCCTCCTTCGTTGCTTGGACCAACAGGAGTCCACTTGGGCGATCACCCAAGCGCACGATGGTACATGCGGTGGCCACTTCAGTGGTATGGCCATCGCAAAGCGCATTCTCCGCATGGGCTATTATTGGCCATCTTTAGAGCGAGATTGTTGCGCATATGTAAGGAAGTGCGTGAAGTGTCAACACCATGCCAATTTGACACACGTACCTTCTCAGGCCTTGCAGCCGATCCAATCGGCTTGGCCATTTTTGTAGTGGGGCTTAGATCTAATCGAAAAGATCTCCCCTGCGTCGTCAGGCCATCACACGTTTATCATAACGGCCACAGAGTACTTCACCAAATGGGTGGAAGCAATTCCGCTTACCTCTACGACTGGAACCCGCATTTCGGAGTTCATTTTACATAATATCATATGTCATTTTGGTATTCCATCCAAGATAATCTCGGATAATGGGACGTCATTCAAGAACAAAGACGTGCGTGCTTTGACCACAAAGTACAAAATTCAGCATAGTTTTTTGACACCCTATTATCCGCAGGCAAATGGGCAAGCAGAGGCATCAAACAAAATGCTAGTTGCCATCCTCAAAAAGATAGTCATAGACAGTCATAAGGATTGGCACATTCAGATCCCACTTGCCCTGTGGGCTTATCGCACTAGCATTCGGACGCCCACTAGGGCAACTCTATTTTCGCTCGTGTATGGCTCCGAGGCTGTCATGCCTCTCGAGTTGGAAATTCCTTCCCTACGCATATCAATGCAAGAGTTCATCGATGATGACACTACATGGTAGGCCCAGTTAGACCAGCTTACATTGCTCGATGAATGACGCGTTAATGCTCTCGAGCATTTACGTATCTATCAAGAGCGACTTAAGAAGGCATACAACATGAAGGTTCACCTGAGGGACTTTCAGGTTGGTGACTTGGTCTTAAAAGAGAACCAACAAAATTCTAACTTGCCGCCCCATCTAAGGGACAAGTTCACGGCAAACTGGTTAGGTCCTTATGTCATCGATAGTAAAATAGGACCTGGAACATACCGGCTAGCCTCTCTTGATGGAATCAAGGAACTAGAACCCTTGAACATCAGTCATTTGAGGCCATTCCATATTTAAAAGAGCCATAGCCCAAACCAAAAGCTCCAAGGATTCCCATAATCGCTTGGTCAACCCCAAAATGCCCCAAAGGTTCCCATTACCCCTTTGGTCAAACCAAAAAGCTCCAAGGATTCCCATAATCGCTTGGTCAACCCCAAAATGCCCCAAAGGTGCCCATTATCCCTTTGTCAAACTCTGTAAGGTTATTGGTCAAACCAAAAGCTCCAAGGATTCTATACAAGTTATCTTGGTCAATCCCAAAATCCCCAAAGGTTCCCAATACCCTTGGTCAAACCAAAAAGCTCCAAGGATTCTCATAATCGCTTGGTCAACCAAAAGCTCCAAGGATTCCAACTTGGTCAATCCCAAAATGCCCCAAAGGTGCCCATTATCCCTTTGGTCAAACCAAAAAGCTCCAAGGATTCTCATAATCGCTTGGTCCAATCCCAAAATGCCCCAAAGGTGCCCATTACCCCTTTGGTCAAACCAAAAAGCTCCAAGGATTCCCACAATCGCTTGGTCAAAAATAAGAAAATTCAAAAACAATAAAATCATCAAAAATAACAAAAATTTGCATCTCATTTCCATGCATGCTCAAAATCATCACAACAATAAAGAGCTCTTTTTGCATCTCATCTTCATACTCACAAAAATAAATCCATCAAAAACACAAAAATAATAGCTGCATTAAGCATCACATCCATACATTACATATTTGTGGTCATAAAGGTCAAAAGGCACCATAGACTGTAATTACTTGGCAAATCCATCATTTTCCACATTTCTCCATTCTATAAATAGTCCATCAAAAATAAACGCCATTCACATCTTTTTCGCCATATCATAGTCGGTTGTCTTCTAATGTATCAAGAGTTTTCATCATTCAGCTGTCATTAGCTTTCTAGCCACGTATTGTACAAAGTCAGATAGATTTTACAAAGGTAGAGTTCTACTTGGATCACACCTTGTTACGTAGCATCCCAACACAAGTTAAAACACATAAAATAATTCCCAAGTTGTGTGAACGAAAGATGAAATCTGCAAAGTAATCCAGGTCACCATAAGTGAAATGGTTATCTTGCTCATCCCCCTATGCGAATGACCCCAAGAATGCTGAGAGTTGGCAAAAGGACAAGCATCTTCCCTACCCAATTCCCCAAGAATCCCAAGTTCTCAAAAAGTTGCAAAACATCAAAAATTTGCAAAAGTCAAAACTCCAAAAAAATTTGACATCACAACCAAAGTGCATACATCAAAAAGCACATACAATAGTGATTCTCATCACTCAATATTCAAAATCCCTTGCTCAAAAGAAAATATAACAAAAATAAACAGTGATTTTTATCACTACAAAAGAGCAAGTATCCCAATACAATTGAAGAAAAGAAGGGAGTCGAACTTGAATCCCTGGAACTCTCAACATTCGAGAAGGTCATGAAGTAAACCTCGATACCGGTTTGGTGGATAGCCTATCGGTCACTGGTGGTAAACCTCCCGCATGACGATATATCTGTCACATTAACTTGTGTATAGATCAATGTTTGCATGTGGATGAGCTAGCTTATGGTATCCTAGATAGCACCGTAGATTAATCTGACTAAATACAACAAAGGAGTTAGTGGAGCTAATTAGGTGATCCTCAGTACAGGTTTGGTTGATAACCTATCTGGCATTGGCGGTATCCTGACAAATACCACATAAACGAACTCAATTGCACACACAGGGATGTGAAATAACTTGGTCAAAGACAAGTCCGATTCATACCTTGTCCAAAAGTCTTGTAAGATAAAAATACAGTATTGGCTAGTTAGTTAAAACATCTGAGTCTCAGAAAACCTTAACTACATTCTAAACCAACTATGCTATCTTTCATCCTCGCATTGCCATCAAAAAATACAAAAAATAACATGTATACATAAAAAGTCATTTACCACAACAATCACCTAGGACAAAAAGCCATAAGTTCTAAATAGTCTATGGTGCCACCACCAAAAATCACAAATTCAATTCATCCATTCCATTTGCATATCATATAAATTAGAAACATTTGCATTCATCATAACATATGCATCCATCAATATAAATTAACATGCATACATACACATTCAACAATCATTGTGCATAACATCAAATCACGACACGTGTATAAATAAAATAAATTCATCTGTATATATATCATCAAAAATGCCTACAGGCTACAATAACTGGTCCTCTGACCCCACAAAAACAACAAAAACAACAAAAAAATGCACAAAAAATAGCAATAAAATTGTCCAATAAGAGTGCTTTTGCACTTGACATTTGGGCATGCAAAATAGATGTTGGGGTCACAAATCCTCACTATCCTACTCCCTAAGAAGGCTACCATAGCTGGACCGCTCCACGGGAGGACGGATTTGAGAATTTCATCCCAAAATGACGTCACAAAAAGGGTCAAAACCCACCCAAAAATAGCAATAAAATTGCCGAACAAAGCGCCTTTGCGCTTGACATTCTTGGCATACAAAACTGATGTTGGGGTCACAAATTGTCACTATCCTACTCCCTAAGAAGGCTACCATAGCCGGACCGCTCCACGGGAGGACGAATTTTTGACAATTTCAGCTCCAAAAAGCGTCACAAAAAGGGTTAACACCCACCAAAAATAGGTCTAAATGTCGAAAAACTGCACACACATTCAACGATAAACATCTGAAGGCACCCTTACACAAGTCATCTTGGGTCAAGCGACTCGTCGCTTTTCTCATGTAGGTCATTCCCTCATCGATTCGTCGCTTGAGGGGGTAGTCACACTTAGTCACCAATCAACAAATACACACCCAATCAAGGAAATGGCATGCATTCAAAGAATCATTGACAAAGACAATCACGGCCCTGCTTGGGGCAGCAAACAAGCAATAATCACAAGCTGATCAAACACTTGGCATTCATGAATCATGAACTCAAGGTTCCCATAGACAAAAGGTTGCACCCTTTGCCTATTCATGACTGATCAATGTCCAAGCTCAAGTAACACCTCACCGAAAAAGGTTAACACTTGAATTGAGTTCCTTCGCTCGTCAGAAGCAAGGATTCAAGAATGCATGCCCTTTCCATACTTGGGGCATCAAAATTTGGTTAGGTTACTAAGAAACCCTAATCATTAGTGCTTTGGTTATCTATTTTTGCTCAACACTGCGCCACGCACAGCGCATCCCAAAAAGGGGCATCTGTAGACACCAAAACAACACCAATCCGATTATGTGACTGCAAACACTGATCGCATTGACACACACAGCCCCCAGGGCAGCCCCCAGAGGTTAAACAGTGGTCCTAACCACTCACACAATAGTTTTGGAAGGTCAGAGGTCAATTTGGCACCTTCAGGCACTCTGCTCCATACTCGTTCCACCCAGGGACGATTACAAACTTGTATTCGCCCCACCCAGGGACGATTAGCAGTATTCGCTCCAGGGTGGGGCGAATAGCAAGTTTGACGGGAAAAAAGTCAAATCTTGACAAATGGTAGCTCAGATCCGCCACTTAACTCTTCCTTCATTGCATGGGAGTGTGAGTGAGCATTTTCGAGCGTTAGAGGCAGTTACAGGGGCAGTCATGGAGCCCCTAATCAGGGAGGAATCTTCTCCCCCTGGGAAGGCATGATTGCCAAGTGGCGCCTCTGCATGCTCATCCAAAGAGACCTCCAGGTCTATAAATTGGTGAGTTTTCTCACCACAAGAGATACAGAGAAGGAGCATTTTGAGCAATGAAGTGCTGTCATTTTACTTCCACACACACCTTTTGATTTGTGCCTTTCACATCCTTGATCTCTTTTGGAAGGGAGGTCATAGGGTGGTTATTGGAAGCACAAATCCGGAACCAAAACCCGACATTTGGCCACAATATCCCACCAAATTTGTTGACAACACCCCACAAGAGGTTTTGGACCCATCCCAAGTGGATTGGTGCCGAAATCGGGCCCCAAACGACGGGCGTCCTGCCCTCGGGCGCCCCCCACACTGTTGCAGTCCTAATCGCCCCGCCCCGAAGCGATTAGAAATCTATGGCAGATTTCCTTTCTATTATTTTTGCATTTGATTCTATGCTGCTTAGATAGGTTGTCATTCAAATTTCACATCGTTTTGAGCATTTTTGATCATGTTTCTATCATTTCCCGCCTTTACTAACATGCAGGTAGCATCATCAAATTCCTAGTGATAGAGGCCAAATTGGGAAAATCTGACCTTCTGGGTCTTCCCAAAATACCCCCATTTAGCTAACCCCCAACTTTGCAGGTGATTTGGAGCTTCCCGGATGTGACATTTGGGACAGTGCTTTTTGACGCTTTGTTGCAGGTCTATTCGTCCCGCCCCGGAGCGAATACAAATCTGTGGTGAATTTTCTGACTGTTCCATTTGCAGTGCCTTCCCGGTGATGTTTTGATGCCCCTGTCAAATTTTTAGTTCATTTGGATCTATTTTAGTTATCATTTTATTTATATCTTGCATGCACTAATTGAAGGCGTGGGGATTGCATGTTTCATTTTATCTACAGGTGCTACTGACTGTTTTCTGTTTCCTTGAATGTAGGATCTGGACATTAGAGGAGCAGCAAGGAGTCAAGACTCATCAACGCAAGCGGCGGTGACGTTTGGTCCGCCCATTTTACATGTGGGCACGCGGAAGAAGGAATAGCATCCATGGATGTGACAAGAACACATTTTAACGCTCCTAGCCCCTAAAAATGGAGGAGACGAATTGTAACCGAGTTCTAAAGCATATTAATAAAAAGGGCTGTCTTCCATATTGGCTTTTTATTTGGTTTCGATTCGTTTATGCCTCTTTCCTTTCATGCACTTTCAATTCATAGGATTTAGCGTTATCTTTTGTTTCGTTTGCATCGCATCTTGGATTTTCCTTTTTGTTTCCGTATCCTCGTGCTTTCAGTTGCTAAATATATTCCCAAAAAGTATTGGAGGTATGGATTTGTAATGATACTATCAAATACCCCACCATTACTTAAGAAAAATTGAGAAAACAACCGAGTTATTTTTCCAATAATTTTGAGCTTGTATGGGAAAATGTGTAACCCTCCAAGACCTATACCTCTTAAAACAAGGTAAAGATTAAAATTTGTCAAACTTCTTATCTCTATGGAGGAGTTTATTTGGATTGTTAAGATACACCCTACCTCCTCAAGACATGCTAGAGATTTTTATTAGAAACTTGCAATAATAGATCTCATATGATTTGGAAACATCAAACATTACCTCTTTCAAACAAGCAATAGATTTGAAAATAAAGGTAGAGAAGGCTCTTATTTGAAGAGATCAACTTAAATTAAGGAAATAAGAGAAAATATTGATGAAAACCCAATATAAGAACAAGCATGCCATTTATTATGGGGTAATGGTTAATAGACCAACCAACAATGTTAATGTTTCTAGTGTCTTGCAAAATTTGGTACTTAGTAAACCCCAAAAATACCCACCAAGGAATTATCACTAGACTCAACCAACCCCTTTCATTAGTACTCAAGAAAATTTTGGAATCTAAGATGATTGAATTACCCCTCATAAGATAACTTGACACCATGATAGTTTGGTATAAACCCAACCAATATTATAAATATCATAGGGTGGATGGGCACATGATGGGTCAATGTAAGAGGTTGAAACATGTGGTTCAGGACCTACTAGAAAAAGATTACCTTTTGTTTTGGATGACTCCCAACCCACTCCTAACCATAAACCTCTATAAAATTTAACCTTCTACTCAAAAAACACCCACAACCAACCAAGATATAGGGATCTTCTAAAATCCCCTACCAATCATGCATAAAAAATAACCAACCAAGTATCTTACAATAATATGCCACTTCCATACAATAACATAGTTGGTATGGTAGTAGTTACCACAAGACAACAAGATCAATCTCAATTGAATCAACAACCTCAAAAATAGACAAGTTCAACTTCTAGCCAACCCTTTGGACCACCCTTAGTTCTTAAGAGTACCCAAAAAAGGAGCACAAGTGTAGAAAAACCAACGTTAGTGTTGAAACCACAACCAAAATTCTCCTTCGACCTCAAACAATATTTAAGTAATATACCTACCAAGGTACCCTTCTTAAATATTTTACAAACCCCTTCTATTCATAGGTAAGCCTTGATAAATTTTTTAAGTCAATAATTTATTCCACAAGATCTTCCCCTTAGTAACCTAGCCAATGTTGTAGGTACTATTGGGATAAATCATGTATTTTTATGATGACGATCTTCCTTCCTCAAACTTACAAGGGGATTCTCCTCTTTACATTACTGTATATATTGGGGAAAATTTTATTAAACAAATCTTGGTAGACAATGGTTCCTCCCTCAACATATGTAGTAATAAAATATTACAAAACTTTGAACTTAAGGAGGTAGAATTAACCAAATATGATGTCGTTATAAATGCTTTCAACAATTATTCACAAGAAGCCTATGGTATCCTATCCCTTCCCCTTAGGGTGGGACCCAAGATCTTAAACACTTTATTTTATGTAGTGTTTTTCCCAACACCTTTTAATATTATTCTTGGCTGCCCTTAGATCCATGCAATGAGGGTTGTCCCTTCTACTCTCCATAAATATTTAAAATATGAATATAAAAATCAACTTATCTCCATCTAGGGAGACCCCCATACATTCCAATATTGTTCAATGGTTGATCAAGCCCAATATAACATCAATTTTTGTAGGTCGGAGGTGTAGACCAATTGGTTCATCCAAACACCATAAGGGGGGCAGAGGTCCAAGGTTCAAATCTTGGGCCTCATCGGACTGAATGATTATTCATTTCCTGGTGCTTTCAGTGGTGTAAAAGGTTTAAAGTGATTATGGCATGGTGGTTATAGGGGTGGATTGCATGAATATCTGTGTGGTAGCTTCTGGGGTGGACAACACAGAATACTACGATGGCCATAAAATCTGGACATCCTGCCCAGATTCATGGTGGCTACCGATTCCACCATGTAAATATATAAAAAAAAAAACATCAATTTTTGTCCATTTCTTTCTCTTCATAAACTTCCTCCTAGTTCTTCTTCTTTTTCTTTTCATCATCCTTCTCCATCATCTAAAATGACCAAGGAGTTTGAAAACTTTAAAATTAGTAAGGAATCACCAATGATGATCTTATCATAAGATCAAGCCAATCATCTAGTTGACAATCCTTTTATAGCTTTATCCCAACTACCATTTTTATCCCAAACTATGGGGTTTCCCCAAGGGTGAAGTAGTACACATTAATATGTGTACCTTTATCTATGCAAGAATATCCCATAATAAAAATATCTATGGTAGCAACACCTTCCTAGTAGAGATAACATTTACCCATTGTTACCTATCCAATGATTACCTACTTCCTAAGCAAATCCTATCTAGTATGGCATATGGAGGTAAGGGTTTGGGGCCATAATAAAGAGGTAGTCAACAAAATTTACAAGTTTTTATTTGGCCTAGGAGATGTGGAATAGGCTACATCCCCAAAAAAATCTAACCCCTACCAACTTATGATGATCAATTTGTCACCTTTTCTAAATTCATGGATCATCATGACTTAGAGTGTAGTAATAAGGATGAAGAACCCCTTCTCCCTCTAACATATTTTTGCAATATTATAACCTTATTTCACCCTTAGTTAATAGTGACTCCCAAATAATATGCTAAATGGGTACACTTTATGACAAGGCTCATGAAGATATCCTTCAAAATAGATTTTTCTTTGATGGGTCAGTCCCTTGTGTCTCCCATAGCCAAACTTCTAAGTCTCAAGAGGATGTAATTCCTATATCTCTTAAATATCTTGAGAAACTAGGATTTATACTAGCCCATCCTCATTATGATGATGAATCCCACATCCTTATTAAGGAGACCCTAGACATTAATATAGGAACCAAAGAGAGCCCTAGACTCCTTAACTTTAGAAAGTCCGTATCCATGGACAAGTAGGAACAATTGACCAAGTTATTCATAAATTTTCAAGTTATTTTTGTTTTTTCATATGTCGACATACCAAGGCTTGACCCTTACTTAGTCATACATCACCTAGTGGTTAGACCCAATGTTAAGCCTATTACGTAGAAGCTTAGAAATATGCATTTTAAAGTTGCTTTATTAGTCAAGGAGGAGCTCCAAAAACTCCTTGATGCCAATTTTATCAAAGCTATTGACTACTTTGATTGCATTTCAAAAATCATTCCTATGGCTAAGAAGGAAGGCACAATCAAAATATCTATTGAATTTCATTTAGATTATTTAAACCAATAATATTTGTTGGATGAAAAGTGCATCCATGCCTTATGGAATCTCTAATACTACTAGAATAGGCTCAAGCAAACTCACTCTAAGAAATTTTGCACTTGTTCTTTTTAGGTTGGGGACCTTGTCCTCAAAGAAAACTAGAAGAACACTAATGCTTGCACAAATCTAAAGGGTAAATTTCAGCCCAATCGGTATGGCCCCTTTGTCATAACAACTAAGTTTAGCTTAGGAGACTATCACTTAGCAACATTAGATGGTATATAACTAAAAGAACCAATGAACATAATTGACTTAAAATGATATTATGCATGAATCCACATCATATCTCTTTTGTTCTTCTTTTGTTGATCATCTCTATTCTTCTATTGTATTTTCCTTTTCTTCTTCCTTCATTTCCTTTGTGCCAGCTCACATTGATTTGCTTGATCATACTACATGACTACTTTTCATAACTTGCATAAATTGCTTGGCATACTTATTTTTGTAAATATGATTGTCATATAGTTACATTTTTCTATTTGATCATACTTGTATGACTACTTTATTATATAGATTTTTAGGGACTTTGAAATTAGTCAAGTGATGAAACCTAGTTATATTTAGATCATATGCATTGCACTCATACTAGGTCATTGATGCTTAGTGAATCCCCAACCTAGGGTACATTTGTTGTTCCCTTATCGGGATGCTAATAATTACCTCAATTGTTCACACATATATACATGAGGTATTTCTATGCTAGCATAAACCTCATATACTTACATTTTTACATTATTACATCTATTGGTACACACAACTTCTTGTCCATATATTTCTTGACCTTGAAAATATAAATAATCAGTAAAATCCTCCCTCAGTCAAGGGATATATGTTCCTTATTTTCTAATATATATATATGGAGTAATACTTCATATACATGTGACCTGGGTTTAGTATTTTATTCTTTTATATTCATTGATATTGAAATTTTTAAATACTTATCAACGTTTCTTTCAATCATTATTATTCTCTCTAAGATATGGATATACACTCCTTCTATCTACACATATTGTTTTGATCACACTTCTTGATTGATATTTCAATTTTTAAGGGGTCCTTGTAGAATAGGATAGATATCACATGAATATTATTTATGATATTCATACATTCATTGCCTATTCTATGTACATCTTTTAACTATTGAAATTTCAACCAAGGAATACACACACAACTTTTGATCACTTCATTCTTCTCATATATCTAGCATGTGCACACAAAATACCCTCTTGCTTTTCTTTGATCGGTCATATTATCTTCTTTAGTAAGCTAAAACCCCTATTGGGTTACACTCCTTTTGACCATCAACATGCACTACACCCCTATCGAGTTACACTTATTTTGGCTCAAAATGCAGTACACCCCATACATGATAGCTTCATGTCTACCAAAGAGCATCAACCTCCACCCTAGGCCATTTGTGAGCACACATCCTAGTGGATATTGATCCACCTACAACCACTAGTGAGCACACCCATAGCAGGTTTTGCTCCATAGTTTGGTTAGTAATGAGCACACACTCATAGTGGTTAAAGCTCCATTATGCTTGTTCTCATCAATGAGCATTACGTCCTCATAGGATAACTTCATGGCCACTCATGAGCATCACACCCATAGTGGATTTTGATCCATCCTCAGCCATTTGTAAGCATACATCCTCATAGGGTTTCACTCCATATTTTTCTCTTATTTTTCTTAGCTTATGTTTGTTTGATCATATTGATCTATTTGGTCTACACTAATTCAAATAGCATATTCTAAGCATTTTTTTCTTTCTTTGACCTTTTGGTGACCTTTTTCACTTTTTTCTTCCTTATTATTTTGTTTATGTTTTCCTTTTTTTTCTTCTTTCTCCTCTTGTCACAAATTCATGGTCTCTCAATATGAGGCACAAATTTTGGTGTAGATATCGGTCAACAAATCACAAATAATATTCTAAAAAATAGATAAATTGCAATAGGATTCTGAGATTTCGTATTAATTTTCATCAAAAATGGAGATATAGACCAGCCCCCTTTACAATTTTGAAATTTCCCTATAATATTTTGTTTTCCCTTTTCCTGCCTAGGACAATTCATTTGAAATTTAAATTTTAGAGGTAAAACTTCCCAGGGTCATAACTCCTTGTTCTTTGTTAGTGCATATTTTTGAAAAGCTATCAAAAATATCTACAACAATATGGTGCCCTAAAGGGCACTATGACCAATTTTCACCCCTCTAAGAGGCCTCTAAGGCCTTCAAATCTCACCTTTAAGTTTTAGTGGTAGGATTTTCACCATATCACAATAAAAATTAATACAATTTTTGGATGATGCAAGATCACTCTTACACCACTGGATGCTCTTGCATCAAATTCACTCTCTAACAAATTCATGGTCATTCTTTCCAGGGCAAGAATTTGACCAAAGAGTTTTTTTCTCTCTTCTTATTTTTTCTTTCTTCCATCACCTTTTCTTGTTTACATCTAGCTATCTAGTCTTTTAATAATGAGTTAAAGTCATCATGCATTTTTTAATCGAGTTAATTACTCATGAATTCCTTCATTTTCTTCACTTTCATTCGTTTATCCTCTCATGCATAAAAAAATTAACACACATATAATGCACACACATTAAACAATAAAGCATCAAGTTATTTACTACTCAAAAGAGAGAGTACATATCAGCCAGATTGGTGTGCCACATTAAAAATACTAACTCACTCAACCATCCCTAGGGATGCATGCCACACTTATAATTGATATATCATTCTGATCCCTACCCTAGCTCTATGATCTAGTATTTTATATTATACCTACTAGAGGTGATCCTAGTGGGGGCATGTTCACATATCATGAACAATCCATGTCTATGAATTTGATCGACTCTATAGCCATTGGGAGTATGGTAGAGTTATCCTCTGATCTATTGGTATAGCCTATAAGTACTTCACCTGGTAGAAGATCTCCCTCTACATAAATACCTCCAATCCCTCTCTCACTCTATATAGATCCTCTTATAGTAGATGAATCCCCTTGTTCTATTGATTACCAATAATGATAGTCACCCCTCATTTTGGGTCTATTGACACTCTCATCCTAGTTAGCTCATCTCCCCTTGAGGAACTTTGCCTTAGCCCTTATTGTATCCCTCTTTATTATTGCTACATCCTACTCTATGAGGGTATCATATTGCTTTATGAGTGTGGTGTTCAAGGCTACTTGTAGCCCATCAAGCCTCCTGGACCTATCCTATTAGAGTAGGCCCATATTCCTCCACATAGCCACCATCCTAGCCCATATTACCTTTACTTCCCTATTCAGGTTATCCTAACCCATATTCTTAATATGTTTCACCTTTATTACAAAAGGGTCAATACCTACAGTTCCACTCAACCCAATCTATACCATCATAGGGGTAATGCGTACCCTTGCTATCCTTGAGATGGTGATGATAGTCCTATTGATCGTCACCATATCCACCCTAACTTAAACCTATGTTTGTCTAGGCTAGCCTATCACCCTTTTTCATCACTTGGTAATCCATCAGGTGGCCTCTCATAGTGCTAACTATATGCCCTATTCCATGACCTAGTACCTCTTCATTGCCACCAATGGATATATGCTTGAGGGCATGATTCCCATATATAATATATTGTATCTAAATACTACCCTAACATAATCCACCCCTAGTTCAATGTACAGGGTATCATATAGGCCCTCTTTGCAAAACCTTACCATATCAAGATCCCCTCTAACCAAGCACATTCATGCAACTGATGAATGAGGTATTGAAGGTATTTTTAGGAAAAAATTTCATTGTCTATTTGGATGATATTTTAATTTTTAGTAAGACCTTGAAGGAGCACCTAATGCATATATGATGAGTTTTTAAGAAGCTGAGGGAGGATTAGTTGCTGATTAATTTGAAGAAGTGAAATTTTGTGAAGGAGTTGTTGTATCTAGGATTTATAATCTTAGATGAAGGTATTAAAATAGAATAAAAAAAGGTGAAGGCTATAATTGAATGACCTACCCCAAGGAGTAGAACAGAGCTAAAATCATTCCATGGTATGGCTAGTTTTTACAAAAAAAATTATTAGGAATTTTAGTAGTATTTGTGCACCCCTAATAGAGACAATGAAAGGGGATAAGAAGGAGTTTAAGTGGAATTCAAGAGCAGATATGAGTTTTGATATGTTGAAGAATAAATTCATAGAGCAACCTTTTTTGGTACTTCCAAATTTTAATAAGGTATTTCAGGTAGATTGTGATGCTAGTGGTAGCGCCATAGGAGTTGTATTGAGTCAAGAAGGTAAACCTATTGCTTATTTTAGTGAGAAGCTTAATGATTCTAGAGAGAATTATTCTATCAATAATCAGAAGTTTTATGCTATAGTTCAAGATTTGAAGAAGTGGAGACACTATTTGTTCCAAAAGAGTTTATTCTATATATTGATCATCAGGCCTTACAGTATATTAATAGTCAACGAAAATTAAATCAAAGGCACTTAAAATAGGTTGAGTTTTTACATATTATACCTTTGTGTTAAAACATAGGAGTGGGAAGTCAAACATAGTTGCAAATACCTTAAGTAGAAGGTAAAAATTGTTGATAGAAATGAAGGCAGAGATTGTAGGGTTTGACGAATTTAAGAGTTTATATCCTGAAGATCCAAATTTTGTAGAGGCTTGGAGAGCTTGCTTGGCACATGTTACTTTGGACAGAGCTAAATGGTTAGATTTTCTAATCCAAGATGAAATATTGTTTAGAGAAAACTAATTGTGCATTCCTAGGAGTTTGATGAGAGATAATCTGATCAAGGAGAAGCATAGTGGAGGGTTGGCTAGACACTTTGGTTGAGATAATACCATTGCCCTTGTTAGTGAGAATTACTATTGACCATAGTTACAACAAGATGTGAATATATTTGTAAAAAATTACAGAGTATTCCAGAGGGCTAAGGGTGTGAGGTAGAACACTAGATTATATTAGCCATTACCTGTACTAGAGAAACCATGGGAAGACATCAACATGGATATTTTTCTTAGTATACCAAGGACACAGAGGAGGAATAACTCCATATTTGTGGTGGTTGACAGGTTTTCAAATATGGCACATTTCATTCCCTACCAAAAAACTAATGATGCAGTTCATGTTGCATGGTTGTTTTTCAAAGAGGTGGTACAACTACATAGTCTACCAAAGAGTATTATTTCAGACAGGGATACCAAGTTTATTGGGTATTTTTAGAGGACATTGTGGAAGAAATTGAATATAGATTTGAAATTTAGTTCTACATACCACTCATATACTGATGGAAAAACAGAGGTAGTGAATAGGAGTTTGGGTAACCTATTGATATGCTTAGTAGGAAGTAAGCCCAAGGGATGGAATTTGGTTTTACCACAGGCATAATTTGTTTACAATAATTTTTTTAACAGAAGTACTAATAAATTCCTATTCCATATTGTATATGGGAGCAGTGCAAGGATTTATTCTAAGTTGAGGAAGATAAATAGAGGAAAAAATAGTAGTGCTGAGGCCAAGGAATTTACAGAGCACCTGAAGAATTTGTATGAGGAGGTAAAGAAACATATTAACAATATGAACACTCAATACAATATAAGGGCAGACCAGAAGCAGCGATTTAAGAAATTCCAAGTGGGAGATGAAGTTATGGTTCACTTGAGAAAAGAAATATTTCCTACTAAAACCTATAACAAGCTAAAAATGAAGAAGTTTGGACCATGCAGGATCATAGAGAAACATGATTCAGGTAATGCATATGAAGTAGAATTTTTGAATGGGCTTAACATATCAATTGTGTTCAACATTTTTGATTTGGTAGAATATTATGAAGGGGATAAGGATGAGGTACCAGTAATAGAAATTTGGGATATTCCAACGTCTACTCAAGAGAAAGAAGAGATAGAAGAAATCCTAGACACCCGCACTAGTAAAAGTACAAGGAATAGGTAGTATGAGGAATATATGGTTAAATGGAAGGGCATTCCTATTGAAGATTCATCTTTGTTATCAAATACAGAGGTTGACCACCTTGGTTTTCCTCCAATAGTAGAGAAGTAAAGGTCACTTCTCAATTTACCCTAGGTGGCTGATGTAGGAGCATCCAGCGATGTAAGAGTGATCTTGCATCACCCAAATTTATATTTTTTTCATTTTGTTGTAAATATTATTTAGTTATTTAGAGGATGGATAAATAGACCCAACATTGAAAGAATATTTTCAATATCCTAAGCATTTTGGAAGATAGTAAAACTTGGAGGACTTCTACCCTGTCAAAACTAGTGAAAACCTTGCTAGTAAAACTTGGAGGTCAATTTTGAAGGCCTTAGAGGCCTTTTTAAGGGCTTAAATATGGCGGTATTTGTGTAAACATAATACTAGGAACTAAACCCCTTCGAGAGATTTCTGAAAACATACGCCAATAGTCGTTTCGAGCAATGAGCGATGAGTTATAACCTCGCGAAGTTTGCTCTCGAAATTCAAATTTGAAATAGATGGTTCTAGATGGGAAAAGGGAAAATAGGGGGAATTTCGAATTTGTAATCAGTTGGTCTCTGTAAGCTCCATTCTTATCTATAAATAATATAGGAATTTTTATTGCATTTAACTATTTCTTTGGTTTGTGTATGTTCAATTGATATCAGTGCTACTTCATTATATTTTTTATTTATTTATTTTGGAGTCATAAGGTGTGCTAATTAAAATCAATCAATTACAAAAATTCATATTTTAATATAGGGAGATATAAAAGTTATTTATCATATGACTAGTAACTTACATTGGTTTGAATATTTAGAATTCAAGAATAATATCTCTCTAAATATTTTAGATGATAACAAATATCTAGTTCATGGAACCGATAAAGTAATACCTAGTATGTCTTTTTCACGTTTCATACTAGAGAATGTTTTATATGATCCAAAATGATCATCCAATATTATTTCATTTATTCAATTGGTTGCAAATGGAAGAAAAATTGAATTCAAATATATAAGTGAATGTAGCAAATGCATAATCAAGAATAAAAATATAACAAAAGCCACAAGATCGATAAAAAATAGAATATATGCTTCAGATTCAATTTATTTTCTCAAGTACTTATTAACCATTTATCCCAAGATGAATATGATGATAAATTGCTTGAGTGTTTAGAAAGACTAGATATAGGGAATTTGATCCAGTAGAATCTAAATTTTTCCTACAAATGTAAGCATTGGGTGAACACAAGGTTCATGATGATGAAGCATATTCAAAATAAGTGGAAGATAATATTGTAATAGTAGACATAGAAACATAAAATTAAAACTTATTACACTATTTGGTCAAAAGTAACATTGGATTTTAGAGTTTGATTAATAAAATTTAAGTTCATTATCAACAATATAGATGACCTAAACAAAACATTATTATTTGAAAAATATAAATATAACATCAAACTTTAATGGTATTAAGATATATACAATGTTAAGATTTGAATAGGAATATTGTTGTAAATATATTTATGATGAATACACAATCACATTTAGAGAATATTTACAATCAAAAGTTGAAGAAAATAGCTTAAATGCATATAACAAGCCAATATTTCAAAAATTATTAAGTGAAGCATTTAAATCCTTATGCATCTATAATGAACATTTCTAAAGATATATATTTAGAATTCAATTAATATTAGGTTTTCAAATTCCATAAGATGAAGACAAGGCATTTAGTTATATTTTTATTAATTTATAATATCTTGTACCATATTCATTTAAGTCCTTATAATCCTTTATGTAATTATGAATGATGAGCATCATGTTATTATATATTTTGTTGCCATACTAGCAATGATCCTAGGTTAACCTTTACTATATTTTGAACAAAAATGTTTTTATTACAATGACATATGACAAAGCCATGAAAATTAAGTCTTATAAAAAGAATCATATCATACCTATAATAATATTAAGAACTTATGCTCTCATAAACAAAAATGTGTAGTCCACCTATATACAACTACACTTATTTTATAATGATACTTCCTAACAAGGTAATAAACATGTACAAAATCATTCAATGCATGACCATCATCGTAAAGAATAATCACTATTATCTTTATATTTAAATACTTTTAATTATTTTAACTTATACATTCACAATTTCCATATATGTGATGTATACCGAAGCACACTATAGAGAGTCCACCAAAATTAGCTTGCTTACATAACTAAAATACTTTTACTTCTTTTTATTATTGAATTGCATATGTGTAAATTCTATATAATGGCAAAGGTTTTTATAAAATCAAGTTCTTTGTTATACTAGACCATCTTTATAAAATAGATCATCATCCCACATGGACCTTGTGCTCTGAGAGCCAAAAGTACACGTAAACTATTACAAAAATATTAATAATCATAATAATAATTTTAACAAATAACTCTTCGGTTGAATGCAATATCCCATAATTCCAACAAAATATCAAGCCAACATCTTATTAAATAAGAACGAATACGTAAGAAATATAAAAACACATACCATATTCAGTTATTATGATATGGTTGTTTACTGTAAATAATTTGTATAGCCTTCGACACATCGTCAGTGGCAGTTTTTAGTGAATTTGACTCGTTCAACACATTTTTGCAAACATCCAAATCAGAACGGGCCTTGCCTACTAAATTCCTCAGTGCAGATTTTGCATTGTGTAACTTGGGTATCGTTACCAATGAATTCTTCAAGTTTCGAAATATGGCTATGCAATGATTGAGAGCTTGGCTATTGGAAGGTTCTTGCCTTTGTCCCAAATGATTTTGCATAGAAACAATAAGCTTATCGACTTCATCAGCAATAGCAGCTATAGCAAATTCAATGACGATTTCCTTGCCTGACCTTATCTTCTTCTTTGCCTCGGGATATGATGATATCGTTGAAAGACAAGACATAGGATCAGCCATGTCTCTACACACCATTTCAATTGTATTTGTTTCATCTGCACTACAGCCAACAAAAAGCATCAATAGTATTATGCCTACAACAACCAAACCAACTCTCCTATAATCCATGTTCAATTATCCCTTGGGAATAGGAGAGGAGAAAATAAAACTCTTATGACAAGAAGAGAGCAAAAGCAAAAGGTATCCTCTGGTGTTTGCACAAGCATGCATTCATTCTATAACGCGGTTTTCTTGCTTGTGTCCTTCTCCTTTTATAGCATATATTAGGCCCTTATAATGGTGCATAACAGAATATTTGTTTTCTTTCATTCGAATATGCTCCAATAGAATATTAATATTTTGATAAGGGGAGTTATAAAATATTGCATTTTGAAATGGTAATGAAGAGTCTAATTAATAATGTGTTAAATAATTAATAGCAACTCCAAAATAATAATAAATAAAATAGTAACTCTCCTAGGCGCTGAAATCAAGTGGAAGGAAAAAATACTCATTGCTCAGATAAGGACTAGCTCTCATAGGCTTAGATGTGAAACAGGGAGATGGACAATGCCCAAAGAACAATGGGAAGAAAGGATATGTACTCTATGCAGCATAGGGGCAGTAGAGACAGAGGAACACTTCATCTATAAATGCCCGAGTTTTTCAGATATCCGTGACAAATACAAAGAAACACTTGGGAACGAGTTTACTAAAGATTTATTTGAAGACAAGTAAAATAAAAAAAGTTGGAGAATTGCTAACACAAATCAGCAGGAGAAGGAACAACCTTCTCAAAGATATTAAAGATCATATGATATGATTTGAGTAATTGTACTTCCATATTTGAGGTCCCATAGACCATATTTGGGTCTCGCAGACGTAATTAAAATCTTTCATTCATTCATTAGCAGTTAGTAAAAACAATGTGGATGTAATCAACTTTCCTATATATCCAAAACAAAACTCAAAAATAACAATAATAGTATAAGTTAATATTTTAGGGCATACTTTAAATTAAAAGTAAGTAAAATTTTTAACAGTAGATGATAAGTTTAATAAAAATATTTTTATAATATATTTCCAGTTTATATAAGTAATAAATTAAATTTATCTTTATATATAATAATGTTTAAGCTTTTAAAATATTCCTTTTCATGTATAAGTATTATATTACAAATTTCAAAAATGGATGTATATATATTTATTTTTGAAACAAAAAATAAATTCAACAACATTATAAATGTTATTATAGAAAAATATATTCAAATGATGCATATCAATAAGAGGATAGACATCAAAATATTTTGTTTCCTTAGCTTAAATTTGTGGTGGATATATTACATGTCTGAAATTTAATTTTAATTTTAATTATTATTTGGATTATCATGACATTAAACCCAATAAAAAAGAAAAGATATATAATACCAATTTGTATAAAATATATTAATGGTTTTGCTCAAAATTAATGATTATGATTATTATTAATATTACTTTGTAGGTGCCACAACAACGTAATTATTCACAATGGTTCGAATATAGATACTAGATAAATTAATAATAATAGATAATTTAATAGCATCAATAGGATTAGGGGAACATAAATTCACCCTATAAAATATGTTTGGGATAATCCAAACTTCTTTCTTTGAATCCTATAACATAGGTATAATGTCAAACTTAAATCTTTTCAAGAAACTTGTAATCTTAAGCTTTAAAAAAATATAATGTTATAATATTTTTATGAGAAATATATATGTGTACATTAGAAACATGGTTAGAGCTTGTGTAATGTTAAAAATAAATCCAGATCCCTAGTAGATAAGATTATGGAGATTACAAAGTGAAACATTCAAATCCTAATGCATGCTTAATGAAATTTTTGAAAAATATATATCATCAAAATTTAGGATTTCCTATGATTTGAGAGTCCCTCAGAAATCACTTTTTGTACCTTTTGGTCAATTTGCAAGATAAGAATCTTACCATTTATGTTATGTTCTTATTTGACAATTGTCTTGGATAAAAATATTATGTGATTTTGAAGAAAAAAATTATATTATAAATGACATAAAAAAAGTAAAGAAATAGAATCTGGGAACATAATTAGAATCATATCATGATAGATATAACATCATCCTTAGACATGATATGAGATGTGTCTATTGAATGTTTAGAACATGTGTATCGTGTGTGTTTTTAAATTTGAGAATAATATTTCATGCATCCAATAATTAAAATTTTGAAAAGCATAAATTGAAATATTTGAATCCTTATTTAGGCTAAACATGGATTGCAAAGATCTTAGTCTAGGGCATGTAATTTAGTTCTAATTTTTTTGATTTTGGAGATCTTGTGTCACACAACATTAAGTCCTTTCATGCCATCATGTATGGTAAACATCTTAACATTTTATGTTTTTTTTCATTGGCAAATGGTCCTTTAATTAAACATTTACAAATCTTAAGAAAAGAATTGTATTGAAATAACATGTGTTAAAGAAATAAAAATTGTATATGATAACATAACTAATCATTTCTAACAGTTTTATTTTTTAATTAGTTATAGAACTTAATCGTCAATTCATCCTATTCAAAGAATTTTTATTTTCTAAATTAAAATTCAATATTTGATATAAGATGCAAAGGAAAAAGCTCCATTAATTGTAGGTGCTTTCTAAAATATATATAGCTTAGGATTTTATGGGTTAAGGAAAGGGTCTATTGAAATTCATTGTGTACTAGAGGAAATTGAATCTCTTCATTCATCCAACTTCTAAAGGTGATAGGTAGGATATCTAAAATATATAAAAAGAGATTGAATTATTGTTATTTGTATGCCTTTACATAATATTGATATATGCTTAACATCTTTGGTTGGAATAGAATTTAGATAGGCATAAATTTAGCCATGAAATAACAACACTATGTACATAGCATGAACCTTTGAATATTATTACAATGTATGTAATTTTATACTTTTCAAACAAAATAAGATATTTATAATTCATGGGTGAGGAAAATGATTCAACTAAGTTAAAATTTTATGAGAATGGATCTAAAAAATACTATGATAAGAAAATATAGTATGACAAAATCGATGTTTCCTCTCTCCACTTCATTGTTTTAATTCATACTATAGTATATAACAATGTATATGTCCATACTTTAAATAATTCTCTTTGCAACACATTTTTATTGATGGATTTTAAATTTGTATTTCTACTTTTGATCAGAAGAGTAACTATATGTTATACAAATATGATAATAATATGTATCTTCTACTAGTCCAAACTAGTTATTTTCTTCTCACAAATTATGATGGTTATGTTGCTTTCTTTAGAAATGTATTTCTTTGCATATTTAATTTGGAACCTAACATCTAGAATATTCTTTTGTCAATAAAATATCAACATATAATCTAATAATTGTAAAATCTATGGATTTTAAGTATGTATTGATATGTATATAACATAGAATTCCATTTTATGGGAGAAGATGTGATATAATTCACAATATATTAAAAACAGAACTCAATTGTTTTATAATTCATCCTAAACGTTTTATTCCAAGAGGTAGACATGATTAGATAATATAATTACACTAGTTTTAAGTTCATTCTTTTGTATAATACTGATAGGTGGATAATATCATTATTTTCCAAAGAATGGATGTATTACAATGAAATAATATGTCCTTTAAGTCATGAATATTTATAATCCATGAGTGACAATAACAAAATGAAAGGAATTTGAATCTTTCAAGATCTTTTTATAAATAAATAATAACCTCATTAGCTTCATGAACACTGAATCATAAAACTAGTTCAAGGACCTTAGGTTTGTCCTTGGACTATTCGATGATATATAGGACATGATGATAATAACAAAATATAAAAACATGGATCAAGTATATTTCTATAACCTATTTAAATTTCATTTGCTTGAGCATTACAAGTCTCATTAGTAGCTTCTATTACATAGCATCCAATAAGACACATAATTGTTTTTATCCCTATAACAACCAAACTTCTTCTCATATAATCCATTTTTACTTATATTGTGTGAGAGGAAAGGAGAAAGTAAAATCCTAAAATTGAAAAAAGAAGAAATCAATAAACATTGATAATAAAATTTTAATATAACATTAAAAACTTATTATAGATATTTAGGTATTATTAAGAATTATTTGCTAAATTATAATACATTTAGCTTTGCAACTTGCCAATTACATATAAAATTAGTTTTGTTTTAAATTACAAAAACCATCTTAAATTTTATTAACTCTGAAGTCCATATAAATTTTGGAGTATATTACATTATTTGGTACATGCGAATGTGGCCCATGTTACCTTCATGGTACATTTTTAAATAATAGATTATGGTCGAGTTCATAGTTTAGAGTGTGGTTTATATTCTCTCTTTATAGAAGTGTGAATGTGCAGGAAATGCATAAGTGTAATTTTAAGTTGTAATGTGCTAGAAATGCACAAATATCATGTGAGTTAGAGTGCAAGTGTAGGTTGATTAAATATGCACAAGGGTCTTGTATGCATGTGTGTAAATATGTAATTTAAATATGTGAACAAGTGTCCTAGGTTGGTTTAAAAGTTGTAGAAGTGTAAGAGTCGTGTAGAGGTATGCAAGTTGTAGAAGTGTAAGAGTCATGTAAAGGTATGCAAGTTGTAGAAGTGTAAGAGTCATGTAAATGTGTGCAAGTATTGTAGATTCATGTATTCATCAAATATGCAAGTGGTAAGTAGATAATCCAAGAGTCATGAGACGTGGCATATGGATAGCAATAGTCAATAATCCAAATAAACACATTATTGTGGCTATATTATGGAGGAAATTATCCATAGGGACATATAGAAAATATCATATTAATAGATATTATTATCTAATTGTATGAAGCAGAGGAGTAATAAAGATTATATATTTTGAGCAATTAATGTTGTAGTTTGTTCTTCATGCATAGTACATGAATGATTCAAGGTATTTACATTCATATTTCAACATATAACTGAATGTTATTTTATTTGTTTTAAGCTTTGATATACATATTAATTTGCTCATATCATTCTACTCTTATTATTATCTTGATCTTTATATATTGTGGTTATTTTATATTAGGTCCTATGTGATATAACCTATGATATTCCATGGTAATATAAGGCTTCAAAAGCCACAAATTGTATCAAAGCTACTACTAGACTCTGTCCAAATTGATAGAGTTAGTTTAGCCACTATTATAAATTAACTTTGTCCACATTTGACAAGGTTGATTAAGATCCTATCTACTTTAAAGACAGTGAGAATCATACTCTAAAGATCATATTGAGCAGAAATATTAGGTTTTTGCTATAGTTGAATAATAACCAGTGAAGATTGTGAGTCAACTATATTGACTGAAAGGTAAATCAACTTTGAGATAGTTGGTCATTTAGGGACATATCCAACCCTTGACATTGAAGATTTGTACTAAAAATTTGAATATTTAGGTACATTGAAAGTCACATTGACATTATATTGGATTCTTTAGTAAGAAGGAGAATCATATTGAGTTCTTAGTGTGACCTAAAATGATGTAAATTCAGGTCCAAGGTGTAGACCAATTGGTTCATCCAAACCCTATAAGGAGGGCGAAGGTACAAGGTTCAAATCTTGGGCCTCACCAGACTAAACGCTTGTCCCTTCCTTGGTGCTTTCAACGGCGTAAAAGGTTTAAAACGATTATGGCATGGTGGACAGACTGCGCGAAGATCTGTATGGTGGCTTCTGGGTCGGAAAGTGCAGAATAATGTGGCAGCCATAAAAGCTAGACAACCTACCCGGATTCGTGGCGGCTACCAATTCCACCATGTAAATTCAAAAAAAAATGATGTAAATTCATTGTAAGAAACTAACAATGGACTCCAAGGGTAAAATTGTAAGACAAACATCATACAAAATACACCAATAAAAGAAACCTGCAAATTCTTCCTTTCATTATCTGAATTCACATCCCCCTTACAATAGAGTCTCCCACTTCTTATACTCCCAAAAATAAAAATGCTAGCCTATGCTACCCCCTTTCTAATTTTAGTCACTTTTGATTTTTAGCAACTGAGTTGCTATTTTTAGTAACCCTAAAAAAAATAAAAAATAAAAAAAACTTGGATGGCATACAAAATGGAATCATGCACCCGTTATTAAATAATAACCACTATCCCAATATAGCAACCCAACTCTAGTTCTGCACTAGTAGTTATGATAATTTTTCAGTTGCAAAAACTGATAATTATATTAAAAGCTACTTTTGGGTCTCCTAGAGGCATTTTCTTGTGTGCAAATGCAAAGGGTATTTTTTTTTAAGTTCTCCATGTCATCCAATATGTTCTAAAAAAAGAAATGGGAAAAATGAGTAGTCAGAGCAAAAGTTATGGCCTTGACAAGGTGCATCATAAAATATTATAGATTTTAAAAAAAAAGTGTTACAACAGAGATCAAGCTATATAAGTGTGAGAAGCTTCCTATAGATAATAGATAAGAATTCTAACTTCTACTTGTAGAGTATATAAAAATTAAAATTTGCAATGAATTGAGAAGCATTCAAATATTCCTAAGAAAAGTTGATAATTAGATTAATAAGATTCAGGTCATGTTGACCTTGACATAGGCTAAAAAAAGCCATTATATAAAGGAGTTAAAAGATAAGAAAGAAGATTCAGGTCATGTTGACCTTTACATAGGCTAAAAAAGTCCATTATATAAAGGATTTAAAATATAAGAAAGAATATTCAAGTCCTATTGATCTTGACATTGGTCCAAGAGACCATTATACAAATAAAGTACAAGAGATAAAGAGATTCGAGTCATATAGACCTTGAAATTGATCCAAGAGGTCATTATAGGAAGAAATTGCAAGAGAAATATATTCAGATCATATAGACATTGATATTGGTTCAAGAGATCATTATAAGAAGAAATTGAAAGAGGATAAAAGATTCAGGTTATATCGATCTTGACATTGGCCAAAGAAGTCAATTTAGAGAAATGAAACATTAAAGTAAAAGAGGATTTATTATAAATATTTGGCTCAAGAATCCAAGAAGACCATAAAAGTAAAAGAAGAAGGAAGAGTTTACAAGAGATTTTTGTAGAAATAAATAAGGAAAGATCATATAAAACATAAGAGGAGAAAGAATATTAGGAGTTATAAAGTTTATACTAAAGTTTTATTTTTGAAAAGTGTGGAGTGATAAGGGTTTCTACTTTAGTTATTTTATTTTGAATTTTCAAAGTATTTGTGATAGAAGGTTTTCTTTTAGAATATTTTCAATTTTTGATAAAAAATGAAATTGAAAACTTTATATAAAGTTTTTGAAATTTTGTAGCTTTATTTTTTGGAGTTTAAAGGTTTTCTACATTGAATATTAAATCTAAAAATTTGTAAAATTTATATTTTTTATTTATTTATTTGGGATTCATAAGGTGTGCTACTTCAAAGTAATCAATTACAAAAATTTATATTTTAATATAGGGAGATATAAGAGCTATTTATCATATGAGTAGTAACTTACATTGGTTTGAATATTTAGAAGTCAAGGATAATATCTCTCTAAATATTGTAGATGATAACAAATATCTAGTTCATGGAACCGATAGTGTAATACATAGTAGGTCTTTTTCACGTTTCATACTAGAGAATATTTTATACAATTCACAATGATCATCCAATCTTATTTCATTTACTCAATTGGTTGCAAATGGAAGAAAAATTGAATTTAAATATATAAGTGAACATAGCAAATGCATAATCAAGAATCAAAACATAACAAAAGCTACAAGATCTATAAAAAATAGAATATATGCTTCAGATTCAATTTCATTTCTCAAGAACTTGTTAACCATTTATCCCAAGATGAATATGATGATAAATTGCTTGAGTGTTCAGAAAGACTAAATATAGCGAATTTGATCCAATAGATTCCAAAATTTTCCTACAAATGTAAGCATTGGGTGAACCCAAGGTTCATGATGATGAAGCATATTCAAAATAAGTAGAAGATAATATTTTAATAGTAGACATAGCAACATAAAATTCAAATATATTACACTATCTGGTCAAAATTAACATTGGATTTTAGAGATTGACTAGCAAAATTTAAGTTCATTATCAAAAATATAGATGACCTAAACAAAACATTATTATTTGAAAAAATATATGAATATAAGCATAGCATCAAACTTTAACGGTATGAAGATATATACAATGTTAAGCTTTGAATAGGAATATTTTTGTGAATATATTTATGATGAATACACATTCATATTTAGAGAATATTTACAATTCAAAGTTAAATAAAATAGCTTAAATGCATATAACAAGCCAATATTTCAAAAATTATAAACTGAAGCATTTAAATCCTTATGCATCTATAATGAAATTTTCTAAAGATATATATTTAGAATTCAATTGATCTTAGGTTTTAAAATTCCATAAGATGAAGACAAGGCATTTAGTTATCCTTTTATTAGTTTATAAGATCAATCAACTTCGAGATAGTTGGTCATTTAGGGACATATCCAACTCTTGACATTGAAGATTTGTACAATAAATTTGAAGATTTAGGTACATTGAAAGTCACGTTGACATTATATTAGATTCTTTAGTAAGAAGGAGAATCATATTGAGTTCTTAGTGTGACCTAAAATTATGTAAATTCACTATAAGAAACTGATAATGCACTCCAAGGGTAAAATTGTGATGGGGGACACAAAATCGCTCAGACCAAATTTCTCAATAAATCATTCATTAAACTTGGAAAAATATTACAATACTAGCCTGCAGGCATAGTTTTATTTTCCTGGTGCAAGCTGCCTCACATTCGGCGATCTGCTCGCACACTTCCTAGCCCGTAGGCGTAGTCTACTTGATCTGAACTCTACTTCCTCCTCCACCTTCTGGAAGAAAAATAGAACAAATAGGCCCAGAGCGACCCTCTTGCCTTCAGCTCTGCAAATTTGTCTTGGTCGTTTTTTGACCCCTTATGCATGCCTCTGCTTCCCATTTTAAATCTCTAGGTTTTCTTTGAGGTCCCGACCCTCTAGGCCATTAATGACCCACCTGGAAGAACACATCTTCCAAAACTAAAAAGTTGGCTCTTGTCCCCACCTTCGTGACTGAACCTTCACATATTTTCCCTAACTAGCAACTGCCACCAAGTTAGCCATGAAAACATGCATTGATGAGCCGTCTGATCATTTTTGACCTCTAGGTGCAGCCTTTGAGTGGCCACCATGCTCAACGAGCTTATCGAGTGAGAAATCATGCATAAATGAGGCCTGACCGCCTCGAGAAACACCATCTAGGAATGCAGGCCTTTTCGAACTGTGAACCAACAGCATGTCACGATATCGCGACATCTTTCTTCCTTGCTGCCTTTCTCTCCTTCGGGTCACGATATCGCGACATGTCATGATATCACGACATCTTTCCTTCTCGCTATATTCTTTCTCCTTTGAGTCGCGATGTCGTGACATGTCACGATATCACGACAATTTTCCTTCTTGCAATCTTCTTCTCCTTTGGGTCGCGATGTCGCAACATGTCACGATATCATGACAGTTTTCTTTTTTGCCTCCTCATCTCTCGGGTCATGAAATCATGACATGTCACGATATCGTGACATCTTTGCTCTTTGTCTTCTCTTCACCTTTCGGGTCGTGAAATCGTGACATGTCGCGATATCACGACATCTTGGCTCTTCATCTTCTCTTCGCCTCTCGGGTCATGAAATCGTGACATCTTTGTTCTTTGTATTCTCTTCGCCTCTCGGGTCACGAAATCATGACATGTCATGATATCGCGACATATTTGCTCTCTACTTTCTCTCTCTGCTTTGGGTTGCGAAACCATGACATTTTTTCTTTTGGCCCTTCCTCTTCTCTTTCGATCACGATTTCGCGACATGTCACGAAATCGTGACATTTTCTCTGGATGCCTTCTCTCTCTTGCTTCGGTCGCGATTTCATGACATGTCACGAAATCATGAAATTTTCTTCTCCGTGCCTTCTCTCTCCTTCTTGAGTCATGAAAATGGGACATGTGATATCTTGATACTTTTCTCCTTTGTGCCTTCTCTCGTCTTCTGGTCGTGAAAATGTGACATGTCGTGATATCACAACACTTTTCTCTCCTACGCCTCCTTTTGGTCCTTTGGTCATGAAAATGTGACATGTCACGATATCGTGACACTTTCCTCTCTTGCGCCTTCTCTTGTATTTTGGTCACAAAAATGTGACATGTCGCGATATCGCGACACTTTTCTCTCCTGCGCCTCCTTCTGGTCCTTTGGTCACGAAAATGCGACATGTCGCGATATCGTGACACTTTCCTCTCTTGCACATTCTCTTGTCTTCTGGTCACGATTTTGTGACATGTCGTGAAATCATGACATTTTTTCTCTCGTGCCTTCTCTCTCCTTCCTGAGTCGTGATAACGTGACATGTCGCGATATCGTGACATTTTTTTTGTCGCGATGTCATGACACTTTTGCTCCGTGCCTTCTCTCTCCTTCCTGAGTCACGATAATGCGACATGTCACGATATCGTGACACTTTTTCTATCACGATATCATGACACTTTTTGCTTCGTTCCTTCTCTCTCCTTCCTGAGTCACGATAATGCAACATGTCATGATATCGTGACACTTTTTCTATCGCGATATCATGACCTCAAGGAAAACACTTAGAAATTCTTTTGTTGATGCAATATTGCTCTGCTACCACCAAATGCTCCTGCATCAGACAACCGGGGTGGATTGAGAAGTGACCTTCACTTCTGTATTGTTCTACATTGTGTAGGATCCATTGCTTCTTCTTCATCTGATGGATCATCAACCTCCCAAACTTCATCTTCACCATGGTCTTCTCTCCTTGGCTCAACCCCTCTTTGCAACTCCTCTTGCAGGGCTTGCACTTTCCTTTGCAAAGCTCTGAAATATTCTTTAGGTACCACATTTCTCCCACCACCATGATTTCTTCATGGAGGCATTCTTCTTTGCTCTCTTCTCTTCAACCCTTCAACAGATCCTGATGTAAACTGCCTCACATTTGATGATCTGTTTACACATTCAGGAACTTTATGCTCTTCCACAGATCCTAGTGCAAACTACCTCATGTTTAGTGATATTTTTGCACACTCAGGAACTCTATGCTCTTCCACAGATCCTAGTGTAAACTGCCTCATGTTTAGCGATCTGTTTGCACACTCAGGAACTCCCACTCTGATACCACTGATGGGGGACATAAAATCACATAGACCAAATTTCTTAATAACTCATTCATTAAACTTGAAAAAAATATTACAATACTAGCCCGCAGGCGTAGTTTTCTTTTCCTTGTGCAAGCTGCCTCATGTTCGGTGATCTGCTCGCACACTTCCTAGCCCGCAGGCGTAGTCTACTTGATCTGAACTCTACTTCCTCCTCCCCCTTCTGGAAGAAAAATAGACCAAACAGGCCCAGAGCGGCCCTCTTGCCTTCAGCTCTGCAACTCTGCCTTGGCCATTTTTTGACCCCTTGTGCATGCCTCTACTTCCCCTTTTAAATATCTGGGTTTTCTTCGAGGTATCGACCCTCTAGGCCATTAATGACCCACCTAGAAGAACACATCTTTTGAAACTAAAAAAGTTGGCTCTTGTCCCCGCCTTCATGACTGAACCTTCACATATTTTCCCTAACTAGAAACTACCATCGGTTTAGCCGTGGAAACATGCATTGATGAGCCTTCTAATCATTTCTGACCTCTAGGTGTAGCCTTCGAGTGATTGCCATGCTCAGCGAGCTTATCGGGCAAGAAATCATGCATAAATGAGGCCTGATCACCACGAGAAACACCATCTGGGAATGTAGGCCTTTTCAAACTGTGAACCAACAGCATGTCGTGATATCACGACATCTTTCTTCCTTGTTGCCTTTCTCTCCTTCGAGTCGCGATATCGCGACATGTCGCGATATCGTGACATTTTTCCTTCTCGCTGTCTTCTTTCTCCTTCGGGTCACGATGTCGTGATATGTCACGATATCACGATAGTTTTTCTTCTTGATGTCTTCTTCTCCTTTGGGTCACGATGTCGCAACATATTGTGATATCGTGATAGTTTTCTTTTTTGCCTTCTCATCTCTCGGGTCGCAAAATCATGACATGTCGCGATATCGCGACATCTTTGCTCTCTATATTCTCTTTGCCTTTCAGGTCGTGAAATCATGACATGTCACGATATCATGACATCTTGGCTCTCCGTCTTGTCTTCGCCTCTTGGGTCATGAAATCGTGACATCTTTGCTCTTTGTCTTCTCTTCGCCTCTCAGGTCGTGAAATCGTGACATGTCGTGATATCACGACATCTTTGCTCTCTGCTTTCTCTCTCTACTTTGGGTCATGAAATCATGACATTTTTTCTTCTGGCCCTTCCTGTTCTCTTTCGGTCATGATTTCGTGACATGTCGTGAAATCGTGACATTTTCTCTGGATGCCTTCTCTCTCCTGCTTCGGTTGCGATTTCACGACGTGTCGTGAAATCGTAACACTTTCTTCTCCATGCCTTCTCTCTCCTTCCTAAGTCGTGAAAATGCAATATGTCATGATATTGCGACACTTTTCTCCTTTGCACCTTCTCTCGTCTTCTGGTTATGAAAATGCGACATGTCACAATATCGCGATACTTTTCTCTCCTGTGCCTCCTTTTGGTACTTTGGTCATGAAAATGCGACATGTCACGATATCATGACACTTTCCTCTCTTGTGCCTTCTCTTGTATTTTGGTCACGAAAATGTGACATGTCGCGATACCGCGACACTTTTCTCTCCTACGCCTCCTTCTGGTCCTTTGGTCGTGAAAATGTGACATGTCACGATATTGTGACACTTTCCTCTCTTATGCCTTCTCTTGTATTTTGGTCGTAATTTTGTGACATGTCATGATTTCATGACATTTTTGCTCTACACCTTCTCTCTCCTTCTTGAGTCACGATAACGCGACATGTCATGATATCGTGACATTTTTTTCTGTCACGACACTTTTGCTCCATGCCTTCTCTCTCCTTCCTAAGTCGCGATAATGCAACATGTCGCAATATCGCGACACTTTTTCTATCGCGATATCGCAACACTTTTTGCTCTGTGCCTTCTCTCTCCTTCCTAAGTTTCAATAATGTGACATGTCGCGATATCACGACACTTTTTCTATCGTGATATCCCGACCTCAAGGCAAACACTTAGAAATTCTTTTGTTGATGCAAGATTGCTCTACTGCCACCGGATGCTCCTACATCAAATTGTAAGACAAAACATCATACAAAATACACCAATAAAAGAAACCTGCAAATTCTTCCTTTCATTATCTGAATTCACATCCCCTTACAATAGAGTCTCCCACTTCTTATACTTCCCAAAATAAAAACCCTAGCCTATGCTACCCCCTTTCTAATTTTAGTCACTTTCAATTTTTAGCAACTCAATTGTTATTTTTAGTAACCCTAAAAAAATAAAAAATAAAAAAAACTTGGATGGCATAAAAAATGGAATAATGCACCCGTTATTAAATAATAACCACTATCCCAATATAGCAACCCAACTCTAGTTCTGCATTAGTAGTTATGATAACTTTTCAGTTGCAAAAACTGATAATTATATTAAAATCTACTTTTGGGTCTCCTAGAGGTATTTTCTTGTGTGTAAATGCAAAGGGTATTTTTTTTAAGTTCTCCATGTCATTAAACACGTTCTAAAAAAAGAAATGGGAAAAATGAGCACTAGGAGCAAAATTTATGGCCTTGACAAGGTGCATCATAAAATATTATAGATTTTAAAAAAAAAGTGTTACAACAGAGATCAAGCTATATAAGTGTGAGAAGCTTCCTATAGATAATAGATAAGAATTCTAACTTCTACTTGTAGAGTATAGAAAAATTAAAAGTTGCAATGAATTGAGAAGCATTCAAAGATTCCTAAGAAAAGTTGATAATTAGATAAATAATATTCAGGTCATGTTGACCTTGACATAGGCTAAAAAAAGCCATTATATAAAGGATTTAAAAGATAATAAATAAGATTCAGATCATGTTGACCTTTACATAGGCTAAAAAATACCATTATATAAAGGAGTTAAAAGATAAGAAAGAAGATTCAAGTCCTATTGATATTGACATTGGTCCAAGAGACCATTATACAAAGAAAGTACAATAGATAAAGAGATTCAGGTCATATAGACCTTGACATTGATCCAAGAGGTCATTATAGGAAGAAATTACAGGAGAAATATATTCAGATCATATAGAAATTGATATTGGTTCAAGAGATCATTATAAGAAGAAATTGAAAGAAGATAAAATATTGAGGTTATATCAATCTTGACATTGGCCAAAGAAGTCAATTTAGAGAAAGGAAACATTAAATTAAAAGACGATCTATTATAAATATTTGGCTCAAGAATCCAAGAAGACCATGAAAGTAAAAGAAGAAGGAAGAGTTTACAAGATATTGTTGTAGAAAGAAAGGAGGAAATATCATATAAAGTATAAGAGGAGAAAGAATATTAGGAGTTATAAAGTTTATACTAAAGTTTTATTTTTGAAAAGTGTGGAGTGATAAGGGTTTCTACTTTAGTTATTTTATTTTAAGTTTTCAAAGTATTTGTGATAGAAGGTTTTCTTTTAGAATATTTTCAAATTTTTAGAAAAAATCAAATCAAAAACTTTATTTAAAGTTTTTGAAATTTTGTAGATTTATTTTTTGGAGTTTAAAGGTTTTCTACATTGAATATTAAATCTAAAAATCTATTAAATTTATATTTTTTATTTATTTATTTGGGAGTCATAAGGTGTCCTACTTCAAAGTAATCAATTACAAAAATTCATATTTTAATATAGGAAGATATAAGAGCTATTTATCATATGACTGGTAACTTACATTGGTTTGAATATTTAGAAGTCAAGGATAATATCTCTCTAAATATTGTAGATGATAACAAATATCTAGTTCATGGAACCAATAAAGTAATACCTAGTAGGCATTTTTCACGTTTCATACTAGAGAATGTTTTATATGATTCAGAATGATCATCCAATCTTATTTCATTTACTCAATTGATTGCAAATGGAAGAAAAATTGAATTTAAATATATAAGTGAACATAGCAAATGCATAATCAAGAATCAAAACATAACAAAAGCTACAAGATCCATAAAAATAGAATATATGCTTCAGATTCAATTTCTTTTCTCAATAACTTGTTAACCATTTATCCCAAGATGAATATGATGATAAATTGCTTGAGTGTTCAGAAAGACTAAATATAGCGAATTTGATCCAGTAGAATCCAAATTTTTCCTACAAATGTAAGAATTGGGTGAACCCAAGGTTCATGATGATGAAGCATATTCAAAATAAGTAGAAGATAATATTGTAATATTAGACATAGCAACATAAAATTCAAACCTATTACACTATCTGGTCAAAATTAACATTGGATTTTAGAGTTTGATTAGTAAAATTTAAGTGCTTTATCAACAATATATATGACCTAAAAAAAACATTATTATTTGAATATATATATAAATATAAGCATAACATCAAACTTTAATGGTATTAATATATATACAATGTTAAGCTTTGAATAGGAATATTGTTGTGAATATATTTATGATGAATACACATTCACATTTAGAGAATATTTACATGCCATTTCACCGGTGTGAGTTTCACAGCCAACAAAAAGCATCAACAGCATTAAGCCTGCAACAACCAAACCAATTCTCCGATGATCCATGTTCAATTAGAAAGTAAAAGACTACTCTTATGACAAGAACAGAGCAAAAGCAAAAGACTTAAGCAAGGTATGCTCTGGTGCTTTCGCTAGCTTGCACAAGCATGCATTTGTTCTACATTGAAGCTTTCTTGCTAGCGTCCTCCTTTTATAGTATACGTTAGGCCCTCATAATTATTAGGCCGTCATAAATATATGTTGCGCGTAGTCAAAATTATTTATTTTGTTTCATTGGAATAATGCTCTAATGGAATCATAGCAGTTTGACGGGAGGAGCTATAAAATATTGTATTTCAATAATTGTTAAATAATTAATAGTAATTCAAGAATAAGAATAACAGAATAAGTATACTTTTTTTTAGATGTTTTTTAAAATTTGTAATAAGATAAGTGATAAAATTAATTAAATCCTTTCATAAGTATCTTTTATAATAAATTAAATTAAATCTATTTCTAATAGATAATAATATTTAAATTTAAAAAAAAAAGAATTTTCAATATATGTATTTATAATTATTTTTAAACAAAAATTAACTTCCATTATATTTTAAATATTACTATTAAAATTTAAGTTCAAATGATGCTTATTAATAAGAGGATAGACATCAACATAGTTTGATTCCTTAACTTTAATTTTAGAATGGATATATTAAATGTATAAGTATGTACAAAATTTAATTATAATTTAAAGTATTATGCAGATAATCATCACGTAATACAAATTAAAATGAAAAAATGTTTAAAATCTATTAATGGTTTTGTGTGTAATAATGATTATGATTACACTACATTACCACATTATTCCCAATGGTCTGAATATAGATACTACCTACGTTTATAATAATAGACATTTTAATAGGATGAATCAGATTAGGCAAGCATATATTCATCCTCTAAAATATTTTTGAGATAACCCAAACTTCTTTCTTTGAATCATGCAAGATAGGTATAATGCCAGCCTTAAAATATTTCAATAGACTTATAGTCTTAATATTTGGAAAGAATGTTTTAGATTTTGTAAGACTTTTTTTTTTTTTTAGATTTGAGAATGTATGAAATATTTTGTTTTTTTTTTTTTTGGCTGCCATGTTTTTTAGGTTGGTTTTTTGTGTTTAACACTATGAACTGAATGACATAATTTTATAAACACATTTATGACAAATATATGTGCACATCCTGAAAATATTTACAGTTTGTGTAATGTTTAACATAAATCCAAATCCTTAGTGCATAATATTTTGGAATAGTACAAAGTTAAACATTCAAATCCTAATGCATCCTTAATGATTTTTTGAAAAAAAAGTGTCATTACAATTTAGGATTTCCTATCATTTCAAAGTCTTTAAGTCTCTTCTTTCCGCTAGGATGAACTTCATTGGGTTGCAATGTCCTTAAGTCTAAGGCAAGTAATTTTGTTCTACTTTTGATGATTTTCTAGGATATTGTATCACACTACATTAAGTCCCTTTTCATGGCATTGCGTATGATAATAATATTAACATTGTATGTTTTTATTTCATTGGAAAATGGCCCTTTTAATTTTTTTTTAAAAATTTTTTAAAAAAAATTTTTGAAAAAAAATAGGGGGGGGGGGGAAAAAATTTTTTTTGAGGAAAAAAAAAAAATTTTTTTTTTTTTTTTTGGGTTTAAAAATTAATTCTTAATTCATTCTTTCTAAAGAATTTTTATTTTTTAATTAGATATTACTATGTCATTTAAATTAAGGAAAAATACCTCCATCAAATTTAAGGGCTTTCTTATTAATAAATAGCTTAGGATTATATGGACGAAGGAAAGGGTCTATGGAAAATTATCCTATATTAAAGGAAATTGAACCTCTTTATTCATCCAACATCTAAATATTATATGTAAGATATATAAATAAGATTGAAGAACTATTATGCATATGCCTTTGTATAATATTGATATATGCTTAACATCATTGCTTGACATAGAATTTGGATAGGGATAAATTTTACAATAAAATAACAACATTGTGTCCATAGCAAGAACCTTTCAATATGATTAGGATGTGTAGAATTTTAAACTAATCAAACAAAATGAGATATGTATAACTCATTGGTAAAGAAAAAGATTCAATTAAGTTAAATTTGAATGAGAATGGATGTGGAAAACCATTCCATCTTAACATAAGAAAACATAATACAATAAAATTGATGCTTCCTCTCTTCACTTCATTGTATTCATGTATCCTATAGGAAATAACAATGTACATGTCCATACTTTAAGTACTTTATTTTTTGTAATATCCTTTGATTGTTGAATTTTTAATGTGTGTTTCTACTTTTGATCAGTAGAGTAAATATATGTTAGAAACATGTGATTATAAGATGTGTATTCTAGTTGTGCAAACTATTTAATATTTGGTACCTAACATCTATTATGTTATTTTCTAAATAAAATATCAGCATATGATCTAATAATTGTAGAATCTAAGTATTTTTAGGATGTATTAGTATGTATATAACATAGAATTCTATTTTTTGGGAGAGTGTGTGATGTTATTCACTATTTATTACAAAATAAAATCATCCTTTATGCAATCCATCCTAAAGGATTTATTGTAAGTAGGTAGACATTAATAGATAATATGGCAATATTAAGTTAATTCTTTTACATGATATTGATAGGAGGATAGTATCATTATTTTCCAAAGAAAGGATGCATTCCAAAAATAATATTTTCTCTACTTTAATGATTATTTATAATGCATATGGGACAAAAAAAAAAATGGAAAGTATTTTCCTCTTCCAAGATCCTTTTGTAAATGAATAATAGCCTCATCTTTGTTGGGGTTTCTTGATGATCTCTATGACATGATGATGATAAAAAAATATGAAAAAATGGATCAAATGTGTCTCTATAACCCATTTCAATAAAATTTCCGTGAGCATTATAACATTTGTGAGTAGCTTCTATGACACAAAATCCAACAAAATACACGATATTTTTATCCCTATACCAATCAAACTTCTTCTCATATACACAACCATGTTTGCTTATATTGCATGAGAGGAAATGAGAAAATAAAAGCCTAATATAAAAACAAGAACAAATCAAAAGACATTGATAGTAAAATTTTAATGACAATATTTAAATATTATTATAAATATAATAATATTAATAAGAGTAAATTACTAACATACAATACATTTAGCTTTTCAAATCTCCATTTAAATATAAATTTGGTTTTATTTTACATTGCTAAAACCATCTTAAATTTTATCAACTTTGAAGTCCATATAAATTTTGGAGTATATTACATTATTTGGTACATGCGAATGTGCCCCATGTTACCTTCATGGTACATTTGTAAATAATAGATTAAGGTCGAGTTCATAGTTTAGAGTGTGATTTATATTCTCTGTTTATGGAAGTGTGAATATACAGGAAATGCATAAGTGTAATTTTAAGTTATAATGTGCAAGAAATGCACAAATATCATGTGAGTTAGAGTTCAAGTGTAGGTTGATTAAATATGCACAAGGGTCTTGTATGCATGAGTGTAAATATGTAATTTAAATATGTGAACAAGTGTCCTAGGTTGTTTTAAAAGTTGTAGAAGTGTAAGAGTCATGTAAAGGTATGCAAGTTGTAGAAGTGTAAGAGTCATGTAAATGTGTGCAAGTATTGTAGAGTCATGTATTCATCAAATATGCAAGTGGTAAGTAGATAATCCAAGAGTCATGAGACGTGGCATATGGAGAGCAATAGTCAATAATCCAAAGAGACACATTATTGTGGCTATATTATGGTGGAAATTATCCATAGGGACATATAGAAAAGATCATAGTCATAGATATTATTATCTAATTGCAAGAAGCAGAGGAGTAATAAAGATTATATATTTTGAGCAATTAATGTTGTAATTTGTTCTTCATGCATAGTACATGAATGATTCAAGGTATTTACATTCATATTTCAACATATAATTGAATGTTATTTGATTTGTTTTAAGCCTTGATATACATATTAATTTGCTCATATCATTCTACTCTTATTATTATCTCAATCTTTAAATATTGCGGCTATTTTATATTAGGTTCTATGTGATATAACCTATAATATTCCATGGTAATATAAGGCTTAAAAAGCCACAAATGGTATCAAAGCTACTACTAGACTCTGTCCAGATTGATAGAGTTCATTTTAGCCACTATTATAAATTAACTTTGTCCACATTTGACAAGGTTGATTAAGAGTCTATCTACTTTAAAGGTAGTGAGAATCATACTCTAAAGATAATATTGAGCAGAAACATTAGGTTTTTACTATAGTTGAATATTAACCAGTGAAGACTGTGAGTCAACTATATTGACTGAAAGGTAAATCAACTTCGAGATAGTTGGTCATTTAGGGACATATCCAACCCTTGACATTGAACATTTGTACAAGAAATTTGAATATTTAGGTACATTGAAAATCACATTGACATTATATTGGATTCTTTAGTAAGAAGGAGAATCATATTGAGTTCTTAGTGTGACCTAAAATGATGTAAATTCACTGTAAGAAACTGACAATGGACTCCAAGGGTAAAATTGTAAGACAAAACATCATACAAAATACACCAAAATTTAATATAAGAATAGCATCAAAATTTAATGGTATTAAGATATATACAATGTTAAGCTTTGAATAGGAATATTGTTGTGAATATATTTATGATGAATACACATTCAAATTTAGATAACATTTACAATTCAAAGTTAAAGAAAATAGCTTAAATGCATATAACAAGCCAATATTTCAAAAATTATAAAGTGAAGCATTTAAATCCCTATCCATCTATAATTAACTTTTCTAAATACATATATTTACAATTCAATTGATCTTAGGTTTTCAAATTCCATAAGATGAAGACAAGGCATTTAGTTATCCTTTTATTACTTTAGAAGATCTTGTACCATATTCATTTAAGTCCATATAATCCTTTATGTAATTATGAATGGTGAGCATCATGTTATTATATATTTTGTTGTCATACTAGCAATGATCCTAGTTTAACCTTTACTAGATTTTGAACAAAAATATTTTTGTTACAATTACATATGACAAAGCCATGAAAATTAAGTCTTATAAAAAGAATCATATCATACCTATAATGATATTAAGAACTTATTCTCTCATAAAGAAAAATGTGTAGTCCACCTACATACATCTACACTTATTCTATAATGATACATTCTAACAAGGTAATAAATATGTACAAAATCATTAAGTCATGACCATCATGGTAAAGAATAATCACTATTATCTTTATATTTAAAGACTTTTAATTATTTTAACTAATACATTCACAATTTCCCTATATGTAATGTATACCGAAGCACACTATAGAGAGTCCACCAAAATTAGCTTGCTTACATAACTAAAATACTTTTACTTCTTATTATTATTGAATTGCATACTTGTAAATTCTATATAATGACATTTTTTTTTTATAGTTTTTATAAAATCAAGTTCTTTGTTATACTAGACCATATTTATAAAATAGATCATCATCCCACAAGAACCGGACCTTGAGCTCTCAAAGACAAAAGTACACGTAAACTATTACAAAAATAGTAATAATCATAATAATAATTTTAACAAATAACTCTTCGTTGAATGCATATTTATTTTTGAAACAAAAAATAAATTCAACAACATTATAAATGTTATTATAAAAAATTATATTCAAATTATGCATATCAATAAGAGGATAGACACCAAAAGTATTTTGTTTCCTTAGCTTAAATTTGTGGTGGATATATTACAAGTCCGAAATTTTATTTTAATTTAAATTATTATTTGGATGATCATGACATTAAACCCAATAAAAAAGAAAATATATATAATACCAATTTGTATAAAATATATTAAAGGTTTTGCTTAAAATTAATGATTATGATTATTATTAATATTACTTTGTAGGTGCCACAACAATGTAATTATGCACAATGGTTCCAATATATATACTAGATAAATTCATAATAATAGATAATTTAATAGCATGGATACGATTAGGGGAACATAAATTCATCCTATAAAATATGTTTGGGATAATACAAACTTCTTTCTTTGAATCCTATAGCATAGGTATAACGTTAAACTTAATTTTTTTCAAGAGACTTGTAATCTTAAGCCTTAAAAAGATATATTGTTATAATATTTTTATGAGAAATATATATGTGTACATCAAGAAAATGGTTAGAGCTTGTGTAATGTTAAAAATAAATCGAGATCCCTAGTATATAAGATTATGGATAGTACAAAGTGAAACATTCAAATCCTAATGCATCCTTAATGAAATTTAAAAAATATATATATCATCAAAATTTAGGGTTTCCTATGATTTGAGAGTCCCTAAGAAACCACTTTTCATACCTTTTGGTCAATTTGCACAATAAGAATCTTACCATTTATGTTATGTTTTTATTTGAAAATTATCTTGGATAAAAATGTTATGGGATCTTGAAGAAAAAAATTATATTATAAATGACATATAAAAAAAGTAAAGAAATAGAATCTAGCAACATAATTAGAATCATATCATGATATATATAGCATCATCCTTAGACATGATATGAGATGTGTCTATTTAGAGAATTTTTAGAACATGTGTGTTGTGTGTGTTTTTAAAGTTGAGAATAAGATTTCATGCATCCAATAATTAAGATTTTGAAAAGCATAAATTGAAATATTTGAATACTTATTTAGGCTAAAGATGGATTGCAAAGACCTTAGACTAGGGCAACTATTTTAGTTCTAATTTTGTTGATTTTGGAGATCTTGTTTCACACAACATTAAGTCATTTTTTCATGCCATCATGTATGGTAAACATCTTAACATTTTATGTTTTTATTTCATTGGCAAATGGTCCTTTAATTAAACATTTATAAATCTTAAGAAAATAATTGTATTGAAATAACATGTGTTAAAGAAATGAAAATTGTATATGATAACATAACTAATCATTTCTAATAGTTTTATTTTTTTATTGGTTATAGAACTTAATTGTCAATTCATCCTATTCAAAGAATTTTTATTTTCTAAATTAAAAGTCAATATTTGATATAATATGAAAAGGAAAAAGCTCTATTAATTGTAGGTGCTTTATAATTTATAGATAGCTTAGGATTTTATGTGTTAAGGAAATGGTCTATTGAAATTCATTGTGTACTAGAGGAAATTGAATCTCTTCATTCATCCAAGTTCGAAAGGTGATATGTAGGATATTTAAAAGATATAAAAAGAGATTGAATTATTGTTATATGTATACCTTTACATAATATTGATATATGCTTAACATCTTTGGTTGGAATAGAATTTAGATAGCCATAAATTTAGCCTTGAAATAATAACACTATGTACATAGCATGAATATTTGAATATGATTACAATGTATGTAATTTTAAACTTTTCAAACAAAATAAGATATTTATAATTCATGGGTGAGGAAAAGGATTCAACTAAGTTAAAATTGTATGAGAATGAATCTAAAAAATACTATGATAAGAAAATATAGTATGACAAAATCGATACTTCCTCTCTCCACTTCATTGTGTTAATTCATACTATAGTATATAACAATGTATATGTCCATACTTTAAATAATTCTCTTTGCAATACCTTTTTATTGATGTATTTTAAATTTGTATTTCTACTTTTGATCAGAAGAGTAACTATATGTTATACAAATATGATAATAATATGTATCTTCTACTAGTCCAAACTAGTTATTTTCTTCTCACAAATTATGATGTTTATGTTGCTTTCTTTAGAAATTTATTTCTTTGCATATTTAATTTAGAACCTAACATCTAGAATATTCTTTTGTCAATAAAATATCAACATATAATCTTATTATTATAAAATCTATGGATTTTAAGTATGTAGTGATATGTATATAACATAGAATTCCATTTTGAGGGAGAGGATGTGATATATTTCACTATATATTACAAAAATAGCTCAATTTTTTTATAATTCATCATAAATTTTTGATTCCAAGAGGTAGACATGATTAGATAATATAATTACCCTAGTATTAAGTTCATTCTTTTGTATAATACTGATAGGTGGATAATATCATTATTTGCCAAAGAATGGATGTATTCCAATCAAATAATATGTCTTTTAAGTCATGAATATTTATAATAAATGAGTTACAATAACAAAATTAAAGTAATTTGACTCTTCCAAGATCTTTTTATAAATAAATAATAACCTCATTAGCTTCATGAACACTGAATTATAAAACTAGTTCAGGGACCTTAGGTTTGTCCTTGAACTATTGGATGATATATAGGACATGATGATAATAACAAAATATAAAAATATGGATCAATTATATTTCTATAACCTATTTAAATTTCATTTTCTTGAGCATTACAAGTCTCATAAGTAGTGATGTAAACTTAGCTACAAGAGACCAACAAAATGGACTCCAATCACATAACACAAATGCAATAATGGAAGAAAACTGCAAATTGATATTCTTCTCATTCTTGAATTCACACCCCTTCTACAAAATATTACAATCCATCATATAGCAACCAAAAACCCTAAAGAAACCCTAAAAACGTTTTTTTTCTAAAACTACTAAAAATATATCTTCTTTCTAAAAACTTCTAAAAATAGAAATGAGTCGGATTGCGCCCAAATTCGGTGCATAAATCCCTCTTAAAATAACAAACCTTACTTTAAAATATTAAGTCTCAAATTAAGGTATAACAAAAGATAATAAACTTCTAACTGCCAAAAACCCGAGAACCTATTCTAAAAGATAATTTTAGGAAAATATATTTTAATGAAATATATATGTGTACATTAGGAAAATGCTTAGAGCTTGTGTAATGTTAAAAATAAATCCAGGTCCCTAGTAGATAAGATTATAGATAGTACAAAGTGAAACATTCAAATCCTAATGCATCCTTAATAAAATTTTTGAAAAAAATATATCATAAAAGTTTAGGATTTTCTATGATTTGAGAGTCCCTTTAATCTTCAAGATAATAATCTTACCATTTATGTTATGTTCTTATTTGACAATTATCTTGGATATTATAAATGAAATATAAAAAAAGTAAAGAAATAGAATCTGGAAACATAATTAGAATCATATCGTGATAGATATAACATCATCCTTAGACATGATATGAGATGTGTCTATTTAGAGAATGTTTAGAACATGTGTGTTGTGTGTATTTTTAAAGTTGAGAATAAGATTTCATGCATCCAATAATTAAGATTTTGAAAAGCATAAATTGAAATATTTGAATCCTTATTTAGGCTAAACATGGATTGCAAAGACCTTAGACTAGGGCAAGTAATTTATTTCTAATTTTGTTGATTTTGGAGATCTTGTGTCACACAACATTAAGTCCTTCTTTCATGCCATCATGTATGGTAAACATCTTAACATTTTATGTTTTTTTTTATTGGCAAATGGTCCTTTAATTAAACATTTACAAATCTTAAGAAAATAATTGTATTGAAATAACATGTGTTAAAGAAATGAAAATTGTATATGATAACATAACTAATCATTTCTAACAGTTTTATTTTTTAATTGGTTATAGAACTTAATAGTCAATTCATCCTATTCAAAGAATTTTTATTTTCTAAATTAAAATTCAATATTTGATATAAGATGAAAAGGAAAAAGCTCCATTAATTGTAGGTGCTTTCTAATTTATAGATAGCTTAGGATTTTATGGGTTAAGGAAAGGGTATATTGAAATTCATTGTGTACTAGAAGAAATTGAATCTCTTCATTCATCCAACTTCTAAAGGTGATATATAGGATATGTAAAAGATATAAAAAGAGATTTAATTGTTGTTATATGTATACTTTTACATAACATTGATATATGCTTAACATATTTGGTTGGAATAGAATTCAGATAGCCATAAATTTAGCCATGAAATAACAACACTATGTATATAGCATGAATATTTGAATATGATTACAATGTATGTAATTTTAAACTTTTCAAACAAAATAAGATATTTATAATTCATGGGTGAGGAAAAGGATTCAACTAAGTTAAAATTGTATGAGAATGGATTTAAAAAATACTATAATAAGAAAATATAGTATGACAAAATCGATACTTCCTCTCTCCACGTCATTGTGTTAATTCATACTATAGTATATAACAATGTATATGTCCATACTCTAAATAATTCTCTTTGCAATACCTTTTGATTTATGGATTTTAAATTTGTATTTATACTTTTGATCAGAAGAGTAACTATATGTTATACAAATATGATAATAGTATGTATCTTCTACTAGTCCAAACTAGTTATTTTCTTCTCACAAATTATGATGGTTATGTTGCTTTCTTTAGAAATATATTTCTTTGCATATTTAATTTGGAACATAACATCTAGAATATTCTTTTGTCAATAAAAGATCAACATATAATCTAATAATTGTAAAATCTATGGATTTTAAGTATGTATTGATATGTATATAACATAGAATTCCACTTTGAGGGAGAGGATGTGATATAATTCACTATATATTACAAAAAGAACTCAATTGTTTTATAATTCATCCTAAACGTTTGATTCCAAGAGGTAGACATGATTAGATAATATAATTACACTAGTATTAAGTTCATTCTTTTGTATAATATTGATAGGTGGATAATATCATTATTTGCCAAAGAATGGATGTATTCCAATAAAATAATATGTCTTATAAATCATGAATATTTATAATCCATGAGTGACAATAACAAAATGAAATGAATTTGACTCTTCCAAGATCTTTTTATAAATAAATAATAACCTCATTAGCTTTATGAAAACTGATTCATTAAACTATTTTAAGGACCTTAGGTTTGTCTTTGAACTATTCGATGATATATAGGACATGATGATAATAACAAAATACAAAAACATGGATCAAGTATATTTCTATAACCTATTTAAATTTCATTTGCTTGAGCATTACAAGTCTCATAAGTAGTTTCTATTACATAGCATCCAATAAGATACATCATTGTTTTTATCCCTATAAAAACCAAACTTCTCATATAATCCATTTTTACTTATATTGTGTGAGAGGAAAGGAGAAAGTAAAATCCTAAAATTGCAAAAATAAGAAATCAATAAACATTGATAATAAAATTTTAATGATAACATTAAAAAATTATTATAGATATTTAAGTATTATTAAGAATTAATTGCTAACATATAATACATTTAGCTTTGCAACTTGCCAATTACATATAAAATTAGTTTTGGTTTAAATTACAAAAATCATATTAAATTTTATCGACTGTGAAGTCCATATACATTTTGGAGTATATTACATTATTTGGTACATGCTAATGTGCCCCATGTTACCTTCACGGTACATTTGTAAATAATATATTAAGGTCGAGTTCATAGTTTAGAGTGTGATTTATATTCTCTCTTTATGGAAGTGTGAATGTGCAGGAAATGCATAAGTGTAATGTTAAGTTGTAATGTGCAAGAAATGAATAAATATCATGTGAGTTAGAGTGCAAGTGTAGGTTGATTAAATATGCACAAGGGTCTTGTATGCATGAGTGTAAATATGTAATTTAAATATGTGAACAAGTGTCCTAGGTTGGTTTACAAGTTGTAGAAGTGTAAAAGTCATGTACATATGTGCAAGTTGTAGAAGTATAAGAGTCATATAAAGGTGTGCAAGTTGTAGAAGTGTAAGAATCATGTAAAGGTGTGCAAGTATTGTAGAGTCAAGTATTCATCAAGTATGCAAGTGATAAGTATGTAATCCAAGAGTCATGAGACGTGGCATATGGAGAGAAATAGTCAATAATCCAAAGAGACACATTATTGTGGCTATATTATGGAGGAAATTATCCATAGGGACATATAGAAAAGATCATATTTATAGATATTATTATCTAATTGTAATAAGAAAAGGAGTAATAAAGATTATATATTTTGAGAAATTAATGTTGTAAGTTGTTCTTCATGCATAGTACATGAATGATTCAAGGTATTTACATTCATATTTCTAACTAAATTTTATTTGATTTGTCTTAAGCCTTGATATACATATTAATTTTCTCATATCATTCTACTCTTATTATTATCTTGATCTTTATATATTATGGCTATTTTATATTAGGTCATGTGTGATATAACCTATGATATTCCATGGTAATATAAGGCTTCAAAAGCCACAAATGGTATCAGAGCTACTACTAGACTCTGTCCAAATTGATAGAGTTCATTTTAACCACTATTATAAATTAACTTTATCCACATTTGACAGGGTTGATTAAGAGCCTATCTACTTTAAAGGTAGTGAGAATCATACTCTAAATATCATATTGAGCAGAAATATTAGGTTTTTGCTATAGTTGAATAATAACCAGTGAAGATTGTGAGTCAACTATATTGACTAAAATGCAAATCAACTTCGATATAGTTCGTCATTTAGGGACATAGCCAACGCTTGACATTGAAGATTTGTACAAGAAATTTGAATATTTAGGGACATTTAAAGTCACATTGACAGTATATTGGATTCTTTAGTAAGAAGGAGAATCATATTGAGTTCTTAGTGTGACCTAAAATGATTGTAAATTCACTATAAGAAACTGACAATGGACTCTAAGGGTAAAATTGTAAGACAAAACATCATAAAAAAGACACCAATAAAAGAAACCTACAAACACTTCCTTTCATTATATGAATTCACACCCCCCTTATAATAGAGTCTCCACTTCTTATATTCCCCAAAAGAAAAACCCTTGGCTACGCTACCCTCCTTACTACTTTAAGGCACTTTCAATTTTTAGCAACTCGTTATTTTTAGTAACCCTAAAAAAAATAAAAATAAAAATCTCGAATGGCATCCAAAATAGAATCATGCACCCATTATTCAATAATAACCACTATCCCAAGATAGCAACCCCACTCTAGTTGTACACTAGTAGTTATGATAAATTTTTAGCTGCAAAAACTGACAATTATATTAAAAGCTTCTTTTGGGCCTCCTAGGGGTATTTTCTTGTGCATAAAGACAAAGGACAATTTTTCTTAATTTCTCCATGTTATTCAGCACATTCTAAAAAAATAACGGGGCAAAACGAACACTTAGAGCAAAAGTTATGGCCCTAGCAAGGTGCATCATAAAACATTATAGATTTAAAAAAAAGCATTACAACAAAGATCAAGCTTCCTATAGAGAATAGAGAATAATTTTATCTTCTAAATGTAGAGTATAGAAAAATTAAAAGTTACAATGAATTGAGAAGAATTCAAATATTCCTAAGAAAAGTTGATAATTAGATAAAGAAGATTCAGGTCATGTTGACCTTGACATAGGCGAAAAAGGCCATTATATAAAGGATTTAAAAGATAAGAAAGAAGATTCAGGTCATGTTGACCTTGACATAGGATAAAAAAGGCCATTATATAAAGGAGTTAAAATATAATAAAGAATATTCAAGTCCTATTGATCTTGACATTGGTCCAAGAGACCATTATAGAAATAAAGTACAAGAGATAAAGAGATTCAGGTCATATAGAACTTGATATTGATCCAAGAGGTCATTATAGGAAGAAATTACAAGAGAAATATATTCAGATCATATAGACATTGATATTGTTTCAAGAGATCACTATAAGAAGAAATTGAAAGAAGATAAAATATTTAGGTTATATCGATCTTGACATTGGCCAAAGAAGTCATTTTAGAGAAAGGAAACATTAAAGTAAAATAGGACCTATTATAAATATTTGGCTCAAGAATCCAATAATATCATGAAATTAAAAGAAGAAGGAAGAGTTTACAAGAGATTATTGTAGAAAGGAAGAAAGAAATATCATATAAAGAATAAGAGGAGAAAGAAGATTAGGAGTTATAAAGTTTATACTAAAGTTATAATTTTGAAAAGTGTGTTGTGATAAGGTTTTTTACTTTAGTTATTTTATTTTGATTTTTCAAAGTATTTGTGATAGAAGTTTTTATTTTAGAATATTTTCAATTTTTGAGAAAAAATGAAATTGAAAACTTTATTTAAAGTTTTTGAAATTTTGCAAATTTATTTTTTGGAGTTTAAAGGTTTTCTACATTGAAGATTAAATCTAAAAATTTGTAATTTTTATTTATTTATTTATTTATTTGGGAGTCATAAGGTGTACTACTTCAAAGTAATCAATTACAAAAAATCATATTTTAATAAAGGGAGTATGACTAGTAACTTACATTGGTTTGAATCTTTAGAAGTCAAGGATAATATCTGTAGACACCAAAACAGCACCAATCTGATTATGTGACTACAAACACTGATCGATTTGACACACACAGCCCCGGGTAGCCCCTAGAGGTTAAACAGTGGTCCTAACCACTCTCACAGTAGTTTTGGAAGGTCAGAGGTCAATTTGGCACCTTTCAGGCACTCTGCTCCATACTCGTTCCACCTAGGAATGATTACAAACTGGTATTCATCCCACCTTGGGATGATTAGCAGTATTCACTCCTAGGTGGGGCAAATAGCAGGTTTGACGGTCAAAAAGTCAAACGTTGATAAATGGCAGCTCAAATCTACCACTTAACTCCTCCTTCAATGCATGGAGTGTGAGTGAGCATTTTTGAGCGTTAGAGGCAGTTATAGAGGCAGTCATGGAGCCCTTAATCAAGGAGGAATCTTCCCCCCTGGAAAGGTATGATTGCCAAGTGGCGCCTCTGCATGCTCATACATAGATATCATCAAGTCTATAAAATGGTGAGTCTTCTCACCCCAAAAATATACAGAGAAGGAGCATTTTGAGCAACGAAGTGCTGCCATTTTGCATACTCACTTTTGATTGTGCCTTTCACATCCTTGATCTCTCTTTTGGAAGGGAGGTCACTGGGTGGTTATTGGAAGCACAATCCGGGCCTCAAACCTGACATTTGGCCACAGTATCCTACCCAATTTTTTTGAAAACACCCCACAAGAGGTTTTGTACCCATCCCAAGTGGATTGGTGCCAAAATCGAGCCCCAAACGGTAGGCGTCCTACCCTGAGGTGCCCCCCGCACTACTGCAGTCCTAATCACCCCACCTCGGAGCGATTAGAAATTTGTAGCATATTTTAGTTCTATTCTTTTTGCATTTTATTCTAGGTTTCTTAGATAGGCTTGCATTCAAATTTCATGTAATTCTGAGCAGTTTTGATCATGTTTTTGTTATTTCTCGCTTTCGCTAACATGTAGGTAGCATTATCAAATTCCTAGCGATAGAGGCTGAATTGGCAAAATATGACCTTCTGGGTCTTTCCAAAATACCCCATTTTACCTAACCCCCAACTTTTTAGGTGATTTGGAGCCTCCTAGATGGGACATTTGGGACAATGCTTTCTGATGTTTTGTTGTAGGTCTAATCGTCCCACCCCGGAGTGATTAGACATACATGGTGAATTTTTTGACTGTTCTTTTTGGAGTGCCTTTTCGATGATGTTCTCATGCCTTTTTCATATTTTTAGCTCATTTTGATCTCTTTTAGTTATCGTTTTATTTATTTTATGCATGCACTAATTGTAGGCTTGGGGATCGCATGTTTCGTTTCATCCACAGGTGCTACTGATTGTTTTCTATTTCTTTGAATGTAGGATCTCAACACCAGAGGAGTAGTAAAGAATCAAATACCCTTTCATGCAAGCAACCTCAATGTTTGGTCTGCCTATTTTACATTTGGGCATGCGAAAGTAGGCATACCACCCATGGTGCAACAAAACCTTATTTAACGCTCCTAGCCCCTAAAAATGGAGGAGACGTGTTGTAACTGAGCTTTAAAGCACATTAATAAAAAGGGTTGTATTCCAAATTTGATTTCTATCTAGTTTTGATTTGTTTATGCTTCTCTCCTTTCATGCATTTTCAATTCATGGGATTTAGAGTTATCTTTGGCTTCATTTGCATTGTACTTGGTGTTTCATTTTTGCTTCAATATCCTCATGCTTTTAGTGGTGATCACGGTGGGACCCGATCCTCTATTTTTGAGATCAAACTTCTGATCAAAAATTGCTTGTTTTTTCTTACAGGTACCAAGTTTTCAAATGCTGGATTGTTGTTCGTTCCAGTCTGTGATGAGTACAGGGCTGGAATTAATCTTATCCAGGGACGAATGGGCATTCACCCCACCCTATGATGAATACAGTTCTATTATTCATCCCACCCAGGGATGAATAGCTATCTATGCAGTTACAGGGTAGAAACTTAGAGGCATCTGGTTATTTGTTTACATAGGAGAGTTTTTAATGCTTGTTTTCTTCATTTATGCAAATTAAAAAGAACCCCACACACCACGTGGTAATTTAAAAACCAAGGAGTTGGTCGTAAAACCCTAGCCCTTGATCAAGACCAATGATGGATCTCATCACCACCTTGGCTTGAATTTTTGCATCCATAACCCCAATCTCTACTATTGCTAGACATAAATCCTGAAGAAAGTTGACTGAGAGTAGCTAGGGTGATTCCCAGCACATGAGGATAAGTCTTCTATGGTAGGTGTCAAAAATAGGGTGATCCCCCTTCTGTACCACCTATGTTCCATGTACCATTCTGCTCTCACGTACCAATAGTTTCCCTCATGTAAGGGCGGGTATATTGAGAGGTTTGGTATAATAGCCTAGTAGTGGTATATCAAAGGGGTGACCATTTTAGGAGACATAAGAGCCATCATATTGCATATACAACAACATGTTCTTTACATAGCTTTCAAAGAATAAAAATCAAAACACACTAAACCAGATTTAGGGCACACCTTTAATCTATAAACGAGATAATCATTTCTTTGATTGTGTGGCTCTTGTTTGTTTAGTGTAGCAAAAAAAAAATCATAAAAAAAGATAAAAATCTATGTAGATTGTAGAAAGACACCACCATGGTGTACACTCGTATCCAAGCCCAATCATGGGAAGGAGCTACAGAGAGTGTACAACGGGGCACAAGTCACCACCGCTATAGCCCCAAGGACTTGCTCATACCACCTTGGTGGCCCGACCCACAAGATAGTCCACATCGTGCCATTTTAGAATGGGACTATAGAGGCACCCCTTCGAGGGGCACTCCCGTTCAATAAAGACCCTTTCAGGAGGAATCCCTACACATGGCACTCAATATAAATTGGAAGGCTCCCTTAGATGCTCGGTATGAGTGGCCACCGTGCAATGAAGTGCTAGAATAGCATAGGGTCCATAAGGAGAGGCCACATGATTATGTCATCCCTCGTCTACCCCTCATCACTGTTAGGAATAACAAGCCAAATCCAGAGCACAAGGCTCTTTAGATAGGGCAAGCCAACTTTGCCCACCCCTTTCACATATATGAAAGGGAGCACAAGGAAGACCATCACATTCCTCAAGAGCAATACACAACATGGGAGCAATGCGCTTCCGCACCTACTATCTACTAGAATCACCTACTAAGGCCAGAACCTTAGGTGAATGCCACCAACATCGATAGAGGAAAGTGACCTATAGATATCTTGGATCATCACGATCGATATAAATACATAGGAGAGGCATCTAGGCCCCCTAGACCTAAGACGACGAAACAAATTGACTTGGAATTTTCCAAACATGCCACCCACCAAGCGCAAATCACGTAGCTTGAGCAATACCAACAATAGTTGGAGCACCTGTATTGCCTTAGCAAAGAGCGCATTCAGCATCAAACATATGAGCTACTCCATAACACTGTGCCTGAGAGGGTTCCAACCCCTCACACCCAAAGAGCGGAACTATATGAGAGGCACAACCCCTTGGTGCAAGACAGGTCCCCATGAACTTACCAAGTGTTGCCTTCAAGACCTCCTAGACCTGAGCGAGAGGCCACTCCCAGGAACAACGATGGGCACCCTCTGTAGGGACCCACCCATGTTTATAGGTCTCACCTAGAAACTCCTCAAGAAGCCTATGAGGAGTATGATCAAGAAGAAGAGTGGGCCGAAATGCCCTACCAAGGCAGAGGGGATGTTATCCGGCCACCCCTCCATAGGCCTCAAGTTTCCCACAACCCGCAATGGGAACTAACCAAGGAGGAAGAGATAAAATATTCTGATGCATATAAAGTGCTACTAGAGCGCTTAGAGTCTGTGGATACCAAGACTTTCAGTCCCTAGAAGCCCACTTTATGCCAACTCTATAGTCACCCAGTGCATCCGTCAGTGCCAGCACCCCCATACCCTGAACACTTTAAGCTGCCCCAGTTGGCAATCTTTAGAGGTGAGGAGGATTCCCAAGAGCACATGACTAGATTCCTAAGCCAATGCTTTGGCATTCAATACAATGATGCTTTGTTGTTAAGAATATTTATAACCACGTTCGTAGACCCTACCTCGGATTGGTTCACTCAATTACCAAAGCATAGCATCAGTAACTTAGATCAGCTAGTGGACACGTTCCTCGAGCGCTTTGCCTTCAACACCAAGAAGAAGGCATCGCTAAGTGACCTAGCCAGCCTCAGGTAGTACGAGGAAGAAACCATGGTGACCTATGGAAATTGGTGGAGGACATTGCTTTCAAAGCTGCACTACCTCCCTCCTATTGCCGACCTGACCCAAATGTTCTCAAAGAGTTGTTTGAGATCGATCTCTGTGCTATTGTAGCTGTAACAATATGCCCCTTTAGAGTAAGCTCTAGTGCAAGCTAGAATCATTGAGGAGATCAAGATTCAGTATGGCGAGATTGCCAAGAAAAAGAAGAAAGAATGGACTAAAAACACCAAGACAGGGACCACGTAACTGAAACCCACTGCGGTCAATTAGGTTGCTATAAATGTACCTAATCCTATACAAGAAACATAGCCCAAAAAGGCTAACTATCAGGTAGTCCCTCTTGAAATTTATGAAAGGGAAAATCATCGGCAAGATCAAAATCAGCAGCATCACCCTAGGCGACAGTTCACACCCTTCACAGAGTCTAAAGACTCCTTGTTTGACCGTTTGACCGTGGAAAACTTGATGAAATTTCTAGAGAGTCGACCTGTAGACCCCAATGTGCCAAAACCCAAAGGTTATAGGGAAGACTTGTACTATAAGTTTCATCGACATAAGGGACATGACCTCTATGCATGTTGGAAGTTTAAAAGCTTCGTGCAAGACCTAATCGACAACAAGACGCTAGTGGTGGATAATCCAGTTGCACCAAACAACCAACAGATTGAGGTCTTCAAATACCCCCTGCCTACCCATGATGCATAGGCAAAGACCCTACAAGTCAATGAGGTAAAACAGAATTTCCCCATGCAAGGGTATGTAGGGATGATCAGTATAGTGACTCGAAATAAAAGATACCCAAGCACAGCTACCCTCGCGCTAGCTACAGGAGAGGTGCCAACAACATCACAACCATAATAGCACCTTAGGCAACCTCCTCCGCTTAGACTAGTGTCCATAATTCAGACCAAACTCACCCAAATTTTGAGGACCACGTTGGCTAGGCTCTCCATTTACGAGCTCATACAACAATCATCGCCCCATCGAGAAGCTTTAATGGAGATACTTAAAGCCATCGAGTTGCAGCCCCACGAAGCAAACTCTTTCAATAACTTCGTACGACATGTCAAATGATGCACCGAGCTAGTTATCACATTTAGAGAGGACGAATTGAAATTAGTTACTGGTGACATGGCAGATCCACCCGTGCACGTCATTGCATGGGTCAACGGGATTCCATATAAGAGGGTGTTGGTGGACACTGGATCGTCTAGTAATATCATTACAACAGTGGCATTGAAACATTTGAAGTTGCAAGCATCTCACATCATGGCCTAGTAGATAATATTATGGATAGTACAAAGTGAAACATTCAAATCCTAATGCATCCTTAATGAAATTTTTGAAAAAAATATATCATCAAAATTTAGGGTTTCCTATGATTTGAGAGTCCCTAAGAAACCACTTTGCGTACCTTTTGGTAATTTTGCACGATAAGAATCTTAACATTTATGTTATATTCTTATTTAACAATTATCTTGGATGAAAATATTATGGGACCTTGAAGAAAAAAATTATATTATAAATGACATATAAAAAAAGTAAAGAAATAGAATCTGGCAACATAATTAGAATCATATCATGATATATATAGCATCATCCTTAGACATGATATGAGATGTGTCTATTTAGAGGATGTTTAGAACATGTGTGTTGTGTGTGTTTTTAAAGTTGAGAAGAAGATTTCACGCATCCAATAATTAAGATTTTGAAAAGCATAAATTGAAATATTCGAATCCTTATTTAGGCTAAACATGGATTGCAAAGACCTTAGACTAGGGTAAGTAATTTAGTTCTAATTTTGTTGAATTTGGAGATTTTGTGTCACACAACATTAATTCCTTTTTCCATGCCATCATGTATGGTAAACATCTTAACATTTTATGTTTTTATTTCATTGGAAAATGGTCCTTTAATTAAACATTTACAAATCTTAAGAAAATAACTGTATTGAAATAACATGTGTTAAAGAAATGAAATTTGTATATGATAACATAACTAATATTTTCTAAAAGTTTTATTTTTTAATTGGTTATAGAACTTAATCGTAAATTCATCCTATTAAAAGAATTTTATTTTCTAAATTAAAATTCAATATTTGATATAATATGAAAAGGAAAAAGCTCTATTAATTGTAGGCGCTTTCTAATTTATAGATAGCTTAGGATTTTATGGGTTAAGGAAAGGGTCTATTGAAATTCATTGTGTACTAGAGGAAATTGAATCTCTTCATTCATCCAAGTTGTAAAGGTGATATGTAGGATATCTAAAAGATATAAAAAGAGATTGAATTATTGTTATATGTATACCTTTACATAATATTGATATATGCTTAACATCTTTGGTTGGAATAGAATTCAGATAGGCATAAATTTAGCCATGAAATAACAACACTATGTACATAGCATGAACCTTTGAATATGATTACAATGTATGTAATTTTAAACTTTTCAGACAAAATAAGATATTTATAATTCATGGATGAATAAAAGGATTCAACTAAGTTAAAATTGTATGAGAATGGATCTAAAAACACTATGATATGAAAATATAGTATGACAAAATCGATACTTTCTCTCTCCACTTCATTCTGTTAATTCATACTATATTATATAACAATGTATATGTCCATACTCTAAATAATTCTCTTCGTAATACTCTTTGATTGATGGATTTTAAATTTGTATTTCTACTTTTGATCATAAGAGTAACTATATGTTATATAAATATGATAATAAGATGTATCTTCTACTAGTCCAAACTAGTTATTTTCTTCTCACAAATTATGATGGTTATGTTGCTTTTTTTAGAAATGTATTTATTTGCATATTTAATTTAGAACCTAACATCTAGAATATTAATTTGTCAATAAAAGATCAACATATGATCTAATAGTTGTAAAATCTATGGATTTTAAGTATGTATTGATATGTATATAACATAGAATTCCATTTTGAGGGAGAGGATATGATATAATTCACTATATATTACAAAAATAACTCAATTTTTTTATAATTCATCCTAAACGTTTGATTCCAAGAGGTAGACATGATTAGAAAATATAATTACACTAGTTTTAAGTTCATTCTTTTGTATAATACTGATAGGTGGATAATATCATTATTTACCAAAGAATGGATGTATTCCAATGAAATAATATGTCCTTTAATTCATGAATATTTATAATCCATGAGTGACAATAACAAAATGAAAGGAATTTGATTCTTCCAAGATATTTTTATAAATAAATAATAACCTCATTAGCTTCATGAACACTGAATCATAAAACTAGTTCAAGGACCTTAGGTTTGTCCTTGGACTATTCGATGATATATAGGACATGATGATAATAACAAAATACAAAAACATGGATCAAGTATATTTCTATAACCTATTTAAATTTCATTTTCTTGAACATTACAAGTCTCATTAGTAGCTTCTATTACATAGCATCCAATAAGATACATCATTGTTTTTATCCCTATAACAACCAAACTTCTTCTCATATAATCCATGTTTACTTATATTGTGTGAGAGGAAAGGAGAAAGTAAAATCCTAAAATTGAAAAAAGAAGAAATCAATAAACATTGATAATAAAATTTTAATGATAACATTAAAAACTTATTATAGATATTTAGGTATTATTAAGAATTAATTGCTAACATATAATACATTTAGCTTTGCAACTTGCCAATTACATATAGTATTAGTTTTGGTTTAAATTACAATAACCATCTTAAATTTTATCAACTCTGAAGTCCATATAAATTTTGGAGTGTATTACATTATTTGGTACATGCTAATGTACCCCATGTTACCTTCATGGTACATTTGTAAATAATAGATTAAGGTCGAGTTCATAGTTTAGAGTGTGATTTATATTCTCTGTTTATGGAAGTGTAAATATAAAGGAAATGCATAAGTGTAATTTTAAGTTATAATGTGCAAGAAATGCACAAATATCATGTGAGTTAGAGTTCAAGTGTAGGTTGATTAAATATGCACAAGGGTCTTGTATGCATGAGTGTAAATATGTAATTTAAATATGTGAACAAGTGTCCTAGGTTGTTTTAAAAGTTGTAGAAGTGTAAGATTCATGTAAAGGTATGCAAGTTGTAGAAGTGTAAGAGTCAGGTAAATGTGTGCAAGTATTGTAGAGTCATGTATTCATCAAATATGCAAGTGGTAAGTAGATAAGCCAAGAGTCATGAGACGTGGCATATAGAGAGCAATAGTCAATAATCCAAAGAGACACATTATTGTGGCTATATTATGGAGGAAATTATCCATATGGACATATAGAAAAGATCATAGTCATAGATATTATTATCTAATTGCAAGAAGCATAGGAGTAATAAAGATTATATATTTTGAGCAATTAATGTTGTAATTTGTTCTTCATGCATAGTACATGAATGATTCAAGCTATTTACATTCATATTTCAACATATAATTGAATGTTATTTGATTTATTATAAGCCTTGATATACATATTAATTTGCTCATATCATTCTACTCTTATTATTATCTTGATATTTATATATTGTGGCTATTTTATATTAGGTACTATGTGATATAACCTATAATATTCCATGGTAATATAAGGCTTAAAAAGCCACAAATGGTATCAAAGCTACTACTAGACTCTGTCCAGATTGATAGAGTTCATTTTAGCCACTATTATAAATTAACTTTGTCCACATTTGACAGGGTTTATTAAGAGCCTATCTACTTTAAAGGTAGTGAGAATCATACTCTAAAGATAATATTGAGCAGAAATATTAGGTTTTTACTATAGTTGAATAATAATTGGTGAAGACTGTGAGTCAACTATATTGACTGAAAGGTAAATCAACTTCAAGATAGTTGGTCATTTAGGGACATATCCAACCCTTGACATTGAATATTCGTACAATAAATTTGAAGATTTAGGTAGATTGAAAGTCACATTGACATTATATTGGATTCTTTAGTAAGAAGGAGAATCATATTGAGTTCTTAGTGTTACCTAAAATGATGTAAATTCACTGTAAGAAACCGACAATGGACTCCAAGGGTAAAATTGTAAGACAAAACATCATACAAAATACACCAAAATTTAATATAAGCATAGCATCAAAATTTAATGGTATTAAGATATATACAATGTTAAGCTTTGAATAGGAATATTGTTGTGAATATATTTATGATGAATACACATTCAGATTTAGATAATATTTACAATTCAAAGTTAAACAAAATAGCTTAAATGCATATAACAAGCCAATATTTCAAAAATTATAAAGTGAAGCATTTAAATCCCTATCCATCTATAATTAACTTTTCTAAATACATATATTTACAATTCAATTGATCTTAGGTTTTCAAATTCCATAAGATGAAGACAAGGCATTTATTTATCCTTTTATTACTTCAGAAGATCTTGTACCATATTCATTTAAGTCCATATAATCATTTATGTAATTATGAATGGTGAGCATCATGTTATTATATATTTTGTTGTCATACTAGCAATGATCCTAGGTTAACCTTTACTATATTTTGAACAAAAATATTTTTGTTACAATTACATATGACAAAGCCATGAAAATTAAGTCTTATAAAAAGAATCATATCATACCTATAATGATATTAAGAACTTATTCTCTCATACAGAAAAATGTGTAGTCCACCTACATACAGCTACACTTATTCTATAATGATACATTCTAACAAGGTAATAAATATGTACAAAATCATTAAGTCATGACCATCATGGTAAAGAATAATCACTATTATCTTTATATTTAAATACTTTTAATTATTTTAACTAATACATTCACAATTTCCCTATATGTAATGTATACCGAAGCACACTATAGAGAGTCCACCAAAATTAGTTTGCTTACATAACTAAAATACTTTTACTTCTTTTTATTATTGAATTGCATACTTGTAAATTCTATATAATGACATTTTTTTTTATAGTTTTTATAAAATCAAGTTCTTTGTTATACTAGACTATCTTTATAAAATAGATCATCATCCCACAAGGACCAGACCTTGAGCTCTCAAAGACAAAAGTACATGTAAACTATTACAAAAATAGTAATAATCATAATAATAATTTTAACAAATAACTCTTCATTGAATGCATATTTATTTTTGAAACAAAAAATAAATTCAACAACATTATAAATGTTATTATAAAAAATTATATTCAAATTATGCATATCAATAAGAGGATAGACACCAAAAGTATTTTGTTTCCTTAGCTTAAATTTGTGGTGGATATATTACAAGTCCGAAATTTAATTTTAATTTAAATTATTATTTGGATGATCATGACATTAAACCCAATAAAAAAGAAAATATATATAATACCAATTTGTATAAAATATATTAATGGTTTTGCTTAAAATTAATGATTATGATTATTATTAATATTACTTTGTAGGTGCCACAACAATGTAATTATTCACAATGGTTCCAATATATATACTAGATAAATTCATAATAATAGATAATTTAATAGCATGGATAGGATTAGGGGAACATAAATTCATCCTATAAAATATGTTTGGGATAATACAAACTTCTTTCTTTGAATCCTATAGCATAGGTATAAGGTTAAACTTAAATTTTTTCAAGAGACTTGTAATCTTAAGCTTTAAAAAGATATATTGTTATAATATTTTTATGAGAAATATATATGTGTACATCAGGAAAATGGTTAGAGCTTGTGTAATGTTAAAAATAAATCAAGATCCCTAGTATATAATATTATGGATAGTACAAAGTGAAACATTCAAATCCTAATGTATCCTTAATGAAATTTAAAATATATATATATCATCAAAATTTAGGGTTTCCTATGATTTGAGATTCCCTAAGAAACCACTTTTCATACCTTTTGGTCAATTTGCACAATAAGAATCTTACCATTTATGTTATGTTTTTATTTGAAAATTATCTTGGATAAAAAAGTTATGGGATCTTGAAGAAAAAAATTATATTATAAATGACATATAAAAAAAGTAAAGAAATAGAATCTGGCAACATAATTAGAATCATATCATGATATATATAGCATCATCCTTAGACATGATATGAGATGTGTCTATTTAGAGAATTTTTAGAACATGTGTGTTGTGTGTGTTTTTAAAGTTGAGAATAAGATTTCATGCATCCAATAATTAAGATTTTGAAAAGCATAAATTGAAATATTTGAATACTTATTTAGGCTAAATATGGATTGCAAAGACCTTAGACTAGGGCAACTATTTTAGTTCTAATTTTGTTGATTTTGGAGATCTTGTGTCACACAACATTAAGTCATTTTTTCATGCCATCATGTATGGTAAACATCTTAACATTTTATGTTTTTATTTCATTGGCAAATGGTCCTTTAATTAAACATTTACAAATCTTAAGAAAACAATTGTATTGAAATAACATGTGTTAAAGAAATGAAAATTGTATATGCTAACATAACTAATCATTTCTAACAATTTTATTTTTTAATTGGTTATAAAACTTAATCGTCAATTCATCCTATTCAAAGAATTTTTATTTTCTAAACTAAAAGTAAATATTTGATATAAGATGATAAGGAAAAATCTCTATTAATTGTAGGTGCTTTCTAATTTATAGATAGCTTAGGATTTTATGTGTTAAGGAAATGGTCTATTGAAATTCATTGTGTACTAGAGGAAATTGAATCTCTTCATTCATCCAAGTTCGAAAGGTGATATGTAGGATATCTAAAAGATATAAAAATAGATTGAATTATTGTTATATGTATACCTTTACATAATATTGATATATGCTTAACATCTTTGGTTGGAATAGAATTCAGATAGCCATAAATTTAGCCTTGAAATAATAACACTATGTACATAGCATGAATATTTGAATATAATTACAATGTATGTAATTTTAAAAATTTCAAACAAAATAAGATATTTATAATTCATGGGTGAGGAAAAGGATTCAACTAAGTTAAAATTGTATGAGAATGGATCTAAAAAATACTATGATAAGAAAATATAGTATGACAAAATCGATACTTCCTCTCTCCACTTCATTGTGTTAATTCATACTATAGTATATAACAATGTATATGTCCATACTTTAAATAATTCTCTTTGCAGTACCTTTTTATTGATGTATTTTAAATTTGTATTTCTACTTTTGATCAGAAGAGTAACTATATGTTATACAAATATGATAATAATATGTATCTTCTACTAGTCCAAACTAGTTATTTTCTTCTCACAAATTATGATGTTTATGTTGCTTTCTTTAGAAATGTATTTCTTTGCATATTTAATTTAGAACCTAACATATACAATATTCTTTTGTCAATAAAATATCAACATATAATCTTATAATTGTAAAATCTATGGATTTTAAGTATGTAGTGATATGTATATAACATAGAATTCCATTTTGAGGGAGAGGATGTGATATATTTCACTATATATTACAAAAAGAATTCAATTGTTTTATAATTCATCTTAAAGGTTTGATTCCAAGAGGTAGACATGATTAGATAATATAATTACACTAGTATTAAGTTCATTCTTTTGTATAATACTGATAGGTGGATAATATCATTATTTGCCAAAGAATGGATGTATTCCAATCAAATAATATGTCTTTTAAGTCATGAATATTTATAATAAATGAGTTACAATAACAAAATTAAAGGAATTTGACTCTTCCAAGATCTTTTTATAAATAAATAATAACCTCATTAGCTTCATGAACACTAAATTATAAAACTAGTTCAGGGACCTTAGGTTTGTCCTTGAACTATTGGATGATATATAGGACATGATGATATTAACAAAATATAAAAATATGGATCAATTATATTTCTATAACCTATTTAAATTTCATTTTCTTGAGCATTACAAGTCTCATAAGTAGTGATGTAAACTTAGCTACAAGAGACCAACAAAATGGACTCCAATCACATAACACAAATGCAATAATGGAAGAAAACTGCAAATTGATATTCTTCTCATTCCTGAATTCACACCCCTTCTACAAAATATTACAATCCATCATATAGCAACCAAAAACCCTAAAGAAACCCTAAAAATGTTTTTTTTCTAAAACTACTAAAAATAGATTTTCTTTCTAAAAACTTCTAAAAATAGAAATGAGTCGGATTGCGCCCAAATTCGGTGCACAAATCCCTCTTACAATAACAAACCTTACTTTAAAATATTAAGTCTCAAATTAAGGTATAACAAAAGATAATAAACTTCTAACAGCCAAAAAAACCCAAAAAATCTGGGAACCTATTCTAAAAACTAATTTTAGGAAAATATATTTTATGAGAAATATATATGTGTACATTAGGAAAATGGTTAGAGCTTGTGTAATGTTAAAAATAAATCCATATCCCTAGTATGTAAGATTTTGGATAGTACAAAGTGAAACTTTTAAATCATAATGCATCCTTAATGAAATTTTTGAAAAAAATATATCATCAAAATTTAGGGTTTCCTATGATTTGAGAGTCCCTAGGAAACCACTTTTTGTACCTTTTGGTCAATTTGCACGATAAGAATCTTACCATTTATGTTATGTTTTTATTTGACAATTATCTTGGATAAAAATATTATGGTATCTTGAAGAAAAAAATTATATTATAAATGACATAAAAAAAGTAAAGAAATAGAATCTGGCAACATAATTAGAATCATATCATGATATATATAACATCATCCTTAGACATGATATGATATGTGTCTATTTAGAGAATGTTTAGAACATGTGTTTGTGTGTATTTTTAAAGTTGAGAATAAGATTTCATGCATCCAATAATTAATATTTTGAAAAGCATAAGTTGAAATATTCAAATCCTTATTTAGGCTAAACATGGATTGCAAAGGCCTTACACTAGGGCAAGTATTATAGTTCTAATTTTGTTGATTTTGGAGATCTTGTGTCACACAACATCAAGTCCTTTTTTCATTGCATCATGTATGGTAAACATCTTAACATTTTATGTTTTTATTTCATTGTAAAATGGTCCTTTAATCAAACATTTACAAATCTTAAGAAAAGAATTGTATTGAAATAACATGTGTTAAAGAAATGAAAATTGTATATGATAACATAACTAATATTTTCTAATAGTTTTATTTTTTAATTGGTTATAGAACTTAATCGTCAATTCATCCTATTCAAAGAATTTTTATTTTATAAAGTAAAAGTCAATATTTGATATAAGATGAAAAGGAAAAAGCTCTATTAATTGTAGGCGCTTTCTAATTTAAAAATTGCTTAGGATTTTATGGGTTAAGGAAAGGGTCTATTGAAATTCATTGTGTACTAGAGGAAATTGAATCTCTTCATTCATCCAAGTTCTAAAGGTGATATGTAGGATATCTAAAATATATAAAAAGAGATTGAATTATTCTTATCTGTATGCCTTTACATAATATTGATATATGCTTAACATCTTTGGTTGGAATAGAATTCAAATAGGCATAAATTTAGCCATGAAATAACAACACTATGTACATAGCATGAACCTTTGAATATGATTACAATGTATGTAATTTTAAAATTTTCAAACAAAATAAGATATTTATAATTCATGTGTGAAGAAAATGATTCAACTAAGTTAAAATTGTATGAGAATGGATCTAAAAAATACTATGATAAGAAAATATAGTATGAGAAAATCGATACTTCCTTTTATGTTATGTTTTTATTTGACAATATCTTGGATAAAAATATTATGGGATCTTGAAGAAAAAAATTATATTATAAATGACATATAAAAAAAGTAAAGAAATAGAATCTGGCAACATAATTAGAATCATATCATGATATATATAACATCATCCTTAGACATGATATGAGATGTGTCTATTTAGAGAATGTTTAGAACATGTGTGTTGTGTGTGTTTTTAAAGTTGAGAATAAGATTTCATGCATCCAATAATTAATATTTTGAAAAGTATAAATTGAAATATTTGAATCCTTATTTAGGCTAAACATGGATTGCAAAGACCTTAGACTAGGGCAAGTATTTTAGTTCTAATTTTGTTGAATTTGGAGATCTTGTGTCACACAATATTAAGTCCTTTTTTCATGCCATCATGTATGGTAAACATATTAACATTTTATGTTTTTATTTCATTGGAAGATGGTCCTTTAATTAAATATTTATAAATCTTAGAAAAATAATTGTATTGGAATAACATGTGTTAAAGAAATGAAAATTATATATTATAACATAACTAATATTTTTTAACAATTTTGTTTTTTAATTGGTTATAGAACTTAATCGTCAATTCATCCTATTCAAAGAATTTTTATTTTCTAAACTAAAATTCAATATTTGATATAAGATGAAAAGAAAAAAGCTCTATTAATTGTAGGCACTTTCTAATTTATAGATAGATTAGGATTTTATGGGTTAAGGAAAGGGTCTATTGAAATTCATCGTGTACTAGAGGAAATTGAATCTCTTCATTCATCCAAGTTCTAAAGATGATATTTAGGATATCTAAAATCTATAAAAAGATATTGAAGTATTGTTATTTGTATACCTGTTAGAATTTCCCAAAATAGACATGCAAAGCATTACATAAAATATGAAGAAAATATTAGAAATGATTGATTTATTCCATGGATCAAATTTGTATAAATAGTAAAGTTGATCATTGAGAGTCGTTGGATTACAACTCATCAAATCTGATCTAGACTATACTGAGAGTTCACCTGACTCATGGAGGAGTGGAAAATCAAGTATGTATATCCTAGTAGAACTTAAGAGAATAATTACTTATTCTAACACCCCCCCTTAAGTGATACTAGGGGTGTATTATATAAATGAGTCTCAACAATAGGACCTGATGATGTACTCATGTACAATGATCTTATTTTATGATATGGTAAAAACCACATGGGAAAAACCATCTATAAAAAAAGAAAATAAGCAAGAGGCATGTCTTCGATTTGTGAATATTGTCCTCATTGACAAAAAAAATAAGGTATGAGTCCCGACAACAGGGCCTGATGAGGTACTCATTTACAATATATATAGATGGTGAAAAAACCTCTTGGGAAAAACCATATGTCAAAAAAATAAATATAGAGGCATGTCTTCGGATGGTGAATATTGTCCTCATGAAAAAAAGAATGAGTCCCGACAACTTGGCTTGATGATGTATTCATGTACAATTTATACTTTAGGAGAGATGATAAAAAAAAACACATGGGAAAAAACCATTCTCCAAAGAATACAACAATAAGAAGAAAGGAGAGGAGAAATACTGATGTTTTAATGCAGCTGCTTTACCCCAAGTTTCTCTCACAACTAAATGTAACACGGAGAAGGAAATGACTTGGTGAAGATGTCTACAATTTGATTTTCAATGGTAATATAGTCTAAGTATATTTCCTCTCTCTGAATATGTTACCAAATTAAGTGCATGTGAATCTCAATGTGCTTGGTGTGTTGATTCTCAACTGGATTACGTGCAATATGAATTGTGCTATGATTGTCACACCAAAGAGTTACAGTTTTTTCATAGGAAAAACCAAATTCTCTTAGTATCTTATGAAGCCAAAGAGCTTCCTGACTTGCCAAAATTGTTGCCCTATATTATAAGGCCACTGCTTGTTGTTTTTTGCATAACCAAGCAATTAGTGAAGAACCAAGACAAAAGACATAGTCAGAAGTTGAACATTTATCTTCTACTAAACCTGCCCAATGAGAATCTGTGTAACCAGTGATATCCATGGATTTTCCTTCATGTAAGAGCCCAAAGAGAGGAGTTCCTTGCAAGTAGTGGAGGATTCTTTTTGCTACTTGCCAATGATTGAAATGAGGTTGATGTGAGAATCTGGATATTAATTCAACAGTATATGACATATCTAGGCAAGTATGAGTAAGGTATAACAGACTCCCTACAATCTTATGGTATAGAGTTGCATCACATAGATAGGATGTGTAGGAAGTACTTAGAGTGACACCAAACTAAAAAGGTGTAGGAGAAGATTTGAAATCTATCATCTTAAACCTTTCAATAATGTCTAGAGTGTATTTTTGTTGACACAATAAAATTCTTGCATCTGTTTGATTTATTTGAATCCAAAGGAAGTAATAAGGTAAATCTAGATTAGCCATTTATATTTTTTAGAAAGGGAGTCCTTGATAGTTTAAATGTGAGTGATGTCACTACTAGTGAGTAGTAGGTCATCAACATAGAGAAAAAGTATGGTGTTTTTCCTTTATCTCTCCAAATGTAGACTATGGCATCAGACTCACAATGATAAAAACTTGATGAAAGAAGGAAGAAGTCCATGTTTTTATACCAAGCTCTAAGAGCTTGTTTGAGGCCATAGAGAGACTTTCTTATCCTACAAACAAAGGGGGAGTCTTGAGTGAAACCACCAGGTTGTTCCATGAATATTTCTTCCTTTAATTACCCATGTAAGAAAGCACTTTTTACATCCATTTGAAAGACATACCACTTTTGGGAAGCAGCTAGAACAAGAACCAACTTAACAGAATCCATTTTGGAAAATGGTGCAAAAGTTTCAGAATAATTAATCCCTTAAATTTGAGATAAACCTTTGGCTACCAGGCGGGCTTTGTGTTTGTAAATTTCTCCATTAGGTCCATATTTCATCTTGTAAATCCATTTACAACAAACTAATTTTCTCCCTTTAGGTAGGGTAACTAAATCCCAAGTTTTTTTTTTGATTAAGGAAGAAAATTGTGGTAATCTTGTTACTATATTATGGGTGTTCAATTCCTTTAGGTAGTTATAACCGATATGTCCAAACCTTTCATGCCAAATTTTGCTTTCAAGATCTTCATTTGCAATAAAATAGGATACCCCTTCTAAATTTTTGAATCCTTTGAAGTGAAATAGGTGAGTGTTGTGATCAATATCTCCTTTTTCTATGAGAGATTTGGGGTCTTAAAGGTCTCTTATCTCAACTCCTGATGGTGAGAAGAGAACTGTTTTGCCATTTCTAGAAGTACAAATCAGATAGATGGAGAGGAGATTTGTTGCAATGTTTGGAACATAGAGAACATTATTGATATAACGACCATCAATGGATATGTCACCTTTTCCTTTGACTGGAATAAAGTATGAGTCACCAAATTCTATGCTACATGTTGAACTTGAGGAGATTAAAGTAAAAGACTCATTGAAAAATTCATGTGATGAGTTGCTCTTGAATATAGAACCCAGTATTTTGATGAAGTATTTGTGGTCTTGCATTGAAAATTTAAGGCTTTTCCTATCTGATTCTTAGTGTCTACCTTTTGATCCTTCATTGTTGCCTCTAGCTTTTGTAGTCTTTTCCAACATTTGTTCATAGAATGACCATTATTTTTGCAGTGAGTACAAGTAATGGAACCCCTTTATTTCTTTTTAAATTTTTCTTTAGTAGAGGTGGATGCTACTAAGGCTTTTGAGGAAGAGGAAGAGATCTCATACTTTACAATTTTATTTTCTTCTCTAGTTAGCCTATCACAAAATTCTTCTGAGGGCATTTTAAAACTTGCACTAAGAGCATCTTTTGTAGATAAAAAAGTAGTTGCAAAAATTTGAAATACACCATTTAATTTATAAATAATTAGATAGATGCATTCTTCTTCTGTTTTATTATTGCCACTACCTTTGTATTGAGTGAGGAATTATTTAAATTTGGTAATAAAGTCAACAATATTGTTGAAGTCTTCAGGAGATAATATTGTTAATTCTTCTTCTAGCTGCATTGACCTTATTTGATCTACTTTTTGAAATAAGTTCTTTAGTTTCTCCCAACTTAGATTTAAATAAGGAAACAAAAGCCTGAGAGAAATACCAATCTCCTCAATTTACTTGCCCTGACAAGAGGAAAACTATAAGTAAATGAGGAGGTTTGATATATCTGAATTAGGTTAATGAAGCAATAATATTAGGCCAAGCCTTTATACTTAGTCTTCTCAATACCCGCCCTTACGAGAGGGAAACTATAAGTAATGAGAGGAATGGTACGTGGAACTTAGGCTTTTGATGCAAATATAAGCCACCAAACCAATATGTTGTATTTCTCAATAATCTGCCCTTACATAAGGGAAACTATAAGTTTTTGAGAAGTACAATATTTGGAATTTAGGTGATATTGGAAGTGCTCTAAAGGAAATAATTGAATCCTTTATTTTAAGATGTATTGAATTAAAAAAGGAAATATTTTTTAAAAATAATTGAAATGGAATGAATTTTATGACCAAGTGGCTAAAAAATGCCACGGATTAGTTTATCATCCAAATATATATTTTTTGGTTGATATAAGTATGAACTTGTTCTTAAAAAATAGAATAAAGTAAGAGGTGGCAAATAGAACTTCCACTAAAAAAATATAGAAGAGATATTAAAGATAGACATACAACACCCCCATTCAAAATTCAATACTAAATGGTGCAATAAATAGCACCTTTAACCCCCCTCCAAAAAAGACCTTTGTATTTACTATAGTTACAATTGACTCTTTTCACTTTTTGAAGACAACCTTTGTAAAAAGATAAAGGCTTAGTGAAAAAAAAGTTATAAATTTTCTTAAGATAAATACAAAGCTTTAGAGTTTTTTTTAATACACCTTCGAAATTGAATGGACTATAAAAAACTCATTAGAAAAAAACCTAATCGAAGGAGAGGAGGAAAAAAGATATGATAATGCTTTTGCATTAACGGAATAAAAGGTGCCTTGCATTCAAATCAAAATTGAAAGACGTGGTCAGCTCCTATCGCAAAGGACAAGGACAAATTTACACCACAAAGGAATTAATACACTCCTGAAAAAAACTCCTTCGGTGCTTAACGATGATGAGACCTCTGCATAAAATAAAGTTACAATAAAGAAGCCAAATTTTTATTCTTAAATACCTCTCTGCCAAACGAAATGGGTCCCCCTGCAATGAAATAAATGTTAATTAAAAGTAATATTTATTTCACTGGTGTACACCATGAAACAGACAGTGAAGCTTGGAATGTATTGTTCGCTTCAATGGGTTTCCTCTGTGTTGCACAGTCATAGACCCGGTGTTTTACCTTTGAAAAACCTATAGATGAAATTGTTAATAGAAGAGGCGGAAGCGAAGTCTCCTCGGAATGTATTCTTATTTTCACTTCGTCTATGTTGCATAGTAAAAGAAAACGTAGGTGGGTGCCTTCAAACAAGGTTATTCCTCCTTCGTTGAGTAGTCATAGACCCAGCATCTTGATTTTGGAAATCATTTAAACCTGTAGATGAGATAGATAACATAAGAGGCGTAATAGGGAAAAAAAGATATGTTGATTACCTAGTAAGAATGCTTAATGAAAGATTATCAAAAAGTATTAAATAAAATAATCGAAGTGACGCATTGCTTGTTGAGAACTAAGCAGAGATAAAAAAAATAACCAAGCTTCATGCGAAGAAATAATGATTGGAATACCAAAGGAAGAGGGCCTGAATTAGATAAATAGAATATTTTTTATAGCTATTATCAATAGCGCCAATCGAGAAAAGGAGATATTGGTGCTAACTGGAGTTATATCTAGTAGAATCGGGATCCTTTGAAGAATATCGATGATCAACTGAAGAGGACATCAGATTTTATAGTGTACAAGATCAAAAAATTTAAAAAATATTACACAGTGTAACCGAAAATGAAGTTCCTAGCAATAGTTATAGATATAAATATTTTTTCCAAGAGTTTGCTTCAGAGAGCATGCAAATCAGATCTCCAATGGTGGAGATATCAAATAGGAGTTGATTGGAACAAAGATAGGCATCACGAGGGGTGATGATGGCGCCCAATTTTGGGTGCTCATTGCATGATTTGCAAACCTCAATAGGGCTTCTCTGAGAGCAACGATAAGGCAGCGAAGATGAGATTTTTCCTACAAAGGAAAACACTAAATATAGAATAAATTAACCTATATTTTCAAGCTATAAAAAAACATTTATATTTGCTTGAAAAAAATGGTGTTCCTTTCTTTTAAGAAAAAACAAAAAAATTAATTAGAGGATAATAGATATGACTAATTTCATACAAGTGAGCTAGTCAAAGAGTTACCCAAAAGAATAGATCTATGAAAAATCGACAATATTTCTGAATAAAAAATTTACACTAAAAAACAATGAATCTTCCCTTCCTCTTTTTTCTTGAGAAGAATACAAATATTATTCATAATAACCCATTTATATATATCTTAAAAATATATCTGAAAAAAACTATATATAAAAGCTTGTTGTAGACTTGAATCCCAAAAAAAGGAGAAGTCAACAAAGGATACAATAAACTAGCTCTTATAACCTTCAAGAGAGAATTCTAGCAAAATCTATCTTGCTCTGGTACCATGTTAGAATTTTCAAAAATAGACATTCAAAGCATTACACAAAATATGAAGAAAAAAGTAGAACTGATTGATTTATTACATGGATCAACTTTGTATAAATAGCAAAGTTGATCATTGAGAGCCGTTGGATTACAAGAACTCATCAAATCTGATCTAGACTATACTGAGAGTTCACCTGACTCATGGAGGAGTGGAAACTCAAGTATGTCTATCCTAGTAGAACTTAAGAGAACAATTACTTATTCTAACAATACCTTTACATAATATTGATATATGCTTAACATCTTTGGTTGGAATAGAATTCAGAAAGGCATAAATTTAGCCATGAAATAACAACACTATGTACATAGCTTGAACCTTTGATTATGATTACAATGTATGTAATTTTAAACTTTTCAAACAAAATAAGATATGTATAATTCATGGGTGAAGAAAAGGATTCAATTAAGTTAAAATTATACGAGAATAGATCTAAAAAACACTATGATAAGGAAATATAGTATGACAAAATAAATTCTTCCTCTCTCCACTTCATTGTGTTAATTCATCCTATAGGATATAACAATGTATATGTCCATACTCGAAATACTTCTCTTCGCATTGCCCTTTGATTGATGGATTTTAAATTTGTATTTCTACTTTTTTTTAAAGTATTAATAAAAAGGGTTTTGAAAGGAATCCCACAACCTTATATAGAAACTCCCAAAGGGAGAGAAAAATGAACACAACCCAAAAAACTATCTCCAAAAGGAGACTAACAACCATCCACCCCGAAGGGGATAAACAACCAACAACACCGACCAAGAAAATACAACAATCACATTCAAGGTACCGCAAAAACCGAGAGGAGGTAGAGAAATCGAAAATAAAATGAAGACCCACATGGACTTATCTTTCTCGAAGAGGTGAAAGACAAATAAAATTTTGAAATTTAAAATTTAATTCGAGGACACAATCCAATCAACTAATGGGTCTCACGCACCCTAAGTACCAATTATCATTAAAGTTATTAAAACTACAAATGAATAACAAAGTAAATCCCACACAAAATATTTTAAAATAAAAACCATGCCTTCTCCAAAACCACCCAACAAAAACCAACCTAAAAATGAAACAAGACCCTACAACACCAGCATGAATAGCAAAGAGCAACACACCAGGACCTCGAATCACTGCCCACCATAACTCAAACTCCCCTAGGAGAAAGAGAGATTTTAAACGCATCCATATTGAGTTATCTACTGTCGAACCTCAAGCTCATTCTTTTTTATAAACTCAAACAGGGAAGACCACCACAGGCAACAACAGAAATGCACTCGCTCTTCTTTGGCCTACCCACTTTTCTTTTGATTCCTGTGGAAATACAGGGCTTTCGAAATATTTCTAAATTAGGGCATGGGGATCCCTTCTCCACCCTTGGTGATGAAAAGGAACAATCAACCACCAGCCCAATCCTCGATTTTTGGGAGGAAGGAACATCTACCAATCCTGAACTGTAAGTAATTTGGGAAGGAGCAAGCAACAAATACTTACCCATCTGAAGGCTCTTCTCTGGGAAACCCAAAGGAAAAGACCCCTGATTGGGGGAAGACACTGGAATCTTCCTTGACACAATAGGGGAAATAGCAAACTCTTTCAAATTTGTATTTCTACTTTTGATCATAAGAGTAACCATATGTTATACAAATATGATAATAATATGTATCTTCTCCTAGTCCAAACTAGTTATTTTCTTCTCACAAATTATTATAGTTATGTTGCTTTCTTTAGAAATGTATTTCTTTGCATATTTAATATGATACATAGCTTCTATTACATAGCATCCAATAAGATACATCATTTTTTTTATCCCTATAACAATCAAACTTCTTCTCATATAATCCACATTTACTTATATTGTGTGAGAGGAAAGGAGAAAGTAAAATCCTAAAATTAAAAAAAAAAACAAATTAATAAACATTGATAATAAAATTTTAATGATAACATTAAAAACTTATTATATATATTTAAGTATTATTAAGAATTAATTGCTAACATATAATGCATTTAGCTTTGCAACTTCCCAATTACATATAAAATTAGTTTTGATTTAAATTACAAAACCATCTTAAATTTTATCAACTCTAAAGTCCATATAAATTTTGGAGTATAATACATTATTTGGTGCATGCTAATGTGCCCCATGGTACCTTCATGGTAAATTTGTAAATAATATATTAAGGCTGAGTTCATAGTTTAGAGTGTGATTTATAGTTCCTCTTTATGGAAGTGTGAATGTGCAGGAAATGCATAAGTGTTTTGTTAAGTTGCAATGTGCAAGAAATGCATAAATATCATGTGAGTTAGAGTGCAAATGTAGTTTTATTAAATATGCACAAGTGTCTTGTATGCATGAGTGTAAATATGTAATTTAAAGATGTGCACAAGTGTCCTAGGTTAGGTTTACAAGTTATATAAGTGTAAGAGTCATGTAAAGGCGTGCAAGTTGTAGAAGTGTAAGATTCACGTAAAGGCATGCAAGTTGTAGAAGTGTAAGAGACATGTAAAGGTGTGCAAGTATTATAGATTCAGTTGTTCATCAAGTATGCAAGTGGTAATTAGATAAGACAAGAGTCATGATACTTGGCATATGGAGAGCAATAGTCAAGAATCCAAAGAGACATTATTGTGGCTATATTATGGAGTAAATTATCCATAGGGACATATATAAAAGATCATATTCATAGATATTATTATCTAATTGTAAGAATAATAGGAATAGTAAAGCTTATACATATTTTTAGCAATTAACGTTGTAATATTTTATTCATTCATAGTACATGAATTATTCAAGGTATTTACATTCATAATTCAACATAAAACTGAATATTATTTGATTTGTTTTAAGCCTTGATATACATATTAATTTGCTCATATCGTTCTACTCATATTATTATCTCGATCTTTAAATATTGTGGCTACTTTATATTAGGTCCTATGTGATATAACCTATGATATTCCATGGTAATACGAGGCTTCAAAAGCCACCAATGGTATCAGAGCTACTACTAGACTATGTCCAGATTGATAGAGTTTATTTTAGCCACTATTATTAATTGACTTTATCCACATTTGACAGGGTTGATTAAGAGCCTATATACTTTAAAGGTAGTGAGAATCATACTCTAAATATCATATTGAGTAGAAAGGTTAGGTTTTTCTATAGTTGAATAATAACTAGTGAAGACTAGGAGTCAACTATATTGACTGAAAGATAAATCAACTTTGAGATAGTTGGTTATTTAGGGACATAGCCAACTCTTGACATTGAATATTTGTAGAAGAAATTTGAATATTTAGGGACATTGAAAGTCACATTTACATTATATTAGATTCTTTAGTAAGAAGGATAATCATATTGAGTTCTTAGTGTGACATAAAATAACGTAAATTCATTGCAGGAGACCGACAATGGACTCCAAGGGTAAAATTGTAAGACAAAACATCATACAAAATACACCAATAAAAGAAACCTGCAAATTATTCCTTTCATTATCTGAATTCACATCCCCCTTACAATAGAGTCTCCCACTTCTTATACTCCCCAAAAGAAAAACCCTAGCCTATGCTACCCCCCTTTCTACTTTTAGTCACATTCAATTTTTAGCAACTCACTTGCTATTTTTAGTAACCCTAAAAAATAAAAAAATAAAAAAAACTTGGATGGCATCCAAAATGGAATCATGCACCCGTTATTCAATAATAACCACTATCCCAAGATAGCAAACCCACTCTAGTTCTGCACTAGTAGTTATGATAACTTTTCAGTTGCAAAAACTGACAATTATATTAAAAGCTACTTTTGGGTCTCTTAGAGGCATTTTCTTGTGTACAAATGCCAAGGAATTTTTTTTTTAAGTTCTCCATGCCATTCAATGGGAAAAAACGAACACTCATAGCAAAAGTTATGGCCTTGGCAAGGTGCATCATAAAATATTATAGATTTTTAAAAAAGTGTTACAATAGATATCAAGCTATAGAAGTGTGAGAAGCTTCCTATAGAGAATAGATAAGAATTATAACTTCTACTTTTATAGTATAGAAAAATTAAAATTTGCAATGAATTGAGAAGCATTCAAATATTCCTAAGAAAAGTTGATAATTAGATAAAGAATATACGGGTCATGCTGACCTTAACATAGGCTAAAAAATGCCATTATATAAAGGAGTTAAAAGATAAGAAAGAATATTCAGGTCATGTTGACCTTTACATAGGCTAAAAAAGGCCATTATATAAAGGAGTTAAAAGATAAGAAAGAAGATTCAAGTCCTATTGATCTTGACATTGGTCCAAGAGATCATTATAGAAAGAAAGTAAAAGAGATAAAGAGATTCGGATCATATAGACCTTGACATTGATCTAATAGGTCATTATAGGAAGAAATTACAAGAGAAATATATCAGATCATATAGACATTGGTATTGGTTCAAGATATTATTATAAGAAGAAATTGAAATAAGATAAAAGATTCAGTTTATATCGATCTTGATATTGGCCAAAGAAGTCAATTTAGAGAAAGAAAACATTAAAGTAAAAGAGGATCTATTATAAATATTTGGCTCAAGAATCCAAGAAGATCATGAAATTAAAAGAAGAAGGGAGAGTTTACAAGAGATTGTTGTAGAAAGAAATAAGGAAAGATCATATAAAGCATAAGAGGAGAAATAATATTAGGAGTTATAAGGTTTATACTAAAGTTTTATTTTTGAAAAGTGTGGAGTGATAAGGATTTCTACTTTAGTTATTTTATTTTGAATTTTCAAAGTATTTGTGATAGAAGGTTTTCTTTTAGAATATTTTCAATTTTTGAGAAAAAATGAAATTGAAAACTTTATTAAAGTTTTTGAAAATTTGCAGCTTTATTTTTTGGAGTTTAAAGGTTTTCTACATTGAAGATTAAATCTAAAAATATGTAAAAATTTTATTTTTTATTTATTTATTTGGGAGTCATAAGGTGTGCTACTTCAAAGTAATCAATTAAAAAAATTCATATATTAATATAGGGAGATATAAGAGCTATTTATCATATGACTGGTAACTTACATTGGTTTGAATATTTAGAAGTAAAGGATAATATATCTCTAAATATTGTAGTTGATAACAAATATCTAGTTCATGGAACCGATAAAGTAATACCTAGTAGGTATTTTTCACGTTTCATACTAGAGAATATTTTATATGATTCAAAAACATCATCCAATATTATTTCGTTTACTCAATTGGTTGCAAATGGAAGAAAATTTGAATTCATATATATTAGTGAACATAGAAAATGCATAATCAAGAATCAAAACATAACAAAAGCTACAAGATCAATAAAAAATAGAATATATGCTTCAGATTCAATTTATTTTCTCAAGAACTTGTTAACCATTATCCCAAGATGAATATGATGATAAATTGCTTGAGTGTTCAAAAAGACTAGATATAGGGAATTTGATCTAGTAGAATCTACTTTTTTCCTACAAATGTAAGCATTGGGTGAACCCAAGGTTCATGATGATGAAGCATATTCAAAAGAAGCAGAAGATAATATTGTAATATTAGACATAGTAACATAAAAGTCAAACCTATTACACTATCTGGTCAAAATTAACATTGGATTTTAGAGTTTGATTAGTAAAATTTAAGTTCATTATCAACAATATAGATGACCTAAACAAAACATTATTATTTGAAAAAATATATAAATATAAGCATAGTATCAAAATTTAATGATATTAAGATATATACAATGTTAAGCTTTGAATAGGAATATTGTTGTGAATATATTTATGGTGAATACACATTCACATTTAGAGAATATTTGCAATCCAAAGTTAAATAAAATTGCTTAAATGCATATAACAAGCCAATATTTCAAAAGTTATAAAGTGAAGCATTTAAATCCTTATGCATCTATAATGAACTTTTCTAAAGATATATATTTGGAATTCAATTAATATTAGGTTTTCAAATTCCATAAGATGAAGACAAGGCATTCAGTTATCCTTTTAGTAATTTATAAGATCTTGTACCATATTCATTTAAGTCCTTATAATCCTTTATGTAATTATGAATGGTGAGCATCATGTTATTATGATCTTAGGTTAACCTTTACTAGATTTTGAACAAAAACGTTTTTGTTACAATTACATATGACAAAGCCATGAAAATTAAGTCTTATAAAAAGAATCATATCATACCTATAATTATATTAAGAACTTATGCTCTCATAAACAAAAATGTGTAGTCCACCTACATATAGCTACACTTATTCTATAATGATACATTCTAACAAGGTAATAAACATGTAAAAAATCATTCAAGTCATGACCATCATGGTAAAGAATAATCACTATTATCTTTATATTTAAAGACTTTTAATTATTTTAAGTAATACATTCACAATTTCCCTATATGTAATGTATATCGAAGCACACTATAGAGAGTCCACCAAAATTAGCTTGCTTACATAACTAACTAAAATACTTTTACTTCTTTTTATTATTGAATTACATACGCGTAATTTCTATATAATGGCATTTTTTTGGATGGTTTTTATAAAATCAAGTTCTTTGTTATACTAGACCATCTTTATAAAATATATCATCATCCCACAAGGACCTTGTGCTCTCAGAGCCAAAAGTACACATAAACTATTACAAAAATAGTAATAATCATAATAATAATTTTAACAAATAACTCTTCGTTGAATACAACATCCCATAATTCCAACAAAAGATCAAGCCAACATCCTTTCAGTAAATTATTAAATAATAATGAATACATAAGAAATATAAAAACACATACCATATTCAGTTATTATAATAAGGTTGTTTACTGTAAATAATTTGTATAGCCTTCGACACATCGTTGGCGGCATTTTTTTAGTGAATTCGACTCGTTCAACACATTTTTGCAAACATCCAAATCATAACGGGCCTTGCCTACTGAATTCCTCAGTGCAGAATTTGCATTGTGTAACTTGGGTATCGTTACCAATGAATTCTTCAAGTCTTGAAACATGGCTATGCAATGATTGAGAGCTTGGCTATTGGAAGGTTCTTGCCTTTGTCCCAAATTATTTTGCATAGAAACAATAAGCTTATCAACTTCACCAGCAACAACAGCTATAGCAAATTCAATGACAATTTCCTTGTCCGACCTTATCTTCTTCTTCTCCTCGGGATATGATGATATCGTTGAAAGACAAGACATAGGATCAACCATGTCTCTACACGCCATTTCAATTGTATTTTGAGGGAGAGGATGTGATATAATTCACTATATATTACAAAAAGAACTCAATTGTTTTATAATTCATCCTAAAGGTTTGATTCCAAGAGGTAGACATGATTAGATAATATAATTACACTAGTATTAAGTTCATTCTTTTGTATAATACTGATAGGTGGATAATATCATTATTTGCCAAATAATGGATGTATTCCAATAAAATAATATGTCTTATAAATCATGAATATTTATAATCCATGAGTGACAATAACAAAATGAAATGAATTTGACTCTTCCAAGATCTTTTTATAAATAAATAATAACCTCATTAGCTTTATGAAAACTGATTCATTAAACTATTTTAAGGACCTTAGGTTTGTCTTTGAACTATTCGATGATATATAGGACATGATGATAATAACAAAATACAAAAACATGGATCAAGTATATTTCTATAACCTATTTAAATTTCATTTGCTTGAGCATTACAAGTCTCATAAGTAGTTTCTATTACATAGCATCCAATAAGATACATCATTGTTTTTATCCCTATAACAACCAAACTTCTTCTCATATAATCCATTTTTACTTATATTGTGTGAGAGGAAAGGAGAAAGTAAAATCCTAAAATTGCAAAAATAAGAAATCAATAAACATTGATAATAAAATTTTAATGATGACATTAAAAACTTATTATAGATATTTAAGTATTATTAAGAATTAATTGCTAACATATAATACATTTAGCTTTGCAACTTGCCAATTACATATAAAATTAGTTTTGGTTTAAATTACAAAAATCATCTTAAATTTTATCGACTCTGAAGCCCATATAAATTTTGGAGTATATTACATTATTTGGTACATGCTAATGTGCCCCATGTTACCTTCATGGTACATTTGTAAATAATATATTAAGGTCGAGTTCATAGTTTAGAGTGTGATTTATATTCTCTCTTTATGGAAGTGTGAATGTGCAGGAAATGCATAAGTGTAATGTTAAGTTGTAATGTGCAAGAAATGTATAATATCATGTGAGTTAGAGTGCAAGTGTAGGTTGATTAAATATGCACAAGGGTCTTGTATGCATGAGTGTAAATATGTAATTTAAATATGTGAACAAGTGTCCTAGGTTGGTTTACAAGTTGTAGAAGTGTAAGAGTCATGTAAAGATGTGCAAGTTGTAGAAGTGTAAGAGTCATATAAAGGTGTGCAAGTTGTAGAAGAGTAAGAGTCATGTAAAGGTGTGCAAGTATTGTAGAGTCAAGTATTCATCAAGTATGCAAGTGATAAGTATGTAATCCAAGAGTCATGAGATGTGGCATATGGAGAGAAATAGTCAATAATCCAAAGAGACACATTATTGTGGCTATATTATGGAGGAAATTATCCATAGGGACATATAGAAAAGATCATATTTATAGATATTATTATCTAATTGAAATAAGAAAAGGAGTAATAAAGATTATATATTTTGAGCAATTAATGTTGTAAGTTGTTCTTCATGCATAGTACATGAATGATTCAAGGTATTTACATTCATATTTCAACATATAACTAAATTTTATTTGATTTGTCTTAAGCCTTGATATACATATTAATTTTCTCATATCATTCTACTATTATTATTATCTCAATTTTTAAATATTATGGCTATTTTATATTAGGTCCTGTGTGATATAAACTATGATATTCCATGGTAATATAAGGCTTAAAAAGCCACAAATGGTATCAGAGCTACTACTAGACTCTGTCCAGATTGATAGAGTTCATTTTAACCACTATTATAAATTAACTTTATCCACATTTGACAGGGTTGATTAAGAGCCTATCTACTTTAAAGGTAGTGAGAATCATACTCTAAATATCATATTGAGCAGAAATATTAGGTTTTTGCTATAGTTGAATAATAACCAGTGAAGATTGTGAGTCAACTATATTGACTGAAATGCAAATCAACTTCGATATAGTTCGTCATTTGGGGACATAGCCAACGCTTGACATTGAAGATTTGTACAAGAAATTTGAATATTTAGGTACATTGAAAGTCACATTGATAGTATATTGGATTCTTTAGTAAGAAGGAGAATCATATTGAGTTCTTAGTGTGACCTAAAATGATGTAAATTCATTATAATAAACTGACAATGGACTCTAAGGGTAAAATTGTAAGACAAAACATCATACAAAAGACACCAATAAAAGAAACCTGCAAACACTTCCTTTCATTATCTGAATTCACACCCCCCTTACAATAGAGTCTCCACTTCTTATATTCCCTAAAAGAAAAACCCTAGGCTACGCTACCCTCCTTACTACTTTAAGGCACTTTCAATTTTTAGCAACTCGTTATTTTTAGTAACCCTAAAAAAAAAAAAAAAAAAATCTTGAATGGCATCCAAAATAGAATCATGCACCCATTATTCAATAATAACCACTATCCCAAGATAGCAACCCCACTCTAGTTGTACACTAGTAGTTATGATAAATTTTTAGCTGCAAAAACTGACAATTATATTAAAAGCTTCTTTTGGGCCTCCTAGGGGTATTTTCTTGTGCATAAAGACAAAGGACATTTTTTCTTAATTTCTCCATGTTATTCAGCACGTTCTAAAAAAATAACGGGGCAAAACGAACACTTAGAGCAAAAGTTATGGCCCTAGCAAGGTGCATCATAAAATATTATATATTTAAAAAAAAGCATTACAACAAAGATCAAGCTATAGAAGTGTGAGAAGCTTCCTACAGAGAATAGAGAAGAATTTTAGCTTCTAAATGTAGAGTACAGAAAAATTAAAAGTTACAATGAATTGAGAAGAATTCAAAGATTCCTAAGAAAAGTTGATAATTAGATAAAGAAGATTCAGGTCATGTTGACCTTGACATAGGCAAAAAAGGCCATTATATAAAGGAATTAAAAGATAAGAAATAAGATTCAGGTCATGTTGACCTTGACATAGGATAAAAAAGGCCATTATATAAAGAAGTTAAAATATAAGAAAGAATATTCAAGTCCTATTGATCTTGACATTGGTCCAAGAGACCATTATAGAAAGAAAGTACAAGAGATAAAGAGATTCAGGTCATATAGAACTTGATATTGATCCAAGAGGTCATTATAGGAAGAAATTACAAGAGAAATATATTCAGATCATATAGACATTGATATTGTTTCAAGAGATCACTATAAGAAGAAATTGAAAGAAGATAAAATATTCAGGTTATATCGATCTTGACATTGGCCAAAGAAGTCATTTTAGAGAAAGGAAACATTAAAGTAAAATAGGAGCTATTATAAATATTTGGCTCAAGAATCCAAGAATATCATGAAAGTAAAAGAAGAAGGAAGAGTTTACAAGAGATTATTGTAGAAAGAAAGAAAGAAATATCATATAAATAATAAGAGGAGAAAGAAGATTAGGAGTTATAAAGTTTATACTAAAGTTATAATTTTGAAAAGTGTGTTGTGATAAGGATTTCTACTTTAGTTATTTTATTTTGATTTTTCAAAGTATTTGTGATAGGAGTTTTTATTCTAGAATATTTTCAATTTTTGAGAAAAAATGAAATTGAAAACTTTATTTAAAGTTTTTGAAATTTTGCAAATTTATTTTTTGGAGTTTAAAGGTTTTCTACATTGAATATTAAATCTAAAAATTTGTAATTTTTATTTATTTATTTATTTATTTGGGAGTCATAATGTGTGCTACTTCAAAGTAATCAATTACAAAAAATCATATTTTAATATAGGGAGTATGACTAGTAACTTACATTGGTTTGAATCTTTAGAAATCAAAGATAATATCTGTAGACACCAAAACAACACCAATCTGATTATGTGATTGCAAACACTGATCGATTTGACACACACAGCCTCCAGGGCAGCCCCTAGAGGTTAAAAAGTGGTCCTAACCACTCTCACAGCAGTTTTTGAAGGTCAGAGGTCAATTTGTCACCTTTCAAGTACTCTGCTCCATACTCGTTCCACCCAGGAATGACTACAAATTGGTATTCATCCCACCCTAGGACGATTAGCAGTATTCGCTCCTGGGTGGGGTGAATAGCAGGTTTGACAGTCAAAAATTCAAACCTTGATAAATGGCAGCTTAGATCAACCACTTAACTCCTACTTCAATGCATGGAGTGTGAGTGAGTGTTTTTGAGCGCTAGAGGCAGTTACAGAGGCAGTCATGGAGCCCTTAATCAAGGAGGAATCTTCCCTCCTAGAAAGGCATGATTGCCAAGTGGCGCCTATGCATGCGCATACACATAGATCATAAGGTCTATAAAATGTTGAGTCTTCTCACCCCAAAAATATACAGAGAAGGAGCATTTTGAGCAACAAAGTGCTACCATTTTGCATACTCACGTTTGATTGTGCCTTTCACATCCTTGATCTCTCTTTTGGAAGGTAGGTCACTGGGTGGTTATTGGAAGCGCAATCCGGGCCTCAAACCTAAAATTTGGCCACAGTATCCTACCCAAATTTTTTGACAACACCCCACAATAGGTTTTGTACCCATCCCAAGTGGATTGGTGTCGAAATCGAGCCCTAAACAATAGGCGTCCTGCCCCCGGGTGCCCCCTGCACTGTTGTAGTCCTAATCGCCCCACCCCAAAGTGATTAGAAATCTGTAGCATATTTTAGTTCTGTTATTTTTGAATTTTATTCTAGGTTTCTTAGATAGGCTTGCATTCAAATTTCATGTAATTTTGAGAAGTTTTGATCATGTTTTTGTTATTTCTCGCTTTCGCTAACATGCAGGTAGCATTATCTAATTCCTAGTGATAGAGGCTGAATTGGAAAAATATGACCTTCTGGGTATTTGCAAAATACCCCATTTTACCTAACCCCCAAATTTTTTGATGATTTGAAGCCTCCAGGATGGGACATTTGGGACAGTGCTTTTTGACATTTTGTTGCAGGTCTAATCGTCCCACCCCGGAGCGATTAGAAATACGTGGAAATTTTTCCAACTGTTCTTTTTGTAGTGCCTTCCTAATAATTTTCTCATGCCTCTGTCAATTTTTTAGCTCATTTTTATTTCTTTTAGTTATCGTTTTATTTATTTTGTGCATGCACTAATCGTAGGCTTGGGGATCGCATGTTTTGTTTCATCCACGGGTGCTACTGATTATTTTCTATTTCTTTGAATGCAAGATCTCGACACTAAAGGAGCAATAAATAATCAAATACCCTTTCATGCAAGAAGCCTCAATGTTTGGTCCGCCCATTTTACATGTGGGCACGCGAAAGAAGGCATACCACCCATGGTGCAACGAAACCTTATTTAACGCTCCTAGCCCCTAAAAATGGAGGTGACGTGTTGTAATCAAGCTTTAAAGCACATTAATAAAAAGGTTTGTATTCCACATTTGATTTCTATCTGGTTTCGATTCGTTTATGCTTCTCTCCTTTCATGCATTTTCAATTCATGGGATTTAGAATTATCTTTGGCTTCATTTGCATCATACTTGGTGTTTCATTTTTGCTTCCATATCCTCGTGCTTTTAGTGGTGATCACAGTGGGACCCTATCCTCTATTTTTAAGATCAAAATTTTGATCAAAAATTGCTTATTTTTGCTTACAGGTACCAAGTTTTCAAACGCTGGATTGTTGTTCGTTCCAGTCTGTGACGAGTACAGAGCTGGAATTAATCTTATCCAAGGATGAATGGGCATTCACCCCACCCTATGACGAATACAATTCTATTATTCATCCCACCTAGGGATGAATAGCTATCTGTGCAGTTCCAGGGTAGAAACTTAGAGGCATCCGATTTGGGCAAAGAAGAGGTAGGGGTCCTAAACACCTTCTATCATTTTCTGCTTTCTGTTTTGTATTTTTTGGTTATTTGTTTGCATAGGAGAGTTTTTAATGCTTGTTTTCTTCATTTATGCAAATTAAAAAGAACCCCACACACCACGTGGTAATTTAAAAACCAAGGAGCTGGTCGTAAAACCCTAGCCCTTGATCAAGACCAATGGTGGATTTCATCACCACCTTGGCTTGAATTTTTGCATCCATAACCCTGATCACTACTGTTGGTAGACGTAAATCCTAACGAAAGTTGATCGAGAGTAGCTGGGGTGATTCCTAGCATATGAGGATAAGTCTTCTATGGTAGGTGTCAAAAATAGGGTGATCCCCCTTCCGTACCACCTATGTTCCACGTACCATTCTGCTCTCATGTACCAATATTTTCCCTCACGTAAGGACGGGTATATTGAGAGGTTTGGTATAATGGCCTAGCAGTGGTATATCGAAGGGGTGACCATTTTGGGAGACATAAGAGCCATCATATTGCATATACAACAACACGTTCTTTACACAACTTTCAAAGCACAAAAATCAAAACACACTAAACTAGATTTAGGGCACACCTTTAATCTATAAACTAGATAATTATTTCTTTGATTGTGTGGCTCTTTTTTGTTTAGTGTGGCAAAAAAAATCATAAAAAAAGATAAAAACCTTAGATTGTAGAAAGAAACCACCATGGTGTACACTCGTATCCAAGCCCAATCACGGGTAGGAGCTGCAGAGAGTGTACAAGGGGGCACAATTCACCTCCACTATAGCCCCAAGGACTTGCTCATACCACCTTAGCGTCCCGACCCACAAGATAGTCCACATTGTGCCATTTTATAATGGGACTATAGAGGCACCCCTTCGAGGGGCACTCCCGTTCAACAAAGACCCTTTTAGGAGGAGTCCCTACATGTGGCACTCAATATAAATGGGAAGGCTCCCTTAGATGCTCGGTATGAGTGGCCACCACACAATGAAGTGCTATAACAACATAGGGTCCATAAGGAGAGGCCACATGATTATGTCATCCCTCCTCTACCCCTCATCACTATTAGGAATAACAAGCCAAATCCAAAGCACAAGGCTCTTCAGACAGGGCAAGTCAAATCTGCCCACCCATTTCACATATACGAAAGGGAGCACAAGGAAGACCATCACATTCCTCAATAGCAATACACAACACGAGAGTAATGCGTTTCTACACCTGCTATCTACCAGAATCACCTACTAAGGCCAAAACCTCGGGTGAATGCCACCAACCTCGATAGAGGAAAGTGACCTATAGATATCTTGGATCATCATGACTGATATAAATACATAGGAGACACATCTAAGCCCCCTATACATAAGACGACAGAACAAATTGACTTGGAATTTTCCAAACATGCCACCCAAAAAGCACAAATCACGTAGCTTGAGCAAGACCAACAACAGTTGGAGCACCTGTATCACCTTAGCAAAGAGCGCATTCAGCATCAAATAGATGAGCTGCTCTATAACACTATTCCTGAGAGGGTTCCAACCCCTTGCACCCAAAGAGTAGAACTATATGAGAGGCACAACCCCTTGGTGTGAGACAAGTCCCCATGACCTTACCAAGTGTTACCTCTGAGACCTCCTAGACTTGAGCGAGAGGCCACTCCTAGGAACAACGATGGGCACCCTCCGTAGGGACCCACCCATGTTTATAGGTCTCATCTAGAAACTCTTCAAGAAGCCTATGAGGAGTATGATCAAGAAGAAGAGCGGGACGAAATGCCCTACCAAGGTAGATGGGGTGCTATCCGGCCACCCCTCCATAGGCCTCAAGTTTCCCACAACCCGCAACGGGAACTAACCAAGGAGGAAGAGATCAAATCTTTCGATGAATATAAAGTGCTACTAAAGAGTTTAGAGTCTGTGGAGACCAAGACTTTTGGGCCCTAAAAGCCCACTTTATGCCAACTCTGTATTCACCCAGTGCATCCGTCAGTGCCAACACCCCCATACCCTGAACACTTTAAGCTGCCCCAGTTGGCAATCTTTAGAGGTGAGGAGGATGCCCAAGAGCACGTGACTAGATTTCTGAGCCAATGCTTTGGCATTTAGGACAATGATGCTTTGCTATTAAGAACATTTATAACCATGTTCGTAGAGCCTACCTCGGATTGGTTCACTCAATTGCCAAAGCACAACATCAGTAACTTAGATTAGCTAGTGGATGCGTTCCTCGAGCGCTTTGCCTTCAAAACCAAGAAGAATGTGTCGTTAAGCGACCTAGCCAGCCTCAGGCAGTACGAGGAAGAAACCTTGGTGACCTATGGAAATCGGTGGAGGAAATTGCTTTCAAAACTGCCCTACCTCCCTCCTATTGCTGACCTCACCCAAATGTTCTCAAAGAGCTGTTTGAGATTGATCTCTATGCTATTGCAACTATAGCAATATGCCACTTTAGATGAAGCTCTGGTGCAAGCTAGAATCATTAAGAAGATCAAGATTCAAGATGGCAAGATTGCCAAGAAAAAGAAGAAAGAATGGCCTAAAAACACCAAGACAGGGACCATGTAACTAAAACCCGTCGTGGTCAATTAGGTTGCTATAAATGTACCTAATACTATACAAGCAACACAGCCCCAAAAGGCTAACTATCAGGTAGTCCCTCTTGACATTTATGAAAGGGAAAATCATTAGCTAGATCAAAATCAGTAGCATCACCCTAGGTGACAATTCACACCCTTCACAAAGTCTAAAGACTCCTTTTTTGACCGTTTGACCGCAACAAACTTGATGAACTTTCCTAAGAGTCGACCTGTAGACCCCAACATGCCAAAACCCAAAGGTTATAGGGAAGACTTGTACTGTAAGTTTCATCGACATAAGGGACATGACCTCTATGCGTGTTGGAAGTTTAAAAGCTTCGTGCAAGGCCTAATCAACAACAAGATGCTAGTGGTGGATAATCTAGTTGCACCAAACAACCAATAGATGGAGGTCTTCAAATACCCCCTGCCTGCCCATGATGCATAGGCAAAGACCCTACAAGTCAATGAGGTGACACAAAATTGCCCCATGCAAAGGTATGTAGAGATGATAAATATAGTGACTCGAAACAAAAGATACCCGAGCACAGCTGCCCTCATGGTAGCTATAGGAGAGGTGCCAACAACATCACAACCACAATAGCACCCTAGGCAACCTCCTCCGCCTAGACCAGTGGCCACAATTCAGACCAAACTCACCTAGATTTTGAGGACCATGTCGGCTAGGCTCTCCATTTACAAGCTCATACAACAATCATCGCCCCATCGAGAAGCTCTAATGGATATACTTAAAGCCATCGAGTTGCAGCCCCATGAAGCAAACTCTTTCAACAACTTCGTAGGACATGTCAAACAATGCACCGAGCTAGTTATCACATTTAGAGAGGACGAATTGAAATTAGTTACTAGTGGCATGGCAGATCCACCCCTACATGTCATTGCGTGAGTCAACGGGATTCCATATAAGAGTGTGTTGGTGGACACTGGCTCGTCCAGTAATATCATTACAACAATGGCATTGAAACATTTGAAGTTGCTAGCATCTCACATTGTGGCCTCCACCTACACTTTGCGAGCATTCAATGATGCGATATTCTTGACAGTTGGCACAATCGTCCTACCCATCCAAGTGGGACAAAATACTATTCCTACATTGTGCCACATCTTGGAGGGTGAGATGGCGTATAACATTTTGCTGGGTCGGCCATGAATTAGGGACATGAAGTGTGTCCCTTCAATAGCTCACCAATGCTTAAAGTATACATTTAAAGGGCAGGTGCATGTAGCCCCGACAGACTTAGAACCCTTCAAATATCTAGTTCATGGAATCGATAAGGTAATACCTAGTAGGTCTTTTTCACGTTTCATACTAGAGAATGTTTTATACAATCCAGAACGATCATCCAATATTATTTCATTTACTCAATTGGTTGCAAATGGAAGAAAATTTGAATTCAAATATATAAGTAAACATAGCAAATGCATAATCAAGAATTAAAACATAACAAAAGCTACAAGATCAATAAAAAATAGAATATATGCTTCAGATTCAATTTATTTTCTCAAGAACTTGTGAACCATTTATCCCAAGATGAATATGATGATAAATTGCTTGAGTGTTTAGAAATACTAGATATAGATAATTTGATCCGGTAGAATCCAAATATTTTCTACAAATGTAAGTATTGGGTAAACCCAAGATTCATGATGATGAAGCATAGTCAAAAGAAGCAGAAGATAATATTGTAATAGTAGACATAGCAACATAAATATCAAACCTATTACACTATCTGGTCAAAAGTAACATTGGATTTTATAGTTTGATTAGTAAAATTTAAGTTCATTATCAACAATATAGATGACCTAAACAAAACATTGTTATTTGAAAAAATATATAAATATAAGCATAGCATCAAAATTTAATGGTATTAAGATATATACAATGTTAAGCTTTGAATAGGAATATTGTTGTGAATATATTTATGATGAATACACATTCACATTTAGAGAATATTTACAATTCAAAGTTAAATAAAATAGCTTAAATGCATATAACAAGCCAATATTTAAAAAATTATAAAGTGAAGCATTTAAATCCCTATGCATCTATAATTAACATTTCTAAATACATATATTTAGAATTCAATTGATCTTAGGTTTTCAAATTCCATAAGATGAAGATAAGACATTTAGTTATCCTTTTATTACTTTATAAGATCTTGTACCATATTCATTTAAGTCCTTATAATCCTTTATGTAATTATGAATGGTGAGCATCATGTTATTATATATTTTGTTGTCATACTAGCGATGATCCTAGGTTAACCTTTACTAGATTTTGAACAAAAACGTTTTTGTTACAATTACATATGGCAAAGCCATGAAAATTAAGTCTTATAAAAAGAATCATACCATACCTATAATGATATTAAGAACTTATGCTCTCTTAAATAAAAATGTGTAGTCCACCTACATACAGCTACACTTATTTTATAATGATACATTCTAACAAGGTAATAAACAGGTACAAAATCATTCAAGTCATGACCATCATGGTAAAGAATAATCAGTATTATCTTTATATTTAAAGACTTTTAATTATTTTAACTAATACATTCACAATTTCCCTATATGTAATATATACCAAAGCACACTATAGAGAGTCCACCAAAATTAGCTTGCTTACATAACTAAAATACTTTTACTTCTTTTTATTATTGAATTGCATACCTGTAAATTCTATATAATGGCATTTTTTTTATGGTTTTTATAAAATCAAGTTCTTTGTTATACTAGACCATATTTATTAAATAGATCATCGTCCCACAAGGAACTTGAGCTCTCATAGCCAAAAGTACACATAAACTATTACAAAAATAGTAATAATCATAATAATAATTTTAAAAAATAACTCTTCGGTTGAATGCAATATCCCATAATTCCAACAAAATATCAAGCCAACATCTTATTAAATAAGAACGAATACGTAAGAAATATAAAAAAACATACCATATTCAGTTATTATAATATGGTTGTTTACTGTAAATAATTTGTATAGCCTTCGACACATCGTCGGCGGTAGTTTTTAGTGAATTCGACTCATTCAACACATTTTTGCAAACATCCAAATCAGAACGGGCCTTGCCTACTGAATTCCTCAGTGCAGAATTTGCATTGTGTAACTTGGGTATCGTTACCAATGAATTCTTCAAGTCTCGAAATATGGCTATGCAATTATTGAGAGCTTGGCTATTGGAAGGTTCTTGCCTTTGTCCCAAATGATTTTGCATAGAAACAATAAGCTTATCGACTTCACCAGCAATAGCAGCTATAGCAAATTCAATGACGATTTCCTTGCCTGACCTTATCTTCTTCTTTGCCTCGGGATATGATGATATCGTTGAAAGACAAGACATAGGATCAGTCGTGTCTCTACACGCCATTTCAATTGTATTTGTTTCATCTGCACTACAACCAACAAAAAGCATCAATAGTATTATGCCTACAACAACCAAACCAACTCTCCTATAATCCATGTTCAATTATCCCTTGGGAAGAGGAGAAGAGAAAATAAAACTCTTATGACAAGAAGAGAGCAAAAGCAAAATCAAAAGGTATCCTCTCGTGCACAAGCATGCATTCGTTATATACTCCGGTTTAGAGCTTGTGTAATATTAAAAATAAATGGTTAGAGCTTGTGTAATATTAAAAATAAATCCAGATCCCTAGTATATAATATTATGGATAGTACAAAGTGAAACATTCAAATCCTAATGCATCCTTAATGAAATTTTTGAAAAAAATATATCATCAAAATTTAGGGTTTCCTATGATTTGAGAGTCCCTAAAAAACCACTTTTTGTACCTTTTGGTCAATTTGCACGATAAGAATCTTACCATTTATGTTATGTTTTTATTTGACAATTATTTTGGATAAAAATATTATGGGATCTTGAAGAAAAAAATTATATTATAAATGACATATAAAGAAAGTAAAGAAATAGAATTGGCAAAATAATTAGAATCATATCATGATAAATATAACATCATCCTTAGACATGATATAAGATGTGTCTATTTAGATAATGTTTAGAACATGTGTGTTGTGTGTGTTTTTAAAGTTGAGAACAAGATTTCATGCATCCAATAATTAAGATTTTGAAAAGCATAAATTGAAATATTCAAATCCTTATTTAGGCTAAACATGGATTGCAAAGACCTTAGACTAGGGAAAGTAATTTAGTTCTAATTTTATTTATTTTTGAGATCTTGTGTCACACAACATTAAGTCCTTTTTTCATGCCATCATGTATACTAAACATCTTAACATTTTATGTTTTTATTTTATTTGCAAATGGTCCTTTAATTAAACATTTACAAATATTAAGAAAAGAATTGTATTGAAATAACATGTGTTAAAGAGATGAAAATTGTATACGATAATATAACTAATATTTTCTAACAGTTTTATTTTTTAATTGGTTATAGAACTTAATCGTCAATTCATCCTATTCAAAGAATTTTTATTTTCTAAACTAAAAGTCAATATTTGATATAATATGAAAAGGAAAAAGCTCTATTAATTGTAGGCACTTTATAATTTATAGATAGCTTAGGATTTTATGGGTTAAGGAAAGGGTCTATTGAAATTCATTGTTTACTAGAGGAAATTGAATCTCTTCATTCATCTAAGTTCTAAAGGTGATATGTAGGATATCTAAAAGATATAAAAAGATATTGAATTATTGTTATCTGTATGCCTTTACATAATATTGATATATGCTTAACATATTTGGTTGGAATAGAATTTAGATAGGCATAAATTTAGCTATGAAATAACAACACTATGTACATAGCATGAACCTTTGAATATGATTACAATGTATGTATGTAGACACCAAAACAACACCAATCCGATTAGCTGACAACAAGCACTGATCGCATTGACACAAACAGCCCCCAGGGCAGCCCCCAGAGGTCAAACAATGGTCCTAACCACTCCCAAAAGTATTTTGGAAGGTCAAAGGTCAATTTGGCACCTTTTTGGCACCTTGCTCTCTGCTCGTCCCACCCTGGGACGAATACAGACTGGCATTCATCCCACCCAGGGACGAATAGCAGAATTCGCCCTAGGGTGAGGCGAATAGGTTTGACTGGCAAAAAAAGTCAAACCTCGGCAACTCCGCCAGTTAACTAAGGCTTCAGGCCATGCAATTGCGAGGAATAGTTTTTATTCAAGAAGAGATACTTCAGTCATGCATGTTTCAGTCATGCATGTCTTTATTTTAGAGACCTCATGCAAGGAGATTCTAAATCAGGGAACTAGCTTTTCTCTGAAAATAGGATAGTTAACTCAAGTAGCGCCCTCACATGCACAATTTAAATAAGGTGACCCTAAGGTCTATAAATTGGGGAGTTTTGCCACCCAAAATATAGATAGAGAAGGAGCATTTGAGCAACGAAGTGCTGCCAATTTACATACTTACTTGCGATTTGTGCTTTCACATCCTTAATCTCTCATTCGAAAGGGAGGTTATTGGGTGAGTATTGGAAACACGAATCTGGACCCAAAACCCAATTTTTGACCATAACAACTCACAAAATTTTTTGAAAACACCCTATAAAAATTTTTGGACCCATACCAAGTGGATTGGTGCTGAAACAGTGTCCCAAACGGTGGGCGTCCTGCCCCCGAGCGCTCCCCAAATTGTCACAGTCCTATTCGCCCCACCCCGGGATGATTAGAAATCTATGATATATTTCTTTAGTTTTTATTTTTCATTTTATTCTAGATATTCTAAATAGGTTACAGTTCAAATTTCATTTCATTCTGAGTAATTTTGACCAGGTTTTTGTCATTTCTCGCCTTTACTAACTTGCAGATGGCACCAAAAAAATATGGATGATAGAGGTAAAATTGGAGAAATATGACCTTCTGGGTCTTCCCAAAACACCCCCAGTTAGCTAACACCAAGTTTTCATGTCATTTGGAGCTTCCGAGATATGACATTGAAGAGGGTGCTTTCTGACAGGTTATTGTAGGTCTATTCGTCCCACCCTAGAGCGAATACAAATATATGAGGAATTTCCCGACCGTTATTTTTACAGAGGTCTTCTGATAACATATTTATGCTACTAGTAAATTTTTAGGTCAATCCGAGGTCATTTTATTATCGATTTAATATTTTCATGCATATACTGACAGTAAGCCTTGGGAAATACATGTTTTATTATATCTGCAGGTGATACTAATCTTTTCAATTTCTTCGAACATAGGTTTTTGACATCAGAAGAGCAGGAAGGAGTGAAAAATCATACACACAAGCAGTGGCAACATTTTGGTCTGCCCATCTTATATGTGGGCACGTGAAAGAAGGATTGTTGTTTATAGATGCGATAAGAAACTTATTTGACGCTCCTATTCCCTAAAAAGGAAGGAGACGTATTGTAACACAACTCTGAAAAGCATATCAATAAAAAGGGTCATATTTTATATTTCTTTCATCTTGTGTCAATTCATCTATGCTCTTTATTTTTATGCACTTTGCAATACATAGGCTATAAGCGTTAAGTTTGATTTTAAAAGCATCCATTTTGGCACTTTCCTTTTTGTTTCCGTATCCTCGTGCTTTCAATGGCGATCACAGTGGGACCTATGTCCTTTGATTTTAAAGATTAAATTTTTGATTAAAGTTGCTTGTTTTGTTGCTTGCAGGTACCAAGTTTTCAAACGCTAGACTGTTTCAGGCAGACATTCAGAGACATCTAATTTAGGCAGAGAAGAGGTAGGGGTTTTAAACACCTTTTGTCAATTTTCTATTTTCTATTTTTTGTTCTCTGATTTTTTGCTTGCATAGGAGAATGTAAATGCTTTCTTGTTTCAATTTTACAATTTAAAAAGAACCCCACACACCACATGGTATTTTAAACACAAGGAGTTGGTCGTAAAGCCCCAACCCTTGAGCAAGACCAACGGTGGATTTCATCATCACCTTGGCTTGAGATATTGCATCCATAACCCTGATTGCAACTGTTGCTAGACGTAAATCTTGAAAAAATCTGACCAAGTGTAGCTTGGGGTGATTCCCAATGCATGAGGATAAGTCTTCTATGGTAGGTGTCATAAACAGAGTGATTTCCCTTCCGTACCGCCTATGTTCCATGTATCATCTGCTCTCACGTACCTATAGTCTCCCTCACGTAAGGGCGGGTATATAGAGAGGTTGGTATATCGGTTCGACAATGGTATATTGAAGGGGTGACCATTTTAGGAGTCATAAGAGCCTTCATAATTGCATTTAAATGGTTTTCACAAAAAAGCTTTCAAAAACAAACAAAAAAACACACTAAACCAAATTTAGGGCACACTCTTAATCTTTAAAAGAGATAATCATTGCTTGTGTGTGTGTGCTATTTTTTGTTTAGTACATAAAAAAAAATCATAAAAAATAAAAATCCAAAAAATAATCTACGCATTTTAGGTAAACATCACCATGGTGTACACCCGTAGCCAAGCCCAATCATGGGAAGAAGCTGCAGAGAGTGCACCAAGGGGGACAAGTCGCCTCCGGTATAGTCTTGAGGACTTGGTCATCCCGCCTTGGTGGTAGGATACACAAGTTAGTCCACACCATGCCATTACAGAACAAGACTATAGAGGCACCCCTTTGAGGGGCACACCCACTCAACATAGAGACACCTCCTTGAGGGGCACACCCACTCAACATAGAGACACCTCCTTGAGGGGTACCCCCACTCAACAAATATCCTTTCAAGAGGAAAACCTACATGTAGCACTCAACCTAGATATGAGGCCCCCCTTGGAAACTCGTTATGGGTGGCCTAGTGATGAAGTGCTTGAACAACATAGGGTCCACAAGGAGGAACCATATGATTTTGTTACTCCTGATTTACCCCTAATTACTATTAGAAACACTAGACCATATCCAGAGTATCAGGCTTTCCAGATAGGGCAAGACGATTTTGCATGCACCTTTTATGCATATAACAGAGAGTGTGAGGAAGACCAATATGTTCCTCAAGAGCGATACACAACATGGGAATGATGCCCATCCACACTCGCAATGTATCAGGATCACTCATTAAGGCCAGAGCCTCAAGTGAATGTCACTAACCTCGACAAAGGGAATCAGCCCATAGGGGTATCAGATCACCATGACCAAGAAAGACATGTAGGAGAGGCATCTAGGCCTCCTAAACAAGAAACGGTGGAACAAATTGACATGGCATTTGCCAAACTAGCCTCCTGCCAAGTGCAAATCATGCAGCTCAGGCAATATTAACAACAATTAGAACATTTGTGTCGCCTTAACCAAGAGCGCATTCAGCGTCAGACAGCTGAATTGCTTCACAACAATGTGCCTGAGAAGGTCCTAGCACCTCACGCACATAAATATGAGATGTATGAGAGGCACAACCCCTTAGTGTGAGACAGGTCTCCGCGACCTCATCAAGCACTACCTCTAAGACCTCCTAGACCTGAGCAGGATGCCGCTCCCAAAAACTATGATGGGCACCCTTTGCGGGCACCCATCAATGTTTATAGGCCTAAGCCAGATACTCCTCAAGAAGCTTATGAGGATTATGAACAAGAAGAAGAGCGGGCTGAAATGCCCTATCAAGGTAGAAGGGGTGCTACCCAGCTATCCCTCCAAAGGCCTCAAGTTCCCCACAACCCACAATGGGAGCAAACCAAGGAGGAGGAGATCAAGTCCTTCGATGCATACAAAATGTTGTTAGAACTCTTAGAGACTATGGAGCTCAAGACTTCTAGGCCCCAAAAGCCTAATTTATGCCAACTCCATAGTCATCCTGTGCATCCGTCAATGCCGAAACCTCCATACCCTAAACATTTTAAGCTGCCCCAGTTGGCACTCTTTAAAGGGGAGGAAGATGCCCAAGAGCATATGACTTGATTCTTGAGCGAATGCTTTGGCATTTAGGACAACGATGCTTTGCTATTAAGAAAATTTATAACCACATTCACAGGCCCTACCTCGGATTGGTTTACTCAACTACCAAAGCATAGCATTTGCAACTTGGATAAACTAGTGGACGCATTTCTAGAACATTTCACCTTCAATACAAAGAAAAAGGCATCACTAAGCGATCTAGCTAGCCTCAAGCAGTATGAGGAGGAATCTATGGCGGCATATGGGAACCGATGGAGGACATTGCTTTCAAAGCTACCCTATCTCCCTCCTATGTCCAACCTAACTCAAATGTTTGCAAAGAGTTGTTTGTGATTGATCTCTGTGCTATTGCAGCTGCAGCAATATGCCACTTTAGAAGAAGCTCTGGCACAAGCCAGAATCATCGAAGAGATCAAGATACAGGATGGTGAAATTGCCAAGCCTAAGAAAAAATAATGGAACAAGAGCACTAAAAAAGGGACTATGCAATAGAAACATGTTGTGGTCAATCAAGTTGCTATCAATGCCCCTAAGCCTGCCCAAGAAACACAGCCTCAGAAGGCTAACTATCAGGAGGTGCCTCCAAAAAATTATGATAGAGAAAACCAAAAGCAAGAACAAAATCAATAGCATCACCCTAGGTGGCAATTTACACCATACACAGAGTCCAGGGACTCCTTGTTTGATCGTTTATCAATGGCAAACTTGATTAATCTACCAGAGATTCAAATGATATATCCTAACGTGCTAAAGCCTAAGGGGTACAAGGAGGACTTGTACTGTAGGTTCCACAGACAAAAGGGACATGACCTTAACGCTTGTTGGAAGTTCAAATGTTTGGTGCAAGACCTCATCGACAATAATACATTGGCAGTGGATAACCCCATAGCGCCCAACAACCAACAAATGGGAATTTTTAGAGACCCTTTGCCCACACATGATGCATAAGCAAAACCCCTTCACGTCAACGAGGTGCAACAGAATTTCCCCATGGAGGGGTATGTAGGTATGATAAGCATAGTGACAAGGAACAAGAGATACCCATGAGCTACCCCTACGGTAGTCACAAGAGAAGTTCCATCAATGTCACAACCTCAACTGAACCCTACACAGCTTCCCCTGCCTAGACCAGTGGCCACGATTCAAACTAGAATTACTCAAAGTCTAAGGACCACATCGGCTAGGCTCTCCATATATGAGCTTATTCAACAATCAACGCCCCATCGGGAGGCTCTCATGGAGATATTAAAGGCAATTGAGCTGCATCCCCATGAAGCAAATTATTTCAACAACTTCATGGGCCATGTGAAACAATGTACAAAACCAGTCATCACATTTAGAGAAGATGAATTAAAATCGGTGGCTGGTGATGTGGCGGATCCACCCCTACACGTTATTGCGCGAGTCAACGGGATTCCATATAAGCGGGTGTTGGTAGATACTGGTTCGTCCAGTAACATTATTACAACCGCCGCATTAAAACATTTGAAGTTGCCAGCCTCTCACATCGTACCTTCCACCTATACTCTTCGAGCATTCAATGATGCGATATGCTCGACAGTTGGCACAATTGTCCTACCTATACAAGTGGGACAAAAGACCATTCATACATTGTGCCACATATTAGAAGGTGAGATGGCTTACAATATCTTGTTGGGGTGACCTTGGATCCGGGACATGAAGTGTGTCCCTTCAATTGCTCATCAATGCTTGAAGTATACATTTGAAGGATAGGTACATGTAGTCCTCGTAGATTTAGAGCCTTTCAAATATTGCAATTCAGTGCAACTAATGCCGCAGTCGACCCTTCCATCAACGCATTTGGATTTTCAGTTAAATCCATCTAAAAAATGTTTGATCGCAAGAATCTCCATTACCAAGGCAATAAAATTCCCAGGTGGGTCCATCTTCTTCATCTGGTCCTCCCATAATGATGCCACCTATGGTGGCCCCACCAAAGGACAAGGGAAAGAAGCCCCTGGAAGAGGAACCACCCTTAGTCTCCAACATATCTACAGAAGATAAGCTTAGTAGAATGGAAGTCGAGACACCTAGTTCAGCCCACATGGAGTGGACTCAGGGAGAACTTCCATTTGCTCCCCCTCAAATACCAACAATCACAGTTGAGATGGCCAACATAGGATTGGGGGAGTATCTAGTGCAAAACATTATAGCAATGCCTACACTTGAGTCTATGCAATACATGGGGAGACCTAGACTCCCCATCAGCTCTATGGTGCCTCTAGGCTACCCACCCAATCAAAAAAAATTCATTTATGGGGGCCTGCATAATGGCGTTGAACCTTCCCTACAAGAAGAGGAAGATGAAGAGCCCTTTTTGAGGATGTCAATTATCTGTCTAACCCAGACTTCGTATTGAGATATCTTAGCCAATGCAATTGGCATGGATATGGGTTGGGCAGGTATGAACAAGGAGTGTGTATTTTGTGCCATCCAAGATACCAAATGCCTTATGACAAGTCAGGAATAGGGTTTAATCACCCCTTTCCCTTAGACATCTTGGTCAAAAATATGCAAGGCCTAGGGATAGGCAACAAGGATGGGTTGGCATCAAATCCATATGCCAATCCAAATACAACTTATACATTGGGGGATTATTTCCCATTACACAAACAACCTTGTTGACCTCAACAACCCTTTCCCTTCGGTCGCAAAGGGAGAAAATTCAAGGACTCACCTCCATGAAGGGTATGAACAAGACCAAGAAGGGTCTTCGGATGATGAGTTGGAGTACGAGGTAGCACCTTGGGATCCTCTTGAGTCAGGAAGAAAACATTCCCACATGTTTCCCATGGATGATTATCAAGAAAGCTTCCTGACCATGTTCCCATTGGATGATCCAATTGAGCATATGCCACCTCAAGAAAATTAGGTCCCCCCACAGAGAGCGGAACAACCTCAATGGGACCACATTAATTTTCTTGAACAAGATGAGCTTCATCTGTCGCAAATCATTGTTGCAGCAAACGAAGGCCTTTGGATCTCTGATAGTGATTATGAAGACAAAATCAAGATGGCCTATCTCAACCACATGTGACAAATGCAACAATAGTATCCCTTAGGCATAAATGACATGTTTGAACACTTACACATAGTTCCAAGACATAGAAGGCACCTCAACCCAAACATAGTTATAGCAATTACTGCACCTGCCACTCTAGGTACACAAAGAGCATCTTTCGCCTGGAGACCCTATCAAACCATCAGTGCCTAGGGTAGACCCTGTCTGCATGTCCGTGCATAGGGCCGATCCCTTTGTACCAGTGCCTACAGAGCCAGATCCAAAGCATCAAGAACATCTGGAATGTCAGAGTTATCACACATGTGGTAATGGAGGTTATAATCATTTCATCAACATGATCTCCATTGACTTGACCGCCCCCATCCATGATCCAACCGACGCAACATGATCATTGCATCTAGACATAGAGGCTATAGATTGGGATCACGCTGACACACCACCCTCCCCATCAGAGTACTGGTCTTGCGGTGGGATGTTTCATTTCACTCCAGGATAGACTCAGGATGTCGTCCATGCTGAAGAGGAACCTGACGTTCCTAACGATGATCTTAATTCAGCAAATGATATCCATATGATCCCAACTCTACACTAGTTGGAGGACGGATCCCACATGTCAATTGAGGCAATGACTGATGTAGACATCGACATAGATCCAATGAATCCATGGATTCTCAAGTTGGTGGTAAGTCTCTCCCCCGAAGAGCAAGCCGATTACATTGCCCTTCTCAAGGAGAAGAAGGAGGTTTTTACATGGTCATACAAATACATGTTAGGGCTAGACCCGTAGCTAGTCATGCATAATTTAATGCTGGATCCGAAAATCAAGCCAGTAAAGAAAAAACTACGCAAGATGCACCCAACAATGGCCTTAATGGTCAAAGACAAATTGCAAAAGTTGTTGGATGCACAGTTTGTCATCTGCATGGATTATCCACCATTGTTGTCTAACATGGTACCCGTCAAGAAGTTCGATGGGAGGATTCGCATATGCATCAATTTTTGAGATCTAAAAAAAGTGATTCCTAAGGATGATTTCCCCTTGCCTAGCATCGACGCATTGGTAGATGCTATAGCGAGCCATGAAATGCTTTCCCTCATGGATGGTTTCTTAGGATACAATCAGATTCGTATCAATCCCGAGGACCAACTAAAAATGGCATTCACAATGCCTTGGGGGACATTTTGTTATAAGGTCATGCCTTTTGGCCTTAAAAACGCTGGCGCCACCTACCAACATGCCATGACGTACATCTTCCATGATTACATGCACAAAACTTTGGAATATTACATGGATGATTTGTTGGCCAAATCTCTTTTGCGCCCCAATCATCTCGATGACTTACACAAGATACTTGATCGCCTCATTGAGCATAAAGTCAGACTAAACCCCAAGAAGTGTGTCTTTGGAATCACATCTGGAAAGCTCTTGGGTTTCATAGTCTCCAAACAAGGAATCAAGGTGGATCCCAACAAATTCAATGCAATCCTTGAAATGCTTCCCCCAACTACCATCAAGCAGCTCAAAATTCTACAGGGAAAGGTTGCATCGATCAAACGCTTCATAGCGCAGTTATCTGACAAGTGTCAACCCATGAATAAATTGTTGCGGAAGGGGGTAGCCTTCCATTGGGATGGCGAGTGCTAGTCAGCCTTTGACGATATTAAATAGTACTTGGCTTTGTCGCCAGTATTGGCACCACCTAGACCAGGAGTGTCGTTCTACTTATACATCTCAGCTACTGAGGTGGCACTAGGTGCCATGCTATCCCAGCACAATGAATTGCACAAAGAACAGGCTACTTACTATCTTAGCCACACCCTGGTCAGTTATGAAATTAACTAAGCATATGTCGAGAAGCTCTACTTGGTAGTGGTGTTTGCTACCAAGAAGCTATGCCATTACATGCTAAGCAACAAGACGTATGTTTTGTCTAAGGAGAATCCATTGTGATACATGATGAGTCGTACTTATCATAGTAGCCGCACAACAAAATGGATCATGTTGTTGATGGAGATTGACATAGAATTCATTGGACAACAATCCATAAAAGTTAAAGTCATCATCGATCAACTGGCAGAGGCCCCTCTTGAAGATGATTAGCCTCTGACCTTTGAACTACCTGATGATGGGGTCTTCCATGTTTCAGAATTGCCAAATTCTGATGAGCCTGAGTCATAGGCTGACATAACCCTATTCTTCGATGGTTCTAAATGTGAGCAAGGAGGTGGTGCGAGAATTATATTCTTCACTCCAAAAGGGGCTCCAATGCATTTGTCATTTAAATTAGACTTCTCATGCACCAAAAACAATGCAGAATATGAAGCCTTGCTCATAGGTCTTCAAACAATAGTCACCATGAACATTAAATGATTGAACATCTTTGGTGATTCGTTGTTAATTGTCAATCAAGTTAAGGGGATATTCCAATGTAAATGTCCACTTTTGCAGGCCTATAAAGCCCTTGTGGATAATTTTTTGGCACAACTTGAATGGTATGACATCGAGGCACTCCCTCGATCATCGAATCATTTTGCGGATATTATGGCCTCCTTGGGGTCACTAATCCTACAAGACCATTTTGATGAGATGACAACTATTCAGGTCAAGACATTATCGCAACCCGCGATGGAGCGTGCAAGCTCTGACCTCATGCCAGGAATCCACTTGATCCAGATTGAACCATCTCTAGATAGGTTCTCTCGAATCCAAGATTGTTTGACTCAAGCCAACTAGGGGTCCTTGTTCTCCCCTACCCCTCTTAGTAGCAACACAACGCTGTTTTTACAAGTTCTTTCCCACTCAGCTTTTGCTCAGGATGAACTTCGAGAGGGATTGGTTGTTCATACCATCGAGGTTTCTGATTAGTAGGATTGGTACACACCCCTAAGGGATTACCTCAAGTTAGGTTCTCTCCCACTTGGATTGACACAAGCCACGAAAAGATCATTCAAATAGAAAGTGACAAAACATGTCTTGCTAAGAGACATTTTGTATCGTCGAAGCTATGAAGGAATCCTCCTCTGTTGCTTGGATCGATAGGAGTCCGCTTGGGCGATCACCCAAGCCCACGATGGTACATGCAGTGGCCACTTCAGTGGTATGGCCATCGCAAAGTGTATTCTTCGCATGGGTTATTGTTGAGCAAGGTGCAGCAAAAGCATTGAGAAAGTATTGTCATTGTTGTCAACACAGACAGATTGATGCAGTTGATGCAGTTCGTAGGTCAGTCAGATCAAGTGCAGAAAGTTTCAAGCAAAACAGAGGTGACCCAGATTCAAAAATTGGTAGAAAGAGACAAGGAAGAAAACTGTCGCGATATCGCGACATGTTTTCTGTCGCGATTTCGCGACAAAAAGCAGGAGAGAGAAAATGCACGCCAAAATGTCGCGATTTCGCGACATGTCGAGTTTTCGCTGAGGAGAGAGAAAATGTGTCGCGATCTCGCGACAAAAAGTAGGAGAGAGAAAATGCACGCCAAAATGTCGCGATGTCGCGACATGTCGAGTTTTCGCTGAGGAGAGAGAAAATGTGTCGCGATTTCGCGACATAAATGGAGGAAAGGAGCTTGCAATGAAGAGAGTAGCGATTTCCATGCATGTTGAAGTTTCGCATTTCAAAGCACAGCTGGAAATGTATGGAAACAAAGGTGTAGCGATTTCGCTACAAATCGAAAGTTAAGAAAACTAAGTTGCAACGATTTCGACACAAGTAAAAATTCACAAGAAGAAGGTGTAGCGATGGCGCTACATGTTGAAACAAAGGGAAACTAAGGTGTAGCGATGGCGCTACATGTTGAAACAAAGGGAAACTAAGGTGTAGCGATTTCGCTACTAGTCAAAAGTGTAGAACTGAAAGATGAAACAATGATATTACAAGTCAAAATTTCATGAAAAGAGGCAAGGTGAAAACACAAGGCACAAAGATGTAAAAATTTTGCCATTGCATGAAGCAAAGTGTCACGATTTCGCGACATGTTCCATTTTCGCTGGAGTTGGCAAAGAAGAGTGTACGGAAGCCGAAAGTGTCACGATTTCGCGACAAGCAGGATGATGACGTCAGCAAGAGTCGAAAACGTCGCGATTTCGCGACAAGCAGGATGATGACGTCAGCAAGAGTCGAAAACGTCACGATTTCGCGACAAGAAGGATGATGACGTCAGCAAAGTTGAAAAGTGTCGCGATATCGCGACAAAGCGACAAAGTTGGCGGTAAAAGCCAAAAAGAGGCATGGTGACACGTGTCATAAAAGACATCATGCAACCGTTACATAAAATGTAACTGATGTCAGATCTGCAGTTACATATTGACAAGTGTCAGTCATGCATTCGAACAGCCGTTTGCATGTATTCGAAGAATCAAATATAAAGTATCGAAAGGTTTTCGAAAAGTCTTTTTTACAGCTTTCGAACGGTCGCACTCATGGAATCGAACAGACATTTTGCTTGTATTCAAAGAGCCGAATATGAAGGATCAAGATATGCTTTTCGAGAAGATATGTTTGCAGCATTCAAAATAGCCATACTACAAGAAATCGAAACGCCGTATTGCAGGGTTTCGAATAGTCATTTTTGAACAGCCACTTATTTGCAGGAGAAAAGAATTCGAATAGTTGGGTATATGATTCGACTGCATGCCGGATTGGATGTATATAAATGAATAGCTGTAAAGAGAAAAATGTGAAGAAAGATAGAAGTTGTTGCAGTAAGAAGGGAATTGCTATGAAAAGAGGGTCTCAGATAGAGAAATAAGCAGAGACATGAGATTGTGCAGAGGTTGTTAAAATTACAGACTGATCAGTGGTCGAGTTAGTAGTGAAGACATTTTTATGTCATTTTGATTTGATTAGAATTGCAGTCCAAGTTGGTGCTTGGTACTAGGAGTTGGTGCTCCATCTGTTGCAGCAGAAAATTACAGGGGTTGGTGCTCCTTCCAGTGGATGCTGGTAAAGAAGTTGTAAAATTGAAATTTTGCAAAGACTGGATTTGGATTGAAGTCCAAGCAGTTAATTTTTGAGGAGTAGCCAAATTGGTGAACCTCGTTATATTGTGTGTTGTGGTGTGCTCTCATTTTGTTCTTCTGGTTTTATAAGTTTTCTGTGCTTCATTTTGAATGTCGCTATATTGAAGTTAAATAACTACACCGATTCACCCCCCTCTCAAGTGTCATTGTGTGAACATCAATTGGTATCAGAGCCGGTTCCTTGTACAAGCTTAATCAGCTAAGGAGATCTTGGAAGAAACAATGGCAGGCGATGAAGGATTTTCATCCAACAAAGCTCCCTTATTTGATGGAACAAATTACACCTTCTGGAAACTCAGAATGCAAACATATCTGAGTGCATTGGGATACGATATTTGGGATTCTGTAGATAGTGGATACACAGCACCCACTACCCCTCCAACAGATACTACTGAGAAAAAGAAATTTGAAAACAACTCCAAAGCTAAGAATGCCATAATGTGTGGGCTTGTTGACAAGTGAACCGATAAGAGTCATGAGTTGTAAATCAGCAAAAGACATGTGGGATAAACTCAAGAGCATCCATGAAGGAGACAAGAAGATTAAGGAAGCAAAACCGCAAACTCATCGAGCACAGTTCGAAGCACTGCAAATGAATGAAGATGAAAACATAGAGACTTATATGCTGAGAGTCAACGGAATTATTAATGCAATCAGAGGACTCGGTGAAGAAATTGATGATGCAGTTGTTGTGAAAAAGGTTCTCAGAACACTTCACAAAATATTTAACTCCAAAGTCTCTGCAATAGAAGAGGCAAAAGATCTAAACAACTTCAGCATGGATGAGTTGCATGGTTCCCTGACAACATATGAAATGAGAATAGGACAAACCAAGTCTACAGACAGAGAAGCAGCTTTTAAAGCACACAAGAATGTAAAAGCTGAACATGAATCTGAGGATGAAGGAACACTGGATGAAACAGAAGCCAATTTTGTTCGGAAACTCACAAAAGGAAAAGGAAAATATAGAGGGAAGCTACCTTTTAAATGCTTCAATTGTGGAGGAGTCGGTCATTTTGCAGCCAAATGTCCAATGCAGGAGAGAACCAAAAATGGTGAAGGTTCACACCAAGAAAAAGGTGGACTGGAAGAAGAAACAAAATTTCAGTAAAGAACAACTTCAAGAAGAAAAGCTTCATAACCAAGAATGTCGACAGCTTCGAAGAAAGCACAGATGAGGAGTCTCAAGAAGAAGGAGGTGAAGCTCTGCTCATGGCACTTGAAGAAGAAAGAACAGAGGAAAATCAGGAAGGTGATGAAAATTCCAAGGATGAAGTTGAAGTGTATTTGGAAGGAGAATTGGTTGCTGCACTTGAAGAGTTGAGTGCAGAAAGGAAGAAGAATAAAAATTTTTCAAAGAAATTAGAGAATGCCACAGACATAATAAACAATCTGAAAATACAGACAGAGGAATTCAAGAAAATGTCCGAAGTTCTTGATGAACAATTAACTGTAAAGACAGCTTGAATGCATGCAAGCTAGAGGAAGACATTGTTAAGTTAAGGATGCAATTAGAGGAGATGAATAGAAAATTGAACTGTTTTCATAAGTTTGAAGAAAGTACTGTAAAGCTGGATAAAATGTTAAATAACCAAAGGCCTTCTAGCATCAAATTTGGTTTAGGCTTTGATGAAGGAGAATCTTCAAAGGATTCAAAGAACTTGAATATAGAACCCATAAAGAAAGAAGAAAAGATCAGGGTTGAACCAGAAAAACCAAATCATGCAAAAGAAAACAATAATGCCAGATTCAAGAAGAATACCGACAAAGATGGATTCACAAAAGTCACACATCCAAGGAGGAGAAGAGTCATGGCTCCTACTTCAAACCGGCAAAGACCGGCACCCAGGTTTAATCATGCATTTTCTGGTTATTGTTTTAAATGCAATGCTTATGGCCATAAGATTTCAGATTGCAGTGCATAATGTATCTCAAAGGAATTTTACCAATAGAAATGTTTTTTCTCCTTTAATGAATTATGCAGTTGAATGTTATAATTGTCATAATTTTGGACATATTGCTAGAAACTGCAGAAGCACTTTTGCATCAAATAATTATCAGGGTAGAAAATCTCAGCCAAGTGGGTTGAAACAAAACCAAAAATTTCCTGAAAAATAGGCACATGCTAATGAAAGGACAAAGGCAAAACAAGTAGCAAAATCTGCTATCAAACCATAATGGAAAGAAAAGGAATCTTTGATTGTCCAGACTGCTTTTAAAGCTCGTAACAAATCAGCACCTTGGATACTTGATGATGGTTGTTCCAACCACATGACAGTGACAAGCAAAAGTTTGAGAATTTACAGAATTATGAAGGTGGTTCTGTGAAATTTGGAAATAATGATGGAGCAAAGATTGTTGGAAAGGGATCAGCCAAGATCGATGATGGCAATATAAAATCAAAAGAAGTCTTGTTTGTAATTGGCCCGAAGCATAACTTGCTAAGTGTAAGTCAAATATGTGACAGAGGTCATGATGTAATCTTCAAGAAGGAGGGTCATGAAGTAAGAAAGACAAAAAATGGAAAGTTAATAGCCACTGGACTGAGAACTTCTGGAAATCTGTATACACTTTCAAAAACTGTAGAAGGAACATGCTTGATTGGACAGGAAGATGAAAACTGGCTATGGCACAAGAGGCTTGGGCATATTAGTTTTGACAATCTGGCAAAAATCAGTTCAAAAAGAGCAGTTAGAGATATACCAAACATTGGCAAACCTGTAAATAGCATCTCGTGAGTCATGCCAAAAGGGAAAACAAACCAGAGCCACTTTCAAAGCAAAAGAATACTTCACTAGCAAGCCATTAGAACTAATTCACACCGATCTATGTGGACCCATGAGAACCGAAAGCATAAATGGACACAAATATTTTATGTTGTGTATAGATGACTACTCAAGAATGACATGGGTACTATTTCTAAAACTCAAGTCAGAAGCCTTTGAGATGTTTAAAACCTTCAAAAATCTTGTTGAGAATCAATCAGAAAAAGAATTAAATGCCTAAGATCAGACAGGGGAGGAGAGTTTATCTCCGAAGAATTTGCAGAATACTGTCAAAAACATGGGATAAGAAGACAGTTTTCAGCAAGCTAGGACACCTCAGCATAATGGTGTTGTAGAAAGGAAGAATAGAACAGTGCAGGAAATGGCTACGACAATGCTGGCAAAAAACAAAATAGCTGACAGATTTTGGAAAGAGGCAGTCCATACCGTAGCTTACATTCAAAACAGTGCATGCCGAGACCACATGAAAGCAAAACACCTTATGAGTTGTGGTTTGGCGTAAAGGCAACAACGAAGACATTTCAAAGTATTTGGCAGCAAGTGCTACATAAAACGGATCGAAGATAACCTCGGTAAATTTGAAGATAGAGTCGATGAAGGTATCTTTCTTGGTTACTCAACAAAAAGCAAGGCCTACACATGTTACAACAAGAGGTTGAAGAAAATTGTTGAAAGTTCTGATGTGAAAGTTGATGAAGGTAGAGAACAAGAAACTACTTATCAAGAAAACTACCCTATGTATGAAGAAGTCATTGAAGGTGATGATGAAAAAGAAACAGAGAAGAATCAGAAAATTGATCCAGATGGTGTAAAAACTGAATCTGAAGAAGAAGAAAACAGGAAATTTAAAACAGGCAACTGGAAAAAAAATCATCCAAGTGAACAGATTATTGGGGATCCCACAGATGGTATTCAGACAAGAAGAACAGCAGTGAGGAACTATTCTCTGTTATCTAGTATTGAACCTAAAAATGTTGTCGAAGCAAGCACTCGATGAAAGTTGGATGAAGGCAATCAATGAAGAACTAGATCGGATAGAGAAAAACAATACCTGGGAATTAGTACCTAGACCAACAAATAAAAACATAATTGGCACTAAATGGGTTTTTAGAAATAAATTGAATGAAGATGGGCAAGGTTGTCGTAAATAAGGCAAGATTGGTATGTAAAGGCTATGCTCAAAGTTGAAGGCATTGATTTTGAAGAAACTTTTGCACCGGTAGCCAAACTAGAGGCAATCATAATGTTTCGGCATTAGCAGTTCATAAAAACTTCAAAGTATATCAAATGGATGTAAAATCAGCATTTTTGAATGGAAAACTGGAAGAAGAGGTTTACATTGAACAACCAGATGGCTTCCAACTTGGTGACAATCCAGATTTTGTTTGCAGGTTAAAGAAAGCTTTATATGGATTAAAACAGGCACCCGGAGCATGGTATGCAAGGCCGGATAATTATCTAATTAAACAAGGGTTTAAGAAAGGTTTGGTGGATAGCAACTTATATGTCAAAACAGAGAAGGGTCATCTTATTGTTCTTGTTGTTTATGTAGATGACATAATATTTGGCAAGCAAGATGGATGAATACCGCAAAGACATATCAATTAAAATGAAAAAAGAATTTGAGATGTCAATGATTGGTGAACTTTCTTATTTCTTAGGACCGCAGGTCAATCAAAATGAAAAAGGCATTTTTATTTCTCAAGTTAAATATGTAAAAGAAATGCTGAAAAAGTTCACAATGGAAGACAGGAAACCGGTCAGCACTCCCATGACAACAGGCTGCAAGTTGAGCAAGGATGATAAATCTCCAGATGTGGATCAAACAATGTACAGGTCTATGATTGGAAGCCTGCTGTATTTAACAGCTACTAGACCAGATATACTACAGGAAGTATGCATGGTTGCTAGATTTCAGGCAAGTCCCAAAGAAACTCATGTCACAACTGTAAAAAGGATCTTCAGGTACCTCAAAGGTACCATGGATTATGGGTTGTGGTACCCAAAAGGCAAAGACTTCACTTTGATTGCATATTCTGATGCAGATTGGGCAGGGTGCATTGATGACCGAAAGAGTACAAGTGGAGGAGCATTTTATCTTGGAGACAGGTTGGTAGCATGGCACAACGAAGAAACAAGAATCGGCTCTCTATCCACTCGCAGAGGCAGTAATACATTGCAGCCACAACTTGTCGTACACGGATATTATGGATGAGACAAACTTTAAAAGATCTTGGTATCCACTTCAAAGAGCCAATATCAATAAAATGTGATAACACTAGTGCTATCAACATATCCAAGAATCCAGTTATGCATTCAAGAACCAAACACATTGCAATCCGATATCATTTCTTGAAGGATAAAGTTGCAGAAGGAGAGGTCAAGTTGGATTTTGTTCCAACTACAGAGCAAGTAGCTGATATATTCACAAAACCATTGCCCAAGGATGTTTTTGAGTACCTTAGGAATAAGTTGGGAGTGGTCACAATTCCCAAGAACTGACTATCATTAGGGATCACATTCTCAATGGGTGCATGCATGCCTATACTTATAGTTTTGCTTATATTTATGATTTTTGCTAACTATAACGATATTTTCCTGAGAATGGTGTACAGAGACTCAGGGGGAGTCTGCAGCAGCCCTTTGGTATTATTGGCAAAGGGGGAGAAGAAGTTGAGCAAGGTTGCAGTGTGTTGCCAACAATTCCAAAGGGGGAGATTGTTGAGCAAGGTGCAGCAAAAGCATTGAGAAAGTATTGTCATTGTTGTCAACACAGACAGATTGATGCAGTTGATGCAGTTCAGAGGTCAGCCGATCAAGTGCGTAAAGTTTCAAGCAAAACAGAGGTGACCCGGATTCAGAAATTGGCGTAAAGAGACAAGGAAGAAAACCGTCGCGATATCGCGACATGTTTTCTGTCGCGATTTCGCGACAAAAAGTAGGAGAGAGAAAATGCACGCCAAAATGTCGCGATTTCGCGACATGTCGAAGTTTTCACTGAGGAGAGAGAAAATGTGTCGCGATCTCGCGACAAAAAGTAGGAGAGAGAAAATGCACGCCAAAATGTCGCGATGTCGCGACATGTCGAGTTTTCACTGAGGAGAGAGAAAATGTGTCGCGATTTCGCGACATAAATGGAGGAAAGGAGCTTGCAATGAAGAGAGTAGCGATTTCCATGCATGTTGAAGTTTCGCATTTCAAAGCACAGCTGGAAATGTATGGAAACAAAGGTGTAGCGATTTCGCTACAAATCGAAAGTTAAGAAAACTAAGTTGCAGCGATTTCGACACAAGTAAAAATTCACAAGAAGAAGGTGTAGCGATTTCGCTACATGTTGAAACAAAGGGAAACTAAGGTGTAGCGATGGCGCTACATGTTGAAACAAAGGGAAACTAAGGTGTAGCGATTTCGCTACTAGTCAAAAGTGTAGAACTGAAAGATGCAGCAATGATATTACAAGTCAAAATTTCATGAAAAGAGGCAAGGTGAAAACACAAGGCACAAAGATGTAAAAATTTTGCCATTGCATGAAGCAAAGTGTCACGATTTCGTGACATGTTCCATTTTCGCTGGAGTTGGCAAAGAAGAGTGTACGGAAGCCGGAAGTGTCGCGATTTCGCGACAAGAAGGATGATGACGTCAGCAAGAGTCGAAAACGTCGCGATTTCGCGACAAGCAGGATGATGACGTCAGCAAGAGTCGAAAACGTCGCGATTTCGCGACAAGAAGGATGATGACGTCAGCAAAGTTGAAAAGTGTCGCGATTTCGCGACAGGCGACAGGTTGGCAGGTAAAAGCCAAAAAAGCAGGCATGGTGACACGTGTCATAAAAGACATCATGCAGCCAGTTACATAAAATGTAACTGATGTCGATCTCGCAATTACGATTGACAAGTGTCACTATGCATTCGAACAGCCGTTTGCATGTATTCGAAGAATCAAATATAAATTATCGAAAGGTTTTCGAAAAGTCTTTTTTACAGCTTTTCGAACGGTCGCACTCATGGAATCGAACAGACATTTTCCGTGTATTCAAAGAGCCGAATATGAAGGATCAAGATATGCTTTTCGAGAAGATATGTTTGCAGCATTCAAAACAGCCATACTACAAGAAATCGAAACGCCGTATTGCGTGGTTTCGAACAGTCATTTTCGAACAGCCACTTATTTGCAGGAGAAAAGAATTCGAACAGTTGGGTATATGATTCGACTGCATGCCGGATTGGATGTATATAAATGAATAGCTGTAAAGAGAAATATGTGAAGAAAGATAGAAGTTGTTGCAGTAAGAAGGGAATTGCTATGAAAAGAGGGTCTCAGATAGAGAAATAAGCAGAGACATGAGATTGTGCAGAGGTTGGTTAAAATTACGGACTATTCAGTGGTCGAGTTAGTAGTGAAGACATTTTTATGTCATTTTGATTTGATTAGAATTGCAGTCCAAGTTGGTGCTTGGTACTAGGAGTTGGTGCTCCATCTGTTGTAGTAGAAAATTACAGGGGTTGGTGCTCCTTCCAGTGGATGCTGGTAAAGAAGTTGTAAAATTGAAATTTTGCAAAGACTGGATTTGGATTGAAGTCCAAGCAGTTAATTTTTGAGGAGTAGCCAAATTGGTGAACCTCGTTATATTGTGTGTTGTGGTGTGCTCTCATTTTGTTCTTCTGGTTTTATAAGTTTTTTGTGCTTCAGTTTTTGAATGCTGCTGTTTTGAAGTTAAATAACTACACTGATTCACCCCCCCCCTCTCAGTGTCATTGTGTGAACATCAATTATTGGCCATCTTTAGAGCGAGATTATTGTGCATATGTGAAGAAGTGCGTGAAGTGTCAACATCATGCCAATTTGACACACATACCTTCTCAGGCCTTGCAACCGATCCAATCGGCTTGGCCTTTTTTGTAGTGGGGCTTTGATCTAATCGAAAAGATCTCCCCTGCATCATCGGGTCATCACACATTTATCATTACAGCCACAGAGTATTTTACCAAGTGGGTGGAAGCAATTCTGTTAACCTCTACGACTGGACCCCGCATTGCGGAGTTTATTTTGCATAATATCATTTGTCATTTTGGTATTCCATCCAAGATCCTCTCGGATAATGGGATGCCCTTCAAGAACAAAGATGTGCGTGCTTTGACCACAAAGTACAAAATTTAGCATAGTTTTTCAACACCCTATTATCCGTAGGCAAATGGGCAAGCAGAGGCATCTAATAAAATGCTCATCACCATCCTCAAAAATACCATCGTAGATAATCATAAGGATTGGCACATTCAGATCCCGCTTGCCCTATGGGCTTATCGCACTAGCATTCGGACGCCCACTGGGGCAACTCCTTTTTCGTTGGTGTATGGCTCCGAGGTTGTCATGCCTCTTGAGTTGGAAATCCCTTCGCTGCGCATATCAATGCAAGAGTTCATCGATGATGACACTACGTGGCAGGCCCGGTTAGATCAACTTACGTTGCTTGACGAATGATGCATCAATGCTCTCGAGCATTTGCGTATCTATCAAGAGCGACTTAAGAGAGCATATAACATGAAGGTTCACCTAAGGGATTTTTAGGTTGGATATTTGGTCTTAAAAGAGAACCAACAGAATTCTAATTTGTCATCCCATATTCGAGACAAGTTCATGGAAAACTGGTTAGGTCCTTATGTGATTGATAGTAAGATAGGACCTGGAACATATCGGCTCGCCTCTCTTGAAGGACTCAAGGAGCTAGAACCCTTGAACATCAGTCATTTGAGGCCATTCTACATTTAGAGAGCCATAGTCCACACAAAAGCTCCAAGGATTTCCACAATCGCTTGGTCAATCCCAAAATGCCCCAAAGGTGTCTATAAACCCTTTGGTCAAACCAAAAGCTCCAAGGATTTCCACAATCGCTTGGTCAATCCCAAAATGCCCCAAAGGTATCCATAAACCCTTTGGTCAAACCAAAAGCTCCAAGGATTTCCACAATCGCTTGGTCAATCCCAAAATTCCCCAAAGGTGTATATAAACCCTTTGGTCAAACCAAAATCTCCAAGGATTTCCACAATCACTTGGTCAATCCCAAAATGTCCCAAAGGTTTCTATAAACCCTTTGGTCAAACCAAAAGCTCCAAGGATTTCCACAATCGCTTGGTCAATCCCAAAATGCCCCAAAGGTGTCTATAAACCCTTTGGTCAAACCAAAAGCTCCAAGGATTCCCTTAATCGCTTGGTCAACCTAAAATGCCCCAAAGGTATCCATAAACCCTTTGGTCAAACCAAAAGCTCCAAGGGTTACCATAACCGCTTGGTCAACACAAATATTCAAAAACCAACAAAAACAATAAAAATCATCAAAAATCACAAAAAAAAAAAAACAACACATTTCATGCATACTCTTAAATATCAAAATACAAAAAAATAGGTTGCATTAGGCATCACCTCCATACATTGCATATTCGCTAGGTCATACAAGTCAAAAGCACCATAGACTGTAATTGCTCGGCAATTTTCTCATTTTTCACATAAAATCAATTTTATCAATGCATACATCCCGCATCACACCATCCCTATTTTTAGCAAAGTCAGTTGTCTCCTAATGTATTTAGGGTTTTCGTCATTCAGCTGTCTTTAAATTTCTAGCCAAAAATTGTACAAAGTCAAACAGATTTTACACAGGAAAGTTTTACTTGGGTCACGCCTCGTTATGTAATATCCCTACACAAATTAAAACACATAAAATAATTCCTAAGTTGTGTGAACGTAAGATGAAAACTACAAAGCAGTCTAGAGTACCATAGGTGAAAGATTAGCCTGTTCATCCCCCTATGCGAATGGTTCAAGAATGCTGAGAATTGACAAAAGGACAAGCTCTTCCCCATCCATTCCTTCTAATCAACAATGGTTTTCACCACTAACAAAAATTCAAAAATCACCATTGGTTCCTAAGGTTGTAAGGATTCGTACTACACGTCCCTGCCAAGGATGGGTAGTCATCCCCAAGGCCTAAAAGGATCAATGACCATTCAAAAACACCATCATCAAAATCACCTTTGGTCTCTCAGGTCGTAAGGATTCGTACTACACGTCCCTGCCAAGGATGGGTAGTCATCCCCAAGGCCTAAAAGATCAATACCCTTACTTCATAATCTCCATACTACCCTTTGGTTCCCAAAGTCGTAAGGATTCGTACTACACGTCCCTGCCAAGGATGGGTAGTCATCCCCAAGGCCTAAAAGGATCAATGTTATTCACCAATCACAAACATACCAGCTTAACCTTACAAAGCTCAAAAGCCAAATCAAATAACAGTGGTTATCACCACTATTCAAAATCCTTGCTCAAAAAAAAAAAACAAAGAACAAAATAAACAGTGATTTTCATCACTTTGTATACGAGCAAATATCCTAAACCATTGAGCCAATAAAAATCCTGAACTTGAATCCCTGGAATTCTTAGTATTCGAAAACCATCTAGGTGATCCTCATTACAGGTTTGGTGGACAACCTACCTAGCAATGGTGGTATCCTACCCGCATGATGATATGTCTGTCACATTAGCTTTGCGTGTGAGCAGACCAATGTTTGCATGTGGATGAGCTAGCTTATGGTACCTTAGATTGTCCCGTGGATTAATCTTGCTAAATACAACAATGGAGTTAGTGGAGCTAGTTAGGTGATCCTCAGTACAGGTTTGGTTGATAGCCTATCTAGCACTGGCGGTATCCTAACAAATACCACATAAACGAACTCAATTGCACACACAGGGATGTGAAATAACTTGGTTAACCTCCAAGTCGGATTTATACCTTGTTCAAAAGTCTTGCGAGATAAATGTACAGTCTTGGCTAGTTAGTTAAAATATCTGAATCTCAGAAAAGCTTAACTACATTTTAAAAACAACTGGTCCATTTCATTCCATACATCACCATCAAAAAAAAAAATGCAAAATACAAAAACACAGTTGTCACATGCAACGTCATTCCACAAAGTCATCCCATAAGTACAGCAAGCCAGTAAATCTTGTACAATCTATGGTGCCATCGACAAGTTATCAACACATCATTTCATTCATTCCATATGCATACATCATATAATTAGCAACATCGCAATCATAATCCCATATGCATCCATCATTATAAATCAATGTGCATAAACAGACAGACACATCATGAAAAGTTTATAAAAACCAAAAAAATAGAATCATCTGTATATATATATCATCAAAAAAATGCCCGCAGGCTACAATGAACCGGTCCTCTGACCCCGCCACAAAAACAAAAAGCTCAAAAACCCCCATGCCTAGGGCGTCGGCCACCATGATCACGCAGGATCGGTGCGACGGGAACTACCCCCCGTGGTGTGGGTCCTATGGGACCTCTCAGGGCGACTGTTGCTCGCCCCTGCATCACGCCTACTAGTGCCCCCCTCATCTAGCCACCTGCGATGAGACGATGCTGACTGCTCAGTATCGCTGTCTCTCATCCGACGCGAAGAGCCACCTCCAGGAGGCTCAGGTAACCGCCCACCAAGGTGGATGATCTCTCCCTCCATATCCATCCGATGTCGATGCCAATCTGCCTCTCATTGATGCCAATCTGCCTCCCGTTGATCCCACTCTACCTCTCACCGATGGTAGTAAGCTACTACGTCATCGCGCTGTGCTAGCTACGTCCGTAGGAGATCCCTCTCTCGTGCAGCATCGGTATCCCCTTCCTATCGACGGGACGCAGCCCATGCGTTCTCCCGCTCTACCAGCTGAGTCCGTAGGAGATCTCTCTCCTGCAAAGCCTCTCCCAGCTCCCCATCTCGCCTCCATAGTAGCCCCGTCAATCATGCATTCTCAGTGCGCAACCCTGCCTCCATGTCCTTCGACACTACCTGAGGCCTCGATGAATCCGGGACAGCAGCCTGCTCTGGCTCCCACTGCTCCGGGACGTCCTGCATTTTTGGTTGGTCTAGAACCCCATAATCCCCGCCCGCATCCTCAACCTCCACCATCTCCGCATCATCCAGCGGAGCACCCCAATCCTCATCTGGTGCCTCCGCACCCTCATCCCCTACTGCTGCCGCCTCCGCCCCGCCTAGAGGCCCCTCACCTCGCCACCATCGCAAGGTCCACCACTGCTCATACTCGGTAGTAACTCCGACGTCATCCACATCTGGGACGTCAATAGTCGTATCTGAATCCTCGCCAAGTGGTGCAACGACTGGCCGGTCCAGAGTCCTCTCATCCCCCCAGCGTCGATAGACCATGGGCTCACCAAGCATCCCCTGGCGCACCCCAAACTATCGTGTAACCCGGCCATATGGGAACAACTCCTGCTCAGTCCCATGCCTCCCAATCAGCCACCGCTCCCTCCGTACCCATCGGAGCCACTCTCCAGCCTCAGGCCAGGCTGGACAGTCCCGATAGGGGCGCCAAAACACCTCCCCTGGAGTAAGCCGAGCGAAGGCATCGGCATAGTGCCCTACTGCACCTGCCCATCATCGACTCTGACCCTGCTCCTCCGACCTCCACCACAGTACCCCATATCCAATCTCTCGGTCTGCCATCTCTGCCCGAGTCATCCAAGGTAGCCCCATCGGCCTCTCCACTGCTATGTGCTGCCAAGCCCAGCACTGCAACAAGTAGCTGCAACTAATCCCCTTCCGCTTTTAGCAGTGGACCTCGTACAACTCATCATAAAGTTGTGCCAGCAGAGTCTGTCCCCATCTCATGATCATCGATGCATCTGTAGGACACTCCACCAGCCTGAACACCACCTCCAGCAGGTTCCACGGGAACCTCGCGCCCGAAGAGTCGGGGAGCAGCATGTTGGAAATGAGGCCCATGAGTAATGCGTGCCTCATTCCCAACACCCCCTTCTCTAGCCACCATCGAACCAGTATGCCACCAATATGACAGTCAATCTCTGCCCTCTCCACTGGGCTCTCCACACCCAACTCCTCCCCATGCCCAAAATAGTGTATCAGTACTGTTGTCCTCCGATCCCGCGATGTCGTCCGGATCGGCAGTCCATCTATTGGAATCCGAAGAATCCGATAGACATCCTCCAAGGTCACCATCATCTCCCCTATTGGGAGATGGAAGGTGTTGGTCCGGGGATCCCACAGATTGATCAGGGCCATCATATAGGCCCGATCCCCGACCACCGGCTCCAGTCGAGTCACCTGCTTGAGCCCAAGGGCGTCAAGCCAATCCCAGTCAGCCAAAGTCAGTGTTGCACGTGCTTCAGTGAACACAGTAGGCACCCGGTACCGGCTCTTCACAACCTGCAAAAGAAAACAACATAAAAACATTAAAACAATGAAAAAAAAAAATCATCATTTGTCAATACCATGAATATACATCAATGCATCAAAATGTACAGACAAAAACATAACAACATTCACAAAATAATTTTTCAGATCTAGGGTTTTTAATTCTAACTGATAAATTACCAACAAAAAAAAAATTAAAACAACAAAATCATTTGTCAATCCTAGGATTTTTAACTCTAACTGATAAATTAAAAAAAAAAAAAAAAAAAAAAACTTAATTTGTCAGATCTAGGGTTTTTAACTCTAACCGATAAATTACAAACAAAAAAATTCAACACACAATAATTGTTTATCAGATTTAGGGTTTTTAAACTCTAAACTGGTACATTCAAAGTGCAAAAACAAATCACAACAAATAACTAGGGTTGAGCTACGTTTTTACGTTCAGTTTTACCCTACGTTTTTTTAACCTAAGTTTTGAACTTTGTTAAATTTGGGTTAAGCGAGATTTTTAAGTTATGTTCTAAACTCAGTTTTTCCTCTAAGCTTTCCACTAAACTTTTGATCTTTTTTTACCTTGGGTTCTACTAAGTTTCCCGTTCAGTGTTAATTTTGATAGACTAGGGTTTCATTTTTAAATTTGATAAAACACAAGAAATAAACAACTTGCGGTTTTCCAACTACGACACAAATTAACAAAGAGGACGGGCACTCACTGGTATCGCTTCGGCTCCGCCGCTCGATCCGGTGTGTGAACTCATGGTCACAAGAATAGTTTGGCAGTGCTTCACTTCGCAGAATTGACCTCCTCCTCCTCAGAGCTCCAAATCGCCAAGAAAAACAAGTGCAAATGAGCCCAAAACTCAGTTTTGGCCTTTAAAAAGGCTTTTTGAGCCTGTATTCGTTCCCCCTGGGATGAGCACTCTGGTTAGCGCTCGTCCCACCCTAGGACGAATACTAAATAGGAATTCGTCCCACCCTGGGACGAATACAGAGCAAAAATTTCAAAAACAGCAAAAACTGCACAAAAATGCATCAAAACAAGCAATAAAACTGTCCAATCAGAGTGCTTTTGCACTTGATATTCTGGGCATGCAAAACAGATGTCGGGGTCACAAATCCTCACTATCCTACTCCCTAAGAAGGCTACTATCATCGGACCGCTCCCCGGGAAGATGGATTTTTGAGATTTTCATCCCCAAACGGCGTCACCAAAACGGGTCAAAACCCACCCAAAAATAGCAATATCATTGCCGAACGAAGGCGCATTTGCGCCTGACATTCTTGGCATCCAAAACAGACATTGGGGTCACAAATTGTCACTATCCTACTCCCTAAGAAGGCTACCATAGCCGGACCGCTCCACGGGAAGACGGATTTTTGCCAATTTTAGCTCCAAAATGCGTCACAAAAAGGGTTCAAACCCACCAAAAATAGGTCAGAATGTTCGAAAACTGCTTTCGTATTTAATGGTAAACAACTGAAGGCACCCTTACCTAAGTCATCTTGGGTCAAGTGACTCGTCGCTTTTCTCATGTTGGTCATTCCCTCATCGATTCGTCGCTTGAGGGGGTAGTCACACTTAGTCGCCAATCAACAACAACATACCCAATCCTGGAAATGACACGCATTCAAAGGATCATTGCAAAAGACAATCATGCTCCTGCTTGGGGCAGCAAACAAGCAACAATCACAAGCTGATCAAACACTTGGCATTCATGAATCATGAACTCAAGGTTCCCATAGACAAAAGGTTGCACCCTTTGCCTATTCATGACTGATCAATGTCCAAGCTCAAGTAACACCTCACCGAAAAAGGTTAACACTTGAATTAAGTTCCTTAGCTCGTCCGCAGCAAGGATTCTAGAATGCGTGCCCTTTCCATACTTGGGGCATCAAGAGTTGGTTAGGTTACTGAGAAACCCTAATCATTAGTGCTTTGGTTATTTATTTTTGCTCGATGCTGCGCCTTGCACAACGCTTCCCAAAAAGGGGCATCTGTAGACACCAAAACAACACCAATCCGATTATGTGACAACAAGCGCTGATCGCATTGACACAAACAGCCCCTAGGGCAGCCCCCAGAGGTCAAACAGTGGTCCTAACCACTCCCAAAAGTAGTTTGGAAGGTCAAAGGTCAATTTGGCACCTTTTTGGCACCTTGCTCTCTGCTCGTCCCACCCCAGGACGAATACAAACTGGCATTCGTCCCACCCAGGGACGAATAGCAACATTCGCCCCAGGGTGAGGCGAATAGAAGGTTTGACTGGCAAAAAAAGTCAAACCTCGGCAACTCCGCCAGTTAACTAAGGCTTCAGGCCATGCAATTGCGAGGAATAGCTTTTATTCAAGAAGAGAGACTTCAGTCATGCATGTCTTTATTTTAGAGACCTCATGCAAGGAGATTCTAAATCAGGGAACTAGCTTTTCTCTGAAAATAGGACAGTTAACTCAAGTAGCGCCCTCGCATGCGCAATTTAAACAAGGAGACCCTAAGGTCTATAAATTGGGGAGTTTTCCCACCCAAAAGATAGATAGAGAAGGAGCATTTGAGCAATGAAGTGCTGCCAATTTACATACTTACTTGCGATTTGTGCTTTCACATCCTTAATCTCTCATTCGAAAGGGAGGTTATTGGGTGAGTATTGGAAACACGAATCCGGACCCAAAACCCAATTTTTGACCATAACAACTCACAAAATTTGTTGACAACACCCCATAAAGAGTTTTGGACCCATCCCAAGTGGATTGGTGCTGAAACAGTGTCCCAAACGGTGGGCGTCCTGCCCCCGGGTGCTCCCCAAACTGTCACAGTCCTATTCGCCCCACCCCGGGATGATTAGAAATATGTGATAGATTTCTTTAGTTTTTCTTTTGCATTTTATTCTAGATATGCTAAATAGGTTACAATTCAAATTTCATTTCATTCTGAGCAATTTTGACTAGGTTTTTGTCATTTCTCGCCTTTACTAACTTGCAGATGGCACCAGAAAAATATGGGTGATAGAGGTAAAATTGGAGAAATCTGACCTTCTGGGTCTTCCCAAAACACCCCCAATTAGCTAACCCCAAGTTTGCAGGTCATTTGGAGCTTCCGAGATAGGACATTGAAGAGGGTGCTTTCTGACAGGTTATTGTAGGTCTATTCGTCCCACCCTGGAGCGAATACAAATATGTGAGGAATTTCCTGACTGTTCTTTTTGCAGAGGTCTTCTGATAACATATTTATGCTACTGTTAAATTTTTAGGTCAATCCGAGGTCATTTGATTATCGATTTAATATTTTCATGCATATACTGACAGTAGGCCTTGGGAAATACATGCTTTATTATATCTGCAGGTGCTACTAATATTTTCTGTTTCTTCGAACGTAGGTTTTTGACATCAGAAGAGCAGGAAGGAGTGAACAATCATACACACAAGCAGCGGCGATGTTTTGGTCCGCCCATCTTATATGTGGGCACGCGGAAGAAGGATTGTTGTTTATAGATGCGATAAGAAACTTATTTGACGCTCCTATTCCCTAAAAAGGAAGGAGACGTATTGTAACACAACTCTGAAAAGCATATCAATAAAAAGGGTCATATTTTATATTGCTTTCATCTTGTGTCAATTCGTCTATGCTCTTTCTTTTTATGCACTTTGCAATACATAGGCTATAAGCGTTAAGTTTGATTTTAAAAGCATCCATTTTGGCACTTTCCTTTTTGTTTTCGTATCCTCGTGCTTTCAATGTAATTTTAAACTTTTCAAATAAAATAAGATATTTATAATTCACGGGTGAATAAAATGATTCAACTAAGTTAAAATTGTATGAGAATGGATCTAAAAATACTATGATATGAAAATATAGTATGACAAAATCGATACTTCCTCTCTCCACTTCATTGTGTTAATTCATACTATAGTATATAACAATGTATATGTCCATTATCTAAATAATTCTCTTCGTAATACCCTTTGATTTATGGATTTTAAATTTGTATTTCTACTTTTGATCAGAAGAGTAACTATATGTTATACAAATATGATAATAATATGTATCTTCTACTAGTCCAAACTAGTTATTTTATTCTCACAAATTATGATGGTTATGTTGCTTTTTTTATGGGTTAAGGAAAGGGTCTATTGAAATTCATTGTGTACTAGAGGAAATTGAATCTCTTCATTCATCCAAGTTGTAAAGGTGATATGTAGGATATCTAAAAGATATAAAAAGAGATTGAATTATTGTTATATGTATACCTTTACATAATATTGATATATGCTTAACATCTTTGGTTGGAATAGAATTCAGATAGTCATAAATTTAGCCATGAAATAACAACACTATGTACATAGCATGAACCTTTGAATATGATTACAATGTATGTAATTTTAAACTTTTCAAACAAAATAAGATATTTATAATTCATGGATGAATAAAAGGATTCAACTAAGTTAAAATTGTATGAGAATGGATCTAAAAACACTATGATATGAAAATATAGTATGACAAAATCGATACTTCCTCTCTCCACTTCATTGTGTTAATTCATACTATAGTATATAACAATGTATATGTCCATTATCTAAATAATTCTCTTCGTAATACCCTTTGATTTATGGATTTTAAATTTGTATTTCTACTTTTGATCAGAAGAGTAACTATATGTTATACAAATATGATAATAATATGTATCTTCTACTAGTCCAAACTAGTTATTTTATTCTCACAAATTATGATGGTTATGTTGCTTTTTTTAGAAATGTATTTCTTTGCATATTTAATTTGGAACCTAACATCTAGAATATTATTTTGTCAATAAAATATCAACATATGATCTAATAATTGAAAAAATCTATAGATTTTAAGTATGTATTGATATGTATATAACATAGAATTCCATTTTGAGGGAGAGGATATGATATAATTCACTATATATTACAAAAAGAACTCAATTATTTTATAATTCATCCTAAAGGTTTTATTCCAAGAGGTAGACATGATTAGATAATATAATTACACTAGTTTTAAGTTCATTCTTTTGTATGATACTGATAGGTGGATAATATCATTATTTGCCAAAGAATGGATGTATTCCAATGAAATAATATGTCCTTTAAGTCATGAATATTTATAATCCATGAGTGACAATAACAAAATGAAAGTAATTTGACTCTTCCAATATCTTTTTATAAATAAATAATAACCTCATTAGCTTCATGAACACTGAATCATAAAACTAGTTCAAGGACCTTAGGTTTGTCCTTGGACTATTCAATGATATATAGGACATGATGATAATAAGAAAATATAAAAACATGGATCAAGTATATTTCTATAACCTATTTAAATTTCATTTTCTTGAGAATTACAAGTCTCATTAGTAGCTTCTATTACATAGCATCCAATAAGATACATCATTGTTTTTATCCCTATAACAACCAAACTTCTTATATAATCCATGTTTACTTATATTGTGTGAGAGGAATGGAGAAAGAAAAATCCTAAAATTGAAAAAAGAAGAAATCAATAAACATTGATAATAAAATTTTAATGATAACATTAAAAACTTATTATAGATATTTAGGTATTATTAAGAATTAATTGCTAACATATAATACATTTAGCTTTGTAACTTGCCAATTACATATAAAATTAGTTTTGGTTTAAATTACAAAAACCATCTTACATTTTATCAACTCTGAAGTCCATATAAATTTTGGAGTATATTCCATTATTTGGTACATGCTAATGTGCCCCATGTTACCTTCATGGTACATTTTTAAATAATATATTAAGGTCGAGTTCATAGTCTAGAGTGTGATTTATATTCTCTCTTTATAAAAGTGTGAATGTGCAGGAAATGCAAAAGTGTAATTTTAAGTTGTAATGTGCAAGAAATGCACAAATATCATGTGAGTTAGAGTGCAAGTGTAGGTTTATTAAATATGCACAAGGGTCTTGTATGCATGAGTGTAAATATGTAATTTAAGTATGTGAACAAGTGTCCTAGGTTGGTTTATAAGTTGTAGAAGTGTAAGAGTCATGTAAAGGTATGCAAATTGTAGAAGTGTAAGAGTCATGTAAATGTGTGCAAGTATTGTAGAGTCAGGTATTCATCAAATATGCAAGTTGTAAGTAGATAAGCCAAGATTCATGAGACGTGGCATATGGAGAGCAATAGTCAATAATCCAAAGAGACACATTATTGTGGCTATATTATGGAGGAAATTATCCATAGGGACATATAGAAAATATCATATTCATAGATATTATTATCTAATTGTAAGAAGCAGAGGAGTAATAAAGATTATATATTTTGAGCAATTAATGTTGTAATTTGTTCTTCATGCATAGTACATGAATGATTCAAGGTATTTACATTCATATTTCAACATATAACTTAATGTTATTTTATTTGTTTTAAGACTTGATATACATATTAAATTGCTCATATCATTCTACTCTTATTATTATCTCGATATTTAAATATTGTGGTTATTTTATATTAGGTCCTATGTGATATAACCTATGATATTCCGTGGTAATATAAGGCTTCAAAAGCCACAAATGGTATCAAAACTACTACTAGACTCTGTCCAGATTGATAGAGTTCATTTAGCCACTATTATAAATTAACTTTGTCCACATTTTACAAGGTTGATTAAGAGCCTATCTACTTTAAATGTAGTGATAATCATACTCTAAAGATCATATTGAGCATAAATATTAGGTTTTTGCTATAGTTGAATAATAACCAGTGAAGACTATGAGTCAACTATATTGACTGAAAGGTAAATCAACTTCGAGATAGTTGGTCATTTAGGGACATATCCAACCCTTGACATTGAATATTTGTACAATAAATTTGAAGATTTAGGTACATTGAAAGTCACATTGACATTATATTGGATTCTTTAGTAAGAAGGAGAATCATATTGAGTTCTTAGTGTGGACAGCCTGCCCGGATTCATGGCGGCTACCGATTCCACCATGTAATTTAAAAAAAAAAATGATGTAAATTCATTGTAAGAAACTAACAATGGACTCCAAGGGTAAAATTGTAAGATAAAACATCATGCAAAATACACCAATAAAAGAAACCTACAAATTCTTCCTTTCATTATCTGAATTCACATCCCCCTTACAATAGAGTCTCCCACTTCTTATACTCCCCAAAATAAAAACCCTAGCCTAGGCTACCCCCTTTCTCCTTTTAGTCACTTTCGATTTTTAGCAACTCAATTGCTATTTTTAGTAACCCTAAAAAAAATAAAAAATAAAAAAAACTTGGATGACATACAAAATGGAATCATGCACCCGTTATTAAATAATAACCACTATCCCAAGATAGCAACCCCACTCTAGTTCTGCACTAGTAGTTATGATAACTTTTCAGTTGCAAAAATTGATAATTATATTAAAAGCTACTTTTGGGTCTCCTAGAGGCATTTTCTTGTGTGCAAATGCAAAGGGTAATTTTTTTAAGTTCTCCATGTCATCCAACATATTCTAAAAAATGAAATGGAAAAAATGAGCACTCAAAGCAAAAGTTATGGCCTTGACAAGGTGCATCATAAAATATTATAGATTTAAAAAAAAAAAGTGTTACAACAGAGATCAAGCTATATAAGTGTGAGAAACTTACTATAGAGAATAGATAAGAATTCTAACTTCTACTTGTAGAGTATATAAAAATTAAAAGTTGCAATGAATTGAGAAGCATTCAAAGATTCCTAAGAAAATTTGATAATTAGATAAATAAGATTCAGGTCATGTTGACCTTGACATAGGCTAAAACAAGCCATTATATAAAGGAGTTAAAAGATAAGAAAGAAGATTCAGGTCATGTTGACCTTTACATAGGCTAAAAAAGGCCATTATATAAATGAGTTAAAATATAAGAAAGAATATTCAAGTCCTATTGATCTTGAAATTGGTCCAAGAGACCATTATAGAAAGAAAGTACAAGAGATAAAGAAATTAGAGTCATATAGACCTTGACATTGATCCAAGAGGTCATTATAGGAAGAAATTACAAGAGAAATATATTCAGATCATATAGACATTGATATTGGTTCAAGAGATCATTATAAGAAGAAATTGAAAGAAGATAAAAGATTCAGGTTATATCGATCTTGACATTGGCCAAAGAAGTCAATTTAGAGAAAGGAAACATTAAAGTAAAATAGGATCTATTATAAATATTTGGCTCAAGAATACAAGAATACCATAAAAGTAAAAGAAGAAGGAAGAGTTTGCAAGAGATTGTTGTAGAAATAAATAAGGAAAGATCATATAAAACATAAGAGGAGAAAGAAGATTAGGAGTTATAAAGTTTATACTAAAGTTTTATTTTTGAAAAGTGTGGAGTGATAAGGATTTCTACTTTACTTATTTTATTTTGAATTTTCAAAGTATTTGTGATAGAAGGTTTTATTTAGAATATTTTCAATTTTTAAGAAAAAATGAAATTGAAAACTTTATTTAAAGTTTTTGAAATTTTGCAGCTTTATTTTTTGGAGTTTAAAGGTTTTCTACATTGACTATTAAATCTAAAAATTTGTAAAATTTATATTTTTTATTTATTTATTTGGGAGTCATAAGGTGTGCTACTTCAAAGTAATCAATTACAAAAATTCGTATTTTAATATAGGGAGATATAAGAGCTATTTATCATATGACTGGTAACTTACATTGGTTTTAATCTTTAGAAGTCAAGGATAATATCTCTCTAAATATTGTAGATGATAACAAATATCTAGTTCATGGAACCCATAAAGTAATATGTAGTAGGTCTTTTTCTCGTTTCATACTAGAGTATATTTTATACAATTCACAATGATCATCCAATCTTATTTCATTTACTCAATTGGTTGCAAATGGAAGAAAAATTGAATTTAAATATATAAGTGAACATATCAAATGCATAATCAAGAATCAAAACATAACAAAAGCTACAATATCGATAAAAAATAGAATATATGCTTCAGATTCAATTTCGTTTCTCAAGAACTTGTTAACCATTTATCCCAAGATGAATATGATGATAAATTGCTTGAGTGTTCAGAAAGACTAGATATAACATATTTGATCCATTAGAATCCAATTTTTTCCTACAAATGTAAGCATTGGGTGAACCCAAGGTTCATGATGATGAAGCATATTCAAAAGAAGTAGAAGATAATATTTTAATAGTAGACATACCAACATAAAAGTCAAATATATTACACTATCTGGTCAGAATTAACATTGGATTTTAGAGATTGACTGGTAAAATTTAAGTTCATTATCAACAATATAGATGACCTAAACAAAACATTATTATTTGAAAAAATATATGAATATAAGCATAGCATCAAAATTTAATGGTATTAAGATATATACAATGTTAAGCTTTGAATAGGAATATTGTTGTGAATATATTTATGATGAATACACATTCATATTTAGAATATTTACAATTCAAAGTTAACGAAAATAGCTTAAATGCATATAACAAGCGAATATTTCAAAAATTATAAAGTGAAGCATTTAAATCCTTATGCTAAAAAGGAACTTTTCTAAATATATATATTTAGAATTCAATTGATCTTAGGTTTTAAAATTCCATAATATGAAGACAAGGCATTTAGTTATCCTTTTATTACTTTATAAGATCAATCAACTTCGAGATAGTTGGTCATTTAGGGACATATCCAACCCTTGACATTGAAGATTTGTACAATAAATTTGAATATTTAGGTACATTGAAAGTCACATTGACATTATATTAGATTCTTTAGTAAGAAAGAGAATCATATTGAGTTCTTAGTGTAAGAAAAAAAAAGAGATGTAAATTCACTGTAAGAAACTGACAATGGACTCCAAGGGTAAAATTGTAAGACAAAACATCATACAAAATACACCAATAAAATAAACCTACAAATTCTTCCTTTCATTATCTGAATTCACATCCCCTTACAATAGAGTCTCCCACTTCTTATACTCCCCAAAATAAAAACCCTAGCCTATGCTACCCCCTTTCTACTTTTAGTCACTTTCGATTTTAGCAACTCAATTGCTATTTTTAGTAACCCTAAAAAAAATAAAAAATTAAAAAAACTTGGATGGCATACAAAATGGAATAATGCACCCGTTATTAAATAATAACCACTATCCCAAGATAGCAACCCCACTCTAGTTTTGCACTAGTAGTTATGATAACTTTTCAGTTGCAAAAATTGATAATTATATTAAAAGCTACTTTTGGGTCTTCTAGAGGCATTTTCTTGTGTGCAAATACAAAGGGTAATTTTTTTTATGTTATCCATGCCATTCAACACGTTCTAAAAAAATAAATGCTAAAAATGAGCACTCAGAGCAAAAGTTATGGCCTTGAAAAGATGCATCATAAAATATTATAGATTTAAAAATAAAAGTGTTACAACAGATATCAAGCTATATAAGTGTGAGACGCTTCCTATAGAGAATAGATAAGAATTCTAACTTCTACTTGTAGAGTATAGAAAAATTAAATGTTACAATGAATTGAGAAGCATTCAAAGATTCCTTAGAAAAGTTGATAATTAGATAAATAAGATTCAGGTCATGTTGACCTTGACATAGACTAAAAAGGCCATTATATAAAGGATTTAAAAGATAATAAAAAAGATTCAGGTCATGTAGACATTTACATAGGCTAAAAAATGCCATTATATAAAGGAGTTAAAAGATGAGAAAGAAGATTCAAATCCTATTGATCTTGACATTGGTCCAAGAGACCATTATAGAAAGAAAGTACAAGAGATAAAGAGATTCAGGTCATATAGACCTTGACATTGATCCAAGAGGTCATTATAGGAAGAAATTACAAGAGAAATATATTCAGATCATATAGAAATTGATATTGGTTCAAGAGATCATTATAAGAAGAAATTGAAAGAAGATAAAAGATTCAGGTTATATCGATCTTGACATTGGCCAAAGAAGTCAATTTAGAGAAAGGAAACATTAAATTAAAAGAGGATCTATTATAAATATTTGGCTCAAGAATCCAATAAGACCATGAAAGTAAAAGAAGAAGGGAGAGTTTACAATAGATTGTTGTAGAAAGAAAGAAGGAAAGATCATATAAAGTATAAGAGGAGAAAGAATATTAGGAGTTATAAAGTTTATACTAAAGTTTTATTTTTGAAAAGTGTGGAGTGATAAGTATTTCTACTTTAGTTATTTTATTTTGAGTTTTCAAAGTATTTGTGATAGAAATTTTTCTTTTAGAATATTTTCAATTTTTTAGAAAATATCAAATCGAAAACTTTATTTAAAGTTTTTGAAATTTTGTAGCTTTATTTTTTGGAGTTTAAAGGTTTTCTACATTGAAGATTAAATCTAAAAATCTGTAACATTTATATTTTTTATTTATTTATTTGGGAGTCATAAGGTGTGCTACTTCAAAGTAATCAATTACAAAAATTCACATTTTAATATAGGGAGATATAAGAGCTATTTATCATATGACTAGTAACTTACATTGGTTTGAATCTTTAGAATTCAAGGATAATATCTCTCTAAAAATTGTAGATGATAACAAATATCTAGTTCATGGAACCAATAAAGTAATACCTAGTAGGTATTTTTCACGTTTCATACTAGAGAATTTTTTATACGATTCAGAATGATCATCCAATCTTATTTCGTTTACTCAATTGATTGCAAATGGAAGAAAATTTGAATTTAAATATATAAGTGAACATATCAAATGTATAATCAAGAATCAAAATATAACAAAAGCTACAAGATCGATAAAAAATAGAATATATGCTTCATATTCAATTTCTTTTCTCAAGAACTTTTTAACCATTTATCCCAAGATGAATATGATGATAAATTGGTTGAGTGTTTATAAAGACTAGATATAGCGAATTTGACCCAGTCGAATCCAAATTTTTCCTACAAATGTAAGCATTAGTTGAACCCAAGGTTCATGATTATGAAGCATATTCAAAATAAGCAGAAGATAATATTGTAATATTAGACATAGCAACATAAAATTCAAACATATTACACTATCTGGTCAAAATTAGCATTGGATTTTAGAGTTTGATTAGTAAAATTTAAGTGCTTTATCAACAATATAGATGACCTAAAAAAAACATTATTATTTGAAGATATATATAAATATAAGAATAACATCAAACTTTAATGGTATTAAGATATATACAATGTTAATCTTTGAATAGGAATATTTTTGTGAATATATTTATGATGAATACACATTCACATTTAGACAATATTTGCAATCAAAAGTTAAAGAAAATAGCTTAAATGCATATAACAAGAAAATATTTCAAAAATTATAAAGTGAAGCATTTAAATCCTTATACATCTATAATGAACTTTTTTAAAGATATATATTTAGAATTCAATTGATCTTAGGTTTTAAAATTCCATAAGATGAAGACAAGGCATTTAGTTATTCTTTTATTAATTTATAAGATCTTGTACCATATTCATTTAAGTCCTTATAATCCTTTATGTAATTATGAATGGTGAGCATCATGTTAGTATATGTTTTGTTGTTATACTAGGGATGATCCTAGGTTAACCTTTACTAGATTTTGAACAAAAATGTTTTTATTACAATTACATATGACAAAGCCATGAAAATTAAGTCTTATAAAAAGAATCATATCATACCTATAATAATATTAAGAACTTATGCTCTCATAGACAAAAATGTGTAGTCCACCTATATACAGCTATACTTATTTTATAATGATACATTCTAAGAAGGTAATAAACATGTACAAAATCATTCAAGTCATGACCATCATGGTAAAGAATAATCAATATTTTCTTTATATTTAAAGACTTTTAATTATTCTAACTAATACATTCACAATTTCCCTATATGTAATGTATACCGAAGCACACTATAGAGAGTCCACAAAAATTAGCTTGCTTACATAACTAAAATACTTTTACTTCTTTTTATTATTGAATTGCATACGTGTAAATTCTATATAATGGCATTTTTTTTATGGTTTTTATAAAATCAAGTTCTTTTATATACTAGACCATCTTTATTAAATAGATCATCATCCCACAAGGACCTTGAGCTCTAAGAGCCAAAATTACACGTAAACTATTACAAAAATTGTAATAATCATAATAATAATTTGAAAGCACGAGGATACAGAAACAAAAAGGAAAAGCCAAATGTAAATGAAACAAAAGATAACGCTAAATCCTATGAATTGAAAATGCATGAAAGGAAATAAGCATAAACAAATCGAAACCAAATAGAAAGCCAATATGGAAGACAACCCTTTTTATTAATATGCTTCATAACTCGGTTACAATTTGCCTCCTCCCTTTTTAGGGGCTAGGAGCGTTAAATGTGTTCTTGTCACATCAATGGATGCTATTCCTTCTTCCGCGTGCCCACATGTAAAGTAGGCAGACCAAACGTCGCCGCAACTTATGTTGATGAGTCTTGACTCCTTGATGCTCCTCTAATGTCGAGATATTGCATTCAAGGAAATAAGAAATAGTCAGTAGCACCTGTAGATAAAATAAAACATGCAATCCCCAAGCCTTCAATTAGTATATGTAAAATATAAATAAAACGATAACTGAAATAGATCCAAATGGGCTGAAAACTTGATAGGGGAATGAAAAAATCACCAGGAAGGCATTACAAATGGAACAGTTAGAAAATTCATCGCAGATTCGTATTCGCTCTGGGACGGGACGAATAGACCTACAACAAAGTGTCAAAAAGCATTGTCCCAAATGTCACATCTAGGAAGCTCCAAATCACCTAAAAATTTTGGGATTAGCTAAAAGGGTGTATTTTTGGAAGACCCAGAAGGTCAGATTTTCCCAATTTGGCTTCTATCACTAGGAATTTGATGATGCTACCTACATGTTAGTAAATGCGGGAAATGATAAAAACATGATCAAAAATGCTCAAAACAATGTGAAATTTGAATGACAACCTATATAAGCATCATAGAATCAGATTCAAAAATAAAATAAAGGAAATATACTACATATTTCTAATCGCTCCAGGGTGGGGCGATTAGGACTACAGTAGTGTGGGGGGCGCCTAGGGGCAGGACACTCGTCGTTTAGGGCCCTATTTTAGCACCAATCCACTTGGGATGGGTCCAAAAACTCTTATGGGGTGTTCTCGACAAATTTGGTAGGATGTTATGGCCAAATGTCAGGTTTTGTTTCTGAATTTGCACTTCCTATAACCACCCAATGACCTCCCTTCCAAAAGAGATCAAGGATGTGAAAGGCACAAATAAAAAGGTGTGAGGATATAAAATGGTAGCACTTCATTACTCAAAATTCTCCTTCTCTGTCTCTTTTTGGGGTGAGAAGACTCACCATTTTATAGACCTGACGGTCTCTTTGGATGAGCATGCATTGGCACCACTTGGAAATCATGCCTTCCCAGGGGGAGAAGATTCCTCCCTGATTAGGGGCTCCATGAATACCCCTGTAACTGCCTCTAACACTCAAAAACACTCACTCACACTCCCATGTAATGAAGGAAGATTTAAGTGGTGGATCTAAGCTACCATTTTTCAATATTTGACTTTTTTCTCGTCAAACCTGCTATTCACCCCACCCTAGAGCGAATACTGCTAATCATACCTGGGTGGAACGAATACCAATTTGTAATCGTCCTTGGGTGGAACGAGTAGGGAGTAGAGTGCCTGAAGGTGCCAAATTGACTTTTGACCTTCCAAAACTGCTGTGATAGTGGTTAGGACCACTGTTTAACTTTTGGGGGCTGTGTGTGTCAATGCAATCAGTGTTTGTAGTCACATAATTGAATTGGTGTTGTTTTGGTGTCTACAAATGCCCCTTTTTGGGATGCGCTATGTGTGGTGCAGTGCTAAGAAAAAATAGATAACCAAAGTACTAATGATTAGGGTTTCTAAGTAACCTAACCAACTTTTGATGCCCCAAGTATGGAAAGGGCATGCATTCTTGAATTCTTGCTTCTGACGAGCGAAGGAACTTAATTAAAGTGTTAACCTTTTTCGGTGAGGTGTTACTTGATCTTGGACATTGATCAGTCATGAATAGGCAAAGGGTGCAACCTTTTGTCTGGGGAACCTTGAGTTCATGTTTCACAAATGATAAGTGTTTGATCAGTTTGTGATTATTGCTTGTTTGCTACCCCAAGCAGGGGCGTGATTATCTTTGTCAATGATTCTTCAAATGCATTTCATTTCCCTGATTGGGTGTGTATTTTTTGATTGGTGACTAAGTGTGACTACCCCCTCAAGCGATGAATCGATGAGGGAATAATCGACATGAGAAAAGCGACAAGTCGCTTGACCCAAGATGACTTGTGTAAGGTTGCCTTTCAGTTGTTTATCTTTGAATTTGTGTGTAGTTTCCCAACATTTAGACCTATTTTTTGTGGGTGTTTAACCCTTTTTGTGACGCCCCTTGGGGTGGAAATTGTCAAAAATCCGTCCTCCCGTGGAGCGGTCTCACTATGGTAGCCTTATTGGGGAGTAGGATAGTGACAATTTATGACCCCGAAAAGGCATTTAGTTATCCTTTTATTACTTTATAATATCAATCAACTTCGAGATAGTTGGTCATTTAGGGACATATCCAACCCTTGACATTGAAGATTTGTACAATAAATTTGAATATTTAGGTACATTGAAAGTCACATTTCCATTATATTAGATTCTTTAGTAAGAAAGATAATCATATTGAGTTCTTAGTGTGACCTAAAATGATGTAAATTCAATATAAGAAATTGACAATGGACTCCAAGGGTAAAATTGTAAGACAAAACATCATACAAAATACACCAATAAAAGAAACCTACAAATTCTTCCTTTCATTATCTGAATTCACATCCCCTTACAATAGAGTCTCCCACTTCTTATACTCCCCAAAATAAAAACCCTAGCCTATGCTACCCCCTTTCTACTTTTAGTCACTTTCGATTTTAGCAACTCAATTGCTATTTTTAGTAACCCTAAAAAAAATAAAAAATTAAAAAAACTTGGATGGCATACAAAATGGAATAATGCACCCGTTATTAAATAATAACCACTATCCCAAGATAGCAACCCCACTCTAGTTCTGCACTAGTAGTTATGATAACTTTTCAGTTGCAAAAATTGATAATTATATTAAAAGCTACTTTTGGGTCTTCTAGAGGCATTTTCTTGTGTGTAAATGCAAAGGGTAATTTTTTTTATGTTATCCATGTCATTCAACACGTTCTAAAAAAAGAAATGGGAAAAATGAGCACTTAGAGCAAAAGTTATGGCCTTGAAAAGGTGCATCATAAAATATTATAGATTTAAAAATAAAAGTAGTACAACAGATATCAAGCTATATAAGTGTGAGACACTTCCTATAGAGAATAGATAAGAATTCTAACTTCTACTTGTAGAGTTAGAAAAATTAAAAGTTGCAATGAATTGAGAAGCATTCAAATATTCCTTAGAAAAGTTGATAGTTAGATAAATAATATTTAGGTCATGTTGACCTTGACATAGGCTAGAAAAGGCCATTATATAAAGGATTTAAAAGATAATAAAGAAGATTCAGGTCATGTTGACCTTTACATAGGCTAGAAAAGGCCATTATATAAAGGAGTTAAAAGATAAGAAAGAATATTCAAATCCTATTGATCTTGACATTGGTCCAAAAGACCATTATAGAAAGAAAGTACAAGAGATAAAGAGATTCAGGTCATATAGACCTTGACATTGATCCAAGAGGTCATTATAGGAAGAAATTACAAGAGAAATATATTCAGATCATATAGAAATTGATATTGGTTCAAGAGATCATTATAAGAAGAAATTGAAAGAAGATAAAAGATTTAGGTTATATCGATCTTGACATAGGCCAAAGTCGCCAATTTAGAGAAAGGAAACATTAAATTAAAAGAGGATCTATTATAAATATTTGGCTCAAGAATCCAAGAAGACCATGAAAGTAAAATAAGAAGGAAGAATTTACAATAGATTGTTGTAGAAAGAAAGAAGGAAAGATCATATAAAGTATAAGAGGAGAAAGAATATTAGGAGTTATAAAGTTTATACTAAAGTTTTATTTTTGAAAAGTGTGGAGTGATAAGGATTTCTACTTTAGTTATTTTATTTTGAGTTTTCAAAGTATTTGTGATAGAAAGTTTTCTTTTAGAATATTTTCAATTTTTTAGAAAAAATCAAATCGAAAACTTTATTTAAAGTTTTTGAATTTTTGTAGCTTTATTTTTTGGAGTTTAAAGGTTTTCTAAATTGAAGATTAAATCTAAAAATCTATAAAATTTATACTTTTTATTTATTTATTTGGGATTCATAAGGTGTGCTGCTTCAAAGTAATCAATTACAAAAATTCACATTTTAATATAGGGAGATATAAGAGCTATTTATCATATGACTAGTAACTTACATTGGTTTGAATCTTTAGAAGTCAAGGATAATATCTCTCTAAAAATTGTAGATGATAACAAATATCTAGTTCATAGAACCAATAAAGTAATACCTAGTAGGTATTTTTCACGTTTCATACTAGAGAATGTTTTATATGATTCAGAATGATCATCCAATCTTATTTCATACTCAATTGATTGCAAATGGAAGAAAATTTGAATTTAAATATATAAGTGAACATATAAAATGTATAATCAAGAATCAAAACATAACAAAAGCTACAAGATCCATAAAAAATAGAATATATGCTTCATATTCAATTTCTTTTCTCAAGAACTTGTTAACCATTTATCCCAAGATGAATATGATAATAAATTGGTTGAGTGTTTATAAAGACTAGATATAGCGAATTTGATCCAATAGAATCCAAATTTTTCCTACAAATGTAAGCATTAGGTGAACCCAAGGTTCATGATGATGAAGCATATTCAAAAGAAGTAGAAGATAATATTGTAATATTAGACATAGCAACATAAAATTTAAACCTATTACACTATCTGGTCAAAATTAACATTGGATTTTAGAGTTTGATTAGTAAAATTTAAGTGCTTTATCAACAATATAGATGACCTAAACAAAACATTATTATTTGAAGAAATATATAAATAGAAGCATAACATCAAACTTTAATGGTATTAAGATATATACAATGTTAATCTTTGAATAGGAATATTTTTGTGAATATATTTATGATGAATACACATTCACATTTAGAGAATATTTGCAATCAAAAGTTAAATAAAATAGCTTAAATGCATATAACAAGCCAATATTTCAAAAATTATAAAGTGAAGCATTTAAATCCTTATACATCTATAATGAACTTTTCTAAAGATATATATCTAGAATTCAATTGATCTTAGGTTTTAAAATTCCATAAGCTGAAGACAAGGCATTTAGTTATTCTTTTATTAATTTATAAGATCTTGTACCATATTCATTTAAGTCCTTATAATCCTTTATGTAATTATGAATGGTGAGCATCATGTTATTATATGTTTTGTTGTTATACTAGGGATGATCCTAGGTTAACCTTTACTAGATTTTGAACAAAAATGTTTTTATTACAATTACATATGACAAAGCCATGAAAATTAAGTCTTATAAAAAGAATCATATCATACCTATAATAATATTAAGAAATTATGCTCTCATAGAAAAAAATGTGTAGTCCACCTACATTCAGCTACACTTATTTTATAATGATACATTCTAAGAGGGTAATAAACATGTACAAAATCATTCAAGTCATGACCATCATAGTAAAGAATAATCAATATTTTCTTTATATTTAAAGACTTTTAATTATTCTAACTAATACATTCACAATTTCCCTATATGTAATGTATACCGAAGCACACTATAGAGAGTCCACAAAAATTAGCTTTCTTACATAACTAAAATACTTTTACTTATTTTTATTATTGAATTGCATACGTGTAAATTCTATATAATGGCATTTTTTTATGGTTTTTATAAAATCAAGTTCTTTTATATACTAGACCATCTTTATTAAATAGATCATCATCCCACAAGGACCTTGAGCTCTCAGAGCCAAAAGTACACGTAAACTATTACAAAAATTGTAATAATCATAATAATAATTTGAAAGCACGAGGATACGGAAACAAAAAGGAAAATCCAAAATGCGATGTAAACGAAACAAAAGATAACGCTAAATCCTATGAATTGAAAATGCATGAAGGGAAATAAGCATAAACAAATCGAAACCAAATAGAAAGCCAATAGGGAAGATAGCCCTTTTTATTAATATGCTTCATAACTCAGTTACAATTCGCCTCCTCCCTTTTTAGGGGCTAGGAGCGTTAAATGTGTTCTTGTCACATCAATGGATGTTATTCCTTCTTCCGCATGCCCACATGTAAAGTGGGTAGACCAAACGTCACCGCCGCTTGCGTTGATGAGTCTTGACTCCTTTATGCTCCTCTAATTTCGAGATCCTGCATTCAAGGAAACAAGAAATAATGAGTAGCACCTGTATATAAAATAAAACATGCAATCCCCAAGCCTTCAATTAGTACATGCAAAATTTAAATAAAATGATAACTGAAATAGATCCAAATGAGCTGAAAACTTGACAGGGGTATGAAAAAGTCACCAGGAAGGCACTGCAAATGGAACAGTCAAAAAATTCATCGCAGATTCGTATTTGCTCCAGGATGGGATGAATAGACCTACAATAAAGCGTCAAAAAGCACTGTCCCAAATGTCACATTCGAGAAGCTCCAAATCACCTGGGGGTTAGCTAAAAGGGGGTATTTTGGGAAGACCTAGAAGGTCATATTTTCCCAATTTGACCTCTATCACTAGGAATTTGATGATGCTACCTACATGTTAGTAAATGCGAGAAATGATAAAAACATTATAAAAAATGCTCAAAATGATGTGAAATTTGAATGACAACCTATATAAGCATCATAGAATTATATGCAAAAATAATAGAAAGGAAATCTACTACAGATTTCTAATCACTTCGAGACGGGGTGATTAGGACTATAGTAGTGTGGAGGGCACCCGGGGGCAGGATGCCCGTCGTTTAGGGCCCGATTTCAGCACCAATCCACTTGGGATGGGTCCAAAACCTCTTGTGGGTTGTTGTCGACAAATTTGGTAGGATGTTATGGCCAAATGTCAGGTTTTTTTTTCGGATTTGCGCTTCCAATAACCACCCAATGACCTCCCTTCCAAAAGAGATCAAGGATGTGAAAGGCACAAATAAAAATGTCTAAGGATATAAAATGGTAGCACTTCATTGCTCAAAATTCTCCTTCTCTATCTCTTTTTGGGGTGAGAAGACTCACCATTTTATAGACCTGACGGTCTCTTTGGATGAGCATGCATTGGCACCACTTGGAAATCATGCCTTCCTAGGGGGAGAAGATTCCTCCCTGATTAAGGGCTCCATGACTACCCCTGTAACTTCCTCTAACGCTCAAAAACACTCACTCACACTCCCATGTAATGAAGGAAGAGTTAAGTGGTGGATCTAAGCTGCCATTTTTCAAGATTTGACTTTTTTCTCGTCAAACCTGCTATTCGCCCCCACCCTAGAGCGAATCTCGCTAATCATCCCTGGGTGGAACGAATACCAATTTGTAATCGTCCTTGGGTGGAACGAGTAGGGAGTAGAGTGCCTGAAGGTGCCAAATTGACTTTTGACCTTCCAAAACTGCTGTGATAGTGGTTAGGACCACTATTTAACTTTTGGGGGCTGTGTGTGTCAATGCAATCAGTGTTTGTAGTCACAAAATTGGATTGGTGTTGTTTTGGTGTCTATAGATGCCACTTTTTGGGATACGCTATGCGTGGTGCAGTGCTAAGAAAAAATAGATAGCCAAAGTACTAATGATTAGGGTTTCTCAGTAACCTAACCAACTTTTGATGCCCCAAGTATGGAAAGGGCATGCATTCTTGAATTCTTGCTTCTGACGAGCGAAGGAACTTAATTAAAGTGTTAACCTTTTTCGGTGAGGTGTTACTTGATCTTGGACATTGATCAGTCATGAATAGGCAAAGGGTGCAACCTTTTGTCTGTGGGAATCTTGAGTTCATGTTTCACAAATGACAAGTGTTTGATCAGTTTGTGATTATTGCTTGTTTGCTACCCCAAGCAGGGGCGTGATTATCTTTGTCAATGATTCTTCGAATGCATGCCATTTCCCTGATTGGGTGTGTATTTTTTGATTGGTGACTAAGTGTGACTACCCCCTCAAGCGACGAATCGATGAGGGAATAATCGACATGAGAAAAGCGACAAGTCGCTTGACCCAAGATGACTTGTGTAAGGTTGCCTTTCAGTTGCTTATCTTTGAATTTGTGTGTAGTTTCCCAACATTTAGACCTATTTTTGGTGGGTGTTTAACCCTTTTTGTGACGCCCCTTGGGGTGGAAATTGTCAAAAATCCGTCCTCCCGTGGAGCGGTCTCACTATGGTAGCCTTATTGGGGAGTAGGATAGTGACAATTTATGACCCCGACAAGGCATTTAGTTATCCTTTTATTACTTTATAAGATCAATCAACTTCGAGATAGTTGGTCATTTAGGGACATATCCAACCCTTGACATTGAAGATTTGTACAATAAATTTGAATATTTAGGTACATTGAAAGTCACATTTCCATTATATTAGATTCTTTAGTAAGAAATATAATCATATTGAGTTCTTAGTGTGACCTAAAATGATGTAAATTCAATATAAGAAACTGACAATGGACTCCAAGGGTAAAATTGTAAGACAAAACATCATACAAAATACACCAATAAAAGAAACCTACAAATTCTTCCTTTCATTATCTGAATTCACATCCCCTTACAATAGAGTCTCCCACTTCTTATACTCCCCAAAATAAAAACCCTAGCCTATGCTACCCCCTTTCTACTTTTAGCCACTTTCGATTTTAGCAACTCAATTGCTATTTTTAGTAACCCTAAAAAAAATAAAAAATTAAAAAAACTTGGATGGCATACAAAATGGAATAATGCGCCCGTTATTAAATAATAACCACTATCCCAAGATAGCAACCCCACTCTAGTTCTGCACTAGTAGTTATGATAACTTTTCAGTAGCAAAAATTGATAATTATATTAAAAGCTACTTTTGGGTCTTCTAGAGGCATTTTCTTGTGTGTAAATGCAAAGGGTAATTTTTTTTATGTTATCCATGTCATTCAACACGTTCTAAAAAAAGAAATGGGAAAAATTAGCACTTAGAGCAAAAGTTATGGCCTTGAAAAGGTGCATAATAAAATATTATAGATTTAAAAATAAAAGTGGTACAACAGATATCAAGCTATATAAGTGTGAGACGCTTCCTATAGAGAATAGATAAGAATTCTAACTTCTACTTGTAGAGTTAGAAAAATTAAAAGTTGCAATGAATTGAGAAGCATTCAAAGATTCCTTAGAAAAGTTGATAATTAGATAAATAAGATTTAGGTCATGTTGACCTTGACATAGGCTAAAAAGGCCATTATATAAAGGATTTAAAAGATAATAAAGAAGATTCGGGTCATGTTGACCTTTACATAGGCTAGAAAAGGCCATTATATAAAGGAGTTAAAATATAAGAAAGAATATTCAAATCCTATTGATCTTGACATTGGTCCAAAAGACCATTATAGAAAGAAAGTACAAGAGATAAAGAGATTCAGGTCATATAGACCTTGACATTGATCCAAGAGGTCATTATAGGAAGAAATTACAAGAGAAATATATCAGATCATATAGAAATTGATATTGGTTCAAGAGATCATTATAAGAAGAAATTGAAAGAAGATAAAAGATTTAGGTTATATCGATCTTGACATAGGCCAAAGTCGCCAATTTAGAGAAAGGAAACATTAAATTAAAAGAGGATCTATTATAAATATTTGGCTCAAGAATCCAAGAAGACCATGAAAGTAAAATAAGAAGGAAGAGTTTACAATAGATTGTTGTAGAAAGAAAGAAGGAAAGATCATATAAAGTATAAGAGGAGAAAGAATATTAGGAGTTATAAAGTTTATACTAAAGTTTTATTTTTGAAAAGTGTGGAGTGATAAGGATTTCTACTTTAGTTATTTTATTTTGAGTTTTCAAAGTATTTGTGATAGAAAGTTTTCTTTTAGAATATTTTCATTTTTTTAGAAAAAATCAAATCGAAAACTTTATTTCAAGTTTTTGAAATTTTGTAGCTTTATTTTTTGGAGTTTAAAGGTTTTCTAAATTGAAGATTAAATCTAAAAATCTGTAAAATTTATATTTTTTGTTTATTTATTTGGGATTCATAAGGTGTGCTACTTGAAAGTAATCAATTACAAAAATTCACATTTTAATATAGGGAGATATAAGAGCTATTTATCATATGACTAGTAACTTACATTGGTTTGAATCTTTAGAAGTCAAGGATAATATCTCTCTAAAAATTGTAGATGATAACAAATATCTAGTTCATGGAACCAATAAAGTAATACCTAGTAGGTATTTTTCACGTTTCATACTAGATAATGTTTTATACGATTCAGAATGATCATCCAATCTTATTTCATACTCAATTGATTGCAAATGGAAGAAAATTTGAATTTAAATATATAAGTGAACATAGAAAATGTATAATCAAGAATCAAAACATAACAAAAGCTACAATATCCATAAAAAATAGAATATATGCTTCATATTCAATTTCTTTTCTCAAGAACTTGTTAACCATTTATCCCAAGATGAATATGATGATAAATTGGTTGAGTGTTTATAAAGACTAGATATAGCGAATTTGATCCAATAGAATCCAAATTTTTCCTACAAATGTAAGCATTAGGTGAACCCAAGGTTCATGATGATGAAACATATTCAAAAGAAGTAGAAGATAATATTGTAATATTAGACATAGCAACATAAAATTCAAACATATTACACTATCTGGTCAAAATTAACATTGGATTTTAGAGTTTGATTAGTAAAATTTAAGTGCTTTATCAACAATATAGATGACCTAAACAAAACATTATTATTTGAATAAATATATAAATAGAAGCATAACATCAAACTTTAATGGTATTAAGATATATACAATGTTAATCTTTGAATAGGAATATTTTTGTGAATATATTTATGATGAATACACATTCACATTTAGAGAATATTTGCAATCAAAAGTTAAAGAAAATAGCTTAAATGCATATAACAAGCCAATATTTCAAAAATTATAAAGTGAAGCATTTAAATCCTTATACATCTATAATGAACTTTTCTAAAGATATATATCTAGAATTCAATTGATCTTAGGTTTTAAAATTCCATAAGCTGAAGACAAGGCATTTAGTTATTCTTTTATTAATTTATAAGATCTTGTACCATATTCATTTAAGTCCTTATAATCCTTTATGTAATTATGAATGGTGAGCATCATGTTATTATATGTTTTGTTGTTATACTAGGGATGATCCTAGGTTAACCTTTACTAGATTTTGAACAAAAATGTTTTTATTACAATTACATATGACAAAGCCATGAAAATTAAGTCTTATAAAAAGAATCATATCATACCTATAATAATATTAAGAAATTATGCTCTCATAGAAAAAAATGTGTAGTCCACCTACATTCAGCTACACTTATTTTATAATGATACATTCTAAGAGGGTAATAAACATGTACAAAATCATTCAAGTCATGACCATCATAGTAAAGAATAATTAATATTTTCTTTATATTTAAAGACTTTTAATTATTCTAACTAATACATTCACAATTTCCCTATATGTAATGTATACCGAAGCACACTATAGAGAGTCCACCAAAATTAGCTTGCTTACATAACTAAAATACTTTTACTTCTTTTTATTATTGAATTGCATACGTGTAAATTCTATATAATGGCATTTTTTTATTGTTTTTATAAAATCAAGTTCTTTTATATACTAGACCATCTTTATTAAATAGATCATCATCCCACAAGGACCTTGAGCTCTTAGAGCCAAAAGTACACGTAAACTATTACAAAAATTGTAATAATCATAATAATAATTTGAAAGCACAAGGATACAGAAACAAAAAGGAAAATCCAAAATGCGATGTAAACGAAACAAAATATATCGCTAAATCCTATGAATTGAAAATGCATGAAGGGAAATAAGCATAAACAAATCGAAACCAAATAGAAAGCCAATATGGAAGATAGCCCTTTTTATTAATATGCTTCATAACTCAATTACAATTTTCCTCCTCCCTTTTTAGGGGCTAGGAGCGTTAAATGTGTTCTTGTCACATCAATGGATGCTATTCCTTCTTTCGCATGCCCACATGTAAAGTGGGCAGACCAAATGTCACCGCCGCTTGCGTTGATGAGTCTTGACTCCTTTATGCTCCTCTAATTTCGAGATCCTACATTCAAGGAAACAAGAAACAGAGTAGCACCTGTAGATAAAATAAAACATGCAATCCCCAAGCCTTCAATTAGTACATGCAAAATATAAATAAAACGATAACTGAAATAGATCCAAATGAGCTGAAAACTTGACAGGGGTATGAAAAAGTCACCAGGAAGGCACTGCAAATGGAACAGTCAAAAAATTCATCGCAGATTCGTATTTGCTCCAGGATGGGATGAATAGACCTACAATAAAGCGTCAAAAAGCACTGTCCCAAATGTCACATTTGAGAAGCTCCAAATCACCTAGGGGTTAGCTAAAAGGGGGTATTTTGGGAAGACCCAGAAGGTCATATTTTCCCAATTTGACCTCTATCACTAGGAATTTGATGATGCTACCTACATGTTAGTAAATGCGGGAAATGATAAAAACATTATCAAAAATGCTCAAAATGATGTGAAATTTGAATGAAAACCTATATAAGCATCATAGAATTATATGCAAAAATAATAGAAAGGAAATCTACTACAAATTTCTAATTGCTTCGAGACGGCGATTAGGACTATAGTAGTGTGGAGGGCACCCGGGGGCAGGATGCCCGCCGTTTAGGGCCTGATTTCAGCACCAATCCACTTGGGATGGGTCCAAAACCTCTTGTGGGTTGTTGTCGACAAATTTGGTAGGATGTTATGGCCAAATGTCAGGTTTTTTTTTCGGATTTGCGCTTCCAATAACCACCCAATGACCTCCCTTCCAAAAGAGATCAAGGATGTGAAAGGCACAAATAAAAAGGTGTGAGGATATAAAATGGTAGCACTTCATTGCTCAAAATTCTCCTTCTCTGTCTCTTTTTAGGGTGAGAAGACTCACCATTTTATAGACCTGACGGTCTCTTTGGATGAGCATGCATTGGCACCACTTGGAAATCATGTCTTCCTAGGGGGAGAATATTCCTCCCTGATCAGGGGCTCCATGACTACCCCTGTAACTGCCTCTAACACTCAAAAACACTCACTCACACTCCCATGTAATGAAGGAAGAGTTAAGTGGTGGATCTAAGCTGCCATTTTTCAAGATTTGACTTTTTTCTCGTCAAACCTGCTATTCGCCCCACCCTAGAGAGAATACTGCTAATCATCCCTGGGTGGAACGAATACCAATTTGTAATCGTCTTTGGGTGGAACGAGTAGGGAGTAGAGTGCCTGAAGGTGCCAAATTGACTTTTGACCTTCCAAAACTGCTGTGATAGTGGTTAGGACCACTGTTTAACTTTTGGGGGCTGTGTGCAATTAGTGTTTGTAGTCACAAAATTGGATTGGTGTTGTTTTGGTGTCTACAGATGCCACTTTTTGGGATGCGCTATGCGTGGTGTAGTTCTAAGAAAAAATAGATAACCAAAGTACTAATTATTAGGGTTTCTCAGTAACCTAACCAACTTTTGATGCCCCAAGTATGGAAAGGGCATGCATTCTTGAATTCTTGCTTCTGACGAGCGAAGGAACTTAATTAAAGTGTTAACCTTTTTCGGTGAGGTGTTACTTGATCTTGGACATTGATCAATCATGAATAGGCAAAGGGTGCAACCTTTTGTCTATGGGAACCTTGAGTTCATGTTTCACAAATGACAAGTGTTTGATCAATTTGTGATTATTGCTTGTTTGCTACCCCAAGCAGGGGCGTGATTATCTTTGTCAATGATTCTTCAAATGCATGCCATTTCCCTGATTGGGTGTGTATTTTTTGATTGGTGACTAAGTGTGACTACCCCCTCAAGCGACGAATCAATGAGGGAATAATCGACATGATAAAAGTGACAAGTCGCTTGACCCAAGATGACTTGTGTAAGGTTGCCTTTCAGTTGTTTATCTTTGAATTTGTGTGTAGTTTCCCAACATTTAGACCTATTTTTGGTGGGTGTTTAACCCTTTTTGTGACGCCCCTTGGGGTGGAAATTGTCAAAAATTCGTCCTCCCGTGGAGCGAACTATGGTAGCCTTATTGGGGAGTAGGATAGTGACAATTTATGACCCCGAAAAGGCATTTAGTTATCCTTTTATTACTTTATAAGATCAATCAACTTCGAGATAGTTGGTCATTTAGGGACATATCCAACCCTTGACATTGAATATTTGTATAATAAATTTGAATATTTAGGTACATTGAAAGTCACATTTCCATTATATTAGATTCTTTAGTAAGAAATATAATCATATTGAGTTCTTAGTGTGACCTAAAATGATGTAAATTCACTATAAGAGACCGACAATGGACTCCAAGGGTAAAATTGTAAGACAAAACATCATACAAAATACACCAATAAAAGAAACCTACAAATTCTTCCTTTCATTATCTGAATTCACATCCCCTTACAATAGAGTCTCCCACTTCTTATACTCCCCAAAATAAAAACCCTATCCTATGCTACCCCCTTTCTACTTTTAGTCACTTTCGATTTTAGCAACTCAATTGCTATTTTTAGTAACCCTAAAAAAAATAAAAAATTAAAAAAACTTGGATGGCATACAAAATGGAATAATGCACCCGTTATTAAATAATAACCACTATCCCAAGATAGCAACCCCACTCTAGTTCTGCACTAGTAGTTATGATAAATTTTCAGTGCAAAAATTGATAATTATATTAAAAGCTACTTTTGGGTCTTCTAGAGGCATTTTCTTGTGTGTAAATGCAAAGGGTAATTTTTTTTATGTTATCCATGTCATTCAACACGTTCTAAAAAAAGAAATGGGAAAAATGAGCACTTAGAGCAAAAGTTATGGCCTTGAAAAGGTGCATCATAAAATATTATAGATTTAAAAATAAAAGTGGTACAACAGATATCAAGCTATATAAGTGTGAGACGCTTCCTATAGAGAATAGATAAGAATTCTAACTTCTACTTGTAGAGTTAGAAAAATTAAAAGTTGCAATAAATTGAGAAGCATTCAAAGATTCCTTAGAAAAGTTGATAATTAGATAAATAAGATTCAGGTCATGTTGACCTTGACATAGGCTAAAAAGGCCATTATATAAAGGATTTAAAAGATAATAAAGAAGATTAAGGTCATGTTGACCTTTACATAGGCTAGAAAAGGCCATTATATAAAGGAGTTAAAAGATAAGAAAGAATATTCAAATCCTATTGATCTTGACATTGGTCCAAAAGACCATTATAGAAAGAAAGTACAAGAGATAAAGAGATTCGGGTCATATAGACCTTGACATTGATCCAAGAGGTCATTATAGGAAGAAATTACAAGAGAAATATATTCAGATCATATAGAAATTGATATTGGTTCAAGAGATCATTATAAGAAGAAATTGAAAGAAGATAAAAGATTTAGGTTATATCGATCTTGACATAGGCCAAAGTCGCCAATTTAGAGAAAGGAAACATTAAATTAAAAGAGGATCTATTATAAATATTTGGCTCAAGAATCCAAGAAGACCATGAAAGTAAATAAGAAGGAAGAGTTTACAATAGATTGTTGTAGAAAGAAAGAAGGAAAGATCATATAAAGTATAAGAGGAGAAAGAATATTAGGAGTTATAAAGTTTATACTAAAGTTTTATTTTTGAAAAGTGTGGAGTGATAAGGATTTCTACTTTAGTTATTTTATTTTGAGTTTTCAAAGTATTTGTGATAGAAAGTTTTCTTTTAGAATATTTTCAATTTTTTAGAAAAAATCAAATCGAAAACTTTATTTCAAGTTTTTGAAATTTTGTAGCTTTATTTTGTGGAGTTTAAAGGTTTTCTAAATTGAAGATTAAATCTAAAAATCTGTAAAATTTATATTTTTTGTTTATTTATTTGGGATTCATAAGGTGTGCTACTTGAAAGTAATCAATTACAAAAATTCACATTTTAATATAGGGAGATATAAGAGCTATTTATCATATGACTAGTAACTTACATTGGTTTGAATCTTTAGAAGTCAAGGATAATATCTCTCTAAAAATTGTAGATGATAACAAATATCTAGTTCATGGAACCAATAAAGTAATACCTAGTAGGTATTTTTCACGTTTCATACTAGAGAATGTTTTATACGATTCAGAATGATCATCCAATCTTATTTCATACTCAATTGATTGCAAATGGAAGAAAATTTGAATTTAAATATATAAGTGAACATAGAAAATGTATAATCAAGAATCAAAACATAACAAAAGCTACAATATCCATAAAAAATAGAATATATGCTTCATATTCAATTTCTTTTCTCAAGAACTTGTTAACCATTTATCCCAAGATGAATATGATGATAAATTGGTTGAGTGTTTATAAAGACTAGATATAGCGAATTTGATCCAATAGAATCCAAATTTTTCCTACAAATGTAAGCATTAGGTGAACCCAAGGTTCATGATGATGAAGCATATTCAAAAGAAGTAGAAGATAATTTTGTAATATTAGACATAGCAACATAAAATTCAAACATATTACACTATCTGATCAAAATTAACATTGGATTTTAGAGTTTTATTAGTAAAATTTAAGTGCTTTATCAACAATATAGATGACCTAAACAAAACATTATTATTTGAAGAAATATATAAATAGAAGCATAACATCAAACTTTAATGGTATTAAGATATATACAATGTTAATCTTTGAATAGGAATATTTTTGTGAATATATTTATGATGAATACACATTCACATTTAGAGAATATTTGCAATCAAAAGTTAAAGAAAATAGCTTAAATGCATATAACAAGCCAATATTTCAAAAATTATAAAGTGAAGCATTTAAATCCTTATACATCTATAATGAACTTTTCTTAAGATATATATCTAGAATTCAATTGATCTTATGTTTTAAAATTCCATAAGCTGAAGACAAGGCATTTAGTTATTCTTTTATTAATTTATAAGATCTTGTACCATATTCATTTAAGTCCTTATAATCCTTTATGTAATTATGAATGGTGAGCATCATGTTATTATATGTTTTGTTGTTATACTAGGGATGATCCTAGGTTAACCTTTACTAGATTTTGAACAAAAATGTTTTTATTACAATTACATATGACAAAGCCATGAAAATTAAGTCTTATAAAAAGAATCATATCATACCTATAATAATATTAAGAAATTATGCTCTCATAGAAAAAAATGTGTAGTCCACCTACATTCAGCTACACTTATTTTATAATGATACATTCTAAGAGGGTAATAAACATGTACAAAATCATTCAAGTCATGACCATCATAGTAAAGAATAATCAATATTTTCTTTATATTTAAAGACTTTTAATTATTCTAACTAATACATTCACAATTTCCCTATATGTAATGTATACCGAAGCACACTATAGAAAGTCCACCAAAATTAGCTTTCTTACATAACTAAAATACTTTTACTTCTTTTTATTATTGAATTGCATACGTGTAAATTCTATATAATGGCATTTTTTTATGGTTTTTATAAAATCAAGTTCTTTTATATACTAGACCATCTTTATTAAATAGATCATCATCCCACAAGGACCTTGAGCTCTTAGAGCCAAAAGTACACGTAAACTATTACAAAAATTGTAATAATCATAATAATAATTTAAAAGCACGAGGATACGGAAACAAAAAGGAAAATCCAAAATGCAATGTAAACGAAACAAAAGATAACGCTAAATCCTATGAATTGAAAATGCATGAAGGGAAATAAGCATAAACAAATCGAAACCAAATAGAAAGCCAATATGTAAGATAGCCCTTTTTATTAATATGCTTCATAACTCAATTACAATTTGCCTCCTCCATTTTTAGGGGCTAGGAGCGTTAAATGTGTTCTTGTCACATCAATGGATGCTATTCCTTCTTCCGCATGCCCACATGTAAAGTGGGCGGACCAAACGTCATTGCCGCTTGCATTGATGAGTCTTGACTCCTTTCTGCTCCTCTAATGTCGAGATCCTGCATTCAAGGAAACAAGAAACAATCAGTAGCACCTGTAGATAAAATAAAACATGCAATCCCCAAGCCTTCAATTAGTACATGCAAAATATAAATAAAACGATAACTGAAATAGATCCAAATGAGCTAAAAACTTGACAGGGGCATGAAAAAATCACCGAGAAGGCACTGCAAATGGAACAGTAAAAAAATTCATCGTAGATTCGTATTCGCTCTAGGGTGGGATGAATAGACCTACAACAAAGCGTCAAAAAGCACTGTCCCAAATGTCACATCCGGGAAGCTCCAAATCACCTACAAAGTTTGGGGTTAGCTAAAAGGGGGTATTTTGGGAAGACCCGAGAAGGTCATATTTTCCCAATTTGGCCTCTATCACTAGGAATTTGATGATGCTACCTGCATGTTAGTAAAGGCGGGAAATGATAAAAACATAATAAAAAATGCTCAAAATGATGTGAAATTTGAATGACAACCTATCTAAGCAGCATAGAATTAGATACAAAAATAATAGAAAGGAAATCTACTACAGATTTCTAATCGCTCCGGGGCGGGGTGATTAGGACTACAGTAGTGTGGGGGGCACCCGGGGGCAGGACGCCCGTCGTTTAGGGCCCGATTTCGGCACCAATCCACTTGGGATGGGTCCAAAACCTCTTGTGGGGTGTTGTCGAAAAATTTGGTAGGATGTTATGGCCAAATGTCAGGTTTTGTTTCGGATTTGCGCTTCCAATAACCACCCAATGACCTCCCTTCCAAAAGAGATCAAGGATGTGAAAGGCACAAATCAAAAGGTGTGAGGATATAAAATAGCAACACTTCATTTCTCAAAATGCTCCTTATTTGTCTCCTTTTTGGGTGAGAAGACTCACCATTTTATAGACCTTACGGTCTCTTTGGATGAGCATGCAGAGGCGCCACTTGGCAATCATGCCTTCCCAGGGGGGAGAAGATTCCTCCCTGATTAGGGGCTCCATGACTGCCCTTGTAATTGCCTCTAATGCTCAAAAATGCTCACTCACACTCCCATGCAATGAAGGAAGAGTTAAGTGGTGGATCTGAGCTACCATTTGTCAAGATTTGACTTTTTTCCCATCAAACCTGCTATTCACCCCACCCTGGAGCGAATACTGCTAATCGTCCCTGGGTGGGGCAAATACTAGTTTGTAATCGTCCCTGGGTGGAACGAATAGGGAGCAAAGTGCCTGAAGGTGCCAAATTGACCTCTGACCTTCCAAAACTACTGTGAGAGTGGTTAGGACCACTGTTTAACCTCTGGGGGCTGCCCTGGGGGCTGTGTGTGTCAATGCGATCAGTGTTTGCAGTCACAAAATTGGATTGGTGCTATTTTGGTGTCTACAGATGCCCCTTTTTGGGATGCGTTGTACGTGGCACAGTGCTGAGAAAAAATAGATAACCAAAGCACTAATTATTAGGGTTTCTCAGTAACCTAACCAACTTTTGATGCCCCAAGTATGGAAAGGGCATGCATTCTTGAATCCTTGCTTCTGACGAGTGAAGGAACTTAATTCAAGTGTTAACCTTTTTCGGTGAGGTGTTACTTGATCTTGGACATTGATCAGTCATGAATAGGCAAAGGGCGCAACCTTTTGTCTATGGGAACCTTGAGTTCATGATTCACGAATGCCAAGTGTTTGATCAGTTTGTGATTATTGCTTGTTTGCTACCCCAAGCGGGGGCATGATTATCTTTGTCAATGATTCTTCCAATGCATGCCATTTCCTTGATTGGGTGTGTATTTGTTGATTGGTGACTAAGTGTGACTACCCCCCTCAAGCGACGAATCGATGAGGGAATGACCGACATGAGAAAAGCGACGAGTCGCTTGACCCAAGATGACTTGTGTAAGGGTGCCTTTCAGTTGTTTATCTTTGAATTTGTGTGCAGTTTCCCAACATTTAGACCTATTTTTGGTGGGTGTTTAACCCTTTTTGTGACGCCCCTTGGGGTGGAAATTGTCAAAAATTCGTCCTCCCGTGGAGTGGTCCGACTATGGTAGCCTTCTTGGGGAGTATGATAGTGACAATTTGTGACCCCGACGTCGGGTTTGCATGCCCGAAATGTAGAGGCACAAAGGCACCTTGCTCGGCAATGTTATTGCTATTTTTGGGTGGGTTTGGACCCTTTTTGGGACGTCATTTGGGGATGAAATTCTTGACAATCCGTCCTCCCGTGGAGTGGTCCGGCTATGGTAGCCTTCTTAGGGAATAGGATAGTGAGGATTTGTGACCCCGACGTCTATTTTGCATGCCCGAAATTTCAAGTGCAAAAGCACTCTTATTGGACAATTTTATTGCTTGTTTGTGTGCATTTTGGTGCAGTTGTTGTTTTTGAAATTTTTGCTCTGTAATCATCCCAGGGTGGGGCGAATACCAGTTTAGTAATCATCCCAGGGTGGGACGAGCACTAACTAGAGCGCTCATCCCAGGGAGGAATGATTACAGGCCTAAAAGCCTATTTAAGGGCCAAAACTAGGGTTTGGGCTCATTTGCATTCGATTTTTTTGGCGATTTGGAGCTCTAGGAGGAGGAGGTCGATTCTGCGAAGTGAAGCGCTGCCAAATTTTTCCCGACACCATGAGTGCACGAACCGGATCGAGTGGCGGAGCCGAAGCGAGACCGGTAAGTGCTCTTCCTCTTTATTTTGTTGTTTTATTTTACAGTTTAAAGTTGCAATGTGTCTCTTTTGTATTTGGTTTTCCGAGTTTTCTTTTAAAATGAAACCCTAAAAAAGAATTTGTTTTATTGTGTATGTGTGAATTTGTGTTTTGTATGGCTTCATTAGAACTTAGGTTGAAACCCTAGTGGAAACCATGTTTATTATTTTTCATTTTTAAATGAAAAGAAACCCTAGTTTAACAAATATCAAAACGTAGCTTAAAATCTTAGGTTAACCCTAGTTTAAAACTTAGCTTAAAATTGTTTTTGACTATTTTTGTGTTTTTAATTTATCAGTTTGAACTAGAGTGAAAGACCCTAGGAACTGAAAAATTATTTTTGACTGTTTTTGTGTTTTTAATTTATCAGTTTGAACTAGAGTGAAAGACCCTAGGAACTAAAAAATTGTTTTTGACTATTTTTGTGTTTTTAATTTATCAGTTTGAACTAGAGTGAAAGACCCTAGGAACTGAAAAATTGTTTTTGACTATTTTTGAATTGTGTTTATCAGTTTAAACGTAGAGTTAGAAACCCTAGGTACTGACCAACTGTTGTTTTTGAATTTTTTTTTAATTTTGTTTATCTTTTAATTATCAGTTTAAACATAGAGTTAATAACCCTAGGTACTGACAACTATTTTTTTAATTGTTTTAAATTTTTTTGTTTGTTATTTGTCTGTTTGTAGTTGTACATTGTTTTATGCATTTCTATATATTCATGTTATTGTTGTACAATTTATCATGTTTTTTTAATGTTTTTGTCTTGTTTTCTTTGCAGGTTGTGAAGAGTCGGTACCGTGTGCCTACGGTTTTCTTAGAAGCACGGGAGGCGCTGACTTTGGCTGACTGGGAGTGGCTTGATGCCCTTGGGCTCAAGCATGTGACTCGGCTGGAGCCTATGGTCGGGGATCGGGCCTATATGACGGCCTTGATCAACTTGTGGGATCCCCGGACCAACACCTTCCATCTCCCAATAGGGGAGATGACAGTTACCTTGGAGGACGTCTATCGAATTCTGCAGATTTCGATAGACGGACTACCTATCAGGACGACGCTACGGGATCAACGAACAATAGTGCTGACATGCTACTTTGGGCATGGGGAGGAGGTGGGTGTGGATAGCCCAGTGGAGAGGGTAGAGGGTGACTGCCATATTGGTGGCATTCTAGTACGGTGGTGGCTAGAGAGGGGCATGTTGGGAGTGAGGCACGTAGTACTAATGGGCCTCATTTCCAACATGCTGCTACCCGACTCTTCGGGTGTGAGGTTCCCATGGAACCTATTGGAGGTGGTCTTTCGGCTAGTGGATTGTCCGATGCATGAGCCCTTGATTATGAGGTGGGGGTAGACACTGCTGGCACAGCTCTATGATGAGATGTATGAGGTCCACTGTCGAAGGTGGAAGGGGATTGGTTGTAGCTATCTATTGTAGAGCTGGGCTTGGCATCACATAGCGGTGGAGAGGCCGATGGGGTTGTCGTGGACTACTAGGGTAGAGATGGTGGATAGAGATATAGGATATGCGGCTCTATGGCGGTGGTCTAAGGAGCAGGGGTAGAGTCGGTGGTGGGCAGGTGCCATAGGGCACTATGTCGATGCCTTCGCTTGGCTTACTCTAGGGGAGGTGTTCTGGCACCCATACCAAGACTGTCCAGCCTGGCCTAAGGCTAGAGAGTGGCTTCGATAGGTGCATAGGGGGAGATGGTTGATCGGGTAGCACGAGACCGAGTAGGAGTACTTCCTGTATGTCCGAGTGACACGACAGTTTGGGGTGCACCAAGGGTTGCCTGGTGAGCCCTTGATCTATCATCGTCAGGGGGACGAGAGGACCTTGGCCTGGCCGATCATCGAGCCACTGGGGGAGGAGGCAGATACAGTTATTGACGTGCCTGACATGGATGACGTCGGGGTGACGGCTGAGTATGAGCAGTGGTGGACACTATGGTGATGGTGGGGAGAGGGACCACTGGGAGGCGCAGAGGTAGCAGCAGCAGGCGGGGAGGGTGGAGAGGCACCAGGAGAGGGTTGGGGAGATCCGCTGGAGGATGCGGACATGGTGGAGGTGGATGATGCGGGTGTGGATTTTGGGGTTCCGGATCAGCCAGAGATGCAGGACGTCTCGGAGTAGTGGGAGCCAGAGCAGGCTACTGTTTTGAAGATGCCAATGCCTCAGGCAGTCTCAGAGGACATGGAGGTAGGGTTGCACGCTGAGAATGCATGATTGGAGGGGTTGTTCGGAGGCGGTATGAGGAGCTCGGGGATGCACTACGGGAGAGGGATCTCCTACGAACATAGCTAGCAGAGTGGGAGAACGCATTAGCAATGTATCATCGATGGGAGGGGGATACTGATGCTGCGCGGGAGATGGATCTCTTGCGGACGCAGCTGGCATAGCACGATGATAATTTGGTGATGTACCGTCAGTGGGAGATGGACTTGGTGTGACATCGGTTGGAGATGGAGGTGGAGATTATCCGCCTCGATGGGTGGGTCCCTACGCTTAGTGGAGGCGGATCATCACATCGCTCGAGAGGGAGCGATACTGAGAAGTCAGCATCCTCTCCATGTATGCGATTGGATGAGGGAGGCACTAGTAGGTGTGATGTGGGGGCTAGTAGCAACCACCCTGAGGGGTCCCATAGGACCCACACCATGGGGGGTAGTTCCCGTTGCACCGATCCTGCGTGATCATGGTGGCCGATGCCCTAGGCTTGGGGGTTTTTGAGTTTTTGCTTGTTTTTGTGGGGTCAGAGGACTGGTTATTGTAGCCTACGGGCATTTTTGATGATATATATACAAATGACTTTATTTTATTTATACACGTGTCATGATTTGATGTTATGCACAATGATTGATGAATGTGTATGTATGCATGTTAATTTATATTGATGGATGCATATGTTATGATGAATGCAAATGTTTCTAATTTATATTATATGCAAATGGAATGGATGAATTGAGTTTGTGATTTGTGGTGGTGGCACCATAGACTATTTAGAACTTATGGCTTTTTGTCCTAGGCGTTTGCTATGGTAAATGACTTTTTATGTATACATGTTATTTTTTGTATTTTTTGATGGCAATGCGAGGATGAAAGATAGCACAATTGGTTTTAGAATGTAGTTAAGGTTTTTTGAGACTCAGATGTTTTAACTAACTAGCCACGACTGTATTTTTATCTTACAAGACTTTTGGACAAGGTATGAATCGGACTTGTCTTTGACCAAGTTATTTCACATCCTTGTGTGTGCAATTGAGTTCGTTTATGTGGTATTTGTCAGGATATCGCCAGTTCTAGATAGGTTGTCAACCAAACCTATACTAAGGATCACCTAATTAGCTCCACTAACTCCTTTGTTGTATTTAGTCAGATTAATCTGTGGTGCTATCTAGGATACCATAAGCTAGCTCATCCACATGCAAACATTGATCTGCACACAAGTTAATGTGACGGATATATCATCATGCGGGAGGTTTGCCACCGAGTGACCGATAGGTTATCCACCAAACCAGTACTGAGGTTTACCTCATGACCTTCTGAATGCTGAGAGTTCCAAGGATTCAAGTTTGACTCCCTTCTTTTCTTCAATTGTATTGGGATACTTGCTCTTTTGTAGTGATAAAAATCATTGTTTATTTTTGTTTTTCTTTTGAGCAAGGGATTTGAATATGGAGTGATGAGAATCACTATTGTATGTGCCTTTGGATGTATGCACTTTGGTGGTGATGTCAAATTTTTTGGAGTTTTGACTTTCGCAAAATTTTGATGTTTTGCAACTTTTTGAGAACTTGGGATTCTTGGGGAATTGGGTAGGGAAGATGCTTGTCCTTTTGCCAACTCTCAGCATTCTTGGAGTCATTCGCACAGGGGGATGAGCGAGATAACCGTTTCACTTATGGTGACCTGGATTGCTTTACAAGTTTCATCTTTCATTCACACAACTTGGGAATTTTTTTATGTGTTTTAACTTGTGTTGGGATGCTACGTAACAAGGTGTGATCCAAGTAGAACTCTACCTTTGTAAAATCTATCTGACTTTGTACAAAATTTGGCTAGAAATCTAATGACAGCTAAATGACGAAAACTCTTGATACATTAGAAGACAACCGACTATGATATGGCGAAAAATATGTGAATGGCATTTATTTTTGATGGACTATTTATAGAGTGGAGAAATGTGGAGAATGATGGATTTGCGGAGTAATTATAGTCTATGGTGCCTTTGACCTGTATGACCAACAAATATGCAATGTATGGATGGATGCTTAATGTAGCTATTATTTTTGTGTTTTCTATGGAGTGATTTTTGTGAGTATGAAGATGAGATGCAAAAGAGTTCTTTATTGTTGTGATGATTTTGACTATGCATGGAATTGAGATGCAAATTTTGTTATTTTTGATGATTTTATTGTTTTTGAATTTTCTTATTTTTGACCAAGCGATTGTGGGAGCCCTTGGAGCTTTTGGTTTGACCAAAGGGATGATGGGCACCTTTGGGGCGTTTTTGGATTGACCAAGCGATTATGGGAATCCTTGGAGCTTTTGGGGTTGACCAAAGGGGTGATGAGCACCTTTGGGGCATTTTGGGATTGACCAAGTGATTATGGGAATCCTTGGAGCTTTTGGTGTTGACCAAAGGGATGATGGGTACCTTTGGGGCTTTTGGGGATTGACCAAGCGATTATGGGAATCCTTGGAGCTTTTGGTTTGACCAAAGGGGTTATGGGCACCTTGGAGCTTTTGGTTTGACCAATGGGATTATGGGCACCTTGGAGCTTTTGTTTTGACCAAGCGATTATGGGAATCCTTGGAGCTTTTGGTTTGACCAAAGGGATTATGGGCACCTTGGAGCTTTTGGTTTGACCAAGCGATTATGAGAATCCTTGGAGCTTTTGGTTTGGGCTATGGCTTTCTTAGATATGGAATGGCCTCAAATGACTGATGTTCAAGGGTTCTAGTTCCTTGATTCCGTCAAGAGAGGCGAGCCGGTATGTCCCAGGTCCTATTTTACTATGGATGACATAAGGACCTAACCAGTTTGCTGCAAACTTGTCCCTTAGATGGGGCGGCAAGTTAGAATTTTGTTGGTTCTCTTTTAAGACCAAGTCACCAACTTGAAAGTCCCTTAGGTGAACCTTCATGTTGTATGCTTTCTTAAGTCGCTCTTGATAGATACGTAAATGCTCAAGAGCATTAACGTGTCATTCGTCGATCAATGTAAGCTCGTCTAACCAGGTCTTTCGTGCAATGTCATCATCGATGAACTCTTGCATTGATATGTGCAGGGAAGGAATTTCCAACTCGAGAGGCATGACAGCCTTAGAGCCATACACGAGCAAAAATGGAGTTTCCCCAGTGGGCGTCCGAATGCTAGTGCGATAAGCCCACAGGGCAAGTGGGATCTGAATGTGCCAATCCTTATGACTATCTACGACTATCTTTTTGAGGATGGCAACTAGCATTTTGTTTGACGCCTCTGCTTGCCCATTTGCCTACGGATAATAGGGTGTCAAAAAATTATGCTAAATTTTGTACTTTGTGGTCAAAGCACGCACGTCTTTGTTCTTGAATGACGTCCCATTATCCAAGATTATCTTGGATGGAATACCAAAATGACATATGATATTATGTAAAATGAACTCCAAAATGCGGGTTCCAGTCATAGAGGTAAGCGAAATTGCTTCCACCCACTTGGTGAAGTACTCTGTGGTCGTTATGATAAATGTGTGATGACTTGACGATGCAGGGGAGATCTTTCCGATTAGATCTAAGCCCCACTACAAAAATGGCCAAGCCGATTGGATCGACTGCAAGGCCTAAGAAGGTATGTGTGTCAAATTGGCATGGTGTTGAAACTTTACGCACTTTCTTACATATGCGCAACAATCTCGCTCTAAATATGGCCAATAATAGCCCATGCAAAGAATGCACTTTGCAATGGCCATACCGCTGAAGTGGCCACCACATGTACCATCATGTGCTTGGGTGATCGCCCAAGTGGACTCCTGCTGGTCCAAGCAACGAAGGAGGATTCCTTCATAGCTGTGACGGTACAAAATGTCTCCTAACAAGACATGCTTAGCCACTTTCTATTTGAATGATCATTTTGCGGCATGCGTCAATCCAAGTGGGAGGTTACCTAACTTGAGGTAGTCCCTTATGGGTGTATACCAATCCTGCTGATCGAAAACCTTGATAGTATGAACAACCAATCCCTCTTGAAGTTCATCCCTAGCAAAAGCTGAGCGAGAAAGAACTTGTAAGAATAGTGTTGTGTTGCTATTAAGGGGAGTAGGGGAGAACAAGGACCCCCAGTTGGCGTGATTCAGACAATCGTGGATTCAATAGAACTTGTCTAGGGATGGTTCAATCTGGATCAGGTGGATTCCTGGCGTTGAGTCAAAGCTTGCACGCTCCATCATGGATTGCGATAGTGTTTTGACTTGAATGGTTGTCATATCACCATAAATGTCTTACGGGATTAGTGACCCCAAGGAGGCCATAGTGTCCGCAAAACGATTCGATGACCGAGGGAGTGCCTCGATGTCGTACCATTCAAGATTTGCCAGGAATTTGTCCACAAGGGCTTTGTAGGCCTGCAGAACTAGGCATTTACATTGGAATACCCCTTTGACTTGGTTGACAATTAATAGCGAATCACCAAAGATGTTTAATCATTTGATGTTCATGGTGATTGCTATCTGAAGACCTATGAGCAAGGCTTCGTATTCTGCATTGTTGTTGGTGCATGGGAAATTTAATTTAAATGACAGAGGCATTGGAGCCCCTTGTGGTGTGAAGAATACAATTCTCGTGCCACCTCCTTGCTCACATTTAGAACCATCAAAAAATAGGGTTATGTCGGCCTGTGACTCAAGCTCATCAGAATCTAGCAATTTTGAGACATGGAAGACCCCATCATCGGGTAGTTCTATGCTCAGAGGTTGATCGTCTTCGAGAGGAGCCTCTACTAGTTGATCGACTATGACTTGACCTTTGATGGATTTTTGTCCAATGAACTCAATGTCAAACTCCGTCAACAACATGATCCATTTCATCGTGCGGCTACTATGATAAGTACGACTCATCATGTACCGCAATGGATTCTCCTTAGACACAACATACATCATGTTGCTTAGCATGTAATGGCATAGCTTTTTGGTAGCAAACACCACTGCCAGCGAGGCTTCTCGATGTATGCATAGTTAAGTTCATAACTGACCTAGGTGCGGCTAAGATAGTAAGTAGCCTATTCTTTGTGAAGTTCATTCTTCTGGGCTAACATGGTGCCCAGTGCCACCTCAGTAGTTGAGATGTATAAGTAGAATGACACTCTTGGTCTAGGTGGTGCCAATACTGGAGGCAAAGCCAAGTATTGTTTAATGTCGTCAAAGGCTGACTGGCACTCGTCATCCCAATGAAATGCTACCCCCTTGTGCAATAATTTATTCATTGGTCGGCACTTGTCAGATAGTTGCGCTATGAAGCGCTTGATCGACGTGACCTTTCCCTGTAGGCTTCTAAGCTGCTTGATGGTAGTTGGGGGAAGCATTTCAAGGATTGCCTTGACTTTGTTTGGGTCCACCTCGATGCCTCGCTTTGAGACTATGAAACCCAAGAGTTTTCTAGATGTGATGCCAAATACGCACTTCTTGGGGTTCAGTATGACTTTATGTTCCATGAGGCAATCGAGGATCTTGCTTAAGTCATCGAGATGATCTAGGCGTAAAAGAGATTTGGCCAACAAATCATCCATGTAATATTCCAAAGTTTTGTGCATGTGATCATGGAAGATGTATGTCATGGCACGTTGGTAGGTGGCGCCAACATTTTTAAGGCCAAAGGGCATGACCTTATAACAAAATGTCCCCCAAGGCATTGTGAATGCCATTTTTAGTTGGTCCTTAGGATTAATACGAATCTGATTGTATCCCGAGAAACCATCCATGAGGGAAAGCATTTTGTGGCCCGTTGTAGCATCTACCAATGCATCGATACTTGGCAAGGGGAAATCATCCTTAGGACTCGCTTTGTTTAGATCTCAAAAATTAGTGCATATGCAAATCCTCCCGTCAAGATTTTTGACAGACACCATGTTGGACAGCCATGGTGGGTAATCCACATAGATGACAAACTATGCATCCAATAGCTTTTGTAATTCATCTTTGACCATTAAGGCCACTGTTGGGTGCATCTTAGATAGTTTTTGCTTAACTGGCTTGACTATCAGATCAAGAGTTAGATTATGCATGACTAGCTACGGGTCTAGCCCCGGCATGTCTTTGTAGGACCATGCAAAAACCTCCTTCTCTTTGAGAAGGGCAATGTAGTCGGCTTGCTCTTCGGGGGATAGACTTACCCCCAGCTTGATTATCTATGGATTCATTGGATTAGAGTCGATGTCTATGTCAGTCATCTCCTCGATCGACATGTGGGATCCATCCTCCAACTGGTGTGGATTTGGGATCAAGTGGATATCATATTCTAAATTAAGATCATCGTTATGAACCTCGGGTCCCTCTTCAGCATGGAAGATATCCTGAGTTGGCCCTATGGTGGAATGCAGCATTTCACTAAAATGCCAGTACTCTGATGGGGATGGTGGTGAATTGACGTGATCCCAGTCTATGGCATCTATGTCTAGATACAATGACTATGATGGATAGGCCAGATTGTGGATGGGGGTGGTTAAGTCAATGGAGATCATGTTGATGAAATGATTTTGGTCTCCATTATCATGGGTGTGGTGACTCAAACATTTTGGATTTTCTTTGTGCTGCGAATCTGGCTCTAGAGGTATTGGCACAAATGGATCAGCCCTATGTGCAGATAGGAGGATAGGTTCTACCCTCGACACTGATTTATCTATAGGGTCTATGGGCGGTAGGTGCTCTCCATATGCCCAAGTGGCGAATTCAACACTTGGTCCCACTACCCTGGATTTAGGTGCCACTCATGCCCTGGCACTATGTTTAGTCATTCAAATATGTCATCAATATCCAGGGGATATTGTTACTACATCTGCCACATGTTATTGAGATATCACCACTGAAAGCAAGAGGATACAAAAACAAAAAGGAAAAGCCAAGATGCGATGTAAACAAAACAAAAGATAATGCTAAATCCTATGAATTGAAAATGCATGAAAGGAAAAAAGCATAAACAAATCGAAACCAAATATAAAGTCAATATGGAAGACAACCCTTTTTATTAATATGCTTTATAACTCGGTTACAATTCACCTCCTCCCTTTTTAGGGGCTAGGAGCGTTAAATGTGTTCTTGTCACATCAATGGATGTTATTCCTTCTTTCGTGTGCCCACATGTAAAGTGGGCGGACCAAACGTCACTGCCACTTGCGTTTATGAGTCTTGACTCCTTGCTGCTCCTCTAATGTCGAGATCCTATGTTCAAGGAAACAAGAAACAGTCAGTAGCACCTATAGATAAAATAAAACATACAATCCCTAAGCCTTCAATTAGTACATGCAAAATATAAATAAAATGATAACTGAAATAGATCCAAATGAGCTGAAAACTTGACAAGGGCATGAAAACATCACCAGGAAGGCACTGCAAATGGAATAGTCAAAAAATTTACCACAGATTTGTATTCGCTCCGGGGCGGGACGAATAGACCTACAACAAAGTGTCAAAGAGCACTGTCCTAAATGTCACATTCGGGAAGCTCCAAATCACCTACAAAGTTGAGTTTTAGCTAAAAGGGAGTATTTTGGGAAGACCCAGAAGGTCAGATTTTCCCAATTTGGCCTCTATCACTGGGAATTTGATGATGCTACCTGCATGTTAGTAAAGGTGGGAAATGATAAAAACATGATAAAAAATGCTCAAAACAATGTGAAATTTGAATGACAACCTATCTAAGCAGCATAGAATTAGATGCAAAAATAACAGAAAGGAAATCTACTACAGATTTCTAATCGCTCCGGGATGGGGCGATTAGGACTGCAGTAGTGTGGGGGGCACCCGAGGGTAGGACGCCCGCCATTTAGGGCCCGATTTCAGCACCAATCCACTATTAGCATACTTAACAATCTATTTTGTTTGTATTACATTTTAGCATACTGTTACAACTTCGTAACAGTTCTCTGTTTACGTCGTTCAACCAAAGTGCTATTCACGGCTATTGTAAAATGTATTTAATCCGCTGCTGCTGAATAAACTATTGTTCCTGATTTTGACATGGTATCAGAGCCAGCGACGAGTAGGGAGTAGCGAGAGGCAGAGAAGAGTGCAGTTTTTTAAATTTTTTTTATCTCTCTCGGCGACGTGATTTCTCTGTCGCGCGATAGCAGCTGGAGAAGAATTAAAAAAAAAAAAAAAACTACGCAGCGGAGGACGCGGAGCACAAACTTGTGAGCGACGTGAAGGACAGCAGGCAAAGGAGCCCCGCACATGCAGACATACGCACGTCACGATGTGGGACCCACGCGTAGCACGACGGACAGCACGCAGCGGCCACGTCCGCAACGCCAGCCGCAGGACGCAGCGCGCCGAGCGCTGTCACGTCCTGCGAGGAGGAGGGACAGTTGTCCCCCCCCTCCGGATGTTGGACGTCCAGTGACGTCATGCACAGCTGCGCTGCGTCGGTGAAGGTGGGACGCACAGCCCACCCCCGCCCTCCCCTCCCCTCCCCACCCTCGTGCGATGCGCATATTGCGCGCGCGCTCCCCGAGGCACCCCCCCCCAAGCGCGGGAAGCAGAAATTTAAATTTCCGCTCCCGCTCCCACGGGGGTATAACCCCCCCCCATTTTGCACACAGTCGCGCAGCCTCCCACCTCCCTTTGCACGCAGTCGCGCGTCGAAATTTTTTTAAACGAAAAAAAAAAAAATCGAACGCCCTCCCCTCGAACGAAAAATAAAAAATAAAAAAAACGTTCGGCCCTCCTCTCTTCGGCGGAAGTCGCTGCCGGAGACTGCGACGTTTTTTTTTTTTGAGTGTCGATCCGATCTGGAAAACAAACAGAATGCAGCGGTGGAATTTTTTTTTGAAAACGCCGGGAGCAGTGCTGCGGTCGCAAGCCGAGGCCGTTGCAGAGGAGGAGACAAAAGGAGGGGTTGAAAGAGGAGCAGGTCCACTGTTCCTTCCGGATCAGCCCGTTGGCTCACGTATTCGTGAGTCATGCAGTAAGGCTGAGGGAGCCTGCAGGTCGGGGGTTCAAATTCCGTCGACAACCCCCAAGGTATAATTTTTTTTTTTCCAAAGTCATTTTTTAATTATTATTTTTTTAATTAAAATTTTTAATTTTAATTTTTTTTAATATAGTTTTTTAACTTTATAAATTAAAATTTTAATTTTAATTTATTTTTTATAAGTTTAAAAACTATATAAATTAAAATTATTTATTTTAATTTTAAATTTATAATAATTATTAAAATGCTTTGTTAAAGAAAGCCTTTTTTTAAAGGGGGGATATTTTTTCAAAAAATCAAAGGGGGATAGTGAGTAATTTTTCGAAAAATAGCAATTTTGGCATTGTAAAAGGTGCATTTTCGGCTGTGACCGACACCTTGTGGGTTATTCTTGTGGGCAGTTTTTTTATGTTGTATGTTGCATATTTCATTTTTGCACTATAACATTAAAAACTTAAAATCAAAACACTCCCTAAGTCCCTGGAATATAAAACCCATCTGTGCAATTTTATTGCACTGCAGTGTTCTGTATTTGTGATACCTCTAGCCAGCACTTACAGGTAAAGCTGTCGTTATTTGGCTACTGTATCCGCCGCCTAATATAGCTGCTACAACGATGTCTGAGCTTGTTCTCTATAAATCGTCGAGGAGGAATAAGTATGCCATTTTTGCATTTTTTTTACTCCATCCACTACCCTTTATCACACTTGTGTTTAGGCATAAATCCTGACGAAGTATTCTTCATAGTGTTTAGGGGAAGTTACGCCCTACGAATGAGAAGAATCTTCTATGGTAGGTGCCATCAACAAGGCGATTCCCTTTCAGTACCGCTTATGTTCCACGTATCGTATGATCTCTAAAACTCACCTATAGTCTCCCTCACATAAGGGCGGGTGATTTTTGTTGATATTTCTAAATACCTATAGTTTCCCTCACGTAAGGGCGGGTATTTTGTACGGTATATTGGCCTAGTAAAAGGTATATCGAAAGGGGGACCAATTGGTGATATAAGGAACCTTCATTATGGTCGTTGTTGCAAAATTGATGACTGATCCGCATCAGTTATTGAAAGGTCCAAATTATACACCATGGAAACATAAGATGAAGGCTATTCTCCAAATGGAAGATTTGTGGGATATTGTTACTGGAGTATCAACTAGGCCTTCACCAACAGCAGGATCCACAGTTCCTTCAGCATATCAGATAGCTTTTGACAAGAAAGACAGTAGAGCAAAGGTGCTCATTTTGTTTGATTTTTCAGATGAAGTGCAACCTCATATAGCTGACAAAGCAAGTGGTAAAGAGGCATGGGATGCCCTTAGAACCATCTATGAGGGGAATAATGAATCCACCATTCTTCATCTTCAACAACAACTTCATAACCTGAGTTTGAGACGAGGTGAAACAGCTTGAACTCTTTCACGTGCAGAGTGTCCGAGTTGAAAGAGAAATTGAGTTCTCTAGGAGATATCGTGGACGAAAAGCTTCTCATTTCACTTATGATGAGAGCTTTACCTTCTTCATTTGATATGTTGATAACCTCTATCCAGGTGTCTCAACGACAAATTACCTACATCGAGTTGGTCAATCTGCTTCAACAACAGGAGGCACGCCAACTTCACAAGGATGATTCTTCCAATACAGCCCTATACACCAACAGGTAGGGTTCTAGGAAGAAAGGTAATGGGCAAAAAGGAGGCAAATTTTAGAAAGGATGAAATTCTCAACAAGATACGAAAGGAAAAGGCAAACAACATCAACAGAAGAAGAGGTGGTGCAATATCTGTGAGAAAGACAACCATGACACCAACAGGTGTTGGCATAAGAACAAGGAGAAAGGCCAAAACAAACCATAAAATAAGAACAAGCAACCCCCGGTGAATGTTGTTGTTGAAGAATCTGACTCAGATTCTGAATGGGCACACAAGGTGCTCATGACTACCACAGATTCCACACAGAGGGATCCTATTTGGTATGTCGATTCTGGAGCTAGCAAACATATGATCGGCGACGGATCGTGGTTTGAATCATTTGTGGCCAAAGAGGGCAAACCTGTCACCATTGCTGATGATAAAACCTACAGGGTTTAGGGAGAGGGTACAGTTTCAGTCACTCTTCCTGATGGCAAGTTTCAGATTGACAAAGTCCTCTATGTTTCGGGATTGGCTAACAATTTTCTATCAGTGACACAAATCCTGGACAGAAATATGGTTGTCAAATTTCATGTTGAGAATGGAAAGAAGTGTTTTACAATTACCAGGAAGGGTAAGCAGATTGCAACAGCTTCATATAAGCATGGCTTATTTGCACTAGATGCTATATCTACTCCACATGTTGCCATGTCTGTCTCTACCAAGGAGGCAACTTCCCTATGGCACAAGAGATATGGGCATCTTAGTTTCGGCTACTTACTTGAGCTCAGCAAGTATGATATGGTAAAGGGTCTTCCTTCCCTTTCTGCCACATTGCCAGTGTGCTCTGACTGCTTGGCAGAAAGCAACATAGAGTACCATTTGAGAAGAGCTCTACAAGAGCAAGAAAACCTCTGGAGTTAATTCACACCGATCTATGCGGTCCTTTCACACCCAACAGTGTTGGAGGGAAGAGGTATTTTCAGTTATTCGTAGATGACTACTCACGAAAGATGTGGGTTTTCTTTCTCCAACTGAAATCTGAAGCTTTCGCATTCTTCCAACAGTTCAAGAAATCCGTTGAGAAGGAGTCAGGAGCTTCTATTAAAACTCTTCGCTCAGATCGAGGGGGAGAGTTTACCTCTAATGAATTTTTTGCATTCCTAGATAAGCATGGGATCAAGAGACAGTTAACAACTGCCTATACTCCTCAGCAAAATGGAGTTGCTGAGAGAAGGAACCGTTCTATCATGGAAATGGTTCGTTGTATGCTCACAGGAGCTACTCTTGGGCAACAATATTGGGCGGAAGTCTGTCACCACTACGAGTGTATCTCGTTGAATAGGGCACCCACAAAGGCCCTAAAAGGAATGACTCCACAGGAAGCATGGAGTGGTCGAAAACCCTCCATATCTCATCTACGTATTTTCGGGTGTCAAGCTTTCATGCACATACCGAAAGAGAAAAGGAAGAAGCTAGATGAGAAAACACTGAGATGTATTTTTCTTGGTTATTCTGAGCACTCTAAAGGATATCGGTTGATAGATCCTTTGACCAAGAAAATTCATATCAACAGAGATGTTGTCTTTGATGAAGCTTTCACATCATAGAGCACATCTAAAGTACACCAAGATATTGTGGAACCTAAGGAAGAGAAGATTCCTTCGTCAGCACAGACAGGAGGTCCTTCTACATCTTCTTCACCACCACCGAAGAAGAATCCTAAATGGTGTACAAATACAATCAGAGATGCAAATTTATCCACTCCTCCCAATTTGAATTTGGATAGACCTCGTACACGCAGTATGGCTCAAAAGGAAAGAGAAGCCCGAGAAACTGGTGAGGTTGATGATCTTTGTCAATCTTTTGAGGAACTTTCGTGACTCCAAGTACGAAGTTGAGGATATGGATATTGATGATGACAGGGCATTCATGTCTACCATAGATAGTCTTGAACCCGCATCGAGTGCAAGATTCTCTCGGTGAGCCTCGGTGGAAGGCCGCTATGGATACCGAGTATGAGTCTTTGATGAAGAATAAAACTTGGAATCTTGTTGATGCTGTCGCATGGAAAGAAGCCCATTGGCTGCAAATGGGTATATAAAGTCAAGTACAAGGCAGATGGAACAATTGATAAGCATAAGGCCCGTCTTGTTGCAAAGGGCTATGCTCAAAAGGAAGGCATCGACTATGAGGAAAATTTTGCACCTACTGATCGGATGACCACAATTCGGGTTATGTGTGCTATGGCAGCACAATATGGGTGGAAAGTTCACTAGATGGATGTCAAAAGTGCCTTTCTAAATGGTGATCTCCAAGAAGAAGTCTATATGACTCAGCTGAAGGATTTGAAGTGGAAGGCCAACAGCAGAAGGTTTGCAAATTGATCAAATCCTTGTATGGTCTGAAACAAGCTCCTCGAGTTTGGTATATAAAAATGGACAATCACCTTATGCAGCATGGATTTAAGAGATGTCCGTCAGATGCAAACCTCTATTTCAAGAAACAGGGTTCTGAGATAGTGTTGCTTGTACTCTATGTGGATGATCTACTCATTACAGGGAGTTCAGAATCTATGATCTCTACTGTCAAAAGAAACTTGTGTAAATCTTTTGAGATGACAGATCTCGGACTTCTCCATTACTGTCTTGGTCTGGAATTCAGCCAGAAGGAGCACACCATCAAAGTGTCTCAGAAAAAATATGCCAAGACATTGCTGGATAAATATCGCATGACTGATTGCAAGCCAATGGCAACTCCAATGGAGAATGGACTTCAGTTATCGTGATATGATGACTCACCTCAGGTAGATGGTACTCTCTATCGACAGTTGATTGGGAGTCTCATATATCTGACCAATACTAGGCCAGATCTTGTTTTTGCTGTCAACTATCTTTCGAGGTTCATGCAGGAGCCTAAGACCACTCATTGGAAAGCAACAAAACGTGTTCTTCACTATGTCCGTGGTACTATGGAATATGGCCTAGAATACAAGAGGAACAACAAATTCTTCTTGCAAGGATACACGAACTCCGACTATGCCGGATCATTTGATGATCGCAAGTCAACTTTTGGATACATTTTTCATCTGGGATCCGGTCCTGTCTCTTGGCACAACAAGAAGCAAAAGGTGGTTGCTATTTCATCAACAGAGGCAGAATATCGTGCCGCATGTGAAGCTGTGTGCGAAGTGATATGGTTATGTCGCATTCTGACAAGTATGGGCCATCCATAAAAATCTCCAATACACTTGTTCTGCGACAATCAGGGTGTTCTAAACCTCGTCAAGAATCCAGTCCATCATGAAATAACAAAGCACATTGACACACAATGTCATTTTATTCGATATGAAGTTCCAAAGCATCGAATTCAGCTTCAACACATTCCCACCGATGCTCAAGTTGCAGACATTTTCACTAAGGCACTTGGACGTGTCAAATTTGAATTGTTTCGCAGCTCACTTTGTATTGTAAAATAATGTAAGGGGATGTTAGTATAGCTATTAGTTATTACATTACCCAAATAATGTAATAAAGGGGGATGTTAGCATACTTAACAATCTATTTTGTTTGTATTACATTTTAGCATACTGTTACAACTTCGTAACAGTTCTCTGTTTACGTCGTTCAGCCGAAGTGCTATTCACGGCTATTGTAAAATGTATTTAATCCGCTGCTGCTGAATAAACTATTGTTCCTAATTTTGACATTGGGATGGGTCCAAGACCTCTTGTGGGGTATTTTAAACAAATTTAGTAGTATGTTATGGCCAAATTTTGGGTTTTGTTTTTGTATTTGCGCTTCCAATAACTACCCAATGACCTCCCTTCCAAAAGAGATCAAGGATGTGAAAGGCAAAAATCAAAGGTGTGAGGATATAAAATGGCAGCACTTCATTGCTCAAAATTCTCCTTCTCTGTCTCTTTTTTGGGTGAGAAGACTCACCATTTTATAGACTCGACGGTCTCTTTGGATGAGCATGCAGAGGCGCCACTTGGAAATCATGCCTTCCCAGGGGGGAGAAGATTCCTCCTTGATTAGGGAATCCATGACTACCCTTGTAACTGCCTCTAATGCTCAAAAATGCTCACTCACACTCCCATGCAATGAAGGAAGAGTTAAGTGGCGAATCTGAGATGCCATTTGTCAAGATTTGACTTTTTGCCCATCAAACCTGCTATTTGCCCCACCCTGGAGTGAATACTGCTAATCGTCCCTGGGTGGAACGAATACCAGTTTGTAATCATCTTTGGGTGGAGCGAGTAGGAGCAGAGTGCCTGAAGGTGCCAAATTGACCTTTGACATTCCAAAACTGCTGTGAGAGTGGTTAGGACCATTGTTTAACCTCTGTGGGCTTCCCTAGGGGCTGTGTGTCAATGCGATCAGTGTTTGCAGTCACAAAATTGGATTGGTGTTGTTTTGGTGTCTACATAATTTTAACAAATAACTCTTCGGTTGAATGCAATATCCCATAATTCCAACAAAAGATCAAGCCAACATCTTATTAAATAATAACGAATACATAAGAAATATAAAAACACATACCATATTCAGTTATTATAATAAGGTTTTTTACTGTAAATAATTTGTATATCCTTCGACACATCATCGGTGGTAGTTTTTAGTGAATTCAACTCATTCAACACATTTTTGCAAACATCCAAATCAGAACGGGCCTTGCCTGCTGAATTCCTCAGTGCAGAATTTGCATTGTGTAACTTGGGTATCGTTACCAATGAATTCTTCAAGTCTCGAAATATGGCTATGCAATGATTTTGCATAGAAACAATAAGCTTATCGACTTCACCAGCAATAGCAGGTATAGAAAATTCAATGACGATTTCCTTGTCTGACCTTATCTTCCTCTTCGCCTCGGGATATGATGAAATCGTTGAAAGACAAGACATAGGATCAGCCGTGTCTCTACATGCCATTTCAATTATATTTGTTTTACCAGTGTGAGTTTCGTCTACACTACAGCCAACAAAAAGCATCAATAGTATTATGCCTACAACAACCAAACCAACTCTCCTATAATCCATGTTCAATTATACCTTGGGAAGAGGAGAGGAGAAAATAAAACTCTTATGATAAGAAGAGAGCAAAAGCAAAAGGTATCCTCTCGTGCACAAGCATGCATTCGTTCTATAACCCGGTTTTATAGCAAATATTAGGCCCTTATAATGGTGCGTAATGAAATATTTGTTTTCTTTCATTTGAATATGCTCCAATCGAATCTTAATATTTTGATAAGGGGAGTTATAAAATATTGCATTTTAAAATGGTAATGAAGAGTCTAATTAATAATTTGTTAAATAATTAATAGCAACTCCAGAATAATTATAAATAAAATAGTAACTCCCCATTTAGCAGTTAGTAAAAACAATGTGGATGTAATCAACTTTCCAATATATCCAAAACAAAACTCATAACAATAATGGTATAAGTTAATATTTTTAGGCATACTTTAAATTAAAAGTAAGTAAAATTTATAACAATAGATTATAAGTTTAATTAAAATATTTTTATAATATATTTCCAGTTTATATAAGTAATAAATTAAATTTATCATAAGCTTTTAAAATATTCCTTTTCATGTATAAGTATTATATTACAAATTTCAAACAATGGATGTATATATATTTATTTTTGAAACAAAAAATAAATTCAACAACATTATAAATGTTATTATAAAAAATTATATTCAAATGATGCATATCAATAAGAGGATAGACATCAAAAGTATTTTGCTTCCTTAGCTTAAATTTGTGGTGGATATATTACACATCTGAAATTTAATTTTAATTTAAATTATTATTTGGATGATCATGACATTAAACCCAATAAAAAATAAAAGATATATAATACCAATTTGTATAAAATATATTAATGGTTTTGCTCAAAATTAATGATTATGATTATTATTAATATTACTTCGTAGGTGCCACAACAATGTAATTATTCACAATGGTTCGAATATAGATACTAGATAAATTCATAATAATAGATAATTTAATAGCATGGATAGGATTAGGGGAACATAAATTCATCCTATAAAATATGTTTGGGATAATCCAAAATTCTTTCTTTGAATCCTATGAAATATGTTTGGGATAATCCAAACTTCTTTCTTTGAATCCTATAACATAGGTATAATCGTCAAACTTAAAATTTTTCAAGAGACTTGTAATCTTAAGCTTTAAAAAGATATATTGTTATAATATTTTTATGAGAAATATATGTGTACATCATAAAAATGGTTAGAGCGTGTGTAATGTTAAAAATAAATCCAGATCCCTAGTATATAAGATTATGGATAAAACAAAGTGAAACATTCAAATCCTAATGCATCCTTAATGAAATTTTTGAAAAAAATATATCATCAAAATTTAGGGTTTCCTATGATTTTAGAGTCCCTAAGAAACCACTTTTCGTACCTTTTGATCAATTTGCACGATAATAATCTTACCATTTATGTTATTGATGGCAAGCCGAGATTCACACAACAAAACTTCAAATTATTTTTTTGTAAATTGCTTAACACAGTCTTACAATACCGTTTCCAGGCATAGTTCTTTCCCCACTCGATCTCAAACTCGCCATCCTTTCCCTTACAATTTTTTGAGTTTTTATCGAGGTCTCGACCCTCTAGGCAATTAATGCCCCACTTGAGAGAATTCTCAAAACAAAAAAAAAAATCGCTTCCTCTGCCAAGTTTTCGAATTTTCTTCCATTAATGAGCCACCGCCCCGATCTGCTATGAATCTCGCATTAAATACCCCCTTGACCTGCAACCGTCGCTTTGGTCAGACCGTTCATTTGAACCACCGTCTCACCCATACTGTCCATGGCCTGCAACTGTCGCCTTGTCAGAATATTTCCTTGTGATGGTTATCCCTGTTCTAATACATGCGGTCGTCATCTCTATTTTAATATACGTGGCCTTCATCTTTGTTTTAATACATGTGGCTGCCCGCATGCCTATTTCAGCCTCTATCTTCAATAGGTCATGATATCTTAATCCACGTGGCAGCCTTCAACTGGTCGTGATATCGCGACATGTCGCGATATCGTGACCTCCGCACCCTTGTGCCTTAGCTTTTCATTTTATGTCATGATATCGTGACATGTCGTGGTATCGCGACCTCCGTGCCCTTGTGCCTTAGCTTTTCATTTTACGTCGCGATATCGCGACATGTCGTGATATCGTGACATGTCATGGTATCGCGACCTCCGCGCCCTTGTGCCTTAGCTTTTCATTTTTTTGTCACGATATCACGACGTCGTGATACCGTGACCATTTTTGCCTTTGCCTTCTGCCTTTGCCTTGCCTTTGGAGTCACGATTTCGTGACTCCCCCCAAATTTTGCCTTGTCGTAGCCTTTGGAGTCATGATTTCGTGACATGTCACGAAATCATGACATGTCGCAATTTCGCGACTCCCCAACTTGCTTTACAAAACTTAAACTTCCCCCTTGCTTTACAAAACTTCAGCCTTGGGAAAGAACTGAAATAAATCAAAATACAAAGTACTTAGAAAACTTAGAAAAATTTGGAGGATGCAAGATTTCTCTACTGTCGTCGGATGCTCCTGCATCAGTTATGTTTTTATTTGACAATTATCTTGGATAAAAATATTATGGGATCTTGAAGAAAAAATTTATATTATAAATGACATAAAAAAATTAAAGAAATAGAATTGGCAACATAATTAGAATCATATCATGATAGATATAACATCATCCTTAGACATGATAAGAGATGTGTCTATTTAGAGAATGTTTAGAACATGTGTGTTGTGTGTGTTTTTAAAGTTGAGAACAAGATTTCATGCATCCAATAATTAAGATTTTGAAAAGCATAAATTGAAATATTCAAATCCTTATTTAGGCTAAACATGGATTGCAAAGACCTTAGACTAGGGCAAATAATTTAGTTCTAATTTTATTGATTTTGGAGATCTTCTGTCACACAACATTAAGTCCTTTTTTCATGCCATCATGTATGGTAAACATATTAACATCTTATGGTTTTATTTTATTGGCAAATGGTCCTTTAATTAAACATTTACAAATATTAAGAAAAGAATTGTATTGAAATAACATGTGTTAAAGAGATGAAAATTGGATATGATAACATAACTAATATTTTCTAACAATTTTATTTTTTAATTGGTTATAGAACTTAATCGTCAATTCATCCTATTCAAAGAATTTTTATTTTCTAAACTAAAATTCAATATTTGCTATAAGATTAAAAGGAAAAATCTCTATTAATTGTAGGTGCTTTATAATTTATAGATAGCTTAGGATTTTAAGGGTTAAGGAAAGGGTCTATTGAAATTCATTGTGTACTAGGGGAAATTGAATCTCTTCATTCATCCAAGTTCTAAAGGTGATATGTAGGATATCTAAAAATTATAAAAAGAGATTGAATTATTGTTATCTGTATGCCTTTACATAATATTGATATATGCTTAACATCTTTGGTTGGAATAGAATTCAGATAGGCATAAATTTAGCCATGAAATAACAACACTATGTACATAGCATGAACTTTTGAATATGATTACAATGTATGTAATTTTAAACTTTTCAAACAAAATAAGATATTTATAATTCATGGGTGAAGAAAAGGATTCAACTAAGTTAAAATTGTATGAGAATGGATCTAAAAAACACAATGATAAGAAAATATAGTATGACAAAATCGATGCTTCCTCTCTCTACTTCATTGTGTTAATTCATCCTATAGGATATAACAATGTATATGTCCATACTCGAAATACTTCTCTTCGCAATGCCCTTTGATTGATGGATTTTAAATTTGTATTTCTACTTTTGATCAGAAGAGTAACTATATGTTATACAAATATGATAATAAGATGTATCTTCTACTAGTACAAACTAGTATTAAGTTCATTCTTTTGTATAATATTGATAGGTGGATAATATCATTATTTTCCAAAGAATGGATGTATTCCAATGAAATAATATGTCCTTTAGGTCATGAATATTTATAATCCATGAGTGACAATAACAAAATGGAAGGTGTTTGACTCTTCCAAGATCTTTTTATAAATAAATAATAACCTCATTAGCTTCATGAACACTAAATCATAAAACTAGTTCAAGGACCTTAGGTTTATCATTAGACTATTCGATGAAAAATAGGACATGATGATAATACCAAAATACAAAAATATGGATCAAGTACATTTCTATAACCTATTTAAATTTCATTTGCTTGAGTATTATAAGTCTCATAAGTAGCTTCTATTACATAGCATCTAATAAGATGCATCATTGTTTTTATCCCTATAACAATAAAACTTCTTCTCATATATTACTTATATTGTGTGAGAGGAAAGGAGAAAGTAAAATCCTAAAATTAAAAAAAAACAAATCAGTAAACATTGATAATAAAATTTTAATGATAACATTAAAAACTTATTATAGATATTTAAGTATTATTAAGAATTAATAGCTAACATATAATGCATTTAGCTTTGCAACTTCCCAATTACATATAAAATTAGTTTTGGTTTAAATTACAAAAACCATCTTCAATTTTATCAACTCTGAAGTCCATATAAGTTTTGGAGTATAAATTTTATTAACATTTTATGTTTTTATTTTATTGGCAAATGGTCCTTTAATTAAACATTTACAAATATTAAGAAAATAATTGTATTGAAATAACGTGTTAAAGAGATGAAAATTGTATATGTTAACATAACTAATATTTTCTAACATTTTCATTTTTTAATTGGTTATAGAACTTAATCGTCAATTCATCCTATTCAAAGAATTTTTATTTTATAAACTAAAATTCAATATTTGATATAAGATTAAAAGGAAAAAGCTCTATTAATTGTAGGCGCTTTATAATTTATAGATAGCTTAGGATTTTATGGGTTAAGGAAAGGGTCTATTGAAATTTATTGTGTACTAGAGGAAATTGAATCTCTTCATTCATCCAAGTTATAAAGGTGATATGTAGGATATCTAAAAATTATAAAAAGAGATTGAATTATTGTTATCTATATGCCTTTACATAATATTGATATATGCTTAACATCTTTGGTTGGAATAGAAATCAGATAGGCATAAATTTAGCCATGAAATAACAACACTATGTACATAGCATGAACCTTTGAATATGATTACAATGTATGTAATTTTAAACTTTTCAAATAAAATAAGATATTTATAATTCATGGGTGAAGAAAAGGATTCAACTAAGTTAAAATTGTATGAGAATGGATCTAAAAAACACAATGATAATAAAATATAGTATGACAAAATTGATGCTTCCTCTCTCTACTTCATTGTGTTAATTCATCCTATAGGATATAACAATGTATATGTCCATACTCTAAATAATTCTCTTCGTAATACCCTTTGATTGATGGATTTTAAATTTATATTTCTACTTTTGATCAGAAGAGTAACTATATGTTATACAAATATGATAATAATATGTATCTTCTACTAGTCCAAACTAGTTATTTTCTTCTCATAAATTATGATGGTTATGTTGCTTTTTTTAGAAATGTATTTCTTTGCATATTTAATTTGGAACGTAACATCTAGAATATTCTTTTGTCAATAAAAGATCAACATATGATCCAATAATTATAAAATCTATGGATTTTAAGTATGTATTCATATGTATATAACATAGAATTCCATTTTGAGGGAGAGGATATGATATAATTCAATATATATTACAAAAAGAACTCAATTTTTTTATAATTCATCCTAAAGGTTTTATTCCAAGAGGTAGACATGATTAGATAATATAATTACACTAGTTTTAAGTTCATTCTTTTGTATAATACTGATATGTGGATAATATCATTATTTGCCAAAGAATGGATGTATTCCAATGAAATAATATGTCCTTTAAGTCATGAATATTTATAATCCATGAGTGACAATAACAAAATGAAAGGAATTTGACTCTTCCAAGATATTTTTCTAAACAAATAATAACCTCAATAGCTTCATGAACACTTAATCATAAAACTAGTTCAAGGACCTTAGGTTTGTCCTTGGACTATTCGATGATATATAAGACATGATGATAATAACAAAATATAAAAACATGGATCAAGTATATTTCTATAACCTATTTAAATTTCATTTTCTTGAGTATTACAAGTCTCATTAGTAGCTTCTATTACAAAGCATCCAATAAGATACATCATTTTTTTATCCCTATAACAACCAAACTTCTTCTCATATATTACTTATATTGTGCGAGAGGAAAGGAGAAAGTAAAATCCTAAAATTGAAAAAAGAAGAAATCAATAAACATTGATAATAAAATTTTAATGATAACATTAAAAAGTTATTATTGATACTTAGGTATTATTAATAATTAATTGCTAACATATAATACCTTTAGCTTTGCAACTTGCCAATTACATATAAAATTAGTTTTGGTTTAAATTACAAAAACCATCTTAAATTTTATTAACTCTGAAGTCCATATAAATTTTGGAGTATATTACATTATTTGGTACATGCTAATGTGCCCCATGTTACCTTCATGGTATATTTTTAAATAATATATTAAGGTTGAGTTCATAGTTTAGAGTGTGATTTATATTCTCTCTTTATGGAAGTGTGAATGTGCAGGAAATGCATAAGTGTAACTTTAAGTTGTAATGTGCAAGAAATGCACAAATATCATGTGAGTTAGAGTGAAGTGTAGGTTGATTAAATATGCACAAGGGTCTTGTATGCATGAGTGTAAATATGTAATTTAAATATGTGAACAAGTGTCCTAGGTTGGTTTACAAGATGTAGAAGTGTAAGAGTCATGTAAAGGTATGCAAATTGTAGAAGTGTAAGAATCATGTAAATGTGTACAAGTATTGTAGAGTCAGGTATTCATCAAAATGCAAGTGGTAAGTAGATAAGCCAAGAGTCATAAGACGTGGCATATGGAGAGCAATAGTCAATAAACCAAAAAGACACATTATTGTGGCTATATTATGGAGGAAATTATCCATAGGGACATATAGAAAATATCATATTCATAGATATTATTATCTAATTGTAAGAAGTAGAGGAGTAATAAAGATTATATATTTTGAGCAATTAATGTTGTAATTTTTTCTTCATGCATAGTACATGAATGATTCAAGGTATTTACATTCATATTTCAACATATAACTGAATGTTATTTTATTTGTTATAAGCCTTGATATACATATTAATTTGCTCATATCATTCTACTCTTATTATTATCTCGATATTTAAATATTGTGGTTATTTTATATTAGGTCGTATGTGATATAACCTATGATATTACATGGTAATATAAGGCTTCAAAATCCACAAATGGTATCAAAGCTACTACTAGACTCTGTCCAGATTGATATAGTTCATCTAGCCACTATTATAAATTAACTTTTTCCATATTTGACAAGGTTGATTAAGAGCCTATCTACTTTAAAGGTAGTGAGAATCATACTCTAAAGATCATATTGAGCAGAAATATTAGGTTTTTGCTATAGTTGAATAATAACCAGTGAAGACTATGAGTCAACTATATTGACTGAAAGGTAAATCAACTTCGAGATAGTTTGTCATTTAGGGACATATCCAACCCTTGACATTGAATATTTGTACAATAAATTTGAAGATTTAGGTACATTGAAAGTCACATTGACATTATATTGGATTCTATAGTAAGAAGGAGAATCATATTGAGTTCTTAGTGTGACCTAAAATGATGTAAATTCACTGTAAGAAACTGAAAATGGACTCCAAGGGTACAATTGTAAGACAAAACATCATACAAAATACACCAATAAAAGAAACCTTCAAATTCTTCCTTTCATTATTTGAATTCACATCCCCCTTACAATGGAGTCTCCCACTTCTTATACTCCCCAAAATAAAAACCCTAGCCTATGCTACCCCCTTTCTACTTTTAGTCACTTTCGATTTTTAGCAACTCAATTGCTATTTTTAGTAACCCTAAAAAAAAAAAAAACTTAGATGGCATACAAAATGGAATCATGCACCCGTTATTCAATAATAACCACTATCCCAAGATAGTAACCCCACTCTAGTTCTGCACTAGTAGTTATGATAACTTTTTAGTTGCAAAAATAGATAATTATATTAAAAGCTATTTTTGGGTCTCCTAGAGGCATTTTCTTGTGTGCAAATGCAAAGGGTAATTTTTTTTAAGTTCTCCATGTCATCCAACATGTTCTAAAAAAATAAAGGAGAAAAATGAGCACTCAAAGCAAAAGTTTTGGCCTTGAAAAGGTGCATCATAAAATATTATAGATTTAAAAAAAAAAAGTGTTACAACAGAGATCAAGCTATATAAGTGTGAGAAGCTTCCTATAGAGAATAGATAAGAATTCTAACTTCTAATTGTAGAATATAGAAAAATTAAAATTTGCAATGAATTGAGAAGCATTCAAAGATTCCTAAGAAAAGTTGATAATTATATTAATAAGATTCAGGTCATGTTGACCTTGACATAGGCTAAAAAAGCCATTATATAAAGGACATATGTGCTGAGGCAGTCCACTTCTTTCAAGAGCTCCTGGGCGATGGACCTCCTATGTCCTCAGAGGTGGCTGATTCCCTTCTGGATCACATCCCGTTGTTTGTCCCGACCATGGCAAATGCGAAGCTGGTGTAGGCCCTATCTGACCCTGAAATCCAAGCCGCCACCTTTTCCATGACGGCTAAGGCGGCCTCAAGCCCAGATGGGTTTCCTCCTTGCTTCTTCCAGTATTTCTAGGACATCATTGGACATGATGTGTGTGTTGCCATCCGGGACCTGTAGTTTTCCAGATCCATCCCTAGAGGCATCAACACCACCTTCATAACCCTGATCCCGAAGACTCAGGCAGCCAGATCCCTGTCAGACTTCCGCCCCATCAGCTTGTGCAACGTCCTCTACAAAATCTTGACTAAAGCCATGACCACCCGCCTCAAGGACATCCTCCCCCTGATCATTGCCCCCTGTCAGGGAAGTTCAGTCAAAGGCAAGCTGATAACTGATGGGGTCATCATCATGCACGAGGCCATTCACTCAGCTGTCCTATCCAAAAAGGCCCATTTCTTTCTCAAGCTTGATACGAATAAGGCTTTTGACAGGGTCGATTGGAGCTTCCTGACCAAGGTCCTCCTCAAATTTGGGTTCCACCCTTCCTGGGTCCAACTCATCAACAAGTGCGTGTCCTCCCCCTGGTTCTCAATCCTCGTTAATGGATCCCCGTCCGGGTTCTTCCCCAGCTCCCAAGGCCTCCAACAAGGTGATCCCCTATCCCTGATTCTCTTCATTATCCTGGCTGAGGCCCTGGGGCAAACCATTTTGAACATTGTGGCTCACGATCTTATCTCAGGAATCAGGTCAACGTAGGGCCTACCCCTCGTGTCCCACCAGCAGTTTGTGGATGACACCATACTTGCCTCCTCGGCCTCGGTCCCTCAAGCTAAGGCCCTCAAGAACATCCTGACCCTGTACGAGGAGGCGACTGGGCAAAAAATCAACCTTCGAAAAAGTAATATTTTCTTCATCAACACCCCCTTGGCTAGGCAAATCAAAATCGGGTGGATCTTAGGATGCTCCCCTGGCTCCCTCCCATATTCCTACCTTGGGATTCCTCTGTTCATAGGGGCATCTTCCAAGATGTTGTGGAATGGGGTGATTGAGCGGATCCAAAGGAAACTTGCCCCCTGGAAAGGCCACCTCCTCTCGCAGGCCGATAGAGCCACCCTCTTGGTGTCAGTCCTTCAAAGAATACCGATATACTTCATGTCTGTCTTCATAATTTTGGCCTCCATTGCTTCCCTCATCGAGAAAATTTAGAAACGCTTCCTCTGGTCAGGCTGTGAGGACAAGAAAAGGATTCCCCTAATCTCCTAGCCCTTGTTCTGCCACCCCAAAGGAGAGGGAGGGATCGAGCTCAGATGGGTGGTCCCCATGAATAAGGCCCTTCTGTCCAAACATGCCTGGAAGGTTCACACCAATACCTCTGACGAATGGGTTTGCATTATGCATAGGAAGTACTACCACAACCACCCCTTCCTCGATGACACCCAGCCCTATGATGGATTTGCCTTCTGGAAGTCCTTGCTTTCCACCAAAGACATTGTTCAACAAGGGACCAAATGGATTCTTGGGGATGAAGCCAAGATTGACTTCTGGGAGGACAAGTGGATTCTCGACGATGCCCTGAGCTCAGATAGGGAGCTCCTCCTCCTCAAACCAGGGCTTGTGAACCGAGGCCCTATAGCGTCTAACTACATGACCTAGTTACAGGGGCAGACCATCTGGAATTCCATCCTGAACCCCAGGTTCCCGCTTCAAGCTACCAGGCTTCAGCACATCCTCAGTGTGACTGTCATCCCATCTTTCAGAGACAGTGATAGATGCATGTGGCATGGCTCTCCTAGCGGTATTTTTTTAGTCAAGTCAGCTTACCACATTTAGAGAACCCTGGGGGTGACCACCTTCCCGACCCAGCAGGTCTAGGCCAAGAATTTGATCCCCAAAATTAGCCATTTCGTTTGGGTGGCTGTTCAAAACAAAATCCTCACGATCAAGAATCTGATCAAGCGGGGTTTCCAGATCCCTAATAGATGCTTCCTTTGTCGTGCTACTTGGGAATCAACCAATCACCTTTTCATAAACTATTCTTTCTCCTCTGAAGTCCTAGGCTTCATCCTCTCCCATTTCTTTGTTCAGTGGGTGGCCCCCAATTCCATTTTTGATCTCCTGTCATAGTGGCCCACCCCCTTTGCTCACCCCTTTCTTCGCTTCCTCTGGAAGGCCTGCCTTCCTCATATGATCTGGAAAATTTGGCTCAAACATAATAGGCAAGCCTTTTCCTCCCTGGCCCGCTCCCCCTAGTGGATAGCAACCAAGGCAGTCTCCTTTGCCATCGAGAATTCTTGCCTCATTCCCATTTCTAAGGAGCCTCGACGATCGAGTGAAGCCTCCCTACTCTCCTCCCTCGACATTCAAATTTCCCCCATGCTCCCCCTCTCGCCCCCTCCTGACTCTCCCTAACCAGGTGGACTCCCCCCCTCGGTTGGCTTAAGCTCAATTTTGACGGTGCCTCCAAAGGCAACCCCAAGGCCTCTAGGGCGGGCGGGGTCATCAAAGACTATAATGGGGAACTGATCACAGCCTTCATGGTTCTGTTGGGAAGACAAACCAACAATTTTGCCAAAGCAGCCAGCCTGCTCAATGGCCTCTCGGCCCTCAGGGGCTCCCCCTCAAATATCATCATCGAAGGTGATTCCCAAGTTGTAATCAAAGCCGCTAGCAGGCCTGATTCCTGCTCCTAGCGATTCCATAATTCCATCTGGGAGGCCCTCTTCATTCTTCAAGGCTTCCCTGATCACTCCTTTTAGCACATGTTTAGAGAAGGTAACAGGGCTGCTAATTTCATGGCAAATCTAGCCATTACCGCTGAAGATTTCACCACCTGGTCCTTGCACTTCCCTATAGGCCTAGTTCAAATCATGATGCAGGATCATTCCGACCAGGCTGTCAACACTGGAGTCTAGGCTTCCCCGTGCCAGGGTCCGAGCGGTTTGAGGACGTCTCAGGGCCCAGTTAGCAGGGCCCATCTGGCCTTTGGCGGCCTAAAGGTTTTCGGTTTTCATTTTTTGTTGCTCTTGGAGGTTGTCGCCCCTGTCTGACGCTGCTATTTTTTTGAAGGCTTACGGATCTGTAAGGTTATTTTGTGCCATAACGTTTTCTGTAGTCATCAGGGCCCCCGGGTCTGGCCCGATTTTTTGTTATCATTTTAATGCTTCGGCTATTACTGTAATTAAGGTTTTGGGACCCTTTTCAAAAAACCCACTGTAAATAACTTGTTACCTATCAAAAAAAAAAAGATAAGAAAGAATATTCAGGTCATGTTGACCTTTACATAGGCTAAAAAAGGCCATTATATAAAGGAGTTAAAATATAAGAAAGAATATTCAAGTCCTATTGATCTTGACATTAGTCCAAGAGACCATTATAGAAAGAAAGTACAAGAGATAAAGAGATTCAAGTCATATAGACCTTGAAATTGATCCAAGAGGTCATTATAGGAAGAAATTACAAGAGAAATATATTCAGATCATATAGACATTGATATTGGTTCAAGAGATCATTATAAGAAGAAATTAAAAGAAGATAAAAGATTCAGGTTATATCGATCTTGACATTGGCCAAAGAAGTCAATTTAGAGAAATGAAACATTAAAGTAAACGAGGATCTATTATAAATATTTGGCTCAAGAATCCAAGAAGACCATAAAAGTAAAAGAAGAAGGAATAGTTTACACGAGATTGTTGTATAAAGAAAGAAGGAAAGATCATGTAAAACATAAGAGGAGAAAGAAGATTAGGAGTTATAAAGTTTATACTAAAGTTTTATTTTTGAAAAGTGTGGAGTGATAAGATTTTCTACTTTAGTTATTTTATTTTGAATTTTCAAAGTATTTGTGATAGAAGGTTTTATTTTAGAATATTTTCAATTTTTGAGAAAAAATGAAATTGAAAATTTTATTTAAAGTTTTTGAAATTTTGCAGCTTTATTTTTTGGAGTTTAAAGGTTTTCTACATTGAATATTAAATCTAAAAATTTGTAAAATTTATATTATTTATTTATTTATTTGGGAGTCATAAGGTGTGCTATTTCAAAGTAATCAATTACAAAAATTCATATTTTAATATAGAGAGATATAAGAGTTATTTATCATATGACTGGTAACTTACATTGGTTTGAATATTTAGAAGTCAAGGATAATATCTCTCTAAATATTGTAGATGATAACAAATATCTAGTTCATGGAACCGATAAAGTAATATGTAGTAGGTCTTTTTAACGTTTCATACTAGAGAATATTTTATACGATTCACAATGATCATCCAATCTTATTTCATTTATTCAATTGGTTGCAAATGGAAGAAAATTTGAATTTAAATATATAAGTGAACATAGCAAATGCATAATCAAGAATAAAAACATAACAAAAGCTACAATATCAATAAAAAATAGAATATATGCTTGAGATTAAATTTCTTTTCTCAAGAACTTGTTAACCATTTATCCCAAGATGAATATGATGATAAATTTTTTGAGTGTTCAGAAAGACTAGATATAGTGAATTTGATCCAGTAGAATCCAAAATTTTCCTACAAATGTAAGCATTGGGTGAACCCAAGGTTCATGATGATGAAGCATATTCAAAAGAAGTAGAAGATAATATTTTAATAGTAGACATAGCAACATAAAATTCAAATCTATTATACTATCTGGTCAAAATTAACATTGGATTTTAGAGATTGACTATTAAAATTTAAGTTCATTATCAACAATATAGATGACCTAAATAAAACATTATTATTTGAAAAAATATATGAATATAAGCATAGCATCAAACTTTAATGGTATTAAGATATATACAATGATAATATTTGAATAGGAATATTGTTGTGAATATATTTATGATGAATACACATTCACATTTAGAGAATATTTACAATTCAAAGTTAAAGAAAATAGCTTAAATGCATATAACAAGCCAATATTTCAAAAATTATAAAGTGAAGCATTTAAATCCTTATGCATCTATAATGAACTTTTCTTAAGATATATATTTAGAATTCAATTGATCTTAGGTTTTAAAATTCCATAAGATGAAGACAAGGCATTTAGTTATCCTTTTATTACTTTATAATATCAATCAACTTCGAGATAGTTGGTCATTTAGGGACATATCCAACTCTTGACAGTGAAGATTTGTACAATAAATTTGAATATTTAGGTACATTTAAAGTCACATTGAAATTATATTAGATTCTTTAGTAAGAAGGAGAATCATATTGAGTTCTTAGTGTGACCTAAAATGATGTAAATTCACTGTAATAAACTGAAAATGGACTCCAAGGGTAAAATTGTAAGAAAAAACATTAAAAGAAACCTGCAAATTCTTCCTTTCATTATCTAAATTCACATCCCCATTACAATAGAGTCTCCCACTTCTTATACTCCCCAAAATAAAAACCCTAGCCTATGCTACCCCCTTTCTACATTTAGTCACTTTTGATTTTTAGGAACTCACTTGCTATTTTTAGTAACCCTAAAAAAATAAAAAATAAAAAAAACTTGGATGGCATCCAAAATGGAATCATGCACCCGTTATTCAATAATAACCACTATCCCAAGATAGCAACCCCACTCTAGTTCTACGCTAGTAGTTATGATAACTTTTCAGTTGCAAAAACTGACAATTATATTAAAAGCTACTTTTGGGTCCCCTACAGGCATTTTTTTGTGTGTAAATCCAAAGAGTAATGTTTTTAAGTTCTCCATGCCATTCAACATATTCTAAAAAAATAACAGAGAAAAATGAGCACTCAGAGCAAACGTTATGGCCTTGGCAAGGTGCATCATAAAATATTATAGATTTAAAAAAAAGTGTTACAACTAAGATCAAACTATAGAAGTGTGAGAAGCTTCCTATAGAGAATAGAAAATAATTCTAACTTCTACTTGTAGAGTATAACATAATTAAAAGTTGTAATGAATTGAGAAGCATTCACAGATTCCTAAGAAAAGTTGATAATTAGATAAAGAAGATTCAGGTCATGCTGGGCTAAAAAGGGCCATTATATAAAGGAGTTAAAATATAAGAAAGAATATTCGGGTCATGTTGACCTTTACATAGGTTAAAAAATGCCATTATATAAAGGATTTAAAATATAAGAAAGAATATTCAAGTCATATTTATCTTGACATTGGTCCAAGAGACCATTATAGAAAGAAAGTACAAGAGATAAAGAGATTCGGGTCATATAGACCTTGACATTGATCCAAGAGGTCATTATAGGAAGAAATTACAAGAGAAATATATTCATATCATATAGAAATTGATATTAATTCAAGAGATCATTATAAGAAGAAATTGAAAGAAGATAAAAGATTCAGGTTATATCGATCTTGACATTGGCCAAAGAAGTCAATTTAGAGAAATGAAACATTAAAGTAAACGAGGATCTATTATAAATATTTGGCTCAAGAATCCAAGAAGACCATAAAAGTAAAAGAAGAAGGAATAGTTTACACGAGATTGTTGTATAAAGAAAGAAGGAAAGATCATGTAAAACATAAGAGGAGAAAGAAGATTAGGAGTTATAAAGTTTATACTAAAGTTTTATTTTTGAAAAGTGTGGAGTGATAAGATTTTCTACTTTAGTTATTTTATTTTGAATTTTCAAAGTATTTGTGATAGAAGGTTTTATTTTAGAATATTTTCAATTTTTGAGAAAAAATGAAATTGAAAATTTTATTTAAAGTTTTTGAAATTTTGCAGCTTTATTTTTTGGAGTTTAAAGGTTTTCTACATTGAATATTAAATCTAAAAATTTGTAAAATTTATATTATTTATTTATTTATTTGGGAGTCATAAGGTGTGCTATTTCAAAGTAATCAATTACAAAAATTCATATTTTAATATAGAGAGATATAAGAGTTATTTATCATATGACTGGTAACTTACATTGGTTTGAATATTTAGAAGTCAAGGATAATATCTCTCTAAATATTGTAGATGATAACAAATATCTAGTTCATGGAACCGATAAAGTAATATGTAGTAGGTCTTTTTAACGTTTCATACTAGAGAATATTTTATACGATTCACAATGATCATCCAATCTTATTTCATTTATTCAATTGGTTGCAAATGGAAGAAAATTTGAATTTAAATATATAAGTGAACATAGCAAATGCATAATCAAGAATCAAAACATAACAAAAGCTACAAGATCCATAAAAAATAGAATATATGCTTCAGATTCAATTTCTTTTCTCAAGAACTTGTTAACCATTTATCCCAAGATGAATATGATGATAAATTGCTTGAGTGTTCAGAAAGACTAGATATAGCGAATTTGATCCAGTAGAATCCATATTTTTCCTACAAATGTAAGGATTGGGTGAACCCAAGGTTCATGATGATGAAGCATATTCAAAATAAGCAGGAGATAATATTGTAATATTAGACATAGCAACATAAAATTTAAACCTATTACACTATCTGGTCAAAATTAACATTAGATTTTAGAGTTTGATTAGTAAAATCTAAGTGCTTTATCAACAATATAGATGACCTAAACAAAACATTATTATTTGAAAAAATATATAAATATAAGCATAACATCAAAATTTAATGGTATTAAGATATATACAATGTTAAGCTTTGAATAGGAATATTGTTGTGAATATATTTATGATGAATACACATTCACATTTAGAGAATATTTACAATCAAAAGTTGAAGAAAATAGCTTCAATGCATATAACAAGCCAATATTTCAAAAATTATAAAGTGAAGCATTTAAATCCTTATGCGTCTATAATGAACATTTCTAAAGATATATATTTAGAATTCAATTAATATTAGGTTTTCAAATTCCATAAGATGAAGACAAGGCATTTAGTTATATTTTTATTAATTTATAAGATCTTGTACCATATTCATTTAAGTCCTTATAATCCTTTATTTAATTATGAATGGTGAGCATCATGTTATTATATATTTTGTTGCCATACTAGCGATGATCCTAAGTTAACCTTTACTAGATTTTGAACAAAAATGTTTTTATTACAATAACATATGACAAAGCCATGAAAATTAAGTCTTATAAAAAGAATCATATCATACCTATAATAATATTAAGAACTTATGCTCTCATAAACAAAAATGTGTAGTCCACCTATATACAACTACACTTATTTTATAATGATACTTTCTAACAAGGTAATAAACATGTACAAAATCATAAGGCATGATCATCATCGTAAAGAATAATCACTATTATCTTTATATTTAAATACTTTTAATTATTTTAACTTATACATTCACAATTTCGCTATATGTGATGTATACCGAAGCACACTATAGAGAGTCCACCAAAATTAGCTTGCTTACATAACTAAAATACTTTTACTTCTTTTTATTATTGAATTGCATACGTGTAAATTCTATATAATGGCATTTTTTTATGGTTTTTATAAAATCAAGTTCTTTGTTATACTGGACCATCTTTATTAAATAGATCATCATCCCACAAGGACTTGAGCTCTCAGAGCCAAAATTACACGTAAACTATTACAAAAATATTAATAATCATAATAATAATTTTAACAAATAACTCTTCGGTTGAATGCAATATCCCATAATTCCAACAAAAAATCAAGCCAACATCTTATTAAATAAGAACGAATACGTAAGAAATATAAAAACACATACCATATTCAGTTATTATAATATGGTTGTTTACTGTAAATAATTTGTATAGCCTTCGACACATCGTTGGCGACAGTTTTTAGTGAATTCGACTCGTTCAACACATTTTTGCAAACATCCAAATCAGAACGGGCCTTGCCTACTGAATTCCTCAGTGCAGAATTTGCATTGTGTAACTTGGGTATCGTTACCAATGAATTCTTCAAGTCTTGAAATATGGCTATGCAATGATTGAGAGCTTGGCTATTGAAAGGTTCTTGCCTTTGTCCCAAATGATTTTGCATAGAAACAATAAGCTTATCGACTTCACCAGCAACAACAGCTATAGCAAATTCAATGACGATTTCCTTGCCTGACCTTATCTTCTTCTTCGCCTCGGGATATGATGATATCGTTGAAAGACAAGACATAGGATCAGTCGTGTCTCTACACACCATTTCAATTGTATTTGTTTCATCTGCACTACATCCAACAAAAAGCATCAATAGTATTATGCCTACAACAACCAAACCAACTCTCCTATAATCCATGTTCAATTATCCCTTGGGAAGACGAGAGGAGAAAATAAAACTCTTATGACAAGAAGAGAGCAAAAGCAAAAGGTATCCTCTGGTGTTTGCACAAGCATGCATTCGTTCTATACTCCGGTTTTCTTGCTTGCATCCTTCTCCTTTTATAGCATATATTATGCCCTTATAATGGTGCGTAATGGAATATTTGTTTTCTTTCATTCGAATATGCTCCAATAGAATCTTAATATTTTGATAAGGGGAGTTATAAAATATTGCATTTTAAATTGGTAATGAAGAGTCTAATTAATAATTTATTAAATAATTAATAGCAACTCAGAATAATTATAAATAAAATATTAGGCCCCTATAATGGTGCATCCTTCTCCTTTTATAGCATATATTAGGCCCCTATAATGGTGCGTAACGGAATATTTGTTTTTTTTCATTCGAATATGCTCCAATAGAATCTTAATATTTTGATAAGGGGAGTTATAAAATATTGCATTTTGAAATGGTAATGAAGAGTCTAATTAATAATGTGTTAAATAATTAATAGCAACTCCAGAATAATAATAAATAAAATAGTAACTCTCCACTTAGCAGTTAGTAAAAACAATGTGGATGTAATCAACTTTCCTATATATCCAAAAAAAAACTCAAAAATAACAATAATAGTATAAGTTAATATTTTAGGGCATACTTTAAATTAAAAGTAAGTAAAATTTTTAACAGTAGATGATAAGTTTAATAAAAATATTTTTATAATATATTTCCAGTTTATATAAGTAATAAATTAAATTTATCTTTATATATAATAATGTTTAAGCTTTTAAAATATTCCTTTTCATGTATAAGTATTATATTACAAATTTCAACAATGGATTTATATATATTTATTTTTGAAACAAAAAATAAATTCAACAACATTATAAATGTTATTATAGAAAAATATATTCAAATGATGCATATCAATAAGAGGATAGACATCAAAATATTTTGTTTCCTTAGCTTAAATTTGTGGTGGATATATTACATGTCTGAAATTTAATTTTAATTTAAATAATTATTTGGATGATCATGACATTAAACCCAATAAAAAAGAAAAGATATATAATACCAATTTGTATAAAATATATTAATGGTTTTGCTCAAAATTAATGATTATGATTATTATTAATATTACTTTGTAGGTGCCACAACAACGTAATTATTCACAATGGTTTGAATATAGATACTAGATAAATTAATAATAATAGATAATTTAATAGCATCAATAGGATTAGGGGAACATAAATTCATCCTATAAAATATGTTTGGGATAATCCAAACTTCTTTCTTTGAATCCTATAACATAGGTATATCTTGTAATATTAAGCTTTAAAAAGATATATTGTTATAATATTTTTATGAGAAATATATATTTGTACATCAGGAAAATGGTTAGAGCTTGTGTAATATTAAAAATAAATCCAGATCCCTAGTATATAAGATTATGGATAGTACAAAGTGAAACATTCAAATCCTAATGCATCCTTAATGAAATTTTTGAAAAAAATATATCATCAAAATTTAGGGTTTCCTATGATTTGAGAGTCCCTAAGAAACCACTTTTCGTACCTTTTGGTCAATTTGCATGATAAGAATCGTACCATTTATGTTATGTTTTGATTTGACAATTAGTTTGGATAAAAATATTATGGGATCTTGAAGAAAAAAATTATATTATAAATGACATATAAAGAAAGTAAAGAAATAGAATTGGCAACATAATTAGAATCATATCATGATAGATATAACATCATCCTTAGACATTATATGAGATGTGTCTATTTAGATAATGTTTAGAACATGTGTATTGTGTGTGTTTCTAAAGTTGAGAACAAGATTTCATGCATCCAATAATTAAGATTTTGAAAAGCATAAATTGAAATATTCAAATCCTTATTTAGGCTAAACATGGATTGCAAAGACCTTAGACTAGGGCAAGTAATTTAGTTCTAATTTTATTTATTTTGGAGATCTTGTGTCACACAACATTAAGTCCTTTTTTCATGCCATCATGTATGGTAAACATCTTAACATTTTATGTTTTTATTTTATTTTCAAATGGTCCTTTAATTAAACATTTACAAATTTTAAGAAAAGAATTGTATTGAAATAACATGTGTTAAAGAGATGAAAATTGTATATGATAATATAACTAATATTTTCTAACAGTTTTATTTTTTAATTGGTTATAGAACTTAATCGTCAATTCATCCTATTCAAATAATTTTTATTTTCTAAACTAAAAATCAATATTTGATATAATATGAAAAGGAAAAAGCTCTATTAATTGTAGGCGCTTTATAATTTATAGATAGCTTAGGATTTTATGGGTTAAGGAAAGGGTCTATTAAAATTCATTGTTTACTAGAGGAAATTGAATCTCTTCATTCATCTAAGTTCTAAAGGTGATATGTAGGATATCTAAAAGATATAAAAAGATATTGAATTATTGTTATTTGTATGCCTTTACATAATATTGATATATGCTTAACATATTTGGTTGGAATAGAATTTAGATAGGCATAAAGTTAGCCATGAAATAACAACACTATGTACATAGCATGAACCTTTGAATATGATTACAATGTATGTAATTTTAAACTTTTCAAATAAAATAAGATATTTATAATTCATGGGTGAATAAAAGGATTCAACTAAGTTAAAATTGTATGAGAATGGATCTAAGACCATGAAAGTAAAATAAGAAGGAAGAGTTTACAAGAGATTGTTGTAGAAAGAAATAAGGAAAGATCATATAAAGTATAAGAGGAGAAAGAAGATTAGGAGTTATAAAGTTTATACTAAAGTTTTTTTTTGAAAAGTGTGGAGTGATAAGGATTTCTACTTTATTTATTTTATTTTGAGTTTTCAAAGTATTTGTGATAGAAGGTTTTCTTTTAGAATATTTTTCAATTTTTTAGAAAAAATAAATTGAAAACTTTATTTAAAGTTTTTGAAATTTTGTAGCTTTATTTTTTGGAGTTTAAAGGTTTTCTACATTGAAGACTAAATCTAAAAATCTGTAAAATTTATATTTTTTATTTATTTATTTGGGAGTCATAAGGTGTGCTACTTCAAAGTAATCAATTACAAAAAAACATATTTTAATATAGGGAGATATAAGAGCTATTTATCACATGACTGGTAACTTACATTGGTTTGAATATTTAGAAGTCAAGGATAATATCTCTCTAAATATTGTAGATGATAACAAATATCTAGTTCATGGAACCAATAAAGTAATATCTAGTAGGCATTTTTCATGTTTCATACTAGAGAATATTTTATATGATTCACAATGATCATCCAATCTTATTTCATTTACGCTGAAAAATATGATGAGCGGGAAAATGAGCTCTGGCGATTTTTGAATCTGAACTAGGGTTTCTGGATTTTCAAAAAATCTCTGGCTTCTGTTGGCTTGCAGAGGTGTCTTTGGGGTACGGTGGTTCTGAAGGTTCGATCGGTGCCCCAGGAGGGTCCAATGGGGACTCCTCCGGCTCCTTTTCCAGGAAGTACTAGCTCTTATGCTGATTTGTTTAAAGAAGATTCTCCTCCGAAGAATGCCGAAGCCCAAAATATGGCATATAAAAAGCTCTTCACGACTGCTGGGAATAGGTCTTCAGCACGGCGTGTGAATGGTTGTTTACCGCAGGCCGAATCCAGGCCAAAAATCGTCATTGATCCCAGCATGGTTGAGGAGTCTGTCCTCTATAGAGCTAGACATGATTTAATCTGCAAGTTCATGGGTATTCGCCCTTCCCTGAGCTTTCTGCATTCTTGGATCCGCCAGAACTGGGAGCCCCACGGTGAGTTTTCATTGTGGTTTATTAGTAATGGTTATTTTATTGTCAGCTTCTCGGCTCTGGCCGATAGAAATAAGGCTTTTGAGTCGGAGAAGAAAAACCATGGCCCGACAGGGCTATTTGTTCAACCCTGGAGGGTAGGATTCGATCCTCGTGTTGAACCTACTGCTGTCCCAGTGTGGATTCGATTATATGCTCTTCCAATGGAATTCTGGGGTGAGCAGGTACTGGCAATGATTGGCAATTCGATTGGTAGACATCTGGGTGTTGCCAGAGACACTATTGAAGGGAGCATGGCGGTGTATGCTCGAATATGTGTGGAGATGAATCTGAGCCAGCCTTTGCCAGCAGAGTTGGAAATTGAACTGGCAGGTCTTTCCTGGATTCAACAGTTGGACTATGAGGCCCTACCCTTTAGATGTCGGGTTTGCCACAAGCATGGACATTTGGCCCGTTTCTGTCCTCTTAATATGAATGCCAATATGGAGGCCTCCTCAGGAATGCCAAACTCGCCTAAAGAGGATAAGGCTGCACCCAATAAAGATCCTATTAGCACCAGTCAGGGCCAGGAAGCTCAGAGAGAGGGTTTTGAACAGCCCAGAAGAAAAATACGGACAAAGAAAAAGGAGGGAAAGGAGCAATCTCATCTCAGGCCTGCCAATAGGTATGAGATTTTTAAGTCATTGGTTGATGAAGAGGATCAATCTATGGAGGGCTTGGAGGGTTTCAAGGAAACCTCTGTTGTTCCTGGGCAACTCCCCTCTCATCTTCTCCTGTCATTCAGCAGATAGTTGATCCCTCCGAGGTATCACAGCCAGTGTGTTCTGGTGCCTTAGTAGTCCATAACCAGGAGCAGACAGTTTCTCAGGATGTTCGCATGGGGATAGCAGAGAAAAATAGGGAAAGGCCATCTTTGGGGATAACCCAGATAGAAAAAAGATCAAAAAATAGTAATTCTCAGGGAGCTGGTAGAAGATCCAATAAGGAGCTGCTAGCAGCCCAGGGAGACAAATTGATCATGGGAGGATTGGTGAGGACAATTGACTCTTATTGCTCCCAGGGTAACCCATGATTATACAATCTTGGAATGTGAGGGGTTTAAACAGCAGAACCCATCAATCTGCTGTTCAAAGATTATTAGAGCATAGCAATACTGATTTTTTGCTTTTACAAGAGACCAAGATGTCTTTGGATCTTATGTCTAAAACAGTCAACAAAATTTGGAGGGGTGCTGGTCATATGGATGTGGCTGCCCAAGGTGCCTCGTGGGGGATTGTTACTCTGTGGAACTCTCTGGAATGGTCCGCAATAGAACACCTTGCCTGGAGGGGTGTTCTCACTTCCCTGTTTAGGAATAATGTCTCTGCAGAATTCATTCTTGTCACTAACTTTTATGGTTCTCAAACTCTAGAGGGTCAGAGGCGGCAGTGGAAGGTTGTGCATGACATGCGAGCATCAAGGGAAGATATAGACTGGATTATAGCGGGGGACTTTAACGCTAAATTATCTTCTAGAGACCAGGAAGGGGGATCACCTCTTTTGGATCCAGGGGACCGGTTCATGATTGCTCAAGTCCAGGCTTTGCACTTAGTGGACATTAAATGTCCTGGCAATAACTTCACTTGGACTAATAAAATGCGGGAGCCCCATAGTAGGAAGGTGAAGCTAGATCGCTTTTTGCTTTCAGAGGAGGTGTTTGTAAAATGGAATATCAATTTTTAGATTTTGGCAGGCCCTGTTTCTGATCACTGTCCTATTCTGTTGGAAAGCGGGACTAGGATGGGGATCCATCACAAACCTTTCAGATTTGAGAATTTTTGGCTTCAGAAAGAAGAACTTCGGGAGAAAATTCCACAGTGGTGGGAAGAGGGCCGCCCAGCTTATGGGAGAGCTATGTTTAGAATCCACAAACAACTTCAATATGTCAAATCTCAGTTGAAGTATTGGAGGCGTTCTAATAAATCTGACTTCCAGACCCAAAGAGCTCCGTTGGTGGCCCACTGGGATGAGGTCCAAAAATAGTTTAGAGAAGGAGTAATAACTGATCAGCTCAAAGTTGAGGATGATGCCTTGCGTTCTGCGGTTGAGGACATTGACAACCAGGAGGAGATCTATTGGAAACAGAGAGCAAGAACTTCCTGGTTATTAGAAGGGGATAGAAATACAAAATTCTTTCATCGGATTGCTTGTGCTCGAAGACAGATGAATAAGATGGAGGCCCTTCAAGATGAGAACGGTCATTCCTTTGATACTCTTCCAGGTATTCATTCCCATGCTATGGATTATTTTTCAAAGCTTTTTAAGGAAAGTGTGGTTCAAGATGTAGAGGCCCAAAATGAAGTTATTTCTGTCATACTTGCTATTATTTCGGAGGATGAAAATCAGGCCCTCCTCAAACCCATTGATAGGGATGAATTGAAAACTGTGGTCTTTGGAATGAGCACTGGTAAAACTCCTGGTCCAGATGGCTTCCCAATTGAGTTCTTTCAGGCTTTCTGGGACTGCTTAGAGGAAGATGTAAGGGTTGTTGTTGAAGAATCCAGAGAAAATAAGAGAATGCTTAAAGCTATAAACCACACGTTCATTACCTTGATTCCAAAAGGGGAGGAGGGGGTTCATATTTCAGATTATAGGCCTATTGCCTTATGTAATGTGGTGTACAAAATACTCACAAAGGTAATGGTTGAGCGCCTAAAACCTCTTCTTCACAACATTATCTCCTCTGAGCAAGGAGGCTTTGTTGAGGGACGACAGATTCTGGATGGGGTGGTTGTGGCCCAGGAAGCAATCCATTCAATGCACACTTCTGGTAATAAAGGGATGTTCATTAAATTGGATATGTCAAAGGCTTATGATAGGGTTGAATGGAGCCTCCTGGCTAAAATGATGGCAGCCTTCGGCTTCTCTCAGGGCTGGATTGAGTGGATCATGAGTTGTGTCTCTTCCCCGACTTACTCTGTGCTTATCAAGGGCCTTCCTTCGCAACCTTTTGGAGCTTCTCAGGGTCTGCACCAAGGGGATCCCTGTTCCCCTTATCTTTTTCTCATTCTGGCTGAAGGTCTTGGCAGACTTTTCTCGAGGAGAAGACAACAAGGCAGATTATTGGGTATTAGGGTGGGGGATGAAGTTGTATCGCACCTGCAGTTTGTGGATGACACTGGTTTGATGGGAGTAGCCAGCATCAGGGAAGCTAGAACGATTAGGGATACTCTTAATGTCTATCTCAGGGCTACTCAACAGGTCATTAATGACAAGAAATCCAAAGTGGTCTTTTTTAATCTGGAGCAAAGGCTTCAGAACAGAATTTTAGAAATCCTGGGATTCACTAGGACTTCTCTCCCTGTGGTTTACTTGGGTATCCCCTTGCACTTCAAGAGGCTGAAATTAGACACTTGGAGGAATATGTTGGAGTGTATCAAGGACAAGAATTAATCACTGGTCTCACAAGTGGTTAAGTTATGGTGGCAGATTAACGTTCTTACAATCAATCATTCAAGCCATGCCAATCTACAAATTTTCTATCCTGGCTGCCCCGCTTACAATATGGAAGGAGTTGGACAGGGATGGCTAGGAAGTTTTTGTGGGAAGGAGCTAAAGGAAAAAGAAAGTGGGCCTTAGTGGGTTGGGATAAAGTCACCCAGCCCAAGGTAAAAGGTGGGCTGGGACTGAGAGGATCCAAGTTAAATAATCAAGCCTTGGCTGGAAAGTTGTACTGGAGGTGGATTTCCCAACCAACTTCCTTATTCAGTAGAATTCTAACGAGTAAATATTTGGGTCAAGTTAACCCCAATGAGGTGGGCCGTTTCCCTCTGGATGGTACTGGATCCTTAGTGTGGCAGGCTCTCAAGCTAGGATCTCAGGTTATTAAAGATCAGCTATTTTGGAAAGTGGGGAGAGGGGAGAAGGCCCGTTTTTGGACTGATTCTTGGGATCAGTACCCACCCATCATTGTTGAATTCCCCGAGTTACTTCCAATAAAATCTGCCATAGAAATCATGGGTTGGGTCCAAATTGAAAGTTATTTCAACACTTCTCAGCTGGGGAGTATAAGTTTAAGAAGTTTAAGAGGTTGGAGGAGTGGCCAATTCCAATCCCCCCGGAGTTGGCACCCATCTTAACCAAAATCTTGACAGAAAGGTTTCTCACAGGGAGAGACGAGGAGGATGAATTAGCTTGGGGCTATGGGAGCCTTGGTGTTTATACAGTGAAGGACGGATATGACAAGATCCTCCCAGACCCTCCCCCCATTCTTTTTCGGTTGAGGATTGGAGAAAGATTTGGCACTCTAAGGGCTGGCCGAAAGTAAACTTTTTTGCTTGGCAGTTTATGCACAATGGTATTCTCACTTTTGACAATCTCAGATGTAGAGGAATCATCGGCCCTTCTCAATGTGTTTTATGCCACAAGAACGAAGAAACAACTGATCACCTGATGTTTGAGTGCCCTTTCACGCGTCAGATTTGGAAGCGCTGGCTCTCTCATTATAAAATCCAGGTTAATGGTGACATGAATCGGACTAATATTTGGGAAAGATGGAAGCGGGGTAGATTTACATCCAAAGCTCTTCAAATTGGGTGGGAGCTTGGTTTATACTTCATTTGGTGGCAAGTGTGGTTGGAGAGAAATGCTAGAATTTTTAGAGAAACCTTTTCCTCGCTAGATGGAGTTTGGCAGGTCATCTGGAGCAAAGTCACAGAAACTGTTGCCGTCTACGCTAAAGAGGAAACTCAGGTTGTTCCTGGGCCAATGGAAGAGGGAGTTGACCAGCGAGAGGGACAGAATAGAACCAGTTGGAAATCACCCCCAGAAGGCTGGATTAAAATCAATACTGATGGAGCTGCAAAGGGCAATCCGGGTAGCGCCGGTATTGGCGTGGTCTGCCGAAATCATGAGGGATCAGTGCTTTATTGGGAACTGCAGGGTTTGGGTAGAGCCACAAATAATGAAGCAGAAGCCATTGCTATCAAATCTGCCTCTATTTGGGCAGTTACTCAGGGTCACAGGAGGATAATTCTTGAATCCGATTCTCAAATTCTGGTTGGAGCTCTAGACTGCATGAGGAACTTTTCGTTGAACGCTTGGAGGTTGAGGATTCTGGTCTCTCAAATCAAGAAATTATGGAGGGAATTAGATGATGTGATTCCAGTATATGTGAGCAGAGATTTAAACAAAGCGGTCGATTTCTTGGCTAAGATGGGTGCTACGAAAGAGGTAGGGGTGCAGCTACACAGTGACATGCCTATTGAAGATGAGGTGATTAGGCAGGGCCTTGAAAGATCCTTGAGACAATGATCAATGAAAAAGCTAAGGGTGGTTTTTGTCATGATTTCGCGACCTGTTGCGCCATCGCGGCCATTGGCGGTAAGCTGTCGCGATATCGCGACATGTTGCGTCATCGCAGCTGCTGGAGAAAAGTTGTCACGATATCGCGACATGTTGCGCTGTCATGGCCGATGCGGGAAAGTTGTCATGATATCGTGACATGTTGCGCCGTTGCGGCCATCGAGGAAAAGTTGTCACGATATCGCGACATGTTGCGCCATCGCGGCCAAGGGAGGAAAGTTGTCGCGATATCGCGACATGTTGCACCGTCGCTGCCGTCGAGGGAAAGTTGTCACGATATCGCGACATGTTGCACTGTCGCGGCCGATGTGGGAAAGTTGTCGCGATATCGCGACATGTTGCACCATCGCGACCGTCGAGGAAAAGTTGTCACGATTTCGTGACATGTTGCACCGTCACGGCCAAGGGAGGAAAGTTGTCGCGATATCGCGACATGTTGTGCCATCGCGGCCAAGGGAGGAAAGTTGTCGCGATATCGCGACATGTTGCGCCGTCGCTGCCGCCGAGGGAAAGTTGTCACGATTTCGTGACATGTTGCGCCGTCGTGGCCAAGGGAGGAAAGTTGTCACGATTTCGTGACATGTTGTGTCGTTGCTATCGTCGAGGGAAAGTTGTCGCGATATCGCGACATGTTGCGCCGGCGCGGCCAAGGGAGGAAAATTGTCGCGATATCGCGACATGTTGCGCCGTCGCGGCCAAGGGAGGAAAGTTGTCGTGATATCGCGACATGTTATGCCATCGCGGCCGCTGGAGGAAAGTTGTCGCGATTTCGCGACGTGTTGCGTCGTTGTGGCCGCTGGTGGATTTTTGTCATGATATCGCGACATGTTGCTCCGTCGCGGCCAAGGATGGATTTTTGTCACGATTTCGTGACAGGTTGACTTTTTTGCGGTCAGAGGAGTCTTGTGTCGCGATTTCGCGACTTGTAGCTTTTTCGTGGATAGAGGTGAAGTTGGTGTTTGCTTGCGTGTTTTCGCGATAAGTTGTTGTAACAGACCTATCAGCTCTCTCAACTAGCTTGGTATTGGTTCAAGAGATTTGGATCCAGTGCAAATCTTCCTCTTCTCTTGTAATCATGTGCTTTCATTGTTTTCGGTTGGGATGTGTCTTATCCCAATTGTAACTGATCAATGTTTTAATACAAGTTTTTTTCAATTTTTTCAAAAAAAAAATCTTATTTTATTTACTCAATTGATTGCAAATGGAAGAAAATTTGAATTTAAATATATAAGTGAACATAGCAAATGTATAATCAAGAATCAAAACATAACAAAAGCTACAAGATCCATAAAAAATAGAATATATGCTTCAGATTCAATTTCTTTTCTCAAGAACTTGTTAACCATTTATCCCAAGATGAATATGTTGATAAATTGCTTGAGTGTTCAGAAAGACTAGATATAGCGAATTTGATCCAGTAGAATCCATATTTTTCCTACAAATGTAAGGATTGGGTGAACCCAAGGTTCATGATGATGAAGCATATTCAAAATAAGCAAGAGATAATATTGTAATATTAGACATAGCAACATAAAATTTAAACCTATTACACTATCTAGTCAAAATTAACATTAGCTTTTAGAGTTTGATTAGTAAAATCTAAGTGCTTTGTCAACAATATAGATGACCTAAACAAAACATTATTATTTGAAAAAATATATAAATATAAGCATAACATCAAAATTTAATGGTATTAAGATATATACAATGTTAAGCTTTGAATAGGAATATTGTTGTGAATATATTTATGATGAATACACATTCACATTTAGAGAATATTTACAATCAAAAGTTGAAGAAAATAGCTTAAATGCATATAACAAGTCAATATTTCAAAAATTATAAAGTGAAGCATTTAAATCCTTATGCATCTATAATGAACATTTCTAAAGATATATATTTAGAATTCAATTAATATTAGGTTTTCAAATTCCATAAGATGAAGACAAGGCATTTAGTTATATTTTTATTAATTTATAATATCTTGTACCATATTCATTTAAGTCCTTATAATCCTTTATGTAATTATGAATGGTGAGCATCATGTTATTATATATTTTGTTGCCATACTAGTGATGATCCTAGGTTAACCTTTACTAGATTTTGAACAAAAATGTTTTTATTACAATGACATATGACAAAGCCATGAAAATTAAGTCTTATAAAAAGAATCATATCATACCTATAATAATATTAAGAACTTATGCTCTCATAAACAAAAATGTGTAGTCCACCTATATACAACTACACTTATTTTATAATGATACTTTCTAACAAGGTAATAAACATATTCAAGTCATGACCATCATGGTAAAGAATAATCACTATTATCTTTATATTTAAAGACTTTTAATTATTTTAACTAATACATTCACAATTTCCCTATATGTAATATGTAATGTATACAGAAGCACACTATAGAGAGTCCACCAAAATTAGCTTGCTTACATAACTAAAATACTTTTACTTCTTTTTATTATTGAATTGCATACGTGTAAATTCTATATAATGGCAAATGTTTTTATAAAATCGAGTTCTTTGTTATACTAGACCATATTTATAAAATAGATCATCATCCCACAAGGACCTTGTGCTATGAGATCCAAAAGTACACGTAAACTATTACAAAAATATTAATAATCATAATAATAATTTTAACAAATAACTCTTCGGTTGAATGCAATATCCCATAATTCCAACAAAAGATCAAGCCAACATCTTATTAAATAAGAACGAATACGTAATAAATATAAAAACACATACCATATTCAGTTATTATAATAAGGTTGTTTACTGTAAATAATTTGTATAGCCTTCAACACATCGTCGACAGCAGTTTTTAGTGAATTCGACTCGTTCAACACATTTTTGCAAACATCCAAATTAGAACGGGGCTTGCCTACTGAATTCCTCAGTGCAGATTTTGCATTGTGTAACTTGGGTATCGTTACCAATGAATTCTTCAAGTCTTGAAATATGGCTATGCAATGATTGAGAGCTTGGCTATTGGAAGGTTCTTGCCTTTGTCCCAAATTATTTTGCATAGAAACAATAAGCTTATCGACTTCAGCAGCAACAGCAGCTATAGCAAATTCAATGATGATTTCCTTGCCCGACCTTATCTTCTTCTTCGCCTCGGGATATGATGATATCGTTGAAATACAAGACATAGGATCAGCCATGTCTCTACACGCCTTTTCAATTGTATTTGTTTCATCTGCACTACAGCCAACAAAAAGCATCAATAGTATTATGCCTACAACAACCAAACCAACTCTCCTATAATCCATGTTCAATTATCCCTTGGGAAGAGGAGAGGAGAAAATAAAACTCTTATGACAAGAAGAGAGCAAAAGCAAAAGGTATCCTCTCGTGCACAAGCATGCATTCGTTCTATACTCCGGTTTTCTTGCTTGCATCCTTCTCCTTTTATAGCATATATTAGGCCCCCATAATGGTGTGTAACGAATATTTGTTTTCTTTCATTGGAATATGCTCCAATAGAATCTTAATATTTTGATAAGGGGAGTTATAAAATATTGCATTTTGAAATGGTAATGAAGAGTCTAATTAATAATGTGTTAAATAATTAATAGCAACTCCACAATAATAATAAATAAAATAGTAACTCTCCACTTAGCAGTTAGTAAAAACAATGTGGATGTAATCAACTTTCCTATATATCCAAAACAAAACTAAAAATAACAATAATAGTATAAGTTAATATTTTAAGGCATACTTTAAATTAAAAGTAAGTAAAATTTATAACAGTAGATGATAATATTAATAAAAATATTTTTATAATATATTTCCAGTTTATATAAGTAATAAATTAAATTTATCTTTATATATAATAATGTTTAAGCTTTTAAAATATTCCTTTTCATGTATAAGTATTATATTACAAATTTCAACAATGGATGTATATATATTTATTTTTGAAACAAAAAATAAATTCAACAACATTATAAATGTTATTATAGAAAAATATATTCAAATGATGCATATCAATAAGAGGATAGACATCAAAATATTTCGTTTCCTTAGCTTAAATTTGTGGTGGATATATTACATGTCTGAAATTTAATTTTAATTTTAATTATTATTTGGATGATCATGACATTAAACCCAATAAAAAAGAAAAGATATATAATACCAATTTGTATAAAATATAGTAATGGTTTTTCTCAAAATTAATGATTATGATTATTATTAATATTACTTTGTAGGTGCCACAACAACGTAATTATTCACAATGGTTCGAATATAGATACTAGATAAATTAATAATAATAGATAATTTAATAGTACCAATAGGCTTAGGGGAACATAAATTCATCCTATAAAATATGTTTGGGATAATCCAAACTTCTTTCTTTGAATCCTATAACATAGGTATATCTTGTAATATTAAGCTTTAAAAAGATATATTGTTATAATTTTTATGAGAAATATATATTTGTACATCATGAAAATGGTTAGAGCTTGTGTAATATTAAAAATAAATATAGATCCCTAGTATATAAGATTATGGATAGTACAAAGTGAAACATTCAAATCCTAATGCATCCTTAATGAAATTTTTGAAAAAAATATATCATCAAAATTTAGGGTTTCCTATGATTTGAGAGTCCCTAAGAAACCACTTTTCGTACCTTTTGGTCAATTTGCACGATAAGAATCTTACCATTTATGTTATGTTTTGATTTGACAATTATTTTGGATAAAAATATTATGGGATCTTGAAGAAAAAAATTATATTATAAATGACATATAAAGAAAGTAAAGAAATAGAATTGGCAACATAATTAGAATCATATCATGATAGATATAACATCATCCTTAGACATGATATGAGATGTGTCTATTTAGATAATGTTTAGAACATGTGTGTTGTGTGTGTTTTTAAAGTTGAGAACAAGATTTCATGCATCCAATAATTAAGATTTTGAAAAGCATAAATTGAAACATTCAAATCCTTATTTAGGCTAAACATGGATTGCAAAGACCTTAGACTAGGGCAAGTAATTTAGTTCTAATTTTATTTATTTTGGAGATCTTGTGTCACACAACATTAAGTCCTTTTTTCATGCCATCATGTATGGTAAACATCTTAACATTTTATGTTTTTATTTTATTTGCAAATGGTCCTTTAATTAAACATTTACAAATATTAAGAAAATAATTGTATTGAAATAACATGTGTTAAAGAGATGACAATTGTATATGATAATATAACTAATATTTTCTGACAGTTTTATTTTTTAATTGGTTATAGAACTTAATCGTCAATTCATCCTATTCAAAGAATTTTTATTTTCTAAACTAAAAGTCAATATTTGATATAATATGAAAAGGAAAAAGCTCTATTAATTGTAGGCGCTTTATAATTTATAGATAGCTTAGGATTTTATGGGTTAAGGAAAGGGTCTATTAAAATTCATTGTTTACTAGAGGAAATTGAATCTCTTCATTCATCTAAGTTCTAAAGGTGATATGTAGGATATCTAAAAGATATAAAAAGATATTGAATTATTGTTATCTGTATGCCTTTACATAATATTGATATATGCTTAACATATTTGGTTGGAATAGAATTTAGATAGGCATAAAGTTAGTCATGAAATAACAACACTATGTACATAGCATGAACCTTTGAATATGATTACAATGTATGTAATTTTAAACTTTTCAAATAAAATAAGATATTTATAATTCATGGGTGAATAAAAGGATTCAACTAAGTTAAAATTGTATGAGAATGGATCTAAGACCATGAAAGTAAAAGAAGAAGGAAGAGTTTACAAGAGATTGTTGTAGAAATAAATAAAGAAAGATCATATAAAGTATAAGAGGAGAAAGAAGATTAGGAGTTATAAAGTTTATACTAAAGTTTATTTTTGAAAAGTGTGGAGTGATAAGGATTTCTACTTTATTTATTTTATTTTGAGTTTTCAAAGTATTTGTGATAGAAGGTTTTCTTTTAGAATATTTTAAATTTTTTAGAAAAAATAAATTGAAAACTTTATTTAAAGTTTTTGAAATTTTGTAGCTTTATTTTTTGGAGTTTAAAGGTTTTCTACATTGAAGACTAAATCTAAAAATCTGTAAAATTTATATTTTTTATTTATTTATTTGGGAGTCATAAGGTGCGCTACTTCAAAGTAATCAATTACAAAAAATCATATTTTAATATAGGGAAATATAAGAGCTATTTATCACATGACTGATAACTTACATTGGTTTGAATATTTAGAAGTCAAGGATAATATCTCTCTAAAGATTGTAGATGATAACAAATATCTAGTTCATGGAACCAATAAAGTAATATCTAGTAGGTATTTTTCATGTTTCATACTAGAGAATGTTTTATACGATTCAGAATGATCATCCAATCTTATTTCATTTACGCTGAAAAATATGATGAGCGAGAAAATGAGCTCTGGCGATTTTTGAATCCGAAATAGGGTTTTTGGATTTTTGAAAAATCTTTGGCTTCTGTTGGCTTGCAGAGGTGTCTTTGGGGTACGGTGGTTCTAAAGGTTCGATAGGTGCCCTAGGAGGGTCCAATGGGGACTCCTTCGGCTCCTTTTCCAGGAAGTACTAGCTCTTATGCTGATTTGTTTAAAGAAGATTCTCCTCCGAAGAATGCCAAAGCCCAAAATATGGCATATAAAAAGCTCTTCACGACTGCTGGGAATAGGTCTTCAGCATGGCATGTGAATGGTTGTTTACCGCAGGCCGAATCCAGGCCAAAAATCGTCATTGATCCCAGCATGGTTGAGGAGTTTGTCCTCTATAGAGCTAGACATGATTTAATCTACAAGTTCATGGGTATTCGCCCTTCCTTGAGCTTTCTACATTCTTGGATCCACCAGAACTGGGAGCCCCACGATGAGTTTTCATTGTGGTTTATTAGTAATGGTTATTTTATTGTTAGCTTCTCGGCTCTGGCCGATAGAAATAAGGCTTTTGAGTTGGATAAGAAAAACCATGGCCCTACAGGGCTATTTGTTCAACCCTGGAGGGTAGGATTCGATCCTCGTGTTGAACCTACTGCTATCCTAGTGTGGATTCGATTATATGCTCTTCTAATGGAATTTTAGGGTAAGCAGGTACTGGCAATGATTGGCAATTCAATTGGTAAACATCTAGGTGTTGCCAGAGACACTATTGAAGGGAGCATGGTAGTGTATGCTCGAATATGTGTGGAGATGAATCTGAGCCAGCCTTTGTTGGTAGAGATGGAAATTGAACTGGCAGGTCTTTCCTGGATTCAACAGTTGGACTATGAGGCCCTACCCTTTAGATGTCGAGTTTGCCACAAGCATGGACATTTGGCTCATTTTTGTCCTCTTAATATGAATGCCAATATGGAGGCCTCCTCAGGAATGCCAAACTCGCCTAAATAGGATAAGGCTGCACCCAATAAAGATCCTATTAGCACCAGTCAGGGCCAAGAAGCTCAAAGAGAGGGTTTTGAACAACCCAAAAGAAAAATACGAACAAAGAAAAAGGAGGGAAAGGAGCAATCTCATCTCAGGCCTGCCAATAGGTATGAGATTTTTAAGTCATTGGTTGATGAAGAGGATCAATCTATGGAGGGATTGGAGGGTTTCAATGAAACCTCTATTTTTCCTGGGCAACTCCCCCTCTCATCTTCTCCTGTCATTCAGCAGATAGTTGATCCCTCTGAGGTATCACAGCCAGTGTGTTCTGGTGCCTTAGTAGTCCATAACCAGGAGCAAACAGTTTCTCAAGATGTTTACATGGGGATAGCAAATAAAAATAGGGAAATGCCATCTTTGGGGATAACCCAGATAGAAAAAAGATCAAAAAATAGTAATTCTCAGGGAGCTGGTAGAAGATCCAATAAGGAGTTGCTAGCAGCCCAGGAAGACAAATTGATCATGGGAGGATTGGTGAGGACAATTGACTCTTATTGCTCCTAGGGTAACCCATGATTATACAATCTTGGAATGTGAGGGGTTAAAACAGCAGAACACATCAATCTGTTGTTCAAAGATTATTAGAGCATAGCAATACTAATTTTTTGCTTTTACAAGAGACCAAGATGTCTTTGGATATTATTTCTAAAACAGTCAACAGAATTTGGAGGGGTGCTGGTCATATGGATGTGGCTGCCCAAGGTGCCTCAGGGGAGATCTATTGGAAATAGAGAGCAAGAACTTCCTGGTTATTATAAGGGGATAGAAATACAAAATTCTTTCATTGGACTGCTTGTGCTTGAAGACAGATGAATAATATGGAGGCCCTTCAAGATGAGAACGGTCATTCCTTTGATACTCTTCCAGGTGTTCATTCCCATGCTATGGATTATTTTTTAAAGCTTTTTAAGGAAAGTGTGGTTCAAGATGTAGAGGCCCAAAATGAAGTTATTTCTGTCATACCTGCTATTATTTCGGAGGATGAAAATCGAGGCCCTCCTCAAACCCATTGATAGGGATGAATTGAAAACTATGGTCTTTGGAATGAGCACTGGTAAAACTCCTGGTCCAGATGGCTTCCCAATTGAGTTCTTTCAGGATTTTTGGGACTGCTTAGAGGAATATGTAAGGGTTGTTGTTGAAGAATCCAGAGAAAATAAGAGAATGCTTAAAGCTATAAACCACATGTTCATTACCTTGATTCCAAAATGGGAGGAGGGGGTTCATATTTCAGATTATAGGCCTATTGCCTTATGTAATGTGGTGTACAAAATACTCACAAAGGTAATGGCTGAGCGCCTAAAACCTCTTCTTCACAACATTATCTCCTCTGAGCAAGGAGGCTTTATTGAGGGACGGCAGATTACGGATGGGGTGGTTGTGGCCCAGGAAGCAATCCATTCAATGCACATTTCTAGTAATAAAGGGATGTTCATTAAATTGGATATGTCAAAGGCTTATGATAGGGTTGAATGGAGCCTCCTGGCTAAAATTATGGTAGCCTTCGGCTTCTCTCAAGGCTAGATTGAGTGGATTATCAACTGTGTCTCTTCCTCGACTTATTCTATGCTTATCAAGGGCCTTCCTTCGCAACCTTTTGGAGATTCTCGAGGTTTGTGCCAGGGGGATCCTTGTTCCCCTTATCTTTTTCTCATTCTGGCTGAATTTCTTGGTAGACTTTTCTCGAGGAGAAGACAGCAAGGCATATTATTGGGTATTAGGGTGGGGGATGAAGTTGTATCACACCTATAGTTTGTGGATGGCACTGGTTTGATGGGAGTAGCCAGCATCAGGGAAGCTAGAACGATTAGGGATACTCTTAATGTCTATCTCAAGGCTACTCAACAGGTCATTAATGACAAGAAATCCAAAGTGGTCTTTTTTAATCTGGAGCAAAGGCTTCATAATAGAATTTTAGAAATCCTGGGATTCACTAGGACTTCTCTCCCTGTGGTTTACTTGGGTATCCCCTTGCACTTCAAGAGGCTAAAATTAGACACTTGAAGGAATATGTTGGAGTGTATCAAGGACAGAATTAATCACTGGTCTCACAAGTGGTTAATTTATTATGGTAGATTAACGTTCTTACAATCAGTCATTCAAGCCATGCCAATCTACAAATTTTCTATCCTGGTTGCCCCGCTTACAATATGGAAAGAGTTGGATAGGATGGCTAGGAATTTTTTGTGGGAAGGAGCTAAAGGAAAAAGAAAGTGGGCCTTAGTGGGTTGGGATAAAGTCACTCAGCCCAAGGTAAAAGGTGGGTTGGGACTAAGAGGATCCAAGTTAAATAATCAAGCCTTTGCTAGAAAGTTGTACTGGAGGTGGATTTCCCAACCAACTTCCTTATTCAGTAGAATTCTCACGAGTAAATATTTGGGTCAAGTTAATCCCAATGAGGTGGGCCATTTCCCTCCGGATGGTACTAGATCCTTAGTGTGGGAGGCTCTCAAGCTAGGATCTCAGGTTATTAAAGATCAGCTATTTTGGAAAGTGGGGAGAGGGGAGAAGGCCCGTTTTTGGACTGATTCTTGGGATCAGTACCCACCCATCATTGTTGAATTCCTCGAGTTACTTCCAATAAAATTTGCCATAGAAATCATGGGTTGGGTCCAAATTGAAAGTTATTTCAACACTTCTTAGCTGGGGGAGTATAGGTTTAAGAAGTTTAAGAGGTTGGAGGAGTGGCCAATTCCAATCCCCCTAGAGTTGGCACCCATCTTAACCAAAATCTTGACAGAAAGGTTTCTCACAGGGAGAGACAAGGAGGATGAATTAGCTTGGGGCTATGGGAGCCTTGGTGTTTATACAGTGAAATACGGATATGACAAGATCCTCCCAGATCCTCCCCCCATTCTTTTTTAGTTGAGGATTGGAGAAATTTTTGGCACTCTAAGGGCTAGCCGAAAGTAAACTTTTTTGCTTGGCAGTTTATGCACAATGGTTTTCTCACTTTTGACAATATCAGATGTAGAGGAATCATTGGCCCTTCTCAATGTGTTTTATGTCACAAGAACGAAGAAACAGCTAATCACCTGATGTTTGAGTGCCCTTTCACGTGTCATATTTGGAAGCGCTGGCTCTCTCATTATAAAATCCAGGTTAATGGTGACATGAATCAGACTAATATTTGGGAAAGATGGAAGTACGGTAGATTTACATCCAAAGATCTTCAAATTGGGTGGGAGCTTGGTTTATACTTCATTTGGTGGCAAGTGTGGTTGGAGAGAAACGCTTGAATTTTTAGAGAAACCTTTTCCTCGCTAGATGGAGTTTGGCAGATCATCTGGAGAAAAGTCACAGAAACTGTTGCCATCTATGCTAAAGAGGAAACTCAGGTTGTTCCTGGGCCAATGGAAGAGTGAGTTGACCAGCGAGAGGGACAAAATAGAACCAGTTGGAAATCACCCCCAGAAGGTTGGATTAAAATCAATACTGATGGAGCTACAAAGGGCAATCTGGGTAGCGTCGGTATTGGTGTGGTCTGCCAAAATCATGAGGGATCAATGCTTTATTGGGAACTACAGGGTTTGGGTAGAGCCACAAATAATGAAGCAGAAGCCATTGCTATCAAATCTGCCTCTATTTGGGCAGTTACTCAATGTCACAGGAGGATAATTCTTGAATCTGATTCTCAAATTCTGGTTGGAGATCTAGACTGCATGAGGAACTTTTTGTTGAATGCTTGGAGGTTGAGTATTTTGGTTTCTCAAATCAAGAAATTATGGAGGGAATTAGATGATGTGATTCCAGTATATGTGAGCAAATATTTCAACAAAGCGGCCGATTTCTTGGCTAAGATGGGTGCTGCGAAAGAGGTAGGGGTGCAGCTGCACAGTGACATGCCTATTGAAGATGAGGTGATTATGCAGGGCCTTGAAAGATCCTTGAGAAAATGATCAATGAAAAAGCTAAGGGTGGTTTTTGTTGTGATTTCACGACCTATTGCGCCATCGCGGCCATTGGTGAAAAGCTGTCGCGATATCGCGACATGTTGCGTCATCGCGGCTGTTGGAGAAAATTTGTCGTGATATCATGACATGTTGCGTTGTCATGGCCTATGCAAGAAATTTGTCATGATATTGCGATATGTTGCACCATTGCAGCCGCCGAGGAAAAGTTGTCGCGATATAGCAACATGTTGCGCTGTCGTGGCCAAGGGAGGAAAGTTGTCACAATATCGTGACATGTTGCACCGTCGCTGCCGTCGAGGGAAAGTTGTCACGATATCATGACATGTTGCGCTATCATGGCCGATGTGGGAAAGTTGTCACAATATCGTGACATGTTGCGTCATCGCGACCGTCGAGGAAAAGTTGTCACGATTTCACGACATGTTGCATCATCGCAGCAAAGGGAGGAAAGTTGTCGTGATATCGTGACATGTTGTGCCGTCGTAGCCAAGGGAGGAAAGTTGTCATGATATCGTGACATGTTGCACCGTCACTACTGTCGAAGGAAATTTGTCACGATTTCGTGACATGTTGCATCATCGTGGCCAAGGGAGGAAAGTTGTCACGATTTTGCGACATGTTGCGTCGTTGCTGTCGTCGAGGGAAAGTTGTCGCGATATCATGACATGTTGCACCGGTGCAGCCAAGTGAGAAAAATTATCGTGATATCGTGACTATTTGCATCATCACGGCCAAGGGAGGAAACTTGTCACGATTTCACAACATGTTACGCCGTCGCGGCCGCTAGAGGAAATTTGTCGTGATTTCGCGATGTGTTGCGTCGTTGTGGCCATTGGTGGATTTTTGTTGCAATATCATGACATGTTGCTCCATCACGGCCAAAGATGGATTTTTGTCACGATTTCACGACATGTCGTGATTTCGTGACATGTCACGATTTCGTGACAGGTTGACTTTTTTGCGGTCAGAGGAGTCTTGTGTTGCAAATTTCGTGACTTGTAGCTTTTTTGCGAACAGAGGTGAAGTTGGTTTTTGCTAAGTTCTTTCGCGATAAGTTGTTGTAACAGATCTATCAGCTCTCTCAGCTAGCTTGGTATTGGTTCAAGAGATTTGGATCCAGTGCAAATATTCCTCTTCTCTTGTAATCATGTGCTTTCATTGTTTTCGGTTGGGATGTGTCTTATCCCAATTGTAACTGATCAATGTTTTAATACAAGTTTTTTTCAAGTTTTTCAAAAAAAAAATCTTATTTCATTTACTCAATTGATTGCAAATGGAAGAAAAATTGAATTTAAATATATAAGTGAACATAGCAAATGTATAATCAAGAATCAAAACATAACAAAAGCTACAAGATCCATAAAAAATAGAATATATGCTTCAGATTCAATTTCTTTTCTCAAGAACTTGTTAACCATTTATCCCAAGATGAATATGATGATAAATTGCTTGAGTGTTCAGAAAGACTAGATATAGCGAATTTGATCTAGTAGAATCCATATTTTTCCTATAAATGTAAGGATTGGGTGAACCCAAGGTTCATGATGATGAAGCATTATCAAAATAATCAGGAGATAATATTGTAATATTAGACATAGCAACATAAAATTTAAACCTATTACACTATCTGGTCAAAATTAACATTATATTTTAGAGTTTGATTAGTAAAATCTAAGTGCTTTATCAACAATATATATGACCTAAAAAAAACATTATTATTTGAAAAAATATATAAATATAAGCATAACATCAAACTTTAATGGTATTAAGATATATACAATGTTAAGCTTTGAATAGGAATATTGTTGTGAATATATTTATGATGAAGACACATTCACATTTAGAGAATATTTACAATCAAAAGTTGAAGAAAATAGCTTAAATGCATATAACAAGCCAATATTTCAAAAATTATAAAGTGAAGCATTTAAATCTTATGAATCTATAATGAACATTTCTAAAGATATATATTTAGAATTCAATTAATATTAGGTTTTCAAATTCCATAAGATGAAGGCAAGGCATTTAGTTATATTTTTATTAATTTATAAGATCTTGTACCATATTCATTTAAGTCCTTATAATCCTTTATGTAATTATGAATGGTGAGCATCATGTTATTATATATTTTTTTGCCATACTAGCGATGATCCTAGGTTAACCTTTACTAGATTTTGAACAAAAATGTTTTTATTACAATGACATATGACAAAGCCATGAAAATTAAGTCTTATAAAAAGAATCATATCATACCTATAATAATATTAAGAACTTATGCTCTCATAAACAAAAATGTGTAGTCCACCTATATACAACTACACTTATTTTATAATGATACTTTCTAACAAGGTAATAAAAATATTCAAGTCATGACCATCATGGTAAAGAATAATCACTATTATCTTTATATTTAAAGACTTTTAATTATTTTAACTAATACATTCACAATTTCCCTATATGTAATGTATACAGAAGCACACTATAGAGAGTCCACCAAAATTAGCTTGCTTACATAACTAAAATACTTTTACTTCTTTTTATTATTGAATTGCATACGTGTAAATTCTATATAATGGCAAAGGTTTTTATAAAATCGAGTTCTTTGTTATACTAGACCATCTTTATAAAATAGATCATCATCCCACAAGGACCTTGTGCTCTTAGAGCCAAAAGTACACGTAAACTATTACAAAAATATTAATAATCATAATAATAATTTTAACAAATAACTCTTCGGTTGAATGCAATATCCCATAATTCCAACAAAATATCAAGCCAACATATTATTAAATAAGAACGAATACGTAAGAAATATAAAAACACATACCATATTCAGTTATTATGATATGGTTGTTTACTGTAAATAATTTGTATAGCCTTCGACACATCGTCGATGGTAGTTTTTAGTGAATTCGACTCGTTCAACACATTTTTGCAAACATCCAAATCAGAACGGGCCTTGCCTACTGAATTCCTCAGTGCAAAATTTGTATTGTGTAACTTGGGTATCGTTACCAAAGAATTCTTCAAGTCTTGAAATATGGCTATGCAATGATTGAGAGCTTGGCTATTGGAAGGTTCTTGCCTTTGTCCCAAATGATTTTGCATAGAAACAATAAGCTTATCGACTTCACCAGCAACAGCAGCTATAGCAAATTCAATGACGATTTCCTTACCCGACCTTATCTTCTTCTTCGCCTCGGGATATGATGATATCGTTGAAAGACAAGACATAGGATCAGCCATGTCTCTACATGCCATTTCAATTGTATTTGTTTCATCTGCACTACAGCCAACAAAAAGCATCAATAGTATTATGCCTACAACAACCAAACCAACCCTCCTATAATCCATGTTCAATTATCCCTTGTGAAGAGGAGAGAAGAAAATAAAACTCTTATGACAAGAAGAGAGCAAAAGCAAAAGGTATCCTCTCGTGCACAAGCATGCATTCGTTCTATAACGCGGTTTTCTTGCTTGTGTCCTCCTTTTATAGCATATATTAGGCCCTTATAATGGTGCGTAACGGAATATTTGTTTTCTTTCATTCGAATATGCTCCAATAGAATCTTAATATTTTGATAAGGGGAGTTACAAAATATTGCATTTTAAATTGGTAATAAAGTGTCTAATTAATAATTTATTAAATAATTAATAGCAACTCAGAATAATTATAAATAAAATAGTAACTCCCCACTTAGAAGTTAGTAAAAACAATGTGGATGTAATCAACTTTCCAATATATCCAAAACAAAACTCATAACAATAATGGTATAAGTTAATATTTTTAGGTATACTTTAAATTAAAAGTAAGTAAAATTTATAACAATAGATGATAAGTTTAATTAAAAGATTTTTATAATATATTTCCAGTTTATATAAGTAATAAATTAAATTTATCATAAGCTTTTAAAATATTCATTTTCATGTATAAGTATTATATTACAAATTTCAACAATGGATATATATATATTTATTTTTGAAACAAAAAATAAATTCAACAACATTATAAATGTTATTATAGAAAAATTTATTCAAATGATGCATATCAATAAGAGGATAGACATCAAAATATTTTGTTTCCTTAGCTTAAATTTGTGGTGGATATATTACATGTGAAATTTAATTTTAATTTAAATTATTATTTGGATGATCATGACATTAAACCCAATAAAAAAGAAAAGGTATATAATACCAATTTGTATAAAATATATTAATGGCTTTGCTCAAAATTAATGATTATGATTATTATTAATTTTACTTTGTAGGTGCCACAACAATGTAATTATTTACAATGGTTCCAATATAGATACTAGATAAATTTATAATAATATATAATTTAATAGCATCGATGATAATTTTTTCATGCCATCATGTATGGTAAACATCTTAACAGTTTATGTTTTTATTTTATTGGCAAATGGTCCTTTAATTAAACATTTATAAATATTAAGAAAATAATCGTATTGAAATAACATGTGTTAAAGAGATGAAAATTGTATATGATAACATAACTAATATTTTCTAACAGTTTTATTTTTTAATTGGTTATAGAACTTAATTGTCAATTCATCCTGTTCAAAGAATTTTTATTTTCTAAACTAAAAGTCAATATTTGATATAATATGAAAAGGGAAAAGCTCTATTAATTGTTGATGCTTTATAATTTATAGATAGCTTAGGATTTTATGGGTTAAGGAAAGGGTCTATTAAGAGGAAATTGTATCTCTTCATTCATCCAACTTCTAAAGGTGATATGTAGGATATCTAAAAGATATAAAAAGAGAATGAATTATTGTTATCTGTATGCCTTTACATAATATTGATATATGCTTAACATATTTGGTTGGAATAGAATTTAGATAGGCATAAATTTAGTCATGGAATAACAACACTATGTACATAGCATGAACCATTGAATATGATTACAATGTATGTAATTTTAAACTTTTCAAACAAAATAAGATATTTATAATTCATGGATGAATAAAAGGATTCAAATAAGTTAAAATTGTATGAGAATGGATCTAAAAAATACTATGATAAGAAAATATAGTATGACAAAATTGATCCTTTCTCTCTCCACTTCATTGTGTTAATTCATACTATAGTATATAACAATGTATATGTCCATACTGTAAATAATTCTCTTTGCAATACCTTTTGATTGATGGATTTTAAATTTATTTTTCTACTTTTGATCAGAAGAGTAACTATATGTTATACAAATATGATAATAATATTTATCTTCTACTAGTCCAAACTAGTTATTTTCTTCTCACAAATTATGATGGTTATGTTGCTTTATTTAGAAATGTATTTATTTGCATATTTAATTTGGAACCTAACATCTATAATATTCATTTTCAATAAAATATCAACATATGGATTTTAAGTATGTATTGATATGTATATAACATAGAATTCCATTTTGAGGGAGAGGATGTGATATAATTCACTATATATTACAAAAAGAACTCAATTGTTTTATAATTCATCCTAAAGGTTTTATTCCAAGAGATAAACATGATTAGATAATATAATTACACTAGTATTAAGTTCATTCTTTTGTATAATACTGATAGGTGGATAATATCATTATTTTCCAAAGAATGGATGTATTCCAATGAAATAGTATGTCCTTTAAGTCATGAATATTTATAATCCATTAGTGACAATAACAAAATGAAATTAATTTGACTCTTCCAAGATATTTTTATAAATAAATAATAACCTCATTAGCTTCATGAACACTGAATCATAAAACTAGTTCAAGGACCTTAGGTTTGTCCTTGGACTATTCGATGATATATAGGACATGATGATAATAACAAAATATAAAAACATGTATCAATTATATTTCTATAACCTATTTAAATTTCATTTGTTTGAGCATTACAAGTCTCATAAGTAGTGATGTAAACTCAGCTACAAGAGACCAACAAAATGGACTTCAGTCACATACCACAAATGCAATAATGGAAGAAAACTACAAATTGATATTCTTCTCATTCCTGAATTCACACCTCTTCTAAAAATATTACAATCCATCATATAGCAACTGAAAACCCTAAAGAAACCCTAAAAACGTCTTGTTTCTAAAACTGCTAAAAATAGATATTCTTTCTAAAAACTTCTAAAAATAGAAATGAGTCATATTTCACCCAAATTTGGTGCACACATCCCTCTTACAATAAAAACCCTTACTTTAAAATATTTGATCTCAAATTGAGGTATAACAAAAGATAATAAACTTCTAACATCAAAAAAAACTCAAAAAACCCTAGAACATATTCTAAAAGCTAATTTTAGGAAAATATATTTTATGAGAAATATATATGTGTATATTATAAAAATATTTAGAGCTTGTGTGATGTTAAAAATAAATCCAGATCCCTAGTAGATAATATTATGGATAGTACAAAGTGAAACATTCAAATCCTAATGCATCCTTAATGAAATTTTTGAAAAAAAAAATATCATCAAAATTTAGGGTTTCTTATGATTTGAGAGTATCTAAGAAACCACTTTTCGTATCTTTTGGTCAATTTGCATGATAAGAATCTTACCATTTATGTTATGTTTTTATTTGACAATTATCATGGATAAAAATATTATGGGATCTTGAAGAAAAAAATTATATTATAAATGACATATAAAAAAGTAAATAAATATAATCTAGAAACATAATTAGAATCATATCATGATAGATATAACATCATCCATAGACATGATATAAGATGTGTCTATTTAGATCGTTTTTATAACATGTGTTTTGTGTGTGTTTTCAAAGTTGGGAACAAGATTTCATGCATCAAATAATCAAGATTTTGAAAAGCATAAATCGAAATATTTGAATCCTTATTTAGGCAAAACATGGATTGCAAAGACCTTAGACTAGGGCAAATAACTTAGTTCTATTTTTTTTTATTTTGGAGATCTTGTGTCACACAACATTAAATCCTTTTTTCATGTCTTCATGTATGGTAAACATCTTAACATCTTATTTTTTATTTCATTGGCATATGATCCTTTAATTAAACATTTACAAATCTTAAGAAAATAATTGTATTGAAATAACATGTGTTAAAGAAATGAAAATTGTATATGATAACATAACTAATATTTTCTAGCAGTTTTATTTTTTAATTGATTATAGAACTTAATCGTCAATTCATCCTATTCAAAGAATTTTTATTTTCTAAACTAAAAATCAATATTTGATATAAGATGAAAAAGAAAAAGCATTATTAATTGTAAACGATTTCTAATTTATATATAGCTTAGGATTTTATGGTTTAAGGAAAGGGTCTATTGAAATTTATTGTGTACTAGAGGAAATTGAATCTCTTCATTCATCCAAGTTCTAAAGGTGATATGTATGATATCTAAAAATTATAAAAAGAGATTGAATTATTGTTATCTGTATGCCTTTACATAATATTGATATATGCTTAACATATTTGGTTGGAATAGAATTCAGATAGGCATAAATTTAGCCATGAAATACCAACACTATGTACATAGCATGAACCTTTGAATATGGTTACAATGTATGTAATTTTAAACTTTTCAAACAAAATAAGATATTTATAATTCATGGGTGAAGAAAAGGATTCAACTAAGTTAAAAGTGTATGATAATGGATCTAAAAATCACAATGATAAGAAAATATAGTATGACAAAATCGATGCTTCCTCTCTCCACTTCATTGTGTTAATTCATCCTATAGGATATAACAATGTATATTTCCATACTCGAAATACTTCTCTTTGCAATGCCCTTTGAATGATGGATTTTAAAGTTGTATTTCTACTTTTGATCAGAAGAGTAACTATATGTTATACAAATATGATGATAAGATGTATCTTCTACTAGTATAAACTAGTATTAAGTTTATTCTTTTGTATAATATTGATAGGTGGATAATATCATTATTTTCCAAAGAATGGATGTATTCCAATGAAATAATATGTCCTTTAGGTCATGAATATTTATAATCCATGAGTTACAATAATAAAATGGAATGTATTTGACTCTTCCAAGATCTTTTTATAAATAAATAATAACCTTATTATCTTCATGAACACTAGATCATAAAACTAGTTCAAGGACCTTAGGTTTATCATTGGACGATTCGATGAAATATAGGACATGATGATAATAACAAAATACAAAAACATGGATCAAGTATATTTCTATAACCTATTTAAATTTCATTTGCTTGAGTATTATAAGTCTCATAAGTAGCTTTTATTACATAGCATCCAATAAGATACATCATTATTTTTATCCCTATAATAATCAAACTTATTCTCATATAATCCATTTTTACTTATATTGTGTGAGAGGAAAGGATAAATTTAAATCCTAAAATTTAAAAAAAAAAACAAATCAATAAACATTGATAATAAAATTTTAATGATAACATTAAAAACTTATTATAGATATTTTAGTATTATTAAGAATTAATTGCTAACATATAATGCATTTAGCTTTGCAACTTCCCAATTACATATAAAATTAATTTTTGTTTAAATTACAAAACTATCTTAAATTTTATCAACTCTGAAGTCCATATAAATTTAGGAGTATAATACATTATTTGGTGCATGCTAATGTTCCCCATGGTACCTTCATGGTACATTTGTAAATAATAGATTAAGGTCAAGTTCATAGTTTAGAGTGTGATTTATATTCCCTCTTTATGGAAGTGTGAATGTGCAGGAAATGAATAAGTGTAACGTTAAGTTGTAATGTGTAAGAAATGCATAAGTGTAATCTTAAGTTGTAATGTGCAATAAATGCACAAATATCATGTGAGTTAGAGTGCAAGTGTAGGTTTGTTAAATATGCACAAGTGTCTTGTATGCATGAGCGTAAATATGTAATTTAAAGATGTGCTAAAGTGTCCTAGGTTAGGTTCTACTCATATTATTATCTCAATCTTTAAATATTGTGGCTACTTTATATTAGGTCCTATGTGATATAACCTATGATATTCCATGGCAATATAAGGCTTCAAAATCCACCAATGGTATCAAAGCTACTACTAGACTCTATCCAGATTCATAGATTTCATTTTAGCCACTATCATTAATTGACTTTGTGCACATTTGACAGGATTGATTAAGAGCCTATCTACTTTAAAGGTAGTGAGAATCATACTCTAAACATCATATTGAGTAGAAAGGTTAGTTTTTTGCTATAGTTGAATAATAACCAGTGAAGACTAGGAGTCAACTATATTGACTGAGAGGCAAATCAACTTTGAGACAGTTGGTCATTTAGGGACATAGCCAACTCTTGACATTGAATATTTGTAGAAGAAATTTGAATATTTAGGGACATTGAAAGTCACATTGACATTATATTGGATTATTTAGTAAGAAGGATAATCATATTGAGTTATTAGTGTGACCTAAAATAATGTAAATTCATTGTAGGAGACCGACAATGGACTCCAAGGGTAAAATTGTAAGACAAAACATCATACAAAATACACCAATAAAAGAAACCTGCAAATTCTTCCTTTCATTATCTGAATTCACATCCCCCTTACAATAGAGTCTCCCACTTCTTATACTCCCCAAAAGAAAAACCCTAGCCTATGCTACCCCCTTTCTACTTTTAGTCACTTTCAATTTTTAGGAACTCACTTGCTATTTTTAGTAACCCTAAAAAAATAAAAAATAAAAAAACTTGGATGGCATCCAAAATAGAATCATGCACCCGTTATTCAATAATAACCACTATCCCAAGATAGCAACCCCACTCTAGTTCTGCACTAGTAGTTATGATAACTTTTCAGTTGCAAAAATTGACAATTATATTAAAAGCTACTTTTGGGTCTCCTAGAGGCATTTTCTTGTGTACAAATGCCAAGGAATTTTTTTTTATGTTCTCCATGCCATTCAACGGGAAAAAAAGAACACTCATAGCAAAAGTTATGGCCTTGGCAAGGTGCATCATAAAATATTATAGATTTAAAAAAAAGTGTTACAACAGATATCAAGCTATAGAAGTGTGAGAAGCTTCCTATAGAGAATAGATAAGAATTATAACTTCTACTTATATAGTATAGAAAAATTAAAAGTTGCAATGAATTGAGAAGCATTCAAAGATTCCTAAGAAAATTTTATAATTAGATAAATAAGATTTGGGTCATGCTGACCTTAATATAGGCTAAAAAAGCCATTATATAAAGGAGTTAAAATATAATAAAGAACATTCATGTCATGTTGACCTTTACATAGGCTAAAAAAGGCCATTATATAAAGGATTTAAAATATAAGAAAGAAGATTCAAGTCCTATTGATCTTGACATTGGTCCAAGAGATCATTATAGAAATAAAGTACAAGAGATAAAGAGATTCGGATCATATAGACCTTGACATTGATCCAAGAGGTCATTATAGGAAGAAATTACAAGAGAAATATATTCAGATCATATAGACATTGATATTGGTTCAAGATATCATTATAAGAAGAAATTGAAATAATATAAAAGATTCAGGTTATATCGATCTTGATATTGGCCAAAGAAGTCAATTTAGAGAAAGAAAACATTAAAGTAAAAGAGGATCTATTATAAATATTTGGCTCAAGAATCCAAGAAGATCATGAGAGTAAAAGAAGAAAGAAGAGTTTACAAGAGATTATTGTAGAAAGAAATAAGGAAATATCATATAAATCATAAGAGGAGAAAGAATATTAGGAGTTATAAGGTTTATACTAAAGTTTTATTTTTGAAAAGTGTGGAGTGATAAGGATTTCTACTTTAGTTATTTTATTTTGAGTTTTCAAAGTATTTGTGATAGAAGGTTTTCTTTTAGAATATTTTCAATTTTTGAGAAAATATGAAATTGAAAAATTTATTAAAGTTTTTGAAATTTTACGGCTTTATTTTTTGGAGTTTAAAGATTTTCTACATTGAAGATTAAATCTAAAAATATGTAAAATTTATATTTTTTATTTATTTATTTGGGAGTCATAAGGTGTGCTACTTCAAAGTAATCAATTACAAAAATTCATATATTAATATAGGGAGATATATGAGCTATTTATCATATGACTGGTAACTTACATTGGTTTGAATCTTTAGAAGTCAAGGATAATTTCTCTCTAAAGATTGTAGTTGATAACAAATATCTAGTTCATGAAACGATAAAGTAATACCTAGTAGGTCTTTTTCACGTTTCATACTAGAGAATGTTTTATATGATTCAAAAACATTATCCAATATTATTTCCTTTACTCAATTGGTTGCAAATGGAAGAAAAATTGAATTCATATATATTAGTGAACATAGCAAATGCATAATAAAGAATCAAAACATAACAAAAGCTACAAGATCGATAAAAAATAGAATATATGCTTCAGATTTAATTTCTTTTCTCAAGAACTTGTTAACCATTATCCCAAGATGAATATGATGATAAATTGCTTGAGTGTTCAGAAAGACTAGATATAGGGAATTTGATCCAGTAGAATTCAATTTTTTCCTACAAATGTAAGCATTGGGTGAACCCAAGGTTCATGATGATGAAGCATATTCAAAAGAAGCAGAAGATAATATTGTAATAGTAAACATAGCAACATAAAAATCAAACCTATTACACTATCTGGTCAAAATTAACATTGGATTTTAGAGTTTGATTAGTAAAATTTAAGTTCATTATCAACAATATAGATGACCTAAACAAAACATTATTATTTGAAAAAATATATAAATATAAGCATAGCATCAAAATTTAATGATATTAAGATATATACAATGTTAAGCTTTGAATAGGAATATTGTTGTGAATATATTTATGATGAATACACATTCACATTTAGAGAATATTTGCAATCCAAAGTTAAATAAAATAGCTTAAATGCATATAACAAGCCAATATTTCAAAAATTATAAAGTGAAGCATTTAAATCCTTATGCATCTATAATAAACTTTTCTAAAGATATATATTTGGAATTCAATTAATATTAGGTTTTCAAATTCCATAAGATGAAGACAAGGCATTTAGTTACCCTTTTAGTAATTTATAAGATCTTGTACCATATTCATTTAAGTCCTTATAATCCTTTATGTAATTATGAATGGTGAGCATCATGTTATTATATATTTCGTTGTCATACTAGACATGATCTTAGGTTAACCTTTACTATATTTTGAACAAAAACGTTTTTGTTACAATTACATATGACAAAGCCATGAAAATTAAGTCTTATAAAAAAAATCATATCATACCTATAATCATATTAAGAACTTATGCTTTCATAAACAAAAATGTGTAGTCTACCTACATACAGCTACACTTATTTTATAATGATACATTCTAAAAAGGTAATAAACATGTATAAAATCATTCAAGTCATGACCATCATGGTAAAGAATAATCACTATTATATTTATATTTAAAGACTTTTAATTATTTTAACTAATACATTCACATTTTCCCTATATGTAATGTTAGGGAAGCACACTATAGAGAGTCCACCAAAATTAGCTTGCTTACATAACTAACTAAAATACTTTTACTTCTTTTTATTATTGAATTGCATACGTGTAATTTCTATATAATGGCATTTTTTTTGGATGGTTTTTATAAAATCAAGTTCTTTGTTATACTAGACCATCTTTATAAAATAGATCATCATCCCACAAGGACCTTGTGCTCTCATAGCCAAAAGTACAATAGTAATAATCATAATAATAATTTTAACAAATAACTCTTCGTTGAATACAACATCCCATAATTCCAACAAAAGATCAAGCCAACATCCTTTCAGTAAATTATTAAATAAGAATGAATACATAAGAAATATAAAAACACATACCATATTCAGTTATTATAATAAGATTGTTTACTGTAAATAATTTGTATAGCCTTCGACACATCGTCAGCGGCAATTTTTTTAGTGAATTTGACTCGTTCAACACATTTTTGCAAACATCCAAATCAGAACGGGCCTTGCCTACTGAATTCCTCAGTGCAGAATTTGCATTGTGTAACTTGGGTATCATTACCAATGAATTATTCAAGTCTCAAAATATGGCTATGCAATGATTGAGAGCTTGGCTATTGGAAGGTTCTTGCCTTTGTCCCAAATAATTTTGCATAGAAACAATAAGCTTATCGACTTCACCAGCAACAGCAGCTATAGGAAATTCAATGACAATTTCCTTGCCTGAACTTATCTTCTTCTTCGCCTCAGAATATGATGATATCATTGAAATACAAGACATAGGATTAGTCGTGTCTCTACACGCCATTTCAATTGTATTTGTTTCGTCTGCACTACAACCAACAAAAAGCATCAATAGTATTATGACTACAACAACCAAACCAACTCTCCTATAATCCATGTTCAATTATCCTTTGGGAAGAGGAGAGGAGAAAATAAAACTCTTATGACAAGAAGAGAGCAAAAGCAAAAGGTATCATTTGGTGCTTTTGCTAGTTTGCACAATCATGCATTCCTTCTATACCGCGGCTTTCTTGCTTGCGTCCTTATCCTTTTATAGAATATGTTAGGACCTTATAATTATATGCATGCTCTGTAACGGAATATTTGTTTTCTTCCATTCGAATGTGCTCCAATCGAGTCTTAATATTTTGATAAGAGGAGTTATAAAATATTGCATTTTAAAATGGTAATGAAGAGCTTAATTAATAATTTTTTAAATAATTTTCTTTTGGTATTAAATTAAATTGAGGAGTTTGAAAGGGTTCCCACAACCTTATACATATAGTCAAACTCTCAATCATAATAACAATCTCCAAAATATTATACCTATTAAGAATAACTGAGAGAGTTAAATTCCTAATAACCATAATGATTCTGGAGAGAACTTAAAAAAGCATGGGCACTCCGTTATTTCCACACCCCCCACCACACATGGGGAAGCATAATTTTCCACAACCAAGATAGTCATTGGGACACGAACGATGAACACCATTGAAGGATGTTGTCCATAAACATACCTAGAAACACCCAATAAATGTTAAACCAATTAAAAATAAACATAAATACCTGCCATGTGAATGGGCAGCTGAGGAGAAGATGTTGCGTGGATTCCCAATCCAATTTGCATAGATAGCATATGTTCACCATAATGTGACCCCTCTTTCGAAGATTCTCCAAAGAAAGTATTTTATTTTGAGCCACCAGCCAAAAATAAATATTGATCTTTGGGATTAGTCTTTTAATCCAAATAAGATTCGTTGGAAAAGGAGCCTCATCTTTCGGGAGAAGGAAGGAATAAGTTGATTTCATAGTAAAGTCACATTTAGCTTCCCCGCTCCAAATCAAATGATCTCTGGAATCATCTTATCTGATTGCATACCTATTAAGTTCCACTAAAGTCTACCAACTGACCAAATCATTCTGGTTGGACACCCAATAGGGATGAGAATTCCATGAATGCCTACCATTGATAATAGGCATATATTGGGAAACCCAAATTTTGCCTTCCTCCATCACTTTCAAAGCAAGAGCCCTGAGATTTGGATCATCCAATAATGACTCTTCCCTCAACCAATGGTCTTCCCAAAACTTGATGTTTCTCCCATCACCAATGATCCACCTTATTTTAGCCTTCACAAAGTCCCTGATATTCGTTAAGATTCTCCAAAAAATGAAGCCTCTCGGGGAGAGATCATCTGACAAGAAATAATTAAATACATATCTCACTTTAAGGATAGAACACCAAAGTCTTTTGGCATTCTAAGCAACTAACCACCCTGATTTACCAACTAGGGATCTATTCATAACTATTGCTCTTTTCAAATTAAGACCCTTGTCCTTTCTCCTCTTGCAAATCTAATCCCAAGCGACCAAGTGGTACTTGCCTTTTAAATATGATCCAACCCAAAGGAACGTTTTACAAATACAATCAATTTTGTTCGTTACTTTAGCAGGGAGCATGAATAAGGACATGAAATAAATGGGTATGCTTTAGAGCATGCTTTGAACAAGTATCGCCTTCCCTGCTTGGCTCAGCAACACCCCTTTCCAAGAGGCTAGTTTACGTTGGATTCTTTCAATCAAAGGGTCCCATAGTGAGTCTTTCATTCTCCCCACGAAGAGAGGCAGTCCAAGATAGGTCATTGGCAATGTGGCAATCCTACAATTGAGTATATTTGCAATCTTTGATTGTCTGGATTCCAGAGTATTAACAAAGTATAGAAATCTCTTCACAAAGTTGATCTCCTGACCAACAGCCCTCTCATAACACAATGAGATATTTTTAATATCCCAAGTGAAAAATATCAATGCACCACTAGAAATCAGAGTATCGTCAGCAAATTGGTGATGAGATATAGGCAAACATGGGATATTTGGACGAATACCCACCTCCCTGCTCAACCTTCCAATTGCTCTCCCTAAATCCTCTGCCATAAAGAGGAAGAGGAAGGGGGAAAGCAAATCGTCTTACCTCAAACTGCGGTGAGACTTTAAAAAGCCAAACACCGATCCATTCACTAGAATGGAGCACCAAACTGAAGAAATGCAAGCTAAAATAAGGATGAACCATCGATTGCTGAAACCAAACTTCCTCATCACCTCTTGTAAGAATGGCCATGTCACTTTGTCATAAACCTTACTAATATTGAGCTTTAAAATGAAAGCCTCTCTACCACTGTACTTGACCGAATGAAGAATATTATGCATGATAATAGCGTCATCTAATATTTGTCTAGCCAGCACAAAGGTGCTCTGAGTCATATCAATGAGATTCAGAAACATCCCCTTGAGTCTGTTAGATAGAGCCTTAGAGAGGAATTTATATAAAGAATTGCACAAACTGATTGGTCTAAAATCCTTAAATGACAAGGCATAATCCTTTTTTAGAATTAAGGCAATCAATGTGGCATTCAAGGATTTAGGAATCTCCGTCGATCTTTGGGCTTCTTTCTAAGCCTCCACCACCTCAAACCCGCAAATATTCCAATATTTTTGAAAGAATAATGGAGGAAATTCATCAGGCCCTAGAGCCTTTAAAGGCCCCAGCTCCTTAATAGCATTAAATATTTCATCATCTGTGAGCATGGCCTCCAAACCCGTGTTCATTTCCTTTGTCACCAACGTAGGAATGGCATCTAAAATAACGTTTTTCACTACCAAATCCTAATCCGATGGGGGACCAAAGAAGAGAACTAAAGAAATTGATAGCCTCCAATCAAATTTCCTTGCTCTTCCTGATAGATCTGACATCCTCCTTAATAATCTCCACTATTCTATTTATACTCCTCCATCGCATGGTGGACGCATGAAAGAACCATGAATTCTTGTCACCTTCTCTTAGCCATAATTCTCTCAATTTTTGCTTCCAGTGCAACTCGATATCCACTTGTTTGTTAAGATAATTGGCTAAGTACTCCCTTTCCTCCCTTAATAACACTTCATCGAGTCCCTGTGACTCAATCCTTTTCTCTATTTCAACGACCTTTTTTAAAGCTTCCAGCTCCCTAAAGATATTACCATACATGTTCTTGTTCCACCATTTTAATTGATGATGAAGCCTTCAAATTTTGAAGGTAACTTTAAAAAGGCCTGATCCCGACGCTTCCTCATCCCACCATTTTTTCACGTAATCTTCAAATTTAGGGAAGTTGCACCACATTGCTTCAAAGAGGAAGGGTCTCAAAACAAAAGAAGAATTTTCAACAATATCCAAAAGGAGAGGATTATGATCTTATCCCACTCTGGGCAAGGTGGAAAGCACCGCATCCCCAAATAAATCGAGACTTCCAGATGAAACTAGTGCTCTGTCTAGCTGGCTTAGGATCAAACCATTACCCAACCTCCTATTACTCCATGTAAAATGCCCCCTTTCAAATCCACATCCCATAATTCTATGAAAGATATGAAATCTGCTAGGTCAGCAAGACTATTCTCTTCAGGGCCACTTCTAGCCCTTCTCTCCTAAGGATATAGAGGGAAGTTAAAATCTCCAATCACTAACCAATGTTCATGAATGAAGGTTTGGCGTATTTCTAGAAACAATTACTAGAAATCTCTCCTTTCATAAGTGGAATTCAGAGCGTAGATATTGGAGACTACCCAATGACTTTGGGTTTTGTTGCACCAAAAAATAATATTTATCACTCTACATGAAGCAAAGATTGCATGCTCATCAAATTTATGTGAATTCTAGAAAAAAAGGAGTCCACCCACTGTTCCCACAACTTCACTGGCCATGAAACCCGAGTCCTTCCATATTTCCCTTTGGATCGATCTCCACGACTCGACCTCAATCTTTGATTCTTGAATGCATAACAAATCAAGGGCCAATTCTCTTCTCAGGGATGCCAATAAGTGCTTCTTAGAGGAGCTATTAAGCTGTCTTATGTTCCATGAGTAGATTTTCATGGGAATGGGGAACTCACTTTATCTCCACCACCTACCGACGAGCTCAAGAAACCATCCAAGCTCAATCATTTTTCACCTTCACCAATTTTTAGAACTATTCTAGATTGACCTCCATTGGCCATAGACTCATTGGTCTTTCTTTTCCTGGTTACTTTAGATACAGGCCTTCCAAGTTTATAGGCCTTGCCCAAATCCATAAAACATCTTCTATGACTACAGGTTTTAGGGCTAGGAGAGTCCTTATCCATTACCACCGACGGAGCATATATGGAAGTAGGATCCACATCCGTCACTAAAGCTTCTTTATTACCATAGAGGGGGAACAACCATTCACATGATTGGTCATGCTAGGAGAGAAGGACCCCACCAAGGTTACCATCTAGGCTTTAGAGCATGATGGACCCAAGTCTTTTTCCAGAGCATTTAGACACTCGAAAGAGTTGTCTAAGGGGATAGAAGCCGCTGCCAGATTGACTTCCAAAAACAAGTCCACCTCTAGCCTATTAGAATTCTCCATTGTAATATCTGAACACAACGGTTTGACCAACTCCTCCTCCCTAACCATAGGCACCAACGAAGGGGAGGAAATAGGGGGAGCCAAATTTCTAAGAGCCATTGAAGAAGTAGTGGTTTCCTTGACTGACAGGGCATTGAATGATTTCTTCTTCCATATTCTTTGCTTCTTTGAGGGAAAATACCAAACAGACTTGCTAACACCAAAAATAGAGGCCGGTCTCTTCCCTTTCTCCACCATAGACACAAATCCTTGTGAGCACTACACCCTAGTAGGGGCATCCCCCGAATTTCTTTTACAATGCAAAGATGAATGACCTTTGCCCCCACAAGCTGAACATGAAAAGCTATCATGTTCGTAGATGATTACCTTCTCCCTATAGCGACCTCAGGATGCACGCACTACTCTTTTTACACTACTTACAATGTATTAAAAACCTAATATGAAATGGAAGACAATGAAAAGCATATAACATGGAAATAACAAAGATGAATCTCTTTATTTGTATTGAAACCCGGTTACATGTCGGTCCATCTTAGGGATACCCATTTTGATACAATAAGGTTACAAATAGGTAAAGAGTGTCTCTTCCACGAAGAGGTGGTGCGCTTTCAAAAAGCTTCCCATTTTTGCACACAAAAATGTATGAGGGATTACAAATGCCTCCTTCTCTAGGCCTATTCCCTAGAGGTATCCCTTTTGCTCTTGTATGCTATAGATTTCATTCGATGAACATGTGGCCCTGTAAGCAATGAAATGACAACACACACTTATATGTCTAGGAATACCTCCATGGATGAGGTTGTTAGTACTGAATATAACAAATGAAATCAATTGTAAATTAGACTAATGATACGAGTGCAAATGAATTAAATGATGATATGCTAATGATATGCTAAAATAATAAATCTAATTTCTAAAACTCTAAACTAAGTCTACGAGCCACTGTCCAAGACAGTGACCGCTAAAGTGACTCTCATCCACTTTGCTCCAATGCTATGGATCAAATATTGTATTCGATGTTGAAATAATGGGTGTTATGCTCTTCAATCCATTAGGGCTTCACTGTACACATGATATTCAAGGGAACTCTCCAAGTTTCGAAAGCTCTCTCAATGACTTTTCTCGATAAATTGTCTGGATAAAGATCTCTTAGATAAAATATGTCTCTCCTCTCTTCAAAGATCGATAAAAAGATAGATCTCTCTTTGGTGCTCTTAGTCTTGCACATTTTATAGTGTGAAACCCTAGGTCTATGTCCAAGCTCTAGGAATGAATTTTTGATGCGTAGGGTGAGTTAGTATGAGAAGCGTTTTGTCTTTTCTATGTTTGGAGGCTATTTAACTAAAATATAACTACCAACATGAGTCTCCTATTGCTAACTGGTCGTTAACATGAGAAGCTTTTGTCCTTTGTTGATATTTGGAGTCCAGTTAACTAAATTCTAAATGCAAACTCAAGTCTCCTATGTGAATTGGTCATGAAAAGGAATGCAAAGTTACTCTCGCTCACCTTTATTGCATGTAGACTACCACTTCCGCCCGTGATTAGTACTATTTGTTGGAAAATTTGCTTTTAGGGTTTATTCATTGTCATCTTTAGTGACTAAGATCTAGCCACTATCATCTATAGTTGCTAAGGTTTGGCCACTCTAGGCTTGAGTGGCTAGGATCTGGCCGATCTTGGCTTGAGTGGCTAGGCTTGGATGGCTTGAAAAGGTCCCAAATGAGTGGTGAGAACCACTGTTAATGCTTGGAAAGTCAAATATTATGTCATCTGATCTTATGAATGTGTCTATGTGGGCAGATCCCCTAAGCATGACACAATTTAAGTGCCTACAAATACCTCTTTTTGCAATGTGCTGTGTAAAAAACACAACACTGAGAAAAAACGTAGACTGATCTATTTGTAGGGTGTATGGTGATCAATGGTCTGATCAATGCTGGATGGCCCAATCATGCAATATGACACACATCCCTTGAATCATTGCCCCAACATTTGGAGGCCTTAGCTCAATGGCTTGGGCATGTTAAATTGCACTCATTCCTCAAACTCAATAGGATAGCTTCAACTGCTACAATAGTTCCGATCGGTAGGAGAGCTACAATTGAATATGTCATGTCTACTTACGTTCCTAAAAAACAAGGGAAATTTGTGATTGTTGTATGTAATAATTCATAGGACATACGCAATTTTGTTATGATCGAGTGATCTTTTGTTAATTTTGATTATGATTATTTTGAATTTTTGAACTACTTCCCCACACAATGGATTGGTGAATAAATTACAATGAACAAAGTGACAAGTCGCTTGACCAATATGACTAATCTGGTTCCTTTCTAGCATTTTTTACTTTTAATGGGTAATCCCACATCCAAATTTGATTCCAATTTTTTATGATAATCATCTATCCCTATCCCGAGGAGCGGTCCAACTATCAATAGCTTTCTTAGGGAGTTAGGATGAGTGATTCTATTTATGTTTATATTGTATCACTTTGGATTAATATTTTTGATATCATATGGGAATTAGGATGATCCTTTTGCACCCATGGAGCATTCCAACCATCTTGGTCTTCTTCGGGATCAAATGGTGGTACATCGTAATTCCAAAATGAAATGCTTTTAGCCCAAGTGGCCTTATGGTAGCCTACTCATCTCATCAAAATGCATGGAGTGTGAATCACTGCAATCATCAAGTGGATAGAGTAAGGTAACTATGTATGATGCATGCTTGAGATTATGTTTTTATGATGATTTTTTTGTTATTTTGGTCATCAAGATGATTTTAATTCATCAAAATGCATTTATTTAATGTTTTTTTCATCCCCCCATGGAAGGATTTTTCTTGTTTTTATTCACGTGCAGCAGGCCCCTGTCAGGTCCAGGGGCCTCTAAGTTTCTGCTTGTGGTCGATGTTGCCTTGAGAGGCTATGAAGTTTGGGCCGCTAATGTTAGCAATGGCTAAGGCATAATTTGAAAATATAAAAAATATGTTTTGGGGGTTTTGACCTATCACTTTCATTTGTTGTCAATTCACTTTTCAGAGCTTTGGTGAGATAGCGACAGTTGCGATTTCTGAATCTACCTGCATCGAGGACATGGCTACATAGGGTGAGGCATCAGCTGCTGGAGGAGTCAGAGATTCTTGGGTATTCTTATTTTTTAAACCCTAACCTCTTTTCCTTTTTTAGGTAAAACTAAAAGTAAATGGTAAATGAACCTCACTAAACCTATTGGTAACGAACGAAATTCGTAGTTAGGCTTAGTTTCAGTTTTTAAGTGGTGGGTTGGTCCCCATTTTTGTTATTTTCAATGTTTTTGAATTTTATGGCCTAGGTTTCATGGGTTTGTCATGTTACCTTTCGACCACTATCACTTAGAGCGACAGAAATTTGGCCGATATCGCTCAGAGCGGCTAAGTTTGAACCCCAATGGTCAAAAATTTAACCATTGGGATTTGGTCGTTGTTGTCTCTAGCGACCATATTACGGTCGTTGTAGGCGATAGTGGCTAATCTCCTTAGCCAATTTTGCATAATTTTTTGTTGTTTATTGGTTTTTTTGAGATAGTTTAATAATTTCTTTTGAAATTTTGAACTACTTTTCAGCCTATGTTGCATTGTAGTTATGCTTCATATTTCTTTTGCTTTGCTTAGATCCTTACTTCTCAGGCTCCAGACCTGAGGCTCATGAATGACCTTCTACCTCTTATGGATGACATATATTGGAGGTGTCTTAAGACTTACGGCCTCCAGTATGTTATCAGACTACCTCATATTATGTCGGACCAGGCTTACCTTACGGCTTTGGCCCATCATTGGGACCCTCGGACTAATACCTTCCACATCTCGAATGGTGAGATGACCATTACACCGGAGGATGTGTACAGGATCTTTCGGATCCCTTTTGATGGGTGGATATTGTTTCTTCGACCACTAATGATCAGGTGGTCATCTTCACTCGGGTGTTCAAAAGGTATTCTGAGGATGCTCTCAAGGACACCAGGTTTGGGGGAGTGTCTATCATTTACTAGTACCCGGATTATGTTTTCACAGTGAGGCATGTGGTGCTGCTGATGGTCATCAACAATATCCTTATCCCAGATTGCTCAGGCTTGAGGTTCCCTTGGAACCTCCTTGCAATGGTTCAGGACCTGATGGATAGCAAGGAGCATATCAAATATGCATGGTGCAGGTATCTATTGGCTCAGTGTTACGATGAGTTGTACCACATCCATCAAAGGGGTTGTGTAAGCATCGCCTATAGTTGGAATTTGAAGATATGAGGATGGGATCACATTAGGGTAGATCACCCTAAGGGGCTTCCTATTGAGATCACAGTTGTGGATAGGAGCATGTAGTGTTATAGTGCTATATGGTCCAGAGAGATCGAGGAGCGCAAGAGCCACACTTTTGCAGGGGAGCTGACTCATTACATTGATACTTTTACTAGACTCCGGGATGGAGATGTCATATGGCACCCATATCATGAGTGTCCTGCTTGGGATGACCCTGAAAGCTTTACTACTAGGACGTGGTACGAGTGATGGCTCATTGGCCATAAGTTTAAAATATGGGAGCACTTCTTTTACTCTTAAGTTCTTCGTTAGTATAGGTTGTAGTAGGATGTTCCACTAGTACCATTTTTGTATAGGTGCATCAGAGCAGAGAGAGACCTCCCTCCCTGATATGTTACAAAGCTAGCTAATGAGGAGGATGTCCCAACTATTGATCCTAAAGTTGCTGGTGGAGTTACATATGCATTTGCGTGGTGGTAGTGTGACTTGATGTGGTATGGTGAGGGTATTCTGGGATAAGAGGATGATGGCAAAGATGGGACAAATCCATCAGGACATAGGGTTTACACTAGGACTATAGCGTGGGGCCAATAGGCAGAGTAGGTGGTAGTGGAAGAGTAGGAGGCTCCTAAGGATGTGGAGGAGGATATGGATCCTGAGGAGAGAGATTATTCTCTTAGGGAACAGCTACATGATGTGGATGCCAATCTCCAGTCGGCCAAGATACAGGTACAGTAGCGTGACGCCATCATAGCTTAGAGGGATACTACTATAGTGTAGTTGTCGAACTAGATATAGGATTTGTAGGCTGCTACAAGAGAAGTTGCCTAGATGTAGGTTGTTGTTGCTCCTCTTGCTCTGAAGGTTCCTTCGAGGGTAGCTCTTGAGAGTGAGATCAGTTGTCTATAGGGTTTGTTGTATGAGAGTGATGTTCATATTACTAAGGATGCAGCCCAGATTGTCGCTCTCTCAAGGCAGATCAGGAGGCTAGGAGCCATCCCTAGGGAGAGAGGGGCTACAGGTGGGTCACAGGTCAGCAAGAGCTTTACAACAAGGCAATATTCCATCCATCCTAGTCATGGGGCCCGAACTCGTATTAAGAGACCAGCAGGGTCCAACTCGCACTATTCTTCCAAATATTCGTCCATAGGGGGCAGTGTTACAGGGGGTGCAGGCCCAGTATTCGATTGATGATGCTCTTGGTTTTGATTCATTTTTGGGGTTGAATGACCTATATGACTATCATCCATGGGTATTTTTGTACATCCATGGACTTGACACACATACTTTTATGATATCTTTGCATTATGACTCTTTATGTGTATCATTTATTGCTCATGTTTTTGTTGTTATTTTGTTTTATGATGTGTTGTGATGATGGTGTTATGATGATTTTATGTATATGCTAGATGCTAGATGATATTGTAGATGCTTATATGTATGTGTATATGCTTATATGATTTGATGATATGACGTGATGTATTTTGGTGATGAATGATGAATTCATGATTGTATGCAAATGGATATTGCCTATATGTTTTATGATGTGCTTTATGATGTGATGATGGACGATTAATGACTTGTGTTTGTGGATGAGATGTTTCTGTTAAATGCATGTTTAATTTTGCTTTAATTGTATGCATCTAAATTATGTGATCGGATGGTATAAACAAACCTGTATGCTCTAATCACTTAAAAAATAAGGAATGCATATGACATTGACAATATTGATGGGTGATACCACAGAAAAAAATAATAATCATGAATTTAAATAATCGCTCTTATCATAAAAATTGATTAAGTATTCATATATGATATGTAATGGTGTGTAATATATTTTCTTGATAAGTTTTTGTAAATTAAAATATATAAAGTAGTTAGTGGTCATCTATATACTATTTCTAATATATATGCGGTATCTTTCCTACTATGTTGATACCTCGTAATTTATAGAATCTTATAAATAAAATGATGGTGTGAATGATATTATGATTTGTTGCTATGTAAAAATTTTGGGGCTTTCCAGATATTCAAACACTCTAGTTACCCTATCAACAGTTGTCTTCTGACAAATCTAGACTTTTGAAAAGTAAGGCTTTTACCATGGACCTGGATATCCATGATCTCTGTGTGTGCAAGTGATTGTATATTTTGAGATATAATTCAAGAATTTCCTCCAATGTCAGGCGGGATTCTTTCAACCCATTGCTAATATCAGGGATTCTCAAGTGTTCATCTTGTCCTAAGTTGGACTTAGTTGGACTATACCACTAGGCAATATTGAGTTAACTAAGCTAGCTCATCCACATTCAAAAATTGGTCTACGCAAATGCATGAAGCAATTGTGGTAGACATATTATCATGTGTAAGGATCTCTCCTTTCGGTTTTGTACAATGCTATGAATTTCAGGGATTCAAGCTTTATTCCTTTATTTTCTTCCTTTTGGATTTGGATATTTGCTCATATGTAGTGATGAAAATCACTGTTTATTTTTTATTGATTTTCTCTTTGAGCGAGGATCTTTGTAGTGATGATAATCACTGTTTATTTTTCTCATATGTAGTGATGAAAATCACTATTTATTTTTTATTGATTTTTCTTTGAGCAAGGTTTCTTGGAATTTCTAATTTGTGTATCAGATCATTGCTTTGAAATTTGGACTGTATGCTTGGATTTTTGAATTTATACTTTGCTTCAGGTTTTTGCTTATTTTTATTTAAGCAAGAGATTTGGATAGGACAAAGCTTGTCCTTTTTCCAATTATCAACACCTTTAAACTGGTTGCATAGGGGGATAAGCAAGGAATCCTTTTCACTTAAGGTAACCTAGACCGCTTTGCAGCTTTCATCTTTTCCTTGTACCATCTAGGATTTTAGTGTTTCAATTAGTGATGGGATATTGAATATCCAAGGCATTATCATAGCTAGACCTTACCTTCTACTAATCAAATTTGTTTTCCACAAAAGTTGATAATATCAGTAGGTGTGGTTGATTAACCGAATAACCTTAGTATATTATGTATAGCAATAAGTAATGGTTGTGTTGAAAAACACACTTACACACATGTATTGATGGAGGTATGGATTTGAATGATTTGTGCAATGATCTTTGGTATCACTTTTAAGTCTCTCATGTCATATGCAATTGTAATGGATGTAATACAATGCAATTATGTGGATGCAAGATACGAGGTGTAATTGTTTTTTTATTTTTGATTTTATGTTGTTTTTGTACTTTTGTTTAATTTTAACCAAAGGGCTTATTATACCTTTAGGGATTTTTTATTTTTGACCAAGTAGCATGAAGTACCCTTGGAGCTTTTTTATTTTGACCAAGTGGCATGAATTACCCTTGGAGCATTTTTTATTGAATTTGACCAAGTGGTTTGAATACCCTTGGAACATTTTGAATTGATTGGAGTTGACCAAGCGGTTTGAATACCCTTGGAGCATTTTTTATTTGATTTTGACCAAGCGGGATGAATTACCCTTGGAGCCTTTGATTTGAATTTGACCAAGTGGTTTGTATACCCTTGGAGCATTTTGAATTGATTTTGACCAAGTGGCTTGAATGTCCTTGGAGCCTTTGATTGTATTTTGAAATTTTATGTTTTTATGATTTGTTTGTGTTTTTGACCTATTTGAATTTTTTTTGTTTTTTATGACATATTTGAATGTTTTTTTTCTTTATGTGTAGAATGTCTTTAAATGAATGATATTGAGAGTTTCAGGCTCCTCAACACCATCTAATGATATAAGGTGATATGCTCTAGGCCCAACTCTCTGTGAAATCATGTATGGGCCTATCTAGTTTACCACGAACTTGTCTCATAGATGCGATGACAAATTTGAATTCTGTTGGTTTTCTTTGAGCACTAGATCTCCAAAATTGAACTCTCTTAAGTGGAATTTACTATTGTAAGCTCACGCAAGGCAATCCTAGTAAATGTGAAGATGCTCTAAAGCATTGACTTGACATTCATCAAGAAGCATCAACTGACCAAGGCAGTCTTGTCGTGCGGCATCATCATCTATGAATTTCTTTAATGTTATGCATAGAGTTGGAATTTTCAACTCTAGTGGCATGATGGCCTCAGTACCATATACTAGTGAAAATAGTGTTGCCCCAGTGGGAGTCCGTATACTAGTCCTGTATGCCCATAGTGCAAGAGATAACTACATGTGCCAATCCTTGTGATTTTCTTACACTGTCTTCCTCAAGATAGAGACTATTGTTTTGTTTGAGGCTTCTACTTTCTTGTTTGTTACAGATAATAAGGTGTTGAAAAATTTTTCCAAATATGGTATTTGTTCATTAAAGCATGCACATTTTTATTCTTGAAATACAGCTCATTATTCGATATTACCTTCGGAGGGACCCCAAAACAACTTATGATATTATGGAGTATAAACTCTGCAATACATGGTCCAGTTATTGATGTTAAAGGGATCGCTTCCACCCATTTAGTGAAGTATTTTGTGGCCGTTATGATGAATGTGTGTCGACCTGAGGATGGAGGTGAGATATTCCCAATCAATTCTAGTCCCCACTGCGATAATGGTCATGTTGTCTGGATGGGTTGCAAGGCTTGCGATGGTAAGTGCATTAGATTTGCATGATGTTGGAACTTACTAAATTTCTTGACATACTCGTAGCAGTACTATTTCATGGTGGGCCAATAGTAACCCATTCTCAATATGTGCTTAACAATGGTCATGCCATTGAAATACCCTCCACATGTGTCGTCGTGAGCTTGCAAAATTGCCTAGGATGCTTCCTGGGGCTCAAGACAATGGAGTAATACTCCATCATATCCTCGTTTGTAGAGGATTTCTCCTAGCAAGATGTATCTTGTTGTTTTTTGTTTGAATGTTTGCCTTTAAGTATGTGACAAACCTTGAAGTACTATTCCAAGTTTTAGGAAGTCCCACAGTTGGGAAATCCAATCCTGATAAGCCACAACTTCTAAAGGAAATACGGATTTCTTTTCCTATATTTTTGAGTTGGTGAACACGGATTGAGGAACAACTCTATGGTGTATGGTTGCACCACACTCCATAGGTCCCTGGAAGATCAAAGACCCCCAAGGTGTCATTTGCAAGAAATATCTGGCTACGAAGGACCAATCTTGATTTATCTCGATGTTGATCATGTTGATTGATTCTTGATTGTTAAAAGTTTCACAGCATATTGCTGAGTGCAAAAGCACTTTCACATGAACGAATTTAAAATCAAAAAATAGATTTTGAGGGATTAAGGATCCCAAAGAGGCCATGGTGTCTACAAATCTATTTGACATACAAGATATTACCTCAATATCATACCATTCCAGTCGTGCTAGGTAGGTGTCAACAAGTTCCTTGTAAGTCTTCAGGAGTGGGCACCTGCATTGAAAAAGTCCTTTGACCTAGTTTACTATGAGCAAGGAGTCACAAAATATATTAAGTCTTTTAATGCCCATTGCTATGGTTGTTTGGAGTCCCAGGATCAATGCTTCATATTTTGTATTGTTGTTTGTGCATGGGAAGTCTAGCTTGAATGATAAGGGTAATGGAACGCCCTACGGTGTGATAAAAAAATTCCTTGATCCACCCCCTTGTTCACACTTTGAATCATCAAAGAACAATAACATGTCTCTTTATTTCTTAGCTTCTTCGAGTTCTGGCAGATCTGATAATGCAAAGATTAACTCATCAAGAAATTCTATAGTGAGAGGCTTTTTATCTTGAAGAGGCACCTCTGCTAATTGATCTGCTATAACTTGTCCCTTGATGGACTTTTGGCTTATGAACTCTAGATCAAATTATATCAATAGCATGATCCACTTTGTGGTACATGTATTGTGATATGTCTTGCTCATCATGTACTGCAAAGAATTTTTTTTTGATATGACGTAGATCGTATGGCTCAACATGTAGTTTCGCAACTTTCGAGTTGTAAAGACCACTGATAAACACAACTTTTTGACATACTTATATCCTAGCACATAACTCACCAAGGTGCGACTAATGTAATATATGGCTTGCTATTTGTCTTGTGCATTCTTTTGGGCTAACATGGTGCCCAATACAAAATTAGTAGCCAATATATATAGTAAAAATGGTATGTATGGCCTTGGTGGAGCCAATACTGGTGGTGTCACCAGATAAGTTTTAATCTCTGCAAAGGCTTGATGGCATTCTTCATCCCAATTAAATGGGACCTCCTTGCCTAGAAACCTATTTATAGGTCGACATTTGTCTGATAATTATGCGTTGAATCTTTTGATGGATGCTATCTTGCCTTGTAGGCTCCTCAACTCCCTAATGTTGGTAGGGGTGGTCATTTCCAATATAGCATTTACCTTTGCAGTATCAACTTCGATGCCTCTCTTGGATACAATGAATCCTAAAATATTGATAGAAGTTATGCCAAATACACACTTCTTAGGATTCAATCGGACATTGTGTTCTATGAGGCAATCAAAGACTTGTCTAAGGACTTTGGCATGCTCTTGCCGCAATAGGGACTTGGCCAATAATTCATCCATGTAATCCTATAAGATCTTATGCATATAGTCATGGAATATGTATATCATGGCTTGCTGACATGTGGCATCAACATTTTTGAGACTGAATGGCATCACTTTGTAACAGAATGTTCTCCACAAAGTAATAAAAGCAATTTTATATTGATCTTCGGGCTTAATCCGGATCTGGTTGTATCCAGAAAAACCATCCATTAGGGAGAGCATCTCATGACTTGTGGTTGCATCTACAAGAGCATCTATGTTTGGCAATAAGAATGAATACTTTGGTGTTTCCCTATTTAAATCTCTAAATTCCATGCAGACCACTCAGGGTAGTCTATAGGAACTATGAATACTACATCCAGTAGTTTTTTGCAATTCATTCTTCACCATCAAAGAAATAGTTGGATGCATTTTCCTCGGCTTTTACTTGACTAGCTTCTTCATGAGATCCAATGAAAATTTGTGAATGACTTTGGATCTATCCCTGGCATGTCCTTGTAAGTCCAAGAAAAAATATTTGGCCTCTCTTTGAGGAGAGGAATTAGGATGGCTTGTTCCTCTGGAGATAGACTTTCTCTGAACTTGAATTTTCTTGGTTGGGTAGGATCATCACTGATGTCCACCTCGAAAGTCACTTTTATAGCCATATGTGACCCATCCTCTAGTTGATGAGGCATGGGTATCAAATGAATGTCATCGATGGGATTTATAGGACCTACTAAATAAGGTTCCAAACCAACATGGAAGATGTCATACGCACAACCTGAGGCAAAATGAAATGGTTGTAACATCTCTTCATTAAGGAAGAGGTCTTTAGGCTCAATGGGTAAATTAGTGCGATTCAATAGCCTCTACATGAAGATGCAATGATTTGGTAGGATCTACTGGATTATGAAGTGGAGTGGTCAAATCAATGGAAATCATGTTGATGGATGGAATGAAATCTCCAGGACCACATGGGTGCAATCTTATCTCAAAGGTTTCCCTTCCATACTTATTATGAGGCTCCAAAGGAATGGGAATTTATAGATCTGGCCCATGAGTAGGGTGGATAATAGGATCATTGGGCTCTAATCACTCTCTAAAGGTAGGTGGAGGGGGATTGACCATCTGGTGAATGGCAGCTAGGTCAATAAGTCTCCCCAAAAATCATAGATGAGGGTCTATAGCACAAAGTGTCGCCTCTCTCTCTACTAGCTAATTGACTTACCACAAGTGGCGAGACCCAAGATAGGTCATCTCGATCTCATATTCAAAGTCATCATCACTTATCCAAAAACCGTTAGCATTGGTATGCGGCCCTAAGACAAGAGGCTCATGCCTTGGCCCCAAGTAGGCCATTTTAGTTTCATCTTCATATTCTTCGTCACTTATGAATAATCCATTTGCATTTGTTTCTTGCCCCAAAGTCATGGGTTGATGGCTCAAGCCTAAGTAGGCTCTTTATGTTGAGTCTTTTGATTCAGAGTCACTTTCCTCTGATGTATATCCACTCTCATCATGGATGGACCATGTGAATCTTTGTAAATAGCGAGGTCCCTAGTAGGCTAAGCCAAGTTGCACCTCATCATCACTTGCTTCATATCCATTCTCATCATCCCATGATTTGTACCCTATTAGGGTGGAATCAATTGAGATATTTGGATGATAAATTTTTGGTGGTGGTACGTTTACCGTGGCCACTTGTCTATTGCTCAAATTTCCTATTCTTATGGGGTGATAAGGAATGAAATCGATGTCTTCTCCTAACACTAAGCTTAATCTATTCAATGTCACTGCAAGAGAGTCATCTTGACCTCCGATATAATAGCCTAACCCAAACCTGTCAAAGGGAAGCTAATGTTGTGGCTCATATTGCCGCCTGCACCCCTTCTCATATATACCAATGCCATAGCCATGCCAATGGCAATGCTCAAAGTATCTTAGAGCAAAATCAGGATTAGAGAGGTAACAAACATTGACCATGAATAATTCATCACTATCCTCTTCTATGTTTGAAGACTTATGGGCATAGTCCAGGACGACATAGACAAAAATTGGTTTGGTTGGGAGGGATTCCAAGTGGAAAAAGTGTTCTCACTGGTAGCATCAAGTCCTTAGTTCTTCCCATGTTTTGTGCAGACTCAATGATAGGCATAAAGGTAATGTTTTGCACTAGGTACTCCCTTATGTCTGTTCTTGCCAAGTGCATTGATGCATGTGACGTGGATGACCCTATGGATGATACTGGCAAAGCGGGGTGGTAATCACTATCTTCATATTGATCTTTAAGATCTTCTTATTCCATAGGACTTGGCATTTTAGTAATGGCTACGGTTGGCACTTCCTTGGGACTTTCTTCTTTGACTATTTTGAGTGCACCAGGAGGTGTTGATGTGCATGGGTCTTTTCTTACCATTTTTTCTTCATTATCTATTGGTGTGTTTTGGGATGAAGGCACTACATACAGGTGTGTAGAAGGGATTAAAAATTCTCTAATAATGTCCACCTAATGGACATATTTAAAAGGCTCTTCATCGGCCATAACCACATAGACTTTATTTTTATGCACATACTTGACACACTGGTGCAATATCGAAGGCACGCACTTCATGGCCCTTATCCAAGGATGCCCTAAGAGTATGTTGTACTGCATAGCTCCTTCCAAGACATGACACATCACAAGGATGGTCTTGTGCCCCACATTGATGGGTAGGACTATCGTTACCACAATATTGCATAAAGCATCATTAAAATCTCTCAATGTGTAAGCTCCTAGAATGATATAGGACTTGTGGATCTTGAGGTCCTCTATTGTTGTTGTTGTAATGATGTTTATTGATGAACCTGTATCGACCAAGACCCTCTTGAAAGGCAAGTCATTAATTTTTGCTACAATGTTTAGCAGAGGGTCTAGTAAAGTAGTAGGTACTATCTTAATCTCATAATCATAGAATCAAATTACAGGTTCCTAGCATTTTTGTACTTATCCCATAAAGTGAGTGAATGCATTCGCATCTTGTGGTTGAAGCTTAATTGCCCTTAAAATCTCCATTAGAGTCTCCCTATGCTTTGGGGACTGTTGTATGAGCTCATAGATGGATAACTTAGCTAGAGTCATTTGTAGGTTTTGCTCCAATCTACTCTGGATAGTTACCACAAGTCATGTTGATGGGCCTGGAACGTTGTCTTGCCTATGCCTAGGTGCGACTGGGATGTTCATGGGAGATACAAGAGGTTGCGGTTGACCATACCGCCTAGTCCTTGTTGATATGTTAACAATCTCAAGGTTGCAGTTGACCATACCGCCTAGTCCTTGTTGATATGTTAACAATCTCAACCATCCCAATGCATCTGTGGGTAGGTATATCAACTTCAGCCTGATTGACTTGGGACCCTTGCTCTCTAGGGACATCATGATTGGGCAACGTGTTTCTATATATACCCATGTCTCTATTATTGAGAGCCAGTGGGTTGTCAACTTTGAGTTGTCCTACCTCAATCATGTTTTGCACTTGATGCTTAAAACCAACGTAAGCCTAAATTTCATGCCCCAGTATCCTGTTATAAGGGAAAAATTGATCTTCCATATATCCTTTTGGATTAGTATGTTTATGATCTATAAGAGGTATATCAAGAAATCTGATCCTCCTAGCCTCACTCAACTGATTAAAGATTGATTACATTGACTCTATCAGAGGCGTGAAATAGCGAGACAGCTTGCATTCTCTGTTTCACCTCTGATTGTTCCTTTGGTCGTAATTGGCTAGTGGGGGATGTGCTTGATAGTTCTAGGGTTGTTGTGCACCCCCATCCTTGGGTGTAGCCAATACAACTTGATTGACTAGAGCAGGGTTGCCCTGCTTCTGTTTGTACTTGTCATTCTTACCATTCTTGTTCCACTCCTTTTTGTTTTAGATTTTAATGGTTCCCTCATCTAAATTTATTTCTTCGATGAGCTTGGCCTGTGCCAAAGCTTCCTCAAAAAAAGGATACTGTTGAATTTGTAGTAATATGGAGATGTGTTTAGAGAAAATTTTGGTGAACATGCGAATGATCTCTTCTGTGGGAACGAAGAATGATAATTTTGCCATGACTTTTCTCCATCTATTCCCATAATCCATTACTAGCTCATCATAGTACTATTTCAAGTTGGCCAGGTCTGAAAGGTTCACCTTCTTCTTAGCACCAAAGGAGAAATGCTTTAAGAATGCATTTACTAGTTGTTAAAAATTGGTTATGCTATGCTTAGGTAGTTGGTTGAACCATTGAGTGGTAGCACCTAAAAATGTCATTATGAATGTTCTTAGCATGAGAGTGTCATTGTCTTCAATATGAAAATAGGCTTTGATAAAATTGGTGGCGTGCTCTTGTGCATCCTCTTCACCCTTAAATTTTTCTAACCTAGGCATCTCAAAGTACTTAGGATATTGAGGGCTAGGTATTGATGGGAACAATGGTTGGTTGTGTATTTTTCTCAATGTTGGTGAGTTCCTAGCTGCCTCTTGTTTCTCAAAGGCTTTCATCTTTTTAGCAAGCTCTTGAAATTCCTTTGATGCATGGATTTCCTCCTCTTGTAGGCCTACTTGCAGTGGCAATGGAGGTAACTCTCTATCCATTTGATTTATTTCATTTTCCTCCCTCCTATGAGGGGACTCAAGATTGTGATCCTGGTTTGTTATGTTTGCCCTTTCCCTACTAGTTGGATTTCATTCATGGTTTGGTGGGGGATTTCATTGTGGGATATCATGTCTAGTGCATCTCTCCTTAGGCAAGGTAGTGCATCTAGTTATTTGGTGGTCACCATAATTTATCTATAAATTGTTAAGAGCTAGCCACTCAGCCTGCTCTCTTAAGCATTGCTCATGTTGGCACAAGAGTCTTTCTCTTTGTTTATCCTATTCGAGAGCTTCCACTAGCTCTCGCTCCTTACGTAATGTATTTTCTAACGACCTCATTTGGTCAGTTTGTTCTATCATAGAAGACTCATGTTTATCTAACTTTGTTCTTGTTATCTTGACTCGTAGATTCCTCAAGGAGATTTATGTTGTACTTGTACTTTTGCTAGCTAATGTAACTTGTTCAGTGTACTATTGAGTATCCCTATAATCAGACTCTATGTGTCTACTATGGGGTCACTTTGAGGTACCCCCAAATTGAAAGATGTGTTTAGAAGTCACAATTTGTGAGCTTCTAAATGTAGACTTCTCAGTAGCTACAGTTTTTTGAGTTGGTCGTGTAGAAAACCGATCAAACCTATCTAGTCTTGTTTTCCATGGCTAGTACCATGGGGTGTCATTCACTCCTACGAGGTCATAGTATATAGTAATATTTCCTTTTGTGTGAAGGGTTTCTTCTATCTGATTCCCATGACTAGATGTAGCTCTAGTTTCCTACCCTTAAGTGGGTAAACCTATTTCATATGTTTCTTGTGAATCTTGAGGTGTTGTGACTCTTGCTTGCCTTCTTGATGAAGAGGGATTTGTGGTGACATGTTTTCTCCATGTGTATGGATATGTAGTAGTCTCGTCATCCCTATGTGAAGAATGATTTTTAGAACCTTCTTAACGTCCATGTGAGGAGGAAGCCCTTGAAGCTTCCTTACATCTTTGAGATGTTTCTATGTGTTTAGAGGAGGCCCTTGAAGTCTCCTCATGTCTCCTTGATGAGGATGGCTATGAAGCCTCTTTTTGTCTATGTGACTTTGTTCCAGGATGTGGTTCCCTACTTGGGATTTCTCGATGAGATCCCCCAAGGGTTGAGTTATCACCCCTTAGGCTCGTGAAGCTACGTCTCATGGTCTTATGGGTAGGTCGTTCAATATTACTATGACTCCACCTATGGGTATGAGTTGCTTTAGTCTCTCCCTCGGTATTATACTGAGGGTGTTTACTTATTGTTTTTATCATATTGTCTATGAATTGATATTTTGAGTTACAATTTAGGAATAGCCACACAATACCAAAAAAATTGTATATTGATTATCGATTTAAGTGTGACCTAAACTGTTTGGTGTGTTTTGATGTGTTGTTCTTTTGATTTCTTGCTCTTGTTCTTGTATTAATAATGAGAAGATTCATCCATAGTGATAATCAAGTACACCCATGCCAAACATATTTTTCTCAAAATAAGCTAGGGTACACCGTTGAAGACCCAGTGGGGGGTTCGCCTAGCTCTTCCACTTTGAACCAATGATTATTCCAACAGTGGGAGAAATTTTGAGCACAAGTAACTTAGTGTCACTCTAAGTAAGTTTCTCAATCTATTTCTAGGAAGCTCTAGGGGGTAAACCAGTGGAAGGAGATGAATTCCAACGTTCTTGGACTGAATTGAGGGTTGGTGATGAAATCCAACTTCCCAATTTGTAAATGAGACATGCATGTGTGGTGTTCATTCTAAGCTTGCATAACATAAAGTGCATCATATAGTAGCAATGAGTCTTTCCTATATACCTAAGTGTAAAAATAAGTTTCAATATTCATAAATATGCATGAACTACTAATATTTGTATGAGCGCACTTTATTTCATGTAGCTATGGCCTCTAGAAGGGCCTCAAAGGAAGCAAACAACATACAATGTCTAGCACATTGGATTCAAGGGTGAAATTTTTAGGTATATGTCATCGTTCTTAGAAACACCTAATGGAAATCTAAAAGAAGGTCTAAGATATGCAAAATGCTTAATTCTTTCTCATTTTATTCTTTCAATTTCCAAACATAAATGTGCTTTAAGTTATATGTTTTAGACACACAAAAGCAATTATAAAGCTATAAAATATTAGAGAGGCTATACCAACCCTTTATCCAGCTCAGAGAGTTGGTGTTTTGACCTCTACTACACTCCAATTCTGGTCATTGTTGACTAGAGTGACTAGTTCTTAGTCACTGTTAGTGGAAGCGACTAAAGCTCTATTGGTCACTATGGCTTAGGATGGTTGATTTCTAGCTGTTGTAGCTCAGAGTGGCTAGACTTTCACACAAAACTAAGTATTCTGATAGTAAATAAAAAAGAAGTGGATGTCCCACCATGATTTCTATCTATAGCAACCCCAGGATGAATGCATCGCTCTTTTTATGTTACTTGCAATGTATTAAAAACCCAAGATGAAATGGAAGACAATGAAAAGCATATAACACATAAATAACAAAGATGAATCTCTTTATTTGTATTGAAACCCAGTTACATGTCGATCCCTCAAAGGGATACCCATTTTGATACAATAAGGTTACAAATAGGTAAAGAGTGTCTCTTTTGTGAAGAGGAGGTGCGCTTTCAAAAAGCTTCTCGGTTCTACACATGAAAATGTATGAGGGCTTACAAATTTCTCCTTCTCTAGGCCTGTTCCATAGAGGGATCCCTTTTGCTCTTGTATGCTACAAATTTCATCAGATGAACTTGTGGCCCTGTAAGCAATGAAAAAACAACACACGCTTAGATGTTCGTGAATACCTCCCTGGATGAGGTTGTTAGTATTGAATATAATAAATAAAAACAAGTGCAAATTAGACTAATTCTATAAGTGTGAATGAATGAAATGATGCTATGCTAATGATATGCTAAAATAATGAATCTAATGTCTAAAATTCTAAACTAAACTTGTGGGCCACTATCCAAGACAACGACTGCTAAAGTGACTCTCACCCTCTTTGCTCCAAAGCTATGGATCAAAGCTTGTATCCGATGTTGAAATAATGGGTGCTATGCTCTTCAATCCTTTAGGGCTTCACTGTATACGTGATCTCTGAGGAAACTCTCCAAGTCTCAAAAGCTCTCCTCAATGACTTGTCCTGATAAATTATTTGGATAAAGATATCTTAGATAAAATATGTCTCTCCTCTCTTCCAAGATCAATAAAAATATAGATCTCTCTTTGGTACTCTTAGGCTTGCACCTTTTATAGTGTGAAACCCTAGGTCTATGTCCAAGCACTAGGAATGATTTTTTTATGCGTAGTGCGAGTTAGCATGACAAGCTTTGTCTTTTCTATTTTTGGAGGCCAGTTAACAAAAATATAACTACCAACTTGAGTCTACTATGTGAATTGGTCGTTAGTATTAGAATATTTTGTCCTTTGTTTATGTTTGGAGGCTAGTTAACTAAATTATAAATGTAAACTCAAGTCTCCTATGTGAACTGGTCATGAAAATGAATGCAAAGTTACTCCCACTCACCTTTATTGCATGCAGACTACCACTTTTGCCCATGATTAGGCCTATTTGTTGGCAAAATTGCTTTTAGTATTTAGCCACTGTCATTTGCAGTGACTAAGATTTGGTCATTGTCATCTACAACAGCTAAGTTTTGGCCGCTCTAGGCTTGATCGGCTAGGATTGGATGGCTTAAAAAGGCCCCAAATGAGTGGTGAGAACCATTGTTAATACTTGGAAAGTCCAAGATTATGTCATCTGATATTATGAATGTGTCTATGTGAGTAGTTCCCCTAAGCATAACATGATTTAGGTGTCTACACTCCCACCTTCCCACCAAAGAGTTGATCAAAATATATTTTGGTAGGTCTTTGGACAAGTATACGAGAACACTCAGGTGAACAAATTATATTTTGTATTTTGATATGGAAGAGGCATCAAAAGAGATAAATTTTCCAATTGCATTGGTAATTTTTTTGAATATGGAGTCATGCCATAAATAGAGAGGGACTTCAAGAAGATGAATCCAAACCAAAACCATATCCACTTTGTGAGTAGCAGGGTTAAACCTAGAGTCCCATTTCCTCAAATACAACCCACGCTTTCCGAAAAACCATGGCCCCTCTTCCAACACCTGATCAACATCAGAGGGGTCTGACAGAGAAAAGAGAAAAAAGTTCCTCGAGAGAAGAGATAAACAGAGGTTGCTAGTTGGCTTCCAACGGATGATGGCCCATCTCTTTAAAGCATCAACATCTAGTCTGCTCTCAGAGAATTTTTCCACTACATTATCAGACAAATTTGTTAATAGAGAGGACATAATTGAGTTAGAGATAGAGATTTCGAGTTGGGGATGAACGTCTCCAACAACAACCCGATTGGCTAAGTCTATGCTCCGCCCATTCCTTTTGGGCGTAGGCTCACCAATAGCTTGGCCACAAAGAATTTCCAAATAAATATATTCCACCGGTTCGTCCAGAGCTTCCCCACCTAGATACCACATTTCATCAAAATCACACACTAGCAACACAAAATAGAGGATCGAATGAGAGAACCACTCAGATGTTTGAATAGGCGCACGTTATCTCCAAAAAAGTGACACAGCAAAATAGTAAAATAAATTTGCAGCAAAATAATATTATTAAAAATTACACCCCCTCAACAACCTTCAAACATTACATAATATTATATATATATATATATATATATATATATATATATATATATATATATATATATATATATATATATATATATATATATATATATATATATATATATATATATATATATATATGTGGGAAGAAGTCGGCGAAGGGAAATTGGAGGGATAAGGGAATGGGAGTTGGAGGGATAAGGGGGAAGAAGGAATAACGGAGGGATAAGGAGGAAATGGAGGGATAAGGAGGGAATATAGGAGGAGAAATAGGGGGGAGTTAGGGAGAATAGGGATTAAAACAAAACTGCCGACAACACTTGCCGACAAAAGTTAGGGAGTTTTCACACTTAGGGCTAGAAAAGGATTTTTCTAAGACACTTAAGGTGAAACCCTATTCACACTTGCAACATTCTCCCCCTTAAAGTTGAGAGGACTGACTACACAGTCTCTCAGCTTTACAAATTGAGCTTTAGTCATCGCCTTGGTGAAGATGTCCGCGACGTTCTCCAAAGTGTGACGGTATTGAAGCTCAACAATTTCATGTTCCACCATATCTCTGATGAAGTGGTACTTCATATCAAAATGCTTCGTTACTGCTATGGTGGACAGGATTATATGCCAACTGAATGGCATTGATGTTGTCGCAGTAGATTTTGGTCGGACCACTTTGTTGTTCTCCAATCTCTTCTAGTACTTTCCTTAGCCACAAGGCTTGAGTACTTGCATAAGTAACCGCTATATACTCAGCTTCTGTTGAAGATAGCGCTACTACTATCTGCTTTTTGAACTCCAAGTTATTAGTCCTGATCCAAGACTAAAACAGTTTCCTGATGTTGACTTCTTGTCATCAATATTGCTACCCCAATCACTATCACTGAAGCCTACAAGCTTGATAGTGTTACATTTATGGTATTGGATTCCAAAATCCAATGTACCTTTCACATATCTCAAAATTCTTTTAGCTGACTGCAAATGCAGCTCAGATGGGTTAGCCATAAATCTAGAAACAAGAGATACAACATACTGGAATATACTGGTGCGGTGTTGGCGAGAAACATCAAACTCCCAACCATGCTTTCGAAAGTGGTCACGTCAACTTTTGGTGCTCCATCATCTTTGCTTAATTGGATCCCATGTCCAATTGGAGTTGCAACTGGTTTGCAATGCTCCATAGCAAACTTCTTGATCATATCCTGAGCATACTTATGTTGATAGATGAAGATCCCTGTATCTGACTGATGAACCTCCATTCCAAGGTAGTAGTGCATTAAGCCAAGATCCTTCATCTCAAACTGCGTCATCATGGAGTGTTTGAACTCCATATTCATTTTTTCATTACTACCCATAAAAATGAGATCATCCACATACAAGCAAACTATGAGGATGTCATTACCTTGCTTTAGGTAGTAGAGTGTGGGTTCATTTTTGCTCCTGGTGAACCCATAATCTTTGAAGTACCCATCAATGCGTGAGTACCAAGCTCTTGGTGCCTGTTTAAGACCATAGAGTGCCTTCTTCAATCTGTAAACAAGGTGTTCCTTACCTTGCACTTCAAATCCCTGTGGTTGCTCAACGTACACTTCTTCTGTCAAGTAACCATTGAGAAATGCACTCTTGACATCCATGTGTTGGACTTTCCATCCTTTGTGTGCAGCTAAGGCAAGAACTGTTATGATAGTCTCCTGTATGGCTACAGGAGCAAAAGTCTCTTCATAATCTATTCCATATTTCTGAGTAAAACCCTTTGCCACTAATCTTGCCTTATGCTTCTCAATGCTTCCATCAGCATTAAACTTGGTCTTGAAGATCCATTTACAGCCAACACATTTCTTTCCTTTAGGAAGCTTCACGAGCTCCCAAGTGTCGTTGTTTTTTATAGAGGTTATCTCCTCTTTCATGGCATCTTGCCAAATCTTACGAGTACATGCCTTCTCATAACTAGAAGGTTCAAGTTGTGCACTAGTTAACAAAGCATAGTTAACTTGATCTCCCCTAGGTTCCTACTGGGATTCATCATCACCATACAAGTGCATACTTTCTAATCTATGTAAAACAGATTCCATTTCACTAGCTTGACTCCTAGTGTATCTTCTTGAAAAAATTTTATCCAACATTTGAGATGATGGATGATACTGTAGAGTTCTCTTACCTTTGGATGGAGGATCAATGTCCATTGGTGAGGAACTTGCTGGTCTCTGTGGAGAAGGACTTGGTGAGGAAGATGAACTAGTAGAAGAACTTGGGCTTGAAGGTGGAGATTTCTTGCCTTTCTGTGGTATCTGTTGCTGCACCTGCTGAGAACTTGAATCATGTGACTCAACATCACTGTATATTTGGGGCTTACCCCACTCTCCCCCTTCATCAAAAATCACATCCCTTGAAATCACTATCTTTCGAGTTGTAGGATTGTAGAGTCTATAACCCTTTGTGTTTTCACAATATCCTACAAAAATGCATGCTCGACTCTTTGGATCAAGCTTCTTTCTCAGCTCATCAGGAATGTGAGCATATGCCAATGAACCAAATACTCTGAAATACTTCACATTTGGTTTCTTACCATATCGGGCTTGGTAAGGTGTCTTCCCTTTCAAACTTGAAGTAGGACTTCTGTTCAAGATGTGAACACTAGTCCTTGTTGCATCTCCCCAATATGAATTACTCAAATGCTTTGTATGAAGCATTGATCTTGCCATCTCCACAATGGTGCGATTCTTCCTTTCTGCTACACCATTTTGTTGTGGAGTGTAGGCAGTTGTGAACTGCCTCTTGATGCCATGATGTTTACAAAAGTTCAAAAGCTGATTAGAGGAGTATTCTCCTCCTCTATCTGATCTAAGACATTTTATAGAATATCCACTCTCACTTTCAACTTTTGCTTTAAAATCAACAAAGCATGCAAATGCTTCATCCTTATGCTTCAAAAAATATATCCAACACATTCTTGTGCAATCATCAATGAAAAGTAGGAAGTAAGAGTGGTTACCTAGACTCTTGGTCTGCATCGGACCACAGATGTCTGAATGCACTAAGCGAAGTGGATAGCTGGCCCGCCATGCTTGTCCATGAGGAAATTTTGATCTGGCATGCTTGCCCAAGGCACACCCTTCACAGACTTCCTTACTATCTTGAATTTTGGGAAGTCCAGTTACCATTGCTTGTGAAGTTAGCATTTTCAAACTTGCTGAATTCAAATGACCATATCTCAAGTGCCATAGGACACTTGGATTGGTAATAGCAACATTTGCTAACTTATTTCCTCCTGGCTGGCCAAACTTCAAAGGGAATAATCTATTCTTTGACATTGGCACTTGTGTAATGATTCTATTACTATTGTTCTTGTCAAAAATGGTGCATTTACCCTCATCAAAAATCAACTTATAATTCTTTTCTAGCATTTGACCAACACTTAAAATATTGTGTTGAAGATGAGGTGTGTAATAGATATCACTTACTTGCTTGATGCCTTCTTTCGTTGGAACCTCCATGGCTCCAATGCCTTCAACTGCCAATGACTTGTCATCTCCCAATCGGATGTTGGATTTGTATGAGGAGTCTAAAGTAGCAAAGAGTTCTTCTTTGCCACTCATGTGATTTGAACACCCGGTGTCCAAAATCCATGTATCATTCATATTTTGCTCTGTCTGGCCATAAGAAAGAAAGAGATTTGTGGACTCTTCCTCTTCTCCAAAATTTCCAAATTGACTGCTCTGGTTGCTGTTGCTTCCTTGCGAAGTCTTTGACCAACAATCTCGAGCATAATGGCCAGGTTTGCCACAATTGTAGCAAACTTGTTTTGATTTATCTCCTCCTTTTCCTTTGCCAGATTGTTTCCCTCTATATTGCTGTTGTCCTCCTCTATTCTGATTTCCACCTCTGTTGGATGATCCTCCTCTGTTAGGAGTTCCTCCTCTTTGATTATTCTTGCCTCTGCCTCTTTGTTGTCCTCTGCCATGGCCTCTACCTCTTCCTTCATGTGTGGCAAAAGCTTTATCATCTCCTCCATAACTGGTGGTAGGAGTTTCCTGTAACCTCTCTTCATGTGAGAGAAGTGAACCAGTTAGTGCATCAAAAGACAATGAGGTTAAGTCTTTGGATTCTTCAATAATTATTGCAACTGAATTCCATTTAGGAAGAAGTGTTCTCAACACTTTCTTCACCATAACCTCTGGCTTAATATCTTCCCCTAGTGTGACCATTTTATCAACTACGGCTTTCACTCGCACGCAGTAATCTCCCACTTTTTCATTTTCTTGCATCTTGAGATTTTCAAAATCTCGTTTCAATGTTTGCGACTTTACTGTTTTACTTGGTCACTACCTCTATAGCTTTCTTTTAGGGCATTCCAGGCATCTTGTGCAATTACATAAGAGGCAACTCTAGGGAAGATACTTTTATCTAGGGCAGCATGTATGTGATAAAGGGCGAAAGCATTGTTTTTATGTGCTTCTTTTCTAGCCTTTTTATCAGCATTAGAGAAAGTTGCCCATTCGGCAGCAGTTGGTTCAGTATAGCCCTCTTCGACTACATCCCATAAACCTTTTCCTATCAAAAGGGTTTTCATTTTAATAGACCAATATTCATAGTCTCCTCCATTGAACTCAGGAATCGGAAGACTAGTATTGGATGCCATTGCGAGAATAAAAACAAACTTTATTTGAAGCAAACAAGTACTATAAAGCGGTACAAAGAGATTAATGATTCAAATCAAATCTCGCCTTTTTAGTACATTCAGGTTCTGCTTTGCAACTGCTGCTGATGACAATGACCTCAGGTTCTTCAGGATCCACTTCCTCTGGATCTTCTTCTTCTTCTTCTGCTTCTTCTTCTTCGTCTTCTTCTTCTGTCTTCTTCTTCTGTTGCTTCGGGTTCAGGAGAGCGTGGTGAATAGCTCTCACTTGATTCTGCTACCCGTACACCAGGTGTATAACTGGCACTTGCTTGATCCTCTGGAACAACTTCCTCTAGTCTCGGACTCTTCAATTCTTTGTCCGAAAATGTTGTCTTCTGAATCTGCCTCGTACCCTGAATCCGGCTTCCTCAGATGATCAATCACCTGATTTTCCAGCTGACAAAACACTGTATGCAGACTTGTTCGTCGAACCCTTTCATCAAAGGATTTCGGTGTCTCTCGTCTCAAAATCGAGAGAAGTGCATTATAACACCCCCCAGACCGGATCATCTAACATTTCACGGGCACATTATTTCTCTTTTTTCAAAAAAACTCTTCAAACAAGGTTTTTAAAATTTTTATAAAGTCTTTAAAAAATTTAATAAATTTTTATATTTTTTTAAATTACCTTTTAAATTAATTTATTAAAAAGATAATTTTAAATAAAATATAATTTAAATTTATTAAATAATTTTAAAAAACTTTAAATAAAAATTTAAAACCTTTTAAAATTTAAAAAAAAACTTTTACCTTTTTGTCACGCGGGTGATTCGACCCCGCGACCTCCCGGTCAACAAGCAGGAGGCTTGGCCGCACCACCACGCGGCTGAGCTGAAACAAAACAGGGAACATGTTCCCTTTAACCCTTCTCAACGGCAAAAATGAAAAATAAAAAAAAAATTCCTTTACGTGTGCAAGCCTGGCGGGATTCGATCCCGGGTGGTCTGCCTACTAGCGGACCGCCTTGTCCGCTGGGCTACGTCCCTCGGACGTGACTCAAACGCGCGGCCGATGAATTTTCAATCACGAGGGCGGCAATTTTTTTTTTTTAAATAAACTTCGATTATCCCACATTCGATGGGAAACGGCCGCAGGAGGGTTTTTAAACCCTAAGGCGCCCAATGTATATCAACTGCCTTCGGGCAGTCACGGTTGCCGTGTTTTGCCGCCAATTCGACGAATCGCAAGCCGCCACGTCACAAAATTTTGAACCAATCGCACGCTGCCACACACGCTGCCACGTCACTCGTTGCCTCGATCCACGTGTCATCAATTGCCAATCGATCGTCACCACGTCAACTGCTACCTCGATCCACGTGCTATCCAGTCAGCACCTCGCTTGCCGCCACGTGTCGCCTCGGGATCTATGCCGCTACCACGTGTCACCTCGAGATTCGTGTCGAGCCTATGCACGATCCGCCTCGGGATCCATGCCCGATCCTGCTCGTGATCCACCTCGAGATGCGTGCCCACTTGGCCTCGCCTCGGGAACCGTGCCCGAACGACTGCCGAAATCTGGCTTTGATACCAGTGTTTGAATAGGCGCACGTTATCTCCAAAAAAGTGACACAGCAAAATAGTAAAATAAATTTGCAGCAGAATAATATTATTAAAAATGCACCCCCTCAACAACCTTCAAACATTACATAATATTATATATATATATATATATATATATATATATTATATATATTTTTTATTAAATGGGAAGAAGTCGGCGAAGGGAAATTGGAGGGATAAGGGAAAGAGAGTTGGAGGGATAAGGGGGAAGAAGGAATAACGGAGGGATAAGGAGGAAATGGAGGGATAAGGAGGGAATATAGGAGCAGAAATAGGGGGGAAGTTAGGGAGAATAGGGATTAAAACAAAACTGCCGACAACACTTGCCGACAAAAGTTAGGGAGTTTTCACACTTAGGGCTAGAAAAGGATTTTTCTAAGCCACTTAAGGTGAAACCCTTTTCACACTTGCAACATCATACAACCACAAAAATCCAAACACGAACGCAAACCGATGAAATCCAACCCAAGATCCACCAGAGCGAAGAGCCACAACCGTTGAGCAGAGCAATATCTCTAAAAAATTATTATAAGATTTTGTTAAATAATTAATAGTAACTCTAGAATAATAATAAAAAAAATAGTAACTCCTCACTTAGCAATTAGTAAAAATAATGTGGATGTAATCTTCTCTATATATCCAAAATAAAACTCAAAAATAACAATAATGGTATAAGTTAATATTTTTAGGCATACTTTAAATTAAAAGTAGAATTTATAACAGTAGACAATAAGTTTAATTAAAAAAAATTATAATATATTTCTAATTTATATTAGTAATAAATTAAAAGTATTTTTATATATAATAATGTTTAATATTTTAAAATATTCCTTTTCATGTATAAGTATTATATTACAAATTTCAACAATGGATATATATATATATATATATATATATATATATATATATATATATATATATATATATATATATATATATATATATATATATATATATATATATTTTTTTTTTATTTATTTATTTATTTATTTATTTTTGGAACAAAAAATAAATTCAACAACATTATAAATGTTATTATAAAAACTTTTATTCAAATGATGCATATCAATAAGAGGATAGAGATCAAAAATATTTTGTTTCCTTAGCTTAAATTTGTGGTGGATATATTACATGTCTGAAATTTAATTTTAATTTAAATTATTATTTGGATGATCATGACATTAAACCCAATAAAAAATAAAAAATATATAATACCAATATGTATAAAATATATTAATGGTTTTACTTAAAATTAATGATTATGATTATTATTAATATTACTTTGTATGTGACTAGATAACTTACCACAACAATGTAATTATTCAAAATGGTTCGAATATAGATATTAGATAAATTCATAATAATAGATAATTTAATAGCATGGATTGGATTAGAGGAACATAAATTCATCCTCTAAAATATGTTTGGGATAATCCAAACTTCTTTCTTTGAATCCTATAACATATGTATAATTTTAAACTTAAATGTTTTCAAGAGACTTGTAATCTTAAGCTTTAAAAATATGTAATGTTATAATCTTCTTTACAAGAAATATATGTGTACATCAGGAAAATGGTTAGAGCTTGTGTAATGTTAAAGATAAATCTAGATTCCTAGTAGATAAGATTATGGGTAGTACAAAGTGAAACATTAAAATCCTAATGCATCCTTAATGAAATTTTTGAAAAAATATATCATCAAAATTTAGGGTTTCGTATGATTTCAAAGTCCTTAAGAAACCACTTTTCATACCTTTTGGTCAATTTGCAACATGTGTGTTGTGCATGTGTGTTTTTAAAGTCCTTAATTATTTAGAGATTTTTTGGAACTGTTGGTCATCAAATCTGCCTAGGAAAGGATTTTGAGTAAGTGTATGCGCCCTAGACCTGGACCAACATTGAAAGGCCGAAGGGAAGAGATGCCCCTCGTGCCAATCTCCGGAGAAAGGCCGGCTCCTATGCTAAACTACTTGGGTGTTTGAAGATAAGAGTGCAGGAAAGAGATAAAAGGAGTAAGGGTTAGAGAAATAAATAAAAAAGGTTAAGGGAAGAGAGATTGGTGATTTAAGGTGGGAGAGAACAGGAAGCACGATCACTAACTAGCAACTTGAATAGAAGCAAAGAACACCAAGAGTAACGGAAGAAATGCAATATCAACCTTCCTATGTATCCTTCAGGCGAGTTTCAGGGTACATTCCCCGATCGCACATCGGACGCAGGGTTCAACATCCAACATACAAACGAAGAAAGACAAAAGAATCAAGCATAGAAGGCAGCATAAAAGAAAGCCAACACGACGTCTTTCAACTCCTATGTATCCTTCAGAACGAGTTTTAGGGTACATTCCTCGATCATACTCTGGACGCAGGGTTCAGCATCTCAGCATACAAACGAAGAAAGACAAAAGAATCAAGCACAGAAGGCAGCATAAAAGAGAAGAATTGAGCTCAAAGTTCTTTAGTATTAATCGCAGGACATCAAGTTACAACAGCTTTCTAGCAGATAGTTCCCCCCCTTTTTCTATTACAATGCCTAGGTTTTTATAGAGGACCCGGGCCTCTGAGTCATAATTACATAGCAAAGAAGAGTACGCCCTCGAGCCCTGAGAATTCGGCTCCCCGAGGCTCTCGTGACCGAGCTTTCAAATCTGTTACCAAAACTAGCAACTGCAACCGGGTCAACCATGGAAAGGTGCATTGATGAGCCGTCTGGACGTCCTTGGTCTCCGGGTGCGGTGCTCGAGTGGCCGCCATGCTCGTCGGGCTCTCCATCATGGCTTGATACTTCATTTTTGATTGCCAAAAATGAGCAACGAGCTTATCGGGCACGAAAAATTGCATTTATGAGGCACTTGATCACCTCGAGAAAATACCCAGCTTGGAACGCGTGCCCGTGAAGCGCTTCGCTAAGTTTTCATTCACAACTTCGCTTCGCAATGGTTCTGGGCCGAAGCAAAAACTCCTCCTTGGTTTATACTTCACAAAATTGAGCTTCGCAAAACCGCTCTGGGGTGGGGAGTGCCGAAGCATATCTACTTCGCAAAATGGGCCTCTTCGTCTTTGCCACTTTGTCGACTAAATTGCTTCATCGATGCCTTGGAGAAATACTTCGCTGCGATCCTCTTTCAAAACTGTGGTTCGGGAAGATTTCGGCCGAAGCAATTGTCTTCAAAAGACATTGCATCCTTTCACTTCGGGTAGAAGTACTTCATGCAAAATTAGCCAAAGCAAATGCTTCGCAATGAGCTTTTGGCGAAGTAAAAATGGTTCGCTGATGGAGGGGCCCGAAGTGAGTACTTCGGCAACTTTCTGGCGAAGTACTTTCAATGCTCCTTGAGTTTCGCTTCGCTAATTTTTTGGCCGAAGTGACTGATGGAAATACTTCGGATGCGAAGTAGTTTTCTTGCCTTCTCCTTTGTATTTCTACTTTGGCAAAATATTTGTACTTGTATCTTACTTCGGTGATACTACTTTGCAAAGAACTCTACCCGAAGCAATGTTGAAAATGCTTTGGGTGTGAAGCTCTTTTCCTCCTGAATGTCGCTTCGCTCAATTTTCGCCCGAAGTAGTTGCTGAAATGCTTCGGGCGTGAAGTAGTTTCATTCACTTTGGTGAAAACTACTTCGCAAAACTTTTACCCGAAGTAGTGCTGGAAATGCTTCGGGTGCGAAGCTCTTTTCATTTTCCTTCGATGAAGCTCTTTTCTCTAGCTTGTTCGGCAGTGAAGTTCTTTCTTTTCTACTTTTATATACAAAGGGGTGGCATTGGAAGCCAAAATTGCTGCAACTTTTCAAAATAAAAACAACAAAGAAAAACTTTACACAACACTATACAAAATTTGTTTTCTTTTTCTACCCCTTAAGAAATGTGACAAAATTGTCAACATTCTTGGCGGCTCGCGGGGCAACGAGCTCGTCTCGGTGGGAGGACCCTTTAATTTTGATCCATTGGGCCAGAGTCTTTTCCCGATCCTTCTCCTCCTTCTTCTTGGAGCGCTTCCATAGCTGGTTCTTGTTCTCCTTCTTCTTCTTCTTCTTCCTCCTCTGCTCCTTCGTCTGCTGGCGTGGCCTCCTGCTGTGGTGATGGGACAAGACGGTCATGGATTCTCTTCATGGTTCGACGAACATGAGCCCAGACCCCTTTCTAAAATGGTTCTTGGTCTTCGAGTGCCTTGACCAGAACATGGAACCGATCAATCTGTCCTATGTCGACGTGTTTGATTCTTGCACCTAGGTCATTCAGACAAGCCATGATTTTGCAATGTCTCAGGATGAAGTCGATGACTTGTCCCTCTGTGACTGGCTCTTCCCACTCATCAATTTTGGAGACGTCACTTTCAAAATGGAGCCATGCCGGCTTAAGTTCTTCCCTGGTGAGAAGGTTCCCATCATCGTCTGTGAAACTCGGGAAACCCAAAGAAGAAAGGTCTTCGAAGTAACTCATTGATGTGCGTTGCTCCTGCTCAAATATATCAAGGAGGTCTTTCACCTTTTGCGCTTTCTTCACCTTGGAGAAGAAAGCGCGAACAATGGCTTGGGCAGTAGACCAATCCCTAGCCGTTCGACTCATAGCAGCGACCTGCAGGTCTTGATATCTAATGCTTTGAACCTCAAAGGCAAGCTTGAGTCACCTCTTGATTTTTTGGATCACCTCATCTACTATTGGTCCCTTCTTAGCGATGGCATGCTGAGCTTCGATGACATAAATTAAAATTGATAGGGCACTGGAGGCCCGAGATCTGAAACCTTTGAGTAGGTGAGAGCGGATCTCCTTGATCCTACCTTTGTCGAACAGCTCCAGGTTTGCCTTTTCGTACAATTGCTGCTGGGCCCGCAAGATCTTGCTCTCGAGCTCTTTGGCTTTTAGCTCATTTTTGGCCTATTTTTGTGCTTGTTGCTCGGCCGAAGTCTGCAATTGTAGAATTTGTTGTTTGAGGGCATGTGTTTCCCTTTTGAGCAATTTGCACTGCTTCTACGAATCCTCCAGCTCAGAGCGGATCCTAGCCAGCTCTTCTTCCAACTTGATGTTGGCATTTTCTGCTTCAAACCTGCGCTGGTTGGCAATGTTTGCATGTGCTCGAAAAGTTTCAACCCTGACATGCATGGATGCGGATTCGTCATCTATATTTAAATGCTCCAGGTCCTTGGTCTTCTCCTGGTAGTCGTAGTCAGCTGGAGTCATTTCATCCAGAGGCTTCTGGACCTTAGGGACCTTCCTCACCTTATGCAACTTTCCGCCCTTCAAGTCGAAAACCGCACATTTTTCAACTTGGGCTAGAGATTTCCCTCTTTTCTTTCTTGCCTCCTTTAGCATCTTCTCTGTATTCTGTCGAGCTAGGAGTAGCTTTTCAGCTAGGGGGCGCTCCTTTATTGAAGATAAATCTATTTCAGAGAAGGCCGAATCTCCAGCCAAAGGTGTGAACAAATATAAAGAACTAACAGGGAAAGATTCCCCTGACGGCTCGAAGACTGGTGTGGCAGGGACTTCGGCAAGCGGGACTATGCTTTGAGCTATGGGAGAGTGGGTTACGGGGCTTGGTGTTGGGTCACTACCTTCACCTTGACTTAGGATTGATGGAACTATGACATGGGTAGGCGAAGTGGTTTCAAAGGGCTTATCCTGGTCAGATGACTCGGGAGGAGTGGGGCTATGCAGGATTGGACTGGCAATGGGCAGTTTCTGAGTGGGGGATTGACCTTGTGGGGGATGGAGAGATTGATGAGGGCTTCCACTCGAGACTACCATGGATGTGTCAGAGACCAAGGCGAAGGGAAGAGAGTGCGTACCTACGTGCCCTCCTGGCAAAGCGGCTGTGGTAACTTCTTGCGTGGTTGGCTCTTGGCCCTTTTGGGCTTCAACACTCCCGACCTCCACAACTTCTACTCCGGGGTCTTTCTCTTGTTGGAGGAGTTCCTCCACATCAATGATATCTATTTTGGGGACCGTCTCAGCACTTGGTGGCCCTACATCTTCAATATTTGCTTCAACCGGGCCTGATGCAGGGGATCCAATAGAAGTACTTGTAGGCTTTGTGCGAGGGCGCTTTGGGTGGCTCGGAGGCACTTGAATTTGCTCTTGCCTTTTCCTTTTCTTTCTCTCCAATGGTTGCTCTACTTCTTCGGCCCCCACTTCCTTTTCTTCCTCTGAGGCATCTTTAGCTCCACCTGGGCTTTCGCCTGATCCTGGGGTAGCTGGGGGAATAAAATCCGCAAAGGATATAGACTTCCAGGTTTCGACATTGGTGTCATAAAGAATTGTGAAGTCTTTATCCGATGCTAAGAGTCCATAGGAGTTCACTTTTTGATGATGGACTCTCATTATCCACCATTCTCGAAGCTTTTCCTCGCTCCAGTATTTTACCTCCTCCTTCAAATCGTCCCTCGCTTTCTTCCAAAATGTGGAGCTTGGAGTCGGGAGGGGATACTGATCAGGGTCGAACTCGACCTCCATAGGATAGAACTCATGCCATGGAGGCAATGTCCTCATCCTTTCTAAATGCCACTCCAGATATTTTCCATTGGGGTTATTCCTTTGTTCCACAACTTCGGGGTGAGGGCAGATGTGGAAGTTCTTGAATTTTAAATGATCCCTCATCACGCCCAAAGGATCATAGAGCCACTGCTGAGGAATCTGGAGTAGGCCAAAATAGGCAAGCTTTTCCTCCAGGAAAATGCCCTGTTTTAGGGCAAAGACTTCGATTACACCCATCCTGAAGGGGAAGTCATAGGTATGTGCCCACTTTCGGTCGTGACCGTATATTGCATTTGTAGAGTCGCTCTACCGAGCGACTTCCAATGCGAACTGATATTTAGAGGGGTAGACTGGTAATAGGAAGGGCTTCCCTATGAAGCCGAACAGGCGAATCACCAGTCCCTGTGTCAATTGGAAAACGTCCCCCCTTTTTCCCTGCACCACTCTATCTCTCAAACTGAGTGGTACCCGAGGACAAGAGCCTTTCAACAGATGCATGGCGGGTCCCAAAAATTGTTGATTAAAAGGATAATAGGACTCTTCCTTCAATAGGAGGGGAGTCCATTGATACACTGGTAGAGGATTTCCATCCTTGCCGCTTGGAGAGATGGCGATATGGGGAAACCGCTTATGAACTTGGTAGAAGTACAACCAGACAAGAAAAGAATAGGGTGCGAAGTACTGGCCTGTTGCTGAATTCTTCATGCTAGTGAGCCTTGTATGCAGGGTTCGGGCCACCCATTCCGCCCAGTCAAAGAAAATCGGGTTGGTGTTCGGCCTTGAAGCGTCAGGGGCATAAAACTCCCCTCTTGAAATGCATTCGGCCAAAGACACCTGCCAGGGCTGTACTGAAGCATCTGTTGACAAGCCCGCCACCCATGCAATGATGGAGAAAATATCGATATTTTTGAAGGCCTCCAAGGGTAAGGGCATCTGGGGCAGCTTGTTTGAAGGTAGCCCGCTCTTGAGATTCTCACGCAGGAATTTCAATATGTAGCTATTGGAGGTAAATCTCTCCATTTGTTCACTTAGGATGACATTGCGAACAGAATAGCCCTTGGGTGGACCCTGCTGTGGTGCGAAGGCTGCTTGTACATCTTCCTTCAAGATGGAAAATAGTTTGTGTCCCGAAGCATCTAACACCTGCCTGGATGCAGGTTGGTAATTCTGTGCGATAGCGTAGATCAGCTCGGGACAATGGTGAGCAGGTGGGGTTAAAAACCAATAAATCTGGGAGTAATATGCGGTAGCTCTCTTATTTTTTGGTGTGAGCCTGCTTGTCATGAACTCTATGGTGCGTCGAAGATCGGATACACCCTTAGAGAGCTGTGTGTCTCGGATCTTCTCCCACCCATCAATTGGTGGCTCCACAAGTTGTTCTTCTTTCGAGTCATCCCCCTCTTCCATTGGCTACTTTTTGGGTCGAAGGGGAAGATTTAGCTTCTTCGGAGTACGCTTTTTCTCTTCCTTCCCCTTCTTTGTCTTTTTGGGGCCTGCAACTTCGGGCTCTTTCCCCTTCTCCTTAGAGTTTTTCTTTCCCATGTTGCTAGTGATAGCGGTAGAGTTCTTGATACAGAGAGCTTTAATGTGAATGGCCAGATGCAAAGGACAGGAGGGTTGCAGAGTATCTGAAGGTTCTTAGTCTAGCTCTAACTGATGGACAAATAACTTCCCTCTTGCTAGGAATTCACTTTTATAGCCTAAAAAGGCAACCACCTGAATTTATGGCACCTACTAAAATTAAATTTGTACTTCGGATGAAAGAGATTGTCGTATTCTCAAATCGATTCTGCAGCGACGTGGTACACAGGGCTGCATGCTTCGATGATTACACTTTGTACTGGAGACGCCACCCGCTGCCACCTCGTACCTTGGTGCGAGCTTTTCCTTTCCCTTTTCTGACTCGATCATCTCGGGAAGTGCTCCACCACCCTTTTGCCTTAAATTCATCCACTTTGTACTCCTTTCAAGGCCATTGTCGGCATGTTCTCCGAGGCACATTTTAAATTCTCCACCTCGCACGTGGTTGGTTCGGCGAAGTGGAACTTGATGCTAAAAAATGCTTCACGGTGAACCTTTGGTTCGGATAGCCTTTTGATGCTTTGGGCCCGAAGTACTTTTCCTTCGCCACGATGTCGTTCTGCCTTGCGAAGGTCGTCGAAGCTTTCCCTTTTGAAAATTGCTTCGCAAAATTTTTCCCAGTAGCTACTAAAATACTTCGGGTGCGAAGCTCTTTTCATGCCTTTGTTCGAATTTTGGTTTGGCTTCCTTTTGGGTAACATGCTTCGCGGTGAACCTCCTTGCAACTGCTTCTTCGTGTAAAAGGTCTCCGAAGGAGATTTTGAAATGTAGTACTTGGCTTTTGTGATCTTGGAAGAGGATGTATACACAAATGCAAACTATATACAAAAGTATATATACACTCATTTTTTTTTTTTTAAAGAAAGAAATTGTACTTTAGCGGTGAAAAGTCTTCAGATGAAGACCATTGACAGAGATCGGCAGAACTTGACCATCTGCATCTTTGAGGATGAATGAATTGGCCGAGTTCACCTTCATAATTTTGAATGGCCCATCCCAAAATGCATCCATCTTGTCATGATTCCCAGGCTTGGCCTTCCAAGAGTCCCACTTCAATACTAGATCTCCCACATTGAATGTGCGATCGGATGACTTTTTCTTGAACCAGTCTCGGGTGACCTGAGTATGCTTGGTGAAGTTCTGGTATGCTTCTTCATGATCTTCCTCTAGTCGTAGTAGCTGAGCTAACCTATTTTCCATCGGACTAATTCCATCTTCTGCTTCTAACAGCTGTAGTGCAGGGATCTCAACATGGATGGGTAAGATGGCCTCCTTGCCGTAGACCAGGGCATAAGGCGAAGTCTTGATTGACCTTTTGACAGAAATTCGATCGGCCCACAAGGCCCGATCTAGAAGGAGATGCCAAGTCCTTTTGTTTGTCTCTATGAGCTTTCTTAGCATCCTCAACAGAGTCTTATTGGTGGATTCTGCCAAGCCGTTGCCTTGTGGATAATAATTGGAGGATACTTTATGGTATATCCCATATCTGTAGAAGAATTCATTAATTTTGGCACTTGTGAAGCCAGGGCCATTGTCTGTGATGATTGCTTCGGGGATGCCAAACCTGGTGATCAATCCTTCTAGGAAGGTGACTACAGTCTCTTGATCTGCATGCTTGGTGGGAATCGCTTCGGCCCACCTGGTGAAGTAGTCAGTTGCGGTCAGGATGAACTTATGTCCCACGGAGGAGTTCGGTGATACGACCCCTATAAAATCCAACCCCCATTGCTGAAAGGGAGTTTCTACTTGTATCGGGTGAAGGGGCATCGAAGCATTTCTGCTTCGATCGACGAACTTCTGACACTGCTCGCATTTGCGACAAACGGCGAAGGCATCAGCGAAGAGTGTGGGCCAATAATAACCTGCTTTGATAATCTTTAGTGTCATTGTTCTTCCTACGAAGTGACCTCCAGATAGCCCCGAATGGAACTCTCCTAGGACTTTTCTTTTATCATCGTCTTTGATGCATTTGAGAAGGACTCCATCAATATTCTTAAAAAATAGGCCTTCGGGGTGCAAGGTGTACCGGGAGGACCGCATCCTGAAATGCCTTCACTGTGAAGCATTTAGATGCGAAGGACAACTGCCAGTGTTGAAGTATTCAACTATTTCACTGACCCAGTCTTTCTCGTCCTCTTCCTGGTTAGCGAAGCATCCTTCGACTGGTAAGTCATCCCACTGAGATTCTACAGCTTCGGCCACTGCGCTCTTTGCTAATTCTTGACATAATGCATGATCACGAACCAATTTTGTGGGCTTGATCTCAATGTCAAACTCCTGTATCTTGTTCACCCAACCAGCTCTTTTGCTTCCCAATTCTCCTTGGATGATGAAATTGCGCACGTCGGGGTGAATGACAAAGACTGTGACCCGACTTTGAGAGATGAACTGTTTGAATTTTTTGAGGGATTTCATTACCGCATGCACCTGACGTTCTATGAAATTATATTTCTCTTCATGGGGATTGATCACTTGGCTCAAAAATGCGATGGGGCACTCCTCGCCATCTTCCCCCTTTTGTGTCAGGACAACAGCATAGCTTTCGGGCTCCCCTATAGCATATAGGATAAAATCCCGATTGTAATCTGGATTGATCAAGACCGGTGCCTGAGCGATTCGAGCCTTAATCTCTTCAAATGCTTCCTTTCTTTCTTTCGTCCAGCTAAATTCGGTGCCCTTCTTCAGGAGTTGGGACATTGGCTTGATGACTTGGGCGAAGTCGGGGATGAACTTCCTTACGAAGTTAATCTGGCCGAAGAAATATTGAAGTCCTTTCTTGTCTACTGGGAGTGGGAGCTTCATTAGAGCCTCGGCTCTATCAGGATCTACAGTGAGGCCCTTTTTCGATATCGCATGTCCCAACAACTTCCCTTCGCTGACTATGAATATGGACTTCTTTGGATTGATCGAGATGTCGAACTCTCGACATTTTTCGAAAACTTGTTGTATATGTAGTGGATGATCTTCCCTTCTTTGGGAGAAAATGGTCATGTCATCCAGATAGATGATGATAACCTTATTTAGAAGCTCACCAAAAGCAAGATCCATCGCTCTCTGGAAAGTGGCACCAGCATTCGATAGGCCAAATGGCATTCGCTGGTAAGCAAATGTCCCCCACTTGGTGGTGAATGTTGTTTTGTGCTGGTCTTCATCCCTGACCCAGATCTGATTGTATCCAGAAAAACCATCGAGCAGAGAGAAGCGTTGAGCTCCAGCCATCGAGTGCAAGATTTGATCGATTTGTGGGAGAGGATAGTGGTCCTTGAGGGACGCCTGGTTTAGATTGCGAAAGTCCATGCATAACCTTATATCTCCATTCTTTTTTCTAACCGGGACCAGGTTCGCTACCCATGAAGAGTGCTTGATGGGATATATGATCTTTGCCTCGAGCATCTTCAAGAGTTCGGCCTTCATTAGGACCTCGATCTTGGGATTAACCGGTCTTTGCTTTTGTCGAAAGGGTTTGACCCCCTCCTGCAATTCGATTGTGTGTTGAACCAGCTACCGATTGTATCCCCTGAGATCTTGATAAGACCAAGCAATTATATCAAAAAACTTTCTGCATAGATTCTGTATCTGTTCTATCTCCTCTGAAGTGCAGTCGGTCCCAACCTTTATTGCTTTTCCAGGTTCAAGCTCTAAATCCTGATACTACTTTTCATTGACTTTGATCATGTGAGAGAGAGCTCGGTCATTCCGATCAAAGAGGCTTTCAAGGGTGATTAGTCCCTTGGGAACATGGTTATTCTTCAATTGAATCAGCCCTTCATATTCTCCTTCATCAGAGCTTCGGTCTTCGACTGTGGCGGCTTCTTGGATCATGAAATTTACAATCTGCTCATCATTGTCAAACACTTGCCAATGCAGATCTTTGTCTGGGATAGAGGGTCTATAGATCATCCTCATAGCTTTGGGCTTGTGCACCATGTCTTCTACTGGAGAGTACTTGGCTGCGATGGATGCCAGAACATCGGCATGTCGGTTCTTTTCTCGTGGGATTGACTACAGATTGAGAGATTCGAACTGGTCGAACAGGTCCCATACCCTGTTGCGGTATGATTTTAGATAATGCTTCTTTGAAGTACACTTATTTGTGACCTGGTTGCAAACCAGTTCAGAATCTCCGAAGATTTGGAGATGCTTTATGCCTAACTTGTCAGCTTTCTTGAGTCCTAGGCACAATGCTTCGTATTCTGCTGCATTGTTAGTGCAGCTCCATGTCAACCGGTAGCAATATTCCTTTTGCTCTTCGAAGGGTGAAATTAGAAGAATCCCTACCCCAACACCATTTTTACATCGGGCACCATCGAAGAACAACTTCCATAGTTCTTCCTGGGCACTTGTTCTATTCCCTGGTTGGGAGTGATTTTTAGGCTTGGCGATCGCATAACATCCTATCTCGGTCTCCACCATGGCGTTGAAGTCTGCCAATGAAAACTCATCTTCATAACTTAATTGCGCAAGAGATTCCTCGACCAGGTCTACCTGCTCTATCTCCTCCACCATTGCATTCATTGGTTCGCTACTTTCTTCCTCGGACATCTTCCGCACAAGAAAGGAAGAAGGCTTTTCATTGTAGATCTTCACCTTCTTTCCTTTGAATGGAATCTCCAGATGAGAGTAATCCATAGACAGATATCCACCTAGCTTTGCCATGAATTCCCTTGACAAGCACATACTGAAATATGGCTCCAAGTCGACTACCACCACCTCTTGTATGACTGTGATCTGAGGCATCTTATGTAGTCGGATAGGAATGTCCTTGATCACCCCTACAGTCTTCACTGGAGTACCATCCAACTGGAGTACACCTTGGCTGCTTCACGTATATTCCATCCCTATTTCTTCGTAGACTGCTCTCGGCATTACTGTTGTAGCGGCCCTAGAGTCGATCATGCAATTATGCACAATATACCCTTCCATTTGTAGGGATAGGTAGAATGGAGGTGGTCTGTTCTTCCCCATGATGGATGTGGATAAGGTCTATACAAGAGCAAGCGGTGCCACCTTTTTTGCTTTAATTGTCTTCAATGATTCTTGCAGCAGGTCCACTTGTCCAGGTAGTTGCAGTGCATCGTACAGGCTGATCTTGGCCGGAATCTTCTTCAACTCTTCTACAATGTTGTACGCCAAGGATTTGAGTGCTTCGGGCTCCTTTCTAGGTTCATATCTGGTGCGATACTGCTCTATGGCTTCCACTCTTTGCCGCTTAGTCAGGGAAGGAAACTTGAGCTTTTCCTTAGCCTGTTCCTTAGTTTCTACCTGAGGTGGTTCGACAGAGGCCTTTTGAGCCTTTTCTTTGATTGGTGCAGGTGGAGGAGCTTCGCTCGAGGCCAAAGTAGATGATTGTCCTTTCTCGGGTCGAACTTGCTCTTTTGAAGGAGCCATCTGAGTAGCATCTACTTCTATTGCCTTCTTTCCTCCTCGGGTAAGTACTGCAACCGGCTCCTCCTCGCCAATTGTCAGGTTCTGACTCATCTGCCTAATGACGTTGACTTGACCGCTATGACTACTGTTTGCCAGCGTTTGTACATAGTGTTGGTGCAGGGTGCAGGTATTCTCTTCATGCGGATCATTGCACGTAGAGCACCAATATACATAATCGGAAGTGCTCGGAGCTTCATCAATCGCAACATTTCTCGTCGAAGCCTTCCCTTGCTGGACTGCTTGGTCCTTGGTAAGCGTAGGTGTAGGATAAGATCTTCTCGGTAGGAACTCCTGTTGCGCTTGCTTCTTTTTTACAATGGTCATGTCATTGGACAACATCTGAACTGTAGAGTTCAGAGACTGCATTTCCTATAGAATTTTGGTTTGTATATCATCGGCTTTCGGAGCGAGTGGTAATGGAGCCATCGTCGGTATTGGAGGAAGGGCGGGGTGTTGAGGTGGTGCTGGCAGTACAGGAAATGCCGAAGAGACAGTGGGCTGTGGAGTTGAAAATGTAGGGAAATGAATTTGTGGAGCGGTGATTTGAGACACGATAGGATTCGGGTTCCAAGATGAAATCGAGAGTGCAGGGGTTGTAGAGATTTGCGAAGCGGCTGCGCTTGCATACTGGAATTGAAGGAATTCAAGAAGTATGGGCATCGACATCCTTTGGGGAAGCTTGCCCATAGCTATCAAATCCATTTTTGCCCTCTTGGCTAACTCATACAACTCGAGAAAAGTATTAACGTTAGAATATCTTACCATGAGACTGATATCAGGATTGAAAGCCCGAAGGAAATAGAGTGTTGCAGCTTCGTCGGTTGGCCGAAGTCCAACTGGCACTCTCTGCCAGGTTCGAGCGAACCTAACATTGAAATCTATGATCTCTTCTTGTGGATGTCTCTTGATCGAAGTGAACTGGTGTAGGAGAGAAGTAGGATCGAAAGACTCATTGAAGTTTCCCATCATTTTCCCAGCTAACTGGTCCCATCCCGTAATACTACCGGGTGGTAGAGATCTATACCAGTAGAGGAGTTTTCCTCTAAGGGAAAGAACCAGAAGCTTTACCATAATTTGTTCTTCTGTAATGTCATGGATCACCGCCAGAGATATTATGTCCTGGATATGCTCTAGAGCAGTCTTCCTAGTTCCATCGAACGTTGGGATCTTCTTTATGGTAGCAGGCGGCACTTGCCCTTGTCCTGCTAGATTCAGTGGTGACAAAGAATCCCATGCTGGGCACAACCTGGGTGGTTGTGGCTGCTGCATTTGTTGTTGTTGTTGTTGTTGCTGTGCCATACTTGCTCCTGGATTTTGAGAAATAGGAATTCTCGAAGCTCCCCCTTGATTGCTAATAGGACAACTAATAGGAATGGAGGGACTAGGACGCTTCGGAGAGTTGGGAGGATTGGGAGGAAAACTAGATGTTGTACTATCAAAAGTTGAGCCTTGTCTGCCAATAGAGGATGTTCCTTGTAATAGTGACTCGGGGGTGACCAACCTTGATTGTTCCCCAAAGGCATCAATATCTAGCTCAAAGAACTCGGTTTCCTCTCCTCTATTCTTAACTCTCCATCTTGTTTGCATGAAGGCATAGACTTTTGGTACTGGTCTTTACGACTTAAATATTCTTGGGTAAACAGAGTCGCCAGATGCTAAGAGTCTTTCAGTAATGAGGGCATCGGTCCTCACTACCACTAGTCAGGTGAGACTGATCGGGTCACATCGAGAACTGGTTAGAACTATTGGCCTCGGTGAAGATGGGTTTGATATTTAAAATATGGGACCTTGACTGGTTATGGATCTTACTAAGACAGACACAGTCGGTCCCACCGGGCGTGCCAAAACTGTTGGTCATCAAATCTGCCTAGGAAAGGATTTTGAGTAAATGTATGCACCCTAGACCTGGACCAACATTGAAATGCCGAAGGGAAGAGATGCCCCTCATGCCAATCTCCGGAGAAAGGCCGGCTCCTATGCTAAACTACTTGGGTGTTTTAAGATAAGGGTGCAGGAAAGAGATAAAAGGAGTAAGGGTTAGAGAAATAAATAAAAAGGGTTAAGGGAAGAGAGATTGGTGATTTAAGGTGGGAAAGAATAGGAAGCACGATCACTAACTAGCAACTTGAATAGAAGCAAAGAACACCAAGAGTAATGGAAGAAATGTGATATCAACCTTCCTATGTATCCTTCAGGCGAGTTTCAGGGTACATTCCTCGATCGCACATCGGACGCAGGGTTCAACATCCAATATACAAATGAAGAAAGACAAAAGAATCAAGCATAGAAGGCAGCATAAAAGAAAGCCAACACGATGTCTTTCAACTCCTATGTATCCTTCAGAATGAGTTTTAGGGTACATTCCTCGATCATACTCTGGACGCAGGGTTCAACATCTCAGCATACAAACGAAGAAAGACAAAAGAATCAAGCACAGAAGGCAGCATAAAAGAGAAGAATTGAGCTCAAAGTTCTTTAGTATTAATCGTAGGACATCAAGTTACAGCAGCTTTCTAGCAGATAGTTCCCCCCTTTTTCTATTACAATGCCTAGGTTTTTATAGAGGACCCGGGCCTCTGAGTCATAATTACATAGCAAAGAAGAGTACGCCCTCGAGCCCTGAGAATTCGGCTCCTCGAGGCTCTCATGACCGAGCTTTCAAATCTGTTACCAAAACTGGCAACTGCAATCGGGTCAACCATGGAAAGGTGCATTGATGAGCCGTCTGGACGTCCTTGGTCTCCGGGTGCGGTGCTCGAGTGGCCGCCATGCTCGTCGGGCTCTCCATCATGGCTTGATACTTCATTTTTGATTGCCAAAAATGAGCAGCGAGCTTATCGGGCATGAAAAATTGCATTTATGAGGCACTTGATCACCTCGGGAAAATACCCGGCTTGGAACGCGTGCCCGTGAAGCGCTTCGCTAAGTTTTCATTCACAACTTCGCTTCGCAATGGTTCTGGGGCTAAAGCAAAAACTCCTCTTTGGATTATACTTCACAAAATTGAGCTTCGCAAAATTGCTTTGGGGGTGGGGAGTGCCGAAGCATATTTACTTCGTAAAATGGGCCTCTTCGTCTTTGCCACTTTGCTGACTAAATTGCTTCATCGATGCCTTAGAGAAATACTTCGCTGCGATCCTCTTTCAAAACTGTGGTTCGGGAAGATTTCGGCCGAAGCAATTGTCTTCAAAAGATATTGCATCCTTTCACTTCGGGTAGAAGTACTTTGCATAAAATTAGCTAAAGCAAATGCTTCGCAATGAGCTTTTGGCGAAGTAAAAATGGTTCGTTGATGGAGGGGCCCGAAGTGAGTACTTCGGCAACTTTTTGGCGAAGTACTTTCAATGCTCCTTGAGTTCCGCTTCGCTGATTTTCTGGCCGAAGTGACTGATGGAAATACTTCGGATGCGAAGTAGTTTTCTTGCCTTCTCCTTTGTATTTTACTTTGGCAATGCCGCTTCGCAGAAATCTTTCCCGAAGTAGCTCTGAAATGCCTTCGGGGGCAAGAAGTCTTTTATTGCTATCCTTGTATTCTACTTCGGTGATACTACTTCGCAAAAAACTCCACCCGAAGCAGTGTTGAAAATGCTTCGGGTGCGAAGCTCTTTTTCTTCTGAACGCCGCTTCGCTCAACTTTCGCCCGAAGTAGCTACTGGAAATGCTTCGGGCGCGAAGTAGTTTCATTCTCTTTGTGTTTTACTTCGGCGAAACTACTTCGCAAAACTTTTACCCGAAGTAGTGCTGGAAATGCTTCGGGTGCGAAGCTCTTTTCATTTTCCTTCGGCGAAGCTCTTTTCTCTAGCTTGTTCGGAAGCGAAGTTCTTTCTTTTCTATTTTATATACAAAGGGGTGGCATTGGAAGCCAAAATTGCTGCAACTTTTCAAAATAAAAACAACAAAGCAAAAACTTTACACAACACTGTACAAAATTTGTTTTCTTTTTCTACCCCTTAAGAAATGTGACAAAATTTTCAACAGGAACATGTGTGTTGTGCATGTGTGTTTTTAAATTTGAGAACAAGATTTCATGCATCCAATAATTAAGAAATTAAAAAGCATAAATTGAAATATTCGAATCCTAATTTAGGCTAAACATGGCTTGCAAAGATCTTAAGACTAGGGAAAGTAATTTAGTTCTAATTTTGTTGATTTTGGAGATCTTGTGTCACACAAAATTAAGTCCTTTTTTCATGTCATCATGTATGGAAAACATCTTAACATTTTATGTTTTTATTTCATTGGCAAATGGTCCTTTAATTAAACATTTACAAATATTAAGAAAAAAATTGTTTTGAAATAACATGTGTTAAAGAAATAAAAATTGTATATGATAACATAACTAATATTTTCTAACATTTTTTTAATTTGTTATAGAACTTTATCGTCAATTCATCCTATTCAAACAATTTGTATTTTCTAAACTAAAACTTAATATTTTATATAAGATGAAAATTAAAAAGCTCTATCAATTGTAGGAGCTTTCTAAATTATAGATAGCTTAGGATTTTATGGTTAAAGGAAAGGGTCTATTGAAATTCATCGTATACTAGAGGAAATTGAACCTCTTCATTCATCCAAGTTCTAAAGGTGATATGTAAGATATCTAAAAGATATAAAAAGAGATTGAAGTATTGTTATCTATATGTCTTTGCATAATATTGATATATTTTTAACATCTTTGGTTGGAATAGAATTCATATAGGCATAAATTTAACCATGAAATAACAATACTATGTACATAGCATGAACCTTTGAATATGATTACAATGTATGTAATTTTAAACTTTTCAAATAAAATGAGATATGTATAATTCATGGGTGAAGAAAAGGATTCAACTAAGTTAAAATTGTATGAGAATGGATCTAAAAAACACTATGATAAGAAAATATAGTATGACAAAATCGATGCTTTCTCTTTCCACTTCATTGTGTTAATTCATCCTATAGGTGATAACAATGTATATGTCCATACTCGAAATACTTCTCTTTGCAATACCCTTTGATTGATGGATTTTTAATTTGTATTTCTACTTTTGATCAGAAGAGTAACTATATGTTATACAAATATGATAATAAGATGTATCTTCTATTAGTACAAACTAGATATTTTCTTCTCACAAATTATGATGGTTATGTTTCTTTCGTTAGAAATGTATTTCTTTGCATATTTAATTTGGAATCTAACATCTAGAATATTCTTTTATCAATAAAATATCATTATATGATATAATAATTGTAAAATCTAGGGATTTTAAGTATGTATTAATATATATATAACATATATTTCCATTTTGAGGGAGAGTGTGTCATATAATTCACTATATATTACAAAAAGAACTCATTTATTTTATAATTCATCCTAAATGTTTGATTCCAGGAGGTAGACATGACTAGATAATATAATTATAGTAGTGTTAAGTTTATTTTTTTGTATAATATTGATAGGTGGATAATATCATTATTGGCCAAATAAGGGATGTATTCCAATGAATAATATGTCCTTTAAGTCATGAATATTTATAATCCATGAGTGACAATAATAAAATGGAAGGTATTTGACTCTTCCAAGATCTTTTTATAAATAAATAATAACCTCATTAGCTTCATAAACACTGAATCATAATACTAGTTCAAGGACCTTAAGTTTGTCCTTGGACTATTCGATGATATATAGGACATGATGATAATAACAAAATACAAAAACATGGATCAAGTATATTTCTATAACCTATTTAATATTATTTTCTTGAGAATTATAAGTTTTATAAGTAGCTTCTATTACATAGCATTCAATAAGATACATCATTGTTTTTTTCCCTATAACTACCAAACTTCTCATATAATCCATGTTTACTTATATTGTGTGAGAGGAAAGAAGAAAATAAAATCTTAAAATTGAAAAATTAACAAATCAATAAACATTGATAATAAAAATTTAATGATAACATTAAAAATATATTATATATATTTAAGTATTATTAAGAATTAATTGCTAAAATATAATACATTTAGCTTTGCAACTTCCCAATTACATATAAAATTAGTTTTGATTTAAATTACAAAAACCATATTAAATTTTATCAACTCTGAAGTCCATATAAATTTTGGAGTATATTACATTATTTGGTGCATGCTTATTATAAACCCACGGTACCTTCAAAGTAAATATATAAATAATATATTATGGTTTAGAGTGTGATTTATATTTCCCTCTTTATGTAAGTGTGAATGTGCAGGAAATTCACAAGTGCCATGTGAGTTAGAGTGCAAGTGTAGGTTAAGTAAATGTGCACAAGTGTTTTTTATGCAAGAGTGCAAATATGTAATGTAAAGATGTGCACAATTGTCCTAGATTAGAGAGTGCAAGTACAAGTGTAAGAGTCATGTAAATGTCAGCAATTATTGTAAAGTCAAGTGTTCATCAAGTATGCAAGTGGTAAGTAGATAGGCCAAGAGTTATGAGACATGGCACATGGATATCAATGATCAAGAACCAAAATATTCACACTACTATGGCTATATTATAGAGTAAATTCGCCATAGAATATATTATATCGAAGATATTTTAGAGTTTTGATAATCCGTTTATAAAAAATAGTGAAGTAATAAAACTTGTATACATTTTGTGCAATTAATATTGTAAGTTGTTATTCATGCATTGTACATGAATGATTCAAGCTTTTTACATTCATATTTTAGCATATAATTGAATGTTATTATAATCCTTGATATACATATTAATTTGCTCATATCATTCTACTCTTATTATTATCCTTATCTTTACATATGGTGACGATTTTATATTGGGTGCTATGTGATATAACCTATGATATTATATGATAGTATAAGGCTTAAAAATCCATCAGTGGTATCAAAGCTACCACCTGACTCTATCCAGATTGATAGAGTTTGTTTTAGCCACTATTATAAATTGATCGTGTCCATATTTTACAAGGTTGATTAAGAGTCTATCTACTTTAAAGGCAGTGATCCTTGAACTCTAAAGATCATATTGAGTAGAAATTCTAGGGTCTTTCCATAGTTGAAGAATAATAATCCAATCGTATGACTTAGCTATATTGATTGAAAGGTGAATCAAATTTGAGATATTTGATCATTCAGGGACATAACCAACCCTTGACATTGAATTTTTTAAAGAAAGTTTAATATTTAAGGATATTCAAAGTCGTCTTGAAATTATATTGGATTCTTTAGTAAGAAGGATAATCATATTGAGTTCTTATGTGCAACCTAAGATATTATATATTTCAAAGAAAAAGTTGCAATAGAGATCAAGATATAGAAGTGTGAGAAGTTTCCTACAAAGGATAGAGAAGAATTTTAGATTCTAAGTGCAAAGTACAAAAGAATTAAAAGTTGCAATGGATTGAGAAGAATTTAAATATTCCTAAAAAAAATGGTAAAGAGAAAGAATATTCAGGTCATATTGACCTTGATATAGTCTTAAAAGGCCATTATAGAAAGGAGTTGATAAGAAAGAGATTTAGGTCATAAAGTCATATAGACCTTGATATTAGTCCAAGAGGTCATTATAGGAAGAAATTAGAAGAAAGAAAAATATATAGATCATATAGACCTTGATATTGGTCCAAGAGACCAATATTGAAAGAAAGTACAAGAGATAAAGAGATTTGGGTCATATAGACCTTGACATTGATCCAAGAGTTCATTATAGGAATAAATTACAAGAGAAAGATATTCAGATCATATAGATATTAACAATGGTTCAAGAGATCATTATAAGAAGAAATTGAAACAAGAAAAAATATTCAGGTTATATCGATATTGACATTGGCCAAAGAAGTCAATATAGAGAAAGAAAACATTATAGTAAAAAAGGACTCTTATAAATATTTGGCTCAAGAATCCAAGAAGATCATGAAAGTAAAAGAATAAAGAAGAGTTTACAAGAGATTGTTGTATAAATAAATAAGGAAAGATCATATAAAGCATAAGAGGAGAAAGAAGATTAGGAGTTATAAAGTTTATATTAAAGTTTTATTTTTGAAAAGTGTGGAGTGATAAAGATTTCTACTTTTGTTATTTTAATTTATTTTGAATTTTCAAAGTATTTGTGATAGAAGGTTTTATTTTAGAATATTTTCAAATTTTGAGAAAAAAGTGAAATTGAAAATTTTATTTAAAGTTTTTGAAATTTTGCAAATTTATTTTTTGGAGTTTAAAGGTTTTCTATGTTGAAGGTTACATCTAAAAATTTGTAAAGTTTATATTTTTTATTTATTTATTTGGGATTCATAAGGTGTGCTACTTCAAAGCAATCAATTACAAAAAAACTTATTTTAATATAGGGAGATATAAGGATTTCAACTTAAAATCATTAAAATAGATAAATAGCCAAGAGAAACTTTTCAACATATGAGACATTATCAAAATGCAAAACCATACTTTATGAAAGAAAAAGTTCAAAAACAAAATCTATATCAAAAATAATTTTTTGAATTCAATGGGCAACATCATAAAAGTGTTCTTCAAAACTCTTATCAAAGATGCAAGATAATATCATGTGAGTCTAATCAAAAGGTTCAAACAAAAAAATATATTTGGTATATAGACTTAAGAGCTAGTCATCATATGATTGGTAACTTACATTGGTTTGAATCTTTAGAATTCAAGGATAATATCTCTCTAAATATTACATATGATAATAGATATCTAGTTCATGGAACCGATAAAGTAATACCTAGTAGGCCTTTTTACATTTCATACTAGAGAATATTTTATATGTTTCAGAATGATCAACCAATATTATTTCATTTACTCAATTGGTTGCAAATGGAAGAGCAATTGAATTCAAATATATAAGTGAACATAGCAAGTGCATAATCAAGAATCAAAACATAAAAAAGCTACAATATCGATCAAAATGGAATATATGCTTCAAATTCTACTTATTTTCTCATGAACTTGTTAACTATTTATCCCAAGATGAATACGATGATAAATTGACTGAGTGCTCAGAAAGACTAGATATATGGAATTGGATCCAGTAGAATATATTCTTTTTCTACAAATGTAAGCATTGGGTGAATCCAAGGATCATTATGATTAAGCATATTCAATAGAAGCAGAAGATAAGATTGTAATAGTAGACATAGCAACATAAAAGTCAAACTTATTACACTATCTGGTCAAAAGTAACATTGGATTTTAGAGTTTGATTAGTAAAATTTAAGTTCATTATCAACAATATAGATGACCTAAGATTCGAGCTAGTTTAATCTTAACTTTTATGGGGTATCGAAATGCAATACGGGCCAAGCTGGTGCTAGGGGTGTAATTTAGGATCATTTTTGCAATGCTATTTTAGCCTTTGCGAAAGATATTGGCATCCAATATTCTCACTATGCTGAAACATGTGCTTCATTTTTTGGAATTCAAATGCTTAAATATATTGGCATTAGTAGGTTAATTATTGAGGGGGATTCGTTAAATATTATTAACATGCTCAAAGGAGATTATCGTCCTAGTTGGCGAATATCTAATTTTATTGATGAATCCAAAGCCTGTTTATTGTCTATGGAGGATACGATTATCAAGCATGAGTTTAGAGAAGATAATGTGGTGGCTGACTCCCTTTTAAATCTGGGTGTATCTAGTCAGTGCCTAACAATTTGATGTACTAATTTTCCATCTGAGATCGACCTTGTTGATGATGATAAACCTTTATGTTTTTCAGATGGTGTCTAGTCTTACGTTGCATTTCCCTTATCTTGGTTGGTGTTGGACTTTGATTATAAACAATATAATAGTGAAGTACCTTTATTTTGGGTTGTGATATCCTATTAGGCCTTCTCGGTCTGTTGTTGGTTTAATGTGGTATCAGGGTGTCCTTTCCTCATTGGGTTTTTTTAATTTTTAATTTTGAATCTCCGCTTCCCAATATTCCCTCATGTGCTTAGTTTGTGGGACTTTATAGCTTTTTTTAGTCTCTTAAACATTCTTTGAGTGTGCTAGTTTTAGAAAATCTCTTCCTTAGTGATGCAGGAGCATCCAGTGGTGTAAGAGTGATCTTGCATCACCCAAATTGTATTTGTTTCATTTTGTTCTAGCATTTGTTTAGTTGTTTAGAGGATGGAGAAATAGACCCAACGCTGAAAGAATCATCCCAATATCCTGAGCGGTTTGGGAGATATGTAAATTTTAATGTCTTCTACCCTATCAAAACTAGTGAAAATTCCTACTAGTAAAACTTGGAGGCCAATTTTGAAGGCCTTAGAGGCCTTTTTAAGGGCTGAAATATGGTGGTACTCTATTTAAACATAGTACCGGGCTTCCTAACCCTTCGAGAGCTTTCCGAAAAGGTGCAATAATAGCCATTTCGAGCAACGAGCGAGGAGTTATGACCTCGGTAAGTTTACCCCCGAAATTCAAATTTCAAATAGATAGTTTTAGGCGGGAAAAGGGAAAACAGGGTCAAAAGGGGGAAATTTCAAATTTGTAATTAGTTGGTCTCTGTAAGCTCCATTCTTAGCAAGGAATATCAAAAATTTTTTGACATTTTTCTCTATTTTTGTGGATTGTATGTGTTTTGTTTAATGCAACTCTACTTCAAGTGGTATCAGAGTAGGAGTTCCTTGAGTGTGTAAATAGATCACCGAATGTGAGGTAGTTTACACCAGGATTTGTGGTTAGGGTTTGTGAGAGACGTGAGCAGAATGCCTCCACGAAGAAACCGTGGTGGTGGGAGAAATGCTGTGGTGCCAGAAGAAGATTTTAGAGCTTTGCAGAGGCAAGTTCAAGCTCTGCAAGAGGAGCTGCATAGAGGGTTTGAGCCAAGGAGAGAATATGGGAGTGAAGATGAAGCTGAAGAAGAAGAGGCCCAGTTCGAGGAAGAAGAAGAGGTAGTAGATCCTACGCAAGCCAGGTTATATAGAGCCATATCCCATATTGGGAAGAGACCGAAGATGGAGGTTTCTACGTATTCTAGAAATCTTAATCCAGAAGAGTTGATCGACTGGATCAATGACATGGAAGAATACTTTGAGTATGAGGAGGTTGAAGATCCTGAGAGGGTCAAGTTTTCTAAGACCAAGTTGAAGGGTCATGCTAGTATTTGGTGGAAGGGAGTGCAGTTGGATAGAAATAGAAGAGGGAAAGAAAGGATAACAAGGTGGGAGCGGATGGTGGAGAAGTTGAAGAGGCAGTTCATTCCAGCTGATTACGAGTTGGATCTGCTAAAGAAAATGTAGGGTTTGAGGTAGTCAAGCAAGTCTATCAAAGAATACATAGAGGAGTTCTATAAAATTTTAATCAGAACAGGCCATTCTGAGGCCAACAAGGAGAAGGTAGCCCATTACATAAATGGGTTGAGAGCAAGTATTCAAGAGGAGTTGAGTCTAGTCAGGATGACCACCATAGAAGATGCTTACCAGTTTGCCTTGAAGGTAGAAGAGAAGTTGAATAGGAGATTTGAAAGCAAATAGAGAGGAAGAGGTCATGGTGGAAGAACTGGTGGGAGAACAAATGGAGGATGGAATGAGGACCAAAAGAAGACTGGGGAAGCAAGCAACAATCAGGACCAGAAGAGGGAGAATGCTTACCACCCTCGTGAGCAGAATAATAGCTACCAAAGAGGAAGAGGAAGGTCTGGATGAGGGCTTGGAAGAGGAGGATTTCGTGGAACCTATTTCCAATGTGGAGAAGAAGGACATCGAGCATACGAGTGCCCACAACACCAAGGGGGAACAAATAAGAGACCTGAAGGTAATGCTCGAGCTGTTATTGTAGATGAAGGTGTTGAATCTGAGCACTCTGAAGAAGTAGAAAGAGGAGAAGTTCTGGTCACAAGGAGAGCCTTGTTGAATGAGGAGAAGGATCCAGATCAGAGGAAGAGTCTATTTCGCACAAGGTGTAAATGTGCAGGTAAGGTGTGTAATGTTATCATTGATAATGGTAGCACTGATAACCTAGTTTTGGAAGGAATGGTTACCAAGTTACAGTTAGAGAGAAGGAGGCACCCGCATCCATATCGGATTGCTTGGTTGCAGAAGGACCATAGGGCTTTGGTCAGTGAGCAATGTTTGGTAAAGTTCCATATTGGGAATTACCATGATGAGGTCTTGTGTGACATCCTGCCTATGGATGCTTACCATTTGCTATTGGGAAGGCCATGGCAGTTTGATCGACGTGCAATACATGATGGGCATGCCAACACTTACTCCCTGACAAAGGATGGAGTGCACCACAAGTTGAAGCCCCTGAAGGAGATGGACGAAAAGGTATGTAGCAGTGCCAGAATCTGTTTAGTAGATGGTAGAAAATTTTTGGATGGCTTGAAGCATGAGCATATGTGCTATGCATTAATTCCTAGAGTTAAGGATGAGCAATGCAAAGATATCCCAGTAGAGGTCTCAGGTCTATTAGAAGAATTCCTAGATATTATATCAGATAATGTACCTAAGGGTTTACCACTAGTGAGGAAGATCAGTCACCACATAGATTTGGTATCGAGAGCTAGTTTACCCAATAAGGCAGCCCATAGAATGACTCCTGTAGAAAGTGAGGAGCTAAACAGACAAGTCCAAGAGCTACTAAAAAGGGACTGATTCGAGAGAGCTTAAGTCCATGTGCAGTACCTATAGTACTAGCACCAAAGAAATATGGGGAGTGGAGAATGTGTACAGACTCCCAAGCTATTAACAAGATCACCATCAAATATAGATTTCCATTGCCAAGGATGGATGACATTATGGACTATTTGAGTGGAGCCAAGTACTTCACCAAGATTGACCTAAAGAGTGGGTATCATCAGATTCGTATCAGAGAAGGAGATGAGTGGAAGACAACCTTCAAGACCAGAGAGGGTTTGTATGAGTGGTTGGTCATGCCATTTGGGCTAACCAATGCACCAAGCACATTCATGCGACTTATGAATGAGGTATTGAAGGAGTTTTTAGGAAAATTTGTCATTGTCTATTTAGATGACATTTTAATTTTTAGTAAGACTTTGGAGGAGCACCTGCTGCATATTCGACGAGTTTTTGAGAAGCTGAGGGAGGAGCAGTTGTTGATTAATTTGAAGAAGTGCAGTTTTGTGAAGGAGTTGGTGTATCTAGGATTTGTCATCTCAGCTGAAGGTCTTAAAATGGACCCAAAAAAAGTGAGGGCTATCATTGAATGGCCTACTCCAAGGAGCATTATAGAGGTAAGATCATTCCATGGTCTAGCCAGTTTTTACAAAAAATTTATTAGGAATTTTAGTAGTATTTGTGCACCCCTAACAGAGACAATGAAAGGGGATAAGAAGGAGTTTAAGTGGACTTCAGGAGCAGATAGGAGTTTTGATATGTTGAAGAAGAAAGTCATAGAGCAACCTATTTTGGCACTTCCATATTTTAATAAGGTATTTCAGGTAGATTGTGATGCTAGTGGTAGTGCCATAGGAGTTGTATTGAGTCAAGAAGGTAAGCCTATTGCCTACTTTAGTGAGAAGCTTAATGAGGCTAGGAAAAAGTATTTTGTCTATGATCAAGAGTTTTATGCTATAGTTCAGGCTTTGAAGAAGTGGAGACACTATTTGTTGCCAAAATAGTTTGTTCTATATATTGATCATCAGGCCTTACAGTATATTAATAGCCAAGGAAAACTAAATCAGAGGCACTTAAAATGGGTTGAGTTTTTGTAGAGTTATACCTTTGTGTTGAAACATAGGAGTGGGAAGTCAAACAGGGTTGCAGATGCCTTAAGTAGAAGGTAGAACTTGTTGACAGAAATGAAGGTGGAGGTTATAGGGTTTGATGAACTTAAGAGTTTGTACCCTGAAGATCCAGATTTTGCAGAGGCTTGGAGAGCTTGCTTGGCACCTGTTACTTTGGATAGGACTAAATGGTTGGATTTTCTAATCCAAGATGGAATGTTATTTAGAGGAAACCAATTGTGCATTCCAAGGAGTTCGATGAGAGAGAATCTGGTCAAGGAGAAGCATAGTGGAGGGTTGGTTGGACACTTTGGTCGAGATAAGACCATTGCCCTCGTTAGTGAGAACTACTATTGGCCACAGTTACAGCAAGATGTGAAGAGATTTGTACAAAGTTGCAGAGTATGCCAGAGGGCCAAGGGTGTGAGGCAGAACACTGGATTATATCAGCCATTACCTGTACCAGAGAAACCATGGGAAGACATCAGCATGGATTTTGTTCTTGGTCTACCAAGGACACAGAGGGGGAATGACTCCATATTTGTGGTGGTTGACAGGTTTTCAAAGATGGCACATTTCATTCCCTACCAAAAAACTAATGATGCAGTTCATGTTGCAGGGTTGTTTTTCAAAGAGGTGGTACGACTACATGGTCTACCAAAGAGTATTGTTTCAGATAGGGATACCAAGTTTGTTGGGTATTTTTGGAGGACTTTATGGAAGAAATTGAAGATAGATTTGAAATTCAGTTTTGCATACCACCCGCAGACTGATGGACAAACAGAGGTGGTGAATAGGAGTTTGGGTAATCTATTGAGATGCTTAGTAGGAGATAAGCCCAAGGGATGGGATTTGGTTTTACCACAGGCAGAATTTGCTTATAATAATTCTATCAATAGGAGTACTAATAAATCCCCATTCTAGATTGTATATGGGAGCAGCCCAAGGAATTCTTCTGAGTTGAGGAAGATGGATAGAGGGGAAAAGAGTAGTGTTGAGGTTGAGGACTTTGCAGAGCACCTGAAGAGTTTGCATGAGGAGGTGAAGAAGCATATTAACAATATGAACACTCAGTACAAGATAAGGGTAGACCAGAAGTGGTGGTTTAAGGAATTCCAAGTGGGAGATGAAGTTATGGTCCACCTGAGAAAAGAAAGGTTTCCTGCTAAAACCTATAACAAGCTAAAAATGAAGAAGTTTGGACCATGCAGGATCATAGAGAAATGAGATTCAGGAAATGCATATGAAGTAGAACTGCCAAGTGGACTTAACATATCACCTATGTTCAACATTTCTGATTTGGTAGAATATCATGAAGGGGAAAATGATGATGGACCAATAACAAAAATTTGGGATATTCCAACATCTACTCCAGAGAAGGAAGAGATAGAAGAAATCCTGGATACCCACATCGACAAAAGTACCAGAAATAGGCAGTATGAAGAATATTTGGTTAAGTGGAAGGGCAGGCCTATTGAAGATTCATCTTGGTTGTCAAAGATAGAGGTTGACCACCTTGGTTTTCCTCCAACACTAGAGAAGTGAAGGTCACTTCTCAATTTACCTTGGGTGTCTGATGTAGGAGCATCCAACGGTGTAAGAGTGATCTTGCATCATCCAAAATTTGTATTTTTTTCATTTTTATTTTGTTCTAAGTTTGTTTAGTTGTTTAGAGGATGGAGAAATAGACCCAACGCTGAAAGAATCATCCCAATATCCTGAGCGGTTTGGGAGATATGTAAATTTTAATGTCTTCTACCCTGTCAAAACTAGTGAAAAATCTTGCTAGTAAAACTAGTAAAACTTGGAGGCCAATTTTGAAGGCCTTAGAGGCCTTTTTAAGGGCTGAAATATGGCGGTACTATGTATAAACATATTAGGCTTCCTAACCCTTCGAGAGCTTTCCGAAAAGGTGCTATAATAGCCATTTCGAGCAACGAGCGAGGAGTTATGACCTCGGCAAGTTTACCCCCGAAATTCAAATTTGAAATAGATGGTTTTAGGCGGGAAAAGGGAAAACAGGGTCAAAAGGGGGGAATTTCAAATTTGTAATCAGTTAGTCTTGGGTAATGCAACTCTACTTCACTTAGTAAATTTTTGTTTCTCCTTGGGAAGTTGAACTCGATTATTGGGTTATAACATTTCTAGCCTTGAGGGATCTGGGGTCCTTTATTGTGTCATCCTTTAATGCTTTGGTTTTGTCCCCTCCTTGGGACCATGTTGCTAGGGTTATTATGGACTACTTCACCCTTGATTCTTCCTATGAGATAATTAGGAGTTTTCATGCTATGTTTTTAAATCATTTACGATGTAAAGCTTGCATGAATATTCCTTTGTTTATTTTCTAGTCTATGAAGAAGTCTTTTGTGAATGTGCAAGGTGGTCGTGGTTAGGCCCCCATCCATCAAGGCCTTGTGTTGCTTGTGTTTGAACAGGTAGCTATGGAACATGGTTTAGTTATTGATGAAATATCAAGCCTTTTGCAGATATTCCAAGTCCCATAGTGGGAAGCACTAAGTTGGTGGTGAATTCTCTTGGTGCTACTAGTGATGACTCTAAGGAGGCTTCAGAGACTGACTCTGATTGTAATGAAGATATTTATCTATTTACCTTTGAAATGGGTCCTGATAAGGTATCTATAAATATATAGGTTTCTGCTAAAGGAGTGTGGGGTAAGGCCTTTGATGTGGGTATTTGAACTCCCTCAACTGGAGGAGTCTACGAATATGGACCTGAAACCCACTCGTATTGCTGTCAACAATGGCTTACATAAATCTAAACATTTGCACAATAAAGGTGGTGAGGATGAAGGATTCTCTCCTCTTTCTTCTCACCCTGATTCTGATGTTATTCCATGAGATTTCCATTAAGAGAAATCGGTTGAGGAGGTCTATGCCCTAGAGGCCTTTAAGGAGATTAGACACTCGATATTTCACAATTTGAAGCTTATCGATATCAATCAAAGGAAATTGTGGAGTTCATTGAGATCGATGATGGATCTTTCTAAAAATATTTCTCGTCTGGATGCTTTTGTTGCTCAAGGGATGGGTAAGTTGGGGTAGAACCATCTCATTTCTCCTCTTCTTCTATGTCTTTAGTTCCTGGTCTTTGTAGTATTTTTTGGTCTACCTCATGTTTTTTGGTGAGGTTTAGTTCTGGTCTTTCTTTCCTAGGTGGTGTTTTGATTGTAGTGGTTGTGGGATCCCTTTAAAACCCTCTTCATTTTTAATATTACCAAAAAACAATATAGATGACCTAAACATAACATTATTTTTTGAAAAAATATATAAATATAAGCATAGCATCAAACTGTAATGGTTATATATTAAGCTTTGAATAGGAATATTATTGTGAATATATTTATGATGAATACACATTCACATTTAGAGAATATTTATAGTCTAAAGTTAAATGAAGTGGCTTAAATGCATATAACAAGGCAATATTTCAAAAATTATAAAGTGAAGCATTTAAATCCTTATTCATCTATAATGAACGTTTCTAAAGATATAAATTTAGAATTCAAGTGATCTTATATTTTCAAATTCCATAAGATGAAGGCAAGACATTCAGTTCTCCTTTTATTAATTTATAAGATCTTTAACCATATTCATTTAAGTCCTTATAATCCTTTATGTAAATATGCATGGTGAGCATCATGTTATTATATATTTTGTTGTCATACTGGCGATGATCCTAAGTTAAGCTTTACTAGATCTTGAACAAAAACATTTTTATTACAATGACATATGACAAAGCCATGAAAATTAAATCTTATAAAAAGAATCATATCATACCTATAATAATATTAATAACTTATGATCTCATAAACAAAAATGTGTATTCCACCTACATAGAGCTACACTTATTTTATAATGATACTTTCTAACAAGGTAATAAACATGTAAAAAATCATTAAGTCATGACCATCATGGTAAAGAATAATCACTATTATATTTATATTTAAAGACTTTTAATTATTTTATCTAATACATTCACAATTCCCTATATGTAATGTATACCGAAGCACATTATAGAGAGTCCACCAAAATTAGCTTGCTTACATAACTAAAATACTTTTACTTCTTTTTATTATCGAATTGCATAAGTGTAGATTATATATAGTTTCTTGATGGTTTTTATAACAAAATAAAATCAAATTCTTTGTTATACTAGACCATCTTTATAAAATAGATCATCATCCCACAAGGACCTTGTGCTCTCAGACCCAAAAGTACACGTAAACCATTACAAAATAGTAATAATCATAATAATAATTTTAACAAATAACTCTTTGTTAAATGCAATATCCCATAATTCCAATAAAAGATCAAGCCAACATCCTTTCAGTATTATTAAATAAGAATGAATACATAAGAAATATAAAAAACACATACCATATTCAGTTATTATAATAAGGTTTTTTATTGTAAGTCGTTTTTATAACCTTCAACACATCATCGACAATAGTTTTTAGTGAATTCAAAAAATTCAACACATTTTTACAAACATCCAAATCAGAACAGACCTTGCCTACTGAATTCCTCAGTGCAGACTTTGCATTGTGTAACTTGGGTATCGCTACAAATGAATTCTTCAAGTCTTAAAATATGGCTATGCAATGATTGATATCTTGGCTATTGGAAGGTCTTTGCCTCTGTCCCAAATGATTTTACATATAAACAATAAGCCTATCGACTTCACCAGATACAACTTCTATAGCAAATTCAATGATGATTTCCTTGTCTGACCTTATCTTATTCTCCGCCTCGAGATATGATGATATCGTTGAAAGATAAGACAGTATAAACTGTCTCTACATGCCATTTCAATTGTATTTGTTTCATCGGTGTGAGTTTTACGACCAGTTTCGTCTACACTACAGCCAAACAAAAGCATAAATAGTATTATGCCTACAAAAACCAAACCAAATCTCCTATAATCCATGTTCAATTATCCCTTGGGAAGAGGAGAGTAGAAAATAAAACTCTTATGACAAGAAGAGAGCAAAAGAAAAAGGTATCCTCTCGTGCTTTCACTAGTTTGCACAAGCATATTTTCATGAACCATTACCCTCCTACCTTAAAGAATATTAATTGATCTTGGGGATCAATTAGTGTCTAATAGAAGGGACATGACCCTAAAGAATCCCACAAAAATTCTAAGAAAAGAATTTTATGAAGGGTAGGAAAATATTAATTATCTTTTAGAAGAGATAAATTAATTAAGAACTATTTATAAGGTCTTGTAAAAGATAAAATTGTGGAATTATCTTTTACAAAATTATAACAATATAGTAAATTATGTCTACACAACCTAGTGGACCCAAGTTGGATGGGACTCAAGAGGACTATAGGATTTTTAAATATTATACATCTATCCTATCTATTGGGGAATACCCATATGGCTTCCCTATATTGGTGGAAATTAAAAAGGGAGATCATTTACCTTATCAATAATAGTTCTAACCTTATTCCTAATCTATGCTTTAATAGTATTAGTTTTATACTTGTCCCCATGGGAAAATATACAAGACAAAATAAGGACACTTGTATTATCCTTAGTAAGACCTTTTTTTCCTTACACTCCACATGACTTAATAAGTCTAATGGGTCCAAGGCATATTTAAAAATAATAAAATAATAAGACCACTATTTGGCCATAAGTGGAGAAATTTCCCTATAAATTAGAGGCCAAATTGTGAAAGAGGGCTATCTAGGAAATCTTGGAGGACTAGGGAGTATGCTCTCCACCCTTGGGTGGATCAGAAACCAAAAGTCCTTTGAGAGCCTCCTATGGGAATTTGGCCAAGATAAATTGAAGGACTCTTGTGACTAGAAGAAAATAGATGTGGGCTAGGAGGAAAGATTTTTAAGAGTAAATAAGAAGAAAAATCAGGTTGGATCACTCCTTTCCTCTCCACTTTTTTTTGTTGGCATATATTAATGATAAATTTTAGTACAAGGTTTTATTTTACCCCAAATGTCAGAGATTCCTTGTTATGATTTGCATTAAATTTATTGGTATGTTTACTATAAGTACTCTTGGATAAATGCTTGCTTTCTAAATCATAGACTCATAGTCTCATCGGGTTAATTATAGAGCCATGTACCCAAGAATCGATTATCTTTGCTCTATATGCAAATTGGCTTGGGCCATTTCACCAAATTAGAAGGCCCTCGTGCTAAAATAATTTAAAAATGGTAGCTTATGTTATATGTCACTAATAAGGGCAAGCCTTGCTTGTGGTCCTTCATGGGTTCAAACTCAAGACTTCGGGACCCACCATACCCTAGCACTACACCGATGGCCAACCATACTACATGGCCCAATGGAATTAGCAAGGTCAATCCTATTATTAATCATGATCTCACATGGATTTTGTAATGCTACAAATCAATGCCACCAACCCATAGGATTTGACTAAAGGTCAAACATGATACAATTAACGCTTCTCAAATTTTTTCTAGTGGGAATGACACAGGGAGAGTAATGATATGTTCCACATTCGTAGGTTGAATGACACCTGTGATGAACACCATGGAGAATAGTGATATTTGTATCTATTTTGTCGTGCTTAGAGACTTGTTTGATCATCTCTATAGATGATTGTATAAGTATAGACCCCTAGGGAGGGGAAATGTCAATACCACGATCTCACCAACATTTCGGTTTGGTGAAGGCTTCCCAAATGAAGCATGGTTGTTTTGACCCGATTGACTCCTCTAGGAGAGACTTAGATAAAATAATTGGACCCTATTAGCAAGAAATAGACTACATTGATTGGCGATTTTAGATACCCAAAACTTGGTATAGAATTAGACTGCGAGTCCCTCCACCATCAGGGAGTCATGATTCAAGAAAACAATATGAGTTTGTTATGTTATTTCTAGTCACGAAGAACCATTAGACACTTCTATTTAAGTCATGGGTGCTTGAATGTAAACCATAACAAACAATTTCAAATCCTAGATCAGTAGAAAATCTAGCCTATCCAATTCCTAGGTCTTCCCATTGATGCCCTAAGGAGGTATGCATAGAAGTGAATTGGGATTTGGTAGACTCGGACTGCTTGTTGTTTCCCTTGCCAAACAATCGATGTATGACCCTACTAATTTGGCTTAAACCTCATGGTGAACAAATTTACTTTGACCATCACCGATGATCCCATGTGGGAAGTATTGAATAATTGTGTGCTACAGAGGACAAGTGGAGAATCGGTAGGTATGGGTCAACCACATGTCAAGTATGGTGGCTTGCACCACTAACCTATAAGTGTGAGTCATCATATTAAGAAGACATCTCATTTTTTACACTAGATAAAACAATAAGATAAGTATTCCACAAACACCCTACGAAGGACTTAGGTGAGAAAAAAACAAAATTATTCCCCATGGGTTGTCGATATCGGATGATGGTCGATTTGGAACAAGATGCTTGACCTAATTACTTACTAGCATTTGAGAATAACATTCATTTGTTGAATCACAACTTGTATTTGAATTGATGGGGGCCTAATTAAGTTCTGACTCATATGAGATCAGTTTGATTCTACCACCAGAGACTACGATCTATATTTTAAGGTCATCTATGTTTCAATTTTTTGGAAGTTAATAGTCTATGGTGATATGACTAAACCAATAATTATGACCAACACATATGTAGGGAAATAATGTTGGACTTACTTTGTATATCTAGACTAAACCCATAAATTACTCAGAGATTAAAGATAAGTTCTTAATTGGTCCAATGGCATATATATAAGAAGTAGTTAGAATAAGGTTTCAAGTAGAGATAAGTGGCAAACAAAATTGTTGTATGTTAAGCTAGGTATGTGTTTGAATATGAAATGGAAATGTTTTAGATTGATCTACAAAAGTAATTGTTCTAGTGTAATGAGTTGAAAGGTTGGTTTATCTTGAATTAAAGGTATGGGACTTTAATTCATTAAACAAGGGACTGATTGTAATCAATCAGGGAGATTGAATTTGAACATCCATTCTCGGGGAAACTTATAGGATTTCCCCTAACATCAATTTCATTTTCTTCAAAATATAACTCCAATGATTTTCATAATCACGTATGTAAATGGAAATGACTTCATGGAGTTAAAATCACCTCAAAAACACTCAAGATAGTTTAATATAGAACACTATATAGGATGAAACTCTCAAGATGGTAAAATAATCTTGATCTACAAACCAAGAAAGACCCTACACTCTGCACTAAAGAATTAAGTTTACATAGGGATGGAAACACCCGTATGGGATAGGTAATGTTCATTTGTAATGAATCTCAATGTGAACAACAAGAGGGTTGCATAAACAAAGAGTGTACCAATATCCTCTAAGAGGTTTAAATATGGGTAGTCATATTTACAAGGATATTCCATGGATTCTTATCATGATAGTGGTATAGTTATCCTAGAAATCCCTTCTACATGGAGTGGATCAGATTTAAGAATAACCATTGGTGTGGTTATTTCATCTATGATGGTTTACCATTGGTGTTGTTCTCCATATTCAAGGCACTCACCTGGTCTTGGTGGACCATTTGGTGATTTATCATTTTATGGGGATGAAACCTAACGCTTGGTCAACGTAATCATACCAATTGGGGTATGAGAGTTTCATAGAAGTTGATCACTTCTACTTAAAGATACTTTGATCAAGTCTCTATAGCTTTGATGCTATATACATTGATAAACTTTAATCCAAATAGAATGAGTCTATCTTAGGTCAGGATTATGTCTCTTGCATCATGGAAAATGTAAGTGTTAAAAAAATATGGTTAAGTAGTGACAACTAGGGGTTGTTACAGTTGGTATCATATCCCAGGATAACTGATAGGCTCTAGTTAAATTCTAGGTTAGCAAAGACTTGGGGCATAAAACTAAACTCAGAGAAAATTCCACAACTTTAAGCTCAACACTTGGTAAGGATAAGGCCAGTGTATGAGATTATGATATTTGAAGTTCCTATCCCCCACAAGTACACCCACATTCATTTGAAATTGGAAGAGCTAATTGAACCCTCCCGCATGGGTTTTAAGTGGTGTACCTTAGACTCTTTTTGGAAATCACTCAACATCTATGTCTTTGGCTGCCTACTCCATATCTTCAAGTGTGTCTAACAACTTGAGTTAGTGGAATAATCAAAAGAATATTTTCTTTAATTAATATTTGTTACATTTTTTCCTTATGCCATGAGACTGAACATATCAAATACAACAAACTCTAGAAGATTACTATTTCGAGTAGTAATAGTTCACCCAAAGATAGTCGTAGACCTAAACCTTTACCACGATTAGAGATACCACTCTCCTTGTTGTAATCTAATAGATGTGCTTCACACTATTTAAGAACTAAAACAAGACATGAAGTGATGCATGTGGTATTAAGCCCTACATGAGAACCCGATGGTAAAAACAAAACTCTTGATGAAAATGACTAAATTTAGTTTGGGAATTATCACCATGTGTGAATACAAGTTAGTCATTGAAAAATAACTACTGGAAATTTAAGAACAAGAGATAAAAAAAATAATGTTTTCTTTGTTTTGATTTTTGATCAATGTTACAATATACTTTGGGTGCGAAAGCTGTCCCAATATTAGATGAAGAAACTTCATATTTTTCTTGACATGGAATTCTTTGGAGGAACTCCATGTGCATTCCAGCTCAATAGTAAGTATGTCATCCGACCTTTCGGATGGTGGTTGCATGTAGTAAAGTATGCTATGCTATTTAAATAAGGAATTACTCATTATACCATGCATGTGGTATTATTTTCCAAATAAAACTGGAGCACAAAATAGTTGGATAAAACATAGAAATACCAACATTCGAATATTATTAAACAGTTTTTGGAATACAAATAGGCCAAAACTAGGATATGGACATAATAGTAATGGTAAGAAGGAAACCCTCATAATATTAGTCAGAATTTGAGCTATCATAATATTTGACTGGAGATAAACTATGCTCAAAATAGATGACTGGAAGAGGAATATTATAGCGAATTACAATATATCAATCAAACACGTAATGTGGCCAAGGAGTGCTACAATGTCCACACAATACAAGATCCATTTCTATCAAACACCAAGTCTAAGAGAATCTATTATGAATTTCCCATAGTAAGTGAGACTACATATATCTCTGATACAAAATACTCTGATAAAGCTCACTATCAAAAGTAGCCTTTCCAGTGGGAACATATTTCTTGACCACATCCAAATAGTAGGCTGGTAGAAATTGAAATGGAATATGTAGAGGATCATCTATTGGAGGTAACCAAGAATATCCAAATCAGACATGGAAAGTCTAGTTGGGCCAATTGAAGAATCAGTTGAACCACTCAAAACGACTGAAATGTTTCAAAAGCAAAATAATTATGGGAATTATTTTAGCCACACATCACAGAGTGCATTATGTAAAAATGTATTGTAATATATTTGTTCCATAGATATAAGGGCATTACGAGCTTCGATAGCTTAACTTCATAAAAAGCCCTGCAATTTGTCCCTTTGTTGAAGCAAATTTCAAGAAGCCCAAACAAAAGACTCATAAAACTCGTGTTGCTCTTCCTCATAATAAAAAATGGTGGCTAATTACTAAACCGCTTTTCTATCGAAAGGGAAGTTAAGAGAATTTCCCTCTCCCTTTTTGATAACGTGTTTGATGTCAACAAATACTCATTATAGATCTAAAAAATAGTACCGACGATATGATTCACAAATAAGTGTGCACAAGATCGACCTTCAAAGCCATGGAAGGAAAAATGATGTGACTAGGTGTAAAGTTAATAGTCGTGATAAGAGAACACATGTTACCTCAAAAAAAATAAAGAGGAGCAATGAGCCTAATGAGTCAACACAAAAATCATCTATAGGACCATCAAGTCGAAGAAAAGGGTGTATCATTAAATATGAATGATTCACCTTGAGATTGTTAGGATACGATTGGTAAATGTGTGAACAAAATCGATATGGATGGACCTAATGGTCATTTGAGTATTGGAGAATTTTTATGCCCATGACATTCAATGTGATCATATTTATGGTGAGATTCACTTGGATGATACTAGTTTTAAGTGGAGTGAATCCCATTATATGCTTTATGATTCTTCTACTTATGATTACCGATATATTGTTGCACATACCCTGAAGAGTAAAAGTTTATTTGAAGAAGTGTTAGACTTAGTAGGTGGTATAATCATGGTAAGAATTAGGAAACCCATTAATGCAACAAAGAGGAAATCTCTAGTGCAACAGGCTCAAGAAGATGCTTGGGTACAAGAAATATTAAAGTTAATAACAGAGAGAGATGATGCCATAGTAGAGCGAGATCGTCTTAGATATAAAAATATACAAATAAATAATTGGAGAGCAACAGCGATGGCAGCCATGCTCATAGAAAATCCTCAATTTTGTCAACTAAGGGAGGAATTTAATGTTGTATTCTTGGAATCTTGTTTGGTTGCATTGCTAAATCATGGTATACTTCTTCCATCACAACCAGCTATTAATACACAGCATCATAGAAGAGGAGGTAGTGATCAAGCAGCTTCTAGAATAGTAGTTCCACCGCCATCCCCAGCCCTAAGTACCAACACAGTACAAGGAGAAGAACAAACCTAGGAGCATCAACCTTAAGGTCCATTGGACACCCACTATGTAGACCATAATTTTGTAGTAGTCTATTAATACAAAGGATGAGGCATAAACATTAGCAACCTTTGAATTTTCTATTTTTGTTTGAATGTTATATGAATATTATTGTTTATGATAGATTTAATTAGTTAATATATGATACAGTAGAATGCATGAATATTGAATTTTATCTGATTAAATGGATTGGTGTCCATTCTTGGAGAAGGTATGGGACTTCTCTATGATTTTATGATGATATAAACCAAAATACATCTGGGTGGATGCTCTGGAATTAAAATGCATATTAGGATATATGTGAATATATTGAATCAAGAGTCTAAAATTATGTTGTATCTTTGTTAGTACTTGATCTTATTAGATTAATTCATGCCAAAGGTTAACCAAATTATACTATGATACTCCTTTGTGGGATTTTTGATAAAATTAACAAGACTTTTTATGCCTAATAAGGTAAAAATTCATAATTTCATGATATCTCTGTAACATCATTTTGTAAATTCTAATACTACAGTTCTCTAGATCAATTATTCGTAAAATTTGAAATGAATTGAAACTGTAGTTTTGTGATGACATTGTGTATGGATGATGCTTGTTGATATGCAATATGGAAGATGAATATGGAGCATATGCTTGTTGATATGCTTGTGCATGGATGTTATATTGTTTATAAGGATATGGTACTACTGATATTTTGCATTTTTGTAGGTCCAGGTACCCTCATAGATGGAATATGAAGATGGCAATCGAGATTGAAATGTTGGATGAAAGAAGAATCTGATTGAAAAATAATAGGATAAATGCTAGCCTTTACTATATAAATGTACTCTTGTAAGGTAGATGTACAAACACAGAGGACTATGTTTAATCTAAGGCGGGTGTATGTCATGACCCATTACCCTTATACCTTATTTAAAGAATATTAATTGATCTTGGGGATCAATTAGTGTCTAATAGAAGGGACATGACCCTAAAGAATCCTAAAAAAATTCTAATAAAAGAATTTTATGAAGGGTACGAAAATATTAATTATCTTTTAGAAGAGATAAATTAATTAAGAACTATTTATAAGGTCTTGTAAAAGATAAAATTGTGGAATTATATTTTACAAAATTATAACAATATAGTAAATTATGTCTACACAACCTAGTGGACCCAAGTTGGATGGGACTCAAGAGGACTATAGGATTTTTAAATATTATACATCTATCCTATCTATTGGGAATACACATATGGCTTCCCTATATTGGTGGAAATTAAAAAGGAGATCCCTTACCTTATCAATAATAGTTCTAACCTTATTCCTACTATATGTTTTAATAGTATTAGTTTTATACTTGTCCCCATGGGAAAATATACAAGACAAAATAAGGACACTTACCTTATCCTTAGTAGGATATTTTTTTCCTTACACTCCACATGACTTGATAAGTCTAATGGGTCCAAGGCATATTTAAAAATAATAAAATAATAAGACCACTATTTGGCCATAAGTGGAGAAATTTCCCTATAAATTAGATGCCAAATTATGAAAGAGGGCTATCTAGGAAATCTTGGAGGACTAGGAAGTATGCTCTCCACCCTTGGGTGGATCATAAACTAGAAGTCCTTTGAGAGCCTCCTATGGGCATTTGGCCAAGATAAATTGAAGTACTCTTATGACTAGAAGAAAATAGAGATGGGCTAGAAGGAAATATTTTGAAGAGTCAAGAAGAAGAAAAATAAGGTTGGATCACTCCTTTCCTCTCCACATTTTTTTGTTGGCATATATTAATGATAAATTTTAGTACAAGGTTTTATTTTACCCTAAATTTCAGAGATTCCTTATTATGATTTACATTAAATTTATTAGTATGTTTACTATAAGTACTCCTGGATAAATGCTTGTTTTCTAAATCATAGAATCGTAGCCTCATTGAGTTAATTACAGAGCCATGTACCCAAGAGTCGATTATATTTGCTCTATATGCAAATTGGCTTGGGTCATTCCACAAAATTAGAAGGCCCTAGTGCTAAAATTATTTTAAAATTATGTCACTAATAAGAGCAAGCCTTGCTTGTGGTCCTTTGTGGGTTCAAACTCAAGACTTCGGGACCCGCCATACCCTAGCACTACACCAGCGGCCAACCATACTACATGGCCCAATGGAATTAGCAAGGTCAATCATGTTATTAATCGTGATCTCGCATGGATTTCGTAATGCTACATATCAATGCCATCGACCCATATGATTTGACTAAAGGTCAAACAGGATACATTAAACCTTTCTCAAATGTTGGCTAGTGGAATGACATGGGGAGAGTAATGATATGTTCCACATTCATAGGCTGAATGACACTTGTGATGAACACCATGGTGAATAGTGATATTTGTATCTGTTATGTCGTGCTTAGAGACTTGTTTGATCATCTCTGTAGATGATTGTATTAGTGTTGAGCAAGGTGTTGTCATTGTTGTCAACACACTCAGTTGGACTAGGTTGGTGTAGCGGTAAGGTGTTTGGAGCTCATACATAAATGTTGGATACTCGTACAAAAGGTGTTGCAAGTGGTTTGTGCAAAATTACAAAAGTTGTCAAAAAATTGCAAAAGTTGTAAATGTTACAAATGTTGTTCATAAGTGCCAATGGACTATGTTGGATAACCCGAAACATTGTTTGAAGTCTTGTTTGATAATACTGAATGTAGTCACAATGTTAGTTCAATGTTTGGACTGGTCGGTTGCATCATCGATACTTTTATGAATGACTTTGTACATTGTTGGACAAGTGTAAAATTTGCATCGGAGGCCATGTTATCGGAGGTATATTAAGCAATACGTGAGGAATCAAACTTCAAAATTTTTACTGTAGGTATTCAGATGTACTAAGAGAATACATTTTAAATTCCAGTCCAAACGAAGATCTGACGATGAAACAGTAACAGTTGCAAAACGGCTTCAGAGCATTTTTTTTGTTTTTGGTAGTTTTAGACGTGTCAAATCTGCGTAAAAGGCCATCTTGTTGAAGCAACTACGAATAATCCGTGAAGAGTTAAAATATGAAATTTAAACTGGAGGTATTTAGTTTATCCAAGAATATATTTTTCAACTTTTAGCCCATTTGGAAATTTGAGGAGGTAGTTATGACTATTACAAAAAACCCCGTTAACTCTTTTTGGCAATTTTGGTAGTTTCTAAGAATATAACGGAGTGGTGCTTTTGTGTAACTAGAAAAAAGAGCTGCATTTTTAAATGTGAAATATATATATGTTTTAAAATAAAAGGGAGATGATGGTTTTTTGGAGAAAGGACTTCCAGTGCATGTTGTGAAGAATTTTTTATCATTCTGATTGAAAAAATGTGCAAGGTGTGAGATTATCAGTGTGTAGAGTTGAGAATATTGAAGAGGTTAGATAGAAGTTTTTAGAGGAGAATATTTGTGAGCTATAACACTCAAAGTATTTTTATAGGATTTAAAAAAACTTTTATAAGAGATTTTTAAATTTGTCGGGCCAGTGCTTGGCAATAGGGGTCGGTGCTCCTTGCAATTCATGTTGCTAAAGTCCGGGTTGGTTGGTGCTATTCCCTATAGTTGGTGCTACAAAAATATTGTAAATACCAAACATTTTCAAGGTTGGATTTGGATGGGAGTCCAAATAGTCCATTGGCATAGTGGTTTTCCCACATCGGGTTTCCACTATAAATATGGTGTTATGTGATGCATGTTTGTGTGATTGCTCATTTTGATTTGATTTTATAGTTGGATTAAATTTTTAATACATGTTGATTCATCCCCCTCTCAGTGTCATGCTTAGTTCAACAATTGGTATCAAAGCGAGGTTCCTAAACAAGCTTAACCGATTAGGGTGACCTTGGAAGTGACACAATGGAATTTGGTGAAGGCTTCTCCTCAAACAAAGTATCATTATTCGATGGAATCAACTAGGCTTTTTGGAGACTCAAAATGTAGACATATCTTTGTGCTTTTGGATACGATATTTGGAAATCAATAAATAGTGGATATACAATACCCTCTACTCCTTCGGCTGATGCTACGACAAAGAAACTATTTGAGAATGATTCGAAAGCTAAGAATGCTATCATGTGTGTATTAGTTTATAGTGAACTAGTAACAGTTATGGGATGCAAGATCACCAAGGAAATTTAGGATAATTTTAAGAATATTCATGAAGGAGACGACAAGATTAAGGAAGCTAAACTGTAGACACAGAGCACAATTTGAAGGGTTGAAAATGAATGAAGATGAGAATATAGAGGCTTGCCTGTTAAGAGTAAATAAATGAGGATATTATTCATTACGATCATTATCCTTTTGTTTCAACCAATTAATTAGTAATTTCATTAATCTTTGAAGGCTTCGTACTTCTCTCCTGTATCACCTAAACTACTGATAGGTTATTTCATAGGTCTCAAGGTTAGGCTGAACATGAGGTGTTGTTGGTTGCACTAAGAAATCATCATCACCACTATCAAAACTCTCTTCTCCTACTAACCAAGATAACTCTCCATCATTGGATTCACTTGAATCCTCATGTATGTTTCTTTGTGTTCTAGGTGATGTGATGTCTTCCTCAATGTTTCACCAAGATATTTTCTCATCTACTTCTACTATTGATAGACCATTGGTCATCTCATCAGGTGTTATTTGTGAGTTTTCTTCCCTACTTGTACAGGCACCATCATGGCATGAACTACTCATTTGTGGTATTGAATCATGTTCTTTTCCTTTGCCTTATAATTTCTATGACCTCACTACCCTTTTCTCCTCCATTATTTACATCATGTCTTCCAAGTCTTGGATAGTCTACTCACAAATTCTTACAGTGTGCCCTTGCAATATTTCATACTCCTCTTGTAATTATTGGATCTAGTTTCACATCCTCTATTGCAATAGTCATGTCTAAGATAATGGAGAGAAATGAGTGAGCTCTTACTTTGTAGTGTTACCTCCTATCCCTTCTAGAACTTCCATATCAAAATTATCTACCCTATCCGCATATCGAACCCTTAATCTCACACTTCATCGATATTTTGACGGTTGGGGTAATTATCTATACTCCAATTATGGATACACCATTCCTTGTTCATCTGGATTCCTTATTTCCCTTGGATAAATCCTTCTTCCATATTCTTCCTAAATCCTTTCAGTCTCATATGTAAACCTTACCTGTACTTGCATCCTTCTTCTCTCATTGGATTGAGGTACCAACTCTTATTTCTCTATAATTAGTCTTATCTTCTTCCATTCTATGAATAGGCATGTGAGTCCCATGTCAATGTCCTCCTATGGTGGTCCTTGAATTATGCTTTTTTGCTCATCATACTGAGCTTATTATCTTCGTTCAACTTCTTCTGAAGTGATAAACAAACATTGTACTTTATATAGCTTCAACTTCAAACCATTTACAATATCTGGAAATTTTGTCCCATTAAATTTCTATAGTTCAACTGCTCCATTTTCCCTCACTTATACAACTCAAAAGGGACCAAGTCACAAGGTTTTTAACTTACCTAGCTTGATTTCCCATTTCCCATTAAACTTTAGAACTAATTCACCTTACTTAAGTTCTAATTTTCAAAGGTGCTTGTCATGCCACATCTTCCTTATCTTATAGGCCACTTCAATCACCCATTTTTCCATGACTCTTCTCTCATACAACTTGATTAATGTTATCAATATTTTTTCTATACTCTCTTAGTCACCTAAGCGATGCTTTACCACTATTCGTAAACTTGGCACCAAGAATTCCACTAGCACTACTACCTCTTGACCATACATTAGCTGAAATGGCATATGGTCTATTTTTGTCTTAAGGTAGTTCGATATGTCCAAATAATATATGGTAACATTTTATCCCAATCTGCTCCCTCTATTCCATAGGTTTTGTATAATTTTGAAACTAATACCTTGTTAGTTGCTTCCACCTTCCCATTAGCTCTCGGGTAATATGGACTAGACAAGGAGTGTCAAATTTTGAAATCAATCATTAGCTTTTTAATGATCTCATTCACAAAGTGACCTCCTTGATCACTCATTATGTGTAGTAAAATTTTAAATCTTGTAATTATTTTCTCATACAAGAAATGTGATGTACTTTTTATTGATTTATCTGGTAGTGCTCATGCCTCAACCCATTTTGTTAGGTATTCAGTGGCTACCATGATATACCAATATGTTCACATACGTGTTGTTCTTAGTGGTCCAACAAATTCCAACCCCCACCTCTCAAATAGTTCTTGGGGTTGTGATGGGTGTAATGACATAAAGTCCCTTTGCACTGGCTTTTCTGCTCTCTGGTAAGTATCACATGCTCTTACGTATTACTTTGCATCATTATATACTATGGTATACCATAGTCTTGCTAAGATTACTTTCTGAGTAGTGGCATTAGGCCCTCTGTGTCCTCCTGCCAGTCCTTCATGAGATTCTCTCAATGTGACTTTAATTTCCTCGTCCATTACTGACGGGGGACCAAAAAATACATGCAAACACACTCCTGCAATTTTCCAATTTTCTCTCTATTAAATCTGAAAATCATACATAAAATGCCCGCAGGCTTACAATAGCTAGCTCCTGGCTTAGCTTGACACTTCTACACTTCTGCGTCTATTCCCCGATCCACCATCCCGATCCATACATTAAACTAGGTTTTTATAGAGGCCCCGACCCTCTGAAAACATTCTTCGAAAATGGGTTCACCAACCCGAATAATGACTCCCTCCAAAACATCCTCCACATAAATCGGCACCAACCCAATTAAAGACCCCTCTCCACATGGTCCCTATCACCACTGAATCCGTCAGATTCTCTATGCGCCCATCCTTTTTGTCTCTCGCACTTTTTGGTATTTGTTTGCCATTACTGCACTCTGGGTGCCACGTGTCAAATTGGAACGTTCCCCAAAAATACCGCCTGCTGTGGCTTTCCCGCCATCTCTTTCTCTTTCTCCATTGCCTCATTCTCTCTCTGCCATGATATCGCAATCGCTTCTGCCTTCGTCTCAATTTTATCCTTTGATGTCATGATATCACGACACATCACGATATCATGACACGTCGTGATATCGTCACACGTCATGATATCACGATGACTTCTTCCCTCACCTTTGTTTTCCCCTCTGCTATCGTGATATCGTGACATGTCACGATATCGTGACCCTTTCGACCATCGCTAGCTGAGTCCTCGCTCCGACGTCGTGATTTTACGACATCGCAAAATCGTAATGTTGCAATTTTGTGACATCGCAAAATCATGACGTCACGATTTCACCACCACCTTCTACCCCTTGCTTTGATTTCCTCCTTGCTATCACAATTTTGCGATGGTCGCGATTTCATGACATGTCGCAAAATCGTGACAACTCTACTGCGCCCTCCTGCTGCTGCTCCGACGTCGCAATTTCGTGACAGTCATGATTTTGTGATGTGTCACGAAATTGTGACCTTTCCACTGCCTCTGCCTTCACTTCTACTTTTTTTCATGATTTCATGACATTGTGATTTCGCTACACTTTCTGACTTCTGCCTCTCCGCTGCTCCGCTGTCGCGATTTCGTGATAGTCGTGATTTCATGACATGTCATGAAATCGTGACCTCTCCACTGCCTTCACCTTGCCATTGCTCTGTTGTCGCAATTTTGTGACATGCCACGATTTTGTGACATGTCGTAATTTTGCAACATGTCACAAAATCGTGACATTTTTTCCACTGCGCCTCCTCTTCTGCTGCGACGTTGCGATTTTGCAACGTCGCAATTTTGCTACACTTTTCAAATTTTGCCTTAGAAAAATTTTTCTTGCCTTCTTCTTCTTCTTCCCGAGCTGATTCTTCAGAAGTGGCTCCCTCGCAACTGGATGCTTCTGCATCAAAGGTCACTAGATGCTCCTGCATCAGATACACATCTTCTTAGGATACCATTAATACCTAATTTGTACAGCAATCCCACTATCAATTGGAAAGGGCCTGAATTTATGATTACTTTCTTCTTCTCCATTATCAACTCTTGTGGAAACTTCCCTATATTAGATATTACCCAATAAACTTGTACCACGATGGAAAAACATTGATTATGAATAACTGAGCATCAGGGAATTCATATGGAATCCTCATTCCTATAGGTTATCCTGATCATATTCAATACAATTGGTATGTAATCACATCCTTCTTGTCAGGTCGCACTACTACTCAAAATACGAACTCTTGTAAGGTGAAGAACCACCTACTAACTCATCCTTGTATAACTAGCTTATTTATCAAGTATAACAAAGCCTAATGATCCATGTAGAAGGCAAAAAGGTTTACCCATATGTAATACCTAAACTTCTACATAACATATACCATCCCTAGAGCTTCTTGCTTCATTGTACAATAATTTCTCTCTACCCGTGACAATAGGCGGTTTGCAAAACATATAGGCTAGTCCAACATAAACTGTCCTTATTGTGCCAATGCATATCCAACAAAAAAGTTTGAGGTATCAATATGGATGTGGAATTACTTATCCCAATTAAGGAACACCAAAATGGTACTACTGACTATCTTGGATTTTAACTCTGCAAAAGCTCCTTGGTGCTCCTCCATCCATCTAAAGGGAATATTCTTCTTGGTTAAAGAATCTAGTGGTTAGGACACATGCGCATAATTCTTGTTAAACATTTTATAGTATCCAGTGAATCCCAAGAATATTTTTAAATATCTCATATCATATGGCTCCTCCATGTGTAGTATGACACAAATTTTATCAGGATCGGTCTTCAACCCTTCACTGCACACTATATATCCCAACAGTCTCCCATATGGTACCATAAAAAAATACTTTACTAGGTTCAATGAGATTTATGCATTCCTACACTTGCTCATGCATTCACTAAGGCTAGGTAAATGATCCTTGACCTTACTGTAAATAGACTAATCATCTAAAATACCTTAAAATTTCTTGTGGTCAATTGATCAAATACATACAAAATAATGCATTGAAATGTGGTTGCAGTGTTACATAGCTTGAATGGCATTCGATTATATGTATAAATGCCATTCTCCACAATGAATTTGGTCTTCAAATTATCCTCCTCAATGATTCTTATTTGGTTATACCTAAAAAACCCATCCAAGAATGAATACATTTCATGTCCGGTGACCTCTTCCAGAATTGAGTCTATTATGGGAAGAGGGAAGGGATCTTTGATTGTTATTGCATTCAGACTCCTAAAGTCTATGCATATTCAAATTTTATCCACTTAATTATTTAGGGTGACCACTATAGGTGAAATCTAATCACTGGTGGTGACTCTAAAAATAATGTCTGCTTCTAACATCTTTTCAATTTATGTATTCACCAATGTGGTATACTTAGGGTTCATCATATATGGTCTTCTTCAAATTGGTTGTACCCCAGGAATAAGCATGATTATGTGGATACATAACTCTAGTGGTACCCCTTTTAGATCCTTATACATCCATGTGAAGACATCCGTATACTCTAAGAATATCTTGAAAGTTGTTGCTTTCAGCACTGGGTCCCAGTCATTGCTACAGTGGATCATCCTAGGTTCTCCCTTTGTTCTCAGTTTTACATCCACTATCTGAGGTCCTTCATACTTAATATTTGTAGGCTCTATCACTATTTTTTCCACATTCATATGATATGTTGGTCTCGCATAAATTTCATCATCTTCCCCTATGTATTCCACAAATATTTTAGATAATGATCATTTCTCCTCTTCTTTCTTTGGTTTCGAGTTGAATTTCATATTATCTTGCTTTTTCATGGTCTCCTTTGTATCAATACAGAGGTAGGTGGGATGAAAAACCTTATACTCCTCCATTTTCCAATGGATCAATCCACTATTATATCGAGCTTCATCTTCGCTACAGTCATCTAGATATAATATACCTTTTTTATTAGGCTCATACTCTTCTTCACCAGAAGAACTGCTTAACTCATCAGTCATGGCCACATCCTCACTGATCCTTTGGTTATTAAAATTGATCATATATTTATGCTATCCCTTCTTGAAGGTGATCTAATATTTTCCCTAGTTGTGATTAACTTTGGCTATTTGTATCCATCCTCTTCCCAAAAAAGCATCAGATGTTGGCTTTTGCATGGTAATCACAATGAAATCCAAGATAAATTCTTGGTTAGCTATTATGACTTGTTATGCTATCAAGACTCCTTTCATCTCTATTACATACTGGTCAACACCATATAACTAAAATCTTGGTGCCCATAATTATGGAGCACCAATTTCTTGCCAAGTCTTCTTGGGTAACACATTAACACTGGATCCTCCATCCATAATAACTTGTGTCAGATTGTATCCCAAGATCTCCATATCGACCAATGCAGGTTTCTTTCCAATATAAATCATCAATATGATAAGTTCCATAAAGTAGTTATTTTGTTCTTCTTCCTTTATTGGCTGGCTTTGTACCTCAATCACCTTATGAGTTTGTATGTCTTCCATCATCACTTTATGTAACGATGGGATGGTTCTAGAAGACTTGCCAACTTAGTATCCATAATGGAATTCAAAACTAGTGCTACCAAATTTTGCACAACTTCTTTGTCTTCTGATGGTTTCTTTAACTATTTTTCTCTCATTATTCTCAATTCTTTTACCTTCTTTACTTATTTTTTAAGTACCCTCTTCGTTACTTGCCATTTTTACTTATCTTTTGTAGGTTCAGGATACTTGTTCTTCCTAGCCTAATTCCTTGTCACGGCTAGCACTTCTTTGGTTTTCTTGCTTATTGGAGGAATCTCTATGTCCAAAAATTTCATGTTTTATGGGTTACTAGAAATTGATTACTTTGGAGAATTCATTTCCTTGTGGTTACCTAGACCACACCATCTACACGTGTGTAGTATTTATCTATTGTGTCTCCTTTTTCTAGGGTGATGAACAATTCTTCACAAAATGCTCCCACTCTTGGTAATTACGACACTGTATGATTGGTCTCCCATCCGAATCATACTGCAAGTGGCTTTGTCCTCCTTTTTGGTTGCCTTGATACTATATTTCCCCTCTACAACTATTCTTATAACCTCCACTAGTGGCTTGCTAGCCACTCCCTTGGTTTTTGGGTTTCTCTTTCTGTTCTTCTCTAGAGAGAACTTACAGGTGCACCTTTGCATTAAATGGACATTCCATCACTTCATGTCCAAGTACGTTGCAAATATGGCAATACTCATTGCGAGGACAAGTCACATTCTGTGACCTTCAGTTTTACAATATGTACACTAAATGTCCTTTCGATCTTGGTTGACTTTACCTTTTACCTATTTAATTATTTTTTCAAATTCCTTTTGGAATGACTGCACCATATTTTGTATTGTATCATCCTTCTGTGACCTTCAATTTTACAATATGTACACTAAATGTCCTTTCAATCTTGGTTGACTTTACCTTTTACCTATTTAATTATTTTTTCAAATTCCTTTTGGAATGACTGCACCATATTTTGTATTGTATCATCCTCTTCATTATCTGAAATATTGTACCTTACATGTGTTATCATTTTTATGATTGTTTTTAAGCCTCACTTTCAAAATTCTTCACATTTTCTAAATATTCTTCATACATGACTGATGGGAATGCCTTCAAATTATTCTTGTATCTAGGTAACAACCCATCCACAAATCATCGATTTACTAGCACATCCACTAGGGGTATTTGCATCTTATCTACCAACTACTTTAATCGATGGTTGTATGACTTCACATATTCGTCAGCTTTCTATTTAGTGGTGTAAAGTTCAGTTACAATATCACCATCGTCCTTCAAGATATGAAATTCCTCAATGAATGCATCTTTCATTGTATTCCATACTTGTAATTTTGGCATGTTTTGCCTTTTCATATACCAATCTATGGTAAGTTCTCGTAATGTAGTAGGAAACAATTGTAACAATTCATCTGTTTGATCTACACCGTTTGATCTCTAGATGGTTATACATGTCTTGATATGTCTTGTCAAGTCTTTCTTTCCTTACTCCATAAAGGGTGTACATATTTGCTTTCCTACTCTACTACCTATGTGGGCCATTGGTGGTTCTTCTTCTTCACTTGACAAATTTTCCCTTGGAATCCTTGACTGATTCCACCTTATATGTGAATCACTTTGTTGGTCCTCATCAGAATTGTCTACTCGAGGAATCTTATATTCACATAATAGTCATCTACCAATTTCTTGTGTATCTTCACTTTGTGACCTCCGTCACTGTGTGTAGTTTGTGGCCTTGTTCCTTCTTCCTGAGACCTCGTGTGATATTGCTCTGGTGCCTGACTCCCATCCCTGGCACTCCTTTGCAACATATCTACCACTTTCTTAGGTGTTACCATCCACTCCCTGAATTCTCGTATAGTTTCATTGTTAACATCTTTACTTAAGCCAATGTTCTCCTTGACTCTAGGTGCTTCTTGTTCCTCTCCTTATATGTTTATCAACAATGTATCCAACCTCTCAATATCTACTTCATCAGATATCCACACTTGTTCTATTATTGGTTCATGTGTATTATGTCAATATTATTTTTGATACCTATTTGAGCAATTCTCATGCTTCTCCTAAATAGGATTTCCTATCTGTGATCCCATCTCCTATGCCTTTATAAACTTATGTATGTCATTCACCTCTAATTTGTGTACTCAAGTTATCACTTGTACAATCTTCTAGACTGCAACACTTTTGAACCATTTTAACAAATATTCCAAAGTTTGATAATGTAAATATATCAAATTTATATTCTAGTAGTGTAGTATTATTGGATGAGGAGGTGGCTTGGGAGCTCTAGGAATTATTACCACAATTTCATAATCCAACTTGCACAAATTATACAGCTCGTACAGTCTTTATTGTACACTATGTGAATCTGTCAAAACAACTTGTACAATCACAAAATCGTACAGTTGTATGGTCTAAATCATACAAAATAGTAACTTGTATGATTTGGTACTTAGCTAACTCACTAGAATAGGTTTTACAAGTCAAATGGATCATATTTGTTATCGATTTCTTCAAATTAGCATTATTTCCTTAATTGGCAAGTTTTGGGTTGCAGTCGTTATGACCAAATCGGATAAACAATTATTTGTACGATTTGGGAACAACACTTATATGGTTTTTAAAAACCCTTCTACAACTATTATTTAGATCTATCACTTTGAATCACCAATTCTTCCAAGACATATTTTGAAAAGTTTTTACTTGTCAATTGCTCCAACTCTTCATAACATGCAAACCCTAAATCAATAGCAATGAGTTGTACTCCTCATGGAAAATTCCAAAAATTACCTAGAGACATTAGGGTACAGCTATAAATCTTCATATAATAAATTCCATCCTTCACACCAAGTTTGTAGGTTAACCAGGATCATTCACAATGTAATTCCATCCATAGATATGCCAACTTATGCATCAAATATGAATCACACAGCTTGCAACAGTCAAAACATATAATGGAATGCACAAGGGCAAGGAAATAAGAGGAATTTTTGCAATATTCATATTATGAGGAATCCTATACAATATAGCCATTGGCATTGCTCACAATCACCATAACAATCACAATGAACAACATATAAACCAACAATCAATACTCCATGAATTATGTATTAAGGATTTAACAATGAACAACAATGAAAATGAATGAATTATAAATCAAACATAAATGAAAATAAGCCAAAAATTGAATGGGGGGATATATAATGCATGCCTAGACCGTTCCAAATTGGTTTCTAAAACATCGCAATATTTACAACTACCTTCCCAAACTAACTCCAAAATAATATTTTACAAGGTTTACTAAGGTCTAATTTGATTTTTATAAAATTCACTCCAAATTTATGTTTCACCTAATTTCCTTCACATTTTATTTCTTATATTTGCAACCTTGTACATTTTGCTCCTACTTGTACATTTTCACACTTTACATTTTAATCAAATTTAAACAAAACTACACAAAACTGTGCAAATCCAAAGATCACTTCTTCTTCTTTTGGGAGGTGGATTTTCTACCTACAATATTGTCAATGAGGCATCATATGAATACAAATATGAGATAAAACTCACTTATCTTGATCCTCACCATTTGCAACAACCTCCTAACCTAGTCATGAAGGCACTCAAAGAATATGAGGATGAGATAGAACTAGCATACCTCGATCCTCACCATGATCAACAAGCTCATGATCTTGTCAATGAGGCATCATATAAATATGATGATGATATGAAAATCACTTACCTCGGTCCTTGCCATATGTAGTAACCTCCTAATCCAGTTAGTGAGGCACCCAAAGAATATGAGAATGAAACTAAACTTGCATATCTAGGTCCTCATCACCTTAGGTGAGCTAACAACAAAAAAATAGAATTTGACCTCATAAATCTATATGAGCTCTATCATAAAGTTTTTCCTCCATAAAATCCCATCTGGAGGGACCTTATGCCTCTAGAAGACCCAATCATCCTGGCCCCCTTAGTCTTGATCCATTCATCCCACTACCATCACGACCACCTTTGACATATATAGGACCTCCCATTTATGATAGTCTTTATCCACCCATGAATGGAAACTACCTGTCCATCAACATGGTTTCCATTGATTTAATCACACCACTTTGTGATCCTAGAAACCCTTCAAAACCTTTACATCTCAACCATGAGGCCATTGATTTTTATTGCATTGCATCACCACCATCATTGAATGAGTTCTTCCCTTATGAATAAATGCTACAACTATTGTATTTCTTGCAAAGGCCATCCAAATATGTTTATCAAGTTGAGGTCGAACTATGATCAATTCTCCAAACCTAGTTGATGACATCCACATGATCCCTATGTCTCAATATCTTGAGAAGGGATCTCACATGTCAATAGAAGAAACCATTGATGTTAACATTGGCAATGATCTTGAGGCTTCTAAAAACATAAAGTTAGAACAAAGCTTATCCCTAGAAGAGTGAGCCATTTACACATCTTTATTGATAGAGAAGAAATAAATTTTTACTTGGTCGTATAAAGACATGTTGGGTCTTGAACCCAAATTGGTCATGCACAATCTTACACTCGACCCAAATATTAAAACGGTCAAGTAGAAACTTCACAAGATGCATCCAAAAATCACCTTTATGGTAAAATATGAATTAAAAAAATTGTTGGATGCAAAATTCATCCAGCCTATATATTATCCTCCATGGGTATCCAATATGGTACCCATAGGAAAACTAGATGGGAGGATTTGCATATGTATAGACTTCCAAGATCTTAACAAAGTGATTCCCAAGGATGAATTCTCCCTTCCAAGCATCAATGCACTAGTTGACACCATCGCAAGTCATGATATGTTGTCCCTTATGGATTGTTTTTTAGACTATAATAAAATCCAGGTCAAACCCAAGGATCAACCAAAGATAGCCTTTACCACTCCTTGGGGAACCTTATGTTATAAGGTAATGTCATTTGGCCTTAAAAACATTGGTGCAACATATCATTGGGTCATGACATATATATTCCATGACTATATGCATAAAATCCTAGAGGATTACATAGATGATTTACTAGCCAAATCTCTATTGCATCACAAGCATGATGATGTGCTTCAAAAGGTCTTCGACTGCCTCACTAAGCACAATGCAAGAATTAATCCCAAAAAGTGTGTTTTTTGAGTCACATTTGGAAAAAATTTAGGCTTTATATTATCCAAACGAGGGATCAAAGTTGATCACGTCAAGGTTAAATCTATAGTTTACATGCTCCCCCTACCAACCGTAAGTAGCTTCGCAGCTTACAAGGGAAAGTAACATCTATTCAATGCTTCATAGCACAACTCTGGGATAAATGTTGACCTATGAATAAATTGCTACAAAAGGTGTCCTATTTCATTGGGATGAAGAATGCTAAAAGGTCTTTTACAAGATAAAATAGTACCTAGTATCGTCGCCAATCCTAGCTCCACCCCGACCAGGTGTACTATTCCTTTTATACATTTTATCCACTAACTTTTCCTTAGGGACCATGTTGGCCCACAATGATGAGGTAAATAGGAATAGGCTATATATTACATTAGTCGGACCTTGGTGAGCTACAAGATCAAATACACATACGTTGAGAAGCTTTGCCTAGAAATGGTGTTCTCCACCAAGAATATTTGACATTACATACTGAATCATACAATGTATATCATTTCCAAAGAGAATTTTTTATGGTACATGATCAATCTCACGTATCATAATACTCATACCAAAAAATGGATTATGTTGTTGATTAAAATTTACCTTGAGTGTATAAATAAAAAATTCATTAAAGGTCAAGTTATTGTAAATCAGCTTGTAGAGGCTCCTCTCTAGGATGAGAAGCCTCTCACCATCGAGTTGCCTGATGATGCAATATTTGCATTATTTGACTTTCCAAAACTCGAAGAGCCTAAAAATAAAGCTAACATTACTTTGTTCTTTGAAATTTTTAAATGTGAGCAAGGGGTTGGTATAGAGTCATGTTTCTCACACTGCAGGGAGCTTTTATACCCCTATAATTTAAACTTGAATTCTCATGCACCAATAAAACATTGAATATGAGGCTCTCCAATTGGGTCTTTGAACAACCATCGCCATGAAAATCAAAATACTTAATATCTTTGGCAACTCCTTGCTCATAGTCAACCAAGTCAAGTAAATATATCAGTGTCGATGTCCAATCTTGAAATCATACAAGGAGCTTGTGGATAAGGTATTGACCAAATTGGAATGGTACAACATTGAGGCAATCCCTTGCTTGTCAAATCATTTCATAGATACAATGGCCTCTTTAGGATATTTAATTTCACATAACTCTTCTAACGATATCACAACCATCAATGTAAAACGCTTTCATAATCAACTATTTTGTGTGAAGCTTCAAGTGACGATGAAGTTATCCACATGATCTATATTGAACCAAACCAAGATTATTTTTCTTGGGTGCATGACTTTCTGAAACAAGCATCTTGGGGGTCTTTAATCCCATGATATCCTTCTGACAATGGCATGACTATTCATATTAATGTTTTTTCCCAATAGGCATTCATGTACAATGAATCACAATGGTCGTAAGTTGTTCACTCAGTTAAAACCCAAGCATATCAATATTTGCTCACTTACCTAAAATATTTCTTAAAACTCGGTAGCATACCTTCGAGATTGTCGCATGCCACAAAACAAATATTCAAGCAAAAAGCAACCAAATATGTCTTTCTAGGAGACATCCTTAATCGTCAAAGCTATGATAGTCTTCTCCTTTAATGTCTAGAGTCCCAAGAATTTGCTTGGGCAGTCTCACAAATTCATAATGGTACTTGTGATGGCCTTTTTAGTGGCATGTCCATCGCTAAGTGCATCCTCTGAATGGATTATTATTGGTTCACTATGGAGAAATATTATTGTGCTTACGTTAATATGTATGTAAAATGCTAGCATCATGCTAATATTTCACAACTACCTTCTCAGGTCTTACAATTGATTCAATATGTATGGTCTTTTCGCAATGAGGCTTTAATTTAATTAGAAAAATATTGCCCCCTTTGAAAGTCAACACATGTTTATCTTAATGGCCACAAAGTACTTCACCAAGTGGGTGGAAGCTATCCCTCTTACCACTACAATTGGATCTTGCATTGCAGAGTTCATACTCCATAATATCATATGTTGTTTTGGTATTCCATCCAAAATTATTTTGGATAATGGGACTCCATTCAAAAACAAATATGTGCATACTTTAACTTCAAAGTAAAATATTCAATATAGTTTTTCCACACCCTATTATTTGCAAGCAAACAGATAAGCAAAGGCATACAATAAAATTGTGGTTACCATCCATAAGAAAATCGTCAAGGAAAACCACAAAGATTTGCATCTTCAACTGCCTCTGGAATTATGGGCTTATCACACTAGAATTTGGACACCCATTGGGGCAACCCCATTTTTTCTAGTTTATGGAACTAAGGCCATTATGCCCCTAGATTTGGAAACCCCTTCGTTGTGCATATTATTCCAAGAGTTCATCAATGATGACACCGCATGATAAGCTCACCTTGATCAATTAACCCTTCTTGATGAGCGATGATTTAATGCTCTCGAGCACCTTCGTGTTTATCAGGATCACCTTAAATAATCTTACAATATGAAGGTCCACCTAAGGGATTTCAAAGACCTTATGCTCAAAGAAAATCAACAAAACTCCAACTTACTGTCGTACTTGTGAGATAAATTTGTGGTAAATTGGTTAGGCCCTTTTATTATCACGTAGAAGATAGGACCAAGGACTTACCATCTTGCCTCTCTTGAGGGTTTTGAGGAACCTAAACCTCTTAACATTATTCATTTGTGGGCATTTCATGCATCACACATAATGCATCAAAAATCTTAAAAATTTCAAACAAATCTAGAAAAACAATCAAAATTACAAAACAATAAAAATTATCAAAAATTTCAAGTAAATTAGAAAACAATCAAAATTACAAAAACAACAAAACTTATCAAAAATTTCAAACAAATCATAAAACACAAAAACAATACAAAACAACAAAATACAAAATAAAAAAGCAATTGCATTACGTCATCATGCATCTTCATTGCATTCATTAATTAGTTGCATTAGAGATTTACATCCATTGCACTTGCACTAGGAAAAATTGTGTTTTGCATACTTATAAATGACACCATGTTTGTAATCCAGCCATGAATTTTAAATCAACCTTATCCATCATCAGCATTTGCAGTTTTTCTTACGAGCTTTTTCTTATTAAAATATCCTCATAAGATAGGCTAGATATCGGATAAATATTAGCAATGATGTTTAGATGACCACTCACTATTTTATGCAAACCTTTTAGTTTGCAAAAGCTTGTAGGGAAAACCCTCACATCCCACATACCACTACCATTCGTATTCCCCTTTGTGAGTATCTGTATTTTTTAACACAACTAATACGTTGCTATAGGGTGTTTACTAGGGTTTTTAGTTATTTAGCCATCCCTAGTTTTTCTTTTTAGATTTTGTAGAAAGCTATCTTGGATTTTAGAAAGTAAGGTCTTGCTTTGATAGTACCTTTCATATGTCAAAATCCCAACACAATTTCACACATCTAAATCTGATTTTTAAACAAGAAAGGATGACGCTACAACATAGTCCTTGCTACCTTGAGCGAAATATTTTCCTTGCTTAGCCTATAATGCACATGGTTTAGGATACTAAAATTTGAAAAAAGGACAAACTTCTCCCTACCCAATAAATCCCCTTTCTCTCCTACAAAGTGAGCAAAATTTCTAAAAAAATAGTGGTTTTCACCACTAATAAATCCTTTTCTCCTAAAAGAGTGGTTTTCACCACTAAGCTAAAAAAAATATGGTTTTTACAACTAACATGAGCAAGTATCCCAAGAAATCAAAATAAAAGCAGGGGATAATGAGCTTGAATCCATGGAATCCTTAGCATTCAAAATCCATGGGGTAATCTCCATTACAACAATTGGTTGAATGAAACTTGCCTAGAAATGGAGGAGTCTTACCCATGGCGATATGTCTATCACATTAGCGACCTTATTTTGCATAAACCAATGTTGACTTATGGATGAGCTAGCTTTTGGGTGGCTTGTATTGCCTAGTAGTCTAGTCCAACTATGTTCAAACTCAGGATAAGATGACTTTAAGGTGATCCTCATTATAGCAATGGGTTGCATGAAACCCACCTAGCAATGAGATAGAAGTATGCATCATCTAATACATTCACTTTGCACACAAAGGGCTATTGAATATTTGGGTCTTCCTAGCATATTCTTATCTTTCAAAGTCTTGTGTATCTCGTATACAACTTTTTATCAATCAACTAAGGTTTTTGAGTCCCATGGAAAACCTTTAAATTCCCTCATAAGTACTTAACTATATCATCATCCTTTGTAGTTTTAGTTATGAGCTTTTGCTAATTAAGGGATCCTTGTAATATAGGATAGATACTAGATGAATATCATAAATGATATTTAGATGATCACTAACTATTTTACGTACACCTTTTAGTTTGTAAAAGCTTATAGGGAAAACCCCCATATCTCACATATCTCATCTCACACATTCACATCCAAATGTATAACTTTTGTGATAAGGTTAACATTTTAATTCATGACTTTTATACATTTTATGATGTCTGGCATTAGTTTGTTAAACACATCTAGATTCATTTATCATATTTCAAGCAATTAAAACATAAACCCATAATTTTCATTAGAACATCCATATAATAATTAATGCATCTCATACACATTATATTTATCATATCAACAACATGAATTAAATTCATAATCAAATAAACAAATATAAATCATACATCTGACATTAGGAACTATATCATCCATATGCATACATCCAAGCATACATTTATGCATCTATGCTACAATATCTAGTCATACATACATCATCTAAGCATACATATAAAGTGCATCCATAACATAAAATACAAAATATGCAATAAACACATGATGAGCCATAAATAAAATATATATCATATATATATGGTAAATGTTTGATACATCATGGTACAAAAAATTGCTTGCAGGCTAAAATCGTGTAGGTCCTCACACCTTACACCCAAAAACAAATCAATCTATAGCCCTAATTCATGCGGTGCCTACACCCCCAGAGTCACCTCCACCCTCGACCTCATCTCTATGATATTATCTTGATCTACTGGTCACTGATCTCTTTATCCTGGCTATTGATATGTGAATGTTTCTCAGTGATGGTTACCCCAAATTACTACATTGCCTCCTCTAGGATCCTCTTTCTAAAGACCACACAAGTAGGCAACCACCAAGTAATCCTACCTGCCTCACCAAATCCATGATGTACGCACCATCAAACTAGCACTGATCATCATAATCAATCAGTAATATTTGTAGTCTAGCTACCTCAACCTATAATCCTACCACATCCATCATAGTCTGGATACCTGATTGCACATATCCCTAAGCTACGGTCGAGGCTACCAACTAAACCTATAAAGCATACTACTCTACTATCCAGGCTACTACCTATGCCTAAAAAGCATCATGCTCTGCTACCTGGGTACCCATCTATGTTTATAGAGTATCCCGCTCTACTATCACCTTGTCTATATCCTCCTATGATTTGTCCACTTGGCCCTTTATTATGTCCCTCTCCTTAGATAATCCCCTCTACTATTACTACCCCCTACCTATTTGGCTTTGTAGCACTTCTATGGTGGTGTCTCACTCCACCAATTGGGCCTATAGATATTGCATATGTTCCCTAACTTAAGCTACCTCATTTTGTGGATCCTCCTCATCACCACCCTCATTCTGTGGATCCTCCTCATCACCACCCTCATTTTGTGGATCCTCATCATCACCACCCTCATCCTGAGGCTCCTCCACCCACTCTGTGGGCTATCCCCACTCCCTCTTAATTTGGTGATGCACTCACCACCCTCCCTCACCCACGTCATCTTTGAAGGCCTTGCTTATTGCACCCTCAACTACTACAACCTTAGTCGGCTTACCCATAGGTCCACCTCCCTACCATAGTTGAGTCACCCACCAGGTGTCATACTCCGTAATAGTACCTAGGTCCTCCAAACCTGGCTTAGATATCGATGGATCCTCCTCATCATCTAGTGACTCCACTCAAGGCCACTCTAACTTTATCTCCACCCCTCAATGATGATAAATAATGGGCTCCTTAGGAACACCCTGGTATATCCCAAATTGATGAGTTACATAAGAATACTGGAAGTACTCCTGCTCTGTATCGTGAAGCCCAATCAGCCATCGTTCATGCCTCACATACTCTAGCTATGTCACTATATCTACCCATGGAGAACAATCCATATAAGGCCTCCATATCAGCTGACCTGACCTTAGTCCATCCAAATATCCTACATAATGGGTAAGTATACCTACATGAGGGTGACTATGACCCACCTCCTAGCCTCACCTCCACCAAGCTGCATATCTGATCTCGAGGTCCTCCATATCTTCTCATGATGACACAGGAAGTCCCTTTGGTTTGTCCACTCAGATATGATCCCATCCCCAAACTTGAAGAAGGAGAATGCAGCTTAATTAGCGTTGACCTAGATGTTGGATCTCATATAACTCATTGTATAGATGATCGTGTAACGTGCTCACCCATGCCATGATCACTGGCTACTAGATATCAAACTCTATCAGGTTCTATACTAAATCAAGGAGGTTCCATGGGAACCTCGCTCCTAAAGAATTAGGGAGTAATATGTTTTATATGATGCACATAAATGCTACATGTCTTCAATTGAGCACTCATGTAGTATAACATGACTTGATCAACACTCCATCGTTGTCCATGCACTACCTCGCGACCTCATCCTCTACGTTGAATACCTTCTATAGTACTCTACCCTACTAAAGAAGGGAAATGGAGATGATAAGGCATCCCTCAATTGGAACACAAAAAATTTGGTACACATACTCCAAGGTGACTATCATCTCATAAATCAAGAGGTGAAAAGTGTTTGTTTTTTTGTACCATCAGTCAACTAGGATAATTAGATAGTCCTGATCTACCATCACTACCTCCAGTCGAGTCACTTGCTTATGGCCAATCACCTTGAGCCACTCCTACTCACTACCAATGAGGATTCCTCGCACCATATCGAAAATCATGGGAACTCTATGACGAGCCTTCAACAACTGAATCCAAACAAGTAAATCAAAAAAAATTTGCAAAACTTTCACAAAAAAAATCAATAAATTTGTATAATAATGTAGTCGTCCCAAGCTAAGATGGTTTCCAAGAGAGACCATCCCACCCTGAGACAGCCATCACAAAGGTCAAAACTTGACCATTACATTTCAAAATGCAGTTGTCTCACCCTAGGATGGTCCCCAAACATCCAAAGAGGAACCATCTCTTCCCGAGATAGCCTCATAATAGTAGCAAAAAAATAGCAAAAACATGCACGAAAATCCAAAAAGAAAAAAAAAGGCAAACAAATAAAAATAAAAACAAGTAAACCTAAGTAACCTATACTACATTTCCTAATCTAATGTGGGTTCATTACCTTAATTTTTCAAATGAGATTCATTTTCCACATTACTTAATGAGGTTCATTTTAAAATTACGAAATAACAAGGAGAGAAATTAAGTGCCTACCCTCCTTGCTCCAGCTCCTTCGCTTATCGATGCCTTGGGTTGATCCATCGTGGTAGTGGGTTGGTTTTTCAATAACACTCTGCATCAAAAAATTCTCTCCTCCTCCTCACCTCTCATTTTTTTCCAACTACCAGTAGTGCAAATGATGTCAAAATTTTGGAAATTTTATTTTTATATTTTTCAAATTTTGAGACCATCCCTATGTGAGGCGATCGTATTTCACTGCAATCGTCCTACCCCTAGATGACCCCATAATTTTTAGAATACAACCATCCTACCCTAGGATGGCCTTAAAATCATAATAAATGAAATCATCCTCAACATCAATTCAGGAATTCAACTGCACCTAATGGCCTATCTTACTCCCAAACTCCAAAATTACCCAAAATATTTGATAAAAAACTTGAGTGATCCTCGTACCTAGTGATTTATCCTATACACCTGGCGGTTGTAGTGACTAATTATCCATGCAATCTGGTTGGATGGGTAGGTTACCATCAGGCCACTTGAACCAAAAATAGCTCCAACCAGAATCAAAATGGTATTATCTCAATTCCCTAAGAAATCCATGTGGTTGGACTGCTCCATGGGATAGAGATATACATTTCATTCTCCAATTCCACCTCAAGAGATCATTGAATATAATTATTCACCTTTAGAACAAATTGAATTGTTATCATTTCAATTCCCTAAGAAATCCATGTGGTTGGACTGCTCCAAGGGATAGCGTTATACAATTACCAATAATGGTTGAAATCACAATTGTAACAAGATTTTCCCCCTTCCATATTTGTAAATATCCTCACAAAAGCCAAGTTAAGTTATCTTGGTCAAGCGACTCATCGCTTTCATCACTTTCCATATCCTCATCGACTTATTACTTGAGGGGGTAGTCATACATCATAGAATTCATAATCAAATCAATAATCAAACACTCAATCATGCAAATTATATTCATCCAAGAATCATTGCCAAATATAATTATGCCCTTGCTTGGGGAAATCAAAAAGCAAAAATATTAACCAAAAAAACACTTGGTATATCTAAATTCTATAAGTTAAATAAGCTTGTCTTATAAAAAAAAAAGTTGTAGACTTGACCTTGTCTATCGATGACTGAAAGGTTTACCATACTCAAGTTTTTCAACTTATTGAAAGCAATAATTCTATGACTTTTTCCCTTTCCATGATTGGGACATCTAACATTTATTAGATCAATGAACACCATAAACCCTTAATTTGACTTTAGGTCATATATTTTTGCTTTGTGTTGTGCTTTCACATAATGCATCCCAAAAAGAGACATTTGTAGATGCCTAAAACACGTCATATTGAGGTGACTACCTATGTGGACACTTTTTAGGCCATATGACCCACCTTGGGCATCCCGAGGACCTAAAAATGATTTTTACCACTCAAACAAGGAGGAATTTCCCTTTTCAACCTAGTTCATCCTACCAAGAGACGATCTCCAGAGGTCATCCTACCCAGAGATGATCAGCAGTCACGGTCGTCTCACCCTAGGATGGTCGTGCTTGTAACAAGTTTTGACTCTCGAACCCAAGGAAAAATGGTTACACAGGATAGTTGAGCATGCACAATCAATTTTGGGAAGGTTCTAGAATGGGTAGTTGCCTTTCTTGAATCTAACTACTTCTTGATTCTTGGCTTCCCTTACAAGCTTAGATTATCATTTCGAAATTCTATAAAAAGGCACTCATCCTTCATGAATGATATAGCAATTTTAATATAACGAAGTGTTGTCATATTGGAGAGAAAAAGATCCCTTATTTCCAAAGCAACGAAGTGCTATCAAACTTCAACCATGGAGCTTTTAAGCATGTCAATGGACCATCTCAAATGTTGAATATTGCATCTATTCTTCTTGTGCCATTCAACATCTCTGATTTAGTGTCAATTTTTACCCCTAAGTTGTTCTTCACGAGCATACCAAGAACATTAATTCATCCATGCTCACAATTTAGTGACCATCTCACCCCGAGAGGACCCATAGGCACAATCATCTCACCTAAGATGGCTCGCAGGCACGATTGTCTCATCCTACTATGACCCGCAAGTAAGACCATCCTGCACAAAGATAGCCTCACGGTAGAGATATTTTTTCTATTTTTTGAATTTTAGTAGATTTAACAATATTTCAATTATTGTTTACCATAGTTATATTTTAATTTTCATACATTTATCAGTCGTATTTTAGCTTCTTTATTGTTTTTCTTATCATCATCATGGGCCTTATCTTGGAAGGCTCTTCATATGCTATTAATACCTTTTAAGTTTTCTTGTGTGCAGATTACAGGTCTTTCAAGGGAGAAAATGACATAAATATTCACTCCTCATCATCATACATTATGGAGGTCACAAGAAACCCTCTCCAAATCAGTTTGTGAGGATGTAAAGAGATCTTGTGTACTACATCCAAAATGGTTTTATGTGTAATCAATTGTATCAAATATTGGTAGTGATCCTTCGAAGGGGATCTTCTTTGTAACCTCTTTGTAAAAGAATAGGATATTATCAATAAAAGGGCACCGTCCATCATTTCTTTATTTTGTTCTTTATTTATGTGGTTACATTTGATTTGCTACATTTCAATCTTGCATTTCTTTTCTTGGATGTATGGTCTCTTTTAGCATACTTCAGATTGTATTTAATGGGGAGTATGTCACGAACCTCCTTGGTAGAACTTATTATTGAAAAATGATTGTGTTGATGAGTGGACATCTAATGCTTAATCTTGTTTTTGTGGTTAATTGCATTTTATACTTTGTTTATATTATGCTAGAATATGGTACTACTGATGGAATCTATGGTTGTAGGACTAGGTACTCTCGTGGGTGGATTGGTATGGGACAACCACTAGAATTGAGAGATAAAAAAGGGAAATGATGGCAAATGATATATTCATCGACAGCTCCAGGGTAACTAAATACCCTCATGTAGTTGCATTTCATAACTTTGTGTTTGGTTATAATTACACCACCAATTGGGAGATTCCTTGAGCAAAGGAGCGGTTCTTAATAGACAGGTGATGACATGGAAATCATCATAAAACTTTCTACTTAAGGACAAAAGGTGGTATAATGCAATTGTTTGGTTTATAAGCATTTGTTAAAATGTGTGTTTATTTTATGAAATGAGTCTAACAAAGGATTCATTAAAGAAGGTATTAATAAATATAGAGGTTTTATTAATACCTAAATGCTTAATATCAATTTTAATAATTAATATTAACATTAGATATTAATGATATTAATTAAGGGAATAATTAATTTAATTGCCATATTTTCCTAATGTTATGTTAACATTAGAAAATGAAAAGCAAAATTTAATTTAATCTATGAATGATAAAGTTAATTATTGATAATGAAATCAAATTGTAAATATCTTAAACTTGCAAAAGGAGGTGGGCTCCATTTATTATTAAAAACATATTATTAAAAGGGAGGAATAATATTTTTTTTTATTTGGTTAGTGTGAGAAACATCTATGACCAATGCACAGGGCTGAGCAGGCTCCCCCCAACCATGAATCCTCCTAAAGCTGATAGCTATGCTTATCAATAGGGAATTTAACACATAGCCACCACACATCCACCCCCTCACACACTCGTCCATGTTGCGGTTTGAACCTTGGACCTCCCAAAGAAGGAGAAATAGTAATATTATTATTAGTATTGGCAAATTTATTTTCAATGGGAGTTTTTTAAAATAAACTGTTATCTTCTCTCATAAAAAATAAGGCAAGTAATAAATAAGAATGAGGGAAAAGGAAAGAAAAAAAAAAAGAGGAAAAAGATAACACGAAAAAGAATAGTATTTTGGAAGAAAAGAAGGAAGGCTTGAAGTTTTAGATGAATGAGATATTTTCACTGGATCTTCAAAAGAGGTAATCTCGTTTGGTTATATATAGTTTGAAAAGTGAGTCTTTGTCTTCATCCATGAAAATGTGGAATAATCCCTTTTGCTTACTCTACTCTTTAAATGAATTACCTTGTTGTTGTGTGTTGTATGAGTGTTTATTTATCAAATAATAATTTATGGATGAGGCTTGTATAGTAATAGATCCATAAATAAGTGAGAGAAGTATGGGATTCTCTTGATCTTGCATTATTCTTGCATGATTTTATTTGGATGTGGCTTATGTAGCAATAGATCCATAAATAAGTGAGAGAAGTATGAGATTCTCTCGATCTTGCATTATTATTGCATGATTTTATTTGGATGTGGCTTGTGTGGCAATAGATCCATAAATGAGAGAGAAGTATGGGCTTCTCTCGATATGACTAATATGCATTTTGCCATAATAATCCTAGTTGAGTTGTGGTGAGGCAATAACTAGGTATTTTTAATGATACACCTTGAACATTGAGGCTCGAGTGTACCCAAAGCAGTGAGACTTTTTGGAATTCCATAGTGGTGAGGCTTGGACATATTCTTGGAAGTGAGGTTTAAGAATCTAAATGGTGGATTGGTATGGGATAATCCACCAAATCATTCACTAGGCTTGCATATACATATGGAATTAAGATCTTGCATTGTTATGGAATGTCTATATTTGTATGATGCATGTTAGGCTTGCATATACATTATATTAAGATCTTGCAATGTTATTGAATGATTATATTTGTATGATGCATGTAGGCTTGCATATACGTTTAATCATGGAACTGAGATCTTGCATTATAATGGAATGAGGAAGATAATAGAAATTGGTTTTATTTTTAAATAAAAAGAGCATGGAAAGGTTACTTTTATAATGGATAGATAGTTTCTTTTATTTGAATAAATAAGGAACTATAAGATTTATTTTATTGTAATACATGGGAATGCTAAATAATAATGTTGAGTATGTATATTAGTTTTCTCGAGGTTTAAGTAGATAATGGAAACTAATATAGAGATAATTATGGAGTTTTCTCATAAGATACAATGTATTGAAAAGATAGAAGGAAATCAGTATTTTCATGTATATAAGTTTTCCTAAGGCTTGCATAGATAGGGAAAATTAATATAGAGAGAAGTATGGGATTCTCTCATTTATCATGCATGATTTACTTATGTTTATTGTATGATGCATTTGCATACTTTGAAAGAGCATGTAGGAATGCATACATATCTATGAGTTGTCTTGATCCCTCACTTCATCACCATTGTGCATTGGAAAGAAGGAATATCTAGATTTGATGTTAAGGGAAGTATAGATTTCATAATTGTATATTTGAAAATGAAATGTTCCCCTTGTATAAGGATTTCTATATGAAGAGTTTGATAGTTATGATATATGGAAATAAGAATGGTGTATTGTATTTTGTGATTATTGAGGAACTTATATTTATTATGAAAGTTTAATTACTTGCAAGTATGAATTGGTGTATTAAATTATGAATTTGAGTTATAGTTGTTCCTCTTGGACATTCTTTAATTGTTGTTATAAAGGAAATGAAAAATAAATGCTAAAAAGGTAAAATGAAAGCATTTGAATTATTATGTTATGATGTTTAAAATTCAATAGATCATTTCCTTTCAAAGAGAGAGTTTTGGTCTTTTAAAGATGTATTCTTGGGATTAAAAAAAGTATCTTGGGAAGGGCATAAACTTAATAGTCAGGTCAAATTTTCTTTAATAATATGAAACCCCAATGCTTGGAAGAACTTATGGGGATGCAATACCTAGGTTGTTGTGAATGTTATACCTTGAACTGTGAGTTTTGGGTGTACCCAAAGTGAGGAGGATTTTGGGAAGTCCTAAATGGTGAGGCTTAGACTATAATTCCTACCATGGATGTTAGGAATTCATTCACAAGAAAATATAGTGATGGAACCTTGAACATGGAGGATCAGTAAACCATGCGAATTATCAAGCAGAGTGGTAATAGCCTTAATTAGACAACCATGGAGGTGTGGTAATTAATCACTAAGACACTAGTTTACTCACCATGGAGGTGTGATAACTAGTCTTTAAGGTATTATGCCAAAGTAATCCTACATAGATAGACTTATGTAGGGTTAGAGAAATGCATCCCCTTTTTGATGGACTAAAATGGGTAATCCCTATGTTATTTTCAAATTATCTCACACTCAAGAAGAGTGTAAGAAATATGGGGGAACCATTGAAAGTGTCCATTCTACCATATAAGTATAGAAAGGTGAACTCTAAAAATATAGGATGTTGACCAAATCCTGTCCACTTGAGAGTCATCTATAGCGACAAGATCTCAAATGTGGTTATGCCTTATTAATATTGAAATAATTATGGAAACATATTTGTGAACCTTACTTGTGAACTTTACTTGTTAAAAAAAGTTAACTCTCTCTAGGGTTGGTTTGAATGGGTTGTTATAGAATCCTAGCTAATATAGATAAACTAAGATTTATCTAGTTTAAATAAAGAAAAAATAATGGTAAAAGATATGAGATGCATAAATAAAATGCAATAAAATAAAAATGTGTAGGTGACCATAGTGAAATTAGTGTTGATCAATCTATGTATTTTGAAGTGACCAAATAATATCAGTGTGATCAAATTTACACACATCTTGCAATAACAAGAGAAAGTACTAATAGAAAGTGGGAGAAAAAAGCCACAAGCACTATTCATCCATAAATAAAGAGGTCAAAGGACACAATTGATCCATTCAATATCATACACAATATTTCCATTAATAGCAGTATGATGTCAAATATGCATTTTGTTATGTATAGCTCTAGCATTCACAAATGACCAAAATATCCTTACAATTAAGCCCTTAGATTTATTTATAGTAAAATTTCCACCTAAAAGTAACATGAAGTGAAATATTTCTACTCATAGTAAATACTCTAAATTTGTAGCGTCTTCAGCAAAATTGATGATTTACTAAATGTAATTATCTCTAGACTAGCTCTACATGGATTTAGCATGTATTTCCACTAGTACTACTTGAGAGTAAAATATTTTTTTCCAAGTCATTACCTTAAATTTTGTGTAACCTATTACAATTTAATGCCTAGGTAGTGATTCACTTCATAAGATAACGAGTCACTCTTCTATTGAAATTATTATTCACTCTTTGAGTATGTGAGCGGCTTTAACCTTTGAAATGGGTTACCCTATTTACCATTTGGTCAAAATTTTGAAATTCTATTAGGTTCATCTATGTTTTTCTACCCTCGAGATTACAAATTTACCTTTTATTCTACTCATAGAATGAGATCTATGTTGAAGCATATTGATGGTAACCTAGATACTACTTTTTGGTGACCCTTGGGAATACCAAGCTTGATTGGAAAGAGATTCCACGTCTTGCCTTTATCCTTGGGCATAGAGTCTTTAAAATTTATAATTAATATTGTAGAAAAATTATGAAGTTGTGAGGTCACCTCCTTTAAATATTTGGTAGTGGATTCAATTATGCCTACTAACTTATGTCTAAAGGTATATTTAGGGTACTCGTCATTACAATATATGATACTAGTTCCTCATATTGGTCCCTTAGAAGGTCTTATCCTTAATATACTATGTTATCTAATTTCCTTAGTAGTCCCTCACTTCAAATATATTTTTCAAAATATTAGGTAGAGCACCATATTTTGACTTATCCACTTTATCATTTCTTCATCATAGTCATTATTATTTGTTTTGGGAGGATTTATACTTGATTGGATAATATTTTAGGCAATACCTCATCTAGCAACTACAATATCTCTTTTTCATGTCTTTAATTGATGTCTTGAGATCGTTACAAGTAGTTTTACATCCTTGCAACCTACTTTGCTTGTCGGGTATGTTGTTTACCTACATTTTTATTGTTAACTTTTCTATCATATCCAACCATTTTACATGTTCATTGTATGTCTTATATAGCCATGCAAGTAGTTTAGTATATCGTGATCTAAATGCTAACCCGCTCTCTACATGTTGGATTATTTCTAAAGTTTGTTCAAGCAAGGTGTTTTCCTCATTGATATATGTAAAGTATGCCTTGGTGCACATTATCTTAATGTATACTTGATCCCATAGGGACTTGAATTGGTTCACCATTGAGATTTTAACCTCCATATTTTGTATTTTTTCCCTAGTACTTTATTTTCTTTTTTTATATTGGAGATATTTTCATCCCTCCTTTGCACTATGATTTTTGGCTAATCATGTTGAATATATAAATCTTGTTTCCCCTTCTCAAACTACTACTTCAACTAGTATTTCTATTGTGCCAACTGCTCTTTTAGTTTGGCTACTTATTTATCTATTTTCTCTTTCCCTATTGAATACTTTTTTATATCATTATTCTCTATCTTTAGAACCTTCAACTCTTATTACAATTAAGCCACCTATTTATTTTTATTCTTTGTCAATTTATTTAATGTTTGTATGTTGTCTTAGGCATACTTCCTATGCCTATTTTCTTCATCATGGTTTGTATGCATGTGAATAGTTATGGCCTACTACAACTATTCAATTATTTACATAATCTGAAAGGGATCAACCCTTGTCAAGTCCATAGTGGATAATTTGACTATATAATTAGCTAGACTTGTGACTAACCTACTATGATTTACTTGCAATGATTTGGTAATCAATAATTTTCCTCTTATTTTTGTCAATTGGGATTGAATGATATCATGTATAATGGGTGTTGGATCTCTAATGCTAACAATGTCTTGATCAATTTATTTTTCTAGATCCGACATGATACTTGATCTCATCTACATATTTCTTCCTAGGATTTTTTCCAATTATTAGAGTAATAATTAATTGTTATAAAAGGTGGATTTCCTCTTAGGAGTGTAATGTAAATTTACTACAGGAGACCAACAATGGACTCCAAGGGTAAAATTGTAAGACAAGACATCATACAAATTACACCAATAAAAGAAACCTGCAAGTGCTTTCTTTCATTATCTAAATTCACATCCTCCTTATAGTAGAGTCTCCCACTTCTTATACTCTCCAAAAGAAAAACCCTAGCCTATGCTAACCCCATTAATACTTTTAGTCACTTTCTATTTTTAGCAACTCACTTGCTGTTTTTAGTAACCCTAAAAAAATTAAAAAAATTAAAAAAAACTCGGATGGCATCCAAAATGGAATCATGCACCCATTATTCAATAATAACCACTATCCCAAGATAGTGATCCCACTCTAGTTCTACACTAGTAGTTATGATATTTTTTTAGTTGCAAAAACTGATAATTACATTAAAAGCTACTTTTGGGCCTCCTAGAGGCATTTTCTTGCTTGAAAATGCAAAGGGTAATTTTTCTTAAGTTCTCCATGCCATTCAACATGTTTTAAAAAAATAATGGGGCAAAACGGATACTCAAAACAAAAGTTATAGCCCTGGCAAGGTGCATTAGAGTGGTACAAATCATTTCAATCATTATTGGTTATAGTGGAGAAAAGAGTGTCATGGCACTTAAAGCTAATTATGGATCAATGAGTGTGATACTGCTAGTTTATCATTATGACATGGATGATGGAAATTTTTCAAGTAATAATGGGTAATTGAGAGGTTTAGAAAAATGATGCATGGGGTTATGCGATAGTGTTTGAGGTATAGGGAACTAATAGTAGGATGGGTGGCATTGAAATGGTTAATACATGTGATATGAGTTATTGTATAATAAACTAAGGTATCATAATGTATGTTTATAATGGAAAGTAATATGGAATTAAAACGAACTATACAAATCTAGTAGTTATCCTTGGATAAAGGTTGTGTTTATTTGGAATAAAGTAGGTGCAACAAAAAAAGTAGAAAAAATAGAGATATAATAAGAGGAAAAAATGAGGTTGGATGAAAAATAAAAGTGATAAGAGGATAGAATGTATAATCAATTCACACATTTGAAACAACTACTTATGTTCTTAATACTTCATCATTAACTCATGAGGTCACTTCTTTTCCAAAATCTTTCTCAAATATCTTGTCTTCTTCTAGCAATCACTTTTATTAAATTTTTTAGGGTCCTAAAACTTCCTTTTGTGTCACCATATTTTCCAAAAATTACTCAGCTAATTAAACCCAATAATGTTTGTTTTTTATGAAACTACACTGCCCAATAATATTAACATTGTTGAAGTCACAACAATAAGTACAACAAGAGGATAAGAAGATGGTGTCTACTCTATATCTCTTTCTCTTTTTTTCTCATGATGTGTGTCTTAAGGCCTTGATATTTCATCATTGAATGGACCCTACAATACTACACAAACTCAATATCTCCCATGTTAACATCTCTTCTAGTAACTGATTTTACCTTTGGAGAGCATCTACAATGTGTGGGTTTACTTTGGTGTCTGGGTCAAAATTTATTTTAACTCTTACATTTGCATAGAAGGAAAACCATGGAGGAGGATGACCTCACCACCGGTGAAGTTCATATTCATACCATGGGAAGTGCCTAGCATGGACACTACTACACTCAAATTTGCTTCCTTCTCAATATTGATCCTACTCTTATGCACATACCTTATTTTGATTCCCTTTTCAAGTAGTGTACTTAGTAAGGAAACATTAGGATCATAGGTCTAACAATATTGTTGTAGAGTCATCCATAGAATCTCTAACCATTTACCTATTGCTTTGTATCATCCTTTCACTAGTGGAGTAATCATCATAACTAATTTTTACTTGTACAATGTAGACTTTCTATGACATTTAAATAATTTTTGGTTCACATAGTCCAACTACTACACATTATAAATTTAAAATATAGTTGGACATGTACATTGATAACTCATAAGGTATTCAAGATAACCCATACAATATGGATAATTATCTAATATTTCCTAAATAAAAATACTCTCTAGGTTGATAATTTGATATGAGTAATTCTCTACACTCATTCAAAATAATTGGTGTGTTGTATTGTAACCCCTTAATGATGGGTTCACATCATCTCATAAAAATTGTAGTTGATTTTGACTTTATATTTATGAGGCATGTCTATACAATCATGTATAGATAATGCCTTCTCATCAACCCTTACTTTATCTAGTTATAACCTTGGGATTCAATGTTTTTTTGGTACATGATAAAGAAATGCAATACTAGGAGAAATTGAACTACTTGATCCTCCCAAAGTTCCTTAGCTTATGGTCAATACGATTCATAATATAGGAGATATAATCCAACATTTGAGCATACCTTAGGTAATACTTGACCACATAAAGCATGGAAATATATTATACCTTCCAAACACATCAGTCATTCCCCCAAAATAATTGCTATTCAAGGGCATATCAAAACTTTGTACCTCTTGTAGCTACTCCAAAATCCTAGTTAGAAACTATGTCCACCTTTCTTTTATATACCTCTTATAGCAATTTATATAGGCTTGGGGAAGGCAAGAGAAACAATGTACTTAATCATCCTCTATGCACATCATCTTCCTTATTTCATCTTTCCTAATAAATATTTGTGTTTTCTCCCATGACTATGTTTGGATGGTATGATAGGCACTGACATGCTTTTTGGTGGAAATCTCAATGATTTTGGGCTAGTCTCATATTTGTGGCACTAGGAATGTGCCTAGCTCAAAGGTCCAAATATGACTTATGCTCTAGGAGTATGTGCATAAACCCATCATAAATATTCTTATTATCTCATTTATGACATCACCAAGTGTTTGCTTGAAATTTCCTTATACAACCTTGTTGTATCAGACCTTGAATATTTCTCTATGGACATATTCCTCTTTTTGGACTCCTTTTTCTATTGGATTTTCACTAATTGAGGACCTTACCACTAATGATTTCATAACAATGATGATATGAGGATTTACCATTGTTTCTTCATGCATGGGACCACTGTTAGAGGCACCATTGATATCCATTTTGATTGTGGGAATTTGTTTTGAAAGCGTGGAAACTTTATAAAGTCTTAGAGAAATTGATTATCTATTTTAGTGTTTTCTTTTTGGGTGTGCAATTTGGTCCATTTGTGCTTTAAAAATATTTTTTAAGTGAGGAATGGACAATAATTTGCTCTTTTTGAAAAGGAGTAATTTTCTCCTTTATGCACATGAAATATTTTCTTGAATATACCTTCAAGGGCTTCTTCCCATAAGGTGACTCACTCTAGGTGATGGAAATAATTCACTACCCATTGCCTTCACCCATTTTTGGAACTTTATTGTAAGCATATATTTTCCAAAATAATGAATCACTATTTAATGTAGTTAACAATTTTTTTGCTATTTGAAAATAATGAGTTTCAACCTAAAGATGGTGTGGCTATAAAGGGAAAATAGCAATGAGCTATTGAAGGGGATAGTGAGGTGAATACGATTAATAATATATTTTGTATTACCATCCTCCTTTATAAAAAGACCCTCAAAAGCTTTTTTTTAATGAACGTGTAGATGGTTTTTATTTTATAGTGAGGTTTGTAGAGATTTTTTATTGCTTGTTTCTCTTAATAACCAGGTAATTCAATCACTTCCCCTCTTGTTATGGTTGCTTCTACTTTGATTCAATTATCCTTATCTATTATATTTTACTATAGAAATAGGGGTGAATGGGGTGAATGTAGGAGTAAAAACCCATCCCCACATACATCACAAACATCTAATTTTATATTTATTTTAGTTGGGGAGTGATTCACTTTGTTTTGTGTGAGCAATTCACTCTTCTAACTGGTTGAAAATATCCATTCTTATTTTCATTTATGGATAAGAAATGGAACAATTCTCTTTGAAATATAGGATCATCAATTTACTCTACAAGGCACTTGACGAAATTTTTTAATCCATTTTGTACATCTTTAGTTTTGAAGGAGTGATTAAATATAAAATATAGAGCAAATAATTCTCCACTTTACTTTGATATTTTTTTCCAATAGTGTCATGCCTATTAGGTTTATGGGTAGCAATTCATTTTTTTAGAGATGAAAATTGCTCTTCCTTCACTTTGAACTTTTTATGCCCTCTCTTGGATTTAGGGAGTGAATCATCCTTTACAAAATAGAGCAAATTGCTTATTACTTCACTTGGGAATTTTTCCAAAGTTTTCCACACTTTTGAAGCTTTGGTCATTACTATAAGAAAAGGATGAAAGGAAAGGGGTGTCCAAATGTATTTTTTGAGGTTTTTTCTAGACAAGAAGGGCTTTTTTAATCATTATTTATATTTTCTTGAAAAGAAAGAAAACAAAAATTTTGAAATAGATAAAAGGAGATATATGCAACTATACATGTTTACAAGAAATGATTTCTCTTTTGGGTCATGTGTCTTAGGTGTTTCCTATTTACCAAAATGGGTAATGGACTTACTTTTAGAGTTATCAACTTGTATGTGTCATTTCCTTTTACACTGACAATTTGATAGGGCCCAGTCCACAATGAGTCAAATTTATCATGATTTCCTATTTTGGCTCATTCTTAATCCCATTTGAGCATGAGATTACCTTCTTTCAAATCCAAATTTATTACCTTCTTATTAAACCATCTTTTCATGACTACTTGGTGGTGGAAAAACTATCTTGAAGTATCTTTTTGTTCTTCTTCTAGAGATAATAGGGCATTCATCCTAGCTTACACCTATGTGATATGTGTATCCTCCAATTTCAACTATTGGCATATTTGGAATGAAGGGAGCTCAAGATTAAATGACAAAACTAATTTACAAGTAAATGTTTGTATTGTTAAGTACAAATCAAATAGTTTGAGGTCACCCTTTTCATCTAATGAGACTTTTTGAATATGATATTCCAATATATTTATGATTCAACAATTATTCTCTTTAGGATTCAGACAACATTCTTGTTTGTAGATTTAACCAAAGCTTTTTCTTGGGGTAAAATTTAGATTTTTTTAGAACAAATTATATTCTAACATAAATTGAATTAACTTTGCCCTAATGAACATTGTGGTATTCTTTATGATTATTTTTGATGGAATATCATACGTAGTGATGATATCTTCAAGAATTTGGATAACTATTTATTGATTGGTGGCATTCATAGGAGTGGGTTATGTCTACCTAGTGCAACGTTAGTTGTAATTAGAATCTATTTGTGCCCTCTACTAGATAGTGGATTTTTTTTCCAATTAAGCCTAATCCCTATTGTTAAAAAAATTCTATTACAATCATGGATTGTAGTGGCAATGGTATTATTTTTCCTTTGTCCTATAAACATACAACGAGATCTACACTCTTTTAACTAATAAAATAAGTCCAAAAATGGTAGGCTACTAACATCTCACCCTTAGTATCTTGTACAATATTTTATGGGTTGAGTAATGGACACCATCATCATGATTTACTATAGCAAGTCTTTTCATGCTTTCCTCCTCAACACATCTCAAAAGCATAACATCATATCCTTTACAAAATAGAATATATAGAAGCAAGGTATAATCAATAGTCTTTTGCCTAAAATTTAGGTTTATTTAGTTGTTATATTTCTTGAGAGATGCTCTATATCCATGTAATTCTTGATATCATTCATCCAACTAGCCTATGCATCTATTGGCTCATTAAGGATATTAACTTCTTCTACATACACCACTTATTCACTAGCATGGGATCTTGCTAGATTCTTGCGTAATTCCATTCCATTTATTGGCTTGATAAGTTTACTTTCCATGTCAAATTCCTAGATTTTTGAATCTATATGTCCCTCTTTTTTGTGAACTCATCATCCAACATAACAAATATGACTTCGAGATGAACCACATAAATGGTTGCTTTAGTTTGAAATAGGTAGTAGTTAATTTTTTTTAGGGTTTTCCTCATAGAAAACACCTAGTTCTTAATGGATTATATATTTTCTCATACTTATGGAGTGTTTGGATAATGAAATATATAGGGCATTCTTCATTTTTATCATCAATGTCAAATACATATAATCTATAATCCTTGAGAAATCCAAGTTGATCAAAACTGGGGGTTTGGTAATCCCATCTTATTTTTTTCTCTTAATGGGTTATAGGGGATTGAAATGGGCCCCACCTATACATATTGGTATTACAAAAAAGCTTGGATATTATCCATGTATCATTTGGCAAGATTTGAACCTAGGTCTCCTCCTTGAAATATTGAGGAATCTAACCGGTTGAGTTAATACCACTTGGTAGGATAATACCATCTTTGATACCTTGAAAATATTTATTTCTTTAGTCCATGTAAAATTAGCATTCTTCTTTAGTACATTTGTAATTAGCTTGACAAATTCTATAAAATTAGTTATAATTTTGGTCAAGAATGGATCTAACCTATGAAATACCTATTTCCTTTAACAAAGGATGGAAAAGGTAGTTTTTGGATAGCTCTAGTGTCATTAGGTTTAATTGTAATGGCTTATTTAGAGACCACTCTGATAATAATTAATGCTCAAGTAATTTACATTATGATATGAAGGATAACAAAATACAATGGAAGACCTCTTTTGGCATAACAATCCTTAACTAATCTTGCAACTACCATTGTCCTTTAGTATATGCATAGTCCTTGTGATGGGTGGTTATACCACTTTTCATTTTCACATGAGCTATCATGTAATAATTCCTAACATACCCTCCTTATTACATCATAGTCTTAGTTCCATCTCTATATCTTGCTCTTGGATCTTGGCTTCTAACTTCATGATATGTTCTAGGATGATGTTGGAATCTCTAGATTTGAAAGAGAGAAAATCCCCCTTTAATACAAAATTTATATTAAAATACTAAGGAGTGTTGGGTTCCATCAATCATGCACTCCAAACATGCATATTAATACAAATACTTATATTCAATATATCAGACTTATAGATTTCAGGTTACAGTATCATTGATGATCCTCTTGTAGATAGAGATATGCATATCGATTCACAGAAAGTTTGAATTATCATATTTTTTCTATCTTACCTTGGAGGATTTTTGTCATGAGCCACCATGCATCCTATGTCACTTATTGAGTTGATTGGTCTCCAATATTTGTCTTGCATTGCCATGTCTTCTATGTTGAATTGGTTCCATTTTATGTTTTGATCATCATTTGTTGTAGTGAGATCAATCACCTTCTTCTTTTGAGTCTTGGATTTTTTATCTTCATAAGACGTTTGTGGAAGGTTATGTATTCATGATTTCTTTGGTGTGATATTAATGGTTAAAATTTATTATTTTATGCATTGATTCCTCATTCTCTTTGCTAGCTTTTATTTCAAATTCTTCTGTAGATTGAGAAGAAACACATTTAGAATACACTTCTTCAATTTTAGGTGCTTGAATGTGCCTCATTTGAAATTGCAAAGTTTGATTATTCATCTCATTCTATTGATTCTCCAATGGATTGGAGTGATCAACTAGGCTTTTGATGTCTTGGGTTGCATTATATTGTATAGATACTTTTCCTATATGACTTAGATAAACCAATTTTCTTGAGAGTGTATAAGATTGGTTTCTTGTGAGTCATACCAAACATGTTTGGGTTGACTTAGTTATGCATGTGCAACAAATTCATGTCTTTCTCCTTCATGATATTTTTCTTCTTCTTCCTTAACTTGGATCTCTTTAGCTACATTACTTTGTTGTACTCTTTTCTAAATTGGATTTCACTTATATGATGATGTCATATCTTATTGTTGATGCATCTCTCATGAAGAAGGCCCATTTGTGAATGGATTATGCCAACATTCCTGTTAGCAAATGAGCCCAAATATCACAAGTCTATAATTCCCAAGATCATATAATCTCACACATATAATTTCATTCAATAATAGTAACAATATTGCATAAAATGAAAGTTTTATTGATAAAACATCTCTATTACATTCTATCCTTGATTCAATACATAACATAGAGCTTTATCTTCAATATATAGATACATGAGACTCTTCACATGCATTTGACTCTTGACCTTTGCTCTCCTTAAACTCATGGGAGATGCAACCTTCATAGTTTCCTCTTTACATAACAAATCTCACATATTACATAATGACAAATTCTCTCATGATTACACATAACTCCCTACTCCTAAACTTGACACATCACACTCATAACTCTCACTTACACATAGGACACATATTCACACTTCACAACTTGACACATACTATTGACTCAAATAATAAACACACACCCTAATCTAAATATTTACAAAATACCAAATAATGTAATGCCTCCAACATCGCCCTATATTACATTATTTGGTATAAAGATCTTTTGTTGTACAAAGATGTCTTTGAAATATCTTATCTTTGTTTTGTTCAAATGCTTTTGTAAAAATATCCACAAATTGATCTTTAGTATGAATATATTTTATTTGAATGTGACGGTCTAAAACATAGCCCTTACTAAAGTGACATTGAGCTTCAATGGATTTTGTTCTTCAAGTTGTTCTTTGATAAATTTTTGAACTCGATTATCACAGTTTAGTATTATAGGAGTTATTTGATTCCCATATTAGATAGAATGTATTGTAACCAACGTGCTTCACATATAGCATATCTTGCTACACTATACTTTGCTTCTATTAACAATAGGGCTATTGCATGTTGTTTCTTACTATGCCATGAAATAGGTCCTAAACCAAGATGAAATACACAGCCCAATATTGATTTTTTATCATCTATTGACCTAGCATAGTTAGAATCTAAATATCCCTATATGTAGAAATTATTATTTCTCTTATACTCTAGACCATATTCTATGGTTTTACTAGCATATTGTAGTATTCTCTTTGTGGCTTTCCACATATTTTGTCTAGGCTCTTGTATAAACCTAGAGAGATAATTTATGGCAAAGACAATATCAAGTCTAGTAATTCTTAAATATAGAAGACTTCCAATTAGTTGTTGATGGGTGAAATTTTGTACCTTTCACCGAAGTGATTTCCTTTGTTTAGAGGAGTCCGCCAGATTTTTGAAGACATTAATGGATGGGTAGAAGGTACAAAGTGGTGGCGGCAACAATCATGGGTGGACCAAAGTGTTGAACGAATGACGAAATGACGTAGAGCGGTTCATAGCACGAACGACTTCGTCTTGAAAAGCTTGGGCGGAACATTCCAAAACACCCATCCAATTGATTGGGCAGACATTTCGAGGGGTTAACATGGGCAGACAAATTGTAAAATCTTGCCCTTGTAAAGAAGATAGACTCCTACCCATCTCGGACAAGAGGTGCAAATACAAACGAGGTAGGATGTCAAAGAAGTTCCCACCCTCACCCCAATACCTCCGCAAACGAGAAAAGGAGCAAAAGTACCCACCCAATGCGCAAAACTCTTGCCATCACCCAAATTTCAAAGTTGAAGATATACACGATGTTGCGGCAATCCAGGTACCTGACAACGTACGCAGAAGCGGTGGATTTTTGGCACAATACTCCCAAGGTGCTCTCGTGATTGTCATCCACCGCCTCAACCAGAGGATTGCCAGTCGAGGAGAAGGATGAGGCAGTTGAGCATTAATGAGTTGGATAGACATGTCGAAAGATCCAAAGGCTCAGATTAATTCTAAAGCATCTACCACCTTCTAGATGATCGATGCTTCCCAATGGAGCAATGTACCAGGGCGGTGCTCATTAACTGCAAAAGCCATCTTCCCGCCTATTGTCATTAATGTTTGATTTTGTAAATATGCCTATAAATAGTGAAATGTTGGTCATTCCTAAGCATGGCTCTTTAGCCATTACAATTCTTATGTAAGGTTTACTATCACATGAGAGGAAGATCCTCCAAGCAAAAACAAAGGAAAAGGAAACTCAAATGGATATTGATTTGGGAAGCCAAATGCAAATATCACATGTTAACGAAAAGTGGGACTAAACGTCCTAGGGGGGGCACCACAACGGTTGGGCTTTGGCTTTTCTTTGAGAGGTCCAAGGTTCAACCCATGGCGTGGGTGAGAGTGTGTGAGGGGGTAGGTGTGTGTTCATCAAAAAAAAAAAAGACTAAACCACAAATAAATATTAAATGTAACAATGGAGATGATATCATGAAATATTAGGTGTATGAAAAAGACCCCAAGAAAAAAAGTTATAAAGATAGAGTTCTAAATATATTATAGCATAGGATATTAAAATAAGAAATTTGGAAGATGGGGAATTGTCTAGAAGTTTCTACAATGAGAGCTTCAAGAGACGTTTTAACAACTTGGGGCAATAGCAAATAGGTTGGACAATTGTTAGAAGCAAGACGTAATTAGGCTATTGGTCAATTTTACATAAAAGAAGGAAAGATAAAAACTGAAGTATAATTATATATGTTTCAAACCTATATCCCATGAGTGCTTCCCCTAGGATTTAGGGGTCATCTTGGAGAAGCATGCCACCATCCTAAAAAAGCATTTTGGCATCCTAAAAAGGTATCCCGCCATTCCCATCCCACATTTTTGAGGAACATAGCTTTAAATACAATTATTCTTTGTGATAAATGTTGGAAGGACAAATTATTTCTATCAAATTCAAGGACGAGTTACAATTGTAATCTTGGATCCCAAGGGGATTTCAGCATAGTTCTACCTCCTTCAAAAAATAAGGCTAATATTCTTGGATGGTATAGGTCAATCAACAATTTTGCTTCCTTTTGTAATTAAATGGCAAGCTCAATATGGTCTCGTTCACCTAATAGCAAATGCCATATTTTAATATTTTGATGGAAGTGGCCCCAAATAAAATCCACATATAAGTTACTAAAAAGTAATGATAATCACATTGTAAGATAGGTATTATTATCTGTATTATGCACATAATTACAGATAAAATTAATGGATATACAATCAGCATATTTTTCTGCATAGTGGAGCTTGTGATGAATCTATTAAACTAGCAAGCTCTATCAACTTTCTAATTCCATTATTGTTCCTATTTTGATATTGTGGTGTGATCAGCATATTTTTCTGCATCCTGGTGCTTGTGATGAATCTAATAAACTAGCAAGTTCTATCAACTTTCTAATTCCATTATTGTTCCTATTTTGAAATTATAGTGTAATTGGTCTTGTAACAAGGACATGATGCTACAAATATCACAAGATGAGATGATCTGATTTACGTAGCTCAGACAATAAGGAGACTAAAGTGTGCAAGAGCCTCTATATCATCAAGGCAGGAACATGCACATGTAAAATCTAGTGCATGTTCTTATTGCTGTTGGTCCATATTAATTATTCCAAAATGAACGTTACAGTGAGCTTCAACAGGCCAGAGAAATTCTGCTCCCTGAATTCAGCTTTTACATTAACTTAAAATTGATCCTTGTTTTAATGTTTTACAAGCATAATATGAAAGCCACACAAAATCTCTTAAATCATTGCAGCCATATAATAATATTCTTATTACCTCTTATTGGTACATTTTACCTTTGCTTGAGACACTCAATTGTAGTTTGTTCTTAACAAGTACTAAAAGAAGGTGCGTCATTCACAATACAATGATTTTGGGGCTTATATATATGAGGGATGCCCGTTTAACAAATTTCTAAATGTACATGCAATTAATAAAGGAAAGACATCTGACATGTGAGAGAGGGGAACACATTTTTCTCTAACAATAATTACAGACTTGTCTCTTTAGCGTGAAAACAATGTGACTATTATGAAACTTTGTTTCCATCCTCATCATCGTCTTTGTTATCATCCTTATGTGCTTCATGTCTTGGTCTGTTATACTTCTCACGCAACTGTTTTATTGGGATGAAGTCCCCAGCAGAATCCATTCCATAAAACAAGAAAGAAACATAAGGGTGATCGAACCTATCCTGCATCATCCAAATCCATCAGCATGTAGAACAATCTAGTCATATAAAAAAATTCATGTCTACCTAAAGCAGTACTCACATCCCTGAAACATTAATAACTTCATTAGACATTAATATACATAAAAACCATTCATCACATATCAACGAAATTTTTCATTAATACTAAGAATGAGTTTATGATTAGGAAATGGTAAGAATATACATAAAAACGTGGGTTGCATTTGATGTAACTCACCAGATCTAGTTCTTCAAGTTCCATCAGGTTCTCTTCAGCAACTGATACACAATGGGCAAAGAAAAAATGATTTTTGGAGATAAAAAACATGTTGTTATGCATTCAGAACATATCAAATAGATACATGTTGTATTGTAAAGTCAAGTTTTTGTTTCAATTTCTTCCATTTTTATTACCAAATAGAATGCTATGGGCTTTCTTAGAATGTTATGGGTTTTCTTAGCTTCAAGGTTTGGCTGGACCTGCAGAGGTTTGATACAAGCCCAAATTTTTTGGGTCAACCAAACCTGTCCGGAATAAACTCCAAATCTGATTTTAAATTTTTAATAATTTGTAAAAAAAAATGAAGAGAAGGAAGATAGGTCACCATCATTGCAATATGATGCAAAAACGAGGAGAAAAATGGAAAGAACATAAACGGATATATGAATAAAAACTGAATGAGATTTGGAATGTAATGATTTAGAGAGGAGGTACACAAGGTGTGAGTAGTGAGTACTTTGTGTGGACCTCCAAAACTGGGGTGCAGAGGTCCAAGGGTGCAGACATATGTGGAGTTCAGATCTGATGAATTTGAAATTTTGGAACATGAAACTTCGATATATTTTAATAAAATCATAAAGTTAAAAGATAAGATCTCAAATAACATTAAACTAAATTAAAATATTAAAGTTGCAAAGGTGTCAAGCAGGATTTAGAATATACCTTTTCAACGAGCAAAAGAGAAATAAATGGTGAATTTTTTTCTTACTACTGTTTTTCTTATTGCTTTTTATTTTTTTATTGCAAGGTTTGAGTCGTGTGCACGACTAAATGAAGGTCAATGTCCTTTAGTTCCACTTAGCACCAAGTACATTTTGAGTGGGAAAGAGGTGTGTTTGACACGTGTATCTAAGTATCCAGTACAGGTGAGTCTCGGGTGCAAACTAAAAATGGTCAGGTACACACGCCTAGATAACATGGTCTATAGCTCATGCACAATGCACAGTATCTCAGCTTATTATTTTTATAACATTGTCTTGCATACAATTTAACTTTGTGATCATTCTTACTGAAATTTTATGTGTTTTTACATTTTCTTATTTTCTGAACCATTTTGAAAATCCCAAACTTCAAATTTCTTCCTGGTCTTGAACTGACTAATCTTTTCAAGCATAGTAAGCATGAATGTGTGGATAAAGCCAAGAGTCTAAGAACAGCAGTGGAAGCAAAATGTAGAAATTTCAAACTTTTAGCTACAGTGGTTTAAAGTTAAATAATAAAGACAATGGCTAATAGATTATTTAAAAGGAGAAATTATCATCAAGGGAATCTGAAGGTTCCTTTCAATTAACATGGTTAACATATCAACTTCACCACATACATGTGTTTTATAATGCATAAAATACATGCTTTGTAAATGCTGAATCCAACCATATCCATATTAGAGGGTTTGACAAAGCGAGCGCAAGCCAAGAGCGAGTAGGAAGCAAGAAGGAAAGTGTGAGCCAGGAGCGAGAGCCACTTTTTGTTCCAGATATTAAAAGAAACACAAAAAACTGAAGGACTTATGTGAAGAAAATTTAGGTAACATGGCAGAAAAGTCATTTTTGAAAGTCCTTATTGGAAGTAAGGATGAAGAGTGAATCTATGGCAAACCCTATCCATGGCAGTCATGATGTATCATGGGTTTGGAACATCTCAATTCCCTATAATCAATTTTAAAATAAAAATTATAAAATAAGAATAATAATTTGTTCCTTTAATGGAAACTTTGCATTTGTTGCTTTATAATCCACTCAATTCTTTCCATCTACCCTCTGAAAATTTTATTAGTTCAACATGATGACTTTAGGTATTGAATTACAGCAACTCCAATAATAGAATATGCTCTATCATCTCTGCTTTTCCATTACAATAATCTTGTAGGTTCAGTAGGTCTTTTACCATTCCTTTTGAATATCCCTCGTAGAATATTATGCACTGAATGCAATTTTATTTTTCACCTTCCATGTATTAAAAAAAAGCCATTAAATTTTTTAACGGAAACTGTTTTCATTTTAGACCAGGTCTAGCTTAAGAATTTTCCAATGTTATTCTGTTTAACATCTTCTGAATTTGAGTAAGTTGGTGACTGTCTGAAAATTCTGAAGCCTTATTATGTTTAAGGCAAGAAAGAAAAGTACATATGCTTTCCAGTTTCAGAGACTTACAATTTATGTTACAAAAACTAGTTTCTGGGTAATGACCAAACTGCTGAATTTTGAAATACATTATTAAATTTTTCTAGGAAAACCTCCTGCTTTCTGATTTTTTTAATTTGATTTTTGAAAGAAAGAACAATACCAATTTGGCAATTTCTAAAGATTTAATTGTTGCCTGGCCAGTAAGAATGAAAAATTATTAAAAAGCATGTAGTTGTCAACATTCAAACTTGCCTAATTTTTTATTCTTTTAATTTGATTTTTTGGAGTTGTTTTTCCCCGGCTGTCCCCAGGGATGTCCCCTCATAGGAGACGTCCTGGGGATGGCCCCCTGTGGGCTGCTGGCACCTTCGGGATGGCCCGCCTGGGGAAACATCCCATTGTTGTCCCCCCATTCTGGGGACAGCGGGGATGGGGGGAACATGTCCCTCGTCCCTCAAGGTGGGGGATGCGTCCCTGTGTTACAGTGGTTAATATGTAAGTTCCATGGATACTGGCCAGCACGTGGAAGTAGGGATTGAATTCAAATTACTCCATGAGGGTTAATATGTAAGTTCCATGGATACTGACCAGGGTTTTCTCAGATTCAAAATTAGATCAAGTGGAAGTGGGAATTGAATTCAAATTACTCCATGACTTCTCTTCCAAAAGGATTTTTTCTCTTTATCTTCTCTACTTTAGAAATAAGGGATATAATAATGGATGGTAGCCCTTGGTTTAGGGGCTACGATGAATTATATTTAAGACCATGGAATGAGAATTTTTCTTTGGAGGCAGAGACTATTAAAAGGCTTCAAGTGTGGATTAGGCTTTTGGACTTCCATATCAACTCATCAATAAGGAGGTTTTGAAGAATATTGGCAATACTATAGGCAAGTTCATCCAAGAGGGGACCAACTACTAAGGAGAGAAGGCATGTTGTATACCTTCGAATATGTGTTGTCATAGTTTTTCCAAAACCTTTACTGCAATCCGATAGGATTAAATCTGAATCAAGAGAATGGAATCGACAAGTGGATTATGAAAATATTGCATCCCGATGTTGCAAATGTCATGAGACCAAACAAATGGCAAGAGATTACAAAATGAAAATGATGGAAAAAGAGAGAAAATTTTGGGCATGTGGCAAACTTCAATATGGAACAAGGAGATCATATCATAGTAGAAACTTGGTCAAATCAAGGATTTTCCACTCCTAAGGAAGCGGCAAAAAAAACCCCTTAGCATCATCGTATGGCAAAGGCCATAAATCATTCGAAACAACCATTAGAAGAAAAAAAATGATACAAGGGATGAGGAAGTACAACGAGCAAGTTCAAATGCACGAGTTAAAGATGCAAAGGAAGATTGGGAGGCAAATTTTAAAGCGAAGGAGGTGAAGGAGATCAAGGTTAATCCAGGTAATCATCTTCATTTTCCTTTAGTAGCATAAAAATCCTTTTCTTGCAATAAAAATGAAAGTAGTATAGATATCCATTGCACTTTAGGATTTCATGAGCAACATAATAAAGAAATGCATATGGAGGATCATCCTTGTAATTTAGGGTTTTTGGGGCAACATAAAGAAGAAAGTTTTTATGAGGCTATTCCTTGCATTTCAGATTCTTTAGGGCAACATAAATCTTTGGAAGATAAGTCTCATTATGATCAATATGGAAAAATAGGAGAGATTGATGAAGATGGAAGTGTTGGTGGGAATGGGAAAAGGAGACGAAGGTTGTCAAAGCATGAACAAAGAGAAAAAGAAATTCAAAGGGATATCAATTTGGGAAGCCAAACAAAAATATCACAGGTGTTAACAAGAAGTGGGGCTAAGCCCACTTATAAATATAGGAAGTGAAGATGAAAATGATATCATGGAATATTAGGGGTATGAATAAGACCCCTAAAAAGAGTTACTAAGGAATAAATAGGTTGTTATAGTCCTAAGTTTATTTTAATACAAGAAACAAAATTAAGTAGCGAGGAATACAAAAATGCTTTTAAAAAAATTTGGAAGGCAATGATTGTCTAACAGTTTCTTCTATAGGAGCTTTAGGCAGTATTGCAACAATATAGGTCAAACACAAATGGGATGGACAATTGTTAGAAGCAAAAAGTATTTGGGTTGTCGGACTATTTTGCAGGAAATAGGAAAACATCAAAGTTAGGGTTATAAATGTATACGCTCCAACTATAGTTACTTTTCGTGAAAGATGTTGGAAGGACCTTAGCATATTTTTCTCAAACATAATGCAAGGTACCCAATAAAGTAATATCTCCAACAAATGTTCTATTAGTAGATTGAAAAGATAATAAAATGAATGGTAGGGGGTGGTTGAAACATGTGGTCACTCATTTATGGTCTTTTGCCATCACTTTGCCTAAAGTGATGTCTAAAATTTTGTACAAGGCTTTTCTGCCATTGGAGTTTTACATATCATATGCTGCATGCATGAGGATCAGTTAGAGAACATATCAGAATTGCCTGCTGTATGCATTTACCTTATCCAAATGTTATAGATCCCATAAGTCAACCCTAAATTACCCTGGTGTGATTGGTTTCTACAACTCTATCTACGATGATCTGGAATAGCATGCTGAGATTTTTGTAGTTCCCTTCAGGATGACAGTGTTTTTTGGAAGCATTTTCCAAAAATAAGAATACCTCTTGCAGCTCACATAGAGAAGGTGATGTCTAAAATTTTGTACAAGGCTTTTCTGCCATTGGAGTCTTACATATCATATGCTGCATGCATGAGGATCAATTAGAGAACATATTAGAATTGCCTGCTGTATGCATTTACCTTATCCAAATGTTATAGATCCCATAAGTCAACCCTAAATTACCCTGGTGTGATTGGTTTCTACAACTCTATCTAAGATGATCTGGAATAGCATGCTGAGATTTTTGTAGTTCCCTTCAGGATGACAGTGTTTTTTGGAAGCATTTCCCAAAAATAAGAATACCTCTTGCAGCTCACATAGAGAAGAAGAGAACTTTTATATATGAGTATTAATGAATATAATCAATACAATTCACAAATTTGCTCATTCCATTCAAGGTTGTCAGCTGATTCCTAAGTAGCTCATTTTATTTTCAGTTAATTGTGTGTCAGGGGTGTCAAAGGCATTCCATTTGCCCCTCAGAAAAAAAACTCTGCTGGAGATCCATACAAACTTCAGATGGCTAGAATTTTCTTATATAGCTCTCTTATTCACTGAGAATAACATGCTATCTATTCTATAACCAAATCCTGTAACCAAGTTGTTACCACCTCTTTTTCCGCACTTGAGACTTTTTGTGATGAGCAACATATTTGTAAACATTCTACAAGGGAGGAAATAATACGGTTCCAAACTTGGGCATGGTTTTGGGATTTTTCAAAATTTTATTATTCTTTACAAGCCATAAATTCCAATAAATAATGGTACGACCAATCCTTCACAAAATACATAATGCTTTAGCTCTGAAATAATTAATCCAACATTTCATCAACTCTTTCAATGTTGATGGAGCTACCCAATATATTTTCATAATTTGTAAAAGGTAACCCCAAATGGTGTGATCAAAGGGACAATGAAGAAGTAAATGGTTTGATTTTTTCAATTTAACCCTAAAATATCCACAGTAATTTGTTGTAAATCTAGGGCAGTGTTAATTGGAAAAAAAATTCCTAGATTTTGTAGTATTAACCATCCAATAGTTTTCTCATAGCATAATAATATTGATTTGAACTCTATGGTCTCATTGATTGAGGGATGGCTCAAAAGAAAAGTGTCATCAACAATTTGGAGATTGTAGCATGGTGATGAGGTTCTCAACAATGAGATAGAATGACAGGGTTTAGGGACCAAGTCCACAATCAGCACACTGGAACAATATTACCTTGCTTATCTGCTCAAACGACAATACCCAAGATGGCAAGTTGGACTTCACTTTTCAGTTAATATGACAACATCCTCCAGACGATATCAAAATGATGACCTCAGTGTGACTGCATCAACATGATGGCATGATGGCATCCACATGACGTCATGATCTCCATACAACAATCTTCAAGACTACAATTCTCTAGACGACAGTTTGCAAGACGACAACTCTCTAGATGACGTCTGCACTCAATAGGACGACAATTCTAGTATGATGGTTATCCTCAACAACTGTCATCAACAACGTTTTATTGCGATTTGCACTCCTGAATTTGACCTTCAATTTGCAACATCTGACTGCGTCTTCCAACTTGCAACCATAACACCTTGACAATGCACAAGTCTAATGATCTAGTATATTTGTAACCAACATATAAACATCCAACAAATAGACGAAGAATAAATTTGCATTGATAAGTGGCCTATATGGTGTTCATAGATTACAACACTTGTATTCAGACTCACAAGATGCTTTGCACTTGCACATACATGCATATAGTCTTGTCATATGATATCGATATGCAACAATGAATGGGGGTCCATTTTATAACGCAGTCTTGGCCGTTACCAACAATGGCTTACAAGACCATGGCATATAACTAATTCCCCCTTCCTATCTACATTAGAGATATTTCTAAATTTACATTATGCGCAATATTAGACACTTAACTTATGACGACTCTTACATATCATTTGCATTCCAATTACATTTCATTGCATATGACTTAACATTTGATTACATTGCACTTAGACCAAAACTTAGTGTGTGTTGCACTCAAACACTTAACAGACAATTTTACTTTTGTTTTCCCCTTCGATTTGGTCGACATCCTCATCAACATCCGTCTCTTCTCTTGTGGACTCGTACTTGGCTGTTGAGGTGTGGGAATAGGTACTCCTAGCTCCACAATCTGCAGCTCCAATGCCTCTTTCTCATCCTTGAGTCTCTTGGCATAATTGTAATACTTGGTGGTTGGCTTTTTGTTTCATTGCTGCCAACTTCGTCAAGAGCTCCTCCATTTTTGAAAAGGCTTCATTTGCATTTTTTTGGGTCGTTTCTGCAAGCTACTCATCTCTTTCAACAATCAACTGGTCTTTGTGCTCTAGCTCCTTCATCTTAGCTTCTACTAGGTGCTCTTTGATGGAGCATTTGGATTTCAGTTGTGCAATCATTGCTTCTTGTTCCTCGTTAGCCTTAGTCTTCTCTTCAATTTCCTTAGTCTTCTCCTCAACCTCTAGTCTCAGCTTGGCTAGTTCTGCTTCGGCTTCTTTACTCACTTGCTGAAGTTTGGCTTCTGTTGCTTGCAATTGGTTAGCCTTTTCTTCACCTACACTGTGAATCTTTTCAATTCATGTGGCTAACCACCGCACCAAGTATGCCAAAAAGTTAATCCTCGCACATGTTTGTGCTAACTCTGGTGCCAATTCCACATACTTGACATCTATTTCATTCTGTGGGCAAAGACTACTACTTCTTCCATTTATGTAGATACGGCCTAGTCTTTTGTATAGTGTATGAGTTCCTTTTGGCAGTTCTTGCACACCGACTATGGTTCTAATATTGTCGATCTCTAACTCCCAAGGTTGTGTTTGATGGATGTTGGTAAGGCTCGTCATCCATTCCTCATTATGGATCCAATTTACCAGCTTGCCCAACTCATTCTTTGTCATCAACTGCCATTTCCTCCACTGTCCAACACATCCCACTTGGAACTCCAATTTCAATTTGTCTATGACTCCATATATCCTTTGCAAGCAGGTATCTACATGTGCATCAATGTGATCCCCCAACTTTGGTGGATTTGGCACTTCTCTCAGAACGTGATCACTTAGATTGTTATCCATATCATCGTCTGTGGTTGTATCTACCACATTTCCTCCTATAGACAAATTAATTGGTTTCTTAGTTGCCTTTCCCTTCGTTACAGGTTGTCCCATAGGAGCATCCATTTGCTCCATTCTTCAATTGCTCCCATATTTCTACCCCATTTATATTTTACTACAAGTTCACTGTCATTCGAATCTGTTTCTAGTCTTGCTGGCACTGCATCCTCTTTTGTCAGCTCTTTTCCTTTTTTCGATATCTTTGTTGGATCGGTTTATTTCCTTGCCTGTTTTTCCTCTATTCTGGATGTTATTTTGAATTGGACTTCTCCTAGTGGCATATTCCCATGAGGAATTCCGTTCCACATTAATACCTCCTCTCTCTCTCTCTCCTCTTGTATTGGAGGTGATGCTCTTGGATCAAACTGCTGCTCTAACTTGCACTTCTCCCAATGCATCCATTGCTTCTTGGACTTCTCTATTCATAGGCACAATCTTTGAAAAATCTTATGCCTGTTGTTCTTGTGAGGCCTCCTTCTCAGGTTGTTGTTGTCCAACTGTAACTCTTTCCTTAGCCTCTTGTTGCATTGCTTCTTGCTATTGTGCTTCCTCCATAGTTTGCTCCATCCTGCCACTTGTATCCATTGTGACCTGTCGTGGAGGTTGCTGATTTTGAGGTTGTTCTTCCATTTCCAATACCCTATGCCTTTTCTCCTTTTGGATTAACTTTGGCATCATCGGTGGTGCATCTTCCTCCAAATCTTCATTATGTAGATCATCTAACAGATTCTTCCTCTTCGATATCTTCTTCATTCTTGATGTTTTTACCATATTGCCTCCCTTCGTATGTCGCATTACACTCATCCATCTTTAAATTGTCAATGCTAGTTCTGGTAAATCATCTTTAGGCAGATCCAAATCTGGGATATGCACCTTTGCCTGCGTCACAACATTCATTAGCAAGCCAATGGCATGAAAAGCCATTGAGAAATTCTTTGTGTTCCGCATCAAAAAATACTTAATGTGGTATGAGAGGTAGGATGCCCAATCATATGCTATGTCGGTTGCTACCCCTTGCATGTAAGGTATGAGCCATATGGGTATCTCTGAAGGTCTTTGTTCTTCGGAAAGTCTTGCCATTATAACATGCATGGTACATTGCAGCTCATTCAACTGCTATTGCTCGACTTGGCTCCTATGTGATAAAAAAATTTTGCACTTCATCTAGAGTGAGATCCGTTACTTCATGGATCATTTGTCTACATCGGTTGGAATCCACTGAGTCTTTTACCACCGGTATTCCATGATTTGGTAACCCATCAGTCTTCTTGAAGTTGCCTGCGAAAAACACAACAATTAGCTCTCGGTCACCCACTTGCACTTTGCTGGCTTTTTGTTGCGGGTTGTATGTGTCCAGCATTTGTGGCAAATATTCCTTAAAGAATTCTTTGTCAAAATTTGGGACCTGCAATATGAAGTTAGCTCTTGCATTTTTCAACATTTTCCACAACGGATGCTTTTTCGAAGTCTTTTCCCATCATATTTTTTAGTACTCTCCTGTTGATTGTACCCAAGTAATCTCTTTCAAGGGTACCTTCTCCCTCTCTTTATTCTTCTCGACTTCCTGAGGTCTAGCATCCCTTTCCCTTTGATGCTAGCACTTGCCCTTTGCTGCAGTTGCCTTTAATTGCCTTGGCCCGTGTCTAAGCTAGTCTCTTTCACTTGCTCTTGAGTGCCCTTCATGACTATGTTTTGTATGCCCTTGCGTCACTGGGTTAGGTGGGGCTCTTCTCTGTTGCTCTGCATATCAAATTCTTTCTAGAATGTTTGGCCTTCTATGCATCTTCCTCAGCAACTTTGCTTGTACGACACTTTTGATGGCAACTCCTCACACTGCATACTTTGCATGCTTCTTAGACTGTACACTTCTATAGATGGCATGCTTCTTAGATGACACACTTCTCTTGCTGCATCTCTTAGACGACGCTTCCTTCTGACAGCATTGCTTTAGACGATACTTTCTCCTGACTGCACTGCTTCAGACAACACTTCCATCCGTTTGTATATTGCGCTTCCTTTGACTACAAACAACGTTTTCTCTATGTGGCAAACTGGTATGACGATGGGCTCTGCAACTTGGTCATTTTCTCTTAATTGTATGACCCTCCCCCTCTTTTGTATGGCTTGTCTGGAAACCCTTGTGGCTGCAAACTAACTTTTTGGTAACCGGTGGTACGATCGTCCTCCCCTTCAGAGCATGCTAAGCATATTTTTTCTTTGCTTTAGTGATGTCGGAATGTCCCCGTGGCCCCCTCTTGCACTACGTCTTGTGTCTACCATAGTTGAGAAAATCACCAAAAAATCGGAAAAATTGCGATAAAATAGGGTCTCAATGCCGGGCCGATCAAATCGGCATCTTATCGTGATGCAGGTGATTTTCTGGTGATTGTTTTAAAAAATTGGCAAAAAATCTGCAAATTTTTTTTTTTGGATTTTTTTTTTCAAGCTGTGGCCAATTTAGGGTTTTTTTATGCAAGCCCATTTTTCAGATGTTATTGTTTGAACTTTGAAGTTTAAATTTTAAACCCTAAATCTGAAACCCTAGTTTAGGGTTTTGGGTTTTTTTTTTTTTTTTCTTTTTTTAAGTAAATATTGCTGCCTGATAACTATGTATGCAAGCCCATTTTTCAACTGTTAATGTTTGAAACTGTGAAGTTTAAACCCTAAACCCTAGGCTAGGCCTTAGGTTTTTTTTTCCTCCTCTTTTTAAGTAAATAAGTAAGTATTGCTGTCTGTTAACTATGTATGCAAGCCCATTTTTCAGCTGTTAGTATTTGAATTTGAAACTTTGAACTTTGAACTTAAGTTTAAACCCTAAACCCTAGTCTAGGCCCTAGGGTTTAGGGTTTAGGGTTTAGGGTTTTTGTCCTCTTTTTTAAGTAAATATTGCTGCTTGATAACTATTTATGCAAGCCCATTTCTCAGCTGTCAATGTTTCAATTTTAAACCCTAAACCCTAGCCTTTTGATTTAGGGTTTAGGTTTTTTTCCTTTTTTTCAAGTGATTGTAACTTTGTTCTTACTTGTTTCCATGTGCAAGCATATAAAAAATGAATTGTTACTTGTAAATTTGTACCTTTTCATATTATAAGCAATACGGGATGTGTTTTGTCACTTTCATGTGTACTTAAAGCTTGAGCCTTGTATGATGTCTTGACTTGAATTGTTGTTTTTATTGCAATATCTGATTTGCATAATGTTAATTCATTGTAATATGCATGAAAAAATAAATAAATAAATAAATTCGTTTTCTTCGGTTTTTTTTTTTGCCGATTTTTGAAAAACTCCCGTCTTATTGCCCAGCCGATTGACTCCTGATACCGATTTTCTCAACTATGGTGTCTACAACTGACCTTGCATCCTCATTTCTCTTGCAGATTGAGCAATTGAGTGCTTACTTCCTTCTGAATACCTCTATTTATAATTGCAAGAGTTGGTTGTCGCCCATGCATAATCGTTTAATAACTGCCACTCCACCAAAGTTCGAATTGTTGGATGATTGCCATGCCACCTTGCATGCAATTGATAATGCTTTTTCCTGCTCGTTTTTCTTTTTGTGTTTTTCTTATTTTTATATTATTATTATTTTTCAAAGGCTATTTACATATTTATAACGTGAGAAAATCCATGTGTCAGCTTCGTTGTACGGTTCATATGGCCACACAAACTTGAATTTCTATTGCATTTTTTGCCTATCAATCACATGCATTTTTCCTCTGATGGCGATTTTCCTCTTCGTCTTGTGATTGCAGTTTCCTACTGTCTACACATATTCTTGTGGTGATCTATTGTTGGTCCTTCCTCTTGATGACACTCAACTGCCTAGCCTTCTTCCTGATGGTGCCTTGTTGTCTGGTCATTTAACTGATTGCATCCTGCTAGCCTATTGATTGCACTTTGCCATCCTGTTAGCCTGTTGATGACACCCAAACACTTGCCTTATTTGGCCACTATTTGTCTGTTTGGTTGGGCTTATCTAACAGCCCAATCTTCGTAACTCTTCTTTGTTTTGCCCAATTTTCTCTTGCCTTATCCGGTTCTATTCTTCCACAGTTCTATTTTGTCTTCGTTGTCTTCCTCGTGATGATTCCCTAACTTTTGATCTTTCTATCAGGCGAATCTCCATAATGTTGGATTGTCTATTCCCAACTCAAGGCTGTCTGGGGTTTGTCTGAGTCCTCAACCTTCTGTGGCGGCGTCTTTGGTTTTGACGTGGGCCATGAGGCGGTCCTGATAGGCCAACCTGATGGCAAGCGAAGATTGATTTGTTTTGTGCTTGTGATCAAAGAATGATCCTTGTAGCTCATCCTGTCGAACATGGGGCCTAGGGGTAGTGGGAGGAAAAATTCTTTTCCTCCAGCTATCTGGAGGAAGGCCAACCAAATTCCTTTGGCTGGGTAACCTTAGACAACCAAGAAGACCTGATGGTCTCCTTGAATTGCGTACGTTACCTCTTTCCTGCACGACTATAGGGATACCTAGTACTCCTTGCAAACCACTAGGTTCTGCTTCTCTTATGATAGCCGTTGTTGGCATGTCATCCAATCGCCTCCAAATCTGTCTCTCTTCCTTAGAATTGTTTTGGGCATTTCTTCTGCTTTTTGCTTGGGGAACAGGTTGAGCTTTCGCCAAGTTTCTCCTAGATCGCTTGTCAATGGTGAGCTTGAGCTACTGCTACTACTAGAGTAAATATTGATTCCATATTAACTCATGGAGAATAGGTTACTACTATTAGTTTGCCAATTCCCTCCATCCCCTTTATGAGATGTAGGAGTCTCAAAAATATCCCTTGATATTATCTCCGTTGTTTTTACTTTTGTTAGCCTATGTTGTTCAAGCTCATGCAACTCTTGCTATCTTTGTGCTTCTCTTTCACTAAGGTTTGTATGGTGCTATAAATTTCTTGAACAAGTTTTTACCTCATTTGTACGTTGTACCCATGAAGAGTTTCATATTCTTCTTGCAACATTTGTGTCTCCTAACGTATCATCTGTTGTAGGATATCAAATTGTGTTAACTGCCTTGTTTCCTCTTGTTTGCTTTCTTCACTCTGGGAGTCTTGGTCAGATCTTTCTCTTGGTGTGAACTCCATTCTTTGTATATCTGCATCATTCAGGGATCAGAGTCTCCTTTCTTAAGTGTTCGAGAATCTCACAAGTACCTGCCTTTTTTGTCATTCAGTTGGTTGAGGTTCCACCTCTTCTTGTTCCATAACGGGTTGCTCTCCAGCTTCTGTCTTGAACAATCACCCCAAATTCATGTCTTCAGTTTCTTCCATTGCACCATTATCAGAAGTAGGATAACTTGACTCTCCCCACTCCTGAATCCATATTCCTTCAAAACTTTCTAAAGACTTGTGGTGCTTCAACCAATCTTCCCACCGTTTGTTCCTCATCTGATTCAAGGTGAACCATATTAAGTTGCGCTTCTATCTTATAAGGTTTCAGCCTTGAACCATTCACCTTACCTGGACATTTTGTCCCATCTAACTTTTGGAGCTTCATTGCGCCATTGTTTAAGACTTCCACAACTTGAAAGGGTCCAATCCATAGGGTTTTGAACTTCCTAGGCTTGATCTCTCGTTTGCCATCGAACTTTAGGACTAAGTCACTTGTCTTCGAATTCATCTTCCTCAGGTGCTTATCATGCCAAGCTTTTCTTCGATGCTGGGCAACCTCCATCGCCCACTACACCATCATCCTTGTTTCATCTAGTTGGATTGGTGCCACTAGCCTCTCCTCGTCACCCAGGTAGTTTTGCACCGCCACTCTCAGATTTGGTACCAGAGACTCCATCGGCAACCGCTTCTTGTTCGTACATCAACTAGAATGGTGTGGTTTGTTGGCTTAAAAGTAATTTTGTATGTCCATAGAATTGTTGGTAATTGCTCTTTCCAATCAACACCTTCTACTCCATAGGTCTTGTATATAATGGAAACCAAGACCTTATTTGTTGCTTTTTGTTGGCCATTTGCACGTGGATAATATGAGTTTGACAACGAACGTAGGATTTTGAATTCTGTGGTAAGCCTTGGGATAATCTCATTAATGAAGTGTCCACCTCGATCACTAGTTAGCTACAAGGGTATGCCGAACCTCATAGTGATTTGTTCATATAGGAACCGTGTCGTACACCTTGCAAAATTATCCAGCAATGCTCTCGCCTCTACCCTCTTCGTTAAATATTTTGTTGCTACCACTATATACTTGCACTTTCCTCTTCTACTTGTTTTTAATGGTCCGACAAAATCAAGACCCCATCTTTCAAACATCTCCTAAGGCTGCGATGGATGCAAAGGCATAAAGTCTCTTTTTAGTGGTTTCCTTGCTCTCTGGCACGTATCACATGCCTTCACAAACTCTTGTGCATCTCGATAGAGCGTAGGCCACCAAAATCTTACTAACAACACTTTCCTTGCTATTGCATTTGGTTCCATATGTCCTTCGACCAGTCCTTTGCGAGCTTCTTTTAATACTTTTTTCACTTCTTCGTCCATTATGCAGGTCCAATTTTGCATAACAATCCCTCCATAAATTGAAATGGTGTTGGTTTAACAATGACGTGCTTATTTTGTTCTGCGGGCATCTCCTTTGGAAGCTTGTCTTTTGATAAGTATGCTCCAATTTACTTGTACCATGAGGGTACAACATCTAGTACGAACAATTGAGCATCTCGAAATTCATCCAACACTTCTACTGCAAGTTTTCCTAAGCGAATACCTGACAATTGATCCGTGATCACATGTTTCTTGTCGGGTCTCACCACCACTTGGAATATGAACTCTTGTAATGTGACGAGCCACATACTAACTCGTCCATGGATGTTTGGCCTGTTAATCGGGTACTATAAAGCTTGATGGTCTACATAAAAAGCAAAGAGGTTAGCTAATAGATAGTGTTTAAACTTTTGCACTACGTAAACCTTCTTGTGTGTTAACATATCCAATGGTTGGGACACCTGTGTAAAATTCTTAATAAATCTATAATAACCAATATGTCCTAGAAAAGACTTCAATGAGCTCACATTATATGGCTCCTCCATAGCCAATACAACTTATATCTTATCCAAATCGGTCTTCAGTCCTTCCTTGTAGACTGTGTCCCAACAATTTTCCATATGGAACCAACAATTTACAATTGACTGGATTCAATGCCAATCGAGCATTCCTGCACAACTTCATGCATTCTTTCAATTGCCTCAAGTGTTCTTCTTTTTTTCCGTACAACAACCAATCATTCAAAAAGACTTTGAACTTTTCAGTGGACATTTGTTCAAAAATATCTAAGATTATTCTTTGAAATGTAGTTGGGGCATTGCATAGACCAAACGACATCCGATTATATGCATATATGTCGTTTTCCACTACAAACGTGGTCTTCAACTTATCTTCTTTTGCAATGCTGATCTGGTTGTACCCAGAAAATTCATCCAGAAGAGAATAGATCTCGTGCCCAACCACTTCCTCAAATATTGAATTAGTGAATGGGATCGAGAAGGGTCCTTCATGGTAACCGCATTCAGACTTCAAAAGTCTACACAGATTCAAATCTTATTTGCTTCTTTCTTCAAGGTTATTGTGATTGGGGAGACCAACTCATTGTGACCTTGAAGATAATTCCCACATCCAGCATCTTCTGTATTTCACTATTCACAAATGCTGCATACTTCGAATTCATGTGGTATGGCCCTCTTATTACTAGTTGTGCTCCTGGAATTAACGGAATCCTGTGCACGCACAACTCAAGGGAATCCCCTTCAAGTCCTTATATGTCCATGCGAAAACATATTTGTACTGCATGAAAATGTTTAAAGTAGCAACTTTTAGTATTGGATCCCAATTGTCTCCACAATGAATAATATTCGACTCGTTCCCTTCACCAAGGTTTATCTCCACCATATTTGGTCCTTTATACTTGATGGTTTCTGTTTCAACTTGCACCTTGATTACTTTGATTAAATGTGCTAGTTTTTCATTGATCACTGCTTCTAATATTGTGTACTTCGCAAAGTTTTTCGGAAATGTCCATATTTCATTCTCTTCTTTAGGTGTAGAATTCTTCCCACTTGTTTCTTCGACTTCACATGTGGACTCCTCGTTCTTCTGGTGCTCATCTTCTGCATGAATAGACAAACATTGGGGTTCAAAAATTTTGTAATCCCCCATTTGCCAAATGGAAGAGTCCACTGTCTGAATGTGCATCATCTTCTGAGCATTCTTGCAATTTAAGTACTCTTTCATTTTGCTCTTGTCCCTCATCGTCGTCGGATGATGTACTTGACTCATCAAAAGTCGTGATATCCCTCACGAATTGATTCTTCAGGGTTATCATGTTGTATTGTCCCTTCTTGAATATGAGATGCTTCTTTTACTAATTGTGATTTACTTTCGCCATGCATAGCCACCCTCATCCAAGTGATGCATCATATGTTGGCTTCTGCATCGCATTCTTACTTTTTGAGCTGTGAGCGCTCCTCTCATTTCTGTGCCATATTGGTCTGCACCATATAATCAAAAAGTTGGAGACCATAAAAAGGGGGCTCCAATATCCTTCCATGCCTTTTCAGGCATGACATTCACACTTGAGCCACCATCCATGATCACCTGTGTTAGCTTATGGTTTAATATCTTCATATGAATTAATGCTGGTTTCTTTCTTGCTTTGATCATTAGCACAATTGGGTCAATCATCGTCCGTACTTCTTGGTACATAATAAAATCCTAGTCCGCAATTCTTAGTTTTTGAGCTGTGAGCACTCCTCTCATTTCTATGCCATATTGGTCTGCACCATATAGTTGGAAATTTGGAGACCACAAAAAGGGTGCTCCAATATCCTTCCATGTCTTTTCGGGCATGACATTCACACTTGAGCCGCCATCCACGATCACTTGTGTCAGCTTATGGTTTAATATCTCCATATGAATTAATGTTGGTTTCTTTCTTGCTTCGATCATTAACACAGTTGGGTCAATCATCATTTGTACTTATTGGTACATTGGTGTCTCCTTAGCATCCTTCTTCTTAGCTCTCTCTTGTATGAGGTATCGCATCTAGTAAACTAGACACCTTGACCTCCACTTGTGTGTTTAACACTTGAGTTGCTAGTTTTTTTGTTGGTGATCTTCCATCTTGGCTCTTTTCCACCTCGATTGGCTTCTTCGTTTGCTTCTCTTGGACAAGTCTTTCCAGCTTCGTCTTTCACATTTCTTCTTCTAGAATATTGTGCGTCTCTTGCCATCTTTCCTTCTCCTTAGCAGGATTTGGGTATTGGTCGACTTTCTTGCCTGTGCCCTTGTCACGACCAACACTTCCTTATCTTTGTCTTGTTGGTTCCTTCCCGCTTCTCCAATATCAATAAAATTGCTTGCTTTGGGCAATTTACTTCTTTATGGTTGCCCAGTCCACACCATCTGCACATGTGTGGGTTATTGCTTCTTTTACTACCCTCTACTTGTGGGTTGGAACAATTTCTTGCGAAACGTCCCCACTCTTGGCATCTTCTACATTGTATGATTGGTCTTCCATTTGAATCATACTGTAATTGGCTATGTCCTTGCTGCCGATTATTTTGTCTTCCTCCGCAACGATTGTTCATATACCCACCGCTCATTGCTCCTTGTCCATTCCTTGGAGTACTTGGTTTTTCTTCTTGTTCTTCCTTTTGTACTGACAAGGTTTGATGCCTTGCACTTCTTAAATTGAATGGACACTCCCCGACTGCATGTCCCATAACATCACATATATTACAATAGGCATTCTTTGGACAAGTTACATTTGTATGCCCCTTTGTTTTACACTCCATGCACCAAATTTCCTTCTCCTTCTTCTTGCCTTTCACTTCACTTATCATCCTCTCAAAGTCCTTCATAGACTGGATTGCTTCATGCAAATCTTCTTTGTCACTATTCAAGTCATCACTTATGAAGTGGCTTATTTTGGCTATGGTTTGCTTGGCTTCACTTTCAAAATTCCTCGCCCTCTCGTGTGCTTCCTTATATGTCGTGGGTGGGATAATCTTCATCTTCTTCTTATACTATGGTAATAGTCCATCATTTAGCAATGCATGGTTGCATCTCCATTTTATCAGTAGCTGCTTTAGTTGCTTGTTATAGGACTTTATATCTTCATCTTTCTTTTGCTTGTTGGAGTATATTTTTGTATCATCTCTCAATAGTTTGAATTCCTTCTTGAATTCATCCACTAATTTTGCCCATGTTGTGAAAGGGTCCGTTCTTTCCCTTTGAGGTGCCAATCAATTAATATTCCCCTCAATATGGCTGGGAACAATTGCAGCCATGTGTTTGGGGCATGCACCCCATTTGCTCTCCACGTTGTGGTACATGTCCCTATGTGATGTTCGAGATATTCTTTCCAATCTCTAGAAAAGGGTGGGCACTTTTGCTTTCCTGTCATGTTCGCAATATTTGCCATTGGGGGTTGGTTTTTGTTGCCACATTTTGCACGGGGTGCCATGTTTTCGGTTTCTGTAAGTGAACTGCTCTTTCTTTTCCTTCCTCCTCCTCTTTTCCCCCTTCTCCATTTCTCCCTTTCTCCCTCTTCCTTGCAGTTTCATTCCTCCCTCTTCCCCTTGAACTTCCCCCAGTAAAGTTTCCAGCCAAGTGTTCCCCGAAAATGACTAAGTGTCGGGCGCACCCGCCGCCCCGAAGTGGCAATGTCCCTGAAAATGACTAAGTGTCGAGGCGCAACCCGACTTCGCAGCGAAGTCGGGGTGCGCCCTCCGATTGGAGCGCAGTAGGGAATGCGAAGTGCGCAGCGAGGGAAAGGCGAATCGTAGTGTCCCCCCGACGCGCCCTCCAGTTGGAGCGCAGTAGGGAATGCGAAGTGCGCAGCAGACAGGAAATGAGCGAAATTTGACTAAGTGTCAGGGCGCAACCCGACTTCGCGGCGAAGTCGGGGTGCGCCCTTTTTCCTGGGCGCACTTGGGAAGCAGTATGGCAAAAAATCAGCTAAGTGTTGGGGCGCAACCCGACTTCGCAGCGAAGTCGGGGTGCGCCCCCTTCCTGGTGCGCAGTCCGAACAGCAGAGAAGACAGCAAAGTGCCGGTGCGCAACCCGACTTCGCAGCGAAGTCGGGCTGCGCCCTCTGACCGGTGCGCAATTGGGCAAGCAAGCCCAGAAATTGACTAAGGCACGGAGGCCTCCCCAACTGCGTTGTTTTCCACCTGCGCAACCCGACAGCGCTCTGATCCTGGGCGAAGTTGGATAAACTGCCTTTCAAGGCAGCCATGTGTCACTCATCAGCATCCGACAAGTGTCCAACCTCGGGATTCGAGCCAAGACATGACCGGGAAAAGGACAAGCATGGACCGCACTATCTACGCCAAGCTGCCACCATTTAAGGCTGATGTGAAGTGCCATCTGCCACAACTACCCGCATTTCCCGCTGATTTGAAGTTCCACCCCACGCACCGCCACGTAGGCTGTACGGCTTTCAGGGAGACCATGCTGCGAGTACAGTCCTACCCGACAGAGGTCAGCATCAGCAGCTCCTCTGCCGCTTTTGTCAGCTAATGTCTAGTCTGGGACTTTGTGCCCGTGATTGTAATCGGGGGGAACTTGAGGCTATAAATAGCCATGCAATTTCATTGTAAAAGGGGGAAGGGGAATATCTTGCTAGGGAACCATTGTAGCTGTGCGTTTGCCTCTAATACAAGATACATACTTGGCTCCCGCTTCTTGTCTTTATTTTGTATCTTGCCTCTCCTTGTCATTTCTGCCTCATGTTTCTTGTATCATTGCTTCTTGTTGTCTTGAACTATGGACTCTGGTATTTGATGATCAAGTATTCTGGAATGCATAGATAGAGGATACATAGGATGAATGATAGTTGTAGTTTCAATGTGTGTTTTGTATAGGAATGTTGTTAGTAGTGGTGATTGATCGTTGTCGTCTTGCTTATTCCCCCCACCCAACTCCAATCACATTTGGATTCTCTTTCCGCATTTTTATCTCTTTCCCTGCACTCTTATCTTAAAACACTAAAAACCCACAGGAAGCCGGCCTTCTCCGGAGATTGGCACGGAAGGCATTCCTTCCTTCCGGCCTTTCAATATGGTGGGCGAATCTGGGCGCATAATACCAAATCCTTTCCTCATGGCAGATTCGTAACCAACAGTTTCTACGGCACGCCCGGTGGGACATGGTAGTTTCCCACCCCCAAACGAGAATCGAAGCACGGGTGTTCGCTTCATTGCTGTTAAAAATCAGAGCACCTGGCGACTCTGCACGTACCTGAATATTCTCTGAGTCCGTAAAGACCGGTCCTAACGCCTTCATGCAAACAAGAAGGTGGCGAGCAAGGAATCCGGGAAACCCGCCTGACTTTTACGAAATCGACATTGACGCTCCAGGCGAGCGCGTCAGGCTGGCTGATCACCAAGCTCGCGTAGAAGAGCCCGAAACTGAAATCGAAGAGGTCGAGGCTGAAGAGCAATCTACATCCTCGGACGGTTCCGACACCGAGTACACCACCGGAGGAGAAGAAGACATGGCTGCCCAGCAGAATGATGATGACCTCTTCCCGGCGGTGGACTCTACGGGGCCCTTGGCCCTAGTCGGACAACAAGCTGTGCCCCCTGCTGCCTTAAAGTCCATCCCTACGTATGACGGCTACGGCAAGACGGCGTACGAACACATCCAGGACATTTTGGCCCTGGCTGCACTGCATTCCATTACAGACGAAGGTGTGAAGACCCGTCTGCTGGCCCTTTCCCTAAGGGGAAAGCTTCTCTATTGGTGGAGATCACTGCCAGAGGGATCTATCACGGGGTGGCGCCAGCTGGCCGGCAGGCTCGTGAAAGGATGCAACGAGTCTGCTGATCCCTCTTCTTTGTTGCATCAATTTCAAAGTATCCAGCGACACCCCCAAGAGGAGGTGTCGGACTTCAACATCAGGTTTGCGAGGTCTTGGAAACGAGTACCTCGCGAACTCCGACCTTCGACGAGTCAGGCTGCACACTACTACAGAGGTCCTTCAACTCGGACATTTGCACTATTGCTTGAAGATAGCCAGAATAGACTCGTTCCCTGCTCCGTACGAGGCTGCCCAGCAAGCTGAAATGGATATCATTTCCATAGGCAGACTCCCGCACAAGGTACAGCCGCCCATTTACCCCGACTTTCCTCAGTCCCAGTACCCATCAGCTTTTGGTACAATGTCGTCCACTTCAGGACAGCAACCCCAACAGCAATGGAACCCGGCACAGGTCGTAAACCCTTACGGCCCACCACAAATTCACTATCCGCCTCCTCCGCATTATCCGGCACTCCCGACTCCCCTGCAGTATGCACAATATTCTACACCTCCTCCATTGGCTGCATTACCTCCTCCGGCTCAGTTGCCGCCTCCTGACAATGATATTCGAGAATAAAATCCTCCGGGAGGTACGGGCTCCGGCCTCCGGATATCACACCATGTCCAACGACATGACCATTCTAAAGAAGAAACGAGGCCCGAGATGGACCTTGTTCCAAGGAGGCCATATCCGCCCCGGCACCGACAAAAGATCAAGCCCCGAACGGCGAGATCAGAGGCGGCCCCTGCAAGAAATGCTACCATCGAGGACCAACCTAGTACTTCTGACCGGGTCAAGCGGTGCACTACGTGCAATGACCCGCATTCGGAGGATGACTGCACACCTGCACCAACACTACCTCCAGACCTTGGCCGGCAGCGCCATAGAGGACGAAGAACTCTACATGATCCTGGACGACGAAGGCAACTTTGCCGTCCCAGAGGAAGATCTGTTGCCGCCTCCTGCCAAGGAAGACAAGAAGTCTGTTGAAGCCGCTGCAAAGCCCTTGAAGGTATACGCCCGAAGAGATAAGGCGCAACCTGCTGGGCTACCACCTGACAAGAGGCTGTGGCCCTACACAGCCAAAGAGAAGACTCCCGCAGTCAAGCCTCCCGTAGCGAAAGCTCCCCCGGCTAAAGCTCCCAGTTGCTCAGCCTCCGGCTGAAACCAAAGAACAAGCTCGGGAGAAGCTGAGATATCCGTCTCTGACCAAGAGACGAGAGAGTTGAGGCCACTCAGCAGTACCGGACGAAGTATGAGCCGGCAAAAGAAGCGGAAGGAGCTAGCACCTCGGGCTACAGCATAGTAGACGAGCTAAAGAGGACCCCCGCAAGAATCAGCATGTATGATGCTCTTACGCTCCCAGGCCAAGTTGATCTGCTACAGGAATCTCTGAAAAACATGAAAAATGGCAAGCAGATACAGCCTGTTGTCTTGGTGCAACCTCTGACAGTCTCAGCCACTGGGAAGAACAGACCACCTCCCTTCTATCTGTCATTACGGATGCAAGGGTACATAGTGCACAACTGTATGGTGGACTCTGGAGCTTCCACGACTGTTATGCCGAGAGCCGTCTGCGACGAGATCGGGATGGAGTATACAAGGAGCAGCCAAGGCGTGCTTGCAACTGGACGGCACCCCTGTCAAGACAGTCGGTGTCATTAAGGACATCCCTATTCGGCTGCACAAAGCTCTCGACATCGTGGTCATTCAAGAGGTCGTGGTTGTCGACTTGGAACCCTACTTCGGCATGTGTCTCTCCGGGGAGTTCAACTGCAAAGCTGGGAGGGTATCTGTCTCTAGACTACTCACACATGGAAGTGCCCTTCAAAGGAAGGAGACCGAAGATCTACAACGAGAAGCCTTCCACCTTCCTAGTAGAGAAGATACCGGGGAAGAGTCGCAAGGCTGCATGGTTCAGTGACGGAGGAAGAAACTGGTGGTGGTGGATATGACGGAGCAAGCTCTCGAGCTGCTGCAAGTGGAAGATGAATTCTCCTTGCGGGACTTCAACGCCGTGATCGAGACCGAGCAAGGCTGCTACACTGTCATCCAGCCTGAGAGGCTTGACAAGTCGGCCAAAAGAGAAGTGGGACCTGCACCAGAAAAGTTGTGGAAGCTTTTCTTTGACGGCGCACGATGCAAAAATGGCGCCGGTGCAGGAGTACTTTTGGTTTCCCCGACCGGGATCCAGAAGGACTACACCTACAGGCTGGCTTGGAGCTGTACCAACAACGCGGCGGAGTACGAAGCCCTGTGCTTGGGTTTGCGAAAAGCAGAAAGGCTGGGGATTAAGCACCTGCAGATCTTTGGCGATTCGGAGCTGGTGTGCAACCAGATTACGAACAAGTGCGCCTCCAAGAAGCACTATCTCAAGGCGTACCGTAATCGGGTCTGGGACCTGATGGAGTCGTTCGACTCATTGAATGTCAAGGCTATATCACGTGAGAAAAACAAGCATGTTGACATTACGGCGTCCGTTGGAGCCGAGTACGTTCCGGTGATGACATCTGTCCGGAAGCCGAAGCCGGTTCGTACCATTTACGGGCCTTATGTGCTCGATAAAGACACCAACTGGCGGTGTTTGGTGTGAGGGGGAAATCGTCACATTTTTGGTTAACGAAGCGTGTTCAATCGAAGGTAGAGACCACGATGACGAGCAATATGAGGGGTTGATACGGCTAAAAATTAATCATGTCCCAAAAGGACTGATTACACTTGAGAGTCTATTTGATCAGAATGACAGAGCAATATCGCACCGGATCAAAGTAGACCCGAAGCAGTATGCCGACCTGGAGCTTGAACCTGGAAAAACAATTAAGGTCGGGACAGACTGCACCACAGAGGAACTCGAGCAGATCAGAACATTGTGCCGAGAGTTCCTTGACATAGTAGCCTGGTGCTACCAGGACTTGAAGGGGTATGACAGAAATATAATCCAGCATACCATTGAGCTAGAAGATGGTGCCAAGCCATTCCGGCAGAAGCAGAGGGCTGTGAATCCGAAGATCGAAGCCATGATGAAAGCCGAGCTCCTGAAGATGTTGGAAGCCAAGATCATCTACCCCATCAAGCATTCATCCTGGGTTGCGAACTTGGTTCCCGTGAGGAAGAAGAACGGAGACATTCGTCTCTGTGTGGACTTCAGAAATCTGAATCAGGCCTCCCTCAAGGACCATTATCCGCTTCCCCAGATTGATCAGATCCTCCACATAGTTGCTGGAGCGCAAAGATTCTCCCTCCTAGATGGCTTTTTTGGGTACAACCAGATCTGGGTCAAGGACGAGGACCAGCATAAGACAGCGTTCACCACCAAATGGGGAACGTTCGCCTATCAGCGCATGCCTTTCGGCCTATCCAATGCTGGCGCCACATTCCAGAGAGCCATGGACCTGGCCTTCCGAGAGCTGCTCAACAAGATCATTGTCATCTACTTGGATGACATGACTGTATTCTCTCACAAGAGAGAGGACCATGTTCCCCACTTGCGGCAAATATTTGAGAGATGTCGTGAATTCGGCATTTCCATAAACCCGAAGAAATCTGTCTTCGCGGTAAAAGAAGGTAAGGCTGTTGGGGCATGTCATCTCCGAGAAAGGCCTAGCCGTGGACCACGATAGAGCGAGAAGCCCTCCTCCGTTTGCCCGCTCCGAGTTGACAAGAAGGGGCTACAGTCCTTCTTCGGCCAAATCAACTTCGTGCGGAAGTTCATACCGGACTTCGCACAGGTAATCAAGCCCATGGCCGAACTGTTGAAAAAGAACGCTGAATTCTTATGGACTGATGAGAGGAGGCAGGCCTTCGAGGAAATCAAGGCTCGAATCGCACAAGCTCCGGTGTTGATAAACCCGGACTACTCCAAGGACTTCATCCTGTACGCGGTGGGAGAACCCGAGAGTTACGCCGCAGTCCTGACCCAGAAGGGAGACGATGGCGAAGAGCGCCCCATAGCGTTCTTGAGCCAAGTGATTCAGCCGCACGAAGAAAAGTACAACTTTATAGAGCGGCGAGTTCACGCGGTCATGAAGTCTCTCCGAAAGTTCAGGCACTTCGTCTCCCAGAGCCGGACAACTGTTTTTGTGATACACCCGGACGTCCGAAGCTTCATCATACAAGGAGAGCCGGGTCACAAGAGAGCGGGATGGATTGCTAAAATCCTGGAATTCGACATCGAAGTGCGGCCAACCAAGCTTATCAGAGGCCGAGCCTTGTGCCGGGAGCTGGCCCGAAGCGCAGCAACCGAGATTTCTGCTGTGAGTGGGAGGATCCGACAGCAACCACCAACCTAGCCAACTCCTTACCGAGGAGAGTGACTGGACGAGATGACCTGGTGAAGTATTTTTGCACTGGGAGATGTCCAGACCAACTGAATGCCTCACAAAGAAGGAGGTTTCGGCTAGGTGCACTGAAATACACTCTTCGCCCCGAGGGGCTTTACTTCAAAAACATTGACGGCATCTTGTTGCGGTGCGTCAAGAAAACCGACCAGCCCAGGGTCCTCGGAGAATTCCACTCCGGGATGCCTAGGGGTCACCATTCTGCAAGGCCTACGGCCTTGAAAATAATCAGAGTTGGGTACTATTGGCCCACTCTCTTCACAGACGCGCATGCAGTCTGTACAAAATGTGATCAATGCCAGAGATTTGCTTGGCGAAACGAGAAAAGCACCCCTGCCCCTTCAACCGATCCAAGCCGAGACTCCGTTTCAGCAATGGGGTCCGGACTTCATTGGGGTTATTACGCCGAACTCTGCAGCGGGGCACAAGTTCATCCTTACCGCCACCGACTACTTCACGCGGTGGGCGGAGGCGATCCCCACCAAGAACGCGGACCGGGAGACGGTCATCGGGTTCCTCGAGAGCCTCATTACCCGCTTCGGGGTCCCCGAGTCAATAGTGACGGACAATGGTCCGGGATTCGCGAGCGCTGTACTCACGGAGTACACCGGCAAATACGGCATTTATCACAAAATGTCTTCCAATTACTACCCGCAAGGGAACGGTCTTGCCGAGTCCACCAACAAGAACCTACTGAAGATCATCAGAAAGACAGTAGAAAAGAACAAGAGGACTTGGCACCTACTCCTGGATCGGGCGCTGTGGGCGGATAGGATATCATTCAAAAAGTCCATTAAGACATCCCCCTATGCGCTCGTCTACGGCAAGGAAGCAGTCCTGCCAACCCACATAGAAATTCCCGCTCTCTGGATGTTGGACGAAGAGAGAGGCAACGGGGATCCGGTGGACGCTAGACTATGCCAATTGCTGCAATTAGAGGAAGACAGAGAAAAAGCATACCAGGCCTTCACCAAACATGTTGAAGCAACCCAAGGCTGGTTTGCAAAAGGCGCCACCGCCCGAGTTTTCAAAATCGGGGACCTGGTGCTGAAGTGGGACTCGCTGAAGGCAAAGCCGGGCAACCACGGCAAGTTTGATGCCCTCTGGGAGGGCCCTTATCAGATTGCCCGGGTAAATCAGTTTAATGCATTCGTACTCCGGGATATGGAGGGACAGCTTCTCCCCATTCCCGTCAATGGGTTCCACTTAAAAATTTACCACCACTGAAGGTGCCCAATGGGCCCTTCCTTGTACAGATTTCCCTTCTGCATTTTTAGTTTTCAGAATGTATATATTTCAGCATTCAGTTTTTAATTTTTCAAAGAGCCCAAGTAAGACTTAAGGCAAACCCCGACTTCGCAGCGAAGTCGGGTAGCGCTCCTTGAACAGTGCGAAGTTCGGAAGAAGGCAGCTGAAAAAAGGAGCAAAAATGACTAAGTCTGGGTGCGCAACCCGACTTCGCAGCGAAGTCGGGCTGCGCACCATCTGGAAAGCGCAGTTGGGAAACAGGCAGCAGGAAAATGGCTAAGTGTCAGACTGCGCAAGCAAATCTGGGCGAAGTCGGATTGCGCCCATTTTTCGGGCGAAGTCCGAGTGCGCTCCCATTCTCGGGCGCACCCTGGGTGATCCGTCGCGGGAAGCTGAAAACGGCTAAGTGTCAAATCAGATTGCGCACATTTTTCGGGCGAAGTCGGATTGCGCCCATTTTTCGGGCGAAGTCCGAGTGCGCCCTGAATTTTGGGCGCAACCCGAATAACCCACCACGGAAAACACGAAAAAATTCTAAGTGCCAGCCCAGGGCGCAGTACGGCACATGGCGAAGTTGGGTCAATGGGCCAGAAATTCTCCCTTGTAAAGTGTGCCCGGACGGCGGCGATGACGTCAGCAATGGCACGACGTCCAAGGAGGTTTAATGATTGCACGGCTTTCAAGAATGATGCATTAAAAAAGCAAGGTGCGTTTGGACCAACGGCTACTAGGGTGCGCTTTTCAAAAATAAACCCATGCACAACCGCCAAAAAATCATAACGCCTCCACCAACTCCAAGTTAACCGCCCTAACTCCCTCCCTCGCGCCATTAATGTTGCAGTCGTTGTCTAGAAAAAGGGCCCTGGCGCACTCGAGAAAATTCAAATCGTTCAAGGCGACTCCCGAGTCGCAAAGAGCGAGGCGACAACTCGGAAGCCGTAATTCCCGTCCCTGCTTGTTTCGAAGTTTCGAAAGGATGGACAAGGGAAAGCGCCCGTACGGGCGCAATCCAGCGAAGAGCGGCGCGAAGCTGAGGAATCACCAGAGTCAAGCGCTCATGAGAGCGAAGCGCCGCAGGACCAGAAAAGAAAGACCCGGACAAAGAGGCGCGTAGCTGGGCGAATTCCGCCGCCACCAGTTAATCACCTGGCCGGGTACAAGGACGGCTCTTTCTCCATCAGCCTCTCCAAACTGCGGCTGAACATTGCCAAGTGGGCGGACAGGGTTTCACCCTCACACCATGTCGGGGCTGCATACAAGTCGAACCTGTATTGGTTCTTGTGCCCTCCTACCCACCAGTGCCCGGAGCTGATCGAAGCAATTGTAGAATATTACAAGCCGGCTGCCCGGCAAGTCTGCGACAACAAGGGAAAAGTGTTGTTCACACTTTTTCGGGAGAGCGTCCAGCCAGCGTTCGCCCCTGGGCTCCAGTACGAGCCCGGCGCAATTGTCAGAAGGGTGAATCTTGATGAACAGACTGGCAGATTTACGCAGACAAAGCGGATGAGGGAATTCCTCGACTCGGAGCTGAAGACTCCGTTGGCAGCCGGACAGTGGCCGACTGGCCCCATACCCCTGGACAGATTTGAAAATAAATATATCTACATCATCCTGGCGTGGGTCCTCGGCTGCGACTCTGACAAAGTGGTACGGCCGTACCAGCTGGCGCTAGCGAGAATGTCTCTGCACGGAGAATTTTACGACTCTACAGCGCAGAAAAGTGGAAAGCGCCCTATTTTCTTCGACTGGGCGGACTGGCTGGCGTATGCAATACATTCAAGTCTGGTTAGGCTGCAACAGAAGCGATCCAACGGATTTCCGGTTTTGCTCCTTCCTCGCATGGTTGTGCCTGTATCACATGCACTACCGGATGAACGTTCCTGACTTGAAGAAAATAAACGAAAAAGGAGAGTCGCTGCCCGTGTACGAATGGACCGAGGTTCTGTACAGAAAAGGCTCGTTCTATGAATTTAATCTTAAATTTTTGTGCATGGTCATGGGGTTGTTCAACCGTAAGGCGTCTCGCCCACCGGAAGTCATGACAAAATACCTGTGGAAAAATGAGTACGGGGACACCTTCCGGGTGACTCAAGGCATCATAGTTAGAATCTACGGATTCAAGGGGAAGCCGTTCTGCTGCCCTACTTCCAGCGACCACCGGTTCGGGATGGAAATTGCGCGGCGAGATGGATTATGTCGAAGAAGAGTTCGGCCAGGGCAAGAAGAAAGGCCATATCTTTCAGTATCCCATCACCTAGGCGAATACCCAAGTTTACGAAATCGGACAACACGCCTACCTCGAGCGGGAACTCATCGACATGGGCCTGATAATGCTGCCGCAGCGATGGAAATACGACCCAGATGGGGTCAGGGGTAAGTTCACGCACATCTGCCCCCGAGCGGAGATTATGCAGGAAAGAAGAAACAGAACGGCGCGGGACCTGGAATGGCACATCGAACAAATGCAGTCATGGCCTCCATGGCATGAATTCTATTGCGAGGAGGTAGCGTACGATCCGGAGCGAAACCCGGATCACCGGTTGGAATCTGCGGGCTTCAAGAAATTCCTCGCCAAGGTGGCGCCCCTCAACTGGCATAAAGACAAAATCATTGAATGTTGGAAGATGAGGTGTCGCACGCGACACGATAAATCCAACCGGAGGAATCTGGCCGTTGATGATGAATTTTCGGCGCTATATGACCAGTACGCTGACACATGGCGACCTTTCGAATTTCGAGATTGCGTTCCCCGAGGCGCAAAGAAAAGATATACAAGGAGGCCTTCATCCCAGCAATCGTCAACTCCGGCGACTTCCAGCGCAACTCCGACGAGCAGTCAAGTGGGCCCGATGCAGCCTGTAGCTTCCGAGGCAGTGCCCGAAAAGGCGCAGGATTCAGAGAAGTCAACCCCTGAGGTGGCCCCTCAAGCAGAAAAAGTGCCTGCGCTGCCAGCTAGCAGACCGGCTACGGCGGGCATCCTTCCAGCCAGACCCAGGTACAAGTTTACCGTGGGGACGTCAACGCCTGCCGCCCCGACCTTATCTCCTTCCTCCGGAACAGCCACAGCGCCAGAAGAGAAGAAGAGGAAGAGAGTTGAAAGGGCCAAACGGCCTAAGGAGCCGGTACAGCAGACAGCCGCGGCACAGACGGGGGCAGCAGCGCCAGAAATTGTCTCCTTGGACAGCCCTGAATCAGACGCAGACACTCGGGCTGCAAGCGTCCCTCCAACAGCGGCTCAGGCGGAGCCCGCAGGTACGTCCACTGCACCTCTTCCCCAAGTCCCAGTCGGCCCTGCCAAAGCTCCATCTCCCATTTCATCAGGGCAAGCCGTAGCCGTGTCTTCCTCTTCCCAAGCTACCCGGCCCTCTAGCGGCCCACATTCCTTTGATCAGTTTGCTCAGGACCCTAACGCCTTCCGAGTCCACGAGCCAAACCCTAGAACCCTCACCCGTAGCCAGTGCTGAAGCTGCTCCTTCACCGCCGCGCTCCTCACCCCAACCGTTTAAAACCCTACCAGCACCATCCACTCAGCCGCCCGTTTCCCCTAGGACCCGGTCGCCCTCAAAGGCGGCCACTCCTTCTGGAATACCTCCCGCGTCCCTGTTTGCAGGGAAAATGCCGCAGCAAGATCCAATGCTGGAGGACCTGGACTTCATGGGCGAACTACAGAGCGTCGATGACCAGCCTTTGGCAGCAAAGGCCTCGGGATGCTCCGCCTCCTTTCTCCAGGGCGTGAAACGAAGGAGAGCCGAAGAGATAGCTGCCCCGGTAAAACGCACCAAGTTTGACCTAGACAGGAGAGTGCTGACAACTGAGAAATTAATCCCGAAAGTAAAGAAGCCTCTCCGGGAGATGACCGAGGCGGACTACGAGCATCAGAGGAAGGAGAAAAGCTTTGATGACATCAACGAGGAATACGAAATTCATGGTATTCGTCGTAGGACAGATAATCTCCTCGTCAAGCATCTTGAGACCCAGGAAGCGCTGTTCCAGCTGTAGAATAACACAAGGCGGCTTGAGGAGGACCTGGCTAGGGCCACCGCGCAGTGGGGTGCACGCAGCAGGAGATAGAGGAGCTTAAGGCCCAGCTGGCCGCCTCTCGGCGAGGAGGCCGCGGCGCAGAAACGGACAGCCGAGCAGCTGTCAGAAGAGAGAAGAGCGGCGTTGGAGCAGGTTTCACAGCTTCAAATTCGCTGAAACGAGCGCAGTCGCAGCTTGCGGAGAAAACATCACAAGCGGCGGCCTTTTCAAAGAGCAAAGTTAAGGAGATGCGGGCTAGTCTGCTGCAGGGTTGCAAGCCCAACCTTGTTAAGTCCTTATCAGTCCTGGATTTCGTGTCCAGGATCGAAGAAGTATCTGCCCAGGGAAAGCTTGTGGTAGAGGAGGCCGAACACCAGGCGAGGCAATGGCTGGACCTGGCTATGAGACTTGAGCAGTTTGAGCGCAAGGGCCTCCAATTTCCTCCTATGTCCCAACTTGCCTCAGAGTGGGCAGATGCAAGGGTAACCTTGCATATTTACTTCAAGAAGACAGAGAAGATAAGGGCTGCCAGAAAGACGTTGGACGCACTAGAACATGAAAGGAACATTTGCCTGGCCCCCTTTCACACTCTGTCCGAACACGGGTGCCCGAGCTACGTCAAAGATGGCGAGTTTCTGACCCTTGAGCAGGTGAAGCAGAATTGGCTGTCTTTCGAGGCAGACACGGCAGAAATTGATAGCTGGTCAGAACCGATCCAAGAAGCTCAGGTCACCCAGATGGTGTCAAAATACTGCAAGATCAACTCCTCCCTTAAGGAGTTGGGAAAAAGATATAACACCATCGACCTGCACGCAATTGCTGCATTCCACGCAGCATTAAAAGAGGTCAGCGACCTCGAGCCCTTCCAAGCAGCAGTCTGGGACCAAGCCAAGGCTGCATACGAACGCATCCGCGAGTGGGAGGCTGACAGTGGAGAGCATTCAGATTCAGAAGGCGAAACCGAGGAGGCAACTGCTGAAAGTGAACCTGAAGAAGAACAGTTGCCCGAGGGAAGCGGTCGGAAGCAGCAGAAAGCGGGGGAAGGAAGTTCCTCTGCGCCCAAAGGATGAAGGCATGGTTCTTTGCGTCGAGGCGAGCTCGACACCCCGCGAGCCGCCAGGAATGTTGCCACATTTTGCACGGGGTGCCATGTTTTCAGTTTTCGTAAGTGAGCTGCTCTTTTCCTTCCCTCCTCTCTCTTTCCCCCTTCTCCATTTCTCCCTTTCTCCCTCTTCCTTGCGGTTTCATTCCTCCCTCTTCCCCTTGAACTTCCCCCGAGTAAAGTTTCCAGCAAGTGTTCCACTGAAAATGACTAAGTGTCGGGCGCAACCCGACTCGCGGCGAAGTCGGGGTGCGCCCTCGAAAACAACCAAGGCCCCGGTTGGAGCGCGGTAGGGAATGCGAAGTGCGCAGCGGACGAAATGAGCGAAATTTGACTAAGTGTCGGGCGCAACCCGACTTCGCGGCGAAGTCGGGTGCGCTTAAAAAAAAAAACACAAGTCGGGTGCGCCCTTCTTCCTGGGCGCACTTGGGAAGCAGTATGGCAAAAAATCAGCTAAGTGTTGGGGCGCAACCCGACTTCGCAGCGAAGTCGGGGTGCGCCCCTTCTTGGTGCGCGGTCCGAACAGCAGAGAAGACAGCAAAGTGCCGGTGCGCAACCCGACTTCGCAGCGAAGTCGGGGTGCGCCCTCGACCGGTGCGCGATTGGGCAAGCAAGCCCGAGAAATTGACTAAGGCACGGAGGCCTCCCCAACTGCGCTATTTTTCACCTGCGCAACCCAATAGCGCTCTGATCCTGGGCGAAGTTGGATAAATTGCCTTTCAAGGCAGCCATGTGTCACTCATCGACATCCGACAAGTGTCCAACCTCGGGATTCGAGCCAAGACATGACCGGGAAAAGGACAAGCATGGACCGCACTATCTACACCAACTGCCACCATTAAAGGCTGATGTGAAGTGCCATCTGCCACAACTACCCGCATTCCCGCTGATTTGAAGTTCCACCCCACGCGCTGCCACGTAGCTGTACAGCTTTCAGGGAGACCATGCTGCAGGTACAGTCCTACCCGACAGAGGTCAGCATCAGCAGCTCCTCTGCCGCTTTTGTCAGCTAATGTCTAGTATGGGACTTTGTGCCCGTGATTGTAATCGGGGGGAACTTGAGGCTATAAATAGCCATGCAATTTCATTGTAAAAGGGGGAAGGGGAATATACTGCTAGGGAACCATTGTAGCTGTGCGTTTGCCTCTAATACAAGATATATACTTGGCTCTGCTTACTGTCTTCATTTTGTATGTTGCCTCTCCTTGTCATTTCTGCCTCATGTTTCTTGTATCATTGCTTACTTGTTGTCTTGAACTACGGACTCCGGTATTTGATGATCAAGTATTCCTGGAATGCATAGATAGAGGATACATAGGATGAATGATAGCTGTAGTTTCAATGTGTGTTTTGTATAGGAATGTTGTTAGTAGTGGTGATTGATCGTTGCCGTGCTGCTTATTCCCCCCACCCAACTCCAATCACATTTGGATTCTCTTTCCGCATTTTTATCTCTTTCCCTGCACTCTTATCTTAAAACACTAAAACCCCACGGGAAGCCGGCCTTCTCCGGAGATTGGCACGGAAGGCATTCCTTCCTTCCGGCCTTTCAATCTGGTGGGCAAATCTGGGGCGCATTATACCAAATCCTTTCCTCATGGCAGATTCGTAACCAACAGTTTTCTTCACTTGACTCCTCCCCACTTGATGATTGCTCAAATGGTGCCTCCTCTTTTGGTATTTGTACTCTTGGCACTTCTTCGCTTGGTGCCTCCGTTCTCAGTGCTTCTTCATTTGGAACCTCTGTCTATAACACTTATTTGACCTAAGGTGCTTCTTCACCCTCCGTTTTTTTGCCTGTTAACAATCTTCGACCAAGTTTCGGTGCACCTCCACTTCGCAAACTCCTTTGCAAATACGTGTACGTTGGATTCGGTCTACTCACTCAATCGCTTACGTGCAGTTGCTATGGTGCCTCACTCCCATCCTCTGCACCCTTTGGCAAACTCCTTCACGCTTGCTCTAGTGTTACCATCCACTTGTCTCCTCGTGCACCCTCCACGTTGGCACCTTGACTTATGCAAACGTCTTCTTCGTTTGTTTGTTGCAAGTCATTTTGCACCTCATCCTCTATTGTTAATAACGTGTGCTACCTTTTGTGTTATGATCTTGGATTTTCGTCCTCCTGAGGACTCTACACTCGTTCTACCACAGGTTCCTCGAGTTTTGTATTGTGAGATTGTAGTACTTTGTTGGCAATAGTTTGATCCACTCCTCTTTGATTAGCAATTCTTGTGCTTCTCCTTACAAAGATCAGACTTCTCCCGCGACCTTGTCTTCCACATCCTCGTAGCAAGCAATTTGTCATTTACCTCCCTATTCATCATGCATGCTAGTTCTTCTTCTTGACCCAATTTCGTTTTGATAACGATAACGAAACCGAGTGTAGCACTTGTTGCTAGTTCAAACTTCAACTCAACAGACCTAGCTTTGATATGGCAATGGAGCCAAATGTAGCATGGTTGTGAGGTTCCCAACAATAAGATAGAATGACAGGGTTTACAGTTAACACACTAGAACAATATCACCTTGCTCATCTGCTCAGACGACAAGTTGGACTTCAATTTTTAGTTAGTATGACAACGTCAATTTGTTTGCATCAGTATGATGGCCTTAGTGTGACTACATCAGCATGACAATACGACGTCATGATCTCCAAACAACAACTCTCTAGACGGAAACTGCACTCAACAGGACGACAATTTTGCTACAACGGTTATCCTCGGTAACTATCATTGGCAACGTCTGACTGCAACTTGCACTCTTGACTATGACCTTCAATCTGAAACATCTGACCGCGTCTTCCAACTTGCAACCATAACACCTTGACAATGCACAAGTCTAATGATCTAGTATATTGATATCAACACACATACATCCAACACATAGATGGAGAATGGATTTGCATTGATAAGCTGCCTATACGACGTTTACATATTACAACACTTGTATTCAGATTCACAAGATGCTCTGTACTTGCACATATGCTCATGTACACGTATGGTGTCATCATATGATACTGATATGCAATAATAAATGAGGGGTCCCTTTTATAATGCAATCCTGGTTGTTACCAACAATGGCTTCCAAGACACATGGCATATAACTAATTCCCCCTTCCTACGTACATTAGATATATTGCCAACTTTAAATTATGCACAATATTAGACTCTTAACTTTGACAACTATTACATATCATTTGCATTCCAATTACATTTCATTGCATTTGACTTAACATTTAATTACATTGCACTTAGACCAAAACTTAGTGCGTGTTGCACTCTAACACTTTTACAGACAATATTACTTTTGTTTTTGTTTTTTTTTATGTCTAGAACTAGCGTCTACAAAGACGAGATTTGAAGGGACTATTGTTTTTGTAACCTGAATGCCTTTGATTTTTCCTTCCATTTTTGCCTTTCAGAAAGCTCTCCCTAATGCCTCGGTAAGAATAAGGAATAGATAAGGAGGTAATGGATCACCTTGGTGTAGTCCACGAGAAAGAGTAACCATTGATCAAAATATAATATTTTGAAGTGCTATAACAAAATTTAATCCATTCACACCAACTGTGATCAAAACCAAACTTTTTGAGAATATCATGTAGAAAACTCTAGGAAACCTATCATATGCTTTGTTCATATCTAATTTCATAATCATACCTTGTTTTTCCATGGAATGAAAAGAATGTATGGCCTCTTGTGCAATGATTACACTATTAAGAATTTGTTTATCACGAATAAAACCACCCTGTTTTTGGGAGATAACACAATCTAGAATGCCTTTCAACCTAGTTACTATAATTTTTGAAATGATCTTATAAATCATATTACAAAGACCTATGGGATAAAAATTATTAAAATATTTTGTCTCACCTATCTTGGGAACCAATGTAATGAAAGTGGCATTGATCTCACTTATTGTAGCCTTCCATTTTTAGGTCTCTTCAACTGCAACCAACATATCACTTTTCAATATATGTCAAAATTTTGGAAAGAAAATTCCAAGAAATCCATCAAGGCTAGGTGCCTTGTTAGGATGGAAAGAGAAAACTACTTCATGTAGCTTCTTCATAGATATCTTCTTCATTAGGTTTTAATTTTGTCTGTGTGATAATTGATGGTATATTTTGCAAAAACTTATCTTGTGCCTCCTCATCTTGCCCAGTATCTGACAAAATATTTTTGAATTTAATTAATTGCTTCCTTCCTGATTTCTTCTTCTTCCTCAATATTTCTTCCATCTAGAGTGAAAATATTTTTGATACAACGAAAAGAAAAATTTGTTTTTGTTGTAGCATGATTTTTTTTATAGTTGAGAAAATCGGAATCGGGTAGTAAATTGGCTGGTTTAAAAATCGGCAAAGAATCGGAATCGACAAAAAATTGAGGAAAAAATCGACAATTTTTATTGAAAAAACCGAAGAAAACGCAATTTTTCATTGAAAAAAAGATTTTTTCATGCATATCAGAATTTTTCAGAAAAAAATCAGCAAAATCGGCAAAAAATCGGCTAGCCTGTGAATCGGGAAAAAAATCGGCAAAATCGGGATTTTTTGCAGATTTTCTCAACTATGATTTTTTTTGTATTTCTATCTCCTTGAGCCATTTCTCCCTAGATTTTTGGAACTAATATGATTCCTTTTTCAATGCATTATGATAATCATAAAGTAATTGTTTTTCTTTCATATAAGATTCCTAGTCCATTCCATTTATTTTTATGATCTCTTGTAAATTTTTGAGTTTGGATTCAATTTCGTTCTTTTTACTAAAGATGTAAACAAAATGTTGGACATTCCAAATCTTCGTTTACTCCTTTTGATATTTCATCTTTTGAACAAACTTGTACATATATGATCCTTCAAAATTTGCTTCATCCCACCATAACATAACCATCTAGAAGAAATCGAGGTCTTGGAGCCACATAGATTAGAAGCGAAATGGTTTTGGATGACCATTATTGGGTAAATCACAAGTCAAAAGAATGGGTTTGTGATATGATCTTGCTTGCAATAAAATATGTAAAGAGATTGTATACTATGTTTGCAACCATATGTTGGATAACAAGAATCTATCCAATCTTTTTGCCATATGAGTTTGCCTAATGCATCCATTATCCCATGTATATTGAAAACTTGAAAGAACAACATCTGAGAGGTCATTTGAATTGATAAATGAAGCAAAATCTTGCATTGATTTAGACAATCCCAGAGTACCACACTTCTTTTCCAAAGGAGATAGAACTGTGTTGATGTCACCCCCAAGAATCCAAAGATGAAAATTATGAATTGATGCAAGGACCTTGTAAATAGTTTAGATTAGGGTGTGTTTAATATTTGAGTCTATAGTATGTGTCATGTAAATAAGTGTGGAGTTATATGTGTGAGGTGTCATGTTAGTAAGTGTGAGTTATGTGAGTGAAGTGTCATGTTTAGAAGTGAGGAGTTATGTGCAATCATGAGAGACTTTGTCTTTATGTAATATGTGAGATTTATTATTATGTAAGAGAGAAATATGAAGAGTTGGATCTCCCGTGAGTAGGAGGTGTAAAGGTCAAAAATCATATGCATATGAAGAGTCCCATGTATGTATATACTATATATTGAAGACACAGCTTTGTATTATGAGATCAAAGAAACATTGCATTTATGCATTGCTTAAAATAGATACTTCAATGAAATATTTTAGTGAGTTATTGTTCAATTGTTTGAGTGAATACATGATTTTATTCTCTTGATATTTTGTGAAATATTGGAAGATAACTCTATTGCTAACAGTGGTATCAAAGCCACTCTAGGTGCACTTGATAAAACACCATGACATACAGAGGAGTTTGCTTGGTTGAAGCACGATCTATGAGAATTGAATGTTCTCAAGACAACGAAAGGAAGAGGTGAAAGCATGGAAAGAAAGAATGTGTCAAAGGAGACATTGGATAAAGCTATTTTTTGATTATCTAACGTGTATGAACATATAGCACTGACTACGTTGAGAGGAAACGTTGAAGATATCAAGAATGTGAACACTCGCAGGATGCATAAGAAGACTCGAAAGACAAGAATCCTGGTGCTAGGTTAATGCTAAAACATAGAAGTCGGAAACGCATACGTTTGGTGCAAGCTAGACATCGAAAACGGAGAAGTCTGGTGCAATCTCGATGTTGAAAGATAGAAGACCATCTTGAAAAATTGCATGCTAAAGACAAACTAAGGCCTGGACTAAGGCAGCAAGCATCTCAGAGAACAACTACAAGCATCTCCGGGACAAAAGAGGACATCAGGCAAGAAGCAAAGGCAATTGGTTGATGCAGGCATAACGCGAATGATGCTTGTAACGCACAGGCAGAGAGAATTGGAAGGTGAAACATTTTGTTGAAGAGCGTGCAAATATTTCAGACACCTTAATTTGAATTAAAGAGGTGTGCCACTGCCTGAGGTATAAATTTGCCTCTAAATATTTATTTAAGGTGCATAGAATTGAAGAATATTATAAGTTGAAACATTAAGAGGCATTTATTGAGTTTTTTATTCAGAGAAAAGAATATTTGATGATTGAGGGAGTTATAAGAAGATAATTGATTAAAGAAGGAAAAATTGAAAGAAGAAATTAAAGATTGAAAACGAAAATTTGAAATTTGAAGAAAAAATTTAAAATTGAAAAGTGAAAGAAATTAAAGAATAATAAATTAAAGAAAGAAGAAAAGAAAGGAAGACTGAAGAGAAGAATAAAGAAGATTAAAAAAGGGAAAGATTGAAGGAAGAAAGAATTTGAAGAATATTAAAGAAAGAACAATGAAAAATTGAATTGAAGAAAATTGAAGATGAATTGAATTGAAGAAAATTGACTTAATTAAAGTAAAGAAGAATACTGAAGAACAAAAATTTGAAGAAGAATAAAAAAAATGAAAGATTGAAGGAAGAAAGAAAATGAAAATTGATGATTGAAGAATTGAAGAAGAAGAAGAAGATTATTGACGAAAGAACAAAGAAAATTTAAATTAAAAATTTGGAGATACAAGGTTTTCTCCAAAGAATTAAAAGAATTACAATTGAAAATTGAAGAAAGAAAGAGGATAATTATAAAGGGAAAATTCTACAACAAAGAAAAGTAATTGGAAATTAAAATTGAAGAAATTTGAAATTTGTGTGAAAAAGAGGAGATTGCAGAATTATTTGAATATATTGAAGAATTGATCAAAGGCAAATTACCACGGAACAAAAACAAACAAAAAGAGAAACAGATATTCAATATGATTCACTAGAAGAAAGCAAGGAAAGGTTGAAATTGTTAGTTATTTAGTTCATAATGGTCATCTAGACTATAGACTTAGGCATATTAATAAAGTCACTTGTTGACTTAGTCTAATTTATGCTTTAGTGTTGTATTAATGACTTAAAGTGCATTTAAGTCATTTTAGGGCTTACGTCATTCCTTGACTTTAAAAAGACGTGCTCATCTTGTTTCATAAGGAAATAAGCATTCCCTCTTTCAAGTTCTTTGTGTTCTTGGTTTCTTTGTGTGTTCGGTTTCTTTTCTAATATGGTATCAAAGCCACGGTGAGGGGAAGTTGAAGCGGGTGAAGGCCTAGGGACTGCATAGATCAATGACGAACAAGGTACCGCTTTTCAATACACACCAAGAAATCGAAGGTGCTTTTGGGCAAAAGTAGATCTGGGAGTTTTAGACAAATTTGTGCATTTCTTAGCAAATCTGGGAGTTTTCCAGCAGATCTGAGCATTTCTCAACAGATCTAGGAGTTTTCCAGCAGATCTGAGCATTTCTCAGCAGATCTGGGAGTTTTCCAACAGATCTGTGCATTTCTCAGCAGATCTGGGATTTTTCCAGCAGATCTGAACATTTCTCGGCAGATCTGGGAGTTTTCCAACAGATCTGAGCATTTCTTAGCAAATCTGTGCATTTCTTAGCAGATTTGGGAATTTTCCAGCAAATCTGTGCATTTCTCAATAAATTTGCAGTGTTACCGGTTCGGTCCCCCTAGACCCCTGGATCCGGATACGGTCCGGAACCGGGTTCGATCCGGCTGTGGGTCCGTCCAAGGTTCCGCCTGGGGGACCCGGATACGGCCGGGTCCGTCCTTGGACGGACCCGGGCATATCCGGGTCCCCCAGGCGGAACCCTGGACGGACCCAGCCGGATTAATACATTATATCTTAAGTTATATGTTAAACCAATAGTTGAATTGACTCTCATACTGCCATTTTTCAAGCCCGGACCCAGCCGTATTCAGGTCCCCCAGGCGGAACCCTGGACGGACCCAGCCGGATTAATACATTATATCTTAAGTTATATGTTAAACCAATAGTTGAATTGACTCTCATACTGCCATTTTTCAAGCCCTCTGGTAGTCATATGACATTCTAGTGATGAGTCAAAAACGAGGTGTGCTCCTACGTCTAAGTACCTTTTACGCTCTATCTCCCATTTCATCAAGTGATTTCAACACCAATGACATTCAGAGAGCTCTCTGAGGATATACTACATGCTCTATTCCTATAATCTGTAGTGATAGATTTAAATCATTTAAAATCAGGCATCAAACCAGGATTGCAGTTTGTAACACTGATTTTCACCGACTTCAGCTAGAAACATCAAAGAGTTATAATGCGTTCATATGGTAGCCAAAATTTTCATACAACTCATCATAAAGGCTTATCGCCGGTACGGAATTGGTGCAACAATGACGAATAATATTAGTTATTATAATATATAACTTAAGATATAATGTATTATAATATATTATAATATACTTTAATATGATATATAATGTATTATAATATATTTTAATATGACATATAATATACGTTAGTTAATATGACATGTGACAAAAACATAATATAATGTATTATAATATACTTTAAAGTTTTAAAGTTTAATATGACATATAACATTTTTATATCTTATAATTAAATATTTAAAAATAATTTTTTAATATTTATATTGCAGAAGGAAAGCCCAATGGTTTGAGCTTTGACTTTTCTTGTGGGAGGTCCAAGGTTCAAACCCTGCGTGGGTGAGTGTGAGGGGGTGGGTGTGTTCATTAAAAAAATTAAATTATATTAATTACATTTTATTTATAATAATCATATTTAATTAATTTTAGTCCAACGGTTCGGACTTTGGCTCTTCTTTGGAAGGTCCAAGGTTCAAACCATGGCGTGGGTGAGTGTGTGAGGGGGTGGGTGTGTGGTGGCTTTGTGTTAAATTCCCTATTGATAAGTATAGCTCAACCCTATACGTCGGTGTTAGGGGTTTCTCACAATAACCAAACCAAAAATATATATATTTAATTAATTTTATATTTCATTAATTAATAATTTATCTATTTTTAATTAATATTTCACGAATGGGAGTGAATGTGAAATGCTTAGCAAATGTTGATTTGATTTAGTAAATGAAAATGTTGATTTAGTAAATTTATATATGATTTTTATTAACTTTTGTACGGCCGAACCCAAGACAAAAAAAAACATTTGCCGTACCGGCGAACCGGTTTCTTCGAACCCAAACCCGAACCCAAAACGAATCGGTATCATTGTAAATTTGGGAATTTTCCAGCAGATCTGTGCATTTCTCAATAGATATGAGAGTTATGCAACAGATTTGAGCATTACTCAGCAAATCTGTGTTGTTTTCCAACAGATCTATTAGTTTTCTCAACAAATCTGTGTTGTTTACCAGCAGATCTATTAGTCTTTCAGCAAGAATATTTTATTTTCTCTCCATAATCTTCAATTTGGGGGAGGAAAAACACAACTTTCTTGGCTGTAAGTCTCTATTTCAGTTGCAGATTTTATTTTATATTTGTGCTCTAATGGCTAGTTTGTCTAACATTATGTTAGAGGGTAACTAGAAATTTTCTAGGAAGAATTATAGTACCTGGAAACAGCATATGTTGGCCATTTTTTAGTACAGGTGTTTGGATCAACTTGTGTTGGGCAAGGAAACACAACCAACAACAATTGGAAATGATCAAACCAAGTTTGATGAGCAAAATAGAGTTGTGATGCTAATAAAGCTTTCAGTGATTGATGAAATGCTTCCCAAAGTGCAGATTGGGGGTGATGTTGCAACTATTTGGACACGAGTGAAGGATTTACATGAAACTTCAGATAAAGGTAGAACCTTCTTCCTTAAAAATTTACTATTTTCAAGCAAAATGGATGAAAGTGAGTCTTTACAAGATCATTTGCTAAAGATAAAAGACCTTAGAGAACAGTTGAATGCCATTGGGTGGAAAATGGAAGAAGACATGGTGGTAATCACTCTGAAGAGTTTACCAGCTTCATTTGAGCATTTTATTGAAACCCTAAATATTACTTCTACTGATGTTGACTTGAAGTTTGAGGATTTGAGCACCAAGCTCTTGCAGCAAGACAGGTGGAAAAAGCAATTTGGAAGTAGCAGTGGAAATGAGGGTTCAGAAATGGCTTTGACAACCAACTTCAAGGGCAAAGGCAAGTTTGCTAAGAATCACGAGGGCAGCAAGACAGATGCTTCAAGTAATCACAAGACTTTTAAGTGTCATTATTGTGGAAAAATGGGCCATAAGAAAAAGTTTTGTAGGAAAAGGTTATATGATGAGAAGAATAACCAAGGGCCAAAGAAGCAAGCCAATGTTGTGTTGTGAACTTCTGACCATTGCACAACTTACCCCAAAATTGGGGACCCACCTTAAAATTTTGGTTTTGGGTACTTTTGGGTTTGGTTTGAGCAATAAATTTTATGGGTTCCTACCCACGAAACTGCAGTAGGTGCTTTGTTGGTTAAAATCTCCTTTTGATTGTTTTCAAAGGTCTAGTGTTTGTTGGTTTTAATAAACTTTTTGGCATTTTTCTAGTTTTAATGTCTTGGTTAATTGTAGCCTTTCGAATTAAATTAATTTAAAATTCGAAATTAAATCAAATTTATATTAAAAGGCTATAATAATTAAATACAGCAAAATAAAAACAAAACAAAAAATTAATAAATATATGCTTTTATATATATTTTTAGCATAATAAAAATAATAATAAATGAAAAAAAAAATCATATATATTATATACATATATATATATCAAATAAATACAAAAAAAATAAATAAATAAATAACAAGCATGGTTAATGCTTTTATCTTTATGTAGTCTAATTCTATATTAGGCCTAGGAGAAATAAGGTTCATTTAATGCTTTAATTTTTATGAGATCTAATTTGATATTGTTTTCTTATGCGTTCAGGATACGGTGTTTGGAGCGGAGACTTGGCCGCCCGGCGGGATTCCCGAGACCAGCGTGGAGCTGACTCCCGACATCACAGCAGAGGTTGGGCACGGTGTTCGAAGATGACATGGAACGCGGACCGATAGTTGGACGTGCTCGGACGATCTGGACTAGCAGCGTGGCGGGTAGCACGCAGTTCGAGGCCTACGTGGGCGTGAACGTGAAGGATTACGTAGGCTAGCGGGACAATATAGACGGAGCGATGGGTGCAGATTTCCACACACACTGGGAGGCTACAACGATCACGTCCTCGGCAAGGACAAATGTCGAGCCATCGCACCCACTTTGAGCACCGAAGGCATGCTTCGGTGCGAACCCCCGGTAGTGACATGCCACCAAAGCGCGGGTAGTTGACGATGTCTACGTGGCGAATAACAAGGCCACCATTGCCAGCAACATCCGCGAAGTGTTCTGCTGCGAGTGCCGACCGAAACCGGGGACGACATGGAAACAACAAGACCACATGTGTATATTGAGCAAGTTGTATAAATGTTTTATTTCCAGTGGCATATTCCTATGTTGGATAGATAGATAAACTTCTTCTTTTGCTACTGTATTTCCCACAATTTTAGGAGTGCAACGACAACCACGGATGGGTATTGCCATGACGGGGAGCTTGGATTGGGATAGTGACCTCATTGAAAATTTCTTTGATTTGCGGTGCCAAGATATCTACCCCTTATTTTATATGCTCTGCTTGAAGATTGTCTGTGTCACGGGCTTTATCGGTTGCTAACTTTTTTATCCCTTGAATAATGTCTTCAATTGTGAAAAGTTCTTTCTTGACAATGATAGTAAGGGGTGTCTCCTGCTGGTTACTACGCTGATACGATTGTTTTGAATACTCCAACCACTGATTAACTGTTATGTTATTTTCAGTTTGCATCCTTTTCACGCTTAGTTCCTTCCAAAATTTCTTTGGTTCATGCTTCCCTAAATAAATCAATTCTTTCCTCCTTGTTCTAGTGTATTCTTCTTTTTTTGCCCTTACCAGTTTCTCGTATGCTTTTTTGTTTGCTCTTGTTTTACCCATTGGTTCCTTTAGTAATCTTCGCATTTTTTTGCAATCTTCATCGAACCATGGGTTGGTTGGGAAGCTATTCCTTTCTTTCTTTTTAGGTTTAGCTCTCTTGCATTTGTGTAGAGCTTCTTGAATAACATGCATTAACCATCCACTCTTACTGTAATCTCTACTACTATGATGTAGTTCTTCCCTTTCCTGTAACTTATTATTTAATAATGCTCTAAAATTCTGTCGATTTTCATCTGTTAAGAGAATGTTTCCCTTGTGAGGATATTTATTTTGATTGCCTTACAAGTGTTTTTCCCTTGGTTTGTCTCCATGCATTCGAAGTTTCATAACAATTGGGTTGTGATCTGACTTAAGTCCACTTCTAGCTCCTCTATTTTTGGTTTGTAATTCTGTGAGCATATTACATAGTCTATTACACTTTGTCCCTTATATGTTTTGCATGTATACTTTCCTGAATTTTTCCATTTGTTCATCCCATTGCAAATAATCAAATTGTATATGCTGCAAAGACCTAACAACTCTTCTCCATATTGCATGATAGCCCCATGTTCATCTTCTGAAGTCCTGGCCCACTGTTGATTTTCCTCTTTTGGCATCCAAAGAGGATTAATCTCAATATCTTCGTTACCTTCTAGAATGTTAGCTTGCTTATTTGTTGTCCTTGCATTGAAATCTCCAATTAATATAATCTCCCCCAACTTCTTGTATATTGAAATGTCTCTTTTTAGGGAGGAGTATGGGTCTTCTCCGTTAAGGTCATGTTTCTTATAGAATTTAGAATTCTTGGGAGCAAAATAACATGCTACTATGCTAATAACTGACTTATTTTCTAGGATCTTTATCCGGATGTACTTGTTTGTTTTCATCTTGTTTTTCAATTTTAATGACCCTATCCCATTCCTCTTTTATTAAAACCATAATACCCCCATGCCCTTTGCCATTTTCTGCTACTTTATTCCATATTGCTATTTTTTTGTATCCCACAAATTTTGGAGTCCTACATCCATCGTGTTCATGTGTTTCCGTCAATATGATTATATCTTTGTCTCTAGCAATGGGCCCTAACCCGGGTCCTCTTCTCCAAGGGAAACCTCTACGAGTTCCAACTTACCATTGTAAGATGTTCCCGGGCGAGCCATACTCCCTATTTGTTTTGGATTTGTTTAGATGTGATGTATGCCTTTCCATTTCTTAAATATGCCTGTTTCCCTTCATTCCTTGCTGCCCTCACCTTTTCCCATTCCTTATTTCTTTCTTCCTGCTGTAAAAATGTTAGGTCATCATCTAAATAAAATTGTGACCCTCTCAGCATGCCTTTGTTTTTAAGTAACCTTATTTTATCCTCGTAGCTCATCAATGTGACCCGAATATGTCTATCTCTGCCTCCTCAGCCTGCCAATTCTACTTACTTTTTTTATCTGACCCTTCCATTGTAATCGATCTGACAAGAAGTCCCTGGTTAAACGATTTGTGTCTTCCCTGTCCCCATAATCTTTCAACCCTTTGATGATTATATTTGTTATCTTCTCATGTCTTTCTTTCTCTTCTGTTATTTGAATTTTTACTTGCTTCTCTATCAACTCTTTTTGTTGATTGATTGGTTCTTTTACTACTTAAGACCATGTCTTTGCCTTTGCTAATTCATTTCATAGCTCTTTTTCTCTTGTTTCAATGTTTTGGAGTTTTTTCAAATACCACCCGACGCTGACTCTGACTTGGCAACAGCGGGAGGCGACGTCCTAGAGGAGACACTCGGTCAACCGAGATAAGACGCAGCTACCACCAGAGGATTCGGATAACGACACGGCAGACGCATGATTGGATAGACGAAACCCTGGGCGCAGACACAATAACGACCTCCACGTAGACCACGACGGACGTAGATTAGACCTGGGGCAGCTATCAAAGAGGACAATCTAGAGGTTGATGTGGACGGCATCAGGTTACACGCATGAGAAGAAGCCAATGGCAATACAGGCAGGGTCCAGTGCGTCAATTGAAGGCTGGTCCGCAGAGACCATGGTGGACAAACTACATGCAGATGAACGCAGCATAATTTCGCTCATGTCGGGGAGCGCGTAAATTGATGGGTTTTCGAAGAAGTCTCCTGCACAATACCTTAGCAGTATTTCCAAGTTTAGTTCTAAAACAAAGCTAAGTAGTTCCTTCTATCTGATGGCTCTACGTTTTGGAGCATGACTGGGATATTTAAAATGTTTGCTCGCCACTGCGCATATCTTTGTGTAATGCAATGGGTGAATATTCATCTCAACACACCTCTGAAAGAAAGCAACGTGGGCAATGTCGCCAATGGTAGATACTACGGCATGATAAACAGTCGAAGGCAGTTTCGACGACCAACAGATGGACCATTGGCACATAACGGGGTTTGGCATCAAATCACAACCTATTGCGGGGTTTCACAGTAGAAAGGGGAGCCACTTGAAGAAGGTTCTCGTGGACGGTACGGCGTCACAATGGCAACTCTGAGCTCAAGACAGATAAAACCGACGACAAGGCTAGACAAGATATGACTTGGATGTAGGCAACGTGATAGGATCGTGATGATGCAGTGTTTTATAATGTCTGCCCTTTCATTTTGACAGGATCGTTTTGCAGTGTGGAAGATACCCGAATTCAGCGACCACCAACAGATGGGAGGCGACCGCGGCTGACATGGAGACTATCGTAGCCATACGTGGTCACTAAGGACGAACAACCATAGATGGCATTAACGAACAAGGACAAACCATGGTCATTGGTGACGTAGCAGGATATTGTGACGTGGACTCCTAAACAACAATGTGTACCTGACGGGAATTAACGACACGTAAGGTGTTATGACCCTGGAACAAATACAGTGGACCTATTGTCATAGCGACGAGTAAGTTATAGCAGACAACTTGATGTTGTTTACCGGGTCACGTGGTTTGGCTTACCGCACACGCTTTTAAGGTTTGTTCGCCTCGAAGTGTTAGGTTTTTTTGGTGATTTGTATGTGCCTTGACCGAAAGGGGGAAGGTGTTGAATTGATATAGCAACAAACGCACACGTGGAGTCATAAGAAATAAAAGGGTTGCTATAGAAATAAATAAAAATAAATAAACCTTGGATATACGTGTGAAGCCGAGTCTTTCATTTAAACATGAAATGGATGTGCAACATTGGATTATATGGAACGTTGATTATAGAAGTGTTGCCAAGAACGTTTCAAATAAAGGGGATAATGATGCTCGGCGGTTACATGTAAAAAAGAGAACGATTACCACGCCCAACGAAAGAATGGGAAAAGAAAATTGTTTCAAAGATAGATCGCATGGAGCCAAACGAAGAGACAGGGACAACGAAGCTAGGCATTCATAAATCTTAAATACTACATTGAAAGATAGAAACAGGGGTTGGAAGTTTTGTCCAATGCCAAGGGCTAGACCTTTTTGGAGGCCAAGGCTGGAAATATGCTGCAAAGACTGTATTTTCTGCTTTTAATACAAATGATTCCAAAAATTTGTGTCCTGTTAGCAAGATAGGAGGAGATTATTTCTGCATGTTTGATTTAACTGTCTATTTTTCCCCTTTCATGCTATAGGCTTATAGATGATGTTAAATGCATTTTAATGGTTGCATCATTGAATGTTTAAAGCATGAAATTTATTTTCGTTTTCCTTAGAAGCTTGCACCTAGATTATTGTGGGTTGTGCAAATGCAGGTTCGGATAAACTAGGTTACATGCAGAAATTTCTCACATCTTCGGTTTTGCAGGAATAGGGTGGCATCATACTGGTGGTAGTTTGTTTTTGGTATTTTCAGTGTTCTGGTCCATTTCCAAACTTTTTATTTTATTTTTTCTAACCCTTCCCTTTTGCAGTTTTTTTTTAAAACTTCGGCGATTAAAATAAAAATCGAAAAAAATTAAAATCCCAAAAATAAATGCACGTATGGGTAGAATAAGCTTTAACGTTTCATTTTATGCAATTTCAATTTCATTTTGAAGCCATTTCGAAATTATAAAAATTATTCAAAGTTGTTTTTACAGGCATTTTATAATTTCGGATTTTACATAATTTTGCATTTTGAAGGCAAATCAGATTTCAAGCTTTGCATGTTTATTTTGCAAGCAATAAATTAACTTTCCTTTATGAAAATTCCAATTTCATTAAAGGGGAGTGATTTATATGGTATTTCAAAGGCCATTGTTTTTAGAGCAATAAATTGACGTCTCTTTATGAAAATTAATTTCATCAAAGAGGGGTAATTTATTTATTATATCAAAGGCTATTTTTACTTTCATATTCAAAGCAACATTAAATGAATCCTTTCATCATTTAAGTTTCACATTTAGAGATAGATTTTAATCTTCTATTTCATGCTCAAAGGAGGGTTTAATAATGCAAGATAAAACTTGTGTAAAATTTGTTTAACCAAAAGAAGATAAAATCTATCTAAAACACATCAAGATAAAATGAACTAAGGCTCTACATCATGGTCATATGAGGGCCAATCACATTTTCCTTTTTTAAAGTTTCATGAACAATCAATAGCATAGCATAATAAAATAAACCAACACAGGCCCCTTGTTAACAGTTACTTGCAAATCACTAAGGTATTCCTAGCACTTATTTGATATATCTTCACAAGATTACAAGCACACATTAAGTAAAAGGAACCTTGGAGAAATTTCATTTCTTTGCAAGAGAGGGTTTTCTAATCAAAATCCTGACTGTGATGAGGATTTTGCAATTGGAAAAAATTTCCACTCAACATGTTGCAGAACATAAGGAAGAGGAAGACCTCTTTGTGTTTATGGCACATGATAAAGCAGACAATGTGAAAACATCTGCTTGGTATATAGATTCAGGTGCATCTCGTCATTTTACCAATAGGAGAGATTGGTATATTAGTTATGTTGCTAATGAATCTTCTAATGACTCTGTGGTGTTTGGTGGTGGGGAGGAATACAGGGTAGAAGGCAAAGGTAATGTGCAGATAATCCTGTCAGGTAAAGAGATGGTATTTCTTAATGTTCACTATGTTCTAGGAATGGATAAGAATCTACTTTCTGTTAGTGAAATTATGAAGCACAACCCCCACTTACATGTGATTTTCAGCAATCACAAATGCTACTTTGTGGATAAGGTCAGTAAGAAGACAATCGCTCTTGGTATTGAAGAGCATGGGATTTTCAGGCTGGTTGATGCAAGGGAGGCGAAAGAGTATGCTTTGATGGCCAAGAGTGGTCAAAATAGCAGTGAACTTTGGCATCAAAGGTATGGGCATTTGAATTTGAGATCTCTTTCTTATATGGCTAAAGAAAGTTTGGTTGATGGCCTTCTAGTTATACAAAATCAGCAAGAAATTTGTGGAGCATGTCAGGCTGGTAAGCAGCACAGGACTCCATTTGAAGAAGGGCAAGCTTGGAGAGCTAAGGAAGTTCTTCAGTTGATCCATGCTGACATTTGTGGGCCTATGAAGACAACATCATTCTCTGGTGCCAGGTATTTTTTGTTGTTTGTAGATGACTTTTCCAGGAAGATGTGGGTGTATTTTTTGAAGTTGAAATCAGATGTGTTTAATGAGTTCAAGAAGTTCAAGGCTTTGGTAGAAAACCAATCCAGGAAGAGCATTAAAGTCCTCCGATCTGATAATGGTGGAGAATTCTGCTCTAAGGATTTTCTTGATTTTTGTACTCAAGAAGGCATTCAAAGGCAATATACCACACCCTACACTCCACAACAAAATGGAGTGGTAGAGAGGCGAAATCGTACCATTGTGGAGATGGCTAGGTGTATGTTAGAAAACAAGGTTGTTCCTTACAAGTATTGGGCAGAAGCAGTACACACATCAGTGTATCTTCTCAACCGGTCTCCAACAAAAGCGGTACACAAGAAGACTCCAGAAGAAGCATGGTCTGGACGAAAACCTCAAGTAAGTCATCTCAAAGTTTTTGGTTCAGTAGTATATGCATGGGTTCCTAAAGAAAAACGAACCAAACTTGATGCAAAATGCCAGAAAATGATGCTCACAGGGTACAGTGACAACCATAAAGCTTATAGGTTGGTTGATGTAGAGACTAACACAGTATGTCTTAGCCGTGATGTGGTAGTTGATGAAAACGCAGGGCTGTTTCAGAAGAAATCAGATCTAAAATCAGATCTGAAAGTTGCTGAAAATGAAGAGGATATGGCTAGAAAAACAGGTTTAATGGATGGGGCAAGTCAACAAGAGGTAGGAATCACCTCTCAGCATGACTCCCATGAATTTTCCAGCCAAGAAGATGCTAGAAATAGTTCAAATCAGCAGGAAACCAGCGATGTTTTGCAGCCACAGGAGAGCAAGAAAAGACCAAAGTGGTGGTACAACACCTATAATGATGCTCATTGGGATGAGCTGGCTGGTATGAGCCAGGAAGGTAGACCAAAAAGAGATAGGGCATCTGGTTCAGTGAATTATAATGATGATGCTCATTGTGATGAGCTGGCTGGTATAATTCAGGAAGGTAGACCAAAAAGAGGTAAGGCATCTAGTACAGTGAATTATGCTTTGATGGCTAACCTTCAAAACTCTTTTGAGCCTCAGGATTATGAAGAAGCCAAAGGCAGCCCAGAATGGGAAGCGGCTATGCAAGCCGAACATGAGACTTTGATAAAGAATCAAACATGGGTTCTCACAGAGCTACCTCCAGGGAAGAAACCCATTGGCTGCAAATGGGTCTATAAAGTCAAGTATAAGGCAGATGGGATGCTTGACAAGCATAAAGCAAGGCTGGTTGCAAAGGGCTTTGCTCAAAAGGAAGGGATTGACTATGAGGAGACATTTGCTCCTACTGCAAAAATGGGCACAATCCGCTTGGTTCTAGCCATGGCAGCACAGTTTGGCTGGAAACTACATCAAATGGATGTGAAGAGTGCCTTCCTCAATGGTGATTTAAAGGAAGAAGTATACATGTACCAACCACAGGGATTTCAGGTTCCAGGGAAGGAACATCTTGTATGCAGATTGAAGAAAGCTCTTTATGGGCTGAAGCAAGCTCCCAGGGCATGGTACATCAAAATTGATAGGTATTTGGGAGAACAGGGATTCAGAAGGTGTCCTTCTGACCCCAATCTCTACATCAAAGGCGAGAATGGTGATGTGGTGATTCTAGTGATATATGTTGATGACATTATCATCACCGGTAGCAAGGCAGGAGCAATTGCAAAGGTAAAATCAAAGTTATGTTTAGCCTTTGACATGACAGATTTAGGCCTTCTACATTACTGCTTAGGTGTAGAAGTTTGGCAAACAGATAAACATATTTTTGTTTCACAAACAAAATATGCCAAAAGTTTGTTAGACAAGTTCAGGATGGCAGATTGTAAAATCTCATCTACACCTATGGAGAAAGGGCTGAAACTTTCAGCCAAGACTGATTCAAAGGCAGTCAATGAATCAGTCTACAGGCAACTAGTGGGCAGCTTGATCTATCTTACCGCCACTAGACCTGACTTGAGCTATGCAGTCAGCTATATCTCCCGATTTATGCAAGCTCCAAAAACAGAACACTGGACAGCAGCAAAGAGGGTGCTACGGTATGTAAAGGGAACATTGGACTTTGGCATTCTATATGGGAAAAGCAAGGAGCCTCAGTTGTGTGGCTATTCTGACTCGGATTGGGCAGGATCCATGGATGACAGGAAGTCTACAACAGGTTATGTGTTCAGCCTTGGCACAGGGGCAGTTTCTTGGATCAGCAAGAAACAACATGCAGTTTCACTTTCCTCTACAGAAGCAGAATACAGAGCAGCAGTAAAAGGGGCATGTGAAGCAGTTTGGCTTAGAAGAATGCTTGCAGATTTGCAAGTCCATCAAGATGAGCCCACGGTACTACTTTGTGATAACCAGGGAGTTCTCAAGCTGGCAAAGAACCCCATCTTCCATGAGCGAACAAAACATATTGATGTGCATTGTCACTTCATTCGACAACTTGTAGAAGATGGAGAAGTTGAGCTGAAATATTGCCCAACTCAGGACCAGACTGCAGACATTTTCACCAAGTCTCTTGGCCCAGATAAATTTGTAAAATTCAGAGACAAACTTGGTGTGGTTTCTAGAATGACCATTAAGGGAGGATGTTAGAGTTATTTAGTTCATAATGGTCATCTAGACTATAGACTTAGGCATATTAATAAAGTCACTTGTTGACTTAGTCTAATTCATGCTTTAGTGTTGTATTAATGACTTAAAGTACATTTAAGTCATTTTAGGGTTTATGTCATTCCTTGACTATAAAAGGACATGTGCTCTCTTCATTTCATAAGGAAATAAGCATTCCCTCTTTCAAGTTCTTTGTGTTCTTGGTTTCTTTGTGTGTTCGGTTTCTTTTCTAATAGAAATATCTAAAACTTCGCACACAACACATGATAGAGAATGCCGAAAAATAAAAAGATATATCAATAAAATCAAAGAACTTACAATTTTTTTCAGAGAAGCCAAAGATGAAAATTTTGCAACGTTTATCTGAGTTCAAAACTTATTGAAGAAAATGAAGACTCTAAAGGTGCTATTATATTACCTATTGATATAGGTAAGATAATGTATATGGCATTACTTACTCTTGAAGTTCTTAAAGACAAGAACAAAAGACAAGAAGAAATAATTAAAAAATTGAAACCAATGACGAAAGATGTCAACAGTAACACAAATGACTTTAAGGCATATGACAACAAATGCTCTTCTTCAAAAAACAGATTTGGATATAAACAAAGAATGTACAAAAGGCATATGTGTTGATACAGAGTCACAGACAGTGTTGATTTGAAAGTCTCAAACGATAAACAGAACAATAAGTTTTTACATTTTTCATGTGTTAGTATCAAAAACAGAGCTGATAATAATGTACCATAGGATTCATATGATAGCAAGGACAATATCAATATCAGTAATGGAATCTATTTATGTGATGACTTGCTCGTAAGAATGACTGGTACAAATATCAGCACAAAAGAATAGATTCAGTGCCCAAACATGGAGTACCAGAGTTAGTCCAGACAGACCAAGACAAGAATCAAGAAGATTGAAAGCACATGAAGGCATAAGGCCTTCATATCAAATAATGTAATACGGGGGGGTGTTGGAGGTTTTAGTTTTTACATTATTTGGTACCTTGCAAGATTAATGCAAGGACCTTGTTTAGATTAGGGTGTGTTTAGTATTTGAGTCTATAGTATATGTCACGTTATTAAGTGAGAGTTATGAGTCATGTAAAAAAGTGTGGAGTTATGTGTCATGTAAAAAAGTGTGGAGTTATGTGTGTGAGGTGTCATGTTAGTGAGTGTGAGTTATGTGACTGAAGTGTCATGTTTAGAAGAAAGGAGTTATGTGCAATCATGAGAGACTGTCTTTACGTAAAATGTGAGATTTATTATTATGTATGAGAGATGTGAAGAGTTGAATCTCCCATGAGTATTAGGAGATGAAGAGTTTATTAAGTGTAAAGGTCAAGAGTCATGTGCATATGAAGAGTCTCATGTATGTATATCTTAAAGACAGCTTTGTAATATGAGATCGAAGAAGCATTGCATTTATGCATTGCTTAGAGTAGATACTTCAATAAAAGATTTAAGTGATTTGTTGTTCAATTGTTTGAGTGAATACATGATTTTATTGTCTTGATATTTTGTGAGATATTGGAAGAGAACTCTATTGCTAACAACATGAAGAATGGCCTTTTGTGTCTTGGATTACCATATCAGTTTTAACTGTTGCACAAAAGACTGTCAATTTGTGTGCCAAATTCATATTTGATATTCTGATGAGTTACAGCATGATTTCATGGCATGGTGTTACAGTCTTCATAAATGAGAAGGAAAGCCATAGTTAAAGACAAAGAATGTCTTTGATGAAATTGAATGTTGGAAACAAGCTAGATTGAGGCATTGGAGCTCACCCCCAAAGCAACCTTTGATATATGGAAGCAAGGATTTTCTGTGGCATTCAAACATATCATTTATTTCATCCTTAATTGTTCTTGGCATAGGCTGTCAACTTGACACATAACCACCTCATCCACCATTTGATCATGAGTGGCTGCTTCCCATTGTATGAGTCTCATATACCTTTATCGGTCAGCCTTGTTTCTCATGCAGGTTGCCTCACTTTAAGTGTCATAACGGCTTGTCAAACTAAAGATTTTTTTCATTGTATGATTTTATATTATGCATAGCAACTTGAATAAATTCACACCATATTCCTGAGTTTTTGAGGTAGGCAACTTAAACTTTGGAAACTTCTTTGCCCTATATGAGGTTCTATGCATAGCAACTTGAATTACCTTGCACCATATTCCGGAGTTAGGAGGGGCAGCAATTTGAACTTTGGAACCTTTCATTGGCCTATATGATGGTTCCAAGTCCAGCACTGGAGTGTGAACGTGGGTGAACCACATAAGGGATTAATCTGGTAATTTCTTCCCTTTTTTTGGTAACGAATTTTGCTGCTATAATCCTGTGTTAATAATGTTTGAAATTTTAAGTCCTGTAACATAATGTGCATGTAAGGCAGTTTGCTTATTCAGTTTTGTTTATGGTGAAATTTGACAGTAGCCAGAACTATCCTAGGCTAATGAAAGATCAATGCTTAAACATTAACCCAAAAAATATATCCATGCCTATAATCTTCCTGATGTGCTCCTCTTGTACAAATACATAAATTTGTAACCAAGCAAAATACATGTTATATCCTGACATCAAGGTAACATAGCCAGAACAGTAAGACCCGAGAAATACACATTTGTTGTTCGAAATTGTTTTTAACTATCCTAAATTTCAACATCCTTTGATAGTTGAAGATGAACTTGTTTGGATGTGCAGATTTATCATAGAAGCATCCTACATGAAATCAACCTATATCAAGTGCTGCACATGGTAGTATCATGCATCACACTCTCAGCCTTTGTTTATGTGGCTCCCTAAATTGTGATAGGGATGACAAATTGATCCATAACACATGGGCTTCCTCACACAAAATGTTGCGATTGCTTAAAAAATGGAAGTAGTCTCTTAGTTTTCTTCAAATCTAGATCAATCCCTACAGTAAAACATTAGGAATCTCAGGAGACTAGGTTGGCAAGTAAATTTCCTTATATAATTATAACTAAAATCAATTACATAATAAGGATATTCCTGAGAAAGTCCATTCATCAGGTCAATTCAGAAACCTGGGAAATCCCCAACACTATAATAATAAATGACCTTATATTTGGAGCAAACACTAGTGGAAATCTAATATTTTCAATTAAAAAATTCCTTGAATAATAAAATAATGTAAAAGCTACTATCAAGTGGTATTAGTCCAACCGGTTAAATTCCTCAAAATTTCAAGGAGGAGACCCAAGTTCGAATCTTGCCAAAAGATACATGGATAATATCCAAGCTTTGTTATAATACCACTAAGTGGCGATGATGTAATACGGATGGCGCCCGTTTCAATCCCATATACCCCATTGAAAAAAATAATAATATAAAAGCTACAAATAAAGAATTTAACCAATCCTTAAGTGGTCGAAAACGTGGACTTCCAACGGCAAAATCCAGGTTCAAATCTTACCAGATAATAAAACAACACCACAATGTGGTTCCTTGAAATACCATGGCAACATGGTTATGATGTAACACGGGCAGGGCCTGTTTCAATCCCATATAACCAATTAAAAAATATATATTAGGCATTGAAAGCCAAGATAGAAAGAAGTTAAGATGGAAACCACCAAATAGAGGCTTCATAAAGTCTCGTATTGACGGTGCAGCCAAAGGCTATCCTAGCCCTCTTGGGCAACCTAGTGCCTACGTCAGGGATAATAAAGATAAGATTATTTCAATTTGCCAAAATGGTATTGATCTAAACAGAAACAAAAACAAGATTGCAGAGGTGAAGGTTTTTACTAGAGTCTGAAACAAAAATTGACAATGGCTTTCTAAGTCTGGAATTGGAAGGAGATATGAGATGTGGTGAAGACTATCAATAAGGAATATTGCAATGAATGGCAGTGCAGGGCTTTAATGGAAAAAGATACCATTTTGAAACATATATTTAAAAGCATTTCTTCGAAACAGCATTGGGAATGCTAACAGAGGTGTGGGCTGGTTGCTAAATCTAGATGTTAACAAGCAAGAATGATGACATAAAGCTCTACTCATGTCCAGCTGCCTCAAACAGAAGGTAAATAAATCATTAAAAGATAATATTGTAAATGGCTATTACATCAATGATTGACCCAATAATTGATATGAAATGCAGTATTGCTCCATTTTGTCCATATTTGATGCTGGTTATTCTTCAATTTCACTTTTCAAATGGTTGAGAATCATGGAAACTTCAACTGATGTGATCTAGATCCTATCCTCAATCTTAAGCTAATATAGGCAGATCTCAGACATCCAATTACTCTTTTTTGGAGGATTTGGGATTTATTGACCAGCCTCTATCACATTTCAATGCTCAATATTGGTTTCCTCTTTCAGTAAGCTCTTCAGATTGTTGTGCTTTGCTGCCTTAGCTGGCTGGATTTAGGGCTTCATCTACCTAGGGTCATTTTGAAGGTATTGCTGGTCATCTTGTGACAGAGTAGGAAGCTCAACCCCGACTGTTTATGTCTCACCGGATCAGTGACGTTTCCATTGCTATTTAGAGTCACTTATAAAACATCCCTTCACCTATGAGGTCAACCCCTTAAAAAATCCTTTGTAGGAAGCTACCAGCATATACCTAGATGTCCGAAGGGCTGTCCCCAGAACATCATCCCTAAACCTTCTAGGAAGTTGATATGCTGCAGAAGCCTCAAAACCAAAGAGAAGGAAATTTATGGGGACAACTCAATTACCTCTGCTGCCAAATTCACGAGGAGAATGAAAGCTATGTCCTAACAATTTCTGAAATACTTGAAGGCAAGAGTTTATGGTTTACATAAAATCTTGCTGAAGCTGCTTGGTCTAAGACCACCTCAAAATAAGATTGTGTCGGTGTGGATTTGACACCTTAGTTTATCGCACTTGTAGGCATATGATTTGTGACATGAAAGAAAATCACATCTATGTGAATGCATTAGTGCACGAGGGACATTGGTAGTGAGTTATTTTGTGTAAATAGAATGTTGTGAGTATTTTGTCACAAAGTGTTTTGTATGTGTGTACATGCCATATATAAGTGTTTGTAATTGCATTATGGGGTATATTTTATGCTTCGTGCATATAGTTAGTTCAGCTCCAGTTAGACACTTGTCCCTTGCCTACTGATTTTGTGATACCAGTATGCATGCCCATTTACCTTTGTCAAGGCCTTAAGTGGAGATATAGAGGTTAGACATCTATGTCTGACAGATTTATGGTCTTTGTGTCATATGCATGACAAGATCACAATGGATTGGAGATATTTGGCTTATGAAGGATACTTGTGTGTGATGTTACTTCACATGTATCTATAAGTTCTTCCCATTGTGCATCTTTATTCATATATAATGCAATTATATCATAGGTCTTGCATTCTATTTCTTTGTAGGGGGGTTCTCCAATTTATTGTCATTGCCTATGCAAAGTTGAGTCAAAGTTGGTGTCGTGGTGTTGTGACAAGCATCTTACTATGGAATACAAACAATGACAATAATGGGAAGATCAAAGTGTCATCAACGAGTGCAATTGTCCAAGCATGATTTCACCCCCTTGGGAGGAAGGACAATAGAAGCCTAGCCTAGAAAGTGATACACATTTATTGACGTCGATGAGTTTCCAAGTGACGACAGAGTGCCAACGAAGGCACGCATGATAACAAAGGAGTGTGACAAAGGTATGCATGACAACACAAGGTGCAATGAACACAACAAACACATATATAATGATGCAAGGTGCAACAAAAAGCCAAGTGAAAACAAGTCTAACGATGAAGAAAACCTAGTTCAGTAAGAACGGTTGAAAGTAATTGAAGCAGGTTCTAAATCCGATGATTCATAAGTCACAAGTTCGGCACTAGAGCAACTATAGCTTGGTCTATTTACTAATAAGCAGGACAAGAGTCCAACACTAGACCAATTGCAAGTTGGTATACCTAATAATAAGCAAGACATGAGTCTAACATTGGAGCAACTTCAAGTTGACGTGTTCAATGGTAAGCAAGGTGAGAGTCCAACATCAGTGCAATTGCAAGTTGGTGTTTTTAGCATGTTCGATGGTGAGTAATATGGGAGTACATCCTTAGAGAAACTACAAGTTGAGGAGTATGTTGGTGTGTGGCATGGGAGTCTGACATTATAGCAATTGCAGGTTGATGGGAGTCTAGCATGGAATCAACTACAATGTATTGAGTATAAAAGAGCGCACGACAAAAGTCCAAAATTGGAGCAATCATTCCCTATGTCATATCAACCAATTACAGTGATGACTCAATATCGGTATGACGCAAAGTGTCCCACATTTCATAGTGGTGAAATAAAGGACCTAGGCAGACACTAGAAAATATGCATCACAATATGGAAGGCCAATGGGGAGTAGAAAGAAGTAGACCAGAGGAGGTTATTGCCTATGACGTTGTGTCACATGGTATTGCCAAAGGCAAAGTGCTAGACCTCAGAGGAGTTACAAAAAGCCTTTGTTAAGGAATTCAAGTTGTTCCATAATGACATTGAGTTCATTGCAAAAATCTATAGAATAGAGGAACATGAGCCAAAGCCTGTTCAATCCTACAACTAGATGTTGAATTGTTGGTCAAGCAATGCATTGAAGAAGATATGGCTTGTGGGGGGTCTTCTTCCTCTGTAAAGGACGAAGATGAAGGCGGTCCTTTTGATGTCATGTCAAGAGGCCTTTGAGCGAGCCACAAACCTGGAAAGTGATCCAAAGATTCCAAACACATCATTCACATGTTGAAGTCAAGAATTAGTGATGAAAGCAACCACAAAGACTAGAGTAACTTTGAAAATGACAGTAATAACTCTAAGAACCCGAGCAACTCAAAGGATCATTCTAGGTTATCATCCAAATGTTGGGGTTGGGCAGTTAGTGACTAGAGTGACTCTGAAAATGAGAGCGATGATTCCAAAAATGAGCATGACATGGAGAACAAGCATAACGAGGCAAGAACATTGCTAAGTGTTCTTCGTAAGAAGATGATGTGTCTATTTAAAGAATACAAAAATAAACAAAGCTTAGGGTGGAATGATTCCAAAGGAGAAGTATAGATAGTCTATAGGAAGGACATTCGACAAAGCAATGCCTCTTCAATTTGAAGAACATTCAATAGGTATATGCAGCACAAAGGGGCATTATTCCAACTAGAGGTGCCATTTGTGATATGGTTCATGACAATCGCCAAAGCAATGGAAGATGTGTTGCATATGATACAAGAGGCTGACCCATTGTGCAGTGCCATGTCACTTTTACATACCTTTTGCATGAGATTGCAAAAAGTATGTAAGCTTAGGCAGGCCAATAATGCGTACAAGGATCGCAAATTTTAAGAAGTCAATAAGCTAGACGAAGCAGAGGGGAATGAGAACTTGATTGCAATGAGAAAGTAAAGCATGCCATGGTAGATGCGTAACGGGTTGTACAACTTTCAACACCAACATAATCATAGTCGTCTACCTCTGAACTAGAAATGAAATTTGCAACATAAGATGCGGAAACCTTGGAAAATGTTGGCATTATTGAATGTTTTTTATTACAACCAGGGGGGATGAGGATGGAACTACAAACATGTTTGACAATGAATGAGAGGAAAAATGCAATCCAAATGATGAAGGATGCCATCTGGTTATGGAAGATCATCAGGTGAGGAAACAAGCCTTATAATTGAACATGAAGACCGTTTGAAGGATCGAGGATATCACCCGAAAAAGGAAGTTCAGATCATAATTACAAAATTCATTGAGCTTTTGAAAAACTCGTCCAATCTATGCCCAAGTCGGCCCACCCAAGTTTTTTTGACCCGGATCGACAAGTTTTTCTAGACTTGCCAAGTTTTTTTTTTTTTACTCGCAAGTTTTTTTTACTCGCATCAGCAAAAACACAAAAACAGCATCAATTTTTTTTTCCAAATCAGCCTCATTTTTGTTGTTTCCACTTGAAGAGAGAGCAAAGAGACGGTGAAATCAGACCCAAAAAAAAAAAACTCATTTGCATCTTAAACCCAAATTTTTCCTAGTTTTCAAGAATCTAACAGCTTCCCAGCAGTTCCATTTGAGAAAAAAAACAAGAACCAAAAGGAAGGCTAATGCCACAAGGCCCACTTGATTACAAAGGACCAAAGACAAAAGGAAAAGAAAAATTAGTCAGCAGAGTACAAGGATAAGGTCAAAGAAGATCAACAATGGAAGTTGAGACCAAAAGGGTAGACAACATTAAGAGGAATCTAAACCAATCTTGTATGGAGTTCCATGGCAATATGTCCCATCCCATGCAAAGTGTTAAACCTTCAATAATCAAGATCAATATTTCTCTGCACTTCCTTGTAATATACATTCTCTAGAACATTCGTCTAACCACTAGGCCTAGGAACAAACAAATGCTTCCAAAATCCTAACCAACACAAAAAACATTCACCATGTTTGAGGCAACTCAAAGGCATCAAGAATTAGACACGAAAGATTGGAACAGTACAATGCTTGGGCCCTCTTACAATCCCAGTGAGATTTATACGATGCACATAAAAGAGCAAGAGACCATTTAAAGAAGCACAAAATGTCCTTGAGGTTTCTTTCTAAGGAAGACAAGTTGACAAATAATTGTGATATGTAGTTATAGCCTTTAAAGGATAATATTCTATCCATACTCTGCCAAAGAACAGTGTCAACTGTGTTCAGTGTTGGTTTGAGCATTGCACCTGTGTACAACCACAAAACAAGAATAGGAGATAACAGGACTTTAAGGATTTCCTAACAGTTGCCACTAGCCCATATATAATCATTGATCTATGGGAAGCATTCCACAATCTGAGAACCACAGAAATTAGAAGGGATTAGTACTGGCCTTATGTACTCTCTCTAGACTCTGACTCAATATGAAATATTAGCAAACACTACATATTCATCAAAAGCAATTAATTACAAATAAACAACACGTTAAATGACAACAAAAGGACTTGCAAATGCTCCAAGACTGAATCTAACAGCCACCCAGCAGTTACATTGATGTGTGTTTTGTCAGTTTCATGTGTAGTTAAGGTTGTATTGCTTACAGTATTAATTTTGGATTTGCATTATGTTTATTAAGTGTAATTAGCATTAGAAAAATGTTTTTCCAATGAAAATTTGCATTTTCTTTGGTTTTTTTTGCCGAGTCCAAGTCCAAGTCAAAAATTGGCCTTGCAGAGTCCACATCAATTCCAAGTTTTTCTACTATGGTTCAGATGATGAAGGATGCCATTCGAGTGTGGAAGCCTGTTGTCTAGATGATTGTGGGTGTTGCACCAACCTGGAAGACAAACACAGTCTGGGTAATGACAAAGCTAGTTCAAATGAAGACAGAATGGGCAAACATTGTAATGGCCATCAAACTGGAGCAACAACGGCAAAACATAGAGGAGTTAAGAGAGTTGATACGACAACAATTGCAACAAAGATAAAAAAAAGTAAATCGACAATAATTGACCCGCTATAACTGATAAGTTCTTATTAAGTATCAAGTGCATATTGTTTGATGATAACTGGATCATATATTTACTTTGTCTATTTTACCAAGTAAACTATAATTAGTGTTAAGTCTTAATAAAGTTTGGGCCAAAGTCGATATTTCTGATATGTACTGCAGTGGATATGTCACCATTGTCAATTTTCTTGGCTCAGGGCATAGACAAAACTGGATTTTGATCATTGTCATTTAATCCATATGTTAATATAAGTACCCAATTAGATAAAACAGTAAAAGGGAAAGGATGTCAGTTTCTTGCCAATTTGTGAAGCGTATCCCACACATAAAAGCAATCTCTAGCTTGCATATAAATTCAACATTGGACTTTTAGCATAAATAATTATGTGATGAATTATAGCCAATTCTGTGGTGGTGGTGAAGGTACAGGAGTTATACATTGTTAGAGGGGATATGAATGCTCTTCTTGGAGAGCATACCTAGGTAGTATAAATAAAATTGAAGGGGTCCATTTGCAGAAGCACAACCCTAGAGCTAGAGGTGTGTGAAGGATCACAGACCAAGGTATGCTAATCAAAGTACAGGTCCTCCCTCCAAAAAATGATGTGTCCCCAAAGCATAGGGAGTGAGGGGTGAGTAATAATAAAAGTCAAGTTCTCACATGAACCTTGTTCACTTGGAGACACTTTCAACTTAAGTGAAGACTTTGGTACTCCAAATAGGAGGTGCAAGGTTCGAATCCAATATGTGTAAGGATGTACACCAAACTCCAATAACTAGAGTATTAGAGTTTGGGTAGCTTTGTATATTGGATAAACAAAATAGTCCCTTAATACTGACAGCCTCAAGGACATAAAAAACTACTCTCCTTTTTCCTTTTTAATCAAGTATTCATCACATCCCAAATGGACTCTAATGACCATCCTTGTTAAATTTGCAAATTTGGCCTTCAAGGGAAGGGGGAAAAAGTTCAAAGGACTGGTATTTTCAAAAAGGCTTTATTTTGTTTGGGGAAAAAATATAAATAAGTAAAATTACACGCACACACACATACAAATAGACATGCACGTGCAGATACAGCCATTCTCCCAAGCATTTGTCCAAATGGAGCCATCATTCATGATAATAGAATAGTTAACAAAAATAACAACTCAAATGATTTTTCCCCTCTATTCAATTTGAAAAAAAATCTTAATATAATTGAAAATTTATTCAAACTTTTAATAAGGTCCAAACCAGACAGAACTGATTTGGTCTGCAATAAAAGTTATTTTAGAACCAAAGCTGGTAACTATGCTAATGACTCACAGCCAAAGCAGTAGCTATCAATTTTCTACTCTTTGTACTTGCTACTAGATCTGTGACAGGATTTGATAGTGACAGTGTTTGTACATTTGATAATTTTTAGCAGCACTTTTCTTTGATGCCTACTAATTACTAAGGAAACATGACCCAACCACCAAAGTGTGGATAATTTTTTGCCACACTTTATATTTGTGTTAAATGCTTTTCAGAAGGAATTTAATGAAAAGGTTTTCAATGATATTGATATTTCTGCTTAACCCTCTAAGATTTTTCAATCCCAGATGTTTGCAGTGATCTGATATGATATTTATGCTTTTGCCTTTTTGCTTAAATGTTGCTATCTTTTGTGTGGATAGTCATAATCAGTGTTACCAGGTTCGGCAAATTTTATCAAAAATGTCTGAAACTTGGTGATTTTCTACTTTACACAAACAAATTGGACAAAGAACAGTCAATGGAAAAAACTTGTCCATTTCTGTCTTTCATTCCCACATCTACTTGATTCCATTCTGCAGTCACAAAAACCAAAGGTTCGAATAAAATAAACAAAGAAAAAGTTAAGTTTACAATCTCAATACGGCAAAATGATATTAGTGCAACTCATTCATAGAGGCACTTACAAGTGAATACTATTTTTGTATGAAATGTGAAATTCTCTGTACATATTATATTTATTTTAGACATTTACATTTAAAAATATTTAGTTCTTTTTTTTATCTTCATGGCAAATTTAAAGCTGATTTTTCCAATGATGATTTTTTTTTTATTGATTAAACTCAAACCCGAACCTGAACCTGGTAACTTAGGGCACAATGATGCCTTTGGAATTAAAATGTCCAACTCACTCAGGTCATTTGATTATTGTGATCTTGTTTTTGACACACACCTTTCACACAGTATTCCCAGATTTATTCTTCCCCAGATTGCAAGACTGGACAGTGCTGGGTTCTGCAGTGACCATTTTTACCACCCACGGAATGTGGAAGCTTATCCTCTAAGCCAAAGGGTGTCAGGAAGAAAATAGCTTTCATTTTCAGAAACAGTGTGAGGGTGGGTGTAGATGAGCACCAGCCAGGACAAAATAGCCTTAGTGGAACTGAAGGTACACAAGGGGTTCCGAATAATTAAAAAGAATAAGATTGATCTTCCAATGAAGAATACATAGGTTGTATAAATAAGATAATGGGCTACATGTGGAGAGACATGTCCCCCGTAGGGTGTGTGTAAGAGTCATATCCTTGCAATCCTAATCAAGGTACAAGTGATTCATTGAAAAAAACCTGATGGTCTGTGAAAGGGGATGGTACAGAGTTTTCAAAAATTAAATGTTAAAACAATGATACAAAATATATTCCTGGCAACTTATCTTCCTTCTTTAAAGACTGGTCTCCAGTGGCTACACCTATAAGATAAAGATAAGTATAAGAAATTAAGGAATCATTATTACCATAAGCAACCAGTAAAGTTGGGTCTGCATGTACATCAACCAAAACCTGCACAACATATTTCCTGTGATCAGTGATAAAGAACAAATACAAGTTTGATCTTTGAATTATGCCTTTTGATTTGCAAGTAAGACTTACTCTATAATATGTAATAGATAACATTACACAGGAAAAAACAGGTGTGAGAAATAACATCAATAAACAAATAAGCTGTCATGGCTCCAAAATTTCAACTAAAAAGAATCAAATTGGCACCTATATTGCTCAAATGGCCTCTGAAATGGTTCCTTAGTGAAACAGAGTTACACATTTGTGAATCTCTAGAAACAAGCCAAGAAGCCACTTAAAGAGCTCTAGAAGCAAACTAAGATTATAATGTGGCCTCCATGAGATGTGCAATTAGCAAATTGACAAGATATGCCCCAACCTAATATCTCTTAGTGGAGATAGTTGGGCACTTAAGAGACATAAACTTGTATGTAAAGGCATGGCAACTTCCTCAAACCACATTCAGACCATTATTATGCATAAATCAAACTTAATAAAAGCATAACTGCAAGATGCTGTCTATTATAGCACATGTTTTCATGTCTCTAAGGTCACTGACATAAAACTTTGCCTAGTTATTCATGTATGCCAATGCATCCATATTAAATCTCATTCACTAATATTTCCAGGTAAATTCAGATCAGACCTCTTGGTCTTGGAATTTATTGTTTTATGAAGAAAGATGACATATATTGTGCTGACAGATTTTTTGTAAGGTAAATTTGGCAGCCCACAATATCCTCAATATTTAAGTACAGAGTATTACTCATAAAAAATGGGCTACTGAAGAGTGCAATATAATGAACAACAAACAATTCTGAGCAGCAAATCCAAAGTTAAGGTCATTTAAATGAAATGGTCTTGAAAAGTTGAAAGCAAGGGCCAATGGGCTCTAGGGAACTTGCACAATGTTTCGGTCAAAGAATTGTGCAGATAAGATATGGGTCTCAGATTTTTTACAGTTATACACTACCCAAAAATATTATTTGGATGATGATAAGGTCTTGTTTGGGTTTTTCCTGATTTTGGCATTAGTGCCTTTGCCGTTCCTATGGTGCTGATCCTTGTCAAGAATTTCAGAATACAGTATTTAAAATAATAACCAAAAATATCATAGTTTTCATGTTTTTACTTCTAATATCTGATATTCAAACAAATTCTAGATGTTTTTATTTTCAGTTTTCATTTTCAGATGTAGGTTTTGAAATGCAATGGCAAGTACCCAGATCTAGATATCGACAGATGTAATAGAGCCTATCAATTGTATTTCTGTTTCCAAAAATTCTGATTTCAGTTATGTACATTATATATCAAATTTCGGCTGCTAAATATTCAGAATGTAGCAGAATCTAGATTTGGAGGCACAGTTGGAAATCAGAGGAACAAAAATGTGTGTATGCACTGGATTTTTTGGTGGCATTCAATCATTAACAGTTGTCTCACATATTCTCTCCCCAAATAGACAATAACAGCAAATTCACAATAATTTGAGAAAGAAAGCTAAAATAAAATTATAGAATGTCCACACATAACTAAAAGAAGCCCATGGGACTCAACAGGACAGAAACTTAATTAGAAGTGCCAAGAAGAAACACCAAAATCTAAAATGAATTATCTAATACTAAATCTAGGAAAAAATATAAGTGATTAAAGGGTAGAGTGTAGACCCAAATAAGTAAAACCTGGGCAAGTGGGAATATACAAAAAGAACAAAATACAAAAAGGCTAATATATGGTAGGATGATATCCTCAAGAAAATGTCTTGCACTAAGAGGGGCAGACAAACAATTCTAGGAGGAAGCAAGGCACTCTTCCCCATATCTCTTTTACATCCATGGTGGACAATCCTCTAAATGTAAAATAAAAATTTGGATAATGTGTGTTTGCCCATGAAATTTAGACCATTAATACGGGAGCTTAGTTGACACTCTCCACTAGGTATTAAAATAAGAATTTTTTGGGATTCCTTGGAAGCAACATGCAAGGGTGATGTCATTTCATAGACCTGTCACTCTACATTAATGAATTTAGTAACCCACAGGCACCTGATACTTCCAACGGATGAAACAGGTTGACAAAATGAATAATCAATTTTCTGGTCCTGAAAAACCCCCTGTAGATCCCAATGTCTGAGTAGTTGCTTCCCCATGGTAAACGGCCAAACACATCTAATCGCAATTTTTTAAAAATAAAAATAGCAAGGACCTCCTTCAGTCTTTGTACAAACAATAACATTTCCCTTAAATTTCATAATAGATGAGTCATCTAAAAACAAAATGTTCCTCTGTCTCCACCTCCTCAAGAGAGCAAATGACGACAATCCTTCCACCCAGTACAATATGGTGATTTCTTGACTCGTAACTATTAGGAATACAACTGTTGCCACATTTTGTTAAGGGGTACAAATTCTGAAAAAATCTGAAAAATTGCTGCTGCCTCCCTCCTTCCTTCCTTTCCAGCTTCGCTCATGCAGTTTCCATGTTTCATGTTTTCAGTTTTCTGTTTTTATGCTTTGTTTTCCAAGTGTTCCAGCAGTCTCGGTGAGTTTGGTGAAAAGCCCAAAAATTTCTAAGTATGGGGCACTCTCGCGGTCGCTCCACTTTCGGGCGATTCCGAGAGTCGCTCCCTCTTTCGGGCGATTCCCAGCTTCGCCTCTCCCCTCCAGTGATCGACGGCATTCTCGAGCAGCTGAGCAGACGGGAAAATGGTGAAATTTTTCTAAGTGTTGAAGATCGAGCGACTCCCGTCATCGCCTTAATTTTTCAGCGACGCTCGTCATCGCCGCAGCCTCCAGCGAACCTCAGCAGGGGAGTAAGCTTCAAAAATGCTAAGTGTTGGCTTGGGAGCGACCGACGTCGGTCGCTCATCCCTCGAGCGATTCCCGTCGTCGCTCCCCTTTCCGAGCGACCGTGGGCGAAGGAGGAAAAAGAGACGAAAATGCAAAATATTCTAAGTGTTGGTTGGGCAGCGACCGACGTCGATCGCTCGTTCCTCGAGCGATTCCCGTCGTCGCTCCCCTTCTTGAGCGACCGCGGGCGAAGGAAGAAATAGAGATAAAAGAAAAATGTTCTAAGTGTCGCTCAAGGCCTCCAGCAACTCCTGGCGTCGTTCAAGACAGCCCGCGATCACTGTCCCCACCTGTCGTCGCCAAACAAGTCTAGTAAAGGCAGCGCTCGAGGATGACGTCGGTCGCTCCTTTTTGGAGCGATGTCGGGCGTCGTTGCCATTTTTCAAGGATAGCAGGCGATGAGGTTCAAAAATTTGGCTAAAGCATCAAGGTAGCGCCCGACATCGATCGCTCATTTTCGAGCGACTCTCGTCGTCGCTGCCTTTTCTCAGCGACCGTCGTCGCCTCTCCCCCAGATCAGCAAATGAGAAAAAGAGAAACCAAGTGGCCAAAATTTCTAAGTCCAGGTGTGTCCCGGGTTCGCTCCATTCTGGAGCGACTCCCGGGGTCGCTATTTTCAGCCGGCGACTTTGGTCAAGCCCCCATACGTCATTGCGCAGCAGACCGAGGACTACACACAAGTTTCGAGATTTGCACCCGTTAGGATGAGACAGATGGTGTGCTGCCAAAGTACAGCGTAGGTGAACATTGAACGACAAATTGTACTCAACCTACCGCATTTATCGGACCTGATTTCTCACCCACCAAACCTGTCCTGAGCTGTACCAGAATTCAGATGAACCTTGCTGCAAGTACACTCGTAGCCGGCAGAGGTCCAATCTCAGTGCTTTTTGCAGGTTTTGGGTTCCGTGCATATTTGTATTTTGGGGGAAAATTCTGCTATATATAGCAGTAGATTATCATTGTAAAAGTGTGAAGGGGGAACATATTGCTAGAAAGCTTTGCTGTAACCAGATATTTGCATCAATACAAAAACATCCTTGGCTCTCTCATTTGTCTCTTTATTTTATGCTGCCTTCTGCAAGTATTTCTACTTATGTTCATTTATTTTTCTGATTGCTGTAATTCTGAAATCTGGATTAGAGCATTGGCGATTAATTGAATTTGGAATACTGAATGAAGGATACATAGGAAGTATTAACGGTGATAGTTTTTGTTACATGCTTTTGTTTTGATTACTGTTGGTTTGGATACTAGCTAGTAATCGTGTTGCTTGTTCTTTCCCACCGAAACACATACCATTTATATCTCTTTCTGCAATTTACAATCTCTTTCCTATTCCCTTATCTAAAATCCCCCAACTAGATTAGTATAGGAGTCGGCCTTCTCCGGAGATTGGCCCGAAAGGCATCCCTTCCTTCCGGCCTTTCAATCTGTTGGGCGAATCTAGGGCGCAAAGACCTAAATCCTTTCCTAGTGCCAAATTCGTAACCAGCAGTTTCTCTGGCACGCCCAGTGGGACACAAGTGTCTCACCTCATAAGCAGTATTGAAGTATCGGTGTTCGCTTCGCTACTATCATATCTGAACACCTGGCGACTCTGTTGAACCTGAATATACTCTGAGTCTCGAAGACTGGTCCAATATCAAAAGCTCCTTCATGCATACAAGATGCAGAGCTAGGAACAAGGGACAGAAGGTGCCTGAGTTTTATCAGCTTGACATTAACGCTGCAGGAGAGCACCCGAGGCTGATTGATAACCACGCCTATCAAGACAAAGCATTTGAGCAGGAATTCGAAGCTGAGGAGCAAGATACAGCTTCAGATAGCACTGAAGCTTACCATGATCCTGATCAGCCCGATCAAAACGCAGATATGGCTAATCCTCAGCCAAATCAGAACCAGCAGAATGCTCCTGAGCTATTCCTGCCCTGTGACTCCACTGGACCCCTCAACCTAGCTGGGCAAGATGTTGTTCCAGCTGCTGCTTTAAAGGCCATTCCCACGTATGATAGAACTGGGAAGATGGCTTATGAACATATTCAAGACATCGTGGCTTTAGTTGCGCTCCATGCCATCACTGATGAAAGTGTCAAGACCCGGTTGTTGGCTCTCTCTTTGCGGGGGAAGCTCTTCTACTGGTATAGAACTTTGCCAGCCGGTACTATTACTGGATGGGCTCAGTTGGCAGGACAGCTGTTCAATGGATTTAATGAATCCGCAGACCCATCCTCATTGCTGCATCAGTTCCAAACCGTCCAACAGCACCAGCAAGAGGATATATCGGACTTCAATGTGAGGTTCACGAGGTCTTGGAAAAGAGTGCCCGTCGAGCTGCAGCCAACCGATGGACAGGCTACTTACTACTACCTTAGGGCCTTCAACTCGGATATCAGCATGATCATCAAGTTTTCCAATATCAACACTTTTCCCGAGTTGTACGATCTAGCCCGGAGGGCGGAGTTGGATTTGATTGCTATTGGTAGACTCCCACCTAGGATGTCGGCGCCAATTTACCCTGATTTTCCTCAATCACAGTACCCACCGGCATCTGCCCAAACACCTTCCTCATTAGCTGCATAACATAACTTATCGTGGAACCCTACACCAGTGGTCACTCAATTTGCCCCTCAGGTGCATTTCCCCTCTTCATCAGCGCCTCCGCTCCTGTCTGCCCCGCAATATCCATCACTTCCTGCTCCTCCACAATACCCGGCATTACCTCCAGCCCCACCGTTGGCACCATTGCCTCAGTCGGCACCAGCCAATATTGATATACAAACTAAAATTCTGCAAGAGGTGTTGTCTCTTGCTTCTGGTTACCGGACGTTGTCCAATGACATGGCAATCATGAAAAAGAAGCAGGCCCAGCAGGAATTTATTCCTAGGAGACCATATCCTCCTCCCGCGCTGACAAGAGATCAAGCAACCCAAGCCTATATGCCTCCAGCAAGGAATGCCGCTAGCAATGTTGAGCCGAGCACTTCAGATCGTTTGCACTGGTGCTCCACCTGCAATGACCCTCACGGGGAAGATAGTTGCATGTTGCATCAGCATTATGTCCAAACCCTAACCAACAGCAACCTGGAGGATCAAGTGAATATGATTCGGGAAGAACAGCGCAACTTTGCGATCTCAAAAGAGGATGTCAACTCTGACCAAGGATAGAAAGAAGCCCATTGAGGTGGATGCAGCCTTTGAAGGTATATAGCAGAAGAGAGAAGGTGCAACCTGCTGCAGAAGCTCCTGACAAAGCACCATTGCCTTCACCCGCCAAAGAGAAGGCACCACCAGTCAAAGCTCCTGCGACTCAACCTCCAGTGGAAACCAAGGAACAAGCGCGGGAAAAGCTTAAGTATCCGTCACTGACAAAGCGGTAGAGGGTTGAGGCAACGCAGCAGTATCGCACCAAGTATGAGCCAACGAAAGAGGCTGAGGGGTCCACTACTCCCGCCTATAACATTGTTGACGAGCTCAAGAAGACCCCGGCGAAGATAAGCATGTATGATGCCCTTCAGCTCCCTGGGCAGGTGGATTTGTTGCAAGAGTCGCTAAAGACCGTTAAAGGAGGAAAGCCACCACAGCCAGTGTTAGCTCACCCTTGACCACTTCAATCACCGGGAAAAACAGACCACCACCTTTCTACTTATCTTTGCGGATGGAGGGGCATCTGGTACACAATTGCATGATTGATTTCGGTGCCTCAACCACCGTCATGTCGAGGGTTGTCTGTGAAGAAATTGGCATGGAATACACGCGGAACAATCAAGGTGTCTTGCAGCTAGATGGCACCCCCGTGAAAACAGTGGGAGTCATCAAAGACATTCCTATCCAATTGCACAAAGCGCCTGAGATCGTGGTAATTCAAGAGGTTGTGGTCATGGACTTGGAGCCCTACTTCGGCATGTGCCTCTCGAGGGAGTTTACTGCCAAGCTAGGCGGATACTTGTCTCTTGATTACTCACACATGGAAGTCCCTTTCAAAGGGAGGAAAGTGAAAATATACAATGAGAAACCATCCACTTTCCTAGTTGAGCAAATACCCGAGGAAGGGCAGCATAATGAAACAGTCCATTTAATGACTGAAGAGTTGGCAGAAGTGGACCTAGTGGAAGAGGCCATAAAACAACTACAAGTGGAGGATGAGTTCTTGCTGGATTTCAATGCCATGATCGAATCAGACATAGGCTGCTACTCCATTACCCAGCCCAAGAAGCCCAAAGAGACGGCAAAAGAAGACATAGGCCCTGCCCCAAATGAGCTATGGAAGTGTTGTCACATTTTTCACGGGGTGCAATGTTTTCAAGTTTGTAGCAGTGCTGCTCTACTTTTTCCCTCTTCCTCTATTTTCCTTTCTTCTGCTCTCCCTTCCTCTTTCTTTCCAACATTCTTTTTCTTCCACCCTTTCTCGGAGCCCCTCAGTTGAATTTTAAACTTTCCAGCAAGTTACCTGAAAAATGGCTAAGTTTTGGTGCGAAGTACGCACTTCGCCCAGTTTCGGTGCGAAGTACGCACTTCGCCCAGTTCGGTGCGAAGTTCGCACTTCGCCCCTCTTCTGGGCGCACCTTGTAACTGGCAGGTTGGCAGGCTGACAAAAAGTGATTAATGCTGGAGCAAAGTCCGTACGGCGGCAGATACCAGATTTCACCTGTGCGCAGTCCGACTTCGCAGCGAAGTCGGAGTGCGCCCTTGACAGGTGCGCAGTAGGGGAACAACTCGGAAATACTCCTAAGGCATGGAGGCCTTCCCGACTGCGCTGTTTTCTGCCCGCGCAACCCGAGACGCTCTGATCCCAAGCGAAGTTGGACAAACTGCCTTTCAAGGCCGACACGTGTCACACAGCATCATCCATCATCTGACAAGTGTCCAGCTTCGAGATTTGAGCCAAGACGTGCCGAGCAAAAGGATGAGCATGGGCTGCACTGCCTGTGCCAGTAGCCTCATTCAAAGCTGATTAGAGGTTCTACCTGCTCCAGCTACCCGCATACCTGCTGAGAAGAAGTTCTGCCCAACGCACTGCCACGTAGCTGTCCAGCTTCCAGGAAGACCATGCTACGTGTACAGTCCGGTCCGACAAAAGGTCAGCATTTGCAGCTCCTTCGCCGCTTTTGTCAGCTTATGTTTGACTGGGACCTTGTGCCCATTAATGTAACGGGAGGGACTCGGGCTATAAAAACCCACCATGAATTCATTGTAAAGGGTGGAAAGGGGAATGTCTGTTAGGGAACCAATGTAACCGTGCTTCTGCTTATAAATATAATTTGTACGCCTGGTTCTGTTCTGCTGCTTCTATTTCTTTATGTTTATGCTTTACGCTTCCCTGTGTCATGGCTCGTTGATTCGTTTCAGCATTTGGTGATCAGGGGCCTTTAGCATTGTTTGTGTACTTTTAAATTTCATATAATAGATGTGGTAGCAGTTCCATCAGTTGTGTGCGTACTATTAGTTCCCCCCCACCAACTTCAAGTATATTTGTATATTCCTTTCTGTTTATTTATCTCTTTCCTGCACTCTTAGCTTGAACATAAAATCCCCCCAAAAGGAGTCGGCCTTCTCCAGAGATTGGCACGGAAGGCATCCCTTCCTTCCGGCCTTTCATGCTGGTGGGCGAATCTGGGCGCATTAACCCGAAATCCTTTCCTCATGGCAGATTCGTAACCAACAGTTTCTCTGGCACGCCCGGTGGGACACGGGTCCCACACTTGACGAGAGATTTTCTGATCAGTCTCCACCTGGCGCTGACAGTGGTTCCTGAGCTCTTGGTGAGACAAGGAAGTTTCTCACCCCCGACAGAATTGAAGCACCGGTGTTCGCTTCATTGTTGTTCCAAATCTGAACACCTGGCGACTCTGCACGAACAAATCCTCTGAGTCCGAAAGACCGGTCCCAGCACCTTCATGCACACAAGAAGGTGGCAAGCAAGGGATCCGAGAAGCCCGCCTGAGTTCTACGAACTGGACATCAACGCTCGAGGCGAGATTCCCAGGCTGGCTGATCCGCGAGCTCGTGTCGACGAAGCCGAGGCTGAAATCCAAGAAGAAGCCGAAGCTGAAGTCGGCGGAGCTGAGTACGAAGTAGAAGAGGCCGAGGAAGAAGAAGATCCTGCATCCTCGGAAAGTACCGACACTGAGTACACAACCGACGAAGGAGAAGAAGAAGAAATGGCTGCTCAACAGCAGAATGACGATGATCTCTTCCCGACGGTGGACTCTACGGGGCCCTTGGCCCTGGTCGGACAGCAAGCTGTGCCCCCTACTGCTTTAAAGTCTATTCCCACATACGACGGCTACGATAAGACGACGTACGAGCACATCCAGGACATCCTTGCCCTGGCCGCATTGCATACTATTACCGATGAAAGTGTGAAGACCCGTCTGCTGGCCCTTTCCCTGAGGGGAAAGCTTCTCTACTGGTGGAGATCGCTGCCAGAGGGATCCATCACAGGGTGGCCCCAGCTTGCCAGAAGGCTCGTGAAAGGATGCAACGAGTCTGCTGACCCTACTTCTCTACTACATCAGTTCCAAGCTATCCAGAGACATCCTCAAGAGGAGGTGTCTGATTTTAACATCAGGTTTGCGAGATCCTGGAAACAGGTACCTCGCAAACTTCGGCCTTCAGCCGGCATGGCTGCCCACTACTATCTGAGATCCTTTAACTCAGACATATGCCTGCTACTGAAGATCGCCAAAATTGATGAGTTTCCTGCGCTATACGAGGCTGTCCAGCAAGCTGAAGCTGACATTATTTCCATTGGCACACTCCCGTCTAGGGTGCAGGAACCCATTCATCCCGACTTCCCCAGATCTCAGTATCCTTCTGCTTCTGGCGGTGCACCGTCTACATCAGGGCAGCAACCCCAACAGCAGTGGAATCCAGCGCCGGTCGTAACTTCTTACGGCCCGCCTCAATTGCATTATCCTCACCCGCCTCCTCCTGCTCCGCATTTTCCAGCACTTCCTTCTCCCCCACAGTACGCACCTTATTCTAACCCTCCTCCATTAGCCGCATTGCCTCCACCGGCACAGTTGCCGCCTCCTGACAGTAGCATTCAAAACACGATTCTCCAGGAGGTGCGGGCTTTGGCCTCGGGATATCATGCCATGTCCAATGACATGACCGCCCTGAAGAAGCAGGCCCAGATGGACCTTGCTCCTAGGAGGCCATATGCGCACCCGCGCTGACGAAAGACAAAGCCCCAGAACACCAGCTGCAGAGGCGTCCACCTCCGAGAAATGTTGCTATAGAAGACCCGCCTGGTCCTCCTGACCAGGTTAACTGGTGCACTACGTGCAATGACCCGCATTCGGAGGAAGACTGCACTTCGCACCAGCACTATATCCAAACCTTGGCCGACAGCACCATAGAGGACGATGAACTGTACATGATCCTGGACGGCGAAGCCAACTTTGCCCTCCCATAAGAGAATCTAGTGCTGCCCGCCAAGGGAGAAAAGAAAGCTGCAGATACGGCTAAGCCTTTGCAAGTTTACACAAGAAGAGAAAAACCGCAGCCCGGTGGGCTGCCACCGTACAAGCGGCTGTGGCCTTACACAGCCCAGGAGAAGGCATCCAAAGATAAAGCTCCAGTCAAGCCTTCTCCGGCAAAGGCTGCCCCTGTTCCAGCCAAACCTCCAGCAAAGGCCCCAACTCCGGCTAAAGCTCCAGTACCTCAGCCTCCAGCTGAAACCAAAGAACAAGCCCAGGAGAAGCTGAAGTACCCGTCTCTGACCAAGAGACAGCGAGTTGAGGCTACCCAATAGTACCGGACGAAGTATGAGCGGGCTAAACAAGCAGAAGGAGCTAGTACCTCGGGCTACAGCATTGTAGACGAGTTGAAAAGAACCCCTGCCAGAATCAGCATGTATGATGCTCTTCTGCTCCCAGGCCAGGTGGATCTGCTGCAAGAATCACTGAAGAACATGAAGAGCGGCAAGCAGATGCAGCCCGCTGTCCTAGTTCAGCCTTTGACAGTCTCAGCCACTGGGAAAAACAGACCGCCACCCTTTTATCTATCTTTACGGATGCAAGGGCACATAGTTCACAACTACATGGTGGATTCTGGTGCTTCCTCGACTGTGATGCCGAAGGCCGTCTGCGATGAGATCGGGATGGAATACACACGGAGCAGCCAAGGCGTGCTGCAATTAGACGGCACCCCTTTCAAGACAGTTGGTGTCATAAAGGACATCCCTATCCGACTGCACAAGGCCCTCGACATCGTAGTCATCCAAGAGGTTGTGGTTGTTGACCTGGAACCTTACTTCGACATGTGTCTCTCTCGGGAGTTCATTGCGAAGCTAGGCGGGTACCTGTCTCTAGACTACTCACACATGGAAGTGCCCTTCAAAGGAAGGAGACTGAAAATTTTCAATGAGAAGCCTTCCACCTTCCTTGTAGAGAAGATACCCGGAGGAGAGATGGACTGTATGGTCCAGTTGTCAGAGGAGGAGCTAGTGACAGTAGAGCTGACTGAGCAAGCCTTCAAAGTGCTACAGCTTGAAGAAGGACTTCAATGCCGTAATCGAGACAGAGCAGGGCTGTTACTCCATTGTACAGCCCAAGAGGCTTGACATGTCAGCTGCGAAGGAAGTAAGACCTGCACCCGAGAAGCTGTGGAAGCTTTTCTTTGACGGCGCGCGATGCAAGAATGGTGCCGGTGCATGAGTGCTGTTGGTTTCTCCAACCGGAATCTAGAAGGACTATACCTACAGGTTGGCCTGGAGCTGCACTAACAACTCGGCGGAATACGAAGCCCTGTGCTTGGGTTTGCGAAAGGCGCAGAGGCTTGGAATCAAACATCTGCAGATTTTCGAAGATTCAGAGCTGGCGTGTCACCAAGTTACGAAGAAGTGCGCATCCAAACAGCACTATCTTAGAGCGTACCGCAACTGGGTGTGGGACCTGATGGAGTCATTCGACTCATTGAATGTCAAGGTAATATCGCGTGAGAAAAACAAGCACGCTGATATTCTGGCGTCTGTTGGAGCTAGGTACGTTCCGGCTGACGACGTTGACCAGAAACCGAAGCCGGTCCGCACTATCTACAGGCCTTCTGTGCCTGATAAGGACACCCACTGGCAGGTGTTCAGTTGTGACGAGGAGATCGTCACATTCCTGGTTAACGAAGTGTGTGTAATCGAAGGTAGAGACCCTGATGACGAGCAATATGAGGGGTTGATACAGTTAAGAAATAATCATGTCCCAAAAGGACTGATTACATTAGAGAGTCTCTTTGATCAAAATGACAGAGCAACATCTCATAGGATCAAAGTAGACCCGAGGCAGTATGCTGACCTGGAACTTGAACCTGGTAAAACTATCAAGGTCGGAACAGACTGCACGTCGGAGGAACTCGAGCAGATCAGATCACTGTGCCAGGAGTTCCCCGACATCGTGGCCTGGTGCTACGAGGATTTGAAGGGGTACGACAGAACTGTCATCCAGCATACTATTGAGCTAGACGATGGCGCCAAGCCATTCCGACAGAAGCGGAGGGCCGTGAATCCGAAGATTGAGGCCATGATGAAGGCCGAGCTCTTGAAGATGCCGGAGGCCAAGATCATCTACCCCATCAAACATTCATCCCGGGTCGCGAATTTGGTGCCCGTGAGGAAAAAGAATGGCGACATTCGTCTCCGTGTCGACTTCGAAACCTGAATCAGGCTTCCCTCAGGGACCACTATCCGCTTCCCCAAATCGACCAGATTCTACATATCGTTGCTGGAGCCCAGAGATTTTCACTTTTAGATGGATTTTCCGGCTACAACCAGATTTGGGTCAAAGACGACGACCAGCATAAGACGGCGTTTACCACCAAGTGGGGGACGTTCGCCTATCAGTGCATGCCGTTTGGCTTATCCAACGCTGGTGCCACATTCCAAAGGGCCATGGACCTGGCCTTCCGAGAGCTGCTCAATAAGATTATCGTCATCTACCTTGATGACATGACTCTTTTCTCTCACCAACGAGGGGATCATGTCTCGCACCTACGGCAAATATTTGAGAGGTGTCGAGAGTTCGGCATTTCTATAAACCCGAAGAAGTCTGTCTTCGCGGTAAAGGAAGGAAAGCTGCTGGGACATGTCATCTCCGAGGAAGGCCTCGCCATTGACCCTGACAGAGCAGAAGCCCTCGTTCGCTTGCCAGCCCCCACCGATAAAAAGGGCTGCAGTCCTTCTTCGGTCAGATTAACTTCGTGCGGAAGTTCATTCCCGACTTCGCACAGGTGATCAAGCCTATGGCCGAACTGTTGAAAAAGGATACAAATTATGAATGGACTGATGAGAGAGAGCAAGCCTTCGAGGAAATCAAGGCTCGAATTGCGCAAGCTCCGGTGTTGACAAACCCGGACTACTCCAAGGACTTCATCCTGTATGCAGTGGGAGAACCCGAAAGTTACGCTGCAGTCCTGACTCAGAAGGGAGACGATGGTGAGGAGCGCCCCATAGCGTTCCTGAGCCAAGTGATTCTGCCGCATGAAGAAAAGTACAATTTTATAGAGCGGCAGGTTCATGCTGTTATGAAATCCCTTCGGAAGTTCAGGCACTTTGTCTCCCAGAGCAAAACGACTGTCTTTGTGATCCACCCGGACGTTCGAAGCTTCATCTTACAAGGAGAACCGGGTCACAAGAGAGCGGGATGGATAGCAAAAATCCAGGAGTTCGACATCGAAGTATGGCCCACCAAGCTTATCAGGGGCCGAACCTTGTGTCAGGAATTGGCCCGAAGCGCTGTAGCCGACATCTCCGCCTGTAAGTGGGAGGACACAGCGACACGCATCTACCTAGCCGACTCCTTATCGGAGGGGAGTGATTGGACAGATGAACTGGTGAGATTCTTCTGCACCGGAAGATGTCCCGATCACCTGAACGCCTCACAACGAAGGAGATTTCGGCTAGGTGCACTTAAGTACACTCTTCGCCCCGAGGGGCTTTACTTCAAAAACATCGACGGCATCCTGTTGCGGTGCGTCAGAAAATCGGACCAGCCTAGGGTCCTCGGAGATTTTCATTCCGGGATGCCTGGGGGTCACCATTCTTCAAGGCCGATGGCCTTAAAAATAATCAGAGCTAGGTACTATTGGCCCACTCTATTCGCAGACGCGCATGCGGTCTGCTCCAAATGTGATCAATGCCAAAGGTTTGTCGGGCGAGAACAGGAAAAGCACCCCCGCCCCTTCAACCGATTCAGGCCGAGACTCCGTTCCAGCAATGGGGTCTAGACTTCATTGGGGTGATTTCGCCTAATTCCTCTGCCGGACACAAGTTTATTCTTACAGCCACCGATTATTTCACACGGTGGGCAGAGGCAATCCCGACCAAGAACGCAGACCAAGAGACGGTCATTAGGTTCATTGAGAGCCTGATTACCCGCTTCGGGGTTCCAGAGTCAATTGTGACAGACAACGGTCCGGGATTCGCAGGCGCTGTACTCACGGAGTACACCGGCAGACTTGGCATCTATCACAAGATGTCTTCTAATTACTACCCGCATGGGAATGGCCTTGTCGAGTCTACTAACAAGAACCTCCTGAAGATCATCTGGAGGACCATTGACAGAAACAAGCGAACTTGGCATCTACTCCTGAACCGAGCGCTGTGGGCGGACAGAGTTGCGTTCAAGAAATCCATCAGAACGTCCCCCTATGCGCTCGTCTATGGCAAAGAGGCTGTCATGCCATCACATATTGAGATCCCTGCCCTATGGATGTTGGACGAAGACAGGAGCAGCGGAGACCCGGTGGACGACAGACTATGCCAACTCCTGCAGTTGGAAGAAGACAGAGAAAGTGCATACCAGGCCTTCGCCGATCATATTGCAGCTACTCAAGGCTGGTTTGCAAAAGGCACCACTGCCCGAGTTTTCGAAATCGGGGACCTGGTGCTGAAGTGGGACTCATATAAGGCAAAGTCGGGCAATCACGGGAAGTTTGATGCCCTCTGGGAGGGCCCTTATCAGATTGCCCGGGTCAACCAGTTTAATGCCTATGTACTTCGGGATATGGAGGGTTAGCTCCTGCCTATCCCCGTTAACGGGTTCCACTTAAAAATTTATCGTTGTTGAAGGTGCCCGAGTGGCCTTTCTTTGTAAAAATTTCCCTTATGCATTTTCGTTTCCCAGCATGTACAGTTTCCAGCTTTCAGCCTTTAGTTGTTATTTTTTTTTTTTTTTGAGCTTAACTGCGGCATGGGAGAGAAAGACAGACTTCGCAGCGAAGTCTGTCGTCGCCCCTCAGGAGGGGCGAAGTTTGGGCTGCTTGGTTAAGTGAAGAAAAAAGAAAAAGGCAAAAAAATGTCTAAGTGTTGGCCGCTGCCCGACTTCGCAGCGAAGTCGGCCTGCATGCCAGCCGAGTGCGAAGCTTGAGATAAGACCACAAAGCACAAAGGAGAACGGACTGCACCCAACTTTGGGCGAAGTCCGACTTCGGACGCGAAGTCCGACTTCGGACGCGAAGTCCGACTTCGGCCAGCTTGCGTGCGAAGTTCGAACTGCGCACAACCTCCGCGCGAAGTTCGCACTTCGCCCGAAATTCGGGCGAAGTCCGAACCTGCCTCAATGTTCACGCTGCGCAGCTCGTACTGTTCGGTCTAAAGGAGCAATAAAATGCTAAGTGTTTGCCTCGTCCGAAAGTTGCAAAGGAACCGGACTGCGCTCAAACCTTGGGTGCGGCAAGAAAGAAGTAAAGAAAAAAGGAACAGTTTCAACGCGCACTTCGCGCGAAGTTCGAACTTCGCCCGAAATTCGGCGAAGTCCGACTTCGCCGGCGAAGTCGGATCGCGCCCAACTTCGGGCGAAGTCCGACTGCGCCTCGTTTTCTGGGCCAGTTTGGGGCAATGTTTTAAAAATGAATAATAAATTCAAAAAGTTCTAAGCTGGGCCCAAGGCGCATTGTAGCCGTTCTAAAGTGGGTTTCCGCACCAATTGTTCCTTCTTGAGCAGTGTGCCCAGATTGCGGCAGTGACGTCAACCATGGCGCAGCGTCCGAGACAAAATTAATGATTGCACATTCTTCAAGGAAAAGTGCAACAAAAAGAACATGGCACGTCTACCGGGGTACCTTTTTCCAAGCATTCTCCTGCGCAGCCACCCAAGAAACTTAACTCCAGCCGACCTACCCCTTCTTGCGCGGCATTAATGACGTTGTCGTTGTCTAGAAAAGGGGGTCAGATGCTTTCAAACATGCCAGACTGCGCAGATTATTCCTTAAACTGTGCATATTTTTCCTGTGACAGCGAAATCTTCTACAGACGCCCTGAACTTGTAATTATTGCTGATTCGGAGAGATGGACAGAGGAAAGATGCCAGTGTCAGCGCAATCCAGCGGAAGTAGCGAGCGCAAGGATTTACCACGGCCGGGTGTTTTCAGAAGTGAAACACCGCCAGAGCCAAAGTCAAAGTCCCGGCCGAAAAAAGTACAGCGTGGGCAAGCCCCACCACCTCCGTTGAATTACTTGGCGGGATACGTGGACGGCTCGTTTTCTATGAGCCTGACTAAGCTGCGGACAAATGTGGAGAGCTGGGCTGACAAGGTTTCGCCCTCTCATCATTTCGGAGCGGCGTACAAATCCAACCTTTTCAGATTCTTGTGCCCTCCTGTCCATCAATGCCCGGAGCTGGTAGACATCATTGTCAGACACTACAGACCAGTTATCCGGCAGATTTGCAGCTCCAGCGGTAAACCCTTGTTCACGCTGCGCAGGGAGACTGTCCAGCCAGCTTTCGCCCCAAGGTTGGAGTATGACTCCAGCACAATTGTCAGGAAGATAAATCTGGGCGAGCAAGCGGGACGTTTCACGCAAACAAAATGGATGAGGGATTTCCTCAATTCAGAGCTGAACGCCCCTCTTGCAGCTGGACAGTGGCCAACCGGCCCCATGCCCTTGGCGAGGTTTCAGAGCAAATATTTGTACACCATTTTGGCATGGATTCTCGGCTGCGACTCCGATGAGCTGGTACAGCCGTACCAGCTAGCGCTGGCAGAATGTCTCCTATGCGGAGAATCCTACGAGCCGGCAGCGCAGAAAAGTGGAAAGCGTCCCATATTTTTCGACTGGGCAGACTGGCTGGCATACGCCATCCACTCTAGCCTAGTCAAAATCCAGAAGAAATTATGTACAGAGGGAACCTCTTGGTGCTCCTCGGTGACAATAGGCTTTCAAATGAAAGTCGTTAACAAGTATCGGGAGGATATGACCCTCCATGTCTCTCAGGACGAATGAATTGAATTGGTTGACCCTGGAAACCTGGAAGGGGCATTCCCAGAAGGCATCAAACTTATCATGATTACCTGTTTTCTTCTTCCAGGAATCCCATTTCAGCACTAGGTCTCCGATCTTGAAGACCCTGGCAGTAGCCCCTTTTGCAAACCATTTCCGTGTGGTGCCAACATGCTTCATAAAAGCCTCATGAGCTTTTTCTCTCTGTTCTTCAAGATGCAACAACTGGGCTAGCCTGGCATCAAGGGGATCCAGGTTGTCCTTTTCATCATCCAACAACCAGAGTGTGGGCATCTCAATATGGGTAGGCAAAACAGCCTCCTTCCCGTAAACTAGTGCGTATGGGGATGTCCTGATGGACTTCTTGACGGAGATGCGGTCTGCCCACAGAGCCTGATCCAGGTACAAGTGCCAAGACCTCTTATTCCTCTCCAGAGTCTTCTTTATAATATTCATCAGGTTCTTATCGTCGACTCGGCGAGGTCATTCCCCTGCGGGTAATAGTTGGATGAAGCCTTATGGTAAATACTGTATTTGCAGGTGAACTCTGTCAATTTGGCTCCTGTGAACCCTGGACCGTTGTCTGTCACAATCGCCTCTGGGATTCCAAAGCGAGTTATCAAACTTTCCAGGAAGGAAATAACTATCTCCTGGTTAGTGTGCTTTGTGGGTATAGCTTCGGCCCAACGGGTGAAGTAATTTGTGGCAGTCAAGATGAACTTGTGCCCTGCAGAGGATTCTGGTGAGATCTTTCCAACAAAGTCTAAGCCCCACTGCTGGAAGGGAACCTCCACTTGAATTGGTTGTAAAGGCATTGGAGCGTTCTTATTCCGACCAGCGAACCTCTGGCATTTCTCACACTTCTGGCAGACTTCTTGTGCATCCGCGAAGATGGTGGGCCAATAATAGCCCGCCTTGATTATTTTTAAGGCCGTAGGCCTTCCTGAAAGGTGTCCTCCTGACATTCCGAAATGGAACTCATCGAGGTCTTTTTGTTTTTTCGTTCCCTTAACACAGCGTAAGAGAACACCATCAATATTTTTGTAAAACAGCCCCTCGGGGCGCAAAACATACTTCAAAGCATTAAGCCTAAACCTCCTTCTTTGTGAGGCAGTGAGCTGATTTGGACATCTCCCTGTGCTAAAGTACCACACTATGTCATTTGTCCAGTCACTCTCCTCTGATAAGGAGTTGGCAAAGTTACCTTCCATCACGGGATCTTCCCACTGACAAGCAGATACCTCGACGGCAGCTTTTCTGGCCAATTCCTGGCATAGAGCCCGACCTCTAATTAACTTGGTGGGTCGTACCTCTATGTTGAATTCTTGGATTTTAGCAATCCATCTTGCCCTTTTGTGATCCGGTTCCCCTTGAATAATAAAATTTCTGACATCGGGGTGTATCACAAAAATTGTAATCCAGCTCTGAGAGACAAAGCGCTTGAACTTCTTCAAGGATCTCATGACTGAATGCACTTGACGCTCAATAAAATTGTATCTTTCTTCATGCGGCTGGATTACTTGGCTCAAGAAGGCTATTGGCCACTCTTCGTCGTCATCTCCTTTTTGGGTCAAGACTACAGCATAGCTCTCAGGTTCCCCGAACGCATAAAGAATGAAATCCTTAGAGTAGTCCGGATTTATCAACACAAGCGCCTGAGACCACATAAAGAATGAAATCCTTAGAGTAGTCCGAGTTTATCAACACAAGCGCCTGAGCTATCCTGGCCTTAATCTCTTCAAAGGCCTGCTTTCTTTCTTCAGTCTAGACAAAATCAACATCCTTTTTTAATAGCTCGACCATAGGTTTGATGACTTGAGCGAAATCAGGCACGAACTTCCTCACGAAGTTGATCTGGCCGAAGAAGGACTGGAGCCCTTTCTTGTCTCCTGGAATGGAGAGTTTCAGGAGAGCTTCTGCTCTATCAGGATCAACTGCTAGCCCTCTTTCGGAAATCACATGACCTAGCAGCTTCCCTTCCTTGATGGCGAAGACTGATTTCTTGGGATTGATGGAAATACCGAACTCACGGCATCTTTCAAACACTTGTTCCAAATGAGAGGTGTGTTCTTCCCTCTTGTGGGAAAACACGGTCATGTCATCTAAATAAATGACAATGATTTTATTTAGCAACTCCCGAAATGCAAGGTCCATGGCCCTCTGAAATGTGGCCCCAGCGTTGGATAAGTCGAATGGCATGCGCTAATAGGCGAACGTTCCCCATTTGGTGGTGAACGTCGTCTTGTGCTGGTCCTCGTCCCTAACCCAAATTTGGTTATAGCCAAAAAATCCATCTAGGAGAGAGAACCTCTGAGCTCTTGCGACCACATGAAGAATTTGGTCGATCTGCGGGAGCGGATAGTGATCCTTGAGGGAGGCCTTATTCAAATTTCGGAAGTCAACACAGAGGCGGATATCCCCATTTTTCTTTCTGACTGGGACCAGATTTGCGACCCAAGAAGAATGCTTGATCGGATATATGATCTTGGCTTCTAGCATTTTCAGGAGCTCTGCCTTCATCATAGCCTCGATCTTCGGGTTAACCGCTCTTTGTTTCTGTCTAAAGGGCTTAACCCCTTCTTCTAGTTCTATGGTGTGTTGTATAATCTCTCTGTCATACCCTTTTAGGTCCTGATAACACCAAGCTACAATATCTGGATACCTTCTGCACAAGGCCCGGATCTGTTCCAGTTCTTTTGGGGTACAATCTGTTCCGACCTTGATTACCTTTCCTGGTTCTAGTTCCAGATCCCTGTATTGCTTGGCATCAACCTTGATCCTATGAGATATAGCTCTGTCATTCTGATCAAACAGGCTCTCAAGGGTAATGAGTCCCTTAGGGACGTGGTTATTCTTCAACTGTATCAACCCCTCATACCGCTCGTCATCAGGGTCTCTACCTTCGATTGAACTTGCTTCGTGTATCAATAAATTGATGATATCTTCGTCACAATCAAACATCTACCAGTGGGTGTCCTTATCAGGCACAAAAGGCCTATAGATGGTATGGACCGGCTTCGGCTTCGGATTCTGCATAGTGTCATCAGCCGGAACATACCTGGCTCCAACAGACACCAAGATGTCAGCATGTTTATTCTTTTCCCTGGAGATAGCTTTGACATTCAAGGAGTCGAATGACTCCATCAGGTCCCAGACACGGTTGCGATACGCCTTGAGGTAATGCTTCTTGGAGGCGCATTTATTTGTTATCTGATTGCACACCAGCTCTGAATCTCCAAAGATCTACAGCTGTTTGATCCCTAACCTCTCTGCTTTCTTCAAGCCTAAGCATAAGGCTTCATATTCGGATGCGTTATTGGTGCAACTCTAGGCCAGCCTGTAGCAATAGTCCTTTTGTATTCAAGATGGCGAGACTAGAAGGACCCCTGCCCCGGTGCCGTTCTTGCATCGGGCGCCGTCAAAGTAAAGCTTCCATAGCTCATTTGGGGCAGGGCCTATGTCTTCTTTAGCTGTCTCCTTGGGCTTCTCAGGCTGAGTAACAGAGTAGCAACCTATGTCTGATTCAATCATGGCATTAAAATCAAGCAGGGAGAATTCATCCTCTACTTGTAGCTGCTCTATGGCCTCTTCCACTAGATCCACTTCTGCCAACTCCTCGGTCATCAGATGAACCGTTTCATTATGTTGCCCTTCCTCAGGTATCTGCTCGACTAGGAAAGTGGATGGTTTGTCATTGTATATTTTCACTTTCCTCCCTTTGAAAGGGACTTCCATGTGTGAGTAGTCCAACGACAAATATCCATCGAGCTTGGCGGTAAACTCCCTCGAGAGACACATGCCAAAGTAGGGCTCCAGATCAACGACCACAACCTCTTGGATCACCACGATCTCGAGCGCTTTGTGCAACTGTATAGGAATGTCTTTGATGACACCCACTGTCTTCATAGGAGTTTCGTCTAGCTGCAAGACGCCCTGACTGCTCCGCGTATATTCCATGTCGATCTCTTCACATACGGCTCTTGGCATAACAGTGGTTGAGGCGCCGGAGTCAATCATGCAGTTGTGTACCACATGCCCTTCCATCCGTAGAGATAGGTAGAAAGGCGACGGTCTGTTTTTTCCGGTGATCGAAGTTGTCAAGGGCTGAGCTAACACGGGCAGTGGTGGCTTTCCTCCTTTAACAGTCTTCAGAGACTCTTGCAGCAGATCCACCTGACCAGGGAGTTGAAGAGCATCGTACATGCTTATTTTCGTCGGAGTTTTCTTGAGCTCGTCAACAATGTTGTAGGCCGAAGAAGATGGGCCCTCCGTTTCTTTCGTTGGCTCGTACCTGGTGCGGTACTGCTGTGTTGCTTCAACTCTCTGCCGCTTTGTCAACGACGGATACTTAAGCTTTTCTCGAGCTTGCTCTTTGGTTTCGGCCGGCGGTTGAGTCACTGGAGCTTTAGCTGGTGGAGGCTTCTCCTTGGCAGGCGAAGGCACAGGCGCTTTATCAGGAGCTTCCGCAGCGGGTTGCACCTTCTCTCTTCTGGCATACACCTTTAATGGCTTCATCTGGGCCGCATCGACCTCAATTGGCCTTTTTCCCTCCTTGGTCAGAATTGACACTGGATCCTCCTCTGAGACAGCAAAGTTACGCTCCTCTTCCCGAATCATGTTTACTTGCTCCTCCGGGTTGCTGCTTGCAAGAGTTTGGACATAATGTTGATGCAGCATGCAGGTAGCTTCACCGTGAGGGTCATTGCATGTAGAGCACCATTGCACATTGTCTGGAGTGCTCGGTCCCGCATGGTTGGCAGCATTTCTAGTCGGAGGCCTGTTGGCCTGAGCTTGGTCTTTTGTAAGCGTCGGAGGAGGATATGGCCGTCTAGGAATAAATTCCTGTTGGGCCTGCTTTTTCTTCATCACCGCCATGTCGTTAGACAGTGTCTGGCAAACGGAAGTGAGCGACTCTACCTGTTGCAGAATCTTGGACTGCACATCAACGGCTTGTACCGGCTGGGCCGGCGGCGGTAATAGAGCTAACGGAGGTGCTGGAGGCAATGCCGGGTATTGTGGAGGAGCGGGAAGTGCTGGATATTGCGGTGTAGATGGAGGCTGAGGTGTCGGTGGTGTAGGAAAATGCACTTGAGGAGGGAATTGAGACACAACTGGTGCGGGATTCCATGGTGGATGGGGATATGAAGAAGACGTTTGAGCAGACGCTGGTGGATATTGTGATTGAGGGAAATCTGGGTATATTGGCGGCTGCATCTTGTGCGGGAGTCTACCTATGGCAATCATATCTAGCTCCGCCCTCTGGGCTACCTCATACAAATCGGGAAAAGTGTTAACACGGGCCAACTTCATGACCAAACAAATGTCTGAGCTAAACGCTCTGAGGTAGTAATGGGCAGCTTGTCCATCGGAAGGACGTAGTTTAGGGGGCACTCTTTTCCAGGACCGCGCAAACCTCACATTGAAGTCTGATATCTCCTCTTGCGGATGTCGTTGAATGGTCTGGAATTGGTGCAGTAATGAGGATGGATCTGCAGACTCGTTGAATCCTTTGACTAGTCGTCCGGCCAGTTGAGCCCATCCCGTAATAACACCTTCCGGCAAGGATCTATACCAGTATAAGAGTTTACCTCGCAGAGAGAGAGCCAACAACCGGGTCTTGACACTTTCATTAGTGATGGCATGAAGCGCCGCTAAGGCCAGGATGTCTTGAATGTGTTCGTACGCCGTCTTCCCAGTTCCATCATACGTGGGAATAGCCTTCAAAGCAGCAGCTGGAACAGCATCTTGTCCAGCTAGATCGAGGGGTCCAGTGGAATCAACAACTGGGAATAGCTCTAGAGCATTCGGCTGAGGATTTGCCATATCTGCGTCTTGATAGTTTTGATCAGTGCTTTCTGAAGCTGTCTCCTCAGTTTCAGTTGTATGCTCCAAAGCTTCGTCTTGGTGGGCTTGATAATCGATCAGCCTTGGGTGCTCTCCAGCAGCGTTGATGTCAAGCTCGTAAAACTCAGGCACTTCCTGTCCCGCATTCCTAGCTCTCCATCTTGTATGCATGAAGAAGCTTTTGATATTGGACCAGTCCTCGAGGCTCAGAGAGTATTCAGGTTCAGCAGAGTCACCAGGTGTTCTCTTTTGACAGCACTGAAGCGAACACCAATGCTTCAATACCGCTTATGGGGTGTGACACTCGGGTCCCACCGGGCGTGCCAGAGAAACTGTTGGTTACGAATCTGCCACTAGGAAAGGATTTTAATCTTTTGCATCCTAGATTCGCCCAACAGATTGAAAGGCCGGAAGGAAGGAATGCCTTCCGTGCCAATCTCCGAAGAAGGCCGGCTCCTATACTAATCTACTTGGTTTTTTAGATAAAAGTGTTGGAAAGAGATTTAAAATGCATAAAGAAACGTAAATATCATGTGTTTCAGGTGGGGAAGAACAAGCAGCACGATCACAAATTAGCATCCAAACCAACAACAATCAAAACAAAACATGTAACAGAAACTGCTATTGCGATTCTATCCTATGTATCCTTCATTCAGTATTCCAGGTCTACTTAATTGCCAATGTTGTGATCCAGGATTCAGAATGACAGCAATCAGAAAAATAAATGACACGATGCAGAAATACTTGCAAAAGGCAACATAAAAGAAAGAGACAAATAGCAGAGCCAAGGATGCTTTGTATTAAAAAGAAGTGTTCTGTCACAGTAAAGCTCTCTAGCAATATGTTCCCCCCTGATTACAATAGATTGAAATGCTATTTATAGCAGAATTTTCCCCGCGTTACATTGACATTTTCCCCCCAAAACTGGCAGGGCAATCGAAACTTGACCCCTGTCAGATGGCAAAGTATCTCTGGGATTCTCCCTCTTTACGTTTACAGATGCTCTGAAAGGGCGCAGTAGTTGAAACCTCGTATCCCATTGATGAGGCTGGTACGGCTTGCCCTTTGCAGGCTCGCCGGGAACCTGACATGGTCATGTTGATGGGATGGGGGAAGAGATTTGCACTCACGTGCCATGGATATGCTTTAAAGGCTCACCTACCCCGTACTCCGAAGTATACTTTCAACTTCGCCAGGAGGGGCTCAGATCCCGAAATGATGCTCGCTCTTTACCTTGGGAGGTGTTCTCTGCCTTAGCAACTCTAAAAACTGGGGGGAATCCGTCTTTAAAAACTCTCTACTAATCTCTGTCAGAGGTCGCTGAAAGATAAAAAGATTCTCAGAATCACTGAACGGCGACGGCGATCTTGGGAGTTGGGGCTGGGAGCGACCTCGGGCACAAGCTGGCAAGCACTCAAAAAATGAGCGACCTCGGGAAATCCTGGTCAGCGACAGCGATCCTGGGCAAGCTCCATGCTGCAAATCGCTGAAAATCTGCAACGCTGCTGGAAAAAGTGGGTGGCAACAGTGATCGCAGGAGCAGGGGTACTTAGAGTTTTTCCCTCATTTTCCTCCCCTTCCGCGCGTCGCTAAAAAATCGTGTGACGTCGGGCGTCGCCAAGCGGAGACAGCGATCGTGGGCACGGACTGCTTCTTCCTTCTGTCGCGCGCTGAAAAGCGCTGCGGCGACGGTCGTCGCCGGTCAGCGATCGCGGGCATGGGCAGCACTTAGCAATTTTTTGACTCCTTTGTGCAGCTCTTGGTCGCCGGAATGTGGTGCGACGACGGGCATTGCTGGGAAGCGACGACGATCCCGGTCGTCGGCACTTAGTCATTTTTTAAAATTTGTTCTGAATCGCTTGAACCACCCGCGTCGCTGGGGATCGCTCAACAGTGACGGCGATCGCGGGTGCACCCAACACTTAGCAATTTTTAAGCCCTTTTCAATGCTGCTCTATGTCGCTGAAATGGCTCACGCTACCAGGACTCGCCCGAAAGCGACGGCGATCGCGAGCATAGGCCCATACTTAGTAATTTTTTGCATTTTTCTTTCAAACAATGCATCCAAATCTGAAGATTGCTCTGGAAACTGGAAACTGAATAAACTGAAAATGAAACAAGAAAACTGGAAAGAGCACTGAGGAAGGAGGAAGGCAATGACCTGATCGAAATTTTCAAAATTCTTTTACCCCTAGCAAAATGTGGCAACAAGAACTTTCAAACAAGAATAATTACAATGTTGTTGATGATGAGTGTTCCCTCCTTGTTGTTCTTTAGGGAGTCCATCGCTTTTTTGAATGTGCATTGGCTTCTTGCCTATTTGAGGAATAGTTAGGGCTTGATCCACTTCTATCTTCATCTCATGAATTGCTTCCTACTACTTAAGAAAATTTTCAAGAGTTTAGAAGGATTGACTCTAATTAGTGGCGTTCAAGGTCATCACCAAGACACTACATGCAGGTGGTAGAGACCTCATGACAATAGGGCTGAGAATGTCATCTCACATTGTTTTGCCTAACAATTGAAGTGAGGCCCACAATTTTGGAATTCTTTGCAAAAAACAAACCTCCACAATTTCACCACTTGTCATCTTCAAGCAATAAAATTGACTCCGCAGGTGAAGAATCTAATTTTTGTTCTTGCATTCAAGCACCATGCAGAGTTTATCCCAAGCATCATTCATTGTGGTAGCATCTCAAATGTAGGGTTGTATCTCATCAGATAGGTTGAACATAATAATGAAACGTGCTTTGTAATCTGCCTTGTCATAGTTTCTCTACTCATTAGGCTCTGCAACATGTTGAGAAGTGGTTCTAGAGAAGACATCCCGCAAGTCCTCAAACTCAAGGTGAATCTTGGGTTTCATCTTCCAAGCATAATAATTATTCCCCTTTAGCATATGGGAATCAGACAACAGGACTTTGGGGGCATTAACTGCCATGTTAGAACTACAAGATTGCTTTAACCTTGAAAACCATCATCACACAGGAAGTGATTGTCAACATCTTCTCCTCCAGCAACATACATAACCATTGTCTTCAACATCTGCTTCATATCCATCTTCAAGCCTTCTCTTCATGTCGCGTGATCAGCAACACACATCAAAAATGATATACTCAAGACAACCATGTGAAATGAGATAATCCAAACTGAGTAGGCCAACCTCCTTCAAGGTTTGTTGAAGTGCATAATAAAACATGTATGCATCGGACATCAAGCTAGCATATATATTCTGGCAAAAATATATCTCCTCCACTTCAAACACAACCACATCGTCGGTTGGCTGCTACAAAAACAAGTTCTCACGAGAAATAGCATCTTGGACCCCCAACAAGTTAGTTGCTCATTTACTCGCTGCCAATTTTTTGACAAGTACACCCCGAAAAAACTGGCAAGTACTCAGCAAAAACTCACCACCCCTTGCAAACATGAAAAACTTATCGAGTTCTTGCAAAGTTCTTGCTAGAGATAGTTTTAAATTTTACGTTCATGAAAATCCAATAGAAAATCTCGACTTTAAGCTTTCTAAATTCGTTCTTAATGTTTTTTGGAAGTAATTTATATGTTATTTTAGTAGATTTTTTAAGAATTTAAAAACATACATGTATACACACTTTCTCAGGGATTTTTGGTCAAGTTGTGCTTGCGTCCCAAATCCAAGTCAAAATTTTGGTCTATTGAGTAATTGTCAAGTCCAAGTTTTCCAATAATGATCATAACTATAGTGTAAGCAGAGATCAAAAAGCTCTTGTAATGCTTTGATTTAGTTGTCAATCAAGTGTCATCTACTTATATAGTATGAATGGAAAAGTTTCCCACGAATTTGTTTTTTAAAATATTTTTATTTTTAATTTCCTGTTTCCCCATTCCCTAGGATTTGAAGGTCATGTTTCTGACAGCATCACCATTTCCATAGCCATGCACATTTCCTAGTTCCAGGCAACTTAGCTAAGAATTCTCAAAAAGTATGGTTGCTGACTTTACTCCTTTGCTCAATATTGCTTTGACTATCTGGATTGGATTTATAAGTAAGCTATTCTTGTGCTAGCAGTTAGAAATCAAAATAGGTCAGTTTTCTCAGATGTTCCACACTTATATTTATAGGATAGGAAAACGTCCTACCAAAGAAATATTTGAAACAAGTATGTTGTGACTAACCATCTTCCTATTAAAAAAGATAAGAGACCTAAAAATGCGTAAAAATATTCTTTAATTTTCAGTACAAAATACTATTATAGATTAAACAAAACAACAAAAACAGTCTTTTATCAAGGATATACTCAATGATGAAATAGCATTAAGACTTGATCAGCTTTATTCTATTAAGGACTATCGAAAAGAATACAAACACTCTCATACCTGATAGAAAGGCTGATTGCGACCTCTAGAAAGTTGGTCAATATGTGCCTGCTCAATCCAAGAACTCGACTCACAGCACAAAGGATCCATTCCACAGATCACAGCACGATAACCTAAAACAAAATCAAACAATACAGATCACAGATTGATATAACATTTATCTAATCAGTCAGAGCTGAGTAACCTGCCAGTTACCATGTCAATGTTTTGTAAATACATGCTTTGATTATAAGGCCTAAGCCATTAGGAATATATTTACAGCAAATTTTACTTAGGATAATAAGTTCACTCAAATAATCAAAGATGCATATATTGTTTGCAACTGGTCGACCATTTAATATCTAGTCATGATTGTCCAAACTGCACAACGCTGTAACTTCTGAGTTTTCAGGCTATATTTATATTAATTAAACCTTAAAAGAAGTATAACTCATTTTCCATCAATTATAAACATTCAACACATGAAATCCCATAAAGCTTTTCGCTTTATAATCTATTTTGAGCTATGTTACCGGTACGTTTTGGTTTTGGTTTCGGGTTCGAATAACCCAATTCACCGGTACAACAAAATTTTTTTGTCTTAAGTTCATTTTGGGTTCGGCCGTACAAAAATTAATAAAAATCATATATTAATTTACTAAATCAACATTTTCATTTACTTAATTAAAAACAACATTTGCTAAGCATTTCACATTGGTACAAACACTATCACAACTGGGCTGCCAGCATTTCTAATGAACCACATCAACATTATCACATATTGAAATATCAAATATTTTAATATTCATCTTCAATGTCTTCATCGGAAGCATTAACATCAACATGTGATTCATTAGAACCACAAGCAGTAGCAGTAGACACTAACACTAGCACTAGCACTAGCACTCCCACTCCCACTCCCACTCCCACTGGCACTAGCACTAGCACCACTCAGTTGGCTTGGTGAAGCCAAAGCCTCTATGTCAAATAATAAATGATGGGAGTGGGAAGCATCTAAATCAACATCTTCTACCCTAACATCCCAATGCTTTGTTGGCCCTTCCTTTTATTTTGATTGCATATGCGATAAAAGACGCAATTTGGAATGCACGTAGACCAACTCCTCAGCTTTCTTTGCTGCCAACTTGTTGCGCTTCTGCAAGTGGATAAAGGAGTATGTACTCTAGCCCCGCTCGAATGAAGACGAACTCGCAACCTATTAAGAAAATCACAAGTGAATTTTTTTCAAAACCAATGCAAAATAAAAAATTGAAATTATACCTATAAAAATAGAGTTCAAAATTTAGAAAATTTAAAATCAGACCTGTGATAATATTTTGATTGCAAGAGATTGCAAGGTTGGGGTTGTTTGCCCATGCAAATACCACCACATATGGGCATCCTTCTTGTATTTGTCATGACAAGCACTAAGGCTATGTCTTGTGGAGGAAATGAAGTCTGCGAACTCAGTTGAAACTATGTCCTCAATCTCAGGATCGGGAAATAGCCTTCTGAATGTTGCCTTGTACCCTTCACTAACTTCAATATCTCTATATGGTGCCACTCTACCAGGCAAAGAAAGAATTTCACTACTATAAAATCTGGGACTCAATGCGAAGGTAAAGAGATGCAATGGAGTCATCATTTTGTTCCATCGCTCAATTACAAATGATTGCACTTGTTTGAAAACTGTCTCATGGGGATCTTGCTCTTTTGCATTAATGATGGCTTGGATCTTCTCAATTATTGAGTCGATTTCATCATATACCTCTCCTAAACATGGTTGATCCATGTCTACAAAATGGATCATGCTTATGATAGTCTCAATGAAACTGAGCAAGTAATCAACACGACCCCACCAATCATCATTAAGGATCAACATATTTATTTTTTGTGCCCTCTCAGTGCTTGACTGCCACCATATACTCCAAAGGTTACTAATAACCATATTTTGCAATGCCTCTCGCACTTGCACAAGTCACCTCAAGACGATTGTGTGCGAAGCAAATCAAGTCTCAGCAACTTAGTAAAATATAAAAATATTAAATAACAAAACAAAAAAGTTTTCAAACATTAAAACAAAGTAAATATAATCATACAAAATTCTTACCTTTAACACCTCCAATTTTGAGAATTGCCTGAAGATAGATTGCGACATGTGATGGTTTGTCACAAACATTTGAATGTCTTCGGCCTCGGCATAAATTTCTTTTATCCATTCAATTCGATTTCCAAACTTTTGCAGCATTAAGTTGAGTGAATGGACAGCACAAGGTGTCCAAAATATATGCTCGTACCTTGCCTCCACCAACATCCCCGCTGCTTTACAGTTTTTGGCATTATCCATAATGACTTAGACAACGTTTTGAGAGCCCACCAATTCAATTGCTTCAATCAAAATGTTAGCAATGAATTAGGCATCTTTCACTTGCCCTTCACAATCAACTGCTCTCAAAAACATTGCCCCCTTGGGGCCTATTGCGATGACATTTATCAAAGGACAATATTTTGTATCTTTCCATCCATCAGGAACGATGAACAACCCAGTTTCAACCCATGAGTCTCTGACAAACTGCAATGAATCTTCTACAAAAAAAAAAATCTTTTGTTAACAAAGTGGGGCGCACCTTCTCATAACCTGGGCCTTGGTACCCTTTTGGAGCCTCGTTAATGGCTTTCACCATATCTTGCCAATATGGTGATCTTACCACATTGAAAGACAAGTCATTGGCATACACACAACGCGCAATCATCTGATCTGCAATGTCCCTAGACTCATTTTGGAATGCCTTCTCCAACGGTCCTTTTGTTCTTTTCCGTGAAAGACAAGAATTCTCTTCATGTGTGGAAGGTGTGGCTGAAAATGGATGGGGTGCAACCACAAATGGGCTGCCAGCATGAGGTGGGACAATAGGTGGCTTTTTCGATCAAAATCAAAGAAAATATAGCAAAATTATGTGCAAGCAGAAAAACACAATAACACAGGAAAAAACAATAACACAGATTTTACGTGGAAAACCTGCAATGTGCAGGAAAAACCACGGGGCAATGGCAGCTTGATCTTTTATTGATTTCGGCAGAATTACATTCAATCATAATTTACATGCAAGGGGTCATTCCCCTTTTATAGAAAAAACAAAAAACTGTTCGTTTCCTCTTCCAAAGGAAGAGTCCAAAAACTGTTTGTTTCCTCTTCCAAAGGAAGAGTCCAAAAACTGTTCGTTTCCTCTTCCAAAGGAAGAGTCCAAAAGACTGTTTGTTTCCTCTCCCAAAGGAAGACTACAGAATACTGTTTGTTTCCTCTTTATAAGCTGCACCACCATGCACCTCTTCGCTGAAGAACATTGGAGATCCGGATATTGACTTCACCTCCTAACATTCTCCCACTTGAAGTCGATATACAGGAATTCTTTGCCTATGTTTTTCCATCCAAGTGCCAATTGCCCAATGCTGCCCTTATCACATTTTCAGCAAGCCCGGAGAAGTTCTGCACCACTCAAACTTCTCTGTCTTGACCGGCTTAGTAAGCATATCTCAGGATTCACTTCAGTGTCGATTTTCTGCAACAAGATCCTACCTTCTTCCACCACATTTCTTATAAAGTGGTACTTGACATCAATGTGTTTCGTGCGATCATGGAATGTTGGGTTCTTCACTAGCTGAATAGCACTTTGGCTATCACAATGCAACATAATTTTCCCCTGCATTACCTTGAAGTCACCCAACAATCGCTCTAGCCAAATTGCCTCTTTGCTGGCATGAGTCGCTGCAATATATTCTCGCTTCAGTGGTTGATAAAGCCACCACAAAATGCAACTTAGAAGCCCAACTCACAACTCCACCAAGCAAGAGTGAAAGTATATCCTGTAGTGGACTTTCTCCCATCTCTATCTCCACCATAATACGAATCCACAAAACCTTTAACTTGCAAACTATCTGATCCGTAGTAAATAGCAAGCATCTAAAGTGCCTCTTAAATATCTAAATATCCACTTCACAACATTCCAATGCTCCTTACTAGGATTTGCCATGTACCGGCTAACTACTCCCACTGCTTGGGCAATATCCGGTCTGGTGCTCACCATGGCATACATGAGGCTTCCTACTGCCGATGAATACGGTACACGAGACATGCTTGTCTTCTCTCGCTTCGTTCTAGGACACCGGTTGAAAGACAATTTTAAGTTTGAAAGAAGTGGGGTACTAACTGGTTTTGCATTCTCGTATATTGAAGCGTTGCAGAATCTTTTCTATATATGACTTTTGACTTAACCAGATCTTTCTTCCTTTTCTGTCCCCGTGTATCTTCATCCCTAAAATTTGGTTTGCTGCTCCTAAATCCTTCATTTCAAATGTCCTAGCCAACTGAGCCTTAAGATCAATGATTTTCTTCATGTCGGGCCTCGCAACCAACATATCATCAACATACAACAACAAAATAATAAAACTGCCATCATCAAACCTCTTATAGTATCCACAATGGTCAGCTTCACTCCCGCTGAAACCTTGGCTCTTCATGAAGGTGTCAAATTTCCTGTACCACATCCTTGGCGCCCGTTTCAACCCGTACAAAGATTTCTTCAGTCCGCAAACCAAATGCTCTTTGCCTCTTTCCTCATAGCCCTCAAAGCTGCTCCATATAAATCTCCTCCTCGAGATCACCATGCAAGAAAGCAGTCTTTACATCAAGCTGCTCCAGCCTCTAAATCCCGTGCAGCTACAAGTGCAAGTAGAACTCTAATAGTAGTCATCTTCACAATCGGAGAGAAAATTTCATTAAAGTCAATACCTGACTTCTGCACATAGCCTTTTGCCACCAAGCGAGCTTTATAGCTTTCCAACAGCCCATCGCTGTTCTTCTTCACTTTGTACACCCACTTGTTTCCAACACTCTTTCTTCCAAGTGGGAGATCCACAAGTTCCCACGTTTTATTCTTGCGAAGTGCCTCGATTTCCTCCTCCATGGATTTCCTCCACTTTTCTCGCATTCTCGTACTCTCTAGCTTCCTGAAATGAACTAGGCTCACCATCATCACTTAACAAAGCAAAAGAGGACTGATAAACATGAGAATACCTTTCCGGATACTTTTGTGGACGTGTAGATCTTCTAACCCAATGATCTGTTGATTGTGGCTCTTGGTCTTGTGACTGTTGTGGCTGCTCTACTTGCTGTTCTACTTGCTGTTCTGCATGCTGGTCAAAAAATTCAGCATGATGGTCAAAAATTTCAGCATGCTGATTTTCATTTTCATCTTCGTTCATGTCTACTTCAACTGGTACAACATTAGGTGTTTGTTGTACCTCCTTCCTTTGCATGGATTTTTCATCAAAAATAACATCTCGGCTAATAATTACCTTGTGGGCAGTAGGATCCCACAGTCTATACCCCTTTATTGCATCTCCATAGCCGAGAAAAACACATTTGCTTGACTTCGGGTCAAGTTTGGACCTTTTTTCTTTAGGCACATGGGCAAATGCATCACAACCAAAGGTACGCAAATGAGAGTAATCAAATGGCTTACCACACCAAACCTCCTCTGGAATCTGTCCATCCAACGCAGCTGTAGGTGACCTGTTAATGAGGTAAACAGCTGTATTAACAGCCTCTCCCTTAACCTTTTATCCAACATGACTACGCTGAGCATGCTTCTTGCACGTTCCATGATTGTGCGGTTCATTCGCTCACCCACACCATTTTGTTGTGGAGTATATGGTACAGTCTTCTGGTGCTTAATTCCTTCCTCGCTACAAAATTTATCAAATTCCTTGGAGCAATATTCACCCCCATTATCTGACCTAAGACATAAAACAAAGCTTGCCCAAACTTTTCTCTACTCGAGTTTTGAACTCTTTAAATTTCTGCAAAGCTTCCGACTTCTTCAGAAAATAAACCCACACTCTCCTAGAATAATCATCTATAAATGTCAGAAAATAGATGGCACCATTTAAGGACCGAGTGGGGACTGGTCCAAATATATCCGAATGTATAAGTTGCAGAAAATCAGAACTCTTACCAGGGCTTGCAATAAACCGAACCCTCTTTTGTTTACCAAAAATACAGTGCTCACACAAGTCTAAATTGCAAGACTTAATCCCATAAAGCATACCTCTGTCATGCAGAATTTTCAGACCTTTTTCACTCATATGGCCTAGGCGTTGATGCCATAGCATTACCGCATCCCGAATGAAGTTGCTACTGCTGCATGGTTCGTCACCGTATCACCGCATAAACGATATAGGGTCCCATAAGATTCTCCCTTTGCTACTACAATAGCACCTCTGGTAATTTTGCAATAGTTGTTACCGAAAGTGACAGAATACCCTAGCTTATCCATCATCTTGATTGAGAGCAAATTCTTCCGCAAACTGGCACATGTCGCACATCACATAACATCCTTTCTCTACCATCGTCCAACCCGATCCTTATGTCCCCTCTTCCCACAATTTCTAAAGGGTGATCATCACCCAAGTAGACCTTCCCACCACTATATGGCTGATATTTGTCAAACCAGCCTCTGTGAGGAGACATGTGGAAAGATGCACCCGAGTCCAAAACCCGTGTATATAAAACAGATCTGCTGTTGCCGATACAGAAAGCCTCACATGTTGCCGTCTCTCCGTAATTTATCGTACCGGCTTCAACTGAAGGCTGAAATTGGTTTTCACCATTTTTTTCCTTTTTAACTCGCCAACAATCCTTCTTTGAGTGCCCTGGCTTCCCGCAATGCCAACACTTCCCTTTCAGCTTTTGTCCTTTAGACTTAGATCCTGGACTGTGATCTACTTTGTTGACTCTTCTCGAAAGATCGACCTCTCACACCTAGGGCTTCATTGGTTGAGGGTTCCAAAGACGTTTTCCGCCTCAACTCTTCTGCCAACAAAGCGGCTACCACATCATCAAAAGTTAGAGCTCCTGATGATGAATTGCCGATGGTCATCACCAAATGATCCCAAGTCTCCGGGAGGGAACAAAGTAGGGTGATAGCTCTGTCCTCATCCTCCATCTTCACATTAATTGAAACCAGTTCATCGATAAGGGTATTAAACTCATTCAAGTGATCTCGCCACGTATGAGCCCTCCTTCATCCTTAGGCTATAAAGCTATTTTTTCAAAAAACCTTATTTGTTGCAGATTTCGTCTCATACAACTTTTCAAGCTTCTTCCAAAGGGCTTCCGCGGTTTTTTCTTCAACAACATTGAACAAGACGGAGTCCGCTAGGCATAGACGGATTGTAGAAACCGCCTTCCTATCCAAGCGTTGCCCACTCCTCATATTTCATGCCGCTTGGTTTACTCGCGACCCCTTTCAAGGCTAGGGCTTGGTCATTTTGAACCAACAAATCCTCCACCTTCATCTTCCATAGGGCGAAGTTCCTGCCATCAAACTTTTCAATCTCAAACTTGGTTACACTTCCAACCATTGTTGCAGCTCCCACTCGCACAAAACCCTAGGCTCTGATACCAGATGTTAGAAAATATAGCAAAATTATGTGCAAGCAGAAAAACACAATAACACAGAAAAACAATAACACAGATTTTACGTGGAAAACCTGCAATGTGCAGGAAAACCACGGGGCAATGGCAGCTTGATCTTTTATTGATTTCGGCAGAATTACATTCAATCATAATTTACATGCAAGGGGTCATTCCCCTTTATAGAAAAAACAAAAACTGTTCGTTTCCTCTTCCAAAGGAAGAGTCCAAAAACTGTTTGTTTCCTCTTCCAAAGGAAGAGTCCAAAAACTGTTCGTTTCCTCTTCCAAAGGAAGAGTCCAAAAGACTGTTTGTTTCCTCTCCCAAAGGAAGACTACAGAATACTGTTTGTTTCCTCTTTATAAGCTGCACCACCATGCACCTCTCTGCTAAAGAACATTGGAGATCTGGATATTGACTTCACCTCCTAACATGCCTTCTCCAACGGTCCTTTTGTTCTTTTCCGTGAAAGAGAAGAATTCTCTTCATGTGTGGAAGGTCTGGCTGAAAATGGATGGGGTGCAACCACAAATGGGCTGCCAGCATGAGGTGGGACAATAGGTGGCTTTTTCGATCAAGATCAAAGGATGACCTGATTGTAAGGCAACTAAAGCATCTGCGTCTTCTTATTCTTTTATATATTGCATGATCACAGATTTTGGCACCAGTGCATCTTTTGACCCTGGGCAAGTTCTGATGCCTTGGCTAGGTATGGCACACAAATGAACTTTCACTTGGCTGTATGAGCTACTATATCGAACATTGCAGGTATTACAAACCCATACGTAGCCCCCACCCCCTGGAATCTGCTCTAACACAGTGACATATTTCCATAGTGGGGCTTTTGGATCAATTCTAAATCGAGACTTGCCTACAGAGCTTGCACTTGTTGTCATTGTAATTTATAATCTGCGAGTGAAAACTAAAAGTCTAAAAATCTGTCCTTGATGAACTTTGAACCTGAAATAAGCAATGGCAGCTAAAAAATTAAAATGGCAGCAAGCTGTGACTGTGAGAGGAAAAAAATTAAAAAAACTTTCAAATGCTTGGTAAATGATTTATAAATTTATAATTTAACAAGTACCATAAAAATTAAAATATAAAATTGAGGCTAAGTTATAAGGTTTAAGTTTGGGTTTGTGATTTAGTTCGAGAACAAGATTAAGGCATGGAAAAAATTATTATGATGTTTAAAAAAATAATAATATAAATATTTTAAAAATAAATATAAAAATTTTAAATTTATACAAATAATGTGATGAGTTATTCGTAATATAAAATCATTTCTACTCTTAAATTCAAGATAGAAATAAAAAATCAAATATATATATATATATATATATATATATATATATATATATCATTTTAATAATTTATATATACGGTATATAAGAAGATAGATATATTACAAATTTAAAACTTTATATAAATAATTTAATTAACAATATTTAAAAAATAAATTTATAATTTAATCTAAATAATATTTTATTATTAATCTATTATAATTATAAATTTTATTTTATATATAAATATTGTATAATTATTATTTAGTTACTTTATATATATATATATATATATATATCCTTTAAAAAAGATTCCAAAACCCTACCACTAAATTATCTAAACGGACTACAATGTATTATATTCTAACCAACGTTTCGAACATAAAAAATTCGTGGGGATAAATATTAAATTTATATTTAAATGATTAAACAATATGGAGGAGAAGAGACAGACAAAAACAAGTCCGATTCTTTATGAAACTCGTTTTTAATTGCCTTTGCAGCATACACAACTTGGTTATTTGCAATGGGATGAAAAGTTGGAAAAATTCAGTAAAGTATACATGCAAAAAATATAAAGGACAAAGTGTAATAGACTATGTAATATGCTCACAAAATTGCATACCAAAAATAGAGGAGCTAAAAGTGGAAGATTCCCTAGTGGAACTTAAGTCAAATCACAACCCAATTGTTATGAAACTTCAAATGCAAGGAGACAAACCAAGGGAAAAACACATGCAAGGCAATCAAAACAAACTTCCTCACAAGGGAAACATTCTCTTAACAGAAGAAAATCGACAAAGTTTCAGGGCAGCATTGAATAACAAGTTACAGGAAAGGGAAAGAAAGGGACTACCTCACAGTAACAAAGATTACAATAAAAGTGAATGGTTAATGCACGTTATCCAAGAAGCTCTAAACAAATGCAAGAGAGCTAAACCTAGAAAGAAAGAAAGGAATAGCTTCCCAACCAACCCGTGGTTCGATGAAGATTGCAAGGAAGCACGGAGATTACTAAAGGAACCAATGGGTAAAACAAGAGCAAACAAAAAAGCATATGAGAAACTGGTAAGGGCAAAAAAAGAAGAATACACTAGAACAAGGAGGAAAGAACTGATTTACTTAGGGAAGCATGAACCAAAGAAATTTTGGAAGGAACTAAGCGTGAAAAAGATGCAAACTGAAAATAACATAACAGCTAGTCAGTGGTTGGAGTATTCAAAACAATTGTATGAGCGTAGTAACCAGTAGGAGACACCCCCTACTATCATTGTCAAGAAAGAACTTTTCACAAATGAAGACATTATTCAAGGGATAAAAAAGTTAGCAACTGGTAAAGCCCGTGACATAGACAATCTTCAGGCAGAGCATATAAAATGGGGGTAGATATTCTTGCACCGCAGATCAAAGAGATTTTCAATGAGGTCATACAAAATGGCTTCCCTACAGAATGGACAACTAGCTTGACCATTCCTTTGTTTAAAAGTGGAGATGTAAATAATCCCTCAAACTATCGAACTATCATGATCAACCCTCTCTTTGCAAAGTTGTTTGGGAGTATGATAGAGCGTAGGATCAGCAGATGGGCGGAAGAAAAGGGAAAGAGAGCAAAGGGGCAAGCGGGTTTTAGGCCCAAGCACTCAACTATTGATCATTGTATCACGCTTAGACACATAGTGGAAAAAATATGGGACAAAAAGAGGAGGCTTTTTGTTGTTTTGTAGACTTCAAAAAGGCATTTGACACAGTGCCAAGGAAAAAATTATGGAGCAGAATGGAAGAGCTAGAGGTTCCAATTCACTACAGGGCAGCAGTTCATAGATTATATGAGCATGTAAAGGCTAGAATCAGAACGCAGGAAGGGTTATCTGAATGTTTTAGGAGTGACATAGGCGTCAAACAAGGTTGCCCTCTATCTCCGACATTATTTGGGTTGTACATTGACAAGTTAGAAGAATGGATAAACAAATTTGGGGGAGAGGGTGTGCACTTAGCCAAATATGTGGTAAAACTCCTCATGTATGGAGATGATGTAATTCTTGTGGCCGAAACAGCTAAAGATCTAGAAGATCACCTTCGGGCTCTAGAACTCTTTTGTAAGGAAGTTGGGATGCAGGTGAACACGAGCAAAACAAAAATCATGATTTTTTCAGCAAAAAAGAAGCAACATCTCGAATTTCAGTTTGCAGGAGAACCTCTTGAGGTAGTGGTAGAATACAAATACCTAGGCATAGACTTTCATGACAAGCTCAATTGGAATACATGTAGGATGAAAAGAACTCTAAGTGGTTGGAGAGCGCTATATGCACTTCAAAATCGGTGTAGGAATGCCGAGTTGTGGGACTGGAAGACCACCAAGGTCTTATTTGGCCTACTTGTCACACCGATTGTGTTGTATGGTTGCGAGGTGTGGGCCAATGGCACGACAAATACAAAATGGAGGCAAATAGAAAGGATTCAAAAACGTCTAATTACAAATTTTCTTAGAATTAAGACCACAGTCCCTTATGAAATTATTCTAGCTGAAACTGGAATGTTCCCTTTAGAGGCAATTGCTATGACCAAGCTGTTATGTTACTTGAAAAAAACAGAAAACATGAAAAACAACAGATGGCTTAGGGCAGTTAGGGACGAAGAGCTACATAGGCGGAAGAACACATGGATGAAACAAAATCAGAAATGGATGAAACGTTGGGAAATCAACATAAATGAATGCCCAAATTTCAATAAAGACATAAAAAACTATGTGAACGAAAAGTTTAGAAGTGGAATGTGGAAAAATGCAAGCAAGAAAAGACAATACTATATTGCAAAGTTTAACCCAACGTATGACCACAAGGAAAAAGCATATATAGGCGCTGAAATTAAGTGGAGGGAAAAAATCCTCATTGCTCAGATAAGGACTAGCTCTCATAGGCTTAGATGTGAAACAGGGAGATGGACAACGCCCAAGGAACAATGGGAAGAAAGGATATGTACTCTATGCAGCACAGGGGCAATAGAGACAGAGGAACATTTCATCTATGAATGCCCAAGTTTTTCGGACATCCGTGGCAAATACAAAGAAACGCTTGGAAAAGGGTCTATGATAGAGTTATTTGAAGACAGTAAAATAAAAAAAGTTGGGGAGTTGCTAACCCAAATCAGTAGGAGAAGGAACAACCTTCTCAAGGATATTAATGGTCATATGATTTGAATAACTGTGTTTCCATATTTGGAGGTCCCATAGGCCATGTTTTGGGTCTCGCGGACGTAATTAAAATCTTTCATTTCAATTCACAACAATGACCGACGGACCCTTCATTTAACATTTTAAGTGTTTTGATGTCTCTCATTCTGAACCACTATCCGGGTCAAGCTTCGAACTACCATTGCAGGATATATCTATTTTTATTGAAGTTTTTTTTCAAATAATTCGTTTGGTTAACGTGTAAAATCGCCAAAATTCCAAAATGCAGACATTTTTATAAAATTTATCGAACTTTCTAACACTAGCCTGAAATATAGAGGAAGAGCTAAACATACCTGACCAACGCAACGATCTGCGAGCTAGAGTTTGGGACAATCTACGAGCTAGGGTTTGGAAGAGCTTGCGTACAATTTCTCTGCGATTCTGAAGCATGCTTTCACAAACACCCGCGTGAGGAATGGTTGTATTAGCTTAGAAAGTCCAATGTTTTTTATTCGCGGTACGATGCCACTTGCAACGGGAGTAAACGAGAGTAGGTGGGACTAGGTGTGGTCTCATAAGTTAAATTTTTATTTTTTATATTCGCTTTATTATATGTTTATTTTGTATTCGTGGTACGATGCCATTTTAATTTTTTATATTCGCTTTTTATATAACATTATTTTATTCTAGGGTTCTCTGTGGGTCCGTCCAGGGTTCTGCCTGGGGGACCCGAATACGCCCAAGTGCGTCCAAGGACAGACCCGAGCGTATCCGGGTCCCCCAAGCAGAACCCTAGACAGACCCACAGGGGCATGAACTATAAAATAACAAAACTTATTCACTAAACACAAACATCAATTTGCCTGCCTACATCTATCCCCTTCTCTAAACTCGTTAGCGTCCTCAACAACACATGAGCTTAACACTGGGGATAGAAGCACTGAACAAAGTATTGGAATCTCTTGTCATGCTCCTTTCACTTTCTCCTATTCCATATGACCTTTGCAACTAACATCACTTCAAACTATTGTTCGCAACACCTTGTTTGTTGATTGCTCACTCCACTTTCTACAATCAGTCATATCATCAACTTGACCAACGGGCAACGCCCATCGCCATCTATGTTGGGGGTCAAGCAAGCAAAGTCCCTTGGGGTCTGAACAAAATTTTTCTCCTCATCTGCACTTGGGTAGCCTTTGCTCGACCCACTAAAACAACTTTCCCTCAACTCCAAATTAGTGCTCTCTTGTTGCATTTGACTACTTCTTGGCCTCTAACTTAGCCTTTGATAGCATTCCTTGTACATCACTTCTTTGTACGACAGATTCTTGTACAACACCTCCTCTTGTACAATGGCTTCACTTGTATGGCATGCATTTGTATGACACACTCTTGCACAGCGATCACTTGTACAGCATATCTCATTAGCACCACTTGTACGGCACTCCTTATCCGCACCACTTGTATGGCAGTTGTTGATACTCCAATTGTACAGCAGTTGCTTCAATACTCCAGTTGTACAACTCATCAACTTGTAAGGCAACTTTGTGACACTCAATTTATATGGCACTTCCTCAAATGACAACTTGTCATACGGCCTTGGCACTTCTGCAACATTTTCCTATGCAGCTTCAACTACTTGCTAGATTTTTGCCTCTTCGATTGAAATCAAATTTACCTCCTCACTTGCAATCAATTTTATCTCCTCTGCTTCTTGGTTAGGGTTGTGACTCTTCTCTAGATTTTCAAACTCTTTGCGCATCATTGGTTCATCTCAACTTGGAGCACTTTGACATTCGTGTGCAAAATACCCTCACAAATGGCATCGCCAACAATGCACCATAGGTCTACTATCAATATCATACTAAATTTTGCATCTTCTAGTTCCTCGACAATTGTCACAAATTATATTACCAATGGCATCCCCCTTGGGACAATCTCCATTTGTGCTCCATATTCTTGTAGTGATGATCTTGCACTCTCCGAGACACACACATCCTCAAAGTCATCATTCTTCTCTTCGTAGTCACGTTCTTCCTTGACTTATTGACCCCAAAATTGAACAAAGAACTACTCTCATGCCCAAAATCATCACTCTCACTATCAAAGTCATTGTCATCTTCAGATTCACTCTCATCTACATTAACATGATCCCAACACTTTTGTAATATCTTTGCATCGCTTTACAGATTCAAGGCTCACTCCAATGCCTCATGATATGATGTTGGAGAGACCACCTTGATCTTCTTCCTATATGTAGGAAGAAGTCCCTCTATGAACCACCTCCTCTTCAATGCGTCTGATGGGTCTTCCTCCAAATGGGTAAACAACCCACTCAACCTTTGGTTGTACAAATGAACAAGCTCTTTCTCACCTTGTTCCATTTGATAAATTTCAGCAATGACCGCATTATCGTTGTGGAACAACCGAAATTCCTTCACAAATCTATAACGCAATTTATGTCTAGTGCTTGCCCTTTGGCAATCTCATGTACCAGTCCATTGCAACTCCATAAAATGTCGAAAGGAATAACATCTTCCAATCTACGTCATTATTCATTTCATTTGCCACGAGTGTTGGAAGCAGATATTCCACACAGACATTGCAATGTATATGTAAGAAGATGTACGTAGTTAACCGTACAGGCTATTGTTAATACAAGATCTGCTCATATTCATTTATCATCTGCTATTGTTATTGTATGTATACTGCATGTGTTGTCATTGTTGATTGCTGCAGTAGATAGATTCTGTGTTGTTCCTTTCAAGTTTCAGATGCAGGGTGAAAGTCGCAGACCAAGTGTTGTCATTCAAGTGATGTTGTCGTACAAGTGATATTGCCATACGAGTAGTTGTGACTAGTAAAAGTGAAGAGTCCTGGCTGATTATTAAATAGGTCATTCAAATTGTTCCTTCAAGAGTCAGAGTACAAACTGCTATTCTACATCCAACAAATAAAAATTCATTATTTATATTGTTTCATAAAGCATTAAATGATCATAATGTTTAGATGTTATCTAGCTAAGGATAAACGGCAGTGTTCCACGAGGACGCATCCCCTACCCCTAGGAATGTGTCCTCGTCCCCCTTTCGTCCCCAGTACGAGAGGACATCAAAGAGGACTTTTCCCCACTGTCCCCTTGTTGGGAGGGATAGGCGGGGTTTCCCAGGATGCCGCCAGCCGTGGGGGGCCGTCCCCGATACCCTTACTACGAGGGGATGTCGTAGGGGACGGCTGGGGCGGACAATCGTCCCCCACGGTTGGGCATCAATATAACATTTTTTAAAAAAAATCTCAGCTTTTTTTTTAATTTTAAAACTTAAACATGAGGGGGGTGGGACCCACGAAAGTCTCCACCCCCAAACCCTAAAAAAAGTCTATAACACACTCATTACAAGCATTTGAAAAAACACACTACCCACCAAAAAAACACAGCAGTGAAGAGAACAGCAGGAGAGCAGCAAAAGAGCAGCAAGGAGAAAAGAAGTCACAAAACAGAGATCAGCAAGAGAAAGGAGGAGCAAATCAACATCCAAGTTTGTTTTCCTATTTTCATTACCTCATCCAAGTTTGTTTTCCTATTTTTCTTTCAAGTTTCAACATGAGCAGCAGTGAAGGATATGAATCAGACCCATGTGACATTCAAATGGAGGGAGAAAATCAAAATATTGACAAGAATTCTTCCTCTCATATCCAACCTTCTCAAACTTCCAAAGGGGGAAGCACTACTTCTAGTTTTGATTGTCCATCATCAATGTTAAAAGAACATGCCAAGGGTCCATTTAATCTTAAAAAACCTTTTCTGCAGTTTGTAACCAACCGTGATCATGGGAAAAATCTTTCTGGGGGCTCAACAACATGGTTGTGACATTTTTGTCAAACTGAGTTAAAGGGCAGCTATACTAGGGTTGAATCTCATCTTACTTAAAACCAGGACAGGGGTTAGGGCTTGCAAAAAAAAGAACCGGATACAAGTGGTTGAAGCCAATAGGCTTGTGCAAGAGGCCAAACTTAGAGGTTTAGGCATGTCTTTCCCTAAACTTGGCCAAACATCTAGAAGTGACCATGGAGCCTCCTCAAGACAAGAAACCCAAACCTCTAGTATGCCACCACTGCCCTCAAGGAAAAGAGGAACTATAAATGACATGCTTAACGTGCAAGCAAGAGAGGAAGCAAATGATGCTATAGCACAATTATTTTTTGCACATGGGCTTCCTTTCCATATTGCACGTTTCCCCTATTTCAAGGAAGCATTCAGAAAAGCATCCAAGGTAGGGCCTTCCTATGTAGTGTCTGGAGAGCATGAGCTTCGTACCTCTCTCTTGGAGAAACCAGGAGATACTAGATATAGATATGCCACCTACTTCATTTTAATGGAGAGGATGATCGAGGTGCAGGATGCTTTACAGACCATGGTAGTATGCACGGAGTGGAAGAGGTGGCTGGAATCAAAGACGGAGGGAAAGAAAATCAAAGACAAAGTATTGGATGAGAGTTAGTGGACTCAAGCCAGGTAAGAAAAATTGAAGTTAAGATTTGGTTTATGTTTTTTTTTTTTTTTTTTTAGAAATATCATTTATGATTTTATGATTTTTCATTTATATCTTGTAACTGTTTTAGTTTTACTTTTGTAGTTTCAAATTGGATTGCTCATATAGTCTTAAGTTTTTTTATTTATTGTAGGTACACTGTCCTTTTCATTGCCCCAATTGTTGCAATCATCAAATATGTTAATACAAATGCTCCTTGTCTAGGAGAGATCTATGAGACTTTTGACAAGATGTTGGGGGAGATGAAAAGAATCATTTGTGTTAGAGATCCAACATTATATGAGACCCACATTAGATCTATTATACAGAGGAGGTGGGATACGATGAACACCCTTCTTCATATGGCAGCATATGCGGTAAACCCAAAGTGGTATGAGCCTAGGTTTGGGATAGTGCCTCCCTATGATGATACAAAGGTGAAACAAGGGTTTTTGAATGCCCTTAAAAAGATGTATGTGAGGGAGGAGGGCTCCAAACTTAGAGATGAATAGCTCAAATTTGTGAATCTTAGGGGCCCTTGCTTCAGTCAACCAGAGTGTAGACAGGATAGGGCTACCATTGCCCAATCAGATCCCATTGGATAGTGGAAGCTATATGGGGATGATACACCTAACTTGTGAAATTTTGCAATTAAGCTTTTTTCCCAGGTTGCTAGTTCCTTTGCTGTTGAGGGGAATTGGTCCACATACAGCTTTATCCACAGTGTGAGGAGGAACAAGCTTACCTCTCGCAGAGCAGAGAAGCTAGTTGCAGTGCATAGCTCTCTTCGCCTTCGTGAGAGAGTTAAGCCAGAGTACAGGCAATCTCCAAGTACACGATGGGATGTTGATCCAAATATGTGAGATAGATTGATGAGGATGAGGATCAGGAGGGGTTGGTTGGAGTTCCATTGGAGGCTCTTCACTTGGATGATGAGGGCAGCTCATCAGATACAAATACTGATAGCCCAGCAGAAGGCACACTACTGCATGAAAATTTCTAAAATTTTTAATACTATTATACTTGTCATCCCCTAGCCATCCCCTAGCCCTCCCCCAACCATTTCCCAAAATCGACTTGTCATCCCCCGCCATCCCCGAAACCCTTTTTCCCATCCCTCTATTCCCCCGTCCTCGATACTTTTGTAACCTTGAATAAATCCCAACACTCTGACCACCTCATGCTGATACATACATAGTAGGTGTTTGATTCATTCATGGTGGTTATGGGGGGACACCATGTTTACATATTTTAACAAGTGACTTTAAAACAATTCTATATGCTGTACCATTTTTAGTGTATAACCTCAAAAGGGTATGATGTATTCCTACAGCTGTACCTTTCAAATTTGAAAAGGGACTGATATGACATCATTTCAGTATGTATAGAATTGCAGAACTTGTCTCTGTGGTTTGTGCTTTTATCAGAATTTGTATATGGTTATACTGTATTTGATCCTTTATTTTAAGACACTGTACATAGAAAGTAAAATATGTTGGACATCACTGCTGATTTCGTTTTAACATTCACAATGAATGGATGTATTGCGCTTACTGATTTATGCTTGCTGTAGCAGTTGAGAACATAATAAGATAGATCAACAGGTGTACTTGCTTTTAATTAACTTGTTCAAATGAAACAAATTGTACCCATCCTGGACATAAAACTATGTATTGAGTTATCATGTGATAATCAAGGGATACCGATGTACCTTATCCTTCATTCTATGCAATTTGATTTGATGAAAACAAATCATTGATGTACTCTTTTTTGTATCCATGATACTGGAATGTGATAGTGAAACTTTGACTGAAGAAATACTGTGACATATTTTGGTGTGAATTGCTTGGAAAGATGGAAGTGTGTGTGTCCTATCCATAAATGGATATAAATCAGTACTGAGGAGTGCTGGAATGTATTTTAAAAAGGCATGCACTCAGCATATGTATCAATAATACATATGTTATAACTTTCCAGATTCCTATTGATGTAATTTTTGTTAAATGGCTGTCCACATTCCTAGGACTCAGTTGTGAAAGGAGGACTCATACATGGACTGCTGTATTATAGCACTTGGTTTTGTTGTATTTATCTTCCTGAGCAAGTGAATATAAAGATGGTTGGAAATCATTTCTTACAGCCCGTAATGAACAGAGTGGTTGATTCTTATGCATTTACCTCTGTAATCAAAAGTAGATTTTCGGCTGATTTCTTTATGGAAATGCTGCTAAATAAGTAAGGAATATAAGGTTTTTCTTGTACAAAAAGAACTCAATTGAGCATATTCTGGCAATATAGCTATCATACTCCAAGTTAATGCCTATGATTTATTAAACGAAAATGAAAGGAAAGGAAATTAGTTAAGGGCTGTTTTGGATTGAATGGACTGTGTGAAAATAAATACTTTATTGATTTATTAGAAATAATAACTTTGTCGAGATCTGTTCTGATTCATGGCTCTTAGAAGCCTAAAGTATATGTGAATCATCTTGACTGTTTACCTTAGGCATGAGTTGCCAGCCTTTGGGGAAAATAAAGGTTAGAATATGCCATCTTTGGAGGGATGAAAAGATCAATATCATACAAACACTAAAAACCTGTTTGAAAGTAGTCATCAACAGATATGTATGACTTAATCTTTGTGTATGTCCAGTCTTGATTATGACTTATAATAAATGAATGGCTGCATGCAGAATGCTAGAAATTGTCGAATATGGCTTTGCCCATAACTTAAGGGATCACATGGAATGTATGTGATTCAAAATCAGCATAGATGGAAACTTTTAAAGATGGTAGAGAGACATTTAAAGATTAATGTTTAACTTGCCCAGAGGACTATTTCCAGGCTAAGTTGTACAAGCAATTAAGTCATATTGCTGCTATTTTTAGTAATAAAGTTTTTTAAAACAAACCATTTACTAAATTTGCCAACCGTAGTAAAAGGGTTATTATAATTAATGTATAGCTAGCCCAATAGTTACACCTGGATTTATATCATGTAAAATGTTGATACTGCTTCAAGTTTTATGTTATTGTAGGTCCCTATATTCAAGAGGGCAAATTCAGAGTTCCTATTTATTTGCTTGGGGATTCGGATAGATATGGGATGGCTCCTCAAAAAGAAAAAGTTAAACAACCTAAACCCTTGTAGAAATGGGAGACTGGTGGTGAATGAGACTAGTAAAACTTTAATTAATCGCACCTGTGTGAAGAAGAATACCAAGTTGGGTAGCTTTTGAAACACTAAAATAATAAAAATGAAACTAAATAAAAGAATAATATAAGATATAGAATTAAATAAAAATGGAAATTGAAGAAAATAGCAAGCAATGTGAAATGGCAATTGAGGTGTGATGGGTCAGCTGAGGAAATTGGCATGACTATTGCATGCTCATGGAAATATTTCCTGTGACAGCATATGGATACAAATCGCTCACATAGAGCATCGGATTTTGCATTCAATCCTAGGCAAATCTCTCAGCATAAGGATTGGGATGGTTGAGGAGTCTCAAGTTAGGTGGTCAAACAAACTCCACCTAGATCGTCCTCTGAGATCAGTTAGTGATCATCTAAAGGCATACGAATTCTGGAATTCCCACACCACCTTGGCTAATAGTAGCAGTTGCATGATTATTTCCTTTATTTATGTTTAATGAATCTTACAAAAATTGCTACAATAAAAATACAAGTCATTTCCAATTAAGTTTATATGAAATAGAAGTTCTTCTATGATTTCCTATTCAAAAAAAAGGTAGTTTTGAACTAAAAGTGGTTCCATAACTTTTTGTGTAAAAAAAAGATAGTTTTCAAGTTTCAACTAAATTAGGTGTCCCATAACATTTTGTTAAAGTGAACATTGCTAAAATAAAAATACAAGTAATTTTCAATTAAGTTTCTATGAAATAGAAGTACTTCCATGATTTCTTGTTTAAAAAAAAAGTAGTTTTGAAGTAAAGAAGTGGTTCCATGACTTTTCCAAAAAAGAAGATAGTTTTCAAGTTTCAACTAAAGAAGTAGTTCCATGACTTCTTGTTAAAATGAGCATTGCTAAAATAAACATACAAGTAATTTTCAATTAAGTTAATATGAAATAGAAATATTTACATGATTTCTTGTTTAAAAAAGTTAGTTTTGAACTAAAGAAGTGGTTCCATGAATTTTGTAAAAAAGAATACAGTTTTCAAGTTTCAACTAAAGAAGTAGTTCCATGACTTCTTGTTAAAATGAACATGGTTTTAAATTGAAGATTCTCTAAAATAGTACTCTGTTATTTATTCTTTGATGTTCCACTTCCTTAATTGGATGTAGGTACAGTAAAAAAGAACTTAGTTTTCAATTAAGTTCACATGGAATATAAGTACTTCCATTATTTCTTGTTTGAGTTTTTGTATATAGACGAATTGGCGCATGAATGTCACAACTACATAAGTGCACATTTGCATGAATGCATGTGTATGAGCACGTGCACACATGGATACATATGCCACGAGTTGGTGATACATGCAGATAATAGCTGTCATATGTGAGTGTTGTCATGTAGTGTTGCATGTGTGGATGTGGCAAGAAGTGTCTGTAATAATTTAATGTAATATTATAGGGCATTTTAATATTTTGGTATGTCCAAGTAGTTTGGTGGTGGTTGGCAATTGCCAACCAGCTAGAACATAGTTTTCAATTAAATTCACATGGAATGTAAGTACCTCCATTATTTCTTGTTTGAGTTTTTGTAGGTAGACGAATTGACACATGAATGTCACCTCTACATAAGTGCACATTTGCATGAATGCATGTGCCACGAGTTAGTGATACATATAAATAAGCGTTGTCTTATGTGAGTGTTGTCACGTAGTGTTGCGTGTGTGGACGTGGCAAGAAGTGTTTGTAATAATTTAATGTAATATTATAGGGCATTTTGATATTTTGGTATGTAGGAGTAGTTTGGTGGTGTTTGGCAATTGCCACCCACCTAAAACGTTGTTTTCAATTAAGTTCACATGTATAACTACCTCCATTATTTCTTGTTTGAGTTTTTGTAGATAGACGAATTGACACATGAATGTCACATCTACATAAGTGCATGTTTGCACAAATGCACGTGTATGAGAACGTGCACACATGGATGCATGTGCCACAAGTTGGTGATGCATGTAAATAAGAGCTATCATATGTAAGTGTTGTCACGTAGTGTTGCGTGTGTGGACATGGCAAGAAGTGCCTATAATAATTTAATGTAATATTATAAGGCATTTTGATATTTTGGTATGAATGGGTAATTTGGTGCACTCTTGTGATACCGATAAGCACATTTGTATGAGTTAGTTGATGATGTTTGTCAAAGAATAATGTTGGTCGATGCTGGTCAAGACAAGTCTATGTGTGTTGCACGCTTGACCAAACCATGATGATGTATTTCATATATTTGGGTTGGGAAGGATACATTGTTGTATGTGCAAAGTATCCACATGTATTTGTAAATTATTCCCATTGGGTACCTCTTCTTATATATTTATAATGGAAATAAATTGTAGTATGTTGGATTCTATTTCTACATTTCGGAGTCATTGCCTATACAAAATTGGGTGGAATTCAGTGACATGGAGTTGTGACAAGCATCACTTGAGAAGTTACGCAATGACAACAATGAGATGATTATAGTGTGGTCGACAAACAACGTAGTCTAAGTGTGCCATTGCCCCCTCAAGAAGAGGGAAAATTGGAGTTCTTTGTTGATGCCAATAGAGGGCCAAATGACGATATCGCCCATGACAAAAACATCCATGATGAGAGGCACAACGAAGGCATCCAAGACGAAGCAAAGGTGCGATGAAGGGCCAAGTGATGACAGGTTTGACAAGGATGATAATTTGGTTCAACAAGAAAAGTTGATGGGGGTTAAAGCAAGTTGTGTATTAGGTAGTGCACATGACAAGACTCTTGCATCAAAGCGATAGCAAATTGGCTTGTCCAATGGTAAGCAGGATAGGAGTCCGACACCAAAGCAACTGCATGTTGGCATGTGACCTCTCTATCTATGACGAGCTCTTAAAAACTAAGTCAAATGTCATTTGACGAAATGCTATCCCCCAAACTCAATCTCAACACCTAGATTGAGGAACTAGCCTATGATAGTGAGTGGGACAAGAATCCAACAATGCAACAAAAGCAAGATGGTGTGTCTAATGTTGCTTGTAATGGGATTCCAGCACTAGAGCAACTACAAGATGGGTTGTTCATAGTGAGCACGACAAAAGACCAACATCAAAGCAACAATAGGTTGACATGCTTAATGGTGTGCAGGACAAGAGTTTGACATGAGAGCAAATGCAGTGTGCTATGTCTGATGATACTTGTGAGCAGAGTGTGAAACACAAACATCGCCTATGCCTAATTAGTTGATCACAACAATCAATTATTTTTGCTAAACGCGTAAGTGTCCCACATTTCATAATGGTGGAATAGAGGACCCAGTCAAACATTGGAAAATTTGCCTTATGATGCAGAAGACCAATGGGCAAATGAATGAAGCAAATTGGGAAAGGTTACTCCTAAGGACACCAAATAAAACCATTGCGAACTAGTACATGGAATTGCTAGAGGACAAGTACCAAACTCAAGAGTACTTACGAGAAACCTTTGTTAAGGAATTTAAAGTCTTTTGCAATGACAGAGGGTTATTGCAAAAATATATAGAATGGAGCAAAGTGAGACAAAGTCTATTTGATCCTACAACTAAAGATTGAACAGGTTATTTACCCATGTGGAGAAGTATCCATCATATGTATTGAAGAAAATTTGGTTCATGGAGGGCCTTCTTCCTTTGTATGAGAAGAGGATTAGGGTGGTCCCTTCAATATCATATCAAGAAGCCTTTGAACAAGCCATGAACTTGGAAAGTGATGCAACGACATCATTAAAATGATGGGGTCATCTTAATAAGGACAAGAATGACTTCGATGATGAGTGACTCTAGCAATGAGAATGATGATTCTAAGACCAAAAGCAACTTGGAGAATGATTTAAGGACATCATCCAAATGTTAGGATAAAGAAGTCAATGAAGCCATTGACTCTGAAGATGAGTGCAATGAAAACGCTTATAACGAGGTAAAGTTGTCGCACCTTGTTGGTGTCTCTTTCGCCATCAAATTTGCATTCTTTGTTTCTCTTTGAGATGAATGTTGAATCCTTATCATTTATGTTGCAAAAAGCCTCTCCCTTGACATTGTGGATTCACATCTACATGAAAATGAACAAATAAGAATGTCTGCAAGATAAAAGACAAACAAATCTTCCTCTTATCCACATTACCATTTGAATGGTGTGTGTGGAATCGTCATGCTGACTAGGCGGCAATTTGACAATGTGTGGGTTTGCAGTGAATCCTTGGAATGATTCTTATTCCTCACAATCATAAATTTTGTTCTGGACAATAAAAGCATTGGCCTTTTCCAACAATCCATGTCTATCTTAGTTGTTGCATTGGACACACTCTCGAGGAGATCAAGTTTTTTTTAAACTACTAAGTTAAGGCTCCATCTTCACGCTATTTATTTTCTTTGCCTTTAATGCCTTAGCATCTTAGTTCATGCATACACCTAAGAATGTAATAGTCATCTAAGTCGTCAATAGACCATAGCCGAGTCCATGTGCAAGATACAAGACATTCTGTTAATGTTGTTATAGTTGAATCTACAAAACATTAGTGGTATCAACAGTCACACTTGGGTTGGTGTTCTACAATCGCCCTAAAGAGTTCATTCAGTACACATGACGAAGATCCCAACACAAAGGTTCCAATACTAACCGTTGACCTAGATGGAGATCACATGGAGTAGACCTCTTTCCAAAGTGTATACGCTTTCTTTCAACATCGATTCCAAATTGCCTACAGAAATTTCACGAAGGAATCTTTGTAGTTCTTAAAAGTAGACCTCATGGTAGAATCCCATGTTTGGGAAATTTGCCACATTTTGGCCCAACAAAGTGCCTATAATTGATTGGTCGATTGCCCTTGGATTGACTATCTCATTCCATGGTGGAATTAAATAGTGAGAAGGTTCCTGCAACATTTATTATCACTTTTGCCTCCTTTATTGCAATTTGAAAAAATCTTGGGTACAAATACAATATGCTTAGAGGTTAAAATAAATTCAACTCATTTTTTTTGAGTTCTTGGTCCTTTTAGACTTGGTTAAATTTTCCTGCTGCCACTATTTAAATTTTTGCCTTTGCTTAAACTTTTTGTGATGTGTCCAATTGGTGATTTATTCCTCTGGCGACCACCAGAAATAGCTCAGGCCTCACTCACCAAACAAGTGATGGCACTTAACAACATCATGACCACATTAACTGAGAAAGTTAACGATATCACAGTTACTAAACCTCCCACCCAACAGTAAAAATAGGTCCCAATTTACAATGGATCTCGTGACTCGGAGGTTTGGTGAATTGGATCCTCGATATCAAATTTTGGTTCAAATATAACCAAGTTCCAATCGAAGACAAGGTATCCTTTTCCAAGATTAAGCTCATTGAGCTTGCCAAAATATTGATCGTGGAACATGTAGAGGATCAAAATTCAATCCACACAAGGTGATTTAGCGCAAGCCGTCAACAAAGCTTTCTATCCATTCAACTATAGGTAGGATATGAGCATCAAGTAGCTTCATTTACATTAAGGATTTCACAAATTTGTGAAACAATATTATAATGAACTCAATTGGTTGCAGATCCTCCTCAACATTGAAGAAGATGCAAATAAGTTGGTTCGCAAATTCATAAGTGATTTGCAAGACCATTTGTAACAAGAATTAAAACAGTTGAACATCACCAATCTCGATGTTGTGTACAATCAAGCATGGCTAGCATAGGAAAAGTTATTGGCACAAAACAAGGCATCATGTTCTTCAACAACTTCTTCCAAGCCTTTAGTTGCCAAGTTAGCTCTTTCATCTGAAAAGAAGAACTCTTCTTCCTCTTCTACTTCACATTCTCCTTCCCCCTCTTCCACTTCTAAGAACACAAGCAAATTTTGCCATTTTTGTAAAAACATGGTCATGAATCATGATTAGTTAGAATGTTTTAAATTGAAAACAAAACATTAGATTGTATAGTCTCTTGATAGGAAAGTCGATGATTCTAACATTGAGATTACTAGTGAAGACACAACCTACAAGGTATTAGGAGGACTTTATAAAGTCACCTTGTTGCAGCACTCTAATCCTTTTGGGGGTCATGATAGTTTATTTGTCACACGAGTGCACCTCACCCATGATTTCTCCACTACTTGTATCCTCGACAATGGATCACAAGAAAATTTGATTGTATAGTCCATCGTCGACAAACTTCATTTAATTGTTCATCCTCATCCTTCTTCCTATGCCCTCTCATGGAAATAGTGGTTCCTCCACCCTCATCACTCATCAATGTACATTATACTTTGCCTATAGTCCTCAATTTGCAAATCAGGTTACCTATGAAGTCGCCAATACGGATTATTGTGGTTTGTTGCTTGGTCTACCGCTTCATACAATAGGAAAGCCTAGTATGATGATTCTACCAACATATATACATTGCTTAAGCATCACATGAAGGCCAATTTGGCCATCTCAATGCTTCTCAATACTCTTTTTCTTCTCATCCATTATGACCTCTTATTTATTGGAAGCATTGATTTGGTGGCCTCTTTTCATTCACTCCTAACCCCAATTGACAACCCCTTGCTTGCTCTATTTTGCCCACATTTACAATTTCTCCACTTGTCAATGATGTTCCTAATATTAAGCTTGCACTCACCATTGCCTGAGTCTTCGATATCAAGACTCGTCTAACTCATCAGGGGACGATGACTTCTTACCTTGTTGCCAAACAAGGACAGCTTCCACATTAAGCTCATTTGATGTCACATTAACAGCTCTTGCAGGAGTTGCCTCACCTTCCAAAAGCTTTCAACTCCAAAGCTTTTGTTGGTGGGAGGAATAATAAGGATTTAGCATAGTTAGATTGTGACATTTTTTGTTTGTTTGTTTGTTCGTGTCAAGCAATGTATCAACTTCATTTAGGTGTTTGTTATTGTAATCTTCATATTTGGTCACTCATTCTTGAACCCATTTTTGTACGCCCTATATTGGGCCTTTGTGGCTATGTTTGTATCTACCCTATTCTTGGGCATACATAAGCCTTTTTAATGGCCCTCTTGTTGATTCAATGTAGGTTTGTTTCTACCCTAATTATAGGGACATTGTTACAATGAGAGGTGCCCTTATTGGTGCTTTTCGTGAACTGCCAAAGCAATGGAAGACATTGAATTGAGAATGATACTCAAGGCAAATTCATTTTGCAGCATCAAAGATAGCATGTAATGTCCCAAAATAATTCCAGCATTGTAAATATTGTCTTTTGTGTCTTAAGTGTGTTTGGGCGTCATTGAGAGTATTTCATCATATTTTGTGGTTAAAATAGGAGTTATAGGGGTTAATAAGTGTGTTTTGACAAGTTTGAATGTTGGTATATGGGTTAGTAGAGTTAATTATGGTATTAGGAGGGTTTTTGTGTCAAAAACAAAGCTATATTATAGCCATTTGACAAAGTGACGTTTCGAAAGTTATTATTATTATTATTTCTTTTATTTCTTTGTTGGGTGGGGTCCAATATAACTTAAGTGACTTTAAGAGATCTCAACATGAGATTATATCATAGCCATTGGATCTTATGAGATTGAGATCTAATCTCAGCCCTCCATGGTTAAATCTAAGGCTGGGACTTAATCTCACTTTAGGGTTTGAGAATAAAAGGGACTTTAGGGTTTCATTTGTGGGGATGGTGAATTTGGAGAATTTGGAATTTGGGAGAGCTTGGCTCTTTTGGGCTCTTACATTCTGCTGCAGGAGATTATTGGGGTTCCCTTTGGAGAGATCCATTGGAGGCTTGAAGGGGTAAAACCCTAGGGCTATCTACCCATTGAAGAGGCAAATCCATTAAGGGTTTGCATGTGTGCATCCATTGTTGAGATCAGAGGTTTCAAAGACTGTTTTTGACATCAGATTTGAGAGGGTTTGGAACCCTAGGTGGAGCGCTCAGCCTAGGAAGTGATTCATTGGCCAAATATTGCTCCAGGAAGTGAACGTCCAACCTTGGAGAGGTTGTTATTGCAGTTTTGGAGGCAGTTTTGTGTTTGACAAGTGCATATCAGATTTGTAAGGGTTTCTTAGTCTATTTCTGTTGCGGCAAATATAAATAAAAAAATCAAAATATTCTGCTGTTATTTCTGCTGTATTTTCCAGTTTTCTGCAACTTAGGTTGTGAGCAATATTTTGTTGTAAAATTCTGCAAGTGTTCTGTTTTTCCTGAGTTGGTATATTTCATAGCATCTCTATAGGCACATTGCACAAGAATGTCCAATAGTTGTGAATCAAGACGAACCAATGATGTGTAGAGGGTTCGAGATGCCTAAGAAGAGTCAAAACTCTAAATAGGAAGTAGAGGATAAGGGCAACATGATTGCAGTTGAGGAGGATGAGCACTACTATGATGAACACGCAAAGAGTTGTACAGTAACCATCATCAATGAGGTCAAGAGCATCCATCTCTAACGCAAACATGGAAGTTGTAGGGCAAGAATTAGAAACTTTTAGGAAATCTTGGCACATTCTTCTTTGAACATTTTTGTCTACAAAAGGATGAGAACAAATAGGAAGGCAACAACTAGTCCAATAGTGATCGAGGTGAAAAAAGAATTTATGTGAGGATAGGTTGTTGTATGAGTTGAAGTCCTCAGTAGGACATGGTCGTCTTAGGGCTGAGTAAGTGCTATTTGGCACTAGCACAACCATTGAAGCTTGATAAATTGTCATTCGTCATAGATCCAAATGCCATCTAAGGACATTCAATAGTCATCAAAATAAAAGCCCTCAAAGGAGTGCAAGTAGGTATTATTGCCTACATTGGGCAAGTCATTTAATACCCCCACCCTATCATCGGTCACAAAGGTGTCATTTGGCACCGACATTTGATCAAATAAGCCGATTAGAGTGTTGTCCACTTCGTCATCTAGCCAACGAGAGACATCAACAAGCTTTATCTCCGCACCATCCAAATTACAATTTGTGCCCTTTAGGTGAAATATGCTATTGCACTGAAAGTGATTGTCGTACGATGCAAAGAGGGTGTCGTCCAACGCAAAGTGATTGTTGTCCAATGCAAGGAGATTCTAGTCTAACGTAAGGATATTGTTGTTCGATGCAAGAATATTGTCGTCTAATGCAAAGTGATTGTCATCCGATGCAAAGTGATTGTTGTCCAACAAAATGTGAATGTCATCTAACAAAGAGCGAGGACTATTTGACAAAGCTTGAATGACGTCTAAAATTGACATGTCATCCGAGGGTTCTTCCCTATCATTTGAGTGCAAGTGGAGGAGGACAAGAGAGAACGTCGTCAACTGAGCTCAAATTATGTCATCTAAGCTGAAGGTGTTAGGACCCTTATGTGCTAAATATTTAATTATTGTAATTAGTCATATTACTAGTAGTAGTTAGTGTTGTGACTAGTTGGTGGGACCCAAAGTCTATTTAGGGTTAGGGTCAGGATTTGTAAGACATTATATGGTTACTTATTGTATATTGGATTCTAATGAGAGAAGGGGGGAATTGCATTTTTTTATTAGGTGTTCTAAAGGAGGTAGCTCCCTCGAAGTGGCCTGTGATAGTGTAATCTTTCAAACAATTAATAAAATCCGTGCTTCATTTCCCATTTTGGTGCAAATTGTGTGTTAATTTTATTGTTGTAGGCAGATTCATTACATATGGTATCAAAGCAGCTTTCTAGGGCCGCTTTTCTTAGCATCACACAGTCAATTTATGTGGGAGCAGCAACAACCACACATCTGAAAAAAACTCATTACGGTGCTTAAACAGCACCTGCAATAGGAGAATACCCTTTTGCAAGAACGAAGTCTCAACCGCTCAACTAGGGGAAGTACTTGGGCCAAAATATGCCCAGAAACTCATTTTGAGGAGTACCCCAAGAACCCCGAAGTAGTTGGATCTAAGTGTGTAACCAATGAAAAGGGTCAACGACCCCGTACCATGTTTGTAGTTCTTTTTTCTCCTTTTTGAGTGTATACAAAGAGTTGTTGTTTGGAGATAAATCTTTGGCTGGATTATCAATAGAACTACCTAGATCGGATAAGTTGTTGATACCCAGAGAGAAGTACTAGCTTAGACAGCATCTATGGCCGGTGATATTTTTTCCCCTAGGAAGCCACAGCCTGGGGCCCATTACTTAGTGGTTGATATCTTTAGCTCGAAGCAATTACAAACATCTCAAAACATCCAATTCGTTAGGTTGCTCTTCTTCAGCTATACAAATCTAAGCCAAAAAAAAATTGTACATGCTAGGATTTCAAGATCATGCGAAGTGAATTTCTTGCAATCTGTGAAGATCTAGGGCCAAACAATATTGTGCAAGTAGAGTTTCAGACATTGCTAGAAAATCAATTTTGTTATTTTTAGAAAAACACATCCCACGGCCCAAAAAAAAATCATAAAAAAATTCAAAAAACAAAAATTGAAATTGCAAATTTTGCCTAATTCACTCATTTCCCACTTTAGAAAAATACTGTCCTTCCCTCATTCCATAAATTCAAAAAAAGTCCCAAAATTCTCAATTCCCCAAAATCAATAAAAAAATCCTATTTTTGAAGCATTTTAAAAAAAAAAATAGTGATTTTGGCACTGTTGGTTACGAATCTGCCATGAGGATAGGATTTTGGGTTAATGCGCCCAGATTCGCCCACCAGCATGAAAGGCCGGAAGGAAGGAATGCCTTCAGTGCCAATCTCCGGAGAAGGCCAGCTTCCTGTGGGGTTTTATGGTTTGAGATAAGGGTGCAGGAAAGAGATAAAAATGCGGAAAGGATTTACAAATGTGAGTGGAGTTGGGTGGGGGGAACTAACAGTACGGCAACACATCAATCACCACTACTTACTGCATCATAAATACAAAGCACAACCAGGAACTGCAAAACCTAAGTATACCTTTTATATAAAGACCTGTACGCACAGCTACAATGGTCCCCTAGCAAACATTCTCCCAACAAGGAGAACTAACAGCACGGCAATGCATCAATCACCACTACGTACAGCAACATAAATATAAAAAGTAACCGAGAGATGTCAGATCCAAGTATGCGTGTTATGCAGAGAATTTGTACGCACAGCTACAATGGTCCCCTAGCAAACATTCTCCCAACAAGGAGAACTAACAGCACGGCAATGCATCAATCACCACTACGTACAGCAACTAAACAGAACACACAAACTGAAGGAAATGCTACCAAAAGTATTCTATGTATCCTCTAATTAATTAAGTCTAAGAATACTTGGCCACCAAATGCTGAAACGAATCAACAAGCCATGACACAAGAAACACGACAAAAGAGAGGCAGCATAAAGAATGAGTAGAACAGAGCCAGGCATATACTTTATATTGATAAGCAGAAGCACAGCTACAATGGTTCCCTAACAGACATTCCCCTTCCACCACTTACAATGACAATGTGGTGGCTATTTATAGCATGAGAACCCCCCCGATTACATTAATGGGCACAAAGTCCCAGTCAAACATTGGCTGACAAAAAGCAGCTATGGAGTTGCTGATGCTGACCTTTGTCGGACAGGACTGTACTTGCAGCATGGTCTCCCTGAAGGCTGTACAGATTTGTGGCAGCGCGTTAGGTAGAATTTCTCATCGGCAGGAATGCGGGTAGCTGGAGCAGGTAGAACCTCTAATCGGCCTTAAAGGCGGCAGCTGGCTTAAGTAGTGCGTCCCATGCTTGTCCTTGTGTTCGGCACGTTTTGGCTCGGATCCCGGAGTTAGACACTTGTCGGATGATACTGCTTGACTCGTGTCTGCCTTGAAAGGCAGTTTATCCAACTTCGCCCAGAACCCGAGCACTATCGGATTGCGCAGGTAGAAAACAGCGCAGTTGGGGATGCCTTAGTCAAATTTCAAGTTTGTTTCCCTACTGTGCACCTATCAAAGGGCGCACTCCGACTTCGCTGCGAAGTCGGGTTGCGCACAGGTGGAAGCTGCTTCCTGCCGCCGTACGGACTTCGCCCTGGAAAGGGGGCGCAGTCCGACTTCGCTGCGAAGTCGGACTTCGCCCCAACACTTAGTCATATTTCCTGCCAGCCTGCTACCAACTTCGCCCAGAAAGCAGGGCGCAGTCCGACTTCGCCCTGAACACTTAGAAATTTTGGCCGGTCCTGTCACACTGCGCAGTTTGCATTCCTGCTGCGCTCCAACTGGAGGGCGCAGTCCGACTTCGCTACGAAGTCGGATTGCGCCATGGTACTTAGCCATTTTTTCAGGGCAACTGCTGTCATTTTGAGATCTAACTGAGGGGCTCAAAAGAAAGGGGGAAGAATGAGAATGTAGGGAAGAGGGAGAAAAGGAGAGAAGAGAAAGGGGAAAGAGAGGAAGAGGGAAAGAGAAGAGCAGCACTATTACAAAAATTGAAGACATTGCACCCCGTGCAAAATGTGACAACATTTCTGGCAGCTCGCGGGGTGTCGAGCTCGCCTCGACGCAAAGAATCCATGCCTTCATCCATTGGGTGCAGAGGAACTTACCTCCCCTGCCTTTTGCTGCTCTGGCCGTCCTCCTCGCGGCAGCTGTTCTTCAGATTCACTTCCGGCAGCTGCCTCCTCGGGTTCGCCTTCCGAATGCTCTCCAGAGCTGGCTTCTGCATCGCAGATGCGCTTGTATGCGGCCTGGGCTTGGCCCCAGGCTTCTGCTTCGAAGGGTCGGCGGTCAGCTACTTCTTCTAATGCTGCGTGAAATGCAGCGACCGCATGCAGGTCGATGGTGAGGTATCTTTTTCCTAACTCCTGGAAGTAGGAGCTGATCTTGCAGCACTTAGACACCATCTGGGTGACCTGACTTTCTTGAATTGGCTCGGTCCAGCTATCGATTTCAGCTGTATTTGCCACAAAGGACAGCCAATTCGCTTTCACCTGCTCATGGGTGAGAAACTGACCATTCTCAACATAGCTTGGGCACCCTAGCTCAGAGAGAGCGTGAAAAGGAGCCATACAAATGTCTTTTTCGTGTTCAAATGCATCTAGCATTCGTCTGGCAACTGTCACCTCTTCTGCTTTCTTAAAATATTTATGCAAGGTTACCCTTGCATCTGCCCATTCTGCAGCGAATGAGGACATGGGGGAGAATTGGAGGCCACTGCGCTCACGCTCTTGAAGATTTATCGCCAGGTCCAGCCATTGCTTCGCCTGGCGCTCGGCCTCCTCTACCACAGGCTTTCCCTGGGCAGAAACTTCTTGGATCCTGGATGCGAAATCCAAGACCGCCATAGCTTTATATGTGTGGGGCTTGCATCCCCGCAGCAGATCAGCCCGCATTTCCTTAACTTTGTTCTTTGAAAAGACCGTCGCTTGAGATGCTCTCTCTGCAGATTGCGACTGCGCCTGCTTCAAAGATTCCTGGAGCTGAGAAATCTGCTCCAGGGCTGCTTGCTTTTCCGTTGCGGCTTCTTGCTGAGAAGCGGCCAGCTGGGCTTTTAGTTCATTTATCTCTTGCTGCGCCGATTCCAGCTGTTCAGTGGACCTAGATAGGTCCTCTTCAAGCTGCCTTGTTTTATCCTGCAACTGGAAAAGTTCTTCCTGTTCCTCCAGACTTTTCACAAGGAGATTATCCGCCTTACGAATGATTCCCTGAATCTCGTATTGCTTGTGGATGTCGTCAAAGCTCTTCTCTTTTCTCTGCACCTCGTAATCCGCCCTGGTCATTTCCCGGAGAGGCTTCTTCACTTTTGGAATTATCTTTTCTGTCGTGAGCACTCTCCTCCCGAAATCAAACTTGGTGCGCTTTACCGGGGCGGCAATCTCTTCAGGTCTCCTCCGTTTCAAGTTTTGGAGGAAAGAGATTGGGTATTCTACGGCTCTAGCTGCCAGAGGCAAATCGTCCGTGTTCTGGAGGTCGTCCATGAAGTCCGGTTCCTCTAGCTTAGGGTTTTGCTGTGACATTTCTCCTGCGAACAGGGAGGTAGGAACAACCAGGAGGACTTTGGAAGGAACGGCCGCTTTTGAGGGCGACCGAGGAGCCGGGGACGGAGCGTTTGATACTGATAGGGTTTCAAGGGGCTGAGGCGATGGATGCAACGATGAACGCGCGGCCTCAGCACTAACCACAGGTGAAGGGTTTTGGGTTTGACTCAGGGACAGAGATTCGTCGGGGTCCTGAGCAAACTGGTTGAAAGAATGATGGCTGCTAGAAGGTTGTGGAGATGGAGAGGAAGACACGGCCACAACTTGCTCGGATTGAGCTGGGGATGGAGTCGGAGTAGGGCCAGATGGGATCTGAGGGAGCGGGGCAACGGACGTACCTACGGGCTCCGCCTAAGCCGATGCTGGATGAATGTCTGCGGTTCTGGTTCCGGCGGCTGGCTCAGGATCATCCAGAGAAACAACCCCTGGAGCGGCTGGACGCGGCTGCGGCTCTGCGACTGATTGCTGCACCGTCAGGCTAGGTCGCCTGATTCTATCTTTCCTCTTCCTCTTCTTCTCTTCTGGAACAATGGCCGGATCGGGAGGAGAGGAAGTAGGTGCAGTGGGCGCTGATGTTCCCATGGTAAACTTGTACCGGGGTTTGACTTGCAAAGGGTCTGCCGCGGGCGGTCCGATCGCTGGTGGTGCTGGCGCCTTTTGTGCCCAAAGGGTCACCTCGGGCGTTGATTTGACTGGTTTCTGCGCTTTTTCAGGCACCACCTTGGAAGCAACAGGCTGCATTGGGTCCACTTGGATATCTGCTGGGCCCGCACTTGCAGCGATTGTAAAAGTGTACAACTGTTGGGAGGAAGACCCCCCTTTATAACCCTCAAAGGGACCTCGGGGAACGTAATCTCAAAATGCAAAAGGCCGCCAGCTTTCAATGTGCTGGTCATATAGAGTTGAAAAGTCATCATCAACGGCCAGATTTCTCCTGATAGATTTATCGTGCTGCGTGCGGCACCTCATCTTCCAGCATTCAACATTTTTTTCTCTCGGCCAGTTCAGGCCTGCCAGCTTGGTGATGAGTTTTTTGAAACCTGGAGAAGAGAACTTGTGGTCCGGGTTTCGCTCGGGGTCGTATGCTACCTCCTCGCAGTAAAATTCCTGCCACGGAGGCCATGCTTCCATCAAGTCGATCTCCCAGTCGAGGTCAACATGGACCACATCGCATCTGTCTTCGATTATATCCGCCCGGTGGCAGATATGTGTAAACTTTCCCCTTATCCCGTATGGGTCGTATTTCCAGCGTTGCGGCAGCAGAATCAGACCAATGTTGTAGAGCTCCTGCTCGAGATAGACATGTCCTATCTGCGATACTTCAACGTTCGCCCAGGAAAGAGGATATGGAAAGATATGGCCCCTTTTCTTTCCCTGGCCGAACTCTTCTTCTATGTAATCCATCTGCCGCGCAAACTCCATCCCAAAGCGATGATCCGTGCACCGGTAGGGCGGCGAGATGAGGTTTGCCCTTGAATCCGTAGATTCTGACCACAATCCCCTGCGTCAGTCTAAAAACGTCCACGATTTTGTGGTTCAGCAAGTGGTTTGTCATTTCCTGCGGGGGGCGAGGAATCTCACCATCGTTGAAGACTGACATGACCAGGCCCAGAAAGTTGAAGTTGAACTTGTAGTAAGACCCTTTCCGGTATAGGTCATCCGTCCACAGATAGACGGGTTGTGGCTCTCCCTTCTCATCTTCCTTCTTCAGGTTCGGGATAGGCATCCGGGAGTGCAAGTGATACAAACAAAGCCACGCCAAGAAGGAACTGAACCGAAATTCAGTTGACTGCTTTTTCTGTAGCCTCACCAGGCTGGAGTGAATAGCGTATGCAAGCCAGTCCGCCCAGTCGAAGAAGATTGGGCGTTTCCCACTTCTCTGTGCTGCTGGTTCATAGGATTCTCCGCATAGGAGACATTCTGCCAGCGCTAGCTGGTACGGCTGTACCAGTTCGTCAGAGTCACGGCCGAGGACCCACGCCAGGATGGTGTATAGGTATTTGTTCTGAAACCTTTCCAGGGGTACGGGGCCGGTTGGCCACTATCCAGCTGTGAGCGGGGCGTTCAACCCTGAGTTGAGGAAATCTCTTATCTTTTTTGTGTGCGTAAAGCGCCCTGCTTGCTCGGCAAGATTTATCCTTTTAACAATCGCGCTGGAATCATACTGCAACCCCGGGGCGAAGGCTGGCTGGACAGTCTCTCTGCGGAGTGCAAACAAGGGTTTATCGCTGAAGTTGCAAATTTGCCGGGTAGCTAGTCTGTAATGTCTGACAATGATGTCGACCAACTCCGGGCATTGATGGACAGGAGGGCACAAGAACCGGAAAAGGTTCGATTTGTATGCCGCCCCGAAATGGTGAGAGGGTGAAACCTTGTCAGCCCAACTTTCCACATTTGTCCGCAGTTTAGTCAGGCTCATAGAAAACGAGCCGTCCTTGTACCCAGATAGGTAATTAACCGGTGGTGGTGGGGCTTGCCCACGCTGTACTTTCTTTGCCCGGGACTTTGACTTTCGCTCCTGCGGCGTCTCACTCTTGAAAACACCCGTTTGCGGGAAATCTCCACTTTCGCGCCCTTCGCTAGACTGAGCTTGCACTGGCAACTTTCCTTTGTCCATCCTGTTGAAGCAGCAATAATTACGATCTCTGGATGTCTGCAGGAAAATTCACAGTCACAGGAATAATCTGCACGATTTGGCATGTTTGGATGCATCAGACCCCCTTTTCTAGACAATGACAGCATCATTAATGGTGCACAGGAGGGGATAGGTCGGTCGGCAAGTGAAGGCGTTATGATTTTTGGTGGTTGCACAGGAGAATGTTTTGAAAAACGCACCCGGGTTGCCGCGCCATGCTTCTTTGATTGCACTTTCCTTGAAGATTGCGCAATCATTAAATTTAACTTTGGACGCTGCGCCATGGCTGACGTCACGGCCACAATCTGGGCACACTGCTCAAGAAAAAACCCCTTGGGTGCGAAAACCCACCTTTAACTGTCGCAATGCGCCTTGGGCCCAGGCTTGGAACTTTGGAATATTTTATTTATTATTTTTTAAACCGTCCGAGCCGGCCCATAAGGCGAGGCGCAATCGGACTTCGCCCAAAGTTGGGCGCAATCCGACTTCGCCAGCGCAATCGGACTTCGCCCCAAAATTGGGCGCAGTCCGAACTACCACTTGCATTAGGACTTGCTTTTTCTTTTCCAACTGTGCCGAGGATCGGGCGCAGTCCGACCTTTGGTTGATGACTTGAACATTTGTCGCCTTTCTATGGAGTGTGCTCAGACTTCGCCCGAAGTTCGGGCGAAGTCCGTGCTTCGCGCAAAGTTCGCACTTCGCGCGCAAGCTGAGCGCAGTTCGAACTTCGCACGAGAGCGGAGTGTGAACGGACTTCGCGCACGAAGTCGGACTTCGCTCAAATTTGAGCGCAGTCCGAACATACTCCTTTGCAGCAGATTTCTTTTCGAGTTGCGCTCTTTGGCTGGCGCGCAGCCCGACTTCGCAGCGAAGTCGGGCAGCACACTACCACTTAGCCATTTTCCCCGCTTTCTTCAAGCAGCTCCCTTTACGGACTTCGCCCCTTCTGAGGGGCGACAACAGACTTCGCTGCGAAGTCTGTGCTTTCTCCCTTTGTCCCGTTTTGGCTCAAACAAATGGAAAACTGAAAGCTAGAAAACTGTACATGCTAAAAATAAAAATGCATAAGGGAAATTTTTACAAAGAAGGGCCCCTTGGGCACCTTCAACAGTGGTAGATTTTTAAGTGGAACCCGTTAACAGGGATAGGTAGGAGCTGACCCTCCATATCCCGAAGTACATAGGCATTGAACTGGTTCACCCGGGCAATCTGATAAGGGCCCTCCCAGAGGGCATCAAACTTTTCGTGGTTGCCCGGCTTCACCTTATAGGAGTCCCACTTCAGCACCAGGTCCCCGATTTTAAAAACTCGGGCAGTGGTGCCTTTTGCAAACCAGCCTTGAGTGGCTGCAATATGATCGGTGAAGGCCTGGTATGCTTTTTCTCTGTCTTCTTCCAACTGCAGAAGTTGGCACAGTCTGTCATCCACCGGGTCTCCACTGCTCCTGTCTTCGTCCAACATCCATAGGGCAGGGATTTCGATGTGAGCTGGCATGACAGCCTCTTTACCGTAGACGAGCGCATAAGGGGACGTTTTGATGGATTTCTTGAATGAAACCCTGTCCGCCCACAGCGCCCGGTTCAGGAGTAAATGCCAAGTCCGCTTATTTCTGTCAATGGTCCTTCTGATGATCTTCAGGAGGTTCTTGTTAGTAGACTCGGCAAGGCCATTCCCCTGTGGGTAGTAATTAGAAGACATTTTGTGATAAATGCCCAGTTTGCCAGTGTACTCCGTGAGTACAGTGCCTGCAAATCCCGGACCATTGTTCATCACAATTGACTCTAGAACCCCGAAGCGGATAATCAAACTCTCAAGGAACTTGATGACCGTTTCTTGGTCTGCATTTTTGGTCGGGATCGCCTCTGCCCACCGTGTGAAGTAATCGGTGGCTGTAAGAATAAACTTGTGTCCGGCAGAGGAACTAGGCGAAATCACCCCAATGAAGTCTAGACCCCATTGCTGGAATGGAGCCTCGGCTTTGAATCGGTTGAAGGGGCGGGGATGCTTTTCTGTTTTGCCGACAAACCTCCGGCATTGATCACACTTAGAACGAGACCGCATAAGCGTACGTCAAATAGAGTGGGCCAATAATACCCGGCTCTAATTATTTTTAAGGCCGTAGGCCTTGCAGAATGATGACCTCCAGGCATCCCGGAATGAAAATCTCCGAGGATCCTGGGCTGGTCAGATTTCATGACGCACCGCAACAGGATGCCATCAATATTTTTGAAGTAAAGCCCCTCGGGGCGAAGAGTGTACTTGAGTGCACCCAGCCGAAATCTCCTTCGTTGTGAGGCGTTCAGGTGATCGCGACATCTTCCGGTGCAGAAATATCTCACCGGTTCATCTGTCCAATCACTCTCCTCCGATAAGGAGTTGGCTAGGTAGATGCTTGTCGTTGTGTCCTCCCACTTACAGGCGGAGATGTCGGTTATAGCACTTCGGGCCAGCTCTTGACACAAGGCTCGGCCTCTGATAAGCTTGGTAGGCCGCACTTCGATGTCGAACTCCTGGATTTTTGCAATCCATCCTGCTCTCTTGTGACCCGGCTCTCCTTGTATGATGAAGCTTCGAACGTCCGGGTGAATCACAAAGACAGTCGTTTTGCTCTGGGAGACAAAATGCCTGAACTTTCGGAGGGATTTCATGACAACGTGAACCTGCCGCTCTATAAAGTTGTACTTTTCCTCATGCGGTTGAATCACTTGGCTCAAGAACGCTATGGGGTGCTCCTCGCCATCGTCTCCCTTCTGAGTCAGGACTGCGGCGTAACTCTCCGGTTCTCCCACCGCATAAAGGATGAAGTCCTTGGAGTAGTCCGGGTTTATCAACACCGGAGCTTGCGCGATTCGAGCCTTGATTTAATCGAAGGCTTGCTCTCTCTCATCAGTCCATTCATAAATTGTATCTTTTTTCAGCAGTTCGGCCATAGGCTTGATCACCTGTGCGAAGTCCGGGATGAACTTCCGCACGAAGTTAATCTGACCGAAGAAGGACTGCAGCCCTTTTTATCAATGGGGGCTGGCAAGCGCGTGAGGGCTTCTGCTCTGTCAGGGTCAATGGCGAGGCCTTTCTTGGAGATGACATGTCCCAGCAGCTTTCCTTCTTTTACCGCGAAGACAGACTTCTTCGAGTTTATAGAAATGCCGAATTCTCAACACCTCTCAAATATTTGCCGCAGGTGGGAAACATGATCCCCTCTTTGGTGAAAGAAAACAGTCATGTCATCAAGATAGATGACAATGATCTTATTGAGCAGCTCTCGGAAGGCCAGGTCCATGGCCCTTTGGAATGTGGCACCAGCATTGGATAAGCCGAAAGGCATGCGCTGATAGGCGAACGTTCCCCATTTGGTGGTGAACGTCGTCTTATGCTGGTCCTCATCCCTGACCCAAATCTGGTTGTAGCCGGAAAATCCATCTAGGAGTGAGAATCTCTGGGCTCCAGCAACGATATGTAGAATCTGGTCGATTTGGGGAAGCGGATAGTGGTCCTTGAGGGAAGCCTGATTCAGGTTTCTGAAGTCAACACAGAGACGAATGTCGCCATTCTTTTTCCTCACAAGCACCAAATTCGCGACCCAGGAAGAATGCTTGATGGGGTAGATGATTTTGGCCTCCAGCATCTTCAAGAGATCGGCTTTCATCATGGCCTCAATTTTTGGATTTACGGCCCTCTGCTTTTGTCGGAATGGCTTGGTGCCATCCTCTAACTCAATGGTATGCTGGATTACATCTCTGTCATACCCCTTCAAATCCTCGTAGCACCAGGCCACGATGTCGGGGAACTCTCGGCACAGTGATCTGATCTGCTCAAGTTCCTCCAACGTGCAGTCTGTCCCGACCTTGATAGTTTTACCAGGTTCAAGTTCCAGATCGGCATACTGCTTCGGGTCTACTTTGATCCTATGAGATATAGCTCTGTCATTCTGATCAAATAGACTTTCTAATGTAATCAATCCTTTTGGGACATGATTATTTTTTAACTGTATCAACCCCTCATATTGCTCGTCATCAGGGTCTCTACCTTCGATTGGACCAACTTCGTTAACCAAAAATGTGACGATTTCCTCGTCACAATTGAACACCTGCCAGTGGGTGTCCTTATCAGGCACAGAAGGCCTGTAAATAGTGCGAACCGGCTTCGGTTTCTGGACAACGTCGTCAGCCGGGACATACCTGGCTCCAACAGACGCCAGAATGTCAGCGTGTTTGTTCTTTTCACGTGATATCGCCTTGACATTCAACGAGTCGAATGACTCCATCAGGTCCCACACCCGGTTGCGGTACGCCTTGAGATAGTGTTGTTTGGAGGCGCACTTGTTCGTAACCTGGTGACACACCAGCTCTGAATCTCCAAAGATCTGCAGGTGTTTAATCCCCAGCCTCTCCGCCTTTCGCAAACCCAAGCACAGGGCTTCGTACTCCGCCGAGTTATTAGTGCAGCTCCAGGCCAACCTGTAGGTATAGTCCTTCTGGATCCCGGTCGGAGAAACCAGAAGTACCCCTGCACCGGCGCCATTCTTGCATCGCGCGCCATCAAAGAAAAGCTTCCATAGCTTCTCAGGTGCAGGTCCCACTTCTTTTGTAGCTGACTTGTCAAGCCTCTCGGGCTGTACAACGGTGTAACAGCCCTGCTCTGTCTCAATTACGGCATTGAAATCCCGCAAAGAGAACTCATCTTCAAGCTGTAGCACTTCGAGGGCTTGCTCCGTCAGCTCCACTGTCACCAGTTCTTCTTCAGACAGCTGGACCATGCAGTCCATCTCTTCTCCGAGTATCTTCTCTACTAGGAAGGTGGAAGGCTTCTCGTTAAAGATTCTTACCCTTCTGTCTTTGAAAGGCACTTCCATGTGTGAGTAGTCTAGAGACAGGTACCCGCCCAGCTTTGCGGTGAACTCCCGGGAGAGACACATGCCAAAGTAGGGAGCCAGGTCAACAATTACGACCCCCTGGATGACAACTATGTCGAGAGCCTTATGCAGCCGAATCGGGATGTCCTTTATGACACCAACTGTCTTGACAGGGGTGCCGTCTAATTGCAGCACGCCTTGGCTGCTCCTTGTGTACTCCATCCCGATCTCATCGCAGACGGCCTTCGGCATAATAGTCGTGGAAGCACCAGAGTCCACCATGTAGTTGTGAACTATGTGCCCTTGCATCCGTAAAGACAGATAGAAGGGAGGTGGTCTGTTCTTCCCGGTGGCTGAGACTGTCAGAGGCTAAACCAGGACAGCAGGCTGTGTCTGCTTGTCGTTCTTCATGTTTTTCAGGGATTCTTGCAGCAGATCCACGTGGCCTGGGAGCAGAAGAGCGTCGTACATGCTGATTCTAGCGGGTGTTCTTTTCAACTCGTCTACTATGCTGTAGCCCGAGGTGCTAGCTCCTTCTGCTTCTTTCGCCGGCTCATACTTCGTCCGGTACTGCTGGGTGGCCTCAACTCTCTATCTCTTGGTCAGAGACGGGTACTTCAACTTCTCCTGGGCTTGTTCTTTGGTTTCAGCTGGAGGCCGAGGTACATGAGCTTTAGCCGGAACTGGAGGTTTTGCAATAGGAGGCTTGGCTGGAACAGGGGCAGCCTTTGCCGGAGAAGGCTTGGCTGGAGCTTTGTCTTTGGATGCCTTCTCCTGGGCTGTGTAGGGCCACAGCCGCTTGTACGGTGGCAGACCGCCGGGCTGCGGTTTTTCTCTTCTGGCATACACCTTCAGAGGCTTTTCCACAGCATCTGCAGTTTTCTTTTCTTCCTTGGCGGGCGGCACTAGATTTTCCTCTGGGAGGGCGAAGTTGGCTTCACCGTCCAGGATCATGTAGAGTTCATCGTCCTCTTCTATGGCGCTGCCGGCCAAAGTTTGGATGTAGTGCTGGTGCAGTGTGCAGTCTTCCTCCGAATGCGGGTCATTGCACGTAGTGCACCAGTTAACTTGGTCGGAAGGACCAGGTTGGTCTTCTATAGCAGCATTTCTCGGAGGTGGACGCCTCTGCAACTGGTGCTCTGGGGGTTTGTCCTTTGTCAGCGCCGGGGGCAGATATGGCCTCCTAGGAGCAAGGTCCATCTGGGCCTTCTTCTTCAGAGCGGTCATGTCATTGGACATGGCATGATAACCTGAGGCCAAAGCCCGCACCTCCTAGAGAATTGTATTCTGAATGTTATTGTCAGGAGGCGGCAACTGTGCCGGTGGAGGCAATGCGGCCAATGGAGGAGGATTGGAATAAGGGGCGTACTGCGGAGGAGCAGGGAGTGCTGGAAAATGCGGAGCAGGAGGAGGCGGGTGAGGATAATGCAATTGTGGCGGGCCGTAAGGGGTTACGACCGGCGCTGGATTCCATTGCTGCTGGGGCTGCTGTCCTGATGTGGACGGCGCATCACCAGAAGCTGATGGATACTGGGATCTGGGAAAGTCGGGACGGATGGGTTCCTGCACTCTGGACGGGAGTCTGCCGATAGAAATGATATCAGCTTCAGCTTGCTGGGCAGCCTCATACAGAGCAGGAAACTCATCTATTCTGGCAATCTTCAGCAGCAAGCATATGTCTGAGTTGAAGGATCTCAGGTAGTAGTGAGCAGCCATGCCGGCTGAAGGCCTAAGTTCGCGAGGTACCCGTTTCCAGGATCTCGCAAACCTGATGTTAAAATCAGACACCTCCTCTTGAGGGTGTCTCTGGATGCTTTGGAACTGATGCAGCAAAGAAGTAGGGTCAGCAGACTCGTTGCATCCTTTCACGAGTCTTCTGGCAAGCTGGGGCCATCCTGTGATAGATCCCTCTGGCAGCGATCTCCACCAGTAGAGAAGTTTTCCCCTTAGGGAAAGGGCCAGCAGACGGGTCTTCACACTCTCATCAGTAATGGAATGCAATGCGGCCAGAGCAAGGATGTCCTGGATGTGCTCGTACGCCGTCTTGCCGTAGTCGTTGTACGTAGGGATGGACTTCAAAGCAGCAGGAGGTACAGCTTGTTGTCCGACCAGGGCCAAGGGCCCTGTAGAGTCCACCGCCCGAAAGAGATCATCATCATTTTGCTGCTGGGCAGCCATTGGTTCTTCTTCTTCTCCTCCGTCGGTAGTATACTCAGTGTCGGTACTTTCCGAGGATGCAGATGCCTCTTCTTCCTCGGCCTCTTCTATTTCGTACTCAGCTCCTCCGACCTCGGCTTCGGCTTCTTCTTGGATTTCGGCCTCGGCTTCGTCGACACGAGCCTGCGGATCAGCCAGCCTGACAACTTCGCCTCAAGCGTTGATGTCTAGTTCGCAAAAGTCAGGCGGGTTTCTCGGATCCCTTGCTCGCCACCTTCTTGTTTGCATGAAGGTGCTAGGACCGGTCTTTCGGACTCAGAAGATATGTTTGTGCAGAGTCACCAGGTGCTCAGATTTCGAACAGCAATGAAGCGAACACCGATGCTTCGATTCTGTTGGGGGTGAGAAACTTCCTTGTCTCACCAAGTGCTCAGAAACCATTGTCAGCGCCAGGTGGAGACTGATCAGAAAATCTCTCTTCAAATGTGGGACCCTGGTCCCACCGGGCGTGCCAGAGAAACTGTTGGTTACGAATCCGCCATGAGGAAAGGATTTTGGGTTAATGCGCCCGATTCGCCCACCGAGCATGAAAGGCCGGAAGGAAGGAATGCCTTCCGTGCCAATCTCCGGAGAAGGCCGGCTCCTGTGGGGTTTTATGGTTTGAGATAAGGGTGCAGGAAAGAGATAAAAATGCGGAAAGGATTTACAAATGTGAGTGGAGTTGGGTGGGGGGAACTAACAGTACGGCAACACATCAATCACCACTACTTACTGCATCATAAATACAAAGCACAACCAGGAACTGCAAAACCTAAGTATACCTTTTATATAAAGACCTGTACGCACAGCTACAATGGTCCCCTAGCAAACATTCTCCCAACAAGGAGAACTAACAGCACGGCAATGCATCAATCACCACTACGTACAGCAACATAAATATAAAAAGTAACCGAGAGATGTCGGATCCAAGTATGCGTGTTATGCAAGAGAATTTGTACGCACGACTACAATGGTCCCCTAGCAAACATTCTCCAAACAAGGAGAACTAACAGCACGGCAATGCATCAATCACCACTACGTACAGCAACTAAACAGAACACACAAAGCGAAGGAACTGCTACCAAAAGTATTCTATGTATCCTCTAATTAATTAAGTCTAAGAATACTTGGCCACCAAATGCTGAAACGAATCAACAAGCCATGACACAAGAAACACGACAAAAGAGAGGCAGCATAAAGAATGAGTAGAACAGAGCGAGGCATATACTTTATATTGATAAGCAGAAGCACAGTTACAATGGTTCCCTAACAAACATTCCCCTTCCACCACTTACAATGACAATGTGGTGGCTATTTATAGCATGAGAAACCCCCCGATTACATTAATGGGCACAAAGTCCCAGTCAAACATTGGCCGACAAAAAGCAGCTATGGAGTTGCTGATGCTGACCTTTGTCGGACAGGACTGTACTTGCAGCATGGTCTCCCTGAAGGCTGTATAGATTTGTGGCAGCGCGTTAGGTAGAATTTCTCATCGGCAGGAATGCGGGTAGCTGGAGCAGGTAGAACCTCTAATCGGCCTTAAAGGCGGCAGCTGGCTTAAGTAGTGCGTCCCATGCTTGTCCTTGTGTTCGGCACGTTTTGGCTCGGATCCCGGAGTTGGACACTTGTCGGATGATACTGCTTGACACGTGTCTGCCTTGAAAGGCAGTTTATCCAACTTCGCCCAGAACCCGAGCACTATCGGATTGCGCGAGCGAGAAACAGCGCGATTGGGGATGCCTTAGTCAAATTTCAAGTTTGTTTCCCTACTGTGCACCTATCAAGGGCGCACTCCGACTTCGCTGCGAAGTCGGGTTGCGCACAGGTGGAAGCTGCTTCCTGCCGCCGTACGGACTTCGCCCTGGAAAGGGGGCGCAGTCCGACTTCGCTGCGAAGTCGGACTTCGCCCCAACACTTAGTCATATTTCCTGCCAGCCTGCTACCAACTTCGCCCAGAAAGCAGGGCGCAGTCCGACTTCGCTGCGAAGTCGGACTTCGCCCTGAACACTTAGAAATTTTGGCTGGTCCTGTCACACTGCGCAGTTTGCATTCCTGCTGCGCTCCAACTGGAGGGCGCAGTCCGACTTCGCTGCGAAGTCGGATTGCGCCCTAGTACTTAGCCATTTTTTCAGGGCAACTGCTGTCATTTTGAGATCCGACTGAGAGGCTCAAAAGAAAGGGGGAAGAATGAGAATGTAGGGAAGAGGGAGAAAAGGAGAGAAGAGAAAGGGGAAAGAGAGGAAGAGGGAAAGGGAAGAGCAGCACTATTACAAAAATTGAAGACATTGCACCCCGTGCAAAATGTGACAACAGGCACCTATCTTATTGCGATCCTTTCTTCGAGCTGATCGTTCGATATATAACCTCGGTAACACTTTTCAGACTCCCTTTTTGTGCCCAATATGGGGCAACTAGCCGTTCTCAAGAACTATCCTTGGAAAAGAGGATATGAAGACCTCAATAAAATCAAGGACAGCCTCTCAGCTCTAAGCAAACTCGATAAATGGGACCAAATTGAGGAAATTGAGTCCAAGATCCTTGGGCTTAGCACTAAACAGGAACAGTTACAAGATACATTCTCACAATTGCCGCTAATAGGACAATCCTAATCAAGACAGGGACCATCTTCAGGTTCAAGATAGGGATCAGCTTCAGGTTCAGGTACTTCAGGTCCAAGACAAGGACACGTTTTAGGGCTTGGCATGCCTGCATTGCAGCCTCCCCACCAACGACCAACTAAGTTGGACTTCCCTCGCTTTTATGGAGATGAACCCACTAGTTGGATTTATGGGCCCGAACAATATTTCAACTTAAATCACACCCCAGTTTGGCAAAAGGTATCCATTGCTTCCTATATTTTGGAGCATGAAGTCATTCAGTGGTATTAGTAGATTGAGAAGACCTCTAGCACACCTACTTGGAAGGAAATATGTAGGAATTTGGTTGTTCGTTTTGGCCCAGTGCATATGAATATTTCACAAGTGCATTAACCAAACTTCGACAAACTGGGTTAGTCTGCAACTATCAAACCCAACTTGAAAACTTGGCAAATAGGCAAATTTGACACCTTCTTTCATAGTTGTTTTAATAGTGGGCTGAAGGAGCACATCAAGGCAGGAGTGAAAATGTTCAACCCTCAAGATATGATGTGTACTATTGGCTTAGCTAAATTGGCTTAAGATAAATTTAATGCTCAGCGACATACCTACAAAACACCACCACTTAAATCTACCACCTATTTGTGTACCCAATCAAAACACGTGTGTGACACCTATCAAGCACTTGAACAAGGCTAAGACGAAGGCTCGCCATGATAAGAGATTGTGTTATAATTGTAATGAAAAGTACTCCCTCGGGCATAAGGTATGGAACAAAATTTTTCTCTTAGATGTGGGGGTCAACTCTTCCTTCTAAAGATTTTGATCCACCCTGTAATGTCCCCCCCTGTTCTGATATTTTTAATATTTGGGACACTATACTGTTTCTTAAAAATCAGAAAATACAACTCCAGGAAACAGGAAATAACTAACAATTTTATTTTTCAAATTTCTTTCAAAATAGGGTTCAGATTACAATATTTTAAAAATATAATCTTTCCACAATATGTCTGCAAACCCTTGAAATATACTAAATCAGCAAACATGGAAAGATACCTCTGAAGATTGATGAAGCTCCAAGTGTGAATCCTGTGTGAATTCACCAACAGAGAACTGAGGTTTCGTCCAACTCCAAAAATCTGAGGGGTTTCTTCCTCAGCCACACTGTTGGGGTTTCCGTCCCTTCGGAGAAGAAGTCTCAGCCACTGGCCTCAAACTCTAGAGGAAATAACTAAAATCCAGAATATAATGAAATGAGAACAAGCCACCGAATAAATAGACTCCTCCACAACAAACTCCTTTTGCACGCTCAATGTGGGATAAATCATGAAACATAACTCTTTTTTAAGTCCCACGTCCCCTTTTTATGAAATAAGGTCTTAAACTATATAAAGTATTTAAATAATTTTACTTTATATAATTAAACCTTCGCACATTAAAAACTTGGCCTTCTGATTATCCAATCCGCAAACTGAGGATAGATACGGACACCTATTTCAGTGAAGAATATCACTGCATTGTCCGTTTTGCCCGAAACCCTAAAAACTTACTAAAAATAGTAAGTCAAGGCTCTGTCCATCCGATTCAACATCTAGGAGTGGATTCGAATACCCATTTCGCTCAATTATCCGCTCCCAGAACTCCAGTTAGGCTCCCCTGCAATCTGCCCTAGCCCACAGGAACCCATGAGTAGGCTAAACTGTTCTGCACATTGACTGCCTAGAAAAAGGGGACATTACACACCCGAAGACCGACAACCAGAGGTCATAGAGGAGCAGGACATCCAAGAGGACCTAGCACCAGAAATTTCTATGCATGCCTTAGCAGGGATTACTACCTCAAACCATGAAGGTTTAAGGTACTTCAGGAAGCATCCCCTAACTATTCTCATAGACAGTGGCAGTACTCATAACTTCTTGGATCCTCTAACCACCAAAAAAGCAAATTGTTGTGTATCCATGTTCCAGCTCTTAAGTCATAATCACCAACGGGAGAACACTACCTTGTAAGGGAAAATGTAGGAATGTTTGGCTCTCAATAGGGGACTACAACTTGCAGTCATATATGTTTGTTCTACCCTTGGGTGGCTACAATGTGGTTTTGGGTGCCCAATGGTTACGCACCTTAGGACCTGTCTTATGGGACTTGTCGAAATGTGGATGCAATTTACAAAGAATGACCATCAATATACTCTTTGAGGCCTTCAAGCAAGGTCATCGAGCATCATAAGCTTCCATCACATGGAGAAGCTTTTAAAAAAGGTTCTCATGGCATTGTGGCTCATCTTTGTAACATGAAGCTTACAAAGTCTATTGATTCAAGCCAATTTGTTCAATCAATTGAACTCTTGGACTACCATGCCCCGTTCTTTAATGAGCCACATGAGCTTCCCCCTCGCCATTCCATGACCATGCCATTCAATTGTTCCCAAGAAGTATGCCCCCTAATATTCGGCCCTACCATTATCCTTATAAGAAAAAAATAGAGATTGAAAAGATGGTGCAAGAATTACTCCAAGCTGGGATAATTCGGCCAACTGTCAATCCCTATTCTTCACCAGTCCTCTTAGTCAAAAAGAACGATGGTTCATGGCGTCTATGTGTGGATTTCAAGGAGTTAAATAAGATCAAAGTCAAGGATATATTTCTAATTCTAGTGATTGATGAACTTCTTTATGAATTGTATTGGGCATGTTTCTTTTCAAAGTTGGACCTACAACCAGGATATCACCAAATTCGTCTCCAAGAAGAAGATATCCCCAACACTGCTTTTCGCACCCATGAAGGTCATTATGAATTTCTTGTCATGCCCTTTGGCCTTGTGGCTCAACTTTGTAACATGAAGCTTATAGAGTCTATTGATTCAAGCCAATTTGTTGAATTGATTGAACTCTTGGACTGCCATGCCCTAGTCTTTAATGAGCCACATGAGCTTCCCCCTCGCCATTCCATGACCATGCCATTCAGTTGTTCCTCAGAAGTATGCCTCCTAATATTCGGCCCTACCACTATCCTTGTATACAAAAAACGGACATTGAAAGATGGTGCAAGAATTACTCCAAGCAAGGATTATTCATCCAAGCATCAATCCCTATTCTTTACCAATCCTCTTAGTCAGAAAGAAAGATGGTTCATGGCATCTATGTGTGGATTTCAGGGAGTTAAATAAGATCAGAGTTGGATAAGTTTCTAAATCCAGTGATTGTTGAACTTCTTGATGAATTGTATTGGGCATGAATCTTTTCAAAGTTGGACCTACGACCAGAATATCACCAGATTCGTCTCCGAGAAGAAGATATCCACAACACTGCTTTTCGCACCCATGAAGGTCATTATGAATTTCTTGTCATGCCCTTTGGCCTTGTGGATCAACTTTGTAACATGAAGCTTACAGAGTCTATTGATTCAAGCCAATTTGTCGAATTGACTGCACTCTTGGACCGCCATGCCCCGGTCTTTCATGAGCCACATGAGCAACCCCCTCACCATTCCATGACCATACCATTCAGTTGTTCCCAAGAAGTATGCCCCCTAATATTCGACCCTACCACTATCCTTGTATGCAAAAAACAGACATTGAAAAGATGGTGCAAGAATTACTCCAAGCAAGGATTATTCGTCCAAGCATCAATCTTTATTCTTTACCAGTCCTCTTAGGCAAAAAGAAAGATGGCTCATGGCGTCTGTGTGTGGATTTCAAGGAGTTAAATAAGATCAGAGTCAAGGACAAGTTTCCAATTCCAGTGATTGATGAGCTTTGTAGACAGGGGTGAGTACATTCCCGATGTGGGTGATGACAGTTAGTATCAGGGTTAGGCAACTCGACAAGATTCTCGTCGGTAAGCTAACTCTGGCTTCAGTTGGCTCAGTCAGGACGTCAAGGGTCCAAGCGTCAGGTGCACAAGTACAGATGTCTGGTTTAGACGTCTGGGGGTCAGACGTCAGGTCTGGCAGGCAGGACGTCTAGCTACTAGACGTCTGGTCAGGGCTGGACATCAGGTGGAGGGCTGACGGCTAACTGTTTGGTGGTTACCAAACGTCTGGCTAGACGTCAGACTTCAGGGAATCTGCAACCGCCATAACCGCTCCTGCTCCGAGACCTGTTCGTCGATAACGGACAGCAAACCTGCAATGGAAAATCAGCATTCGAAAACCTGCAACAACTCCATTAATGGCAGCAAACCAACAACTCAACTCAACATTCACTCAATGCATACACAGAATGTGGATCAGAATAACAGCCTTTGTATTATATTCAATCACAGTTACAGCATACAATAGAGTCTGATGCTCTCTGATTGTCTTCTCCTTGCTTCTGATGGATTACAAATGTTTGAAAAGGGGGTATTTATAGGGCTGGAAGTTGGTTATCCCAACCAACTTCCCCCAACTTCCCCAACCAACTTCACAACTAAATCTTTTAACTAATAACTAATCAGACGTCTAACTAGCATTAACTAGCCATCAGGCCCCTAGCCCAGACGTCTGACGGCTAGTCCAGACTAGACGGACGTCTGACGGCCAATCCAGACATCTGACGGCCAGTCCAGATGTCTAGCGGTCAGCCCAGACGTCTGACAAAACTGGACGTCTGATGACTTACAAGACTGGACGTCTGACTTATAAACTGGACGTCTGATGACTTACATTGCAAACACTTAGACAAAATTGCTCAGTTACATTACAAAATTGTTGGAGAACGTGCCAGTCAGTCCTAGGGATTAGAACTGCTGTCTACAAACTTCTTGATGAATTGCATTGGGCATGTTTCTTTTCAAAGTTGGACCTACGACCAAGATATCACCAGATTCGTCTCCGAGAAGAAGATATCACCAAAACTGCTTTTCGCACCCATGAAGGTCACTATGATTTTTTTGTCATGCCCTTTGGCCTTACAAATGCCCCATCCACATTACAAAGCTTGATGAGTGAGATATTTCATCCATTCCTTAGGAAATTCATTCTAGTTTTCTTTGATGATATCTTAGTCTATAGCAAAACATAGGATGACCACTTGGTTAACTTGGATCAAACACTCCAAATTCTAGCTGGCAACCAATTGTTTGCCAAACATTCCAAGTGTTCCCTTAGGCAACTAAAGATTGAGTATCTTGGGCATATAGTATCATCCGGAGTAAAGGTGGACCATAAGAAGATTGAAGACATGCAAACTTGGCCAACTCCTAAAACTCTCAAGAGTCTTCATGGATTTTTAAGGCTCACAGGGTGTTATCATAAGTTTGTGAAGGACTGCAGTAAGATAGTAGCCCTTTTGACCACCTTGCTCAAAAAGAATGCATTCACATGTACCAAGACAGTTGCAACAACTTTTGATGTTCTTAAGCAAACTATGTGTACAACACCCATCTTAGCCACACCATATTTCTCTAAACCCTTTACTATCGAGAGTGATGCCTCTGGAATTGACATTGGAGCAATATTCATGCAACAAGGATGACCTTCGGCCTTTACCAACAAATCCATTGTAGGGAAGAATCTAGCCAGATCAACTTCATGCGGTGACTAAATGGTGTCCTTATCTTATAGGTCAACACTTTCATATTGTACTTCTAGAAGTAGCCCTTCGTCTTGAGAACAACAAGAGTGGGTCTCCAAACTATTAGGCTATGATTATGAGATTGTATACAAGAAGGGTAAGGATAATGCAGTTGTCGACGCTCTCTCCTGCAAATTTGAAACTCTATTGTCATTGTGTGCTTTATCCGCCGCCATTGTGTCATTATTCAACAAGAATGGCATCTAGATGTTTCGATTCAGTAGATCACTTCCAATATGAGCAGCAAACCTGATTACTCTTTGGATGGAGATTATTTACACTACAAAGGGCGTATTATGTTAATTTCTAATTCAGCTATTCATGCTCGACTCTTGCAGGAACTTCATGCTTCTCAATCTACCGAGCATTCTAGATTTCTCAAGACCTATGAAAAAGTTCATCAAAATTTGTTTTGGATAGGGATAAAATAGGATATCAAAAACTTCGTTGAATAATGTGACACTTATCAGTGTCACAATGAAGAAACAATCAAGACCCCAAGGTTGTTGCAACCCCTACCAATTCCAACAAGAATTTGAACCGATATATCCATGAATTTTATTGAAGGAATACCCAAGTCTAAAGGAAAATCAATCATTTTTGTGGTGGTGGATTGTCTCTCCAAGTATGCCCACTTTTGTCCACTTTCCCACCCATAAAAAGCCTACACTGTCTCCCAAACCTTCCTTGATCAAATCTTCTGACTCCATGGAATGCCTACTTTTATAGTATGTAACCAGGATCTGACATTCAAAAGCACCTTTTGGAAGGAACTCTTTAAGCTCCAAAGAATACACCTTAACATGAGCTCAGCATATCATCCACAAATTGATGGCCAAACTAGAGACCTACTTGCTTTGCTTTGCCTTCAAGCAATGGACTCACTGGGCCAAATGGTTGTCTGTGGTAGAATGGTGGCACAACACCAAATATCATATGGCGATGAAGATGACACCTTATGAAGCAATGTACTAGCAATCCCCACCCTCACTCCTTTCCTACATTTCAGGTAGCTCTAAGGTACAAGTTGTGGATTCCTCTCTCTCCACTCATGAGAGCATTATCCGATTTCTCAAGGACAACCTAATAGTGGCCCAGAATCAAATGAAGCAACAAGTTGATCAACACTGCTTCGAGTAGTCCTTCATTGAAGGTGATTTGGTGCTTTTACATTTGCAGCCCTATAAGCAGACATCCTTGAAGATAAAAGGCTGCCACAAATTAACTCCCAAATTCTATGGGCCTTATCGCATTTTGCAATGCATTGGATCAGTGGCTTATAAATTGGACCTTCCATCCACCTCCAAGATCCACCTAGTTTTTCATGTCTCCTAATTGAAGAAGGTCCTCAGTCAACATGTTCAGTTACAAACAACCTTGCCTAAGCTTTCATAGTGAAGGGTCAATTCTTCTCAAACCAACAGCAATCTTAGATAATCAGTCCCGCCAACTTCACAACCGCACTGTCATTGAGCACTAGTCAGGTTTACAGTTGGAAGATGGAACATGGGAACCACTCCACCAGCTTCAATAATAGTTTCCACATTTTAAGCTTTGACGACAAAGCTTTTTAAGGGGGAGGATATGTTAGGACCTTTAGGTCCTAACTAATTACTAATTAGTCATGTTATTAGTAGAAGTTAGTGTTGTGACTAGTTAGTGGGACCCAAAGTCTATTTAGGGTTAGGGTTTGTAAGACATTGTATGGTTCCTTATTATATATTGGATTGTAATGAGAGAAGGGGAACGGGGGGGGGGATTGCATTTTTGTAATAGGCGTTCTAATAGAGGTAGCCCCCTTGAAGTGGCCTATGATAGTGTAGTATTTCAAGCAATTAATAAAATTTGTGCTTCATAAACTATTTTGGTACATATTTTCTATGTTAATTTTATTGTTGCATGCATATTCGTTACAAAAGGAACATCGTTTGGGTCCCTCAGGTCACCATCAAGAGAGTCAAAGTCATAGATTTGGAGGATGATTGTCTGGCCCAAGAACACTATTGTTTGAGAGAGTGGAGAGGTTGTCCAACCATACAAGCACAAAGACATTGTCCAAGTCGTCATCTAATAAAAAACCCCAAGTCTTGCGAAGTTTAAGTGTGGTCAACAAAAGAGGAACAAGAGCCATCAGACTCATGATAGTTGTTTGGGGTGGAAGGGTGGTCATCTAGGCCTAGATGTTGTCATCTAGGGAAAATAAGAAGTTGTCTAGCCATATGAACAAATAAACATCATCTATAGTTGCATTGTTATCAAACCTTTCGAAGGTGTCGTTTAACTAAAAGTCCTCGGAGACTAGGGGCATGTCTGATGAACAGTTGTCTCAATCAAAGAAGATATTGTCTAGACCAAAGGAGGTGTCGTTTGGGCAAGGAGATAGGTAATCTGAAGAAAAAGAGTGGTCATTTGGCCTAACCAAGGCACTGTCATATGCACTCAACATTTCAGCCAAGGTTAAACATGTCATCTAGATCAAAGGGTCGTCTAGCTAAAGGACGATATCATTTAAACATAGAACGACATCTGAGGAAAGGTGTGGCCATCTAGGCTATCCACGAGGAAACAGAATATTGCCCAAGTGTTCCCAAAACAAACCCGACCCTTGTCATCCAAAGTCATGTTGCCATTGTCAAGAGAGATGAAGTCGTCCAAGGAGACACCGTCAATGAGGAAGTTATCATCTAAAGTTTGTCAATCGTCTATAAAGGAGGCCGTCTAGCCCTACCACAAAGGGGTCATCTAGTCATCCCACAATAGGGTTGCGTAGCTCTCAAATGGCAAGATCGTTAATTGTAAGATGATAAGGCCATTTGGTTGTCTGACAACAGGTCATCTGGCCATCTAAGCCTATTATCTAGGGTTGGTCATCAAGCCCTACTGTCCGACACTAGACATCAAAGACCACGGACTAGAGTTGGTCATCAAAGGAAGTCATTTGTGTCATCTCATTTACTAAGGCAACCATCTAAGGGATGTTGTTTAGATTATCTAGTAGTAGTAGAATGTTTGAGCAGCAATTTGCGTGTTGCAAGCAAGCAAAGGCCACCAAAATGTCGTCCATGGAAAAGATTTGGCTCAGACAATAAAGGAATTGATTGTTGGGTTGTCAAGGTTTCAGGTGCTACCCTAAACCCAACAAGGGCGCTACCCCTCCTTGTATTTGTAGAAATGGAATATAACATACTACAACAGAATTCCATTACCATTTAAATGAACAATATATACAATATGAATAACTTACAATTACAATGCATACATTGCACACAACATTTATCAAACTGCCCGGCACAACATTTTAGATGGCCCAACATAGCATTCAGACGGCCTAGCAAAGCAATTTAGACAACTTACACAACATTCAAATGGCTAGGCAAAAATATTTCATGAATACATGTATGATACAACCAACTTCTACTACCACATGCAATGCCTATGTACAACACTCACCTTTGATACAAACCCTCAATACCATGTCAAACTCTCCTTCCATACCAACAACACGAATGACTGAGGGAAGGGTCTTATTTATACAACTAAGTAGGTAGTTGAATCCTTCAACTTACTAACTACCTGACACCTAATCATTTTCTTTAACTTACATTTTCTGTTGTGCTGAGGTAGATTTCTGCTGCGCTCGGGTGGATTTCTACTGTGCTTCGGGTGGATTTCTGCTGCGCTCAAGGTGGATTTCTGCGCGTGCCCTAGCGCAGCCCCAACCGTGCCCTAGCATGTCCCAGTTGTCCTCATTGCGAATCGTTTAGCAGCCCGGTGTTCTTGGTGTTATGGGGATACTTGATGAAGGAGGAATGGAGGAGACACATGCTTCTCCTCTTAAATCTGTCCAACGCCTTCACACAACAGTTTCATACCAGCGTTTGTCTAAACAGATTAATTCTCTCCAAAAACAGCTAGACACGCAAGCTAGTATTATACTCTCCTTGCAAGACCAAGTGAAAGACAGTAGCCGCATTATCACGGATCTCCAAATTAAACTTCAATATCAACAAGCCATCATTACTCAATTGCAGACTACACATACCAAACAACCTCCTCAGAATTCTGCGAATTTACACTCTGAAATTTTAAAAATTTGAGATGAACAGGTTGTTCTTCTTCTTGAGCAAGAACGTCTCAAGGAAGCGTCAAGTGCACAAAGCCAAAAATTAGTTGACCAAAAGGAAGCGTCGACTACACGCTATCTCGACACGGGTGCAGTTAGTCCCGATGCATGCAATATAGCCACACTCAACATGGGATGCGCTCCTACAATCCCAACATAAACGAAATAGCCATGCACAACGTAGGGGTGTGCACGTGTTAAAAAAATGAAAATAATAATTATTTGTTGCTCATGCAAGCACTTTTAAAAGAAAAAAAAAAATGCCAAGTGGCTTAACATCTGAAGCATTCAAATAAAAAAATCGTGCATGCATGCACAGTGTGCACAACAAGCAAAGAAATCCCACGCGTAGTCCTACATGGCATCTTAATGCAGAGCTGCCGCATTTACATTTTTTTTCTTAATTTACTTTCGACTTGTAAGCACTTCAAAAGGAAGCATGTCCTTCTCTCCAGCAAGCACTTTTAAAATAAAAAAAAGAACGCCAAGTGGCTTAACACTTGAAGCATTAAAATAAAAAAACCGTGCATGCATGCACGGTGTGCACAACAAGCAAAGAAATCCCACACGTAGTCCCGCATGGCATCTTAATGAAAAGCTGCCACAATTACATTTTTTTTCTTAATTTAATTTCGGCTTCTAAGCATTTCAAAAGGAAGCGTGTCCTTCTGTCCAACATGTATGCACCAATGGCACAACGGCAGATTTTTGCATTGTGTGCATAAGGACCCAAGTTAGAATCCCGTCAACACCAGTTGTTGAAGAAAAATCTTTGAGGCCGACGTGGAGACCATTTAATTTATTTTTTTTACCTATATATGCATTGTCAACCAATCAAAAGAAGCAAAATGTTAAATTATGAGTGCATCGGTGAAGGCCAAGTGGTAAAGAGTGAATGGTAGCCATCAACAAATGAGCGGTGGACACATGGCAAGCAATGATTGGACATCATTCTTGTAAGGTTTCGCAAAATTATTTTGTCATTTTTCTCTCTCCTTTCAACTCTTCATATGCCTAATCTTTTGGAGGCCATAACTATTGCATACGGATGCATTTTGGGCCCCTTCTTTTTCCAAATTGCATAGTATTTTTAAGGTCTATAGATTGGTGACATCAATTTAAGGACCTATTGGTGTTTTCTGTGGAATTTTTTTTGTGCAAAATGGACCCAGGTAACAATGTTTTGCATATCAAGGTCATGTATACTCCTCTTTTCTCATAATGGATGTTTGCTCTAACTCCAACAACCCTTTAGTGTGGTGATTGGTAATATTTTGGGCTGCAAGAGGAGTAGGTTTTGGATGATTAGCACAAGGTACGCCTTGTGTCTATGGGCCCTTTCTAACCATTGGGGTTGATTATTTAGAGATTTGCCTATTGCTTCATGATTTAGTTGCCTTCTCTTGAGATTGGGGGATAGATTGTGGTCACCATTGTGCATCTTGAAGATCTTCTCACGGAAGCTCAACATCTTGATCCAGAAGGTGGAGTCATGGCTTCATGTTTGGGAGAGATTGATCCAATTCATGTACCTTTAACAAAGAGAAGATAGCAAGATCCATTGGCCCATACGAGCATTCATATGGGGGGCAACGTATCATCTCTAATGTTCTCTCCCCTGGGCCCCTCAGTTTAAATTATGGGCGAGTGTTAAAATATTTGTAATCTGATCTTATTAGGCCAAGGCCAATAGTGATGAAGTACCTATGGGTGCTCTTGATGTAAGCCTACAGGCAAGTGCTATGTAAGCTTTGTGCATCTTGATGTAAGCCTATGAGCATCTTCGTGTAAGCCTACGAGCATATTTCTATGCAAGCCTATGAGCATTCTTATATGTAAGCCTAGGGGCATCTATATGTAAGCCTGCGAACACTCTCATGTAATCACCCTTAGCATTATTGGTTAATCCACCTTTATGGATAACCTTGCTTAAAGGGTAATTTATTATTATTTTATTGTAAAGTTAACCTCAAGGTTAAGTTTATGTCAGCCTAAGGTTAACCTCTCATTGGGATTTTGGTATCACTATAAATACCCCTCAATGAGCAATCATTTGTAACATATTGTGATATATGAAAATATTGTGGGGGTGCCCATAGGCACCCACCCTTATTCCTTCTCTCATATTGTGTCATTTATCTCTTTCTCTTCTCTTCGTCTATATGCTCTTCTTTTTTGTTTTTTTTCCTTTTTCTACATATGATTGTGGTGAATGAATGTTTTGGAATGTTTCTGGAAAATATTGCAAATTCCAACACAAACAAGCCCATCTATCCAGATATTTTCCAATTAATCTCTTGAAAATTCATGTTTTATTGCCAGTTGAGGGTCTACATCTATATTATATAGATTGGGAAACCCCACTACTTCCAAGAAACCAATGACCAACATATTAGACATAGGGCTGGAACAAACAATGGAGAACTTGGAACCATGGGGAAAGATAAATGCTTTAGTGCTAAACTATATAAAAAGTTCAAAACTTGAACCTGCCTTCAAAGTTTAAACAAAAAATAACGGGATGAATACTTCTTCAATGGAACTTAGCAATCGCAGCACGACTGCTTAAATTGGATTTTGTTGACTCTGTTTGTGCTGCTTGTGACAAAGAAGGAATTGTGCTTCTTATATTCTTTCAATGCAATACAGCTAGAACTTTATTGAATCTGAGCAGCATATCACATACTGCTCGTGGCCCCCTTTAATATGGAAAGGAGATTTATTAGTGGACTCTTGGATAATATAAGACTTGTAGAAAACTCCATTTAAAAAACAAATATAAAAACATTGCTCTGAAGGAGATCCCTCTCCACTTCAACTACATGAGTTTGATACCATTATAATAGAATTAATCGAAAATACTATTATTAGACAGATGTTTTTAAAAAGGTGTTAGAGCTTTGCAAGTAGCTAGAGATGAGTTGCTACTGTTCGAGCATTTGTTTTCTGGTTTTAGATCTTAGTTATCTTTTCAGCTGCTGGGGTTCTTTTTTGCCCTTCATACTTTTCTATTGAATTGGTGTGCTTTAGATTCCCACTGACCTAGTTTTGTTGCTCATGACACAAAGCTGCAAACCAACAAATAGAAAGAAGCAAGAAACAAAGTAGAAACAAGGAAAAACAGAGCAAAAGACAGCAGCATGGTTAAAAGCACTCTTTAACTGCTTCTAACATCTATAGGACGGCTCTTCTTGGTCAATAACTAGTTAAGCTCAGTAGGAATACAATTTCTGACATAAGTTAATTTGGAATCACTGCATATGCATTAACAAACATCAGAAAAAGAAAAAAATTCTAACATTAGGTTCAAGTAACTTCTCAACCAAATTTGGAACGATGAACGAATGCCTTGGGGGAAGATATGGAATAAAAATGGTATCCCAAAGTCCAATATCTTCCTTTGGTCAGTGTTGCATAACAAGATCCTGACTATTGATACTTTGATGAAGCAAGGATGGCAGCTACCGAATAAGTGCAGTATGTGTAAAAACGAGGAAGAAACAGTAGATAACCTCTTCCTACACTGCCCATTTGCAATGGGGATATGGGAAAGGGTCCTCCATAAAAACAAACTAACTTGGATCTTCCCACAGAGCATTAAAGACTGGTACAGACAATGGGAGAGCCCCTTTTGAAGCCAACCTATGCAACTTCTATGGGACATTCAGCCAGCTACAATTGTTTGGTCCATCTGGCTGGAAAGGAATAGGAGGATTTTCATAGGAGAGGAGAATGGCGAGGAAAGGACCTTCATGAAAATCAAAAACCAGATGAGAGAATTAGTGGCAAATCTAAAAGGGGACCTTTTAGTGGATTCATAACTAGAAAAGGAGGTAGCTAAAGAGTGGGAATGGGATAGGACTCAGCTGAGGACCGGAGACGGGATGCATGCTCAACACAACACCAGATGGAACTCACCCCTAGCAGGGTGGATTACGTTGAATTTTGACAGAGCAATGAAGAGAAATCCAGGGTTAGCAGGGGGAGGGGGTGTAATCCGCAACTTTGATGGCAACTTCTTGAGAGCATTTGCAGCTCCTTATGGCACAACAAATAACCATGTGGCAGAAGCCCATGCTCTCCTAGATGGTATGTTGTTATTAGCCCAAAGTGGATTCAAGAAAGCTATAATAGAAGGAGACTCCCTAAATATCATCAACACCATTAAGAATAACAATATCAAAGGATGGCAGATCAATAATTTCCTTTTAGAAGCCAAAAGGCTCTCAGAAGGATTAGATTAAGTCATTTTCCAACACACCTACAGAGAGGGGAATAATGCAACAGATTGGATAACACACAAAGATGTTCCGACTTCCTACAAGGAAATATGGACTCCCAATCAAATCCTACCAGTAGGTTTTACGCAAACTTTAAACAGAGAAAAGGATGTTTACTCTAAGGGGAGAACAGTCATGAGGAGATCAAGATTTAAATTTCAACTATGGGGCTCTGTCTATGAGGGAGAACATGAGTCAGTTGCTCTGGCAGAGCGCTTGGATACAATTGTTTACTCTATCAAGGATATGTCCAGTTTAGGCAGCATGCAGGTCGGGTTTCGACCACCCCTCACATATCAAGGAGTTGTAGACAGGTGCAGCTTACTAGTTTCTTGTCCTCTTCTATTGGTTCCACAGCCATGGATGCTATAAGAGTCTTGAGGGATTGAACTCCATATCCTCCCAAGATTATCCAACTAGGGCCTCTTAGTCCCGGACATTCTCCTGGGAGCATCATTAGATCCTGTGTTGGTCCTTTTGGAATTGTTAGTAACGACAACAACTGTGCTTCTACTTTACATCCAACTACAAATTAATAATTTCTATCTTCGTTGTACCTAAACTTCTAAATCTCTCTTAATCATTTCTTTTAGCATGTCTTGGTTTATCCACTTTGGGTAACCCTCAAGGCTGTCATTTTATGCCATATAGTCGTTCCACTTTAGAGTAGTTTAATTTAGATTCTTTGCTCCATAGTCGAGAAAATCGGAATCGGGTAGTAAATCAGCTGGTGAAAAAATCGGCAAAAAAATCAGGATCGGCAAAAAATGGGGGAAAAAATCAGGGAAAAAAAAACCGAAGAAAACGATTTTTTTTTTTTTTTTTTTCATGCATATTACAATGAATTAACATTATGCAAATCAAATATTGCAATAAAAGCAACAATTCAAGTCAAGAGACTCAAGACATCATACAAGGCTCAAGCTTTAAGTACACATGAAAGTGACAAAACACATCCTGTATTGGTTATAATATGTAAAGGTACAAATTTACAAGTAACAAGAAGGAAAAAAAGGTTTCATTTTTTATATGCTTGCACATGGAAACAAGTAACAACAAAGTTACAATCACTTGAAAAAAAGAAAAAAAACCTAAACCCTAAACCAAAAGGCTAGGGTTTAGAGTTTAAAATTGAAACATTGACAACTGAAAAACGGGCCTGCATACATAGTTATCAGGCAGCAATATTTACTTAAAAAGAGGAGGAAAAAAAACCCTAAACCCAAAACCCTAGGCCCTAGACTAGGTTTTAGGGTTTAAACTTCAAGTTCAAAGTTTAAAGTTTCAAATTCAAACACTAACAGCTGAAAAATGGGCTTGCATACATAGTTACCAGGCAGCAATATTTACTTATTTACTTTAAAAGAGGAAAAAAAAAGCCCTAGGGCCTAGCCTAGGATTTAGGGTTTAAACTTCAAAGTTTCAAACATTAACAGTTGAAAAATGGGCTTGCATACATAGTTATCAGGCAGCAATATTTACTTAAAAAAAGAAAAAAGAATAAAACCCAAAACCCTAAACTAGGGTTTCAGATTTAGGGTTTAAACTTTAAACTTCGAAATTCAAACATTAACAGCTGAAAAATGGGCTTACATAGAAAACCCTAAATTGGCCACAGCTTGAAAAAAAAATTTAAAAACAAAATTTAAAAACAAAAAAAATTGCAGAATCGGCAAAAAATCTCCGGACTCACGATAAGTTGCCAAGTCACTCATTTCGCGAATGACTCGCGAATAACTCGCAATTTTTGCGATTTGTTGCCGATTTTCGTAACTATGCTTTACTCTAGTTTAGCTTATTGTCAAAGTACTTTGTGGTTACTACAATGCATTGTAATTTGTAACAGTTCTTGGCCTAGTTTGGCCATATGTGGACATCGGACATTGATAAAATTATCATATCTTATCTTTATAGTTATATATTGTAAAAAAGGAGTAGTGTTCTTATGTACTTGTCTATTTGTTGCTTGTTTATAGGATAGATTAAAGGGTTCTATAGGACCCCCAAAGGATGTTAGTTGGGGAGGAGTTTAGGCATGTGCTCATATAGGGTATTTTAACATGAGGCCAAGACTTGGACTTTGATAATGCAAGGAAAAAAGGAAAGGAAAGTTGATATCTGGTTTTGAAAAATACCTCTTTTGTAAAAGGGAAAGGGCAACCCTTTCAAAACCCTACCTTACCATTAATAAAAAAAAACTTCTCAACCAGATTTCTCCATGTACTGTATAATTCTTTGTAATTTCTGAAGTCGTCTTTCCTTCCGTAATTCCATTATTGCTGTCTAATTTAAATCTTTCATATTATCATTCCTCATTTCATATGACAGATTATTAAATAGCATATGAAATTTTCTACTCTCCACTATCTTTTATATATATATATATATATATATATATATATATATATAATATTAAAAAAGATCAATAAAGTGAATTGACAGGCACCCAAGGTCATATCTCATACCAAAAATTGCATGCCTTACTTTCTGTCCAAGCCGAAACTTGTATTCTGCATTCTGATAAGCCAATGCCCTTGCTGCTGCTGCTAAAGAATCTGTCTGTATTTTCCCCAATTAAATAAAATTCATGATTATCAGCTAATTGTGTTTGTAATTCTGCAGACTAAGAAAGAGGGACACTTTTTTCTTTTTTTGAACTTTCCATGCCAACTTAGTTATCACCTTATCTACAAATTGAGAACCAGAAGATCTAGTTTGCAAGTAAACTGTCACACCTCCAACTTGGAAATTTGATCACGCAACTTAGCAGCATAAACGTAATCCTCACTTTCAACAGCCTTCTGTAAATCCGTTCTGCAGAAAAGGATTGTGAAATAGTATCATTAGAGAACAATGAAACATGCTAATCATCTGCCAATTTTCCGACACTAGCCACCTGATTTCTATTACTGATGATGCTGTTTCTTGCTCTAGGGAGAAGAATCAATTTATTCATACATATATAAAATAAAATATATAATTTAGAGGATAATCGCGTATGTTAAGGAATACATGCGTTAGATGGAGAAGCATTACACATATATAACAAGAGGTATTAATTTAGAGAATATTATATCCCTATATCAAGGCGCGCATATTTTAAATGCTAAAGCCATAGAGATCAGAGAATTAAACTACCACTAGATTTAGAGATTCATGGTGGTTATATGAGACTTACCGGCTCATGAGTAAACAATGAGACTGCTCTATGCACAGAAAGAGAGACTATCACAAACTGGTATGTTAAGATATCGTTCCAAAAATTTCATACTAAATTCCAATACTGCAAAGTTACGAAACAACTAACAGCCTGAGGCTGAGCCAAAGAATCTAAGCTCAGGGAGATTAAGTCTGTTGCTTTCCCCCTCTACTAGTGAAAGTAAGTTTGAATTGTTTTGGAAACTAACCATTCATGTCAACATGGTTGGAAAAGCCATCAAAAATATTTAGAGTTTCACCTCTGCAGTCTAAGATTGTGGAAATAAGAAGTTGAAATAATGAAATCAAGAGTTTCAGCTCTTTGATGAAATTCTCAACAGCACGCAATTTGTTAACTCTCTTGAGAAACAGGAAAATATAGGTCCCGAAACTATGCCACCATTTGAAAAGAACATTAAAAGACAGTATTGCAATAATCCACCAAAGAAGGTAATTCAAACTAAAATGCTACCTTGCATTGATGAGAATACAAGTATGCTACAACAATCTTCAAAAACAAAAATGGAAGTCACAGCTGCACTATGGTTGTCTATTCAACTTAACGCAATACAACATCATACCACACAATAAATTTAATGCAATGAAAAACTATACAATAGCAATGAAAACAACAATAGATGATCACTCACATAAATAATCAAGGATGCATTACACAGTCAAGGTAGATGAAGGCATGAATCATGTCATATCAAACAAATTCCCAAGACAATCTGGGAAATGGCCATGTTCAAGAATACATCAACGGTACAACAATCATTCTCTCAAGACCAAGATGGCTGCGTGAACATATATTCCCACAGGCCGCAAACAGCTGTCTGCAACTGTCCAAGACAATGAAGGATGAAAACAATAATAGAAGATCACTCACATAAACAATCAAGGATACAGTACAAAGTCAAGGTAGATCAAGGCATGAATCATATCATTTCAAACAAATTCCCTAGACAATCTGGGAAATAGCCATGGTCAAGCATACATCAATGACACCACAATCATTCTTTCAAGACCAAGACGGCTGGATGTACATATATTCCCACAGGCTGAGGACAGTTGTATGCAACTGCCATACCCATCCAAATACCCATACACTAAAAAACCACATGCCATTATTACAACTGTTTACAACAAGTGCTGTTATTACATTATTTATTCTCATCACAACAACAAAACATATGTTCAATAATTCAATTATCTACAACTCATGCTTCGGATGACTCATGAGGACCCAATTTGTCCACCTACAAAGTTTTTCTCCAAAATATCATCCTATACTTCTTTTGATAGAATACAAATGAAATGATATAATATCATATTAGTGTCCATGAATGTCCAAAAATGGGTCAATGGGACTCTACTGAATAGAATATTATAATGGAAAGTACTAAACATTAAACTTTCAAAAAACCCTACGAGCAAATTAAAAGACTGAAACTAAAAGGACAAGCAAAAGAAGTATGCGGTAAACCCCAAAGGTTATACCCTATGAAGGAGTAATAACCCCTCTTTATCCTGCTCTGAAGAAATATTCTATGATAGAATACATGTCATCTTATGCAGTTACAAGAGAGAAAAGAACAATAACATGCTATTTCAAGAATCTATAACAATTCATAATACTGTATAACAAGTACAAAAAGAATTATCCTATCATGGATACCCTCATTACGCACATATGAATGATAGGACTCCCCATTGATATAGGACATTAGAAACATCCAACATAAAAAGCTTCAACATTATTCCTAACATGTTTCACTTGAAAACAATACAAAAGGACGTGTCATCTATATGTTCGTTGATATTTTAAGAATAATAAATACAGTGTTTGTTCCCTTAATGCTTCTACTTATGCATGCATGCCTGTATATGTCTTTGTGAATATGTTATGCTCTGAATTTTATTATCAGTTGTGCTTCCTTTTTTTAAGACTGGCAAACTGGAATATGCCCAAATTAAGAGAACAATGTTCCATTTAGATTGGTTCGACTGCAAATAAAGGATGTTGATTATTATGTGAGGTGTGTGTCTACCTCATAGTTACGAAAATCAGATCAGAATCGCAATTCAAATCGAAAAATCGCGATTCTGACAAAATCCGATTAAAATCAGATCAGAATCGGCATTTTTGAAAAATCGGCAAAAAATCGAAATCACAATTTTTTTGGCAAAAAAATCGCCCACGGCTGCACGCATAGAGGAAAAGGCATAAATAATGTTTTTTTTGTTTTCTCTCATTTTTCTTCCTTTACACCAAAGAAAACCCTAAAACGCATCCAAACAACGGATTTTTAAAAGTTTGAAGGAATCAGGTAGTCACCAAAAGCCACCAAACAGCAGATTTTTTTGGAGTTTGAAGGATCCCGGCAGCTACCAACAACCACCAACATCTAGGAATCTACCCAAAGGATTCATTTGAGTTAAGAAAACTGATTTTTTTTTCTTTTTCTTTTATTCTATTGAATCTTATTCCAAATTTTCAAGCATATATTTTTTTTCCAAGTCTAAAACCAAATGCAACAAACTAGGGTTTATAGTTTTGGTTTTTTTATAAGTAATTCTTTGTTGTTATTTGCTGCCTGAAACGTATATACAAGTCTATTTTTAGCTTTCAATGTTTAAAGTTTAGAGTCTTAGACTTCAAACTAGGGTTTAGGTTTTTTTTTACTTTTTATTTTAATTAAGTAATTGTTTGCTTGATATTTGCTGTCTAAAATTTGTATGCAAGTGCATGTTTTCGGCTGCCAATGTTTAGACTTTAAAGTTTCAAACTAGGGTTTAGGGTTTGTTGTCAATTTGCCACATTTTGTCTAAGGGGTAAAATTTTGAACTGCTGCTGCAATGTTTTTCCTGTTTTAATTCATTTTCTCCTCTAATCATAACTTCCTCCAGTGAGAATCCTTCTCTGGCACTATCATGGCGCTAAGGTGCGGTTGCAAACCCTGCTTCGCCCATTTTTCGGGCACAATCCAAGTTCTGCTCAACTTCGGGGCGAGGGACAGCTTCGAGTAGAAGGCCACCTTGGAGGTTCAAGTTTTTCTAAGGCAAGTCAGCTCGTCTTCGCCCAGACTGTCAGCGAAGCCCAGCTTCGGGCCTCCCCAAGAGCGAAACACAGCATGGGCAGGGGAGAAGATTTTCTAAGTCTAAATTACCTCAACTTCGCCCAAGCTGCCGGCGAAGCTCAGCTTCGGACCCCAGGGGAAGCGAACCTCAGTTTCGGGGTCGTCTAAGGTAGAGGCAAGATTCAGCTTTCTAAGGCATGGAAGGCCTCAACTTCGCTTTAAAAGGCAGCGAAGCTCAGCTTCGGGCTTAGCCAAGGGCGAAGCGCAGCTTCGGGTTGATTTTCTCCTAAAAAATGACTAAGGAAAGATGCGCCTCAACTTCGCCCCATATTCAAGCGAACCCCAGCTTCGGGCGCATCCTCAGGCGAACCTGCTCTCCTTCACTCATCATACCATCATAATCTAACTTCGGACCCCAGGATCGGGCGAACCTCGGCTTCATGCACCTTTTTCAGCGATCGGCTAAGGCATTGGGGTCAGTGAAGGCTTATCTCAAATTCCCCCCGATTTCCGGTGAACCTCCACTTCAGGGGCTATCTTCAACGAAGCTCCCATCTGCGGTGCACTTCGGGCAGGAAATTTCTAAGACAAAAACCTGGTCTTCGCCCCTTGGCATGCCGAAGCTTTGTTTCGGGGCATTTGTCCAACGAACCTCAACTTCGGGCACAATTCAGGCGAACTGTAGCCAGTAAGCCCATTTTGGACTTGGGCAAAGTGCCAAGCCAGAACTCAGCTCCCCCTCCTCCAGCAAACCTCCCAACTTCGGGCTCCAACCCCGACGAAGCTCAGCTTCGGGCCCTATTTCGGGCGAACTCCAGCGAGCGTTTTTAAACGCTAAGGCAGCAACCGAAGGAGCACTCTAGCAGGGAAAGAAGGTAGGTGGGCATTTAAGGCGCATCCATGGCGCACGAGTTTGAGTCTCCGGCCCATCCCATCAAGACGGCCATGTCAGGTCCCGGAAAAGTCCCGAAGGCAAGCTTCACCAACCGTATTAATGAGACATGCTGTCCCAACTGCAACGCCCGTCCGGAGCCGCTGTAAACACGAGTGAGCCGCAAAACCCATCCGGAGCCGCTGTAAACACGAGTGGGCCGAATTCCATGGATACTCTGTCATCTGACAGGGGTCAAATCTCAGCTGCCCCAGCGGTTTTAGGGTTTTGGCATTAATGATTACGGGGTTGAATTCCCCTATAAAAGCCACTCAATGTAATGTAATCAGGGGGGAACATTTTGCTAGAAAGTTGTTGTACTTGGATTCTGCATCAATATTAAGACTCCTGGTTCTAATTCTGGACTCCTTTTCTATGTATGATGCCTTCTATTATTATTTCTGTTAATTCTGTTTCTTTATATGCATACTGTGAATTCTGCAATCTGGATTTAAGTGTGTGATAAAGGGCGAAATCTGGAATTATTGAAGGATACATATCAGGAAATGTTTCAGTTTTAGTTTCTGTTATATTCATGATATTGATTGCTGCTGGTTTAAGTAGAAGTTAGTAATTGTGCTGCCTGTTCTTCCCCTTGGAACTATCTATATTTCCCGTTTCTTTCAGTTATTTGCATTTCTTTCAGCACTTTCCCAATTTCTTTCCAGTTCTCTAATCTAAAACCCAGTGTAGTGTAGTAAAGGAGCCAGCCTTCTCTGGAGATTGGCACGGAAGGCATTCCTTCCTTCCGGCCTTTCAATCTGTTGGGCGGGTCTAGGGCGCATAGATAAACCAAACCCTTTCCCCGTGGCAGATTCGTAACCAACAGTTTTTTCTGGCACGCCCGGTGGGACGCAATCGTCCCACCTTATAGCAGTATTGAGAAGTGATGTTCGTCTCAGTACTGTCAAATCTGAACATCTGGCGACTCTGCTGAACTCGGATACCTCCAAGTCTCGAAGACCAGTCTAAGAAAATCACGTCTTCATGCGTACGAGATGGAGAGCTAGAAACGCAGAAGAAGAAACCGAGTTCTATGAGCTTGACATTAACGCTCTGGGAGAGCATCCTAGAATAGTCAGGCCAAATATCTCTCTGGACGAGGCATCATCGCAGGAAGCTGTCGTTGCTGAACAGACTCCGACTTCAGACAGTACAACAACTAGCTGCCCCCCGAATCCTCCAAACTCTCCAGATCATCAGGGCGTTCCGGTTCCACCTGACGTTCAGCTAGGTGCTTTAGGCATTCCGACTGTTCCTGTTCAGCCGAACCAGCCGTTGCAGCCGTCGTTGCCGCCTCCTAATCCGCCGAATCCGAACGCGAATATGGCATAGCAGCAAAATCCGCCCAGGCAGTTCCCAGCCTGGAACCATTCAGGGCCGTTGAACCTGGCAGCACAAGCTCAGATCCCAGCCGCAGCGCTGAAAGCCATTCCCACCTACGATGGTACTGGGAAAACGGCGTACGAGCATGTCCAAGACGTTGCTGCTCTGGCTACCATCCACGGCATCACGGAAGAGAACATTATGGTGAGATTGCTAGTCTTGTCCCTCAGAGGGAAGCTCCTGTACTGGTACCGATCATTGCCGCCCGCTACCATTACCACCTGGGATCAACTGGCAGAAAGGTTGATAAAAGGGTTCAACGAATCGGCGGACCCTTTCTCCTTGCTCCACCAGTTCACGACCATCCAGAGACATTCGCAGGAGGTCCCTGATTTCAATGTCAGATTCGCTCGGACCTGGCAGAGGGTCCCCGATGGCCTTCGGCCAACCTCTGAGCAAGCAACGTTTTATTTCCTCAGAGCTTTCAATTCGGACATCAGTATGAACATCCGGTACTCTGGTATCAATACCTTCTCGGATTTGTATACGCAGGCTCAGAAGGCAGAGGCTGACTTAATTGCCATTGGCAAACTCCCGCCAAAGCCGACAATGCCAATCTTCCCCGATTTGCCTCAGTACCAGTACCCCAATACGGCCGCTCAGTCCCCTCCCGCACCTTCCATGTACCCGATTCCATCATGGAATCCGAGCCATGCGCCTGCTTTTCCGCAGTTTCCCACTCCCACAACTCCACAACTTCCTCCGCCTCCACAATATCCGGCCTTGCCTCCACCCATGGCACCATTGCCGTTACCGGCTCCCCCGAGTGTTGACCCGCAAGCAAAGCTTTTGCAAGAGGTGCAGTCTCTTAACTCTACCGTGAGGACGATGTCCAATGAGATTGCCGTCATGAAAAAGAAGCAAGCTCAACAAGAATTCCTGCCAAGGAGATTTCCTCCTCCGGCGATCACAAGAGACCAAGCAGCTTCGGCTGCTAGGCCCCCCGGGAGGAATGCTGCCATTTTAAGCGGTGAAGAGCCAAGCACGTCAGACCATGTGTACTGGTGCTCCACTTGCAATGACCCGCATGGGGAGGACACTTGCATGGTCCACCTAAACTACGTCCAAACGTTGGCAGGCAGCGTCCCTAGCGAGCAAGTCAATATGATCAGAGAGGCGGACCGTAACCTCATGATCCCCGCAGATGAACAAGTCTCAATTCTTACCAGAAATGGGAAGAAACCTATCGAGGTGGACGCGGCCCAGATGGAGCCTCTGAAGGTGTACACTCGCCGCGAGAAGGAGCAACCACCAGCAAAAGCTCCAGATAAAGTTCCCTTACCCCCGCCGGCGAAAGAGAAACCCTTGCCGGCGAAAGCTCCAGTGCTGCAACCTCAAGGTGAAACTAGGGAGCAAGCCAGGGAGAAGCTCAAGTACCCATCACTGACAAAACGGCAGAGGGTCGAAGCTACGCAACAGTACCGCACTAAGTACGAAGCCGCGAAAGAGCCAGAAGTACCCACTGCGTCGGCTTACAACATAGTTGAGGAGCTGAAGAAGACCCCCGCCAAGGTAAGTCTCTATGATGCCTTGCAACTCCCTGGACAGGTTGACTTGTTACAGGAATCACTAAAATCTACCAAAGGAGGAAAGCCGACCCAGCCTGTGCTAGCTCAAACTCTGACCGCCTCAGCCACAGGAAAGAACAGGCCACCGCCGTTCTATCTGTCTCTTCGGATGGAAGGGTGGGTCGTGCACAATTGCATGATTGATTCCGGTGCAGCGACCACCGTCATGCCGAGAGCAGTTTGCGAGGAGATGGGCATGGAATATACGCGGAGCAGTCCAGGTGTTCTTCAACTTGATGGTACTCCTGTAAAGACGGTAGGCGTCATCAAAGATATCCCCATCCAGTTGCATAAGGTGCCTCAGATTGTTGTAATCCAGGAGGTCGTAGTTGTCGATCTGGAGCCGTATTTCAGCATGTGTCTCTCAAGGGAGTTCACTGCTAAGCTGGGAGGTTATCTCTCTCTGGACTACTCGCACATGGAGGTCCCATTCAAGGGAAGGAAAGTGAAAATCTACAATGAGAAACCCTCCACATTCCTCATCGAGAAGATAGCCGAAGATGGGCAGCAAGACGAATCAGTCCACCTGATGACAGAAGAGTTGAAGGAGGTGGACCTGATAGAAGAGTCCCTGGAGGAGCTTCGGACGGAAGACGAGTTCTCCCTGACTGACTTTAATGCCATGATTGAGTCAGAGATAGGATGTTACTCTATCACTAAGCCCGAGAAAGCAAAGGAGACAGTGCAGGAGAGCAAGGACTCAACCCCGGGCGAACTATGGAAGCTTTTCTTTGATGGTGCCCGATGCAAAAACGGCGCTGGGGCAGGAGTTGTCTTGGTTTCGCCCTCTGGAGAACAAAAGGATTACTGCTACAGGCTCGCCTGGAGTTGCACCAACAACGCGGCGGAGTATGAAGCCCTGTGCCTAGGGTTGAAGAAGGCCGAGAAGCTGGGGATCAAGCAACTGCAGATTTTTGGAGACTCAGAGTTAGTCTGCAAACAGATCACCAACAAGTGCGTCTCAAAACAACACTACCTCAAGGCGTACCGCAATAGGGTATGGGACCTGCTGGAGTCTTTCGAGGCACTGAATGTCCAAGCTATCTCGCGAGAAAAGAACAAGCACGCAGATGTCTTAGCGTCTATCGGAGCCAGATACTCCCCGACTGATGACATGATGCAGAAGCCTAAGGCGGTAAGAACCATTTACAGGCCTTCTGTGCCTGATAGGGACACCCACTGGCAGGTGTTCGACAGTGACGAGCAAATCGTCAATTTTTTAATTCATGAAGCAAGTACAATCGAAGGTAGAAACCCTGATGACGAGGAGTACGAGGGGTTGATACAGTTGAAAAATAACCATGTCCCAAAAGGACTAATCACTTTGGAGAGTCTGTTCGACCAGAATGACCGAGCAATTGCCCACAGAATCAAGGTTGATGAAAAGCAATACAGAGAGCTCGAATTAGAGCCTGGAAAGGTCATCAGAGTTGGAGCAGACTGTACCCCTGAAGAGCTGGAGCAGATTCGGGCCCTATGCCGAGAATATCCAGATATTGTTGCATGGTCCTATCAGGACCTGAAGGGGTACGACAGGGAGGTCATACAACACACCATCGAACTGCAAGAGGGGGTCAGACCCTGCAGACAGAAGCAGAGGCCGGTTAACCCCAGGATTGAAGTGTTGATGAGGGCAGAGCTCCTCAAGATGCTCGAAGCAAAAATCATTTACCCAATAAAGCATTCTTCCTGGGTTGCCAACTTGGTTCCTGTCAGAAAGAAAAACGGAGACATTCGCTTGTGCGTTGATTTCCGAAATCTGAACCAGGCTTCGTTGAAGGATCACTACCCGCTCCCGCAGATCGACCAGATCCTCCACGTAGTGGCAGGAGCACAACGCTTCTCCCTCTTGGACGGTTTCTCTGGATATAACCAGATTTGGGTAAGAGACGAAGATCAGCATAAGACGGCGTTCACCACCAAATGGGGGACGTTCGCCTATCAGCGTATGCCCTTTGGCCTCTCAAATGCGGGGGCCACTTTCCAGAGAGCCATGGACTTGGCGTTCGGTGAATTGTTGAACAAGATTATTGTCATCTACTTGGATGATATGACCGTGTTTTCACACAGAAGAGAAGAGCATGCCTCGCACCTGCGGCAAGTGTTCGAGAGATGCCGGGAGTTCGGCATATCTATAAACCCGAAGAAGTCTGTCTTCGCGGTAAAAGAAGGAAAATTGTTGGGCCACGTCATCTCAGAAAAGGGGCTTGCCGTAGACCCTGACAGAGCGGAGGCCCTCCTCAAACTCCCACTACCGGCGAACAAGAAGGGCCTGCAGTCTTTCTTCGGCCAGATCAACTTCGTGAGGAAGTTCGTGCCTGATTTCGCCCAGGTCGTCAAGCCGATGACCGAACTATTGAAGAAAAATGCCGAGTTCACTTGGACAGAAGAAAGGAAGAAGGCGTTTGAAGAAATCAAGGCCCGGATTGCCCAAGCCCCTGTGTTGGTCAACCCCGACTACTCAAAAGACTTCATCCTTTACGCAGTCGGGGAGCCTGAGAGCTATGCAGCAGTCCTAACGCAGAAGGGAGAAGATGGCGAGGAGCGCCCTATCGCATTCTTGAGCCAGGTGATCCAACCGCATGAAGAAAGGTACAACTTTATTGAAAGGCAAGTACACGCGGTGATGAGGTCCCTGAAAAAATTCCGACACTTCGTCTCCCAGAGCAAGACAACGGTATATGTTGTTCACCCAGACGTAAGGAATTTTATCATTCAAGGAGAGATGGGCAACAAGAGGGCTGGTTGGGTCACTAAAATCCAGGAGTTCGACATTGAGGTCCGACCCACCAAGCTGATCCGCGGTCGGGCACTATGCCAAGAACTCGCAAAGAGCGCCGCTGCAGAAGTGACGGCCTGTCAATGGGAAGACCCAGTGTCAGAGGGCAACTTCGCCAACCAATCTGCGGACGGCGATGACTGGACGGATGACTTAATAAGGTACTTCAACACCAGGATGGCAAGAAGATGTTCTCTTCAGCATGGATGAATTTGAAAACTTAGAAAACCTAGCGGAGGAGATGGCAACAAAGGCACAAGAAGAGGCACAACCAAAGCAACAAAGAGAGACTAGAGCTTCTACTAGGGCAAAGGGCAAAGGCATTCTAAGACATTGATTGAGGCATTGTACTTGACATTTGTCATGACTCATGACACATTTTGTAATTTGTAATTTTGTACTGTTATATATTATAAGCAATACAAGATGTGTTTTGTCACTTTCGTGTGTAGTAGTTTAAAACTTCAATACTTTGGCTTTAAGCTTGTAGCACTTGCCATTTTCATGTGTAGTTTAAGCTTGTATCACTTACAATATTAATATTTGATTTGCATAGTGTTAATTCATTATGATATTCAAAAAAAAATTTGCATTTTCTTCGGTTTTTTTTTTGCCAATTCCCGATTCGATTTGATTTTTTTCCAAGATTATTCCTGTCCAATTCTGATTTTCTCAACTATGGTCTACCTTGTTTATTCTGGCATACATGTTTTAAAACCCAGGGCATATCAGCTGCGCTGATTAATCATAGACTAGGGGTTCTAGTAATAGTAACTAGAGTTGCAAAATGTCCCTCACCGCAGACGTAAAATTGTTATGGCTTTGTCTTGAGCCTCGTCCTTGGATGATGCAGATCCCATCTTTGCCTCCCTCTGTCTAGCAACTTCTTGCTCAACCTGCAAATGCATCAAACAGCACAGAAATAATTTAATACAATATTCCAATAACAATTGACCATACATACCAGCACTGTTCCAAACTCAATCAAATTCATCAAGTTTATCATTTATTTGCAAAATATATACCTCTGTAAGCTTGTTCCGTAGTTGTTGAGCAATCTCATATTGATCCAAGTTTAAAGCACACTGACATTACAAAACAATTATACTTAGTATAGCTTATCATATCAGTTTGAATCCCAGATATGCAGCAATATCCCAAAATGTAGTTCAGCTAAAACAAAAAATTATCAAAGCTCTATTGAGAAGATGCAGTTAGAACCCAATTAGCTAGTCTAGAGACTCGGTGTGAAAAATAAAATAAAAGCTACACTATAGTATCTAGTGCTTAGTCTTCTTTATAAAGGCCATGTCATTCAAAGCAATGGACAAACTGCGGATAATCCTATTGACATTAGTAATATGCACTTGTAGCCTCCAAACATTTTACAAACACACTTAGATACCAATGAACAATGAATAAATAGAAAAAACCCATAAAAAATATGAACCTTGCATTTCAGGATGAAATAAGAAACTAGTTTGATATTGCAACTGACATTCATGATAAGCAGTAAACCTGTACGCGGGTAGTTAAATCCAGCTGGAAAAAGAAGAGCAAAATGTCTTCATTAGCACTTTCACTACGTTCTGAAACAGCAGTTTTTCCATGGTAATTGCCTTTTGACATCCCACCAGCTATGACTTTCAAGCCATACCTTCGTAAGTGAACAGAACCCATAGGGGAGAAATTTGAAGCATGCCTTAGCTCAGGAAGTTTTCTGTTGAGACTAGTTCTAATTCTTCCTTTGTCAAAACTTGAATGAGACCCACATAAAATCTGACTTGTGTATTTTGCTGCATACACTGCAGCTGGAAAAATATTTGACCCAATAACATACATTGCACAACTGCTTTGGACACTATTTTTCTCATACAAATTATAATTCAATATCTGAAGGCTTAACATTTGCAGCAGACAGGCAATTCCTCCTCTTGATGTCTGCCCTGGCAAAGATCTTGAATTTACTGCTCATACATGGTATTTTCTCAAGAATATTTGTCAACCTTGCTAACTTCAACAAAGGCCTGAAATACATACAATTTGTAAGAAAAAGACTCTTGCAGATACAAATGCTTGTATATATTATCCGCTTGTGAAGAACTGCAATGCAAGTGGGTAATACTGGATACATCACATTATAGAACATAACACAAACTGAAAGAAAAAAAAAATTACAACAGTGAGTTTTAAGAATTTTCTAAAACTTTGGCAAATACATAATAAAATAACAAAAAGTGTAAATCAAGTTAATACATATAGGTAATCACCTGTTGGGCATATGAAACACCCCTTGTAACAAGGTAAATTTTTCACTTTATCTTACATTAGTTCAATTGTGTACCTCTTTCATGGTAAACTAAGTCTTGCCAATATGTCTAAGCCCAAGGTATGGTCATAAACAAATGACCTGGCTAAACAAAAGATAGAAAATTATTATAACCAGACAAAATCATTTGCTATTTAGATAACCATTTTGCAATGCAGCTCTTTTTATCTCGCTAGTGGCAATAAATTTATGATTAAATTCAAAAAGAAGCTGCAAATATGCACTAGCCTCAATCTCCCCCTTGTTGGGAATGCTTACACTGTCAACCAATACCTCACTGCAAGGCACATGTACTATCCTCTTCTCTTTTTGCTTCTCAGAAACTTTTTGGAAGGCAAACAATGGCATGTGAAAGGAATCTTTGATAGACTAAGATGTTTGCACTATTCCAAGGGAGCAAGACCTGCGAGTCTTTTTTTCTTTTTTAAAAAACTCACAAGTTTTCTTTAAAACTCACTAAGCCTTTTTGGGGAATTAAAATTGCATTTTTCTTTTTCACTTTTTCTTTTTGCCAAGTTTTTTTGTCAAGTCCCAATTCTGAGTCAAAAATGGCCTTGCCAAGTCTTTGCTGAGTCCAAGTTTCTCTATTATGATTTGATGTTTAAACCTCTCTACAAAAACTAAAAGGCATTATTAGCATCGCTGAATGCTGTGCTCATTGTATATGGTGTAGAGACTCTGTTCATGTGGCTGATTGTGGAAAAGCTCCTGGAAAGATCAACTAGATGACAAACTAAACAGTCGACAAAAATGAAGTTCAGTGATAGTATAGTTAAAATATGAACCTCATTGTTTTTTTATTTTCCCAAGCAAGACCCATGACATGGATATTCAACTGATTCCAATTCTATTGCAAAACCCAGATTATTTCCTTGTCATCTAGAGTCCATTATACAATGCTATAGTTTATGAAAATGATAAATCCAATAATAATGGCTTGTTTTAAAAATGCTGCATCCACCTTGCAAAATTCTCGCTCATTTTCCTTATCTTAGGTTGCCTTTAAAATGGCTAAATACAAAAATACAAGAATAACGCAGATCAGTCAAAATAGACAAATGGAATAACAGATCTCAATGGATAGTTGATACGACATTTGAAGGCACTCTCCACAGCAGTACCTTGGGTTTCAACAGATTTGCAAGGCCCAATTCACCATGAGCTTTATCAAAGTCTCAAACAAGGCATAAAATTCGAAACTATATAGGGTAAAGTGAAAATTTCCTTGTTACCAAAGGGGGTCTTATATGGCCCATGGGATTTGAGGCAACTGGTTGGAAGTGAAGAATCTCATAACATCGACCAAGGTTCCAATCCCATGGGTGAACCTCAACCATTTTTCAGAAGAAACAAAGAAGGATACAATAGATGAGAAAGTAAAATGTGCAAGTTCAAATTCAGAAGGAACTAAAGGTGAAAAGAAAGATGTGGAGGAAAATTTTGAATTAAAGACAACTTAAGATTCCAGATAAATTGTCTTCATTTTCATCAAGTAGTATGGAATCCTCTCATGGCAATAGAAATGAAAGTAGTATAGAGGTTATCCCTTGCACTTTAGGGTTTCAAGAGCAGCATAATAAGGAAATGAGGATGGAGGAAATCCATAGCAATTTAGGGTTTTTAGGGCAGCATAAGAAGGTAATTGCTATGGAGGAGTGTCCTTGCACTTTAGGGTTTCCAGGGCAACATAAAGAAAAAAGTATTTTTAAGGTTATTCCTTGTACTTCGAATCCTTTGAGTAAGACAAACCTATAGATAATAGGTCTCACTATGAGCAGTGTGAAGATGTAAGTGTTAGTAGGAATGAAAAAAAAAAGAAGAAGACGCAAGAAACAAAAACAAAGAGAAACATGAATTCAGAGGGATATTGATATGGGTAAACAAAAGCAAATATCACAAGTGATAACAAGAAGTGGGGCTAAACCCACAAATAAAAAGTGATGATGAAAATTATATCTTGGAATATTAGGGGCATGAATAAGATCCCTTAAAAAAGAGGTATTAGGAAATTGACAGGTTGTTATAGACAACATATTTATAGATATGGAAACCAGATAGCAAATATTTTAGCCATTCGCAATGTTGATTTTCATCTTGGCAAAATTCAAATTTTAGAAGGCAATTGGACGAGTGAGATTTTCTCTCTTAATAAAAGTGATATCAAGGAGTTGATTGTGAAAATGCAATAGTTTGAGGAAGAAGACAAATATTTTTGATACAAAGGTAAATGAAGAATATCTTTGATAAAAAGGCGAGTTGAATATGGTTTAATTAACCTGACAGCAATGTAATGAGAACAGTGTAATATTTTGTTATTTTAGTGAAAGTGGCCCCCAATAGAAGCCAGACATAGCTTATTAAAAAAAGGGGTCTTATATGCCACTTAGGTGTGCTGGCCAGTCAAGGACCTAAAAAATCACCTTTAAATTTTTTGTTCATATTTTGGAGACAAAGGATCACATTTGCATGTTTCGTTTGCTCTTAATTTTCTTTACATGGGCACATAGGCTTATGCATATTAGAATATGCAATCTTGGTTGTGTTCAATAAGTGTATACTTACAAATTTCCATAGTGAAGAAATATCCTATATAAGTCTCACATTACCCACCTACAGTGAAGCAACGTCCTCGTGATGTTTTAGTTTCCCTTGTTCATAATGAGCTTGTACTTTTTTGAATCAAGTCTTCCTCATTATCCTCAAAGCTAGCCATATCAAAATCAGTAAATAAATTACTTTTTATGTCTCAAATCTATCAGCAACTTGTTGAGCTGATACTTTCAAAAATATCAGAAAGTCACTATAACCTATGTTGTCCACACTAGGGTCACTAGGTGCTACAGTGAGGCCCACCCAGCCATCTTTGTCCTCTTTGGCAGATGCAGGTCTAAACGGAGGGTTTCTGAACCTCCTAACGATTAGGAAATAAAGTATATTTTTATATGTCCGTTTTTTGCCTACAAGTCAAATCTAATCTTCCTGTAAAATCTCTCCGAAAGCATAGAAAAATCCAAAAAAAGCTACACTTACAGTTGCAACTTGCAAGTCCTGACAGGGGTGAAGGGGCAATCTACATTCCAGATACCCATTTTTGTATAAAGATCAAAGCTGTCCTTCCTAAAAATTCCTCTGAAAATTGATCCGAACAACAAAAAGAAGCAAGCAGAGACTGTTTTGACAAATTATTGATATACCAAAACACTGCAATTTGAATAAAAGCAATCAAGTATTACAAGCAAAACCAGGGCTGCTGTTCATCATCATAGCATAAAATGCTGAGTAGCTGCATGAAGTTGATAGTAGAAATCCCTATAATATCTCATAACTTCCCATATATTTTCAATAGCATACAGCGAGTGCTTTGTTGAGGTCAAATTACATGGAAAATAACAATATTGGATAAGGTAATGAACATGAAAATAGGTTACTATGTATAGTTACATCCATATCAAATCTGAGCTATATGGAAATCACAATTACAGTTTTCTCTCCCTTTTCCTAAAGCTCGTTTTTTGTGTTTTCAATCCACTGTTCTTAGATTTTTGTGCCCGGCTACTATGATGACTACACCGGCCCATCAGAGGATTTACAGCCAACTTCTTAATCCCCACTTATATTTAGTGACCGCATCTGCATGGATCTGCTTCATGAATTAACAATGTGTGTATGGTACAAATGCCATAATGCATTGCTTGAATTTCTTTCAATCGGATACACAATCAGGAAAGGCCAATGTATTGCCGGGTAAGAAGTAAGACAGGATTTTACCATTTGCTAACCTGGAGTGAATCTTCCTTTGGTTAGGTGTGCTCCTTAGATTAGTTGGATCCCCTGGCCTCCACTGACTGGCATGCATCTGCTTCTGGAGAATTTCTCCAAAGCCGGGCTTTGAAATTAGGCATGCTAATAAGGGTGGGTTAGTGTCCGACTCCAGTGCCTCGCTAACGTTTTTTTTCAATTGGTTGCCTCACTAGCTTAAATAACAACAAAATATAAAATAAATTCAACTAAATTAACTGACCCTGTACAGGGCTTGGGTAACCTCCATGAATCCACAAACTATGCATAACTACTCCAGTGGGTCTGACGGTAGGAATTGAGGGATTTTATCATTATAGACCTATTGACAACAAAATTTACAACCATAAAATGTCTTTTTGTTATGTAATCTTCTGTGTCATATGAACTGAAATAACCCAATTTTGTGCCACTTCAATAGAACCAATATCTTCAAGCAATGGTATACATACAAATTCTAGATTCTGTAGTTGCTCTTTTCTTTTGCGTTGAAACTTATGAGAAATGCTTCAATCTAATCTTCTACTGAGTTTACACCTAAGTATTCTAATTCCTGCACATTAGTCAATGCAGATGACTTAAAATGGGCACCCTGGTCCCATACCGCTGGAAGTTCAACTTAACACAGTTCAGCTATTCAGCAAAACTCCCAAAACTAAATCTCATTCCACAGCATATTGAAAAATAGAATCAACATTCCAACCATACCCATGATTTTCCATGACAATTGTATACAGGACATAAAATAAAAATTCTGAAATGAAAAAATGCAAATGGATGAAATTCATTTTACCTCACCTACTTTTCTTTTTAGTTTGCATTCTGTTGCACCAATCAATTCAAAGTTTGATTTGGGAAAAACACAATTACAGAGGGATTACCTGGGAGCCAATTCAATTCTGAATGGCAGTAGTCATCAAAAGAGTAAGGACCCAAGTCTAAATATCGTAAGTATCGTGTGTGTGAGAAAGCATAGAAATAAGAAATGGAAGATAAGTGTGTTTAAATCGTTAAAAAATATATATATATATTGTATAATATAGTAAAAATTAATAATAATTAATATAATTTATTCTATTGCATATTACATAATTAATTATTAATAATATTTTTTTATTGTAAAGGAGAGTTGGTTGTGGTCCTTATTTTTAGTAACTAGTAAGCGTAAGGTTTAAATTAGAGAGATTACTCCCAACAAATTTATTCGTCTCATTTTTGTCGACCCGACTCATAGGATTCGGAGCTGACTACTACTTTTGCAAAAGGTTGGCTTTATGAGGGTCTTTCTCCAAAGTTTGAACTTAGGTCTTTTATTGGTAAGTACCCAGCCACACCTAATTATTAATAACATTACTTATAGGATTTAGGATGTCGATAAAGAGTAAGAGTTTTGTTTTTTTACATAGAGGAATCAGCAACTACTTTTCTTTTTTTTGAACAACTAATCACCTATAAATTTTGTCTCAAAATAATTCTTTTTCTAGCTAATCCAACGCGTGCTCGCTCTCCAGACTCCTTCCCGTTCTCTTCTCTCTTTCCGCCTAGCTCCTTATATATATTTGATAATGTGTTGATTCTATCAATATAATGTCCTACAAAATCTTATTTGAGAATCTTCACAAAAGAGCAGAGACCACTTACATAAATTTTGAACATAAGTCTCTTAATTGAAAGGTCAAAACCTTAACAATATAATGTCCTACATAAACGTATTTGAGAATCTTCACTAAAGAGCAAAGGCCACTTGCATAAATTATTCGGCATTTAAAGTTAAGTAAGTTGACTTGAACCAAGTGTAATATTAAATCAACATCAAAGTCATTTAGCTTTACAATCACAAATTCGTGAAATATTCCACCTATATATATATATATAGGTTTGTTCAAAAATTAAAATATTTAAAGAGGCAAATGAAGATCTAGAATCCCAAAGAAATTGATCATAAGCTAAAATTTTTACAAGAGATAGTAAAAACTAATGGAATGGATCAAGATTTTTACGTGAAAGAAAAATAATTACTCTCTGATTATCATGATGCATTGAAAAATAAGTCATATTGGTTCCAAAAATCTAGCGAAAAATGGCTCAAGGAAGTAGATAGAAAAAAAAAATCATGTTATAGCAAAAGCAATTTTTTCTTTTCATCACATCAAGAATATTTTAATTCCAAATGGAATAAATATCAAGGAAGAAGAAAATATAAAGAAGGAAGGAATTAATTATATCAAAAACATTTTTTTAGATACTACGCAAGATAAAGAGGCATAAGATAATATTTTACAAAATATTCCATCAGTTATCACACATGGACAAAATGAAAGCTTGATGAAGAAGACATTTATGAAGGAGCTACATAAAGCAATTTTCTCTCTTCATCCTAACAAGGCACATTTTTTTTGGATTGAGAAAAAATGGGTTGTACTTGGGTTCCCCACCATTTGACAAATTGTAACTCTCTCCTTTAGAGCTTGATAGTTTACAAAAAAAATCAATTCTCATCTCAATTAAGTTGCTATAGCTAGATACCTACATCTTTTTTCATTAAAATTTTGAATTCTTAATTTTCATTTTTTGGATCTTCTTCAATTTTCTTTGTAAATACAAATATTCTAGTTAACATTCTTCTTCTTGATATTTTCTTGCAACAACCTTTGTAATACCAAAACTCCACCTCTACTGTCTATGAACTACATCTTAGTAGAGTAATATTTCCAAAACTTTGTGTTATCATAGTATGTTTACCAACTCTAGATTGTTAGTTTCCTTTCTAAAGCATAAGTGCAACCACAAGAACTATAATAAATAGTTTAGCAGTCTCAAAAAGTTGAAAGTTCATGATTAAATATTATCAAGGAAAAAATCATCATTTTAATGAGTTATGAAATGAATCTCATTCATATTAGAATGATGTTTTGAATCATAATGGTATTTTTCTAATAAATATATTAACATTCTAAATTTTTAGAAAGTTTCAATCCGTACTTTGTTTTTTAATCCAACCAACAACCATAAACTCAAATAATCCATTCAGTCGTGAAGTCCATATTATGTCATCTTCTTGTATTTAGCATACCAAACTTCTACTCGCTTCACAAAGTCATAGTCTACTTTATCAAATTTGGAATATTAGTTTCCTATAATGCATTGATCTATAAATGGATCCCCTGTAACATTTTATAATCCTTTAGAATATTATTTTGAATTTTCTCATTTTAGATTTTTTGATATGAACACCCAAAAATAAACACACACCAAAAGATTTGGTAATGAAGAAATGAGAATTTGCATTGAAAAAATGACTATGAATAACATGATACATCACCTCTAGAGGATCCTTTCAGAAGATATCATATAGGATTGAATTAGTTAATATGTCAGATATTTCATCCAAGTACCTAACTATTTGATAAAAAATCAAAGGATGGCCTACAAATTTTATGTAACATTAACTGTTAGCCAAATACAAAATGTAATATAAAACATAATATTAAATGCTAATATTAGATGCTAATCCTTATCATTCCTCCCCATGATAGAAGCATTGGAATCTCATGCATACAAAAGGGAAGGAAAATTGTGAACCATATGGCAATGAGGGATCCAGTAAGCTTGATGTGGAAGCTAACCTTGTTTGGCAACAAGGTAGGAAGTGGAAGATCCCTGGTGAATCTAGAAATTTTTGGTGTTAAACACACAATAAACATCAAGTGGAAGATAGAAGTTAGGTACAACATCTACAAGATGACTGATGGCTGGAGTTATCTCTAATATGGAATCATGATATGGCTTGAGCATATCAACATTGGCAACGTCATAAATGACCAAGTGTGTTGGAAGATCAAGGTAGAAGGCATTTGGGGACACTTGCTATAGGATAATGTAAGACCCATAACTAGGAGATTTAATATTACTATGTGCCTTCTCTAGAAAATGTTGTTTGTTGAGGTACAACGAAACTCTGTCTCCAACCTAAAAATGTTGCAAAATACGATGTTAGTCTATGACTTACTTCTACTGCTATTGAATCTTCTACAAAATTTGAACAACCTTATATTGGTGTTGTTGTCAATGTTGAATGAAGGATTGCGCTTTATCTCGTTCTTTTTGCATATGGATGGTGATAGGAGATGAAAGTGACAAAGATAACTCAAGTGGAGCTAACAATTGAAAACCTAGACAAACATCAAAGGGAAAATGACCTATGGATGAATGGACAACTCTATTATATGCATGGTCAAATGTGTAAGACTTAACTCCCACTTAGACAATGATGAATGATGGAAGTTACAAATACTTATGATAAGAGTATGATTAACAACTTTAGTTTGACCATCAAACTATGGGTGAAAAGTAGTAGAAAAGTTAAGGGACACACCTAAGAGTTTCCACAAATATTGCTATAATACAAATCACGATCAAACATGATACTAGTGAGAAGACCAAAATAATGCTAGACAAAATAAAAGAAAATTTGGGCTAAGTCGATGATAGAATCGATTTTACGACATGAGATAAACTTAGTCATCCTATTAAAACTATCAACAACAAAAAATACGATCATGTTGACAAATAATCATAGGGAACCCACTAATCAAATTATAAAAATTCTCTCCCAAGGGCGAGAAGCAATAGGCAACAACATGCTAAGGTCCAACTTCCTATTAGTTGGCTTAGATAGAAAACATACAAAACACTATCCTAGATACCTCAAAACATCATGTTATATGTGGGGTCAATAAAAGAAGTGTTGCAAGTGATGAAGAGTCTTGTGTTTTCTAAAATGTCCACCATAGAGTGTAGAACGTGTATCCTTAACAAGGGATGGCATATGCTCACAGGGTACATAAAGTTTATTCAAACGATGGAGCAAGCCATCCTTAATATAATAGTCCTAAAAAAGGCTCAAATCGGAATAAGCAAGATGTTGAAGGCTCTGCCAAACCTATGCAAAGTTTGAGTTATGAGCATACTCAGAAGGCCAAGTTTGAAAACCAATATGTAAAGTGGTAACAATGGTCAAGACATGGGATGAATTAGGATGACTCAAACAATTAACCACAAAATTCTTAATACCTTCTTGTACTTAATGACTAGGTGGACTTGTTGTAGATATGAGGCCCATTTCATATGATGAGCTTTTGATGTGGAATCAGCTACAACAGACAAGAGGAATAAGAAGACAATCCAAACTTAGTTATTATCATATCAATAGGTGCCTATAAATAGGTATTACAAAGGATAAGAGCGATTTAAATAACACTTATCCATAACTAACAACTTGTTAAAACATGTACTAAACATGTTTTACTAATCCATAACATTCCTCTCCACTGAAATGACATTGGTCCCCAATGCGTACAAAGGTGGAATAGAAAGAAGGAAAAATAACCAGAGTATCGGGTACAATTGAAAATATACTCCTATTACAAACAATGAAGACCAAAATGACAAATTTATACATGTCTTCATAAAACCAAAAATTGGCACTCAATCTAAGTCGAGCATAGAAAATGGTATCCAATGACTGTAAACATTGTTATGCTGATGGACATCGAAAATGGGTCCCTCAAAATGACAAAAGAAAGCAACAACTGATGTCGGAAGGAGATACAATAGAAGATTCCTCGAAATATGCACCAAAAGATGCCAGGTATAAATGCGGAAGCATTAAAAGTTTTGATGTCCATGAAAACGATATTTATGAAGAACAAACATGCATTTATGAAACAACGATGGCAGGCATTTAATACGAAGCTACATGTAGTAATGAAGACGGTTGAAGAAATGCATGAAAGGGTGCATTAATGACATGTGACGCATGCATTAAATGAAAGGTGCACATTGAAATTAAGGACTAAATTAAATAAAATAAAAATTTAATTTAATTTAGGTATAATTTATTTAAGATAGCCCACGCATTTAAAAGTGGTGGTGTGTCTTGACGAAAATCAGTGATGATGACATAAAATTGTGTACAAATAGGAGACAACGTTGATGCTGACACATGGGTGAGACACGATGAGACTGGTATGGACTGACGTTGACACGTGACGGTATCAACATGGCTGACAAACCATGATGTTGAGCATCTAGACCATGATGTCGAACGGACTTGCGATGCAGAATGCAAGGACTAGACTTAGGAGGACGTGGTAGACAAGACAACCTACAGTGTAGACGTGGATTGGATGCTTGACTTGGATGACCTGACACACACAAAATATTGTAAGGGAGTCAGTGGGTGCAGGGCACAAGAGGGGCAGGTGGCAAGTTGACATGAACATGGGGTAGGTGGCAAGTTGACGTGAACATGGGATAAGTGGCAAGTCAACGTGAACGCTAGCATGGACTAAGGCTGGCCAATCGGACATGCAATGTGAACGTCAGCATGATGGACTAAGGCTAACAAATCAAATATGCAATGTGAAACTACGATACACATCAATGTGCATGTTAATTGAACAGTTGACGTGGGGGCAGTGATAGGGGAGGATGCCAACAAGCGAGACTGAAATCGTTGGATGGACACAATTGTTTACGTGTGAAAGGCATGCATGCACATGGTGAAAATGACACATGGATGACAATGACCAAGGTTGGGAGGACTAACGCAAGATATCAATATGATTGACTCAGACTGAGTGGTAGGGGTACGTTATAGGGTGGTAGAGCACGATGAGACGTGCCAATAGGGGAAGGTCAGGAGACGGTAAGTCAATGGTAAAATGGGAAAGTTTGGCGGGGAGGATAGCCAATGATTGCTAGCTATAAACTTATGGGTGGATGGCCCATGATAAATAAGAAAATATCCCAAACAAGACCCATGTGGGATAAAACCCATAAAATATTGTTGCAAATAAAAATATCCCGCACCGGTCGAAAACAAACAAACCACTAAAAAACATTTCAACCTTAGAAATTTATTATTTTTTCTCGCCTGAGTTTGTGAGGTACATTGAAAAATAGTGGAGTAGCGTGCACGACATCAAAACAAGTTGATGATGCCATAAACTACAAATTGGAGTCAAATAACTCGTGCATCATAGGAAAAATGAAAGAATCGTCGAGATTTGATCAAGGTGTTGCATCTTGGTATCGCCAAAAAAGTTTAAATACACGTCGAAAAGGAAACATTGTTGGAGATGCAACAAAAAATCCCACCAACTGATACAGACCACTGGGAGTTGTTGGATGTCATCAAAAAACTTTGAAATGCACTAGAGAATCGAAGAACGACATCAAAAAACAAAAACAGTAGAACATGTGTTGGACATTTTGAGCTCATTTAGTTGTCATTGATGTCAAGGTGAAAAGTCATCATTGATGCCAAAGTAAACATATGAAGACGTTATTAATACCATGGAGCACACCATCAATAGCACCAAGAACAATGTGAAGAGTTGAAGAAAAAGTTGGCAAAATAATGTTTTATGAGGGTTTATGGTAAACTCATGGTGGAAGATTAAATGGTTTTATTAAAATCATTATGAGGATATAAAAGTCTCCTCACACATTGAGATGGTAGTTAAGATTTTAAAAGACCCACGGTGGCAGAATAATTTACAAATTAAAGGTTTAAGTTTAAACCCAAGGAAGGCTTTAATCTCCTTAAATTTTATAAATATAATTTATAAAATTTAAATTCCTTAGAATTTAAATAATTTATAAATTATAAAAGGTTTCGAAATGCGTCGACATCATCAAATAAAATGGAGCACCTACGTCAAAGTATAAGGTGAAATCGTGTATAAATAAGATGGCAAGAGGTATTCAAAAGTATCCCTCTTCAAATTAATTTTATGCAACCAAGCTAAAGGAATTCATGCAAATCATGAACGTTGAGGAAGAAGACAAAGAGCTTATTTGTCTTATTAGTGCAGGAAGAAGATGAAAGGTGTAAGCACATGGTGTGACCCACATTGGACATGGTGGTCCAATGGTACAACGTGTTGTGTGAGAGCGTTGGAGTGGAAGGAGTCCATGATTGATTCGCGTGGATGATTGGCGTGTTCGACTTGAGCGCCAAGGGAAAGTTTTTGTTCACGTTTGGTTTGAGCACCAAGTGTGGTAGAAGGAGAACGAGGTGCTCATGGATTATTAAGCATGCATCTAGCGCATGTGGTGGTAAGGTCTGCGGCTAGAGCGCTCACGAAGGCAGAGATTGTGGGTTCGAATCCCACTAGTGGCAAATGTTATTTTTGATTAAATTTTATATTGCCTAAAGTTTTTCTTAAGGGGTCATTTGGAGTTATAAGGGTTTGTGAAGAATTATTTTGAATTGATTTGTGTTTGGAGTTATAAGGGTTTGTGAAGAATTATTTTATTGATAAATTATTTGTGCTATTTGGAGTTATAAGGGTTTGTGAAGAATTATTTTATTGGAGCTTGCCATAGGTGGTTAGCTTATAGGAGAGCTCTTGTGTCTTCATAATTGTTCACCTTCGAGGAATACCTTGAGAACACAGCCACTATACACCAATTCCTAGGTCATGTAGAAGATCAAGAGATCGTTCTTACAGATAGGGAAAGATGGAATAGAGTGCCTAGAGCTATGTTATATCGAGAGTATTGCCACGAGCTTTATTTCTACCAACCAGAGTCTGAGACAGATAATATCACTATAGCACTTTTTGTCAAATTTTTGAAATAAAATTTTCAATTTGAAGAAGAACATTTCATGACTCCTGAAGAACTTGAGCCCGTTAATGATATTTATAAATTGTTTATAGAAAACTAGATCATTGCTTTCATTATTATTATTTCTTGCATTTTGTGTGTTGTTTGTTATCTTTATAATATTGTTATAAAAAAAACAAGAAAAACCAAAAACATAACAAAACAAAAACATTTTATTTTAAGTACTATAGTAGGTATATAATTAAAATATATACCTCTTAAGCTTGTTGCATATATATATATATATATATATTTGCTGAAATCTAAGTTTAAAGCACAATGACTAGACTTAGGAATGGTAAACAAACTGAAGAAGAAGAAGAAGAAGATTGGTTAGGAAAGAAAACAAAAAAATTAAATGCCCTTCCTGAGGATCCAATTCCAAAAGAAGAAACTCTAGAACAACCAAAAGATGAGATGGCTGAAGAAAATGAACAACAAGAAAATGTTAGAGAGGAAGGATCCTCATCCCATAGAATGGCTCCAGACGAAACTGTTACTTTTGATAACATAGATCATTTTTGGAAATTCTTCAATAATAATATTGGTGCTCTTAATATGGCAGTTCATATTGATAGGGGACAAATTAGTGAAACTCAAGCAATCCTAGAAGAAGGATTTAACATGCACACTAATCCTTTATCTTTTGTCGATCAAGAAAGGGATAAAGCTGGACCATCCAATATGGATATGGCCACTATAATTTAGAACATGCAAAAACAACAGGTTACCCAACCTCCTAAGGAACCTGTTATTGAGCCTAAAATCATTCCCACACAAAATAGACCTTCATTCACTGCTTTATTTCGCCAAACTATTGATCAATATGCTTCAAATCGACAAAAACCTAAAAACAAGCCAAACACCAATTTCCAACAATCTGGGATACAACATAATACAACTTCAAAACTTCTTCATAACACCCTTCCTACCAAAAATTTACACAATAGCAATATAGCATCTAATCTTCATGTCCCTCCATCATATGCTCACCTATCCCATATTAATACCCTATCGAACCAATATGGTGGGCAAACCAATAATTTGGAAGCCATGGTGAAACAGTTAGCTTCTTGCATGGACTAGATGGATCCCTACCGTCCCTCATACAATTATCAAGAGATGTGTAGTCAGCCTTTGGATCCCATAGTTGTAGCACAACCATACCCTAAACACTTTCCCATGCCCGTCCTGCCTATATATAAAGGAACTGAAGATCCCATAGAGCATCTTCGCATGTTTAGGATAGCATGTCATGATATATCACATGATGACTTGTTATTACTAAAAATGTTCCTAAAAATTTTAGGAGGAATGGCATTAGAGTGGTACTACCAATTGCCCACTCATTCTTTGAGAAATTTTGAAGAGACCGCTGAATCTTTTGTGCATCAATTTAGTGCCTATATCGAAAGGCATGTAACCATTAAAGATTTGTACAACTTAAAACAAGACAAAGATGAATGTTTTGCTGATTTCTTAGCTAGATGGAGGTAGTTGATAGGAAAACTGCACTTTGTGCTACCTTATAGGGAAATGTTGGACATTTTTATTAATAATTTGCAAGAACAAATATCTTATGAGTTATCAATTGCTACCTTAACTACCTTCGATCGGGCTATAGACTTAGCTCGAAGAGTAGAAGATGCTCTCATTAGGAGAGGCCAGCTTAGGAAGAAAGATGATGAGAAAACATCCAAAAATCAATATAAAAACAAACAAGTTGTAGGTGATGGAGTCACTGACGATAGAAATGTTACTAATATCAATACAACGAAGACAACAAAAAATTTTATATTGAGACCTCCTGATAAACCTCCTCGAGAGTTTACTAGATTGAATCAATCATTATCAACTATTCTACCCCAATTACTCGAAAGAGGTTTGATTCAATTACCTAATATCCGGGAACCTGATCCAACCATACCCGGATACAGAGCCGATTTACACTATGATTTCCATAGAGGGCCTGGACACTCTACCAACTCTTGTAAAAGGTTAAAACATAAAATACAAGATCTGATTGATAATAATGAGATGGAGGTGCAAGCCTTCCAACCTAAACAAAATGCTCCTAATAATGCTCAAAAGAACATTCCCCAAAATCAAAATCAAAATGCTAATCAATCATTAGATATATTTCAACATCCTTTACCAAAACATGGTAAAGAGGTGGCCAATCAAATTGAGCATCATAATGTCCCTCCTCCTACCCGATATGTAGGAACTATTAGCGGACATTTACCTAATCATGATTTACAAAAATTTGACACAACTTTATCCATGGTCACGACCAGGCCCCTACATAATATTCAAACACCGGATCTCAGTGATGTAGAATCAGATACTGAAAGTGAAATAGACATCACCTCAAATCAATCGAATAGTTCTAAAAATGAATCAGATCCTATTCAACCTATCACAGATTCTATGGTTCCGGAAGAACCATTTCCTAGAAGAGTTACTACTCGACCCTCTTCTAATCAGTTCCTTCCTAATGAACAAGCTATAAATGCTAGACCAAGACCTATTCATCATCCACAAAATAATATTGTAGGTACCATCGGAGCCGTTACCAGACAACAAGCTCAAAATTTTCAACAAGAACCAAATCAGAATGATGGATCAACTCCATTTGTTTTGAAAAATCCCAATAAAGGGAATCATGCTCCTAATGTTCAATCTAAACCTCCTTATAATATTAATGAGCAATTATCCAATACTACAGCCAGAATTTCCCTTTTGGACCTATTAAGATCTTCTCCTACCCATAGAGATGAATTGATGCTCACATTAAGCCAAATGATGGTACCACAAAACATTCAACTTGAAGCCATGGCCAATACTATCATCACTAGAGAAGTCGATTGTATTGACTTTCGAGATAAAGATATCCCACAACATAGTTTACATAAGGATAACCCCTTATATATTACTGCCCTAATTGGAGATGTAGCAGTCAAAAGGGTCTTGATTGATAATGGTTCATCTCTAAATATTTGCACTTTTGACTTCTACCAAATATTTGGGTTTAGAAGTGATGAAATGAAGAAAACTGACATGATCATAAAAGCTTTCAATGACGAAACACAAGAAACGTGTGGAGTTATCACCATCCCATTGCAAGTTGGTCTGAGAACCTTAGATACGACCGTGTTTATTGTACATTGCCCCGCATCATACAATATACTCTTGGGTCATCCTTGGATCAATGCAATGCGGGTTGTCCCATCAACTTTACACCAATGTGTTAAATTCGAATTTAAAAATCAGTTGGTCACTATCCATGGTGATCCTAGACCCTTTGATATGTGTGCTTTGGCAGAACCTGTTGGAGTTCAATTTTGCCCCGCTCTGTCATCCACACATCCTAATTCTTATTTTTCATCTAAACTTGTGAAACACACACCCATAACTTCATCTATTTCTCCTCCATTAATTTCACCCTCATATATATCTCAACAATCTTCTAAACAAACCACACTAGAACCTCAAAAAGATCTTAAATCCACAACCAATCCTTCATGTTCCATCCCTATAATTTCAAAACCTATAGACCCATTTATTAACACCTCCACATTATCTACATCTATCATACCTTCCACATCTAAAGATATAGGGAATGATCCTTCTACATCTTATGCTCTTTCCGATGAACTCTTACCCGATTTATCTAAAATTCTTATATCAGAAAAAACAAATGCTTCTATGCAAAATTCCATTATCTTAAGTAATTTGCCGCCATCTCCTCGTACTTTGGGCCTCCCACAACCTATGGGAAGTACTTACCAAGTCGGGAGTTGTGCCTTCATTTATAAGGGATATGACTAGGGAAGAATACCCGGGAACATCAAAACTCATCATGAGGGATATGCTCGATGTTATTTTACTAATGAGTATATTAAAGCTAAACCTATAATGCTTAAAATGGGATATAAAGGGAAAGGCTTGGGACCTTTCCAAGATGGTATGAAAGAACCCTTTGAGGTAGAACCATGGCCCGCCCGATGTGGTGTGGGCCTATTTCCTAGTAAGGGTCAACCCTTCCCTTTTGAAGATGATGATCAACTCATATGTTATCAAGATTATTTGGATGGGCGTGATGATTTGCCTCTAAAAAATCAACCATTTACATGCAATATGCTATCCATAGCTTATCCTGAAATGATTGTTGAATCCAATGATGAGTTGGAAGGAGATATTTTCCATGATGTCTCCGTTGAAGAGATGTTACACAATGGTTTTTATTTTGATGGTTCTATACCTACTATAGCCCAACTTGAGGCCACGACTCCTCAAGATGAATTATCCAAGTTAACCTTAAAAGAATTACAAGAATTGGGCGTTTCACCCGCCCCACCTAATTTTGAAAGAGATCTACACATGGAAGTAGAAAACGTCATTAAAGTTAACATTGGAACCGAGGATAATCCCCACATAATCAATATTGGATCAGAATTAAGTCAAGAAAAACAAGAGCAATACATTGCATTCCTTAAAGAATATGAAGATGTCTTCGCTTGGACATATGAAGATATGCCGAGGTTTAGACCCTTACGTAGTCATGCATCACCTAGTAGTCCATCCGGATGCTAAACCTATTAAACAAAAACTTAGAAAAATGCATCCCAAAGTGGCCTTGCTAGTCAAAGGGGAGTTAGAAAAACTCTTGAATGTTGTTTTTATACAAGCTATTGATTATGCTGAATGGATCTCGAATGTAGTTCCAGTCACCAAGAAAGAAGCTACCAAAGTTAGGGTTTGCATAGACTTTAGAGATATTAACGTTGCATGCCCTAAAGATGATTTTCCTCTTCCAAACATGGATCAAATCATTGATTTTACTGCTGGGAGTGGAATGATGTCCCTAATGGATGGATTTTCTGGTTATAATCAGATCAGGATAGCTCCTGAAGATCAGGCTAAAACAACCTTTATTACCCCTTGGGGAACCTTTTGTTGGAAAGTGATGCCATTTGGCTTAAAGAACGCAGGTGCAACCTATCAACGAGCTATGACTTATATTTTTCACGACATGATGCATGATATCCTACATGATTACGTAGATGATATCATAGCTCATTCCATCAAAGAAGATGATCATTTAAATGACTTAAGGATAGTGTTTGATCGGTTAAGGGAATATCTTATCCGACTAAATCCTGCTAAATGCATATTCGGAGTTAAGTCCGGTAAACTATTAGGGGTTATAGTTTCTTTACGTGGCATCGAAATCGACCCTCTCAAGATTGCGGCTATCATTGATATGCCCGCACCTACCAATATATCTGAGTTACGAAGTTTACAAGGTAAGCTTCAAGCTATCCGTCGCTTCATCGATAAGCTGGCGGACAAAACCGGTCCCTTTCTTAAGCTTCTTAAGAAGGATGTCCCTTTTAATTGGGACGACGAATGTAAGGAAGCTTTTGAACTTCTCAAACAATACCTCCTTAACCCACCTATGCTTTCATCGCCTAGACCTGATCGCCCATTTATCCTGTATATTTCAGCTTCAGATTTTGCTTTAGGAGCTATGTTAGCTCAACTTGATGATGAGAAAAGAGAACGTGCTAATTATTATATTAGCCAAACTTTAATTAGTTATGAAACCCGCTACACAACATTAGAAAAACTATGTCTAGCAGTCATATTTTCTATGCAAAAATTATGCCATTATATGCTCAGTCAGAAAACATATGTCATTGCTAAATATGATCCCTTGCGGTATCTCATGAGTCGACCTTATTTATCGGGTCGCACAACAAAGTGGGTTCTTGCTCTAAGCGAGTTTGAACTCACGTTTATAGGACAAAAGTCTGTTAAGGGTCAAATCATAGCAGATCAATTAGCTGCTACACCCTTAGAGTCTACCCATCCCCTCATCATTGAGTTTCTTGATGAATGCCTTCAATTAGAGGCAGACCATGTTGAACAATGGTCCTTATACTTTGATGGAGCCCGATGCATGAGTGGGGCTGGTGCAGGTATTATTTTAATATCTCCACAAAAACACATTATACCTTTGTCCTTTAAATTAACATTTGCTTGCACCAATAATATTGCTTGAATATGAAGCTCTAATCCTTGGATTACGAGCTGCCTTGGCGCTAAAAATTAAACATCTGCTAGTTTTTGGTGATTCTCAACTTGTTATAAACCAAATTAATGAAGTTTATCATACCAGAGATGATAAATTGTGCCCATATAAAGCATATGTTTTACAATTAATATCTCTATTTGATCAAGTTACCTTGGAAGCTATTCCTCGAACTAGCAACCGTACGGTGACGCTATGGCCGCAGTTGCATCTCTTCTGCCCTTGGAGTTAGATGACGAATATGCCACCATCATTATTCGTCGACTCCAGGAACCCACTTCAAATAAGTCATGCTTAGAACCTTTGGATGTGTTTCTAATCAATGAAACTACTCCTGAACCTTGGTATACGAGTATATTTGATTTTCTTCACAATGGGACTTTCCTGCCAGTTCTAATAGAAACCAACGTCGGTTATTACGTAGACGAGCAAGTCGATTTGTAATAATTGGCAATACTTTATATAGGAGATCTTTTGAAGGTATCCTATTGAGATGTTTGAATTTAGAAGAATCCAGATCAGCTTTGAGTGAAGCCCATGATGGATCTTGTGGAGGACACTTCAGTGGTAGTGTCATTGCTAAAAAGCTCCTTAGGATAGGATACTTTTGGCCTACCATGGAGAATGATGCACATGATTATGTGTGCCATTGCGACAAGTGCCAGAAACATGCTGACCTTGTCCATGCCCCTGCACAAGAGCTGCAGGCTATTTCATCTCCTTGGCCCTTTTCAAAATGGGGCTTAGACATTATTGGCAAAATTAATCCTGTGTCATCCGATGGACACAAATTCATCATAACCGCCACTGAGTATTTCACGAAGTGGGTTGAAGCTATGCCTTTAGCTTCCTGCATTGGAACACAAGTCTCTAAATTTATTTTTAATCAAATCATTTGTAGGTTCGAAATTCTTGCAAATCTCATCTCAGACAATGGAACTTGTTTCAAAAATAAAGATGTTAAGAAATTATGCCAAAAATATAAGATTCAACATCGTTGGTCCACTCCCTATTATCCTCAGGGTAATGGCCAAGCAGAAGCTTCTAACAAAACCTTAATCAAAATTCTCAAAAAATTGGTCAATAAAATCGATCGAGATTGGCACATTCAATTATATCCAGCTTTGTGGGCATATCGCACTAGCGTTCGTACTCCCATAGGTACTTCACCTTTTGTTTTGGTTTATGGCGCTAAAGCTGTTTTTCCCTTTGAATTAGAAGTTCCTTCTTTGGCTCTACTACTTCAAGATACCGAAGTAGGAGATGAATATCGAGCTGGCAGACTCAGTCAGCTGGAACTCCTAGATGAAAAGTGCATCAATGCTTTGGAGCATCTTCGTGCCTACCAAAACAAGCTTAAAAGATCATATGCTAAGAAAGTTCATCATCGATCCTTTGAGGTCGACGACCTTGTTTTAAAAGAAAATAAAAAAAATACTAATGCAACTAAAGACCTTAAAGGTAAATTTGAACCCAACTGGCTTGGACCATATATTATCACTGCTAAATTTGAATCGGGAGCATACAAATTATCTACCTTAGATGGTAAAGAACTTAAAGAACCCATGAATATTATGCATCTTAAACGTTACTACGCATAAAAATTGGTCATTTCATCATTGTATATATTTGTTTAAAATATTTCAAAAAAAAAAACCCACTATCTTGTATTTCTTTCAATTTATAAACTTAAAAATATAAAAACACCAAAAACATTCAAAATCATCAAAATCTTCAAAAACATCTTTTATTTTTGTACTTCTCAAATTGTGACGTATTGCAGTTATATTTTCAAATTATTTTGGATAAATTAGCATTTATTTGGAATCCCTCACTTTCACATTCACATGAATAAATATCTTGATTTATTTGGCATGATTACTAATCTCTCTTATATCAAAGTCCACAAAATTCAATTAAATAAAGTTTGAGCACAGAGAATTGATCTTGTTATTTACTTAAACCAAGCATATCCTTTCACAATAAAATGATTATATTTGTAATGTCCATGCTATGCTACATAGTAGAAGTGGTTTCTTGAGCGAAAAGTTTCCCCTGCTATCCTATCATGCACATGGTCTAGAATATTTGAGAATTGACAAAAGGACAAGCTCACCCCTACCCAGAATAAAAATCCCTTGCTCTACAACTAATCCGAGCAAGTATCCCTAGCATAGGAAGAAAAGAAAAGTTCAAGAAAAAGAGAAAAAAAAAAAGTTATTTCAACATTATCTCAAATATCAAAGCAAAAGATACAAAAAAAAAAAAAAGAAAAAAAAAGAAGAAGCAAAGAAAGCAAAACAAGCAAAAGCAAAAGCAATAAAATCCCTTTCCCTACCCATTGAAAAGAAAAGAAGGGTTGATGAGCTTGAATCCCTGGAATTCTCAATTATTCGAAAACTGTGAGGTAAGCCCCATAACAGGTGGTTTGTGCCCAACCCGCTTGGCCTTGGGTAACTCCTAGCGTGGTGATATTCCTGTCACATTAGCGACCTTCTTTTGTATAGACCTATGTCTGCTTATGGATTAGCTAGCTCTTGATAACCCGACTTACATAGTAGTCTGAGTACGGTTATATGCATCTAAATCATGGTTAATGAACACTTATTTGGTTAATTCAAATCACTTGTATCAAATTATCTTGCTCAAAACTGGTAAATGCACAAAGCAATTGCACACACATTTGTATTTGAGAGATTTTGTGTATCATTATGATAAATCAAGATCGAAAATGAACTCACATATGCACATGGGATTCCTTATAAATCTAACTTTTGTCTTTAAGATACTTTGAAATATTTTTGCAAATTGTCTGGAATAATTTCATTTTCTTCTCTGAGAATAGTTGTTTAGTATAAAGACAACTACATGCATTACCAAAAAAATCAAAATCATTTTTAAAAACATGCAATAAAGTTACATTTATATATAACTTTTGACTTTTGCGACGATGGTATAGTTCCAAAACCAAAATTGGAATTTTATGCCTAGCACAAGTCCTCATCTTCATATTTTCTGTTTATTTTCAAAAATTAAAAATCAACCATGCAATAAAACTATTATTTTCTTCTTTGGATTTCGCGATGATGGTATAAGTTTATACCTATAATTCTATGCCTAGCGCAAACCATCGAACTAATTTTATTTCCCATTTATTTCAAATCATAAAAACATATGACTTAAATCATTATGTTACACAATTATGCTTTACAAACAAACGAACACTTATTCTATTTCATGTCATTATGTTCAAATTCAATTTTGCAACCATGGTATAAATTCTAAGGAATTGTTCAAAATTTTATCACACTTAGGAATTTATGCCTAGCAAAATCATCATTCTTCTCGTATCTCATGCATACTATTTTTTATGAAAATCTGAAAACAAATCATCAAAACCATCATCATTTCCATCATCACAACACAAAGTCTTAAGACAGTCTCTTAAGCACTCTTTTACTTTTAACAATATTTCTATACTGGGATTAGCTTGACGACCGAGTGAGCGACGACTCCATGAAATGGTCTATAACAGCGACAATGTCCTTTGAAATTATTGTTAGAAGTCCCTTTTTATTTCTTTTATCAAATCACACCACCACAACCAATTGTTCACATCAGATTATTTCATTTAAAATCTTAAAAGCATGACATTCAAACCATAATATTTCCAAACGACATAATTACATGAATCATCAATCCAATCAGCAAACAATTCAAACATTAAAGCATCATAACAACATATGAACAAGTCATATCATTCAAAACAAGATCATATATATATATATATATATATATATTATATATATATATATATATATCAAAAAATTATATACATCATATCAAAGCTGGATTGGTATGCCACAATCTCTACCCCGGCATACTCAATCCTTTCAACAATATCTCAAAATCTATAAATCCATAGCCACCTAGCCTCGAGAAGCCCTCGAGCTCTCAGCCTCATCTCCTCCCCCACCCTGATGTGGAGGAGGTGGTCCCAGTAAAAATGAACAGTAACAATGAATTAGGGTTTTACCCTATTTTTCTTAATTTTATTCAAAAACACTTAAAAACATTTTTAAAATTTTGCTTTTCCGCGTTTTTACCTCAAACGTTCGATTTGGGTAAAAACACGGAGGGGGCACCATAGTAAGCTGTCGTACGATTCGACCTAGAATCGTCGCCTAAAAATGGAAATAATTTTTGCTTTCTCGTAGATCGAGAAGAACTCATCTTTAACGCATTTTCTTCGAAAAATTCGCTAAAGAGGGGGCAAAATGTAGCACCCTAAAATTGGCACAGTAAACCTTAGCAATAATTAAAATTACCTTAGTAATAATTCAAAATTTAAATTTTAACCCCGAACCGCCTGTTAAACCGCTTTCCTCGTTTTCCATGCCATTTTTAGGATTTGTTGTGACCGTTGGATGATATCGTCATCGATCAGATGATATCGCCTCAGATCGAACGAATTCGTCTGGACTAGAACGTCCAGACGATTTCATCCCAAAACTGATTTTTCATAATTAGCTTTTGTTTCAATGGCATCTCTAACCTGGGCAAAAGCGTGTCTACGCGGTTAGAGACTTCCCCCGTTGGAGATCTCCCAAATTGGGATGATCTCCAACCTCCCAACCTCCTTCCTATGCCTATTTAATCTTAGGCCCTCCCCTTGACATTCCCCTGGCTGAATTTTCCTGTAACATGAGTTCTATTTGCATTAGACCATCTTAAATCATCATTTGTCTTCATATTTGTCCAAGTTTGTTTGCAGGAACTTCATTGTTTTTCAACCGGAGCAAGCTCAGATCATCATAGACGATCCTGTATAATCTCGGACGATCACGTCCAATTCAAGATGATTTCGTACTCTACAGACGATTTCAACTGCAGTCAACATTGGGGGCAATTAGTGCCCAGAGTTTGCACTTTTCTCTTCTCGTCTACTGTTTCATTCTACATTTAGATCAGTTTATTGTTATTTTCTACTATTCTGCATTTTGGAGTTCACCCATATAGCTTAAGTGCATGATAAGATCATAATTTGTCATTAGAATACTATAATTTACTTGAATTTCTATTTGTAATTATCGTTTTAGTATCTATATTGTCATTTTACATCATTTTCCTCTGTTAGTATTGCTGCATTTTCTGTGTTCTATGTCTATTTCTCTGATTGCAGGTCTCTGACGAATTCGTCAGATCTCAGACGATCTTGTCTGATCGCAGATGATCCTATCAGATCAGAGGCGATCTTGACTGCTTCAAAAATCAGAACCTCCATCAGACATCCGGAATCAGGTATGACTTTTCTCATCTAGCTTATTCTCTATGTTTTCTGTTCAAATCTGTTTTCTGTATTCATTTAAATCTGCATTTCATATAGAACAGTTTAGATTCATTTGGCCAAACCTAGGATTTGAATGATTAAAGATAAAATTGAACACATCAAACACATTCCCAACCTAGGCGTGGAAACTGCCATTCAAAAGTTTTCTGGTGAACCCACCATCCATCAAAAAATCACCTTAATACCCCTCCCCCAAGAGGAGGGACCTTCAAAGGGCCTCTCAGTCCGAGGTATTGTCCCATCCTTCTCGCATCCCCCTTTCGGGCGTGGATCCTTTAGCCTAAAGGTAAGGGTGCAAAAAATTTGGAACGATACATACAGATTTGAGATAAAGCTTTGGAGGTGACAGAGCAAAGAGGATAATAGTCTCCAGTGGATAGAGATCCATCAGCCAGGGTAGTGAGGATAGGTCTTCTGAGTGGGGACAAGAGTCTTTAGTGGAGAGAGATCCACAAGCCAGTGTAGTGGAGGAAGTAGTCTTCTAGAGGATCACCAACTAGAGTAGAGGAGAAGAGTTCTCCTATGGATAGAGATCCACGAACTTGATTTAGGGGATCGATATCTCCTTTGGACAGAGGTCCATAAACATTGTAATAGGGAAAGGATTCCCAAGAGATTCATTGAGAAAATTTTAGTGAAATATTTTCTCCGTGGAGTAGCCCACATTGGGTGAACCACGTAAATTATGGTGTCTCTATTGTGTGTGATGATTTATGCATTGCTTTGGTTACTGTTGTTGATATTGCCATTGATTATATTGCATAATATTGATTGGGAAAGAAAAGTAAAAAGTGGTCTTATACTGTTCACCCCCCTCTCAGTATAAGCTTGTGTTCTTCAATTGGTATCAGAGTTGGTTCCTTCAAAAAAGGTTTAACAACTTGAAGGAAGATCTTACAAGAACACAAATGGCAAAGAAAGGCAAAAGTAGAACCATGAGACACAAGAAGAAAAAAACACACATGGTCATGAAAGAAAAGGAAGATGAATTCAATATTGTTGTTTTGGGAGGAAGAATGGAAATAGATTCAAGAGATGAATCAAGCAATGGAGAAATAACCAGGTTGATAAAGTTTTGTACCAGATGTAGGAATACAGGTCACCATGCAACTTATTGTCCACAAGAAGGTGAAGAATGTTTTGTTTGTGGTCAAATCGATCATGATGCAGGTTATTGCAATGGGTTTAGTAGCGGTGAATATGAAGATGATATTTTTGGAAATGAAATCCTAGAGGTTGGTTCAAGAAAGGATAACAGGGATAATCAAAATAGGTATGAAGAAGAAACTCTACTTTCAATAATAGAAGAAAAATAAGATGCTCCTATAGAAGATCAAAGAAAGAAAGAAGAGGAAGATTCAGAAAAAAGAAAAAGAGGAAGCCACTCTTAAGGAACTTGTTGAATTGAAAAGAGAGAATTTAGAATTGAAGGGTCAAATACAAGAAGATGAGAAATGTAAGACAAAGCTTCTACAAGATCTCTCTGACTTGAAAGATAAGATTGAAGAGGCAAGGAAAGTTGAAAAAGGTATGGTTGAACAGTCAAAGGTAAAAGAGATAGAATGTGAAAGACTTATGGTTACTCTTGAAGAATTAAAAAGGGAGAACTCAGGATTAAGGGTTCAAGCTCAAGAATATGAGAAAGCAAAAACAAAGTTTCTATAGGAACTCACCAACTTCAAAATCAAGGTTGAAGAGGCAAGAAAAATTGAAGAAGGTATGGCCAAAAAATTAAAGATAAAAGATCTAGAGTGTGAAATATTAGAGCATGAGATAGTTTCACTAAGGATGGAAGTAAAAGGTTCTAAGGACAAGCTACAAAATTTTGAGGAAAATTCAAAGACTTTGGACAGGATTATCAATGCACAAAGGTCATCAGTCACCAAAACAGGACTTAGTTCTAAAGAAGAACAAAGGAAACAGGAAGCAGAAAAAGGAGAGTCAAGCTCAAACACTAGAAAAGAAGAAGCGTCAAAAGAAGTAAGTAAAAGAGAGTGAGACTTCTAAGGATAAGTTGGACAATAGAAAGTTCAATAAGGAAAGGAACAATACACAAGTAAGGAACAAATGGAATAGGAAACATGACAAGTAGAAGAGACTAAGAGACCAATGGGGTCTAGGCAAGGTTTCTTCAATGGAAGATGCTTCTCATGTCACAGGTTTGGGCACATGGCTTCACAGTGCAGGACACATGAAAGACAGGAATATGGGAATCTCAAAAATGGATATTTCTTTCAAGGGTATTGCTACTCATGTAATCAGTTTGGTCACAAGGCAATGAATTGCAAGGTTCATGACAGAAGAGGATATGGCTTCACTAGGAGAAATCCTAAGACATTTGCACCTCCAAGGAATAATAACATTAAGTGTTATAAGTGCAATAATGATGGTCACACAACAAAGTGGTGTAGAGCAGACATTCCAGAAACAAGTATGAATAGGGATAGGAACAGGAACAAGAACATGGATATGAACAAGAATAGGAATAGGAACAGGAACATGGACATGGAAAGGAAAATTCAAAGGAATCAGAAGGATAAGATAAGAAGGAAAGAGGACTTTCAAAAGGTTCAAAGAGGTATGATTTTAAAAGTATGAAAAAATAAAGCTAAAAAAGAAAAAGAAACTTGCTTTATGGGAGTAGAAATACTCCCTCCCCAGAATTAACCACCTCAAGAGGAGGTGGGGGAGGGGCTAAGCTAAGAGGCTCATTCTTAGCCCCGAGCCCCAAAGGTGACCCTTTGCCATTGATGTCAAAGGGGGAGAGATTTGAGTAAGGGGGAGATATTTGATATTTGAGAGAGCATTGAGCCAGGGGGAGCAATGTCCCAGGGGGAGCAGAACAAAGGAAAGGTCAAGTTTTTGGTAAAAGGAAATTGGGTTGCCATCAATGACAAAGGGGGAGATTGTTGGACATTTTGAGCTCATTTAGTTGTCATTGATGTCAAGGTGAACATCAATGACAACTAGAAAGGAACAATGTGAAGAGTTGAAGAAAAAGTTGGCAAAATAATGTTTTATGAGGGTTTATGGTAAACTCATGGTGGAAGATTAAATGGTTTTATTAAAATCATTATGAGGATATAAAAGTCTCCTCACACATTGAGATGGAAATTAAGATTTTAAAAGACCCATGGTGGAAGAATAATTTACAAATTAAAGGTTTAAGTTTAAACTCAAGGAAGGCTTTAATCTCCTTAAAGTTAAAGTTTATAAATATAATTTATAAAATTTAAATTCCTTAGAATTTAAATAATTTATAAATTATAAAAGGTTTTGAAGTGCGCCGACATCATAAAATAAAATGGAGCACCGACGTCTAAGGTATAAGGTGAAATCGTGTATAAATAAGATGCAAAGAGGCATTCAAAAGTATCCCTCTTTGAATTAATTTTGATGCGACCAAGCTAAAGGAATTCATGCAAATCGTTGAATGTTGAGGAAGAAGACAAAGAGCTTATTTGTCTTATTAGTGCAGGAAGAAGATGAAAGGTGTAAGCGCATGGTGTGACCCACATTGGACACGGTGGTCCAATGGTACAACACGTTGTGTGAGAGCGTTGGAGTGGAAGGAGTCCACGATCGATTCACGTGGACGATTGGTATGTTCGACTTGAGCGCCAAGGGAAAGTTTTTGTTCATGTTCGGTTTGAGCGCCAGGTGTGGTAGAAGGAGCACGAGGTGCTCGTGGAGTATTAAATGTGCGTCTAGCACACGTGGTGGTAAGGTCCATGGCTAGAGCGCTTGCGGAGGCAGAGATTGTGGGTTCGAATCCCACTAGTGGCAAAGGTAATTTTTGATTAAATTTTATATTGCCTAAAGTTTTTCTTAAGGGGTCATTTGGAGTTATAAGGGTTTGTGAAGAATTATTTTATTGGAAATTGATTTGTGCTATTTGGAGTTAAAAGGGTTTTTGAAAGATTGTTTTATTGAGAAGTGATTTATGTTATTGAGGTTTTTAAAAGAAAGAGGATTTGATTTATGCCAAAGTTCTTCTTGCCATTAAAATTGATTAAAGAGGTTTTGAGTTATTTTGGTGGATGTTGAATTTATTTTTAGTTGGGAGTTTATAAGGTGTTATTGGATAAATATTTTATGTATGTTGATGGTTGTTTTTGAAAGGTGGAGTGATAAGGTGTAATTGAGTATTTACATTATATTATGAGAAAGATTTATCTTCTAACCTCTTTGAGCTTGGCATAGAAGTGTTTGTGGTTGTGACAGATTTATGAGATCCCTTCATCTTCAATAAAAAGGTATGAGCACATTCTTCCATAGTTGAGTTGATTGATTGGTTTTCTGGAAAATAAGTTTGGAGTGAAAAGGACTTGATTAGGGTTTCCTTTTGAGTGTGTTGAGTTAATGCTTCAAGGTTTTTCTGGAGTAAAGAGTTGTTGTTAAAACCTTGTTTGATAAGCATTGTTGTTGAAGCCATTGGTTGTGTGAAGAACTTGAGTTAGGGTTTTGAAAAGATCATGAGTATCATTGTTATGTGAAGATTGTTTTATAAGCATTGTTGTTGAAGTGAGTTGTTGTGCAAAGAACTTGAACTAGGGTTTGAAAAGAACATGAGTATCATTGTTATGTGAGATTTGTTGTTGAGCATTGTTGGAAATATTTTGAGTTGGTGGTTATATGCTTGGACTAGGGTTTGTGAGAAAGGGGTGTTTCATTGAGTGATTGGTTGAGTAGAGTTGATTGAGCCTAGTCAAGTGGATGTGTGAAGTGATTGTTCAAGTTCCATAAAACAAACTATTCTATATTCTGATTTGAATTGAGAGAGTGATTGAGCATTGAGTGTAGAACATATTGAGTCTCTAACAATTCTCTTTATGTTTCTATGAGATTGGACAAGTTATGAGTGAGCTTGTTGAGTAGATTGAGCAAGTTTTGAGTGGACTTGTTGAGAATTTGAGATTTGTGTGGACTTGTTGAGATTGACAAGTTCTGTGTGGACTTGTTGAGCATATTTGAGCAAGTTTAGAGTGGACTTGTTGAGCATATTTGAGCAAGTTTTGTGTGGACTTGTTGAGAGATATTGAGCAAGTTCTGAGTGGACTTGTTGAGTAGATTAGACAAGTTCTATGTGGACTTGTTGAGCAGATTGGAGCAAGTTCTGTGTGGACTTGTTGAGAATATTTGAGCAAGTTTTGAGTGGACTTGTTGAGCATATTTGAGCAAGTTCTGAGTGGACTTGTTGAGAATATTTGAGCAAGTTTTGAGTGGACTTGTTGAGCATATTTGAGCAAGTTCTGAGTGGACTTGTTGAGAATATTTAAGCAAGTTCTGAGTGGACTTGTGGAGTAGATTTTGGTGTAGATTTGAGGATAGGTTTGTGCTAGACCATAGATAGATATTGAGTAGATTTGTGCTAGATCGAAGGATTATGTTTAGTGTAGATTTGAGATAGAGCTTTGGAGGTGATAGAGTAGAGAGGATAATAGTCTCTAGTGGATAGAGATCCATCAGCCAGGGTAGTGAGGATAGGTCTTCTGAGTGGGGACAAGAGTCTTCAGTGGAGAGAGATCCACAAGCCAGTGTAGTGGAGGCAGTAGTCTTCTAGAGGATCACCAACTAGAGCAGAGGAGAAGGAGTTCTCCTATGGATAGAGATCCATGAACTTGATTTAGGGGATTGGTATCTCCTTTGGATAGAGGTCCATAAACATTGTAATAGGGAAAGGATTCCCAAGAGATTGATTGAGAAAATTTTAGTGAAATATTTTCTCCGTGGAGTAGCCCACATTGGGTGAACCACGTAAATTGTGGTGTCTCTATTGTGTGTGATGATTTATGCATTGCTTTGGTTATTGTTATTGATATTGCTATATTTACATTGCATAATATTGATTGGAAAGAAAAGTAAAAAGTGGTCTTATACTGTTCACCCCCCTCTCAGTATAAGCTTGTGTTCTTCAATTGGTATCAGATCTGGTTCCTTCGAAAAAGGTTTAACAACTTGAAGGAAGATCTTACAAGAACACAAATGGCAAAGAAATGCAAAATTAGAACCATGAGACACAAGAATAAAAGAACACACATGGTCATGAAAGAAAAGGAAGATGAATTTAATATTGTTGTTTTGGGAGGAAGAATGGAAATAGATTCAAGAGATGAATCAAGCAATGGAGAAATAACCAGGTTGATAAAGTTTTGTACCAGATGTAGGAATACAGGTCACCATGCAGCTTATTGTCCACAAGAAGGTGAAGAATATTTTGTTTGTGGTCAACTCGGTCATGATGCAAGTTATTGCAATGGGTTTAGTAGCGGTGAAGATGAAGATGATATTTTCGGAAATGAAATCCTAGAGGTTGGTTCAAGAAAGGATAACAGGGACAATCAAAATAGGTATGAAGAAGAAACTCTACTTTCAATAATAGAAGAAAAAGAAGATGCTCCTATAGAAGATCAAAGAAAGAAAGAAGAGGAAGATTCAGAAAAAGAAAAAGAGGAAGCCACTCTTAAGGAACTTGTTGAATTGAAAAGAGAGAATGTAGAATTGAAGGGTCAAATACAAGAAGATGAGAAATGTAAGACAAAGCTTCTACAAGATCTCTCTGACTTGAGAGATAAGGTTGAAAAGGCAAGGAAGAGTTGAAAAAGGTATGGTTGAACAGTCAAAGGTAAAAGAGATAGAATGTGAAAGACTTATGGTTACTCTTGAAGAATTAAAAAGGGAGAACTCAGGATTAAGGGTTCAAGCTCAAGAAGATGAGAAAGCAAAAGCAAAGTTTCTACTAGGAACTCACCAACTTCAAAATCAAGGTTGAAGAGGCAAGAAAAATTGAAGAAGGTATGGCCAAAAAATTAAAGACAAAAGATCTAGAGTGTGAAATATTAGAGCATGAGATAGTTTCACTAAGGATGGAAGTAAAAGGTTCTAAGGACAAGCTACACAAGTTTGAGGAAAATTCAAAGACTTTGGACAGGATTATCAATGCACAAAGGTCATCAGTCACCAAAACAAGACTTAGTTCTAAAGAAGAACAAAGGAAACAGGAAGCAAAAAAAGGAGAGTCAAGCTCAAACACCAGAAAAGAAGAAGCATCAAAATAAGTAAGTAAAAGAGAGAGTGAGACTTCTAAGGATAAGTTGGACAATAGAAAGTTCAACAAGGAAAGGAACAATACACAAGTAAGGAACAGATGGAATAGGAAACATGACAAGGTAGAAGAGACTAAGAGACCAATGGGGTCTAGGCAAGGTTTCTTCAATGGACGATGCTTCTCATGTCATAGGTTTGGGCACATGGCTTCACAGTGCAGGACACATGAAAGATAAGAATATGGGAACAAATAAATTTTTCATGGGTATTGCTACTCATGTAATCAGTTTGGTCATAAGGCAATGAATTGCAGGGTTCATGATAGGAGGAGGATATGGCTTCACTAGGAGAAATCCTAAGACATTTGCACCTCCAAGGAATAATAACATTAAGTGTTATAAGTGCAATAATGATGGTCACACAACAAAGTGGTGTAGAGCAGACATTCCAGAAATAAGTATGAACAGAGGAACAGGAAATGAATAGGAATAGGAACATGAATATGAATAGGAAGAACATGGATATGAACAAGAATAAGAATATGGACAGGAACATGGACATGGAAAGGAACATTCAAAGGAATCAAAAGGATCAGATAAGAAGGAAAGAGGATAAAGGTAAAGAATAGTGCTTAGGGAGTAGAAATACTCCCACCCCAGAATTAACCACCTCAAGAGGAGGTGGGGGAGGGGCTAAGCTAAGAGGCTCATTCTTAGCCCCGAGCCCCAAAGGTGACCCTTTGCCATTGATGTCAAAGGGGGAGATATTTGAGTAAGGGGGAGAGATTTGATATTTGAGAGAGCATTGAGCTAGGGGGAGCAATATCCCAGGGGAAGTAACAAAGGAAAGGTCAAGTTTTCAGTAAAAGGAAATTGGGTTGCCATCAATGACAAAGGGGGAGATTGTTGGACATTTTGAGCTCATTTAGTTGTCATTGATGTCAAGGTGAAAAGTCATCATTGATGCCAAAGTAAACATATGAAGACATCATTAATACCATGGAGCACACCATCAATAGCACCAGGAACAATGCGAAGAGTTGAAGAAAAAGTTGGCAAAATAATGTTTTATGAGGGTTTATGGTAAACTCATGGTGGAAGATTAAATGGTTTTATTAAAATCATTATGAGGATATAAAAGTCTCCTCACACATTGAGATGGCAGTTAAGATTTTAAAAGACCCATGATGGCAGAATAATTTACAAATTAAAGGTTTAAGTTTAAACCCAAGGAAGGCTTTAATCTCCTTAAAGTTAAAGTTTATAAATATAATTTATAAAATTTAAATTCCTTAGAATTTAAATAATTTATAAATTATAAAAGGTTTCGAAATGCGTCGACATCATCAAATAAAATGGAGCACCGACGTCTAAGGTATAAGGTGAAATCATGTATAAATAAGATGCCAAGAGGCATTCAAAAGTATCCCTCTTCGAATTAATTTTATGCGACCAAGCTAAAGGAATTCGTGCAAATCGTTGAATGTTGAGGAAGAAGACAAAGAGCTTATTTGTCTTATTAGCATAGGAAGAAGATGAAAGGTGTAAGCGCATGGTGTGACCCACATTGGACACGGTGGTCCAATGGTACAACGCATTGTGTGAGAGCATTGGAGTGGAAGGAGTCCACGATCGATTCGCGTGGATGATTGGCGTGTTTGACTTGAGTGCCAAGGGAAAGTTTTTGTTCGCATTCGGTTTGAGCGCTAGGTGTGGTAGAAGGAGCATGAGGTGCTCGTGGAGTGTTAAGCGTGCGTCTAGCACACGTGGTGGTAAGGTCCACGGCTAGAGCACTCATGGAGGCAGAGATTGTGGGTTCGAATCCCACTAGTGGCAAAGGTAATTTTTGATTAAATTTTATATTGCCTAAAGTTTTTCTTAAGGGGTCATTTGGAGTTATAAGGGTTTGTGAAGAATTATTTTTAATTGATTTGTGTTTGGAGTTATAAGGGTTTGTGAAGAATTATTTTTGGTAAATGATTTGTGTTTGGAGTTATAAGGGTTTGTGAAGAATTATTTTATTGGAAATTGATTTGTGCTATTTGGAGTTAAAAGGGTTTTTGAAAGATTGTTTTATTGAGAAGTGATTTATGTTATTGAGGTTTTTAAAAGAAAGAGGATTTGATTTATGCCAAAGTTCTTCTTGCCATTAAAATTGATTAAAGAGGTTTTGAGTTATTTTGGTGGATGTTGAATTTATTTTTAGTTGGGAGTTTATAAGGTGTTATTGGATAAATATTTTATGTATGTTGATGGTTGTTTTTGAAAGGTGGAGTGATAAGGTGTAATTGAGTATTTACATTATATTATGAGAAAGATTTATCTTCTAACCTCTTTGAGCTTGGCATAGAAGTGTTTGTGGTTGTGACAGATTTATGAGATCCCTTCATCTTCAATAAAAAGGTATGAGCACATTCTTCCATAGTTGAGTTGATTGATTGGTTTTCTGGAAAATAAGTTTGGAGTGAAAAGGACTTGATTAGGGTTTCCTATTGAGTGTGTTGAGTTAATGCTTCAAGGTTTTTCTGGAGTAAAGAGTTGTTGTTAAAACCTTGTTTGATAAGCATTGTTGTTGAAGCCATTGGTTGTGTGAAGAACTTGAGTTAGGGTTTTGAAAAGATCATGAGTATCATTGTTATGTGAAGATTGTTTTATAAGCATTGTTGTTGAAGTGAGTTGTTGTGCAAAGAACTTGAACTAGGGTTTGAAAAGAACATGAGTATCATTGTTATGTGATATTTGTTGTTGAGCATTGTTGGAAATATTTTGAGTTGGTGGTTATATGCTTGGACTAGGGTTTGTGAGAAAGGGGTGTTTCATTGAGTGATTGGTTGAGTAGAGTTGATTGAGCCTAGTCAAGTGGATGTGTGAAGTGATTGTTCAAGTTCCATAAAACAAACTATTCTATATTCTGATTTGAATTGAGAGAGTGATTGAGCATTGAGTGTAGAACATATTGAGTCTCTAACAATTCTCTTTATGTTTCTATGAGATTTGGACAAGTTCTGAGTGAGCTTGTTGAGTATATTTGAGCAAGTTCTGTGTGGACTTGTTGAGCATATTTGGACAAGTTCTATGTGGACTTGTTGAGAATATTTGAGCAAGTTCTGAGTGAACTTGTTGAGCATATTTGAGCAAGTTCTGTGTGGACTTGTTGAGCAGATTTGAGCAAGTTCTATGTGGACTTGTTGAGCAGATTTGAGCAAGTTCTGTGTGGACTTGTTGAGCATATTTGAGCAAGTTTTGTGTGGACTTGTTGAGCATATTTGAGCAAGTTCTGAGTGGACTTGTTGAGCAGATTTGAGCAAGTTCTGAGTGGACTTGTTGAGCAGATTTGAGCAAGTTCTGAGTGGACTTGTTGAGCATATTTGAGCAAGTTCTGAGTGGACTTGTTGAGTAGAGTTTGGTGCATATTTGAGGATAGATTTGTGCTAGACCAGAGATAGAGATTGAGTAGATTTGTGCTAGACCGAAGGACTATGTTTAGTGTAGATTTGAGATAGAGCTTTGGAGGTGACAAAGCAAAGAGGACAGTAGTCTCTAGTGGATAGAGATCCATCAGCCAGGGTAGTGAGGATAGGTCTTCTAAGTGGGGACAAGAGTCTTCAGTGGAGAGAGATCCACAAGCCAGTGTAGTGGAGGCAGTAGTCTTCTAGAGGATCACCAGCCAGAGCAGAGGAGAAGGAGTTCTCCTATGGATAGAGATCCATGAACTTGATTTAGGGGATTGGTATCTCCTTTGGACAGAGGTCCATAAACATTGTAATAGGGAAAGGATTCCCAAGAGATTGATTGAGAAAATTTTAGTGAAATATTTTCTCCGTGGAGTAGCCCACATTGGGTGAACCACGTAAATTGTGGTGTCTCTATTGTGTGTGATGATTTGTGCATTGCTTTGGTTATTGCTATTGATATTGCTATATTTATATTGCATAATATTGATTGGAAAGAAAAGTAAAAAGTGGTCTTATACTTGTTCACCCCCCCCTCTCAGTATAAGCTTGTGTTCTTCAACATGGTTGAGTTTTTGTGTTAGAAGACTATTTTTTTGATGTTTCATAACGTATATTGAGACGTAGAGGTGCCTAAAGAGTCGATTGAAAAAATAGGGGCTATATTGAAGCACCAAAATATTATATATGATGTTGGATAGAGGAAAAACTACTAGAACATTGTTAAACCTTAGCAAAAGTTTAATAGAGGATGTAAATTTAATCTGCTGTCAAAAAGTGAAGTGGTTACTGAAAACCAGAGGTGAGTGAGGATGTGATCTAGAAGATGGAGACCCACGATAAGGGTACATAACAAAGTCATGATGATACTTAGGAGGTAGTGTAGTGTGCGAAGAGGAGTTGGCAATGCATAAAGATATGCACACATAAATGAAGTGGCACTAGATCGAATGTATGTGATGGTCGATGCCACGACAATGGACGTAGGCTTGTAGAGTTTTGAGAAAGTAGATAGCATACACAACATCAAAAATTTATGGAAAATACGTGATAAAGTAGATTATTATGCGAGGTTGGCATGATCTGTCGAAGGTAGGCTCACCGAATGAGAAACAAGGAGGATTGGTCATCGAAATAAACCATGGGAGTGATGTCAGTGCAGAGGTGCGTATGATGGGAGGAGGCCATGGTAGAGGGTGAAAAACTGAAATATGCAAAAGTCAAAGGTGCAAATTATGATCATCGTAAATTGTTAAAGTGCACCAAAATGCTGTAAACCTGCAAAAAAACTTTATGTTGCATCATCGACATACTTTGATAGTCGAGAGCAAAGTATCACCAAAAATAGGGAAGTGACAAGAATGCATGGATAGGCCTAAAAATCAATGGATTGTCATTAGGAACATGTGAGTGTGGAGCCAAGAGTGACAAAAGACCAAAATGATGAATTATCCATGAGAATTGTGTAAAAGGCACCTGAAATTGGTTGGAAGCACCAAGAACTGTGGTGAGTTGTCGAAAACATGCAAAAGTAGGTAGAAGTGCCAAAAAAAATGGAAATTTGCAATGATATTTAGACAACGAATGTTGAGGGCTGCAAGGGCCAGATTATTTTATATCAATGTAAGAATTGAAATGCCAAGGCTACAAGAACATTGGATCAAGGTGTGAAAGGCGTGGAAGGGCTGAAAATGGATGGAATGAAGGTCAAAAATTAGAAACCAGTGTCAGAGAGAGGAATCGTTGGTTGAGAAATGGACAGCGGAGAGGCTATGGATGCACTAGTAGGCCACAAATTATAGTAGGCACGATGATAGGGGCAGAGAAAGCAGTGGGATATTCAACTGTAACAACTTCTAGGGAGTTGTGATCTACAAAGTTGGGAGGGGCCTGATCTACAATAAGAGCTTCAAAGGAGCTCAAATATGCAACATGGGCCACATTATCTAATGGAAAGACATTGGGTATATCACCCAGAGATCCTGGTTCAAATCTAAGTGTGGCTAAAATTTCTTCAAGTTTTGGATTAGGTGTGAAATCCTGATCTTCTTCAATGAGATCATCGTCATCAATGAGATCTTCAACAACAACGACTTTCATCTTCAATCTTCAGTAGTTCAACAATGATGTGGAATCAGTTACAATAGACAAGAGGAATAAGAAGATAATCCAAACTTAGTTATTATCATATCAATAGGTGCCTATAAATAGGCATTACAAGGTATTACAAAGGATAAAAGTGCATTAAATAATGCTTATCTGTAACGAACAACTTATTTAAATATGTGCTAAACATATGCTACTAATCCATAACAAATTCTTGGATCTTATTCTAAAACTAAAGGAACGAGAGACACAAACTGTTGGTATGGACAATGATTTCCTTACCTAGGAGATTATGATACCAATATTTGATGGCTTGGACTAAGGCATACAACTCCTTATCATAGGTGGAATAGTTTTGCTTGGTTGCTAAAAATATTTTTGAATGATAAACTACAAGGCGGTCATTTTGTTTTAAGACAACATCATAAGCAAATTGAGAAGCATCAAATTCAATGTCAAAAGGCTGTTGAATATCGAGAATGACCATAATAAGAGTAGAGAAAAGTTTATATTTCAAGGTGGAAAAGCATGGGCATGATCAAGAGTCCAATGAAACACAAATTTGGCCTTAGTCAACTGATATAAGAGAGCAACAATGGTGGAATACCTTGGGATAAAATTATGATAGAAATTGGTAAGCCTAAGGGAACTTCGTAACTCAATGACAGTGGTAGGAGTGGGGAAATTAAGGAGGATTTCAACTTTGAAAAGATCCATATGAATGCCTTGCTCATTAATAATAAATCCAAGGTAGGAAATGGAAGTTTAACCAAAGGAACACTTAAAAAGATTAGCATAAAGTTGATTCTTTTGAAGGGTAGAAAGAACATGCTTTATGTGCTCCAGGTGAGTCTATCATGTAGGAGAAAAGACAAGAATATCATCTAAGTAGATAATGACATATCTATCCAAGCACTCTTTGAAAAATTCATTCATGAGCCTCATAAAGGTAGTAGGAGCATTTGTGAGACCAAAAGGCATAACAAACCACTCAAAAATACCCATCTTGGTTTTGAAAGTAGTTTTCCATGTATCCTTAATATGAATACAGACCTGATGGTATCCAATCTTAATATCAATCTAAGTGAAGAATTTAGGACCTTAGAGTTGGTATAAAATATCATCAATACAAGGGAGTGGATAGTGGATTTTGATTGCGATCTTATTAAGTACCCAAAAATCAATGCAAAGATGACAAGTAACATCCTTCTCGAGGACAAGAAGAACATGAGAGACACAAGGAGATATACTAGGTTTGATGAACCCCTTAACTAATAGGTCCTAGAGTTGTTTTTTAATTTCATAACACTAAGGAAGTGACTATCTATACATAGGAACATTAGGGAGAGGTGTTTATGGGATGATATCAATGTTATGATTAATGGCCCTCTCTAGAGGTAATGTTGTAGGTTCTTGAAAAAGACATGCATACTTTTGCAAAATTTTGTTAAGTGTTGTGGTTTGAGTGGATTTAGAAACTTGTGTTGATGAGTGCTTATGTTGTGGTCAGATGAAAATGAGTTCAAGTGCTTGAGCTTGATTTACTACTTTTTTGGCTTGTTTGCAACTAAGTAATAAATTGGAAGTGTGCTTGGTGGATTCAATGAGATAGTGCTTATTATCCTGCTAGAGTGTGTATGTGTTTTTGTAAGCATCATAGTGAGTTGACCTATCATATTGATAAGGTTTTACAAGCAACAAACCAACAATCCATCGGGATCACATCACAAGTGACCTTATCCTTGAACTTAGTACCAAAAGCAAAAGTAATGGTGCATATGTGTGATATGAGAAGTAGTCTCATTATGCTTCTGTCCAAGAGAATATGGATAATATTGTGGTGTTGTAGGAAGCTTGAGCCTATCAACAATGGCTTTCATGATCAAGTTGTTTTGTGAGCCATTATCAATGATACAATCAACAACAAAATCATGAGTCAAGTGAGCATGCATGATGAACAAATTATCATGGTCTCCTATTGTGGAATGATGATTCATCAAGGAAACATGATTAATTTTTCCCATTAACTTCTCATATATTTAATCCTCTCCTATAGTCTTGATGGGGTTTTCACTTATTCCTTCATCATAGTGTACAAGAAAAGTTTTCTTCCTATATTTTTGTAATAGATGACATTCAAACTTATCATACCCTTTCCTTTACAATGATTACAATATTTTTAAAACTTATGTTGAGAAGAGGAAGAATGAGAAGTATGCTTATAAGAAGCATATGATTGAGTAGGAGTGGGAGTAGGAGAAGAAGAAGAGGAGGAGGAGTAGAAATAAGGATATCTCTTTGGTGCCTACTAATATGGATGAGGTGAAGGCTTGGAACCTCCTAATGAGTATCGTATCCCTTTGTCTATGTTGCAAAATTCTTCTTTTTAAGTTGTGCCTAATTAAATATTACATCAAGAGTTGCGCAAGAAATATATTTCAACTCTCTATACAAATATGCTAGAAGTCCACTTTTAAACTTAGCAATGAGAGAAGGTGCATGATTGGACATGCGAAGCAAGATACATAGTCGATCGAAATGATGGACATAATCACGCATAGAAGTGTATTTTCCATGTCTATGATGAAGCCATTGATTTAACAAGTCATCATCATAGTTGGATGGGTAGAAGGTAGCCTTCAAGGCGGTAACTACCTCATCCCAAGTGGTGATGGGGTTTTAAATTTTTTAGCATTCAATGATGAGAACCTTTGCCATGCTAGAGAGTTTTAGTTTGGTAAAAGGAACTTTGTCATTGTCCAATGTTTGACTATAGGCAAACAAAGTCTCCATGTCTAGAACCTAGCTATTGAGAACTTCAAGATCCTTGGAACCTTCATAAAATTTGACTTCACATTTTGCATGGGAATGATTAGCAGAAGAGAAGTGGACTTTGAGGTCTTTGATTATGTTAGCTAAAGAGGTGACCAATGAGGTAATTTTTGCCATTTTATTATCTAAGTCTAAGTTTATTGCCATTTTTCTATTATGCTTAGCCAAGGGGAGTTTTGACCAAACTAACTAAAGTGCTTGAAAATAATTACAAGAAAATAATATAGTCAAAGCACTTATTTTTAAAATTGCGTAATCTTTTTCAGAAAAGGTTACTAGTTATCTTAAAGAAAAGGTAGTTCAATAAAGAAAAATTAAAAATTTGTAAGAAGTCCCCCCATTTTTTAATTTCACTCATAACTGAAGTTAAACCGTGTGGCCTATCTTGAGGATTTGCAACTTCAAAATGGCTTGCAATCCATCATAGGTATAGTCCCTAATGCTTGATGACCAAGGAGATTGAGCACAATATATTTTACCAAGATACGCATGAGCAATGTTTGATAACAATCAGAACAACCAATACTCTTCTTCAAGGTCAAAGCTTGAATCAAAGAACATGCACTTGGTAGAGGAATTATTTTATGAGCCTCTATAATTAGCCTCCATGCATTTAAAATATTAATGCAATGAATCTTTTATTGGACGTAAAAAGTATGTAGTTTTTCATAGTTGAAAATGGTTCTTCACAAACCGTACATACTGGGTGGCTATGTGTGCTAAAATACATTAATTATAAAATTCTAATGCTCTCATGCTAGCAAATAAATTATGTTTTGTCTGAGGAATCTTCCAACTTTGATCTACAACTTAATCACCATAAACATGCTTGCTGATGTCACCAGTGCTTATAAAACTATGTACATACACCTTGAAATTTACACAAACTCAACAATAAATTTGCAAATGGATTAGCTACGTCAAAATCCTTGACTATGACCTATGACCAAGAGCTTCTAAAGACTATTTTGCGAAGACCATTGTAAAGCTTATTGGTTTGTAGGATGTTACAAGATAATTGCTGCTAGCAAATTTTTACATTCACACCATTTGCTTCGGATAATTTGGTGGCTTCCAAAACACCAGACACAATACCAACATTAGTAATCCACTTGTGGGTAAAACATATCAGCTAATAGATGTGTGGCTACCCATGGATATGAATAATTATTTGAACGTAGGGTTCTCAACCTCCAAAATGTGCTAGTTTGTGACATGCTAAGAAAAACTACTTATTGCTTACAGTCGTCCATGTTGTTGTTAATCTAGTCTCTACCTGGTAGTTGTCTAGACTACAACAACCCACCATTTTATTGAGGAAATATATGGATCAAATCTATTTTTTTCAACATGCCAGTTGTGCTACAAATTCTTAGGCATAGATGATAGACAAGCAACTTAAACAACTAATTAAAATCTATCTCTCATGCCTATCACCAAAGTCTAAAGATGTCTCTTAAGATCTCCAAGCTGGCCAATATTTTGATGACTGGAGTAACAACTAACCAAGTTCCATGAGGCAATAATATTCAAAATGATAAAGTGGAGATTGATACAAGTTGATGACATATTTCACAATCGATCAATTTGTAAAGCATGAAATAATTAGTCACTTTCACGTCACCCAAGTATCATGACTTAAATTAGCCAACTCCTCGAATTAGCATGTATCATGTATGCACAAAATGTCTAGTAATGTGTCAAATACTCCATGTGAAACTCAACATCCTTATATCTAGTCTAAAATTATCAAACTACTGCAACCAAAAACTAGGCTCAAGCTATCATGATGTCATAAAGAACATGCATAATACTACTTAGGCAAAATTAGTGTAATCGAATGACCTGATGTTGATAATAATTCAAGGAGAATAAACATGCACCAACTGTTTAAAAGACCATTTGTGCACTGTATTTGACTATTGCTACAAGAATGGGAAGATAACAGATGTTTTAGGATGATATACGAGCAACTTGTAACATAAGCATGGATTACGAGACTTGGATGTGGGTATGCTCTCCAAATTATTATAAGAGTACTTGAAAAGGTGATGGACACCTTATGAAGTCAGAGGGACCAGAAGCTAACACAATATGACTATGAAATCATAGTCCAACCCAAGTAGAAATAAAAATTTAGGCACCCACTCCAGGATCCACTAGTGGAGATATCTTGTTCTCTTCTAAACTAGATTGGCCTGGGGGAAGAGGATACTCTCTACCAATATGGTTTTACCACTCTTATGCCAAATTGATATGGCTACCCATAAGATAACACACATCGAAGGATTTGGTAATGAAGAATTGAGAATTTGCATTGCAAAACTGACTATAAATAGCATGATACACCGCATTTGGAGGATCCTTCCAAAATATATTTGATAGGATCAAATTAATTAATGTGTATGATTTTTCATCCAACTATCTAACTGTATAACCAAAAATTAAAAGGATGGCCTATAAATTTTATGTAACGTTATTTGCTGACCAAATACAAAATATAATATAAAACATAATATTAAATGATTATATTAGATGCTAATTCCTATCATTTTTCTTGTCATCTTTAGCTAAACTTACTTGCTTCTAACAATGGAAAAGAGAATTTAACTTTGTGATCCTCTATTAAACCCCTCTATTAGCTAGTCTATCCGTATATTTCTTCCCTTCTCTTAACATATGTATAAATCTAATTTCTTCAGACTCTATAACAAGGTCTTATATTTCCATAATGATCTCTTGCATGCTCCATAGAGCCTTTACTTTCCTCAATATTATATTTATTACTATTAATGAATAGCCTTCTCTCCATTCTTCATTCCATTTAATTTTTCTATTTGTTTTTAATCCTTCCAAAGCTACCCAAGCTTTAGCTTCATTATTTGTCTTGAATCCACTAATAAAAGCATAATTTGACAAAATCTCACTCTTGTTATTTTTTATCATTCCTCCTCCTCCTACTGGTCTGAGATTTTATTGAGAAGCTCCATCAAAATTCAATTTGATCAAATCTAGTTTTGGTCATTTTCACTTTATATTTTTTGTCTTTATTTTGTTTTTCTTGTACCCATCATCATAATTCCAATTGTTGACTTGACTCCATCTATTAAGGCTCTTCACTTCGATATTAGGGACTGGGTGAGTTGATAAGGCTAGTTTAGACTCCTATATGGGTAAAAAAATCTTACTTTAATTACCTTTAAACTACTTTATTTTCCTTTAAATATTCTTCTATTCATTTCCAGTTATGTAGTCCAAAGCATTGTATATTATGTATTCTAGATTGTTTGTAATGTCTCACTTCTAAAAGTGTTATGCCATTGCTTTAATCATTCTTTAATTCTATCATTAATCACCATGCATTTACCAAACATATTAAGAATTCATTACCATAGTTCCTAAACTATTGAGCAATGTTCTAAGAGATGGACTATGTTTGTTTTTACATAGAACACATAATGAGGAGCCATGAAAACCCCTTTTCATTAGGTTATACCAGGATAAATGTTTCCTGTAACCTACTAGCCATACAAATAAATATTTTGACTTTTGGAATGCTCGGGCTATCCCAGACATATATTCATATTCTTGTGGTATTCCTATTTTTTTGGTGTTTTACATTATATCCGCTTCTTGTTGTGTATTCTCCTGAGTTATTGAACTTTCAAAGTAGCTTATCCTTGAATCCCCTCAAAATAATTATTATTGTTATCTTTCTGCTCAACTCCCTCCTAGCAACAATGTTTGGTATACTTGTAAATAAAATCAACTTTCCATTTATATCTACCTTCCTTACCCTTATACATAATATTTGAAATGCTATCACCATATTTGTTTTGAAGTAATCTCATCCATGGTTTAGAAATTTGATCTAGATTGAGTGGTCTTTTATCACACCAAGTATCCATCCAAATAGATTTTTTTCTCCAATTCCCACCACCCATATTAGACCTTTAATGATCTACCCATTGGTTTTTTAAAATTATTTTGTTGTGCAGAACCATTTGGTAATGAGAATGTAATAAAGATTAAGCTTGGATCATTAGGCTCAATGTACTCACAAGAATTCTTACCCATTGTATTTGAATCTCTTTATACAATCTCCAAATTACTTTTCCCCTCAAGGGCCTTTGGTTGTGTGTTTTCTCTTTGGATTCATCTTCCTAATCAGCTGCTCTACGCTTCCTGGAACGAGTTTCAAATCCTCTTTGAAATATCCTGTTAGGGTCCAAACGGTCTTATTTACCTCTTTATTCTATGGAGGGTTCTTGTTATTGGTGTCTATTGTAGTGGGTGTGGAGGAGTAAATCCCAAGTTGAAATTGGATAAGAAGCTACAATTAGAACTGAACTCCCTGGTGGTGGATGATGAAGTCAAGATCCTACATAAAGGGGGCCTTTTAGAGTGCATTAAGTCTTTTCATGGATATCACAAGGTGTTCTCCAGGGTGTTAGCTCATTCATGGAGAAAGGGTTGGATGCAAGTAGGAGGTTTGAATTTTGAAATCACGATGGCCCTGATAGGGGAGGTGATGAATCTCCTTATTGATGGGGCTTGCTACAACTGTGAAAACACTCCCTTATCAGGGGATTGAGTTTTTTTTTTATGATGGTGAATATCTCCCAAAATTACAAAATGGTTTTGATGCTAAAGCCCTCAAAACTCTATGGAACTAAGTTATCAACGTGGTCATGGACTTCTTTAAACTGGATTCCATAAGAGAGGTGTTGTGCAACTTCCACGTGATGTTTTTTAACTGGTTACGTTGTAAATAACTCATGAATATCCCTCATTTTCTATTCCATTCCCTCATGAAAAATTTGAAGGATGTGAGGGGAGGGAAATAGTTGGACCTGATCCACCAAGGCTTAATTTACTAATTTTTGAGCATGTAGCCAAAAATAAAGGTGTAATTGTGGATGAGGCCTTAGTGAAAATTGAGAACCAAAATGTTTCTCCTACCTTTGATCCACCTTTAGCCTCTTTTGACTCTACTTCCAACAACTCCTCAAAGTCTATTTCGAAATACTTCAATACTTCTAACCCCTCTGAAGGTAAGAAAGCCAAATTTTTGGGTGGAGGCGCGACAATTTCACCTAGTGGTATCAAGGTAGGATGTACTAGATGCTCCAAACGTCTATCTAAAAATTCAATTAAGGTTGAAAGCTCCCTGGTTATGGTGAAAATATTAGACTCTAAAGATCAATCACTTGTTAAGAAAAAAGGAAAGCTTTTATAGGACAAGGTAGATGTTGATATGCCCCCCTTGCTGAGACCTAAGTCTCCCAAGGTATGGCCTTTCCTCAATAAATTAGATGAGAAGCACCAGGCTCTAATCATATCTCTCTAGGTTGTTATTTCTTTCATTTAAGAGATCTAAGGTATGACCATGCTACAGTGTGGTGAAATGATTACCTCTAACAAGGAGGCAAGAAACTTAGGGAATCCACCTTCTAAGGTGTAATTGTCTTTCCTTTCTAGGTTCTCTGTATCCCGTTTATCTAGATAGCAATCCTATTCCTTGTGTAGGGTTTGTGTTCTGACATTTTTGGTGGTTGGTTTGGCTGATGGTTTATTTGGTCTATTGTTTTAGTTAGGAAGTAGTTCTTGTTTGAGTCTCCTAGGCTTGATCTTGGACTCTTCCAATCCCTATTTTTGTATTAAGGTTTGGGGATCCTTTCAAAACCCCTTCCTTTATCTAATAAAAAAAATACTCTCAAGGGCCTTCTCTTGTCTCTCTATTTGAGACGTTAATTTTAAATTTTAAGAGCTTAAATTTATTTATTTATCTCTTTGAGTATATTTCTAAGTTGAGTAAGTTTCATTTAATAATTTATTGTTGAGATCTTTAAGGTTATTCATGATGAAATTTAAATATTCTTCAATTAAATCAATATCTAAACAAAGTAAATATATATTAGAAGCACTTGAATATAAATATGAATATATTCTATATTTGAATTAAAGAATAAGCAATAGCTAGATGAACACAAAATGTTATCACCATAAACTTGTAAAAACCTAGAAATTTAAAGTTTAAACAAAAATATTAACAATAAAAGGATTCTAAAAGGTTTAAGAAATTTAAACAAGTAAATAATCTACAGTAAAAGTCAAATATATGTAGAAAATATAAAATAAAATTAAATTATTAGACTCTACAATGTTAAATCATACAACATTATGAGATCAACTTTGAAAAATATACAACTTAAATAAACACTTATCAAGCAAAAAGTGAACTAACCAAGTTAAGGATTTTATCAACTTACCAAAAGCACACAAATTACAAGGGCATAGGTAATTTTTATAAATGATAATATAAATCAATTAAAGCTTGGTATAAATAATAAAATGTCATACTTTACAAGAACCAATGCATGGGTAAGGAATGACATTTGAATGATTCTAAGTAGAACATTTACCTCTTTTGCTTTGTCTAGAGATTCTCCTCATGGAAAAGAAGAAAATATAGGTCTTAGAAGTAGGAACATTATTTTAATTATTATAAAACCTTCATGGCCATAATATCTAATGAGGAGAATGATCCAAAGAAATGGTTCTCTACCATTCCTTTATCATATATTAACATCTTCATTTGAATGTAGGTCACTATAACATTCTCATGTCAACATCAAATGGAGATTTCTAAAGGAGAAAGGTATCAACTAGCAATATGATAAAGAAAGTTTCTAAGAAGCAACAATGACAAGAAGGAAACATCCTACGAGTTCTTTTTAGGACCCCATCCTAACATTATTATGTAATAATCTCATTCTAACATTATCATGTAATACATTGTAATGTGTATGTGGCACTTGGGGTGCCTAGACATATGGGCCCATATAATATAACCATTATAAAAGATGTAATTGAATCTTTAGTAGAAGTTTCTAGCTTGGGTCATCACTTGCATGTGAAATCAACCTTTGAGCATTAGGGTTAGGGATGATAGGAGTCTTTAAAAAGGTAAAGGTGTAGATAGAATGTATAAGTCTTTTCATATTGTATCAAAGTTTTGATTCTAAGGAGGTTGGTCCCTCGAAGAGATCAACGATTTTGCATTATGATTTTGTTTTGTTCAATAAATCTATTACATATCCATTTGTATTATAGCATTGGTATTTTTATTTTCATTAAATTCTTGTAATATTGTAATATATGAATGGATGTACTTATTTTAATTGAAATGTTCTTGTTTTCATATTCGATTGTCCCCGCCTGGGACAATCGCATCTCATGTTGGAGCGACACAATAGGCCACAACTGAGAGCATAGGGTTTGGCTCAATCGAGGGCCTTCAAGAGTTTTTTAGAGGGTTGTATACTTGTTAAGATGTTATCTTCAAGGTGCTAGTTGCTTAATAAAAGTAAAGGGTATGAGAAATTAAATAAACTCAACAAAGAAAAAAAAAGGGGATTATGTGCCAAGAGATCCACAAAGATCTTCTTGTAAACATAGGCCTAAACGCTATGTGCCAACTATGAACACTTCCTCTCCTCAACACAGTGAAGTACGATCGAGATCTACCAGTTATATGCATACATAAGAAGGTGGGTCCCACAATAGATCCAAGCTAGTAAGTGACTCAGTCTAAAAATATATGCAGATCCCTCACATACATGTACACTTAGAAAAATCTAATATTCAAGAAAAATATCACAAACACATACACATACATAACAATGGGTCTATAGGTAAATATAAAAAATAGACATAGGCTCCCATGTATGTATAAATGCAAGCAAAATATTACAAATATTATGCCAAAAGTAGGGGTTCAAGATTACCCACAAGCCACTTAGGAACCACAACTATTTTTATAGAGAGAAATTAAAGGAAATCCTATAAATTCATATAATTACAAACTTTTTAATCCTTTACAAAATTAATACTATTGTTATTATACATTACATGAGGAGAATTCCCCTCCAAAATTATCTTCAATTAGATTTGACAATCCCATCTACTTTTTTTAGGGAATTTTATCACTAGATAATGTACCTCTTTGATCATAATGAATAATCAGCATGGGACTATCAGGGCCATCCTTCATCTTGAATAAATGTCTAGAAAAATTATTGAGGTTTTCTTCTGGTAGGTGGTCTTCATCTCTTCAATCGAGGAATATATTAATTTAGCTCATCTACCTCCGTCACTTTTGATTTCAATTAGGCATCAATGTCCACTTAGTTTTCCAATGTCTCTTACAAACTAGTTGGGAGTTTCTCCATTGTGCTTTATTGTTGATTGCAAAACCTCCAATATCAAGACTTATCCCAATGGGAAGGCTCCTCTAGCACTCCTTTGGATGTTTATCGAGACTTCTATTGAATGAAATTCTATATAATCATGATTGTCAAGAGTTCTTTGAGCATGTTCTTTATGAGCTAGACAAAACTTTGATCATTAGTTATACAATTTTTTCCTTAGTCGTGAGAGGGTAGTGGTGAACCACTAAAATTTTGGCAACTCACAAGGACCTTCTATCCTGCTTGAAGGATAAATCAAAATCACCTTTATCCTTGGGCTCAAATTAAAAAAATTAGTGTAAAAGAAAACACAAAAAATTAAAAGGGTAGCTAAGCAAAATTGTGATATCATGTGCAGAGTCTAGCAAGTGCCCTCCAAATATCTTCCCATTATTCATTTGATGGGTATTTAGTGTACTTCAATTAATCATACAAAATAAGAATTTCATGCTTATCATATCAAGTAAAATATTTGGTTTGGCTCATTGCTTCATTGATCAACACCTTGAGTTTTACCAATGGCCTGATAATCTAGGCGATCTCTTCCACACAAAGAAGGAAAATATTCTCTTTTGAGCTAAGTGAAATATCTTTTTTTGACTCAATCATCTTTAAATACTCCTCTTTTGAGCACAACTTGTCATTTAGTCAAATTCCATGGTGAAGGGAGTCATATTGCTATTAGATAATCTACTTCAGCCTTCAATCTTACCATAGTGTTATATAAGTTATCCACTAACTTTATGCTTTGCTCATCCATTTGATCTATTATAAATAAGTCGATTACATTTTGTTTCATGACTTCTCTAACTTATATTCCAATAGCGATAATCTCAGACTCAAGGGTTCTGGCCAACAGGGTTTGGTATGTTATGGTTTCTCCTATCTTCATGTTGATTTTGTCTAGGTTGACTTTTGCCTCTTTATCTATTTTGAGGCCCAATAAAGCTTCCAAACTACACTCTCTTTGAGGAGGTAGAGCTTTTTTATAGTAGTGCCCATTATATCAACATAGAAGGATATGAAAGCGATATGTTTATCACACCTAATGGACTCCATTTTCATCACGAGAATGTATTACATAAAGATCTATTGCTAAAACCAAATCATGCCAACATTGCAAAAGTTCCTAGATCATGAAATCATAGTAGTTCCAAAGGCACTCCCAAATATCATCATGATGAATAGAGAATTGGTTATGAAGATTTCATACAGTCAGATATTTATATAGGCACAACTAGATAGGGTATTTTGATCCAAACCATTTAGTAAAAAGAGAGTTAATAATAACGCACGATGAAGCACAATACGAGGGCATATGATGTAGAATTCCTTAGAAAATATTTTGGTAGTCATGTTGGAAAACTACCTTCCAATTGAGATATGGGAAAACTCCATCCAATTCCCAATGGATACAGAGTTTTGCAAACTCAAAGACTAGGAATAACTCTAATGCAATACCTTCAAAGCCACTCCAATAAGCATCTTGAGTCTATCTGATAAGGTTATGGGTTTCACACAACTGCTTTTCTTTGTTATGTTATTCGAGGTCTTCCATCTCTCTCAATAAGATCTCCTTTTCTTGTTCATATTGGGCTCACTACACAATTAGTTGATTAGATAATTCTTTTAATTATTCCTCTTATCTTTTAAAAATGTGTTCAGACCTTCATCCTTTAAGTTATTTGATCAATAAACGTATTTGAATTTTTAGGACCTTGGCTTAATTATTTTTTATTCTTCGAGGCTCTTCTTGGTTTGTTCAAGCTCCTTATCCTTTCTCTCTATTTTTTGGATGGTCAGATCATAATAATGCTCTACCATTCTATTGGCTTCCTTGGTAAGCTTCAACATACCCTGAGGTTGAGCATATTTTAAGACTATACCTATTTTTGATGTGTGCCAGTCTTGATTTGTCATTTCTTGTATTGGTTTAGCCACTAGTGGACTTCTTGAAAGTAATAATGCTTTTATTTGAGGAGAAAAATGGAAATTCACTTAAATTCTGGTAATATGCTAAGATTGTTGAGCTTTCCTTTCCTTATTATGTTGAGTTGTCTATTGTTTGATCCTTTGAAACTTCAACCAAGGGGTGAGGACCTCCAGGTTTTTTGGTGTTCCTTCTTATAACTTGAGGATGGGACGAATACTTCCATAGGTTTTATTAGGTGAGTAATTACTTTACGATCCATCAACATAGTTGGGATTAATGCTAGAGGAGAAATTCTATAGGAAGGCATTATCTATCCCACTTCATACTTAGGATAAATGATTACGTGTGTAGGGGATAATGTAGCTTGCCTAGCAAGGAGCCTTGGGCCCTTTCTAGAGGAAGTATTTCTATTAACTCTTGAGACCTTACTCTATATGCATGGAGGGTAACATGACTTGTTATTGATATTCTTTTACTGGATGTTTCTTTCATTTTCTTGTCATGCCCTCTTTTCTTCTTATTTTTAGGACTATTTGTGCGTTCCCCATTTTTCTCCCTCTTATTCTAGGGTATCTATTCAGGTGAATTAGGTAATGTTTATTGCCAAGTTGGTGAAGAAATTATCACTCTCCTTTTCTAAGCATTAGTACTTATAGCCTCTTCCAAAGGGTTTGACAATAATTCTAGAATCTCCTCTTGCTTTGTCCTTGCCTCCCCTGTTCTCTAGTGTATTTCACCAATTTTTCCTTCTTCACTAGATTCTATAGTTGTAGAGATTTTTTTCATTTCAATTTTGCTCATTAAAAATTTGTTTAAAATCATATCCTCCTTAATTGAGCTAAATTTAGCTTCCTTTTATCCATTAAGTTGTCTCATATTCCATCGTGCCTCTATTTTAAGCATCTTCTAGTGTTGACTTCTTAGTTGTATATCTTCTTGTTTTTCTTTATTCCATGGACTAAAGATACCATTAATATCATAGAAATATTCATAGGATCTCAAGGTAGGTGGAAGTCTAGTCAGTTCATTGAGAGGGTGAGTTATTATTTCATCCTTAGGATTTGAATTTTTCAATTTCAAGCCTCTGCTCATATGTGAACTTTTGCCCTTTTATACCTTTTAGCTATGCAATGAATTTTTTTTAGGGTCATACTCCCATTTATCTTTTATTAATTCAAGACCTAGCCTTTTAAATTTTCTTTCTTCCAGGGAGGCTCCTCTTTTTCCTATGTATAGTTATTCCCCCTAAACTGAGAGTTTGATATGATGATTTCTACTTACCACTACCATATTTGAAGCTCAAAATATCAGTTTTCCTAAAGACTTCTAGGGAGAATACTCGGTCAAGAACGTATCTTTGCAGAAGATAGACGGGGTAGCTATAACCATGCATTCTAACTAGGGTTTCTTCTTTAGCAAAAAATCAATCCCTTAGGACTGTTCCTTCTACAATTTTTTTACATTCCTTTGATATTATGGGGACTTGAAACCCTTTTATTGTAGAAATGGATGGGGTAGAAAAATAAGCTATAAAAATATAATGTGAAGAACCCTTCCTTAAGTCTTTGGACCAATTGTATATCAGGATGTCATTACCTTTTGAATCTTTACATATTTTTTCTAGTTTGTGGAACATACTTGAATGTTGATACTAAATAAGGTATACCGGAAATGAGGAGTACCTAAATGTTTGCATTGATCAAAACCATCTGAGGCCTTCTTGGATTTGATCAAAACAATTTATTTTTATTTATTTTTCTATAAAATATATTCTTCAACTTCCTTGAAGTGTTATGTTTCTACAATCCACTTGTTGACATCATTTGATTAAGAGATAAAATCTCACTTGGCTAGTTACCTTCTAAAATTTGAATTTCACCAGGATGAAGAACACTACAATTCGCTAAATTATTTGTTACAATTTCCTTTTCTATAAATATGCTCACACTTCCAAGATATTACCTCTAGTAATAGGTGATGAACATTAGAAATAATATTATTTTTTATCCAGTATCCACATGAAGACATGTTAATGCTACAAGGTCATGTTTATTAGTTAGGTTCCAAATTAATTGTTATGAGGATTTAATAAGACCTCATTAGAATAGGTTACTTTAATGTGCAATATCATTTTATGTTCATTTGAATTTCATGTAATATGGATTTGGGACCCTAACCCTAATCTCATTTTTCTCAATATATAATTCCATAACACAACATTGATCCTTGCTATAACTGGTATCAAATCTTGGATGCTTACCCCTCCCACAACCAAGATTGGAGAAGCATTGAATTCCCTTCCTCTCCTCCTCTACAAATTTATGTGGAGTTGAAGGAGAGCATGAGGATATTGCATGAGGTTTCATACAACCTCCATAGATTTTTTTATTGCAAATATTAGATTGTATCTCTGTTTGCAGGTATCCAAAATCTAGGTCTAATCGAGTTCGCTGGTCTCTGTGTAAACTGATCATGTTTTTTTTTACATAGCCATATAGTATCCAAAATCTAGATCTGATCGAGTTTGATAGCCTTTGTGTAAACTGATATTGTTTTCTTACATAACCATATAGTATCCAAAATATAGATCTGACCAAGTTCAACGATCTCTATGTAAACTAATAGTGTTCATTTTTTACATAGCCATATAGTATCCAAAATTTGGATCTAATAAGTTCAATGGCCTATGTGTAAATTAACCGTGTTTATTTTTATACAACCATACAATCAGATTAACCTCTGTGTAAACTAATTGTATTTTTATAGCAAAGTAGGCTTCTAACCTCTCCATTATACTTGTATAAGTGGCTTACAAAATTTTTCACTTTGCTTTTGGCTAACTTATAGCCCTTATTTATAAGAGTGATTCACTTGGACAGTGAGCAAGCTCTAGTGGATCACACCTAATATACATACTGCCACATTAGCACTATAGTACCACTCCATATGCACTCCAATTCTATTTTAATTTTTATTTACTTTCTTTCGTTTTAAATAAATTCATATAATTGCGTCATCCCTAAAATGAACACATTCGATGACTCATTTCACAACCTAGCCTCGTGATAGGGCATCACTTTCTTGGTGGTGGGAAATCTGCATGAAAGGCCCTCTGAGTCAAAGATAGACTGGACTTAATGAGAATACATAGTAAAGTGGGTTAGCCATACCCATGAACCTTTAGAAAGGGATCATCCTTTCACCTATGTTCAAAAATCTAAAAACTCTTAATCAAGATTAAAATTAAGTCGGTCCAATATCCATCATAGTTGTGGAATAGAGCATGTACTTATCTTCAAAGAGTATGTTGTTGACCATAGTAAATTGGGTGAGGACTGATAGAACTTGGGCTCCATCACAACTTGGATTTCATCGTCGAGCGTCTGTATGTGGCATCCAGGTGAAGGTATTAATTTAATACAAGCTCATTATACCCCTCCAAATTTTAGCACCTCACTTACTTACAGTTATATTATTGAGGTTACTAGTTTTGCACATCCCACACTTTTGTATTCAGTTGTGTAATCTAGTTTTGTAGATATTGGCCTGCACATTCATCTATTGGAGATATTAGCTTTTAAATTCATCTATAGTATTTTAGTTTGGGCTACACACCTTTTTTTTAGTACTTCAGATTTAGCCACATCATCATATTGTTGCATCAAGACTCATAGCCACTTACTTGTACAATTCATCATTTGTAAAAGATATTCCACTTGGATGGTGAGCAAGGTCTAGTGGATCACATTCATTCATTGTCATCACTTGGCTCATTATTTACTAGCACATTTTGCCTCACTTAGTCATTTATTCCTTGTTCACACCTTAACACACACCTCTTTTAGGTCTTTGTAGTGTCACAAGTCACAATGATCTCCAACTTCAAACAAAATGTTGGTTGTACCCTCAAAGGTAATGATAATTGGAATTAATGGTTCACAAGCCCTAGGATAGTTGCAAAATTTGAGAACCTATGGTGCAACCATTTGGACATAAATCCTACACCACACACAAATGCTGCTACCTTAGAAAAATGGTAGATATATGATAACCAAATTTATGTTGGCATCCTACTTGTCATAGAATATCATCTTCATAATTTGATTGATGAATCCAAGCATGACACAACATGCTTAGTTCTCAAAGTCTTCAAGAAAAACTTTGGCACCAAATCTGACCTAGAATTTGTTCATCTTGTGCTTAAGATGAATCAAATAAAGATGCAAAAAGGATACTCTAGTTCCATATTCAAAATCCTTCATCTTTTAAAATAAGTCATTGATAAATACTTCAAAAATCAATGTATCACATGGGCTTTCATCATTCAGTAACGTCTTCACATTCTAGACTACAAGAACTTGCTTGCCATTTTATCAGCTAGTGGAACCTTAAAAACTCTCAACTTTGAAGCCTTAGCAAAAAAGTTCATTGAACTTGAAAAAACCTTTGACACAAACTTCACCAGTTCTAACCTTAGTGACTCAACCTTTCAGGTTGATGAAGATGTAAAATTTTCAAACAATCAAGGTAATAGAAGCCATGGTTGAGACTGTGGTTGATGCAAAGGTAAAGGACAAGGGAAAGGTTCTAACAATGGTAAAAATGAACACTCATTGAAGAACACAAGCTTATACTGAGAGGGGGGTGAACAATATAAGACCACTTTTTACTTTTCTTTTCAATTCAATATTATGCAGTGTATAGATAGCAATATCAATAGCAGTAATCAAAGCAATGCACAGAACACCATACACAATAGAGACACATATTTTAACGTGGTTCACCCAATGTGGGCTACCTCCATAGAGAAAATATTTCTTCTAAATATTTCTCAAATAATCTCTTTGGGAATCCTTCCCAATTACAATGTTTATGGACCTCTATCCAAAGGAGATGTTGATCCCCTAATCTCAAGTTCGTGGATCTCTTCCATAGGAGAACTCTTTCCCCTTCTGCTCTGGCTAGTGATCTTCTAGAAGACTCTGTCTCTCTATTGCACTGATTGGTGGATCTCTCTCCACTTGAAGACTCCTCACTCAGAAGATCTATCTTCAATTGTCCTGGCTATTGGATCTCTATCCACTGAGACTCTGTCCTCTATACTCTATCACCTCCAAAGCTCTATCAATAGGCTCACTCAAAACCTTCTCAAATCTGCTCAATAGGTTCACTCAGAACCTACTCAAATCTGCTCAATAGGTCCACACTCAAATCTCTCAATAGGTTCACTCAAACCTGCTCAAATCTGCTCAATAGGTCCACTTAGAACCTACTCAAATATGCTCAATAGGTCCACACAAAACCTATCCAAATATGCTCAATAGGTCCACATAGAACCTGTCCAAATCTGCTCAACAAGCTCACATAAAACTTGTCCAAATCTGCTCAATAAGTCCTCTCTAGGACTTGCTCAAATCTGCATTGCAAGCTTCCACAAAAGCTTACACAAAATCAGTCCACAAGCCTTCTCAAAGACTTACCTCAAATCCGCTTAACAATCACAAACTGTTTAATCACATAGAATCATAAAGAGAATTGTTAGAGACTCAATATGTTCTATACTCAATGCTCAATCAATATCTCAACTCAATATCATAGAAGCATAAAGAGAATTGTTAGAGACTCAATATGTTCTATACTCAAATCCCAATCTCAACTCAAATCAATCTCATAGAAGCATAAAGAGAATTGTTAGAGACTCAATATGTTCTATTCTCAAATCTCAATCTCAACTCAAATCAATCTCATAGAAGCATAAAGAGAATTGTTAGAGACTCAATATGTTCTATACTCAAATCTCAATCTCAACTCAAATCAATCTCATAGAAGCATAAAGAGAATTGTTAGAGACTCAATATGTTCTATTCTCAAATCTCAATCTCAACTCAAATCAGAATATAGAATAGTTTGTTTCATGGAACTTGAACAACCACTTCACACAATCACTTGACTAGGCTCAATCAACTCTACTCAACCAATCACCTCAAGGATCAATCCTTTCTCACAAACCCTAGTCCAAGCATGTATCAACCAACTCAAAATGTTTCCAACAATGCTCAACAACAAATCTCACATAACAATGATACTCATGTTCTTTTCTAACTCAAGTTCAAGTTCTTTGCACAACCAATGGGCTTCAACAACAATGCTTATAAACAAGGTTTAATCACAACTCTCAATTCAGAAAACCTTGAAGCATTAAACCAACAACTCTCAAAAAGGTTAACCACAATCAATCCTTTTCTCTCCAAAGATATTTTTAGAAATCAATCACCCACATAAGTCAATGAAGAATATTGCCCATACCTTTTTGATGCCTTATGAGTTGTCCACTAAATCTGCCACACTCAACACACTTTCTTTTTCCAATATCAACAAGGGTTAGAGGTCATGAGTAATAACACAATAATCAAAATAATATCTCAATAACACCTTATTACTCCTACTCAATAAAAATGCACCAAACCCTCTTATGCAAGAAATAATCCCTCAAAAGAATGAATCAAACTTACTTTTGGAACTCCTTGACAAAACTAGAAATATCTTCTTGCACACACCTTATTTCTCCCTCAAAGCAATCTAAACAAGTAGCTCTCAAAAATAGCTTTCCAATGATATATAATATGATATACTTCCACAAAGAAAATCAGCATAAATATTTATCTTTCCTAGGGCATACCATAACCTTATTTCTCCTTAGGCAACCTTGGCAGAAAATAAAATATTAAACAAAAATTAAATTTACTTGCCTTGCCCTCGGTGGGATTCGATCCCTCGACTATTTTCTTCCCAATGCCTTAGCCGTAACCAAGCCATCATTGGGCCACGCATCGTGACGTGTCTAAAAGGGCACGTCCACCATGCAATATCTTCGAACAATGAACCTCCAAAAAACAACAAGCGCGTAGAGCACTTCTTCCTTGCAATCCAAAAAATAGACCTCACATGAATCAAACTCAGAACCTCCTCCTTAGCACCGAGCCAACATACCACTAGGCCACGCTGGCCTTTGCGCTTAGGGCTTCCGAATCTTCACAACTTTAACCTTCACGAAAATCGTAAGGCTTTCGAAATAAAAATCTCTTTCGCATGCACTTCAAAAACAATAGCAAGGGATACTTGGTAAATGAATTTGTTTGGCATTTATATAATGCCTTTTGCCTTCCTTAGCATCATGTCGGCGCTTCGAATGAATTCGATGTCGACGTGATTTAATTTATAATAAATTTAAATTTAATTTTAAATTTAAATATTATAAATTAAAATCAACCTTAGAACTTTGTCTTAAAGAGCCAACCTTAGGTTTAATAAAACCTTAGAACCTTGTCTTAATGCCCAACCTTGGTATTATTTATAAAATTTAAATTCCTTGTGAATTTAAATGATTTATAAATAATTATTAAACCTCCTTTTTAACTTTTGCAATAACCCATCTTGGGTTTTTATAAACCAATCATTTAACTTGTGCTCCCAATAATATTAAAATATTATGGAGCCTTTTTCCTTTCACTTTTGCACTGATGAAGCTTTTTCCTGGATGACTTGGGTGACTTTATTTCTTTCCAAATTCCTTGAGATGAGTGATAACTCTATCAGGTGACATCAATGACAACTCTGACTTAGAGGACTCAAAATGTCCAACAATCTCCCCCTTTGTCATTGATGGCAACCCTTATCCTTTTACTAAAACCTGACCTTCTTTTCTGCTCCCCCTGGGACTTTGCTCCCCCTGGCTCAATGCTCTCTCAAATATCAAATCTCTCCACATAACAAATCTCTCCCCAATACACAAATCTCTCCCCCTTTGACATCAATGGCAAAGGGTCACCTTTGGGGCTCGGGGCTAAGAATGAGCCTCTTAGCTTAGCCCCTCCCCCACCTCCACATGAGGTGGTTAATTCTGGGGTGGGAGTATTTCTACTCCCCGAAAGCACTGCTCTTTGTATTTATCTTTTTCTCTTCTTTTTTGAGTTTTTTGAATCCTCTCATTATTTCTTTCCAAGTCATCATCCCTGTTCCTGTTCCTATTCTCATCCATGTTCCTGTTCTTGTTCTCATCCATGTTCCTGTTCCTGTTCCTGTTCTCATCCATGTTCTTGTTCCTGTTCTTGTTCCTCTCTATGTTCCTGTTCCTGTTCATGCTTGATTCTGGAATATTTTCTCTACACCATCTTGCTATGTGACCATCATTATTGCACTTATAACACTTAATGTTATTATTCCTTGGATGTGCAACTATCTTAGGATTTCTCCTAGTGAAGCCATATCCTCTTCTGTCATGAACCCTGCAATTTATTGCCTTGTGACCAAACTCATTGCATGAGTAGCAATATCCTTGGAAAATTTTCCTTTCCCATATACCTGTCTTTCATGTGTCCTGCACTGTGAAGCCATGTGCCCAAACCTGTGACATGAAAAACATCTTCCATTGAAGAAACCTTGCCTAGACCCCATTGGTCTTCTAGTTCCTCTTGACCTGTTCTGATTGTTGTTCCATCTGAATCTTCTTTGTTCATTGTCCCTGTTCTTGCTGGACTCACTGCAATCTGACTCATCCTTAGGAGTTTCACTTTCACTTCCGCTCTCATCTGAGAAACCCTCTTCTGAAGTATCCTCTTCTTCTGAAGTGTCTTCGGAACTGGTAGTTAACTTGTCTTCTTGAACTTGTTTGGAACCAAGACCTGTCTTGTTTGTTGCTCTTCTTTGTATCTTGACTATTTTATCCACACTCTTTGCACTGTTTACATACTTGTATAGCTTATTCTTGGAATCCTCTAAATCTTCTTTTAATAGGGCCACTTCTTGTGTTAACTTTTCACATTCCAAGATCTTTGCTTCTAACTTATCTTTGAACTTGCTTGCCTTAGCTTTTGACTTTTCTAGATCCTCTATGAGCAATAATATTTCTTCATCACATTCTTGAAACTGTCTTTCAAGCTTAGAGTGTTGCTTTCTTACCTTCTTTACTATGTCAAGGGCATAGATAAGTTCTCCCTTGAGATCATATCCATTCTCTACTGAATAATCCTCTATTTGTTTACCTTTGTCCATATCATTACTTCCTTTTGGCTTGTCTTCTATAGAATCACTCACTTCTTCTTCTAATGCCATTAGAAGATTTTCATCTGGTCTATCAAGTGCATCTTCAAAATCATCATCACTGAAACTATAACCATCCCTTGTGCAATCATCTTCAAGATGTCCAAATCTACCACATCTAAAACACTTGAGAATAACTGGAGTCTTTTTCTTAACTGGATCTTTTTCTTCAACCATAAATAAGACTTCATCTCTATCATTGTCTGAAAAACTAGTATCACTATCAATTGAGTACTTACTTGCATTATCCGCATAGTAGCTTCTCTTTTGTCTTTGGAAGAACTTCTTCCCTTGTCTATTTTGTCCATCCTTGCTCTTCTTCTGGTACCTGTGTCTTTCTGATTCCCTGTACCTGTGATCCTATTTTTCTTCTTCATTGTTGCTCTTGGGCTCTTTGCACTCTATTGCATAATGTCCATACTTTCCATAATTGAAGCACTTAATAGATCTCATATCTATGGGTCTTCTGGAACCTTTATCTCTTCTACCATAGTTAGCTTCTTCATCACTGGAAGATTCACTGCTTGATTCTGACTTCTTACCCTTTTTCTTTTTGTCCACTTTGAATGCAACTTCTTTTGGAGGAATAGGATCTTTTGTTCTTATCTCAAATGTAGTAAGCATGCCAAGCAAAGAATTCCTTGTCAAAGAATCACTATCAATTGATGTTTCTATAGCAGAAACCTTTTCACTGTACCTTTTTGGAAGAGTTCTCAATATCTTATCACAAGCATCTGATTCATCAACCTTCATTCCAAGACCTTTCATCTCATGTATGAGTTCATCAACCTTGATGAGATAGTCATGAATGTTCTCATCATCCCGCATTCTTAGGTTCTCAAATTCTCCTTTGAGATTTTTGATCTTAGCCTTCCTAACATTTTTATCTCCTTCATATATGGTATGCAATAGATCCCACATGTCTTTTGTTGTCTTACATTCCATAACCTTCATAGATTCTGATCTACGCAACCCTTTTATAATTGCATTCATAGCTCTTGAATTTGCATGCATTAGAAGCTTACCTTCCTTATCTGTAGGAGGATTGGCTCCTGAATCATATCCAAATTCCACTGCATCCCAAACTTCATTGCCAAGTGCCATCAGGTGAAATCTCATCAGTACACACCAATACAAGAAGTCACTCCCATCAAATATTGGTACTGCATTATTGAAGAACCCATCCTTTTGATCCATTGTGTTCTTAGACCACTTTTCCTTCAAGCTGTCAAACTCTTCTGAAGGAACCCGCTCTGATACCAATTGAAGAACACAAGCTTATACTGAGAGGGGGTGAACAGTATAAGACCACTTTTTACTTTTCTTTTCAATTCAATATTATGCAGTGTATAGATAGCAGTATCAATAGTAGTAATCAAAGCAATGCATAGAACACCATACATAATAGAGACATATATTTTAATGTGGTTCACCCAATGTGGGCTACCTCCATAGAGAAAATATTTCTTCTAAATATTTCTCAAATAATCTCTTTGGGAATCCTTCCCAATTACAATGTTTATGGACCTCTATCCAAAGGAGATGTTGATCCCCTAATCTCAAGTTCATGGATCTCTTCCATAGGAGAACTCTTTCCCCTTCTGCTCTGGCTAGTGATCTTCTAGAAGACTCTGTCTCTCTGCTGCACTAATTGGTGGATCTCTCTCCACTTGAAGACTCCTCACTCAGAATATCTATCTTCAATTGTCTTGGCTGTTGGATCTCTATCCACTGAGACTCTATCCTCTATACTCTATCACCTCCAAAGCTCTATCAATAGGCTCACTCATAACCTTCTCAAATATTCTCAATAGGTTCACTTAGAACCTACTCAAATCTGCTCAATAGGTCCACTTAGAACCTGCTCAAATATGCTCAATAGGTTCACTCAGAACCTGCTCAAATCTGCTCAATAGGTCCACTTAGAACCTACTCAAATCTGCTCAATAGGTCCACATAGAACCTATCCAAATCTGCTCAATAGGTCCACATAGAACCTGTCCAAATCTGCTCAACAAGCTCACATAAACTTGTCCAAATATTCTCAATAAGTCCTCTCTAGGACTTGCTCAAATCTGCATTGCAAGCTTCCACAAAAGCTTACACAAAATCAGTCCACAAGCCTTCTCAAAGACTTACCTCAATAACATAGAATCATAAAGAGAATTGTTAGAGACTCAATATGTTCTATACTCAATGCTCAATCAATATCTCAACTCAATATCATAGAAGCATAAAGAGAATTGTTAGAGACTCAATATGTTCTATACTCAAATCCCAATCTCAACTCAAATCAATCTCATAGAAGCATAAAGAGAATTGTTAGAGACTCAATATGTTCTATTCTCAAATCTCAATCTCAACTCAAATCAATCTCATAGAAGCATAAAGAGAATTGTTAGAGACTCAATATGTTCTAATACTCAAATCCCAATCTCAACTCAAATCAATCTCATAGAAGCATAAAGAGAATTGTTAGAGACTCAATATGTTCTATTCTCAAATCTCAATCTCAACTCAAATCAGAATATAGAATAGTTTGTTTCATGGAACTTGAACAACCACTTCACACAATCACTTGACTAGGCTTAATCAACTCTACTCAACCAATCACCTCAAGGATCAATCCTTTCTCACAAACCCTAGTCCAAGCATGTATCAACCAACTCAAAATGTTTCCAATAATGCTCAACAACAAATCTCACATAACAATGATACTCATGTTCTTTTCTAACTCAAGTTCAAGTTCTTTGCACAACCAATGGGCTTCAACAACAATGCTTATAAATAAGGTTTAATCACAACTCTCAATTCAGAAAACCTTGAAGCATTAAACCAACAACTCTCAAAAAGGTTAACCACAATCAATCCTTTTCTCTCCAAATATATTTTTAGAAATCAATCACCCACATAAGTCAATGAAGAATATTGCCCATACCTTTTTGATGCCTTATGAGTTGTCCACTAAATCTGCCACACTCAACACACTTTATTTTTCCAATATCAACAAGGGTTAGAGGTCATGAGTAATAACACAATAATCAAAATAATATCTCAATAACACCTTATTACTCCTACTCAATAAAAATGCACCAAACCCTCTTATGCAAGAAATAATCCCTCAAAAGAATGAATCAAACTTACTTTTGGAACTCCTTGACAAAACCAAAAATATCTTCTTGCACACACCTTATTTCTCCCTCAAAGCAATCTAAACAAGTAGCTCTCAAAAATAGCTTTCCAATGATATATAATATGATATACTTCCACAAAGAAAATCAGCAGAAATATTTATCTTTCCTAGGGCATACCATAACCTTATTTCTCCTTAGGCAACCTTGGCAAAAAATAAAATATTAAACAAAAATTAAATTTACTTGCCTTGCCCTCGATGGGATTTGATCCCTCGACTATTTTCTTCCCAATGCCTTAGCCATAGCCAAGCCATCATTGGGCCACACATCGTGACGTGTCTAAAAGGGCACGTCCACCATGCAATATCTTCGAACAACGAACCTCCGAAAAACAACAAGCGCGTAGAGCGCTTCTTCCTTGCAATCCAAAAAATAGACCTCACGTGAATCGAACTTAGAACCTCCTCCTTAGCATCGAGCCAACATACCACTAGGCCACGCTGGCCTTTGCGCTTAGGGCTTCCGAATCTTCACAGCTTTAACCTTCATAAAAATCGTAAGGCTTTCAAAATAGAAATCTCTTTCGCATGCACTTCAAAAACAATAGCAAGGGATACTTGGTAAATGAATTTGTTTGGCATTTATATAATGCCTTTTGCCTTCCTTAGCATCACGTCGGTGCTTCGAATGAATTCGACGTCGACGTGATTTAATTTATAATAAATTTAAATTTAATTTTAAATTTAAATATTATAAATTAAAATCAACCTTAGAACTTTGTCTTAAAGAGCCAACCTTAGGTTTAATAAAACCTTAGAACCTTGTCTTAATGCCCAACCTTGGTATTATTTATAAAATTTAAATTCCTTGTGAATTTAAATGATTTATAAATAATTATTAAACCTCCTTTTTAACTTTTGCAATAACCCATCTTGGGTTTTTATAAACCAATCATTTAACCTGTGCTCCCAATAATATTAAAATATTATGGAGCCTTTTTCCTTTCACTTTTGCATTGATGAAGCTTTTTCCTGGATGACTTGGGCGACTTTATTTCTTGTCGAATTCCTTGAGATGAGTGATAACTCTATCAGGTGACATCAATGACAACTCTGACTTAGAGGACTCAAAATGTCCAACAATCTCCCCCTTTGTCATTGATGGCAACCCTTATCCTTTTACTAAAACCTGACCTTCTTTTTTGCTCCCCTTGGGACTTTGCTCCCCCTGGCTCAATGCTCTCTCAAATATCAAATCTCTCCACATAACAAATCTCTCCCCAATACACAAATCTCTCCCCCTTTGACATCAATGGCAAAGGGTCACCTTTGGGGCTCGGGGCTAAGAATGAGCCTCTTAGCTTAGCCCTCCCCCACCTCCACATGAGGTGGTTAATTTTGGGGTGGGAGTATTTCTACTCCCCGAAAGCACTGCTCTTTATCTTTATATTTTTCTCTTCTTTTCTAAGTTTTTTGAATCCTCTCACTGTTTCTTTCCAAGTCATCATCCCTGTTCCTGTCATCACTTCTGTTCCTGTTCCTATTCTTGTTTTCATCCATGTTCCTATTCCTGTTCCTGTTCTCATCCATGTTCTTGTTCCTATTCTTGTTCTAATCATGTTTCTATTTCTGTTCCTATTCTCATCTATGTTCTTGTTCCTGTTCTTGTTCATGCCAATGTTCCTGTTCATGTTCTTGTTCCTGTTCATGCTTGATTCTGGAATATTTTCTCTACACCATCTTGCTATGTGACCATCATTATTGCACTTATAACACTTAATGTTATTATTCCTTGGATGTGCAACTGTCTTAGGATTTCTCCTAGTGAAGCCATATCCTCTTCTATCATGAACCTTGCAATTTATTGCCTTGTGACCAAACTCATTGCATGAGTAGCAATATCCTTGGAAAATTTGTCCTTTCCCATATACCTATCTTTCATGTGTCCTGCACTGTGAAGCCATGTGCCCAAACTTGTGACATGAAAAACATCTTCCATTGAAGAAACCTTGCCTAGACCCCATTGGTCTTCTAGTTCCTCTTGACCTATTCTGATTGTTGTTCCATCTGAATCTTCTTTGTTCATTGTCCCTGTTCCTGCTGGACTCACTGCAATCTAACTCATCCTTGGGAGTTTCACTTTCACTTCCACTCTCATCTGAGAAACCCTCTTCTGAAGTATCCTCTTCTTCTAAAGTGTCTTCGAAACTGGTAGTTAACTTGTCTTCTTGAACCTGTTTGGAACCAAGACCTATCTTGTTTGTTGCTCTTCTTTGTATCTTGACTATTTTATCCACACTCTTTGCACTGTTTACATACTTGTATAGCTTATTCTTGGAATCCTCTAAATCTTCTTTTAATAGGGCCACTTCTTGTGTTAACTTTTCACATTCCAAGATCTTTGCTTCTAACTTATCTTTGAACTTGCTTGCCTTAGCTTTTGACTTTTCTAGATCCTCTATGAGCAATAATATTTCTTCATCACATTCTTGAAATTGTCTTTCAAGCTTAGAGTGTTGCTTTCTTACCTTCTTTACTATGTCAAGGGCATAGATAAGTTCTCCCTTGAGATCATATCCATTCTCTACTGAATAATCCTCTATTTGTTTACCTTTGTCCATATCATTACTTCCTTTTGGCTTGTCTTCTATAGAATCACTCACTTCTTCTTCTAATGCCATTAGAAGATTTTCATCTGGTCTATCAAGTGCATCTTCAAAATCATCATCACTAAAACTATAACCATCCCTTGTGCAATCATCTTCAAGATGTCCAAATCTACCACATCTAAAACACTTGAGAATAACTGGAGTCTTTTTCTTAACTAGATCTTTTTCTTCAACCATAAATAAGACTTCATCTCTATCATTGTCTGAAAAACTAGTATCACTATCAACTGAGTACTTACTTGCATTATCCGCATAGTAGCTTCTCTTTTGTCTTTGGAAGAACTTCTTCCCTTGTCTATTTTGTCCATCCTTGCTCTTCTTCTGGTACTTGTGTCTTTCTGATTCCCTGTACCTGTGATCCTATTTTTCTTCTTCATTGTTGCTCTTGGGCTCTTTGCACTCTATTGCATAATGTCCATACTTTCCACAATTGAAGCACTTAATAGATCTCATATCTATGGGTCTTCTGGAACCTTTATCTCTTCTGCCATAGTTAGCTTCTTCATCACTGGAAGATTCACTGCTTGATTCTGACTTCTTACCCTTTTTCTTTTTGTCCACTTTGAATGCAACTTCTTTTGGAGGAATAGGATCTTTTGTTCTTATCTCAAATGTAGTAAGCATGCCAAGCAAAGAATTCCTTGTCAAAGAATCACTATCAATTGATGTTTCTATAGTAGAAACCTTTTCACTGTACCTTTTTGGAAGAGTCCTCAATATCTTATCACAAGCATCTGATTCATCAACCTTCATTCCAAGACCTTTCATCTCATGTATGAGTTCATCAACCTTGATGAGATAGTCATGAATGTTCTCATCATCCCGCATTCTTAGGTTCTCAAATTCTCCTTTGAGATTTTTGATCTTAGCCTTCCTGACATTTTTATCTCCTTCATATATGGTATGCAATAGATCCCACATGTCTTTTGTTATCTTACATTCCATAACCTTCATAGATTCTGATCTACGCAACCCTTTTATAATTGCATTCATAGCTCTTGAATTTGCATGCATTAGAAGCTTACCTTCCTTATCTATAGGAGGATTGGCTCCTGAATCATATCCAAATTCCACTACATCCCAAACTTCATTGCCAAGTGCCATCAGGTGAAATCTCATCAGCACACACCAATACAAGAAGTCACTCCCATCAAATACTGGTACTGCATTATTGAAGAACCCATCCTTTTGATCCTTTTGATCCATTGTGTTCTTAGACCACTTTTCCTTCAAGCTATCAAACTCTTCTGAAGGAACCCGATCTGATACCAATTGAAGAACACAAGCTTATACTGAGAGGGGGGTGAACAATATAAGACCACTTTTTACTTTTCTTTTCAATTCAATATTATGTAATGTATAGATAGTAATATCAATAGTAGTAATCAAAGCAATGCATAGAACACCATACACAATAGAGACACATATTTTAATGTGGTTCACCCAATGTGGGCTACCTCCATAGAGAAAATATTTCTCAAATAATCTCTTTGGGAATCCTTCCCAATTACAATGTTTATGGACCTCTATCCAAAGGAGATGTTGATCCCCTAATCTCAAGTTCATGGATCTCTTCCATAGGAGAACTCTTTCCCCTTCTGCTCTAGCTAGTGATCTTCTAGAAGACTTTGTCTCTCTACTACATTGACTGGTGGATCTCTCTCCACTTGAAGACTCCTCACTCAGAATATTTGTCTTCAATTGTCCTAGTTACTGGATCTCTATCCACTGAGACTCTATCCTCTATACTCTGTCACCTCCAAAGCTCTATCAATAGGCTCACTCAGAACCTTCTCAAATCTTCTCAATAGGTTCACTCAGAACCTACTCAAATCTTCTCAATAGGTCCACTCAGAACCTGCTCAAATCTGCTCAATAGGTTCACTCAGAACCTGCTCAAATCTGCTCAATAGGTCCACTCAGAACCTACTCAAATATGATAGACTTACAATGGCATTGAGAGGGGGGTGAATCAGTGTAGCTTTTTAAACTTAAATCTACAACTCTTAAATCTGAAATAATGAAAGCTTAAAACCAGATAAAGCAAATATCAACAAGAGAGCATCACATAACACAAGATGTAACGAGGTTCACCAGTTTTGGCTACTCCTCAAAAATAGACTGCTTGGACTTCCATCCAAATCTAGCCTTTGCAAAGCACCAACTTTACAATCAATTTACCAGCACCCACTAGAAGGAGCACCAACCCCTTAATTTATCTACACCAATAGAAAGAAGCACCAACCCCTGATTTACCAGCACCGACTAGAAGGAGCACCAACCCCTGATTTATCTACACCAACAGAAAGGAGCACCAACCCCTGATTCCAAGCACCAACTCAAAATTCTATATTAGATCACTCTTGACATAAAAATGCCTTCGCTTTTACAAGACCCTCACTAGTCTATTGCTCACATCAATATCATAGAAGCATAAAGAGAATTGTTAGAGACTCAATATGTTCTATACTCAAATTGCAGACTCAACTCAAATCAATCTCATAGAAGCATAAGGAGAATTGTCAGAGACTCAATATGTTCTATTCTCAGCATAAGAAGCAATCTCTTCTGCACTCTTATAGCCCTGTCTTATGGCTTTCTTTTTGTAGCCGCACTCTGTCTTTCAGCCGCTCTCTCTCAGCCGTGCTCTCTCAGCCATGCTTTCTCAGCCGCACTCTCTTAGCCACGCTGTCTCAATCGTGCTCTCTCGGCTCTGCTCAACACTCTCTTATAGCCTTGATCTAGCCTTCCTTTTTGTTTTTCTATCTTACATTCTCTTGCGGTAGCAACACCCTTTTATCTCTTACTGTACTGAGCTCAAACCCTAAATTATTAACTTATTGTCCATGAAACATACACATTCTTACAGCTCTGCTTACTACGCTCTGACAACCTTCTCTTCTCACTTATAGCTCTATTTACTGTGCTCTGATAGCCCTCTCTGCTCACTGGCAGCTCTTGTAGCCCTCTCTGCTCACTGGCGGCTCTTGCAGCCCTCTCTGCTCACTGGCGGCTCTTCTTTCTATAGCACATTTACTCTTTTAGCAGTGACATTTTAACTCTTTATGACAACACTCTTTTCAATTTTGAGCTGCACTTTTCTTCTACACGCAACTGCCCTCGTGACACATTTACTCTTTCAACAGTGGCACTTTAACTCTTTATGACGGCACTCTTTTCAATTATGAGCCACACTTTTCTTCTGCATGCAACTGCCCTCGTGACACATTTACTCTTTTAGTAGTGGCACTTTAACTCTTTACGGTGACACTCTTTTCAATTTTGAGCCGCACTTTACTTCTGCATGCAACTGCCTTTTTATAACAATATTTTCATCTTGAAACCCTAAGTCTTCTATAACTGCCATAATCCCGCATGCAGCCTATTAATAGCCATTCCTGTAAGTAACTCCTTTCTGAAACAATATTCTTACACGCAACCTATCAATAGATTTGTCTCTTTAATTGGGATTCTTAGCATAGCCACTGCTCGACGAATTTACTCTGTAACAGACCCTGTAACTACCGTTGTGACTTCCGTTCACTGTTCTTATTTTAGCTATAGATTTTATTTTGTAACTGCCCCTTTAACTGTCATTCTACTTCAATTAACTTAACTTCGGTTAACTCTTATTATTTTGGCTACGTGAATGTATTCTGTAACTACCCCTTTTACTGTCGTACTGTCTGTAGTTCACTGTTACATTTCTTTGTTTCGATTGAGTTCTCTTCTTAGCTCGTGCCAAGGCGACCTATCACGAAATTGTGACACTTCTACCCCTTTGAATTTTCTTGCCGTTTGACTGTGAAAACATGACATGCCGCGATATCATGACACTTTTTGCCTCCTTGTCCTCTTCTCGGCTTGCACCCGCGAAGACACAACATGTCACGATATCGTGACACTTTTTGCCTCCGTACACTCTACTTGGCTTGCACCAGCGAAAACATGACATGTCACGAAATCATGACACTTTTCTCTTCTTTGCACTCTTCTCTGCATGCACCAGCGAAAACATGACATGTCGCAAAATCGTGACACTTTTCGCTTCCTTGCACTCTTCTCGGCATGCATTCGTGAAAACATGACATGTCGTGAAATCGTGACACTTTTGCTGCCTTGTGCCTTTCTCTGCATTTCGCTCGCGAAAACGGAACATGTCACGAAATCATGACACTTTCGCTGCCTTGTGCCTTTCTCTGCCTTTGGCCCACAAAAACACATGTCACAAAATCATGACACTCTCGTTGCCTTGTCTCTTTTCTTGCCTTGACCCCGTGAAAATAGAACATGTCACAAAATTGTGACACTCTCGCTTCCTTATTCTCTCTCTTCTCTTCGGGTCGCGAAAACCCGACATGTCACGATATCGTGACACTTTTTCTCCTTAGTGCTTTTCTTCCCTTTGGGTCACAAAAACCTAACATGTCATGATATCACAACACTTTTTCTCCTTAGCGCTTCCTCTTGCAAATTGTCGCGAAATCGTGACACTTTTCCTTGCGAGCTCTTTCTCTCGAACCTGTCGCAAAATCGTGACACTTTTTCGTCCGTACCATCCTTCTTGCAAATTGTCGTGAAATCACAACACTTTTCTTTGCAAGCTCCTTCTCTTCGAACATGTCATGAAATTGCGATAGTTTTCTTTGCTTGCGCCTTCTCTCCGAACATGTCGCAAAATCACGACAGTTTTCTTTGCTTGCGCCTTCTCTCCGAACATGTCACAAAATCATGACAGTTTTCTTTGCTTGTCTTCTCTTTGAACATGTCACAAAATTGTGACAGTTTTCTTTGCTTGCGCCTTCTCTCCGAACATGTCATGAAATCACGACAGTTTTCCTTGCGCTTTCTCTCTATTCCAACACATCGCAAAATCGCGACAGTTTTCCTTGCGCTTTCTCTCTTTTCCAACATGTTGCAAAATCGCAACAATTTTTCTACTTGGCTTCTTTTCCTCCAACATGTCACAAAATCATGACAGTTTTTCTTTCTGGCCAAACATGTCACGATATCGCGACAATTTTTCTTTTTGCCTTCTTTCTTCTCAGCATGTCGCGATATTGTGACAGTTTCTTATGCTTACTCAACATGTCGTGATATCGTGACACTTTTCTTGTCTTTTTCTTTAAGCTTTTGCATATGGGCTACTACGTTCTTCTTGGAGAATCATTGTACATGCTTTGTATGACCTCTGAACTCCTATCCACAACATCAACCGATATCTCTGTCTGTGTTGACAACAATGACAATACTTTTGCTGCACCTAGCTCAACAATCTCCCCCTTTGGAATTGTTGGCAACACACGGGCAATATCCCGTAACTCTTCTCCCCCTTTGACAATAATACCAAAGGGCTACTGTAAACTCCCCCTGAGTCCAAGACCACTTCATTTCACACTGTCTTCTGAGCATCAACCCTCTGTTGCTCTCAATCCACCTAGCCAAAAATACGTCTGCAGCAAGTTTTGCGTCGTTACAGCCAAACTTAGCAATCATCTTCACCTTTTGTGTTCTCTACGCACTCTGCTCTTTCTGCGCACTCACTTCGCACACATACACAACACTACCTCAAACCACTATATAAACTGAAAACACACTTTAACAACTATACGATAGTTTCTCGACTGCCTGCCATTCATCCTCAGATAACCAATCAAATACATAGGAGTATTAAAATAAAACTTTAATATTACTCCCCCTGAGGATGTGCCACCTGGAGTGGCTTAGTGCAATAACGGAGTAGTCTCCTTCAGTACAAGGAGACATGATTCCCTTTCTTCTGTATTTCTCTAGAATTTCTTGAACTTGGGCTTGAGTTTTTCAACTACATCCCTGTTTTGCACCTTTTCGTGAATTTGAACATTTCTCTTGCGTGGTTGTCTCTTGTGCATCCTTGATGGATAATTATTTTCCTATCTGTATTGCACATGATATGTTCCCTGTCTGTGTTGCACTCTTTGTGTCTGATGGAATCTGCGGTCTTGCCTTAGATTAGATGCAGAGGTGCTTGGACAAAACCTTGCTATGTGCCCATGACCATTACATTTAAAACATTGCACATGGTGTTCACTCAGAAGAGCAAATCTATTTCTACCAACATAACTCCTTGATTTATTATTCAATCCACAATAAATTGCCTGGTGACCATAATGGTTGCATCTAAAACAATAGCCGTTAAAAGCATTATTATGAAAAGAGTGAGAGTGAGAGAACCTCTTTTGTGGTGGTTGCTTTGTTGTAGATCTTCTTTGATATTTTCTTCCTTTTGAAGATTTAGCTTTAGAATTTTCTTTCTTCTTTCCTTCATCAGTGAACTTCTTCTTCTCTGCATTTTTGGAAGATGATGCTTGTTCAGCTTCATATCCAAGACCAAGCTTACACATGGGGCTTCTTTGTTGCCTTATCATTTTATCTAGTAGCTCTGTGCTCTTCTCAAATTTGAGATTTGTATTGGCCTCTTCTAGTTGTTTCCTCAATAAAAAAATCTCCTCTTCTTGTTTGTAGTAAACAAACTCTTTATCATTGATATGTGACTTCAATGCTTCTTCTATTTTATTAACTTTGTGAATTTGTAAGAAGAGATCTTCAATATTACCCTCATATTCTTCCAACTTCTTGGATAGTATTTTGTTCTTTTTCCTTTCTAAACCCAACTCTTCAAGTGTAGAGATCAACTCACCTTCTAGATCTACTTTAGCCTCAGAGTTTTCACCACATACTTCAGAGTTCACTTCTTCTTCCTTTTCTGATTCTACTTCTTCAAATGCCATGAAAAGAGCTTCACCTATTTCCTCTTCAGAATCCTCACTGGAGCTGTCTTCTGTTGAACTGGAATTCTTGGAGATGAAACTTTTCTTCTTGAAGTTGCCCTTTTTGAAATTCATATTTTTCTTCCAGTCACTTCTTTCTCGGTGTGTTTCTTCATCACTTTCATTCTCCTTGTTAAGCGGACATCTAGTTGCAACATGCCCAACGCCTCCACAGCTAAAACATTTAAATGGTAGCTTTCCTCTATATTTTCCTTGTCCCCTTTTTAGTTTTTGGACAAAGTTTGCTTCCATCTCATCTGATGTCTCTTCATATTTGGATTCTTGTTTTGCTTTCGTATTTTTGTGGGCTTTAAAAGTAGCTTCTCTGTCTGTAGGTTTAGTCTTTCCTATTCTCATCTCATATGCAGTCAAAGAGCCATGCATCTCATCCATACTAAAAGTATTTAGATCTTTAGCCTCTTCTATTGCTAAAACTTTAGAATCAAATCTTTGAGGAAGAGATCTTAGTACCTTTTTCACGACGACAACATCTTCCATTTCCTTGCCGAGTCCTCTAATCGCATTAATGATTCCATTGACTCTCAGCATATAGGCCTCTATGTTCTCATCGTCATTATTTTTAATGCTTCGAACTAAGATCGATGCATTTGTAGCTTGGCTTCCTTAATCTTACCGTATCCTTCATGAATGCTCTACAATTTGTCCCACATGTCTTTTGTCGTTTTACAACTCATGATCCTTATCAGTTCACTGTCTACTAACCCACACATTATAGCATTCTTTGCTTTAGAGTTATTCTCAAACTTTTTCTTCTCAGCAGCATCTGTTGGAGGAGTAGAGGGTATTGTGTATCCATTGTCTACTGACTCCCAAATGTCATATCCCAAAGCACATAGATATGTCTGCATCTTGAGTCTCTAGAAAGAGTAATTAGTTCCATCAAACAAAGGAGCTTTGTTGGATGAAAATCCTTCACCACCGACCATTGTGTTTCTTCCAAGATCACCTTAGCTGATTGAGCTTGTTCAAGAACCTTGCTCTGATACCAATTGATAGACTTACAATGGCACTGAGAGAGGGGGGTGAATCAGTGTAGCTTTTTAAACTTAAATTTGCAACTCTTAAATTTGAAATAATGAAAGCTTAAAACCAGATAAAGCAAATATCAACAAGAGAGCATCACATAACACAAGATGTAACGAGGTTCACCAGTTTTGGCTACTCCTCAAAAATAGACTGCTTGGACTTCCATCCAAATCCAGCCTTTGCAAAGCACCAAATTTACAATCAATTTACCAGCACCCACTAAAAGGAGCACCAACCCCTTAATTTATCTGCACCAACAGAAAGGAGCACTAACCCCTGATTTACGAGCACCGACTGGAAGGAGCACCAAACCCTAATTTATCTACACCAACATAAAGGAGCGCCAACCCCTGATTCCAAGCACCAACTCAGAATTCTATATTAGATCACTCTTGACATAAAAATGCCTTCACTTTTATAAGACCCTCACTGGTCTATTGCTCACATCAACATCATAGAAGCATAAAGAGAATTGTTAGAGACTCAATATGTTCTATACTCAAATCGTAGACTCAACTCAAATCAATCTCATAGAAGCATAAGGAGAATTATCAGAGAATCAATATGTTCTATTCTCAGCATAAGTAGCAATCTCTTCTGTGCTCTTACAACCCTATATTATGACTTTCTTTTTGTAGTCGCACTCTGTATTTCAGCTGCTCTCTCAGCCATGCTCTCTTAGTTGCACTTTCTCAGTCGCACTCTCTCAGCCACGCTGTCTCAACCGTGCTCTCTCAGCTCTACTCAATGCTCTCTTATAGCCTTGATCTAACCCTCATTTTTTTCATCTTACTTTCTCTTGCGATAGCGACACCCTTTTATCTCTTACTATACTGAGCTCAAACCCTAAATTCTTAACTTACTGTCCATGAAACATACACATTCTTGTAGCTCTACTTAATATGCTCTGACAGCCTTCTCTGCTCACTTATAGCTCTATTTACTGTGCTCTAACAGCCCTCTCTGCTCACTAGCGGCTCTTGCAGCCCTCTCTGCTCACTGGCGGCTCTTGCAGCCCTCTCTGCTCACTAGCAGCTCTTCTTTTTGCAACACATTTACTCTTTTAGCAGTGACACTTTAACTCTTTACGGTGGCACTCTTTTCAATTCTGAGCTGCACTTTACTTCTGCACGCAACTGCCCTCGCGACACATTTACTCTTTCAACAATGGCACTTTAACTCTTTACGGTGGCACTCTTTCAATTTTGAGTCGCACTTTTCTTCTACACGCAACTGCCCTCATGACACATTTACTCTTTCAGCAGTGGCACTTTAACTCTTTACGGTGGCACTCTTTTCAATTTTGAGCCACACTTTACTTTTGCACGCAACTGCATTTTTATAACAATATTTTCATCTTGAAACCCTAATTCTTCTGTAACTGCTATAATCCCGCATGCAGCCTATTAATAGCCATTCCTGTAAGTAACTCCTTTTTGACACAATATTCTTACACGTAACCTATCAATAGATTTGTCTCTTTAATTGGGATTCTCAGCATAGCCACCGCTCGATGAATTTACTCCGTAATGGACCTTGTAACTACCGTTGTGACTTTCGTTCACTGTTCTTATTTTAGCTGTAGATTTTATTCTGTAACTGTCCCTTTAACTGTCATTCTACTTCAGTTAACTTAACTTCAGTTAACTTAACTTCAGTTAACTCTTCTTATTTTGGCTGCGTGAATGTATTTTGTAACCGCCTCTTTACCGTCGTATCGTTCGCAGCTTCATCGTTACATTTCTTTGTTTCGGTGAGTTCTCTTCTTAGCTCGTGCCAAGGCGACCTATCATGAAATCGTGACACTTCTACCCCTTTGAATTTTCTTGCCATTTGATCGCAAAAACATGACATGCCGTGATATCATGACAATTTCTGCCTCCTTGTCCTCTTCTCGGCTTGCACCTGTGAAGACACAACATGTCGTGATATCGTGACACTTTTCACTTTCGTACACTCTACTTGGCTTGCACCAGCGAAAACATGACATGTTGCAAAATCGTGACACTTTTCGCTTCTTTGCACTCTTCTCGACATGCACCAGCGAAAACATGACATGTCGCAAAATCATGACACTTTTCACTTCCTTGCACTCTTCTCGACATGCATCCGCGAAAACATGACATGTCGTAAAATCACGACACTTTTGCTGCCTTGTGCATTTCTCTACCTTTCGCCCGCGAAAATGGAACTTGTCACAAAATCGTGACACTTTTGCTGCCTTGTGCCTTTCTCTGCCTTTGGCTCGTGAAAACACATGTCGCGAAATTATGACACTCTCACTGCCTTGTCTCTTTTCTTGCCTTGACCCCACGAAAATAGAACATGTCATGAAATCATGACACTCTCGCTTCCTTACTCTCTCTCTTCTCTTTGGGTCGTGAAAACCTGACATGTCGTGATATCGCGACACTTTTTCTCCTTAGCGCTTTTCTTCCCTTCGGTCGTAAAAACTCGACATGTTGCGATATCGTGACACTTTTTCTCCTTAGCGCTTCCTCTTGCAAATTGTCGTGAAATCGTGACACTTTTCCTTACGAGCTCTTTCTCTCGAACCTGTCATGAAATCGTGACACTTTTTTGTCCATACCATCCTTCTTGCAAATTATCGTGAAATCATGACACTTTTCTTTGCAAGCTCTTTCTTTCCGAACATGTCACGAAATCACGATAGTTTTCTTTGCTTGCACCTTCTCTTCGAACATGTCATGAAATCACAACAGTTTTCTTTGCTTGCGCCTTCTCTCCGAACATGTCACGAAATCATGACAGTTTTCTTTGCTTGCGCCTTCTCTCCGAACATGTCGTGAAATCGTGACAGTTTTCTTTGCTTGCGCCTTCTCTCCGAACATGTCACAAAATCATGACAGTTTTTCTTGCGCTTTCTCTCTCTTCCAACACGTCGTGAAATCATGACAATTTTCCTTGCACTTTCTCTCTTTTCCAACATGTCACGAAATCATGACAGTTTTTCTACTTGGCTTCTTTTCCTCCAACATGTTGCGAAATCATGACAGTTTTTCTTTCTAGCCAAACATGTCACGATATCACGACAGTTTTTCTTTCTGCCTTCTTTCTTCTCAGCATGTCACAATATCGCGACAGTTTCTCATGCTTACTCAACATGTCGCGATATCGTGACACTTTTATTACTTGTCTTTTTCTTTAAGATTTTGCATATGGGCCACTACGTTCTTCTTGGAGAATCATTGTACATGCTCTGTATGACCTCTGAACTCCTGTCCACAACATCAACCGATCTCTCTGTCTGTGTTTACAACAATGACAATACTTTTGCTGCACCTAGCTCAACAAGATCTACTCAACAGATCCACACAAAACCTATCTAAATCTGCTCAATAGGTCCACATATAACTTGTCCAAATATGCTCAACAAGCTCACATAGAACTTGTCCAAATCTGCTCAATAAGTCCTCTCTAGGACTTGCTCAAATATGTATTGTAAGCTTCCATAAAATCTTACACAAAATTAGTCCACAAGCCTTCTCAAAGACTTACCTCAAATATGCTTAACAAGTCCACACATAACTTGTTCAATCACATAGAATCATAAAGAGAATTGTTAGAGACTCAATATGTTTTATACTCAAATCCCAATCTCAACTCAAATCAATCTCATAGAAGCATAAAGAGAATTTTTAGAGACTCAATATGTTTTATTCTCAAATATCAATCTCAACTCAAATCAATATCATAGAAGCATAAAGAGAATTGTTATAGACTCAATATGTTCTATACTCAAATACCAATCTCAACTCAAATCAATCTCATAGAAGCATAAAGAGAATTTTTAGAGACTCAATATGTTCTATTCTCAAATCTCAATCTCAACTCAAATCAGAATATATAATAGTTTGTTTCATGGAACTTGAACAACCACTTCACACAATCACTTGACTAGGCTCAATCAACTCTACTCAACCAATAACCTCAAGGATCAATATTTTCTCACAAAACCTAGTCCAAGCATGTATCAACCAACTCAAAATGTTTCCAACAATGCCCAACAACAAATCTCACATAACAATGATACTCATGTTCTTTTCTAACTCAAGTTCAAGTTCTTTGCACAACCAATGGGCTTCAACAACAATGCTTATAAATAAGGTTTAATCACAACTCTCAATTAATAAAACCTTGAAGCATTAAACCATCAACTCTCAAAAAGGCTAACCACAATCAATCATTTTCTCTCCAAAGATATTTTTAGAAATCAATCACCCATATCAATCAATGAAGAATATTGCCCATACCTTTTTGATGCCTTATGAGTTGTCCATTAAATTTTCCACACTCAACACACTTTCTTTTTACAATATCAAAAAGGGTTAGAGGTCATGAGTAATAGCACAATAAACAAAATAATATATTAATAACACCTTATTACTCCTACTCAATAAAAATGCACCGAACCCTCTTATGCAATAAATAATCCCTCAAAAGAATGAATCAAACTTACTTTTGGAACTTGAAAAAACTAGAAATATATCCTTGCACACACCTTATTTCTCTCTCAAAGAAATCTAAAGAAGTAGCGCTCAAAAATAGCTTTCTAATGATATATAATATGATATACTTCCACAAAGAAAATCAGTAGAAATCCCTATCTTTCCTAGGGCATACCATAACCTTATTTCTCCTTAGGCAACCTTGGCAAAAAATAAAATATTAAACTAAAATTAAATTCACTTGCCTTACCCACGGAGGGATTCGATCCACTGACTATTTTCTTCCCAACAACCAAGTCGTCGTTGGGCCACGCATCGTGATGTGTCTAAAAGGGCACGTCCACCATGCAATATCTTCGAACAACAAACCTTTGAAAAACAACAAGCGCGTAGAGTGCTTCTTCCTTGCAATCCAAAAAATAGATCTCATGCGAATCGAACTCAAAACCTCCTCCTTAGCACCAAGCCAACATACCACTAGGCCATGCCGGCCTTTGCGCTTAGGACTTCCGAATATTCACAGCTTTAACCTTCACGAAAATTGTAAGGCTTTCGAAACAAAAATCTCTTTCGCATGCACTTCAAAAACAATAGCAAGGGATACTTGGTAAATGAATTTATTTGGCATTTATATAATGCCTTTTGCATTCCTTAGCATCATGTCAACGCTTCAAATGTATTTGACGTCGGCATGATTTAATTTATAAAAAAATTAAATTAAATTTTAAATTTAAATATTATAAATTAAAATCAACCTTAGAACTTTGTCTTAAAGAGCCAACCTTAAGTTTGATAAAACCTTAGAACCTTGTCTTAATGCCCAGCCTTGGTATTATTTATAAAATTTAAATTCCTTGTGAATTTAAATTATTTATAAATAATTATTAAACCTCCTTTTTAAATTTTGCAATAATCCATCTTGGGTTTTTATAAACCAATCATTTAACATGTGCTCCTAATAATATTAAAATATTATGGAGCCTTTTTCCTTTCACTTTTGCACTGATGAAGATTTTTCCTGGATGACTTCAACAACTTTATTTCTTGTCGAATTCCTTGAGATGAGTGATAACTCTATTAGGTGACATCAATGACAACTCTGACTTAGAGGACTCAAAATGTCCAACACTCATGATATCAAACTAGTCAAGGAAAGCACAATGAAGGACAAATAAAATAGCCTAGTACCTCTCAAGGAACTGATAAATCAAATGTCATGTGCAAATGTTGTAATAGAAAAGGGCACCATGCCACTGATTATAAAACTTCCACACATAAGATAAAGTAGTTTAAAAAGCATAGTGTACATAATGTAAATGAATATGACTCTAATCTAGACATATTCTACAATACTCAATTTGTGCATGCCTAGATCATCAGAACATAGACACCTATATTACCATTTATTGACCATCCCAAAACATTCATTAAGGCACATTCAGGATATGCTGGCTATGACATTTCTCATCCCACATCACAATCCATTAGAGTTACCCACAACATAGCCTCCACTAGTAGTTCATGGATCATGGATATTGGAGCCACCCAAAACATGACTTCCAATAAGGACTTATTTATAGAATTCAACTCAAAAGTACTTGGTGTAAATCACATGGCTAACAAATCCTCTCAACCAATTAAAGGAGTTGGAATTGTTCGATTGAAACTTCCTAGATTACTTGATTTCTAGCTACTTGTTATTCTCTACATCCCTTCTTTGAAGCAAAATTTGTCATCACTATCCACATTCATCTGTCATGGATTTGATCTAAGTGTCACTGCCTAAGATAAAACTCTTTGAGTCATTCATCCACCATCTAAAATAGTGGTTATGATCGGTTCCTTAGATGGAAAAATCATCAGACTTGTTGAACATCCTACTTCTAAAGTTCACATTGCTAAAGGTGACATGACACTTAATGCCACCCTAACTCCTAAGAAACTTTTTGTTGATGCATTATGACATACTTGCATGGGTCATGTCAAACTTGATTGATTGAGACAAATGGAGTCCACCATCAGGGGACTACCACACTTCTCTTCCAAACCCATAAAATGTGAAGTATGCATCATTGTCAAATCCTATCAATAGCCTTTTTTGAAGAGTTATTGGAACTCCACACAAAAATTAGAGCTAGTTCACTCAGAAATTTGCGAGCCAATGCCTATTCCTTAATTTAAAGGTAAAAGGTATTACATCACCTTCATCGATGACTTCTCAAAGAAGCTATGGATCGGCTTTTTGGAGAAGTTTGAAGCTTTTAAATTCTTCAAAGCATTCAAGGCTCACGTAGAACAAGAATTAGGTTGTAGAATCAAGACCTTTAGGAGTGACAATGGTGGTGAGTACACCTAAAATGAATTCACACAGTACTTATCCTCACATGAGATCAAACATAATTAATAATACCAAGAACACCTTAACAAAATGGTATTGTCGAGCACATGAATAGGATAAATATGAACATGGCTCATGCCCTTCTTGTCTGCAAAAATGTGCCTCCATATATTTGAGCCGAAGCCACCTAGACTGCTATGCATGTACTCAACATAGTAAGTCCTTTAAAACCTGGCCCATCACCTCATGAAAAATGGATTGGACACCCTCCCACTTATAACCACTTTAGAATATTTGGCTCCATCTATTATGCTCATCTTATTCCAGAGCACAAAAACAAACTTGAAGCTTGAGCTTGCTTTCTTGAATGGAAAAGTAGAAGAAGAAATATACATGGCACAACCATAAGGTTTTGAGATTTTAGGATAGGAGCACAAGGTATACATACTCCGAATATCTTTATATGGATTGAAACAAGCCCCTCGTGCTTGGTTCAGCAAGTTGTCAGATCGAATGAAGCAACTCAAATTTGAAGTGTGTGATTACCAAGACATTGATGCAACATTGTTCATCAAACACAACAAATATAAAGTTACATACCTCATAGTCTTTGTGGATGACATATTTCTAACAAGTAACAGGGAACACATCATCAACACAATGAAAAAGAACCTTGCAAAGAATTTTGATATATTTGATCTGGATTGATGAAATTCTATTTGGGCATAGAAGTAACTCAAGAAAATGGAAAAATATTCTTGACCCAAGAGAAATACATCAACGATCTTCTAGAGAAGTCTCAACTCAAAGGAGCATGCCCTGTGAAAACACCAATGGAATCAAATTTGAAACTCACTGCAAATAATGACACACCAAAGGTAGATGCAACACTCTATAGAATACTGGTTGGTAGTCTCATTTATGTTATTAACACAAGACTTGACATCACTTATATAGTGGGGATTTTGGCAAGGTACATGACCAAGTCAAAGGAGAGTCATTGGGAAGATATAATAAGAGTGTTGAGGTACCTAAAGACAACCTGCAATTATGGTCTATTGTATGAAAAGAATGTAAATTTCAAAATCATCACATACACAGACTCAAACTTTGTAGGAGATAAAATACTAGGATATCCATGTCTGGGTACTTGATGTTTCTTGGCTCAACACCACTTTCATGAAGATCAAAGTGATAAAATACTATAACATATTCTTCCACAGAAGCTGAATATATTGTTGTAGCTGAGATAAGCAAATAATTGGTATGGTTGAGAAAGCTATTACACACTCTTGATATCACTCAAAAAGATCCTACAAGACTACATGTGGAAAATCAATCAACAATCCACATGGCAAAGAATCATGTGTTTTACGAAAAAACTGAACACATCAGTACAAAAGTCCATAGGATCCAAGAACTTGTTCAAGATGGCACAATATAAATGCACTATTGTCCAAAAACAGATCAGATTGTCGACATCTTCACCAAGCCACTCCATAGGGTGAAGTTTGAAAAATTTAAACAATAGATAGGCTTAACAATGGAGATGCAATAAGATCAACAAGGCTAATGCCTATTTGTAAAACCACCTTAATATGGGTAAAAAGTATTGGTTGATATTTTCTCTATCCCATTTGTGAAAATCCTTTGTGGGCATGAAAGGATAAGGGTTGTACTAGTTTTGTAAAATTAAAACCTGTGAAAAATCGAAAGGGCATGGGGGTTGACCAAATGGTTTATGGAGACCCAGCAAATCAGAGCTACATTTCATGGATAATTGGCTAATAATATACATAAAGAGCCACATGATCCACTCATCTACTGAAATAAAATGACCTTCTACCATTAAGGGGGGATTGAAAAGATATTTTAATGCTACAAGGTCATGTTTTTTTTTGGGAATTTCTTTTTTATTCAGAATCTAAAAAAATACATTCTAAAAGGATTTCCAAGTGATCCAAGCCAACACATCATACGAAATACAATAAATCCACCAAGGAAATCCATGGATCATTTAACAACAAATTCAACAGGACATAAGAACCCATGACAATCGGGTTCCTCCTCCTTAAAATTATCTTTCCTAGTCCTCATGAATTAACTGATTAAGGAGTTTGGATTTCTCCTGATCAAGATCATTCCAAATATCAGATTTCCAGTAAGGGAATCCTTCATAATATCACTTCACCAAAAAATTAGCCACTCTATCCCATTATCTTGGGATATGAACAAAATAAATTTCAACAAAATTCCTAGCCAAGCTCAAAATCTATTTCACTATTCTAACCATAAACCAGGAAGCATCCTGAAAATGCTTTTTATTCAAAAGAGACACCACTATCATGAAATCAGATTCACAAATAACCCTTCTCCATCCCAAAGAAAAAGTTGTTTCCAATGCATGGAGAATTTCCAACACTTCCATATTATTATTCGAATGAATTCCCTTGTACACAAATAAAAAGAGGTGGGCCACACCCTTACTATAACGATCAATTCCTCCTATACCAACATTATCTGGGTTGCCCTTGGAAGAACCATCCGTGTTTATTTTGATAAAATCCCTAGGGAGGGGACTCCACTTCCCAGATATATTGACCTTCAATGAACCAATCCCCCTAATAGGGCCTCTTTTTGAAGTTGGTGATGATAAAGAAATCTCCAATCTATTGGTAATATACCAGTCAGAGGAAGTAAGAGGAGAACTTAGAATACACTTGGCCTCAATAGTCTCCTTAACCATCCTTTTGACTCTGAGCCATACCTATAAGGCTCTAAGTTGACATCCCTAAAAAATTCTTTGATTGCATTCCAACCAAATCTGCCAAAATATGAAGGAAGGACCAAAATCCCAGGCAGTTTGAAGACATGAAGCAGAGGTAAGGGGTCTACCCAAGATTTCCCAAAACTCAAAAATAGAAGTAGCATGGATGATGGGCCTTTTCCAGATCTACCACCACAAGTTCCATATATCTAGGGAATATGAGCATTGGAAGAAAATATGGGGAATGGTTTCCTCATTCCACAAAGAAAACAAAGTTAAGGACTATGAAACCTCTTTTCTGAATATTATCCCAAGTTGAACATTTCTTCTGACACAGAAGCCAAAGAAAAAAATTACATTTAGGCCAACCAAACTTATTCCAAATCTTCTTCCACCAGGGGACAATAATCTCCTCTCTTCTATGAATAATAAGGGTTTGATAACCTAGATAAAGAGTGTATTTCCCTTTTGAATTATGGCCCCAAGAAAGAATATCAAAGTCTTCAACAGAACAACACGGTCTCTTAGCCAAAATAGAAGCCAAAGTATCATGATCCTCAAGACAACCACCCTCTGGCCAACCCTGCAAATCCCACCAGTAGTGAGTAAAAGAATGACCAAGAGGACTTTGTCACTTGAAGTCAACCACCTTAGACCAGCCCGCATCAGAAAAAATATCTTGAAGAAGATGAAGGTGGGGGAAAGAAGAAAGGATAGGAGGATGATTATCCCAAGAATATTCCCAAAATAAGGTATTGTTTCCCTTATTAACAATTCAAAAGAGACCCTGCTTAATAAGCATGGCACCTTTTTTGAGAGTTTTCCAAATAGTCAAACCTTTCTCCCTCAGCTCCATTCTTGGAATCTCATCAGTCGGAGCACCACCAAAAAATTTGAGGCTAAGAATTTTAGCCCAAAGCTGACCAGGATTACTGCACCACCTCTAATAAAGTTTAGTAGCCAAAGTGAGACTATTCAAATCAAATTACCTCAAACCAAGACCCCCATATTTTTAGGGCAACACACAGTATTCCAACTGATCAGGCTCCATTTATTACAGTCCAGGTTTCCTACCCATAAAACTTTTCTAGAAAGAGAATCAAATTCTTTGAGAAAACACTTAGGCTACAAGGTCATGTTTATTAGTTAGATTCCAAATTAATTATTATGAGGCTTTAATAAGACCTCATTAGAATAGGTTATTTTAATGTGTAATGTCATTTCAAGTTCATTTGAACTTCATGTAATATGGATTTGGGAACTGTTGTGGAGTTTTCTTGCTTACCCTCGAAAGATTTGTCACGTCACGGGGAACTCTTAAAATCACAACCAGCACTGTGGATTCTGGCAGATCCACCTCATTAACCTAGGACAAGATTACTTTGGATAGCTCAAGATAGACTAGGTTGGGTAAGGAAACCCCAGATGGTGGGTTCGTCTAATAGATCTATATAATGCATATGCCCACTATGCCAGAAAAAATGTTATTTAGTTGTTTTGATGATTTTGGATGACCGAACCTATTAATATGAGTGCTCATTAAGCCAAGACCGATGCCTTATCCATTATAGAGTCGTAACTCCATTCAAATGATGTAATGTAAATAAAACAATTAAACTAGCGAGGGAAAGTGTTATTTATGGATTCTGATTGCAGTAATACATAAATAAGCTAACATGAGACAATCACACAAAATATGCCAAGGGAAGAGTTGAGATTTTCATTAATATAATATGTGCATAGAACAAATCAGTAGAGTGCTTGATCCTCATATGCCATTTGAGTACAATAAACCCCCAGTTTGAATGTTCAGAACAAGGGGCATCTCCTCTCCATCTTGATTGCAATGATGTAAGAGTTCTCAACTCCAACGCATTCCACAGGAAATAATCACAATGAACAACACACCTTGATAGTCCCTGGTAAATGACAAGAGAAGGGCGATAAGAAACACACACAGGAGATACAAGGGAAAATACGACTCAAACAATAGATAAAGCTATACCTGACTTTTCTCTCTCAAAGGTTCGATCAAAATTTGTTGCTATAGTAGTCTTCCTTATCTAGTGTGTGGTTGCTCGAGCAAGACTACAACTGTTTGCTCCAGCTGGATTGATCTCATTCCCTTCAAAATTAGGATGTAATAAAAATGGGCACGTAGCCCACGCCTTTTGTCTACGCAGGTGGTGGATGCGTATCTCCCCCTGTATAGCACTGGGATGGCGGTTGTGTTGCACTCGACTCGTGTGCTCCTAGTGTATTGGGCCCCACTTCTTCTTAATTTTCACATTCCTTTATCCTTTCATAACTACCTTGCATTCACATATGCCATCAACAATACCATGTTTCTTGCCTATAGGTAAGTATATGTATACAAAAAATATATTTGCTTTATTTCAATATTCACCTTAAGGAGGGTTACTACACGTGTTTAATTTTCACCGGGATAATCTTAAAACATGGGCGCACAACTTGTGCACCCTTCAAGAACTTGGTGCACTCCATAGGAAGGTGGGACGCACAACATTTACATGGGGCGTACTAAACTAACATGGGGCGCACAACCTTGCATGCCCCTCGAGATTTTGCGTGCTCAAAAATTAAGGTAAAAATCATTATCATAATTTGATGAAACTTTGCAGACATATAAACGGGCCAAATGGGTATCTAAATCAGTTGAAATAATTGAAAAATTCCTCCATGTTCATGAGATATGACCCTCCAAAGTTTGATGTAAACTGTGCACACGTTAATGGGGTGCACAACCTTAAAATGGGGCACAAAACTCGTGCGCTCATCAAGATCCTTGTGAGCTCTTCAATATCCTTGTGGACTCTATAGGAAGATGGGGTGCACTAGTTTAACATGGGGCGCACAACCTCACGCGCCCCTCAGGATTCCGCACGCTCCAAAATTAGTGCAAAAATCAAAGTTGTCAAAATTAAAAAATAATTGGCAGGTTTTTAAATGGGCTAAATGGGTATCCAAATCTATTGATATCACCAAAAACAGTCCTCCTCATTCATGATATATAGCCCTCCAAATTTGGACGTAAAACTGCGTGCGCGTCAATGGGGTGCACAACTTTAAAATGGGGCACACAACTTGTGTGCCCTTCAAGACCTTAGTGCACTCCATTGGAAAATGAGGGGCACAAAATTACTATGGGGTGAACTATCTTAGCATAGGGCACACAACCTTGCATGCCCACTCAAAATTTCACATGCTCCAAAAATAGGGCAAAAATGAAAGTTCTCAAAATTTGATGAAACTTTATAGGTGTCTAAAAAGGCCAAATGGGTACTCAAATCACTTGAAATAATCAAAAAATTCCTCCTTTTTCGTGAGATATGGCCCTCCAAAGTTGGACATAAATGCATACGTGCATCAATGGGGCACACAACCTTAAAATGAGGGCACAGAACTCATGCGCTCTTCAAGACCCTTGTGCGCTCCACCCTCTAGTGTAGGGCATGAAATTAGAGGTGAGTACATGGATTGGCACACCAAACTAGACCCTCGCACGCTCCATTAGAGTGAAGCACACGAACTCGACTTAAGGCACATAGACCTGTGCGCCCTTTAAGACCCTTGACAACCTTAAAAAAAATGCTCAATCTAAACCATTTCCACTAGAACCTGATCTTCAAGATACACAAATATCAACACTTTTGCAAACCAAAAATTTAGATTAAACCCAAGCCTTAATTTCTCTGGAGTCATCAAAAATTGGACCTTGCACCCTAAGCTCACCTAGACATCAATTTGATGAAAATTTTCAAAAACAATGGGGTGAAAACTAAGTTGTAACAATGGGGTACAACAGGAACCCTAACCCTAATCTCATTTTTCTCAATATATAATTCCATAACACAAAGGGAGAGATGTGATTTTTCATTCTCTCCATTGTAAAAAATCTTCTCCTTTTTTCTTGTTTCATGTGGTTGAGCTTGGGCACATAGCATTGATGCTTGCTACACCACATCCATTTTTGTTAATAGCATTGATGATAATTTTTGAATCATCCTCAATTGAAATATATTTCCATCCTTTTTCTATTGCAATTTTAATCCCTTTAAGAAGTTTCCAAGCCTCTGCATAGTCGTTAATTGAAGTTCCATATAATTCTAAGTGAGGAGAATTTTTTCTTCACTATTTCTAAAAACACCACCTCCACCAGTTTTTCCTAAATTTTCTTTAAAAGCACCATCAAAATTAATTTTGATAAACCCAATTTTTGGGCAATTCTATTTTACCCTAGATCAAAGTAGATCCTTTGTTTTAATTTCATTATTGAAAATGACTCTTCCATGTATGTTCTAATCATATAGCCAAGTTATTAGCATATATTTTACTACAATTGAGACTTCTCATGATGACTACCATATTTGTAGAAATTTTGGAAGAGATACAATAGCACGGTTCCAAACTTGGGCATGATTTTGAGATTTATTTTTAAAAATCCATTATTCCTTTCAAGCCATGAATTCTAAAAAATAATGGCAGGTCCAATCCTCCAAAAAATACATAATACTTTATCTTTGAAATAATTAATCCAATATTTGTACCATATTTGTAGACATTCTGCAAGAGAGACAATAATACGGTTCCAAACTTGGGCATGATTTTGAGATTTATTTTTAAAAATCTATTATTCTTTTCAAGCCATTTATTCTAACAAATAATCGTAGGTCCAATTCTCCAAGCAAAACATAATGCTTTAGCTTTGAAATAAATAATCCAACATTTCATCATCTGTTTCATGTTGATGGAGCTACCTAATATAATTTTATATTTTAAAAAAGCAACCCCAAATGGTGTGAACAAAGTGACAATGAATAAGTAAATGGTTTGATATTTCTAAATCCATCTCACACAAGGCACATCTAAAAGGTCCATAATGTCGTCTTGTTTATAGACTTTGTCCTATAAAAATCTTACTTTGAATTTCTAACCAAAGGAATGTTGAGGTCTTAGGGAGAGCATCTAATGATCCAACATTCTTCCAAGGAAAATATTTGGAAGAAGAAAATTTTATTTGTTCTGAATCCTCATATCTCAATTTGATCAAGTATCCACCATCCTTTAATAAATTTTAAACCAACTCATCTTTTCATGTAAAAAATGGTAAATAAAACTATTGAAGCATCTTTTGAAGTTCATTTGTGATTTTTTTGAGTTCCTTTTCTTCAACCAAGTTACTAAAAGAAATCCATGATCTAGAGTTCTTGCTTATAATAATATAGTCTTTGACCTTTAGACCTTTACATGCTAGGTATGATTGAGATAATGGTTGTAATTTTTGTTAGAGAATATATTACATTATTGGGTACATATCAATGCACCAAATTTGGTACATTATTAGATTAGGAGTTTATCTTATGTTAAGTAGTTACTTGGGAAAGAAGTAATAAATGCACAAGTGTTAGAATATGCAATGATATAAATGTTCATGTAGTCCACTTGTACATGATTCATAGGAATAGGTAGAGTAGAGCCCAAGGAGCTTATTTTCCTATATATATGTACTTTGAGCTATAGTAAAAGGGGAGAGTGTGTGAGAAAGATAAAGCTACTATAGAGTAGTGAGTAGGTACAATGTAGATATTCATTGTAAAGTTATGGAGTGTTTATAGTCCTCCATTATATTGCATTGTACTATTTTCGTGAACTTTCATTAATGGTATTTTACAAATTTATTACAAAATTCTATTTCTTATTTTCTTGCATATTTAAGTAGCATTATTATATAATTTCCATATCCTGCATATTTTACATCTTGTGGTTGCATCTCCATTAATATACATCACCAAAAGTTAATAGTGGTATCAGAGCACATGGTAGATCGATAGGAAATAGGGAGAGCCACAAAGAGAGACTGAGAGGAGTTCAAAAATCTTAGTTCCAAAATTTTTGAGATTGCAAGTGGCTAGAGTCTTTCCACATAGTTGCTAAAAAACTTGTGAAGACTAGGACTTAGTGTTAATTCCACTAGATTGATAAATCAACTAGTAAATTTTGTTATCTCTAGAATTATAGATTCTTCCATTACAATTTGTAACACTTGTAGTAAGAAATTTGGGAAGCTTCCTACATAGTGCTAGGAAGAATATCTTCATTAGAATCATTCCAACACTTGTAGTAATAAGTAGAAGACTGGATATTTTAGAGACCTAAGAAAAGGTTCTTTACAAGAGTTGCAAACTTGTAGACTGGAAGACAATAACAACCTTATTGTAAACTCAAGGAAGAAGAGACTCCATAGATGAGTCTAGGAGAAGATTGGAGATTGGTGATCTCCATTGAAGATTGAAGCCTGTCGATTGTAGAAGGAGAAAATAGCTCAAGAAGCTAAAAAAGACCTACAAGAGGTTCCATAAAAGAACTTCCATTTTAGGAAGATAGAATAATGAAGAAGGACAAGCAAAAAGTCCCATTCCAAATTCTAATAGTAGAAAATTTGAGAGATCTAAGAAGGAGATATCATTGCCAACACTTCCACATGATGAACACAAGCTTATACTGAGAGGGGGGTATATAGTATAAGACCACTTTTTAATTTTCTTATCAATATTATGCAATATATCAATGTCAATATCAATAGTAGAAACCAAAGCAGTGCACAAAAAATCACACACACATGAGACGTCAATTTTACGTGGTTCACCCAATGTGGGCTACTCCACGGAGAAAATATTTCACTAAAATTTTCTCAATCAATATCTTGGGAATCCTTTCTCTATTACAATGTTTATGGACCTCTGTCCAAAGGAGACACCAATCCTCTAAATCAAGTTTGTGGATATCTATTCATTGGATAACTCCTCCTTTGCTCTGGATGGTGATACTCTAGAAGACTACTACATCCACTACACTGGCTTGTGGATCTCTCTCCACTAAAGAATCTTGTCCCAAATCATAAGACCTATCCTCACTAACCTAGTTAATGGATCTCTATCCACTAGATACTTTTGTCCTCTCTTCTCTATCACCTCCAAAGCTCTGTCTCAAATTCGCACTAAACACAGTCCTTCAGTGTAGCACAAATTTGCTCAATCTCTAACTCTATTTTGGCACAAAATTATCCTCAAATATGTACCAAAATATACTCCACAAGTCCACTCATAACTTGCTCAATCTGTTCAACAAGTCCACTCAAAAATTGCTTACATATGCTCAACAAGCTCACTCATAACTTGCTCAAATATGCTCAACAAGTCCACTCAGAACTTGCTCAACTCTACTCAACAAGTCCACTCAGAACTTGCTCAAATATGCTCAACAAGATCACTCAGAACTTGCTTAAATCTGCTCAACAAGTCCACACATAACTTGCTCAAACTGCTCAACAAGCTCACTCAAAACTTGCTCAAATATACTCAACAAGTCCATACATAACTTGCTCATTTTTCTCAAATATGCTCAACAAGTCCACTCAGAACTTGCTTAAATATGCTCAACAAGTCCACACAGAACTTGTCCAAACCTGATAAACAAGCTCGCTCAAAACTTGTCCAAATATGCTCAATAAGCTCACACAGAACTTAACCAATCTCATATAAATATAAACAAAATTGTTAGATACCCAATATGTTTCAACTCAATGCTCAAACACTTTATCAACCCAAATCAGAATATAGGATAGTTTTTTTTATGGAATTTGAACAAACACTTCACACACTCACTTGACTAGGCTCAACCAACTCTACTCAACCAATCACTCAAGAAACAACCCTTGCTCACAAACCCTAGTCCAAGCATGTAAACATCAACTCAAAATATTTCCAACAATGCTCAACAAAAAATATCACATAACAATGATACTCATGTTCTTTTCAAACTCTAGTTCAAGTTCTTTGCACAACAACTCACTTCAACAACAATGCTTATAAACAATATTCACATAATAATGATACTAATGTTCTTTTGCACAACCCTAACTCAGGTTCTTCACACAACCAATGGATTCAACAATAATGCTTATAAAAAAATCTTCACATAACAATGATATTCATGATCTTTTGCACAACCCTAACTCAGGTTCTTCACACTACCAATGGCTTCAACAAAAATGCTTATAAAATAAGGTTTTAATAACAACTCTTTATTTGAAAAAAACTTGAAGCATTAACTCAAACACTCTCGAAAAAGAAACCCTAGTCAAGTCCTTTTCACTCCAAACTTATTTTCCAGAAAACCAATCAATCAACTCAATTATGGAAGAATGTGCTCATACCTTTTTATTGAAGATGATAGATCTCATAAATCTATTACAAGCACAAACACTTCTATGCCAAGCTCAAAGAGGTTAGATGATAATAATATAAATACTCAATTACATCTTATCACTTCACCTTTCAAAAACAACCATCCAAATACATAAAATATTTATCCAATAACACCTTATAAACTCCCAACTAATCATAAATTCAACATCCACCAAGATAACTCAAAACCTCTTTAATCAATTTTAATGGCAAGAAGAACTTGAGCAAAAATTAAGTCTTTTTTCTTTAACAACCTTAATAACATAAATACCTTCTCAACAAAATGATCTTTCAAAAACCCTTTTAACTCCAAATAGCACAAATCAATTTCCAATAAAAATAATCCTTCACAAACCCTTATAACTCCAAATGCAATTTAATTAAAAATAAATCTTTACAAACCCTTATAACTCTAAATGACCCTTTAAGAAAACCTTAGGCAATATAAATTCTAATAAAAAAATTACCTTTGCTACTAGTGGGATTCAAATCCACGATCTCTGCCTCCGCGAGCGCTCTAGCCACAGGCTTGACCACCGTGTGCACTAGATCCATGTTTGAAACCAACGAGCACTTCATGCTCTTTCTTCTATACCCGGCGCTTGAATCGAATGCAAACAAAAAACCTTCCTTTAGCACATCCATGAGAATAAAACGTGGGCTCTTCCTTTCTCAACGCCTTCGTAAAGTGTGCGCTACCAATGGACCACCGTGTCCTATGTGGCTCAAACCATACACTATCCTCTTTTTATCTTCTTCCCTGGCACTAATAAGACAAAGCTCTTTTTCTTCTTCCTCAAAATTCACGATGCACAAAATATCTTCAAACTTTTCGCATGGGACTTAATTCATCGAGGGGTAAGTTTCAAATGCCCCTTTAAGCATTAATTTATACACAAAACCACCATTCAAATTTAGATGTCGGCACTCATTAATTTTGATGACACTGACACTAGCTAAACATTTATATAATTTATAAATTATTTAAATTCCAATAGAATTTAAATTTTATAAATTATATTTTAAAACCTTTGAATTTAATAAAATTAAAGTCTTCCATGGGGTAAATTTAAACCTGCAACTTGTACTCCACTGATTTGATTTAAAATATTACGCCACCATGGGTTTAATTAAACCTTCATAAAACATTATTTTGCCAACTTGTTCTTCAACTCTTCGCATTGTTCCTGGTGTTAGTGACGGTGTGCTCCATGGTATTAATGACGACTTCATATGTTCATTTTGGCATCAATGATAACTTTTCACCTTGACATCAATGACAACTAAATGAGCTCAAAATTTCGAACACCATAGTAGAAGGTTGAAGGAAAGTTCTCATTGGGAAGACTATAGAAGCTACTAGGTTGAAGACCCTAGAGAAGAGGTATCAAGGAGAAACAAGGACAAGGCTTGGTGAGCCTCATTGAAAGAGATTCAGATAAGGTCATTAAAGGAGTTCCTAGGAGAACTCATTGGAGAAATTTACCACCAAGAATAAGTTTCTAATAAAGGAAGCAATTGAGACAATTATTGCCATCCGATAACAAGCCCAAGGGAGAAGGATTTGGCAAGAATTTTGCCAAATTTTGGAGGATATTGGTGAAGACCTCAAGATTTTTAGATTCTTGAGAAGAAGACCTTGTCTGAAGTTAGAATTTAACAAGGATATTGAATGAGAAAGGAGATAAACATTACTATCAAAGCTAAAAGATTTGAATATTTCATTTGAAGGCTAGAAGGCTCATTTAGAGAAAGGAGATAGGGGTTTTCTGAATTTACAACAGAAAATTGAAGGATTCTTGAAGAAAAATATCAGCTACAATTTGGAAGAGTTCCCTATCAAATTTTTGAGAGTCAAGGACAACATTTCAGCAGAGATATTGACTACTTTACAATCTGAAATATTTCATATTTGAGGATGGAGAGAGACCAAAAAGTTAGGCAACATCAATAGCTGCTAAGTTTCAGATTTCCAGGATACACCCTGAATATTGAAGTCACCTACTACAATTCTAGGGTAGCAAATTAGAGGGTTTCACAGTTGCAAATAGGTGATCTAAAGAGCTATTTCAAACAACCAAGAAGAGTTGCAAGTACATACAATAAAAGGTAGCAATATTATGAATCTAATCACCTTGCAATCCTTCATCTACATTTTTTTTTAAGGTAAGAAACTTTGGTGCAATAGGTTCATCACTAAAAATTAGGTTACTTAGTTCTTTATTAAGTTTATTAAAGCACCATATCAGAGTTAAAGTTGCAAGGAGAAGGTTACATATTAAAGTCTTCAAAGGGAGTGCATAAGATAGTTTCTTTTAAGGTTAATACCTGCACATTAAAATAGGAGTTAAATATATTTTGATACAAAGAAAAATATCATCTTCCTATTATCTAGTTACAACAAAGAAGACATTACTACTAAGTGAAATTTTTAGAGTTTATTAGTGCATTTGAGAGTTCTTTAAAAGTTACTATTAGTGCATCTTGTAAGTTACTTTGAAGGAGCAATAAGGTGAGATTACTATTGCACTATTTTAGTTGTTCTTAACTACATTAAACTTATTACTCTTAAAGGATTATTATGTGCATTGGTTGTTAAGTTAAAGTGAAAAACCAAAGAGCACAAATCAACGTACTATCAAAGTGTATAGAGACATTACTGAGCACACATAAATTGTAGCTTATTGTGGCCTAGAGAAGTCACCAAATAGGGTAATATTCCTCCAAGGAGTGGAGAATAAAGCCATCATCAAAACCAGTCGAAGGATCTACAAAACAAGACTAGGAGAGTCTCATATTTTAGGTGAAACTAAGGACTATTTTACAATGTTATACGAGCACTAAATGTATCTCTATTATTACATTAAAGGGAGAAAAATGTTAAGTGTCTTAAGGACACTCTACTTAGCCTATCATCCTATCTACAAGCATCCACCATTAGCACTAGTAAAAGTGCTCAAAGAGGAGCCATACAAAAGGGGCTCAACATCTACCATTTGCAAAGGGTAAGCACTAGCAAAATGTGCTTAAGAAATTATCCAATCGAAGGGCTTCATATCCGCAATTGGTAAGTTAAGCACAACCCAAGGTGCTTGAGCAAATAGCCATCCATAAGGATCGGTATCCATCTTGTTAAGGTGTTAGAAGATACCTTAGTCCAACACCCAAGGTGACATAAATCTATAGCATAGAAAGGGCCTATGTAAGGTGAATATAATCTATTGCACCCTACATAAAAACACATGCTAAGGATAGCATATTGAAAGTAAGGAAGAGTAAGGTATAAGGTGATATCAAAGGTGTATTACCATAGCTCCAATGTAGTCAAATATCCAGTCGATAACAATATTGAAAGCTACCATTGCAATGCTTGGAAGCCATCATAGCTAAAGCCTGTTTCATCACAGTGATGGTTACTTAAAAGGAGAGGATTGAGCACAAGAAACAATAAGGTATTTGCTAGCATGAAATGGACGTAGAATAAAAGACATTAGAAAACCTGTACATGCATAGTTTTGGAGTGACACTTGCAAGTTTCTACCAAGGGATATTGTGCCACTTGGCACAAAGGTGAAAGAGCATATCCATATTCATAACACCAACACTCAAGAGAAAGGACACCTAAGAAAAGTAACACCTCACATCATAGCTACAATGCTCAAGAAGGAATTTATAGCATTCATCAACACCCAGGAGTTACATTCAAAATTGCACCACATAACATAATGCCTTTCAAGACCCATAATAGGTGTTGCACCACCTAAGGAGGAGACAAAGATTCTTGGGAAATGCTTAGTGCCACTTGGAACTTGCTTAAAGACAAGGGAAGCACATTTATAGCCATGATAAGTATGAACACTCATAGAGGAGGAAGCACATTCTGAGTGTGCATTGAATGTAGATAAGTCAATGGATGTGTAAGTGGTATTAAGAGAAAGATCAAGGCATATTTAAGAGAAAATTTCTAAGGAGTTGAAAAGGAGTCAAAGGAGCATTAAAGCCTAATAAAATATGCACTACCATCACTATCATACGTCCACCATTGAAGGAATACATCCTCCACTATTCAGGTGGTTACACCATTATTATTTTTTGATTGGCAAAGATGTTTTGAAAGGATCCCATAACCTTTTACAAAATGGAGCCTAACTAAAAAAATACTCCTTAGCAAAGCAACATGAGAGTCATCCTATTACAGGTTGTTACAAAAAACCACAAGTTGGGCTTAAAAATCCCAACTTATATTGTACCCCTAATTTTCAAACAAGGTTAAAATCAAGTGTCTAGGTGATTATAGGTTGTGATAGTAAATGTCAAAGGTGAAAAGTTTCATAAAAATCATGAAGGTCCAAAAGAGTCTCCATGGTCATGAAGGTATAGCTTCGGGTCATCTTGTGCATAATTCATTCAAAATCATCCTTCATAAATTCATTCCTATCATGTCCATTTTACCATAATATTATCATTTTTACCACCCATATTTATTAAAGCCTCCGCTCCATCCATCTAAGTTTACACTTCATAATTCCATTTGTTAGTCATCCATCATCATCCATTCATTTTTCATCTCATGCCCATATCACCTAAATATAAGCCTTCCGCTTCAAAGTATGTGTTAAAAGTCCAAACTCGCAAAAATACCTCCCTAAGTTTACATTTTCTTTAAGTTTAACAATGATCAATATCATGCATGAACCTACCTCGATGTATCCAAGTTCCCTCAGGAGTGAAGTGTGTCGTATGCGCTGAATTTTTTTCCCTTTTCCAAGTTATCAAATACTAAAGTTCTTAAAGTATAAATGCCTTAGTCATCATGTCCGATAAAATTCCCATAGGCCATCTCACTTGATAAAATAAAGAAGCACGACTATCTAAGCTGATGTCCCATTTGTCACACCTGATCGCCCATGTGTCCATTGGCTATCACATCTAAGCATTGTCGCTTATATTCCCACCTTAAGAATTCTATCAGCTATATTATCCGATTCCCCTTTGTTTTTACTTGATAGCCCATACACCCTTTAATTATCATGCACACCCATAATCAATAACAACTAAAACTTTTGAAACTACATTTCTCATCACATATCCTAGCTGATAGTCCCCCTCATTCACCTGACTACTTAACCTTTGTCGAATAATTTAGCCAATGAACGGTCTTTCTATGTGCCTAAGTCAAATGTCTCAGTCGATGGTATATGATTGGTGGAAATCAATCTTAAACCATGTTTTCCATGCCTAGGAATGCATCCCCATTTTGGTACCATAGTAAATCATCATGTCCAAAGTCTTCTATGGAAAGTAATTGATCGATCTGCTCACCCAATGCTACCCCATTCATCAAATGTCTCAACCAATGCCATTTGATCGCTTAGAAGAATCAACGACATGGATGAACTCAGATAAATCACATGATAATTTCTCATTGGTCGGCCTTTGCATTCGATAGTTGCCTCACTTTATGCTCCAGGTGGATGACTCATCTGAAGATACTTGATATATTTAAAACCAAGTAGCTTCACCTAAATCTTCTAGCTATTGATCCATTGGTTGGTGGCATCACCCGCTACAATTTCATTGTACATATTCTTCTCCCACCAACATTTCATTGATTGAGTGCGATTGATATTTTTACTAAAGTCATCATTCAAGCCATGCCATCGATCGTAAAGTTAAAAATAATATGTTTCATCGACCTTATCATCCACTCGAGCACGTGACTCGTTTAATAGGGTGAAATCAAGTGGATATCTCATCCGATCCACCATATTTAAAAATAAGGTTACTTGATTTTAACTCCCGTCTCATGGGGTATCCCACCTGCACGTGTCGTCAACAATAACTATAAAATTTAACCTAGTGACATGACAAGAAAAGACAATAAGATTTAGTGACTAGACTAACGTTGGCTAGCTATTGGTTCACTAATCAAAGCTTATGAAGATAATTCATAAGAAAGCTTCTTAATAGCCCATCCAACGCTGACATCACTCGATATTTAATCAAAATCAAATAGGGTGACTAGTCACGACTGACAAAAATTCATCAAGGTTGACGAAAATAAAATAAGTCAGTTCTCACGAGTGTTCGAGCGCATAAAAGGAGTTGTTGTTCGTAAGTATATCTACACCATAATATGTTCATAGAAAAGGTAATCCAAACATAGAGACTATCAAAACCTGGCCGATGATCAAGGCTTAAGGGAAGAAATATCAAGTCACATGAATAAGTCTACCATACAAAGTGAAAAGCTTACGAACTATACTAATAAGAGTATATTGATGGAGCAAGCAATACTAGTAATAGATTCAATGCTAATTCAAGCAAGTTGAATCCTTCTAGATCTACAGAACATGACTATATCATCATTTAGTTTATGAAATGCATCTATATGAAGGTGAGTACCTGAACAAGGATCATAGCAACAAAGATGGGCCAAAGTGTGCAACAAGCAGAGCATGAACAACATAATAAATTCTTGTATATCAAGAGACACAAAAGGTGTAGTAGAAGAAAGTAGATGCCAAAGCTTCAACAATCTTCCTACTTTGGAAAGATACAAGCACCTCGATAGAGTATAGTTACAGAGGAAGCACCTCGATGGAGTATAGTTATGGAGGTACAATGTTTTTCACTATTACATTCATTTTTGTACCTCTAGATCTTGTTTTCCATTCTATTTTTCCTCCTTTCCTAGCACCTTAGTGTTTCTTCCACCTTCTCACCTATAAATATATCACTACCCTCTCCTTTCTGGGTATTCTCTCTTAATTGTTGTTCCATTTTGTTTCACAAAGCACCATCTCACCACCATTCCATGTACAACACTACATCCATTGTATTCGATTGTCTCCACACCCATCCATACTATTTCCCATTCTATTTCATTTCATCGTATTTTCTCTTTTCTCTCTTCACCATCATGTCGGGTCCCCCTCTATTTCACATCAAAAATATAATTACATCCAACCTAGTCCAGATCTAGCTAAAGATATAAATGGATGACTAGGACCAATATGAATATATATATATATATATATATGAATATATATATATATATAATATATTTTTTCTGGCCCACCATATGACCAAAAACAAAGGTCAGATGATCTCTTGCTCAAGATAGTCCAAGAACTCCCTTCAAATCAAAAAATAGTTAGAGTAGAAAAAATTTGAATCGGTGATACACAGTTTCAAGCAAATGGTAGTTTTACAAAATTTTGATAGCTTGCATCCATTGATATCTGGTTGTAACACACCCGAGAAGATGAAGAGACACAGAGTCAAAGGAGATACACATGGCTAAACCAGCACCAAGCAAATGTAATAAATTTTGGGTAATCTGGCTACATAAGGAGCCGAAGCGGCCAAGAGTCATCATCAAGCATCCATTGTAAAACTTTACAAGCAAGGTATATTGTGTCTCTATCTTTAGGTTATTGTATTTCCCTATGTTAGTCTTCCTCTATCCCACTCTTATTCTTCCCATTTGTGCAAGAATTTTTGAAGGTGTATCCGACCAGTTGAGATCATTTCCCACGATTGGATCAGAGATCGGAGGCTCTCGATTACTTCATTAGAATTGAGAGTTGTGTTCTTCTGTTACATTATTTGAATGGAAAGAACCATTGTATTGAATTTCATCAGGGTCCTTGGCACTCTGCTGGATCTTTATTGTAACATTTTCTATGAAATTTAATACAAATCTAGGTCTCATCCTTCTTGCAAATTTGTTGTGTAAATGTATGTGTTGTTTGTTTATGTGTTACATGATTTGAACATATGAATAGCGCTTTCTTTCATTGGTAAATGTTTATATCCATTACATTATTTGAATGTATGTAAATAAACCAGTTATCTCTTTTCTTTTTCAATATTTTCATAAAGATCTAAATTCTTGCTATGATTTCCCAATGGACAAGGCATCGATCTGCATTCTTGAAGTGTTATATTAAGCTTGGTCATCATTGAAAACCTAATTCAAACCCATTTGATCTGGAAGAGCTAAAGAGATAGAATATCCATGTTTAATTAGGCTCTTATTAGGGTGTCCAGACTTGACCTAGTATTTCATGAATTTACTTTAAAATCCCCTTATAGGTCGAAGTGGCAAGTCCACCAAAGCTTGCATATTGTTGTGATTCTAAAAATTTTGGTAGTGTGACAACAATATTTTAAGGATATCAAAATTTTCCACAATATTTTTTGACCATTTTTGTGGAGTTGAATTTTATGATTTTAGAATATAAAATGGAATCATGTTTATTTAACCATTTCATAGGTTTATCTCCTCATGATAAATTTTACCCATCAATACCATAGTTTTTGGTATTGTGGATACCTCTATGTATATCTGAGAGATTGAGAGAATTTAAAAGTTGAGCAATCTTGGCCTAAGTGAGATTCTATTGCACCAAAGTGTTGGCGACTCTAAATAAACCCAAAATATAGAAGAAGAAGAATCTGACCTGGCGCATACTAGATGCAACGGTAAAGAACTATTTCTAAAATTTGAAGACCCAAAGGTATTTACCCATACTCAAAAAGTCTTAGTTCTTAAGAAATATGTATATCAGAATAAATCTTGTGTATTGGTAGTAAATATTCTAAGAAGTATACTTTTATAGTTAATTTTGCTAACAATACATCTACTATTAACACCCTTGTGGTTAGTATCCCCATCCATCCTATGGCCCAACCAAATTAGAATAATCAAAATCAAAACCTTCAGGCCTGGAGGACCAGTAGGTATAGACCTTTTTGATTACCCCAAAATTTGCATCCCTTGCCATCCAAAGCTCACAAATATTTACCCAAATTTCAAGGGGATACTTTAGTTACTGGAGAAGATCATGTTAAAGGATTTCTATATGCGTTAGATAGTCTTGAAGTTGAACATGAAGATGTAGTTCTTAGATTATTCTTGTAAACACTGGAGAAGGATGCAAGAGATTGGTTTAATTGTCTCCCACTGATCATATTCCCAATTTTTAGACTATGGAGGAAGTCTTTTTAAAGAAATATGGAGAAAGAAAAAATGAACAATCCTTGTTAACCGAGCTTGCAACTATAAAGAAAAAAGAAAATGAATCTATAGAATATTTTAATAGGTGATTTTTCAAGACTAGAAACAAAATCCCTGTAACTCTAAGGCCAACTGATCATCAAGCCATATGTTTCTACAAAAATACTTTCCCTGGTGAATTCAGCTATGAATTAAGGCAACACAACACTAATACCATTGATGAATGTATGGACAAAGCCCTTGAAATAGAAAGAAACATGATAGATAGTAGTAAAATGAAACCATACTCATTTGAGTCAAGGTCTAGTCAAGTGGATAAAAAGCCTAAGAAAGTTGGATTCTCTTTGTTAAAGAAAAATGAAATTGACCCCATAGAAAAGTTATCTAACCAGTTAGCCAAGATGTTTAGCAACATGAATAATAGGTTATCTAGGATAGAAAGGGAGAAAAATGAAAATACTGAATCATCCCATCAGAATGATATCAGACAACCCTTTAAGAGGAATTTTAATAAAAATTGGAATAGGAATAACATAGATGAGGGGAACCATAATAATAATGGTTGGAAGAAAAGAGAAACACAAAAAGATGTAGATGTTGTTCCAAACCCTATACCCTCAGCTAATGTGATACTCAATTTTCCTTTCTTCTGTCAAGCTTGTGATGCTCCTCACAATCCTTTTGGATGTGGCATATACCTCAACATGTACCCTAATGTTAACCTAGAAGAAGAGTATGATGAAGAAATAAGAATAAATGTGAGTTGGACACAAGATGATGAGAATAGAGAAATACAATTCAAAAGAGAAATGAGTGAGTTACCCATATCAAGAGAGACACCCAAGGCTCTTGTATTAGAAAATGTGGAAATTCTAAAAATATCCCCAGATAATAGGTATGAGAGGATGAAACAAGGAAAGATATTACCTACAACTAAGGAGGTAGAATCATTGGAAAGGATACATGTCGTTCACCTAAGAAATAGGACCATTCCAGATAAAACTAATGGTAAGGAAAATAGAGGATCACAAGACTTGAATAAAGAAAAAATAACCAAGAAAACAAATAAACAACAAATAAACCCTAATGTTGAAGTAGAAAGTGATCCCTTAAAACAATTAGATCCCAACAAAAATACGGAAACCAAGAAAGTAGAGTTTGATGTTGGCCAAGAGTTAGCCAAATAGAAGATCAACATTACTTTTGATGAACTAATGACCATTCCTAAATATAGAGATCAGGTATGCAAAGCCTTCGATTTGATAGACCAACCCAATAACCACATATGCAATACTTCAGTAAGAGACAAGCCTTTACCAATACCTAGGAATCCATCTTCAGTCAGACCTTTTTACATATCCTTGAGGTACACTTCAGAATTGGGAGATCAATATGTGATACATAATTGTATGTTAGATAGTGGAGCATCCCACAACATTATGCCCAAGCAAGTAGTGGATCAACTTGGTTTAATATGTACCAAAGACTCACCTCCCATATCAATCATGGATAGTAGACAAGTGCCATGTGCAGGGATAATTACAAGATTACTTGTATTTTTAGATCAGTATCCTAAGAAAGGAATAGTGATGGATGTGGTCATTGTAGATGTAGACCCCTTATTTTCATTATTATTATCTAGACATTGGGTTGAGAAATTAGGAGGGTCAATCCAGTTAGATTGGTCATACACCACAATTCCATTAAATACTAAAGAACAAGCCATGCTTAGAAGAGAACCATTCCATAAATACTCGATAGAGTTAAAGAAAACTGATAGTACAATAGTAAATTTAGTTCACTCCATTGAAGAGAAGGAAATGGGAGTCTATTCTATCTGGCATACACCCTTCTTATCTGAAGTCCCTGAAGCCATCAATATGGATCCACAAATAATAGCTGAGATAGATGTTGAATCTAATAGAGTATTAACTACTGAAATGTGGACTATGACATTTGATGGTGCAAAATCACAAACTGGAGCAGGAGCTAGGAGTTAACCTAACTGATATAAAAGGAAATTATTTGGGTATACCCTATAGACTACAATTCCCCTACACAAATAATGTAGCTGAATACGAAGCCTTGCTATTAGGGTTAAGGAAAGCTAAAGAATTGGGGATAAACTATCTGATTGTATGTGGAGATGTAGAGTTGATCATACAACAAGTTAAATATAAATATCAAACCAAACACCCTAGGCTAAAACAATATAAATAGGTTTTCCAAGATGAAATAGACAAGTTTCTAGCTTTTAACATAACATATATACCTAGAGAACAAAACCATATAGAAAATCTATTAGCTATCAATGCGTCTAGAGCCGATTGCCTAGAAATAGATACAAAATATCAAGAAATATTTCCTACTATCTCTGTTTATCATCCTTCTATTCTAGATAATATTGTCTACTTACAGGTTTTTTAGGATGATATCAATATTAAATATTTCATGACTATGCAAAACCATTATGTTGATATTTTGTGTGATGAGTCAGATGAAGAAAAGTTGAAGGAGGTCATAGGAGAACCTATGGAGGTCATACAACTTAAAACCAACAAGCTCCCAAGAGGGTTAGTTTCTTTGGAAAGCCTTTTTGATGATTTTGATAGAGCATATAAACCTAGTATGATGGAGTCAGAAGTAGATGATGTTAATATAGGGATAGAACAAGAGCCCAAGATAGTGAAAATCAACAAGGCTTTGTCAGGAAAAGAAAGGAACCAATATATAAAGTTCCTCAAGAAAAATGTGGATTCCTTTGCTTGGAGTTATGAAGATCTCAAAACTTTCAATACTGATATAATGAGTCATATTATCCCATTGAAAGAAGGAACCAAGCCTCACAGGCAAAAGCAAAGAAATTTTAATCCTACTCTACACCTAGTGATGCAAAAGGAAGTTCAAAAACTGTTGGATGCCAAAATCATAAGGAAGGTTAGATTCTCATCTTGGATAGATAATCTAGTTCCAGTCAGGAAAAAGAATGGAGATATAAGGTTGTGTGTTGATTTCAAAAATTTGAATAAAAATTCACTCAAAGATAATTACCCATTGCCAAACATGGAACAATTGTTACAATCTATGGTAGGTTCAGCCAGAATGTCTCTATTAGATGGATTCTCAGGGTATAACCAAATAGCAGTAAATCTTGAAGATAGATATAAAACTACTTTTACCACGCCATGGGGCACATTTGAATACTTGAGGATGCCTTTTGGGCTGATGAATGTTGGAGCAACTTTCCAAAGGGTAATGGAATTTGCTTTTAAAGGTCTCATGTTCAAAATAGTGGTAGTTTACCTGGATGATATAATTGTTTTCTCTCAAAATCCAAAAGATCATTTTGGGCATCTATCTCAAATATTTGAAAGGTGTAAGGAATTTGGTATCTCTTTAAATCCTAAAAAGTGTATTTTTGGAGCTACACAAGGCAAGTTACTTGGCCACATTGTTTCTAAAGAAGGAATCAACATCGATCTAGAAAGAATTGAGGCTATTACAAAAATCCCACCACCAAAGAATCTGAAAGGAGTCAGATCATTTTTTGGGAAGATCAATTTTGTCAGGAGGTTTATCCCAAATTTTGCCCAAATTGCTAAACCAATCAATAACATGATAAAGAAATATGGGATTATCAAGTGGATAGAAGAGAATCTAGAGGCTTTCCAGAAGATTAAAAATACCATTACACAAGCCCCCGTGTTAACATACCCAGATTATTCAAGAGATTTTAATATCTATTCATTTGCCTCAGAAGATACCATTGCTGTCATTTTATCTCAAAGGGATCAGGAGAAAAATGAGAGGCCCATTGCATTTATGAGCTCTAGGATGAAAGGAGGACAACTGAACTACACAATGATAGAAAAATAAGCCTTTTCCTTAGTAAAATCTTTGGAACATTTTAAAGGGATTATTGGGTCCAATAAAGTAATAGCATGCATACCATACATAGTTGTTAAAGAGGTATTTACTCATAATGAACCTACAGGCAAGTCATCTAGGTGGATGGTCAAGTTACAACAATATGAGCTCGAGTTCAAGATAGTCAAAACCATTAAAGGACAAGGCTTGGAAAAATACATAGCCACCAAAGGAGGAGAAGAATTCAATAATACCATCACAACAACAAATGCATAGTCGAAAGACACTATAGATTGCTTCGAAGATGAATGGTATAAAGAAATAGTCTTGTACTTAAAAACACTTTCTTTTCCAATAGGTATAACTCAGAATAATATGAGAAGCATTAAAAAATAGGCATATAAGTATTACATTCAGAATAACAAATTATATTGGAGGCATCTGAATGGAGTATTATTACTCTATCTTTTTCAAAAAGAAGTCCTTGGTATAATTGAAGAATTTCATACAGGCTTCTATGGAGGGCATTTCACACCTAAAGCAACTGCTAACACCATAATGAGAGTCGGTTACTACTGGCCATCCATGTTTAGAGATGTACATCTATTTGTAAGAAAGTTCTAGAATTACCAAATATTTGATGGTAAGAAAAAGTTGCCTGCGATACCTTTAAAACCTATGGTAGTAGAAGCTCCTTTCACCCAATGGGGTTTGGACCTGATAGGAGAAATTAATCCAAATTCTTTAAGTGGTCATATATGGATAATAATGATAACTGACTATTTCACTAAGTGGGTGGAAGCTGCTCCATTGAAGAAATCAACCACCAAAGTAATTGTCAGATTCTTGGAAGAAAATATCTTGACTAGATTTGGAGCACCTAGAAAGCTAGTCACTGATAATGGAAGTAGTTTTATTTCATATGAGATGGTAGAATTTTGTAGTAAATATAGCATTGAGTTGGTACATTCAGCTAATTACTACCCTCAGGGTAATGGCCTAGTAGAATCCTCAAACAAAAACCTCATTACCAGGATAAAGAGATCCCTCGAGAAAAAAAAGAGGTTGGGACAATGAATTGAAGTTTGCTTTATGGGCTGACAGGATTTCTATTAAAAGAGCAATAAGAAAAACCCCTTATGAATTAGTGTATGGGGAAAAGGCATTGCTCCCTCCACAGGTAGAAAGGCCTACATTGGCTCTATTACTTCAAGATCACAAGAAACCAGATAGCCTACAAAGAAGAATGGACCAAATTGTTAAACTTGAAGAGGATAAAAGAAATACCTTCGAGAGAATGATCCAGGAAACTCAAAAAATAATTCAGGTCTTTAACAAGAAAGCTAGAGGAAAGCTATTTGCTGAAGGAGATGTAGTATTATATTGGGATCCAAAGAATGACAAGCCAAGAGATAAAGGTAAATTGGAACCAAAATGGTTGGGTCCTTATCAGATCATACAAAAGATAGGCCACCATACTTACAGGTTGCAGACCCTACAAGGAGAAGAAATGTAGTTTTTGATAAATGGCCAACATCTAAAAATGTACCATCCCTATGATGGGGATCAATTGATATGAACTATTTCTATCTACCAAAAAAAAAAAATTGAGTTGTTATTTGTGTCTACCTCTACAAAATTTCATGTTTTAGTACATTCCAAACAGTGTCAAAGTTTAGTCAGTAAGTTTTATTTTCAATATTGTTAGTATGATTACTTTATTCAGTCCTTTAGGTGACTAGGCTAAAATTTTAGGTGATTAGGCTAAATAGTTGTAGGTGATTAAGTTTTTTTACAAGTCAAGTTTTAAGTCTTGAGTCAGTCTCTACATGCCCTTATGTAAGTCAGGAAAATAAGCATTATTATAGTCAACTTGGAAAGTTGTAAGTATACCATGTCAAGAGGTCATCATGTATGATCAAATCAATTGAAGATTCTGAGGTTCTCAAGAAAACTTTCACTCCCTCAAAGTCAATCAGTTCTCTTGTCCTAGATAGAGCCTGTGTTGGGCTTAAAAATCCCAACTTATATTGTACCCCTAATTTTCAAACAAGGTTAAAATCAAGTGTCTAGGTGATTATAGGTTGTGATAGTAAATTTCAAAGGTGAAAAGTTTCATGAAAGTTATGAAGGTCCAAAAGAGTCTCCATGGTCATGAAGGTATAGCTCTAAGTCATCTTGTGCATAATTCATTCAAAATTATCCTTCATAAATTCATTCCTATCATATCCATTTTACCATAATATTATCATTTTACCACCCATTTTTATTAAAGCCTTCACTCCATCCATCTAAGGTTACACTTCATAATTCCATTTGTTAGTCTTCCATCATCATCCATTCATTCTTCAATTCATGCCCAAGTCACCCGATGAATATAAAGTCTACCACTTCAAAGTACATGTTGCAAGTCTAACCTCATAAAAATATTTCCCTAAGTTTACATTTTCCCTAAGTCTAATGATGATCAATATTATGAATGAACCTACCCCGATGTATCCATGTTCCCTAAGGTGTGAAGTGTGTCATATACATCGAGTGTTTTTTCCTTTTTTGAATTATTAAAATCCCAAGGTTCTCAAAGTCTAAATACCTTAGTCATCATGCCCAATAATATTTCCATCGACCATCTCATCCGATAAAACAAGGAAAAGTGGCTATCCCAGTCGATACCCCCTCTTCATCTCGCCCAATCATCCTAGGTCCATCGGCTATCACTTCTAATCAAAAGGGTAATTGTTCGTTATGTCCGCCCTAAGAACTTCATCGATTATGTTACCTAATACCCCTCCATATTCTCCCGATAGCCTATATGCCCTTTTTCAACACGTGCCCATATGTTGGTAGTGGTTAAGATATCTGGAATCTACCTTTCTCATCATATATCCTATACGATAGTCCCTCTCATTCACCTGACCACTTAACCTTTGTCAAATACCTTAGTCAATGGTCAATAAATTTCTATGCTGCCTAAGTTAAATATCTCGATGGTATCTATAATTACGTAATTTAAACCATGTTGTCCATACCTAGGTCTTTAAGGGTCTCAATTACGTGATTAATGTATCCCCATTTTTGTACCATGGTAAATCATCTCATCCAAAGTCTTATGTGAAAAATGATTGAGCCGCTCTCTCGATGCCATCTCATTGATCGAATGCTTCAATTGATGACCTTTGATCAATTAAGAAAAATCAACAATGCGGATAAAATTGGATAAGGCAAGTGATAATCCCTAATTGGTTGACTTCTTCTTGATGGTCACTTCACTTGTGCTTCGAGCGGATGACTCATCCGATGATGTTCGATAATAAAACTAAGTAGCTTGACCTGAATCTTATAGCTATTTATCTATTGGTCGATGACATCACCAACTGTAATTCCATTGGATATCTTCTACTGCCAACATTTCATTGGTTGAGTGCGATCAATGTTTTTACTAAAGTCATCATTCAAGTCATGCCATCGGTTGTAATACCCAAAGTAATATATTTCATTGACCTTCTCATCCACCCAAGTGCATGACTCATTTGATAAGGTTAAATCAAGTGGATATCTCATCTAATCAATCATCATTAAAATTAAGGTCTCTTGATTTTAATCTTCATCTCATTGGGTATCCTACCCACATACGTCTTCAATAGTGATGATGAAATTTAACCTGATGACATGGCAAGAAAGGACAAGGAGAGTTAAGTGACTAAACTAATGCGGGTTAACTATTAGGTTGCCAATCAAATATTTTGAAAGGAACACCTAAGAAAGCTTCTTACTAGCCCATCCAACGTCGATGTCACTCTGTAGTTAATCAAAATCAAAGAGAGTGACCAATCATGACTAACAAAAATTCACCAAGGTTGACAGAAATAAAAGGAGTCAGTTCTCACGAGTGTTCCAGCACATAAAAGGAGTTGTTGTTCACCAGTACATCCATGCCATCATATGTTCGCAGCATAAGAAGACCGATAAAGGTAATCCAAACATAGAGGCTATCAGAACCTGGGAGATGATCAAGGCCTAAGGGAAGAAATATCAGGTCACATGAATAAGTCTACCATACAAAGTGAAAAGCTTATGGATTGTACTGATAAGAGCAGATTGATGGAGCAAGCAATACCAGTAATAGATTCAATGCTAATTCAAGCAAGTCAAATCCTACCAGATCTACAAAACCTGATCATATCATCATCAGCTGATGAAATGCATCTTGTCAACATGACTCTATATGAAGGTGAGTACCTAAACAAGGATCATAGCAACAAATATGGGCCAAAGTGTGCAACAAGCAGAGCATGAACAACATAAAAAATTCTTGTATATCAATATTAAGAGACGCAAAAGGTGCAATAGAAGAAAGCAGATGTCGAAGCTTCAACAATCTGCCTACTTTGGAAAGATACAAGCACCTCGATAGAGTATAGTTATAGAGGAAGCACCTTGACGAAGTATAGTTATGGAGGTACAATATTTTTCACTATTACATTCATTTTTGTACCTCCAGATCTCGTTTTCCATTCTATTTTTCCTCCCATTCCTAACACTTTAGTGCTGCTTCCACCTTCTCACCTATAAATATACCATTGCCCTCTCCTTTCTGGGCATTCTCTCTTAATTGTTGTTCCATTTTGTTTCACAAAGTGCCATCTCACCACCATTCCATGTACAACACTACATCCATTGTATTCGATGGTCCCCACACCCATCCATATTGTTTCCCATTCTATTTCATTTCATCGTATTTTCTCTTTTCTCTCTTCACCATCACATCGGGTCCCCCTCTATTTCACATCAAAAATATAATTGCATCCAACCTAGTCCAGATCCAGCTAAAGACAAAAATGGATGACTAGGACCAACAAGAATAAAAATATATATATATATATATATATATATATATATATATATATATATATATATATATATATATATTTGGCCCACCACATGACCAAAAACAAAGGTCAAATGATCTCTTGCTCAAGATAGTCCAAGAACTCCCTTCAAATCAAAGAACAATTAGAGTCAAAAAAGTTGAATCGGTGATACACAGTTTTAGGTAAATGGTAGTTTTACAAAATTTTGATAACTTGCACCACTAATATCTAGCTGTAACACACCCGGGAAGATGAAGAGACACAGAGCCGAAGGAGATACACGTGGCTAAACCAGCGCCAAGAAAATGTAACAAATTTTGGGCAATCTGGCTACATAAGGAGCCAAAGCGACCAAGAGTCATCATCAAGCATCCATTGTAAAACTTTACAAGCAAGGTATACTATGTGTCCTATTTTAGGTTATCGTATTTCCCTATGTTAGTCTTCCTCTGTCCCACTCTTATTCTTCCCATTTGTGCAAGAATTTGTGAAGGTGTATCCGACCAGCTGAGATCATTTCCAGTGATTGGATCAGAGATCGAAGGCTCTCGATTACTTCATTAGGATTGAGAGTTGTGTTCTTTTGTTACATTATTTGAATGGAAAGAACCATTGTATTGAGTTTCATCGGGTCCTTGGCACTCTGCTGGATCCTTATTGTAATATTTTCTATGAAATTTAATACAAATCTGGGTCTCATCCTTCTTGCAAATTTGTTGTGTAAATGTATGTGTTGTCTGTTTATGTGTTACATGATTTGAACATATGAATAGTGCTTTCTTTCATTGGTAAATGTTTATATCCATTACATTATTCGAATGTATGTAAATAAACCAGTTATCTCTTTCTCTTTTCAATATTTTCATAAAGATCTAAATTCTTGCTACAATTACCCAATGGACAAGGCACCGATCTGCATTCTTGAAGTGTTATATTAAGCTTGGTCATCATCAAAACCTAATTCAAACCCATCTGATCTGGAAGAGCTAAAAGGATAGAACATCCATGTTTAATTAGGCTCTTATTAGGGTGTCTAGACCTGACCTAGTATTTCATGAATTTGCTTTAAAACCCCCATATAGGTCGAAGTGGCAAGTCCACCAGAGCTTGCATATTGTTGTGATTAGGAAATTTTGGTAGCGTGACAACCATATTTTAAGGATATCAAAATTTTCCACAACACCATAGTAATATTAGGAAGCCCTCGTAGGGGCAGAAAGGAGCAACCAACAAGATCATCCAAAAAGAAACCCTTGTAAGGGTAAGTTATGAGACGGGAACAAAAAATGTACACCTAGAAGCATCAAAGAAACCACCTGAGAGTCACAAAACATGCTAGATGTTGGGTTGCTCAAATTTACGACCATATTTGTTTGCTCCCATTAGGATCTTGAGTTCCTTCAAGATCTCGAACTGGTCCTTGTATTAATCTAGGAGGGTCTCCACTTGAGAGAGGAGAGAAGAGGTCATCCTGACCGCTCTCTTTAGGGCCTTCATAATATCATGGAGATCCTAGATATGACCACATTCAGAGAGGTTAGGCCAATAGGAAACTTTAGATGCTAGTATAGGGGGAGGCTGGGCGAATGTACCCTCAATAGGGTGGCTTTTCTTAGGAGCAATCTTTGGTTTAACTTGGAAGGAAAGAGAGTTGTCAAAAAAATCATTCTCAATAACAATGGGGCCTTACACTTTTGCTGCTACCTTTTCTCCTAGTGGAGTGATGGGGCTCAGTATTTGCGTGCTTGAAGTTCCCTCCATATTTGCATCAAATTCCAAGGCATGATTGGTTATAGGAGATACAAAAGTGTCTCCATTAGCTCCATCAGTACATTCACAGGTCCCATGGTAGAGACCACTGCTCCCATAGCTCTACAATCTTACCACTCTATAACATATCTGCATAACACCAAATGAAGTCCTTGGTGTAGGGGGAAGGATGATATCCCTCTCTTGACATTTAGGATCCACTCAACAGAACAAAAAGGTACTCCAAGATGTTGATGGTATTTTCCCCCGCAAGTGGTCAAGGAACACCAAATGGAAGCTCCTCAAGACCCCTTCAGGGCTATCCAAAACAAATTATTGGAGGATCATCACCATCATGATGTCCCATAGCTTCAGGATTGTTTCCCATAGAATGTCACCACTATCTCTACCCAAGGATTCACCTCAATCTTGAAAAAGATCCAGCTCCCCTTGAAGTTAATGCTTCTCTTTGTTAATGATTTCTTCTTCGTTCGAAATCACCATTACCTCAACAAGAAGGTCAATGGTAACTATAAAACTTAAACCATGAATGAAGATATGGCTGCCATCCCACGTCTGCATAGAATCCAAGGAATTATTAGTCATGGCCATTAAATAGTTGTAGGAAATTGAGGAGGCCATGATCTCTGAATATATCCTCAACAAGAGTAGTAAGGTGAAGCGAGATAGGGTGAGGGAGGTAGAGGATAAATGCATAGGCTCGGGAGGGATACATGATAACGACATGAGGGGCCAAAAAATAGAGGATAAGAAGGTAGAAGATCCTTCCAAAAAACATCTCCAATTGTAGTGGCACAAAACATATAAATTGCGCACCAGAAAAGCACAGGATAATATGGTGTTTGGGATTGAGATAGTTGGCACAAGAAATTTGACACGAGCAAGGAATCTACAATAGAAATGCAATAGAGGTAAAGTTTTACCTTAATTAAAATTACTTTCATTTACGTTGGGAGTTTTAGCAAAATAAACCTTACTACATTTGAAAGCATATCAAAGGAGTTCATAGTATTTCAAATCACTTTAGTTGAAATACAAGTATTTTAATATTTGCAATTATATCATAGGAGATATAAGGGTTTCTACTTGAAAAATCAAAATTTTATTATATTATAAATGTTATTATTTTCTAATATCCCAAATTAGGGAGTTATAAAGAATACCACATCAAACATAGTTTATTGGAGTTTAGAAAATCAAACTATTGGTTATTAGAGGATAAAGAAGTAAAATTAATTGCTTACTTAAAAGAGTTGGAATAATTTACTTATACTTGTCCCATAGTCACATTAAAAGGACAACAGAAATCCAACCATAGAGAACTTCATAAAATTTAAAAGTGCAGAGGGAGAAAGGAAATTAGGATTTGAACATTATATCATCAAAATATTAGGGAGATAAAAAGGATTCAACTCAAAGTAAATCTAAAAGCTACTATAAAGCACTTTATCAAAAATTAAGATTAATTAAATCACTTAGGAGATATAAGGAATCCTACAAAACCTAATAATTGAAGAGGTTTTATCAAGTTTTATCATATATTCAATTTACTTGAGAAAGATATAGTATTCTACAAAACCCTTAATTAAAATATTAGGGAGGCAAAAGGAATACTACATATCAAAATTATAGAGCATACTTAAAAGTTAGTAGTTTGATCATAAACTCAATTTACTAGGGAGTCATAAGGTAGACTACTACAAAGGATTCTCAAAATATTAAAGATATAGAAGAACTCTATTGATTGATCTCAAGATAATGGATGAAATAGTAAGAAATGCATTCAATAGTGAGGATTTGTTTCAGGAGGTAGAATTTTACTCTCAAAACTTAATAGAAACTTTTGAAGGATACAAGCTTTTATCCATTGGGGAAAAATAAATATTCTCATTATTCTCAAAGAAGCAAAAGAAGGTAATTTTGTAACATTAATTGGTTATCTTCATGAAGTCCTTTTCAAAGCCTGGTGGAATACACAAAAAATAGTTCTACTCACATTAGAAGAATGTTTAATGATATATCTATCATTAATTGTTTTTGCACATGCTCAAAACATAAAGCAAACTAGCAATCCTAATAAATATTATTGTGATGATAAACTAACTCATCATGAAGCAGATATTCCTCCAGTAACAATGCAAAAACTAAGAAGAATAAGGAGGAAGAGAAAGCATAACAAAATAAAACAAGGTAAATATACTCTTTAGGATATAAACAGAGAATATAATGAAGAGAGTACAAAGACTAAATCAAAATAAGAAAAAGGTCCAGACCAAGTTGAAGATCATCTAAAAGACAAATACAACATGAAGATCAAAGTAGAAGAAATGGAAGAACCAGATCCAAAAAAGAATATTTGAAATAAGAAGATCCATATTGAAGACTAAAGTCTTCAATACCCAAATAATGTAATACAAGAGGGTGTTAGAGAATATATTACATTATTGGGTACATATCAATGTACCACCTTTGGTACATTATTAGATTAGGAGTTTATCTTATGTTAAGTAGTTACTTGGGGAAGAAGTAATAAATGCACAAGTGTTAGAATGTGCAATGATGTAAATGTGCATGTAGTCCACATGTACATGAGTAATAGGAATAGGTAGAGTAGAGCCCAAGGAACTTATCTTCCTATATATATGTACCTTGAGCTATAGTAAAAGGTGAGTGTGTGTGAGAGAGATAAAGTTACTATAGAGTAGTGAGTAGGTACAATGTAGATCTTCATTGTAAAATTATGGAGTGTTCATAGTCCTCCATTATATTACATTGTACTATTTTTGTGAGCTTTTATTAATGGTATTTTAAAAAGTTATTGTAGAATTCTATTCTCTTATTTTCTTGCATATTTAAGTACCATTATTTTATACTTTCCATAGCCTACATATTTTACATCTTGTGGTTGCATCTCCATTAATATACATCACCAAAAGCTAACAATTTTGAGTAAGAGATGAGAGAATAAGGCTTCAACCATGCATCAGACCAAAAATTTGCATAACTTCCCTCATTGATTGACCATCTAATATATTACTTTATCAATTGCAAACTATATGATATAAAGTTCCATGTTGAACATCCTTTGGGTAGAGTTATTTTCCTAAACAATTTTGTAGCATCAAGATATCCTATATAATTTTGAAGTAATATTTTTGCCCAATTCTTTCCTTGATCTCTAAATAATATCCACCCAAGCTTTGATCCTAATTCCAAATTTATAAGCCTGCAATTCTGCAAGCCTGCTCCTCCAATATTATTTCCTTTGCAAACCTTATCATACTTATAAAGAAGAAACCTAAATTTTTCCTCACAACCTCTCCATAGAAAGTCTCTTTGGATTTTATCAATTTTTGATGATATACCTATTAGAAATCTTAAAAGTAAAATCATATAAATAGGGATGGATTTCAATATAGTCTTTATGAGTTGTAGCCTTCCTACCATGGTTAAGAACTTACCTTTCCAAACTGCCAAGCAAGCTTTCATTCTATCCAAAAAAGAGATCCAAATCTCATTTGTATTTCTAGACAAAGGAATAACCAAGTAGGTTGATGTAATTTTTTTCAATTTTAAATATTAAAATATTCATAATAATTTGTTGTAAATCTATGGCAGTATTAATGAAAAACATCCTGAATGTTGTAGTATTAACCAATTGTCCAATAGCATTCTCATAACATGAAAGTATTGATTTAAACTCCATGGCCTCACTAACTAAGGGATGAACCAAAAGAAAAGGATTATCAACAAATTGGAGATGTGATTCAAAGAAAATTCTTTTCCAACTTAAATACCTTATTTTTCCTTCTATTATTTTCTTTGAAAAAGCTCTCCCTAATGCTTTCGCAAGAATAATGAATATATAAGGAGAAAGAACCATTGAAGTAACCAAGTCCACAAGATAATTTGAAGTAACCAACAGGAGAACCATTGATCAAAATAGAAAATTTTGTAGTGCTATAACAAAATTTAATCCATTCACACCAACTATGGTCAAAGCCAAACTTTCTTAGAATAGCATGTAGAAAATTCTAGGAAACCCTCTCATATGCTTTGTTCATATCTAATTTCATAAGCTTATCTAGTTTTTTTATGGAATAAAGATAATGTATGGCCTACTATGCAATAATTACCATCAAAAAATTGTTTGCCATGAATAAAACCACCTTGTTCATTTGAGATAACACAACCTAGAATGCCCTTCAACCTATTTGCCATAATTTTTTAAAAAATCTTATAAATCAAATTACAAAGGCTTATTGGATGAAAATTATCAAAATATTTTCTTGCATTTCTTGGTAACCAATTTAATAAAATTAGCATTGACCTCACTTATTATAGTCTTTCTTTTCTAGGCCTCTTCAATCACAACTAACATATCACTGTTTAATAAATCCCAAAAAATTTGAATTAAAATTGTAGGAAATCCACTGGCGCTAGGTGCCTTGTTAGGATGGAAAGAGAAAATTGCTTCATGGATCTCCTCCATAGATGTCTTCTTCATCAATATTTCATTTTGTCCCTGTGTGATAATTGATGGAATATTTTACAAAACTTTATATTGTGCTTCCTCAACTTGCCTAGTATCTAATCAAGTGGCATTAGCTCAACTAGTTAGATTCCTCAACATTTCAAGGAGGAGACCCAAATTCTAATCTTGCCAAATGATACATGGATAATATCCAAGCTTTGTTGTAATACCACTATGTGGTGATGATGTAATATGGGTAGGGTCTGTTTCATTCCCATATAACCCATTAAAAAACAAAAAAAATAGCCTAGTATCTAACAAAATATTTTTGAAATAATTAATTGCTTCCTTCCTTATGTCTTCTTTGTCCTCAAAGTTTCTTCCGTTTGGAGTTAAAATATTTTTGATGCGATGAAAAAAATTGTTGTCACTATAGCATAAAAAATGTGTATTTCTCTCTAGATTTTGGAACCAATATGACTCCTCAATTTTCAATACATTATGATAATTAGAAAGTAATTATTTTTCTTTCACATTTGATCCGTTCCATTAATTTCTACTCTCTTGTAAATTTTTGAGCTTGGATTCAATTTCTTTATTTTCTTTAAAAATATTACCAAAAGATTTGACATTCTAAATCTTCATTTGATATTTTAAATATTTTATCTTTTGAACAAACTTGTACATACATGATCCTTAAAAATTTTAATCATCCCATCATAACATAACCATCTAGAAAAAATTAGGGTCTTGGAGCCAATAGACTGGAAGCAAAATGCTTTGGATGACCATTATCAGGTAACTCACAAATCAAAAGAATGGGTTTGTGATCTGATCCTACTCACAATAAAATATATAAAGAGAAAATATACTTTGTTTGCAACCATTTATTGGATAACAATAATCCATCCATTATTTATATTATATGATTTTACCCAATGCACCTATTATCCCATGTATATTGAAAACTTGAAGGACTAACATACTAAAGGCCATTTGAATTGACAAATGAAGCAAAATCTTGCATTGATGTAGACCACTTTGGAATACCACCCTTCTTATCCAAAGGATATGGAACAATGTTAAAATCACCCCAAGGAATCCATAGATCATAATGAATCATCATTTTATTTGACAAAAATATGCTAAGGTCCTTCCAACATCTTTCACAAGGAGTAACAATTGTTGGAGCATATACATTTATAGCCTCAACTTAGATATTTTTCTCTTTCCTACAAAATAATACTGCAACTCAATTAATTTTTTCTTCTAATAATTGCCCATCCTATTTGCATTTATCCCATATTATTACAATACTTCCTGAAGCTCCTTTAGAAGAAACTGCTAAACAATCACCCATATTCCAAATCTTCTTAAAAGCATCATTATGTTCCTCACTACTTAATTTTATTTCTTGTATTAAAATAAAATCAAGACTATAACAACCTATTAATTCCTTAATAACTCTTTTTTAGAGGTTTTATTCATACCCCTAATATTCCATGATATCATTTTTATCATAAATATTTTTTATTTTTATTAGTGGGCTTAGCCTCACTTCTTGTTAACATCTGTGATATTTTTGTTTGTCTTCCTAGATCAACAACCTTTTGAGTTTATTTTTCTCTTTTTTCTTACTTTGATGGCCTTTTTCTCCTTTTCCATTCCCACCAACACTCTCATCATCATCAATATCTTCTAGGTTTTTATATTGTTCACAATGAGACTTATATTTTAAAGATTCATGTTGCCCTAAAGAATCGAAAGTGTTGTTGTGGCCATTGCAGAACTAAGCCCAAATTTGGGAACCCACCTTAAAATTTTGTTTTTTTTGGAGTTTCGGAAATATTTGAGTGATGATTTTTATTCTCCCTTACCCATGAGTTTGCAATGTGAATCCCAAGGTTTATTGGATAATGTCCTTTAAGGTGTCAAGCATTGGGTTAGGTTTAATAGACCTAATTGTTGTTACAACTTTAAGTGTTGTTTAGAGTTTTATTATTTATTTTTGCTTTAATTGTAGTGTTTTTTGTGATTAGGTTTATTGTTTAAGTTGAAAGGTCAATTTTATATATTTTTCTTATTTGATTTAAATATAATTTAAACATTTAAATTGGATAGAATCAATTAAAAAAATATATAATAAAAAAAATAAAAAAATATCTATGTATATGAATACATATATGGATATAGGGCTTTTTTTACATTTGGATTTTATTTTATTTTATATAAATTTTATTTCATTTGATTTTATATATTGCTATATTGGATTGTTTACAATAGATTAATTTATGTAAATTCATTTTATGACAGATTAGAAAAGATTGTGGGCACGATTTTCAAGTGTCGAAGGAACAATTCCCAAGGACATCCAAGGCACGATGTTCAATGCATAATTTCCAAGTTGCCCCAAAAGGCCAACCAATTCATTTGAATACATGTGCATTTGGGTTAATAAACCCTCCATTATGTCCCTATCGACCACATGTGGGATAAAGCAAGATATGTAGAACCGGTTTTGCCAATGGATAACTTTGGACTGGGCTTGCCTGTTGATGTGGTGGATGCTAGGTGGCACCTAGAAGGTAAAAATCATAGGTTATGTGGTAGAAGAAGCCAACAGGGCTATATATCGAGGAGGTAGTGGCAATCCAACGAGTGAAAGAAGGTTGACATGGATCGAAATGGGAGTCAATGTGGCAACAATTACTTGACGAATGACGTGGATCTACACGTCGAACGTGGACCTTAACTTAGACACTTTGGACCACAATGGAAAATAGCAAGATCAGATAGCCACCGTGGCATAAGAACAAGAGGTCAAAAATGATATTTTTGCTCTTTGAGTTATTTTTCGACATAGTATAGAATAAGAGCTTGCAATGCAACGAAGAAGACTTGGACCCACATGGACATAGATTGACCACTGAATGGACCACACATAAGGGTGACAACGCATACTGTCGGGATGAATGGGTATAACCATCTAGGATTCCAACATAGAGGATCAAGTACAAGGAGTTTTTGGTGATAAGTATAGAACCATAGGATGTTCATATAGATTTTGGTACATGGTCGATGGGAGAGGTTGCACCTTTATTTGACCTTCAACTAGAACTGTATCCAAGTGATAATCGACAAGGTAGTTTTAAATAGTATGCATGGATATTAAAAGAGAGGTCATAGGATGGTTGAGCACTGTAGTTATAGTGGATTTGAAAGTGGTAGCCAACTAGGTAGACATTTTAAACTCAGGCACAATGCGGACCATCGTTGGAGAGTATATGTTTTTGGGTATGAGTGTCTACGTAGACTTGTTATGTGGGGTGAATTCTCTTATTGATGTGATGGGGTATGTGAGTTGGCTTAGAAATAGAGTGGTTATAGAGCCCATAGGGCGGATACGTAGTTTGTGGTAGCCATTTTGAAAAGGTGTAATGGCAACATCGGAAGGTAGTCATACCCACTGTTAGAGAAAAATAATTCAAAGATCACTAATGGGTGGTTTGCTTCTATTTTAAAGTAATTTTATCAAAATGTATTTTGTTTCCACATCATTATGAAACTACGAACTACGTATGTGTATTTTATTCCACTACATGAAGATAAAAGTGTCAAGGTTTTGTTCCCATAATATTATTTTTGTAATATTGAATAACAAAGATGTGTAAATGATAGAGGAATGCACCCATAGGTAAGAGAGTCAGACACAATCCAGATTTTTGGAATGATTCTCCAATGTAAAGTTAGAAAATCTAATATAATACCAAATACAAAAAGGAGGATTCATCTGCGCATGCTTGTGCAGTTGACCTATCTCTTTGGAGAAGGACATGGTATAATGTATTTGGGCAACACACAGGTTGTTCAAAAATATTTGTAGAGGGTCTTAAATGAAAGCTCCAACGTAATTCATGGTTAACATAGTGTGCGATATCTGCAAGGAAACATGTTTCATTGACCATCACCTTGTGTATGTCATGATGTATCCAATAGAATGGATATTATAGGGCTATAGATAGTAAGACATAAAAAAACCATCATACTGCTCTTCGTGAATTCATTAAAATATTACACATGGGTAGGTTAAGTTAGGTCTAACTCAGTTATACTCTGTTGTGCTCGAGGGTGCGATTCGTGGTCATTGGGAGTTTGCAGTTCTAAAAACCTAATAGATAGAAGCTTCATGAAGACTTATGACAATATAAATCAACTCACATAGTTAATCCAGATAGTTAGAAGTGGTAAGATTTCATGGGATGCAACACCAAATAGAATTGATACAACTCACAACATCGATTGAATCATAGAAGGCATCGTTGGATTCTGTTTGGTTGTTATGAATTGAGAAGAGGGTGGTTTCATAAGAAGACAAGAGTCACTCAAGTGATGAAGGCTATTGTAGAAATAACCAAATAATGGCTAAGCTATAGTTGGCACTTTATCACATGGCATTGTAAGAAATAAATGTTATTGTTGGTTATCAAAGGAAATGAAGAGCATGACAATTGCTTTAGAACCAATGCTTGGTGGAGAAATGCAATAATAAAAGAAAAGAATAAGGGTGCTTGGTGATGTTGCAAAATTAAACAAGGTGAAGTCAAATGAAGACAAGGAAAGCCAATTAACACTACAAATTGAAATAATATAAAGGTCATAGATCCATGCAAGCAAGCCTGAGATATAACGACAAAGGTGTTATTTAAGGTATTTTAAAATGAGAAGAAGAAGAGCGATAGTGGTGAATGTTATGAAAATGAGGAGATGAAATGAAGAGCGCTAGGAGGAGAAATTTTAAATACTGCTCTGAAATAGGTTATAGGGGTTTGAAATTTAGAGGTTGGAAATTTTGTGGAAGAAGGAGCTTATTTTTTGTTGGAAATGCAAAATACTACAAAAAATTGCACTCTATAAGTTGAATCAAAGGAGAAATATTTTTTGAATATTGCGGACTAACCGTTTATCTTTCTCTTCCATTCTTTTAGGCTTATAGACAATGTTTAATGCATTTTAATGGTTGCATTGTCGAATGTTTAGAAACATGGAATTTATTTTGTTTTCCTTAGAAGATTGCACCTAGTTTATTTTGGATCGTGCAAATGTAGCTTCGATTAAATTAGGTTACATTTAGAAATTATCACGTCTTTGGTTTTACAGGATAGGGTAGCATTATGCTGATAGTAGTTTATCTTTCAACGTTTTCAGTATTCTGGTCCATATTCTAGATTTTTATTTTTATCTCTCTAACCCTGTCTCTTTCATTTTTTTAAAATTTTGCAAACAAAATAAAAAGTACAAATAAAATTAAAACTTCAAAAAGAGATGCACAGATCCTAGATTAAGCTTTAATGTATCATCTTAAGCAAATTCAGTTTTACTTTGAAGTAAATTTGAAATTACAAAAATTACACAAAGTTGTTATTTTTAAAGGAATTTTGTAGTTTCAAATTTTACATGTTTTCATATTTTAAAGGAGGATTAAATTCCAAGCTTTGCACTTTTACTTTTCAAGCGATAAATTAACTTCCCTTTATGAAAATTACAATTTCATTAAAGGGGGTAATTTATATGGCATTTCCAAGGCTATTGTATTTAAAGCAATAAATTAGCTTCTCTTTATGAAAATTATAATTTAATTAAAGAGGAGTAATTTATATGGCAATCCAAAGGCTACTGTATTTTCAAAATTAGTCATGTAGATTATTTTATTTTCATGCTCAAAGCAAGATAAAATGAATCCATTCATCATTTCAGATTCATATTTTGGAGATAAATTTTAATCTTTTGTTTCATTCTCAAAGCAGGGTCTAAGGGAGATAAAATTTGATTAAAATATGTTTAACAAAGGAAGATAAAATATACCTAAAACACTCCAATATAAAAGGAATTAAATCACTTTTCATTGTGGTCATATGAGGGCCAATCACATTTTATTTTCTTTTAAGTTTCATGAACAATCAATAGCATAGCATAATAAAATAATACCAACACAGGCCCCTTGTTAACAGTTGCTTGCAAATCACTAAGGTATTCCTAGCACTTATTTGATACATCTTCACAATATTACAAGCATACATTAAGTAAAAGGAACCTTGGAGAAATTTCTATTTCTTTGCAAGAGAGGGTTTTCTAATCAAAATCCTAACTGTGATGGTGATTTTGCAATTGGGTAAAATTACCACTCAACATTTTGGTGCTAGAAGGAGGGCCTGAATTGGTTTACTTTGTTGCTACTTAAATGCTAAATTGTTCATGTTTACTTGAAAGGTTTATTTGAAGGCATTGGTCTTGGCTAACAAGGTTTTGTTGACCACATTCATTGATTTAAAAAAAAATCTTTAATTGATGATGCATTAATGCTAACCTTTTACAAATTGGAGAATGTTCTCTAATTTCATGGTTTAATTGATGCATATATTTTGGTTGATATACATGATGATTTACATGTGAATCATTTTAGGATTGTTAGTCATTTCATGCTTCTTTGCAAGATATTTCTTTGACTAAAAAAATTGGTATTAAAGTTGTATTCTTTAAGGTCCACTAATGGCATTGTTTACTCATTGGATGACAAGCAATCCTTTAAACATACTTGGGTCTTCACATCATGTGCCTATAGATATTTTGTGTTATCTACCTCAGTTTAGGCATGATGGAATAGAATCGATTGAGGAACATATTTAGGCATACAAGAACACTTTAATTCAATTGAAAATTATGCATGAAGATGTTGCTTGTAACATGTTTCCATTTACATTAGATGAATTTTCTTATGATTGGTACCTCAGTTTACCTGCAGGTTCTATCAATTCTTGGGCTCAACTAGAGGTAATGTTCCTCAATAATTTTAACAAAAATCTAGTTGACCCAATCCTCATGTATAAGTAGTTTTTCGCTACTCATAAAGGACCAAATGAATCTTTGAAGTTGTTCACTGAAAGGTTCCATGGGTTATATACTCAATTGATGGTACCCTATGTTCCTCTAGAGGGAGTTGCTATCCAAGTGTATTTCAATGCTCTTGACCCATCAATCTCTATGTATTTGCGAGGGATGCCTCAAATCACATCGTTATCCCAAGCTTACACCGAAGCAATAGCATTTGAACAACAATTGAATTTGCAAGGTTATGGTGGGGTTTTTGGATTGTATAATTCTCCATAATTTAATACCTCCCTTACCCACCCAAAATTTTGTGCACCTCAACCTACCATTCAAAATCAACCATCATTCTCAAGTGCAAATCAATTTCAGAATACCCATCTTGATCATCTTTCAAATCATGTTCCTAAGATAAATTTCAATGATTTTCACAATAATATTATTTTAGACAATGGAGGAGTCCTAGATCTAACTAGTATTGAAATGTGTGATAGGTCAAGACCTTCCATAGAGTTGAATGAAAGGATTAAAGTGGATGATCAAGAAAGCCAATGTGTTTCAAATAATGACCCACTAGAAATGAAAGGTTTAGAGTCATTATTTACAAGTGAGGATTGGGATAATCATAGAAAGCTGAATACAAGAATTGATCCCACTAAAGAAACCCTTGATCCACCAAAAGATGAATTTTTTGAAATTAAGGAGCATGAATTTGAAGAAGATATTTTTTTTGAATTTAAATAGGAATCAATAGATGAATATGAAGATTATGCAAAAAACACGATAGAATTTCATCCCTTGATTTTAGAAGATGATTATTATAATGGTTGGGGAAGATATGAGGAATTATTTGTTTCTCATACTCCTACTGATAAAATTTCTATTTCACTTGATATGTAGGATGCTGAAATGGCCATATCACATGAAGATCTTGCAATTCCTGTACAATCAGAAAAGGGCATGCTAGTTACAGAAATAAAGAAGGTAATTGATGAAAATGAAGGGCTACAAGATGATAATGATAGAGATCATGAGGAAAAATAAGAAATTGCAAATCCTCATCAAGTCATGGTAAATGGAAGTGTAAAAAAGGTAGAATCTCACCTTTTATGTTCAACCATTCAAAATCTAGGTAAGAGTTTGCATAATGGTATGTTGGATTCAAATGATGTTGATAATGAAGTTCCATTTTTGGTGAACAAAGAATTTTATTTGACTTCTTCTCACATGAGTAATAAGGTTGCCATGTTAAACAAGATGGAAATAAAGGCTTTGAGTAATTAAATCAAATTCATCAATAATTGATAGTGGAATCTAGGATAAAAACCTATAATGATCCTCATTTAGTAGATATCCTAGATGCTTGTAAATTGTTGCATAAGCATGATTGGCCTAAAGATGTAGTTAATGACTTGGCTTCAAATTTTTTAGAAATAGCTTCTTATTTGAAAGAACTCATATCTATTTGTGAAGATGAGAACTCAAGTTGGAATGATGAATCAGGTTTTGAAATCTACACCTCACTGAATAAACAAAAGATAATTGAAAACCATGCATTTGCTTGTAAATTTGATGAATCAAAATTTCAGCATGAAATTACTAATATCTTGGATATCAAATTGGTGGGGTGAGAGAGGTAAAATGAGAGGTGTTGTATTGTGTGGCTTAATATTACTTTGGTTGGATTTTTGTAAAGCTTGGCATGCATATCATGTTATATGTATTTTAAAGTGTGCTAATCATGTTTGGGATCCAAGGAAATGATAGCCTAAATTTTTGCATCATCTTGTACATATTGTATATTATTGTATATAGTTTTGGTTTTCATGTTTTTGTTTTTAGCTTTATTGTTTTTGTGCTTTGTCCTTAATTTTTGGTTTGGCAAGTTTTTTTGTTTGCTTTCTTGTCAATTAGGTTAGGTTTTGGGTTTATTTCCAAGTTTTGTTTTCAAGTATTGCATTTTGGGTTGGTCCCTCGATTTGAGGTAGTGTTTTGTGGTAGCTACTAATTTATGGCCTCTTGATCTTTTTTTGTGTTCCTTTGTCATGAAGGATGAATTACCTATCATGTGGATCAAGGAAAAGGGGATGAAATTGTTTAGTAATCATTCCTAGATTTTGGGACTAAGATAGTGAATTTTGGAATGATGAATCATTTTGCTAAAGCTACACATGAACACATCATACTAAAGGGTATTCCTTGGAATATTGAAGGATGAAGTCATTTTGGTTTGCAAATTAAGGCAAAAATCCAACATGCTCTATCTCTAGCTTCAAATACTTTCTAACCCATGTGGTGCATAAAATTTTGCAAAGCCATTTAAAAAAAGGTAAGCAAAGAAAAACATGCTAAAATTAGTCACCAGGTTTGGATAAACTCTACTGGGGCTATAGACACCTGATTGGTAGTAGGGATCTATCTAGACAAAACTTGTTAAAAAAAAGGCATTGAAAAATATTAATTTTAACACAAGGGTAATTTAGATAAACTCTATCGGGGCTATAGACACCTGATTGGCAGTAAGGCTTTGTCTATAAAAATTCTAATTATGAGCAATAATTCATAGCCTCAATGCAAAATATGTGATGGAGTTTGAATGGTTTTCAAGAATACAAAATGAAATCACTTTCACACACTTTAAGCTAAAGCAAATGGTTCATGTGTTTTCATTTGAAGTTATCTACCCCACCTTCTTGGAGGTTGCTAGATGGTTTGTTTTCTGATATTTGGTTTGTTTGTTTTTAGAACTTGGTTTTTCATCTAAAATGCTCAGGAGCATTTCCCAGTAGAGTCACCATTTTTTGTGGCCATTGCATAACTAGCCCTAAATTTGGGGACCCACCTTAAAATTTTGATTTTATTTTTAGTTTCAAAAATATTTGAGTGATAATTTTGATTCTCCCCTACCCATGAGTTTGCAATGTGAGTCCCAAGGTTTATTGGGTAATGTCCTTTAAGGTGTAGAGCGTTGGGTTAGGTTTAATAAACCTAATTGTTGTTTAATATTTTAGTGTTGGTTAGAATTTTATTATTTGTTTCTGCTTTAATTATAGTGTTTTTTGTGATTAGGTTTATTGTTTGAGTTGAAAGATCAATTTTATGTTTTCTTCTTATTTGATTTAAATATAGTTTAAACATTTAAATTGGATTGAATCAATTTAAAATAATAATAATAATAATAAAAATATCTATATATATGAACACATATGGATATAGGGCTTTATTTACATTTGGTTTTCATTTGATTTTATATAGATTTGATTTCATTTGATTTTATATTTATTGCTATATTGGATTATTTGCAATAGATTAATTTATGTAAATTCATTTTATAACAGGTTAGAAATGATTATGGGTATGGTTTTTGAGTGTCGAAGGCATGATTCCCAAGGATAGCCAAGGTGCGATGTTCAATGCACAAGTTCCAAGTTGCCCCAACGGACCAACCAATTCATTTGAATACTTGTGCATTTGGGTTAATAAACCCTCCATTGTGTCCCTACCGACCACATGTGGGATAAAGTGAGATATGCAAAACTAATTTTTATAGTAGGTAACTTTAGATCAGGCCCACATACTGATGTGGTGGATGCTAGGTGGAAGCTAGAATGCAATAATCATAGGTTATGTGGTAGAAAAAGCCAGTGGGACTATATAATGATGAGGTAGTGGCAGTACGATGATTGAAAGAAGGTTGATGTGGATCATACGAGGATTCAACGTGGCAAAGATGACTTGATGGATGATGTGGCTCTACACACAAAATGTGGACCTTAACATATATACTTCAGACCATAATGGACACTAATGTGATCATATAACCATTGTGGCACAATAACAAGAGGTCAAAAGTAGGATTTGTGTTGTTTGAGTTCATTTTTGATACAGTATGGAAGAAGAGATTGTAATGCAGTGAAGGAGACTTGGAATCGTGTGGACATAGATTGATCACTGAGTGGACCACATAGAAGGGTGAAAATGTAGACTGTCAGGATGAACAGGTGCAACCACCTAGGATTCCAACATGGAGGATCGAGTATAGGGAGCTACCGATGATAAGTATAGAACCATAGGTTGTTCGTCCAGATCTGGGTGCAAGATCGATGAAAGAGGCTGCACCTTTGTTTGGCCTTCAACTGGAACTATATCCAAGTGAAAATCGAGGAGGTGGTTTCAAATGAAAGTACTCATGGATATCAGCAAAAATATCATAGGCAAGTTGAGCACTGTAGTTATAGTGGATTTGTAAGAAACAACCAACTAGGTAGACATTTGAAACTCAGGCACAATGCAAGCCATCACTAGAGAGTATATCTGTTTGGGTATGAGTATCCATGTAGACTTGTTACATGAGGTAAATTCTCTCCTTGATATGATGGGGTATGTGAGCTGGATTGGAAATAGAGTGTTGATAGGGTCCACAAGGCGGATACATAGTTTACGATATCTAGTTTGAAAAGGTGTAATGGCAACATCGAAAGATAGTCACACCCACTATTAGAGAAAAATATTTCAAAGATCACTAATGGGTGGTTTAATTCCCTTTGGAAGTATTTTTATCAAAACATATTTTGTTTCCACCTCATTCTAGAACTACGAGCTGCATATGTGTATTTTTATTCCACTACATGAAGATAAAAGTATCAAGATTTTCTTCCCATAATATTGTATTTGTAATATTGAATAACAAATATGTGTAAATGATGGAGGAATACACCCATAGGTAAGGGAGTCAAGCACCGTACAGATTTTCAAAATGATTCTTCAATGTAAAGTTAGAAAATCTGAAATAATACCAAATACAGAAAGGAGAATTCGTCGACGCATGCTTGTGCAGTTGACCGCTCTCTTCAAGAAAGGATGTGGTAGAATATCTTCAAGAAAAACATAGGCCATTCACAAATATTCATAGAGGGTCTTAAATGAAAGCACTAGCATAATTATTGGTCAACATAGTGTGCAATATCGATAGGGAAACATGTTTCATTGAGCGTCGTCCCATGTACGTCACGTTGTGGCCAGTAGAATGGATATTCCAAGGTTGTAGACAACAAGACATAAAAAACCATCATAATGGTCTTCATGAATTCATTTGGATATTATACAGAGACAGGTTAAGTTAGGTCTAACTTAGATATACGCCATTGTGCTTGAGGGTGCAATTGGCGGTCATTAGGAGTTCATAGTTCCAAAACCCTAATAGATAGAAGCTTAAAATGAATTGGTGACAATACAAAGCAACTCACACAATTAACACATATAGTAAGAAGTGGTATGATTTTACAGGATGCAATGCTAGAGAGAATTGATACAACTCACAACACTTATTGAATCGCAAAAGGCATTGTCAAATTCTTTTATGTTGTTATGAATTGAGAAGAGGGCAGTTTCATACAAAGACAAGAGTTGCTCAATGGATGAAGGCTATTGTAGAAATGATCAAATCATGGGCAAGCTATGGGCCATCGATATTACCACACACCAAGGAATCCATTGGGTACTTTATCGCATGACATTGTAAGAAATAAATGTTACCATCGGTTATCAAAGAAAATGAAGAGCATGTCAGTTGCTTTAGAACCAACGCTTGGTGGAGAAATGCAATAAAAAAAAGAATAAGGGTGCTTGGTGAAGTTGCAAAATTAAACAAGGTGAAGTCGAATGAAGACAAGAAAATCCAATTAACACTACAAATTGAAATAAAATAAAAGTCACATATCCACGCACACAAGCTTAGGATATAATGACAAAGGCATATTTAAGGTATTTTACAATGAGAAGGAGAAGAGAGGTAGTGGCGAACATTATGAAAATGAGGAGATGAAACGCAAAGCACTGGGAGGAGAAATTTTAAATACTGCTCTGAAATAGGTTACAGGGGCTAGAAATTTGGAGGTTAGAAATTTTGTGGAAGAACAAGAAGCTTATTTTTTGTTGGAAATACAAAATACTGCAGAAACTTGCACTTTATAAGTTGAATCAAAGGAGAAATATTTTTTGAATGTTGTGGGCTAACCGTTTATCTTTCTCTTCCATGCTTTTAGGCTTATAGACAATGTTTAATGCATTTTAATGGTTGCATTATTGAATGTTTAGAAACATGGAATTTATTTTGTTTTCCTTAGAAGATTGCACCTAGTTTATTTTGGATCATGTAAATGCAACTTCGATTAAATTAGGTTACATTAAGAAATTCTCACATATCTGGTTTTGCAGGATAGGGTAGCATTATACTAATAGTAGTTTGTCTTTTAACGTTTTCAACATTTTGGTCCATATTCTGGATTTTATTTTTATTTCTCTGACCCTGTCTCTTTCATTTTTTAAGTTTTTCAAATAAAATAAAAAATACAAAAAAAATTAAAACTTCAAAAAGAGATGCACAGATACTAGATTAAGCTTTAACGTCTCATATTAAGCAATTTTGGTTTTACTTTGAAGCAAATTTGGAATTACAAAAATTACATAAAGTTGTTTTTAAAGGAATTTTGTAATTTTAAATTTTACATGTTTTCACATTTTAAAGGAGGATTAAATTCCAAGCTTTGCACTTTTGTTTTCCAAGCGATAAATTAAATCCCCTTTATGAAAATTACAATTTCATTAAAGGGGGAAAATTTATATGGCATTTCCAAGGCTATTGTATTTAAAACAATTTATTAGCTTCTCTTTATGAAAATTATAATTTCATTAAAGAGGCGTAATTTATATGGAATTCCAAAGGAAAATGTATTTTCAATGTTAGTCATGTAGATTATTTTATTTTCATGCTCAAAGCAAGCTAAAATGAATTCATTCATCATTTCAGATTCACATTTTGGAGAAAGATTTAAATCTTTTGTTTCATGCTCAAAGTAGGGTTTAAAGAAGATAAACTTGTTTAAAATCTTCTTAAAAAATGAAGATAAAATTTACCTAAGACATCCAAGATAAAAAGAATTAAATCACTTTTCATCGTGGTCATATGAGGGCCAATCACATTTTCTTTTCTTTTAAGTTTCATGAAAAATCAATAACATAGCATAATAAAATAATACCAACACAGACCCCTTGTTAATAGTTACTTGCAAATAACTAAGGTATTCCTAGCACTTATTTGAAACATCTCACAAGATTACAAGCACACATTAAGTAAAAGGAACCTTGGAGAAATTTCTATTTCTTTGCAAGAGAGGGTTTTCTAATCAAAATCTTGACTGTGATGGTGATTTTACAATTGGGTAAAATTACCACTCAACAAGTGCAAGGAATAGCCTCATTAGCATTTTTTTCTTTATGTTTCCCTAAAAAATCTAAAGTGCATAGATGATCCTTCATAGTCATTACTTTCTTATGTTGGCTTGGAAACCCTAAATTTCCTTGGATATCCTCCATATGATTTTCTTTATTGTACTACTTTTGAAAACCTAAAGTGCAATGAATACACTCTGTACTACTTTAATTTTTATTGTACTACTTTAATTTTTATTGTAAGAAGATTTTATGCTACTTGAGGAAAATAAAGATGATTTACCTAGATTAATCTTGACCTTCATCACCTCATTTGCTTTAAAATTTACCTCCTCATCCTCTTTTGCTTTAAAATTTGCCTTCCTCTCTTCCTTTGCACCTTTAGCTCCTTATATATTTTAACTTGTACATTGTACTTCCTCATCCCTCATATCATTTTTTCTTCTAATGATTGATTCGAGTGGACTGTAATGACCTTTACTATTTGATGTTGTAGAGGGGTTTTTCTAACCACTTTATTAGAAGTGGAAAATCCTTTATTTGACATAGCTTCTCCTATGATATGATCTTCTTGTTTCATATTGAAGCTAACCTTTAGCTCTTTTTGCATCATTTTTGCTTTGCATCCTCTTACCATGTACCCAATTTTATGATATTTGTAACATCTTAATGCAATGATTTCATAATCCACTTTTAGATCCCATTCTATTTATTCAAATTTAATCCCAATGGTCTACATTTAAAGTTCTGAAATATCCATGGTAACACATATTCAATCATATAGAGCATACCTTATCTCCTTAATAGGTGGTCCCTCCTAAAGTAATTCACCTAGAGTATTACCAAAATTCTTCAAAACCTCCTTATTGATGAGTTGATAAGGAAGTCCAAAAAGTCTAATCCATACTAGAAGCCTTTTAATAGTTTTTTTGTCCACAAAAAAAATTCTCACTCCAAGGTCTTAAATATAATGCATATTTACCCCTAAACCAAGGGCCTCCATCCATTATTATATCCCTTATTTATAAACTAGAGAAAATAAAAATAAAAAATACTTTTGGAAGAAAAATCTTGGAGTAATTTGAAATCAATATTCACTTTCGCTTGATCCAATTTTGAATCTCAGAAAAAATTGGCCAATATCCATGGAACTTGCATATTGACCCTCTGGTTTTAACAAGTATTATATCATTTTCAATCATCTCATCCTTCATAAAAATTCTAGTGTAGCATCTACTACCTAGATAGGGTTTTCCATATATTCAATCTTCCTCTTATTGCTAACTAGGGCATCCATATTCCAACTAAGGCATCTTTACTTCCAACTAGGCCATCCTTACTTTTAGTAAGGAATTTCAAAAATGACTTTCTTGCCATGTTACCTAGATTTTATTTACATGAATCCTTTAAAGTATCCTAAGATTTAGAACAAAAAGTGGCGCTTGTTATTTGATTGTGCTTTGCTTTCTACTTCTTACTTCCTACTATACTTCCTTCTACTTACTCCTAGAGGAATATATGCAACAAAAACTCTATTCTTATTCTATACTTCATTTACAATATATTATCAATATATACATTTCTCTAATTCCTAATCAAAGTAGCATTCCTTGATTAAGTTGACCATATTACCTTTTTCAAGAAATAATGTTGTAAAATAGGCTAAAATTTTGTTAGAATACCATATTTTAACCTTGAATCATTACTTATATTTTGATCTTCCTAAGTATAGGCACTTGAAGGTAACCTAAAATTCCATATGTAAAAAAATAAACCTCTTGGCCTACATTTGTCTAAAAAAGACAAAAATATTAGAAGCTAGTTATTCAAATGTGATGATAATAACACGAAATATTTATTAATAAATCTAAGTAAGCTATATGTGGCTTCTATCATCAAAATACCAAAATATTGTATTCATCGTTAAGTCAATTAAGCCATATCCATCTTGCCTTTTTATCAAAGATATATTTGTCATAATTTATTTTTTTATCAAATATATATTTTTCATAATTTCCTTTTCTATCAAATATATTCTTCATCTTTCTAAAAGTGCTATGTTTTTGCAATGGTGTCCTTAATATAATTTTTATTAAGAGATAAAATCTCACTTGGCCAATTGCCTCCCAAAATTTAAATTTCATCAAGACTAAGATCAACACCATGATTGTCTAAATTATTGCTATTTGATGTCCTTTATAAATATGATCACATTTCAAAGAGACCACCTCCAATAATATATGTTGAACATCAATAATAATATCATTTTTTATCCAATCGCCATATCCATTTTTGTCGATAGAATTAATGATAATATGTGGATCCCCCTTAATTGAAATATATTTCCATCCTTTTTAATTATAATTTTTATCTCTATAATGTTGAAATTATAGTCTAGTTCATGGCCATGAGCTAACTTTGTGTGATATATTGGATAGGCTTAGGGCATTTCATTGTACAATGTATTAATTATTTTATAATAGTTTAATGTATAATCTGAATGGGGTACAATTAACCTTGTTATGGTTAAACCCTAATTATTAATTTTAATTATCTTAAAGCCCTCTTGTTATGTTGGCTTAGGTTAAACTTCATGATGTAATTAGGAGTTTGGTATTCCCTCACACTTTTCATTTTCTTATCAGAGTGTTGCACAATGATGGAGAGTTGGCTAGTGTGATTTGTTTAGCATTAGAGAGACCTTAGTTGGAATCTCTTTGATGCATTTTTTATTAGCTTAGAGGTTCTTTTCCACATAACAGTTGACATGGCCTACTTTTACACCATATCTACCTAATTTTTGCATACTTAAACTTGCTCAACCAATAAAAATAAGAAAAATATCAACAACTAAGTAGATAAAATGAGCTAAAATGGAAAAAAGAGATTAGATTGCTCTAGTGAATTAGATTTTTCCAAATGGTAAGTCAAGATTGGTGGTTGCAACCTTAGAGCCTTTAATTTTTAATTTTTCGGGATCCATTAGGGAAAACATTCTATAGGCCATAACTTTTGCATATGAAAGTATTTAGAGCTCTTTTGTTTCAAATCACTCAGTTTTTGAGCTCTACACACTAATGACATCAATTCATGGACATGTTATTAGGGGTTAGGTTGTATAAGATGGACCACAAAGTCCTAGTCACTTACCTTAAGGGGTGAAATTATAGTGCTTGATCTAATTAGAATATTTTTTCCCAATATTTTTGGGAGATAAGGATGGATTTGTCATAGTTGCATTAGATTTTGAGTCTTTTGGAGGCTTGCAAGAAAAGGATTTAGAATGTGCTTTAGTCAATCCCTCTTCCTCCTTTAGGCAATTGATTTAGCTTATTCATGAAGATCTAATGCTTCATGATCTCTTCCTTCTATTTTTATCTAAGTACTCATAGAAGTTTATTATAGCTCTTTTTTTTAAGTAGGTTGTGAAGTGTCTAAAAGTTTTGAGGGTCAAGTTTCCTATGCTCTAATATTTTACATCTCATACATTGTGTTGAGGTGTATAATTTATTGAAGTATATAGTCCTTTTCCTACAAATAATTTAACACAACTTACAAGGCAACAATTGAGATCATAAAGGCAAAAATGATAGGAAATGCCTATGATCACCTACTTGCACATATCAAACCTTATAGTCTAGGAAAGTGATTGATACATTAAATGCAACAACATGGGAGCCATAGTAAGAATAACCCTAAATATAGAGAATTGATCACAAATATTTCCCATGCTTAGACTTTAGGAATCCCTAGAGAGTGTAGATGGCAATTACAATAGCAGTTGCACATCCTAAGGCCCATAACCATCGAAAATTAATGAGCACATATCCAAAGACCTTGAATAATCCAACAAATTGAATGAAGACATGAGCTAACACACAAAAGAGAAGTCATCCTTGAAATATTTTCACAATTTTGGAGGTAAAATCTCCTTCTTTTGTAATATATATAGTAGTTTTCTTAGAGTTTTAAAGGATTGGAAAGTTATATAGCTTTACCTTCATTTCATTCTATATAGCAATACTTGTATTCCTAGGTAGTCTTGTAGGCTATCCAAGCCCCAACTTATAACATAATATTATAATATTTTCATACTCATATATATACTGGAGGCCTATGACCATTTGGTTCTAATTGTTTGGTTCTCCTTGTCTCATTTCCTTTATGTATGTATTCTTATGTTTTCAGTCTGTGCTTATATATGCTCAAAGGAGTAAGTGTTTTAACTCCTAGTTTTAGATGCATTATGACTAAGGATGTTGTGCAGGAGGATCTTATTCTGATCTTGGTGTGTTTCCTCTATTAGCTTGGGTTCTTACTTTTCACTATATTTATTTTTTAGCATTTCTCTAACCCTTTTTCCACTAAATTTGATATATTAGGCTAGAGCAAGAAAATAGATCTCAAGATCACATCTTAAAATGAGTCAACCTTTTAAAAAATCCTAGAGGTCTTTGATTGAGCACAACCTTGTGCTCTCAAAAGTGGCCCTATTATGTCCCTCTACATGATACATGATAGTCCTAACCATCTGGTCCAACCCATATAATAGTCAGGACAATTCAAGAGGACAATATGGCCATGAATCGATAGTGTGATGTATTGGTTAGGCCTAAGGACATTTTATTACACAATGTATTAACTATTTTGTAATATTTTATTATATAATACATATGGGATACGATTAACCTTGTTATGGTTAAACCTTATTTATTACTTCCAATTAACCTAAAGCCCTCTTGTTATGTTGGATTAGGTTAAATTTTATGATGTAATTAGGGTTTACCCCCTCACACTATTTATTTTCTTATTGGAGTGTTGTACAATATAATATTTGGATAGTAATTATTTATGGTGCCTATAGGTGCCCTAAGTCTCTTTCATTCTTCTTTTTCTTTATATATAAGTAATTGTCTTGCTTTTGTTCATTTCTAGAAAATATTGAATCCCAACATGTAAGTGCCATAGCCCCTACATAGTTATTACTTGTAGTTCCACATGATTATGAGTAAGTGAGGAGAATTTTACCTTCATTATTATAAAAAACACCACCTCCACTAACTTTTCTCAAATTTCCTTTAGAAGTACCATCAAAATTAATTTTGCTAAACCCAATTTTTGGACATTTCTATTTTACCGTATATCAAAGCAAATATTTTGTTTTAATATCATTGTAACAAATGACTCTTACATATATATTAAAATCTTATAACCAAGTGGTTAGCACCTCTCTTCTTTTACACTTAAGAATTCCCATGATAAGCATTATATCTCTAAAAATTCTTCAAGAAAGGTAATAATATGGTTCCAAACTTGGGCATAATTTTGAGATTTATTTTTAAAATATCTATTACTAGTTTCAAGCCATAAATTCAAAAAAATAAAGGTAGGACCAATATTCCATATAATATATAGTGCTTTAGCTTTGATATAATTAATCCAACATTTCATCAAATCTTTCAATGTTGATGGAGCTACCTAGTGTATTCTCATATTTTATTTAAAAATAACCCCAAATGGTGTGAGCAAAGGGACAATGGAAAAGTATATGGATTGATGTTTCTAAATCCTTATCATACAAGGCACATTTAAAAGTTTAATGAAATATGCTTCTTTGTAGATTCTCTTATAAGAATCTTACTTTAAACTACTAACTAAAGGAATGTTAAGGCCTTAGGGAGAGCCTCTTTTGACCAAACATTCTTCCAAGTAAAACCTTTGGAAGTAGAAAATTTATATTGCTCTAAATTATCATATCCCAACTTAACCAAGTATCCATCATCTTTTAAAATATTCCAAACGAATGCCTCCTTTCATATAAAAATAGGGAAATAAAACTCTTAAAACATATTTTAAAGCTCATCTATGATTTTTTAAGTTCCTATATTTCAACTAGATTACTAATAGAAATCCATGATCTAGATTTATTTCTCAAATTAATATAGTCTTTGACCTTTGGACCTTACAAGCTAGGCATGCCCAATCCAATGGTTATCATTTTGAATCAAAGTTAAGAGGATAAATATTCAACCAAGCATTAAACCTAAACTTTGCATAATTTTCTTCATTGGCTAGCCATCTAATATATTTCTTTATCAATTGTAAACTATTTGATATGAAGCTACATGTTGGCAATCATTTGGGTAGGGTTCTTTTTCTAAGTAATGTCACTATATCAAGAGAACCTATATATTTATTAAGTAACTTTTTTCCCAGATCTTTCCTTGATTTTTGAGTAACCTCCTCCCAAGTTTTTTTCCTAAGGCCTAAATCATAAGTTTGTAAAATATTGCTCCTCAAATATTCCTTTATTTATAAACCGTATCCCATTTGCAAATAGGAAACATGCTTTTTTGTTGCATCCTTTCCAAGAAAATAATCTTTGAATTTTATCAATTTTTGAAGTTATAAAAACTAACAATCTTGAAGGTGGCATTATATAAACAAGGATGGATTGTAACATAGTGTTTATGGGTTGTATCCTTCTCACCATGGTTAAGAACTTACCTTTCCAGCCTAAGAAATAAGCTTTCATTCTACCCAAATAAGAGACCCAAAGCTCCTTTTTATTTCCTTTATGAGACGAAAAAATACCCAAGTAGGTTGATGGAAACTTTTTAAATTTTCAACCCTATAATAGCCACAATAATTTTTTGTAAATCTAGGGTAGTGTCAACAAAAAACATGGGTTATGTAGTATTAACCAACTATTTGGTAGCCTACTCATAGCATCATAATTATTGATTTAAAATCCATGGCCTTATTGGTTGAGGTATGGCCCAAAATAAAAGCATCATTAACAAATTAGAGATGAGATTCAAAGGGACCAGTTTTTGCAATTTGAATACCTTTGATTTTTCCTTCCATTTTTTTGAGTCAGCTCTCCCTAATTCCTCTACATGAATATTAAATAAATAAGGATATAGTGGATCATATTGATGGAGTATATGAATTTAAATAATAAGCAAAAGAACCATTAATCAAAATAGAATATTTTATATTCAAAAAGGCTTATTAGAAAAAAAAAAAAAAAATATTTTGTCTCATCTTTCTTGGGAACTAGTGTAATAAAAGTGGAATAGAACTCACTTATTTTAGCCTTCCTTTTGTAAAAAGTGTAATATGATTCTAGCCAAGGCTGATATTGTATAATATAATCTTCTATAGGCCTAAAAGCATTTCATTGTACAATGTATTTATTTTATTATAATATTTATTATGTAAGCCCTATAAGTTGTATTTAATATTATTATGGTTAAAACTACCTTATAAACTTGTAATCAACCTTATATCCTTTCTTGCTATGTCGGCTTAAAGTTAACATCATTTATTTTTAAGGGTTTTGGTATTGGTATAAATACTACCACCACTCCATCATTTATAATAGGAGTATTGTGATTCTTATCTTCAGATAATATAGTGATTATTTATGGTGCCTAAAAGTGCCCACTATATATTTTTCTCTTTCATCCTTTTTCTATACATTTTATATAATATTTGAGTGGATAGATTGCTTGTATTTTTTTCTAGAAAATACTGTGAATTCTGACATGGTATTTGAGTGGGTATGGAATGGCATTGCTTGGTCACATAGAAGGCCTATTTGGAGCCTTTTATCTTTCTTTTAATGTAAAATAAGATCTATTGTCTAAGATTCATAATTTGGCTTCAATACAAGAAGCAATGGTAGAATAAGAATATTTTTGTCCTTTTTAAACAATAGCTTGTTTGAATATTCTTGTAAAGAAAAAAATTAATTTTTTAAAAATAAACACAATCTATATTTCCCTGCATATTACCTCTTTCACTATAACTATTCAAGGCTCAAGTGGGAAAGTATTTTATTTGATTTTGGAAATTATTGGTTTACTCCATTTATTCTAAGGAATCAAGAATCCATCCCTCTGTATGGTCAATGGTAGAGTGGCTAAATCATTGTTAGATGAACTTTCAATTTTTTTTAACCTCATTACAATTAAATAAGTAGTGTCTTTGAATGTGCTATATAATTGATAGGGATGATATTTTTACCAAGGAGAGAAATTTTCTTTTGTCTTATATATTATTGTGACAAAGTTGGATAAGTTAGCTATGCATAAAAAATTGTAAAGATTGGTCATGCTCAATTCTCTTTGTCAACATATGGTTGTAGGCATGTTCATTTTTGGCTCTACTCTTTTATTGGATATATTAAAAGAGGCATTATCTTCTCCATTTAATCTGAAATGATTGGTGTAGCAACAAGAAGACACCAATTAAGATTTTCTAGAGGAAGGTGCAGAGTTCAATTACATGCTTTACTTTTTGGAGGTCATTAATTGGGACAACATTTACCTTAAGGGGTAGATGTGCCCTTTTACTCTTAGCACTAGTGCATGAATGGTTGGCTAGCTATCCTAGGTCAAGATGCCTATTTAGAAAATGTTTGATGTCCAAAACTTACCCCATTCACTATCTTGTATGCATAATTTATTTTCTATTATCAACTAAGGTGGAAGACAATGTGGCTATTGAATAGAATAAATTTTTTAAATGTTTTGTATTTAAATCTATCCAACTAATCAGAATAAAACAAGCATGGAAGTTGCATAGGTCTGGGGGTGTTGAAGTGTTTAATGATAAGTGGAACACACTAGAGAATTATAGATTATCAAATGATAGTAGACAATTGTATTTTTCTTCTCTAAGGTTTGGATTTTAGATTTTTCTTTTCATGGGTCCATTAGGAAAAAACAATTAGAGGTCATAAATTTTCCACACAACAGAATTTTGAGCCTATTTTTTCAAATTGCATGATTTTACAATCTCCATGCATTGGTAGCATCAATTTAAAGATTTGTTATAGTGTTAAGGTTAGATTGTGTGAGATGGATCACCAAGCCCTATGTATTTGTCTTAATGGATGAAACTAGTATTTGGTCAACTCAAATGATTGGCTTGTTATGTAGTAAGAACTTATGGTGCATATTTCAAGAAGGTAAAGCAAATATTCTTGATGAAGAAACTTTCCACAAAAGAGAAGAATCTTTTGGTCTATTTTCCTTGTTGATTGAACTAGAGTTGATTTTTCCACATAAAAGAGGAGAGTGCGCCTATTAAGGCATATTCAAAATTACATGAGTTATTTGGAAAAGTTAATACTATTGAAACCATTGCTTGGAATTAGAGCTTTCTTCCCTAAAATTGGATGAATTTATTTATGTTAAGGACTATATTGTGAGATTTAAGGTATTGAGAGTAGATATTGAATATTAAAGAGGCAAAAAGAAAGATGATCCAAAATACATAAGATTGTCCCTACTAATATTTCCCTTTTTTAGATGTCAAACCTCATGGTTCATTTGATTCCTGTATTTTTGGAATCTCAAAAAACTCTTACTCTTGATTAGCTTTTTTCTCTCATAGTTTATGTTCAAGTGGCAATGATAAATTGTGGTGGCACTTCACAAATACAGGATAATGCAAAGGAGTTCAAACCTAATGAGGATAAGGCCAAGGGGTCCAAGGACTACTCTAAGTATTGAAGGAAGTCAATAACCATTTGAAAATACTACAAGAGGGAAGGACATCCAATACAAAATTGCTTACTAAAAATTATAAAGGATTGAAGTTGAGTTTCTAAAGATGTATGGATGTCTTACTAATAATGAAGAAGATTTTTAAGGATTTACCTTAACTAAAGAGGGCCATTAGAGCATATAATATGGGGGCGAGATATTATTTTCACTAATTTCTTCTCTCCTTGACCCCTTAGTTTAGATTATTAGGGGTGTAGAAAGTGTAATCTAATTCATGGCTAAGGCTAAAATTGTATAATGTGATATTGGATAGGCCTAAGGGAATTTCATTGTATAATGTATTAAATTTATTATAATATTTTATTATATAACCCCTATGGTTCATGGTTAACCTTGTTGTTGTTAAACTAAACTTATAAACTTGTAATTAATCTTAAATCCTTTCTTGTTATGTCAGCTTAAAGTTAAGATCATTTATGTTTTTGAGATTTTGATATTGGTATAAACACCCCACTATTCCATCATTTATAATTGGAGTATTGTGATTATTATATATGGATATAGTGATTATTTACGGTACCTATGAATTCCCACTATATCCTATTCTCTTTCATCTTTTGTTACACTTTCTATATAAGATTTGATTGGATGAATTGCCTTTGTTCATTTGTATAAAATATTGTAAAGGTCAACATCTTTTTCGGGTCTCTTTAATCACAACCAACATATCACTCTTCAATCAATTCCATTTTTTAAATAATATTGAAATAAGTCCATCAAGGGCAAGTGTCTTGTTATGATGGAACGAGAAAATGGATTCATGCAACTCCTCCATAAATGTCTACTTTGTCAAGATTTCATTTAGTCCTTGCATGATAATTGATGGAATATTTTGCAAACGTTTACCTTGTTCCTCCTTATATTGCCCAATATCTAACAAAACATTTTTAAAAGAATTAATTTTTTCCTTCTTTATATCTTATTATTTCTCAATATGTCTTCCACTTAGAGTTAAAATATTTTTGAACTAGCTTGAAATTTTTTATATTTCTATCTCCATACTTGATCCATTTCTCCCTATATTTTGGTAACCAATATGATGCCTCATTTTTCAATGCATTATAATAATAAAAAAGTAATTGCTTTTCTTGCACATGAGAATCCTATTCCATTCCATTGATTTCTACTATCTCTTGTAATGTTTTTAGCTTGGATTCAATTTCCTTATTTTCTTTAAAAATATTTGTATTTTAAATCATTTGCTCCTTAGATAATTAAACTTTTAAATAAACTTGTACATACATGATCCTTCAAAATTTTCTTTATCCCGCCATAATCTAACCATCTAGAAAAACAAAGATCTTGGAGCCATATAAACTAGAAGAAAAATGGATTTGGATGACCATTATGATAAATCACAACTCAAAACAATGGGTTTATAATATGATCCTACTTGTAATAAAATATCTTAAGAGATTGTATACTTTGTTTACAACCATTCATTAGATAAGAAGAATCCATATAAAATTTATACTATATGAGTTCACCCAATGCATCTATTATCTCATGTATATTGAAAAATTGAAGGAATAACATCCCAAAGGTCGTTTGAATTGATAAATGAATTAAAATCTTACATTGATTTAGAGAAACTAGAAGTATAACCCTTATTTTTCAAAGGAAATAAATTGTGTTGAAGTCACCCAAAAATCCATAGATCATAATTATGAATTATTATTGTGTTTAACAAAAATATGCTAAGGTCCTTCCAACAAATTTCATGAGGAGTAACTATAGTTGAAGCATATACATTTATAACCCAACTTTGATGTTTTTTGCTTTCCCACAAAATATTTTAACAACCCAATTAATTTTCGCTTCTAACAATTGTCCATCCTATTTGTGTTTATCCCATATTGTTACAATGCTACCTAAATCTCTATAGAATAAACTATCAGATAGTCTTCCATCTTCCAAATATTTTTAAAAGTATACTTACATTCCTCAATACTTAATTTTGTTTCTTGTATTAAAATAAGCTCAAAACTATAACCACCTATTAATTCCTTAATAATTATTTTTTTAGGGGATATTATTCATACCTCTAATATTTCATGACATAGTTTTTATCATCATTTTTTATTTTTTTTAGAGGTCTAAGCCCCAATTTTTGTTCACACCTATGATAGTTTTATTTAGATTCCCAAATTAATATCCCTTTTAGTTTCTTTTTCTCTATGTTAATGCTTTGACAACTTTCATATTCATTAATATTTTCTATTTTCCATATTGTTCATAATGAGACTCATCTTCTAAATATTTATGCTATCCTAAAGTATCTAAACTGCAAGGAATAGTATCATAAACACTTCCTTCTTAATTATGCTCTAGAAACCCTAAAGTATAAGGATGATCCTCCATAGTAAATACTTTCTTATGCTACGTTGAAATTCCTAAATTTCCATGGATATCCTCCATATGTATTTCTTTATTATGTTGCTCTTAAAACCCTTAAGTACACTTTGTACTACTTTCATTTTTATTTTAAGAAAAGGATTTTATGCTACTTGAGAAAAATGAAGAATATTTCCCTAGATTAACCTTGACCTCCTTCACCTCATTGAATTTAAAATTTGACTCCTCATCTTCCTTTGCATATTTACCTCTTGAATTTAAACTTGTGCACTGCATTTCCTCATCCCTTGTGTTATTTTTTCTTCTAATTGTTGATTCAAGTGAACTATAATGGCTTTTTCCATTTGATTATGTAGAGGGGGCCTTTTTTTATACCACTTTCTTAGGAGTGAAAAATTATTGACTTGACCCAACCTCTACTATGATATGATATCCTTATTTCATATTGAAGTTTATCTCATGCCCAAAAGTTTTCATATTTTTCTCCATCATTTGCACTTTTCAATCTATTTCCAAATGTCCAAACTCATAATATTTATGACTTAAAATTACAATATTTTCATAATCCACTTGTTGATATTATTCTATTGATATAGATTTAATCTTATAGACTATGGTAAAGGTTTTAAAATATCTATAGAATCACATATTTGAGTGTATCAAACATTCCTTCTCTTGTTAGTTGGTCCCTCCTAGATGAACTCTCCTAGAGTATTGTTGATATTCTTCAAAATATACTTATTAATGAGTTGATAAGGAAGTTGAAAAAGCCTAATCCATGTTGAAATCCTTTGAATAGTCTCTATATCCATAGAAAAATTCTCATTGCATGGTCTTAAATATAAGAAATTTTTACCCCTAAACCAAGGACCACCATCCATTATTTTATCCCTTATTTCTAAATTAGAGAAAATAATGAGAAAACATATTTTTGGAAGAAAATGCATGGATTAATTTGAATTCAATCAATATTTTCTCTTGACCCAATTTTGAATCTTTGAAAAACCTATCTAGTATCCATGGAACTTACATATTAACCCTATTATTTTAAGAACCATAATATTATGCTCAATCATCTCATCCTTGATAATAATTTTTGGCATACTATCTACTACTCGAATAAGATTTGCCATAAATTCAGTATTTCTCTTATCACTAACTAGGGGATCCTTAATTCTAGTCAAGACTTTCAAAAATTACTTTATTTACATGTTATCTAGAGTATCTTCATATAAATTCTTTTTTTTTTGAGTTTCTCCTAAGATGTAACAAGAATAAGTGACACTTTTTTTTGGCACCAATAACACTTGATTACTTTAGAAAACAAGAAAAAGGTAATGCTCGCTCTTGGATTGCACTTAGTCTTGACTCTCACTTGCTCTTGGCTTGCACTCTAAGTATAATTTTAATAAATAGATATTACTCTACATGTAAATGATATTTATTATTTTAAAGTATCATATTATATTGATATTCCTTAAAAATGACCACTTGGTTCCTTTTTAAGAAGTGTAGACACCCAATTTTGATAGGCCTAATGACATTAACCCTAAGAAAAGACACTAGGCATTATACCAGCAATCGAGCATCTCAGCCCAAGTAGTCTAGACATAAAATTAATTAATTTTCTAAAATACCACAATCTATCAAAAGTCCTAGTGGTGCTTTTGTTCAAGTGTGGTGCTTTTGAAAATCACTCATTTTGGGTCATTTGACTAGTCAACCTAACCATTGATCAAACTAGCCAATCAAGTTCAAAAGCACTAGTGGCACTTTTGTTTAGTTGTATTTTTTTAACATGAGCATAATATCTATGACACAAACTAGAGGTATGTGGATTCCTTCATCCCACTACCTCCTCTAATATTACATGCTTCACTCTCAAAATAAGCTTATAAAATTCAAATTGGTCTTGTGCCCTAATGGCATATTGGACCTAAATTTACCTTCTTAAATTCTCTCCAAAAATCTATGAATGTAGCCCTTGGGGTGAATATTTCATAAAAAAATTTGCATTAGCATTACTCTGCCCAAAATTCTCTGTAGCTCCTCTCATTTGCTTTCTCTCATCTTCTTTGATTGGAGCACTCTTCATCAAGGATTTGGGAAAGTCAAGCAAGGAAAAGGGACGTTAGGGAAATGAGGCTATTAAGGAGCAAGAAGGAGCTCTTATAGGCTGTATACTCCTTAGCTTCTTTTTCTTTCCATTTCCTTACTCTTGTTTTATGCATTTTCCTCTTTATTTAGCCTTGCTAACTTAGGGTTTTCATTGTTTTTGCCACTAATAATTATGTTTCTTGTCTCTTTTTTGAATTTAAAATTTATTTTGCATCTAATATCTACTTTACAGACCTCTAACATGTATCTTGTGAATAACACAAGCTTATACTGAGAGGGGGGGGTGAACAGTATAAGACCACTTTTTACTTTTGCTTCAAAACAGCTTTCAAATCAGTATTATGTAGTGTATAGATAACAGTATTAAAAGCAATAATCAAAGCAATGCACAAAACACCATCCACAAAAGAGACACAACAATTTACGTGGTTCACCCAATGCAGGCTACTCCACGGATAAAATTTCTCTCTAAATTTTATCAACCAAATCTGGGAAAAACCTTTCCTAATTACAAAGTTTATGGGTACCAACCCAAGGAGACACTAATCCCCTAACTCTACTTTGTCTAGTGATCTTCTAGAAGACCTCTACCTCTGCTACCCTTAGCAAGTGGAACTCTATCCACAGAAGACACCTATCTTCCCTACTCTGGCTAGAGACCTCTGTCCTCAACTCTTTCACCTCAAAGCTGGTCCTCGAATATGCACCAAACATAGTCCTTCGGTCTGGTACAAGTCTGTCCTCTTCCTCTTTCTATGGTCTACACCAAACACAGTCCTTCGATCTGGCACAAGTCTGTCCTCTTATCTCTTTTTGTTCTGTTACAGCCACACTTGGTCGAAACCAACTTTTGCACTGATCGCGCAAACACAACAACACTCGATCGAATATCAACTTATGCACCTCTACACAAACACAGCAGCACTTGACCGAATATCAACTTATGCACCTCTGCACAAACATAGTAGCATAGTCTTTGCACACTTTGCTTCTCGACGATCGAACTTCTCCCCAAAACTCTATCTGCAAATATCACACTTTGAACGCACACTTCAATCGATACAAAACTCTTCAAACAACCCTCCTTTTATACTAACAATCAAGATTAAAACTTTGATCCTAGTCGACTGCTCAACCCTAAACAACGTCGGCTACAAACCCTAAACAATGTCAGCCCAGATTTAACTTTGTCGGCTCAAATTTAACTTTGCAACTCTTCTGTAGCTTCTATCGTGAAACTACAACATGTCGCGATATCACGACATCTTTTGCAACCATACACTACCTTATGGCTTTTGTCGTGATATCACGACACTTTTGCTTTTGTCTACCTTGAAAACGTCCTTATCATGAAATCGTGACACTTCTGTCTTTTGCTGATGTCATCTTCACTCCTGTCGTGAAATCATGACACTTTAGTCTTCATTGCCTTCTTATCTGCTTTTGTCACGAAATCATGACACATCTGCTTCTACTGACATCATCTCCAACTCTGTCATGAAATCATGACCCTTATGACTTCATGGCCTTCTTCTATGCTTGCACTAGCGAAAACGGAACATGTTGTGAAATCGTGACGCTTTCGCCTTTGAGCTCTTCTTGAAATTGTCATGAAATCACGACGCTTCTTCTGTTGAAGACTTGCTAACTATTTCTGTCGCAAAATCGTGACACTTTCTCCAACCGAATGCTGCCATCTCAACCTGTCGCAAAATCATGACACTTTCTGCATTCGCAAGATTTCTCTTCAACCTATCACGAAATCATGACACTTTCTACATCCATACTTCTTTATAGCCTGTCGCAAAATCATGACGCTTCTCATTTCAGACTCTTCCCCTTTGCTGCATGTCACAAAATCATGACATTTCTCTCTTAGAGATTTTTAGCATGTCACAAAATTGTGACAGTCCTCACCTCGACCTCTATAGCATGTCACGAAATCGTGACATTTTTCATGTAACTTTCTCTCTTCTAACTTGTCGCAAAATCACGATAGTTCACACTGCGGACTCTCTTTTCTGCATTATGTCACGAAATTGCGACACCTTTTTGTCCGTACAACTTTCCTGACAATGTGTCACGAAATCGTGACACTTTTCCTTCTCTACCTTCCTACACTTTCTGAGTCGCAAAAATGCGACATGTCGCGAAATCATGACAGTTTTGCCAGCTTCTTCTCTTTCTTCCAAAGATGTCGCAAAATCGCAACAGTTTTGCCAAAACTTTCTCTCCTCAAACATGTCACAAAATCATGACAGTTTTGCCAGCACTTTCTCTCTCCTCAAACATGTCATGAAATCACGATAGTTTTGCCGGCACTTTCTCTCTCCTCAAACATGTCACGAAATCACGACAGTTTTTCCAGCCTGCTGAATACTTTTTCTTACTTGTCTTTTTCTTGATCTTTTGCAAATGGGCTACTACGAACTTCCTGGAAACTCACTGATCATGCTCGAATAACCTTCAACAAAACAAATTCCTTGACATCAAATCAAATTGCTTCAAGAACTTCTTGACATCAATGACAACATCTACACTTGAGCAAAGGCAATGTACCCAAGGTACCCAAAATTGCCAACATCTTGTATTTTCATTATATCATTTACAAGTTATTTTTGAATTTCTAATCATTTACATGCTTATCTCATTCCATTTGATATAATAAATCTCCATTTTAGAATTATAGTCACTAATCCTTGTTATTTGTAGGTATATCATTTAATATTATCTCACTTATAGGATTATTTATATTATTTATCATTCATGTGCTCATGCTAACCCTTTTTGCAGGTTTATATGTTCATTTTAACTCTTTACTTTCATGCTTTCATGCATTTTCATTAAGCTTATAGTATAATTTCGTGATGCATTTCATTTACATGCCTTCATTTTGGTTTTAACATTATTGTAACACCATTGCATGCATAATAATATCTTGGTTATATTATCATATCATTTAGTTTGTGTTTCATGCCTTATAACTTCCCTTTTAGCTCAAATACATCTTCGAATCCCTATTGCAGAATCTCTTGAGTTATAACCATAAAATATCATTATGTTTTGTATTCAACCTCCATTTTATAGTATCTAATTTACTATAGCATATGTTTGATTAGCTTTTGTAATCCAAATATATTCCTTTGTAAGCATTTATAAGGTATTTTCCTAGACTTCTATGTTTCTATCCATTTGGATTTAAGATATTTTAAGTGTCTAATTGTCACATCTCCTTCCTTCCTACCATATTGAACTCAACTTGCAAATTTTGTAAAATTTGCAACTCATATGTTAGAATTTTATAAATCTCCAAGTAGTAGGCCTTGGGAATTGATGTTTATAACCACTTTTTCTAATTTTAAACCAATTAGACCCCAATTATCCTAAATTTTCCCCTCAAAACTCATCCATACTTTGTCATAGAACAAATTTTCCACAACCTACACTAATTGGCACTTTCAAATATTTGGTTTTATAGATTTTTTTGTCAAGTTGTGGCACTTTTGAAACATAAAATTTTACTTCCAAATCCAAGGCTTTTACTTAATTTTTGTCTTACAAAAGGGGGTGTGATCAGCTAAGAAGATAGCTTATCACCTCACTACACTCAGATAGGCCCCAAAAAACAAACTACCTAAATTTTTTGCTTTCAAGTTTTACAAGTTACAAAAGCATTAGTATCCCTTCTATCATTTTATAGTGCTTCTATTTAGCCCCTAGAATAGGTAACTCTACCACTTGGCACCCTTGGTTTACTTTTTTTCTATTATTTCCTATTTTTTAATTTCTATTTATGTCAAAATCACATTTTTTTTGGGAAATTAAGGAATCCTTTAGGATTATCAAAAATTTATTTTACAAAACACAAATAGGCAAGAAATTGAAGTCATATAGGTACATTTTAGGCTAATTTGGTTGAGGCATAATCTATTTGTTTTCCTTGGAAAAGAAAAATATCCTTTAGCATAGTTCATCATTCAAATTCAAAAAGTATACTTGGCTAGACAACTTGTTTTCTTGTATTATTGTTTGATTGCATTTAGAATACAATTTTAGATGGTATTTCATTTATGTTTAAATAAATTTATCTTAAAAATGACCTAAAAAGAATTGTATAGAGACAAAAAATTAGGTGTTTTTTGAATTAATCCATAAAACACTACATAATATTGAACATAAATATAGAAACTTAAACATAAACTTGGAGGCAGAGCCTATGCACATGAGGATCCATATTCAAGGTATCCTTTAAAAAAAGATATTTATTAGGAATTAGGGGTCCCACTGGGTCCCCCATGGGTGTGTTGGGTTTTGAATCTACATTTTTGTGAAACCTATGTGAACACTCCCTTTGCCTTGAGAAGATAAAATTATTCAAACTTAAATGAGACCATCTAATTCATTTATGTGGTTTAAATAATATTAATCCAAGATAACAAGAACTTAAAAAATTATTAGTGCTACTAGGGGAATCATAACAACCTCTTGCGTAAATTGACATACAAAAATTGGGGGGATATCTCTCTTGGATAGTATCTTACGGTGGGATAACTAGATTCATAAGGCAAACTATTTTTCTAGAGTGACAAGGATTTCAAAACATCTTGTCGTTCTTTAAAAACTCTAGAAACAAAACTTTAATAAAATTAATATTACTTCCTTAAAAAATCCTTAACCTATGGGTCAAATCCTTATAACACGTAAAGCATGGGTTTAGCATCATCATCTTATGAAATATTTATGCGTGAACATGAAGAACAAGTAAATAATTCTTGGCGAAACCATGAGTATAGAAAGGAAGAACATATAATTGAGAGAGTAACTTTTTATTTTGTAAATCATATTAGGGAACATATTAGAAGGAATAAATATATATTTTTAGATGTTCTAATATAGGAACTTGAAGAACAAAATTAGAGAGAACCTTCTACATTCCATGAAAATATTGAACATTCCAATGGATAATCCACTATTGCACAAATGAATGAAAATCAAAATAATCTTGCTAGTCTTAACATGGCTATGAAACATCCAACTAATTCTACAACTCCCCCAACTATATCTATAGGTGTACCTATTATGGTCATCCCAATTTCAATATCATTTCCTAGTATTGCAATACCTATTCCTAGGGTTATGCATAGTGGCGAATATTCACAAATTGGGCGAATATTATGATTTCCAAAAATTGGAATTTGGAAAAAATAGGAACCCTAGATGTCGACCCATTCGCCAAAAATTTTTGGGACCAATTTTTTTTAGGATCAATTTGCCCTGCGATGATACTTATTTCATGGAGCATTCCCATTCAACATTCACCTTAGAATTATAACAAATTTTATTTATCCTACCAAATTCGTCTCTTATACCCCCATTATATATAACTAACATGAGAGTGATACTCATACATTTAAAACACTTATTCTCCCCAATAGCGAGTGATACACAACAAGCAATGGACAACAGGTGAGACAATAAGCAAAAGATATAAAGTAAGCAAAAAATAGAAGGTAGTTGATACCAATGACAGACAATAGGTAACTACAACAAATGATAACCAAGAGATAACCATATCAGGTGACCGTAGTAGGCAACATACATAGGTCAATCTTTCTATATTCTATTCAAATTTAATATAGATGTCTAGTCTTTCTATCAATCACCATGTATCTATCTCCATATGTCATATGTCAGTCACTATATGTCAGCCACCATATTTCATCCACCATACATCTATCGTCATATGTCAATTGCCATATGGAGGCACCATATGTTAGATATCATATATCTATTGCTATATATCAAATGTCAGGCACCATATGTTAGTCACCATACATCATGCACCATATGTTAAGCACCATATGTCAAGCACCATATGTCATACACCATGTGTTAGATGCCATATGTCTACCACCATATGTTAGGTTCCATATGTCAAGTGACATATATCTGTCACCATATGTCATCCACCATATATCTCCTGCCATATGTCCACTACCATATACCCACTGCCATATACCCACTACCATATATCCACTACCATATATCATCTTCTATATGTCATCCACCTTATATCCATTGCCATATGTCGACCACCATATATCCATCGCCATATGTCCACCATCATATGTCAGGTGCCATATATCATCTACCATATGTTAGGCATCATATGCCATCTATCATATGTCATCTACAATATATCATCTACCATATATCCACTACCATATGTCATCCATCATATTTCCACCATCATATGTCCACCACAATATGTCATCCACCATATGTCAGGTGCCATATGTCATCCACCATATGTCAGGTGCCATATATCATTAGCCATATGTCCACAACCATATATCAGGTGCCATATATTATCTTCCATATGTCAAGTACCATATATCATCAACCATATATCAGGTGCCATATGTCCACCACTATATGTCCACTGCCATATATCCACCATCATATATCATCTGTCATATGTCCACCACCATATATACGTTGCCATATGCCATCCACCATATATCCATTGCCATATGTTCACTGCCATATGTTAGGTGATATATGTTCACTGCCATATGTTAGGTGATATATTTCTGCCACCATATGTCGTCCTCCATATGTTAGGTGACATATGATGACATCCATAATATGTTAGGTGCCATATGTTAGACACCATATGTCAGGTACCATATGTCATCTGCCATATATCATCTACCATATGTCCACTGCCATATGTCATCTGCCATATGTCCACCACCATATATCATCTGCCATATGTCCACCACCATATGTCTACCACCATATGTCAGGCAACATATGTCTATCATCATATGTCATCCTCCATATGTCAGATGACATATGTCTACCACCATATATCAAGCGTCATATGTCAGTCACCATATGTTTATCACTATATTTCAGGAACCATATGTTAGTCAACATATTTTCACCATATGTCAAATGCCATATATCTGTCACTTGTAGGCCCAAAATGACCACATCCTTAGAAAACATTTTGCAAATTTTTCTAAGTGTCGAATAATATGTTCTACCCTATGGAAGTGGCTCAATGTAAAATGTTCTATCCCATGGTAAAATTAGTCATAGTTCATATTTAGTTATTTAAATAACAAGGGCTACAACACAATTTTAGTCCTGATGAAGTCCAACGGTTCACAACATACCCCATCCCATGCGGTATAGAACATTTTTATAGCCTACGGTCAACATCGTTCAAATGTGACATCACTGCTCTTCAAATCATGGATTACAACACATCGATCCACCCACACAAGTTGAAGAGTATTTCATACCGCCATGGCACAATGCACATTACTCTAGCTCATGGTAAAAGAAGTCAACTTTCATGAAGGGGGATTCCAAGGAGTAGGCCAGTGCAAGGTTTCATATCGCGTAGTTTTATGTTCTATCCTGCATGGGCCAAAGTAAGGTTCTATCCCATAGTCAACAATAATCAAATTTGTACTTGCAAATACCAAGGTGTGGGCTATAGCATGATTTGAACTTTGTTCTACATCACAGATGCAAAGTAAAGTAACCCGAGGGTTAAAAGGTGTGGGCCAATGAAATGCTCCATCTCGCATGGCTCAAAGCATGTTTTTGCATTGAGGCATTATTTTCTCTAGCCCATGCTAAAAATGGTCAAAATATATGAAAAGTATTTTTAAGGAGTGGGCTACGACATGTATTTATGTCATGAAGCTAATGGTAGTGTTTGAGATTTGATCTCAGCTGTCCATGAGTGGATAAATGATAATTTTGATTTGATGATCTCCAAGATGCATAAAGGTAAGATCTTATATAACGTGAATTGGTTGATTCAATAAAACAAGTAGGAGAAGCTTCGAAGAGGTCAAGAACCAAGAAATAAATGCAGTTGTAGATTTGTGGCTGGATAGTGTCTACAAGAATGACGAACGACTTAGATTACAATTTTGACAGCCTTGAGCCAAACAACATGAAATACTAGCAAGTTGCAAAAGATGAGTTGCAAAGAAGTGCAAGATCGTGCATTTTATTCTTTCACTTAAGAAAAATAAGAGGTTGACACCTCAACACCTAGTTGATCTGGAATTTTATTTTCCTTGTAATGTTCCACATTCTTTCATTTTCTCAAGCATGTAAAACTATAAATAGAGGTTGAGCCCTCATTTTTTAAGGTTGGCTCTAGAGTGTTTAATTGCCTTGCTATGTAAATACTTTCTGTAAATAAATAGAAGGAACATTACTTGGATGTTTACCTTAGATTGGTATCTTCTATAATATTTTGGGAGATTCAAGCTGTGAAATACTTTTCTACTATTGTTGCTATGGTTAGTCTATTTTGTTGATATTGGATTGCTAGCTTAGATCACTTTGAAATATTTCATTATTGAATCTATGCTTGCATGAGGTTATTTTCTATTAATCTTGGTACTGATATTATTCTGCTATATTGGATTATTAGTATCTTAGATGTTTAAAATGACTTGTTGAAGTATGTCTTTGTTTTATCTAAATTTTTTGAAGACTATCTATTGTGAATGTTGTTAATTACAAGTGTGGGATATTGGAATTGATTGTCAAAGTGTTTTCATGTAGATGCCCATGCTATTAGCTTTATTCGTCCATTGTTTAATTGTTACTTCCTAACCCTAAATCCATTTATATCCTTATATTTAAATTTTAACCAAAGCTTAAATGAGTCAACACCCTATAAGTTGATAAGGAATACCAGCCCACTCTGGAGGTTGTATTAAAGTAATATTTAATTCATCTAATGGTGGTGTTTGGATTGTGACTAGTGGGTGCATGCCTAATCAGAATACTAGAAGATAATTATCATAGTTTCAAGGTCTTCTTGATGTCAATTCAGATACCAACAATTTTGGCACGCCCGATGGGACCCTCTTTACAAGAATATTAGCCAACCCATATTTTTATTTTATTTTTTACCTTTTCCTGGAGGAATCAAGATTTAGTGAATTATTTTGACCTTGTTAAGCGATGAATAGTAAATTCACTTGGTGACTCCCTGAATGCAAGAAACCAAAAACCCATTATGATAGCTCATAATTTTTCATGAATACTAGGTCGTCTACAAAGAACAACCTAGATTATTTTATCTATTATGAGCTCCCTTTGAGAGGATCCACCATCATAATAAATTTGAACACATATTTCCAATTAGATAAGACTCCTCTAGAACCACCCCCTGAAGTGCTTGCAAGGCCACCTCCAGCAAGAAAAACACCTAGAAATATGGCTTGTAATGCGAATGTGGCTCCAAATTAGCCCCTATAGAAATACCCTAGTTGGAATACAATCGGTCCCTTGAGGCTTACCCATATGCATGATATCCCTCAAGATGTATCCAAAGCCATACCTACCTATGATGGATCAAGTAAAACTACTTACGAGCATTGCCAAGATATCCTAAATCTAGCAACAATTCATAACATAAAAAATGAAGACATCATTGTCAGAATCCTGAACCTATATTTTAGAGAGAGAATCCTACATTAGTTCAAGACCTTAGAGGACAATAGCACTAATTCATGGAACACATTAGTAGAACCATTTGTAGAAGAGTTCAATGAGTCTATTTATCCCTTTTCTCTCCTAAATCAGTTTACATCCATGCAAAAACATCAACAAGAGTTAGTTTTAGACTTCAATCTAAGATTCAGTAGAATTTGGAAGAGGATTCCACCTAAAGCTATGATAGCTACAACCTTGATTTTATGTACTATATCAGAGACCTTGGGTTAGATTTAGGTTTAAAAACTCAACAATTAGGGATATACACCTTCCCTCATGTTTACAATGTAGTCATACAAGCTAAAAATATCCTCATTAATGTAGAAAGATTATCCCTAAATACTATGATGCCCTACTGCTCTGAAATTCCTAATGTCCAAAGGTAGGCAACTGCATATTCTTACATGGACCCTCCTCCTTTGTCATCCCCACTCTCTCAGATAACTCTAATTCCTCTCCTCAAAGTACCATCTACTTTAGTTCCTTTTCCACTAGTTCCATCTCAAGCCCCTTAGGAATCCACAGTCCTTTTTGATATTTAGAGTACTTTGAAAACACTTAGTAGCAAGATGAATTTAATGGAGAAAAGAGATATAGAGATATCTCAACAAAGGATATTCCTTATGTCAATAGAGATCAAAGTCTTGGAACTAGTAATAGTATAAGGATTAGGGTTAATGCAATTCAAGAAGATCAATAATATTCTTCTGAAACTAGTCTTGTGAATGTCTGGTGTCTTGTATATAATGATCCTCATGATTTAGAGTCATGCATTATGTACCAACATCATATACAACAAGCAATCGAAAAGGTAGAGAGGAACCACAAATATAGATTTAACATGCTTTTGCAACCATATTAGATCATGGTTGGACAAGATGTTGATGAAGAAGGGTCTATTTCTATCATGACAAGATCAGGAACTAAGATATTGTAGGTTGATCCACAAAATATGGTTTAGTTTCAGGTCCCTTATCAAAAGAATAAAGATCCCCCTCTGCAAAGTAGTGATCAATTTACTATCCCCTAAGTATTTGAAAAGAGGAATATGATTCCTAAAATCCAAGAAAGAGAGGTGTTGAGTGGTATTGTCACCCAGTTGTGAAAGTACACTCTCCTTTAGGATTTGGGTTCCAAATCCCCTCTTGTAAAGAAGTTAAACAAACAACTTCTCCAAGGTCTCCATTGTATTAGCATTTGCATATGTGTATTAGTAATCTCAAATAAAGATATTCAATTTAAATGCTTGGAACACCTTAGTGATTGCCAGTAACTGTAAACAAGGGGCAATGTTGGTTTATTTCATCATGAAAATTTAGTGATTGTTCATTGTTTTTTTGGATTTTGGAATTTTTTAAATGTTTATTTTAATGCCTGAAGATTTAAAATAAGTTAAAATTTTTGGAAAAAAATAAAATGCAGAAAATGAAAATGAAATGCAGAAAAACTGAAAATAAAATGCACTCAGTATGATGCTATCCTATTCCGAAAAAACCGAAGATGTGAGGTCTCCATGCATGCAACCTAACCTATTGGACTTGCAAAACAAGCACAATCCCCATAGACTAAGTGCTGGTTCCTAGGGTACGAAATAAAATTCAGATTTCAAATATTCGCCTAATGTAACCCAAAAAAAATGGCATTAACATTATCTATAAATTTGAAATCTAAAAAATGAAAGAATAAACATTAAATCCATAGCATGCAAAGAAAATCTCCTTCTTTCTTGCCCACAAGATGCAAATTTTTGAACATTTCTGCATTAAAAATATGTCATTTTATAATAGCATAAATTTTGGGTTTTCCAAACCAGTCCGTGGAAGAAAAACAACTCAAACAGGTCTAGAATGGCCTTCTCACCTTCAACTCTGCAACTCTGCTTGCAGCGGTTTCCACTCCTTTTGGCCTCTTTGAATGACGTATTTATACTTCTAAAAAAATTTCTTCTCCTTCCATGACGATTCGTTTCATTTTTCGATAGCTGTTCGTTTCACCTTCCCTGACTGTTCATTTTACCTTCCCTTGTATGCGTGTGTTTCGGTTTCCATTTTGTGGTCCTTCACTGCGAAAATATAACATGTCGCGATATCGCGACATTTTTTCTTTCTTTTCTCTTTGCTTTGAATCACGAAAACGCAACATGTCACGATATCGTGACACTTTTTCTCTTTTGACCGTGACCATGCAACATGTCGCGATATCGTGACACCTTTTCTCTTTTGACTGGGACCATGCAACATGTCACGATATCATGACACTTTTTCTATTTTGGCTGCGACCATGCAACATGTCACGATATCATGACACTTTTTCTCTTTTGGCTGCGAAAATGCAACATGTTGCGATATTGCGACACTTTTCTTTCCTCCTCTTTCTTTTCTCGTTTGGTCACAAAAATGCAACATGTGATATCGCGACACTTTTTCTCTTTTGGCCACAACAGTTCAACATGTCGCGATATCGTGACACTTTCTCATGTTTGGCCGTGAAAACGCAACATGTCGCGATATCGCGACACTTTTTCTCTTTTGGCCACGACAGTGCAACATGTCGCGATATCGCGACACTTTTTCTCTTTTGGCCGTGAAACTGCAACATGTCATGATATCGTGACACTTTTTCCTCCTTTGGCCACGATGATGCAACATGTCGCTGTATTGCAACACTTTTTCTTTTTTTGTCGCGATGGTGCAACATGTCGCGATATCGCGACACTTTTTCATCCTTGCTCTCTCCCTTTGCCTTGGACCGTGAAACTACAACATGTCACGATATCACGACACTTTTTCTCCTTGTGGTATTTTGCTTTTTCTTTGATCTTTAGCATATGGGCCACTTCGGTCTTCTTGGAAAACATGCAAAAAAAGGTGGGTCCCTAATTTTGGGGTATGTTGTGGAGCAACCACAACAAATGGTGACTCTGTTGGGAAATGCTCTTGAGAATTTCGATGAGAACTCAACCTGAAAACACACAGACTCAAATACAAGCGTCAACAAATATCCAAAGAATAAAACTAGACGAGAAATACATGAAGCATTCGAATTATTAAGCATCAGCTCGGTGTGTACAATGTGCTTCCTTCCCTATCGTTTGAAACTCGTTCAACTTTCCATTGTCAGTTTCACTTATGATTCGCATGCTAGGATATGAATGATTTGTGCAGGATTTGATGTATGACAACTATGTTAGAGATATAACAGCCTGCTTTGCAAAGGCTCAGACCTTCTAGTATCATGAACAAACATATAAAAACTGTCAAACCCTCTTAGGACCAAATATATGTATACTGAATTAATTTACTAGATCCCAAAGTTGGTTATGTGTCACTACCATCTTGAACCCATGTGCAAGTGTAAGTGAAACTAGATCTTTGGGGAATAGGATTTCCAAGCTAAGCGAGATGGGGATTTAACCCTATCTTTACTACTCTGATTTGGAGTTTATTACCTCATCTTGAACAAAATGATTTAACCTGTTATGGATGAAACTGTCAGGCTAGCCTGTCCATTTGAGCAGTCAGTGGTCTTGCTTTTAGACAAGACATGTTGCCATGCATGAGCATACTCCATTTCCAGTCAGGCGTCTATAGCCCCGATGGAGATCAACCCCATAATATAGGATTTGGCTCTACTTTTGATTTCTTGGACCTTGGGGATGACTACCCATCCTTGCAAGGGACATGTAGTACGATCCTTCCAATCCAATATTAATAAAGAAATGAAAAATATTTCCTTTGGAATTTCAAGTTCTTGAATGGACAAAATAGAAGATTTGGGGAATCGGATTCTCAACCTAAGCGAGATGAGAATTAGACCCTATCCTTACTACTCCATGAAGGTCAAATCAGAGTTTTGGAGAATTGGATCCTCAACCTAAGTTCGATGAGGATTTAAATCTATCCTTACTACTATGATTTTAGGCTTTAAGCATTATGGGAGTGGTAAAAACCACTTTTTTAAGGATTATGTTGCATGATAGGACAGACACAAAATATTCCTTTCGCCTCACCTTTTCTTCCAAGTATGGTTTTGACCATTTTTCTCAAGATTCTCTTTAATATACGTAGAACATGCTTGGTTCAAGATAGTTCGGGCATCAGTTCCCAACCTTAGGATCCTTTTAATATATGTTATGTAATGACCCTAAGAGGATTTGACACCTTTTCAATGATTGTATATGACATGAAGATGCAACTGAGATGAAATGTATATGCAATGTGGAATGTAACGTGAGATATGAATGCATTGCTCCTTTTGAAATGCGGATGGATTATATCACCTACTTTACCATAATGTGTAAAATTGACAACTTCATGCATCACAAGTTCCAAACGATGCTCTTTAATGTGTTTGCGATACTTTTGGAGCTTTCTGCAATACAATTCCAATGTTTCATATTCTCCTAGTCTTAGTCAACATTCATAAGAACTTAAGTTGACAAACCAAAAGTGCCCAAAGGACCAACACACAAAACTTAAAACCAAAACATGAAAACCCAAAGTATATACAAATGTACAATATAATACAAGATGGTGCAAAGTTTGGATTATCATTTTCACAGATCCCAAACCTGATTAGAATTCTTTAAAAGACATATGATGTGATACACATGCCAAATGTGGAAGGAATCAAACAAGAACAAGACTAGATCAAACAATGCAACCAACTTCAACTTTCCTCTCTCAACCCACCAATTAGATTTAGTTCCATTAGTATTCTCATAGGTGAGATTAAAATTACCAAATTGATTAGACAATGGTTGATTTTCAATTCTTTCTTGTCTATTATTTAAGGTGCAAATTTCATAATTCCATTCATGATTTAGAACTAGGCTTTCCTTATCCAAAATGAAATTTTGTAGGCAAGAGCCTATTTCTAAAAATTTCAAAGCCAATTCATTTTCCATGTTCTTAGGCCAATAAAAATTGTGCAACAATTTACAAACATCTAGGATATTTACTAAATGGGGATCATTAGAAGTTTTTATCCTAGGGTCAAGAATTAATTGTTGATGAATTTGATTTAGCAATTTAAGTGCATCAAGCTCCTTTTCATTCATTAAAGTAATGTTATCAAAGGTGTGGTTAGAAATTAATTCTTGTTCTTCATTCACATTCAATGGCATTTAATCATAAATATCATTTGAATTATACAAATCTTCACCTAAATCTTGGATGTTTGGACACAAAGGTTTAGATTTTACCTTTTCACATTTTCATTTACCAAAACTTGGTGAGGATTTGCAATTCCCTCTTTCACCTCATGGTCTTCATATTCTTCATTGATTACCTGTTCATCAAACATACCAAAATTGGGCACCCAATTGAAAACATGCCCATCCTTTTTGACCCTCAAATATTCTTGGTCAAAGTGTATGTCAAGTAACTCATCCTCATGATCAATCACTTGCATTGCTTCTAATAGATCAACCACTTTGTCATTTAATTCCAATTCTTTGTTCACTATCCATGGTATCTCTTCATTTGAATCCTCAAAATAATCATGCAAACTTGTATCCGAATCTTCAATGAGTTTATATTCAACATGATCAAATTTTGAAACCTTCTCCAATCTTGTGAATGTGAGATCTTCGTATGAAGTAGAAGTTTCAACATCCTGCATATAAATTTGAATAGAGGCTTCATAAATAGGGGTGTGAGGCAATAACACATCTTCCCCATTGTAAAAATTATCTTCCAAATTTGTGGGATGAAACTCCATGGTATTTGTGACACAATCTTTTGATTCATTTGTCAATTCCTTTTCTTCTTCGTCCTTGGTAATAGGATCATTATAGTATTCCAAAATTTGATGAGATTTGAAACCGTCTTTCGAAACATCCTCAAATTGTACAGGAGTTGTAATTTCTTCCTTTGAGTAGGTGATTATGTTGTCCTGTATATCAATTGGCACACAAGTTCCATTAGCAGTTTTGGAGTGAGTGTAGTCTTCCCACTTCTTCCAAGCATCATAATAATCATCTTCCAAAGTCAAGTGGTGACATTCAACTACTTCTTCAACATATTCTGATTCATCAACATGCTTCTCATCCCATTCATCTTCACCTTCCTCATTCTCACTCTCTTGACGACATAGAGTTTCCACCACCAAAATGTTGTCCTCTCCTTGTTGATGTTGGGGTGGACCCTCATTTGGCACAAGTTCCAAATCATCCACTTGAGCTTGGAGACAATGGGTATACCTAGCAATTTTGGGACAATTCCTTTCATTATGCTCCTTTGTATTATGCAATCTACACCCCTTTTCCCATGCAAAATCAGAAATATTAAGAATGGAACTAGAGTGACTTGGTCCTGTAGAAGTATCTATCTGATTAGCAATAGGGGAAGGCACACCCCCATTGTTTGGATTCGCATTACACTGTCTCCCTCTATTGTTGAAGTTTCAATTTGGGTGAGGGGCATGTGATTCATACTTCTATTTTTGAACCAAATCATTACTCAATTTGTGAACTATATTTTTGAGCTCTTCAACCTCCGAATAATTCTCTTTTGGTTGAGCTATGTTATTGCTAGTTCCAGTAGGATTTGAGTAATTGGTGAGATCTTAACATTTGAGTTGGATTTTGAGACACTTGATTTGCGTAGGGATTCACACTTTGAATCAGAATTGGATTGGGGAAAGGAACTAAGCCTAAGAATTATCCGGACTGGCTCCTTGCATAGTCTATTGACTATTTTGCAAAAATGAAGGAATGGGGGGAATGGATGTGATTGGTTGAATTGGAATGGGTGCGTAAGCGGGTGTTGATGAATATGGTTGTTGATAAGGCAAAGCATTTATGCCTGATATTTGTGGTGCCATGATCTAATTCATCATAGGAGCTTGACCATATGGACCATATTGTCCTACCATAGGCATCTGGGAAAACCCAAAACCCTGTGGTGTCATTTGTTGTTCGATGGTCATAACTTCATTGTAGGCTAGAGCAAGCATGGTAACTTGAGGATTTCGCCTTGCAAATATTTCCATCATAGGATCCAATGCCTAAAAATATATTTGTAAAGCTACTACGGGATCAATGGCAAAATGTTGAATTGCTCTATTATAGCACTTCTGAAATCTTTGATTAAAAGTTTGGATTGGCTCACCCTGGCCTCTTTTGCATGTAATGAACTGATTATAGATGATTATGGGATCTAATGGTGACCTAAATTGGTTGAAAAAAGCATCCTCCATTTGCGTCCATGACATAATGGAACCAGTAGGTAAGCAAATATACCATTCGTAAGCCACTTGGTATAGGCTCATGGGGAAGAGTCTACAAGCCACATCTTCATGTTGAACGTGCAGTATTATCAAAACATCCCTATAGGCATGAATATGTTCTTCTGTGGTCCTTGGGTCGTTCAATTTGTATTTGGGAAAAAATCTTTCTATATTCCTAGGGATCTCGTGAATATCCCCTATAATATTCAAAGGAATGTTATGGGCTCCGTACCAAGGAGGTGGTGGAGGTTGGGCCATTTGATTCAAAATCGATGATGATAACTCTACAAGAACCATGGAAATGGTACTGATAATTGGTACACTAATAGAAAATGACACCACCGGTGCAAGTCCGCTAGATGCGCCTAAAATAGAAGGATCTTCTGTAATAAGAATATCTGGTGGGACCACAATTTGCTCGATTTTATTCCTTGGATTCCTATGAGTGATTGGGAGGCTTTGGAATATGGTTTCCTCGATTGTTTTGGACCTAGTTGCGATGGGATGCGGTGGGTCCAGCTTGTAAATGAAACTACCCTACAAAACCTAACAAAACTCTCAATACCTCAAAGAAAACCTACGAGACAAAGAAAATCCTGTAATTAATGAAATTCAAAGAATAACTTCAAAACCAATTTGTTAGTCATGAATGAAAGAAGGAACCATGACAAAGCAATATTCTAAAACAATGCACAATCAAAACACCTTATTCAAAACATCTTATTCCTATATGAGCAATCAAAAAGTGTTAGGACAATGCATAGCAATTCATGTCCTTCTTTTAACACTACAAGGTTGTATTGTTAAAAGAGGGCTAAAGATAATAATCAATAGGGCATGAAATATTCAAAATTTAAATCCCTATAGCATTTAAATCACTCTGAAATAAACAATTCAGGCCCTCCTTCTAGCGCCAATCTGTTGAGTGATATTTTCACCCAGTTGTGAAAGTACACTCTCCTTTAGGATTTGGGTTCCAAATCCCCTCTTGCAAAGAAGTTAAACAAACAACTTCTCGAAGGTCTCCGTTGTATTAGCATTTGCATATGTGTATTAGTAATCTCAAATAAAGATATTCAATTTAAATGCTTAGAACACCTTAGTGATTGCAAGTAACTGTAAACAAGGGGCAATGTTGGTTTATTTCATCATGAAACTTTAGTGATTGTTCATTGTTTTTTTGGATTTTGGAAATTTTTAAATGTTTATTTTAATGCCTGAAGATTTAAAATAAGTTAAATTTTTTGGAAAAAAATAAAATGTAGAAAATGAAAATGAAATGCAAAAAAACTAAAAATAAAATGCACTCAGTATGATGCTATCCTGTTACGACAAAACCAAAGATGTGAGGTCTCCATGCATGCAACCTATCCTATTGGACTTGCAAAACAAGCACAATCCCCATAGACTAAGTGCTGGTTCCTAGGGTACGAAATAAAATTCAGATTTCAAATATTCGCCTAATGTAACCCAAAAAAAATGGCATTAACATTATCTATAAATTCAAAATCTAAAAAATGAAAGAATAAACATTAAATCCATAGCATGCAAAGAAAATCTCCTTCTTTCTTGCCCACAAGATGCAAATTTTTGAACACTTCTGCATTAAAAATATGTCATTTTACAATAGAAAATTTTTGGTTTTTCCAAACCAGTATGTGGAAGAAAAACAACTCAAACAGGTCCAGAATGGCCTTCTCGCCTTCAACTCTGCAACTCTGCTTGCAGCAGTTTCCAATCATTCTGGCCTCTTTGAATGGTGTATTTATACTTCTGAAAAAATTATTTCTCCTTCCATGATGGTTCGTTTCATTTTTCGATGATTGTTCGTTTCACCTTCCCTGACTGTTCGTTTCACCTTCCCTTGTATGCGTGTGTTTCGGTTTCCATTTTGTGGTCCTTCATTGCGAAAATATAACATGTCATGATATCACGAGATTTTTTATTTTTTTTCTCTCTTTGCTTTGAATCATGAAAACGTAACATGTCGCAATATCGCGACACTTTTTCTCTTTTGACCGTGACCATGCAACATGTCACGATATCGCGACATCTTTTCTCTTTTGACCACGACCATGTAACATGTCGCGATATCATGACACTTTTTCTCTTTTGGCCGTGACCATGCAACATGTCATGATATTGCGACACTTTTTCTCTTTTGGCCATGAAAATGCAACATGTCGCGATATCGCAACACTTTTCTTTCCTCTTCTTTCTTTTCTCGTTTTGTCGCTGTTGAGAAGCAACACACCCCCACTAAAAAAATGAAATTTCATCCTTTGAAAATATTTAGCTTTCATTTTGCCGTAGGGACCCTCTTGATGTTTTTCAGGTTTTTATTCCAAATTTTGCTTGCCTCGTTCTTTTTCAAGTTTTGCATATTCCAAAGTACTTAAGTAGGCTTGCATATGGTTTTGATTTCAATTTAGAATTTATTTTTTATGTTAGAATCATTTATGAGTAAAGAACATCTTTCACTAATATGTAAAAATGCAGAGTACAGATGAAAAAAATCATTGGAGTCAACCTACAATTTTTGAAAAATTTGCTTAGTAGAGAAAACGTCGCGATTTCACGACATATTCCATTTTTGAAAGCGTCGCGATTTCACGACATATTCCATTTTTGAAAATGTTACGATTTCGCGACAGGTTTGAGTCAGAAGCCAGGCTTGAAGAGAATGTCACGATTTCATGACACTTTTGGATCAGAAGCAAAGATCTTGGAAAACGTCACGATTTTGCTACATATTCTGACTGGAAACAAAGCTTAAGGAAGGCGTCGCGATTTCGCAACATATTTTGGTAGAAGGCACCAAGTGATAAAAAGGTCACAATTTCACGACATATTTCGACTAAGAGAACCAAGTGATAAAAGGGTCACGATTTTGCAACGTGTTTTGGAAAGAAGAGCCAAGTTATGAAAACGTCGCGATTTCGCGACATATTCCATTTTTGGAAACATCGCGATTTCATGACATTTTCCATTTTTGGAAACATCGCGATTTCGCGACATATTCCATTTTTGGAAACGTCGCGATATCGCGACATGGTTGAGATAGAAGAGTCAAGTAAGAAAAGCGTCACGATATCACGACAGGTTTTGGAAGAAAGAACCAAGTGACGAAAACATCGCGATATCGCGACAGGTTTTGGAAGAAAGAACCAAGTGACGAAGGTGTTGGTCCGGCTTTCATACGCACCCCGCGAAAGGATGGGCAGGAAGCTCCGGAGACACCCACGGGACGAATCCCACTCACTTTAGGATCTAGCTGGTTATCCAAGGTGCGAGTTACAGAGTTGGGTCGAATGGCTATTCACTCTTTTCCACTTCTGGAATAGATTTCAATATGGACTGCTCTGTTACCTTACAGGGGGTTCCTGAACTTGTTCAATAGTTGCAGAAGTTGTTACTTGTTTATCAGATTTAACTTGAATTCTTGATCTAGCTCTCATGGGTCAGCAGATTCAAATAAAAGACAAATAAAGAAAATAAAAATGGATCATTTCACCGAAAACAAAGAGAGGGTAGGGTAGGGCAGAAAGAGAAGTTTATCGAACATCAACTGTAAAAACCTAAACTATCAATCTTATCTATGCTATCAGCCTCACAACAGAACAAATCAAAGAAGAAAGTGTCCAATTACCCTAAGATCACTTTCAACTAAGAGCACAAGGCAGAGTGAAACAGATCTAGCAAAAAATTATAAATCCAAGGGCAACTGGTTAAAACCGGTATCTTTCACCGACAGCCTAGCTCACACAAGGAAGACAAAGCAATTAGAACAAACTTAACCTCAAATCTGTAATTTCCCTAGCAGTACAATAGAACAACCGAAGCCTAACAACGATATTTAAACTTGATAATCTCGATTTACAAAGCATATATCTAACAAACTTTAATGGAACGGATAACAAAAGAAGATACACTTATCACACTCGCAAAAGATTAGGCTCCCGGCCATGCTATCACGTAAAAGCTAAAGCACATCAACTCCAAGTCCGAAAACAAAGGATTTCACAAAATTTGCAAGAAATTGCTTATAAGCCTTTTATTTCTAAGTCTCCGCCTCCCGCAATTACATTGAGAAGAAGTATTTATAGACTCGAGACATGACCCCGATCTTTTCAGAAATATCTTCTTCTTTAACTGCAAATCTTATCTTTCTAAACCCTAGGACCCGGGTTTTACAATAAAAATCCATTTAAAATCAAAGTCCAGATAGAACTTAACCCTTCGACAAATCAGTGCAGTCAACTGCCATAAATGGAGAAGATAAAATTCTAATGCCACTTGCATTCATCCGCAACTGCAAATAAATGCCTCCATTAATTTCTGTTGGTGAGCCGGATGAGTCACCACCTCTCTCAGATCTGATCTCCGTAAAGCCATCCCTGAGTTGAAATTGTCTCCATGCTATTAATTCTGCAATAAATCTCCATTGAATGCTTTCACCGGCATCTTCTCCTCTAGCATGGCGGTCCTCGATCAAATCTGCACTTTAACTTTGACTTTATGGCCTTTCCCGGTTGTCCCGCAAGTGCCAGATGGAATCCTGCATGAAAGACAAAAGATGAGTTAGATTAGCACTTTAAAAAAACATTAAATTAAAGCATTTAAACATTAAAAACAGATTAAAAACCGCAAAATAAGCTTGCATGTCGGCCTTGCTCTGTCTGCTTCACGCTTTGACACGTGTCGCTACCCCAGGATGCCTTCTGTTTCCCGCTGGAATGCACTTCTGGTCCTTTGAGGACTTTCTCTCTCCTACCGTGATTCTGCGACATGTCGCGATTTCGCGACATGTCACGAAATCGCGACGTCCCCGGCTCATCGGCAACTTCTTCCCCGTCGGCCGCGAAAACGCGACATGTCACGATTTCGCGACATGTCACGAAATCGCGACCCTTCTCCGTCAACTGCAACTTTCTGCTCCAACAGTCGCGATACTGCGACATGTCGCGATTTCGCGACATGTCGCAAAATCGCGCCTGCCTTTGCACTTGGCTTCTTTCTTCGTCTCCTTTCCTTCTCTCTCTAGAAAGTGTCGCGATTTCGCGACATGTCGCGAAATCGCGACCATTTTCATACTTAGCCAATTTTTTTATTCTGCAGCCCACTTTCTCTCTCCTACCGCGAAAATGCGACATGTCGCGATTTCGCGACATGTCGCAAAATCGCGCCCTTCCGTACGACTTTCTTCTCTCTCCTCTGGCCGACAGCGATTTTGCGACACTTTCCAAAAATGGAAACGTCGCGATATCGCGACACTTCCAAAAATGGAAAGTGTCGCGATTTCGCTACACAAAAATGACTTAGCTGCTTTTTGATTTACCCGTCGCGATTTCGCGACATTTTCGAAAATGGAAGTGTCGCGATATCGCGACACTACCAAAAATGGAAAGTTTGATTTTTCATGAATTTATGCAACTATTTTCTGGATTTTTCTCGGTACCGGTGCAAGATTTTATTTGTGCATGAATGATTCTAGCATGTAAAAAGTGAATTCTTGGATAACACAGCTGGAATGCAAGAAAAAGCACAACTTTAAAAAGGAGGCAAGCAAATTTGGATTTAAAACCTAAAAATTATCAAGAGGGTCCCTGCTGCAAAAATGGAAGTTCAAGGCTTTCTAAGGATGGAATCTCATTTTTCAGTGGGGGTGTGTTGCTTCTCAACAAATGGCGATATCTGTGGGTAAAATAGTAGCACTATTTTAGAACCCAAGACTCTGGCTTCAAAACAAAAAGACCATGCATCATGCCTTGCCACATACATTCTTCACAATAAATTGACTGCCAACTGCTAGTCGTTAAAATTTCCCAAGGACATACTAGGCTGAATTACTTCAAGGAAGATTTCTGATGTGCAATTACAAAGGGTATAAAACTTTCTTCAAGGATGACTGGATTGAATGATAAACTTTGGACTGATCAACTTTTCTAGATTGTAAAAAGGGGAAACCGAGTAGAGCTCTGTTTACTAGTTTAGCCTTTTACAAACTTAGACAGAGTTACCCTTTAGATTTACACGACCCAAATTTACAACTGTAGGGCAGAATCTATAACTTAGAAGAAAATATCTTTGGAAGTATTGGCTGCCTCTTTTGATCATATAACTCTTTTTTTTTTTCTTTTTTTTTTTTTTTTATATCTCTCCTTTTTGAAATATATCACTATCTGGAAGACCTTAGAGAAATTACAATTTTCTTCTAACACTTGATCAATTTGAAACTGTTTCAGTCCAGGCATTAATAGCCTCTGGTGACACCCAAATAATTGCATGAACCATAGTCCCCTCTTATAACCAGCTTTTCTTGGATTCCCCGGGAGTTCCTCCAACCAAACAAGCATAGCAGTTTTTCTATCATTAAAACAACTGTGGCAAGTAAGACACAAGATCCCATCATCTCTCTACCTTTGTCCTGAATAACAAAATAGTTCTACAGTTCAGATTAAGCAGACTATCTCAATTAGAATAATGAACAAATGGGCATGGAGACTGGATTGATCAGCTAGGAATAAAACAATTTTCAGCAGGCTGACTTTTCATTGATTGCTCAGGCAGAGGTTAAAAGACAGATTTCAAAAGCTGAAGGACTTTGTACAGACTTCCAAGGACAGACACAGGCCTCTAAAGCAAAACAAAATAAAACTGACGTAAAGGAATTGAGGGGGAAATAGAAGAATAAAAGAAATAAACTAAAAGAATGAAGCAAAGCAACTAAAATCGAATCAGAAGCTAAATGACAAACCGAAATAAACTAAAGAATGAAATAAACTAAAGCAATTGTACAGACAACAAAGAAAAAGAACTGCAATAAAGAACTAAAGCAAATAAAACTGAAACAAAAGACTGTACAGAATTAAACAACAAGCTGACATAAAAAGACAAAGAAAGGAAATAAAAAGCACTGACAAAAGAAATAAACTGCACAAGCTAAAACTGAAAAAAAATGAAATAAAACTGAAAAACTGAAAGCTTACTTACAATGTATACATATGTTACAACTTCCCTTCATACTCAAAAAATGCAGCAGTTGGGAAAGCAGAGAAATGGTGCCTTAAAATTTTTTTGACCATGTGCAAGTAATTTAGAAAAATTACCTTTCGTGTCCTGTTGACGAAATGCACTCCGACTATGCTTCAAAAATTTGCTATCCGGGAAAGACTTGTGTTTACTGTCTTCCCCGTCCCATTTGAAAAACAAATCCGCAACTCCTTCAAATTAAACAAATCATATAATAACAAATCATATGATAACATGTTTATGCTTCTAATTGAAGGGTTTGCAGAATTCTTTCAAAAGGACTGAATGTAAAAACCCCCAGGATCAAATACCTTAAAATCTTGACAGACCTGCACCACCACATCTTCAAAATTATGTGACAACCGAAAGAAATCATGTTTTATCTCGTATGCCCCGGTTCTTAACAACTTGAACATTTTGTGGTTGTTGTACTGCTTCAATATCCAGGACTTCAATTTTTATCTCTCTAGCATAATGTTTACAATTTTCCTTTTCACTCGAGCCTTGCTTAGATTTAACCTCATCAATGTGTAATATCCAAACATCATTGTTGTGATTGATTAGAGTCAGAATCGTTCCCACCTTTTCGCTTGCCAAATTATAAGATCCAATATCTCGCATCAACACGATTTATAGCCTTTTCTTTGATATTATGTTGAGAAGTTGCAGGCTTATGTTGAGACAGCTCATCAATTCCAAGTTGGTCGACCACATTCATATTTACTATCTTTTCCTCCTTTTCTTGAAATTCAACAGTGGTCCAGAGTAAGCCTCAATCAAGTTAACCTTTTGTTCAACAATCTGAGGCGCTTCATAGAGGGTGATGTCACTTTAAGTTCCCTCATATCCTCAATGATGTTATCCTCTTCAGTTACTTCTGCATAGTGACATTGAATCTCACTTTCATCATCCTCTGATGAGGAAGGATCATTGTTAGGTTCTGGACTCTAACATCTCAAATTATAACTGTCCATTTTGAACTGTTGAAAATCTTGCATTTCATCCACAGGAGTCTGTACAAGACTTTCTGTCTCTTCGAGAAAAGTGAAAGAATCTGAAACCCTGGTTGTACTGTTTTTGGGTGAACTAGAAATATCAATATTTCTTTGATCTCTAGGAAAATTTAACTCACCAGGAAAAACTTCAGATTTGGGTAATGCTAGATCACAACTGTTTACTTCAAGCACTTCCACTTTGAACTTGTCAGAACCTTTCTCTCGTATTTTGCACATGCTGAGTGGATGTGACAGTTAACGGAGTCTCCTTGGGTAGAGCATGACATGTTGGCACTAACTCATGATGTGGAATGGGATCTCAAAATAGGCATGTTCTGTGTAACATAGGATATCAAAGGACTCGCTCGTAATTTGAGGCCCTAACTCGTCTTTCAAGAATTAAGGCTTCTTTATAAGCCCCTGCCAGGGTTGTGATATTGATGTCTCTCTTGAGGAAAATAGAGGTCACCGAATCCAATGCATTCTTGTAGATTTCTAAGGCCAGATTTGCATTTGGGATGTAATGGCCAGTCATTCTACCGTAAGCTCTTTGGAACCTCATATTGAAAGACCCGACGCTTCTCCCGACTCTCTCTTGATGCTGGAAAATTGTTGGTATAACACACTCGGGGTCTATCACTTCCCCAAATTGTGATATAAAAGCTTTCTCTAGGTCATCCCAGCCTAGTAATGGAATTGTCGGTGAGGTTTAAAAACCAGTCATAAGCTCCCTCCTCGGAGAGTGAACGGGAACAATCTGCAGGCAACATCTTCATGCAGTATATTTAACAATTTTAAAGCATTTTTGAAAGCTAGCAGATGTTCTTCTCAGCTTCTTGTCCCATCATGTTTATATCTGGGGAGATACCTTTCTGGATTTCTGGGCAAGTCATGGGCTATACCCGGAATGTTCAAAGCAGTGGGGCCCAACCAATTTGCCATTATTACTTGGCTGACAATGATATTCTGAGTTGTAATTGGATAACTGCCAATGGAGATAAAACTGTTCTTAACTTGAGGTCTTCTCTCGGCAATTTTAAAAACTGCACTGACAACTTACAATACGCCGGATTTCACTGGCCACTTTTAAAATGTTGGTGTTAAGTCCCGCTGTTCAGGCAAAAACTCTAACCACAAAATTTTAAATCAGCACTCACAAACTTACAATACTTGAACTGAGTTCAACAGGCCCTCCTTCTAGCGCCAATTAGGTGTTGGTCCGGCTTTCATACGCACCCCGCGAAAGGATGGGCAGGAAGCCCCGGAGACACCCACGGGACGAATCCCACTCACTTTAGGATCTAGCTGGTTATCCAAGGTGCGAGTTACAGAGTTGGGTCGAATGGCTATTCACTCTTTTCCACTTCTGGAATAGATTTCAATATGGACTGCTCTGTTACCTTACAGGGGGTTCTTGAACTTGTTCAGTAGTTGCAGAAGTTGTTACTTGTTTATCATATTTAACTTGAATTCTTGATCTAGCTCTCATGGGTCAGCAGATTCAAATAAAAGACAAATAAAGAAAATAAAAATGGATCATTTCACCGAAAACAAAGAGAGGGTAGGGTAGGGCGTAAAGAGAAGTTTATCAGACATCAACTGTAAAACCCTAAACTATCAATCTTATCTATGCTATCAGCCTCACAACATAACAAATCAAAGAAGAAAGTGTCCAGTCAGCCTAAGATCACTTTCAACTAAGAGCACAAGGCAGAGTGAAACAGATCTAGCAAAAAATTATAAATCCAAGGGCAATCGGTTAAAACTGGTATCTTTCACCTGACAACTCTAGCTCACACAGTGAAGACAGAGCAATTAGAACAAACTTAACCTCAAATCTATAATTTCCCCTAGCAGTACAATAGAACAACCGAAGCCTAACAAAGATATTTAAACTTGATAATCTCAGATTTACAAGCATATATCTAACAAACTTTAATGGAACGGATAACAAAAGAAGATACACTTATCACACTCTGCAAAATATTAGGCTCCCGGCCATGCTATCACGTAAAAGCTAAAGCACATCAACTCCAAGTCCGTAAACAAAGGATTTCACAAAATTTGCAAGAAATTGCTTATAAGCCTTTTATTTCTAAGTCTCCGCCTCCCGCAATTACATTGAGAAGAAGTATTTATAGACTCAGACATGACCCTGATCTTTTCAGAAATATCTTCTTCTTTAACTGCAAATCTTATCTCTCTAAACCCTAGGACCCGGGTTTTACAATAAAAATCCATTTAAAATCAAAGTCCAGATAGAACTTAACCCTTCGGCAAATCAGTGCAGTCACCGCCATAAATGGAGAAGATGAAATTCGAATGCCACTTGCATTCACCCGCAACTGCAAATAAATGCCTCCATTAATTTCTGCTGGTGAGCCGGATGAGTCACCACCTCTCTCAGATCTGATCTCCGTAAAGCCATCCCTGAGTTGAAATTATCTCCATGCTATTAATTCTGCAATAAATCTCCATTGAATGCTTTCACCGGCATCTTCTCCTCTAGCATGGCGGTCCTCGATCAAATCTGCACTTTAACTTTGACTTTATGGCCTTTCCCGGTTGTCCCGCAAGTGCCAGATGGAATCCTGCATGAAAGACAAAAGATGAGTTAGATTAGCACTTTAATAAACATTAAATCAAAGCTTTAAACATTAAAATCAGATTAAAAACCACAAAATAAGCTTGCATGTCGGCCTCGCTTGTCTGCTTCACGCTTTGACACGTGTCGCTACCCCAGGATGCCTTCTGGTTCCCACTGGAATGCACTTTCGGGCCTATCTTGAGGACTTTCTCTCTCCTATCGCGAATTCGCGACATGTCACGATTTCGCGACATGTCACGAAATCGCGACCCTTCTCCGTCAACCGCAACTTTCTGCTCCAATCGATCGCGATATCGCGACATGTCGCGATTTCGCGACATGTCGCAAAATCGCGCCTGCCTTTGCACTTGGCTTCTTTCTTCGTCTCCTTTCCTTCTCTCTCCAGAAAGTGTCGCGATTTCGCGACATGTCGCGAAATCGCGACCATTTTCATACTTAGCCAATTTTTTTATTCTGCAGCCCACTTTCTCTCTCCTACCGCGAAAATGCGACATGTCGCGATTTCGCGACATGTCGCAAAATCGCGCCCTTCCGTACGACTTTCTTCTCTCTCCTCCAGCCGGCAGCGATTTTGCGACACTTTCCAAAAATGGAAACGTCGCGATATCGCGACACTTCCAAAAATGGAAAGTGTCACGATTTCGCTACACAAAAATGACTTAGCTGCTTTTTGATTTACCCGTCGCGATTTCGCGACATTTTCGAAAATGGAAGTGTCGCGATATCGCGACACTACCAAAAATGGAAAGTTTGATTTTTCATGAATTTATGCAACTCGTTTTCTGATTTTTCTTGGTACCGTGCAAGATTTTATTTGTGCATGAATGATTCTAGCATGTAAAAAGTGAATTCTTGGATAACACAACTGGAATGCAAGAAAAAGCACAACTTTAAAAAGGAGACAAGCAAATTTGGATTTAAAACCTGAAAATTATCAAGAGGGTCCCTGCTGCAAAAATGGAAGTTCAGGGCTTTCTAAGGATGGAATCTTATTTTTCAGTGGGGGTGTGTTGCTTCTCAACAGAAGGCGTCACGATTTCGCGACATGTCATGATTTTGCGACAAAGGCTTGGAAGAGCCGTAGCAAGGGAAACGTCGCGATATTGCGATAGTTTTGGACCAGAAGCAGCAAGTGCGGAGGATGTCGCGATTTTGCGATATGTCGCGATTTCATGGCAAAAGGGCCAAAATAGTGCAAAGTAAAGAGGACGTCGCGATTTCGTGACATGTCATGGTTTCGCGGCAAAGGGGCTGAAACAATGCAAATTAAAGAGGACATCGCAATTTCGTGACATGTCACGGTTTTGCGGCAAAGGGGCCGAAACAGTGCAAAGTAAAGAGGATGTCACGATTTCACGAGGAAAACATCGTGTTATCACGACACATGTCAAAAGAAAGCAAGTTGACGTGTGATAAACATTAGGGTTTAATTTAATGATATTAAAATGCTAACCCTTGCTTTCCTTTTGCAGAGAGCGATCCGACAGTTGCATGATAGCGAAGTAATGGCAAAAAAGACAAAAATAAGCACGAATCAAGCGAAGGCCGTCAGATGGAAATGTGAGATGCTAGGATTTTTTGGTCCATCCATATTTTATGGATCTGGACGCAAAGAGACTTTACGATGACTAAGCAGCTACCCATTTAATGGAATATGTCGGCAATTGACCGAAAAATGAAAATATCTACACATAGTTACCAGAATTTGCCGATGGACGCATTTAACAGAAGAATTTATGGTGAAAGTAATGGTGTACAGATAATTTCAATTCAGAGGTGGCTATGCGAAGATAAAATGTCAGAGAAACCAGTGACTCATCCGAATTTCTCTGAGGAATTAATGAGACGTTCCCAGCAGTTGCACCAGAAAGGTGAAGATACCTTCACATGCAGTGCCCATTTATGGAATATATCGATGATCGGCCAAAAAACAAAGATATTTACTTGCAGTTCAGATGGATGAGAATAATATCAGATCATGCCTTCTACATTTATGGCAAGTAACTACACTAAGATTTGCAGAATGGTTAGGTTTTATCGAAACTCTATTTTAAAAAGGCCTTATATTGTAAAACCTGGGTAGTAGAGTTTTGGTGATAAGATTTAGGGTTTTGAAAGAAGATATTTTTGAAAATATCAGGGTTTGTCCTGAGTCTATATATACTTCTTCCGGATGTAAATTCAAGAGGCAAAAACTTAGAATAAAAAGCTATTGGAGCAATTTCCTACAAATCTTGTTTGAATGCTTTGTTCTAGACCTAGAGTTGTAGTTCCATTTTTTGTGATAGCATGGCCAAGAGCCTAATCTCTTTCAGATTACGATAAGTTCATCTTCTTTTGTTTTTCGTCTCGTTAAGGTTTATTTAATTTATGCTGTAGATCTGTGTTATTAAGATTAGATATGCTACTAGGCTTCATTCTTTTTATTGTATGCTAGGGAAAATTACAGACTTAAGGTTCAGGCCTGTTCTAATTGCTCTGTCCTCACTGCGTAAGCTAGGTTGCTGGTGAGAGATACCAATTTTAATTGACTTCCCTTCTGTTTATAATTTTCTTTCAGACCTATTTTTGTCTCTGTCTTATGCTCTTAGTGGAAGGTGATCTTAGAAAGCTGGACACTTTCCTCTTTGATTTGTTCTATTGTGAAGCTAACTGGTTTAACTAAAATTGGTAGTTTTGGTTTTGCAGCTAAGTTAGGTAAACTTCTATTTCTGCCCTACCTTACTCTCTCTGTTCCACTGATTGAATGATCCATTTTTATTTTCTTTAAAATTTGTCTTTTATTTAAATTTGCTAACACATAAAGAGCTAGATCAAAGAACTGATTGTAAATCTGAGTGTCCACAAAGATAACCAATTCCAAAACATTACTGAACTAAAGTCCAAAACTCATTGTAAAGTAACAGACAGTCCACTTGAAACTATTCCAAAAGCGAAAAAGAGTGAATAGACATTCGACCCAACTCTATAACTCACACCTTGGATATCCAGCAAGATCCTAAAGTGAGTGAGATTTATCCCTTATAAGTGTTATTGGGTTTTCATGCTCATTCTTCATAGGGTGTGTATAAAAGTCGAACAAACATTTAAAATTGATGCTAGAAGGAGGGCTTACTGAACTTCGTTCAGTATTGTGAGTTGTTTGTGTAGAGTCTGGTGTTTTATCTTTTGAATCCTTTTCCCTCCTCTTTAGCTCTTTTTAACTTGGTTTATTTCATCATGAAACTTTAGTGATTGTTCATTGTTTTTTTGGATTTTGGAATTTTTAAATGTTTATTTTAATGCCTGAAGATTTAAAATAAGTTAAAATTTTTGGAAAAAAATAAAATGCAGAAAATGAAAATGAAATGCAAAAAAACTAAAAATAAAATGCACTCAGTATGATGCTATCCTGTTTCGACAAAACCAAAGATGTGAGGTCTCCATGCATGCAACCTAACCTATTGGACTTGCAAAACAAGCACAATCCCCATAGACTAAGTGCTGGTTCCTAGGGTACGAAATAAAATTCAGATTTCAAATATTCGCCTAATGTAACCCAAAAAAAATGGCATTAACATTATCTATAAATTTGAAATCTAAAAAATGAAAGAATAAACATTAAATCCATAGCATGCAAAGAAAATCTCCTTCTTTCTTGCCCACAAGATGCAAATTTCTGAAAACTTTTGCATTAAAAATATGTCATTTTACAATAGCAAAATTTTTGGTTTTCCCAAACCAGTTCGTGGAAGAAAAACAACTCAAAAAAGTCTAGAATGGCCTTCTCGCCTTCAACTCGCAACTTCGCTTGCAGCGGTTTCCACCCCTTCTCGGCCTCTTTGAATGGCGTATTTAAACTTCTAAAAAAATTTCTTCTCCTTCCATGACGGTTTGTTTCATTTTTTGATGGTTGTTCATTTCACCTTCCCTGACTGTTCGTTTCACCTTCCCTTGTATGCGTGTGCTTTGGTTTCCATTTTGTGGCCCTTCACCACGAAAATATAACATGTCACGATATCGCGACACTTTTTCTTTCTTTTCTCTCTCTTTGCTTTGAATCGCGAAAACGCAACATGTCATGATATCGTGACACTTTTTCTTCTTTTTCGCAAAACTGCAACATGTCACGATATCGCGACACCTTTTCTCTTTTGATGACCATGCAACATGTCACGATATCACGACACTTTTTCTCTTTTGGCCATGAAAATGCAACATGTCGTGATATCGCGACACTTTTTCTCTTTTGGCCATGAAAATGCAACATGTCACGATATCATGACACTTTTCTCTTCTCTTTCTTTTCTCGTTTGGTCATGTAAATGCAACATGTCACGATATCGCGACACTTTTTCTCTTTTGGCCATGACAGTGCAACATGTCACGATATCACGACACTTTTTCTTGTTCGGCCATGAAAACGCAACATGTCGCGATATCGTGACACTTTTCTCTTTTGGCCATGATAGTGCAACATGTCACGATATCGTGACACTTTTTCTCTTTTGGTTGTGAAACTGCAACATGTCATGATATCGTGACACTTTTTCCTCCTTTGGCCATGATGATGCAACATGTCATGATATCGCGACACTTTTTCTCTTTTGGCCGCGATGATGCAACATGTCGCGATATCGCGACACTTTTTCATCCTTGCTCTCTCCCTTTGCCTTGGACCGTGAAACTGCAACATGTCGCGATATCGCGACACTTTTTCTCCTTGTGGTATTTTGCTTTTTCTTTGATCTTTAGCATATGGGCCACTTCGGTCTTCTTGGAAAACATGCAAAAAAATGTGGGTCCCCAATTTTGGGGTACGTTGTGGAGCAGCCACAACAAATGGCGACTCTGCTGGGAAATGCTCCTGAGCATTTCGGTGAGAACTCAACCTGAAAACACATAGACTCAAATACAAGCATCAACAAATATCCCAAGAATAAAACTAGACGAGAAATACATGAAGCATTAGAATTATTAAGCATCAGCTCGGTGTGTGCAATGTGCTTCCTTCCCTATCGTTTGAAACTCGTTCAACTTTCCATTGTCAGTTTCACTTATGATTCGCATGCTAGGCTATGAATGATTTGTGTAGGATTTGATGTATGACAACTATGTTAGAGATATAACAACCTGCTTTTCAAAGGCTCAAACCTTCTAGTATCATGAACAAACATATTAAAACTGTCAAACCCTCTTAGGACCAAATATATGTATACTGAATTAATTTACTAGATCCCAAAGTTGGTTATGTGTCACTACCATCTTGAACCCATGTGCAAGTGTAAGTGAAATCAGAGCTTTGGGGAATAGGATTCCCAACCTAAGCGAGATGGGGATTTAACCCTATCCTTACTACTCTGATCTGGAGTTTATTACCTCATCTTGAACAAAATGATTTAACCTGTTATGGATGAAATTGTCAGGCTAGCCTATCCGTTTGAGCAGTCAGTGGTCTTGCTTTTAGACAAGACATGTTGCCATGCATGAGCATACTCCATTGCCAGTCAGGCGTCTATAGCCCCGGTGGAGATCAACCCCATAATCTAGGATTTGGCTCTACTTTTGATTTCTTGGACCTTGGGGATGACTACCCATCCTTGCAAGGGACATGTAGTATGATCCTTCCAATCCAATATTAATAAAGAAATGAAAAATATTTGCTTTGGAATTTCAAGTTCTTGAATGGGCAAAATAGAAGCTTTGGGGAATCGGATTCTCAACCTAAGCGAGATGAGAATTAGACCCTATCCTTACTACTCCATGAAGGTCAAATCAGAGCTTTGGGGAATTGGATCCTCAACCTAAGTTCGATGAGGATTTAACCCTATCCTTACTACTCCGATTTTAGGCTTTAAGCATTATGGGAGTGGTAAAAACCACTATTTTAAGGATTATGTTGCATGATAGGACAAACACGAAATATTCCTTTTGCCTCACCTTTTCTTCCAAGTATGGTTTTGACCATTTTTCTCAAGATCCTCTTTAATATGCGTAGAATGTGCTTGGTTCAAGATAGTTCGGGCATCAGTTCCCAACCTTAGGATCCTTTTAATATATGTTATGTAATAACCCTAAGAGGATTTGACACCTTTTCAATGATTGTATATGACATGAAGATGCAATTGAGATGAAATGTATATGCAATGTGGAATGTAACGTGAGATATGAATGCATTGCTCCTTTTGAAATGTGGATGGAGTATACCACCTACTTTGCCATAATTTATAAAACTGACAACTTCATGCATCACAAGTTCCAAACGATACTCTTTAATGTGTTTGCGATACTCGTGGAGCTTTCTGCAATACAATTTCGATGTTTCATATTCTCCTAGTCTTAGTCAACATTCATAAGGACTTAAGTTGACAAACCAAAAGTGTCCAAAGGACCAACACACAAAACTTAAAACCCAAAACCAAAATGCAATCCAAAACCAAAACATGAAAACCAAACAAAGTCATATACAAATGTACAATATAATACAAGATGGTGCAAAGTTTGGATTATCATTTTCCTAGATCCCAAACCTGATTAGAATTCTTTAAAAGACATATGACGTGATACACATGCCAAATGTGGAAGGAATCAAACAAGAACAAGACTAGATCAAACAATGCAACCAAATTCAACTTTCCTCTCTCACCCCACCAATTAGATTTAGTTCCATTAGTATTCTCATAGGTGAGATTCAAATTACCAAATTGATTAGACAATGGTTGATTTTCAATTCTTTCTTGTCTATTATTTAAGGTGCAAATTTCATAATTCCATTCATGATTTAGAACTAGGCTTTCTTTATCCAAAATGAAATTTTGTAAGCAAGAGCCTATTTCTAAAAATTTCAAAGCCAATTCATTTTCCATGTTCTTAGGCCAATAAAAATTGTGCAACAATTTACAAACATCTAGGATATTTACTAAATGGGGATCATTAGAAGTTTTTATCCTAGGTTCAAGAATTAATTGTTGATGAATTTGATTTAGCAATTTAAGTGCATCAAGCTCCTTTTCATTCATTAAAGTAATGTTATCAAAGGTGTGGTTAGAAATTAATTCTTGTTCTTCATTCACCTTCAATGGCATTTCATCATAAATATCATTTGAATTATACAAATCTTCACCTAAATCTTGGATGTTTGGACACAAAGGTTTAGATTTTACCTTTTTCACATTTTCATTTACCAAAACTTGGTGAGGATTTGCAATTCCCTCTTTCACCTCATGGTCTTCATATTCTTCATTGATTACTTGTTCATCAAACATACCAAAATTGGGCACCCAATTGAAAACATGCCCATCCTTTTCGACCCTCAAATATTCTTGGTCAAAGTGTATGTCAAGTAACTCATCCTCATGATCAATCACTTGCGTTGCTTCTAATAGATCAACCACTTTGTCATTTAATTCCAATTCTTTGTTCACTATCCATGGTATCTCTTCATTTGAATCCTCAAAATAATCATGCAAACTTGTATCCGAATCTTCAATGAGTTTATATTCAACATGATCAAATTTTGAAACCTTCTCCAATCTTGTGAATGTGAGATCTTCGTATGAAGTAGAATTTTCAACGTCCTGCATATAAATTGGAATAGAGGCTTCATAAATAGGGGTGTGAGGCAATAACACATCTTCCCCATTGTAAAAATTATCTTCCAAATTTGTGGGATGAAACTCCATGGTATTTGTGACACGATCTTTTGATTCATTTGTCAATTCCTTTTCTTCTTTGTCCTTGGTAATAGGATCATTATAGTCTTCCAAAATTTTATGAGATTTGAAACCCTCTTCCGAAACATCCTCAAATTGTACAGGAGTTGTAATATCTTCCTTTGAGTAGGCGATTATGTTGTCCTGTATATCAATTGGCACACCAGTTTCATTAGCAGTTTTGGAGTGAGTGTAGTTTTCCCACTTCTTCCAAGAATCATAATAATCATCTTCCAAAGTCAAGTGGTGACGTTCCACTACTTCTTCAACATCTTCCGATTCATCAACATGCTTCTCATCCCATTCATCTTCACCTTCCTCATTCTCACTCTCTTGACGACATAGAGTTTCCACCACCAAAATGTTGTCCTCTCCTTGTTGATGTTGGGGTGGACCCTCATTTGGCACAAGTTCCAAATCATCCACTTGAGCTTGGAGACAATGGGTATACCTAGCAATTTTGGGACAATTCCTTTCATTATGCTCCTTTGTATTATGCAATCTACACCCCTTTTCCCATGCAAAATCAGAAATATTAAGAATGGAACTAGAGTGACTTGGTCCTGCAGAAGTATCTATCTGATTAGCAATAGGGGAAGGCACACCCCCATTGTTTGGCTTCGTATTCCACTGTCTCCCTCTATTGTTGAAGTTTTGATTTGGGTGAGGGGCATGGGATTCATACTTCTATTTTTGAACCAAATCATTACTCAATTTGTGAACTATCTTTTTGAGCTCTTCAACCTCTGAATAAATCTCTTTTGGTTGAGCTATGTTATTGCTAGTTCCAATAGGATTTGCGTAATTGGTGAGATCTTGACTTAACATTTGAGTTGGATTTTGAGCCACTTGATTTGTGTAGGGATTCACACTTTGAATCGAAATTGGATTGGGTGCGTAAGCGGGTGTTGATGAATATGGTTGTTGATAAGGCAAAGCATTTATGCCTGATATTTGTGGTGCCATGATCTGATTCATCATAGGAGCTTGACCATATGGACCATATTGTCCTACCATAGGCATCTGGGAAAACCCATAACCCTGTGGTGTCATTTGTTGTTCAATGGTCATAGCTTCATTGTAGGCTAGAGAAAGCGTGGTAACTTGAGGATTTCGCCTTGCAAACATTGCCGTCATAGGATCCAATGCCCCAAAATATATTTGCAAAGCTACTGCCGGGATCAATGGCAAAATGTCGAATTGCTCTATTATAGCACTTCTAAAATCTCTGATTAAAAGTTTGGATTGGCTCACCCTGGCCTCTTTTGCATGTAATGAACTGATTATAAATGATTGTGGGATCTAATGGTGACCTGAATTGGTTGACAAAAGCATTCTCCATTTGCGTCCATGATGTAATGGAACCAGTAGGTAAGCAAATATACCATTCGTAAGCCACTTGGTCTAGGCTCATGGGGAAGAGTCTACAAGCCACATCTTCATGTTGAACGTGCAATCTTATCAAAACATCCCTATAGGCCTGAATATGTTCTTCTGTGGTCCTTGGGCCATCCGATTTGTATTTGGGAAAAAATCTCTCTATATTCCTAGGGATCTCATGAATATCCCCTGCAATATTCAAAGGAATGTTATGGGCTCCGTACCAAGGAGGTGGTGGAGGTTGGGCCATTTGATTCAAAATCGATGATGATAACCCTACAGAACCCTGACAAAACTCTTAGTACCTCAAAGAAAACCTATGACACACAGAAAATCCTACAATTAATGAAATTCAAAGAATAACTTCAAAATCAATTTTTTAGTCATGAAAGAAGGAACCTTGACAAAGCAATATTCTAAAAATGTAATTTTTTGATTCACTAGATCGCATATGCGTAAGTGAACAACATACTTCTAGTGTTGCAGGCTTTGCGATTCACAAGATCGGTCCATTACGTGTAAATGAAGGGCATACTACCAACAACAAATACATTTTTAGACAAAACCTAATTCCTTACAAATAAGCATGAAGAGACTAGAAAATATCTAAACATGTAATTCAAAGAATAACTTAGCATCAACCAAGAGGTGTATCCATTAAAATCGAATGAAAGTAATTGCATGGAGACAACCTCGTTAGTCAAGACCAATTTTTTTTTTTTAAATCAAATCAAAACACATTATTCCTGTATGAACAATCAAAAGCGTTAGAACAATGCATAGCAATTCATGTCCTCCTTTTAACAATACAAGGTTGTATTATTAAAAGAGGGCTAAAGATAATAATCAATAGGGCATGAAATATTCAAAATTTAAATCCCTATAGCATTTAAATCACACTGAAATAAAACAATTCGGGCCCTCCTTCTAGCACCAATCTGTTGAGTGGTATTTTCACCCGGTTGTGAAAGTACACTCTCCTTTAGGATTTGGGTTCCAAATCCCCTCTTGCAAAGAAGTTAAACAAACAACTTCTCCAAGGTCTCCGTTGTATTAGCATTTGCATATGTGTATTAGTAATCTCAAATAAAGATATTCAATTTAAATGCTTGGAACACCTTAGTGATTGCAAGTAATCGTAAACAAGGGGCAATGTTGGTTTATTTCATCATGAAACTTTAGTGATTGTTCATTGTTTTTTTGGATTTTGGAAATTTTTAAATGTTTATTTTAATGCCTGAAGATTTAAAATAAGTTAAAATTTCTGGAAAAAAATAAAATGCAAAAAATGAAAATGAAATGCGAAAATAAAATGAAATGTAAAAAACTAAAAATGCATTCAGTATGATGCTATCCTGTTTCGACAAAACCAAAGATGTGAGGTCTCCATGCATGCAACCTAACCTATTGGACTTGCAAAACAAGCACAATCCCCATAGACTAAGTGTTGGTTCCTAGGGTACGAAATAAAATTCAGATTTCAAATATTTGCCTAATGTAACCCCAAAAAAAATGGCATTAACATTATCTATAAATTTGAAATCTAAAAAAAATGAAAGAATAAACATTAAATCCATAGCATGCAAAGAAAATATCCTTCTTTCTTGCCCACAAGATGCAAATTTCTGAAAACTTATGCATTAAAAATATGTCATTTTACAATAGCAAAATTTTTGGTTTTCCCAAACCAGTATGTGGAAGAAAAACAACTCAAACAGGTCCAGAATGGCCTTCTCGCCTTCAACTCTGCAACTCTGCTTGTAGCGGTTTCCACCCCTTTCTGGCCTCTTTGAATGGCGTATTTAAACTTCTAAAAAAATTGTTTCTCCTTCCATGATGGTTCGTTTCATTTTTCGATGGTTGTTCGTTTCACCTTCCCTGACTGTTCGTTTCACCTTCCCTTGTATGCGTGTGCTTTGGTTTCCATTTTGTGGCCCTTCGTCGTGAAAATGTAACATGTCACGATATCGCGACATTTTTTCTTTCTTCTCTCTCTCTTTGCTTTGAATCGCGAAAACGTAACATGTCGTGATATCGTGACACTTTTTCTCTTCTCTTTTGAATCGCGACCATGCAACATGTCGCGATATCGCGACACTTTTTCTCTTTTGAATCGCGACCATGCAACATGTTGCGATATCGCGACACTTTTTCTCTTTTGGCCTCGACCATGCAACATGTCACGATATCGTGACACTTTTTCTCTTTTGGCCATGAAAATGCAACATGTCGCTATATCGCGACACTTTTCTTTCCTCTTCTTTCTTTTCTCGTTTGGTTGTTGTTGAGAAGCAACACACCACCACTAAAAAAATGAAATTTCATCATTTGAAAATATTTAGCTTTCATTTTTCTGTATGGACCCTCTTGATGTTTTTTAGGTTTTTATACCAAATTTTGCTTGCCTCCTTTTTCAAGTTTTGCATATTCCAAAGTACTTAAGTAGGCTTGCATATGGCTTTGATTTCAATTTAGAATTTATTTTTTATGTTAGAATCATTTCTGAGTAAAGAACATCTTTCACTAATATGTAAAAATGCAGAGTACAGATGAACAAAATCATTGGAGTCAACTTACAATTTCTGAAAAATTTGCTTGGTAAAGGAAACGTTGTGATTTCGTGACATATTTCATTTTTGAAAGCGTCACGATTTTGCGACATATTCCATTTTTGGAAATGTCACAATTTCGCGACAGGTTTCAATCAGAATCTAGTATTGAAGAGAATGTCGCGATTTCGCGACAGGTTTGAGTCAGAAGCAAAACTCTTGGAAAATGTCATGATTTCACTACATATTCTGACTGGAAACAAAGCTTAAGGAAGGCGTCGTGATTTCACGACATATTTTTGTTGGCAATTTTGGGTACCTTGAGTACATTGCCTTTGCTCAAGTATAGTTGTTGTCATTGATGTCAAAGGAGCTCTTGGTAGTTGTTGTCTTTGATGTCAAGGAGTTCTTGAAGCAATTTGATTTGTTGTCTAAGTATGTGTTTTGATGAAGGTTTCAGATGGTCAGTAAGTCTCCAAGAAAATCAGAGTAGCCCAGTTGCAAAAAGATCAAGAAAAAGACAAGTAAGAAGAAGTATGCAGGCGGCTGGCAAAACTGTCACGATTTCGGACATGTTTTAGGAGAGAGAAAGCGCTGGCAAAACTGTCACGATTTCGCGACATGCTGGAAGGCAGAGGCAAAGCTGGCAAAACTGTCACGATTTCGTGACATGTTTGAGGAGAGAGAAAGTTTAGGCAAAACTGTCACGATTTCGTGACAAGTTGAGTTAGTAGTGTTGAGTTGCAGGAAGTGTCACGATTTCGTGACAAGTTTCAATGAAGTTGTATGGATGCAGAAAGTGTCACGATTTCATGACAGGTTGAGTTGGCAGCTTGCAGGTGGCGAAAGCGTCGTGATTTCGTGACATGTTCCAGCAGAGCGGAAGAGTTAGGGAAAGTGATCGCGATTTCGGACATGTTCTAGTGAGTAGTGAAAAGTGCTTAAGGCAGTGAAAGCGTCACGATTTCGTGACATGTTCCAGTTTTGCGAGCAGTTGGCAAAAGAGCTTAAGGCAACGAAAGCGTCACGATTTCGTGACATGTTCCATTTTCGCTAGTGCAAACCGAGAAAAGGTTGAAGAAGCAAGAAGTGTCACGATTTCATGACAAAGTTGCGGATGACGTCAGTAAGAGGCAAAGGTGTCACGATTTCACGACAGAGAGAAGAAGGCTTTGGAGTCTAAAGCATCGTGATTTTGTGATAGAGTTGCTGATGACGTCAACAAAAGCAGATGTGTCACGATTTCATGACAAGAGCAGAGAAGAAGGCCTTGCAGACTAAAGCATCATGATTTCATGACAAGAATCATGATGACGTCAGCAAAGTCAAGGAGTGTCATGATTTTCTGACAACAAACCAAAGAAGGCGCACAACAGGCAGTAGTGTCACGATTTTGTGATAGCAAGTAATACAAGGTGTACGACAGACAAAGGCATAGCGATATCATGACATGTTTGAGTTTCACGCTAGAAAAGCTACAGAACAACAGAGGCGGTTGAAGCCGATAGAGTTAACCTTTGCCGATGAAGTGTAAGGTTGTGCAGCCGATGATTGTTTTAAGGATATACAGCCGACTAAGATCAAGAATTTAATCATGAATTATTGCTATAAAAGGAGGACTATTTTTGAGTTTCATGTATTGAATGTGTGTGTCGAGTTTGCGCAAGTGAAGTCTACTATGCGCAAAGAGCAGTTGTATCGAATCGATCGAAGTGTGCGTTCGAAGTGCGACTTTCGTAGAAGTAGAGTGTAGGAAGAAGTTCGATCGAGGAGAAGCAGACTGTGCGAAGAGGGTGTTGTTGTGGCTGCACATAGGCGCATAAGTTGTTGTGCGATCGAGTGTTGCAGTATTTACATAGACTGTGTAAAGAAAGCAGAGTGTGCGAAGACTGCACTGTGGTGGATGTGCAACGGAGCAGAAGCTAAGTTGAGAAGATAGTGCTGCTGCATTTTACGAAGATTGCACTACTGTGTTTGCGTAGAAGTTGAGAAGATAGTGCTACTGTAATTTGAGAAGACTGTGCTGCTATAGTTGTGCAGATAGTGAAAAGTTGTTTTCAACCAAGTGCAAAAAAGAACAGAGGAAGAGGACAATTGTGCCAGACCGAAGGACTGTGTTTGGTGCAGATAAGAGGACCAGCTTTGCAGTGACAGAGTTGAGGACAGAGATCTCCAGCCAGAGCAGGGAAGACAGGTGTCTTCTGTGGATAGAGTTCCACTTGCTAAGGGCAAAGGAGATAGAGGTCTTCTAGAGGATCACCAAGAAAGCAGAATTAGGGGAAGGTGTCTCCTTTGAGCCGAGGCTCATAAACATTGTAATCGGGAAGGATTCCCGGAGGACTTTGATACAACTTTTAGAAGAAAAGTTTTATCTGTGGAGTAGCCCACCTTGGGTGAACCACGTAAATTGTTGTGTCTCTTTGTGGATTGCATTTTGTGCATTGTTTTACTGCTGTTATTACTGCTATCTTATTCTGCATGTTAATGGTTTGAAAGTTGTATTGATAGATAAAGTTAAAAGTGGTCTTATACTGTTCACCCCCCCTCTCAGTATAAGCTTGTGTTCTTCAATTGGTATCAGAGCCAGTGCCTTCGAAAAGTTTAACAGCTTGAAGGAAAAGTTTGCAAAGAACACAATGGACTACTCAAGTGGCAATGCAACACCTATTCTTGACGGATCAGATTTTGGCCTATGGAGTGCAAGAATGAAAGTCTATCTAATGGCACTTGGTAATGAGGTATGGGAAGTTATTGAAGATGGGTACACCATTCCCGCAAATGGTCCTTACACTAAAGAAGACAAGCTTTTACATCACAACAACTCAAAATCCATGAATGCAATCTCGAAGGGTTTACAAAAGGCAGATCTCACCAAAGTTATTCACCGCAAGACAGACTAGTGAAATGTGGAAACAATTGCAGAGTTGTTCATACAGGTGATGCAAATGTTCGAAAGGCCAAGTTGAGACATTTTAAAGGTATGTTTGAACAACTCAAGATGAATGATGATGAAAATATTAGTGACTACATGCTCCGGATGGATGAAGTTGTTAATTCTATGAAAGACTTAGGTCTTGAACTTGCTGAAAATGATGTGTGTGATAAGATTTTAAGATCCCTTCCTAATAGATTTAGTGAAAAGATTTCTGCTATTGAGGAAGCTAAAGATTTAGATAAATTGAAAAAGGATGAGCTCCATAGTATTCTTGCAGCATTTGAGTTGAGAACTCAAGTGAAAGTTGATGTAAAGAAAGAGGCAACTTTCAAAGCTACCAAGAAATCAAAGGGCAAACAGATTCAAGAAAGTGATGAGTCTTCTAGTGAGGAAGAGGCATATTACAGCAAGAAAGGCAAGTTTTCCAGAAAGCACAAAAGCAAGAAAAATATAAGATGTTTCAATTGTGGGAAATTTGGTCATTATGCTACTGACTGTACTGTTTCCAAAAATGAAAGTGATGAAGATATACAGGATGTTAAGAGCAAGGATTCTAAAAAGTACAGGTATTACAAAAAGAGCAAAGATGAGTACAACAATCACAAGAAAAGCAAATATGAGTACAACAATCATGGAAAGAGGCATTCTCACAAGAATAAGAAGAGCTTCTACTTAGACAAAGCAAGTAAGTGTTCTAGCAGTGATAGTGAAAGTTCTTCTAGTGATGATGAAAATGAGATGTTGTTCATTTCAGAAAAAGAGGAAGAACCGAAACATAAATTCATTATCATGAAATGTTTTAGATGTGGAAATTTTGGGCACCTTGAGGATGATTGCAAAAATAATGATTTGGTTGCTAGTATGTATGAGGATGCTTCAGAAAACTACAATGAAGATGCATGTATGGTTTTTGAAAAAGGTAGCACCTCTAGTGATAAGAAATCTGAAAAAGGCCGTGATAATTCAAAGTGCCATCAAATAGAGGATCTTGAATGTGAACTCAATAATGCTCTTAGTGTTTTGAAAAAGGAAAGAAAGAAGAATGATAGACTCAAGATTAAATTAGATGAATGTTGTATGGAGAGAGATGAACTTATAGAAAATCTTGAAGTCTCTATGGCTAAGTCACAAGAACTCAAGAATGAGTTGGATTCTAAAATTCTGGAGTATAGTGAGTTAGAACAGAAAATGGCTTCTTTGAAAGAAGAAAATAAAGAGTACAAGGATAAGCTCTACAGATTTCAGGATAGCTCCAAGAAGGTTAAATTTCTCATCAAAGGACAAAGAAAACCAACAGATAAAACAGGTCTCGGTTTTGTTGAGCCGCACAAGGAACAAGTTGGGGAATCTAGCAAGAGATTTCAAAAGAAAGAGAGTTCTGATGAAGAAAGTACTTCAGATCATGAGTCCGTAAGTGATAGATACGCAGAAATAGAAAACGATATTCAGATTGAGAAGAAGAAGTTTTCGGGACCCATGAAGTCGAATAAAAGAAAATTTCACGGCACATGTTTTGCGTGTCACATATTTGGTCACATGGCTGTACATTGCATGACTCAAGTGAAGAAAGTAAATGACAGTTTCAGGAGACGTAATTTCTTTCAAGGGTATTGCTACTCTTGTCAACAATTCGGGCACAAGGCAATTTTTTGCAAGGCAAATAACAGGAACTGGGTTAGTCAGAACAGGCGGATTCAAAGAACAACCATGCCTGAAAGAAATAATATTGTTACTTGCTATAAGTGCAACAATGAAGGTCACCTAGCTAGACAAGTGTAGAGCTGATCTTCCGAGATACAGGAATAGAAACAGCAGTATGAACAAGTCCAAGGATCAAAGCATGGATAAGAACAGGAATGACAACAAAAACAGGAAAAGTGATATGAACAAGTTCAAGGATCAAGGTATGGAGAAAAATAGGAATGATGAAAGGAACAGGAAAAGCAGTATGAACAGGTCCGAGGATCAAAACAGTAACAAGAACAACAATGTGGAAAAAGAATTCAAGAGAAGGCCCGACAAAGAAATTGTAGACATTAATGATGATGAGTGTCTAATGGGAGTTTCACTCCCAACCCTGTTTTAAATCACCTTAATAGAAGGTGGGGGAGGGACTAAGCTAAGAGACTCATTCTTAGTCCCAAACCCCAAAGGTGACCCTTTGCCATTGATGACAAAGGGGGAGAGATTTGAGTAAGGGGGAGAGATATGAGTAAGGGGGAGTGCTTCAAGTGAAGAGAAGAGCTTCAAGTCAAGGGGAGCAAAAACTTCAAATACAGAATTCTCAATTGATGGATCAGCTTGGTTCAGTTTTTGGCTCTTGAGATATGTTTTTAGTTAAGGGTTGCCATCAATGACAAAGGGGGAGATTGTTGGCAATTTTGGGTACCTTGAGTACATTGCCTTTGCTCAAGTATAGTTGTTGTCATTGATGTCAAAGGAGCTCTTGGTAGTTGTTGTCTTTGATGTCAAGGAGTTCTTGAAGCAATTTGATTTGTTGTCTAAGTATGTGTTTTGATGAAGGTTTCAGTATGATCAGTAAGTCTCCAAGAAAATCAAAGTAGCCCAGTTGCAAAAAGATCAAGAAAAAGACAAGTAAGAAGAAGTATGCAGGCGGCTGGCAAAACTGTCACGATTTCGCGACATGTTTTAGGAGAGAGAAAGCTCTGGCAAAACTGTCACGATTTCGCGACATGCTGGAAGGCAGAGGCAAAGCTGGCAAAACTGTCATGATTTCGCGACATGTTTGAGGAGAGAGAAAGTTTAGGAAAATTGTCATGATTTCGCGACATGTTGAGTTAGCAGTGTTGAGTTGCAAGAAGTGTCACGATTTCGTGACATGTTTCAAAGAAGTTGTACGGATGCAGAAAGTGTCACGATTTCATGACAAGTTGAGTTGGCAGTTGCGTTGCGAAAGCGTCACGATTTTGCATGACATGTTCCATTTCAGAGTAGTTGGAGAGCTTAAGGCAAAAGCGTCGCGATTTCGTGACATGTTCCAGTTTCGTGAGCAGTGAAAAGTGCTTAAGGCAGTGAAAGCATCGTGATTTCGTGACATGTTCCAGTTTCATGAGCAGTTGGCAAAAGAGCTTAAGGCAACGAAAGCGTCATGATTTCGTGACATGTTCCATTTTCGCTAGTGCAAACCGAGAAAAGGTTGAAGAAGCAAGAAGTGTCACGATTTCCGACAAAGTTGCAGATGACGTCAGCAAGAGGCAAAGGTGTCACGATTTCATGATAGAAGCTGAGAAGAAGGCTTTGGAGTCTAAAGCATCATGATTTCATGACAGAGTTGCTGATGACGTCAGCAAAAGTAGATGTGTCACGATTTCATGACAAGAGCAGAGAAGAAGGCCTTGTAGACTAAAGCATCATGATTTCATGACAAGAATCATGATGACATCAAAAGTCAGGGAGTGTCAGATTTTGACAAAGGAAAAGAGTGTCGGATTTCATGACAACAAACCAAAGAAGGCGCACAACAGGCAGTAGTGTCACGATTTCACGATAGCAAGTAATACAAGGTGTACGGCAGACAAAGGCGTAGCGATATCGTGACATGTTTGAGTTTCACGCTAGAAAAGCTATAGGACAATAGAGGCGGTTGAAGCCGATAGAGTTAACCTTTGCCGACGAAGTGTAAGGTTGTGCAGCCGACGATTGTTTTAAGGATATACAGCCGACTAAGATCAAGAATTTAATCATGAATTATTGCTATAAAAGGAGGACTATTTTCGAGTTTCAAGTATCGAATGTGTGTGTCGAGTTTGCGCAAGTGAAGTCTGTTATGCGCAAAGAGCAGTCGTATCGAATCGATCGAAGTGTGCGTTCAAAGTGCGACTTTCATAGAAGCAGAGTGTAGGAAGAAGTTCGATCGAGGAGAAGTAGACTGTGCGAAGAGGGTGTTGTTGTGGCTGCACATAGGCGCATAAGTTGTTGTGCGATCGAGTGCTGCAGTATTTACATAGACTATGTAAAGAAAGTAGAGTGTGCGAAGACTACACTACGATGGATGTGCAACGGAGCAGAAGCTAAGTTGAGAAGATAGTGCTGCTGCATTTTGCGAAGATTGCACTACTGTGTTTGTGTAGAAGTTGAGAAGATAGTGCTGCTGTAATTTGAGAAGACTGTGCTGCTGTAGTTGCGTAGATAGTGAAAAGTTGTTTTCAACCAAGTGCAGAAAAGAACAGAGGAAGAGGACAATTGTGCCAGACCGAAGGACTGTGTTTGGTGCAGATAAGAGGACCAGCTTTGCAGTGACAGAGTTGAGGACAGAGATCTCCAGCCAGAGCAGGGAAGACAGGTGTCTTCTATGGATAGAGTTCCACTTGCTAAGGGCAAAGGAGATAGAGGTCTTCTAGAGGATCACCAAGAAAGCAGAATTAGGGGAAGGTGTCTCCTTTGAGCCGAGGCTCATAAACATTGTAATCGGGAAGGATTCCCAGAGGACTTTGATACAACTTTTAGAAGAAAAGTTTTATCCGTGGAGTAGCCCACCTTGGGTGAACCACGTAAATTGTTGTGTCTCTTTGTGGATTGCATTTTGTGCATTGTTTTACTGCTGTTATTACTGCTATCTTATTCTGCATGTTAATGGTTTGAAAGTTGTATTGATAGATAAAGTTAAAAGTGGTCTTATACTGTTCACCCCCCCCTCTCAGTATAAGCTTGTGTTCTTCAATTTTGGTAGAAGGCACCAAGTGATAAGAAGGTCACGATTTCATGACATATTTTGACTAAGAGAACCAAGTGATAAAAGGGTCACGATTTCACGACATGTTTTGGAAAGAAGAGCCAAGTTATGAAAACGTCACGATTTAATGACATATTCCATTTTTGGAAACGTCGCAATTTTGTGACATTTTCCATTTTCGAAAACGTCGCGATATCGCAACATGGTTGAGACAGAAGAGTCAAGTAAGAAAAGCATCGTGATATCGCGATAGGTTTTGGAAGAAAGAACCAAGTGGCGAAAAACGTCGCGATATCTCAATAGGTTTTGGAATAAAGAACTAAGTGACGAAGGCATCGTGATTTTGCGACACATCGTGATTTCGTGACAAAGGCTTGGAAGAGCCGTAGCAAGGGAAATGTCATGATATCATGACAATTTTGGACTAGAAGCAGCAAGTGCGGAGGACATCGCGATTTCTCGACATGTCGCGAAATCGTGACATGTCGCGGTTTCGTGGCAAAAGGACCGAAACAATGCAAAGTAAAGAGGACGTCGTGATTTCGTGACATGTCATGGTTTCACGGCAAAGGGGCCAAAACAATGCAAAGTAAAGGGGACGTCGTGATTTTGTGACATGTCACAAAATCGCGACATGTCACGGTTTCGTGGCAAAGGGGCCAAAACAGTGCAAAGTAAAGAGGATGTCACGATTTCACGAGGAAAACATCGTGTTATCGTGACACGTGTCAAAAAAAATAAAGCCGACATATAATGAACATTAGGGTTTTAATTTAATAATATTAAAATACTAATCCTTGCTTTGTCTTTTGCAGAAAGCGATCTGGCAGTTGCATACTAGCGGAAGTAATGGCGAAAAAGACAAAATAAGCACGGATCAAATGAAGGCCGTCAGATGGAAATGTGAGATGCCGAGAATTTTTGGTCCATCCAGATTTTATAGATCTGGCCACAAAGAGACTTTACGGTGACTAAGCAGCTACCCATTTAATGGAATATGTCGGCAATTGACCGAAAAATGAAAATATCTACACACAGTTATCGAAATTTGCCGATGGACGCATTTAACAGAAGAATTTATGGTGAAAGTAATGGCGTGCAGAGAATTTCAACTCAGAGGTGGCTCTGCGAAGATAAAATGTCAGAGAAACCAGTGACTCATCCAAATTTCTCTGAGGAATTAATGAGACGCTCTCGGCAGATGCACCAGAAAGATGAAGATACCTTCACACATAGTGCCCATTTATGGAATATATCGACGATCGGCGAAAACGAAGATATTTACTTGCAGTTATAGATGGATGAGAATAATATCAGATCATGCCTTCTCCATTTATGGCAAGTAACTGCACTAAGATTTGTAGAGTGGTTAGGGTTTATAAAAAACTCTATTTTTAAAGGGCCTTATATTGTAAAACCTGGGTAGTAAGGTTTAGAGGATAAGATTTAGGGTTTTGAGAAGAAGATATTTCTAAAAAGATCAAGGTCTGTCCTGAGTCTATAAATACTTCTTCTGAATGTAAATTCAAGAGGCGAAAACTTAGAATAAAAAAGCTATTGGAGCAATTTCCTGCAAATCTTGTTTGAATGCTTTGTTCTGGACTTAGAGTTGGTGTGATTTTCGTTTTCTGTGATAGCGTGGCCAGGAGCCTAATCTCTTTCAGATTGTGATAAGTTCATCTTCTTTTGTTTTCGTTTCATTAAGGTTTATTTAAATTATGTTGTAGATCTATGTTACCAGGATTGGATATGCTGCTAGGCTTCATTTTCTTTATTGTATGTTAGGGAAAATTACAGATTTAAGGTTCAGGCCTGTTCTAATTGCTCTGTCCTCACTGTGCGAGCTAGGTTGCTGGTGAGAGATACCAATTTTAACCGACTTCCCTTCTATTTGTGATTTTCTTTCAGATCTGTTGTTGTCTCTGTCTTATGCTCTTAGTGGAAGGTGATCTTAGAAAGCTGGACACTTTCCTCTTTGATTTGTTCTATTGTGAAGCTAACCGGTATAACTAAAATTGGTAGTTTTGGTTTTGCAGCTAAGTTAGATAAACTTCTCTTTCTGCCCTACCCTACTCTCTCTGTTCCACCGTGAAATGATCCATTTTTATTTTCTTTTAAATTTGTCTTTTATTTAAATCTGCTAACACATAAAGAGCTAGATCAAAGAACTGATTGTAAATCTGATTATCCACAAAGATAACCAACTCCAAAAACATTACTGAACTGAAGTCCCGAGCCCGTTGTAAGGTAACATAACAGTCCACTTGAAACTATTCCAAAAGTGAAAAAGAGTGAATAGACATTCGACCCAACTCTGTAACTCACACCTTGGATATCCAACAAGATCCTAAAGTGAGTGGGATTTATCCCTTATAAGTGTTATCGGTATTTTATGCTCATTCTTCATAGGGTGTGTATAAAAGTCGAACCAACATTTAAAATTGGCGCTAGAAGGAGGGCCATTGAACTCCGTTTTGTGAGTTGTTTGTGTAGAGTCTGGTGTTTTATCTTTTGAATCCTTTTCCCTCCTCTTTAGCTCTTTTAAACTTGTTTGTTGGTTTTGCCTAAAAACCCCTTTAATTGCTACCCTCTGGGTTTTTTGTCCTTTTCCCTCCTCCTCAGCCTTTTAAAACTTGTTTGTTTGAGTTTTTGCCTAAATAGAAGAACTCAACACCAACATTTAAAATTGGTGCTAGAAGGAGGGCCACTATGTTCTTAGTGCGCTTGAGTTGAGAAATATGATTGTATGTGGTATTTAACAAATACTGTATTTTATCTAGAGTCTGTAGCCTTTTTCCCTCCTCCTCAGCCTTTTAAAACTTGTTTGTTTGAGTTTTTGCCTAAACAGCGAAACTCAACACCAACATTTAAAATTGGCGCTAGAAGGAGGGCCGACTTCCATTCAGTAGTTTGTTAAGGATTGTTTTATCACCACTTGTAGTTACTCCAACTACAACTGAAAATATATCATCATTAATCAAGTAGTAATGGCAAGCTGGTTGGGTTCCACTGCCTTAAATATCCCTGGTGCAGCCCATGATCTGCCCAAAAATCCTGAGAGATATCTTCCTAGATACAAGCATGATGGAACTAAAACAACAGAAGAACACCTGATGGCATATAAGAATGCTCTAAAATTGTTAAATATACAACATGAAGATGTGGCTTGCAGATTGTTCCCGTTCACTCTCCAGGAGGGAGCATACGACTGGTTTTTGAATCTCACTAATGATTCTATTACTAGTTGGAATGACCTAGAGAAAGTTTTTATATCACAATTTGGGGAAGTGATAGACCCCAGTGTGTTATACCAACAATTTTCCAGCATCAAGAGAGAGTCGGGAGAAGCTGTCAGGTCTTTCAATATGAGGTTCCAAAGAGCTTATGGTAGAATGACTGGTCATTACATCCCAAATGCAAATCTAGCCTTAGAAATCTATAAGAATGCATTGGATTCGGTGACCTCTATTTTCCTCAAGAGAGACATCAATATCACAACCCTGGCAGGAGCTTATAAAGAAGCTTTAATTCTTGAAAGATAGTTAGGACCTCAAATTTTGAGCAGTCCTTTGATATCCTATGTTACACATAACATGCCTATTTTGAATCCCATTCCACATCATGAGTTAGTGCCAACATGTCATGCTCTACCCAAGGAAACTCCGTTAACTGTGACACACACTCAACATGTGCAAAATATAGAGAAAGATTCTGACAAGTTCAAGGTGGAAGTGCTTGAAGTAAACATTTGTGACCTAGCATTACCCAACTTTGAAGCTTTTCCTGGTGAGTTAAATTTTCCTAAAAATCAAAGAAATATTGATAGTTCTGGTTCATCCAAAAATAGTACGACTATGGTTTCAGATTCATTCACTTTTCCCGAAGAGTCAGAAAATGTTGTAGAAATTCCTATGGATGAAATGCAAGATTTTCAACAGTTCAAAAGGGACAGTTATAATTTGAGATGTGAAAATCCAGAACCTACTCCTAATAATGATCCTCCCTCACCAAAGGATGATGAAAATAAGATTCAATATCACTATGCAGAAGTAACTAGGAAGGAGTATAATATCATTGAGGATATGAAGGAAATTAAAGCTAACATCACCCTCCATGAACTGGCTCAGATTGTTGAACAAAAGGATAACTTGATTGAAACTTACTCTGGACCACCTATTGAATTTCAAGAAAAGGAGAAAAAGATAGTAAATGTGAATGTGGTCAACCAACTCGGAATAGATAAAGAGTCTCAGTATAAGCCTGTGATTACTGAACATAATATCAAAAAAGAGGTTGTAAACCGTGTTGATGCAGATATTGGAGTTTATAATTTGACAACTGAGAAGGTGAGACCAATTATAGCTCTAACCAATCACAACAATGATATTTGGACATTACACATTGATGGGGTTAAATCTAAGCAAGGCTCAGGTGAAAGAGCAAATTATGAAAATTCTACTAGAGGGATAAAAATTGAAGTCTTGGATATTGAAGCAGTAGAGCAACCACAAAATGTTCGAGCTATTAAGAACCATGACATACGAATAAAATATGATCTCTTTGAGTTGTTACATAAATCTGAAGATGTGATGATCTGGGTCTATGAAGGCTTTAAGGTATTTGATCCTGGGGGGTTTTTACATTTCGTCCCTTTGAAAGAATTCTGCAAACCCTTCAAGTAGAAGCATAAACATGTTATTATATGATTTGATTAATTTGGAGGGTGAAAGAGTTGCAGATTTGGTTTTCTGTGGGACAAGATCCATATAAAAAAAAAAAGAGAGAGGGAAGACGGTAAACACAAGTCTTTCCCAGGTAGCAAAAATTTTTGGAAGCATAGTCTGGAGTGCATTTCGTCAACAGGACCTGAAAGGTAATTTTTCTAAATTTACCTGCAAATGGTCAAATTTTTTTAAAGGCACTATTTCTCTGCTTTTCCATCTGCTACATTTTTTGAGTGATTGAAGGGACTTTGTGCATATGTATATATTGTAAATAAAGTTTGAAGTAGTGTGTTGTTATTTGGTTTTGTTTGATTTTAAAGTTCTGTGTTTTATCCTTTGGGGTCTGTACAAAGTAGTTTGTTTTTATTTTATTTTGTTTGTTTTTAAAGTTCTGTGTTTTATCCTTTGGGGTCTGTACAAATTTCTTTTAGCTTTTAAAGCTTTGTTTTTTTTAAGGTTTTGCCTGGGCAGAAAAGAAAGAATCAGCCTTTAAAAATTGTTTTTATTCTGAGTTCAAAATCCTGTGTTCATTTTGTTTTATTCTAATTAAGAGATAGTCTGCTTAAACTGAACAGTGGAACTATTTTGTTATTCAGAACAACAGTAGAAAGATAATTGGATTTTGTGTCTTGCTTGCCACAATTATTTTAATTATAAAGAAACTACTATACTGTTTGGCTGGAGAAACTCCCAGGGAATCCAAGAAAAGTTGGTCGTAAGAGGGGACTCTGATTCGTGAAATTATTTGAGTATCCATAGAGGCTATCGGTACCCAGGCTTTCCAGATCGATGAAATATAAAAAAAATTGTTTTTAGCAAGGCTTTCCAGATTTCGGTATATTTCAAAAGAGAGAGAGAGAAGGTGAAAGTTGAGCAAGGCAACATAAAACTGGCACTCTTTTATTTCCCCAAAAAAAAAAAAAAAGAAGAAGGAAGAAGTTATGTAATGAAAGAGATAGCCAAGGCTTCAGAAGATGTTTTCTTTTACCAAGTTGTAGATACCACCTCACGGTTGTGGATCAGGGTCGTGAAAATCTAAAGAGTAACTCTGTCGGGGCTATAAAAGGCTAAACTAGTAAATAGAGCCCTACTCGGTTTCCCCTTTCACAATCTAGAAAAGCTGATCAATCCAGAGTACAACATTCGAAGGCCCAGTCATTCTTGAAGAAAGTTTTATACGCTTATAATTGCACATCAGAAATCTTCCTTAAGTGATTCAACCTAGTATGTCCTTGGGAAATTTTAACAACTATCAGGTAGTAGTTAAATTATTTTGAAGAATATTTGTGGCAAGGCATGGTACATGGTCTATATTGTTTTGAAACTAGAGTCCTGGATTCTAAAATAGTGCTACTATTTTACCCGCAGATATCGCCATTTGTTGAGAAGCAACACACCCCCACTAAAAAAATGAAATTCCATCCTTTGAAAATATTTAGCTTTCATTTTACCGTAGGGACCCTCTTGATGTTTTTCTGGTTTTAATTCCAAATTTTGCTTGCCTCCTTCTTCTTCAAGTTTTGCATATACCAAAGTATCTAAGTAGGCTTGCATGTGACTTTAATTTCAATTTAGAATTCACTTCTTTAATGTTAGAATCATTCTGAGTAAAGAAGATCTTTCACTGATATGTAAAAATGCAAAATATAGATGAATGAATTCATTGGAGTCAACCTACAATTTCTGGAAAATTTGCTAAGTAATGAAAACGTCGCGATTTCGCGACATTTCCATTTTTGGAAACGTCGCGATATCGTGACATTTCCATTTTTGGAAACGTCGCGATATCGCGACATTTTGTGTTGGAAACGTCGCGATATCACGACATTTTGGATCGAAGAAGTTTGGAAAACGTCGCGATATCGCGACATATTTTAATTGGAAGCAAAGCTTGAGGAAGGCGTCGCGATATCACGACATATTTTGGTAGAAGGCAAAGTGATGAAAACGTCACGATATCGTGACATATTTTGACTAAGAGAACCAAGTGATAAAAGGGTCACGATTCATGACGTGTTTGGAAAGAAGGCAAGTTTGAAAACGTCACGATTCGCGAAATTGAGAAAGTGCGATTTGTGAAAAAGTCGCGAAATCGCGACATGGTGAGAAAGAAGAGCAAGTATAAAGGATGAAATCATGACGAAGAAAGAACCAAGTGACGAAAATGTGATATCGTGACGGGGAAAGAACCAAGTGATGAAGGCGTCGCAATCGTGACATCGTGATTTTGGACAAAGGCTGGAAGAGTGAGCAAGGGAAAGTCGTGAATCATGACATTGGATAGTGCTAAGGCGAGAGGGTGATGTCACGAAATCGTAACATGTCACGGTTTCGTGGCAAAAGGGTTGAAACAGTGCAAAGTAAAGAGGACGTCGTGATTTCGTGACATGTCACGAAATTGCGACATGTCACGGTTTCGTGGCAAAGGGGCCGAAATAGTGCAAAGTAAAGAGGATGTCATGATTTTGCGAGGAAAACATCGCGTTTTCGTGACACGTGTCAAAAAAAATAAAGCCGACATATAATGAACATTAGGGTTTTAATTTAATAATATTAAAATACTAATCCTTGTTTGTTCTTTTGCAGAAAGCGATCTGGCAGTTGCATACTAGCAGAAGTAATGGCGAAAAAGACAAAAATAAGCATAGATCAGGTGAAGGCCGTCAGATGGAAATGGGAGATGCCGAGAATTTTTGGTCCATCCAGATTTTATAGATCTGCCGCAAAGAGACTTTACGGTGACTAAGCAGCTGCCCATTTAATGGAATATGTCGGCAATTGACCGAAAAATGAAAATATCTACACATAGTTATCAAAATTTGCCGATGGATGCATTTAATAGAAGAATTTATGGTGAAAGTAATGGCATGCAGAGAATTTCAACTCAGATGTGGCTCTACGAAGATAAAATGTCAGAGAAACCAGTGACTCATCCAAATTTCTCTGAGGAATTAATGAGACGCTCCCGGCAGATGCACCAAAAAGATGAAGATACTTTCACACGTAGTGCCCATTTATGGAATATATCGGCGACCGACCAGAAAATGAAGATATTTACTTGCAATTATAGATGGATGAGAATAATATCAGATCATGCCTTCTCCATTTATGGCAAGTAACCGCACTAAGATTTGCAGAGTGGTTAGGGTTTATAAAAACTCTATTTTTAAAGGGCCTTATATTGTAAAACCTGGGTAGTAAGGTTTAGAGGATAAGATTTAGGGTTTGAGAAGAAGATATTTCTGAAAAGATCAGGGTCTGTCCTGAGTCTATAAATACTTCTTCTGGATGTAAATTCAAGAGGCAAAAACTTAGAATAAAAAGCTATTGGAGCAATTTCCTGCAAATCTTGTTTGAATGCTTTGTTCTGGACTTAGAGTTGGTGTGATTTTCATTTTCTGTGATAGCGTGGCCAGGAGCCTAATCTCTTTCAGATTGTGATAAGTTCATCTTCTTTTTTTTCCGTTTCATTAAGGTTTATTTAAATTATGTTGTAGATCTATGTTACCAGGATTGGATATGCTGCTAGGCTTCATTTTCTTTATTGTATGTTAGGGAAAATTATAGATTTAAGGTTCAGGCCTGTTCTAATTGCTCTGTCCTCATCGTGCGCAAGCTAGGTCGCTGGTGAGAGATACCAATTTTAACCGACTTCCCTTCTATTTGTGATTTTCTTTCAGATCTATTGTTGTCTCTGTCTTATGCTCTTAGTGGAAGGTGATCTTAGAAAGCTGGACACTTTCCTCTTTGATTTGTTCTATTGTGAAGCTAACCGGTATAACTAAAATTGGTAGTTTTGGTTTTGCAGCTAAGTTAGATAAACTTCTCTTTCTGCCCTACCCTACTCTCTCTGTTCCACCGTGAAATGATCCATTTTTATCTTTCTTTAAAATTTGTCTTTTATTTAAATCTGCTAACACATAAAGAGCTAGATCAAAGAACTGATTGTAAATCTGATTGTCCACAAAGATAACCAACTCCAAAAACATTACTGAACTGAAGTCCCGAGCCCGTTGTAAGGTAACAGACAGTCCACTTGAAACTATTCCAAAAGCGGAAAAGAGTGAATAGACATTCGACCCAACTCTGTAACTCACACCTTGGATATCCAACAAGATCCTAAAGTGAGTGGGATTTATCCCTTATAAGTGTTATCGGGTTTTCATGCTCATTCTTCACAGGGTGTGTATAAAAGTCGAACCAACAGTTGCAAAAATGCAACATGTCGCGATATCACGACACTTTTTCTCTTTTGGCCGTGATAGTGCAACATGTCGCGATATCGCGACACTTTTTCATGTTTGGCTGCAAAAACGCAACATGTCGCGATATCGTGACACTTTTTCTCTTTGGCCGTGACAGTGCAACATGTCGTGATATCGCGACACCTTTTCATGTTTGGCCACAAAAACGCAACATGTCGCAATATCGCGACACTTTTTCTCTTTTGGCCGCGATAGTGCAACATGTCGCGATATTGCGACACTTTTTCTCTTTTGGCCGCGAAACTACAACATGTCGCGATATCGTGACACTTTTTCCTCCTTTGGTCGCGATGATGCAACATGTCGCGATATCATGACACTTTTTCTTTTTTGGCTGTGACGGTGCAACATGTCACGATATCGTGACACTTTTTCATCCTTGCTCTCTCCCTTTGCCTTGGACTGCGAAACTGCAACATGTCGCGATATCGCGACACTTTTTCTCCTTGTGGTATTTTTCTTTTTCTTTGATCTTTAGCATATGGGCCACTTCGGTCTTCTTGGAAAACATGCAAAAAAAGGTGGGTCCCCAATTTTGAGGTATGTTGTGGAGCAGCCACAACAAGAGGTTAGTTTCCCTAGGAGATATGATAAAGAAAGGATGAGATCCAAAAATGAAGCACAAGAAAAGCTGAGGTTTCCTTCCATAACTAAAAGATAAAGGATTAAAGCCACACAATAATACAAGAGGAAGTATGGTGAACCAGAAAAGAAGTCTGAGAATTTCTCTTTAGGAAAATTAGAGTATAACATTGTGGAAGAGATGAAAAGAATCCCCTCCAAAGCTAGCCTCTATGATACTCTCTTCATTTCTAGTCAAATAGATTTGTTTAAAGCTTATTTGAGTAAAAATCCCCAAGAAAAGCAGACTACTACCATCCTTAGCATGCCTTATGGGAAAGATAAGATGTCTCTTGCTACTTTAAAGAATAAACCCCCTTCCTTTTACATTTCTTTAAGGATGGAGGGTTGGATAGTCTGCAACTGTATGATTGATTCAGGGGCCTCTACCACAATTATGCCCAAACCAGTCTATGAAGATATGGGTATGGAGTATACCATATATTGTCTTGGAGTCTTGTAGTTGGATGGGATACGAATTAAGATAGTTGGAGTAATAAAAGATGTATTTATGAGACTGCATAGAGCTTCGAAAGTGATTGTTGTGCAAGAAATTATAGTGGTAGATCTTGAGCCTTATTTTGGCCTATGCATTTCCAGAGAATTCACTGCCAAGTTGGGAGGATGTATGTACTTGGATTACTCTAGCATGGTAATCCCTTTCAAAGGAAAGAGGATAAGGATAACACCTAAGAAGCCTATGTCCTATCACATTGAGAAGATTGAAGAAGACATGTGTAACCTCACACCCCTAGATGAGTTTGTGTTGGATATTTTGAGTAATTGAATTGTCATTGATGTCAACAGTTAGTTTCAGTGAGCAATGCAAGAAGAAACAGTTCCAAAATTAGTGCAAAGGAAAGTCCACGTCCATTTGGTCAGATCCGGTTCCAGGTGGTCAAATGAGGTTCAAAGAGCAATAAAGAGGCCCAAGAAAAATAATATTATAATATTAAAAGGGGAAATTTAAATTAATTATAAAATAATTTAAATAATTTCATTATAAATTAATTTATTAATTAATTTAATTAACTTCTAAAGTTATTAAGTTAATTATAGATTAATTATAATTTAATTATAAAATTAATTTATGTTAATTAAAATAATCCTAAAGTTAGGATTATAAAGTTTATTTTATAATTCAAATTTGAAAATTCGAATTATTCGTCGACGTTTTCAAAGCTTGGTCTATGCATAAAAAAGGGGGGTAAGACTTTGTCTAAACCCTATCCATCAATTTGCATGTGCTATGCTCTCGACTACCATGTGCAAAGGGAAGAGATAGTTCACATTTTCAAAGTTTTAGTGGTAGAAAATAAGACAAAGAGGAGTGGACCTCCTTCTCCATCACACAACGTTGTGTAGCACAGTTGGAAATTGAGGGATGCACTAAGTGTTTCAGGCTCATGGTGCAAGGTTCAAAACCTATCGGCTTCAATTTTTGCAAAGCAGGGGTGATTGGTTTTTTGTGTGCTGCACCATCAGGGAAGGCACAAAGAGAAAGCTTTAGCTTTCCTCTTTGTTGGAAGGCATGTAGCCCACATGGTGGGCTAGCACCTTGATAAGACACTCGGCTGGGAGAGGTTTCGTGTTCGAAATCCATCGAGGCCCTTTTGCATAAGAGAGAGGTATGCGCTCATTATTTGCCAAGTTTAATTGTTGTTTCAGATTTGCTAAAGGTTGAATAAAAATAAATGTTTTTGAGGGTTATAAAGTTTATTTTTTAAATTTTTATTATTGAGAATTTGAGGGAGATAAAAGGATAGGAAGCATTATTTTTGAGGGTTTGATTTTGGAGGTTGTTAATTAAAGACTGGATATTATAAGGGGTAATTGAGTAATAAATTTTTGTATGCTTTGATGATTGCTAATTTCAAAGAAGGAGTAATGATGTGTATTTGAGTTTGATTATTTTTGTGATTGAGAAATATTTCTGAAGAGAGTTAGTGTGATATTTTTGTTATCTAACCATTAAAATTGGAAAAGAAGAAAATTGCGTTTAAGACAGATTTTGAGGTTATTTTCTTCATCAAACAAAAAGGTATGGGCACATCTTCCTAGTGAGTGATTGTTGAATGTTGTGAATGCTAAGTTGGAGTGAAAAGGGTTGTTTGATAAGCATTATTGAGTTTGGTTTTTTTGGAATGAAAGTTGATTCTAGAAACCTTGTCTGATAAGCATTGTTGGAAATATTGAGTAAAACTTTCATATGCTTGAGCTAGGGTTTGTGCAAAGAACATGAGTATTATTGTTATGTGAAGTGGCGAACTATCTTGAACTAGGATTTGTGAAAGATCATGAGTATCCTTGTTATGTGAGGATTTTTTTATTAGCATTGTTGTTGAAGTGATTGGTTGAGTGAAGAATTTGAACTAGGGTTTGTAAAGATCATGAGTATCATTGTTATGTGAGGATTAATTTATAAGCATTGTTGTTGAAGTGATTTGTTGAGTGGAAGTGATTGAGCTTAGTTGAGTGGATGTGTTGAAGTGATGGTTCAAGTTTTGTTAAATAAATTGTTCCATATTCTAAATTGATTTGAGAAAGAGGTTCAGTGTTTGTGAGTGTGAAGCATATTGAGTCTCTAAAAATTCTCTATATGTTTCTATGACAAAAAGAGAGATTGAAAATATTTGAGCATTGTTATGAATGTGAAGCATATTGTCTCTAAAAATTATCTATATGTTTCTGTGAGATTAGAAAAGTTCTAGTGAGGACTTGTTGAGAAAATTTAAGTCTTAAAGAAGACTTGTGGACAAATTTTTGTGAGCTTTTGTGGAATATTACAATACAAATTTGAGTACATAGATTATTGAGCAGATTGGACAAGTTCTAGAGAGGACTTGTGGATATATTAGTGTGAGATTTTGTAAAATATTACAAGGCATATTTGAGATAAGTCTTTGAGAAGACCTGTGAGTAGAGTTGATTGATTGATTTGTTCAAACCTTGAGTTAAGATTTGGGGAAGATCTAGCAGAGTTGATTTGTGATTAAGTCAAGCTTTATGTTAAGGCTTGAGGACATATTTGTGCTAGATATAAGGACTATGTTTAGTGTAGATTTGAGGATAGATTTGGTGCATATTAGAGAACATATTTGTGCTAGACCAGAGATAGAGATTGAGCAGATTTGTGCTAGACCGAAGGACTATGTTTAGTGCAAATTTGAGACAAAGCAAAGAGTAATCTTTGGAGGTGATAGAGTATAGAGGATGATAGTCTCTAGTGGATAGAGATCCATTAGCTAGGGTAGTGAGGATAGGTCTTCTAAGTGGGGATAGGAGTCTTTAATGGATAGAGATCCATTAGCTAGTGTAGTGGAGGCAATAGTTCTTCTAGAAGATCACCAGCCAAAGCTAAGGAGAAAGGAGTTCTCCTATGGATAGAAATCCATGAACTTGATCAAGGGATTTGTATATCTTTTATACAGAGGTCCATAAACATTGTAATAGGGAAAATATTGCCAAGAGATTTATTGAGAAAATATTAGTGAAATATTTTCTCCATGGAGTAGCCCACATTGGGTGAACCACGTTAAATTTGTGTCTTTATTATGTGTGGTGATTTGTGCATTTATTTGATTACTATTGTTATTGATACATTGCATAATATTCATTGGGAAAGAAAAGTAAAAAGTGGTCTTATACTGTTCACCCCCATCTTAGTATAAGCTTTTGTTCTTCAATTGGTATTAGAGCGGGTTCCTTTGGAAGAATTTAACAACTTGAAGGAAAAGCTTACAAGAACACAATGGATTCTAATAATGGATCCTCAAATAATTCAACACTAGTATTTTATGGAAGTGATTATATATTTTGGAGTATGAGAATGAAGATTCACCTGATGGCACTTGGCAATAAAGTATGGGAAGTAGTTGAAAATGGATACACACCACCAACTACTCCATCTACAAATATAGATGGTAAGCTTCTACATCATTACAATTCAAAAGCAATGAATGCAATTTTGAGAGGTTTGCATAGAACTGAGTTCATAAAAGTTATGCATTGCAAATTAGCAAAAGAAATTTGGGATAAGTTGTAAAGCATGTATGAAGGAGATAAAAGTGTTAAAAAGGCAAAGATACAAAATCGCAAAGGACAATTTGAAGAATTAAGAATGAAGGATGAGGAAAAAATTAGTGCTTATATACTTCGTGTAGACGAGGTTGTTAACGTCATGCAAGGACTTGGACTTGAGATTGAAGAATCTAATGTTTGTGATAAGATCTTAAGATCTCTCCCAAAAAGGTTTAGTGAAAATATCTCTACTATAGAGGAGTCAAAAGATGATGATATTTTTAAAAGATATGTATTACTTGGTATTCTTACAACTTTTGAGATGAGAACAAAAGAGGAACCTAATCTCCGAAAGGAAGCATCCTTCAAAGCTACTAAGAAGACAAAGGGCAAGAAGTCAAATTCAAGCAATGAGTCATTCAGTGATGAAGAAGAAAATTATGGTAGAAGGAATAAGGATCCAAGAAGATTTAAATATGAAATATATGTTAGATATTTCAACTATGAAAAGTATGGTCACTATGCAACTGATTATCAAAAATCTAGAATAGCAATGATGAAGTAAAATAGGATCATAATAATAGGGAATAAAAAATATACAGGTTCTAAAAGAAAGGCAAGGATGGACAAGGAAAATAAGGAAAGAAGTTCTTTTAAAGATAGAAGAGGAGTTCAGTGATGAAGTAAGTACTCAAATGATAGTGATAATAGTTTCTTAGATATGATAAATATTAAGTTCTATTTATAACAGAGGAAAATGAAGAAGTTAAGAAAAGGTCACCAATAATTCTCAAGTGTTTTAGATGTGGTAATTTTAGACATATTGAAGATAGTTGTACAAAGAATGGTTTCAGTTTCAGTGATGATGAATATGAAGATACACTTGAAGGACTAGAAGAGAATATTCTAATGGCACTAGAAGAAGTAGGTGATCCTATAGAATACAAGTCATAAGAGAATGAAGATGTTTTCAAAGGCAAACAAATAGAGGAAGAATTAGAGAAAGGAGAAGTTGATCTTGAGGGAGAGCTTATTTATGCTCTTAACACATTAAAGAAGGTAAGAAAGCAAAAATACCTACTTAAGCTTCAATTTCAAGAATGTGATGAAGAAAGAGGAAATATTATAGAGGATCTAAATAAGTCAATGGCTAAGACAAAGAAGTTTAAGGATAAGTTAGAAGCAAAGGTCTTAGAATGTGAAATATTAGAACAAGAATTAGCTCTACTAAGGGAAGAAATAAAAAATCCAAAGGATAAGCTACACAAGTTTGGAAAGAGCTCAAATATCGTAGATAAGATGATCAAGGTACAAAGACAGTCAACAAACAAAACAAGTCTTGGTTTTGAATAGGTACAAAAGAAACAAGAACAAGAGTCAATATCAAACACTGAAGAAGAAGAAACTTCAGAAGAAGACAGTGTGAGAGAAAGTGAGACTTATGAGGATGAGTTGGACAATAGAAATTTCAACAAAGAAAATAACAATGCACAAAAGAGAAAAATATGGAACAGGATCCAACACAAGGTAAAAGAGACTAAGATACCAATGAGGTCAAGGCAAGGAAATTTCAATGGATGATATTTATCATGTCACAGATTTGGGCACAAGGCTTCATAGTGTAGGACACATGAAAGATAGGAATATGGAAACTTTAAAAATAGGCAGCTTTTTCATGGGTATTGCTACTCATGTAATCAGTTTGGTCACAAGGCAACTAATTGCAGGGTCCATGAAAAGAATAGATATGACTTCACCAGAAGAAATACCAAGACATTTGCACCTTCAAGGAATAACAATATTAAGTGTTACAAGTGCAATAATGATGGACATACAACAAAGTGGTGTAGAGCAAAAATTCCAGAGACAAGCAGGAACATGAATAGTTAGAGGAATCAAAAGGATCGGATGAGAAGGAAAGTGGACAAAGGTAAAGATTAGTACATGCAATAATTTTTGTATGCTTTTATGATTGCTAATTTCAAAGGAGTAATAAGGTGTATCTGAGTTTGATTATTTTTGTGATTGAGAAATATTTTTGAAGAGATTTAGTGTGATATTTTTATCATATAACAATTGAAATTGGAAAATAAGAAAATTGTGTTTAAGACAGGTTTTGAGGTCATTTTATTCATAAAAAAAAAAGGTATGGGCAAATATTCCTAGTGAATAATTGTTGAATTTTGTGAGTGCTAAGTTGGAGTGAAAATGGTTGTTTGATAAGCAATGTTGAGTTTGGTTTTTTTGGAATGAAAGTTGATTCTAGAAACCTTGTTTGATAAACATTGTTGGAAAAATTGAGTAAAAATTTTATATGCTTGAGCTAGGGTTTGTGCAAAGAAAATGAGTATCATTGTTATGTGAAGTGGTGAAATATCTTGAACTAGGGTTTATGAAAGATCATGAGTATAATTGTTATGTGAGGATTTTTTTATTAGCATTGTTGTTGAAGTGATTGGTTGAGTTAATAACTTGAACAAGGATTTGCAAAGATCATGAGTATCATTTTTATGTGAGGATTACTTGATAAACATTGTTGTTGAAGTGATTTTTTGAGTGGAAGTGATTGAGCTTAGTTGATTGGATGTGTTGAAGTGATAGTTCAAGTTCTATGAATTTTTTTTTTCCATATTCTAAATTGATTTGAGAAAGAGGTTGAGTGTTTGTGAGTGTGAAGCATATTGAGTCTCTAACAATTCTCTATATTTCTTTGTGATAAAAAGATATATTGAAAATATTTGAGCATTGTTGTGAATGTTAAGCATATTGAGTCTCTAACAATTCTCTATATGTTTTTGTGAGATTGGACAAGTTCTAGTGAGGACTTGTTGAGTAGATTTGAGACAAGTCTTAGAGAAGACTTATGGAAACATTTGTGTGAGCTTTTGTGGAAGCTTACAATATAGATTTGAGGACAAATATTATTGAGCATATTGGAAAAGTTCTATAGAGGACTTGTGGATAGATTAGTGCAAGATTTTGTGAAAACTTACAAGGTATATTTGAGACAAGTCTTTGAGAAGACTTGTGAGTAGAGTTGATTGATTGATTTGTTCAAACCTTGAGTTAAGGTTTGGGGCAGATCTAGTAGAGTTTATTTGTGATTAATTCAAGCTTTGTGTTAAGGCTTGAGGAAAAATATTGAGGACATATTTGTGCTAGACTGAAGTACTGTGTTTAGTACAGATTTGAGGACAGAGTTTGATGTAGATTTGAGAACAGGTTTGTGCCAGACCAAAGATAGAGATTAAGCAGATTTGTGCTAGACCGAAGGACTATGTTTAGTGCAAATTTGAGATAAAGCAAAGAGTAAGCTTTGGAGGTGATAAATTATATAGGATGATAGTATCCAGTAGATAGAGATCCATTAGCCAAGGTAGTGAGGATAGGTCTTCTAAGTGGGGACAAGAGTCTTCAGTGGATAGAGATCCATTAGTCAGTGTAGTGGAGGTAGTAGTTCTTCTAGAAGATCACTAGCCAGAGCTGAGGAAAAAGGAGTTCTACTGTGGATAGAGATCCATGAACTTGATCAAGGGATTGGTGTCTCCTTTGGATAGCGTTACATAAACATTGTAATAGGGAAAGGATTCTAAAGAGATTTATTAAGAAAATATTAGTAAAATATTTTCTCCATGGAGTAGCCCACATTGGGTGAACCACATTAAATTGGTGTCTCTATTATGTGTGGTGATTTGTGCATTGATTTTATTACTATTATTGATATTACTATTGATACATTGCATAATATTGATTGGAAAAGAAAAGTAAAAAATGGTCTTATACTATTCACCCCCCCTCTCAGTATAAGCTTGTGTTATTCAGTTTGAACTAGTAGAAAATTTTGAAGAGTTAGAGATTGAAGAAGAATTGTCATTAAGAGATTATTATAGTCAGTTTAGGACAGGAATGGGCACATACAACATTTCTTCAGAAGCAAAGAAAAATATCCTTGCTATATATAATCAATCCTTAAGGGAAATAGAGACTTGGACCATGCATTTAGATGGCACAAGATGCAAAAATAGAGTTGTTTTCAGTGTAGTTTTGCAGTCTCCCTTAGAAAGTATAAAAATCTTTACATATAGACTGATATGATCTTGTACCAACAATGCTATAGAATAAGAAGCTCTGTTCTTAGGTCTAGTGCAAGCAGAGAGCATGGGTGTCAAAATACTAAATATATATGGTGACTTTGAGCTGATAGTCAATCAGGTAAGGGAGAAATGAAACAATAAGCACCATTACCTAAGGGCATACAAAAATAGGCTATGGGATTTGATGAAATCCTTTAATTACCTAAAAATTTATTTTATTCCTAGAAAACATAATATATTGGCTGACTCCTTGGTAGTTAAGGGTTCTAATTTCAATCCTTCTACAAATATGGGAGTTGCTAAGGATAAAAGGATCAAAATGGTTTTTAGCCTACAGTACCAAACAGTCAAATTTTTTGGCAAGTCTTTGAAAGTGATGAACAAATAATTGATTTCTTGGTAAGAGAGGCTTGCTTATCTACTGTTTAAGAGGAAATCCCAAATGAGATAGACCAAAAATATGTTATTAAATTAAAAAAAATCATATCCCTAGAGGGTTGGTCACCCTGGAAAGCCTCTTTGATAATGAATATAGGAGGAAAACCAAAGCTATGGAGATCAATAAAAATATCTATAAGGAGATTGGTATTGAGAAAGAAAATAAGCTCAAAGTTGGTATCTGTTGTTCTCTAGAAGAGGTAGAGGAGATCAAAGCCTTGTGCCTAAAATACCAAGACATTGTGGCCTAGTCATATGAATATCTAAATGTATATGATAAAAAGGTGATCCAACATACTATTGAGCTAGAACTAGATGTAAAAAATTTCAGGCAAAAGTAGAGGCCTGTGAATCCCAAAATTGAATCCATAATGAGAGAGGAGTTGCTCAAATTATTGAAGGCTAAAATTATATACCCAATTAAGCACTCCATATGGGTGGCTAACTTGGTTCCTGTAAGAAAGAATAATGGAGACATATGTCTGTGTGTAGATTTTAGGAATCTCAACTAGGCATCATTGAAGGATCACTACCCTCTCCCTCAGATTGACCAGATTCCACAAATTTTTGAGGGAGCAAAAAGGTTCTCATTATTGGATGATTTCTCTAGATATAATAAGATCTGGGTAAAATATGAATATCAATTCAAGATAATATTTACCACCAAATGGGGAACTTTTGCTTACCAAAGGATATCCTTAGTTCTGTCCAATGTAGGATCCACCTTCCAGAGAACTATGGATTATGCTTTTGGAGAGCTAATCAATAAGGTCATTCTCATATACTTAGATGATATGATTGTGTTCTCTCATGAGAAACAAAACCATCTAGAACACTTGGAGCAAGTATTTGAGAAATATAGAGAATTTGGCATCTCTCTTAACCCAAAGAAGTCATTTTTGTAGTCCATGAAGGGAATATATTGGGGCATGTGGTTTCAAAAGAAGTAATGTCTATTGATCCAGATAGAGTGAAGTCAATTCTTGCTCTCCCCTTACCTATGAACAAGAAATCTTTGCAATATTTCTTTGGGAAAATCAACTTTATTAGGAATTTCATCTCAGAACTTGCTCAAAAGGTAAAACCTATCTTAGATTTACAGAAAAAAATATAGAATTCCAGTGGATAGAAGCAATGAAATAAGCTTTTGAAACCATTAAACAATCTATTGCCACCGCTCCAGTTATGGTAAATCCTGACTTTAGCAAGAATTTCATTTTGTACGCTTATGGATCTGAGGAGATCTCTGCATATGTGCTTACTCAGAAGAATATGATGGAGAAGAACACCCCAAAATTTTCTAGATTCAAACTCTCCATGAATACTAAGATCAAATATAAATTTATTGAGAGACAAGTATTTGCAGTGATGAATTCATTGAAGAAGTTTAGGCAATACTTGAATCAAAATAAAGCTCTGGTATATATCATTCACCCATATGTAAGAAGATTTATTTTATAAGGTGAACTAAGAGATAAAAGAGTTGGCTAGATTACTAAAATATAGGAGTATGATGTGGAAATCCATCCTACCAAGCTGGTCTGTGAAGAACACAAGCTTATACTAAGAGGGGTTGAACAGTATAAGACCACTTTTTCTTTTTATTTCCCAATAAATATTATTCAATATATAGATAACAATATCAATAGAAATAATCAACATGATGCAAAAATCACCATACACAATAGAGACACCAAATTTACATGTTCACCCAATGTAGGCTACACGAAGAAAATATTTTACTAAAAATTTCTCAATAAATATCTTGGGAATTCTTTCCCTATTACAATGTTTATGGACCTCTGTCCAAAGGAGACACCAATCCCATAATCAAGTTCATGTATATCTATCCATAGGAGAACTCCTTTTTCCTCTTGCTCTGGCTGGTTATATTCTAGAAGAACTGTTACCCCCACTGCTCTGGCTAATGGATATCTATCCACTAAAGACACCTATCCTCATTGCCCTAGCTTAACAGATATCTATCCATTGGATACTATCATCCTCTATACTCTGTCACCTGTAAATATCTGTCTCAAATCTGTACTAAACTCAGTCCTTCGATTTAGCACAAATCTGCTCAATCTGTCTCTGGTCTGGCACAAACTTGTCCTCAAATTTAAACCAAATTCTATCCTCAAATCTATACTAAACACAATCCTTTGGTCTATTGCTCAATCTCTTTACTCAAGCCTTAACTCAAATCCTGATCTCAAATCAACTCTGTTGGATCTGTCCCAAACCTTAACTCAAGGTTTGAACAAATCAATCAATTTTGCTCTCAAGTCTTCTCAAAGACTTGTCTCATATCTACCTTGCAAGCTTCCACAAAAGCTCACACTAATATGTCCATAAGTCCTATCTAGAACTTGTCAAAATCTTCTTAATAATTCCTCATAAGAACTTATCCAAATCTGCTCAATAATTCCTCACAAGAACTTATCCAAATCTACTCTCAATCTGTATTGTAAGCTTCCACAAAATCTTACCCAAATCTATCCACAAGTCTTCTCAAATACTTGCCTCAAATATGCTCAAAAATTTCACACTAGAACTTGTCCAATATCATAGAAACATAAAGAGAATTTTTAGAGACTCAATATGCTCTATACTCATCACAATACTCAATCACTCTTTTAGAAACATATAGAGAATTGTTAGAGACTCAATATGCTTCACATTTACCTCAATGCTCAATAACTTTCTCAAATCAATTCAGAATATAGAATAATTTATTTTATAGAACTTGAACAATCACTTCACACATCCACTTGACTAGGCTCAACCAAATCTAGTCAACCAATCACTCAATGAAACAATCCTTGCTCACAAACCCTAGTCCAAACATATAAACACTCACTCAAAATGTTTCCAATAATTATTATCAATAAATCTCACATAACAAATGATACTCATGTTCTTTTTAAACCCTATTTCAAGTTCTTCACCTAACCAATGGCTTCAACAACAATGCTTATCAAACAAGATTTTAATATCAACTCTTTATTCTAGAAAACCTTGAAGCATTAACTCAACACACTCAATAAGGAAACCTAATTAATTCCTTTTCACTCCAAACTTGTTTTTCTAGAAAAACAACCAATCAAATCAACTATGGAAGAATGTACCCATACCTTTTTCTTGATGATGAAGGAATCTCAAAAATCTACCACAACCACAAACACTTCTTTGCCAAGCTCAAAGAAGTTATAAGATGATAAACTCTCTCAAAAATACAATGTAAATATCAAAACATACATACACCTTATCACTCCATATTTAAGAAAACATCCATCAACATATACAAAAATATTTGACCAAATACACCTTATAATCTCCCAGTTAAAATAATATCCAACACCAAGAATAATGTCCATAAAATCACTTTCACAAAATAACTCAATGGCAAGAAGTCCTCTCAAAATTTAACCAACACTTTAATCTTCAATAAACCAATATGTCATAAATACTTTATTTAAAAATAAAGCTAACTCCTTATTCCTCCAATTAACCAAAATGATGATTAATTAAAATACTTTTTATCTACCCCTTTTAACTCCCTAGGACCTCATGTCAAAACCTTAGGCAATACAAAAATATATTAAAAATTTTATTACCTTTGTCTTGGTGAGACTCAAACTCACGACGCCACCTCTACCAGCGCCCTAGCTACAGCTCCAACCGTCACACGAGCTAGGTGCTTGTTTAGGGAGCAAAGAGCACCATGTGCTCTATATTTCTCCCCTAATGCACCTAAGCCAAAAAATCACGCATCGCTTCCTTCGATGCCTCAAACACAACACACCAAAAGCTATTGTCGCAAATCAATCATGGATCACTTCACACCCAAACGCCTTAGCCCTCGATCACTTGCCACTAGGCCATGCTGCCTAGGTGGATATGGGATATTAGCCCTCGATAATCTTATCCCATTTCACTGGCGCTTAAGACAAGAATCTTGTCTTCTTCCTCGCATGAATTCTCACAACACACGCTTGCCTCTTTCACTTGTTCGAACGAAGGATGATTTAAATGCCACTAAGGCATATAGTTTATATATCATTTGCCACCTTTTAAAATTGAACATCGGTGCCTTTGTTTTTTAAATAATTAATTTATAAATTATTTAAATTCTTTAGAATTTAAATATTATAAATTAATATTTAACTCCCTTGGGCTTTATTAACATGAATTTAAAAGCTTCCTTGGGTTTTTATGAAAAACCTTTTATTTTTGCTCATCCATGGTTTTAATAAAAACCCTCCTGCTTATGCTTCCACATAATATTAAAAATATTATGAAGCTCTTTTACCATTAACCTTTACATTGTTTCTTTTGACATTTTCACATCAACGGTAGTTTATTCCTTGACATCAATGACAACTTCATTCCTTGACATCAATGACAACTTTGACTCAAAATGTCCAAAAGTTAGAGGTAGAGAATTATGTCAAGGGTTGATAGAAAATATAGTTGCAGAACAAATGTCAGCTTTCCAACCACCAATAGAAGATCAGACTAAAGGTTTTCAATCAGAAATTTTAGACTGGGTTGATCAGATGACTAGATACTTTCAAATAGGAATTTTCCCTCAAGGTCTTAACCCATCACAAAGGAGGAGATATAGGCTTCAAGCCTTGAAGTATGTCCTACTGCCAGAAGGGTTATATAGAATAAATCTTGATGGAGTCCTCCTAAGATGCTTGAAATATGATCAGAAACAAAAGGTCATTAAAGAGTTCCATGGAGGGTTATCTAGAGGATATTTTTCAGGAAGGGTCACAACTATGAAAATAACTAGGGCAAGCTATTACTGGCCTACTATATTTACTGATACCTTCAAGATAACAAGGGCATGTGATGAATGTTAGAGGTATGTGGGAAGGACTAGAAATGCATCATTCCCCCTCAAACCTATCCAAGTAGAAGAGCCTTTTCAATAGTGGGGATTGGACTTCATTGGAACAATAAATCCCAATTCCTCAGTAGGACATAAGTATATCTTAACTACCACATATTACCTTACCATATGGGTTGAATCCATTCCCACAAAGAAATCAGATCAAGAAGTGGTAATTGATTTCATGGAGAGCTTGATCACAAGGTTTGGTATCCCTAAAGCTATAGTAAGTGACAATGGTCCAAATTTTATAGGAGCTAAATATATTGAGTTTTCCAGCAAGTATGGTATAACTATAAAAAATTCCTCCAACTACTATCCTCAGGGGAATGGATTAGCAGAATCAACTAACAAAAATATTCTTAGGATTCTAAAGAGATCATTGGAGGATAACAAAAGGAGTTGGCATCTACTTTTAGAACAAGCTCTATGGGTAGACATGATTACCATTAAGAAATCTATTAACACCTCCCCTTATGTGTAGGTATATGGAAAAGAAGTAGTCCTACCTATTCACTTGGAATTACCAGCTCTCAAGTTGGTAAACACAGAGGAAGAGACTAATCAGAATCCAACTAAAATCAGATTGACCCATCTACTCTAGTTGGAAGAGAAAAGGACTCAAGCATATGAATATTTCTAGAAGCACTCCTTTGACATTAAGGGATGGTTCGACAAGAAGGCTAAATTCAGAAATTTCAATGTAGGTGACTCTATTCTAAGGTGGAACGTAGAGAGAGCCAAACCAGGTCATCACCAAAAATTTGATTCTTTCTGGGATGGTCCTTTCAAGGTTGTTGAGGTTAAAGAAAGCAATTATTTCCAGCTCCAGGATCTAGATGGAAACATTCAGCCGATCCTGGTTAATGGATTCCATATGAAACTCTACTTTGAGTAAGATTTCATTTAATGTAACATATGTATATACTTGTATTATACTTTTGTTTTCTTTTCTAAAGTTTTTGTACAAAAAAGTTAAAAATAAAGGTAGTTCAACGGTTCACAACACATTGTGAAAACAAGAAGCAAATATTACCAATGATAAAATGTGCTCTATCCCACGATGTGCTCCACGTCATGCTCAAGTGAGTAAATATGGCCACGGGCTACAACATGTGCTCCTCGTTGCTCTTAAAAGAATAAGATAAGAAAATACTACAAGTTCCAAGCATGTGCTATGCCGTGACCAATCAATGAATGGCTCGATGTTTTCTATCGCCAAGTTGCCCATATTTTGAATTGAGAAGTGTGCAACATGTAGTTCTCCATAGGTTGCATTAATGGTGAAAGGCATACATGTGGGAATATTTAAAACTCAAAATTCAATCGCCATTCATTTCACAAGCAATATCTGCTTACTAGAAAGAGCTAGAGAAGTGGTGAGACGAAACTATTAATTATAGAAAAGAGCAAATATACAATAAATTTTCTCAAAAAATATCACAAAAGGTAGCTTAGGAAGATGTACAACAGGTGACTATTGAGCCGAAATTCTATGTAAATAAAACAAAAGCATTAGCAGACACTATGATGACATGGATATGAAGGACAAATATTAGAAGAGATATTGACTATAAGTACTTCAAAGGGTAAGCAATTTATTTCTATGGTATTATTTCTATAAATTCCTTGTCATTTTACATTTGTGACTCAGTTCATAATTTTCTTGAATTAGTTTTTGAAATAGAAAAATATTATAATCTAGAAATGAAAGTAGTAAAAATGAGTAAGGGCAAAATATTATTTAGCATAACCGCTAAGGCCTACCTAGATTTGTTCACCATAGGTGTAGATCCCCCTGCAAGACCTAAACCCTTCAACATAGTAGAGCAAGCCAGGTATTACTCCTTGCAAGGATGTGCTCATGAAGGAGAGCCTTTTAGGAAGTGGGTTTATAGCCAATTCAAAACTATCAAGTCTAGAAAAACTTTGCCAAAAGCCCCTATCGCCATTGAACACTTTGCTAACCCAGAGATTTTCACTATGTTGGCCTGCCTAGAGGGTCTAGATTCTGACTGGTATGTGAGATATTGGAAAATAGCCACTGTGTATTGCATTTCCAATAAAAAATGTACAAACCTAAAGTAGAGGAAGAAGGCATCAAGCCAATTTATTTTGACTGGCTAGCCTATCTCTCCAAAAGAATGCATGAATAGCTGGTTAGGATGAAAAAGGATTCAGAGAACCCCTCCTTTCGATATTGTTCGAATATGATATGGATGTTCTATAGTGTCGTAAGACACATGATGCCCTGGATTCCAATTAGGGATAAGAATGATAATGGAGACCCTATTTTGGTTTATCATTGGACCAACCATTTGAGGAATACAGAGTCATACTATAGATTCAACTTGGAATTTTTAGGGCTAGCTCTAAAAGTCATGTATGGACAATGCCCTAGACTGCCACCTCTTGCCAAGGAGTTGTTGCAAGTTGAGAATGCTGAAGAGGGAGATTGGTATATCCTCATAGAGGGAACTATCATTAGACTCTATGGTTTCACTGGTAAACCCTTTCTACTACCTCATTTTGTTACTAGCAGGCTATTAGCTCTAGAGTATTTAAGGCAAGATGACTTTATCAACATCAACTTTGGCACTGGTAAGGGAAGAAAAGGGACCCTGATTTATTCTCGCAATGTAGATGATATAAAAATAACTAGAAGGGGTCAATATGAGAAAATTACTCAATATTTGGAGAGACTAGGTCTATTGTACATTCCACAAAGATGGAAATATGACCCTGATGACAAGTTCTTGCAAAGGAATATTGCCCTAAATGCAGAAAGGGCCCTCAAATTCAAAAAAAATTGAGGCCTGATTTTGAAAAGGCATAGGAATAATAAGGAAAATGCTCCATTGGAATGGAATGTCAGTAAAATGGAACAATTGCCCCCATGGAGAGATTTTTATGAGCAGATAGTTGATTATGATCCTGAGAAGAACAAATATCACCAATTGAAAAATTCTAATATTAAATAAATGGAGAAGAAATATGGTTGGGACAGTGGTAAAGTTGTAGAATGGTGGTAGATGAGAGTTGAAACAAGTGCAAAAAAGGCTAGGTTTGGCCATCAAGCAGATATCGATTTCTCTGAGCGGTATGAGAAACATATAACAACCTAGAAGGCTAAGAATTCTAGGAGCTTGGTATTAGCTTATAAGAAAATAGAAGTAAAGAAAAAAAGGAGAAACCAAGTGTCATCAAATTCTTCTTCACCACCTTCTCAAGAGGAAGTACAATAGGATGTGATAGATGCTCCATCAATAGTTGAAGAATCCCCAAAGGCATTTGAGCCTTCACAAGAGCAATTACAAAAATATTCTATGGGTGCTCAAATTATGAGAAAAATGCATTACTCTAGTGGTGAAGTAGGAAATACATAAAGTATTCAGGCAATGAAAAGGTCAAAATACTTAGCCTTGGGTGGAGAGCCTCCTCTAACTGACATAAATTGGAAGGAAAAGGATGACAATTTTGTATTCACCCCTGTAAGTTTCACCACTACAACTATAGTAAAGTCAACCCTGATCGTTGAAGTTGCATTATAGGAAGCACAATATGAGGAGAATATAGAGAATGATAAGCCTACAATATCTATGGTTTTCAAGAGAAAGGCTAAGGATTCAGTAGGGGAAACCCAGAAGGAGGTCTGCAAGAAATAAAAAATGGATCAAAGGCAAACTACCGAACAAATCCTTGTATTAGTTGTAGAGCAACAAATGCAACAGACACAACAACAAAGTGTAGAGGATATTTTCAAACAAACTACTTTGGTAGGCAAAGGTATGATTTCTATCCCTTCCTCTCCTCCTCTATCCTCAAAATAAAATCCCTCCCATTCTCAAGAAAAATTGGAACAGAAAGCACCCTCTCCCCCTCATAATTAACCACCTTCTTCATCGGCTATTACAGAGGGTCAAACCAATCCATCTCCTCCACATTCATAAAATATTCTAGCAACATCATCGCCCATTCTTTCATCTCCACTCCCAAATTCATTACCATCAGTAACATCATAAGGGAAACTTCCTTCATCTCCCCCAACTCATTCCATGATCATAACATCTACCATCATGTCCTTCCCAGTTGCAACTTTTGCAATAAGTACAAACTCCACTGTCCTCACAACCACTCCCCTTTCATCAACATCTGATTCTATCCTCCCTTACCTTATAGCTACTCCAACCTCTACAAATCATCCCACAGTAGCCTCTTTGCAGAAAGGAAAGGAGGTTTCACAAAAAAATCAAGATTTTTGGGCTGAGAAATTGTCTAAGCCTTCAAAGAAGATGGCTAAATGAAGAAAAACCATGATTGTTGATCCAATAACAAGGTAAAGGATAGCTAGATCCATCACTCCTCTTGTAAGTAAACCAGAAGAGGACATGACTATAAAATATTATCATCTAGAGGAGCATACAGAGGATATTGATCAATTGTAGGTGGAGGATGAGTTGGTTATAGCAAAGGCTCACCTTGAAACTTTCTATGTCAAGATTGACATTTATAAGGAGCAATGTGGAAAATTGGAAGAAAATATTGAGAAGCTGGAGAAGATAGTCAGTAATATTGAAAAATGTGGAGAAAGCTGTGAGAAATGAAGTCAAGAGCTAGAAAAATAAATATCAAGAGGCCATAAAACTTAAAGACCAAGTTGAAGAGTAGAAGAAAAAGAATGAAGCTCAAGCCAAATAAATACAATATTTGAAGCATCAACTTCAGATTGAGAAGGCCAAAGCTACAGGATTTTCAAAAGGAGTAAAGAAGGTCAGAAAGGAGATATGGTCTAAAATCCTTGAGAAATATTTAGAAATTCAACCTGTAATTGACTATATGGATGATGCAAGTCATTTACTGCAAGCTACCAAAGAAGATCTGGATAAATTCACTAAGGAGCTATAGCCCATGGTGATACCAATAGAACATATATTCAAGCTATCTAAAAGTAGATTCAATGAAGCTGCTAAGCCTATTCCTAGCAAGGCATGGAACACTTCTAGACTAGCTACTAGAATTGTGGTTGATAAGAATAGGTTGCTCTAGAAGGGTTGGTTACTATCAGACAAGATTGAGGGCACACTCCAAGATATTGTAGATATTAATCAAGAGATGATGCAGTATGGTTTTGGAGGACTATGGGTTGAAAATAATGCCTTGTTAATAGAAGAAGATATCCAAAAGAATGTAGCCTCAATCATCTAGGATGAATCTGAGATAGATGCTTGGGAAGATCCAATTGATCAAGAGAAGGTCTCTCAAATGATCAAAAACTTGACTAGGCTCAAATATCTAATGGAGGACTTGGTGAATAGGGGTAATTCTATGACTTATGAAGAGACTTCTAAGTTGGAGTATATTCATAAGTGGCTCAAAGAAACAACCAATCCTATTGAATCAACCTGGAGCCAAGCACTATAGACCCTGAAATAGATGATCCAGTTGTTTGGAATAGATCCAAAGCCTGAAGATAAGTAGGAGACTTCCCAAGAAGAAGAAGAGGCTAAAGAAGACCAAGAAGATGATAATGAAGAAGAGAAACAAGAAACAAATGAAGATAAAACTCACCAGGAGGAAGAGCAATCAGAAAAGGTTGCTAAAGACACTAAAGAGGTACAAGATGAACAACTCAAGGGGTAGAATCAACAAGAGAATGAACAAGAGTAAACAACCTTGTAGCGGAAGTGGACTTAAGCATTTTTGTATTCATGTGTATATTTTTGTATATTGTTTTGATTCTGACATTGTTAGAGAATAGTCATAAAGCATGAAGCTTGTAGCAAAACATGAAAAAACCATGAAGATATTTTGTTCAATCTGGTTGGGGTTACAAAAGGGAACATAGTTTCATATAGCCAGACTGAGGCTGCATTCATGGAAGGAGTTACAAAGTTTAGTATTTCTAGCATGATTTCCATATGAACCTTTACCCTTTGAGTATCTTCACAAATGTCCTAGAGGGTGATGGCCATATAGAAGTTATTCTATGAAACATAGTCCACTAAAGATCAAAGTCTATCTTTTCCTTACATCTCCTCTACTTTCCCATTGCATATACTTCCTTTATTTTTACTCCATACATACCTCCTTTTGAGAATTTTTCCTTCATTTCATCTAGCTACCCTACTATTATCTCTCTTCATCATTTTTTGACTCCTCATACCCAATGGATAAGACTATGAGTTCTCAGGCTTTGCAAGAAAAACCCCTAGGAGGCACTAGATTGTAGGCCCAAAATGGACACATCCTTAGAAAATGTTTTGCAATATTTTCTAAGTGTTGAAGATGTTCTACCCCACGATAATGGCTCAATGCAAAATATTCTATCCTGTGGTCAAAGTAGTCAAATTTCATATTTAGCTATTTCTATATCGTGGGCTACACACAATTTTGGTTTGATGAAGTCTAGTAGTGCACAACATACCCCATACCACATGGCATAGAACATTGTTCTAGCCCACGATCAACATCGATCAAATGTGATATCACCACTCTCCAAATCATGGATTACAACACATTGCTCCATCCCATGCAAGTTGAAGAGTATTTCATACCACCGCGGACACAATGCACATTGCTCCAACCCATGATCAAAGAGGTCAACATTCATGAAGGAGGATTCCAAGGAGCGGGCCAATGCAAGGTTTCATATCATGCAATTTTATGTTCTATCTTGCATAGGCCAGAGTAAGGTTCTATCCCATAGTCAACAACGATCAACTTTGTACTTGCAAATATTGAGGTGCGGGCTATAGCATGATTCAAACTTTGTTCTACATCGTGGATGCAAAGAAAAGTAAAGTAACCCAAGGATTAAAAGGCATAGGCCAACACAATGCTCCATCCCATGTGACTCAAAGCACATTTTTGCATCGAAGCATTATTTGCTCTAGCCCATGGTCAAAATGGTCAAAATATGTGGAAAGTATTTTTGAGGAGTGGGCTACGACATGTCTCTATGTCGTGGAGCTAATGGTAGTGTTCGAGCTTTGATCTCAGCCATCCATGAGTGGATCAATGATAGTTTTATTTGATGATCTCCAAGGTGCATAAAGGTAGAACTTCTGTAACATGAAATGGTTGATCCAAGCGAACCAGTAGGTGAAGCATCGAAGAGGTCAAGAACCAAGAAATAAAGGTAGTTGCAGATTTATGGCTAGATAGCATCTACAAGAACTATGAATGATCTAGATTACAGTTTTGATAGCCTAGAGCCAAACACCATGAAATACTAGCAAGTTGCAGAAGTTGAGTTGTAGAGAAGCGCAAGATCATGCATTTTCTTCTTTCATCCAAGACAAATAAGAGGCTACCACCTCAGCACCTAACTGATCTAGCATTTTATTTTCCTTGTAATGTTCCACCTTCTTTCATTTTTTCAAGCATGTAAAACTATAAATAGAGGTTGAACCCTCATTTTTTAGGGTTGACTCTAGAGTGTTTGCTTGCCCTACTGTGTAAATACTTTCTGCAAATCAATAGAAGGAACATTACTTGGATGTTTGCCTCAGACTGGTGTCTTTTGTAATCTTTTGAGAGATTCAAGTTGTGAAATGCTTTTTTGCTATTACTGCTATGGTTAGTCTATTCTACTGATATTGGATTGCTAGCTTAGAGCACTTTGAAATCTTTCATGATTGAATCTATGCTTGCAAGAGGTTATTTTCTATTAATCTTGGTATTGATCTTATTCTTCTATATTGGATTATTAGTATCTTGGATGTTTGAAATGACTTCTTGAAGTATGTCTCTATTTTTTCTAAATATTTTGAAGACTATCTATTTTGAATAGTATTAATTATAAGTGTGGGACATGGAAAATTGATTATTAGAATATTTTCTTGTAGATGCCTATGTTGTTAGCTTTATCCGACCATTGTTTAATTGTTACTTCCTAACCCTAAACCCATTTCTATCCCTATATTTTAAATATTTAACTAATCTTAAATGAGTCAAAACCCTATCAGTTGACAAGGAATACCAACCTACTCTGGAGGTTGGATTAGAGCAATATTTAATCCATCCAATGTTGGTGTTTGGACTGTGACCAGTGGGTGAATGCATAATCATAATACTAGAAGATAAGTGTCACATTTTTAAGTTTTGCTTGATGTCAATTTGAATACCAAAACCACAATATGTCAGGTGTCATATGTCTACCACCATATGTTAGGTGCCATGTTTGCCACTATATGTCAAGCAACACATGTCTACCACCATATGTCATTCAAAACATGTTTTACACTAGGTCTAGATTTGAGCTTTTTTTTACACCTAGTTTATGTTCAAGCTCTGTTTTACCCTCAGTATGATCAAAACTATCGAATTCACCACTATTTTATAATTTTTGGTGAAAAATTAAAGTAATTCGCCATGTCTCCTACATGAATTTGGCCTGTATTCTCCTGGATTTTGAAACAGATTCATATTTTTTTATAATTATACCTTGGGTCTCACCCCTTATGCATAACCCTATCTATTCCAAATCCTTACTCTACAAACCTCTTTTTGTCAAGTTATCTAGGGATTAGTTATATCCCTACTTCTACTACATCTAACCAAGTTGCTCAATCTTTTGCAACTTTACCTACGATATATTAATTTTATTCTCAACCTCCATTAGCCTTACCTACTCCATAAAACCTCAAAATTAGGATTTTCAAAATATTAATGCTAAACTTGAATACCTTGAAAATGGGAATTCTAAATTTGAATAATTAGAATGTCAAATATCTTCTCTTCAAGGATCATTAAGAAAAAGTATTTCTTTGATGAATTCTACCCTTATATCCTACAATAGTTAGTCATCCTTTTCCACAAAATGATATAACTCTTAAATTTCAAATGCAAAATAGAAAATATGATACCATTAATCACTTAAGGTTATTGCAAATAACATGCAGTGAGATAAATTGTCGTGAAAAACTACTTCTTAGGTTATTTCCTAAAATGCTTAGTGGATAATCCATATAATAGTATTTCCAAATACATTGTAACTCCATTAAAGGTTTCAAGGAACTGATGGAGGTATTTGTTAAACGATTTTCAATATACATAGAAGAAAAAGTTACTATAGATGATCTTTACCAACTCAAACAAGATAAGAATGAATATTTTTCAAACTTCCTAGTCAAATAGAGGGCCTTAGTAAGAAGACTCCAATATATTCCTTTGCCTAAAAAACTATTGAATATCTTTATAAGGAACCTCCATGAACAATAATCTTACACCTTGGAAATGACCAACCTTACCTCTTTTGAAGTTGTAAACATGGTCAAAAGGGTAGAAATCGTCCTTATAAGGTGAGGCAAACTTAGATATAAGAAGCAATAAGACAAACATTCTAATAAAGTACAATAAAAAAACAAACATGTTATAGGGGATGATGTAACTGACTCCTGCCAAACCAATAATGTAAACACAACTCAAAATGCTCCTCAAAAGCTAGTATTGTCAAAACAAGATAAATCTAAATGATAATTTATAAATACTGGTTAAACCCAAATGGTTATGTTAAATAATCCTTGTTTACATTATAAATCTCCCACCTATTAGACCTTGGGATACTTTGAAAGAATTACCCAATTGGTACAAAGAAGATGAATATTGTGACTATCATCAAGTGAATGGTCACACAATTAATAGATGTATCACTTTAAGAAACCTTATCCAAATTTCATAGGAGAAGAAAATATAGTATTCAATCAACAAAACACTCTAAATCAAAACCTAGAATTATTTCAAAACATTTTGTTGAACCATAACCAAAAGATCACCAATTTTGTAGGTGTCATTCATTTATCAAAATCATATTATGCAATAACTAGATAACAAGCTAAATATCAATCTTTAGAACTATTACGCAACCACCCTTGGTCATTCCTCACAATACTAAGGTGAATGTTTCTAAAAAATCACCTTTAATCCTTGCACTCCCTAAAAATACCTAATATCTTCGATAATAACTAGACAATATACTAGCTAAGATCTATCTTTTAGAGTTGTTGAAAACATCACTTCCTCATAGGGAAATATTGCTTAAACTTTTGAGTGAGCAAGAATTCCCCCAAGATATATCTCCTAATGATATTACCAATATAGTAGGTTTCATTGGAATTATTAATGCTATCTTAGCATTTTATGAAATAGATGCACCTCTTAAAACCATATCAAGATATTCACCTCTTTATATAATTTCCAAAATAGGAGATAAACATATCAAGAAATTTTTGGTCAAAAATGGGTCAGCTCTCAATGTTTGAAATGTCAAATTCCTACAAATATTTGATTTAGTTACAAAAGACATAAAATTTTGACCTTTTTATTAGAGCCTTTGATAATAAAAAATAAGAAGTCATAGGTACCATAATATTACTTTAAAAGTAGGACCATGTGTCCTTAACACCCTCTTTTATGTTATATCATGTGATGTAACATATAACATGTTACTTGGTAGACATTGGATGCATGCCATGAAGAAAGTGCTATCTACCTTGCACCAACGTTTGAAATATAAATATCAAGGAAGTATTACCTATATTTGTAGGGATTTGGAACCTTTTGCCTATTGGAAATTATTAGACATTCCACAAAAAAAATAACCTTTGTCATTCACTTCAATTGGCATTGCCATCAACTTCATCTCAATCAAACAAAGGCAAAAAAATATTAGAAGAACTTCTATTAATTTAGGGGATGATCCTCAATATTAAAAATAAAATTTTAATTTAATACATCCAAATTCGGATCCCTTTGTAAAATTAGTTAGGATTTTTCTTTCTCCTTGCATCACAGGGTTACCCAATATAAAAGGATTAAAATTTAAAATAGGAACTTGTTCCTTTATCTATGGTGGAACCACTTTTGATGAAAAATTCAAGGTGGAAATTTCACACCTGATGAATGAATGTATGCATCATGTTATATGTCACTTGCATTTTTCATCTTTAAGCAAATTCTAGTCAATATGGACTATCCAAGAAAAGTCTTCCATCAATTTGAACAAGGTATTAAAGAACCTTTGGAAGCCTAGCCTTGGTCAGGATGTTGTGGGATAGGATACATCCCCAATAAAAATTATCCATTACCTTCATTAGAAGGAGATGAAAAAATAATTACACCAAATATTTACATGGCTCCCAATGGGACGATGAAAATAATAAGGAATTATGGTCACTTCTCAATGTACCACCTCATAAAAACTTACATTTTGCTAGGATCAATATGTTAAAAATTGTTCATCCCAAAATTATATCAAATAAAGAAGACCTTAAATATTCTTGTTATCAAGATCATATTGAAGGGTCTCTTAATCAAATATTTAACCTAGATTCTGCATAATTACCTAAACTAGAATAAATGATATTATATCCCCAAATATTTGAGGACTTATGGTTATTACCCACTTCTCCTCAATTTGAAGATGAATCACAAATTTTAATTGAAGAAAAACTAGACATCAACATTAGCACTAAGGAAAGTCCTTGAATATTAAAATTAGAAAAGGTCTTAACACAAGATAAACAAATAGAATACACAAAGCTTTTAAGAGAGCTCAATTACATTTTTGCTTGGACTTACACATACATGCATGGGCTTGATCCCTCACTGGTTGTACACCATCTTGTCATGCATCCAAATTCTAAACTAATTAAATAAAAACTAAGAAAAATGCACCCTAAGATCACTCTCCCAGTCAAGGATGTACTTCAAAAGCTTTTAGACGTTGCTTTCATTAAAGCCATAGATTATTTGGATTGGATCTTCAACATTATTTTTGCCGCTAAGAAAAAATTATCAATTTGAATTTCCATAGATTCATAGATATAAACAAATCATGTCCTAAGAATGAATTTCTATTACCAAAAATAGACATGATAGTAGAATTCATTGCAAGATCTATAATATTGTCTCAATTGAATAGAATTTTAGGATACAACCAAATAAAAATTGCCCTTAAAGACCAGTCTAAAATGGTCTTTATAACCCCATGGGGTACATTTTGTTACAAAATCATACCATTTGGCGAATGCAACAACAAAATATAAACGAGCTATGACATATATATTTTATGAACTTATGCATGAAATTGTAGAAGACTATGTAGATGACCTCTTAGGGTGATCTCAAAAATAAGATCACATTTGAGACCTGAGATGCATCTTTAAGAGATTGCGAGAACACAAAGTTTGGTTAAAATTCCAATAGTGTGTTTTTTGGGTAGCATTAGGAAAATTATTAGGATTTATAATATCCCATAATAAATATACCACCACCAAAAAATCTTATCAAACTTCATAGTCTTCAAGGCAAGTTACAATCCATTCAAATATTTATTTCACAATTAGCAAAAAAATGTCAACCCTTTTCTAAATTTCTAAAGAAAGATACCAAATTTAATTGGGACAATGAATGCCAAAAGGATTTTGAAGCCTTAAAAACTTATCTTTTGACACCACCTATTCTAATACCACATAATCCAACTTAACCATTACTACTATAAATAACTACTACTAATCATGCCCTTGGATATATGCTAGCTCAATATGATGACCAACATCGATAAATGGTCATTTACTATATAATTAGAACATTTATTAGCTATGAAAATCATTATACACCGTTGGAGAATCTATGTTTAAAAGTTGTCTTTTCCTCACTCAAATTAAGGTATTATATTCTTAGCCAAAAAATATATGCCATAGAAAGAGTTGATTAATAAAATTATTAATGTCAAATCCCTACCTTTCAAGATAGACTGCCAAATGGGTTATCATCCTTAGTGAATTTGACCTTGATTTTTTACCCAAAATTCATTAATAGGACAAGTAATCACAAATCAACTTGCCACAACACCTTTAGAATCAAAACATCCTTTAGACATAAGCTTCCCTCATAAAATGGTTTTAACTATAAAATCCCAAGAACTTGAACCATGGACTTTGTACTTTGACAGAGATCGATGCATCAAAGATGTAGGGGAATAAATTATCTTAGTTACCCTACATCAACAACTCATACCATTGTCATTCAGAATACAATTCTCATCCACTAATAATACAGTAAAATATGAGGCACTTATCTTAGGTCTTTAAGCTACATTAAACTTAAAAATCAAAATCTTAATGGTATATGATGATTGACAATTAGTGACTAACCAAATCAATAGTATTTACCAAACCAAAGATGATAAATTAAAATCATATAAAGATATTGCAGATAAATTAATAACTTGTTTTGAAAATATCATGATAAAAGCCATTTCACAATCTAGTAATCACCATACGAATGCTATAGCTACAACATATTTCATACCCTTAGAATTAGAAGATGAACAAGCCTCCATTGTCATACGATCAATAAAAGAACCCACGAAATTACAATTATGTTAACAACCTTTAAATGTTTGTGTCCTTGAACCAAGTTCACCTCAAGAGACTTGGTGTCAAGATATACTCAACTTCTTAAAAGATACCACATTGCGTGAAGGATTAAATTACCTAAAGCATAAACACTTTAAATAACAAGCTTGCAAATATGTCATCGTAGGATATATTCTCTATTGATGCTCCTTTGAAGGTATAATCCTTATATGCATTAACTTAGAAGAAACTCAAACAATCATGTGGTGAGCACTTTAGTGGACTAGCTATAGACAAAAATCTCCTTAGGATGGATTATTATTGGCCATCCATGGAAAAATACACCTGCAACTATGTCGAAAAATATGATAAATATGAATATCATGACAATATTGTTCATGCTTCTTCACAAAAATTACAACCAATAACATCACCTTGGCCTTTCTCCACTTGGGGTTTGGACGTAATAGGTAAAATTAACCCATAGTCATCAGATGGACATAAATTCATTATCATTTCCATTGAGTATTTTACTAAGTGGGTTGAAGCCATGCCTTTATCCTTTACAACAAGAATTCAAGTTTCTAAATTAATTATCAATGAAATTATTATCCGCTATGGTATACCATTTTTCCTAATTATAGATAATGATACACCCTTCATGAACAAATAGGTTCATAAAGTTTGCACTAAATATAAAATCCAACAAAAATGGTCAACATCTTATTATCCTCAAGAAAATGACCAACCAAAATCTTCCAATGATATGCTAATTAAAATCCTTAAATTGGTCAATAAAAATGGTTGAGATTGGAACTTACAGTTATATCCTACCTTATGGGCATATCGTACTAGCATACAAACCCCTATAGGTGCAACACCTTATCCTTTGGTCTATGGCATTGAGGCAGTATTTACTTTTGAACTTGAAATTCCTTCTTTGAGATTCTTACTGCAAGACTCTTTGGTCGGTGATGAATATTGTCTATATTAGAGCTTTTAGAAGGGAAGCATATCAATGCCTTCAAACACTTAAGAAGTTATCATAACAGAATTTGGGGTTCCTCTCATAAAAAGGTATACCCAATATCCTTTGAAATTGGAGATATAGTCCTCAAAGAAAACTAAAAGAATACCAATGCCAAAGATGATCTCAAAGGCAAATTTAAGCCTAATTGGTTAGGTCTTTTCTTTATCACCACCAAATTTGGCTCTGGAGCCTATCACCTAGCCACACTAGATGGAAAAGAACATAAAGAACCAATCAACATAATACATCTCAAACAATATTATGCTTAAAATTGCATGACTTGCTTGCTCATATGATTGATTGCATGATTGACTACATGTATGATTGATTGAATTCAAACATGTCTAAAATAACGTACTTGATTGCATGATTGCTTTATCTTCCTACTCATACTATCAGGTTAAGGGATTTGTGATGAGACAATGGTGATCATACCTCGAACAATAGTCACTTGCATTGCATTTTCACAATGTACCTACTACTAAGTGATCCTTCTAGTCCAATTGATCTAACCAAAAAGTGTGCACCCATATACTGTACCATATCATATTTATCCATTCAAAGCATAAAAATGAGAAGATTGCATAGATTCAACAAAATAAGTGTTTCTTGTATTAATAATTGCAAAGAATCCCGATTACAATCATACCCATCTTAGGGTCACCTAAATGATGATACGATTAATACAATGAAAAAGCCCTCGACAGGGTAGGCACACTAATGTTTCTTTTCAACTAGTCACAAACTACTCTAGGGTGGAGTTGTCCTCTTCTTCACGTTGGGGAAGGAACTTGATGGTTGAATCTCCTTTGAATTTGTTCCCTACGATCAAGGAACAACATAAAAGTGTCAAAAATATAGGCAGCCTCTCATGATGAGGCCATTTTAGAAAAAATGCATAATGACACCATTAAGCATGTATAATCAAGAAAGCGTAGAAAACACTTCTAAACTATGTTAATTGGATCAAGATTTATAGAAATGCATAAAGGAAGACAACAGTTGCACTATGCACGGACCAATTATGTGAAATAAAGCATTAAAGTGCATAAAGAATCTATTAATGTCCTATTTGATGCTTAACACAAAGAAACTATTCTAACCTAATTCTATCGGTCAAAAACCTATTAAACTACAATTAAACCATGGAAATAGCTAAACTAAGCTAACTAATTGGATAGAAATAAAATAGGTAAGGCGGTGATACCTCTGCTGCCAACCATAGCTCTGGTGAGTGGTCTGCACTATAAACTGTAGTTGAAAGTTGTGATTAGCAATCTGATAGGTTTACCCTCAATTTTAGGGGCAGTGAGCTTGACCTCCTTGTTCGAATTGATGTTCAATGGTCACCTTCGGTGTCCTCAGACTGATTTGGTGGTTAATTCACTGTGAAGAGCCTTCGTTTACCCGAATATGCACTTCTTCGCTCTCCTAGGCTCCTAGGGCATCCATAATGCAATTCATAATGAATCTTGGCAAGTAGGAAGGGGATAAGTGCAATAGTTGTCTCTCAGTATACTCGATTGAGTGTAAAATTCGGCAGGGATCCGCTACTCAAATCTCCAATGCTCTCTAATCATATTTTGACAGTTCTTCGCTATAAAAATGCTCTATCTCTTCTCTCCCTTTTGAAGGGGTACTTATAGGATGTCCTAGGGCTAGGGGTGGCTTCATGGAGAAGCCAAGATCAAGAAGGGGTGGTTAGGACAGTTGGATTGGAAGATTTTGTCCTCTAACCACCTTCTTATAGAACAAATGGCCATTCAAACCGATTTGGCTCGGATGAAGGCCAACTAAAATTTAGTTAAGATCATAGGTTATAGCTACGATCTAGATTGTAAATCGTAGGTCTCAGTCATGATTCAGCCTATAAACCACAGTTCTGGGCTGCGGTTCAGAATGATTAGGCCAAGGAGCCCAAATTGAGTGGTTAGAACCACTGCTCTATCTTGGATTCTGTCCAATATCCTCCATATGGTCTTGTAGCATATCCATATGAGTAGTTGCCCTCGACATGACGCGTTTTATATGTCTACAGATGCCCCTTTTGAGATGCATTATGAGATCAAACAATGCTGAGTAAAAATAAACCTCCTAAAATGGTGTCGAATTTTCTATGATGATCATTAGTCGGATCAACATTAGATGCCCCAGGTCCTACAAAAGGATGCACATCCTGGAATCATTGCTTCCAACTCTTTGGAGGCTTAAAATTGAAAAGTATTTACTCATCATTAGACATTCGGATAGCATCAATGCCAAGTAGGCTTTCACGCTTGTCAATCCGAAGGGATGAGAGTTACAAATAAATTGTCATATTTGTTATTTTTCCCAAGAAAAGGGGTAAGATTATGATAGCTGTTGACAATGATTCACAAGGACGAACGTAATTTTGACAAGATCAAGGGATCTATGATCTCCAAGATCTTCTATTGATTTTGATTATGACTTGATATTATGACTACCCCCTCAAGCGACAAGTCGATGAGGGTAATGACAATGATTAAAAGTGATTATGTTGCTTGACCACCATGGATGATCTGAACAAATTTAGATTTGAGCATATTAATGCCTTGGCTAGGCCTAGTTTAGCTTTTGATTCCAACTATTAATAGTGATTGCACATTCCTATCCCATGGAGCAGTCGGGCTACAATAACCATCTTAGGGAATCAAAATGATACAAATCCAATTAGTTTTATGTTGAATCAAATTATCAATGATTTGTTGAAAGATGTCATAGGAGACATGACATGAAACACTTCATTCCTGTGGAGAAGTCTGGCCGCGAAGGCCTTTTTAGGGGTTGAAAAGAACCATATCATATCAATGATGACAATTTTTGCCCCAAATGTCCTTATGATAATTTATTCATCTTGTCAGATTACATGGAGCTCAAATTGCTGCTTTTCCAAGTGTATAGGGTAAATTACTGAATACGATGCGCATTTGGTGTTTTTAATTATTTGATTTTTTGTTGTTAATTTTGCTATTTTAAATTGATCTTGGTGCTTTGAACATCACCAAATTTGCAACATTGATTACTTTTTTTGAAAATTTTATTCAATGGGAGTCATTAATTTACCTTTTTAGACCTTCCCATGATGAGATTTGACTAAATTTGGTACCAGTTACAAACCGCAGCTCGGGTCTGCGGTTCCCAATTGCAATTTTGGAAACTGCGTTTAGGGCCTGCGGTCTGCTTGGAATAAGAAAAGCTTATAAAAGGCTCAATTTTCAATTTATTTCATTATTCCTTGACAGCGACTTGGCAATTGGAGAGCTCTGACAGTGATAGCTAAAAGCTAACTTGAAACCCTATCAAACTCTACACTCACACCTACACACCGCACGATGGCAAACCGCGGGCAAGCTTCATCCAGCCACGGTGGCCGAGGCGAGGGGAAGGTAATTCGACACCAAGACCTCACCTCCATTACCAGTAAAATCAACCTCACTAAGAAATGGGTTAATTTAACCTAATTAAACTGTTGGTAGCGAACCTCATGCTAGATTAGGCTAGTTTAGGCTTTATTTTTATTTTTTATTTTAGTCGTGGACATAATCCGGGCAGGATCTTAGTCGGAGACCGTAGGTACTAGTTGCGGTTCCCAATTGATCAATTGGGGACCACAACTACCAGCTATGGTCCACATTTAAAATCCCAACAATCAATTTTGGACCACATGCGGACCGTAGGGTTGATCCACGGTTTGCCAAATTTAGGAAAAAATTATCAATTTTTTAATTTTTCTAAGGTTTAATAGACAAATAATGTCATTTAATGCATTTTTTACTTGTCTAAGTGACATTTTTTATTTTTAGGACTGCCTAATGACATTTTTTTGAACTTTTATCAGTTCTTAGATTTTTTTGACAATTTTTAGGTCATTTTAAAATGTTTTTGGTTGTTTTTAGTTAGTTTTTTCCTTATATTATGTTTTTTATTTCATAGGTTGACCTCTAGAGCTCGTGAGCCCGACATCCTTAAGACTCTTCATGGAGATATCACTCCTGGTGTTATGAACCTGCAAATTTAAATATGAATTGAATGTAGAAAAGAATTGTTGTTTGAATAGAATCACAGTTTGTATTGAAAGGCAGAAACCCATAATATAATAAATTAATGTTCTCCGATGATCTTTGGAGCATCCTCCTTGTCCTATTTACATCTATCTAAAAGGTGTGAATGGTGAAGGGATGCATCCCTTTATAATACAATATAATATATAATATGATTAAAAGTTACGTTAGGAGGGTCCTAACATGCCACCCTCCTTTGAAAAAGCTTTGTGTTCAAAGCTGAAATTGCAAAAATTGTTGTTGAATCTGGTGGAGCGTCTCCCACGTAGCATCCTCTACAGGTAGAAATTTCTATTGAATCAATACCTTGATGATGGCATGGTTATAGAGGCGGTGCATATGTCGGTCTAGGATAGCTTCTAGTTCAACCATGAGAGCTCCATTATCTAAAATTTTTGGAAGTTGAGTTTGCATAACGATGTTAGTGCCTATTACGACTTTAAGAAAAGAAACATGAAATACCGGATGGATTTTGAAATATTCTGGTAATTCAAGTTTATATGCAACAGGTCCAATACGCTGTAGAATTTTATAAGGGCCATAAAATTTTGGTGCTAATGTTTGCGACCTTTTATTTTCAATGAAGTTTGATGCTATTGTTGGAGGCGGAGAAATACCATATCCCCTTCTTGAAAAACCCTTTCAGTCTGATGTTGGTCCACTTATTGTTTCATGCGGTGTTGAGCAATATGTAGATTGTCCTTCAGAGCACGAATGATATTATCTCGAGTGACCAGCTCCATCTCTACAGTTAGTCCTTTTGTACTTCCTGGAAGATAATAGGTTAGAGATGGGGGTGATCGACCATATAATGCTTCGAAAGGGGTCATTTTTATGGTTGTGTGATATGTGGTATTATACCACCATTCAGCTAGTGGAAGCCATTTAACCTAGTGAAGGGGTTTGGTGGAAATAAAACATCGAAGATAGGTTTCTAAGCACTTATTGACAATTTTAGTTTGACCATCCATTTGTGGGTGGTAAGCGGAGCTCATCCGAAGTTGCGTACCTTGGAGTTTAAATAATTCCTTCCAAAAATTACTAGTGAAAGTGGGATCACGATCACTAACGATAGTAGAAGGCATGCCATGTAATTTAAAAATATTGTCAAGAAATATTTGAGCAATAGTACTAGTGGTATAGGGGCAAGCTACTAGAAAAAAATGCATGTATTTAGATAAACGATCTACCACCACTAGGATCATCATTTTTCCTACGGATTTTGGAAGACCTTCAATGAAATCCATTGAAATATCCTCCCATGTCTTGGTTGGTATGGGTAGAGGTTGAAGAAGGCCCGGTGTTGCCACTATTTCACCTTTATTTCTTTGGCATGTTTCACATTCATTGACAAACTTCTTGATATTATTTTTGATCCCTCGCCAATTATATGATTTAGTCACTCTTTTGTAGGTTTTTAGGAACTTAGAGTGGCATGCAGTAGGTGTAGCGTGTAGCTCATGTGGAAGCTTTGGATGATAAACCAATGTAGGTGAGAGGACCAGACGTTCTTTGTAACGGAGCATGTTACCTTACCAAGAGTAGTGGGGTTTACTCATGGGATTTTGTTGTAGTTGTTGAATTATGGTGTGTATAGTAGGTTCCGCATACCATTCATCCTTGACTTGTTAGATCCATGTAGGGATGGGGTAGGAAAAATCATGTAATTGTGAAGTTTCTTCAAAAATTTTGGAAAGTGCATCCGCAACCATGTTATCTTTCCCTTTTTTGTATATGATTTCATAATCATAGCCTAATAGTTTTGTTACCCACTTTTGTTGTTATGGAGTGGTTATATGTTGTTCAAGAAGGTATTTTAGGCTATGGTGGTCGGTGTGGATAATGAAATGTTTTCCAATAAGGTATGGTCTCCAATTTTGGATAGCATGGACCATAGCTAACATTTCTTTTTCATAAGTGGAACGTGCTAAATTATTTTTGGAAAATTCTTTACTAGTAAAGGCTAAGGGCTTCTCATTTTGCATGAGCACCACTCCCATTCCCAATCCAGAAGCGTCACTTTCAATAATGAATGGTTGGTAAAAATCTGGCATAGCTAGGATGGGGGTGGTACACATGGCGTTTTTCAAAGTCATGAAAGCTTCATTCGCTTTTGGAGACCATATGAAGGCATTCTTTTTAAGTAGGGTTGTTAAGGGTGCTACTATTTTCCCATAATATTTAACAAATTTGCGATAATAGCCTCTCGTTAATCCTAAGAACCCACACAACCCTTTTAGAGTTTTTGGAATTTGCCAATTTTCCACATCTTCAATTTTTTGGGGGTCTACTTTAACTCCTTCCTTGGAGACAATATGTCCAAGATATTCAATTTATTGCTTCCCAAAGGAACACTTTGATCTCTTTGCGTATAATTGATTTTATTCCAAGATTTTGAGTGCTTGTGCTATATGTGTTAAGTGCTCTTCCCATGTCTTGCTGTAAATCAAAATATCGTCAAAGAAAACTAAAATAAATTTTCGAAGGAAGGGAGAAAATACCTTATTCATAAGACTTTGAAATGTAGATGGAGCATTGGTGAGACTAAAAGGCATCACCAAGAATACATAATATCCCTCGTGGGTGCAAAAAGCAGTTTTGGGTATATCACTTTCCTTAACTCAAATTTGGTGGTAACTTGATCGTAAATCGATTTTAGAAAAATATGCGGCTCCATTTAGTTCATCGAGTAGTTCATCAATGACCGAAATAAGAAATTTGTATTTAATCGTTATTTTGTTAAGAGCACAAAAATCCATGCATAGGCGCCACGATCCATCCTTTTTTCTTATTAGTATGACTGGCGAAGATTAGGGACTTCTACTAGGTCGAATGACCCCTGCCCTTAGTAGGTCTTGTACTAATTTTTCTATTTTCATATTTTGTAAGTATGGATATCGGTAAGGTCTAATATTTGGAGATTGGTGTCTCGGAAGTAATTGAATAGCATGATCATGGCTTCATTGTGGAGGTAACCCCTCTGGTTATTTGAATATTTTATCATTTTTCTCTAAGATTTTTTTTAATTCGGGTGCCTCTGGTTGATCTTCGATGGTGTTTTGCAAGGAAAATAGTTGGGCAACCATGCCTCTTCCTCATTTTTGAAGAATATTTTCCATTATATAGGAACTTACGATTTGTGTGGTACTTGTTTTTAAACCTTGAATTGTGTATATTTGTTTTTTTTGTATAAATTGCATCCATAACTCTTTAAAGTCCCATTGAATTTTGTCGAGCGTTTGTAGCCATTGTACTCCCAAAACAATATCTCATCCTCCTAATGGTAGTACATACATATCTGCTTTCATGTTATATTCCCCCATCGTGATTTTGATATTCCTGCATTTGCATTTACATGCAATTTTTCCTCCATAATCATGACTTCAAAGTTATTACAGGGATATATAAAGCAATTAGCTTGTTTGGCCAAACTGGGGTCTATAAAATTGTGAGTGCTACCAGAGTCTAAGAGCACAATAGGGTTTTGTTTCTTAAAATACCCTTTTACCTTCATTGTTTGTGTAATCGAGTATCATGCTAATACATTAAAGGATATTTTTGTTTTATCTTCTTGGTTTTCTTCTGCAACCTCAGTTATTACTTCCACTTCTATGTCATCCTCATCTTTGAGAGTGCAATCAACTGTGTCCAAAATATATAATTTTGGTGAGATACATTTGTGGTTGGGGGTAAAATTTTCATCGTAGTGGAAACATAGGCCCTTTTATCGTCTTTCTTTTAGGTCTTCTTGGCTAATTCGTTTAATTGGCATGACCTTATTCAGTTTTTGGTTGGTGTAGGTATTTGGTGTTTTTCCTGAAAAAAATCTTCCTATTCGCCTTTGGTTATTGTTCTTCTCTTCTATAATTTGTGCTAATGCCACTACATGCATCATATCGATAGGATTTTGTATTTGTACCTCCATTCTAATGTATTATTTTAGGCCACTAATAAAACAACTTTGGAAGAATGATGCATCTAGTCCTATTGTAAGGTTTGCCAATTTTTCAAATTATGCTTGGTATTCCCTTACGGTGGAGGTTTATCACAATTTAGTGAGGGCTCCTATGAAGTCTTAAAATTTAGTGGGGCCAAATCACAATATTAAGTTTTTTGTGAATTCGGTCCATGTGGGCGGACCTTTTATTTTATCATACCATTGATACCACTGGGTAGCAATTTTTCTTTTGGTAGGTAAAAATTATATTAAAAGTGGGTTTTGAAAGGACCCCAAAACCTTTTTACAACAGGTCAACCGACCAAACCAAATGTCAAGAACAATCAATTTGAAGAATCCCACCCAACGAAAAATAGACAGTTTGGAAAAACCCACCCAATGAGAAAAGACAATTTTGAAAAATCCTGCCTAGTGGGAAACCACAAATCTTGCCTAGCGGGAAACCACCAATTTTGAAAAATCCCACCCAGTGGGAAACCACCGATTCAGAAAAATATTGCCCAATGAGAAGCAAATGAAAACCACCAGGTTGGAAATCTCACCCAATGGGAAAACCATTAGATTATAAAATCTCATCCAGCGAGAAACCATCAATTTTGAAAAATCTTGCCCAACGAAAAAACACCAGTTTTGAAAAATCTTGCCTAACGAAAAAACATGCAGGATGATGAATTTGAAAATCTCACCCAACGGGAAGCAGTTGAAAACCACTAGATTGGAAATCCCACCCAACGGGAAAATTAGAAGATTTGAAAATCCTGCCCAGCGGGAAATCCCGTCCCACCCAGCAAGAAAACCAACAAAAAAACAAGATTGAAAAATCCCGCCTAGAGGGAAAACCAGAAGATTTGAAAATACCGCCCAGAAGGAAATTTTGTCCCACCCAGCAGGAAAACCAGTAGGAATGGAAAATCTTGCCCAACAGGAGAACTAGCAGAAGAACGGGTTTGGGAAACTACAACACTAGAATCCCACCAATAGGAGTACGAGGAAGTCGGAAGGATCCAGGGAAAACAAATGTAGGCACAAATAAAGGATCCCAAAAATCACAAAGGACTAGAGACCCACCATCCTTGCTCATGAATAGTTCCAGGGAAGAGGAACTGGGACTGGGAACAACTCAAGAACAAGAAAAGGCCCCCCAAGGCCAAGAACAAGCTCTGAGAGTCCACCAAGAAGCAGGACTAGAAAGTAGAATCCCTCGAACAAAAATTGAAATGAAAACCTATGAAGCCCAGGAAAAAAGCAGTAGCAAACACAAATATGGGATCCATGAAAACCTAAACTGAGGGATCCAAGGGTCTGCATGCATAGATCACCGATCCCCCCAAGATCGAGACATGCAATAGAAAACCCAAAGCACCCCAATAGAAAGGACCAAGAATCCCCATCCTTGCACATGAACAACTTCAGGGAACTAGGACTAGGGTTGGGAATAACTCAAGCATAGGAAGAGGCCCCCCAAGGCCATGCAAATGCTCAAAGCATCCACCAAGCAGCAGATCCAACAAAAAGAAGCCTTTGAATAGGAAAATAAACATGGTCCCACCCAAAGGGATGAGACCACCAACAACCAATGGCATCCTAGAGAGGAAACACGAGAAAAGAGGAAACTGAACCCTTAGACCAACCTCAATGAAGAGAGAACCTCACGGGATGCACCAGGAAGCGAACAAGAACCCAACCTACAACCACCACAGACCGAGAAAGCCCTGGGAACTAGATCCCAATAACAACCTAAAAAAAACCTCAAGGAAAATCCTAAGGGATATCAGGGACAGGATCCCAGGAACATGTAGGAAACCCTAGAGGATCCTTGAGAAGCACCAGGCTTGAGATTCAAACAAAGAAACCCAAAAAATTACTGGGAAATAAGTAGAAAGTGGGCAAGTATCTCCCCCCAAGGATATCATCTTCTACAAACCATTCCCAAAGTGGTATGACCTAGGATGAATTAGGGACCGAGAAAGAACTAGGGAAAGAGGAGCAGGTCCCTCCCCCTCCCATCCCCCCACACTGGGTAGCAATTTGTTCCAAGTGAAATGATGTGATACGAAGTTTTTGAATCTTTGGAATTTGATATAAGGCAAAATATTTTTTTGCCCTATATATCCAATTTGTGGGGTTGCCTCCATCAAATTTTGGAAAATCTAGTTTTGTAGTATAGGGAAGGATTGATGTATGTGGTCCCCCTATTAATGTTTGTTGTGGTGGCGTAGTGTTCTGTTGTCTATTTTGCATGAGCAACAAATTTTTTTGTACTAAGTCCATGGAATGGGTTGTAGCATCCAATTTAGTGGATATATATGTATTCGAGTTGGTGATGTTTATGGTTAGGTCTGCTATTTTGGTAGTGATTTTATCTTCTAAATTGTCCTTCCAAAATGCCATTCCTTGCATCATGTCTCTCATTTCCTTGGAAAACTACGAGATTTCTTTCATAATTTCTTTTGAAACCTCCTTCGTAATTTCCTTCATTGTGTCTTGAGGTTGTCTCCTCTCGGCCATTTAGGGTGTGGTTGGTTTATAAGTGATTTGAATATGCAAAAATTAGTTTTTTAAAAAAAAATTGTCTGTCTTCGTCGCGTTTAATTTTGTGTACTTGCTACTCTTTGTTCACACCAAATGATATTTTCCTCGCCTGTAATCGCTGTTGGGGTTTTTTAACTCCGATAATGCGTGATGCTATCCAAAAAAATTTGTATGCTACCTTTGCTAGCGACTGTGACCTATTGTGTAACAGTTCCATCAGTAATTGTTAGAATGTGTGCTGAAAAGAAAACATTTTCGAGTAATGGCATGTCAGTAACTAGAGCGGCGTAGGGAAAAAAATTTAGGTCTTTTTAGCTCTGATCTAGTTGTTATGAACTTGCAACTTGAAATATGAATTGAATGCAGAAAATAATCATTGTTTGAATAGAATCACAGTTTGTATTGAAAGGCATTAACCCACAATATAATAAATTAATGTTCTTCGATGATCTTTGGAGCATCCTCCTTGTCCTATTTACATCTATCTAAAAGGTGTGAATGGTGAAGGAATGTGTCCCTTTATAATACCATATAATATATAATATGATTAAGAGTTACGTTAGGAGGGTCCTAACACCCAGGAAGCAGAGATGGTTCAGAGTCATTGGCTTTGGCTATGTCCTAGATCTACCCATGATTAGGGTGGATCAAGCCTATTTGACTACGTTGGCCCGACGCTAGAATGCACGGACCAACACATTTCACCTACCTACAGGTGAAATGATGGTGACCTTAGAGGATGTCTATAGGATCTTTAGGATCCCCATTGATGGTGAGGCCATCATCTCTTCTACTTCTAGGGCCAAAGGGCCCATTTTTTATGCTATCTTCCATGATCAGAGCCAGAGGGCTCAGCACAATATCGATCATGGAGGAGTCCATATCAGATACTGGTAGGGGAAGAACATCTTCTCTATGCATGAGGCCATTTTTATGCACCTGGTGGTGCAAGTTGTCCTTCTAGACTCCTCGAGCGTGAGGATTCCTTGGAACCTCCTAGCCACTATCTGGAGAGTGGTTTAGAGCTCAAAATCTCAACTGCTGCGACTGGCCTAGGGGAGCACCCTACTATGCCAGTTGTATAGAGAGTTGTACCAGATCATTGATCAAAGACGTTGAGGCATCAGTTGTAGCCTACTACTTCAGATTTGGGGCTGGCAGCACATCAAGATAGAGCATCCTGGAGAGCTACCACTGCACATCTCGAAGATCAATGATGACCACCAATGCTATACCACCTGCTGGCCTCGTGAGGAGGAGGGGTTCAGGAGCAGGGCCCATGCTGGTGACATCCAAAATTATATTACATGATTCGGATCACTCAACCTAGACGATATTGAGTGGTGGTCATACATGGATTTCTCAGTGTGGGATGAGGCGGGCGAGTGGCTTCGATAGGCTCATAGAGATAGGTGGCTACTCAGATCGAAAGGCTGATATTAGAGAGTATCAGTTCTACTCTCGCATCCTGCATTAGTTTGGAATAGTGCAGGATATCCTAGAGATCCCATTTTCATATCGATGCTTGGCATTAGAGCGATATCTACCATGGATTCAACCTTTGGCTCTAGGAGATGAGCCAGATGACTTCTGAGAGACTGGGGTTGATAGGGTTGCTACCACCCTAGCATATGATGGATGGTGGTCCATGCTCTAGTGGCATGGATCAAGGCCTCTGGGAAGAGTGCTATACCAGATAGAGGTAAAGGTAGATCCTGATGGGCACAGGGTGCACCAATGGATAGAGGGTAGATGGGGCATAGAGGCCACCATCGAGGAGGCTCCTGAGGTTGATCCAAATGATGAGGCTCCATAGGAGGGTGAGGTCCCTCTTGATAGCATATAGGGGCTGCTCCTAGCTTAGGTTTCTAACTTGCAGAGTCATCTTGGCTGATATATCACGTAGTAGATGGAGCGAGACACCACTATTGCCACTCTATGGGCCTAGATGACTGACAATGATCACAAAATAATTGAGGTAAAGTAGTAGATCACTAGCCTAACTGCATGGGCTACGATAGTAGAGGGGAGGGTCCAAGAGCTCACTAGTGCATGTGATTTGGTAGAGGCATGACTAGGTATAGCTATAGCAGAGAGGGACTTGGCCTAGGCTCAGAGGGGAGATCCTTCATCTTCCCGTGCTGTCATGGCACCACCCATAGCACTAGTGCCAGTGCTACCTAGCGGCCGCGATCCCATGTCAAATATCCAGCATTTATAGGCCCTCATGGAGGAGGGCAATGATAGACATACTAGCAGGGTAGCCCGTATAGACCAGTTAGAGGGCTACATCAGGTTGATTGGTGGCATGGTCTCGGAGGATTCTCATGTTGTAGGGTCTCAGTGGACCAGGTCCAGGACTACGGGGTAGTCCACAACTAGCTCTAGCCAATGGACCCATAGGACAGAGAGGATGCATAGGTCCTCTAGCACACATGGTGGCAGCTCACATAGGAGCCACAGGGAGATAGGTGGGACCTCTAGCCATAGGACTAGCCGCCTGGACATACCAGTCTCTCGTGTGCTAGGCCTCTTTGGGCTAGGTGGTACATAGGGCCCTCAACAGGGTGCACAACAGGGGCTAGATCTGACTATAGAGCAGGCTCTAGGTCATAGGGTTGAGGGAGGTGGCGAGAGCTCCAGTTTAGGGGGAGCCTAGAGCTAGGGCTCTTATCACAGCTACTTTTTGTATATGTATCATTTTTGGTGTAAGGTCGAGGACCTACACGATTGTAGCCTGTGGGTATTTTGTACTCATCTGATGTACTTTGAGACACATATTATATATATGATCATGATCATTTATGGCTCATTATGTGTACTTTATTTATATGTTTTGATTTTATGTTTATTTGATGCACATGGATGCAATGCTTATGTTAATTTGATGCTATATGATGTGATGTATGGATGACATGCACTAGATAGCTATTTGATTTATGATGATGATTATATGCAATGATCTAGATGCTTAGATGTGCGATTTATGATGGATGCATATGGATGCAATGTTTTCTCTTAACGCATATTTGATATTGCTTTATTGTATGCATTAATGTATGTAATGATTTATTTACATGATGGTAATCTAATGTAAATGAACCTGTATGCTTTAATCACTTAAAACATAAGGAATGAATGCAAATATGTTTATCAATCTAATGGATGACACCACAGAATGTATAAAAATCATGAATGTAATTGAAAATCCTTAAGATAAGAATTTAATCAATTAATCACCCATATATGAAATGCAATGAATGCAATTGTTTGATGCGAATGATATAATGTGTCATTCTATTTTCTTTTGCAAATTTGAAAAATATGCACGATATAGTCAGTGGTCGTCTAAATATTATTTCTAATATCCATCCGGTATCTATCCTATATTTTGATTGTGCTCTATATGATGATGTATCATGGACTCGATACTTTGCAATTTGATGATTTATATGGTTTGTGATATTTGATATTTTGTTGCTATGAGAGAAATTTTTGAGGTTTTCCATGAGACTCAAACACCCTAATAGACTTATCAAAAGTTGCATACTAACCACACTAGACTTCCGAGATAAAAGGCTTTTGCTAGGATAGGCCCTAACTGTTCATTATCCCTGTGTGTGCACATGATTATTTTAAGATAAGACACGAGCGTTCCCCGATGTCAAGCGGGATTCTTTCAGCCCATTGCTAAGATAGGGGTACCACAAATGTCTTATCCAATCCCAAGTTTAGATTTTAGTTGGACTAAGCCACTAGGCAATGCAGGACACCTGAAGCTAGCTCTTCCACATTCAAACATTGGTCTTGTTCATAAGCGAGGTGCTAATGCGTCAGACATATCGTCATGCGTAAGGTATAGTAGTGCCGACAATTCTAGGGATTCAGGCTCATTCCTTTCTATCCTTCAATTTTTGGGATACTTGCTCATATGTAGTGAAGCAAGGGAGTCGATTCCATCTTCATTTTGAACTATCTTTGGATCTTCATTTGATCTCTCTTCGAACTGGATTTTGGATCTTCATTTGATCTCCACTCGAACTTTGATTTATGATCTTCATTTGATCTTCACTTTGAACTTTGATTTAAGCCTATTTTTTGATCTTCATTCGATCTTCACTTTTCGGCATTTACATTTGATAATTTTCTTCAAAAACTTTCCTTTGGGGGATTTACTTGGGGAAACTATTTTTGGTATATCGATTGAGAATATCGATCTTATGATATCAATATGGGATATCAATCTGGGAAGTCGATCTATGATATCGATCTAGGGTATCAATCATGAGGATTGATGTGGGATATCACTTTGGGATATTGCTCATTTTATCGTAAGCAAGGGATTCTAAATAGGGAACTAACCTGTCCTTTTGCCAACTGCCAACATTTCCCATACCGTCCGCACAGAGGGATAAGCAAGAATAACTCTTTTCGCTTCAGGATACCCGGTCCTGCTTCATGGCTTTCATCTTCCCCTAGTCCTTGTTAGGATTGTTTAATTTGTTGATTAGTGATAGGCTTCTGATATGCTAAGGGCTATACTAACTGAACCTTAGCTACAAAAGCAAAGCAAGCTTTCTACCAACTCTTGATAAGACCACTAGGTATGGTTGAGTGACCGAAAAACCCTAGTATATCTCCATAGCAACATTATAGGTTGTGTTGAAAAACACAATTACTCACATGAATGATGGATCATGATAAATGCAGAGATGCATGATTTAAACACAAACGTGGTGTCATTTGTAAGACTGACAAACATAATCCCTCCTACTATGGAATGCAATGGATGACGAATGCCTATATGCAATGCAATAATGCAGCGAATGCATGTGTGAATGCAAAATGACAATGCAAAATTCAAATGCAAAATGCAAATGTTTTTGGATTTTATGCTTTATCCATTTTTTTATTGATTTTATTATTTTTATGAGTTTTGAGCCTCATATCTGACCAAACGGTGAGTACATGCCTCTGGAGCCTTTAGATTGACCAAGCAATTTTTTAGCAAAATCCTTGGAGCTTTTTAGGATGACCGGGGGTTTTAAGCAAACCCTCAGAGCTTTTGGGGTTTGACCAAAGGGTTTATGGGTACCTTTGGGGCATTTTGGGATGACCAAGTGATTTTAAGAATCCTTGGAGCTTTTGGGTTGACCAAGCAGTTTTTCATAAACTCTTGGTGCCTTTTGATTGACCAAACTACTCACAGATGAGCTTGGAGCCTTTTAGGATGATCGAGCGATTATAAGCAAATCCTTGGGGCTTTTAATTGACATGACCAAGTGGTTTAGAGAACCCTTGGACCTTTGGGGTAGAACCCTTGGAGCCTTTTGGGAAGGGCATGCTGCCCTATATACCCCTAGTGAGTGTGCCATTTGATGACGGTGAGGGAGGTGCAATACCTCTAGATTCCTCATTTTTCCTTATCAAATTTGGCATGGCTGGTGGGAAAGGTATGCTACCTTGAAGACCCCTAGCGTGCATGCTATTTACTAAAAAGTAATCAGCTTGTTTAGGAAGAGTGACAAAAATCAACTCCCCCAGGTGAAGATCGGACCTCACCGGTGTGCCTATGCTTTGGCATGGGTGAATGAGAGAACCATCCTCGTGGATCTCATCCCATTCTACTAGGTCTTCGATGACCCTCTTAAATGACTAGCAACTCCGAATGTCATGTCCATGCACTCGATGATACACACAAAAGGGACCCCTATCAGGTGACCCAGTCTTGGATGCCCTATACTTGACTTCGGGTAATATGAATGCCTGTGCCTCGTGTAACTTTTGGAACAAAGTTAGAGTAGTCATCTGAAATGAAACTACTCGTTGCATTGGCCTATTGGGCCTACGAGGTGACTGACGACTCCGAGGTCACTCTTGAGGAGGTGTGACCTCCACTTCAGCATGTTGGGGCACTCTAAGAGAACCATCTACATGATAAACCCCCTTATCTATCAAATTTTGCACCACACTCTTAAATTCATGACAATCTCGAATGCCATGACCCTCTATTCGATGGTAGAGACAGTAGTGATGCTCCCTATAACCCGTAGGTTTAACTCTATTTGGGTTTAAAGGGATGACATTAGGCAAGGTGATGACCTTAGCCTCTTGCAACTTCTAAAAGATATCAGACATAGACTCTTGTAATGGATTCCCACTATGTTGCGCCTATTTTGGGCTCTTGCCCCACATTGGTTTGCTTTGAGAATCCAATGGTTGGGTTGGCCGCATGGGCTTTTGCTTTCATTGAGGCTTTTCCTGTACTTGCATAGGAAGCGATTCGGCCTCAGACAAGGGTTGCTTTTGTAATTCTAAATTTTCAATCTGGTTCTTGATAAAATGCAACGCCTTATCTTGCTCATCCATTCGATGCTCCATCCATTCTAGACGGCTTAAAATGGATCACAATACTGATAAAGAATTCATATGTATTTCCAATGACTGATTCGAAATACCTTTGTCATTTGAAGGAAATAGAAAAGTGGATGCTATGGATCCATTAGGTAATTGCAAATCACCTATTTCCTTCACTTGAGTTGATGTGGATGCTTCTTGATGACACACTTCGTCAGTGCTGTCCACATGCTCATGCATATGACTCAGCTCAAGCTGTTGTTTCACTTTGTTGTGTTGAACTATGTCACTTTTGGTACCCCCAATATGATGTGAGGAACCTACTTGTTTGTGCTCTCGAGATGGTGCCATGAGAAATGAGTCAGGAGTGACCAATTTCAAAAGTTCTGGCCCTAGCAATGTGGAAACACCACTGGATTACCCCATATCTGGCTCTATGTGATTAGGAATCACTTGATCCTCTGGCCTAATGTTGACCATTCCCACAAACTCATGAGAAAACTCCACAACTGCATGCATCGTAGGTAATTCGTCAACATACTGAGGTTGTTCTATTTCAGTCATGATAACTGAACCTTCCTCATACTCATACGATGTCTCCAGGATAGGATCCATAGGTGGAGACTCGATGAAAAGTTGACCTAGATCCTCAGTGGACTCTATGGTGGGCAACATCGTAATGTTGGCCTCTATAAGCTCTTCATATTCACCATCGTCCTCGTGAGAACTATCTGGTGACATGATGGATGAAGAGGGTGTGATACACTCAGGTGCATCCATAACCATGCTAGGTTCTTCCTCCTTGATAGGAGTGTGAAGATCCTCTAATGATACCTCCGAAGTAGTTGTGAGCAACTCCATAATGGCATTCATCAATCCTTCCCTGCTAAGCGGTGTCGAGAGTGCAGGGGTTGTAGGTGACTCCACAGGTGACAGCGGTGGGGATGGTAACTCCACCACATTCTATGAGGCTGCATCCACACTTTGGATAGACTCATCCAATTTAACTTGCAGATGCATAGGCGCCTCACCTGGTTCCTGTGGATGATCCTCAGGCTTATAATACTTGAAGGGATCTGGGTCCACCTCAACTACATGAACTTCACCTCCATGGGTGTACTTAATGCATTGATGCACTATTGATGGTATGCACTCCATGGCTCTTATCCATGGTCTTCCAAGCAACATATTATACTGTCTTGATCCCTCTAAAACGTAGCACAATGTAGGAATAATATTTTGTCCCACCTCGATGGGGAGGACTATTGTGCCTATTGTAGGGGATTCCACATCGTTAAAGGCTTGCAATATGAAATTTGTTTCCTTGATGTGGGATGGTGGAATTTTGAGATGTTTGAATGTTGAGGTGGTGATGATATTAATCAATGATCCTGTATCCACCAACACTCACTTATACACAATATGTTGTATCCTCGCTATGATATGCAATGGAGGATCAGATTCCCTGATAGGGATAGGTTTGACTTCCTATTTATGGAAAGTAATCACAGGTTCCTTATATGGTGGAATAGACTATATATACCCCAAGGATTGTGATGACTTTTGAGCATTGACACTGCTCACCTGTCGGACTTGACTACTCTCGACCTCACGCTTACGCATGGGATCCCTAGACATCTCTTTCTATTGCTCTTCGATAACCCTAGGCATGTCTATCTATCTAGAAGAATGGCTATCTACTTGCTTAAGTGGCAACTCTTGACGATGCACTGGGTGCGTCACGTTGACTTGTTGCCTAAGCACTCTAGGCATGAGCTTCTTTTCGGGAATTACCTCACATGATTGTTCTTCATGTGCTTTCTATTGGTAAATCCTATCTTCATGCCGTTGGAGTTCATCCAACCTTTGTTGATGCACTCTCTTTCTCTCTGCGGACTCACGCTCTAGGCGCTTACGCTGACGGTGCGCCTCCTCCAATTGGTCTTGGAGTAGTCGCCTCTCATGGGCTGCATGAGACTTAGATTCCCTATAGGACTGACTCGTGGAGTATGATCCACAACTCTCTATCTCACCAGGTGGAGACCTAATGACTTGGGTTCTCACCATATGTGAAGAAACCCCATGATCTGTATGGGTGAACCCCCTGCGTGATGAAGGGAGCTCGCGATGACTCTCAGAATGTCGCGCTAGGAGGATTGGATCCTCAGGTGCATGATGAGTGTGATGCCTAGCAAGGAGGTGTACGAGGTTTGAAATATCCTCAGGAGAACATCGGGAGCGTTCAGAGCCTCTCCATGAACTCTTCGACTCATTAGCTCGTGATTGAGCTCTATCATGCCTAGTCGTCATGATGAACCGACTAAACAAGACTCGAGAGGTTTCCTCTCTTACTAAAAATTGTGGCCCCAAGGAGGGCCTTATCTTGATGAATTAAGCAATAAAGAAGCATACAAAGTAAACAATGTGATTATCTCCTTTACATTTTAAAATTTGAGCCCTAAACTTGTTTGATGTGTTTTCAATGATTTGTTGTATTAGTGTAGAAACTCTTATCGTGTTTTGCAAAACTTGTTGGATTTTATTCTCAGTTTAATGGCTTTCACCTGTATGCTCGTAGCTCGACAACTTGGCTATGAACTCCAAGTCATGTAATCCAACCTATAATGTGTGGTAATGAAGCCCACACACGGTCAGGGAGCACAGGTCCTCCCAGATCCTCACCCATTTTCCCCCAGTCAACGTTATACCCTCCGAAGAGAATACATGCAAATTTTCCAGGGTACGAAAGGTTCTCGAATCCGGTATTGGTCTAGTATCCAAAAGGTTCATGGGATTTGGGCCAATGGATGGAAGTTACGCCCACCGTCGTTGAACCCTACTAGTGGTTGGATGTCAAGCCCAACTCACTAGCGTTTAAGTGCCAAGTGGTGTGTGTGGTTCCTTTTAATGTACATAAAAGAAATGCATCATATAGCATTCATGCTCATTTTCTAAATGCTATGCAAATGAAAGAACGTTTCAAATTCAAAAAATGCAAGCTATTCTAGATGCTCTTTGAGACCATGCACATTACGATGATAATTGGCCACTAATTGGGCCTCACACATGCAAACCAATCACACAAATTCTATCAAGCATGTTGGATTCTAGGGCGGATTAAAATCAGAGATCCGCTGTTCCTAGCAACGCCTTTCTAATGACATGAAAGATAAATGCAAACTAAGACCTAATTCATTTCTTTTTCTTTCTTAATTTCTTAATTGCATTCCAAATTTGACTTTCTGGAAAAACACAGAGACAGAAAAAATTACAGAGAGTGAGAAGTAGGGCCTACCTCAGGTCCACATCCGAATGAGCTTTATCCCTCTATTGTTTGCTATGTCTGTTGGAAACCGTAGGTCTGGGCTACGGTTCTGACTATGGCCCGTGGGTTGAACCTATGGTTCAATTGTTGGCCCATAGTTGGTAGCTACGGTCTGTACCTACAAGTCACAAAAACCAAAAACACATAGTCAGATGCTAGAATTATGGAGTTCCACCATGATCGCCTTCTGATCTAACCAAAAAGCATGCACCCATCTACTGTACTATATCGTATTCATTCATTCAAAGCATAAAAATGACAAGATTGCATAGATTCAACAAAATAAGTGTTTCTTGTATTAATAATTGCAAAGAATCTCGATTACAATCATGCCCCTCTTAGGGTCACCCAAATGATGATACGATTAATACAATGCCAAAGCCCTCAACAGGGTAGGCGCACTAATGTTGCTTTTCAACTAGTCACAAACTGCTCTAGGGTGGAGTTGCCCTCTTCTTCGCATTGGGGAAGGAACTTGATGGTTGAATCTCCTTTGAATCTATTCCCTGCGGTCAAGAAACAACATAAAAGTGTCAAAAATATAGGCAGCCTCTCATGATGAGGCCCTTTTAGGAAAAATGCATAAAGACACCATTAAGCATGTATAATCAAGAAAGCATGAAAAGCACTTCTAAACTATGTTAATTGAATCAAGATTTATAGAATTGCATAAAGAAAGATAACAACTACACTATGCATGGACCAATTATGTGAAATAAAGCATGAAAGTGCATAAAGAATCCATTAATGTCCTATTTGATGCTTAACACAAAGAAACTATTCTAACCTAATTCTATCGGTCAAAAATCTGCTAAACTACAATTGAACCATGGAAATAGCTAAACTAAGCTAATTAACCGAACAGAAATGAAAAAGGTAAGGCGGTGATACCTCTGTTGCAAACCATAGCTCTAGTGAGCGGTCTGCACTATAAACCATGGCTGAAAGCCATGGTTAGCAATCTGATAGGTTTACCCTCAATTTCAAGGGTAGTGGGCTTGACCTCCTTGTCCAAATTGATGTTCAATGGTCACCTTCGGTGTCCTCGGACTGATTTGGTGGTTGATTCACTGTGAAGGGCCTTCGTTTGCCCGAATATGCACTTCTTGGCTCTCCTAGGCTCCTAGGGCATCCATAATGCAATTCATCATGAATCTTGGCAAGTAGGTAGGGGATAAGTGCAATAGCTCTCTCTCAGTATACTCGGTTGAGTGTACAATTTGATAGGGCTTCGCTGCTCAAATCTCCAATGCTCTCTCTCTCTTCTCTTTCCCTATTTGAAGGGGTACTTATAGGATGACCCAAGGGCTAGGGGTGGCTTCATGGAGAAGCCAAGATCAAGAAGGGGTGGTTAGGATAGTTGGATTGGAAGCTTCCATCCTCTAACCACCTTCTTCTAGATCAAATGGCCATTCAAACCGATTTGGCTCGGATGAAGGCCAACTAAACTTCAGTTAAGACCATAGGTTACAGCTACGGTCTAGACTGTAAACCATAGGTCTCAGCCATGGTTCAGCCTATAAACCATAGGTCTGGGCTACGGTTCAGAATGATTAGGCCAAGGAGCCCAAATTGAGTGGTTAGAACCACTGCTCTATCTTGGAGTCTGTCCAAGATCCTCCATATGGTCTTGTAGCATGTCCATATGAGTAGTCACCCTCGACATGACGCGTTTTAGGTGTCTACACCAACAAATCATTTGCTTTACCTCCTTCTATTATGCTTTATTCTATGTCCCATCTATTTTCTATCAATATTTCTTTTCTTATTCTCCCTCTATTGGGTTAAGTGATGTATGCCATGATCATCCACAGCCCTGATGATCTAGTCTTAGCCCTTTCTTTTATCCAAATACTAGGTACCCAAAACTAGCAAATTGATTGCCTCCACTCTACTTTCTTATAATTACCTATTCCTTTATATCTACATTTATTCTCTTCTTCTACCTCTATTGGATTAAGTAATGTATGATGTGATCATCTACAACATTGATGACCCTACCTTATCCCAACAAAATCATCATGATAATTCACATTCAAATTCAATATACAACCTTTTAAAACTTTCACATCACATTCTTACTCATCAATAAGTTAAATGTCAACACAATTTCACCAGTTTATCCTTCATATTAACAATATGTTTTTAGTCTTCACACGACAATAAAGTGTTGATCTCTAAGAAAAGATGATGTATTTTATCAATATTTTGTGCATATAAAATTCTTGTACATACGTTAGGAAAAGGTGAAGGGCTTCATATTTCCTTGGATGTCCATGCTATACCATGGAAAAAATCTTGCATACTTATTGTTGCACTTGATAATATCATAAATTCTCTAGCTTGTTTATTAGATCATGTTGGAGGATTGGCATTGTTGGTCCTATGACTTGTAATCATACAATCATTTGTACGCATACCGGTTAGGGGATCAACGATGTCGAAAAAAGTATCCTGATCTAATAGACAGGCAAGGAGATAAATCAAACCTTATGAAACATATTTTATCTAAAATATTTAATCTACATTTATGACTAGTTGTGAGGCCCAACATGCCATCTAGGAAAGTAGTTACATTGTTTCTAGTTTCCTAAATGTTTATAATTATTTATAAGAAGGAAAGGTTTCTACTACCTTGGAAGGCATACTCAACAACAATATTTTCATAAAAGGTCCTAATCTCTTGTATATCAATAGAGTAATCAATTCCTCATGACCCATATCTTGCGTATCTTTAAATTTTTACATATACATTAGTTAGTGGTCACCAAGATACCTCTCATTGATGTACTAAGTTATCTAGGACACCTTTATCACATTTCAATAAATAAATCTTACATCATATGTGATTAGCAGCAAGGCATACTATGCCATTCAGGCAAACTGGTATATTATATCCACTTTTTTGAATACTTATGATTATATTATGAGCATGCTAATCAATGGATATGACATTTTAAGTTCCCATGATTGGCACCTTTGGCCATGCTATTTTTATCATAGTCCTAATTTTTCTTACATATCAATGGAGGGATTAGTTTTTTTAGTCCAATGCTTCACATGTATGTAAATCTTTGCATATGCGTTAGGTAACAGACTTGAAATCTCGAGTGCTCCCACTAATATACTAAGTGATTTGGTACATCTTCATCACATATTTATTCATCAACAAAAATATATCATCATATTATGACCAATGCATCTAAAAATTTTCTTTGAGGCAATTTGCCTCCTAATTGTATTGCCTCCTTTTGATATTACACTTTCCCCCATTTGGGGCATATTCTAAAATAAATATCTCTTATTCTTCTTTATTTCAATATTCTTTTCTTAAAATACACATCATGCATACATTATCATGAATATTTTGTCATACATGCAAACATATTTAATTTTCAAGCATTGCAAAAATTTACACTTATTTATGCTCTTACATCGTTCACATTTGGGGGCATATGTCAAAGCAAAAATTACAAATTATTATTTTTTCCACATTCTTACATCATGTACTAAATCATGCATAAGCATCACATACAAACATATTATTACAAACATTTGTGCCCCTTGTGGCACCTTACATATATTATAACATGCTCAAATTTCTTATTCTCACAACATAATGCATTATATACATAATATTCCTTCAGTCCATGTAAAGTCCTTTGGTCCACACTTCTCATACTGTGATATATTTTTCTCATTAAAGGCCTTTGAGCCATGTAGAGTACTTCAATCCATGCTTCTCACAACATGAGGTATTAAAGTTATTTAGGCCATGTAAAGTCCTTTGGACCATGCTTCTCATAACATGAGATATTAAAGTACTTCAGGCCATGCTTCTCACAACATGATACATTAAAGTCCTTTAGGCCATGTAAATTCCTTTGGACCATGCTTCTCACAACATGATACATTAAAATCCTTCGGACCATGCAAAATAGGCCATGCTTCTCATAGCATGAGACATTAAAGTCCATCAGACCATGTAAAGTCTCTTGAGCCATGCTTCTCACAACATGAGATATTAAAATTCTTCAAGCCATTCTTCTCATAGCATGAGATACTAAAAGTACTTCATGAGATATTAAAATTCCTTCAGGCCATGCTTCTCATAGTATGAGATATTAAAAGTCCTTTGGGCCATGCTTCTCATAGCATGAGATATTAAAATCCCTTCATGAGACATTAAAATTCCTTCAAGCCATGTAAAGTCCTTTGGACCAGAATTTTCATAGCGTGAGGTATTACTTACAATCATTAACTTCTAACACTACTAATTAAATACATATATCTTTGTATATATTCTAGGTACCTCATCATGTCTTGTACTTTATGTGACTTTTTAGGCCACCATTTAAGCATGATGAGTTTTCATTTCATTCCCTATATGTTTTTATGTTATTATGGCTCTCAGGCCACTTCTTAGGAATGGAATCATGACCATTGCATCCTTTTTAAGTGTTTATCCATTATCATAGCTCTAAGGCCACTAATTAAATATGCATACTCATCCCATAAGAATTTTATGGGCTTAAAGGTCAACACTAAAAATTGGATCATATTGGGCACTTGTCCTTTATCAGGTTTAAAAACCATTGCTCATACTTAAAAGTAAAATATCAAAGCATACTTCTCATTGGTTTTTCATTATAAAACTTTTAGATCACCACTCAGTAATAAAATCTAGTCATATTTAAGCGCTTGTCCATTATCTAATTTCCTAGACAACCACTAAAGTGATATGTTTTACAAAAGCCTTCTTGTTGTGTTTAATGGCTGCTATTTTTCTCATATTTTATTTGTTCCATCATCAATTGATCATGTACATCAAGTCAAATAAAAAAATCAAATCCATATCATAACATCATTACATCAAAAGAGAATAAAAAGATAACCATATAGTGTCATAACTACATAAAAGCCTCAAAATCATAATATCAAAAGGTGGCACACAACCTTATTGTCCAAAATAAGTGCACCACATGATAAAATTATTGCACTCATCCCTATAAGGCTAAAACTAACCACAACTAGACCTCACATCCCCACCTTTAGGTGCTAATGGAGGAGGTGAAGGCTTAAATCCCACTAATCTCTACGAATAATGACTCATGGACTAAGTCCTTGACCTCGTATGCATCGATAATAGATCCTTATTTGTAGTAGGTACTACCACATGATATAAATTTCAATAATTTCTAGCTCAGATCCTCTCTCTCTCTTAGCCTCCACTTCTATCGCTCATAGCCCTTCCCTCGCTCTATATTATCTACCTTTGCTTTATAAATATTTATCCTCTACCTAGAAATATCCTCCTCTAGTCACTGCTTTAAAGGTTCAATTAGTGCAACTATAAAATTTGCACCTAATCCTCCACTTGATCTAGAAAGGGCCTCATCTCTCTCTTGAGTAACTTACTTCAAATTAGATTATATTTGAATAATAGTTGCATCTTATTGACTCAAAAGAGTATCCCATTCTCTCCACCCTATCTAACTCCTTTGATCTATGGTTACCTCCTCCTCCTATGTTGCCTCCACTACTGCTAGTTGCTCTCTTGCCATCTAAAAACTCCTCATCAAAGTCTCTAACTCAACTCATGTGGCATCCTCTATTGATCTACTAGCACCAAATCCTATAAATACTCTTGGTACTAAGGTCATCATAGCCAATGGATCCACATCTAATGGGGCATCCCTTGTACTAATATCACCTTGAGTCTCTCCCCTAGTCGCATGCCTAGCAACCCTATAAGCATCCCTATATTTACCTAACCTCTACTAAATACCTCTTAGGATTCTCTCTATCTTCTTAATGGTTATCACTCACTCCCCATGAGGTTCCTCTGATTTCCCTTAACCTAAATAAAAGTTGGCATATGATCACATATATCCTTCTACCACTTTAGTATCATCTCTAACTAGATATAGCACCTTAGGATCATCCATACTCTATAAAGGAGATGAGATTGAGAGGATAAACAAACCTCTCTCAAACAATTCATCGAGCCCACATCTCTCCTATATCAGGTACCCATTGAATCGACCAAAACTAGAAAGCCACTTTATCATATTGGCAAAGCTCATAACACATTCCCCCATCATCTAACTATTAGACCCTCCTCACCCGAGCTAGCTCTCATCCATCATCATATGACCTGTATCGGTCTCTTGGACACCATGTAACTTGTGTAGATCTCAAATCATTAATAAATTAGGGAGCCCATGTCAAGAAATATTGAGTAGGATTAATTCTCCCCCAACTAATATGATGTAGTTCTCTCTACACTTAGTCTCCTTGACTCATCTATCATCAATCACCTCACCACTATATTCTCTTAGGCCCACACCTATAGGAGAGTGCAACTACTAAACTCTTACCACCATGGTAAGCTACCTGATACAATATCCTATATAATGAGCCAATATAGTTGAGGCCCATGCATAAATAGTCCTACAATCCCACATGTTAACAATCACCTCTCCCCCTCTCTATAGAAGCACCTACCAACTCGTATCTACCATAGAATACGATTGCACATAATAATGTTGTAATTTAATCTATATTGTTCCCCTTATACGCATTATTAATGCATAACCCTAACCATACATTTAGATATCTCTACAATCCTATCAATACATTCATACCAACCTTATCATTCTTCCCAAGGTAGATAAAAAATTCTTGCACAATATCTTGAAGAATCCACCACACATCCTCAAGTGTCACAATCATCTCTCTAGTTGGTATCTAAAAAGTATTCATCTCAAGATACCATCTCTTAGCTAATGCTATCAAAAACAGTCAATCAAATTCTAGCTTTGACATAAATGCCATATGATCCAAGCTAGTCACAATTAAGATCACAATATCATAGTCATCAACCAAAGTTATTATGTTGTCCATCATCTTTGAATGTCACTCATCGTTTACCAACACCCCTAATCCCTATAAAAATGAAATAATAACCCTAATCAACATATTCCAACCCATTTTTCTCACTTTGAAAAAGCACAAGTGGAAAAAGCGCCACATTTACAAGAAATGACAAAAGAGTTGCCCACCATTAAAATTTAAAATATTGATTTTAGAACATACCTATAAAACCTCCTCTAGTGCCAGTATAGGTCTCCTGATATACACCATCAAATTCTTAATAGTCACATACAAGCTCTCCAAGCTATCAACCTTGTGTGGTGAAAATGAATCCATTTTCATCCCCTTTCCTCCTTTTAACCCACCCTAACTCACTTTCCCTCCAAACCACTTTTAAAATCCTTCTACATCCAACCTAGCACCCCATCATATTGAGACTTCTCTCCAAATTATATTTGGAAACAATTCTCGAGGGGGCACCCATGGGACATCAATTACAAGGTACCCATGGGGTATTAATTTTGTGGCATACATTATCAAGTTCAAGGTATACATGCAGTAATGACATTGATCAATCATCAAATTTTAAATAAATTTCAATTGCAATCATTTCTTTGCCATAGCATTTCAAAACATCAATAAACATCATAGTGTCAAAATTGGAGTCTCACAACTTATTTTTGATGCGATTATTACACAAAAATCATATCAAAATGGAAAAAATGTAGACACAAACTTCTGACATGTCTAATGATATTATCCCCAAGCAAAGACACTAGGCATCATACCAACAATCAGACATCTCATCCCAAGCAATCTAGACATCAAATCAAGTCATTTTCAAAAATGTCATAAGTTGTTAAAAGTGTCAATGGTCAAGTGTGGCACTTTTGAAAATCACTCATTTTGGGTCATTTGACCAGTCAACCTAACTATTGATCAATGTAGCCAATTAGGTTTAAAAGCACCAGTGGCATTTTTGTTCAAGTGTAGTACTTTTGAAAATCACTCATTTTGGATCATTTAACCAGTCAACCTGACTATTGATCAAAGTAACCAATCAAGTTATGTTGTAGTATATTACCTTATTTGGTACATGCTAATGTATCCCATGGTACCTTCATGGTACATTTGTAAATGATATATTAGTGTTGAGTCAGATTTTAGAGTGTGATTTATATTTCCCTCTTTATGTAAGTGTGAATGTGCAAGGAATGCACAAGTGTCATGTAAAGTTTTAATGTGCAAGAAATGTACAAGTGTTAAGTAAGTTTAGAGTGCAAGTGTAGGTTGTTTAAATGTGCACAAGTTTATTGTATGCAAGAGTGAAAATATGTAATGTAAATATGTGCACAAGCGTCTTAGATTAGAGAGTGCAAGTAGAAGTGTAAGAGTTGTGTATATGTGTGCATATGTTATAGGGTCAGTGTTCATAAAGTATGCAAGTGATAAGTAGATAAGCCAAGAGTCATGAGACTTGGCATATGGAGAGCAATAGTCTAGTACTTGAAGAGTCATCAACTATGGCTATGCTTCATAGACAGATATAGAACATACAATTCATATATCTCATTATCATATTGTAAGAGAAAGAGGAGTAATAAAGCTTGTATACATTTTAAGCAATTAATATTGTAAGTTGTTCTTCATGCATTGTACATGAATGATTTAGGCTATTTATATTCATATTTCAATATATTATTGAATGTTATTTGATTTATTATAAGCCTTGATATACATATTAATTTTCTCATATTATTCTACTCATATTATTATCATATTGACCTTGTTATTATTATATTGTGGCTATTTTATATTTGGGATTTGTGTGATATAACCTATGATATTTTTTGGTAGTATAAGGCTTGAAAAACCATAAATTCCAAAAGTGTTAGTGGTAATTTTGTTCAATTATTGCACTTTTAACAACATGAGCAAAATATCTATGGCATGAACCAAAGGCACATGAATTCCTTCATCCCACTGCCTCCTCTAATCTTGCATGCTTCAACATTGAACCAAACCTACAAAATTTAAATTGGTCTTGTTCCCTAATGACATCTTGGACCTAATTTTCCCTTCTCAATTGACCTTCAAAATTATATGAATGCAACCCTTGGGAGATCATTTTACTCTACCCAAAATTTTCTTTAGTTTCTCTCATTTGAAGCACTCTTCATCAAGCATTTGGGAGAGTCAAGCAAGGAAATGGGGAATTGGGGCAAGGAGACTATCTTGGAGAAATAAGGAGCTCTTGCTAGGCTATATACACCCTATATTCTATTTATTTTCATTTTCTTGCTTTTATTTTATGCATCTTTCTCTTTATTTAGCCTTTCTAACTTAGGGTTTTCATTGTTTTGACCACTAGTCATTGTTTTTATTGTCTCTTTTTGCATTTAACATCTATTTTATATATAAAATCTACTTTATAGGCCTCTAACATGTGTATTGTATTTTTATTATATCATTTATAGCTTATTTTCAAATTCCTAACCATTTACATGCTTGTCTCGTTCCATTTGGCATAATAGATCTTCATTTTCTCTTTTATTTTAGCAGTTTAGTCACTAATACTTGCTATTTGTAGGAATATCATTTAACATTATCTCACTTGTAGGCTTATTTATATTATTAATTATTTATATGCTCATACTCAATCTATTTGCAGGATTATATTGTTAGGGGTGATGTCAAAAGTCATCCATAATTAATGAGTTGTAAATCAAATAAAGCACATGAAAAATGTATTAAATTGTGTGCTTTATTATTTATTCCAATTAGGAAGTTTAGTTAATTAAAATAATTAAATAAAAAACAACATGCAAGCTGGCCATGTAAAAGCTAATTTTTTTAGAAAGCTATTTTTTTAGTAACTTGAGTTGTTTTAGCTTTTTTAGAATTTATGATTGATCAAAGCTGATCGATCATTATATATTATAAATTGTAATCATTTGGATAAAGTAGAATCACTTTCATTCTTACAATTGGTATCAGAGCGGTAAGATCCATTTATATGATTTGCTTGTGAGGGGGGATTTCCCTCAAGTAAATCCTCCCTCCCCCTCTCCCCTTCCACATTTTTGTCTATATTTTTTGTTTTGAATTCGGTAAGAATCACAACAAAGAAGTGTGGATTCTAACGGTTTTAGATTCAAATTTGATGGAGTTGCACGGGGTTTTTAAGTTTTTTTTTTGTGTTGTACCCCTCATGCATGCTAATAGGTGGTCCATGAGCACCGTGTAGGTGCACCTATTCTAACCTCCGTGAGTGTAAAATAACGGGCTCCACTATTGCAAGAACCAGTTTGTAGGTTGCCAATGGATGAAAAAAAAAGAAAAATACATTTTCGATGGTAAAAATACATTTTCGATGTTTTTTTTTTATTTCCAGCATCTCTTCCCAATTTTTGGTGATGACAACATAATTTCGATAACTTTTTATCATTTCCAAGAAATTTTTGGTTCACGTTCAAGCGATAAATTAGGACAGGCAAAGATTTTTAAAAATTTTACTCGGGATCCTTTAGTCCCACGTTCACTATGGGAGGGTCGCCATAGCTTTTATGATGAGGGAGACCCTATTTACATTTTTACCACCAGTGGGTGGTCAGGAAGCCTCCTCATGCATGGGGCCTGCATGCCCTCATTGAATTCCAATTGTGGGGGCTGTAGCAATGGCCACATGGAGGCCGATTATTTGGTGATTGACCTGTTGAATTCCATATTTTCGTGTAAACCTTTGATGAACACTTAAATTATAGTGGCTTTTTGATTTAGAGGCTATTGAGTTTCACCCAAATTTAAAAGAACAAATATATTTGGTAAAATATTCTTAGAAGAATCTTCTTTGTTGTAATGGGCTATAAGTTTTTTTTGTTGCTAGAGAGCCAAACTTGTTTTTATTTTTGAGGCTCCATTTAGATCTTAAGGTATTCATGTTTTTAGTCGTTGGAAAGATTTTTTTTAGCCAGACACAATGGAGGTATTTATTTTTAGTTTTGAGGTTGTTTCATATGATTTTTTAGGCCTCAAAGTTTTTTGTATAGGGAGTGCACTTTCGGTTAAACCCGACACTCCATCAATCCACTTTTATCATCAGAGACTTTTTGGAAGTAAATATTCTTCACGACCATAGCCCTCTTGAGATTCCATCATGATTTTGGGTGCTCCTATAGTAGGAGTTATTGTTTACTGATCATGGGAATCTATTGGGTACTCTAGTTTGAGAGTTGTTATTATCTCTTCACAAGACCATGGCCCTTTTTTGATGTCATCATGGATATTACATGGGTACTCCTACAAGTGGAGTTGTCTTTGCATTTAATGGATTGTCTCTAAGTGGATCAATGATTTCCAGTTTGGCTCATTAGCAAGATTTCCAACATCACGACTTTTGATACTTCGGGCAACACCAAATCAAACTTTTAAAATTAGAGTTTTAGTTATTGAAGGTGACTCATGGGAGACTCAAAGAAATGTTGGACATTTCTCCCTTTGACATCAAAGGGGGGATTTTTAGGGGTGATGTCAAAATTCATCCATAATTAATGAGTTGTAAATAAAATAAAGCACATGAAAAATGTATTAAATTGTGTGCTTTATTATTTATTCCAATTAGGAAGTTTAGTTAATTTAAGAATTAAATAAAAACAACATGCAAGTTGACCATGTAAAAGCTAGTTTTTTTAGCAACTTGAGTTGTTATAGTTTTTTTAGCTTTTTTGATTGATCAAAGTTGATCGATCATTATATATATTGTAAATTGTAATCATTTGGATATAGAAGAATCACTTTAATTTCTTACATATATGTTCATTTTGACTCTTTAGTTTCATGCTTTCATACATTTTCATTAAGTTTCTATTATAATTTCATGTTATCTTTCATTTACATACCTTTATGTTGGTTTTAATCTTATGCTAACACCATTGCAGGCATAATAATCTCTTAGTTATATTATCATATCATTTAGTTTGTGTTGCATACTTTATAATATTCCTTTTAGCTCAAATACATTTTCAAATATTTGTTGTAGACTCTCTTGAGTTATAATAGTAGCATACCATTTTGTTTTATATTCAATCTCCATTTCATAGTATCTCATTTACTATAGCATATATTTGATTAGCTTTTGTAATCCTACTAGCTTCCTTTGTAAGCAATCTAAGGCATTTTCCTAGACTTCTATGCATTTATTCATCTAGGTTTAAGAATCTAATTGTCATATATCCTTCCTCCCTTCCATATTTAACTCACCTTGCAAATTTTGTAAAATTTACAACTTATATGATAAAATTTTGAAAATCTCCAATTAGTAGGCCTAGGGGATTGATGTTTTTAAACACTTTTGTTTTATTTAAAACCAATTAGACATAAATAGCCTAAAATTACCCCTTAAATTTTATCCATCCTTTATTATAGATCAAATTTTCCACAACCTATAGTAATTGGCACTTTCAACTCTCTAGTTTTACACAGTCATCCCCGTGACCCTTTTTTCAAGTTGTGGTACTTTTGAAAAACCAAATACTGCTTCCAAATCCAAGTCTTATACTCAATTTTTGTCTTAAAAAAGGATTTTTGATCATCTTAAAATATATTTTATCACCTCACTACTCTTAGACATACCCTAAAAAATAAGCCTAACTATTTTATTTTCAAGTTTTGTAGGTTCCAAAAGCACCAATCAACTTCAAAAGCTCCAGTGACCCTTCTATCATTCCATGGCACTTTTGTTTAGCCCTTAGAATAGGTAACTCTACTACTTGGCACCCTTTGTTTACTGTTTTTTGTTATTTCTTGTTTTTTGGTTTTTGTCTTTGTAACTTGTTTGCTTAAAATCACATTTATTTTGGGAAATTAATAAATCCTTTAGGATAGTCAAAAAATTAATTTTATAAAATACAAATAGACAATAAATTAAAGTCATCTAGCTGCATTTTATGCTAATTTGGTTGATGCATAATCGCTTTGTTAATATCCAACATAATTTATCATTCAAAATCGAAAATCATTCTCGGCTAGACAATTTTTTCTTACATTATTGTTTGATTTCATTTAGCATATTATTTTAGATGGTATTTCCTTTGCTTTTAAATAAATTTTATCTTGAAAAGGATCAAATAAAGACAAAAACTTAGGTGTTTTTGAATTAATCCATATAACATCGCATAAGTTGAACATAAACATTGAAACTCAAATATAAACTTGGAGGTAGAGCCTACTCACATGAAGAGCTATCTTCAGGGCCTCCTTTGGAAAGAGGCCTTTGCAAGGAAGTACAGGTCCTAGTAGATTCGCCCCCCCACACGCGTTAGGTTTTAAATCTAAAAGAAGTATAGATATTTAAAAGGAACTTAAAAATTTATATGTAAAATAATGAAGTTTATGGTTTACAATTGCCTCATGAATTTTATTTTTAAATAATGTAAAAAAAGATGATTAATTATTTAATTAGTAATATATTTTAATTTTCTTAGCTTTGTTGCAATTTTATAATTTTTCATATCTTTTACTTTATAATGAGGTCAAGACAATTCACACTAATCAAACATCCATTTATTCACCAAAAATGAGCTTTTCCACTCCTAAAACATGGACTTAGCCTTCTCAATGGAAGACAAATCATTTGAACCACTCAAACTTAAAGCACTTTGTATAGACATGGACTTAGCCTTCTCAATGGAAGATAAGTCATTTAAACCACTCAAACTTAAAGCACTTTGTTGCACTTTAACACTTGAATAATCAAATGAGATTCTCTTTCAACATGCTAGTATTTTCCTTACTTCTGAGATCAATTTCTTTCTTCATTTTCATACAAAATTTAGCTAAGATAATTATATTTTTAATTATTTACATTATATTAAATAATGTAAATCATTAATTGTTTTATTATTAAAATATTTTAATTTTGTTAGCTTTGTTGCAATTTTATAATTTGTCATATCTTTAATTTTATAATGAGATCAAGATAATTCACATTAATCAAGCATCCATTTATTCACCAAAAATGAGCTTTTCCACTCCTAAAAACATGGACTTAGCCTTCTCAATGGAAGACAAATCATTTGAACCACTCAAACTTAAAGCACTTTGTATAGACATGGACTTAGCCTTCTCAATGGAAGACAAATCATTTAAACCACTCAAACCTAAAGCACTTTGTTGCACTTTAACACTTGAATAATCAAATGAGATTCTCTTCCAACATGCTAGTATTTTCCTTACTTCCGAAATGAGCAATTTCTATCTTCATTTCTTCATACAAAATTTAGCTAAGATAATTACATTTTTAATTATTTACATTATATTAAATAATTTATTAATTTTAAAACATAATATTTATAAATTTATAATGTGTTATTATTACATCATCATCACATAGTGGTATTACAACAAACCTTTGATATTATCCCTGTATCATTTTGGTAAGATTTGAAAGTAGGTCTTCTTGTTTTGGCAATATTTGAAAGTAAATCTCCTTGTTTTGGCAAGATTTGAAAGCATCCATTTATTCACCAAAAATGAGATTTTCCACTCCTAAAAACATGGACTTAGCCTTCTTAATGGAAGACAAATCATTTGAACCACTCAAACTTAAAGCACTTTGTATAGACATGGACTTAGCCTTATCAATGGAAGACAAGTCATTTAAACCACTCAAACCTAAAGCACTTTGTTGCAATTTAACACTTGAATAATTAAATGAGATTCTCTTCCAACATGCTAGTATTTTCCTTACTTAGGAAATGAGATCAATTTATTTCTTCATTTTTTCATACAAAATTTAGCTAAGATAATTACATTTTTAATGATTTACATTATATTAAATAATTTATTAATTTTACAACATAATATTTATATATTTTTAATGTGTTATTATTACATCATCATCACTTAGTGGTATTACAACAAATCTTGGATATTGTCCCAGTATCATTTGGTAAGATTTGAAAGTAGATCTCCTTGTTTTGGCAAGATTTGAAAGTAGGTCTCCTCCTTATTTTGGCAAGATTTAAAATAAGTCTCTTCCTTGAAATGTTGAGGAATCTAGCGAGTTAAGCTAATGTCACTTGATCTTCAATGAGTTCACACATGCTTTTATGAAAAGTCATGGTCCCCTCAAACTAAAAAGTTTTTAGTTAACTAAAAAGAGTTTGAACCTTGAACCTCTCAAAGAGAAATAAAAAACCTTACTACTATAGTAAAATTACAAGTAATATTAAATAAAATTTCTTTATTATTTTATTAACTTACTTATTAAACGTGTCTTATCACTTATTCCTTAAAATATTCCTTAAAATTTTGAATAAATTTTATACATTCTTCAAACACCAACATTAAAAGAAGCTTTTCCTTTTTAAAATTATCTTCTCTAATCCTTAAAAAAATACTTGTAAAGGCAAAAACAATATTCAAAACATATTTAAAAAAATATAAATTATATAAATTAAACTTTTAATTATATTTATATTGCATAAATTTTAATAAATAATAAAATTATTATTATTAATATTTTTCAATATTTTATCATCTAAATCTGATAAAAATAAACGCAATTCTTAACCTAGAACTTAGATGTAAATCTTTTAAACCCATATAATATTATTACATAACTTCTTAAAATAAAATAATAACATAACCATAATATAACATAAATAATACTAATTTCAATCTTATAATTAATTTAAAAAAAACCACATCACCCTTTAATCTTCCACATACTTTTCATAACCATATGTCTGCTAGATGGGACCAGTTAGAAACTCCCTTCTTATCACAAGACCACCAAAAAAGACTTGACCATGATACATTATTTTCAACTTCCATTGCTGAACAAAAGAGGAAAAGCGTCTTCCACGGACACGGACGTTAAAATACTAAAATAATATATACCTATTTCTTGCCACCTAAAAAATAGTAGAGCCTTTTTCTTGACCTAATAATAGCTTGATTGGTATGTTTCCTTGCCTCAGAACATACGCTACGTAGCATACTCCACAAAAAAATAACACCTGAAGATATAAATCTAACCCCGCGCCTGCGAAAATCTCCTACAAAATGGCTTCATTGTTATTGAGCTGTGTATTACACAGGCACATAATAGAAAATATACAAAATGTTTATACGCACATAGCCATGGCTTTGTGCTTATACGCATACTATATGTAATATTCGTAGTACTTGAAAAGTATAATAATAATAATAGTAATAATAATATTATTATTATTGTACTACACTGTTTATGGTCTGACGTAGGAGAACAGCCACTGGTCGTAAGGGAAGTCACCGCACACTACTCCATCGGAATACAGAAGATTGTCAAGCTTATTATGATCTTGGTTTTCTTCGTTCTTCGTTGCTTGAACAGCATCCATCGCATTACTGCAGAGTAAATGATGTCCCAGGTTCGAATCCGCGTCGCTGCAAAAGCTTGCAGCGCTCACGCTTTGTTCCAGCTCGTCTTCCGCCTTGTTGTTATTGTTGTTGTTGTTGCGTGCGATTTCAATGTCTCCTTCTTCCTCAGCGTTGTTGTTTTGCGGAGTAATAAATGTGGCGGTTCCTTCGCTGCAGTAACAGTCGGAGGACGTAATGGTAGGTTGCTCATGGTCTTGCTCTTGTTCGTCCTGATCTCGCTCCTTGTCGTGTTCCTCCTCCTTTTCCGGCTCGCGAAGTCCGGCCTCGCGGAGCAACTGGTTCAGCCTCGCCATCTGCGAATGAAACAATGCCAGATAAGTCGAATTAAATTAGAAACGGACTCGAATCAACCTGCAAATTAAATAATGACAGGTAATTCAACGCACTTTGCAGAAAGTTCGTAACACTATGAAAGAAAACAACTCGAATTTAAAATTTGTGCAGCATAGGTTTAAATGTTCTGTGCTTTCAGAGGGATTTGAACACTTAATATGCTTCGAGTTCTTAAATTTTTGAAAGAAAAGCATTTGAATCTAAGATTTTGCTGATCACGCTTAAATTCCCTGCGCTTTGAAGAAAAATTTGACTAAATAAGTTGTTGATAGAAGTTACGAAGCTCAAGCTCCCTCAGTTTAGGTTAACTTTTAATCTTACTGTGACTTCTCCCTTGCTTTCAACGGAAACGAACAGAATCAAGAAAATCGTGATTTAAAAAAAAAAAAAACCGTCCAACCGATTTGAATTGTACATTTAACTCGAAATTTTCTCCACTGGATTAAATTTTCACTCCTGCCTAGCAATTTTGACTTTAGATTTTCTTTATTGCAACGAGTTATGCAAAAAAAAATCATGAATTTCGATTATTTTTTCGCTCTACCTGTGTTCGGAGCTTCTCATTTTCCACGAAGATCGCGCTGTACTTCTGCTTGAGCTGCAGGTTGTCGCGTTCGAGCTGCTTTGTCTTCCATCGCGCTCTCCGGTTCTGGAACCACACCGCCACCTGCCTGGGCTGGAGCCCTAAGTCCGAGGCGAGCTGCGTCTTCCGCTCGGGGTCGAGCTTGCTCTCCGTCTCGAAGCTCCGCTCGAGAGATCTCACCTGCGCCGCGTTCAGCCTCCTCTTCTTCTCAGCATGCCGAATCCCGCCGGATTCCTCCTCATCCTTGCACAGACTACTCTCCTCGTACAAATTGTCGCAGAAATTGAAACTTCTTCCGTAAAACGGTTGCCTGCCGAGCCCGGAGCCTGAAGGAAGCGACGACAACGACGACAGCGACAACAGCGAAGACGATCCTCTCTGCAATCCCTCGGCATTCACTGCAAAAACACACAAGAAAAAAAATATCACAAATAAGAATCTAGCTCCAGCAAATTTTACACCGCATCATTCAGGGTTCGAAACTTGGAAACCTCAGAAAGCCTTACTTCGGTACAACAAACGTTGTAGCTGTTGCTGCTGCTGCTGCTGCTGCTGAAGTTGCACTCCACCAGGCTGCAGAAGCCCGCCAGCGTTGGCTCCCGAACCGAAGGACATGCTCATTATATAAATCTCCAAAGCTCACGACCTGCAGGTAAGAATTCTCCACTATGGCATATAAAGCTCTCTCGCCTTAGACGATGGGCTCCATGGAAATTGCTCAAACGTTATTGCTCGAGCTGGCACCACCGAGGACCCGGTTTCGAATCCGTGCAAGATAAATTTAAACAATATTAAGACTTTCTGTAGCTGACACGGAGGTTCCGGGTCGAATCCCGAGCCGGGTATTCAGCCTCGGCTTGTCTCCCTTTGACACACAACGCAGCGAGGCTCCGAGTACTTAATTCGAAAAATAAATAAATACAATTTAAAAAATAAAAGCTTTCATTTGACCCTTGACCGGCGGGCCCTCACGCACTGAATGGCGACGTCGCCAAATGGCCTTCCCTTCCCCCTTTTTTAAGCGTTCGCACTATATTTAGAAACCTTCGCTTTTTCTCCCTCACGGACCGCTAAATACCCGACGGCCTCCGCTAAAAATCACGGCGGTAAGGGGGATGACGACGAAAAGTCCGAAGCCGTGCAGGCCGGGGCTCGGGAATTGAATGTTCCAACCTCCTCCTCTCTCCCTCGTTTTTGTTTTTATTTTATTGGCGCCGCGGCCGACCTTTTTCCCGTTCCATTACGGGAAGGCTGACGTTAACTCCCCGCTCGCCCCCTTTCGGTTGGTTGGAGAACCGGTATGGCCCTCGCGGGCCCCGCTTTCTCCCCCGTGACGCCATCCTCGTGGCCTCCACATGTTCGTGACGCCGACATTTTTTCTTTTATATTTTTAAATTTAGTTCCCTCAATTCTAATGTCCACGTTAATTCTTAGACTAAGCATTTGTTGTCATCCATAACTTTTGGCCTGCATGCGCCTAACCCCATAGCCACCACCTCTTCTCCTGACATTTTATACAACCCTTAAATGTAATCTTAAATGTGATTGTAGGTCAAATCAAATTCATTAATTTATTAATTTTTTTTGAAGGCAGTACGAGTCAATCAATCTGTTTAATTTGTAATTGATACTTAGATTATAATATGACTTTCGCCCTAGTCGTTACATCAAACATCATTAAAAATTAATTAATTAAGATAATTATTTTAACATGTAGCACGTTAAAGTCAATATTTCATACTAATACTATAATTTAGTAATCCAAAATTATTAATATTTCTAACACCCACGCTAATAGAGCGGCGAACTACGCCCGACGCATATCGCTAACATTTTTATTAAAGTCAAATATCTTTTAGGTCTGAGGTTTTCTTATACTGCAAGTTTCCGCGTGCAAGTTCGCAGACTCATTCTCTGGAAACATTGTCCACTTTTCCACGTCTTGAAAATATATCCGTGACAACTTAAACAGCTTCTATTTACATGTGTCACTATTTCAATGGAAAGAGTTTATCGTAGAACAACCTTTTTTTCTCTTTCGCCTTAGGTTATCTGCCATGTTATTCCTTCTGTTGTCAACTTTTTGACTTTGAGGTTAGGTTTACATTGTCATAGGGAATAACCAAAACCATAATTTTCTCCCTCAACGTATACCACTTCGTTTCCCATATTGACCACCCAAAAAAAAAAAAAAATTGCCTATGCATTTTAATTGTTGTGCTCTCGGTAATGGTGTCGTTGGTTGTCTTGTATCACTTTCAATACCAAGATAAAAAAAACTTATACAACACCAAAGGAATGTCTTTAATTGGTATAGGGTGTCTAAGTAGGACTCAATTCCCTAGGCTTTCATTAGGCTAAAAGCTGGACTTCTTTTTCATCGTCGGTGCGCTTCCATACGTACAATTATAAAGTAAAGTACAAAGATGGTGTGGTGCATTTTTCTCTACACTTACTTTTAATGTTGTGGACTAAGGAAAGGGGGTGGTACATTAATTTGACATATTAGATGCTATACTATTTTCACCACCTTTCTTCCACCCGGGGAAACTTACTTGATTTTTCCATTTGTCCTTTCACATGATCATGACGTCCAATGTTGGACTTTGACAGTCTAGAGCTAAAAATCCTAGACTCTACTTGGATGTGACGTAACTACACACTCTACCTATAGTAGATGTACGACAAATTCTACCGATAATGCTTATTGGAAAACGAGACGTAGACACAATGAGGTTGTGAACATTTAATTTTCCTAAGTAGTAGACCCTAATGGTCACAAAGATACCTATACGGGTTGCCGTCAATAATCTTTAAGTGGGTCGTTAAAATATATATTGTTTATTCCTTAATGTACAGAATATGTTAACGACCCTAGTTGCTATTGGATCATGTCACGTTGCCCAATAAGTAGTTGACAAGAAGGCAATTCTATGCTTGAGGAGGACGTAGAAAAAATTAAAATCATTGAATTAGTTATAATAGTAGATATAAAATGCAACTCTTGCTGTTGAGATGGAAGCCAATACAAGGCAGCCATGTCTTAAAATTGTTTGACAATGGTGGAGTTTCGTGCTTAAGTGGGATTATGAACCTTAGATAGAGCTTTATTAGTTGTTGTCGGTAAGATAGGGAAATGAGTTATTGATTTACAGTAAGGATTTTACAATAAGGACAAGAGAAAGCCATACTCGAGCCCCCCCCTATGGAGGGTTGGGTTGGGGGGACCTTGCACCTAACCCTCTCAACATTGTCTTCGTGTGACGCGGGATGCTCATTTGGACGGGACCACATAAGGTATAAATCTGCCACATGGCAATTCAGGAGGACCACATTCTTTCACGAGTTCATAGGACAAGAATGGAAATGCCCATGATTCATATGATTGAATGGAAATTTGCAAAATACTTGCCAGGATGGGATTGAGTTGCTTTTTAGAGCTGCATTGTCCAATCAAATAGAGAAAGCTTTATCGAACTATTAAAAGTCAATAAGATATTCATTCTTCAGGAGAATGATGTAGACTTCCATTTGCCACAGTGAGTTTTGTAATCCGTTCTATATGGGAATCCTTCAAAGACTTGTAGTCACATCACTTCTAGATGGCCTAGAAAATAAATACTAAACTTAATATCGTTTTCTTATCACCTTAAGATTATGGCATGTTATTCCAAGGTTCCTTAAGCCATATTTAAAAAAATGATAAAAATTATTATTTGCATAGTTATATTAAGACCTAAGAAAGAAGTGGACGTCACCCCTATCTATTTCAAGAATTTCGACAACATCAAGGTGCAAGTATTCAATATGAACTTTAGAGTGTGATAAATTGCTCTAACCTCGAGAAATGAAATTTGTGAAGAAAAGATGATGAAATTGCAGGACAAAGTTACAATCTAGGTGTACGATTGGAGACATACTCCTAATGGAACTTTAAATTATTAAAATGATAATTAGTATTCCAACTAAGCACAAGGGTGAAGTTATCTAATTGATGGTTAGAATGAAAAGCTTGAACTTAGATTAGATTCCAATTTATTTTGGTTAGTTACATTGTATCCATTAATAAACGAAATGAACCTAAGAACAAGACGACACAACACGGTATTTAATGAGAAAACGGTCTTAAGAAATCGGTGCATGATAGCTGCAGGCTAATGTTATTGTCATACTAATTTTGCACTACCAAAAGATTATTCTACCACATGCAATTCTAGTCTTTTTTATTTTTAGTACTATGTTTGATAACTGAACTGTTAAATTATTTATATATATATATATATACGCAAATGTGACGTTAGCTTTTATTATATTTAATGACAAAGTCGTACAGGGCAAAATTTCATTCTAGCCGGTAGAATCCGAGAGGAAAAGCTACGTTTGACATGCATTCTGTGTGGATACGTTCCATTCACCGGTATTAACGCCAACATGAATGCACACGTGCGAGGTGTTTGAACTTGGCTTATGTCCCATTTAGAAAAATTAGAGAAATAAAGATAGTATAATTAACAATTACATATCAAGCAGGAATTAAATATTTGACAAAAGCTATTGTTTTTCCTAAAAAAAAACTACAACAATTGAATATATTTTCAAGAAGATTGGTTAGGGTGGAAAAGATATTATAAATGGTAAATACAACTATTTTAATTTTAATCTTATATAATTTAAAAAATATTTAAGTGTGCCAAACTTTAACATCAACTACATAATTATCTTTATTAAGAGCAATGTCTTTATTGAAAATTCACAAGACAAAAAAAATTCATAAAGCACAAATCACTGTCATTAGTTGGAAGCAAAACCGGTTACCGTATAAACCTAAAGGTAGGTCTTTGATAAGAAGGTTAGTAGTCTTCGAAAAGGCATAGTTTTCTTAGGATCCGAGGATATTAGCATTGGCCATCATTTGGTCCAAAGACGCAATATAAAATAAAATCCCCACCATGGTAGGGGACCAGAGAGAAGTATAATTACTTTTCACACCTCTCCTCACCTCTCCTTTATACAACTTGGCTTTCGCACTTTCTTAGGTACGAAGTAAATCGTGACTTCGCAGTAAGTCAATCAATCATAAATATAATTAAGCCCATTCACGTAATTGTCAGTCTTTTATAGTAGTATTTAATTCAGTTGTTTAAATTATTTATTTAAAAAAATTAGATTCAAATTTTTTATAAATTAGTATTTAATTCAGTTGTTTAAATTATTTATTTAAAAAAATTAGGTTCAAATCTTGGAAAAGTTAAATTTATTATACTCCAAAAAAAAAACTTAGGTTTTGATTTAGTTTAGTAATAATATTTCTTACATTTTTAAAGAAGAATTATTTAGTAATAGTATTTTTTAAGGAAAAAATTTAGGTTCAAATTTATATGAATGATAACCAAGTTAATGTGATCAATGATCTAATTTGAATAGAATCTGTTTCAATTTTATATAACCAGTTTTTTTTTTTTTTTTTAATATCTATCTCTTTTCTACCAGAATTTATCTACAAAGTAACTTTATAATAATATGACTATGAATAAACCAAATATCATCTAAAACAATCATATAGGGGCTTGAACCTTGGCCTTTCAACATTCCCTTTAAAGATTTTCTTAACCTTGCAACTTATCTCTAAGAGTTATAAGCTCTCTTTTATCTATCTATCTATACATTCTTGCATGTTAAAGTTTAATTTTTTTTAAGGTTAGTTAAATGTATGTAATATTTATTAATATTTAATTATGTAAAAATGGTGGGTCCGAGGTGTAGACCAATTGGTTCATCCAAACCCCATAAGGGGGCGGAGGTCCAAGGTTCAAATCTTGGGCCTCGTCGGATTCAACGCTTGTCCCTTTCCCGATGTTTTCAACGACGTAAAAGATTTAAAATGATTGTGGCATGATGGTTATAGGGGTGGACTGCGCAAAGATCTGTGTGGCGGCTTTTGGGGTGGACAACGCAGAATACTGTGGCGGCCATAAAAAGTTGGACAACCTGCCCGGATTCGTGGCGACTATCGATTCCACCATGTAAATTAAAAAAAAAAAACAAAAAAAAAATTATGTAAAAATGTTATTAAATGACAATTTATTTTTTATTTTTTATTTTGTTAGTGTGAAGATCTGTGTGGCAGCTTCTGGGGTGGACAACGCAGAATACTGTGGCAACCATAAAAAGCTGGACAACTTGCCCGGATTCGTGGCGGCTATCGATTCCACCATGTAAATTCAAAAAAAAAACAAAAAAAAAAATTATGTAAAAATGTTATTAAATGACAGTTTATTTTTTATTTTTTATTTTGTTAGTGTGAAATATTTTTAAGGAGAGGATTTAGGTTAAAATATTGTCAAGAAATACAAGTATAACTATCAAGATGTTATTATTATATTATCATTTTGTGGTTTGTTGAAATGCCATTATAAACAAGTTTTGATTTTTATGTTTATATTGGTTATGCATACCATATAAATTTGTGGTCTTACATAAGGTGAAAGGGGTATAAACCCTAGGTGCATTTAAGTGATGGAATAAAGTGATAAATTTGGCTACAATCTTCGCAAAAGAGGTGTAAACCCTAGGTGCATTCAAGCGATGGAACAAAGCAACAAGTTTGGTTATAATATTTAGTCTTTGTGAAAGGGATGCAAACCCTAGGTGTAATCAAGCATTGAAGGAAGAGGGTTGTTTGCAGGTCTCTTCAATCTGTGAGAAAGCCTCTTTGGTTAGAAGAAATCTCTCTCAGGGATCTTTGGGTTCGCGAGTGGATGAACCTCTACCCTCTATCAAGATTTTGGAGGATGAATTTGGGTTGGATCTAATTGATCATGAAGCCTGAACAATTATCTGCAAACTCAAGGGCAAAAAACCAGGCCTGGAGGAGCTCAAAGGATACATTAAATATTGGTGGACTAGTACAGAATTCCAAGTAACTCTCCTACCCAAAAATTTATTTTATGTTTTATTTTCTAATTTAGCATATAGAGATAGGGTAATGGATTATAGATATAATTGGTTTTTCGGACAAAGAGGGGTCTATATAAGAATTTGGACTCCTAGTTTCAACCCCTTTATAGAAGAAGTTAATGGCTTCCCAATCTAGGTGAATCTTTATGCTCTCCTTGTGGACTTTTAGGGAGATAAGATATTTGTCTAGTAAAATTAATGAGTAAAACAAGATTTGGTTGTTTGGATGGATGTTTTAGTTTTTAGACCTCAATCCATTACTATCTTCTCAAGCAAAGGGGAATGGATCCAAAATATTGAATATGAAAACTTCTCCCTAAGATGTTATAGTTGTCAATTATATGACCACCTAAATAAGAGATGTTTGATCATCTGATCATGCTTTGATTTCTCCTTGGTGGAGGATAAGGTCTTGCATGCAAATGATTTGAAACCTTCAAATGTCCTAGTTCAAAAAGAAGAAGCTCATCCTCCAAATCCACCAATTGTCAAGCAAGAATCATGCAAGCAACATAAGACTCACCCCAAAAGGAGAATTTGAATCAGATCATTGATAACAACTAAATGGCTACTAAAGACCATCCTGATGGTTTCGTGGAAAATACTAGCACCTCATATGATATTCTTGAAGCTAATTATGAAACAATTAGTGACAGTAAATTTTTTAAAAATGAAAATCCTACAAAATGAGTTACAACTAAATATCACCTCGGGAGCTTGAAGTGCAAAAATGCATTCTCAAATCTTACCACTCTAAAGGAGGAAGAACCTTTGCTACAAAAGAAAAATAATTGAACTAATTTCCTCTTTGATGGATAATTGTTATGTTTGTTTTCCTTCTATCTATTGGAGTTATGTGTCATGTAAGGGTTGTTCTTGTTGTTAGTTTCTTAAAATAAAATAAAAAAGTTGATTATGAAAACTTAGTAGTTTAAGGAAGATGGAGAATATCTTTGATAGAAAAGCAAGGATGAGTATGCTTTAATTAATTTGTTAGAAATATAATGAGAGCAATGTAATGTTTTGTTTTTGTAATGGGAGTGGCCCCAAATAGAAGCCACACATAGCTTATTAAAAAAAATGTGTGGTCTTACATACATCTTAATAACATATAGGTGCATTAATGGTGTGTCTAGTATATTTGATAAACATGTGTTTTGAAATTCCTTTTAGTATTTTCATATTCAAACATTAATTTTGAAGGCCCACACCACCTTATCCACCTACTCATGTACCTAAACATTTTTTTCAAAAATGTAAGATTACAAAAATCTTAGATTTTAAAGAAATTTTCAACTTTAACTAATTATAAAATTAGAATTACATATAATTAAAAATAAAAATGTTGTTTATAAGTTTTGTAAATACTATAATTAAATAAAAAGGTAATTTATTGTTATTGTTACATAAAAATAATTAAGAAAACACTAATATATAATCTTACATATAAATTTTCATAAGTATTTCGAACTAATTTTCACAAAAGTTTGACTTGCTTATCTTGATTATTTATCACTTTATTTCCTTCCTTATAGATATACTAATATTTTCAAGATTAGATTATTTTCTAGTTATTTGGAATATTAAAAATAATTTTATTAATAATCTAATATTTGTCTCTATTTTTCTTGACATAATTAATAATAATCTATGAATCCCCTCAATTAAAATATATCTCTATTTTTCTCTGCAGTTTTCATCTCGCATTTATGAACCATCTCCGGGGAATAAGACAATAAACATCCCTGAGTACATATTTAGGTCAGTGGAAAGGTCCATCCTAAACGTGAAGAGGGGAATATCCTCCTTCCCCCTCCACTAGGACCTCCACCTTGTCCTGTTTAATTTCGTGGTCGTGAAGCAGAATTGTAGGACGGTTGGACCTGTCGAGCCCGCTCTCATCGTTGCAGGTCCTGCTAACCTCGGGGGAGAGGCTAGTGGAGGCATCCTGGTAACCCCTCCTGCCAATTGCATTTCAGTCTCTATGGCCACAACAGATGACATCCCTAGCTCCCAGAAATCAGAGCCCCGATGTTACCCCCTTTGGGCCAAGGTGGGGTGTAGCAAACGAAAGGCCCCTCTTGTTATCGATGATGTTTCGAATGACTCTTTGTCCTTCCAAGCCAAGAAGGATAAGTCGGTGAGAAGAACAATCCCCAACGAGGGGACCTCTGCTCAAGCTCCCCTGTTGTCCTCTCGAGTGATTAATTAACCGAACCTTTCTAATCACGAGCACATCCAATAAATCTAGGATCTCCTCAAAGCCCTTGGTTGGGTGGCTAAGACCATCACTTCCCTCCTGGTTCAGGCGGACTCCCTCCTAGAGGAATACAAGGATCAGTATGAGGTCCTTGAGGAATTCAAAAGTTTGGTGGGAGAGGGCTCTACGGGAAATGGCCAGGGACCAAATGCTTAATCAGATATCATAGCGAGGCTAATGTGTAATCAGTTATGCCATTCAAAAGAGACTGAATAATAGCAATCCAGTTTTATCCAATGTAGGCACTCAAAGGAAAAGAGGACTAGTAGGAAAATTTAAGGGCATAACCACAAACACTTTCATACGTAGAGAGGTCCAACCAATCATAACACAATCTAATAAAATGACCAAGCATAGTTTTCATTCATAGAATAAACTATTACAAATAGAAAGTTTAGCTCTAATCTTTCTCAAAATGACCAAAAATTGTTTACAATGAGCTCTAAGCTCTTATTTATAACAAGGATTTTATTCTTGTAACAATAAGTAAAAATTAAAAGGGTGGGTGCATAGCCAAGTTGGTGTGAGGAAACCAGTTGAGAAATGTGATCCATACGATGTGGATCCACGCAACTTCAGTTCAAATCACACTAGTTTACCATAAACTATTTAATTGTTTAGGTGTAGACCAATTGGTTTGGCCAAACCCTGTAAGGAGGGCAAACATCCAAGGTTCAAATCTCGAGCCTCGTCGAACTGAACGCTTGTCCCTTTCTTGGTGCTTTCAATGGTATAAAAGGTTTAAATGATTGTGGTATGGTAGTTATAGTGTTGGACTACATGAGTAATGTAGTTATAGGGGCATAATGTTGCATGGTAGCTCTATGTAAGAGATTTTTAATTTGGTTTGTTTTTTCAAGGCTTGGGGTTCCCTATAAAACCCTAGTTTTTTCAATTTTTTGGGTTCTCTAGAAAACCCTGTGTAAGGTTTTGGGTTCCTTCCAAAATCTTGTTTGGATCTACTCTCCCTGTTGCGCACGATTTTTCCTGTGGGTAGGATTTTCAAATATAAGCATCCAATTCCTCTATTGTTTCTTCCCGCTGGATGGGAGTGCTATTTTTGAGTAGGTGAGCACCCAGATTAAAATTTGTATTTTGGTAGGATCTTTTTGGTTATTGGTTTTGTGATCTGGAGTTTTTGGTTGTAGGTTTTGTTCTCCTTGGGGGAGCCAGCCTGTCTTTTGGTCTTGTTTAGGTTTGGGGATCCTTCTCAAAATCCCCTTGTAAAATGTTAGGGGTCCTTCTAAAACCTATTCTTCTACCTTATTATAAAAAAAACAAGAGATAGAAAACATTGCTTTAAAATTGTTGATCATTGTTGCTAGCCATAATTTTGATAATTTGATAGATTTTAGTGGATCATTGGTTTAATAAATCACAAGTCCTATATATAATATTTTATTCAACTTGGTCTTTTCCTAGTTCCTCCTGATGTATCATTACTTAATTATTAAAAAATTAGCAGTGGTTCAAAATATTTATGACTACTCACCATCTTGCTTAAGGGTCTTCATCATTTGTGTTTGGCTTCTTCTTTCAATCTAGTTTCCATTGGTCTAAGGTAGTACCTCATGCTATATTTATAATGTCTTACAAGTATGCCAAACTTAGTTAAAAGAGAATTTCAAACTTCCTTTACTCGGGCTATAGAGTTTTCAAAACTGGTAGATGTCATGAAAATATTTTATTATCATAAATTTTTGTACAAAAACTCACTTGGGAGGTAATCTATATAGTGCACTCCACTTCACATCAAAGGGGAGCTTAACATTCTTGAGTTGGGCCATTGCTATCATCATATCATTAAGTTCTTCTTATGTTGACTCCTCAAACTTAGGGATAAATTTCACTCGTTTTAATAAATTATTGAATTGATAAATTATGTTAATTACATCAACAATTACATTGGGAATAGAAGCACTATCTATTTGAGAAACAACCTTCTTTTGTTCTTTGATGAGTTTGGCATATTCCTTTTCAAACATGGCATTTCCTTGGTCTAAGAGGGGATTGGAATTTCCCCCATAAACCAACTGGGAAATCTAATACCTTAGCTTCTTAGCAACTCCCTTCAGATTTTCATAGGAGGCTTTGAAGGTGTTAAGGATCTATTGCTTGAGTGGTAATGTTAATCAACTCCAATGGGGTTACCTACTTGGATGGAAATCCTAACTACTATAGTTGTAGGATGATGGATTTTTAGTTTTACCTTATGATTTGCATGTGGTTTATCTTGGAGGCTGATTTGGACTCCACATTTCTAATAGTATATTGGGCCCTTGATAGTAGTCTATCACATGCTTGGATATATTGCAAGTAGAGCTTGGTGTGCTTGACTTCATCCAAAATATTGTTGATCATATTTGTCACTAAGACCTTGGATTTAATGGACTCTATCTCTGCTCTTAGGCTTTTTTTAACTATTTCAACTGGGAAATTTCATCATCCTTCTACTTTAGGGCTTCATCCTTCTCTAATTACCACTTTTGTTATTCTTATTTTAACTGATCATCCAAATTCTCTAAGATCATCCATTTACTTATTCAAGGCTTCTATTTCTTCTTTCAATATCTTATTCTCCACTTCTACCTAATGTGCCTTTGTTTTTGTCTACACCACTATCATGGTGAGTTTCTTGTTCTTCTTGGAGTAGGTTTTGTCCTCACTGTCCAACCTTAAGTAGTTATAAGCTATGGTCAAGTTAGCCTACTCAAAAAATTACACAAGAATATTGTGGCCTATTCATTACAAATCAAGGCTATAATCCTAGCCATATAGTTTGAGTACATGGTAGTAAGATGGCTTGGATCGACTGGATGAGCCTTTACAAAAACTATTTTCTTTTTCCTCTCAGCTACATGTGTCTTGAAAGTAGTCATACCTTCCATTGTGATAAAATTACCTACTAAAATTTGATCAATGGATTATTGAGCCTTCATGTGGTACTCATATAGTACATCCATGCCCACCTACGTGACCAACATGATTTTTTGTAGTGGCAAACAAGTTATGGTTTAGGTTGGATCAACTTGCTCCTCTAAAAATTCTACTTTGTGTGTTGAGTTGGAGATGATATGGATTTAGGTGCTCCCAAGAACCTCTTCTTATAGAGGTTTCCCCTAAATATTAAGTGCCTATATTGTCTTAGGGGTTTGTAGTGTTGGTTCTTGAGTTTTAGGGGTCTAGATAGGTGCTCTAGTGCTTGAACCGATGAGTTTCAATCCATGGAAAGAAGGTCCAAGGATTTTATTGTGCTTCCTCTTTCTAAAGATTAAGTTAGATGTGGTGGTAGTGGTGGATAAAGTGCAAGTGGATAGTGTGTAGGATGCCATCATGGATGTGGTCTGAGTGGTCATGGGTGAGGTGGATATGGATGAAGCAAAGATAGATGTGATGGTGGTAAAGATAAATTGATGGATGGTAAGGTAGGGGTGGTAGTTGGAAGGGTGGTTGCACTTGTATTAGATGGAGGTGGAGGTGTAGTAGAAGAAAGGAAAGTAGTAGGAAAAATCTGAGAAGAAATTTCTTGGGAGAGGGGAGACAAAATAAGATGGAATATAAGAAGATATAGTGAAAAAAATGATCATGACAACTTTATGGACTTTAGAAATTGTAGCTTCCACATGTGCCACTTCATCACCAATGGATGTGGTTATGATCTCAAGGGTGCCTTCCTTGGTAGCTATCTCTTCAACATCAATTACTTCCAAGCTATCTCTAGTGTTGACAATTGGGCTTATGATTGTGTTTGTTAGGGCCTTGGAACTTTCTTACCTCTTCCTTTTATTGGTAAGGTGCAAGGTCCTTGTTTCCTCTATTACTTATCTTTAATAGAATTCTTGTATTGTGGCTTGCATAGCTTTGTTGACTATTATCATGGTCTTTGAACTTACCAATGCTTATGGAGAAGAAACTAGGGTTCTAATATGCTCATTTTATTGCATGTGTCTACCTCCTAAGGGTTTTTATCATCCTAAATATTGGATAACATCTCATAAAAATACCCCTTCAATGGTTTTGGTTTATTCTTCAATCTAGTATCTTCAATTTCATACCCAATGCAAGCATATGCTACCACCTTTTCTAATATTCAATTATATTTACTCCTAATTAACATATTTATTATTTGATGATTTATGTAGATGTTCAAGTCAAAGTTTGTGTGGATTTTACTTCCCTCTTTATCTAAAATTTTCCCATAGAAGTAGAACCAAGGGAAGGGTTTTTCCTTGAAGACCTTTACTTTTATCTTCTGAAGTATCACTAGAATCTATCCTCTTAGCAACCTCCTATTTTCTAAGTCCTCTCATTTTAAATTTCAAACTAGTGTTTATGCATGCAGGTAGATTTTTTATTCTTCCGTACGATCATCTATCCAAATTAAATGTCGAGATCATAGGCCAATCTATCTCTCACCATTACCAATCCACACTTTTTCAACATTTTTTATCTCTTCTATGATCCCTTTTGCTAGTGGGGTGAATGATATATAACTTTACTCCTAATCAAACAAATTAATACTTTTCAAACCCTTTCAAAATGTTTGTCTATCAGATTCAATTTCCTGACCACCTTAAGAGCAAAAATTTAGTTAGATACATAAACAAACAATTGAAAGTTTTTTTTTAGAAAACCCATAAAGTTGAACATAGGTCGAGTAGGATCCTAGATAAATTTATCCTATCTCTTCATATTTCTTTTGTACTAGTGCTCTACATTCTAGGGATAGTCTGGAGGATTTCCCCTAATCCTTTCTAAAATTGGTGTATATACATCAATTTAGAAGTCAAAACAAAACTTCTACTAGATGTAAGAAACCTTTGTTGATTCAATAATCGACAAATTGAGAGGTTATCTAGTTGTGTATTTATTTTCTAGTTATAGGTGTCTAAAACAATCCCTCTTTTGATGCAAAATCAACCATATAAGATGCAAAGAATATGTAAAATTATTATAATACTCAAAGCACTCTTTCTTGTTTAATTCTTTTGATATGGATGTTGTATAATCTAGCAATTGAGGTTACCAATGTTATTTTCATAACTGCATACAACATGACTAAGTGCTCTTTTTGATGATTTGACCTAACCCACTATCTATTGTAAAGATAATAGTGGACAACATCATTTATTCCTTCTCCTTAACCATCTCAATCCTAAGTGATAGTTGAAACCCCCTAGCCTCATTTGGGTTATTAATTTGATACACCAACCATGCACTCTTATATTTTCCATCAAAAAATGTGGCCTAGGATTTTGAGGAGGAAGATATCCATTCAATGGAGTCATTGGCTATGTGCATCATGTTTTGGATGGCCTCTAGGGTTATCAAAATTAGAGATACATCTAAACTTAGTAGGATGATGTCTTGGCCCCTCCTATCATATATGATTGCACAAGTGTGTATCAATTCTAGGTACTTCTAGACCCATGTCACCAAGAATTACCCAATTTCTAAACTCCATAATCGTGTGACTATCCACGCGTTATTGGATTTCATGTTATATATTTGAAGGGCTTCCCTTCTCGACTTAGGGGAAAATCTCAAGTCTTCATCCCTACCCTATCATAAATATTCTATATTGTATTTTCTACTCCCTTCTTTTTCTTTGCATGTTTTGGTTGTGGGGGTATGACTATTTTCTTCCCATACCTCTATGATGATATTGGGGTATTTTCCTCCCAAAGGTAGAGGGTTTCTTAGGGGTATATGATGGGAGTGACTCCTCAATAGAAAAGAAGTGATACTCTTCCTCTTATTTTACCTCCATAATTTATATGATAGGATTAGTGCTTGACCCTATGAGATCTATCTTATCTTCTAAAATATAATGTCCTCTTTGAAAATTGTGCAAGTCTTTCATGAATCAATGGAGTTTTAAGTTGTTTTCTTCTCTTCTATTTTGCTTTGATGAACCATTGGGATTCAGGCCTATTATTTTTCTAGCTAATACTATTGAAATTTTGAAAAAATAAGTTCATAAACTACTGGATTTTTCTCTAATAATGGTTTGATGGAGGATATTTGTAATTTGTAATTTGTAATTGGAAAAATATTGTTTCATAAAATGTTTCAACTCCTTGTTTTAAGTTGTATTTCTAATTAATCATTAAGGGAAAATGGAAATACTTTGGGTTAAATAATAATGAGCTTGGAAGAGAGGTTTGACCTTGAGAAAATAGACGAAAGAGAAAAAAAAGGAGAAAGAAGCCCAAAGAACCTACTTGTCACAATGGAAAGACTATGACTAGAGTGGAATTAGAGATTTAAATGCGTATATTCAATTTGAAGGTAAAATGGTGATTTGAGGCATCAACGTAGTGTGTAGGTTGGGACTTTATTTTACCAAAAATTGATGTGGTTGGTGGTAAAGGCACTATCTTAAGTTTTTACAACTTTTATTGGAGCAAAAGAGGGATGTGTTGCTAGGATTTGGTTTTAACTATAGCACTCAGGGTTTATATAATTTGACAAACTAGAGGTTTCTACTCTAGAAAACTAGTGTGTTAGAGTTGTATTAGGATGACTATCATATTTTTTTTATACATAGGAAGGCTAACAAGTTACAAGTTTGCTTGGTTGCAGGTTGCAAAAGAGTGCTCAAAGTTTCTAGTTATAAACATGAAGAGTATAATTCCTCCCCTGACACTTATTTATAACCCTCCTGGTGGACCAACCCTACACATGTGAAATTAATTATTGTACCATGAAATAATTTGGTGTGAGAATTTTTTGATGTATTAGTGGGTTCTTGAGATGATGTCATCATGGTGTTGTCATCTCCTTTAGCCCCTCTTCTTCTAAAGTTAATGGATTGATGCTTACTCATGCTTACATTATTACATACCTTAATTTCTCTTATGTCAATTATCCATGCTTTAGTCAAGGTCATGTCACTTATTTCTATCATTTTTATCATCTAGACACTAGGATTTTATGTCTACATCAATTTGACATCATACAAGCTATCGAATCATATTGTTTTTTTGATGGATAAAAAATTTAGGAGTTGAAGCTTGTGCTTTACTACAATGGATTTATCGTGATGAATCACTAGAAACTCGATCAATTATTAGGGAAAAAATTTGGTAAAATTTAGTTGATATGGGGTGAAATTATTTCTAAAGTCCAATAAACCACATGTCTGACAAATTCTTAAATTTTTTTCTTAGAAAATTTCTATTCTTAATACCAAAATTTCTCATTTCTACCAATTTATTTGGTTTATTCCTATTAGAAAAGGAAGCAGGAAGAGGAAGACTAAGTGCCTTATTCAATATTTTCACTTAGCAAGTAAGGATTTTTTTGATACAAAGTGAAAAGATAATAGGGACAAAGAAAAGAGAAAAATAATATTTACATAGATACACATGGTTTTCATCCTCTTCTTAAAGGGTTCATAAGTTCTTCCCATTAATTGAGATAGACAATATCATTCCTTCTAGTGTAACTAGTCTATAGGTATTAGGAGCTTGCATATTTCTAATTTGGTATGACCCACTCCAAAAGGGATAAAACTTGTCATGTTGACCTAGTTGGATCCTATATTCATCCAATTTTATTACTAAATATCCTTTTTTTAAACTAAACATTTTTGGTCTGCTTGTCAAACCACTTCTTGATCATGTGAAGATGGTGCAAAAACCATTGGAAGGATTTCCCCTTATCTTATTCTAGATGTACCAAAGCATTTAGGTGAGATTGAATGGGTGAGATATCAATGTACTCAAGATATATTTTTTGGGACATTTGGAGTGAAGAGAGTTCTATTGATGAGTAACATTGCTTATTTTTCAAATAGAAGCTTATAAGAGGAAATCATGATCGATGATTTTGGAGTAACCCTATAAACCCATAGTGTTTTATTTAGTTTGGTATTGTGTGAAAGAGGAAATGCACCATAAAAATGAAATATAGAAAAAATGCAATATAAATAGATTTGCAATGGATTTGATACTGATAAGTTTTATCTTTTACAAATTGACCTTTTCGGGTACAATCGACCTTCCAAAATAGAGAGTTTTCTTTTACAAGTAAGATCTATGGTGTCACAAGTTATCTACTTGAGCGCACTACGGGTTGTGGGAGGGTTTAGATGGCATTTTATTGATATCCCAAGCTTCCATCCATATCCAATACCTACACATAAGCTCACAATAATAATGGCAATATCATATGTAGTGCCTTTCAAGATAAGGCCCAAGATTGTAAAAGAAGATTTACAAAAGAAACTAAAACATTACAAAATCAAATGCAAAAGTTATAAAACTATGGGAAATACCTACAAAACCTGACAAAATACCTAACTTATCTTTTTATGTAGTATGTGGTTGGTCTAGAGCTATTGTTTGCCTTGAAGCTCAACTGCCCATGGTGGTTGGCTCTCTAGGTAACTGCATTGTGTGGTTGAGATTCTGGATAACCTCCCTAGGTGGTTGTACCTTTGGATAACCACCTTGTGTGATTGAGATTCTGGTTAACCACCCTATATGATTGAGACTCTAGTTAACTTCCTTGGATGGTTGAGACTATTATCTGATAGAGGGTTTTTATCTTGAATCTGTAAATTTGATGCATTGTTGGATACCTATTGTGGGTGTGGCTACAAAAAAAATGTTAGTGAATAATTCTAAGATCCTCCATGGTTGATGCCTTTGAGCTCTTTTAATTGTAAACTTGAAATCACAATGTCGAACAAAACACAACAAAATAGAATGAAATTTGAGTAGATTTATCTTATATTTTTTATGCACATGAAAATGAAAATGGAGACCTATTTTTAAATTCTCCCATAAGTGGAGGAGAGTGGATAGGACAGAAGAGGAGTGATAAGTGGTATGGGTGCATATGAGAGGAATCTTAGGGATTCCTCACTTGGATGGAAAAATGTGCAACTTTCCTTGTTTGGCCTATGACGTCTAATGACACCTTATGACATGCCATAAAATATCATGACATATTGTGATGCATTATGGTATGCCATGATGCAATATGACATACCTAACTAATACCCTCTTTGTGGAGATATTCCTCACTCACTAAATTGGAATTTCTCATCAAAGTGTCTGGGTGGAGGGAATCCTCACCCAAATATGCTTGGAAAGTGGAGGAAAGAGGGGAAATAAATGCTAACCAAAGTTAAAACAATGGAGTGGTCTCATGATGACCGTGGTTAAGCGTAGGAAGGGGCTAAAGTGGGTCAAAGGGGCTAGAATAGTAAATATTAATAATTTATAAGGTTGCAATACATTAATTAAAATAAGTGCACATGTTATAAACATTAATATTAACCATTGCAAATGCAATACTTTTTAGGTGTCTACAGATGCCTCATTTTGTACCACATTGTGTGAAAACATAATATGGTGTAAAAATCGATGATATCGACTATGAGATTGATGATGGATAGAGGAAATGATTGAGCAAATGATGAAAGTGACTTATGTATTGAGGAGGGTGACACAATATTATCTCAAATTAAGAACAATGTAAGATGCCCCAATTATAGAAGCAACAAATATCCTTGAATATTTATCTTTGATGAATTGATGAAATCGATTTGACTAGAATTTTGAGTCTTGGAATCAAGGTTTAGATTAGAAATATTGAAAAAATAAAATATGAGTTCTGCTATTTATCCCAAAAGAGGGAGGGTTAATGATAGCCTCAGGAAAATATTTTTTGACTTAAGTGACTTCAAAATTAGGTGTTTATGCACTGAACTAATTTGAGATGAAATTCATGGGTACTTGTCAACACCCTCAAGCAATGAGTGGATGGTGATAAAGGGGTAAAAAACATGATACAATTGAAAAAATATGGATGAAAATTGTAGCATGTAATAAGGGAAGGTGTAAAAATATGATTTTGGGGGTTACTTGTAAAATTTGGGAGTTTTTGTGAAAAGGAACTTGGCAATCACCTAGGGTGATTGCTAGGTACCTTGGAAAATACCTAGGGCAGTTGTTAGGCACCTTGGGAACCACCTAGGGTGGTTTTCGTGTGCCTTGGTGATCACTTAGGGAGGTTGGGAACCTATTTGGGCGGTTACCAGTGCAAAGCTATAAATAGGGCTGATGGGTTCATTTGTGCAACTACGAAGGGTAGTACAGAAGAAGGAGAAAGAAAGAGAGAAAGGTGGCAGGTGAAATGGTAGGAATAATCTCGATGGTGGGAGTTGGAGGGTCTGCATAGAGGGTAAGTACTTTGATTCCTTTTCTTTTGCTGTGTTTTTTGTTTTTGTCTTCTTATTTTTTTAAATTGTAAAATCCCTAGAGTAGGTGATTTTTTTTTGAGTAATTAGTAATTAGATATTGCAAGTTAGATGGTGAAGTTATGGGATGGGTGGAAGATTTTTTTTTGAAATGTTGAATTTAATTAGTGAACTTTGAAATTGTCATAGTGTGGAATGGATGGAATGAATTTTTTGTGCACTTATTTTTTGTGCTTATGTATATTTCTATTTTTATTTTTATTTTTATGATATGGAAATGGTGAGCTGATGACTTTGTTGGGGTGATTGCAATTGAGGATTCTATGACCATCACACCAATTTTTCACTATGTTTCCAAGTTCCCAAGACAATCTGATAGAGGTAGACTGATATTGGTTGGAGGTAATTGGTTTGAAGGAGGTGGTATGGATAGAGGCTATAAACATAGATCAAGGATACCTTTCCATCTTAGTAGAGTAATGGGACCCAAATAGGAGGACCTTTCATTCTAATAAGAAATATGATAGTAACCTTGGAGGATGTGTACTGCATATTTTGATTGCTAGTGGAAGGTATCCCTATCCACACAACCATAGATGGGGAAGAGGTGTTGATGGAGGTATACTATGAGGAGTGGGAGATATTGGATATGAATAATGGTGGGGTACAATACTTGGTAGAGTACAAGATGAGGTGGCTAACACAATGATAGCTAGTTGTGATGTTTTCGATATCAAAAGTGATACTTCCATATTTGAGGGGAGCTTGATTTCCATGAAATCTATTGAGATTCATGGTAGAGCTGATCTAGACACTGATAGTATATGCATGGGCACCAACTTTATTGACCTAGATCTACATTGAGTTTTATGAGGTACAATAATGGAGGAGGAGGAGCTTAGGTTATAATGTATTTATATAGGTTTGGGGTTGGAGCACTTTGTGATATGTAGACTAGCAGGGTTCTCATGCAAGTTGGAGGTGGAGGTAGTGGTTGAATGATCCTACATGTTAATATGGTGACACGATAGAGAAGGACCATGAGGATGACCGCTAAAGAAATGTGAAGAATAAATTCAACAACTATGGGTAGAGCTAGGACCAAAGGTAGTGATATGGAAGCCATGGTAGGTAGGTCCCACATGGGTAGAGGATAGGGTGCACTTGAGTCAGGTGCAACATATGATATGGTTGAATAGTCGATATGGGATAAATCTTGAGTTGTTCTAATTTTCTAAGGTGCTACAAAAGTTTGATTTGCAACAAGGGGTTATAGAGCCACCTATCATCTATAGGTAATGGTATGAAAAGGTCATCGTACTACTGCCATAGTTAGAGTGAGTCAAGAAGGAGGTAAATGAGGATACTGAAGTGGTAGATGCAAATGAAACTAGAACTACCCTAGAGTAAGATGAATGGTGGATGACTCAACATTAGGAGCCTAATATGACATCCCAACATGGTGATCCCGGGACAATAAAGAGGGTGGGCAACGAGGATGTTGTAGTGGGTGAGGGGGAATGGATGTGGCAGGTGGGGTAGAGGAGGTGGGGGAGCCAAGAGATGGAGGTAGAGGTAGTAGAGCTTTGGATAGAGTGAGATACCTTACAAATAAAGTTAAGGTATATGGGGGCACAATTTTCAAAGGTGGAGTAGGAATGAGCTTTGCTAGTGGTTGAGAGAGAGGAGTGTATAGGAGGGAGAGAGGAGGATATAGGTGAGCAAGATAGGTTGGTGTAGATACTAGAAAATTTTAAGGAGTATAGATTGGTAATAATGATCGAGTAAGACAAGATAGAATATTAGGTGTAAATAGGAGTGGTTGAGAGAGAGGCTTTGCATCACCAGCTAGATGTAGTGATGATAGAGAGGGAGTACATGGTGATTGATATGGAAGAACTACAAAGCACTAATGAGGTACTAAAAGCTAAAATAGCTAGAGCACGAGTAGAGGTAACATACCAAAGCAAAGAGACTAGGACCATAACACAACAACGATTAGAGGTGGAGAGGGCACTAGATATGGAGGATATCTTGATAAGGGAGGGATTGAATGTCCCAACATAGCCAACATTGATGGGATCACAATGAAGCCATACTGTGGTGAGGCCATGACATAGAGAGCCACCTATATTGTGAGCTTCGAGTGCTAGATTCTCTTCAGGGGATGAGTAATGAAGATGATGGAGTAGTAACAAATCGAGGCACGAGGGGGGTGAAAAGACCAACGATGGGTAACCTTGAGGTTTGACGTGGTGATGATGTGACCACAATTTTATAGGCCATTAGACCATGATGATGTAGCCCACGGGCCTAACATTATTATGATGTATGATGATGTTTGCGATATAATATATATACATGTTCTATATAAAATTATTGTGTGTTTTTTATAATGATGTGATGTGTTATGAATTGATGATGATGTATGATGTGAATATATTAATGGTGCATGAATACATATAGTGATTGAAATGATATACATGTGCAAATACATACTCATGGTAGATTTTTATACTTATGAAACTGATAAATGTGACTAACATAAAATGGAATGGTTATGGAACTACGAATGCAAGAAGATGGTAGGTAAATGTATGTTTGATTATTGTTTAAAAATACTTAACAACAAATTTCTCACTTATGAAATGATTTATTAATCAAGGGTATCAACACAATGGTACTCATATAACTATAGAATAGATTGGAGTGAATGTGATACTATGGAAATAGGATATAAGAACAAAGGTTACATAATTTATCATTTTACCTCTCCTAGGAAAGGAAGTGTCAACAAGTGCTTTTAGGAAGCTCAAACACCCTAGTGACATCAATAAAACTCATAAAATGATCAAATGATTTCTTGAAGATACTAGGGCCAACTAGGGGAATCAAGTTGCTCAAAGACCAATGTGTGTGCAATGAGGTTCATTTTTTTATTTTGAACGAGGTAGGACTACCCAATTGTAACTCAAGCCATTATAGGCTAGCTCATCCATGAGTGGATATAGGTCTATACAAATAGAAGGTTGTTAATGTGATAGACATGCCACCACATGAGGGCATACTCCACTACCAGTTAGGTGTCTATAGCCCCAATGGAAATAGCCCCACAATCCTTTGACGGTGCTCCACTACTAGCTAGGCATCTATAGCCCTAGTGGAGAAGTCTAAAATTCCCTAGGATCCATGATAATTAAAATTAATGATGTTGTTTTTTACAAAATATATCCTTGGGGTTAGATTATGATATGATAGGAACAATAGAGAAATCGTTCACTTTATGGCCAGAGGGATGCTTGGTTTCATCTTTCCTAGACTCAAAATCTGATTAACATGTGAAATGTGCATGGTCCAAGATAAAACCTAGGGTAACTACGAGGATCTCTAGCACTCATGTGATACATGACTTTCAATGAAGGTTGACTAAGACACTAGGTATGGCCGAATGGTTAAAATAACCCAAAAATTCTCCAAACCTATGAAAGGAAAGAGACAAATAATGGTGATCAATGAATGGTGGACATGGTGGATGTGGTGAAAATGTGCAGATAAATATTTTAGGAAACTATGACTATGAAGAAACCCTTGATTAAAAAAACCAAAATATTGCATGAAAAAAAGTGTCAAACGTAACCAAATAATGATTAAAATAGCATTAAGACAAAAAATTAAAGTACAAAATGAAGGGGTAATGGGCTGGTGGTGGTGTGAAAAATGATATTGGAGGAACACACAAGAAAAGAGAGAGAAAGAAGACAAAATGGAGAAAGAGGGGAAAAGAGGAATGAAGAAGGAACACACTAGTCCATGGTATATAGTCACTCCAAGCGTGACCATACAATGAGAAGTGATGTATGAAGAATAAGCAAAGAGAAAAAGGAGGAAAGAAAATGAAAACAATGAGGATACAAGTGGTAAGTGATTGATTGAAAAATAAAAAAATGACTATGGCATGAGGGTGATGTGTTTGATTTTCTTTATTTTGATTTTGATTTTGATTGTTATTATTTTTTTATTTGGAATTTACGATGATGGGCATACTTCATTTTCATCCAACCATTCCACAACTTTCAGTGTCTTCATTGTAAGAGTGACATCATGTGTTGGCAATATGTTCATTATTTTCTCCTGTTAATACATTGGAGAATGGTTGGATAAAAATGAAGGATGACAAAGGAAAATCCCTTTTTTATTTGATTTTGTATATATTTTTTATGATTGATTATTTTTTAAAACTTGATTATGTTACAATGTGATAGTATTAGGCGTTGAATGCACACAAATGAAGAATATTAATGGGTTTAGGTTCCTCAACTGCCTCGAGAGTCAAATTTATAGGTCCCAAAACTAAATGATTGTTTGAAAATGAATGGACCAAGCCAATTAGCAACAAACTTATCACGTACGTGAGGTGGAAGATTCAAGTATTGTTAATTATTTTTAAGCACAAGATCACCAACTTGGAATTCTTATGGATGAATTTTATGATCATAGGTGTAGTTGATCTGATCTTGGTAAATACAAAGGTGCTAGATATTATTGATTCAATGTTCATCAAGAAGAGTGAGTTGATAGAGCCTAGCTTGATGAGTTGTGTCCTCATCCATGAATTCTTGCAAAGATATATGCAAAGTTGGGATCTCGAGCTCAAGAGGCATGATGGCTTTGTAACATTAAACTAAAGAAAATGATGTTTCTCCTGTTGGCATGCAGATGCTAGTTCGATACACCCAAGCACCAAAGAGAGTTGGAGATGTCAATATTTATAATTCTCTCATACCATTTTATTTAGAATGGCACATATAGTTTTATTTGTTGCCTTAGCTTTTCCATTGCTCTTAGAGTAATAATATGTTGAGAAGCTATGTTGAATAAAGTACTTATTGCACAACACTTGAACATCCTTATTTTTGAATGATATCCCATTGTCAAAAGTGATTTTTGAGGGGATACTAAAATGACAGTATAAAATTTGTAATTTTAGGTCATGTCATACTAGTAAGAGGAATGGCCTCAACACACTTGGTGAAGTACTTGGTGGTAGTGATGATGAAGGTGTGATTACTCAAATATTGAGGGAATATTTTCCTAGCCAGATCTAGTCCCCACTACGGGAACAACCATAGGGATTGAATGGTTTGTAAATATTATGATGGAAGATGAGTCAAATTGGAATGATATTGACATTTTTTATATTTCTTAACATATGTGCAATAATCATGTTCTATGGTGGGCAAATAGTAACCCATGCACAAAATGCACTCAGCGATAGCCATCCCACTAAAATGATCACCAAATGTACCATCATGTGCTTGATACACTACCCAATTAATTTCTTGTGGTTAAAGACAATTAAGGAGGACACCATTGTAGCCATGATGATAAAGCATGTCTCCTACTAGAGTGTATCGAGTCACTTTTTGCTTGAACGTGCACTTAGAAACTGAGGGTAAGTCAAAAGTAAGGGTATAAATTTTTAGAAAATTCTTGATTTACACAAAAACAATGTGGTAGGGCTCAGCCTGAATTAGATGCATATTTGATTCATCATTATAGAACTCCCGGGAGATAGCCAATTTGGATAGCGTTGTGACATGAACAAGGGTAATTTTAACAGTGAGGTTCTAAAGGATAAGGGACCTGTTGGCATTTTTGCCACATTGATTTGATCACTGATTATTCATGCTTAAGCTGCTTAAATTCTAACTTCTCTACAGGTTTTAATGCAAAAAATGGCTAAGTCCGAAAGTTGTAGCGAAATCGCGACAAAAAACAGCATAGAGAGCCAAGTCGAAAAACCGTCGCGATATCGCGACATGTCGCAGAATCGTGGGTCGATCGAGGAGAGAGAAAATCAACACAGAATTGGCACGATTTCGCGATGTGTCACAAAATCACGGTCAACGCAATCAACGGATGCAGGTGGGCAGAACCGTAGCGAAATCGTGACATGTTTGAGTTTCGTGGATTGCAACAGGCGAAAGGCAGAGGAGCGACAAACTATTACGAAATCGCGACAAAACTTAGCTGAAGGTGTAAGACTTAGTCATAGCAAAATCGCGACGGAAGGTGGCACAAAGCGCATAAGTGAAAAGGCGTCACGAAATCGTGACGCGTCGCGTTTTCGCGGTGCGGGTGGTTTAAAAGGCTTAAGATGCAAAACGGTAGCGATTTTGCTACAGTTATAAAATGAAGCCAAACAAAGCAAAAAGCGTAGCGAAATCGCTACATGTTCCATGGTCGCGGGTCGGTTGAAGAAAAAGAGTCTAAGGCAGGAAACGGTAGCGATATCGCTACACTTTTAAGGAGTTCGAGCAGGCCAAAGACGTCGCGAAATCGTGACAGAAATGGAGAACCGTATAGAGGGCGGAGAAACGTAGCGAAATCGCGCAGCGTCGCATTTTCGCGGTGCAAGCTAGCGAAGGAGATAAAAGGCCGAATGAGTAGCGATTTTGTGACATGGTTTTTTTTTGTCGCTTTGGAGCGGCAGAAGCGTACGGAGCAGGAAGACGTCGCGATTTCATGACCTGTCGCGTTTTCGTGACCTATTGCAGTTTCGTGCCAGGAAACAGTTCAAACGACCTGATGTTATTTTGTGATTTCCAATGATTCAAAGCGGTCCAAAATTGAATGTTTTGCTGATTTTCGATGCGGTCAAGGTAGGAGAATGCGCCCAAGCTACCAGAATTCAAGGTCGAAGCTGTTGTTCATGATTTTTCTAACGTTTTTTTGCATATTTTCAAGAACATCATTTAATGAAAATGGCCGACTCTTCCATATGGCATTAAATTGCTGGTTTCTTCGAGGCTATTTAAGGGGAGCATTTCCTTGTTTCTGTTGCATAATTGTAGATCTCGAGGAGGTCCGTTGTAAGTGTTAAATGCTGCAAAGAGGCGCAACCTCTATAAAAACCAATGTAAATCTCATTAGCAAGTATCGGGAGTGAGAGATACTTTTGCTGAAAGCTTTTCAAGTGCTTTGCATGAATATTAGACATTCGGCTCTCTGGTTTCGCAAGCGATTTTCTGTGCATTGTTCCTTCTGCATACTGCATTCCTAATTTGTGCTCGGATCTTTTATTTGCTACTTAGTTTTAATTTTGTATTGAGTTTTAACAATTGCTAGTAAGGGAGTGAGTTCTGGAATGTTATTTTGGAGGTCATTTATGCAAGGTTGCGAGTGGATCACGACATTGTCTTCTATTATTTGTTGTTGTTGTACTTAGAGTTATTTGTTGTTGCTCTTTCTCGATCAGATAAATTCAGCCTACGGCCATATTTCTCGTTTCTTTCCGCATCTTTACAATTTCTTTCCTGTAACTTTGATCTAAAAACAAATTTAGAATAGTAAGGGAACCAACCCACTCTGGAGATTGGTCTGGGAGACATTTCTTTCTCCCAGCATTTCAATGTTGGCCGGGTCTAGGGTGCATCTTATATAAAAATCCTTTCCTGTGGCAGATTCGTGACCAATAGTTTTTGGCACGCCCGGTGGGACAGACTTCTTCTGTCTCAAAAGATCCATAATCGGTGAGATTACCTATTTTATTGTTTTAATACCCGGAGGTCTCAAGATTTTGATGAGCTGTCTTGACCTCATAGCGGAGATTTGTAAGTTCATCTGGCGACTTTGCTGAGTTGAAGATCCGAATTTCTTGATCGTGGACACCTGCCTTTTTCAAGCTAAAAGAAGATACATCATGGCGAGGGTAAGCTGTCCTAGATGGGATGATCCTGGCCCTCTGAATCTCCAAATTCGGCATGAGATTCCCAAAAGTGCCTTGAAAGCCCTACCAAAATATAATGGCACCCAAGGAATGGCTCGAGAGCATGTTGAAGATATTGCCGCTTTATCAACTTTACATGATATAATTCATGAAGATATTATGCTCAGACTTCTGGTTTTGTCTTTGCAAGGAAAGGCGTTACAGTGGTACAGACTGCTCAAGCGCCAAAGCATCAGCTCATGGGATGATCTAGCGGGAGCGCTAATCAAAAGATTCGATGAGGATCTCTTTTACAGTTCTCAGGATCCATTTCAATTCTTCATGTATATCATGAGAGCACCCCTGGAGAGTATCACTGACTTCAATGTTCGCTTTAGCAGAAGTTGGAGGAGAATTCCAGAGATGATCCGACCCACACCCGCCCAAGCCCACTTCTTCTATGTTTGAGCTTTTCATCCAGACTTAAGTCTTCTCTTGTTGCAATCTGGTGAACGTAGATTTCCTCAAATCTTTGAAGAAGCATTACAAGCGGAACAACTTCTGCTCTTATCAGGGAAGTTGCAGTGGAGAGAAGCTCCATTACCTTATCCGATAGTCACCACCCCCATCTACCCTATGCAGTATTCCCCATGCCAGATTCCTTATACTATGTCGGAACCTGAGATGCAGCTGTGTGGAATGCAAGAGCAGCTTTCATCCAAGACCCATAATGGGCATATGCAAGTATTTTCCCAGCCATGGATAATATGGTTGCTTCTAATTTCTATCAGAAGATAGACCTAGAGGAGATGAGTGACAAAGAAGAAGAACAACCTAAGGAGGACATAACTTTGCATAACACGCAAGCATCTAGTCGAGATCTGTTGAATATGCCTCATCAAGAGGACGAATCTGAAGAGATCCTGGAGAAAGTACTGTTTCTTGACAATTTTTGTGATCGAATCCAGGAGTTGGAAGAACCTGTTCTTAATTCACAACCAGGGAACCCTTCAAGATGGTGGCCTTGGCTACCGTATTTCTTACAATGGGTACCTATAGGATTTTTCCATGTGGCAAATTTCTTTGCTACATTATTTGTCGATTGTATGGATACTAGCATGCAGAATAACGTGCCTAGGTCTGCAATATGGAGAACTTTAAGACGAGGTCATCCTAATTTCAAGGAGTGCCTCAAGTATGATAGGATCTGGTCAGGACACTGTCGATTTACCGGATAACCCTCTGAGACTGGGTTTGTGGTGGCGACATGCCAATCATGTCGTAAACTATTGTATATAGTAAAAAAAAAAAAAAAAAAGCAAAAGAGAAAAAAAAAGTATTGTTTTTATTTTTGTTCACCTCGGCTCTTTTTGCCTGCGAGCCGTAGGTGCCTGTTTTTGTTTTTCTTTTTATTCTCCTGTCCCAGCAGTTGGTGGCTTTCTAGCAATTTCTTCCTTCCCCTTCCCTTCTTCTTCCTTTCCCTTCTTCATCTTCCTTCTTCTTTTTCTTCTGTAGTAAAGAAAAGGCCACTGCTGTTGTTTCTTTTCCCCTTTCCTATTATTCCCGCTTCTTCTTATCCCTTTCTTCTAAGTTCTCTGTTGTTTTATGCATTTATTTACAGTTCAGTTCATTCTCATTCCACTTCCATTCCATGATTTCATTCACTTTCATTCCACTTCCATAGCAGCTGGTAGCACAACAGCATTTTGTTACTGTCTACCGCATTACTTTTTTCATTCCATTCATTCCACCATATCACATTCCATTTGCATTTCACCGCCTGTGCAACCGCAGGATCTCACTTCATTCATGTTCATTCCATACTCAGTTGAGCCGAATGCAGTTTCTTGAAGTTTTAGTTTTTCAGCAAAATTTGTTGCAGCAGTCCCTCGAGATGAACCCCAGCAGCTAATTTTTTGTTCTAGGTTTTCATGACTCTATTGCCCAATGGATTCAGGCCTGGGATTCTTGCATACAACAGAACTGTATACCGTGCGAGCCACCAAGAATGTTGGCATTTTTGCCACATTGATTTGATCACTGATTATTCATGCTTAAGCTGCTTAAATTCTAACTTCTCTACAGGTTTTGATGCAAAAAATGGCTAAGTCCGAAAGTTGTCGCGAAATCGCGACAAAAAATAGCATAGAGAGCCAAGTCGAAAAACCGTCGCGATATCGCGACATGTCACAGAATCGCGGGTCGGTCGAGGAGAGAGAAAATCAACACAGAATTGGCACGATTTCGTGACATGTCGCAAAATCGCGGTCAACGTAGTCAACGAATGCAGGTGGGCAGAACCATAGCGAAATCGTGACGTGTTTGAGTTTCACGGCTTACAACGGGCGAAAGGCAGAGGAGCGAAAAACTGTCACGAAATCGCGACAAAACTCAGCCAAAGGCATAAAACTCAATGTCGTAGCGAAATCGCGACGGAAGGTGGCACAAAGCGCATAAGTCAAAAGGCGTCACGAAATCGTGACGCGTCGCATTTTCATGGCACAGGTGGTTTAAAAGGCTTAAGATGCAAAATGGTAGCGATTTCGCTACAGTTAGAAAATGAAGCCAAACAAAGCAAAAAGCGTAGCGAAATCGCTACATGTTCCATGGTCACGGGTCGATTGAAGAAAAAGAGTCTAAGGCAGGAAACGGTAGCGATATCGCTACACTTTTAAGGAGTTCGAGCAGGCCAAAGACGTCACGAAATCACGACAGAAATGGAGAACCGTATAGAGGGCGAAAAAACGTAGCGAAATCGCGCAGCGTCGCATTTTCGTGGTGCAAGCTAGCGAAGGAGATAAAAGGCCGAATGAGTAGCGATTTCACGACATGGTTGTTTTTCGCGGCTTTGAAGCGGCAGAAGCGTACGGAGCAGGAAGACGTCACGATTTCGTGACTTGTCGCATTTTCGCGACCTGTTGCAGTTTCGTGCCTGGAAACAGTTCAAACGGCCCGATGCTATTTTGTGATTTCCAATGATTCAAAGCAGTCCAGAATTGAATGTTTTGCTGATTTTCGATGCGGTCAAGGTAGGAGAATGCGCCCAAGCTACCAGAATTCAAGGTCGAAGCTACTGTTCATGATTTTTCTAACGTTTTTTTGCATATTTTCAAGAACATCATTTAATGAAAATGGCCGACTCTTCCATATGGCATTAAATTGCTGGTTTCTTCGAGGCTGTTTAAGGGGAGCATTTCCTTGTTTTCGTTGCATAATTGTAGATCTCGAGGAGGTCCGTTGTAAGTGTTAAATGCTACAAAGAGGCACAACCTCTATAAAAACCAATGTAAATCTCATTAGCAAGTATCGGGAGTGAGAGATACTTTTGCTGAAAGCTTTCAAGTGCTTTGCATGAATATTAGACATTCGGCTCTCTGGTTTCGCAAGCGATTTTCTGTGCATTGTTCCTTCTGCATACTGCATTCCTAATTTGTGCTCGGATCTTTTATTTGCTGCTTAGTTTTAATTCTGTATTGAGTTTTAACAATTGCTAGTAAGGGAGTGAGTTCTGGAATGTTATTTTGGAGGTCATTTATGCAAGGTTGCGAGTGGATCACGACATTGTCTTCTGTTATTTGCTATTGTTGTACTTAGAGTTATTTGTTGTTGCTCTTTCTCGATCAGATAAATTCGGCCTATGGCCATATTTCCCGTTTCTTTTTGCATCTTTACAATTTCTTTCCTGCAACTTTGATCTAAAAACAAATTTAGAATAGTAAGGGAACCAACCCACTCTAGAGATTGGTCTGGGAGACATTTCTTTCTCCCAGCCTTTCAATGTTGGCCGGGTCTAGGGTGCATCTTATATAAAAATCCTTTCCTGTGGCAGATTCATGACCAACAGGACCTAAGAGATATCATCATGTCTACAAAATTATTGGATGACCGTGGTAAGGAATTTATGCCATACCAGTCAAAATTGACAATTAACTTGTCAAGGATTTGCTTGTAGGCTTTCAGGACCGAGCATTTGCATTGGTAGACCCCCTTAACTTGATTTAAAATGAGTTGGGAGTCATTGATGATGTGGATAAATTTAATATGCATTACCATAATTATATGAAGACCTAAAATTAATACATCACACTCTAAATTATTTTTGGTGTAGGCAAAGTCAAGCTTAAATGACAAAAGGATGGGAACCCCTTGAGGTGTGAAGAAAATAATTCTTGCACCTCTCTCTTGTTTGTACTTAGACCCATAAAATAAAAGGGTGATATCGACATCATATTTAGGTTCGATATACTCTTCGAGCTTAGTAATATTGATGATAGAGTCATCTAGAATCTCTATGATAAGAGGTTTATCATCTTAAAGAGGAGCTTCAGTGAGTTGGTTGATGATGGCCTAACCCTTTATGGATTTTTGGTTGATGAATTCTAGATAGAATGCTATTAATAGCATTATTCATTTTGCCATTCGGATGTTCATGTAAGTGTGACTCATCATATGCCATATAGGATTCACTTTGGCAATGACATACATTATATGGTTGAGCATATATTTGTGAATCTTTTTGGTGGCAAAGGCCACAACAAGGCATAGCAATTTCCATGTATGCATATCTTGTCTCATAACTCACCAAGGTATGGCTAATGTAATAGATAGCTTGCTCTCGATTGACTTCATTCTTTTGAGCCAACATAGTCCCCACAACGAAGTGAGTGGTAGATATATACAAATGGAATGGGATGTCTGATCTAGATGATGATAAAATTGTAGGGGAAGCATTGTAATTTTTGATAGCATTGAAGTCTTCCTAACACTCTATGGTCCATTGAAATATGACCTCCTTTTGCAATAGATGATTGAATGGCTTTTATTTATATAACAATTGAGTGATAAATAACAAATCACTTGAATCTTACCTTGCAAACTATGAAGTTCTTTAAGGGTTGTATGGGATTGCATTTCGATGATGGCCTTGACCTTATTACTGTCCAATTAAATGTCTCTCTTAGAGATGATGAACTCTAAAATTTTCTTTGAAGTGACACACCAAAGATACACTTTTTTGGGATTAAGTCGCACATTATGTTTGAGAAGGCTATCAAAAATTTTACATAAAACATCGATATACCCATGGAATATTTTGAATTTGACCAAGAGATCATCAACATAATATTTGATGATTTTGTGCATGTAATCATGGAAGATGTAAGTCATTGCTCATTTGTATGTAGCTCCTTAATTTTTTTAAGACCAAACAACATGAATTTATAGCAAAATATCTCCCAAGGTGATGTAAAAGCTATTTTGTGCTAGTCATCAGGATTGAATTAAATTTGGTTATATATAGAAAATCATCCATTAGAGAGAGTATTTCATGGCTCATCATGCAATCCACGAGCATATTGATGTTAGAGAGAGGAAAATAATCCTTAGGACATGCTTTCTTAATATCACAAAAATCAATGCAAATGTGTATTCCCCCATTAGGCTTGCTAATAGGCACCATGTTTGAAATCTACTTTGGATAGTCAATTGGTTGAATAAAGTCCATGTCTAAGATTTTTTACAACTCTTCTTTAACCATGTGGGCTATGGTAGGATGAATTTTATTCCTTATATTTGATCGACTTAGTGCTAGGGTTCAATGTGAGGTTATGAACTACAAGGTTTGGGTCAAGGCTAGGCATGTATTTATAAGTCATGCAAAGACCTCTTGATACTTTGTTAAAAGTGTGATAAAGCTTTGTTGCTCTTTGGTTGAGAGAATTTTTCCAAGCTTGATGATTTTGGGGTTATCTAGATTGTACTGATGTTGACATCAATGGTTTCCTCGATGAGATTTTGGGAATCCTCCTCAAGTTGATGAGGGATGGGACTAATATGGATGTCATTTGTAGCATTATTTGGAATGGGTGGTACAACCTCATTGACTTTGGTGCTATAAAAAAGAAGACCAAGAAGAGGGTGAAGGAGGAAAGTAAATATTTGATTTTTTGAGCAATTGATCTAAGGGATAGAAATCAAAAGTATTTGAAGGGAATGAAATCCACTTGAATTCAATGAGATTGGTATTTATGGGAATGAGATACATAGGGTCATATGGATTATGGAGGAGCGTGCATAAGTAAAAAAAAATTGTGTTGACTTGGGGAAATGAAGGGTGTTGTATATTAGAGTTTGGGTTTCCTTGCACATGTTCTCAAGGAAGGAGTTGATTGATAATAGGTGGTTAAGAATCAAGTGGAGGTGGCCATGGTAGATGTGGGGGATTTATGGGTATATTTAGGCTCTCCAATGGAAGAAGTAGAGGAAAAATGTGGAGTAGAATTAGGAATAAACATAGATAAAAGTAATCTATATTTGTGATGGGTATAACAAGAGATGATTCATATTTAGAGTTATCATAGACAATCAAAAGTGCCTCAAATGACTCATCCAAAAAATAATCTAAAGTGTCGTATGATATGGAATGGATGGTGACAACTTGGAAGAGGTTTGTCAATGATGTGAGATCATGCTTAAGATTAGGGTATTCATACTCACTTTTCTCCTTGAGGTCAAGGGTGATACATTGAAGATCATCTTTGAGGAGGATGATTGGAGAATGTTGATCATAGCCTAAGACAAATTTTTCTCAAGGAGGTTGAGAATGAGGTTCCAAAATAGTATGCATTACTTTAGTGTAGTGGCAAAGACTGCATCCTTGCCAATTGAAGTGATGAAAGTAATTCATGGCAAATGAAGAATTATCCAAAAAGTCAATGTTGCCAGAGAAAAAGGCTTTAGGTTCTTTATCAAGAGGTTTATCTACTAAGGAATGGATTCCCCATACATTAAATTTGTGTGATTAGAGGAGGATCCCATTGAAATAATGGTGTTAATGGTTAAAGGGGTATGGCTAGGGTGACCAAAATCCCTAACCAATTCTACAACTAGAGGCAAAAATACTATATTATGTACATGGTACTCTCCCATGCCAGAAGTGGTCATATGTACAAAACTAGGGATTTGAGATGAGAGCATTGAAGAGGGCGATGAAGAGGATAACTATGCATTATCCATGAAAGTGGAGTGGGATGTAGAGGATGGCAAAATGGTAGTGGATATCCTTTGATCTATGTCAAGGATGGATGGATATATTTTAGATGAGTTTGAAGGTAGGGGTGGATCAAGTATCATGGAAGAAGATATGTTTTGGGATGTAGGTGTAGGTGTAGGTATGGGGATATAGAAGGGGTAATAGTAGTAAGAGTGAGATTGGTAGTATCTTATCTAATGGGAGAGGTGATGGGAGAAGGTGGAGGAGCCTTGAGATTGTGGAAATTATTAGTGGAAGAAGTAGAAGGGTGTGATCTAGATGGAGTAGGTGGGGATGATTGATAAAGAAGTCCAGAGGGATGGGATAATGTGACATAGGTGTAATGGGTGGGGTTGAGGATAGAGGTTTAGCCCTTTAATATGATGGATGGGTATAAGGAGAATACATATAATAAAGATATTAAGGATGAGGTTGAATGAATTACATGCTAGAAGAAGGGTGGAATGATTGAGCATTAGAAGGATAGGGGAAGATGGGTAATGTTGAGAAGGAATATTTGAAGAATATGAAGAAGATGGATGATTTTTATTTAGAGTAGGATGAGTGTTGTAGTTGGTACCAAAGGATGAAGAAGGAGGGATTGGATTGGGTGAGATCAAGTGTGTGGGTTGTAGATTGGAAATGTGAGGGGTAGGTGAGAAAGTGAAAGATGTGATTGGTTGGTGTGATGAGCTAAGTAGGTGATGAGTGAGAGATATATGTGTTGAAGGCAAAGAAGAATTATGCAGGTGTGTTACCATGTGGTAATACTTGAATGATTTGTCATCCATTAGAACAGATGCGACTCTCATGTGTGTATTTGAGGTAATAATAGAAGGTTGAGGGTACATACCATATATCTTGTATCCAAAGTCCACCTAGGAGTACATTGTATTGCATCTCTTCATCCAAGACATGACATAGAGTGTGGATAGTCTGGACCCCTACTTGGATAGGGAGGATGACTATTCCTAGCATTGAGCATAAGGTGTTATTGAATGCTCGTAGAGTGAAGGTAGTATCGATGATATGAGTTGGTGGAAGATTGATATGTTTGAGGGTGGATGATGTGGTGATGTTGATGGATGAGCCTATGTAAATTAAGACATGTTTGAAGATTTTTTGTAAATAGTGGCCATGATGTGCAAGGGTGGATCTAGTCCTTCCATAGAGATAGTCTTAATATCAGTGTCATAAAATGTAATGGTTGATAAAGTGCAAGTTTAAATGTTACCCATGAAATTGGTAAAAGCATTAGGGTCATGGGTTTGTAGCTCTATGGCTTTGAGGATATCCATTAATACCTCTTGATGGGGAGGTGATTGTTAGATTAATTCATAAATTGAGAGCTTAGTTGAGGCTATTTTGAGGCTATGGGTAAGCCTACTTTTTATATGGATGATTGGTCAAGAATGAGGTATAATGGTGTCTTACACTAGTAGAGGTGACACTATTGATGAGGATGACACATTTTAGGGGTCAATAGTTTGTGTAGGTGGATCTAGGTATCATAGTTTTTTGGTGACCACATGAATTATGCCAACAAAACCTAGATAATTGAGGGTATTGTTGACATGGTTAACTTAATTTTATTGAGGGGAAGTCGTATTATATCTAGTGTCTGATTGTGTTGTGCCATGTTGTGGTAACAAGGTTTTATAGGTACCCAAATTTTGAGTAGGGGAAGCAAGAGGATTATTAAATTTGATAAGCCCCATCTCAATCAAATCCTATACTTTATGCTTAAGTTGGATGCACCTATCGATATCATGACATTTTTATTTATGATAGATGCAATATAAATTTTATTTATACCCTCATCCTCAAGGTTTGTTTGGATCTTCAGGTCTTATCTTAGGTAACGAGATTAATTGTGTATCCATAATTTTTTGAAATATGTTGGATAGGGGCTCTAAGAGAGGTATGAATTTGCATTGGGTTGTTGAGGGTGTGCCATATGATGAGTGGTATTTTAATTTTGGGTAGGAGGTGATACAATATTGTATGCTAGCTATTGTGGATAATAAGAAGGTTTTTGTGGTAGAGGTTGAGGTTGTTGTTGGGGATGTTGAGTGGTCGGGCTGCTCAAAACTACCTAGTTGACTTGGGTAGGCTTGGATTGATTGTTTTTGTTGTTGCCCTTGGTAGTTTTACCTGACCATTTATTATTTTAGATTTTAATTTATAATTCTTGGATTTGATATCATCAATAATTTTAGCTTGAGTGAAAGATTCCTCAAGAGTTTAGTATTATTGGAGTTGAAGAAGGGATATTGATTTGGAACTACTCTAAGAGAATATTCGAGTTAGCTCAATGATGAGGATAGAGAATGGTAACTCAGTTAGTATCACTCTCCATAAATTTCCATAATTGAGGATAGACTCATCATCAAATTGATGAAGGTTGGTGAGATCCATCAAGGTTATCTTCTTAATTTTTAGAGTAAATTGCTCTAGGAAGAGATTTACCAGTAGTTTGAAATTGTACAAGTTGTGTCTAGGTAAATGGTTGTACCAATCCAAAGATCCTCTCGTAAGGGATAGAAAAAAATTATAGATAATAAGGGTATCTATCTCATTGATGAGGTAATAGACATTGATGAATGTGCTCAAGTGATCCCGAGAAACCTCTTTGCCCTTGAACTTTTTGAATTTGGAAATTTTTAATAGGAGAGGATAAGGTAGCATTGGGATCGAGGGGTTGATGGGGTAGTTTTGAAGTTGACTCGGGGTTGGATTTTGATATCCCATACCTATAACTTGAGATTCCAAACTATTGATCTTGTTGGCCAACTGTTGGAATGCATCTAGAGTGGCTTAAGGAGCTGAATAGTGAGTGCCATGATGAGTCAAATTGTATGGCTAGATAGGGGGATATGATTGGTGTGAATAGAGGTGATGGTAATGGTGGTGGTTAGGGTCAGAATATTGTGCTTGTGGGACATGGGATCCTAAGGGTGGATATTTATGAGAATGATTATGGGTGTGCAAGGGATGTTATGGTGGTTATTGAGTGTGTAGTTGATGATAAGTAGGTGGTTGAAGTGGGGAATATGATTACAAGTAGGAATGAAGGTATTTTTTAGAGGTTATATTATGCATTTGTTGGATAGGGTGTGATTGGTATGGTTGAGAGGTAGGTTGATACATATTAGGAGCATAAAGGTATTGATAAGGTGGTGGTTGATGTGGGTGTGGGTTAGGTTATTGTATAAGAAGCCACTTATGAGATTCATGAGGGTGATAATAGATTATAGGTACCATGGGTAAACAAGAGGCCCATGATGGTGATTGGGGAAAGAATAATCCCTAAGGTAGCGGATGAGATGAAGGATGGGAGGTTTGAGGTGGTTGTTGAGGAATGTGGGTGGTGTGTAAATAATTGATGTGACAAGATGGGCAATGGTTAGGAGGTACTTTATGGGAAGATAACTGTTGATAAGATGATCCAAGATTATAGAATGACAATGGATAAGTAGAGCATATGGTAGAAGAATATGCAACTTGTGCACCCATGATATGAATGGTAGGTGATGAAGAATAAGTGGTGGGAGAAGCAACATGGAAAGCTATGGATTGAGGAGATGGGTTAGGAAATTAGAAAAAATAAGAGGGATTGGATGAGTGTAGATTAGAAGTAGCATAAAATTAGGCCAAATGATGTGGGTGATAAGTGTGTGTGATGTAATAAGGTGATTTAGAAATATACGGGCATTGTGATGAATGGACATGATTGGAGGAAGATAGGTGATTAAGATCGATGGCCATAAACATGTGTTGTGGAAGGGTGGCACTAGTTCTCCCAGGTTGTGAGGACACTGGTGGTATTCCAAAAGTTTGCACAATCAATGTATGGTAAAAAATAGAAGATGCAAGAGGTGATGGAGGATGATAAGACTTATAAGCTTGCACCTAGGTGAGTGTGGAGTTAGTGTAGATGGGAATATGTAGCAGGGGTAAATATGAAGATAATGAGCTAGGTGGTGGTGGATGTGATGAGGAAGGGTCTTTGAGAGCATGAGGCGATTGGATATGGTAAATTGAATTAGTAAAAAATAGATGAGAAACTTTGAGATCAATGAGCATGATGTTTGGCTTGGGTGAGGAAAGGGGAGTCTTAGGATGAGGGGACTCAGAAGTGGTGGTGTGAGTGAATTGGTGATTGACATCTTGATCAAACCCAATGTTATGACTCTTAGGTGGGGGGGAGATGTAATGATGGACATCATCAAACATGCTACCCTAATGGATTTGGTATGCATCCCCTTGATGAGTTGAGGGAGTGGTTAAAGAATGGGTGGATTGATCTAAATGGTCCATGGAGACTTGGGTTTTGGAAGAAGCCTTGGATTGATTATGGGTTGTTACCATAGGCTATCTAGAATGAAAGAGTGTTGATGGATGCTCTCTTTTATTTTTATTTTTTTTCTTTTCTAAGGAAAAACACACTACCTATTCAAACATAAAATCAAGCAAACAATTGTTTATTTTTATGTTTTCACTTTGAAGTTTTGCTTTTTTTGATGATTTTTTGATGTTTTTTGGGTTTTCTGTGTGCTTGATGTTTTCTAGACCTAGGAACTATGAAGGATTATGGAATGAAATCTAGAAATGTGTGTTTATGCCCACCCCCCTAACAAGAAATGAGACCCATTTGGATAAAATGGCTTCCTAGGATGATGGGTTGGTTCCAAGTATCCTAAGGGAGTAAAAAAAACCTCTCAAGAGAGGTTGCAGTGTATACATCTTGTTACTTGCCTAGCTAGGTTTTTTTTCTTCACCCTCAATTAGGCTTGGATATAAATAACTACGAGTCTAAAAATTATTAAGCCCTATTAAAAAAAGGGTATATAACCTCAAAATTACCTTGAGCTAGCCCCAAGGGTAACCAAATTCTCGATGATGAAATCCAAGAAACTATGTGATCTAGCTATGGTGTCTAAAAGGGCTCAATCGATGGTTGGTGGTGAAATCCAATGTCATCAAGAGATTTTCCTTGCAAGAATATTTGTGGAATATAACATGAAAATGTGTGTGATTTGATGTGTCTTTTGATTTTGATTTTTTATTTTATGTTGTTTTGGGTTGTGTTTGTTTTTCTTTGATGCCTATTTACCATGCAAGTTTAAAACTAACCCTAAATATGTAATGAAAGCAATGATCTAATGTGTTATTAAAATAAATATTAATCTAAATGAGCTTATGGAAACATGCACAAATTGATCTATTGATTTTGTAAAGGAAATAATAACTTAAGCTACTAAGTTTTGAAAAGCAAATGACCACTAATTCGAGTCTTTGATTTTTTGAAAAAAAAATGACAGCTAATCTAATGCATCTTGAGTATTTTGAAAGAATATAAAGAAATTATTAAGCAACTATGCCTTTGAATTTTTGAAAAAAAATGGAAAGAAACAAATAAACTAATATGCCTTTGAGCTTTTGAAGAAGAATCCACGAAATAACTATGCTAGTGCTCTTTTTTTTAGATTTTTGAAAGGAATAAAGGAGAAAAGAGATTCAAACAAACAAATGAAATGAACTATGCTACAAATTTTTGTGCAAAATTAATACATGAGCGACTAACCTATAAGCCAATGTTGGAATGAAAGGAAACTAAGCATTTTATATCTTTGAACCTAAGCCTATGCAGTGGTTTTTTGAGCTTGAGGACCACCCTAGGTGGTTGTATCTGAGCTTGAGAACTACCATGGGCATTTGTGTTTGAGCTTGAGAACCACCTTGGGTTATTGTGCCTAAGATTGATAACCACCTTGGTAGGTTGCATCTAAGCTTGAGAATCACCTTGGGTGGGCGTGTTTGAGCTTGAGAATTACCTTGGATAGTTGTGCCTAAGCCTATGAGGGTAGATCTTGCAAGGTCTAGCCTTGATTTGTGAGGTGTGACTGTGTCTTTATTTCCCTTGGGTTCTTGTAATAGAGACAAAAAGTAAGATATTAGGAAAGTAAGCTAAACAAGCATTCAAACACAAATAACCCTAAGCAAAACACACAAGACATGTTATGCTCGATGCAAGTGCCAAAGTTGATGTAAAATGACAAGTGTCAAATGTGTTGTGGGCAAAGTTTCCCACCGTGATCGCCATTTGTGTGAAAGAGAAAATGCACCATAACAATGAAATATAGATAAAATGCAATATAAATATATTTGAAATAGATTTGATATTGATAATCTTTATCTTTTACAAATTTGCATTTCTGGTTACAATTGAACTCCCAAAATGGAGAGTTTTCTTTTAAAAGTAAGATCTTGTTAGCTTTTTAAGGTGTATGCCAATGGAGAATACAATCACAGGGTATGAAATATGCATAAATGTAAGATGCAAAAATATGCTATTAATGGAAAGTGATGAAAATGATACAATGCAATATGGAGGAAATGAACACTCCATAACTGAAACTAAATAACTATATTGTACCCCATCATCAATCTACACGGTGATCCACACACTATACCTATTACTACCTACAATGATATATAATAACTCACTATGATGCCCTTTATATAGAAATATGGATTGCATGACCAACACTCTACCTAGTTGTACAAGGGGACACCTTGCACATTTACAACTTGCACATAGACATTGTGCATTTATTATATTCCTTGAAGTAACTAGCTAACTACCCCCTATAGTAATATCCTACTATAGTTATGTACCAAGGGTGGTACATTTACATGACCTAAATTATGTAATATACTCTAACGCCCCCCTGTATTACATTATTTGGGTATTGAAGACTTTAGTCTTCAATATGGATAGTCTTGTCTTGAATAGTCTTTGGCTTCAATTGGTTTTTCTTTTGCAATAGAATTCATGTTATATCCAATGTTCCTTGTTGTCTTGCATTTTTTATGAACTAGAGATATCATAATTTTGCATGTTGCAAGTGGATTTGGGTAGATCCATATCTCCTTCTTTGATTCTTTGTATAATCTACTTCTTTGATCTTCACAAATGTTAAGCTTGAACTTATTGTCATGGATCCTTATGAAATGAGATCTTGAAAGAAGCAATCTATTTTGTGTAGTAATATTTATTTATAACTTCTATAGTACTTATATTTATAGTAATAGAAGAAAGATAAATGGTTCTTTCCTCCATAATATTTACAAGGATGGAGGTTCTAGCAGTTCACCTTTTCATGACCAATTTGATTGTAGTAAGTGCATAGTAAATATATTCCAACTGGTTTGTTATCTATTTTAGGAATATCATGTTTATCTATCTCCTTGATGAGATACTTAAACCATATGTGGATAATTGAAGAAATTGCATTCTTATTTTGTTCATACATTCATATGATCTCTTTTTGTTCAATATTCTTTTCTTCCCCTATATCTTCATTAGTGTAGTTATCACCAATTTCTTTTGTTGTCTCACTTGAAGATGTAACAGATAGATCTATCTTTCCATTATCAAAAATCATTCTAATCTCTATTGATTCTTTCCTATTATTATCCACTGAATCATCAATCATGCTTCAAATCCAAGTTGGTATTTTTCTTAAGCCTTTTCTGATAGCATTATTCAAGATGTTGGTAGACATCCTTATGACTCCCTAGATAAGGGTATATGAATTAATTTGATAAACCTATCCAAGGCTTAGGTTTTGTAGAATTCCTTATATCTCTCTAGTTAAGAGATATGAACTAATTTGATAAAACATTTTTTTATAATTAGGTTTTGTAGGCTTCCTTATATCTCCCTAATAATTAGAATATGCTTAGTTCACCTTCTAAGTTGATTTTGTAATATATTGAGAATAATAAACTTACTAATTTTGCCTTATCTATCCCAATGAAGAATTCTTTAATGGTTGGATTTCTATTGTTTCCTTAGAATGAGTATGAGATAATTTTACCAATTATTTCCAACTCTATATGAAGGCAATTGATTTGATTCTATTTCCAACATATTAAATTTCTAAATTCCAATTATATATATTTAGTTTGAAGTAGTATGTTTTATATCTCCCTACTTTTTGGAATATTAGAAAATAATAATATTTGCAAATTAATATTGATTTAATCAAAGTTGACAACCTTATGTCTCCTACTTTATTAATTGCAAATATAAATATTTAATATCTTGAAATAAGCTTGCTTGATAATCACTAATGCTTGTTAGGTTTATTCCAATGTAATATATCACCTTTTAACAATGCAATAGTCTATGTCATCTTATAACTCTAATTTTTATTAAAGTAAGCGATTTTAATTGTTAATTTTGTAAGGCTTGATGCTCTACGTGTCTTTGAGTATTTCTACACACTTCAATAGCTGATTGGTATGTATCTCAATGTTGTATTGATGTTTCTTTTACCTTGTTGTTCAATGAATGGCTTACATGTTCTTCCTTTGAGCTGTGCACTTTTATAATATCTATTTTAGCTTGGTCTCATCATTAATGAGCGCTTATCACTATAGGAATTGAATGCCGGTTTATGATAGTACTCACTACCTTCTTTGAATCTGATTTTAGCATGCTCTTACTCACTCAAACATTGTAATTTCTTCTCTTTCACTTAACCTTTGTTGTTCATCTATGCCATGGAATTGAATGTTTATGTAGCTACATGGCACGTGCATCTTGAGTCATGCCTAAGATATTTTTAATCCTTCTTTGAATGATGTCCAAATGGCCTTTGAGATCCAATGTGCATGGGTCTTCTTTTGTAACGCTCATGGCTGATCCTAACACTTTTGCCAAGTGGATTATGGGCTCCAATCATGAATGGAGATGTAACATTCCTTCCTATCAAAGATGATTTTGTAACTCCCTTCACTCTAATGTTCAAGTGTTTGCTAATGATATGGGCTGAGCGCTTCTTGTCAGTGATGAAAAATGGAAGATCGCATGCATTTTACCTCCAATTCTTCTCTTCTTCTATATATTTTACTTGCCAATGTAAATCCAATTGTTTCTTGTTCCTTAACACTTATTCCAAGCAAGTATGAGTTGGCTCTTGATTCGATGGAGGTATTAAGAGCTTAGATATGGTTCTATAGTAGTTCAAGAGCTGATTTGAGCACTTCTTTGGTGGACGTCTTATCCAATTAAGGGATTGGGTATTGCTCTATGTTTTTCCTTTCAATTCATTAGTTCAAATTATTCCTTTGCAATGTTAGTAGATAATAACCAACGTAAATAAATAATGACCCTTTTTTGATATTTTGTGCTTTAGATTGGTTGCTAGGAATACCTAATTTTATGGCTATAAGGATATCTTTGGACACTGTAATGAGAGCTCTTTTTTAGCTCTTCTCTCTTGATTTGGATAGTGCTCCTCTACGATTGCTTTCATGATATCCTCTCTTGTGGAGGATGTGTCTTCAAGACACTCAAGTTTTTTCCTTTATCCTACGTAGGACAAGATGTTATGCTGTAGAATAATGTATATAGAATTTTTATAGAATACCTTTATTTGTACCTTCTCTTTTGCAAGCTTCTTTTGCTAACTTTAAAGGCGGATTCTCCATACTATTTCTTGTAGGCGAGGGTTGATTTATGTTGTTTTATTTTCTAGACAACTATCTCCTTTACTTGGTTAATCTACTAATGAACCTAAGCTAATAATCATGTAGATAATGTGCCCTTGAAGGAGTAATTTTTGCACTAATAATTTACCCATAATGAGCTCATAGTGCACCTTGAATTTGAGACTCACCAAGCCTCAATTTGTAGCTTCTATCACTAATTTAGTGGTTGCTTTCTTCTTCTCCAATCCTTGGAGGAATTTTTATCTACTTGGTGGCTTCTATAGGTCATAATACCTTGTAGGTATTGAGTTATGAAGAGTGTCTTTAGACACTTTGATTATTTATAGATTTTGTGCCTTTGACCTTAACAATCAATACATGAAATAATCCTTTGAGAGTAACTAGTTTAATAAACAACTAGTATAGTGCAATGAACCAATAATATTTCCAACTTAATGCACTTTAATAATCTCTCCTTATTTCTCCTATTTATAAGCTCTCAAATTAGTTTCAAATTCACTTAATAATATCTACAAGATTCTTAATGTATTCATTTTATCAATAATTAGATAATAGGAAGAATGTATCTAACTCTTATTAATGTGTGGTAACAAACTGTTGGTCAAATATCTGCCTAATCAATAAAAACTACATGTATGCACCCTAGATACGACCAACATTGAAAGGCCAGAGGAAATAAATGTCCTCCATGCCAATCTCCAGAGAGGGCTGGTTCCCGAACTAAATCCTACAATGGTAAGAGACTAGGGATACAGGAAATAAATTGGAAATAATAGAAAGAAATGGGAAATATAGCCACAGGCCGAAGTGCAGGATTGGTGTTAGAATCACTAGCAGAGAAAAACCCATGCAAAAATTAGTATTTATGAAAGGAAACAAAACAAAACAAGCTCACAATATTGCCATAATAACTATAAAAAATGGTACTCTAGCATTCACTTTCTCCTTAGAAACTTTAAATCCAATAGCAGAATTTAAATTTAACAGCAAATTAGATGGGCGAATGGAAATAGAAGCACACTACACATAAAATAATTATACACAAGACCACTCACAAATTTAGAAATTTGATGCCTTCTATTGATGCAAAGAGCTTAAGGAAATCTCTCACAAAATGTCTAACCTCCCTCCTTTTACAATGAAATTTACCTAGTATTTATAGAGGTTTTTGCCTTTTTCATTTAATACATATAGGGGAAGAATGTCTGGGAATCAAAGAAAAAATCAGCAAAATCCTCCTTGAATTCCTAGAAAATCCATTCTCTAGGGGAACAAATTCTTGAAAATCCAAACTTCAGATGAAGGTGCGTATGTTAGGAGAAAATATTAAATTCTTTGGATCACCTCTGATACATTGGAAATCATGAAGGCTCGTTTCCATTCGCCTTCCTCTTTGTGATCCACAAAATGGAGTAATTAAGAGTGTCTTTCATTTAAAGACAATTTCAAAATCTTAACCAAAGTTCCATTCGTTTGATTTATCTTCATCCAACATTAGTTTTGCCCCTTTAGACGTGCATGATCTTGATACAAATAGGTTTTCCCAATTCAAGGGGTGAACGACATGTTTACCCCTAAGGGAAGGTGAATGTGATTTTCCATCGTCGCTAGGTGGTTCACCCATAGGAGAGGTGAACGGTGTGTTCACCCCTTGAATAGGGTGAATGTAATTTCATTCAGGCGCATGACCCCTCAAGGCGATGCCAAGGCACGTTCATCCCTAGAAAGGGTGAATAACATGTTTAACCCTAAGGGAGGGTGAACGCAAATTGTCAATCATGTTCACCCCTAGAAAGGGTGAACAACACGTTCACCCCTAAGGAAGGGCGAATGCAATTTACCATTTTTTAATTTTTGCCATTCTGCTTTATAAAAGTGATTTGCCCCTAGGAAGGGCAAAAGGGAAGTTTGCCCCTAACGAAGGGCAAAAGGAACGTTTACCCCTAAGGAAGGGCGAACGTCAATACATAAGATTTTCTAGCAATTTCGTTCAAGTTTTGTATGAAACTCATTCTTTTCATTTCTTTGGAACTTGAAGGACATCTCTCCATTAATACATTCAAATGCATTGGATTTTTGAAAATTATTACAACTTATTACAACTATCCAAAAAATAAAGGAGACAAATATATTATCGCTTTATACAAAATTTCCAATGAATACAAAATGGCCAACATTTCTTGGCGACTCACGGGGTATCCAAATCGCATGGATGCAAGTGATCCCAGGCCTTTATCCATTGGATGCAGAGTTATTTTTTCCAGTTGCTGCTACCTTATTAGCCATGGAAGATTTCTTCTTGGATGCTTGTTGTGCACGTTATGCTTCTTCCTATTCTGCTACGGCTACAATGAGAAGTACTTTCGCACGTTAAACCTCTTCCACTGCCTTTGCCACTGCTTCATGATCAACCACTACTTTCTCTTCCTGCTCTATGATAATCTCTGAAATGGCCTTGTAGGTGCGAAAAACCCCTTGCCAAGCTTTAGTAGTAAATAAGTAGGGAACATTGAGAGATTCATAAACAAAATGAATATTTTGCACATCCGTCAAGTTGAGGCGCTTCGAACACTGGGCTAATTCATAAAGAGACAACTCCAAATATGTATAATTTTCAATTAGAGGCAACACTTGTGCTTTAGTAAGGGGATACATTAATGCATTAATGTTTGCAGTATCTTCAATGAATGCACTCTAGAGCTCTTACAATTGCTCCATCGAAAGAGGTTCACCCCATTCATCTAGGAAGGTAATGAAATGCAGTCGATCAATAGTCTCAAAATGAGACATCAAAATAGTATGCTCTCGCTCAATAGTATTGAGGATAGCCTGCCCTTCATTTACAAGGTCCATGCGCTAAAAATAGCTCCATAGGGTTACGCACGCTCAGGACCAGGCATAATCCATCTCATTAAGAGGACGAATATTTAGAGATGTATTCAACAATACTTGTATCTTTACAGATGTCTCCATATAGGGCGAAAGCAACTCTTCCACTGAGTCAATCATTTATTGCCCAAGTTGGATTTGTATCCTTGCTTCCCATAAGTACTGCAACACCTTGACGGATTGTGTGGCCAACTTGGTAGAATTTCAGATGGAGCAAAGGTGAATATCTCTTACACTATCGCATGAAAATCCTACAATAGGTACGGCCTTGGATTCTAGTTGATTCTTGATTTCTTCGACCTGCTGTTGAAGATTATGCATTTCAATTCTAGCAGCATCACGCTCCTTTAGGTGCACCTGAACTTGATTGCATAAATATTCATTTTTAGTGGTTGTATTTTCTTCTGTTGCCTTGCTCTTGGCCAAGGCATTTTCAAGCTCCAACACCTTATTTTGCACTTCAAAATATTTTTCTTTAAAATTCTCTCCATCCAAATATAACAAAATCATATAAACTTGCATATTATCCATTTTTTCAATGGGATCAATCCACGTTAGATCCTCAGTGATAGTCTCATAAACATAATCTTCAAGCTGCAATTCTCCTTGAGGTTTTTGAACCAGTGGAGTGAATGTTGTCATATGAGCCTCCTTGGTAATTGGATTGGAAGCCACCTTCTTGATCGGATGTGCTAGCTCCAAAGCTTCTTTTCATTGCATACTCTTCAACCATTGGAAAGATCTCAGATGTGACAAATTTAATTTTTCAATATATGGCTACTTGCAGGCTACCTGCACATCTCGGATAGTCTACAGCTCCAAAAAGGGTGTAAATGGAACAAATTTTTTTGAGCGACTAGACCCAATGGACACAGATGATACAGATTGCAGTGAAGGAATGGACATGGGAATGGTGAAAGGGAGAGAAAGGGTGGAGAGAGTGGAAGACACAGGTACAGTTGCAGTTATACTAATTTTAGATGGAACTTGGGTACTAACAGCCATAATAGTGGAGGAAGTGATGACCGAGGGAAGGGGATGGAAAAAAGGATTTGCCCCTAATGCATATGAACTAAAAGAAACAAAAGATGAAGAAGCAGGAATGAAAGAAGGAGCAATAGCAATTTCAAAAATGGAAGAAGTCGAAGCGAAAGAAGAAACCATAGAAAATGAAAAGGAACGACTACCAAAATGTGGAGGGATAGAAAGTGGAGGAGACAAAAACGTAACAGATGGGATCAAATAAGAAATCATTGTGTGCTCGATGAGAGAGAGAAGAAGAGGGAAAATATGACATACCTTGGGGCATGAACACCACTTGTTCTGTAGATGAAAGAGGTTGCGCAAATACCTCCTCTTCTTGATTTACCTCTAGTTTGCCAACATTTAGGGCTATCCCATCATTCATAATCTCAACATGAGAATCTTCAGAAAGCTGCTCTTCCTCTTCTTGCTCTGCCATTGGAAATATTTGTGCTACAGAAGTAGGAAGTTCAACATTGGGTGAAGGCTTTGCTATCGAAACAAAGGTTACTGTAGAACTTGGTACAATAGAAATTGTAGTACCTGAAGACATGGGTTATATAATAGTGAAAGTAGTAGCTGCACCAGTGTGAGGCCGTTTAGCTACTATAGGAAATGGAGGTCCCATAGGTTGTTTCTGTTGTTTGGGAGTGAGAACCTCCTCCTGAGGGTGTTGCATTCTCTATGATCACCTTTGGAAAAAATATTGTTGTTCTTCTTCTTCTTTTTTTTCCTTAGTGTCATCCTCAACTATAGGATTTTCCTCTTCAGGTTCACTTTCACCACTTTTAGACTGCTGAAAAATTTACGGTAAAACAGTAGAAAAAACAACGAGCTAATAAGATTTCACAAACTTATCATAAATTCCAAAAAATTGGGTATCAAGATTCATCCCATAAGCATTATACGGCTTCCTCCTATGAACACGCATCACCCACCAATTCATAATTTTCTCCTTCGTCCAATCAAGATTCACTTCTTGGACAGTTGTGAACAAACCCGGAGGAGGAATATGTGTTGCATTATTTTTTGGATTATACTCCGCTTCCTACTCGTAGTAATCTTGCCATGGAGAAAGGGAGGACATATTTTCTATATGCCAGTTCATGTTTAGCCCATCAAAATTATTTCGTCGCCTCTAAATATTCGGGCATGGGAAACAATGAAAGGAATTCACCTTAATAAATTCTAATAACTTTCTGAGTGGGTCATAGCGCCAACACTGTGGTAATTCAATTAATCCCAGGTCTTGAAGGGCCACCATAAAAGGGCAATTTTTCCCAACCTGATTCACTTCTATACTTCTGAAATTGAAAGGCATAGTACAAGTTGTCTTTTTTCCTCACCCAGAGCCATATATATCATTGATATAATCCATCTGGAACACGACTTCCATTGCAAAAATGTTCGCAGTAGCAAAATAAGGCAAAAAAATTGGTTTACCTATATATCCAAAAATTCAAACTACCACGCCATGAGTGAGCAAAAATATTTTGCCCTCTTTCTTCGAAACAACTGCATCTCTCAAGTCATGAGGCACTCGTTTGCAACTGCCACAAAGCAATTCAATGGCAGGACCTAAAAACTAGCTATTAAAGTTGTAGATGAAATCTTTCTTCATTAACACTTGATTCCACTTATAAACTGGTAGAGGCTCATTATTTTTACCCGTCTACTTAACAACGATAAAAGAAAAATGTTGCTGCATCTAAAAAAAGAACCATACTAGCAGTGAAGTATATAGAAATGATCTAGATTTCCCTTCCTGCAATATCTGTAACTGTGAATTGATTCTTCATGAAATAAATTCGGCCCAATAAAAATAAATCTGATTTCCACCCTACCTCATAGCAGCGGACGAATAAAACTCCACCTTGCAAATACATTGAGCCATAACTGCCTACCATTTATGCACCATTTCATTTGAAGGCAACCCAACAATCCAGGCAAGCATGGAATATATGTCCTGGCACTTGAATTCTAAAAGAAGTTTTGGCAAACTCGGTAGCTGCCCCATCTGTGGATCTTTGGTAAGATGAGTTTCCATGAATTGTCTCATTGTAACTGTGGAGACATACCTATCCTCTTGTTCATTCGTATGGATATTTTTGTTTATTGCATAATTTAGCGTGCTTACTCCATAGGTGAAAGCCTCTCGGATCTCATCCAGTGTAATCATGAATAGAATCTCTTGTTTGGCATTTCAGACGACCCTAGTAGAGGAGTCATAAAATTGTGCAGTTAACTGAATAAGCTTGGGGCATGGATGCATAGGCAAACAAAGATACCATGAAAGTTGTGAATTGTGAGGTGTTGTGTGACAACTATTGTAGGAAAATCCTTGACTCACTGCGGCTTTGACCTCTTCCCTCAACTGGTCAACTCCTTTATGCATGATCAAACAATCACCAATTTCAGCCATATTATCTTCATAAGGATCTAGGCCATCATAATAATTTTGTCGAGCTTTCTTGGACCTCAAACTTCTTTCTCTTTTCTTAGTAGTATTTGCTTCTACAACCTCCTGTGCCTATTTTGGTTCTTTACTATGTCTACCCATTTTTCTAAACAAGAAGCGATGACTCTTCTGCAATTTCCTACTTTGAGATCTCGAAAATTCTTCTACACTTTGAAGCACAGGATATAGAGAAGCAAAAGATTTAAAATTAGGGAGAAAAAACAAAATTAGCCCTTTAACTCCTAGGATTTATAGAGTCGCTACCAACTACTGTACTAATTACAAAATTAAATGTAGGCACGTCTCCGAAAAAAAACATTCTTCAAAAATTGCCTAAATGTCCTTTCCAAGGTGCAAAAATCCTCTTCTCTGATTCACCGTCGGATCCTCCTAAAAAAAAATTCCCTCTACACTATGTAATTTTATAGAAAAATGTGCCCTGGCACTAGAAGCTTGTTAGGGAAACCAACCCAGCCGTTACTCATCCAATCATTAATTCTAACTACTACCTTGAAAAATTCAATTCGAATGCTTCCCATGTTCAGAAATCATTACTCGAATTTATCACCCACTACTTTTGATTATCGTCATGTAATCCTTGGGAATATATTATTCGGAAAAAATACTCTCATGCACTTATGAATTCATGGGCGCATCTATTTTTAAAATCTCATAGCACGCCTCCTGAAAAAACAATATTTTTTTTCTCTTAAAAAATAAAAGCAAGCTTTCTCATGCTTTTTCCTTTCTTATATTTTTTTTTTCTCTTCTCTTAATGACGTCATCAAAGTGCGTTCACCCTAAAGATAGGCGAACATGAAGTTCACCTCTTTCAATAGGTGCATGCAAAGCTCTATCACTTATTTGCCAATATTTGAGTTCCTTTTTTATTTTTTGGGCGAATGACGTTTTAACCATCATTTCTTCTTTTTTTTTAGAACATATTTATACCTATGTAGAATTGTTTAAAATACATGAAAATATTTACATATATACAGGATGTTACCTTTGATTTGAAACCTTATGAAATATAAGCCTTCAGATAAAGGCCATTCACTGGGATAGAGAGCTCATACCCTTCCATGTCACAAAGTCAAAATGCATTAGAAGTGACAGCAGAAATTCAAAAAGGTCCTTCCCATATTGCATCAAATTTCTGATTTTTTCTTGGCTTTGATTTCTTTTCGTTCCATTTTAGTACCAAATCGGCCACCTGGAAGCTTCGATCAGTAATTTTTTTCTTGAACCACTTTTTCATCTCAGCAGCATGTTCTGCGAAAGTATGGTAAGCATGCTCCCTTTCTTCTTCTATTATAACAATTACACCAATCTAGCCTCCATTGGATCATTTTCTTCGTTATCATCATGAAACATATATAGTGCCTAGAGCATAGGGAGCTCGATATGCATAGGAAGGATATCTTCTTTCCCATACACCAAAGCGTACGGGGAGGTTTTTATTGATTTTTCACTAAAATGCGGTCAGCCCAAAGTGCCTTATTTAATAACAAATACCAACTCTTCTTATTGTCACCCATTATTCTTTTCAAAATCCAGAGTAGATTCTTATTAGTTGACTCAGCCAATCCATTTCCTTGTGGGTAATAATTGGAAGAGGTTTTTAGGTAAATTTCGTATTTACTGGAGAATTCTGTAATTTTGGCTCTAATGAAGGGAGTGCCATTTTCGGTGACTAAAGAATTTGGTATGCTGAAATGGGTAATAAGGCTTTCCAAAAAAGAAATAACAGTCGCCTGATCTACTTTTTTGGTAGGTATAGCTTCTGCCCATCTGGTAAAGTAGTCTGTCATGGGTAGAATGTATTTATGTTCCGTAGAGGAATGTGGATCAATGACTCCTATAAAATTGAGACCCCATAGTTGAAAAGGCACTTCCACCTGGATCGGATGCAGCGACGATGCTCCTTTCCTAACTCGGCCCACATATCTTTGACAAATGTCATACCGTTGGCTTATCTTATGTGAATTGATGAATAGAGTGGGCCAATAATACCCCGCCTAAATAATTTTCAAAGCCATAAGCATTCTTGCATAATGCCCTCCTAATAGCCCAGAATGAAATTCTTCTAGAATCTTTTCTTTCTCGAAATATTTTACACATCTAAGAAGTATACCATCAATATTCTTATAATATAGGCCATTGGGTAACAATACATACCTGAGCTCTTGTAATCTAAATCTTCGATGCTATGAGGGGTTAAGGTAACTAGGACACCTTCCAGAAATAAAATACTCAATGAGTTCCTCAGTCCATTCTTTGTTGATCGTTGTACTATTTGCACAAATTACATCTTCATGATTTACCTCAACAACATCATTTTGGCCAAATCCTAGCATAGAGCGCATCCACAAAATAATTTCATCAGTTTAATTTCTACATCATACTCCTATATCGAGACCCATTCAAAAATTTTATCACCCAGTTCTGCTTGAATGCTGAAATTCTGAACATCAGGGTGAATGACATAAACCACAGTTTTACTCTGAGAAACAAAGTGGCGAAACTTCTTTAAGGCTTTCATCACTGCATAAACTTGTTTCTCTATAAATTTGTACTTTACTTTATGTGGTTCTATAACCTAGCTTAGAAAAGTGATAGGCTTTTCTTTGCCATCATGTTGCTTTTGCATTAGCACTGCATCATAGCTCTCTTGCTCACCCACTACATAAAGTATAAAGTCTTTGGAGTAATCATGATTGATCAATACTGGCACTTGAGTAATTCTCTCTTTGATTTCTTGAAAAGCTCACTTATTGGCTTCTGTCCACTTAAATTCCATATTTTTCTTCAAGAGCTCGGTCATGGGCTTGACGACTTGGGAAAAATCAGCAATAAACTTATGCACGAAGTTTATCTATCCAAAGAAGGACTGCAAGTATTTATTATTAGTTGGTAATGACAATATCATAAGTAATTCAGCTTGTGTAGGGTCTATGGCCAATCCTTCCTGTGAAATTTCATGGCCCAAAAATTTTCCTTTCTTGACCGCAAAAATTGATTTCTTCGGATTTATAGAAATCCCAAATTCTTGACATTTCTCGAATATTTTCCTTATATGGAAAACATGTTCTGTTATGCAATGTGAAAACACAGTCATATCATCAAGATAAATTACAACGATTTTATTTAACAACTCACCAAAGGCGACGTCCATGGCCCTCTGAAAAGTAGCATCGACATTTGAAAGTCCAAAGGGCATCTGTTGATAAGCAAATGTGCCCCACGTAGTTGTAAACATCGTCTTGTATTGATCTTCATATTTAACCCAAATTTTATTGTACCTAGAAAATACATCTAGCAAGGAAAATATCTGAGCACCAACCACGACATGAAGAATTTGGTCTATTTGAGGCATAGGATAGTGGTCTTTGAGTGACGCCTGATTTAAATTTCAAAAATAGATGCATAGACGTATGTCCCCATTCTTTTTACTTATAGAAACCAAGTTTACCACCCAAGTGGAATGCTTAATAGGATATATGATCTTTCCCTTAATCATCTTCAGTAACTTTGCTTTCATGAGAACCTCAATATTTGGATTAACAGGGTGCTGCTTTTGCCAAAAAGGCTTAACTCCTTGTAGCTTGATAGTGTGCTAAATCATGCTCTTGTCGTATCCTTTCAAGTCTTGATAACTCCATGCTACTATGTCTAGATATTCAGAGCACAAATTTCTAATGACTTCAATCTCATCCGATTCACAATCAATACCAATATTGATCACTTTTCTTGGCTCCAACTACAATTCTATGAATTCCTTAGCATCCACCTTAATATTATTTTTATCAACCCTATTGCTTTGATCAAATAAAATCTCTAGTGAAATAAAACCCCTAGGAATATGATTATTCTTTAACTGAATCATTCCTTCCTTTTCTTCTTCCACAAGAATCCTATATTCTACGCTGAAAACTTCTTTTAGCATAAAATTCACTATTTTCTCATCATTATCAAACACCTGCCAATAGAGGTTCTTATCTAGAATGAAAGGTCTGTAAATCACCCTTACTGTCTTGGGCTTTGGAACCACTTGCTCAACAGGAGAATAATTAGCACCCAAGGAAGCTAAAATTTCAGCATGTCTATTTTGATCCTGAGGAATTTCCTGAATATTCAAAGCTTTAAATGCTTCCAAAAGATCCCATACTCTATTGTGATAAGCCTTCAAGTAATGTTGCTTTGATACACATCTATTTGTAACTTGATTAACAATAAGCTCAGAATCGCCAATAATCAGCAGGTTTTCAATTCCTAACTTTTTGGCCTTTTTTAAGCCAAGGCATAACGCTTCATATTCAGCTACATTATTTGTACAGCTCCAAGTCAGTTTGTAGGAGTAAGTTTTTGGTATGCCTTCAGGGGAGATCAACACAACACCTGCTCTCACATCATTCTTACATTGAGCGCCATCAAAGAATAACTTCCATAACTGATGCGAAACAGGTTCTAGGGATTCAAGAACTTGATCTTGGGACTTCTTTGTCTTCTTCATTGAATAACAACCAATATCCATTTCAATCATTGTGTTGAAATATGTTAGCAAAAACTCATCTTCCAGGCCAAGCTCCTCGGGTACTTCAACCAAGCCAACCTCTTTAAATTCTTCGGTTATCATGTTCACCGCGCCTAGGACTTGTTATGCCTCCTCTATATTTTCAATATGAAAAGGGGAGGGCTTCTCATTATGAATGTGAATTTGCCTACCTTTGAGCGAAATCTCCAGATGTGAATAATATAGGGAAAGATAACCTCCCAGCTTAGCTATGAATTCTCTTGAAAGGCACATGCTAAAGTAGGTCTCTAAATCAACAACCACCACTTCTTGGATGACGATAATCTACGGCATGCTATGGAGCACTATTGGAATATACTTGATTACTCCAATAGTATTAACTAGAGTACCATCCAATTGTAAAACCCCTAGGATACTTCTTGTATATTCCATTCCCATTACTTCACATATTGTGTTTGGCATGACAGTAGTGGCAACACCAGAATCGATCATAAAATTATGCACGATCCACCCTTCCATCCTCAAGGATAAATAAAATGAGGGAGGCTGATTCTTACCTATCACTGAAGTGGGGAGCTCTTGAGACAAGACTATTTGTAAATGATCTTTCTTTTTATCTTTTGCGATATTCAAAGATTCTTGCAATAAATCAATCTACCCAGGTAATTGCAATGCATCATACAAGCTAATCCTTACTAGGATTTTCTTCATTTCTTCCATGATACTGTAGCCATGAGCAGGTGAGACATTTTCTTCTAAGGGTCGCTCATATTTGTATTGGTACTGCTATGTAGCGTCTACTCTTTACCTTTTTGTCAATGAAGGATACTTGAGCCATTCCTTAGCTTGCTCTTTAGTTTCACCAGGAAATGGAGCAGTAGTGATGCATTGCAAAGTTGAAGGTTGAACCTGTGCCTTATCTTTTGCTTGATCAGGTGATGAGTTTTTTAATTTTTCAGCATCAAGAATATTTTCCAGGGATGCCCATTTTTCTTCCTATGCTTTTGAAGCCACAGGTACTTTCAAATGTTGCAAGTCTGTAGGATCAAAAATCACTGGCTTCTTTCCAAAACTAGTAAGGACTAAGACTTGCTCTGGAGATGACACCATACAATTACACTCCATCTCTCGAATCATGTTGAATTGCTCGCCTGAAGAACTTTTTGTTAATGTTTGAACATAGTTTAGATGTACCATACATGTATCTTCACCATGAAGATAATTACATGTAGGACACCAATATGTCCTTTTGGATACGTTACTATCTTCATTTTCTTGGATCATGGTTTTTTTCTTGGGTCCCTTGTTGATAGATACTTATTCTCAGGTTATTTATGGAGTTTGAAACCTTCTTTATCAAAACTTAGCCTCATCATGCTTCTTCCTCATAGTAGTAAGCTCATTAGATGTCATCCTTAAAGCCGCATTACTGGATTTTAATTCTTGTAAAAAGGTCATGAGAGGATCCATATTGGGTGACAGAGTTGGCACTGGCAACGACAAGGGCGTTGGAGGTGCAGGTAATGGTAAGGGTGTTGGAGGTGTTGGCAGGGTTGGAAAAGAAATATATGAAGGATGTGATGTTACTGATAGGACGAGAATTTGTGGAAAGATCATAGCAGATGACTATGGAACAGGGATAGAAGCTACTTGAGAAGAGCCTGAATTCCATGAAGGGATGGGTTACATCAATGGCATAGGCTGTAAAAATGTATTAGAGTAAAGATACTATGACAGATCAGGGAGGATAGGAATTATCGCATTTAGAGGAAGCCTACCTACAACAATCAAATATGACTTGACCTTTTGAGCTTGTGTATAGAGATCCAGGAATGTAGTCACATTGGCCTGGTACAATGCCATACCAATATCGATAGTGAGTGCTCGAAGATAATAAAATGTTGCTTGCTCATGAGTTGGTCATAACCCATTTAGGACCCTCTACAAACTATGTGCAAATCAGACATTTAAATCTACAAGCTCCTCTTGTAGATGTCTCTGGATTGAGGTGACCTAGTGCAACAGAGAATATGGATCAGCTTGTTCATAGAAATTATTAATCAACAACTTTGCCAATTGATCCCACGAGGTGATGGTACCCGGTTGCAAAGATCGGTACCAATACAACAATTTCCTTCTTAATGACAGGACCAAAAGTTTTATCATCACATCCTCATCAGTTATATCATGAATAGTTGCAATAGAGACTACATCTTGGATATTCTCATATGCAGTTTTTCCAGTACCATCATATGTGGGTAAAGCCTTCATAGCAGCTTGAGGTACGAGATTTTATGCCTATAAATTCAGTGCTCCTGAGCTATTCCAAGTAAAAAACTACCTTACAAGTTGTTTATGTGGTGGAGGATTCTGAGCCATGTGGACGGGAATATGAGGAGTAGGCCTCTGGACGTTAGTGGTTGTACTAGGCAGAGGCTAAGGGAAACTGGTGGTAGTGCTTACAAGACTTACAAGGGCAGACAACACACCAGCTAACCGAGAAGATAAAATAGATGGTATGGATGAGATATGAGGAAGTGAAGATGTTCATCGAAAAGTGGTTATTTGAGGATGCTCTCCTAGCCTTTGAATGTCTAGTTCATAAAATCTAATTTTATTATTAGGATTTTTGGCTTTTGATCTTGTATTCATGAGAAACAACTTTCACCGTCCTCACGCTTATGGAGTTCTGGGTAAAAATCAAGTCGCCACATGTTCTAATATAAAGCAGGAAGGCAAACACCAAACCTAATACTGTTGGAAGTGGAACCTTAAAAGTCCCACCGGGCATGCCAAAATTTGTTGGTCAAATATCTGCCTAATCAATAAACACTACGTTTATGCGCCCTAGATACGACCAAAATTGAAAATCCGGAGGAAAGAAATGTCCCCTATGCCAATATCCAGAGAGGGCTAGTTCTTGAACTAAATCCTATAATGGTAAGAGACTAAGGATACAAGAAAGAAATTGGAAATAACAGAAAGAAATGGGAAATATGGCCACAGGCCGAAGTACAGGATTGGTGTTAGACTCACAAGTAGGAAAAAAACCCAAGCACAAATTAGCATTTATGAAAGGAAACAAAATAGAACAAACTCACAATATTGCCATAATAACTATCAAAAATGGTACTCCAACATTCACTTTCTCCTTAGAAACTTTAAATCCAATAGCATAATTTAAATTTAACAGCAAATTTTATGGAGAATGGAAATAGAAGCACACTACACAAAATAATTATACACAAGATTGATCATAAATTCAGAAATATGATGCCTTCTATTAATGCAGAGATCTTAAGGAAATCTCTCACAAAATGTCTAACCTCCTTCGTTTTACAATGAAATTTACCTAGTATTTATAGAGGTTTTCACCTCTTTCATTTAATACATATGGGGGAAGAATTTATGGGAATCAAAGAAAAAATTAGCAAAATCCTCCTTGAATTCCTGGAAAATCAATTCGCCAGAGGAACAAATTCTTGAAAATCCAAACTTCAGATAGAAGTGTGCCTGTTAGGATAAAATATTAAATTCTTTGGATCACCTCTGATACATTGGAAATCATGAAGGCTTGTTTCCCTTCGCCTTCCTCTTCATGATCCACAAAATGGAGTAACTGAGAGTGTCCTTAATTTAATGCCAAATTCAACATCTTGACCAAATTCCCATTCATTTTATTTATCTTTGCCCAACATTAGTTTCGCCCTTTCATATGCACGTGATCTTGATACAAATAGGTTTGTCCAATTCAAGGGTGAATGACACGTTCACCCCTAAGAGAATGCGAACATGATTTTCTACCATTGTTAGGTGGTTCGCCCATAGGAGAGGTGAATGGTGTCTTCGCCCATCGACTAGGGTAAACGTAATTTCATTTCGGTGTGTGACCCCTCAAGGCGATGCCAAGGCATGTTCACCCCTAGAAAGGGCCAAAAACATGTTCACCCCTAAGGGAGGGGAAACACAAATTGTCAGGCATGTTCACCCCTAGAAAGGGCGAACGACATGTTCACCCCTAAGGAAGGGTGAATGTAATTTGTCACTTTTTTAATTTTTGCCATTCTGCTTTCCAAAAGTGATTCGCCCCTAGGAAGGACGAAAGGGACGTTCACCCCTAAGGAAGGGTGAACGTTAATACATAAGATTTTCTGGCGATTTCATTCAAGTTTTTTATGAAACTCATTCTCTCCATTTATTTTGGACCTTGAAGGACATCTCTCCATTAATACATTCAAATGCATTGGATTTATTAAAATTATTACAACTTATTACAACTATCCAAAAAAATAAAGGAGACACTATTTCTACAAAATTTCCAATGAATACAAAATGGCGAACTCAAACCTTAACAAATACTATCTTCTGCACTTTCTCTGATGACTTAAAATGTAACCTTTTATTTTGCAACTTCTAAATTATAATAAGGTGCTCAATGAAGTTAAGTAGTAATCTGAATAAGTATTCAAGTAATGAACCTTTTGCACCTAAGTTTCTTAACTTTGATGATGAATATCTTGATGAGTTGATTCACCAAGTCTCTCATTTGCAATACCGGTTGCTCACAACTATGAATGCTTCTTGTCTGCTGCTCTAAAAATGTAGTAGATGATTTTAAACTTCTCCTTTAGGATCTGGTCTAGAACTCCAAAGTCTTGTAGCTAGTAATGCTATCTTGATTTTTTTCCTTTAGCAATCAATACATTCACTAAAATGTTGTCCTTCTAGAACCCTTTTAGTATTTTTCTATAAATATAGCAAATATCTATATGTGCCTTCTTTAGCTATGAAGGGAAATCTCCAAATGTTCTTGGATTTGGTAGGTTTCTTCTGTTTGAGTTCTTATTCAACCTCTTTGTTGAGTTCTGAATTCAAACAAGATTTTATTCTCAAGATTATGCATGTCTTGAGGTCTTCAATATTCTTCTTTAGGATTTAGTACTCCTTGCCAAATTCTTCTCCTCTTGGGCTTGTCGAATGGCGATAATTGTCCCAAATATTTCACTATATTTTGTAGTGAATTTATCCTAGGAACTTCTCTGATAGCTTCTCCAATTTTTGCAATGAGGCTCTCCAAGCCTTCTCTTTTTTTCTCCTTAAGATATCTCCAATGTCTTTAATCTTGTAGCTTCTCTGGTCTTCTTAATGATACATTTCCTTCAACCTTCAACTATGAAATTGTTGGCAATGAGATCTTCTTCACGGATCTCTGGAATAGAATTTTTGATAGTCCTTCTCTATCTCTTCCAAGAATGGAAGTTCTTCAATGAGAATTTATGTGAGTCTCTTTAGCTTATTTTTGAATAGATCTTCAATCTGTTATTCCTAATAGGGTCTTTTCTTAGATCTCTTTAACTTCATTAGTTATTCTTGAAACTAGTGGTATGTATTATGTGCTGAGTCTTGGTCTTCACTATCTTGTGGAAAGACTATAGCTAATTTTTAGATTGCAGTATTCAACGAATATCACCAATATCCTATCTTATTGGATTCTTCTTTGGAGTCTCTTCTGATTCAAGGCTTCTATGGCCTTTTTGGAATAAGGCTTTTGTGGCCTTTCTGTCTATAATAAGGCTTTTGTGGTCTTTTCTTCTGCAATAAGGCTACTGTGGCCTTTTATTCTACAATAAGGCTTTTGTGGCCTTTTCTTATGCAATAAGGTTTTTGTGGTGTTTTCTCTTTCAATAAGGCTTATGTGGCCCTTTCTTCTACAATAAGGTTGTTGTGGTCTTATCTTCTACAATGTGCAGGTCTGCAACAAGGCTTACTTTAGTTTCTTTTTCTTCCAAAAAGATATTAGTAAGATGATTCTAAATCTTGTCAATGATGAATATTCACTAGTTGATTTGTCAATCTAGTGGAATGAATGTTGAGTCCTAGTATTCACAAGTTTTCTATAACTCTGTGGAAATACTCTAACCAAATGCAATCTCAAAAATTTTGGAACTGAGATTTGCTTCTCTCAAATTTTCCTGTGGCTTTCTTATTCCTAATGACCTATTGTGGTTATTCCTATATCTATTGATCTACCATGGATTTGATACCATTGTTATATTTTTATGGTGTATGCAAGGGAGAATACAATCACAAAATATGAAATATGCATAAATGTAAGATACTAAAATATGCTATTAATGGAAAATGATGAAAATGATACAATGTAATATGGAGGAGATGAACACTCTAGAACTGATACTAAATAACTACATTGTACCCCATAACCAATATATATGGTTATCCACACACACTATACCTACTACCTACAATGATATATAATCACTCACTATGAGGCCCTTTATATAGAAATATGGATTGCTTGGCCAACACTCTACCTAGCTATACAAGGGGACACCTTGCACATTTACAACTTGCATATAGACAATTGTGCATTTATCATATTCCTTGAAGTAACTAGCTAACTACCCCCTATAGTAATATCCTACTATAGTTATGTACCAAGGGTGGTACATTTACATGACCCAAATGATGTAATATACTCTAACATATCTATGGTATCGCAAGTTATATCCTCAAGCACACAACGAGTTGTTGGAGGATTTAGAAGGTGCATTGCTTGACCTCCCATTCCATGTGTATCCAATACCTATACACAAGCTCACAATAATAACATCAATATCATACGCAAGGCATTTTGGGATAATGTCCAAGATTGTGAAAGAATATTACAAAAGCAACTAAAACATTATAAAATCATACAAAATTGAATGAAAAAGTTACAAAACTATGGGAAATACCTATAAAACATGAAAATACTTGATTTACCTTTTTTTTAGTCTTTGGTTGGTCTAGAGCTATTGTTTGCCATGAATCTCAAACACCTATGGTAGTTAGCTCTCTAGGTAACCACCTTGTGCAGATATGCTTCTAGATAACCACCCTGTATGGTTGAGACTCACATTAAACACCCTGTGTAGTTGAGACTCTGGTTAACCACCCTAGGTGGTTGAGATTATTATCAGGCAGAGTGTTTTGATCCTAAATATGAGCCTTTCTAGATTTATTTTGGGATCTCTACTGTAGATCTGATCCATTGTTGGATACCTATCATGGGTGTGGCTACAAAAATGAATATTAGTGAATAATATAAGATCCTACATGGTTGATGCCTTTGAGCTTCCCAAATGGTAAACCTACAACCAGAATGTCAAACAAAACATAGCAAAATCAAATAAAATGTTGAGCAAAGTTTCATTATATTTATTGTGCACACATAAAAATGAAAATGGAGACCTATTTGTAAAGTCTCCCATGGGTGGAGGAGAGTGGGAATGATGGAAGAGGAGTGACAAGTGGAATGGGTGCGTAAGAGATAAATTTTAGGGATTCCTCACTTGGATGGACAAATGTGTAACTTTTCTTGTTTGGCCTATGATGTCCCATGACACCTTATGATGTGCCATAACACCTCATGATGCATTATTACATGCCACGATGCATTATGGTATGCCTAACTAATGCTCTCTTTGTGGAGATATTCTTCATCCACTAAATTGACATTTCTCATCAAAGTGCCTAGGTGGAGGGAATCCTCACCCAAATGCATTGAATACGCTTCAAAAGTGGAATAAAGAGAGGAATTAAATGCTAACCAAAGTTAAGGTGAACTAGAGTTAAAAATAGCAAAGTGGTATCATGATGACTGTGGTTAAGTGTAGGAAGGGGCTAAAGTGGGTTGAAGTGGTTAGAATGGGTTAAAGGAGCTAGAATAGTAAATATTAATCATTTATACGATTGAAATACATTAACTAAAATAATTGCACACATTATTAAATATTAATATTAACCATTGCAAGGTTCGAGGTGTAGACCAATTAGTTTGACCAAACCTTGTAAGGGGAGCGGAGGTCCAAGGTTCAAATCTCGAGACTTGTCGAACTGAACACTTATCCCTTTCCTGGTGCTTTTAGTGGTGTAAAAGGTTTAAAATGATTGTGGCATGGTGGTTATAGGGGTATACTGCATTAAGAACTGTGTGGTGGCTTTCAGGGTAGACAATGCAGAATACTATGGTGGCCATAAAATCCAGATAGCCTACCCAAATTCGTGGTAGCTACCGATTCCACCATGTAAATAAAAATAAATAAAAAAATATTAACCATTGCAAATGTGATACTTTTTAGGTGTCTATAGGTATACATATCCCTTTTTGACTTGGTGATTATCCTTGTTAAGATCATGATCATGTTATTATTTGTAGATTCCATCAAACCATTACCTTGTGGGTAATAATTTATAGAGATCTAAAGAGGAACCCATACTCAACAAAAATTTATGTAAATTTACCCCCAAAAATGGAGTGGAATTATTAATGATCAAAGGTGCTCCAAATTTGGTTATTATTCTTCCAACAATTGGATGACTACTTTATAATTTTTTTTTTTGACTAGACTAGCTTCAATCCATCTAGGAAAATAATCAATCGTTGTATGCTAGATAGTGGATTGATTTATCTAATAAAAACCCATTGTTGGAAAGTTTTTAGTTACTATGGTTGGTTCCAAAGGCATATGAGAGATTGCTCTATATAGATATGGCATGCTTTACAAACATTTATCCATTGAAAGCAATCTATGTATATGGTTGGTCGATAATACCCTAATATCAATATTTTATGGGTTGTCATATATTTTAAATAACGACCATCTTTGTTATAGTAATGTGTGATTAGATCCTTGACTCTTTCTTCTTTGACACATCTTAGTGACACTCTATTGCAATCCTTTTTGAAATTTTTATCATTGATTCAAGTGTAACTTATGGCATTCCATCTAAAATTGTCTAAGCCTCTACGTACATCTCCTATTAGAATGTATCACTTTATGAAATTCATCCGTCCATTTAATTATCCTAAATTAATCTCTTCAACTAATTCTATGTGTTCAACTAAACATGCCATGGCTAGACTTTCACAAAGAGCTCTCTCTCATCAGTTTGGTGGGCTTAATTTCAATGTCAAATTCCTATATCTTACTTTTCCACCCTACTTGATTTTCTACCACTTCATCATGGAGAATTTGACACCTAATATATAGATGTAAAACAAATACAATGGTCTTGCTTTAGGATAAACAATATCGATATTTCCTCAAGGATTCATTTATAGCAAACACTTGTTTCTCTTTGAAAGTGTATTGTTCTTCATAGTTGTGGAGTATTTTATCCATAATGGATATGGGATGTTCCTCATAATTAACATCCTTTTGTGTCAATATTGCAACTACACATTTAGTGCCAAAAACATAATTCTAAGTTTTTTAAGAAGTTAGTAAAGAGAAATATTACCCCTATAAAAAAAAATCTAGAAAAGTAGTAAGTGTAGAATCAAAGGAAAAACATAGAACAAGAAACACATTACATAAGAATTTATCCTGGGAAATCCTTTCGAGAAAAAAGCTAGCAAGAATATTTCCTTATTGTATAAACTTGACCGTCTCCAATATAATAATATTCTTATCCATGTTTCACTTGCGTTCGCTTGCGATTACATTGCTTGCACATTTCACACTTACAAAAACCTCATTCAAGTGTTGTTTTATATACCAACAACACAAGAATGGGAACTACAATACCTTGGGGACAAATACATGGACCGCCTATACATTAACCCAAAACTACCCATATGGGTCTAAAAATAGCTTAAACCCCCAAATACAATATAGGGGAATAGTGTCCAGTTCTCTCAAAGTTAACCCCACCTAAATAACATGGAAAATATTCAACATAATTCCAACATTCTCCCACTTGTTGAATACTTTCCATAGGGACTAAAAACTACCATTATCAACTATCAAGGAAAACCATGCCCATGGATATTCTACACCAAGAAAATTTATGAGCAAGTATAGCCTTTGTTAACGAATCATTAGTATTCTTCTTTGTATCAAATTTCTCCAACATCACCAAGTTATCTTCAACCATATCTCTCACAAAATGGTACTTGATATCAATATGTTTTAACCGATCATGAAAATCAGTATTGTTTGCAAAAAATATTACACTCTGATTATCACTATCAATTCTCATAGATTTTTTTTTAAGACCAACTATTGAACACAACCTCTATAGCCACCTTACTTCTTTATAGGCATGAGTTATTGTAATGTACTATGCTTCTATAGTGGATAAATCAACCATTGATTTATTTTTACTCATACAACTTACTGCCCCTCCAAATAATCTAAACACATAAGCACTCATGGATGTTATGTTGTCAAGATATTTAGCCTAGTCAGCTTCCACAAAGCCTTGTATATATACAATATTAGTGTCTCCAATTTTTCCTTAGTAATAGACAACATTATTTGTAGTTCCATGCATGTATCTAAAGATCCTCTTCACAGTAGTCCAATGCCCCTTTCCTAGATTGGAAATATATCTGCTAACTACTCCCACTGCATGTACAATATTAGGTCTAGTAAAAACCATTGCATACATTAGACTACGAACAACACTGGAATAAGGAACATGATGTATTTATTCAATTTTATCATCTTTTTTAGTATATTTTTCAGTAGATAACTTTTGACCAACAAGATATGGAGTACATACTAGTTTATAATCATGCATCCTAAATCTTTGTAGTATTAAATTAATATATTTTCTTTGATTTAACCATAAATTTCTATTTTCACAATACCTTATTATTTCGATACCCAAAATAAATTTTGCAACACCTAAATCCTTCATGTCAATTTATGAAGATAACTAAGATTTTAATAACTTTATCATCTCCTTATTGTTACAAATTAACACCATGTAATCCACATACAAAATAATGATAACAACAATTGCACCTTCCTTTTTGAAATAAACACATGGATCTGGTTTGCTTTTTCCAAGCCCAAGTGTAAAAAAAAACCTATCAAATTTTTGGCTCCACATTCTTGGATATTGCTTTAATCCGTAAAGAGACTTCTTCAACTTGCATACCAAGTCCTCCTTACCTTTTACCCTGAAGCATTTTGATTGTGATATATTATGTCTTCATCAATTTGACCATATAGAAAAGTTGTCTTTACATCCATCTGTTCTATTTCAAAATCAAAAGCATCAAAAATAGCCAAAAAATCTCTAATTGATGTTAGTTTAGCCATAGGAGAAAAATCTCACCAAATTCAATTCCATCAACTTGAGAAAATCCTTTTGCTACGAAGCAATCTTTGTACTTCTCCAAATTTCCCTCTATATTGTATTTCTTCTTGAATAACCACTTACAACCAATAGGTTTTCTTCTAGGGGTTAGTTTCACCAAGTCCCATGTCTTATTTTTATCCAAGGACTCTATTTATTCCTCCATAACCCTTTTCCAAGACTTATTATCACTTGATTGAAGTGCCTTCTTTACAGTCTTGGGTTCTTCATCAATAATTGATAAATTAAATGCATTTTTTTTTAAAGGACTATACCTTTGTGGGAGTCTTCTCACTCAATTGATCTCAAAATTAGAGTTCCATATTTTGCATATTTAACTTCCTACTCACCTTCTTCCTCTGAATATTCATCTTCAGAATCTCTCTATAATTCATATTCTTCTACAACATCAAGTTGTACCACATGTTCTTTCTCCTGTTATAATTTTACCTAAACTATTTCAAGTTCTTTGATTGGTTGCATTTCCTATTTTGGAACCCCTTTTGTTTCTCTAAAGATCACATTATGACTGTAAGCAATATTATTTATTTCTGGGTTCCCATTACTATAACCCATAATTATAGCTTTTTTAGATTTATAGTCTAGCTTAGTCATTTTCTCTTTTGAGGCATACATATAAGCTCACAACAAAAAACCCTTATATGACTGAGAGAGGGTTTCTTAGCAGTCCACACTTCCTATGGAGTTTTGTCCACCAAAGCTAAGGTAGACGATCTATTGATGAGGTAACAAGTAGTTAACATTACTTTTTCCCAGAATTTCTTTTCTTATCCTACACTTCTTAGCATACTTTTGGACTTACCCATCAATGTTCTATTGATCTATTCTACAACTTCATTTTTCTATGGAGTATACGAAGTTATTCTCTATCTTTCTATTTGACAGTCCTTGAAAATTTTCTCAATTTTATTAGGGCAATACTCACCACCATTATCACTTCTCAAAACCTTTATATTTTTCTCTAGTCTAATTTTCTACAAGAGCCTTGAACTCTTAATTTTTTTTGAAAACATCATATTTATATTGTAAATAATATACCCAAGTATTTATTGAGAAGTCATCTATAAATGTAACAAAATAGATATATTTACCTAATGATAGTAATTTTGCAAGTCCAAACACATCACTATGAACTAGATGCAAAATTCCTTCAGAACTTGTAGCACTATAGAGAAACTTAACTCGGGTTTGCTTTCCAAAAATACAGTGCTCACAAAAATTAAAATTTAATGGACAAATAGAAATTCCCCCAACAATACCTTTCATTTTTAATATTCAAAGTCCTTTCTACGAATGTACCCCATGAGTTGATTCCACAACATTGTCTTCACGACAATAATACTTGGAGTTTTTTCTACCATATTAATTTCCTCTAAACTAAAGAGTTATTGCAATCAATACTTACAATGCTAGCCTCAAGTTTGAACATAGTTTCTATATGAACTCCCCTTACCAACACTAACCATACAAAAACTATATTGCAACTATCCTTATTGAAGTGCTTTAATTCTTTCATATGTTAACCTCATTTTGAATCTTCCTCTACCTATTATTTTATGTGTCGAATTATCTTCCAAGAAGAATTCACTTCCATTTATCTTTTTTATATTTACAAAACCCTTCCCTATGAGGAGTCATATGAAGAGAAGTGCCTAAGTCAATCATCCATGAGTCATGATATTCATTTGAGTATGCTATAGCTATGAATAGGTCCCTTGAATCTTCATTTTTGGTCTTTGATTCTGCAAATGTTCCTTCATCAGATGAATGACTATTATCAACCCTTTTATATATGTAGTATATTTTATAATGTCCTATATTACCACACTTCCAAATTTTCTTTTGTCTAGAACCACAAATTTTCCCCTAGATTTTTATTTTCTTTCTCCTGTTTTCTTTTTTGCTTCTTTCTTGAGAATGACCTCTCATAACCAAGACATCCTTTTGATGATAATCCTTAGAATATTTTTATGTTTCTTCTATATCCTCTACTTTAAATGTAGAGGTAGTATTGATAATAGCAATAACCAGGTTATCTCAAGAATTAGGTAATTAACAAAGTAAAGTAATACAATTTTTCTCTTTATCCATTTTTACATCTACAAAGTTTAATCGACTTACCAAATTGTTAAAAACATTTAGATGTTCAGCCATAGAATCACCATCATACATCCAAAGCAAAAACAATTTCTTCTAGAGAAAGTGTTTACTTACCAATGACTTTTCCTAATACACCACTCCTAGACTTTTTCATAACAACTTTGCCATGGTCTATTTTGAAACATTTAGCAATATTAAATCAAATAAGCACAATCTGATAGAGCTCCTTACCTTCTTATCAATTTTTAGCCACTCCTCTTCTGTCATTCTTGTTGGTTTTACTCCCCAAATCATAATCCACTGATATCTATCCACCAATAGATCCTCCATCTTGATTTTCCATAACTCAAAGTTCTATCCATTAATTTGTTTGATCTCTACCCATGTGCTTCCCATTATTTTTCCTTCACCTAGATTCTTTTGTGCACTACTCTCACTCAAGAATCAATTTATGCTAGGATTGAAACCATTACTCCTCAAACAAAGCTAAAACCTAGCTCTAATACCAAATGAAGAGAAATAATACCTTGATAAATGAAATCTAGAAAATAATTAAGTGTGGAATCAAAGGAAAACTAAAGAACAAGAAACACATTACACAATAATTTATCTTAGGAAACCCTTTTAGAAAAAATCCAACAAGAATATTTCCTTATTGTATAAACTTGATCGTCTTCAATACAATAATATCCTTATCCATGTTTCACTTGCTTTCACTTACGATTACATTGCTTGCACATTTCACACTTACAAAATCCTCATTCAAGTATTATTTTATATACCAACAACACAAGAAGGATAATTATAATACCATGGGCACAAATCCATGGGATGAATATACGTTAACACAAAACTGCCCATATGGATCTAAAAATATATTAAACCCCTAAACCCCAATGAGTATAGGGGTAGAGTGTCCAGTACTCTCAAAGTTAACCCCACTTGAATAACATGGAAAATATTCAACATAATTCCAACAGTTAGGGTTAATAAAAATTATTGATCTTATGATAGCCTCTTTAATTTACTTGAATGATCTTTTTCTTCCTCAGTCCAAGTAAATGTAGCATCTTTCTTTAACATATTAGTGATAGGCCTAACTAACTATGCAAACTTTATGATAAATTTGATACAACTTAAATCTAGCCTAAGAAATACTTGACACCTCTAACTAAAGATGGTAGTGGTAATTCTTGTATAGCCTTGTTACAATCAATATCAATATTAAGTCTATATTTGTATACCACATGGCCAAGTAAATTTATTTATTGCATAAAATATGGAATTCTTAGGATTTAGAGGTATACCAAACTCTTTATCCCTTTTTTAAACTACTTCTATATGCTTGATATGCTTAGATATCTCTTTGAAAAAGATAGTTAGACCATCTAGGTAGAATAGGATTATTTCATCAATCAAACCTATAAAAGTGATATCCATTTCTCTTTGGAACAGTGCACTTGTGTTTAATAACCCAAATTACATTGTTTGATGAGAAAAATATCCCCATTTAGTTGTGAATGCAGTTTCATATTGATCATAATTGTTCATCCAAATTTGGTTATATCTTGAAAAACCATAAAGTTGTTGTAATGTTTATGAGCATATCAATTTTTGGATAATTTGGTCTATGGATGGTAGTAGGTAGTGGTTCTTCAAAGAGGCCTAAGACCTTATTCAAGTTATTAATGTCAACACAAATTTTGATATCTCCATTCTTATTTAACACAAGGACTAGATTAGCAACTCAAGTGGAATGCTTTATTGCAAATATGATTTAAACATTTACTAATTTTAAATGCTCTTTATTCATTAAGAATTCTAACTTTAGATTTATTATCCATGGTTTCTTTCAACCCTAACTCTAAGTCAATGGTATGCTCAATGATTATTCTATCTCACACCTTTATATCTTCATAGATCCAAACAATCACATCATTGTATCATCTACAAAACACCTTAAACATGTGAATCTCCACTTTTGTATATTATTTTACCATCAAGATATTCCACCATTTGGAAACCTGAATACACTGGTAAGAAGATGGTTTCCTTTAGCGCTAACTATTTTGGTGTTATCATCTAGGTTTAACAATTTTTTTAATATAATTTATCCTTTGGAAAATGATTAGTCTTGAGTTGAATGAATCCATATTTAGCATCATCTTCATGCTCATTTTTTCTTCAACATACTACACTTCTTTGACCAAAAATTCAATAATTTGCTCATCACTTCTAAATACTTGTCAATGATTTGCATGATCTAGGTTCATAGTTCTAAACAATACTTCTATCTCCTTAGGTCTATCCCACATGTCAAAAGAAGGATCAAAATTGGTAGTCAATATAGCTAGCTCATATGATTTAGTGTTCATTTCTCTTGGTATTCCAATGATATCATAAGTGTTAGAAATTCCAAGAGATCATAAACTTGGTGCTTGCAAAATTTTAGTTTCCTATTCATAGTAGCGTGGGCTAAATTTACCTATTTTATATCTAGATCTAAATCATAAAAAAAATTCTTGACACCTAGTTTTTTAACTTTCATCAACCCAACACAAAGAACTTCATATTCTACCACATTATTAGTGCAACTTGAATAGAAGTCAATGAGCATGGTTTATTATTTTCCTTGGGGATTGATAATATTAATTTCATAATTATCCTATTTATTTTCATTGTACCATCAAAGTACATAGTCCATGTTGGATTAGGCCTCTAGAATTGTTTTATCAAATTTGAGATCTTGGTAGGCTCTTCCAACACCGAGTAATTACCTAATCAGTCTCTTTATTTACCTCTTGGTCATATTTATCCTAGAGTATGCCAATGACCATATCTATTTTAGAAATAGGATCATCATCGATTGACTCATTATCAATAAACTCAAGGAGATCATTCCAATTGACTACCCCATCAAAACCTAACTTATACAAAAAATAATTACTTGGAGGTCCATTCTCTATCTAGATAATTTTTCATCTTGATGCACTTATATGTGAGTATAATCCAATGCTAGATACCCATTCTCTAATAATTTTTAGTCCACTCTCTAGACAACTACATCCCAAAATAGTATGAAAGATAAACTAAAATTACTTCTTGGACTAGCACCAACTATGGGTGTTTAGCTATAGCCATCACCAAATATTTTCAAATACCAATGACGTTGACATGTATTCCATCCATTTGAATTATCCTATTGGTTATATTTTAGTCTGGAAGCTTCATATATTCACATACAACCTTTGGTATTAGTATTACAATGGCTCTTGGGTCAATAATGCAACTAATTAGAAGGTAATTTGTAATCTTTAGAGTGATGTAGAAATTATGTGGATTCATTATATTTGGATTATAAGTATTTAGACATCAATATCATTTGCTTGTACATTTGATAAATCTTGTGCCATAAGGTTTTGCTACCCAAATGTTTTATGTAGGGTGTCAAGGGATGGAGTTTTAGTTTTAGTGTAGTTTCATTCTTACTTCCTAATGGATTCTTTTAGTAATTATCTTGACTATGGTAATTTCAATGCCTCCAATATGCTTACTTTACTTTATGTTTTCTCAATTCTTTAACAATATTGATCCATGCATTAGCTAATTTACCTTTTTTATGTGATGTAAATTTTCTAATTGCCTTGTAGTTGCCATCCTATACTCATTGGTTAACAAGATATTTCAAATTTCTCTTGTTTTCCTTTCATATCATTTCTCATTTATTTTGTTCCCTAGTATTACTCTCTTTCTAAATTGTTGATGTATTTCTCTTCTATACTTTGATCTAGAGAGTTTGAGGAGTGGTATATCCTCGTTCTTTCTTAAGTTATACCTCTTGATTGACTACCATTGGGCCCTTATTATTAATATGCAAGGGAGGTTTCCTTCTCCTAAGAATAGTGGTCTTCACATTAGGATCTCGCAATTTTGGTGATTTTTTCTTATCATTTGAAAATCCAATTTGTTATTCCATTGCTTTCTTATAACTCTTTGTTGTGACCCTTTTTTATTGTTTAACAAGGTCTACTTGATCCTCAAATATTGCATCTCCTTCTTCATTACAGTCACCAAATTTTGCTAGAATAACATTCTCTAGGTTAGGTAAGGTTGCAAAGCATTCTTGAACTATTCTTGAGGGGTCTATTTCATTTGTATTTATATTGTAATTTGTTCAACTACTAGTGCTAGAGAAAATTCCTTTAAATCCATTATATTTTCTTGTCATTCATGGCATTGTTGGTTATATATCATTATATGAACATTCTTTATTATAATAACATATTCTAGTGGATTATGTCCAATGTTACAGTTGGTCATCAAATACGCACAGGAAAGGACTTTCGGTGTAAGTGTACACGCCTTGGACCTGTGACCAACATTGAAATGCCGAGGGGAAGAGATGCCCCTCGTGCCAATATCTGGAGAAGGTCGGATTCTATGCTAAACTACTTTTGGGGTTTGAGACAAGAGTGCAAGAAAGAGATAAATAGAGAAAGGGTTAGGAAAATAAATAAAAAGGGGTAAGGGTTAGAGAAAGAAATAAAAAGAGTAAGGGTTAGAAGATGATGATTTAAGGTGGGAGAGAATAGGAAGCACGATCGCTAATAAATAACTTGAATAGCAGCAAGGAACACCAAGAGTGAAACGAAAGAAATGTGGTATCTACCTTCCTATGTATCCTCCCGAATGAGATTTAGGACATTGTCCTCGATCGCACATCGGACGCAGAGTTCAACATCCAACATATAAACGGAGAGAGATAGAAGAATCAAGCAAGGCAGACAGCATAAAAGAAAGTCAATACAACACTTGTCTACTCCTATGTATCATTTCGAACGAGTTTTAGGACACTGTCCCCAATCGCATATCAGACGTAGAGTTCAGCATCTCGGTCTACAAACAGGAAGATATAGAAGAATCAAGCACAGAAGGTAGCATAAAAGAGAAGAATTGAGCTCAAAGTATCTTAGTATTAATCACAGGACATCAAGTTATAACAGCTTTCTAGCAGATAGTTCCCCCCTCTTTTCCATTACAATGCCTGGGTTTTTATAGAGGACCCGAGCATCTGAAACATAATTACATAGCAAAGAAGAGTATGCCCTCAAGCTCTAAAAATTTGGCCTTCCTCAGCTCTCATGACTGAGCTTTCAAATATGTTACCAAAACTGGCAACTATGACTGGGTCAACCATGGAAAGGTGCATTGATGGGCCATCTAAACGTCCTTGGTCTTTCGATGCAGTTCTCGAGTGGCTGCCATACTTGTCGAGTTCTCCATCATGGCTTGATACTTCGCTTTTGATTGCCAAAAATGAGCAACGGGCTTGTTGGGCATGAAAAAATGCATTTATGAGGCACTTGATCACCTTGGGAAGATACCCGGCTTGGAACGTGTGCTCGTGAAGTGCTTCGCTAAGTCTTCATCCATTACTTCACTTTGCAATGGTTCTGGGCCGAAGCAAAACTCCTCTTTGATATGTACTTCGTAGGATTGAGCTTCACAAAACTACTTCGGGGGTGGGGAGCACCGAAGCATATCTCCTTTGCAAAATGGTCTTCTTCGCCCTTGCCACTTTGCTGACAAAACTGCTTTGCTGATGCCTTGGAGAAGTACTTCGCCGCACTCCTCTTCAAAATTGTGGTTCGGAGAGATTTCAGCCTAAACACATTCCTGCCTTCAAAATGCTTCTTTTCTCTTGGCTGCCAGAACTTCGGTTGAAAATGCTTCGGGTGAAAACTAGCTGAAGTGAATGCTTCGCTAGATTTTTCGCCGAAGTGGAAATTGTTTGGGTGTGAGGAGGCCCAAAGTAGATGCTTCGGCAACTTTCTGGCGAAGTAATATTTGATGTTCCCTTGGATTCTGCTTCACTGGTGCCTTGGCCGAAGTAGTTGTTGGAAATGTTTCAAGCTCGAAGCCCTTTTCGTTGGTCCTCTTGCATTTTTCTTCGGCAGAGCTACTTCACAAAATTTTCACCCGAAGTAGTGTTGGAAATACTTCGGGTTTGAAGCAGTTTCATTTTCTTTGGCAAATCTCTTTTCTCTAGTTTGTTCGGTAGCGAAGCCTTTTCTCTTTCTATTTTTTTATACAAAGGGGTGGCTTTGAAAGCCAAAATTGCTGCAACTTTTCAAAATAAAAATAACAAAGCAAAAAACTTTATACAACACTATACAAAACTTGTTTCTTATCTACCCCTTGAGAAATGTGACAAAATTGTCAACATTCTTGGTGGCTCGCGGGGCAATGAGCTCGTCTCGGTGAGAGGACCCTTAATCTTGATCCATTAGGCCGGAGTCCTTTATCGAACTTTCTCCTCCTCCTTTCGCACCTTCCTTTTCTTCTAGGAGAGCCTCGGTAGCTGGTTCTCCTTCTTGCTCTGATCCCTCATCTTCTTCGCCCTCTTCCTCTGATGTGGCCTCTTCTAGAGCAGCTTCCTATGGTGGGGACGGGGCAAGACGCTCACAGATTTTCTTCATCGTACGGCGAACTTGGGACCAAGCACTCTTCGAGAAAGGTTCCAAATCTAGTAATGCCTTGATCAATACTCGAAACCGATAGATTTTCCCAATGTTTGCATGTTGGGCTATAGTATACAGGTCATTTAGGCAGGCTGTAATCTTGCAGTGTTTCATGAGGTAATCTATGATCTGCCTTTCTGTGATAGGCTTCGCCCATCCGTCTATCTCCGATATGTCACCTTCAAACTGAAGCCATGTTGGCTTAATCTCTTCTTTGGACAGGAGATGCCCGTCATCATTTGTGAAGCTTGGGAAGCCCATGGAAGAGAGATCCTAAAAATAACCCATTGATGTGCACTGTTCATTATCAAATATATCCAGGAGGTCTTTCGCCTTTTGCATTTTTCTTACCTTGGAGAATAAAGCGCGTATTGTGGCTCGGGTTGTAGACCAGTCCTTAGCTGTTTGGATCATTGCAGGGATTTGCAAGTCTTGATACTTGGTGCTTTGTACATCGAAAGCTAGTTTGAGTCAGCTTCTAGCTTTTTGGGTGATTTCTTTGATGATTGGCCCTCCTTCGACAGTGGCATTTTGGGCTTCTATAATGTAGGCCAAAATTGAAAGAGCGCTGGAGGCCCGAGATCTGAAGCTTTTTAGCAGATGCGAACGAATCTCCTTGATTTTTCTCCTGTCACACAACCCTAGGCCCTCCTTTTCGTACAGCTGGTTTTGCATCTACAAAATTTTTCCTTCGAGCTCTTTTGCCCTTAGTTCATTCTCGATCTGTCTCTATGCTTGATTTTCAGCTGTACATTCTAGTTGGTTTATTTGTGATTTTAGGGCATGCACTTCTTTTTTCATTAACTTGCACTGCTCTTCAGCGTTTGCTAGCTTGGACCGAACTCTTGCCAACTTTTCCTCTAGCTTAATATTGGCCCTCTCTGCTTCAAATATGTGCTGATTTGCAATGTTTGCATGTGCTCGAAAGGTCTCGACCCGTACATGCATAGACAAAGACTCATTGTCTATGTTCAGGTGCTCTAGGTCCTTGGTTTTCTCTTGATAATCATAATCTACTGGGTTCATCTCATCCAAAGGCTTCTAGACTTTGGGGACCTTCTTCACTTTGTACAATTTTCCTGCCTCTAGATCAAAGACATCACCTTTCTCGACTTGGGCCAGAGATCGCCCTCTTTTCTTCCTAGCCTCCTTCAACATCTTCTCAATGTTTTGTCGGGCTTGAAGTAGTTTTTTAGCTAGAGGACATTCTTTTATTATGGACAGCTCAAATTCAAATGAGACTGGATCTCCAGCCAAAGAGGTAAACATATACAAAGGGTTAATGGGGAATGCCTTACCAGAAGGTTCAGCGACAGGTGTAGCGGGGGCCTTGGCTGGTGGGACAGCATCGTGTATGATGGGAACCTGGGTCTCAGGATTCGATGATGAGATATTAAATTTGTCCTAGCTGAGAATGGTAGGGTCGGTGGCATGGGCGGGCGAAGATGTTTTAACAGGTTTGTCTTGGTCGGATAACTCGGGTGGAATGAGTCTAGGCAGAGAAATAGGCAAGGCTTGGAGGGATGATTGGCCTTGTAGGGAGGGAAAGGGTTGATGATAACCCTCAATCGAGACCATGGTGGATGCGTTAGAGATCGAGGAGAGAGGGAGAGAGTGCATACCTATGTGCCCTCTTGGAAAAGCAGCCAGGGTAACTTCTTGCATGATCGGCTCTTGGCCCTTATGGGCCTCTGCACCTTCGGCCTCTAAGGCCTCTCCCTCAGGATCCCCTTCCTGTTGGAGGAGTTCCTCATCATTGATAACATCTACGTCTGGGACCGTCTCGACATTTGGTGGCACAACATCTTCATTATTTGCTTTGGCTGAGATTGGCACAGGTTGTTTGGTAGACAGACTTGGATGCCCTATACAAGATTGCTTTGGATGGGTTGAGGGAGCTTGTATTTGCTCTGGCATTTTCCTCTTTCTTCTTTCCAATGGCTGCTCTGATTCTTCGATGCTTGTATCCTCAGATGGTGCTTGCATTAGTACCTTAGGCGTAGTTTCAACTTTTTTCTGTGCTCCCAAGGCATCGTCAGTCTTCCTTGGGCATTCGCCCGATCTTGGGTTAGCTGGAGGGATACAATCAGTGAAGGATATGGGCTTCCAAGATCCAACATTAGTTTCATAGACAATCGCGAAGTCCCTATCCATTGCCAAGAGTCCATAGGAATTCATATTTCGGCGATGGACTCTCATTATCCACCATTCCCTCAGCTGTTCCTCATCCTAGTTCTTTAATTCTTCCTTCAAATCATCCTTGGCCTTCTTCCAGAATGTGGAGTCTGGGGTTGGAAATGGGTGTTGATCAAGATCGAACTCTATTTCCATGGGATAAAATTCATGCCAGGGAGGCAATGTTCTTATTTTTTCTAAGTGCCACTCTAGATCTTTCCCGTTGGGATTGTTTCCCTGCTCCATTATTTCGAGATGGGGGCAGGCATGCAAATTTTTACATTTTAAGTGATTTTTCATCACCCCTATGGGATCATAAAACCACCTTTGAGGAATCTGAAGCAGGCAAAAATTAGCCAGTTTTTCCTCCAAGAAAATGTTCTGATTTAAGGCAAAAACTTCAATCACTTCCATTCTAAAGGGAAAATCATAGGTGGGGGCCCACTTTCAGCCATGGCCATAGATTTCATTGGTTGCGTCGCTATGTCAAGTGACCTCTAGTGCAAATTGGTACTCAGATGGGAAAACCAACAGCAAGAAAGGTTTTCCCACAAAGCTAAATAGGCGTATCATAAGCCCCTGTGTAAGTTGAAAAATATCCCCCTTTTTTGCCTACACCACCCTGTCTCTCAGACTGAGGGGCACCCGAGGGCTGGACCCTGTCAACAATTGCATGGAGGGTCCCAAAAATTGTTGATTGAAAGAATAATAAGACTCTGACCTCAATAGGAGGCGAGTCCATTGGTATACGAGTAAAGGATTTCCATCCTTATCACTTGGTGTAATTGCAACATGGGGAAGATTCTTATGTGTATGATAAAAGAAAAGCCATACCAAAAAAGAGCATGGACTAAAATGATGCTCCGCTCCAAAATTCTTCATTGCGGTGAGCCGTGGGTGCAGGTTTCGGGTTACCCATTTCACCTAGTCAAAGAAGACTGGGTTGGTATTTGGCCTCGAAGCATCGGGAGCATAGAACTCCCCTCTAGAAATACACTCGACCAAAGACACCTGCCAAGGGTATACCAAAGTATCGGTTGACAAGCCCGCCACCCATGCAATGATGGAGAATATGTCCGTGTTTTTGAAGGCTTCCAAGGGTAGGGGCATTTGGGGCAGTTTGCCTGAAGGGAGCCCGCTTTTGAGGTTTTCTTGGAATAATTTCAACACATAGTTGTTCGAGGTGAACCTTTCTATTTGTTCGCTTAAAATGACACTGTGAACTATATATCCCTTCGGCGGCCCTTGCTATGGTGCAAAATCTGCTTGCACGTCCTCCTTCAATATGGAAAACAAATTATGGCCAGTGGCATTCAGCACTTGCCTGGAAGCTGGTTGGTAGTTCTGTGTGATGGCGTAAATCAACTCAGGGCAATGGTGCACAGGAGGGGTCAGATACCAATAGATTTGGGAGTAATATGTAGTGGATCTCTTGCTTTTTGGTGTGAGCCTGATCTTCATAAAATCAATAATGTACCTGAGCTTGGCTATGCCTTTTGAGAGTTCTGTATATTTAATTTTCTCCCACCTATCGACCGGTGGCTCTACAAGTCGTTCATCTTTGAAATCCTCTCTTTCTTCCATAACTTGCTTTTCTGGGTGAAGGCTCGGATTGACCTTCTTCGGTATCTACTTTTTCTCCTTTGAACCTTTCACTTTTTTAGGAACTGTTACCTTTGGCTCCTTTCCTCTTGGGGTTGAACTTTTCTTTCCCATGTTGTATGATTATGGTAGCACCACTAGCAGCACAGACTATTTCAGCGTCAGGGAGCTTCTCGATGAGTGGCAGCAGAATTTGCGGACGAGCAATGTGCCTTCAATATTGCACTTTGAAATAACTTTTTCCTTGCTAAGGCCTATATTTTATAGCCTTAAGGGGTGACTACCCCTATTTATGGCTCTTGCCATAATTAAACCTATGCTATCGGCCTAGGAGATTGCTGTGCCATTCGTTTGGCTGTCCGATGGCATTGTATGCAGAGTTACGCACCCCAATGATTACACCCTGCATGGGAAGCACATCTTGTACTTGGGTGCAAGCCATTTCCCCAACTGAATCACCTCAAGATGTGCCCCGCCACCTTTGCCTTAAATTCGTTTGCTTTGAGCTCTTTTCAAGGTGGTAGTCGGCACATTTTTTGAGACGTGCTTTAAATGCTTTCGTCCTACGCATAATCAGTTCGATGAAGCTTGGGTCGGACTGGGAAATGCTTCACATTGAACCTCTTCTTCAGGCTGATCTTCTATGCTTCGGGTGTGAAGTACTTATCCTTCTTTGCGCTTTGCGAGGGCCACCTACCGAAGCTTGTGCTTTTGAAAATTACTTTGCAGAATTTCCACCCGAAGTGATTGCTGGAAATGCTTTGGGTGCAAAGCTTTTTCGTGCCTTCAATTGAACTTTTGGTTTGGCCCTTCACTTTCTTGCAACTGTTACTTTGGGTAAAAATCTCCGAAGGAGATTACCGATTTTTTTTTTACACCCCTTTTGTAATGTGACAAGAGTGTCAACATTTTTAACGGCTCACGGGGCAACGAGTTCGTTCAGGTGGGAGGACCTCTAGCCTTGATCTATTGGGCCAGAGTCACCTCCAGACCCTTCTCTTATCTCTCCCTCTGGGAGCGCTCTTGTGTCTGGTTCTCCCTCTTCTTCTACTTCTCGAGACGCATTCAATTGATTCTGGCTGAATTCTTGTATCTCGCCCCTTGGGATACAAAAAGGGCGCAAAAATGTGCCCTCCTCATTCTCAGGCCTTACTGCTTAAGAATGCTCTCCTTGGACTCCTCCTGATGGGGATCACAAGCAGCCACATTGTTCATTGTTTGGTCAAATCTAGCATATTTCCATTGTTGTTCTTGGGCAAAATTTGTTTCTTAAAAGCCTTTGAATGACTGCATCTCAAACCTACGCTTGGTACGAGGAGTCTGCCATGACGAATACTACGTAGGATGGCCAGGGGCGATGAACTGTGATGGGTTTTCTCCCCACTACCACTTTCTAGATAGGAACAAGAGTTGTTTTTCTCGTATTGCTTCCTCAAATATCTAAGGAAATCTTCGTTCCCTTGATTGCAGTAAGAGAAGGCGGATATCCGAGTGAAAGGCACAAACATAGAAAAGGTGAGCTTGGGCATGCATCGGTTGGATCTCTACTAGAATGCTCTTCCAACTTCTACAAAATTAGACATTGAAGTCCGTGATGCTCTCCAGAGGTGCTCTTATGATAGCAAATAGATCCATCAAAAGTTGGGAGGGATCTTGAGAGCCGTCGAATGTCTTAATCAAAGCTTCGGCTAAATCGCTCCATGAGCTGATGCTTTCATACTCGAGTAATCTGAACCACCGCATCGCTTCTCCTTCCAGAGACATGACCAAAAGTCTAATCATGACATCTTCATGGATTATGTTGTGGAGGTTTGCCAATGCTGCAATGTCTTCAAGGTGCCTTTGGGCCATTCCTTTAGTGCCATTGTATTTCGCCAATGTATGCAAGGCTCCTCTAGGAATTTTATGGTAACCTTGAAGATTCAGAGGGGAATGGGTGTTCCAAATAGGGTAGCGTGCTCCTTCAATTATAGCGGTGACATTGATTTCATGGGACATTATCTTTCAATTTACAGGCGCCTACGATGAAGGAATCTGGTCTTTCAACTTAGCAGAGTTGCCAGGTGATTTTGATAGATGGGGGTAAGCCAAAGATTCACCAACTCAAAATTCCTTAAAATATGGGGATTTGTGTCATGAAGGCACAAATTTGGGTACTGGTCTTTACGACTTAGATATTTCGGGTAAACAGAGTTGCCAGATGCTATTAGTCTTTTAGTAATGAGGGCATCAGTCCTCACTACCACTAGTCAGGTGAGACTGACCAGGTCACATCGAGAACTGGTTAGAACTATTGGCCCTGGTGTAGATGGGATTGTGCATTAAAATATGGGACCTTGACTGGTTATGGATCTTCCTAAGACAAATACAGTCGGTCCCATTGGGCGTGCCAGAAACTGTTGGTCATCAGATCCACACAGGAAAGGACTTTCGGTGTAAGTGTATGCGCCCTGGACCTGTGACCAACATTGAAAGGCCGAGGGGAAGAGATGCCCCTCATGCCAATATCTGAAGAAGGTCGGCTCCTATGCTAAACTAATTTTGGGGTTTGATACAAGAGTGCAGGAAAGAAATAAACAGAGTAAGGGTTAGGAAAAGAAATAAAAAGGGGTAAGGGTTAGAGAAAGAAATAAAAAGAGTAAGGGTTAGAAGATGATGATTTAAGGTGGGAGAGAACAGGAAGCACGATCGTTAACAAATAACTTGAATAGTAGCAAGGAACACCAAGAGTGAAATGAAAGAAATGTGGTATCTACCTTCCTATGTATCCTCTCGAACGAGTTTTAGGACACTGTCCCCGATCGCACACCGGATGCAGAGTTCAACATCCAGCATATAAATGGAGAGAGATAGAAGAATCAAGCAAGGCAGGCAGCATAAAATAAAGTCAATACAACACTTATCTACTCCTATGTATCCTTTCGAACAAGTTTCAGGACACTATCCCCAATCGTATACCGGACGCAGAGTTCAAAATCTCGGTCTACAAACAGGAAGAGATAGAAGAATCAAGCACAGAAGGTAGCATAAAAGAGAAGAATTGAGCTCAAAGTCTCTTAGTATTAATCGTAGGACATCAAGTTACAGCAGCTTTCTAGCAGATAGTTCCCCCCTCTTTTCCATTACAATGCCTGGGTTTTTATAGAGGACCTGGGCCTTTGAATCATAATTACACAAGAAGAGTATGCCCTCAAGCTTTGAAAATTTGGCCTTCCTCGGCTCTCACGACTGAGCTTTCAAATTTGTTACCAAAACTAGAAACTGTGACTGGGTCAACCATGGAAAGGTGCATTGATGGGCCATTTGGATGTCCTTGGTATCCAGGTGCAGTGCTCGAGTGGCCACCATACTCATCGGGTTCTCCATCATGGCTTGATACTTCACTTTTGATTGCCAAAAATTAGCAACGGACTTGCTGGGCATGAAAAAATGCATTTATGAGGCACTTGATCACCTTGGGAAGATACCCGACTTGGAACATGTGCCCGTGAAGCACTTCGCTAAGTCTTCATCCATTACTTCGCTTCGCAATGGTTCTAGGCCGAAGCAAAACTCCTCTTTGATATGTACTTTGCAGGATTGAGCTTTGCAAAACTGCTTTGGGGGTGGGGAGCACTGAAGCATATCTCCTTCGCAAAATGGTCTTCTTTGCCCTTGCTGCTTTGCTGACAAAACTGCTTCGCTGATGCCTTGGAGAAGTACTTCGCCACGATCCTCTTCAAAATTGTGGTTCGAAGAGATTTCAGCCAAAACACATTCCTGCCTTCAAAATGCTTCGTTTCTCTTGGCTGCCAGAACTTTGGTTGAAAATGCTTCTGGCGAAAACTAGCCGAAGTGAATGCTTCGCTAGGTTTTCTGTTGAAGTGGAAATTGTTCGGGTGTGAGGAGGCCCGAAGTAAATGCTTCAAAAACTTTCTGGCGAAGTAATATTTGATGTTCCCTTGGATTCTGCTTCACTGGTGCCTTGGCAAAAGTAGTTGTTGGAAATTTTTCGGGCCCAAAGCCCTTTTTGTCGGTCCTCTTGCATTTTTCTTTGGCAGAACTACTTCGCAAAATTTTCACCCGAAGTAGTGTTGGAAATACTTCGTTTGTGAAGCAATTTCATTTTCTTTGGCGAAGCTCTTTTCTCTAGTTTGTTCGGTAGCGAAGCCTTTTCTCTTTCTATTTTTTTATACAAAGGGGTGGCTTTGAAAGCCAAAATTGCTGCAACTTTTCAAAATAAAAATAACAAAGCAAAAAACTTTATACAACACTATACAAAACTTGTTTCTTATCTACCCCTTAAGAAATGTGACAAAATTGTCAACAGTTACATGCAAGGCACGAAAGAGTACTAATCTCCGCATTAGCATTCACCATGTTGTTCCATACCTAGTTCCCTAAAGCATTGGTAGTTTGTCAAAGAATTTGATCCTTTGTAAGTTAAGGAGTCCTCATTTTTTTCTAATTACTTAACTATTTTCACCCATATCCTTGCTACAATTTTTATCTACCTCTTTTTCATGTTGGTTTGATTTATGAAAACCTTTATGACCTATCTAGCTTTATTTACTTGAGCTTGAATTCCATAATTTTCATGTTTAGATATGGTATTAGTGTTTAAACTAGATGTTTGTAGAAGATAAGATAAGACTGATAATTGGGATTGAAAGGATATAATATTTGGTGTATTTTAGCCTTGAAAATTTATGATATAAGTGGTATTTTTTTGGGGATATGTGGTTGTGTTAAGTTGCATTTATATAGGTTGGGTTTGAGCATTAGAGATGGGTTTGATAGTAGGTATTGTTCCTAGTACTAGAGGATTCAATATGAGATTCACATGTGCAACATAAGCCATGGGTGGAGTAGAAGGTAATTTTATTACCTGAATCAACACATATTTTGCTCGAGTAACTTCATCAAATAATTGGTACAAAGTATAAGGATTCAAATCACAAGATATTAGAGTCAAATTAATTTATAGAAATTTGATAAAATAAGGTAAATCTTTCTCATTTCGACATATAATATTATAAGGTATCAAATACAAGGTACTCATACATAGTGTGTTATAGTCATGGATATTCTCCTAGGGATGTCTTTTCATAGAGTTTGACTAAAAAAAAAATATATATATCCATTCCTAGGGTTACTAAATATTCTCATAAAAGGTTCAACTATAGAAGCCCAATTAGTGATAGATTTATTTGGTAGGCTTTGATACCATATGCAACCTTATTTCTCAATGAATAAACCAATAGTCAAACCATAACATCTTCTTTCTAGATCCTATGTATTGACTTTAAAATAGATAAGTTGTTTAGATGATTCAAAGTAGTATTATTCCTATTGCATTAAAAGAATAAAACACTTTAATGGTGGTTGTGGACATGGGAGATTAAACCATTAAATTTAGGGGCTTTTAATAACTCAATCAAGAAATTGTTGTTATGGTCTAGGTGGTGCCTGAATTTGATAATTCTTAGGAGGATAGTCATAAGGCGCTTATAGGTAATATTGCATTTGATCATAAGGAGGGATCACACACCCTTTTGGTTGCTAGGAAAATGGATTTATTGATTGGATTGCTTGTTGATGCTAATGAGGAATTTCTTGTTTTTTAGGATTCATAATGGAAAGGGGATTTGGTATCGTTGGATTAAGAACATTAGGATTTTGAGAGAAAGGTGGATTAATAAATACTTTCTAATTCAAACTACCTTGAGGTTACTAAACAAACTATGGATTGAAGGGAGGGGATTGAAAATTTTATAAAGGATAACCTCTAAAAAGGGTATAAGGTTTTAGGCTCTTTTTTTCGTATGTAGAGCCTATTATTTCTAAGTAGCATTTATTTGGCATAAAATTAGGTATAAATTAATTTAGTACACCTTAGGACACATTAGGATTGGTATAGTTTAAAATTTTTATTAGTAAGCAATGTTGGAGAAACATTGAGGACCTTGGTTTGTAAGAACGTAGGTTGGTAGTTGAGTTTTTCCTCATGGAGTTTGTATGAAACAACAAGAGGAACTAAAATATACCCTGAGATGACAATTTTTTGGCACACATTTATTGGATTACTAGTACTAGCTTGTGATAGGTGAATATTTGCCTAATTGCTTGATCTAGCTAGCAAGCTTTTATTTGATTGGTATAGTAATAGATTTACCTGTTGCATCGAGGGAGTGAAAGTCATGGTTTTTATTTGATAGATAATACTATGGTAGCATAAGGGTGAAGTATTGGAGAGGTATAGAAGATCTTGAGGAATTTGATCAATGCTAAAAAAGTGATTGGTAATAATATTTGGAATTATGGGTGGAGTAGTGTCCCAAGCTTGGTTGGCACCTGATATAGCATATTGATGACGCACAAGTGATTGATTGAGCAAGTTTACTTCTATGCAATATGTATATGAATAATATATTTCTAGCTATATTTCTTGATTAGTATGAGTTGTAAGGATTCCTTATGATCCTTGCATCCAAATAGTGGTATATGGTTTCTTCCCTTTACTTCATTTTCATTTATATTCAATCAATTTCATCTATTTTAGTTCTTTACCCTTGTCACCTGATTTAGATCTTGTATTCATAAGAGATAAACTCTTTTAGTCAATAATCAACACCCTTTGCACCTATTAAAACATAAAAACTCAAAATATAGGTTATATAAATTAAAAATCAAAATCAGGTTGATATCATGAACCATTAGGTTTTCTAGCAAATCGTTAGATTTTCTAGCAAATCACTAGGTTTTCTAGCAAATCAATAGGTTTTTTGGTGAATCATAGTGCTTTCATCAAAATCATAGAAATTTGAGCCTTAGTCTAGATAGAACTGAAAGAGTGGTGATGATGTCACTAGGTGTCAACAACTTGTTCTAGTGAATTGCTAAATATTTTTGGCAAATTGTCAAAGATTGACTTAGCTCAAAAATAGATTAAAAATAAAAATGATATAGTTGGTATAAGTGTAATTTTGATGAATTATTGATTGGTCCTAGAGAATCGATGGTATGGAGACTTATACAAAGTTTTGAAAAAAAATCATTCGATTAATCCAATGAATTGACAATTTTCAATAATTAGATAAAAATATAAATTTAACTTATCAATAAAGTCACCATTTTTTTTAGACTATTAGATTCCTACAATATTTTATTAGACTCAAGGTAAAACAAAAATGTTAGATTTAGGCCAATTGGGACAAGGATTTGGAGAACTATTAATGGATTTAGTATATATTGTTATCTAAAGTAAATCCTTTAATAGATCTGAAAATATCACCGATAAAATGACATGGATATGAGTTTAAACAAATTGGATTGAAGTGGGAAGTGTTCCACTAGGATTCCCAAAAAGGAAACTACTAGTACATAGGTCTAATTGATCTAATATTATGCTTATGGTTGTATGTCGAACACCTTGAAAAGTGGGGGTTTTAATCCCCTTGACATTTAGATTTAGGTTGAATCCCCACTAGCCTATGCTAATCTAACCTTTCTAAATGCAAAAAAAAAAAATACAAGGTAAGGATGCAAGAGATTAAATGAAATGCAAGAAAATAAAAATGTGACTAGCAACTATAGCAAGGCTAGTATGTGATCAATTGTGTCATTCAAAGAAGACCAAATAACAACAATCTAGTTCCATCCAATGTATACACTCAACAAAAAAAAAAAATACTAACAAGAAAATGTTAGGGCATTACCATAAACAAATTCATATAGAGAGATTTTGACCAATTTGGAGATAGTCTAGTAGAATAATCGAGTATAGTTTTCCATTCAAAGGAAAAAAATATTACAAGTAGACAACATAGATCTAGTTTTTCTCATAAAGATAAAAAAATGTCTACAATGATGTCTAGGGTCTTATTTATAGCAAGGGTTTTACCCTTCTAACCCTAAGTAAAACTATTCACTATTACATTTTATAGCAAGATACAAAAACATCATTTTTAGATTGTTGATCCTCCTTGTAAGCCATGATTCCCATGAATCATTAGATTTTGATGAATTATTAGTTCAATGAATCACAAGTCCAATGGATCATAGGTTATTTAACTTGGCATTTTTCCTAGTTCCTCCTACTGCCTTACCAATTAGGTATAGTAAAATTAGTAGTGGTTCATAACTTTTTGATTCCTTCCCATCCTAATCAAGTCTCTTTATTATTTATATCTACTTCAATTAAGTTGCTTGCCATTGGTCCAAGCTAGTAACCCTTACTACACCTCCATCGAATACTTAATGCTTTTACTTTAAAATAACTAATCAAACATTTTATCAATTCTTTCAATAACAATGAAAAAAATAGAAAACTCTTATATTTTTTAAAAATGATATATAAATAGTGGAAGAAAAAGGATAGTGAAGTAGATAATCAAAAGTTTCAAGCTTCTCTTCATAGAAAGCATAATTAAAATACCCATGATACCTTCTACTTTACAAACTATCACCCTTATTTTTTTTTTGTGGACTACTTATGAAAGGAATGTTAAGGCCTTAGGAAGGTCCTTAAGTGATCAAACCTTATTCCAAGGAAAAATATTAGTAGGTAATTTCAATTGCATGAAGGTCTTATATATTGAATTGAATAACCATTCATCATCTCTTAGTAGATTATAAACCAACTCATGCTTTTGCTAACAAAAATGTAAATAAAAATGTTGGACATTTTGAGTTCCTAAGTCAAAGTTATCATTGATGTCACCATTGATGCCACCAGAAGGAGTCATCATTAATTCAAAAGAATTCAGCAGGAAATAAAGGCAACAAATATGGTCATTTGATATTCAACAAGAAGGCAGAAGTTCAAGTGAAACAGTGCAAAAGACAAAAGTTAAAAAGGAGTGATAATATATATTTTATAAATTATTTAAATTCAGGATGAATTTAAATTTTATAAATAAATATTAAAAGGAACTTTATCAAAGGTGAAATATTATAATGGTTAGAAGTGCCATGGTGAAAAACCAAATAAAATATTTGTAATTTTCATTACAATATTTTATATTGCAAAAGTGGGTGTACAAAGTATAAAAATATTTTAATAAAACCAAAGGTTGGGTTAAAGGTTGAAGACCAAAGCATATTTTAAATAAATCCAAAGGTTGGATTTAAACAAGGTAAAGTTTATTTCCGTCAATGTCGTAGAAGACAGGGGAAGCACCGACGTTTTTAATATAATGGGAATGCATATTAATACCATGCCAAAATTAAGTTTCGAATTACCCTTGCTCGATTTGAAAGAGAAGCACATCGAATTTAATGCAGAGCTTGTGATAGTGTTGTGTGAATTTCATGGTTTGAATTGAAGGTGAAAAGGACAAAAGCAAGCGCATTGATTGTTTGGAAGCCAACAAGGCACTTTGACCTAGTGGCAAGTGGGCTACAAGTGTACGTTTTTGTGTGCATGGTGGTTAGTGTTCGAATCGCATGGAAGCTTTTGGTGGACACGTTGAAGGTGCCAATCAATAGGTGCATACATTTTTGCAATGATAAGGAGTCTTGAAGCACGTGGTTCTTCTTAATTCCCAACGAGCTTGTAAGCTCATGTGGTGTTTGCACCATGGGCAAAGATGTTGTGAGGGCTGCGTTGAGAGTTCGAAACTCTCCAAAGGCAAAGGTACACTTTTAATGTTTTATTTTATTAATGCCTAAGTTGGACGTATAAGGCATTTTGTGGTTGAAGTATTTGCATTGTGATAAAGATTGGTAGTTGAGAAATATCATTAGGAGGTATAAGGAGAATTTTATTTTTATTTTCAAGTCTTAAGTTTTGCTATTGTGGAATATTGAAAGGTTAAGACTTTGTGAGTTGTGCATTATTTCCAATAAAGGGTTTTGTGATTATTGTGAGGATATTGCTTATTGTTTAAGTTGTAGTGATAAGGTGTAATTATGATATTATTTTTGTGATATAAAAATTATCATCTAACCCTTATTGAGTTTGTCAAAGAAATAATTGTGAGTGTGGCAGATTTTTAAGGACAACTACTCTTCAAGAAAAGGTATGGGTAAAATTCTTCTTTGTTGAGTTAGATAGTTGGATTGATCAAAAATTAAGTTTGGAGTGAAAAGGATTTGATTAGGGTTTTATTTTCAAAAGTGGTTGAGTTAATGATTCAAGGTTTTTTAGATTTTGAGTTGTGATTAAACCTTGTTTGATAAGCATTGTTGTTTAGACCATTGGTTGAGTGAAGTACTTTGAGTTTATGCTTCAAGGTTTTCTGAATTGAGAGTTGTGATTAAAACCTTGTCTTATTAGCATTGTTTTTGAAACCAATGGATGATGCAAAGAACTTTAACTTGAGTTAGAAAAGAACATGAGTATCATTTTTATGTGAGATTTGTTGTTGAGCATTGTTGGAAATATTTTGAGTTGGATGATACATGCTTGGACTAGGGTTTGTGAGAAAGGGTTTTTCCTTGAGGTGATTGGTTGAGTAGAGTTGATTAAGCCTAGTCAAGTGAATGCATGAAGTGGTTTTTCAAGTTCCATGAAATAAAATATTCTATATTCTAATTGAGTTGAGATTGAGCCTTGAGAATAGAACATATTGAGTCTCTAACAATTCTCTTTATGCTTCTATGAGATTGAGAATTGAGTATAGAACATATTGAGTCTCTAACAATTCTCTTTATGCTTCTATGAGATTGATTTGAGTAGAGATTGAGATTTGAGAATAGAACATATTGAGTCTCTAACAATTCTTTTTATGCTTCTATGAGATTGAGTTGAGAAAGTGATTGAGCATTGAGTATAGGACATATTGAGTCTCTAAAAATTCTCTTTATGATTCTATGAGATTGAACAAGTTTTGTGTGGACTTGTTAAGCTAATTTGAGGTAAGTCTTTGAGAAGGCTTGTGGACTGATTTTGTGTGAGCTTTTATGGAAGCTCACAATACAGATTTGAGCAAGTCCTAGAGAGGACTTGTTGAGCATATTTAGACAAGTTTTGTGTGAGCTTGTTGAGCATATTTGGATAAGTTTTGTGTGAGCTTGTTGAGCATATTTGGATAGGTTTTGTGTGGACCTATTGAGAATATTTAGACAGGTTCTGTGTGGACCTGTTGAGAAGATTTGAGTAGGTTTTGTGTGGACCTATTGAGCAGATTTGATCAGGTTCTGAGTGGACCTATTGAGCAGATTTGAGCAGGTTCTATGTGGACCTGTTGAGCAGATTTGAGTAGGTTCTGAGTGGACCTATTGAGAATATTTAAGCAGGTTCTATGTGGACCTATTGAGAATATTTGAGCAGGTTCTGAGTGGACCTGTTGAGAAAATTTAAGAAGTTTTTGATTGAACCTATTGAGCAAATTTGTGCTAGATCGAATGTATTGTGTTTAGTGCAAGAGATTAAGTAGAGTTGTGCTAGACCAACTGGAATGTGTTTAGTACAATATTGAGACAAATATTTGGAGGCAATAAAGCAAAGAGGACGAAGTCTCCAGTGGATAGAGATACATCATCTAGGATATTGAGGACATGTCTTCTGAGTGAGGACAAGAGTCTTCAAGTGGAGAGAGATCCACAATCAGTGTAGTGCAGGTAGTGTCTTCTAGAGGATCACCAACTAGAGCAGAGGAGAAGGATTTCTCCTATGGATAGAGATCCACAAACCAGATTTAGGGGATCAACATCTCCTTTGGATAGAGGTCCATAAACATTGTAATTGGGAAGGATTCCCAAAATATTATTTGAAAAATATTTAGAAGAAATATTTTCTCTGTGGATGTAACCCACATTGGGTGAACCACGTTAAATTGGTGTCTCTATTGTGTGTGATGATTTGTGCATTTATTTTGTTATTGCTATTGATATTGCCATTGATTATATTGATTAATATTGTTTGAGAAAGAAAAGTAAAAAGTGGTCTTATATTGTTCACCCCCCTCTCAGTATAAGCTTGTGTTCAAAAAATGTAACAAATTTTGGATATCCTCTATTTATTCTTTTAGATTCTCTCTCTCAACCAAATTACTAATAAAAATTTAAGATCTATAGTTGTTGATTACAATAGAATTTTTAACTTTTTAACCTTTACAAGCCAAAGAGACTTAAGGATAATGGTTATCATTTTGTATTAGAAATAAGAGGATAAAAATTCAACCAAATGTCATACCAAAATTCTTTCTTATTGTTACACCATATAATATTTATTTTTATTAATTACAAACTCTTTGATGAAGTTTTGTATTGTGAATTTTTAAGGTAAATTTCATTACTTGAACTATTTTTTGTTTGGAATCCACAAAGTGTTATGTATATTCTCAAGCAGGTCTTATAAAATTTTGAAGTAAATTTCATCGATCTTTGAATAATTTCCAAGTTTTTCTTCTAATGCTAAACTCTTAAATGTGCACTTTCATAAGATTCTTCCTCTCATATAGTTTCCTCAACAAACCCTATCCTATCTACAAAAAGGAAATCTAAACTGTTCATTCCATTTTTCAAAGATGAACTCTTTGAATTCTATCAAGTTTAGAGACTATAGTTATGTTGAATACCAAAAAATTCTAACTTCTAATACACCTCATAGATGTAGTCAAAAAAATTTAAATAAGGATAATTATACCTTCTTCGACATTTGAATTTAGGACAAATCTTCACTATCCTTGATAACATAAACTAATCTAATCTATGTATAGAAAATAAATATAGGAAATTTAATGCATAAAATAAAATGTGAGGAAGGTAAGGGTGAGACAGATTAGATTAAATTGCATAAAATTAAAATACAATATTATAGCAAGGAACATGTGTGATCAATCAAATAAAATAACAATAATGTGCTCATATGCATATAAAATTAATAAAATATAAAGGAATTTATGGGATACAAGATGGTAGTTCTACAATCACTATGCTTTCCACAATCCAAAAGAGTAGTGTCACAATTGAAAATAAAATGTGCTACACAATCGGCCTGCTATTTCTAAAATTAAAGCATAATATAATATGGATTCCATAGAGTGTAGCTTTGATTTACTTAAAGATAATTTTTTTTAATAATGCATCCCATGTATCCTATTATAATTCATCTAGAATTTACCTAGGATAATAAACTTCTAATCCTAGTAATTCCACTAATTTTGGGCAACTTTAGCAAAGTGATATACCACAAAATATGACATGCCTCTAATTTCATCCTTAAACTACTTAAAAGCCTTCCAAATAATTTTTAGTACCATAAAAAGGAAAATATCACTTTCTTGAAGACCTTACTTAGCATCTATGCATCCTTCTACCACTTGGCTCAAGGATAAGAAATTCATTCTTGTAAGGGGAATGATTTGCTCCTTCTACAACTAGTAATTTGCTTATGGATGAATGAATCACATCCTTGAATAATATTGTACCTTTTGGTGTTGGACTACACACCAAGTATTTTGAAGGCTTTAATTTTTCAATTTCTTAGTTCCATAAGCCTCCTATCTTTCAAAAATCACAAGGTAGTATCCAACCTACTACATTTTTTCCAACTTCATATGTTGTCAAGCTCAATTTGTGAGAGATACTAGTTCCTACCTCTATCCTTGGATGCAAATTCTACGAAATTAGGATCCTCCTACTAAAAAATTATAAAATTTATTGAATCTCCTTGGTCATCAAGGCATTATCTTGAGAAAAACCTACCATATATCATCTCCTTGTAGGTCCATATCCATTATCATTTTATATTCCACTAAAAGATAATTATAAAAACTATTAGAAATCCCCTCATGTTACTTTGTTAGCCCCTTTAGCCTTCAAATAGTGATTTTATCCTATTTATTTGGTCATGAGAGGTGTTAGCTTCAATATTAGCCTTTGCCTCAAAGTTTCTTACAATTGGTCCTCACTAAGGAGTCTATTCTATCCATAAAAAACTCTTAACAATTTGGTGCCTATAAAATCTTGGATCTCATTGATCATCCTCACTATTGAAGTTCCCATAGTGGTGAAGGTATACTTGCATAACTATAATTATCACTTGACATCAAGAATTAATTTTAATTGCTTGACCACCTTCTTCCTATTGGTCACTTGAAGTTATTGCACATGTGACACCGTCATCAAGGCCAATTGCTTAATCACCTTTTGAAACTTTTTCTTATAATCTATCTCATCCTCTGGTTATTGAATAACTTTGAAAATTTTATCCAAGATGGCTTTTGTTCCAATGAAAAAATCAAATTAGCCCTTAATATTCAACACCTTGGTTTTTATGTTATCCCATAGGGAATTAATTTATTTCATGTTTGAGGTGAACCCTTAATTTTATTTTAGCCCTTTCTTCAATTCCTCACTCTCCTTTTTGAGCTAGGAAATTTCTTGATATTTTTATTTGGATGTAGCTTTCATGTGCTCTAGTTGTATTTTTAACTTTTTTATTCTCCCACTCATACTATTTCCAAGATCATTTTGTCCTTGTGCAAGCTACATCAATAGGTCCTCTAGTTGCTCCCTTTGAATTTTACTTTAACAAATTTATTTTGTAATTCCTCAGCTTGTTTTCATAGTTGTTACCTCTTGGTCATATCTTTCCTTAGGGCTTCTACTTCCTACTAGAGTTGTTATTTTTTGTTCACTACTTGAGTATTTATTTATAAATTATCTATGTTTTTTTATTATTGGCTTCATTCTCTATTACCACTTTGACATATCTTATTTTAGTCTTAGTATATTAATCCATCAACTATAACATATGGTATGGATGAATACAGTTTAGTTCCAACTCAAGCATTTTGGTGACAAAGTCAATCAAGGACATGGAGGGCTTTGTAGGATCTTTACTCACTACTTATATGATTATGATCTTGTTATCAACATTCTTCAACTATGATTTAAGTATAAATGACATCTTAGGAGTATGTATTTTATTTTTAAGGAATTTATCTTTGATTCTTCTTCTTCCTTCATCGATTTGAATGCTTCCTTAGTATCTCTTACTCCTAGTGCACTAGTAATTTGCAAAACAATACCTAGCTAGGCCCTATAGTAGTTTTTTGTTCTTGGGTAGTGTAGATAGACTCATTTGGAAAGATATATGTTGGTAATTTCATTTTCCTTCCCAAAGGTCTTTAAGTTAAAATGCTTCGTGGATTAGATGGGGGAGATGTTATGGCATATGGAGTGATTCAGGTGTATATGGAGGGGAATGTAGACATGGAGATTTGCATTTGTCTATTGAATAATAGAGACACTAGTCAAGATGAAGGTGAACTCTTTAAATATGAATAGTGGATGTGTTGTGGTGATTTGAGGGTGGGTGATGTGATGGGAACAAAGTAATTGAAGAGAAATAAAGAGCCTCGATAAAAAAAAAAAAAAAATTATAATAAAAAATCAAAAGAAGAAGATCATAGATTCACACATTACACAATATTTATCCTAGAAACCCTCAACTGGGGAAAAACTAGCACAATATTATCTTATTATTACATTAACTTAACCGTCTCCAATACAATAATATTCTTCTTCTTTTTGTCTCTCCCCAAACCCTAATGTAAGTGTGATATATATAACAAAGGCACATGCACGAATTTTACAATATCATGGGTGAAAAAGTATGGGTTCAAATATAGTAACCCTAAAAGACCATATGGGTCTAAAAATAAGTTAAAAACCCTAAAAATTTGGTCGGGGACTGCCGTCCTTGGACCCCTACTTGTTGGAGGGCTACCACCCCAAAACCCTTGTTCTAGGCCCGACCTAGCCCCAAACCTCGATGAGTATAGGTACAAAGTGTCCAGTACATTTTAGTGTTAGCCCCACTAGAATAACATGGAAAATATTCAACATATTTCCAATAGTAATGAAAAAATGGATATGTCAAATTCTTGAAAAAAATAGCAAGTTATGTGCCTTTTGGAGATCTAACAATTGTACTTGTTGATAGATAAGGAAGTGTAGTAAAATAAGTAGGGTACCAAATAAGTGGAAAGAGAATAAATATATGGAAAGATATAAATGGATGGAGAAGAAGGGAAATGGGAGATTCATCACAACGATAATATGAGGAGCAAAAGTTGTTACAAATTTAACAACCTCTATTACAACTCTAGCCTCACATATTTTATTTCAAGTCTCATCATAGGACTTAAGTTCTTTTGTTACTTCCTCATTAAAGCCTATAGCAAAAACATTCCTCTATTTTTTAGTTATGATAAAAAATTGGGGTAGCATAATTTCCTATCGAATTTCACCCTCTTATAGTGCCATTTTACTTTCACTTGGAGACATATTGGTTTTGTTTTCAAATTCTCCAACATAAATCCATATCGATCCTATCCTCTCTTTATCTTACATTCCCTAGCTATTTTATTAACCACACTACTAACTAGTGCCAATATAGATGGGATAATATTCAAGGTAATATCTTGGCAATCTAGATTCTTGGCCTCTTCCGTATTCTCATATACCCTTGGTTCTAGATTAGTGAGAAATCTACACCAAATGGAACATACTATATAGAGTATTTTAGGGTCCCTATTTTACACCACATATTTTTTCATTCAAAATTTTTTCTCACCACATATCCATGTTTCTTAAGAAATATCCTAGTTTGATGTTTGAAGTTGAAATCAGTGTCAATGTGATCTTGTTGTTTTGCACTAGTATAGAAGACATATTAGGATGAAGGATGCTTGCACCATTATTGATCTTATAATCCACATACATAAGGTGCCTCCAACTTGATCATTTCTAGTTCCTCACTTAGGTTTGCTTCTTTCTCAATATGGTATATTTTCATATGCATATAAAGAGTTTAATCCTAGGGATTCTAAGTCTTTTTTTAAAATGCTTCTCTAGATTATATAATAATAAATACCTTAGGAGGATCAATCCCATAGTTTTTAGATTCTCATAAATGTGTGGGTAACCCCCTTAAATAGGGTGTTATAGTCATAATTGGCTTATTTACTTCATAGAATATGGACTTGTTTTACCCTATGAGGTATTTGAATTCCACACAATCCACCTATTACATGTACTCAAGGTTAAATAGTTAATTACGGATAAATGTAGATATATTGTATGGCATTGTGGGGAACCCGTATATTATTATGGAGGACTTATGCTTTCTAAGGTAGAAATATCCATTGGGTAGTTGGCTAGACTTCAAGAAGTTATGACATTATTTTGGAAATCAAGATACTTTATCCTTCATACATTTTGTGATAGGATGGTGCACTACATCATAGAACTTGTATGATTTATTTTATTCTCCTTGCCAAGGTACCACCATATAGTTCATAATAGTAAAAGGCTTGTTACTGAGGCCCATATGATCTAATTGAAATGTTAAGAACTTGTCTATCTACAAAAATAGCTCAAAATTTTATGCTTCCCTACAATCCTTTCGATGTGGATCCAAGAATTCTCTTCAGAAATTATAATAAAATATGTAATAATACTCCCCTTTGTTTTTGGGTTGCAAGCCACCCACATCAATAAATTTTCCTCCATGTTTAGCATATTTATAATTTCTTCTTCTCTAATGAAAATTTCATCTCTTCCTAATAATGTCTTGATGACTTTAGGCTCCTAACTATACATTTTAGCATATTTATCACTTGTAACACCAATTTATTTGTTAGCCTTTATATCCAAATATAAATTATGCTCCATGGGTATGTCCCCATTCCCATATTGTACCTTTGTTGGGATTCCTTTATCATGTGCATAGGAGAATGCTTGAATTTTCCTCTACCCCATTTTAGTATGGCTCATCAAAAAATTTCTTAAGGTTCTTGGGCTTTCAAGGGGTCTTCTTCATGCTTAGACTTGATTGTGAAACCAAAACCTGAGTTTGCACCATTTAATATTGAGTGTCAATAGGGGTTTTAGCAACAATGGTAGGTAGGATGATAGGAATAACTTTAGTCATGGAGGTATTGCTAGTGGTCACACTAATATCCATTGTGAAACTCAAAAAATTAGAAAAACTTTACAAAGTATAGGATGGTGGAGCGATGTGCTAGCTATGGAGCAAATCAAGTGACTTGTGGGCACAAATTGCTAGCTAGACATCAAGTGAATCACTAGGCTTCAATATAAAATCACTTATCAAGGACTTAGAAACTTTGTTAGGTGATTTTGAGTAATTCACTCTTTTGGTAGTGATTTACAAGTTGTTTGTACTTGTACAAGTTGAGGTAAGAATTGAAATGCTTGATATATTCAACATAAATCAAAATATGATTCATATTATAGAGTCAAGTACATGGGAGCATAGGTGGATTTTTTGAAAAAAGGACATGACTTAATGAAATCCACAATACCTCAAGACAAAGGAGCTCATAATGTGAGCACCTTCAAGAACATCAATGACGATACATTATGGTGACCTAGGGTATGATGGTGTTAAGAATTATTTTCAAATAGTTAATGAAGACTTTAATCATGAATATGAACAATTTATGGAGGCTATGTAATTTTTTTATAGTACCTAAGAGTTTAAATAATTATAACTTAACAAGTACAATGGTGTGAATTAATGGAAAAGGTATAAAACCATCTCCAATGTCGCAAACTACCTATTGTCATACATTTATTACAAATAAGGAGGTATTCACTCATTGTTGTGGATCAATTTGTCATTATTTTTCCCTTATTACCTCATGATAAAATCTCAACATTTTGGAGAGAATTGAGTGATTTGGTTTATAAAATTAGAATAGTTCACTATATGATGAGTGAATTGCTTTCTTTTCTTTCAATTTGAAAATTGATAAAATTTTACAAAAATTTTGAAAGGAAAGGGAGAAAAAAGAAAGAAGAGGTGGGATGTTTTGAATGCCCTTTTCAAGGTTTTCACTCAAACTTGGAGCTTTTTTTCTTCTTTTTTGTATTTTTATTTTTTTATTATTTTTATCGTTTTCTTGTAAAAAAGGAAAAATAGGAGTAGGTATTAAAGATACTAAGGAAAATAAATAAAATACTATGTAGATATCTACAATTACTTTTTTTTTTGGGGGCTCTCAAATGCACCTTAGATTCTACCCTTTGATTGAGATAGGTAGCAACACCTCGTCAAGTGTCACCAACCTATAAGCATTGGCCCCTATAACATCTACTATCTTATAGGTTCTACTCCAAAGGAAGTTGAAATTTTCATGTTTATTAGGTTTTGCTCTATCTTCATCCCACCTAAAAACTAGATCTCCTTCCTTGTAGTAAATTTGAGTTGCATTTTTATTGAACCATATTTTTACTACCAATTGATTCCAAACTATCTATTGGAAATACTTTTCCCTTCTTATTCTAATGCCAAAAGATAATTCAAAAGATCCTACATAGGAGTAATGTCAATGTCTTCGAGCTCCAATCATTGAGACATTTAGAGAGAAGGGAGCTCTAAATTAATTAGCCTCACTACTTCTTTATAAAAATGATTTTATATGAGGAAGAACTTATAGAATCTTTAGGCATCACTCTATATACCCATAATGATATTTTCATAATTATGTCCCAGTCCTTTTATGACTATACAAACATTCTCTTTGATATCCTAAAATTTTTATTATTAGTTGATTTTGCTAATCCATTGCCTTGGGGACAGTAATTGGAATATGTTTTTAATCTAAACCCATATTCAAGTGTGAAGCACATCAATTAAACCCTTGTAAAGGTTGTGGTATTGTTAGTTACTATGGTTGAAGGTATCCTAAATTTGATGTGATATCTTATAGAAGTTGAAGAACAACCTCTAGTTTTTGGACTTGACTAGTGTTGCTTTGATCCACCTATTGATGTAATCAATAGTAGTTAATATCCACCCATGGACAACACTTGATAAGAAGCTAATATTTCCAATGAATTTAAGACCCTCCTATTTCAATTGATTAAGTGAAAACTATCACGTGCATAAGAGAATGCTTGAATTTCCATTTACCCCATTTTAGTATGGCTCATCAAATATTTTCTTAAGGTTCTTGGGATTTCAAGGGGTATTCTTCATGCTTAGACTTGATTGTGAAACCAAAACCTGAGTTTGCACCATTTAATATTGATTTTCAATAGGGTTTTTAGCAACAATGGTAGGTAGTATGATAGGAATAACTTTAGTCATGGAGGTATTGCTAGTGGTCACACTAGTATCCATTGTGAAACTCAAAAAATTAGAAAAAAATTACAAATTCTAAGATGGTGGAGCGATGTGCTAGCTATGGAGCAAATCAAGTGACTTGTGGGCACAAATTTCTAGCCAGACATCAAGTGAATCACTAGGCTTCAATATAAAATCACTTATCAAGGACTTAGAAACTTTTTTAGGCGAATTTGAGTAATTCATTCTTTTGGTAGGGATTTACAAGTTGTTTGTACTTGTACAAGTTGAGGTAAGAATTAAAATGCTTGATATTCAACATAAATCAAAATATGATTCATATTATAGAGTCAAGTACATGGGAGCATAGGTGGATTTTTGGAAAAAAGGACATGACTTAATGAAATCCACAATACCTCAAGACAGAGGAGCTCATAATGTGAGCACTTTCAAGAACATCAATGACGATACATTATGGTGACCTAGGGTATGATGGTGGTAAGAATTATTTTCAAATAGTTAATGAAGACTATAATCATGACTATGAACAATTTATGGAGGCTACGTAATGTTTTCATAGTGCCTAAGATTTTAAATAATTATAACTTAACAAGTATAATTGTGGGAATTAAAGGAAAAGGGTTTTAAAACCCTCTCCAATGTGGCAAACTACCTATTGTCATACATTTATTACACATAGGGGGGTATTCACTCATTGTCATGGAGAAATTTGTCATTATTTTTCCCTTTATTACCTCATGATAAAATCTCAACATTTTGGAGAGAATTGAGTGATTTGGTTTATAAAATTAGAACAATTCACTATATGATGAGTGAATTGCTTTCTTTTCTTTCACTTTGAAAATTGATAAAATTTTGCAAAATTTTTCCAAGGAAAGGGAGAAAAAAGAAAGAAGAAGTGGGATGTTTGAATGCCCTTTTCAAGATTTTCACTCAAACTTGGAGCTTTTTTTCTTCTTTTTTGTATTTTTATTTTTTTATTATTTTTATCTTTTTCTTGTAAAAAAGGAAAAATAGTAGTAGGTATCAAAGATAATAAGGAAAATAAATAAAGTACTATGTAGATATCTATAATTACTTTTTCTTTTTGGGGCTCTCAAATGCACCTTAGATTCTACCCTTTTATTGAGATAGGTAGCAACACCTCGTCAAGTGTCACCAACCTATAAGCATTGGCCCCTATAACATCTACTATCTTATAGGTTCTACTCCAAAGGAAGTTGAAATTTTCATGTTTATTAGGTTTTGCTCTATCTTCATCCCACCTAAAAACTAGATCTCCTTCCTTGTAGTAAATTTGAGTTGCATTTTTATTGAACCATATTTTTACTACCAATTGATTCCAAAATAACTATTGGAAATACTTTTCCCTTCTTATTCTAATGCTAAAAGATAATTCAAAAGATCCTACATAGGAGTAATTTCAATGTCTTCGAGCTCCAATCATTGAGACATTTAGAGAGAAGGGGGATCTAAATTAATCAGCCTCACTACTTCTTTATCAAATTTATTTTATATGAGGAAGACCTTATAGAATCTTTAGGCATCACTCCATATACCCATAATGATCTTTTAATAATTATGTGCCAGTCCTTTTATGACTATAAAAACATTGTCTTTGATATCCTAAAATTTTTCTTATTAGTTAATTTTGCTAATCCATTGCCTTGGGGGTAGTAATTGGAATATGTTTTTAATCTAAACCCATATTCAAGTGTGAAGCACATCAATTAAACCCTTGTAAAGGTTGTGGTATTGTTAGTTACTATGGTTGAAGGCATCCTAAATTTGATGTGATATCATATAGAAGTTGAAGAACAACCTCTAGTTTTTGGACTTGAATATTGTTGCTTTGATCCACCTATTGATGTAATCAATAGTAGTTAATATCCAACCATGGACAACACTTGATAAGAATCTAATATTTCCAATTAAATTAAGACCATCCTATTTCAATTGATTAAGTGAAAACTATCATGTGCATAAGAGTATGCTTGAATTTCCATTTACCCCATTTTAGTATGGCTCATCAAATATTTTCTTGAGGTTCTTGAGATTTCAAGGGGTCTTCTTCATGCTTAGACTTGATTGTAAAACAAAAACCTGAGTTTGCACCATTTAATATTGAGTTTCAATAGGGGTTTTAGCAACAATGGTAGGTAGGATGATAGGAATAACTTTAGTCATGGAGATATTGCTAGTGGTCACACTAGTATCCATTGTGAAACTCAAAAAATTAAAAAAAACTTTACAAAGTCTAGGATGGTGGAGCGATGTGCTAGCTATGGAGCAAATCAAGTGACTTGTGGGCACAAATCGCTAGCTAGGCATCAAGTGAATCACTAGGCTTCAATATAAAATCACTTATCAAGGACTTAGAAACTTTTTTAGGTGAGTTTGAGTAATTCACTCTTTTGGTAGTGATTTACAAGTTGTTTGTACTTGTACAAGTTGAGGTAAGAATTGAAATGCTTGATATATTCAACATAAATCAAAATATGATTCATATTATAGAGTCAAGTACATGGGAGCATAGGTGTATTTTTGGAAAAAACGACATGACTTAATGAAATCCACAATACCTCAAGACAAAGGAGCTCATAATGTGAGCACCTTCAAGAAAATTAATGACGATACATTATGGTGACCTAGGGTATGATGGTGTTAAGAATTATTTTCAAATAGTTAATGAAGACTTTAATCATGACTGTGAAAAATTTATGGAGGCTATGTAATGTTTTTATAGTGCCTGAACAAGTACAATGATGGGAATTAAGGAAAAAAGGTTTAAAACCCTCTCCAATGTTGCAAACTACCTGTTGTCATACATTTATTACACATAGGGAGGTATTCACTCATTGTCATGGAGCAATTTGTCATTATTTTTCCCTTTATTACCTCATGATAAAATTTCAACATTTTGGAGAGAATTGAGTGATTTGGTTTATTAAATTAGAACAGTTCACTATATGATGAGTGAATTGCTTTATTTTCTTTCACTTTGAAAATTGATAAAATTTTGCAAAATTTTTGAAAGGAGAGGAAGAAAAAAGAAAGAAGAAGTGGGATGTTTGAATGCCCTTTTCAATTTTTTCACTCAAACTTGGAGCATTTTTTCTTCTTTTTTGTATTCTTATTTTTTTTTTATTTTTATCTTTTTCTTGTAAAAATGGAAAAATAGGAGTAGGTATCAAAGATACTAAGGAAAATAAATAAAGTACTATGTAGATATCTACAATTAATTTTTAATTTTTGGGGCTGTCAAATGCACCTTAGATTCTACCCTTTGATTGAGATAGGTAGCAACACCTTGTCAAGTGTCACCAACCTATAAGCATTGGCCCCTATCACATCTACTATCTTATAGGTTCTACTCCAAAGGAAGTTGAACTTTTCATGTTTATTAGGTTTTGCTCTATCTTCATCCCACCTAAAAACTAGATATCCTTCCTTGTAGTAAATTTGAGTTGCATTTTTAATGAACCATATTTTTACTACCAATTGATTCCAAACTATCTATTGGAAATACTTTTACCTTCTTATTCTAATGCCAAAAGATAATTCAAAAGATCCTACATAGGAGTAATGTCAATATCTTCGAGCTCCAATCATTGAGGCATTTAGAGAGAAGGGAGATCTAAATTAATTAGCCTCACTACTTCTTTATAAAAATGATTTTATATGAGGAAGACCTTATATAATCTTTAGGCATCACTCTATATACTCATAATGATCTTTTCATAATTATGTTCTAGTGATTTTATGACTATACAAACATTCTCTTTGATATCCTAAAAATTTTCTTATTAGTTGATTTTGCTAATTCATTGCCTTGGGGGTAGTAATTGGAATATGTTTTTAATCTAAAACCATATTCAAGTGTGAAGCACATGAATTAAACCCTTGTAAATGTTGTGGTATTGTTAGTTACTATGGTTGAAGGTATCCTAAATTTTATGTGATATCTTATAGAAGTTGAAGAACAACCTCTAGTTTTTGGACTTGACTAGTGTTGCTTTGATCCACCTAGTGATGTAATCAATAGTACTTAATATCCACCCATGGACAACACTTGATAAGAAGCTAATATTTCCAATGAATTTAAGACCCTCCTATTTCAATTGATTAAGTGAAAAATGTCATGTGCATAAGAATTAGAAGCCAGATAAGTCTTAGCTCAGAGCAGGTCAAATACCATTAGTATAGCCAGAAAGTGTCAATATTTGCGGAAGATTTTAATATTAAGTAAATGAATCAGAAGCATGTTTTTTATCATGGGAGTGAGAGCAGACTTAAGTAAGACAGGAAACATTTCAGATATATATTTTAGAAAAGAAATATGATAGAAGGATTAGAATATTGGATGGTAGATATTACAAGCTAACCAGGATGAACAATCAGTATGAAGTAGAGTTTAAAATTCTATTAGCCGCCTGCTCAGTGAGTCACCCAGGCCTTCAAATATAAATCACTTAACCTTATCAGGACAGAAAAAACTTTTAATATTTCAGGAATTTACAGAATAAAGCCAAACATCTAGAGTATTTATTTTAATAAAACCAAGAAATTAGATAAAGCGATACGATGATCAGATCAGATGACGATGATTGAAGCGTAGTACTCAGGTGAGAGAAGGAGAAACTTATTCAACAAAGAAGAAAGCAGCAGGAAACTGGCCTCTGTTTAGACCGTAAATTCGATATGATATAGGTGATAAAGGTTGACATCTTCTGTAAAATAATAAGATACAGACAGAAGGCGCTTTTAAATCACTTGAAAGCCTTCTTACAGCTGAGTTTAGCCTTGGTTGATTGTCTGCTCTGTATCTTTATTTGAGTTCTAAAGAAGACATCTCTGAAGAAGTGTATTACACTTAATTAAAGCATTAGACATATAATGAGCAGAATTAAAGGAAAGGAAGAGGTTTTTACCCAAAGAAGCAGCATCTCTGAAGCAGCATACATGACAGCCTTTATTAAAAAGAAAGAAACATCATGTAGAAGTATTCAATAAGCATTAGATCATTAATATTTTTAAAAAAAAAGAAAAAGCTTTTCTTACCTCATGATAAAATCTCAACATTTTGGAGAGAATTGAGTGATTTGGTTTATAAAATTAGAACAATTCACTTTATGATGAGTGAATTGCTTTCTTTTCTTTCACTTTGAAAATTGATAAAATTTTGCAAAATGTTTCCAAGGAAAGGGAGAAAAAAGAAAGAATGTTTGAATGCCCTTTTCAAGGTTTTCACTCAAACTTGGAGCTTTTTTTCTTCTTTTTTGTATTTTTAATTTTTTATTATTTTTATATTTTTCTTGTAAAAAAGGAAAAATAGGAGTAGGTATCAAAGATAATAAGGTAAATAAATAAAGTACTATGTAGATATCTACAATTAATTTTTCTTTTTTGGGCTCTCAAATGCACCTTAGATTCTACCCTTTGATTGAGATAGGTAGCAACACCTCATCAAGTGTCACCAACCTATAAGCATTGGCCCCTATAAAATCTACTATCTTATAGGTTCTACTCCAAAGGAAGTTGAAATTTTCATGTTTATTAGGTTTTGCTCTATCTTCATCCCACCTAAAACCTAGATCTCCTTCCTTGTAGTAAATTTGAGTTGCATTTTTATTGAACCATATTTTTGCTACCAATTGATTCCAAACTAACTGTTGGAAATACTTTTCCCTTCTTATTCTAATGCCAAAAGATAATTCAAAACATCCTACATAGGAGTAACGTCAATGTCTTCGATCTCCAATCATTGAGACATTTAGAGAGAAGGGAGCTCTAAATTAATTAGCCTCACTACTTCTTTATCAAAATGATTTTATATGAGGAAGACCTTATAGAATCTTTAGGCATCACTCTATATACCCATAATTATATTTTAATAATTATGTGCCAGTTCTTTTATGACTATGCAAACATTCTCTTTGATATCCTAAAAAATTTCTTATTAGTTGATTTTGCTAATCCATTGCCTTGGGGGTAGTAATTGGAAGATGTTTTTAATTTAAACCCATATTCAAGTGTGAAGCACATCAATTAAACCCTTGTAAAGGTTTTGGTATTGTTAGTTACTATGGTTGAAGGTATCCTAAATTTTATGTGATATCTTATACAAGTTGAAGAACAACCTCGAGTTTTTGGACTTGACTAGTGTTGCTTTGATCCACCTACTGATGTAATCAATAGTAGTTAATATCCACCCATGGACAACACTTGATAAGAAGCTAATATTTCCAATTAAATTAAGACCCTCCTATTTCAATTGATTACGTGAAAACTATCATGTGCATACGAGTATGCTTGAATTTCCATTTACCCCAATTTAGTATGGCTCATCAAATATTTTCTTAAGGTTCTTGGGCTTTCAAGGGGTCTTCTTCATGCTTAGAATTGATTGTGAAACCAAAACCTGAGTTTGCACCATTTAATATTGAGTGTCAATAGGGGTTTTAGCAACAATGGTGGGTAGGATGATAGGAATAACTTTAGTCATGGAGGTATTGCTAGTGGTCACACTAGTATCCATTGTGAAACTCAAAAAATTAAAAAAAACTTTACAAAGTCTAGGATGGTGGAGCGATGTGCTAGCTATGGAGCAAATCAAGTGACTTGTGGGCACAAATTTCTAGCTAGGCATCAAGTGAATCACTAGGCTTCAATATAAAATAACTTATCAAGGACTTAGAAACTTTGTTAGGTGATTTTGAGTAATTCACTCTTTTGGTAGTGATTTACAAGTTGTTTGTACTTGTACAAGTTGAGGTAAGAATTGAAATGCTTGATATATTCAACATAAATCAAAATACGATTCATATTATAGAGTCAAGTACATGGGATCATAGGTGGATTTTTTGAAAAAAGGACATGACTTAATGAAATCCACAATACCTCAAGACAAAGGAGCTCATATTGTGAGCACCTTCAAGAACATCAATGACGATACATTATGGTGACCTCAGGTATGATGGTGTTATCAATTATTTTCAAATAGTTAATGAAGACTTTAATCATGACTATGAACAATTTATGGAGGCTATGTAATGTTTTCATAGTGCCTAAGAGTTTAAATAATTATAACTTAACAAGTACAATGATGGGAATTAAGGGAAAAGGGTTTTAAAACCCTCTCCAATGTGGCAAACTACCTATTGTCATACATTTATTACACATAGGAGGGTATTCACTCATTGTTGTGGAGCAATTTGTCATTACTTTTCCCTTAATTACCTCACGATAAAATCTCAACATTTTCGAGAGAATTGAGTGATTTGGTTTATAAAATTAGAACAGTTCACTATATGATGAGTGAATTGCTTTCTTTTCTTTCACTTTGAAAATTAATTAAATATTGCAAAATGTTTCCAAGGAAAGGGAGAAAAAAGAAAGAATGTTTGAATGCCCTTTTCAAGGTTTTCACTCAAACTTGGAGCTTTTTTTCTTCTTTTTTGTATTTTTATTTTTTTATTATTTTTATATTTTTCTTGTAAAAAAGAAAAAATAGGAGTAGGTATCAAAGATAATAAGGAAAATAAATAAAGTACTATGTAGATATCTACAATTACTTTTTCTTTTTGGGTCTCTCAAATGCACCTTAGATTCTACCCTTTGATAGAGATAGGTAGCAACAACTCGTCAAGTGTCACCAACCTATAAGCATTGGCCCCTATAACATCTACTATCTTATAGGTTCTACTCCAAAGGAAGTTGAATTTTTCATGTTTATTAGATTTTGCTCTATCTTCATCCCACCTAAAAACTAGATCTCCTTCCTTGTAGTAAATTTGAGTTGCATTTTTATTGAACCATATTTTTACTACCAATTGATTCCAAACTAACTATTGGAAATACTTTTCCCTTCTTATTCTAATGCCAAAAGATAATTCAAAAGATCCTACATAGGAGTAATTTCAATGTCTTCGAGCTCCAATCATTGAGACATTTAGAGAGAAGGGGTATCTAAATTAATCAGCCTCACTACTTCTTTATAAAAATGATTTTATATGAGGAAGACCTTATAGAATCTTTAGGCATCACTCTATATACCCATAATGATATTTTAATAATTATGTGCCAGTACTTTTATGACTATACAAACATTGTCTTTGATATCCTAAAATTTTTCTTATTAGTTGATTTTGCTAATCCATTGCCTTGGGGGTGGTAATTGGAATATGTTTTTAATCTAAACCCATATTCAAGTGTGAAGCACATCAATTAAACCCTTGTAAAGGTTGTGGTATTGTTAGTTACTATGGTTGAAGGCATCCAAAATTTGATGTGATATTTTATAAAAGTTGAAGAACAACCTCTAGTTTTTGGACTTGACTAGTGTTGCTTTGATCCACCTAGTGATGTAATCAATAGTAGTTAATATCCACCCAAGGAAAAAACTTAATAAGAATCTAATATTTCCAATGAAATTAAGACCCTCCTATTTCAATTGATTAAGTGAAAACTATCATGTGCATAGGAGAATGTTTCAATTTCCCTCTACCCCATTTTAGTATGGCTCACGAAATATTTTCTTAATGTTCTTGGGATTTCAAGGGGTCTTCTTCATACTTAGACTTGATTGTGAAACCAAAACCTGAGTTTGCACCATTTAATATTGAGTGTCAATGGGGGTTTTAGTAACAATGGTAGGTAGGATGATAGGAATAACTTTAGTCATGGACGTATTTCTAATGGTCACACTAGTATCCATTGTGAAACTCAAAAAATTAGGAAAAATTTACAAATTCTAGGATGGTGGAGCAATGTGCTAGCTATGGAGAAAATCAAGTGACTTGTGGGCATAAATTTCTAGCTAGGCATCAAGTGAATCAATAGGATTCAATATAAAATAACTTATCAAGGACTTAGAAAATGTTTTAGGTGAGTTTGAGTAATTCACTCTTTTGGTAGTGATTTACAAGTTGTTTGTACTTGTACAAGTTGAGGTAAGAATTGAAATGCTTGATATATTCAACATAAATCAAAATATGATTCATATTATAGAGTCAAGTACATGGGAGCATATGTGGATTTTTTGAAAAAATGACATGACTTAATGAAATCCACAATACCTCAAGATAGAGGAGCTCATAATGTGAGCACCTTCAAGAACATCAATGACGATACATTATGGTGACCTCGGGTATGATGGTGTTATCAATTATTTTCAAATAGTTAATGAAGACTTTAATCATGACTATGAACAATTTATGGAGGCTATGTAATTTCTAAGAGTTTAAATAATTATAACTTAACAAGTACAATGGTGGGAATTAAGGGAAAAGGGTTTTAAAACCCTCTCCAATGTGGCAAACTACCTATTGTCATACATTTATTACACATAGGGTGGTATTCACTCATTTTCGTGGAAAAATTTGTCATTATTTTTCCCTTTATTACCTCACGATAAAATCTCAACATTTTAGAGAGAATTGAGTGATTTGGTTTATAAAATTATAATAGTTCACTATATGATGAGTGAATTGCTTTCTTTTCTTTCACTTTGAAAATTGATAAAATTTTGCAAAATCTTTCCAAGGAAAGGGAGAAAAGAGAAAGAAGAAGTGGGATGTTTGAATGCCCTTTTCAAGGTTTTCACTCAAACTTGGAGCTTTCTTTCTTCTTTTTTGTATTTTTTTTTTTTTTCTTGTAAAAAAGGAAAAATAGGAGTAGGTATCAAAGATAATAAGGAAAATAAATAAAGTACTATGTAGATATCTACAATTACTTTTTTTTTTGGAGCTCTCAAATGCACCTTAGATTCTACCCTTTGATTGAGATAGATAGCAACACCTCGTCAAGTGTCACCAACCTCTAAGAATTATCCCCTATAACATCTACTATATTATAGGTTCTACTCCAAAGGAAGTTGAAATTTTCATGTTTATTAGGTTTTGCTCTATCTTCATCCCACCTAAAAACTAGATCTCCTTCCTTGTAGTAATTTTGAGTTGCATTTTTATTGAACCATATTTTTACTACCAATTGATTCCAAAATAACTATTGGAAATAATTTTCCCTTCTAATGCCAAAAGATAATTCAAAAGATCCTACATAGGAGTAATTTCAATGTCTTCGAGCTCCAATAATTGAGAAATTTAGAGAGAAGGGGGATCTAAATTAATCAGCCTCACTACTTCTTTATCAAAATTATTTTATATGAGGTAGACCTTATAGAATCTTTAGGCATCACTCTACATACCCATAATGATATTTTAATAATTATGTGCCAGTCCTTTTATGACTATACAAACATTGTCTTTGATATCCTAAAAAAAAAATTATTAGTTTATTTTGCTAATCCATTGCCTTGGGGGTAGTAATTGGAATATGTTTTTAATCTAAACTCATATTCAAGTGTGAAGCACATCAATTAAACCCTTGTAAAGGTTGTGGTATTGTTAGTTACTATGGTTGAAGGAATCCTAAATTTGATATGATATCTTATACAAGTTGAAGAACAACCTCTAGTTTTTGGACTTGAATAGTGTTGCTTTGATCCACCTAATGATGTAATCAATAGTAGTTAATATCCAACCATGGACAAAACTTGATAAAAATCTAATATTTCCAATGAAATTAAGACCCTCCTATTTCAATTGATTAAGTGAAAACTATCATGTGCATAGGAGAATGCTTCAATTTCCCTCTACCCCATTTTATCATGGCTCATAAAATATTTTCATAAGGTTCTTGGGCTTTCAAGGGGTCTTCTTCATGCTTAGACTTGACTGTGAAACCAAAACATGAGTTTGCACCATTTAATATTGAGTGTCAATAGGGATTTTAGCAACAATGGTAGGTAGGATGATAGGAATAACTTTAGTCATGGAGGTATTGCTAGTGGTCACACTAGTATCCATTGTGAAACTCAAAAAATTAGAAAAAAATTACAAAGTCTAGGATGGTCGAGCGATGTGCTAGCTATGGAGAAAATAAAGTGACTTGTGGGCACAAATTTCAAGCTAGGCATAAAGTGAATCACTAGGCTTCAATATAAAATAACTTATCAAGGACATAGAAACATTTTTAGGTGAGTTTGAGTAATTCACTCTTTTGGTAGTGATTTAATAGTTGTTGGTACTTGTACAAGTTGAGGTAAGAATTGAAATGCTTGATATATTCAACATAAATCAAAATATGATTCATATTATAGAGTCAAGTACATGGGAGCATAGGTGGATTTTTGGAAAAAAGGACATGACTTAATGAAATCCACAATAACTCAAGACAGAGGAGCTCATAATGTGAGCACCTTCAAGAACATCAATGACGATACATTATGGTGACCTAGGGTATAATGTTGTTATCAATTATTTTCAAATAGTTAATGAAGACTTTAATCATGAATATGAACAATTTATGGAGGCTATGTAATTTCTAAGAGTTTAAATAATTATAACTTAACAAGTAAAATGGTGGGAATTAAGGGAAAAGGGTTTTAAAACCCTCTCCAATGTGTCAAACTACCTATTGTCATACATTTATTACACATAGGGAAGTATTCACTCATTGTCATGGAGCAATTTGTCATTATTTTTCCCTTTATTACCTCATGATAAAATCTCAACATTTTGGAGAGAATTGAGTGATTTGGTTTAAAAAATTAGAACAGTTCACTATATGATGAGTGAATTGCTTTCTTTTCTTTCACTTTGAAAATTGATAAAATTTTGCAAAATTTTTCCAAGGAAAGGGAGAAAAAAGAAAGAAGAAGTGGGATGTTTGAATGCCCTTTTCAAGGTTTTCACTCAAACTTGGAGCTTTTTTTCTTCTTTTTTGTATTTTTATTTTTTTATTATTTTTATCTCTTTCTTGTAAAAAAGTTAAAATAGGAGTAGGTATAAAAGATAATAAGGAAAATAAATAAAGTACTATGTAGATATCTACAATTATTTTTTCTTTTTGGGGCTCTCAAATGCACCTTAGATTCTACCCTTTGATTGAGATAGGTAGCAACACCTCGTCAAGTGTCACCAACCTATAAGCATTGGCCCCTATACCATCTACTATCTTATGGGTTCTACTCCAAAGGAAGTTGAACTTTTCATGTTTATTTGGGTTTGGCTCTATCTTCATCCCACCTAAAAACTAGATCTCCTTCCTTGTAGTAAATTTGAGTTGCATTTTTATTGAACCATATTTTTACAACCAATTGATTCCAAACTAACTATTGGAAATATTTTTCCCTTCTCATTCTAATGCAAAAATATAATTCAAAAGATCCTACATAGGAGTAATGTCCATGTCTTCGAGCTCCAATCATTGAGACATTTAGAGAGAAGGAGGATCTAAATTAATCAGCCTCACTACTTCTTTATCAAAATGATTTTATATGAGGAAGACCTTATAGAATCTTTAGGCATCACTCTATATACCCATAATTATATTTTAATAATTATGTGCTAGTCCTTTTATGACTATACAAACATTCTCTTTGATATCCTAAAAATTTTCTTTTTAGTTGATTTTGTTATTCCATTGCCTTGGGGGTAGTAATTGGAAGATGTTTTAATATAAACTCATATTCAAGTGTGAAGCACATCCATTAAACCCTTGTAAAGGTTGTGGTATTTTTAGTTACTATGGTTGAAGGCATCCTAAATTTGATGTGATATCCTATAGATGAAGAACAACAACCTCTAATTTTTGGACTTGACTAGTGTTGCTTTGATCCACCTACTGATGTAATCAATAGTAGTTAATATCCACCCATGGACAACACTTGATAAGAAGCTAATATTTCCAATGAAATTAAGACCCTCCTATTTCAAATGATTAAGTGAAAACTATCATGTGCATAGGATAATGCTTCAATTTCCCTCTACCCCATTTTAGTATGGCTCATCAAATATTTTCTTAAGGTTCTTGGGCTTTCAAGGGGTCTTCTTCATGCTTAGACTTGATTGTGAAACCAAAACCTGAGTTTGCACCATTTAATATTGAGTGTCAATAGGGGTATTAGCAACAATGGTAGGTAGGATGATAGGAATAACTTTAGTCATGGAGGTATTGCCAGTGGTCACACTAGTATCCATTGTGAAACTCAACAAATTAGAAAAAAATTACAAAGTCTAGGATGGTGGAGCGATGTGTTAGCTATGGAACAAATCAAGTGACTTGCGGGCACAAATTTCTAGCCATACATCAAGTGAATCACTAGCCTTCAATATAAAATCACTTATCAAGGACTTAGAAACTTTTTTAGGTGAGTTTGAGTAATTCACTCTTTTGGTAGTGATTTACAAGTTGTTTGTACTTGTACAAATTGAGGTAAGAATTGAAATGCTTGATATATTCAACATAATTCAAAATATGATTCATATTATAGAGTCAAGTACATTGGAGCATAGGTGGATTTTTGGAAAAAATGACATGACTTAATGAAATCCACAATACCTCAAGACAGAGGAGCTCATAATGTGAGCACATTCAAGAACATCAATGACGATACATTATGGTGACCTAGGGTATGATGGTGTTAAGAATTATTTTCAAATAGTTAATGAAGACTTTAATCATGACTATGAACAATTTATGGAGGCTATGTAATTTCTAAGAGTTTAAATAATTATAACTTAACAAGTACAATGGTGGGAATTAACGGAAAAGGGTTTTAAAACCCTCTCAAATGTGGAAAACTACCTATTGTCATACATTTATTACACATGGAGAGGTATTCACTCATTGTCGTGGAGCAATTTGTCATTATTTTTCCCTTTATTACCTCATGATAAAATCTCAACATTTTGGAGAGAATTGAGTGATTTGGTTTATTAAATTAGAACAGTTCACTATATGATGAGTGAATTGCTTTCTTTTCTTTCACTTTGAAAATTGATAAAATTTTGCAAAATTTTTCCAAGGAAAGGGAGAAAAAAGAAAGAAGAAGTGGGATGTTTAAATGCCCTTTTCAAGGTTTTCACTCAAACTTGGAGCTTTTTTTCTTCTTTTTTGTATTTTTATTTTTTTATTATTTTTATATTTTTCTTGTAAAAAAGCAAAAATAGGAGTAGGTATCAAAGATAATAAGGAAAATAAATAAAGTACTATGTAGATATCTACAATTATTTTTTCTTTTTGGGGCTCTCAAATGCACCTTAGATTCTACCCTTTGATTGAGATAGGTAGCAACACCTCGTCAAGTGTCACCAACCTATAAGCATTGGCCCCTATACCATCTACTATCTTATGGGTTCTACTCCAAAGGAAGTTGAACTTTTCATGTTTATTTGGGTTTGGCTCTATCTTCATCCCACCTAAAAACTAGATCTCCTTCCTTGTAGTAAATTAGAGTTGCATCTTTATTGAACCATATTTTTACAACCAATTGATTCCAAACTAACTATTGGAAATACTTTTCCCTTCTCATTCTAATGCAAAAATATAATTCAAAAGATCCTACATAGGAGTAATGTCCATGTCTTTGAGCTCCAATCATTGAGACATTTAGAGAGAAGGAGGATCTAAATTAATCAGCCACACTACTTCTTTATCAAAATGATTTTATATGAGGAAGACCTTATAGAATCTTTAGGCATCACTCTATATACCCATAATTATATTTTAATAATTATGTGCTAGTCCTTTTATGACTATACAAACATTCTCTTTGATATCCTAAAATTTTTCTTTTTAGTTGATTTTGCTATTCCATTGCCTTGGGGGTAGTAATTGGAAGATGTTTTTAATCTAAACTCATATTCAAGTGTGAAGCACATCCATTAAACTCTTGTAAAGGTTGTGGTATTGTTAGTTACTATGGTTGAAGGCATCCTAAATTTTATGTGATATCTTATAGATGAATAACAACAACCTCTAGTTTTTGGATTTGACTAGTGTTGCTTTGATCCACCTACTGATGTAATCAATAGTAGTTAATATCCACCCATGGACAAAACTTGATAAGAAGCTAATATTTCCAATGAAATTAAGACCCTCCTATTTCAATTGATTAAGTGAAAACTATCATGTGCATAGGATAATGCTTCAATTTCCCTCTACCCCATTTTAGTATGGCTCATCAAATATTTTCTTAAGGTTCTTGGGCTTTCAAGGGGTCTTCTTCATGCTTAGACTTGATTGTGAAACCAAAACCTGAGTTTGCACCATTTAATATTGAGTGTCAATAGGGGTATTAGCAACAATGGTAGGTAGGATGATAGGAATAACTTTAGTCATGGAGGTATTGCTAGTGGTCACACTAGTATCCATTGTGAAACTCAACAAATTAGAAAAAAATTACAAAGTCTAGGATGGTGGAGCGATGTGTTAGCTATGGAGCAAATCAAGTGACTTGCGGGCACAAATTTCTAGCCATACATCAAGTGAATCACTAGGCTTCAATATAAAATCACTTATCAAGGACTTAGAAACTTTTTTAGGTGAGTTTGAGTAATTCACTCTTTTGGTAGTGATTTACAAGTTGTTTGTACTTTTACAAATTGAGGTAAGAATTTAAATGCTTGATATATTCAACATAAATCAAAATATGATTCAAATTATAGAGTCAAGTACATGGAAGCATAGGTGGATTTTTGGAAAAAAGAACATGACTTAATGAAATCCACAATTCCTCAAGACAGAGGAGCTCATAATGTGAGCACATTCAAGAACATCAATGATGATACATTATGGTGACCTAGGGTATGATGGTGTTAAGAATTATTTTCAAATAGTTAATGAAGACTTTAATCATGACTATGAACAATTTATGGAGGCTATGTAATTTCTAAGAGTTTAAATAATTATAACTTAACAAGTACAATGGTGGGAATTAAAGGAAAAGGGTGTTAAAACCCTCTCCAATGTGGCAAACTACCTATTGTCATACATTTATTACACATGGAGAGGTATTCACTCATTGTCGTGGAGAAATTTGTCATTATTTTTCCCTTTATTACCTCATGATAAAATCTCAACATTTTGGAGAGAATTGAGTGATTTGGTTTATTAAATTAGAACAGTTCACTATATGATGAGTGAATTGCTTTCTTTTCTTTCACTTTGAAAATTGATAAAATTTTGCAAAATTTTTCCAAGGAAAGGGAGAAAAAAGAAAGAAGAAGTGGGATGTTTGAATGCCCTTTTCAAGGTTTTCACTCAAACTTGGAGCTTTTTTTCTTCTTTTTTGTATTTTTATTTTTTTATTATTTTTATCTCTTTCTTGTAAAAAAGGAAAAATAGGAGTAGGTATCAAAGATAATAAGGAAAATAAATAAAGTACTATGTAGATATCTACAATTATTTTTTCTTTTTGGGGCTCTCAAATGCACCTTAGATTCTACCCTTTGATTGAGATAGGTAGCAACACCTCGTCAAGTGTCACCAACCTATAAGCATTGGCCCCTATACCATCTACTATCTTATGGGTTCTACTCCAATGGAAGTTGAACTTTTCATGTTTATTTGGGTTTGGCTCTATCTTCATCCCACCTAAAAACTAGATCTCCTTCCTTGTAGTAAATTTGAGTTGCATTTTTATTGAACCATATTTTTACAACCAATTGATTCCAAACTAACTATTGGAAATACTTTTCCCTTCTCATTCTAATGCAAAAAGATAATTCAAAAGATCCTACATAGGAGTAATGTCCTTGTCTTCGAGCTCCAATCATTAAGACATTTAGAGAGAAGGAGGATCTAAATTAATCAGCCTCACTACTTATTTATCAAAATGATTTTATATGAGAAAGACCTTATAGAATATTTAGGCATCACTCTATATACCCATAATTATATTTTAATAATTATGTGCCAGTCCTTTTATGACTATACAAACATTCTCTTTGATATCCTAAAAATTTTGTTTTTAGTTGATTTTGCTATTCCATTGCCTTGGGGGTAGTAATTGGAAGATGTTTTTAATCTAAACTCATATTCAAGTGTGAAGCACATCCATTAAACCCTTGTAAAGGTTGTGGTATTGTTAGTTACTATGGTTGAAGGCATCCTAAATTTGATGTGATATCTTATAGATGAAGAACAACAACCTCTAGTTTTTGGACTTGACTAGTGTTGCTTTGATCCACCTACTGATGTAATCAATAGTAGTTAATATCCACCCATGGACAACACTTGATAAAAATCTAATATTTCCAATGAAATTAAGACCCTCCTATTTCAATTGATTAAGTGAAAACTATCATGTGCATAGGAGAATGCTTCAATTTCCCTCTACCCCATTTTAGTATGGCTCATCAAATATTTTCTTAGTTCTTGGGCTTTCAAGGGGTCTTCATCATGCTTAGACTTGATTGTGAAACCAAAACCTGAGTTTGCACCATTTGATATTGAGTGTCAATAGGGGTATTATGAACAATGGCAGGTAGGATGATAGGAATAACTTTAGTCATGGAGGTATTTCCAGTGGTCACACTAGTATCCATTGTGAAACTCAAAAAATTAGAAAAAAATTACAAAGTCTAGGATGGTGGAGCGATGTGTTAGCTATGGAGAAAATCAAGTGACTTGCGGGCACAAATTTCTAGCCATACATCAAGTGAATCACTAGGCTTCAATATAAAATCACTTATCAAGGACTTAGAAAAAAATTTAGGTGAGTTTGAGTAATTCACTCTTTTGGTAGTGATTTACAAGTTGTTTGTACTTGTACAAATTGAGGTAAGAATTTAAATGCTTTATATATTCAACATAAATCAAAATATGATTCATATTATAGAGTCAAGTACATGGGAGCATAGGTGGATTTTTGGAAAAAATGACATGACTTAATGAAATCCACAATACCTCAAGATAGAGGAGCTCATAATGTGAGCACATTCAAGAACATCAATGACGATACATTATGGTGACCTAGGGTATGATGGTGTTAAGAATTATTTTCAAATAGTTAATGAAGACTTTAATCATGACTATGAACAATTTATGGAGGCTATGTAATGTTTTCATAGTGCCTAAGAGTTTAAATAATTATAACTTAACAAGTACAATGGTGGGAATTAAGGGAAAAGGGTTTTAAAACCCTCTCCAATGTGGCAAACTACCTATTTTCATACATTTATTACACATGGAGAGGTATTCACTCATTGTCGTGGAGCAGTTTGTCATTATTTTTCCATTTATTACCTCATGATAAAATCTCAACATTTTGGAGAGAATTGAGTGATTTGGTTTATTAAATTAGAACAGATTCACTATATGATGAGTGAATTGCTTTCTTTTCTTTCACTTTGAAAATTGATAAAATTTTGCAAAATTTTTCCAAGGAAAGGGAGAAAAAAGAAAGAAGAAGTGCGATGTTTGAATGCCCTTTTCAAGGTTTTCACTCAAAATTGGAGCTTTCTTTCTTCTTTTTTGTATTTTTATTTTTTTTTAATTTTTATCTTTTTCTTGTAAAAAAGGAAAAATAGGAGTAGGTATCAAAGATAATAAGGAAAATAAATAAAGTACTATGTAGATATTTACAATTACTTTTTCTTTTTGGGGCTCTCAAATGCACCTTAGATTCTACCCTTTGATTGAGATAGGTAGCAACACCTCGTCAAGTGTCACCAACCTATAAGCATTGGCGCCTATAACATCTACTATATTATAGGTTCTACTCCAAAGGCAGTTGAACTTTTCATGTTTATTAGGTTTTGCTCTATCTTCATCCCACATAAGAACTAGATCTCCTTCCTTGTAGTAAATTTGAGTTGCATTTTTATTGAACCATATTTTTACTACCAATTGATTCCAAACTAACTATTCGAAATACATTTCTCTTCTTATTCTAATGCCAAAATATAATTCAAAATATCCTACATAGGAGTAATTTCAATGTCTCTGAGCTCCAATCATTGAGACATTTAGAGAGAAAGGAACTTTAAATTAATCAGCCTCACTACTTCTTTATCAAAATGATTTTATATGAGGAAGACCTTATATAATCTTTAGGCATCACTCTATATACCCATAATTATATTTTAATAATTATGTGCCGGTCCTTTTATGACTATACAAACATTCTCAAAAAATTAGAAAAACTTTACAAAGTCTAGAATGGTGGAGCGACGTGCTAGCTATGGAGCAAATCAAGTGACTTGTGGGCATAAATTTCTAGCTAGGAATCAAGTGAATCACTAGGATTCAATATAAAATCACTTATCAAGGACTTAGAAAAAAATTTAGGTGAGTTTGAGTAATTCACTCTTTTGGTAGTGATTTACAAGTTGTTTGTACTTGTACAAATTGAGGTAAGAATTTAAATGCTTGATATATTCAACATAAATCAAAATATGATTCATATTATAGAGTCAAGTACATGGGAGCATAGGTGGATTTTTGGAAAAAAGGACATGACTTAATGAAATCCACAATACCTCAAGACAGAAGAGCTCATAATGTGAGCACATTCAAGAACATCAATGACGATACATTATGGTGACCTAGGGTATGATGGTGTTAAGAATTATTTTCAAATAGTTAATGAAGACTTTAATCATGACTATGAACAATTTATGGAGGCTATGTAATTTCTAAGAGTTTAAATAATTATAACTTAACAAGTACAATGGTGGGAATTAAGGGAAAAGGGTTTTAAAACCCTCTCCAATGTGGCAAACTACCTATTGTCATACATTTATTACACACGGAGAGGTATTCACTCATTGTCGTGGAGCAATTTGTCATTATTTTTCCCTTTATTACCTCATGATAAAATCTCAACATTTTGGAGAGAATTGAGTAATTTGGTTTATTAAATTAGAACAGTTCACTATATGATGAGTGAATTGCTTTCTTTTCTTTCACTTTGAAAATTGATAAAATTTTGCAAAATTTTTCCAAGGAAAGGGAGAAAAAAGAAAGAAGAAGTGCGATGTTTGAATGCCCTTTTCAAGGTTTTCACTCAAAATTGGAGCTTTCTTTCTTCTTTTTTATATATATATATATATTTTTTTTTAATTTTTATCTTTTTCTTGTAAAAAAGGAAAAATAGGAGTAGGTATCAAAGATAATAAGGAAAATAAATAAAGTACTATGTAGATATCTACAATTACTTTTTCTTTTTGGGGCTCTCAAATGCACCTTAGATTCTACCCTTTGATTGAGATAGGTAGCAACACCTCGTCAAGTGTCACCAACCTATATGCATTGGCCCCTATAACATCTACTATATTATAGGTTCTACTCCAAAGAAAGTTGAACTTTTCATGTTTATTAGGTTTTGCTCTATCTTCATCCCACCTAAAAACTAGATCTCCTTCCTTGTAGTAAATTTGAGTTGCATTTTTATTGAACCATATTTTTACTACCAATTGATTCCAAACTAACTATTGGAAATACATTTCTCTTCTTATTCTAATGCCAAAATATAATTCAAAATATCCTACATAGGAGTAATTTCAATGTCTCTGAGCTCCAATCATTGAGACATTTAGAGAGGAGGATCTAAATTAATCAACCTCACTACTTCTTTATCAAAATGATTTTATATGAGGAAGACCTTATAGAATCTTTAGGCATCACTCTATATACCCATAATTATATTTTAATAATTATGTGATAGTCCTTTTATGACTATACAAACATTCTCAAAAAATTAGAAAAAATTTACAAAGTCTAGAATGGTGGAGCGACGTGCTAGCTATGGAGCAAATCAAGTGACTTGTGGGCATAAATTTCTAGCTAGGAATCAAGTGAATCACTAGGATTCAATATAAAATCACTTATCAAGGACTTAGAAAAAAATTTAGGTGAGTTTGAGTAATTCACTCTTTTGGTAGTGATTTACAAGTTGTTTGTACTTGTACAAATTGAGATAAGAATTTAAATGCTTGATATATTCAACATAAATCAAAATATGATTCATATTATAGAGTCAAGTACATGGGAGCATAGGTGGATTTTTGGAAAAAAGGACATGACTTAATGAAATCCACAATACCTCAAGACAGAGGAGCTCATAATGTGAGCACATTCAAGAACATCAATGACGATACATTATGGTGACCTAGGGTATGATGGTGTTAAGAATTATTTTCAAATAGTTAATGAAGACTTTAATCATGACTATGAACAATTTATGGAGGCTATGTAATTTCTAAGAGTTTAAATAATTATAACTTAACAAGTACAATGGTGGGAATTAACAAAAAAGGGTTTTAAAACGCTCTCTAATGTGGCAAACTACCTATTGTCATACATTTATTACACATGGAGAGGTATTCACTCATTGTCGTGGAGCAATTTGTCATTATTTTTCCCTTTATTACCTCATGATAAAATCTCAACATTTTGGAGAGAATTAAGTGATTTGGTTTATTAAATTAGAACAGTTCACTATATGATGAGTGAATTGCTTTCTTTTCTTTCACTTTGAAAATTGATAAAATTTTGCAAAATTTTTCCAAGGAAAGGGAGAAAAAAGAAAGAAGAAGTGTGATGTTTGAATGCCCTTTTCAAGGTTTTCACTCAAAATTGGAGCTTTCTTTCTTCTTTTTTGTATTTTTTTTTTTTTAATTTTATCTTTTTCTTGTAAAAAAGGAAAAATAGGAGTAGGTATCAAAGATAATAAGGAAAATAAATAAAGTACTATGTAGATATCTACAATTACTTTTTCTTTTTGGGGCTCTCAAATGCACCTTAGATTCTACCCTTTGATTGAGATAGGTAGCAACACCTCGTCAAGTGTCACCAACCTATAAGCATTGGCCCCTATAACATCTACTATATTATAGGTTCTACTCCAAAGGAAGTTGAACTTTTCATGTTTATTAGGTTTTGCTCTATCTTCATCCCACCTAAAAACTAGATCTCCTTCCTTGTAGTAAATTTGAGTTGCATTTTTATTGAACCATATTTTTACTACCAATTGATTCCAAAATAACTATTGGAAATGCATTTCTCTTCTTATTCTAATGCCAAAATATAATTCAAAATATCCTACATAGGAATAATTTCAATGTCTCTGAGCTCCAATCATTGAGACATTTAGAGAGAAGGAGGATCTAAATTAATCAGCCTCACTACTTCTTTATCAAAATGATTTTATATGAGGAAGACCTTATAGAATATTTAGGCATCACTCTATATACCCATAATTATATTTTAATAATTATGTGCTAGTCCTTTTATGACTATACAAACATTCTCAAAAAATTAGAAAAACTTTACAAAGTCTAGAATGGTGGAGCGACGTGCTAGCTATGGAGCAAATCAAGTGACTTGTGGGCATAAATTTCTAGCTAGGAATCAAGTGAATCACTAGGATTCAATATAAAATCACTTATCAAGGACTTAGAAAAAAATTTAGGTGAGTTTGAGTAATTCACTCTTTTAGTAGTGATTTACAAGTTGTTTGTACTTGTAAAAATTGAGGTAAGAATTTAAATTCTTGATATATTCAACATAAATCAAAATATGATTCATATTATAGAGTCAAGTACATGGGAGCATAGGTGGATTTTTGGGAAAAAGGACATGACTTAATGAAATCCACAATACCTCAAGACAGAGGAGCTCATAATGTGAGCACATTCAAGAACATCAATGACGATACATTATGGTGACCTAGGGTATGATGGTGTTAAGAATTATTTTCAAATAGTTAATGAAGACTTTAATCATGACTATGAACAATTTATGGAGGCTATGTAATTTCTAAGAGTTTAAATAATTATAACTTAACAAGTACAATGGTGGGAATTAAGGGAAAAGGGTTTTAAAACCCTCTCCAATGTGGAAAACTACCTATTGTCATACATTTATTACACATGGAGAGGTATTCACTCATTGTCGTGGAGCAATTTGTCATTATTTTTCCCTTTATTACCTCATGATAAAATCTCAACATTTTGGAGAGAATTGAGTGATTTGGTTTATTAAATTAGAACAGTTCACTATATGATGAGTGAATTGCTTTCTTTTCTTTCACTTTGAAAATTGATAAAATTTTGCAAAATTTTTCCAAGGAAAGGGAGAAAAAAGAAAGAAGAAGTGCGATGTTTGAATGCCCTTTTCAAGGTTTTCACTCAAAATTGGAGCTTTCTTTCTTCTTTTTTGTATTTTTATTTTTTTTTAATTTTTATCTTTTTCTTGTAAAAAAGGAAAAATAGGAGTAGGTATCAAAGATAATAAGGAAAATAAATAAAGTACTATGTAGATATCTACAATTACTTTTTCTTTTTGGGGCTCTCAAATGCACCTTAGATTCTACCCTTTGATTGAGATAGGTAGCAACACCTCGTCAAGTGTCACCAACCTATAAGCATTGGCACCTATAACATCTACTATATTATAGGTTCTACTCCAAAGGCAGTTGAACTTTTCATGTTTATTAGGTTTTGCTCTATCTTCATCCCACATAAAAACTAGATCTCCTTCCTTGTAGTAAATTTGAGTTGCATTTTTATTGAACCATATTTTTACTACCAATTGATTCCAAACTAACTATTGGAAATACATTTCTATTCTTATTCTAATGCCAAAATATAATTCAAAATATCCTACATAGGAGTAATTTCAATGTCTCTGAGCTCCAATCATTGAGACATTTAGAGAGAAAGGAACTTTAAATTAATCAGCCTCACTACTTCTTTATCAAAATGATTTTATATGAGGAAGACCTTATATAATCTTTAGGCATCACTCTATATACCCATAATGATATTTTAATAATTATGTGCCGGTCCTTTTATGACTATACAAACATTCTCAAAAAATTAGAAAAAATTTACAAAGTCTAGAATGGTGGAGCGACGTGCTAGCTATGGAGCAAATCAAGTGACTTGTGGGCATAAATTTCTAGCTAGGAATCAAGTGAATCACTAGGATTCAATATAAAATCACTTATCAAGGACTTAGAAAAAAATTTAGGTGAGTTTGAGTAATTCACTCTTTTGGTCGTGATTTACAAGTTGTTTGTACTTGTACAAATTGAGGTAAGAATTTAAATGCTTGATATATTCAACATAAATCAAAATATGATTCATATTATAGAGTCAAGTACATGGGAGCATAGGTGTATTTTTGGAAAAAAGGACATGACTTAATGAAATCCACAATACCTCAAGACAAAGGAGCTCATAATGTGAGCACATTCAAGAACATCAATGACGATACATTATGGTGACCTAGGGTATGATGGTGTTAAGAATTATTTTCAAATAGTTAATGAAGACTTTAATCATGACTATGAACAATTTATGGAGGCTATGTAATGTTTTCATAGTGCCTAAGAGTTTAAATAATTATAACTTAACAAGTACAATGGTGGGAATTAAGAGAAAAGGGTTTTAAAACCCTCTCCAATGTGGCAAACTACCTATTGTCATACATTTATTACACATGGAGAGGTATTCACTCATTGTCGTGGAGCAATTTGTCATTATTTTTCCCTTTATTACCTCATGATAAAATCTCAACATTTTGGAGAGAATTGAGTGATTTGGTTTATTAAATTAGAACAGTTCACTATATGATGAGTGAATTGCTTTCTTTTCTTTCACTTTGAAAATTGATAAAATTTTGCAAAATTTTTCCAAGGAAAGGGAGAAAAAAGAAAGAAGAAGTGCAATGTTTGAATGCCCTTTTCAAGGTTTTCACTCAAAATTTGAGCTTTCTTTCTTCTTTTTTGTATTTTTTTTTTTTTTTTATCTTTTTCTTGTAAAAAAGGAAAAATAGGAGTAGGTATCAAAGATAATAAGGAAAATAAATAAATTACTATGTAGATATCTACAATTACTTTTTCTTTTTGGGGCTCTCAAATGCACCTTAGATTCTACCCTTTGATTGAGATAGGTAGCAACACCTCGTCAAGTGTCACCAACCTATAAGCATTGGCCCCTATAACATCTACTATATTATAGGTTCTACTCCAAAGGAAGTTGAACTTTTCATGTTTATTAGGTTTTGCTCTATCTTCATCCCACCTAAAAACTAGATCTCCTTCCTTGTAAATTTGAGTTGCATTTTTATTGAACCATATTTTTACTACCAATTGATTCCAAACTAACTATTGGAAATACTTTTCCCTTATTATTCTAATGCCAAAATATAATTCAAAAGATCCTACATAGCAGTAATGTCGATGTCTTCGAGCTCCAATCATTGAGACATTTAGAGAGAAGGGGGATCTAAATTAATCAGCCTCACTACTTCTTTATCAAAATGATTTTATATGAGGAAGACCTTATATAATCTTTAGGCATCACTCTATATACCCATAATGATCTTTTAATAATTATGTGCCAGTCCTTTTATGACAATATAAACATTCTCTTTGATATCCTAAAATTTTTCTTATTAGTTGATTTTGCTAATCTATTGCCTTGGGGGTAGTAATTGGAATATGTTTTTAATCTAAACTCATATTCAAGTGTGAAGCACATCAATTAAACCCTTGTAAAGGTTGTGGTATTGTTAGTTACTATGGTTGAAGGCATCCAAAATTTGATGTGATATCTTATAGAAGTTGAAGAACAACCTCTAGTTTTTGGACATGACTGGTGTTGCTTTGATCCACCTACTAATGTAATCAATAGTAGTTAATATCCACCCATGGACAACACTTGATAAAAATCTAATATTTCCAATGAAATTAAGACCCTCCTATTTCAATTGATTAAGTGAAAACTATCATGTGCATAGGATAATGCTTCAATTTCCCTCTACCCCATTTTAGTATGGCTCATCAAATATATTCATAAGGTTCTTTGGCTTTCAAGGGGTCTTCTTCATGCTTAGACTTGATTGTGAAACCAAAACATGAGTTTGCACCATTTAATATTGAGTGCCAATAGGGGTTTTAGCAACAATGGTAGGTAGGATGATAGGAATAACTTTAGTCATGGAGGTATTGCTAGTGGTCATACTAGTATCCATTGTGAAACTCAAAAAATTAGAAAAACATTATAAAGTCTAGGATGGTGGAGCGATGTGCTAGCTATGGAGCAAATCAAGTGACTTGTGGGCACAAATTGCTAGCTAGGCATCAAGTGAATCACTAGGCTTCAATATAAAATCACTTATCAAGGACTTAGAAACTTTTTTAGGTGAGTTTGAGTAATTCATTCTTTTGGTAGTGATTTACAAGTTGTTTGTACTTGTACAAGTTGAGGTAAGAATTGAAATGCTTGATATATTCAACATAAATCAAAATATGATTCATATTATAGAGTCAAGTACATGGGAGCATAGGTGGATTTTTGGAAAAAATGACATGACTTAATGAAATCCACAATACCTCAAGACAGAGGAGCTCATAATGTGAGCACATTCAAGAACATCAATGACGATACATTATGGTGACCTAGGGTATGATGATGTTAAGAATTATTTTTAAATAGTTAATAAATATTTTAATCATGACTATGAACAATTTATGGAGGCTATGTAATTTTTTCATAGTGCCTAAGAGTTTAAATAATTATAACTTAACAAGTACAATGGTGGGAATTAAGGAAAAAGGGTTTTAAAACCCTCTCCAATGTGGCAAACTACATATTGTAATACATTTATTACACAGGGAGGTATTCACTCATTGTCATGGAGAAATTTGTCATTATTTTTCCCTTTATTACCTCATGATAAAATCTCGACATTTTGGAGAGAATTGAGTGATTTGGTTTATAAAATTAGAACAATTCACTACATGATGAGTGAATTGCTTTCTTTGCTTTCACTTTGAAATTTAATAAAATTTTGCAAAATTTTTCCAAGGAAAGGGAGGAAAAAGAAAGAAGAAGTGGGATGTTTGAATGCCCTTTTCAAGGTTTTCACTCAAACTTGGAGCTTTTTTTCTTCTTTTTTCTATTTTTTTTTTTTTAATATTTTTCTTGTAAAAAAGGATAAATAGGAGTAGGTATTAAATATAATAAGGAAAATAAATAAAGTACTATGTAGATATCTACAATTAATTTTTCTTTTTGGGGCTTTCAAATACACCTTAGATTCTACCCTTTGATTGAGATAGGTAGCAACACCTCGCCAAGTGTCACCAACCTATAAGCATTGGCCCCTATAACATCCACTATCTTATAGGTTCTACTCCAAAGGAAGTTAAACTTTTCATGTTTATTAGGTTTTGCTCTATATTCATCCCACCTAAAAACTAGATCTCCTTCCTTGTAGTAAATTTGAGTTGCATTTTTATTGAACCATATTTTTACTACCAATTTATTCCAAACTAACTATTGGAAATACTTTTCCCTTCTTATTATAATGCCAAAAGATAATTCAAAAGATCCTACATAGGAGTAATTTCAAATGTCTTTGAGCTCCAATCATTGAGACATTTAGAGAGAAGGGGGATCTAAATTAATCATCCTCACTACTTTTTTATCAAAATGATTTTATATGAGGAAGACCTTATAGAATCTTTAGGCATCACTCTATATACCCATAATGATATTTTAATAATTATGTGCCAGTCCTTTTATGACTATACAAACATTCTCTTTGATATCCTAAAAATTTTCTTTTTAGTTGATTTTGCTAATCCATTGCCTTGGGGGTAGTAATTGGAATATGTTTTTAATCTAAACCCATATTCAAGTGTGAAGCACATCAATTAAACCCTTGTAAAGGTTGTGGTATTGTTAGTTACTATGGTTGAAGGCATCCTAAATTTGATGTGATATCTTATAGAAGTTGAAGAACAACCTCTAGTTTTTGGAATTGACTAGTGTTTCTTTGATCCACCTACTTATGTATTCAATAGTAGTTAACATCCACCCATGGACAACACTTGATAAGAAGCTAATATTTCCAATGAAATTAAGACCCTCCTATTTTAATTGATTAGGTGAAAACTATCATGTGCATATGAGTATGCTTGAATTTCAATTTACCCCATTTTAGTATGGCTCATCAAATATTTTCTTAAGGTTCTTGGGATTTCAAGGGGTCTTCTTCATGCTTAGACTTGATTGTGAAACCAAAACTTGAGTTTGCACCATTTAATATTGAGTGTCAATAGGGGTTTTAGCAACAATGGTAGGTAGGATGATAGGAATAACTTTAGTCATGGAGGTATTGCTAGTGGTCACACTAGTATCCATTGTGAAACTCAAAAAATTAGAAAAACTTTACAAAGTATAGGATGGTGGAGCGATGTGCTAGCTATGGAGCAAATCAAGTGACTTTTGGGCACAAATTTCTAGCTAGGAATCAAGTGAATCACTAGGAATCAGAACAATTCACTATATGATGAGTGAATTGCTTTCTTTTATTTCGCTTTGAAAATTGATAAAAATTTTCCAAGGAAATGGAGAAAAAAGAAAGAAGAAGTGGGATGTTTGAATGCCATTTTCAAGGTTTTCACTCAAACTTGGAGCTTTTTTTCTTCTTTTTTGTATTTTTATTTTTTTATTATTTTTATCTTTTTCTTGTAAAAAGGAAAAATAGGAGTAGGTATCAAAGATAATAAGGAAAATAAATAAAGTACTATGTAGATATCTACAATTATTTTTTCTTTTTGGGGCTCTCAAATGCACCTTAGATTCTACCCTTTGATTGAGATAGGTAGCAACACCTCGTCAACTGTCACCAACCTATAAGCATTGGCCCCTATAACATATACTATCTTATAGGTTCTACTCCAAAGGAAGTTGAAATTTTCATGTTTATTAGGTTTTTCTCTATATTCATCCCACCTAAAAACTAGATCTCCTTCCTTGTAGTAAATTTGAGTTGCATTTTTATTGAACCATATTTTTACTGCCAATTGATTCCAAACTAATCTGTTGACAATTTTGTCACATTTCTCAAGGGGTAGAAAAGGAAATCAAAATTTTGTACAGTGTTTTGTAAAGTTTTTCTTTGTTATTTCTTTATTTGAAAAGTTGCAGCAATTTTGGCTTTCAATGCCATCCCTTTGTATATAAAGAAAAAGAAAGAACTTCGCCGAAAGAAAATGAGAAGAGCTTCGCACCCGAGGCATTTCCACCACTACTTCGGGTAAAAACTTTTGCGAAGTAGTATTGCCGAAGAAGAATGTAAGGGGAACGATAAAAGATGCACTTCGGGCCCGAAGCGCTTCAAACCCCTACTTCGAGCGAAAGTTGAGCGAAGCGGCCTTCAAAAGAACAACTTCGCCGAAGAAGGAAGGTCTAGACCACAGTCCAAACTGGCTAAGGCAAGGAAACTACTTTGCACCCGAAGCATTTCCAGCAGCTACTTCGGACAAGTTTTTGTGAAGCGGTGTTGCCGAAGTAAAATACAAAGGAGGAAGAATGAAACTACTTTGCACCCGAAGCATTTCCAGTAGCTACTTCGGGCGGGATTTTTGTGAAGCGGAATTTGAAGGAGTATAGTACTGAAAATACTTCGCCAAAAGGTCACCGAAGCATCCACTTCGGGCCCCTGCGTCAGCGAACCAATTCTACTTCACCAAAAATCATTGCGAAGCATCTGCTTCGGCAAACTTTCGTGCGAAGTACTTTCATCCAAAGTGGAAGATGCATTTTGAAGGCAAAGATGCACTTCGGCCAGAATACTCCCGAACCACAGTTCTGAAGAAGGATCACGGTGAAGCATCTCAAAGACTCATTAGCGAAGTATCTACTTCGGTCGAAGGACCATGCCGAAGCAGTTTTGGCACAGCGAAGCAACGAAAAGTAAAGACCCCATTTAGCGAAAGAGATATGCTTCGGCCTCCATCACCCCCAAAGCTGTCTTGCGAAGCTTCACCATGCGAAGTGCAAATCAAGGAGAATCTGCTTCGGCACAAGTCCATCCCGAAGCAAAGTTTAAAAGCTAGCGAAGCACCACAAAGGCACGTGCTCCAAGCCGGGTATTTTCTCGAGGTGATCAAGTGCCTCATAAATACATTTTTTCATGCCCGATAAGCTCGTTGCTCATTTTTGGCAATTGGAAATGAAGTATCAGGCCATGATGAAGAGCCCGACGAGCATGGCGGCCACTCGAGCACCGCACCCGGAGACCAAGGACGTCCAGACGGCTCATCAATGCATCTTTCCATGGTTGACCCGGTCACAGTTGCCAATTTTGGTAACGGATTTGAGAGCTCGATCACGAGAGCCTCGGGGAGCCAAATTCTCAGGGCTCGAGGGGGTACTTCTCCTTGCTGTGTAATTATGACTCAAAGGGTCGGGTCCTCTATAAAAACCTAGGCATTGTAATGTAAGAATGGGGGGAACTATCTGCTAAGAAAGTTGTTGTAACTTGATGTCCTACGATTAATACTAAAGAGCTTTGTGCTTGATTTCTCTCTTTTATGCTGCCTTTTGTGTTTGATTCTTTTGTCTTTCTTCATTTGCATACTGAGAAAGCTAAACCTTGAATCCGGTGTGCGATTGGGGACTGTACCCTAAAACTTGTCTGAAGGATACATAGGGGAGGAAAATTCGTCATATTAGTTTTCTTTTATGTTGCCTTCTGTGTTTGATTCTTTTGTCTTGTCCTAATCGTTTGCATACTGAGAAGTTGAACCCTAATTTCGATGTGCAATCGAGGACTGTACCCTGAAACTCGCCTGAAGGATACATAGGAAGGTTAATGTTGTGTTTCTTTCATCTTATTCTTGGTGTTCTTTGCTTCTATTCAAGTTGTCAGTTAGTGATCGTGCTTCCTGTTCTTTCCCACCTTAAATCACCAATCTCTCTTCCCTTACCCCTTTTTATTTATTTCTCTAACCCTAACTCTGTTTATCTCTTTCCTGCACCCTTATCTCAAAACACCAAAGTAGTTTAGCATAGGAGCCGACCTTTCTCCGGAGATTGGCACGAGGGGCATCTCTTCCCTTCGGCCTTTCAATGTTGGTCCAGGTCTAGGGCGCATACATTTACCCAAAATCCTTTCCTAGGCAGATTTGATGACCAACAGTTTTTGGCACGCCTAGTGGGACCAAGGTCCCATATTTTAACAAATCTCAAACCCATCTACACCGGGGCCAATAGTTCTAATCAGTTCTCGGTGTGACCCGGTCAGTCTCACCTGACTAGTGGTAGTGAGAACCGATGCTCTCATTACCGAAAGACTCTTAGCATCTGGCGACTCTGTTTACCCGAGAATCTTTAAGTCGAAAAGACCAGTACCAAAGTCTGTGCCTTCATGCAAACAAGATGGAGAGTTAGGAATAGAGGAGAGGAAACTGAGTTCTTTGAACTAGATATCGACGCCTTTGGGGAGCGATCAAGGTTGGTCACCCCCGAGTCACTATTACGTGGAACATCCTCGCAAGAGGCTGCTATTAGCGAACAAGGCCTAACTTCTGATAGCACAACATCTAGTTTTCCTCCCAATCCTCCCAACTCATCGAAGCATCCTAGTGCCTCCATTCCTATTAGTCGTCCTATTAGCAATCAAGGAGGAGCTTCGGGGATTCCTATTTCTCAAAATCTAGGAGCAAGTATGGCACAACAACAACAACAACAACAACAATAGCAAATGCAGCCACCGCCACCCAGGTGGTTCCCATCATGGGATTCTTTGTCACCACTAAATCTAGCGGGACAAGGGCAAGTGCCACCTGCTGCTGTCAAGAAGATCCCGACGTTCGATGGAACTGGAAAGACTGCTCTGGAGCACATCCAGGACATAATCTCTCTGGCGGCGATCCATGACATCACAGAAGAGCAAGTGATGGTAAAGCTTCTGGTTCTTTCCCTTAGAGGAAAACTCCTCTACTGGTATAGATCTTTACCACCCGATACTATTACGGGATGGGACCAGTTAGCCAGGCAGTTGATGGGAAACTTCAATGAGTCCTCCGACCCTACCTCTCTCCTGCATCAGTTCACTTCAATCCAGAGGCATCCGCAAGAAGAGATCACAGACTTCAATATTAGGTTCGCTCGAACCTGGCAGAGAGTACCAGTTGGACTTCGGCCAACCGACGAAGCTGCAACATACTACTTCCTTCGGGCTTTCAACCCTGATATCAGTATCATGGTAAGATATTCTAACGTCAATACTTTTCTCGAGTTGTATGAATTAGCCAAGAGGGCGAAAAGGGATTTGATAGCTGTGGGCAAGCTTCCACAGAGGATGTCGATGCCCATACTTCCCGAATTTCCTCAATACCAGTATGCGAGCGTAGCCACTTCATAGATCTCTACAACCCCTGCACTCCCGATCTCATCTTGGAACCCGAATCCCATTGTGTCTCAGATCACTGCTCCACAAATTCATTTTCCCACATTTTTGGCTCCACAGCCCACGGTTACTTCGCCATTCCCTGTACTGCCAACACCATTTCAACCCCCTGCCCTGCCTCCAATACCAACGATGGCTACATTACCTCCGATTCCAAAAGTCGATGATATGCAAGCCAAAATCCTGCAAGAAATGCAGTCTCTGAACTCCATAGTTCAGACATTGTCCAATGACATGACCATTGTGAAGAAGAAGCAAGCGCAACAAGAATTCCTACCAAGAAGATCTTATCCTACGCCTGCGCTTACTAAAGACCAAGCAGTCCAGCAAGGGAAGGCTTCAACAAGAAATGTTGCGATTGATGAAGCTCCGAGCACTTTCGATTATGTATATTGGTGCTCTACGTGCAATGATCCGCATGAAGAGAATACCTGCATGTTGCACCAACACTATATACAAACGTTGGCGAGCAGTAGTCATGGCGGTCAAGTCAACGTCATCAGGAAAATGAGTCAGAACTTGGCGATTGGTGAAGAAGAGCCGGTTGCAGTGCTTACCAGAGGAGGAAGGAAGGCGATAGAAGTGGATGCTACTCAGATGGCTCCCTTAAAAGTGCACGCTCGACCCAAAAAGGGACAATCATCTTCTTCGACCCCGAACGAAGCTCCTCCGCCTACACCAATCAAAGAAAAAGCTCAAAAGGCCTCTGCCGAACCACCTCAGGCAGAAACTAAGGAGCAGGCTAGGGAAAAGCTCAAGTTTCCTTCACTGACTAAGCGACAAAGAGTTGAAGCTACGGAGCAGTATCGCACCAGATATGAGCCGAGAAAGGAACCCGAAGTGCTCAGTTCCCTGGCATACAACATTGTAGAGGAGTTAAAGAGGATCCCAACCAAGATCAGCTTGTACGATGCACTCCAACTACCTGGACAAGTGGACTTGCTACAAGAATCATTGAAGATGATTAAAGCAAAAAGGCAGCACCACTTGCTCTTGTGCAGACCCTATCCACATCCATTATAGGGAAGAATAGACCACCTCCATTCTACCTTTCTCTATAGATGGAAGGGTATATTGTACATAATTGTATGATCGACTCTGGGGCCGCTACAACAGTCATGCCGAAAGCAGTCTACGAAGAGATAGGGATGGAATATACGTGAAGCAGCCACGGTGTACTCCAGTTGGATGGTACCCCAGTAAAGACTATAGGAGTGATCAAAGACATTCCTATTCGACTACATAAGATGCCTCAGATCACGGTCATACAAGAGGTAGTAGTCGTCGACCTGGAGCCATACTTCAGTTTGTGCTTATCAAGGGAATTCATAGCAAAGCTGGGTGGTTATCTGTCAATGGATTACTCTCATCTGGAAATTCCATTCAAAGGAAAGAAGGTGAAAATCTACAATGAGAAGCCTTCTTCCTTCCTTGTGCAGAAGATGTCCGAAGAAGAAAGCGATGATCCAGTGAATACAATAGTGGAGCAAGTAGAACAAGTGGACCTGCTCAAAGAATCTCTTGCGCAACTAAGTTATGAAGATGAGTTCTCATTGGCAGACTTTAATGCCATGATAGAGACCGAGATAGGATGTTATGCGATCACCAAGCCTAAGAAACACACCCAACCAGAGAATAGAACAAGTGCCCAAGAAGGACTATGGAAGTTGTTCTTCGATGGCGCCCGATGTAAAAATGGTGTTGGGGCAGGGATTCTTCTAGTTTCACCATCCGGAGAGCAAAAGGAGTATTGCTACCGGTTGACATGGAGCTGCACCAACAATGCAGCAGAATATGAAGCATTATGCCTAGGACTCAAGAAAGCTGACAAGTTAGGCATAAAACACCTCCAAATCTTTGGAGATTCTGAACTGGTATGCAACCAGGTCACAAATAGGTGTACCTCAAAGAAACATTATCTAAAGTCATACCGCAATAGGGTATGGGACCTGTTTGACCAGTTCGAGTCTCTCAATCTGTAGTCTATCCCACGAGAAAAGAATCGACATGCCGATGTCCTGGCATCCATCGCAGCCAAGTACTCTCTAGTAGAAGACATGGTGCACAAGCCCAAAGCTATGAGGATGATCTACAGGCCCTCTGTCCCGGACAGAGACCTACATTGGCAAGTCTTTGACAATGATGAGCAGATTGTAAATTTCATGATTCAAGAAGCCGCCACAGTCGAAGACAGAAGCTCTGACGAAGAAGAAGATGAAGGGCTGGTTCAATTGAAGAATAACCACGTTCCCAAGGGATTGATCACTCTTGAAAGCCTCTTTGATCAGAATGATCGAGCACTCTCTCACATGATCAAAGTCAATGAAAAGCAGTATCAAGATTTAGAGCTTGAACCTGGAAAAGCAATAAAAGTTGGAACCGATTGCACTTCGGGAGAGATAGAACAGATCCAGACTCTGTGCAGAAAGTTTCCCGACATAATTGCTTGGTCTTATCAAGACCTCAAGGGATACGATCGACGGCTGGTTCAACACACAATTGAATTACAGGAGGGGGTCAAACCCTTTCGACAAAAGCAAAGGCCGGTTAACCCAAAGATCGAGGTCCTGATGAAGGCCGAACTTCTGAAAATGCTCGAGGCGAAGATCATTTATCCCATCAAACATTCTTCATGGGTAGCGAACCTGGTCCCAGTCAGAAAAAAGAATGGAGATATACGATTATGCGTGGACTTTCGCAACCTGAATCAGGCTTCTCTCAAGGACCACTATCCTCTTCCGCAAATCGATCAGATCTTGCACTCGATGGCTAGGGCTCAACGCTTCTCCTTGCTCGATGGTTTCTTAGGATACAATCAGATCTGGGTCAGGGATGAAGACCAACATAAAACAACGTTCACCACCAAGTGGGGAACATTTGCTTATCAGCGAATGCCATTTGGCCTTTCGAATGCTGGTGCAACTTTCCAGAGGGCAATGGACTTAGCTTTTGGTGAGCTTCTGAATAAGGTTATCGTCATCTATCTAGATGACATGACCATTTTCTCCCAAAGAAGGGAGGATCATCCACTACACCTACAACAAATTTTTGAAAAATGTCGAGAGTTCGGCATCTCAATCAATCCAAAGAAGTCCATATTCGTAGTTAACGAAGGAAGATTGTTGGGGCATGCAATATCAAAAAAAGGTCTCACTGTAGATCCCGACAGAGCCGAGGCTCTAACGAAGCTCTCACTCCCAGCAGACAAGAAAGGACTTCAATATTTCTTCGGCCAAATCAACTTCGTGAGGAAGTTTGTCCCCGATTTCGCCCAAGTTATCAAGCCAATGTCTGATCTTTTGAAGAAGGATGCCGAATTCATCTGGATGGAAGAAAGAAGGGAAGCATTCAAAGAGATTAAGGCCCGAATCGCTCAGGCGCCAGTCCTGGTCAACCCTGACTACAGTCGAGATTTTATCCTGTATGCCATAGGGGAGCCCGAAAGCTATGCTGCGGTCCTGACACAAAAGGGGGAAGATGGTGAAGAGCGTCCCATCGCGTTTCTGAGCCAGGTGATCAATCCCCATGAAGAGAAATACAATTTCATAGAACGTCAGGTGCATGCAGTAATGAAGTCTCTCAGGAAGTTCAAACAGTTCATCTCCCAAAGTCGGGTTACGGTCTTTGTCATTCACCCCGATGTACGCAATTTCATCATCCAAGGAGAATTGGGAAGCAAGAGAGCCGGTTGGGTGAACAAGATACAGGAATTTGACATCGAGATCAAGCCCACAAAACTGGTTCACGGTCATGCATTGTGTCAAGAATTGGCGAAGAGCGCAGCGATCGAAGCAACAGAATCTCGATGGGATGACTCGCCAGCCGAAGAATGCTTCACGAACCAGGAAGCGGATGAAAAATACTGGGTCGAAGAAATAATCGACTACTTCAACACCGGCAGATGTCCTGTGCATCTAAATACTTCACAACGAAGGCATTTCAGGATTCGGTCTTCCCGATACACTTTGCGCCCCGAAGGCCTATTTTTCAGGAACATCGATGGTGTCCTTCTTAAGTGCATAAAGGATGATGATAAAAGGAGAGTCCTGGGAGAATTTCATTCAGGACTATCTGGAGGTCACTTCGCAGGGAGGACAACGACACTGAAGATAATCAAGGCGGGTTATTACTGGCCCACTCTCTTCACCGATGCCTTCGTCGTTTGCCGCAGATGCGAGCAGTGTCAAAAGTTCATCGACCGAAGCAGAAATGCTTCGATGCCCCTTCGTCCGATACAAGTAGAAACTCCCTTTCAGCAATGGGGGTTGGATTTTATAGGGGTCATATCGCCGAATTCTTCCGCGGGACATAAGTTCATCCTGACCGCAACTGACTACTTCACCAGGTGGGCCGAAGCAGTTCCCACAAGGCATGCTGATCAAGAGACTGTAATCACCTTCCTAGAAGGGTTGATCACCAGGTTCGGCATCCCCGAAGCAATCATCACGGACAATGGCCCCAGCTTCACAGGTGCCAAAATCAATGAATTCCTCTACAAATATGGGATATACCATAAAATATCCTCCAACTACTATCCGCAGGGCAATGGATTGGCAGAATCCACCAACAAGACCTTGTTGAGGGTGCTAAGGAAGCTCATAGAGAAAAACAAAAGGACTTGGCATCTCCTTCTAGATCGGGCCTTGTGGGCCGATCGAATTTCTGTCAAGAAGTCAATCAAGACTTCACCTTATGCCCTGGTCTACGGCAAGGAGGCCATCTTACCTATCCATGTGGAGATCCCTGCATTACAGCTGCTAGAAAAAGAAGATGGAGTCAATCCAATGGAAAGTAGATTAGCTCAGCTGCTGCAACTAGAGGAAGATCATGAAGAAGCCTACCAGAACTTCGCTAAGCATGCTCAGGTCACTCAAGACTGGTTCAAGAAAAGGTCATCCGATCGCACATTCAATGTGGGAGATCTGGTATGGAAGTGGGACTCCTGGAAGGCCAAGCCTAGGAATCACGACAAGATGGACGCCTTCTGGGATGGTCCGTTCGAAATTATGAAGGTGAACTCGGCCAACTCTTTCATCCTCAAAGATGCAGATGGCCAAGTTTTGCCGATCTCTGTCAATGGTCTTCATCTGAAGACTTTTCACCGCTAAGGTAAAACATCATTTCTCTCTTTAAAAAAAAAAAATGTGTGTATATGTACTTTTGTATATAATTTGCATTTGTATATACATCCTGTTCCAAGATCGCAAAAGCCAAGTACTACACTTCAAAATCCCCTTCGGGGACTTTTATGCGAAGTAGCAGTTGCAAGAAGGTTCGCTGCGAAGCATGTTATTCTCAGAAGGGCCGAACCAAAATTCACACAAAGGCACGAAAAGAGCTTCGCACCCGAAGCATTTTCAGCAGCTACTTCGGGCAAGTTTTTTTTGCGAAGTAGATTTTAAAAGAGCCCTAGCGAAGCAGTTTCGAAGCAAAGCGGCAGCACGACAAAAGAAAAGTACTTCGGGCCCGAAGCGTCGAAAGGCAGTCCGAACCAAAGGTTCACCGTGAAGCATTTTCGACATTGAGTTCAACTTCGTGCAAGGTGGAGAATTTAAAATGTGCCTCGGAGAACGTGTCGACGGCAACCTTGAAAGGAGTTCGAAGTGGGTGAATTTAAGGCAAAAGCGGCAGGGTGCATCCCGAGGCAATTCAGTTAGAAAAAGGGAAAAGAAAAGTTCACGCCAAGGTACGAAGTGGCAGCGGGTTGCGTCTCCAGTACAAAGTGTAATCATCGAAGCATGTGGCCCTGTGTACCACGTCGCTGCAGAATCAATTTAAGAATACGACAACCTCTTCCGTCCGAGGTGTAAATTTAATTTTAGTAGGTGCCATAAATTCAGGTGGTTGCCTTTTTAGGTTATAAAACGCGAAGTCCTAGCAAGAGGGAAGTTATTTGTCCATCAGTTCAAGCTAGACTAAGAACCTTCAGATACCCTGCAATCCTCCTGCCCTTTGCATCTGGTCTTTCGCATTGAAGCTCTCTGTATCAAGGACTCAACCACCATCATGGGAAAGAAGAATTCCAAGGAAAAGGGGAAAGAGCCCGAAGTTGCAGGCCCTAAAAAAACAAAGAAGGGCAAGGAGGAGAAAAGGCATACTCCAAAAAAGATAAATCCCACCCCTCGCCCTGAAAAGCAGCCAATGGAAGGAGGAGATGACTCTGAGGAGGAGCAGCTTGTAGACCCGCCAATTGATGGGTGGGAGAAAATTAGAGATACAGAGCTCTCTAAAGATGTGCCCGACCTTCGATGCACCATTGAGTTTATGGTGAGCCGACTCACTCCAGAGAATAAAAGGGCTGCTGCCTATTATTCTCAGATTTACTGGTTTTTGGCCCCTCCTGCTCACCATTGCCCGGAGCTAATTTATGCTATCGCGCAGAATTACCAGCCCGCATCCAGGCAAGTGTTGGATGCTTCGGGCCATAAATTATTTTCCATTCTGAAGGAAGATGTGCAAGCGGCATTTGCGCCACAGCAAGGGCCACCCAAGGGTTATTCAGTTCGCAATGTTATTCTAAGCGAACAGATGGAGAGGTTCACTTCCAACAACTTCATATTGAAATTTTTGCACGAAAACCTCAAAAGCGGGCTCCCTTCAGGAAAACTGCCCCAAATGCCTCTACCCTTGGCATCTTTCAAGAACACCGACATTTTCTCCATCATTGCATGGGTGGCGGGCTTGTCAACAGATGCCTCGGTGCAACCCTGGCAGGTGTCTTTGGCCGAATGTATTTCAAGAGGGGAATTCTATGCCCCTGATGCTGCAAGACCAAGCACCAACCCAATTTTCTTTGATTGGGCAGAATGGGTGGCCCGAACCTTGCATACGCGACTCACCAGTATGAAGAATTCGATGACGGGCCAGTACTTCGCACCCTGCTCCCTCCTAGTCTGGTTGTTCTTCTACCAGGTTCACCAGTGATTCCCCCATATCGCCATCTCTTCGAGTGACAAGGATGGAAATCCTCTGCCTGTATACCAGTGGACTCCTCTCCTGTTGAGGACAGAGTCCTATTATTCTTTTAACCAACAATTCTTGGGGCCCGCCATGCATTTGTTGAAGGGTTCTTCCCCTCGGGTCCCCCTCAGCCTGAGAGATAAAATAGTGCAAGAAAAGAAGGGAGATGTTTTTCAATTGACGCAGGGATTGGTGATTCGTATGTTTGGCTTTACAAGAAAACCCTTCCTGCTCCCTGTTTTCCCTTTTGAGTACCAATTTGCATTGGAGGTCGCTCGACAGAGCGACGCAACCAACGTCGTGTATGGCCATGGTCGAAAATGGGCACATACCTACGACTTCCCCTTCAGGATGGGAGTAATTGAGGTATCTGCCTTGAAACAGAATGTTTTCCTGGAGGAGAAGCTCGCCAATTTTGGTCTGCTCCAGATCCCTCAGCAATGGCTCTATGATCCCTTGGGAGTAATGAGGGATCACTTAAAATTTAAGAATTTCCACATCTACCCCCACCCCGAAATTGTGGAACAAAGGAATAATCCCAATGGGGAAGACCTGGAGTGGCATGTGGAGAGGATGAGGACATTACCTCCCTGGCATGAGTTCTACCCCATGGAGGTCGAGTTTGACCCTGATCAGTACCCCCTCCCAACTCCAAGCTCCACATTTTGGAAAAGGGCGAAAGATGATTTAAAGGAGGAACTGAAGGATTGGAGCGAGGAAAAGCTTCGGGAGTGGTGGATAATGAGAGTCCATCGCCAGAAGATGAATTCTTACGGACTCTTGGCAATAGATAAAGACTTCATGATTCTTTACGATGCCAACGTGGAAACTTGGAAGTCTATATCCTTCGCTGATTTTGTCCCTCCAGCTCCCCCGGGTCGGGTGAAAGTCCAAAAGGAGCTGAATATGCCTCGATAGAGGAAGAAGCCAAAGCTACTCCAAAGGCACTGCCACAAGGACCATCAGAAAGCCACGACACAAGTGCCGAAGAGGCAGAGCAGCCATTGGAGAGAAAGAAAAGAAAGAGGCAGGAGCAAAGTCAAGTGCCTCCGAGCCACCCAAAGCGACCTCGCACAAAGCCCTCAAGCGCCCATGCTGAGCAACCTGCATCAGACCCGATCGAAGCAGGTGTTGAAAGTGCGATGCCACCAAGTGCTGAGATGGTCCCAGACATAGACGTCATCGATGTGGAGGAACTCCTCCAAGAAGGAGACCCCAAAGTAGAAGTCACGGAGGTTGGAAGCGCCGAAGCCCAAAAGGAGCAGGAGCCGATTACACAGGAAGTCACCACGGCCGCTTTTCCAGGAGGGCACGTAGGTACGCACTCTCCCCCCTTCGCCTTGATCTCTGACACGTCCACTATGGTCCCGGTTGAAAGTCCCCATCAACCTCTCCCTTCCCTACAAAGTCAATCACCCCTTCAAACATTGCCTGTTTCCATTCCAACTCTGCCTAGCTCCACCCCACCTGAGTCGTCCGGCCAGGACCAGCCCGTTGAAACCGCTTCACCCTCCCACGTCATTGTTCCTTCGGCCCTCAGACAAGGCAAAGATAGTAGCCCAACGCCGAACCTCACATCCCATCTCCCCATCATACACGGTGTTGTCCCACTGGCCGAAGCCCCCGCTACACCTATCGTCGAACCTTCTGGTGAGGCATTCCCCATCAACTCCTTATATTTGTTTACCCCTGCGGCTGGAGATCCGACCTTATTTGAATCTGAGTTGTCCATAATAAAGGAACGTCCTCTAGCTAAAAAGCTAATTCAAGCATGGCAAAACACAGAGAAGATGCTGAAGGAGGCTAGGAAGAAAAGAGGGCGCTCTCTGGCCCAAGTTGAGAAGTGTGCGGTCTTTGATTTAAAAGCCGAGAAATTACACAAGGTGAAGAAGGTCCCCAGGGTCCAGAAGCCTCTGGATGAGATGACTCCGGTGGACTATGATTATCAGGAGAAAACCAAGGACCTGGAACACCTGAACCTAGACAATGAGTCTGTGTCTATGCATGTAGGGATCGAGACCTTTCGAGTGCACACAAACATTGCAAATCAGTGCAGATTCGAGGTAGAGGGTGCCAATATCAAACTAGAGGAAGAGCTGGCAAGAATCCGGTCCAAGCTAGCGGATGCCGAAGAGCAGTGCAAGCTGATGAAAAAGGAAGCACATGCCCTAAAATTGCAGATACAACAACTGGAGTGTACAACCAAAAATCGAGCACAGAGGCAGGCCGAGAATGATCTGAAGGCCAAAGAGCTCGAAGCAAAAATCTTGCAGATGCAGAACCAGCTGTACGAAAAGGAGGGCCTAGGGCTATGTGATAGGAGCAGAATCAAGGAGATTCGCTCGCATTTGCTTAAAAACTTTAGATCTCGGGCCTCCAGTGCCCTTTCAATTTTGGCCTATATCATGGAAGCCCGGAATGCCGCTATCGAAGGAGGGCCAATCATTGATGAAATCACTCAAAAAGCTAGAAGCCGACTCAAACTAGCTTTCGATGTCCAAAGCGCCAAATATCAAGACTTGCAGGTCCCTGCGATGAGTCGGATAGCCAGAGACTGGTCTACAGCCCGGGCCATAGTTCGCGCTTTCTTCTCTAAGGTGCAAAAAATGCAGAAGGCAAAGGACCTCATGGACATGTTCGAGAACGAGCAGCGCACATCAATGGGATATTTTCAAGATCTCTCTTCCATGGGCTTCCCGAGCTTCACAGATGATGATGGGAATCTCCTGTCCAAGGAAGAGATTAAGCCGACATGGCTTCAATTTGAAAGTGACGTCTCGAAAATAGACGAATGGGCGGAGCCAGTAATAGAAAGGCAGATCACAGATTACCTTTTGAAATACTGTAAGATCGCGGCCTGTCTAAACGATCTATATACTAGAGCCCAACATGCAGATATCGGGCAAATCGATCGGTTCCGTGGTTTGATCAAGGCTTTACAAGACCTAGAGCCTTTCTCAAAGAGTGCTTGGTCTCAGGTCCGCCGAACTATGAGGAAAGTCCATGAGCGTCTTGCCCCATCGCCGTCGCAGGAAGTTGCTCCCGAGGAGGCCACGCCAGAAGAAGGAGGAGAAGAAGCAGAAGAAGAAGGAGAACAAGAACCAGCTGCAGAAGCACTCCCAGAGGAAGAAGGAGGAGAAGGATCTGGAGAAGACTCTGGCCCAATGGATTAAAATTAAGGGTTCTCCCACCGAGACGAGCTCGTTGCCCCGTGAGCCACCAAGAATGTTGACAATTTTGTCACATTTCTCAAGGGGTAGAAAAGGAAATCAAAATTTTGTACAGTGTTTTGTAAAGTTTTTCTTTGTTATTTCTTTATTTGAAAAGTTGCAGCAATTTTGGCTTTCAATGCCATCCCTTTGTATATAAAAGAAAAAGAAAGAGCTTCACCAAAAGAAAATGAGAAGAACTTCGCACCCGAGGCATTTCCACCACTACTTCGGGTAAAATTTTTGCGAAGTAGTATTGCCGAAGAAGAATGTAAGGGGAACGATAAAAGAACTTCGGGCCCGAAGCGCTTCAAACCCCTACTTTGGGCGAAAGTTGAGCGAAGCGGCCTTCAAAAGAACAACTTCACCGAAGAAGGAAGGTCTAGACCACGGTCCAAATTGGCTAAGGCAAGGAAACTACTTCACACCCGAAGCATTTCAGAGCTACTTGGAGATTTTTGTGAAGTGGTGTTGCGAAGTAAAATACAAAGGAGGAAGAATGAAACTACTTTGCACCTGAAGCATTTCTAGAGTACTTGGCGGGATTTTGTGAAGTAGAATTTGAAGGAGTACAGTACTGAAAACACTTCGCCAAAAGATCATCGAAGCATCCACTTCGGGCCCCTGCGTCAGCGAACCAATTCTACTTCATCGAAAATCATTGCGAAGCATCTGCTTCGGCAAACTTTCGTGCGAAGTACTTTCATCCGAAGTGGAAGATGCATTTTGAAGACAAAGATGCACTTCGGCCAGAACACTCCCGAACCACAGTTCTGAAGAAGGATCACGGTGAAGCATCCCAAAGACTCATTAGCGAAGTATCTACTTTGGCCGAAGGACCACACCGAAGCAGTTTTGGCACAACGAAGCAACGAAAAGTAAAGACCCCATTTAGCGAAAGAGATATGCTTCGGCCTCCATCACCCCCGAAGCTGTCTTGCGAAGCTTCACCATGCGAAGTGCAAATCAAGGAGAGTCTGCTTCAGCACAAGTCCATCCCGAAGCGAAGTTAAAAGGCTAGCGAAGCACCGCAAAGGCACGCGCTCCAAGCCGGGTATTTTCCCGAGGTGATCAAGTGCCTCATAAATACATTTTTTCGTGCCCGATAAGCTCGTTGCTCATTTTTGGCAATTGGAAACGAAGTATCGGGCCATGATGAAGAGCCCGACGAGCATGGCGGCCACTCGAGCACCGCACCCGGAGACCAAGGACGTCCAGACGGCTCATCAATGCATCTTTCCATGGTTGACCCGATCACAGTTGCCAGTTTTGGTAACGGATTTGAGAGCTCAATCACAAGAGCCTCGGGGAGCCGAATTCTCAGGGCTCGAGGGGGTACTTCTCCTTGCTGTGTAATTATGACTCAGAGGGTCGGGTCCTCTATAAAAACCCAGGCATTGTAATGTAAGAATGGGGGGAACTATCTGCTAAGAAAGCTGTTGTAACTTGATGTCCTGCGATTAATACTAAAGAGCTTTGGGCTTCATTTCTCTCTTTTATGCTGCCTTCTGTGTTTGATTCTTTTGTCTTTCTTCATTTGCATACTGAGACTCTGAATCCTGAATCCGGTGTGCGACTGGGGACAGTACCCTAAAACTCGCCTAAAGGATACATAGGGGAGGAAAAATGTCGTATTGGCTTTCTTTTATGCTGCCTGGTGTGTTGCATTCTTTTGTTCCTTGTCCTAATCGTCTTGCATACTGAGAGCTGAACCCTGATGTGTGATGAAAAGGAGAGGAGAATACCCGTGAGAGCTCGCCCGAAGGATACATAGGAAGGTTAATGTTGCGTTTCTTTCATTTATTCTTAGTGTTCCTTGCTTCTATTCAAGTTGTCAGTTAGTGATCGTGCTTCCTATTCTCTCCCACTTTAAATCACCGATCTCTCTTCCCTTACCCCTTTTTATTTCTTTCTCTAACCCTAACTCTGTTTATCTCTTTCCTGCACCCTTATCTCAAAACACCGAAGTAGTTTAGCATAGGAGCCGACCTTTCTCCGGAGATTGGCACGAGGGGCATCTCTTCCCTTCGGCCTTTCAATGTTGGTCCAGGTCTAGGGCGCATACATTTACCCAAAATCCTTTCCTAGGCAGATTTGATGACCAACAATAACTATTGGAAATACTTTTCCCTTCTTATTCTAATGCCAATAGATAATTAAAATGATCCTACATAGGAGTAATTTCAATGTCTTCGAGCTCCAATCATTGAGACATTTAGAGAGAAGGGAGTTCTAAATTAATCAGCATCACTACTTCTTTATCAAAATGATTTTATATGAGGAAGACCTTATAGAATATTTAGGCATCACTCTATATACCCATAATGATATTTTAATAATTATGTGCCAGTCCTTTTATGACTATACAAATATTCTCTTTGATATCCTAAAATTTTTCTTATTAGTTGATTTTGCTATTCCATTGCCTTGGGGGTAGTAATTGGAATATGTTTTTAATCTAAACCCATATTCAAGTGTGAAGCACATCAATTAAACCCTTTTAAAGGTTGTGGTATTGTTAGTTACTATGGTTGAAGACATCCTAAATTTGATGTGATATCTTATAGAAGAAGAACAACAACCTCTAGTTTTTGGACTTGACTAGTGTTGCTTTGATCCACCTACTGATGTAATCAATAGTAGTTAATATCCACCCATGGACAACACTTGATAAGAAGCTAATATTTCCAATAAAATTAAGACCCTCATATTTCAATTGATTAAGTGAAAACTACCAAGTCCAAAAGGCATTGAGAATTTTCTTCTCTTACTCAAAAACATATAACAAGCTTTGTAATAATTTATCTATTGAAAGTAATAAGTGAATATAGTAAGCTAATAATAATCTTGACTTAAAATTTTGGAGTTTTAGTATGTGTAGAATAGTTATCGACCTCATAATAATATTATTTTATTAAATCTTTTGTCCTTTTTTCTTCCACATATTTTAGTAATATACCATTATAATATGTATAAAAGACAACATCATTTACGTAGGTATAATGTATCACCTTTTATCTAAATATATCTTTTTATTTTGGAGCTAGCCCTCCTAGTACTTGTATGGTTGTCATATACCTTTTGATATTACTCATCTATCTTGGTTGTCCTTCTACACCAAGTTCATCAAACAATGTTATTTGTTACTTTGGGGCTAACATGACAAGGTTTTCACATAGAGTTTCATCCTCTAACTAATTTTTTTTATTTAATTTCTATGTTGAAATCCTAGAGTTTTTTTTACCCATCCTACCCTCTTTTCTTACAATTCTTCATGCAATACTATAGATATGATATTAGGATGGAATACCTTCATCATGTAAAGTAATACCTAAATTTTGTAAGAGATTTCATAATGGAAAATGATTTTTTATATGAAATTATATCACTCTTTGTACTTGTAGAGTATTTGGCTCATAAAAAAAAAGATATTGTTCTCATTCTCATCTTTTTAATTTTATACAATGCCAATCCTTTCATTGATATCAAAGACATATAATCTAAAGTCTATAAAATTCTAGGTTAATGAGGACTAGAGCCTTGGTGATAACATCTTTTAATCCTAATAATTTTGTTTTCCTTATTTAGTCTAAACAATGTGACATCATTGTTGGCAATTTTGGGTTTGAGATCCTAGCTTCTTGTCTATGAGTTGTCATTGATGTCAAAAGGAAATGACATTAATGTTAAGAGGATGTGTTGGCTTCAAAGGTGGAAGATTCCAAGAGAATATTTTTAAGAGAATCCGGAGAGATTCCATTGGCAATGGTTTTTATTAAAACCAATGGAGGTTCTCTTTATTATTTATTTAATTATTATTTAAAACCCTTCAAGGTTTTAATTAATTAATTATTTAATTAATTAAGGGAGAAATTATTTTTAATTTATTAAAAATACTTTAAGGGTTTTTAAACCCTTTAGAAAGCAAATTTCGATTAAATTCGAAATTACTTTTCTTTGCGACCGACGTGTTCTAAAGTCCACGTATGGACTATAAATATGAGAAGGTTCCTAAGGTTAAACCCTCTTGGAAAATCGAAGGCAATTAATTGGTTTGGCTGCGATCGAATTTTCTGTTTACGCTGCGAAAGAGGAGAGCTCGTGGTTTGAAAAGCTTTCGAAAAGCTTGACCGTTTATGTGGAAGGAAGTCCGTCTTGGACTTCGTAAGCCCCTTGTGGGCTAGTGGCAACGAAGGCTGCATTTGGGCCTTGCGTAGGTGGAGGTCTGCGTTTCGATCCCCGCGGAGGGAGTTGTGCATGGATTAGTCACGTTTTTATTAAAACGTGTTTTGTGCCGCGAATTTTGGATTCTTCAAGGGCAGCCATTATAAGGTGTGATTATTTTCTTGATATGATTTTTGGCATTGTTTAGCATTGTTTAAAAGACATAGGAGAAATAAGGGGATATTTCTTTGGTTGTATTTTTGAGATTAGTCTTTTGCTATGCTAAATTTAAAAATGGAGATATAAGGTGTAAGTTTTGGTTGTTGTGTTTTTGGCTTCTTTGGTGGTTGTTTTTAAAGAAGAGGAGCTAAAAGGTGTATTAAGGAAAGTTTTTATATATGCTCATTTATCTTGGTTCTAACCCTAACTTGGTTGGAAGTTTGAGGGTTGTGTGTGGTGACAACTTTAAGGATCAATTTTCTTCTACTCCAAAAAGGTATGGGCACATTTTCCTTATGAGTATGATTGGTGTATGTTTTTCTGAAATAAGGTTGGAGTGAAAAGGTTTTCAACTAGGTTTCCTTTGGTTGGGTGTAAATCCTATTTTCTGGTTTGTTGAAGACTACTTATGCATTGTTATCCTTAAGGAGAGTTTTTGGTGAATGCATAATTTTTGGTTTGAGATAGTGGAAGCTTTGTGCACTAGGGTTTATATTTGTGAGTCTAGCTACTTGCATTGAGTTGGTGGAACCCTTGGTTGGCTGTTTTGAGTTTGATGGTTGAGTTGCTTCCATAGAGGTTGTTTGATCAAGTTATTGCTTTACTTGATTCATGATATTGGGCTTACTCCATTGAGTTGATTTGAGCAAGTTATTCTTTGCATTTGGTGATATTGTGTTGGTGGCTGTTTTGTTCAAATATCTTTGGAGGGAAAAGGATTTCTACTTGTTTCCTTTTCTTGTGATGATTGGTTGAATGCTTCAAGGTTGATGTTGAGTTGAATGGTGTTGGTTGACTAAACCTTGTTTGATGAGCATTGTTGTTGAAACCCTAATTGATGGTGAAAAGAACATGAGTATCATTGTTATGTGATTCTTTGCATAGTTGGCAATTGTTGGGGTTTCATGTTCTTGAAAGAAAACATTCTATCCTATCCATTTCAGATATTGAGTTGAGTTTTCAGATTTGAGATTGAGATTGAGCTGAGTTGATTTGAGTTGAGTTTTGAGATTGGGATTTGAGTATAGAACATATTGAGTCTCTAACAATTCTCTTTATGCTTCTATGAGTTTGACAAATCACATTGGGTCTCTAACAATTCACTTTGTGATTTCCTACTAAGAAAGTTTTTCTTGGTGAGCTTGTTGAGTTTTTGGACGAGTTGGGGGGGGGGGTTGGATGGGGACTTGTGAGTTTTGGAAGGTTCCGGTGGGGACTTGTGAGCAGTTTTGGACAGGTTCCGGTGGGGACTTGTGAGCAGTTTTTGGACAGGTTTCGGTGGGGACTTGTGAGCAGTTTTTGGACGAGTTTCGGTGGGGACTTGTGAGCAGATTTGGACAGGTCCTAGCAGAGGACTTGTGAGCTGAGTTTGATAGTTCTATCGAGAGAACTTGAGGATAGAGGTGCATTGGTTCTATGAGAAGAACCCGAGGACAATTGGCAAGTCTTTGAGAAGGCTTGTATGCGAGAGGATTGATTTGTTCAAGAGTTGGATAGATCCGACGAGACAGAGGAAGACTTGTACTAGACCGACTGACTGTGTTTGGTACAGGTTTTTGAGCTGCTGTGGACGTGATCATAGAAGGCAGAGGTCTCTTAGGCTAAGCATTGAGGATAGGAGGTCTTCGGTGGAAAGGAGTTCCACGTGCTGGCAAGAGGTAGAGGCAGTTGATCTTCCGAGGGATCATTTCCAGAGCGAGAGGGGAAGGTATCTCCCTTGAGCGAGAGGCTCATAAATTTTGATTGGGGGAAGGTATCTCCTTTGGGCCGAGGCTCATAAACATTGTAATTGGGAAGGATTCCCAAAGAACTTTGAGATAACTTTTAGAGAAAAGTTTTGTGGACGTAGCCCAACCATTCTGGGTGAACCACGTTAAAATTGGTGTCACTTTGTGGATGATATTGTGCATTGCTTTGATATTGCTTTGGGTATATTGCTTTACTATTTTGAAGTATAAAGGAAAAAGTAAAAAGAGGTCTTATACTTGTTCACCCCCCCTCTCGGTATAAGCTTGTGTTCTTCAATTGGTATCAGAGCGGGTGCCTTCGAAAAGTTTAACAGCTTGAAGGAAAAGCTAGTAAAGAACACAATGGATTATTCAAGTGGCAATGCAACACCTATTCTTGATGGGTCAGATTTTGGTCTTTGGAGTGCAAGGATGAAGGTTCATCTAATGGCACTTGGTAATGAGGTATGGGAAGTGATTGAAGATGAGTACACTATTCCTGAACATGGTCCTAATACTAAAGAAGAAAGGCTCCTACATCACAGCAATTCAAAAGCAATGAATGCAATCCTGAAAGGCTTACAGAAAGTAGATCTCACCAAAGTGATTCACTGCAAGACAGCTAGTGAAATGTGGAATCAGTTGAAGGTGGTTCATACAGGTGATACAAATGTCAGAAAGGCCAAGTTGAGACACTTCAAAGGTATGTTTGAACAACTCAAGATGAATGATGATGAAAATATTAGTGACTACATGCTTCGTATGGATGAGGTTGTTAACTCCATGAAAGACTTAGGTCTTGAGCTTGCTGAAAATGATGTTTGTGATAAGATTTTAAGATCTCTTCCTAATAGATTTAGTGAAAAGATTTTTGCTATTGAGGAAGCTAAATATTTGGATAAGTTGAAAAAGGATGAGCTCCATAGTATACTTGCAGCATTTGAGTTGAGAACTCAAGTGAAGGTTGATGTCAAGAAAGAGGCAGCTTTCAAGGCTACCAAGGAATCCAAGGGTAAACGACTTCAAGATAGTGATGAGTCTTCTAGTGATGAAGAGGCATATTACAGCAAGAAAGGCAAGTTCTCTAGAAAGCACAAAAGTATGAAAAATATAAGATGTTTCAATTGTGGAAAGTTTGGTCATTATGCTACTAGTTGTACTGTTCCCAAGAATGAAAGTGATGAAGATAAACAGGATTCTAAGAGCAAGGATTCTAAAAAGCACAAGCATCACGGGAAAAACAAAGATGAGCACAACAATCAAGGAAAGAGGTATTCTCACAAGCACAAGAAGAGTTTCTACCTAGACAAAGCAAGTAAGTGTTCTAGTAGTGATAGTGAAAGTTCTTCAAGTGATAATGAAAATGAGATGTTGTTCATATCGGAAAAAGAGGAAGAACCAAAACATAGATTCATTATCATGAAATGTCTTAGATGTGGAAATTTTGGTCACCTTGAGGATGATTGCACAAATAATGATTTGGTTTCTAGTATGTATGAGGATGCTTCGAGAAAACTATAAGGAAGATGCATGTATGGTCTTTGAAAAGGGTAGCACCTCTAGTGATAAGAAATCTGAAAAAGGCTTTGATGATTCAAAAGGAAATCAAATAAAGGATCTTGAAAGTGAACTTATTAGTGCTCTTAGTGTTTTGGAAAAGGAAAGAAAGAAGAATGCTAGACTCAAGGATAAGTTAGATGAATGTTGTATGGAGAGAGATGATCTTATAGAAAGTCTTGACTTCTCTATAGCTAAGACACAAGAACTCAAGGATGAGTTAGAGTCTAAGGTTCTTGAGTATAATGAGTTAGAACAAAAAATGGCTTCTTTGAAAGAGGAAACTAAAGAGTACAAGGATAAGCTTTACAGGTTTCAAGATAGCTCCAAAAAGGTAAAGTCCATCATCAAAGATCAAAGAAGGGCAACAGATAAAATAGGTCTTGGTTTTGGTAAGAAACACAAGGAACAAGTTGGGGAATCTAGTAAGAGATTCCAAAAAGAAGAGAGTTCTGATGAGGAGAGTATTTCAGAGAAAGAGTCCTTGAGTGATAGATGCACAGAAATAGAAAATAGGAAACAGAAAAAGGGGAGAAAGTTTACAGGACCTAGAAGGTCATTTACAGGAAAGTTTAATGGCAGATGTTTTGCTTGTCACAGGTTTGGTCACATGGCTTCACATTGCATGACTCAAGTAAGGAAGGTAAATGACGGTTTCAGAGGTGGTAATTTCTTTCAAGGGTATTGCTACTCTTGTAAATAGTTTGGGCATAAGGCAATTTTTTGCAAGGCTAATAACAGGAACAGGGTTAGTCAGAACAGGTGGATTCAAAGAACAGGTATGCCTAAAAGAAATAACATTGTTACTTGTTATAAGTGCAACAATGAAGGTCACACAACTAGACAGTGTAGAGCTGAACTTCCAAGGTATAGGAACAAGAACAGTGGTATGAACAGGTCCAAGGATCAAGGCATGGATAAGAACAGGAATGATAACAAGAACAGGAATAGTGACAGGAACAGGAACAGGAATATGGACAAGGAGAACAAGAGAAGACATGGTAAGGCAGCTATAGACACCGATGATGATCAGTGCCTATTGGGAGTTTTACTCCCACCCCGGAATTAAACACCTCAACAGGAGGTGGGGGAGGGACTAAGCTAAGAGGCTCATTCTTAGTCCCAAGCCCCAAAGGTGACCCTTTGCCATTGATGACAAAGGGGGAGAGATATGAGTAAGGGGGAGAGCCTCAAGACAGGGGGAGCTGTTTATGTTGAGTTTCTGTGTTGTTGAGAAGCATGGTTTGCCATCAATGACAAAGGGGGAGATTGTTGGCAATTTTGGGTTTGAGATCCTAGCTTCTTGTCTATGAGTTGTCATTGATGTCAAAAGGAAATGACATTAATGTTAAGAGGATGTGTTGGCTTCAAAGGTGGAAGATTCCAAGAGAATCTTTTTAAGAGAATCCGGAGAGATTCCATTGGCAATGGTTTTTATTAAAACCAATGGAGGTTCTCTTTATTATTTATTTAATTATTATTTAAAACCCTTCAAGGTTTTAATTAATTAATTATTTAATTAATTAAGGGAGAAATTATTTTTAATTTATTAAAAATACTTTAAGGGTTTTTAAACCCTTTAGAAAGCAAATTTCGATTAAATTCGAAATTACTTTTCTTTGCGACCGACGTGTTCTAAAGTCCACGTATGGACTATAAATATGAGAAGGTTCCTAAGGTTAAACCCTCTTGGAAAATCGAAGGCAATTAATTGGTTTGGCTGCGATCGAATGTTCTGTTTACGCTGCGAAAGAGGAGAGCTCGTGGTTTGAAAAGCTTTCGGAAAGCTTGACCGTTTATGTGGAAGGAAGTCCGTCTTGGACTTCGTAAGCCCCTTGTGGGCTAGTGGCAGCGAAGGCTGCGTTTGGGCCTTGCATAGGTGGAGGTCTGCGTTTCGATCCCCATGGAGGGAGCTGTGCATGGATTAGTCACGTTTTTATTAAAACGTGTTTTGTGCCACGAATTTCGGATTCTTCAAGGGCAGCCATTATAAGGTGTGATTATTTTCTTGATATGATTTTTGGCATTGTTTAGCATTGTTTAAAAGACATAGGAGAAATAAGGGGATATTTCTTTGGTTGTATTTTTGAGATTAGTCTTTTGCTATGCTAAATTTAAAAATGGAGATATAAGGTGTAAGTTTTGGTTGTTGTGTTTTTGGCTTCTTTGGTGGTTGTTTTTAAAGAAGAGAAGCTAAAAGGTGTATTAAGGAAAGTTTTTATATATGCTCATTTATCTTGGTTCTAACCCTAACTTGGTTGGAAGTTTGAGGGTTGTGTGTGGTGACAACTTTAAGGATCAATTTTCTTCTACTCCAAAAAGGTATGGGCACATTTTCCTTATGAGTATGATTGGTGTATGTTTTTCTGAAATAAGGTTGGAGTGAAAAGGTTTTCAACTAGGTTTCCTTTGGTTGGGTGTAAATCCTATTTTCTGGTTTGTTGAAGACTACTTATGCATTGTTATCCTTAAGGAGAGTTTTTGGTGAATGCATAATTTCTGGTTTGAGATAGTGGAAGCTTTGTGCACTAGGGTTTATATTTGTGAGTCTAGCTACTTGCATTGAGTTGGTGGAACCCTTGGTTGGTTGTTTTGAGTTTGATGGTTGAGTTGCTTCCATAGAGGTTGTTTGATCAAGTTATTGCTTTACTTGATTCATGATATTGGGCTTACTCCATTGAGTTGATTTGAGCAAGTTATTCTTTGCATTTGGTGATATTGTGTTGGTGGCTATTTTGTTCAAATATCTTTGGAGGGAAAAGGATTTCTACTTGTTTCCTTTTCTTGTGATGATTGGTTGAATGCTTCAAGGTTGATGTTGAGTTGAATGGTGTTGGTTGACTAAACCTTGTTTGATGAGCATTGTTGTTGAAACCCTAATTGATGGTGAAAAGAACATGAGTATCATTGTTATGTGATTCTTTGCATAGTTGGCAATTGTTGGGGTTTCATGTTCTTGAAAGAAAACATTCTATCCTATCCATTTCAGATATTGAGTTGAGTTTTCAGATTTGAGATTGAGATTGAGCTGAGTTGATTTGAGTTGAGTTTTGAGATTGGGATTTGAGTATAGAACATATTGAGTCTCTAACAATTCTCTTTATGCTTCTATGAGTTTGACAAATCACATTGGGTCTCTAACAATTCACTTTGTGATTTCCTACTAAGAAAGTTTTTCTTGGTGAGCTTGTTGAGTTTTTGGACTGGTTCCAGTGGGGACTTGTGAGCAGTTTTGGACAGGTTCCGGTGGGGACTTGTGAGCAATTTTTGGACAGGTTCCGATGGGGACTTGTGAGCAGTTTTTGGAAAGGTTCCGATGGGGACTTGTGAGCAATTTTTGGACAGGTTTCGGTGGGGACTTGTGAGAATTTTTAGCATCTTGGTTATAGGCCAAATCAACTATGTAAAGTTAATTATGAATTTGACCACAAACTATATCTTCCCAAGGAATGATATGATGATTTTGAATTATGAGAGAAAAGGTAATTCTTGGCTTGCTTTAATTTGGTTAGGGTCAATAGCAAGATATTTTAACACCACATGACAAAGGATATTCCCTTGCACCAAAAAAATATTTCTTAGGTTTCAAGGAGATCCATACTCTTTACCCCTTTTTAAACAAATTCTAGATGTTTAATGCACTACTTATCTATTTGGAAAGTCAAGTTATCAACGTATATTAGTATGATCTCATATATCAAGCCAACAAATTAATATTTATGGCTCTCTAGAGCATGGTCCCTATATTAAATAAATCAAAAGAAAACCTTTAATAACCAAATGTCCCCCACTTTGTGGTGAAATTCATCTTGTTTCAATCATCATCTAAACAATTATCGAGCAAAGTCAACATTTGGTATCCTACCACTTTCTATAGGATCTAGTCAATGGATGACAATGGAAAATGGTCCTTTAGAGATGCTATGTTCAAGGTCCTAAAATAAATGCATAATTTGATATCCCCTTTTCCTTTCACACTAGAACAAGATTTTCCACCCATGTAGAATTCTTTATGGAAACTATGATATGGGTCTACAACAATTTAAGAATCTCCTTATTCATTATTACTTTAATTTTTTTGTTGATAGGCTTTTGCTTTTGCTAGAATGGTTAAGCCCCAAGTTCTAGTTCAATTGTATGTTCAACTATGTTTTGTCATACATCTTTAGGTCTTCATTTGTATAGCCAATTATGTTTCTATAATTTCCATAAAGGTCTTTGAGTATACATGTTTCTTCTTTTGTACATTCCTTCCCTATACATAGGTTCTTGCCTTCAATGATTTTGTTAGGATGGTATGAATATTATTTTTACTTTGATGCTCTAATTTCTAGTGATGTCATCAGGATTGAATAAGCTCTTTAGTGTGATTATTCATTGAAATAATTAATTTGTATTTAGATGAATCACCTCATATTTAATATTATTATCATATTCATTGTTTTATTTTGTATGTTGAACTTCTCTAACAAGGAATTCTATTATTAACACATAATTTTTAAACACTTGCCAATGATTCAAATTATCAGGATAACAAGTCTACATACTACCTCAAGATCCTTTTGTTTATTTGACATGTTTGTGGTCGGATTGAATCCATGGAAGTTAGCTCATATACATTAGCATTTAGATTCTAAGGAATTACATTGAAGTCAAATATGATAAAACTTTCTAATAGATTTTAGAATTTATGTTTGTAAGGTATCAAATGTTTTATTTTTTGGTGGCACTTTCAAATTTGACTTGGTTTATAACAATCTTAGAGTTGCAAAACTATTTTATAGTTCCAACACCCATCATTTCAACCTTCATCTAGCTAGTACATATACCTGTGTATTCAACAACATTATTAATGTAGTTGAATTATAACCTACAATTATAGTTCTATTGGGTACCTTGAGGATCAATTAGCTAAATATCAATGTCAAATCCATTCATTGTTCACACACCATAAAAACGCATTGTCCATGAGCCATCCAATCCTTGAGCCTATTTGCTTGTTAATATTAGGATATTATTAGGCTCTTTGGATATTACATAATTCCTAATATTAGTTTCTTCAAACTTTAATTTTGGAAAATCATCTTCTTGGAGAATTCCTATGATCTTACCAAGCTCTCAAATTAGCCCACATTCGATTGGATCTTCATCTACAATTTTAGGAAGTTATTTATAGTTTATTACCTTGTCATCATCAAGCTTTTATAAAAGATAGTTGCATAGAGGATAATTTTCAATTCTAATGATTTTTCCATCCCTAGGAACCTTCGTGTGCATGTAGTCCATTGCTAAATATCTATCCCCTTCCAACTTCTTAGTCCATACCTGGACAACAACATCTAATATTAATGAGGAATATCAACCATAATAACTTCTTGAATAAATACTAAGCTTGGGTGATTTTCCACTTTCATAATCAAAAATTTCAAGACTCCCACAATATTTATCCTAATTCCCATCCATTTGAATATGAATTTTTGTAGTTTTAGTATATGACATTCCTATATATTCATAAATAAATTTTGATGTCATTGTGACAACTACTCTTGAATCCACTTTAAGCTATCTTTAGGGTGACATATAATGATGATGGCTTTAATGTTCCTAGTTTAGGATTTTTTAGTATATCAACAACATTTACCTAGGTATTTGGTTCCAACTGATCGAGTTATTGTTGGTCCCTTTCTTGTCCTTTCTTTCTACCTAGTGGATTGCTTAGATGTTATTTACTCGTATTTCACATACAAAGGCAACCATCTACTTCTCAATATTGTGGTACTAGTATTAGAATCAACTTGATTCTTATATGGTTCTTTCTTAGCAATTACATTTATCTTAATCCTATTTCCAACCCCTTATAGTTATTTATCATGTACAATGGCATCCTTTTAAGAGAAATCTTCATATTATTCCAAAAAAAAATTATAAACACTAAATTCTTTGGATTTGATGGTGTTGGGACTAATTATTAGATAAAGGATGATGACTAATAAATTGATAAATTTACCATGAATAATTTATTTACAATTGACATTACTTGCCCTAATGTTGTGGTCTATTGTGCTTGGCACTACTAGTTATACATATTTGTTTGAGTATACCTCATGGTCATGATGCATTGGTAGGATTATACCCTATATTGTAAAAAAATAACCACAATGTATTGATTTCTAAATCTACATTAACCATTCTATTTAACACCTATTGCTCAACTAATTGGTACCTTGTCAAGGGTTGTGGTATTTTATGAAGTGCAAGGTTCTTCGTTGCTTCCAATTTAGCCATTGCCACCCACTATTTGGATGCCACACATTGTTTTACCTTTTATCCATATTAGTGTGATTTACCATTGTTCTCATCATTTCCATCATTTTGAAAAAAAAAAAATTGTTCCATCACCTTGGGTTTAGGAATAAATGACAATATTAGCATTTTTCTATGGTGTAACTCATAAAGTGGGTAAATTAATGAAGAAGGGGTGTTTTATTTGAAGAAATTTACCATATAGGAAGAGTTGATTTGTTGATAGATAGGTGTGTTGGAGTATGGTTAGGCATTTAGGATTGGCACCATCATTATATGGGGCCCTAAAATTTATGGATTTTGGACCACATGGGTTGCATAATCCATATGTGGGGTACAAGTTAATTTTCCTATTCTAATAAGTATATTTTCAACATAGACTACTTATTCAAAAGTTACAACTAAAGTAACATGATTAGCATTATTAGTTCTAAATTAGATCGTAAATGTTTTATGTAATATAGCAAATCCTATTCCTCATTAGGGCACATATTTTGAGAAATTAATTATGGTGTCCTTACAAAACTAGTATTATAATCATGAATGTTTTCTTAAGGATGTCATTGCTTGGCATTTAATTGAGTGATATCCATTTGACCAGATATCACTATTAAATGTTCTATAATATAAACCCAATAAGTAATAGAGTTATCAAAAAAACCTTTGTACCTTAAAGCAACCTTATATCTTAATGAATATATGAGTAAGCATACCATGATGTCGTCCTCTTGAATGTGATATACTGATTATAACATAGAAAGCTCATTAAGATAATCCATGGTCATATTACTTCTATTTTTTCAAAGGTAGACAATGGGTTCATAGTGGATATTGGGATGGAAGAATAAATTTTTAGCTTTAGGGGCCCTTGATAGGTCCAATAGTGTAGTTGGAATAGTGACCTAGGTGGCATAAGTGCCTAGTAGCATTAAGGAACTTGCTCATATTGCATTGGTGATAAATATTGCATTTTTTCTTGTGGTTAGGTTACATATATTTGAGGTGGAGGCATGTATTAGACCATTTATTATTTAAAACCTTATGGATTCTATGGGATATCATAAATTATGGTGGAAATTTAGGATTTAGTTTTTGTACTAGGGATGGATATGAATAGTACAACTTGCAAGTTATCCCTTGGTGGAGAATTTTGCAAATCAAATTGTTGAATCTATAGATTAGGTGGAGGTATATATTACTATAGATTTTGTATTAGTTGAATGGTTGAGGGTAATATTTGATTTGAAGTAATTATATAAATTCCTTGTGTCCTCATTTGACCAAGCAATGCTTTCCAATTCTATATGATGCCTTGGATTGATACTAGAGGGTTAACATTAGTGTTAGGTGGATTAGATTGATCCTGGGATGAGATTGATTTGGAGGGGTTGACATGGTTAAAATATTCACTTGTTAACTTAACCCAGATAATGATTCACTTGGTATAGAACTTGTTGAAGGGTTACTTTGATATTTGAAGACACTAGAGGTTGACTTAGTATGGTTTGGAAATTGGAAGACATTAATGGTTGAAAAGTTTGATTATTTTGATAACTCATCATAAGATTAGATTATATATATAGGAACCCTATTTAGCTAGTAGGTTGTAATGTGTTTAGTAAAGATTATGATACTTGAGGTATTCTATACAAGGGATTTGTGATAACATTTGAAATGGTAGGTCCCATGGAGGTCCAAGTTTTATTGGATCTGGTAAAATTATAGTCATATATCAAGGGATGATAAAGGAAATTTAACTCTAATGACCATCAAAGAGATATAGATAATAAATTATAACCTTGGTAGAATATATTAGCCATAGGACCTTTTCTATTTTATGGATTTGGCTTGGGCTTGTCGTATTCATGTATTCACATGGTAGTTTCTTTCTTTTTCATTTAACATTCTTACTTTAGTACAATATGGATTAGACTAGATGAAATTATTTGTCTAGATATTGCATGTTATAGAACATATTCATAACCCTAAATTACACCTCATTTGGACCTCCATATATAACATTATGGGTTATAAAAAGAAATTTTGAGTGGAGTGAATCACTCCCTAACAAGCAATAAAATCACTTCCAAAATACTTAGAAAATTAATTATAAAAAGAAAGTGTATCTAATCACTCCCTTTTGGAATAAATTATTTAATAGTCAAACACTTCTATCTTTGTATAGGTGAATCACTGGGGTGAATTACTTCATGACGAAGTGAATTGCTTGTTACATGAAAAAAATGCAAAATCCCTTTAAAATCGATGAATCACTATAAGGAGCAAAATGCTACACGAAGAAACAAACCACTCGTTTTATGGAAACTTTGTAAAATTATTTAAAATTTAAAAAATAACCTTTTTCTAGTAGCAAATTACAATCTAAATCCAAAAATTGAAGCTAGTCTAATGGATTCTTATGAAATTTTCTTAGTCTTGTAAAAATTATAGAATATTACTAAAGTTCATAACAAAATCATCATTTCACAAAGTTCTTGCAATATCATATATAAATTTCAAAATATAGATTCATTTCAATTTAGTTGGATCAAAAAATTTCTAAAAGGGACTATGCTTGATTTTAATATGGAAATCAAGCCTTTGGTCCCTTTGGGCATGCTAGAAACTATTGTTGAATGTCAAAAAATCTAGATTTCAACACACATTGCAAATTCTATCAATATAATTAGGAGGAGAATCATGTCCCCTTCAACCTATGGATTTAGGTTGGTTTCCTGCTATCCATGCTAATCTAAATTAACCTGATCTAAATACAAAAAATAAATATAGAAAATTAAATACATAAAAATAAATGTGAGGAAGGTATGGGTGCAAGAGATTTACATGAAAATAAATTATAGTCATAGTAATAGCAAGGAAAGTGCATGATCAACCAAAACATGAAGAAATTGAATAACAATTATTTGCTCCCATGCATATAAAATTGAAACAATATAAAAGAATGAATAGGATGTAAAAGGGTAGTGTCACAATCACCATGCATTCCACAAACCAAAATAGTAGTTATACAATTGAAAATCAAATGTCCTATGCATTCTCTCTATTATTTTAAAATTAGAGTATGATACATTATAAAGTCCATAAAGTGTAGTTTTAATTTCCTTAAAGGCCAAAAGATATTTACAATGGATCCCATGGCTCCTATTTTTAGGGATAATTAACCTAGGAGTTAATTGAAATAAGAAACTTCTACTAGTATTTCCACCAATTTGGAGGTATCTTTGGCAAAATTATACACCACTAAATATTACATAACTCTAATGTTATTCCTAAACTACTTAGAAGCCTTCCAAATAGCTTTTGACACCATAAAACAATAAAATATTGCTCTCTTGAAGATATTCCTTGGCATCCATGCATTCTTGTCCCACTTGGCTTGATGATAAGGGATTTGCTCCTGGGAGGAGAGTGATTCACTTCTATAGGAAGCAATTTACTCATGGGTGAGCAAATTGTATCCTTGGAGCAGATCACACATTTTGGTATTGCACTAACATCAAGTGTTTTGGATACTTTAATTATTTAATTTATTATTTTTGTAGACTCCTATGCATCAAGAATTCCAAGGTAGTAGTCAAGATACTATAATTTGTTGATAGTATCAAAACTAGCATCATATATATTGAGATAGATTGTAATGTATCCATTATGAGTTGAAGTATTCAATTTATAGTTAAGAATTTACCTTTTAAACTATTCAAACAAGATATTATTCTATCCAAAATTTAATACCAAAGCTCCTTTATTTTATCATACAAGGATACCTAAATATGTAAAAAGTATTTTTCTCACTACAAAACCTAAAATCCTTCAATAATTTGTTGCAAGTCAAGGTTAACATTGACAAAAATATCATGGTTTTTATCATACTTACCAAATATCCAATTGCCTTTTCATGATATCATATAATTGATTTAAACTATGGCCCCATTGATAAAAATAATAAAAAACCTATCATCAATAAATTAGAGATGACATTCAAAGGGATCATTTATAAAAAATTGAATAATTTTGATTTTTGCCTCCACATATATACATGTATTTTTTTTTTCTTTTATAAAATTTATATGCAAAAATTAATTTTATTAATTAATAATCCTAATATGCATACATAAATTAGTTTTTGATAGGTAAAAGTTCACATTTTCCTTTAAATCTAAAATATTTAAATTATAAAACTTAAATTTATTATATAAGGAATTTTTGTTCAAAATATTTAAATTGTAAAACTTAAATTTTTAAAAGCCATATGTGGCTTCTATTGGGGCCACTTCCATCCAAATACAAAAATATTACATTTATTGTTAGGTAAATTAAACCATACCCAATTACCTTTTTATAATAAATATTTTACATTTTTCTAATAAATATATTATTCATCTTCCCCAAAGTACTATGTTTCTACAATCAACTTCTTAATATCATTTTCATTAAGAGATTAAATTTGATTTAGTCAGTTGCTTTCTAAAATTTGAATTTCACCAAGACTAAGATCAACACCACAATTGGTTAAATTATCTGCTACTTGATTTTTTTCTATATGGTCATGTTTCCAAGAGATTACATCCAACAATAGATGATGAAAATAAACAATAATATTAATTTTTATCCAATTCCCACATCCATTTTTGTTTTTAGCATTAATGATAATTTATGAATTCCCCTCAATTGAAATATAATTCCATCCTTTTTCAATTGTAGTTTTAGTCCTTGTAAGAAGTGACCTAGCCTTTATATAGCAATATTAATTCCATATAATTCTTATTAAGGAGAAATTTACCTTCATTTTATTTAAAAAAACCACCTCCACTGGTTTTTCTCAAATTTCCTTTTGGAAACACCATCAAAATAAGTTTTGATAAACCCAATTTTTGGACATGTCCATTTTACCCTAAATTGAAATATATCCATTGTTTTAATGTCATTATCGCATATGACTCTTCCATGTATATTCAAATCATGTAATCAAGTTTCTACCACATATTTTTCAACACTTGAGACCTCCTATGATGAGCACCATATCTATAAAAATTTTCTAAGAGACAATAGTATTGTTCCAAAGTTGAGCATGATTTTGAGATTTATTTTTAAAATTTCCATTATTCACTTCAAGCAATAAATTCCAACAAATAATGACAGGACCAATCCTCTATTGAATACATAATGCTTTAGCTTTTAAATAATTAATCCAATATTTCATTAATTTTTCAATGTTGATGGAGCTACCTAAAAAAAATCAATTTTTTAAAAAGTAACCCAAAATGGTGTGAGTAAAGGGACAATGAAGAAGTAAATGGTATTATGTTTCTAAATCCTTCTCACACAAGACACATATAAAAAGTTCTGTTATATCCTCTTATTTGTAGATTCTCTTCTATAAGAATCTTACTTTGAATTACTAACCAAAGGAATGTTGAGGTTTTAGGAAAAACCTCTAGGAACAAAAAATTCTTTTAACAAAAATCATTAGGAGTTGAAAATTTAGGTTACTCTAAACATTCTATAGCATGATGGTGATATTCCAAACTCAAAGGAATAATTATGAATTATAAGTTAACTACTCAACAACTCTCTAGACGTACCTAAACTTGCATCAACCTCCCTTTGACAACCTTGTACAACACAATTTAGAAAACCTAGTCTAAAGTTTAGATGACCTAGCAAGGTTTCTCAAACAATTTGGTAGTAGTCCAAATGGCTTGGAACTTTTATAGATGGATTGCCTTCAAGTTTGACATCCCAGGATTACATGGGATATCCTAGAACTAACCTAGATGACCTTTTACAAATAGAAAATGGAAAATATAATACAAGATAATAGGGTTTGGATATCAATCAATGTAAAAACCTACAAATATCACATAATGGTTAAATGATGAATAGATATCAATAAGATATTATGCTACATATGAACCTGTATGGTCATACAACATATGGCTTCTCTCAACATCATATCTTTAGTATATATAATATATGCTCCTACACATAACTATCATGTGCATACAATATCTCCAACGAACTCTCTCCTTGGCATGCACATAATCTACCTAATGTATGTGTGTGTGTTTATACTTGTTCAAATGAATGAGGGGGTCTATTTAAATTAGGAGGAAGGTAGTTATTGACAAATACCAACCCCAAAAAGTCATATCTTTTTCATTACATTTGTCTTCTATTTCATTTCATTTACCTCCTAATTGCAAGATAAACTATATGATAACTCACTTGTTGCACATGACTCCTACTTATCTCATCATTATATTATTACATTTAAAATTATAACATTACAATTTTATCCAAAATAAAAAATTTATTATATGCATACTTGACTTCCATGCATATTTTATTTCTAACTTTATTTCTTATGTTGATGTGGCAATGTAAAACTAGCACCTACATCTTCCCTCTCCTCTAGATTGGTTGATGTACTTAATTACCAATGACTGTTGTTGCTCCTAATGACTTTGGCTTTATTAATATTGAGGTGATGGAATAAGTGCTCCTCCAATATCTTGGATTTGTATCTTCAAATATTCATTCTCTCTATTGATCCTCTTGGCATAGGCCTACTAATGATCCCATTGGAATCTATAATGATGTGACTTTTGCTCAACTTTTGCTAGCCTAGCCTTTAACTCAACCTCTCTCTTTACTGCTTTAGCTTTCTTCCTCATAGCTATTGCCAATTGTTCATCCTATCTAGTAATAAATTGATATTTATGAGTAATATCATTATTTTTTTACCTCTAGAGTTTGCTCCCTCACCATACATTTGGACTTTATTTTTCCTATCAACTAATCATTGTATTTCTATGTTTACCTTATAGCTTGTATCTCATTTATCAATTATGCTACTTTTGCTTGACATCTTATTGCACTTGTTAAAATTGTCCTTCCACCATTTGCAATTGGTAAGTCTCCTCTTCCTCTTTCAACTTTAGGCTACAAAAAATCTACCAAAATATCTCTAACCCCTCTGCTAACCACTAAATTAGATACACTAAAAAATTCATTTTGGAATAAGACTTTACTAACATATGTGCCAACTTCACATACTTGACACTTGGAAGTTTAGGATAGGATGCCATATTTCCTTTATCAACATAATGTATGGTGGATTTCATTAGAGTACTTGATTTCTTTCTAGTAGATTATTTATTTTCAAAATCAAATTGACACTACTATTACCAAATCCTAGCTTTGATGACTAAATTTGATATATTTCTACAAACTTCTTTATGTTCTTATCATCATGAGTTCAATACACAATTTTTATCAATTTCCATAGTCCCGAGTCCCCAACACATTCTACTTAGAACTTAATTCAAACTTTTTCAAACAACCTTCTCACTTTCTTAAAGAATGTATCAACCTACCCATTGATGTATTTACTATGGAATGGTTGTCTCCTCAAATTTGTAACTTATATTTTGAAATTTTTAGTTGTTTCTTCATCTTCCATATCCATATCCATGTCATCCTTAGTGGTTGTCTCCTAAACATTTTCCCCATTATGACCTATTAGGTCAATATTTTGTTTGGATCCCTTTCCCTCTTGAATCTCTTAAATATTTCCCTATTTTACATTGATATTATTCCTAATTGTGTTCACTATATCCTTACTCTTCTCAGGTTCTTCCTATATAATTTGACTACTTTGGTCTTCTTGCTATAACTTATACTCGAGTGCAAGCTATTTTTCTTTCTCCCTCATCTCCTCTGGTAGTGATGAAATTTGTGTCATAGTCTATGTTGTTGCATATTTCAACACAACCAATGGTCCCTCATCCAATAGTGGTGATCCACAACTATCCATTGCATATAAATTCTACTTGATTAATATTATATTGTAATTTTTTGGTGTATCTACATTATGTATATGCTTTGAAACATCAACAACAATGTCTCCTCCAAATACTTTTACTAATGATGACAATGGTTTCATTGCATCTATTATAGTTTGAACCTCCTTTTCTACATATACAATAGCCAATGTCTCCTATGCATGTTGTTGTGCAGTTATTCCTTCAAACTATTATGTTGCTCCTTCCACACACTAAACATTATATGCAATAGGTGCATCTATTTTTTGCTACTATCCACTAATAGAAGACTTACTCAAATCCACTCCTCTAGTACCTACAATAGCACCTATAGTGCCTCGCACATTCTAGATTTTAAGTTATGATGGAGTTCCCATTTGCATTTGTATGCTTTGGAATTCCACACACTTGGTTTTGCTGATCCACCACCACTTTTTGCATATTACCACCAACTATCCTCATTTTTATAGCCTAGTATGGAGGTCCTCAAGATATTATCCTAGTACCTTCACTAGTTGACTACTATTATTGTTGCTATTGGATTTATGGTTGTTACTGTAGTTGCAATTTCACCTATTGCCACTATTGCTTCAAATATCTCCACTTCTTCTCCTTCTTGAATAATTCCTTGGTATTTGGAAGCAACTCCTTAGATCCATTAAATTATTCACTTCCTTTAGCTAACACATTTATCTCATCTCTCGATGATTCTTATGGCTTCCTCTTCTTTAATGCACTCATTTTATTCTTTCTTAGGGTACAAACCTTCATCAATGGGGAAACATGTACCTAGAAAAACTTATAAGTGCATTATTCAAAATATTATGAGGAGGATTCAACCCTAGAAACTAAATCTTCTCATGTGATACAACATCCAAAATCAAGGCAATGACATGGAAATCCATTGAAAAATTCTTTGTATATTGCAACCAAAAAATCTTAATATGGTCTAATAGAAAGGTATCCCATTCATACTATTCTATTATCGTAATTCATTCTATGTAGGGTATGATCCAAGTGGGCATATATAAGTCTATTTAGTCATTAGATAGTCTATACATGATTACATTCATCATACACCACAACTCATATGACTAAAGATATATTTTTAATCTATGGCTACCATGATTAATCAGCTTAGCCACTTTCTTTAGATTAACATTAGAAACCTTATCAATGGAAATATGTAACCAATAGGTCTTCACTCCTCCCTCTTCACCGGTATTGTGGAATTAAGACAAATAAAAAAGGTTCTAAAGTTTGTTCAAGGAGAATAATACTCGTACCTCCTTATCACAAATCCTAACTCTATTGAGATTTTTCTCAACATCATATGTTTATAGCAATTATAATAGGTACAACTTGAAAAACTATTTATCAAATCTAAAAACCTATAGAATAAACTACACTTCTACATTTTGAAATATAAATTTTTAGTGGGTTCTCCATAAAGTGCTCCAACCACCAAGTTTTGTAAAACTCTCCTATTGATGTGGGTTAGGTAATTTCTTCTAAGGGGATCTACATCCTCTCCTTCCCCTTATTATTCACCTAACATGAAGCTATTGAATCTTTTCCATATCCTTATTTTCATTAGGGGTGTCAATATATGATATTGTAGCACCCTAAAATTGGCACGGTTAAAACCTTAATAAAAGATAAAAGATAAAAATTTAAATTTTAACCCCAAAACCGCTTGTTACCCGCTTCCCTTCTTTTTCGTGCCATTTTTAGGATTTGTTTTGACCGTTGGACGATATCATCGCAGATCAGACGAAATCATCCCCGATCTGACGAATTCGTCTGGAACAGAATGTCCAGACGATTTCATCCCAAAACCAAATTTTCATAATTAGTTTCTGTTTCAACAACCTCTCCAACTTGGGTAGAAGCGCATCCGCACAGTTGGAGATTTCCTCGTTGGAGATCTCCCAGATTGGGATGATCCCCAACCTCCTAGCCTCCCCCTAATCCTATATAAACTAGGATTTTTCTAGTTTATCCCCCTGACCCTGATCCTGATCCTGACTCCCCTGAACCCCTTAGCTGACGGATTTCCCTGTATCCTCGCACTGCTGTCTGCATTCTGTATTTCACATTTTCTTGCAGGAACCCTACTATTTTTCTGTCGGAGCAAGATCGGATCGTCGCAAATGATTTCAGATTATTTCGGATGATCTTGTCGAGGAGCGCAGACGATCTCGTACGATTGGAGGCGATCCCGACTGTAGTCCAGATTGGGGGCAATCAAAATCTAGAGTTTGCATTTCCTTAGCTTTTCTGCATTTTCCTATTGTATTTCTGCACTGTCTTAAATTATTATGTTTATGCATCTTGGAGTTCACCTCATCTAATATAAATGCATGATAAAATCAAAATAAATTGTGAAGTTGATGCTTTTCCTCTTTAATTACTATTTGGATCTGTCATTTAGACAAATTTACAGTTATTTCTATCATTTCCCTTCGCTTTTGTAGTTGCATCTTGGGCATTTTGTATCTATTTGTGTGATTGCAGGTTTTTGACAAATTTGTCTGATGAATTCATCAGATTTTAGGCGATTCTGTCTGATCTCAGATGACTGTCTATGATTTGAGACGATCCTATGAAATATCAGACGATTACGTACGAATTGAGGCGATCTGGACTATTACAAAACTTAGAATCTTCATCAGACATCCGGAATCAGGTATGTACTGTTCTAGTTAGCATATTCTTTGTGTTTCGCACTCATTTCTATTTTTGTATTCATCCAAATCAGTATTGGCATATAGAATAGTTTAGATTCATCTTGGCCAAACCTAGGAGTTGAATGATCGAGTATAAAAATGAACACATCAAACCCACTATCAACCTAGGCGTGGAAACTGCCACTCAAAAGTTTCCTGGTGAACCCACCATCCATCGAAAATTCACCTTTATACTCCTCCCCCGAGAGGCGGGACCTTCAAAGGGCCTCTCAGTTCGAGGTATTGTCCCATCCTTCTCGCATCCTCCTTCTGGGCACGGATCCTATAGCCTGAGGGTAAGGATGCAAAAAATTTGGAGCGATACATTTTGGTGAACCCGACGTGAAAACTAAAAACCTTTTGAAAACAATCCAAAAAGAAAAACAAAACATTAATGCATTTAGAACTAAAGATTGCATATTGTATTTAGATGGTAGATTATAACAAAAGATGAGTTGTCACCATTAATGTTGAAAATCAACTAGCAACTATAGAGATTAATTCTTTGCTTAGAGTAGCTCCAACAAATAGAGTCCCACCTTTATGGGACGAGCTTAATAGGAGATTGAATCTCATTTCATCTAGAGCAACCGAACTTAGGCAAATCAAGAGGTTTGTCCTAGATAGAATCCTGGATCCCGATCAAGTGACTTTGTATCATGAGCTTCAGAGGGCTTGCCATAGGTGGTTAGCAGATAAAAGAGCCCTTGTGTCTTCTGAGTTGTATACCTTTGAGGAATACCTCGATAATGCAGTTGTAGTACATAAATTTCTGTCTCGTATAGAGGACCAAGAGGTCGTTCTTACGGATAGACAAATATGGAATAGAGTTCCCAGAGCTGTGTTATATCGAGAGTATTGCCATGAGATTTATTTTTACAAGACAGAATCTAAAACAGATAATATTACTATAGCACACTTTATCAAGTTCCTAAAAAACCATTTCCAATTTGAAGAGGAGCATTTTATGACTCCTGATGAACTTGATCCTATCAATGACATCTATAAACTATTTATAGAAAACTAAGCCATTTATTTATTATTGTTATTTCTTGCATTTAGTGTGATATTCGTTGTCTTTATAAGCATAAACAAAAACAAAAAAACAAAAACATAACAAAAAATCAAAACATTTTATTTTTAAGCATTATAGTAGGTATATAATTAAAATATATACCTCCCAAATCTGTTGCAAATATATTAATATATATTTGCTAAAATCTAAGATTTAGACATAATGACTAGACTCAGGAATGGAAAACAAATTGAAGTAGAAGAAGATTGGTTAAGGAAAATAGAGAATAACCCAGATGTCCTTCCTGAAGACCCAATTCAGGAAGAAGGAACCTTCGACCAACAAGAAGAAGAGTATGTTGATGCAAATGAACAAAGAGAAGTTGTTAGGGAGGAAGAATCCTCATCTCCTAAAATATCTCCAGAAGGAGCTGTTACTTTTGAGAACATGGAACATTTCTGGAAGTTCCTCCATAATAATATGGGCACCCTTAATAGAGCAATCCATATGGACAAAGATCAAATTAGTGACACTCAAGCAACCCTAGAAGAAATATATCACACACGCACTAATCCTTTATCCTTTGTTGATCAAGAAAGTGATCAAGCTGGACCATCCAATTTGGACATGGCTACTATAATTCAAAACATGCAACAACAACAGGCTACCCAACCACCTAGAGTGCCTGTTACTAAGCCTAGGGTTATTCCCACACAAAAGAAACCTTCATTCACTGCTCTATTTTGCCAAGCTATTGATCAATATACCTCAAATCAACAAAAGCCTAAAACAAAACCAAATACCAATTTCCAACAATCTGGGATACAACATAATGCTACAACAAATCTTCTTCATAATACTCTTCCTACCAACCATTTACATAACAGCAATATAGCATCTAATCCTTATGTCCCGCCTTCCTACGCTCACAAATCCCATACTCATGTACCACCAAATCAATATGGTGGACAAACTGGTAATCTGGAAGCCATGGTGAAACATTTAGCCTCTCGTATGGACCAAATAGATCCCTACCGTCCCTCGTACAATTATCGAGAGATGTGTAGTCAACCTCTAGATCCTATAGTTGTAGCACAACCATATCCTAAACACTTTCCCATGCCTGTCCTACCTATATATAAAGGAACTGAAGATCCCATAGAGCATCTTCGAATGTTTAGGATAGCATGTCATGATATATCACATGATGACTTGTTATTACTAAAGATGTTCCCAAAAAGTTTAGGAGGGATGGCATTGGAGTGGTATTATCAATTGCCCACTCATTCTTTGAGAAATTTCGAAGAGACCGCTGAGTCTTTTGTGCATCAATTTAGTGCCTATATTGAAAGGCATGTAACCATCAAAGATTTGTATAACCTAAAACAAGACAAAGATGAGTGTTTTGTTGACTTCTTAGCTCGATGGAGGCAGTTGATAGGAAAATTACACTTTGTGTTACCTTATCGAGAAATGTTGGATATTTTTATCAATAATTTACAAGAACAACTATCCTATGAATTATCAATCGCTACCTTGACCACCTTCGATCAAGCTATAGACTTAGCCCGAAGAGTGGAAGATGCTCTCATTAGAAGAGGTCAGCTCAAAAAGAAAGATGATGAGAAAATATCCAAAAATCAATATAAAAATAAACAAGTTGTGGGTGATGGAGTCACTGATAGCAGAAACATTGCCAATGTTAATACTGCAAAAACAATAGAGAAGTTCATATTAAAACCTCCTGATAAACCACCCCGAGAATTTACTAGGTTAAATCAATCTTTATCAACCATTCTCCCGCAACTATTAGCCCGAGGTTTGATTCAATTACCCAATATCCGGGAACCTGATCCAACTATACCCGGATACAGAGCTGATTTACATTGTGATTTCCATAGAGGACCTGGACATGCTACCAACTCTTGTAAATGGTTAAAACATAAAATACAAGATTTAATTGATAACAATGAGATGGAGGTGCAAGCCTTTCAACCTAAACAAAATCCTCCTAATAATGCTCAAAAGAACATCCCTCAAAGTCAAATCAGAATGCCAATCAATCATTGGACATATTTCAACATCCTTTACCAAAGCATGGTAAAGAGGTGGCTAATCAAATTGAACATCATAATGTTCCCCCTCCTACCCGATATGTAGGAGCCATTAGTGGGCATTTACCTATTCATGACTTAGAAATATTTGATACAACTTTATCCATGGTTACGTCCAGACCTCTATATAATATTTGAACACCTGATCTTAGTGATGTAGAATATGATACTGAAAGTGACATGGAAATCACCTCAAATCAATCGAATAGTTCTGAAGATGAATCAGATCCTATTCAACCCATCACAAATTCTATGGTTCTAGAAGAACCATTTCCTAGAAGAGTTACCACTCGACCCTCTTCTCATCAGTTACTTTCTAATGAACAAGCCATAAACGCTAGACCGAGACCAATTCATCATCCTCAAAATAATATTGTAGGTACCATCGGAGTCGTTACTCGACAACAGGCTCAAAACTCTCAACAGGATCAAACTCAGAACAATGGATCAGCTCCATTTGTTTTGAAAATTCCTAATAAAGGGAATTATGCGTCTAATGTTCAAACTAAGCCTCCCTATAATATTAATGACCAATTATCCAATACTACAACTAGAATTTCCCTTTTGGACCTTTTAAGATCTTCTCCTACCCATAGGGATGAATTAATGCTCACATTAAGCCAAATGATGGTACCACAAAATATTCAGCCTGAAGCCATGACCAATACTATCATAACTCGAGAAGTCGATTGTATTGACTTTCGGGATAGAGATATACCACAACATAGTTTACATAAGGATAACCCCTTATATATTACTGCCCTAATTGGGGATGTAGTAGTTAAACGGGTCTTGATTGACAATGGTTCATCTTTAAACATATGCACTTTTGACTTCTACCAAAGATTTGGCTTTAGAAGTGATGAAATGAAAAGAACGGATATGATTATAAAAGCCTTCAATGACGAAACACAAGAAACATGTGGAGTTATTACTATACCCTTGCAAGTTGGTCCTAGAACCTTAGATATGACCGTGTTTATTGTACATTGCCCTGCATCGTACAATATACTTTTGGGTCACCCTTGGATCAACGCAATGCGAGCGGTTCCATCCACTTTACATCAGTGTGTTAAATTCGAATTTAAAAATCAGTTGGTTACCATTCATGGTGATCCTAGACCCTTTGATATGTGTGCTTTGGCAGAACCCGTTGGAGTTCAATTTTGCCCTGCCCTGTCATCCACACATCCTAATTCTCATCATCCGCCTAAACGTGTGAAACACACACCCATAACATCATCTACTCTTTCAACTACACATATACATATAGCTCAACCATCTTCTGAACAAACCATAGTAGGACCTCAAAAAGATCCCAGAACTACAACCAATGCTTCTTGTTTTACCCCTATAACTTCCATACCTATAGACTCATCCATCGATATCCCTATAACATCCACTACAGGCATCCTTTCCACATCAGAAGATGTAGGAAATGTTCCTTCTACCTCTTATGCTCTTACTGATGAACTCTTACCCGATTTATCTAAAATTCTTATATCAGAAGAAACCAACACTGCCATGCAAGCTTCCCTTATTTTAAATAAACTCCCACCCTCTCCTCGTACCTTGGGCCTCCCACAGCCTATGGGAAGTATTTACCAAGTCGGGAGTTGTGCTTTTATTTATAAGGGATATGATTGGGGAAGAATACCCAGAAACATCATGACACATTGTGATGGATATGCTAGATGCTATTTTGCTAATGAGTATATTAAAGCTAAACCTATAATGCTTAAATTGGGCTATAAAGGGAAAGGTTTGGGACCTTTCCGAAATGGTATGAAAGAACCTTTTGAGGTAGAACCATGGCCTGCCCGATGTGGTGTGGGCCTATTTCCTAGTAAAGGTCAACCCTTCCCATTTGAGGAGGATGACCATCTTACATGTTACCAAGATTATTTGGATAAACAAGATTCTTTGCGTTCAAAGAATAATCCCTTTACCTATAATATGCTATCCATCGCCTACCCTAAGATGATTGCCGAATCCGATGATGAGTTGGAAGGGGATATCTTCCATGATGTCTCCGTTGATGAATTGTTACATAACGCATTTTATTTTGATGGCTCTATACCTAGTATAGCCCAGCTTGAGGCCTCGACTCCTCAAGACGAATTATCCAAGCTAACCTTGGAAGAATTACAAGAATTGGGTGTTTCACCCGCCCCACCTAATTTTGAGAGAGATTTACATATGGAAGTAGAAAACGTTATAAAAATTAACATTGGAACCGAACATAACCCTCACATAATCAATATTGGATCAGAATTAAGTCAAGAAAAACAAGATAAATACATTTCATTTCTTAAAGACTATGAAGATGTCTTTGCTTGGACATATGAAGACATGCCAGGTTTGGACCCTTCCGTAGTTATGCATCATCTAGTAGTCCATCCAGATGCTAAACCTGTTAAACAAAAACTTAGAAAAATGCATCCTAAAGTGGCCTTACTAGTCAAAGGAGAACTAGAAAAACTATTGAAGGTTATTTTTATACAAGCCATTGATTATGCTGAGTGGATCTCAAATGTAGTTCCAGTAACTAAGAAAGAAGCTACCAAAGTTAGGGTTTGTACTGACTTTAGAGATATTAATGTTGCATGCCCTAAAGATGATTTTCCTCTTCCCAACATGGATCAAATCATTGATTTTACTACTGGGAGTGGAATGATATCCCTAATGGATGGTTTTTTTGGTTATAATCAGATCAGGATAGCTCCTAAAGATCAGGCTAAAATAGCCTTTATTACCCCTTGGGGAACCTTTTGTTGGAAAGTAATGCCATTTGGTTTAAAGAATGCAGGTGCAACCTATCAACGAGCCATGACTTATATCTTTCACGATATGATGCATGATATTCTACATGATTATGTAGATGATATTATAGCTCATTCCATCAAAGAAGATGATCATTTAAATGACTTGAGAAAAGTATTTGATCGGTTAAGGGAATATCTTATCCGACTAAATCTAGCCAAATGCATATTTGGAGTTAAGTCCGGTAAATTATTGGGGGTTATCGTTTCTTTACGTGGCATTGAAATTGACCCTCTCAAGATCGTGGCTATCACTGATATGCCCGCACCCACAAATATATCTGAATTACGAAGTTTACAAGGTAAGCTTCAAGCTATTCGTCGCTTTATTGATAAGTTGGCAGACAAAACCGGACCCTTTCTTAAGCTTCTTAAGAAAGATGTCTCTTTCCATTGGGACGACGAATGTCAGGAAGCATTTGAACTCCTTAAGCAATATCTTCTTAAACCACCGATGCTTTCCCCACCTAGATCTGATCGTCCATTTATCTTGTACATTTTTGCTTTCGATTCTACCTTAGGAGCTATGTTAGCTCAGCTTGACGATGAGAAGAAAGAATGTGCTAATTATTACATCAGCAGAACCTTAATCAGTTATGAAACTCGCTATACCATATTAGAGAAATTATGTCTAGCAGTTGTATTTTCTACACAGAAACTACGACATTATATGCTCAGTCAAAAAATGTATGTTATTGCCAAATTCGACCCTTTGCGATATCTCATGAGTCGACCGTACTTATCTGGTCGCACAGCCAAGTGGGTGCTTGCACTAAGCGAGTTTGAACTCACATTTATAGGATAGAAGTCTGTTAAGGGTCAAATCATAGCAGATCAATTAGCTGCTGCACCCTTAGAGTCTACCCATCCCCTCATCATTGAGTTTCCTGATGAATGCCTTAAACTAGAGGCAGACCATCCCGAGCAATGGTCCCTATACTTTGACGGAGCCCGATGCATGAGTGGGGCTGGTGCGGGTATTATTTTAATATCTTCACAAAAACATCTTATACCTCTGTCCTTCAAATTAACATTTGCTTGCACCAATAACACTGCTGAATATGAAGCTCTTATCCTTGGCTTACGAGCTGCTTTGGCCCTAAAAATTAAAAATTTATTGGTTTTCGATGACTCTCAACTTGTCGTAAATCAAATCAATGATGTTTATCAGACCAGAGATGATAAATTATGCCCATATAAAGCATATGTTTTGCAATTATTATCCTTATTTGATCAAGTTACCTTGGAAGCTATTCCTCGAACTAGCAATCGTGCGGCTGATGCTATGGCTGCAGCTGCATCTCTTTTGCCCTTGGAGTTAGATGACGAATATGCTACCATCATTATTCGTCGACTCCAGGAACCCGCTTCAAACAAATCATGCTTAGAACCTTTGGATGTGTTTCTAATCAACGAAACTACTCCTGAACATTGGTACACTGATCTATTTAATTTTCTTCAAAATGGGACCTTTCCTGAAGGTTGTAATAGCAACCAGCGTAGGTTATTACGTCGATGAGCAAGTCACTTCGTGATTATTGGTAATACCTTGTATAGGAGATCTTTTGAAGGCATCCTATTGAGATGTTTGAATCTAGAAGAATCTAGATCAGCTTTGAATGAAGCCCACAATGGATCTTGTGGGGGACATTTTAGTGGTAGCGCCATTGCTAAGAAACTCCTTAGGATAGGATATTTTTGGCCTACCATGGAGAATGATGCACATAATTATGTGCGACATTGCGACAAGTGCCAGAAACACGTTGACCTTGTCCATGCGCCTGCACAAGAACTACAGGCTATTTCATCTCCTTGGCCCTTTTCAAAATGGGGCTTAGACATCATCGAAAAAATCAATCCTGTGTCATCTGATGGACACAAATTCATCATAACCGCCACCGAGTATTTCACGAAGTGGGTTGAAGCTATGCCATTAGCTTCTTGCACTAGAACACAAGTTTCCAAATTTATTTTTAATCAAATTATTTGTAGGTTTGGAATTCCTGCCAATCTCATTTCAGATAATGGAACTTGTTTCAAAAATAAAGATGTCAAAAAATTATGTCAAAAATATAAAATTCAACATCATTGGTCCACTCCCTATTATCCTCAGGGTAATGGCCAAGCAGAAGCATCTAATAAAACATTAATCAAAATTCTCAAAAGACTGGTCAATAAATCTGGTCGAGATTGGCACATCCAATTATATCCTGCTTTGTGGGCCTATCGAACTAGTGTTCGAACCCCCACTGGAACTTCACCTTTTGTCTTGGTTTATGGTGTTGAAGCCGTTTTTCCCTTTGAATTAGAAGTTCCTTCTTTAGCTCTACTACTTCAAGATACTGAAGTAGGAGATGAATATCATGTTGGCAGGTTTAGTCAACTAGAACTTCTGGATGAAAAGTGCATCAATGCTTTGGAGCATCTTCGTGCCTACCAAAACAAGCTTAAGAGAGCATATCTCAAGAAAGTTCATCCTCGATCCTTTGAGATCGACGACCTTGTCTTAAAAGAAAATAAAAAAAATACTAATGCAACTAAAAACCTTAAAGGTAAATTTGAGCCCAACTGGCTTGGACCATATGTCATCACTGCTAAATTTGGATCGGGAGCATACAAATTATCTACCTTAGATGGTAAAGAACTTAAAGAACCTATGAACATTATGCATCTCAAACGATACTATGCATAAAATTTGGTCATTTCATCATTGTATATATTTGTTTTGCATATTATTTCCTTTTAGTCACTTATATAAAACGTTTCAAAAACAATCACATTATATTTCTTTCAATTCATAACTTAAAATCAAAATACAAAAACATCAAAATCATCAAAATCTTCAAAAACATCTTTTATCTCATACCTGTCAATTCTTGAAGTATTGCAGTTATATTTTCAATTATTGTGGATAAATTAGCATTTATTTTGGAATCCCGCACTTTCACACTCACATGAATAAATATCTTGATTTTATTTTCTATGATTATTTATCTCTCTTATATCAAAGTCCACATTAGCATTAAATAAAGTTTTGAGCATAGAGAATTGATCTTGTTATTTACTTAAACCAAGTACATCTTTTCACATTAAAATGATTTCATTGCAAATTCGATATGATGCTACATAGTAGAAATGGTTTCCTGAGCGAAAAGTTTCCCCTGCTATCCTATCATGCACATGGTCTAGAATCTTTGAGAATTGACAAAAGGACAAGCTCACCCCTACCCAGAATAAAAATCCCTTGCTCTACGACCAATCCGAGCAAGTATCCCTAGCATAGGAAGAAAAAGAAAAGTCAAAGAAAATGAGAAGAAGAAAAATATTATTTTGTACCATCGCAGCACTATTTCAGCATTATCTCAATTCCAAGCAAAAATACAAAAAAAAAAAAGAAGAAAGAAAAGCAAAAGCAAAAGCAATAAAATCCCTTTCCCTACCCCTTGAAAATAAAAGAAGGGTGAATGAGCTTGAATCCCTGGAATTCTCAATTATTCGAAAACCGTGAGGTAAGCCCCATAACAGGTGGTTTGTGCCCAACCCGCTTGGCCTTGGGTAATTCCTAGCGTGGTGATATGTCTGTCACATTAGCGACCTTATTTTGTACAGACCTATGTCAGCTTATGGATTAGCTAGCTCTTGATAACCCGACTTACATAGTAGTCTGGTACGGTTACATGCATATAAATCATGGTCAACGAACACTTATTTGGTTAAGGCAAAATTACTTGTATCAAATTATCTTGCTCAAAATTGGTGAATGAACAATACAATCGCACACACATTTGTATTTGAGAGATTTTGTATCATTATGATAAATCAAGATCGGTAATGAACTCACATTTGCACATGAGGATCCCTTACTAAATCTACATTTGTCTTTGCGATAATTTAAACTATTTCTGTAATTCTTTTCGGAATAGTTTTATCCGCTTATTTCAGAATTTTTGTTTTGTTTTCAAGCAATTATATTCTTTGTTTCACAAAATCACAAAATGATTTCAAACAACATGTTCATATTATTATTATTCTGTTTATCAACAGTCAAAAATTAATCTTGCAATAAAACTAAAATATACATTTTCTTCTTTGGATTTCGCGATGATGGTATAAGTCTATACCTATAAATTCTATGCCTAGCGCAAACCATTGTTCTAAATTTATTTTCCATTTATTTTTAAACAAATTCATAAAAACATATGACTTGCACCATTATGTTACACAATTATGCTTTAAAACGAACAAACACTTATTTTATTTCATTTCATTATGTCAACATTCAATTTTGCAAACCATGGTATAATTTCTAAGGAATTGTTCAAAATTTTATCACACTTAGGAATTTACGCCTAGCAAAATCATATTTCTTTTAGTATCTCATGCATACTATTTTTATGAAAATCTGAAAACAAATCATCACCATCATCATTTCCATCATCACAACACAAAGTCTTAAGACAGTCTCTTAAGCACTCTTTTACTTTTTTAACAATATTTCTATACTGGGATTAGCTTGACGACCGAGCGAGCGGTGACTCCATGAAATGGTCTATAACAATGACAATGTCCTTTGAAATTATTGTTAGAAGTCTCTTTTATTTTTTATCAAATCACACCAAAACAACCAATTGTTTACATCAGATTATTTCATTTAAATTTTACAGCATGACATCAAATTATAATATTTCCAAACGACATAATTACATGAATCATCAATCAAACAAACAAACAATTCAAATATTGAAGCATCATAAAAACATATGAACAAGTCATATCACAAAAATATCATATATATATCACAAAAATTATATACATCATATCAAAACTGGATTGGTATGCCACAATCTATACCCTGGCATACTCAATCCTCTCAAAAATCTATACAATCTCTATGCAGTCTATAGCCAGCTAGTCTCGAGAAGCCCTCGAGCTCTCAGCCTCATCTCCTCCCCCACCCTGATGTGGAGGAGGTGGTCCCATAGTTGTCAGTGCTGTGTCTTGGGTCCTCACTGTCAATCATGAGGATGTCCTCACCGATCCCATCCGGATTGGTTTCGCAATGTTCACTGGCAATGGTACCCTCTGACCCTCTGGAGCCATCTGAAAGTATACTCCCTGGTAGAATGTGGTCTGCATCATAGACCGCACTAGCTCATCCCTGCTCGCCCCTCCGCTCCATGCCCTGAGCCATGTAGTCTCATCCTACAGTGTCCGTACCTGACCCCTGAGCTGAGTAGCCTCGTCCTGCAGTGACTGCACCTGAGCTCGAAGGTGGGCAACCTCAGCCCAGAGAGCCATCGTCTCGCTGCTCTCCCCTACATCCACACCCTTGCCCTTACCAGGTGATGGTGGTCTCTCCCCCTGCTATGAAGGGAGTCTCTCCTCCCTCCGCCCTGTCTCTCACGGCCTCTGTGGATCCTGACCCATCCATTGGCGTCTCTCCTATGGGGACCGTCGCTGCTCTCTCCCATCGTGACCCCACGCTACCTCAATCGTAGCCTACCGTCGCCTCCCCATCTGGCGCACCATGACGTGCACTGGACCCTACACCCTCGTCATCCGAGGAGGGCGGATGCCTGCGTACCAGGCATCATAGCCGTCTGCAACCCCCATGTCGTCACCATCCACTGGCTGGATGGGGGCATCATCCGCATCCTGACTCCAAAACCGTTGCATGTCTGGAGCCCCGCTCAGCGTAGTACTATCCTGAATAGTTTGAGAGTACTCGTAATCCCTAAGAGAAGGGATCCCTTGCTATAGACCGAACTATCGTAGTACCCGATCGTAGCGGTGGAGCTCTACCTCTCCCCGCTCCATCCTCAACCAGCAGACTCGCCTGATGTGAGCCAGCTCCTGCCCATCCTCTGCCCACCCAGGGTGCTCTCGCCATGGCCTCCAGGTGATCTGGTCGGGGATGAGGTCATCTAATAACCTTCGTGACATCGACAGATCTATTCACCATTGTGACCCCCTCTTTAACCACCAGTAGAAATGTTATAATATGTTATGCATATTACATTATTAGGAGAAATAAAAATAGTGCTCATAGGCGCTCTTCAGGTTGGTTGATTAACCACCAGTTGGTTAAACCAATTCATAACCACATTGTAACATTTATATTTGAAATCAATGAGAATGGAAGTTACTTTGTCAAATTCTATATGGCATCAGAGCTACGGATGACAGACAGCCGACAGACCTGAGGATGGACGAAGGATGGCAGACAGCCAATGGGACCCGAGGATGGACGAGGGACGGTAGACAACCAACAGAACTGAGGATGGATGAAGGATGGCAGATAGCCAATGGGACCCAATGACAGATGAGGGATGACAGACAGCAACGGGACCCAAGGACGAATGAAGCAGGAGACAGACCTGACAAACAATAGACAGAACACCTGACAAACATGTAGACCGAGTCATAGGCACGCGTGGCATGCAAATAGAGGACGCATACGAAGGTTTGGGGATGAGGTTCAACGGTTGCGAAGGCCAAAATAGGGCAGGGTTGGTTTCCTGAAGGCAACCGAAAGCTTAACTGCTTTCAGCCCAATTTAAAACCTCCCACAGTGGCCACACAGGCCATGTGGGATTAATGTTTTAATTTTTTTTCCTGCCCGTGACACGGTTGATAATGAACCTGTTCCCTGCTATGTTTTGTTGGGCCGTATGGCTCCTATGGTAAGCGCAATCAATACTAGGCGGATGGTTTCCATTTCGAATCCCATCAAGGGTATCTTTTGCACTGTGACGGAGGAATTTTTTTTTCGGACGCTTGCAGTTCTGTGATGCCCGCATGGCACAGTTGACGCCCGCACAACGTTGTTGACACCCGACGAAAGTTTTTCCAAAGTGTTTAGGGGAAGTTACGCCCCATGCATGTGGAATAAAACTTTCTATGGTAGGTGTCATTAACAAAATGATGCCCTTTTAGTATCGCCTATGTTCAATATATTGTGCTTCTCATATGTACTTATAGTCTCCCTCACGTAAGGGCGAGTACATATCGAGTAGTATACTATTCTTATATACCTATAGTTTCCCTCACGTAAGGGCGGGTACATATTGAATGGTTATAGTATAAATATCTGGCAGGTATATAGAAAGGGAGACCAAATTGGTGATATAAGGAACCTTCATAATGGCCACAATTCATAAGTATCTCTCAGATTCGCAATTGTTGAAATGTCCTAACTTTGTTCCATGGAAGACAAAGATGAAAGCCATACTTCAGTTGGAAGATTTGTGGGATGTAGTGACGGGTACTGCACAACGTCCTCAGTCAACAGGGACAGATCAAGATGATTGGGATAAGAAATACAAGAAGAGTCTCGTGTTTATCTTGCTTGCTACTATAGATGAGGTGCAACCTCATATTTGTGATGCAAAAACTAGTAAGATAGCCCGGGATGCCCAGATCACAGTATATGAGGGAAAGAATCAATCCACTATTCTCCATATTCAAACTCAATCGCATAATCTTAGTATGAATTCTAGAGAAACAATTGACATATTCCTTTGCAGAGTGGCTGACTTGAAAGCAAAACTGAATGCTATGGGAAAACCGGTGGATGATGATGTCCTGAACTCTGTCATTTTGAGAGCATTACCAAATTCCTACAAGATTTTGATAACTTCACTCAATGTTTTTGGTAGACAAGTATCATTTGTGGAACTGGTAAACTTGCTTCAGACTGAGGAGGCAACTCAGATCCAGAAATATGAGGTGCCAAATAATGCTCTTTCCACACAACAAGGTGGTAAAAAGCAAGGCCAGTTTCAAAAAGGATGTGCTTCTTCCAAAGGAAAAGGGAAGCAAACTCAGCAAAAAGATTCAAAATATTGCAAGATTTGTGACATGAATAACCATGACACCAACATGTGTTGGTTCAAAAACAAGCAACCCAACGAAAGAGGTACACAAAATAAGGGCAAGCACAAGCAGAAATACAATAAGCATAAGAAATATAAAGGCCATGTTGCTTATGCTAACTCCAACTCAGACTCAAATTCTCTTGGCTCTGATTCATATTCTGACTCTGAAAGAGCACACAAGGTGCTCATGACTCATACTTCATCTTCCCAGATAGATGTTGTATGGTATATTGATTCAGGAGCTAGCAAACACATGACTGGGGACAAATCATGGTTTGATACTTTTGTGGAGAAAGAGGGTAAGCCAGTTACTATTGCTGACAATCAAGTATATCAAGTAAAAGGTGAAGGGGATATTTTTGTGTCTCTTCCTGATGGTAATTGTCAAATTGAGAAAGTTCTCTATGTTCCTGGCTTAGCCAATAATCTACTTTCAGTCACACAAATGTTGGATAGAAACATGGAGGTTGTTTTTTGAGTTGTCAAAGGAAACAAGAGATGTTTTATCACCCACAGTGGTAAACATGTTGCAACCAGATCTTACAAACATGGCTTGTTTATTCTCAATGCCCTTTCCACTCCACATGTTGCCTTTGCTGCAACTACAAAGGTGGCCACCACTCTCTGGCATCGACGATATGGGCACCTCAGTTCTGGATATTTTATTGAATTACACAAATATAAGATGGTGAAAGGTCTTCCACCCCTCTCATCTATCTTTCCAGTTTGCTCAAATTGCTTAGCAGGGAAGCAACATCGAGTCCTATTTGAAGCTAGCTCTTCTCAAGCTAAAAACCCTTTGGAGCTAGTACATATCGATCTGTGTGGTCCTATGCAAACCAGCTATGGTGGGAAAAAAAAATTTCAACTATTTTTTGATGATTACTCACGAAAGATGTGGGTTTTATTTCTTCAGTTGAAGTCAGAGGCATTTCTCTACTTTCAACAATTCAAGAAACTTGTTGAGAAGGAGTCGGGATGTTTGATAAAAACCCTCCACTCAGATCGAGGGGGGGAATACACCTCTGAAGAGTTTTCAAAGTTCCTTAAGAAACATGGGATAAAAATACAACTGACTATAGCCTATACACCTCAGCATAATGGAGTTGCTGAAATAATAAATTGTTCCATTATGGAAATGGTTCGATGTATGCTAAAGGGAGCACATCTTGAGGATCAATATTGGGCAGAAGTAGTAAACATAGCATTATATCTCCTAAATAGAGCACCCACTAGAGCTCTACAAGGAGAAACACCACAAGGAGCATGGAGTGGTAAGAAACCTTCCATTTCTCATCTAAGGGTATTTGGATGTAAAGCATTCATGCACATTCCAAAATAGAAAAGAAAAAAGCTAGATGAGAAAACCCTATAGTGTATATTTCTTGGCTATGATAAGTACTCAAAAGGTTATCTATTGATTTATCCTAAGACCAAGAAGACACATGTAAGTAGAGATGTATTTGATGAAGCTCTCACATCAAAAGACACTTCCACAACTGTATACCTAGATGAAGAAGAGCCTAAGAAGGAGGTTCAACTTCCACAGTCAAAACAAAAAGTTCCAAAATGGTATACTAGCACTTTGAGAGATGCTAAGATGAAATCCCTTCTAGATCTATCTCTTGATAGGCCATGTACTCGCAGTATGACTCAACAGATGAGAGCAGGGGAATCTACTTTAGAGTTTGACAAACTTTGTCAACACTTTGATGATTTGTCAGTGGGTACAAAAAATGATAGAGTAGAAGATGAGGATGGAGAAAAAATTTATATGTCTACATTGAATACAAATGAACCCACAACGGTTCAATCTACACTTGATAAACCACAGTGGAAAGAGGCCATTGATGTAGAACATAAGTCTCTCCTTAAAAATAATACTTGGAAGTTAGTCGATCTGCCAACAGGAAAGAAACCCATAGGCTGCAAATTGGTGTTCAAAGTGAAGTATAAGGCAGATGGATCTATTGATAAGCATAAAGCCCGACTTGTTGCAAAGGGATATGCTCAGAAATAAGGCATATATTATGAAGAGACTTTTGCCCCTATTGCAAAAATGACTACCATTCGAGTACTTTGTGCCATGGGAGCTCAGTTTGGGTGGAAGTTGCATCAGATGGATGTTAAAAGTGCCTTCTTGAATGGTGACTTACAAGAAGAAGTATATATGACTCAACCAAAAGGATTCATGGTTGAGGTACAAGAACAAAAAGTATGCAAGTTGATCAAATCCTTGTATGGGCTAAAACAAGCTCCTCGAGCTTGGTATATCAAGATAGTCACCTTGTGCAGCATGGTTTCATAAGAAGCCCTTCAGATGCAAATCTCTATATTAATAAAAATGGTTCTGATATAGTGATTCTTGTACTCTATGTAGACGATCTGATCATAATAGGAAGCTCAGAAAGAATGATTGACTTAGTGAAAAATGACTTGAAGCAATCATTTGAAATGACAGATCTAGGACTTCTACACTATTGTCTTGGTTTAGAAGTTACTCAGCAAAAATTTCATATTAGAATAACACAAAAGAAATATGCCAAGAATTTAGTAGAAAAATATCAGATGACTAACTGTAAGTCAAAAGCAACTCCAATGGAGCAAGGACTTAAGTTATCCCGATATGATGATTCACCTCAGGTAGATGGTACTCTCTATCGCCAGTTGATTGGGAGTCTCCTATATCTGACTAATACCAGACCAGATCTCAGTTTTTCTGTGGGATATCTTTCAAGGTTCATGCAAGAGCCTAAGATGAATCACTAGAAAGCGACAAAGAGAGTTCTTCATTATATTCATGGTAGTACAAATTATGGTCTAGAATATAGAAAGAATAATAATTTTTCCTTACTGGGATACATAGACTCGGATTATTCTGGATCTATTGATGATCGTAAATCCACTTTTGGATATGTTTTTCATCTAGGATTTGGGCCTATCTCATGGCATAGTAAGAAGCAGCATGTGGTTGCTTTATCTTCTACAAAAGCAGAATATCGTGTAGCCAGTGAAGCAGTCTGTGAGATAATGTGGTTAAGTCGCATTCTTACAAACATGGGCCTACCAAAGAATCTTACTCTTCATTTGTTTTGCGATAATCAAGGTGTTTTGAATCTTGTTAAAAATCCAATTTTTCATGAACGTACCAAACATGTTGATACCAGATGTCATTTTATTTGATATGAAGTTCCAAAGAACCACATCCAACTTCAATACATTTCTACTGATGAGCAAGTTGCAGATATCTTTACCAAAGCACTTGGACGTATCAAATATGAAAAATTTCGAGATGCTATTGGGATTTTCCAATAATGTAATACAGGGGGATGTTAGAATATGTTATACATATTACATTATTAGGAGAAATAAAAATAGCGCTCATAGGCGCTCTCCAGGTTGGTTGACTAACCACCAGTTGGTTAAACCAATTCATAACCACATTGTAACCTTTATATTTGAAATCAATGAGAATGGAAGTTACTTCATCGAATTCTATAACAAAACCTGGGGCCTCTCCCGGTCAACCCCTGTCAGTGGGAGCCCTATCAACCTCTGCACAGGAATGTGCTCCCAGCACAAAACCTGGAGCAATGATTTCAAGACCAGACATCGACCTCCCTTGTATACGATCCCATGCAAGATCCTATACAAGTGCCAGAGTACAAAGCTACCCCATGTAAACCTGTACCCGTGGTCTCTCATGTCATAAAATATGTCTAAGAGCACCCACGGTAGCCTGCATCCACTCTGGTGGCACAGCAGTAAACCACCTACCACTCCTGCCAAAACTCAAGTCAGCCTAGATGCCCCAGGCATCTACCATAGAGACTCGATGTTCACTCCGCCCTTCTCCAGGGTGAAGCTCGGGTCTCCAGTCAGTCTCATCATCACCTAGCCCTAATTTGCCATAGGCATCATGAGCCGTCCTTGTATGGGGATCCTCATGATCCTCCATATTTCCTCTAGTGTGGGAGCCATCTCCCCTATCGATAATCGAAAGTAGGATGACCCAGGATACCATCTCTTTGCTAGGGCTATCAGTAGCCCCAGAACCGTCGATACTTATGGCATCTCTGCCACATGTCGTAGCCTGACCTGTGCTAGTTGGTTGCACTCTGCTTGGTCAAGAGTGGCTAAGTCATCTCTCAGCCCGTCGTATTCCCATTCCCAGCTCTTTAGTAATCCTTTCTACAAAACAAACAATAACAACAAAAATTCATTAATCAACCAATCATTAAAATAAAATTTAAAAAAATTTAATCAAGCTTAATTTCTTAAAAGTGATGATATCATCCACCATTGGATTATATCATCCCAAATTGGATAGCATCGTCCTTTGTTAGGATGAAATCATCTCCAATTTCGTAACTCGTGGATCACCCCTTATTGGACGAGACCGCCCCTAGTTCATCGATTTTGCCCTCAAATGAAATTGACAATCTAGAGACGATTTCGGTGAAATAGGGACGATTTCATCCCGACATTGTCGACAGCCTAAAAACGGTCGTGATGCCCCAAACAATCAAAATTTAAATCCAAAAATTGCACAAAGTTAATTCAAACATAATCTACTAGGATTAGATCCTTACCCGTAGCCCGCGCTGGACCTTTGTCGCTCTATGCGCTGTCTCCACCATTGTTTCTCTCTGCAGAGCTCTGGAATAGTAAAAATTAATTAGGTTTTTCCTTATTTTTCTTAATTTTATTCAAAACCAACAACATTTTAATTTTTGCTTTTCTGCGTTTTTACATCAAACGTTCGATTTGGGTAAAAACACGGAGGGGGCACCATAGTCAGCAGTCATACGATTCAACCAAGAATCATCGTCTAAAAAATTGAGTACATTTTTTGCTTTCTCGTAAAACAGGAAAAACTCGTCTTTAACGCATTTTCTTCGAAAAATTCGCTAAAGAGGGGGCAAAATGTAGCACCCTAAAATTGGCACGGTTAAAACCTTAATAAAAGATAAAAGATAAAAATTTAAATTTTAACCCCAAAATCACTTGTTACCCACTTCCCTTCTTTTCTGTGCCATTTTTAGGATTTGTTTTGACCGTTGGACGATATCGTTGCAGATCAGATGAAATCATCCCCGATCTGACAAATTCATCTGGAACAAAATGTCCAAATGATTTCATCCCAAAACCGAATTTTCATAATTAGTTTCTGTTTCAACAGCCTCTCCAACTTGGGTAGAAGCGCGTCTACGCAGTTGGAGATTTCCCTGTTGGAGATCTCCCAGATTGGGATGATCCCCAACCTCCTAGCTTCCCCCTAATCCTATATAAACTAGGATTTTTCTAGTTTATCCCCCTAACCCTGATCCTGATCCTAACTCCCCTGAACCCCTTAGCTGACAAATTTTCCTGTATCCTCACACTGCTTTCTGCATTTTGTATTTCACATTTTCTTGTAGGAACCCTACTATTTTTCTATCGGAGCAAGATCGGATCGTCGCAAACGATTTCAGATTATTTCGGACGATCTTTTCAAGAAGCGCAGATGATCTCGTACGATTGGAGGCGATCCCGACTGTAGTCCATATTGGGGGCAATCAAAATATAGAGTTTGCATTTCCTTATCTTTTCTGCATTTTCCTATTGTATTTATGCACTGTCTTAAATTATTATGTTTATGCATCTTGGAGTTCACCTCATCTAATATAAATGCATGATAAAATCAATATAAATTGTGAAGTTGATGCTTTTCCTCTTTAATTACTATTTGAATCTATCATTTAGACAAATTTATAGTTATTTCTATCATTTCCCTTCACTTCTGTAGTTGCATCTTGGGAATTTTGTATCTATTTGTGTGATTGCAGGTTTCTGACGAATTCGTCAGATTTCAGGTGATTCTGTCTGATATCAGATGACTGTCTGTGATTTGAGACAATCTTGTGAAATATCAGACAATTACGTATGAATTGAGGTGATCTGGACTGTTACAAAACTCATAATCTTCATCAGACATCCAAAATCAGGTATGTACTGTTCTAGTTAGCATATTCTTTCTGTTCCGCGCTCATTTCTATTTTTGTATTCATCCAAATCAGTATTGGCATATAGAATAGTTTAGATTCATCTTGTCCAAACCTAGGAGTTGAATGATCGAGTATAAAAATGAACACATCAAACCCACTATCAACCTAGGCATGCAAACTGCCACTCAAAATTTTTCTGGTGAAACCACCATTCGTCAAAAATTCACCTTTATACTCCTTCCCCGAGAGGCGGGACCTTCAAATGGCCTCTCAGTCCGAGGTATTGTCCCATCCTTCTCGCATCCTCCTTCTGGGCACGGATCCTATATTCTGAGGGTAAGGATGCAAAATTTTTGGAGCGATACAGATATTAACTTTGACTCCATTTTGTGTTGCTATATTCTCCCTCATTTAGCTTCCATTCTATACGCTCTCTTGCTACTATACATGCAATGAACTAGGCCTATCCTAAATCCAAATCTAACACTTTTTCTATGGGAACATAGCCTCATGTGGAAATATTATCTATATTTTTATATGTTCAATTTGCTCTCAAATTCATGGTCTTCTCTACATCTATTTTGCAACAAATCTTCTTGGCTTCAAATTTTGCTAACTTCTAGTAACAACTACCTCCAATTATTGTAATTGTCTTCCTGATGGCTTGTATTTTTTATAGCTCCATATTACCTATTACTCCACTCCATTTCTCATGCCTCCACTCAATATTTATTGTACAACCTTGATTATTTGTACATTTTAGCTCCTAACAGCCTACCTCTAGTCGATATAGTCTCGGATGACCTCCTACTAGATGACCCTATCTTAGATGGCTTGGATATAGATTATTTGGTCTCAAACAACTCTATCCTTTATGGATTAATTCTATATGGATATTTTTGTGTAGTCTCTATACTTGTATGGCTATATCTGCAACTCCTTAGATGACCCATATTCTTGCTCTTAGCTCAAATTTTTTCCTTCATTGATAGTTTGTGTGACTTGTAATTTTTGTAAGATTTAGTACAAAATTATTCAAAGTAGTTAGGCACTTTCTCCCTTGCATAGATTGATTATAATTTCTTCTTTTTTCCTCATTTATTATAATATTTTATTTTAACCCTTGTACCTACAAAAGAAAATAATTTTCTACTAGCACTATGGAGATATTTCTAATAGAAATCCTCTTTGACACTTCTTCTTTGTAGCTTCAAACTTCTCTAGTCTAGCTATTCACTTCTATAATTAAACCTTATTTTTTTTGGTAAATCTCCCTTTGCACTACAACTCTCATATGCTACTTCCTCTATGCAATATCTTCTATCAAGAGCACTCTTATATGTATGGTCTCTAATTTTCTCCTCTTCTAATGTCTAGCTTATGCTCCTTATAACTTCTCTTTGATGTTGTGTATTAGAATGCTTCATGGCCATCTCCTAATGACTATTTATAATATGGAAGTGGTAGGGGGATAAGTGTCCTGCATGCAATAACTACCTCTCAACTACAATATTACCATCTTTAACTTCCTTGCATGTAATTGGACATGTTTTTTTTGTCTTTTCTTCCTTATATTTTCCACCTTATGCATGTTTGTTTATACTTTATTTTTATCACCTTACCCATGTTTTTTTGTAATTTATCTATTGTATGGCCATAATCTAATTGTACTTTGCCTTGTACATACATCTTAGGCAGCTAAATGTCTTTCCTAGCTAACCTATTGATGTCTTTGCTTGTTCTTATTGATACATCATCTATCCAAATATACTTAATTGCTAACCCATATGGCATAGTTTGACTAGTTACTATCTTGGTTTAATAGTCTTATCCATATAGCCTAGGTGGCCTAGCTACTCATATCCTATCTCGACTACCTTCTCCATCACCAGTTCTTTTGCAATGATCTTCTAGAATTGGTTTTGACTCCTTAATTTTATATTTTAGTTGGTGCTTCCATGGAATTTCTTTTATATGGCTATCCCCTTTTTCTTCCATTTAACCTCTACTATATGACCTTGGTATTGTTGCTAGTCAAAAAAATCCTTTGAATGACCTAGTTGCACTTGGTCTCTAATTTATTTCTCTTAAATAACCTTTAACAACTTTTGATGGCCATCCTAGGTCTCCTATGTTGAGGAATATTATATTATTTAGCACATGCTAATGTACCCCCATGGTACCTTCATGGTACAATTATAAATATTTAATATATTAGGGTTGAGTCTATTGTTTAGGTGAATGATTTATATTTTCATTTTTATGTGAGTGTCAATGTGTAAGAAATGCATGTGTCATGTAAGTTAGAGTGCAAGTGTATATTGAGAGAATATGCACAAGTGTCATAGAGTCAAGTGTGCATGCAAGAAGAAAGTGAAGAGTTTAGTATGCAAGTAGCGAGATAATAAGCCAAAGGTCATGGGACTTGTCATATGGAGAGCAATATTCAAGTACATGAATAGTCATCTTCTATGTTTATATTATGGAGAAAATAGACCATGAGAAAGTAATCTTAATATCCTATTATCTGAGTGTAAGAGACAAAAAAAGAATAAATCTTGTATACAGTTTTGAGTAATTAATATTGTAAGTTTTATTCATGCATAGTTCATGAATGGCTTAAGCCATTTATATTCATATTTTATTATATAAGTGAATGTAATTTTAATTATTATATTGGTCTTGATATACATATTGAATTACTCATATATAATTCTAATATTTATTATTGATATTTTGACCTTTAGTATTATGGCTATTAAATATTGGGACTTGTGATATTTTTTGGTAGTAAGGCTTACAAAGCCACCATCCTAGTATCTCCTAAATATCCAAATGGTGGCTTAAACAACCCACCCTACTGGTTGTATAGCCTATGGATAGTTTGAGGAAAATTTCCTCTTAGATGGCTAGGAAAGAGGCTGAACAACCTCCTCACTTGGCCTAACATATCCAAATAGATTGGGGGTCTTGAAAACCCTCCTAAACTACCTAAATTTCCTAGTTTATAAGTATACCTTGGGTTATTTAGTAGTCTTTATAAACTATTACAACTTCCTACGAAACCATTCAACTTTGGAGAATCATGATTTCTCCAACTCCTTTATCTACATACCTTGAAGGAATTCCATATCTAAGTTACTTGATGCTATTCATCCCCATTGCCTATGGGTTGCATGACTTGGCATATTTGTGGTATTTATCTTCTTATTCTTCTTCCAAAAGTTTTAATCTAGAGCTATCACTATTCCAATTTTCTTCATTACTACTTGAACTTAATAAGGATACCCTACTCAACTCTTCTATTGAGTTTCTAACTTCTCCTCCCTTGCTTGGAAATGGTACTTCATTATGTCTCTCCATTCTACATCACTTGTAGTAGGTCTTGCTAAATTTGTATTCTATCTCCAAAAGCTCAACTTTCTTCATACAACCCTTAGTAACTCCTAATACTTCTTTATTGTGCACTTCTAGGATTATCCTCTAGGCTTATCTCATCTCCAAAAAACTTCTCCTATTTATTGCTTGAATATCATGTTGCATCCTTAGCAATTCTTGTGTATGTCGTCTCTTTAACTTTGTAATTAAATTATTTAGTTTCTCACTTTACTCATGCAACTATTGTGTTTCTTTTCAAATTATCTATTGTGCATGAACAATAGCTAAAAATAAACTCATTCCTTCATACTCACTTCCCTCACTCTAAGGCTCTTGTTTTGGTGGTTCTACTTTCCCAACATACATCATCACCATCTATTATATATTTTTTACATCCACTGATCTAAATTAGTCTTCCTCTTCTATGTCTATAAATCTACCATGCACCCAAATTTACCTATGATCCATAGATTGAGGCTGTAATTTCTCTTGTGTGATCATAGGCTGCATATTCCTCTCTTTCATACTTTCATTTCCTCTTTGTATATCCATGCTAGCTACTTTGCAAGTTTTTTTTTTGAGACATTATTCTCTATTGCACCATATTCCTCCTTAGTATAGATTGAATCCAAAAAATTTTGAATCAAGATTCCTTGAAATAATCTTAAGGACTAACTTGGTGCCACTATCAATATTCCTCTACTTTTTCCTTCATTTGTAGGTTCAAAATTTACCATATTCACTTGTGCTTGCATCTTATATGACTTCAAATTTGAATTATTAACTATTTTGGGGTATAATGCTCTAATTTATTCAATCTTACTATCGACTGACCATTACTTCATCTAATTAGAAATTTCCAGGCCATAAGACTAAGTCACCTAGCTTTAAATCCATCTTCCTTAGGTGCTTGTCATGCCACAACTTTCTATGGTGCTAGGAAATCTTAATGGACCACTAATCCACCACTTTCTTATTTTCTAGCTTAACAATTTTTGGTAGCCTCTCCTCTAGGCTCTTTTGACCACCTATATAATTTTGTAATTCCACCCTCAAAATTAATACCAAAAACTCCACTAACACAACTACATCCTGATCATACATCAACTAAAATAGAGTGTGTTTCATCATTAACTTAAACATAGTCCTATATGCCCATAGGACTACTAGCAATATCTCTTCCCAATCAACATCTTCAAATCCACATGTCTTATACATGATTGAGACTAAGACATTATTTGATATTTTTGCTTACCCATTTGCTTTGGGGTAATACATACTAGACAATAAATACAATATATAAAATTTTATGGTCAACTTTTGAATTTATCTCATTGATTAAGTATCCTCCATGATATCTTGTCAACTGAAGAGGTATGATAAATTGTGTAATAACCTACTCATACAAAAAATTCATAGTGCTTTTTGTATAATTATTAGACAATTTTCTTACCTTGATATACTTTTTTAAATATTTAGTAACTACCACAATGTATTTACATATTTTTCTACTAGTATTCAATGGTCCAACAAAATTAAGATCCTATCTCTCAAAATAATCCTATGGCTCTAACGTGTGTAATGACATGAAATACTTAGTGGCTTCCCAACTCTCTAGCATGTATTGCATGTTGTCACAAAATACTTCACATAATAATAGAGGGTGGGCCATAATAACTCTACCAGAAGTACCTTCCTCATGGTCACATTTGGTTCTATATTCCCTCTTGTCATCTCTTCATGAGCTTCCTTCAATATTGCATTCACTTCCTCATCCATTACACACCTCTACAATAATCCATTAAGTCCAATATTGTATAACAAAACAACTATCAATTGAAAATGTGCTAAATTCATAATGTTCTTCTTCTCAGCTACTATCAACTCCTTTGGAAATTATTCTATCAACAAGTGATCACCCACATACTTGTACCATGATGGTAGCACAATAATTGAAGGCAAATGAGCATCCAAAAATTTATCTCACACTCCTCCCTCTATAGACTCTTTTGAGCAAATACTTGACAACTAATATGCTATTATGTGCTTCTTCTCTAGTATAACTACCACTCAAAATATGAACTTCTACAATATGATGAACCACCTAATAACTTGTCTATGGATAGTCAACTTATTCATCAAATATAGCAATGCTTGATGGTCCACACAAAAAGCAAAAGGATTAACAAGGAATAAATGTCTAAACTTATGCACTGCATACACCATTCCTAAAGCTTCCCACTCTATAGTGCTATAAATTTTCTCCATATGGGACAAAAATTTACTTGAAAAATATATGGTTTGATGCAACCCAAATTTCTCCTCTTAGGCTAAGCCACATCCAATTACAAAATTATATGTGTCAACATGGACATGAAACTCCTTCTAGTCTAGAAATACCAAAATGGGTACATAAACCAACTTTTCCTTTAGCTCCTCAAATGTCTTCTAACTCCATCCATGAAAAAGAAATATTATTGTGCATCAATACATCTAGAGACACTTGAGAAAATTTCCTAATGAAGCATCAATGATACCTAACATATCCCAAAAAGGACTTCAATATACTTGCTTTGTATGTCTCTTCCATGCCCATCATGACTAATATATTATTAGGATTGGTATTCAAACTCTCTTTACATACAATATGCCCAAATAATATTCTATGTGGTACCAAAAACTTGCACTTCTTTGGATTCAAGGATAATCAAGCATTCATACGCAACTTCATGCATTCCTCCAATTTATTCAAATGTTTATCCTTATTTTTATACAATGACCAATCATCCATGAGTACCTTGAACTTACCTATGGACATCTATTTTAAAATATACATAATTATTTTTTTTAAATGTGGAAAGGGAATTGCACAAACCAAAATGCATTTTAGTTATACATAATTATCATTTTCCACTATAAAAATGATCTTTAACCTATCTTCCTTGATGATACTAATTTGATTGTATCCCAATCATTCATCCAAAAATAAATAGGTCTTGTGTCCTATTACCTCCTCTAAAATAAAATTAGTTAATGGTATAGGAAAGCATGTTTAATAGTCACTACATTCAAGCTCTAAATATTGATGTAGATTTGTATTTGATTGTTTTTTTCTTCATGCTAATCACAATTAGTGATAGCCACTCACTCATAGTCATCTTAAAAATTATCCCAGTGTCAATATATTTTTTATTTTTTCATTGAATAAGACCATGTACTTTGATTTCATTATGTCTGACCTTATAACTACTTGTGTACTTGGAACCAATAGAATTCAATGCACACATAGTTTGGACAAAATCCCTTTTAAATCCTTATAATTCCATGCAAATAACTTGTACTACAAAAATATTTTAAAATCTATTGCTTCCAAAACTAGGTCCCACTCATCCTTGCAATGGATCATATTTTCTTCATCACCTTCACTAAGATTTACCTACATCATATTTGGTTCTTCATATTGTATGGTGTCACACTCTGTCATCACTTTCACCACATCAAATGGTGTGCCATATTTTCATCAATCAATGCATCACCAACACTATATTTTAAAAAAATCAATGAAAATGTCCACTTCTCCTCTTTGATCTTAATTGTAGACTTGGTATTCTTATTGCATTCATTGACCTTATATATACTTTATTATGATTTATCTTGGCTCTCTTCCTCTACATTGATACATATGTAGATCGGTTGAATAACTTTGAGGTCTTCTATTTACCAATGTAGATGTCTACTATGAAAGTGCTCCTTGTATTATATGCACTCTTACAACTATAGAACTCCTCTTCATTTGGTTCATGCCCATTTTCATCCTTTTATGATGAAATATCGACTCATTGGATGTTGCAAATTTCTCACTTATAGACTAAGTCTTCATATTAATAACATACTTGTGTTGTTCCTTCTTAAATTTCAAGCGATGTTTCTTCTAATTATGGTTTACTATCATTGTGTGTAACCACCTATGTTCCAAAAATGCATCGTAGGATGGTTTTTGCATTGGGATCACCACAAATTCTATGATGAACACCTAATTAGCAATCTTTACTTTCCATGCAATCAATACTCCCTTATATTCTATTCCATTTTGGTTTGTCATACAATTGAAATTTAGGAGATAAAAAATGCGCTCTTAAAACTTTCATGTATTTTCAAGCAATACGTTCACACTTGAACCTCCATCCATGATTACTTCTTTCAAATTATGGTTCAACAACTTAATGTGAGTTAGTTTTAGTTTCTTCCTATAATATATCATTAAGACTATTGGTTCAATGAACTAATCTCTTTATATTTGTATTGTTTCTAGTTGGCATTGAGGATCCTCCATATTTTTTGTCCACATCACCTATTCTACTATTGTATATAGCTCTAGTACTATGTATAGTAAACTAGATACTTTCACTTTAATACTTGTATTTAGTACTTGCATAGCTAACTAGTTTGTTGAAATATCTTCTTCTTTAGTAATAAAAGTTCCTTCAACTTATTCTCCTAGAGAAATCTATCTTGATTGGTATTTCTTGTCTCTTTTTCAATATGGAAACATGCTTCCTACCATATATTCTTCTCCTTAGAAATATTTGAGTATTTCTCTACATTATTCACCTAAGCCTGAGTTACAACTAGCATGTATTTCTCCTTCCACTACAAGTATTATGGAGGCTCCATAATGTCAATAAAATTGATATTTTATGAGTTGGTCATACTCACCTTCTTCAAGAATTTTTTCTCCTTATTATTGCCTAGTACTCACCATATATATATCATTACAGTTATGTTTCCATTGCACCCTCCAATTAGAGCATTCTAAAAATTACATACAAAGTGTCCCCACTCTTCAAATCTATGGAATTGAATGATTGGCCTCCAATTTGAGCCATATGGCAAGTCACCCTTTCCTATTGTAAATTTATTTCCTTATTGTGGTTGTTGTAGTTGTCTTCATATTGCTTTCTAAGTTGAATGATCTATAAAAATCTTCTTGATAGGTAGTTGGTGAAAATACCTTCATCTTCTTGTACCATGGCAGCAATCCATCTAGGAACCATCATTTTTAAAATACATCTAATAACTTTATTTTCATATTATCAATGAGTTACTTCAAATGACAATTGTATGTCTTCATATTTTCATCTTTCTTCTTATTTTTTGAGTAAATTTTACCAACAATTTATATTTCATCATGAAGCAATCTAAATTCTTTACTAAATTAATCTTTAACTCATCCTATTTGTGAAGTTGTTCCTCTTTTTAGATCAATTCATTGCTATTCCATGCAATATATTTAGAAAAACTCTTAGCCATGAATCTTCATCATCCATACCATTTACTTAATATCATATTACACATTTTAATATGATATTTTAGTTCTTCATTATCATCTCCCATAAACTTCGGTTATTTTTTGCTTGGCCACAACTATAGAATTATGATCCATAGTGATGCACCTTTTCGGAGCCATAACTTTTGAACCGTACGCTTGTTTGCCTTAAAATTTAATAGGTGGTTCCACATGCGTGTTATACATCATTCTAATCTCTGATTCACCTAACCCTCCAAAAAACATACTTTCGAAACCTAATTCCTCCATCTAGTGTCGTAAAATTAGTTGTTAGCGTATGTTCCTAGGTTTTTTGGGCTTTTTTAATGTTAGAATTTTATTATTTGTTATACATTAAGTTGAGACCTGATATTTTAAAGTAAGGTTCATTATTGTAAGAGGGATGTGTGCACCGAATTTGGGTGCAATCCGACTCATTTCTAGAATTACTATTTTTAGCATTTTTAGAAAAAAGATGTTTTTTAAGGTTTCTTTAGGGTTTCTTTGGTTTTCAATTGCTATATGATGGATTGTATTCTTTTGGAGAGGGTATGTGAATTCAGGAATGAGAAGAAAATTTATTTGTAGGTTTCTTCCATTATATTGCATTTTTGTTATGTGATTGGAGTCCATTTTTTTGGTCTCTTATAGCTAATTTTACACCATTTGGTATCAGATCAGGTGTGATCTCGCTAGTGGAGGAAATATATTTCTAGAAGACAAGCTAGATGTGTAGCGGGTGCTTATGCCTAGATGATAGGCAGATCGAGAATCTGCATGGAGAAATATCATAACTGACTGGTGTGATTAATCACATGGGAGAGAGACATCCCAGGGCACATGTAGATCAAGGATCTGATGATGAAAGTGTACCCGAGGAATGTGGATCTGAGATCCACACAGAAGAAAAAATAAAGGGCCCAGAGGAATAAGGGCATGATTTTGAAAATCTACTGATACGAGCTCTAAATGAGCTTAAGGAGAATCGATATGGGATCAAGATCGAGGTTCTCGAGTATGCTGGTGGGTTGAAACTAGAGGAGTTGATTGATTGGATTAATAGCCTAGAAAAATATTTTGAATGGATTAACCTTATTGAGGAGAAGAATGTTAATATCGCATGCACAAAGTTAAAGGGACATGCATTTATTGGTGGGATCATTTATAGACTACACGACAGAGGAATGGAAAGGAAAATATCAGGGTTTGGACAAAGATGAAGAAGTTACAAGAAAAATTTATACCTGTAGACTACACCCAAACCCTATTTCGTAGATTTCAGAATCTTTGATAGAAGGATCAAAGCATTGAGGACTATACTAATGAATTCTAAAATCTATCCATTTGAGTGGAGCACAATGAGACGGAGGACAAAAAGGCTTTCACATATGTAAATGGCCTAATTTTTGTTGTCCAAGATGAGATGAGCATGCATCGCACCCTTATAGTAGAGGATTTGTATCAAATGGCCCTCAAGGTAGAGAAAAAACTGAAAAGGGTTAATAGAGGAGGTAAGAAGTGATTCACACCCTCTTCAGGTCAGGGTCGAAGAGGATCTAATTTTTTCAAGGGAGAATCCTCAATACCTTCTAAATAAGAAGAAGATGGGTAGAATCTAAGAGGAATAGGATACCAATGAGGTAGATGTTATGGTGGTGGACAAAATAGGAATGATCCAAGGAGACCGTATACCTATTATGGATGTGGTGAAGAGGGTCACAGAGCATTTGAGTGTCCCCAACATGATTTCCAAGAAAGGGGCCAAGGAGGACAAGGAAGGGTCAATCTGGCTGATATGGAAGAGCAGGATAAGGATGAAGTTGTTGCTGATATGGGAGAAGCACTTATGATAAGGAGGACGCTAATTTTTCCTAAGAAAGAGAATGTGCAGAGCAAAGTGAAGGGGTAGACCATAGAGGGTGATGATTCTTGGCTGGAAATGAACATATTTCGAATAAGGTGTACATCATGATGGAAGGTATGTAAAATTATCATTGATGGTGGTAGCTATGAGAATATGGTGTCAAATGTCATGGTTGATAAAATGCACTTGAAATGTGAAAAGAATCCTTATCCATATCGTATCTCATGGGTTAATAAGGGAATGAGGTAATAGTATATCAAAGGTGTTTAATTAAATTTTCAATTATGATCTCGATGGATGCATATCACTTTTTTTTGGGGAGACCTTGGTAGTACAACAAGGATACTAACCATAATGGGAGAAATAATACTTACACATTCTGGAGGAATTGTGTAAAGTTAGTTCTTGTACCTTTGAAGGAGGATGGGTTGCGTGATAGCTTTTTGATGACGAAGGATTTTCTTGCAAATATCAATAACGCTAGCTTCTATTATGCCTTAACATCTAGGAAGCTAGAAACATAGGAAGTGGTTATACCTACAACAATAACTAAGTTGCTAAGAGAATATGAATATGTCACACTAGAGGAGTTACCGGATGGGCTACTACCAAAGAGGGATATCCAACATCACATGGATTTGATTCCAGGATCAGCGCTCCCAAATCAGGTAGCTTAACGGTTGAACCCGACATATAATGCAGAGTTGAGTAGGCAAGTGACAGAGTTGATAAAGAAGAGATTAGTTAGGGAGAGTATGAGTCCATGTGCGACTCCAGCATTGCTAAACCCAAATAAATATGGTTCATGGTGGATGTGTGTGAACAGTAGATCCATAAAAAATATCACAATAAATTATCGGTATCCTATGCTAAGAGTGGATAACATGATGGATGGATTGGCTAGAGCTAAATACTTCAATAAAATTGATCTACGGAGTGGTTACTACCAGATCAAAATTTGATAAGGTGATGAATGGAAGACAACTTTTAAGATAATATATGGGTTGTACAAGTGGATGGTGATGCCATTTGGGTTGTCTAATGCACCCAGTACATTTATGTGGTTTAAGAACAGAGTACTGTGGGAATATAATGGTAAGTTTTTGGTTGTGTATTTTGATGATATTTTGATTTATAGTAAAAGTGAATAAAAGCATTTGTTACACCTGAAATTAGAGTTATACATGCTCAAGAAGGAGAAATTGTATGTCAACCTAAAGAAATATAGATTTCTTCAAGATAGTTTAGTGTTTTTGGGATTTGTAATCTCAAGATATGGCATGAGGATGGATGACGAGAAAGTGAAGGTGATTCTAGAATGGCCTCTTCCATGAACTATAACATAAGTAAGGAGCTTTCATGGCCTAGCTACCTTTTATAGAAATATCATCAAGAACTTTAGTAGTATAGTTGCCCCTATAACTGAGTGCATTAAGGGGAAAGAGTTTGTATGGACTACAAAAGCAACAGATAGTTTTGAACTCTTGAATAAGAAGGTGTTATAAGCCCCTATTCTAGTGTTACCATATTTCAATAAGGTGTTTGAGGTTTATTGTGATGCCTCATTTGTTGGAATTGGTGGTGTATCAAGTCAAGAGGGTCGACCTGTAGAATTTTTCAATGAGAATCTGAATGATGCAAGGAAGAATTATTCTACATATTATGTGGAATTTTATGCAATTGTGCAAGCATTGCAACATTTGAGACACTACTTACTCTCAAAGGAGTTTGGGTTGTTTACTTATCATGAAGCATTGAGGTATGTCAATTCTAAAAAAAAGTTAAATATTAGGCATGCCAAATGGGTTTCATTTTTGCAATAGTATACATTTGTCTTGAAACACAAGTCGAGCAAACAAAATAAGGTTGTTGATGCATTGAGTAGGAGAGTCTTGTTTTTTACCACTATGGAGAATGAAGTGGTAGGATTTGAGGGGATTAAATATTTGTATGAATCTGATGCAGATTTCGAGAATATTGTGCAACAGTGGAAAAGTGCGGTAGAGGGTGAGTCTCGTACTATTTTTGAAGAGTATTTTTTACATAATGGTTACTTGTTTAAGGGTAATTTATTATGCATTCCCAATGGCTCTATGAGAGAGAGAACATATTGATGGAATTACATAGTGGGGGTTTGGCTCATCATTTTGGTGTAGCAAAAACTACCACTCTTGTAAAGGAGAAGTACTATTGGTCGAAGATGAAGAGAGACATAATCAGGTTTGTCTCTAGATGCAGAGTATGTTAAATGGCTAAGGATAATACACAAAATATAGGTTTGTATATGCCATTGTCGGTTCCTACAGGACCATGGACCAATCTGAGTATGGATTTCATGTTGGGGTTGCCCAAGACACTGAGGGGTAAGGATTCAGTTTTTGTTGTGGTAGACAGATTTTTTAAAATGGCACATTTCATAGCTTTCCAAAAAACTAATGATGCAACTCGGATTGCAGTCTTATTCTTTGATGAGTTTATGCAGTTGCATGGTGTTCAAAAGACTATTACTTCTTATAAGGATACTAAGTTCTTGGGTCACTTTTAGAGGACATTGTGGAAGAAGTTGAACTCCAGGCTACAATTCAGTAGTGCTTACCACCCATAGACTATGGGAAAATAGAGGTAGTGAACAGAAGCTTGGGAAACCTCTTACGATGCATAGTTGAAGAAAAATCAAAACAATGGGATTTAGCCTTGTCACAAGCTAAATTTGCATATAAAATCTCAGTGAACAGGTCAAAAGGTATATCCCCTTTTCAAATTGTTTATGGTTGAAATCCTAGATGTGTATTAGATTTGGTTGAGTTACCAATTGGGGAACAAGTTAGTGATGATGCAGAACCATTTGCTGAGCATAACTAGAAAGTGCAAGAGTCAATGAAGGAAATATTGCAGAGTAGTAATGCTCACTACAAAGAGTCTGTTGATGCACATAGAAGGGTGAAAGTCTTTGAAGAGGGTGATATGGTCATGGTTCATCTTAGGAAAGAAATATTTCCTAAGGGGACGTATAACAAACTAAAACTTAAGAAAATTGGGCCATGCAGGATTTTGAAGAAGATCAATGATAATGCCTATAAAGTGAAGCTACCCAATGAATTTGATATTTCACCCATTTTTAATGTTTCTAATTTATTTCAATATCCTGGTACTGTCGAGGATGGTGAATTACAAGAGACAGTAAATTGGGCATGATAGATGCCTAACAAGAAAAAGGATAGAGTTGCATAGATGCTTGATAAGAAGGTGATTACCACCAGACATGGGAGCTACAACAAATACCTGGTTCAATGGGAAGGATTACCATAGTTGGATAACACTTGGGTTTTGGAGTCTAAGCTAAAGAAAATTGATAACCAGAAGCTACAGGATTTCAATTCAACTGAACTCGCAGGAGTTGAATTCTTTTTCACCAGAAGAGAATGATGCACCTTGCCGAAGCCATAACTTTTGAACCATACGCCCATTTGCCTTGAGGTTTTCTTTGGTTTTTAGTTGCTATATGATGGATTGTATTATTTTGGATAAGGGGTGTGAATTCAAGAATGAGAAGAATATCGATTTGCAGGTTTCTTCCATTATATTGCATTTGTGTTATGTGATTGGAGTCCATTTTGTTGGTCTCTTGTAGCTGAGTTTACACCACATAGGTGGATATTTATCTCCAATCAATGAAACTTTATTTGATATCCATTCCTCTAAAAACAACCACTGGTTGATACATTTCCCTCCCTCACTTTGTAACCTCCTTTGCAAACTTATGAGCATCAAATTTATTCTATTGATCGCACTCTCCCATAGTTTTTTTTTATTCTTGGATATAATCCACTATACCTCTAGGAAATCTCCCTTGCACTTGTTTTGGCATCATCAATTGCTCCATATTGTCTTGTATACAATCCATTGTTGGCACCTTCTTCACCATTTGCATGAACATTTTCCTTAGCCTAAACCTCATTTGATTATTGCATCTATAGTTGTACTTCTTCCTCCATGGTTAAAAACAATGTTTACCATCTCTCTTATTTTACATCTAAAACTCCCTCCTCTTGAGGGCTTTAAAACTATTTGACATTTGAAACATGTATCTCTTCACTAGAAAACTTTATCAATATCCATCCTCCATGCAAGTCTTTTTCATCAACATGCATCCTCATGTTCAAGACATCCATATTTTTTCCTTGATATCATGTGATTCTCAAACTCAATTTTTTTTTGTATCTTGATCTTTCACATCCATGTATTCCATGTCCTAGTGATAATTTATTTGTCATCCACCTCTCTTGTCTTCAAGCTCCATGCGATGTTGGTTTGAACTTCAATTGAAAATGGTGCCAAAAGTAGCATGATGATGATATTCCATACTTGGAGGAATAATTATGAATGATAATTTAACTACTTTGCAACTCTCTAGATTTATCTAGATGGTATACATTGAGCTTCTCTTGGTGACCTTGTAGAACATAGTTTAGAAGACCTAGTTTAAAGTTTAAATGACCTAGCAAGGTTACTTAGATAGGTTGGCACTAGCCCAAATATATTGGAATTTATACAAATTACTTTCCTTCAAGTCTAAGGATACAATATTGCATAGGATGGATTGGAACTAACCCAAGTGATCCAATATGAATAGAATATGGTAAACATAATACAATATTACAAGGTTTAGATTCTATATCTACTACAGTAATCAATTAATATAAACATATGCAAATATCACACATGGAATAATAATTGAATGATGAATAGATATTAATAATATATTAGATTATATATGAGATTGTATGACCACAAACATATAACTTCTCCCAACATATTTCCTTCAACCTATACAATATATGCTCCCATGTAGAACTATCATGTGTATAATACCTCCAATGAACTCTCTCCTTAGAATGCATAGAATATACTTAATGTATGTGTGTATGTACCCTCTCAAATGAACTAGAGGGTCTATTTAAACTAGGCAAAATATAGTTAGTGATAAGTACCAATCCTAATATATGTTATGTTCTGGAGTCTAATCTCGGTTAAATATGGAAAAAATATATTTTCTCTATGTTTGGTAACTAGTTTCTTTTATGCATGGAAACTTTCTAAACTGGAAAAATCAATCCAAAAAAAGCCATAATTGATGGGTCTATCCTTGGTGTCTAATTCCAAGATAGAATCTATAAAATTAATGGTTGCATAGAAATCAATGTGATTTTTTAGGGTGTGATTTGTTGGGTTAATTATAGCATGCTTGTTTATTTAGCATGCATGTAACTGGATTTCCCTATTTATATAATAACTCTGGTAGAGAGGATTGTATCTTGTTTATGGGAAGGACATAGGATTGTGCATCTCATGTAGAGATATCATGAAGCTTGGTGTAGAGCTTGATGCAAGGGTGTTTGCATGTGCATCTCATGTAGAGAGATCATGAAGCTTGGTGTAGAGCTTGATGCAAGGGTGTTTGCATGTTAAATTATTGTTAGAGTAACTGTGTGGAGATGCTAGTGTTTTGAAGAGGAATTCATAGTTGGTTCTGTTGTAGGATTACTCCCTTCAGGGATTGTATCGGTGTTAATACAAAGGACCGGTGTTGGGTGAACCACTTTATATGATGTGTTTTATGTTGTCTTGCATGTTATGTTATTATTTTGTGATGGTTAATAGTTTTTGTTGTACTAATTAAGTTTATTGCTTTAAGAATCCATTTTGTTTATATAGTGAATCCTAACAATTGGTATCAAAGCGAGGTTGAGATTCAGGATTGAGTTAGGAGCTTGACTTGAGTGGGAGCAATGGCAGAAGAAGGGAATTTTAGGGTGTTTGTTTTGTTTGGTAGAAAGTAACTACGGAGCTCTTTTGTGAAGGATTGTGATGGATTTGTTCGGTGTGATGCCAAAGATGGTAAAGAATTTTTGGGTGCAATGCTGTGACAGCAAAAGGGCCCTAGTTTCTAACCATTGTGGCAAGAATGGGCACTTGAAAAAGGATTGTTGATATTGGGATAGAGATGGAGGAGAAAGGTTAGATGTGAATCTAATGAGTGAAATTATGACACTTTCTGATATGGTTGGTCTTCACATTGATGTTGGAGAACCAAAGAGTTCTCAAGTAATGGGAACTGGGAGACATGTCCAGGAATATGGACATGGCTTAGGATTTATTGTATGATTTTTTAGGATGGAAGACGTAATATGGTTATATTTTTGGATCATTGTGATCCCAAGTCCCTAAGTTGGAAGGTAATTCCACACTCGAGGAGTGTGCTTTCAAAGCTAGTGGCAAAACCATATTGTGTGTGTGCATGCTATAGGTCATCCACAGTATGTAGATATTTCCATGGTGGTGATGTTTGATTCATCATGATACAAAGTAATTCTGAGGATGTTGCTATTATCACTGATTTGTGGTAGATATATTGTGTGTTGCTTGTTGATCATAGGATAAAAGTGTGTGGATGACACTAGTCCAGTGTGATGGTTCAGAGCATGGTTACAAAAATATGGAGGAGTTGAAATTCCTTGTTTGGCTTGAAGATGTTCTTTGGCGGATGCAACAACGGTAGAGTTGTTGTGGATTAGTCTCCAAGTGGGATATTGTTAGGTTGTGGAGTCTGATCTCGGTTAAATATGAAAAAAATAGTTTTTCTCTCTGTTTGGTAACTAGTTGCTTTTATGCATGGAAACTTTCTAAACTGGAAAAATCAATCCAAAAAAATCCATAATTGATGGGTCTATCTTTGGTGTCTAATTCCAAGATAGAATCTATAAAATTAATGGTTGCATAAAAATCAATGTGATTTTTCAGGGTGTGATTTTTTGGGTTAATTATAGCATGCTTGTTTTTTTAGCATGCATGTAACTGGATTTCTCTATTTATGTAATACCTCTGATAGAGAGGATTGTATCTTGTTTATAGGAAGGGCATATGAGTGTGCATATCATGTAGAGAGATCAATAATCTTGATGTAGAGCTTGATGCAAGGGTGTTTGCATGTGCATCTCATGTAGAGAGATCAGGAAGCTTGATGTAGAGCTTGATGCAAGGGTGTTTGCATGTTGAATTACTGTCAGAGTAATTGTGTGGAGATGTTGGTGTTTTGAAGAGGAATTCACAGCTGGTTCTATTGTAGGATTACTCCCTTCAAAGATTGTATTGGTGTTAATACAAAGGACTGGTGTTGGGTGAACCACGTTATATGTTGTATTTTATGTTGTCTTGCATGTTATGTTATTCTTCTGTGATGGTTAATAGTTTATGTTGTACTGATTAAGTTGCTTGCTTTAAGAATCCATTTTTTTTATATAGTGAATCCTAACAATATATCACTTATTTCTCATTACATTTGTCTTGAATTTCATCTTTTTCCCTCCTAACTACAAGACAAACTACATGATAACTCATTTATTTGTACATGAATCCTAATTATTTCATCATTACATTATTGCATGCAATATTATAATGTTATAATTTTATTCAAAATCCAAAATTTATTATATTCCAATGCATATTTTATCTTTGCCTTATTTCTTATGCTAAGGTGGCAAGTCATAACTAGTGCCTACATACTCATATCCTAACTTGACCGAGTATCCACCATACTTTGATAGATTCTAAACCAAATCATCATTTCATGTAAAATTAAATAAATAAAACTATTGAATTATATTTTGAAGGTCATATGCATTTTTTTTTAGTTTATTTCCTTTAACCAAGTTATTAATAGAAATACACGACCTTTACAATAATATAATATAATATATTTAGACCTTTACAAGCTAGGAATGCTCAAGCCATTGGTTTTCATTTTGAATAAAATATAATATGATAAGGCTTTGACTAAGCATTAGACCAAAAACTAGCATGATTCCATTCATTGATTGACCATTTCATATGTTTCTTGTTCATTTGTAAACTATCTAATGTGAAGTTCCATGTTGGCAACCCTTTGAGTAGGGTTGCTTTTCTAATTAATTTCACTACATGAAGAGAACCTATATATTTTTGAAATAATTTTTTCCTTGATCTTTGAATAATATCCATCCAAAATTTTCCACTAAGGGCAAACTCATAAGTCTACAACTCTACAAGCCTGCTCCCCTAATACTCTTTCCTTTACAAACCCTATCCCACTTACAAAGAGCAAACCTAAATTTTTCCTTGCATCCTTTCCAAAGAAATCCTCTTTTACTTTTATTATTTTTTGATGATATACCTACTTGAAAGCTTGAAAAGTGACATCATATAAATAGGGATGCATTGCAATGTAGTCTTTATGAGTTGTAGTCATGGTTAAGAACATACCTTTCCAACCTTCCAAAGAAACTTTCATTATATGCAAACATGAGATCCAAAGCTCCTTTTTATTTCCTTTATGATACAAAGGAATACTCAAGTAGGTTAATGGAAAATTTTTAATTTTAAATCCTAAATTATCCATGATAATTCATTGTAAATATAAGGTAATGTTAATGAAAAATCTATATTTTATAGTATTAACAAAGTGTCTAGTACCTTTCTCATAGCATGATAAGAATTATTTGAATTGCAAGGCCTTACTGATCAAGGTATGACCCAAAAGAAAAGTATTATCAACATATTATAAATGAGATTTGAAGGGACCATTTTTTGCAACATGAAAACCTTTGATTTTTCCTTCCATTTTTCCTTTGAGAAAGCTCTCCCTAATTCCTCTATAAGAATAAAGAATATATAAAGTAGTGGATCACCTTGACAAAGTCCACAAGATGATTTAAAGTAACCAACAAGAAAACCTTTACTTAGAATATAATATTTCAAAGTGCTATAACAATATTAACAATTCACATCAATTATGATCAAAACCAAACCTTTTGAGAATATCATGTAGAAAACTTTAGGATACCCTATCATATGCTTTTTTCATATATAATTTCATAAGCATGCCTAGTTTTTTCATGGAATGAAGATATGCATGATCTCCTATGCAATGATTACACCATCAAGAAATTGTTTACCATGAACAAAACCACCTAGTTCTTGTGAAATAAAACAATCTAGAATATATTTCAACCTATTTGCCAAAGTTTTTAAATGATCTTATAAATAATATTACAAAGGCATATCAGATGATAGTTATCAAAATAAATTTTCTTGTCTTTCTTGAAAACCAATTTAATAAAAGTGGCATTAACATCACTTACTATAGCATTCCTTTTTTGGACCTCTTCAACCACAATCAATTTATCAGTTTTTAATAAATCCAAAAAAAATTGAAAGAAAATTATAAGAAATCCATTAAGGCCAGGTACCTTGTTAGAATGGAAAAATAAAATTGCTTCATGTAGCTCCTCTATAAATATCTTCTTCATCAAGCTTTGATTTTGTCCATGTGTGATAATTTATGGAGTATTTTTCAAAAGCTTATCTTATGCCTCCTTATATTGTCTAGTATATAACATAATATTTTTGAAATAATTAATTGCTTCCTTCCCGATATCTTCTTCTTATTTAATATTTCTTCCACCTGGAGTTAAAATATTTTTTATGTGTTGAAAAGAAAATTTTGTTTTTCTTGTAGCACAATTTTTTTTGTATTTATGTCTTCTCTTGAACCATTTGTCCCTATATTTTTGGAACTAATATGAATAATTTTTCAATACATTATAACAATCATAAAGTAATTATTTTTCTTTAACATAAGAGTCCTAGTCCATTCCATTTATTTCTACTATCTCTTATAAATTTTTGGTCTTGGATTGAATTTCCTTATTTTATTTAATATTGAAGGTAAGTGAATGAATATTAGGTATTCCATTGATAATTCATTGAATAAATACAATGATCATAGGCTACATATAGCCATAGATAACTATTATGAAATATCCCCCTAATTGTAGCTAACAACACTAACAATATATATTCTCTAAATAAAGTTTGTCTAGTGAATAACTAACCTAGGTATAAAATGATGTAATAACATAAATCTACACTAACATCCCCCCTTATTACATTATTTTGAAATACAAAGAGTATTGTGAAACAACTCAAATTTGATATGTTCAAGTGCGTTATTAAAAATATCTGCAACTTGTTCATCGGTGAGAATGTATTAGAGTTGAATGTTGTGCTTTGGAACTTCATCTCGAATAAAGTGACATTGAGTGTCAATATGCTTGGTGCATTCATGGAACACTGGATTCTTGATAAGTTTAAAAACACCTTGGTTATCGCAATTCAAGTGGATTGGTAGTTTCTTTGGAAGACCCATACTTGAAAGAATGTGACATAACCATATCACCTCACACATTGCTCCACTTGTTGCGCAATATTCTGCCTCTATATATGATAGTGCAACAACCTATTGCTTCTTTTTGTGCCAAGAGATAGGATTCGGATCCAAGATGAAAATGTATCCTAAAGATGATTGTCTATCATCTATTGATCCAACATAATCAAAGTTTGTGTATCCTTGCTAGAAGAACTTATCATTCCTCTTGTACCCGAGGCCATAATTAATAGTACCATGAACATAGTGAAGAACTTGTTTTGTTAATTTCCAATGGCTAAAATTAGGTTCCTACATGAACCTCAAAATATAATTCATAGTAAATCTGATATCTGACCTAGTGTTTAACAGATATATGAGACTCCCAATAAATTGGTGATAGAGAGTACCATCTACCTATGGAGAATCATCATATCATGATAACTGTAGCCTAGTTTCCATAGGAGTTGCTTTAGGCTTATAACCAATCATATGATATTTCTCAATCAATGTATTGGCATATTTTATCTATGTCACTCTGATGTGATTCTTCTTTTGTTCCACTTCTAAGCCAAGACAATAATGAAGAAGTCCCAAATCTATCATCTCAAATAGATTTTTCAAGTCACCCTTCACTACTTCTATCATTTTCTTTGAACTGCTAGTGATGATCAGATCATCAACATAGAGCAGTAGAATTACTATTTTAGAACCAATTTTCTTTAAATAGATATTGGCATCCAAAGGACTTATTTTGAACCATGCTGCAATAGGTGATTGTAAATTTATATGTACCAAGCTCGTGGAGCTTGTTTTAACCCATATAAGGATAACCAATTTATAAAAATTTTGGCCTTGGCCTTCAACCATAAATCCTTCTAGATGAGTCAAACTACGTGTACGAGGTCGATCTAAAGTTAGATTTGGAGGTGTAGTTAATTTTTAGTATCTCGTTGTGCTAGTATACCATTTGGAAATATTCTTCTATGGAGGAGTCTCTTTCTTAGGATCCTCATAATCCAGGTATACAACAGAAGATGTGTTATCTTTTGTGAAAGCTTCATCATATACCACCTCTCGACTGATGTGAATCTTCTTGGTTTTAGGATCTATCAAATGATATCCCTTAGAATGTTCATCATAACCAAGAAAAATACGTTGTAGAGATTTCTCATCTAACTTATTTCTCTTTGCTTTTGGAATGTGCATGAATACCTTACACCCAAATATCCTAAGATGAGAAATGGAGGGCTTTCTACCACTCCATGCTTCTTATGGAGTCATTCCCTTAAGAGCTTTTGTGGGTGCTCTATTCAAGAGATACACTACTGTTGTGATAGCTTTCACCCAATACTATTGCTCTAGATGTGACCCTGTAAGCATATAGCAAACCATTTCCATGATGGAACGATTCCTCCTCTTAGAAACTTTATTTTACTACTAATTATAGGTTGTATTAAGCTGCCTCTTAATCCCATGTGTAGTAAGAAATGAGGAAAACTCATTTGAGGTAAATTCCCCCCTCGATCTGAGTGAAGGGTCTTAATAGAACTTCTTGATTCCTTATCAACATATTTCTTGAATTATTGAAAAACATGAAGGCTTCAGACTTCATATGTAGAAATAAAACCCACATCTTCTGTGAGTAGTCATAAATGAACAGTTTAAAATACCTCTTTCTCACATAACTTTTTGGTATAGGACTACACAGATTGGTGTGTAACAACTCCAATGGTATTTTGGCTCATGTGGAGCTTAACTCGAATGGTACTTGATGTTGCTTTTCTGCTAAGCAATCCAAGAAAACTGGTAAAGTAGATGAAATTGTGGGAAGGCCTTTCACCATCTCATATTTACTCAATTCAAGTAAATATCTTGAACTTAGATGGCCATATATTTTGTGCCAAAGAGAAGTGGCCTCTTTTTGTTTACCACCATGGCAACATGAGGGGTAGAAAGGGCATTTAAAGCAAACAAGCCATACTTGTAGGAAGTAGTTACTACATGCTTACCCTTTTGTGTGATGAAGCAACACTTATTTCCATCCTCAAATTTGAAATAAACCACCATGTTTTTATCCAAGATTTGAGGCACTGATAACAAGTTATTAGCCAATCTTGGAACATAAAGGACTTTCTCAATTTCATATTTTCCATTAGGAAGAGTGACTAAAACATTTCCTTCACCTTGGATTTTATAGGTCTTATCATCAACTATGGTAATTGGTTTACCTTCCTTAGCCTCAAATGTATCAAACCATGATTTATCATCAGTCATGTATTTACTGGCTCTAGAATCAATATACCACATCAGATCCTGTTGGTTAGAAGTTTTGTGATTCATGAGAACCTTGTGTGCTCTTTCAAAATCTAAGTTTGATTTCTCAATAGTAACATGTCCCTTTGGTTTTTTATTCTTCTTTTGTGGTTTGTTCTTACCCTTCTTTTGACCTATGTCATGTGGTTGTTTATTTTTGAACCAAAACCTATTGGTGTCATGGTTGTCCATACCACAAATTGTGTAATACTTCTTTTGTCCTTAAGGTTATTTTTAGTCCAACAGATCCCGATCCAGTCCAGATCAGGTCATCTTGTCAGTGTTAGTTTGGCCAGTCCAGGGGGGTCTTGCACCACGATATTTATACCCCCTCAAGATTTGTTCTGTTGATAAACCTGAAGAGTTGTGCTGAGGGAGTCTATCTAGAGTCCAAGGATCCTGTGCCTCAAAAATCATGTATACCTATGAAATAAAAAATCATGTTGATCACCTACACCAGCTCCTCTTCCTCTCTGATACCAATTAAGGTAAGTGAATGAACATTAGCTATTCCATTAATAATTCATTGAATAAATACAATGATCATAGGCTAAATATAGCCATAGATAAATATTATGAAATATCCCCCTAATTGTATCTAACAACACTAACCATAAATATTCATTAAATAAATTTTGTTTAATGAATAACTAACCTAGGTAGAAAATGATGTAATACCATAAATCTATGCTAACAAAAAATGTTAACAAAAGAAGTGGCATTCCAAATCTTCATTTGATCCTTTAGATATTTCATATTTTGAACAAACCTATACATTTATGATCCTTTAAAATTGCTTCATCCCACCATAACATAATATTCTAGAAGAAATCAAGATCTTGAAATCATATAGACTAAAAGTGAAATGGATTTGGATGACCATTGTTGGGTAAATCATAAGTCAAAAGAATGGGTTTATGATTTGATCTTGATCGTAATAAAATACATGAATAAATTGTATACTCTATTTGCAATTATGTGTTAGATAACAAAAATTTGTTCAATAATTCTACCATATGAGATTGCTCAATGCATCTATTATCCCAAGTATATGGAGAACTTGAAGGAATAACATTCCAAAGGGTCATTTGAATTAACAAATGAAGAAAACATTTGTGTTGATTTAGACCATCCTAGGGTACCATCCTTATTTTATAAAGGAGATATAATTGTACTAAAGTGATCATGTGTACCATCCTAGGGTTCTAAAATATGATCTACTTGTTTCATATTGAAATTTATCTCATGTTATCTTATACTAGATAGGATCCTAAGAAAGTACTATGATAGGATGGTATTATTTTTTAAAGGAGATAGAATTATACTATGATATGATCTACTTGTTTCATAGTGAATTTTGTCTAATGTCCAAAACTTTTTATCTCTTTTTGCATCATTTTTACTTTAAAATCTCTTTTCATGCATCCAGTCTCATAGCAATTATGACATCAGGATGTAATGTTACATAATCCACTCATTGATACCATATTTATTTAGATTTAAACCTAATGGACTATGGTAAAGGTTTTAAAATATCAATGGAAACACATATTCAAGTGTATACAAAATGCCTTCTCTCCTTAGTAATTAGTCCCTCCTAGATGAACTCCCCCAAATTATTACCTAGGGTTATGCATAAGGGGTCGGATCCAAAATATATTTATAAAAATAGGGTGAATTAGTTTTGAAATTGAGGTGAATCATGTCCAAACTCATATAAAATAGATGACAAATTTGTTTTTTTATTGAAAAATTATAAGTGTTATGAATTTGTTATAATATTTCAAAATTTGGACGATAGGTAGTGGATGACAGATAGTAAAATACCAGATGAAGGATGATAGGTAGCAAAAAATTGGACCCTGGATGAAAGATAGAAAAAAAGTGGATGCCAAAAAATAGATAATAGAAATGGGTGATGGACAACAAAATTGGGTGATAGACAACAAAAATGGATGACAAGAAACAAAAAATTGATGACAGACAACAAAAAAGTACAATAAATAGCAAAATAAAGTGGACAACAGATAAAAAAATGAATGACAAACAACAAAAAAATTGGATGATAGATAGCAAAAAAAATGTATGATAGACAACAAAAGAAATCATATGATAGACAACAAAATAGCACGATACACAACAAAAAAAATTTGGATGATAAACAACAAAAGAAATTAGATGACAGACAACAAAAAATAGGTACCAAATAACAAAACAATTTGTATGGTAGACAACAAAATATTAGATGACCGTTAAACATGTGATTGTTATCATCGCCTACAAATGTTCTAATTAAATGATGCAATGTGTCATAAATATCATCATATATCAAACATGCATTTACTACATGCATGCAAACTTCTATAAAAGGGCATAAACAATTATTTTTTTGCTTTTTTTCCTTATAGCACATATCAGAGCAGCAGACATCCCTCAAATATTTTCCCTTAGCCCATATCAGAGAAAAAAATATCCACAACATATATCAAAGCATTAAATTAGAGGAGTAGATCAAATCAAACATCCATAGTACCCTAAGTCCTGATCCTTATAAATGGCTAGCTCTTCCTCTCCTATTCCTTCAAAGGTTTCCTTCAAAAATAGTCTTTGCCCTAACATTTTTGATATTTTGAACACACCTAGATACAATACCTCATGGTTCAAAGACTCTAGTATTGTAAGTGTGGTAAAAATTATGTAATACAACACTAATATCAGTTTGTTGCAAAGGATTGTTAACTCCTATGATGATAACGGGTCCATTTTCCAAATGATCATTGAAAACAAGAATGTTTTCACTATTAAACCTTCATACATGTAGATTCTAAGAAGGCTACCATACAAGGATGCTCAACCCATCATAAATTAGTATATTTTATGCAATGATGACAAAACATACCTAGAGATCCACTTCGATCTCTCAACAAAGTTTTTATAGGTATAACTCAGCACCTTTCAAATATTGTTTTTTGTAAGAATTAAATTTTGGCTTATAATAATTTGTCAACAAATAATGTTGTCCTATAATTGTTTTGTAGTTCAGTCTACTAATTCTAGAAGGGGCTTAAATATTGCAAACCTTTCCGAAAATTTTTTCATTCTTGCATTAAATTATTCCAAGCAAGAATTGTTTTGTGAGGAAGAACTATATTCATTCAATTCTGGGTGTTGGCTTTTTTGGTTCGGTGTCTTGGGCACACCAAATTTGATTGGAGCACCTACATTTTGAGATGCATAAAACATGATCTCCTCAACACTTGTAGAAATCCTAATACATGTGTATCAACCACCAATTTTATTATTTGTTTTTTTTATGAAGCATATTATGTCATGACCCTCTCGGTAGACTTCTTTTGGTGGGATTTATGTTAGGTTATGCATGATGGATATTTTATTACAGCTATATACCTTTTTCTAACCAAAGGAATGATTGACAAATTGATGTTCAATTTCTGCAAATATGGGTTTTAATGATAAAGTATTATGTTGCTAATAGATTTGTATTGATGCAGGATTGAGTTATCTTATTAAAGGGCATATTCTTGGTAGAAGAGCAGTTGGATAGATGCTCTCTTTTCACATAAGTGATTAAGCATAATTTTCACATAAGAAAATAGATCAAATTTTCTTGCATGACTATTGATCACAAACTTTAGTGGTTATGTTATAAGTCTTATTATGTTCTTAAATTTTATCTCTTCTAAAAAGAGAACGAAGGGGAATTTTGGTAAAGCATGATTAATGAAGTTGCTTCCATTATTTTATTGTAAGACTATATCTCTTTTTGGTTGGCTCTTTCCTTTTATTAAAGTAATGTTTAATTAAAAGAAAAGATATATGTTGCTAAGTTGGAAGACTCAAAAACTAGTGGAGATGTGGGAGCAAGGGGTGAGAACTTGATGTTGTTTTCTAGTTGGGAGCCCATGTTGATATTTCTGAAATGCAAGGTGATGAAGTCATGGAGGTTCCATTCTTGATGCCCAAAAAGGAAATCAAGGGAGAATATTTGGGTTGTTGTTGGTTCTTGGAGAGTGCATAGAGGAAAAGGAGAGTTGCAGACATTCTGTGGGAAGAGTGGAGAAGTGACACCGAGTAAAGGACTAGTTCACTGTAATCATCTCATAGATCATAGGTAGGCATGTTTTTATTAAACTATTATCTTGACTTACTTCTTAATGTTGAGGAAGAAGATTTAAAGCTTCAGTTAGGGGTGCTAGTCTTTATAACAGGGATAGTTTTTCCCTTCATTGCACTCATTGTTCCAGTGAATGGTGTGCACTTGACCTGAGAGATACCTTATTTATTAGGAAAGAAACCTTGGAGTTAGCTCGATCAAACTAATAAGTTATTGATATAGTTTATTCTTGTCAAGACTCACTGTGAGGTGTAGCAGTTAGTTCATTTGGTTGTTATGCTAGATGTTAACAAGGAGTTGTCTATGTGAGCTACTCATCCTATAACCTTGCATGCATTTCTATTGTTGTTCTTGTGAGTTTGGAGAATGTTACTCTTATACATCTAAACAATCTAGATGTTGTGTAGAGTTAACTTTAATGCTAGAAAGTCTTCTCTAGGAAATTTTTTAGAAGTTGTAAGTGTAATTTTCTATGAGTATGTAGAGGTGGGAAGTAAATATGTGTAGTACCTCTACTATTGGGCATAGTCCAATTAATTTAGTAATTCCTCTCAAAGATGGATGTAGTTCCCTGTGTCTTGTCGAACACCTTTTTGGTCACCAATTACCTTTGGAGAGCAATGTTGTTGCTATACATTGGCTAAGTCCTTCATTCTTAAATTTTAGAATACGTTCTATGCTTTGGAAGGAAATCTATGATATGGCCATACATTACTTGAGAACTTAGTATATTGGAAAATTCTATAGGTAGTGGATATGTGTTCCAGATTTCTAAATGATTAAACAACATAAAAGAATGTGTGAAATGGTTCAGTTTCACTATGTGGATGGCATAAATGAATTTTAGGAATGGATATATGCCATATTTATATATGTTAGAGAAACATTAATGATTATGTGTTTTGGTTATATATATATATATATATTCGGTTTCACTATGTGGATGGCACAAATGAATTTTAGGAATGGATATATGCCCAAATTTCTATATGGTAGATAGTGTTTATGATATTATGAAATGGTTATATGTGTTTTCGATTATTTATGTTGAATAACATAGATGAATGTAATAAATAGAGTTGCATTCTAGACTCTTCATGATTTGAGAGCATAAATGATTTAATGAAATAGATTTTTGTTCTGGTTCTACTTTTGGTTGGTTAGTTAAGAGAGCGTATGTTATGGCTATCACGATTGGAGAAAAATGATAGTGCCTATGTTAGAGTAAGGACCCCTAATTGGGTAACACTGTATTGGTCTTGCTTGAAGGATAATATCCAATAGGTCATTGTAGCTGGTGTACTTTTAATTAATTGACAAGTGTTGGCCAAGTGGTAATGCCAGGGTGGGATGTAAGAGTTCTTGGTCTGCTTTTGGTGCCTACCGAGTGGGATCTATGTAACCCAACTCTACCATGACAACATGTTTTGGAGATAGGAACAGGGCTTCCAAGATGTAGGTACCACAACGTCTTTATGGGATGATGGATTAACTCATAAAGGGGAACTTGAAGGTTATGATAGGAATTATTTTAGCTAAGTTTTTTGGACAATATGGGTTGTCCATTTGCAATGTAAGAAATAGATTGATTAATAAAATAATTATGGAATGTTTGAGGTTAGGTTTCCCCATGGGGTTTCTCCCAGGATAAATCATGCGTTGATTATGGTTTGTGTGGTTATACTTGATTTAAATGTTGATTTATTAATTACATTAGATATGGATTTCTTTGCAAGTTTCTTAACGAGTTGATCGATATATAAGGGTAGTAAAGGAAATGGAATTGTTATGTTCTTGGTAAAATATATTCCATGGGAAGTTTAAGAATTTCCTAACTTATGTATTAGTTGTGCTAAGGAATTTAATGTGTTTGATAACCAAAACCTTATATTGATGGATAAATGGAGTGAACTAAGTTACTTAAAGGGATGTGAACAATTTAATTATGCTCTTATTTTTAAAAGAGTTAAAGGTAGAAATGATAATGATTTAGTTTAAAGAGGATTAAATCTTGTGGTGACAAGTGTTTAAATAGTTGATTATAAGGTTGAATAGGTAAACATTCTACACATCATAAATGGGTTTGATGGGTATGCTTTGGGTAGCAAGTTGAGAGTTCTCAACTTATAAAGAGACAAATGGTTTGTTCGCACTTATCATAAAGGAATTTGATGAGAGAGTTCAGATAGGAAGTTGATTACTCATCTTGACCCTTAGTAGATGATAATATCTTGTCCTAACAAGCTAGGGAGGTTACACTAAAAGGAAATGTTGAGGTAAAGAAAGTATTGATTAGCTCATATTTTAGATGAGAGGGATAGTCAGGTATTATACACTCTAACCCTTCTCAGATAGACATGAGAAGTAAATGGTGTTCTTATAGAGTGCTTCTTTCAATGGAATGAAAGGAAAGACAAGTTAGCTTGAGTGGCCAGCAAGAGGGATAACTTGTAAATTATAACTTTGCACCTAATACATCTATGTAGCTAGACATATGCATGATGTAGGGATGGGTGTACCTCGAGTAAGTTAAAGAATTAAGGTAGGGGTTTACCTTGTAACTAAGACTTTCCTATAAAAAAATTAAGATAGGGAAAAATGGGTTGTGACATTTGGTATCAGAGCCTAGGTTCATAGTGGAATAGGCTCACTGCACAAGGCTAGTTATGGAGTGTGATAGGAGACATACCTAAGTAGGGTTTCAACTCTGCCAGATAGAATGACTAGGGATATAGTTGTTACATTGAATTGACTCCTAATGACTCTTTTGTGTGTGGGTAGGGATAATGCCACCAAAGAGAAGGAGAGGAAGTGTTGTCCCAATGATGAGGTAGACACGCTAGACCAATGTAGAGGGTGGAACCCCAGATGTAGGTTCAGAGAACCCTAGTGAAGAAAGAGAGGATCTCACTGCAATGGTAGCCCAACTTCATGAATAGGTAGAAACACAGAGATAGATGTTGGATACCATGTTGAACTGGGAAACATCAACTAGAAACTCTAGAATAGAGTAGGAAAATGAACCTCTTACAGAAGCACAATGGGCTAGGATTCATTTGGAAGCCGAATTGGGAAAATATATGAAGTATTTAAAATCTTCCAAGTTTAATGGAGAAGAAGATGGTGACAAAGTTAAATCTTGGTTGAAGGAGATAGAAACTTATTATGTTTTGAAGAACTACTCCTCTGGCACTCGAACATCCTATGCCACTCTGCATTTGCAAGGTGATGACGTGAATTGGTGGGAAACCTATAGCCAAGGACTAGGACTTGCGGCTATAGTTGATTTGAGTTGGGAAGCATTTGTGAAGGCCTTTAAAGATAGATTCCTCATAGAGCACTTTTATTCTCAAAAATTTGAGGAATTCACTAGACTTCGATAGGGAATTAGGTTAGTGGAGGTATACCATCAAATATTTGTTAACCTCCTAAAATATGTTCCTGCTTATAATGAGAAAATGAAGATCCATAAGTTCATATTAGGAGCAGACCTAAGAATAGGTTGGGAGGTGGATATGCGAGAACCTGTTACACTATAAAAGGCCTATGATTTGGCTAGGAAAGTTGAAACCTATCTCAAACCCTATTTCGACTATGAAAGGTTAGATGAACAGGGCAAAGAGGCACTAAGGAAAAGGAATAGTGCAAGTTTTGTAAAGTGGGAAGGAGAATAGGAAAATAAATACTCTTCCAAGTAGGATCAAAGGAATGATAGGAAGTAGGGGAGGTTCAAGAAATGGTTTCAGGGAAAGAACCACAACTCCAACAATCACAATAATGGTAACAATATATCTTCTCAAGGATAAGCTAGTCCTCCCATCATAGTAGAGAAAGCAGTTGAAGGGCAGAGATAGAAAACACATCCAGGACCCAAAACTGGATGTTTTGACTATGGTGGACCGCATTACGCTAACCACTATCCATGTAGAGTAGGAATGAGTTCGAAGGGAAAGGAACCAATGTACAAGGAACCTGCAAGCAAGGAACTAGGGCACAAGATTTATGCAACGATAGTGAAGTAGGATCTAGATGGGCAAGCCACTCTGTTGCTGATTAAGGGTAAGGTATTTGGTAGGAATGTTAAAATTTTGATTGATAGTGGTGCTACGGATAGTTTTGTTTCCACTAATTTAATTAAAGATATACTCGAAAGACCTAGAATCTTGGCACATGGGTGGAAGGTTGAGTATGGTTCAGGATAAACCTACTCTATGAGTCAGTGCTACCCTATGGTAGAAATTGCCTTACCTAGTGGGATGACCATAGGATGTCTATATGTAGCACCATTGCATACCTTTGATGTAATCCTAGGAATGGATTGGCTGCAAGCACATAAGGTTGTAGTCAACTTTCAAGATAGATGGATAGAGTACATGGAAAGTAGTGGGAAGGTGCAAAGGGTGTACAACCTACAAGGGGCTTTCCAACCTCAAATCCTTTCAGCAATGCAACTTAAGAAAGCCATGAAGAAAGGGGAAATGGTTTATGTTGTTAAGTTAAATGAGCTAGATGATGAGAAGAAGGAAGAGGTGTTTGGAAGGTACCCACTTTTGCAAGAATTTAGGGATGTATTCCTAAAATATTTACCTGGATTACCACCTAAGTAGGAGTTTGACTTCACAATTGAGCTTCAACCTAGAACAAAACCCATACATAGAGCTCCTTACAGAATGAACCCCATAGAAATGCAAGAGCTAAAAGTGTAGCTATAGGGGTTATTGGAGAAAGGACTAATCAGACCAAGTGTGTCACCTTGGGGTGCACCCATGTTATTTGTGAAGAAAAAGGATGGTTCCTTGAGATTATGCATAGATTATAGGATGTTAAACAAGGCGACTATCAAGAATAGATATCCCTTACCCAGGATCGAAGACCTCTTCGATCAGCTAAAAGATGCCACAATATTTTCAAATATTGATTTGAAATTTGGATACCATCAATTGAGGATCCGGGAGGAGGATACTCACAAGACAACCTTTAAAACTCACTATGGACATTACGAGTTCACTGTTTTACCTTTTGGTTTAACAAATGCTCCAGCTGCATTTATGAATTTGATGAATAGTATCTTTAGGAAGCATTTGGATAAATTTGTGTTGGTATTCCTGGATGATATCTTGATATATTCCTGGAATAAAGTAGAGCACGATAAACACCTTAGGGTTGTGCTAGAACTGCTAAGGAAAAACTAGTTGTTTGGAAATCTATCCAAGTGTGATTTCTATGTGTCATAAGTGCAATACCTAGGACACATTGTTTTGAAGGAAGGGATCATAGTAGATCCCAAGAAAATAGAAGCTATATTGAATTGGCTACCACCCACAAATGTGATAGAGGTCCGAAGCTTCTTGGGGTTGATTGGATACTATAGGTGTTATGTAAAAGACTATGCCAAGATAACCTCTCCAATGACTAACCTATAGAGGAAAGGGAAGGAATTCAAGTGGACAAATAAATGTGAGTCAAATTTTGAATTTCTTAAGCAAAATCTTACTAGGCACCTTGTTTTAAAGGTACCCAACCTCCAAGAGAGTTTTTTGGTTTGTATCGATGTATCTCTAGAATTTTTGGGTGGGGTGCTCACTCAGGAAGAAGTAGTGATAGCCTATGGATCAAGGAAACTGAAGTGACATGAGGTCAACTATGTGACCCATGATCTGGAGCTAGCCATGGTGGTGTTCGCTCTCAAGAGTTGGTGACACTATTTGGTAGGAAGGCCATTTGAGCTAAGGACAGACCATCAGAGTCTACAATACATTTTTACCCAACCTCTACTCAATGCTAGATAGAGAAGGTGGATGGAATTTCTTGTAGAGTATGATTTTGGCATTGAGTATATTAAAGGAAAGGAGAATAAAGTTGTTGATGCATTGAGTAGAAGGAGACACATAGTTTTCTTGTCTCACATCCATGTAGACTTGATGGAACAAGTTAGGATTATGCAAAAACAAGATGCATACTACAATCAAATTATGGAGAATATGGGAAGGAATCCTAATGATAACAAAGATTTTAGCTTCAAATATGGTTTCCTATGCTTCAAGGACAGGGTAGTTATCCTTAAAACTGGTGATTTGAGAAATATGGTCTTGAATGAAGTGCATAGATCACCATATTATGCTCACCTAGGGGAGAAAATATGAGAGAGAATATGAAGAAAATATTCTTTTGGCCTGGGATGAAGAGGGACACAACTAAATTTATTGCTTGTTGCCTCAAATGCTAGAAATTTAAAGTAGAATGTAAACATCCTGTGATACTGTTGTATCCACATGATGTACCTATGCAAAAATGGTAGGTAATTGCAATGGATTTTATTGTAGGGTTGCCTAAAAATTGGTTCCAACATGATGCAATCCTAGTGGTGGTCGACAGGTTGACCAAGGTTGCACATTTTATACCCAAAAACACTAAATATGATGTCATGATTGTGGCTAATAGATTTTCCAAAGAGATATTTTGGCTTCATGGTTTTCCAAAGGTAATCATATCGGATAGGGATTCAAGATTCACATCCAAGTTTTGGTAAGCTTTGCATCATGCCATTGGTACCAGATTGAATATAAGTTCAACTTATCACCTAGAAATTGATGGTCAAACTGAAAGAGTGAACCAAGTGTTAGAGGACATGCTTCACATGTATTGTATGGATCAGAAGACCCATTGGGAGGATTACTTGCATCTGGTGGAGTTTACCTACAATAATGGTTACCATTCAACTTTAGGTATGGCTCCTTTTGAAGCACTTTATGGTAGGAGGTGTAGGACACCCTTATCATGGGATAATCTAGAAGATCAGATTGTACTTGGTCTAGACTTGGTCAAAGAGATGGAACATCAGTTAAGGATAATCAAGGAATGGTTGAAAGAAGCTACGGATCGACAAAAGAGTTATGTCAATTTGAAGAGATCACCATGTGAGTTTGTTGTTGGTGATAGAGTGTTTTTAAGGGTGAGACCAATGAAGAGTGCTATTAAGTCCATAAAATTGGACCCCTACTTTGTTGGACCCTTTGAAATCATAGAAAATATTAGTCTTGTGGCTTACCGACTTGCCTTACCACCCATTCTATCCAAGATTCATGACACCTTTCACATTTCTTTGCTTAGAAAGTACATTGCTAATCCTGATCATGTGTGGGACTTTTCCAATTTGTAGATGGTGAATCCAGAGGCCATAGAGGTTCGACTAGTAAGGATCCTTGAGTTTCGATCCAAATCGATGAGGAAAGGAACTTTGGAGCAATGCAAGGTCCAATGGGACCACTATTCAGAAAGAAATGCTACTTGGAAAAAGTAGCAGACATGCAAAACCATTTTCCTTTTTTGTTTGAAAATGTAATTTGAATGATGATTATTGTCTAAGAACTATGATGATACATAGAGGACTATGTTAAGCCTATGGAGGGGAGGATGTCATGACCCTCTCTTGATAGACTTCTTTTGGTTGGATTTATGTTAGGATATGCATGATGGATATTTTATTGCAGCTAGATACCTTTTTCTAACCAAAGGAATGATTGACAAATTGATGTTCAATTTCTACAAATATGGGTTTTAATGATAAAGTATTATGTTGCTAACAAATTTGTATTGATGCAGGATTGAGTTGTCTTATTAAAGGGCATATTCTTGGTAGAAGAGCAGTTGGATAGATGCTCTCTTTTCACATAAGTGATTAAGCATAATTTGCACATAAGAAAATAGATCAAATTTGCTTGCATGATTATTGATCATAAACTTTAGTGGTTATGTTATAAGTCTTATTATGTTCTTAAATTTTATCTCTTCTAAAAAGAGAATGAAGGGAAATTTTGGTAAAGCATGATTAATGAAGTTGCTTCCATTATTTTATTGTAAGACTATATCTATTTTTGGTTGGCTCTTTCCTTTTATTAAAGTAATGTTTAATTAAAATAAAAGATATATGTTGCTAAGTTGGAAGACTCAAAAACTAGCAGAGACATGGGAGCAAGGGGTGAGAACTTGATGTTGTTTTCTAGTTGGGAGCCCACATTGAGATTTTTGAAATGCAAGGTGATGAAGTAGTGGAGTAGTGTAGGCACGACGGTTCCATTCTTGATGCCCAAAAAGGAAAGCAAGGGAGAAGAGTTGGGTTGTTGTTGGTTCTTGGAGAGCACGTAGAGGAGAAAGGAGAGTTGTAAACATTCTATGGGAAGAGTGGAGAGGTGATATCAAGTAAAGGATTGGTTCACTACAATCATCTCATTGATCACAGGTAGGCATATTTTTATTAAACTATTGTCTTGACTTACTTCTTAAGGTTGAGGAAGAAGATTTAAAGCTTTAGTTAGGGGTGCTAGTATTTATAACAGGGATAATTTTTCCCTTTGCTGCACTCATTATTCTAGTGAATGGTGTGTGCTTGACCTGAGAGATACCTTATTTGTTAGGAAAGAAACCTTGGAGTTAGCTCGGTCAAACTAATAAGTTGTTGATATACTTTATTCTTGTCAAGACTCACCGTGAGGTGTAGCAGTTAGTTCATCTGGTCATTATGCTAGATGTTAATGAGGAGTTGTCTATGTGAGCTACTCATCCTATAACCTTGCATGCATTTTTTTTGTTGTTCTTGTGAGTTTGGAGAATGTTACTCTTATACGTCTAAACAATATAGATGTTGTGTAGAGTTAACTTTATTGCTAGAACGTCTTCCCTAGGAAACATTTTAGAAGTTGTAAGTGGAAGTTTTTGTGAGTATGTAGAGGTGGGAAGTAAATATGTGAAGTACCTCTACTATTGGGCATAATCCAATTAATTTAGTAATTCCTCTCAAAGATGGATGTAGTTCCTTGTGTCTTTTCAAATGCCTTTTCGATCACCAATTACCTTTGGAGAGCAATGTTGTTGCTATATGTTGGTTGAGTCCTTCATTCTTAAATTTTAGAATACATTCTATGCTTTGGAAGGAAATCTATGATATGGCCATACATTACTTGAGAACTTAGTATATTGGAAAGTTTTATAGGTAGTGGATATGCGTTCCAGATTTCTAAATGATTAAACAACATAAAAGAATGTGTGAAATGGTTTTATATTTGGTTTCATTATGTGGATGGCATAAATGAATTTTAGGAATGGATATATGCCATATTTCTATACGTTAGAGAAACATTAATTATTATGTGTTTTGGTTATATATATTCGGTTTCATTATGTGGATGGCACAAATGAATTTTAGGAATGGATATATGCCCAGATTTCTATATGGTAGATAACATTTATGATATTATGAAATGGTTATATGTGTTTCTGGTTCTTTATGTTGAACAACATAGATGAATGTAAGAAATAGAGTTGCATTCCAAACTCTTCATGATTTGAGAGCATAAATGATTTAATGAAACAAATTTTTGTTCTGGTTCTACTTTTGGTTGGTTAGTTAAGAGAGTGTATGTTATGGTTGTCATGGTTGGAGAAAAATTATTGTGCCTATGTTAGAGTAAGGACCCCTAACTAGGTAACATCGTATTGGTCTTGCTTGAAGGATAGTATCCAATCGGTCGTTGTAGCTGGTGTACTTTTAATTAATTGACAAGTGTTGGCCAAGTGGTAATATCGGGGTGGGATGTAAGAGTTTTCGATCTACTTTTGGTGCCTGTCGAGTGAGATCTATGTAACCCAACTCTACCATGATAACATGTTTTGGAGATAGGAACAGGGCTTCCAAGATGTAGGTACCACAACATCTTTATGGGATGATGGATTAACTCATAAAGGGGAACTTGAATGTTATGATAGGAATTCTTTTAGCTAAGTTTTTGGATAATATGGGTTGTCCATTTGCAATGTAAGAAATATATTGATTAATAAAATAATGATGGAATGTTTGAGGTTGGGTTTCCCCATGAGGTTTCTCCCAGGATAAATCATGTGTTGATTATGGTTTGTGTGGTTATACTTGATTTAAATGTTGATTTATTAATTACATTAGATATGTATTTCTTTGCAAGTTTCTTAATGAGTTGATCAATATATAAGGGTAGTAGAGGAAATGGAATTGTTATGTTCTTGGTAAAATATATTCCATGGGAAGTTTAAGAATGTCCTAACTTATGTATTAGTTGTGCTAAGGAATTTAATGTGTTTGATAACCAAAACCTTATATTGATGGATAAATGGAGTGAACTAAGTTACTTAAAGGGATGTGAACAATTTAATTATGCTCTTATTTTTAAAAGAGTTAAAGGTAGAAATGATAATGATTTAGTTTAAAGAGGATTAAATCTTGTGGTGACAAGTGTTTAAATAGTTGATTATAATGTTGAATAGGCAAACATTCTACACATCATAAACGGTATTTATGGGTATGCTTTGGGTATCAAGTTGAGAGTTCTCAACTTATAAAGAGACAAACGGTTTGTTTGCACTTATCATAAAGGAATTTGATGAGCGAGTTCAGATAGGAAGTCGATTACTCATCTTGACCCTTAGTAGATGACAATGTCTTGTCCTAACAAGCTAGGGAGGTTACACTAAAATGAAATATCGAGGTAAATAAATTATTGATTAGCTCATATTTTAGATGAGAGGGATAGTCAAGTATTATACACTCTAACCCTTCTCAGATAGACATGAGAAGTAAATGGTGTTCTTATAGAGTGCTTATTTTGATGGAATGAAAGGAAATATAAGTTAGCTTGAGTGGCCAATAAGAGGGATAACTTGTGAACTACAAATTTGCACCTAATACATCTGTGTAGCTAGACATATGCATGATGTAGGGATGGGTGTGCCTCGAGTAAGTTTAAGAATTAAGGTGGGGGTTTACCTTGTAACTAAGACTTTCCTACAAAAAAAATTAAGATAGGGAAAAATGGGTTGTGACATATTATAATGTGCAAGATACTCCACCTCCTACCTCAATGCACCCCAAATTGATCACTATTGGTCTAACAATACAATAATTATAGGTAAAATTAAATTTCTTAATAAACTCAATATTCTTATTTTCAAATTATTTTTTTTTTATTTTTTTTTAATGCAAATAAAAGCATCCACCTCTTCTACTTGAAGGGAGACTGCCATAAGGGGTCACATGCAAGAAGCTACTAGAGATTCTGACATGTAGTCAAAATTGACACCAAGAATTGCAAGGTCTGCAAAACATATAGCTCTTCCTCACTTCTTCCTCATGCACCTCCATTAATTTTATAAAATGTTTCAATTGATGTTGAAGAAGTTGACCAACCCTCACATGCAATAGGTAACCTTACTATTTGAAACTATTTTTTAATATTATATATTTTATTGATTTAAAATTATAATTATTTTAATGATTTTTATATATTTTTAGAGCAATACCAAATGGATCCATCAATGAGGATGGAATCAAATTTACAGGTCACATCTTCCTCTGGTAAGTATAGTTAAACTAAATGTAATTTTATTGCATTGAATTAAAATTTTATTGTAAAATTTTATAGAAGGGTCGGCTCAATTAATCCATATAAGAAGACAAGTGATGCTTCAACTGCCTTCACCATAGCAACAATTGATGAGAAACCAACAACACATGCATGGGAAACAATTCCTTTCTCCAATGGATCAGGGATGAGCACTAAGTCAAACACATACTGTGTTAGATTTCCTTACATTTTTCCTTGGAAATATCTCAAGTATGCTTGGCGTTTCAAAATTTTCTAATCCTCCTCTTGACAATGATTACCTTTTTCAAGGCACCATTATGGAATCTTTGTCTTTCAAAGCCACTGACGTGCTTCAAGATCCACAAAAGTGTGATGAAGCATAATGGACTGTTGGGTTAGCTACCACTACACTTAACTCATCCCCTCCCCATAACCACATCCCCTCATCCTATCACTGATGATGAGAAAGTTAATTTTTTGGAACATATTTTAGTAGTTGATAATTGTGAAGTAATAGTTAAATATAGTCTTCTTTCGGATATTGAAGAATTAAAATATTTGAAATATCAGGTAAAGGTTTTGATCAAAGAGATAAATTTCAGATATAAAAACTTTTCAAAAAGATAGGAAATTTTTTCATTGGTATAAAATGAACCATAAAAGCTTGATGCTTTGTTACATCAGCCTGAATCTAGCAAGGTGAAGGCTACCTCCATGTATGATGATGAAATTTTAGAAATTATTTTGAATAGGTTAGAAAACCTTAATGTTGAAGCCCAGACATATTTCAACCAATGGGCTACTAATAAGAAAAAAATAGAAGTTGTGGAAGTTGCAAGAGATACTACTGATGTAAGTCATATGTTTTATGTGTAAGAGAAGTTTATTATTTTTTACATATGTTTTTTTATTTATACTGACATATTTTTCTTTTCTTTTTTAGTCTAATTTTGAATACCTGAAGAAGCAGGTGAACAACATGAAATTTTATTTTAAAATCACAAAAAAATCTGCAAGCAATTATCAAATTAAAAGAACAATTACAATCCACAATAAATAAAATAATACCCTCAAGAAGATTATCAAAGAACATTATTTGAATCCTGCCATTTTGCTTAAACAAAAGGAGAAAGAAATGGCTTCAACATTGTAAGAAGATCTGCAAAAGAAGAAAGGGCATTGTTAGTGGGTTTGAACACAGCGAAAGGAGGTTTGTTAAGATTTGGTGCACTACAAGAGGAAATTATTGAATAAAAACAACCTCAACCTCAAGAAGATACAAAATATACTTCAAGCACCTAGTAGATTGAGAAATTGAAGAAGAAAGCTCAATAATTTACTATAATTTTTTTTGTATAGTAGTCAACAATTTTGTAAATTGTAAAAATATGCTTTCAAATTAATAAAAGAGACATTTTCTAGAATTTGTGTATTGTGTTTTTAAAATTTTGTTTTTTTTACCATTTAAACCATGGAATTTTAAAAGTTATGATGTTTTAATTTGTTAATGTGGATGCAATAAACAATTGTCAATTATAAATGAATTGCTATTCAATATGGATATAGGTAAAAACTTCTCTTTTGTTTTATAAGAACTTTTTAAATGACTGAATTGCAACACAAATGAACCTAGTGGGACTTCAAATTACAATATACAAACATCTGCTTAGCTATAAAGGCTTTATAAAAATACACATATAATATAAAAATTAAATTATCATAGACAAATAATCCAATAACAAGGCTTAAATATAAAACAGACAATTTCATAAACATATACAAAATCAAATAACAAGGCTATGATATTAAGAAAATATGAACATATACAAAAATTACAATAACACATCTATGATATAAAACATACAAATTTTTAAAAATAGACACAATCCAATAACAATGATATGATATCAAACCAAAAATTTTATGATATCAATCTAATAAATTTCATAGTTTTAGTAAAGTGAAAAGCCATTTTTCAAAATCCCATAAAAAACTAATAAAAAATAATGTTAAATATATTAAACTTTTAAAATATTCCATATATTACAATTAAGGGAGCTAAAACAAACATATTTTAGATTATCCAGAATCATTTGTACGCATACCTAAACTTTGTGTCTCTACAACTTGATCACTGCAAGTATCATTATCCTCATTATCATGAGTATTTGTATTACCTCTTGTATCTGCTAGAGATTTCTAATATGCCAAAGCTATGTCATAAGGATATTGTTTCACCTTATAGGTTGAAACATATACTCTTAAACATTTTTTTAAATTTTTATCCAACCTATTGCAAACTTTATGTTTTACAAAAGATAATGCACTAAACACCCTTTCATCTTCAAAAGATACCAAAATCATTGTTTGACATAATTCATATAAATAAAAATATTCATTGATTGTATCTTGTAAAACACTATTGGGATACAATTTTTTCCACAATCGTGTAATAAAACCTAGCTCATGATGGTTAGTCAATCATAAAACTTGATCAACCATTGTCATTCTAAAATAGCATGATTGTTTTTTCAAAATATCTTTATTGAGAATACTCATTGATTTCAATACCATTGACTTCCACACGTTTAATGAAATGCTTAACAAGAGTGCCCATGTATTCAATAAACAAATTGCTTATATTATTGCATTCAATACAAGGATCCCAAAACATGAGGTTAACCACACCCATAGCCTCAAGCATTTCATCTCTTTGAAAATAGTCTCTTATTTTACTTGTCAAGGTTTCTGCTATTTTTATCATATTAGTCTTTGTATTGTGTACAACTACATCAAATCCATTTTATGTTATGGGTATTTGTTCAACTTTGTTTGTATCTATATCTGATTGCTTTTCAAAATAATATAAAGGTATCTCTTTTTCATGAACATTAATACAAAGATGGTTATTGACGTTGAACTTCAAAAAGCTTTTACGATCATTGATATTTATTAAATTTTTCCAACTCTCAAATAGGGGATCCATAAAACTTTCACCAGACGTGTACAACATATCCATATGCATACATATTTGTTTTCTCATCCTTATGAAATCAATAATATAAATCAATTTTTTTTGTGAAAGTTTAATAAAATTATTCATTTCTTCCAACATTGAAATAATACCACATAATGCGAGAAGTATTTCCAAGTCAATCATACGACATAACAAATATTTAGCCTTATCAACTACCCTACAATTTGCATACATAAACCCTGCCAATGATTGATATTCTTTGAAAATTCTATATTTCAGTTGAAACAATGAAATCCACCTAGTATCTAAATATTTTAACAATTTTCTACCTTCAGTAACTCCTAGTGCAAACTATTGAAACTCTACAAATATTTTTGGACTACACAAAAAATAAACAAGAATTTCACGGACAAGTTCTTCCGCTCTCGCGATATTCTTAAATGTGCTCACAATTTTGTATGTAAGATTCATTCTATGAGCAATGCAATGAATAAAGATCAAATATGGGGTAATTAATGTTTGTAGTTAAACACAAAGACCATTCCTGTGTCCTTACATTGTAGCAGCATCGTCAACCTTAACGCATATTAACTTAGTGGCTATTTCTATATCATTCATTCCTACTATCCTTTAAACTAGTTATAACAATATTGTAAATATTTTCTGCATTACAATTTTCAACCATCTTATGTAGTGCAAGTAAATGAGGTTCCCCTAAATAATTTTCCAATGTGTAAACATGCATGCAAATCTACGATGTATTATCAACAACAGTTACCTCATCAATTGAAAGTGAAATAATTTTTGCATGTTTTACTTTCTCTCTAAGGTCCTCCTTCTCAACCAATGACAGAAAATTTTCCATTTCCCAACCACTTCGATATGACCAATGAGAAATAAGAAGGTTTTGCACATTAGCTAGTTGTTATAAATAATGAAATCAGACATACGTCTACCCTTTTTAAGAATAGTATAAACAACAACAAACTACAAACTTTTTGAAACTAAAGTGGTCTTATGAATTTTTAAAAATTGGACTTGAATCGTTTCACCCTTTTCAAAAATAGTTTGTTGTTGTTTCAATTCTTTTTCATATTCTTGTGCATATATGACGTGTGCATTCTGATGCATCCTTCCACCTAATTTCTTTATTCACCAATTTTACAAGGTTATAAAATAATATTTTTTATCATCTTTATTTCAAAATTTATTGTTATGGAAATTCATTTTAGTATTTATACTATCCTAATCTTAAAATAAACTCAAAAAACATGGCTCTACAACATTGATCTCAAACATGTCCCAATACTCACCTTTAAATAAATGATAAGCTTATAGGATAATTTTATTTCATAAAAAGCATAAAATACATCTTTTATAGGGGAATTATTTTTTCAATTGATTATACGATATTAAGATGAGATCCACCTATATTACATTTTGATCACATAGTGGTACTTATAATTGTGTATGCACTACTTGGCAATATTTAAACCTAGATCTCCTCCTTAAAAGCTAAAATATTTAATTGATTGAATTCATGTCATTTAATAAGCATAACATACATCCACTAATACCAAGTATTGACCACCCGGGTGTTGTAGGTGAGTTGGAGAGGAGAGGGCAATCCTCCAAGGGAGGTCCCAGGTTCGAATCTCCACCCTACCAAAAAACTGAATTGGGTACTCAAAATCCAATTGATAATGTTGGTGCGGGCAGGGCTGGGTGTGACCCCCGGGTGACTTTGACAGTGTAGAACTCTCTGTTCATGGTCTCTTAGACTAATGCAGCCCCGCAATGGGTTTTTCGCTTAAAAAAAAAAATACCAAGTATTGACCTAACTAGCAAATAAACAAGAAAAATATAATTATAACCTATAATATTCTAATATTGCACTATAGGCTATAATTATCATATTTGAAAAAGTATATTATAAAATATAGATGAGGTTAAATTGTCAATGTAGAATTCAATTATTTATAATTTGAAAAGACATGATTCAAGTTAAAAGTCTTATCAAATCAAACTTGAGCTAAAATATAGCAATGACAAGATGAAAAATTTGAAGGATGTTTGTAATATTTAAACTAAAGGATGGGTAATACTCATTAGGGTGCTTTATTCTATATTTAGAAAATACAAAAAAATCTAATTGTACAAGATAATAAAATAATCATTTTTATTATCTCTATTTCAAACTTTGACATTTTGGAAATTAACTTTAATATCTATAATTTCCTAATCTTATAATAAAATGAAAGACATGGATCTACAACATTAATATTTATTTAGTCTAGATGGATGTGGTCAACTAAACAATAGCCTCCCCTAGTAGCAAAGGATTCATTGTTCACTAACATCTTCAATGTAATATTTAGTTTCATTCTAATTTGCTTGCACTAGACGACTAGACGATAATTGGAAAGACAACAATTTCCAAGATGGTAACTTGGCAATTGGTAAGATGACACTACCTCAAGATTCCAATACTCCAATATGGCAAGGGTAATTCCACTTAAATGATACTTCCACTTATATGGCATGATGCAACACTTGTACAACACCATGCAACTTTCGCTTGTATGACATAGTGCAACTTCCACTTGTATGGCATGATGCAACTTCCACAAAACGATGAAAATTCCACTTGTATGTCACAATGCAACTTCCACTTATACATCACAATCCAACTTCCACTTGTACGCCATGGTGCAACTTGCACTTGAACAACATTTGCAACTTCCACTTGAATTGTATGGCACAACTTCCACTTGAACAGTATGGTGCAACTTCCACTTGAATGGTTAGTTGCTACTTACATAATTGATTCAAACAACCAATATTGACTTAAAGGGTAATTCCTACTCGAATGACATCTTCACACAAACTGCAATCATACCTCATCCTCACCTACAATCTTGCACAAATACCATCCTATGCAATTTGCAACATTTAATGCAATTACTATTCAAACACAAAACAAATTCAAGGTGGAAAGTTAATGTTATTTCCAATATGCTAGTTGGTTGTATATCACATCCTTTTCCTATCTCCCATGCATAAATAACTAGAACCTATACCCTACCTTTCTCTCTTCCTCTTTCCTTCTTAACTCAATTTGCACAACCATTTTTCTTTTCTCTCCATGCATGTCACTCCTCCTCTCCTTTTTTCTACCAACTCCTCTCCCTCCTTTATATGCAAAATGCAATAGTTACTTATGGTTGGTAGTTACCCTACATACAAACATTTGGATGCTCCTGTATGATACTCACTAGGTAAGAGGAAATGTTTCATGAGCTCCATCTCATAAACATGAAATATTCTTACAAACTATTATCATTTTAGCTTGGATTTATTTATAAGGCTATATTTTTTGTCTTATCTTTGCTTTCATTTGACAATAAAACATCCTCTTGTAGAATGTCCTATTCCTTCACATCCATTCAACCACAATCAACATGTATTTTTTACTACTTTCTCTTGGTGTTGACACCTTATCTTAGAGTGATTATATCCTCTACAAATCTTAGAAAGATGTAGATTCCAACACCTAGTTGCTACATGTCTAGATCTTTCACACTAACTGCAACAACCCATCCTAAAATATTCATCCCTTGTATTGATTTCCCTTCTCACAAATTTAGTCTTACTACTTTTTTCTTGACTTGTATATCCAAGGCCTCCATTCTTTGGCTACATTTCTAGAATTATGTGTATTTTCACACTTGGCCCATATCTTCCCAATCCTTTGTCATCATTCTTCTCATTAACTTAGAACCAATAACTTTGGCGTACCTTTTAAAGCACCCAAAATATTCATCCCCACTATGTTCTTCAACAATATGGCCTTCGTCATAGCCATCAATAACTTGAAAAAGATTCATATTTCTTTCTTGTCTCTTTATCATTTATTTTCTCTTTTTATTTCTCTATAGAAGCATAAATCATTGTGTTGTCATCTTCATCATCACTACTATTGGTGATCTAGCCAAATTGCCTCTTTCCCATGCTTATTTTCTTTCTTGCTTCCATGTTTTCCTCTACTTATTTTATAACTCCTCTCAACACTGTCACTTCTTTCTTCAACTTTATATCATAACCTTTCAAAAATTATTCATTTGTCTTCAAGAACACTATAAGACTATTGTTCACTTTTTCTCCTTTATCCTTTTATGGAATTTAATGTGTACAACTCACCATCTATCTTAATAGTGTAGGTGTTCATCCTACCATCATGCATTGCCTTTATATCAAACTACCATGGCCTTCCCAACAATACATGGCAAGCATCCATAGACATAACATCACATAGTATCTTATATTTGTAATAAACAATTTGAAAGACTACCATACATTGTTCACTCACCAAAATTTTATGTTCCATTTACAACCATGATACCTTATATATATTTGGGTGTTCAATCCTCTTCAACCCAATATTTTCTACCATCTCCATAGACACTAAAGTATCTATAACCCCACTATTCACAATGACCTTATAATACTTGCTTCATGATTTGTATATGTTACCTTATACCACGATTTGATTGTTCTCTTCCACTAGAATTGTTTTTCGCTTGCAAATTAACTTTTCTTCTACCTTGAATGCATTTTTATGTCTTCTTGATTGTTCTAATTTAAATAAAATTCATCTTGTATGAACAAATTTAGCCCATTATGTATCTCACAAATTTATTCTCATAATATTCAATATGTCCAACTATTATGGTTAGCTTATAGAATTATTTAGTATTCTTTCACTCCCAACTCCTTTTGTTTGAGGTTTTGAAGTATTCTAAATAGTCTAATTTGACTATCCATAGGTAAAAATTTAGATTTTAGTTTAGATACAAAATTTTCCCAAGTTTGTATTTTATCCTTGTCTTTATATTGTCACTCTATATTGACATGATCCCACCAAGTCAAATCATGTCCCCTTCAACCAGGTGCATGCAAATTTGACCCACTTTGGATCCTCCATAGATTCATAATCAAAGAATATATCCATGTCTATTATCCATTCAATCAACTATTTTGGATTTAAAATTTCATTAAAAGTGGACGTATATATATTTGGTTTACTTCACATGCTTGAGATCACCCAATCAACCATTGCTCTAGTTACTTTCCTTACTCATCATATCAAGCTTTTAGGTGACCAGTATCCTCCTCTTCATTATCACTATCCTCCTTAATATGAATGCCTCTTATTTGGGTAGACTAAATTGCATCTAACCTGGTGGTGATTCCTCTTAGTATTTCATCTATATTTATTGGTCAGTGTCCTAGACCATGTGGTCTTCTTCTTCCTTATTCTATTTATCTAAAAACATTAACCTGCTCTGGTACCAAATGATGAATTCAATATGAAGGGGTTCCTCTAGCAACAAAGTATTTATAGTTTACTAATACCCACAATGTAATATTTGGTTGTATTTTTATTTGTATGCACTAAATGGCTAGACAACAATTGACAATAAAATAACTTCCAATATGGTAACATGACAACCAACAAGATGATACTAAACCACAAGATGGTAGTACCCCAATATGACAAGGGCAATTTCACTTAAATTATACTTCCACTTATACGACATGATGCAACAATTGTACATCACTATGCAACTTCCACTTGTATAGCATGATGTAAATTCCACTTGTATAGCATGATGCAACTTTAACTTGTATAGCATGGTGAAACTTCAACTTGTATAACACAATGCAACTTCCACTTGTATAACACATTGTAACTTCCACTTGTATGACATGATGTCACTTCCACTTGTATGACACATTTTAAATTATAACTTCTACTTATATGGCATGATGCAAATTTCACTTGTATGACAGAGTGCAACTTCTATTTGTACGATAGGGTGCAACTTCCACTTGTACCACATTATGCAAATTCCACTTGTATGGCAGGGTGCAACTTCCACTTGTATTCCATGGTGTAACTTCCACTTGAATGGTACAATGCAACTTCCACTTGAATGGTACAATGCAACTTCCACTTGAATGGTACAATGAAATTTCCACTTGAACAATATGGTAAAATTTCCACTTGAACGGTCAATTGCTAATCAGACAACTAACTTGAATGGCCAATTTTGACTTGGAGAGTGATTCCTACTAAAACGATGTCTTCATGTGAAATATAATCTTACCTCATCTGCACCTACAATATTGCACAAATAATAGTTTATGCAACTTACAACATTTAATGCAATTACCATTTAAACACACAGAATAAATTTGAGGTAGAAATTTAATGTTATTAACAATGTGTTGGTTGTATATTACATTTTTTCCCTGTTCCCATGCATAAATAATTGGAATCTCTACCATACCTTTCTCTCTTCCTCTTCCTTATTAACTCAATTTGCATGCCAATTTTTATTCTCTCTATGCATACCACTCCCCCTCTCCTTTTTTTATTGATTCCTCTCACTCTTTTATATGTGAAATATTGATATTACTTATGGTTAGAAATTACCCTTCTTATAACCATTTGAATTATCCTGCATCAAATATCAAACAATGCCTAATATTCATCTTTGAATAAATGATAAGCTTTTGGGCTAATTTTCACTTCATAACAAGCATAACATGCATCTAGTTTTTTAATTTATTATGTGGGAATCCTTTTTATAATTGGTTGTATGGGATTAAAATATGACCCACTCATATTGCATCAATACCACATAGTGGTGTTGACAATCATGTATGTATTTCCTGGCAAGATTTAAACTTAGGTCTCCTCCTTGAAAGTTGAGGTATTTAATTGATTAAGCTCATGAAATTTAAGAAGCATAATATAATTTGGTTAATACCTAGTCTTGAAAATGTGTTATGATCTAATTAGAAAAAATAAGCATGAAAAATATTGCTATAACATATAAAATTGCAACAAAACTTTGATTATCGTATTTGGTAAAGTAATTATATTGCAAAAGATAAATTATTTTAAATAGTCAATATAGAATTCAATGATATCTAATTTGAAAAGGCATGATTCATGTCAAAATTATTATCCAATCAAAATTGAACTAAAATATAGTGGTGATAATATAAAAATTGGAAGGATGCTTATAATATTTTCATTGTTTAATGGGATGATTACATTAAAATTTTACTAACTATATTTTGTAAATGAGAAGGATATTCTTCATAGCCTATGTGGAATATTAATTGTGAAAGATTTTGGTGTTCAAGAATGTAAACAATATTTGATGAGGTATAGTCAATATGAGAGCATATGACCTCTTTAAATTGTTTGATAGCTCTTCACTTTTACATGGAAACAAAAATTGGCCTTTTAAATATCAAGCTTCCAATAAGGATATTCTATAAAAAAAACATCAATTATCTAATGGCTAGTAGTTAAAGGAGAACTCCTCACAAAGAGAATTTACAAAAAATAAGGTCTATCTTGGTCCTATTTGACATGCTTTATGTGAGTTTAATAAAAGTACATAATTAATCATGTCAGGGTTATGCATAAGGGGTGGTACCAAAAAAATATTTATCAAATCGGGGTGAATCAACATGAAAACTGTATAAACTGTGGGGAAAATTTTTCAAATTTTTGAAGAAAATTTTTCAAAACATGGTGATTTTTTTTTCAACTACAAGTATCAACAAAATTAACAGAAGGCGACTGGCAGAAGGTGATTGGCAAAATGCGATCGATAGAAGGCAACTGACACAAGGCGACTGACACAATGCAACTGGTAGAAGGCGACTAACACAAGGCGGCTGGTAGAAGGCAACTGACAGAAGGCAAGTAACAAAAGGTGACTGGCAGAAGGCAATTGACACAAGGCAACTGGTAGAAGGTGACTAACACAAGGCAACTAGTAGAATGCAACTAACACAAGGCAACTGGTAGAATGTGATTGACAGAAGGTGACTAACACAAGGTGACTAGTAGAAGGCGACTGACATAAGGCAACTAGCAGAAGGCGACTGGCAAAAGGTGACTAACATAAGGCAACTGGCAGAAGGTGACTGGCATAAGGTGATTGGTAGAAGGTGATTGGTAGAAGGCGACTGGTAGAAGGAGACTGGCAGAAGGTGACTAGCATAAGGTGACTGGCAGAAGGCGACTGACATAAGGTGACTGGAAGAAGGTGACTGACATAAGGTGACTAACACAAGGCGACTGGCAAAAGGCAACTAACATAAGGTAACTAGCATAAGGCGACTAACAGAAGGCAACTGGAAGAAAGTGACTGACATAAGGCAACTGGTAGAAGGTGACTGACACAAGGCAACTGGTAGAAGGCAATTGGTAGAAGGTGACTGGCAGAAGGCAACTAACACAAGGCGACTAGTAGAAGGTGATTGACATAAGGTGACTAGCAGAAGGCGACTGGTAGAATATGACTGGCACATGGCGACTGGAAAATGGTGAGTGGTAAAAGATGAGTGGCACTAGGTAACTGGAAAAATGTGAGTGGCACATGGTGACTGATAGTCTTATAGATGGCAAGTGCTGCAAGGTGACTGACATATGGCGAATGGTGCAAGGTGATTGACAGATGGCGAGTGGCACAAGGCGACTGGCATATGGCGAGTGGAACAAGGTGACCACCATAACCGTAAATAAGATGACACCATGTGTCCTCCCTTTTGCCACATGTCCTTCATGTGTTAATTCCTGCCATGCAAAAAATCTATAAATTCATTTGCAGGGTCATTTGCAGCTTTTCCCAGAGCAACTTTAAAACCTTTTCCAGCATTTTGAGGGCGTTTTCCACAACGGTTTTAGAGAGTTTTTAGAGCGTTTCCAAGCAATTTTAGTGCATTTTGGCAACATTTTTAGAGCATTTTTGTAGCATTTTGACAACGTTTTTATAAGGTTTTGCCAAAATTTTCCTACTTTTCAAAGATGACTAGTTGTTCCTCCCCTCTTCCATCCAAAGTTCATTTCAAGTACACCTTTTGTCCCAATATCAAGAGCATTTTCAACACTCTTGATAGAGATTCCTAGTTGATTTACACCGTTGGACTTGCTGGTGTGTTGAATATGCCTCACTTGAACATTAACGTTCAGTTGATACAATGGATCATTTCTTGTTACAACCATGACGTGTGCATTATTTCGATCCCTATGGATAACAACAAAAAAAAAATTCGGTTAAACCCTCCGATGTGCAGTGACTAACAGGGCTGCCATTTTTGTATGGTGTACTGGTGAACAACTAGTATGCCTTAACCGACGATGATAAATACACCCTAGGAAACCTTTACGCTGTTCATCCTGATAATCTGAAAGGTATAATTTGAAAATTGATTTTTTATTTAACATTAAATATTGTTCTGGTATAGTTTCATTTCTCTAAAATGTTCTCCTTGTTTTATTTTTTGTTTTCTAATAATGTTTTCTTTTTTTAGTCAATTCTTCTAAGTCCAAAAGGGGCTTAAAAATTTCGAATGTTGGAGAAAAAATTTTATATGCTTGCATTGAATTTTTTTAGGCAAGGCTTATTTTGCAGGGGCGACCTATAGAAATTCCTTTTTGGGCACTTTCTTTATTGCTTCATTGTATTGATGGCGGTAAATTTAACTGGTGCATGCACATTTCCAACTGCCTGAAGCACGACCTTTTGAGTGCCCAGAAAATTCAAGCATCTGCTTACATAGTGACTACCAGTAATTTTATTCTTTGTTTATTTCAAGAAGCTTATTTCAACCTTCAACAGAGCAGTCCTCCCACTACATTGCACCCCAGTTTGTTGTCTATTGGCATGTCTGATGGTGAGATACAGGTTAAAAAAATTGTTGAAATATCTTTATTTTTTTTATTTTATATTTTTATTCTCTAATTTTGTTTTGAAAATAGAAAAGAGCATCTCAGTATTCAAGTAAGAGGGATGCCGCATTTAGGATTCTGGAAGAATCTGCTGATTTTGACACGCAATCGTAGTCATCACCAATGACTCCCAATAAACGTATGAGTTCTGATGATGGTCGAATTCAGCATACACCTACAACACCTTTTACTGGAGAAACAGTTACAGTCGACGTAGAAGAGGTTACCTCCAAACCACAAGGTAACCTTACTCTGCATTGTTCAAAAATGCTTTTTTAAATTATTTATTTTTTTGACTTAAAATTATGTTTTTTTAATGTGTTTTACGTATTTTTATACAAAGGGTAAATGGTAGAAATATCAATGGTTACATAGTCTAAGTCAGGTATGTATATTTTGAATAAATATTTTTTAATGCTATTGTTATTTACAAGTGATTTATTTTATGTTCTTGTGTGAAATTTAACAGAGGGACCTCGTAGATTCAAAAGGCTAAAAAAAATGGCTCCACCACCTAACCCTCCATGACCATAGCCACAACCACAACCACAGCCACAGCCAAAGTAGGTTCAGGTCCACCCAAAGCAAGTTTAGGTCCATCCACTTCAGGTTCCACCTATGAGGAACCAATCATGCATGCGTGGTAAAATATCCCTCATACCACCACCTCACAATGCAAGAAGTGCTACAGAGACACAAAATGTGTCATCATCTAATATTTCTATTGTATCGATATTAACCTTGGAGAATTTTTTAAATGTTGAGAGTGCATCTCAAATGCCCTCAGGAACTCTTGATTGTGACTTTCTTTATCAGGGTATGAATCTTGAAAATTTCCCTTTAAGGGCAAGTGATATTCTTGAGGATGAAGAGGGCACTTATCGAGAAGAAGATGATGTCAATGTAGATGCCACCAAATTTTCCCCCTCCGACCCACAACAAGTCATTTCCCGTACTGTTATAGAAGATGATATCCTAAATGTTTCTAAAAATGTGTTATTAGTCGATGCATGTAAAGTTGTAGTTCATAATAATCTTCTTTCGGATATTGATAAATTGAAGGAATTGTAATATCAGGCCAATTTTTTGATTAAATCCATCAATGGTTGATATAAGAAATTTTCAAAAAGAAAAGAGTTGTTTCTCAATATGGAGAATGAGCCCCAAAAGCTCGATGCCTTGCTACATAAAGCTGAATCTGGCACTATGGAGGCTGAGTCTACATACAAAGATGAAATTATTGTCATTATTATGAATCATTTAGAAAACCTCAATGCAAAATCCCAAGCTTATTTTAATGAATGGGCACTTGATTAAAACAAAGTAGCAGTTGCAGAAATAGCACGACTTACAGCTGATGTAAGTTCTACACCTAACTAAAAAATATTTTTTTTGTTAAATATGTTTTGTTTATAAATATTAACCTTTTTTATTTCTGTTTTGTGGTTTAATTTCCAGCACCTAAAGCAACAAGTCAGTGCCATGAAATTTTTTATCAAGACTGCCAAAATTAGCATTAATAATGCTATTGAATTGAAGAAGAGGTTACAACATACGGTTAGAGAAAATAATTACCTAAAGAAGGTTATCAAATATGGGGGCCTGGATGTCGAGGCTAAACTAAAAGAAAAGGATAAGGAGCTGAATGCACCTTTCAAAGAAGATCCAACGAAGGAAGAGAGTGCCTTGTTATCGGGGATCAACACTATAGCAGAAATTTTGGTTAGGGCTGGGGCATTAGAAGAAAATGATATTGAGGTAGATGTGGGTGGACCTTCAAGAAACATTGAAAAACAATAGATCTTTGTTGTGTTGGGTTTCAAGTGAAACAAAAACTCTTTATATATTTATATTTTTATAAATATTTAAGATTGGTATTTTTTTGAAAATTGAAATCAATGTTAGAGGCAATTTTTGAAAAATTCATATTATCATTTTGAAGTTTTATTTTTAATTATTGTTATGTTTTAATTTGAAGTAGAATAAATAATGTTTGATATGTTTTTATTGATATGTTTGATATCCTTTTTGAGAATTGAAATCAATGAATGAGACTATTGTCAAAAATCAATGAATGAGACTATTGTCAAAAAATATTTTATCTATTGGAAATTTTGTTTTCAATGTTGTTATGTTAAGATTATATGTGTTGATGTATTAAGTAATTTGAAGTGGAAAAAATAATGTTTGATATGTTTTGTAAATTGCAAATGAATGGTATCATTTTTTAGAATTGAAACAATGAATGAGACTATTTCTGAAAAATATGTTATCTAATTTACAATTTTGTTTTTAATGTTGCTATGTTATGATTATGTGTTGATGCATTAAGTAATTTTAAGTGGAAGAAATACTTTTTGATATGTTTTGTAAATTGCAAATGAATGGTATCATTTTTGAGAATTGAAACAATGAATGAGACTATTTTTGAGAAATGTGTTATCTATTGGAAATTTTGTTTTGAATGTTGTTATGTTATAATTATATGTGTTGATGTATTAAGTAATTTGAACCGAAAGAAATAATGTTTGATATATATTGTAAATTGTAAATGAATGGTATCCTTTTTTAGAATTGAAACAATGAATGACTATTTCTGAAAAATATGTTATCTATTGGAAATTTTAAGTGGAAGAAATAATGTTTGATATGTATTGCAAATAATGAATGAATGGTATCTTCTTTAAATATTAAATTCAATGAAATAGAGTATGTTTTTATTATTTATGATGATGTAAAATTTTGTTGTTCTTAATTTGAAGTGGAAGAAATAATGTTTGATATGTGTTATCTTTTTAAACCTTTGTTTTGAATGTTGTTATGTTTTGATTGTTTGTGTTGATATATTAAGTAATATTGAATTATGTGAATGTAGTAAGATGTTATTTTATGTTATATGAATTAATTTGAAATGTCATAAAATACAACATAGGCAATTAATTTCACGAATAACAAATATTACAAGAAAAATAATGTAACATGTGAAATCAAATCAAATGAAATCAATTCAAATGATAGCATCCTTTCATTCAGATATGTGAAATCAAATCAAATAATAACATGTGAACTCAAATTAAATCAAATAAAAAAATCCTTTCATTTTGATATGTGAAATCAAATCAAATGATAGCTTCCTCTCATTCTGATATGTGAAATCAAATCAAATGATAATATGTAAAATTAAATCAAATGAATGCATCCTTGCATCATAATGCTAGAAGCTGGAACAAACTCTTTTCAGATTGTACAAAATGTTCTGCACTCATTTCCAAAAAAATTATCGTCACAATCTGACCGGTGTTACCATCATCCTCATCATTATCAATATTCATTACACCTCTTCTCTCTGCCAAAGAACTCCAATGTGACAATGCTCTTTCGTAAGGAAACTCCTCCACATTATAGGCCGATACATATACTCTCAAGCAATTCTCCAAAAAAATTTCAACCTATTTCAAACTTTAGATTTTATATATGAAAGTGCACTGAACACCCTTTCATCTTCCACGGATTCCAAAATCATCGTTTGACATAATTCATATAAATGAAAATATTCACTCATAGTATGTTTTAAGACAATACTTGGTTGTAATATTCTCCACAAATGTGAAATAGAACCCGTGTCATGATGGTTAGAGAGCTGTGAAACTTGAGCAGACATTGTTGTTCCAAAACAGTTGGATTGTTTTGTCAAAAGATATTTGTTCAGAATGCCATTGATTTCAATACCATTGACTACAACACTTTGACTAAAATGACCAGCAAGTCTACCCATGTATTTGAGAAACAAATAATTTATAATCTAGTATTCATTACAAGGATCCCAAAACATTGGATTTACCACACCCATAGGATCTAGCAATTCATCTCTTTGAAAACGGTCTCTGATTTCTTTTATCAATGATTCTGCTATTTGTTTTAGTTTAAGTTTTGTATCGTCCAAAACCACATGAAATCTATTGTATGTTATGGGCATTTCCTCAACTTTATTTGTAGCTATATCCAATTGCACACCATAACAATATAAAGGTATTTCATTTCCGTGGACATTAACACACGATGATCGTTAATATTGAACTTCAAAAAGCTTCGAGGACTATTCACACTTGTTAATTCTCTCTAACTCTCAAACAAGGGATCCATAAAATTTTGACCAGATGCATACATCATATCAATATGAATGCAAATTTGTATTCTCGCCCTGATGAAATCCACAATATAAATTGATCTTTCTTGTGCAATTTTGATCAAAGTATTCATTTTTTCCAACATTGGAAGAATTCCACACAATGTGAGAAGGGTTTCAAAGTAACTCATTCAAAAAAGTAAATCTTTAGCCTTATCAACCGCCCTACTATTTGCATACATAAACCCTATCAAGGATTGATATTCTTTGAAAACTCTTAATGTCGGTAGATACATCGAAATCCACCTAGTATCCACATCTTTCAACATTTTTTTACCTTCGGTAACTCCTAGTGCAAACTGTTGAAACTCTAAAAATATTTTTGGACTACGTGAAAAATATTCATGAATTTAACGAACAAGCTCTTCCACTCTGGCAATATTTGTAAATGTATCCACAATTTTGTATGCAAGATTCATTCTATGAGTCATGCAATGAATAGGGATCAAATATGGGGCAACCGATGTTTGTAGTCTAACACAAAGACCATTCCTATGTCCTTGCATTGTAGCAGCACCATCAGCTCCTACACATATTAACTTAGTGGCTATTTCAATTTCATTCATTCCTACTTCTTCTTTTAAACTAGTTACAACAACATTGTAAATGTTTTCCGCATTACAATTTTCCACCATTTTGTGTATTCCTTGTAAATGAGGTTGCCTTGAATGATTTTCCAATGTGTAAACATGCATGCAAATCCAAGATGTATTGTCAACTACAGTCACCTCATAAATTGAAAGTGAAATGAATTTTTCCTTTTTCACTTTCTCTCTGAGGTCATTCTGCTCAACCAATGATAGACATTTTGCCATTTCCCAACCACTTCGATCTAACCAATGAGATTTGGGTAAGTTTTACATATTAGCTAGTCAAAATAGAGATTTATAATCTATGAAATCAGACATAGGTCTACCCTTCTTAAGAATAGAAAATACAACATCAAACTGTAAACTTTTTGAAGCTAAAGTTAACTTATTCATTTTTTGAAATTGGGCTTGAATCGTTGCACCTTTCTCAACCAATGTTTGCTTTTTTTCATTTCTTTATCATATTCTTTTGCATATCTCATATGTGCACACTTTGATGCATCCTTCCACCTATAATTTTTTTGTGTTGCTCGATCACCTTCTTTTATTTTGATATAAACATTTCCACAATGTTTTTCTACTGTATCTTTTTTAAGTTGCAATCTATGCTCCTTTTCATGTTTCCAACTGTAAATTACGCATCTTAATTATGTTATATCATCACTACTATTCTTTGGTATAACTGGCTCAATAAATGGAAATTCTGATATCCAATAAGGCTGAAATGATCTGTTAATTTTCCACCTAGATAACCTTGCACGTTTATTTTTTTTAGATGAAGATTATTCGAAAGTAGGGACTACATAAGAACTATTAGTTTCTTTTCCACTTGGCATGTTAGATTCAGGAATCTCTTCATGTTGTTGTTCGATTTGATTGAGATTATATTCATGTGTGGATTGTTGATTATCGTGGATATGTGGAAGTGGAGAAATACCAGGGTTAACAGTGTTTTATGTAGAGATAATTCTAGTGTCAATAGTAGATTCATTATCACTATGGCATTTAAAAGCATACTAGTGTTTTATACAAATAAAAGTGAACAAAGCCATCAACCAAAAAACACACTTCTTTATGAATTGAGGACATTATATTTAAAATTAACAAAGTAAAAAAATTAATTGGTGAGTAAAGGTGTTCATACATTTAGTTTGTGCAGATGTTGATGGCAGACTAGGTTTTGAAATATTAGGAAAGTATTTGAGGATACTCCTTTTATTGTAAGACTCTCCTCCCTTATTTCCAATGCCTGTAGTTGAAATTTTTACCTGTATGAACAGAAGAATAACATGAACAAAGAACATTTTTAAATATGAAAATAACAGGTATAAAAGAGAACTACTGCTAGAGACAACAGAATCTGTGACTATCCCATGAATATTGTTCATAGGCAGAATAAACCTCCTTATTGAGTGTCCATTAATAAAATGAAAAATGAAATTTAATGGTAAAATAAGCATACGGATAAATTGAGTCGCCTTCTGCCAGTCATCGCCAGTATCCTTGTGTCAATTGCCTTCTGCCAATCACCTTATGTTAGTTGCCTTCTGTCATTCACCTTATGTCATTCACCTTCTGCCAGTCACCTTATGTCAGTTGCCTTATGCCAGTCACCTTCTACTAGTCACCTTATGTCAGTCACCTTCTACCAGTCACCTTCTACCAGTCGCCTTCTACTTGTCACCTTCTACCAGTCGTCTTATGTCAGTCACCTTATTTCAGTCGTATTCTGCCAGTCTCCTTGTGTCATTCGCCTTGTGTCAGTCACCTTCTTCCAGTCACCTTGTATTAGTTGCCTTCTTCTAATTGCCTTTTGTCAATCACATTCTGCCAGTCACCTTCTGCTAGTCACCTTCTGCTAGTCACCTTATGTCAGTCACCTTTTGCCAGTTGCCTTTTGTCAGTCACCTTCTGCCAGTCGCCTTCTACAAGTCGCCTTCTATCAGCTGCCTTCTACAAGTCACCTTCTTCCAGTCACATTTTTCCAGTCACCTTTTGCCAGTCACCTTCTCTAGTCGCCTTCTACTTGTCGCCTTCAATCAGTCACCTTTTTCCATTCACCTTCTGTCAGTCACCTTCCACCAGTCGCCTTCTAACAATCACCTTCTATCAGTCGCCTCCTGTCAGTCGCCTTCTGGCAGTCGTGGACTCTGGTTTTGTCAGTACTCTGCTTTGTATCGCTCGTTATCCGAAAAAAATGTTGTAATTGTATGGGAGTCGTTGTCAAGTTTAGCTATATATAATGGGGTAAAAAGGGTGATTTGGGCGGGATATTTCTTATTTTAAATAAATTTAGGGCAAAATTTGGGCAGGAAACCTTATGACAATGGGGTGAATTTATCCTAAAAAAATTAGATCCCAAAATTTTCGGGCAAACGGGCCGACCTCTATGGTCTCAAATATCGCAAAATTGACATTTTGGAAATTCGAATATTCGTGCTAAATTGTGAAATTTGCCACTAAGCAAAACCTTGAATTATGTATTATATGTTGTGTTCTATTATTCTATAAATTTATATATTCTTCATAATAGAACTTTTGGACAAGTAATATGAGAAGGTTTGTAGTTAGTGATGGTCGTTATAGGTAGATATGGTTCCCCTCACAATAAAATTTGTTTGGAGTAATAGTAGGAATAATGAAGGTCTACAAAGTATTGAGCAAGTGATTATCTTTTCTTCTTGGTTCTCCCTAAGATAAAGATAAAGAATAATTTTGGTATTATTAAAGATCTTAATATGAACATAGTAATTTACCTGCATGGGTAGGATGCTTGAATCTTGAATAAACATGAAAATTTAGTTAAGTATTAATCAATTGCTTTATGGATAAAAATAATCTTTTGAATTTTTAAAATAAATATTGATGATAATTACATGGGATATTTTAATCATGTTAATGACAAGTCATAAATTGGAAGAATTAGATAAAATCCACCAAAAAGGTCTATCCATCTAAAAATCACACCAATCATAAAATAAGAAACCTATCCCTAGTTTAATTGATAAAAATAAAGCAAAAAAAAGGTCATTTTGAACCTAGACTCATGGAGGACTCCACTATGCATAGGATTTCTCAACACTAATATTGATGGTGTCATTTCGGAAACCTAAGTGAGGCTAACATCAGAGGAATTATAAGAGAGACTTTTAACTACATATATTTTAATATGTTAAATGGTAAGAACGAGAATAATATCAAAATGGTTATAAAGGTGGTTGAAACTTACCAACATAAGAAAAGGATCAGTATTCTAGGGTTATTATGGCATTAGTTTTTCTTATTGTTCTAAAATAATTTAGGAAGAACAAGAAAGAATGAAACTTGACACTAAACCAAGAAAGATTATATATAAATTAAAATATCTCTATTGAACATCCAACCAAGTATGATTCCACCATATAGAATGGTCAAGTTTAAATGCTTAATTAGAATTGTACTAGATTAAAATTCATGTAACATAAAAATTAGGATGCAATATTTAAAAGATGAAACTTTTTATAATACAAATTAGCCAAGAACAAATTCAATAACCTAATAGTCAATCCATACAAATATTACTAATATTTTCTATAGGATACTTCAAAAAAGAAATATTAACTAATATAAAACCATATTATGATGTTGATGACTATTTTACAATTATCTTTCAAAAATGAAATTAGGGTTGTGTTGATTCAAGGAATTGTCTTAACTTATGAATTATATTTTGTGCTCCCAAATCCAAGTTCAACAAGGATGTATGGGTTTACCAAATGCTTACCCCAACCTCATAATTTAGTCCAACTCCTTGTTATTCTCATATGAATATCTTATCTAAACTAAATTACATGAAAATCAAGTGTGGAAATGAAAATGCATGAAACGTAAAGTGTAGAAAATAAAAGCACAATATGGGTTTAAAAGAGTTTATCTCTAAATAATGATGGCCCAAATATGAATACAATAAGGTCCCTAGGTCCTTATCTATAGTCAAAAGTTTACCACTAAGTTACCTGGTGTGAAAAATAATTAATCCTAGTAAAAGTAAAAATTTGGGATAACTTTCATAAAATGTTGCATCTATAAATGTTACATCCCTCTAATTATACCTCTAATAGGACTAGAAGGATTCAAAAATTACTTGATGTACCACCACATGCAAAAAAATCACTTTCTAGATAATTTTTCTCATGATCACCAATTTTTACTTTTGTAGATGTTTGAGCAATCTACTCAATATTTTCAAGTGATTCACTCACATTTAGAAAGCAAATAGACTACCTATTTTGAGTTAATTCTTACCTCAAGCTAATAGATACCTTTAAATGAGCAAATAACTCCTCTAAGATAATTGGTAGACTTTTATAATCAAAATGGTCCCTATAGAATTTAGCCAATTATTTAGTTTTGGGGATACTTTCTACTATCTAACCTTCCACTACTGCATTTCTCTTCTAAAATTTTAAAAAAATCAAAGGTAGTGTGAAATTACTACATTTAAGATGACTTCATGAGATGACAAGCTCAATGGCATGAGATCCTATATCCTCTCTTTATCTTTGTTCACAAAGTCTACAAGATTAGGATATGTACCACAAAATTGTCGAAAATATCATTCCTCCTCTAGTCAATCTTCGATGGTAGTGACCCCAGTGAATTTTACCACTCAATATCATTTAAAAACTATATTATCCTGAGGTCCTATACCTCCCCCATTAGGTTGTCAAAAAAAATTGATAACTCTTCTCCCTTGGAAGTTACCTCCTTTAACTTGGTATGAATTAAATCTAGCTTCTTGTATGTTTCAAATGCATTCCCTTGGTTGGCTTTGTCCTTTTCTTCCTTGATCATGGTACTTATGACATCATCATCTATGATGTGCTTCTTTTCATAAAAAATATTGGATATTCCAATGGCAATCAATCCTTGTATATCCTTATCCATTTATTGCACTTAGACCTTCAAGGATGCCAACTTATCTTTGTAGGTCTATACATTCCTTTGGACATTCAAAATATTTCTTATCCTTTTGATGAGTTCTTTATAGTATATCCCATGTTGTTGTACATACACTATGATCATTCAAGCAAGGAATTTTAGGACTTCCTTATATCTTTCCCTTATAGATAGCCTCTCTTCTACATGTGCAATAGTTTTGTTTACTTTTCTAGGATTTATTCTATAAAGGAGGTCAATTAAAATTATTGTATGCATTCTTTATTTTCTCCTCAATCTAGTCTCAAAACCCCTTGACCTTCCAAATTTCTTATGTCAATTTTATGTGTATGGTCATTTATTTGAATCTTGAGGCTACAAACTCCTTTACCTTTTGGTATTTATATTCTAGGATTTCTCAGAGCCTACTCTATTCTTCTATCATTTCTTGTATGAGTTTTTCAGTCTCAAAAAGTTGGGTCGCAAGCTCTTCAACCTGCTTCTTCAACTAGTCTTTCTCAAAAATATTTTTCTTTAGCCTTCCATTCTTTTCTAGAGTTGGTCTCTTTCTACCTTCAACTATAGCAATTTTACTTCTAGTTTTCTATTATTGACCTATGTTACTTCACCCTTAACCATTAGTCAGGTATATTTCATTGCCATGCTAAGTGTGAGTTGGTTAGACAATTGGACCATTTAGCATAGGTCCATCTTATCTAGATCTAGATTTGACACCTTAGCAATCAAGTTAGTAGGAGTTGAACTTGCTTTGATGGGATCAATTTGTGTAGCCTCAAAAAGTACACTTTGTCTCCCTTATTTGATAATTTTGAATGAAAGAATATCTGATGCTTTAATAATTTTAGATCCTCTAGACTTGTAAGAATAACTTGGCCTAGGTCATTTAGTCATACTTGATGGGGAATATCTTATAGACGTAACTCCTTGGATATGGCTAATAGATATCATCACTTGCAAGAGAAGTTGCCATGCTTGAGATAAGGGGTGTATGGAGGTGGATTCCATGGAGATGGGAGCAAATTGAGTGGTGATGATAGGGAATAAAATGGAAGTGGAATGAGTGGGATGTGATGATAATCCAACCAGTGTGACATATTGTATGGAACTAACGGTTATAATACAATGGATTGGATGAGTCGAGAAGGAAATGACATAATGGTAGTGGTTCCTACTGTGACTATGGCTATCATAGGTAGGGTGCCCCTAGGAGAACCGTGAGGTAGTGTGCCTTCTAGAGAAGTAAGTGCTATGTTGGTGGATAATGGGAGAAGCATAGTATAAAAATGATAAGGATAAGAAGTTAGAATATATTAATAAGGAGGGGCAAAGATAGAATAGGAAGCAAATATAAAAGAATAAATAGTAGAAAGAGAAGGTAGAGTAGTGAATGGTGAAGATGGAGGATGTGTATGTAGTTTTGGCCATTAAACTAGTATTTCCCAACTCGAGAGGGGAGCCTTGAGAGACTTTACCTCCTTGATTTGGGTTTCCTATATTATGAGGACATCATTTAGCCTTAGGATTAGTTTATTTCCTAGGTTTAATTTTAAATAAATATGTAAATGTGAATTTTTAATATCATATGAGATTTTAGATATAAGTTAGCTTCTAGATAGTTTATATTAGTTGTTAGGATTAGTTTAGTATGATTTTGTTGTTATCATTCCTTGGTTGTTAGTAGGATTAGTATGATTATATTTTGTTATATTTTTGTGTGCTTATTTAAGCATTGGAAAATAATGTAAAGATTCAATACAATTTGGATCCATATCAATTGATATCAGAGCAAGAAAATCTTTCCTAAGGGGGAATTTCCTTCATTGAAATTCCCCCTTAAGCCCTACAACTTCCTATGCTTCACCTAATTTCCTACCATAATTGTAGGCTTGGTTATTGGATCCTCAATAGGCTTGATCCATGTGATGTGCATATGCTTTTCATTATTGTATTTTTTAAAAAATTTGATTTTTTGCTTCTATTGACAATGTACAAGCCTCATATTCCTACATTTTCTTACTTTACTATGGTGAAAAAGAGTCATTCAACATTCACATGGATATCGTGTTGACCACTTCGATTCATGTTTTGATGTCACTAACACACCTGGAGCTCCCTACTCACAATGAACTCTATTAAATTGGTGTCAAACTTATAAAGGAATAAAAATCCACCCTTGTACAACTATTGCATATGCTACGATGTGATTCGTTGAACACCCTAATAATAGAGAACACTAAAACACACCATTTTTGTGAGGCCGTTAGTGGAATGTTTAGAGGTTATAATATTTCCTACCTTTGGCTAAGTTAGCCCATTCAATTCATTGAATGACTTCCATTGCCTTCCATAATCCAAATTGGAGATAAAACAATATTCTTGCACAAATGTTCATGTTGAAAATTTGGCCATCTTTCTATGGATGGGATTATAGCAACTCTATTTGTTCTATTTATCGATAATATAGAGACCATGACTAAGATGTTAGATTGGATGATGGCAAGATCCAAAGGTTTTTATATCTAGTCAAGGCATAACATATCTAAAGGACCAATATTTATTGAGCCACTTGTTTGGATAGATAAACTTATTCAAATGTGAAGGTGGTGGTGGTCGAGTTGGTGAAAGTGGATCCATCCTGGTGCTACATGAGCTACCTCCTGGGGAAGATACCAAAATGTGAATTTTTTACCTACCTGTATTAGGTGGATTTATAGACTGTTGCTTCATTTTTTTCATGATTACTTCCTCCTCCATTCAATGATTCTTCCTCTGACGAAAGCAAGGAAGGACCCCTTCCTATTTTAGATTATTAGGTTCCAGTTGAATCTCCAAGGTATTGATTATTAAATTGCTTCACTAGGAGGTCTAAAATTTTATTTTTTGTGGCAAGTTTTGATAAAAAAAAATTGTTGGGACCTATAATTTTTGGATTGAGAGAGAAGAACACACAAATATTTGGCATGGCAACACTAATTGTGAACATTGATAGTCACCCAAGAATTGACTATTTTTTTACTGTTGGTGCAATTTTCACATTGGCACCATTTGCAAAAGGTTTTCATTACTTTAATATTTTAAAAGCTCAAATTCCATATAATTTGATTAATTTATTTTATTTATTTTGATGCACCTTTCTAATTAATTAATTATTTTGAAATAATTACTTAATTTTCTATAGCTTTATATTAAGGTGCATAATAAAGCCTTTGTATTATTTTAAGCATTTAGATCAACTTGTCATTGTGGAATTGTAAAATGATCTATTAGATCATCTGAAGCCTTTGAATCTTTACAATGTCTTTTTAATCCTCCAATTTGGGTTCTTGCAACCTTCTTTGTACACTTCTTGAAAGTGTTATAATTTATGGACTTGTAATAAGGAGTGCAATATTGGTGGTACCTGACACTTAATTATGTTTTTCCAATCCACTTCTATGCCATTTTTTAATTTATATGTTCCATCAATCAGATTTGAATTCATGTCTCCACCATTGTGACTTTTTGAAGGATTTGCATCCGTCCAAGCAATGGCTTCTAGAATTTAAGCAAGCATGTTGTGAGTGCTTTAGTTGTGGTGGATGCCTTGAAAATATGCTATTCATTCTTGTTTCTACCTTTGTGGCATCCTTTATCTTATCCTTTTATAGTTACTTGAATTTAGCATCAAGTGTATCGGTCTTAGTGGGTGCCATGATGAGACATTGGTCATCTCTAGTCAGAAGGATTTATACCATGTATTAGTCGTAAGGATTTTTTCCCTTTATTACTTCTTCCTCTCTTTTTTGTAAATATTTCCCATAGTGAATTGACTATAGTTCAAGGCACTTTCTTGGCAGGAATGGGAATTGACTATTGGTTTGAGACACATGCTTCCAATTTTTAAGCATGAATAACGTGAGGAGCAAGAAATATATTATGAAGAATATTGAATACATTTTTTTCCATGGTATTTTTTAGCATTGTTTGTTTTTGGGTACTCTCTTCATAGGAGTAGTAGTCATTTCTCCATTCCTTTGAGGTGATTGTATGCTCTCTAGAGCAAAGTCTTTGGTGATTGTTTTCTTTTTTATTTAATAGAGACTTAAGAGATGATTGTGTGCTCTCTAATAAATAGTAAAGTATTTTAAAGTGTCTCTATCTTCTTCTTCAATTTGAGGATTGTATTTTGGGCACTTGCACACTACTAAGTTCTCTCCCACTTTCTTGTATAGGAATTGGAGTCCATAACTTCTATTGTTGGGAGGCATAATGAGAACATAATATAGCCTTAGCATTAGTTTATTTCCAAGATTTATTTTTGAATAAATATGTAATGTAATCTTCTAATCTCACATGGGCTTCTAGATCTAAATTGTTATCTTCTAGATAGCTTCTATTACTTGCTAGGCTTAGTTTAGTATGATTTGGTTGTTATCATTACTCGGTGTTATCTTCTAAATATATCTATCATTTCAATCTAGAATATCATCCAATGTTATGTTATGTTATGTTATGTACTTTGTGCTTATTTAAGCATTAGAAATTAATGTAAACATTCAATTCAATTTGGATCCACATCACTATTTCTGTTATTGATACTTTGTTGTTGCAACCACCTTGGCAAACATTGATCCATATTTTTCAAACCCTTTTTGCCTATTGATTGCCATATTTCTATTTGTTATGTTGAGTACTATTAAATTCATCAATGTAGTTGAGATAATGATCATCGACATCACTTAGTTTTTGGGCTTCTATTTGTGAGGGGTTGAGGTCACTACTACTATTTTTATTAAGATCCTAGTCCTTTTGTGCCTTTGGGGCACCTTCAATCCCATGTAGCAAAAAAATTGCCATTGAATGGACCATACTTTGTAGACTTGGGTATTGTATCTAATTCATATCTCATTTTTTGCCATGTGAGGATTTTCTTATTTGTATACCCTAAATTTTGATTATGGTTTAGTTTGATGTCTGAATCAAATTCATCTTTTTGCTTCTTATAAAAGATAAACCATTCTAGGGGATGATCATACCAACTTTGTATTTTATATTTGTATATTTTATTTCTCTTTAGAGTAGCAAGAGTTATCTCCTCATCTAAGTTGGATTGTTATTAGACATTGTGTCATTTTTTGGGGTGAAAAAGGTATCTAGATTTTTATCATAGAGGATTTTCTCAAACATTTTATTTGGGCCATAGGACCATTAGTATCTAAGCTATTTTAAACCCATCTCCCTCAATCTCACCTCTACCACTGAATGAAAACCACATAGCTTAAGAGTGATATGCAAGATCTACTATTTGAGTGGGTAGAAGGTGGTTTTCTTCTATCTTTGAAATATTTAGAGTCTATGTAGTTGAGTTGTTGCATGTACTTTAGGTTGAAAATGTGGTTTGACATTGACATAAGCAAATCAAAGGCCATGGTTAAAAATCCATAGAGACAAATGGAGGATTTGGTCATCCCCAAATAGAAGTCTCCCTTAGGCCACTTTTTGTCTATCTATAGTTTTTGCTTTATTTTTGTCTATCTGTAGTTGTTGCACCTCATATATTAGTCTTGGTGTCTTTCCTCTAATTTTTTTATAATAACATTGTACACATTTTCATAGAAGTGGGAGAAGGTATTTTCCACTTCTTAGCAAGATACGTTCATGCACTCCACCATGATAAAATTTTGTCCATATTCTCCTACCTGGTCTAGCTAGAGGGTGGGAAACTAGATTTTATCCTAGAATAGGATTAACTAGGCCAGGTAAGAAGTATAAGTAAACCTCCTCTCTTCTTCAAATTCCTCTAGTTGGATATCCACCTAGTCAAATATGTACTTGGCATAGTTAATCATTTGAGAGTGCCCCATATAGGTTTATATGGCATGGAGTATAATGACATGTTCTTCATAAAAATTCTTGTCACTCCTCTCCCCTAGGATCATAGATATCCATGACATTACCATTTGAACATATTTCTTAAATTGGTCCATCTCTAGCAAGATACTAAAATTAGATGGTAGATCTTATTTTCTTAATTAAAGGTTTAGGAAGCTCTACCAATATGCATTGGTTTAACTATAGTAGAAGTCCTAGGTTTTGGGAATATAGGAGATACACATGGTTAGGTCATCAACAACCTTAAACATGTTCATTATCACTCCCTATCAAATAGAGAATACATCCTTCATCCATTAGGGTAGCCTAAAACTCTTGTTGGTCAAATCATACTTTTTAGCTATCACTTCTACTAGTTTGGGGTAACTCCACATTTGGGAGAATAAATTCATAGCCAAGCCCAGTGTCCAAATCTAAGTTTTACTTTATGAGTCTATTTGGGGGCCTAGGTTATACCTACTTAAGGATTATTTCCTTACTTGTCCCATGGGGTGTTATTTTCCTCCTCCACCCTATAATATAGATCCTCAAAATACTCATTCCTTACTTGTCCCATGGGATTACATTTTTTTTACCCCTTTTCTTCTTTTGTGCTTGCTTCCCTAATGACCCAACCTCTACTTTGATGGCTATAATGGGTGACAATGTGAATGTGATATATGGATCAATAGTTGTGAAATGTGGAAACATGACCTATAGTTTTAGTAAGGAAGGGTTGGAAAAAGTAGATGTGGTGTCCATGATGGAGAAACAGTGAAAATGGGTAAAAAGGTTTAAATTTTGGAAAAGAAGAAAAATATGGACTTTTGGAGGTAGGAGTGATTTACTAATCAATTCAAAGTGGTTAACTAACAAAAAATGGTGTGATTCACTCACTACAAAAAAATTAATCTATCAAGAAGGAGCAATTCACTCAAAAAATTGAAGTTATTAGCTTCTAGAAGTGAGGTAGTTCGCTTGGCTAAGAGGGAGTGATTATCCAAATTAGTTTGAGTAATTGTCTAGTAGTTTATGAGTAATTCACTCATGTTTGTAAACTTGGCTAATTGTGATCTTATAATTTCTCCTTGATTTATTCATTTAGATACAAATAGGAAGCTTCAATGGGATTGTGACCCATTGGCCTTCATCATGTAAATGGTTTTATGTAAATTATTATGGGTTTCTTGAGTGGTTGGGTTCATGAGTGCAAATGAGGCCTACTTTAGGCCCCCTTGAATTTTTTATAAACCCTAGGTAATGCACACAAGGTTCAAGCCACCTAGGTAGGGCAATCAACCCATTAATGTTTAATTGACCTAGGGTTGTAGTTTGCTTAGACATACCTTGTAGGACACTACCGATTTTGAGGGGAAAGATGATATTTTGACAACAAGTTAGGAAATTTGGAAAAAGGATAAAATAGAAAAATGAGAATAGTAGGAGGGGAATATTCTTTCTAGATTAATAGCCAATACTAAGTACATACATATTCTTTTGACTAAAATTTTTGCTACTATATAAGAGGGAGGTGTTGCCTACTCATTGAGATAGGTAATATTACTCCTTCCATGGAGGAAATATTGTAGGCATTTATAACTATAATTTGAGTGATAAGTAAGATCAACTCCATAATGATTCAAACTTTTGATTATCTCCTAGTTTTATGCATCTTCATCCCATTTGGGCACAAGATCTCCTTCCTTATATTCTAATTTCATAGTTTACTTGTCAAACCATCCCTTAATGGATTATTGATGTCACATCATTTTCTTGAAAGTCTTTTCTCTCTCTTCTTCTAGGTCCAACAATGTATTCAATGTTGTTTGCTTAGGTTTGACAACGATGTTCTCCAAATTGAGCTACTATAACATTTGGAGGGAAGGGAGCTCAAGGTTAATTGATAAAATTACCTCTTTTTTATGTACTAACTTATAGGGAATGGCCTTGTGGTTGATTTTATTATCACCCTATTTTTATATAATCCTTTATGTATCTTTTCATGCTAGTCTCTCGTGGTTCTAAAATGGTCCTTTTTAATATTCTATTGATGTTCTTATTGGATGATTTGGCCAATTCATTACCTTGAGGATAATAGTTGGATGAATTTTTTACTATGAATCCATATTCAAGGGAAAACTTCATCACTTTAGCTCCTTTTAAATGGGTATCAATATCTATGATAATGACGATAGAATTTCTAAACGTAGGAATGATATCTTCAAGTAATTTCACCATTGTTTCTTGATTAATCATTTTGGTTGGGATTGCTTCAACCCATTTGGTAATGTAATATATAGTTTTGAGGATCCATCCATTACATGTGCTTGATATTAGTTTAATATTATTTATAAAATCAATATCTCATTGTTAGAATGGTTTGGTCACAATGATAGAGTTCAAATTCATTAGGGATATTTTCTTCATTCTCCAGAACATGCAACAAGATTTGCAATCATTGACTAATTGGTAACAATTGGTGAAAATAGTAGGACAATAATACCCAACCCTTAGGATCTTATGGGATATCATGGTCACAACAAAGTGCCTTCCTTCATCATGGTACTACTTTATTAGGGCCCCTATTAGGCTTCTTCTATGTAGCAAAGTAGAATTTCTTTGTATACTTTTTTAATAAGACATTGTCTAATAATAAGATTTGGTTTTATTTTGATCTGTATGCTCTAAATGGCTAGACAACAATTGAAAATAAAATAATTTCCAAGATGGTAACATGACAACCAAAAAGATGATACTAAACCACAATATGGTAGTACCCCAATATTACAAGGGCAATTCCACTTAAATTATACTTCCACTTATATGTCATGATGCAACATTTGTACATCACTATGCAACTACCACCTGTATGACATGATGTAACTTCCACTTGTATAGCATGATGTAACTTTAACTTGTATAGCATGGTGAAACTTCAACTTGTATAACACAATGCAACTTCCACTTGTATAACACATTGTAACTTCCACTTGTATGACATGATGTCACTTCCACTTGTATGACACATTTTAACTTATAACTTCTAATTGTAAGGCATGATGCAACTTCCACTTGTATGACAGAGTGCAACTTCTACTTGTACGATAGGGTGCAACTTCCACTTGTACCACACTATGAAAATTCCACTTGTATGGTAGGGTGCAACTTCTACTTGTATGTCATGGTGTAACTTCCACTTGAATGGTACAATGCAACTTCCACTTGAATGGTGAAATGCAACTTCCACTTGAATGGTACAATGCAAATTCCACTTGAATGGTACAATGAAATTTCCACTTGAAAAATATGGTAAAATTTCCACTTGAACGGTCAATTGCTAATCAGAGAACTAACGTGAATGACCAATTTTGACTTGGAGAGTTATTCCTACTTAAACGATGTCTTCATGTGAAATATAATCTTACCTCATCTGCACCTACAATATTGCACAAATAATAGTCTATGCAACTTACAACATTTAATGCAATTACCATTTAAACACACGAGAATAAATTTGAGGTAGAAATTTAATGTTACTACCAATGTGTTAGGTGGTTGTATATTACATTTTTTCCTTATTCCCATGCATAAATAATTGGAATCTCTACCCTACCTTTCTCTCTTTCTCTTCCTTCTTAACTCAATTTGCATGCCTATTTTTCTTCTCTCTATGCATACCACTCCCCTCTCCTTTTTTAATTGATTCCTCTCCCTCCTTTATATGTGAAATATTGAGATTACTTATGGTTAGAAATTACCCTCCTTATAACCATTTGAATTATCCTGCATCAAATCTCAAACATTGCCTAATATTCATCTTTGAATAAATGATAAGCTTTTGGGCTAATTTTTACTTCATAACAAGCATAACATGCATCTAGTTTTTTAATTGATTATGTGGGAATCCTTTTTATAATTGGTTGTATGGGATTAAAATATGACCCACTCATATTACATCATGACCACATAGTGGTATTGACAATCATGTATGTATTTCCTGGAAATATTTAAAATTAGGTCTCCTCCTTGAAAGTTGAGGTAGTTAATCGATTAAACTCATGCAATTTAAGAAGCATAATATAATTTGGTTAATACCTAGTCTTTAAAATGTGTTATGATATAACTAGAAAAATAAGCATGAAAAAGATTGCTATAGCATATAAAAGTGCAACAGAAATTTGATTATCGTATTTGGTAAAGTAATTATATTGCAAAAGATAAATTATATTAAATAGCAAATATATAATTCAATGATATCTAATTTGAAAAGGCATGATTCAAGTCAAAATTATTATCCAATCAAAATTGAACCTAAATATAGTGGTGATAATATAAAAAATTGGAAGGATGCTTATAATATTTTCATTGTTTATTGGGATGATTACATTAAAATTTTACTAACTATATTTTGTAAATGAGATGAACATTATTCATAGTCTATATGGAATATTAATTAAGTGAAATATTTTGTGTTCAAGAATGTAAACAATATTTGATGAGGTATAGTCAATATGAGAGCATATGACCTCTTTAAATTGTTTGATAGATCTTAAATTGTACATGGAAATAAAAATTTGCCTTTTAAATATCAAGCTTCCAATAAGGATATTCTATAAAAAAACATCAATTATCTAATGACTAGTAGTTAAAGGAGAACTCCTCTCAAATATAATTTAAGAAAAATAATGTCTATCTTGGTTCTATTTCACATGCTTTATGTGAGTTTAAGAAAAGTACATAATTAATCATGTATTATATGTTGTGTTCTATTATTTTATATATTTATCTATTCTTCATAATAGAACTTTTGGACAAGTAATATAAGAAGGTTTGCAGTTATTGATGGTAGTTATAGGTAGATATGGTTCCCCTCACAATCCAATTTGTTTGGAGTAATAGTAGGAATAATGAAGGTATACAAAGTATTGAGCAAGTGATTATCTTTTCTTCTTGGTTCTCCCTAAGATAAAGATAAATAATAATTTTGGTATTATTAAAGATCTTAATATCAACAGATTAATTGACCTGCATGGGTAGGATGCTTGAATCGTGAATAAACATGAAAATTTAGTTAAGGGTTAATCATTTGCTTTATGGATAAAAATAATCTTTTGAATTTTTAAAATAAATATTGATGATAATTCCATGGGAAATTTTAATCATGTTAATGACAAGTCATAAATTGGAATATTTAGACCAAATCTGACAAAAAAATCTATCCATATAAAAATCACACCAATCATAAAATAAGAAATCTATCCCTAGTTTTATTGATAAAAATATAAGCAAACAAAAGGTCATTTTGAACCTAGACTCATGAAGGACTCCACTATGCATAGGATTTCTCAACACTAATATTGATGGTGTCATTTAGGAAACCTAAGTGAGGCTAACATCAGAGGAATTATAAGAGAGACTTTTAAATACATATATTTTAATATGTTATATGGTAAGAATAAGAATAATATCAACATGGTTATAAAGGTGGTTGAAACTTACCAAGATAAGAAAAGGATCAATATTCTAGGGTTATTATGGCATTAGTTTTGCATATTGTTCTAAAATAATTTAGGAAGAACAAGAAAGAATGAAACTTGACACTAAACTAAGAAACATTATATATAAATTAAAATATATCTATTTAACATCCAACCAAGTATGATTCCACCATATAGAATGGTCAAGTTTAAATGACTTAATTATAATTGTACTAGATTAAAATTCATGTAACATAAAAATTAGGATACAATATTTAAGAGATGAAACTTTTCATAATTCAAATTAGCCAAGAACAAATTCAATAACCTAATAGTCAATTCATGCAAATATTACTAATATTTTCTATAGGATACTTCAAAAAATAAATATTAACTAATATATAACCATATTATGATGTTTATTACAATTATCTTTCAAAAATGAAATTAGGGTTGTGTTGATTCAAGGAATCATCTTAACTTATGAATTAGATTTTGTGCTCCCAAATCCAAGTTCAACAAGGATGGATGGGTTTACCAAAGGCTTATCCTAACCTCTTAATTTAGTCCAACTCCTTGTTATTCTCATATGAATCTCTTATCTAAACTAAATTACATGAAAATCAAGCGTGGAAATGAAAATGCATGAAATGTAAAGTGTAGAAAATAAAATTGAGAAGTTTAGAGTGTGAGAAAATGAAATCACATATCGCTTTTACATTGTACTGAGGATAGCATGTGATCAATCAACACAAAAAATCAAATAACATCAATGTCCACCCATTTGTTTAAAAATGAAATTTTTAAGTGACTGACAAGATGGGCTAGAAGGTACATGCCACAACCATCACATACTTAGCAAACCAAGAGGGAAGTGCCTCTAATGGAATGCATAAGGACTTGTAAATTTCTTACAAAATCATGAGTATGAAGCACAATATGGGTTTAAAAGAGTGTATCAACTTGCTTCTTCAACTAGCTCTTCAACTTGCTTCTTCAACTAGTCTTTCTCAGCAATCTCTTTCTTTAACCTTCCATTATTTTCTAGATTTGGTCACTTTCTACCTTAAACTATAGCAATTTTGCTTCTAATTTTTTATTATTGACCTATGTTACTTCACCCTTAACCATTAGTCAAGCATATTTCATTACCATGCTAAGTGTAAGTTGGTTAGCCAATTGGACCATTTAGCATAGGTCCATCTTATCTAGATCTATATTTGACACCTTAGCAATTAATTAGTAGGAGTTGGACCTGCTTTGATGGGATCAATTTGTATAGCCTCAAAAAAATACACTTTATCTCCCTTATTTGATAATTGTGAATGAAATAATATCTGATGCTTTAACGATGTTAGATTCTCTAGACTTATCAGCATAACTTGGCCTAGGTAATTTATTCATACTTGATGGGGAAGATCCTATAGATGTAACTCCTTGGGTATGGCTAATAGATATCATCACTCGCAAGAGAAGTTGTCATGCTTGAGATAAGGGGTGTATGGAGGTGGATGGCATGGATATGGGAGAAAATTGAGTGGTGATGACAAGGAACAAAATGGAAGTGGAATGAGTGGGATGTGATGATAATCCAACCAGTGTGATATCTAGTATGGAACTAATGGTTATAATACAATGGATTGGATGAGTCGATAAGGAAATGACATAATGGTAGTGGTTCCTACTGAGACTATGGCTATCATAAGTAGGGTGCCCCTAGGAGAACCGTGAGGTAGTGTGCCTTCTAGAGAAGTAAGTGCTATGTTGGTGGATAATGAGAGAAGCATAGAATAAGAATGGGAATGAGAAGAAGTTAGAATAGAGTAATAAGGAGGGGCAAAGATAGATTAGGAAGCAAATATAAATGAAGAAATAGTAGAGAGAGAAGGTAGAGTAGTGGATGGTGAAGATGGAGGATGTGTATGTAGTTTTAGTATTTCTCAACTCGAGAGGGGAGACTTGAGAGACTTTAAATCCTTTATTTGGGTTTCCTATATTATGAAGACATCATTTAGCTTTAAGATTAGTTTTTTCCTAGGTTTAATTTTAAAGAAATATGTAAATATGAATTTTTAATCTTATATGAGCTTTTAGATCTAAGTTAGCTTCTAGATAGCTTATGTTAGTTGTTAGGCTTAGTTTAGTATGATTTGGTTGTTATCATTCCTTTGTTGTTAGTAGGATTAGTATGATTATTTTTTGTTATGTATTTTGTGCTTATTTAAGCATTGGAAAATAATGCAAACATTCAATTCAATTTAGATCCACATAAATTAATATCAGAGCAAGAAAATCTTGCCTGAGGGGGAATTTCCCTCATTGAAATTCCCCCTTAAGCCCTACAACTTCCTATGCTTCACCTCCTTTCCTACCATAATTGTAGGCTTGGTTATTGGATCCTCAATAGGCTTGATCAATGTGATGTGCATATGCTTTTCATTATTGGATTTCTTAAAAAAATTTGAGTTTTTGCTTCTATTGATAATGTACCAGCCTCATCTTCCTACATTTTCTTACTTTACTATGGTGAAAAAGAGTCATTCAACATTCACATGGATGTCATGTTGACCACTCAGATTCATGTTTTAATGTTGCTAACACACCTGGAGCTCCCTAGTCATAATGAACTCTATCAAGTTGGTGTCAAAATTATAAAGGAATAAAAATCCACCCTTGTACAACTATTGCATATGCTACGATGTGATTCGTTGAACACCCTAATAATAGAGAACACTAAAACACACCATTTTTGTGAGGTCATTAGTGGAATATTTAGATGTTATAATATTTCCTACCTTTGGCTAAGTTAGCCCTTTCAATTCATTGAATGACTTCCATTGCCTTCCATCATCCAAATTGGAGATACAACAACATTCTTGCACAAATGTTCATGTTGAAAATTTGGCCAGCTTTCTATGGATGGGATTATGGCATCTCTATTTGTTCTATTTATCGATAAGATAGAGACCATGACTAATATGTTAGATTAGATGATGGTAAGATCCAAAAAAATTTAGATCTAGTCAACGCATAACATATTTCTTGAGCCACTTGTTTTTTGGATAGATAAAATTATTCAAACATGAAGGTGGTGGTGGTCGAGTTGGTGAAAGTGGATCCATCCTGATGCTACATAAGCTACCTCCTGGAGAAGATACCAAAATGTGACTTTTTTGCCTACCTATATTAGGTGGATTTATAGACGGTTTCTTCATTTTTTTCATGATTACTTCCTCCTCCATTCAATGATTCTTCCTTTGAGGAAAGCAAGGAAGGACCCATTCCTGTTTTAGATTATGACATTCCAGTTGAGTCTCCAAGGTATTGATTATTAAATTAGTTCACTTGTAGGTCTGAAAAAAAAAATTAGTGGCACGTTTTGATAAAAAAATGGTTGAGAACTATACTTTTTGGATTGAGAGAGAAGAACACACGAGGATTTGGCATGGCAACACTAATTGTGAACATTGATAGTCACCCAAGAATTGACTATTTTTGTACTATTGGTGCAATTTTCACATTGGCACCATTTGCAAAAAGTTTGCATTACTTTAATATTTTAAAAGCTAAAATTCGATATAATTTGATTTATTTATTTTATTTATTTTGATGCACCTTTCTAATTAATTAATTATTGAAATAATTAATTAATTTTCTATAGCTTTATATTAAGGTGCATAATAAAGCCTTTGTATTATTTTAAGAATTTAGATCCACTTGTCATTGTGGAACTGTAAAATGGTCTATTAGATCATCTAAAGCCTTTGAAGCTTTACAATGTCTTTTTAATCCTCCAATTTGGGTTCTTGCAACCTTCTTTGTACACTTCTTGAAAGTGTTATAATTTATGGACTTGTAATAAGGAGTGCAAGATTGGTGGTACCTGACACTTAATTATGTTTTTCCAATCTACTTCTATGCCATTTTAGAATTTATATGTTCCCTCAATCAGAGTTGAATTCATGTCTCCACCATTGTGACTTTTTGAAGGATTTGCATCACTCTCAAGCAATGGCTTCTAGAATTTAAGCAAGCATGTTGTGAGTCTCTTCCACCTACATTGACATCAATCATATTCATCGTATTATTATGGTTACTTTGACCTTGGCTTTGAGTGCTTTAGTTGTGGCGGATGTCTATACAACATGTTATTCATTCTCGTTTCTACCTTTGTGGCATCCTTTATCTTATCCTTTTATAGTTACTTGAATTTAGCCTCAAGTGTATCGGTATTAGTGGGTACCATGATGAGACACTGGTCATCTCTAGTCAGAAGGATTTATGCCATGTATTATTTATAAGGATTTTTTCCCTTTATTACGTGTTCCTCTCTTTGTTGTAAATATTTCCCATAGTGAATTGACTATAGTTCGAGACACTTGTTTATTAGGAATGGGAATTGACTATTGGTTTGATACACATGCTTCCAATTTTTAAGCATGAATAACATGAGGAGCAAGAAATATATTATGAAGAAGATTGAATACATTTATTTCCATGGTCTTTTTTAGCATTGTTTGTTTTTGGGTACTCCCTTCATAGGAGTAGTAGTCATTTCTCTATTTCTTGGAGGTGATTGTATGCTCTCTAGAGCAAAGTCTTTGGTGATTGTTTGCTCTTTTTTATTGAATAAAGACTCAAGATATGATTGTGTTCTCTCTATTAAAGAGTAAAGTCTTTTAAAGTGTCTCTATCTTCTTCATCAATTTGAGGATTGTATTTTGGGCACTTGCACACTACTAAGTTCTCTTCCACTTTCTTGTATAGGAATTGGAATCCATAACTTCTATTGTTGGGAGGCATGATGAGAACATCATATAGCCTTAGCATTAGTTTATTTCCAAGATTTATTTTTGAATAAATATGTAATGTAATATTCTAATCTCACGTGGGCTTCTAGATCTAAATTGTTATCTTCTAGATAACTTCTATTACTTGCTAGGCTTAGTTTAGTATGATTTGGTTGTTATCATTCCTTGGTGTTATCTTCTAAACATATCTATCATTTCAATATAGAATATCATTCAACGTTATGTTATGTTATGTACTTTGTGCTTATTTAAGCATTAGAAAATAATGTAAACATTCAATTCAATTTGGATCCACATCACTATTTCTATTATTGATACTTTGTTGTTGCAACCACCTTGGCAAACATTGATCCATATTTTTCAAAACCTTGTTGCCTATTAATTGTCATATTTCTAGTTGCTATGTTGACTACTATTAAAGTCATAAATTTAGTTGAGATAGTGATCATCGACATCACTTAGTTTTTAGGCTTCTCTTTTTGAGGGGTTGAGGTCACTACTACTATTTTTATTATGATCCTAGCCCTTTTGTGCCTTTGGGGCACCCTCAATCCCACGTAGCAAAAAAAATACCATTGAATGGACCATACTTTGTAGACTTAGGTATTGTATCTATTTCATATCTTATTTGTTGCCATGTGAGAATTTTCTTATTTGTATACCCTAAATTTTTATTATGGTTTAGTTTGATGTCTGAATCAAATTCATCCTTTTACTTATTATAAAAGATAAACCATTCTAGGGGATGATCATACCAACTTTCTATATTATCTTTGTATATTTTATTGCTCTTTAGAGTAGCAAGAGTTATCTCCTCATCTAAGTTGTATTTATATTAGACATTGTATCATTTTTGGGGGTGAAAAGGTATCTGGATTTTTATCATAGAGGATTTTCTCAATCATTTTCTTTGGGCCATAGGACCATCAGTATCTAAGCTATTTGAAACCCATCTCCCTCAATCTCACCTCTACCACTAAATGAAAACCACATAGCTTAAGAGTGATATGCATGATCTACAATTTGAGTGGGTAGAAGGTGGTTTTCTTCTATCTTTGAAATATTTAGAGTCTATGTAGTTGAGTTGTTGCATGTACTTTAGGTTGAAAATGTGGTTTGACATTGACATATGCAACTCAAAGGCCATGGTTAAAAATACATAGAGATAAATGGAGGATTTTGTCATCCCCAAATAGAAGTCTCCCTTAGGCCACTTTTTGTCTATATATAGTTGTTGCTTACTTTTTGTCTATCTGTAGTTGTTGCACCTCATATATTAGTCTTCGTGCCTTTCCTCTAATTATTTTATAATAACCTTGTACACCGTGTCATAGAAGTGGTAGAAGGTATTTTCCACTTCTTGGCAAGATACGTTCATGCACTCCACCATGATCAAAGTTTGTCCATCTTCTCCTTCCTTGTCTAGCTAGATGGTGGAAAACTAGATTTTATCCTAGAATAGGACTAACTAGGCCAAGTAGGAAGTATAAGTGAACCTCCTCTCTTATTTGAATTTCTCTAGTTGGATATCCACCTAGTAAAAGATATACTTGGCATAGTTAATCATTTGGGAGTGGCCCATATAGGTTTATATGGCATGGAGTATAATGACATGTTCTTCAAAAAAAGTCTTGTCACTCCTCTCCCCTAGGATCATAGATATCTATGACATTACCATTTAAACATATTTCTTAAATTAGTCCAACTCTAGCAAGATACTAACATTAGATGGTAGATCTTATTTTCTTAATTAAAGGTTTAGGAATCTCTACCAATATACATTGGTTTAACCATAGTAGAAGTCCTCCTAGGTTTTGGGGCTATAGGAGATACACATGGTTAGGTTATCGAACAACCTTCAACATGTTCATTATCACTCCCTATCATATATATAATACATCCTTCATCCATTAGGGTAGCCTAAAACTCTTGTTGGTCAAATCATACTTTTTAGCTATCACTTCCACTAGTTTGGGGTAACTCCACATTTGGGAGAATAAATTCATAGCCAAGCCCAATGTCCAAATCTAAGTTTTACTTTATGAGTCTATTTAGGTGCCTAGGTTGTACCTCTTTAAGGATTATTTCCTTACTTGTCCCATGGGGTGTGTATTTTTTTCCTCCTCCACCCTCTAATATAGATCCTCAAAATACTCTTTTGGTCTCAAGAAGTAGAGAACCTTACCTTTTTTTTTACCCCTTTTCTTCTTTTGTGCTTGCTTCCTTAATGACCCATCCTCTACTATGGTGGCTGTAATGGGTTACAATGTGAATGTGAGATATGGAGCAATAGTTTTGAAATGTAGAAACATGACCTATAGTTCTAGTAAGGAAGGGTTGGAAAAAGTAGATGTGGTGTCCATGATGGAGAAACAATGAAAAATGGGTAAAAAGGTTTAAATTTTGGAAAAGAAGGAAAATATGGCCTTTTGGAGGTAGGAGTGATTTACTAATTAATTAAAAGTGGTTAACTAACAAAAAATGGTGTGATTCGCTCACTAAAAAAACATTAATCTATCAATAAGGAGCAATTCACTCAAAAAATTGAAGTGATTAGCTTCTAGAAGTGAGGTAGTTCGCTTAGCTAAGAGGGAGTGATTATCCAAATTAGTTTGAGTAATTTTCTAGTAGTTTGTGAGTAATTCACTCATGTTTACAAACTTGGTTAATTGTGATTTTATCATTTCTCCTTGATTGATTCATTTAGATACCAATAGGGAGCTTCAATGGGGTTGTGACCCATTGGCCTTCATCATGTAATTGGTTTTATGTAAATTATTATGGGTTGCTTGAATGGTTGGATTCATGATTGCAAATGAGGCCTACTTTAGGCTCCCTTGCATTTTTTATAAACCCTAGGTAATGCACACAAGGTTCAAGCCACCTAGGTAGGGCAATCAACCCATTAGGGTTTAATTGGCCTAGGGTTGTAGCTTAGACGTGCCTTGTAGTATTCTACCGATTTGAGGGGAAAGATGATATTTGGACAAAAAGTTATGAAATTTGAAAGAAGGATAAAAAAGAAAAATGAGAATAGTAGGAGAGGAATATTCTTTCTAGATTAATAGCCAATACTAAGTACATACATATTCTTTTGTCTGAAATTCTTGCTACTATATAAGAGGGAAGTGTTTCCTACTCATTGATATAGGTAATATTACTCCTTCCATGGAGGAAATATTGTAGGCATTTATACCTATAATTTGAGTGATAAGTAAGATCAACTCCATAGTGATTCAAACTTTTGATTATATCCTAGTTTTATGCATCTTCATCCATTTGGGCACAATATCTCCTTCCTTATATTCTAATTTCATAGTTTCCTTATCAAACCATCTCTTAATGGATTCTTTATGTCACATCATTTTCTTGAAAGTATTTTCTCTCTCTTATTCTAGGTCCAACAATGTATTCAATGTTTATTGCATGTGTTTGACATTGTTTTTCTCCAAATTGAGCTACTATAACATTTGGATGGAAGGGAGCTCAAGGTTAATTGATAAAATTACCTCTTTGTTGTGTACTAGCTTATAGGAATGACCATGTGGTTTATTTTAGCATCACCCTATTTTTCTAAAATACTCTATGTAGCTTTTCATGCTAGCCTCTTGTGGTTCTAAAATGGTCCTTTTTAATATTCTTATAATATTCTTATTGGATGATTTGGCCAATTCATTTCCTTGAGGATAATAGTTGGATGAATTTTTGACTAGGAATCCATATTCAATGGAAAACTTCATCACTTTAGCTCCTTTTAAATAGGTTTCAATATCTATGACAATGATGATAGAATTTCTATACCTAGGAATGATATGTTCAAGGAATTTCACCATTGTTTCTTGATTAATCGTTTTGGTTGGGACTGCTTCAACCCATTTGGTAATGTAATCTATAGTGATGAGGATCCATCCATTACATGTGCTTGATATTAGTTGAATATTATTTATGAAATCAATATCTCATTGTTAGAATGGTTTGGTCACAATGATAGAGTTCAAATGCATTAGGGATATTTTCTTCATTCTCTAGAACATGCAACAAGATTTGCAATCATTGACTCATTGGTAACAATTGGTGAAAATAGTAGGCCAATAATACCCAACTCTTAGGATCTTGTGGGATATCATGGGCACAACAAATTACCTTTCTTCATCATGATACTACTTGATTAGGGCACCTATTAGGCTTCTTCTATGTAGCAGAGTAGAATGCATTTGTATGCTTTTTTAATAAGAAATTTTCTAGCCTTTGGTAGTGTTACATTTTGTCTAAATATTGCTCTCTATTTGGTTAAAAATCCTCCAAGTGCCTACCCAATAGTGATGTATCTACACATATCTCCCATCCATCCGGTCTCTTCATAGTTATCTATTTCTTTAACTAGAGAAATTTATTCTTCAAAAGGTACCATTTCCAGTCTTTTATATAAATTCCTTCCTTTTATTAGCTTAGTAGGTTTGATCTTAATATAAAATTATTATATTTATTGATCCATCCAAACCTCAATTCATTGTGCAATGTAATAGACTTAACATCAGGGTGTACTACAAAAAAAGTAGTCTTGCTTTGTGAAAGGTAGTATCTAAAAATTTCAAGGCCTTCACGATGGTGAATACTTGTTTCTTAAAGGTCTTGACTCATGAAATATATGGCATGTTCTTCATTGTGGTTGTTTTCTTGGGTGACAACAACTACACCATCTATACCAAACACATATAGCGTGAATTATTTGGAAAAGTCTACATTAATTAGTACAATAGCTTTGGTGATGGTATCTTTAACATATTGAAAGGTTTATTTCCTATTTTGGTCCAATATAGGGATGTGTTATTTATCATCTTAGTTATACGCCTAACCATTTGAGCAAAAATATTAATTAACTTGGCTACAAACTAGATTTAACCTAGGAATGACCTGATCTCTTTGATTCACATGCAAAATGGTAGGTCTTTGATGGATTTTTATGTGATCAAGGTCTATGGATAACCTTCTTTGATACTATTTGGTCTAATATTTTTCCCTCTTGTACCATGAAAATATACTTCTTAGTGTTCAAATAAATACCACATTCTCTACGCCTTTGTAAAACTAACTCAAGATTCTCAATATACTTATTCCTAGTCTTCGAGAATACTATCAAATAGTCAAGGTATATGAGGGTAGTCTCACCTATGATCCCTATAAAATTTATATTCATAGTCATCTGGAAATTCACCCCTATATTCAAATATCCAAATGACATTCATTGGTATGAAAATATCCCCTATTTAGTGGTGAAAGATATTTTATATTGGTCTTCATCCTTAACCCAGTTTTGATTATATTATGAGAAGCCATATAGGAGTGACAACATTTATGAAACTTCTACCTTTTGCAATATTTTATCAATGGTAGGTAATAGGTAGTGATACTTTAAAGAAACCCTGTTCAAATTCCTAAACTCAACACAAAGTCTTCTATCTCCATTTTTCTGATATATTGAGATCAAATTGGCAACATAGATGGAATATTTGATTGGGAATATAATCTAAGCTTATAAAAGATTTAATAGCTCATTTTTTATCACTACTTATATCTTTAAATTCACTATTCTATGCTTATATCTAAAGGGTTTGGAATCAAGCTCTAATTCTATTGTATGCTTTATGATATTATGGTCATACGATTTGAGGTCTTCGTATAACCAATAAATAATGTCTCCATACTTACCAAAAATCTCTTTAAAAATGTTATTTTCTTCGTAAGTACAACTTTTCCCAATTAATGGACTCTTCCCTTTGGCTACCTTGACTAGGTGATATGTAGAGGATTTTATCTTGAGACTATATTTTCTTGTACTATTGTCTATGTTAAAAAGACTTTCTAGTATGATTAGGCCTTTATATAGCTCATTTGATTTTAGTTGTATGACTCCATATTTAATTCCATCCTCATATCAATTCTTTTCTTCAACATATCGGGCCTCTCTAATCATAAATTCTATAAATTGGTCATTATTTTTAAAGACTTGTAAGTGGTCAAAGTTATCTAGAAAAACAATTTTCATTTTTTTGGTTTATTCCACATATCATTTGTTGGGTCAAATTTGGCCACCATATCTACCAACTCATCTATTTTTACATTCATCCCTCTAGAAATTGCTTTGATTTCAAAAGAGTTGAAACTTTGAAGCAAATCACAGACTCAATGCTTATAAGATTTCAAGTGCTTTTATTTCATGGTGCACTAGGAATTGATCTGGTTCATAATTAGTTTAGAGTTGTCATATATTCTTAGGTCCTTGATTCCCATATTCTCTACTTTTCTCAAGCCAGTACAGAGTGCTTCATGTAAACAACTCTAAGAAAAAGTTAAATTTTTTGTAAAAGGGTCTACATGTTGTGCATAAAATAAAATATCATGAAAAAGGGTCAAATGAAATGTAATGCAATAAAATGCAATGTAATATCAAATAGGAAATATTTATAAATTGAACGTAATATACATGCAGTCGTCATTTGTAAACAATTTGTTAATTAGCATTGGTTAGCATTTGTTTTAAGAGAATTAGTTCTAGTAGTTTCGTCCTATTAATTTGAATAACTACCAAAACCATAGTATAAATAGACCCCCTAAATTTTAATTTGTATCCACTACCTTAGGAGAGCAAGCCATTGTATGAGGGATAGATGCCATACTGTTATAGCGTAAGACTAGGCATAGGATTGTTGCAGTCACAAATTGAACTGTAAATGAATTCCATGATAATGCAAGACCATTCACTTGTACTAATTTTGTCTTCATGGATGCTAGTATTTGTTGAAATTATGTGTGTGTTGTGTTACATGTGTAATTGCTTAAATGAAGACCAAGTGAGTAAGTCTAGTTTTAAGAGCTAACATCATCCTAAGTTAAGCATTACCAATGCTATCACAAACTAGTGTCAACAAATTATCGATATCATCTATACTAAGCTATAGATATCAGGGGAGTTGACATCCTAATTGTAGTCATGACTAGTGCTAATATGAGATAAGTCATTTTTTCATCATACTAACTACTAACAATCCAAGTTTCATCATAGGGGAAGCCATCATACCAACTTGCTAACCATCGACATGGACTATATCATCATAACCCATGCCATTATCAGTAATTTGTTTTCATGTTAAATATCATATGGGAGTAAGCTATTAGTACTGGGTCATCATAGGATGTTGTCATCTAAAGCTGGGCTAACATGCTAACTGTCATCTGAGTTGCACTATTTTCAGTTAGACTTTGTTAACATAGATGTATTCTTCTAGGATGTATTGTCATTTTCCCTCCTACTAAATTTCATTCCCTCATCTTGGGAATCCTCACCACTATCCACATTTAACACCATTACCTAGATCAATTTTGGTTCAATAAGAAGAAGTGAGCATGATAAACAAAAATATGAATAACATATTCAAGGTTGAAAGCATGACAACAAATAAATCAAACACTAATTATGAAGAAACTAGTGAGGATAAGTGCAATACTGGAAAATAAAGGAGTACAAAGTAGAGATACGTTTATACAAGCTAAAGTGGAGATGATGTGGAACCCCTTGGACAATGAGAGTTTGAGATCCAAGAGATAAATATGGTAAATGTTATTGTTGACAATAGATAATGAGGTGCAATATCCAATAGTCAAAGAGAATATTAGCATAGAGGGAGAAGATAACATAACAAACAAAGAGTAGATGGTAACATCTAAGCCAATGGAGAGGAGTTTGCTAATAGGTGTGAAATATAAGAGTTTAGAACTAGAGAATCTACACATGGATACTTGGGGAGGAAGACTAGAATCACATATTGTTTACTTGCAAAGGAGGTCGTGAAACATTGGTGCATAAGATTTTGGATGAAGACTATTTGGAAGAGTAGTACCAAAACATGAATTCAAGCAACCAATGATCAAATAGAATGGGATATAATCCCACAAGAACCATCATCAAGTGGCAAAGAGGTTTAAGGAGACCCAATGGTGCATGTCATAAGTAAAGTGAGCAAGCAAAAATGCCCACCCTTTACTAGAAAGAGAAAAGAATATCCAATAAGATACATCAGTACTTGCACTACCATATGGAAAGCAAACAGAGTAATGCAACCTATTGAATGGTTGCAATTGTTTCTGACCGCACTACGAGGAATGGTAATTGAATGGTTCTTAAATAGGGAAAGTATACAACCTTTTTGATGATGGGAGACTATGCGGGAGGGATTTATAAATGAATTTTTACCATTGCAATATGATTCTAAAATTATAACAAAAATATATGCTACAAAACAAAATCTAGATGAAGATGTCAAAAACTGTAATAGAATATTGAAGCAGTTAGCTGATAAAATGTAGATGCTACCAACCAATGGATTAGTAAATAAATGATTTATCGACAAACTTATACCCAAATATAGGAATAAAATAAATGTTGTGCCATCTTCCACATATGTAGAAGCCCTAAATAAAGCAAATAAATTTAAGAGTGAAGCAAAGCAAACAATGACTAGAATTGTGGGGCATCTGAGAAATGAAGAATCATATAGTGATACTAAGGACAAAGTATAAAATGCTATCTACGCCTTCAAAAAAGAGTTTGACAAAATAATGAAGTGAAAGGAGAAGCATGAAAATATAGAAAGGACATTTGGTGTTTGGTCTATAAATTAGAAGGATATACAAATTCCAATTGACCTAAGAATGTGTATTGTAATACATGCAATATTGAACACCCAATCTTAGATTTTCCATTCAACTTGAAGAAATTAAGGCACCAAACGATGATGATGTAGTAATAAGATAAAGTGAATACTTCAAGAAATGGATGAGGAGCAATGAATGGTGGGTATAGGAATAACCATTGAGAAGGAAGGTAAGGAGGTCAAAGTTGACTTCAATATGATTCAGATGGAAGACCTATCATACAATGCAAAAATTGCCAAGAATGAGGATAGTTTGTAAAACCTTATCCCAAGCCATAGATTATAGAAAAATCAAATGGAAATAAAGTTACTCACATGTGTAGATGGTGTGGACTAGGTAACCACAAGGAAGCAAATTGCTTGAATAAAACAAGTACAAGTGGAACATAGAATGTCAACCTAATTGACGTTGGGAAAGTAAGTGATAATCAAGCAAAATAATAGCAAGTGCTAGTGGTGATAAGAGATGGAGTAGGACCCAAAACCTATCAAAAAAAGGAATGATGGTAGGAATCTCATGATATGGTGAAGGAGGATCTTGAGAAGGGCAAACAAGAAAAATTGATCCAAGAAAAAGCCTTGAAAAATCCTAAAATAATGATGAAAAAACGATCATCAATGGAACGTCTGGCAACACAAGTACTAAGCACAACCATGGAAGTAAAACTATCCAATTTTCTTGGTGCAATACCTAAATTATATACCATAGTTGACAAGATGATGAGACAAAGAAAGTGGAGGAAGCATGAATAGTGGCCAACATTAAACAAGAACAATTTATTGACCCTACAATATTGATGATTGAAGCCGAAAAGAAACTAGCTTTGGTTCACATGGAGATATTGGACCATAAGCTGACTCAAGTAATTGTAGATGGGGGATCGAGTGTTAATGTTTTGCCTGAGAAGACATGGAAAAGCATCGGGGTACCAACATTATGATCTCCAAATTTTAGGTTGTATGGAGTTGATCAATATGGAATAGAAACAAGAGGTGTACTGGCAAATCAAAGGGTATGAATAGTGGAATAATACTTCACCTTAGATTTTATGATAATAGCAATGCAAAAACTTGTTTATGATGTATTTCTTGGACATGGATAGCTATGAATAGAAAATTTAAACCATAATTGGGAGAAAGAACACATTATTTTTAAGAAAGGGTATTATAAGTACATGATTATCCTTAAAAATCAATTTGTAAGCCAAGACATTACAACGTCGGATGAATCAAGAAGTTCATCATCAAATGGTGAAATAGGATATGAGCTTGACAAAGGAGTGTTGCAGTTGGAGGAGTGCATAGAAGATGAAATAGATGATGACAAAGGACTACTTCATTGAAAATGGAAGACTATGAAGTATTCACACCATAATGCTTATGCATCCACGTGAAAGACAAAATCCAAGAGGAAAATAAGGAACCAAAATATGGTCAAAATAGTTAAGAAATATCAGCAATAAAGAAGTATCAAGAGAATAAAAAGTGAATATTTCCAAAGAATTTCATAGAATATACTATGGGTGATAGGGTGATTGAAGATAAACCAACCCATCCCATTGATGTACTCAAGGTGGTTGAAGAACCAAAATCAGTGAAATATGAAGGACCAAGGATGGTGCAGGTAAACCTTGGCAAGGAAGGTGAAGAAAAGACGATCAAGTGTGGAGATGATTGGGATCCTATACTAAAAGCAACAACTTTCAAACTATGACACAAGAAATTATACCGTAACAATATAAATGAATAAAACAAGAAAGAAAATTTGATATTGCAATATGAACTCTATTTTGGATGCAAAACACCACTTGGATTACAATAGACCTCTTGAGAGAGATGGTTTTATTTTCAAAAGAGTTTTAATGGTGCTATAAAGTATCTCCTCAGTCACACTTAAAAAGTGTCAAATAGGTTTTTTAGCCTTATCACTTGACTACCCTAGGCCTTGTACCACTTCAAAATCCTTCACACAAGCCCACAACAAATCATTAATAGCATCTATGAGGTCTTTCGATATGAGGCCCAAATTCATGAAAAAGGATGTTGTAAAACTCACAAAAACCTTCAACAAATGCTACAAAAAGCATGTAACAAATTACAAAATCATTCAAGGGTGTTTGTCTTACCTTCTTACCCTACTGTTGTTTCTTTTGGGTCTATGTTTGTCTTCTGGTCCCAACCATAGGGAGTGAATAATTATGTGTGTTTTTTGGGGGTGGCTAGTTTTGTGTGGTCATAGGGAGTAGCTAGTTTTGTGCGGTCGTAGGAGGTAGCTGGTTTTGTGTGGTTGCAGGAGGTGGTTTGCTTTGTGTGTATGTAGGAGGAAGCTAGATTTATGTTGTTGTTGGGGCTTCAAGGTCATGTGTGGGCCTTTCTAAAAGTGTCCTAAGCTCTTGGTGTAGATATGATGTCTTGTCATTTACGATGTAAACATTACAAAAAAATATTAGCAAACATTCCATAGGGACTCCATTTTTTAGATGGCCTTGAGCTCTCCAAAGAGGGTACTTCCACTCGCAAGTTTAGGCATTTCCAAAGGGACCTAATGAAATTTCAGTATAGTTTTCATATGATTTTTGCGTGTCTCCTCTAATGGAGGAAAAGGAGGAATTATTTATAGGCTTTGTGGATGGTTGGTGAGAGAGATGACTTGGAAATTTAAGGCATCCAAGTGGTAAGGGTAAGTGGGATGGATAATTTGAAGTGTTCCAATTAGGGGAGATGTACCAAGTGAAGTGGTGGAGTGATCCTATTAGGATAGTTATGGTAAGTGAAGTGGTGGAGTGGTCCAATTAGGATAGTTGTGATCTAGAGATGTGGTAAGTGAAGTGGTGGAGTGGTGTTAGAGTGATGTGTGCACATGTGGAATATGTGACAAGTGAAGTGGTGGATTGGTGTGTGGACATGTGGGAAGTTGGGATGGGATGTCACATGATGGCTTAGAGTTGTAGAGAGGGGCTACGAAAATTATTATTAATTTATACATTTTTATTAATTTCCATTATGCAAGAAGGTGAGTTTTTTAATTTATTATTATTATTATTTATTTTGGATTTTGAGGGATTTATGTGGGAGATGGGTGGAACTAAAAGAATTCAAGAAAAATGGAGAGAGAATAGGAGAAATTAAGGAATTAAATGAATTTAAGAGGAAAATAGAATAATTGAAATAATTTGGGGCTTTTGGTAGATTTTGGATATTTTACAAAATTGGACAAAATGGCTTTACGTGATTACGAACTTAACACATTTTGGGTGTCTACACAATATATTTATGAAGTACAAGGATGTGTTAGCATGGACATACAAGGATTCTAAGGAGATACCACCCAAATTGTGCGTACACAAGATTCCTTTAATCAAGGGTGTGTAGCCAATGAGGAGACACCCATATAGGATGAATCCAAAGTATGCATCTTTGGTGAATGTCGAGATCGATAAAATTTTGGACATCGACATCATTTTCAAAGTTATGACAAGTGAGTGGATCACCATAGTGATCACCTTGAAAAGATAAGCAAACAAAATCTAGATTTATGTAGATTTTTAGAGGGTGAATGTCATAACTATAAAAAATCCCTTCCCAATCCTATTCATAGATTCTATATTGGAAGAACTAGGCAAGCACGAAATCTATTCATTTTTAGATGGATTTTTGGGTTATAGCCAAATCTATATTATGGAGGAGGATAAGTTAAAGACCACCTTCATAGTAGGAAATGAAATATACATGTAAAATTGAAAGCCATTTGGATTATGTAACGCACTTGCTACTTTCCAGAGGATCATTTTATATATCTTTGATAAAATATCCACATGGAACTTTAAAGATTTTCTAGATGATTGGTCCCTGTATGTCCAAACAATAGAGCATTTAAAGGTATTGGATGAATGTATGAGTTTGTGCCAAAAATCTCAAATAGCACAAAACCTAGGGAAGTGTGTATTGTTGGTGCCTAATGATAAATTACTAGGACATATTGTGTGTTGGGAAGACCTAAAGCTAGATCCATATGAGATACAAGTAATATTACTGATGGAAGAACCCCATGATGTAAGCTCCATAAAAACCTTCTTAGGAATGATGGGCTAAAGAAGCATGTTTTGATTGGTAGTAAGACAAAGAAAGAAGCATGTAATCATATATCAACTTTCAAGGATCCACTTTGGAGAACCTGCACAAGGAGACATACACAAAAAAATTCCCAACACACAATCATTCATGATAAGCGTGGTACCAACATGGTATAAACACATAGGGGAATATCTATCGATAGGAGAGATGCTAAAGGAGATGACAACAAAACAAAGAAATATTATTATATAATTGACACCATTTTCATTGATTGTAGGCTTGATGTACAACATGGGAGAAGACCACATTTTGAGAAGGTATGTCATGGAATATGAAGTGCAAAAAAAACATTAGCGGCATATGAGGTATCAGCTAGATGTTATATGGGGCTTGATGCAACAACAAATAAAATATTGTTAATAGGACTGTGGTGATTCATCCTTTATCACAATGCCAAAGAATATGTGAAGGCATGTGATTTGTTTCAAAGGATAAGGAAGTCGTTAAAGAGATACTTCATGACATTACACCCTTCCCAACATAAAGAAAATTTTGAAAGGTGGGGATTATATTTTGTGGGACCACTTTGAACAAGCCAGAACAGAAAGTGTCAATACATTGTAGTGGATACAGAATGTTTGACAAAATGGATAGAAGTGAGGTCTCTACCAGATAACTTTGTAAGAATAATTGCTCACTTATATGAAAAATTTATCATGATATTTTGAATTCCCCTACAATTCATGAGTGATAGGGGAGGTCATTTCATCAATAAAATCATTTAGAATATGACTACAAAATTAGAATCTTTCATTCGCTCTCTAGCCCATACTATCCTAGGGCAAACGAATGGTAGAGGCAACAAACAAGGTCTTGGTTTTCATAAAGTATGAAACATGTGACATGGAAGGTGTTGATTGGAAAGAACAATTATTAATAGTATTATGGTCATAGAGGACAAATTTCAATCCAACAACTTACCATACACCCTTTTAGTTGATGTATGGGTAGGAGGCAATCATGCCAATTGAATTCTTGGTACCTATTCTATAGGTAGCAGTGTAAAACTACCTAAGTGACAATGAGAGCATAGAATATAAGCTCATGACACTAGTACAAATAGGAGAGAAAAGGATGATGGCATAGTGGGTGATAGAGATTACCGAACAATGACAAAAAAATTGGCACAATAAATATTTACGATAGATGGACTTAAATATTGGTAATTTGGTACTAAAATTTAATGAAAATAGATAAATCAAGCCAATTAAATTTAATACCTTGTGGCTTGGACCCTTACAAGTAGAGGAAGTACTAGATAATGGGGTTGTCTGACTAAATAAATTGGATGGTAGAATATACCCCAAAATAGTGAATGATGGTTCTAAGTTAAAGGTGTATAAGGCAAAAACACAAGTAAATGTGATCAACTTATAATAATTACAAGGAGAAACTTTTGGGAGGACAACAAAAGTACCACAACTAGGAATGCAATTTTAGAAATGAGGAGAGCCCAATAGAATCATTGATCATTATACTCCAGAAGAGGAATGAATGAACTTGGAGTAGCTATTCAGAATAGAAAGAGAATCTATAATAAAAAAAAGGAGTTGGAACCTCAACCCAAGGAATGCAGAAGATTACAATTTCATGTGATATTTTTGAATAACGAAGGCGAAGATAGATTTCAAACCCTCATAGATATTGCATTACAAGAAATAGAATCTAAATAAATATAAATGAAGGATGGGGATCCAAATGAAGGCTCAATAATTTTGCAACAAATTATTAGAGAAACACATCAATTACAAGAAGAGTATGAACCCCTAAGGATGTATAATACGCGATTAAGAGAGCAAGTGGTTTATGAGTTGGATAAAATAATGTAACAGATAAATGAAAAAGAAGAATTAAGATGAGCAAAATTAGATGAATTCAACCAATATCTAGAAATATAAAGAGAAGTATTAATGAGAAGAGCTAATGGCAATGAATAAGCACCATTAAAGAATAGTCTCTTCTCCTTAAATTATAGCAATTCATATTTAGAAACACTAATAATTCAATTGAATACTAAAAATTCTTCTAGTACAACTTTCCCATTGATGAGAAGGTCCAAAAGGAAGAGGAACATGATACCACCAAATCCTCATAGACAAGGGCAAGATGAGATATTAGAACTACAAAGAAGAATCAAGGATAGACCATAACAAGGTATTGCTGATTTTACAAAACATCAAGTGTGCATAGAATAAATTGTTGCAATTTTATGGAGGTGCCAAAACAACCTAGGAATGGATGATGGATTGAAGACTCAAGTAGCGATGAAAATATTCCTAGAGACCCTAATACTCCATATCCAAGTCCCAATCATGTAAGAAGAATGAAAATGGATGAAGTTTGAATTTAACAAAAGGGGATATGATTCCTTGAAATGGTTCAAATTGAAAATAATGAAACACTAATACTCGAGGAGCAAAAGGATGATAGAGTAGAAAAAAATTCAAGAGGTGATAATGAGCCAATAAGAGGACCACAAGGGAGACCAAAAGTACAAGAGTATGGAACTACTGCTAGACAATTAATAAGATGGCCTATGTATACAGTAGATGAAGGAAATTATTCTAGTAATGACTCTGACTTATCAGACCAATATAGAGGTGCACTAGTAGAATGTGAACTACATAAACTATTTGAAGAGGTAATATGGCATAGACTATTGTTATGGGTAGATCAAAGGTTGAGAACTCTAAGGAAAATATCACCAAGAACTCAAAACCATGAAGGGCAACCAAAAAGGGTAGAATTACTTGATCAAGAGAGAAATAGAGGTAACTTGAGAAATCCCAGGTGATTTATAGGTCTTCTTTGTAACCCAAGTATACCTAACTAAGTGGGGAGTTTGATTGATCTCCTTCTTAGTAGCTCAAGGAGGAGAAATCCCTTCCTACTACCCATAGGTCAACTGATTAGGAAAGTAAACTATAAGGACTATTTGTAGATACAATACAAAACAAACATCAACCATGAGTTCACAAGAATAGCCCATCAATACCACCTTGCCAAGCCCATGGAAACCAAATACATTATCTTGAAAAAATAATTAAATGGATGAATCTCAGATAGCTAGGATTTGATAGTCCCACATAAGAGATTTGACAAAAAATAAGGGATGGACATTTGGAAAGATTTTGGGAGAGACAAGGATTGTAGAACAAAGGCCAAGTACCACCAAGGACTCTAGTTCTAAGCCTAACATACCAAGCAAAAATATAAATTAGGAGGCATGACAATAACCAAAGATGAAATAGAAAGACTATAAATAGGATGACAAAGTAGGTAGTTGTAATGATGATGGCAGAGTAGTCAGTCATTAGGATGATGACAAAGAAAGCAACCATCATGATGATGGCACAATAATCAGTCCTTAGGATGAAAAAAATGTAGATGGCCAACATGATGATGAAAGAAGGGAAGGTCATCAGTTATTCAACTATTTGCACAGACAAAAATAGGATGCCATCATGAAGAGGAAAAAAGGATATATTGGAAAATTATTAGGAGTTGGAAATTCCTGATAAAAAAAGCAACAGTAGAAAACACCCTAAAGCTGAGGAAATTTTTAGAATAGATAGCAGATAAAATAAATGTATGATGATGGTAATTCAATGAGGGAAATCGCAATCACAGGAAAGAGGAAGCATCATCAACAGAAAAATTTGAAGTTCACATTGGAATAGCCATGAGATTCACATAATATCAATGACACATGGTAGGGACCCATGATGTAAGTAGTGTAAATAAGAAAAAGATAAAAATCCAAAAATCCAAAAACAAGAAGAAAAAAAATAGGAAAAAGGATGACAATTTCATGCAAGGTGACAAGGTGGCAAACATGCAATAGTCTACACATGCAATGGAAATTAATGAATGGTTTGCATGGGTGGAAATGATAACAAGTAAGGGTTATAAATACAGATGACCAAGGAGAGAAACACACGTTGCAAGTAGATCATTTGCACAATATCCAGTAAGAGCTTGAAGACTTGTTGGTAGAAACACCTATGCATTAGCAATTTTCCAAACCATATGAAGGATGCCATATGTCATAGAGAAATTGACAAACATTAAGGCCTCATAAAAATTATAGCAATTATCCATGTAATATAATATTAATTATGCTACCATATTCATAGCTGAATGCACCAATGGATCATTACAACCAAGCCAAAAGCAAAGGACGAGAGCGTATGTCCTAAGCATAACTAAAGGCAAGCCAACAAAAGTTTACAACTATGAGGAGTCAATAGTTATCATCATCACCCTTGTCATCCATAGACTATTTCTATGGTCAAGATATTGTTGTTCCAAGAAATCAAAAGCAGACTTACTATCAAAAACATCGATAGGGAAAAATTATCATCAAGCAATTCGATAGGGAGAAACTATCGTTAGGCAAGTTAACTGGGGAAGACTGTAATTAAGCAAGTTAGCTAGGAAGAGACTGTCATTGAGTAATTTTAATAGGGAATACCACCATCATTAAGAGATAATGGGGTAGAACAAGAGAAGAAGAGGGAATAACTGGCACCAAAAGAAAGGGAAGCGGGTCAACCATAAAGAACTCAATTGTACCCCATCACAGTGGAGGAAGGACAAAGTGATGAGCAAAATAAATTGCTAGCCAAATAAGAAGAGGATCCATAATAGAATACTTCTTGGGGAATTAGTACTAGCTACAGGAGAGAGCAGGCAGCCACATATGTCATTGGAATAGTAGATGATCATAGAAGGAAAAGTGAAAAAAAAAATTGATCTTTTGGGTAAAGGAAAAGAGGTATTGTTAGATGAAAATTTTGAAAAAGATGATGATGGTTTATCTAAACACATAATTCTTGAAGTGCCTAACTTTCAAGATCCAACAAAAATTGGTTCACGCATTAATCAACAAGTAGTTGCTTGTTTTTCCAAGCTAACCCAATTCATGAACAAAATACAATTGGATTTTTAAGTGGGTTGTGTTATATAATGGAAATAGTGGCAGTTGATGGCCAAAGAACTTAATAAATTGGTGTAGTGGGATAGAAAAGGGAAACAACAATCTAGTATTTCTAGGAGTTATCAATAACAACCATGGTATTTACCAATGGAAAGCCTCAATACCATGGAAGGGGTAGAGGAACTGCCACAAGGAACCTTGACACTTTACCTAGAACCTACTCAACTTTACATAGTGGGTCATGGAACTCTTGCATCTTTTGAAAGCATAAAGGGAATAAGGCTACAAGTAGAACTGGTACTAGAGGTAATTCTAATGTATAGTCAAATGAATTTTGTAGCACATTTGATATATTGGCTAGCTGAAGGGATTAAGCAGCTCCACTTGGTTAAACAAAACCTTATGCAAATTTTATAAGAAATTGAGGGTAAACCACATATAATAGAGGAAAAAATATAGGAAATAGAACAAAATACAAGAACTAACCTTGCTCAATTGAATGAAACTATGATGTAAATTCAGGCAACTAAAAAAAAATTGTAGAATATTCATGAATAACTCAAGGATAGGGATAAGATCATTGTGGAGATGGAAGAAAAACTATTGCAATAACAATCAACAAAGACATAATTTGTGCAACAACAAGTAGAGTTAGTTGCTTATAAGAATCGGCTTGAAGGAGACTTGTTGGATGAGCTTGAATGGGTAAAATAGGAGGAAGCGTTTCTTAGAGAATTAGCTTAGACACAAAAATGTGAAGCAGTTGAAAAATAAGTTGGAACAAAAGAAACCAACCTTTCCAACATTGACCCAACAAATGATGAAGATTTTTTTTTTCAAACAGGAAGAGGAGATCTTGCAATAATTACAAGCAATATGGGATAAAGTTAATGCTTATGGGGTGGAATGGGCCAAGTATTATAGCTATTCCAAGAAGCTACATGATGAACAAGAATTCTACAAGATCCATGTTCAAAAATTAGAAAGTCTACAAGTTTTAGAACCAAAAGAGACTGAGACCCCAACAAAACAACATAATAAGTTATTGAGGACATCAACTAATGTAAAGGGGAGGATAGATGTAGACAGTGAGTGTTGAGCAAGGTGCAGCAACAATATTGTCATTGTTGTCAACACAGTCAGATAGATCTATTGATGCAGTGGACAGGAAGTTCAAAAGCCTTTCAGATGCAGAAGACAGGAGTTCAAAGGTTACTCAGAGTATGTACAGTGATTGTCCAAGAAAACCGAAGTGGCCCATATGCAAAAGATCAAAGAAAAAGACAAGTAAGAAAAGTGTCGCGATATCGCGACATATACAACAGGCAAGAAAAACTATCGCGATTTCGTGACATGTTGGAAGAGAGAGAAAAAGCAAGAAAAACTGTCGCGATTTCGCGACATGTTGGAAGAGAGAGAAAAAGCAGGATAAACTGTCACGATTTCGCGACATGTTGGAAGAGAAAAAGGCAAGTGGAAAAACTGTCGCGATTTCGCGACATGTTGGAAGAGAAAAAGGCAAGTGGAAAAACTGTCGCGATTTCGCGACATGTTGGAAGAGAAAAAGGCAAGTGGAAAAACTGTCACGATTTCGCGACATGTTGGAAGAGAAAAAGGCAAGTGGAAAAATTGTCACGATTTCGCGACATGTTGGAAGAGAAAAAGGCAAGTGGAAAAACTATCGCGATTTCGCGACATGTTGGAAGAGAAAAAGGCAAGTGGAAAAACTGTCACGATTTCATGACATGTTGGAAGAAAAAGAGAAAGCAGGAAGAAGTGTCACGATTTCGCGACAAGTTCGAAGAAAAAAGAACAAGTAAGAAAAGTGTCACGATTTTGCGACATGTCACATTTTCGCGACTAAAATAGGAGAGAGAAAGTAAGTTGGAAAAGTGTCACGATTTCGTGACATGTCACATTTTCATGACAAAAGAAAGAGAGGAAGCGTACGGAAGTAGAAGTGTCACGATTTCGTGACAAAAGCAGAAAGCAAGACTTTGAAGGCAGAAGTGTCACGATTTTGTGACAATAGCAAAGAAGTGAAGTACGAAAGTAGAAGTGTCACGATTTCATGACAAAAGTAGAGAAGAAGACTTCAAAGGCAGAAGTGTCATGATTTCATGACAAAAGCAGAAAGCAAGACTTCAGAAGCAGAAGTGTCACGATTTTGTGACATGTCGCATTTTCATGACTCGAAAAGGACAGGAAGGCAGAAAAGCAAAAGTGTCGCGATATCGCGACATGTCGCATTTTCACGACTCAAGAAGGGTAGGCAGGTAGGATAACAAAAGTGTCACGATATCGCGACATGTATTTTCGTGGGCCAAAGCTAAGAGAAAGAGCAAGGAGAAAAAGTGTCATGATATCGCGACATGTAGCTTTTTCGGTCCGATGCAAAGAGAAAGAGAGAAAGAAAAAGTGTCGCGATATCATGACATGTTGTATTTTTGGGGGCCAAAGCAAGGAGAAAGAGAGAGAAAGCGAAAGTGTCATGATATCGTGACATGTATTTTTATGGTTGAGTTGAAGCCGATGAACCTATGACAACCGACTAAAATTAGGGTTTACAGGTGTCATGAAAGCCGACTAAGATTAGGGTTTTCATCACAAGAATTTTGTTATAAAAGGAGGGTTGTTTGGAGAATTGAAGTGTGTTCGAAGTGTGCAAAATACGGTCATTGTGCGTAGAGAGCAAGTCATGTCGAATCATTCTAAGTGTGAAATTTTGCTAAGAAAGTAGAGTGCGCAATAGGGAGAAGATGATTGTGAAGTTCGAGTGTAGCAAAGCAGAGTGTGCGAAGTGATTGCGTAGAGAAAGCAGAGTGCATAGAGAAAGCAAAGGTGACCAGTCATGGTCTAGCAAAAGCAAAGGTATCTTACTATCAATCTTCTAGTTTTAGAATTGAAGTCCAAGTTGGTGCTTGGCATCAGGGGTTGGTGCTCCTTTCTGTTGGTGCGGATAAATCAGGGGTTGGTGCTCCTTCCAGTGGGTGTTTGGTAAATTGTTTGTAAAGTTGTTGCTTTGCAAAGGCTAGATTTGGATGGTAGTCCAAGCAGTCATTTTTGAGGAGTAGCCACTTTGGTGAACCTCGTTAAATCTTGTGTTGTGTGATGTTCTCTTGTGATACTTGCTTTATCTGGTTCTAAGGTTTCATTATTTCTATTTTAAGAGCTATGAATTTAAGTTAAAAGAGCTACACTGATTCACCCCCCCTCTCAGTGTCATTGTAAGACTAACAATTGGTATCAGAGCTAAGTTCCTGTACAAGCCTAATCGGCTAGGGTGATCTTGGAAGTAACACAATGGCAGGTGGTGAAGGTTTCTCATCAAACAAAGCACCATTGTTTGATGGATCTAATTACGCATTCTGGAGAATCAGGATGCAGACATATCTCTGTGCTTTGGGATACGACATCTGGGATTCAATAGTTAGTGGATACACAATACCCATCACTCCTCCAAAAGAGGTTGACGAAAAGAAACTGTTTGAAAGTAACTCAAAAGCAAAGAATGCTATCATGTGCGGATTAGCAGACAGTGAACTAGTAAAGATCATGAACTGTAAAATGGCAAAAGATATATGGGACAAACTGAGGAGTATTCATGAAGGAGACGATAAGATCAAGGAGGCCAAGTTACAGACACATCGAGCTCAGTTCGAAGCATTGAAGATGAATGACGATGAAAACATTGAGGCATATATGTTGAGAGTTAATGGAATCATTAATGCGATCAGAGGACTCGACGAGGATATCGAAGACTCTACCATCATGAAAAAGGTATTAAGATCTCTTCCTCAAAGGTTTGATTCTAAAGTCTCAGCGATAGAAGAAGCTAAAAATCTAAATTATTTTAGTATAGATGAGATGTATGGTTCCTTGACTGCATATGAGATGAGGATAGGAAGATCTAAACCCATAGACAGAGAAGCGGCTTTTAAAGCTCTTAAAGATAAAAATGCAAAACAAGAGTCCGAGGAAGAAGAGACATCAGATGAAATGGAAGCAAACTTTGTTAGAAAACTAAAAAGGGGAAAAGGAAAATACAGAGGAAAGCTACCGCTTAAATGTTTCAACTGTGGAGGCATTGGGCATTTTGCGACTAAATGTCCTCTTAATGAGAAGAACAAAAATGATGAAGGATCGCACCAAGAAAGAAGTGACTGGAAGAAGAAAATGAATTTCAGAAAAGGCAACTTCAAGAAGAAAAGTTTCATCTCCAAAAATGCCAGTTCATCAGAAGACAGCTCCGGTGAGGATTCGAAGAGGAAACAGGTGAAGCTCTTTTCATGGCATTTGAAGAAGTAAAATCAGAAAAGGAAGAAGGAGTGAACTCTGAAGTATGTGGTGAAAACCCTGAGGCTGAAGTAGATCTAGAAGGTGAGTTGATCTCTGCACTTGAAGAGTGGAAAATAGAGAGGAAAAAGAATAAGAAACTTTCAAAAAGGCTTGAGGATGCAAATGAAATCATATCCAGTTTGAAAGTACAGATAGAAGAATCCAAGAAAATCTTCGAAGATCTTGAAGTGCAAATAACCATGAAAATAGATTATTGCAGCAAGCTAGAAGAAGAGATTGTTGGTTTAAGAATGCGACTAGAAGAGATGAATAAGAAAATCAGTTGTTATCACAAATGTGAAGTAAGTTCTATGAAGTTGGATAAGATCATAAATGACCAAAGGCCTGCAGGCATCAAATTTGGTCTAGGTTTCGTCGAAGGAGAATCATCAAATGGATCAAAGGCCAGAAATGTAGAATCCATAAAGAATGAAGATAAGAAACAAGTTGATCAAGGAAAAACATCTCATGCAAAAGAAAGCAATAATGCCAGGCATGAAAGGAGAATTGACAATGATGGATTCACCAATGTCACACATCAAAGAAGAAGAAGACCTATGGCTCCTACGGCAACATGGCAAAGACCATCACCCAGGTTCAATTATCCCTTTTCTGGTTTCTATTTTAAATGCAATGGCTATGGACATAAAATCTCAGATCGCAAATATAATGTAAGACCAAGGAATTTCACCAGTAGAAATGCTTTCTCTCCTTTGATGAATTATACAGTAGAATGTTATAACTGTCATAATTTTGGGCACATTGCAAGAAATTGTAGAAGTACATTTGCATCAAATCAGTTTCAGGGAAGAAAATTTCAACCAAACAGGATGAGTCAAAATAGAAAACTTCTCGAAAAACATGCACAAGCTATTGATAAGGGAAAGGCAAAACAAGAGCTCAAATCTACTATCAAAATGGAGTGGAAAGAAAAGGAGCGACTCAAGGAAGAAAAGGAATCCTTAATAGTACAAACAACATTTAAAGCACAGAATAAATATGTACCATGGATACTTGATAGTGGATGCTCCAGTCATATGACAGGTGACAAACAAAAATTTGAGAAGTTACGAGAAATATGAAGGTGGATCAAGTAAAGTTTGGAAATAATGATGGAGCTAAGATAGTTGGCAAAGGCTCAGTTAAAATTAGTGATGGAAAAATTAAGTCAGAAGAAGTCTTGTTTGTGGATGGGTTGAAACATAACTTGTTGAGCGTAAGTCAGATTTGTGATAAAGGTCATGAAGTAGTTTTTATGAAGCAGGTTGTGGAGTCAAAAAAACAAACAGTGGAAAATTGATAGCAACAGGATCAAGGACATCCGGCAACCTTGTACACGCTCTCAGAGACTTCAAAAGGAACTTGTTTTATTGGACAGGAAGAAGAAAATTGGTTGTGGCACAAGAGACTCGGTCATATCAGTTTTGATAATCTAGTAAAAATCACCTCAAAAAGGGCAATGAGAGATATTCCCACCATCAACAAACCTGCAAACAACATTTGTGCTTCATGCCAAAAGGGGAAGCAAACTAGAGTCACATTCAAAACAAAAGAGTACTACACAAGCAAACCTTTGGAACTAATACACACCGATTTATGTGGACCCATGAGAACACAAAGCATAAATGGTGACAAATATTTTATGTTGTGCATTGATGATTATTCCGAATGACATGGATATTTTTCTTGAAGCATAAATCAGAAGCTTTTGATATGTTCAAGATTTTCAAAAACCAAGTTGAGAATGAAACAGGAAAGAGGATCAAATGTTTAAGATCAGATAGAGGAGGAGAATTCATTTCAGAGGAGTTTACAGAGTACTGTGAAAAATACGGTATTAAGAGACAGTTTTCAGAATCCAGGACACCTCAGCAGAATGGAGTGGTAGAAAGAAAGAACAGGACAGTGCAGGAAATGGCACGGACTATGTTGGCTGAAAGCAGAGTAGCAGACAGATTTTGGAAAGAAGCGGTCCATACTGCGGTGTATATCCAAAATAGGTACATGCTGAGAACACATGAAAGCAAAACTCCTTATGAGTTGTGGTTCGAAAAAAGGGCAACAACAAAATACCTCAAAGTTTTTGGCAGCAAGTGCTACATCAAAAGAACTGAAGATAATCTTGGTAAGTTTGAAGATAGAGCGGATGAAGGTATTTTTGTCGGTTATTCATCAAAAAGCAAAGCTTACAAATGCTACAACAAAAGGCTAAAGAAAATTGTGGACAGTGCCAATGTTAAATTTGATGAAGGTAGAGAACGAGTAATTAGCTATGAATCGAACTACCCAATCTATGAAGAGGTTATTGAAGGAGATGAGGAAAACGAAATGGAAAAGATACAGAAAATTGACTCAGATGATTTAAGTTGTGATTCAGAAGTGGAAGAGAATAAGAAATTCAAAATAGGCAGCTGGCAAAAAAATCATCCTAGAGATCAAATAATTGGAGACCCCAAAGTTGGTGTTCAAACAAGAAGAAGAGTAGTAAGTAACTACTCTCTATTATCCAGCATTGAGCCCAAAAATGTTGCTGACGCAAGCAAAGATGAAAGTTGGATGAAGGCAATAAATGAAGAATTAGATCAGATCGAGAAAAACAAAACTTGGGAGTTAGTACCTAGACCTCGCAAATAAAAATATAATCGGGACTAAATGGATTTTTCGAAACAAATTGAATGAAGATGGACAGGTAGTCAGAAATAAAGCAAGATTGGTATGCAAGGGTTATGCACAAGTTGAAGGCATTGACTTTGAGGAAACTTTTGCACCAGTAGCTAGACTAGAGGCAATTAGAATGTTTCTGGCTTTAGCAGTCTACAAGAATTTCAAAGTTTATCAAATGGATGTGAAATCAGCGTTTTTGAATGGGAAACTTGAAGAAGAAGTTTATATTGAGCAACCAGATGGTTTCCAACTTGGTGATGATCCCAACTTGGTTTGCAAGTTGAAGAAAGCATTATATGGCTTAAAATAGGCACCCCGAGCATGGTATGCAAGGCTAGACAACTATCTCACTCAACAAAGGTTTAAGAAAGGTATGGTGGATAGTAATTTGTATGTCAAAACAGAAAATGGGCATCTTATTGTTCTTGTTGTATACGTAGATGATATCATATTTGGCAAGCAGCAAGGATGAGTCGTGTAAAGATTTAGCAAATAAGATGCAGAAAGAATTTGAAATGTCAATGATTGGTGAACTTTCGTATTTCCTCGGGTTGCAAGTTAATCAAAATAAGAAGGGCATATTTATTTCTCAAGTTAAATATGTGAAAGATATGTTAAAAAAGTTCACAATGGAGGATTGTAAGCCGGTTAGCACACCCATAACGACGAGGTTGCAAGTTGAGCAAGGATGACAAATCTCCAACTGTTGATCAAACCATGTACGGATCTATGATTGGAAGCTTACTGTACCTGACAGCTACCAGACCAGATATTTTGCAGGCAGTATGCATGGTAGCACGATTTCAGGCTAATCCCAAGGAGACTCATGTGACAGCAGTGAAAAGGATTCTTCGGTACCTCAAGGGTACTATGGAATATGGGTTATGGTATCCGAAAGGTAAAGACTTCACCCTTATTTCGTATTCAGATGCAGATTGGGCAGGATGTGTAGATGACAGAAAGAGTACCAGTGGAGGTGCATTCTATCTTGGAGACAGATTGGTCGCGTGGCACAGTAAGAAACAAGAATCAGTTTCTTTATCGACAGTAGAGGCAGAATATATTGCAGCGACAACATGTTGTACGCAGGTATTGTGGATGAAACAAACTCTGAAAGATCTTGGTATTAGTTTCAGTGAGCCAATATCAGTTAAGTGTGATAACACCAGTGCCATTAACATCTCCAAGAATCCGGTTATGCATTCACGCACAAAACACATTGCTATCGGGTATCACTTTTTGAAGGAGAAAGTTGCGAAAGGTGAGGTTAAGTTGGATTTTGTTCCAACTACAGAGCAAGTAGCAGATATCTTCACAAAACCATTGCCCAAGGAAGTTTTTGAGTACCTTCGCAATAAATTGGGAGTGGTCACACTTCCCAAGAATTGACTAGCTACAGGGATCACATTCTCAGGGGGAGCATTTAAGTATTTGATTATCTTTGTGCTCATGTTCATGATTTTTGCTAAGTGTAATAAATTGTGTCTGAGAATGTTGTGCATGGACTCAGGGGAGTCTGCAGTAGCCCTTTGGTATTATTGTCAAAGGGGGAGAAGAGTTACAGGAAATTGCACATGTGTTGCCAACAATTCCAAAGGGGGAGATTGTTGAGCAAGGTGCAACAACGATATTGTCATTGTTGTCAACACAGTCAGTTAGATCTATTGATGCAGTGGACAGGAAGTTCAAAAGCCTTTCAGATGCAAAAGATAGGAGTTCAAAGGTTACTCAAAGTATGTACAGTGATTGTCCAAGAAAACCGAAGTGGCCCATATGCAAAAGATCAAAGAAAAAGACAAGTAAGAAAAGTGTCACGATATCGCGACATATACAACAGGCAAGAAAAACTGTCACGATTTCGCGACATGTTGGAAGAGAGAGAAAAAGCAGGAAAAACTATCGCGATTTCGTGACATGTTGGAAGAGAGAGAAAAAGCAGGATAAACTATCACGATTTCGTGACATGTTGGAAGAGAAAAAGGCAAGTGGAAAAACTATCATGATTTCGCGACATGTTGGAAGAGAAAAAGGCAAGTGGAAAAACTGTCACGATTTTGTGACATGTTGGAAGAGAAAAAGGCAAGTGGAAAAACTGTCACGATTTCGCGACATGTTGGAAGAGAAAAAGGCAAGTGGAAAAATTGTCGCGATTTCGCGACATGTTGGAAGAGAAAAAGGCAAGTGGAAAAACTGTCACGATTTCGTGACATGTTGGAAGAGAAAAAGGCAAGTGGAAAAACTGTCACGATTTCGTGACATGTTGGAAGAGAAAAAGGCAAGTGGAAAAATTGTCACGATTTCGTGACATGTTGGAAGAAAAAGAGAAAGCAGGAAGAAGTGTCACGATTTCGCGACAAGTTCGAAGAAAAAAGAACAAGTAAGAAAAGTGTCACGATTTCGCGACATGTCGCATTTTCGTGACTAAAATAGGAGAGAGAAAGTAAGTTGGAAAAGTGTCACGATTTCGCGACATGTCACATTTTCGTGACAAAAGAAAGAGAGGAAGCGTACGGAAGCAGAACTGTCACGATTTTACGACAAAAGTAGAAAGCAAGACTTCGAAGGCAGAAGTGTCACGATTTTGTGACAATAGCAAAGAAGTGAAGTACGAAAGCAGAAGTGTCACGATTTTGTGACAAAAGTAGAGAAGAAGACTTCGAAGGCAGAAGTGTCATGATTTTGTGACAATAGCAAAGAAGTGAAGTACGAAAGTAGAAGTGTCATGATTTCATGACAAAAGTAGAGAAGAAGACTTCGAAGGCAGAAGTGTCACGATTTCACGACAAAAGCAGAAAGCAAGACTTTGAAAGCAAAAGTGTCACGATTTCGTGACATGTCACATTTTCGTGACTCGAAAAGGATAGGAAGGCAAAAAAGCAAAAGTGTCATGATATCGCGACATGTCACATTTTTGCGACTCAAGAAGGGCAAGAAGGCAGGATAACAAAAGTGTCACGATATCGCGACATGTTGTATTTTCGTGAGCCAAAGCTAAGAGAAAGAGCAAGGAGAAAAAGTGTCATGATATCGCGACATGTAGCGTTTTTGTGGTCCGATGCAAAGAGAAAGAGAGAGAAAAAGTGTCAGTGATATGGAATGAATTTGGGGGAAAGAAGGAGAAAGAAAGAGAAAGTATAGTGTTGTGATTTTGACACATGTATTTTTATGGTTGAGTTGAAGCTGACGAACCTATGATAGCCGACTAAAATTAGGGTTTACAGGTGTCATGAAAGCCGACTAAGATTAGGGTTTACAGCCGACTAAGATTAGGGTTTTCATCACAAGAATTTTGTTATAAAAGGAGGGCTGTTTGGAGAATTGAAGTGTGTTCGAAGTGTGCGAAATACGGTCGTTGTGCGCAGAGAGCAAGTCGTGTCGAATCATTCTAAGTGTGAAATTTCGCTAAGAAAGCAGAGTGCGCAACAGGGAGAAGACGACTGTGAAGTTCGAGTGTAGCGAAGCAGAGTGTGCGAAGTGATTGCGTAGAGAAAGCAGAGTGCGCAGAGAAAGCAAAGGTGACCAGTCAGGGTCTAGCAAAAGCAAAGGTATCTTACTATCAATCTTCTAGTTTCAGAATTGAAGTCCAAGTTGGTGCTTGGCATCAGGGGTTGGTGCTCCTTTCTGTTGGTGCAGATAAATCAGGGGTTGGTGCTCCTTCCAGTGGGTGCTTTGGTAAATTGTTTGTAAAGTTGTTGCTTTGCAAAGGCTGGATTTGGATGGTAGTCCAAGCAGTCATTTTTGAGGAGTAGCCACTTTGGTGAACCTCGTTAAATCTTGTGTTGTGTGATGTTCTCTTGTGATACTTGCTTTATCTGGTTCTAAGGTTTCATTATTTCTATTTTAAGAGCTATGAATTTAAGTTAAAAGAGCTACACTGATTCACCCCCTCTCTCAGTGTCATTGTAAGACTAACAAGTAGCTCTAAGAAAAAGTGAAACTATTTGTACAAAGGTTCACATGTGTATAAAATGAAATATCATGAAAAATGGTCAAATGAAATGTAATGTGGTCAAATGCAATGTATTGTTGACAAAGGAAATATTTATAAGTTGAATATAATATGCATGCAATCATCATTTGTAAACATGTTAATTATCATTAGTTAAGGTTGTTTTAAAAAAATTATTTTTGGTAGTTTTGTATTATTAGTTTGAAAAACTACTAGGTCCATAGTATAAATAGACCCCCTACATTTCAATATGTATCCATTACATTAGGAGAGCAAGCCATTGTATGAGGGAGATATTCTAGACCATTACAATGGAAGGCTAGACATAAGATTGTTGCAATCACAAACTAAACTATACATGAATTCCATGATAATGCAAGATCATTCACTTGTGCCAATTGTGACTTCATGGATGCTAGTATTTTGTTATAATTATATTTGTGTGTTGTGTTGCAAGTGTAATTTCTTAGACAGATACTAGGCAAGCAATTCCAATTGCAAGAGTCGATGTTATCCTAAGTTAAGCATTATCAATGTCATCACAAGCCAATGTTGACATATTGTCGATTCCATCTGGTGGACTCTCTCTTTTGATGTTTGTTTTTTTGTTAAACAGCACCTGCATGGGTCTATTTTTCTTTGGTCTAGTTCATGAAGTGGCTAGGGTGTAGACACCCCGTTTTGTGCTTCTCTACGTACTTTTTGTCATATGCTTATGTTTCTGGTTTTGGGCACCAGTTAAAACCTATATAATATAATTTCTACCACCTACCAAAAAAATATATAGACATTAGGTGGAGTTGACATCTTGATTATTGTCATGACTAGTTCCAAAATGAGGGAAATCGTCATGTCATCATACTAACTACCAATAGTCTAAGTATCATCATAGGAGAAGACATCATACCAACCTATTGATTGTCGATATGGACTATGATGTCATGACCCATACCATCATCAATCATCTATCATCATGTTAAATGCCATCTGGGAACAAGTCTTCAAGACTAAGCCAGCATAGTATATTGTTGTCTAAAGTTGGGCCGACATGCCATTTTTCATCTGAGTTGCATTACCGCCAGTTAGACTTTGACAATACATATGCATTTTTCTATTTCGTATTCCCTCATCTCAAAAATCCTCATAACTATCTACACTTCATATTCATCCATGTTATTTGTATAATTGAACAACCTACAAGCATAATGAATCTATGTTCCCTGTAATTCAATGAACTTTATCGTAGTGACTACTCCATTCTTCGTTCTAGATCCACTGAAGTACATAGTCCATGTATTTTTGCCTCCCTAACCTGTCAAGGTAGGGAGATTTGAAGGAGTATTTGTGATTATGTAGTTTCTCAACTTAGTTTCTTTGTACTTCTTTTTTGGATCTCCATCATCTTGTACCATACTAATTATCACATCCACTTTTGGATCTTGGTCACCTTCTTGATACTCATCATCTTTAATGTATTTTGGCAACTCATTCCAATTCACTATGTTTTCATCTTCAAGCTTGTGTAGGAGGTAGTTTCAAGGTGGTTTGCTCTTGATTTTAATTATTTTCTCATCTTTGGGCACTTTCATATGAGTATAGTCCATTGGTAAGTAACCATTCTCTAACAACTTATATATCCATTCTTTGGACAATGGCATCCCAAAGTACAGGGGTAAATCCATAACTATCACTTCTTATAATACTACAAAAAAATTGTATCTCACTATAGTCATGATTAGATCCTTGAGGACCCCTATCGCATTGACTCTTATTCCATCCATTTGGATAGGTGTCTAGTTATTTTAGTGTAAAGAAGAACCATATTCTCACAAATAGCTTTGGGTATAATTGTGAGCATTGCACCTAAATCCACTATTCAACTTTTGAGAATATACTTTTTATCCTGACCATCACATAGAATAGGAGCATCTTTAGAGTTTTTTATTTTGGAGCATTTTGTACATCAGATGGCTGACCTGGATATCTGGTGGTTGTTTTACAATCAAATTGCTCTACTCTGTGAACTACAATAGGTTTTGACTACTTATCTTTAGTGTAAATTTACTCCTATTCTTTTAGAGCTTCTTGGAGCAAGTCACATTGTCTAGGTAGTACTAATGATTCTAGCATACTAAATTCGGTCAGTGTTCTTTTCATATCCTTTACAATATTGAACTTGGCAAAGGATCCCTCCTTTCTTGTGATTAAACTTGGGGGTTATCTAAGGGCTACTATTTATCCTTCAATTATAAGAGGGATATTTCAACCATCTTTTGACCTCCTTGTGAAGTGGATCACTCCTATAACCTTCTTTTTTGATGGGTTTACCCATTGCTTCTCAATCTCTGTTGTTTTTTACTTGGCCCTTTCCTTTATCTACCATCTACTCTATATCATTTTATTCCCCTTGAGTTTCCTCCCGAGATGCATTTGTTTCTTCCTTCCCCATATTTTCCTTTATCTTTTACTTTTTTTGTTATGTTTCAATAGGTCTTTTATCTTACAAGTACAAAAGATATCTTCCCCTTCTAAGTACAATTGTACCCTTCCTGGTATGAACCTACTTATTAGTTGATTATTCTTTAGATATATTCCCCTTACCGTTCGTTTCAACTCCTTGTTGATTGACAAATATGGCATCATCTTCGAAAGTTAACTTTTCATTTGTTTCTATGGTACTAAAATTTGTTAGTATTATATTGTTAGGATTGGGCAAGGTAGGTACTAACTATGGAGTTTGGGACTATTGGAAAAATCAAAATTCATTAAGGAAGTCATTTGAACAATGGAGATAACTTGTTAAAATTAACATTGCTAAGTGTATTGAACGGTTTGAGAATGCCTAATGGTACTTATGGATTCATCTTCTTTGTTGGTGTTAACCATGTGATTGTGAATCTAATTTGTACCTTGATTAGCACTTTACCAAGGCGACTAGTCTTTTGTTAGCTTTGAGGCTTCCAATTTTGAGGTTGTTGCCATCGTTAATTTGCAGAATTTTTTTAATTTATCAAAGTCTTTATTACTTCCAACATTTTGTTCATCACAAAATTTCTATTGGACTTGTTAGTATGTTTGAATGGAGCAAGAAGAGCAGAAGTGGTGGCTAGAAGGATACTATGGATGACACATTTTGGCTAGGATGAGCGATTATGTACGATGATGGAAAAGAATAAATAGAGATGTTTGGTTGGGATTCAACATTTGAGAGAATCTGTGCATAGTATTTTGTATCGACATATTCTAGGAAATATAGACTATATACGAGAACATCTCCTCCAGATGCTTCTTTGAATGTTAGAATTACTATATGATGGTTGGTATTACATACCATTAGAGCTAAAACCATATTATAAACCTTTATTGTAATATGGTAGTGTTTGTTCTTCATTCGGTCTAACATTTTGTAGGATTAGACTCAAAGTCATCAAGAATCTTGTATGGATGTTTTTCGGAGGGTGTCTATGCATTGTATTTAACTAAAATAAAATTAACTATTTTTCATGGTACCAAACCTACACATAAATGGTTCTACTATTGATGTCCAACTAGTAACTAAAGTATCCAATAACCCCTTGTACCATAAAGCAACTTTGTCATGAAGGGAATAGATTAGTAAATGTACAATTATGTCCTGTTTTGATGCAATGAATTTTTTTTATTGGATAAAAAAAGGGGTTTTGAAAAGGACCCTAACCCTTTTTTACAAAATGAGACTACCAGAGATCAAGGTCACACCCCAAAACTTGGGCAAGAACAACAAAATAAAAAATACAAATGCCTAATAGAAGCAACACACCCAAAATAAATTGAAATCACAAAATTACAGGATAATCCCAAGAAACCACTTAAGCTTTCCAACAAAGGAATTAGATCCTACAAGAAAGAGATTGGAATAAAGTCTGAAAACAAAATGTAAATCTCACAAACAAAACCAAAACCATTGAAGGATAACTAAACCCCTGAGTTACTTAGAGCTCGAACCAACCCTCTCCTGCTAAGATATTTCATGAATTTCATGAACATAATAGATCGCCACCTGGAAGATTGTTTTTTTTTCTCTACAACTGGAATGAAAATGCTAGGGCGAGAAAATTTCTGAGCAGGCGAGAGGCAATGTTCTAAGGTTTGTGGAGCGAAGGAAAATCCAAGGCATCAGGTGGGTTGTCGTAGTGTTTTTCTGGTTACTGTGGATCTGAAAGAAAGTCTGCTGCCCAGGAGGGCCCAATGGGGACTCCTCTAGATCCTCTCTCTGGGAGAAAGAGCTCTTACGTTGAATTGCTAAAAGAAAATTCTTCGTCTTCTAATGACGAAGCTCAGAGAAATACTCTTCATATGCTCTTCAAGAACGCTGGAAAGAGCTCAACAAAACATCGAGTTAATGGATGCCTTCCGCAATCCGCCTCAAGACCCAAGATTGTCATCGAGCCAAATATGGTCGAAGACACAATCATATACAGAGCCAACCATGATCCGATCTCGTAGAATTCATGGGTATTCGCCCTACCCGAAATTTCTTGCATACTTGGGTCAGACAAAACTGGGAGCCTCATGGTGAGTACTCCTTATGGTTTATTAGCAATGGGTATTTCATTGTTAGTTTTTCTTCTCTAGTCGATACAAACAGGGCTTTTGAATCAGAAAAGAGGAACCACGGTCCGGCAGGGTTATTTGTTCAAGCCTGGAGAGTGGGTTTCGATCCTTGTATTGAACCTACGACTGTCCCGATTTGGATCTGGTTGTATGCTCTTCCAATGGAGTTTTGGGGTGAGCAGGTTCTGGAAATGATTGGTAACTCCCTCGGTAGACATCTGGATGTCTCCAAAGACACCATAGAAGGAAACACAGCTATTTTTGCAAGAATTTGTGTGGAAATGGATATTAGCCGACCTCTACCAAGCAGAGGTGGAACTTGAACCGGCGGGACTATCTTGGATCCAACAGACTAGATTATGAGGCTCGCCCTTCGGATGCGAGTTTGCCATAAACATGGGCATTTGGCCTGGTTTTGTCCAAATATTTTGAACACAAAAATGGAGGCCCCGCTTGGAATGCCAAATCGCCCCAGGGAGGGTAAGTCTACTCTTACCAAAGAACCATCCAATACTCCTCAGGGTAATGATGTTCGAAATATGGCTTTGAAGCACCCAAAAGAAAGAGAAAGCAAAAGAAAAATGGTAAGGAGCAATCACAACTCAAGCCGACCAATAGGTATGAAATTTTTAAGACACTAGTGGACCAAGAGGATCAAGTCATGGAAGGAGTGGATGGGAATATTGAGGACAATAACATCCATGCTCATGCTTCTCCTTCATCTCCCCCCATCCTAGAACAGGTGATTGAGTACACTGAGTTACCGCAGTTAGAGATTGCAGGGGCATTGATTGTGCACTCCCAAGCGCAGCCAATAATCAAGGATGTCAGCATGGGAATTGCAGAAAATAACAAAGAAAGGCTAGCCCTAGGGATAACTCAGGTGGAAAAGAGATCCAAAAATAGCACCTCTCAAGGAGCGGGCAGAAAATCAAATAAGGACCTACTAGCAGTTCAAGGAGACAAGTTGATCACTAGAGGATCGGTGAGGACAATTGATTCTTACTGCTCTCAAGGTTTTCAATGATTATTAAATCATGGAATATTAGGGGTTTAAACAGTAGAACCCATCAATCTGCTGTTCAAAGACTCTTAGGAAAATGCAAAACAGATTTTTTGCATATCCAGGAGACCAAAATGTTTTTAGATCTTGTGTAAAATAGTTAACAGAATTTGGAGGGGTGCTGGTCATATGGATGTGGCGGTCCAAGGTGCCTCAGGGGGGATTGTCACTCTTTGGAACTCTTTGGAATGGACTGCAATAGAACATATAGCCTAGAAGGGTGTCCTTACATCTCATTTTAGGAATAATGTCACAGCTGAACATGTTTTAATCACAAATTTTTATGGGGCTCAAACCCTTGATGGCCAGAGGCTTCAATGGAAAGTTGTACATAACATGAGGACCTCAAGGGAAGATTTAGACTGGATTATAGCTGGGGATTTTAATGCTAAATTATCTTTTAGAGATCAGGAAGGAGGATCCCCAATTTCAAACCTAGGGGATCGACTTCTGATTGCCCAAGTCCAGTCTTTTCACCTAGTGGATATTAAAGGCCCTGGACCCAACTTTACTTGGACTAACAAGAGGAGGGAGCCACATAGTTGGAAGGTAAAGCTAGACCATTTTTTGGTTTCAGAGGAGGCATTTGTAAAATGGAATATGAAATTCTAGATTTTGGAGGGCCCGGTTTCAAATCACTTTCTCATTTTGTTGGAGGGAGGGATTACGACAGGGCAGCATCACAAACCCTTTAAATTTGAGAATTTTTGGTTACAAAAAGAGGATCTTCAAAATAAAATTCCACAATGGTGGGAGGAAGGTCGTCTACCTTTTGGGACAGCAATGTTTAGATTCCACAAACAGCTTCATTATGTCAAAACTCAACTGAAACAATGGAGGCAAGCTAACAAGACAGACTTCCAGATCCAAAGAGCTCCTTTGGTGGCCATATGGGATGAGGTTCAAAAACACTTTAGGGAAGGAACAATTACAGAGCAGCTCAAAGCCGAGGATGATGCCTTGCGTAGAGCGGTTGAGGACATTGATAACCAAGAGGAGACCTACTGGAAACAGAGAGCAAGAACCACTTGGTTATTGGAAGGTGATAGAAATACCAAATTTTTCCATCGGTTGGCCTGTGCTAGGAGACAGATGAATAACATGGAAGCTCTTCAAGACAAGAATGGACATTCCTTTGATACTCTTCCTGGTATGCATTCCCATTCAATGGATTATTTTTCTAAACTTTTTAAGGCAAGTACGGAGCAAGATGTAGAGGCTCAAAATGAAGTGATTGATGTCATACCCTCTGTTATCTCTGAAGAAGAAAATCAGGCCCTTCTTAAACCCATTTGTAGAGAAGAACTGAAGAATGTGGTCTTTGGAATGAGTACCGGCAAAACTCCAAGACCATATGGCTTTCCAATTGAGTTTTTTCAGGCCTTTTGGGATACTTTGGATGAGGATGTATTTGTTGTCGTAGAGGAGTCCAGAGGTAATAAAAGAATGCTTAAGGCATTAAATCATACCTTCATAACTTTAATTCCAAAAGGGGAGGAGGGGGTTCATATTTCAGATTACAGACCTATTGCCTTATGCAATGTGATTTATAAAATAATCACAAAGGTAATGGCTGAATGGCTAAAACCTCTTTTACATAACATTATCTCCTCGGAGCAAGGGGGTTTTGTAGAGGGTAGGCGGATCTTGGATGGGGTGGTTCTTGCTCAGGAGGCAATCCATACAATGCAAAAATCTGGTAATAAAGGAATGTTCATTAAATTAGATATGTCAAAGGCTTATGATAGGGTGGAGTGGAGTTTCTTGTCAAAAATGATGGCAGCCTTTGGTTTTTCTCAGGACTTGATAGATTGGGTCATGAGTTGTGTATCTACGCCGTCTTATTCAGTATTAATCAAGGGTCTTCCCTCGAAACCTTTTGGAGCCTCTCGAGGTCTTCGTCAAGGGGATCCTTGCTCTCCCTATATTTTCCTCATTTTGGCTGAAGGATTAGGTAGACTTTTCCGGAGGAGAAGACATCAAGGTTTGCTAACAGGTATCAAGGTGGGTGAGGAATTTTTGAATCACTTACGGTTTGTGGATGATACGAGATTGGTTGGAGTGGCCGACTCGAGGGAAGCAAGAGTGATTAGAGATACTCTTAATGTCTACCTTAGGGCTTCAAACCAAGTCATCAATGATAAAAAATCCAAAGTGTTCTTTCTTAATCTTGATCAAAGGCTCTGGGACAGAGTTCTAGAGATCTTGGGATTCACAAGGACTTCTCTTCCAGTGGTTTACTTGGGGGTTCCTTTGCATTTCAAAAAACTAAAAATGGATATCTGGAAGGATATTTTGGATGGTATCAAAGATAGAATGAATCATTGGTCTCACAAATGGTTAAGCTATGGGGGTAGATTAACTTTTTTACAGTCAGTCATTCAGGCCATGCCAATTTACAAATTCTCTATCTTGGCTGCCCCTCATAAGATATGGAAAGAGTTGGACAACATGGCTAGAATATTTTTATGGTAAGGAGCAAAAGGAGAGAGGAAATGGGCCTTAGTTGGTTGGGATAAAGTTACCCAGCCCAAGGTAAAAGGAGGGCTGGGACTGAGAAGATCCAAGTTCAATAATAAAGCTTTGGTTGGAAAGCTGTACTTGGAGGTGGATTTCCCAACCAACCTCCTTATTCAACAGAATCATAACTAGTAAATATTTGGGTCGAGTTAACCCCAATGAGGTGGGTCGTTTCCCTTTGGATGGCCCTGGATCCCTAGTGTGGCAGGCTCTCAAGCTAGGATCTCAGGTGGTTAAAGATCGTTTGTTTTGGAAAGTGGGGAGATGGGAGAAGGCTCGTTTCTGGACAGACTCTTGGGATCAATACCCACCCATCATTTTTGAATTTCCTGAATTGCAACCAATTAAAACTGCCATAGAAACCAAAGGATCGGTTCACATTGACAGTTATTTAATCACTAGTCAGCTGGGGGAGTATAAGTTTAAGAAGTTTAAGAAGTTGGAGGAGTGGCCAATTTCAATCCCTCCGGAGTTAGCACCCATATTGCTTAAAATCTTGTCAGAAATATTTCTCATAGGTAGATACGAGGAGGATGAATTAGCTTGGGGCTATGGGAGCCTTGGTGTCTTTACAGTGAAGGACAAATATGAGAAGATCCTCCCAGAGCCTCCCCCCCATTCATTCTCGGTTGAGGATTGGAAAAATATTTGGCACTCCAAGGGCTGGCCGAAAGTAAACTTTTTTGCTTGGCAGTTTATGCACAACAAAATTCTCTCTTTTGACAATCTCAGATGTAGAGGAATCATCGGTCCATCTCAATGTGTTTTATGCTACAAGAACGAGGAAACAGCTGATCACATGATGTTTGAGTGCCCTTTCACTCGCCAGATTTGTAAGCATTGGCTTTCTTGTTATAAAATTCAAGTTAATGGTGACTTGAATCGGACTAATATCTGGAAAACATGGAAGAGGGGTAGATTTAAATCTAAAGCTCTTCGAATTTGTTGGGAGCTTGGACTAAACTTCATTTGGTGGCAAGTGTGGTTGGAGAGAAATGCAAGAATTTTCAGAGAAATTTTTTCCTCGTTAGATGGAGTTTGGCAGATTATTTGGAGCAAGGTTACAGAAACTGTTGCTCTCTAGCTATAGAGGAAACTCAGGTTGTTACTGGGCCAATGGAAGAGGGAGTTGAAGAGCAAGAGGGACAGGACAGAGCTAGTTGGAAACCACCACCAGAAGGCTGGATTAAAATTAATACTGACGGAGCTACAAAGGGCAATGCGGGTAGTTCCAAAATTGGAATGGTTTGTTGGAATCATGATGGATCAGTGCTATATTGGGAACTGCAAGGCTTGGGAAGAACCACAAACAATGAAGCAAAAGCCATAGCTATTAAATCCGCTTCTATTTGGGCTGTGAAACAGGGCCACGAGAGGATCATTATTGAATCAGACTCTCAAATAATGGTTGGAGCTCTTGATTGCATGAGAAACTTTGCTTTGAAAGCATGGAGGTTGAGAATTCTTGTCTCTCAAATTAAGGAATTATGGAAGGAATTAGATGATGTGATCCCATTTTATGTGAGTCGAGATTTAAACAACGCGACCGACTTCCTGGCTAAGATGGGTGCTAAGAAGGAGGCAGGGGTTCAACTTCACAGTGATATGGCTATGGAGGATGAGGTGATCAGGCCGGGGTTTGGAAAGGTCCTTGAAAAAATGATCAAAGAAAAAGCAAAGGGAGGGAAGTTGTCGCGATATCACGACGTGTCACGATATCGCGCACCGTCGCGATCGCTGAAGGGAAGTTATCGCGATATCGCAACATGTCACGATATCGCGACATGTTGCGCCATCGCGGTCGTTGGAGGGAAGTTGTTGCAATATCGCGACATGTTGCGCCATCACGGTCGCTAGAGGGAAGTTGTCGCGATATCGTGACATGTCGTGATATCGCGACATGTTGCGCCATCGCGATCGCAGGAGGGATGTTGTCTCGATATCGCGACATGTCGCGATATCACATGTTGCGCCGTCGCGGCCGCTAGAGGAAAGTTGTCGCGATATCGCAACATGTTGCATCGTCGCGGCCGCTAGAGGAAAGTTGTTGCGATTTCGTGACGTGTTGCGCCATCGCGGTCGCTGGAGGAAAGTTGTCGCAATATCGCAACATGTTGCGTCGTCGCGGTTGCTGGTGGAAAGTTGTCGCGATATCGCGACTTGTTGCGTTGTTGGAAAGTTGTCGCGATTTTGCGACATGAGGCACTGTCGCGGTCGCTGGTGGAAAGTTATCGCGATTTCGCAACATGTTGTGCCATCGCAGTTGCTGGAGGAAAGTTGTCGTGATAATGCGACATGTTGCGCCGTCGCGACCACTGGGGGAAATTTGTCACAATATCGCGACATGTTGCACTGTCGCGACCGCTGGAGAAAAGTTGTCGCGATATCGTGACATTTTGCACCGTCGTGGTCGCTGGAGGAAAGTTGTTGCGATTCGCGACATGTTGCGTCGTCACAGTCGTTGGTGGAAAGTTGTCGCGATACCGCGACATGTTGCACCGTCGCGGTCGTTGGAGGAAAGTTGTCGCGATATCGTGACATGTTGCTTTTTCGCGGCCAAAGGTGAGAAGGTGTCGCGATATCGCGACATGTCGCATTTTCGGGACCAGTTGCATCATCTGTCCATGTCGATCCCCTGCTAGCTAGTTATTGATTTAGGAGATTTGGCTCCATTGCAAGTCTTCTTCTTCTATTGTAAGTTTGTGTTCTCTTTGAATTCGGCTGGGAAGAGTCTCTTCCCATATTGTAATTGATCTTTGTTTTAATACAAGTTTTTTCAAATTTTTCAAAAAAATAGATCGCCACCTGAAGAGCGCCCAATAAAGCTTGGTGTTTCCCATCAAGATCATTAAGGGAGGGTGAATGGACAGGGAGCTCATGTTCCAGCAAGGGGGAAGCCTCCTTACCATATTCCATAACCTCTAAACTCTTGGTTTTTCTTCACTGGATGGTTATCATCCGAGTTATACACCTCTACCAAGATCGATAACTTATATGCCTTTCCCACCTTTGAAAATATTAGCTTTTTCTTCATTGAACGACTATCTTTCTAGTCAGCCACCTCAACCAAGTCTGGGGACTTATCTACCTTTTCCACCTTTGAAGACAACCACCTCGAACATTGAGTATTACCCCCTTTGAATGCAATGAAATTACTTGAGTGTTGATAGCTCATTAAGGTGATCCAGAGTTGTCTAATTTCCATTCCCATTAAATGTAGGTAAGACTAATGGGTGCTTCTATTGTGTTGCTAAAGAGGAAGTTGACCATATTGTTGTGAGGAGGAAGGTACATTATGTAGATGAGAGGTAGGTATGGATGGTATAAAGGATATTTATACAACGGGTAAAAAGGTGGAGTATACTAAGGCAACAGATTCTGGTAAGTCCACTACTAAATAGGAGATGGTTGAGCATTTTTCTATTGAGGAGGACAATTTAACCCTCTCTATAGGATTTATTAATTTTGAAGGAGAGAACCTTGCACATTTTTCTATGCTTGAGTAGTTGGAGGTGATGTTGATCCTTGAGTTTTTCCTTGGGACACCTATGACCCCATTTGTTTGGCCATCGCTTTTGTAAATTTCAAGTGTAAGCCTAATGATCGTATTGAAGTTGAGGACTGACCTGGAGGGATGTTGGAAGTATTCAACAAACTAGATATAGGTGGGCTCTAGGATGGAGGAGTGTTAGCACAAGGTATATTTTATGTACCAAAATTTGTAGTCATGTTATAAAGTTGATCATGAAGAATGGGTTCTTTATAAGGTTGTTAACATCAACTAGTACCCGGTACAAGGGATTAGTATGTCACTATAAAGGCTACAATAGACCAAGTTGGGTTTGCTAGAGCAGACAAATAACTCATTTTCTAGCTTAAAAAGCCAATATGTGGTGGCATGAAGCCTTGGCTAACTAGTTTGACCATGGGATTTCTCTTTTTGGCAAGGCAGAACTAGATACTAAAACCTCTTCAAACTCATCCTCTTGATTTACACACATGGTAGTTTGTTCTTTTGTTTTTCCTTCGATGTTTTTTAATGGTACGCAATGATGTCCATTTTTTGGTGGTCATTTTTTATTTTTTGAGCCTTAGATCATGTATTCATATACTTGCATAGTTGTACCTCCACGGACAAATTTTTGGGATAAAAATTTGTAAAATTTCAAAATTTTACCTATCAAACGATTCAAACATGATTTTGAGGTGATTTGTTAATAGGGCACAATTTTATAAAATGCAAAAAGGAAATGATTTGCTTCAAAAATGCAAGTGATTCACTTGCTATTTTTTAATAGTGCATTTGAGTTCCTAAACATAGAAAAAATATAAAAGAAAGACAAACCAATCAAATCGCTTAGAGCAAATTGCCCTCTTGTAACAGGGGGAGGCAGATTCTTGTCTTTCATAGTGAATCATTATTCAAACTTGGAATGAATTATTTGTTGTATCAACCTTTAATGAATTGATCTATAATGAAGTGAATCGATCACTTTTACAAGTGAAACACTTGTTGTTATGAACTTAGGCATAAATTGAATCTAAATATACACTAACTACTTTTGTCTATGGTATATGCACATACAAGATCAGATTCAAGTTCTAATGTGCTTTAATGTTGTTGGAGTCATCGCCTTTGTCAAAATTGTAGATTTTAGAAGTCCATGTTGGACTTACAATCAAAAAGTACCTATAAAATTTGAGTATAAATAATTAAAAAATGGTCAATTCTTTAGTCAAATAGGGACTAGAACTAAAGGTCTCAACTTTGTCAAATCACTTCAGATTCAACCTGTGAAAATGCAAGTTTGGTCAAGCAAATCGCTCATTAAATTAGAGTGAATGCCTCATTTTTTTGGACTCAAGAAATTGTCTAAGTTTGCTTTAAATCAAGCGAATCACTCCAAATTTCAAAGCAAAATGCTTGCTAATGTTTGCTTAGTGAAAAATTTTGTTAAATTTCAAGCCAATCACTTTGTCCATGACAAATGTATTTTTGGCATGGAAATCAAAACATTTAATGCAAAGACATGAAAAATGAGAGTTTGTCTCACTGGGTGTGTTAGAAATTATGTTGATTCAGGGAATTATCCTGACTTCTAAAATAGGTTTTGTGCCCCCAAACCCGAGTTTCAACAAGGTTGGAAGGGTTTTCCAAAGTGTTCCTCCAACCTCCAAATTTAGGTCGACTCCCCACTATCCTCATATAGATCTCTAAACTAAACTAAATTGCATGAAAATAAAGAGCAAAAAGAAAAATGTATGAAATATAAAGTGTAGAAAATAAAATTATCAAAAGTTTAGAGTATGAGAAATTGAAAGCAAATATGACTTTTACACCATAGCAAGGATGGTGTGTGATCAACCAACACATGAAAATTTGAATAACATCCATTTCCATCCATTCCTTTGATTATAGAATTGTTAAACAAATGACAAGATAGGCTAGGACCATACCACAACCGTTGCACACTTAGCAAACCAATGAGTGGTTCCACTAACATGATGCATAAGGACTTTTCAACTTCTTACAATATCATGAGTACAAAGCACAATATGGGTTTTATAGAGTGTAACTTTAAATTCTCATGGATAAAATATGAATACAATGAGGTCCCTAGGCCCCTATTTATAGCAAAATTTTACCCCTAAGTTACCTGGGGTGAAAAATAATTGGGGGCAACATTAATAAAATGTTACATGCCTCTAATTATACCTCTATCAAGTTTAGAAGGCTCCAAAAATGACTTGGGGTGCCACCACATACCAAAAAATCACTTTTTGAAAGAATTTTCTTGTAATTTATGTTGATTTTTACTTTTTTGAGTGTTTAAGCAATTCGCTCAGGTCTTTCACGAGCATATAAACTACCTCTATTGATACCTTCAATACAATAGACACCTTTAAGCAACTAAATCACTCCTCTAAGCCAATCCATAGAATTTTGCAAGTAAATCGACCCTTATCAAATCTGGCCAAATTTTGAGTTTTTTGGGTACTTTCTACTGTATGACCTTCCATCATTGCATTTCTCTTCTAAAATTGACAAAATATGCAAAGATATGGCTGAGGTACTACAAGTTGTAAAGAAATTTTATTTTCAACATTGAATAAAGCCTAGGCTAGAACACACTCCAAAATAACAAGAGTATTCTTTATATAAATAAAATTTTAAAAAATATCAACCTAAGTTTTATAGATTGTTATATGCAAAGTTAAGAAGTTTTTTAGCACATATCAAATATCATTGGACCCCTCTAGGTTTGCTATGGGTAGGAGAAGGCAGTCATGTTATGCTATCTACCCATGAAGCGTACATACCCTAAACCCCTTTGGATTTGAACCTCAAACTTCTTATCTAGAGTATCTAGGCCTTCATGTTGTACTAGGAATAATTATAGCTCCCATATTGAACTTCAAATTAATTTCATAATGATTATAATAGTCTTCCATGCAAGAATGTATGTATTAAAAGATATGTACTTTAAATGCGATTTTTTTTTTGTTTTTTTTATTACATAGGGGAGTTCGTTACAACCACTATTTTTAGTAACTAGCAAGCGCAGGGTTCAAACCACGGGGACTGGTCCCAACAAGCCTATTCATCTCATTGTTGTTAACCTGACGTGATATGGAGACCACCGGTCACTCGGTATTCGTACCGTCGTCGTCAGTCTGGCACGCACTCAAAGCATTCTGAGCAGACTACTACCTTTTCTAAGCTGGCAGTGTGCCCCCAAGGTTTGAATTTAGGTCTCTTCTTGGCAAGTATTTGGCCAGTCAAGCCTTTGCCAATCCACCTAGCCCTTAGGGGTGACTTTTATTACGAATTTGACTTCTACTAGAAAGGGAAAGTAAAATAAATTCAATTGGTTTGACTATTTATATGATTAATAGGAAAACAATGGAAAAATAATTTTAATAAATATACTTTAGCATAATGAGACTACAAAATCATTTTTGATAGTTAATATTGTTTAAAAGGATAAAAATGTTTTACTCTTAGAAGGGTATACATTCCCATGTGTATGTCCTCAAAATTATCAATAATTGAATATATGCAATATATCGTAAAGATGTGGTATACTAAACAAAACAAACACACCTGTTATTATAGACCTTATATGCATTCAAGCAAGTATTTCATAATAAAATAAAAAACAAGATTAGATAAAAAAGCATTGCTATAAATGTTTGGGACAATATATCTTTGAAATTTGATCAATATTAACCTAGATCAATGACTATAGGGATGAGGAAAGGGACAAATGATCCATGTCAATTTTCAAATAATCCACGTACATCAAACGAAAACTTTGGAAGCTACATATTTGGGAATGAGAGAATGTAGCTTTTGAAACACTATATAGGATGATTTTATATGATGCATTTAGCTTTGTTACCTTATTCTAATATAGAGTGAAAATGACTTATAGAAGAAAAATAAATTGTCCTATACATCCCAATCATGGTATATCATTAGTGTCAAAGAGTGCTTAGGCGAGCATTCAATTATGATTACTTCATGATCTATGACTTATGATGGAGGTAATTGGATAATATTAGAATCTATAGTTATATACATACCCAAATAATTTGACACCTTAACACATTTGTATTGCACCAAAAACTAATCTTTATAAAATTGATTTTAATAAATAATTACTTAATCTCTTCAATCACTTTTTATCCATCTCAAAATTTGGTAAGGTCCCATTATATCAATGATTGTTCCTACATTTCCCTCCCTCATTATCACTTCCCAGGTGAAAAGACAACAGAAAAAAACTGCTCATATGGGTTTTAATTTGGTCATAGACATCCTCCATTGAGAATCAACAAATATGCCAATAATGCAAAGAAGAAAAAGCAATATATAAATAAAAAAGCACCAGCACTTAAAATTTTGAATTCATTAATGATTGGTAATTTTTAAAGGGAATGACAATGGCTTTTAATCAACAAAACATGGTTATCACAACAAATTATGGCTCCTTAATATAACCATCATTTAAAAAGAAATCTATGAGTGCTTAAACAAGCATAAAGCTAACATGGATGAGGATATGATAAATTTACATTCTAATATTGATATACAACTTTAGAAATTCAAATCTTAATATGAAAGATTCAACTAGTTAAAGGAGACAATATAAAGTGTTAATCATATTTTAATGAATTGAGTAAACCATACAAAATGATAAATATGCATTTATCTCTTGATGTATTTATACAAATTTACCTCTTTAGAGCATGAATCTATTACCAACAATAAAATCTTCAACATTGTTTTTTGATACATAGGGGAGTTGGTTACAACCACTATTTTTAGTAACTGTCAAGCGTAGGGTTCAAACCATAGGAGCTGCTCCCAACAAGCCTATACCACCTTGTTGTTGTTGACCCGGCGTGAGGGGGACCATTGATCGCTCTTGTTTCATATCATCGTCGTCGGTTTGGCGCACACTCAAAGGATTCATATCAAACTAGTACCTTTGCAAACAGGCATGCCCCCAGGGTTTGGACCTATGTCTCTTCTTGGTAAGCGCCTGAATTTATTACCAACAATAAAATCTTAACAATATTGTAGGTGACATTCTTCATTTAAACTACTCAAATTAGAACTCTTGCTTAAAGATTTAATACATTTAATGCAACATGTGACTTATTAAATTGTTAAGGAAATAAATAAATTTTATAAATACATATATGCCTTAAGCATATAAAATCCCCAACTTGATGAATAAGTATAAAACTAACCAATGTGATTGAGAGGAAGGAAAATATTCCATCTCCACTTTAAGAATTTAAGGATGATAAATTGATGAAGAGTAAGCATGGAGCTATCTTATTATATATATATATATATATATATATATATATATATATATATATATATATCCTTTTTTTACGTAGATAGCAATAGATGATAAGCTCCTTACGTAGGTCTTGTTCCTGTAGGTTAATGTTGTTGTAAGTGTTGGATTCAGTGATGGTTATGGTGTCTTTAGACACCTTGAACTTTGGCTAATGTGAGCCCTTCATTGGCTCTCTTCCTCAGCTGATTTGTAGACGTGCTTTGCAAGCTGTTGTAGTGTCTTTGAGACACTCTAGCTTTGTCCTATTTTGTTACGTAGGACAAGAATATTATGGTGCAAGAATCTAATGCAAAAAGCTTTGCAATAGTTAGAATAGAATACCTTAAATTTGCACATATATTTTGAGATCTTTAAATCTCCTTTTGCAAGCTTTCTTTCTTCCTCGATGAGACGGCTACCTTGCACTATTCCTTGGTGGCAAGCAATGATTTGATGGTCTTCCTTGCTAGACAACTCTCTCCTTTTCTTGGTTAACTTCTCAATAATAATTTTGAGCTCTTAAATCATGCAACTAATATTAACATTGCACTATTTTTCAACTTAACTTGAATACTTAATCCACCTATAATAACAAGTATAGTGCAATAGCAATTTCTCCTTATTTCTCCTGTAAATGAACTCTTTAAAAAGTAGCTTGAAAGATGCCCTATAATCTATGCAAACTTTCACTTACAAATAATGTCTTCTTTGCTTTAACTAGAAGGTAGGATGTTGATATTTTCCTTTCTTTCGAAATATATCTAACTTCTCCTTTTGTGTGCAGGTTATAACCCTTGTAAAACTATCTTTTGCACTCCCTTAAAGACTTTAATATACAACCTTCTTATTGCAACTTTTTAAATTCTAATATGGTGCTTAATGAAACTTAATAATGAACCGAATAAGTAATGTTCAACTAATGAACCTTTTTGCACCAAAGTTGCTTACCTTATTGTCCTCTAAATATGATGGTTGTCTTGGTGATTTGAATCACCTAATTGTTGCCTTGTAATGGATGAAATCGCAGCTCTTCCTTGCTATCCAAAACAACTCTTTAGCTCACCTACTTGCAGCTTTGAAACCCTCTAACTTGCTGCCCTAAAACTGTAGTTTGGTGGCTTTAAATCCTCTTTAGGATATTCCCTTGAATTATGTCAATTAGCAGCTAATAATGCTGCCCAAATTGTTGCCCTTTCGCAGTCAATTTCTCCTTCGGAAGTGTTGTCCTTAAATCTCACAAATTTGGTAAGAAACTCCTCCAAATCACAATTGAGATTTTCCTTCAAGAAGCCTTCATTTTTCTGTTGTAAAACCAACAATCTCCTTTCTTCGAAATAGCCTTCAATGGCAATCCCCAGATATCTCAAATTTGGTGGCTTTTCTATCTCCTTTCTCCTTCAACCTCCTTGTCGAATTTGGAATTCAATCTTGGCCAATATAGTGGTCTTCTTCTCAAGATTCTAACTATCTTAAGGTCTTCACTATTCTCCTTCAAAATTTGGCAAATTCCTTGCCAAATTCTTCTCCTTTGGGCTTGTTGTCGAATGACGACAAATGTCCCAAAAACCTTTATCAGTAACTTCTCTTTGCTGGTAAATTTCTCCAATGAGTTCTTCTACATACTCCTTCAATGGCCTTCTCTAAAATATGCTTCGTTGACCTTCTCTGAGATCTGCAATAAGGCTTTCCTAACCTTCTCCTTTCTCATTGAGACCTTTTCTCTAGGGTCTTCAATCTCACAGCTTCTTTGGTCGTCTCAATGAGACCTTTTCTTCAACCTCCTACTGTGGAAGTTTCACAATGAGATCTTCCTCTTGGATCTCTGAAATCTGCTACTTCTGGAATCTTGAACTGGACCTTTGTTAGTCCTCAATCTTCAGTCTTCCAAGACTAGAAGTTCTTCAATGAGACTTTCTAATGGTCCTCTCTTCAAATTTCAATGAAGATCTCCAATCTCCAATTTTCTTCAGGACTCTTTTCCTTGAGTCTCTTCCTCCTTCAATGGGGTCTTCTTTCTAGGACCTCCTCCTTGATTTGCAGTCTTCAATCTTCAATGGAGATCACCAACCTCCAATCTTCTCCTAGGCTCTTTTTTCGAATTCTCTTCAATATGCAATAAGGCTTCTCAGGCCTTTCTCTCTTTTGCAATCAATGGGACCTTTTCTTTTAGGTCTTCAAATCTTAAGTTTTTTGTTTGTTGCTTCAGCTACTAGATTGATTCCATAGAAAATATTCTTCCTAGCTCTTGTAGGAAGCTTCCCAACTTCCATTGAATCTCATTTTCCGGCAACAAAGTGTTAGAAACTGGTGAATGATAAATCTCTAAATCTAGAGATTTTGAATCTTCACTAGTTGATTTGTCAATGTAGTGGAATCAATGTTCAGTCCTAGTCTTCACGAGTTTTTTTGCAACTCTGTGGAAAGACTCCAACCAAATGTATTTTCAAAAATTCTGCAAATGAGATTTTTGAACTCCTATCAATCTCTTTTGTGGCTCTCCCTATTTCCTATTGATATCCCATGTGCTCTAATAGCACTGTTAGCTTTTGAGGATGTATATTGAAGGAAATGCAACCACAAGATGTGAAATAAGTAAGCTATGATAACTATATGATAATGGCACTATAATATGCAAGAAAATAATGAGATAAATTTCTATAATAACTCAGTAATATGCCATTAATGAAAGCTCACAAAATTAGTACAATGCAATATAATGGAGGACATGAACACTCCAGAATTTTCAATGGAAGTGCTACATTGTACCTACTCACTACAGTAACATTATCTCTCACTCACTCTCTAACTAATTCTCTCTACCTCTACCTTAAAGGCCTATATATAGGAAGATATGCGCCTTGGCCTTTACTCTACCCATGACTCTTTATCTACCTTATCCTATGACTCGTGTACATGTGGACTACATGCACATTTACATCATTGCACATTCTAACACTCGTGCATTTATTACATTGCATGAAGTAACTCAAACTTTAAAGTAAACTCCTACTCTAGTTATGTACCCAAGGTGGTACGTTGACATATACCCAATAATGTAATATACTTTAACAAGCCCAACCTTGTAAACTATATTGGCCCCTTGGCCATACAACATCTAGCTTAAGTGATAAAGTATTGTATCAACTAATAATATATCATCTTGTGTTTATTGGGATTTCCACCTTTTTTCCCGAAGGAGTATTTATACATCACTTATAACCATTCATAATCCTCATTTGCAAATCATTCATTCCTTTAAATATTTGGTGTCTTTGGACACTTTATACATATATCATATCTCATCTCCTTTACTTGCTTTATCTAGGTAACATGTAGATTATGTTTATTCTTCTCGTTATATTATATATTTCCACAAAGTTGTGTGGGCACCTTCCAAATGCAACATCAATCAAGTCAATTGTCATTGTTGATTTGTCGAACCATTATGATGTTACCAACTATCAACACAAGTGATGAAATGTGGGGAAGAACACTTGTTGGGTTGCAACTTGTCCTTTGGACAAAGTCAATCACCACATAATTAGATTTAACACAAGTATTTTCCCATGTAGAAGGGTCGCAAATTGGATTCTTTGTTGCCTACTAGGGGTATGAGAACTAGGGTTTTTCAATTAAGAGGGATTAGTTTGTCTAGGCTTTAAACATCTCATATGTAGGGCCTCCAATAAATTTACAGTACTAGGAAGCTTTGCCCTATTATAAAGGTGTAAGGTGGAGGGGGTATTGATGTCGAACCCAAAGACCTCTTGATATATTGCTTTCAAATACTCTACTGGGTTGGTTGGCCTAAGTAATTTACCTACCATTCGAGGGGTCAATGGGAACACAATTTTGAGGGAATCTCCTCAAACTCTGACCTCTTGTAAATCGACCATTCTCCTATAGTAGGAAACCATGAAAAAAACCCCTCAAGTTCACTAATAACCATCAAATAATTGCTCGTGCACATTAGAGACTTTTAAAACAATACCTACGAAACCATTGCACACCCTTGAATATTTCCCAATATTTGAAATTCTAAAATCAACATTTTCAAATAGATTTTGAAATTTTGGTTTTCCTTAATTTGGCCTTGACTCCGCTCATTTTATCAAAATTTAAAAAGTTAAATTATCTCCACAATCATGGAGAGTTGCAAACCACTACTTGAACTATGGGCTCTCAGTCTTAACCAATCACCAAGTTTGCCTACTAATCAATCAAATTTTCAAAAAATACCTACATTTTAGTTTTCATACTTATGAGCTCCTATAACGTTTTTGCAAGCTAAAATTGAAGATCAATATTTTTTCCAAATGATTTCGTTTACAAGCTAAGTGTGATCCTAGAAGTTCAATATTTTTTCCAAATGACTCCGTTTACAAGCTAAGTGTGATCCTAGGATCTTCCTTGCTCTGTTGAGAGTCTCCCACTAATTGTAGCTGAACTCTAGATCCTTAGGCTCTAATACCATGTTGAAAGCACACAATTCACGAGAAAATATATTTGCTATAAAAGAGAGAAAAATGATTGATGGTTGAAATGAACAAGCATGATGACTACAAGCTCAAGGAGATGAGGAATACAAAGGATGATCTCAACTCTACATAATAAAATAATAGAATTCACAAAGGTACAAATACAAGCTGACCATTGATCAATTATATAATGAGTAACCAATATGGTGCCGATAGACCCATTAAGCGAGTCTAATAATGTAAAATAAATAAATTAACTAAAAAATAACCTATACAAATTTGTAATATTGGCCTAATATTGCATTATCGGTGATGTGACCCGGGTTCAATCCCCATGGCGGATGTGTATAAGAAGTATTACTCAAAAAAATATATATATTAGCCTAATATGTCGCCTAATTCAACATAATCTCAAGAAAACAATGATCATATTCTTGCGTATATTTTGATATCCGTCCCAAACATGAGAATTGCTGTGCATACTATTCTCAATCTGGTAATAGTTATTCACCACCTGTATTTGCTGTTTTCAAAGTGGCCGTGGATAAATAAAAGGCACCAAATAAAGATCTGTAGTTTTACTGGGTAACACTTTATAGAAAATGCTTCAGCTTGGCTACTAGGCATTCAGCCAAGGCTATCAAAAGCCAGTCCCCTTTGGAGGTAGGTGCTAAACTTGTCTGTGTTGATATTTTTGAAGTTCTCTCGTGCATTATACACTCAGATATTATGCTGAGTTCTTTAATTGTATTGGAGGTAGGTGCAAAACTTGTTTGTGTTGATATTTTTGAAGTTCTCTCATGCATTATACACTCAGGATTTTAGCCTGATTTCTTTTATCGTATCCAAAAAACTATAAAATTAGAGTGACCTGTACAATAAGCCAATGCTTAATGCTCAAGATATTAGCTGCACTTACATTCTAACAGTAGTGGAATAACTCATCATCTTCCAAGCAAGCTACCAAATGGCTTCTGTGCTTCAAAAATTCTAAGAAAATTGTAGCCAAAATCCCTGGTATAGAAATGGCCTCCTAGAAGGAATAGATTGCAAAAAAATCATCAAACTTATAATTCTCTCTCAAATGGATCCACTTTGCTTCACAGAAAACTATCTAATATAACACATGTATATAATTGATTTTCCTTCAAAGACCATGTGATATATTAAAGGCTACTCTGCATTATTAGCTACCACTGCTGAGAATGACGGCCTCCACTTGACAAGATATTTATCTTCTTTTTTAGTAGTCGCAGGAGTAGATTTTAACTTCTCATCTAAAAGATAAAGCAATTCTTGTAAACCAATGCCCAGGGGAGCAGATGTTTCTACAAATGAAAAACCTTTGGGTGATAAATTGGACTTTCTCCTTCCAGAAGGACTATTATTTGTTTCAGAATCTCCTACTTCTGCCATACGTATTGTAACTGTATCCCCAGCTTTGCATCCAGCATTGCTGTCATTAAGTAGCAATTGTTCAGAAGAACCAACCAAAGGAATTTCGTTAGTGCAGGGCTCTGGCCTTTCATGATAAATATTTTTATCAGGCAGACTATTTTCAGGATCACTCTCTAAAAGGTCCATCTGACATCAAAAGAAATAAAGTTAATAACTGTGATACAAAACTGCAGAGAATTTGGAAAGCAAAATTAGTTAGAAATGTTCATGTAAAAATAAGAGTATGTTCATTAGAAGTGGTGTGTTAACAAAAGATCAAGAGTACCTTATTCCAAACTTCAATCATATTATCAAGTTTCTCTTGGGAAACACCTATTTGGTCTAAGACATCAAGAACAGAATCACGCTGCTCTTCTGAGTTTGGTGCATTTGCATCTATAACATGCTGGCATATAACATTTAGAAAACATCACCCATTATACATTCAGTCATCTTTGAAAATTTTAAATTCATGAAAAATGGTTTCAAAATTTGTAAAAGAAAAGTTCGCAAGAACTCAGTGCAAATTGCCTAAGATAATGAAAAGCAAGAGAAATGGCTGCCAAGCCAAAACCCAAGAAACAAGAAGTTGACAACACACAGTAACTGGAATGTGAAATTACTGTAGCAGTAGTGTGTTACACACCTAACTGTTACATATATCGCTATTTTCATTAAATACAATTCAATAATTGAGTAGCTGAGTGGTAAACACTAAGCACCAAGTCTTCTAAATGTATCTCAATTTTTAGTTAATTGACTAGTCAGACAAATTAGGATTTATGGGGTACCCGTGGCTCATTTTAGCTATATATACATATATACACATATAGACATACACACCTACTTACAAGCACGCATTCTTAGACTGCAAAGAGTATTGCAAGTGAATTTGAAAACATATATTTCCATTTTACATACAAAGGGAACAAAAGAGAAATACTTGGGAAAGTGTGCTATAAGAGGGTTTTGAACCTTCTATGTAGCCCATCAAAATTAAAAAAGAAGCTAACCAAGTCTATTAGTCTTAGTAAACACAAAATATCAATTGAGGCTAGAGATTTATCCCCCTCAAAAAGAAAGTCAAGCTCCTGACTAGCCAAGATGGTAAGATGATATTGGCAAACTCTATGAACTGAGGGTGGATGAAATACTGAAAGTACATAGTTATAAGGCTTTCGATGGATGCTGTTTGCTTGATGTGATGTGCCTTCATCATGATCAGCTGAAGAAACAGCCAAAACCATTTCCTATTATGCCCCCATTTTTGTTGTATTGATGCTTCGTACAACTATGAAGGGATGAACCACAGAAGAGGATTGTTGTTGACCAAGTTACGATCTCAACTCAGCTGCTTGTGCCTTCCACTCTGAAATTTTGGTCTTCCTTCCTAAGACGATTTTCAAAGGCAACTTTTTTCATTTGCTGTTAACATAAGCCAATTGATCCAATTGCTGATTTAGAGAGGCATTTCCTTGTTTTTGCAGTTCTGGAAGTAACTGGCATAAAATTATGCTTTAGCCTCCATCCTATCTAATTCAAAGCAATATCATAGAATACAGGTTTGCCCCATAAAAAGTTCAATATTGGCCTGCTGACTGTTTACTTGAACAGGCTTAAAATCAATATCCTCCACAGGCTGAGATGAAAGCTTCATGTAACAAACCAGTCGGGCTTGGTCACGTGCATTAATAATTTCCATCAAAATTTTCATTTCCCTGTCTTTCAACAACTTAGCTACTTCAATAATTTGTTCTTCCAGTGGCTACTGTTGAAATTCTTCTTCTGCAACTTCCATCTTTATTTCCTTCATTGGAGGATGAGGATATGTCTGAACTTGTTTGACAAGAGAGGGGAGAGGACTAAAAGGGCTGTCATACTGCTCAATCTACCAATTTGCTTGACTGATATCATGCTGCAAAGAAAGACTAGAATCCCAATTCACCACTTGAGTTATGATAATAAACTTAGTGATAGGTTTGGTAGAGACTAATGATGATGTTCTTGTTTTCATTGGCTACCAAGAACATGGTTATGGGCTGCTCTTTGGATTGTACACCTTCTTTAACATCTTTGGCCACATGAACAAATTCGTGTTTCTAACAAAGTAATAGAATTAAATCCTCTTTGGGTTCCTCTTCTAAGGTTTTCACCACTACTTCCAGATTTTATTGCTTTATTCTGTCTCCTTTCATCTATCACATATTGATATCTATTCTTCAGTTAGGTTTGAGCCAAATACAGAGGTCAATATACCTCGTTGAAAACTGATGTTTGGCAATCGTCAGTAGATATTCCAACTCTTTCTGGCTTGGCTTTTTGTGCATCTAGCACCAGGGCATAAACAGAGGCTATATGTGGAGAGGACATTGCGGTTGCATTGTGCTTCACACAACCGCTCTGTTATCTTGGAGGAAATAAAAACTTCCCATTTGTATCTCACTTTTGATATGGGTATCTCCAATGTGATGCTTTTGCAAAAAAAACGAGATAGGGCAAGTTTGGCCAGCATAGCCACCTAATCATCTCTAAAGTAGTCTTATGTTGATACACATGTCTTGTTTGTTTTTGGTCTCCTCACATGGAATATTACAAAAACTATGCACAAATTCTCTTTTCACTTCATCATCTGTCTTATCAGATTTTATTATGTAAAAAACATCATTTAGCGGGTTGAATAATGGACAAAGTCTTGAGGTTTTAAGTTCACCACTCAAGTATCTACCCTGGTACACATCTATGGATCAGATTGTGTAGGCTTCAAAAAATCCATCCATAGAGCCTTTGTTGAAGCTGCGTACCACCATTTCTGAAACATCGGTTGTTCCCACCATCCAGTGGAGTTTTACTTGTGTTGTATGGTATTTGTCTTACACTAAGCTGTCAACCAGTATCAATCCAGCCAATGCTATTTCACATTACTGAACATTCCCTTGGGACAAAGTGGATAAATGGAAGCTCTTGTCCCTCAGCTTCGAAGTATTCTTCCACTTGGGAGGCATACCTAACCAGCTGAGTATTTTCTCTCTTGCTTGCACAGAGTTTGAAATACAGACTAATTTTTTGTTGCAAAGTTTTGCAAATTCAACTGATTTTCTCTTGCAGTCTTCTGCTAAGCTAGGGTTTTGAGCAACAAAAGGAATTCTCAAGACAGTTTTTCGTGCTCCTTTGTTTGGTTTTTACCTGAACGAGTAGCACCAAATTTGCAGATAATAAAAGTTCATCGGGGACAAAATTCCTTTCAAACATCCCTTGCTATGTTACCAGGAATAAGATTCTGAGATTTACCCAAAGCTATGGCTGATAAATAATAATTTTTTTAGAACACCTAGATTGAATCCTTTACAAACACATTTCAAACACCCAGGAAAGCATCATTTAGAACACCTAGATTGAACCTTTTCATTGCATGGAATCGAAGTGTTCTGTTCAGGTCATGTGCCAGCTTTTGCATGTATAGCTTCAAGTTTATTTGAATGTTTGCAGATCTTATTTCTAGATGAACCATGTTTGCTGGACTTTTGTTCAACGTTTTCGGACCTCTTACAAGGCACATCAGTACATTATAGGGACCTTCCCAAAGCTGTCTGAGCTTAGAACTAATCTTATCTGTACGAGTATGTGACGTTGGCCTGACTTGTTTGAATCCAATGCAATTTGTAAATTCATTACAAGGAATTCCATTTCTGCACTAAACCCATAAAATGGTAAATTCATACATTATTTGAATAGGCCTGATCTTGGTGGTGGTCTTATACTACATGAAATAAACCCATAAAATGGTAGGTAATTTTCTGCACATTCCTATTTCCTTTCTTATATTTATTTTCCCAATACACACCTTTTATGCATTATAGCATCGCATAGTTAGTTTCCTTCATATGTCCATTGGCTCAAGGATAACATGCTATTGGATTTATGACTTTTTTTTTTGCTGGAGAAAAAGGGGTTGTACTTGGGTCCCCCACCCTTGACAAATCACAACTCTCTCCTTTAGAGCTTGAGAGTTTACAAACAAATTCAATTCTCATCTCAATTGAGTTGCTATAGCTAGATACCTACATCTTTTTTCATAAAAAGTCTGAATTCTTGATTTTCATTTTCTGGATCTTCTTCAATTTTCTTTGTAAATACAAATATTCCAAAATTCAGCATCCTTCTTCTTGACATTTTCCTACAGCAGCCTTCACAATACCAAAACTCCACCTCTATTGTCTATGCACTACATCTTAGTAGAGTAATATTTCCAAAACTTCGTGCTATCATAGTCCGCTTTACCAGATCTGGACTGTTAGTTTCCTTCCTGAAGCATAAGTGCAACCACAAGAATTGTAATAAATAGTTTATATGAAAACACATTAATGTTATAAAATACAACAAATATTACCAATGGAAAACATTAAAGTAAATCTTAATCATTATTTGATTCAGGCAGTCAACATTTTCTTGTCAGCTTCAGCTAAACTTACTACTTCCTCTAACCATGGAAAAGAGAATTTAACTTCACGATCCTCTATTAAAACCCCTCTATTGGCTAGCCTATCTGCACATTTGTTCCCTTCCCTTAATGTGTGTAAACCTGATTTCTTCAAACTCTGTAGCAAGGTCTTGTATTTCCACAATGATCTCTTGTATGTTCCATGGAGCCTTTGCTTTCCTCAAAATTGCATTTATTACTATTAATGAATCACCTTCCATCCATACTCTGTTCCATTTCATTTTTCTACATATTTTTAACCCTTCCAAAGCCGCCCAAGCTTCAACTTCATTATTTGTCTTAAATCCACTATTGAAAGCATAATGTGACAAAATCTCACCCCTATTATTTCTAATTATTCCTCCTCCTCTTGCTGGTCCTGGATTTCCTTTAGATGCTCCATCAAAATTCAATTTGACCAACTCCACTTCTGGTGGTTTCCACTTTATATTCTTTGCCTTCCTTTTGTTTCTCCTATACCCAACATCATAATTCCATTTGATGACTTGACTCCATCTATCAAGGCTCTCTGCTTCAAGATTAGGGATTGGGTGAGTTGATAGGGTTGGTTTAGACTCCTCTATGGCTAAACAAATCTTCCTTTTCATTACCTCTAAACTGCTTTCCTTTCCTTTAAATATTCTTCTTCCTAACCATACAATCCAAAGTATTGTATCTTTCGATGTATCCCAAATTGTCTGTAATGCCTCACTTTTAAAAGTGCTCTGCCATTGCTTTAACCATTCTTCAATTCTGCCATTCATCACCATGCATTTACCAAACATATTAAGAATCCATTGCCATAGTTCCCAGACTATTGAATAGTGTCCCAAGAGATGGTCTATACTCTCCTCCTCCTTTTTACATAGAACACATTGTGAGGGGCCATGAAAACCCCTTTTCATTAGGTTATCCTAGGATAAAATTTTCCTATGACCTACTAGCCATACAAACATTTTGACTTTTGGAATGCTCGGGCTATCCCAAATATCTCTCCATATTCTTGCGGTATTCCTATTTTGTTGGTGCTTTACATTATATCTGCTTCTTGCTATGTATTCTCTTGAGCTATTCAACTCCCAAATCAGCTTATCCTCGACTCCCCTCGGAATAATCATTGTTGTTATCTTTCTGCTCAACTGCCTCCTAGCAACAATGTCCGGTATACTTGTAAAAAAATCTTCTTTCCATTTGTATCTTCCTTCTTGATCCTTGTACATAATGTTTGAAACCCTATCACCATATTTGTCTTGAAGTAATCTCATCCATGGTTTCAAAATTGGATCTAGATTGAGTGGTTTTTTATCACACCAAGTATCCATCCAAATAGAATTTTTTTCTCCAGTTCCCACCACCCATCTTAGACCTTTAATCACTAGATCAATTGATTTTTTTAAATCATTCCATAGTGCAAAACCATTTGGTAGTGAGAATGCAGTAAAGATTAAGCTTGGGTCATTGGGCTCAATGTACTTAGAAGAATTCTTGCCCATTGTCTTTGACTCTCTTTGTACAATCTCCAAATTACTTTTCCCCTTAGAGCTAAGTTTGCATCCGTAAGAACTCTTAAACCGAGACCTCCCCTAGTTTTATCATCACACACCTTGCTCCATTTCACCAAAGGAAATTTCCTTTTATCATGTAATCCTGACCACAAAAATGACCATATAATATAGATTAAACTTTTTCTACCGATTTTGGCATAATATACAAGGACATATAATATGTTGGAATGGCCTGTAAGACTGATTTAATTAGCTGCACTCTTCTTGCTAATGATAACCATCTACCTTTCCATGTCGGTAGTTTATTCTGAACTTTACTTATAACTAGATTCCACAATTCTATCCTCATTCTCCCCTCAAATAAGGGCATCCCTAGATATGTTGCTAGCAAATTTGCCTCCTCCATTTGAAGTAACCTGCATATCCCTGCTTTGATTCTAGCTGGAGTGTTTAGGAAGTAAATTTTGGATTTTGTCCTATTAACTTTCTACCTCGATGCTCTTTCATATTCCTTTAATAAGTTATTCAAAGCTCTGGCCTCATTTTTCCCTACCCTCCCAAAAAGGGTTGTATCATCTACAAACTGTTGATGGGTGATGTTGTCAATGTTATTACTAGCCTTAAGTCTGCTTATTAGCCCATCTTTGTATGCCTTCTTCAAGTTCCTTCCCAATACCTCTGCCATAATAATGAACAGATATGGTGATAGAGGATCTCCCTGTCTAAGACCCCTCTTGGCTTTAAATGATTCTGTTACTAGCCCATTGACCAGCACTGAATATGATACTGTAGAGACACAAGCTTTAATCCATCTGACCCATTTCTTCCCAAATCCAAACTTTTCTAATACTGCAAAAAGAAAATCCCATTTAACCCTATCATAGGCTTTATTCATATCAAGTTTTAAGATCATTGCTCTCTCTTTTCTAGAAGCTGCTGAATGCATTACTTCATGAGCTACTATGATCCCGTCCAGAATCTGTCTCCCTTTCACAAATCCTCCTTGCTCTTCTGAAATAATTTTGTCTAATAGTGGTCTTAACCGATTTACCATCACTTTGGAGATTATCTTATATGCCATATTACATAGGCTTATGGGCCTAAAAGAATCAAACAATTCTGCATCCTTCTTTTTTGGAATTAGGGTAAGATATGTTGCATTTATTTTATAAGGTATGTATTGTTTTACCCTAAATTGTTCCATTGCCACCAATAAAGAATCCTTCACTATTTCCCAGTTATGCTGATAGAATGCTGCAGAGAGTCCATCTGGACCTGGGGATTTATCCTTATCAAAAGAGAAAAGAGTTGAATGAACTTCTTCCAGAGTAATAGGCTCCATCAGTTTGCTATTGTCTTCATCTGTTATAACTGAAGGTACTTCTTGCAGTAGTTTATCATTAAGAACTTCAATCTCCTCCAATCCTAAAATATTCTGGTAAAAAAGCCTTGCCTCCTTTCTGATTTCGCTCTGGTCTTCAATCCAAACCCCTTCTACTAATTCTGCCTACTGATCTTTGAACTATTGTCATCCTATGAAAAAACTATGTGTTCCGATCTCTTTTTAACCTGGTCTGTCTCAATTTTAATCTCTAAAATTTCTCTTCCTTACTTAAAAAATTATGATATTCACTAACTCCCTTTCCTCCGAGCTTGGATTATTGTGCTCACCTTTTTGGAATTTTGAAAGTTTCTCTTTTAGTTCTTCTTTCTTCTCAAAAAAGTTTCCAAAAGTGTTCTTGTTCCATTCTCTTAATCTAGATGTCATTGATTTAATTTGTTTTGGAGGATTTATGACATTTGATTTTCAACATTGATCACATTTATTTAATATTTTTGTTCATAAAGTATATTCCTTGATCACTTGCTTGAGACAAAAGACAATTGGATCTTGTTGTTATATGCTCATGTATAAATTACGGGGTACTCTTTGTGGAGTCGCCAGGTAAAGTGTTCTATTGCATGCTAACAAATGAATTGCAAAGTAAAATGTGTCACCCAACTTATAAATCCCCTCATGGGTGAGTGTGCAACCTACATTGTTTTTCTGATTGCAAGAAAGATTCATCATACTCAATTTCCACAAAGTAAAATGGTTCTACAATCTTATATTCACTCATTTGCCAATGGAAGAAACCTTGGTCAGAGTCCCTAGTATCCTCCAGACAATCATCTATATGTAAGACTCTTCATAATCAAATTCAAAAATTCTGTTTTTAACTAGAATCGCCACTCACGCTACTTTGTTTTTCTCTGATAACTTGATATGAAGGGTGTCCATTATTACTTTGGAACTACCCATCTCAAATTATAATTGGGGCACCTACTATGGTAATTCCTAGGTTCAAACCTGACATGCAACCCTTGTCTGTGTCAGTGAAAATCATGGTTAATGTACCAACCAATTTATTTTGTACAAACCACAGCTTGCCCAAAATGACATCATAATGTGGCAAGGCATCTTCAATTTTGATTACAATGAAATCCACTTATATTATTTTGCTTAATATAATTACTCATTGTGGAAGGAGGATGTCCTTGGGTTGAACAATGATTTGGTTGGTCATACGTAGACAAAAAGGTGCCTTTAAGAGCTGCAACCCCCCAACTTATGACTATAATATTATACTTTATAGGTAGGATATTCATTCTAGAAACCCCAGCTAGAAAGAAACTACATAAAACCAATCCTCTAATTTTGAGGGGCGTTCAAAGGATTCTGTCCTTCCAAAGGACTTGGATCTCCTCTTCAGGTTCCATGTTCAATGGGGTTGAAGGCATAAGTTTCAGATGCATTCATCAGTCAGTCAATAGGTGCAGTCAAATGTGTAACATTTATTAATGTTACTAATTGCAATGTAAGTGGATCAGTTTGCTTCAGGATGTCTATTGCTTTTGCTTCTTCTTTAACCCATTCTTGGAGTACCTTCCTATAAATAGGATGGGCCTTTCTAGGTTTATCTATTTGAGTTGGTGTACAAGGATCAATCTGCTTATACCAACCAATATTTTCAGATCATTCATGTAGGTTTACATTCTTTGCTTTTCCAATTGCATCTCCATTCCTTTATTTTTGGCAACTTTTGTGACTGCCTAGATATCATTTTCTTCCACTTCAATAAGGTTTATTTATTTGTGTTTTGGACATTAATCATGATCACGGTCGGTAGGTCCACACTTGGTAAACAACCTCCAATTTTGATTGTTAGAACAATCTCTTGAGAAATCTCCCCATTTTTTACATTTCCAGCACTGAACCATATGACACCCCTTGGCATCCTTTGCAATAGGTGTCTGTGCATTCATACTAGACTTGTCATCACTATTTGATTTCTAATTTTTGCTATTATTGTATCCTCCACTAGTTGTACACAAAGTTGTTTGTTCATCTTTGTTTCAAGGTTAAATGGATAGTCATTGATATCATAACTTCTAGTTCTAACAAACAATGCAAATGATGTAGTATTGTACCAGGCATTCCTTTCTGTATTCCCTCGAGAATGGCATTTCAAATGCATCTCTGCCATATTAGAAAAACTTGGACTCAGCAAGGCCAATTTTTGACTCAAACTCATACTCGGCAAAAGAACTCGGAAAAACTTGGCAAAAAAAATCCGAGAAAAATGCAAATTTTCATTGGAAAATAGTTTTCATACATATCATAATTAATTAACATTATACAAATTCAAAATTAATACTGTAAGCGATACAACCTGGTTTTCCAGCCATACACAGGTGCAATGCTCAAACCAACATTGAATATGATTGATGCTATTCTCTGGAAAAGTATGGATAGTAGTATACTATCCTTCAAAGGGTATAACTACATATCAAAATTATTAGTCAACTTGTCTTGCTTAGAAAGAAACCTCAAGGACATTTTGTGCTTCTTCAAAAAGCCTCTTGCTATTTTATGTGTGTCTTATAAATCTCACTACGATTGTGAGAGGGCCCAAGCACTGTGCTGTTCCAATATTTTGTGTCTAATTCTTGACGCCTTTGAGTTGCCTCAAACATGGTGAATGTTTCCTGTGTTGGTTATGATTTTGGAAGCATTTGTTTGTTCCTAGGCCTAGTGGTTAGATGAATGTTCTAGAGAATGTATATTACAGGGAAGTGCAAAGAAATTTTGCTCTTAATTATTGAAGGTGTTACACTTTGCATGGGGTGGGACATATTGCCATGGAACTCCATACAAGATTGATTTAGATTCCTCTTAATGTTGTCTAACCTTTTGGTCTCAACTTCCATTGTTGATCTTCTTTGACCTTATCCGTGTACTCTGCTGACTAATTTTTCTTTTCCTTTTGTCTTTGGTCCTTTGTAATCAGGTGGGCCTTGTGGCATTAGCCTTCCTTTTGGTTCTTGTTTTTTTACCTCAAATGTAACTGCTGGGTGGCTGTTAGATTCTTGAAAACTAGGGAAAATTTGGGTTTAGGATGCAAATGAGTGTTTTTTTGGGTCTGATTGCACCTTCCCTCTACTCTCTCTGCAAGTGGAAACAGAAAAATGAGGCCAAGTTAGGGGAAAAAAAATTTCATGCCGTTTTTCTGTATTTTTGCCACCGCAGCCGAGTTTTTTTCTCAGACTCACGAGTTAAAAAAAAAAAAGTCTTCCATGAGGTTAACTACTCCAAGGGATCAGGTTAGAGCCGATACAACCAAAACTCCTAAATTCTGCGGTCAGTTTAGACATACACAGACATCTTCCCTGTATGTTCATTAACGTCCAAAATATGAAAAAAGAAAAAGAAAAAAAGAAAACATATTAATGTCTGGTGGTTACCAAACTAGATCAATATTGACTCAAAAGTAGATCCTGATAAAATAGCATGGGAAAGGTAAAAACAAGAGCTTCAAATTCAAAGCCACAAGTAAAAATTACAAAAAAATCCAATAGGGGTTTGAAAGGTAATGTTTCCTTCACACCCCCTCCAATCTAGTTAAAGGGGAACGTTAGACTGTGTTTGTTGTAAACTCACTTTTTGGAGCACTTTAGATTTTATGGTTCATCATGTTGATTTGTGTGGCTGTTTATGATCCATGGATCACCACTTTGTGGTGTCTTGGGATTTACACTTTTGTGTATCGGGGTACATCAATACCTGTTGCATGCACTCATCCATGACATCAAGCTTTCGTTCTCGTTTGAATGAAACTAGTGTCTTCCATATCTTTATGGCATCTTTCGAGATGTAGCCATGTATGAGAAAGATTCATTGCCAAGAAGGATCAGAAAACTGGAGGATGTTGACAATAGTCAATATCAATCGATGAAAGATATAGATAATCATCAATCATTAGGAAGAAGCCAATGCAAGACCTAATGGTATCCAGAATATTCAAAGTGTTAGACCTAGCACATCCAGAGGCCCATATAGTTGTCCATAAGGAGGAGATAATCTCATAGATATGGCAGAGTAGCACCATTTGTATGGGTAGCAATATCATTCATTTAGTACCTCCAACTATTGGAAGAGCATGAATGAAGAGTGTTTATGAGGAAAGAGTTACAAAGCATACTTACATGTCAATTGGATCAATCATTGTGAACTTCTATAATAGCTCAACTGTTTCAATTGCTACTTGCATATCGCAATACATATAGATATATCCATATCTAGGTAGGATTAGTGTATTCTTTTCTATATAGATGAGTCTCTAATACAAGAATCAGATTTAAACTAGTGGCACAAAGATTTCACTCCTTGGCTCTACCCAGCTATCCCAGCTCTTCCCTGTGGATCATCCTAGCACAAAACCTGAATTTGAATGAACTTAAATTTGAAAAAAAAAAATGTTAGTCCCTTTTGAAAAAGAAATGACAAATTATCAATACCCAAATTACGCCAAATATGGTCCCCTTTGCTAGAGAATCCATGATTCCAAAGCAAAGCATTCAAAAGAAAAATATAGAAATATGGAAAAAGCAATATTTAAGGAAATAGAAAAGAATAACTCAATATGATCAATCCATGATTCCCTAATGAGATGATCGTAATGAACAAATGAGATGCAGTTATATAGGCTCAAGGCGATGAGGTATACAAAAGTGGGCCTCATCCACAAGTTACAAAAAGATTAAAACATATATATTCCAAAAAGGGCCTTGACCCAAAGAGTCATTTACAAAGTTAACGAAGGATTTAAAATGAGGGTTTACATATTTCTAAATCCCTACTTTCATAGCGCTTGGGGGGCCCAAGAAAGTGACATTATACCAACATCCCCCCTTAATGACCACTTTGAGCAACCTAAGAATGCCTCTCTTATTTCACTCCCAATGGCTTGATGAAGATGTCCAAACTTGCCCAATACAATGCCCTCCCATCTAAGGGAGTGTTCCACAACTCTTAGCAATCAAAACAAGCCACAACTACAACAAACAAGCTCATCATCATCATAAGGATCGTGCGTATTGTGGGCATCTTCCCACATAAGTGCACAATCCAAAGATGATTATTTTATTGCTAGAAGATTCATGCCACAAAACTCAATCTGTAAAATGAGTCTTGAGCCAAGAATGACACCACTGAAGCAAACCACAATCTCCACATGGTACTTGTACGGCAGTCAAGTGACTCACTTGTACGACAGGTTTGGTCTTCACTGAAACAGCAAGCACTTGTATGGCAACCACAACAACCCACTGTACGACAACATCAACAACACACTAGTACGACAAGTGCTTGTACAATAGTTATCCCACTGGAATGGCACTCTCTAGAGCTTCACTAGTATGGCAACTTCCATACAGGGTCCTAGATTGCAACTTCCTCGTACAAGGTTCTTGGCTGCAACTCTCCTAAACTTGTACATAGAATTTGATACACACAACCTACCAAACTACCAATAGCAACAATATCACACTGAGAACATGCATTACACAAATAGAGGATGAATCATCATTGTATTAGTTATTCTATACCATAGTAGCAAAACTTGGACTTGGCGAGGTCGACTTGGGACTCGGACTTGGCAATAAACTCGGCAAAAATAAAAACAAATACAAAAAAATAAGTTTTTTCATGCACATTACTTATTACTTATTAGTATCTTCTTATATATATATATATATTAGTGATAATAAATGTATCTCACTTTTATCAAATGACATATGCACAAATACACATATATTTGTCAAATTCTTATAACATTATTATATAGTCATAATGTAATAAAATGAAACCATTTAAATTTTACATAATTAATTAAAAAATATTTATTTTAATTTTTTAAAATGTTAATATAATTTCTATTTATCGAAAAGAGAAGAACGACTTAAAGACAGAATGTAATGTTTCCACCCCGCAACCGGTTTTGTGGTTACCCAGAAATAGAACATTACGTAAACGGTGAAGCGTTGTAAAGATGAACATCTGTTGGGCGTGAAACTTTTGCACAGGGCAAAACCATTGCCGGATATGGTACGTGCATTCAATGTATGGAACACTTACGGAGGGTAAGCTGGGTGGTCACATGGACAATTCCTGCCTTGAGGCTCAGTGGTCGTAGCTGTTGTTCTCCTAACTATTAACTAGATGTGACGCGTCACCTTGGTTAGCTTTGCCAAATGGCGGGCCTCGTCAGTTGCATGATTTTATTTCCGTTGACTCTAAAGCTAACTACAATTTTACTCGTGTGAGGTCAGCGACGCTTAGAAATTAGGGTTTATAGTGGCAACCTTTGTATTCGATTTGGAGTTATCTTTTATTAAATAAAAAGGTGTTATCTAAAAAAATTGTGAACCTCAGCGAAATTCCACCCTCCTCCACCACTGCAGCATTTTTCGGGAAATTTGTCGTGTTTTGTTTTGTGATGTGAAAGAAATAGGGGAAATCGTATAGGGGAAAAATGTTTGTGCCGCTTGTAATGGTTACGTTTATATTACTATTTGCTTGGAGTCTATCGATTTCTCTGCCACCATAATATTCTTTTTTAATTTCTTCCTGGGTTGGCCGAGTCCTGACATTGGGACTCGCGAATCCTGTCGAACTTGGACTTGGCCCGAACTCGACTGAGTCCGGGAAAAAAACTAGCCCGAGTGGACTCGATGTTGCTGAGTCCACTTGGACTCGGACTCGGACTCGGGCCGAGATTTACTACTATGGTTTGTATAGCAACAATGATACAAAATATCTGCTCGGCAATACAAGGCAACAATGGATACACAAACTATCCAGAATGGTTGCTCTCTCTACCATACAGCATAGTCTCTCTTGGTACATGGTATTGCATAAATGAATGGGGGGTCCTATTTATTTTTGGGCCCTGGTAGTTACCCACAACTACCGCCCAGGATAACTGACACAACTACTTCCCCCTTCATGCATGCACAACCGACATTGGCCGCAATTACATTATATTTGCAATTAATCAATAATGACATCATCACCCTTGACGTCTCATACCACAAAATTGCATTCATCTACATTTCATTTCATTACATTGACTTTTACATTTACAATACAATTTGACACTTATAACTACATCTACTCCTCCTTTAGCTTGGTTGGCATCCTCGTCGACAACAATTTCTCCTATTGAGGACTTGGGTTTTGCTAATGTTGAGGTGTAGGAATAAGAATTCCACTTAACTCCTAGATCTACAATTTGAAGGCTTTCATTTCTCCCTTCGATCTCTTGGCATATTGTTGATAGCAAGCCCATTGTATACCATGGTGTGTTGTTTTTTGTTCAGCTTGTGCCAGCTTGGCCTTCAACTCAGCTTTTCTCTTTCTTGCATCTACCAACTACTTGTCCTTCTCCGCTATGAGTTGATTGTAGTGAGTGACCTCCTTCGTCTTTGCTTCCAACAATTGCTACCTCACTCTGCATTCTAATTTTAGTTGCCCGATCAACTGGTCCTGCTCTTGCATCTTGATCCTCTCAACTTCCTTCTTCAATCTTGCCAACTCTACTTTGACATCCTCCTGCACCTACTTAAGTCATGCCTCCATCTCCTTCAATTGGTTAGCTTGTTCTACATTCTTCTCCTGGAATTTTTCCAATCCCTTGGCTAACCATTGTATCATGTATGCCAAAAAATGCATTCTTGCATATAACTTAACCAGTTCAAGTGCAAGCTTGATGTACTTGACACTTGCTTACTCCTCCGAACAAGCTGTCATATCTCCTTCATTAATGTACACCTGGGGTGGATGTCTATAGAATAACTGAGTTCGCTCACATTGACTTTTACATTTACATAGGCAGGTTTTTCAGTCTCAATATTGTTTTCACATTGCCTTACAGCTGGCTGTGTTTGGTGTAATTCCACAAATTTCTTCATTCACTCATCATCTCGAGCCCAATTGACCAATTTGCCCAACTCATTTTCCATTTGTAGCTACCATAGTTGGCAATCTCCTACACATCCAACCTTGAACTCATTGCGTACCCTATTTATTACTTTGGACAATTTCTCAAAGAATGTATAACCCTGCTCATTGATTTGTTCGCCCATAACTAGTGGTCTTCTAAAATTTGGCACTCTAATGATGAAATGCTCACTCTCCTCTCTTGCCAATTCCATGTCAGTATTGTCACCAATGATTGCCACATCCACTTCACCATGACCTGTCAGGTTGATTGGTCTTATGGATGCTTTGCCTTGCTGCATTGGCTAAGTTGCATCAGTTGCTACCACCATTTCCTTGCTCCTCCAACAGTTGGCTCGATTCACCTTCTTGCCACCAACTAAATTCTGATGTAGTCTCCTTTCGTTTTTCCCCTCTCCTTTTCTAGCACAGCTGATGTTGGTGTCATCTCTTGTGCTACGGATGGGATTTCAGTTTGTATCTCCTCATCCAGTGGAGGTGATCCACATGGATTTACATGTTGTACATACTGCAATGGTGAATTTTCCAAACTCTCGAGCATGTGAACGTTCTCAACCCACACACCTCTTGCACCTTCCTCCTATGCAATGCCTACTACAGTCTAGACCTCTCCATCCACATCCGCAATGCTAGGTTCTTGTGCCTACTACACAGTCCTCTATTCCAACTATTGTGCTCTCATTTCCATTGGTTGTTTTGCCTACGCAACCATCTCCCATGGCTGTTGTTCTACTATTGCAGCCCTCTCCTAAATCATCCATGCACCTGCAATGCCTTCCTGCACAGTCTGACTCTATTGTTCGGCAGGAATGTCTTTTGCTTGCATTGTTGCCAAGGGCATTTCATGCTTCTTGCCTCTTCTCTCCATCATCTACCACTCTTTGCCACTCACTTTTGTTGTGGCCTACTTGGAGGGCTCTATCTATGACTGTTGCTGATGCTGAGGTTGAGCTCCCAACTGCTGCTCCAACCTTCTACGCATCTTCTCCTCTTCACTCCTTGTAACTCTGCACTCTCCTCTTCTTCCGAAGCCTCCCAATCCTTCCTCTTCTTCAATGTACCCTTCTTTTCCTTGACTAGGGTACTTGGCTTGGTTAATGGCATCATGTGGACCCATCTAAATATTGTCGGTTGATGCTCCAGTATTACTCTTGGCGGATTCAATCTAGGAAACGACAACTTCTCTTGTGTCATAACATTCATCATGATGGCAATGGCATGAAAAGCCATCAAAAAATTCCTTGTATATCGCATCAAAAAATTCTTAATGCAATATGACAAATACAATGCCCAATCGTATGCAACTACAGATATTATCCCCTCCATGTGGGGGATAAGCCAAGTGGGCATCTCTGAGGATTTCTGCTCCCTTGAGAGTTTTGACATTACTACATTCATTGTGCACTGTAATTACTTTGTCTTCTACTGCTGCTTCTTCAATCCAAGGCTCCCGTGCTCCAATAGCTTTGCCACTTCCTCTAGACTAAGATCGATGACCTTATTCATCAACTCCTACCACTAGTGTCAACTTGTTGACTCCTTTCTCACCATTAGACCTAAACTTGGCGATCCAAATGTCTTTCAAAAGTTGCCAGGTGAGAAAACTACTTGCACCTCACTGTCACCAATCGCGATTCTACTCATATGATGCTATGGGTCATATGTTTGCAACATCCACAACAAATAATTCTTGAAAAACTCAAATTTTGGAATCTGCAAAATAGGGTGCACTCTTGCACTCTTGAATGCAGTCTTCAATGGATGATCATAATCATGCTCCTACCACCAACTCTGGCAAAACTCTCTTGCTAGTTGTTGCTAGGTCATCTCCTACAAGGGTACCGAAATCCTCTCTCATCCTTTGCTCTTCTCTTGGTCCTAAGGTGCAGCCTCCACCTCTCTTTCTCTGGGATAGTTGGTCAACCCATTTTCCAGAGGTCACACCCTGCTACCTACTCATGTTGTCTCCCTTGGCATCCTAATTGCACTCTCTTTCCCTTGCGCATACATGTTCTGTAAGCCCTCTCCTTGCAGCTACTCCGAAGCCCTCTCCATGCAAAAAAGACCTTGTCTACACCTTTGGCTCAGGTGGAGCTTTCTTTTGTTTTTGCTCCACTCAGTGTATCCTCTCTGCAATACTTGGTCGCTTTTGCATCCTTTCAGCCTTCAGCAACCTGATTTAGACTATGTTTGCGCTTGTATAGCACTTACCATCTAAAACCACATGAACAGCAGATGCACTTTGACTTGTACGGCATTGTCGTACAGCTACCTCACTTGTATGGAAAACATCACTCATACAACACTGTCGTCTAATGCTTGGACCTGTATGGCACCCCTTTGGCTTGCACTTGTACGACAATGTCCTTACAGCACACTTTGCTTGTACAACACGGCTTCAACTGCTGGAACGACACAAGGTCGTTGCTTGTATGGCATAGTTTGTACAACACTCTTCACGTAATTGCACAGCAACTTCCTCACGCACTCTACGTGTTGACTGCATCACTCATCCGTCTTCCTCAACACCGTTTGTACATCTTTTTGTAGCAACTCCGCAAACCCTCATACGTATGCAACTAAAAATCTTTCATCACCCTTCATCCGTATGGTTGTATGATCATTGGTATGCCTACAATTTCCCCTTTGTGCAGTCTTCCTTCTGTGGCAATTTCTCCTCAATGCATGCTCATTCAATCTTTTGTCAATAGCTTATTCCTCCTATTGGCAGTCCCTTGCACTCCTCTACAACACTTTCACATGACTCCTCTCCTCAACTCATCCGTACAGCCCTTCTCCTTAGCAGTATGTATTCCCTCTCGTACATGCTAGCTGCTTCTCTCCATTGGCGTTGGACAAAGGTTGCCCATGTCTTACCCAATGCATGTATTTATAATGTTCACGGAGGGGTATTGGGGTTGGTGCTCGTGCAATAATTTCCTATTAACTACAAATTCACCTTTGCATGCATTTGAACAATGCACTTTATTTTCTCTTTTTTTCAATTTTTTTTATGTTTGTGCTTATCTTCGACGTACGATTCGTCGACCACGCAAAATATCACTTCCACTATGTCTTCTGTCGACGAATCGATACTTCATAGCGATCTTAAATCCGATTTGTCGTTCAGTCCCTCGCACTTGGGCAGAGATCATCTGTATATTCCTAATTCGTACGATGGTCTATCATACCATCCTCACCTGTACGGCTACTTGGACTTGTATGACAAATTCCATCCATACAAGAATCCCCACTTGTACGACAGCCTCTTCCATTCATATGACATTCTGCCATACAAGAGCATTCTCTAGCTCTTTCACTTGTACGACAGACTGCTTTATCGTTTGGTCTTTGATTCTGTTGTTGTCATCTTGCCTGTTCAAGTTGGTCTTGCCGGACAACTCTTCTTCGAGATCATTTACGTCATTGTTTTCTCCTTTGCGATGATCGAATGAGCTCAGTTGTGTTTATTTCTTCCATTACTGCCAGTCGGGCCTCCGTAACTTGGGGCTGTCTATTCCCCACTCTGGGTTGTCCGAAGTTTGTCTGTGTTCTTCGCCACCTATTTCTAAGACATCTTCTATTTGGGTGATAACCAAGAGGTGGTCTTCATGAACCGACCTGATGGCTATGCAGAAACTAGTTGTTTTCTCTATTATCAAGTGTTGATCCAAACAGACAAACCCTTTGACCACGTATTCTAGGGGTAACCAGGGGGAAGATCCTTCCCCTCGAACTGTCGGGAGGGAGGCCAACCAACCTTCTCCCTTGGCCGGGTAAACTTAGATGGCCCAGTGAACCTGGCAGTCTTCTTGAACTGTCTAAGTTACCTATTCTCAAACACCCCTTCTGGGGTGCCTAATAGTCCTTGCTAACTATTTCAACTTCCCAAAAGATATTCTATTTACTAGTGGATCTCCAATTCTTCTCCTTATCTGCATTTCTTCCTCAAGAGTTAATTTGCTAGGCTTCATTACTTCTATCTCTCTACAATACCGATGTGTGCTTTTCCAAGTCATCACTACTTGAACTACTTGTCAAAGACACACTGCTAGAATTTGTTCTCCAATTCCTTGTCTCCCTTTCTGGTGATGTAGACACTTCAAATACATCTCTCCAGAGGATCTGATTTACTGCCAATCTCCTTGCTCTTCCATCTTGAAGATTGTCTCATAGCCTTTCTATCTCTTGCTCTTGTTCCCTTAGTTGTTCATTTGTTTCTTGCAGTTGTTCATATTGGTCTTGCAACTACTGCGTCTCTCTACGCATCCTTTGTTGTTGCAACCCAATTCTTGCCAACAAGTTCATACCCTCATATTCACTTCCATCACTTCGAGGTTCATAATCTAGTGGTTCTTCTCCTGTTTCCAATATTCTCTGTACATCTTCTTCACTAAGTGATCTTAGTCTTCTTTCTTCCTTTCTGTTTGGGAATAGCACATGCACCCATAACCTTCTTCACTCCGTGGGAAGAGGTTCCAACTCTTGTTCAATTATAAGCTGCTCTCCACCTGCTCTCCCAAACAACAAATCTAGACCATGATCATTGTCCTTTTTTTCTTCTGCACCATCTGCAATTCGAGTCCAACTTGAGTCTCCTTCCTAGACCACTATACCTTCAAAAGCTTTCAAATACTGGTTTGTTGCTGCAATCAATCTTCCTAAACTCTTCTTCTCCTGATTAAAAATCAACCATATTCACCTATGCCATCATCTTGTATGTTTTCAATTTTGAACCATTAACTGTCTTGAGACACATTGTCCTGTCTATTTTTTGCAATCGTATTGCTCCATTATCCATCATCTCTACTACTTGGAAGGGTCCAAGCCACAATGTCTTCAACTTTTCCGGCTTGATTTCAAACTTGACATTGAATTTCAACATTCAGTCACTTGGTGTCAACTTCATCTTTCTCAAGTGCTTATCATGCCATAGCTTCCTTCGATGTTGGGCCACCTCCAACGCCCACTACGCCATCATCCTTTTCTCTTCCAGTTTCATGGGTGCTACAAGCCTCTCCTTGTCGCCCATATGGTTCTATACCACCACCCTCAGACTAGGCATAAGGAATTCTACCGGTACTATTGTCTCTTGTCCATACATCAATTGGAATGGTGTATGGTTCATCGATGTCTTAAACATAGTTCCGTATGTCCACAAAACTATTGGCAATCGCTCCTCCCAATCAGCACCCTCTATTCTACAAGTCTTGTGAATTACAGAAATCGAAACTTTGTTCATTGCCTCAACTTGCCCATTTTCCCTTGGGTAGTACAGTCTTCACAACAAGTGCAAAATCTTGAATTCTATAGTCAACTTTTGTATTATCCCAAACCTCGCGATCACCCATTCATACAGGAATCCTGTTGTACTCCTTACTAAATTATTAGGCAAAGCTCTCGCCTCAACCCACTTCATCAAGTATTCTATCGCTGCCATAATGTATAGACATTTTCCTCTCCAGCTTATTCTCAATAGTCCAACAAAATCAAGGCCTCATCTCTCAAACAACTCTTACGGCTACGATGGGTGTAGTGGCATGAAGTCCCTTTACAACGATTTCCCAACTCTTTAGCATGTATCTCATGTTTCATAAACTCTTTAGCATCATGATAGAGGGTGGGCCACCATAACCCTGACGAAAGCACTTTCCTCACCATCGCATTTGGCCCCATATGCCCTCTTGCCAAATCCTTCATGTGCTTCTTTCAGCATTGCGTTCACTTCTTCCATCACACGTTTCGTAAATATCCCATCTTATCCCATATTATATAACAAACCGACAATCAACTAGAACGGTGCTGACTTGATGATGACTTTCTTCTTCTTTGTTGCCATCTCCCTTGGCAACTCACCCAAAGACAAGTATTCTCCAATGAACTTATACCATGACAGAATCGCACTATATTGCAAATCAATAAGTGTCAGGAAACTTGTCTGTCACTCCTGTAGGCTCTCCTGAATGGATCCTTGACAACTGATCCGCTATCACATGCTTCTTTCTAGGTCTCACCACTACCTAGAACACAAACTCTTGCAATGTGACGAGCCACCTGCTAACTTGTCCATGGATAGTTTATTAATCGTGTATAACAAGGCTTGATGATCAAAAAGCAAAAGGATTGGCCAGCAACTAATATCTAAACTTCTAGACTGCATAGACCATTCCTAAAGCTTCTCTCTGTGTCATGTTGTAGTTCTTTTCTGCTCTTGACAGCAACCAACTAGAAAAATAAATGGGCTGATCCAGCCCAAACTGCCCCTTTTGGGCCAATCCACATCAATCACAAAATTGGACACGTCCACATGGATGTGAAACTCCTCATCCCAATATTGAAACACCAGAATGGGTGCGTAAACCAACTTCACCTTCAACTCCTCGAAGGCCTTTTCATGCTCCTCTGTCCATCAAAAAGGAATATTTTTGCACGTTAATTCATTTAACGAGTGGGACACTTGGGCAAAGTTCTTGATGAACCTCCTATAATATCTAACATACCTTAAAAAGGACTTCATTGAATTCACATCATATGATTCCTCCACACTCATTACATTGCAAATCTTGTCAAGGTCAGTCTTTAGCCCTTCCTTACACACTATATGTCCCAACAATTTGCCATATGACACCAAACTTCTTGGGTTCAACGATAAACAAGCATTCATGCACAATTGCATGTACTCCTCCAATGTCTTCAAATGCTCGTCATTCTTCCCATATAGCAACCAGTGATCCAAGAAGACTTCGAATTTTCTAGTGGACATATGCTCAAAAATATACAATATTATCCTTTGGAACGTGGATAGGGCATTGCATAAGCAAATGGCATCCAATTATATGCATAGATCCCATTCTCTACTACAAATATAGTCTTTAGCTTATCCTCCTCCGTGATAGTTATTTGATTGTAGCCGAAAAATCCATCCAAAAAGGAATAGATTTCATGTCCAGCAACCTCCTCCAATATTGAGCCAGTAAATGGGATCGAAAAGGGATCTTTGATTGTGACAACTTTCAAACTTCGAAATTCCACACAAATGCGGATTTGGTTCACCTCTTTCTTCAAAGTAATGACAATCGATGACACCCACTCACCGTAACTTTGGAGATTATTCTCACATCTAACATCTTATGAATCTCCGTATTCACCAAGGCTGCATATTTGGGGTTCATTCTATATGGTCATCTCCTTACTAGTAGTGCACCTGAAGTCAGCTACATCTGATGCACACACAACTCTAGCGGTATCCCCTTCAAATCCTTGTATGTCATGCAAAGACATCTTTATACTCCATAAAGATTTTAAATATTGTTGCCTTCAACACTAGATCCCACTCATCTCCGCACTGGACAATCTTTTCTTCCTCTTTTTCACCATGGTCTACCTGAACCATTTTTGGTTCTTTATACTTTATGGTATCCAAATCACTTGCTACTTTCACCATGTCCATTTCATTCTTTTTTTTTAGCCTTAAATACAAGGTAAAAGGGAACTACCCCAAGATCCAAAGGTTGGGGAGAGTAGAAAGCTCCCCATCCATTTGTTGAACTGTGATCATGGGCACAAATCGCACTTACCGATTTTTGTGTTCAACAGTTCTGGCACGCGTGGTGGGAGGAATCCAATTCGCCCCACAAAGTAACACCTACCGCGCGTGAGGTCAACAATTCTGGTGCGCTTGGTGGGACCCACAAGTGCAATTTGGGTACAAGACTCAAATCACCCCTCATTACAATCACAGGTAGAAGAAGTCAATTTAGACTTAGAGGAAAAACAAAAAGTATTAGTCCCGGACATAATACCTATAGAAGCTATTTTACAAGATCAAAACCCTAATACAATTGTGGAATAAGTGCAACTTTACCTTTAGATAGGGCAAACAAATAGGTCACAAAACTCACCACCAGATACGGAGGCAATTAAAACCCCCCTACTCAGTCTTCCTCCTAGCCTTTTCAGGACGCCTAGTATAAGTAGACCACAACATCAAGTGGTACCATCAGGTCAACAAACCCCAATGTCTCAATGTGTGATACAAGGGCCGTAGGCTACACCCAATCAACCGCCTAATCCCCAAAATCTTCAATTCCAACACCATAAGCAGCAGATCATGCAATAAGCATTACAACAATCCCAAAATCTTCAACTGTTGCAAGGTCAGCAAACACCAGTTGGACAAAATCAAGCCCTCGAGGGACAGATTTTCAGAACAGCAAATGCCTCAAACCTCTCGAGGGACAGGTTGTCAGAACAGCAAATGCCTCAAACCTCTCAAGGGCCCATGACCCCACACTTGCAACAAACGACTGTACACAACATCCACAAGGTGCGTAGAACCCGGAGCAACAGATTGCGCAATATCTATCACAAGTTAACAAATTGCACAAAACCTACAATAATCGATGGCCCAAGACTTGTTGTCACAAGCCCCTCGAAATACGCAACAAGTTGTGTAGAACTTGCAACAGATGGTGTTGAACATACCACAAAATCCATTGACGCAGCTTCAACAAATGTTTCAAAACCCTGACACTACTCAAAATCCATAGGTACAAATGGGCAAGCCCCTGCAAATTGTCCCTTTCTAACAATACCAACCACAACAAGGTGTTCAAAACCAACTGCAACAAGGTTGTGCAAAATGCCCCACAACAATTTGCTCAATTCCCTCAACAACTCCAAAACTTGAACCTTGTTGGGCAAAATTTTCAAATGCCACAAAACCTTCCATTGCAAATGTACGGAGGCCATCCAGGACAGCCGACATACCAAGCACCCTACGGGCAAACAATAGTGCCTTACAATCAAAACCAGCTCATACAATAGGGCCAAGGGCAACAACTCTACCCAATGCAGGCACAAGCAAGACCTCAACAATATCTCTTTGACTAAAATTTCCAAGGGCCTCTAAATCTACCAATATATTCACACATTCCAACTGTAGCCCTTAAGTCCCTCCCTCCTTTTTTAGGGAATAATAGTCGAACAACGATCAAACACTAAGAATGATCTATCAACCTTTAAGTCAATACACCAGATTCATGAAGATGTGATGGTTTGACTTTTGGTTGGACCATTGAGAGACAGGGCTGCTACATGGTACCGAAGCTTGCCTAATGGGCTAGTAGTGAACTAGGCCTTGATCACAATACCATTCATGAAGCATTTTGGCGGTCTATCCAATGGATATTCATTTCTCCTTTAGCTGAACAACATGGTGAGGTACCCGCATGAGAACATTCATGACTTCAATACAAGGTTCCTATGAACCATTATGTTGATACCTTTCAATGTTAGACCATCAGACGAAGGAGCTTTCATTTATTATGTGAGGGCATTGCATCCAGACTTGTCTATGATGGTGTGAAATGCAAATCCAGTTACTTTCACTGTAGCATTTGAAGAAGTCCCACAGGATGAGGCAATTCTTATCCAAGTTGGTAAGTTACCACCAACTCCCCCCAAGACTAATGTAACACATCCAACCCCAAGTACTTCCCCACAGGCTCAATACTTGTCACCTCCTCAACTAGCCCCTGTCCCCATGTCTCCATATTTACAAACATATCAACAACCTCAGGCCCAAGCTTACCAACAACCTTAGACCATCATTCCACCTTCTCAAGCTACATCATTTTCCTCTAAAACCCAAATGCCAACTCAATCAAACACTCTATACACCATCACATACCCAAGCCAATCCACACCAAGCTCCGTCGTTTACCCAAATACAACTTTGGCATTGCCCGCATCTACACCCAACCCTGCTTATCATTTCAAAGCCGACGACAAACCAAAGGTGTGCCAAATATAATGTAGGACATGAATGAGTTAAAAGTTGTGGTCAAGGACTTGAGCAACAAAATGACAATCAATCAAAGGCAAACAGGAGAATGGCAATAGAGAAGAACTCCATATCTAACCAAGGACCAAGTGCCTCAATGATCTAGTGGATCAATCATAAATCAATCACAAAGTAACATGGTAAACGTTGATCCCGATATGAATTCCTTATGTTGCTTCACCTCTAGTGTTGGGCATAACTTGGTTGAGTGTGTTGCTACAATACATTATGCACAAACCATGATTTAACCAAAAATGCCAAACCCAACAGGCTGCAATGGTTGGCCAAACAATGACAAACACACCTGTCGGAGTTGATCCATTGATGGCAAGTCAACAAGTTGTTGATTAGCAATGGATAAAGTCATCAACCAACAATAGACAAATTAATAAGTCACAGGTGTACCTCAAATGTAGGTAACTCCAACCGCTAACAACAACGTACTAGCCAATTTCACAACATTTGATATATTAGTTGGACGTCCAGATTTTGACCAAGTCTCAACCATGGACATACTTGATATCCTAAAATCCAAAGTGTTACAAGTAAATCAGGAAGCCCAACACCACAAGGGACATGTCGAAGTTAAAAATAAAGTTGTTCGCCAGTTGCAGATGGTCGTTGAACATGAGCAGGAAGTAATGGCTCAACTAAAGGACTAATTAAAGACCGCCCTCGTGGAAAAAGAAGAGATTAAAAAGCAGACATGGCAAGAAAAACAATCCCAAGAGGAACACATGCAGCTTCTTGAACAAGAGAAAGAAGAACTTGTCGAGCAATTAGAAGCCGAGAGAAGTCGTGGGAGGCAGGAAGCAGAGCAGCAGATTACGGCCCTGACAAAACAACTCAAGGCAAGGAAAGAACAAATGGAACAATAGATCACAACCATGCAAAGACAAACTGAGGAGGAATGAAATGAAAGGAGACAAAGGCAAGAGGAAAACAAATATGTTCTGCAAAAACAAATAAAACATTTTAAGGTTGTTGTCCAAGAGCTACAAGACTAGAAAGATAAAGAAATCAGAAGGCTCACACAAGCGTGAACTGAAATAGAAGCAACAATAGCAGAATTGAAGTCTTAAACATCGACACCCAAGTGAGTGATATTCGTTTGAGATGAGATTAGCAGAGATATTCAATGCACCAAGGGTTATTTCTCTTACTTTAAGTAGTGCGAGGAGCTAATCGACCAAGTGGTCCCAACTATAGAATAGAACAAGATACAATCGGAAGTAAGGAAGGGACAATGAAATCATGCAACAAGTCCAGAAGATGACTATGTAGTAGGTTAAGCAACAAGGTCTGACAAAGAAAGCTATCCTCATCAAGCAGCTTAAGATCATCCCTTATAAAATAAGCAGATTGGAGAGCTATGAGGAGAACCTCGCCAAGTTACAAGAGGCTATCGGTGAGGCAAAAAAGATCAACCAAATGATTGAAAAGGGACTACCAGACCTTAACATACTCATGACAAAGCAGCTTGAAGGGATTATTGAAGAACAAAAAGAAAAAGGATGTTCAATCAGATGATTTGCAGGTGGTTAGAAGCATGCTAGAAGAACTATATGAAGGGATGAGGCAAATGGCAACAAAGGCGGAGGATCTTCAAAGAGGTACATGAGTAATTGACTGATGACATCGATGCATTGAACAACTCTTTGGTTCCCCTGGACACAGACTAGGAACTCTTGCAAACAATGGTTCAGCCAAAGTAAGCAAGGCATAGGAATTCTGACAAAAGACTCTGTGGCTTAATGGATAAGCCACCATCTAGGATCTCCCATCAATTAGGATTGACATCCCCACAAGTTGCCAAATTGTAGTAGTTGACTACTACCATCGCTTCTAGAACAAGTTTTGTCACACGATCAGTATGAAAAACATGAAGGGACCAAGGCAGAATTTGTAGACATTTTGCTTTGAGCATTTTCCACACCATTAAGTGCCCATTCGTCGAAGCGTCTCACTCTCCGAGCAACCTCACTCTCAAAATGGAGGTTCGTCGCACAAGTTGAGGCAAAAGGCAAAGCAGGGCAAAAATCGAGAATTGATTGTCTAGAAGAGGGAGCCCCACTCACCAGAGCAACCCGCTCGTTGAGCGCCCCCACTCTCCAAGCGACCTCGCTCTCCAAGCACCCCATTCTCGGAGCAACCCACTCTCCAAGCAACATCACTCTTCAAGCACCACACTCTGAGAGTGACCTTGCTCTCAAAGCAACCCGCTTTTAGAGCAACCTCTATCCCCGAATGAAGATCCATCGCACAAGCTAAGGCACAAGACAAAGTAGGCCAAAAATTAAGAATTGGTTAAATGTTTGTAAGAGGGAGACCCACTCACCAAAGGGACTTGCTCATTGAGCGCCCCTGCTCTCAGAGCTACCTGTTGCCACTGTGCCTCATGCCATATCTATCTTTAGTAAAGAGATAAGGATATGATGTAATTACCTCATAATTATCACCGAGGTACATTGTATGCAATCCATTTCGTGGCTACAAGTTCAAGTATAAATAAGAGCTAAATGCTCATTGTAAGGGTCTTTTGGCTTTCGAAGTAAAATGCCAGAGCTACTCTTCGGAGTAAGAATTGTAAAACACTCAAATCTCAAAATCAATAGAGTTGTGTGTGGCATCCATATTCGATTGTCTTTGACCTTTGCTTTATGGATGTGTGAAATTAGTGGCTTTGCCCTTCTTTCCTCTGTTAGTCCTTTTCTATTGTTGTTGCAAACATTCGAGAAGATCTTACGCAATGAAGTTATTCAGTTTCTGCTAAGAACGCCAATTACACCTTATTTAAACCCTACTACGATCCAACCATATTTTGCATTTTCTTTCTCTTGCACCCTTCTCAAACAAAGTAGATTAGATTTGTTTTTTGCATTTTTAGATCAGATTGCTTATTTCATTTTCTGCATAGTTTCTTTCTTTGTTTTTAGCCTTAGATAGAAGGTAAAATGGAACCAGCTTGAGATCCAAAGATTGGGGAGAGTAGAAGCCTCCCTATCCACTTGTTGAATTGCGGTCACGAGCGCAAATCGCACTTATTGATTTCCATGTTCAACACTACCTGAAGATCAATACCACCTTGAGGAGTACATCTTCATTCTAGAATGAGGAACAATATGTTAATCAAAGGATAAATTATGAACATCTATGGAAAACGACTTCGGATAACTAACACCTTTTCCTTTAGGTCCAACTTTGGGCTCAACAAAAGCAACAATACCTCACCACATTCCTAGGTAGATTGGAACCAATGCCATATGTTTGTTCCTCAACATGAACAAGAAGGAGAAGAGTCCACATTATTATCATGGATAGCATCTTCACTAGAAGTATTAGAAGCAACTTTATCTATCCTCACAACAATGATCAAAATATTATTATAAGGAGCAGCCTCATTACCATCAAAAGATGCATCACAAGAAACATGGTCATAATCATAAGTAGCATCAATAGGAGTGAGATCACTAGAAGTAGACTCCCTTATAAAATTCCCCAACTACATGCTCAATTGTGCCTTGATCATCAATTGGACCATGCCTCTCAATGTGATCCTCATTACACTCTAATGTTTTCTCAAATCGACAATTTCTCATAAAACCCTTTGATTGAGAGATTTTAGCCTTTCATTTTCATTCTCCATTTCAAGCAACTTAATACTAACAATCTCTTTTGTAGAAAGTCCACCATCGCCCTCCTCATCAGAAGACTCATTAGTATCCTCATGTGATGAAACAATATCATCGTTTTTATTTGTAGAAAGCTTGGCAATTGGCACCAACAAGCTTGCCAAAGGTCTCCAACAAGAATTGTTTACATCTTCTTTGCAATCTTATTCTTAGAGATCCATCCAAAAGTGTTATACATAATATTTGAGAGTGATTCATTGTCTACAGATGTGTCTTCCTCAACATAATCCCTTACAAGATTGATAATGAGCTAAGTTACAAGGTTTGGGTTCATGTTCGAGTTCGACAAGGATAAAAAATAGGAAAAAAACCATGGAAAAAAATAGCTATAAATTTTATCATGGAGTTTGATAAAAGAAATAAATTATTTTCATTAACGTCTAAAATAAATATAAATATTTTGCTGCAAGCTTACTGTAGTGATAAGGGCTTTGGCCTGTCTTTGAGAGGTCCAAGGTTCAAACCCCACTCAGTGTGAGGGGACCAGGACCCCTCATAAAAACCTGTGTAAACTCGTTGAAAAAAAAATAACTATAAATATTTCTAAAGAACTTCATATTTCATACAAAAATGAGATCTGGCTTGCAGATGACCCTATCAACGTGTTGCCCTAAGATCATTTTGCCTTGTTGATATGATTTTAACTTTTTCTTTGGCTGTTTTATTTCAACCTTTAATTTCTATAGATGTAGAATGGAGTCAAGTCGATGTGTGAATGAAAGACAAAAATGGGACAAGTTTTAGGTTTTTTTCATTTTTTTCCCTTGGAATTTTATTTTCTATCGACTATTGTCTATCCAATTATGTTCATCAAATTTATTTGTGTAGATAGAAAATCACCAAAGTTTGGACTGTTTTGATAAAATCCGTCGAATCTAGTAACACTAATTATGGGCAAGACACACATATACCTTTCCAACTTCGATGATCCTCCCCAACTAGAGGCTTAATGCAACCAACAAAATCCATGATGTTCCAAGAAAAAAATATAAAATTCCCATTGACATTGCTATAAACTAACTACACCAACACGAAATACTTGAAAAAATGAATCCAAGAAAAAAAAAAAAACTCCTTCAAAAGCTCCTCCATATGCAAAAGTCATGGTTTCCAAACACTTAGGTCTAATATTACTCCCAATTAAGACTACCAATTTGAAGAAACGTTGACGGAAAATTTTGAAGGGTAAAATGGTTAGCTCAAAAAAACTTGAACAATAGATTCCAAATCTACACATCGATCTGAAAATTTTGGCCTAGTCCTAGTATACTTTTTCACAAAATAACAAGAATTGTAATTTCTCCTCAACCATGAAGAGTTACAAGTTGTCATTAGAACCACAAGTTCATGGAAACTTGACCAATCATCAAGTGTCGAAGGTTAGTCATATTTGGGAAACAAAATCTATAATCTGCCACTTTCATCCAATGTTCTCCTACAATGCTTCTAGAAGTTGAGACAGTCTTCTAGCTTCCCTAAGCATCTATATCTAGCCACATTGAAAAAGAGGGGGCTATAGGTCCTAAGGCTTGTCATTTGAGGATTTGATACCATATTGGCAAATAATGTATTTGAAAGAGACAAAAAAATAGGAAAATGAATACTAAGCAAAATATGAACCAATATGTCAATTGTTCAATCCATGATTTCACAATGAGATGATTACAATGAGCAAACAAGATGCCTTCATATAGGGTCGAGGTGGTTATGTATACAATGTGGGCCTTATCTACAAGATAAAATAATGATGAAATATACCGTAAAAGGACCTTGGCTTAAAAGGATCATTTACAAAGTAGGTTAATAAAGATTACTCTCATCAGATCTATATTATGGTTGACCATCACTTTTTGCAAAGATCATGTACAAGGAAACAGTATGCAACACACCACAATACAATTTCATTACATATAAACAAAGATACACAATGTGAAGAACATATATGTCCTCACACATATACTATGACAATATTGTATGACAAAAACATACAATAAAGCTCCTACTGCACATACAACTCTACATGCATCACAACATGACAACATGGTGAATGTGTTCATGTATTCATGAAATCATTTAGACATGGCAATCAAGCGACAAACTCGTCACTTGTTTCCTGCATCAACCCCCTCCTTTAGACTTGTCGGCATCCTCGTCGATAGACCAATTTGAAACAATGATTGGGGTAGATATGATGGTACCCTTGCATTATGCACTTGGTGCGCTCCATCTGCTGCTTCTTGCTCTATTCATCTTTTGCAATTTGTTGCATTGCAAATCTCGAGTATCGCAACATTGTTCACCAATCGTTTGCTCCATTTTATGCAATTGGCTACATTACAAGTCCGATAGGCAGTGGTTGTTGCCACCAATGTCAAGGGTCAAGAAGGAGGAAGTCCCCTTTTAGAGTCAAGAGGAAACACCCCTTGTAGATTGCCAAGTCCCTCGCTTTGTTGTTTGTATTTCTTAAAGTAGTTTCTACACCTACTCGACCAACTCTAACAAATTGTTGGTAAATAGGTTTACCTTTTTGTCATTCTCTGTGACAAATGGGACACCCTATTGGGGTGATAGGAGATTCATCAACAAGCCTAGACAATATTGTCCAAACATACGACAAGGTTTAAATGGCCTGAACTAGATGAAGCAAGGTCAACATAGCCTTAGACGACCCTCAACTAATCAATCATCTCTTGGTTTGTAGGGCATTAGTCGATTGTTACACAATGACATGTTCCAAGACAACAGGCTTCTGGTTGACATAGACATGGTGATACATCGGATGGCAATGTTGATGGCATCCCATCAGATGGTGATGCATCGAATAGCAATTTGTCAGACAACATGCCCTCTAATAGCAACACACCTCTTGACAATAACACCTTCCAACAACAACACTCCCTTTGACAATGAGACTCTCTTCGACAACATGCTTGACAATTATGCCCCCTCAAGTGGTGACACTTTGGAAGTTGATGTTCTAGCAAATGACACACCAGACGGCCAAGCCCTAAACAACCATAATGGTAGCACCCATACAGACGACCTCATCAACACCTCACTCCCAGACAACCTAATCTTATAAGGTCTGATTTTAGATGATTTGATGGTAGATGACTGCGCTTCAAACAATTGAGCAAACAGTCACCTCGTAAACGGCTGCCCCATAGACAACCAAGCAGATGGATGCCCCATAGATGACCAAGCAGATGGATGCCTCACAGACGACCAACCAAATGGCTACTCCCAAGACAACCAAGCGGGCATGTAAAATTTTCCTCCATTGTTGGTTTCCTCATCTCATGTTGCCTCGGCTTCAATGACCCAAATAGTCCTAACAACCCAAATGGCCCTCACTCAGTGTCTATGGCAAATAAGTCATATACAATCAACCAGACATCCTGGATGTCAACAAAGGGGTCACTGAATCACCCCTAGATGCAATAGCAATGCAATCATAGGCTATCCTTAAATAACACTTAGTCTACTTACTTCTCCTCAAAAGGCATCACCTGCTTAGATGATTTCCTCCAAGACAACTTCATTGGCTCAAACGGCTTGGACAACTCCTCAAAAAACAAGGTGAGCAAGGATCATCTAACAATACTCCAAACAACACCATCATAAACAATAGGTTGTAGAACTAGCTTGCCTATGACACCTCTAACGACAAACTCCAAACTAATGACGTTTCAACAAACACCCTGAATGACCATCACAACTTTCCCTTGAACAACATCCAAGCAAACCAATTCCTTCCAAATGGTAATGTCTTTTATCATGAGTTTCGATCATCAGTGTCATATCTTGGCATATAGCCCTATCTCTATCTTCCTTTGGCATCTAAAACAAGCTAGCTTCATCGGTATACAAGTGCCCTCCAGGTCACTATGACATCATCATCTAAACGACAAGATTTCTCATTCAATTTGCATCCTTCATCATCCAAACGTCTTGCCTCCTCATTTAGACAACCTCCTCCATTGTCTAGACAACGTTCGTCCTTGATCACGTTGTTTGCATCCTTTGCATGATAGCCTTACATGTCTAGTTAGCATTATTCATCATTTGGACTGCACTCTTCCTCTCACTCGCCATAAGATTGGTTGTTGATTTCACTATTCTCGTCCTTCGTTTGTAGACAAACACATTCAAAATAAAAACGGCAACATTTCCCAAGGTGTGCATGGAATTGGAGGTAGATGCCTTTGGTAGTGGCTTCGTCAGTGTTTTCACCATTCAATCCTATACTAATCAATTGTCTACCACAATGCACTCTACCTCCTCAACTTCAACTACAATTAAGTTAGCATTGTCAACTGCCTCTTTTTTGGGTCTTTGACTCTCCTCAGGATTGTCAAACCCTTTACACATCATTGGTCCATCTTGACTCACATCACTCTAAGATTTTCAAGCTATGTACCCCTAGGGATGACATATTCAACACTGCACAAAAGGTCTACCCTCAATATCATACACAATTATTCTTCATGTAATGCCATGGCTGTTGTCATGAAATGCACCACTAAAGGCACTTCTTTTTTAAATAAGTCCCTTTCCACAACATATGCTTGTTGGATATTTTTCAAATTCAAGGGGCATTCTTTATTGAATGTCCTTCCTCTTGACAATTACTATAAACTATGTTGCTCCTTTGGACTCACTACAACCTCTATTTCGTATAATTTTATATTCATCAAATAAGTTGATCATTTCCTTACAAAGAGCACTTAGTGAAGTTCTTGCTTCATCATGCTTCTTTATCGTGTCACACTTGTCCTCTGAGTCATTACTCTTGTCACTCTCATCTTCATAGTCACTCTCATTACTCACTTCTTGATCCTATTATCTGGATGTTATCCTCAAATCATCCCTTAAGTTACTCTTATTCAGAGTTATCACTCTCATCTTAAGAATTGCTTTCGTCTTTGAAGTTGCTAACTCCTCATCTTAAGAATTGCTTTCATATTTGAAGTTGCTAGCATCCATATTGGTCGTTTTTGTGAGATATTATTTACTATAGGCAATGGTCATTCCTATGTTGGACTCTCGTTGTGCACTTCATCAAACTCACCACACTACAATTGTTCCCAAGCTAAACTCTCATCCCACGCACTGTGGGACGCGCCAACCTGTTGTGGCTCCCATGTTGAATTCCCATTATGTGCACCACTAAACATGCCAACCTACAGTTGTTCCAATGTCGAACTCTCATCATGCTCATATTTGGACATGCCAACCTACTATTACTCCAGTGTCGAACTCCCATCATGTGCATTGGTGAAAATGCCAACCTATAGCTGCTCCAATGTAGGACTTCCATGGTGCAAATCATTGAACATGCCACCCTACAAGAATTGCAATGTCGTACTCTCATCCCAATATGCATCGAACATACTAACCTACAACATTTCTAGTGCCAAACTCCCATCATGCACATCGTTCGATGAACAAACCACATCATGTGCACCTTCATCACACCATGCATCGCCACACACACTTTATCAACCACTCCATCATCACTTGGCCCTTCATCAATGTCAATAAAGAAGTTCGAATAACTTTTTGTTTCAAGATTCCATCTTTCCTCTCTCTCAAGGGGCAAAGACACAAACTTGCTTGGACTACAATGCAGGTCTACTACATTTTGATCTTCCCATTATTGTTTTGCTTATCATTTGGAGCAAGATGTTTGTCGCAACTCCATGTTGCCAACTTTGACCAAACTTTATACAGGAAACAATGCCAAAATATGGAGCTCTTACATAAGGAAATAGAATGCAACACACTATAATACAATACCATTATATATGAATAAATATGTACAATGGGAAAAACTTATAAATATATATAAAAACATAAAATGTATCCTTTGTACTCCAATTATTTGCAATACATAATAATCTGGTCAAGCATACAATAGACACACACAAAAACATGCCTTGACTAATATTGACCAACATCACAAAATTTTGATTATAATTTGTGGCTAAAATCCTAGCTACAAAAATTATATAAATATAGGATTTTGTATTATTATTAGTATTTGTTCTATTATAATTAATATTAGTATTTATGTCATTGCTATAACCCTAGTTAGAACTTTTACATAAATCTAGGATCTTTTTCATTTATATCTCATACTTCAGTATAATGAAGGCCAATCATTAGCAAATCAATTTCTACATCTGAGTAGGTTCAAAAAGTATATTTATAGAAGATTATACACAAACCTTACTCAAATTCAATCCTACATGAGTTTCTCATTCCTTATGTCAGGACATGAACAATGTCTCAAAACCTCAAAATGTCAAGCCTAAATCCCATAGCGCAAAGCATCCCAAACATTCACAAACAAACATCATACCTCGACGAACATATCTGTTGTCATCCCTTGACCAAGGTAGGCGGTTTGCTTATAAGTGTCATGAGATCTGGTGGGTAGTTGGAAATCACCCAACTACCACTTAACTACTCGTATACATGAAATATCAAAATATTACATTATATTTATTGCAAGCATGTCCTCTTGTACACACATGCAACAACACAATATGATACACACAAAAAAACAGCCACAACACATATGACAAATCATTCTTGCATCACCAACATACGACAAATGTACCATATGCATCACCAACATGGCAGCATGGTGCATGCGTTCATGTGCTCATGCAGACATGACATACATGCACCAAATCATCAATCATTTGCCTACACTTTCCTAAAGGTTGATGGATTTAAAAAATTTAAAAGATTGAGCCAGAGATACATGATCATTTCATCTTTAATTCTCTGATCTATCACAAGATTCAAACCAGATGCGACTGACTTTCAAACAATGATGAAGTTAGCTCAGATCTGCTACTATGAAGACCAAATATGTGTAGCAGTACACGTTTAAGACTTGGATTATAACAAGATAAAGCAACTTAACCAAATTTCCACCAACAGATCTCATAATTGTCTCGTCAACTTTGAGAATCACTTTTGTGATATTGCACCAGTTTATCCATTGACCACACAAAGGAATTGTCATTGCCACTTTATGTTTGGCACTGGATATTAGGAGGGATCATGATGGTTTACTAGCAACCATGCCTTACTATGCTGCTTTCTCCTCTCCTCCTCTAGGGTTCTCATTTGTTACATGTGGCTCTAGACAACAGCATACTGTTAACCGCTTTAGTTGCTTCCCTCATGTGTAATTCATTTTTCTTTTATATTTTAAGCACCAGTTTTTCTTTATTCAGTGTTAGCCTAATTACCATCCAATTAGTAGTTCATTAGTTATTAGTGGACATTACAAAATATTTGTTTCATTTCATTTATTTCTCCAATTAATAATCCCACGCACCATCTTTTGCACATAGACTATCAGTATAGTAGAAGTGGTGCAGAAATCAAAGTGGCAGTAAATTCTCACTCCATTCAGAATTGGACAGGAAAATAGATTACAATCCACCACGGATCATTTGAGCCTAAAAACAGCAAGGTTGATACCTTTGTTTTCTATAAACTGAAGCAAGAAAAGTTCAAGGCAATTGCTTCCATGCTATGCCAAACGTATATTTTGTGACTTTCAAATGTTAAAGACATTATTTACCATAAGAAGATCTGCTTCAGTGACTTCCTCTAAAGTTGCACGGAATGCTTCCACTAACTGTAACAAGGCAACAATGGAACAACTTGATGTTTAATCATTAATATTATAAATTATAAAATACTACCATTCCATATAACATATGCGAAAGTCTCAGGAAATTAATTCCATGCACGTACCTCGACTGGTAAATCAGAGATGAAACCAACTGTATCGCTCAGAAGCACTTTCTGTCTATGCAAATTTTAACACATTCACCGTGTAAGTCAATATCTCAAACTCCTTTTTCCACTCATGAAGTGAATACATTCAGTGTGCACCAAAACAAGTTCTCGTCTGGTGGCACACATCAGGTAGCAGAAAAAGCATCTCAAAACTGAACAAAGGAAAATGGGTGTCTTCTGGAATTTACCCAGAAGGGAGATATACACTTCGAACTCGTGGGTCTAGTGTTGCAAAAAGTCTGCATTAATACAGCACAACTCAGAGGTCAAACGAGGTTTGCAATTCACGGTACAAAACTCATATAAAATCACATATGGTTTCTAGAAACTAAAAAATCCCTAAGAATATGTGCAAAGAATATACTTGTCATCGATGTATAGTTCACTTTGTGAGAGTGCTGCTACCAGTGATGACTTTCCCTGAAATGAAACCAACAAGAGGCATCTCATGAGTAAAGCCATCAAAAACAGCTATAATTGTCTTATGAGCAGCAACCACATAAGCCTTTGACATTAAAGAAGACAAATGTTCAGAAATTAGGAAATATATAGAAATGTACTTGTCACTGAAAATAATCACAACATTAGATTTTATACAATTTTATAGTTATGTAAAGACACCAAAAAAAGCCATTCTTCACTGTGCCTATTTCATGAATTATAAACTTGCAAAGTTTCAGCAGTTTGAGTGAAATCTTTACTCTAAGAAAGGCTTTTCAAACATTCAATGTAGATAAATCACATAAGTTTGTCCCCTAAATATACAAGGCAGGGATAAAAAGAGGTTTTTCAGAAGTTGCATCTTAAGCAATCGGCCTTCCCAATCAATATCTTGGACTCCCATTATTATTACCACTGCCAAAAAGAGAACATTGGTCAAGCCTAGTAGCTGAGTTCCAGACAAAATTTGCAGATTGGTCTGCCATATCCTTGACACTAGTTAGACAAATTGAACTTATCAGACCGATCCTGCAAGCAATTCTCATCTATTGTTTTTCATTGTACACATATACCCAACTAATAGTACACAAGCTCATGAGCCTATAACAGAAATCATTGTTATGTCAAGGCATGCAAGACAATTCAAATACCCATTTATGTCATAGAATAAGATCACCTGTTATTGGAATGCAAGTGAACTTGATATTAGGACTCTTGTGCTATTCAATCAGGTTTTGGTTATGGAATCATGCATCAAAGGACCAGCTTTGCTCTGAAATCCTCCATAAATAAAGACGGGTCTATAACATGACAGCAACTGTCCTCAAATTAAGGGGCAATCAAGGATCCACCTTTTGGCAGCATATTCAAAAGGTATCCAAGCTTCTCAAAACAGAAACCTTCTTGGACATTTGCTTTAAGGACCTGTCAGGATTTTGGCATGACAAGTGAAATAGCTTCTATTGATTGGATATGGATGACAGAAGTCACCATTTCCATACAAAATTGGAAGGAGTGTGATTGAAAAAATCAAAGACTATATAAAGTCTAAATTCCACCCTGCAATGTGGTGGACAAACTCAAACATTCAATTTCAGTAGTAGTTGAATCATTCAAAGAATAATTAAGGAAAATAAAATTATTTCTCCAACTAATCATTGATGCCCACTAATTATGTCTACATGTGAATGGAAGTTGCACAACATAGATGGCATACAAAACACTAAGTAATTACAATCAATGTGGGAAAAAAAAACATGCAAGAAACTTATGGAAAACAAGAGCATAGACTAAGGTCAAGGCCTTAATGTAGCTTCTCCTGCACAAGAAAATACTTACAACAGATACCCTGTTGAAAAAGGGAGAGATAGGCCTGTCCAGATGTTCAATCTACAGCAAGGTTACCAGGTGCTGGGGTACGGGTGCGGCAGGAATCGCGGGTGCGGATGCGGGTGCGGCCCCCGTCAAAAATAGGGTTCACCGGGTGCGGGTGCGGCTAGTTTTTAATATATATATTTATCAAAAAAAATAAAAAATAGAATAAATTATGCACATTGCAAAATAATTAAATAAATGATAAATCATACACATTGTGAAATAAAATAAATCATTCATACACATTGCAAAATATTTAAATATGGCATCATAAAAGCATATTGATATATGATATTCATGTAAAAAAATGACAGGATGTCAAGTCATAAAGAGTCAAGAGATAACAATATACTATAAGTATATGCTATATAGTAGTGGACATGTACAAAGATAACATCAAATATCTGATATTTGACTCTCATTCGTCATATTCCTCATCATCATCTTCTAGGCCCTCTAGCAGCAAGTCTAATTATGTTCTATTTGTATGCTCTATAGGGATGAAACGGGATTAGAAGTTTTGAAAACTCCTTCAACTAAGAAGGACTTTAAATTTGCTTTCTACAGGATTTTCTATGTATGTTGTACTGTGTATAAGCATCAAAGATTAGTACTTCTAATCCTATAGGAGCATGTGATCATTGACACCCAGCTTTTGTCATTCACAATGGGAAAGTGATTCTGGCTTCTTGGTCTTGGATTAGGCTTGCATGTCTCTACTTTGTTTAAAATTATCAATAGTCCTTATTTAGAATAAGAATCCAGTCTTACTTTGGGTCTCACCACATCACATGATGCTTGCTTAAAGTTGACAGGCCTCTTGCTGAGATAATTTTTTAATTAAAAAAAAATGTTTAGCATATACTCACTAAACTTTAAATTATAATTTATAAAAACTTTAAAGTTTAATACTTTTTTAAAAATTAAAATGTTTTTTAATTTTTTTAATAATTTTTTTTAGCCTGTATGCGCTGGGTGTGGCTGGGCCCACCTAAAAAAATAAAAAATAAAAAATAAAAAACCGTTTTTTTCCTATGTTAATGCCCAAATTGGGCTGGGTTCGGCTGGCTGAACCCTAACTGGCCACAGGGTTCGGCTTGGAAGAACCCTGACTGACAGGGTTCGGCCCAAGCTGAACCCTGTCAGAAAGGGTTTGGATGGGGTTCGGCTCAGCCGTACCTGTTCATGAACCTGTGCACCCGGTGCAGGTGCAGATTCGCGCACCCAGCCAACAGGGTGCGCGAACCCTGTTACACTGATCTACAGTAATGCCAAGAAAACAATTGGCCATCTGTTTTTCACTACCAACTAGCATCCCCATTAAGAAACGAGTCTATGAGGTGCTCTATCTTTGGATAAGGAATATCGAGGATATTGGACCCACTTGTCAACATAGGCATCCATGTACATTCAACCTGTTCATCAGCTCATTCTCCTACACACACAATGGCAATTATGGCTAGAATAGAACCAAAGTCTTTTGAGGGTGAGCATAAGGCAGAGAAGTTGCTCATTCACAAAGTCTAGCACAAGGTAACGATGACATAAATTATATAGTTGCAAGCATTATTACAACGTTCATAAAGTTCAGTCTGAACAGCGAGGCTAAAAGGTTTGGAAGTTCGGATTTTACAAAAAAGTTAAGTACAAAATATAGTAAAACCTAGAAAACTAATAATTATTTTAATCATAAATTACATGTCAATTCTCATTCGAGGTCTCTTTGGTGTCCTCCCATTTGAAAATACGTCTTATGAGATTGTTGATGCAAGTCTGGGCATTGGGAATAGTAGCCACACCATCGCCATTAGATGGCCATTTGCTTTTACCAATTAAGGCTATGACAGGGTATCCCACACTTTCCATGGCAGAATAGAAAGTATCAACCATCACATCAAACAAATTCGTATAACTCTGATTTCCATTTGTCATGACAGGACTTCTGGATTTAATTTTTAAACAAACCAAAATCCAAAGAAATGGTGATCATGTTGCACATGCCAAAATAAGGATACATGACAGCCATGAAAGGAGAGTCATAATCAGCCAGGAATCGCATAATAGAAGCTAAGTTGCATGGAAACAGATATGGTATTTGATACAGTATCAGATATGGATACAGCATATTTTCAAGCCCCCCTAATATGAATATGGCTCGATCCGACATTATAAAAAGGTTATATATATATAGATTATAAAAGAAAAAATATATAAAACATTAAACACAAAAATGTTAACAAAAATATAAGTTTTAAATAGGATATTTTCATAATCAAGCAGACAACTATCATTTTTTAGTTTTTTAATTACATTTTTAAAAATTGTCTAATCTTCTTTAAATCTTATGTCGTGGATACTCATACAATTCTAGATGTGCCTAGGCCATAGCTGAATGTATCAGATTTGGATGAAATGGAAGCACATATTCAGATACATCTTAATACAGTACACATGTATTTCGATATGTTCAGATACAGTATCCGAGAAGTATCATATCAGTATCCAATCCATATCTAATACACAGATATGTTCAGATACATCTTAGGATTGTAGGATTGTTGAATGCGGTAACCATGAATAGAAGTCATCACAGCTTTCACTAAATCATCGTAAATGATATGGCATGTTAGGGTATTGCAACTAACACATTTTTTATTTTATTAAAATATTTGCATTTATTAATTAAAAAATGATTTGGACTGAATGGAACCGGTTCATCCAGGCCCAAAAATCCAGACCAGACCAAACTTGACCTGAGCCCAGTTCAACCATACCTTGTAAGTATTGTTGTAAGGGAGCCCAACCAAGGTCGATGATGTGATAGACCTAGCCCAACATGGCTCCAAAGAGTTCAAATAATCTACAAATTGCTACAGTTTACCATATGTACAAGACCAAATTGACAAACCCTTAGAACACTATACTTCACATTAAATTTGGACCAAACAAGTCAAAATAATCAAGGCATGGCCAGAGACAAGGGTTTAGTCCATGATCAGTAGGGGGAATGTCATAATAGCCTACAAATTGGAATTAAATTAGCTAAGGAAACAAATTAAATATTAAATTGAGGAGACAGTCTCTACCCTCACAGATAAATTGATGGAAAACACTATACAATCAAAGCCAAAACATAATAAGCACCAACCCCTTTCCAAATATATATCATGTCATATTTTGGATATCATCAATATAATCTAGCACAAGTTGTATTTCCTTCATGGGCTCCAATTTTCTCACACCTTAAGAGGACCGAATAAACCTCAGGATTAGCTTGCAAGAGATTTGGCATCAAAATGTGAGACCACTCCACCCAAAATCCCTGCACAAGATTCCACAACTTAGAGCAAGATCACTCATTGCACAATACATTTATTCCTAAAGATCTCACTTGCCTAAACAATCATGGTGAAGAGGCATCGCTTCAAGAGAACCCAAAATATGTCCCAAAAAAGGAAACCTGCACCTACTAGAGAAGCTGCTCTGGGGTAAATCCAGCAGCAGAAGGCACTTGAAATTACAAGGATAAAATAAATTCTTGTTGATATTGTGCCCTTTCCTAAGAACATATTGCAACGACTACCCTAACCACTTTAGATGCTTCCCATTCAGTCACTTCTTCAGCCAAGAAGAAACAAGCACCAAAATCATCCACCACAAGTATGCAAAAAGGTTTGAGTTCAGGCCCAGTAACAACTTTTGGACATGGGCAAATAATGCTAGGGAGTGTAACTTGGTTTTCATACACCTAAATAAAACCCCAACAATGTGCCCCTCAACTTGGCATGAATTTCTTTTAGTTTCCCAGAGTCTTTGGCACTATAGAAGTTTAAAAATCCATGTACTCTAATTCTACCATGCAGAAGCATGTCACTGCAAGTTTTAGGTTTTGCTCCAATAGGCTAACACATACAAGCTTGCAATCCAAGCTCTGTAGTATGAGATTGTAAGAACTTTCCAAGTCTTGAGTCACCAACAAATGGAGATGACTATGTGGTATAAGACCAAAATTATGGACATTATGGAAACCCTAGAACTTCAACAGATACCAACTAAGAAGGACTACATACAGTTTTAGATGTAAATGAGCAAATTCCCTCATAGTTCCTCCCCCTGTTCCAAAACTGCTGGAAATCAGATAATGTGCATTAAGACCTGGGCCATTTCAGAAGTTAAGAATGAAGGCTTCAGCATGGCCACAAATGAGATTATAAGGGAGGTCCAAAAGTCATTGTCGAAACAGGTTGAGACTCCATTATAAATATAGCAGTCCATGAACATGTCATTCCACATATATTTACCTACCTATAGCAGCTTCAAGTTAACCCAGTTACAACTTATGTCAGACATTATCTACAACTGGACAGAATGCATGGTATATATCCTAAATGGGCTACCATGGTTCCCAAGTTCTAGTGCTTTAACTTGTTCTTCCCACAGTGCTGATGTGAATGCCGTGGAATCTGAGCGTCATGGAATCTGGACTGTCTCAGCCAATTGATCCATGAACCCACATACCGTGGTTTCCGCACTTTGACCAGCTTACCCCCAATGGAACATGTGTCCCTTCCCCCTCACCCCCCAAATTTCTCCATTATTAGTTAGAGTCCTATACACTTTGACACCGAGTTCACCCTTGACTAGGCTACTCACCTTTCCCAGCTGACATCTGAGTGTTGTTCCCCTTCTACTACTGTTGCCACAACCAAGTATGATTTCATCTCACGTGCACTCTAGGAGAAAGCATTGGACTCATTTCCACACATGGTGCATCATTCTTCACCCCCTCATCACAGTGGCTCGTCTTATGAATAGTTGGTATGGTTAGTGCAAGTTTAAGCATTGCAAGCTTTCACTATGTCCTCGTCCATGATCCTTCTATATAGGATACCTGGAGAGAATACAAGAGCCTCCTCCATCAGAAGAAACATATGTTTATTGCCAACAGATGGCAGAAGCTCATAGATGCCCTTTACCACTCTCCTAAGGCCTTTTGGTAGATGTCCCTCCACACAAAATCCCCCTTCAGCCCCACCCCCCCAAAAATAACTTTTGATATTACTCCATGTACTTCGCTCTCCTAAGCTACTTTGTTGTGTGATATTCATGACTAGTCCATTATTAATGTTATCTCTCCTCCCGCACACTGCCTCTTTTCACCTTGGAATATTTGTAGAGCTACTAAATTATGCACTAGCAAGGCACTTGACTGTGAAGGGTTGTAGGCCTGATTCCTTAAACGTTGTGTCCTCACTTTCCTTGCTAATTGCAAACATCTTTATTGTTGTGGTTTACAAAGGACATCGCCTCACACTATTACCCAGAAATATTTTGTAGAGCTACTAAATTATGCACAAGCAGGGCAACTGATTATGAAGGGTCATAGGCTGAATTCCTCAAACATGATGTCATCACTTGCATCCCTGGTTGCATACGTGTTTGATGCTGTTGTTTGCAAGGGAATTCCCCTCAAATGATCTCAGTACATCATTCGTGCCATCTACAAAACCAGATACAGCTCAAATATTAAAACTATAGGATTATTATCATTAGACACAAATTTTCCAAACTCTATGCTACATTTCCAGACATGTGACTTTCTAATCACATGAAGTGAGGGATCCTAAGAGCAAGGGGGCAAGCTAGATTTTGAAAAGATTTTCAGATATTAATGAGTTCTAATCGTACAATAGAGGTAAACCAAGGATATCCTCCCCTTGATGATTCTTTTTGGTATATACATTGATGAAATAAGGGCCTTTTTTGGTAACATACATGATGATGGTTGCACACGACATGTATTGATGTGGTTCTCCTTCTCACATTCTTAAAGGCTTGCAAAGACAATTGGATGCCCTCACTTTCTTCTCTGAGCGAAAAAAAAGTCATAGTTGCACTTCGTAAAACTAAGGTCACGCTAGGAAACTTTCAGTAAAGTAAGCACATCCACACAATATTGCAATAATAAATGGAAATTAATGCAAATAATTAACAATATTGCAACATGAAATGGAAATGCAGCAAATTATATTGCAGAAACAAAAGCACAATACAGAATCGCAAGCCACTTCGAGGGGGCAACCTCCTTGGAAGCAAAGCTTTGTTACAATATGAAAATATGAGATGATCCATCCTCTTGCCCCCTTGGTTCTTTTAAAGACTCTAGCTAACCCTAACCCTAACACTCAAGGGTTCCCATCCACATGCAAGTGGGGGCCCAAGCTAGTAACTCCTAAATAACAATCGTTACATCTTCATATAATGTCTCTTTATAATAAATAACGGTTACATCATATGGGCCCATAAGCCTAGGCACCCAATGTACCACATGACTAAGCAATTATTAATGATATTAGGATAGGGTCCTAACAGGTCATGGTATTTAATACTTCCGAATATACCCTCTAGATGAGAGTTCTACAAAGGAGATCTTATGGAGATCATGATGGTCTTCACATATATTGAAGTGCCATGTACCCTTCATTCAATCTAAAGCAATGCCTATGTAAGGTATATGCTTCATTTGGTTCCCCCAAACCCCGTAAGGGGGTGGAGGTCCAAGGTTCAAATCTCGGGCCTCGCTGAACTGAACACTTGTCCCTTTCCTGGTGCTTTCAACGGCATAAAAGGTTTTAAATGATCGTGGCATGGTGGTTATAGGGGCGGACTGCGCGGAGATCTGTGTGGCGGCTTCCGAGGCAAACAACGCAGAATACTGTGGTGGCCATAAAAAGCTGGACAGCCTGCCCGGATTCATGGCGGCTACCGATTCCACCATGTAAAATCCAAAAAAAAAAAAGGTATATGCTTCATTGTCTCTTTTTGTGTGTCGTTGCTTTTAGATACATTTTCAAAATATCCTTTTGATGGTGCAACTCATTGATACCATTGTCAAACCTACTAATCTTTATGGTTTTAATGTTTGGAGCCCCATCTTAAGATAAGTAAATTGGGCTCAAGTTGATAGAGTTCAAATCTAATACTCCAACATATAATCTGTTGTAAAGGGACAATTCAGCATAGCATCATTCAACCTGAATTTGCAACCCATCCCCTTCGACTTGAGAGCATATACAAGCATAAACTCTAATGCATGAAAGAGCATATATAATTTGCTCTTCTCTTTACAGTTGATTGACTCCCAAGGCCCTATTGGGCATTGATTGCTGGTAGTTTGAGGCTCAGGTTGTTTCCTCAGCATCTTGTCATATCCATTGTTTGCTTCCCTCCCTTCAAGTACTCCATGTATGCACATACCCCCTTGGTCTTCCTCATCAAAGGGATATGATCAATAGCGTTATGAGGGAAGATATGTACCGACAATATATTCAAGTCATTTAGACCTCTCCCCCATGAACCTCAACTCCATGTTGGCCTTCTCCACCGACCAATTCACTTAGAGTGCAGATGGTAACATCACTTGATTGCATTATCTCTGAAATCATTGCTCCTATATCCTAAGGATTCCCCTTGGCCAAGTACGAGTTCAATCTCATCAATTGCATCTCACAATTGATCGTCACATGACTAAGTATTTCCCTTGATCAACTAAGATTTTGCTCTCATAAACAATACGTCATGACTAATCATCACATCCCTCAAGAGAAAAGGATTTGTCATCTTTGCTCCATTTAGAAGACCAAGGATGAGAAGCACTTCATCTTTAGATACCCCATTTGCCATGAGATTTATAGGAGATACTATTGCTCCTATGATGGCTCAAGAGGGTCACTCATATTTTTTCCCCAACCCTGACCAAGAATGGCTTGCACTTTTTCTTTGTCAAGCAATTACTCTTAGGAGTGGAGCGCTTCAGAGGGGGTCTAGATCCATTCTCTCAAACATTATCAAACACTAAGTGCCCTTTTAGTATGACAATGGATAGACATGTCTCATATTACCTATATGTAGACATATATGTTGGCAGAGAGGTGTGGTGGCTAGAGATGTTGATCATCAATTAGAGGTAGAGATGCTTGTGAAGGTATGTTGGTTGGTGTTGGTCAAGGCAAGTCTCTGTGTGTGTTCTACACTTGATCGAACAATGTAGAAATGGAATACAACACACTGCAATACAATTTCATTACTACTTATATAAACAAAATATACAATAGGAATACTTATGAATGCAAATGTCTACATTGCACAAACAACATTGCAAACCAACTATTTGCAATACATCATGCTTTGACAAACAAGCTACCAATATACACTCCAGCCAACTACAACATGCACTCCCCCTCCTACCTATGAACAAGCCGTTTACATAAAACATTTAAAATACCCCATTATATTGCATTATTACAAACACTTTCCACACACAAATTATAAAAAACACTTTGTGCACACACGTTCGCACATATAAATTATTACAAACACTTTGCACATGCATATTATAACAAACACTTTATGCTCAAACATGCATGCATGCATTCATTCATGTAGACGTTTCAATTCATCTACCTGCATCTATCCCCTACTCTAAACTTGTTAACATCCTTGTTGACACAGGAACTGAACACTAGGAATAGAAGCACTAAAAAATGTACTATAACCCCTTGGCAAGCTCCTGCTTTCTTTCGTTCTAGACATCTTCTGCAACTGCCTTCACCGCAAATTGTTGCCAATAAACTATTGTTCCTTGATTGCTCACTCCAGATTATGCAATCCGCCACATCACCAACATGACAAGCAATGCCCATTTCCACCTGTGTCGGGGATCAAGAAGGCCTTCTCCTCACTATCTAAACTGAATTTTTCTCCTCATCTGTATTTTAGTGGCTTTCACTTGACGCACTCAAACTGCATCTCCTCAGCTCCGAACGACCTCTTTGTGTCTTCGGACAACCGCTTCTTGGCCTTAGATGGCCCTCTCTTGGCCTCATACGGCCTTGCCTTGCCCTATGACAGCCTACTTTCTAGGCTGAACAACCCATCTCTTTGGCCAAATAGCCCACTTTTTGGCCCGAACAACCTTCTTCTAGGGCCTAATGGCTGTCTTAGGGTCGGACGACCCTCACCTAAGGCCTGACAACCCAAGACTTTGGTCAGATGGCCCATTGTGCCAATTGGTGGCAATTTGTCATTGTCACACAATCGCACATAGCTGTCTTGCTCCTCGGACGCCTCCTTTCTCCTACACGAACAAGTCTTCCTCTCACTAAATGACCACTTCTAGCACACACAAATCTTCCTATCAGCAGACGGCCCAATTCCTAGCCTGAACGGACTTTTCCTAGGACCTAAAAACCCTACCACATGGCCTGATAGCCCTATCTTAGGGTCGGAGGACCATCACCTAAGCCCTAACGGCCTAAGACTTTGGTTGAACTGCCTAGTGCGATAGCCAGTGGTGATTTGTTGTTGTCATGCAATCACATGCAATTGTCCCACTCCTCAAACGACTCCTTTCTCCCATACACAGCACAAGTATTCCTCTTACCAAACAGCCCACTTTTGGCACAAGCACCAATTTTCCCCACACAGGACGATCCTATGTTGTCACCACACTACCGTGCCCAACTTGGTTTTCACTCAAACGTCGTCTTCCACTATCAATCTTCTAAGTCAATCTTCCACTTTATCAATGTCTACATGTTGCATATGTTGTTTAGCGACAAAAATTCATTATCTGGCAACTCCTCCCTTACCTACCGGCTCTACCCAATTATCTAATGGATGGCTATCTAAAAATTGAGTTATTGCTTGGTAATCAACAAACCCCCATGTCATCCTTAGCACTCCATGACGGAAGTAGTTACGTAATTGCCTTCGACAGTTATCATATCTACCTTAACTATTCGCTCTTTGTCTATTTAAGCCCGAGTTGGAGCTAGCACTACTCCAGTCTTCACTACTCAAACTTGTCAAAGACAAACTATCGCTCACCATCATTGACCTATGCACTTCACTGTTTAGCAAACGACGGGCATGCAAATCAATATTTGGCGACCCTCTTCTTGGTGCATTGTCATCATCATTGACAAATTCAACAAGGACTTTATGCATGTTTCTTCATCCAACTTTTGTCAAACCCTCACTTGCCATGCTCACCAAGCTATATGTCCCCAAGTTGATCCTTGTCAAGTTGGTTGTCACCAAGTTGTTCATTGCCAAGTTGGTCATCGCCAAGTAGGTCGTCACCAAGTTGTTTGCCACCCAGTTAGTCGCCGCCAAGTTCGTCATCAAGATGGTCATGACCAACACCTCCAAGTTTGTCACCACCAAGTTGGTCATCAACAAGTTGTTTGCCAAATTGTTGCTTGCCAGATTGTTCATCGCCAAGTTTCTTATCATCTGGTTACTCTCTGCCTCCTTGATTGTAATCAAGTTCACCTACTCAATTGGAATTAGGTTCATCAAGCTCACCTCTTTTCTGGCTAGGGCGATGACTCTTCTTTAGCTCTTCAAACCCTCTAAACATCACTAGCTCATCTCAACTTGTACCTTTACATTCATGTGTGAAATGCCACCCACAAATGGCATTGCCAACATTGCACAATGGGTCTTCCCTTGATGTCATTCTCTATTCGATGTCTTCCAATTCTCTGGCAATTGTCATAGACTACAACACCACCAGCATTCCGCCTTAGTACAATCTCCCTCTATGTTGCACATACTCATAACAACAATCTTGCGCTCTCCAAGTTGCCCTCATCCTCGGTGTCATCACTCCTCTTTCGAGTCACTCTATTGATTTCTCAACCCCAACACTTGAATAATGCACTCAAATCATCTTCCAAACTAATCTTATTTTCATAATCATCATTAAATTCACTTTCAGCATCAAAGTCACTTCCATATTCGAGGTCACTCTCATCCTTATTAACAAGACCCCAACATTTAAATGACGTCTTTGCATCTCTTTCCAACTTCAAGGCCTACTCAGAGGCCTCTTGATATGACATCGAAGGGACCACCTTGATCTTCTTCCTGTACGTACGAAGAAGTGCCTCAACAAACCTCCACTTCTTCAATGCATCTAACGGATCTTCCTCCAAATGGGTAAACAACCCACTCAACCTCCAATTGTAAGACCAACTAGACCCTTTCTCACCCTATTCCATTCTATAAATTTCAGCAATGACCTCATCATCATTGTGGAACAACTGAAATTCCTTCACAAATGCTTCACACAAATCTTCCAAAGTCTAAACTTGCCCTCTGGCAATCTCATGTACCAGTCCACTACAATTACACAAAATGTTGCATGGAATAACCTCCTCCAATTTGCTTCATTCTTCTACCCATTGGCCTTCCACATCGTGAGGCAAACTTTCCAATGCCTAATTGGATCCTCTATTTCACCACCATGAAACATGGGACACTTGTGCAATATGCCAAAATTGGTTGTTGTTATGAAAATCGATTCAACATTGGCAGTGGTTTGCGTGTCGCACTTGCTTCCCACACATCGTCAGACACATCCCATTGCAATTTCTCTTATGTCAGGCTCTTGTCCCACAAACCATGAAACATGCCAACCTTTAGTTGCACAAATGTTGGACTCTTGTCCAGCTCACCATCGATCACACCAACTTGCAGTTGCTCTAGTGCCAAACTCTCGTCTCGTGCACTATCAAGCATGCCATCTTCCATTTGCTTTGATGTTGAACTCAAGTCCAACTCACCATCGGACACACAAACTCGCAATAGTTGTCTGTTGGATTCTCAAAATCCAGCATAAGGTATACCCCTAGATTTTAAAATTCAATATATATCTCATGGGTTTAGAAGTCTAGTCCATATCATTATTGTGTATAGGTTAAGTCTAAGTTCCCCATTAGTTTATGGTCTTTGAGTATTTAAATTGCATGTTTTATTTTCAAGTCTTTTAATAGTCCCTAGGTTAGCTCTTATTTTTCTTAATAGTCTGCGTTTAATACCTAGTCATATTTTCTTTGAAAGTGATATGGACACCATAATATTTCTATTATTTGTCTAAAGTCCATACTTTCCCTCGATAATTCCCATCCAATAAATAGCATAGTTTATATTTTCTTTTCTAGTCTAAATCTGATAGGAGCGTCGTAACCTTTTGTTTTATATGTTCAATTAGCTCACTTTTTTTCTCATGCATAAATTCAAGTCCATCTATTTATCTCATTTGGCACCCCCCTTTGTTAAATCTCATACACCTTCCCTGATCTTCTACGGTTTGCGTCAGCCCGTAAATTCAAAGTCCACTCGAGTTGTCCAAAGTTGCTTTCCTCCACAACTATGTGTCAAGCATCTTCCCATGTTACCAATGGCCTGTGACAACCAAAGTGTCGTCAGTAAATCAAAGTCGTAAAATATTTTCATCACTTTCCCCTCATATGTCTAAAACAGCTCATCAAAGCTCTTTTGGTTTTAAATACTAAATTCACCATGGTCCATCAAGTCCTATCCTTAATCCGCCCGATCAAATATTCGCTTTTCATAAATTCTATTCCCATCGGGAGCACCCTATTATTCCTAAGGTTTCATGGTCTTTTATACGTAATTATTAAATCCCCCCTTCACCTCATTTAACACACTTATCTGTTGAAAAATCATGTGTCTAAAGTTCATATAAGTCTTTCAAAATAAAATCATCCCTATAAGTCAATCATCTTTATCATATATCCATGGTGCGCATTCACCTTAGCATCACTGTAAACTCCTAATGCTAAAGCATTTCCTCATTTAAAGTCTTCCACCCCATAGTTCTCCTGACCAAAATGGACGCTTTGTATTAATCCTGTCAAAATAGATGAATGGCCCGCATGCAACCAAAAGTCCGGTTATATACACCAAAGTCCTTTGACTTATTCGTTGCGTTTGACTCATCCGCCATATAAGCCAAATTTGTCATATTCATCAGAAAATCTGTCGTCCACAATGAGCCGCATCAACTGAATCAATGGCCTGCCTTGCACAGTAGAAAAAGACAAATGATTCAGACTAGAGTCAGAAGACACAGATTAACGGTGCACATTCTACCAAGTGGATAGAGATCAATGGTCTACAGCATATTATATTACCTACTGAAGTAGGCATAGTGATGTACATGGCATTTCTGACTTTTGAGATTTATCAAGATAAAAGACAAGAAAATTTTAAAATGAAAGATGCCAGCTGTGATACAAATGATTTGAATGCAGATGAAGATTGTCCAAAGAATGAACAAGATAATATGTTGATGAATTCAACATATGTTGACTTCAATGTGGAATCATTAAATTCCAATATTCATAGAATATATTATTGTGATGACTTACTAATTCAATATTCAAAAAACACAACAGCAGTCATACCACAACTGAAGATGAAGACAAGAAGATCAAAGAAGGGCAAAGCACAAAACCAAAAGAAGAAGAACAAAACAAAGAGCCAAAGAAATAAAGTTGAAGACTAGAGCAAAGGGCTGGAGGCAGTAGATTGAAGACTAAAGTCTTCAAACCAAACAATGTATTACAGGGGGGTGTTGGAGATATTAAATTATTTGGTAGATGTTAATGTACCTCCATGGTACAATTCTATAGATTGTAAATATTAGATTAGGGTGTGAAGTGTAATTTATATTTCCCCTAAAGTATGTGTCAATGTGTGGGAAGAGTGCAAGTCATGTAATAAAGTGTGCAAGTGTGTAGAGTGTGAGAGTGTGCAAAGTGTCATGTAATAAAGTGTGTAAGATGTGAGAGTGTGCAATGTGTCATATAAGTTAGTCAAGAGTCATATGTAGGTGTCAAGTATACAAGTGAAGAGTCGCATAGTATATAGCAAGATGTAAATTCAAGAGACATGAAAGGTTTGTCATTTGTGAGGAAGAGGAAAGGATGCATCTCCCGAATATGTGAGGAAGAGGAAAGGATGCATCTCCCGGATATGTGAGGAGAGCAATATACAAAGTATTGAAAGGTCACTTGTAAAGTTATATTATGGAGACAAAGCTCCATTTATTGTATCATCATTGAGAAATATATTGAAGAATTGTAAGATCAAGCAAGACAATTGTAACAGAGATCTTGTATATTTGATCAATAATATTGTGAGTATTATTATTGAAATATTGTTATTATTTCATGAATTATATTGATTCATATTGGTCAGAGTTTTGTATGCTTAAATATTGTGATTGATTAAGATCCTAGATATTGGGACCTGTGATTTAATCTGGCTAAAAAGCCATCATTAAATGGCATATAAAATAATTCTAAAAAGCTTAAAAAACAAATTTTGAGAGCTTACAAGTCGATTTTCTATTGGAATTTTGATTAAAAAGAGTATCGTATAATATGATTATATACGTAACAAAAGTATATCCTCAAAAATTTTTACAACCTTTGCTTCACCTTCCTTGCCCTCTTCAAACTAGAAGTTACAGCATTCTCAAGTATGGCATCACTCACTACTTTTGTTGCTTTCCACTTAATGCTTTGTTCTCCAATTCCACAACGTCCTCCTTGGTAAACATAGGTTCCACGCCATTGGCATCCATGTCAATCCATCGTGAGACTCCACCTCCACTAGTTTAATGTGATATCAAATATTTTATTGCATAAAAACAAGGTCATTGAGTTGCACTTGGCTCAACTTGTTCAACTTTCTTGGCTTGTATGCTCTTGAACAAGCTCCAATTGCAATCACACATAGAAGTAACACAATGTTGTATTGGTAGCCTTTGAATATTTGTAGTACACCATGATTTTCCCACCACATATCTGAAAAATAGATTTGTAATTTTGTGGTAAACGAAAATTGCATTTCTAAGTAAACAATAAATAAAGAAATCTATGATCAAAAGATTCAATTTGTTCTATGCAGAGTTACCATATCCAACAATCCTCCTACTCGGAAACCTGTATCCATGTATCAAAAGATTCAATTTGTTCTATGCAGAGTTACCATATCCGAAAAGCCTCCTACTTGGATACCCGTATCCATGTATCAAATACAAACATGGATACAATACTTCTTGGATACCATATCCATATGTATCCAAATACATGAGTATCTATCCAGACGTTTCTAAATGCATGCCCCTATTTCATCCATATCTAATACATCCAAATATGGCCTAGGCACATCTAGAGTTGTATCTATGACATGAGACTAAAAGACGGTTACACAATGTTTAAAAAATAAATTTAAAAGACAATTACAATTGCCTTCTTATATTCTATTTAAAACTTAGCTATGTATAAACGTTCGTGTTATTGTTTTTCTTTTAATATATAAAATATATATGGTTTTATAATGTTGTATCCAGACATATTCATATTAGGAGGGGTCTTGAAAATTTGTCATATCCGTAACCAATACTGTATTTGTATCGGATACCATCAATTTCCATGCAACATAGGTTTCATGGTTTTACTAGGCACCATGTCATCCTCACTCAAATGTACATAGATTAAGAAGAGAAGCACCCTCCCCTCAATAGTCCTACAAGACTGCAACTCATCCATGATTTTTTTGTGAGGGAAACTTTCCGTGTCATCTTCTCTATGCATGTGGTGAGACCCACCATCACCTCCTCAACAGCCTTAAATGAATCAAAATCAAAATAAATCAAAAAATTTGGGGTTTAAGTAGTACTCTGCTACATGTACTGGCCAATGAAGCTACCTACTCTATCTCCAATTGATAATACACCAAATGGGTTCATAATTTTGTTGATTACCCGCATAATAACGGTCGATCGCCTCCTTGGCCCTATCCATAACCTTATAGGGATAACCCACTGGCATTTTATCTCCATCAACAAGAGGCAGAAACTTGACCAAAGAATCTGTAACCTAAAAACAAAAATAGTTTGAAAAATAAATTTAATTAGGAATCTGAATTTTAAAAAATAAAAAATAAAAAATGTCAAAGAATTAAAAATCATACATTTACAAACTCACAAACTATAATGTCTAATACTTTGTAAATTTGTAATTTGGCAAGTTAGCTTAAATATCTTTTTCCTGCTCTTCCAAAGCATGTTGTAAAAAACGATTTGGCAAGTTAGGTTAAGCATCTTTTTCCTGCTCTTCCTCACTGCTAGAAAATGAGAACTTCAACCACCGTTCACTCACAAACATCCTCTTAAATGTAGCTTGTGCAACTATAATGCTCTGCAATGTGATGAAGTCTGTGGCAAACAAGGCGACTCCTAGGCGCACAAACTCCCTCCCATTAGTGCTCTCCATTATCAAGCTAAGCACCCATGTGTGGTTGTAGAGAAATTTAGTGACGTTCTTTTAATATTCAACCACAGTCTTCACCCAGCAAAGGCTAGGTTGAAACTTTCTGTCCAAGGCCACACATAAGATCCGCTTGAACCATAAGCCCAGGACCACCCATGGAAACGTTTTCCCCAGCTTCATTTGATGCAAAAGTAATCAGCAAGAAGAACCACAGTTGAAAACCTCATTCACCACCGTCATCTCAGCTTTCATTTTGCCGTATCAAGCTAAGCACCCATTATCAAGCTAAGCACCCATGTGTGGTTGTAGATAAATTTAGTGACGTTCTTTTAATATTCCCGTGCTCTCCATTATCAAGCTAAGCACCCATGTGTGGTTGTAGATAAATTTAGTGACGTTCTTTTAATATTCAACCACAGTCTTCACCCAGCAAAGGCTAGGTTGAAACTTTATGTCCAAGGCCACACATAAGATCCGCTTGAACCATAAGCCCAGGACCACCCATGGAAACGTTTTCCCCAGCTTCATTTGATGCAAAAGTAATCAGCAAGAAGAACCACAGTTGAAAACCTCATTCACCACCGTCATCTCAGCTTTCATTTTGCCGTATCTATTGCTTGATGAAAGAGAAGCCTGGCCAACACACATTAAATGTCTATAGTAAGTTTCTTGTGTGAGCAGAGATACTTCTTTATAAAACGAAAAATCTTTCAAGATTGTGACTGTTGGTTACAAATCTGCCATGAGGAAAGGATTTGTTGTTAATGCGCCCAGATTCGCCCACCAGATTGAAAGGCCGAAAGGAAGGAATGCCTTCCGTGCCAATCTCCGGAGAAGGCCGGCTTCCTGTGGGGTTTTTGTGTTTTAGGTTAAGAGTGCAAGGAAAGAGATAAAAGTACAGAAAGAGATTCCAAATATGATTGGAGTTGGTGGGGGGAATAAGCAGCACGGCAACGAATCAATCACCACTACTAACAACATTCCTTTACAAAGCACACATTGAAACTACCACCATCATTAATCCTATGTATCCTCTGATCTATGCATTCCAGGAATACTTGACCACCAAATACCAGAGTCCAGAGTTCAGTACAACAGTAAGCAATGATACAAGAAACATGAGGCAGAAATGACAAGGAGAGGCAGCATACAAGAAAAAGGACAGTGAGCAGAGCCAAGTATGTGCTTGTATTAGAGGCAAACGCACAGCTACAATTGTTCCCTAGCAATATATTCCCCTTCCACCCTTTACAATGAAAATGAGTGGGCTATTTATAGCCCAAGTTCCCCCCGATTACAATCATGGGCACGAAGTCCCAAACAAGACAGTAGCTGACACGAGCGGCTGAGGAGCTGCTGATGCTGACTTCTGTCGGGCAGGACTGTACTTGTGGCATGGTCTCCCTGAAGGCTGTACAGCTACGTGGCGGTATGCTGGGTCAAACCCTTGGTCAGCAGGAATGCGGGTAGGTGCGGCAGATGGCACTTTACATCAACTTAAATGGTGGCAGTTGGCGTAGATAGTGCAGCCCATGCTTTGTCCTTTTCCCGGTCATGTCTTGGCTCGATTCCCGAAGTTGGACACTTGTCGGATGCTGATGAATGACACGTGTCTGCCTTGAAAGGCAGTTTATCCAACTTCGCCCGGAATCTGAGCGCTGTCAGGTTGCGCAGGTAGAAAACAGCGCAGTTGGGGAGGCCTCCGTGCCTTAGTCGATTTCTGAGTTTGTTTTCCCAACTGCGCACCGGTCAGAGGGCGCACCCCGACTTCGCTGCGAAGTCGGGTTGCGCACCGGCACATTGTTGTCTTCTTTGTTGTTCGGACTGCGCACTAAGAGGCGGGCACACCCCGACTTCGCTGCGCACCGGCACATTGTTGTCTTCTTTGTTGTTCAAACTGCGCACTAAGAGGCGGGCACACCCCGACTTCGCTGCGAAGTCGGGTTGCGCCCCAACACTTAGTCATTTTTCTGCTGCACTGCTTCCCTAGTGCACCCAGGAAAAGGGCGCACTTCGACTTCGCTGCGAAGTCGGGTTGCGCCCCAGCACTTAGTCAAATTTCGCTCATTTCCCTGTTCTGTCATACTTCGCACTGTTCCTACTGCGCTTCAACTGGAGGGCGCACTCCAACTTCGCTGCGAAGCCGGGTTGCACCCTGACACTTAGCCATTTTCAGGGGACATTTGCTGGAAACTTTACTGGGGGAAGAAAAGGGAGGAATGAAACTACAAGGAAGAGGAGGAAAAGGGAGAAATGAAGAATTGGAAAAAAGGAGGAGGGAAGGAACAGAGCAGATCACTTACAAAAAACGGAAAACATGGCACCCCGTGCAAAATGTGGCAACAGTGACTAGATCCGATGTATCAACTGGGTGAAGAGATGACAAGGATGAACCATATTTGTCTTCCCTCAAAGGTTCCAATCATTGTATCAAGAGTTGGGCTCAGCAACCTGTTTTTGACCCACTGTAGTGTCCCCCCCTGTTTTGATATTTTAATATTTGGGACACTATACTGTTTCTTAAAATCATAAAATACAACTCTAGGAAACAAGAAATAACTAGCAATTTTATTTTTCAAATTTCTTTCAAAATAGGGTTCAGATTACAATATTTTCAAAATATAATCTTTCCACAATATATTTGCAAACCCTTGAAATATACTAAATCAGCAAACATGGAAAGATACCTCTGAAAACTGATGAAGCTCCAAGTGTGAATCCTATGTGAATTCACCAACAAAGAACTAAGGTTTCTTCCAGCTCCAAAAATCTAAGGGGTTTCGTCCTCAGCCACACCGTTGGGGTTTCCGTCCCTTCGGAGAAGAAGTCTTAGCCACTGGCCTCAAACTCCAGAGAAAATAACCAAAATCCAGAATATATCAAATGAAGCTCTCAATGCCCTTTTATAACCCACAAGATGCAATGCCCTAATTAGGGTTGCACATAATATAAAATATTATAATATCCCTTTTTGCTCCAAAAATTAGTCACTTATATAATATATTTCACTTTTAAGTGACTTCCCTTTAAGTTCTTTAATATCATAAAGTTTGACTATATAAAAAATAATTAATATTTCACTTTTCACATAGCCAAACCTTTAGGCATTAAAATCTCTGACCTCCAGCAAACCGATTGACCAACTGAAACCTGTTCTGAGTACCCATTTCGTTGAAGAATATAATTCCACTATCTGCTCGACCAGAAACCCTAAAAACTAACTTACTAAAAATAGTAAGTCAAGGCTTTGTCCATCCGATTCAACATCTGAGAGTGGATTCGAATATCCATTTCGCTCAATTATCCACTCCCAGAACTCCAGTTAGGCTCCCCTGCAATATGCCCTAGCCTACGGGAAGTCGTGAGTAGGCTAAACCACTGCATCTAACTAACTACTCAGAAAGGGGACATTACAGTCCGCCCTTCCCAAAGATTGCTTGTCCTCAAGCAATGCTCATGAATATCCCAATAAACTGAAAATTCCTGGTTGTCGTCAATGAAAATACGAGGATCCCAAACAAACTTGATGAATGTCCCATGACAGTGACACGACCACCAACTGCCACCACAAGAACTAACAAAGCTGGTAACCCCTGTCATCCATCTGAATCTGCTAAAGCTGACAACTCTCCTAGACTCCGTCACTAAACTGAAAAATGATCCATCGTTGAAATCAAGTAGATTCCCGGGTCCCAAACCAGTATCATGTCAGCATCACCATGCTGATGCTACGTCACTCTGATCATAACTGTAGAGTCCATGTGCCTCAGCTGAACTAGCCTCACCAATAACTCGGTAATGAATCCATCATAACCATCCAAGCTGCAATCCCTGTGAGAATCGGAATCTAAAACATGAAAATCCCCCTGCCATGGCACCACTGTACAGTCGACATCTGTAATCTCTCTTGGATCCCATATCCATATTCTATCACCAATATTGCTCCTTGGGCCAACGAGTGTCTTCCACTCCCTCATAGACACTCCTAGATAACCAGGACCAATAGGGAATTTGACATTCCCACTACTTGAAGAATACCGTTGGGCTAACCTGCACATAGGTGGAATACTATTCGGCCACAATTCCTTTCCTGCATAAAATCCACTGCTATCTCTGCAAAAATCCAATTTTCCTTCTGACGAAGGGGGTAACCCATAGCCAAGTGAAGTATGAAGTCTATCAAAACAGTCTTCCGGCTCACTACTATGCGTCATCAAAAACATGGTCCACTCATCTATAAGAGGGCTGAAATCAAAATGATGTACATACCTCACAATATCATCCATATGAACTTCACCAACTAAAACCCTGTGAAGCTCTAAACAATCCTCTGAATTATGACTCTTATTATCAGGACAAGAATTAAGAGGTATATCATCATCCACATCACCAAATGATGAATGAGCATCTGCAAAAATAGGCTCTTCACCCTGATCATACTCATACTGCTCCACCTGAGTGATTGTGGAATCATCATCATTGAAATCAGGAAGTGCTTCATTACCCAATTCAAAGAGTGGGTTATCAAAAGTGGACTCCGCATCCCACCCAAAAAGAGGATTACCTGTTGATTGAAGATTACCTCTATTTTCTGATTTATGCAGGGAGAGATGAGCTAAACTTAATTCGAGGTTAAGTTCATCAATTACCTCCTCTTTCTCTTTGAGTTCTTGGAAGGTCTTATCTGCAAACTGTAAGGCTTGATCCCTGTCGGATAGCAACCTCAAATAATCATATTTTATCACCTCTAATGCCTGCTTGATAGCCTGCAAATCGGTAACAGTAGCTCCAACTGTCAACTTCTGTCTCTCCCCAAGCTGGGCTGCTTGAAAGAGGCACTCGACAAACTCGTGTGTCCTATCCAAGTGAGTTAATGTCTGAACAATCTGCTCCTCTGTGACCTGTAACTGGTCCTTCCAACCTTGCAATGGATTGGAATCAGCATCACACAACAAACTTTCAGATTTGCTATCCCACGCACAATGATCAAAATCAGCCTCCTTCACAATACTGCACTCCCCAATTACATGCTCCGAAGTTATGACAGACCTGTCCTCATCCTCAGAATCAACAACTGCATGAATACTATCATTTATTGCTGATTTGACAATATCAAAATCAGCATGCTCACCATCTTTTTGATGACCAATGCATAATTCTCCATTTGTCGAAGCACAGGATGAATTAACTTCATCTTCATTATTTTTGTCCTTCTGTTCTTCCTTGCAAGTTTCTTGACTAGAAGGCATGATCATAATCTGATTTTTACTCATCTCATCGACTAGGTCAGTCTCATGCTCAAGTGGAAATTCATCAACAGTCGCATCTTCTTCTAAATCTGCCATAGTCTCCAACTCCTCGAAGAAATCACCATCCAACAATCTGTTAATTCTTTCCATTTCGGTTTTCAGTGAAGAATCCTCTTCATTCATAATCATTTCCTCATCAAATATGGGATCTACAGACACTTCATTATGAAATATGCCATCATGCATTAATGAATTGATGATAGGAAAATCACAAGATTCATCATACCTTATATTAAAGATTTCACAATCCACACTAGATTGTTCTAAATGCATATCCAAAACTGTTGTGTTGTCTTCCTCATCATCACCAACATCATTTTGGTTCCCTGTTATGCATGATTCCTGATATGAAGCATCTTTCCCAAACTCTAATATTTCAACTTTACTGTTGTCCTCTTCTGCACTTGGCTGCCTTAAGTCATTCTCTTTATCATCTTCGCAATTGTGACCAAGTGACCATTCCCTTTTGCAAGTGAAACATCGCCCTTCTCTCCTCAACTGATTTTTGCTTCCGTGAGGAAGTCCTATAACCTGCAGATCACTCGGTTTCCTTTCCTTTCCTGTTAACTGCTGTTTACCCTTGTCAATCTTCTTTGGGACAGCAAACTCAACTTTATTAGCCGCAATATTAGCTGCAATTTTAGGATCTTGTAAAGTATTTTGTTCAACTTCTTTCTTCACTTCAGCTTCTTTGGTCCCAACACCACTCCTTGGGACAAATTTGGTAATGGTAAACACTGGCGAATGATAGCTACTTTCCCAGTAATCATCTTCCTCATCTAAGCCCAGGACTTGTCTAAAAGAAAAACGATTCCGCATATTCTCGGGTAGGGCACAATATTCATTATAGCATCTTTTCATATCATTTACAAATGACTGACCACTACCACTAGGCCTCTTCGGAAGGAAGATGGGAAGTTGTTTGTACATCCCTGTATGCTGACAATATGTCATTTTACTATTCATCTCTGCACTCTGAACTGATCACAAACCTTAACTGTAATATCCCCTACTGGATTTAACCCAACACATGCAATCTCGCACTCAGATTCAATTTTTCAAACAGTTTGCTGCTGATGGTGATCTGTAAAATCTGTTCTATTGTTTCCAAAAATTTTGATCTCTTATAGAGATTTTTCCCAAATACTTCCCTTACTATTCAAGGTTTTATTATATTGTAGCAGTAAGGTTAGGATATTTGCTTAAGCATTTGACTATCAGCTCATATAATTATTTATTTCATACATAATACCAGAACAACAGACATTTTTATCAAATAATGAAATTTATATGCAAATATACAAGGAGGCAAAGTCTAAATTATATTGCAGCGGTAACAATGCTGACCTGTGATTTGAGGGTGTTGAATGATACATCTAATTTCATAGATCCGTAGCTTCAATGTTGAGATTACATAACTCTATCAATCGCTGGAAATGGATGCTCAGGGAATTTATATGATAAATATTCCCAATTTATCCCGTGACAATCTATATTTATTACATGCAGCTGTATGAATGAAAATTGCGATGTCGTTATGTTTCCTTCAACTGGCGTTGCTCTGTTTCGTAAACAATGCACAACACTCAATATATATATATTTTGCAAATTTAATCTATGTCTCTAAAAAAAAACCTTGAAATTATCTACGCTGTAAAACTCTGAAATTTCTCCAAATGTTGCTTGTGAACACAAATCCTCTAATTTCTGCAACTTTCACAATATTGATAAACCAAAAATTTGTCTTCGAACTACCCAACAGGCTGGCAAAAAAAACCAGCCTGATACCACTGTAGTGTCCCCCCCTGTTCTGATATTTTAATATTTGGGACACTATATTGTTTCTTAAAATCATAAAATACAACTCCAGGAAACAGGAAATAACTAGCAATTTTATTTTTCAAATTTCTTTCAAAATAGGGTTCAGATTACAATATTTTCAAAATATAATCTTTCCACAATATGTCTGCAAACCCTTGAAATATACTAAATCAGCAAACATGGAAAGATACCTCTGAAAACTGATGAAGCTCCAAGTGTGAATCCTGTGTGAATTCACCAACAGAGAACTAGGGTTTCGTCCAGCTCCAAAAATCTGAGGGGTTTCGTCCTCAGCCACACCGTTGGGGTTTTTGTCCCTTCGGAGAAGAAGTCTCAGCCACTGGGCTCAAACTCCAGAGAAAATAACCAAAATCCAGCATATCAAATGAAGCTCTCAATGCCCTTTTATAACCCACAGGATGCAATGCCCTAATTAGGGTTGCACATAATATAAAATATTATAATATCCCTTTTTGCTCCAAACATTAGTCACTTATATAATATATTTCACTTTTAAGTGACTTCCCTTTAAGGTCTTTAATATCATAAAGTTTGACTATAAAAAAAATAATTAATATTTCACTTTTCACATAGCCAAACCTTCAGGCATTAAAATCTCTGACCTCCAGCGAACCGATTGACCAACTGAAACCTATTCTGAGTACCCATTTCGTTGAAGAATATAATTCCACTGTCTGCTCGACCAGAAACCCTAAAAGCTAACTTACTAAAAATAGTAAGTCAAGGCTCTGTCCATTCGATTCAACATCTGAGAGTGGATTCGAATACCCATTTCGCTCAATTATCCGCTTCCAGAACTCCAGTTAGGCTCCCCTGCAATCTGCCCTAGCCTACAGGAACCCGTGAGTAGGCTAAACCACTGCATCTAACTAACTGCTCAGAAAGGGGACATTACACCCACCCTCACGCTCGGGGAAAAAATTGGGGAATAAACTCGGAAATGATTTATCAAATAAGAAGCTATATAAAATATGGTAGAATTTATAGATTGAGAAGCGCAAAAATGACTCACCCAATGTCACGTAGCTCACGGGACTCGCAAGTACTCACAAGACTTGCACGAGTCTCATAACTAAGGTTTGAAGTATTCCTAGATCCCCAAGCAACCTTCTTTAGAAGATCTAAATAAATCAGCATTTCCATCCACAGATCCGAACCTTATCAGCATTTCCATCCACAGATCCTAAGTCTTATAACACCTGAACACTGAATTGCATGATCTTACCCCCTTTTTTACAAGTCACACATAGTGATAGGTAAAACAACAAAGAGTCTCTCGACTGTAGCTTCCTAGATATTGCGTGGATTTTCTAATATAGCCACTTTCTGGAACTGGAAACCCAAACTCTGCATCTAATAGCAGAGATGCAGCATCAATCAAACACCTGTGCCAGAAGAAATTTGCATCCCAGAATTGTAGGTCGCACTATGCTTTACCTAGCTCCTGTATAATAAATATTTAATATTTTCATTTTATTTTTATTTTTTTTAACTGATCCAAAACTTTGAACTTCCCTCTGTTTATCTGACACAAACTTAATCACCAACTATTGTTTAACATATTCCCTCTTTGGTGATTGTTTTAGCACTTCTGATAACTTGCCGTATGTTTCAGTATATTGACCACTTAAAAAAGTTTCCATACGTTTCAATATATTGATTGCTTCCTAAAATTTATCTCTCTCTCTCTAGGGAACAAAGTCCCAAATTTCAATGGAAATGTAACTTGCATGTGAACTGCCTGGCCTACAGGCTAATAGAATTCATCTAAACAATAAGGGAACAAAATATGGTTATGACAAAAAAGCATAGTGTAGTGGACAAAATTTACAAACTTGCTTTTGGCTTAGCAATGAATGAATGCATACAGAACTCATCACCTAACGCCAAAGGTAGACAGACAAACTATCCCAATCATTTAACACTAGAGAGAGGTAATAATATAGTATTATTTTTATCACCAATGGGGCCATGGTTCAATGGTTGAGACATAGCCTACAGGAACCCGTGAGTAGGCTAAACCACTGCATCTAACTAACTGCTCAGAAAGGGGACATTACACCCACCCTCACGCTCGGGGCAAAAATTGGGGAATAAAATCGGAAATGATTTATCGAATAAGAAGCTATATAAAATATGGTAGAATTTATAGATTGAGAAGCGCTAAAATGACTCACCCAATGTCACGTAGCTCACAGGACTCGCAAGTACTCACAAGACTTGCATGAGTCTCATAACTAAGGTTTGAAGTATTCCTAGATCCCCAAGCAACCTTCTTTAGAAGATCTAAATAAATCAGCATTTCCATCCACAGAACCAAACCTTATCAGCATTTCCATCCACAGATCCGAAGTCTTATAACACTTGAACACTGAATTGCATGATCTTACCCCCTTTTTTACAAGTCACACATAGTGATAGGTAAAACAACAAAGAGTCTCCCGACTGTAGCTTCCTAGAAATTGCGTGGATTTTCTAATATAGCCACTTTCTGGAACTGGAAACCCAAACTCTGCATCTAATAGCAGAGATGCAGCATCAATCAAACACCTGTGCCAGAAGAAATTTGCATCCCAGAATTGTAGGTCGCACTATGCTTTACCTAGCTCCTGTATAATAAATATTTAATATTTTCATTTTTTTTTTATTTTTTTTTAACTGATCCAAAACTTTGAACTTCCCGCTGTTTATCTGACACAAACTTAATCACCAACTATTGTTTAACATATTCCCTCTTTGGTGATTGTTTTAGCACTTCTGATAACTTGCCGTATGTTTCAGTATATTGACCACTTAAAAAAGTTTCCATACGTTTCAATATATTAATTGCTTCGTAAAATTTCTCTCTCTCTCTCTAGGGAACAAAGTCCCAAATTTCAATGGAAATGTAACTTGCATGTGAACTGCCTAGCCTACAGGCTAATAGAATTCATCTATATAATAAGGGAACAAAAGATGGTTATGACAAAAAAGCGTAGTGTAGTGGACAAAATTTACAAACTTGCTTTTGGCTTAGCAATGAATGAATGCATACAGAACTCATCACCTAACGCCAAAGGTAGACAGACTAACTATCCCAAGCATTTAACACTGGAGAGAGGTAATAATATGGTATTATTTTTATCACCAATGGGGCCATGGTTCAATGGTTGAGACATAGCTCACACCAAGGTTCAAATCCCAGCGACATCAAATAGGCTATATATCTTGATGTGACTAAGTTGATGTAAAAGGGAAAGGGGAACCCTTTCAAAACCCTCCTTTTGAAAAATTAAAAATATATATATATATATATATATATATGAGATCATTTTTAACCCTTTCTCACAATATCTGATAGAAAGAAGTATGATATTTACAGTTGTGTAAGATATTAATAGGGTAGAACTAAAATCAACAGATTAAATAGCAATTAAAAGAACAACTATGACTAATCTCTTGGACATCACTCACACACTGCAAACTAAAAGAAAAAGGAAATCTACAACTGTTTCTATGACTGCAATACGTACAGCATTCGTATATCCAACTACTGCTACAATAGGAAAGCCGTGCCCATATCCCTTGCGATGCCTCTGACGTGCTGCACGCTGCAATGCTCGTGTACGACGGACTTCTTCAATTTCCGACAATAGTTGGTTCCTTCTTTCAAAAATCCTACAAAAGGAAGTACCAAATATGATCTAGGAGTTTTCAGATTATTCATGGATGTAGATGAATCAGATATAATCAAAATAAAAAAGGCATTTCTGACCAAGAAAAAACATCAATACAAGGTATGTGGATCTCTATATCCAAGTTATCTGTGTTGTCAAAAATCTGTTCTCAATTCTCATTACTCTAGGTAAAGAATTGCTCTGACTTTGTTAATATAAAAGATATCACAACTGAATAACATTTGACTCTAACTAAAGCCTATAGCAAATGTACATCAAGGGTATGGAATGGTATGTTCTTGTTAAATATCAGCCATCAGTATCCTGTATCTAGAACTAGAAAAGAGCATTCAGATTTCATTTTCATGTTAAGAAACTCTTTAGCATAGGTGCTTCTTTGTTACAAATTCAACTATCTTTTCTCTAATTAAGAAAATGTTTGGAGGATACCACCGGCCTATTTCATCTGATTAGCCAAACAAAATCCATGAAATTTAAAACTTGGTAACATTGATCCTCGTGCAAAATTATTCAATTCGTTTGGCAAATAACATTGGCTGTACTTGAATTTATTCGATCAATTTGGTGATTTTAATTGCATGAAAATTGTTTTTAATTCTGTTTTGTGGTCAAATGAGCAGTCAATGGAATATTTAAAAATTAAAACTTGAATTCTGTCTGGCATTTGCCTTCCAATACCCTTCCTCATTGCCTTTTTTTTTACCTCTCACATTTGCATCCTTATCCTTTCTTATCGAAAATGTGAAGTTTTGTTATAAATATTTACATTTATTTTTTATCTAGACATTTTCACTAATAAACAAAAATTCATTGGTTTTCCAAACTCAATGGCAAATTTCATAGTTAATTTTCTCAGTGGCAATTTTTTTTCCGATTTTAGCCCTTGCCAAACTCAAACACAAATTCAGACCAGGTAATATAGGCACTGGCAATCATGTGTCCAATATATAAAAGCACCTCTTAAGGAAATGAAAAGACAGCTATAATACAACATAAGCAAGCAGTTTACCCAAGTGGACCCAAAAAATTCTAGAAACTACAAACCAAGAATTACATTAGGATACAATTCAAGAAACAAAAGCCACCTAAAGAGTGTAAGAAGACCATTAGTCTTGAGCAATTATAGCAGCAAACGTATCCATAAGATAATCAACAACTAAAAAGCAGCTGCTGGATTTATAAAGAATGCTAGTTACTATTTCTTCTCTTACCATCTCAGGTTGAGATCTTGTAGAGGTCACAGATCTGGATATAATGATCTATGGGAGATGGACTGGATATCACATGTAAAAGGACAGACTTTTACTGGGAAGGGCAAGTAAAACTATCCTCAGGATAATCGCTAATCCATCTTGCATGAAGATCCCCCCGACGACATCCCAGGTTCCGCTTATACTGGTCTAAGGAATTTGAACTAGATATCAAATGGCAATGCCTGTGATTTAATGAGGGTAATGTTGACAAAAATTGTGGAAAATATCACATCTACAAGCACACAGAGAAATACCTTGGAACAAAATCTCATGCACTATTTATTGCATGCAGTTAACCTTTGTAAGGTAGCAAGGCCCAATTCACAATGAGTTTTCACAAAGGGTTAAAAACCATGGAGGTATATAATTAGATTAACATATATAAGGTAGAGTAAAAACTTCCCCAGTGACCACAATGGGCTATCATGTGCCACTTAGGAACGCTGGCTAGGCTGGGACATTAAATGTTACCTTTTTCACCTTAGCAATAAAGGCAGTCCAATTTATGGATTGAAAATTTATTAATTGCTTTGGATAATGGGTACCCATCCTCATGATTCCATGACAGCCCAGCCTAAACATTGTCAATGCATTCATCTCTAAGAGGCTTACAAGTAAATCTGTCACCAGTACTGCCAAGGCAAAGGAATCAGCTAAATTTTTCACATTGATAAGTTGGACATAATCCTGATCATGGAGATATGTAAACTCAAGGTGGAACCAGTTGCAGATGGAAAGCACTTCATAGTCTAGAGTTTCATGTTGCTGTAATGGCTTGAATATTGATTTTGAAGCTAATATTCTGCATCTTCTCAAAGCATCCCTATATGGCCAGCATTTTAAGTTGCAACAGGTTGCTTCAAATGCCAATGATAAAATGCATTCTAAGGCAGTATAGCCTATTTTGGCCATGATTGCCCTAATGGTAAATAGTTGTATGGGATACTCACTCACTGAGCTCTTGTGAAAACACTATGTTAAAAAGAACATAGTTTGCATTGTATATACTATTTTGCTATTCACTAAAATCATAATTACTTTAAATCAACCCAATAACAGAAAACATTGGACACATATTATAGCCATTATAACAGAGAAACCTTGGATATGCCTTTTCTGAGACTCAGAAACAGGAGGTCTAAAGTCACAGAAACCCGGCAGCAAAAGCATTCAAAATAAAGACAGCTGCAAAATAGGCATGTCTTACTATTTATTTGTGTTCTCTTTCTTTTGCTTTCTATGTTTCTATCCATGAAGAATTGCCAAAACATACCTAGCATTCCTTTAGCTAAGTAATTGGCCCTTTTGTCATAGAAAATAGATGTGGTTTCTTGCTTAAGTTCATTGCTTCATCCATCAAACACTATCAAACATTCTGTCACAGCCCTCCTTGGCAAGACTCATCATTGGTGTTGATTATGTATTGATATGTGGTTTTCAATGCTTAATCTTAGTTGTATTATTAATATGAGTGGTTATTTGCATTTGATATTTTGTTCATACTATGCTAGAATATGGTATTGCTGATGATGTGTATGAATGCAGGATCAAGTACTCTCGTGGGTGGAATGATGAAGTTTAACCACTAAGAACAAGAGACCGAATAAAAGAGAAATGATGGCCAAAATAGTATTTGACAGCTCTAGGGTAAAATGTTACCCTCATGTAGTTGCATCTAATCATGTGTAGTTGGTTATAATTACACCACCAGCTGTGTGATTGATTGGGCAATAAAACCACCCTTAGTAGACAAGTGATGACCTGGCAGTCGTCATGAAACCTCCTGCTTAAGGGTAAAGGTGTTATAATATATTTGGTTGATGCATTCTTTTATCATAGGTTGTATATGTTTGATAAACATGTATTTTGATATGCCTATGTTGATGCATGGAATATATTGTTAAATGTTCTTTCCATAAGGGTATTAATATGGAGGTAATATTAATACCCAATGTCAATGTTAATCATCAATATTAACATTCGACATTAAGTAAAAAAATTAAGAAGGGTGTATTAATATTTATAGAAGAAATATCAAGTGGCATTAGGTCAACCAGTAAGATTCCTCAAAATTTCAAAGAGGAGACCCAGGTTCAAATCTTGCCAAACGATACATGGATAATATCCAAGCTTTGTTGTAATACCACTACATGGTGATAATGTAATACGGGTGGGACTTGTTTCATTCCTATATAACCCATTGAAAAAAAATATTTATAGAAGAAATATTAATACTCAATATCTAAGATTAATTCTTAATATTAATTAAAAAATGGTGTATTAATATTTATAGAAAAAATATTAATACTCAATATCTAAGATTAATACTTAATATTAATTAAAAAGGGGTATTAATATTTATAGAAGAAATATTAATACTCAATATTTAAGATTAAAGTCTTAATATTAATTAAAAAAGGTGTATTAATATTTATAGAAAAATTATTAATACTCAATATCTAAGATTAATACTTGAAATTAATTAAAAAGGGGTATTAATATCTATAGAAAAAATATTAATATCTAGTATCTAAGATTAATACTTAATATTAATTAAAAATCGTTAATATTTAATATTAATTAAGTTAAGCAGGAAAGGAATTAACTTAATTATTTAGGGTACTTAATGATATTTATTTCTTGCAATAACGTTAGAAAAATAAGGACGCCACTTGCATTATCGGTGATGTGACCCGGGTTCAATCCCCATGGTGGATGTGTAAAAGAAGTATTACTCAAAAAAAAAATTAATAAGCTATGCGTGGCTTCTATTGGGGCCACTCCCATTACGAAAACAAAACATTACATTGCTCTCATTACATTTCTAACAAGTTAATTAAAGCATATCCAACTTTGTCTTTCTATCGGAGATATTCTTCATTTACCCTTCTATCAAAAATATTCTTCATCTTCCTCAAACTACTAAGTTTCCACAATCAACTCCTTTTATATCAAATGCCTTCAAAAATTTAAATTTTGTCAAGATGAAATTCAACATTGCGAATGGCTAAAATATTTGTTGCCCAGCTTCTATATCCAAAAATATCTTGTCTATAACAACCTCATAATTTCTTAATAGCTTTTTTTTAGGGTTCTTATTCATTCCCCTAATATTCCAAGATATTATTTTCATTGTTATTTTTTTTTAATTTGTGGGTTTAGCCCGACTTCTTGTTAACACTTGTGATAATTGCTTTTGTTTTCCCATATCAATATCCCTTTGTGTTTCATTCTCTTTGTTTTTGCTTCTTGGGTCTTCCTTTCTTTTTCTCATTCTCAGCAATACTTTCATCTTCACCAATCTCTTCAATCTTCTCACACTACTCATAGTAAGACTTATCATTTTTAGGTTTGCCTTGTTCTGAAGGATCTGAAGTGCAAGGAATAACCTCAAAAGCACAATCTTCTTTATATTTCCCTGGAGACCCTAAAGTGCAAGGATGCTCTTTTGTAGCAATTACCTTCTTATTCTGCCCTAAAAACCCTAAATTGTTATGGGTTTCCTCCAACCTCATTTCTATATTATTTTGCTCTTGAAACCTTAAAGTGCAAGGGATAACATCTTCACCACTTTCACTTTTATTACCTGAAGAGGATTCTATACTACTTGAGGAAAATGAAGATGATTTACCTAGAATAAACTTGACCTTTTTTGTTGTCTTTGTTTTGGGTTTTATCTCCACATCTTCTTTTGCACCTTTAATTCCTTCTAAACTTGTCAATTGATATTGTCGATAGGATTTATTTGCCTCTTCTTTTGGAGTGGAATATCCTTGATTTGATCTAGCTTCTATTATTGAATGATTTCCTTGCTTCTTCTTGAAGTTTATCTCATGGCTAGAATTTTTTCTCTTTCTTCATAGTTTTTACTTTGCAAACTCTTGCCATGTGTCCAATCTCAAAACAATTGTGGCAACAAAATGCAATATTTTCATAATCTACTTGTTGATCCCATTCTCTTGATTCAAATTTAATCTTAATGGATTGTGGCAAAGGTTTTGAAATATCCATAGCAACACATATTCAAGTATATATAGCATGCTTTCACTCCTTAGTTGTTGGTCCTTCCTTGATGAATTCCCCTAGGGTATTTCCAATATTTTTCAAAACATCCTTATTTATAAGCTGATATGGAAGTCCAAAAAGCCTAACCCACACTGGAAGCTTCTTAATTGTTTCTGACTCAACGGAAAAAAATTCATTCCATGGTCTCAAATAAAGTGCATCTCTTCCCCTAAACCATGGGCCACCAACCATTATTTTATCCCTAATTTCTAAACTGGAAAAGATGATGAGGAAAAAACCTTTAGGAAGAAAAGTCACAAAATAATTTGAATTCAAACCCCACTTCCACTTGATCCAATTTTGAATCTCCAAAAACCTTGGCCATGATCTATGGAACTTACATATTAGCCCTCTACTTTTAAAAACCATTATGTCATGCTCAAAAATCTCATCCTTGATACTTACTTCTGGTGTACCATCTGCTACCTAGATCAAACTTGCCATGTATTCGCTCTTCCGCTTATCTCCAACTTGGGCCTTCATACTTCCAACTAGGGCATTTTGATTTCTAGCTAGGGCATCCTGACTTCCCATTAGTGCTTTCAAAAATGACTTTCCTTCCACAACATCTAATAGGGCTTGATCTTGGCTTGCACTCCCTCTTAGTTCGCACTCACTCTCTGCTCGCACTCGCTCTTGCTCCCAGCTTGCACTCTCTTGCCTCACACTTGCTCCCGGCTTGCACTCCCTCCTGGCTCACAATTGCTCATGTCTCTTCTTTTTCTCAGCGTTCCTTCACTTCAACATTTTTTTAGAAACAATGTTCCACGCATTTGTGGTAAGGGTTTGAAGCATTGATGCACTCTGACTAAACCTGCCGCTCTTTTGCCATGATTGAATCCCTGCTTGCACTCCCTCTTAGTTTGCACTCCCTTTTGGTTCGCACTCTCTCTTGCCTCACACTCTCTCCTGCCTCGCACTCACTCCCAACTTGCACTCCCTCTTGGCTCAAAATTGCCCTTTTCCCGGTGTTCCTTGGCTTCAACAATTTTTTGGAAACAATGTTCCACACATTCATGGTAAGGGTTTGAAGCATTGATGCACTCTGGATGAACCTGTCGCTCTTCTACCATGATTGAATCTTGGCTCGCACTCCCTCTTGGTTCACACTCCCTCTCTGATCTCATTCGCTCTCGGCTTGGACACTCACTCCCATATCGCGCTCGCACACGCTGCTGCACTTACTCCCGGCTTGCGCTTGCACTCGTTTTTGGCTGCACTCACTTGCACTCGCTTTCGACTGCACTCACTCACACTCGCTTTCGACTGCACTCACTCACACTTGTTGCTACACTTACTCCCAAATCGCGTTCGCACTTGCTGCATCCTGGCTTGCGCTTGCACTCGCTGCTGCACTTACTCCCGGTTCGCGCTCCATACAAATATTTAAGATTACCAAGTTATAAAACTGTGTAAAAGATGAATTTATTTAGTAACCCTAAAAATGGCATTTTTGGAGTAATGGGAGCGTGCGAATTTTTTTGAAGACGTTTCTTTTCTCCTCTCTTTTAGCCGACAAATAATTAAGAAGAGGATAGAGGGAGAGTAAAGGGGATTTCCTCTTTTGTAACAGGAGAGTAATTAAAAATGAGGGCAGCAGTAGAAGGGGAATATTGGAGCTAATAGGTGAGAGATCGGTGAAAGAAAGCTTGAAGTGGGAAAGAGAATTTTTTTAAGTTGCTGCTGTAGAGGTATCTCCATGGTTGAATAGTTTGCTTTGGTAGTTTTCTTATTGAAAAGAAATACCTTCTTGTTAGATTGATATGCCTATGCAATTTGCATAGGAGAGAACTATTAAAATAGAAGTTCTTTTATTTATATATCTTCTTGCTGGATTGATATGTCTGTGCAGTTTGTATAGGTGAGAAGTACTAAAATAGAAGTTCATTTATTTAAATACCTTCATGCTGAATTGAAATGCCTGTGCAATTTGCATAAGGAGAATATTAAAATAGAAGATCTTTTATTTAAATAGCTTCTTGCTGAAATGATATGCCTGTACAATTTGTATAGGAGAGAATATTAAATAAAAGTTCATTTATTTAAATACCTTCTTGCTGGATTGATATGCCTGTACAATTTGTATAGGAAAGAATATTAAATAGAAGTTCATTTATTTAAATAGCTTCTTGCTGAAATGATATGCCTGTACAATTTGTATAGGAGAGAATTTTAAATAGAAGTTCATTTATTTAAATACCTTCATGCTGAATTGAAATGCCTGTGCAATTTGCATAGGGAGGATATTTAAATAGAAGATCTTTTATTTAAATAGCTTCTTGCTGAAATGATATGCCTGCACAATTTGTATAGGAGAGAATATTAAATAGAATTTCATTTATTTAAATGCCTTCTTGCTAGATTGATATGCCTGTACAATTTGTATAGGAGAGAATATTAAAAAAAAGTTCATTTATTTAAATAGCTTTTTGCTGAAATGATATGCCTGTACAATTTGTATAGAAGAGAATTTTTTTTTTTCAAAATATTTATAGGAGAGAATATTAAATAGAAGTTCATTTATTTAAATAGCTTCTTGCTGAAATGATATGCCTGTACAATTGGTATAGGGGATAATATTAAATAAAAGTTCATTTAATATACATTCTTGCTGAATTGCCTGTGCAATAAACGAATATTTGCTTGCGTAGTTTTCTTATTGAAAAGAAAGTCAGTGTACTATATGTTTTTTTAATAGATTTTAGTTTAAATTAAAGGGAAGAATTAGTAGTAATTAATATTAAAAAAAAAAAGTGAGATTGAAACATTATTATTGCATTTGGAAATATCTTGTCTAGATTTCAGTAAGAAAATAGAAAGATGTTTATACCTTTAAATTGGAATTAGAGGAAAATAATTATTTCGGGAAGAATGAATGGGGAATTCATTCTTGAGAGAATTATGGGGTTCTCTCTTTTCCAAGCTATATGAAATTATGTTGTAGGTGCATGGATGCATTTTAGAATTTCTTATAGCATATGCATAAGTTGTATGATGGAAAAAAAAAACCCTTCTTGGCATTTGCATTTTAAGTTGCATCTTCATGAACAAGAGTTGTCTTAATCCCTTACATTATTATCAATGTGCACTGGAGCAAAAGGGAAGAACCAGATTTGGGGGCCAAGAGAATTGTTGAATTCATAATATGTATGTTGAAAATATGATGATTCTCTTGTATTAAAGTTCTACTTCAAAACCATTGTTATCCACGGGATTGTAAGCATGGAAAGTATATTTATGGAAATGGTTAGTTGGAAGAGTTTTGGATAGTGTAAAGGTATATGATGCAATATTCTATGTTTTAAGAATATAGATGCTCTTTTAATAATGATTAGAAAAGAACATTGTTGTTTAATCATTTATGTAGTGATTTTAGAATAAGAAAATACTTGTGGAAAGTTTTGGAAAAAGATAATAATTATGCTTATGGAAGCAAATGAAAAACGTATGTTAGATGCTTATAAGAATTATGATGATAAGGTTTCTGATATTTTGAGAATAAATTTCATTGTTACTTTGAATGCTTTATGTTATTGCTAAAGAGATTTAGAAGAATTTCATTCATTGTTATTCTTAAAAATTTAGTTAAGTTTGGAATAGCTTGGATGATTTTGGTTATAAGAGAGAGATCAAGGTTCCTTGTTAATTTGGCTCTTGGGTTGGGTAAGGGTTTCCAAGGATAAAAACCTAAAACTTTATTGTTTAACCTAGAGTCAAGATGTTTCCCAAGACCGGGGAAAGTTGCGGGGAGGCAACACCCGGATCTATTGTGATGGTGCCTCTAAAGTGGTAAGGCTCACATGTATCCCAAAATCGAGGAGATTTTGGGGAGAGTCCTAGGCGGTGAGGCTTGGACTATAATTCCTATTGCGGAGGTTAGGAATCCATTCGCAAAATTAGTTAAGTGAGGGCACCTCGAACAGGAAATATTGGGTGAACATGTGAATTGTCACGTGGAGTGACAATAGCCTTAATTAGCCCACTGCGGAGGTGTGGTAATTAAGCACTAAGGCGCTAGTTATTCACGCCATAGAGGTGTGATAACTAGGCATAAGGCATTACGCCAGAGAAAAACCTACATAGATGGACTTATGTATGGTGAGGAAATTGGCATCCCCTTTCTCTAAAGACTGAGAAGGGATAATCCCTGCGCGCTATGGTCAAATGGTCTTACATTTGGGGAGAACGTAAGAAAAGTGACCATAGAAAAGCGTCCTTTCTACCATGGAGGTAAAGAAAGGTGAACCCTAGAATTACAAGAAGTTGGTCTTTCCGGTCCACTCGACAGTCGTTTGCAGCAACAAGATCTCAAAATGTGGTTATGCCTTATAAATTCTGAAATGACATGGGAATATCTTTGTGAACCTTGTTTGTGATCATTACCTATCAAAAAAAAAAATTAACTCTCTCTCTCTCCAGTTGGTTGCACTTTGGTGGTTACACATTCTATGATGAATTAAACCATAAATCTTGGACCATGCATGCAGACTAAAAGCTTCCTAAATAAAAACTTACATGATGCAGCGCATGCATCTATGTCTGACTTTTACATCATAGTTTGTGCGATTGAATTTTCTCATGATCTTGAAAACTTAATATAGTTAACTCCATTTGCAAAATTGTACCCACTGATCATCATATTTGATGTGAGGATTTTAACAAAACTTTCACTAGCATTATATAAGGTTAAAAATGGTAAAAATAGATCCCAAGAAAACTACTCAAACTGTTTAATATCAGCTAGGTGAGAAATGAAACCACTCAGATATGTTGTATTCTGCCAAAACAGCCCAACTAGGTGTGGGGCAGGGGGAGAACTGCACTTAACTAAATATCATAAAATAACTTTCAAGGCAAGTTTAGGGGAAGGAACAAATAATATGGCATAATGGAAAGCATTGATCCTCTTGATGAGAATAGCAATGGAGCAAGGAATTACAACTTTACAAATTTATGGAGATTCAAAATTAGTGATAAGTTGTAAATCATGTTGAGATGAAAAACTTGCTCCTCAATCCTTTCTATGAGCAAGTGAAACTATTAGAATCTTCTATGACAGAAATTTCATACAAGCACATCTATAGGGAACTAAATGTAGAAGCAGACGGTCTTTCAAAAGATGGTTTGAACCTTCCAGCAAGCACTTGGCAAAGGGAAGAAATGGTTAGAGGACTTGGGGTTTCCTCACAGTCCTCTTCTAAAGGATCATATCAGAGATCTATTAATGGCACAAAAAAAACAGGATTTTGAAAGGAACCCGTACTTTTATTTTATAGAAAGATAGGCTTCAAATAGCGTTTGTCTTTAGAATTGAAACCTGAGTCCTCCTCAGTTTTGGTACTCAGGTAAGAATCATTCAAGAAATGTTATTGATCAGGAAGTTATTCCTGCTTTCCACCTGTCAATCCTGTTATTAGGATTCTGTTTTTGCATTGTAAGCTGAATGTAACATATTACAGCAGGGAAAGTTATTCCTGCTTTCCACCTGTCAATCCTGTTATTAGGATTCTGTTTTTGCATTGTAAGCTGAATGTAACATATTACAGCAGGGAGGCCAATACTCCTCTCAGCTCAGTATAGACCTACTCCTAGATAATATGTAACTGAAATTCTTGAGGGTACTTCATACCCGTAGCATTGTAATTTTTTTTCAAACTCAAAAATAAAAATTACAGATTTTGTCTGAGAAAAAAAAAAAAAAAAAAGGATCTTGCAGAAAATTGACACTATTATTTTTCATTGTAGTCAATACAATCAAACAGATGGTAGGATATAAGAGCTTGCAACATATAGCCAAAAATGTCACCAACCCTCCTATATTACTGCCGGAAAACATCCTACTTCCTCTATCTTTCTTCTTTATGTGATGAATCTTCTATCCTATGTAAAAAATTTATTTCAATAGATAGTCTCTAATAGGAGTCAGTTCTGTATAATAATAATATACTAAATACATTATATGTTTAGTCAAATACCAAAAGTTTTTCTTCATTCTCAACTGTGAATTGCCAGGAAAGAGACATAACTCTGCGAAGATAAAGCAGATACTACAAATTCCCAAACAGAATAATATGCAGATCCTTTTGTACCAGTTGCTGATAGATTAACGTCAAACAGAATAATATGCAGATCCTTTTGTACCAGTTGCTGATGGATTAACGTCAAACAGATATGGAAAGCAAAATATGAAAATCTGGAATTGCAATTTTAGCCTTCCTAGAACTGATAAAGCTCATTTTGCAGACTTTGGTATAGAAAGATTATGCATAGTAGTATTTGTATGTATGTTCTGTATAAAATGTTAAAATGTCTATTTCCATATCAAAATAGTACATACCTCCGACGCTGAAGTTGAAGTTCAGTCTCTCCTGCACCACTTATAAACCCCCTTCCTCCACTGGCCCTCCTGTCAAAATAAATTCAAAATGCTCACAAATTTATCATATAGATCATTCACTTCTCTAAAACAGCAGCTGATATTAAGCATTCTGAATAATCAAAGGAAAAAACCATCTTCATTATGTTCTTAATAAAGTGATTTCAACAGATTATATTCATTTACTTATATGATCCCTCCCATCAGGATAGAGGATAGCCCAATGTTTAAGATGAAAGAATAAAACGAAACCACTGTGAAGAACTAAAGGAAGAAAGCATATTAATATCCAAAGACATTCAATATATGATTGATCTAATGGACTATCTACTGCATATAAAGAATTTCAATGCATCTATATACTAAATATAAAACTAAAGTTGGTTAAAAACAAATATTTAGCAATATGCAACACAGTTTGTCAATAGTAATATCCAACCATGAAGAACATTATTTCCTCAACTGTGAACTCTGAATCATGCCAAAGAAATGGCAACCAGAAACAGGTAGCAGCTATGAAAATAACTTGTATAATCATGGGTGGCCTCCAAGTAGCTCCTAGTGAAGAAGATGGGTTTCTCCTATTGTCCATGGTCAAAACACGTTATCAAAGAAGGAAAGGAGGCAGTGATGCAAACTAAAATAGAAAGTACCTTATGCGTCCGAGGTTTTCTGGAATATAATCAGCTTCCATTTGACCCTTAACAAACAGTGTATATTTCTAAGTGTTACACAAAGTGTTCCCTGTGAAGAATTGCTTGGATCCACAAGATCCAAAGACATTGGTTGGTCTTCATTTGTTTGTGTATTTGCATACCCATCTACTTTTTTTGGGGGGTGGGGGGGAGGGAAGAGAGAGAGAGAGATGGACCCATATGAACGTATGCACACACAAAAATACACGAAAAAATATCATTTTAATAGATTCCTCAACACATTTCCTAGATATGGGAAATTTAAAATAAAAAATAGACACCCAATACAATAAATTTTATAGAGGTAGGCAATCAATCAAGATTGTAATATGGAGCAAGAAAGGAAATCCTTCAAAGAAATTGTAATGAGCAAATCAGAATCAAAGAACACAAAAATCCCTCAAATATAGACTTTGCCAACAGATTGAAATAACCCAAATGTGGTTGTTCAAGAATCAAGATAATGCATGGAAGGAAGGAAGGAAGGAAAGCCCTGTGGAAATGAATGGAATTGACCAAGCCGGGCAACCTAAATGTAAGGAAGCTTTCTTCTATCAATAAAAAAGACTTAGCGGCACTGGAGAAATTCAAGAAGTTGCGGAGAAGTTTGAAAAGTAAAAAGAAATGGAATGCAGGAAATGGAAACCCAAAGATAAGTGAGCTTCTTACCTGAAGGATCTATTTCTATTCATATTTTGGCTATGCTCAACAGAGTTTCTAGAAATGGAATGGCACCATGAGGCGGGGACAGCAAGGGTTTGGCTCCAAAATATATATGAAAAATAAATAAAAGACACAAGTTGAATTTTTAAAGGGTGAATATTAAAATATGCAAAGTCAAATCTAAACCTGATTCAAATTGAAACTAAACCACAGTTATGGTCCACGTTCTGACCATTTTTTTAATTATAAATGTATATTTGCAAGTTTCTTTAATATAATCCGAAAAATTAAAACTTGAAACATAAAAATTAAAAGGCAGTGTTTAGTATAACTTAAATTTAAGTTATCACTAATTTAATTTAATCTAATAAAACTAAACCTAACCTACCATACCTAAACACTAAAAATTTAAAACAAATTTTTAAAAATTATAATTAAAACACTATAAGTAAACCTAATATATATATGAGCCTATAAAGATGTAAATACTAAAAACTCAAACCTAGATTATTAGTGACTGAAAAGAGCAGCTACAACTATAACCCAGAGCAAATCTGGAGGCCTAGAATATGTGAGACTATGTGAGATTGAACAACAACAATTGTAGTATGCATTCAACAATAGTACTCATAAAGGACATAGTTGTAACTGTTGACAATTTCGTCACATTGGAGGGGTAGTGAAAATTAATGTTGTGTAAAGGATTTTCTTGTTCTAGTTTTCTTTATTTTTGTTGATAGTGGCATTGCAGCAATTTTGGTTATCATTTTTGAATCCCCTTTGTAGATAACTGTGTAAGAAAAAGCTCCGCTTATAGCATTAGCAGGAACAGGCAGCTTCGCAAACAAGAAATAGGGAAAACATAGATTCAGGCCTGAAATCTCCAAAGGCATAGAAAGAGCTTCGCAAGCGAAGCACCCACAAGACTTGCTTCGGGCCGAAATTCTGCGAAGCATATAATGAGAAATGTGAAATTTTCTAAAGTGTGGAGAAACACTTCGCAAAAAAATTCCAGCGAAGCACCCGCTTCGGCCTTCCTTTTTGGCGAACTGCCCCCAAGAAAAATCTACTTCGCTCAAAACTTTTGCGAAGCACCTGCTTCGGGCGATTTCAGTGCAAATCTTCCCCATCCGAAGGCTGATTATCCCTGAAAATTTTCTAAGGCATGGATGAGCTTCGCCCGAATTCCTCCCGAGCGGCTGTTTTTGAAGAGGTTCGCGGCGAAGCATTGTTGTAGTCCACTTCGGACGGAGCTTTTGGCGAAGTAGTATACGGCTCGTATCCTCGGCAAAGTAGTAGATAGTTAAGAGCCATGTTTTCTACAGGATATAGGAGCTTCGACATCTGGTCCTCGCAAAGCAGTTTTTGAGAGCCCCTTCGTGCGAAGCATTTTTGCAGGTTCATCATTCCAACTTCGGCTCATGATTGTTGTGAAGCATAGTTCCGAATGAGAACCTAGCGAAGCTCTTCCTAGGGCACCTTCCCCAATGACACATATCAAGAACGGGTATTTTTACGAGGCATTCAAGTGTTTCATAAATGCATTTTTACTTGCCCGAAAGACCCGGGGCCTATTTGTAGCAATGGAAAAGGAGATATCAATTGCAGACCGGAAGGCAGAGCCACTTGAAGGTCACTCGAGCATCGCACCCGGAGAAATTCAGGACAAGCTGGACGGCTCATCAATGCGTGTTTCCCCGGTTGACGCGGTCATACTTGCTAATAAAGGAAAAGGATGTGAAAGCTCATTCTCAGAAGGAGCAGGCGAAAATTTTGTAGTCTGCCGAGGGTGTACTTCCAGATTCAGAGCATTGATGGCTCAGAGGATAGGGTCCTCTATAAAAACCCATGAATTGTAATGAAAAGAGGGGGGGAACTTTTGCTAGAAAACTGTTGTAACTTGATTCCTGCAATCAATATTAAAGCATTGGGCTCAATTCTTCTCTTACATGTTGTCTTCTTCAATTATTTCTGTTATCCCATCTTTCTAGTTGCATATTGAAATTCTGCATTCTGGATTTGGGTATGTGATTGACGGTTGGACCCTGGAATTTTTAAGAGGGTTATGTGTGAGAGAAGTTTAAACTGCGTGAGGTTCTTTGTATGCTGCCTGTGGTTAGTGGTTTCTATTAAATTCATGTGTTTTCTTAAGTGCTGTAATTCTGAAATCTGAATTTAGGCGTAGGAAAACGGTCGAATCCTAGAACCCTTCCAGAGGATACATAGAGAAGCGAACGTGCGTTTATTTAGATTGTATTCTTTGTGTTCATTGTTGTTATTTCAAGCTATCAGTCAGTAATCGTGCTGCTGGTTCTTTCCCACCACATTATCTACATTCCCTCCTTTATCCCCCTTTTTATTTCTTTCCTGTACCCTTATCTTCAACAGCAAGTAGTTTAGTAAAGGAGCCGGCCTTTCTCCGGAGATTGGCACGGGGGGCATCTCTTCCCCTCGGCCTTTCAATGTTGGTCCAGGTCTAGGGCGCATACACGCAAAAAATCCTTTCCTGTGGCAGATTTGTGACCAACAGTAACAACACTCAGCAGCCAACAAGAGTACCCATCAGGACACCAAAAATGCACAACTCCCAAGGACAATCCAATAGACCAACATTGCAAGCATAAAATGTATGGAGGTTAAATGGCCATTGTTTATTTTAGTTTTTTTCCCCTTAATTTTCATGTTTTTTTAAACACTCTATTAGGGTCTATAGGATGTCTAGGATGCCATACACCATCCAGAATAGCCTTATTTTGAGGACCGCATTCAGACAGATCGAGATATCCCATGGATGGCCCTTGGTAAGTCCCCCAAATAAAGGGGACATTGGGGGAAAATCTCGTCCACATTTCCCTGCCCCCAAAACATTGATTATGGCAAAACATGGTCCCTTCCCTGTTTCATTATTTTTTGGAAGCTCAGAAGAAAGGGATAGAATTTTTTTAGGTGGAATGTGGCTTATGGATAATGCAAGACTATTCATAAGTATTTATTATGAAGATTTTGATCCAGCTACAAAGTAGATGAATCAGGTGCTGGTTGGCTAGCTTATTTGATCTCCCCTTTCATCTAATGCAAGAAGATATATTACAAAAGATTGGTAATGCTTTGGAAAAGTTCATTGCAATTGCACATCCTTCGTTAGATGAAACTCTAGTTTTTTGTGCTAGGTTTTGTATTCTAATAGATATACCAAGCCCTTTCAGAAGCATATCATGGTTTCATCAGAAACAGGAGAATGGGCACAATCTGTGGGCGATAAAAAATTTAAATTGTAGATGCAGAATTTGTCATGAAACTAGTCATCTAGCAAGTCATTGTCCTTAACATGTTGGAAAAGACAATCCAAAGAAAACTTCCCCACCACCTCCAAAAACAAAGAAGAAACCCTTCCAAACTCCAGAAGAGATGACAAATCCAAGGAAAATGTGAGACTAGAAAGAAAAGAAGATGAAAATTTTGCCTCTAAATGAGCCATAAGAGGCAAATTAGAAAGCTATCACTCAAGCAAATAATGAGAAGGTTAAACAACCATCATCCATTCTCCACTTCAAATGAACATGGACAAAAACCTAAGATTGAAAAACATGGAACATGGACAATTGGGGAGTGAGCAAGAAAATGAAGAGGAAAAACAGGCTTCAGATGAAGAAACAGACAACGAAGAATTCCCATGTACTTTTTAAAATATTTTTCAAATCAGGAATTGGAGACACATTGAGAGTGGCACATGGAGAGAGTATAGAGGCATTTCTTTGCAAAGTCGCAAAACTTAAGGCCAAATTGGATGTTATGGTGAACAAGTGGACGATAAGCTCTTAGTTCCAATCATACTTCGAGCTTTACCAAATTCCTTTCGAGTGCTTATCACCTCCTTACAAGTCTCCAATAGGGCAGTTTCCTTTGAACAGTTGGTCAATTTGTTGCAACCAGAAGAAGCAACCAACAAATTGAGGGAACAATTGTGAAACAGTGCGTTCATTAGTCAGAAATCTGGGAAACAAAAAATACCAAAGGGTTCTTCGAAAGAAAAGTCCTTCCTCCTCTTCCTCATTATCACAGAAGCAACCTTCCAAGCAAAAGAGTAATTGTCGTATCTTTGAAAGAGGTGGACATGATACCAAACATTGTTGGTACAATTCAACTACAAAGGGTGATAAAGTCCGCAAACCTCCGCAGAAGAAGCAAAACAAGCCACGTCCCAAACAAGAGCAGCAGAAAGGGCATGTTGCAATTGAAGAATCAGATTTTTGATTCTGAATAGGCATAAAAAATTGAAGAATCAGATTCTGATTCTGAATAGGCATAAAAGGTGCTCATGACAAAGGCTGCAACCAAAACCAAGGATGATGCTTGGTACATTGATTCTGGTGCTAGCCAGCACATGATAGGGGACAAAGACTAGTTTGATACCTTGAAAGCCAAAGAAGGGAAACTAGTGACCATCGTCAACAATAAAACCTACAAGGTCAAAGGAGTAGGCGATGTTTCAGTTCATCTTCCAAATGGGAAATGCACCATTAAAAAGGTACTATATGTACCAGGCCTGACAAACAACTTGTTTGTGCCACAACTACTGGATCGAAACATGATGGTTGATTTCAAAGTTGATAATGGCCGCAAGAAGTGTTTCATCACCAAAAATGGTGAGAATGTGGCAACCGGTTCCTACAAAAATGGATTGTTTGCCCGAGATGTTCAATTTGCACCTAATGCAGCACTATCATCAGCCACAACAACTACAATCACCCAAAGGTAGCAAACTCAGAGGCAGCTGACCCAAAGGCAACAAACCCAGTAGAAGACCCAAAGGTGTTTACCCAAGCAAGAGCCAGAGCCAAGAGCCAAGAGACAAGAGCCAAGAGCCAAGAGCCACAGCTAGGAGCCAAAGCTAGGAGCAAGAGACAAGAGCCAGAGCCAAAAGCCAAAGCCAGAAACCAAGAGCGAGTGTCTGGGGCTAGAGCCAAGAGCCAGAGCCAAGACTCCTTTAAAGGGGGGGTCATTATATTTCCTATCTCAAATAATGTAATAAGGGGGATGTTAGGAATATTAATTACATTATTTTATTTTTATAATTAGGTCATGCATCTTTAGATGATTAGGTCATCCATTTTTAGATGGAGTATTATTTTAATATTTCTTGCATGTAACGATCTCCTAATCGGGAGTATCGATCTTCCAGTTTGTAACCCTAAGGCATGTATTAAATAGGCTTTTGCCTCAATGAATGAATTGCTAATTTTCCATCAAAAACTTGGCTATAGCAACAAAAATACAAAAAAACGGCATCAATTTTTTTTTCTAAATTGGCCTCATTTTTGTTGTTTCCACTTGCAGAGAGAGCAGAGAGAAGGTGAAATCAGACCCAAAAAGACACTCATTTGCATCCTAAACCCAAATTTTTCCTAGTTTTCAAGAATCTAACAACCACCCAGTAGTTACATTTGAGGTAAAAAAACAAGAACCAAAAGGAAGGCTAATACCACAGGGCCCATCTAATTACAAAAGATTAAAGACGAAAAGGAAAAGAAAAATTAGTCAACAGAGTATAAGGATAAACTATAAAGTCAAATAAAATCAACAATGGAAGTTGAGACCAAAAGGATGGACAACATTAAGAGCAATCTAAACCAATCTTGTATGGAGTTCCATGGCAATATGTCCCACCCCATGCAAAGTGTAACACCTTCAATAATCAAGGGCAAAATTTCTTTGGACTTCCCTGTAATATACAATCTCTAGAACATTCATCTAACCACTAGGCCTAGGAACAAACAAATGCTTCCAAAATCCTAACCAACACAGGAAAAAGTCACCATGTTTGAGGCATCTCAAAGGCATCAAGAATTAGACACGAAAGAGTGGAACAGTATAGTGCTTAAGCCCTCTCACAATCCCAGTGAGATTTATAAGACGCACTTAAAATAGCAAGAGGCCATTTGAACAAGCACAAAATGTCCTGGAGGTTTCTTTCTAAGGAAGACAAGTTGACTTATAATTGTGATATGTAATTATACCCTTTGAAGGATAATATACTATCCATACTCTGCCAGAGAATAGCATCAACCATATTCAGTGTTGGTTTGAGCATTGCACTTGTGTATGGCCATAAAACCAGAATGGCACATAACATGACTAGAAGGATTTTCTAACAATAGCCACTAGCCCATATATAACCATTCGTCTATGGAAGGCATCCTAGTACAACCACAATTTGAGAACCATGGAAATTAGAAGGGATATGTACCAGCCTTATGTACTCTCTTTGGACACTGATTCAATATGAAATATTAACAAACACTACATATTCATCAAGAGGAAATAAATACAAATAAAAAACATGTTAAATGACAACAAGAGGACTTGTAGATGCTCCAAGACTTAATCTAACAACCACCTAGCAGTTACATTGATGTGTGTTTTATCACTTTCATGTGTAGTTTAAGGTTGTATCACTTACAATATTAATTTTGGATTTGTATAATGTTAATTAATTGTGATATGCATGAAAAAAACCTTTTCCCAATGAAAATTTGCATTTTCTTTTGGTTTTTTTTGCCGAGTCTGAGTTCGAGTCAAAAATTGGCCTCGTCAAGTCCGCGTTGATTTTGAGTTTCTCTACTATGGTAAAAGAACAAGGTCATTAAGGTGCTACTGGGTCAACCTATTGTGCTTCTTGGTATGTACGACCTCAAATAGATACCAATCACGCCCACACCCAAAAGCACTAGAAGGCTAACTCAAGATGCGGAAAGCCATCCTCTTCAAAATAGGTGTTTTGGAATCATAGTCCTCCCACCATAAATCTACAAATAATATCATTTTCAAAGTATTAATTTACATTTGTAAACTACAAGAATGTAAACAAGGAAAATTCACAAATTGTTAACCTTCAAAAGTTTTAAATGTTTTACCTAGTCACAAGGTTGACCTTGCTTCTTTAGCAAAGGAGGATGCAAACAAGCTCCCTCCTGATGCCTTATAAAGTTACAACTTGGCAAGGATGAGGTGATGTTTGGTAGGGTTATCTATCATCCTCTTTGTGCAAGTATAGAACCCCACCTGGACCTCTTCATCACCACTAAGACTACTAGTGTAAAAGAAATTGGGGTTCAAGAGACACCCCACTGCATGACTAGGTCGATGGAGTTGCCTCGCCCAACTCTTATCAATAATGTGCCAAATTGGATCATACTTGTGATAGTTGCCACCATAATCGTGTTCAATGGCCTCTTTGGCTCTATCCATTGCCTCATATGGATAACCCATTGCCAATTTTTCGCCATCTACAAGGTGAGGAACCCTTACCAAGGGTTCTATCACCTATGATTGAACAGTAAGTGCTAAAAATTTAGAAAAATAAATACTAAATGATTTTAAAATTTGAAGTTGAACAGGCAATTACATTGAGAATTTCCTAGACCCTCACCCAAAATGAATCATTAAAAACTTACCTCCAAATCCACTGCCCCTCCTCTTTTGAATGAAATGGTGAGGCATATCATTCCTTGCTCATAAAACATATGCTTCAAAGCAGCCAATGTCGTTAGAAGGCTTTGCAAGGCAATAAAGGCAAATCGAGTGATCCGTGGGTGAAGAATGTCCCTCCCATCATTATGCTCTTTCATCAAGTCGAGCACCCATGTGTGGTTATATAAAAACTGTGTAATATTTTTTTCCTCTTCTACCATGGTCTTCACCTATGTCATTTTGCCAACATCCTCAAGCATGAGGTCAATGCAATGGGCAGCACATGGGCTCCAAAAAATAGAAGGGTACTTCTCTAGAAGTCTATCTGCAGATACATATAGTGTTGCATTGTCCGTCACTACTTGGAAAATATTCTCCACTCTATTTCTAGCACAATCTACTCCAAAAAAATTGAATAACAATTGTGCATTCTTCACCTCTCACAAGGCATCAACCAACTTCGAGAAAACCATGGATCCACCCAAAGCCACCATGAAGTTTAGGAGCGTGAGGTTTCTTGCATCCATCCATCCATCAGAAAGAATTTTGCAGCCCCTTGTCCTTCATGTCTACTTTTGCTCATCTACAAGAGCACGTGTGTTGATGACACACCAACAATGGTTTTGTTGGCATTTTTGCCACATTAAAATTTTTGACAAATTTTTGCCTAAGTGTGATGCGCACTTCGCCAGCGAAATCATCGGGAGCTTTAGATCAGCGAAATGCATGCAGAAGTGTTGGCATTTTCGCGGAGACCTAAAAGAGGATGATTAATTGGATGAAATGATCTTTAGATATTACATTATTGTAGATCTTTTCCTAAGCTTTCCGACGATATATTACAATAGGCGATCGGGTCAACGGATCAAAAGTTATGGCCCCAAGAAGCTGTAACACCAAAAATCATTTTTGGGCCAGTTTTCAAGCACATCTGGTGCGAAAATCCCCTACGCACATCTCTGGTGCGAAAATCCCTTGCGCACCACCTCTGTTGCAAAAATCCCCTACGCACATCTCTGGTGCGAAAATCCCTTGCGCACCACCTCTGTTGCAAAAATCCCCTACGCACATCTCTAGTGTGAAAATCCCCTGCGGGAGAAAATCCCTTGATTTGAGCTCAATGTTGTTTCGCTCCGGTTTGAGAGCGCTTTGGCTGTTGACTTTTCAACGCCAGCATGTCTCCCAAGGCTGCAAGGACGTTAAGCTCAATTTTCCAAGCGCAGAGTAGTTTTGCACCTGATTTGAGCGCAATGCCTTGTGACTTGTCAAAATTCAGCACTATTTCTAAGGCACCAAGGTGTTGTGCTCCATTCCTTGAGCGCATGGAAAATGCGCAATAAGCTTCTGCGCTTCGAATGTTGACTTTTCAACACCAAAGCATCTCCCCACACCCCAGGTGCTTGCGCTCCATTTTTTTTAGGCGCAAGGCATTTGCGCTTCATTCCTATGCGCTTTGGTCGTTGACTTTTCAACGCCAGCGCTATCTCCAGAATGCCAGGTAATTGCGCTTCATTTTCGAGCGCCGAGCAGGTGCGGGACAAGTTAGTTGCGCTTTGTCCTTTGACTTTTTCAACTGCTGCATGGTTTTCAAGGCATCAAGTGGTTCAGCTGCATTTTTCAGAAGCTCAGGCACTTCTCATCTTCCGGACCAGGTGCATCCTTATCCATTTGAGCAAAGTCGGTCTGGGAAGCTTTCGGGATTGATTTTCCGGAGATGAGGAATCCTATCTTTCGCCAGGGCGGTTCCAACAAGCAAGGAGATGGCGCCACCAACTGAACCTGTCAGAGCATTGAAGGGGTGCAGCTGTTTTCCAGTGAGTCATCAGTTCCGGTCCCGACCCGCCTACTATTTCATAAATGTTTTCCTTGCAAAATCTTATCTTGGCTGCCACCGCCATATTTTGCAGGTGTGCATTGAATAGTCAAGTGCCAGAATTCTCTATATAAGCCTGCTATTTTAATGTAAAATGATGGATGTTTGCTAGAAGCTTGATGTAATCCAAATTCTGCTATCAATACAGCTGATGTCTGGCTCTAACTCTGGACTTCCATTTTGTGTGTATGTCCTCTATTGCTTATCTTCTATTAGTTCTTTGATTTATCTCTAGGCTTGAATTCTAATATCTGGATTTAGCTTTTGATAAAATAGGAACCCTGGAGTAGCCCTAGAGATTACGCATGTTAGATGTTTAGTTTTAATTTCTGTTAGTTGTCTGTATTGAGTGCTATTTGGTTCGGCGTGCAGTAGAGTTATCGTGTTGTTAGTCCATCACCCCTGTTCTATCTAGCCTGTGGCCATATTTCTCATCCCTTTCAGTCATTTCCCATTCCTTTCCAATTCCTTAATCTCAAATCCCCCAGTTAGAATAGCAAGGGAACCAGCCCCTCTCTGGAGATTGGCACGGGAGGCATTTCTTCCTCTCGGCCTTTCAATGTTGGCCGGGTCTAGGGCGCATGAATAGACAAATTCATACCTAAGGCAGATCTTTGACCAACAGGTTCACTGAAATCTTTTTTCAAAGGTGGCTTAACCCCTTTGCCATCCTCACTTAATGCCTTCACTAGGGCTTCCCAATAGGAATTGTTTGCACAATTGAAGGGAATGTTGCAGTAATACCAAAATTTGGCTTCAACTATCCTTAAATCCTTCGCCTTGTCCCTCCCCCATGTAGTAATCTAAAGTGTGATTTGTCTTGTGTTGGAGCCCTGTACAATGGTCACACTCCTTTCCACTCCCACTAGTACTACCTCGGTGGATGTGAGGGCTAAGAAAATATTCTTCGACTTTGGCATCAACATCCTCAAGTTTGGCCTAAGAAAATATTCTTCGACTTTGGCATCAACATCCTCAAGTTCAGCCTCATCCCCATAAAAAGAGGCCCAAGGCCCCACTCCATGTCCCACTACAACTCTTGTCCTTTTGTGATCTATTTTTTTGGCCTTTTGCACACAACGCCTTCACCTCATCTCTTATCAAATCATCTGCTTTAGGGCAAGGGTCCACATCATGCCCTGGTTGCCCAAGCAGATGGTATTTTAAGCTATGGATACCTTTTCGCATGTCCTTGCAGCGGTGTTTACAAAACACTTGATTCAATAAGTTTCCCTTAACCCCATGCTTCCACATTGAGTCTCTTCTTGGGCTTGGACTTAGGGCTACACTTGAAGGAGTTGATTGTGTTGCATTTGAAGAAGGAGCATTGTTGCCCGCATTGGTTTCAGGGACCTCACTAGAAGAATCCATCTATTTTTCCAAAGGGGAGGAAGGAAAAAAAAAAAAGTAATCTAATGCCTTAGGGCCTAGCCTACATGCTTGAAAAGAACAAACAAAAAGAAAAAATTGAAAAAGAAAACTAATAAAACCATATATTTTGAAAAAAATACCTCAAAAATTTGTAGAAGATGATCAAAATCGCCTTTAAACAATGTAAAATTACTAAAATAATTGATATGATCTCGAAAAATTGTTTAGATTCAGTGTTTTGACCTTTGAAAATAATGTCCACATAGCCGAAGAAAAGAAAAAGTGAGAAAATGAGGCAAAATGTCTTTTCATAACCAAATTCAGCCCCTTCCTATCACTGTCTGCAGGTTGCCAATCTTATTGCAAGAAATTGACAAGTTTTTACACCAAAAATCACTGCAAGTTAACGAGTTTCTCGACACCAAGAAAACAAATATAAAAAAAAAAACTCGTCGTCCTCAATTTCTTGCAAGTTTCACAAGAAATTGCGGGATAGCAACAAGTTTTCTAACTATAATTCAAGGTATGTAGTGTGCTATATATTCAGTAGAATATGCAATTTAAATTATTGCAATGTTATGAATCTTTTATTTTCACAATTAACTTCTTTGAATTATTTTCATTAAGAGATAATATCTCACTCGACTAGTTACCTTCTAAACTTTGAATTTTGCCAAGACAAAGATCAACACCGCAATTGGCTAAATTATTTGATACCCAGTATCCTTCTCCATAAAGACACTCACATTTCCAAGAGATCGCATCCAACAGTAATTGATGAACATCATCAATAATGTTATTTTTTATTCAATTCCCACATCAATTATTGTTAAGCATTAATAATAATTTGTGAATCTCCCTCAATTGCAATATATTTCCATCCTTATTCAATTGCACTTTTGATCCTTGTAAGACATGCCCTGGCCTCTAAAATGTTGTTAGTTGAAATTCCATATGATTCTAAGCATAGTAGAGAAACTTGAACTCGGCAAGGCCCACTCCGAACTCAAACTCGGGACTCGGCAAAGAAAACAAGGAAGAAAATGCAATTTTTCATTGAAAAAATGTTTTTTTCATGCATATCACAATTAATTAACATTATACAAATAAAAAATTAATACTATAAGTGATACAAGCTTAAACTACACATGAAAGTGGCAAGTGATACAAGTTTAAACTACACATGAAAGTGACAAAACACACTTCAACTAAAGAAATTTAATGCCTCCAAAATTCAACTATTCTTGTATTGCTTATGATATAAAAAGATACAAATTACAAAATGTGTCAAAATGCCTCAATAGGCCCACCATCTAGTGTCTTGCAAAGCCTTTACCCTTTTGCCCTAGCAGAAGCTCTAGTCCTCTCTTTTTGTGCCCATGCCCGTGCCTCTTCCTGTGCCTTTGTCGCTAACTCCACTATACTTTCAAAATCATCCATTGAAAAGAGAGGCTCTTGTTGTTGTTGCTCCTCTCTGCTCTCTCCTATTCCAAACATCTTTTGCAACTAGCATCACTTCAAACTGCTGCCCGCAACACATTGTTCTCCGATTGCTCACTCCACTTTCTCCAATCAGCCATATCATCAACTTGATCAACATGACCTTCATGACCAACATGACAAGCAAAACCCGTCGCCACCTCTATCGGTGGTCAAGGGGGTTGTTGGGTGGTTTTTAGCTTCTTTAAAACTAAAAAAAATGGATTTAGGATGCTATTTATTGTTGTTGGTCTAATCTCAACTTGTCTCTACTCTCTCCAACTGGAAAGAGCAAAAATGAGGGACTTTAAAAAAAAAACTTTCTATGCCAATTTCCTGTACCCATGCGTAGACGGCTGAGTATTTTTCAAGACTCAGCAAATTTTCAAAAACTCGTGAGTCTCAAGTACTCAGCGAGTTTTCGAAAAATTCAGCTAATTTTGAAAAACTCGCCAAATTCAAAGCCTAAGCAACTCTGCGAGACTAACAAGGACCCGAACTCGGTAATTTTTTCAAAAACTCGTCGACTTTCACTACTATGGTTCTAAGTGAGAAGAATTTTGTCTTCATTATTTTGAAAAACAACACCACCACCAACTTTTCTTGGATTTCTTTTGGAAACACCATCAAAATTGATTTTGATAAGCACAATGTCTATACATTTCCATTTTACCAAAGATTGAAACAAATCCTTTGTGTTATCTCCATTGTCACACATGACCCTTCCATGTATATCAAAATCCTATAACCAAACGGTTAGCACCTCTTATTTTGCACTTGAGACTTCCCATGATGAGCACCATGTCTGTAAAGATTCTACAGAAGGGGCAGTAATACGGTTTCAAACTAAGCATGATTTTCAGATTTATTTTTAAAAATTTTATTATCCTTTCAAGCCATAAATTACAACAAATAATGGCAAGACCAATCCTCCACGGAATAAATAATGCTTTAGCTTAGAAATAATTAATCCAATGTTTCATCAACTCATTCAATGTTGATAGAGCTATTCAATATATTCCCATATTTTTGGAAGAGCAGCCCCAAATGGTGTAAGCAAAGAGACAATGAAGAAATAAATGATTTGATGTTTCTAGATCCTTCTCATAGAAGGCACACCTATAAGGTTCATGATATCCTCTTCTTTGTAGACTCTCTCCTATAAGAATCTTGCTTTGGACTGCTAATTAACTAAGTTACCGGTTCGGCACCTTGGGACCCTCAGACCCGAATCCGGGACGTACCCGATCTGGGTTCGGTTCTGGTACGTCTGTGGGTTCGTCCAGGGTTCAGCCTGGAGAACCCAAATACGTTCGGGTCCGTCACTTCCAGAGGCATTTGAGATTTTGATTCTGGATTATTCACCGTTGCAATGGCCGAGATAGTGGTATTGAAGGTTGGCATGTCTTGTGAAGGTTGTGTTGGAGCTGTGAAGAGAGTACTTAACAAAATGGACAGAGTTGAATCATATGATGTGGACTTGAAAGAGGAAAAGGTAACAGTGAAAGGGAATGTGAAGCCGGATGCAGTTCTGCAAACTGTTTCCAAAACTGGGAAGGAGACAAGCTTCTGGCCAGCAAAAGCAAAGGAAATCCCTAAGTAGTGGTATACACCCTCAGACCCTGTGGGTCCGTCCAGGCTGCCTGGACGGACCCACAGGGTCTGAGGGTGTATACCACTACTTAGGGATTTCTTTTGCTTTTGCTGGCCAGAGACATGCGGACCCGAACGTATTTGGGTCCTCCAAGCTGAATCCTGCCTGGACGGACCCACAGGGTCTGAGGGTGTATACCACTACTTAGGGATTTCCTTTGATTTTGCTGGCCAGAGACATGCGGACCCGAACGTATTTGGGTCCTCCAGGCTGAACCCTGGACGGACCCACAGGGTCTGAGGGTGTATACCACTACTTAGGGATTTCCTTTGCTTTTGTTGGCCAGAAACATGTCTCCTTCCCAGTTTTGGAAACAGTTTGCAGAACTGCATCCGGCTTCACATTCCCTTTCACTGTTACCTTTTCCTCTTTCAAGTCCACATCATATGATTCAACTCCATCCATTTTGTTAAGTACTCTCTTCACAGCTCCAACACAACCTTCACAAGACATGCCAACCTTCAATACCACTATCTCGGCCATTGCGACGGTGAATAATCCACAATCGAAATCTGAAATGCCTCTGGAAGGTCTCGATGGACGATGTGCAATATGAAAATGATGTGCAATGTGCATATATATTCAGAGCGAGGCCTTTGGTTTTCTTATAAGCTGCCAAGTGTTTTTTTTTTTAATTTTAAAATTATCTCGGAAATTATTTGCTTATAGCACGAAGCGCTGCCTCCCTCTATTGTCGATTAAAAAAAAAGCATGCCAAGTATCTTTTTTAAAATTTTAATATTATCTCCGAAATTTATAACATGACGCGCTAATCTGCCGTTTATTGGATATGTTAATTAAAAAAAAAAACATCATATAGTCCATGGTAAGTTATAATTATAATTTATAAATTATAAGTTTATAACTTAAATTATTATTTAAAAATCATGGTCGTAAAAAAACAGTATATGGACCATGGTCGTAAATTATAAATTTATAACTTAAATTATAGTTTTAATTTAAAAACCATGGTTGTAAAAAAAAAAAACGTATGGACCATGGTTTTTTTTTTATAATTATAAGTTTATAACTTATAACTTGGTTGTAAACATAGCATAGCCTCCCTGTCTATTGAATGTTTTAATTAAAAAAAAAAACTTAAGTTATAATTATAAATTATAAGTTTATAACTTATAGTTATGACTAAAGCATGGTTTTAGACGTAAATAATAATTAATATTGTATAGTTGAAATTTAACTCAACATTAATACTTTTTTATTTTTTTATATATTATTATAATTTATAGTTTTATGCACCTGGAGTGCAGCGTAACGGTTGGGGCTTTGGCTCTTCTTCGGGAGGTCCAAGGTTCAAACCGTGGCATGGGCGAGTGTGTGAGGGGGTGGGTGTGTGGTGGCTTTGTGTTAAATTCCCTATTGATAAGTATAACTCTCGGCTTTACGAGGGGTCATGGTTGGAAGGAGACTGCTCAGCCTTATACGTCAGTCATAGGGGTTTCTCACAATAACCAAATCTAAAAAAAAAATTATAGTTTTATAATAATTATTAATTTATTAATTATAATATTCATGGGAGTGGAGTGCTAGTGCTAATGCTAAATCACATGTTGATGTTGATGTTTTGGATGAAGACATTGAAGAGGAATATTAAAATAATAAATGTTTAATATTTCAATATGTGATAGTGTTGATGTAGTTCATTAGAAATGTTGGCAGCCCAGTTGTGATAGTGTTTGTACCAATGTGAAATGCTTAATGTTGATTTAGTAAATTAATATATGATTTTTATTGATTTTTGTACAGCCGAACCCAAAACGAACCCAAGACAAAAAAAAAAAATTGTCGTACCGACGAACCGGGTTCTTCGAACCCGAACACGAACCTAAAATGTACCGATAACTTAGCTAATTAAAGTAATGTTGAAGTCTTCATGAGGAAAAACTGCTCTGCGGGGATGGCAGCAGTTTCTGGAGGAGGTCTGAACAATTGGAGGAATGTTGTGATGGCGTCGGGCCCATCACAGAGCGTGCATGCTAGCGATGTTTTTTCATCTAAAAATGATTGGAAGGAACAGGATTTCCCATTGCATGCTGGGAATCGCTTGTTAAAGAACAATGGATGTTTGGAACGATGTGAAGCCAGGCCGGTTCTAGTGGTTCAACCAGACTCGATGGTGGAAGATGTGGAGTATTTAACCAAACATGCGCTTATTGGCAAATTTATGGGCATCCAAATTTCTCTTCCCTTTGTGGAGGCTTGGGTTAGGAAGACTTGGAACCCTGAAGGTGACGTGGAGGTGATGTTGAGTGCGAATAGCTATTTTATGGTGGTTTTCTCTTGTCTTGCGGATCGTAACAAAGCATTTGAAGGGGGTCCCTATTTTTGTAACCAAGCGGGACTCTTTCTTAAACCCTGGCATGTGGGTTTCAACCCGTCAGAGGAGCGGTCATCGCGGGTTCCAGTGTGGGTTCGGCTTCCGTGGCTCCCGTTGGAATTCTGGAGAAATGACATCTTGCATATGATTGCCCTTCTTCTTGGGAAGCCGGTTGGACCGTCACAATAGACGATGGATAAAAAGGTAATCTTTGTTGCCCGTATCTGTGTTGAAATTGATTTAAACAATCCTATTCCAGATTCTGTTGAAATACAGTTTGGATCGACTACATGGGTTCAACAACTTGACTATGAAGCTCTTCCGTTTCGTTGTCGGATCTGCCATGAATACGACCACCTGCAAAGAAAATACCCTAAGTTTGTCCCACCCGTGGCTTCAAATCCTGGGCCCTCTCGATCTGCACAAAATTTGGATAAAGGAAAAGGGGATCGGGATAAGGAAGGCTTTGTTCCGGTAAAACCCCGAAACAGAGGAAGAAGGGCAAAAAGAGACCTTAAGGATAGCCAACCAGATGCTCTGCTCAACCGTTTTGAAATACTAGATGATCTTGATCAGTGCATGGAGATACCTAAAACGTCGCTACCTGATGCAGATATAACAGGGCCGAATCAGATGTCTCTTCTTGAGGTGGAACCTAAGGAATCAGATCTAGGGGGTTTAAATGAAGAACAAAGGGCTTTGGTTCTGAGTATAGGTGATATGGTTGGCTCTAGCCCTGGAAGGGAAACTATTTTGGAAAGTGGCACAGATTTAGTTATGCCCTCTCCTACTCAGGCACTGATGCAGTCATCCTTGGACTGCAAAACTCCTACGGTGTTGGGATTGCAACGAGAAAACAATTAAAAAAGGTGCTTCGGATAAGAATATGAAGGTGGGTCGAAAGAAAGACCAGGATAAAATTAAGTTAATGGGGGAGACTTTGGTGGAGTCAGGCTTGGTGAGAACATTGGACTCCCATTTTTCTAACCCCTAGAAATGATTATCCTTTCATGGAATGTAAGGGGGTTGAACAACATCCCTAGACAAAAAGTTGTTCGTGATTTGGTTCGTGTTCATTCTCCGGATGTGGTGTTTATTCAGGAGACTAAATTGGCTACTGATAGTATGTTCAATATTGCTCCCAAGTTGTGGAGAAGGGGTCAATGCCAGTGTATTGGTGCATGTGGATATGTTGGTGGCGTTGCTTGTTTATGGGATCCGGTTAAGATCTCTCCTCTTACTTGGATTTCTAGCAGATGGTCTATTTCGATGATCGGGCATGATAATGAATCTGGTGAAACCATCCTACTTACAAATGTGTATGCTCCTGTTGATTACAATGGTAAAGTGAATTTGTGGGAGCACATTGGCTTTGTGAGAAGTCTGGCTCCCCTGTACCCATGGATTTTGGTTGGAGACTTCAACTCTATCACTTGTCTGGAGGAGAAACGCGGTGGGGTTGATCATCTCGAGCCTTTTTCTTCTATCTTCAGTGCTCATATCCGGGCCCTGAACTTGGTTGACATCAAGCCGGATAATGGGATCTTTACCTGGCACAATAGAAGATGTGGGGAAGATTCCATCTCAGAGAGACTGGATAGGTTTCTGATCTCCAGTTTTTGGATTGGTAATAACAGAAGCGCTAGTTCTATGATTCTGGAGGGTAGGGGATCTGATCATTGGCCTATCAAACTCTCTGCTCTGGAGTTAGGGCTAAAGAAGAATCCTTCCTTTAAGTTTCAACTTATGTGGCTTCGGGATCCTAAGCTTCATGATTTCATGCGAGGTTGGTGGACCAATGGCAAACCTCCTCATGGCACCGCTATGTATTCCTTTATGAAGCGACTACAATTTGTTAAGCATAAATTGAAGAGATGGAATAGACTAAATTTTGGGAACCTTTCCTTGGCTAAGTTGGTGGCTCTTAGGAGGGTGGAAGAAGCTTCAAGGAAGATTAGAGATCAGGGACTCACGGAGGAGCTTCTCGTTGAGGAATCTGAGGCTGCGAAAGACCTTGCTGAATGGGAACTGAGGGAAGAAATTTTTTGGAAACAAAAAGCTCGAGTAGATTGGCTTCAGGAAGGGGATAGGAACACGGCCTTCTTTTATAACTCAGTTAAGGCTCACCGTAATGGTAACCTGATTACCTCTCTTGTGAATTCTCAGGGTGCCCTGCTCTCTTCTTTCAGGGATATTTCAGAAGAGACTAGGAGGTATTTTTCCTCTCTCTTCAAGGAGGACTCCCTCTCAGATGATGAGGATGAAAAGCTTATTCTAAATTGTATTCCCTCGATTGTTTCTAGAGAGATGAATGAGCACTTGATGGGTCCAATTTCCCTTGAGGAGTTGGAAAATGTTGTATTCAAGATGAAAAAAGGGAAAGCCCCAGGCCCGGATGGATTCCCGATTGAGTTTTATCAGGAGTTTTGGGAGTTAATCAAATTTGATCTTCTGGAGGTGGTCCATGAGTCCCAAAAGAACAAACAGATGCTAAGGGCCCTAAATGCTACCTTTGTGGTGCTTATTCCCAAAAAAGAGGGAGCGAATTCCCTGGATATGTTCAGGCCTATCGCTCTCTGCAATGTTGTGTATAAGATCATCACAAAAATTATTGCTGAGAGGTTGAAGATATGGTTGAGCAAAATCATCTCTGAGGAGCAAGGTGGGTTTGTTGTTGGCCGACAAATCCTGGATGGGGTTGTTATTGCTACAGAAGCTATTCACTCGATGGAAACTTCTAAGGAGAAAACTATGTTCATTAAGTTGGACATGGCCAAAGCCTATGACCGGGTCAGATGGTCCTTTCTTCAAAAAGTTCTTGCTGCTTTTGGCTTTGAGGAGGAATGGATTAGATGGGTGATGAGTTGTGTTTCTTCTTCCTCGTTCTCCGTTCTTGTTAATAATGAGCCGTCGGAGCTGTTTGAGGCCTCAAGGGGTTTGAGGCAAGGAGATCCTTTATCTCCTTATTTGTTTATCATTATGGCGGAAGGGTTGGGAAGATTGCTCAAGTCTCAGGTTAGGCAGGGTCTCATTCAGGGGTGGAAGTGGGATAGTAGTTTGCCACCTCTTTCCCACCTTCAATTTGTTGATGATATTGCTTTGCTGGGAGTTGCCACTATCAGGAAAGTTGGCAACATTAGACGGTCTCTTGACATATATCTTGGTGCTTCTGGACAGTTGATTAATGAGGACAAGTCTTCTATTTTCTTCTTCAATACCCCTCCTCTTATTCAAGCCAGGATTGCTCGCATTCTAAGATTCCAGGTCGGGACTCCCCCTTCATTTATCTTGGTATTCCGATTTCATCTCATCCTCTGCCTAGATCTTCTTGGCAGTCTATGCTTGATAAGTTTAGAAGGAAGGTGAATCACTGGACCGTCAGATGGCTATCCTCTGCAGGTAGAGTGTTGCTTTTAAAATATGTTGTTCAAGCTTTACCCATTTACAGGTGTTTTGTGCAAACAACTCCCTCTCGTTTCATCAAGGACATGGATGCTTTGTCAAGATAATTTTTGTGGTCTAGAAAACTTGATCAATCTAAATGGAGTTTGGTTAGGTGGGATTCTATTTGTAGGCCGGTTCAAGAGGGAGGCCTTGGGTTGCGACAGGCGGCTCTTTCTGGGCAGGCTTTGGCTGCGAAACTTTATTGGAGATGGTGTACCTCTCAAGATCAGATTTGGGCTAAAATATTATCTTGTAAATACTTGAGAGGTATTTCTGAGGCTGAGATCCCTAGAGTCAGCTTGGTTGGGAAAGGTTCAGTTATCTGGGACACTCTGAAAAGAGGAGCTAATTTAATTAAGCAGGGTTTGTTCTGGATTTGCAATCGAGGATCAGATGCTCTTTTTTGGGAGGATTCTTGGGATGGCCACCCTCCTATCTTGACTCAATATCCCAGGTTACGTTCCCTAAGTGTTTGTTTCTTGGAAGCGGGCTGGTCTCGTGTGGAGGACTTTAAAAAAATCTAGTCTTTTGGAAATATGGAGATGTACAAGTGGAAAGATCCACAGGAATGGCCCTAAGGGGATTGGCCGAGGACAAAGATGTGCTTGCTCTTATTCTTGCGGGGAGGCCCTGTTCTTCATTGAGGGGTAAAGACATTCTGGCTTGGAACCCTGATCCCAAGGGAACCTACTCTGTAGCCTATGGTTATCAGGTTCTTGATAAGCAAAAGTTTGGGAGTCTCCCTGTCACATGGTGGAAAAAGGTGTGGAACAGATTTGCTTGGCCGAAATGTAACTTCTTTCTCTAGCTGGTAGCTCGTAATAAATGCCTCACTTGGGATAACGTGAGGAAGAGGGGATTTCAGGGTCCCTCTTTTTGTGTCCTTTGCGGTAAGAATGAGGATGACTCTTCTCATTTATTTTTCCAATGCTCCCTTGCTAGAGACATTTGGCACCGTTGGTGGAGTGCCTGGAACCATCCTTGTTTTCATGTGCTCTCCCTGGTGGAGTTTTGGAGTAGTCTGGGTAGACCTCCGGCCAAGGCCCCCTTCCTCCAGGTGGCTTGGAATTTGGGCCCTTCTTGCATCATCTGGCAGATTTGGCTCGAACGGAACCATCGCATCTTTCAGGGCAGTCATTTGGTTGTTCAACAGATCTGGCAAAGGATCTTGTGTATGGTTCAGGAAACTATCCATAGCAAATGTGATGTGGACCCTCTTTTGGACTCTAGGGAGGAGAAGGTACGATAGGCCCTTGGTCTCTTTGGGGTTGGTGCGAACTCTTCTAGCCCTAGCAGGGTTCCTCAACTCAGCAAGAAGGTTAGGAGAGATGGTAGGTGGAGGCCACCCCCTAGAGGAGTTTTAAAAATTAATACTGATGGGTCATCCAGGGGCAATCCTGGACATGCTGGAATTGGCGGTGTTGGGAGAGATTCTACTGGCATGGTCAGTTTTTTCTTTTCCATTTATAAAGGTGTTCACTCCAACAATTTTATGGAAGCTCTTGCGATTCTCGAGGCCTTGCAAAGGGGGTTTTCTCTTGGCTGGCGCAGGATTATCTGCGAGTCCGACTCTCAAATTTTGGTTAATATTTTAAATAATAAAAGGGTGGAGGATGTTAATTGGCAGTTGGCCTCTGTGGCCGTTCAGATTCTCGGGAATGAGTGAAGAGTTCGAATTTATATCCTTTGTGCACATTCCAAGGGAATGGAATGGGGTTGTTGATTACCTGGCCAAAAGGGCTTCTGAGTTGTTGGATCCTTGGATTATCGATAACTGGGAGAGTCTCCCGTCTGGGGACTCTCAACGCCTCTGGGAGTTGATCCACAAGGATGTTCAGACTTAATGTGGTTTGTTCTTGTTGTCTTCTTCGGGTTTCGACCTTGTCTGGTGGTTTTAGCCTGTTTTGTTGCTTATTTGAGTCTTGGTTGGGAGCTCAGTTGTACTCTGTAATCCAGACTTTTTATCAATAAATTTTTACCCCTTTATTTAAAAAAAAAGTAATGTTGAAGTCTTAGGGATGGCCTCAAGTGACCAAACATTGTCTTATGGGAAATCATTAAGAGTAAGAAATTTTGATTGCTCTAAATCTTCATATCCCAACTTAACCGAGTATCCGCCATCTTTTCATAGATTCCAAACCAACATATCTTTCTGCCTAAAAATAGACAAATAGAATTCTTGAAGCTTCTTTTGAAGCTCATCTACTATTTGTTTGAGCTCCTCTCTTTCAACAAGATTACTAATAGAAATCCATGATCTAAAGTTGTTGCTCACATTAATATAATATTTCACCTTTGGACCTTTGCAAGGTAGACATGCCCGAGTGAATGATTGCCATTTTGAATTAGAAATGAGAGGATAAGGCTTCAACCAAGCATCAAACCAAAAATTTGCAAAATCCCCCTCGCTGACTGGCCATCTCTTGGTCAATTGCAAACTATCTAATATGAAATTCCATGTTGGCGATCCTCTAGATAGGGTTTGTTTCTGAGCAATTTCACTGCATCAAGAGAACCTATACATTTTAAAAAGGTTTAAAAAATATGAATGTTTTATTTAATAAAAAATTAAAATATATGGTAACCATAAAATAATAAAATTTTAAAATATATTATAAACTAATAAAAAATGATATTTTTATATTAAAAGAAGTCGAATACTTAGCAATGTCTCTGTGTACATAAACAACAAAAAACTAGAAAAAGAAAAGGTAAATTTGGCAAGCAAGCATGAAAAAAATCACACAAACATAATAAAAATTGCTAAGCATACACATTATGTTTATTATATATCAGTAGGCTAAACACAACAAAATTTCACCATTAGTGGCAAGGACAATTATTAACAAACTTGGAATTTAGAAACCAAAGATGCTCAAGATATAAAAAAGGTTTAATTCCAACTTCAATCCTAACATTATACTTCAACCCTGCCTGGCAGTTTAGTTTAGAGCCCATGATACAATCAAAATAAAGTCAAGGTCAGAATAAGGACATGTTTTAGATAAATAGCTTCTAAATACATCATTAAAACATGAATTATTACAGGCCAAATTAGTAGGTTTAAGTAAAAATGATAATAAATTCCAAAATTGTTAAAAAAGCCAACTTCTTGGGTCAAGATAAGGAACTGACTAAACATGATAACAAAATCAAAACTTCTTGTCCCAACATTAAAGGGAGAATAGAACATGAAATTTGCCAAAAAAAACCACAATTTTATTATAAAAAAATTGGGTGGTTTTAAGGGTTGATTTACTTTTTTGTAACATAAACTGATTAGATATTATATGTTTTGAAACAGGTTCCGAGAAAGGGATACAACCATCTTGCATGCACCCTTTCTTCCATACACAACTCGTATTTTGTGGTCTATAAATGTTACATTCACATTTGAGAGTGCACACTCACACGCCCAAATTTGGTTAACATTAGTGAACCCAACATTTTGGCCAAAACCACGGTTGAAATCTTAATCAGACAATTTGATTGCCCCTTATTTATAACAAGCATAGTTACCAGGTTTAAAAAAATCAGGGCCAAAAAATCCAAAAATCTGGAATCTCTAAAAAGTTCAAAAAAATCCAATTTGGAATAGTTATATATTCAATAAAATATTAAGTATAGATTAACTATTTCATGTTTTTTAAAAATTAAAAATAAGTCTTAATATCTGAGTAACAAGGTTTGGAACTTCAAATTCATTTCGGAGACAAAACATATTGAAAATTTGGTATTTACAAAGTCAAAAACCTCAGCAAACAGGTGAAAGATCTCAACCACATGAAAGAGCACAAAAATAAATGTTTGTTCCACAGGGGAGGAGTTCCCTATACTTGGTACCTATGGATATGCATCCCCACATCCACACCCATAGGGATGCATCTCCTTAATTTGCCATTCAAGCATTGCTTTTCTTAGCCATACGATTTTAAAGTACTTCTTGTTGTTGATATAATCACCACAAATGGCACAAACCTGATTACTTTTTGCTAGAACTTTTCAGGCATGCATAATTTGTAATAAAAATGGACTCCAAGCTTACAAAATATAAAAAATTTATAGATTTCTAATTTTTTATATATTTTTAGATTTTCAAGTACAGTCATCCCCTTTGAAGCCCTCAATTTCCCAGGACTTTGGGGAAAACTGGGCATCCCCTTTTCATGTCCCCACATTTTCTCTCCCCTCCCCCCAAATCCCTCAACACCCACCAAAAGAAAAAGGGAATTTGGTGGAAATAAATAACACTCCAAACCATAATTGAGAAAATCGGCAAAAATTTGGCAGACTCCCGATATTTTGCTAATTTTTTCCCATGGCGATGCAATCAGTAAAGTATCGGCGATGCACCGATTCTCGGCAAAGAATCTGCAAATAATTTTTTTTTTATTATATTTTTTTGAAGCTGTGGCCAATTTAGGGTTTTTTATGCAAGCCCATTTTTCAGTTATTAGTGTTTGAACTTAGAAGTTTAAAGTTTAAACCCTAAATCTGAAACCCTAGTTTAGGGTTTTGGTTTTTTTTTATTTTCCTCCTCTTTTTAAGTAAATATTGCTGCCTGATAACTATGTATGCAAGCCCATTTTTCAGCTGTTAATGTTTGAAACTTTGAAGTTTAAACCCAAAACCTAGGGCGGTTTAGGGTTTGTTTTTTTTTCCTCCTCTTTTTAAGTAAATAAGTAAATATTGCTGCCTGGTAACTATGTATGCAAGCCCATTTTTCAGCTGTTAGTGTTTGAATTTGAAACTTTGAACTTTGAACTTGAAGTTTAAACCCTAAACCCTAGTCTAGGCCCTAGGGTTTTGGGTTTAAGGTTTTTTTTCCTCCTCTTTTTAAGTAAATATTGCTGCCTGATAACTATGTATGCAAGCCCTTTTTGTTTTTTTTTTTTTTGAATAGTACTTCTTATAAACATCCGCCGTGGGGATTAAACCTGGGTCACATCACCGATAATGCAAGTGGCATCCTTGCCGGTAGACAGCTGTCAAAGTTTCAATTTTAAACCCTAAACCCTAGCCTTTTGGTTTAGGTTTAGGTTTTTTTTTCCTTTTTTTCAAATGATTGTAACTTTGTTGTTACTTATTTCCATGTGCAGGCATATAAAAAATGAAACCTTTTTTTCCTTGTTACTTGTAACTTTGTACATTTTCATATTATAAGCAATACAAGATGTGTTTTGTCACTTTCATATGTACTTAAAGCTTGAGCCTTGTATGATGTCTTGACATGAATTATTGTTTTTATTGCAATATTTGATTTGCATAATGTTAATTCATTGTAATATGCATGAAAAAAAACAAATTCATTTTCTTCGTTTTTTTTTTTTGCCGATTCTTTCCCCTATTTTTTCCGATTTTTTAAAACTGCCAATTCACTCCCGATTCCGATTTTCTCAACTATGCTCCAAACAGTGCTATTGTTTCAAATTATGATACTAATGAATTATGCATCCCGTGCTTTATACCCCCCAATTTGATTTTCCCTACAACATTAGATGTATACCATTCTTTAACCAAGGCATGATCAACCATTACCACAGCCTAGCCATACTTTAATTTTACCAATAAAAGGGCTGACTGACCATGAATAACTTCCATCACCAGCAAGAACATTTGAAACATGACACTATAATAGGATGAGAAAACACTAAATAAAAATATGTTATTATACAAAAAGAGGTAAATAAAATCTCACCCTCTACCACTAACAACCTCTGCTTCACCAAATGGTCCAAATGTAAGGCGACCATCTGGACCACGAACACGAACAAGCCTAGTTTTCTTATAAATCAATGCTGCCAATCCTGCCTGAGCACAAATGTGAAATAGCTTACTCCACCTCATTCATGAATTGCGCAAGACAAATGCTCAAAAAACAGGGTCAAAATACAGGATTTTCCTTAACATCAGTCATCATACCTGCAATTTGGCTTCTTTGGTGTTCGCATGAGCATTAAAAATCTCAATGATGAGCCCTACACGGTCAAGTACTGGCTTACCCCATGCTCTCTGTGTGAGTAACATCATACATAGTCACCAAACTTGTTGAAGCTCAAGCTTCACGAGCTAATAACATGGGATCAGGAAAACTATACCAAATACAAAACTAACTTTTATGTCACAGGAGGAAACCAAACTTAGCCACTTACCTCTAGGTTACGTTGTTGAATACCAGTAAGTAAAGCATTCACAAACACAGCATCCAGTTCATCCTGCATGACTATAGTATCATTTGTTGATTCAAATAACACTAAATACTGAATGCAGGCTTGAGTTTAAAGCCAGACATTACAAATATAGAATTAACGTATCAATATTTTCATTGATAGCTTCAGACAAGTTCAGAGTGCATAATCTGATTTCTAAATAAGCCTTACCCAAATTATACACAAAGTTATCACCCTGGAGTTTCACTTAAATAAGTTGGGCAAAAAAAATTGCATTAAATAAGAGTGAATTCAAAGAAAAATTCAGAATATGAATTCCACAAAAAGTAGTTCAAGCTACTTCTTTTCAAATATAGAAGTAAAACAAAGAACAGAAATATGACTGTAGAACTAACTACTAGCAAATGGCTTGTTGTGAAAAGTTATGTCTCAACTTCTCAAGAGAGTAAAAGACAACTTTCAAGAACTTTAATGCTTGACATAAATGCAAGTGTTGGAATATGTGGATAAGCTTAACTGTAGCGGGGAAAATGTAATGACAAAAATGTCACATGGTTTAAAATTAAGATAAGTCTAGAGCCAGTCCATACAAAAACCATGCATGCAACCAATAACTTCCATAGTATCATCACATTTGAAAGCAGAACAAACATGTAGACAAGTTGATGATGCTTTTACCATAATTCTTGCAGTCAATCATAGATTTGCAGAATGTCCATGAACAACATGAATGAACAGTTCAATGTTAAGGATGTAAGGGAGGAATATAGCTCAAGGCATTCATGAATTTGTTTTCAAGGCTTATAGGAACAAATCAATCCTAATTGTGAGGAATGGTCATGAGAAGACAATGATTAAGTTGGACAATTAGAAAGATTGACTGCAAGGAGAGAAGAAAGCAAAGATTGTCAAGGACAATGGAAGATTGGCAAGAGCTGATTGATATAGACTATAGTTCTGACTTGCCACCTAAGCAGCAGAAATAAAATAAGTGCGTTGGAAGTCAAGTACATGCACGCTAGAGCATAGTTACGAAAATTGCCAAAAAATCGCCCGAATCGAGAGTCAATCGGGAGTCATTCACAAAACGAGCCAATCGGCAAACTATTGAGAGTCCGGCAATTCAAAAAATCTGCAATTTTTTTTTTTTTTTTTTTCTTTTTTTTTTTTAATAATTTTTTTTTTCAAGTTGTGGCCGATTTAGGGTTTTTTTATGCAAGCCCATTTTTCAGTTGTTAATGTTTGAACTTCAGAGTTTAAAGTTTGAACCCTAAGTCTAGAACCCTAGTTTAGGGTTTTGGGTTTTTTTTTTCTTTTTTTAAGTAAATATTACTGCCTAATAACTATGTATGCAAGCCCATTTTTCAATTGTTAATGTTTGAAACTTTGAAGTTTAAACCCTAGGCTAGCCCTAGGGTTTAGGTTTAGGGTTTGTTTTTTTTTTCCTCCTATTTTTAAGTAAATAAGTAAATATAGCTGCCTGGTAACTATGTATGCAAGCCAGGGGCGGGAAAATGAGCTCTGGCGATTTTTTCCTCTGAACTAGGGTTTTTGGAACTTCGAAAAATCTTGGGCATCAGCTGGATTGCAGAAGTGCCTTCGGGGTACGGTGGATCTGAAGGCTAGATCGGTGCCCCAGGAGGGTCCAATGGGGACTTCTCCGGCTCCTTTTCCAGGGAGTAGCAGCTCTTACGCCGATTTGTTTAAAGAAAATTCTTCTCCAAAGAACGTCGAAGCTCAGAAAATGGCATATAAAATGCTCTTCACGACGGCTGGGAATAGGACGGCTGCACCTCGTGTGAATGGTTGTTTGCCGCAGGCCGAAACCAGGCCAAAAATTGTCATCGAGCCAAGCATGGTTGAAGAATCAATCATTTACAGAGCTAATCACGACTTAATCTGCAAGTTCATGGGTATACGTCCTTCCCTGACCTTTCTGCACTCTTGGATCCGCCAAAACTCGGAGCCTCACGGTGAGTATTCATTGTGGTTTATTAGCAATGGATATTTTATTGTTAGCTTTTCGTCTTTGGCCGATAGAAATAAGGCTTTCGAGTCAGAGAAGAAAAGTCATGGCCCGGCAGGGCTATTTGTTCAGCCATGGAGAGTGGGATTCGATCCCCGAGTTGAACCTACTGCTATCCCGATATGGATCCGACTATATGCTCTCCCAATGGAATTCTGGAGTGAGCAGTGTTGGCAAGGATTGGCAATTCTATTGAAAGACATCTGGGTGTTTCCAGAGACACACTTGAAGGGAGCATGGCGGTGTATGCAAGAATATGTGTGGAGATGGATCTCATCCAGCATTTGCCGACAGAGATGGAAATTGAATTGGCAGTGTCTCTCCCGGATTCAACAATCTGGACTATGAGGCCCTACCCTTTAGATGTAGGGTTTGTCACAAACATGGACATTTGGCCCGTTTCTGCCCTAATAATATGAATGCTAAAATGGAGGCCCCTTTAGGAATGCCAAACCCGCCTAAAGAGGATAAGGCAACACTTAATAAAGATTCTAATAGCACCGGTCGTGGCCAGGAAGCTCAGAGAGAGGGTTTTGAACAGCCCGAAGAAAAAGACGGACAAAGAAAAAAGAGGGAAAGGAGCAATCCCATCTCAGACCTGCCAATAGGTATGAGATATTTAAGTCACTGGTTGACGAAGAGGAACAATTTATGGAGGGCATGGAGGGTATTAAGGAAACTTCTAATATTCCCAAGCAACTCCCTCTCTCTTCTCCTCCCGTCATACAACAGGTAGTTGAACTCTGTGAGGTATCACAGCCAGTGTGTTCAGGTGCTTTAGTAGTGCATAACCAGGAGCGGACAGTATCTCAGGATGTCAGCATGGGAATACCAGAGAAAAACAGGGAAAGGCCAACTTTGGGGATAACCCAGGTAGAAAAAAGATCAAAAAACAGCAATTCTCAGGGAGTAGGTAGAAGATCCAATAAGGAGTTGCTAGCAGCCCAAGGAGACAAACTGATCACGGGAGGATCGGTGAGGACAATAGACTCTTATTGCTCCCATGGTAACCAATGATTATACAATCATGGAATGTGAGGGGTTTAAACAACAGAACCCATCAATCTGTTGTTCGAAGACTTTTAGAGAATCGTAATACTGATTTTTTGCTTTTACAGGAGACTAAGATGTCATTAGATCTTATGTCCAAAACAGTCAACAGAATTTGGAGGGGTGCTGGTCATATGGATGTGGCTGCCCAAGGTGCCTCAGGGGGGATTGTTACTCTGTGGAACTCTCTTGAATGGTCTGCAATAGAACATCTTGCTTGGAGGGGGGTTCTCACTTCTCTTTTTAGGAATAATGTCACCGCGAAACACGTTCTAATCACAAACTTTTATGGGTCTCAAAACCTAGATGGTCAGAGGCGGCAGTGGAAGGTCGTGCATAACATGCGAACCTCAAGGGAAGATTTAGACTGGATTATAGCGGGGGACTTTAACGCTAAATTATCTTCTAGAGACCAGGAAGGGGGAACACCATCTTTGGACCCAGGGGACCGTTTCATGATTGCCCAAGTCCAGGCTTTGCACTTAGTGGACATTAAATGTCCTGGCATTAACTTCACTTGGACTAATAAAAGGCGAGAGCCACATAGCAGGAAGGTTAAGCTAGATCGTTTTCTGGTTTCTGAGGAGGCGTTTGTAAAATGGAATATAAATTTTCAGATTTTAGAAGGCCCTGTTTCAGATCACTGTCCCATTCTGTTGGAAGGCGGGACTAGGATGGGGCAGCATCACAAACCTTTCGGATTTGAGAATTTTTGGCTTCAAGAAGAACTTCGGGAGAAAATTCCACAGTGGTGGGAAGAAGGCCGCCCAGCTTATGGGAGAGCAATGTTCATAATCCACAAACAACTACAATATGTCAAAGCTCGCTTGAAGTGTTGGAGGCGTGCTAATAAAACAGACTTCCAGGCCCAAAGAGCTCCATTGGTGGCCAAATGGGATGAGGTCCAAAAACAGTTCAGAGAAGGAGTAATTACAGACCAGCTCAAAGCTGAGGATGATGCCTTGCGTTCAGCGGTTGAGGACATTGACAACCAGGAGGAGACCTATTGGAAGCAGAGAGCAAGAACCACCCGGTTATTAGAAGGGGACAGAAATACAAAATTCTTTCATCGGATCGCTTGTGCTCGAAGACAGATGAATAAGATGGAGGCCCTTCAAGATGAGAACGGTCATTCCTTTGATACACTTCCAGGTATACATTCCCATGCTATGGATTATTTTTCTAAGCTTTTTAAGGAAAGTGTGGTACAAGATGTAGAGGCCCAAAATGAAGTCATTTCTGTCATACCTGCTGTTATTTCGAGGATGAAAATCAGGCCCTCCTCAAACCCATTGATAGAGATGAATTGAAAACCGTGGTCTTTGGAATGAGCACTGGTAAAACCCCAGGTCCAGACGGCTTCCCAATTGAGTTTTTTCAGGCTTTCTGGGACTACTTAGAGGAAGATGTAAGGGCTGTTGTAGAAGAGTCCAGAGAAAATAAGAGAATGCTTAAAGCTATAAACCACACTTTCATTACCTTAATTCCAAAAGGGGAGGAGGGGGTTCATATTTCAGATTATAGGCCTATTGCCTTATGTAATGTGCTGTACAAAATAATCACAAAGGTAATGGCTGAGCGCCTAAAACCTCTTCTTCACAACATTGTCTCCTCTGAGCAAGGGGGTTTTGTTGAGGGACGGCAGATTCTGGATGGGGTGGTTGTGGGCCAGGAAGCAATCCATTCAATGCACACTTCTGGTAATAAAGGGATGTTCATAAAACTGGACATGTCAAAGGCTTATGACAGGGTTGAATGGAGTTTCCTGGCTAAAATGATGGCAGCCTTTGGTTTCTCTCAGGACTGGATAGAGTGGGTCATGAGTTGTGTCTCTACCCCGACTTACTCTGTTCTAATCAAGGGCCTTCCTTCGCAACCATTTGGAGCTACTCGGGGTCTGCGCTAGGGGGATCCATGTTCTCCTTATCTTTTTCTCATTTTGGCTGAAGGTCTTGGCAGACTTTTCTTGAGGAGAAGACAAGCAAGGTAGATTATTGGGTATCATGGTGGGTGACGAAGTTTTAACGCACCTGCAGCTTTGTGGATGACACTCGGTTTGGTGGGAGTGGCCAGCTTCAGTGGAAGCAAGAATGATTAGGGATACTCTTAATGTCTATCTCAGGGCTACTCAACAGGTCATTAATGACAAGAAATCCAAAGTGGTTTTTTTTAATCTGGAGCAAAGGCTTCATAACAGAATTTTAGAAATCCTGGGATTCACTCGGACTTCTCTCCCAGTGGTTTACTTGGGGGTCCCCTTGCACTTTAAGAAGTTGAAATTAGACACATGGAGGAATACGCTGGAGTGTATCAAGGATATAATTAATCACCGGTCTCACAAGTGGTTAAGTTATGGTGGCAGATTAACGTTCTTACAGTCAGTCATTCAAGCCATGCCAATTTACAAATTCTCTATCCTGGCTGCCCCGTTTACAATATGGAAAGAGTTGGACAGGATGGCTAGAAAGTTTTTGTGGGAAGGAGCAAAGGGAGAGAGAAAGTGGGCCTTAGTGGGCTGGGACAAAGTTACCCAGCCCAAGGTTAAAGGAGGTCTGGGTTTGAGAAAATCTAAGCTGAATAATAAAGCTTTGGCGGGAAAGTTGTACTGGAGATGGATCTCCCAACCCACCTCCCTTTTCAGTAGAATCCTAACTAGCAAATACTGGGACAGGCCAACCCAATCGATGTAGCTCGCATCCCCTTGGATGGTACTGGGTCCCTAGTTTGGCAGGCTCTCAAGTTAGGGTCTCAAGTTGTTAAAGACCGCTTATTTTGGAAAGTGGGAAGAGGGGAGAAGGCTCGTTTCTGGACAGATTCTTGGGATCAGTTCCCACCCATCATTGCTGACTTTCCAGAACTACTGCCAATAAAAGCAGCCATTGAAGCCAAGGGATGGATCCGTATTGAAAGTTATTTCACAACTACTCAGTTGGGGGAGTGTAAGTTTAAGCAGTTCAAGAAGTTGGATGAGTGGCCCATTTCAATCCCTCCGGATTTGTCGCCTATCATGACTAAAATTCTGACAAAAAGATTTCTTACAGGGGGAGACGTGGAGGATGAATTAGCCTGGGGCGTTGGGAGTCTTGGCGTCTATACAGTAAAGGACGGATATGACAGCATTCTCCCAGAGCCCCCCCCTCTCACTTTTCAGGTTGAGGACTCGGAGGAAAATCTGGCACTCTAAAGGCTGGCCGAAAGTTAACTTTTTTGCTTGGCAGTGCATGCACAATGGAATCCTCACTTTTGATAATCTCAGATCAAAAGGTATCATCGGCCCTTCTCAATGTGTACTTTGCTACAAGAGCGAGGAAACTGTTGACCATTTGCTGTTTGGTTGCCCTTTCACCCGACATATTTGGCTGCGTTGGTTTGCTTACTTTAAAATTCAAGTAAGTGGTGACCTGAACCGGATGAATATCTGGGAAAAATGGCAGAAAGGTAGATTCAAATCTAAAGCTCTTCGTTTTGGCTGGAAAGAAATGCCAGAATTTTTAGAGAAACTTTTACTGCTCTAGACGAGGTTTGGCAGACCATTTGGAGCAAGGTTACCGAGACCGTGGCTATTCATGCTGAGGAGGAAGCTCAAATTGGCATTGGAGCTTTGGAAGAACGCCTCGAACCGCAAGAGGGACAGGACAGAAATTGTTGGAAACCTCCCCTCGAAGGTTGGATTAAAATCAATACCGATGGAGCCGCAAAAGGCAATCCGGTAGAGCCGGAATTGGAGTGGTGTGCCGGAACCATGCTCGGGACCGTGCTCTATTGGGAATTGCAAGGCCCGGGAAGATCCACTAACAATGAAGCCGAAGCCATTGCCATCAAGTCCGCTTCGTTTGGGCAATGAAACATGGCCACCGCAGGATTATTCTTGAATCGGACTCGCAAATAATGGTTGGAGCTCTAGACCGCATGCGGAACTTTGATCCGAAAGCTTGGAGGTTGAGGGCTCTTGTTACCCAAATTAAAGAATTATGGAAGGAATTGGAGGACGTGATCCCGCTTTATGCGAGCAGAGATTTGAACAAAGCGGCTGACTTTCCGGCTAAGATGGGTGCGGAAAAGGAGGTTGGAGTTCAGTTGCACAGTGACATGGATATTGAGGATGAGGTGATCAGACAGGGTCTGGAAAGGTCCTTGAGCCAATGATCAAAGATAAAGCAAAGGGAGGAATGTTGTCGCGATATCGCGACATGTTGCGCCGTCGCGGTCGCTGGAGGAAAGTTGTCGCGATATCGCGACATGTTGCGCCGTCGCGGTCGCCGGAGGAAAGTTGTCGCGATATCGCGACATGTTGCGCCGTCGCGGTCGCCGGAGGAAAGTTGTCGCGATATCGCGACATGTTGCGCCGTCGCGGTCGCCGGAGGAAAGTTGTCGCGATATCGCGACATGTTGCGCCGTCGCGGCCATGGGAGGAAAGTTGTCGCGATATCGCGACATGTCGCGTCGTCGCGGCCAAGGGAGGAAAGGTGTCGCGATATCGCGACATGTCGCTTCGTCGCGGCCTAGGGAGGAAAGGTGTCGCGATATCGCGACATGTCGCTTCGTCGCGGCCTAGGGAGGAAAGGTGTCGCGATATCGCGACATGTTGCTTTTTCGCGGCTAAAGGAGAAAAGGTGTCGCGATATCGCGACATGTTGCTTTTTCGCGGCCAAGGGAGAAAAGGTGTCGCGATATCGCGACATGTTGCATTTTCACGGCCAAAGGAGAAAAGGTGTCGCGATTTCGCGACATGTTGCATTTTCGCGGCCAAGAGAGAAAAGGTGTCGCGATATCGCGACATGTTGCTTTTTCGCGGCCAAAGGAGAAAAGGTGTCGCGATTTCGCGACATGTTGCATTTTCGCGGCCAAAGGAGAATTGGTGTCGCGATATCGCGACATGTTGCATTTTCGTGGCCAAAGGAGAAAAGGTGTCGCGATATCGCGACATGTTGCTTCATCGCGGCCGAGAGAGAAAAAGTGTCGCGATATCGCGACATGTTGAATTTTCGCGGCCAAAGGAGGAAAATGTCGCGATATCGCGACATGTTGCTTTTTCGCGGCCAAAGGGGAAAGGTGTCGCGATATCGCGACATGTTGCATGTTTGCGGCCTAAGGAGAAGAATAGTGTCGCGATTTCGTGACAAGCTGCATCAACTGTCCATGCCGACCCCCGCTAGCTAGTTAATGGTTCGAGAGATTTGGCTCCATTGCAAATCTTCTTCTACTATTGTATGCTTGTGTTCTCTCTGAATTCGGCTGGGAAGAGTCTCTTCCCTTATTGTAATTGATCTTTGTTTTAATACAAGTTTTTTCAAATTTTTCAAAAAAAAAACTATGTATGCAAGCCCATTTTTCAGCTGTTAGTGTTTGAATTTGAAACTTCGAACTTTGAACTTGAAGTTTAAACCCTAAACCCTAGTCTAGGCCCTAGGGTTTTGAGTTTTGGGTTTTGGGTTTTGTTTCCCTCCTCTTTTTAAGTAAATATTGCTGCCTGATAACTATGTATGCAAGCCCATTTTCAGCTGTCAATATTTCAATTTTAAACCCTAAACCCTAGCCTTTTGGTTTAGGGTTTAGGTTTTTTTTCCTTTTTTTTCAAGTGATTGTAACTTTGTTGTTACTTGTTTCCATGTGCAGGCATATAAAAAATGAAACCTTTTTTTCCTTCTTGTTACTTGTAACTTTGTACCTTTTCATATTATAAGCAATATAGGATGTGTTTTGTCACTTTCATGTGTACTTAAAGCTTGAGCCTTGTATGATAGCTTGACTTGAATTGTTGCTTTTATTGCAATATTTGATTTGCATAATGTTAATTCATTGTAATATCTAATATGCATGAAAAATAAAAAAAATAAAAAAATCATTTTCTTTGGTTTTTTTTTGCCGATTCATTACCAATTTTTTCCCCAATGTTTTGCCAATTCCGATTCTTTGCCGATTTTTTAACCAGCCGATTTACTACTCGATTCCGATTTTCTCTACTATGCATACAACAAATGAAGAAAAACAATTACTTCTTACAAATAAAAAGGGGAAGCAACCATTCAGAAGAGGCATAAGACCTTCATAGCGCTTCCAATAGAGGAACAACTCTCAAGGATATCAAAATCAGAGAAATGATTCTCAAAAAAATATTTTTCACACACAAAGGATGTGTGAAATTTGTGGCATAAACAATCACATCGTGAAGGAATGTTGGCATAATCCATTCAAAAATGGATCTCCTTCACAAGAGATGAACCAGCAGCAAGACAAGTCATCTTCAGACAAGCAAAATCAAATTTGGAGAAAGGCACATCAAAATAATGTAGCCGAGGAAAATCAAGTTAAAGAAGAAGAAAAAGATCAAGAAGAAGAAGAAAATGTGTTTTTTGCACAAGCATAGCTGAGACAACACAATAATGTTTGGTATGAATCTGAAGCAACCAAATATATGACAAGTCAAAAAATTAGATCCATTCAAATCATCAAAATTGTTATAGAAATATTGCATCAATTGATCACTCCAAGCCAAGGAACCAACAGGAGGGAACACTGTCAAGATATAAAGGCAACCATTACAAGCACAAGCCATGGGATACCTCTAAGGCCAAGAAGTTCATTACCTTCTGGAATGAAGATGGTACGTTCAAAGTTAATTCTTTTTCCACTCATTTTCCCAAGTACAAAGAAAAACATTTGTAGGATGAATGGCCTATTGTGAGAAGAGATTTGAAGAAGCATGGCATAGCTTGCAAACTTGATCTTGTTAAGAGAAGATTATCTGTTTTTGCAGCGTGAACAAGTCATGCATATACTATTATCAAAGCCCAAGATCTCATAAAAATCTTGTCAAGAAGTGTACCAACACTACAAGCAATCAAGATACTCAATGATAAGATGCATTGTGATATTATCAAGATCAACAACATAATTCGAGACAAAGAGAGATTTGTTAGATAGTGACAACAGTTGTTGGGTCCCAATGGTTCAACTCTAAAGGCTATAGAGCACTTGACAGGTTGCTACATTCTTGTTCAAGGAAAAACTGTGGCAGCTATGGGATCATTCAAAGGGCTGAAACAAGTACGCAGAATTGCTAAAGATTGCATTCAAAATATACATCCCATTTATCATATCAAAGAACTTATGATAAAAGGAGAACTTGCAAAAAATCCAAAACTTGATCACTATGAAAGAAATGAAAAGTAAAATAAGGTAAAGAAGCAAAAGAAGCCTTACACAACCTTCTTCCCATCACATGCAAGACAAAAATTGGCAACCAATCAATTCAATAGTTGACACTAGATGCATGGTAGCACATACTTCACTTGAAGATATTGAAGGAAACATGATTCATTCTATAAGTATTAGAAAGTATTGAATGAGTATTTGTAATAAATTTGTTTTTGGAGTGCATGATCGGTGGAACCCGACACTCCTAAGTATTATAGTAGAAAGTTTACATTGAGGAGGGAAATTTCTCTCTCAAATCTATAGATTCTAGCATCACCCTAGACATTATTTTTTGGTCATAAGCTAAAGATAGAGCTATGACTATGATGTAATAAAGGGGGTATGTTAGGAGTTATTACATCATAGCCCATGTGAAAAGGCAAGTGGTATAACCACCCATCACAAGGTCTATGCATGCACTATAGGACAGAGGTAGTTGCAAGTTTGGTTAGAGGTTTGTTATGCCTAAAATAGGCATTCTATGTATTTAAATACCTATCATTTCATAATGCAAAGAATTGAATCATTGAGTTTTAACAGTTTCTGAGTGAGGAGTGAATGTGGAAGACATTGCTAGATACTGACTCTCCAGTGAGGGGCAGAAGGTGTATGACTTTATCTTTGAGGAGGCCTTCTAGGCAGCCATGGATGAGGTAATCAAGGTACAAGACTAAGTTTTTTATTTTATTATAGTTTATTATTTTTTTATTATTTAAATTATTTTTCCATTTGCAAATTTTGAATTGTAAATTATTTTTATTTAAATTATTTTTCCTTTTTTTTTTCAGGTGTCAGAGCCTTTGGTGAGGGTTCTCCGTCTTGTTGATGGAGAAAAATCACCAATGGGATATGTATATGAGGCCATGGACAGGGCGAAGGAGGCAATTGCCTCAGTTTATAATTATTTCGAGGCCAAATACAATCCCATTTGAGAATATTTGACCGACGATGGACATCTTAGCTCCATAGCCCTCTTCATGCAGTGGGGTACTACCTCAACCCCAAATTTTTTTATGTTGATTCATTCGAGGCCAACTCTGAGGTGATGTCGGGCCTTCGACAATGCCTTGACCGCATGGTGCTTAATGAGCAAACCCACAATAAGATATAAGATGAGCTGCAAGATTATAAGAGATGTGAGGGCATCCTTTCCACATCCATGCAATGCATTCGAGCAAGGTCAACTTTGATGCTAGGTAACCCTCATCAAATTATTATTGCTTTGTTTTAAAAAATAATCTCAAACTACGATTTTAAATGTGAATTACTTAATTTCCCTTTTCTTGGCTTTTTCTAGATTTATGGTGGGAGGACTTTGGTGCGTATATGCCCAATCTACAACTGTTCATCATCAAATTTTTATGTCAATCATGCAGCGCTTCAGGTTGTGAGCGCAATTGGAGTATATTTGAGCACATACACTCCAAAAGCGCAACAAACTCACACAAGAAAAGTTGAATGATCTTGTTTTTGTTCATTACAACCTTCCCCTCCACCATAAAAAAATTGCGAGAACAAGCTACAAAGCCATTGACCTAGAAAAGATTGATCCATCATCTGAATGGATCACAAAGCCAGAGCAGAAGCAGGAGCAAAAGCCTCTCTTTTCCATGGATGCTTTTGAAAGCATGGCGAAGGAGTTAGTGGCCAAGGCACAAGAAGAGACATGGGCACGGCCGCCAAGAGAGACTAAAGCTTCTGCTAGGGCAAAGGACAAAGCATTGCAAGACATTGAGGCATTGTCATGACACATTTTGTAATTTGTATAACTTATTATATTATTATTTATAAGCAATACAAGAATATTTGATTTGTTGATACATTAAAATTCCATTAATCGAAGTGTGTTTTGTCACTTTCATGTGTTGTTTAAGCTTGTATCAGTTACAGTATTAATTTTGGATCTGTATAATGTTAATTAACTGTAATATGCATGAAAAAGAAAAACTTTTTTCCAATGAAAAATGCATTTTCTTTGATTTTTTTTGCCGAGATTTTGCCCAGTCGGAGTCCTGAGTCAGCCTTGCCAAGTGCAGCATCAATGCTGCTCTCAGAGTTTATTATGCCTGAGTTGGCACTCACATCTTCTCAAAAAAACTGTTTCTTTCCGTAAGAACTTATAACAATCACAGTACAATTTGTTTCAAATTTTTCTACTAGTAATTTTAGTACATTCTTGGTTTCCAAATATTCTATAATTCCACAAAATATATCAGAATTCAGTCTCAAAGAAAGACTAAAGTTTTTTTTGGGAATTCAATTTGAAGCTTCTTCAGTTTATCAGACAGATAATAGTGAGATTCATCATTGCAATAATGTATATATTTAGTTTAAATCATTATTCAAGTTTGAAGTGACTCTTTATTGAGGCAGTTGGGAAAGGCAAGCATGGCCCCTAAAGGCAATGACATTAGACAGATGATGAATTCTATTGAAAAGGATCAAAAACAAATGCATTTGAAACAAATTCCCTAGACCTGTAGAGATCATTACAAAAACATGTTCCAAGATGCATAACAAACCAGAGAAAAAGGAGCCAACAATGCCATAAAACAACCAAATCTGATGGATAATTCTCAGAGATAATTGTAAATCAGATAGAAAGAGGAAAGACAGTCGTTTTAAAAATCTCTTACTGTTTCTTGTCACGAACTTGAGTGATTCTAAAGCTATACTTGCTCCAATAGTCCACAGAGAAAAGAATATGTAATGAAATCCCAAATTTTTGCTGCTCTAATGCCTAAAGGCTAAAGTTGTTTCAAAGTAATCTTCAGTTTTTCCATGGTAACACCACCAAAGGCATTTCTAAAGTAACACCATCACCAAATAGTAAACTTAAAATAAAACTAATTCTACTTCTGGCAAAAGTTGAGGAAAATATAGATGCCCATATAGCTGAGGAAACGGCTAAACCTTCAAGGGATGAAGAATTTATGTCCAAGTGTAGAAGCAAGGCTACGTTTTTCAATCTAAGAAATAAGAAACATGAGAATATAGGATGAATAGCAAAGCAGATAAATGAACTCCGCTATTTATTTAGCACTGATTTATCATGAAATGTGAAGGATTACGCAAATTCATAGGAATGAGAATATACATATGCTTGGGGTCTCAGATACACATGAATGACAGGATTGGATAGAACATGCAAAAACACAAAACATACATATAGAAGCATAAATGTAATAGTATACAATTGGAAGAATATCATTAAAACAGCACCCATGGAAGCCTTGACATCTCAGACATTCCAGAAATTTGTTACATACTAGACCTAACATTTTTGTGCTGAGTAACCTTGATGTGAAACAATAAAGAATAGAATAATAAGAACATAGACTCACCTCTGCATCTATTGCATTTATATGTATCTTGACAGTCTCAACAGTCCCTGGCCCAAAGTATGTATCTGCAAACGAAAAAATACAGATCAATACACTTAATTTAACCATCTCACACAATCTAAGTTTCAACTTAAAAAGCCACTCTACCAAGACATAATCTGTAAAAATGCAAAACCAAATTCCAGACAACAAACTTTTCACTACTTTCTGGTATGTAAATAAATATATCCTAAATACAAAATAAACATGAGGATCATTTACTACAACATGTTTAGAACATGTGTATCTGCAGGCTTCTAAATGTTTCCCCTTATTTTTTGGAATTTACTACCTCCTTTCATTCTAGAGACCCTTTTTGTTGTGAATATTAATCATGCTCAAGTATTCACCTTATGATTATGAAGGTTATGGGAAGTTGGAAAGTAGTTGTAACTCCTGACCTCATATCCTCTTGATTACACATGTATATATGCTCCTAACACATCAATGTAAGGTTGATCGCAGTTATCAAATCTATTCTTTGTTTTTTACATTTGGTTTCAGAGCAGGACGATATTAGAGCAGAGCTTAGACTTGTGAAGGTGACCTGGTTGTTGAGGAGCGCAAAACACCTTTCAAAGTCCATGGTAGCGTGCTGCTGCTGGCAAACCTAAAAAGGTGCAGACGCAAGTTTGAGTGAGGAGGAAACCGTGCCAATTGAAGAAGAAGAATATTTCTTCTTTGTTATTCTTGTTTATGTTTGCAAGTGTTGCAAACATTTTGTTAATCTCAGAAGAGTTGTATAGCCATCCGAGAAGTATTTAATTTGTGCCAAAAAAGTTGTCGTCACGAAATTGATTGTTGTCATCTAGTACAAGAAACATGTTGCCTGAAGAAAATAACGAGTCGTCTAGAGCATTGCACCGAAGAGAAGTTTGGCAATCATCCTCTTTGTATCTTGCTACCCTAGTTCGTGTCAAATATGCACAAAAGTGGAACAAGATTAATTGTATGTGATTGTTGTCGTCTAAAGATCATACCATCGTAAAACAGGGTCATCTGAAAAAGAGTTGTCATCTAATCATATTGTCGTCGTTTGACTGGGTTGTCATAAAATTGGGCTATCTAGAGAAGAGTTGTCGTCTAGAGCTACCATCTAGAGAAGAGTTGTCGCCTATCGTCTAGAGCTGTCCTCTGGAGAACAGCTGCCATCTGGAGGCATCGTCACAAGATATTGCCATCTAAGGTGAAGTTTAATATTGTCATCTGAAAAAGGGCCGTTTGAAGTAAACTTTGGTCTTGTCATCCGTTGACCGGGTCGTCTAACAAGAAGGTCATCTAAAGATGCACGAGGGTCGTCTATTGTGAAGTTGTTGTCTAATCAATGCATGGTCCGTCTAAAAGTTAACTTCTAGTGGAGTGTCGGCTCAAGGCTTGTGCCACGCATTAAAAACAAAAAGTAAATAAATAAATCTGTTACCTACAGTTTACAGGCAAGAAAGTGTTGTGCATGATCTGCTACTTGCAAAGGACATGTCGTCCAAAAATGGAAAGAAAGAAGGCACCAACATATTTCAAAAATCATAATAAATTATTTTTTAAACATACTGTAGCTTCAGATTCAAAGAGCTCAATTGGCTGTGACATTGAGTTTTCAGCAATCTTGTGCGTGGAAAAGTCAAGTCGTCCAATTAAATAAAAAGGCCACATACCCAACATTTGATTCCATCCATGCCATCAAGCCATTTGTTCCTCCATGTCATCCAGAGCATTCACATTGGAGTAATCACAAAAAAAATTTCATAATCCCCCATGCACCATGGAAGAAATCATTTGAAGGCATAAATATTTTTTTGTTTTTTATAGTTGATAAATGCAAGTGAAACCAAGTAGATTCACCCATTTTTTTATTGCACTATAACTTTGAAGGAATATTCCGAGAAAATATCCCTAGAGACTTTGCATGGAGGAAAAGACCTCAATCCCCCACACCTGATTTTTTGCCTAGCAAGACCCTCCTAAATTCTTGTAGTACGAGGCATTGATAGTTGTTCAAGTATAGGCATATATATACTCATTGGAAAGCTCTTTTCGAACACGATCCAGTGGAAGTAATATTTTGTAGTTTTGGGCAGATTTGCTATGGCTATTAATGCCCCAAAAAGGTTGTTGCCCGATTCACAATTGTTGATAGGTGACAACTATTCTGCTTGGAAAGCAAAGTTGATTCACCTGGAGTTTGACTATCTATAGGGAATGGTATTTGGCAATGTGCAAAAACATGCCACTGACCCAAACGAACAAAAAAAGTTCGATAAAGCTGATCAAAAAGCCAAATTAGTCATAATGTTCAATGGTGTGATGAAATCCAACCATATATTTGTGATGTTGTAACCCCAAAGGATGCATGGGACAAACTCAGTACCATGTTTGAATTCAAGAACCGAAAGCAAATTCTACACCTGCAGAGCCAATTGCATTGCTTTAAGATGAAGAGCGATGAAAAGCTAGAAGGCAATGGATTGCTAAGTTGCGAGCCTCGATACAAGCATTCAACGAAACTATTAATGATAATGTGTTTGTTCCAATAGTGCTACATGCACTACCACCAACGTTCAGCATTTTGGTAACAACTTTGAACATGACAAATCAAAGTCCCACTTTTGAGACTCTTGTGAATTTGCTTCAACAAGAGGAAGCGATTCGAGAGACAAAGACTGAAGATGAACATGCTTTGCTCATGCATCAAAAAGGCAAGAAGTCGATGTGGTCAAAGAAAGGCGATGGACCCCCCAACAAGCACCAGAACCAACAAAAAGGCAAAGGGCAAAAACAACATCAAGGACAAAGAAACGTCACATGTTTGATCTATGGGAAACCAGGACACATCCTTCAAGAGTGCTGGTACAACACATTCTCACAAGGATCATCCAAGAATCAACCAAAGAATTCATCAGGAGGTAAGCAAAAGAGTTCTCATTGGCAAAGGAGGAATGCACCTCAATGCCAACATGGCAATGTAGCTAAGGATGCTGATTTTGATGCAGAAGAACAAGACTATGTTTGTTCAATTCAATCTCCTGATGTTGTTTCAAAATCAAGCCCAGTTTAGTACATTGATTCAGGAGCTACTAGACACATGACAAGCTAGAAGGAATGGTTCATGAGCCTTGACCATTCATCTTACCGTGAAGTAACACTTAGCAACAATTTGACATACACCGTTGCTAGAATCAATGATGTTCAATTGCATCTTGGAGAGCATACATGTCACCTGACTCAAGTTCTTTACATGCCTGGCCTCACAAAGAACTTGCTTTCTATGAATCAATTGCTTGATCACAATTTGCATGTTGAATTTTTTAAAACAAGTGCAAAGAAACTTTGTCTCATTCAAGAGAAATCCAAAGGTTTGACAATCATTGCTCGTGCTACTAGCATAGGCAAGATGTTTCAGCTTGCAGTTGTAATGCGAGACAACCAAGCATTGGCAGCAAAGGTGGATGAAGTTGCCTCATTATGGCACAGGCGATTTGGACATCTAAGCTTCGACCATTTGAAGTCACTCCTACATCATGATATGGTACATGGACTTCCATCTTTGATGAAGCCTCGTGACCTTTGTACAAGTTGTTTGGCCGGAAAGCAACATCGAGCCCCATTTGGCTCAAGCAGTCATAGAGTGGCTAGTCCACTCGACCTAGTGCATATCGATTTGTGCAGACTCATGGATACAAGTTTTGGTGGTTCTAGATATTTTCAATTGTTCGTTGATGATCATATACAACAAATGTGGGTGTATTTCTTGAAGACAAAGGATGAAGCTTTCCACTATTTCCAAGAGTTCAAAGCTCGTGTGGAGAAGATTGCTGGTCGTCCCATTCGTATACTCTACTCAAATCGACAAGGGGAGTATACCAGTAATCAATTTTCTGCTTTCCTGAAGCAACATGGCATCAAACGACAACTGACAAATGCCTACACGCCTCAACAAAATGGAGTTACAGAGAGGCGAAATCATACTATTCAAGAGATGGTGTGATGCATGTTGAGCAATGCTAATTTGGACCTAGCATTTTGGGACCCACACTTCCATTGAATGGTGTCACACTTGAAGAAGCATGGATGGGAAACAAACCTTCTGTGTCACATATCCGCGTGTTTGGATGCACTGCATTCATGCACATTCCAAAGCAGAAGCGGATGAAGTTGGAGGAGAAATCCAAGCAATGTATCTTCATTGGATATAGCAGTGAGTCAAAGGGATATCGTCTCATGGATCCTGACACCAAGAAGTTGTATATCAGTAGAGATGTTGTGTTTGATGAGAAGAACGAGTGTACCTCTTCTTCTAAGCCACGTGTTGTTGACAAAGCACCTATTGTTTTCCTATCTGATGATGATGATGAAGCCTCTAAAAGAGAGGATGTTGATTTTGATGAAGGAGATGTTCTTGATGGAGTTGATAGGGCTAATGACCCAGGACCATCCACTTCAAGTACCACTCATAGGCCCAAGTGGTATCTCAGTACAGTTCGTGATGCAAACTTAGATCGTGTTCCAGACACATCTAGTTCTGGACCAAGAACTTAGAGCAGAGTTTGAAATGAGGTCAACCTAGCCCTAATGAGCATTGTGGTGCAAACATATAAACCTTCAACGGTTCATGAAGCTCTTGCATCGAAGGAGTGGAAGGATGCCATGAACGTCGAGTATCAAGCATTGATGAAGAACAAGACATGGCAACTTGTTGATCTTCCACCTGGCAAGAAACCCATTGGTTGCAAGTGGGTATTCAAGACCAAATACAAAGTTGACAGGAGCATTGACAAATACAAAGCAAGACTTGTTGCAAAGGGCTATGCACAGAAGGAAGGAATTGACTATGATGAAACTTTTGCACCAACAACGAAGATCAAGACCATTCGGATGGTTTCCACAATGGTTGTGCAGTTTGGATGGAAGTTGCATCAAATGGACGTGAAAAGTGCATTTCTCAATGGTGACCTCAATGAAGAAGTCTACATGACACAGCCAGAGGGATTTGTCATACCTGGTCAAGAGAACAAGGTATGCAGGCTCATCAAATCTCTCTATGGGCTGAAGCAAGCACCCAAAGCCTAGTATGTGAAGATCGATGAGCATCTTCTGTGACATGGATTCCATCGCAATCCATATGATCCAAACCTATACTTCAAAAGGCAAGGAAGAGAGGTCGTGATCATCATTGTGTATGTCGATGACTTGGTCATCACTGGGAGTTCGATGAAGCTGATTGAAGAGACCAAGAAAGCTTTGAAGTGTTCATTCGACATGACTAATCTCAGGCTAATGCATTATTGTCTTGGCTTGGAGGTGTGGCAAATTGAGAACCATGTGTTCATGTCACAAATGAAGTATGCCAAGACATTGCTTAAGAAGTTTTGAATGACAGATTGCAAGCCCATGGACACTCCAATGGAAGTAGGGTTGCAATTGTCATGCTATGATCCATCTCCACAGGTGAATGAAACTCTCTATCGCTAGTTGATTGGGAGTCTCATTTATCTGACATACACCAGACCTAACATCAACTATGTCATTGGAAAACAGAAAAACGAGTACTCAGGTATATCCGTGGTACAATTGAGTACGGTCTAGAGTACAAGAAGAATGATCAATTCTTCTTGACAGGTTTCATGGATGCAGACTATGCAGGATCCATTGATGATAGGAGATCCACTTCTAGATATGTATTCTTTTTGGGATCCGGTCCGATTTCTTGGGGAAGTAAGAAGTGGCATGTTGTTGCTCATTCTTCCACCAAGGCTGAATATTGCGCTGCAAGAGGAGTTGTCTGCAAGGCAATATGGTTACATCACATCTTGTCAAGAATAGGCATCCCACAAAAGAAACCAATGATCCTGAGTTATGACAATCAAGGAGTTCTAAAGCTTGTTCGCAATCCAATTTTCCATGAGTGCACAAAACACATTGAGGTTCAATGCCATTTCATCCATGAACATGTTCAAGAACACAACATACAGCTCCAATTTTTTCCCATAGAGAAGCAATATGTAGACATTTTGACAAAGTCTCTTGCATGTGTGAAATTTGAAAAATTTAGAAATTTTCTTGTATGTACTTTGATTGAGCATTGATGTAATAAAGGGAGAATGTTGTGAATATTAATCATGCTGATGTATTCACCTTATGGTTACAAAGGTTATAAGAAGTTGGAAAGTAGTTATAACTCCCGACCTCGTACCTTCTTGATTACACATGTATATATACTTCTATCACATCAATGCAAAGGTTGATCACAGTTATCAAATCTATTCTGTGTTTCTAACACTTCTTAGATTACTATCCTTGTTTTTACAAGGTATATCAATGCAAACACTATTCAAAAACTTACATGAACTCTTGTTATTTGCCACATTCAAGCGTGCAGCCCAACCCTTGTTTTCTGAATCTACCAACTTCTCCTATTGTTTAATAGACCATTTTTAGGCTATTATCCTTTTTAAACGTGGATTTTATAAGCTATTGCTGTACAAATTCAAGTGTCATAGACAAAGTATGCTTTTATGTAAACTTAAACTATAATTTCCGATGTCCTAATCCCCTACTATGTTATGAATGTACTACTTCGTCCAATTGTATTTTAACCAACTTTACAACTTACATTATTACCCATATTTTATTAAGTATATAAATACAAATGCTATTAATAAAATATTCCTTCTGTGTTATTTTTCATAACCTCACGTAACCCCCTCCCCCAATTCTCAAAATTTAACAACTTCATAATGCTGTCCCTATTGTTATCAAGTATACCTTAGTAAATGCCACCTTTTACAATATATCAAGTATTCCAGAACAAATACCATTTAAAAAAAAATTATGGGGCTGATTGGAGCGGTAATCCAGGATGCTGACTGGGATGAGACGTAGATTCAAACCTTCTGGGCAACCCTTGGGAAGGGACCCGCCAGATCCATATATGTTTTAGGTTACCTTCGTTTCTCTTGATGTACTCGATTAATCGCTGCTCTGCTACAGTGCCCTACAGATTTTGTTTTATCTAGCAGGCATGGTACAGATTTCGTTTTATCTAGCAAGCATGGTTCATTATTTGAAAGGCTGTAATCAAAAATAACAATAATAAAACAAAATATAAAGACAAATAATGGAGGAAAAAAATTAATTGACATTAACTTAATCCTTTAAATGCTTGAATTTGTATAAAGGAGACCTCCAATTTTGTAAAATAATACATTACTATTAAAAATAACAATAATAAAATAAAAAATAAAAAATAAAAAATCATTAGAGACAGAGGAACACTTCATCTATAAATGCCCGAGTTTTTCAGATATCCGTGACAAATACAAAGAAACACTTGGAAACGAGTTTATTACAGATTTATTTGAAGACAGGAAAATAAAATAAGTTGGAGAATTGCTAACACAAATCAGGAACAACCTTCTCAAAGATATTAAGGATCATATGATATGATTTGAGTAATTGTACTTCCATATTTGAGGTCCCATAGACCATGTTTGGGTCTCGCGGACTAATTAAAATCTTTCATTCATTCATTCAATAATGGAAACTGATTACTTAAAAAACAGATTAAACGACATGACTTGGATTTCACTGGAAGATGTAGGTTCAAAAGCTACTACTATTTAAATTGTTGACTTAGAATGTCAAGGCCGTTTCAATCCTATACGAAAAAAAAAAACTGATTAGAAAAACAGTGTCATAGAACCTTATGCAGAAATGCTAACATGGCTATTCTTAAGCTCTGATAGAACTTCGTGATCAGAGTCCATGATAAAAATAATACCAATGCTTTATTAAAAATCAAATGCCTAATATAATGTTATATAAAAACCTAAAGCATCATACCTGCATGGGATTTTGTTGATCCGGTCCCTGGATTTTGCACTATCAAATGAGGGGTTGGCTTTCTCTCATGTTTCTCTTTGTCAGTCTCCGCTTCCCTCTGTTCCTCCAAGGAATCTGCCAGCTTTATGGCTTCAAGAAGCTTGGCCTGCAAAATATTATCAGGTCGGACACGTGGCTGCACCACAAGTAGCTTAGGTGGATCCTTGGTGTCCTTGTTATAGAAAAACTCATCATCGCTACTTTTGTGAGAGGACAAATGTTTGATTTGCGTATTCAGAATTGGATGTTTAGATGTGGAATTGAGAATGCCCACAGGGCTGAAATGGCCTGAATGTCCTGAAAGGGATTTAAGTGAGGGTTTTGGTAATGTTGAGGAGGTGGGTGTGTGAGATTTTAATTGGGTGACTGTGCAGAAGTTGAGTCCATGGCTCCAGTGCTTTGGGAGATTTCTGAGAAGGGATTTACTCAGGTGACTAGTAAACATTTGTAGTTGTGTTTGGTTTTGCTTCTCCAAGCATGTGAATCAATACAATTGTGTTCAGTCTACTGCAGAATCTTCAGAGAAAGCGGCCACAGTGGTTGTAATCTTAATTTGCTTTCTTTCTGCTCACAGAAAAAGTAGCACAGGACCGTAATAAGAAGTGTGAGGACTGAAAATTCAAATTGATCGATCTTGGTTCTAGATGTGTCTGCCTTGCGGACCTTGTCTGCGCACTTTCATCGGCAACTTTTGGCTTTTAAGAAATAATAATAATAACAATGTAATAAGGGTGCGTAAGTGCTTCTACCAAGAAGACGCAGCTGTATGTTCTGAAGCCCCACACCACTATGATTTTAGGAATCCTAAGCAATCTGAAGCAATTCGTGGTCCTCTTATATCAAAGGACCTATGGTTCTTTTGAATCCCTAGTCAGCAATAACTAGGTCGAATATGTTTGGTGAGAGCTTTCTCTTGGTTTGACTCTAATGTAATCAAATATTTGAATTTTAATATGAACCATGTTATACAAATAGCTTCCCAACCAATCTATGGTTTGATGAAGATTGCAAAAAAATGCGAAGATTATTAAAGGAACCAATGGGTAAAACAAAAACAAACAAAAAAGCATATGAGAAATTGGTAAGGGTAAAAAAAGAATAATACACTAAAACAAGGAGGAAAATTTTGATTTACTTAGAGAAGCATGAACCAAAGAAATTTTGGAAGGAACTAAGCGTGAAAATGATGCAAATTGAAAATAACATAACAGTTAATCAGTGGTTGGAGTATTCAAAACAACTGTATCAACGTAGTAACCAGCAGGAGACACCCCTACTATCATTGTCAAGAAATAACTTTTCACAATTGAAGACATTATTCAAGGGATAAAAAAGTTAGCAACTGGTAAAGCCCGTGACATAGACAATCTTCAAGCAGAGCATATAAAATGGGGGGTAGATTTCTTGGCACCGCAAATCAAAGAAATTTTCAATGAGGTCATACAAAATGGCTTCCCTACTGAGTGGACAGCTAGCTTGACAATTCCTTTGTTTAAAAGTGGAGATGTAAATAATCCCTCAAACTATGGAACTATCATGATCAACACTCTCTTTGCAAAGTTGTTTGGGAGTATGATAGAGTGTAGGATCAGCATATGAGCAAAAGAAAGGGGAAAGAGAGAAAAGGGGCAAGCAGGTTTTAGGCCCAAGCACTCAACATAGTGGAAAAAATATGGGACAAAAAAGAGGAGGCTTTTTGTTGTTTTGTAGACTTTAAAAAGGCATTTGACACGGTGCAAGGAAAAAATTATGGAGCAAAATGGAAGAGCTAGAGGTTCCAATTCACTACAGGGCAGCAGTTCACAGACTATATGAGCATGTAAAGGCTAGAATCGGGAACACGGGAAGGGTTATCTCGAATGTTTTGGTAGTGACATAGGTGTCAAACAAGGTTGCCCTCTATCTCCGACCTTATTTGGGTTGTACATTGACAAGTTAGAAGAATTGATAAACAAATTTGGGGGAGAGGGTGTGCATTTAGCCAAATATGTGGTAAAACTCCTCATGTATGCAAATGATGTAATTCTTGTGGCCAAAACAACCAAAGATCTAGAAGATCACCTTCAAGCTCTAGAACTCTTTTGTAAAGAAGTTGGGATGCGGGTGAACACGAGCAAAACAAAAATTATGATTTTTTCAGAAAAAGAAGAAGTAACAACTCAAATTTCAGTTTGCAGGAGAACCTCTTGATGTAGTAGTAGAATACAAATACCTGGGCATAGACTTTCATGACAAACTTAATTGGAATACATGTAGGATGAAAATAATTCAAAGTGATTGGAGAGCACTATATGCACTTCAAAACAGGTGTAGGAATGCCGAGTTGTGGGACTGAAAGACCACCAAGGTCGTATTTGGCCTACTTGTTACACTAGTTCTATTGTATGGGTGCGAGGTGTGGGCTAGTGGCACAACAAATGCAAAATGGAGGCAAATAGAAAGGATTCAAAAATATCTATTCAAAAACTTTCACAAAATTAAGGCCACAACCCCTTATGAAATTATTCTAGCTGAAACTGGAATGTTCCTTTTAGAAGCAATTGCTATGACCAAGTTGTTATGTTACTTGAAAAAAACAGAAAACATGACAAATGATAGATGGCCTAGGGCAGCTAGGGACGAAGAGTTGCATAGACGAAAGAATACATGGATGAAACAAAATTAGAAATGGATGAAACGTTGGGAAATCAACATAAATGAATGCCCAAATGTCAACAAAGACATAAAAAATCATGTGAATGAAAAGTTCAAAAGTGGAATGTGGAAAAATGCAAGCAGGAAAAGACAATATTATATTGCAAATTTTAACCCAACGTATGACCACAAGGAAAAAGTGTATATAGGCGTTGAAATCAAGTGGAAGGAAAAAATACTCATTGCTTAGATAAGGACTAGCTCTCATAGGCTTAGATGTGAAACAAGGAGATGGACAACGCCCAAAGAACAATGGGAAGAAAGGATATGTACTCTATGCAGCATAGGGGCAGTAGAGACAGAGGAACACTTTATCTCTAAATGCTTGTTTTTTTTCAGATATTTGTGACAAATACAAAGAAACACTTGGGAACGAGTTTATGGCAAATTTATTTGCAGACAGTAAAATAAAAAAAGTTGGGGAATTGCTAACACAAATCAACAGGAGAAGGAATAACCTTCTCAAAGATATTAAAGATCATATGATATGATTTGAGTAAGTGTACTTCCATATTTGAGGTCCCATAGACCATATTTGGGTCTTGCGGACGTAATTAAAATCTTTCATTTCATTTCAAATATCCATTGAACCATTACACTATTACTAGTTTTAAACTTATTACATTGTCTTTTTTAAATAAAAAATTTGAAAAAAAATATTATTAAAACAATATTATTTACAGGTTGGAATGAAATTCTATTTTAGTCTACATGAACACCTATTTACAACAATAAAAGATAATTGATACTATATTTAATTTAACTAATTTGTTCACCAACTCTCATAATCCTTTCATCCTTAATAACCATGCTATTATGAAATTCTATTTTAGTCTACAATTATTTGAAAAAATATTGTGCAACATAATTAACCAAACACCGTTACAAGAGAATCAAGTTCCCTTATAAAAACCTATGCTTTACCCTAACATTTTTATGTTCCAGAAGGGATATCAAAGTGGTAAGTTCTTGGGTTTTCATTGAGGAGATCAAGTTCAAATCTCGGTATGAAAGGACCAAGACCCCTCATAAAAATCCGAGCTTTACCTTAACATTTGTTTTTGTCTTCCTAAAACAATGCAATGATTAAGGCTTTGGCTTTTCTTTGGGGAGGTTTAAGGTTCAAACCACAACGTACTTAAAAAGAGGTAGGTTGGATGGTAGTGATTGAGTGTTTATCAGTTGACTACCTCAATTCGATGCCTTAAAGGATTTAGGTCCCCTTGACTTTGTTTTATCCAGTGGACTAGGGTTTATAGAGATAACATCCAATGTATAAAAAAACAAATAAATTAGAATATAGAATAAATAAATAAAAAATGCCTCATATCTTATTACCATCAATGGAGGAGAAATAAGGTTAATCTTTTTAAAAGGGGTAGGTAGGTTGGATGGTAGTGATTGAGTGTTTATCAATTGATTACCTCAATTCGATGCCTTAAAGGATCTAGGTCCCCTTGACTTTGTTTTATCCAGTGGACTAGGGGTTATAGAGATAGCATCCAATGTATAAAAAAGCAAATAAATTAGAATATAGAATAAATAAATAAAAAATGTCTCATATCTTATTACCATAAATGGAAGAGAAATAAGGTTAATAAAATATTAGAAAATACGAACTTTTTCTTAGCCACTAAGGTTTTGTTGAGTCTTCTTTTTGCTTGGAAATAGGTAAGGTAAGTATTACTTATACAAATCCTTATCAATCCCTCTTCTATGTCATTCCAAAGTTCACTCTAAGTGTAGTCAATGTGTCAATGTGACTGTATTAATATTATACACCATATGTCGAATGGTTAATTATGCATTATCTAAAAATATTAGTTCCTATCAAATTATCTTTAAATTTCTATTATATTTATAAATTTATCCATAATTTTAGATCATGTTTATATTTTATAAACTTTAGAGGAACCTTATTATTTTGCTAGATACTTTTATTTATCTATATGATCTAAGTGGAGTAGAGGTTACTTAAGTCTTTGTGGATTTAGACATCGTCAAAATCCTTATGCCCATTGGGGATTTTGCACAAAAACCTAGTGTCATACTTACTTTTAGTGCTAACCTTGCATGTGGCACTAATATTATTCTTAGTGGTGTCCACACTCTAATGCTAACCATTCAATGGTGTAGCATCAATTTCACCACATGGAAGGACATTGAGCACTAGTGCCTTGTGTCATAATCAAATACCCAAACTTGAACAAGAGATCTCTACATCTTATGGCGATAGTAAAGTTGTAATTGGTAGGTTGCATCACTTGTCGTTTTGTCACTTGTTGCCAACTCAAGTAGATAATTGAATAGTTTTATAACTATTATTCCTAAATTACTTCTTGATAAATTAGAAAAAGCAATATTATTTTATCTCATTTTATCTTATCTTAGCACTTATGCATTACATCTATATGAATATGTGTTATGTCCATATGAATATAGAAACTTATAAGTTCTTTATAATTATCTACGTCCATATAAAATTACCTGTGCATTCTACAAATGTAATGACTATGCATTTATAATTATAAGTGCATTATCTACCTCCAACTTATAAGGTAGAAATTTTACTTGAGCATTTTATGCTACATTTATAGCCGAATAATTACTTGTGCATTCTACGTTTGAAATGCATAGCATTCAAATAATTGTGATAGATTAATTATGCATGTTAAATAATTAGCCACCTTTCAAATAATTTAATATCGAAAAGAAAATATATTTGTGTATTTGAATGCTCTGGTTCTAGTAGAATAGTTTTGCAAACCCCTTGCTTTCAATTATTTGACATGTCTTATCTTGAATCTTAGATTGATTATTTTCTTCTAATTTCTCTCCACCTCTATATTGAACATCATCTCAATCACTTCATGTGGGGACTTTTTAAATCTTCAAAATTTAATTCATCAATCTACAAGCATCAATTGCACATGATGTAGGTGACTTCAAATCCTACCATTGTATGCATTAAACCATCAACCTTGGAGATGTTTCTTCTTCCCTCTAAGATGTTTTAACTTTAGAACATTAGAGAAAGCTCTTTGTGGATTCACCAATTATAGGGAATATATAGATGGAATAATCCTTACATCTTACTACAAAATTCATGACATCAATTTACATGAGACTCTTCAATAATCCAACTCTTGATCTCCTCAAACACATGAGATATGCTCATATGCCTTGTGTACATAATTATAAAGTCTCTAATAATTATATCACACTCACACAAAAATCTCACTTACAAACATGATACCTCACACAAATCTTCACTTATTCACATGACATCTTTCATTCATAACTCAAAATTTCACACATGACACATAAACACTCTTTACAACTTGACACATACTAAATAATAAACTCACATCCTAATCTAAATATTTACAATGGTACTCAAGATACCAAATAATGTAATATCTCCAACAATCCCAAACCTAAATTTACCATTTTTTGGGGGTGGGAGATTGAATTCTTATAATGATAAACTTGATATATCATCTTATCCTAGGATAATATCCTATATGGATGTCTACACAAGTCATACTTTCAATAGAACATTACAAGAGAGTGGTGCTATAAAGGGCTTAGAACAAATAGAGGAGAAAGGTATTGAATTTATTGAGTTATTATCCTCTTTAGCCAGAGATATTTCATGCCAAGGAAGTAAGTAGGGTTAAACAACCCAGCTTGTAGGATCTCATCTCCACCAAGTCCTCCAAATCACCATAATACAAGCACATATTCTAGAATATATGCCCTAAGAGCCCTAAAAAAGGTAAAGGAGATACTAGGTATGGTCAGGTATCAAGGGGCTTGGGTCTTGAGACAAGTCAATCTCAAGAGTTTATAATAGGAAGGAAATCCTACTTAAAAATTGCACAAAAAAATATGAGAAGGAAATTTTATTTGGTAAACAAAAATCCATAGTTGGGGTTCTTAGAGCAGGATAGCCCTAGGGGAAAGGGAATCAATGATCATCCTCTATTTAAATGTTAAAGGGCTCAAGGACCTCATAAAAAATAGCCCTAAAGCATTTGTTTAAACTTCATAAGCCAAATATAATTTTAATCTAGGAGACTATGCTAGATGCAAAAAAAGCAATAGCCATACTCACCTCTCTCCTATCAAATTGGAACTTTGTAGGGATAGACTCAAAAGGAAGATTAGGAGGGAATGTAATGGGATGGAATTCCTCCTTCCAACTAGTTGACAAGGTATATATTAAGGCAGGTGTGGTTATAGACTTACATTCTATGGAGCTAGGAAAGCTGATTTTTGTAGTCAATTTGTATGGTCCTTATGGTGGTAGAAGGGAGTTTTGGAAATAATTCTTTATATAGGACTTTAAAAAAAATAAAATGTAGTGGTGGGAGGGAACTTAAATTTTGTAACTAAAAGAGCAAAAATATGGGGAGAGGAGGCCAGAATGGATCCCCTTGCTAAATTTTTCCTATAGAAAATCTAGAATGCAAGGTTGTGTGATGTAGAACCCATTAAATTAGTTCCCACTTGGAGGAATCAAAGAACTGGAAGACATGGTATTTCTAAAAGGTTGGACAAATTTTTAGTGTCTGAAAACCTCATAGCTGAAGCAAAAATATTGAGGTCTTGGATAGATCAAGGTGGGGGATCTAATCATTCATCGATTTTCTTACAGTTAGAAAAAGATCAAGAGAAACCAATAGGATCTTTCAAGTTCAATGCTATCTGGTTGGAAGATGAGGAATTTATAAATATAGTAAAAGATGAGTGGAGACATATTGACCCAACAATAGAAGAGACAACTATGTTTATATTTTTAAATATTAGGAGAATCAAATATGCTACAATCACATGGACCAAAGGTAAATATTGGGAAGTAGAGGCAAAGATAGTTGACATAGAATCTAAATTGAATCAGTTGTATAGTCATGAAGGCAATGAGGTTTTTTAGATAAGGAGAATTTGTAGGTCAAGGAGTTGGAAAAAAAGAAGAGGGAATTGCTAGAATGGGAAGATGCAAAGTGGAGGATGAAAAGTAGAGCACTTTGGCTAGAGCAAGGGGATGAGAATACAAAATTCTTTCAAAAGTATGCAAAACAAAGAAAGATGATAAATACCATCTAGGAGATGAAAGGGGAGGATGGAAGAAATATGAGAAGGTTTCAAGAAATAGCTAGATTAGGAGTATCCTACTTTAAGAAAAATTATCAAGAACCCAACAAAGCAAATATAGAAGAAATTATTAAGCTAGCACTTTATCTACCTAAGATGGTCAATGATGAAGTCAAAGAGGCTTTGATGACAAAAGTCACTAAGGAGGAGCTACAAAAAATAGTTAAATATTTTTAGAAAGGGAAGAGTCTAGGACTAGATGGTTGGTCCATTGAATTTTATGTGGGTTTTTATGAGCTGTTGGAAGAAGACTTTTAAAGGTGGTTGAGGAATCAAGGACTTTTGGGAAGTACTTAGGTCTATCAATACAACTTTCCTAGCCTTGATTCCTAAGAAGGATAACCCAAAATCCTTTGGGGAGTATAGGCCTATATCCTTGTGTAATACTCTCTACAAAATCATCTCCAAGATTATTGCTAGGAGGTTAAAAGGGGTTTTTTTAGACACCCTCTCAAAAGAATAGTTTGGTTTCTTGAGTAAAAGATAAATCCATGAAGCTATTGGTGTTGCTCAAGAAGCACTTCATTTAGTCAAATCAAGGAAGCAACAAGCAATGATAATTAAGCTTGATTTGGCAAAATATTTTGATAGGGTAAGTTGGCTATACATTAGGCTCATATTAATTCATATTGGCTATAGTGTGTCCTTTGTAAATTGGGTAATAGGATGTATTAATTATGCTTCCTTTGTTATCTTAATTAATGGTTTAGCTTCTAGCTTCTTCAAGCCTTCTAGAGGGATGAGATAAGGATGCCCCCTATCACCCTTATTATTCTTGCTTATGGCTAAAGGGCTAAGAAAAATGATTAAGGAACATAAAAGACTTGGCATGATCAAAGGCATTAAAATGGGAAACTCTTTGGTTGGGATTCACTTACTATTTGTAGATGATATACTCCTATTTGGAAATGGCACCTTAAGAGAAGCACTAAAATATAAAGAGTTGTTAGATCTATATTGTGTTACTATAGGAATGGAAATAAACCTCTAGAAGACAAATATAGCTTTTAATAGACTACAACTAGGATAAGAAGTAGTGATAAGGATTTTTGGCTTCAATCTAATTGAGTTTGGTAAAGGGCTAAAATATTTGGGGTTTAGGATGAAGCCAAATGATTATGGATACTAGGATTGGATTTGGTTATACAATAAAGTGGAAAAAAGGTAACTTCATGGTGCAATAGATGGTTATCATTGGGAGGTCATTTAACACTGGTGAAATCAATTTTGGAGGTCATTCTAGTATATTGGCACTCCATGGCTTATATTCCTATTAAAATAGTGGAAAAATTAAGGAAGAAATGCTTCCATTTCCTTTGGATAGGAAGAAGGGAGAAGGATGCAATGGCTTTGGTTAAATGGAGTAAGATTGCCAAACCTAAATCAATAGGAGGATGGGGGCTTAAGAATATACATAACTTCAGGAAAGCACTAGCTTCCAAGAGTCTTTGGAGATTGATAATTGGTAAAGGATTATGGCATGAGGTTATCAAGGAGAAATATTTGGGTTCCATGTCCTTTGAAGAGTGGATTAGACTTCCTATCAAGTTAGTGACCAATGCTACTATCATTTGGAAAGCATTAGTGAAGGCTTTTCCATTAGTGGGCAATTTTTTGGTTTGGAGAATAGGAAATGGGAAGAAAGTAAGACTAGGAAAAGACCCCTAGGGAAGTGGAGATTACCAACTATCTCAAAATTTAATAGAACATCTAAATAGATAGGGGCTCAGGGTATTGGCAGATGCAACCTCTATGGATAGAACTAGTTTGTGGAATTAGGGGTGGCTTTTAGTAGAAGAATTACTTTTGGAAGGAAATGAAGCTAAGCAATGGAGCAATTATACAAGGGGTCTGACAAGGGCTTTTATAAGACTGAGACAAGAAGAAGACTCTTTAGTATGGTCAAAGAACCCAACTAGTGGACAATTTACAACTAAGGAAGGATACAAGGCAATGTTTGAAGATAATAATGAGGAGGTCCTTTGGTGGTGGAGTAAGATTTGGAAGGTGAAAGTACCCTTGAAAATCAGAATTTTTCTTGGTTAGCTTTAGCTAAGAAGGCATTGACATGGGATGTTCTGCAAAAGAGGTCCTGGTAGGGTCCAAGTCAATGCAGCCTATGTAAAAGGGAAGAAGAAACAATGGATCACCTACTAGTTCATTGTGATTTCTTGAGAGAAGTGTGGAGGTCTATTCTACCCATGACTAAGGGGAAGGGACAGTGGCCAACAAGGAATCTGTTGGAGAATATGCAACAATGGTTCAAAGACAAAGGCTTAAAGGAATACAGGTGCATTCCATTAATAGTGGCATGGGGTCTATGGTTGGCAAGAAATTCTATGTTGTTTGAGAGCAAGGAAATTCCACCTATACAAGTTCAAGCTCAGATCAAATATACTTATGAAGGCATAAAACAAGCCCCAAAATTAAAGGTTGTAAGGCAGGTTGGTAGTTTAATAGTGGATATTATGAAGTCTTAGGATTTTTTTGATGGAGCTTGTCAAGATAGTCCAGGTAGATGTGGGGTAAGAGGAGTGTTATATCAGGATGAAAATCACAAATTCACTTTCAAAGTGGGTCTTGGTGAAGGCACCAATAATGTGGTAGAGTGGAAGGCTTTGATATTTTTGTTAAGAATGGCAGTGGAACAGGGAATAACAAAACTTCAAGTTTTTGGTGACTCAAAATTGGTGGTGGATTGGGCTTCAGGATTAGTGGGGATGCAAAATTTGATACTTAGGCCTTATTATGAGCAGGTGAAATTGCTAGAAGCATCATTTGTAGAGATATCTTATAAACATATCTACAAAGAACTAAATGAGGAAGTGGATGGTCTATCAAAAGTTGCCTTGGATATTCTAGTTGGTACTTGGTTAAAGGAAGGAGTAGTGTGTGGGACTGTGATTCCACCATAGTCTACTCCCTTTTGATACTTGTTTCCTTTTGATAGAAGTTGTGGTTTAGGATACCTTTTGTGTTCTTTTTGATGTCTTTTGATAATTAAGGTCATATCTATAAGATGACTAATGGCTATAGGGCTGAAGTACCAAAATGACACTCTATAAGATGATTGAAGGCTTGCACCAGGCTACTTAACTTTTATTGTAATAGGTCTGATAGATTTTTCAAAGAAATTTGAGTCATTATCGGGAGATTTCAGAATAGCTCTAAATGAGGTTGTTTAGTAAGGCCTATATGAGGGTATAAAATACCCATCTCATTGTAATTCTTTTCAAATGTTGTAATAAAATTTACTAATGTGAAGCTATACTAAATTAGCCACCACCCACAAATATTATGGAAGTTCAAAGTTTCATGGGTTTGACTAGATACTATAGGCATTATGTGAAGGATTACACCAATATAACCTCTCCAATAACTAACCTTCAAAGGAAGGGAAAAGAATTCAAGTGGATGGATAAATGTGAGGCAAATTTTGATCTGCTTAAACAAAAACTCACTACACCTCCCATATTAAATATACCATATCCATAGGGTAGTTTTTCTATTTGTACAAATGCATCATTGGAAGGTTTGAGAGGAGTGCTCTCACAGGATGGAGCAGTGGTAGCTTTTGGTTCAAGGAAACTGAAATGACATGAGGGCAATTATGTAATCCATGATCTAGAATTAGAAGCGATGGTATTTGCTCTTAAAATTTGATAACATTATTTGGTAGGGAGACCCTTTGAGTTGAGGATAGACCATAAAAGTTTGAGATACATATTTACTCAACCCTTGTTGAATGCCAAATAGAGAAGGTGGATGGAATTTCTTGTTGAATATGATTTTGGCATTGAATACATCAAAGGGAAGGAAAATAAGGTTGTCGATGCACTAAGTAGAAGAAGACACATAGCTATCTTATCTCGCATCCATGTAGACTTTATGGAACAAGTTAAGGAAATGCAACATTAGGATGTGTTTTGCAATCAAATTTGGGAAATGATGGAAAGGAAACCCGATGAAAATAAGGATTTCAACTTCAAATATGGTTTCTTATGTTATAATGATAGGGTATTAATTCTTGAGGCTGGTGAACTAAGAAAAATGATAACGAATGAAGCACACAAATATCCATATTCTGCTCACCCAAGAGGGGAAAAAATGAGAGAGAATATGAAGAAAACTTTCTACTAGACATGAATGAAGAGGGACATAACTAAATTTATCATTCAATGTCTTGAATGTAAAAAATTAAAGGTAGAAAACATACATCCTATAGGACTATTGTACCCTCATGATGTACCTACACAAAAATGGTAGGTTATTTCGATGGATTTTATCATAGGTTTGCCAAATACCAGATTCCAAAATGATGCAATCTTAGTTGTGGTCGACAGATTGATCAAGGTTGCATATTTTATACCCAAATATACCAAGGATGATGTCATGATTATGGCTAATAGATTTTCCAAAGACACATTTAGGCTTCATGATTTTTTGAAAGTGATCATTTCAGATATGGGATCAAGATTCACATTCGAGTTTTGGCAAGCTTTACATTATGCCATTAGCACTAGGCTAAACATGAGTTCTACATACCACCCAAAATTTGATGGAAAAACTGAAAGGGTAAATCAAATTTTAGAGGATATGCTTTGCATGTATTATATGGATCAAAAAACCTAATGGGAATATTCTCTACACTTGGTAGAATTCACCTACAACAACGATCACCATTCAACCTTAGGCATGGTAGCATTTGAAGATCTATATGGTAAGAGGTGTAGGACATGATTGACTTGGGATAATCTAGATGATAAGGTTGTGCATGGACCATATATGGTCAAGGAAATGGAGCAACAATTAAGGACGATTAGAGAAAGGCTTAAAGAAGCTACGAATCATTATAAGAGTTATGCCAATCTTAAGAGATCGTGAAGAGAGTTTACTGTAGGTGACAAAGTTTTTTTGAGGGTGAGACCAAAGAAGAGTGCTATCAAGTCCATAAAACTATATCCTCATTTTGTTGGACCCTTTAAAATACAAAAAATATTAGTCCTATGGCATAATGAATTACGTTACCATCCAAATTGTTGAAGATTCACGACACCTTTCACATTTCACTCCTAAAAAATATATATAGCTAATATTGATCATGTGTGGGACTTTTCTAAACTACAAATGGCAGATCTTAAGGTTATAGAGGTTTGACCAATAATAATCCTTGATTTTCATTCCAGATGAGGAAATAAATTTTGGAGCAATGCAAGGTCTAGTGGGACCATTACTCTAAAAGAAATGCTACTTGGGAGAAAGTAGTAGATATGCAAAAATATTTTCCATTCTTGTTTGAAAGTGCATTCTAAATGTTGTTTTATGTTAAAATTTATAGATACACAGAGGACTATGTTAGCCTAAGGGGAGGAGGATGTCTTGACCCTCCCTTGGTAGACCTTTTACTAGATAAATTCATGTTGACTATGATGCTTGTAGATGGAATGTATGATGGAGGTTGTGCTTGATTTTGTAAAACTTTGGTTTAATGGAAAAATAATGTATCATGTCAAGTGAAATGATGTGATGACTTATTTATTGAATAATGAAACCACATAGATAAAGGCTTTCTACACAATAGTATATCATGACTTGCATAGGAAAAATATATTAAACTTTGAGTGGAAGTTTGGTTGCTATTGATAATTTTTCCTTGTTATGATTTCATTTGCTATAACCATTTTTAGAAAAGATTCCATAGGTTTAAAAGAACTTTAGTGAAAATATATGAATATTTTTTTATATTCGTATATAAACAGAAAGATTTTTTTATTTTCTTCTTTTTAAAAAAAGAAAAAGAAACCGTTAAAGATAAATATTTCAATATCAAGGATGGTTCTTATTAAAGTTGCTTTTTTCAACTTACCATGAGAAAGAAAACTGAATATATAAAATATGTAGAGTAGCAAAAACCATACACCTGAACATGTAATATGAAATCAAATTGACAAGAAATGTCATATAATCATAATGAAAAAGAAATATACAAAATAGGGTGTCCTTTTTAATTAATATTCAAAATTATCTTTACAAAGCGGTTACAAAATATCCCTCTTAGGGATTACACCAATTTGATACAAATTACAAATGATAACCCCACAAGGGTAGGTGTAATTTGCAGAGTTTTTGCTCTCCCAAAATTGATTATGGAGGGTTTCTTTACGACCTTCGCTTGATGATGTAAAGATTGAAGGATCTTTATGATGAAGAGCTCCTGATAAGGCCTGATACCTGCACATAAAAGCACTTACAAGACATCAATAGCACATGTGGAACCTCTCAAGATGAGGTCCATTTCCATGAATAACAATTAAAAGAAAAATGTTAAAAACAATAAAGAAACACACAAAAAAATGTGCTAAACTATGTTAAAAATCAAATTAAATGCTACTAAAACTAATCTAATTAAAAAAACATAGAAAATCAAATGTCACCGAGAGGCTGTCATAGGGTACAACGACTAGCTCTATTATCCATTAGAGGGTACATCGACTACACCTACGGGCCGCTTTGGGGTGAAGTGACCACTGAATAGAGAGCTTGTTCTTCATGCTCGATGCGGGGAAACATTTGATTTGTCTGTTAAATTGATGTTCAAGGATCGTGTGCTTCAAAGCACAGTTAAATCGCAAGAAATTGGCTCAAATTCAGGGTGAATTAGGATGCACAATGGTAGGATTTGATCTTAAAACTCCTAAGAACTCCATTGATGGGCATGCAAGCTTCACGATTGGATTTGGGTAGCACTTTGTTGCATATGAGAGAAGGTTCTCTCTTTTTCACAAATAAAAAACACTTTGTTGCATTCCTATTCAATATCATCTCTCTATTTTGTGAATTTTTGGGCATCTTTTATAATATTTTCCAATTGCAATCTTGGCTTGCAAGGGAAGTCAAGATCAAGATTCAGTTATAATTTAGGTAATCCAAGCATCGCATCTAGAAGCTTCTTGTGGTTAATCATTATGCACAACTTGCTCTATAATTGATTTGGCTCAGCTATGGGAGCCCAAGTTTTTTATAGGCATGGCCATCCTAGGGTGGAGCGACCAGGCTCGGAGGCCATCATAGGGTCTAAAAGTTGTTGGAGGTCGCTCCTAGGTATGACAGTCCAAGCTGAATAGGACATATTGTCCTTGTTTGAGTGGTTAGAACCATTGTTAGGTCTTGGGAAGGCCTAAGATGAGTCATATGGCCTAAAAAGGTGTCCATATGGGTAGCCTCCTCAACATGACATATTTTAAGTGTCTATAAATTCCCATTTTTGAGATATGTTGTGTGAAAGCACAACACTGAGAAAAAATACACAAACTAACGTCACATTGCAGGTTGATTGATGTTCATTGATCTGGTTAACTTTAGATACCCCAATCATGGAAGGAGCTTGCATTTTCAAATCATTACCTCCAATAGTTTGGTGAACTTAATTTGTATAAAACTTTGGTGAATTTGAAGGTATTCGGGTAGCGTTGTTAAGCTACATGGACCGTTAGTATAGACTGACAAAGATTTAGTTTATCATTTTTTCTTTTTGCCCCAACAAACAGGGAAGCTTATGATAGTTGTTAGCAATGATTCTTGGACAAATGCAATTTGCATGATTAAGTGTATAATTATTGATTTTTATTATGAATTCTTTAATTATGACTACCCCCTCAAGTGACAAGTTGATGAGGAAATGGCAAGTGATGAAAGCAACAAGTCATTTGACCAAGATGACTAACCTGATTGTTTCAAGATGATAACAAATGTAAAAGGGAAAGTCATGTTATAGCTATGATTTCAACCATTATTAGTAAGTGTACATATCTATCCCGTGGAGCAGTCTAGCCACATGGCTTTCTTAGGGAATCAAGTTGATAATAATTTAATTAAATCTTGAGGTGAATCACTATGTTTTATGATTTGATGAAATTTCAAAGAAGAATGAAACATATGCCTCATTCCCGTGGAGTAGTTTGACCTCATGGTCTTCTTGGGGATTGAAGTGAAGATATTTCAATTCATCATTGAATGCTTTTGGTTCAATTGGCCTTATGGTAATTTTTTACTCATCTTACGAGATTGCATGGATAGAGAGTCACTGCAACCACCAAGTGTATATGGTAAATTACTACGTACGAGATGCACTTGAGATTTTGTGTAATTTGATTTTTTTGTTAATTTTAAAATTTTGATGAAAGTGGACCATTAAATGCTATTAAATATCTAAATTAAAGCTCATGATGCTGACATAATGACCACATTTATTTCCATTTGAAGGCCATCATGGGGTACAATAGTTACAATCTGTAAATACCAGGGTCGTCCCGGGATACATTGATCATGCCAAAGTACAACTGCTTCATCCTAGGGCAGTCATGAAATTTGGAAAATATAAAAGCAAATTTTCCATTTTTATTGTCATTGTGACATATTGTAATGAGAAAAAAGTGAGTTGTGAGATAGAAGAGAGAGATTTTGACAAGGAACACTACCGAACTCTCTATAGACAATCATGACTGACCAATTAGAGGCTTTGATGAGTGGAGGAGTTGGAGCTCCTAAGGTAGAATACTCCATCTATCTCTCCTAAATTATGCAAATTAAAATGAACCTCACTAATTAATGAGAAAAAATGAACCTCATTAAATTGTTGGTAAAGAATCTTACCCTAGCTTAGGAATGTAGATTAGGCTAGCTTAGGAGGGTATGTTTAAAATTCTAGGTATTTTTAGGATGGGAAGTGACCCCACATAAATGCCACTATAGGATTGTCCTGGGCAGAAGTGGATCCCCTTTGGCGAGAAGGGGGCCATCATGGGTATGGTGACCACATTTGAATTCCAATGACCAAACTTTTAACCATTGGGATGGTCGTACCAGGGTCTAGTGATGACACCTAGCGATCGTTGGGGCCTAGAGCGACCTTCCAACTTTAGAATTTTTATTTTATTTTTTGGAGTTTTTGATTGGATTTTTTATTTTTTTGATTTTTTGTATTAATTTGTGCTTTTGGGTGTCATACTTTGATAGCTCATGCTAGAGAACCTACCATATTTACTTATTTATAGAGAGAGATCGATGCTAATGATTGGATTGGGCATAGTTTGGGGTGATCAACCTCAAACAAATAGTGCACCTGCCTACAATGATGTCGAATTAGGCATATCTCACAGTCCTAGCTCATCATTGGGATAGTAGGACCAACACTTTCCATCTCCTGACTGGTGAGATAGTGGTAACATTGGAGGATGTCTATAGGATTTACAAGATCCCTATTGAGGGATAGGCCATTACCTCCACTCCTCTTCAAGATTGGCTGAGGGTTCTACAATAGATATTTGGTGATAGGATGGATGAGGCTTTTATAGGGTTGGACCATGGCAAAATTGTAGTTAGCTCATGGTATGAGGAGGATGTATTCTCTTGGTGGTAGGTTATGGTAATGTATATTATCTGCAATGTCTTACTTCCCAACTCATCAAGCACAAGGTTCCTTTGGAACATCTTCGACATGATGCAATACTTGCTGGAGTGTGATCTACAATATTTGATTATCATGGCATGTGAGAGTACACTATTAGCACACATATATGATGAGTTGTACAAGATACAACATAGGAGGTACACTAGATTGGGATGCAATTTGTTGCTTTAGATATGAGGATGAGAGCATATTTGGGTGGATCATCCCATAGGACTACTAGCACCCCAATATAATATAGGGGACATAAACATTGGGTATGTAGCTCGATAGGCATGAGATCAGGAAGTTGGCCAAAGTCGACCACATGTAGGTCGATTGGTACAATATGTTGAGTCATTGGATAGACTATAGTGTGATCAGGTCATATAGAGATCTTACGTGGATTGCCCTCACTAGAGTGAGGTGACAACGTACTTGGATTAAGTGAGATGTGGGAGGTGGTTGATTGGGTAACACGAGATCAAGTGAGAGTATTTCCAATACTCTTAAGTAACTCATTAGTTCATATTTTACCAAGATGTGTTAGAGGAGCCAGTCCTCTATCATCACTGCAATGACAAGACACAACTTGAGCTACCTCAAGTGGAGGCATTAGCATATGAGAAGGATCCTACAGTAGCAGAGACTAGCTTAGTGGATCTAAGGACTAGTGTAGAGTATGATACTTGGTGGATCACCTAATTATGGTAGGGTGGTGATCTAATGGGTAGGCCTATAGTGGCGATAGCGAAGGAGGATGAAGATGGTGATGAGTGCATTGTAGGATCGAGGAGAAGTTGGTACATGCTACAGTACAAGTAAAGGAGCCCTAGGAGGAGGGTGAGGGTGATGAGGATGACCCTATCGATGAGATGACTCAGTTGAGAGTGCAACTACATACTAGAGAGGGATGAATAGTAGAGTAGGATACTACTCTCGCTATAGTCCATAGTCAACTTAGTAGTGGGTAGTAGCTATGGAGGGGGTACTTTGAGGAGAAATATCTCCTCAAGGCCCAGTTGGCCACTACATAGATAGAGATTGATAGAGTGACTGCAAAGAGGGATGCTTTCTAGACTCAGCTGATAGCCATGACAATTGAGAGGGATGCTAGGATAGCCAAGAGGGATGCCAGGATAGCAGAGCAAGATGCTCTACAAATTCAACTACTTGTTATAACTGCAGGTTTAGGATAGGCTATAATAGGTATCCAGGCTGTAAGGGATGTGGTAGGGTTGTAGGTTGAGATAGCTAGACTACGGACTCTAGTTGGTCAGTATGATGCTTGGTGCCAGTCTGATGGCACATACATTTTATAGCTAGAGGGTTGGTTCGTGATGCTCGATGGTACTCTACCTGAGTGGTCCACCATAGGAGGATACTAGAGGATTCAGTGTAGTGATTCTGGAAAGTCCTTAGTGCAACCTAGTCACAGATCATCAGCTCACCCAAAGATATCAGTGACTAGTGGTTCTAGGTAGTCTCGCAAGGATGAGGTTGAGAGTGGAGGCAAAAGTGACGGTATAGGGCTAGCCTGACTTATGTTATGTATGATTTATATTTTTTAGAGTGCAAGGTCTGAGGACCTACTCTATTGTAGCCTCCGGGCATTTTGTATCATGATGTAGTTATGATATTCTCATATATATATGAGATCTTTTATTTATGCCTCGTTATGTGTTATGGTTTTGATTTATGTTATGGTTGCATTTATGAATGTAATGCTTATATGATGATGTATTGTTCTATATGTACGATGTACTAATGACATGCAATAGTTAGATTATTGATGTATGATTAGATTCTGTAATCTAGATGTATGCATGTAGTACTATGTATGTGTATATGGATGCAATGTTAACTTGTTAAATGCATGTTTAGATTTGTTTTATTGATTATGCATTTAATTTATGTTATATGATATGGTGGATGTAATGCATTAATTTCACATGGATGGTCTAATGCAAATGTACATGTATGCTTTAATCGTTTAAAACATAATAAATGAATTATTATTTGTGTTTAACAGACTAATGGCAGACACCATGTAATGTATAAAATTCATGAATTAAAATGTTAACCCTTATCATAAGAATTAAACATTTACACATGCATATGTGATATGAAATTATGTGGGATGTAGGGGCTTTTTCTATAAGATTTTGTAAACTAAAAGGTATGCATAAAATAGTCAGTGGCCATCTAAATATCATTGTTGATATCCATCCGGTATCTATCCTATTTTATAAAGACCCCTTAATAAAAAAAACATTTATAAGTAAAATTGTGCATGTTGATGAGATGATTTGTTGCTATGAAGGGATTTTTGAGGTTTTAAGTGAGACTCAAACACCCTAGTTGATTGATAAAAAGTTGTATATGACTACACAAGACTTCTATAAGATACAATATTGTTAAGAAGACCCAACTATTTATTATCCTTGTGTTTGCAAAGTGAATATATTATATGATGCATTAAGACTACCTCATTACCAAACGGGTTTCATGCAACCCGTTATTGTAATGAGCATCACCATATGATCATCCTAATCTTGAGTTTGAATGCAGTTAGACTAGACTACTAGGCAATATAAGCTGCTAAAAAGCTAGCTCATCCAAAGGTAACATTGGTCTGTACAAAAGGTCACTAATGTGACAGATATATTGCTAGGCGTAAGGCTACTCCATTGCCATGCGGGTTTCATTCAACCCATTATTGTAATGAATATCACCCCATGACTTTTGATTACTGAAGATTCTAGGGATTCAAGCTCATTACCCTCTTATTTTATTTTGATTATTTGTGATACTTTCTCATGTTTAGTGGTGGAAATCACGGTTTTATTTTTTTTTAGCAAGGGATTTGCTTAGTGATGAAAATCACTGTTTATTTTGTTTTGTTTTGGGAATTTTCTCATTTTGTATAAGAGCAAGAGATTGTTTAGGTAGGGTAAGCTTGTACTTTTATCAATTATCAACATTCTAAACCATGCACATAATAAGATGAGCAAGGGAAACCCTTCTATTAAGGTGACAAGGATCACTTTGGAGTGTCATCTTTCCTTGTTCAGACTCGTATTGTTAATATTAAAAATTTTGTTGGGATTTTGAGATAAGAAAGGTACTATCAAAACTAGACCTTATGTTCTAAAAGCCAAGATAACTTCCTAAAAAATCTAAAAAGATAACTAGGGATGGTTGAATGACCAAAAAACCCTAGTACACACCCAATAGAAACTCACAAGTTATGTTAAAAAACACAGTTACTCACAAGAAAAATATGAATGGTAATGATACATGGATTCATGATTGATATACAAACATGGTGTCATTTGTAAGAAGGTAAACACAACCTATCGTAATGCTGCAATGGATGAATATGCCTAATGCAATGCAAATGATGAGTGCATATGATGAAATGCATGATAACATAATGTAAAAAATTTATATTTTAATTTTTTGTATTGTTTTTGTGTTTTTATGATTTCTAATTTGTTTGGAATTTTTGATGATTTTTTTTTGTTTTTGTACTTTTTGATTTTTTATGATTTAAGTATAAAATGCTCGTAGATGAAGAATATTGAGATGTTCAGGCTCCTCAACACCTTCTAGTAAAGTTAGGTGATAAGTTCCTACTCCTATTTTCTTTGTTACTACAAAAGGACCTAACCAATTGGCCATAAATTTATCCCTTAGACGAGGCAATAGGTTTGAGTTATGTTGGTTCTCTTTCAACACAAGATCCCCAACCTTAAATTATTTTGGATGGACTTTAGTATTATAAGCTCATTTAAGAAAATCTTGGTAAATGTGAACATGCTCGAGAGCATTCACTCATCGTTCATCAAGAAGGGTTAATTGATCGAGGTGAGCTTGTCATGATGTGTCATCATCGATGAACTCTTTCAATAAGACTCGTAATAATGGAATTTCTAATTCCAAGGGCATAATGGTCTTAGTGCCATACACTAGCAAAAATGGGGTTTGCCCCAGTGGGTATCCGAATGCTAGTTTTATAAGCCCATAAAGCTAGAGGTAATTAAAGGTGTCAATCCTTGTGATTCTTCTTGACATTTTTTAATATGGCAACTATAGTTTTATTAGAGGCCTCAGCCTGCCCATTTGCTTACGGGTAAGAGGGTGTTACAAAGCTATGTTGAATGTTAAAGCCCGCACATATTTGTTATTGAATTATGTCCCATTATCCAATATTATTTTGGATGGAATACCAAAACGACATATAATATTATGGAGTATAAACTTCACAATATAAGGTCCAATCGTAGTGGTCGAAGGGATTGCTTCCATCCATTTATTAAAGTACTCATTAGTCATTATAATGAATGTGTGATGTCCTGAATATGGAGGAGATATCTTCTCGATTAGATCGAATCCCCACTGAGAAAAATACCAAGACAATTGAATCGGTTGCAAGGCCTAAGATGGTGGGTGTGAGATATTAGCATGATGTTGATACTTTACACACTTCCTGACATATGTGCAATAATCCTTCTCCATCATGGGCCAATAATAGCCCATTCTAAGGATGTGCTTGATGATATCCATACCGTTGAAATGACCATCGTAGATACTGTCGTGAGCTTAAAATATTGCTCAAGTAGTTTCTTGGGGCTTAAGACAATGAAGGAGGAGTCCATCATAGCTCCGACGATACAGGATATTTCCTAGCAATACATACCTAGTTGCTTTCTATTTAAATGCTTATTTTGTGGTATGCAATAATTCCTAAGGGATACTACCAATATTTAGGTAATATTTTAATTGGACGAGCCAATCCTAATAAGCTTGAGATTCAACTGTCTGAACAACTTGTTCTTGTTGTAATTAATTATGCACAAATGCAAATTGGGAGATAACCTTATGATGAATGGTAATGACATTATTTGAAGGACCTTGTGAGATCAAGGACCCCTAAGATGCTTGTTTAGAAAGTCTCATGCTTTGTAGAACCACTCGTTATTTGGTTCTATCTGAATCACATGGATTGATTCTCTATTGTTTGGAGCCTCATGCAACATCACTGATTATGAGAGTGTTTTAACATGGATGCTTGTAAAATCGATGGAAGGATTTTGAGGAATTAAGGATCCCAAATATGCTAGTGTGTCCATGAAGTGATTAGACGTATGAGGGATTGCCTCGATATCATACCATTCTAGTTGGGCTAGTAATGTGTCCACAAGCTCCTTGTAAGCTTTCAAGATGGGACATTTACATTGATAAATATCTTTCACATGGTTTACAATGGGTAAGGAGTCACCAAAGATATTAAGATTTTTAATATTCATGATGATAGTTGTTTGGAGACCCAAGATTAGAGCCTTGTATTGAGTGTTATTGTTGGTGCAAGGAAAATCAAGTTTAAAATACAAGGGCATATGAGCTCCTTGCGGTATGAAAAACATGATCCCTACACCACCCCCTTGCTCACACTTGGAACCATCGAAGAACAAAGTTATGTCTGCTTTATTATCTGGTTCTTGGGTTAGGGTGATTCAGATAGTGCAAACACTACATCACCAAGTAACTATATCATGAGAGGCTTATCATCCTGAAGAGGTACCTTTGCTAATTGATAATTTATGACTTGACCTTTGATGTATTTTTGACTAATGAATTCTAGATCGAATTATGTCAATAGCATGATCCACTTTGTGGTTCGCGTATTGTGATATGTGCGACTCATCATGTACCACAAAGGATTTTATTTTGATATTATATATGTGGTATGACTTAGCATGTAGTGATGAAGTTTTTTGGTAGCAAATACCACTGCTAAGTAGAGCTTTTCAATGTATGCATACTTCAACTCATAACTAACCAAGGTGTGACTAATGTAATAGATAGCTTGCTCTCTATTTTATTTGTTCTTTTAGGCTAACATGGTTCCCAGAGCAAAGTCTATGGCTGAAATGTATAGCAAGAAAGACACACTTGGTCAAGGTGGTGATAACATTGGTGGCGATGCCAGGTACTATTTGATCTCGTCAAAGACCTTTTGACATTTTTCATCCTAATTGAATGGAACCCCCTTGTGTAGTAGTTGATTCATAGGTCAAAATTTATCCAACAATTGTGCTATGAAGCGCTTGACGGATGCTACTTTGCCTTGTAAGTTGTGAAGCTCTTTGATGTTTGTGGGAGGAAGCATTTCTAGAATTGCTTTGACCTTTGCAGGATCTACTTCGATCTCTCTTTTAGAGACTATAAATCCTAAGTTTTTTCTTGATGCACATTTCTTAGGATTCAACCTAACTTTATGCTCTATCATACGATTGAAGACTTTTCACAGAACTTCTGCATGCTCTTCACGCAATAATGATTTGGCGAGCAAATCATCTATGTAATCCTCTAGTGAATATGCATGTAATCATGAAAAATATATGTCATGACCTGTTGATAGGTTGCACCAACATTTTAAATACCAAATGGCATAACTTTATAGCAGAATATTCCCCATGGAGTGGTAAAGGTTGTCTTATGTTGATATTCAAGTTTAACACAAATCTGATTATAGCCTAAAAATCCATCCATAAGGGATAACATATCATGAGCATTATTTGCATCTACGAGAGCATCTATGTTCGACAATGGGAATACATCCTTGGGCATTACCTTGTTGAGGTCTTTGAAATCCGTACAAATACGGATCCTCCCATCAAGTTTGCCTACGAGTACCATGTTCGATACCCATTTCAGATAGTTAATGAGTTGAATAAATTCTACATCCAACAATTTCTATAATTCATCCTTAACCATTAAGGCGATTATTGGGTGCATATTTTTGAGCTTTTGCTTGACCAGTTTCATAGTGGAGTCTAAAGTAAGGTTACGTGTAACCAACTTCAGATCAAGACCCAACATGTCTTTGTACAACCAAGCAAATATGTTAGACTTCTCTATCAAAAGAGGTATGAGGATGGCTTTATCCTCAAGAAATAGAATCTCTCCAAATTTCAATTTGTTAGGATGGTTAGGTGATAGGGATTAGGAGTACATTTAATACTCACATGGATCGTGTGAATTAAATGCCACTTTTGTAAAGGCAAACATGCCTATAAATATATTTTTGGAATAATGCAATGATAATTTTTCATCGTGCTCATTATTGTGTTCTTGATCTCGAGTGTTCATTCCATATTAGTGGTAACAGATCTGAGTGTTGGATTGGCAAGTATCCTCTTCTTCTAGGCTAGTGTGGTTCAAAAGAGGAATGAGAAAATTACCAATGGATTTGGACTTGGAAGTACCACTTTTTCCTTTTTGTAAATGCTTTTGAGCACTTTTCATTCGAAAACTCTTATTGGGGTCCCTTTGACTACCAACCTTTAGCTAGCTAGGTCCATATGACTCTCGATATTCAACTATTGATCCAAGTTTCCACCCTTGGATTCATCATTCCTTTGACACCATGCTGCCAAATTCAATCCATTCATTGGATGAAATATCTCTATGGTATAGATAGATCGATGTTGAATTTTAGTTGATTCAAAAAGCCATTCTAATCGATGCTATGGTATCTGTTGAAGCCGACAACTCTGAATCAATACCTGGAAGCAAACCAGGGTTTATGGGTAGAAGGCCCATCATCCTTCTTCTGAGTGAAACTAAAAAAGAGAGAAACTCGAAGAAGTTTTTGAAAAATATCAACTCAAATTTTGAGTTTTAGTTGCTCCAAGATACCATAATTGCACTAGAACTTGCATCTACTAAAGATGAAAATCTTCCTACTATACTGGGAGATGAAATCATTACTGTTGAAAAAGATGAATTTATAGCCACACCTGGATTCAAACCAGGATCTGTAGGTGAAATACCCAACGTCTTTCCTTTAGACAATGTGGCTTTTGAAGCTCCTGATGCAGATCTGAGTTCCATTGAACCTTTTGATGTCGAGCCTGAAGACGTTTCATCGTCTACAATTGTTCTTGTGAGTCCTGCATCTTTGCATCCTAAAAACTTCGATCTCATGTTTCCAGATGTTGATCCACCATGGTTAGATCTAGTTCCACCATTTTTCTCCAACTTCCAATGTAGATCTGCTATAAAATGGCTTTCTTCATTTTTCGGTGCTATTTCATGCTCATTTTCAACAGATTTTTGCATCCTTTCTCAAAATAAATATCCATTTATTGGGCCAATTTTAAACACTCCAAGCATAGAACTAACATTTTATGGTACCGCCTACACGTTTTTTGATCTTGATCTACCTTGGTCTTCACCTATTTTTAGCATATATCCTATGTTTTACTATAATACTCAGACGTCAATCTCTTTGTTTTTACTCATCTTTGGCAAACTTCTACATTAATCGATGAAAATATGCTATCCTAGCCCATTTCAACCCTTAAATATCGTAGCTTATGATTTGTCATTGCTCGCATCTAATCCATGGCCACCACCCAGTGCTTAACCATTCGTTGCACCCTCTTTGATCGCGGTTGCTGCGCATACTACCATTTGACCCACTCCATGGCTGCCTCCACCATGTCGATCATCCAACGTCAAACCTTTGCCAATCATCGTATCTGGTTCTTAAATAGGATTGTACGGTGCCAAACGCCATTCTTAGGACACAAAAATTAAACCATTATGGTTCATGATTTTTTCAACAATATTGTGGTCCATGTTAGCCCCCTACCATTTGGTTAGATGCATCATCGAATGGCTTCCCGTTGTCTCGGTCAAATCCAGTCAGAGTTCGCCATTCCACCAATGTTTAATGCGAGGGCCATTTAATACACCGTAATTAAATTAAATTAACTTAAATTTTAATTTAATTTAATTTTTACATACCCTTTTCCTCAATTTAGAACAATAAATTAAATTAATTTTTTAATTATTATTTATTATTTTTATTTTTCACCGTTACCGCTTTCATAGTCATTGCATTCCACCTCGCATTTCATGCCATATTTCTTGTTGACCGTTGAAAGCCATTGCAATCATTAATTAATTAATGATAGTAGTCCCCAGTATTTGTTAAGGTTTGTGTCGAGTCATGTCGTGGACAGTTTATCCATCCTAGAGTCAATATTTTTTGCATCGATCAATCGCATTTATTAATGCGTGATATTTCATGCAATCACATTTTATTAATGTGTCATATTTTCATTCAATCACATTTATTAATGCGCCATATTTTATTCAATCGCATTTATTAATGCGCCATATTTCATAAATGCCATTTTCTCGCATTTATTTATGTGCCATAATTGCATCATCAATGCCTTTCATTAATGCTTGAGGTCCAACATTCAAAACCAAAGATTTCATGCCAACAAAATTCAAATTTTTTGCTTGGCATATTTTGTGCACATGGTTCGAGGTATATTTTGCTGCATCTTCTCCGACACTTCAGTTGCTGCTGTCTTCTGCCAAATTCAGGGACGCATTTCAACTGTCCGCTAGCATAGCAGTGTTTATAGTCATTGGAGAGCATTTTTCGAGCCTGATCCAGATCCAGTGTTAGATTTTGATTTTTTGAAGACATGTAAAACTTTGCTATTTTTGGTCTTCATATTTTTGTAACAAGAGTACATTTTTTGTTGTACCCGACACTCTTCAGCTACCCATCTTTCTCTTCAACACTTGTACGCATTGGGAACCAATGCTTCCTTAGTGGGGAGGAATGATAGGGATTAGGATTACATTTAATACTCACACGGATCGTGCGTATTAAATACCACTTTTGTAAAGGCAGACATGCCTATAAATATGTTTTTGGATTAATGTAATGATAATTTTTCATCGTGCTCATTCTTGCATTCTTGCTCTCGAGTGTTCATTCCATATCATTTATGCATTTGAAATTTCCACCATCTTATGTAATCCTAGCAAACTAGGTAGCCTTATATGATTTTAAAATGTGTACACATGAATTTAAATCTAGGATGTGTTGTCCATAGTCGCTACCTCATCAATAGAAAGTGAAATGAATCTAGCAAGTTTCACTTTCTCCCTCAGGTACTCCTTCTCAACTAATGATAGATATTTTACCATTTCTCAACCATTTTGATCTGACCACTGGGAACTAGGAAGGTTATGCACATCAACTAGTTGAGACATGTGCTTATAATCATTAAAATCGGATATGGGTCTACCCTTTTTGAGAATACTATATACAACAACAAGAGATTATGGTAGCTTAAAGTGATTGTCATATTCTTTTGCATATCTAACATGCATACATTCTGATGCATGCTTCCACCTAACATGTTTATTAACTTTACCATCAATTCCTATAACTTTTACATAAGCTTTGCCACAGTGTTTTTCTATTGTATCTATATTATTTTGTAGCCTATGATCCTTACCTAGTTTTCAACTTTTAATTTTGCATCTACATTATTTTTGATTGACTTTGTTATCCTTAGTCAGGACTGACTCTATAAAGGGAATTTTTTTTGGCGATTCAATCTAAAATGATATTCCAATAGCCTAGTTAGATGCCTTTCTCTTTTTACTATTTTTTTCTTGAAGATTCATAAGAAGTTTGTAATGTATTTGATTTATTTCTTTTATTTTCAAATGGCATGTCATTTTGAGGAATATCTTCAAGTGGAGACATATCAGGGTCAACTAGGTATTCTGCATAGTAGCATACAATACTATTCTTTATCATTTATTGATTTAACAAAAAAAACTTACAAACATAAAAAAGATTCATATCATCATGTAATATGGCCAGAGGCACATAATAAGAATTAATTATTTGAGGAAGAACATATTATTTAAAATAATTTCAAAATACACAACTAATTGTTTAGTAGTCAAAAATCGCTTGTACCTTGAATTTGCATAGTTGTTGATGGCTTGTTGGGTTTCGACATATGGCTAAGATATTTGAGGATACTCTTTTCAGCAAAAAATTGACCCCATTCTTTCCATCACCAGTAGGTGACATTTTTCTTGTAAATAAATGTTCTTCATTTTAGAAATTTAATAAAATGTTGAAGAGATCTTACTATTGTGGTGCCTCAAGATAATATTATGACTAGAATAAACAGATGGTTGGTTGATAGAAAATACATATCTGTTTCCAGGCATGCTTTATCATGATTTTTTTTATGTATGCCACTACTCTCTTTTTTGGAGATAGCACTTGTAACTAATAAGAGCACAAAAATAATCAATATACAAATTCAAATCAATTTAAGAAAAAAACTTGTGTAAATAAAATATAATTAAAGATACAAACTTGGAAAAATAAAAGATTATAGTACAAAATGGAATAGAAACAAAGAATCACAATATCTTTACAGAAACAGAGCATCATAATATCTTTTGAGAACTAAAGCATTTATCTATTTATAATTTTATAATAAAAAAGTAGATCTTAATAGAAACAGATAATCAAAGTGTTATAACAGAAAGAGAGAATTACATTTCCTAAGAGAAAATAGGGGAAACATGTAGAACAAGGCAAATTAGAGGAAAACATGGGAAACATAGCATTGACCTATTTTCAATAAATAATATAAAAACAAGAAAAGAAAAACTTGCAATTAGATGATAGAAAAATAGATCTTATTACTAGAACTGCTTTAACTCATATTCTCTAAAACTCTAAAAAATGATAAGATGACAGTTCATGATGTATTAAGAGAAATGTAGAATTAAGATATCTTAAGAGAAGGACAGGTAGTTAAGAAATTCATCAAAACACTCAAATGTGGAATAGAGGAAAACAAGAGAAAATAGAGAAAAACAACAAAAAATAAACTTGTAGTCGGTCCGAGTGTAGAATAGGGTTTGGATGTCAGTCAAGGTGTAGAACAAGGATCAACTATCAATCTAAGTGTAGAATAGGATTTGATAACTAGTCCGGGTGTAGAACTTGGTTCAACAGTTGATCCGGGTATAAAGAGGTTTGGTAGTTGATCTGGGTGCAGAATATGATCTAACAATCCGTTCGGGTATACAGTAGGATCTAAATGTTGGTTTGGGTGTAGAATAGAGTTTGACTATTATTTTGAATGCAGAACAGGGTCTGGTAATTAGTTCAGGTGTAGAACAAGGTTTGATAGTCCTTTCGAGTGTAGAATAGAGTTCGATAGTCGATTTGGATGCCAAATAGAGTCTGGTAGTTTATCCAAATACAAAATGATATTTGGATCTATCCAAGTGCAAATAAGAGTATGACAATTAGTTCAGGTGTAGAACATAATTCAATAGTTTATTTGGGTGCATATATGAATCCGATTTCAATCCGAGTAGAATTTTGATTTGGATCAACTAGTTTCCACACACAACCAAAGTTCGATGAAATTTTGCAATAGATCAAATGTTTCAATTCATCTTTTCACTTAGAAGGTTTCACTTTTTAATGTAGCTACTCGATTTTCTAATAGTTTGAATATTTTACATGAAAAAGTATCATTGGCATATTAATAATATATACTGGTAAGGGGAAGGGTGGGATGGCTCCAGTGTCAGGTTCCCTGGGACTGTCCAGTCCCACTTTTCCATTTCCCTTTCCCCCTCCCAAGGTTGTTCTCCAGCCTAGTTTTTGGGATCCCTAGGTTTCTTAAGTTTCCCATTTTTGACTGGTTTGTTGTTCTGCAAGGAGGGTGTTGTGGTTCCTGGCCCTGAGTACCTTGGTTTGACGGGTTTCTAACTAGCTTGGGGGTGGCTGCTAGAAGAGGATTGGCTCTAGTTTCCCATTCATTGCTCGGGATCCTCATTTGCACTCTTGTTGGCTTTGGGGGGCTTGTTCCCACAGATGATGTTCTTTCCCAGTCATTCTAGGAACTCTTTACCTTTGGGATCTCCTTGTAGATACGATGGTTACTTATTTTTTGGATGGATCCTTGGTTTCCTCCTACAGTCTACCCTTTTGGTCTTGGGGGGACCCCAAGCATGCAACTACGACATTCCCTGGATTCATCCTCTAGCAGACAAGGGTGGGACTGGAAGATTTCTTACTGGTTATTTTAGTGGTTTATTTCTTTATAGATTTATTGATCTTGGGATGGAGGCTCATCATCATCTAATGCAAAGGCAATGCTAGGGTTTTCAACTTGATCTCAAAATCCTCTGCTATCATGGGCACTCATGGGACAATTTTGCTATCTCCCCTATACAATTTGCATCCTAGATCTGGTTACAGGGGAGATCCGGTGATCTTGGGGATTTTCCATTATTGTTGTTCCATTTCTAGACCCTGCCCCAACCTGGTTAGCTCGTAATCCTGTTGGTGAGATACTAGTGTTGTGGTTCTTCAAACCATTTTTATGTTGAGTTTTCCATTGGACGGGATTCTCCAAACCTACTGGTTTTCCACTGGGTGGGTTTCTCAAATAAGTTTTTCTGTTGGTTTTCCTGCTGGGCAGGTTTTGTTCATATGGTGGTTTTCCCACTGGGCAGGATCCTTCATATATGCTATTTTTCCTACTGAACATGATTGTCAAAATCTGGTTTTCTAACGGTTTTCTCACGAGGCAAGGTTTAGTTTTTGTTGCTGGTTTTCCCGTTGGGTGAGATTTTTCGAATCTACTAGTTTTTCCTGTTGGGTGGGATTTCTATTTTGGTGGTTTTTGACTGCTTCCTACTATGCGGGACTTTTCAAATCTACTATTTTTCTCGCTATATGGGATTGTTCATATCTAGTTTCTACTGGTTGTCCTGTGGGATAGTTTCTTGTTTTATGCTAGGTTTCCCACTGGGTGGGATCCTCCAAACCTGTTGTTTTTCCTACTGGGCGGGAGTTTTTAAATAAGATTTTCTACTGGTTTTCCTGCTGGGCAAGTTTTTTTTTTATGCTGGTTTTCCCGTTGGGTAGGATTTTTCAAATTTGTTGTTTTCCCGCTCAGTAGGATTCTTCAAAGTTGGTTTTTTGCTGGTTCTCCCAAGGGGTGGGTTTTTGATTTTCTGCTGGATTTCTCGCTGGGTGAGATTTTCCAAATTTACTGGTTTTTCCCACTGGACGGGATTTCTATTTTGGTGGTTTTTGGCTGCTTCCTGCTGGGCGGGATTTTCTTTTTTTTTGTTTTTTTGTTTTTTTTTGTATTTACATGGTGGAATCGGTAGTCGCCACGAATCCGGGCAGGCTGACCAGCTTTTATGGCCGCAACAGTATTCTGCGCTATTCGCCCCAAAAACTGCCACACAGATCTTCGCGCAGTCCGCCCCTATAACCACCATGCCACAATCATTTTAAACCTTTTACGTCGTTGAAAGTGCCAGGAAAGGGACAAGAGTTCAGTCCGATGAGGCCCGAGATTTGAACCTTGGACCTCCGCCCCCATTATAGGGTTTGGATGAACCAATTTGTCTACACCTCGGACCTTGCTGGGCGGGATTTTCAACTTCATCATCTGGTTTTCCCACTGGGTGGTATTTTTTAATTCGGTTGTTTTTGACTGTTGGTTTGGTCGATTGACCTATTGTAAAAAGGTTTTGGGATCCTTTCAAAACCCGCTTATAATATAATTTTAAATTACAAAAAAAATATATATATATATACTGGTATAATTAGAGAATTTATTGGGATAAGTTAAAAATTTAATAATTTTAAAGTGAAAAGGGTCCTCGATTTAGGCAGGAGTGTTGGTGATTTTAAAAAAAATCCATAATACTATAATCAACGCATAGTGAACCGACCCCTAGAAAATTTTTGTCCCAAAAAATTTTGAGCGAATGGGTCGACGTCCAAGGTCCCTCAAATTCTTTAATTTGCATTTTCAAAAATGTTAATATTCACCCAAATTGCAAATATTCGTCGTTGTGCATAACCCTGCTTTTATGTATTAGACACTTGAATGTTGACCTCTTCTTCTCTGTTGGTCACTTAAGTGTTGGTCAATTATGTGTCGGCCTATCCTTCTATTATGGATAATAGATCCACTAAATAGATACTTAACATGTCTCAATGCTTCTTTCTTTTTGTATCCTATGAGACTCTAGACAACACTCTAGTAGCGCTATTGTTTACTTGTAGAATAAGACTTATTTCAAAAAAAACAAATAAGTCAAGACCAAGAGTGATATTTCTCTTGTTAACCTAATGCTTCTAGTTTTATAAATAACCAAAACTTCTATATACGTCTATATGTCCTTATCTCTAGAGGTTTCATATTTGTACTTCTTAGTACTCCTCTTATCTATGCTTCTCTAGCTCTGGAAGGTTTGATGTTTCTTAATCTCTTGGAAGCTATGATGCTTCTCTATATTTGGAAGCTATGATGCTCTTCTACCTCTAATAGCTATGATGCTCCATAATATTTGTACTATAACTCTGATGTCTTAGGTCACACCTAAGAACAATATAATTCTCCTCTTCTCTAGAGAATCCAAAATCTCTATCAGGGTGACTATGAATATCTTGGTATGCCCAACTATCTTCTAATTTGACTCTCTTAATCACCTCTAGTTGAGTCACGTCCAACTATCTCGTAAGTTGTCCCTTAATCAATCTTAGTGGAGTCCTAGTCTTCATTGGTTTTCCTTGAACCAAGTGGGAAGACCCAAGCATCTAAATAAGAGTGACTTATCCTTGTCCCCTCTATATATACTCAATCAAACCTTCAAAAATAGAGTCCAATTCTTCACTACTTTCAAAGTGGATAGACTCCAAAAATATCTCTATCAAGAATGGATAAAGTTAAGTGGTAGTTCTAATACCATTATTAGCTTTTAAGCTTAACTATCTCAAAATATCACAGGTCCTAATGTAAATAAGCCAAAAATATTATAGATCTAAATATCATTTATCAAGAGTAGATAATAAATGAGCAATCAAATATATATATCTAGGACAATATAATAAATAAATAACATCACTTGTAATATCAAATATGAATATAAATGACCAAAATCATTCATGCACATGCATGACGAATACTTACAATAATTAATTGCTCAAAATATGTATACAAGCTTTATTATCAAATGCTTGCTATGTGGTGATAATTTATAGACCTTTTTTCCAATAAATTGTATGGAGCAATATTCATAATATAGAGATATTAATGTGACTCTTTATATACTTAACTACTATTGTCCATATGACAACTCCCATGACCTTTGGTTTATCATCTTGCCACTTGTATACTAGACTTTTCACTGTCTTCTTATATGCATACTTGAATCTATGACACTTGAACACTTCTACATGACTCTTACTCTCCTACATGCACTCCTAATACAAGACACTTGTGCACATCCTCACTTTACATATTTACACACTTACATATATGACACGTGCACATTCTTTCAATACACACTTGCACTCTTACTTACATGACACTTGTGCCTTAATTTCTTTTATCTACCTCAAAGCGGATTAAAAATAAATAAATAAACCTTGGGACCAATGTCCCACATGCGTCGAGCAAGCGCATCCAATCTCATTTAAAAATGAAAAAAGTCCCTTGTTATATTAATTACTTACAAGCAATCAGAAGTTGCCCTTTTTGTCGCACGATCCACCAATGACAATGTGTCACCTGTCAACGAATGACCAAGTGCCACATTAGCTGATCAGTGCAAGTCATCACCGTGCCATGTCATCTCACCATGTCACGTCTACCAGGTTAACACCAATCAGGAATCACCACGTTAAAAGGTTCACAGGGGTCCACGTCAAAAGGAGTTTCGTAATGCACTTCCATCCAGATGGTGTCAGCTTAGTGCCACGTGTTCCTAGGGTTTTGCACCAACGACATCAATACCAGTTGCAATTGACATACAAGTTAGGATCCATGTGAAAAATAAGAGGTTGCCACATAAGTTTTAGATTGTTTGCCACTTGTTCGTGCTTCATCATCGATTGACATCGCCTATCTTAGAATTTGTGCCTTGGAGTGTGTGTAGCTAGGTCATTAATTTTAATTTAGCAAGTTTGATATGCTAAAGGTTCGAGGCGGTCATTCTGTCATAGATCCCACATCTATCAAAAAGTGCATGGTATTCCGATCCATCAGTGGGTGGAATTCCATGCGGGAGAGAGCAATTGGTTAGGTTGTGCAGGGAGCATCGGAGTTCATAATGAAGGATATGCACCCTTCAAAATCGTACAGTGCGTGCACCCGTCGCAGGGGGACAACCCCCTGCAACTTGGTAGGTTGTTAGTCCGTATGATTTGTGAAATGAAAGCCACAAAAAATCAAACCAAAACCATAAGAAATTCTCTATCAAATCACACCGCAACAAATGAAATTGTGAGCCAAACCAAGTCAAAATAAAATTTCATGCAACAACAAATAATTTTGTGAGTGCCTCGAGATGCATGCTGATGAGATCCATGGGTTTTTGTGCAAACTCTAAGAGGGGGTCCCAATCTAGATTTCGGCCCCTTTGTCCAGTCAGTTGCTTCTTCGAAATTTTTGCCCACTAGTTTGCATCAATTACCTTGCCCTTGCCCAAGTCAAAAACGTTGTGATACCAATGAGATCAATTGAGCGATCAAAATCAACCATGAACATTAGTTGAAATATTATTCATAATAAAATATATCTAGTACAACTTCAGCCAAGAATAGTCATAGTATATTAATCAAATAATATCCCCTTAAAGTGCTAACAACTAACAAAGTAGCGCTAACAATAATATGCTAACAAACTAACACGTAAACAATAACCATAAGATATTCGAACAATGAATATCTTCATGGTAAAACAAAATAAGGTAATAACCTAACTTAATTATGGTAATAATTAAATTACTGGATATATCTATCCTAACAGAATTTATGGAAGCACTTTCATTTAAGTCTAACATAAGAGGTTGGCATACTTATTTGTTCTTAACCATCTGTTTTGGTTCATGAACATATTATGTTCCCATACTTACCACTTGACACACAGGATTACGTTCCTTTCTCGATTGCTTATACTTGGCTTGCCTGCTTCTATCAATTTATTTTAAATATCATACATCTCATTTTTTTATTTTTTTTGTGTGTCATGAGCAATAATGTGTATCATTAGTTCTTTCTCTCATCAGTAACATCTTAGATGCCTGGAGAACAAGGCAGTATGATTATTAACAACATGTATTAAATGGTATCTTGTGAGAGTTTAAGAACACTTCGTTCTTCCTAGTTCTTAGTTTTATTTGCCTTGATTGTTGAGGAAGAAGTATTGGTTTTCCTTTGGAGCATGGAGTTTGTACTATATATTTTATCCAAGCAGCTCAATGGTGCCTTACCTCGCAACATTGTACACAAAACAATATGAATACGAAATTTGAAAAGTAGGAATCTACATGATTTTCTTCCTTCAACTTGCAAAGAAGGCAATGTGGTAGCCAGAGGTTCTGGAAGAATAAAATTCCAGCAATTCATGTGTATACTTAATGTCTCTTTTATTGTTGACATAGTTTTATCTGAATGCATAATGATATATCTACATCAATTATGTAAGAGATGACATTTTTTCGATGGTTGTGAGGAGGCCATTATTAATGAGTTTGGCAATATGATTTTTAATTTTCCCATTAACAAATTATCTTTTGTTCAAATTGAAAATGAAAACGTATCATGCATTGCATTTTATTTATGCCTACATACTGCACTATAAGATTTATAGTGTGTTCACTACGCATTGCAATTTTGACACTGTATCCAAAGAAGGTTTCTTCAAAATTCTTGCCCTTATCGTGGAGCATGCAACTCATGAAAATGCATAAATTTAAAGTTTAGTGGTGTGGAAATCATGTTATTTAAGATTCCAAATGAGATAACAAAATTCAAATATTCTAGAAGTCTACATAAGCAAATTAAATGGTAGATATGGGAAAAATGAGGAAAAACAAACCTTACAGAAGAGGCAAATTCGAAGCTCCATTAGTCTTGTTTTCTCCATAATTATACATTATGTTGTAGATTGTTTTGATGATGGTTATTTTGATGGTGATTGTTGTAGTAACATGGATAATGCTTAACATGGAGTATTGTGCAGGTCTAAGTTATTAAGTTTGCACTTTGCAATGTGCCTGTAATGATGTAGTCAATTAAACGATTAGATATTTCTCCCACTTATTTTTTTGGGTGTTCGCATAAACTGCTGAGTGATTAGGATGGTATTGATATTGGAGATGGGAAGGTGCAGATGTAATGTTAGAATTTTCATCCCGTTGTAATGCTACTAAGTTTCAAAAGATTTTATATGTATCATATCGTGGGTTTGGTTGGAACTTGGCATTAATCATTTTGCTTCATGGTGGAACCATAATGTGTTGTGCATTTTATTTTATACTTTCTTAGGAGTATAAAGTTTGGAGTGTGGGTGTGTAGCACATTTTGGGATCTGATGAAGAACACAAGTGTTCATTTGTGGTTTTCCTTATGTTTTTGGCCCATTGTATTTCCTTCCCTTGAACTGCTCTATGCTACAAATATGTGTGCAAGGTATATATTTTGATTTGGCTTTAGATATGACCTATTCTACCATGGAGAATTAAACTATGAGCTTTTTGACCTAAAAAAAGAAGGGTGGTGGTGGTTTAATTGAAGGATCAGCTAAGATATTTAATATATGTTAACAAACTTTATGGAGGCTTGTTTGTAAGTAATATTTTGGAAGCGTCAAAGTTTGAATAAATATGATGTTCACAAGTCTGATTTTGTAACAATAGGAATGATTTCTCACATTTTTTTGTTTGGGTGAAGAGAGGTCATTTAAGGTGCAACTTTGTCAGCAAGGGCAAGCACGTTTTCTTGTAGACATAGTACTTTGTATTTTGTTTGGTAGTAGAAATCTTGGTGTTAGGAAGAACATCATGGTTACTTGCAATGAAATATTCAACATTGAAAATTTTGAGTGGGTGATATGTACTTTATTTAAAAAATGTCGAGGTTTATAGAACCCAGGATTTATGGCATTTATTGTGCCCTAGCATCCAATTTATAAGTTCATTTGGTCACTTCCAGTTTAAGAGAGGTTTATAGAACCCAGGATTTATGGCACTTATTGTGCCCTAGCATCCAATTTATAAGTTCATTTGGTAACTTCCAGTTTAAGACTCATGTTGTTTAGATAGAACCGTATGTTTAAATGGAACCAAAATTAATTTCTATTTTTAAATTTATACAAACTACAACCTCGTGACATAGGTGATAGTTTTGGTGATGTTTATGGTGTAACCTAATGAATTGTTGTGACCATTTATACCATTTATCAAGGGTTTGCATGAGGTTGAGAAATGTGATGATGGGTACATCTTCTCTTTTGTTATGTTGTTTCAAAGTTAATAAAATGTGTAGTGTGTTAGATGTAATGTTGTTAGTCTTAAATATCATATAATTCTTGTGAAATACAATTGTATGTTTAACATTTGGGTAGTTTATAACATATTTATTATTATTATTATCTAGAAAAAAAATCCCTTATAGGTATAGGTAACCTTTGATCTAAGTTGTCACGACCATCAAGATGGTGGGTAGAGTATGTTGTATCCAAGGTAGGTAGTTCATTCTTTCAACACTCTACATTTTACAACTACACAACTTTAGTTGTCAATTCACATTTTGCATAGAAACTAAACTTGGTTTCTACTTTGAAGCTGAGCATTTTTTAATTGTTTGTGTTAATTTCATTTGATAGAAGCAAACATTATACATATATCAAAACATGCATTAAAGTAAAAAATACATTGAAGTAAAAAGAACGAGTTCAATAATTTGTCTAATGATGATAAACTTCAAATTCTAACATATCAATCTACCCATTACAGTGGAATAAGAGAGAATCAATGTTAAAACATTTTTTTATAAGCAAAACAGTTATGTAATATATTACAATTCTAAAACTTATTTAAAAGTAATAAATTACAAATCTCTTCATTAAATCAGCCTCCCAAATGCGAATATAATCTTCAATAAAAACATCAACACTATTATAAGTGTTGCAATCCTTTTGAAGAACCAAAACTTCAAGGACGTGATATGAGAGTCTATGTGTAATCTACCCCATCTTAGACGTTCACGTTGAAAGTTATCTATTTATGTTGTGTTTGTATTTATGTTTTCATCAAATAGCATAACGAACCTATGCTAAAGTTGTCTCCAATATTTGAGAGTTTTATATTCTTTCCAGGCTTTATTTAGAAATGTTGTAAAATACCATACAAATATTAGGATGGACAAAAGAGGAAGTATCCACAAGGTTTGATGTTGCCTTTTCCTCATCAGTTTGCTTCCACTGTATACTACAGTAATTACTATACTTTGAGCCACTAAATAATAATTGATAAAATTCCATCTATCATTTTCGTACGATTTTAGGATATCTTGTGACAACTTGATATGTTCATCTAAGGCTACTATTTTAGTCCATGACTGATGTAAAATTTGCTTAGGCTTAGGCTCGGGGTGATGCTCGGGATGATGCTCAGGTTCATGATCAGGCTGATGCCTAGTCTCATGCTCAAGTGCAGCAATAACAACAATATTGGTCTACTCCATTTCAATCTCCTCCATTTACACTCAACATAAAATAACGATGTTGGTTACCCAGGTGTTATAGATGAGTTGGAGAGGAGAGGACAATCCTCTAAGGGAGGTCCCAGGTTCAAATCTCCACCCTACCAAAAAGTTGAATTGGGTATCCAAAATCCAATTGATAATGTTGGTGGGTCGGGCGCGACTCTCGGGTGACTTTGACGGTGTAGAACCCCCTGGTCATGGTCTCTCAAACCAAGGCGGCCTCGCAAGGGGTTTTTCGCTTAAAAAAAATAAAAAATTAACGATGTTGATAAAATAACCGTGAGATTATAATTATTCAAGTGGATAAATAATAATAAATAAATAAACATATTTGTATCAAAACAATTGAATATGGAAGAACTATTAGAATTAAAAATTGATTTTTGTCTCCACAAACATAAAACATATATAAAAAAACATGTCATGAACTACGAGAATACATGTGCATCACTACAAAAACACATTTCTACTTACTTTAAATTTGGGGAGATGTTTCTAATAGGATATTATATTACAAGGGCAACAAACAAGCAAAGTGACACTTTAAGCAATAATGAAGCCTTCGATAACAATCAGTTATTGATGGAAGAAACAAATTAATAAAGAGATAAAGAGGTTATTATAGAATTTGGTTAATAACTATTGTCATAAATGGGTTGATTGTATTTATAATGATATGAGTATGCAAACGAAGTTTAGCAAATATACATGTAAAAAATACAATGAGACAATATATGAATTTATTCATAGAGCTTGTTAATAAGGATAATAGAAATTGAGGATTCTCTAATAGAATTAAATTTTGACCATATTTCTATTTATACAAAAATACCATTACATGGAAGAGATTAATAAACTCAAGAAGTCCAAAGAAATGAGCTACATTCCTTAGTGAAGAAAAATGTACTCATAGATCCAAAAAAATCGTTTAATATTTAAAGTATAAAGAGAGGGGTTAAAGAGGTAGAAGATGGGAAAAAGAATAAATAATTGCAATTTAATGTATATAATTTAGTAGGTGCTAAAAAGATACAATATATCTAAATCCAAGAAGAAGAAGAAAAATTAAGATTTTAGGCAGATGTATGGCATGATGAAGAATGTAAAGCAATAAAAGGAGTATTGAAAGAGTTAAGTAAAGAAGAGTAAAACTAAAAATGTGCATGCAAAAAAAATAATATATGGATGCAACACATGGAGAGTTAATTTGTTTCAAATTTTGGAGGGAGTCTCAATAAAATTAAAGACAAATAGAAAGAATATTGCATTGATCCCTATAACTACAATATGCAAAGAGGTTATATGAACATGATCAAGAAAAATATGTCCTTCGATAACCAATTACAAGAAGAAGATTGTTAACCTTAAAGGAAGTTAACAAAGATATTTAGAAGCTAGGAACAAGCAAGGACTACTAGGTTGACAAAGTATAGGAAAAATAATAAAATGGATTAGAACACTTTATAAATAAACAAGATATTCAACATGAATTTTCAAAAAATAGAGTATAAGTTTACCCATACCTCTTTTCAAGAGTGATGACATGAATAAAACTTTAAATTATCAAACCTTGATGGTCAATCCTTTATTTGAGATTTTTCAACTATTTGAAAGCATGGTTGAGCATAAAATCAATGTGTAGAGAGGAACAAGGAAATAGGGTAAAAGTACAAGCAAATTATAAACTAAATCACTCATTAGTAGAACATTGCATCATCTTGAGACATATTATTAGAAATATATAGAATACAAATAAAGAAGTTTATTGGTGTTTTGTTGAATTTAAGAAGGCTTTTGATGTGGTTCCTAGTGGGTTCCTAGAAGTAAATTTTGGAGTAGAATGAAGGAATTGAATATACTTAAAAATATAGATCAATAATTCATAGACTTTATGAGGAGGTCTGAGGCATAACCAAAACATAAGCAATTTTTTCAAAATGTTTTAAAAATGACATAGGAGTTAAATAATATTGTCTACTATTTCCTATCTTATTTGATTATATATTGATAAAATAGTTGGTTATATTGTTCAATTGATGTATGTATGGTGAAGCTTTTTCTATATGCAAACAATATCATTTTGATTGCAAGGACAACACATAGTTTGAGAGAGCATTTCAAGGCCTTAAAATAATTATTTTCGAGGGGGTTTGTTTAGAAGTAGTAATATAATACAAATATCTTGGGGTAGATTACAATCACAAGTGCAATTGAGGTTCATGTTGAATGAAGAAAAAATCAAGAGGAAGAAGTGCACTTTTTCTATTGAAAATATACATATATAAATAATTTTATGGAATACATGAGTCTTATTTGGGTTATTGGTGGTGTGAGTGGTATCCAACGGGTGGAAAATATGAGCTAGTAGCACATCAAGATTAAAATGGAGATGAACAATGAAGAGGATTTAAAAAAAATTGATCATTGGCAAATTCAAAATAAAAGCTTTAGTTATATATAAATTGTTTTTAGCAAAATCATAGCTACTATGACTTGCCTTTTAAGTTGAAGGATTGAAAGATAGGTGCAAACAAATGGCCAAGGGTTATAGTGGGATAAAATTTTAATTGAAAATAAAAATACATAGATGAATTCAAACAACAAATGGATGAGTAAATGAGATAATATCTTAACCAAGTGTCCAAATATTAATAAGTATATAATCTATATAAAAAATTCAAGGTAACTATATAGAAAGGATCTAAGAAGGAAGAAAAATCTCTACCTCATTGAATTCAACCCCATGTATGAACACCATAAAAAATCATATATATAAGAAAAACATGAAATAAAGAACAAATATGCTCATCTAGCTCAAATCAACTTAAATTTTTCTAAAACTAGTGCCAAACTTAAGTGAAAAGGGCCTTAAGATATGATATAATCTTATGAAAGAGACTCCCCAAAAAATATGAGGAGAGGATATACGTCTTTTATACATTAAGGAGTGTAAAAATGGAGAAACATTGTATTTAAAAGATGAAATTCTAATATATGAGTAAGTTATTTTGATATTTTAATAATAATAATTTATGCATGAATTGCTTAAAAAGTTGGAAATAATTAAGAAAAATTACTATGGAGATTAATTATAAAAATTAACATTTAAAAAAAATATTAATTAGATTTTATATTTTCATACCTTAACCCTCTTGTTTTTTGGTGTAGTCTAGAGGAAAGAAAGAAAAACAACCCCTTCAAATTTTAATTCATGTGGCTACAACACCCAAGCATTTATGAGGAAATGGAAATATGGTGGATGCATCCAATCCAAGGATCCAAGATGTATGTGGTTGTTGGAAAATTGAAACATGTGAAGAGGGAAGTAAGAAAGTGGAACAAGGAGGTCTTTGACAACATCTTCATGCAAAAGGAGAGATTAAGGCAAGAACTGAGTCAAATTGAAGAGGAAATAAGTAGAAATGGGATGGACTAGGTTCTTTTTAATAAAGATAAAGTTATCAAACAAAATTGCATACAATAATGGCAATGGAGGAGACATACTAAAGATAAAATTCAAGGAACCAATGGCTAACAAAAGGAGATAGGAACACGAGATTCCTTCATGTCTCTACCATAAGACATACAAATGTCGCTAGAATATCTAAAATCCAAGAGAGTGGTGAAGTGATAAGAGAGGAAGATCGAATTAAACAAGGGGCTATGGACTTCTTCATACTCTTGCTAACAAAGGACAAGAAGGATGATCAGGAAGCTATGGAGGAATTAATTCAAGCATATCCCCAATATTCTAACTAGATACATGATTGTAGAACTTGTCAAAGAGGTGAGTGAAGAGGAGGTCAGGGAAGCAGTTTTCTCATTGGAAAAAGATAAAGCTCTAGGGCCTAATGGATTTCAAGTGGGTTTCTTTCAAGCCCTTTAGAACATAGTGATAGAGGTTGCAGTAGCAATAATAAGAGAGTCACACCACTAAGGCAAAGTGTTAAACAAACAAAATAATACTTTCCTAGTGTTTGTACCAAAGAATCTTGGATTGAAGGGATTTAAAGACTTTAGGCCAATTAGTCTATGTAATGTCATTTATAAGATAATATCAAAAGTGATTGCATTGAGAGTAAAGTCTATTATCCCATATATCAGTACAAAGCAATAAGGGGGCTTTAAGAAAGATAAGCAAATTTTGGATGGAGTAATCACACTCCATGAGATCATGTATTATGTTAACATTAGTAAAATGGAGGGAATGGTGTTAAAGCTTGACATGAACAAAGCCTAGGATGAGGTCTCATGGAACTTCCTAGATGGAGTAGATAAGTTTGGCTTCAACAAACATTGGAGAATATGGGTGAATAACTGTTATGGAGGACCTAAATTCTCATTTACAATGAACAATTCTTTACATGGATTCTTTGGAAGTAGTAAAGGCTTAAGGCAAGGAGATCCTTTATCCTTGTATCTCTTCATAATTATGTTAGAAGCTTTGGAAAAGTGCATAGGAGCAACAAAGTAGGAAAGAGCCTTAAGGGGGTTGACCCCATCTGTATCCATAGAATGTATTACTCGCTAAAAACTTATGAATAATACAATTTTGTTGGGGAGACCCTCTATAACTGAGGCAAAAGAATTGAGGAGGATACTAAATGTCTATAAAGAAGTGTCCCAACAAATGATAAACATGGAAAAAATTAAAGTATTTTTTATAAACATAACAACAAATTGACAAAGACGAATAGCAACAAAGCTTGGGTGTAATGTCTCAACTCTACCTTTTGTTTACTTGGGTATGCTAATGTTTATTGGGGTATGCAAGGATAAGATGTGGAATGTGCTAACTGACAAGATCCAAAGTAAATTAGATGGATGGACGGGGAATTTGCTTAGTCAAACAAGTAAGCTACAACTTCTCAAGAGTACTCTCCAAGCACTCCCTATGTATTTGTTATCAATGTTTCAAATCCATTCAAAGTAGCTAATATATTATAAAGTATTCAAAGAAAGATTCTATGATCAAGAATAGAGGAGAAGAGTAGAATACCGCTTGTAGCTTGGGATAAAGTATGCAACGATAAATCAAGTGGAGGACTTGGGATTAAAATAATAAGGGATACAAACAAGGCCTTAGGAACAAAGTTGGTATGGAGGCTAATGAAGGAAGGACATGCCTTATGGACAATAATTCTAAGAGACAAATAGCTTGATAACCAAGAGGATAGTATATTTTTGACCACACTAGATCCATGTTGAGGATCTTAATTATGGAACCATATAGTAAAGGGTAGAGAGTTGCTATGGAAAGACACCCAATGGAAGGTAGGGAATGGTAGGTCTGTCCACTTATGGGAAGATGCACAAATAGATAAGCACCCATAAGTGAAGGATGAGGTGTTATTTGAGCATCAAAATAGAGCTAGAACAAAATTATGGAAAAATAGTGAGTGATTATTTTACAATAGAAGAAGAGGAGGTAAGATGGAAAGGGCTAAAAATCCATAACCAGTATGAGGAGAAGCTTCAAAAATTAACAACTAAATTAATATTATACTATGCAAGTCGTCAATTTGACTAAGGATACAATGGTATGGGGAGCTACTCAAGAAGGGTTGTTCACTATTAAATCAACCTATGATTTGTCACATACAGATACTAAGGGGGGATTTCAATGGGATTGATTATGGAAAAGGAAAGTCATTCCAAAGTTAGCAATTTTCCTTTGGATGACAACACAAAATAAGATATTGACAATATATAACCTTCATAAGAGGGGTTTCCAATTCTCTAACAAATGTTATTTTTGTGAAGACCATGAGGGATCCGTGAATCATATATTCTTATAATGTAATAACTCCCTCTAAATATTGTATGGCATAAAAGAGAATATGGGGGTGGTGTGGGTGATGCCTAATAACATAACAGGATGGATACAACAGTGGGAGAGACTTAATCGGATTTGGAATCTAATTCTCTTTTATTATGCATGAGGAGTTTTGTTATAGAGAAATAGAAGTATTTCTAAAGGGAGAAGAGATCTCAAACCAAGAATAGAGAACACATTATTACGGTCATAACGGAGAACCTTTAAGAAATGAAATTGCATGAGAGTATAAAGTCATTTGAGGAAGCTAAAGTAAGCACAAATTGGAACCTAAGTCTAGTTGGGAGGAATGTGAATCCTCGAGGAAGCTTGAGGAGCTTGACCAAGTGGCAACCACCAATACAAGGATGGATGAAACTAAATTTTTATGGGGCTTCTAAAGGAAATATAGGAAAGGTTGGAGGAGGAGAAGTGCTAAGGGATAGCCAAGGAAATACGATAGGAGCTATGAGTGAATACTTGGGCATAATGACTAGTCATCAAGTTGAAGCTAAAGCAGTGTTTGGTAGGAGTAAAGATGACAATTCACTTGGGGGCTAAGAGATTAATAATTGAGAGAGACTCATAGAGAGGCTCATTGAATATTGTTAATTGCTTCAAAAAAATGTTGGTAGAGAGTTGGAGAGAAGAAAACATAGTATCTAACACACTAAGATACCTAAATACATAGGAAGTGGTACATGTCTATAAAGAAGGAAATGGGGTGGTTTACTAGCTATTCAACCGAGGAGCTATAAGAAAGGAAGATAAAATATGGATATTGCTAAACAATATACATCTAGATATCCTCCATCAAGTGACAAAGGAGGGAGGACATTTTGAAAGTCAAGCCAAGGTGTGAAAGTTCCTAGTTCATAAACTCCATAGTAAACATGAAGATTTGTGGAATTATATGTGATGGGGCCATTCCCTATGGAGAGTGCTAGGATTTGTTAGCTTGTAGTTGTAAGAATTCTAAGGGATTTGTTCGATGAAGGTTCCTTTTTAGAATATATGCATATGTGGATGGACCCATCTTCTAGAATTATGCGAATTCGTTTGTTGAGTGCTCCTTTTCTAAAGAGCTAGGGACTTGTTTATGGGTTCCATCTTATGGAGATCTATGGACATGTCTATTGAAGGTTTAACATTCCTAATACCCATGTACTTGCATATCGAGGGATTCATTTTCTAGTGGATTTAATGACTTTTTGGAAGAATAATGAGACCCTTAGAGAGAAGGGCTCTATTTTCTTAGGATCTATAGTTTTGTGTGTGGAGGGATCCCATTTTGTAAGATTTGTGGACTTGTCTATTAAGAATTCTATCTTTTGAAGCTTATGAATGTAATGATATTGGATTATGGTGCATGTTTAAGTGCGAAGAATAAATTGAAGACCTAATGCAATGAATGTACTAAAGTTTTGGGAGTTATGATGTAGCTAGAATAAAAAGAACAATAGATGTGGGATGCGATTGTAAGAAGGTATAAGAAGATTTGTAAAAGGGTTCGAGCCCTTTCAAAAACGTTGATTTTACCCCAATAAAAAAATATACTATTTTTGGAAATAATGATGCCCATTATCCCCTACCTTATTTGGTTTATATATTGCAAATTATAAGAGTGTTTAAATCTGAGTGGAGAGGATGGTGTTTATTTGGGAAGACATGTGGTGAGACTTCTTTTGTATGAATATGATCTCATCTTGATTGTAAGGTCAACACATGGTTTGAGAGAGAATTTAAAGGCCATAGAACACTTTTTCAAGGAGGTAGGCATGCAAGTAAATACCACCAAAACTAAAATGATTTTACTCTTTAATCAAAATAAAGAGAATTAATTAATTTTCATTTTAAACTTTTATTTTTAATTGTTTATATAGAATTGAAACAGGCTCCATTTGTATTAGATCGTAACCACATAGTGGTATTACAACAACATGGATATTGTGCATGTATCACTTGGCAGGATTCAAACCTAGGTCTTGTCCTTATGCATGTATCACTTGACAATATTCAAATATAGGTATTGTCCTTGGAAGTGATAAATTTAACTAATTGAGCTAGTGGCACTTGATTGAATAGGGTCTTCAAGAAGTAACAAAGTATAATATTTTGAGATAATTATTGATAAGCTCAATTGGAAAATAAATAGAATACATAAAACAATAGGGGTGGAAAGAACTTTTTTAATTATAAAATAAAAGCAAAGAGACTAAATTATGGGATTACAAAACTATGCGAGTTTTATTTGAGCTATTAATGGTAATGATAATGTTATATGGGTGTGAAGTCTACTCTAGCAACACACCAAACTAAAAAAGAAGGCAAATAAGAAGGATTAAAGAACTCTAGATTATAAACAAATTCAAAATAAAAGAATTTGTTTTGTATAAGATTCTTTTATAGGAAAAAGTATCTTTCTTATAGAGACAATTGTTACGATTCATCTTTTAGGATATATAAAAAAAGTCAAACAAAAAACCTAACATTGTAATAGAAGAAGATCTAAACAAAGGGAAGAAAACATAGATGAAGGAAAACAACTGGATGAAAATCATAGAATATCGACTTGGATGAATACCCAAATAATAGCAAAGTTATAAAAACATATGTTAAAGAAAATTTCAAATTGATTATGTGGCAAAAAAAGTTAGGAAAAAAGAAATAACATTATCTTGCTACATACAATCCTATAGAAGGACAAACAATAATTAGAAAGCAAAACCACTCATGGACTAACTTAGGACCAACTTTCACCAACTTAGGTGTGAAATATGCATATGAAAGATACCAAAAAAAGGAATGTGAAAAAAAGATATATACCTTTTACATATAAAGAGCAATTGCGATATAGACTTGTTTTATTTTGGAATGCGAGGTAATTGAAATATAGAAGTGTTTTATTTTGGAATGTGAGGTATATAATGATATTTAAGCTAGCTATGATGATATTCTAACAATAAAATTATTAAAAAAATCGTTTAAAGAATATAAATTAGAGAAGATAATATACCTTTTCATCAAAATCATAAAAAGAAAAATGATGGGATAAGATTTAGATTTTGAGATTAACAATACTTATTATTTTTTAAGTTATTTGCATAAATTATATCCTTGTGGATTTTTAAAATGTCTTGTTAAAAACATTTTATTTTGATCTAACTAATTATTAAACCTATATAATTAAACTATAAATAAAACCACTAATATTTAGATTTCTACATAATAAATAATAAATAGTAAAACAATTTGTCAAATGACATGAGTTGGATTGATTAAAATTTCAATTTCCAATAAGGAGACCAAAGTTTAAATTTTTTTTGTTCACAAGCTAGATAATACATGCATAATTGTAAAAAAAAAATTAAGCATTTTTTTACCTCCATAATACCATAGTTAAATGATATAGAGAGATTTGGTTAGTGTGAGAAACCTGCATGACTGACACTTAAGGCTAGGCATCCCCATCCCACCATGACTTCTCATAAAGGGGAGAGCTGACCTTATTAATAGGAGCCAAACACACGACCGTACACACACCCATCCCTTCACACACTCGCCATACCGCATTTTGAACCTTGGACCTTTGAAGAAGAGCCAAAACCCAAACTATTGGGCTACCCTTGGGACTTATAAGATGATATTGTTTACTGCCAACCAAACTCAAGATTACTTTTATATCATTATGGGTTATAGGAGTTATATGAGATCATATATTATAGGGACGATCCTCGTGGAAGATATTGTTTACTCAATATATGTTTACCCAATGTTCTAGTGAGGCAACACAACACAACGACTTGGGCTTTGGTTCTTCTTTGGGAGGTCCAAGGTTCAAACGGTAACGTTGACGAGTGTGTGATGGAGTGGATGTGTATGATTGTGTGTTGGTTCCTATTGATAAGTTCAACTCTCCCCTTATGAGGTGTGTTTTTGGTTGCTATTGATAAGCTCAACTCTCCTCCTTATGAGAGGTCATGGTGGGATGGGATGCCCAACCTTGAGCATCAATCATAAGGTTTCTCACACTAACAAAATCTAATAAAACTTCCTCAATATTGTTTATTTCATATATGTTTATCCAATGTCCTTGCGAGACAACACAACGGTTTGGGATTTGACTCTTCTTTGAGAGGTCCAAGGTTCAAACTGTAGCGTTGTCGAGTGTGTGAGGAGGTGGATGTGTGTATGGTTGTGTGTTTGGTTCCTATTGATAAGATCAACTCTTCTCCTTATAAGAGGTCATGGTGGGATAGGATACCCAACCTTGAGCATCAATCATAGGGTTTCTCACACTAACCAAATATAATAAAACTTAAATTGCGGTGTGGGCAAGTGTGTGAGGGGATGAGTGTGTGTTTGGTCCCTATCGATAATTTCAACTCTCCCCTTTATGAGAGGTCATGGTAGGATGGAGAAGCCTAGTACGAGAGGTGAGTGTGTGTTTGGTCCTTATTGATAAGCTCAACTCTCCCCTTCATGAGAGATCATTGTGGAATGGGGATGTCGAGTGTGAAAGGGTAGGTGTATGTTTGATCCCTATTGATAAGCTCAACTTTCCTTCTTATGAGAGGTCATGGTGCGATGGGAATGCTCAGCCTTGAGCGCTGATCATAAGAGTTTCTCACACTAACCAAATCTATATATATTCAATCAAACTCATATTTACTCTACCCAAATACATATTCGATTATTTAACCTAACTTAAATTTACTACTTTTATTTCAAGTTTTTGTAACCTTCTTACTATACCACTCAACTATTTCGTCATGATATAATATGGTTACAGTCATTTCCCTCACTCGAATAAAAATAAAAATTAAATTGGGAACTTGCCATTAACCTTTCCTTACTCTATTGTCAATTTGTGACGATCGACGGTAAAAGTAAGGTTATTATGTATTCCATTTACTAAAGAAAATCACATTAAGAAACAATACAACCTTTATAAACAAACTAAGGGAATCATTGTGTTTTCCTTTGAAAGCATATGATTATCAAACTAAGGGAATAAAACTAAGGGCTTGGCCACGTGTATTTACCATGTGATTATCTTCTTTAAGTTTTAGAAACACACAATCAAACAATCAAAGAAAACACACAATCAAACAAAGTGATTATCTCTTTTAAGTTTTGGATGTGAATCCCTAAGTTGTTTGGTGTGTTTTGATTTGTTGTAAATCTGAATTCCACTCTCATCGTGTTTGAAAATTGTTGATGGTACTCTCAATTTGATTAAAGGATTTCACCTGTATACTTGCAACGACTAAACCTGGTGATGAAGTCCAGGCAACCATACCCACCGAAATATGAAGATGAAACCCATATCTGGTCAGGAAGCATAGGTCCTACTAGTTCTCACCCAATCTGTCGTGGGCAACGATACACTAAAAAAAGAAATGCGTGCTATTTTCCACGACTTTGATGGTTCTTAGAGTCGGTCCTGGCCAAAAATAGGGTTCGAAGATCCACAATGCAAGCCAAACAGGTGGTGATGAAGTCCACCGTTGGTCTTGATCGAAGGTTGGTGGTGAAGTCCAACTCGCCAATGTTTAAAGTAGAACGTGGTGTGTGGGGTTCATTTTATTTTGCAAAAACAAATAAAACATAGAGCATATGATGATGTTTTGCTAATGCATATAAAATGATGTTTCAGATTCATATTCTTACAAAATGTACGTTTCAAGTTCATAAATCTAAAAATGCACCCTACATGAGTAGCCTGTAAACAAGCAACAACAAGCAAGCCAAGGAAACAATACACAAAAAATTGCAATCTTTTCTATAATGGAAAAACAATTTTTTTTTACTTTTCTTTATGAAAATATGAAAAGAAAGATGCACTTACTTTGATAGCCTATGTTTGATGAAATTCTCGTTTGTTGCTATTTTATGCCTTTTGAGTTGAGGTGGGTGGTCACGCTAACGTTGAAAATCCCTTATAATTATGTGGCAAAAGAAGTTAGGAAAAAATAAATAACATTATCTTGCTAAATATAATCCTACATACAATTCTATAGAAAGGCAAACTATAATTAGAAAGCAAAAACACTCATGGTCTAACTGAGGACCAACTCTCACCAACTTAGATGTGAAATATGCATATGAAAGATACCAAATGAGGAGGAATGTGAAAAAATATATATATACCTTTTGCATATAAAGAACAATTGAGATATAGAAGAATTTTATTTTGGAATGTAAGGTATATAATGATATTTAAGCTAGCTATGATGATATTCTAACAATAAAATCATTAGAAAATTTGTTTAAAGAATAAAAATTAAAGAAAATAATATACTTTTTCATCAAAATCATAAAAAGAAAAATGATGTGATCAAATTTAGATTTTGAGATTAACAATACATATTATTTTTTAAGTTTGTCTGTATAAATTATATCTTTTTGGATTTTAAAAATGTATTGTTAAAAACATTTTATAATGATCTAACTAATTATTAAACCTAGATAGGAACCAAAATATTAGTGTAAATTGGTGACGAATGGAGCAGCAAGGAGGAGGAGCGAGAGGTCTAGGGGCATCAAACCCTAGGTGTGGGACTTCAGAGGGCAGATCAGAAGACGCGGCAGGTGGGGGCTCTGGCGAGATAGCAGGCCCCCGGGCGGAGGATGTGGACAAGGAAGTTCTATTGGAACCGGTCCAAGGGCGTTGGGCGGATGCGGTTGAAGATTTCTCTGAGGGGGACCAGGACTCTATGCGTCAGGATCAAAGGAAGACCCAAGAAGGAGACAAAGAGAAACCTGGCAACTGGAGACCTTCATATCTTAATGCTCTTCGCGGTAAGCAAAAATTATCCGACTCTTGTTTTAATCTAAAATCTGTCAATGGTAGGTTGCACGTCCCAGATTCCTTAGCTCAGCATGTGGCTATGGAGGGCAGAACATCTTTGGTGGCTAAATTTATGGGGGTGAGGCCGGACATGGAAGTCATAAGGAGATGGGCCATCCAAAAATGGCAGCCAAGGGCCGGTATGATGATTAAGGCTTTACCCAAGAGTTTTCTTTTGGTGACATTTCAATGTGAACAGGACATGGAAAGGACTCTCCAAGGAGGTCCTTGGTTTTTTGGGAAAAGGGGCTTGTATCTGAAGCATTGGTCCCCCGATTTCAACCCCCAGACTCAGGTGCTTTGGATTTGGCTCCTATTTGGGTTAAGATGCCAGGATTACCTCTGCTTTTCTGGAACGAACAAATATTGGCTGGGATAGCTACAGAGATTGGAGAACTAATAGCTATTGATCCTGCAACCTTGAGCAAAACAAGACTCCTGTCTGCTCGCATGTGTGTGTTGGCGGACCTGAGTAAAGAGCTCCCTAAATCCATTATTTTGTCGTCTATGTTTGGCCTTCATACTCAGGTATTTGAATATGAAAATATGTCTTTTAAGTGTAGTGTTTGTGGGAAGGTAGGGCACCAGGGTATCCACTGCATTTCCAAGAACCAGCCCCCACTCCAAAATACTGATCCTCAAACCCAGAATAATATCCCTCCCCCAGAGATCTCCATTCCTACCCAATCTGGGCCTCAAGGACGTGGAGCTCGAAATCCGAATATCAGAGACCCTGTTCGCCCTATTGTAAGCAAGAGGCAACGTTTTAACCCTCCTCCCAAAAATTCCTATGCCCCAAAACCCTCTCACGGGGATCTGGTCCCTTTGATGGGAACCCTCAAGCTCAACTTTGCTCCTAAGATGATACGACAAGCCTCGGAGCCAAATCACAAAGGAAAGAACCCCATAGATCAACGCCCCGGGGCAAGTAAGTTTGATTGGGTGATACGGGAGGCCTATGGAGGCTCGGTGGAAGTGGTCCCATGTTCTGCAGAGGAATTTATGGGAAGAAATTCCAAGGAGATCAACATCCCAGTGGAGAATAGTTTTGATGCATTAAATCATTTGAAGGGAGATCAGATGGACAACCAAGAAGTGGAATCTGAGGTAGAGGAGACTCAAGAGAAGGATTTAGAGGAGAAAAATCGGAGGGAAGGAGCGAGGAAACTAATAATACGAGGCAAGGATACTAAGGAGGAAGAGGTGAACCACCAAGATCGGTGTAACCCCAAAGCAGGGAAAAAGAATCTACTAATCAAGAAGCTAAGAGCACGGAATCATCTCCATCGTCAAAAAGACCGGTTAACTCTGGAAAGCCGATTGTTACCCCAAATACCAAGACCGACCTACCCAAGATGGTTACTAGAAGCCAAGTGAATCCCAAGGAACTTCAACCTAGAGCGGATGTATGGGGATATGGTTCGGTAGGAAGAGGGAAACCTAGCAATGCTGCCTTAAGGCGAGAAAGAAGCGAGCGAGGAGTGGTCGATGGCACTCAAGCGATGTTGCTCTTTGGGGCGAAGGCTCGAGGATCCAAAGCCCATAAATGAAGATCCTTTCATGGAATATTCGTGGGAGTAATCCTGCAAAAATAAGAGCTTTGTATGCTCTTAGACAAGAACACAAACCGGATATGATTTTACTGCAAGAAACTAAAATGGAGGAGAGTAGAGTTATTCCTTTTAAGAATAGGACTTGGCGAGAAGGCGAAGTAGTAGGCCAAGAGGCCACTTGGAACAGCAGGGAGGGTTATTGGTTATGTGGAACAAAAATGTGATTGATAGTAGAGTGATTCTGATGTCTAGTTGGTTTATTTGTCTCTTATGTGTGGATAAAACCACACAGGAAGAGTGGATCTTAACGAATGTATATGCTCCAGTTAGACAGGGACTGAGAAGGGTTCTTTGGAGTCAGCTAGCTGAATTGAGGGAGACGGTCCCCAACTACCCTTGGATTGTGGCGGGGGATTTCAATTGCTACCTTAATCCTGTAGATAAATTGGGGGGCTCTCAAAGAATAACTGCCGATATCTACGAGTTTAGAGATTTTGTTGAGCAACATGAGCTGATGGATGTGGAACTGCGTAGATTCTCCTATACATGGTCTAACAAAAGATTGAAGGAAAACCAAATTCGAGATAAGATTAGATAGGTTTCTTCTTTCTCAAGAATGCCTGGAGAGGTTTGGGGACTCTTCATTAACGACACTCCCAAGAATCGGGTCCGATCACAACCCAATTCCGTGGGAAACGAGGGAGGACTCTAAGAAAAGATACATGAGACCCTTTCGATTCGAACTTATGTGGTTCCAACATCGGGATCTCAAGGATCCGGTTGCCCAATGATGGGACAAAAAGTATAATGGTTCGAAACCGGCCCAAGTGGCATGTAAACTAAGGAATGTGAAGGCTAACATTAGAGAGTGGAACAAAACTTCCTTTGGCAATATTTTTGTTAAAAAGGCGAGAACTAAAAGACAAGATCAATGAACTACAGGAGAAGTTGAAGTCGGAGCGACTTACGAGAAGATCTGAGAAACCAGGAGAGGGAGCTATTAGCCGAATACCACACGATGCTAGGATTTGAAGAAACCTTTTGGAGGCAAAAATCCAGACTGCGTTGGTTAAAGGAGGGTGACAGAAATACAAAGTTCTTCCATGTCTCTACTCTTTGCCACAGGAGTACTAACAAAATTAAGGAGATCAAGATGGCCGATGGGTCTAACACCAAAGATATGGAAGACATAAGGAGGGAAGCGGTTGAGTACTTTAAATCGTTGCTAGAAGATGTAAATCCGACTATTGAAGAAGAGGACTCTCTGTTGGCAGCCATTCCACCCCTCGTTATCGAGAATCTTAATGGATTCTTACTTAGTCCTTTCACAAAGGAGGAAATCAAGAAGGTTGTTTTTGACATGGATGGTAACAACTCCCCAGGACCGGATGGCTTCCCTGCTACTTTCTTCCAGAAGTTTTGGGATATCCTAGGCAATGATGTAGTGGAAGCTATAATTGAGGCTCAAAAGGACATGGAAATCCCAGAAGGAGTTAATGCTACTTTTTTAGTTCTCATCCCTAAACTAGTGGGAGCAATGGAATTTTCCGAGTTTTCGCCCTATCGGTTTATGTAACACTCGATGAAGATTCTCACAAAAACAATCGCCAATAGGTGAAGGTTATCCTTCCTTTCATCATTGATATGAACCAAGGTGGCTTTGTGAAAGGGCGACAAATATTGGATGGTATCATCACAATTCATGAGGTTATTCATTCAATGGTGACTAGTAAGGAAGCGGGTATGTTACTAAAGCTTGATATGAATAAAGCCTACGACCGGGTCTCATGGCGGTTCCTCACCAAGATTTTGGGTAAGTTTGGTTTACGTCCCCGGTGGATTAAGTTGATTTTTAGTTGTATCTCTACTACAAGATTTTCTGTCATGGTGAATGGGTCACCCTCAGGTTACTTTAAGAGTGAAAGGGGGTTGCGACAAGGAGATCCTTTGTCTCCATACTTGTTTATTATTTTAGCGGAAGCATTGGGTAGGAACATTTCAGCAGCGGTGGCAGATGGTCAATTGGAAGGTTTTAAACCGACCTCAACAGCGAGGCGAGTGTCTCACCAACGGTTTGTGGATGATACAATCATTATGTCCAAACCCTCGGTGCCTCAAGCTAGGAAGATGAAGAGAATTCTAACCAAGTATGATATGGAAGCTAGACAGTACATAAACTATAAGAAGAGTAGCATCTATTTCTTTAACACGCCTGGTGGGAGAGAGGAAAGAATAGCTAACCTCTTCGGTTGTGGAAAGGAGCTTCTACCAGCAAATTATCTAGGTATGCCTATGTTCGAAGGAAGAATGAAGGCTACTTTGTGGAACTCAGTCATTGACAGGATCTCCAAAAAGTTAGCAGGGTGGAAGGGCGACCTTCTCGGCTCCACGAGAAAAGCCTTATTAGTTCAAACTACTTTCTGGAGCATTCCAATTTCTTGCATGTCTCTATTTAGAATGCCTGCAAAGGTCCGAGCTACATTGGAGCTAATTCAACGCAACTTCTTGTGGTCAAGTTCGGAGGAGAGAAAGAGAATTTCGTTGGTAGCATGGAATCGGTGTGTGCAAGCAAGGATCGGGGGGCCTGGGGTTAAAGAGAATGAAAGAATTGAATCAAGCTCGATTGGCAAACAGGTATGGAGATTTATCAATAATGATCAATTGGGATGGGTAAAACTTCTTAAGGCAAAATATATCGAAATAATCGGGACTTCTGAAAGTCGATAATCTTCCTAGAGGATCCTATTTTTGGAATTGTTTGCTCGAATGTCGGGAGGTAGTCGAGGAAAGGCATCGGATGGAGAATTGGTAATGGAAGACAAGTGGACTTTTGGAAAGACCCGTGGTTGGAAGAGGCCCCTCTGAAAGATAACTTAGACCTTCAGGTCCTCCAACATAAACTTTCGAAGGAAATGGGAGGAAAAGTAGGGGATTTTATTGCTGTAGCACAGGAAACTTCTTCTTGGAAGAAAATCACAGTTCATAATCCGTCGAGCAAGAGAAGGTGGCCCTAACCAAACTCAATGATGCTTTAAGGGTGTTCCCGATCATTCCTAGGGGAGGAAGAGACAAGGCGATTTGGGGCAAAACTACAAGTGGGATCTATTAAGTAAAAGCGCCTATAAGTTAATCCACTCGGGATTCAATGGTCGGACTCCGACTTCGTTATTTGGTTAAATAATTTAACCCCAAAAATAGCTTTCTTCTTTTGGTTGGCGAGTTCAAAATAAGATCCCGACAACGAGATAATCTGCAAAGGAGAGGTTTCCAATTCATCAATCGATGTATCTTGTGTGAGAAAGCAATAGAATCTGTAAGTCATATATTTCTAACTTGTGATTTTTCTTGTACGAGTCTTCCAAATGATCTCGTCCAAATTTCATATAGATTGGGTCTGTCCAAATAGCATGTCCGACTTCGCATACGGTGGGCTTCCCCCTTCCGAGCAAAGCTTTTGACTTGGCTCGGAAGCTCGGCTTACCCCATTTTTTATGGGGGATATGGAATGAGAGAAATAAGAGAGTATTTAAAGGACGTAAGAAAGATCCGAGGTTATGTGGTAATAAAATAATCGAGCTTTGAAAGAAAACTGGAAAACTTTCTTCTTCAAAAATGAGACCATGTCTCTAAGGGAAAGGAGGATTTTGCGGAGCTCGGGAGAGGAACTTCCAGGACCTAGACATTACAACCAACCCACGGGATGGTGTCAAGTGGATACCCCCCACACAAAAGTGGGTTAAGTTTAATTTTGACGGGGCAGACTAAAGGAAATCCGGGGCTGCGGGAGCGAGGAGGAGTTTTGAGAAATGAGGAAGGAAAAGTGGTCCTTGCCTTTGCAGAGCCTTTGGGAACTCAAACAAATCATTTTGCGAAGCCCGAGCCTGCATGCGAGGCAATGAGAATTGCAGGACTTGAGGGTTATAAGGAAGTTATCTTTGAAGGGGATTCGCTTAATATAATCAAGGCAATTAAGGAGGATAAAGACCCCAGCTGGACCATATTGGAGCTTATCCTAGAAGCAAAGATTCATAAATCTCATTTGGTTAATGCCGGAATCCAACACACCTTCAGAGAAGGGAACCAGGCGGCGGATCTAATGGCAAATATTAGTTTCTGTTGGGGAGATGCAAATTTGGAAGGATAACTTCCCTCAAGAACTATTGGTGTTGGCTGCTAGAGAAGAGCTAAGATCAAACCTGTTAGAGCATCGGGGAGATCGGAGGGGCTGATGATGAGTAATCCGACGAGATGGAATTAGGCGAGAAAATGCATCCCATTTGCTTGGGGCACTGGGAGGTGACAAGTGTACGATACAGACAACCTAGTGTTAGTAAGTGCTAGGTGTTGTTTGGTTTTTGTTTTATCCTGAATAGTCAAGCGACAAGTATAGGACTTTGGACTCTAAGTATGGCTTAATGTGAGTCTTAGAAAGATCCATTATGTATTTTGATTAGAAAGAACCAACCCATTTTGACTTTGTAAAAGGTTTGTGGACCTTATAACCACCTCTACCTTATACCAAAAAAAAAAAAAAAAAATTATTAAACCTAGATAATTAAACTATAAATAAAACCACTAATATTTAGATTTCTACCTAATAAGCAGTGAAACAATTCGTCAAATGACATGAGTTGGATTGATTAAAATTTTGATTTTCAAGAAGGATACCAAGGTTTATTTGTTTTTAGTTCGCAAGCTAGGTAATACATATATAATTGTAAAAAAATAAAAAAAATAAGCGTTTTTTAAACTCCATAATACCATAGATTATATAAAATGATATAGAGAGAGATTTGGTTAGTGTGAGAAACCCCTATGACTGATGCTCAGGGTTGGGCATCCCCATCCCACCATGACCTCTCATGAAGGGGAGAGCTAACCTTATCAATAAGAGCCAAACACAACCATACACACACCCATCCCCTCACACACTTGCCCATACTGCATTTTGAACCTTGGACCTTTGAAGAAGAGCCAAAAACCAAATTGTTGGGCTACCTCGGGACTTATAAGATGATATTGTTTACCACCAACCAAACTCATGATTACTTTTATATCACCATGGGTTATAGGAGTTATATGAGATCATATATTATAGGGATGATCCTCGTGGAAGATATTGTTTACTCAATATATGTTTACCCAATGTTCCAATGAGGCAACACAACAATTTGGGCTTTGGTTCTTCTTTGGGATGTCCAAGGTTCAAACCACAATGTTGATGAGTGTGTGAGGGGGTGGATGTGTGTATAACTGTGTTTAGTTCCTACTGATAAGCACAACTCTCCTCTTATGAGGTGTGTGTTTGGTTCCTATTGATAAGCTCAACTTTCCCCATATGAGAGGTTATGGTGGGATGAGATGCCCGACCTTGAGCATCAATCATAAGTTTTTTCACACTAACCAAATCTAATAAAACTTCCACAATATTGTTTACTCAATCTATGTTTATCCAATGTTCCAGCGAGACAACACAATTGTTTGGGCTTTGGCTCTTCTTTGGGAGGTCCAAGGTTCAAATTGCGGTGTTGACGAGTGTGTGAGGAGGTGGATGTGTGTATGGTTGTGTGTTTGGTTCCTATTGATAAGCTCAACTCTCCCCCTTAGAAGAGGTTATAGTGGGATGTGGATGCCTAGCCTTGAGCATTAGTCATAGGGTTTCTCACACTAACCAAATCTAATAAAACTTAAATTACGGTGTGGGCAAGTGTGTGAGGGGATGATTGTGTGTTTGGTCCCTATTGATAAACTCAACTCTCCCCTTTATGAGAGGTCATGGTGGGATAAGGATACCCAGTGTGAGAGGTGAGTGTGTGTTTGGTCCTTATTGATAAGCTCGACTCTTCCCTTTATTAGAGGTCATAGTGGGATGAAAATTCTCAGTGTGAAAGGGTGGGTGTGTGTTTGGTCCGTATTGATAAGCTCAGCTCTCCCTCTTATGAGAGGTCATGGTGAGATGAAAATGCTTAGCTTTGGGGTGGAGGTGCAGCAGTTGTTATTGCTTGAGGGTGGAGGGTAGGCAGCAATAACAACTGCTGCACAGTTGCTGCCCACCCTCCACCCTCAAGCAATAACAACTGCTGCACAGTGCGGCAGCTTGTTATTACTGCCTACCCTCCACCCTCAAGCAAGTGCAGCAGTTGTTATTGCTGCCCACCCTCAAGCAATAACAACTGCTGCACAATGAGAGTGGAGGATGGGCAGCAATAACAACTGCTGCACTGAGGGTGGGCAGCAATAACAACTGCTGCACAGTGAGGGTGGAGGATGGGCGACAATAACAATCGCCGCATAGTGCAGCAGTTGTTATTGCTGCCCATCCTCCACCCTCACTGTGCAGCAGTTGTTATTGCTGCCCACCCTCCACCCTACTGTGCGGCAGTTGTTATTGCTGCCCATCCTCCACCCTCACTGTGCGACAGTTGTTATTGCTGCCCACCCTCCACCCTCATTTGAGGACTGTGCAGCAGTTGTTATTGCTGCCCACCCTCCACCCTCACTGTGCAGCAGTTGTTATTGCTGCCCACCCTCCACCCTCATTTGAGGATGATGAGATGAAAATGCTTAGCTTTGAGCGTTGGTCATAGGGGTTTCTTACACTAACCAAATCTCTGTATGTATGTATATATATATATATATCCAATCAAACTCATATCTACTCTACCCAAATACATAAAAAATATTATTTTATCAATATTCGATTATCCAAACTTCACCTTTTTATTTCAAGTTTTTATAACCCTTTCTACTATACCACTCAACTATTTCGACCATGATATAATATAAATATAGTCATTTCCCTCCTCACTCGAGAAAAAAAGATTAAATTGGAAACTTGCCATTAACCTTGACTTAAGGTTATAGCAAATATAACTTCACAACCATGAAAAATAAATTAATTTTCATTCCCTCAAATATTGGCCTTCGACGAAAGGCGCCAACGATGGTGGGATCCGTCATGCCACGTGACAACGTCGGACGAAGGAAAATCGCAAAGCACAGGATATTGGTGGGACCCCGATCGCCACATCGGACGAAGGAAAAGTGTAAATGACGACAAATTGGTAGGACCCAGTTATTCTTTGTAACCACGTCGGATGAAGGAATGACATTGACAAGCACTTTGATCTGAACACGGCGATAAAAGTTCCTTATGCATACGTCACTCTGTTCAAACCTTGTCCTAGCGGGCAATTTTGCGTAAAAATAGATCACTTTCATATTATTTATTTACTCCGTATTAAATAAAATAATAATAACAACATTAATAATCTTTATCACGTACTGAAAATTCCGGATTCGATAGCAATGATTAACATTTTTTAAAACAGACTTCAATTCCCGAGAGGGGTCGGATGCGATCAGAATTCATTTCATCGTCGGAGGGAAGGGAATAAATAATTAATATTAATAATTAATGTTAATAATAATTTCAAGCTTCAGACCCGACCCTGATTAATAATATTTCATCGTTGGAGGGAGAGTAGGGAAGAAATAATAAATATTAATAATAATTTCAAGCTTCAAAACCTGTGGCCTGCAGTTGTTGGATCCGTCGTTGTTGTAAGAGCAAGCGAGATCCTTTGGGCACTGGATCGAAGCCTTCTTTTCGGAACAGATTTGGAACAGTTTCAGGTGATTGGCGATAAATTTGGCTGAGATGTCAGGCCTGGCGGTGAGGATTTGGAGAACGTGGAGTTTGCGTAGATACATGGACGTCGTGGATGCTGGGGTTGCAGGAACGGACAGACATAATGTATTCCTTGCCTCATTCCGGATCGAAAGCTACCTATTTCAGATATGCTACATGTTTGTCCACAAGCCTAGTTCTTCCCTGGACAAGTTTGTCATCGATATGTGTTCCAAATCCCTCAGGATTGCGCTTAAGGTGCATTGGTTCCCCATGGCGGAGGCCAAGGATTCGGAGGACAAAGTGCCAGATGGCTGCCACGTTGATGGGGGACTGGCCTCCCTTGATCAGGCCCCAGAATAGCTCTCCTAGTCCCGGGAGCAAGAACAAGGTGCTGAATAAACTAGTGTCTTCCAAACAAAGGCGTCTTTCGCTGACTTCGTGGCCGCCGATGCAGAGAACTCATAGTTCTCAGCCTATGGCATCGCCTACCGGAGCTGGGAATTGTAATGTTCAGGAGGAGAACAGGGTAGCGATGGACGAGTGGGACTCGTCTTTGAAGGTTTTAAAGAAGCTCATGCCCGGCCCCAAGGTGAGGGATGTGCTGTTCAAAAGGTTCACCGATAAGGACGACGAGGAAGGCAAAGAGACTTCGAAAGAGGCTGAGCACGAGAGTGTTTTTAGGAGGCTGCTGAGGGACAGCAAGGAGGCAGAGGAGAGGGTGGTGCGCAACGAGGAGCTAACAAATTCAGATGGATTCTTTAAGAGGCTTTTTAGAGACAAGGGTGATGGAGAAGAGAAGGGTGGGGGCGCCAAAGCAGGGGAAGAGGATGAGAAAGATGGTTTTTTTCGCAGCTCTTTAGGGAGAAGAGCGAGGGGCGGGATAAGGGGGAGGACGACGATAAGGGTAATGCCATTTGTGAAGAAGAGGAGGGGTCTGATTTCTTGTCGTTTCGAAGGCTATTCAGGGTCTATCCTGAAGATTAGAGGTCCTTGTCAACTGCATTTGAGAATTGCTCGTTGAGTACTCCTGAAAGCAGCCCCGGCACTGAAAGCTTTTTCAGGAGACTGTTTCGGGACCGGGATAGGTCTGTCGAAGATTCAGAATTATTTAGCCTGAAGAGACATCGGGAGGTTAGTCTTAAGCTTATTTTTATGGCTTTGTTTTTAATGCATATTTCATTTCAACCATTCCTTCAGCACCAATCCAATGAAAATGAAACCGTGGCAATTACGCTCCTATCGTCTTCCACATCAGTAGATAATAAGCCCCACTCAGTTTGCTGAATTTACTAATAATTGGTTATAATCCATGCGAAGATAGATCTTTGTTTTTTTAAGATCTTGGTTTTCTCAAAAGAATTGCCGATTGTTTGAAGCGATCATAATCCATTCGAATCTAGATTTTTTTTTTTAATTATTATTTTATAAATAAGATCTTGGTTTTCTCAAAGGTAGTGCCATTTGTTTGGAGAGACCGCCTGATCAAAGATATAGAGCAAATTTTGTTTTTTTGTCATTTGAAAATTGGCTTGTTGGAATTGAGGACTAAGTTCAAGAAGAGATAACACAAATGCAAGAGCAGACATCTGTGATTATTTTCTCTAAAAGACAAATTAAGACATGAGATCATTTTTTGATGTTCTTCAGTTCAAATTTTGGGTTGGTGGAACTAGGCAGATCTTCAAAATTGTGGAACCTTTTTTTTTTTTTTTTTAAATTTTTTATTCGAAGGGGCTTCTAGTGGTGGCTCTGCCTATGAAAGAAAAAAAAAAAAAATGTACATCGCATATGTCCATTGTTGGAAGTACAAACAAAAGAAGGATAACACTTAGATTCCATTATGCTAATCTGTCTACCCATAACAAAAACTGCAAAGGCCCAATACATCGATGACAATATGAAGACATCGAAACACAATGTGAACAGTGAAAACATGCCCTAATCATGCCGCTTTAATGTTTTATCGCCATGAGTTGGTGACATCGTGAGGCAATAGCTCTGCCACCTCACCCCATAAATACATATCAATGCCATGAATGGATTAATATGGCATATTTAAGTTGATTGCCATGTTAGAAAGCTTATTGGCTACCTTATTACCTTTATGAAGTGTATGAGAGAAGTCTTTACTTCTAAGTCCATGCTTGAGACTCAGATACTCTTCCGTGAGAGTAACAAGTCTGCAGTTAACAAACATTTATTTCCGGAAGGCTTCAGTCATGATGTTTGAGTACCCCTCAACAATTAACTCCTCAAAAATTTGCTTAATGGCCATTCTCAGGCCTGTCAGCAGATGATCAGACTAACCGTCTGCATCCAATGTGAAGTGGATGGCAGAAGGCAAAAAGAATACACATAGAGAAATTGACCATTACTATCTCTGAAAATACCTCCTGCATCTGCCAGGCCCAGGTTCCCATGCCTTCTTTAAAATTTAGTTTCACTGTCCCAACTGATGGGGGGTGCCAGCATGTACTATCAGGGGCAAATTGTGGAACCTCTTAATCACAACGAAAAATAATATTTTGATTAAGAAAGTTTCCTGCATCATGAATTTAAGAATGATGCCTAAAAAATACTTATATTTGATATGATCCTGAAATAGTTAATGGAATAAACATACGAGTGTAATGAACCTGTCTAATATGCAGAATAAAAACACACAAAAAGTAGACTGCAACAAACTGATTTTTTGTATTTTATATTTAGGAAAGAAAACACAGTAATAACTTAAAATAATAAAGATTACAAATTTCAAATTTGCAAAGAACACAGAACGTTCATACAATTCCAGCCAGATGAGGGTTTCTGTCCTCAATGGCCTGCACTCAACACTTGGGGTTTCCGTCCACAAATGCCTTGGAAAAGGGCTCAATGACTTGACATAATGAGAATGATTCCTCCCTTTCCTAGCAGCCCCTTTTTATAACCTTCCTCTCCTTAATTAGGGCCGACTAATTTCTACTGCATCACTAATTGTCACCAGCTGGCAAATCTACCTTATTAACAACTTCCTATTTTAAGATTTATTCCAACTAATTGCTACTGCATCACCAACTGGCACCAGCTGGCAAATCTGCCTTATTAACCACTCAACTGGCAAATCTGCCTTATTAGTTTTCCTTCTATTACACTCTTTTCTGCCATAGCTGAGTAGAGTGGATCCCACATATGGATATCTCAAGAAGGGGATATTACAGTGGATAGCCGAGTAAATGTCCTTGCATGGCTGGTTCATCTTAGTTAGACTAAATAGGGTGTCCTTGCACATGTACAGTTCACAAAGTACATATAATTTAGATTGACTGGTTTTGGTGTCTAAGCATGGTGAGTTCAAGAGCAGTTTGCATTTACTCAACCTCATGTTTGTAAATCTGTTTATCCTTCAGCAATGAAGACTGATTTTTTTTTGGAAGTTATCTTCCCTCACATATCTCTTTGTGCATTCTGCTGTCATCCTGCAGGGTCATATCAACTATTCTAGTAACCATATTACCAAAGCAAAGAGGAGCTAGCATGTCTTATGCTGGATATTCTCATGAGAATCATCTGATGGCTGATTCCCTGGAAGACAAAATCCATGTACAAAACTCTCAACAGTTTTGCTGCTATGCTGAACTCCCCTCTTTGTCCTGCACAAAAAATGAAGGTGCCCCATGCCATGTGTGTTTAGGCACACAATTGGAGATATATAGATGTACATAGGCTCTCTCTCTCTCTCTCTCTCTCTGGGGCAAAGCAAAATTATTCTAGAAAATACGGGTATGAGCCATTTGTGGCCACTGGGAAGACATTTGTAATTTTTCATGTTTAGCAGGAGCCTGATACTAATTTGGGCAGAGGGAAGCCAAAAATTGTGTTATTGTTTTTCAAGTATGGTGAAATATAATATGGGGAAGTTTGTTTCGAAGACATATTAGATTTCTCCTCCTTTTCAAAATCCCATTACTACACCTTCCAAATCTACTAGAGAATTCTAAGATGACCTGCAAGGTGTTGCACTTTTAACTCAAAAAGGTGCCTTTGGAGGCCTTTGGATTAAAAGAGGAAGTAAACATGGTCCTTATGATCTTGTATGTGGGATAGTCATTTCAGAGACAAAAGCACATTTGTTGCTTCTAAAAGTAGTTGGTTGCTTTGGGGTTGTAAAATTGCTTACAACTTGCAGAGGTATGTATTGGTCCGAAATGCAAGCAGATATGGTATGATTCATTTGTAAATGTACACTATGTAGCACAGGCAATACAAGCAATAGGAAATTGGGATTGCATATGTTGTTACTAATTTGAAATAGGCTATTGAAGACCATATTCATGGACATTTTAGTCAGTTTCCAAGACAAGGCAAGGTAATGATTACTTGTGCTGAAGGACCGGGCCGGCCCTGCGGATGTGTATAAGAAGTATTTCTCAATAAAAAAAAAAAATGATTACTTGTGCTGGTACATTGTTTTAAGACACAGTCACTGTTTAAGAAGTGGCTTAACAATGATGCACTAATATATTTTGCAGTTTGGGACGAGTTTTTAAGGAGAATGCAAGGTTCTGGAGCAACTTCTGAGATTGGGCCTCTATGAAATACCCTTACAGCAGAGCTGGCCACACTTCTATGAATTTGTCCTCATTTGAAATGTGTTTGGCTAATATTGACAAACTTTATTAATACAATTCTTGAAGTACAGTGCCATGAATGAGAATGTGGATTCGGAAGCATCAAACACAACCAAGTTCATTGACAAAAATATGACTACATACCAGAAACAGGAGCAGCTTATGAAGTCTTCACTTAAGTATAAAGGTAGACATGCCCACTGTAGAAAGGAGACTCATTGGTAGAGGCATGACATGGCTTTACTTGAGAAAGAAAGATTTGAGGGGCGAGGTAAGAAGTTGGAAGTTGTAAGATATGGATATAGTTCTTCCACAAAAGAGCATCAGTAGGACCTGATGTCTTCAAGATGATCTGCCTTGAGAGGCCGACATGAAGTAAAGCAAAATGGTACTTTGTAGACAGGGTGAAGGAGAGTTTATTTTCTTCATCATATCTTTAGGAAATCAAGTTTCTTCCAAGCATGGAGGAATATTCTAAAATGGATTGATTTTCAGTCACAAGCATAAAGATTATGAATGGACAGTGCCACATGGTGCCATTTCTGCAGCAGCAACAGAATTGATGAGATGAACCCAGAACCCGAATTCAGTGTATGAATCTAAGGACATCCCATAATCTACATATTCCTGGAATACTGATGATGTCGACATTGTGCAACAACCAACAGATTTGAGCAAAAGTTAATCTGAATCAACTTTCAGGGTCAGTTGTTGAAGTTATCCAATAAAAATGCTAGTGGGTGAGCTCTTTACCAATTATTGTTATTGGATGAGCTAAAAAGTAGATTGCTACACAGTATTCTTGGAGTCCACAGCTGCAACTGGGAAGTATACTCAATGTTAGTTGTTGTGGATAAAATTATGCACTTGTATCTCCTCGGGGGTCACACTGGAAGAGGAAATAAGCATAGTAATTTGTGCTTCAAGGTGAGTTCTATCTCTAAATTGTGTTGAATAGACACAAATTTGAATGAACAAATTTGCTTTTCATAAGCCTTATGTAGTTTTCTGCCCTGAGAATGCTTCTTCTTGCTGAACTCATCTGTTCCAAGCATATTATCGACACTTGGGCTTGTCTTGGACTTGGCAAGCCTGTTTTCATGTTCTGGACTCTGGCTTGGGGTAAAATTTGTGCCACATCTGAGCAATGGCTTGGCAAATAAGAAAAAATATAAATGATAGTAGTTTTACTGAAAGAGACTTGCCCATGGCCAATATGACTCCCCTAGGGTCACACTGCTCGCGTACTTGTCAGTACTTGCAGGACGAGCCTCATAACTTTTTGTGTTTTTTTTTTTTTTTTTTTTTTTTTTGAAATTTATTTTTTGTAAGAAACGAAAATGCATGTTGATATTGCATCTGTTTTCTTCATGCATGATCAGGTTGTTCTTTATTTACTACAGAATTTATCTTTTGACCCTTTGTTTTTTTTCATGGTTAGATTGTCCAACCTTGTTTACTGACAATTTGCCGTTAAGTCTGCATAGCCTTTTTGCATCTTTTTGGGAATACTCATCTATGCATGTTTACTTCAGCCTTTGTTACTTTCAGCTAATATTACTTGGGCTTTTTAGTCCCCTTTTAAATTTCCCAAGACAGCCCACCATTCATATCTCTTCCCCCCCAACATCATGTCACCTCTTCTCTTAAGGGGACATCAAAAGAGCTATACATTTATTAAGCACTACCAAGGCTGTTTATTTTTGGATTCAAGGAAAACCCTACATCCATACATAAAGTCGTGCATTCTTCCAACACCTTCAAATGTTCATGCTTTCTCCCATACAACACCCAATTGTCTAGGAATACTTTGAATTTGCCTAAGGATATTTGTTCAAAAATATACAAAATTATTCTTTAAAAAGTGGCAAGGGCATTGCTTAAACCACAAGGCATTCGATAATATGCATAGATGGCATTCTTTACTACAAAAGTAGTCTTCAACCTATACTCCTCGGCTATATTGAGTTGATTATAACCCGAGAATCCATCCAAAATTGAATAGATTTGGTGTCCTATAACCTCTTCCAAAATCGAATTAGTAAAATAAATTGGTAAGGGATCTTTAATAGTTATAGTATTCAGACTCCTGAAATCAACACAGATGCGGATGTAATTACTCTCCTTTAAATTGATCACAATTGGTGACACCCACTCACTTAAATACACCTTAAAAATGATTCCAGCATCCAACATCTTTTCATTTTCTACATTGACTAAGGCTGCATACATTGGATTAATTCTATATGGCCTTCTTTGTATTGGTTGTGCACCTGGAAATAATGGAATCTGATGCACACACAATTCAAGCATAATCCTCTTCAAATCCTGATATGTCGATGTGAAGACCTCTTTATATTGCATAAATATTTTGAAAGTTGCTGCTTTCAAGACTAGATCCTAGTGATCTCCGCAATGGATTATCTTTCTTCATATTTTTCATGGAGGTTTATCTACACCATCTTCAATCCTTCATACTGTATGGTGTTAGGTTATTTTGCCACTTTTTGCACATTAAATGAATGTGCTAGTTTTTAATCAAGCACCACATCCTTGTTGTGGTTCACCTTTGCTGTGCATAGCCATCCATGTACCAAAAACTCATAGCAATCACCACAAAATCAATGATGAACATTTGATCGATAGTCTTTACTTTCTATGTTGTCAGTTTTTCCTTCATCTCTATACCATATTGGTTTGTGCCATACAGTCTAAAGTTGGGAGAGCATATAAATGGTGCCCCCAAATCTTTTCATGTCTTTTTAGGCAAAACATTTACACTTGAACCCCCATCAATGATTGCCTGAGTCGACTTGTGATTTAGCAACTCAATATGAATTACTACTGGTTTCTTCCTGACATCTATTATCAAGATTGTCGGGTCAATGTATTGATACTTCTTTATTCGTGTTGCTTGCAGTTGGGATTGCAGCTCCTCCGCTCTTCATATTTGCAGCCTTTTCTGCTACTGTTGTTGATATCTATGGTACTGTGCAAAGTAAATTGGATACTTTCACTTCAATACTTGTATTCAGTACTTGTGTAGCCAATTGGTTCGTTACTACATCCTCTTCTTCAATTTCTTCTCCTAGAGCAGTCTCTCCTCATTGGTCTTTCTTGTTTCTTCCTCAATTTGAAGATGTGCATTTTGCCATCTCTCCTTCTCCTTGGCAAGATTCAGGTATTGTTCTGCCTTTTTTTCCTATGTCCACGTTACTGCTAGCACATGTTTTTCTTTCTTCTGCTGGTCCTATGACAATTCCTACATGTCAAAATAATTGAAATTTTGGGAATTGCTTGTACTTGCTTTCTTTGGGAAATTTACCTCTTTGTGTTGCTCGATCGACATGATCGACATATCATTCTGTTGTTTTTGCCACCCCGTCCTACTAGGGCATTTTGACAATTGTGTGTTAAGTGTCCCCACTCTTGACATCTTCGACATTGAATGATCAACCTTTTGTTCAAATCATGTTGCAATCAACTCTGACCTCCTGCAGATCGATTTCCTTCTTGTGGTTGCCTTCTTCCTTAGTAGTTGTTCTTGTATTCGCTACTTGCTGCTCCTTTTCCACTCTTCGATGTAGTCAGTTTCTCTTTTTTGCTCTCCTGCACCGTCAATGTCTATTGCCTTGTGCCTTTGAGATTAAATGGACAACAACAACATGCTCCCCAACTTTACAAATGCTGCAACATGCTTTCTTCCAAAAGTTGATATTGGTGTATCCTTCTGATTTGCAATCAAAACATCAAATGTTGTCCTTTTTCTTTTTTGTCTTCTCATCGTTGATCATGCGCTCCAGGTCTTATCTCATGGCTTGGAGTGTTGCATTCAAGTCATCTCAATCACTGTCTGAATCATCGTCTCGATCATGGATTGCGCTTCCTCCAATTATTGCAGTTGTCTTCATTTCGCTTTCCAAATTCAATGCTTTGTCAAATGCTTCTTGTTAGGTAGTTGGTGTAACTACCTTTGTTTTCTTCTTGTACTGCGACAACAATCCATCAAGAAACTATCATTTTTGCAACTCATCAGTTGGCTTTGCTTCCATTTTGTTGATAAGTTCCTTCAAGTGATGCTTTTATGACTTGATATTCTCACCCTTCCTTCGCTTCGTTGTATGGATTTCACCAATGATCTTCGTGTCATCACCAAGTAATCTTTATTCTTAGTTGAATTTAGTCTTCAACTCATCCCATATTGTGAAATTTATCCTCGTTTCAGGTGCCAATGCATTGCTGTTCCACACAATATGGCCAGAAACGATAGTAGCCACAATCCTTCATCATCTATGACATTTGCTTTCCATATCATTTCACATGTTCCGATATGGCGTTCTAGGTCTTCCTTCCCATCACCCATCACCATGAAACTTTAAACACTTTTGCTTGCTCATAACTACAACAATGTTGGCCATTTGGTGGTTGTTCATGCACACTTGATGATGCTTCATTTGCAAACTGTCTTTGGCCCCCGCCTGGCACTTCCACACCTAGCGAATACACGAGTGTTGGCTCTAGTCTCGTGAGCACTCTCCTACGGTCGCCTTTGTGCTTGACTCCCATCCTTTGCATCTCTAGGCACTCTCCCCTACCCTTGTGTTGGTGTCACCGGTTACTTTACCTAATCTTGTGCATGGTCCATGTTTGTGCCTTCTTCACTTTTTGTGCAAACGTCCTCTTTGGCCTAAACCACATTTGCTCTTTGTGCCTGCACTTGTGTTGCTTCTTCTGTTTTTAAAAACAATGTTTGCCATCTATCACATTCCTCGTCCAAACTATCATCCAATTGAGGATTCCAAAATTGTTTGATTTTTGGTGCTTTAAGCTTAGTTAGTATTCTTTCTATTTGTAGTCTTTTGCTAGCAACATGTAAGTGTTTGTCATGCTCAATCGTCCCATGTTCTTCTCGTTCTTGTTATTTTGCAATTCTCCGACTTATGTGTATTGGTTGATCTCCCAATATTTTGCATTCACATATCTCATGTCCTTGCATAAGTTATCTGTCATTCACCTGTCCAAGCTTCATTTGGAGCTGGTTCAAACTTCAAATGGCAACAACGCCAAATGTTGCACGGTGGGTGGTATTCCACTCTTGGAGGAACAATTTGGATTGATAGATTTAATATTCAATTGGTAGTGACTGCCTTTCTCACTGCTTTAGACGATCCAATCTATGAATAGGATGGCCTATCCTTTTCTAGTTGGCTTACCCTTAGTCTAGGCGACGTAGACTCTTCCCTATACGACCCAACAACTTCATCGTATGGTTCAACAATTTCACTGTATGGCCCAAAAACTGCCTTGTACAACCTGGACAACTTGTCAATCACCTGGATGGCTCCTACAAAAAAACTTGGAAAGAATACAAATAACATTTTGAATCTAATTTATTGCAACAATCATTAGTATCAAGACATGCAAAGAACAATCAATATGAACAGATATTGCATTACTGATAGCCTATATGATGAATTTTGTACTAGATTCTCTTACTTACACAACATCTAATCCTGTGCAGAATATATCCTTTTGGCATACACAATGCAATGCATGTGCGAATGTATCTACTTTCCTTGTCTACAATGTACTCTCTTTGCCATGTACAGATCTACCCAGTGTATGTGTCGATACAGTACCCACTTGTGTCTCCGACAACTACCAACTACACGAATGAATTAGGGGGGTGTTATTTAATCTATGGGGTTAGTAGTTACAAGCAACTACCAACCCCACATTTCACCTCCTAACTAGTTGATAACTACCCATGCATGACTATGTTCACACATAACTCATCATTACATGCATTATTACAACTTTATTCAAATTACAAAACTATTACATCAAAACTACATTGTGCGTGTACTTGGCTTCCAACAAATCTATTTTCTCTACTAAGGTGGCACGTTAGAACTAGCGCCTACAAAAACAACCTTATTGATAAGCTGATATAAACGTCCAAAAAGCCTAACACACACTGGAAGCTTTTTAATAGTTTTGACTCTACAGGAAAAAAATTCTCACTCCCTAGTCTTAAATAAAGGGCATCTCTTCCCCTAAACCATGGGCCATCACCCATTATTTTATTTCAATTTTTCAAACTGGAAAAGATGACGAGGACAAAACCTTTAGGAATTAAATTCACATAATAATTTGAATTCAATCCCCACTTCCACTTCCACTTGATCAGATTTTGAATTTGTGAAAATCTTGGCTAGTCTCCATGGAACTTACATATTAACCCTCTACTTTTAAGATCCATTATATCATGCTTAAATATCTCATTTCTTTTTTTGTTTAGCGAAAAACCCCTTGCGGGGCCGCCTTGGTCTGAGAGACCACGAACAGGGGGTTCTATACCGTCAAAGTCACCCGGGAGTCGCACCCAACCCTGCCCGCACCAACATTATCAATTGGATTTTGGGTACCCAATTCAGCTTTTTGGTAGGGTGGAGATTCGAACCTGGGACCTCCCTTGGAGGATTGCCCTCTCCTCTCCAACTCACCTACAACACCTGGGTTAAATATGTCATTTCTAATAATCACATATGGTGTAACATTTGCTCCTTATTTCGATCTTGTCATCTTCTTATCTCCAACTTGGTCATCCATATTTCTAATTATGGCATCCTGACTTCAAATTAGGGATTTCCAATATGACTTTCCTTCCATGCTACCTAGTGAAGCTTGTTCCTGGCTCTCACTGTCAATTTTATTTTTGAGTTCTATTGTTACTTTTTTTTTATCTTTTCTTTTTAATAAAGTATATATTTTTTTGGAACCAACAATTATATTCGATAAAAATAAAAGAGGTTACAATAAAAAAGGAGTTGGAAAGATCACAACTCGGGGCACAAGGCCATCCATACAATCAAAACCGGAACCAACCCTTAAAAGGGTGAATACACAACATAAATAAGCATAGAAAAATAAACTAGAGTAACAAAAAACTTTAAACTATAGAACTATAGTTTTAGGCACTAAGTAGACTTATTGCTCCGTCATTCTGTGTCATTCCAATGCCGCAAAGCTATTGGAAATCTTGAGTTGAAAGGTTGAAACCCTTTTTCGGGTAGATTGTCTCCATCTTCTTTCCTATGTCGAGGACTACGAGAACGTCAAAACCGCACAAAAGGGGAAGGAACTTTAGATTTTGCTTCCTCCGTAGGAACCGCCAATTCCATCGATGATGGCTCTGCATCCAATGACATATTCTTGCCGCCGCTAAGATACTCCAACACACTATAGCCGTTGGATGAATCGGGAGCATAACTGCCTAACTGAACACTGGTCATATGAAATCACTTCTCTGGAGCGACATCTTTTTTTGCAGATCCTCTTCTCAGGTTGCGGGAGCGCCTTGCATTAGCCGGGGGGAAATGTACTAAAGGACTGGCTGGTTGGGCAGACTGTGAAGCAACCTCTATTGCATCCCTTGGGGTATGAATTTGTTGAGACTGAGGAGCCTCATTGTTGGCAGTTTCAACTAGGGGACCAACTTTTTCCTTTTCATACCCTTTTTTTACCGGTTGTGAGACATGTGCCGACTTGGACTGTGTACCTTTAGAAGTAGCCAAATGTGGATTTTTACGCCCTCCCACAGTCGTCCAACCATCCTCCTGAGGTTGAGGAGTGGGCGCACTTAGTGTAGTGGGGCTCTGCTTGTCCCTATTATGTGGCATCAAGGGACAATCTTTGATCTTATGTCCAACCATCCCCCTGAGGTTGAGGAGTGGGCGCACTCGATGTGGTGGGGCTCTGCTTGTCCCTGTTATGTGGCATCAAGGGACAATCTTTGATCTTATGTGCTGAGGACTGGCATCGAAAACATGTGTTGGGCAAATTAATGTAGAGGACCCGCTGGGATAGCACAGTGTCACCAACTTGTATGTCAATGGACTCCTTGAGATCTCGAGAAATATCAATCTCGACGCAAACACGTTTTTGAGGGCATGCATGGAAAAATTTGTCCGCCTCCACCAAAATGACATGCCCTAAAGGGGCTGCTATGCGATTGAGAAAGGGCCACAAAGGTAGAGGGAGTCCTGGGAATTCCACCCACACAGGGACTTTGGTAGATCTTTCCTCAGAAATAGAAAAATCATGGGTCCAAGGAGAAAAAACAAGTAGAGAACTTCTCATGTACCAGGGGCCATGTTCATAAATCACCTTAACATGGGTTGTTTCCGCAAAGCGAAACAAAAAAAACCCTTTGTAAGGTTTTGAACCATCATTAGCTTGACTCCATGAGGAGTCCAAGCTGCATTAACCCAGGCCCTAAGGGAAGACTCATTGGGATGCGGCCAACGAAATACCCGACAAGGGTGAGTGATTCTAAACTGTGACATGCAGAATCAACTTCAGGCAATGGAAGAATTACATCAACAAAACGAGGGTTACCTTGTGGACCATTCTCAACACAAACCTGCACAATCGGTTGAGAGGAGCCATTATCGCATGCATTCCCTTCTGCGGCACCAATGTTGTGCATTGGTCCGCCAAGGTTGAGGACCATAATGATACTCAAAACCCTAGCCCAATCTCCATCCTAAATTTTTGTGGTTAGTGTGATAAACCCCTACAATCGATGCATAGGGTTGAGCAGTCCCCTCCCAACCATGACCCTTCGTAAGGCCAAGAGCTACACTTGTCAATAGGAGAATAACACAGCCATTTGGATATCAATAGGATGGGTACAGGGTAATGGAGCCTTGTCGGTCTCTACCAGCACATAGGACATTCCCAGTTGCACCTTGTATCTGTAGGGTGGACACAAGGGGAATGGAACCTGGGTCGGCCTCTATCAGGCACCCAAGACTTTCACCGATTGTGCTACATAAGCAGCTATGAAAAAGATATGAGGCTAAGATTTCTGTTTAATGTGTATCAATGCTTAGGTGTTATGAGAACAAGGATTTTAAGAGAAAGCTGAAATAAATGACCAAAGACACTTAGAGTTTTTGCAATGTGGCAAATTTTGACTTTAAATGTTATCTTCAAATGGTGCTTTCTTTAGGTTGATACTTTGGAACTTTGAATAGGGGTCCAAGGTTTGAATTCTGAGGGGTAGGGTTATACACCATGCTTCCGTAATCGGAGTATGGTTGGGGATAACCATATATATTGCATAAACAATATTCATCTCCTATGGCCTATGACCCCACTGACGTTAAAATCTACTTCACCGTTTTACTTTTTTGGAATGATGGTTGATTGCTTCATTTTATTTTTATTTTTATTTATTTTTGGTACATAGGAGAGTTGGCAACAACCACTATTTTTAGTAACTGGATAGCACAGGGTTCAAACCATAGGGATTGCACCAACAAACCCACCGTCTCGGTTCTGGGTAACCCGGCGTGAGATGGGGATTGCCAATCGTTTGAGTTTGTACCGTCGTCGTCAGTCTGAAGCGCACTCAGATCAGATCAGACTTCTACCTTTGTAAAGGGGAGGCTTCCCCCAAGGTTTGAACCTAGGTCTCTTCCTTCATTTTATTACCAGTATGATTCTCTTTCCAACTAACAAAAATATTTCTTTCATGTATTCCTTTGTTATCAAATGTGCCTTTTTTTTTTTGGTAAGGGATGATTACTTTAGACTTGTTGGCAAGGCTCAATTTACTATGAGCATAGAGACAATGTAGTTTGACTAATATGTCAAAGGGAAAGCGAAAACTTCTCGTCTGCTGACAAGCATTTCGACTATGCCAACTAATTGTGCTGGCTAGGCTAGGACCTAAAAGTGTACCTTATCTTTCCAACCTTTTCTGTTATGGTCCTGTAATTCTTTGTCTTGCAAGATTCTATCGAGTCTTACAATATCTTCAAAAGAAGCCAAATTCCTCACAATTTGTCTATGGTCCCTGCATGTGGGAATGTATTTTATTTAACTCAGGACACTTTTAGCCAACAGTGCAGAACTGGCAGTTACCCATTGTCTCACCCCTCACCAATGCTTGGTTTCTTAAATTGTTTAACCATAAAAGACTTCTCATCTAATCAATGATCCCTGATTTCCATTCGTCTTCATAAATGATCATAAGGGATATCCATACTGAAAAGAATTTTTAGCGTCTTCTTTTCATTTTATTTGCATAAAGTTTATTAGGATGCAATTGTTTAACTTGTATATACTTTTTCACTAATAAAAATTTTGGCTGGACATGAAAAGAAATGATCGAATGTCATTTTTTAATTGAAATTTCCTCTTGTTCCTCTTTATTGTTTCATTTTTTCCGAAACTCATTTATAGTTCATGTTGAATCTCCAGTTAAGACATTCTGGAGTCTTGTCATTGATGAAATTTTGCTCCAACTGTGTTTTTATAGGTACTCACTGTGGTATTAAATGTTTTTGAAGTACAGCATGTCTGCATTTCTCTTCTAAGATTTCTGGCTTACAATATTTTATTGTATGCTCCTAATGTTTACCTCAGCATCTGACTTGGAGTGATTTTAGATTCAAACATAGTTAAAATGCTTTCTGAAATTATGGAAAAAAAGTGGAAATATTAAGCTGTTTCACCAATGTCAATTAAGTCTTTATTTGCTTCTGATTATGGAATCTTAAACAAGTCACAGGAGTGACGTTGAAGGAATGAAACCAGTCTTCTCATAAAAGGTAATTAATGCATTTTGTCTATTCATGAGTTTGGCATGCATTGATTGTTTACTTCACAATTTTTCTTGTTGGTGTTGCAGGAAAGCTTCGTTTCCTAAGTCTTCAAAGAAAGGTATTTCCCAATCTCGTCTCAAGACTGATAATAATGGTGTCTCTGCAACAAGAATAGAGCTTGATTCTTCTGGAGTAAAGGCTGGAGATCCTTTTCTGTCTATGGATTACAGAAAACAGCCAGCCAGTGGCAAAAGGGGGAAAGGAAAATCAGGTATAGCTGCTTAAAAAAAGGCCCACATAATGTAGACAATCGGTAGGCTGCTTTAGCTTTTCCGTCTAGGACACTACGGGAATGAGTTGTCTGTCTTTATGGTGTTCATAATAGTTGAGTTAAATTCTAGCTTAGGGACTAGTTTTGCCTTGTGTCATCGCCCAACCATTAGCATGTGCTTCCTTGAGAGAAATAACCCTTTCTCAATGTATATCACAGGTTATTAATAACAGAAAGTATATTTAATACATAGTGTATATATATACACACATTATTGAGGGATCCACTGTTTAAGGAATGTCTCTCAGGGCCTAACGCAGCTTCCTTCCTTTGTCATTTAAATTTGGCATTGCTTTATACAGTTAGTATATTATTCATCCCTGAATGTGATGATATTTCTTGTTGTTTATTAACCTATGTTGTGCTTATTGAAATTTGGCATTGCTTTATACAGTTAGCGTATTATTCATCCTTGAATGTGATGATATTTCTTGTAGTTTATTAACCTATGTTGTGCTTCAATGAATATGATAACTGAATCCTTGTTGCTATCGATGTTGCTATCCTTTAATATTTTTTGCAAGCAGCTTTCAGTTGAATCCTTTTTTCTTTTTTTTTTGGTTCCAGATTCCTCTATTATGTATCAAGTACAACCTACAGAACTAGAAAACATCCAAAAAAATCTCCATTTTGCATTTATCGTGTTGCAGATTCAAAGAGAACCATTTCTATGTGGATTCAGATTCAAAATGTTGAACATTTAATTTCATCAGATTCCTAAGAATTTGTTCTCAAAACCATAGTAGCAAAACTTGGACTTGACTCAGACTTAGAAAGTTCGACTTGGGACTCGGCAAAAAATCTTGGCAAAATTCGGTAAAAACTCGGAAAAAAGAAAAAATGAAAAAAAAAAATACAAATTTTTATTGAAAAATAAGTTTTTCATGCATATTACTTATTAGTATATTCTAACACACTTACTCAACATTCAACATTATACAAATAAGAAATTAACAAGAGGAAGGAGCATATTCTAATAGCAAGCTAATAATTTTGTTTTATAATTTTTTTTTTGATACATATGGAGTTGGCTACATCCACACTATTTTTAGTAACTGCCAAGTGCAAGGTTCAAACTACAGGGGCTGCCCCCAACAAGCCTATACCACCTCATTATTTTATAACCCGGCATGAAGAGGACCACCGGTCGCTCGAGATTCATACCATTGTTGTCGGTATGGCGTGCACTCAGAGGATTCAGAACAGACTATAACCTTTGCAGGCATGACCACTTTGGTTTATAAAATTATAAATAAATATTATAATGATAAAATAAAACAATATATAAATTTCAAGAATATTTTTAACATTTTACAAAACATTAAATAATAATAAACTTTACTGTATGACGAAATCACCCTAACTTAGTCCACCATGTTTAATAAATAAAATATTCAAATACCATGTTTAATAGAGAAACCATGGGACGGAATCACCCTAACTTAGTCCACCATGTTTAATAAATAAAATATTCAAATACCATGTTTAAAAATAATCGGTGGGTTGTCTACATTTGATTTCTTGGATGGTTGGTTGGGATCTATTAACTTTACTTTTATTAAAAGGTTCCTGAGAAAAAAAATTGAAAATAAAATTCTTCAAATATTAATAAAGCTAATATTTAATCCTAGCCATTTTTCCGGTTTTAGAATGGGAAGCCGTTTTTGAAAACTGCTTACCAAAATTCAAGGTAGAAGCGACATTCATTATTCTGGGGGAGCTTCATGCGTAGCAATTGTTTCATTGGAAGTCGAGGGTTTCAGAGAGAAATAAATTATCGTTTTTAATTTTTTTTCCATTGCGGCGTGGTGGTGTGTATTAACTGCAATGGCGACAGTGGCAGTGACGTCGACGGGAGAGGGTGCATTGAAGGAGAGAAAAGAATGAAATAAAATGAAGGTGCAAGAACTGCGCGACGAACTTTTCAGAAGAGGTCTCAACAATAGCGGCCTCAAGCCTTCCTTGATCGAACGCCTCCAAAAATCATGCCATTCTCCGCCCGAATCGCCACACCCTACAGGACATGCATACGTGCATTCTGAAGCGGTTCCCATTCCCAAACAAGATGCGAATGATGTATCCATCGGCAAAAGATATATTTGTATCAAAATAAATTATAATTGACGGATAAGCATTCTGAAGGTTTGAGAAGCAAAATTGCACATTCTCTCGTTAGTATAATAAACAAAGATTTCAGCGTCTTGTTCGTGATTGCGCACTGGCCAACTTGGATGCTTAAGTCGTGGAGCATCTTCAAAACTTAACTGCCCTAGACGTAATTTTTTTTTTTTTTTAAATTTCCATTTTTTTTGGGCCAGTCGAGTCCCGACGTCGAAACTCGGGAGTCCGTGTCGAACTTGGACTCGGCCCAGGACTCGGTGGAGTCCAGAAAAAAAAGGAGTCGGAGTGGGCTCGGCGTGGCTGAGCCCACTCGGACTCGGACTCGGTCGAGTACTCGGGAGTCCAAAAGAGTCTGACTACTATGCTCAAAACCATAATTTTAGGAGCAACTACTTCACTTTTCTTCTATGTTCCATGAAATTATGGGATGTGGCAGGACACCTTTTGGGATGGTGGCATGCCTTTTTGGGATAGTGGGATACCTTTTGGAACAGCAGGAAGCATCTTCAAGACGATTGTCCAAATCTCAGGACAAATACCCATGGAACATAGCTTTTTTTTTGAAGTGTTTGATCTCTTGCTTGGAAGCCGAAGCTATTGTTTGCTTTTCTTTTGTACAGGAAATTCTCCCGCATTCCAATGGAATCCGGAGATAGGGTTTGCTTCGTTCTTGCATGGGAAATTCTCCTACTCATTCGATAAGAAACTGGAGCCAGGATTTCATTCGCCTTGACACAGGAAATTATTTCGCCCATTCCAATGGAAAATATTTTAAGATAATTTCTCTAGCTTGATTCCATTGAAAAGTGGAGCTAGGGTTTGCTTCACTTTTGCATGGAAAATTCTTCTTGCATGTTCCAACTGAAACCAGGCAATGGTTTTTAATTTGGTTTTATATAGAAAATTCATCTTGCGTATTCCTGTTAAAACTTGGAATCCAAAGCCATGTGTGCAGTAAATTCATAATCACCATCCTTTGTTGTATGCATCTTGCTCCTCAACAGTTACAGTAGCCTCACGAATTCCGAGTAGAGCATTGAAAGATAAAGTCTTTCTCAATCTGAACATGCACAAATTTACACCCCTCAGAATTAAGAGAAAGAGATGGGCCACTAGTTATTTTTATTTTTTTCTGATTTGATCAGTGAACTGAACAGTTCTGGGGACCAGAAGAACCCACTTTGATCCAAAACAAAGGTGCTATTCATGCCCAGTAGCAACAGATGATTTAACAGAAGGCCATTCTGGTTTATATTCATTATTCAGTCTAAACAGTTGCAATATTAGTTCCATATTGATATGCCTACATATTGATTTAACAAAAGGCCAAATGAACATTCCTATAATATTGATACATAAAGATGATTCTTCCATCTTCAATTGTTTTGATTCTAATGGTTCTTCCATCTTCAACTGTTTTGATACAAATATGTTTTTTTTATTATTATTTATCCACTTGAATAATTCTAATCTCACGCTTATTTTATCAACGTCGTTATTTTAGGTTGAGTGCAAATGGAGGAGATTGAAATGGAGCAGACCAATATTGTTGTTACTGCTGCGCCTGAGCATGAGACTGGGCATCAGCCTGATCATGATCCTGAGCATCACCCCGAGCCTGAGCTTGAGCAAATTTTACATCAGCCATAGCCTGAAATAGTAGCCTTAGATGAACAGATGAAGTTGTCACAAGATATCCTAAAATCGTATGATAAGGATAGACAAACTTTTATCAATTATTATTTAGTGGCTTAAGGTATAGTAATTACTGCAACATATAGTGGAAGCAAACTGATGACGAAAAGGCAACGTCAAACATGGTGGATACTTCCTCTTTTGTCCATCCTGGTATTTGTATGGTATTTTTCAGCATTTCTAAATAAAACCTGGAAAGAATATAAAACTCTCAAACATAGGAGACAACTTCAGCATAGGTTTGTTATGCTGTTTGATGAAAACATAAATACAAACACGACGGAAATAGATAACTTTAAACGTGAAAGTCTAAGATACGTTAGATTACATATAGACTCTCATATCACATCCTTGAAGTTTTGGTGCTTCAAAAGGATTGCAACACTTATAATAGTGTTGGTGTTTTTAATGACGACTATATTTGCGTCTGGGAGGCTGATTTAATGAAAATATTTGTAATTTTTTACTTGTAAATAAGTCTTGGAATTGTAATATATTACATAACTGTTTTGCTTATAAAAAAAATGTTTTAACATTGATTCGCTCTTATTCCATTGTAAAGGGTAGTTTGATATGTTAAAATTTGAAGTTTATCATCATTAGACAAATTATTGAACTCCTTCTTTTTACTTCAATGCATTTTTTACTTTAATGCATTTTTTGATATATGAATAATGTTTCCTTCTATCAAATGAAATTAGCACAAACAATTAAAAAATGCTCAGCTTCAAAGTAGGAACCAAGTTCAATTTCTATGCAAAATGTGAATTGACAACTAAAGTTTTATAGTTGTAAAATGTGGAGTGTTGAAAGAATGAACTACCTACCTTGGATACAACATACTCTACATGTCATATTTTATATCAATTTAATATAAGTACAAGGGCATCACGGAAATTCGAAGCAGTTTTCAATGAATGCCTAGTTTCTTTCATCGCGATGGTCTGGGTAAAAACCCTCGTGTAGAGGATGAACAGGCCAGAAGGCAAAAACATAAAACATACTTTTTGGGGAACAACACGGATCTGGGACATGACTCTACTTGGTGATGTCAAGGGTTTGATCTCTCCCTGGTTTCGGCACAATGACGACACCCACAAAGCTCTTTGTCTTCTCGGCAGGTAAAATAAGATCTGAGGGTTTGAGGTAAAATAAGAAGCTCAAGGGTTTCATCTGTTTGCACCTCTGGAGTTTTTCTGCAACATATCAACGTCGGGTAGGAGAGAAGAACGAGATGCATGGGAAGCTAAAAATTTGCCAAACTGAGTATGGTTGTCTCCGTGAGGACCACAGTTTAAAACCTGAATAGGGAATCAAAAACTCAAATAAGCAAAAAAGGGCCTATCCAATGCTGGTAGGTATACCTTTTTTTGCTGGTTTTGTGTTTTGTCGTGAGACAATCACTTGTATCTTCAATTTCTTAACTACAGATTTTAGGCAGAGTTTTTGGCTAGTGCCTTTATCATCATTTCTATGTTCCTTGTTGGTCCTGTTCAGATAGGCTATTTTGAAAATGGCAATGAAACTCAAGATACAGCTACACACAATATTCTAAATGAATGACCTTTTAATTGTGTGAAGGTTTTGCTTGTATGAAATGCAGTCCTTGCATCATCTACTTCCTAAATTTAACATCTCTATTTATATGGTGGGGAGCTTAGTCTGTTCTTTGATTGCTTTTGAATTCCCAACAATATTCTCTCTTTAAAAAAGCTTTTAAAAAGTTCTTTAGACGTTCCACAAAAGGAGAAGGATATGGTCATTTTAATTTCTAAGGTCTATGGCAAATATAAGTGCAGTGTCTAGTAAAGGCAGCAAACCAGTAGCTGGGGAAAAAACATAGGGAAGCTGGAATACTGGGATGTTTTTCTTTTTATTGGTTGATGCAAAAAACTGAATAATTCAGTAAACGTGGGAGAAATATATTTGAAGGTATATTGGTTACAATCCTTTTGGAGGCTTATGTTGTAGGATGCAATGTATTGAATCTGGCTGGAATATACCAAAATACAGGAAGTAAGTATGTAAATTGGTTATAACAGACCGAGTTTTTTGATGGATTTTGAAGAGGATCTTGTGGACTACTCGGAAGATCCCTTTGAGGGGCAACACATTTTCATCTCTTCAAAGGCTAGTGGTCACTCTCAAGGGATCTCTCCGCAAATCTACTCAAATTCAAAAGATCCTCAGAGTTGTTTTACTGGATTGAATTCGGAGGATGGAGAAAGGGTTTTCTTGGAAATCAGAACAAGGGAGTTAACAAATAATCTAGAGTTAATACACATCCCAACAAAGGTTTTTAGTGGTGACTCTTCAACAGGTTTTCTTGGGAACCTCTTAAGCACAAAGGAAATGGTGGGCAATATGGAAGAATCAAAATTTTGTGGGGCTTCAAAGGAACATGGAATAAAAAAGAAAAAGAAGTGTGTGAAAATGAAGAAGGAAAAAGTAAACCTTGTTTTAGGTGAAGATATTGGTCTAGATCAAATTCTAGAAATGGAGAAGAAAACCCTTACTGGAAAATTTTCCAACAGATTATATTCTGAAAAATCAGTTCAGCAATGGGTTGGAGAAGTTTGGGGTCAGGCTTTGGGCTATACTCCAAAAATATATCTTCTGGCTAGAGGATGGCTTGCCTTCTCTTTCAATAAGGAGGAAGATGCAAAAGCTATATTAAACTCAAAATGGTTTTGGGACTCTTCATTGTTATCCCTGAGAAGATGGTCTCCATGTTTTGACCCACGAAAAGAGTTATTGACGTCCAAACCAATATGGGTCAAACTTCCAGGTCTGCCTTTGGAGTTTTGGACTCACAATATTCTGAAAAAAAATTGGTGACAGTATAGGTACTTTCATTAAAATGGTTGACAAGCTCATTTCAAATGTTTCTAGGACTGTGGCTCAGATTTTGGTTGTTTTGGACCTGAAGGATGGCCTTCCTGAAGCTATTGATATTGCATTTGGTAAATGGAAATACTCTCAGACCTTGGATTATATCAAAGTGCCATTTCGTTGTACACGGTGCCATGTTTATGGACATGTGGCCAGCGAATGTTCACAAAATTTTTCTAAGAAATTATGGAGGGCTAAGTTACCTATGCCTCCGTGTACAGGGAACACATCCTTTGATAGGAATCAAAGATCTTCAGCTGGTCAAAGAATACAAGGGGAGATAGGAGAGGGTCAAAGAGGTGATTTTCTTGGAAGTGCAGGTGGACCTTCACATAACAAGGAAGGTGCTATGTTATCCAATTTATCTGAAGGGACAAATGCCAGTCTACCAATTCCAGAACAAGTAGGAGGTACAGAAGGGATGATGAGTAGATTAGACATGCCGGGAAATTTTTCTACTCCTGTTATGGAACCCATAACTGCTGGAATAGATCAATCAAATAAGGAAGATCTTTTATCACAATTTCAGCACAACAAGGTTTCTTTTTGTCCACCTGATCTCTCACAAATACCTGAAACTGCTTTTGGGGATCTTGAACAAACTTCTAATGTCTATAAGAACAAAGATTGGAATGGTAAGGAAGACATAAGGAGGGAGGAAGATAGTTTTCTTTTTGTTAAAGAATCTTCCCCTCCCAGAGATGCAACCTCAAACTTGAAAAAGAATACTCACCCACCTTCTTACTCTCACTCTCTTTCTAGTTCTGAAGATGATCCACATTTAATTGGTAAGAATCGTTATTTCCTCAGATCTCAAAAAAAGAAGCAGCAGATGAAATAGTAATTAGAGGAGGTTTGAGTACTGATGGGGTGGGAGGTAGGTTAACAGGTGCTTCAGGAAGGAAATCCTTTCTAAGCATTGCCAAAGAAAAAGCCTGCAGAGAAATCAACCAAGGAAAGCAACAAACTATAATGGGGGTTCTTAGAGCAAGCATGACCCCAGGGAAAAGTCTAAAATGATTATACTATCTCTAAATGTTCGAGGTCTGGGTAGTACTCATAAAAAAACTGCCTTAAACAGGTTAGTGAAGGTACAAAATCCTGATATTCTGATGCTACAAGAAACCATGGGGGAGGGCAAGAAAACCATAGGTGATTTGCTTGTTTTCTTGAAAGAATGGGATTTCCTCTCAGAGGATGCTGAAGGGAGATCTGGAGGGCTCATTTTGGGATGGAAAAAAAGGTCCTTCCAACTCTTAAATACTGTGGATCTAGTCTCAGGCCTGGGTGTTGAGCTATTTTCTTTGGAGTTGGGTAGAAAAATTGCGGTGGTCAACATTTATGGCCCTTATGATAATAGATTGCCTTATTGGGAAGCCCTATTCTCCAATATCTTTTTGAAACATGATAGTTTGATATTAGGCGGTGACCTAAACTTTACTACCAAAAGAGCTGAGGTTTGGGGTTTTTCGGCGAGGGTGGATTCAAATGCTGGTTTTTTCCTTCATAAAATAAAGGAAGCAGGTTTAGTTGATATAGAGCCTATAAAACTTGTTCCCACTTGGAGAAATAATAGGTCTGGAAGAGCCTTGGTTGCTAAAAGGTTGGATAGGTTTCTTATCTCTGAGTCTCTACTGACAAAAGGTGAAATTATCAGAACTTGGGTGGAAACCGGAGGTGATTCTGATCATTCTCCCATTATGTTACAAATTGGACTCAAGGACGAAAAACCTCCTAGTCCCTTCAAATTCAACTCTTCCTGGCTAGAGGAACAAGAGCTTCAAGATTTAGTTAGGTATGAATGGAGGAAATTTGATGGCTCTCTTTCATCTTCTGCTTGCTCACAATTCACAGCTAGTTTGAAGAAGGTTAAAATTGCAGTTTCGAAATGGGCTTATCAAAAATATAAATCTCAAGAACAGGATCTTATTTCAGTGGAAAAACAAATTTCTGATTTCTATGACACAGATATGGAAGGGGATTTTTCTGAGGCTTCCAAACAACAAATCAGGAATCTAGAGACAAAAAGAAGGAATTTATTGGCCAGTAAAGAGGCAACTTGGAGACTAAAAAGCAGAGCCATTTGGCTGGAAAAGGGGGATGAAAATACCAATTTTTTTCACAACTATGCAAATCACAGGAAGAACATAAACACCATTTGGAAAATGTCAAGAGGAGATGGTAGTGTAGCAAGGAATTTCAAAGAGATAGCCAATCTTGGGGTCTCACACTTTCAAAAGATGTTCAAAGATCCCAAAAAGGCCAATTTAGCTGACATTTTAAAGCTAACTTCTTTCTTTCCAAGGTTTGTTGAAGCAGAGAAAAATGAGATGTTACTTGCTGATGTGTCAAAGGATGAACTAAAAAGTATTTTAAACTCTATGCAAAAGGATAAAAGTCCTGGACCTGATGGTTGGACAACAAAATTTTTCATTGGTTTCTATGAGATGATTGAAGAGGATTTATTAAGGGTAGTGGAGGAGACAAAAAATACAGGTTTTATTCCGATGGATATAAACTCTACCTTTATAGCTCTTATCCCCAAGAAGGATTCTCCCACATCCTTTGATGATTTTAGGCCTATTTCACTATGCAATTGCCTCTATAAAATTATAGCAAAATTAATTGCCTCCAGGTTAAAGAATGTTTTTTCGGATACTATCTCACTGGAACAGTTTGGGTTTTTGAATGGTAGGCAGATTCATGATGCTATAGGTGTGGCACAGGAAGGTTTACACTCAATTAAGACAAAGAAGATGAAGGCAGTGGTCATAAAATTGGACCTTTCAAAGGCCTATGATAGAGCAGATTGGATGTATCTTAGGATTATGCTTTTACACATTGGGTTTAATCTTCAAGCTGTAAATTGGATAATGGCATGTATGACCAATGTTTCTTTTGTTGTTTTGATCAATGGTTCGGCTTCAAAATTCTTCACCTCTTCACGTGGATTAAGACAAGGTTGCCCTAAACCAAGGAGAGATCAAACCCTTGACATCACCAAGAAGAGTTGACCCTGTCCCAGATCCGTGTTGTTCCCCAAAAAGTATGTTTTCGCGTTCTGCCTTGTTCATCCTCTACACGAGGGTTTTTACCTAGACCATCGCGATGAAAGAAACTAGGCATTCATTGAAAACTGCTTTGAATTTTCGTGATGCCCTTGTACTTATATCGTTGATATAAAATATGATATGTAGAGTATGTTGTATCCAAGGTGGGTAGTTCATTCTTTAACTCTCCACATTCTACAACTATACAACTTCAGTTGTCAATTCACATTTTGCATAGAAATTGAACTTGGTTCCTACTTTGAAGCTGAGCATTTTTTAATTGTTTGTCCTAATTTCATTTGATAGAAGCAAACATTATACATATATCAAAACATGCATTAAAGTAAAAAATGCATTGAAGTAAAAAGAACAAGTTCAATAATTTGTCTAATGATGATAAACTTCAAACTCTAACATATCAAACTACCCATTACAGTGGAATAAGAGTGAATCAATGTTAAAACATTTTTTTTTTAAAAGCAAAACAGTTATGTAATATATTACAATTCCAAGACTTATTTACAAGTAATAAATTACAAATCTTTTTATTAAATCAGCCACCCAGATGCGAATATAGTCATCATTAAAAACACAAACACTATTATAATTTTTGCAATCCTTTTGAAGCACCAAAACTTCAAGGACGTGATATGAGAGTCTATATGTAATCTAACGTATCTTAGACTTTCACGTTGAAAGTTATCTATTTCCGTCGTGTTTGTATTTATGTTTTCATAAAACAACATAGCAAACCTATGCTGAAGTTGTCTCCTATGTTTGAGAGTTTTATATTCTTTCCAGACTTTATTTAGAAATGTTGAAAAATACCATACAAATACCAGGATAGACAAAAGAGGAAGTATCCACCATGTTTGACATTGCTTTTTCCTCATCAGTTTGCTTCCACCATATGCTGCAGTAATTACTATAACTTGAGCAACTAAATAATAATTGATAAAAGTCTGTCTATCCTTGTCATACGATTTTAGGATATCTTGTGACAACTTGATCTGTTCATCTAAGGCTACTATTTCAGGCCACGGCTGATGTAAAATTTGCTCTAGCTCAGGCTCGGGGTGATGCTTGGGGTGATGCTCAGGATCATGATCAGGCTGATGCCCAGTCTCATGCTCAGGTGCAGCAGTAACAACAATATTGGTCTGCTCCATTTCAATCTCCTCCATTTGCACTCAACCTAAAATAACGACGTTGATAAAATAAGCATGAGATTAGAATTATTCAAGTGGATGAATAATAATTAAAAAAAACATATTTGTATTAAAACAGTTGAAGATGGAAGAACCATTAGAATCAAAACAGTTGAAGATGGAAGAATCATCTTTATGTATCAATATTGTAGGAATGTTCATTTGGCCTTCTGTTAAATCAATATGTAGGCATATCAATATGGAACTAATTTTGCAACTGTTTAGACTGAATAATGAATATAAACCAGAATGGCCTTCTGTTAAATCATCTGTTGCTACATCTATATCTTGTAGGGTGTTTGTGTCAGGGTGGTACCAGGTAGGCAAAGTGTTTTCTTTATATCAATGATCAAAGTGAATATTTAGTTCAGAGCAGAAATGAGCTGTTTAGTTCCTTATATGGTTTGTGTTTCAGACTTCGACAAGTTAATGTATGGGTGTGACAGCAGGGGCCTACATTCTCACACTTTTTGCAGTAAGTCAAACCTTCATCGCTATCATGGCTCTTGTTGACCCATTTTTTGTCAATTACGCAAGTAGGCAGTTTACATATTCTGAGTTGTATCTCGTTTCCGTTATGCAGTTGAAATACAGAGAATGAGTTCTTGGGCTTATTCTTATCTCTCCTCTATGTCAAGCTCCTTCTTGGACTGAATGGTTTTATAATAAGGTTTGTTCTGCAAAACCTTCTATTTGTATCGACCCTAGGGGTTTCGACCCTAGGGGTTGAACTGTATTGGTCTTTGTAAATGTTTTATTGTGCAGAATGTGCTGGCTTATGAAATGATCTTTTGCAGGTACTGACCAATTTGCTCTACTTTTATGGGATGTGTGGAATGGTTAAGGAAAATTTACTTCAGAGGTATTTGAGTCAGGTATTTTATATTATCCATTGTTACTTTATTAAATTAGTTTCTATTCTTTTAATTATCCATGTTATTTTTTGCTGTAATTTATTAACATTAATGAGACCACTGCTGTTTTACAGGATTTGCGTGGCAGCATTCAATGTTCAGAATCTGACATTGTGCAAGCTTGCAGAAGAGTAAGTATTTAGAGATGTCTGATCTATTGGAAAGGTCTCAACGTGTCTATCCTAGGTTATTTCCATGATCGCTTTTTTTTTTGCATGCAATTTCTGAAAGGTTAAGGATTGACTGTCTGCAGTTGCTGGATGAGAGGCAGAGCATTAATGTTATGCGCTTTCTGCAAGTGATTGGACGGTACGTCTTTCAAAGTCCTGAGAGTTAAAACATATTGCATTGAAGATGAAGCTGTTTTTGTTGGGCTGAAATTGTTTAAAATTTGGGTTTAAGCTTTATGCCTTGCAAAAGTGGTTTAAATTCCCTGTAAAAGAGGTTAGAAGTTCTGCCAATTCATTGAGAAATTCATGGTACATAATTTAAGTTATAGCTTTTTCAAACACAAGGTTTGTTAACTGAAGCAATTTTGTCTGGAAATTTGACCTTATTGTGAGGCCTTTTGAGTATTTGAAACCTTGGATTTGCACAACTTGGAAAACTAATTATTATCTCTATAAGAACAGACCAGGCATTTTCTTCATTATGTTTTTCTTGGATTTGTTATCTCTAAAATTGATATATCAGATACCTTTTTTACTGAGATTCAAACCTATAGAATGAGATGTCAAGTGAATTGGAAGCTGTTTTTGGTATTAATGACTTGTATGTGCTGAAATGAATAGTCAATCTTCAACAAAAACATGGGAACTTAGATTGAACTTGGCACCAAGCTTAATAAGATTCTGGATCTAATTGTATTCAAAAGTCACAATATCTAATGCTGCCACACATTGTTCTATTGGTGTGGTCATTGTTTTCTCAGGATGAATATTGTGTTCTTATGTATACTTTGAGTCTAGCTGATTTTGAATAGTGAAATGGTTCTGCCGATGTGAAGTTTTAATCTGACATTTACATAATGAAGGTTCAGAGATAAGACACCTTATAGACGGTTCCATTCTATTTTGGTATGGCATATAAATGTAACTATTATTGATGATAAGGAATGGAAAAAGAATTTTGATGTATTTATCACACCTGGTCTTTTTTTTTGTGTGCAGGAGGTATGACCTTACAGAAATGTTGAAGAAATTGCAGTGTAGGACATTGATATTTGTAGGAGAGAACTCTCCTTTTCATTCAGAAGCTCTTCATATGAATGCAAAAATGGACAAAAGATTCAATGCCTTGGTTGAGGTGAAGATTAATATACTGAATAATTTTGGGATACTTTCATATAGTGCTTTTTTTTTGGTTATGCTTAACATATTTTCATGTAACGCATTACAGGTCCAAGCTTGTGGATCCCTTGTGACAGAGGAACAGCCTCATGCAATGTTGATTCCAATTGAATACTTTCTGATGGGATACGGGTTTTATAGACCTCCTCAGTTATCATCCACCTATGGATCAAGCCCAACTAGTCCTTTAAGTCCATCTTGCATCTCACCTGAATTGCTTTCTCCGGAAAGTTTGGGCTTGAAGCTAAAACCAATCAGGACACGGGTATCTATTGATGATTAAAGTAGACAGCACTCTCCTCAGCGTCATTTTCCACCTCATGAATTTGGAGAGGAACTTGCCAAACATATGCAAAGGGTTTCATGGCAAGCCAATGGGGAGACGTGTATATGATAGTCCTTGGATATGTGATTCATGCCTTTTTTGAGTAAGATGTCAAATCTACCGATGTATCTTGGCGACCAAGCAAATAAGTTGGAGTTCAAGGAGGCTGATAGCAGTGTTTTTAAGGCATCGTATCTGCTTGTATTGTTTTTGCTTCTGACGTGTGGAGGCAAGAAGAGAGCTGATGAGCTGAGCTCGCGGAGTCTTATTCGGTGGTAGTCAACTCATTGCTTAGGAACAAGCCTACATTTTTAGCATTTAATGCGGAAATTCCTTTATGTAGATAAATTTGAGATATTTTTGTATCCATTGTATTTAGAATGTATTCATTTTCTGAGGAGGTTGGGATACAATTTTTGTGATCATTCATTTGTAGTATTTTAATTGGTTGAATACCTTGAAGTCTGAATAAATTGACATAACTGTCTATTGCATTTTGACAATGGAATTTATAATTGTATCACATTGTTTTAACATATTGTCATGTCCCTATGTATACGGACAAACCTTAGTCACAAAAATTTCTTATGCTTTAGTTAATAAGTGCATGTTGTTGAAAAACTGTTCTCCTGTTAAAGAATTCTACAAATTCAAAATTCATTCCAAGATTTTGCATGCTGTCTACCATGGAAACTCTAAATTATAGTCACATTTTACAGTGATTGTAGGTATTAGTAGCTATTGTGAAAGAAGCTATATATGGCAGATTTAAGTCACTAACGGGTTTCTTGTAAACCCAAATCAAATCACCACTTGGTGCTCTTGAAGGCAAGGGTGCCAAGAATTCTCTGAATCGGTCCTCTGTCAAGGAGCATGCTTACTACTTAGCCTTGGGAGAGCTGATTCTTTCTGTTTCAGAAATTGATTGCAAATGCAATTCAGGGAAACAATTTATCTAAAGGGATAAAAGCTAAGGGAGGAATTGGAATTGCTACTGGTGTTAACACAAAATGTTTGTTCTCCTTTTAGACAATGGACTGCCATGACCCAATTTCAGCAAGGATTTGATAATGCTACTTGAGAAGTGAAACAAATAATGAAGTTTTAAGTAGTTTTTGCTATGTACAAGAAACAGTGTCTCTGCAGAACTTAAGGCGTTGGGAGATTAGAAAACTTGCTTCTTATTAACCTAGAGGCTTTGGGTCTTGAAGAGGGTCCTGGACACAAGCCCATAGGCAAATACAACAACAATTTAGTCAAACACGACTTGCCATTATATTGTGTCCTTTGTGTACTTCTCATGTACATAAATGCATATATCTACATTCAATTTAGCTCACGTGAATTTTCATTGCACTTCTATTTTAAATTTGATTTAATAAAGTGACATGAGGGTTTGATTTTTTATGTAAATTAAATGATGACAAAAAGTTTACACTAGTTTTTTTTTTTTTTGGCCGCGGGGGGGGGGGCGGGGGGCGCCCCGGCGGCCGGGGGGGGCGCCCGGCCGTGGGGGCGGCCACAGTACTCTGGGCCCCCCCCCCCCCCCCGGGGGGGGGGGGGGGCCGACATCTAATGGGAAAAAAAAAATCTATTTAAAAAAATCTAGTATACTTGATGCCGGAACATGTTTATGGTGCCCCCCTTTACCTACTGACTGTTATTTTGGGTTTTCTGGCCAATTGGACAGGTTTAAACGATGAACCTTTTCTATTTCGAATGTAGCTGTTGTTCCAGATTAAGACATTTGTAACAATGCATAAAGATGCCAAGAAAATTATTTAGAAAATGACCCCTTGTTCATCCGTTGATTTTTTAATAATACTTCTAAAATATTGGACATACGTAAATGATGAACCTTTGTCTATTTCGAATGTGGCTATTGTTCCAGACTCAGACATTTGTAACAATGCATAAAGATGCCAAGAAAGTGATTTAGAAAATGACAACTTGTTTATCCTTTTGATATTTTAAGAATGCTTTAGAAGTATAATGCCAATTCGTCTATCTTTTGTCTTTTTAGGCGGGTTATTTTAGATGATCTTTTAGGTTACCAATGCGGGTTATGAGCTATACATAAATTAAGCACTACCAAGGCTGTTCATTTTGAGGGATTTCAGGCTGAGTTCTTAAAGTATGGTGTTGAAGCTCCTGGCTATTCCATTGCAGAATTATTCAGTGAGGTTGTTTGTTCTGGGTTCCCTGCCTCTTGGTCACAGCATATTATCCACTCCATCCACAAATTTGGGGATTATTCAGATTCAAATAACTACAGAACTATGATGATTGGGCATGCATTTGCTAATATTTATGCAACAATTTTGAATATAAAACTCTCAGATTTGTTGGATCAAGGAAAGCTTAGAGCGAGAGGGCAGGCTGGAGGGATCATCAAACTATTGATCATGTATCATGTGGTTCATATTCCTGAAGATGAAGCTGTTCTCTTAAATTCTAGAGAAAAAGCTCCTTACCTTAAGGTTGTGAAAGGAGAAAGGCAGAGATATGCACTGCAAACTGATGATGCTGTAGGTTAGTTCGAGAACATTTAATCAAATTTCAATGAAATTCTGATGTTTTGATGTCAACATACAGTGATATGAATTCTAATAAAGTTATTAAATGAGGTTTGATTTGATAAATATCTTGTTTAAGTATTTGAAGAAGTTTCTACGAATTGTTTTGACTTTAGATTATGGTTTTTGCGGCTTTCAGCTTGACCCCAGGGAACAAGGATTCCATGTCTCATAAACTTCCCCGAGGTGGAATTCCATTAGCAAATGGAGATGTGCAGTTACAGTGTCCCCCCCCTTGGGCTTTTCCTTTGTGGAATCAGCAACATTTGCAGCGCAATAGCACTGATCAGATGTGTACTGCATCCCAAGCCATTGATCAAGCAATGGCAAATCTATGGGAGACAAAAGTGAAATTTGTACATGTGAGCCTTTCTGTTAACCGACGAAGTCAGGATGTTCAAAGCAATGAAAATAAAACACCAGGAACTATACTTGAAAAGGCTGCGTCTTAATGGATATAATGAACAGAGAACATCAAGCAGTTCATTGGTTATGAACCATTCAGCAGAAAATGGGCAAGGTGTGGAGGATGTTGCTGATCAAGGAGGCAGCAGGGAACAAGTTCCTCATGAAGATTGGATAAATGTAACTTTGACTGCGGTTCCTGGTCTCAACATGGAAGATGTACAAGACCAAGAGACAATAGGAAGAAAAGACCATCGTCGTGTTTCAAGTACAATTGCTATGGCTGAAGTAAAGGTGGGCGTGTAAGTGGAAAGAAGAAATAATTTTATTGTATTGTTTGTTGTTATTTGATTCATGTGAGTTTCGTTATTAAGGAATATCTGTGTCCATTTTAGCTTTGTAGGATTGCCTTTGCTAGAGCTTTGTTTACCATTTTCTCTTGTTGATGTTTTTTGTTCCTTTATGTAATACCTACTAGAAATTACTGAATGATCAACAAGTTCTAGTAGATTTTCTTCGTCATTGAGTGATGTGTATACCATATGGCTTTAGAAGTGGGATGGCATGGAAGATTTGATGGCACTGAAAAAGGCAAGGAGGTTAGGCATAGGGGTCATGCTATGACTAGGATGCTTAAACTTGGAACCGACAATTACTTGAGAAGGTAATTTTTGACTCAGATTTGGTGGCTCGGGACAACTTGGCAAAAAATCTTGAACAAAATACATAAATAAAAAAAAACAAATTATTAAAATGAAATTTGACAACTGCAAAGTCTATTTTCTATTAGATTTTCCTTATCGGAAATAAAAATGAAATTATATATATATATAATTTTATGTATAAATTTAAGTAGACATGAATTATGAACATATTATAAAGTTTAAATACTTTAATATTAAATTGAAAATTATATTATATATTTCAAAATAAAAAATATTATAAAATTTAATTCGTGCTTTCTTCGAGTCATAGAAATTACTTCGTATAACAAACATTATAATATTTAATTAATAAATTTTTCTTCTATAAAAATATTATAAATTTTATTAAGTCGGAGGAGGTCAAGTGGTAAAAAATGTGGACTTTAAATGTGGGCAACATGAAGTCTGAAGTTCAAATCTTGCTGAACTATATATATATACAATTTCCAAAATATTATATGCATAATTGTTAAATTTAACGTAAACAATGATTGCTAAATTTAATAATTCAATACATACATACACTAATGCACTTTGTTGACATATAAAACCTCAGGTATAAACCTTTGGCGAATAGGGTTCGCATGCATTAGTACAAATGACATTTACTTACACATGGATAGTTAACATATATTTGTGCGTTTACGATTGTTGTGCATATATAGCATATAGCATACATACAATGTATTATATATTTCATTACATTTGTAACTGTATTAGTTTAGTAGACACTTATGTGTAATATTAGTTTTTTTTTTTTTTCCTTCATGTTAATATAATTTAAAACTTTACATTACACAATATCAGTTATTGCACAAACATATTTCAGTAATTAACTAACCTGTACAACGGTTAGAAAATAAAACCCTTCCGAACAACAGTTGCTGGAAGAGCGATGTCAATCGCTTCGACGGTGCTTGCGATTGGGAAGAACAAAATCTCAGGTATGGTTTTAAATAGGAGAGCCATACCAAAAAGGGACGTAAAAGAAAACTGATATAACACAACAGATTACACCACTGTTAATACAATATTATAATATGAACAATGGTATTTGATTAGTATAAAATTTAAAATATGAAACTTTGACTTAGATTTTTAAAACTACTCCTTAACATTACTCAACGCTATTTTATAAATGATAGATTGCATATAACATGGTACCTTTTAAAACTCTTTTCATTGTCCAGGGTGAAACCAAAGTAGAGTTTTAAATATATAATTAATACATAGAATGAGGGAAAACCAAGGTCAAACATAGCAAAAAGGGTGCTACCCAACAACATTATATTGTAGGTTTCAAGGCAGCTCAGTCAAGCCATAGACGGATGTAGCAAAGGAGTGCATCCATCAAGTTGATAGTAAGTTGGCTTTATAAACAATCAAACCATCTATTTTAACTAGTCTCAAAAAGGTTCAAACATCCAACTCGGTATTACACGGTACAAAGATAATATAATACAGGAAAATAAAATTTTTATATTCAGGCGACTTGCAGGTTGGTCCAATCATAACTCAAACCATAGGAATATTGCATTGTATTTGGAATGTGCAGAATGCCATCTTCTTCTTCTTCCCAATATACAGACTGCTGTATATGTCTGTTTAGTTTCCTCAGAAAAGATCAAGAATTATTGTCTTTATTGTGTTATTTTTTCACTTTTTAAATCTTTGAGGGAGATATAAAGGATCTGATATGACCATGACATGGCCCGTGACATGGCCCAAAAGGGCAGGAGCACATCAGCGCGGCCCACACGCCCCTACCCTTTTGGGCCATGTCACAGGCCTGTGTTTGGAATGTGTAGAATGTTATGTTCTTCCCAATACACAGAATGTCATGTTCTTTCCAATACACAGACCACTGTATGTCTAATTAGTTTCCTTATAAAAGCTCAAGAATTATTGTCTTTATTATGTTATTAAAGGAACTTCCTTCACGACGCGGGGCAACTCAAAATATCGAAAGATCCGATATAACCATGACATGGCCTGTGACATGGCCCAAAAGGGTAGAGGCGCGTCAACGCGGCCCGTGGGCCCCTACCCTTTTGGGCCATGTCACAGGCCTGTGTCAGGCCTTGGCCATGACATGGCTTGTGCAGGCCTGCACAGACCTGAGCAGGCATGCGCTAAAAAAGTAGGTGTTGCCCATCACCACGTCAGACGAAGGAAAATTGCAAAGGACGGGACATTGGTGGGACCCTGATTGCCACATCAGACGAAGGAAAGGCGCAAATGACGACAGACTGCTGAGACGTAGTTATTCTTGGTAGCCACGTTGGATGGAGGAGTGGCACTGACAAGCACTTTGCCCTGAAATTGGTGATAAAAAGTTCCTTATGCATACGCCACCGTGCTCAAACCGTGTCCTAACGAGCAATTTTACGTAAAAATAGATCATTTTCATATTATTTATTTACTCTGTATTAAATAAAATAATAATAACAACAAACAAGGGTCGGATGCGATTAGGATTCATTTCATTTGATCGTTGGAGGGAGCGCAGGGAAGAAATAATTAATATTAATAATAATAAAGAAGCTTCAAACCTTGTGGCCTGCCCTATGCTGTTGTTGGATCCGTCGTTGCGTGATCCTTCGGGCACTGGATCAAGGCCTTCTTTTTCGAACAAATTTGGAGCAGTTTCAGGTGATTGGCGATAAATTTGGCGGAGATTTCAGGCCTGACAGTGAGGATTTGGAGGACGTGGAGTTTGCGTAGATAGATGGACGTCGTGGATGCTAGGGTTGTAGGAGCAGATAGACATAATGTATTCCTTACCCCATTCCGGGATTGAAAGCTACCTATTTCAGATATGCTACATGCTTGTCCACAAGCCTAGTCCTTCCCTGGACAAGTTTGTCATCGACATGTGTTCCAAATCCCTTAAGATTACGCTTAAGGTGCATTGGTTCCTCATGGCAGAGGCCGAGGATTCAGAGGACAATGAGGGGATCAGCAAGATTCAGGAGAAGTGCCAGATGACTACCATGTTGATGGGGGACTGGCCCTCCTTGATCAGGTCCCAGAATAGCTCTCCTAGCCTTGGGAGCAAGAACAAGGTGCTGAATAAACTATTGTCAAAAAGAACACCCCACAGATCAGTGTAGTTTGCTACCAAAACTCAAAAGTGCCTTTGAAAAATAGTCTTTGTGTAGCATTCCGAATCGTATGTCGCTACCTAGTTCTCCTCCTGAATAGTATGAATGAATGAATGAAAGATTTTAATTACGTCTGCGAGACCCAAATATGGTCTATGGGACCTCAAATATGGAAGTACAATTACTCAAATCATATCATATGATCTTTAATATTTTTGAGAAGGTTGTTCCTTCTCCTGCTGATTTGTGTTAGCAATTCCCCAACTTTTTTTATTTTACTGTCTTTAAATAAATCTGCCATAAACTCGTTCCCAAGTGTTTCTTTGTATTTGTCACGGATATCTGAAAAACTCGGGCATTTATAGATGAAGTGTTCCTCTGTCTCTATTGCCCCTGTGCTACATAGAGTACATATCCTTTCTTCCCATTGTTCTTTGGGCATTTTCCATCTCCCTAAGCCTATGAGAGCTAGTCCTTATCTGAGCAATGAGTATTTTTTCCTTCCACTTGATTTCAGCTCCTATATACGCTTTTTCCTTGTGGTCATACCTTGGGTTAAAATTTGCAATATAATATTGTCTTTTCCTGCTTGCATTTTTCCACATTCCACATTCCACTCCTGAACTTTTCATTCACATAATTTTTTATGTCTTTGTTGACATTTGGGCATTCATTTATGTTGATTTCCCAACGTTTTATCCATTTTTGATTTTTTTTTCATCCATGTATTCTTTCGCCTATGCAACTCTTCGTCCCTAGCTGCCCTAGGCCATCTATTATCTATCATGTTTTCTGTTTTTTTCAAGTAACATAACAGCTTGGTCATAGCAATTGCTTCTAAAGGGAACATTCCAGTGAATAATTTCATAAGGGGTTGTGGCCTTAATTTTGAGAAAGTTTGTGATTAGATATTTTTGAATCCTTTCTATTTGCCTCCATTTTTCATTTGTTGTGCCACTAGCCCACACCTCGCAACCATACAACAGAACCGGTGTAACAAGTAGGCCAAATAAGACCTTGGTGGTCTTCCAGTCCCACAACTCGACATTCCTACACTGTTTTGAAGTGCATATAGTGCTCTCCAACCACTTTGAGTTCTTTTCATCTTACATGTATTCTGATTAAGTTTGTCATGAAATTCTCTCGCCTGGTATTTGTATTCTACTACTACATCAAGCGGTTCTCCCGCAAACTGAAATTTGAGTTGTTGCTTCTTCTTTTTTGCTGAAAAAATCATAATTTTTGTTTTGCTTATGTTCACCTGCATACCAGTAACGAATGACAAATTCGTGTAATATCAGTAAATCTAGATCATTTAATACAACATAGAAATTTGTTATTCAAACAAATTCATAAAATTTATTTTAAATATAACATTGAAGAATTTCTTAATTCTCACATTAAGAGATTTATACATCTAAATTAATCTTTGTGCTAAAGTAAATCTTTACATATATTTTTTATTTGAAGTCTTTCTTATCAACCGATGACAAATTTGTGTATCTAAGGATTCGAAAGGATTTACAACAACTTCAAAGAAAACATGTGATGTTATACCAAAATAACCTATACAGGCTCATCTTCCATAACAAAATGATGCAAATTTATGTTATTAAAAACATGGGAAAGAGATCTATTTAATTTTGCTATTATAGTTAGATCTATTACCATGTTAGTACATGGCCTCCCATTTTTCACATGCGGACATAATTATTATAAGTTCTACTTGTATGTTTTTGGGATGGATGTGAAAACACTTTCTTCAATGTGTAGGGGTGTTAATCGAAGGTACTCATTATGTATTTTAATAAAATACTTGATTATGTATTTAAATAACACAGACTTAAGGCATTGACATTAAAAATTTCTCACACACAATCTTGGTTATCAAGTTCGAGATTGTATTCAATTACACATTCTTTAAGTTATGTTGCCGCCACATATAATGACAAGACCTTTATTTTTTTAATTTTTTTTTTAAGTTTTCTTTTTTGATTTTTTTTTGAAGTTTTTTTTTGGGGTCATGCAGACCCACACTCTGCCATGGCAGACCTGCGTCTGGCTTGTGCGGGCTAGGCCTACATCAGTCTTGACCCAAAAGGGTAGGGGCGAGCGGGTCGCGTTGATGCACTCTTGCCCTTTTGGGCCACGTCACGAGCTGCCATGGGGTGTGTCACGGGCATGTAAGAAGACACATTCTGCAGGGCGAAGAAGAAGCAAATACATTCTGTAGGGTGAAGAAGAAGCAGACACATTCTGCAAAGAAGCAGACACATTCGTGTAGTTTGCTACACAAATTTGTCATTGTTTAATGTTCAAGAGGAGAACTAGGTAGCGATGGACGATCCAAACTCGTCTTTGAAGGTTTTCAAGAAGCTCATGCCCGACCCCAAGGTGAGAAATGCGTTGTTCAGAAGGTTCACCGATAAGGATGATGAGGAAGGCAAAGAGAATTTGAAAGAGGCTGAGTAGGAGAGTTTTTTTAGGAGGCTATTGAGGGATAGCAAGGAGGAAGAGGAGAAGGTGGTGTGCAACGAGGAGCTGACAAATTTAGATGGATCCCTTAAGAGGCTTTTTAGAGACAAGGGTGATATATAGATCAAAATAGGGGCAACAAGTCGTTGATTCGGTTCTTCGATTCGGCCAATAAAAATAAAACTAAGTCAAACCTCATTGGTTACAACAAAAAATGGTTTTGAAACAATTAAACTAATTTATACCTCAAGTTTGAATGTTTGTCTTGTCTTCTTTACCCGCCTTGCCTTCTTCGCCTGTCTGTCTTGTCTTCTTCGCCTGTCTGTCTTGTCTTCTTCGCCCTGCAGAATGTGTCTACTTCTTTGGAGAATATATCTGCTTCTTCTTCGCAGAATGTGTCTATAGAATGTGTTTGCTTCTTCCTCACCCTACAGAATGTGTCTGCTTCTTCGCCTTGCAGAATGTGTCTTCTTATAGGCCCGTGATGCTCCCCATGGCAGCCCATGACATGGCCCAAAATGGCAGGGGCACGTCAATGCGGCCTACGTACCCTTGCCCTTTTGGGCTAGGTCTGACGTAGGCATGGCTCGCACCAGCCAGACACAGGTCTACCATGGCAGAGCATGGGTCTGCACGACCTCCAAAAACAACTTAAAAAAACATTGCATATTTGTTGGCAGAGTGCAGGTAGCCCCTGAAAACAGTCATCTCATTTGCTGGGAGAGCGATGTCAGTCGCTTCGACGGTGCCTACGATTTGGGAGAACAAAATATCAGGTATGGTTTTAAACAGGAGAGCCACACCAAAAAGGGACGTAAAAAAAAATTGATGTAACACAACAAATTATACCACTGTTAATACAATATTATAATATCAACAATGGTATTTGATTTGTATAAAATGTATAATATGAAACATTGACTTATATATGATAGATTGCATATAACATGGTATCTTTTAGAACTTTCTTCATTGTCCAGTGTGAAACGAAAGTAGAGTTTTAAATAAATAATTAATACATAAAACGAGGGAAAACCAAGGTCAATCATAGCAAAAAGGGGTGCTACCCAACAACATTATATTCCAGGTTCCAAGGCAGCGTACTCAGTCAAGCCATAGATGGATGTAGCAAAAGAGTGCATCCATCAAGTTGATAATAAGGTGGCTTTCTAAACAATCAAACCATCCAGTCATAACTCAAACCACAGGAATATTGCATTGTATTTAGAATGTACATAATGTCATGTTCTTCTTCTTCCCAATACACAGACCGTTGTATATGTATAATTAGTTTCCTCAGGAAAAGCTCAAGAATTATTGTCTTTATTGTGTTATTTTTTCACTTTTTTAAATCTTTGAGAGAGATATAAAGGATCCGATATGACCATGACATGGCCTGTGACATGGCCCAAAAGGATAGGAGTGCATTAGCGCGGCCCGCACGCCCCTGCCATTTTGGGCCATGTCATAGGCCTGTGTTTGGAATGTGTAGAATGTTATGTTCTTACCAATATGCAGAATTTCATGTTCTTTCCAATACACAGACCGTTGTATGTATGATTAGTTTCCTCAAAAAAGCTCAAGAATTATTGTCTTTATTATGTTATTAAAGGAACTTCCTTCATGACACGGGGCAACTCAAAATATCAAAGGATCCGATATAACCATGACATGGCTTGTGACATGGCCCAAAAAGGCAGGGGCGCATCAGTGCAGCCCGTGGGCACCTGCCCTTTTGGGCCATGTCACGAGCTCGTGTCGAATCTTAGCCATGGCATGGCTCGTGCAAGCCTCGCACTGACACCGAGCAGGCCTGCACTAAAAAAGTAGGTTTTGCCCATCACCACGTCGAACGAAGGAAAATTTCAAAGGATGGGACATTGGTGGGACCTTGATCGCCACATCAGATGAAGGAAAGGCACAAATGATGACAGACTGGTGAGACCCAGTTATTCTTGGTAGCCACGTTGGATGGAGTGGCATTGACAAGCACTTTGCCCTAAACTCGGTGATAAAATTTCCTTATGCATACACCACAATTCTCAAACCGTGTCCTAGCGGGCAATTTTACGTAAAAATAGATCACTTTCATATTATTTATTTAATCCGTATTAAATAAAATAATAATAAAAAACAGGGATCAAATGTGATCAGGATTTATTTCATTTGATCGTTGGAGGGAACAAAGGGAAGAAATAATTGATATTAATAATAATAAAGAAGCTTCAAACCCTGTGGCCTGCCCTCTACCGTTGTTGGATCCGTCGTTGCTGCAAGAGCAAGCAAGATCCTTCGGGAACTGGATCGAGGCCTTCTTTTTCGAATAGATTTGGAGCAGTTTCAGGTGATTGACAATAAATTTGGTAGAGATTTCAATCCTGGCAGTGAGGATTTAGAGGACGTGGAGTAGATAGATGGACGTTGTGGATGTTGGGGTTGTAGGAGCTGATAGACATAATGTATTCCTTACCCCATTTCAGGATTGAAAGCTACCTATTTTAGATATGCTACATGCTTGTCCACAAGCCTAGTCCTTCCCTGAACAATTTTGTCATTGATATATGTTCCAAATCCCTCAGGATTGTGCTTAAGGTGCATTGGTTGCTCATGGCGGAGGTCGAGGATTCAGAGGACAATGAGGGGATCAACCGAATTCAAGAGAAGTGTCAGATGGCTGTCACATTGATGGGAGACTGGTCCTCCTTGATCAGGCCCCAGAATAGCTCTCCTAGCCCCGGGAGCAAGAACAGGGTGCTGAATAAACTATTGTCTTCCAAACAAAGGCTTCTTTCGCAGACTCCATCGTCGTTGATGCAGAGAACTTATAGTTCTTAGCCTATGGCATCGCCTACTGGAGCTGGGAATTGTTATGTTCAGGAGGAGAACTAGGTAGCGATGGATGAGTCAGACTCATCTTTGAAGGTTTTCAAGAAGCTCATGCCTGGCCCCAAGGTGAGGGATGCGCTGTTCAGAAGGTTCAACGACAAGGATGACGAGGAAGGCAAAGAGACTTTGAAAGAGGATGATCAGGAGAGTTTTTTTAAGAGGCTACTAAGGGACAACAAGGAGGAAGAGGAGAGGGTGGTGCGCAATGAGGAGCTGAAAAATTTAGATGGATTCTTTAAGAGGTTTTTTAGAGACAAGGGTGATGGACAAACCAAAACAGGGGGCAACGGGTGGTTGATTTGGTTCTTCGTTTCGACAATCAAAATAAAACTAAGTCATACCTCATTGGTTACAGTAGAAAATGACTTTGAAACAATTAAACTAATTTATACCTCAAGTCTGAATGTCTGTCTTGTCTTCTTCGCCCTACAGAATGTATCTGCTTCTTCGCAGAATGTGTCTGCTTCTTCTTCGCCCTACAGAATGTGTCTTCTTACGGGCCTGTGACGCTCCCCATGGTAGCCCGTGATGTGGCCCAAAAGGGCAGGGGCACGTCAGCGCGACTCGCATGCCCTGCCATTTTGGGCCAGGTCTGACGTAGGTCTAGCCTGCACAAGCCAGATGCAGGTCTGCCATGGCATAGCGTGGGTTTGCACGACCCCCCAAAAAAACTTAAAAAATAAAAATAAAAAATGAAAATAAAAAAAATAAAAAATAAAAAGTCTTGTCATTATATGCGGCGGCAACATAACTTCAAGAATTTCTAATTGAATACAATCTTGAAATTGATAACCAAGATTGTGTGTGAGAAATATTTAATGTCAATGCCTTAATTCTATGTTATTTAAATACATAATCAGTTATTTTATTAAAATACATAATGAGTACCTTCCATTAACACCCCTACAAATTGAAGAAAGTGCTTTTTCACGTCCACCCCAAAAACATACAAGTAGGACTTATAATAATTATGTTCGCATGTGAAAAAAGGGAGGCCATGTATTAACATGGTAATAGATCTAACTATAATAGCAAAATTAAATAGATCTCTTCCCGATGTTTTTAATAACATAAATTTGCATCCTTTTGCTATGGAAGATGAGTTCGTATAGGTTTTTTGGTATAACATCACATGTTTTCTTTTAAGTTGTTGTAAATCCTTTTGAATCCTTAGATACACGAATTTGTCATTGGTTGATAGGAAAGACTTCGAATAAAAAACATATGTAAAGATTTACTTTAGCACGAAGATTAATTTAGATGTATAAATCTCTTAATGTGAGAATTAAGAAGTTCTTCAATGTTATATTTAAAATAAAATTTATGAATTTGTTTGAATAACAAATTTCTATGCTGTATTAAATGATTTAGGTTTACTGGTATTACACGAATTTGTCATTGGTTGATAGGAAAATCTTCGAATAAAAAACATGTGTAAAGATTTATTTTAACACGAAGATTAATTTCGATGTATAAATCTCTTAATGTGAGAATTAAGAAATTCTTCAATGTTATATTTAAAATAAATTTTATGAATTTGTTTGAATAACAAATTTCTATGCTGTATTAAATGATTTAGATTTACTGGTATAGCAAGAAAATTTAATAGATTCCTCTATGTGATATTTAAAATAATGATTTTATTTATTTATTTATTTTTGGTTATGGAATCGTATAAAAGTATTTATACTTTAAAATGAAATTGTAAAGAACAAGGATGATTTCAAAGTAAGAAATTTCATAAATCTCTTAGAATAAATAACCCCTTACTGTTTTGATTTTGCTTTTATATATTCTATCATTTTAAGTTAAATTAGTATTTTCTTGTTTTGTTAATTTAGCTTCTTGAGTAGGGTAATCAGTGACATTTTGTCCTAAGATAAAATAACCTTTTATTGTTATACCAATATAGATTTATATTAGATAGCTTTGAGTACTACATGTAAAACAAAACCAATTTCAGGTTTGATTTTTGTAGGAAAAACTTAAGACTTAGGGTGAAGTAGATGAAGAACCCTTAAAATTTTAAAACATGGATTATGGTAAAAACTTTCTCCTAATTTAGGGATTGTTTAGTAAACTAACCTAGAAACAGGAATGGGAATTAATTTTTAATAACACTAAAAATAAATATTTTAAAGAGGGGTTGCATGTTTCGATTTCAGGTTTGATTTTCTTAGAAAAAACTTAAGACTTAGGGTGAAGTAGATGAAGAACCCTTAAAATTTTAAAACGTGGATTAAAAGCTTTCTCCTAATTTAGGGATTGTTTAGTAAACTAACTTAGAAACATGAATGGAAATTAATTGTTAATAACACCAAAAACAAATATTTTAAAGAGGGGTTGCATGCTCATAAGGGTTGTTAATGGTATATGGTAGGATCTAGGAAACCTTATGGGGAGAACAAACTTAGACCTACCCTAACCCATCCTATCCTAAAATATCCTAAAATTAGACTCATTGGTAGGGATGAATAAGAAAATAAGTCACCCTACTCCATTGGGTTATAAGCAGATAACCAATGAGGATTCGTGAGAGACCATTAAGGATGGGTGGAATGGGACACTCATCTAGGTCCCCTCTATGAGTAGTACAATGGTGGTTCTCAAGGGGAATTACAAACAAGGATCTTGATGGAAGGTCGATGTCTTTCGAAAAATGGTTACTTGGTGAGGGTTAAACCTTGAAAGGGTATCTAGTACTTTGGGAAAAGATGCCTCAGTAGTTTGGTATGGGATAGATCAGCTGTATTTGCAATATCATCAAGAGATCCATGAATAGAGTAAGGTAAATGACATGATATTAAAGGCAAATGGTACCATAGCATTCACTCTATCCTTGCATGTTTAGAATCAGATGAGTTAGGTCAAAATTGAGGATCTACTGAACATGTTAAGGAAGGGAGTTATGCATCCCTCTCTAGGTTATATGGGACCTAGAGGATAACCCATGCCATGATCTTGGATTCACCAGACAATGGGTGAGATGGAAGAGATCACAAAATGACACTTATTTTCGGGACTTGATCAGTCTCGTCCACTTTGAAGATCGACTACAGTGATTGGATTCCCAAATGCGGGGTATTGATGTTATGTACAACTACAAAAAGGGTGCAAAAATAAATCTAGAAAATAAAAAAAAAATTATCCTTGTCAACCATGATCCTAGTTTGATCCATTTTCGAGCGAGTTAGATGCCAACTAGTGTACGTTTGTTAAAGTTCTACATTCTTAGTACATGTATGATTCAAGATATCTACATTCATATTGTTGTTTATTATTTAATGTTATTTGATATATTATTAGCCTTGATATGCATATTCATTTTCTCATATTGTTGTTCTCGTATCGTTATCTTGACCTTATTGCTTTGTGGTTATATTATATTTAATCCTATGATATTTAAGCCATGTGATTTATGGTAGTATTAAGGTTTAAAAAACCATCATGAGAACTCAGAATAGAACTTAAGAATGAAGCAAGAAGATGAAGATGAATCTCAAACATAGGTTCATACTCAATGCAAGGTCACATGAACATTGAAGATCAAATACGAAGACTAAGATTGAAACTAAAGTCTTCAATAACCAAATAATGTAATACAAGGGGGTGTTGAAGAATATTACATTATTTGGTACATGCAAATGCACCCCATGGTACCTTCATGGTATAAATGTAAATTTATAATAGATTAGAGTTGTGTCTATAGTTTAGATGAGTGATTTATATTTCCCTTTTATGTAAGTGTCAATGTGCAGAATATGCGCAACTGACATGTAAGTGTCAATCTGTAAGAAATGCACGGTAAGAGTGCAAGTGTATATTGAGAGAATGTGCAAAAGTATTGTGTAAGTGTGCAAATATGTAAAGTGAGGATTTACACAAGTGTCTTGTATTAGGAGTGCATGTAGGAGAGTAAAAGTCATGTAAAAGTGTGGACGTTTCATAGAGTTAAGTATGCATGTAAGAAGAGAGTGAAGAGTCTAGTATACAAGTGGCAAGATGATAATCCAAAGGTCATGGGAGCTGTCATAAGGAGAGTAATAATCAAGTATGTGAAGAGTCATATTACTATCTCTATATTATGGAGATAAAACTCCATACAATGTAGTGGTAAAATGTTCTATAAACAACCACCACATAGCAATCATTTGATAATAAGGTCTTGTATATAGATTTAAGAAATTTATTATTGTAAGTATTTTTCATGCATGTGCATGAATAATTTTCACCATTTACATTCATATTTGATATAATAAGTGAATGTTATTTTGTTATTATATTGGAGTGGATATATATATATATATATATATATATATGATTGCTCATTTACTAGTCTACTCTTGATAGTTGATATTTCAATCTATAATATTGTTGGCTTATTTACATTGGGACCTATGATATTTTGAGATAGTTAAGATTAAAATCCAACAATATATAAGGGTGCATGTTGATACACCAATAATAGATATATGGGAAGACTTGCTAATACTATGATTAAAATAACTCTTCCAACCAAACTCAATCAACCATTGCTATACTATTGTATTATCCTTGACATATTTTCTAGAATTAAAATCCAAGTTTTCTATTTTTTTATGGAAACCCATAGGAACACCTAACTAGTTAAAAGTATCACCACCTTTATGAAATCCCAAAATCTGAGAGAAACCTCTATTTTCTATTGTTGAAGTATTTATAGTGTAAAAATTGCTCTTTTGGGTGTTTATATCTGCCCCTTGTCTAAATAGAAGCAATCTAAAACTTCTTTAATCAACTTGACATTCAATTTAGTGGCTTCTCCCAATAAAATACTGTTGTCTTCAAACTGAGCATGAGTTATTATTGTATATCTTGTAGTTGCTCTAATTCCCAAGATTTATTTCCTTCTCAATTTGGTCAGGGTCCTCCCTAAAGTTTCAACTAGAAGGATATAAAGGTAAGGGGAGAGAGGACACCCTTGTCTTAATCCTCTAGTGGATTTAAAGAAGTTAGTAGGTTATTAATTGACTAGAGGGGCTATCCAAGGTCCCTCTATGCAAGCTCTTATCAAGTCTATCATTTGAGCTAGAAATCCAAATTTGTCTAATACCTATGTTAAAAAGCCAATGTCTACTCTATCAAAGGCATTAGCCATATCAAGTTTAATGGCTATTATTTTGTTTTTCTACCTAGATTTTGAGTGTACACCTTCATGAATCATTGTAATGTTATCATATATTTGTTTCCTTGGAGTAAAACCCCCTTGTTCTAGCTCTATCAAATCAATAATCTTCCTTTTAATTAGATTTGCTATTATTTTAATCATTATATTATAAGAGCAATTGCACAAAGATATAGGTTTCAATCTATCAAAAGTAGCTACAATTTTTATTTTGTAATTAAGGCTAAGAAAGTGGAGTTGATTTCTCCAGATATCTTACCTCTTGTCCTTGTTTATTCTATCATTGTCAATAGGCCATCTCCTATAATTTCATAAAACTATTGATAGAAATTATTGGTGAAGCCATTTGGTCTAGGAGCTTTGTCCTTGGGCAATGAATGCTTAACTTCTTCCAACTCTTCTTTGGTTACTGCTGAAGAGAAATCTTCTTTGTCTCTATTTTTAAAAAAAGGAGAAATGTTGTTTGGGAGAGTGGCCTGAGCTTGCTAATTTACCATTGTCTTTGTCAGAAGGTCTAAGTAATGATATATTGCTAGATCCTTTATGACTGCCTGTTCAAAATAAATTTCTTTAGTTTTGTCAAATTCTCTAATTGTATACAATGGATAGTGTTGCATTATTTTTAGATGAAAGTAATTTGTGTCTTTGTATCCTTTTTTGAGCCAAATTATTCTTGATCGAAGTCTCCAAAATGCCTCTTCTTCTCTCAAAGCTTGATCTATTTCTAGGTTCAACCAGAGTCTTCTCTCTTCCTATTGAGGGGTTGGAGGTTGATCACCTATCTCTTACTTTGCTTCCTCCATCTATTGTAGAAATATGCTTGACCTATTTTGAAATTTAGTCTTATATGTAATCCAGTCCCTAATAGCTTTCTTGAGATTGGAAATTTTTATTTTTCATACCTCTTGGGGATTGTTTGCATAAACATGCTACTTCTAGATACTTTCTACTAAAGGTGCAAACTCCTCATTCTCCATCCATTTTGGATTGTATTTGAAAGGAATATTCCTTTTTCTAAGAGCACTATTACCCATACCCAAATGGATAGGCTTATAATCCAAGGTGTTGTGGGAAATTCATGCTTACCCTTTTAAAATATTCCACATCATAGAAATCCCTGGAATCACAACCAGTTTGTAAAATATGGTGGATCTAACTCTTTGACCTAGGAAAATATTATCTCTATGACACTAGCCAGAAATATTGGGTAAGGATACCCCGCATGATGGGCAAGAACATTCGATATTCTGATATTAAAACTCATGTTTTACCAGATTAAGTGTTGTTATGTATGTTAATTATTTCTCTTTTTGACCAAACCACATAGCATTTTAGTTTTAAAACTAGACCGATGCCTTATCCATTGGGCAGTCATAGCAAATTTGTAATATCTCATGAAAAAATAAAGAAATAAGAAGAGAAGAACTAGTTTGTTTGGGCTTATCCAAATTATGTGATAAACAAAAATGATTAAACTAGTGAGAGAAAATATTATTTACACATTCAAAGACTATAACATGCAAATAAGCAACACATGAGCCATTAAAATGAAAATTATAAAAATGGAGTTGGAATTATATTTATGGAAGAATTACATAGAAAGAACTCGACAAGGTGCTCGGGTCTCTATAGAAATGGTTACAATGGAACCTCTATTCGAATATCGTAACAAAGAGTTGTGTCCTTCTATCCTGATTAGAACAACATGAAAGCTTCCAACTTCTTGCACGTCCGTTGGAAATAATATTATTTGGTCGAGCTTCCTGGATAGTTCCTGGGCAATAACAGAGGAAAGGAGATAGTGAGAAACAAAGGAAAGATGCACAAAAGGAGAAAATGCGATTGACCTAAAGACAATTCTACTTTGATAAAAGTTTTTGCTACCTAAGGCTTGATAAAAATCTTTTGCTGCAGCCTTCTCCTCCTTATAATGCTGGGTGATCAGGCTACACTGTAACAATTTTCCTATAGGCCCTCCATCTGGCATGATCTCCTACCTCGTACGATGATCATGGCAGGGGGCTAAAGAGACAGGTGGCCCACACTTTTCTTCTATGATTGTTCTCCTTGTGCACTAATATCCTCACCACCTTGAGTAGGCAACTTTATTGTATCTTGATTTGCTTCGTCCTATGCTGTGTTGGGCCCCACTCTGCTTTATTCATTACCGGTCACTTTTCCTTGCTCTAGGTCCTCCACTACTTCCTCTTTCCCAAGATTCTATAGTCTTTGATCAATAGAGGTCCAAGATTCGTTGTTGAAGGTCAACGTAAATTTCAACATGTTGGCATTTTGCATAATTTTATTCACTCGCTTCCTGGACCATGCCATGGTGTTTTCGAAGAACATACACAGACGATCTATTATTTTCGCTAGGGAATTAAACTACCTTGTCAACTTTGTATCTTGACCAAAGTCAAATACTTGTATTCTATTGAAAATTAAATCTTTGATGCTAGCTGCTTGAAAAACTCTTCTAATGTGAACCCATAGTCATTGAGCTCACTCTACAACTCTTCTTCGAAATTGGTCATTTCATCATCCCACTGGAGCCACTTTCATTTTTTTGTAAAAGGATGGATAACTTTATGAATTATTCCATACAAAAGTAGATGAATCCATATCCTAAATTCACTACCCCCTCACTCACTTCCACGTAGTTCTCCCTGAACATCTAGAATATAGGGTACATTAGATTTGTTCTCTGATCTGCCTGTTGCAAATGAATTTTCAAAATATTTGTAGTATACCTGGTGGTATAAATATTATAAAATGTTGCAATTAAATGAACCATCTTCCCTCGCACCTTATCCATCATCTCTTACTTAAAATATTTGATGAGGTTGGGGTGGCCAGCATCCTATGTAGTAGTACATTGGGGAGTGGGTGGTTGCTTCCTGAGTTGGTCTATTTCTGCCTGTAGCTGCTCTACCTTCTGTTGCAGTTGTTCTGCCTCTGTAGCTCTGGTCTTCAAACCTATCACTTCCTTTTCTAAAGCTTCCACCACTTGCACTTGAGAGGCTACATGTTATTTCATCATGTCAACTGGACCTACCATGGCCATAATCACTCCTCTATCTAAGTCAATTTGTGCCTCCTTGATACTTGGTGGCAGGGGGATCATAATGGTAGCAGTGGATACATCGCATGTGCCATCCTATACACTTTTATTAGCCCTGCTTACTCATTTTTTGGGAGCTCTTTGTTCTTCCATATCCTATATTTGTTCCTCCTTCTCGATAGTGAATTGGATCACTTCCTTCACCCTAGCCAATGTGAAATTCTCTATGTTTGGAGCCGAGGTGTCAGTCCAGTAAATTCGTGTAATACCAGTAAATCTAAATCATTTAATACAACATAAAAATTTGTTATTTAAACAAATTCATAAAATTTATTTAAATATAACATTGAAGAATTTCTTAATTCTCGCATTAAGAGATTTATACATCTAAATTAATCTTCGTGCTAAAGTGAATCTTTACATATGCTTTATATTTGAAGTGTTTCCTATCAACCAATGTTAAATTCGTGTATCTAAGGATTCAAAATTATTTACAACAACTTAAAAGAAAACATGTGATGTTATACCAAAATAACCTATATGGGCTCATCTTCCATAACAAAAGGATGCAAATTTATGTTATTAAAAACATCGAGAAAAGATCTATTTAATTTTGCTATTATAGTTAGATCTATTACCATGTTAATACATGGCCTCCCCTTTTTCACATGTGGACATAATTATTATAAGTCCTACTTGTATGTTTTCGGGGTGGACGTGAAAAAGCACTTTCTTCAATGTGTAGGGGTGTAATCGAAGGTTCTCATTATGTATTTTAATAAAATACTTGATTATGTATATAAATAACACAGACTTAAGGAATTGATATTAAATATTTCTCACACACAATCTTGGTTATCAAGTTCAAGATTGTATTCAGTTAGACATTTTTGAAGTTATGTTGCCACTGCATATAATGACAAGACCTTTTTTTTTTTTTAAGTTCTCTTTTTTTATTTTTTTTAAAGTTTTTTTTTGGGGGTCGTGTAGACCTGTGCTCTGCCATGGTAGACCTTCGTCTGGCCTATGTGGGCCAGGTTTGTGTCAGACTTGACCTAAAAGGGCAAGGGCCCGTGGGCCATGCTAATGCGCCCCTGCCCTTTTGGGCCACATCACGGGCTGCCATGGGGAGCATCATAGGCATATAAGAAGACACATTCTGTAGGGTGAAGAAGAAGCAGACACATTCTGCAAGGTGAAGAAGAAGCAGATACATTTTGTAGACATATTATTTGAAGAAGTAGACACATTTTGCGAAGAAGCAAAGATATTTTGTAGGGCGAAGAAGATAAAACAAAAGGGCAAAGAAGACAAGACAAACATTCAAACTTAAGGTATAAATTAGTTTAATTATTTCAAAGTCATTTTCTGCTATAACCAATGAGGTATGACTTAGTTTTATTTTTATTGGCCAAATCGAAGAATCGAATCAGCCACCCGATGCCCCTTGTTTCGGTCTGTCCATCACCCTTATCTCTAAAAATCTTCTTAAAGAATCCATATAAATTTGTTAGCTCCTCATTGCGCACCACCATCTCCTCTTCCTCCTTGCCGTCCCTCAAAAACCTCTTAAAAAACTCTCCTACTCTTTTGAAGTCTCTTTACCTTCCACATCATTCTTATTGGTTAACCTTCTGAACAACGCATCCCTCACCTTGGGGCCGGGCATGAGGTTCTTGAAAACATTCAAATATGAGTTTGAATCGTCCGTCGCTACCTAGTTCTCCTTCTAAACATTACAATTCCCAGCTCTGGTAGGCGATGCCATAGGCTTATAACTATGAGTTCTCTGCATATATGACGATGAAGTCAACGAAAGAAGCCTTTATTTAGAAGACAATAGTTTATTCAACACCCTGTTGTTGCTCCTGAGGCTAGGAGAACTATTCTGGGGCCTGATCAAGGAGGGCCAGTTCCCCATAAACATGGCAGCCATCTGGCACTTCTCATGAATCCTGTTGATCCCCTCATTGTTCTTCGAATCCTCAACCTTCGCCATGAGGAACCAATGCACCTTAAGCGCAATCATGAGGGATTTGGAACACATATCGATGTCAAACTTATCCAGGGAAGGACCAGGCTTGTGGACAAGCATGTAGCATATCTGAAATAGGTAGATTTCAATCTTGAAATGGGGTAAGGAATACATTATGTCTATCCGCTCCTGCAACCCCAACATCCATGATGTCCATCTATCTACGCAAACTCCACATTCCAAATCCTCACAACCAGGCCTGAAATCTCCATCAAATTTATGGCCAATCACCTGAAATTGCTCCAAATCTTTTCAAAAAAGAAGACCTTGATCCAGTTCCCGAAGGATCTCACTTGCTCTTGCAGCAATGATGGATCCAAAAACAATAGAGGACAAGCCACAAGGTTTGAAGCTTCTTTATTATTATTAATATTAATTATTTATTCCCTTCACTCCCTCCAACGATAAAATGAAATAAATCCTGATTGCATCCGACCCTTGTTTGTTGTTATTATTATTTTATTTAATACTAAGTAAATACATAATATGAAATGATCTATTTTTATGCAAAATTGCTCGTTAGGACATGGTTTGAACACAATGGCGTATGCATAAGGAACTTTTATCATCAAGTTTAGGGTAAAGTGCTTGTCAGTGCCACTCCATCCAACGTGGCTACCAAGAATAATTGGGTCTCACCAGTCTACCGTCATTTACACTTTTCCTTTGTCTGATGTGGCGATCAGGGTCCCACCAATGTCCCATCCTTTCCAATTTTCCTTCATTCGACGTGGTGATGGCAAAACCTATTTTTTTAGTGCAGGACTGCATAGGTCTGTGCAGGCCTGCACATGCCATGTCATTGCCAAGGCCTGACATAGGCCTATGACATGGCCCAAAAGGGCAGGGGCCCACGGGCCATGCTGATGCACCCCTACCCTTTTGGGCCATGTCATGGTTATATTAGATCCTTTGATATTTTGAGTTACCCCACGTCATGAAGGAAGTTCATTTAATAACATAATAAAGACAATAATTCTTGAGCTTTTCTGAGGAAACTAATCAGACATACAACGGTCTATGTATTGGAAAGAACATGACATTCTACGTATTGGGAAGAACATAATATTTTACACATTCCAAACACAGACCTATGACATGGACCAAAAGGGCAGGGGCATGCGAGCCACCTTGATGCACTACTGCCCTTTTGGGCTATGTCATAGGCCATGTCATGGTCATATCGAATCCTTTATATCTCCCTGAAAGATTTAAAAAAGTGAAAAAATAACATAATAAATATAATAATTATTGAGCTTTTCTGAGGAAACTAATTAGACATATACATCAGTATGTGTATTGGGAAGAAGAAGAACATGACATTCTGCACATTCCAAATACAATGTAATATTCCTATGGTTTGAGGTATGACTGGACGAACCTGCAAGTCGCCTGAATATATAATTTTTATTTCCCTACATTATATTTTTTTGTACCATGTAATACCGAGTTGGATGTTTGGACCTTTTTGAGACTGGTTAAAATAGATGGTTTGATTTTTTAGAAAGCCACCTTACTATCAACTTGATGGATGCACTCCTTTGCTACATCTATCTATGGATTGACTGAGTACGCTGCCTTGAAACCTGGAATATAATGTTGTTGGGTAGCACCCCTTTTTGCTATGTTTGACCTTGGTTTTCCCTCGTTCTATGTATTAATCATTTATTTGAAACTCTACTTTCGTTTTACACTTGACAATGAAGAGATTTTTAAAAGGTACCATGTTATATGCAATATATCATATATAAAATAACGTTGACTAATGTTAAGAAGTAGTTTTAAAAATCTAAGTCAAAGTTTCATATTATACATTTTATATAAATCAAATACCATTGTTGATATTTTAATATTGTATTAATAGTGGTGTAATCTGCTGTTTAAAATCATACCTGAGATTTTGTTCTCCCCAATCGTAGGCATTGTCAAAGCGATTGACATCACTCCTCCAACACACCCCCACCATTGGAGATGCATCCCAAGGGCCAATGAGTGTTGTTGTAGCACAAACTGTCCAAAATAAGACTAAGTCAGTTTCAAAACTGATTGGCAAATCACTGAGAAACAACATAAGCTAATTTGAGCACGATACAATTGTAATAGTTTATTATAAATAACATAGCTCCCTCATTGGTTGAGCTATTAGGGAGTAGCTGGTAGGAGAGTAGTTAGTAGCAGCAAATAGGACATAGTGCAACATTTTTCTTGTAACAATTCAACATGTTTTGACAGAAATAAAGTGAAGTATTTTATGTTTATTTTTTGAGTTTTAAGTGAGTGTTTTAAGTAGTTAGTTAGTTCTTCTTCACCTTCTTCTGGATCAAGAATCTTGGGCCCACTTTCAAGCCTAGAAGAACTGTTATGATAGATTTTTCTGTAACTTTGTTGCAACAGAATTAACAAATTGCTTGTCAAATTTTCTTTTCTTTTTTTAAGTTAATGTGATGTTTTCATATGTTCAAATTATGTTCTTATGCAACATTTGTGTGTGTGTTAGTTGATAAAATAGTTTAGACCCCTGTTTCCCCTGTTTTCATGTTTCAACAAATTTTGTCAGTTTTTCAGCAGTTTTCATTTTGCTATCAGTCACTGTAGCAGAATCTTGATGACTTTCTATAGCAGGATACTGACAGGTGTTTTTAGCATAAGTGTTATTTTAAATCATCATTTCAATTCTACAAGAGTAAACTAGGTTTCAATCCTGCAAGTATAACTAGGTTTCAAATATGCAAGTGTAATTTAAGATTTCAATTAGCAACATTTCAATTCTTGCAATTATAGGTAGATTTCAATTCTTGCAAATTAGAATTAGTTTTCAGTTCTTGCAAGTTTCCATTCTATAGATTAGGTTTAGTGTGACACCAAAAGGCTAAACCAACATCTGTTTCACACAATAAATGCTTGTAATATGAATATCTGAATTGTACTCTGCCCTAACATTCTATCATAGATAGCCTTGGACACCATCCCAAATTGATAAATCATAGATATTAAATGATGCTATTAACAATACACATCATTTTTGGCACCGTTGTCGAGGAACACGATGTTTTTAGAGGGTAAAAGCAGTCAAATAATTATTATTGTGCTAAGTTGTGAATTTCAAAGTAAAATATGAATGTAATAACTGGTATAAATAATAGTTTTTGATAGTTGCATTTCATACCATTTAGAAAACAAGCAAGAAACCACAAGAAAAATTTCAGAAGAGGTTGAAACTATGTCAAAGTTGTCTAAATTTTTTAATTTCAAAAATGTTGGAATTTTTAAAGAATCACAATCACCCACTTCAAGAACTGCAGGATCCTTTGAGAAATCATTACAAGAAAGAAAATCATTAGTTCAACACCACTTTCTCTTGACAAATCCATACAATCAAGAAAATTTGATAATATTTTTAATTGTTTTTGGGAACCTATAATGGAAGGCTCACAAGAGAATCCAGGGAGAGCCAGTAATGTGCTCCACCCTAGTGCATCTATTACACCTGCCAAAACTTTTTAAAACCCCATTCAATTAGATCCTAATAAAAATGCTTCAATGAAGGTCATTTCAGCTTTAGTGTTACCAACTTTCAAGGGAGTTACATCTGAAAACCCTAATATGTTTTTATTTGAGTTTAAGATTGTATGTCAAGCTCATGATTACACTAATGACAATCAAAAGCTCAAATGTTTTCCTTCCACTCTTAAATGATCAGCCCTACGATGGTTTATCACCTTAGCACCTAATTCAATTAGAACCTGGAATGAGATGGAAAATATATTTTTGGAGAGATACCAAGAATATTGTCAAGTCAAGAATCAAAATGATGAATTGCTTACTATGAAACAAGAGGAAAAGAAAATTTTAAAAGACTATCTAGACATATTTTCTTTTGTTCATAAGAGATGTGGAAATATTGAAACTGAAATTTACAAATTCGTATTCTTAAGGGGACTGCAAGATAAAACTAGGGATGTATTGGATATTTTGGGAAGAGAAGATGCACATACACTTTAACAAATCATTAAAATTTGTAAAAATTATTCTCATTCAAGGCATATAAAACACAAAGCTGGTAGTAACACAAATGATTTGAAAGAATTCATGAAAGAGTTTTCTAATCTAAAATCTGATATTTTTGTACATCTTGATAAAATATTAGATGAAAAGAATGAATCTACTAAATCTTTAGCCATCTATTGTTCAAAATGTAGTAAGAAGCAACACTCTCTTCATGATTATCCTTTGAACAAAATATTTATACCTACTACATGTAGCATTTGTCAAAAAGAACACCTCACAGATCAGTGTAGTTTGCTACCAAAACTCAAAAGTGCCTTTGAAAAACAGTCTTCATGTAGCAGTCTGACTCGTCCGTCGCTACCTAGTTCTCCTCTTGAACAATAACCAATGATAAATTTGTGTAATACCAGTAAGTCTAAATCATTTAATACAACATAGAAATTTGTTATTCAAACAAATGCATAAAATTTATTTTAAATATAACATTGAAGAATTTCTTAATTCTCACATTAAGAGATTTATACATCTAAATTAATCTTCGTGCTAAAGTAAATCTTTACATATGCTTTTTATTTGAAGTATTTACTATCAATGAATGTTAAATTAGTGTATCTAAGGATTCAAAAGTATTTACAACAACTTAAAAGAAAACATGTGATGTTATACCAAAATAACGTATACGGGCTCATCTTCCATAACAAAAGGATGCAAATTTATGTTATTAAAAACATCGAGAAGATATCTATTTAATTTTTCTATTATAGTTAGATCTATTACCATGTTAATACATGGCCTCCTCTTTTTCACATGTAGTCATAATTCTTATAAGTACTACTTGTATGTTTTTGGGGTGGACGTGAAAAAGCACTTTCTTCAATCTGTAGGGGTGTTAATGGAAGGCACTCATTATGTATTTTAATAAAATAACTGATTATGCATTTAAATAACATAGAATTAAGGCATTGAAATTAAATATTTCTCACACACAATCTTGGTTATCAATTTCGAGATTGTATTCGGTTAGACAATCTTGAAGTTATGTTGCCGTCGCATATAATGACAAGACTTTTTATTTTTTATTTTTTTTAAGTTTTCTTTTTTGATTTTTTTTTGAAGTTTTTTAGGGGTCGTGCAGACCCATGCTATGCCATGGCAGACCTATGTCTAGCTTGTGCGGGATAGGCCAATGTCAAACCTAACCCAAAAGGGTAGGGGCATGCAGACCGTACTAACACGCCCCTACCCTTTTGGGCCACGTCACGGGCTGCCATGGGGAGCGTCATAGGCCTATAAGAAGACACATTCTATAGGGTGAAGAAGAAGCAGATACATTCTACAGGGTGAAGAAGAAGCAAACACATTTTGTGAATAAGAGGAGGACACATTCATGTACTTTACTACATAAATTTATCATTGGTTAATGTTTCGAAGGAGAACTAGGCAACGAAGAATGAGTCAAACTCGTCTTTGAAGGTTTTCAAAAAGCTCATGCCTGGACCCAAGGTGAGGAATGCACTGTTTAGAAGGTTCACCGATAAGGATGACGAGGAAGGTAAAAAGACTTCGAAAGAGGTTGAACAGGAGAGTTTTTTTAAGAGACTACTGAGGGACAACAAGGAGGAAGAGGAGAGGGTGGTGCACAACGAGGAACTAAATTCAAATGGATTTTTTAAGAGGATTTTTAGAGATAAGGGTGATGGACAAACTAGAACAAGGGGCAGTAGGTGGCTGATTCGGTTCTTCGATTTATTCAATAAAAATAAAACTAAGTCATACCTCATTGGTTATCGTAGAAAATAGCTTTAAAATAATTAAACTAATTTATACCTCAAGTCTGAATGTCTATCTTGTCTTCTTTGCCTCATTGCAGAAATAATGTCTGTCTTATCTTCTTCACCCGTCTGTCTTGTCTTCTTCACCTTGCAAAATGTGTTTGCTTCTTTGTAGAATGTGTCTGCTTCTTCTTCATATAATGTGTCTGCTTCTTCACTCTGCAAAATGTATCTGTTTCTTCTTTGCCCTACAAAATCTGTCTTCTTACAGGTCATGACGCTCCCCATGGTACTCCATGATGTGGCCCAAAAGGGTAGGGGCACATCAATGCAGCCTGCGCACCCCTGCCCTTTTGGGCTAGGTCTTATGCAGGCCTAGCCCGCACAAGCCAGACACAGGTCTGCCATGGCAGAGCATGGGTTTGCATGATCCCCCAAAAAAACTCAAAAAAAAACATTACGTATTTGCTGGTAGAGCGCAGGTAGCCCCTGACAACAGTATTCTCATTTGCTGGGAGAGCGATGTCAATTGCTTCAACGGTGCCTGCGATTGAGGAGAAAAAAATCTTAGGTATGGTTTTAAACAGGAGGGCCACACCAAAAAGGGACGTAAAAGAAAACTAATATAACACAGTATATTACACCACTGTTACAATAATTATAATATCAATAATGGTATTTGATTTGTATAAAATGTATAATATGAAACTTTGACTTAGATTTTTAAAACTACTCCTTAACATTAGTCAACGCTATTTTATATATGATAGATTGCATATAACATGGTATCTTTTAAAACTCTCTTCATTGTCTAGTGCGAAATGAAAGTAGAGTTTTAAATAAATGATTAATACTTAGAACGAGGGAAAACCAAGGTCAAACATAGCAAAAAGGGGTGCTACCCAACAACATTATATTCCAGGTTTCAAGGCAACATACTCAGTCAAGCCATAGACGGATGTAGCAAAGGAATTCATCCATCAAGTTGATAGTAAGGTGGCTTTCTAAACAATCAAACCATCTATTTTAACCAGTCTCAAAAAGGTCCAAACATCCAACTCGGTATTACACAGTATAAAGAAAATATAATGTAGGGAAATAAAAATTTTATATTCAGGCGACTTGCAGGTTGGTCCAGTCATACCTCAAACCATAGGAATATTGCATTGTATTTGGAATGTGCAGAATGTCATGTTCTTCTTCTTCCCAATACACAAACTGCTGTATATGTCTAATTAGTTTCCTCAGAAAAGCTCAATAATTATTGTCTTTATTGTGTTATTTTTTTACTTTTTTAAATATTTGAGGGAGATATAAAGGATCCGATATGACCATGACATGGCTTGTGACATGTCCCAAAAGGGCAATAGTGCATCAGCGCGGCCCACATTCCCCTACCCTTTTGGGCCATGTCACAGGCCTGTGTCAAGCTTGTGTTTGGAATGTGTAGAATGTTATATTCTTCCCAATATGTAGAATGTCATGTTCTTTCTAATACACAGACCGCTGTATGCTTGATTAGTTTCCTGAGAAAAGCTCAAGAATTATTGTCTTTATTATGTTATTAAATGAACTTCCTTCACGATGCGGGGTAACTCAAAATATCAAAGAATTCGATATAACCATGACATGGCCTATGAAATGGCCCAAAATGGCAGGGGCGTGTCAGCACGACTCATGGGTCCTTGCCCTTTTGGGCCATGTCATAGGCTAGTGTCGGGCGTTGGCCATGACATTGCCTGTGTAGGCTTGCATGGACCTGAGTAGGCCTGCGCTAAAAAAGTAGGTGTTGCACATCACCACATCAAATGAAAGAAAATTACAAAGGATGAGATATTGGTGGGACCTTGATCGCCACATCAGACTAATAAAATATGCAAATGATGATAAATTGGTGAGACCCAATTATTCTTGGTTGCCATGTTAGATGAAGGAGTGGCACTGACAAGCACTTTGTCCTGAACTCGATGATAAAAGTTCCTTATCCATACGCCACCATGTTCAAATCATGTCCTAGCAGGTAATTTTACATAAAAATAGATCACTTTCATATTATTTATTTACTCCATATTAAATAAAATAATAATAACAACAAATATGGGTCGGATGCGATCACGATGACCGTTGGAGGGAGCAAAGGGAAGAAATAATTAATATTAATAATAATAAAGAAGCTTCAAACCCTGTGGCCTGCCCTCTACTGTTGTTGGATCCGTCGTTTTTGTAAGAGCAAGCGAGATCCTTCGGGCACTGGATCGAGGTATTATTTTTTGAATAGATTTAGAGCAGTTTGAGGTGATTAGCGATAAATTTGGCAAGGATTTCAGGCCTGGCAGTGAGGATTTGGAGGATGTGGAGTTTGCGTAGATAGATGGACATTGTGGATGCTGGGGTTATAGGAGCTGATAGACATAATGTATTCATATCCTTATTTTGAGATTGAAAGCTACCTATTTTAGATATGCTACATGCTTGTCCACAAGCCTAGTCCTTCCCTAGACAAGTTTGTCATCGATATGTGTTCCAAATCTCTCAAGATTATGTTTAAGGTGCATTGGTTCCTCATGGTGGAGGTTGAGGATTCAGAGGACAATGAGGTGATCATCTAGATTCAAGAGAAGTTCCAGATGGCTATCACATTGATTGGGGACTGGACCTCCTTGATTAGGCCCCCAAAATAACTTTCCTAGCCTTGGAAGCAAGAAAAGGGTGCTGAATAAACTATTATCTTCCATAAAAAGGCTTTTTCATTGAATTCATCATCGTCGATGTAGATAACTCATAGTTCTCAGCCTATGGCATCACCTATCGAATCTGGAAATTGTAATTTTTAGGAGAACTAGGTAGCGACGGATGAGTCAGACTCATATTTGAAGGTTTTCAAGAAGCTCATGCCTAGCCCCAAGGTGAGGGATGCGTTGTTCAGAAGGTCCACCGATAAGGATGACGAGAAAGGCAAAGAGACTTCAAAAGAGGCTGAGCAGGAGAGTTTTTTTAAGAGGCTGCTGAGGGATAGCAAGGAGGAAGAGGAGAGGATGGTGCACACAATGAAGAGTTGATAAATTTAGATGGATTATTTAAGAATATTTTTAGAGACAAGGGTGATGGACATATCGAAATAGGGGGCAACGAGCGGTTGATTTTGTTCTTCAACTTGGCCAATCAAAATAAAACTAAGTCATACCTCATTGGTTAATGTAGAAAATGGCTTTAAAATAATTAAACTAAGTTATACCTCAAGTCTGAATGTCTGTCTTATCTTCTTTACCCTATAGAATGTCTGCTTCTTTGCAAAATGTGTCTACTTCTTTGCAAAATTTGTTTGCTTCTTCTTCGCCCTACAAAATGTGTTCTTCTTATTTGCCTTGCAGAATGTGTCTTCTTACAGGCTCATGATGCTCTCCATGACATCCCATGACGTGGCCCAAAAGGGTAGGGACGCGTCAGCGCGACCAACACACTCTTACCCTTTTGGGCCAGGTCTAATGCAAACCTGGCCCACACAGGCCAGATGTAGGTCTGCCATGGCAGAGCACGAGTCTGCATGACCCCCAAAAAAAAACTTAAAAAAAAATCAAAAAAGAAAATTAAAAAAAAAGTTGTTATTATATGCGATGACAACATAACTTCAAGAATGTCTAACTGAATACAATCTCGAACTTGATAACCAAGATTATGTGTGAGAAATATTTAATGTTAATGGCTTAAGTTTGTGTTATTTGAATACATAAACAAATATTTTATTAAAATACATAATGAGTACCTTCGATTAACATCCCTACACATTGAAGAAAGTGCTTTTTCACGTCCACCTTGAAAACATACATGTAGGAGTTATAATAATTATGTCTACATGTGAAAAAGGGGAGGCCATGTATTAACATGGTAATATATCTAACTATAATAGCAAAATTAAATAGATCTCTTCCCGATTTTTTTAATAACATAAATTTACATCCTTTTGCTATGGAAGATGAGCCCGTATAGGTTATTTTGGTATAACATCACATGTTTTCTTTTAAGTTGTAAATCCTTAGATACACGAATTTGTCATTGGTTGATAGGAAAGACTTCGAATAAAAAACACATGTAAAGATTTACTTTAGCACGAAGATTAATTTAGATGTATAAATCTTTTAATGTGAGAATTAAGAAATTCTTCAATGTTATATTTAAAATAAATTTCATGATTTTTTTTGAATAACAAATTTCTATGCTGTATTAAATGATTTAGCTTTACTGGTATTATACGAATTTGTCATTGGTTGATAGGAAAACTTCGAATAAAAAACATATGTAAAGATTTACTTTAGCACGAAGATTAATTTAGATGTATAAATATCTTAATGTGAAAATTAAGAAATTCTTCAATATTATATTTAAAATAAATTTTATGAATTTGTTTGAATAAAAAATTTCTATGTTATATTAAATGATTGAGATTTACTCGTATAGCAAGAAAATTTAATAGATTCCTCTATGTAATATTTAAAATAATGATTTAATTATTATTTTTGTTTGTTATGGAATCGTAGAAAAGTATTTATACTTTAAAATGGAATTGTAAAGAACAAGGATGATTTCAAAGTAAGAAATTTTATAAAACTCTTAGAATAAATAACCCCTTATTGTTTTGATTTTGCTTTTATATATTATATCATTTTAAGTTAAATTAGTATTTGCTTGTTTTGTTAATTTAGCTTCTTGAGTAGGGTAATCAATGACATTTTATCCTAAGATAAAATAACCTTTTATTGTTATACTAATATAGATTTATATTATATAGCTTTGAGTACTACATGTAAAACAAAACCAATTTCAGGTTTGATTTTCTTAGGAAAAACTTAAGACTTAGGGTGAAGTAGATGAAGAACCCTTAAAATTTTAAAACATGGATTATGGTAAAAGCTTTCTCCTAATTTAGGGATTGTTTAGTAAAATAACTTATAAACATGAATAAAAATTAATTGTTAATAACACCAAAAATAAATATTTTAAAGAGGGGTTGCGTGTTCCGATCTCAGGTTTGATTTTCTTAGGAAAAACTTAAGACTTAGGGTGAAGTAGATGAAGAAATCTTAAATTTTTTTAACATGGATTATGGTAAAAGCTTCCTCCTAATTTAGGGATTGTTTAGTAAACCAACTTAGAAACATGAATGGAAATTAATTGTTAATAACACCAAAATAAATGTTTTAAAGAGGGGTTGCATGCTCACAAGGGTTTTTAATGGTATATGGTAGGATCTAGGAAACCCTATGGTGAGAAAAAACTTAGATCTACCCTAACATGTCCTATCCTAAAATATCCTAAAATTAGACTCATTGGTAGGGATGAATAATAAAAGAAGTCACCCTACTCCATTGGGTTATAAGCAGATAACCAATGAGGATTCGTGAGAGACCATTAAGGATGGGTGGAATGGGACACCCATCTAGGTCCCCTCTATGAGTAGTACAATGGTGGTTCTCAAGTGGAATTGCAAACAAGGATCTTGATGGAAGGTCGATATCTTTTGAAAAATGGTTACTTGGTGAGGGTTAAGCCTTGAAAGAGTATCTAGCACTTCGAAAAAAGATACCTCAGTAGTTTGGTATAGGATAAATCAATTGTATTTGCAATATCATCAAGAGATCCATGAATAGAGCAAGGCAAATGATATGATCTTAAATGCAAATGAAACCATAGCATTCACGCTATCCTTGCATGTTTGGAATCAGACGAGTTAGGTCAAACTTGAGGATCTGCTGAACATGTTAAGGAAGGGAGTTATGCATCCTTTTCTAGGTGATATGGGACCTAGAGGATAATCCATGCCATGATATTGGATTCACCAGACAATAGGTGAGATGGAAGAGATCACAAAATGACACTTATTTTTGGGACTTGGTCAGTCTCGTCCACTTGGAAGATTGATTGCAGTGATTGGATTTCTAAATATGGGGTGTTAATGCTATGTACAAATACAAAATGGGTGCAAAAATAAATCTAGAAAATGAAAAAAAATTACCTCTGTCAACCATCATCCTAGTGTGATCGATTTTCGAGTGAGTTAGATGCAAACCAGTGTACATTTATTATGTTTGTTACAATTCTACATTTTTAGTACATGTATGATTCAAGATATCTACATTCATGTTGTTGTTTATTATTTAATGTTATTTGATATATTATTAGCCTTGATATACATATTAATTTTCTCATATTACTATTCTCGTATCATTATCTTGACCTTATTGCTTTGTGGTTATATTATATTTAATCCTATGATATTTAACCCATGTTATTTGTGGTAGTATTAAGGCTTAAAAAACCATCATGAGAAATCAGAGCATAACTTAAGAATGAAGCAAAAATATGAAGATGAATCTCAAACATAGGTTCATACTCAATGCAAGGTCACATGAACATTGAAGATCAAATACGAAGACTAAGATTAAAACTAAAGTCTTCAATAACCAAATAATGTAATACAAGGGGGTGTTGAAGAATATTACATTATTTGGTACATGCAAATGTACCCCATGGTACCTTTATGGTATAAATGTAAATATATAATAGATTAGAGTTTGTATCTATAGTTTAGATGAGTGATTTATATTTCCATTTTATGTAAGTGTCAATGTGCAGGATATGCACAAGTGACATGTAAGTGTCAATGTGCAAGAAATGCACGTGTCATGTAAGTAAGAGTGTAAGTGTATATTGAGAGAATGTGCACAAGTATTATGTAAGTGTGCAAATATATAAAGTGAGGATGTACACAAGTGTCTTGTATTAGGAGTGCATGTAGGAGAGTAAGAGTCATGTAGAAGTGTGCAAGTGTCATAGAGTCAAGTATGCATGTAATAAGAGAGTGAAGAGTCTAGTATACAAGTGGCAAGATGATAATCCAAAGGTCATGGGAGATATCATACGGAGAGTAATATTCAAGTATGTGAAGAGTCATATTACTATCTCTATATTATGGAGATAAAATTCCATACAATGTATTGGTAAAATGGTCTATAGACAACCACCACATAGCAATCGTTTGATAATAAGGTCTTGTATATAAATTTTGAGAAATTTATTATTGTAAGTATTCTTCATGCATGTGCATGAATGATTTTTGCCATTTACATTCATATTTGATATCATAAGTGAATGTTATTTCATTATTATATTGGCATGGATATATATATTTGATTGCTTATTTATTATTCTACTCTTGATAGTTGATATTTCAATCTATAATATTGTTGGATTATTTACATTGGGACCTATGATATTTTGAGATAGTTAAGATTAAAATTCAACAATATATAAGGGTGCATGTTGATACACCAATAATAGATATATGGGAAGAATTGCTAATACTGCTTTGATTAAAATAACTCTTCCAATCAAACTCAATCAACCATTGCTATACTATTGTATTATCCTTGACATATTTTCTAGAATAACATTCCAAGTTTTCTATTTTTTTTTATGGAAACCCATAGGAACACCTAACTAGTTAAAGGTATCACTACCTTTATGAAATTTCCAAAACTGAGAGAAACCTCTATTTTCTATTGTTGAAGTATTTATAGTGTAAATTTTTCTCTTTTGGGTGTTTATATATCCCCCTTGGATAAATAAAAGCAATCTAAAACTTCTTTGATCAACTTGACATTCAATTTGGTGGCTTCTCCCAATAAAATAGTGTTGTCTTCAAACTGAGCATGAGTTATTGTTCTATATCTTGTAGTTGCTCTACTTCTCAATATTTCTTTCCTTCTCAATTTGGTTAGGGTCCTCCCTAAATTTTCAACTAAAAGGATATAAAGGTAAGGGGAGAGAGGGCACCCTTGCTTTAATCTAATAGTGGATTTAAATAAGTTAGTAGGTTATTAATTGACTAGAGGGGCTATCCAAGGTCCCTTTATGCAAGCTCTTATCAAGTCTATCATTTGAGCTAGAAATCCAAATTTGGCTAATACCTATGTTAAAAAGCCAATGTCTACTCTATCAAAGGCATTAGCTATATCAAGTTTTATGGCTATTATTTTGTTTTTGTACCTACATTTTGAGTGTACACCTTCATGAATCATTGTAATGTTATCATATATTTGTTTCCTTGGAGTAAAACCCCCTTGTTATAGCTCTATCAAATCAATAATATTCATTTTAATTCTATTTGCTATTATTTTAATCATTATATTATAAGAGCAATTGCACGAATATATAGGTTTGAATCTATCAAAAGTAGCTATATTTTTTATTTTGTAATTAAGGCTAACAAAGTGGAGTTGATTTCTCCAGATACCTTACCTCTTGTCCTTGTCTATTCTGTCATTGTAAATAGGTCATATCCTATAATTTCATAAAACTATTGATAGAAATTATTGGTGAAGCCATTTGGTCTAGGAGCTTTATCCTTGGGCAATGAATGTATAATTTCTTCCAACTCTTCTTTGGTTACTGCTGAAGAGAAATATTTATTTGTCTCTATTTTAAAAAAAGGAGAAATATTTTTTGGGAGAGTGGCCTGAGCTTTCTAATTTACCATTGTCTTTGTCAGAAGGTCTAAGTAATGATATCTTGCTAGATCTTTTATGACTCCCTATTCAAAATAATTTTCTTTAGTTTTGTCAAATTCTCTAATTGTATTTCATCGGTAGTGTTGCATTATTTTTAGATGAAAGTAATTTGTGTATTTGTATCCTTTTTGAGCCAAATTATTGTTGATCTAATTCTCCAAAATGCCTCTTCTTCTCTCAAAGCTTGATCTATTTCTCGGTTATACCAGAGTCTTCTCTCTTCCTATTGAGGGGTTGGAGGTTGATCACCTATCTCTTACTTTGCTTCCTCCATCTATTGTAGCAATATGCTTGACCTATTTTGAACTTTAGTCTTATTAGTAATCCAATTCCTAATAGCTTTATTGAGATTAGAAGTCTTTATTTTTCATACCTTTTGGGGATTTTTTACATAAACATGCTACTTCTAGATAATTTCTACTAAAGGTACAAACACCACATTCTCCGTCCATTATGGATTGTATTTGAAAGGAATCTTCCTTTTTCTAAGAGCACTATTGCCCATATCCAAATAGAAAGGCTTATAATCCAAGGTGTTGTGGGAAATTCATGCTTACCCTTTTAAAATATGTCACATCATAGAAATACCTGGAATCACAACCAGTTTGTAAACTCTGGTGGATATACCTCTTTGACCTAGGAAAATATTATCACTATAACTTTAGATAGAAAGATCGGGTAAGGATACCCCGCATGATGGGCAAGAACATTCAAAATTATGATATTAAAACCAATATTTTACCAGATAAAGTTTTGTTATGTATGTTAATTCTTTCTCTTTTTGACTAAACCACATAGCATTTTAGTTTTAAAACTAGGCCGGTGCCTTATCCATTGGGCAGTCATAGAAAATTTGCAATATCTCATGAAATAAGAAAGAAAGGAGAAGAGAAGAACTAGTTTGTTCAGGATCATCCAAATTATGTGATAAACAGGAATGATTAAACTAGTGAGAGAAAATATTATTTACACATTCAGATATTGTAACATGTAAATAAGCAAAACATGAACCATTAACACAAAAATTCTAAAAATGGAGTTGGAATTGTATTTATGGAATAATTACATAAAAGGAGCTTGGAAATGTGCTTGGGTATCTATGGAAATGGTGTGGTACCAAACCTGTATGCACGCTGCTCGAGAAGGATACAGACAAAAAATACAGAAAAAAAATGTGCTGAATATATTTATTCACACTCCAAACCTTTACAAAAGCAAAACTCAACCTTAAATAAAACGTCTATTATTTATAATATGTTTTTTTTAGTCGGGAAGGTGGAGGTTGGAAAGAAAATAGGTAAGGGCTGCGGAGGGATAAGGGAAGAGATGAGGATGGCGGCGGAAGTTGGAGGAATAAGGGGATAGAAGGGACGTGGAGGGCTAAGGTGGAGGGATAAGGAGTTAAGAGTAAGAGAGAATAAAGGAGGAGAGGTTAGGATAGGAAAGATGGAGTGGAGGGATAAGGTGGTACGTGGAGTGATAAGGGAATTAATTAAAATAAAATTAAAAATAAAAATAACCCCTAAATAATAACCTTATTCACACTAGGACTATAGCTTATAGCTATTATTAATCCTAAACCCTATTCACACCTCTAACATTCTCCCCCTTAAAGGTGAGAGGACTGACAACACAGTCTCTCAGCTTTACAAATTGTGCTTTTGTCATTGCTTTTGTGAAAATGTCTGCAATGTTATCCAAGGTGTGACAGTATTCAAGCTCTATAATTTGTTGTTCCACCATATCACGAATGAAGTGATACTTCATATCAAAATGCTTGGTTCTTTTATGGTGGATAGGATTGTATGCCAACTGAATGGCACTGGTGCTGTCGCAGTAAATTCTGGTGGGACCACTCTGCTGTTCTCCAATCTCTTCAAGTATTTTCCTGAGCCATAGGGCTTGAGTACCTGCATAAGTAGCTGCTATGTATTCTGCCTCTGTTGAAGATAGCGCTACAACTGTTTGTTTCTTGGAACTCCAAGTGATTAGTCCTGATCCAAGACTAAAACAGTTCCCTGATGTTGACTTTCTGTCATCAATATTGCTACCCCAATCACTATCACTGAAGCCTACAAGCTTGATAGTGTCAGTTTTGTGGTACTGGATTCCAAAATCCAGTGTACCCTTTACATATCTCAAAATTCTTTTAGCTGCTTTCAAATGCAGCTCAGAGGGGTTAGCCATAAATCTGGAAACAAGAGATACAGCATACTGAATATCAGGTCTAGTGTTGGCGAGAAACATCAAACTCCCAACAATGCTTCTGAAAGTGGTCATGTCAACTTTTGGTGCTCCATCATCTTTGCTCAAATGGATACCATGTCCAACTGGAGTTGCAACTGCCTTGCAATGCTCCATAGCAAACCTTTTGATCATGTCTTGAGCATATTTATGTTGACAGATGAAGATCCCTAAATCTGACTGATGAACTTCCATTCCTAGGAAGTAATGCATTAAGCCTAGATCTTTCATCTCGAACTGCTTCATCATGGAGTTCTTGAACTCCAAATTCATCTTCTCATTACTACCCATGAAGATGAGATCATCTACATACAAGCAAACTATGAGAATGTCATTAGCTTGCTTTAGGTAGTACAATGTGGGTTCATTTTTGCTCCTGATGAACCCGTAATCTGAAAAGTACCCATCAATTCGTGAGTACCAAGCTCTAGGCGCCTGCTTGAGGCCATAGAGTGCCTTCTTCAATCTACAAACAAGGTGCTCCTTGCCTTTCTCTACAAAACCCTGTGGTTGCTCAACATAGACTTCTTCTGTCAAGTAACCATTCAAAAAAGCACTCTTAACATCCATGTGTTGGATTGTCCATCCTTTGTGTGCAGCAAAAGCAAGAACAGTTCTGATTGTCTCCTGCCTGGCTACAGGAGCAAAAGTCTCTTCATAATCTATGCCATACTTCTGTGTAAAGCCTTTTGCTACTAGTCTCGCCTTATGCTTTTCAATGCTGCCATCAGCATTGTATTTGGTCTTGAAGACCCATTTACAACCAACACATTTTTTTCCTTTCGGAAGCTTCACGAGCTCCCAGGTGTCGTTGTTTTTTATAGAGGTTATCTCCTCTCTCATGGCATCCTGCCAAACTTTCTGAGTACATGCCTTCTCAAAACTTGAAGGTTCAAGCTGTGAACTAGTTAACAAAGCATAGTTAACTGTATCTCCTCTAGGTTCTTGTTGTGACTCATCATCTCCATACAAACGCAAATTTTCTAATCTTTGCAAAACTGAACCCATTTCACTAGCTTGACTTCTAAGATATCTTCTTGAAAAATCTGTATCTAACATTTGATGTGCAGGATGATATTGTAAAGTTCTCTTACCTCTGGATGACGGATCAACGTCCATTGGTGAGGAACTTGCCTGTCCTTGAGGAGAAGGACTTGGTGGAGATGAACTTGAGGAAGAACTTGGACTAGAACTTGATGGTGGAGACCTCTTTTCTTTCTGTGGTGACTGCTGCTGTACCTGCTTAGAACTAGCATCTTGTGCCTCAACTTCACTGTATATTTGGGGTTTACCCCATTCTCCCCCTTCATCGAAAATCACATCCCTGGAAATGATAACTTTCCGAGTCCGTGGATTATAGAGTCTGTATCCTTTTGTATTCTCACAATACCCAACAAAAATACAAGCCTGACTCTTAGGATCTAGTTTCTTTCTCTGCTCATCTGGAATGTGAGAATAAGCCAGTGAACCAAATACCCTGAAATATTTGACATTTGGTTTTCTACCATACCATGCTTGGTAAGGTGTCTTCCCTTTTAAACTTGATGTAGGACTCCTGTTCAGAATGTGAACACTCGTCTTAGTTGCATCTCCCCAATAGGAATTACTCAGATGCTTCGTCTGAAGCATTGATCTTGCCATCTCCACTATGGTGCGATTCTTCCTTTCTGCTACACCATTCTGCTGTGGAGTATAGGCAGTTGTGAACTGCCTCTTGATGCCATGTTTCTTGCAAAAATTCAAAAAATCATTAGAGGAGTATTCTCCTCCTCTATCTGATCTCAAACACTTAATGGAATATCCACTCTCATTCTCAACTCTTTCTTTAAAATCGATAAAGCATGCAAAAGCTTCATCCTTATGTTTCAAAAAATAAATCCAGCACATTCGTGTGCAATCATCAATGAAAAGCAAAAAATAAGAGTTGTTTCCAAGACTCTTGGTCTGCATCGGACCACAGATGTCTGTATGTACAAGTTGGAGTGGATAACTGGCCCGCCATGCTTCTCCACGAGGGAATTTTGACCTGGCATGCTTGCCCAAAGCACACCCTTCACAAACTTCCTTAGTATCCTGAACTTTTGGAAGTCCAGTCACCATTGCTTGTGAAGTTAGCAATTTCAAACTAGCTGTATTCAAATGACCATATCTCAAGTGCCATAGGACACTTGGATTGGTAATAGCAACATTTGCTAACTTTTCTCCCCCTGGCTGGCCAAATCTTAGAGGGAAGAGCCTATTTTTGGACATTGGTACTTGAGTAATGATTCTATTACTATTATTCTTATCAAAAATAGTGCATTTACCCTCATCAAAAATCAACTTATAATTCTTTTCTAGCATTTGTCCAACACTTAAAAGATTATGTTGAAGATGAGGAGTGTAATAGATATCACTTACTCGTTTTACTCCTTCTTTTGTTGGAACCTCCATGGCTCCAATGCCTTCTACTGTCAATGACTTGTCGTCGCCCAACCGAATGCTTGATTTGTAGGAGGAGTCAATTGTAGCAAAGAGTTCTTCCTTGCCACTCATGTGATTTGAACACCCTGTGTCCAAAATCCATGTGTCATTCATGTTCTGTTCTGCCTGATCATATGTAAGAAAGAGATTTGAAGCCTCTTCCTCTTCTCCAAAGTTTCCAAATTGACTGCCCTGATTGCTGCTACTTGCTTGCGAAGCCTTTGACCAACAATCACGAGCGTAATGGCCTAGTTTGCCACAGTTGTAGCAAACTTGTTTAGATTTATCTCCTCCTCTTCCTTTACCTGATTGTCTCCCTCTGTTCTGTTGACCTCCTCTGTTCTGGTTTCCCCCTCTATTTGTCATTCCTCCTCTGTTAGGAGTACCACCTCTTTGATTGTTTCTGCCCCTGCCTCTCTGTTGTCCTCTTCCTCGACCTCTGCCTTTGCCTCTACCTTCATGTGAAGCGAATGCTCTATCATCACCTCCATAGCTAGTGGAAGTAGTCTCCTGTAGTCTCTCTTCATGTGAGAGAAGCGAACCAATTAGAGCTTCAAAGGACAATGTAGTCAAATCTTTAGACTCTTCAATAATAATGGCTACTGAGTTCCATCTAGGAAGAAGTGTTCTCAACACTTTCTTAACCATTATCTCAGGCTTGATATCTTCCCCTAATGTGACCATCTTATCTACTACGGCTTTCACACGCACGCAGTAATCTCCAACTCTTTCATTCTCATACATTCGGAGATTTTCAAACTCTCGTTTCAAAGTTTGGAGTTTCACTTGCTTCACTTGGTCAGTGCCTTGATAGCTTTCTTTGAGGGCATTCCATGCATCTTGGGCGATTACATATGAAGCTATCCTAGGGAAGATACTTTTATCTAAAGCAGCATGAATATGATATAGGGCAAATGAGTTATTCTTTTGGGCATCTTTTCTTAATCTTCTATCAGCAGCTGAAAAGGCTACCCATTCTGCAACACTAGGTTCCTCATAACCTTCTTCTACTACATCCCAAAGACCTTTCCCAATCAATAAAGTCTTCATTTTAATTGCCCAATAATCATAATCACTACCATTAAATTCAGGGATGGGTAGACTAGCAGTTGCAGCCATTTCACAAAACAAAGTTTTATTGATGCTAACTGGAAATACAAAGCAGTACAGAAAGATATTAATTATTCAGATCAAATCTCGCCTTTTTGTAACGCTCAGTCTGTGAGTGTTCTTCTGTGTAAGGATTGCTCCTTTTGGGAGGAGCAGGGTTTACTGCTTCGTCGTCACTACTGATGACAATTATCTCTGGTTCCTCAGGATCCACCTCCTCTGGATCTTCTTCTTCTGCTGCTGCTTCTTCTTCTGCTTCAACTTCTTCAGGTTCCTCTTCTTCCTCTTGTTCTGGTTCAGGTTCGGGTTCTGGAGAGCGTGGAGTATAGCTCTCACTTGATTCGGTTACAGGTACACTTGGTGTACAACTAGCACCAGTTCGAACATCCGAAACAAACTGCACTGTGTCGGATTCCTCAATCCTTTGTCCGAAGATGTTATCCTCCGAACCTCCCTCGTAACCAGAATCAGGCTTTCTCAGGTGAGCAATCACCTGATTCTGCAGCTGACTAAACACAGTGTGAAGTCCTGTGTTTTGAACCCTCCGGTCAAAGGATTCCGGATTTTCTCTCTTGATGAGCTTCGATCCCGCGACCTGCTGTTTACAAAGCGGGTAACTTGGCCGCTCCACCACACAGCCTAGGTATGTATTGAAGGCGAGAGCCTTCAATTTATCTCCTTCTCGGCGAAATTGCGGACAAAAAAAAACTTTTTAAAAAAAACTTTTCCACGACGGGATTCGAACCCGGTACCTCTTTGCCACAAGCTAGGGACTTAGCCGCTGCACCGCACGGCCCAGCTGGTAGAGAAGGCGCAGCGCCTTCCTCTTAAACTATAGGTGGCGAAAATTTTTTAAACAAAAAATGTCGCTGGCGGGATTTGACCCCCAGACCTCCTGCGCTCGAACGAAGGAGCCTTGCCGCTACACCACGCGGCTTGGCTGCGAACAAAGAGTGAGGACTATGAATTTATGTCCTCTCGGGCGGTGTTTTTTTTTTTTAAAAAAAAAAAAAAAAACTAGTGGGAATAATCCCACATGCGTCCGGTGATGGACGCAACGAGGGTTTTTAACCCTCAGTCGACGTTACCTAAGTCGACTGCCTTCGGGCGGTCGACCCTTCACACGCCCTTTTGCCGTCAGTCAACAGCAAACCGCAACCCGCCACGTGGACACCCTGCCAACTAGTCAAACTCCGCCACGTGGCAAAATTTTGGCCTCTCTCACTGCCACGTCACCGCCACCTCAGCCACCACGTGTCACGACAGCTCAGCAGCCAGCTCAGCTCACTCTGCCACGTGTCGCGTTCTGCCACCTGTCTGTCCACGTCCTCCTCGGGATCCGTGCCCGAGTCTGCTCTCGATCCTCCTCGGGATCCGAGCCTCGACTGCTGCGCCTGGTCGCGCCTCGGGATCCGTGCCCGAGCCTCGATAGCCGTGCCTCTGCTCAGGCCTCGGGATGCGTGCCAGTAGTCCTGGCTCTGATACCAGATGTGGTACCAAACCTGTATGCACGCTGCTCGAGAAGGATACAGACAAAAAATACAGAAAAAAATGTGCTGAATATATTTATTCACACTCCAAACCTTTACAAAAGCAAACTCAACCTTAAATAAAACGTCTATTATTTATAATATGTTTTTTTTAGTCGGGAAGGTGGAGGTTGGAAAGAAAATAGGTAAGGGCTGCGGAGGGATAAGGGAAGAGATGAGGATGGCGGCGGAAGTTGGAGGAATAAGGGGATAGAAGGGACGTGGAGGGCTAAGGTGGAGGGATAAGGAGTTAAGAGTAAGAGAGAATAAAGGAGGAGAGGTTAGGATAGGAAAGATGGAGTGGAGGGATAAGGTGGTACGTGGAGTGATAAGGGAATTAATTAAAATAAAATTAAAAATAAAAATAACCCCTAAATAATAACCTTATTCACACTAGGACTATAGCTTATAGCTATTATTAATCCTAAACCCTATTCACACCTCTAAAAAATGGTTACAATGACACCTCTATTCAAATATTGTAACAAAGGGTTGTGTCTCTTTATCCTGATTACAATAACATGAAAGCTTCCAATTCCTCGCACGTCCGTTGGAAATAATATTAGTTGGTCGAGCTTCCTGGATAGTTCCTAGGCAATAACAGAGGAAAAGAGGTAGTGAGAAACAAATAAAATATGCACAAAGGGAGAAAATATGATTGACCTAAAGACACAGTTCTACCTGGACAAAAGTTTTTTCTACCTAAGGCTTGATAAAAATATTCTACTGTAGCCTACTCCTACTTATAATATTGGGTGACCAGGATGCGCTGTAACTATTTTCTTATGGGCCCTCCATATGGCATGATCTCCTACCTCGTACTCGTACGATGATCATGGTAGGGGAAAAAAGGGATAGGTGGCCCATGCTTTTCTCCTATGATTGTTCTCCTTGTGCACTAATATCCTCACCACCTTGAGTAGGCAACTTTATTGTATCTTGATTTGCTTCATCCTATGTTGTGTTGGGTCCAACTCTGCTTTGTTCATTATTGATCACTTTCCTTGCTCGAGGTCCTCCACTACTTCCTCTTTCCCAATATTCTATAGTATTTTATTAATAGAGATCCAATATTCATTGTGGAAGATCAACGAAAATTTCAACATGTTGGCATCTTGCATAATTTTATTCACTTGATCCCTAGACCATTCCACGATGTTTTCAAAGAACATACACAAAAGGTCTATTATTTTTGCTAGGGAATTAAACTACCTTGTCAGCTTCGTGTCTCGACCAAAGTAAAATCCTTGTATTCTATTAAAAATTAAATATTTGATGCTAGTTGCTTGAAAAAATCTTCTAATGTGAACTCATAGTAACTGAGCTCACTCTACAACTCTTCTTCGGAATTGGTCATTTCCTCATTCCATTGGAGCCACTTTGATTTGTTTTGTAAAAATATGGAGATATTTGTGAATTCTTCCACACAGAAGTAGATGAATCCATATTCTAGAGTAACTACCCCCTCACTCACTTCCACGTAGTTCTCCCTAAACATATGGAATACAGGGTCCATTGGATTTATTCTCTGATCTGCCTATTGCAAATGACTTTTCAAAATATTTGTAGTATACCTGGTGGCATAAATATTATAAAATATTGTAGTTAAATAAACTATCTTCCCTTGCACCTTATCCATAATCTCTTACTTAAAATATTCGATGAGTTTGGAGTGGGCAGCATCCTACGTAGTAGTACATTGGGGGTGGGTGGTTGCTGCTTGAGTTGGTCTATTTTTGCTTGTAGCTGCTCTACCTTCTATTGTAGTTGTGCTACCTCTATAGCTCTGGTCTTCAAGCCTATCACTTCCTTTTCTAAAGCTTCCACCACTTGCACTTGAGAGGCTACATGTGATTTCATCATGTCAATTGGACTTGTCGTGGTCATAATCACTCCTCTATCTAATTCAATTCGTGCCTCCTTGAGACTTGGTGGTAGGGGGATTGCAATGGTAGTAGTGGATACATCGCACATACCCTACTCTATAATTTTTTTAGCCATACTTACTCCTTTTATGGGAGCTCTTTTTTCTTCCATATCTTGTATTTGTTCCTCTTCCTCGGTAGTGAATTGGATCACTTCCTTCACCCTAGCCAATATAAAATTCTCTATGTTTGGAGCTGAGGTGTCAGTCCTAGCTCTCTTTTTGGTAGGATAATGATGTGGGCTTTCTGTCAAGATCTCATACTCTCAGAGTATGTTTGAAATTCCCCCTATCTCCTCTTTATTGGCTTAGGCATGGTGTGTTCTGAGTAATCAGGATCTTTGTGTGTGTTGGAAGCTTGGGGTGCACAGATCCAAGAGGAGATGAATGAAATTCATGTACATTTAAGATATTTAAATCCTTGTAAGAGGGAGCAAAAAAAAAAAATGAAGGGTGCACAAGCTTCACGTGCCCTTTAAACCTTGGTGCACCCCAAAGAAAGGGAGCACATGACTTAAAATGGAGCATGCGAGCTTCATGCACTCTTAACCCTTTCATTCACTCTAAACAAAAGGGGTGCACAAATAATATGAAGGGCATGTGAGCTTTGCATACCATTTTAAAACCTTGGTGTGCTCAAAATAAAGGGAGCGAATGACTTAAAATGGGGTACGTGAGCTTCACACACCCTTAACCCTTTCGTGCGCTTGAAACAAAAGGGGCACACGAACAAAGCAAAAGGTGCATGAGATTCGTGTGCCCTTAGCCATTTTGTGCACTCTAAACAAAAGGGGTGCATAAACAAGAGTAATCTTGTGTGCTCTAAAATAATGAAGCACATGGAACACAAGGGGGCACATGAGCTTCATGTACCCTTAACCCTTTCGTGTCCTCTAAAAAAAAGGGGTACACAAACAAAAATAATATCGTGTGCTCTAAAACAATGGAGCACATGGGACACAAGGGGGCACGTGAGCTTCACGTACCCTTAAAAACTTTGTGTCTATCAAAATTTTACACACCTTAAAAACAAAAGGGACTTGGACTAATGGAATTTTTTTTAAAATTCCCAGTTATAAAGCTTGGGCTGCTTGCAAGACCAACACAGGCTCTAACTGGAATAGGGAAATGAGTGATGTTGTTAGACCAAGAGAATTCACTTGAGGACACTAGAATCTCCAAGTTGACTAGACACAACCATCTGACTACCTTAAACAAAAAGAAGAAACAAAGAACTTAACAAAAACTTCAAAATGTACAGAGATACAAAGTCCCTCTTTTTTTTTAACATAGGAAAGGAGACAACTTAGCCTCCATTACCCTCATGGAGAGGGAAAAATAGCTTTAGATGTTGGCCATTAACTGGTATGGGCACTTCTTCTCCTTCCAAGTCCTATAACCTGTAAGTGTGTTGGCTAATTACCTGAGCAATTTGATAGGGACCCAACCATTTAGGCTCAAATTTGCCTTTCTCACCTTGTTTGTCATTCTTTGGGTCCCAATAAAGTACTATCTCCCCTTCTGAAAAGGGCTTCCCTCTTGATTTCTTATTGAAAAACTCAGTTGTCCTTTTTTATTGGGAGGCCATCTTTGCGATTGCTTCTCTTCTGTCTTCTTCTAATTTGACAATCTGGTCCATTCTCCTTTGCAAAGCATCAGGCTTCTCATGATCTTGGAGGAGCAAAGAGAGGGTTGTTCATTCTAACTATGGTGGTAGAAGTGCACTTTCCCCATAAACCAATTCATATGGTGATTTACCTGTGGCCCTCTTGACTGATAATCTATCTGCCCACAAAGCATATTTTAATCCACTATCCCAGCTTCTTTTGTTCTTCCCTAGTGACCTCTTGATCTGGGTGATGAGGTTTTTATTTGAAGATTTTGCCAGACCATTTCCCTATGAGTAGTAATTTGTGGAATGAGCTAGCTCTATACTATATTTATCACAAAATTCAACCATCTCAAAAGAAGTGAAATACTTAGCATTATCTATAACGAGCTTCCTGGGTACACCAAACCTGGTCAAGATGTTTTCTTCCAAGAACCTGATAATGACTTTTATTGTTGAGATTTTTAGGGTGGCTACTTTAACCCACTTGGTGAGGTAATCTGTTGTTATGATAATCCATCTATGGCATCCTGAGGAATTTGGTTTGATTTGCCTTATCAAGTCTATTCCCCACCCAGTAAATGGGGATTCAATGATGTCTAGTTTGAGTGGCATGGTAGATAGAATCTTCTTACCTATGAATACTTTTTAATCTTAACATCCGCTAATAAATTGGTACACATCCTTGAATATTAAAGGCCAATAGTACCCAACCCTTATTATAGTATTAATTGTTACCTTTGGAGCAAAGTGGCCACCACAAAAACCCGTGTGAAATTATTCAATGATCTTGGGAACCTCCTTTTTAAATAGACATAGTAGCAATACTCCACTCAGATGTCTCCAATAAAGCTGGTTTTTCTGGAGATAATACTTTTAATCTTGTTGTTTGATACTTCTAATTCTACTCTATGATTTTCCTAGAGAGAATGATAGGGTTCATAGGTTTAACAGGATGTCTATGAACAAGTCACACTCATCACTATCCATCGGTCTGGCAGGTCACCTGCCATGATTGTGTTGTTCATATCTTCTCCCCCTTTACTGGCCATGTACTTTGCTAGTCCTTACCCTTTTATTACCTTGACTACCTTGAACTCGACATCATATTGTAACAGCTTGACCATCCATCTTGCTGAGCTTCCTATCGACTCTAGTTGGGTGAGGACGTCTTTCACAACCATATAGGGAATGCAAGCAATTACCTTACTGGAACCAAAAATACTTTTAAAATGCTCTAGGGCTTGTATTAGGGTGAATGCTTATTTCTCCATGAGCTTATATCTCAATTGAGCTCCTTTCATCCTAGAGCTCATGAATGCTATGGGTTTCTCATTTCCCTCTTCATCCTTCTATGATAAGACTGTAGCTATTGTGTGCTTTGAAGCAAATGAGTAGATACTAAACTTCCTTGAATGATCTGGACATGTCAACACGGGTGCAATGGTGATGGCATCTTTGATCTGTTGAAAGGCCTTTGTGTTCTCTTCATTCCATTTTATGCTCGCATCCTTCTTAATCATATCATTAATAGGTTTGGAAATCTCAAAAAAGTTTGGGACAAACCTTATGACAAAGTTTATCTTGTCAAAGAAAGACCTAATCCCTTTCAGACTTTTTGGAGGGGGAATTTTAGCAATGGCCTCTATTCTCTAGGGATCAATGCTTATTCCTTATTTAGAAACCACGTGTCCCAACAGCTTGCCATGTGTGGCCCCAAATATATTTTTTGGGTTTAGTGATATCCCATACTCCTTACATATCTAGAAAACCTATGATAAATGGGAGAAGTGATCACTGGGATTTTTTGAGAAGACTGTTATATCATCCAAGTATACTACCATGATCTTAAACATCATCCCTTTGAAAGTGAAGTCCATGGCCCTTTGAAAAGTGGCCCCAACATTCATTAACCCAAAAGGCATCCTCAGATACTCAAATGTCCCCCATGGTGTGGTGAAGGTAGTCTTATAACGATCCTTTGGGTTGACTAGAATCTGGTTGTAACCTGAAAAACCATCTAGTAAAGACATTATGGCTGACCCCACTACTTCCTACAAAAGTTGTTCCATATTAGGGAGAGGATAATTATCTTTGAGAGATTTTTTTTTCAAATTGTGAAAGTCAACATGCAGCATGATCTCCCCATTCTTTTTTATGATTGGGACTAAATTGGCTATCCAGGATGAAAATCTTACTTTCTTGATTATCTTTGCATTCAATAGTTTTTGTACCTCCTTTTGCATGATAGGGTGTAAGGTGGGGCTAAATTTCCTCTACTTCTACCTGAAGGGTTTAGTGCCTTCCTATAGGGGGATGATATGAGTCATGACATTAGTATTGAAGGTCCTCAAATCCTCGTAACTCCAGGTAAAACTTTCCATGTTCTTCCTTAGGAACTCAATGTACTATTTCTTTTCCTTGCCTGATAGCACTTTGTCTATTCTGACTATTCTGGGCTCCCCTACTATCCCAATATTAACCTCCTCGACCTTGGATTCATGGAATGAAGGCCTATGTGCTCTATCGAAATCATCAAACAAGGTCTCTAAGGAGACTAATCCTCTGGGTATTCTATTGGTCTTCAATTGTATTACCTTGATAGGCTCTCCTATGATGTTTTCAAAAATTTTCATCCTATTCATCACAGATCATATCAGCAAAGTGGTTCTGTATAGTCATAAAATATTTGATGTCAACATCATCCTAAAAAACTTACAAGTATACTACATTGTCTGGGATAGAAGGATGGTACATGGAGATGGTGGGAAACCTATCCATATACTCAATGTCAATCTCAGAGCTGTCTACCCCGGAAGCATTTACAACCAACAAATTTACAATATGGTTTTTCTCCCTAGGGATGTAAGACAGGTTAAAGGCCAGAAATCTATCTATCTCATCTTGCACTACTTGCTTATACTACTTTAACATGGGGTGTTTAGTTTGATATTTCCCTTTAACTTGTTGTATGATAAGTTTAGCATCTCCACAAATAGTGAGGTAATTTATGTCGAGTTCCTTAGCTTTTCTCAACCCGAGTAGTAGTGCTTCATATTCTACCACATTATTTGTGTAGGGGAACTCTAGTCAGTAAGGTATGCCCAAATAGTTACCTTTTATATTAGTTAGATTTATCCCAGCACCAATCCTAGTTTGTGACTTAGCCTCATCAAAAGTCATTGTCCACATTTTGGTAGTCAAAACTCTATTTTATTTTACATCTACTTCTACTCTTATCTTGGGATCCATACCTTCTACATCTGGAACTTCTTTTAATAAGGGTGTGTGCCATATAGAATAAACACCCAATTATTTTTCTTCCATAGAGCTAACCAGATTGATTGTCATATTATCAGGCCTCCTTAGCTCAATTGAATGCTTATTAAAAGGTTTCCTTCTTAGGGTGGCTTGTTCTTTAGCTGAAAGGGGTATGGTGGTGTAGGACCAATCCAACTGGATTGAACCACCCAGCTGCTTTGCCTAGTGCCTAGACAATAATAGGGAGAATAAGGGATCCACATCCACTATGGCTACATCCATTATGATGCCCTTCTTAGGGTATTGGTCTAGGAACACCAATAGGCCTGTGATTATCCCTATGCAAGGCACTTGTCTGCTATCCATGACCGAGATGGGGGAGAATATTTAGTGCACATTAATCCCAATTGGTCAGCTACTTGTTTTGGCATGATGTTATGAGATGCCCCGCTATCAAGCATGCAGTTGTGAATCACATACTGGTCTCCATAGCCTGATGTATAGTGGAGGGATATATAGAAGGGCCTTATCGAGGAGGGATTCCTACTTGAAGGGTTGGTAGGTGAAGCACTAAGAACATGGTTATCACATTGTTCAACTAATCCAAAGGCCTTACACACCTACTCTCTATATTTGGGCACTATCATCAATTCTCCAAAGGTTATGTTTATTTTTTGCTTGGATAACTCAAGACCACCATTGAAATTAGCCTTTTTTATTCTCCATGAACTTGTTGACCTCTTGTTGTTTTTGTATTTCACTCAATGATCCCACTATTTTGGGGGGTATGGGTTGTTGAACGATGTTCTGCTTCTTCACATTATGTTGTCCCCTACCACTTTGTTGCATTTTCTATTAGGTTTATCTAGCACAGTTCTATTTCTGAGGTTAGTGGCATGAATCCTTTCTAAGGCTTCTACTTCTTCCATTGTGGGTGCCAACTTGCCTTGTTTCATTCATTCAAAATGGCTATCTTGTGGCCTCTTTAAAATTTTTACACTATCAAGGGTGAAGGTTATGGGTTTGGCCTCAGAATCGGGAGATTTTTTCACCTCCTCTTCAACTTATGACCCTTTAAATATTTCATCCCAAGTCCAACATGCATTCACTCTTATCTCCTCATATGATTCTTCTTCAAGGTTAATGCCTACATGCAGGCTGAGGTATACGCCACAATTGGCCAAATTATGGGGGGCATCACACGCAAGAAAAATAAAGAAAAATCAGAGGCCACATTGGCCGAAGCCATGGGGTTTGGGATAACATCTTGGTCTTTCTGGACTTCTTTCTTTTTCCAATTGTTATTTGCATTTCTTCCTCCCTCATTATTCCAGTTCTTGTTGAAGTTTCTCCTGAAAGGAGGTCTATTTTCATTCTGGTTCTGAGAAGGTTCCCCATTATCTGCTTTGTCTCTTTCTATTTTGGATAACCTATTATTCATTGAATGGAACATTTCTATCAACTGAGTTGACAGTTTCTCAATGGGATCAGGTTCTAATTTTTTTAGTATATTGAAACCCACTTTCTTAGGCTTCTTCTCAGTTTGGCTTGGGCTGGGATCTACTGAGGATGGCTTCATATTTCCACTATCTATCATGTTTCTTTCGATTATGATGGCCCTTTCCATACAGGCGTCAATAGTGAGCATGGGTTCTTGCCTGAGTTCATAGTTGAAGTCCCTAGGGAATGTATTTTTATAGAAGAAAATAGAATGGTGATCATTTGGCCTCAAGGCTATGGGGATTCTATTCCTCAATTTAGTGAATCGCCTATTAAAATCATCCACATTTTCATTATATTTATTTTTCATTATGGCCAACATGGTTAACAGGGATTGTTCATTTTTATTTTCTCCATACTTTCTGAGGAATATAGTTTCTAACTCTTGGAAGGTGCCTATGGTATTTGCTGTGAGACCATTGAACCACTCTCTAGCATCCTTATCCAAGTCTTGCAGGAAAAACCTGAGAATAACATCCTCATCTTCTACTTCTAAACTATCCATGGTATACAAGAAATATTTAATATGGTCTTTGCCTAGTTACGGTGTTATCCCCTAGGAACTTAGGTAGGTATTTGTGGGCCTTAGGGGGTAATGGGTTCAAGATAGGGGGTAACATAAAAGGTCTATACCTATTCATTCACCAATTATTCAAAGGAGGGTTGGCCATCTGTATAACTAGGGTCCCTAGTACAGGAGGTACAACAAAGGGAACAATACTTGACAAATGGGAACTCTTAGAAAAAAAATCGTAGTTTTGATTATCTAGTGAGACATAAAGCAAAGGTTCTTTTCTATGTTTGTGTGGTAAAAAAAGTACCTGTGGATCTGGAAGCTCGGGGTAGAATTATTTTTCCCTTCTTCTTGTGGCCACCAGATCAGCTTCTTCTTCTTGATTGTGGGTTCTTCAGAGTCGCCAGCACAGAGTGCAAAGTAAGGAATGCAGAGGTTCTTTCTGGCTAAGATTTCTCAGGCCCATAACTTTAAGTCTCATAGGGAATGTCCAAGAAAATATTAAAATAGAAAACAAAGGTTCATTCCCCAACAACGGTGCCAAAAACTATTATGGAGAATTTCTGCTTACCCTTTTAAAATACATCACGTCACAAAAATTCTTGGAATCACAACTAGTTTGTAGACTCTGGTGGATCTACCTCTTTGACCTAGGAAAATATTATCACTATGACTCTAGATAGACCAGGTCGGGTAAGGATACCCTAGGTGATGGGCAAGAACATTTGATATTATGATATTAAAACCCATGTTTTACCAAATTAAGTGTCATAATGTATATTAATTCTTTCTCTTTTTGACCAAACCACATAGCATTTTAGTTTTAAAACCAAACCGATGTCTTATCCATTGGGTAGCCATAACAAATTTGTAATATCTCATGAACTAAGAAAGAAAGGAGAAGAGAAGAACTAGTTCATTTGGGCTCATCCAAATTATGTGATAAACAAGAACGATTAAACTAGTGAGAGAAAATTTTATTTACACATTTAGAGACTGTAACATGCAAATAAGCAAAACATGAGCCATTGACACGAAAATACCAGAAATGAAGTTGGAATTATATTTATGGAAAAATTACATAGAAAGAGCCCGACAAGGTGCTTGGGTCTCTATGGCAATGGTTACAATGGCACCTCTATTCGAATATCGTAATAGAGGGCTTGTGTCTCTCTATCCTGATTACAGTGACATGAGAGCTTCCAAATCCTTGCACGTCCACTAAAAATAATCTCAGCTGGTCGAGCTTCCTAGGTAGTTCCTAGGCAATAACAGAGGAAAGGCAATAGTGAGAAACAAAGGAAATATGCATAAAAGGATAAAATACGACTGACCTAAAGACACAGTTATACCTGGACTCAAATTTTTTGCTACCTAAGGCTTGAAAAAAATATTTTGTTGTAGCCTTCTCCTACTTATAATGTTGGGTGATCAGACTATTTTGTAACTATTATCCTATGGGCCCTCCATCTGGCATGATCTCCTACCTTGTACAATGATCATGGTAGGGGTGAAAAGGGATAGGTGGCCCATGCTTTTCTCCTATGATTGTTCTCCTTGCACACTAACATCCTCACCACCTTGAGTAGGTGACTCTATTGTATCTTGATCTGCTTCATCCTATGCTACACTGGGCCTCACTCTGCTTTGTTCATTATCGATCGATTTTCCTTGCTCTGGATCCACTACTTCCTCTTTCTCGAGATTCTATAGTCTTTGATAAATAGAGGTCCAAGATTCATCGTGGAAGGTCAATGTAAATTTCAACATGTTGGCATCTTGCATAATTTTATTCACTCGCTCCTTGGACCATGCCACTATGTTTTCAGAGAACATACATAGATGGTCTATTATTTTGTTAGGGAATTAAAATGTCTTACCAACTTTGTGTCTTAATCAAAGTCAAATCCTTGTAATCTATTGAAAATTAAATCTTTGATGCTAGTTGCCTGGAAAAACTCTTCTAATGTGAACCCATAGTTAATGAGCTCACTCTGCAACTCTTCTTCGGAATTAGTCATTTCCTCGTCCCACCGGAGCCACTTTGATATATTTTTTAAAAGTATGGAGATCTTTACAAATTCTTCTACACATAAGTAGATGATTCCATATCCTAGAGTAACTACCCCCTCATTTCCAAGTAGTTCTTACTAAACCTCTAGAATATAGGGGACATTGGATTTATTCTCTGATCTGCTTGTTGCAATAGACTTTTCAAAATATCTGTAGTATACCTAGTGGCATAAATATTATAAAATTTTGCATTAAAATTAGCCATATTCCCCTGCACCTTATACATCATCTCTTACTTAAAATCTTTGATGAGGTTGGGATGGCCAGCGTCCTGTGTAGTAGTGCCTTAGGGGGTGGGTGGTTGCTTCCTGAGTTGGTCTATTTTCACTTGTAGCTACTTTATCTTATGTTGTAGTTGTTCTAACTCTACAAGTATGGTATTCAAGCCTATAAATTCCTTTTCTATAGCTTCCACCACTTGCACTTGAGAGGCTACATGGGATTTCATCATGTCAACTAGACCTATTATGGCCATAATCACTCCTTTGTCTAAGTCAATTTGTGCCGCCTTGAGACTCGGTGGTAGGGGGATCACAACGGTGGCAGTAGATACATCGTACGTATCCTGCTCTATACTTTTCTTAGCCCTACTTACTCCTTTACTAGGAGCTCTTTGTTCTTCCATATCTTGTATTTGTTCCTCCTCCTCGATAGTGAATTGTATCACTTTCTTCACCCTAGCCAGTGTAAAATTATCTATGTTTGGAATAGAGGTGTTAGTCCTGGCCCTATTTTTGGTAGGAAACTAAGGTGAGCTTTCTGTTGAGATCTCATACTCCTAGAGTATGTTTGATAGTCCCCTGTCTCCTCTTTATTGGCTCGGGTGTGGTGTATTCTGAATAATTGGGACCTTTTTGTGTGTTGGAATCTTGGGGTGCATGAATCCAAAAGGAGGTGCATACAATTTATGCATCTTTAATACATTTAAATTCTTGGGAGAGGAAGTGCACGAACAAAATTAAAGGTGCACAAGATTCGTGCACCCTTTAAACCTTGGTGCACCCCAAATAAAGGGAGTGCATGACTTAAAAGGGGGCGCACGACCTTCGCACATACTTAACCCTTTCGTGCACTCTAAAAAAAAGGACACACAAGTAAAACAAAGGGTGCATGAGCTTTGCACAACCTTTTAAAACCTTAGTGTGCTCCAAATAAAATGAGAGCATGACTCAAAAGGGAGTGCACGAGCTTCGTGCACCCTTAACCCTTTCATGTACTTGAAACAAAAGGGGCACATGAACAAAATGAAGGGTGCACAAGCTTCATGCACCCTTAATACTTTTGTGTGCTCTAAACAAAAGGGGCACACAAATAAAATGAAGGGTGCAAGAGCTTTGCATGCCCTTAAACCTTTTGTGCACTCTAAAAAAAAGGGGTGCATGAACAAAAAGAGTCTTGTGTGATCTAAAACTATGGAGTGCATGGAACACAAGGGGGAATGCGAGCTTCACATGCCCTTAAAAATTTTGAGCACCTATCAAAATTTCATATGCCTTAAAAACAAAAGGGACTTGGACTAGTGGATTTTTTTTAAAATTCACATTTATAAATCTTGGACTGCTTGCAAGACCAACACGGGGCTAAACTTGGAATTATGCCACTTGATACAAATGGATACCTAAATAGTAAATATTATTATACCAAGAATATATATGATATTTTTGCACTAAATTTACCCCCATATATTCTGTTTGTCCATGCAAATTTTCTATTTTTGGGATTATGTCCTAAAGTTTTTGCTCAGTTATAATTTGCATAATCAGGTCCTTAGAAGATATTTTGTGGGAATACCTCATTTGTTCTCCCATTGGGCTAAATTCACATTCAAATACCATAATATAATTTAATTTAGGTGTCTTTCCTAACTGATCTAGTGTTAAAGAATTTTCCAAGCCTTTTGTTTAAGATTAAATTATTTGGTCCATAAAAAATTGAATATGGTCCAAGTCTATCCCTTTGGAGAGGAGAAAGAAACTGCTATCCAATTTGAGTGTCTTGTTTTATTAATACATATTAGGGCCTATGGATCCCATGTAAGGAGAAGGCCCCCTAAGGCACATACCAAATATATTGCTTCTAGGTCTAAGGATTTCCATATATTTTTCCATTCTATTCTTGCTAATTGCTCTACTCATTTAGTTTCTTGAATGTAGATAACCATTGGCTTCTGTTGGGATATTAGCTAACTTAGGTAGTTTTTTTAGGGAACCACCCAATACCCTAATAATTTTTTTTATTGATAAACATTGATTCTCAATACATTGATCCATTACATAGCATATATCTTTGTCAAATATATAACTTTACATGAGAGTCTTCAATAATCCTGACTCTTTCTCTTATCAATCACGTAGAAGATGCAAATTTTTGTATACCTTTCTTACATGATGATAAATTCTCTCATGATTACATCAAAAACACACATAACTCTCACTTACACACATCACACCTTGCACAACTCTTTATTTACTCATATGACACCTTTCACTTGTGACTCACACTTGCACACATGACACATAAACAATATTTACAACTTGACACATTCTAAATAATAATCTCACATCCTAATATAAATATTTGTAATGCTACTCAAGGTACCAAATGATATAATTCCAACACCCCCATATGACATTATTTGGTGTGAAGGCATTTTCCTTCAATATCTATCTCTTATCTTCATTATTTGGCTTTGGATTTAGTACTGTTGGATTTATGCAAACCTTCACTAGGTCTACCTCTAATATGCGTTTACCTTTGAGTCAATACATATTGGTATTTGTCTTAGAATAATCAATACTTCATGGTTATCTCAAGGTATCTCACCCTATATCACCTCTAGATCATCATTACCTCTAGGCTAGTCACTGAAACAATCATAAGACCATCATCTCTATAAAATCATCACTACAAGTGATTTTATTATAGGTCATCCTTTAAGTTGTGCTTGAGTCATTATAATTCATTTTATATTTCTTCATTTTCAGATTCATATTATTATTTACACTCAACAAACTTTGATTTTTCATCATACTTGGTTTTCTCTTGTAGAAACCATATAACATTTTTTTCATCTTATCCCATTCATTCATACTTATCCATCCAAAATCTATTTTTAATTTGTTATTTGTTATTTTCTTTATATTGATAAGATTTTTAGAATGATTATTTCCTACACAAATTTCACAACAATGGAGATTCTAACATTTCTCTATTTAATGTCCATATCTACCACAATGGTTATTACAAAATTCCTTTTACCATTATTTGATTCATTATTACTTGCTTGTCCATTGTTATTGTATTTATATATCCCTATCACAAATTTAATGTCACTATTTCTTGTCATAATTTTAGTCCCTGATTCATTACTGTCTGTCTGTCCTGTATATCCAAGAACTTCATATTTTGGTCTTATTTATGGTATAATTAGATCTTTCATCATTTTTCCATGTTTTCCCAAACTTGTGTCTTTGTATCCCATTTTGTTTAACAATTTTGAACCAATCCATTTAGTATATCTTTTAAAGGAACCGAGTTCATCATCACACTAGTCCTTATCAATATCAAAACAATTACGAACATCACCATCCCTGCCATCATTTGAATCCTTGTCACCGTCACTATCAATTTCGATGACTTAAGCTTTTTGAATAAACATGAACTATATTCCAAGTAATTATTGGATTCCTCAACTTGCTTTTGATGTTGTATTTCTAGGATTTCTATATCCATATATATTTTTCTTCTATTATCCATAGATAATATCATAGCTTCTTTGCTATATACTTCATTAGCTTTCTTTAGTATTGATTGCAAACATGATATTTGTTTTATGAATTCTTCATACTTGATAACATATGTTTTTATTTACCATAAGAGTCCTATGTGTATTTTTTGATTTAGTTTATGCAATAAACCCTTGTTGATTATTCTTTTGATGATATTGTGATTGATTTCTTTTATTCCCTTGAGGAGGTCTTTGGTCTTGATTCCTCCTATTCAATGCATTATACTTATAATTTTTTTTATTATGTTATCTTTCACAAATATGACAAAACCACTTTTATTTTTATTTTTATTTTGTGATGAATATGAAGTGAAAGAACCTTTTGCTGATGTAAGGGCATTGTTAGATGACTCATCTCTTAATTGATTTTTAAGTTCATATTGCTAAAGAATATTTAATAATTTCTCAAATGACATTTTTATATATGATACTTGAAGAGATGTGATCAAATTTTTGAATGATTCAGAAAGTGCTCTAAGTATAACTAAAATCATAAACCTATCTTCAACATTTTCTTCAACGGTTTGTAATTTCAACTTCAACTTTGCTACTCTTTGAAGAAAATGTTCTATGCTCTCTCCAATCATAAACCTTTAAAGAATACAATTGTGATTGCAAGTGTAAAGTGTTCGCTTCATTCCTTAACAAAAATATTGTACATGCATTTTTTAAAGTTTGTGCTTCACTTATTTGTGTCTAAATTTCATCAGATATGCCAAAAATAATTAACATAAGAGATTTAGCATCATCATATTTAAATTTTTGTATTCCAATTTTTCTTTTGGAATGTCTCTTTTTCCAATTAGAACATCCCAAAGTTTTTCAAGTATCAATATCATTTTTTCTTCCATGGAGTAAGATTAGATCCTTTTAGTAATTGAGATTCAGAAAGGAAAATATTTTTATTTTCCATTTTGTTGTCGAAATCCTTCTAATTTCCTTCTTTTTAAATTATTTTCTTCACCTTCAATTTCACCTTTCAATTTATTTTCCTTCATTATTTTCCAAATATTTATCTCTTCTTATAACTCCCTTGAATTTTTTTTTCTTCCTTCATCCAATTATTCTTTTATTCTATTTTTTACCTTTTCACCAATTATAATACACTTTATAAGAAACAATAGGAAGGAAGCTTAAAAACCATTTAATTACATTTGTAGAAAAACTTATAAGTGCTTTATAGTTAACAAAATGCGTTACACAAGTTCATTTCTTCATTGCTTTGTAACTATTTTATAATACATATATAACTTAGAATCTTAGGCTAGTTCTCTTATTCTACTCTTATATTCCTTTCTCTTGTTCTCTTTGTTTTTTTTCTCCATATTTCTTATTTATTGTAACTAAAGGTCAGTGCCATTACTATTACATGATCCTTGTAATATTTAGTCCTTACACTTGTACTCCACAAATATAATTAAACATTGTTTATTTGCAAATTTATGGATTTTCTTATACAATAAAAGTAGGCCACCATGGACACCGAGTAGCTTGTTGCTACGCCAAGAAGTCTTGAAGAGGAAGGAAAAAGAGGTAATCTCTCCATCCCTGAATCTTCTCACTCTAAACAAAATTACTCGCTCTTTGTTAAAGCAAACTCTTTCGGGCCTTTACGTGATTCTATAGAGGATCTTGTTAGTGATCTCATAGATAAACCTTTGCAGCCCTGTTTCGATGCCTATGAGATTCCACAATCCCCTTCACATCCAGGACCTTTTGGACTTCATTTGTCTGTTGAATCTCTAAAATTTCTTCAATCTGAGTTTGGCAAACCCTCAAATTAGCAAGACCCTCTTCTCAATGTGTCTATCCCCATATCTCCCCCTCCTAGTGAAGATGTCCTTAGTTATGGGTTGAAAGCTCTTGATCTAAATCCTGATAACAAAAACCCTAGCCCTCAAAAATCTATTTCCAAAAATCAAAAGAAAATTTTAGCTAACATGAATTATGAAAAAGTAAAAAGAGGGAGGCATAGTAAATAGGATTTAAGGTGAAAGGAAGTTGAAAAGAGTATTGCTAATGGATTTGAACCCACTATTATCTCCTACTTAGCTGAGCGAGATTATTCTAAGGTTTCCATAGATGAGGGGAACATAACAAAACCCCCTCTGACACCTTCGTGTAGAGGAGGTAAGAAATCTTCAAAGTCTTCCAAATGAAGATTATCTCATGGAATGTGAGAGGTCTTAATGGACAGACCAAGTAGATAATCCTTTCATCCATGAGAAAATATATTAAGCCAACCATCATCTTGTTGCAAAACACCAAGATCAAGGAAAAATTCCAAGATAGAGTATTAAGGCTATATGGACAAATTGAGTTGTACCAGCCCTGCAGGGGAGCATCTGGTGGCCTTATGTGCCTATGGGACTCTTCTAAAGTAGAAGACCATATTTTATCATCTTCTAATAGGATCACCAACATTGCTTTTTGTTTAAAATATTCAAATGTTCAGTGGGTTTTATCTAATGTGTATGCTCCTAATACTATGTCTGGCCGATGAGAACTATGGTTTTCTATGAGGTATATGCGATAAATATTCCAAAGTTAGCCTTGGATGATAGCTGGCAATTTCAACTCACCACTATACCCTACTTACAAAAAAGGAGGCACTCCTATCTCACCTCAAAATTTTGAATATTTTGTTGAATTCGTTGATGAGTGTGGTCTTATAGAAATCCACCTTCAAGGGAGAAATTTACTTGGAACAACATGAAAGTGGGGGCACAACATATTTTAATGTGATTGGATAGATTTATCATTTTCCATGAAGCTCTTCAATCCTTTGGAGATGCAACTCTCCACTCTCTTCCTCAGATTGGGTTTGACCACAACCCTATGGTTTTAAAGGGTCTGAACATTTCCTCTTTCAAGTCTCCTTTTGGTTCAAACCTATGAGGATTCAACACCCAGATTTCAGAAGCAAAGTACTTGAATGGTGGAGCAAATATTTTCCTGGTAATCCAATTGTAAGATTAACTCAAAAACTCTGGCATACCAAGAAAAACATAAAAATATGGAATAGGGAAACCTTCAAGAATTTATTTGAGGCAAAAAAAATCATTGGTGATAAGATTTGGGCCATTGAAATTCATATCCAATACGAGGAACATGATGTGCAACTTAGAGAACAAGAAATAGAGATACTGGTTGAATATCACAATATTTTATCCATGGATAAAACCTTTTGGCGGTAAAATTCCAGAGCTCTTTGGATCAAACAAGGTAATTCCAATATGAAGTATTTCCATGCTCTCACCCTCCAACACAGAAGCATCAACAAAATTAGAAATTTGATCAAGTCGGATGGCACCAAAATGAAAAATAAAGAGGAGGTGAGATGTGAAGTCGTAGAACATTTCCTAAACATTCTTGGAATGGATCAATTGAGTAACCGTCAAGCTACTGATTCCCTTCTCAAAAATATTTCATGTTTAGTCTCTAATGAAAATAATGATAGACTATTAGCCAAATTTTTTGTAGATAACATTTATGATGTTGTGTTTTCCATGTCTGCTGATAAAGCACCTAGTCCTGATGGTTTCTCTCCTTGCTTCTTGTAGCATTTATGGTACATTGTCAACACTAGTGTAACAAAAGCCATTCAATTTGCTCAAGCAACCAAGTGCATCCCGAAAGACTTCAACTCCACCTTTATCACCCTTGTCCCAAAGACTCGGAAATGCAAAACAATTTATGATTATAGGCCGATTAGCTTGTGCAATGTTGTCTACAAAATTTTTACCAAGACCATTGCTAAGAGAATGAAGAAACTGCTTTTTGGTATTATTTATTTATGTCAAGGCAACTCGATCAAGGCAAGGCTTATAAATGATGGTATAATAGTTATTCACAAACTGCTCCACTCTATCTCAAAAAATAAAAAGCCAAGTATTTTTCTCAAGTTAGATATCACCAAGGTGTTTGATAGGGTCTCTTGGAGTTTTTTATGTGTTGTGCTAGAAAAATTTGGCTTTCATCTAGAGTGGATTGCCCTAATCTAGGAATATCTTTTGTTTGCCTGGTTTTCTATAATTGTAAATGGTGTTGTTGTTGGGTATTTCAAGAGCAACCAAGAAATTAGGCAGGGGGATCCTATATCCCCTTATTTATTCATCATTATTGCAAAATCCCTTAGGAGAGCACTCAATTTTACCTGCTCTAATGGTACTATCTCTAGGATAAAGACCTCCTCCATCTCCCAACCAGTCACACATCAATAATTTGTTGATGATACATTACTGGAAACCAAAGCTTCAATTCATAAAGCAAGGGCAATCAAGAATATCCTAGTCTCCTATGAGCTTGTTGCTGGACAAAAGGTTAATTTTTAGAAAAGTAAACTGTATTTCCTGAATACTCCCATTGAAAGACAGTAAATGATTTCTAGAATATTGGACTACAGCATATCAAGCCTTCCTTCCACCTATCTAGGTATGCCCCTTTTTCATGGTAAACCTCTTGCAAATGTGTGGAACAAATTCTTGAAGAAAATTAAAAAAAAAGTTGATAAGGTGGAAAGGCTATCTCCTCAACTAGGAAACGAAAGTGACTCTTGTCCAAGCTTGTTTGCAAGGTGTTCCAGTGTATTTATTTTTCATATTTAAAGCTTCATATTCTATCTACAAGTATATTGATCATATACAAATAATATTTCTATGGTCAGGAAGCAAAAATACCAATAGAATTGCCCTAGTTTCTTGGGACAAGATCTGCTTGAAGAATAATAAGGGAGGATTGGGTTTCACGAAAGGTAGTAAGATGAATTATACTATCATTGGTAAGCAAGGCTAGAGAATTATTCAAAATGAATAAGCCACCTGGATCAATATCATAAAGGATAAGTACCTGCAGTAGCGAGCCTTTCTAAGTAATGAACCGCTTTCGATTGGATCATATTTTTGGAACTCTGTGATTAATACAAGACCCTTCCTAAATTTTTGGCTTAGGTGACAACTGGGAAATGGAAAATCCATTGAATTTTGGAAGGATAATCAACAAAAATTCTATGATCAGTGATGCTAGTCTCTCATGCATCAAGCCAGTCACTGATCACATGTTTGGTTCTAAGGTATGTAATTTGTTTTCTAGAAATTATAACAGAGCTAGATGGAAGCCCTTTCCCTCTGTCAACATTAGCTTTGCCCAGTCCTCTAATTTTTCTATTATTGTTGTTATACTATGCACCACTATTATTCCTACTAACCCAAATGCTTTAGAATATCTGCTCTGGCACCTTTGTGAGGATGGGATTTATACTGTTAAGTCTGCCTACTATGCCCAAACTAGAGAAGTCAAATCCTGGCCTAAATTTAAGAATATTTGGTTGAAAATTCTAATCCCTAAAGTTACCCATTTTTTTGGCTTTCTTCTTTAAACAAAATCTTGACCATTTACAATCTAATCCATAGAGGCCTAATACTCCCTAATCAATGTGTCCTCTATAAAAATAGTTTGGAATATGTGATCCATATATTTATTGAGTGTCCATTCTCTAATGAAGTGTTGTCTTCCTTTCTCAAGATGGTCAACATATATTGGGTATACCAAAAAAATCTTGTTGATGCTTGTCATCAGTGGCCAAATCCATTTTTGAATCCAAAAATTCATGCTTTTTGATCGTATTATTTTCCTCATTTTTTGTGGCAGGTATGGTTGGAGAGGAACAACAATTTTTTTTGCTGCTGCAAAAGATGCCAAATCAGTGTTCTCCCGAGCTCTGTCGTTTGCCATTGAGAATGCTAATCTCATCCAAGCTAAAAATCCCAAGAACCAATGGGAATTATCCATTTTTAATACTCTCAAATTTCATATTGACACCCTCTCGAGGTCCTCCAAAAGATGACAAGTCAATGATGAAATGGATTCTACCGCCTTGTGGATGGGTCAAGCTCAACGTTGATGGAGCATCAAAGGGAAACCCTGGTAGGGCTGGAGGAGGTGGTATTTTCATAAATAGTCAAGGCAAAGCCTTGTGCACATTTTTTTGAGTCTGTGGGCAGTCAAATCAATAATTTTGCTGAAGCCCATGCATTATACCTTGGCCTCCTCATTTACAAACGACTTCAATTTGAAAGACTTATCATATAAAGTGATTATATGAATGTCATTCGATGCATCCAAAAATGTCAGCTTCTTGCCTAGAGCATGTTCAATGCTGTCCAAGAAAGCTTGAAGATAATTTAAGGCATCGTACATGTTACAATTCAACATGCTTACTAGGAAGGAAACAAAGTTGTTGACCTCCTTGCCAATAAAGGAGTTGAATAGGATAACCTCCAAGTTTGGTATGACAATTTCCCTCAATGTATTGTGGCCCACACTAATGCAAATGGAAATCTTAATCTTTAATTGGTTGCTTTGGTGTTGATGTGGCTGATTTGGGGCCTAGTGGCTAGACATGGTTTGTATAACATGGATTCCAACACATATCCTCTTTTCCCTTATGTGATTTTGTGCAATCTATGTTGGGGTAATTTTGAGGAGATATGGAAAGTTCACAAGACAATTATCATCTGTGAACCCAGGTGGCAAGGAATGTGGAAATTTCTTAAGGCAACTATCACCCGTGAACCCAGGTGGCAAGGAATGACAAATAAAACTACTAATTTCTAGCATAGTGGAAGTGGTTGCTCCAATAAGCTCACAGATTGAACCTTGTCGAGCCAAATGCTATAATATTGGTTAGGCTTTTAGTAGTTGTTTTTTGTTTCCTTTTGGGTACCGTTGATGTAGTTTGGAACCTTATTCCTTTTTGTTTCTGTCTGTGTGTTCTTTCTAGTTTAAAGTTGACTGTTTTATTCTCCTTTGGGGTTGTTTATTTTTAGTTCAATTAGTTTGCTTCTGGCTAGCTGTCTTTGCTGCATTTATATAAAAAGTTTTGGGACCTTTCAAAACCCTTTTTATCAACCAATAAAAAAAAATAGTCTTATCTTATATCTTATTTAATTGCATGAATCTAGTGCATAACTCATCTAACTTCATCACTTGAGTTGGGAAGGTGTCCTTTATGTCACCATCCTAGGCCCCATGATGCAGATAAATTTCCTCCAGAGTAATTAATTTCCTTTATTAATATTTTACCTTCTTATTTCGTTTTTTTATATTTTTTGCCAAGAACAAAGTCTTTAGTATATTTCATTGTTGAAAGCCCACCCACACATGATTGTGGTATTAGAAGAAATACATCATACCATATTTTATTTTCAAGTATATTGAATAATTTCATATTTGCAATGAAATAAACAAGAAGGGGAAGTTAATTTTAATAGAGACTAAACCTATATTGAGATACCTTGGAGGAATAGAATAACAATTTATTTAGGCATTTTTGGGATATCATGATGATCATGGAAGTGTCGTACAATACTACCATCATGACACTTTTATATCTATTATTTTTTCAAGGTGCAGACCAACATCAAAGTTTTATTATTCTCATGTTGAACTAATACCATAAATTTAGATACTTGGTTCTAGTAACTAGAAGCATATTTTTTTGCTAATCAATTTTTTGATGTTGATAAGATTGTCTTTTTAATGTTGAAAATATCCAAGTCGATTACTTGTTAATGGAAAGCCACTCAAAAATGACTTGCAAATGATGGAGATTCCATAAACACCTAGGTTGTATTTTTCAAGTTGTTTCAAACTCTTTTTTATCCATTGCATCACTATAAAATCAAGTATATTTGTTTCTAGTAGTTGTTCCAACATTGAGACTGAACTATTCAAAGTACAATAACAAATTCAATGAGGTTCTCAATCATATTTCTATTGAAAACATTGAGATACATCAAGTTATCAAGTATTTTAATGGTCTTCATTATCACCTTTACTTAGAGATGTAACTTTTTTCCATTGATTTCCTTGGCACAAGTGTTAGTTGGAAATGTGATGTTGAGAAAAAATTATAGTTTTGTGTATTTTCTATCATGTTAGTTAGGTAGTGGAATTTATAATTGAATATTATAGTTGTACATATTCTCTATCATGTCATTTAGATAGTGGAATTTGTAACTAAATAATGTAGCTATGCATATTCTTTGTTATTTAAAATAGGTAGTAGAATTTGTAACTAAAGACTGTAGCTATGCATATTCTATATCATGTCAATTAGGTGGTATAATTTGTAATTGAAGGGAAGTAAAAACTATAGCTATGCATATTTTATGTCATGATAGTTAGGTGGTGGATTTTGTAACTGAAGGGAAATACAAAACTATAGTTGTCCATATTCACCAAAAAACATTGTAGTGACTATAGCATATGTGAATGTTTGGCTTAACAAAAAAAATATTGTGCTATTAAAAAGAGCACATTTCAAATTTAATATTAGGCCATTATTGGTCTTGGGTTGGAGTGAGGTTGAGTACCTAATATTTCTAACCATTGATCATGGCCAATAATACCTCCCCTCATATTAGAGTTTAGTGGAGAAGATTATGACTAATGAAGCATTAATACGAGGATTTTGTTCACTAAGAAAGATCATTTGGATTTTATTGACATTGGTTATGATGAGCCAGCTGATTGATCTACTATCCCAAATAATTACAAATGAGCAAAAGAGGTCAAGAAGAAGAATTCTTTGGCATTATACCACATTCAATCAACTCTAGACAAGAGCTTGTTTCCAAGGATTGCAAATGCAAAATCAACCAAGGATGCTTGGAAGGCTCTACAAGAGGCTTACCAAGGTAGTGATCAAGTGAAAGTGGTCAATATGCGGACCTTGAAGAGAGAATTTGAGAAATTGAGAATGCAAGAATATGAAAGTATAAGTGAATATTGTGTTAGAGTAAAATATGTGGTTAATAAAGTGGGCACTCTTAGATAAACAATGGATAGTAAATATGGAACCATGTTGCCATCATCATTGAAGAGTAAATATTTGACAACATTGGAGTTTGATCACCTTATTGGTTCTCTTATGTCACATGAAGAAAGACTAAGAGACACCTTTGGTGAAGGTGAAGAGAAGGTTTTTGCCTCAAAGGTTAAGAGTCTCAAAGAGTGATGGTGCTAGTACAAGAAACCAAGGACAAGGACAAGGAAGAGGGCAGAATTATAATTTTTCAAATTGGAAGAGGAGGAAGAATAGATAAACCTATTATTAGAGTGAGAGGAAGACTTGATAAGAGAAATGTCCAATGCTACCACTACAAAAGGTATGGATATTTTGAAAAATAATGTAGAGTAAAAGTTGCAAATGAAGAAAAAAAGCAAATTATGCAAATGAGAATGAGAAAGTTTTAAGCAACATTTTCTTATCCTATGAAAAGTTTGAAAAGAATATTTAAGACTTGGTGTCTTGATTCTAGTTGTTCCAACCACATGACGAGCAAAAAGAAATTGTTTGCCACTATAGTGAAAATCACTACATCAGGAAAATATTGCTAAAAGGGTAGTTTTGAGTAAGCCTCCATCTAGATTTGACTAAAGAAGAAAGGGATGAGAGGAAACGAGGTCCTCATAATATATCAAGTGGCCCATGCCAAAATTCTAAAAAGAACAACATCAAGGAAGGGCCTCCACCATAAGCTAAAGGTAGATCTCAAGATCCTTGTGCCATGAAGCCAAGTTGACCAACAAGACTGAATAAACAACAATACAAGAGACTTTTAGATGGTAGCTAAGTCATCCTCTACCATTGGTTGGAGTCCCAGAGCCCTTTTGGTGATAATTAAAAAAAGTCTACCTTTGGCATATTTTCAACCCAAATAATGACTATGGACTCTTCTTCTCCCTAGAGGAAAGAGGCCATAGGATCGACTATCTTCCACATTTTTTTGGATTTACCATGACTATCTGACTTGTCACAATTACCTAGTGCAATCACCAAAGAGCACCATTCATAAACCCCATGGAATAAAACCCAACAGTCATAGAGGCAGAAGGGAGACTTGAGTAGATAAAAAATCGATAAGGCAAGCTCCTTTTCCTCCCTCAAGAGGAGATTAATATTTAATAACCTACAAATATGGAAGCTTCTTAAATATTTCAAGTTGTGAAGCCTCCACAAACCAATTAGGCTTGTTGTCTCATATAGAGGTCACCTTAGATATTCATGCAAAATGAGCAAAATAAATCTAGATAGCAAAAAATAAAAAGAGGAAGGCACCTTAGACACACTCACTAGAGAAGAATGTTTGATAGTCTCAATGACCATTGAAATACTAGAAAGAGGCAGTAAATGAGTCAATAAAAAAGGGTATCTCTCCAAACAAGGAAAGATATGAGAAGGTAGAAACTAGAGTCCTGGACGGTACAAAGAACAAAGTGTCATCAAAAGGAGTTAGTCAAGACATGGAGAGAGAAGACCATTGACCATCGTCGAGAAACTGGACCAACCCATGGTGATCGAATGCAATGGGAAGGGTAGTGGACCAGTTCTATTCCTATCACTTATAGTGACTAGATATGGCATCCTATGTAATAGTTGGCACATTTAAAGTAATGAGATGAGGGCTACCCAAGAGGTGGCACCAGGCCCGAGGACATTGGGTAAAATATCTCAAATATCTAGTCATAATGGATCTCCAACATGGGCAACTGACATAGCAACAAGGAAGAATACATCCCATCAAACTAACCTACTTACAACATTTATGGCTATATATCCAAAGACCTATTGGATTTTTAGCCAAATTATCATAGGTCCCAATGTTTAGGATCAAATATAAGATTAATATTTGAGCATTCAATATATGTGGTCAATATTAAAGAACATAATATTCATAAATAATATTAATAATATAAAGTAAAATGGCCAAGATCATTCACGAATTAACATGAAAATTTTTAGTAGAATTGCTCAAGCTTATTATGCTTGAAAGACTTCTTTTGTGATACATATATCATATTACAACATGGAGCTTTGTCTCCATAATATAACCATAAAAAGGTGACTCTTGGACAGTTTGTCTATTACTCTCCTCACATATCTGGGAGATGCATATTTTCTATTCCACACATAAGACAAGTCTCTCATGTATTTGGGCTTCTCATCTTGCCTCTTGTATACATGACTCTTGAATCTCTATTTACTCTTGCACACTTTACTCTATGAAACATTGCACACTCCTACATGCACACTCTATTACATGACACTTATGCACATTATCACTCTTCATACTTGCACACATAATTACATGACACTCGTGCATATCCTACACATGAACACTTACATAAAGGTAAATATAAATCACACTCCTAAACTATAGACTCACACCCTAATCTATTATATATTTACATTTGTACCATAAAGGTACCATGGGGGTACATTAGCATGTACCAAATAATGTAATATTCTCCAACACCCCTTTATTACATTATTTGGTTATTGAAGACTTTATTCTTCAATCTATTTCCTTTAGTCCTTTAACTTGATCTTCATTGTCTTCAGTTTCTACTTCACGACTTTTGTTCACCTTTCCTTTGTGCTTTGCTCTATTGTTCTTATTTAACCTTTTTGTCTTTTTCTTTGCCTATGATATGGCTATTGAAGTGACTTTTGGAATTAGTAAGTCATCATAATAATGCAGTTTGGAATTTAAATATTTCATATTGAAGTTAACATATGCTTCATTCAAATAATAATTGTCACAAATAGCATCTTTCTTATCTTTTTTTTTTGAAATATCTCAAAGGTGAGTAAAGCCATATACATCATTATGCATATTTCAATAGAAAATACAATGGTGTTTTGTGAATTCCACCAAGCTCTAAAAATATTTTCATGAAGATAGCTAATAAGTGTAGTGAACTTTTCATCTTTTGCATTTTTGAGAAATAAAGACAATCTTATCTTTAAATCATTTGACATTTATTTCTTTTCATCAAAATCATCTATCAAATTTTGTGAAATTTTTTAACTTGTTCATCATTTCTTCACTATCTTCATTGAATGCATTTTTAATGATTTCTTCCATGATGATTCCTTTGAAGTAGAATTCCTTATGACTTCCAATAATCAATTTTTAAAATCAATTCAAATAAACATTTCCTTTGGAGTAGAAAACCTTATAGCTCCAAAGTTAAGTTCAATCAATCAACAAATTTTTTAATATGCAAAAATATTTAATCTTGCATTCAATATTTCAATAATTTTCAAAAATCAAATCAAATTTCAAACTTTTATTTGGAGTAGAAATCCTTATTTCTCCAAATTTATAATTTCAATTTATCAAATTGTAAATTTAATTCTTCAAAACTCAATTTGCAATTAAATTCTTCAAATCAAAATTTTCAAAAATAAAATTGCAAATATAAATTTTCAATTTATTTTTAAATATTGGAGTTGAAATCCTTTTGACTCCATACTTTAATCAATTCTAATTTTTCATTTTTCAACTTTTCAAATATCAAGAAGTCAATCTAAATTAAATTTTCCTTATCACTCCAATGATCTCAATTTTGAATATAAATATCCAATTTTAATTTTTCAAATTATTCACATGCATGAAAGTAAATATTAAGCAAAGCTTATATATGTTACCTTCATATTTATCACATGCAGAATATTATGTGGCAATCATGGACATCAATTGGTAATGAATATTGGAAATATGTGTTACCCTTTTATTTCTCTAATTCCTGGGATAGACATTAACTACAACAAGCGTTATGCTCAGGCGTTAGACCTAATGTCACTCATAGCTCACTTTGGCACTTCACTTCACCCTTTGCTAATAGACTGCAAGGGTTATTTTGCTCAAGCATTGTTCTTTTGATTCAAACTACTATCTACTCTCAGTTTTACAAATAGACTCTTGCTCAGGGCTCATCTTGTTACCTCTTATCAACCTCTGGTTTACAAAGGTTTTCTACTTTATGTTCATACGAAGGCACTAGAAACTTGAAGTTCAAGACTCGACTTGTTATCTCTTATCAACCTATGGTTCACTGAGGTACTTTATTCTAATTTGTTGTCCACACACAATCGTTGGAAACTCGATGCTCAGGCTCTCGATATCAGTCATGGAGTCTTTCAAGTGCTAAGGATTTTACTGGGTTGTAGTAGCCTTATATTCATGAGAGTACATTGGAGTTATGTGAGAAGATTTATTATGTTCATATCCATTTGGGTTCTTCACCCAATATCTTAACCAAGGCATTATATTTTTCACCTAGTCTTCTTCACTTGGGTTTTTCATGCACTATATTTTTTTCTTGGTCTTCTTGAATACTACTTCCAATACGACTATGTTCAACATATTTAACAACAATGAGCCTTAGTGCTTATGGTAGCACTAAATATCATTTTTTAAAATTATGTCTTCTTATCCTTGTGTTTGAACATCTTCAAATATTTGTGCCTTTGATGACACTCAAAATATGTGTTCTCTTAGAACTAATCCTATTGTCCCTTTTGGTTACAAATATCAAATATTTATCAGGGTAATAAAATACCCAAAATTTGACTAACATTTCTTTCACATGGCTATTATATTTTAATCACACCAAATACTTATTTTTTGATGTCATTTTTTATCTTGAACTTATCAAAAATTAAATTCACACTAGAATTCTTCTTCGATTCTAGCTTTCAAATATCCCTCCTCCAAAATGTATAGCGTGTGGCAACTCGTAGCTTTGATACAATGGTTGACTTTTTAACCTAATTTTCACATGTCCTAATGTTCAGGATCAAATATAAGATTAATATTTGAGCATTCAATAGATGGCCAATATTAAAGAATATAACATTCATATAAAATAGCAATAATATTAAGTAAAATGGTAAAAATCATTCATGAATTGACACGAATAAAACTTACAATATAATTGTTCAAACTATGCATACAAGCTTTATTATTATTAATGCTTGAATGACTTCTTCTATGATACTTCTATCATATAACAACATGGAACTTTATTTCCATAATAAAAACTTATAAAGGTGACTCTTGGGCTCTATCTATTGCTTTCCTCACATATCTAAGAGATGTATATTTTTGTATCCCACATATAAGACAAGTCTCTCATGTATTTTTGCTTCTCATATTTCCACTTCGATACATGACTCTTGAATCTCTATTTTTTTAGTCTTGCACACTTTACTCTATGACACATTGTACAATTCTGCAAGTACACTCTATTACATGATATGTGCACATCCTACACATGAACTATTACATAAAGGTAAATATAAATCACACTCCTAAACTATAGACTCATACCTCTATTATATATTTACATTTATACCATAAAGGTGCAATGGGCGGATATTAGCATATACCAAATAATGTAATATTATTGAACAAGACCTCAAGATTACCCAAAAGCCCAATCAAATTTTGAACTATATGTTTTGAATTCCTACATAAGTTTTAGGGGGAAAAGTTCTCCATCTTCTCCTAAAAATATCTTCTTATTCTTCACTATAAGGAATACAAATTTTGTTGTATTCATGCTTGGTATCTGGCCTTGTACATAATTTTTATTTCATTTCTTCTCTTTGTGACAGTCTACCTTGAGCCTTGAGTCTCTTTGTCAATATTATTTGAGCCTCTTCCTTGGGTATTAATGTAATCCAGTTATGTGAAATATAAGAAGCTATGACTATTCTTCCTCTGTCTAGTTTCTTTTGCATTCATATCTATGGTGCTTCATGTTTGGAAAAAATGTGTTCCTTGTACATTGTTGATAATTATTCACATGTTCATTACTTGATGCATGTTGTTAATAGCATCATTTAATATTTATGATTTATAAATCCAGGGTGGTGTTAAAGGCTGTCTACGATAGAAGGTTAGGGTAGAGTACAATTCAAAAATTTACATTACAAGTATTTATTGGGTGAAATAGATGTTGGTTTAGCCTTTTGGTGTCACACTAAACCTAATCTATAGAATTAAAACTTACAAGAATTGAAAAATAATTCTAATTTGTAGGAATTGAAATCTAACTACAATTGCAAGAATTAAAATTGCTAAATTGAAATATTGCTAAATTGAAATTTTAAATTACACTTAAAGATTTAAAACCTAGTTACACTTGCAAGATTGAAACCTAGTTTACTCTTGCAAAATTGAAATGATGCTTGGAAATAACACTTATGCTAAAAACACCTGTTAGTGTCCTACTATAGAAGGTTGTCAAGCTTCTACTACAGTAACTGACAACAAAATGAAAACTGTTGAAAAACTGATAAAAGTTGTTGAAACATGAAAATAGAGGAAACATGGAAAACAGGGGTCTAAACTATTTTGTCAGCTGACACACACAAATGCTGCATACAAAAACAATTTGAATATATGAAAACATCACATTAACTTAAACAAGAAAAGGAAATTTGACAAGCAAATTGTTAATTCTGCTGCAACAAAGTTACAGAAAAACCTGTCATAACAGTCCTCCTTCTAGTCCTGAAAGTGGGACCAAACTTCCTGATATAGAAGAAGGTGAAGAAGAACTAACTAACTAATTAAAAAAATCACTTAAAACTCACATAATAAACACAAAATACTACACTTTATTTCTGTCAAAACATGTTGAACTGTTATAGAAAAAATGTTGCACTATGTCCTATTTGATGCTACTAACTACTCTCCTACCAACTACTCATTAATAGCTCAAACAATGAGGGAGCTATGTTATTTATAATAAAATATTACAATTGCATCGTGCTCAAATTAGCTTATGTTGTTTCTTAGAGATTTGCTAATCAGTTCTGAAACTGACTGTCTTATTTTGGATAGTTTGTGCTGCAACAACACTCATTGGCCATTGGGATGCATATCCAGTGGTGGGCGTGTGTTTGAGGAGGTTAGAAATGTTCTTGTACACCTGTATCCACCTTGAAATATCATTTCCCTACCATTTTTGGTGCTCAAACCTCTGTTTGACTAAAACTGGCTACTTTTCCCCCTTATTCCAAAGCATCTTTGGAATATAAGCAACAAAAATAGACTTTATGCTCAACTGCAACAAAATGGGTAATAAGTGGGTTTTAAGTGGATGGGCATATCTCCTATCTCTTAACAATCATTTCCAATTGCTGCCCCCATTTTATATTGATAAATTCTATGACTTCCTTTATAATTGCATAATTCTAGTTTTTGTATGCATTTTTGAATTGTTCTTGCTTTTCAGCCTTTTTGTCTTTTTGCTCCCATTTTTACTGCATGGAAATGCTGCCAGGTGGAGCAAGAATCATCCCTAACATCACTCAACTATTTCCAAGCCTTTTACTCCTATTTAGTTGACAAATTCCAAGTCATCAATAAAGTGACAACTTGCTGGTTTTTATATGGTTGTTTTTTTGCAATTGATAGTTTGTTGCACAGTCATAGAAACTTGGTGCCAAATTGCATTTCAAATCAGTTGGAAGGTGGGAAAAATATTCAAATATTATTTTGAGGTTATAAACAAAATTACACAGCATTTGGCTTTTGAAATACATATTTTATTTGCTAATTAATCAAACTGAAATAGTGTAGAAAATATTGCACAATTATCCCTATTTTGTGATGCCTTGTTGTTGTCCATTCAGACCAAGTGGGAATGCATCCAAGTAAGTCAAAAGTCTTATTTTGTCTCTATGAACACATTCCATTCATTTTTGTTTGCTTTGTCTAACAACTTCAAGGTGCTCCTTTAATGTGACAACTGGCTGATTTTTGTATGTTGCACAAAACTTGTCACTGCCCTGTTTTGCAACAGAGATGATTTTCATGCCAAATCACTTGAAAATTTTGGTTTTGAAATGAGGTGACGCTTAAAACATGCTAGAGTTAGCCAAATATCTGAACATGCTTATCTGATTTATTTTCTATGTTATTTTCACCAATAAAAGCATGTCAAAAACAATCACAAAATGCTAAAAATAGTCAAAATAGGGGTATAGTGTTCCTAACATAAAATCATGCAAACACTTAACAAATAATATATTCTAATCAACTATTTGGCAATTAACTTTGTCATGTTTGGTAATATGGCAGTTTTTATATGTCAAACATAGTGTAACAATGAGGTATTTCTAGGCCTCATCATCCCCCCTAGCTTGAATTGATGCATGCCCTCATGCATCCTAGTAGGTCATAGTAATATGCAGGTTTTATCTTTTTGAACAACATCCTTTGCCACTTGAGAAATTTCTGCAATTTTTGACAAATGATAAAGATGCTACAATTTTTGAAATTGTTGCAATTTTCTAAAAATGGTTCAAAATGTTGAAAAATATGAAAGTACTACAATTTTTGAAAATGTGATGTTGAAAATATGAAATTGTTGTACTTTTCTAAAAATTGCTGAACAAGTCACATTACTTGCCACCCGAGAAATTTCTCCTTGACGCACTACACCAAGCATTTTGCAACCTTGCAATTTTTATTTTATTTATTTTTTATTTTTTATTATGCTCTTTGTTTTTTTTCTTGCATTTTTTTCCATTTTTTTTTAATTTTATTTTCAACTTGCAATTCTTTGATTTTTGCACTTTCATCCTTCAATATTGCAATTTATGCAATTCTTGTAGTTTTGACTCTTTTTCTACCTTTCTACAAGTTTTAGTGCTGCAAGGTACCTTTTAAAGGCTTGGTATCATGTGATTCAAATTGAAATAGACTTATTATGTTTTTATAAATGGAACCATATATGGAAGATGCACTACTACTAGTCGAATTTTCTATCTTGACAATATTTCGGCCTAGATACCTATTTTTGTTGTTTGCACCTTTGAAACAAAATTGACAAAATTTTGATTTTGAAATGCTTGAGGGATGTACTTACTTGTGGTAGAGCTTTAGGGAACTCAATCTCTGATGTGCCCTACTTGTTTTGTTGTTCTGTAGTATTTTTAGATATTTTTGGCACAATTTCTATCTCATTCCAAAGATCTTTGGAAAGAGACTGTTATTTCGAAGATGTCTCTGCTCATTTTGAAGATGTATCTAAAAATGTAGAAATGACCTCCTATGCAAAAATTAGTTGTAGATTCTATTGTGGGCCCATATCTAGGGTGTGTAAGCCATCTACAACATCAAAAATCCCTTCTCTATCCTTTTGTGTAGATGCTATTCTTCATTTTGTATATTGTTGTTTTATTGCAGCATTTGTAAAAAATAATCTTAGGGTGAATTTTCCAGATTATCCTCTTTATATTTATGAAGCATCTGTGGGGTATCAACTTGTAGTTCTTCTAAAACCTACCCTGCTAATTCAAATAGAATTGTGGGTATCAACTTGTAGATTCTATTAATGATTATTATATTTTGTGTATAATGAGTTGAAAATTAGGGTGTATTGTTAAATGATTATAAGTTAGGAGTTATAAGGTGTACGTAATGATTATTATATTATGTGTATTGTGAGTTGAAAATTAGGGTGTATTGTTGAATGATTATAAGTTAGGAGCTATAAGGTGTACTTTTTTTAAGCGAAAAACCCCTTGCAGGCCACCTTGGTCTGAGAGACCACGACTAGGGGGTTCTACACTGTCAAAGTCACCCATGATTCACGCCCGGCCTTGTCCTCACCAACATTATCAATTGGATTTTGGGTACCCAATTCAACTTTTTGGTAGGGTGGAGATTCAAACCTAGGACCTCCGTTGGAGGATTTCCCTCTCTTCTCCAACTCACCTACAACACCTGGGTAGTTATAAGGTGTACTTAATGATTTGACATTTTATTGTGGACATTTTGGAAAGATTTGAGTGGATGATTTTTCTATCTATGCTAGAATTTAAAAATCACTAACCAGATTTTTGAAGGATAAAAAAGAAAATTATTTTGAGACAGGTTTTGAAGGCACATCAACATCAAGACAATTTTAGAGGTATGGTGTTTTTAATTTCTTTCTAAAGGTTGATGTTTGTTTGAAGGAAATATTTGTGATATCATATGGTGGAGGTATAAGGATTGATTTGATGAGCATTAGTGATTGATTGAAGTTGAGAGTATTTGTGCATTGCTTTGATTAATATTGGAAATATACGAGCTAGAGTTTGAGAACAAAGTGTGCATTATTGTTGAATGACATTGAAACATATGTGCTAGGGTTTGAGAAAAAAATTATGCATTATTGTTGAATGAAATTGAAAATATAATAGCAAGGTTTTAAGAGCAAATTGGTGCATTAAATTTGAGTGATATTGGGAATAAATTTGCAAGGGCTATAGACCAATTTTGTAAAGCAAGTTTGTGCATTATAGTGATTGATATTGGAAGTAAACTTGCAAGGGTTATAGACCAGTTTTGTGAAGCAAATTTCTGCACTAGCTTTGATTGATATTGGAAAGAAATTTGCAAGGATAATAGATCATATTTAAAAGAAAATTTATGCATGGTTCATGGTTGATAAGCAAGGCAAATTTATGCATTGATATTGGTTTTGATATGAATGTTTAGTGGATTGAAATTGAAAATATATGAGTATTTATTGTGTGAAATATTTGGGAATTTTATGAGCATTGTGGTTGAGATTATGGAGCAAATTTGAGCAAGTCTTGTGAGAATATTTGTGAGAGGGTTGAGGTAGATTTAAGCAGGTCATGTGAGCAGCATTTATGTATTTTTTAGTAGGTTTGGTGAGCTATTTTGAGTAGGTTTGGTGAGTCGTTTTGAGTAGGTTTGGTGAGATTTTTTGAGCAGGTTTTGTGAGCTATTTTGAGCAAGTTTGGTGAGCTATTTTGAGCAGGTTTTTAGATAAGATTTGAGCAATACTTGTGAGAAGGCTTGGAGCAGATTTGAGTAGTTTGGTGAGAAGATTTGAGCAAGCCTTGTGAGAAGGCTTGGAGCAGATTTGAGTAGTTTGGTAAGAAAATTTGAGCAAGCCTTGTGTGTAGGCTTAAAGTAGGTGTCAGAAAAGGGGATTAGTGTCTCCTGTGGATAGAGGTCCATGAACCAGAGTAAAGGGTATTGGTGTCTATTATGGATAGAGGTACAAAAACTAGAGAAAAGGATATTGGTGTCTCCTATGGATAGAGATTCATGAACTAGAGCAAAGGGGATTGGTGTCTCCTGTGAATAGATGTCTAAAAACCAGAGCAAAGGGTATTGGTGTATCCTGTGGATAGAGGTCCATGAACTAGAGCAAAGGGGATTATTATATCCTATGGATAGAGGTCCACAAAAACTAAAGCATAGGATATTGGTGTCTCTTGTGGAGTGGTGTCCACAAAAATAGAAGTAGAGGGGATTGGTGTCTCCTATGGAGTGGTGTTCACAAAATCTAAAGTAGAGGGGATTAGTGTCTCCTATGGAGTGGTGTCCACAAAACCTAAAGCAGATGGAATTGGTGTCTCCTATGGAGTGGTGTCCACAAAACCTAAAGCAAAGGGGATTGGTGTCTCTTATGGAGTGGTGTCCACAAAACTTCAAGCAGATGGGATTGATGTCTCCTATGGAGTGGTGTCCACAAAACCTAAAGGAGAGGGAATTTGTGTCTCTTATGAAGTGGTGTCCATAAAACTTTAAGTAGAGGTATTGGTGTCTTCTGTGGAGTGGTGTCTACAAATCCTGAAGCAAAGGGGATTGGTGTCTCTTGTGGAGTGGTGTCCATAAAACCTGAAGGAGAGGGGATTGGTGTCTCCTATGGAGTGGTGTTCATAAAATATGAAGTAGAGGGGATTGGTGTCTCTTGTGGAGTGGCATCCACAAAACCTAAATCAAAGGGGATTGGTGTCTCCTGTGGAGTGGTGTCCACAAAAACTAAAGGAGAGGGTATTTGTGTCTCCTATGGAGTGGTGTCCACAAAACCTGAAGTAGAGGGATTGGTATCTCCTGTGGAGTGATGTCCACAAAATTTGAAGTAGAGGAGATTGGTGTCTCCTGTGGAGTGGTATCCACAAAAACAGAGTTGAGGGGAATGGTGTCTCCTATGGAGTGGTTTCCACAAACTTGAGAGGGTATTGGTGCCTCCTTTGGGTTGGTTCCCATAAACATTGTAATAGGGAATTGCTTCCCAAGATATTTGTTGAGAAAATTTATAAGAAAAATTTTCTCTGTGGACATAGACCACATTGGGTGAACCATGTTAAATTTGTATCTCTCATGTGTGTGATGACTTGTGCATTGTTTCATTATTGCAATTGATGATATTGGATGATACTGCTTTGGAAAGTTATGGCAATTGATAATATTGATTTGGAAAGAAAAGTAAAAGTTTTATCTTATACTATTCACCCCCCTCTTAGTATAATCACGTGTTCTTCACTAATATAGAAAAAAAAGTCAAGAATTCAATAGCTACAAGAAGGAGACCATAACACTGTTAGGAATAAGAACTAATGAGATATTTTATTGATACAAGATAGTATAATATATAGGCAAGAGGCCTATATCAATATATGACAAATATCAAGTAACATGACAAGTGTCAAAAAATAGGCATAGTGCACATTATAAATATAACATTCCCCCTTAATGTGCACTATCCTAACTATAGAAAAAAAAGGTAAACATTAGGTAACATTCCCACTTAATGTTGAATTCTCTAAAAGAAATCTATCATCCTACTTTATTGCTGATTTTGTCTAGGCTCACGCTCTTTGCGCTTGGTTCTCCAACTGTGAATAATGATAGATCAACGGTGTATACATCTTAGTATATTACCTCAGGTTTAGCCACTTCCTTGGATTTGTTGCCATTGGGTCAGTCATCTAAGTGCCTCAAAGTCATCCTATGTGCCTCAGGATCAACCACTTCTAGGTCTATTCTCTCTACAGGACATCCTCCAGGTATGTTGCCTCTCATAGGTCATTGACTAGATTCACCATGAATATCATCTTCCCTCATGGTGAACTCAATCTAGAAGGTGTCGATCTTGCCAAAAATGCACCTTAATACAAAAGAAAAACGAGCCATATGAGAGTGTTAGTCTCTGTCTAAAATGTATTCAATACAATAAAATGAGCCATAGAGGCCAAAAATGGAGAATAAGAAGAAAGAAGAATAGAATAAAATATTCTAAAATGTCTTTGTCTATAGTCTTCAACATTTGATTCAAAAAATTCCTTGGATAGAGTCTAGGGTGTCTATGTTTGTAGTCCCTAGAATAAGTTTACTTATGGTGACCTCCTCATCCCACTAGAATGCATGGGTAACTAGCCACTGCATCCGCCAGGTGCTATAGATAAGGTGACTAGGTAAAAGGATCACTTACAAATTGCCTTGGAGTTTTGGGTTCAACCGAGAGTGCACTCCATAATATAATAATATTTGAGGTTAAAAAAATCTTACAAAATAGCCTCAAAATTACAAATGGATACCACCAATGTGTCTGTATCGTAAAAACATTTTCAATGACTATAAATACCCCTATCTTTTACTCCAATAGGGCTTTCATTTACTGGGAAAAATAACAACATGCTTCTTATCACTCTCAGGAGAAAAAATAACAGACTCTTAATGTTTCCTCGTAGGGAAAATAACATGGACCTTTTACTTCTGAATACAATATTTAAAAGTAAAAGTGGTCTCCTTACACTTAAAAAATGTCCCATCAATATATTCCTTTAAAATGGAAGTGAAAGGAAAAATTACTTTGGAGGCTTCCAAATTTTTAAAAAAATTTCTAATAAGGTAGCATGCTTCATTTCACGATCACTTTCATACCCCTATACAATTGGAAAGTATAAAGTGTCCCCATCATAAAATAAAAATATTATTTTTAATAAAATCTCCCCCATGAGATCAATTTAAAAATATTTGAATAATAAGTCACCATGGGCACTGAACATTACTACCTTCATTCCATGCACTCACTGTGCAGTATCAAACCCACCCTACGGTTGCATGCCTGCATGTTATCGAATAGTTATCATGGATTGCATTAAACTCCACATAAAAGTAGCCATCACCACTATAGGATAGGTGGCGGAGTAAACTTTACCAAAAAATACTTCGTAAAAAAATGCCACTTCATCACGTTCTGTTGCAGGCGCATGATGCTTTCACCTTCTTCCAAAATGTAACAGAACTGCGCTTTAAGAGCGCATTCCACATCACATAGTCATTGCATAGTAGAATATAGGAAATGTTGGTGCTGTTATTGGGTCTTGCTCGATGAAAAAGAAGCATACACAACTATCGATCATGTTCTAAAGATACTACCTCCCATATCCACATAACGATGTCCATCCTTCAGCTTCTAGTATATCTCCCAGAGCAGATGGCCACATCAGACAATAGATGGCAATATTAAAAAATAGATCTTACTCCCCCTTAACATAATAGATTCTAAAATAGATCCACCACTGCTTCTCGATGTTTTAGCTTCATGAGCAACTGGCCTCACACATGCTCCATTGTTGGCTTAAGCTTGAAAATGATAACATTATATTGAACATACCCGTAGGACAGAACAAGACCTAGAAAAAAACACCATTTTGGAATTTGCAACACCAATAGCATCACCAACGGTACCATTCACGTCATCTGGGCCTTCAGAGGTGATGGTGTAGAGATACCATAAAATATGAAACCTTTGCAATCCATAGTTGTTATTCATGTTTGCACAAAAACAACGTGGCCTCTCTCACCAATGCACCTCAGATGATTTACAAGCACCCATCGCTCCTACAATCTATATACATTCACTATGGATCTTCAACAAAACAATACAAAATATTTGGGAACAGTGGCATGGTCCTCAGAATGCACCACAACATTATCTCTACATCCATGAACAAAATATCATGACAAGAATATCTGAAAATCATTCTTTGAGCATCGGGAATCAATGTCTATTTTGGAATCAATGTCTATTTTGGAATCAATGTCTATTTCAGAATCTCAAGAAGTAGATAACATTAATGGATATAGACCAGTTGCTTTATGTAATGTTATTCTAAAAATATTTTAAAATATTATGTCAAAAAGGCTCAAACCTTTGCTTCACAAGATCATCTCTCCAAAACAAGGGGGGTTTTTTGAAGGGTGGAAAATAGTAGATGAGATAGTGTTAGCCCAAGAAACAATTCACTCTATAGAAGCTCAAAAATCCCCCTCCGTGTTCATTCGATTGGATTTGTCCAAAGCATATGATAGGGTGGATTGACACTTTCTCATCCAAGTTTTGGAAAAAATTGGATTCTCTCAAGAATGGAAAAAATTAATCAAAGGTTGTAAATCTTTAGTTTTTTATTCATTTATTATTAATGGTTGTCCTATTCATTGGTTATCAGCTTCTAAAGGCATTAGACAAGGAACCCCTCTTTCTCCTTATATTTTTATCATCCTAGCATAATATTTGAGGACTTTTATTAAGAATCAAGATTATCAAAGGTTAGGAGTTTTACTATAGCTAAAGGAGTCAGACCTATCACCCATTTATAATTTTTTGATGATTTCACCCATTTGGGGAAGGTAAGAATAAAGGAAGCAACCTTAATAAAGTAAATTCTTCATTATTTCACTAGAGCCTTAGGGCAAATAATTAATGAAGATAAAGCAAAAGTACTTTTTTTTCATTGCTCACCTGGTAAAGAGATTTAGATAATGGACATATTAGGATTCAAAAATATTTTCTCTTCGAATTAAATAATTGGGTGTTCCAATTAATATGAATAGCCAAAAAAGAGCATTGGAGTTGGTTACTAGAGAAAGTGAAGAACAAAATTGGCAGTTGGACCAACAAATGGATTTCATAAAAAGGTCAAAAAACTCTTGTCAAATCAGTTCTTCAGTCTATTCCTATCTTTGTTTCAATAGTATTGAACATCCCCAAGTCAGTGCTCAATGAACTAGATAAAATTAGTCATAGATTTCTCTGGAGAGGTTAAAAAATGGAGAAGAAATGGGCCCTAGTAAAGTGGGAGACTCTATGTATGCCTACTCATAAAGGGGATTTAGGTCTTAGATTAGTAGTCAAGAATAATAAGGCTTTGGCAGTAAAATTATATTGCGGATGGATTAGCCCCAATGCCTTATGGGCCAAAAATACTAGAGCCAAGTATGCAGAAAATAAAGACATGTTTGAATTAATTCATCATCAACTCCCTTCTATAGGGTTCCCAATTTTAAAGGTCCTAAAAATTGGAGAGGAGTTGATAAATAAAAATCTCTTTTGGATAGTACAAAATGGTCAAAAGATAAATTTTTGGATAGAATCTTGGAATGGACACCTTTTGTTGTCAATCCAACATCCAGAATTGAGGCCTATAATGGAGAAAATGCATAGGATGAATAGGATAAAAGTTGCCAAATATTATATAGGTCAAAAAAGAAATGCAAAGGTGGGAAGATATTGGATCCTAGTAGAAGATTGGCCAATCCAACTTTCTGAAGCTCAAAAAAAGATTATTCATAAAATCCTTGAAATGAGATCGCATTCATGGTCACAAGTTGAGGACTGTATTGGTTAAAATAGTTTAGGATATGGTAAGTACATTGTTGCTCAGGGTTACTTAGTCTTAATGCCTATTAATATCCATCATGGTCAAGATATTTTCAAGCAGTTATAGGCTCTAAAGTTATGGCAAAGAGTCAGATTTTTAGTTGGTTGCTGCTCCATAAAAGGGTTCTCATAAGGGAGAAGCTTATGAAGAAAGGTTTTAATGGACCCTTTAAATGTGTAATGTGTTGGTATAACAATGAAACTCTTAACCTTTGTTTTATAGAATACCCCATAGCTACAATATTGTGGAAGAATATGGCTTCCCTTATAAATTTAAGATGGTCCAATGAATAATCCATAGAACAATTATGGATATATTGGAGAAAACAAGAAGGAAAAGACTGGTATGTGAACCAAATAGTTTGGACAGATATGACTATTCTTCCTTGGAATATTTGGAAGAAGTGAACAAGTGAATCTTTCAATAAGAAAGTAGGGACATCCACTATGTCTAGCTAAAGACCATAGAAAATATGAGAGAGACTATCCAGTATTTATTAACTCATCCACACAATTCAAATCAACTATGGGAAAAAATGATGGCTTGATTAAAGAAAAGAAATGGATTAGCCCAACACAAAAGGAAGAAAGGGATTGCCAAAATTATGGATAGAACTTAGTAATGGTAGCCTCTCCCAAATAACTTCATAAAAATCAATATTGATGGAGTATCCAGAGGAAATCCTAGAAGAGCTAGTATAGGAGGGATATGTAGATTGGAGGATGGTACTCCAATTTTTACTTTTGCCAAAAATTTAGGAATTCTATCGAATAAGTTCTTAGTTCTGAGTTGTACTACGATAATAAATCTAGTGCCAAATATAATTCTAACTACGATTACAAAGAGTATTGGCAAAAACAACATTAATATCATCTATCCAATAATACATGCATTCATTAAATAAAACATGGAAATGCAAAATGATAGTAATTGCAAGAATTCAAGACAAGTAATATTATAAAAGTTGGCCTCTTTGAGAAGACAACCTCATAAAATATGCAAATTCTTAACTAGACTTGTGAGGGTTACATCCTTCCATTTTATAATATTTACAAGCATAATTCCTGATATTCTATGACAATATTATATGATAATTTGCTATAATAGTATTATTTTTTTCCTAAAAAAATCATAATTTATATTCAATATTAGAACAAAATATTACATAGTGTAGTAAGGCAAACAAAGAAAAAGGACAGTGTCAACTATCCCAATATTACATAAATATTTTAAAACCTTTAGACCCACCACAAATCTGCAATAATATAGTAAAAGGAAGATGAACATTCACCATATCTCAATCACTATCATAGGGCAGTAAAAAAAGAAAGTGAAAAACCATCTGAAAGGGTATTACCCTATCACTAAGCAGAAACAAAAAAAAGTATAGCCACCAACTTATCTCAAGCACTGCGATAGGGCAAGTGTACAACCACCAAAAAGGGGCATTGTCGGCTATCCCTACAAAACAAAGGAAGCCACCACAACAAAGTGAAACATATGGAAATTTGAAAATGTTTAGCCACCAACTCTCATACCCTATTACAGGGCACAAACAAGACAATGTACCACCATAAATATTTATCTTTAATTAATTAATTATTTTTTTATTTATTTTATTTTATTTTATACCATGCTAGTTGTACCAGCATAACAAAATCTCTATACCCACCATCAAAGCCACCACAACCAAGCTAAAACATAGAGAGACTAAAAATGAACCACCATATCACGTACCCTATCATAGGGTAAAAACAAAAAAATGAACAACCATTGCTTATGGATAAAAATTTGAAATCTTAACCTCCCCGAAAATCATTCCATCCTTGATTTCAATCTGCTCCCATTGTTCTTGTGCCAACAACAAACCTTATTTTGACATAACATTTGCAAAGGAATTTAATCACCTCCCCTCAAGGGAGTTCATAAGTGCGATACAATAAAAATAGAATAGGAGGGTGTTATTCCACTCTAAATCATCCTGGTACACTCTAGAAGGGTTCTCTTGCATTCACAATTCATCTTGGGGTGGGTGTTCAGTGACCATCACGATGAGTATGATGTGAATCTTGTGCTCCTTTGCCCTCGCAGGAATTTAATTCTCTATAATAGACTAAAAGATCTTGAAATCCTACAAAGATCTTGTGGATAAATTACTAATTAAATTTGAATGGTATACCATTGAGGATGTGCCTCATTCATAAAACTGCTTTACAAATACAATGGATTCCTTGGGATCTCTAATTTTGTGGAACCCATCAGATGATGTCACAACTATTCAGGTCAAGATGCTCTCTCAAGCTATGATCTCGCAAGATATTTCCAAAAATGAGTGAAATGTTCACATGATACAGGTTAAACCCTACCAACATGGGTTCTTCCCAATTCAAGACTTTTTGAACCATTCTTCTTGGGGTCCTTGATCTCACAAACTCCTTGTGATAATAACATGACCATCTACCTTAAGATTCTCTCCCACTCCACATTCGTGTGAGGTGTATCTAGAGAGGAACAAATAATTCATTTGGTCCAAGATGACTCATATCAAGATTGGTTTTCTCAACTTAAATATTTCCTAAAATTAGGTACCATTCCTTCAAGAATGTCACATGCCACCAAACGAACATTAAAGCAAAAAGGGATAAAGTATGTCTTGGTAGGAGATATACTCTACCATCAAAGCTATGATGGTCTTCTCCTTCATTGCTTAGAACCCCAAGAATCTACTTGGGCTATTTTCCAAGCTCATGATGGTACTTGTAGTGGCCATTTTAGCACATGGCTATCACTAAGCGCATTCTTTGAATGGTTTATTATTGGACCACTATGTAACGATATGGTTGTGATTGTGTTAAAAGGTGCATTAAATATCAGTATCATGCTAATATTTCACACATACCTTCGCGAGCCTTACAATCGATTCATTCATTGCAGCTTTTCTTGTAATGGGAATTTGACTTAATAGATAAAATTTCTCCCCCCTTGTCTAGCCATCGCACGTTCATCCTAATGGCCATAAAATATTACACAAAGTAGTTAGAATCTATTCATATTACCACTATGATAGGTTCATGCATCACATAATTCATATTACATAACATCATATGTCATTTTGGTATTCCATCTAAAATATTTTTGAATAATGAGCCACCATTCAAAAACAAGGATACAAGAGATTTATGCACTAAATATAATATTCAACACAACTTTTCAATGCCTTATTATATGTAAAGTAATGGATAAGCAAATGCATCAAACAAAATAGTCATTGCCATTCTCAAGAAAATAGTAAATGATAATCATAAATATTGGCATCTTCAACTGCCTTTAACACTGTAGGCTTATCGAGCTAGCATTTAGATGCCAACTTGAGAAACTCCATTTTTATTAGTATATGGTGTTGAGGCCATCATGCCCTTGGAATCGAAAATTCTCTCGTTGCACATTACATGACAAGATTTCATTGATGATGACACTGCACGACAAGATCACCTAGATCAACTCATGCTTCTTGATGAGTGATGCATCAATGCTCTTGAGCATCTTCATGTTTATCAAGATCTCACTAAGTGATATTATGACACAAAAGTCCATCTTAGGATTTTTAAAGTTGGTAATATTATGCTTAAATAAAACCAATAGAATTCCAACTTGTCATCCCATTTATAGAATAAATTTGTGGCTAATTTGTTAAGCCCGTTCATCATGACATAAAAAGTAGGGCCAAGAAATTATCGTCTAGCTTCCCTTGAGGGTGTTGACGAACTTGAACCTCTCAAAATTCTCCACCTGCGGGTGTTTCATTCATAACACACAATGCATAACAAATAATAATAAAATAACAAAAACAATACAAAATCAAAAATCACAAAAACATTGCATTGCTTATGTCATCATGCATTACATATTACTACATTTCATTGATTAATTGCATTAGGCATATCAGTCATTGCATTAGCATCACTCCATTTTACTTCTTGTCGTCACTTACACCTATCTTTGTGGTTTTTTGACCATTAGGGATTCTCGTAAGATAGGATAGATACCGGGTGACCATAAGCAATGATGTTCATACGACCACTGACTATTCTATGCACACATTTTAATGTTTTAAAGTTCATAAAATACTGACACACACTCACACATCCATTTTCACTATTGACATTTCATAGAGCACCATGATTGTATGACTATCATGAGTCTTAATTGAACCTTATATCTCATCATCATTTGTACTTTTTTCTTGTGATATTTTGACTATTTAGAGGTCCTCGTAAGATAAGATAGATACCGTATGACCATCAATAATGATGTTCATACAACCACTAACTATTTTATGCACATATCTTAGTTTTCAAAAGTTCATAAGGAAAACACACACATCCATAGATTATTTCCATCCACATTCCCCTCCAAGGTGTTTGTATTTTTCTCCTCACCCAGTAAGTTGTTATAGAGTGTTTGATAGGGTCCTTTCGATCATTCAATGATTCTTAGTTTTATTTTAAAATTTTGTAGAAATCTATCTTGATCTTTAAAGGTAGGGTCTTGTTATTGATTGTACCTTTCATTCCTCAAAATCCTAACATAATTTCACATTTTTAAATACCAGCTTGCACAAGGAAAGAAAACACTACAACGTAGTCCTTGCCCCTTAAGTTAAAGGTTTCCTCCGCTCATCCTATTATGCACATGGTCTAGAATGATGAGAAATCACAAAAGGACAAGCTCCCCCCTATAAAAAGCAATAAAAATCCCTTGCTCTTCCCCAAAAATGAGCAAGTATCCTCCTAAAAAAAAAATTCCTTGCTCTTCTATAAAAATAATCAAGTATCCCCCTCCCCAAAAAAGAGAAATAAATCAAAATAAAAGAAGGGGGTAAAGAGCATGAATCCCTGGAATTCTTAGTTTTTGAAAACCAAGGGGTAATCTCCATAGCCAACAATGGGCTATAGACATTGGCCTAGCAATAGAGTAGCCTTATGCATGGCGATATGTCTATCATATTAGTGATATTTTTTTGTATAGACCAATGTCAGCTTATGGATGAGCTAGATTTTGGTGTCTTTTATTGCCAAGTAGTTAAGTCCAACTGCATATAGAATCGAGGTAATGATGACCATAGTGGCAATATCCATCGCTAAAAATGGGCTATAATGCTAGCTTGGTAAAGTAGTAGTCTTACACATGGCCTATCATATTCATGAACTTCACTATGCACACTTTCCAATTTAAAAATATTCTACCTTGAGTACCCAAGGGACTAATTAGAATGAGCGTATTTAAATTTCTTTGTAGGATTACAAATGGAGCCAAATAAGGGAAGCCTCTTTGACATAGCAATGGAATGGGGATATCTTCAATATTCTCTGATACAACCAAATTTTGGAGTGGATTTGTGTATTCGCTAGTGGACCACTCCTTACTATAGCAACCTTCAATGAACATGTAACCTGATCAAATATTTCTATCATTGGCTAAACTTGCTCTTGAGAAAATGTAGGCACGTATTAGGAACTGGCTAAATGTGGGCTGGCTTTTGAAAAATGCATATGCACATTTAACTATATGTAAAAACCCATCAATATTTGAGATTGAAATAACAAAAACCCTAGGGTTTGGTTTGGGATCCCAATGGCTTGATCTCCAAGAACTTTGGTTACCTCTTGAAGGGATTTCAATAGCATAACAATGTATTTTCCAGCCTCCATTTGTGATGAAGTGATGTTTCCCTTATAGAAATTTTGGGGTTTTTGAGGGAAAATATAGGTGGTAAGCCAGGGCTACCAAGTAGTAGGAACTAGGTAGCCACCTATCCTAGGCAGCTACAGTGAGTCACCTAGAGCATCCCACTTAGGAGGAGTGGTGGAATCCAAGTAGGTGGAAGTGGAGTTATGTGTGGAGTGAGATGTGAGAGGTGGCAAGTGGAGGGGTAGTGGTGTCTAGGACACATGCCACATGGGGATATAATGTATCCTAAGGGTATTTTTAGATTTAATAAAATCTGGAAAATAGAATAATGTGCAGGATTTTTTATACCAAATTCTAGACTTAGGCATATTGTATTATGTAGGATTGTGGGGTGGATGGGGTCTTTTTTGGAAAATTACCATTAGTAAAAGGTTAAAAAAGGTATTTTACCTTGGGTAAGATTACTTACCTTTTACCTTACCTGGACGACAGTTGGACGACAGCATCTTTGGGCGGCAAGAGAATTTGTTTTTAATTTCTTCTCCCTTAATTTCTCATATTCCCCTCTTTTCTCTAGAATGGTTATTTTAATGTTTATTTAAACTTTGTAACCTTATGTTAATGGTTAATGCAAATATTACCTTTGTATCAATTGCTCACCTCCCACATTTGGTATCAGAGCCGAGAGCCGAGACTAGCTTGAATCCCGAGGTGATGGGGCCCACAGTTTGAGGCAGCAACACGGATCCTGAGGCAACCCGTAGGAGCAGATCATCGGTGTGATTCCCAAAGCGTTGGTGGAGTTGGACGAGGTGGCCTATAAGAGCAGATCAACATGATTCCTGAGGCACTGGTGGAGTTGGACATTGATGAGGCGACACGTTGAAGAAGGTGTCATGTGGCCTGAGGTGGTTTGTTGACGTGGCAACCTACACATAGCCCGAGGTGATTCGTTGACGTGGTGACCTGCATGTGGCCCGAGGAAGTATGCGACCCAAGGTGGTTGGTTGATGTGGTGACCTACGCGTGGCCCAAGGCAAAAGGTTCTTCATAGCCTGTGACTGCCCGTAGACAATCAAAGCACGTAGGGTGCTTTGGTCTTTTTAAAGAGCATAAACATCGCCGCATAGGCGATGTGGGACTAAAGTCCCAAAGAAATCCTTTGCTTTGCACCGAAGCACGAAGCCAAAAATTACTTCGCATTCGATGCGTAAGCAATAAGGGCAGGGAGCCTACTTTTGCTCCCAGATCTACCTGGTAGCACAACGGCTACCCTTTGCCTTGACTCTCGCAAGGTTGCACGATCGAACCTCGATGGGGTCATTTTTTTATTGCTTTGCACTAGCTTGCGAAAGCAATAAGGGCAGGGAGCCTGCTTATGCTCCTAGATCTACCCGGTAGCACAGCGACTACCCTTTTTCTTGATGCCCGTGAGGTCGCACGATCGAACCTCGATGGGGTCAACAATTTAAAAAAAAAAAATTTCTTAAATTTTTTTTTTTAAGGTAACTTTAATTAAAGGTAACTTTAAATTTTTTTTTTTTTGATTGTCATTTCCTAAGAGGAAATAGATGTAAAATTTTTAAATTTTTTTTTTGAAAAGTTTTTTATTTATCATTTAAAGTTGATGATTGACATTTCCTAAGAGGAAATAGTTGTAAATTTTTTTTTACGCTTTAAGAGGTAAAAAATTAGTAAAATTTCCTAAGAGGAAATCTTTGTAAAAGAAAATTTTTGGGAAATTTTCTTAAATGATAAGATCGAAAGGATGTTACCAAGCACTTTGTAGTTTGTTACTGAGAACAAACGCTGAAAGCTTTGATGAGCACGTGAGAACACTAGGAATAAATACAGTCTTTTCATAGTTGCAAAACACGGTTATTGCCCAACAGAGAAATCCTGATCTAGGATACGAAGCTGATTCAGAAGATAACTCCTTTGGGAGTAGATTTGAACAATCCGACACAGTGGCGATTGCTTCACAAGGATCTGAATATACTCATTATAGTAATTCAGTTGAAATCCTACAAACTCCTGAAATTATATTGATCAGTGACGACGATGAACAAGTCGCTGACAATTTTGTAATTGCTAAAAAACAAGAGTGAGTTGTTTATGATTGTAAATAAAGCAAGGCTTGATAGTTTGTAAAGCATTTTTGAAATAAGACTATATAAGAGAGGTTTCTTGTTTTAGTAGATAATAATGGGATCAAATAACAATCTACCAATCCCCGAATTCAGTGGGGATAATTATGAGTACTGGTCCATCAAAATGAGGACATTACTCATAGGAAAAGGACTATGGGATAGTATTGAAGATGATTACACTGCTCCAACATATTAGACTACTTTGAGTGCAACCGACAAGAAAATCTTCAAAGATGCACATAAAAATAATTCTTTTGCCTTATACCATCTTCAAACGGTATTAGATCCAAGTATCTTTTCTAGAATTGCATCTTACTTAACTGCTACAGATGCATGGAATGCCTTGAAATAAGGATTCCAAGGAAGTGATAAAGTGAAGCAAGTCAGGCTTCAGACCTTAAAAAGATATTTTGAAAATCTCAGAATGAAGGAAAATGAAAGAGTCGATGACTACTGTGTACGAATCAAAGCAGTAGTTGATATGATGCAAACTTTAGGTGATGACACAAAAGTTGAAACAATTGTGAAGAAAGTGTTGAGAACACTTCTTCCTAAGTGGAATCACATTGCCATCATAATTGAAGAATCCAAAGACCTTTCTACTCTTACATTTGATAGTTTGATTGGATCATTAACATCACATGAAGAGAGACTTCAAGGAGCACCTTCAACAAGCTATGGAGGTGATGACAAATCCTTCACTTTGAATGAAGCTGCAAGACGAGGACAAGAGTTTGAGGTAGAGGACAACAACAAAGAGGCAAAGGCCAAAGCAACTCCTACAGAGGAGGAAATCAAAACAGAGGTGGAAATCAAAGCAGAGGAGCCAATCAAAACCAAAGCAGCAATGCAAGCCGTGGAAATCAAGGACGAGGAAGTAACAAGACTAAAACAACTTGTTTCAATTGTGGTAAACAAGGACACTTTGCTTGTGACTGCTGGTCAAAGACTTCAAAGGATCAAAGCAGTCAATATGGCTCATTCTACGAGGAAGAAGAAGGTCCATCAATTTTTTTTCTCTTTTATGGATAGTCAGATCAAAATCTTAAAGATACATGGATTTTGGATACTAGTTGCTCCAACCACATGAGTGGCAAATAAAATCTCTTTGCTATATTAGATTCAAATTACAAATCCCATGTTAAGTTAGGGGATAATAAATCTTTGCAAGTTGAAGGCATTGGAGCTATGGAAGTTCCAAAAAAAGTGAATGACATATACTATACTCCACAACTACAACACAATTTGTTAAGTGTTGGCCAAATTATGGAGAAGCATTACAAATTAGTTTTTGATGAAAGAAAATGTACAATCCTTGATAAAAACAATTGTAACCGAGTCATCACAGAAGTACCTATGACAAAGAATAGGTTATTCCCTCTAAAATTTGGTGAGCCAGGGGGAGCTCAACTTGCAAACATTGCTATTACAAATCCAAGTGAATTGTGGCACTTGAGATATGGTCACCTCAATTCCGCTAGCTTGAAAATGTTAACATCACAAGCTATGGTGACAAGACTACCAAAAATTCTAGAACATAAGAAGGTATGCAAAGCATGTGCTTTGGGAAAGCACTCCAGAACGAAGTTTCCAAGAGGCCAAGCATGGAGAGCAAGCTATCCTCTTCAGGTAGTACATTCAAACATCTGTGGTCCAATGCAAACAAAAATCCTTGAAAACAATTCTTATTTTCTAACATTCATAGATGATTATTCTAGAATGTGTTGGATCTATTTTCTAAAACACAAAGATGAAGCATTTGATTGCTTCATAGACTTCAAAAATAATGTAGAAAAGCAATGTGACTACTATGTCAAATGTCTTTGCACTGATAGAGGAGGAGAGTACTCCTCAAATGATTTTTTACATTATTGTAAGCAAAATGGGATAAAAAGATAGTTCACCACTGCCTATACCCCACAACAGAACGGTGTGGCCGAGAGAAAGAACCACACCCTTGTTGAAATGGCATGAACAATGATTCAGACAAAGCATCTCACATACAGCTATTGGGCGGATGCAGTGAGAACTAGTGCATATATTCTAAATAGAAGTCCGACTTCTAGTTTAGATGGTATCACTCCTTATGAAGGATGGTACAATAAGAAACCAAATGTCAAACATTTTCGAGTATTTGGTTCTTTAGCTTATGCACACATTCCTGAGGAGAAGAGAAAGAAGCTTGATCCCAAGAGTCAAGCATGTATTTTTGTAGGGTATTGTGAATCAACCAAAGGGTATAGATTGTACAATCCCAAGACACATAAAATAATTATCTCCAAGGATGTAATTTTTGATGAAGGGGGAGAATGGGGTCATAAAAAATTTGTTGATATTGACTCTAATTCGAAAAGTTCCACATTTGTACAACCCAAGAAAAGTAGTGGAAAAAGTTCCCCTCCACAAAGTCCACATCAGGAATCTTCATCAAGTACATCAAGTGGTACACCAAGTCCAAGAAGGACTCCTTTGTTGGCACCCCCAAACTCTTCGAAATGATTTCATAGATCTGTAAGCGCTCCAAGTCCGATGGATATTGATCCAGTTTCTCAAAGGAAAGAGACAAATAAAGGAAAGCACATACTACAGAGTCATCCATCTTCTCAAATGTTGGATAGGAATTTCCAACAAAGATACACTAGGAGTCAAGCTAGTGAGATGGACGACATTTTGTCAAGACTTGAAAATATTCAAATGTCAAGAGATGATGAGTCTCATGAACCAAGGGGTGAAGTAGTCAATTATGTTTTGTTGGCTGCTGCACAGCTAGAACCATATAGCTATGAAAAAGCATGTACTGAAAGTATATGGCAAGATGCCATGGAAGAGGAAATATCCTCAATTAAAAAGAATGATACTTGGGAGTGTTGGGACTGAACAAAAGGCATGTAATATTTACAAGTTATCTTACAATATATAAGCATCAAGCTTAGGAGGGAGATATGACAAGTGTCATAAGCTCCACTCCAAGTGTCTTTCAGAAGACACCACTCCAACTCAAAGCGAAGACAGGGACAAGTGGCGAGAAGACAAATGTCAACTTTGTCAATTATAGGCATAGTGCACATTATAACAATAATATTCTAACATTCCCCCTTAATGTGCACTATCCTAAAAAGATAAATCAACATTAGATAACATTCCCCCTTAATGTTGACTTCTTTTACATAGATATAGCAAATTGCTAAACTGAGAAAACTTGTCTTTCCCAAGTGACTTGGTGAAGATGTCTGCCACTTGATATTGAGTTGGTACATACTCCATGTGTATAATGTCTTCTTGGACCATTTCTCTAATGAAGTGATGATGGATCTCAATGTGCTTTGTTCTAGCATGGAAAACTGGATTCTTGGTCATCTTGATGGTACTTTGATTGTCACAATATATATATGTTGGACCATGTATGAATAGCCCAATATCCTGAATTAATTGCCTCAACCATATTGCCTCCTTAGTTGCCTCAGCTGCTGCTCTATATTCTGCTTCTGCTGAAGATAGTGAAGCTGTGTTTTGCTTCTTTGTGCTCCATGAAATAGAGCCTTGGCCTAATTGAAAGCAATAACTTGATGTAGATCTTCTAGTTTCGGGACAAGCTGGCCCAATCTGAATCTGTGTATCCAATCAAAGAAAAATTATCACTTGATTTATACATAAGGCCATGATGAGGTGTGGCCTTTAGGAATCTCACAATCCTCTTAGTTGCTATCCAATGGCTCTTCTTAGGATCCTGCATGAATCTGGAAATAAGGCCATCTGAATAGCAAATATCTGGTCTAGTTGAAGTTAAGTAGATCAAACTTCCAACTAGTTGCCTGTAAAGTGTACCATCAACCCTTTCTTCTTCATCATTATTTAGCAATTTCAATCTAGTTTCCATGGGAGTTAGAGAGGGCTTACACTCCTCCATGCGAAACCTCTCCAAAATAGATTGAATGTACTTAGCTTGTGAGATAAAAATCTTACCAGGTTGTTGCCATACCTCTATTCCTAAGCAATAGTGGAGGAGGCCTAAATCTGTCATCTCAAAGTTCTTGCATAAGTCCTCCTTGAGCAACCTTATTCCTTCTATATCATCACCTGTAATGAGAAGATCATCCACATACAATGTAACCAAAATGATGCGGTTCCTCCAATGTTTCACATAGAGAGTAGATTCTGCTGCAGATCTAGTGAAACCAAGGTTGAGAAAATAGGAGTCAATCTTTGCATACCAAGCTCGGGGTGCTTGCTTCAACCCATATAGAGCTTTCTTTAATCTGAGGACTTTGTTGTTTTGGCCTTCAACTGTGTATCCTGGTGGTTGTTTCACATACACTTCCTCCTTCAAATGACCATTTAGAAATGCACTTTTGACATCCATTTGATATATTGGCCAATGTTTTTGAGCTGCCATAGCAATAACTGTCCTGATTGTAGTCATCTTAGCCACGGGAGCAAAGGTCTCCTCATAATCAATTCCCTCTTGTTGCTTATAGCCTTGAGCTACTAGGCGAGCCTTGTAGCGATCTAGTGAGCCATCTGCTTTATATTTTGCCTTGTATACCCATTTTGTGCCTATGGTATATTTTCCTTTGGGTAAATCAACTAACTCCCAAGTGTGATTCCTTTCAATGGAATCCAATTCTTGATCCATGGCATGAACCCATTTAGGATCACCAAGTGCTTCTTTGACATTAGAAGGTTCGGGTTGGCTAAGGACTTTGGCCATTAGGGCATAATTCACTTGGTGTCTTAGGGCTGAAGGCCTTTTACCTGTATAGGTGGGCAAATGATTTTGGGCTTCATCTATTGTGGCTTGAACCCACTTGGGTAAAGGATTGGATGATGTTACTTGATCATTAGGAGGATGAGATGGAGGACATGGATCATTTGTAGGAAGTTCTTCTTGTGGATGAATTTCTTGATTTATGAGTGAAGGAGAAGGACTAGATGATATTGTATGCATGAATGGAGCAACTATTTCATTAGTTATTTCTAAAGTGGGGGCTTTAGGAGGATTAGATGGGGGATACTCATGAAAGGTAACATCCCTAGATAAAATGATTTTCTTGGAAATAGGCTCATATAATTTATATGCATTGGCACTATCACTATAGCCAACAAAGATGCATTTTTGGCTCTTATCATCAAACTTCTTCCTTTTCTTATGAGGAATATGAGCATAGGCATCACATCCAAATATTCTCAAATGGCCCACATAGGGCGTCCTTCCAATCCATGCTTCTTCAGGTGTTCTTTCATGTAAGGCCTTTGTGTATGACCTATTAGTCAAGTATGCAGCGAGTAAGAACAACTTCTCCCCAAAATGAGTTAGGTAATATAGCAGCATGTAACATTGATTTTGCCCTATTTGTGATTGTTTGATTCATCCTCTCGGCAACTCCATTTTGTTGTGGGGTATAAGGGGTTGTGAATTGCCTCCTTATCCCATGATACTTACAAAAATTAAAGAATTCATTGGAGACATATTCTCCACCATTATCTGATCTTAAGGTGGAGATTTGATAGCCACTTTCTCTTTCAACAAGTGCCATGAATTCTTTGAACTTATCAAGGGCTTGCCACTTATATTGAATTAGGTAGATCCATACCTTTCTGCTTGTAATCATCAATGAAAGTGATGTAGTATTTAGCCCCTGTATAAGATTGAACAGACATTGGCCCACAAATGTCTGAATGAATCAATTGCAAAGGTCTATTAGCCCTCCATGCCTTTCCTGTTTCAAATGGTTGCCTGTGGTGTTTGGCTATTACACATGGCTCACAAAAACATTTTGACTCCTTAAGATGTGGAAGTCCTTTAACTAATCCTTTTGTAGCCATCATTTGAAGATTATTAAAATTTAAATGTCCCAATCTTTCATGCCACATGTACTCCAAAGAGAAAGTAGTTGTTGTATGCAAAGATGTTTGTGTTACAGATTTTGTAAGGAGGTAGTAAACACCATCCTTTTTCACTCCCATGGCCTTGACATTGCCATTGGGTTCCTTAATGTAGCATTTTTCTTTTTCAAAATAGACATTATAGCCCTTATCTATAAGTTGTCCAATAGAAAGAAGACTCCTTTTAAGACCAGGCACATACAAAACATCTATTGCAGGAACATTATTACCATCATGCAAAGTAAGTGGTGCCTCCCCAACACCTTCAATGGGTAGAGCACTTTCATCACCAAAAGTAATGAATTGGTTTGATGTGGGCTGAACCTTGGTCAACCAATCTTGCCTTCCTGTCATGTGCTTTGCTGCTCCAGAATCAATATACCAACATTCTTTATCTTCAACATTAACTTGGTTGGCTGCATACAATGTGTTCATATTATTATTTTGTGGTTCTCCCTGTTCTCTTTGCCTTTGATAGCAATTAGCAATATTATGATTCCATTTTCCACAATATTCACACCCTTGTTGATTGTTGTTTTGACCCCCTTGAGGTCTTGTTTGCCATCTTTGTTGCTGCTGGTATTCTTCTTTGTTGTGGCTATTGTTGGTACTGTTGCTGACATGGCTATTGATGGTACTATTGATTTGGTTGCTATTGGTACTGTGTGTATCTCTGATGTTGTCTACCCCTTTGATTCTGATTATTCTGATTTTGACCCTTGTTTTGTTTAGGCTGTAAAGTTGCCTTGGTGGCAAAAGCTGTTGATGTGGCTTCAATTTCTTCATCTTTGATTAGGGCTTGCTCATGCTTCTTAAGTAGGATCTCAATATCCTCAAGTGTTGAATTCATTGTTTTACCACTCAAGTCTAACATGGTAGCATAGGAGTGAAACTTTGAAGGAAGACCATGCAACATTATTGGAATTAACTCATTATCATCTAGGGTTTTACCAGTGACTAAGAAATCATTTTTAATAGACTTCACTTCCATAAGATAATCGGTAAGTGAGCCTTTCATACATAGATTGTGCAATTTTTGTTTGAGATACAAAATATTATCTTGACTTGGCCTATCAAACAATCTATTGAGAGCATCCCATGCTTGTTTAGGTGTTTTTGCAGCCCTTACAGTTTCTCTGCATTGAATTCCTGTAGCTAGCTTGATTAAACTTAAAGCTATGTTGGAATTCTTCTCAAATTGTGCTTTTTCTTTAGGGTATGTAGGTGCAGTGAGTGGGTCTTCATTAGCTTGCCTATCTCTCACAAAGTCCCACATGTCATTCATCATTAATATTGACTCCATCTCATACTTCCAATTTGCAAAAGTCTGTGCTCCTTCAAGTTTCTTTGTAAGTCCACTTAATAGATTTGTAGTAGCCATGATTTAGAAAAGGATCAAAAGAAAAGGGAGCTCAACAAAGGATGAAGTAAGAACGACAAATGCCAAATTAGAGCCCTCAAAAAAATCTAGGGTACACTGCTGAAGATCCAGAGGAGGGTTCGCCTAGTTTTTCCACTCTGAATCTTCAAGAGATTCCAACAGTGGGAGGGTTAAGTTGAACATAAGTGCCTTTTTCTATCCAAAGAGAGTAAGAATTAGAATTTTGCCAGACCTTTATACCAAACTTCTCAATATACCCGCCCTTACGTGAGGGAGACTGTAAGTATTTGAGCAGTTGATACGTGGAACATAGGCGATTCTAAAAGGGAATAACATTGCCAAACCTTTATACCAAACTACTCAATATACCCGCCCTTACGTGAGGGAGACTATAAGTATTTGAGCAGTTGATACATGGAACATAGGCGGTTATAAAAATGTGATGTTTGCTTTTTGTAGAATTGTTACAATAGATGTGCCAATGTATTATTGCTGAAAATGCCTGTATGTGTTTGCTTGCTTGTATATGGCTTAGTGTCAAGTGTGTATGAACTACACTTGATTACAATTATAAAACCCAAAGTCATGCAAGGGTAATAACAAGCATAAAATGTAGACAAAGCCCAAAATAGAAGATGCAAGCAACAAACACCTAGTGGCCAAGAGAGTGCCACAAAATGAATCCACCGACAAGGGACAAGGGGTCCTAAATCACCCCTTAAGTTGATGATTTGTATTGAAAACTTGGCTAAAACAAATTAGCCCCAAATGTGCCTCCAAAATATGAGACAATATCAATGCCTCCTTTTACAAGATTGCCCCCAAATTCAATAAATGACTTGGCATAATGTCCTCCCTAAAGACTTAGAAATTGACTCCTCACAATTTTTACCAAATTATCAACCAAGAGTGTCGGATGCAACCGAAAATGCACTCTGTTTACAATATAAAACTTCAAGTCAAAATTCAGTTGAGTAAAAGGTCTCAAAACTAAAAAATAATTGCACCAATGGATCCCCCTCGAAATTCTCTTTCCAACGACTATAAATAAGCCTATAGTCGGATACAATTTGATGCTTCAAAAAGGCAAAAAACAATGACCCTCTAAAAATGTGTGCAACTCCGGGACATTCCCAAGTGGTCACCCATCCGAGTTGTGCTCTCGACAGTAAATCTTGACTCGGGAGTTTTTATAAAACTTCTGCTTAAAATACACCTTCAAAATGATATGAAAATATCAAAGGAAATTTCCCTTTTTAGTACCGCAATCGACTTTAAACTCGCCCACATGAGACGGTCTTTTCTTCTCTTTCGAGCAGCATCAGAAGAGATTTACTGACAATATAACAATCATAGGCCAATTTACTGTGAGCTATGGCCCCTGAACTGGAAGACGATATGTCCGAGATTCAACAAAATGCTCCAAGATTGGTGGCATCAACAGTCAATGCAAAAGGGATCCTGCTCCAGGAAGTAAAATGTGCCAATATCACATTGATCTCGTTAAGAAATGTCAATTTCTCGATAAGCAACGCAAAGAAGCTCAGCAAATCCAAGACCAGTTTGCTACAGATCGCTCAACATAACTTCTTCGCAAGCAACGCAGAGTTCAGTAGAACCAAGATCATTCTACCACTGCTCAATTTACTGCAGATGATGATCTCTCAACAAAACTTCAGAAACAACTAAGAGCCCAACAAAACCAAGACCGCCCCTGTCTAGAGGGACGAGGGAATTTTATCACAATAGCATTTACAGAGAATTTCGGGTGTTGATTGTGATGCCCAAAAATAGCATTTTGAGAAATTGTGGTAAGGGATATCGATACCCAGAAAGAAAAATAGATTTTCTTTTTACTACGCTACAAAATTAGTGTTAGGGATTTTCTACTAAGGAAATTTTGAAAAGCATGGATATCGTGAATATTGGCCCGGGTTTTCGGAGTCTCTACAACGCTTTCTCGCCTGTTTCTGGTTTTTCGATGTTGCCGAGTGGTTTTGAGGCTTCACAGCAGGGAAGCGTCGACATCAGGGAGGAGAGGGGTCTGTAGAAGAGCATACAGGGGAGCGGGAGATCAGCCTTGCCTCTGCCTTTATCAACTCTCCTTCAGAAGACTTCCTACAGGATGATCTGTGGGAGCAGCCAGGGCCGTAACTTCAGATGTACTCTTTGAAACCAAACTTTTACAGACCCTAGCACATCCCCATTTTAAACCAAAATTCGATTCTTCTGAATTCCAACAATCCCCATTTTTCTGTGCAGAGTGCAAACTGGTCCACGCCCACATGAACTCTAACAAGCTGAGGGAGTTGTATATTCGAGGGAGAGGCCCTCCTTCACCGCATGAACCAGTATGGCCTCCTCGACTAGAGCCAGAGCAAGTTCGATTACGTTCTCGCTCTCACCATCGAAAATTTTTTCTGGAAACCTTAGTTTTCGTGAGTACACAATGAAATATCTCTTCGAAAATAAATTTCAGAGCTCAAAACCTTCGCCGTATATCTCACTCTCAAGATCAAAAATTTTAGAGAAGTTTCTGCACAGCTCAAAACCTTCGCCGTATATCTCACTCTCGAGATCAAAAATTTCAGAGAAGTTTCTGCACAATCTGATTCTAGACTCTTAAAAAAATTTTGAGGCTTGTCCTCGGATGGCGAGGATTGTCCTCTAAATTAGGGAAACTAAAAAAAATAAATAAAGAGTTTCTGGTTTCTGATCCACTCAACGAGTGGAGAGCATACTCCCTGACTCCATATTCCACAGGCGGATCTCACCACTCTGATACCAAATGTTGGGACTGAACAAAAGATGTATATTTACAAGTTATCTTACAATATATAAGCATCAAGCTTAGGAGGGAGATATGACAAGTTTCATAAGCTCCACTCCAAGTGTCTTTCAAAAGACACCACTCCAACTCAAACTGAAGACAGGGACAAGTGGCAAAAGACAAATGTCAACCTGTCAATCATAGGCATAGTGCACATTATAATAATATTCTAATAGGGAGCTTGTGAAGCTTCCCAAGGGAAAAAAATGTGTTGGATGTAAATGGGTCTATAAGACCAAATTCAATGCTGATGGAAGCATTGAAAGGCACAAGGCAAGATTAGTAGCTAAGGGTTTTACTCAAAAATATGGAATAGATTATGAGGAAACCTTTGCTCTAGTTGCTCGACAAGAAACAATCATAACTGTTCTTTCCTTGGTAGCCCATAAAGGATGGAACATTCAACACATGGATGTGAAAAGTGCATTTTTAAATGGATACCTGACAGAAGAGGTGTATGTACAAAAACCTCAAGGTTTCCAAGAACAAGGAAAAGAGAACCTTGTTTATAAATTAAAAAAAGCACTTTATGGCCTCAAGCAAGCACCACGAGCATGGTACTCATGAATTGATGGCTATTTCAGCAAGTATGGTTTCACAAAAAGCAAGAGTGAACCAACTCTATACTACCTAAAGAATGGAGTAGATATCCTCATAGTTTGTTTATATGTGGATGATCTAATATTTATGGGTAGTAAAAATAAAATGAATATGGAGTTCAAAAACTCCATGATGAATCAGTTTGAGATGAAGGATCTCAGATTAATGAGATACTTCCTAGGAATGGAAGTACATCAATCAAAGAATGGGATCTTCATATGTCAACGAGAAATATGCTCGTGACATGATTCAAAAATTTGCTATGCGAGCGAGTGCAAATAAGTTGCAACACCAACAGGACATGGAATTCAGCTAAGCAAAGATGATGGAGCACCAAAAGTTGACATGACCATTTTAGAAGCATGGTTGGGAGTTTAATGTTTCTCACCAACACTAGGCCAGATATACAATATGTTGTTTCTCTAGTATCAAGGTTTATGGCATGCCCATCCGAGCTGCATCTTCAAGCAACCAAATGAATTTTATGATATGTAAAAGGTACATTGGATTTTGGAATCCATTACCACAAGTCTAACTCTGTGAAGTTAGTTGGTTATAGTGACAGTGATTGGGGCAGTAATATAGATGACAAAAAATCTACATCAGGGAACTGTTTTAGTCTAGGTTCAGGACTAATAACTTGGAGTTCCAAGAAGCAATCTGTTGTAGCATTATCATCTACAGAAGCTGAGTATATAGCCATTACCCATGCTAGTACTCAAATCCTCTGGTTGAGGAAAATACTTGAAGAGATTGGCAAAAAAAAATTGGTCCAACCAAATTGAATTGTGATAATATTAGTGCCATACAATTGGCATATAATCCAATCCACCACAAAAGGTCAAAACATTTTGATATGAAGTATCACTTCATAAGAGATATGGTGGAACAACAGATAGTTGAGCTTCAATACTGCAGCACTTTGGATAATCTAGTAGACATCTTCACCAAAGGCATGGCTAAAGCTCAATTTATAAAGCTGAGAGACTATATAGTTAGTCCTCTCAACTTTAAGGGGGAGAATGTTGAAAAATTACCATTAGTAAAAGGTTAAAAAAGGTATTTTACCTTGGGTAAGATTACTTACCTTTTACCTTACCTGGACGGTAGTTGGACGACAACATCTTTGGGCGGCAAGAGAATTTGTTTTTAATTTCTTCTCCCTTAATTTCTCCTATTCCCCCCTTTTCTCTAGAATGGTTATTTTAATGTTTATTTAAATTTTGTAACCTTATGTTAATGGTTAATGCAAATATTACCTTTGTATCAATTGCTCACCTCCCACAGTCTTTGTGAAGGACTAGATTTTGGCATCTACGAATACCCCTTTTTATACTGTATTATGTGAAATACAATGCAGTGAAAAATAAGAGACACCTAACATTATTGGATAGAGCAACAAACTCAGGTTATCTCAATGCAAAGAATGAATGATTTTTTGAGATTTTTGATTTTGGCTTATCCACTCAAGTGATGAATGGGTGAAATATGTAACAAATGAGATCCATGTATCACTTGATTTATTTTGGATGGTGGATTTGATGTGATTGATGTAAACATGAATGATGAAGATCAAGCTGGTTGTCCCAAGTTTGGAGGGATCTACATTTATGATACTTTGCTTTGGCAAAAATTATTTGCACATTTAATATGGTAGATGGACCAACCAATGTGGGTGTGGGTATGATACTATTTTTGAGGTTAGTGTTACTCGATTATAGTCACTGCATTCAAACCCATGGCATGATGCTTTCTAATTTGAGAAATTTTTTCTTTTGTGATCGCACAGATAGGATTGTATGATAGCTTTGGTAAAGTTCCTTGAATGTAGTTAAACTCCTCGTTGGGTTACCAAATTGATTTAATTTGGGTTACATGAGGTGTGATGATGTATTCAATACATGTATGTAGTGATTTGATGAATTTATTGATATTTGTATTGTTTTTGTTGCTTTCTTCTTTTTCTTGGGGAAAATACGGGTTAGTTTTTGTTTAGTTTCAAATGCAAAATAAAAAAAACTTGTGAAAACTTAGAAAAATTCATTTTTTTGTTTGATTGATTGTGTGTTTATTTATTTTTCATTTGCATCACCATTTCCACACACATACCCACCATTCATCACCCCATTTCACCTTTAGCTTATGGTACTGACCCGGAGTCAAGTTAGATATTTAACCCAAGTCCAAGATCAACCATCTTCATCCATGGCACATTTTGCTCAATCTTCCCAAGCCCCCACCACTTATATGATGAAGCAAATTAGTGTAGCCCACACTATGTATCTAGAATTGTTCATGGGGTCATCCAATCATGTCCCCATATTGAATATGGATGTGATGTAGAGGGCTACCCACGTTGCCATCCTAGAGATTCCTAGGAATGAGCCACCCACACCATATAACCTGCACATCATGTATCTATATAATGATTCCATTAGGACTTACTTGACTATATAATGATTGATATTTCCATCATTACCTCCCCTCACCATTACACCCCACACCATTCCTGCATTGCATCAAGAAACCATCTACTCTCATTTGTAGCAAACTCATCAGTTTATCACCAATCAACTTTTTGAATCAACTACTACAACCATGACCTGCATCCATCCATCATCATATCATCAGTACATATCCATTCCATCACATAAAACATCATCTATTATAACCCCCTCTATAAATCACAAGTCAATACTACTTCACAGATACCTGCATTCATCCCATCCACATCATCAGTTGATCCAATCCAACATGTTATCCCTCATTCAATCATAGTGCCCTTTTCCACCTACCTCCATCCATATTTTCTCACATCCTCTCACATGGTTGTCATGCATCTAGTTTAATCTTTCACCCCCCATGTGATAGTGCCATCTGCATCTGCGATTGCTATATAGTAATCTTTTCTAAAATTATAATATTTGCTTGTGGATGAGGCCAACCAAAGCACTCATCCTAATATACAACAAAAATCATAAGTTCCAGATCCTAAACATCCATCCACCTCATAATAAAATACCTTATTTCACTCAAGATCCATCATGGTATCACGACCACCCACCATAACCATCCTTACCTATCCACTTCATCACACGTATGCTAACCTTTTAGGAAAACATACAATCATACCCCTACCACATCATCATCAACAAATCCATCCACAACATTCATTCCATAACCCATTACACCATAACATCCATCATCATCAAATTCCAACCAACAACACACATCCCTTTCATCAATAACAAATAAATCAGGATTTTTACTCATCATCAAAAGACCCTAAGTTTCATTTTTTACAAAACCAAATTAACATCTTGGCCATGCAAACACCTAGGATATTGTACTAGAAACCAACCCTAAGGTATCTAATTAATCACCCAATTCATTATTTGGTACCATCACTACCTTATTCGATAGATTTTACATTACCAAAGTATGATAAGTTCAAGGGGGATGAGGACCCCCAAGAGAACGTGATGAATTTCATCAATGAATATTTTAGGATACAAGAGAATGACCCTCTCATGCTCCAAATATTTTCTCAAACATTTGGAGAATATGCCCTAGATTGGTACAATAATCTACCACATCAAATTAATTATACTTTTGAGAAACTAGCAAACCAATTCTTAGAGCATTTCTCTCTTAATGTTCGAAAGAAAACAACATTAACTAACTTGTTCAACCTACGCCAATTCGAAGATGAGTCGGTTTATGATTTTAAAAACTACTAGAGGGTAATTATCATAAATTTTTCATTCTCCTCTCCATGGTAGAATTCATAAGAATGTTCACAAGGAGTTGTACCAAACCAATTTCCTTGTTACTACAACTGTAACAATATAGAACATTTGAGGAAGCTCTCACCTAGCCTTAGGTAATTGAAGAAATTAAAATCCAAGAGGGTAATATAAATATAATAAATAAAGAATGGTAAAATAAGGGTCAAAGGGAGAACAACAAGGACTAGTCCAATATTGGTCAAGTTAATCAAGTAGTCTTGAGCCAATCACCATAAAAAATACAACAAGCTCAAGCCCAAGTAACAACGACCTAACAATCATCACCAACACCACACACCAATCACATTTCATCACACACATCTCCAATTCAACAAGTCATCCCATATAAACCATTAGCCAACAACCACCCCATTTAGCAAAATCCACCCCTACAACCATCTAACATCTCACATATATATATATATATCTAGTTGTGAGGTGCCCTCACAACCTACACCATCTCCCCCACTTGAGACATCAATCACCATTAAAGCCTCCACATCCACCCCTGAGCCATCCACATCAACCACAACTCAAGTTGCAATCCATATGGCCAATCCAAGTATTGGCGAGTACACAGTTGAAAATGTTACAATAACACCACCTATCTAGAATTTTAGAGATTATGGTTTCCCATGCAACCCACCTTTAGCTATAGGTGTAGTGTATAACATGGATTCATGACCAAACAAGATTAATTTTATATATGGGGGTGGATTCATTATCCAATCCACCTACTAATGATGAATCCATGAAAAAATTGTATGCCAATTTAGAATATCTATCTAAACTAGATTTTTCTATATGATATTTTTTTGGATTAACTGGTAGGGATATGGTCTTGGATAATATAATTAGGGTGCATGCAATATCATAAAATACCACTATTTAGATACACATGATCGCTTGGGCCTAGGATACAAACCAACATCTTCTACCACCTCCTTTGAGCATGCGTTCCAACAACTCACCCTAGATTTTGAGGATGAGGATGAAGATAACAAAGATAGCAATGATAGTGAGGATGAGTACATAGACCCTGAGTTTACACCTTATTTATATGAGCTCTTTCCAAAAATATGACCAGACATGGCCATGATTAATTCCATTTCCAATGATGACTATGAAAAAGACTTTAGAGAGAAATTTAATGTCCTATCAATCACTTTTGATGATTTTGAGGATGTGGTTTCCATAGTGCCCATCGATGAAAGAGATGAGTACTACATTATAATATTTCCTATCCATCAACCCATATTCTGATTTCTTATTCCATAAGAGTAACCTGAGATTGATCCACCACCAACACCTTGGATTCCTCCATGACAACACCATTATCCACTCATCATAGGTTAGTTGCTTCCTAGAGAGAGTGTGTGAGAGATCTCACCTTTTGAATCATAGCCACCCCACTTCCACCAAGTTAACATGATTTTTGTTGACTTGCTCACCCACTTCGTAATCTATATGATTTGGCAATACTGATTCTGTTATCGACATGGAGAAGATTTCATCCCCACCATTCGTAGCTGAGCTGATCCTATCCAAAAAATTTCTAAGAGCTTCTAACACTTACATACCTCAACAATATTCATCTTCATCTGCTTATGTTTTTCAAATAGAGGTAGAAGAAACCCCACCCAAGTAATTTGGTAATGTGGAGGATTATATTCATATCATTCCTACACCACATCAGTTAGAGGAAGGTTCACACATGCTCATTGAAGAATATATTGATGTGAACCTTAGTGAAGATGCAGACAATCCATAAATTGTAAAAATGACAAAATATTTATCCCCAGAAGAAAGTGAAAGACTTCTAGATATTTTAACAAGGAAGAAAGATTTTTTTTGCATGGTTGTACAAAGAAATGCCTGGCCTTGACCCCAACTTTGTGGTTCATAACCTCATATTAGCTCCCAAAGCAAAAAAATTCAAGCAAAAATTAAGGAAACTTCGTACTACCATAGCCTTCATGGTCAAAGAGAAGCTAAACAAATTGTTAGATGTGGGTTTCATATATCCCATTGATTATCCCTAATGGCTCTCAAACATGGTACTCATTCATAAAACAAATGGGGGGATTCATGTGTGCACAAATTTTATAGATCTAAACAAAGCTTGTCCCAAAGATGAATTTCCATTACCAAATATTAATCAACTAGTAGAATCTTACACTAGCCACGAAATGCTATCTTTAATGGATAATTTTTTAGGATATAACCAAATTTGGATTAATCTTGATGATCAACACAAAAAAAAATTCACCACACATTGGGGAACCTTTTGTTACAAGGTGATGCCTTTTGACCTCAAAATGTAGGAGCTACTTACCAAAGAGCCATGATGTATATCTTTCATGACTATATGCATAAAATCCTTGAATATTATGTGGATGATTTAATAGCTAAATTTAAAACACGTCTTGAGCATATCTATGTACTAGAAAAAGTCTTTGATCGATTATTAGAACACAAGGTGAGGTTAAATTCTAAGAAGTGTGTATTTGGAGTCACATAAGGAAAACTTCTAGGTTTCATTATCTCCAAGAGGAGTATTGAAGTGGATCCCAATAAGGTCAAGACCATTATCAAAATACCACCCCCAACAAACCTTAAAGAGATACGTAGTTTGCAAGGAATATTCAACCGATTCATCGCATAAATCTCAAAAAAATGCAGACCATTCAATCATACGATACATAAGGGTGTCATATTTTACTAGATTAAATAATTTCAAGAGGTATTTGATGATATAAAGCAATATTTAGCCTCACTGCCAATGCTAATGCGACCTCGTTCAAGAGTCCCTTTTCATATTTACATCTCTACTATAGACTTTGTGTTAGGGACAATGTTTGCACAAAATAATACAAATAAGATAGAGCAAGCGATCTATTTCATTATTCAAAAATTGGTGAGTTATGAAGTAAGATATTCTTATGCTGAAAATTTGTGCTAAGCAATGGTTTTTGCCTACTAAGAAACTCAAACATTATATGCTAAGTAATACAACTTATGTCATAGCTAGAGAAAATCCTCTACATTATATGATGACTCATACATACAACACCCAGACCATAAAATGGATAATGCTCTTAAAAAAGTTTGATCTCAAATTCATTAGCCAAAAATCCATTTAGGGTTAGGTGATAGTCGATTAGCTTGTAGAGGCTTCACTTCTAAATGATCAAACCCTATTCATTGAGCTACCAAATGATTCGATTTTCTTAGTCACTAAATAGGAAGAACTCACCCCCCTTGAGGATGATGTTGAGATCATCATTTTATTTGACAGATCAAAGTGCAAAAAAGTACAAGGTGTTGGAATCATGTTTTACACACCAGAAGCAATGTCGGTTCCTTTATCATTCAAACTTGACTTTCCATGCACAAAAAAAATGTAGAGTATGGAGCCCTAATATTAGGACTTCAAGCTACCATAATTATGGGTATAAAGTGTATAAACATATTTGGTGAATCTAAAATTATCGTTTTTCAAGTAAAAGGAACTTACCAATGTAGATAACCAATCTTGAAACAATACAATGGAATAGCAATGAAATTGGTAGCAAAATTTGATTGGTACAAAATTGAAAACTTATATCATTTGACTAATAGATTTGCAAATGTGATGGCCTCTCTAGGATCATTGATTCCAAATAACACAAATGGAGATATCCAATCGCAAATCATTATAACCGTTGGTCATCAAATCTGCCTAGGAAAGGATTTTGGGTAAGTGTATGCACCCTAGACCTGGACCAACATTGAAAGGACAAAGGGAAGAGATGCCCCTCATGCCAATCTCCGGAGAAATGCCGGCTCCTATGCTAAACTACTTTGGTGTTTTGAGATAAGGGTGCAGGAAAGGGATAAACAGAGTAAGGGTTAGAGAAAGAAATAAAAAGGGGTAAGGGAAGAGAGATCGATAATTTGGAGTGGGAGATAACAAGAAGCACGATCACTAACTGACAACTTGAATAGTAGCAAAGAAAACCAAGAATAAATGAAAGAAACACAATATTAACCTTCGTATGTATCCTCTGGGCGAACTCTAGGGATTCTCCTTCTCCCTTTCATTGAAATTCAGGGTTTAGAGTAAAGACGATTAGGACAAGCAAATGTAACAGAAACCACAACCCACCAGGCAGCATAAAAGAAAATCAATATAGCATTTTTCCTCTCCTATGTATCCTTCGAGCAAGTTTTAGGGTACAGTCCCCAATCACACATCGGATTCAGGATTCAGAGTCTCAGTATGCAAATGAAGAAAGACAAAATAATCAAACACAGAAGGCAACATAAAAGAGAGAAATTGAGCTCAAAGCTCTTTAGTATTAATCGTAGGACATCAAGTTACAACAACTTTCTAGCAAAAAGTTCCCCCCCTTATTTCGTTACAATGCTTGGGTTTTTATACAGGAACCAACCCTTTGAGTCATTATTACACAGAATGGTGAAGTACATCCTCAAAATCTGAGAAGTTCACCCTCCGCGGCTCTCGTGACTGAGCTTTCATATCCTTTGCTAAAATTAACAGCTGCGACCGGGTCAATCGAGGAAATACTCATCAATGAGCCACCTGAGTGTCCTTGACTTCTAGGTGTGGTGCTCGAGTGACTGCCATGCTTGCTAGGCTCTCATTTTGGAACTGATACTTCATTTCCAATTGCAAAAAATGAGCAGCGGTCTTACCAGGCACGTAAAAATGCATTTATGAGGCAATTGATCATCTCGAGAAAATACTTGGCTTGGAACACATGCCCTTGAAGCGCTTCGCAAGATGTTCGTTTGCAACTTTGCTTCGCAATGGACTTGTGCCGAAGCAATAACTCCTTGATTTGTACTTCATAAAATGGAGCTTCGTAAAATTGCTTCGGAGGGCGTGAGTGCCGAAGTATATTTCCTTCGCAAAATTGGCCTCTTCATTCCTCGTCGCTTCGTTGACAAAATTTCTTCGCTGATGCCTTGGAGAAATGCTTCACTGCGATCCTCTTTCAAGACTGTGGTTCGGGAAGGTTTCGGCCGAAGCAATTGCCTTCAAAATATGTTGCATTATTAATGGCTATCACTACTTTGGGTGAAAGTACTTCACATGAAATATGGCCGAAGTAGATGCTTCGTAATGAATTTCGACAAAGTAGAAATGGTTTGCTGGCACCAAGGGCCGAAGTGGATGCTTCGGTGGCTTTTTGGTGAAGTGTTTTCAGTGCTGTGCTCCTTCAAATTTTGCTTCACAAAACTTTTTTCCGAATTTGCCTTTTGAAATGCTTCAGGTCTGAAGTAGTTTTCTTGCCTTAGCTAATTCGGTCCACGGTCTTTCTTCGACAAAGCTGTTCTTTCGAAATGATGCTTGAATTCTGCTTTGCAAAACTTCTGCCTGAAGTAGTTTTTTGAAATGCTTCAGCTACAAAGCTCTCCTTTGTGCCTTGCTAGAATTTCTGCTTAAGCAGCGCTGCTTCGTGAGGTTTTCGCCCAAAGTAGCCTTTTGAGAAACTTCGGACCCGAATCTCCTTTTGCATTTCTTGTATTCTTCTTCGGAAACACCGCCTCACTTTGGGTGCAAAGTTATTTTCATACTTTTCTTCTTTCTTTGGCGAAGCTATTTTTCCTAGCTTGTTCGACAGCGAAGTTCTTTATTCTTCTTCTTATGTACAAAGGGGTGGCAACGAAAGCCAAAATTGCTGCAACTTACAAATATTTTCAACCAAAAGAAATACTTTACAACAAAGAACACTATACAAAGTTTTGATTTTTTCCTTCCCCATTGTGCAATGTGACAAAAATTGTCAACATTCTTGGCGGCTCGCGAGGCAACGAGCTCGTCTCGGTGGAAGAACCCTCAGCTTTGATCCATTGGGCTAGAGTCACCTCCAGACCCTTCTCCCTTTTCCACCCTTGGGGTTGCTTCCATAGCTTGTTCTTGCTCTTCTTCTCCTTCACCTTCTTCTTCTACTTCTTCGGTTGGCACGACTTCCTCTGGTGCGGCTTCATGTTGCGGTGATGGGGCAAGGCAATCACAGATTTTTCTCAAACATGAGCCTAGGCACCCTTTGAAAAAGGCTCTTGATCTTGTAGTGCCTTGACCAAAATGTGGAACCGATCGATTTGCCCGATATCAGCATGTTGGGCCCTAGTATACAGATCGTTCAGGCAGGCCGTGATCTTGCAGTATCTTAGAATGAAATCTATGACCTATTTTTTTGTTATAGGCTCTGCACATTCATCTATTTCTGAGATGTCACCATCAAAATGAAGCCATGTCGACTTAATATATTCTTTGGTGAGGAGGTTCCCATCATCATCCGTGAAGCTCGAGAAACCTAAGGAAGAGAGATCTTGGAAATAGCCCATTGATGCACACTACTCATTCTCGAACGCATCTAGGAGGTCCTTTGCTTTCTGTGCTTTCCTCACCTTGGAGAAGAAGGTGCAAACTGTGGCCTTAGCTGTAGATCAATCTATAGCTATCCGACTCATTGCAGGGACCTGCAAGTCCTAATGTTTAGTATTTTGGACATCGAAAGCCAATTTGAGTCGGCCTCTAGCTTTCTGAGTGATTTCCTCGATGATTGGCCTTCCTTCGGTAGCGGCCTGCTATGCTTTAGTGGTGTAGATCAAAATTGATAGGGCACTGGAGGCCCGAGACCTGAAGTTTCTAAGCAAGTGTGAGCGAATCTCCTTGATTTTGCCTCTATCAAACAACTCCAGGTTTACCTTTTTGAACAACTGCTGCTGTGTCTGTAGAATTTTGCCTTCAAGTTCCTTGGCCTTCAGCTCATTTTCAGCCTATTTTTGCGCTTAGTGCTCAGCTGAACACTGTAGTTGTAGTATTTGCTGTTTGAGGGCATGTGTTTCCTTTTTCATCAGATTACACTGCTCCTCTAAATCCTCCAGCTTAGAGTGGATTCTAGCTAGCTCCTCTTCTAGTTTTATGTTGGCACTTTCTGCTTCAAACCTATGTTGATTAGCGATGTTTGCATGTGCTCAAAAAGTCTCAATCCCGATATGCATAGACACGGACTCATTGTCTATTTTTAAGTGTTCTAGGTCCTTGGTCTTCTCCTAATAGTTGTAATCTACTGGAGTCATTTCATCCAGAGGCTTCTGGACCTTAGGGACCTTCTTCACCATATGCAGCTTTCTAGCCTTCAAATCGAAGACAGTGTATTTTTCAGTCTGATCCAGAGAGCGCCCTCTCTTCTTCCTCACCTCCTTTAGCATTTTTTTTGTATTTTTTCGAGCTAGGAGTAGCTTCTCGGCAAGGGGGCATTCCTTTATCATAGAGAGTTCCAACTCAAATAAGGCTGGATCTCCAGCCAAAGGGGTAAACAAATACAAAGAATGAATGGGGGATGCCTCACTAGCAGGTTCGACGACAGGTGTACTAGGAGTCCCAATGAGTGCAACAATGCCATGTGAGGCAGGTGAATGAGGAACAGGGTTCGACAAAGTGGTGGCAACAGACTTGTACTGGCATGGTGACTTGAGTGGAGTGGGGCTAATGGGATTGATGACAAGAGGCAATGCGTGAGGAGGTGACTGACTTTGTGAGGGAAGGGGAGACTGATGGGGAGACTTGACCGAGACTACAACGGACATGTGAGAGACCAAGGCGAAGGGTGGAGAATGCGTACCTACATGCCCTTATGGCAAAGTGGCCATGGTGACTTCTTGAGTAATAGGGTCCTGCTCCCTTTGGGTTTCGGCACTCTTGACCTCCACAACTTCTATTTCAAGGTCTCCCTCTTGTTGGAGGAGTTCCTCCACATCAATGATGTCTATGTCTGGGACCGTCTTAGCACTTGGTGGCCTTGTATCTTTGACATTTTCTTCGATCGGGCCTGATGCAAGTGTTTCAACAGGAACACTTGCGAGCTTTGTGCGAGGTCACTTTGGGTGGCTAGGAGGCACTTGAACTTGCTCTTGCCTTTTTCTTTTCTTCCTTTCCAACGGTTGCTCTGCCTCTTTGGTGCTTGTGTCATGGCTTTTCGATGGTCCTTGTGGTAGTGCTACTGGTGTAATTTTGGTTTCCTCCTCTTCTCATTGCTTCGAGGTATCGTCAGCTCCTTTTGGGCTTTCGCCCGATCCTAGGGTAGCTGGAGGAATAAAGTCAGTGAAGGATATGGACTTTCACGTTTCAAAATTGGCTTCATAAAGAATTACGAAGTCTTTATCTGCTGCCAAGAGTCCATAAGAATTCATATTTTGGTGATGGAATCTCATTATCCACCACTCCCGAAGCTTTTCTTCACCCCAATTCTTCAATTCTTCCTTTAAATCATCCTTTGCATTTCTCCAAAATGTGGAGCTTGGAGTTGGGAGGGGGTATTGGTCAGGGTCAAAATTGACCTCCATGGGGTAGAACTCATGCTAGGGAGGCAATGTCCTCATTCTCTCCAAATGCCACTCCAAATATTTCCCATTGGGATTATTCCTTTGTTCCACGATTTCAGGATGGGGGCAGATGTGAAAATTCTTGAATTTTAAGTGATCCCTCATTACTCTCAAGGGATCATAGAGCCATTGCTGAGGAATCTGAAGCAGGCCAAAATTGGCAAGCTTTTCCTCTAGGAAGACGTTCTATTTTAAGGCAAAGACTTTGATTACTCCCATCCTAAGGGGGAAGTCACAGGTATGTGCCTATTTTTGACCATGGCCATAGATGGCGTTGGTTGCGTCACTCTGTCGAGCGATCTCCAGTGTGAACTGGTATTCGGAGGGGTAGACCGATAGCAAGAAGGGTTTCCCTGTGAAGTCAAAAAGGTGAATCACCAGTCCCTACATAAATTGGAAAAAATCTCCCTTCTTCTCTTACACCACTTTGTCTCTCAAAATTATGCGGACCCAAGGGCAAGAACCCTTCAACAAATGCATAGCGGGTCCCAAAAATTGTTGATTAAAAGAATAACATGACTCTATCCTCAATAGGAGAGGAGTCCACTGGTACACTTGCAGAGGATTTCCATCCTTGCCACTTGAAGAAATGGCAATATGGGGGAATCGCTTTTGAACTTGGTAGAAAAACAACCAGACCAAAAAAGAACAGGGTGCAAAGTACTGGCCTGTTGTCGAATTCTTCATGCTGATGAGCCTTGTGTGCAGGGTTCAGGCCACCCATTCTGCCCAATAAAAAAAAACTGGGTTGGTACTTAGTCTGGAGGCATCAGGGGCATAGAATTCCCCTCTTGAAATACATTCAACCAAATACACCTACGAAGGTTACACCGAAGTATTTGTCGATAGGCCCGCCACCCATGCAATGATGGAGAAAATGTTGGTGTTCTTGAAGGCCGCCAAGGGTAAAGGCATCTGGGGTAGCTTGTTTGAAGGAAGCCCACTTTTGAGGTTCTCACATAGGAATTTCAATATGTAGTTGTTAGAAGTGAACCTCTCCATCTGTTCGCTCAGAATGACTTTGCAAACGGAATAGCTCTTGGGGGGACCTTGCTGTGGCACGAAGGCTGCTTGTACATCTTCCTTCAAAATAGAAAACAATTTATGACCCGAAGCATCCAACACTTGCCTGAATGCAGGCTGGTAATTTTGTGTGATAACATAGATCAACTTTGGGCAATGGCGAGCAGACAGGTCCAAGTACTAGTAAATCTGAGAATAATAGGCAGAAGCCCTCTTATTCTTTGGGGTGAGTCTACTTACCATAAACTCAATAGTGCGTCGGAGGTCGGACACACCCTTAGAGAGCTCCGTGTATCTAATTTTCTCCCACCCATCAATTGGTGGTTCTACAAGCTGCTCCTCCTCAGAGTCATCTCCCTATTCTATCGACTGCTTTTCAAGGCGAGGGGTGAGATTTATCTTCTTTGGAGTATTCTTTTTCTCTTCTTTGTTTTTTCAAGACCTGCAACTTCGAGCTCTTTCCCCTTCTCTTTGGATTTTTTCTTCCCCATGTTGAAAATGATGGTGGTAGAGTCCTTGATACAAAGGGTTTTGATATGAAGGACTTAGATGCAAAGGGTAGGAGAATTGCAGAGTAACCGAAGACTCTTAGTCTAGCACGAACTAATGGATAAATAACCTGCTTCTTGCTAGAGCTTCACATTTTATAGCCTTAAAAGGCAACCACCTGAATTTATGGCACCTACTAAAATTAAATTTACACCTCGGATGGAGGAGGTCACCGTGTCCTTTGATTGGTTCTACAGCGACATGGTACGTAGGGCCACATGCTTTGATGATTATGCCTTGTATTGGAGAAGCAACCTGCTGCCACCTCATACCTGGGCGCAAGCTTTTCTCCTAATCGAATTGCCTCTGGATGTGCTCTGCCACATTTTGCCTTAAATTCATTTGCTTTGAACTTTTTCGAGGCTATTTTCAATGCATTCTTCGAGGCACATTTTAAATTATTCCGTCTCACGTGTTGTTGGTTTGGCGAAGTTGAAATCAGCATTGAAAATGCTTCGTGGAGAACCTTTAATATGGACTGCTTTTCGACACTTCGGGCCCAAAGTACTTCTCCTTCACCATGCCTTGCAAGGAATGCCTATCGAAGCTTTTGTTCTTGAAAACTTCTTTGCAAAGGCCCCTTTTAAAATCTACTTTGTAAAATTCCTACCCGAAGTAGCTGCTGGAAAAGCTTCAAGTGCAAAGCTCTTTTCGTGCCTTTGTTTGAATTTTGGTTCGGCCCTTTTTAGGGTAAAGTGCTTCGCAACGAACCTCCTTACAACTGCTACTTCGCATAAAAAGTCCCCGAAGGGGATTTTGAAGTGTAATACTTGGCCTTTTGCAATCTCGGAACAGGATGTATATACAAATGAAAATTATATACAAAAGTATATATACATTTTTTTTTTTACAATAGAAATAGTGTTTTACCTTAGTGGTGAAAAGTCTTTAGATGAAGACCATTGATAGAGATCGGCAAGACCTGACCATCTGCATATTTGAGGATGAAAGAGTTGGCCGAGTTCACCTTCGCAATTTTGAACGACCCATCCCATAAGGCATCCAACTTGTCGTGATTTCCAGGCTTGGCTTTCCAAGAGTCCCACTTCCATACCAGATCTCCCACCTTGAATATGCGATTGGAAGATTTTTTCTCGAACCAATATTGAGTGACCTGAGCATGCTTAGCGAAGTTCTGGTAGGCTTCCTCGCGATCTTCCTCTAGCTGCAATAGCTGAGCTAATCTATTTTCCATTGGACTAACTCCATCTTCTTCTAGTAGCTGCAATGCAGGGATCTCTATATGGGTAGGTAAGATGGCCTCCTTACCATAGACCAGGGCATAGGGTGAAGTCTTGATTGACTTCTTGACTAAAATTTGATCGGCCCACAAGGCCCGATCTAGCAGAAGATGCCAAGTCCTTTTGTTTGTCTCTATAAGCTTTCTCAGCACCCTTAATAAGGTCTTGTTGGTGGATTCTGCCAATCCATTGCCCTATGGATGGTAGTTGGAAGAGACTTTATGATATATCCCATGTTTGTAGAAGAAATCATTGATTTTGGTCCCTGAAAAACCGGGACCATTATTCGTAGTAATTGCTTCAGGAATGCCGAACCTGGTGATCAAACCCTCTAGGAAGGTGATTATAGTCTCTTGGTCTGCATGCTTCGTAGGGATCGCTTCGGCCCACTTGGTGAAGTAGTTGGTTGCAGTCAGGATGAACTTATGTCCCGCAGAGGAGTTCGACAATATGACCCCTATGAAATCCAACCCCCATTGTTGAAAGGGTGATTCAACTTATATCAATCGGAGAGGCATCGAAGCATTTTTGCTTTGGTCGAAAAACTTTTGACACTGCTCACATCGGCTACAGACTGTGAAGGCATCAGCGAAGAGTGTGGGCCAATAATAACCTACCTTGATTATATTTAGTGCCATTGTTCTTCCCGTGAAGTGACCTCCAGATAATCCTGAATGGAATTCTCCCAGGACCCTTCTTTTATCATCATATTTTATGCACTTGAGAAGGACGCCATCACTGTTTCTAAAAAATAGGCCTTCGAGGCACAAAGTATATCAGGAGGACCGCATCCTAAAATTCCTTTGTTGTGAAGCATTTAGATGCAAAGGACATCCGTCGATGTTGAAGTACTTGATTATCTCACTGACCCAGTCCTGCTCATGCTCTTCCTAGTTTACAAGGTATCCTTCAGCTGGCGAGTCATCCCATTGAGATTCTATTGCTTTGGCCACTGCGCTCTTCGCCAGTTTTTGACACAATGCACAATTGCGAACTAGTTTTGTGGGCTTGATCTCAATGTCAAATTCCTATATCTTGTTCACCCAACCGGCTCTCTTACTTCCCAATTCTCCTTGGATGATGAAATTGTGCACGTTGGGGTGAATGACAAAGATTGTAACCCAAATTTGGGAGATGAACTGCTTGAACTTCCTGAGAGACTTCATTACTGCATGCACCTGATGTTCTATGAAATTGTATTTCTCTTCATGGGGATTGATCACCTGGCTTAGAAATGCGATGGGACGCTCTTCACCGTCTTCTCCCTTTTGTGTCAGGACTGTAGCATAGCTCTCGGGTTCCCCTATGGCATATAGGATAAAATCCTGACTGTAGTCAAGGTTGATCAAGACCGGCGCCTAAGCGAATCAGGCATTAATCTCTTCGAATGAATCCTTTCTTTCTTTCGACCAGATGAATTCGGTGCCCTTCTTTAAAATTTTGGACATCGACTTGATGACTTGGGCAAAATCGGGGACAAACTTCCTCACGAAGTTGATCTGGCCGAAGAAATATTGAAGTCCTTTCTTATTTACTGGGAGTGGGAGCTTCGTTGGAGCCTCGAATCTGTTGGGATCTATAGTGAGGCCCTTTTTTGATATCGCATGTCCCAACAAATTTCCTTTGTTGACTGCGAATATGGACTTCTTCGGATTGATTGAGATGCCAAAATCTCAGCATTTTTCAAAAATTTGTTACAGGTGTACAGGGTGATCCTCCCTTCTTTGGGAGAAAATGGTCATGTCATCTAGATAGATGATGATTACCTTATTTAGAAGCTCGCCAAAATCTAGATCCATCACCCTTTGGAAAGTGGCACCAGCATTCGAAAGGCCAAATGGCATTCGTTGGTAAGCAAATGTTCCCCACTTGGTGGTGAACGCTATTTTATGCTAGTCTTCGTTCCTAACCTAGATCTGATTGTACCCTGAGAAACCATCAAGCAGGGAGAAGCGTTGAGCCCCAGCCACTGAGTGCAATATTTGATCGATTTGCAAAAGAGGATAGTGGTATTTGAGAGAATCCTAGTTCAGCTTGCGAAAGTCCACGTATAACCGTATATCTTCATTTTTTTTTTGATGGGGAATAGGTTCGCTACCCAAGAAGAATTCTTGATGGGATAAATGATCTTTGCCTCAAGAATTTTTAGGAGTTCAGCCTTTATTAGGACCTCGATCTTCAGGTTAACCAGCCTTTGCTTTTGTTGAAAGGGTTTGACCCCCTCCTATAATTCAATTGCATGCTGGATCAGCTATCGATTGTATACCCTGAGGTCTTGATAAGACCAAGCAATTATGTTGGGATACTTCCTGCACAAAGTCTGGATCTGTTCTATCTCTTTAGAAGTGCAGTCGGTTCCAACTTTTATTTCTTTTCCAGGTTCAAGTTCTAAATCTTGATACTGCTTTTCATTGAATTTAATCATGTGAGAGAGTGCTCAATCATTCTAGTCAAAGAGGCTTTCAAGAGTGATCAGTCCCTTGGGAATGTGGTTATTCTTCAATTGAACCAGCCCTTCATATTATTCTTTGTCAGGGCTTCTGTCTTCGATTGTGGTGGCTTCTTGAATCATGAAATTTATAATCTACTCATCATTGTCAAAGACTTGCAAATGTAGGTCTCTGTCCAGGACAAAGGGTCTGTAGATCATCCTCACAGCTTTGGGCTTGTACACCATGTCTTCTATGGGAGAGTACTTGGCTACGATGGATGCCAGAACATCAGCATGTCAATTCTTTTCTTGTGGGATAAACTACATATTGAGAGACTCGAACTGGTCACACAGGTCCCATACCCTATTGCGGTATGAATTTAGATAATGCTTCTTTGAAGTGCACCTATTTGTGACTTGGTTGTACACCAGTTCAAAATCTCCAAATATTTGGAGGTGCTTTATGCCTAACTTATCAGCTTTCTTGAGTCCTAGGCATAATGCTTCATATTCTGCTGCATTGTTGGTGCAGCTCCATATCAACTGGTAGCAATACTTTTTTTGCTCTCTAGATGGTGAAACTAGAAGAATCCCTGCCCCAGCGCTGTTTTTACATTGGGCACCGTCGAAGAATAACTTCCATAGTCCTTCTTGGGCACTTGTTCTATTCTATGGTTGGGTGTGTTTCTCAGGCTTGGCGATAGCATAACATCCCATCTCGATCTCTACCATGGCATTAAAGTCTGCCAATGAGAACTCATCTTCATAACTTAGTTGCGAAAGAGCTTCCCTGACCAAGTCGACCTGATCTACTTCCTCCACTATTGCATTCACTAGATCACTGCTCTCTTCTTCGGACATCTTTTGTACAAGGAAGGAAGAAGGCTTTTCATTGTAGATTTTCACATTCTTTCCTTTGAATGGAATCTCCAGATGAGAGTAATCCATAGACAGATATCCACCTAGCTTTGCTGTGAATTCCCTTGACAAGCACATACTGAAGTATGGCTCCAAGTCAATGACAACTACCTCTTATATGACCGTGATCTGAGGCATATTATGTAGTTGAATAGGAATGTATTTGATCACTCCTATAGTATTTACTGGGGTACCATCAAACTGGAGTATGCCTTGGCCGCTTCATGTATATTCCATCCCTATTTCTTTGTAGACTACTCTTGACATGACTGTTGTCACTGCCCTAGAGTCGATCATACAGTTATGTACGATATACCCTTCCATATATAGATATAGGTAGAATGAAGGTGGTCTGTTCTTCCCCATAATGGATGTGGATAGGGCCTGCACAAGAGCAAGCGGTGCTGCCTTTTTTGCTTTAGTTGTCTTCAATGATTCTTGCAGCAAGTCCACTTGTCCAGGTAGTTGCAGTGCATCGTACAAGCTGATCTTGGCTGGAATCCTTTTTAACTCCTCTACAATGTTGTACATCAGGGAAATGAGCACCTCGGGTTCCTTCCTTAGATCATATCTGGTGCGATACTGTTATGTAGCTTCAACTCTTTGTCGCTTAGTCAGTGAAGGAAACTTGAGCTTCTCCCTAGCCTGCTCTTTAGTTTCTGCCTGAGGTGGTTCAACAGAGGCCTTTTGAGCTTTTTATTTGATTAGTGCATGTGGAGGAACTTCTTTTGGGGCCAAAGAAGATGATTGTACCTTCTTAGGTCAAGCATACACTTTTAAGTGAGCCATCTGAGTAGCATCCACTTATATCACCTTCTTTCCTCCTCTGGTAAGCACTACGATCGACTCTTCTTCGCCAATTGCTAGGTTATGACTCATTTGCCTAATAACATTGACTTGACCGCCATGACTACTGTTCACCAGTGTTTGTACATAGTGTTGGTGCAGCATGCAGGTATTCTCTTCATGCAGATCATTGCATGTAGAACACCAATATACATAATCGAAAGTGCTCGGAGCTTCATCAATCGTAGCGTTTCTTGTCGAAGCCTTACCTTGCTGGACTGCTTGGTATTTGGTAAGCACAGGTGTAGGATAAGACCTTCTTGGTAGAAATTCTTGTTGCACTCGCTTCTTCTTCACAATGGTCATGTCGTTGGACAACATCTGAACTATGGAGTTCAGAGAATGCATCTCTTACAAGATTTTAGCTTGCATATCATCAACTTTTGAAATGAGTGGCAATGAAGCCATCGTCGATATTAGGGGTAGGGCAAGGGGTTGAAATGGTGTTGGTAGTATAGGGAATGTCGAAGTGACAGTAGGCTATGAAGTTGAAAATGTGGAAAAATGAATTTATGGAGTGGTGATTTGAGACACAATATGATTTGGGTTCCAAGATGAGATCGAAAGTGCAGGGGTTGCAGAGATCTGCGAAGTGGCTACACTCGCATACTAGGATTGAGGGAATTCGGGAAGTATGGACATCAAAATTCTTTGGGGAAGCTTGCCCGTAGCTATCAAATCTATTTTTGCCTTCTTGGCTAACTCATATAATTGGGGAAAAGTATTGATGTTAGAATATCTTACCATGATACTGATATCAGGGTTGAAAGCCCGAAGGAAATAATATGTTGCAGCTTCGTCGGTTGGCCGAAGTCCAACTGGTACTCTCTACCAAGTTCGAGCGAACCTAACATTGAAGTCTGTGATCTCTTCTTATGGATGTCTCCGGATTGAAGTGAGCGGGTGCAGGGAGAGAGGTAGGATCGGAGGACTCATTGAAGTTTCCCATCAACTGCCCGGCTAACTGGTCCCATCCCATAATAGTACCAGGTGGTAAAGATCTATACCAGTAGAGGAGTTTTCCTCTAAGGGAAAGAACCATAAGATTTACCATAACTTGCTTCTCTATGATGTCGTGGATCCCTACCAGAGAGATTATGTCCTAGATGTGCTCCAGAGCAGTCTTACCAGTTCTGTCGAACGTTGGGATTTTCTTTACAGTAGTAGGTGACACTTGCCCTTGTCTCGCTAGATTTAGCGATGATAAATAATCCCATGCTAGGAACAACCTGGGCGGTGGTTGCTGCTGCATTTGTTGTTGTTGTTGTTGCTGTTGTGCCATACTTGCCCCTAGATTTTGAGAAACAAGAATCCCCAAAGCTCCTCCTTGATTGCTAATAGGACGACTAATAGGAATGGAGGCACTAGGACTCTTCGGTGAGTTGGGAGGATTGGGAGGAAAACTAGATGCGGTACTATCAGAAGTTAGGCCTTGTTCATCAAAAGTAGCCTCTTGCGAGGATGTTCCACGTAACAATGACTCGGGGGTGACCAACCTTGATCGCTCCCCAAAGGTGTCAATATCTATCTCAAAGAACTCGGTTTTCTCTCCTCTATTCCTAACTCTCCATATTTTTTGCATGAAGACACAGACTTCGATACCGGTCTTTTCAACTTAAAGATTCTCGGATAAAACAGAGTCACCAGATGCTAAGAGTCTTTTGGTAATGAGAGCATCGGTTCTCACTACCACTAGTCAGGTGAGACTGACCAAGTCACACCGGGAACTGATTAGAACTATTGGCCCTAGTGAAGACAGGTTTGAGATTTGCACTTAAAATATGGGACCTTGGTCCCATTGGGCATGCCAAAAACTATTGGTCATCAAATCTACCTAGGAAAGAATTTTGGGTAAGTGTATGCGCCCTAGACCTAGACCAACATTGAAAGGATGAAGGGAAGAGATGCCCCTCGTGCCAATATCCGGAGAAAGGTCGGCTCCTATGCTAAACTACTTTGGTGTTTTGAGATAAGGGTGCAGGAAAGAGATAAACAGAGTAAGGGTTAGAGAAATAAATAAAAATGGGTAAGGGAAGAGAGATCTATAATTTGGAGTGGGAGAGAACAGGAAGCATGGTCACTAACTGACAACTTGAATAGCAACAAAGAACACCAAGAATAAACAAAAGAAACACAACATCAACCTTCCTATGTATCCTCTAGGCGAGCTCCAGGGATTCTCCTTCTCCCTTTCATCAAAATTTAGGGTTCAGAGTAAAGACGATTAGGACAAGCGAATGTAACAGAAACCACAACCCACCAGGAAACATAAAAGAAAATCAATATAGCATTTTTCCTCTCCTATGTATCCTTCGGGCAAGTTTCAGGGTATAGTCCCCAATCGCACACCGAATTCAGGATTCAAAGTCTTAGTATGCAAATGAAGAAAGACAAAAGAATCAAACATAGAAGGCAACATAAAAGAGAGAAATTGAGCCCAAAGCTCTTTAGTATTAATCGCAGGACATCAAGTTACAACAGCTTTCTAGTAGAAAGTTCCCCCCTTATTTCGTTACAATGCCTAGGTTTTTATAGAGGACCCGACCCTCTAAGTCATTATTACATAGAATGGCAAAGTACATCCTTAGAAGCTGATAAGTTGGCCCTCCATGGCTCTCATGACTGAGCTTTCATATCATTTGCCAAAATTAACAGCTGCGACCATGTCAACTGGGGAAATATGCATCAATGAGCCGCCTGAGTGTCCTTGACTTTTAGGTGCGGTGCTCGAGTGACTACCATGCTTGCCGGGCTCTCCTTCTGGAACTGATACTTCATTTCCAATTGCCAAAAATGAGCAGCGGTATTTTCGGGCACGTAAAAATGCATTTATGAGGTAATTGATCACCTCAAGAAAATACCTAACTTGGAACACGTGCCCTTGAAGCGCTTCACAAGATGTTCGTTTGCAACTTTGCTTCGCAATGGACTTGTGCCGAAGCAATAACTCCTTGATTTGTACTTTGCAAAATGGAGCTTCACAAAACTGCTTCGGGGGGCGTGAGTGCCAAAGTATATTTCCTTCGCAAAATTGGCCTCTTCATTCCTTGTCTCTTCGATGAAAAAATTGCTTTGCTGATGCCTTGGAGAAATGCTTCGTTGTGATCCTCTTTCAAGATTGTGGTTCGAGAAGGTTTCGACCAAAGCAATTGCCTTCAAAAGATGTTGCATTCTTCATGGCTATCACTACTTTGGGTGAAAGTACTTTGCATGAAAGATGGCCGAAGTAGATGCTTCGCAATGAATTTCAATGAAGTAGAAATGGTTTGCTGGCGCTAGGGGCCAAAGTGGATGCTTCGATGACTTTTTGACGAAGTGTTTTCAGTGCTGCGCTCCTTCAAATTCTGCTTCAAAAAAATTTTGCCCGAAGTTGCCTTCGGGCCCGAAGTAGTTTTCTTGCCTTAGCTAATTCGGTCTGCGGTCTTTCTTCGACAAAGTTGTTCTTTCAAAATGCTACTTGAATTCTGCTTCACAAAACTTCTGCCCGAAGTAGTTTTTTGAAATGCTTCAGCTGCGAAGCTCTCCTTTGTGCCTTGCTAGAATTTTTGCTTTGGCAATGCTACTTCACGAGGTTTTCCCCAAAGTAGCCTTTTGAGGAACTTTGAGACCGAAGCTCCTTTTGCCTTTCTTGTATTCTTCTTTGGAAACACCGCCTCACCAACTTTTGCCTGAAGCAATCGCTGAAAATGCTTCGGGTACGAAGTTCTTTTCATACTTTTCTTCTTTCTTTGGCAAAGCTATTTTTCCTAGCTTGTTCGGCAGTGAAGTTCTTTCTTCTTCTTATTATGTACAAAGCGGTGGCAAGGAAAGCCAAAATTGCTACAACTTACAAATATTTTCAACCAAAAGAAATACTTTACAAAAAAGAACACTGTACAAAGTTTTGATTTTTTCCTTCCCCATTGTGCAATGTGACAAAAATTGTCAACAATAACAATATCCAAAAATGCAATCTCATGAGTAGAGTCTGAAGGTGAAAATAATATTTGTTTCATTTGTGCAAAGCCATACAAGCCTTGGCTTAGGCAAGTAAAGAACTTTCTTAGATTTGGAACCCTCCCGATAGACTTGTCATGAACTACCAAACAAATTTTCAAACACAAGGTAACTCGTTATACTCTCTTGGGGGATATTTTATATAGACGTGGCTATGATGGAATCCTACTTCAATGTCTAGATCTCGTAGAGGCACAAAGAGCTATATTTGAAGCCCATGATGGTACTTGTGGTGGCCACTTTTGTGGAATGGCCATTGAAAAGTGTATTTTGTGCATGGCTTATTATTGGCCCATGATGAAAAATGATTGTTGCAAGTACGTAAAGAAATATCAAAAGTGTCAACACCATACCAACTTGACCCATTCAAAGTATTTGACTATTTTTACAATGGGGCCTAGATTTGATTGATATAATTTTACTTACCTCCTCAAGATAGCATAAGTTCCTCATTACTACCACAAAGTACTTCATAAAGTGGGTTGAGGCGATTCCTATGACCACTATGACTAGACCTCAAATTGCGAAGTTCATACTCCAACATATTATCTATCATTTTGGTGTTCCCTAAAAGGTCATTTCTGATAATGGTAAGTCCTTCAAGAATAAGGATGTTCAAGCACTATGCAATAAGTATAATATCCAATACAGTTTCTCAACTCCTTATTATCTATAGGCAAATGGACAAGCTGAGTTGACCAATAAGACATTCATAGTCATTCTCAATAAACTTATCATAATTAATCATAGATATTGGCATACATAAATCCCCTTGGCATTATGGGCTTCTCAAATGAGCATCCAAATGCCTATAGGGGCAATGAACTTTTCATTGGTCTATGGAGCCAAAGTAATCATGCCTCTTGAGCTTGATATCCCCTTACTACAAATCACATTACAAGAATTCATGGATGACAAAATTGCTAGACAAGCACGTCTTGACTAGATCACACTCCTTGATGAAAGGTGAATCAATACCTTAGAACATCTATAAATGTATCAAGATCACATCAAGTGTGCTTATAATGTAAAAGTTCATATCTATGAATTCCAAGTAGGAGATCTCATTCTCAAAGAGAACCAACAAAATACAAATGCATTGTCACACTTGCATGACAAATTCATAGCTAATTGGTTAGGTCCATCCATGGTCAAGCAAAATTTGGATCTCAAAATGTATAGGATTGCAAATTTAGAGGGAAGAATGGAGCCTGAACCATTGAATATCATTCACTTGAGAGTGTTCTATGCATAATGTGAATTATATATATACATATACATGGCTTAAAAAAACAAAAAAAACACAAAAATATTTGCATTACCAAAATTTTTTGCATCACCTACATTGTATACATATAGTCGTATCATTTGCATCCATTCATGTAGCTTGTAATATTGGTCATCATAAGGTTAGTTTGGATAATTGATAGTCCACTTTATCTTGTTACCTTAATTAGAGGAACCTTCAATATAACATTAATCACTAATCAATCAGTTGCAATCATTTACAACTTTCCTTGTGGTCTTTTGATCATTAAGAGATCTATATAAGATAGTATAGATACTGTAAGACCATCAACAATGATTATTATGCAGCCAATGACTATTTTATGCACACCCCTTAGTTTTCAAAATCTAATAAGGAAAGCACAACTACATCTCACATAACACAAAGTTTGTTAAATAATACCTAGGTATTTTCAGTCACTCAGCCACTCTAAGTGTTTTAAGCAACCTCAATCAAAGGTCAAACAGGTTTAAAGTGCTATAGGTTAGTATTGGCCAAATCAAGTTTCGTCTTTGAGCACACACATAAAAACATTACAAAGTCTAGGAATGACAAAGTCATGAGTAGCTATTTCCATAAAGCTAATGGTTTCCCTTGCTCATCCAATTATGTGCATGGTCTAGAAAACTAAGAATTAGAAAAAGGATAAGCTCACCCTCCAAAAAATCCCTTTCTCTTAATCAAAATGAGCAAGTATCCCAAAAAGAAGAAACAAAAACCACCCTTGCTCTCATAAAAATGAGCAAGTTCCAAAAAAAAATTACCTTGATCTTCTTCAAAATGAGCAAGTATCAAAAGTAATAAAATCCCCTTTGCTCCTCTACAAAAATGAGCAAAAATATTGAATAAAATCCCAAATCCAAATGCAATAATGAAAAAGAGATTGAATCCCTGGAATTCTCAATATTTTGAAAACCTTGGGGTGATCACCATTACAACAATGGGCTCCAAGAGCTAGTCTGGCAATGGGATATCCTTACGCATGGTGACATGTCTATCACATTAGCAACCTTCTTTTGTACAAATATATATCGCTCTCAAATGAACTAGCTTACTGGTATTAGTTACAATTTATTAGTATGCCCTAGCTCATGATAATAAATGAACATTCACTGCACACACAATGGTCATTGGAAATTGGACTACACTAGGAACACCATTGGCATCTTATAAATTTGGGATATTTATAGATGATTTTGTTTGAGATCACTAGGATGTTTGAGTATTCGAAAATCTATAATCATCATCCCTAAGATAAACAAATAAAGCAACTTATATTCCATGTCATTACATACCACAATATATTTTACACATTTGAGTAAGATATTGGTGTCCCTGATTAAGGATATAGATAAAGTTGATCAAGCAAGAGTCTACACCATCTATGATGATCATTAGAACATAATGCCATCACCTCATTTACATACATAAAAAAAATAAATTACGCATCACATTCATTAAACATTTATTCCATTATATACATATGCATCCAACCATAAATAAAACCAACAAGTGCAACACAAAATAATCCATAAAACAAAATTCATGTATATATATGAATTGCATATAAAAAAATTTACCTAAAGGTTGTCTACATCAGAGCACTAAGGCTCATACAAAAATAGAAAACAACAAAAAGAGATGATAAGCGCTACTACCTAGCGTGCCCAGAGGACCATGAGAATATTCTTGTGATCCTGATGGGAAATGGAAAGTAGGAGCCCTCGAGCAAGAACTGCGAGGCCTAGAATCACTCCACTTGTTAGAGAGATACATAGAGGAAGAAGGCCACATATGCAAGGGAATGTGATGTTGATAAAGTAGATCCTCAAGCAACTAAATATACCACTCTTATTATTGTGAATGAGATAAATTCTATCTATAATGTGATTCCCACAGCGTAATATTAGCATGAAGAAAAAAAATCTAAGAACTATCACCACCTACACCTAGAGATATTTGTAGTCCCTCCATATCACCCCACAATTGAGCTATCTTGGTATCTTGGACTGCAAATAAACCTTATAGCATAGTAATATCCACATCTTGAGCTGCTATAGTCTCACCTAAGATATCCTACTCAACCTGGAGGACACCCTAATCCTCTTTACTATGCACTTAAGGTCTTTATGGAACCTTCTCCATGGTATCTATACCCCCACCACCTGCATCACCACCTCCACCATCACCACCTTGATCTTCATCACCCCCAAACCTAACATCCAAAGGTAGATCCACATCAGCCCTCACCCACCTCCTACCACCATTACCTCCGTGATATCTCTATTATTGAGGAGTCTCCTACAAAGCATCTTGATCATCTCCACTAGCTCCAACATCCATAGCTTGACTAGATGCCCAAGGAGGCTATGAAGCAAACCATAAATTATACTTGACATTAGTCCTAATGTCATCCACATCTAGGGCATCCAAAACCTTGTCAACTTGGTCATCAGTATCCTAGTCATGAGAAGAATAAGGGATACTAAGCTTGTCACCCTGATGCCTATATATGACCAGTGTAGTAAGAACCCCCTGCACCAGCCAAAACTATCATAGGAAATGAGAGAACTGGATCAAATCCCTCTCTCTCCCATGTCGCCCCACCATCCATCTGGTCTACCTCATCCATCGTATATGTGCATTATCCTTAATCCAGGAAACCCCTATCTATAATCATTAAATAACATCTGTAGTGGTTAATCCTACCCACATATATCAATACTCCTAGCTACTATGACTAAGATAACTCTATGGAAGCTCCCTACTAGTCTACCAATAAAGAGCACAAGGAGATGAGTTATCCCACTCATAGGGTAAACCATCAAGTCGAGTCACTTTGAAGTGCTCCCATCCCAAAGTTGGAGAAGCAAGTTGCAACCTAAAACCTTCTGCTCTCGCTTCTTCACCTTATATAACTCCACATACATATGGTAGAGTAGAGACGGTGCCAAAGCGTACACATGAGGCTCATAAATCATATACATAACTAGTTTGATCTGGTTCCATGGGAACATGGCTCCTATATTTCTTGGCAGTAGCATAGTGGATAAGATGTACATCAAAAATGTAGGTAGTGGCTATAGCTCTCCCTTTTGAAACATATTTAAATACTAGATATCATCGCTGCTCACATCCACATCCCTCCATCCATCACCAAATAGAGGCCTAAGCTCATGCTCCTTATCGTGGTTTAATCATACTAGTAGCTCCTCGACAGGAACACAAAATATGTGATAAACATCCTCTAGGGTAATAGTAATCTCCCTGGTTGGGAGCTAAAATGACCCCCTATTAGGGTCCCATCTCTTTGCCAAGGCCGATAGGTACTCCTCATCCACCCTCACCCACTCAACTCTACCACAACCAACCAAACCCACTATCTCCAACCACTTCTAGTGGTCGTCAGTCAATTCCTTCCTCACACAAGAAAGGACAAGAGAAAAACGATGGTGAGCCTCCAAAATTTCACCTGCAGCACAAATAAAAATACAATATATATATATATATATATATATATATATATATATATATATATATATATATATATTATATTGTCATTTCATTTCATCATCATTTTATTCACTTCAAAAAATACAAAAATAAAAAACATTTCCATTTCATTCCACCATCATTTTTCACTTCAAAAAAAAACAAAAATAAAAAACATTTCCATTTCATTCCACCATCATTTTTTTCATCAAAAATTACAAAAAATTAGAAACATTTCCATTTCATCCTACAATCATTTCTCACTTCAAAAAATACAAATAAATAAATAAAATTATCATTTCATCATCATTTTTTTCACTTCAAAAAAAAATAAAAATTATTTCCATTTCATTCCACCATCATTTTTCATTTCAAAAAAATACAAAAAAAAAAACATTTCCATTTTTCCATCATCATTTTTCACTTCAAAAATTACAAAAAAAAATAAAAAACATTCTCATTTCATTTCATCATCATTTTGTTCACTTCAAAAAAAATAAAAAATATTTCCATTTTCCATCATCATTTTTCACTTCAAAAAATTACAAAAAAATAAAAACAATTCCATTTCATTCCATCATCATTAAAAAAAAAAAAAATCGCCCACCCCTTTTCCATTTAAAAAAAACAACACAAAAAGAAATAAAAACATTCAATAAAACAACAAGAAAGGAATTGAAACCTACCTCTGCCACCCGAACAACATTTATAACCATGCTACCAACCCCAACCGCACCACAAGTTGTGCTGGTCTCTCTTGCCATCTATTTCGCCATTGCAACCACTATCACTCCACAACTCTCTCAAACACTCACTCAATATCAACTACAACAATGAAATCAAATGGGTCCCCCATACCTATTTATAACTGGATTTTGTGCCTCCAAACATAGACCCACATTTATTGAGTGCATCTAAAAGCAAATCCACATTTAGAAGACACATGTAAATGCAAATGTGTGTTTGACTAGCCGTAGAAATGATTACGCATTTGAAACTGAACAAATGCCAACCCGTATTTTCCCAAAAAAAATAAAGCAAAAAAAAAAATCCAAATCTCAACAAATTCATCAAATCACTCCATACGTGCATCCAATACATCATCACACCTCATGTCACCCAAATCAAATCAATTTGGTAACCCAATCGAGGAGTGTGACTGCATTCAAGGAACTTTTCCAAAGCTATCATACAATCCTATCTGTGTGATCACAAAAGTAGAAATTTCTTAAATTGGTATTCATCATACCATGGGTTTGAATACAATGACTATAATTGAGGTACACTAACCTCAAAAATAGTATCATGCCCACACCCATATTGGCTGGTCTATCTACCACATCAAATGTGCAAAGTATCATAAATGTAGCTCCCTCTAAACTTGGGGCAACCAACTTGAGCTTCATCATTCATGTTTACATAAATCACATCAATTCCACCATCCAAAATAAGTCAAGTGACTCATGGTATCATTTGTTACATATTTCACCCATTCATCACTTGAGGGCATAAGCCAAAATCAAAAATCTCAAAAAATCATTCATTCTTTTCATTAAGATAAACTGAGTTCATTGCTCCATCCAATAATTTTAGATGTCTGTTGTTTTTGCACCGTATTGTGTTTCACACAACACGGTATAAAAAGGGGCATATGTAGACACCAAAACCTAGTCCTTCACAAAGCCCACATCCACCCCACAATCCTACATAATAAAATATGCCGACTTAGGCATAAAAAAATATTGCACATTATTCTATTTTCTAGATTTTATTAAATCTGGAAAATCCCCCTAGGATACCCTGTCTCCCCATGTGACATGTGTCCTAGCCACCACTACCCCTCCACTTGCTACATCTCACACCTCACTCCACTTTCACCTACCCACATGCCACCACTCCACCTAAGTGGGATACTCTAGGTGACTCATTGCAGCTACTCAAGAGAGGTGGCTACCTAGTCTCTGCCACTTGGCAGTCTTGGCTTACCACCTATATTTTCTCTCCCAAACCATAGAAGACCTATAAAGGTAACATCACTTTATCATAAATGGAGGTTGTAAAATTGTATTGTCACACTACAAGAATTGTTACAGGAGATTGACTGCTTTTGTGGAAACCAATCACTTGAGGTCTCAGATCAAACCCTAGGGTTTCTGCCATCTCAGTCCCAAATGCCAATGGGCATTTACACAAAGATAAACACACATACGTATTTATAGAACATTAGACTATGTTTAGCCAGTCCCAAATGCGGATCCATATTTGCTTAGGAGTATTTTTAGTCGATGACAGATAGAGATTGAGTCAAGTAAAATCAGCAAGGTATTTTGATTTTCATGTTTTTCTATCTTTTTGATTGTTTAATGCATTCTGCAAGCATTTATTTTTAGGTTTTTGTAACCTCTTTCATGCATGTTTCAATAGGTGCTCTTAATCCCTTTTTTTTGCAAGCTTATGTGTGCACGAGACAGGTTTCTAAAGGCTGTTGAGGCAAAGAGTGGTTTGCCAAGGATACACAAGCCCACTCACCACTGATTGGAGTAAGGAAGATTGAAGACACTCACATTTCATTTATATGTAAAAGAGGTCTCCCTATATTGCTCATTGTAATTCTAGATAAGGAAGGTTTTTTATTGTAATCAAACCCCAAAAATTTGGGCACATCAATACAGAAACCATTTTATTCATGCAATTGCTTGTTTATCTCTTTGATTATTTGGTTGCACATATTTATTGCTTACACATCCATCATCTATCATTACATCCATAAGTGCATAAATACAAGAAATAAATACATGATAGGCCGCAATAAATATCATATCATATATATGTCAAAAGAGTGGTACATCATTATATAAAATGTCTCATAGGCTATAATAGAGTGGGTCCTCAAACCTCACACTCAAAAAGATAAGTACAATGCATAATGCACCCTTAGACTAGCCCTGAACCATTGGTATCACTGCTACCCTTAGCCTCATCTTGATGAGGCTACCTAGATCCACTAGCTGTTGACTGATGCTATGCACCTAGAACTATGAACCTAGGTACAACTGGTCTCATATAAGCCTCACTAGATGCACCACTGCATCGACTATGATGTGATGGCCCTATCGATGAGTGAGAGGATAACATGCCACCTTGTCACTCCACCTCATCCTCTAAATACATGATGTAGTCTCGATCTAACAAATAATAAGATGTGTAGCTAGACAATCTCATCTATAGCTCTGACACCTCTACATATAACCTGACCATATCACCCATAGCCTATCCAAATGTGCCCTATCCAATAGTTAATCCTACTACCTAAATTTGTAGAGCATACAACTCTATTGTAACCCTTGATATCTATATTCATAGGGCATCTAGCTCTACTATATATCTTGCTGATTGTACCCACAAAGCATCTTGCTCTACTATCACTCTGGCCATATCATCCTTCAAGCTCTCCACTTGAGCCTCTAAGGTATCTCTCTCCTTACCAAAACCCCACCATATTTACCTGTCACTCTTCCATTGGCTATGCATCATGGCATGTGTTGTATTCCTATCAATTAGCTATCCTTAGAAGATGTGGATCTACTCCTTGAGTGTAGAAATTTACTCTTGAGGATCCTCCTCCTCAAACTCCTCCTCAATCCCCTCACTTATCCTAGAGGTCTCCTCCTCCTCTATGCAATGATTCACTCGTAATTAGGATGGATATACCTGTAAATGTGCGAACTAGAATTGTATTAATCAGTCGAGTTTAAATAACACAACACTTGTCGGAAATAGTCACGACTGAAACAGCACTGTTACAACAGTGTAACAGTAAGCGTAACAGTACGCTTAACAATGCAATAGAGACAAAGTGGTTATAGTACGCTAACATCCCCCTTTATTACATTATTTGGGTAATGTAATAACTAATAGCTATACTAACATCCCCTTACATTATTTTGCAATACAAAGTGAGCTGCGAAACAATTCAAATTTGACACGTCCAAGTGCCTTAGTGAAAATGTCCGCAACTTGAGCATCGGTGGGAATGTCTTTGAAGCTGAATTCGGTGCTTTGGAACTTCCTCTCGAATGAAATGACATTGTGTGTCAATGTGCTTTGTTTTTTCATGATGGACTGGATTCTTGACGAGGTTCAAAACACCTTGATTGTCGCAAAACAAGTGTATTGGAGATTTTGATGGATGGCCCATACTTGTTAGAATGCGACGTAACCATATCACTTCGCACACAGCTTCACGTGCGGCGCGATATTCTGCCTCTGTTGAAGAAATAGCAACCACCGTTGCTTCTTGTCGTGCCAAGAGACAGGACCGGATCCCAGGATGAAAAATGTATCCGAGAAGTTGACTTGCGATCATCAAATGATCCGGCATAGTCGGAGTCCGTGTATCCTTGCAAGAAGAATTTGTTGTTCCTCTTGTATTCTAGGCCATATTCTATAGTACCACGGACATAGTGAAGAACACGTTTTGCTGCTTTCCAATGAATAGTCTTAGGCTCCTGCATGAACCTCGAAAGATAGTTTACAGCAAATACGAGATCTGGCCTAGTATTGGTCAGATATATGAGACTCCCAATCAACTGTCGATAGAGAGTGCCATCTACCTAGGGTGAGTCATCATATCGCGATAATCGAAGTCCATTCTCCATAGGAGTTGCCATTGGCTTGCGATCGGTCATGCGATATTTATCGAGCAATGTCTTGGCATACTTTTTACGAGACACTTTGATGGTGTGCTCCTTCGGCTGAATTCCGGACCAAGACAGGTAATGGAGAAGTCCGAGATCTGTCATCTCAAAAGATTTGCACAAGTTTCTTTTGACGAGTAGAGATCATATCTTCGAACTCCCTGTAATGAGCGAGATCATCCACATAGAGTACAAGCAACACTATCTCGGAACCACTGTTTCTTGAAATAGAGGTTTGCATCCGACGGACATCTCTTAAATCCATGCTTGCATTAGGTGATTGTCCATTTTTATATACCAAGCTCGAGGAGCTTGTTTCGGACTCATACAAGGATTTAACCAATTTGCAAACTTTCTGCTGTTGGCCTTCCACTTCAAATCCTTCAAGCTGAGTCATATAGACTTCTTCTTGGAGATCACCATTAAGAAAGGCACTTTTGACATCCATTTGGTGAACTTTCCACCCATATTGTGCTGCCATAGCACACATAACCCGAATTGTGGTCATCCGAGCAGTAGGTGCAAAAGTTTCTTCATAGTCGATGCCTTCCTTTTGAGCATAGCCCTTTGCAACAAGACGGGCCTTATGCTTATCAATTGTTCCATCTGCCTTGTACTTGACTTTGTATACCCATTTGCTGCCAATAGGTTTCTTTCCATGCGGCGGATCAACAAGCTTCCAAGTTTTATTCTTCATCGAGAGACTCATACTCTGTATCCATAGCGGCCTTCCACTTGAGGCTCACTAAGAGCATCTTGCAGCGATGCAGGTCCAAGACTATCTATGGTAGACATGAATGCCCTGTCATCATCAATATCCATATCCTCAACTTCTCTACTTGGAGTCAGAGAAAGTTCCTCAAAAGATTGACAAAGATCATCAACCTCACCGGTTTCTCGGCTTCTCTTTCTGTTGAGCCATACTACGTGTACGAGGTCTATCCAAATTCAAATTGGGAGGAGTGGATAAATTTGCATCTCCGATTGTATTTGTACACCATTTAGGATTACGCTCGGTGGTGGTGAAGAAGATGTAGAAGGACCTACTGTCTGTGTTGACGAAGGAATCTCCTCTTCCTTTGGTTCCACAATATCCTGGTGTATTGTAGATGTGCTCTGTGATGTGAAAGCTTCATCAAAGACAACATCTCTGCTGATATGAATTTTCTTGGTCAAAGGATCTATCAACCGATATCCTTTAGAGTGCTCGAGAATATCCAAGAAAAATACATCTCTGTGTTTTCTCATCTAGCTTCTTCCTTTTTTCTTTCGGTATGTGCATGAAAGCTTGACACCCGAAAATACGTAGATGAGATATGGAGGGTTTTCGACCACTCCATGCTTCCTGTGGAGTCATTCCTTTTAGGGCCTTTGTGGGTGCCCTATTCAAAAGATACAACTGCAGGTGGTGACGGCTCTCGCCCAATATTGTTGCCCAAGAGTTGCACTCGTGAGCATACAACGAACCATTTCCATGATAGAACGGTTCCTTCTCTCGGCAACTCCATTACTGTCTGAGGAGTATAGGCGAGTTGTTAAGCTGTCTCTTGATCCCATGTTTATCTAGGAATGCAGAAAATTCATTAGAGGTAAACTCTCCCCCTCGATGCGAGCGGAGGGTTTTAATAGAAGCCCACGACTCCTTCTCAACGGATTTCTTGAGCTTGTTGGAAGAATGCGAAAGCTTCGATTTCGGTTTGAGAAAGAAAACCCACATCTTTCGTGAGTAGTCATCTACGAATAGCTGAAAGTACCTCTTCCCTCCACAACTTGTTGGGTGTGAAAGGACCGCATAGATCGGTGTGAATTAGCTCCGAGAGGTTTTCGTGCTCTTGTAGAGCTCTTCTCAAATGGTACTCTATCTTTGCTTTCCCGCTAGCGGTCGAGCACACCGGCAATGTGGCGAAAGGGAAGGAAGACCCTTTACCATCTCATACTTGCTGAGCTCAAGTAAGTAGCCCGAACTAAGATGCCCATATCTCTTGTGCCATAGGGAAGTTGCCTCCTTGGTAGAGAGAGTCATGGCAACATGTGGAGTAGAGATAGCATCTAGTGCAAATAAGCCATGCTTATATGAAGCTGTTGCAATCTGCTTACCCTTCATGGTAATTGTACAACACTTCTTTCCATTCTCAACACGAAAGTTGACAACCATATTTCTGTCCAGGATTTGTGTCATCGACAACAAATTGTTGGCCAATCCCGGAACATAGAGGACCTTGTCAATCGACACTTGCCATCGGGAAGAGTGACTGAAACTATACCCTCTCACTGAACCCTGTAGGTTTTATCATCAACAATGGTGACAGGTTTGCCCTCCTTGGCCACAAATGATTCAAACCACGATCTGTCGCCAGTCATATGTTTACTAGCTCCAGAATCGACATACCAAATAGGATCCCTCTGAGTGGAATCTGTGGTAGTCATGAGCACCTTGTGTGCCCATTCGGAATCTGAGTCAGATTCTTCAATGGCAACATTCGCCCGGGGTTTCTTATTTTTATTTTGTGGTTTGTTTTGGCCTTTTTGCTTGTTCTTATGCCAACACCTGTTGGTGTCATGGTTGTCTTTCTCACGGATCTTGCACCACCTCTTCTTCTGTGGAGGTTGCTTGCCTTTTCCTTTCGTATCCTGTTGAGAATTTCCTCCTTTCCGAAAGTTGCCTCCTTTTTGCCCATTACCTTTCTTCCTAGAACCACTGCTTGTTGGTGTATAGGGGCTGTATTGGAAGAATCATCCTTGTGAAGTTGGCGTGCCTCCTGTTGTTGAAGCAGATTGACCAACTCGATGTAGGTAATTTGTCGTTGGGACACCTGGATGGAGGTTATCAACATGTCAAATGAAGAAGGTAAAGCTCTCATCACAAGTGAAATGAGAAGCTTTTCATCCACAGTATCTCCTAGAGAACTCAATTTCTCTTTCAACTCAGACACTCTGCACAGAAAGAGTTCAACTGTTTCACCCTGTCTCAAACTCAGGTTATGAAGTTGTTGTTGAAGATGAAGAATGGTGGATTCATTCTTCCCCTCATAGATGGTTCTAAGGGCATCCCATGCCTCTTTACCACTTGCTTTATCGGCTATATGAGGTTGCACTTCATCCGAAACAGACAAACAAAATGAGCACCTTTGCTCTCTTGTCTTTCTTGTCAAAAGCAATCTGATCTGTTTGAAGGACACGTGGATCCTGCTTGTTGGTGAAGGCCTTGTTGCTACTCCGGTAACAATATCCCACAAATCTTCCATTTGGAGAATAGCCTTCATCTTATGTTTCCATGGTGTATAATTTGGACCTTTCAATAAGCGATGCGGATCGGTCATCAATTTTGCAACGGTGGCCATAGTGAAGGTTCCTTATATCACCAAATTGGTCCCCCTTTCGATATACCTTTTGCTAGGCCAATATACCGTACAAAATACCCGCCCTTACGTGAGGGAAACTATAGGTATTTAGAAAGATCAACAAAAATCACCCGCCCTTACGTGAGGGAGACTATAGGTGAATTTTAGAGATCATACGATACGTGGAACATAAGCGGTTCTGAAAGGGAATCGCCTTGTTGATGGCACCTACCATAGAAGATTCTTCTCATGCGTGGGGCGTAACTTCCCCTAAACACTATGAAGAATACTTCGTCGGGATTTACGCCTAAACACAAGTGCGATAAAGGGTAGTGGATGGAGTAAAAAATGCAAAAATGGCGTACTTATTCCTCCCCGACGATTTATAGAGAACAAGCTCAGACGTCGTTATAGCGGCTATATTAGGCGGCGGATACGATAGCCAAATCACGACGGCTTTACACTGTAAGTGCTTGCCGGAGGTATCGCAAATACCGAGCATCTGCGATGCAAATAAATTGCACAGATGGGTTTTATATTCCGGGGACTTTAGGGAGTGTTTGATTTTAATTTTTAATGTTATAGTGCAAAAATGAAATATGCAACATACAACAAAAAAAATGCCCACTAGAATAACCCACTAGGTGTCGGTCACAGCCGAAAATGCACCTTTTACAATGCCAAATTGCTATTTTTCATAAAAATTACTCTCAATCCCCCTTTGATTTTTTTGAAAAAAAATCCCCCCTTAAAAGGCTTTCTTTAACAAAGCATTTTTATAATTATTATCAATTTTAAAATTAAAATAAATAATTTTAATTTCTATAGTTTTAAACTTTAGAAAAAATAAATTAAAATTAAATTTAATTTATTAAAGTTTCAAAACTATATTAAAAAAAAATTAAAATTAAAAATTTTAATTAAAAATAATAATAATAAAAAAATAACTTTGACAAAAAAAAATTATACCTTGGGGGAGTCGGCGGGATTCGAACCCCCGACCTGTAGGCTCCCTGAGCCTTACCGCACGGCTCACGACCACGTGAGCCAGCGGGCTGATCCGAAAAGATCAGCAAGTCACCTCCCTTTTCAACACCCTCTGCAGCCGCCTCCGGCTCGGCTTCCTCTCTGCAAGTCGCAGCGAGAAATTTTTTTTTTTTTTTTTTTTGTTTTTAAAAATCCGGGCGCCTGCGCAATCAGCTGCGTCTCACGGACGCGAGTCCCGCGGGGGGGCTGCGCAAACAGCTGCGTCTCACGGACGCGATCCCGCGAGGGGGAGGTTGCGCAAACACTGCGTCTCACGGACGCAGTCCCGCGGGGGGCGCAAACACTGCGTCTCACGGACGCAGTCCCGCGGGGGGGGGGTTTATACCCCCTCCGATTTCCCGCGCGGGCGGGAATTTGAATTCCCGCTCCGCGGGCGGGCGGGGGGGGGGCCTCCTCGGGGAGCGCGCGCGCGCAGGTGCGCGTCGCGCGTGGGTGGGGAGGGGGCGGGCGCGCGTAGATCGCGCGTCGCGCGAGGGTGGGGAGGGGGGGGGGGGCGGGGCCACCTCGGGGAGCGCGCGCGTCTGTTGACGCGTGACGCGACCTCCCTCCAACGCGCAACGTTTGCGCTGCGCGGGGGGGTTCTCCCCTCCTCGACTGGGGCGCGCGGCTCCTCGATCGTCGCGAGCTGGACGCGCGTTCGGCTCCTCCCCGCTCTGCGCGAGGTCCTGCACGTCCCTTTTTTTTTTTTTTTTTTTTTTTTATAACGCACGGACTGCGAGAAAAAAAAAACGCGTCCGAATAAAAAAAAATCGCGCTCTGCTCCTCACCTCGCCCCTGGCTCTGATGCCATGTAAATGTGCGAACTAGAATTGTATTAATCAGTCGAGTTTAAATAACACAACACTTGTCGGAAATAGTCACGATCGAAACAAGACCACATTACAACGGTGTAACGATGAAGCGTAACGATGACGCTTAACAATGCAATAGAGACAAAGTGGTTATAGTACGCTAACATATACCACCACCTCCACTGCCCCCTCTCCACCAGCCCCAGTATCAGATCCACCTACTTTGCCTCCTTGCCATAGTTGCTCCACCCACTAGGTGTCATACACAAGAGTCATCCTAGGGTCCTCTACATCTAGGTCATCTAATGGATCATCTAACTTCTCCTCTATAGGCTCAACTCGAGGCCATGAGAGTTGTACATTGTCTAACCTCCACATATAGACAATGACCTCATTGGGTACATCCTATTGCACCTAAAACTATCAAGTAATTCATTAGCATGCTCAGTACCATGTCAACCTAGTAGCCATCAGCTACGTATCACCCACCTCAGATGCTAATCGACCTCTACCCAAGATGAGCAATCCCTCCAAGGCTACAATATCACATGCTTTGGCCTCAATCTCTCCAATTATTTTGTAAAATGTAGGATGATACCCTGGTACATGTGGCTCTTACCCCACTCCTCAATGTGCATCCATCACACAGTATATGAGATATCTCTATCCACCATCTTCTGCTAGCTAGCCCATGGTAGTCCAATCAACCTACCCACTTGACTGTGCTCCCATCCAGTCGGCCTTCTTGACGGTCAAATTCTGAAGAGGGGTCATCTCGACCCGAGATGATCTGTAAATATAAAAAAGCAAAAAGTTCAATCAAACTTAACAATCAAAATCATGAAAAAAAAATAATACAAAAAAAAAGACCAACAAATGGACACATCAAACATTAACCTAGATAATGTGAAGTTCATTTACCTATTTTTCTTAATGTGGTTCACTTTACTTTAATCAACAAAAAAGTGAGAATGTGGTACTTACCTTCTGCTCTCTGACTCCTTTAGTCGGATATGCCTCAAGTTGGTCCATCGTCAGGTTCAATATGGGTTTTGGTAGTGCTCTACTTCAAAAACTTAGCTCTCCTCCTCACTATCTCACTCTTCTCTTATCGTGCATGGTGAAAATGAAATCAATTTCACAAAAAAATTACTATAAATAGTGACTGTATACTTGAACATCTAAGACGACCATGTGGTGCATCGCGGTCATGTGAGACGACCATCAAATTTACAAAATTCTATTAAAAAATTAAAAAATATATAAAAATCCCCAAAATTGTAAGAAGTCAAAATTGGTCAAACAATGTTATAAGGCATTGCTAAGCCCTCAAATTTTCAAAATTGTCCCCCCCCCCCAAAAAAAAAGCCTAATTTCATCATCTTGGTTAAGCGATTCGTTGCTTTCATCATTTTTTATCTCCTCTATCTACTCGTCACTTGAGGGGGTAGTCATATAATTACAAAATTTAAAATCAAATCAATAATCAAACACTCAAAAATGTAAATTGCGTTCATTCAAGAATAATTTCCAAAAATAATCATACACCCTTCTTGCTTGGGGCAAACAACAAGCAAAAATAAATTTAAAAAAAACAAAAGGGGCAGCTAAACTACCTATTTGGTATCCCTAAAGTCATCGACTATGGACTAAAGCTTGTCTTCCTATGACTGAAAGGTTACCAAAAATCAAGTATACTCAAAGCCATCGACTGTGGACTCATAATGTCTACCCATGGCTGAAAAGTTTACTAAAATCAAATCCATCAATGAGTTGGAAGCAATGATTTAACAATGCATGCTATTTCCATGATTGGGGTATTTTACATTGATTTGTTTAATGAATATCATTAACCATCAAATCGACCATTTTAGGTTATCTATTTTTGCTTTGCATTGTGCTTTTGCACAAAGCATCCCAAAAAGGGGCATCTATAGACACCTAAAACACATCATTTTGAGGAGACTACCTAAATGGAATTATTTTAGACAATTTAAATCACCTTGGGCAGCCTCAAGACTAAAATAGTGGTTTTCATCACTTAAACAGGTACAAATTTCCATAAAATTATGGCCATCTCGACCCGATATGACCTCCAAACCGTGGTCATCTCAACTTGATATGGCTACCAAAAAGCAAGTTTAAAAATAAAAAGGCACATATTTGGCATCCAAAACTACTAGTTAACTCTGTGCATGATCTCATGTTGGCATTAAGCGCCCCACATGGGCCAAATTAGAAAAAACTAATGCCATTATGAATCACATGATATTTTAGAGATAAGCATTTGCCTTTCTTAATGTGAACTTCCTGTTTGCTTTTTCATGCAAGGTGCCTTTGTCATTATTAGCTTCTATCCGAGAAGTCTATAAATTGGCACTTACCTATCAATTAAAAAAAGAACAGAGTTCAAGCTTTCACATAATGAAGTGCTACTATTTTTTATTCTCCAAGCCCGCTCATTGCTAAAACCATATTTCTAAACTACTGCAAAGGATTGAAAGTTTTGCTCTCATCTTGCGTATGATTAAACATCCAAGCTTTGTTGATAGATCCGATCCATCAAGTCACTTTTGCAGCATAATAATCCATCAAAAACTCTTCTCAGTCCATCCTCAAGATGCTTGGACCTAGTTACAAAGAAAAGCAGTCCCACAACAATGATCATCTTGATCCAAGACAGTCTGCAAACCTAATCATATCGACCCGAGACGGTCTCAGATAGATTGCAAATTTTCTTAATTTTCTATTTAGAGTAGTTCAGATATGCTTTTCTTATGCTTTTTGCACTAGTTTACATTTATTTCATGCATTTTCTTTCTTTCTATTTTAGCATTTATTATTTTTAATATGGGTCCAATCTCGATGGGCCCTACATATACTTTTGATACATTTCTAGTTTCTTTATGTGTAGACTACATGATTGCGAGAGTAAATGAGCACAAGATTCACATCATACTCACCGTGACAGTCACTAAAAACCTGCCCCAAGATGAACTATGAATGTAAGAGAACCCTTCTAAAGTGTACTAGGATGATTAAGAGGGGAAGAAAATACTCCTATTCTATATTGATTGTATCGCACTTATGAACCCCCTCGAGGGGATGGATAGGAATATGTTTCGATAAAGATAAAATTATCATTAATAAAAAATACCTAGCTCATTCTTATTGTTTTTATCATCGTGTTTTGATTACGTGCATGTGTTCATTATTACTTTATTGATACATAGTTTTCGAGCTTTCAGGTTCACCTACTCAAATATAGGCTACAAGGGTAAGTTCTCTATTCTAAATAGATCTTTAATCCAATTGATAACAACAAGAGAGTCTCCCAACACTTGAAGCTAGTTAATATTGTAATCAATTACAATTTTCAAGAGCAACTTCAAAGAAAATTCAAAAAAATTATTTGTGCCCACACACAAATAGGCCTTAAAGTTTATGTAGTGTGAGTCATGAAGATAAAGAATTCCCCCTTGTTGGAGAATATTAAATTATTTGGTACATGTCAATGTACCACCATGGGTACATGTTTAGATTAGGAGTTTGTCTTAGATTAGGATTTAAGTATTTACTTTATGCAAAGGAATAAATGCACAAGTATGTGCAATGATGTAAATGTGCATGTTGTCCACATGTACATGAGTCCTTTAGAATAGGAAGAACAAGTGTCATTAGTTAGGTGTGCATGTGCACAAGTGTCTATCATGCAGAATGCACATGTGTCCTTAGGGTAGGAAAGTGAAGAGTCACATACTAGTATATATATGTGACTAAGCATTGTAATAAGGGAGAGGACGCATGTATGATCCATGGCATGCACTAGTAAGAGCTCCATATATTGTATCAAGTTCAAATTTTTTTGAGTTTACTTTAATGGTTGTTTCATGAGTTATTTGAGAAGTTTTTCATGTTATTTTCATCCATATTAGTTAACCATTATCATAGATATAAGATAGCCTTCATATTTCCTCATTTGTGGTCTCATTTGCTTCATTACATACCTCTCAAAAGCTAACATGCCTACCCCACATACAAGTGAAACCCTTGATAAGCCCGGTCAAAGTAACCCCAAGGAAAATTTTTATTAGCACTAACATCCAAGATTACTTTTGGGCTTTGAGGAAGGTTTGGATTTAAAATACCATTCAACAAAAAATGAATTTGAGTAGCCTCTTGAAAGGTAGGAATAAGGGTATTTTGGAAGATATCATGGTTTCTAGCTATCCAAACTCCCCATGCCACCACAAAGGGGATAGCTTTGAAAGTATTCAGGACTCTCTTGTCAAACCACTTCTTCAAACACTCTTCCAAGAGTCCCCTTGCCAATTTCCTATACTCCCAGTTAACATCTCTACCTCCATCCACACGAACTTAGTATAAGCACAATCAACCAATAAATGATTGATAGTTTTTGCCTCTACATGACATAGAGTACACCTCTTGGGACCATGGAACCCCCTCTTCATTAAAACATCCCAAGTTAGAACTCTATTATTAAGAGCCAACCACATAAAGGTTTTGGTTTTTAAAGGTATCTTAAATTTCCAAATAGGTTTCCACCACCATGCATGTTCCCCCTACCTATTTTGATCAAACAAATATTTATAACCCATCTTGACAGAATACACACCCTTCATAATAATTTTTGACCAAAATAGTTCATCCTCCTCATCCACTCTAATGCTAACATGACTGGAAATGAGAGCTCTCACATAAGCCTACCATAACTCACCATTCCTTCCTACAATACCAAGATTATGGGCACTCTTTCAACCTTGCTACCACAAGGAGGTTGAATCATGATATTCCACCTGAGAGGGAGTTAAAAAACTAGCATCTTGCATAGAAAGTAAAATATCCCCCTGAATTTTGAACTCATTACTACTTCCAACCCATGGGTTAGCACCAATTCTCACCTTTGCACCATTACCAATTTTCCAAGGAAACCAATTGCCTATAATTGAAAAATCTTGGACAACTACTTTCCATAAAATGGACACCTTGCTTATAGAATTTTCAGGTTTCCTTATCCACTCTTCCATTGAGAGAGGTATTATATATTTATCCATTATCCAAAGACTATCTTGAGTAATTAGGATCTATAAACTTCTAGCTACCAAGGCTTTCCCAAAATGGTGAATAATTTTTAACCCTCAACCACCCTCTTCCTTATATTTTGCTATAAGTTTCCATTTGGCTAATGTTATACCTGTTTTATCTCTTTTACTATTCATAGAAATTTAAAACATCTTTTTCTGATTTTTTCCTTACCCCAAATGGTATGAAATCCAACCCATACCAATATACTGGAATCACCTCCAAAATAGATTTGATAAGTGTTAATTTACCCCCAATAGATAACCACATGTTACACCACAAAGATATTTTTTTTAATCTTATCCACCAACCAATCCCAATCCCTAATGCGATAGTCATTTGGCTTCAACATGAAACCCAAATATTTTATCCCTTCCTGTAACTCAATCTTGTGAAAGGAGATTATCCTCTAAAAAATTCTTTCATCTTCATATTCAAGTCCAAAACAAGACATGATACACTTCTCCAAATTTATTTCCATCGCGGTTGTTATACAATAGATCCTTAAAATATCATTACACTTGTTAACATCCCTTAGAGATCCATCACAAATCAACAAGGCATCATCCACAAATAATAGATGAGTTAAGGAAAGTGATTGACCCACATTAATTTCTTTTATAAGCCCCATTGTTCCAGCTTTCCTTATAGCCCTCCTCAATCCTTCTACAACCAAAAGAAACAAAAAATGAGATAAAGGACATTCATGTATGAGACCCCGCTTAGAGGAGAAGAAACTAGACAAAAAATTATTTATAAGAACAACAAAGAAAACTAAAGTCACACAACCCATAATCTAATTTACAACTTGAAGATTAAAACTAATGTGGAGAAGCATAATCCTCAAATACAACCAACAGACTCTATCATAAGCTTTGGAAAGGTCTAATTTTATCACAATAGCTGAAGGTCTTCTCGTATTTATAGTGTGCATGCCTTATTATGCCACTCCCACACCATCATGAATTTACCTTCCATTAAGAAAACCAAATTTCTCACTAGAAATGGAGTTCGAGAACTTGTTTTATCCTTGAAGCTATGATTTTGGAAATAATTTTATAAAGGCAATTGCATAAAGAGATTGATCTAAAGTCATCAAACAAATCAATATTTTTTCTCTTAGAAATTAGGACAATAAAGGTTGAATTTATGTCCCTAGGGATCTTCCTAGTAGCTTTAGTTTCTTCCACCACCCTAAGCAAATCTTCCCCAATCAACTCAAAGAAACCCAAAAATAACTCAACACCCCATCCATTTGGTCCCGGACTTTTATCCTTTTGAAAAGTAGAAATAAAAAATTTCAATTAATCTTTGGATATTTCTTCCAGAAACATCTCATTGGTAGCTTCATCAACAAATCTAGGGAAATAAGTGGTAAATTTAAGAATTTCAGCCAAGTTAAGCCTCTTAGGATCTTTGAACAAATTCTTGAAGTGCTCAAATCCAAGATCTACTATGTCTTTGAAAGACCTTACCTTTGATCCATTTCCATTAGGCATATCCCAAATGGCATTAATATTTCTCTTGTGATTGGAAAAATTGTGAATTTTTTTTATGTTTTCATCCCCTTCCTCCAACCAAATAGCTCTACTTTTTAGCCTCCATTAAGCCTCATGATCTAGAAAGATATTACATTTTTTCCCTTCAAGAACATTAATGACTTCTTTTGTCTCTAAAAAATATTTGCATCCATTGCCTCATAAAATTCTGCAATCTACCTCTCTATTAAAGTAAGTTTCTTCAACTATTATCTATACTTATTGAAATATCACTTAGAAGCAACAACTTTAACTTTCCTCATACTACTAGCATATTGATAACATGCAGATCCTCCCTTATTAGCATCAAAAGTGTTCTATTCTTTTTTAACCAGAGCCTAAAACTCCTCATCCTTCAACCAAGTTGGGTTAAACTTGAAAGGGCTAGAAGGTTTCCTCTCCTTAATGCCAAATTGAAGAAAGATAGGGAAATGGTATGATTTTTTCCTAGGGTCCACCCAATATTTGATTCTCTCTCCAATAGCCAAAAGACCAACAATTACAAAAGTCTATCCAATATTTTAGCCACATAATCCTCTCCCACCCTATAATTACGCTAGGTAGGGACAATTTTGATAGGCTCCACATCAACCAAATCTGCCTATTTAAACTTATGAGTAAATAATCAACTTGTGGATTAAATCTTAATGCAGTCCCCTAGACCTCTGCTCTTTTCAAAGTAAAATTTAGATCTCCCCCTAATATTAAATTCCATTCCTACAAAAATTCATTTAACAAGAGTGTAACCCAATACTGTACTTTGCTCTTATAAGGCCCATAAATATTTGCCACTGTAAAGGATTTTCCTTGCTCCATAGAATAAAGCTCGACTCCTATCCCCCCCAAGGTAAAAAAAATTAATTTGATAGGCCTAAAATTCCTGTTCTTCTAGCCCAAAACCAAACCTCCAGATCTACCCTTATAATCCAAAGAGAGAAGATCTCATTTAAAAATGTGTTAATAATACCTTCAACTTTTGAACCCACACTCATAGTCTCTTGCAACATCAAAATATATGGCTGATGTAATTGCAATAACCTATGTAGGGTAGTATTTTTTGAGTCACTACCCAAACCCCAAATTTTAAAATAAATAATAAGCATTAATTTATTCTTTTTGGGTATGGCTTTGATGCACCTTGCCGGAGCCATAACTTGTGAACTATACGCCCGTTGGCCTTGAAATTTAATAGGTGGTTTTTTGTGTGTGTTCTGCATCAGGAAAATATTTTATTGGCTTGAATCTCCAAAAAACATGTTTTTGGGACCTAACTCCTTCATCTAGTGTCCTAAAATTAGATTTTAGAATAGGTTCGTGGGTTTTTTGGGTTTTTTTGCATGTTAGAAGTTTATTATATTTTGTTATACCTTAAGTTGAGACCTAATATTTTAAATTAAGGTTTGTTATTGTAAGAGGGATGTGTGCACCGAATTTGGGTGCAATCCGAATCATTTCTATTTTTAGCATTTTTTAGAAAAAGATATTTAAAGGGTTTCTTTGGTTTTCGATTGCTATATGATGGGTTGTAATATTTTGGAGAAAGGGTGTGAATTCAGGAATGAGAAGAATATTGATTTGCAGGTTTCTTCCATTATATTACATTTGTGTTATGTGATTGGAGTCCATTTTGTTGGTCTCTTATAGCTAAGTTTACACCATTTAGTATCAGAGCAGGTGTGATATCGCTAGTGAAGGGAAGATGCCACCTAGAAGATATGCCTAGATGAATAGGAAGATCAAGGATCTGAATGCAAAAATAGCATGACTAACTGGTGTGATTGATAACATGGGAGAGAGACATCCTAGGGCACATGCAGATCAAGGATCTGATGATGAAAACGTACCTGAGGAATGTGGATCTGAGATCCACACAGAAGCAGAACCAGGGGATCCAGAGGAAGAAGGGCATAGTTTTGAAAATTGGCTGATACGAGCTCTAGAGGGGCTTAAGGGGAATCAAGATAGGATCAAGATCAAGGTTCCCTAGTATGCTGGTGGGTTGAAACCAAAGGAGTTGATCGATTGGATCAATAGCCTAGAAAAATATTTTGAATGGAGTAACCTTGCTAAAGAGAAGAAGGTTAAGCTTGCATGCACAAAGTTGAAGGGACATGCATTTATTTGGTGGGATCATTTATAGACTACATGACAGAGGAATGGAAAGGAAAAGATCAGGGATTGGACAAAGATGAAGAAGTTACAGGAAAAATTTATACCTGTATACTACTCCTAAACCCTATTTCATTGATTTCAGAATCTTCGACAGAAGGATCAAAGCATTAAGGAGTATACTAATGAATTCTACAAGATATCCATTCAAGTGGAGCATAATGAGACGGAGGACCAAAATGCTGCCAGGTATGTAAATGACCTAAATTTTGCTATCCAAGATGATATGAGCATGCATCACACTCTTATAGTGGAGGATGTGTATCAAATGGCCCTCAAGGCAGAGGAGAAATTGAAAAGGGTTAATAGAAGAGGTAAGAAGGGATTCACACCCTCTTCAGGTCGAGGTCGAAGTGGATCTAATTTTCTCAAGGGAGAATCCTCAATACCTGCTAAACAAGAATATGGGCAGAATCTGAGAGGAAGAGGATACCAACGAGGTAGAGGTTACGGTGGTGGAAGAAATTGGAATGATACAAGAAGGTTGTATACCTGTTATGGATGCAATGAGGAGGGGCATAGAGAATTTATATGGAATTTACAAGGAAGGGTCAATCTGGTTTATATGGAAGAACAAGATGAGGATGAAGTTGTTGTTGACATGGGGGAAGCACTTATGATAAGGAGGACATTGATTGTTCCTAAGAAAGAGAAGGTGCAGAGCAAAGCAAAGGGACAGACCATAGATGGTGATGATTCTGGGTTGCAAATGAACATATTTCAAATAAGATGTACATCAGGAGGGAAGGTATGTAACATTATCATTGATGGTGGTAGCTCTGAGAATATGGTGTCAAATGTCATGGTTGATAAAATGAACCTAGAATGTGAAAATCATCCTTATCCATATTGCATCTCATGGGTTAAGAAGGGGAATGAGGTAATAGTAGATCAGAGGTTTTTAATTAAATTTTCAATTGGGAGTACTTACAAGGATGAAGTGTGGTGTGATGTGATCCCTATGGATGCATGTCACATTATGTTGGGAAGACCTTGGCAGTATGACAGGGATACTAGCAATAATGAGATAAAGAATACTTACACATTCTAGAAGGATGGTGTAAAGGTAGTTCTTGTACCTTTGAAAGAGGATGGTTTGAGTGAGAGCTTGTTGAAAATGAAGGTGTTTCTTGCAGAGATCAAGGATGCTAGCTTATGTTATGCCTTAAGAACTAGGAAGCTAGAAATAGAGGAAGTGGTTGTACCTATAGCACTAGCTAAGTTTCTAAGTGAATATAAAGATGTCACACCAGAGGAGTTACCAGATGGGCTACCACCAAAGAGGTATATCCAGCATCACATGGATTTGATTCCAAGATCAACACTTCCAAATCAGGTAGCTTATCGATTGAACCTGACATAGAATGCAGAGTTGAGTAGGCAAGTGCCAGATTTGATAAAGAAGGGATTAGTTAGGGAGAGTATGAGTCCATGTGTGACTCCATAATTACTGACCCCAAAGAAATATGGTAATTGGCAGATGTGTGTGGATGGTAGATCCACAAACAAGATCATGATAAAGTATCGATATCCTATGTCGAGGGTGGATGACATGATGGATGGATTGGCTGGAGATAAATACTCCAATAAAATTGATCTGCGGAGTGGCTACTACCAGATCAGGATTAGAGAAGGGGATGAATGGAAGACAACTTTTAAGACAAAATATGGGTTGTACGAGTGGATGGTGATGCCATTTGGGTTGTCTAATACACCCAGTACATCTATGTGGTTGATGAACATAGTACTCCAGGAATATAATGGTAAGTTTGTGGTTGTGTATTTTGATTATAGTAAAAGTGAAAAAGAGAATTTGTTACACATAAAATTAGTGTTAGATGTGCTCAAGAAGGAGAAATTGTATGTCAACTTGAAGAAATATAGATTTCTTCAAGATAGTTTAGTGTTTTTAGGATTTGTAATCTCAAGAGATGGCATGAGGATGGATGACGAGAAAGTGAAGGTGATTCTGGAATGGCATCTTCCATGAACTATAACAAAAGTAAGGAGATTTCATGGCCTAGATACCTTTTACAGAAAGTTCATCAGGAACTTCAGTAGTATAGCTACCCCTATAACTGAGTGTACGAAGGGGAAAGAGTTTGTATGGACTACGACATCAATAGAGAGTTTGAACTCTTGAAGAAGAAGGTGTCAGAAGACCCTATTCTAGTGTTACCAGATTTCAGTAAGGTGTTTGAGGTTGATTGTGATGCCTCATTTGTTGGAATTGGTGGTGTCTTAAGCCAAGAGGGCCGACCTATAGCATTTTTAGTGAGAAGATGAATGACGCAAGGAAGAATTATTCTACATATGATGTGGAATTTTATGCAATTATGCAAGCATTGCAACATTGGAGGCACTACTTACTCTCAAAGGAGTTTGTGTTGTTTACCGATCATGAAGCATTGAGGTATGTCAACTCTAAAAAAAGTTAAATAGCAGGCATGCCAAATGGGTTTCATTTTTTCAATAGTATAAATTTGTCTTGAAGCACAAGTTGAGTAAATGAAATAAGGTTGCTGATGCATTGAGTAGGAAAGTCTTCTTGTTGACCACTATGGAGAATGAAGTGGTAGGATTTGAGGGGATTAAAAATATGTATGAATCTAATATAGATTTTGGAAATATTGTGCAACAGTGTAAAAGTGCGGTAGAGGGTGAGTCTCATACTATTTTTAAAATGTATTTTTTACAAAATGGTTACTTGTTTAAGGGTAATAGATTATGCTTTCCCAATGGCTCTATGAGAGAGAACATCTTGAGAGAATTACATAGTGGGGGTTTGGTTGGTCATTTTGGAGTAGCCAAAACTACCACTCTTGTAGAGGAGAAGTACTATTGGCCAAAAATGAAGAGAGACATAATCAGGTTTATCTCTAGATGTAGAGTATGTCCAATGGCTAAGGTCCATGCATAAAATACAGGGTTGTATATGCCACTGCCAATTCCTATAGGACCATGGATTGATATGAGTATGGATTTCATGTTGGGGTTGCCCAAGACACAAAGGGGTAAGGATTCAATTTTTGTTGTGGTAGATAGATTTTCAAAAATGGTGCATTTCATTACCTGCCAGAAAACTCATGATGCAACTAGGATTGCAGTCTTATTCTTTTATGAGATTGTGTGGTTGCATGGTGTTCCAAATACTATTACTTGTGATTGGGATACTAAGTTCTTAAGTCACTTTTGTAGGACGTTGTGGAAGAAGTTGAACACCAGGCTACAGTTTAGTAGTGCTTACCACCCACAGACCGATGGGCAAATAGAAGTAGTGAACAGAAGCTTGGGAAACCTCTTATGGTGCATAGTTGGAGAAAAACCAAAACAATGGGATTTAGCCTTGAAAGGAACTTCTACGAGTTCCTGACTTTAATTGTAATTATTTTATTAATCAATAACTAGAAGATACACGAACAACGATGAGAATGCATAGATAAATAATTGGATAAACTCAAATTGATGTTAGCCACTTAAGGTGGGCACACCCTCGCCGTAAAGGCAAATATGCGAGAACGCAAATGAAAATACATTGATGATAAGATGATTCCTAATCAACCTACAACTATATATAATGATAAATCAATAAATTAATTATCACTTGGAAATATAGCCGACTTGGCTATATTGGTATTGTAACATGGCTCCCTCCCTTAAAAGCTTTGTCCTCAAAGCTTGAGAAGGACTGGAAAATATTCTTTTTCTGCCTTGTAGCATCGTCTTCTGGAAGGCCCTGCCACTGAATTAGGAATTCTTGAATACGACATGGTCGATTATGGTTTACTCTAGATTGTAACATTGCTGGTGGTCTTTGTCAAATTCTCTCAACTTTCAACAGTCAAAATATTTCATTTCACAGCAGTATTTTGAGTAGAAACAACCAAAGGGTGTCCTCCAAATTATTGAGAAATTGTCGTAAAAAAATTGCTGAAAATTTATCATCAAAAGTTGCTTCAAAAAAATTGTTGCTGCCAATTTAATTTCCCAACGGCTATTTTGCTTGGTTTTAATTGACGCTCCTTTTCACTTTTCAATAACCGATCTGCTTTTACCCTTCTTACTCTTCAATATTAATTGATGGCAAAGCTAGTTTGACTGGCGGTAAGCTTTACAATTTTTAAATGACCCACGAAGATATGATGATGATAATGTCCGATGATTAATATCATCTCTCGTAATACCACTATGTGTATTCTCCCACGTGGCTAGGGTTTAAATTATAGTTTTCACCACTATAGAAGAAAAAATTTAATATTTTGCCTGCTGCGTTCTTATACTGCGAAATGCAAACGTTGTCTAAAAATTTAGGTTACCACCAATAATTGTATGAATGCCTTACTGCTCTAAATCATCCGATATGAATTTTCGTAGCAAGCTTCCTGTTATGCTAACCAAATTCTGGAATCAATGTCTTTTGTTTTCTGTGAACGATCACCTAAAAAAAAAAAAAATTACGCACTTCTAGATCGATAGCTCTTTTCAATGGCAATAAAATAAAATGATTGGATGAAATCCATGCAGTCTTAGGCACTAAATTGGAAAATATTTACTTCAAGAAACTGTAGCAAACCGAATAAATTTGTCATGTATTGCTGGATGTTATGATTGGTTGACGAGTTTGGTTTCTTTCACATTTTGATGGATTCTGTTGTGATCAGTACCACATATAAACTTGCTACTAATATCAATCGACCATATTTCTCGTTGATTTTGTGATCATTTTATTTGTAACTGTAGAACGCTTTGTTTCTTAACTAGTGACTAGTTTGTGGCCGCGATCTTTTCCACTTGGCAATTCGTTGCTTCCACGATTTCACAAGACACAACGTGTCGTTAATTCCCACTAGACGGTGAGCTATCCAGATAATTTTAATTCCTCAATATTTGTCTTCTTAATATATAATGTAATTTTGACTTCGTTATTCTCACGAAAGATAACGTGAATGCGATATCGTAGTGATTTGGAAAACGAGGTGAACGATCTCCAACTTGGCACGGCTCAAAAATTTTAACAACGTTGTTTGAAATAATGAAATGTTGGAGCAGATAAATTAATCACGTACCTTCGCACGATTTATTTATTTCTCCGATGTATTGAAAATACCTTCGCACAATTCGAAATTAGCTTGACGATTGACTATGACGTCCTCTTATCTCCTTATTTTTTGTTAACATTAAAACATTGTTTATGATGCTTGCTCCTGATTGATTGTTTCCAAGACACGCGACTGCTGCCCTTTGGACAAATGTTTTTAGGGTTACCAATAATTGAATCCTTCGAACACCCGTAGATTACTTAATTTTTGGGTTGGGCTGGACACGAATTAAAATTCTTGATACCGAACGCCTAATTTAATACTTATGTAGACGAGACGAGTTGTGCCCACCCGAACGCGTTTTAATACTTCCTTTTGATTGGTCCCGAGACGAGTTGCCTGCTTCGGCGATACTGCTATGGTTTGGACGTCTAAATCCTTTGACATTTTTGTGAATCTTGCCTACGCAGGGTTTTCAGATATTACGAAGGTGTTTATCGTGCATTGTGGACGTCCAACTGCCGATGTGAGCCGCTGTTAGACGGTGACTCTCTCTGCGTGAAGACGCTATGACAAGTAGACGTGTTTGAATGAAACTGTTGGGATCACCCAGTTTAACTACCAGCCTGCCTCGATTCACGCATTCACTTCGTTAGGAATTAAGCTATTTTGATGACATGAATTTGCGTTTTCGAAGAGCGTTTGTTGGATTCCTATGCCTGCGAGCTTCTACGTTGGATGTGAGCGCTGGAAGTGACGTAAGTGGGGACTGCACAATTAAAACTGGAACCGATATGTCCACCCGGCCTCGAGAAATCGCCTAACCTGATACCACATGAAAGGAACTTCTACGAGTTCCTGACTTTAATGGTAATTATTTTATTAATCAATAACTAGAAGATACACGAACAACGATGAGAATGCACAGATAAATAATTGGATAAACTCAAATTGATGTTAGCCACTTAAGGTGGGCACACCCTCGCCATAAAGGCAAATATGCGAGAATGCAAATGAAAATATTGATGATAAGATGATTCCTAATAATAAATCAACCTACAACTATATATAATGATAAATCAATAAATTAATTATCACTTGGAAATATAGCCAACATGGCTATATTGGTATTGTAACAAGCCTTGTCACAAGCCGAATTTGCATACAACAGTTCAGTGAATAGGTCGACAGGTAAATATCCTTTTCAAATTATTTATGGTCAAAATCCTATAGGTGTATTAGATTTGGTTGAGTTACCAATTGGAGAAAAAGTTAGTGATGATGAAGCATTTGCTGAGCATATCCAAAAAGTGCAAGAGTTAGTGAGGGAAAAATTGCAGAGTAGTAATGTTCACTACAAAGAGTTTGTTGATGCACATAGAAGGTTGAAAGTGTTGTGATATGGTCATGGTTCATCTTAGGAAGGAAATATTTCCTAAGGGGGCGTATAACAAACTGAAACTTAAGAAAATTGGGCCATGCAGGATTTTGAATAAAATCAATGATAATGCCTATAAAGTGGAGTTGCTCGATGAATTTGATATTTCACCCATTTTTAATGTTTCTAATTTATTTTAGTATCCTGGTATTACTGAGGATGGTGAATTATAGGAGACAGTAAATTGGTCACGACAGATGCCTAAGAAGAAAAAAGATAGAGTTGCACAGGTTCTCGATAAAAAGGTGATCACTACCAGACATGGGAGCTACAACAGATACCTGGTTCAGTGGGAAGGATTATCGTAGTCATATAACACTTGGGTTTTGAAGTCAGAGCTAAAGAAAATTGATAACCAATAGCTACAAGATTTCAATTCAGCTAAACTTGTAGGATCTGAGTTCTTTTTCACCAGAGGAGAATGATGCACCTTGCCGAAGCCATAATTTGTGAACACCCATTGGCCTTGAAATTTAACAGGTGGTTTTGTGTGCATGTTCTACATTAGGAAAATATTTTATTGGCCTGACTCTCCAATAAACATGTTTTCAGGACCTAACTCCTCCATCTAGTGTCCTAAAATTAGTTTTTAGAATAGGTTCCCGTTTTTTTTGGGTTTTTTTTGCATGTTACAAGTTTATTATATTTTTTTATACCTTAATTTGAGACCTAATATTTTAAAGTAAGGTTTTTTATTGTAAGAGGGATGTGTGCACCAAATTTGGGTGCAATCCGACTCATTTCTATTTTTAGTAGTTTTTAGAAAAAGACGTTTTTAGGGTTTCTTTGGTTTTCGGTTGCTATATGATGGATTGTAATCTTTTGGAGAAAGGGTGTGAATTCAAGAATGAGAAGAATATTGATTTGTAAGTTTCTTCCATTATATTGCATTTGTGTTATGTGATTGGAGTCCATTTTATTGGTCTCTTGTAACTGAGTTTACACCAGGCTTGCTCTAAGTGCCCCAACAATTTATTTTTATTTGCCACTCTTGATATACATTAAATATTTGTCCTTGGAAATTTTAATATTAAATTTTCTCTCCAAAATAGCAGTGGTTTTGATGTCCAAGATAAGCCCTACTACTACTATTGACTCCTCAAGAATGACTACTAACTTTTGAGATCTAATATAATATCTAATTGGTCCCTTGAAAGACTCTCTGCCCTCAAAGGAGGATGCAAGTGGTGATGTAGACCTTGGACATGTAGATATTGCTGGAATGATAGAGGGTTGACTAGTAGGGAGTTTATGGAAGCCTTCCATTTTGTTTCCTTTATCCTTCATGAGATGCTTTTGATTTTCTCCCTCCAAAGTCAAGGATTGTAAGGGGTTAAATGACTCCTCCCTGAGAGACAACCTCCACCCAAGAGGGTGATTCAAGGAACTAAGAGAATTGTTATGTGGAGGAGGTACCTCCTTGGACATAAGGGAAGGATCCTCCTTCCTCAAAATATAGTTTTTATCAGGTCGTCAATTTGTCCCAAATTTGTATCCCTAATACTTCCACTATCTTGAATAAATGGTAAATGAAGATATCTTTCCTCCATGTTATATCCATTTCCTAGTCCACCCTTGTTATCTAAGGAGGTTTGAGTCCCTAATTCTTGATTCTTATGCCTTCCCCCCCATTTTTGACCATACCATCCACTCTCATTCTGATATTGTGGTTCTCAACAACCTTTCTTCTCCAATCTCTTCTTTTAGCCCATAATATTTTGGTCATACATGACACCATGAGCAACAAAAATGTATCTTCACATACTCAAGATTTTAGACATAATACCCTTTACCAATATCAATATCTATGGTCTCCAAAATACCCTCCTGTAGATTTATTTCCACCAGAATCTTAGCAATAAAATATGCAAATCCACTCAAGCATGCTTGGTCCAAATCCATAAATGATCCTAAATGATTTCCAATTTCCTTCAAAATCCTAGATGACCACTACTCCAAGGGCAATCCTGGTAAATTTACCCAAAAAATTTGTATTGATTTGGACTCCATTATTGATTAAAATAAGGGGGTCATTATTTTAAGGACAAAGCATATGAGCCCCAAAACCACCTTCTTTGTTGAATTATACCTATATCCTCCATCTATTTGAATGAAAAGGTTAACCAACCTTGAACCAAGATATGAAAAGTATGAACATATCCTAATAGAGGACTCTACACCCTCTTTAACCACTAAGTAAGCAATTTTTCTGAGTATAATTTTCCATATAACATCCATGTTAGTGTTTTTACTTCCATATTTAGAACTCTATCTAGTAGTATGTCTTCACCTAAAATCAAATTTACTCTCCCCTATTTGAGCTTAACACACTTTTTTTCTTTTCTTAGAGTAGGATATGTTGTCATTGACTATAGTGTTCACCTCTTTGCTAAAACCTAGCATCTCCCCTCTCTCCATAATCCCTTCCATGAAGCTTGTACTAGAAAAGAGATCATTTACCCCCAACCTATTCCTGTAAACTTCTCTTTGTGGTAACCTCCCAAGACCTCACTTCCATAAATCCTAGATCACCATCCAAAAATCTCATTTTCATGTGGTTAGGTGAAAACTCTGTTGACATGTTGATAGGATAGGAATAAGGTTATGAAGAATTAAAAACCTAAACTATTAAGCTCTCTTGCATAGAACTGCCCAAGTTAGGAAGACTATTCATTGAAGGATGTGGACTACAAGAAGGATTTGTAATAATATTATGTCTAATAATACATTTGGATGTAGTTTCTTTTGAGGAGAGGTCACTAAAATATTTGGTAACAAGTATTCCAAAGGCTTCCTCTTTGATGAAAGGGAGTCCTCAACAAAAGGGTTAGACTCCCTCTTCGACTTCCAAGTGGCTATCAACACATCTTTCATTGGAAATATAGAATTTTAACCATTATAACTGGAGTGTAGTCCATAAGATCAATCATATCCTCCACCATACACTTCAAACCAATTAATCATGGGATGTTGACTAAAGCATCCAAAGCAATATCTTCTAGGCACATTTTCTCAATAATCAATATGTTTTCTTCCCAATCATCTTGCTTTTATATTAAATGATAAACTATATTAAGCAAGAGATAGATTATGATCCTAAAGAAGGTCTATAGTATCAGAAAAGGAGAAAATAATGGCTATAGATATGGGGGTAGTAGATGGATTAAATCTTGTTGATATATGCAGGTTATTTATATAGAAAGATATTGATAAGCATGCAAAGTTTCCTGGTCAAAATATCTTCACCCTAGTCTCCCCGAGAGCTATTGTATCCTTGAAAAGTTGTAATCAGGATGAGTCCATAAAAAATGACACAATCCCTCAAAAATCCAAATATGACAGTCTACTATATGAACTAAACTACACCCAGGCTAACTCCATAGGAATAGAAGTTCTAAAAGACCCCAACTAAAAATCTAGTCAAAGTGCTTCTAACCCAAAAACAAGAATCAACTCCTCCCTTTGTCTACATAAGTTGTAGTCCTACTCATATTCAAAAACCATTATGTATTTCAAGGCTAGCATCAGGTATGCATCCTACTATCTTCATCTACCTATCCTAAGTCTCCTACATCCCAAAGATTTCTGTTGAAGTTAAGTGATTTAAAAAATATAAGTTGGTTTCCAAACTCAAGCCAGCTACACCATGGACTCTTTTGTAATCTCCTTTGTTTCAGTAATTTCCCTTAAATGGTATTCAACTTCCCACCATGATACACTATATATAGTAAACCAAATTCTCTCTACTAATTTTATAGAATCATTGGGCATAGTGAATATAAGGGTTTAGCACAACCAAAATATCACATTGCCTACAAAGTGTTATACCTTAAAGCCTTTTGGGATACTGATGAGTTAAAATTTCAATTACCCATCAACCTTGATGTAACATTCCTGTCTGGCCAAGCTTACCACAATCACCAACCATTATAGTCAACTGAGGATTTACCCCATATCATGGGTGCTAAACAGGACATAATGCCATTGTATTCTCATTTTTTTTAAATCTTATTTTTGTTGTAAAGAGTATCACTGCTACATATGCACATCCACTTCAAACTTAACCCACCTCCATCCCATTATGCAAAACCACCCTCATTCAGGAAATTTATCAAACACTTTGAATGTAACTTTAGATCCTTCTCCTTTTTCAAATAAATCCATAAAAACTTACATTGTAATAACAACCCCCTGATTCCTTCTTAAAATTATTAATCACAAACCACATCACTTTGACATTGAGTAGCTTGAAGGCCACATGTAGGAAGAAATGTATCTTAACTCATTCCAAATACACTTGAGAGGAGGTATCAACAGTTCATAGCCCAACTAATTTTGAAAAATCCTCTATATTCTCATCGTCTTGGGCATTGCATCTCTTCAAAACATTTTTTCAAATACTTGTTGAGAATCCTCAAAAGGCCCACCTGCATTGCCTCCCAGGCTTATTCATCTTATGACTATTCTAATAAGAAGCTCCTAAACATCTAAGATTCTATAATCACCATCTACAATTCAATCAGCAAGCTCCTAAATATGCTTCATCCTAAAACCATTTTAGAGCTTCCAGATCTGCTGCTGCTGCCATATCTTTCCCATACAAGTGGTATTGAAAAATTTCTAATCAAATGGTCTCAAATTATTTATTTATCTTCATCTTACTTTTTCTGTAAATATTTTCATTGCTACAAGTGCACATCCAATTCGAGCTTATCCTACCAACATCCCATTTTGCATGGTCAATCTCATTCAGGTAGTTTATCAAACACTTTGTGTGTAACTTTAGATCCTTCTCCTTTTTCAAATAAATCCATAAATACTCTCACCATAAGAACAATCCCCTTGATTCCTTTGTGTGCCTCATCACTTTAACATTGAGTAGCTTAGAGACCACATGTAGGAAAAAATGTATCCACAAATAATTTCTTCCAACTACACTTGAGAATAAGCCTTAACACCTCATCTAACAACTAATTATGAAAAATCCTATATATCCTCATCGTCCTAGGCAGTGCATATCTTCAAAATATATAGTCAAATACTTGTTGAGCATCCTCAAAAGGTCCCCCTTAATTGCCTCCTAGGATTATTAATCTTATGACTATTTCTATATGAAGATCTTGAAAATTTATATTTTGAACCCCAATAATATTGAAACTATTATAAAAAGACAACAATATCCAACAATAGTATGCACAACAGTTTGTACCACCTAGGGTTTTAACATTTTTAGTTTCAAGGATTTGGAAGGGTAGGTTCTGAGTGATGAGGTACAATATGTTCTAAGAGTGGCACCTTCATATCCAATGGTAGTACCTACCATGGATGGATGACAACAATGGGTAGTGGCAGTGGTGCAGTCACAACAACCATAGGAGTAATTATTACTATATTTTTAACAACCATCTAAGTTATGAACATAGGTAGGCATTTTTTTTTGCTTGAGAAAAAGGGGTTGTACTCGAGTCCCCCACCATTGAAAAATCATAAATCTCTCCTATAGATATTGAGAGGTTATAAAATTATTCAATTCTCATCTCAATTGATGCTATAATAGTATTCTATGACAATATTTTTGACTACATATTCTATGACAATTACATTTATGATTCCAAAGTGGTTACATACATGATTCTATGACACATACCTACCTATATCTAACTTAATATGTGGTCCACTTCTAACTTAATACATGGTCCAATTTACATACAATATCATATGCCACTATGAGTTACAATTGTGGGGTATGTAACATACCACCCCCTTAAAGAAGATTTGTCCTCAAAGCTAAAATATTGGAAACTAATATTGAAACTCATGCAATGGCTTCTATGTGGAATCTTCTAGTTACAACCCCTACCACTACATAAGTACATTAGTGATATATTGGGAGCAAAGATATTGAGTCTTGCGATCTAGCATGAATGCAAGCTGTAAAAGAATGGATCCTTTCTCATATATTTCAAGTAGGATTATTTGTACTTGGGCATGCACTTTGCCACCTTCTTTAGACAAGATACATGAAAAATTAGGTTAATCTAGGATGTAGTCAACAACATCCTCTATATGTTGGAGTACCTTGTAGGGTCCATAGAATTTAGGTGCCTTGTGTCGACTGTTTTGTTTTAAGGATATTTGCTTGAAAGGTTGAAGATAAATAAAGATCATGTGATCTTCTACAAATGTCCTCTTGGTTTTGTGTTTATTTACTTGCTATTTCATGTGGTTCTATGTAGTTTCTAAATTATATTTTGGAGCAACTAAGACTTATTGCCTATGATTGAGGACTATTTTAATTGCTTCAACCTTTGATTTTACTGGAAGGTAAGAAGTAAGTGTTGGAGGTGGTTGAACATAAAATATCTCATACAATGTCATATTTGTGGTTATATAAAAAGTGGCATTGTATCATAAGATAAATTTTCTAGATCTAATATGAATACGACTAGATACAACATTAGAAAAATCATATATTTTTAATATATGAAAAGAAAAAATATGACACAAAAATGTTTACAAATGTATACATTTTTAATAGGATATTTCCATTAACTAGGTAGCCTTGAAAAATTCACCAAGCACCATCATATACATAAGCTCCATCTAGGGTAAAGAATGCTCTGAAAAAATAAATGATATATCAAATATGTGGAAATAGTTTAATTCTCTAGAGATGAAAATGGTTCTATTGGGGGTTGTTTTTTCGGACTGGTGCTTCCTAGGGATCCCTGTTTGGTTGGGGATCCCTTCCCTTTTTCCCTCAGGCTTCCCCCTGGGGTTTTTTGCAGGTTATTCGCATGGATCTGGTCCCCTGCGTTTCTCGGTGCGGTGGAGGTGATGGTTTAGGGTTTGGACAACTTCCCCCTTTTTCTTGTGAATCCTCGGCGGGCTCTGTGCTTGGACGGGATTCTTGGTCCCTGCTGCTGGGATCCTCTTCTATTTTCTCGGGGCGGGTTCTTTGTGGTGCAACTCTTTGGTCACTTCCTGATGGGATGGATCCTCTCTGTGCTGGCTGTCGGCTTCCTGCAGGATGGCTCTCGCTGAACGGAATGTTTTCCCGATGGGCGGGATGGTTTCTCCACAGGGCGGGATCTGCCAAATCCGCCGGTTTTCCGCGAGGCGGGATCCTTTCTTTTCTCGCTTGGTTTCCGGATGGCGGGATTTCCTCGTTGCTTCCCGCTAGGCGGGACTATTTGTGGTGGTTTTGATCGCTTCCGCGAGGCGGGATTTTATTGTAACGATTTTTCTTTGCTTCCTATTGGGCGGGATCTTCTCGATGGTGGTTTTTGGCTACTCCCCGGTGGGCGGGATCTCCAAAACTACTTTCTTTCTTATTTGTCTGTTTCCCGCTGACGAGGATTGTTTCATGCTTACTGTTACCGCTGGGCGGGATTTCTGTTTTGGTGTTCAGTTTCAAGGGATTGATGCCCTAGGCCCATTGCTTATGTAATCAAGTTTTTTTAGGGGTTACGTTTTCTGTAATAGGATTATACATAAAGCCAGGAGGCATGATGCAAGGCTGATTTTGTAAATAAGGTTTTGGGATCCTCTATAAAAACTCTTTTTTAATCTACTATAATAATTACCAAAAAAAAATGGTTCTATTGGAAATTAATTATGCAAGGCATCTTGATCCATGGACTGCCATACGCTATATGTAAGGGTATGTAAAATATCTCGTAATTATTCTAAATCTACATTAATTGTAGACATAGAACTTAAACTAACAAAATTAATTTTGTAGACAATTAAGATATAAGAGTTATATTGGTAGACCTAGAACTTAAACGAACAAGTTGTTGTCCCTTCATCGTAGCTCATCAAAAATGATAATAAATATTTTAAATATCCTAAAACATATTACATTTTACAAAATCATGCAAAGTCTTATAGTTTGTTTTTCAAGACTCCTTAACATGCTATACTTTAAAAAATATTATTTATAACTTATTATCAGAAATAATATTTTTTTTGTGTGGTTAATATAATACTTATATAGATTGTATATATTACTTTTATATATATCCAGCAGGGCCAGATGATGGGCCAAGCATTTGTAACTTTTCCATATACAGAACTTGCAAACCATGCATTGAAAATGGTACATTGGTATGTGTTAAAAGGAAAACCAATGATAATCCAGTTTGGGAGAAATCCTTTAGTTGGCAAAGTGAATTGACTAGTGGAAAATCTAAGGATAGCATAGGCACTCCAAGAGCTTGTTGATCTAAAAAAACAACTTCAACCAATAGATGGTGAATGAAGATATTTGCTCATAGCACTAGAGTCATACTGGCTTAGTATTAGGTATACAATACAGCTATATTATTACAATTGTATCTATCAATCTATTGGAAGTGCAATTTATTTAAGCAAGTAATAATTTTAGAGGTCTTCTAAAGGTCAAATATGCTATATAGGCTCTATACAAAAATATTGATGTTTTGAGTGTCACACATCACTGTCACAAATGTGTATTGTAGATTTGTAGAGCATCTAGAGACAATAGTATGACTGATAAATGTCAACTATTATTTCTATGAATTTTTTTCTATATGGATACCTATGAATATTTTCTCTTTTTTACTTGCCACAAAATCCTTGCTTCTAAGGTAGATTTAGAAATCTAAATAATTATGATACTTATCTTGATCTTATTCACTTATGCTAAGGTTTACATTTTAGTTTGAGATTTTAATATAAAATAACTATGGCTTCTTTCTCAAAATATAAAGTTTGTGATGTTTTAAAGGTCCTAGTTAAAGAATAATTTTTGATAACATAACCAACTATAAAATGATTCATGCATGGCCTTTGTAAATTGTAGTAAGCAAAGAAAATTGATTTCCAACTGTTGTGGTCTTTGTCATATAATGTTACAAGAAGAGAGGTCATATACAATGGATATCTTAAATAATATACCACTACCAACCACAAAGCATACTGTATTTCTCTTGTGTAGGGATTGTAAGCAGTAAAATATATTATTATTTGAATTTGTGTATATAGAACCCTTCTTATTTAACGTCAAACAAATAGAACATAGAAAATCAGTGCTTACCATATGAAATAATGGATAATAATCAAAAGAACTTGCTAATTACTTGGTCTTGTGTCATTGACCACAGTAGACGAGGAGACTATAATCCCAAATCTATAATGATATACAAGAATTTCTTGTATGGATACAATAAGTAGGTGATTTATGTTTACTCTTAAGCCACAAAGAAGAATGTGTATTTTTTTACCCTACAATAATTAGTTTATTTCTGAGTTTGTTTTGTAAGGAAACAAGATTTCATATTGCAATGTCATAAACAAGATGAAATCAAACTTAAAAATGGTGACTTAATTTTAATCTAAAGGCCCTCATGCGTAAAAACAACATTAGGGTTTAGGTTTTAATCTAGGGTTTAAATTTTACAAATCTCATGCTTAAACACAACATTACAAACTAAAAAATTCCAAATCCTAATCGTAAAAATACTTGAAATAATGCAAAATTCACTGAACCTAACTAACCTCATCTCTTCCAATATTAAATTCATCTTCATGCCTCATTTTGTGCCTTCGAATTCAGCCCTCATCTCTCACCATTTCGGGTAAATTAGTAGAAGTCAGAGAAATTTTAGTGCAAACCCCAACCAAAAAATGAACAACACGAATCGAAGCTTGGAAGCCCTAGAAGTTTCAAAAAAAAATTAGGGCAAACCCTAGCCAAAAAATGAACATCATAAATTTAAGCTCAGGAGCCCTAGGTTGTCTGCATGATGTGGAGGTTGTAGTAGCTAAGGTATGGTATGGAGGTTACAATATCTAAGGTGTGGTGTGGAGGTTGTAGTAGCTAAGACATGGCATGGAGGTTGTAGTAGCTAAGGTGTGGCATGGATGTTGTAGTAGTGATTGTAGGAGCTAAGGCACTACGTGGAGGTTGTAGTATCTAAGGCCCAAAATGGAGGTTGTAGTAGCTAAGGCACGATAAATTGGTTGTAGTAGCTAAGGCATGGTGGATTTTATATTCACAAAGCTTCGAAGAAACAATGATGTCACCGCACAGGGGTTTAAGCTCACATATTAAAAAAATCTTAACCACCTCTAATAAGGTAGTTTATAACTACCATCTTAAGGATAAGAGGACGATTTATAACTACCCTCATAGGGGCATGCAAAAAAAATTGGGTTCCCCTAAGATGGTGGTTATAAACCACACTCTTAGATCACACTAAGAAAGTGGTTTATAATCATTGTATTAGTATGACCCCTAAGACGACAGTTTATAACTACCATCTTAGTCCTACGAGGGCGGTTTATAACCACCCTCTTAGGGTGGCCCTAAGAGAACGATTATCCTAAGAGGGTGGTTATAAACCACCCTCTTAGGATATATTAAGGTGGTTTTTTATCATCGTAAAATACCGTCTTAATTTAACCTCCGTTAAGGCCCTTTTTTGGTGTAATGTGTCTTACAAAAGTTGGAGGATGACAATGCAGTAAACTAGAATGAACTCCTAAAATACATCGATGATGATGGATATTAGGAAGACAACCAGGACTTGGATGTGGAAATGATAATTGGTGTGCTATAAGATGATAAATCTAGAATTAGAGTATGAAAAATAGAGTTGAGAAACTACCTAATAACAAAATATCCTCCCAATATCTCTATCTTGATGAGCCATGAAGATTAAAAGACATGGATAATGTACTTTAATGGTGCTAAAACTAGGAATGGGGTAGGTACCAAGGTACAATTCATAAAACCTCAAGGGAATAATATCATTATGCTTATAGGTTGCTATTCAATTGTATAAACAATATGACTAAGTATGAAGAACTTTGCAATTGTCTAAGGAAGGTAGAGAAGAAGGGAATTAAATTTTTAAGAATATATGATAATTTTGAATTAATAGTAAAATAGGTCAATTCCTATTGTGCCACAAAGAATAAAAATCTAAAATCCTATAAATATTGAGTCTAGGATCTTCTTGAGAGCCTTAAATCCTACAAAATTAAAATAATACCCAAAGTGTTGAACACAAAAGTAGATGAGTTGTAGGCATGACAACACATTTTGATCCTACAAATGACATGTGGGACAAACCAAAAGAGTTAGAGGCCATCGTGGTGATAATAGTTCCATATGACTATGATCATTGGTAGTTATTCAAAAATGATGAATAGATCATAGAATTCCTATTTAAAGAGACCCAATATAATGAAGAGTGAACAAGTATGGGGATGATATCAAAGATGGAGTCATATAGTTAAATTAAACTAGTTGTCCAATTGGCTAATTATGCTAGAACGCTTGTTTAATCTAGATGATAGCTATAAAAAAACAACCTTATGGTGCAATATTTTGTATAACATCTAGTTGAGGTAGCTAAAAGGAAGATTTTGTTGCTTGGAAAGGATTTTACTCAAGAAGAACAAAGCATTTTCAAAGAACTTTGGGGTAGGTACAATTATATAATTACCTATTCATATAAGGATTTGAAAGTATATGACCATAATGTTATAGAGCACATCATCAAGTTGGAGCCTAATGCCAAATTTTTTTTATAAAATTGGAAACCTGTCAAACCTAAGATAGAGGTCATGATGAAGAAAGAGTTGCTCAAGCTCCTATAGGATCAATTTATTTTCTCTATTAAGCATTCTATATGGGTCACTAATATATCCTAAGTACATAAGAAAAATGGAGCTATAAGGCTGTGTCAATTTTAGGAACATGAGTAGGGCATTATTAAAGGATCATTATCCATTGCATGCCATTGATTAGATATTGTAAAAGGTGGTAAGATTACAAATGTTATTTCTTCTAGTCAGTTTCTCTAGGTATAACCACATTTAGGTCAAGGATGAAGACCAACATAAGATGGCCTTCACCACCAAGTGGGATACTTTTGCATATCAACAAATGCCTTTTGATCTATCAAAAACTAGAGCAAATGACTAACAAGAATATTACCAATATTTTAAAGAGGACCACTTCAGAATATTAGAGGGATTGGCACATCAAATCATGCAAAATACTATGGGATGATAAAGTAACACCAAAATCATCCATAGGAATATCCCCCTAGAAGTTTATATATGTAAACAAATCAATATTATCGATCAAACTTGAGCTCCATTCCCTCCAAATGTGTCAACAACTTAAGTTGGAGGACAATGACATTAAACCCATGGAAGTAAAAATGAATGCATTGCTAATCCTAGATAAGAGAGAGAAAAGGATTTTAGGAGTACATAATGGCAAAAATCTATCAAGAAATGGTTTGAAAAAGGGTCAACCAAATTGGAGTATAAGGAAGAATACCTTGTGCTCAAATGGGATGAGTATTGTGCAAAACTAGACGCTCATAACATCTTTGATTCATTATGGAGTGGACCTTACTAGATCACTAAGATCATAGGATTGAATGCCTATAGATTTACCTCTATGGAAGGAGTAACACTACCTATCTTAGTAAATATGCAACACCTCTACCTATTGTAACAAAGAATCTTGGCAAAAAGATCATGTATGTACATAGTACTGGCTAGTACTTTAAAAAATATTACCTCTCTAATATTCCCATTTTTATGTTCTCCCTTTCTTCAAGAATTCTCCTAATTCTTTGGCAAAAATTCTCTCCTCCCAAAATTATACTTTTCCAAGTCTATCAAGGATAATCTAAAAAATTATGATTTACTTGCTAAAACAAACATCCTGCTTGCTTAGGTGAGTGACTCACCTACCAAAACATTTGGCCCATGCCAAGCACAAGGTAGGGTGAATTTATTGGGATCATAATAGATCACCTCTTCATTCATATTGTACACTATTAATACATCATATTAGCTACTCTTAGCCAATAGTTGTAACTATCTTCCTAATTAAGGTTTTAGTTACAACAAATAAATTTACCTTAAACATATGAGCTTTTAGAGATAAGTATAACTTACATATTGCTATTAAATTAAATAATGGAATAATATATTAATAAAATTGACTATTAATGGTATGACCGCCCTACCTAAACAAGCCCTAACCAAACAAAACACACCTAGGAAAGGGTAATGCACACACTACCTAGGGCTTATAAAATCCCTATGATGATCCTAAGTGAGCTTTTTTTTGCATTCTTTCCTCTTCAATAAACCCTAAATGCATCACATCCACCTTTAGTGAGTAAACTACAAACCAAATATTGAGTGTGTTGTAGCTTCATTAAGTCTCCCCATTAGATTTTGAGCAAATATCAAGGAGAAATAGGAAAAACCTTCTCCAAAATTTACTAGGTCTTGAAATCCAAGCAAATCATTTAACATAACTATCAGATCACTTATCTCTTGAAATGAATCGGTTCCCCCTTAAACTAGGTGAATCGACCCCTTCTTCATGTGACCCACTTGCTTCATTAGGTAAATCACTTGCTTTATTAACCTAGTGAATCAATATCTTTCACACATAAATTACTTCCACTTTCAAGTGGATCATTCCCCCTTTTAGGTGGCCTAACACCATCCCCAACTAGTGAATCACTTGTATTTTTGAACAAATCACTCTAAATTGTGATCGAATCACTCTAAGCACCAAAAGACCAAATTTACCAATTTTTACCCCATTTACCTTTTTTCATAATTCTCAATCATGGACACCTCATTTACCTTTGTCAACCCTTCACTACCTGAAGCTCAAGTAGCATCACCACCATCTAATACTATCACCCCACCTATCACCATTCCATTATCCCCTATAGAAGTCATCATCATAGTGGTAGGGACATCATAGAGATAAGACCATAAGAAAAAAAGAAGGAAGAAGAAGAGACAAAAATCAATGCCTTCCAATATATCAAAGGAATAAAATTGAGGATCCATAATGGAAGGTGGCAAAAGGGACCTATACACATTCTATGCATGAAGTAAGGAGGAAGACATTAAGGAGGTCAAACCTTGGTCTCCAAATAGATTCTTGGAGCATAAGTCAGACTGAACATCCAGCTTAACCATGAACCTCATACCCCAAGTGTGGAATTACCTAAACTAACTGAAACTTTGGAAAAAAGATATGATTCCACAACAAGGAGCTTTAGACTTCCACATTGGTTGGAAGACACTTTCTACATTTGGACAATATTCATAAGGAGCATGCTAAAGGCCACTAATGATCCAACAATGTGGATCTCCTATAGCCCTAAGACCCAAAGGAACTTATATTGTAGACAATCCAATATTTATTGGTAGAGCTTTCTAATCCATTACCTCAAGAAGTCTAACCTACCATCCAAATTTAGTATCCCATTGGAGTTGGACTAGTTCAAGGAGGGTATACAAATAGTAATGTTAGGGATAGCCACCATATTTGGGAAAAAGAGTGATAAAAGGATTTATGAGGAACATATTTCCCTATTGTATGATGTCGATACATACCTTGGACACTTCCAAATGATTGACTATGAAAAATACATCTCTAACCAAATTAACAATCAATTAAAGAGGTTTAAGGAGGAGAAGTAAATAAATTATACTTCTTATATAATCTAGCTAATCTTGCACCAAAATAAAATCCGGTTCACTACCCTCCAACTAGACTAGGTTGAAAAGGATAGAAAAACCCTAAGCATAGTGGAATACACAAATGTTTCCTATAAAGGAATAGAAATAAGTTCATATCATTTCTATATTGAGGTATATGAGGTTATCATGGAAAATTTTATGGCAAGGCACCTAGGTTGAAAAATGATGTATGAAAACTATTGATAGAGAAAAATGGCCTTAGGGATACTTTTAATTGGGGAGAACTAGATCATTTATTTTTCTTTATGGCTTTTCATCCATACTCTTTGAGTTGGCTACAAAAGTACCTGAATACATATTCAACCTTGATTACATCAAGAAACTTGATTATGTAGACCTGAAATACTTTAAGGGATAAAATAAAACCATGTTCTACTCATTCAAGCAAAAAATCATGAATATTACTCCAAATATGTAGGGATACAATATTGTGATAGAAGTAAGATTAGAGGAAATGGGTCTCAAACAACTCAAAGACCATTGGTGCTATGTCCCAAAGGAGATCTTCAAATAGAACCTCGACAAAAATTTAGATACCTCTTCACCCATAAGAGGAGGTACAATATCTAGCAATAAACCAACCTAGTTAGATGAAGAGATAACTCTAGGGAGTTATAAGAGTTATGAAGATGAAATTCAAAGTTGGTATGACAACCCCATAGAGTGGCATAAATTTTATCTATAAGGTAAAAGATTATTTTGACCTTGACATCAAGCCAAATCATTAAAGGTTGGGGGGCTTTAGGAATTGATGTATACAAACAAGAAAATCCTAGCATGTCAAATGACGTGGTACAAAACAAACACCATGACCAAATCCATGAGGGATAGTCTATTCGATGCTGAATTTTCTATCACCTAGGAGACATCCCAAAGGTGTGATAAAGGATAAAATATTTATGGAAGCAACAATAAAAATAGACACCTCAAATCCATAGAGATTAAATCTTAGGAAATAGGTAGCACTTAAAAATACTATATTAGCTGTGGTAACGACTCTAGTAGTAGTTAGTATATCAACTCAATATATGAAGATAAAAAGTAGTAGGGGTTCAAAAGTTATGGGTCAATGTTTGGCAAGGTGGCCATAGTGACAAGATAGTGGCAAAGGAGTAGGATACCTAGGTTGAAGAGGGGAAATCCATTCTATAGACCAGGAACTGACCAATCTAGTGGCTATGATTGCATTCAATCCCTCTTATACACTCACAATATACCATTCCACCTTCTTCCTCTATCTCTTATATTTCTTCTACATATGCTTCTCTATCTCTTCCTACCCCTTCTTATCCTATGCCTATTCCTCTTTTCCTTTCTTCTATTGTGCTTCTCCTCTCATCCACAACTACAACTGTATTTCTCTAAAGTGTTGCTTATCCAATGGTTACCAAGAGGTACTCCACCTCATACTATCACCAAAACTACAAGGACTGCTTCCATCACTTCATTTTCATCTTCACTCGATCAAGTACTTTCATCACCATGAGTAATCACACAAACCATGATACCATTTTGGCCACCCTAGTTAGATTGGAATCACAACCCACTCCCCCAACTTCCACTTCATTTTCCACTAATACCACATAGTTCCATCCTTTGTGGTATCTATCACCTCCACTTGCCCTCCATCTCACACAAGGCAACTCCTCCTTTAGATGACCATGTCCACTAGCCTTTCTTAAAGAGCTGAGTATGTAGGAGCTCCTTAAGTAACAAGTGTTTGTAAGAACCTAGGCCAAGCTACATCTTCAAGGAATGGGAGTTTGACATTTTCAAGTTATTAGTTGCATTATTTTTTAAGGAGACGAGTGGAAGAAGGAATACAAGTGACTCAACATAAAAAATTCCAATGCTTCAATTCTCTTATATTCATAACTTCTAGAAATGGGGATAAAGTGTACATTGCCAAAAAAACAAAATCTAACCCCTCTAAGGTAGCATTAGCTCCCGTTGAATTGACTACTATGGTGTTACAACTAGACCTAGACAAAATGGATCTATACCAAATGGTCTAGTTGGCAAACTAGCCCCCACTAGGTGTAATAATATAATATGACTACCTAGTAGTTGAGAACGAGGTAATACAACTTAGGAATATAAGGCTAGAGGTAAAAATTGACATAAGTTGAGGTAAAGGGACCAAATACAATAGAAAAACAAAAAGCTAAAAAAAAAAGTTGCTAAAAAGGATTGATTGAAAAAGTAGGTAGAGGACCTCAAAGCACAACTTTTCAAATTTTACGAACTTGTAGAAGAGATGATAGAGGATCAAAGTAGACTTTTGATAAACCTAGAGTAGAAAGACCAACAAATTAAGGAGTTGAAAACCTCAAATCCCATGGAAATGGAGGTATATTGTAAATTGGTGAAAGAAATCCATATGGACAGGGACATGTGGGACCAAATAAAGGAGGTGATAAAGAATACATTTGAATACTTCATGTTAACATCCTTTATAGAAAATCTTGTAAATAGATGAGAGCATCATCAAGCAAGTAGAAGAGCAACATTTTTCAAGAGGTGAACACCAAGAGGTTATAAAACTCCTTGCATTGATGACCCCAACATAGACACAACAACATGGGATAAACCATAAAGATATGGTGAAAAAGATCATAATTATCCCAAATATCTGTAGAAGCTTACAAAACTATAAAGACAACCTTGCATCTCTGAAAATCCAAGTCTAAGAAAATGGAAAAACAAATTTAGGGGTTAATTGTTGTTGGAGTGCCTAACATCTTCAATGATAGAAAACATGTCCTAGATGATGAGTCATTTGTGCCATGATTTAAGAAGAGAAAGGTAAAGCAATGAATGGAATACATTTGAAATAGGGAAATAGATGAAATCAATTCATACCAAACTAGAGGAGTTGATAGCCAAGAGAGGAGCTATCTAAAAATCCTTTTGAAAGCTTGGTAGGAGAAGCTGAAGATCTCAAAACAATGTAGTTTCTTGATGATAATGAGTGGTAGTTATTGGAAATACTACCACCAAAAATCGGCTAAGGTTCCAAGAATAAGGAGAGACATCGATTTTGCTAGTTTTGTAAGCATGCATCCCAATTTTATAGACTCCATACCCAAGGATAAAATCAGGATCTGGGGTTCTACGCCAATCAAGCTTGGCATCCTATAAAGTCACTATAAATATAGTACCTCAACACTACATTTGCCAAATTTTTCTCATTTTAGAAGCAATAAACAACAACAAGAGTTCAAACGGTAGGAAAATTTCCATAAAACCCAAAATTTTGCTCTTTTTATGTAGTGATTCACTTGCAAAACTTATCAATTGGCTTAGAGGAGTGATTCACTCAACAAAGGTGTCAATTTTCTCAAGGAGTAGTTCTATGAATAAAGGAGTATATTTAACTTTTAATATGAGTGAATTTCTTAATAAATCCAAGAAAATTGCTCAAATGGGATGCAAAAGTAAAAATTGGCATGAATTTCAAGGAAAATCTTACAGAAAGTGTTTGTTTGGCATCTTACGATACTAAGCATGTTTTAAGCCTTCTAAGCCTATTAGAGATAATTTAGAGATCATTGTATAGATCTTTTGGCCATGGGAATTTAGAGCTACACTCTATGAAACCCATATATATGTTTTGTACTCATGAGGTTGTATGAAATTGACAAGTCCTTATACATATTATCAGTGGAATTACCCTCCTAGTTTGCTAAGTGCACAATGGTTGGGTATAACCATTCTTACCCATCTTGTCATTCATTTATCAATTTCATAATCAAAATGAATTGGTGGATATTGATATTATTTGAGTTACCATGTGTTGACTAATTACATGCTATCTTTGCTATGGTGTAATAGTTGCATTTGCTTTCATCTCTCACACTCTAAACTTCATGAATTTACTTTCCACACCTTTATGCCTTTTATTTCCATATTTTACTTTAAGGTATTTTCTTTCACGTGTTTATTTTCCATGCAAAGTAGTTAGAGTAGACTAAAAATAAATACGAGGACAATAGGGAGCCAGTATTAATCCGGAGGTCAAGGGAATACTATAACAAACCCATCCAACCTTGTTGAAACTCATACTTGGGGTGCAACACTTAAATAAAAAGTTAGGACAATTCTCCAAATTAACACTTATTGAATTGTCCTAACTTAAATAAGAAGTTAGGACAATTCCAACCTTGTTGAAACTCATACTTGGGGGTGCAACGCTTAAAAAAGAATTTAGGACAATTTTCCAAATTAACACTTCTTTACAAAAGATGATTGGTACACCCAACAATGTCACATTAGGTCTTATCAATCATTTTCCCAAAAGTTTACTCATCTTTATTTCTAATTCAAATAATTCAATGTTAGTAATCCTATAGGGAACCTTTAATTGAGGTTCTACCCTTGGTAAAATATCTATGAAAAAATCAAACTTATGCAAAGGAGGTAATCCAATAAGTTCTTTGAGAAACACATCCTCATACTTAATCAAGAAGGGATAGTTCTCAAACATGGGAGCTTTCTCTTCTAGTTCATCAATGTGTATGACATACAACAAGCATCCCTTTCCTTTGGGTTATTTTTAATTGCATAATAGAAATTGCCTAAAGCTAATGGGTTTCAAGATTCCTTGTATAGTAGTGTTATACCCATAATCATCAAGACATTCCACCATCTTAGAAAAACAATCAACTTTAGCCCTATGTTCATAAATCCTACCAATGTCTATGATTACATCATAAGGCCTTAAGGGAGCCATATAGTAATATAATTCAATGGTAAAGTTAGAAAATTATAACTTGGCCATGCTGAGACATTGTTCCATTCTCCTCTTTTCTTGATCCTTATATCGGAGAATCCAAAAAACAAACATGTGAGTAATTTTTATTTTAATATATGTTAAATAAGTAGAGATATAAAAATTTTAGTAGCACCAATATTAATTAATAAGGTAAGAGGATATCTATACAATACTTCTATTGTGTGAATATAGACATTTAGATATTCCTAGATATTCTACTTGAATACTATCCACTCCTTCATGGAAGCGGGTTGGTTGTTGAATGTGACTTTATGCTCAACCTAAGATTCTCTAGGGATATTGGCTCGCATAATGATCCCCACCATAAGTAGAGCACCCATCCTTACGACTTTTTTTACCATTTTCTATTTTATTTCTATATTCCTCTGGCTTCTTATATTAAGGTTATTGTGGGTTCTATTAATCATTCTTAGCATGCTTTTTCCACATATTTCTTTTATTTCCATTACATGGTTTACCTTTTAAAAAATTCTCTTTCAAAGCTCGAATGGATTGCTAGGATGTTGCAATTTCCTTTAACTCCTTACAATAAGCAAAGATAGAGTGTATGTTTTCCTCTTGTTTGATTGACTTTTCAAAACCTATTCCATTATTAAAGGATTGTGTACGTCCACCTCTATTTGTGGGTTCTATCCCATAATAAACTTCTATATCTTAAAATCATCCTCCTATCCCATTTTAAAATTAAATATATTATATGATTTGAAAACAATTTTATTTTATGTGATAGTTATTGGTTATAATGATCTTAATTAATAAATAATACTTTTGCTTAATCTTATGACGGGCTCTTACTTCACTTTTATTCTTTCTTCATCATACTTTTTTGAATGGGTTATATGGAATTGAAATGAATCTCACCAGTATAAATAAATTGTAACAGTACTAATAACAACTATATATATATATATAAATTATATAAATTTTGGTTGGAGAAGAAGTAATATTGCTTATTTTTGTTATAATAAATCACAAGAAACATATACTATCTCCTCTTACATCATAAATATATTACCCTCATATTTCTTGGATGATATTTAGCTTAAAATATGGATATATCACTTTTAACAAACCAGATAATACTATTCACACTAACAATTATATACATTAATTCAACAAGACTTCTAACTATATCCACATTGAAAACGGATACTTTTAACCGCTTGCACCATTTGATAAGGAATATAACCAATATTGAACAACAAAAGTCTACATCATCTGGATGTCTATCCCTGTCCCTGGGCTGCATCTCAAGCTTATTGAAAATCAAGCCAAAACAAGCACACACTTAAACCTAAACAATCTCCTCGGTACTGACTTAACACAACTTAGACCTAAAATGATTGTTCCATTCAAAACGAAATTTTGAGCCCAGGGACTTGATCTACTCCATTCTCTCCTGATTTTCCTAGCGTCTTGCATTCTCAAATGGGCTTCATTTTGATCATATGTCCTGCGTTGTCTCAAGGATTATATTGTATAACATCTAACCTCTGATGGGCACACGTTCAGAGAATCTTTGAAGTAGAGATCACAGAGAAATCAATTATAGACGACAGCAGAGACTTGATCTTAATTCGATCTTTTAAGTAGAGATCATAAAAAAATCAATTATACATGATAATAAGAGACGCAAACTAGACCAAAGTGCCGTCGGATCCAACACTGGACATAGGTTGGTGGATTAACACTGTGTCCGGGAGAAAAATGGAAAGAGAAGAAGTAAAAAGCAAAAAAAAGATTAATTATAGAGTAGGCTCTCTTAAACCTTCATTTAAGATTTTTGTGTATAAAAGGGAAAAAAATATAATACTTAATTTATAATTAAAAAAAACCTTTATAATCCTTATAAAAAAAATCAATAAAATTAAAAAACAAACTACTTATCTGCCATTTTCCCAATAATTTGTTAGGAAAGAAACCTATGGATAAACGGTGGGATTAAATTAGTTTGGTTTAGGTTTGTCTTCAGTATTATGAGCAGTTGACTCTAGATTCCGGGGACTGTTAGATCTATATGCAATTATTAAAGCATAAACATATCAAAGGTGGATCACAGTATAATGTAAAATAAATTTGGTAGAAGTTTAACAGTAGTGTTATAGTATACATGTCACTAAAAAAAAATAGATTAAAATATAATAAAAGTTCTTTTTAAAAATATAGATTCAAAATAATTTTTAAAAATATTAAGTATAATAAAATTTTAACATAAAAACATGTTATTGGAAATAAATATATAGAAGAATAGTATCACAAAAACTTGTTAGAAAACAAGATAATCAATTAAATGACATTAAATCCAATAAACATTCACCAAAATACTTACTTAAAAAATTAAATAAATAAATAAATCAATTAGATAAATAAATAACATTTTCCTCTCATATAATCAATTAAAAAAATCATTTGCCTGGCCATTATTCTTTTTCTAGTCCTTATTCTTGACCGTTGAGGATAGGAGTTTGTTACCTTGAGCTTGAATTCTTTCCTTTTCCACGTGTTGCTGGACCTGACAGGTCTTCTAGCATACAATATTTTTATGTTATTTTTAGTTGTTATTATTAGACCATGAGATTAGTAGGTGTACTGTTAAGTGTTGAAGAGCTCTATTCATTGTTCTTTTAAATGTTTCCCACTTATCATTTAGCTAAAATTGTTTGTTAAAGTAATAAAAAATGGTATAATTTTTATTAAATGTTATTAATTTTTTAAAATATTTTAAGTTTATTAAAATAATAAAAATATTTTCGTGAGTGTGGTTTACCAGTAAGAACGCTATGTCGGTGATGTGACCCGGTTCAATCCCCATGGTGGATGTGTATAAGAAGTATTATAAACAAAAAAATAAAAAATAATATTATTTTTATCAAATGTGAAGAAAATAAAATTAATATTTTCAAAATAATATATATTAGCTATTATATTATTAAAAAAAATTAAAAAATAAGATGTAATAGTATTATATATTAATTTATAGAATAATAAATATTAAGCTTACATTAAGATTAAGATTAGTTTTATTTAGGTTTAAGATTGAAACATGAAATATCGTTTCAAATTTAGATTTAGGGGATTTTTTTAAATAAGTCTTACTCTGACTATAATGGAAACAATAAGAAAGAGCAGCATTAAGACTAGAGTTGGAGAAGGAAGACATCAATACCCATCATTTTTTAAGGTGAAAGGAGTGAAAATCAATAGATTTGTCCTACAACTTCCATTCATCCTTGAATTTTTAGAGATTTACCTTGCAAGAAATTTAATTTTCCATTCTATTCCAACCTTAAAAAAGAGTGATAGTTGCAAGCTTATTGCAATGGTAAGGGCTTTGGATTTTCTTTGAGAGGCTCAAGGTTCAAACCCCACTCAGTGTGAGGGGACCATGACCCCTCATAAAAACATGTGTAAACTCATTGAAAATAACCCTAAAAGAGAGTGATGACTTTCATCTGATTTATTATTATCTAGCTTGATTTTTCCTATAAGAAAATTAGCATGAACATGGGTATGAATATTCTTTTGAAAGTATTTTTTTGGATACATAGGGGAGTTGGTTACATCCACACTATTTTTAGTAACTTCCAAGTGCAGGAGGGGTTGCTCCCAAAAAACGTATACCACCTCGTTATTGTTGACCCGGTGTGAGGGGGACCATTGGTCGATTTGTATTTGTACCATCATCGTCGATATAGCATGCACTAGGATTCAGATCAAACTACTACCTTTGCAATAGGTATACCCCCAAGGTTTGTCATCTTTGAATGCAATTAAAAGGGAAAGAAAATTGATTATGCTTTTTTTCTTTGAAATGTGATAAGACTTGTGTTTTACTGCATGAACATGGGTATGAATATTCTTTTGAAAGTTAAGTGTCACCTTTGGATGCAATTAAAAAGGAAAGAAAATTGATTATGCTTGTATTTACTTTGAAATGTGATAAGACTTGTGTTTTGCCACTACATGTGTATAAAACTGACTCTGAATGTTGTATGAGTTTGAGGGATTACTAACAATGGTATTCAAACCAAAATTTTTCATATCTATAACAACACTTTTCCTAGTTAAAAATTAAAGGAATTTGTTGTCTTCTTTCTCATTCTAAAGAGTAGCCAAGTAGCAACAAAATTTAGGTACACCTTAATCTGATTATATTTTCTATGAAGTTGACCTAGGAGTTACAACTTAGCTCATGGGATGATAAATTGTTGTGTTTTTGAGGTAAAGCAAAAAATTGTGATACTAAAACTATAATATAAATCTCTACTTGTTTGCATACTTGCTTTTAAATCTATGTGATGTCAACTTACAGACTGATGAAATTAATACCTAGGGTACATATATTAACCCTCTCTATTGTGATATGAATTGTTGTACTGACACTATTAACCTTGATATCAAATTTGAGTTATCATTCTTGGTAGTTAAAAAATAAAAATAAAATTATCTTATTTTTGTCTTTGAACAAACTAGAAGAATTCTTGACTACCAAAAAATATGTTGCTCTAATTTTATATTTAAATAAATTGGAAGAAGTCTTGAATTTCAAAAACAAAATAATTGTCCTAATTTTATATTTGAACAAACTGGAAAAATCCTTGACTATCAAACAATATATACTATCATCTTTTAGTCTCTGAAAAAAATCTTTGAACAAACTCAAATAATTTTTGACTTTGAAAAAAGTAACTGTCCTATTTTTATCATTGAGCAAACTAAATGAATTTTTAACTATCAAATATATATAGTCTTGTTTTGTATTTGAACAAACTAGAAGAATTCTTGGCTATCACAAAACATATTTGTCCTACTTTTGTCTTTGAACAAACTTGAAAAATTCTTGATTATCAAAAGAAGTTTACCTATTTGTCTTTGAAAAAATTGGAAGAATTCTTGACTATAAAAAATAGTGCCCTATTTTTATACTCAGAAAAATTGGAAGCATTCTTGACTATCAACATAAGTAATTATCTTGTTTTTACACCTGGTTAAGCTAAAAATTAATATTAACTATCCTATTCTTCACTTGACAAATTGGAAGCATGAATTTATAGTCTTTTTCTATGGTTGGTCAAACTGAAATTAGTCCTTACAAAGGTATTTCTTGGATGAAAATTACGCTTTTTCAAATTTAAATATTGCATTGATAGGCAACCTTTATACATGAATCATCTAATTAGGTGCTTCCAAGATGAAAATTTATCATGTACAACTTACATGACTTCCACTTGATATCAAGACCAATTGTAGTGTTACCTTAATGAACAACTATTGAGTGTGAGATAAATATTCTATTTTTTTGCTAATCCAAGTGGGAAGGGCACTTCGTTAAATGATCTATACTAATATTTTACCAAGGAGAACTCAATAGACATGAGTCACTATCTTAGATTTAATACCTTGTCAATATGAATGGATAGTTGGTTATGAATCATTGTATATTGTCTAATGTCCTATACTAGTTCCTTATCAAGATGGGAGTATATTTTGCCATGCCACCATTGTGAATGGACCATTATTTCATTTATGCTATTTTTCCTATATGGGAGGATATCCCATGAAATCAATGTGAAAGAAAATAGAATTTCTAACTCGGTAAGATGGAAGGGAAGAGGTATATAGATATAATAGGACATAGATGGTCAAAAATTATACTTGTAAAATAGGTCCTTATAGGTGAACATAGGGGTGGCATGCTTAGGGATGAACATTGACATGTGCCTAGATAATTTTATGATAAATAATTCCTCAAAGACCATATCAAGTGGATTTGTTTAGTTAAAAAGTTTGACCAAACTATGATTAGTCATTATGTTCATAGTATACATGAGTTAATTACTTTATGTCGATAGGATGCATTGAGATGATTGCATGAGTATGTGTATCCTAACTTCATGTTTTTAAAATACATCCTCTATGTGTTAAGTTGCATTGTATTTGTGACGTATGTGTGATGCCAAAAGGTGCACGAGGGCACTGGCCTCAAGTGCGTTCCCTCAAGGGTCATCCACACTCGGATGAGAGAGTGTTGTTGCTAACCCATCATTGGGACTGAGCTTCTGTGCAATGTTTTATCTTTGATGGAGGAGATTTGGATTCACCAAGGGCTTATAGATTTCCCTAATCTAGTTTTTTGTGTTCAATTTAACAAGACACCTAGGTTTTGTAGTCTATCCTAGGAACTAATACAAAATATGATAGTGCAATGCAATATGAATACAAGATGTAGAATACAAATATCATGCTATATGTAGTTCAAGTTTTGATGATTTTTTTTTTAACATGGTGGAATCGGTAGTTGCCACGAATCCGGGCAGGCTGTCCGGATTTTATGGCCGCCACAGTATTTTGCGTTGTCCGCCCCGAAATTCGCCACATAGATCTTTGCGCAATCCACCCCTATAACCGCCATGCTACAATCATTTAAAACCTTTTACACCACTGAAAGCTCTAGGAAAGGTACAAGTGTTCAGTCCGGTGAGGCTTGAGATTTGAACCTTGGACCTCCACCCCCCTTATGGGGTTTGGATGAACCAATTGATCTACACCTCAGACCTAAATTTTGATGATTATTACCTATGCTATAAAACTTATTATTTTCTCTTTTGAGAGGCAAGGGTGCAAGGAAGATGCAAACACACAAATTATCCTAATTTAAACTGAATGTAATTTAAGTTAAATGTCTAAGGAAATGGGAACAAAATGCTATGATATGGTTCTTTTGATTTTTTTCTTTTTATAAGTGATTTTGCAAGATAAATTAAAAGATAAAAAAATAAATAATCAACAATCAACCTATGCACCCACATGTTGTAGGTGAGTTGGAGAGGGTAGGGCAATCCTCCAAGGGAGGTCCCTGGTTCGAATATCCACCCTACCAAACGCACATTGGGTACCCAAAATCCAATTGATAATGTTGGTGTGATCAGGACCAAGCGCGACTCCCGGGTGATTTTGACGGTGTAGAAACCCTTGGTCATGGTTTCTCAGACCAAGATGGCTTCGCAAGGGATTTTTCGTTAAATTCAAAAAAACAATCAACCTATGTTAATATTTAAAAATTAGAGGATTTCTAGTACCTACTTATTTTGATGTTTGGTATAAATACGTTATCTGAACATGATTACGCCTCCTGACGAATACATCGTATGGGAATCCTACACCTGGAGAATTCGCTATGACCTACAAAATAGATAGAAAAAAGATGGATTATGATTTAGGGGTCTACCAAACAACAAGAAGATTATAACTTCCTGATTGGCACAATCAGACCTCCTATTTATAAACAAAATTGAAATGATTAGCCTTTGGAAATTGATGCTAAAATAACTATGGAAAATGCATTGCGATCCTATAGTATATGAATTTGTTAAGATGATGAAATCAAATTGATAGTGGACAGAGAAGAGGATAGGGATTAAAGAGATCGGTAAAATGATGTATACAAGTAATATTAGCTAGGCTAGATGCTAGGTTGATGGAGGGATCTAAGATTTCTTAAATGTATCCTAGATACACCACCTATAATAGTCACAAATGACATATTTTCTTCTAGATATGAAAAGAACAAAACGATGTTAAGTTGGTGAAACTAGGGATTCAACTATCTATAGTGAATATGTCACCTAACTCAAACTAGGTGGAGGATTCGCTTAAACTAATATAAAATAAAAGGACATGTTGGTTAGGGTTGCAGATATCCTTTTAATATTATTTTGGGATCCTGTGAGCGATTCTCTATCCTATAAGATTTATGAGGTTCCTATAAAACTAAGAGGAAGATATTTTTGACAATGCAATGATTAGATTAAAACATAAGAAATATAGGGATGCATGTAAAAGGGGTATATCATGAAAACACTAATGAAAATGAAAAATAAATCATAATTAATTAAATAAAGTATCATCAAATTTTGAATGTGAGATTACCCATTTCCTTCCTTAGAAGCCTAAATCACTTAATGACTCCATAAGAGAATTTCAACAACATTTTATTACACGAGCTTAATATTTTATTTTAGTAAAGTTTCAATGCAAAAATGTGTCATATGGAATGCCACTCCAAGGGGGACCAATTAATAGAAATTGGCCCTCCTAGGGGTTCCTCAAATGGGAGAGGTGACATGGTTGGACTTGCTTCTAATTGGTCTAACTGGATTGCCTACAATCAACTATCCCCTTGATTAGGGTTGATTTGGGCAAGTGGAGGAAAGTTAGCCATCTTCCTCCCTGCTTATCGATTACTTACGATGATAGAAAGGTAGGTAGGAGGGATTTATGCCTTGAATGGCTACTATAGGAGCAATTAAAGCTTTCTCATGTCATATGTGAATATGCCACTTGTATGAATACATTGCCAACATATTTACTAACTCGACAATTTTACAAATTTGAATGTTAGAGATCAAATCTGATAGGGAGCTAGAAACTTAGAACTGGTTGTGAATACTCCAGATAGAAAGCATATTTTATTTTGGGTAAATTTGCTCTAAGGTGATGCATTCGTTGTTATTGGGTTTTTACTGCAAATTTTGGCGTTGAGTCAATTGTTATGGTGAAATTGATCTTTTGTGGATTTGCATCAAGGATTGGTGTAAATAAGGTGGTCTTATTTTAGGTATCTACATTTTTTCATTTTTTATGCATTTATAATTTAATAAATGCTTCAAAAATAGTTGTAGATACTTTCAATTTTTAGAAATACGAGATCTCTGAGCTTCTATCAATTGATACGAGGCAAAACATATCAAAATATTGTTTACATTAAAAATGAAAAAAAAAATCCAAGATTTTATTATGTAATTCTTTTATCAAGATCAACAAAAAATGTTTGAATTGATTCTTACCCCCAGCCTAGGTGCCCCCTCAAGTTTCTAAGAGAAAAATGGGTCCCAAAGGAACTCAAATATGTTGGGTAAAATGTTAGTGGTAGTCTAGGTCCGAGGTGTAGACCAATTGGTTCATCTAAACCCCATAAGGGGGGCAGAGGTCCAAGGTTCAAATCTAGGGCCTCGCTGGACTAAACACTTGTCCCTTTCCTGGTGCTTTTAGCGACGTAAAAGGTTTAAAATGATTGTGGCATGGCGGTTATAGGGGTGGACTGCATGAAGATCTGTGTGGCGGCTTTTGGGGCGGACAACGCAGAATACTGTGGCAGCCATAAAAAGCTGGACAACCTACCCGGATTCGTGGCGGCTACCGATTCCACCATGTTAAAAAAAAAATGTTAGTGGTAGAATAATTTTACTCGAATAAGGTAAAATAGGGTGAAGAGACACAGGTAGAAGCCATTTTTACCATGCATGAGGGGAGAACAAGGGTTCTTGAGAAATCCTAGGGTTTCACAAAAATGGCACATCAATACGTTAAACTCACGGATTGGACCTAGTACATGGTGGAGTAAGCCTAGGTGGGGTCCAAGGATAGGTATGGGTTTTTTTAGTTTATTGTTTTTTTCTATTTTTTGTTTTTTGAGATCGTGATAACATGATTGGTGTATTCACTCCACATGGCATGAATATATCGTCTCAAATATCCCAAGAAGGTGGTGTATTCATGATTTTTGGTGGGTTGAAAAATTTACTTTTGGGTGGCGAACTTGCTCTGAGCTGGCATCTTAACTAAGGGATAATGAGAGAATAATTATATGTTTTTTATAGAGAAATATAACTCTGTTTTTTCTTTTCTTATGTATGTAGGTGTTAGATGTTCTAGAGTTTCAATATTGTCACTTACACACATTATAATCAATGATAGTGATGATGATATCGAATGACTAAGATGTCATAGATGTGGTAGGGCTAGGGTATCTAGCGATGATGCCCACCATTGAGTAAGACCATGCACTCTTGACTGCTCTGGCAGAGAGGTGGTACTCAAAGTATGTCACCTTGCTTTTTCTAACTAGTGAGATACTGATGACATTGGAGGACATCCAAAGGATCCTCTAGGTACTTATTCGAGGTGTCCAAATATGGAGGAGCCATACTCAGGCTCATGCCATCTTGGGGTTGACTCATGGTTGATATCTCAAACTGATACAATAAGAAATTGACATGAATGTCGTGTATCATGTAGGACTGTTGGATCAACTTACAATGCTACTATATATTGTGGTTTCAGGCTTGCTAGTCTAAGATACAACAAGAGGCTACTACATTAGGATGGTTCAAGATTATCAGTTGTATGCAATATGAGTAGGTATAATTCACATGAGGCTTGTTTTTTCTACATCAATTGTACTTGACTCTCCACCTTGTTGCTTACAAGGAGGGAAAGATTTTAGTTCACTATAATCTATTATAGAGTTAGGCATGGGAGAACTAAGCCATCAGATGAATGGTTGGGCTACCCATGGACTCAGTTGACCCATAGATTTTGGTTGGTTTCAGATGGAATCATGCCCATAATATTATCAAGAGAGATTTTAAAGGAGTGATGATGGTAGCCCAATGGGTCATTGATGATCTACAACTAGACTAGGTGGTATGGCACCCATGGAGAAAGCACCTAGGATGGGCCAAGGATGGTATATAGATAGATCAAGTGGTTATAAGGATCTTATGGATATTTTGAGCTATATTATCCAGATAGGATTTTGATATAGTTTGGCCTTTAGAAGGGATTCCAACAAAGGGATATTTTTGGTTCCAATGTGTTACCCAAGAGAGATAGAGAGGATTTTGTGACTTCCCACATCCTGAGTGTTTTCTAAGGATGATGTAGGTAATCCTCCTATTTTATATCCCAGGATAGTTAAATTGGGGGTTGCTTTAGGCAATATTTAGTGGTACTTATGTATTTATACTATATGGTTTACACCAGTGATGAGGCATCCATGGATGGGGCTAATATTGAGTAGGATGGTTTGTCATCATGCCTAGATAGTACAAGAGAGATTACAGTAGAGACCAAGATATTTACACCATCAAGGAATTTGATTGTGCCCCCTCTTTCTATGTCTTATGATACCAAGGTAGGTACCAACAGGACAATAAATGAGGTATTCCAATAGGATAGGGATGTTATGAGGATTATAGAGCTCCTCCAGGGATAGCTAGGTCAAGCAATAGTAGCATGAGATGTAGCTCTCATAGAGAGAAATAAATCCATAGTTGAGAGAGATTAGGTCTAGTTAGAGAGGGATTAGTTGTGGATAAAGAGGGATGATGTCATAGCCAGGGTGGCCATAGTAATGATAGAGAGTAGTGATACAACCATCAAAGGTTTTTTTATCATATAGTTCATTTTTAGGCTTAGTATACTGTAAAGGTGACAAGGAGCATCTAGTATAAATTACTTTATCATGCAATTGTTCCTCTGGACCAAAGATAACCTTCTCCCTTGAGGACCTAATCTTGTTACCACTCTAGGACAAGATCAATGATGCGATCCACACAACAATCCATTTAGTTTCCTGCTTAACTAGCCAAAGGTGGGTCAAATACTTAGGATTTGTTTTATGTTGAACTTATAATTTTTGTTGTGATGAGTGGCATGAGTGCACCAATTTTTTATGAGGTGACTCAACCAAGTGACATGATCTGGGTGTACTGATTTTGTTTAATTGTGGTACACCAAGTTGACATGTGATTGGAAGATGCATAAATGTATATCAATTATTTATTGATTTATGGTTTTGTTATATTGTGTGTTAAGTTGATGTGATATGAAAATTTGTGTTAATTTTATGGATGAGTGAATAGATAGTGTGATGTATGGATAATATTTTTTGATAGATATGGTCTATCTGTGTGAGTAGAAATTTTATTTCAGAGTTGATCTAGATTTTTAACAAAATATTTTTTATTTGAAAAATTCTATGTATTGAAAGTTTGATGGGAATTTTGACATTATTTCACAAGAAATTTTTTGTCAAGTAATAGTGTGAAAGATAGGTATGATAGGGCGAATTTTGGTTGATACGGAGGTTTAGAATTGATTTAATAGATATGTGAAACATGATTTTAAGAATTTTGATTAGTTGCAATGATGTGATAGTCAATGTTTCAAAATAAATTCATTTAAATTGAAATATGACTTGATATTCGAGTTTTGAGATGTGCGTTGTGTTAAAGTATGTTGACTAGTACTCTTGGTATGACCTACCTTACATTAAAAAGGGGAGAAGAATTTTCAATTTTTTTTTTTTTTTGTGAAGAGAAAGGTTAATACCAACATCCAGACATGATTTAAAGTTAAGACCTCTTTTAAAAAAACTATTTACATTATGCCTATCAGTTTGGAAGACTAATTTAATAGTGCTTTAAAAAATAATGTTTACTTATTTATGTCATCAATAGATCCTAAGTGGTGGCCTCTTACCCTGATAAATGGACAAGCGCTTAAGCGATTATGACTAATAGCATTTTTAGGCAGTCCATATCGTAGGATAGTTTATATCCTTTAAAAATATTTTTATTTGCTACTAAGTAGTGGCTCTTCTATACCGATTAAAAAACAAGCACTTAGGCAAATTGTTGCTTTTGTAGATAGTTGATATCTTTTTTATGCTTGGACAGTAGATGTATTTATATAATACAATTTTTTTGGATAGTTTATGTCCATATGATATAGTGCTTTGGAAAATTTATGTCCATATGAGATAGTGCTTTGGACAGTTTGTGTCTTCATAATATAGTACTTTGGATTGTCTTTGTTCATATTTATTGAATTTGAATAATTTATGTCCATATTGATATATTTGGATAGTTTATGTCCTCATGATATTGTACTTTATATAGTTTATGTCCATATTTTCTGGATTTGGACAATTTATGTCCATATTGCTAGATTTGGATGTTTTATGTCCCTATTGCCAATGTTAATGCCAAAAGTTTTAGGGCTTATTTAGATGATAGTTTTGTGATAAAATGTTAAAATGAGACCTTACCATCAATAGTATTTATGTCACATGATTTTTATCATTTGAATTGTATTTATAAGTTATGTTGATTTTTTAAGGAAGTGAACTAACCTTATTCATCCTTCTAAAAATTGATGGGATAAAAATTTCTTATGTTTAATTGTTTCAGGCCTTATTAGGGCTCATGAGGAAATGAAATTTGCTCATTGCCTAGCGGGCACTAATAAGAGGCCTAGAATTAGGAATTTTAGAAGTAATCATCCGTTCCCACAACTTTGGGATTGACATCATTTGGCAAGCAGGGGATAGTTTTTCGGATTAAGAAGATTGTAAAAGTGATTCTAGTTTTTTTATTGTTTGATGAATCAATTCACAAAGCAAACAACTAATGCAAGTATGTAGACATGAGAATAAACATTTCATTTATCTACTACTAGAATTTAGGATCCAAATTCTATAATTGTATGTATAGCTTGGATTATTTATTGCATCTCAATGATCGTCTATCCAATATTCAACCATGGCAAATTTTTTGTGAATATAACAAGCATGCACTGATTTGAGAAAACATGTTATTATCATAAAAAGAGTGTCTATAGAAGATCAAATAAGACAAGGATGATTTGTACCCATGATTTTGTTCACCTATAATAACCTAAAAAAAATACCCTATATGTGCTAAATCTTTGTTAAAGTTATTGCAGAGGACAAAGCCAATGAAGTAATCAATGTGTAATGCTCAATCATGCTAAAGTGCAAACAAGCAGATCATGCTAAATGAAGATCAATAAAATATGCAAAACATATACATGATCCTAGGAGCATGGATTTGCTAGTATTAACAACCTAGTATGAATGCAATGCATGCTATCCTAACTGGTGGTCATCATTGCCTCATTGTAAAATCCCCTAATTTCTACATGCACAAATAATCGATGCATAAATGAAAGCATACAATCATGATAGTAACAATTATGTGATAGATAATGTGTGAGCAATGTCTTAATGCTTCTAATTGAAGAAGGAGAAACAAAAATATATTTCAAATCTACAAGAATAATTTAAGCAACAAATAATTCTTGTTCTCCAAATCCTCAGAAGCTATGAGCTTAGGTATTTCTTAAAGAAGGAATATGATGAAGAGGTTACTCCATGTTGATGTTATCTTATCAAACATAGAATAACCTTCGTTATCCCATCATTAAAAAAATAATGCTATGCAATACAACCAAAATCTTCTAGAATACGATCCCTAGTATAATGTAAAAAGGTAATCGTTGCATCCCAATGGAGTAAGACAAATAACAATCCAAGACATGCAGTCTATGCATATTTACAATCATACAATCATGCAAAATTAGGCAAGAAATACATCATGTATGTAAAATTATTGATGATTAGAAATATTCAAAACAAATTTGTTTGATGTTTATGATTTGAAATTGATGATACGTAGGACTGCTAGTGATTACGCTTCATCATGTTGCTCTAATTAGTAATAGAAGAAGGTTATATGATAATTTTGATAAAGGCTTATACTAGGATAGGATTTTTGATCTAATTATCCAATATCATTAGGTGTTTTAAACACTTTTTTGGGTATTGGGTAATATTATTTCATTAATATATTTTAGGTATAATGATAAATTTGATAATTTGATAAAATTGAATTTGTGATAGACCTTTATATCAAGGAATAAGGTTTGATAGAATAATTCCTCGCTTGTTGGACGTATAGGAATGGTAATGATTTCAAGTGTTAAAGTATTTTATCCCACTTGTCTAGGCATAAGAATGAATCATAAATTAATAAATTTTTTGATGAATGGATTGACATATTGATGACATTGTATTTGTTATATTTTTATTTATGATAGACCCTCATATTGAAGAAGAAGGTTTGAAAGAATAATTTCTCATTTGTTGGGTGTACAGGAATACTAACGCTTACCAAGTGTCCAATGATTCTACCCAATATTCTATTTGGATATAATAGTGAATCATAACTTGACAAATGTGGTGTTTGATAAACAAGATTTAATGAAAATTTTGAAATATTGTTGAAATTGATATTTCTAATAGATCTTTACATAAAGGAAAAATGTTTGATAGGATTATCCCATGTTGTTGGGTACTTTCTAAGATTTTAAAGCACTTGCTAGTCTTTGAATAATTTTATCATCTACTTTTCCTAGGTGTAAAAATGAATCAGAAGATACTATGATAAAATATATTATGTGAGAGAGAGGAAGACTTTTCACTTAAGTAAAAAATTTCTAGCTTAGACAACCCTTTTATATGCCACCCTTAAAGTCAACATTGTAGTACCAATGTCATCATCGAGTGCTAAAATATTGGAAGAAAAAGTTGATGAGAAATGAGATAAAAAATATGTTGGAAGAAATGATGAGATGTCCATCCGAAAGGAGTCATAAGAGAGACTTACTACCTCAAGTACCTAAATAATATGTAAATATTTAATATGATCTATCCTAACTAGGATCATCATTGGTCATGATGAATTGTCTTGACTCCATATGCAAACAACAAGCATATGAACACAAGCAAGTGAAATTGGCATTTAGTTATACAAAAAGGAAATACATGATCAAACAAGAAATGCTTGAAAGTCCTTCAAAGATTTTTGAATCTAGAAGAAGAAACCAAGGTATTGAGCTATAGTTGTGTCATGACTAGCAAATGTTATATGTCATCAAGATATCAACTTCCTTTCTAGATTCCAAAAGATCAAAATAACAAAAAAGGAATTTGAGGAGTCATCAAGGGGGTCAACTAGCTCAGTGACCTACTGCAAGTGCAATGCAAGTGAAACTATTTGATAGTTAGGATCATCATTGCTTCATTGCAATATTACCCCTTATGAATTTATGGGATGAACAAGTAGACATAGGTAAACATGAAATAGATCATATGAAAGCAAGCTAAAATATTTTAAAGGTAATCATGCATACAATCAACCATGCAATCAAGCACATGAGCAGGAAAATATGTAGATTCAAGCATAATATATTTTTAAGTGCATAATATTGATAGGTTATTTGTGTTCCTTACCATCTAATGTGGCTAAGCGATACACACCTAGCCCATACTTAGTTATTATTGTGAAGGGACCTAACAAGTTAGGTTTATATTTACCCTTAAGGTTCTCTTTTGCATTAGTATTTTTTTGTTCTCCTTAAGAACTAAGTAGTATACTTCAAAAGAATGAGGTCAAACCCTCTTTCCATAGGATTTATTATGTTTGATGATAAAATCATAAGTTTTCTAAGGCATGGATTTGATTTTTGTCAAGCAACTCTAGTTGGTTAAGACGTCCATGGAAATACTCATCACCACCAATGCATCCTTTAGAATGATCCTAAGGGATGGGAATTCTAATTTGAAGGAGAAGGTGGTCTTAGTCCCATAAACCAAGGCATAGGGTGTAGCTCCAGTTGGGGTTCTCACACTAATGCAATATGCTCATACAACGAGATATAGCTATAAATGCCAATCCTTACCAGTTTTTCTTACAAGTTATTCAAGATTTTTAGTAATGTCTTGTTAGAATATTTGGCCTAACCATTACCCTACGCATAATATGGTGTTGACCACTTATATTGAATTTTAAATTTAGCATAGATCTTGGTGACATCCTTATTTTTAAAGGAGTTCCATTATCTAATATGAGCATGTTAGGAATGTCATATCATGATAAGATTTGGTTCAAGATAAATTTAAAAACCTAAACACTAGTAAAAGAGGATAAGGGCATGGCATCTACCCACTTGGTAAAGTATTCTATTGCAGTAATGATGAAATTATGTTCATTATATGACATCGGATTTATTTTCCTGATGATATCAAACCCCCAAGTTGTAACAACCCTCCTTGGTAGAACTCTTATGGATAATGAACTATGTATTTATGTGAATGTTTAATGGCATAATTTATTTAATGATATTTATATGATGGATTAATTACATTCTTTTGAGCTTGGAATATGGTAATATTGATGTATTTGTGGGTGTAGGACCAAGTGCTCTCTCTTTGGTGGGATCATATGGGTGAACCACCTACAAGAGAGATATTTTAGAAAATGATGGTGATGACTTGCTCATAGATAGCTTAGGGTGACCATAACACCCTTCATATAGATGCATTGCATTTTTCTTGTTCTCATGATCACACCATTGGACCAGGAAGTTGCTTACACAATGAGTCTCCTTAATAGGTTGGTGATAGCAATAGACTATCTTAAAGGAGACCACCTACTTAGGGATAAAACAATGGTGTGAAACATGGTTGGTGTGAATTTATGCTTGTCTTGATATGCATGGATTATTGAGTATTGATTGGTAATATTAATGCTCTAGAAATCATTAAGTATTAATTAGTTGATAAAATTAATACTTTCAAATTATTAGTTGGCTTTAATACTTTAGCCAAGTAAAAGTATTAATTAAATTATTGTCATTAAAGTTAATGAAAATCAATTATTGCCATGAAGCTAATATGGGATTCAAATTGATTAAGTGAATGATGTTTTAAAATGGCTAAATAAGGAAAGGAGATTATGGTTGCCCTTTTGTGTTCTTTAGTTTAAAAAATAATAAAGATAATTCAATTTTCTTGGAATGCTTTCCTTTGGTGGCCAAGGTGGTGCACATATGGAGAAATGTCTTCTTGGATGTCTCTCATATGTTCACATCCCAAGAAATCTATGCCCATGTTGTTTCTTTAAAAACTTGGATTGGGTAATGTATGGGTGATTGAGGAAAAGAGGAGAAGGACCTCTAGGTTAGAGTAAGAAAGGAAATGATTGGAGCAGTGATATCTTGAGATATTGAGGAAGCTTGCATGAACAAGGTACTTATTATTTATGTTGTCTTTATTTAGATGCTCATTGTTGGTTCTTAATATTATTATTTTGTAGCTATACCTCTTACTACCAAGTCATCCTTAGCCTGTGTATTGCATAGACATCTAAATGTTGCCTTGTTGTCTTTATCACTTGCTTTATTTTATTGTAAAGCTCTTCACTTTTAGGTTGGCATTTATGGCATGGTTTTTGCTAAGCTTGGTTTTTTGTTAGATCTTTTGATCTATTCCTAATTCATGTCCTAACTTCCTTGCTATAAATGTCCAAGCTATCCTTTAGCTAGTGTGCCCTATAATATTTAGACCTGATTGTGCTCATGTTGTTTGGTTGTTTTGATTTGAGTAGCCTATTGTGTGGAGCTTCAAAGTGTTTGATCATGTGGTCACTTGCATTGAGTCATATCTAGTACCATAGGTTGCCTATGTATCTTTAATTTGAGTCGTCACCTTGCACCTGAGTTTTGTTCAATTGTTAGTGCAGGTTATGGCTCTTTTATTATCAAGTTTAATTCTTTTGAAGTTTAATAAAGTATTCTTTTATTTTTATAATCAAATGTTGTATTCTTATATGGTGGCTTTTGATAAAGAAATATATCATTGGTTTTTAAATCTTAAGGGAAGGGTATATTTTGTTATTGGAAAACTTATTTAGTAATAAATGCTTAAGTTTACTTTATTTCTTTATGGAATGGTTTGGAGAAATAAAAGTGGAAGGATGTATGTTCTTTACTTTAGAAGTATAATTATAAAAAATGGACCAACATAATTGGGGTATAGTGAAGGATTATTTATTGGTGGTAGTGGAACAATCTAGGGTAAAACAATACATACTTTATATTATAAATGCAACATATCTTAACCTAATTAAAAAAAAAAGGATGTTGAATTGTTTGATTCTTTTAGATCCATAAGCCTATGTAGGCATATAAGATTATATCCAAAGTGATGGTAAATAGATTAAGGTCATTGTTAGAAAACATTATTTTATAAGAGCGAGGAGGATTTGTGAAAGGGAGACAAATTCTGGATGGGATCATAGTAGCTCATGAAGTTATAAATTTAGCAGCTTCAAGAAAAGAGAAAGCAATAATCTTAAAACTTGATATGAGTAAAGCTTATGATAGGGTTAAATAGGATTTTCTTTTTACAGTTTTAGATAAGTTTGGTTTTGGTAAGAAATGGGTTAGATGGATTAAATCTTGTGTCTCTATAGTTTCTTATTCAATGTTGGTCAATGGGTTAGTGATATAATCTTTTAAAACCAAGAGAGGCCTTAGACAAGGACATTCTCTATCTCCTTATTTGTTCATTATTATGGTAGAAGTTTAAAGTATGAACTTAAATAAGGCTTATAAACATGGGCTTATAAGTGGATTTAAGGTTAGTAGTAACATTGATAACATCACCCATCAACAGTTTGTAGATGATATAACCCTTTATGGAAGAGCAAGGATAAATGAGGCCAGAGCTTTGAATAACTTTTTAAAGAGTATGAAAGAGCTTCAGGAAAAAATGTTAATAGGACTAAATTCAAAATTTACTTCCTTAATACTCCTGCTAATATTAAAGTAGGAATTTGTAGGCTACTTCAAATGGAGGCAATTTACCAACAACTTATCTAGGAATTCTTATATTCGAGGGGAGAATGACGATAGAATTATTAAATATAGTTATTATTAAATTTCAAAATAAACTTCTAGCTTGGAAAGGTAGATGGTTATCATTAGTAGGAAGAGTGTAGTTAATTAAGTCAGTCTTACAAGCCATTCCAACATATTATGTGTCATTGTATTCTATGCCAAAATCAGTTGAATTTTTTTTTATCTATATTATGTGATCCTTTTTATGGTCAGGTTTACATGATAAAAGGAAATTTCCTTTGGTGAAATGGAGCAAGTTGTGTGATGATAAAACTAGGGTAGGTCTTTTTTTAAGAGTTCTTACAGATGCAAACTTAGCTTTTAGTGGAAACCTTATCTAGAGATTGTACAAAGAGATTCAAAGACAATGGGCAAGAATTCTTCTAAGCATGTTGATCCCAATGACCCAAGTTTAATATTTACTACATTCTCTCTTCCAAATGGTTCTAAAATTTGGAATGAAAAATATATTGATCTTATGATTAAAGGTTTAATATGGGTGGTGGACCCAGGTGTTGTAGGTGAGTTGGAGAGGAGAGGGCAATCCTCAAAGGGAGGTCCCAGGTTCAAATCTCCACCCTACCAAAAAGCTGAATTGGGTATTCAAAATCCAATTGATAATGTTGGTGTGGGCAGGGTCGGGTGCGACTCCCGGGTGACTTTGATGATGTAGAACCCCTTGTTCATGGTCTCTCAGACCAAGGCGGCTCCGTAAGAGGTGTTTTGCTTAAAAAAAAAATGGGTGGTGGGAATTGGAGAAAAAATTTCTATTTGGATGGATACTTTGTGTGATTAAAAACCGCTCAATTTAGATCCAGATTTGAAATCTTGGATGAGATTGCTTCAAGAAAAATATGGTGATAGGGTTTCAAACATTTTGTACAAGGATCAAGAAGGAATATTCAAATGGAAAGAATATTTTTTTACAAGTATACAAGACTTTGATGCTAGGATGTAGTTGAGTAGAAATATAACTATAATTATTTTGAGGGGTGCTAAGGATAATTTGATTTGAGAGTTGAATAATTTAGGATAATACACAATAAGAAGTGGATATTATGTTCAACACCAACAAAATAATAATGTCACTAGAATATGGAGAGATAATTGGGATAGCCCAAGCATTCCAAAAGTAAAAATGTTTATTTGGCTAGTAAGTCATAGAAGAATTTTATCTTGGGATAACCTTATGAAAAGGGGTTTTCATGGACCCTCTCAATGTATTTTTTGTAATAAGGAGGAGGAGAGTATAGACCATATCTTAGGACATTGCTCAATAGTCTAGAATATATGGCAATAGATTCTTAATATGCAATTTTACATTCACATTGTGTTGCTTCATCACCTTCAAAGCACACTGGCATACATGTCTTTGTTTGCTTTAGACAGTCTTACGCATAAATTATCTACGATCTCCAATTTCACTATGGTGACAAATTTCAATCGGTCATCGAATTTCTCAATGTACATGAGCTCTCCATGATTCTTCTCGACTCGTAATTTCCAAATCAAAAAACACTTTCAAATGCAGTAGATTTGAACTTTTGCCTTTGCTCTTTACGAACCAGATCTCTCCACAAACTCCTGGTAGACTGAACTCACATTATATGTGATGGGTAATCTAAAAACCATGGATAATTCCCTACAACTCTGATACCATATGTGATATCAAATCACATGCTATCAATTCTCGCATGCATATCTTGCTCTTCTTCCATAGGATCACCTATTTCCTCAATGGTAAAATTGCCAGCTACAGAATCACTCTCATCACTAAAAATTATGAATAGTAGAATTGAATATTGGTTAAAGGAATGGAAGATCACTTATAAAATTGAGGATTTGCAGATAATATGAAATATATCCTGAGACTACCCCCTAGAGGAGTTTTAAAAATTAATACTGATGGGTCGTCCAGGGGCAATCCTGGACATGCTGGAATTGGTGGTGTTGGGAGAGATTCTACTGGCATGGTTAGTTTTTTATTTTCCATTTATAAAGGTGTTCACTCCAAAAATCTTATGGAAGCTCTGGCGATACTTGAGGCCTTGCAAAGGGGGTTTTCTCTTGGCTAGCGCATGATTCTTTGCGAGTCTGACTCTCAAATTTTGGTTAATATTTTAAACAGCAAAAGAGTGGAGGATGTTAATTGGCAGTTGGCCTCTGTGACCATTCAAATTCTCTGAATGAGTGAAGAGTTTGAATTTATATCCTTTGTGCAAATTCCAAGGGAATGGAATGGGGTTGCTGATTACTTGGCCAAAAGGGCTTCTGAGCTGTTGGATACTCAGAGTATTGATAACTGGGAGAGTCTCCCATTTGGGGATTCTCAACACCTACGGGAGTTGATCCATAAGGATGTTCAGACTTAATGTGTTTTGTTTTTTTTTGGTTTCCTTTGGGAGTTGACCTTGTCTGGTGATTTAGCATGTCTTGTTGCTTATTTGAGTCCTGGGTGGGGGCTCAACTGTACTTTGTAATCCAGACTTTTTATCAATAAATTTTTACCCCTTTATTTAAAATATATATATATATATATATCAAAATATACAATACTTTGAACAATATGGCATGAAATATATATATATATATATATATATATATATATATATATATATATATATATATATATATATATATATATATATATATATATATATTTAAAGGAAAGAAAATTAGTTTAGAGGTAATGAAAAATAATATATGTTTAACCATATAGGAGTCTAAACCAACCTTACCTCCTCACCCAACACCTAATTTAGAAGTAGATAGCCTTGATAGATGGAGTCAAGTCATTAAATGGAACTATGATGTTAGGTACAAGAGAAGCAAAAATAAGGCAAAGAATATAAAGTGGAAACCACCAAATGTGGAGTGGGTTAATTGAATTTTTATGGAGCATCTAAAGGAAATCCAGGACCAGTATGAGGAGGAAGAATAATTAGAAATAATAGAAATATTTTGTCTCATTATGCTTTCAATAGTGGATTTAAGACAAATAATGAAGTTGAAGCTTGGGCAGCTTTAGAAGGGTTAAAAATATGTAAACAAATGAAATTGAATAGAGTATGGATGAAAGATGATTATATCATAGTAATAAATATAATTTTGAGGAAAGCAAAGGCTCCATGGAACATACAAGAGAAAATTGTGGAAATGCATGATCTTGCTAAAGAGTTTGAGGAAATCAGGTTTACACATATATTAAGGGAAGGAAACAAATGTGTAGATAAGCTAGCCAATAGAAGGGTTTTGTTTGAGGATCATGAAGTTAATTTCTCCTTTTCATGGTTAGAGGAAGTAGAAAGTTTAGTTGAAGCTAATAAAATATTATTGATCGCTTGAATCAATTAATGATTAAGATTTACTTTAATGTTTTACATTGGTAATATCTACTTTATTTTATAACAAGATCGTGTTTTCATTTAGACTATTTATTATAATTTATGTGGTTGCACTTGTGTTTTAGGAAGGAAACTAGTAATCCAGATTTGGTAAAGCGGACTATGATAGTACAATGTTTTGGAAATATTACTCTACTAATATGTAAGGCATAGATAGTAGAGGTGAAGTTTTGGCATTGTGAAGGTTGCTATAGGAAAATATCAAGAAAGATACTAAATTCTAGATTTATTGCATTCATACAAAAATTTGAAAAGATCCAAAAACTGAAAATCAAGAATTCAAACATTTTATGTAAAATGATGTAGTTTTTTGTAGGTCGAAATGACTACATTTGGAGAAATAAGGTGATGAACCTCTGAAATAGTTTTGAAGTATAGAGGATTGGCGTGAAATCTCAATGCATTGGAATATCATGACCAAGATAGCCCAAAATACCTCATCTTTCGAGTGGGTCGTAAAATATTGACTTGCATGGATTTCTTGGTAGCAAGAGGTACCTGGTATTTGAGAAGAGAACATATCGTGAAATCATGGCTTGTCCCTCTATCGCAGTCACGAATAGTTAGAAAGACCTAAGATAAGAAATCAATATGATGTCACAACTTGTTAGCATTTCACAATCTCTGACTTGAGAAGGTCCAAAAGCAAACAATATCATGATTTTGCAACTTGTTCCAGTTTCACCGCCACCAAGGTCTTAAAATAGAAAAGACAAAGAGAGGCAGTGATATTACAACATATTCCAATTTCATGATCGTAGGAGGAAAAAAGGCTCCCAAGTGTTAAGAGAGTCATGATACCATGACCAGTTGTTGTTTCACTACCACATGAGTAGGGAGAGCCCAAAAATTAGAAAGTAATGCGATGTCATGACATGTTACTCTATCGTGGCCATCTCAAAGTTATTACACACAATATCTTCTATGAGTGGTTTGAGTTTGATGCAGTTTTTATAGAATCAATGATGACAAGCGATCCTGAAGAACAACAAACAAACTAGATTTGAGCTCACCTCCACTACCTACTTGCATGCATGGAGTGTTAGCTTGTAGATGGATATCAAATATTTTGTTCCCACGATATTTTACCAGACCGTCCATCTGGTATGTTGTTGTAATAGTTTTTTAATGTAACTATTTTTATACTATGCATATTTGAACCATAGAGGCATTATAAATAGGAGCAACAGAATCTTGTTAAAGGGTTGGCTCTTAGGCGTTTACAAGTTGAATGTATAAAGACTTTTGAAGGAGAAATACAATAAGAAATATTTGTTTGGCCTTTGGTTCAACATTTTGTAGTCAAATGTATGTATGTATGGGTGAATTCTTCTATTTAGCTATTTGAAGATGCATGGCATTAATTCTATTTTTTGTATTCTTGCATATGTTTATTCAATAGTTTTGGAGTTAGTAATTTGTGGATCTAGTTATTGATTTAATATTAGTCTGCATATGATAAAACTGGTTGGTTTGTTAGGATATTCTGAAGGTTATTCTATTTATGATATTTTTTTATCTTCTTGTTGTTGTCTAATATGTACCACTTTAAGTTCTAGTGTTAGCTATATTTACATCTCTTTCATCACTCTAAACTCCCCTCATGTTAGTTTTAGCAAGTTAGAACCTCAAAGGAACCAATATTATTTGGAGATTGAACTGGTAAAGTCCCATGGCCTGCCCGATATTTCAATGTTGGTCATGTCTTGGGTGCAATAATTAACTATAGGAATATCTTGGACCAACAATTTTTGGCATACCCAGTGGGACCAAATCCCACTATCCATGTATTGTAGGAATTTGGTGTCTGGATTTGCTCTATTTAAAGCTAAATCACCTGGCAACTCCGCTCAAAATATCAAATCTAGAAAATATTTTTATCCATTTACTAGTTGAATATCAAAATATATGAAAAACAAAAAATTAAGAAGTGTAGAGCTAAAAACATGACACCAAGCAATGTTAAATAAAATAATTCAAATAACCATGTATTACACAATAAAATGAGATTTTATATTAAACGGGGGAGCTTAAAAACTTTGTTGTTACAATAGTGGATGTAAGAATCCCTTGTGATACAATTATTACAAATATTGCTAAGGTTCTCTAAAACCCTAACTACAACAAATGGTGGTGTCTTCAATTGTGTTTTGCTCCCAACAGGGTTGAGTGGGCTTCTTGGTTTCCAATGTCGAGTCACTCCATCTTAGACAACTGCTCAATGCTAATAGATCTCCAAACATGCACACATAATAATAACAGAGAGTTAGTAATAACCGTGAGGGCTCCACTATGTGAGACCCTCATATATCAATAAAACCCTAACTATTGCTAAATAAGATTGCATGCAAATCTAAAGAAAGATGAAAAAATAAAATATTTGATTTACCTTTCTTCTTGTTGTTTGTGAATAGATTTTTTGCAAGTCAACGGTGAAGTTGTTCCCTAGCATCACTCGAAGGCTAGGGTCCTTTAGAAGGGCTTACGTAAGACACCTGCGGGCTCCTAGTGGCTGCAGAAAATGCCTGTGGGTACTAGGAACTGGTAGGGAGGCACTCGAAGGTGTGTGCTGGTGAAAGGGAAGCACCCAAAGACGCCTGGTGTTAATAGAAAGTGCTTGAAGGTGCCTAGAATATGACGAAGGATTCTACAAAAGCAGATCGAGTGAGGGCACAGGATGCGGCAGTGGTGACGGTGAGCGAGGGGCAAAGAATATGGTGGATGGAGTAATATTAGGACACAAGGTCTAATTTGAAAACTTAGGATATCCAACAACTCAATTACTCAGGGAAATAAAGGCATCAAAAGCTCAGGCAAAAGACTCCGGGGTTGATCCATAAAAATAGCTCCTACTTATAATCCAACCTAGGGCATGCTAGGGTTTCAATGACACTAATCGTGTGGTTGAGATTAAAACACATCCAAGGGTGGATATTAAGTTTAGGGTGTGGCATGGATTAATGTGGATGGACGGATGAGATTAAATGAAATCGAATGGTTGGGATTTATTTATTTATATAAACATATATTTATTAAATATATATAAATATAATATTAAAATATTATTATTTAAATATATATATTATAAATATATATATAAATAATAGGCAAAAATGACGAGAAATCTGGGATGGAGGGAAAAAAGCTATGTTTTGGTGGTGGGAATGGCGGGAAAGCATGGATGGAGGACAAGTGGCTAGATTTTGGTATCTACAGATGCTCCTTTTTGTACTACATTGCGTGAAACATAATGTAGTGCAAAAACACGAGATACCTGTTTTGGCTAGATGCGGAAGCAACTTCTCTTGGTATGTGGAACATGAGCTTTAAAAAAAAAAATAAAAGAATTTTTTATTTTTACATAGCTTACCCCCTCAATTGGCGAATGAGGTTGCAGATGAATCTCATGAGCCAATTGAAAAGTTTGTGCAAATGATATGAATGATGTAAAATGTGATATCATTTTTGCCCCCACATTGGGAAGGGGAGTGTTGAAAAATGTAATAATGATGGTATCTATTTTTGCCCCAATAGATGAAGGGTTTTGTGAAAATATGTGCAAAATGTGTCTGTTTTTGCCCCAACAGATGAAGGTATTTGTGAAAAATTATGATTGAAAATGTGTTTGTTTTTGCCCCAATAGATGAAGGGATTTTTTCCAAGTGTATATGCCATGATCATGTAATATGTATCCCCTTGTGAGAAAGTCAAAATCGAATATTATTGCCCCAAAATTTTGGGTGATTCGATGTTGTTGAAATACTTTACCTTTCGTCATCATTGATATGTAAAGATGAAGATGCAAAATAAAAAGAGTCAGCCTTGGATGACCTCATAGTGACTGTTTGAATAATTACCATGATTGGAAACAATCATCCTAGCTAGTGCCTATCTCTATGATGACTGTCAAAGATATGTGGAATAATGAAAGTTGATTTTGTCCATATTTTAAGCCTCACAAACTAGGCCATCAATGACATCGTTAGTGCAAAATGTTCTTGGCAGGGTTTCACCAAAATGTGAAGTATCAAATATGAATGTGATCTTGAGCAAGGAGATAATTTATGATGATCATGGACAAGTGTCATTATTGTAGGCTATTCATATTACCGAATTGCATGGACGTAAATCACTGCAATTTCCAAGTATATAGAATAACCCACTATATGCAAGATTCACTTGAATATTGATTTGTATTTGGCAAATGTGTGAAATGATGATGTGACATGATGATGTGATTATTGATGAATGATGAAAATGATGATGATCATCATTTTATGAATATTTGAACCGTTTTGGGGTGCATTTGTAACTTGTTTGGTGAATTTGCAATATGTGGTCACAAACAAAAATTATGCATTCAAATCAGTTGGAGTCTCACAAAACTTGATAAAATGATGAAATGCATGGATGCATGAAATTTGAAGTGGTTTGGTTGGGGGAAGCAACCATTTTGTGGTATTTTTTATTTTTTTAATGTTGATGCGAAACACCCGTGGGTGCTTGTTGTCTACATTAATACCCGTAGATGCTTACCAAGAAATGTCAATGGGCACCCTAAAGTACCTGAAGCAGCTATAAATAGCTTGTTAGGTGATATTGAAGCTCATTTATGCATTTAGGAGTTCGATAAGCTATGTCTAAGGAGTTAAGGGGAAGTGAGGAGTGAAGTGAGGTGAAGTGTTTAGAGTGCGGAAGCTATACCGACGAAGGGAGCTGGTGTGAAGGTTGGGGCTACGGTTGGGGTGTGAGTTGTTGAAGTAACATTGTGTTGGATTGTGCAAACTTTATTTATTTATTTATTTTTATTTTTTTGAATTAACAAATATTTTGTGTTGTGTTGCAGCTTAGAGTTTTGGAGGCTCGACACCGATTTTTGCCCTACATTCCTGGGATGAGGAAGGCGATTACGAAGGATGAGTGGGAGTTGCTTGGGGAGGTGGGGCTAGTGGAGGCAACTCGATTGGAAGTGGTAAGGGCCGATTAGAGGCACCTTTCTACCTTGGTAGAGAGGTGGGATGCGAATAGGGGGACCTTTCATCTCCCCATAGGCGAGGTGACGATTACCTTGGAGGATATATATTGTATCCTCAAGGTACCGATAGAGGGAGTTCAGGTTGAGGTGGGGCTCAACCAAAATATGGATATGAAGTGGGTGTTTGGGGATGCATGGTAGGGGATGAAGATGGAGTGTGGGGACATCCCTTATTTATCCATGTATATGGACAAGGAGTTGGACCCCCTCCATTCTTTGGTGATGTTCATCTTGGCCAACATTATGGCCTCGAATATTATCGAGTGCAGGTTCCCTTGGAACCTAATAGGGATAGTGAGTGACATGCTCACTAAGAGATAGGTGTATGCATAGTCTCCCACCTTACTGGAGTAGGTATATCGGGAGTTATATGATGTGATGTGGTAGGGGTGAAAAGTATTGGCATGCAGCTTATTACGACAATGCTAGGGGTGGGAGCATTTTAGGGTTTCTCGATCGAAGGGCTTACCTATGGAGGAGTTTGGTAGGGAGTAACCCTATGTTAGGTGATGAGATTTGACTAAGGAGGTACAACCGAGTTAGCCGATGAGGATGAGCCGATGGTATAGGGAATTTTGGGCTAGATTGACATCCACCCAAGTGGTGTGGAGGCCATGGTTGGGTGCCCAGTGGACCGAGGATGGGGAGCATCTATGGTGGGTGCAGTAGGGTAGGTGGGTGGTTGGTAGGCATAGGAGTGAGGTGGAGTAATTCTATTTCTCATGATTTATCTACTAGTTTGGGCTATGGCAGGATGTCCCTGATGATCTGGTATGGTATAAGAGACATCAGGAGGAGGTTGTGCTACCTTACATGGAGTCGTTGAGGGTGGTCCTAGAGGATGACAAGGAGATGGATCTCTCAGATATAGATGATGTAGGGATGACCATGGGTGCCACCTCAAGGACTAGTCGATGGGGATGTAGGTGGAGAGTTGAGGGATGATGGTATCCAAGATACCCAGGATGAGGGGATCCAAGGGACCCCTAAGCAGTAGCGGTACTTTCGATTTGACAGTTGAAGGCAAAGGGCTAAGGGTGTAGCATAGTAGGCTCCTAAGATTGGGATAGGTGGTAGAGATGGGGAGGATGCAAAGGAGATTCTAAATGTACCTCCAAGCTAGAGTGAGAAGGATTGGGCACATTTGGAGCAACGGGTGGTAGAGCGGGATGCATGGATTGCAAGGCTCCAGGAAAAACTAGCAAAGAGGGAGCACTGACATAATATCGACATAGCATGTCTTCGATCACGATACATATATATAAAGGTACTGTAATATAGGTTGATGGAACATCATATTCCACTTCCTGATCCTCCAACCTCATCTATGTTCGGAGGGGTGATGCATAGTGATTCTAGGTATAGCTCTAGGTCTAGGGCTCCTGCTAGGTCAGAGGCTCCTGCTAGGTCACAGGGGTCCTCTTGGAGGATGTAGCTAGTGCTTAGATGCACTTTTGTATATGAGACTTGGTGCTCCATCCTATGTAGCCTTTGTGGCATTCATTATACATGTGATATTTATACATACATATATATATATATACATGGCTTTTACCTTTTGTGTTATATTTTTGTGTGAATGCTTTTGTGAAATGCATGTTTATGTTTATGATTAATGCATATGATATGTTATGGATTATTAATGCAATATGACATGCTAATGATCAATGCAAGATGGCATATATGGATGATTAATTCAAGGTGGCATGTATGGATGATTAATGCAAAGTGGCATGTATGGATGATTAATGCAATATGGCATGCTAATGATCATTTATTGTTTTGGATATTTTCTTTGCCATTTTTTTAGCATTATTATTTAATCAAGGGCATCAGACTTGGTGGTGAATGGGATGGATTGTTTATGAACTGACATGGATGTTGATATGGAAGAAGATATGGATGTTGATATGGAATAACAGACTATTTTACAGAGACTCAAACATCCTAGTGTATCAAAAAAACTCACTAATACTACATAATCCCTCTAGGACCAAATGTGTGTGTAATGAACTCATTTACCGAATCATGAGCAAGGAAATGACTTGAGGCAATCAAGAAACAATGTGTATGCAAATGAGTTCATTGAATCATCTTGAGTAAATTGGGTAAACCTATTATGGATGAGACCAAGAAGCTAGCTTGTCCTTATGTGTGGTCAGAGGTCTCTTTTAAAAGAGGTGTGTCACCATGCATGAGCATACTCCACTGCCAGTCAAGCATCTATAGCTTCAATGGAGGCTAATTCCATAGTCCATGATTTGTGTTTTTGATCTCTTGAATTTTGGGGATGACTACCTAACTATCTGACCAAAAATTTAGTATGATCCTTACAACCCAAAGATCAATGGTGTGTGATGTAAAATGTTTAGAGCTTTGGGGAATTGGATTCTCAATCTAAGTATGATGATAATTGTACCCTATCCTTACTACTCTATATTTTATATTTGAAGCAACTATGATAGTGGTGCAAACCACTCTTCTTATGGACTATGTTGCATTATGGGATAGGCAAGGATTACCCTTTTCACTTTCAGGTTCAATCCAAGTATGGTGTTATCCCTCTTTGACACAAGATGTTTTGAAGATGTGAAATTGTGTTTGGTTCAAGAATATTTTGGAGTCAATTTCCCAGACTCAAAATTTTCTTATTTTGTATTTGCAATGGTCCTAAAAGAGCTCGACATGTATTCTAAAATTTTCTTAAAGCACTTGGAGGGGCTGAGTGAACGAAAACACCTAGGAATTATTATGATAATGTGGCTTTTTCTAATGATAAATATGACTTGGTAGAATTGTGTGGATGACATTTTGAAGGTGCCCCTGATTAAGGCAACATGAATTTTTGTTGGACCAATTAAGGCCTTGAACTCTATTAATGATCCCTGTATGAAATGTAAAATGTGATTGCGAATGCAATGTATGACATGCAATTTTTATGAGATGTGCAATGCAATATGCAATGTGGGTGAAGGCATTGTTTGTGGAATGTAGATGCAAGCAATATGCAATGTTATGAATGAAGTGTATGAAAATATTTTTGTGTATTAGCCATGTATATGTATACATATATAATAATCAAATCATGCATAGAATGCTTTCAAGTGTATAACATTAAGTGGTTCGGGTTCTTCCTCTCCCTCTAGACTGGAAAGTCTATAAGTACCATTGCCCACTCTTTGTGTAACGATGTATGGACCTAACCAATTAACTATGAATTTATCATGAAGATGTGGTAATGCATTGGTATTTTGCTGGTTCTCTTTAAGAACAAGATCTCCTACTTGGAATTTGTGTAGATGAACTTTGGCATTATAAGCATGTTTGAGGCGGTCTTTATAAACTCATAAATTCTCTAAAGCATTGACCCGCCTCTCATTAAATAGTGAGATTTGGTCAAGACGTGCTTGTTTAGCAGTGTTGTCATCTATGAACTCCTGCAAAGAAATTCACAAGGGATCTCGAGCTCAAGAGGAATAATTGCTTCGGCTCCATATACCACTAAAAATGGTGTTTCCCCTATAGGTGTGTGAATGCTTGTTCGATAAGCCCATAATTCCAAGGGAATTTATGTATGCCAATCTCTATGATTTTATTTGATAAGTTTCTTGAGAATAGAAACTAATGTCTTGTTGGAAGCTTCAACTTGTACATTTGCTTATGGGTAATAAGGAGTTGAGAAACTGTGTTGAATGTTATATTTCTCACAAATTTCTTGAACATCCTTGTTATTGAAAGACTTGCCATTATCTAAAATTATCTTCAAGGGGATACCAAAATGATAAATGATATGATGGAGTATAAAATCCACTATTCTAGGTCCTATCGTGCTTGTTAGAGGAATTACCTCAACCCACTTTGTGAAGTATTCAGTGGTTGTGATGATGAAAGTATGTTATCTCGAGGAAGGAGGTGAAATTTTACCAATTAGATCTAGGCCCCATTGTGAAAAGGGTCAAATGCTTTGAATATGCTGCAAGGCTTGTGATGGTACATGAGTTAAATTAGCACGTTCTTGGCACTTTTTGCAATGTTTGACTTAGGTGCAACAATCACGTTCCATTATGGGCCAATAATAACCCATGCATAGGATACACTTGGCAATGGCCATTCCACTAAAATGACCACCACAAGTACCATCATGGGCTTCATATATAGCTCTTTGAACCTCACTAGACTCAAAATAATTAAGGAAGACTCCATCGTAACCATGTTTATACAACACATCCCCCAAAAGAACGAAACGGGCTACCTTTTTCTTGAAAGTGTGTTTGGCAGTTCAAGACATGTCAGATGGGAGTGTTACAAACTTGAGAAAGGCTACTATTTAGCTTGACCAAGGATCATATGAATCTGACTGGATGAAGCAAACATTATTTTCATCTTTTGACTCAGCACAAGAAATTACAGATTTAGAGACTGTTGAAATTATGAGAGGCTTTACCTCTCCAAAGGAGTCTTTTGGAATTAATGATCCAAGGGAGGCCATCACATCTACAAATTTGTTAGTCAAATGTGGAAAGCTATTGATTTCATACCAATAAAACTTAGAGAGCAAATTCATTGCTACTTCGTGATAAATCTTAATGGTAGGCTTTTTGCATTGGTATTCTAAATTGATTTGCTTAACGACAAGTTGAGAATCCCTAAATATTCTAATACACTTAATGCTCATAGTTATAGCTTATTGAAGACCTAAGATTAATGCCTCATACTTTGTAGTGTTTTTTGTGCATTGGAAGTCTAGTTTGAATGACAAGGGGATAGGTACCCCCTATGGTGTGTGAAATACAACTCCGACACCTTGATCTTTCATGCACTTAGTGTGATATCTACATCTTCTTCTGGAATGACGTCTTCCTCTTGTTCAGTGATAACAAATACTAAATCATATAGGAGCTCAATAATCAACGGATGATCATTAGGTAGTGGAGATTCCACAAGTTGATCAGCTATTACTTGACCTTTATTGTATTTTTGGCTAATGAGTTCCATATCAAACTCAATAAGTAGCATTATCCATTTAGTAGTGTGGGTGTTATTGTAAGTGTGGTACATCATGTAACGCAGAGGATTTTCTCTAGCTATGACATATGTTGTGTGGCTAATAATGTAATGTTAAAGTTTCTTAGTGGAAAAAACCACTACTAAGCACAATTTTTCTACATAAGCGTATTTAGTTTCATAGCTTACCAATGTTCGACTAATGTAGTAGATAGCTTGCTCTTGATTTTTTTCATTCTTTTGTGCAAGAATTGTCCCTAATGCAAAGTCCATTGCTGAGATATAAAGATAAAATGGGACCCTCAAATGAGGAGGAGCTAAGACTGGTGGAGAAGCTAGGTATTGCTTAATGTCATCAAAGGCTTTTTGACATTCATTTGTCTAGGAGAATGGCACTCCCTTTTGTAGTAGGTGATTGAATGACCTACATTTTTTAGAAATTTATGCGATAATATGACGGATCGATTGGATATTTCCTTGTAAACTATGCAATTCCTTTAAGTTAGTTGGGGGAGGTATCTCTAGGATAGCCTTGACTTTTTTAGGATCCACCTCAATCCCTCTTTTTGAGACAAAGAATCCTAAAATTTTTCCCAAGGTAACACTAAAGACACATTTCTTGGGATTCAACCTTACATTATGCTCTAGGAGTCGATCAAAAACTTTCTCCAATACACCAATATGTTTATGTCGAGTTTTGTATTTAGCCAAGAGATCATCCACATAGTCTTCGATAATATTATGCATGTAGTCATGGAAAATGTATGTCATGGCATGTTGATAAGTGGAACTTGCATTTTTTAGGCCAAATGGCATCACCTTGTAACAAAAAGTTCTCCAAGGTGTAGTGAATGTTTTTTGTGTTGGTCATCAAGATTTATTCGAATTTGGTTGTATCCTGAAAAACTATCCATGAGTGAAAGCATTTCATGACCAGTGTAGGTGTCAACAAGAGTATCAATGTTTGGAAGAGGGAATTCATCCTTAGGACACGCTTTATTAAGATCTCGAATGTTAGTGCATATGTGTATTACCCCGTTAGCCTTACGAATGGGTACCATATTTTAGAGCCACTCAAGATAGTCAATAGGAACTATGAAGTTCACGTCTAAGATTTTTTGAAGCTCTATTGTTACCAAGAGGGCCATGGTAGGATGCATTCTCCTAAGTTTTAATTTGACCGACTTAGCATCAAGTTGTAAGGTGAGATTGTGGACCACTAGACTAGGTTCAAGACTAGGCATGTCCTTATAGGACCATGTAAATATACCCTTTTGCTCTTGAGGAGAGCAATAAATTTCTCTTGTTCATCGAGTGATAAAATTTTGCTAAGCTTGACAATTTGGAGATTTTATTTATCTAAACTAAGGTCCACATCGATGGTATCTTCAATAGACATTTAAGAAACTTCCTCAAGCTGATGGGGTGTAGGTATTAGATGAATATCATCTAATATGTCATAAAACACTTCTGGCTTATCCTCATCTATTTTTGCTTGGAAAACCTCAGGATCCAAAGGTGAAGGTGTAGGCGAAGGCAAATGGGGTGGAGGAATGTAAATGGTGGAAGCCCTAAATAATTCCTTGAACAAGATAAATTTGGCAAAGGTTAGAGACAAGGAAATTTGGTCCATATAGATAAGGCTTATATCAATTGGAATTGGCTTAGCTAGATCGTATGGATTACGAAGTGGGGTAAATAAATCAACAAGATTCATGTTGACTTATGGGCAAGGTGGATAAGATTGAACGGAATGTGTAGAACCTAGGAACTGGTGCTAGGAGATTGGTTAACATAAATAACAACAATCAACACAAAATACATTTTACTTAATGATATATTTACATATGTAATGCTGAAAAAGAAAACATGTTTTTGTTGATTTTTGATTGATTTTTGAATTTTTTTTTGGTAGTGGTGAAAACCACTTTTTTTGTGTTATGTACATATGTTATAAGTTTAGCATATGGAATGGCTTAATGGAGTGGATATGGTGGTTCACCAGTAGGGGTGACTCGTTCTTGTGGAAGAAGCAAGCAAAAATGGGCTCATATATGGGGAACATGTTGAGATAAAACTCATCTTGTTTGGTATGGAGAATGATGGGCTCCGATTCTTCTTTACATTCATCCAAAATAATCGACATAAGCTCAAATTCTTCATAGATAGCATAATTAGAATTGGGATGGAGGGCTTATTCTCTTGAATTGATATTAAGCCTTTGAAAGGCTTGTTCAAAATAAGAGGTGGTAGGAAGTGTGTGGAAGCCTAGACCTGAACGGTTGTGCACCTCCTGATATGGAACATTGATAGGTTGATGCACTCCCTATTCATGTAATCCTAAGCAATAGCCTTGAAAATTGACAAAGTGGAAGTATCTATATGGGAATCCTGACATGTTTGGAATGTTGGCAAGTACCAGTTATTTGGGATCTTCTATAGGTGTTGGAATTGATGAAGATTCAATCCCCCCATATACAAATTTATGCTATTTGGAGCTAAAAACATATTATAAACTGCTCCTATTTCTAAAGGTGAGTCATGTGGGTGACCAAAATCCTTAGCACTAGGAATGGTGAGGGGTGTGATGGTGATATCATCAACCATATATTTACCAATGCTAGGATTGGTGAGATGGACTTCAACTATGGATGATATGGGAGGATCATGGTTATGCGATGGATCGGTAAATGGTGGAAATGGAGGTATCTCACAATCCATAAATTTGACTTGTGAAACATTCGACAAAGGATATGGATTGGATTGGGAAGGTTGTTGAACAGATGATGATTATGATGTGGATGGTAATGATGTTGATGATGTGGACTGACTATGAGCACATGTGCATGTAGTCAATAATGATGATGATGGGGGTATGTTGGTTTGATGATTTTTTTTGATAGGGAGCTCCTCGGGAATGGATCCTTTGATGAAGAGATTTGTGAAGTGGTGTATGGATTGGATGATGGCTATATGAATAGGTGAATGGAAGGAAGCATAGACTCATAAGGATTTGAGATGAAATTACAATACTTAAACGGTTTAACGCTCATTGGTATGCAATGTACCTATCCCTCATGAACATATTTCAAACATTGATGTAGTATTGAAGGGGCACATCTCATTTCTCTCATCCAAGGTATTTCAAGGAGTACATTGTATGCCATGGATCCTTCCAAGATGTGGAACATTATATGCAATGTTTTAGCCCCTACTTCGATGGGTAAAACAATAGTGCTAATTATGGAACACAAAGCATCGTTGAATGCTTTGAGGGTAAAATATCACTTAGTGATGTGAGATGGAGGAAGTTTCAAATTATGGAGAGAAGATATGGTAATGATGTTGATAGAGAAACCAGTATCCATTAGAACTCTTTTAAAAGGATTCTTGTCAATTAGAGCCATGATATGCAATAGAGGGTCTATTGATTTTGATGATATTGGCTTAATATCAAAGTCATAAAATGTGATGGAAGGCTCCATGCATGTTTGGATACTCCCCACAAAATTGGTGAAGGCATTGGGATCTTGCGATTGCAATTCGATGGATTTTAAAATTTCATTTAATGCCTCTCGATGTGGAGGAGATTGTTGGATTAACTCATATATTGACAATTTGATGGAAGCTATTTTCAGACTCGTGGTTAAACGGATACTCAATGAGATGATTGGTCAGGGTGGATGATTTATAGGTGGATTTTATGGGTTCAATTTTCTAGGTATATGAATGGGTGATGATGGATGATAACACTTGGACAGGTGGCAATGTAAAAGTTTGTGACACACTTGCTTGAGGTGGTTGTCATTGTTGATTATTTTGTTGACCTCTAGTGACCACATGAATGGTCCCTAAAAACCCTTGGTATTGTAAAATGTGATTGAATTGGTTAAGAGGAGTTTTAGTGTTAGCTCCCTCTATATTTGGTTGCACTTCCTCATGATGAGGAAGTGGTGTTTGAAATATACCAAGGTTTTGGTTTTGTTGAGTGAGGGGATTATCAAGATTGATCGCCCCCAAATCAATAAGGTCTTGGACTATGTTTTTAAACACATGGTAGTTGTTGATATCATGCCTATTTTGCCTATGATAAGAAAAAATAAATGTTCCCGATAATGTTTCCCACATTTGGTAGGATCATCCAGTCTAATGTCAGGCAAAGCAAGTTTATTTGTCTCATACAACCTCTTAAAAATTGAAGCATATGACTCAGCTAATGGGGTGTATTGGAAATTTTTCAGAAAGACTATCGTCGAAGGTGGTTTTCTACAGCCAAGGTTATGCATAAGCACGAAATATCGTAAATTGGCTGTTTTTAGGATTTTTAAATTTTTAAATTGGCTAATTTTGGATCCTTTCACTGGGGCCCATTCACCTAAAATTTACGATGTGGAAGTTTTTTTGGGGTAAATTCGCCCACCGTTGATAATCCATCATGGCCTCAAATTATAAATGATTTTATTTTTCCCACCCAAATCGCCTTCAAATTATAAATGATTTTGTTTTTCCCGCCCAATTTGCCTCATATACTACCTGTATATATACTATAGGGGGTAGCAATAAACATACATCTAAAATACTCTAACTCAAAAATAGCTTTGAAACCATGAAAAACCTATTGTTAGTCGACATATTTGTCGATTGGTTGTAGGGTATTATCAATCGAAAGACACCGATCGGTCCCACAAACTTGACAAGGTTGCAGAGGAGTGCTTCTCAATATAATTTGATCGGTTGTAAAGGTGTGTCAATCGGCCTAAGTCGATTGGTTGTAGAGACGTATCAATCGACATAAGTCGATTGATTACAACTTTGCAATGAATCAACTTAGGTCGATTGATACACCTTTGCAACTGATCATCCAAAGCTCCTAGAAGGTTCCCTACAAAAGAGCACCTCTAAAATCGATTCGACTGAATGCATGACGATCAGTTGTAGGCATGAAAATTGGTTGCAAGCATGACGATTGTCATGATTGCATCTAATCATCATGTGTACAGTCGATCGTCATGTGTGTAGTCGATCGGTTGCAAAGGTGCACTTTTGCAAGGAAACTTTTAGAAGGCATAAATTTTTATTTGGAGCTCTATTTTCAATTTTTTTTTAAAACCACCTAGCTCGATGAGATATACTCAAAAAACCATATTAAACTAATCAACATGTCTACAACTATGGTTTAAGATATGTTTATAAGTTTAAGATGGTTCTTTGATGATTTTAATACATTTTTTGTTTAGATATCATTGAGCTAGGTGGTTCTAAAAAAACAAAAATTAAAAATGGAGCTCCAGATCAAAAGTTATGCCTCCTAGAAGTTTCCTTGCAAAAGTGCATCTGTGCAACCGATCGACTCCACACATGACGATCGGGGCCGATTTTCATGTATGTAGCCAATTTTCACGCTTTTAGTTGATTATCATATGTGCAGTCGATTGGTTGTAGAGGTGCACTTTTTAAAGGAAAATTCTAGGAGGCATAAATTTTGATCTGGAGCTCCATTTTCAATTATTTTTTTAAAACCACCTAGCTCGATGATATATACACAAAAAACTTAGTAAAATTCTCAAAAACCATCTACAAATAACTAATTGAAACCCTATGAAACCAACCTACACCTCTAGAAATATTTTTCAATTGATTCACCACGGTTTAAAAAAAATTGGTAAAAAATGAATGCGATTCGCCATGTATCCTTTGACAAAATTTGTTAGGATTTCAAGACAATTCGCCTTGATTTTATAAATATATTTTAGGGTCGATTCCTTATGCATAACCCTATCTATAGCTGGAACTATGTTTTATATTGTTGGAGCTTGTGTTGTTGATGGGACCGCATGATAGGTAATTTGTTGTGGTACTTGTTGCACAGGTTCTTGTTGAGCCATTACCGGTTGGCTCATGACCACTTGATTGACCTGATTGGATTGGGTGGTTGGGGTAGCCTGTGTTGATTTTTGTTGGCTAAAATAGTTTCTTTTATGTTGGCCCTTGTTTTTCCATTCTTTCTTCTTCGGCTTAAAAATGTCTTCTTGGATTTTTATATCCTCAATGACACTAGCCTGAGCTAAAGCTTCTTCAAATGATTGATAAGTTCATAGTTGGAGCATCCAAGAGATGAGTTTTAAGTAAATCTTAGTGAATAGCTTAATTAGATCATCCATTGGTAGGTTAAATAGCAATTGAGTGATGATAACCCTCCAATGGTTTCTAAAATCATAGATAGATTCATCATCATGTTGCCTTAAAGCATAGACATCAGACAATGAGATATTATTTTTTAACATTTAGGATGAAACGATCAAATAATTGATCAATCAACTATTTAAAAGTATAGATACTATGACTTGGCAATTGATTATACCATTCTATAGCATCCCCTCCTAATTATTGAGGAAAATTTTGAAGCATGAGAGCATTATCGTTTGAATTATAAAGAAAGCATGAACAAAGGTGTTCACATGTTCTTTGGGATCCTCAGTTCTCTTAAATTTGTCAAAATTTGGTACCATAAAGTCTGTCGGATATGGCAAGAATGGTACCAAAGGATGAATTGGTTTATTGGTCAATTGGTGTAAGGTCAATTTTTGGTTTGAAAAACCAAGAGTAAGTTGCATCAATTGATCTATTTTTTTTTGCATGACCTCGATTCGAGGGTCTTCCTTAGGAATGTGGAAGCCTTGAATTACCTGATTGATTTGGGGTGGTGTAGAAAAATGTTGTGGAGTGACTAGGTGATGAGGATATTTTTATTGATGGTTTGGTGAATTAGATGGAATATGATGAATGGGGGATTATTGATGAAAATATGGGGAATTATGGAATGATTTTGATGGATGAATATTATGGCTAGGCTGGCCAATGGGAATAGGATGGGTAATGGTATGGCTTTATGGGGAAACAAGGATAGAAACCATAGAATATTGTGGTGCCCATGATGGACCTTGGTTGATAAGAGCAGTTTGAGTAGAGTTATGTAAAGGCATAGGGTTAATTTGTACTTGTTGTTGAGCATTCTGAAGCTGTCTAAGAAATTTGTTTAGGTGTTTCCATACCTCACTAATTTCTCTATTAGAGACTAAGGGTATGGAGGTAGAGGGTATGGATAATGTGGTTTGAGGGTAAGTTATACTAGGTATGGTAACGTGGGTGGCTAAAACTTGTGAAGCAGCATTTACATGTGCTTCATATAAGGGATTGGTGTAGGTGGAGGTATATGATGTACTAGAAGCACATGAAGGTTGGGGAATGGATGCATGGGATGAAGGTGTAATTGATGCCTCAAAAAGAGGGTTAGTATACACCTGGGTAAAGGTGGATGGAGGTTGGGGATAAACAAAGTTATTGTTGTAAAGTAGGATACTGTCTAGGTGAATTGGGAATAGACTCTAAGACATAGTTAGAAGACTTCATGAAAGCTTCTAATTTATCTATGTCTATATGGGTGATGTGGTTGTCTATGGTAGGGGATGTTGACTCCTCCTAGGGTATGCCCATGTGATAGGCTATGGATGGCAAAGAACATGAGGGACCTACAGATAAATATTTCTGTGTCACATTCATAGAATCTACCACAAAAGTGGTGGGGAAATTGAATGAAGGTTCCATTAAGTTATCTTGACTTATAGATTTATTTTGATTTCTAATTAATACCATAAGAAAAATAAATCAAGATACAGATTAAAATACCAAATTTAACACAAAAACTAAAATTATTAAGGAAACAAACAACCAATGCTAAGTCTCAACCAATGTGGCTTACCTTATTCATTGATTTTCTCCTTTTAATGTGTATTCATTTTATGTATCAGTTTTGTGTGTTTTGATGTTTCTAATCTTTCTTAATAAAATAAAGGTGAAAAACTATGGTGAAGATATGATACCCTCAAGCAAACTTGTTGGATTTCATCACCAACAAGAATCCAATGGTAAATGGCAATTTAGTGATGATAACCCTCCAACGGTTTTTGAAATCATAGATAGATTCATCATTATGTTGCCTTAAAGCATAGACATCAGACAACGAGATCTTCTTTTTAACATTTAGGATGAAATGATCAAATAATTAATCAATCAAATTTTCAAAAGTATAGATACTAGGACTTGGTAATTGATTGTACCATTCTATGGCATCCCCTCCTAATGTTTGAGGAAAATTTTGAAGCATGAGAGCATTATCATTTTGAATTCTAAAGAAAGCATGAACAAAGGTGCTCACATGTTCTTTGGGATCCTCAGTTCCCTTAAATTTGTAAAACTTGGGTATCGTAAAGTCAATTGTATATGGCAAGGATGGTATCGAAGGATGAATTGTTTGATTTATCAATTGGCATAAGGTCGGTTTCTACTTTGAAAAACCAGGAGTAAATTGCATTAATTGATCTATTTATTTCTACATGGCCTCGATTTTAGGGTCTTCCTTAGGAAATTGGAAGCCCTAAATTACCTGATGGGTTTAGTACAGGTGTGGAAAAATATTGTGGAGTGACTAGGTGATGAGGAGATTGGTATTGATGGCTTGGTGAATTAGATGGAATATGATGAATGGGGGATTGTTGATGAAAATATGGATAATTATGGAATGATGTTGATGGTTGAAGGTTATGGCTAGGCTAGCCAATGGTAATGAGATGGGTAATGGTATGGTTTTATGGAGGAACAAGAATAGAAACCATAAAATATTCTGGCGCCCATGATGGACCTTGGTTGACAAGGTAGTCTAAGTAGATTATGTAAAGGCGTAGGGTTAACCTATACTTGTTTTTGAGCGTTCAAACTTTGTCTAAGTAAATTTTTCAATTTTTCCCATGCATCACTAATTTCTCTATCATAGGCTAAGGGTATGGAGGTAGAGGGTATGGATAATGTGGTTTGAGGGCAAATTAAACTAGGTATGGTAACTTAGGCGGCTAAAACTTGTGAAGCAACATTTAAATGTGCTTCATACAAGGGATTGGTGTAGGTGGAGGTATATGATGTGCTAGGAGAACATGAAGGTTGGGAAATGGATGCATGCGATGATGTGCAACTGATGCCTCAAAAAGAGGGTTAGTATACACCTGGGTAAATGTGGATGGAGTCTGAGGATAAATATATTCTTGCTATAAAGTAGGATCCTGTCTAGGTGAATTGGGAATAGACTCTAAGACAATTAGAAGACTTAATGAAAGCTTCTACTCTATCTATTTCTATATGGTGATGTGGTTGTTTATGGTAAGGGAATTGACTCCTCCTAGAACATGATCATGTGATAGGCTATGGATGGCAAAGAACGTGAGGGACCTGCAGATAAATCTGCCTATGTCACATTCATGGAATCTACCATAAAAGTGGTGGAGAAAGTGGATGAAGGTTCCATTAAGTTATATTGACTTATAGCTTTCTTTTGATTTCTAGTTAATACCATAAGCAAAATAAATCAAGATATAGATTAAAATACCAAATTTAACACAAAAACTAAAAATTTTAATGAAACAAACAACCAATGCTAAGTCTCAACCAATGTGGCTTACCTTGTTCATTGATTATCTCATTTTAATGTGTATTCATTTTATGTGTCAGTTTTATGTGTTTTGATGCTTCTAATATTGCTTAATGAAATAAATGTGAAAAAATATAGCAAAGATAGGGCAACGAGATTCTTGTTGGTGAGGAAATCCAACAAGTTTGCTCGGGGTTATCCTATGGTGGCTAAGGGCACAGATTGGTGGATGGAGATGAATGCCACAGTCACCAAATCTCAACCAATGGTTGGTGATGAAATCCAGCCACTACTGTTTTGCATGAACTGTGATGTGTGTGAATTCTTTTTAAATTTTATATTTTCTATTGTATACAAACAATGTTAAAAATAATTAATTTCATAGATCTAAATTAGAAGCCAACAAAAGAATGTCAAGTTCTCCAAAGAGTGTGAAGTACACCGCTTAATACCCTCTATCTAGATAACAACCAAAGGGTTGGTCCACATCTCTGCATGGAATCACCCAATTGGCAAGGGTACATTTGGCACTTTAATGGTGTTCCTACTTATATCAATAAAATAAAATGTTTCTAACCCTAAGATGCAACACTATGTTATGCAATTTCTTAGTTCAAATGCAAACAGAATGCAGTAGTTTGTATTAAGAAGACAAAAATTAGAACATGTGAATGAATGTAGACCTAAAAATGCAAAATAAAATGGATTTTTTCCATATTATTTAATGATGGTTCATTTGATGTTTAAAATCTAAAAAATATAGCAAATAACCCAAAATATGTAAAAATAAAAACTCATATTTAAGACAACAGACTTACTGTAAAGCCTACATATCTGCTCCAAATCTCTGAAAATATAGTTTGGTGCTTCTGAAATGCCCCAAGGTGCTTATGGAATGTGAAACCTAGCTAGGCACTTCTATAACACCTTTGAGCACCATTAGGCATTTCGCACTCTTCCTACAACTTTTACAAAATTTTAGAAACCCTAGATCTAGCAAAAAATGCGTGATTTGCATTTCTAAAAATCTGCAAGATACAAAAAATAGCAAGTTATAAGTCAATGTAAATTAGAAAATGAAACCCTTAGGGGGTCCCACCGTGATCACCATTTATAGAGCTAAAAATACGATACCAAGAAATGCTAAATAAAAGAATTCAAATAACCATGTATTGCACAACAAAATGAGATTTTATATTAAATGGGGAGAGCTTAAAAATTCCATTGTTACAATAGTGGATGTAATAATCCCTTGTGATACAATTATTATAAATCTTGCTAGGGTTCTCCAAAACCCTAGCTATAACAAATGGTGGTGTCTTTAGTTGTGTTTCGCTCCCAATAAGGTTGAGTGGGCTTCTTGGTATCCAATGTCGGGCCACTCCAACTTAGATAGCTACTCAATGCTAATAGATATCCAGAACTACACACATAGCAACAAAAATAGAGATTTAGTAATAACCATGAGGGCTCCACTACATGAGACCCTCAGATATCAATAAAACCCTAACTATTGCTAAATAAGATTGCATACAAATCTAAATAAAGATGAAATAACAAAAATATGTGATTTACCTTACTTCTTACAATTTGTGAATAGATATGTTGTAGGTTAATGGTGAAGTTGTGCCCTAGCATCGCTCGAAACTAGGGGGCATTTAGAAGGGCTTACGTAAAACACCCACAGGCTCCTGGTGGCTGTAAAAAATACTCGTTGGTGCTAGGAACTGGTGAGGAGGCACCCAAAGGTGTGCAACAATGAAAGGGAGGCACCTAGGTGTGCCTAGTGTTGATGGAAAGTGCCTGGAGATGCCTAGCAAATATTGGAGGATTCTACAAAAGTAGATCGAATGAGGGTGCAGTATGTGAGAACGGTGATAGCGAGCAAGGGGCAGCGAATATGGTGGATGGAGTAAGGTTAGGGTACAAGGGCTAAGTTTGAAACTTAGGGTATCCAACAACTCAATCACTCAGGGAAATCAGGGCATCAAAATCTCAGGAAAAAGGCTTCAAGTTTGAGCCATCAAAATGGCTCCTACTTATAATCCAACCTAGGGCATGATAGGTTTTCAATGACACTAATCGTGTGGCTAATATTAAAGCACATGCAAGGGTAGATGTTAAGTTTAGGGTGTGGCATGGATTAATGTGGATGGACGAATGAGATTAAATGAAATCGGATGGTTGGGATTTATTTATTTATATAAACATATATTTATTAAATATATATATATATATATATATATATATAATATTAAAATATTATTATTTAAATATATATTATAAATATATATAAATAATAGGTAGAAATGGTGGGAAAGTTGGGATGGAGGGCAAAAAGCTTTGTTTTGGTGGTGGGAATGGTGGGAAAGCACATATGGAGGACAAGTGGCTAGATTTTGGTGTCTACAAGAAAAGTCTATCGAGTTCCTAGAACTACATCTTGGTAGTCTTAGGATAAACCATATTCTAAAATCTAGATCAGTGTCTTCATATTCTATTACAATAGGGTCACTTAATCCTACCCCTATAATTCCTCCTAACACATATACAAGTGGATATTCCAACATGGCCAACCCTACCCTTGTAGCCCTAATTAGCACATTAATAACAATGGTCATTAATAAAAATTCCTAGCCCTACCCAATGTGGAATAATTTAGGTCCTTTGAATTTAACCATTCAAAATCCTATCCCTCTAGCAGCATTGAAGGTGTTTCCCACTTATGACAATATGGGCAAGACTGCTTATGAACATTGTCATGATGTGGCATCACTGGAAACCATACATAATATCACTAAATAAAATGTGATGATCAAGTTATTGGTTATATCATTGAACGGGAAAATACAATAATTGTACAAAACTATACCATATCAAACCATACCCACATGGGCAGGCCTTGCTGATGAACTCATAGAAGCATTCAACAAGTAGACCCTTTATTGTACTTACATAGCAAATTGTTATCCAAAAGCACCCTTGAAAATAAATAGTTGATTGTAATAATAGATTTAGTCATAACTGGAAGAGAGTTCTTGATGGCCTCAAGCCTAAAAATGAGCAAGCAATATATTACTATCTAAGAGCCTTCAACTTAGATCTAGGTATGGCAATAAGGCAGTCCCAAGTGTTCACCTTCCCAAAAATATTTCAAGAAGCTCTTAAAGTAGAGAAAGACCTTATTGCTATTGGGAGGTTTCCTTCTAAAGTAATAATGCCTATATTTCCTAATTTCCCTCAAGTTCCTAGTACGAGAACAATCTATCCTACTGCTACTCCCATGGTGGACTTTCTAAAATGGCATGGAATGTCTATTGTCCTAGCAATACAAGCCCCCCTACACTTTCGGCTCTACCTTCAATACCTACATTGCCTACTTTACCTACCCTTGATCCCCAGCTTACAGTTCTCCTAGAAATGCAAACAACCATGAAGAATTTAACAAATGAAATCAATTCAATGAAGAGGCAGGAAGTCAAGATGACTTTTCAGCCAAGGAGGTTTCCACAAGTCTCAAAAGACCAATCTACCTATACCAACAAATGCCTAGAGGTTAGGTATAGTGTATGCAAATCAGGAGAATGAACTATCCATATCTTCAACTAAAATTGATTACTAGTGTTCCACATGTAATGATACACATGGAGAATATCATGCATGATTCACCAACACCATGTGCAAAAGGTAGTTGTCGAGAAATCAAAAAGAACTATGAAGGGACAATTTAACATGATAAGTAAAATAAATCATAACTTCATGATGCCATCAATGGAGCAAGTTGCAGTCCTAACTAGGTCAAAAATAAAACCTCTCCAAGTTGATCCTAATGAACTTAACCCTTTGAAAGTACCTATTGGAGCAAGTTCTTCAAATACTACACTTACAAAGCTAGTTCAAAGATAGGAGGTAGATATCAGGAGTGAGGTTTTACAGAAAGAAATAGAAACTCAGGATTAGACAATAGATAAATTGAGGTACCCTTTCTTAACCAAGTGTCAAAGGATAGAAGTGACTAGAGGGTAAAAAATAGGTATGATCCACCTATAAAAGAAAGAGAGGTAGCCTAATGTACCTAGTTATAATATCATGGAGGAACTCAGAAAGACAACTTAAAATATAAGTATGTATGATGCATTGTTACTTCCATGACAATTTGACTTATTGCAAGAATCCTTGAAATAAAAAAAAGAGTAAACCCCATCCTCAGTGGAACTTAGCTCAGGCTAGCTCAATACCAACCATAGAAAAAATAGACCTCCTCCCTTCTATTTGTATCTCCAAATGGAAGGATGAATCATACATAATTGAATGATAGACTTAGTAGCAGTAACCACAATAATGCCCAAGGTTGTGTGTGACATCATGGGGAGGGAATACATTAGAAGTAGCCTAGGATTTTTGTAGTTGGATGGCACTCCAGTAAATACTATGGAAGTAATTAAATATATCCTAATAGTACAAAATAGAATACCCCAGATTAAAGTTATACAAGAGGTATTTGTGGTAGACTTAGAACCCTACTTCAAAATGTGTTTATCATGAGAATTTATAGCTAATATATGAGGGTATCCATCCCTTGATTACTCACACATGGATATCCCCTTCAAATTTAGAAGGATTAAAATATTCAATGAAAAACCTTTTTCCTTCCACATTGAGAAAATTGAAGAAGATAGCAAACTAAACAATAGTATGAGAATTATTACTAAAGAAATAGAGGGAATAGATCTAATGGAAGAATTTTTGGATGAGCTCCAAACAGAAGATCAAATTTCTCTAAAATATTTTAATGTTATGGTAAAAAAAAATATTGGAACCTACTCAATCACAAAGCCCCTAAAGGTTGAAAACCCTCAACTACCAAAGTAGGCTTCCCCTACAAACCAGCTTTGGAAACTATTCTTTTATGGTTCTAGATGTAATAATGGAGTTGGAGAGGGTATAGTGTTTATTTCACCAACTGGAGATGAGAATTTTTTTTCCTACAGGCTAACATGGAGTTGTACAAACAATGCAACCGAATATGAAGTGCTCTATTTAGGCCTAAGAAAGGCTAAGAAATTAATATTTAAATAGCTACAGATTGAAGAACACAAGCTTATATAGAGAGGAGGGTGAACAATATAAGACCACTTTTTACTTTTTCTTCCAATTCAATATTATGTTGTGTAAATATAGCAGTATCAATAGCAGTAATCAAAGTAATGCACATAAACCATACACAATAGAGACATCACAATTTACATGGTTCACCCAATGTGGGCTACTCCACGGAGAAAATATTTTACTAAAACTTTCTCAATCAATATCTTTGGGAATCACTCCCAATTACAATGTTTATGGATATTTATCCAAAGGAGATGTTGATCCCCTAATCTCAAGTTCGTGGATCTCTTCCACAAGAGAACTCTTTCCCATTTTGCTCTGACTATGTGATATTCTATAAGACTTTGTCTCTCTACTGCACTAATTGGTGGACCTCTCTCCACTTGAAGAATCCTCACTCAGATTTATCTTCAACTATGTTGGCTATTGGATCTCTATCCACTGAGACTCTATCCTTTGTACTCTATCACCTCCAAAGCTCTGTCAATAGGCTCACTAAGAACCTGCTCAATAGGTTCACATAGAACCTACTTAACAAGCTCACACAGAACTTGTCCAAAACTGAATAACAAGCTCACACAAAACTTGTCCAAAACTAAATAACAAGCTCACACAGAACTTGTCCAAATTTGCTCCAACAAGCTCAATAAGAACTTGTCCAAATATACTCTAGCAAGATCACCAAGAATTTGCACAAATCTACTCTAGCAAGCTCACCAAGAATTTGCACAAATCTGTTCTAGCAAGCTCACCAAGAACTTGCCCAAATCTACTCTAGCAAGCTCACCAAGAACTTGCCCAAATCTGCTCCAACAAGCTCACTTAAAAACTTGTCCAAATATGATCTAAAACTGTCCACAAATCTATCCCAACACTGTCCTCAAATCTGTCCCAAAGGCATTCTCAAAAGCTCAATCAATCATGCTCAAGTATTACTCAAAATAAAATTTACAATGAATGGCAATCTCAACTCAACTCAACTTCATAGAAGCATAAAGAGAATTGTTAGAGACTCAATATGTTCTAATGTCACTGTCAACCTAAATCAATATCAACTCAACTCATAGAAGCATAAAGAGAATTTTTAGAGACTCAATATGTTCTAATCTCACTCTCAACTAAACTCAACTCAAATCAACTCATAGAAGCATAAAGAGAATTGTTAGAGACTCAATATGTTCTAATCTCACTCTCAACTCAACTCAACTCAAATCAACTCATAGAATCATAAAGAGAATTGTTAGAAACTCAATATGTTATAATCTCAATATCAACTCAACTCAACTCATAGAAGCATAAAGAGAATTTTTAGAGACTCAATATGTTATAATCTCAATATCAACTCAACTCAACTCAAATCAATCTCAACTCAACTCAAGTCAATCTCATAGAAGCATAAAGATAATTGTTAGAGACTCAATATGTTCTAATATTACTCTCAACTCAAATAAGAATAATGGAATAGTTTGTTTCATAGGACTTGAACAATCACTTCACACATCACTTGACTAGGCTCAATAAACTCAACTCAACCAATCACCACAAGGGATAACTCTCTCTCACACAACTCTAGTCCAAGTATGTATCAACCAACTCAAATGTTTCCAACAATGCTCAACCACAAATCTCACATAACAATGATACTCATGTTCTTTTCTAACTCAAGTTCTTTCACAACCAATGGGATTAAATAACTATGCTTATCAAACAAATTTTAAACACAACTCTCAATTTAGAAAACCTTTAAGCATTCAACCAACCACTTTGGAAAAGGAAACCACAAACTATCCTTTTACCTCCAATGATATTTTAGAAATCAACCACCGTAAACAATAAATAGGAGAATGTGCCCATACCTTTTATGAATATGAAAAAACCTCTTTGTAAATCTTCCACAATCACAAAATTATTTTGCTAATCTTCACAAGGGTTAGTAGATCACAAAATAATCAACATTACTCCACTTTTCAATAATCATCACCAAGGCCTTTAATTGCACAAATTCCTTATCTCTCCTAAAACCACTTGTACCATAAAATAAAATAAATCAAAACATTACATAAGCTTTTCACTCCCAAAACCACTTATACCATAAAATAAGATAAATCACAATATTGCATACCTTGTCACCTCATGAAAGAATTAATCCTCTTGAAAAATAACAAGGCAAACTTCACTTTTGGAACCCCTTTGCAAAATCATAAATATCTCTTTACACACACCTTATTTCTCCTTCTAAATAAGTTAGTCAAATAGCCCTCGAAATAAGCTTTTCGACGATATATAATATGCCAAATTTTTGAAATAAATTGAAACCTTTACATATATATATATATATATATATATATATATATATATATATATATATATATGCCAACCTCCATTAATTGCACATAGGTTGGCCCTCCATTAATTTAAACTTAAAATTTAAACTTTAATATCTTCATCACCGGAGGTCCTTTTTCGATGAAACAAAATTCCACCTTGTCTTTTAAGAAAATCCCTTTCCACATAAGCCCACCATGGTTTTAAATAAAACCTTTTATTTTGCCTGCCTTGGTTTTCATAAAAACCTTATATATATCCATTCTCTCCAAAATATCATAGATGATTATCTATTAAGTGCTTTTGCCACAAAAACTCAATGTGACATCATTGATCCATGTGACATCAATGACAACATAAAATAACTCAAATTTCCAATAATCTTCCCCTTTGTCATTAATGGCAACACCTCTACTGCAAATCACTACAATCACTGCAAAAGCCATCTCTGAGAATAAAAGTTTCTCCCCTGAATCAATACTCTCTATGGAGGCTACTCCGCCTAACTCAATGCTCTCTTTGGAGGATTCTCCCCCTAACTCAATGCTCTCCCCCTTACTCAAATCTCTCCCCCTTTGACATCAATGGCAAAATGGACACCTATGGGGCTAAAAAATATGACTCTTAAGAATAGCCCCCTCACCACCTTCTCTCTTGAGGTGATTAATTTTTGGGTGGGATTACCTTTACTCCCATATTACATTGATTATTTCCTCTATCAAATTCCTTCCATGTTTTTATGATATCCTTTTCTTGATGAATTACTTGATCTTCTTTTCTAGAACCTTTTTGACCTTCTTGCCTTGAACCTGTTTGGAATTGAGTCCTACACCATCTTGCAATATGCCCAAAGTTATTGCAAATAAAACACTTGATTTTTTGGCCTTTGGTTGGTGCCCATGTCCTAAAAATATTCTTAAAATAATTTCCATAATCATTCCTTTCCTAAACCCTTTATTGTGAATCTCTGTTTTCATGACCATTATGACCATGACTTCTAAATTGTGTAGCTCTAAAACCAAAACCATGTTGCTCATTTCCTTTGCACTGAAAAGCTCTATGACCAATCCTGTTGCATGAGAAGCAATGTCCCTGAAAACCATACCTTCTTCCCTTGAATTTTCTTCTAGCAAAATCAAACTTCTTCGATCCATGGATCCTTTATTGACCATTATCCTTATGATCATCTTCAACTTGTGCATTTCATTCTTGAACCTTCTTTGTAGCATATAAAACCTCTTCCTTGCCTTTCTCTTCAAGAATTTATTTTCCTTTTGAACTTGATTCACCTATCTTAAAATATGAAACCTTTGGTGCTTTGGAATCTCCCTCTTCTTTTTCTTCATTTGTGTTAAGTAGAAAATTGGCACACATCTCTATAGCCTCTGAAATGTAAGTATCCATTTATGCTACTTCTTTTTCTTTGAGAACTAGTTCTTCCTTATAAATTTTTGAAATGAAACCTCCTAATACAAATATAGGACCTTGCATACTTATTTTTTATTTCCCTTCTTCATAACCAAGCCTTGTCTTTATAAATGGATCTCGTAAATCCAAAAAAAATATCTAGTGTTTTTGAATTTCTTTGAAATCGTGCTAACTTATTTATGTAGGTCCCCAAAATTTTATGATCTTCTTCTTCTAACTGATCACATATTTCTTTCCTCTCCTTTAGTTTCTCAAAAATAGTGATGCCAAACTCTTTTGATTCCTGAAGCTCTTTTTCAAAATATTGAATGTGTTGATTAAGCATCATATTGACTTTTTCATTTTCTTGAACCTTATTTTCAAGCCTCTTGATTTTATTCTTCAACCTCCTGATTTTATTTTCTTATTTTGTGGAATTTTCTTCTTCATCATCACTGCTACTGGAATTGTCGCTAGAACTGTTGCTTTCTTCTTCAAATAAACTTTATTTTTTGCAATTGTTGTAGTATGTGCAATCATCATCTATATGCCCAAAATATCCACATATGAAGCATTTTAGTATTATTAGACCTTTATTGTATCTATATGCTTGCTAAATGGTTGTGGCAAGCTCTTCATGTCTTTATTCAATAGATTTATCCTCTTATTTAACTTCAATACATAGGAATAGATGTTCTTGTTTTTATTCATTTATTCCAAAGAATGTACATTCTTCTTCATTTGATTGATCTTTATCACTGTAATCTGAATTATCACTTGCTTCTACAATGTAGTAAGATTTCTTTGTCAACTTTACCTTGGAATCTCCTTCATAAGTATTACTCAACTTGGTCCACATCTCATTAGTTGAAGTAGATACCATGACCTTTGCAAAATATATCTCACGTAGTCCACTCAAAATATAATTCATTGCTCTTGCATTGATATCAACCAATTTCCTAGTAGTCTTATCTTCATCGGGATTACCTTCAACCTTATACTCTTTTTCAACCATCTGCCATACCTCATATCCTTGTGATATCAAGTAGTTCTTCATTCTCATGCTCCAAAAAGCATAATTGTTACCATAAAACAATGGAGCCTTATTTTAATATAATCCTTTCTATAAAGCCATTTGTGTTCTTTGTAGAATCTACCCTCAAACTGTTAGCCTTCCCAAAGGAACCCACTTTGATACCAATTGAAGAACACAAGCTTATACTGAGAGGGGGGTGAACAGTATAAGACCATTTTTTACTTTTTCTTCTAATTCAATATTATGTTGTGTAAAGATAGCAGTATCAATAGCAGTAATCAAATTAATGCACATAAAACATACACAATAGAGACATCGCAATTTACGTGGTTCACCCAATGTGGGCTACCCCAAATATTTTACTAAAAATTTCTCAATCAATCTCTTTGGTAATCACTTCCAATTACAATATTTATGGATCTTTATCCAAAGGAGATGTTGATCCCCTAATCTCAAGTTCGTGGATCTCTTCCATAGGAGAAATATTTCCCCTTCTGCTATGGCTATGTGATCTTCTAGAAGACTTTATCTCTCTGCTGCACTAACTGGTGGACCTCTCTCCACTTGAAGACTCCTCACTCGAATCTGTCTTCAATTATGTTGGTTGTTGGATCTCTATCCACTGAGACTCTATCCTCTGTACTCTGTCACCTCCAAAGCTCTTTCAATAGGCTCACTAAGAACCTGCTCAATAGGTTCACATAGAACCTGCTTAAAAATCTCACACAGAACTTGTCCAAAACTAAATAACAAGCTCACATAGAACTTGTCCAAAACTGAATAACAAGCTCACACAGAACTTGTCTAAATATGCTCCAACAAGCTCACTAAGAACTTATCCAAATATTCTCTATCAAGCTCACCAAGAACTTGTCCAAATCTTCTCTAGCAAGCTCACCAAGAACTTACCCAAATCTGCTCTAACAAGCTCACCAAGAAATTGCCCAAATCTGCTACAATAAGCTCACTTGAGAACTTGTCCAAATCTGCTCTAAAACTATCCAAAAATTTATCCCAACACTGTCCTCTATTTTGTCCCAAAGGCCTTCTCAAAGGCTCAATCAATCATGCTCAAGTAGTACTCAAAATAAACTTTATAATGAATGGCAATCTCAACTCAACTCAACTTCATAGAAGCATAAAGAGAATTGTTAGAGACTCAATATGTTCTAATCTCACTCTCAACCTAAATCAATCTCAACTCAACTCATAGAAGCATAAAGAGAATTGTTAGAGACTCAATATGTTCTAATATCACTCTCAACTCAACTCAAATCAAATCAACTCATAGAAGCATAAAGAGAATTGTTAGAGACTCAATATGTTCTAATCTCACTCTCAACTCAACTCAACTCAAATCAACTCATAGAAGCATAAAGAGAATTGTTAGAGACTCAATATGTTCTAATATCAATCTCAACTCAACTCAACTCAAATCAACTCATAGAAGCATAAAGAGAATTGTTAGAGACTCAATATGTTCTAATCTCAATCTCAACTCAAATCAAATCAAATCAATCTCAACTCAACTCAAGTCAATCTCATAGAAGCATAAAGAGAAATGTTAGAGACTCAATATGTTCTAATATTACTCTCAACTCAAATCAGAATAATGGAATAGTTTTTTTCATAGGACTTGAACAATCACTTCACACATTACTTGAATAGGCTCAATAAACTCAACTCAACCAATAACCACAAGGGATAACTCTCTCTCACACAACTCTAGTTCAAGTATGTATCAACCAACTCAAATGTTTCCAACAATGCTCAACCAAAAATCTCACATAACAATGATACTCATGTTCTTTTCTAACTCAAGTTATTTCACAACCAATGGGCTTCAAAAACTATGCTTATCAAACAAAGTTTAAACACAAATCTCAATTAAAAAAACCTTGAAGTATTCAACCAACCACTTTCGAAAAGGAAACCACAAACAATACTTTTCCCTCAAATGATATTTCATAAATCAACCACCATAAAAAATCAATAGGATAATGTACCCATACCTTTTATGAAGATGAAAAAACCTCTTTTTAAATCTGCCACAATCACAAAATTCTTTTGCCAATCTTCACAAGGGTTAGTAGATCACAAAATAATCAACATTACTCCACTTTTCAATAATCACCACCAAGGCCTTTAGTTGCACAACTTTCTTATCTCTCTTAAAACCACTTGTACCATAAAATAAAATAAATCAAAACATGGCATAAGCTTTTCACTCCAAAAACCACTTATACCATAAAATAAAATAAATCACAATATTGCATACCTTGTCACCTCATGAAAGAATTAATCCTCTTGAAAAATAACAAGGCAAGCTTCACTTTTGGAACCCCTTTGCAAAATAAGAAATATCTCTTTACACACACCTTATTTCTCCTTCTAAATAATTTAGTCAAATTGCCCTCGAAATAAGCTTTTCGATGATATATAATATGCCATATTTTCAAAATAAATTGAAACCTTTACATATATATATATATATATATATATATATATATATATATATATATGCCAATCTCCATTAATTGCACATAGGTCGGCCCTCCATTAATTTAAACTTAAACTTTAAAATTTAATATCTTCATCACCGGAGGTCCTTTTTTGATGAAACAAACTTTCACCTTGGATTTTAATAAAATCCCTTTCCGCATAAGCCCACCATGGTTTTAAATAAAACCTTTTATTTTTCTTGCCTTGGTTTTCATAAAAACCCTGTATATATCCATGCTCTCCAAAATATCATAGATGATTATCTATGAAGTGCTTTTGCCACAAAAACTCAATGTGACATCAATGATCCATGTGACAATAATGACAACATAAAATAACTCAAATTTCCAACACAAATATTTGGAGACTTAGAATAAATAGTAAATTAGGTCTTAGAGAAGTGTGTCAGCAAAAAGCATTACTTTAAAGCCTATAGGAACAAGGTATGGGATTTATTTGAAGCTTTTGAAGCTCTAAACATTAAAGCTATTTCTAGAGAGCAAAATACTCGTGCTGACCTACTAGCATCGGTGGGGGCCAATTTTTTCTTGATAGCTAATATCATCCAAAATTCTAAGATAGTAAGGCTAAAATATATACCCTCAGTCCCAGACAAGGATATCTTCTAGCAAGTATTTGAAAATGATGAACAGGTGTTAGACTTCTTGATACATGAAATTAACTATCCAAGTGACTAAGCTTTGGAATATGAATAAGACGAAGGGTTGATTCAACTCAAAAACAACCACATACCAAAAGCTCTAATAACTCTTTAGAGTCTTTTTGAAAACAGTGACTACCCACAAGGCCATAATATAAAATTTGATAAAAAAATTATAAAGAAATGCAACTAGAACCTGGAAAGATGATCAAAGTTGGGGTTCAATGCTTAGAAGAAGAGGTAGACCAAGTTCAATAATTATGTAAATATTTCCCTGACATCATAGCTTGGATGTATGATGACATTAAGGTATACAACAAGGAAACTATTCAACACACCATTGAGATTGAGCCAAGGTAAAAGTCTTTCAGGAAAAAACAGAGACCAATAAATCCAAAAATAGAAGCCTTGATGAAGCAGGAGTTAATTAAGTTAATGCTGAAATAATATACTCTATTAAGCACTCCACATGGGTTGTGAACCTAGTTCCAATTAGAAAGAATAATGAAGATATCATATTATGTGTATATTTCCAAAATTTGAACATATATTCCTTAAAAGACCACTATCCTCTACCTCAAATTGATCAAATATTGCACTCTGTAGCTAGGGCAAAGAGATTCTCATTATTGGATGAATTCTTCGGTTATAACTAGGTATGGATCAAGGATGAGTATCAACACAAGATTGCATTTACTACCAAATGAGGAAATTTTGCATACCATCATATGCCTTTTAGTTTATCCAATGCAAGAGCAACTTTTCAAAGAGCAATGGACCTGGATTTTTGAGAGCTTGTAAATAAGGTGATAGTCGATTACCTGGACCATATGATAGTATTACCTCACAAGAAATAGAGTCATGTTAAACATATAAGGATGGTGTTCAAAAAATATAGAGAGTTTAGCATCTCCTTAAATCCAAAGAAATCCATTTTTGTTGTTGAAGAGGGAACACTCCTAGGTCATGTAATTTCTAAAGTTGGACTAGCCATTGACCTAGATAGGGTAAAATCTCTATTAGATATTCCTTTTAAATTAAACAAGAAGGGACTGCAATCCTTATTTGGGTAAATCAACATTATGTGCAAATTCATCGTAGAATTTGTACAAATTGTAAAACCTATGACTGAACTATTGAAGAAGAATGGGAACTTCAGGTGGACAAACCTGTAGAAAGAAGATTTCAAGAAAATTAAGGAAGCAATTGTGCAAGCACTAGTGCTCATCAATCCATATTATTCAAGGGGTTTCATCCTCTATTCCATTAGTGAACAAGAGAGTTATATTGTAGTCCTTACTCAAAAAGGGGAAGATAATGATGAGAGACCCATTGCATTCCTAAGTTAGACTATGCAAGACCATGAGGAAAAGTATAACTTCATTGAGAAATAGGTGTATGTAGTCATGAAGTTATTAAATAAATTCACACTTCTTGTCACAGAGTAAAATCTTGGTGTATGTGATACATCCTGATGTTAAGAACTTCATAATATAGGGAGAACTTTGTGAGAAAAGGGTTGGTTGGATATCAAAAATTCAAGAGTATGATGTAGATATTCACCCAACCAAGCTAGATGAGGTAGAACCCTATGCCAGGAATTGGCAAGATAGGCTATAATAAATTATGTAGTATGTCAAGCCCCAAAATCTGATCAAGAATATGAAAAATTTTCAAAGACTTTAGATTGGGTTGATGAACTTACAAATTATTTTCAAATAGGAGAATGCCCAAGCGGTCTGAATGCCTCACAAAGAAGGTATAGGCTACAGGCCTTGAAATATACTTTGCTACCAAAGGGTCTATACAAAAAAATATATGGTGTTATGTTGAAGTGTATCAAATATGATGAAAAGAAAAAAATCTTAGAATAATTTCATGGAGGCTTGTCGAGTGGAAACTATTCAGAAAGAACCACAACTCTAAATATAATAAGGGTAGCTTGTTATTGGTTCACTATCTTGTCTGATGCTTTCAAAGTAACCAAAACATATGAATACTGTCAGAGATATGTAGGGAGAAACAAAAATGCGTCCTTACCTCTCAAATATATTCAATTGGAAGAACCTTTCCAACAATAGGATTTGGACTTCATAGGGGTGATAGAAGCCATATCATTAGTAGGACACAAGTATATCTTAACTTCTACAAATTATTTTGCCAAATGGGTCGAAGTTATACCCATAAAGAGAGTTGATTAGGAGATAGTGATAAAGTTTATTGAAAGTTTGATCACCAAATTTGGTATACCTAAAGCCTTGGTCAGTGACAATGGCCCATCCTTTATTGGAGCTAAGATGGTTGATTTTGTTGGTAAATATGGAATCTACTTGAAAACTTCTTCCAATTACTATCCACGGGAAAATGGCCTAGTAGAATCCACAAACAAAAATTTGCTTAGAATTTTGAAAAGAACTCTGAAAGAAAACAAAAGGAGTTGGCATACATTGATAAACCAGATGTTGTGGGTAGACATAATTACAATTAAATAATTCTATAAATAGAATTATGCTTTGGTGTATGTAAAGGAGGTTATTCTCCCTATTTATATGGATATTTTTACTCTTAAGTTACTCAATAAAATCGATACTACAGGAGAAGATCTGGTGGAAGATAGGTTGATGCTACTTTTGCATCTAGAATAAAAGAGAGAACAAGCATATTTTTAGTACCATAAACACCTAGGAGAGACTAAAGGATCGTTTGATAAAAATACTACTTTTAGAAAGTTCAAGGTTGGAGACCTTATCCTAAGGTGGAATGAAAACAAGGTGAAGCCAGGAAACCACCATAAGTTTGATGCATTTTGGGAAGGCCCACTCAAGATAATTGATGAGAAACAACACAATTCTTTCCAACTACAAGATTAGTAAGGAAGAATACAAACTATCCTTGTCAATGGTTTCTATTTGAAACTCTACTTCCACTATTATATTACTACCCCTTGTATTTTTATGTATCATATGTATTTTTACATGTTTATATGAAAAGGTCATCATTTTGTGACATGTTCCAATATCACAGCAACATTGAGTGCAATCTCCTAAAATATAAAAAATGATATAATTTCACAATAAGTCAGTATTTGACGATAAAACAATCAAGCACATAGTCACTCAATGAGAGAGGGAAAACTATTTTTTAAATTTGAGAGATTTTTGGGAAGTGTCATGTCATAATTGTAGGGATGGTTATAATTTGTTTGAAGAAAGGTGGCACACAAACGAAATAAAAAATGATGTCTTAAGTGATTCTTCGATCAAGCAACCACCCACTAGATTTATTACATGATGCCTTAATTCATGTGCAAGCTCTGTATATGGTGAAATAAACCTAGCTACTCTTAATTCTATTGAAATCCTATTGCAAAGTACTCTCTTTGCAACTGAGTTTCCCCTCCCACTCTAGCATTTTTGAAAGAAAATTTTTAGTACATTGACACCGAAGAAAATAGAAGCACCACGATGGCAGCTTCATCCTCAGTAATTGAAGCAGTAATGCAGATAGAAGATAAAAAATATGTGAGATTTCAAGACAAAAAATAAGAATTGCAGATACAGTGGTGACATGAAAGGTCGATAATATCAAAATGGACATTGAAGAGAGGGTTTATACAAGTATTACTTCATCATGTCCTAGTACTTTTTGTTTTCATTCATTTCTTTCTTAGTACATTTGTACTCCCATTCATCCCTGCCCTAAGCTCATCCGTGCCATAGCCAAGTTCTACAACCCAAAATGTAGGCTTGTCAAAAATGAGTATGGGAGAGTCCTCTTCACTCTTAGTCTAGATGTTTATATAGTTGCCTTCATTGTAGACTTGGCTCCCACTCTGAAACCAAAGGCTTTTGATCCTAGTGACCATGCCAAGTACTACACCTCGACCAACACAATAAAAAATTTACTAGAATTGCAACTAAAAAATTTTGCTTATAGGGGGGAATTTACCCATAACTCCCATTTCTCTATTTGAATTCAAGAACCTAGAGCTCTTCTCTATTTTGGTGATAATAGTTGGGTTACATTTAGATGAAAAAATTCCATGGTTGGAAAATTATCATATCCTAGTGCATCTCTAACCCTAAAATCTATGACACTTTTGTTATGGACCAAAGCATAAAGCCCATTATCTTTGATTGGATAGGATTCCTACACAAGCAAATTCATGAGCAGTTGTCTAAAATAAAGAAGGGTGCCCCAGTTTCCTTCAAATATTGTTTTCACCTAGCCTGGATCTTTTTCTATTTTATAGCACGAGATATTTCTTCCATACCCATAATGGATAGCGATGATAAGGGAAGAAGACTACCGGTGTATTCATAGACCATTGTGCTCTCTACCTCTAAGACCTATTACAACTTCAACATGGAATTTCTAGGACCTACCTTTAAAATCATGTATGGAGAATAAATAAGTTGTCCCTAAAGGGTAGGAGTGTTTTGTATAACCTGCATGCAAATGAAGGAGATTGGTTTATCTTGACTCAGGGCATAGTCATCATATTATATGGATTTATTGGAAAGCCCTTTCTGCTTCCCCACTGTATCACTGATCATTTTTTCATGATGGATTATTGCAGATAGATTGAGTTTATCAATGTTAAATATGGCACAGGGATAGGAAGGATAGGAACCTGCACTCTACCCTTTCAATTTTAAGGGATAACTATTTGTAAGAAAGGACACCACAAACAAATTTCTCAGGACTTAAGAAACCTAGGGTTAGTAGAATTGCCACAACAATGGAGGTATGATGTAGATGGTAAATTTATAGAAATACTCTCTACCCTCAATGGTGGTCTATCCAAAGCTTTCCAAAAGATAGCTAGAGAAAAAATAGAACAATAAAGAAATAATGAGGAGGACAAGGAGCTTGAGTGTCACATAGAAGAGATGTAGCCATTACCTCCATGGCATGATTTCTATGAACAATTGATAGACTATGTCCCCCAAAATAATAAGAAATATTTTTTGAATGAAAAAACCATTCAAATAATACAAAAAGGGAACCCTAGATGGATGTAGGCTTAAGATTCATACATGGTGGGTCATGAGGTGCCAAATTGATTCAATCCCTTCAAGATATGGCCTCAATAGTGATGATGAGTTCTTTGCTAGGTATAATGCATACCACAAAATTTGGGTAAAAATCATCGAAAACAAAATTACCTTGAGCTTTTGTAGCACCCAAAGAGAAGGATATGCTTCACCCAGCATACAGAAGGAAGCAGGCAAAGGAAAGAAAAAATTGACCACTCAAGCCAAGCAAAAGAGTGTTGAGAAACCAACCCCTCCTCCATCAAAAGGTAAAACTACTATGTACACACCTACACAAGAGCAATTGAAAAAGTATGCTAAAGAACCTTTGATAATGCAAAGCATGGGTTATGAAGGATAAGGATTGGGAAAACATGGTAAAGTAATAATTGAGTCAATCCAAGTGTAGACAAGGACAATATGGTTAGCTCTAGGATCAAAGAGATCTAAAGATAAAGGCCTCGAATATGCTACTCTAAAGTTTCTATCACCAGGTAGTGCAACTCCTTCCCTGGCTAGGGTGACACAGTCACGACCTCAACTACAAGACTCAAATATGGACTCTGATGATGTCCCTCTCATTTTACACAAAAGTAAAACAAGGAATACATCCAAAGGGGAAAACACACAAAAAGGAACAAACAAGGAGAACTTGCAAGAAATGAAGTTATCCCAAGGAAGATTGAAAATACAAATCAACTACTTTAGTGACAAGACATGGCTACTCATAGGTATGAAAGAAGTAGTGGATCTGCAATTACCATAGGAGGTGCCAACAAACAAACCCAACCACCGCTAGTGGCACCAGGTATGACTTCTCTTCCTTCATCTTCTTCTCTTTCTCTTTCCCTATAAAATTATCCCTCCCATTATGCTTCCATAGATGTACCCCCATCTCCAACCTCGTTACCTCTACTGAATCACCATCTCCAACTCCTTAGCCTCTATATTTTCCAAAACCCATTTCATCCATACCAATTGAAGAAGTAAATATCCCATAACACCTTACCACCCTTTTTATCTCTTTAGCAATGCCTATCATAGTTCCCACAATTGTAGATTCTACCCTTGTGACAATTCCATTCTCCCCTTATGTCCATTTTTCCTTGTTGTAGTCACTCTGAGTTTCTTCTGCTACGACCCATCCCACTATCTCCATGATCAAGAAGATCAAGAAGGCCAACAAAAATACCTATGACTAGTGGAATACCTAGTGCACCTAGGCCTCCAAAATTATTTCCCATCCTCAGGAAATGATTCTACTATATCCTACCACCATGTAGTGGACAAGGATGAAAATGACACCATTGGTATACAATATTGATAGAGATATGACCATTAAGGATTACTATATTGAAGTGATAACTGAAGATAATGCAAGATGAGTTGGGAATGGCTCAAGCTCATTTGGAAAATATTTATTTGCATGGGGAGTACTTCAAGGAGAAGTTCACCAAAATTGAAGAGACCATAAAAGAGCTTGAACTAGCAATAAGTGAGCAGAAAAATATTGAGAGGGCTTTGAAGAATGAGGTCAAGAAGTGGTAAGATAGGTTTCAAAATATGGCTAAGTACAAAAGGAAAGTTGAAAATTCCACTAAAAAAAATCAAATCTTGATTGAACAAATTAAAGGTCTTCAGTGGTAGCTCCAAGAAGAGAAGGCCAATGTCATTGGATTCTCAGAGGACAAATCCAAACAAATGAAAAAGGAGATATCTGGAGATATTCTGGAAATGAGCCTTAAATTATGGTCAATGTTGTTATACCTTGAATTAGTGAGGTAAGTGTTGCAGGTCTTAGAGTATGAATTCAATTAGGCTAAAGACTTCATGCAATTGAGATTGACTACAATAATAAACATCTAAGCTCTGTTAGAGAGTATATATGAAAAGGTAGCAAACAAGATCCCTAATAGAAGAAGGTCAGATGCCAAGATAGCTGCTTGATTTTTTATCAAAAGGTATAAGCTCATTCATGAGCTAAAGACTGAATCCAAAGGTATACTAAAACATCTAATTTTGGCTGAGAAATATAGATTCCTAGGGTTTTGGAGTGAATATTCTAGCATCTTAGGAGAATAAGATCTCAAAGCTACCCTAAAAATAGCCATGGAGGACAAATCTAAGATAAATGAGTGGTCAAAATCTATGCAACAAGAACTCATATTCACACTGGTGAAGAACCTTACTCAGATCAAGTCATGCCTGCACAAGCTAATTTTGAGATCCAATACTTTCTCCTATGATAAATCCTCTGAGTTATAACTCATTCATCGATAATTCATAGAGTATTCATACCTTGATGATGAAACTTGGGAGTTGGCTTGCCAAGCCTATAATGAAATCATAAAAAAGATACAAGCCTTGAATGTCAAGAATAGAGCCCAAGCAAGGGAAGAGGTGAGGAAAGAAATAGAAGAAAGGGTTGAAGCTGAAATAGAGGAAGAAGTAGGAGGTGACACGAAAAAAAGAAGAATATGAAGAAGAAGAAGGAGGAAGCAGAGTAGAGGAATTCCTCAAGAATTAAAGGGGTGAATAAAAGAGCCTTTCTCAGCCTCAAAATCCCCCCTCCATTTTGTTTTTTCCATTCTATTTATCATTCCTCTATTCCTTGCCATTCATATGCCTCTTTATTTCAAAACTTGCATTCATCCATCATGCCTAATTTATCCATCTTTCCTTAGACTCTGCTACCCAATTAATAAGGCTATAATTTCTATAAATTTTGTGAGAAAAATACCTTAGGAGGCACTAATAATGTAGGTAAAAATAACTACATCTAGATAAATAAGGTTATGAACCTTCAAATTAGTTTTGAATTTTAGAGGATTGGTGCAAAATCTTGATGCATTGGAATATCATAACCAAGATAACCTGAAAGACCTCATCTTTTGAGCAGGTCATGAAATCTTGACTTGCATAGATTTCATGATAGCAAGAGGTACCTAGTATTTGAGAATAAAACATGTTGTGAAATCATGACTTGTCCCTCTATCGCAACCACAAATAGTTAAAAAGACCTAAAGCAAGCAATCAGTGCGATGTTTCGACTCATCGACATTTTGTGATCTCCACAACTTGAAAAGGTCCAAAAGCAAATAGTGTCACAATTCCATGACTTATTCTAGTTTTGCTACCACCAAGGTCCTAAAGTGGAAAATATGAAGAGATGCGATAAAATTACATGTTCCAATTTTTCCATCGTAGGAGTAAAAAGGGCTCCCAAGTGTTAAGAGAGTCACGATACCATAACCAATTGTTGTTTCACTGCCACATGAGCAGGGAGAGCCCAAAAATTGGAAAGTAACATGACATCATGACATGTTCCTCTATTGTGGACATCAAAAAATTATTACAAACAACATCTTCTGCAAGTGTTTCTAGTCTGATGTAGCTATTACAGAATCAACAATGACAAGCAGTCCTAAAGAATAACAGAAAAAACAGATTCAGATTTCACCTCCACTACCTACTCATATGCATGAAGCATTAGCTTACAATTGGAAATCGAACATTCTATTCCATTTTGAGCCAATGAAATTACATGATATTTTACCAGACCAGCCATCTGGCATGCTATTGTAATAGTTTTTGAATGTAACTATTTTTATATTCGGTATATTTGAACTATAGAAGCATTATAAATAGGAGCAGTAGACTCTTTTTAAAGGGTCGACTCTTAGACATTTACAAGTTGAATGTATAAAGACTTTTGAAGGAGCAATAATATAAGAAATATTTGTTTGACCTTTGGTTCACTATTTTGCAGTCAAATATATGTATGTATGGGTGAATTCTTCTATTTATCTATTTGAAGATGCATGACATTAATTCTTTTTTTGGATTCTTACATATGTTTATTCAATAGATTTGGAGTTAGTAATTTTTGGATCTGATTATTTATTTAAGATTAATTTGCATATGATAAAATCGATTGGTCTATTAGGAGATTCTAAAGATTGTTCTATCCATAATCTTTGTTCATCTTCTTGTTGTTGTCTAATTTGTACCACTTTAAGTTCTAGTGTTAGCTATATTTACATCTCTTTCAGCACTCTAAACTCCCCTCATATTAGTTGTAGCAAGTTAGAACCTCAAAGGAACCAGCCTTCTATGAATATTGAATCAGTAAAACTTCGCGGCCTACCTAGTCTTTCAATGTTGGCCATGTCTTGGGTGCAATAATTAACCATAGATAGATTTTGGACCAACAATTTCTAGATATAGCATCTCAATTGATATGAGAAGTGTATGTATTTGTAAACTCTCAAGCTCTAAATAAGAGATATGTATTTTTTTAAGGGTGGGAGACCCAAGTACAACCCCTAATTATCCAGTAAAAATAATAATTATCAAAAATGGGTTTTTGCATGTTGGTTTTGAAAGAGAAGCTATGATAATGATTTTCAAGACTCTTGTGGGTTAGGGAATCATTATAAGAGAAGTATGGGATTCTCTTTATTTAAATGGGTTTTTGCATGTTGGTTTTGAAAGAGAATCTATGATAATGATTTTTGAGACTCTTGTGGGTCCGAGAAAAATTATAAGAGAAGTATGGGATTCTCTTTATTTAAATGAGTTTCTGCATGTTGGTTTTAAAATAGAAACTATTGTAATGATTCCTGAGACTTATGAGAGTTATGGAATTAGTATAAGAGAATTATGGGATTCTCTTTATTTAAATGATTTTTGCATGTTTATTTTAAAAAAGAAACCATTGTAATGATTCTTGAGACTTTTGTGAGTTAAGGGATCATTATAAAGAGAAGTATGGGATTCTCTTTTATAATAAGGATTATTGTATGTTGGTTTTGAAAGAGAAACTATTATAATTATTTCTGAGACTTTTACGAGTTAATATATCATTATAAAGAGAAGTATGGGATTCTCTTTTATAAGATGATTTATTGTATGTGGGTTTTGAAATATAAACTAATATAATGATTCCTGAGACTTTTGTGAGTTAAGGGATCATTATAAATATAAGTATGGGATTCTCTTTTATAATATGAATTATTGTATGTTGGTTCTAAAAGATAAACTATTATAATGATTCTTAATAATTTTGTAGATTAAGGGATCATTATAAATAGAAGTATGGGATTCTCTTCTTGTAGCTTGCTTTTTATTTGAGTTTTATGCATGGTGGCTTGCATAGTAGAAAAAGGCATGATTAAGTTGCATTGCATTTAGAGTTGTCTTGATCCCTAAGTATTCCTCATAAGTTGTGGGTGGATTCCCTATTATGAAGAATATTTTAGATCTATGGATGGCTTGAAGATCCTTGGTGATTACTTTATAGTACTTTTAATGTGTAGTTTTTGTGGAAAATCAAAGGCTATGTAAAAGAAAGTTTTATTCAATGAGTTTGTAATCTTGATGTATTATACAATTTGAAAGATTATGTTGATTCAATGATGTCTTGGTTTGTATATTTTGGTGTTTTGAGAAACTCTTTACTTTAAATAGTTAGTATTAAATGTTATCAATTTCTAATGCAAAAAACTTGGGTTATCATGTTATGCATCATTATTATTAGAAAGCATTTAATTTAAAGCTTTATGTCAAGCATTTAAAATATGCATAATTTGGCTTATGGTTAAAAGGAATTCCTTGTATATGTATTATAGCATTTCAAATTAGATGGATTATATCATGCTTGATATTATGTAAAGTGCATTGCTTATTTTAATGGATATGTTGCAACATTTGTTTATACCTCGGGTGATTAGAATTTTCTTTTGTATACCATAAAGCCCAATCCTAGGAGGAGTTGTGTGAATGCAATAATCAAGTAGATGCAAGTCTTAGAAGGAGTTGCAAGAATGCAATAGCTAGGAACTCATGAACCTAGGAGTTGTGTGAATACAATAGCCAATGATTCTTGTGAATCATTGCACCTTGAACGAGAAGGCTCGGGTGTACTCCAACTAAGAGTTGTGGAACCATTCACAAGATAACAATGATGATCCCTTAGCCCACAAAGGTGTGGTAACTAATATTATGATCATTTTTAGTTGTCGATGAAGTGGCAATGACCTTAGTTAGCCCACAAAGGTGTGGTAACTAAGCACCAAGGCTCTATACTTGATTAACCTACCTAGATGTACTTAGAGTTGGGTTAGGGAATAAGTGTCTCATTTAATTGTTATGGGCCTTAAATGATAATACCTATGATATGGTCACATGGTCCTATATCGATGAGGGTATGGGAAATGTTGGCAATTTTGGGTACTTTGTGTACATTGCCTTTGCTCAAGTATATAAGTTGTCATTGATGTCAAGAAGCTTTTGAAGGAATTTTATTTGATGTCAAATAATTTGTTTTGATGAAGGTTATAGCATGACAGTTTCAAAAGTCTTTTGCAAACCCCAAGCTGACAGGTTTGAGAGAAAGAGCTCGTAGTGAAAAAGTGTCACGATATCGCGACATGTCAGGTTTTTATGACTCGAAGAAAAGAAAAGTGCTAAGGAGAAAAAGTGTCACGATATCACAACATGTTAGGTTTTCACGACCCAAAGAACAGAAAAGAGCTAAGCAGGAAAAGTGTCATGATATCGTGACATGTTGCATTTTCGTGACTTAAGCAGGAGAGAGAAAACAAGTTAGAAAAGTGTCACGATATCGCAACATGTCATGATTTTGCGATGGGTTACAAGGAAAGCGTACGAAAGCTGAAAGCGTCACGATTTCGTGATGGGTTGCAAAGAATTTGTATGGATGCAAAAAGTGTCATGATTTCATGACAGGCAAAAAAGAAAGTAGACAGAAGCAGAAGTGTCGTGATTTCACGACAAAAACTGAAAGCAGGTCTTCTATAGGAGAAGTGTCACGATTTCACGACAAAAGCAGAGAGGAAGGCTATAAAGACAGAAGTGTCACGATATCACGATAGAAGTGAAGACGAAGTCTGCAGAGGCAGAAGTGTCACGATTTCATGACAAAAGCAGAAAGGAGGTCGACAAAGGGAGGAGTGTAACGATATCATGACAAAAGCAAAGTTGATGCTGACAAAGACAGAAGTGTCATGATATCGCGATAAGAGCGTAGTTGAAGTCGACAAAGGCTGACGTGTCGCGATATCGCAACAAAAGCCAAAAGAAGGTGTATGGTTGCAAATGTGTCACGATATTGTGACATGTTGTAGTTTCATGACAAAAGCTACAGAAGAGTTACAGAGGTAGTTGAAGCCGACAAAGTTAAATGTGAGCCAACAAAGATTAGGGTTTGTAGCTAACAAAGTTTAGGGTTGTGCAACCGACTAAAGATCAGGGTTACAACCGACTAAGATTAAGGTTTTGATCTTGAAAGTGTTATTATAAAAGGCAGGCTATTTTGAAGAGTTGGAGGAATTGTTAGTTGTGACGTTCGCAAATAGAGCACAGAGTGAGAAGTTCGATCATCGAGAGCAGAGTGCAAAATTTGATCGAAGTGTGTAGAGTGAGCGAAGAGTCATGGTGAATTGTTCTAAGTGCCACTGTGATTGCACAGAGAGTGCAAAGGTTGAAGTTTGACCAAGTGCGGTTGTGATTGTGCAAAGAGAGCAGAGGGCGTAGAGAGCACAAAGGGCAAAGACAAATGTGGAGTGCTACTGTATGAGGATAGAGGTGCACTGGTTCTTTGAGAAGAACTTGAGGATAGATTTGGCAAGTCTTTGAGAAGGCTTGTGTGTAGAGGATTGATTTGTTAAAGTGTTGGACAGATTTTGACAGACAGAGGAAGACTAGTACTAGATCGACTGATTATGTTTGGTACAGGTTGTTGAGCTATTGTGGATGTGATCATAGAAGGCAGAGGTCTCTTAGGCTAAGCATTGAGGATAGGAGGTCTTCGGTGGAAAGGAGTTCCACGTGCTAGCAAGAGGTAGAGGTAGTTGATCTTTTAAGGGATCATTTCCAGAGCATAGGGGAAGGTATCTCCTTTGAGCAGAGGCTCATAAATCTAGAGCAGAGGGGAAGGTATCTCCTTTGAGCAGAGGCTCATAAATCCAGAGCAGAGGGGAAGGTATCTCCTTTGAGCAGAGGCTCATAAATTCTAATTGGGGGAAGGTATCTCCTTTGGGCCAAGGCTCATAAACATTGTAATTGGGAAGGATTCCCAAAGAACTTTGAGATAACTTTTAGAGAAAATTTTTGTGGACATAGCCCAGCCATTCTGGGTGAACCACGTTAAAATTGGTGTCACTTTATGGATGATATTGTGCATTGTTTTGATATTGCTTTGGGTATATTGCTTTACTGTTTTGAAGTATAAAGGAAAAAGTAAAAAGAGGTCTTATACTGTTCATCCCCCCTCTCAGTATAAGCTTGTGTTCTTCAATTGGTATCAGAGTAGGTGCCTTCGAAAAGTTTAACAACTTGAAGGAAAAGCTAGTAAAGAACACAATGGATCATTCAAGTAGCAATGCAACACCTATTCTTGATGGGTCATATTTTGGTCTTTGGAGTGCAAGGATGAAGGTTCATCTAATGGCACTTGGTAATGAGGTATGGGAAGTGATTGAAGATGAGTACACTATTCCTATACATGGTCCTAATACTAAATAAGAAAGGATCCTACATCACAACAATTCAAAAGCAATGAATGCAATCCTGAAAGGCTTACATAAAGCAGATCTCACCAAAGTGATTCACTGCAAGACAACTAGTGAAATGTGGAAATAGTTGAAGGTGGTTCATACAGGTGATACAAATGTTAGAAAGGCCAAGTTGAGACACTTCAAAGGTATGTTTGAACAACTCCAGATGAATGATGATAAAAATATTAGTGACTACATGCTTCGTATGGATGAGGTTGTTAACTCCATGAAAGACTTAGGTCTTGAGATTGCTGAAAATGATGTTTGTGATAAGATTTTAAGATCTCTTCCTAATAGATTTAGTGAAAATATTTCTACTATTGAGGAAGCTAAAGATTTGGATAAGTTGAAAAAGGATGAGCTCCATAGTATACTTGCAGCATTTGATTTGAGAACTCAAGTGAAGGTTGATGTCAAGAAAGAGGCAACTTTCAAGGCTACCAAGAAATCCAAGGGTAAACAGCTTCAAGATAGTGATGAAGAGGCATATTATAGTAAGAAAGGCAAGTTCTCTAGAAAGCACAAAAGCATGAAAAATATAAGATGTTTCAATTGTGGAAATTTTGGTCATTATGCTATTGACTGTACTGTTCCCAAGAATGAAAGTGATGAAGATAAATAGGATTCTATGAGCAATATTTTTGAAAAGCATAAGCATCATAGAAAGAACAAAGATGAGCACAACAATCAAGGAAAGAGGTATTCTCACAAGCACGAGAAGATTTTTTATCTATACAAAGCAAGTAAGTGTTCTAGTAGTGATAGTGAAAGTTCTTCAAGTGATAATGAAAATGAGATGTTGTTCATATCAGAAAAGAGGAAGAACCGAAACATAGATTCATTATCATGAAATGTCTTAGATGTGGAAATTTTGGTCACCTTGAGGATGATTGTACAAATAATGATTTGGTTTCCAGTATGTATGAGGATGCTTCGAGAAAACTATAAGGAAGATGCTTGTATGGTTTTTGAAAAAGGTAGCACCTCTAGTGATAAGAAATCTGAAAAAGGCTTTGATGATTCAGAAAGCAAACAAATAAAGGATCTTGAAAGTGAACTTATTAATGCTCTTAGTGCTTTGAAAAAGGAAAGAAAGAAAAATGCTAGACTCAAGGATAAGTTAGATGAATGTTGTATGGAGAGATATGATCTTATAGAAAATCTTGATTTCTCTATAGCTAAGACACAAGAACTCAAGGATGAGTTAGAGTCTAAGGTTCTTGAGAATAGTGAGTTAGAATAGAAAATGGCTTCTTTGAAAGAGGAAACTAAAGAGTACAAGGATAAGCTTTACAAGTTTCAAGATAGCTCCAAAAAGGTTAAGTCACTCATCAAAGGTCAAAGAAAGACAACAGATAAAACAGGCCTTGGTTTTGTTAAGCCACACAAGGAACAAGTTGGAGAGTCTAGTAAGAGACTCCAAAAGGAAGAGAGTTCTGATAAAGTATTTCAGATCATGAGTCCTTAAATGATAGATGCGCAGAAATAGAAAATAGAATTCAGAATGAGAAGAAGAAGTTTTCAAGACCTAAGAGGTCAAATAAAGGAAAATTTCAAGGCAGATGTTTTGCTTGTCATAATTTTGGTCACATGGCTTCACATTGCATGGCTCAAGTGAAGAAGGTAAACGACAATTTCAGAAGTGCTAGTTTCTTTCAAGGGTATTGCTACTCTTGTCAACAGTTTGGGCACAAGGCAATCTATTGCAAGGTAAATAACAGGAACAGGTTTGGTCAGAACAGGTTTGGCCAGAACAGGTTTGGTCAGAACAGGTGGATTCAAAGATCAGGTTTACCTCAGAGAAACAACATCGTCAAGTGTTTCAAGTGCAAAAATGAAGGTCACATAATCATACAGTGTAGAGCTGAAATTCCATATTACAAGAATAGGAATAGTGGCATGATCAGGTCCTAGGATCAAGGCATGAACAAGAACAGGGATGAGAACAAGAACAAGAACAGTGACAAGAATAGGAATATGGGAAAAGAGTTCAAGAGAAGGCCCGATAAGGAAGTTATAGATGTTGATGATGATCAGTGCCTAATGGAAGTTTTACTCCCAACCCAAAATTAATCACCTCATCAGGAGGTGGGGGAGGGACTAAGCTAAGAGGCTCATTCTTAGTCCCGATCCCCAACGATGACCCTTTGCCATTGATGACAAAGGGGGAGAGATATGAGTAAGGGGGAGAGCTTCAAAGTGAAGAGGAAAGCTTCAAGTCAGGGGGAGCAAAACTTCAAAGGAAGATTCTAAGTTGTTAGCACAGTTGGTTTCAGTTTTGGATCTTGAGAAGTGTTTTTAGTAAAGGTTTGCCATCAATGACAAAGGGGGAGATTGTTGGCAATTTTGGGTACTTTGGGTACATTGCCTTTGCTCAAGTATATAAGTTGTCATTGATGTCAAGAAGCTTTTGAAGGAATTTTATTTGATGTCAAATAATTTTTTTTGATGAAGGTTACGGCATGACAGTTTCAAAAGTCTTTTGAAAACCCTAAGCTGACAGGTTTGAGAGAAAGAGCTCACAGTGAAAAAGTGTCGCGATATCGTGACATGTCGGGTTTTCACGACTCGAAGAAAAGAAAAGCGCTAAGGATAAAAAGTGTCATGATATCACGACATGTCGGGTTTTCATGACCCGAATAACAAAAAAGATCTAAGGAGTAAAAGTGTCGCGATATCGCGACATGTCGCATTTTCGCGACTTAAGTAGGAGAGAGAAAACAAGTTAGAAAAGTGTCGCGATATCGCGACATGTCACGATTTCACGACGGGTTACAAGGAAAGTGTACGGAAGCTGAAAGCATCACAATTTTGCAATGGGTTGCAAAGAATGGGTACGGATGCAGAAAGTGTCGTGATTTCGTGACAGGTAGAAAAGAAAGCAGACGAAAGCAGAAGTGTCACAATTTCGTGACAAAAACTGAAAGCAAGTCTTCTATAGGAGAAGTGTCACGATTTCATGACAAAAGCAAAGAGGAAGGCTATGAAGACATAAGTGTCACGATATTGTTACAGAAGTGAAGACGAAGTCTGCAGAGGCAGAAGTGTCACGATTTCATGACAAAAGTAGTAAGGAGGTCGACGAAGGGAGAAGTGTCACGATATCACGACAAAAGCAAAGTTGATGCTAACAAAGACAGAAGTGTCGTGATATCACGATAAGAGCTTAGTTGAAGTCGACAAAGGCTGAAGTGTCGCAATATCATGACAAAATCCAAAAGAAAGTGTATGGTTGCAAAGGTGTTGCGATATCGCGACATGTTGTAGTTTCGTGACAAAAGCTATAGAAGAGTTATAAAGGCAGTTGAAGCCGACAAAGTTAAATGTGAGCTAACAAATATTAGGGTTTGCAGCCAATGAATTTTAGGGTTGTGCAACCGACTAAAGATCAGGGTTACAACCGACTAAGATTAAGGTTTTGATCTTGAAAGTGTTATTATAAAAGGTAGGCTGTTTTGAGTAGTTGGAGGAATTGTTAGTTGCAACGTTTGCAGATAGAGCATAGAGTGAGAAGTTTGATCATCGAAAGCAAAGTGCAAAATTTTATCGAAGTGTGCAGAGGGAGCGAAGAGTCATGGTGAATTATTCTAAGTGCCGCTGTGATTGTGCAGAGACTGCAAAGGTTGAAGTTCGACCAAGTGCAACTGTGATTGTGCAAAGAGAGCAGAGGGCGTAGAGAGCACAAAGGGCAAAGATGAACGCGAAGTGCTACTGTATGAGGACAGAGGTGCACTGGTTCTTTGAGAAGAACCTAAGGATAGATTTGGCAAGTCTTTGAGAAGGCTTGTGTGCAGAGGATTGATTTGTTCAAGTGTTGGACAGATCTGACAGACAAAGGAAGACTTGTACTAGACCGACTGACTATGTTTGGTACAGGTTGCTGAGCTACTGTGGACATGATCATAGAAGGCAAAGGTCTCTTAGGCTAAGAATTGAGGACACGAGGTCTTCGGTGGAAAGGGGTTCCACATGCTGGCAAGAGGTAGAGGCAGTTGATCTTTTGAGGGATCATTTCCAGAGTAGAGGGGAAGGTATCTCCTTTGAGCAGAGGCTCATAAATCTAGAGCAGAGGGGAAGGTATATCCTTTGAGCAGAGGCTCATAAATTTTGATTGGGGGAAGGTATCTCCTTTGGGCCGAGGCTCATAAACATTGTAATTGGGAAGGATTCCCAAAGAACTTTGAGATAACTTTTAGAGAAAAGTTTTGTAGACGTAGCCCAACCATTCTGGGTGAACCATGTTAAAATTGGTGTCACTTTGTGGATGATATTGTGCATTATTTTGATATTGATTTGGGTATATTGCTTCACTATTTTGAAGTATAAAGGAAAAAGTAAAAAGAGGTCTTATACTGTTCACCCCCCCTCTCAGTATAAGCTTGTGTTCTTCAAGAAAAGTGGGGGGACTACTTTTTGTGTCCTTCTAAATACATAGGTTTAGTAAGGTAAACCTCAAAAACCATAGGAGTTGTCCACTTCTACCCACTGAGTGTCATAATCATTTTCTTATGAACCATTGTTGGTAATCATTCATTTTTTAAATGGTTTGGTATTTTTAGGTTGTTACACAAGTAGAGAAGGGCGAGGGAGATGTGATCTACTAAAGCTCTTGAGAAGGTGCATAAATTAGGTTATCATGCTTTTCACATTTCTTGCACTTGTGCATGTGATTATGAGCATTTATTTCCATAGTCACCCATAAATACCCCATGTGGATAAGTGTCTTAGTGATGGTACTTCCATTGAAGTTTCCATCACATACTTTCTCATGGGTATATTGAACTATTGTTTTGGCTTCATCTAAATTTAAGCATCTTAATAGAATACCATCAAATGTTATATAATATATCTCTAATTATTACATAGTGATAAGCACATTGTCTAAGGTTATTTTACTCATTGTAATTTAGTCCTTTAGATAGAACACCACTTTTAAGAAAATTGTATATTTCTTTGCACCAATAGTCAACGGCTAGCGTTTGTTCAATGGAAAAAATAGTTAATGGTTCTTGATTGAATTATAAGGTTGTAGGTTGTCTTATCTAACAAATGATAATTATTGCTTGTTTATATTCTAGTTCTAAAGGTATAAGATATGTAGCTACATCCATTGCATATGCTTGTTAGTTTCTAGAGCATTGAATAGTATCAATGGTTACCTTCTCAAAAAAATCATCAATTTATCCATAATATTTTTGTATCGTTTTATTTTATCATATTTAGTTTGATAAACTCCATTAATTTTATTGAATATCAGCTGAGAATACCGAAATATGGAGAGGCTAGTGATATTTAGATCTAGAGTTGCTCATAGCCCAAGGATGAGCACTTCATAATCAGTCATGTTATTAGTACACGAGAAATGAATCTTGAAAGACAAGGGAATTACAATTTGTTGTAGTGATACCAATATGATTCTTGCTGGTACTTTAACACATATCACACCATCAAATAAGAGAGTCTAGAAGTCCTATTGTGATGTTTCAAGAGTGTACACCATCTCATCGAGATACTTAATTTCTAGGTGATGACTAGCTAGCAAAGGGATCATTGCTAGTTGATAAACTATCACTTGTTCCTAAACTAACCTTTGACTAATGAATTCAAGTATAATTAATTAAGGTCCATAATCCATTTTGCTATCCTATCAGAAAGGTAGGGTTTATACATAAGGTATCTTAGCAGATCAACCTTAGGTATAACATATGCTTTATGGTTTTGCATGTAATATCTAAAATTTTAATAAGAAAATACTACTGCTAAACACATATTTTCAAAGGAGTATATCTAGTTTAATAATTGATAAGGGTCCTACTAATATAGTAGTGTATTGTTCCAACATGACACCTAATATATGAACTATCATAACAATGTTTAACAATAGCTTGAGAGTATCTGGTGGAACAAGGACTGGTGGAGATAAAATGTATATCTTTAAAGCTTTAAAAGATTTTTGATATTCCTTATCCCAATTAAAATCAATCCCTTTGTATAATATTCTTGAAAAGAAATGGCATTTATCTGCTAATTGGGATATGAATCTTTGAATTGCTTAGAGTCTTCCTTGAATATTTCTAAGATTTGTTAGGTCTTGAGGGGGTGGCATATTGGTTATTGTCAATATTTTATTGAGATCTACCTCAATTCCCTATATAGAAATCATAATTTCTAATAATTTATCATATGTTACCCCAAATATACATTTTTACAGCTTAATATGAACCTTATATTCTCTAAGCCATTCAAAAATTTACCTTAAATCTTTGACATGACCTATTTTCATTGATCATCCGATAATATCATCAACATAATCTTCCATGATATTGTGCATAATATCATGAAAGATATATGTTATGGCATATTGATATGTTAGGCCAATTTTCTTCAATATGAAGGGCATAAATTCATAGTAGAAGGTACCCCAGGGAGTAGTAAACATTATTTTAGCTTGATATTTTGGTGTTACGAATATGGTTGCAATAAAAAAATCCATCAATCAAGGATAAAATTTCACAACTAGCAGTAAAATCAACTATCATGTCTATATTTTATAAAGGAAAATCATCCTTAGAATAAGCTTTATTGATATCTCAAAATTCTATGCATACTCACATAGTCTTTCTTGACAACTAGGACTATGTTGAGATCCAATCAGAATAGTCAATAGCTTTGATGTATTTAACCTCTAAATGCTTTTTGAGATCCTCTTTGAATAGCAAAGTGATATTAGGGTGCATATTTTATAATTTTTACTTCACTGGCTTAGCATCAGGCTTGAATACCAAGTGGTGAAATACTAGGGATGGATCTAATCCAAGAATGTCCATGTAAGACATTGTGAAGATATCACAAAATTTAGCTAAGAGCTTTGTATACTCTTATCTTTATTCAATATTTAAAATATTTCTTAACTTTATTATCCTTGGGTTGTCATTTGATCGTATGTTAACATCTACAGTCTCTTCTCTTAAGATATTTGATTCATATTCATATTGTGAAGGGGTAGGTAAGACCCCTAGACTTTGAATCTCATAGACATCTAAAGTATATTGTTCAATATTATATGATTGTGAGGGATGTGTGTCTAAATAAATAGGCCCTTCATAAGAATATATTCATAATGATAGACATCATTGTCATTATCCCTAAGAGGTTGTGGGGTAAAATTTTCACCCCACAATCATTTATGTGTAATGTTAATACAAGGTTTGCTATTGATTGAATATCATATTGTTATCTTCTTATATTAAAACTAATCTATGCTCATTATCAAGTCTACCATTGGATTCTTGCCTGATATTCTCAATAGGCTTAATACTTATAGTGTTATTTTATGTGTATTGTGAGAAAATATAAGGAAATGATAAGGGAAGAGGTTTTTATCCTCATATTTATCCCAATATATACCTATTGTCAAACTTGCTTCTATTTGAGGTTCAAATGAAAAAGGACACATTTATTCATTATTGCTTTTTGAAGAAGAAGAAAACATCCTTTCATGGTGGTTGGGAAAATACCCCAACCCACAATTTTTGGTCCAAGTTTTGGATTCGAAAGGTTGTTTAATACCTTGTTCTTGAATCCCTAAGCCATTTTCATTGTATATGAAGTTACAAGGTATTTTCTTGGAGATAGGGTAAATATTATAAAGAAAACACGAGGTATACCTTCGCTTCTTTAGTTGTGTATTAGTTTCATATATTCTCTCTTTATTGGTGGTTCTCACAAATACGAAGGTGCAAGATCCTATTTGTATAGTTATTCCTCACCTAGAGGGTAATACTAAAGCATGAGGTGATGAGGGTAATCTAACCAATTCTAGGGCTAATAGATCATGGTATTGGTTATTAAGGTTTATATTGTTGATATCCTCAACCTTTTCTTTACCTTTCATCATGGCTTGACTACTAGTTTCTTCTTCTTGGTTGATGCTTATTTCCTTATATAGTTAACAAGAATTTAGATAGTTATGGTCTCTAACAGGGGTTATCTTAGTGAAAGGAATATACTCAGATAGACTAAACTCAATGCTAGAACATATAGCAATGTCAATATTTCTTAATTAATTTGGAGGCATTTGAACCAAATTTGAACCTTGAGAGAGGTTTTGTTGATGTCATCCTTATGGAAAGCATGTTTTCTTATCTTTTTAAACTTTGCTTTTTAGATTTGCAAATTTTTGGTCCCTTCTAGTACTTTCACTTTTCAAGCTTGGCTTCATCCCATTTTGCCATTTTAGCACATTTTCAAACTCTCATTGTAACAACCCAAAACTACCAATCCAATTTTTTTAAAAGAACCCTTACAAGGAAAGGTTCACAAGGAGTAAACATTTCTTTTAATTATATTAGCATTCAAGGCCTTACCACACTTGAGTTTCAATTCACTATAAATAACACTCAATGGACAAGAGTGGCCAACTCCCATAGTTTTTGGGTTTCACCTTACTAAACCTACACATTTAGAAGGATGTCAAAAGTCATCCTCCCACATTTCCTATACCCTCTCCAGAATAGGACCATATGACCATGGTGTAGGGATTATCCTTTGAGGTCCATAACACTTAAAGGGGAATGAATATTTCCTAACCAAACTGTAAGTCCATCTAGGTAGGTTAGTTTGATATAGAGCCTTGGTGCTTAGTTACCTCACCTCCATGGGTTAACTAATGTCATTACCACTTAAATGACAACTAACATGATCCCTCTCTTAGTTATCACATCTACATGAGCTAACTAAGGGAATCACCACTGCTATATTATGAATTGTCCCATCACTTTATTTGGGATACACCCGATCCTGCATGTTCAAGGTATAATTATTTACAAGATCTCTAGCTATTGTATTCACACAACTCCTTTCAGGGTTTATGAGTTCCTAGCTATTGCATTCTCATAACTCCTTCTAAGACTCAATATTACCTGGTTATTGCATTTAGACAACTCCTCCCAATATTGGGATTTATGGTTTAGCAACAAGGAATATACCCACCCCTAAGGGATAAAAAAGCTTTGAAGCAATCACCTTAAAGTAAGCAAAGCTCTTTATATCACATTATGCAAAACATAATTCATTCAACTTGAAATTCTAATAAACATAAGCCATAATTCCTTGTAACCATAACCCGAAATATGCATAATGAAACTATAAATTCAAATGTGTTCAATCCTCAATGATGCTTCCTATATAAAAGCCGCATTTAGAAAATCTTCAATACTTAATAATAAAATTCAAGGACATATTATTTTAAAATTAAATAACGTAATAGAATCACATATTCAACATAGACTACATTTCCAAAATTCAAAGTAGATCTAGGAATAAAAGAATTTTCCAAGCACTTCATTATTTAAAAACATAAGGAACAATAAGATCTTTCAATTGGTACAAAAACCAAGTTTACAAAAAAATTAAGAAAATACATCTCTTTTACAAGTCTCATTTTTCCACAATTTTCTAAAAAATTCAAGAGCTATGAAACCACCCACCAAGGGTCTCCAAGCCATTCGTAAGTCCGCATACCTTTTTCTAATGGGTAACCACCCATGCTCATGAAAATTACTTAGGGATCAAAACAACTCTAAATGTAATGCAACTTAATTATGTCATTTTATTTCAATATAAACAACCATGAGATTCTCATTATTCTCTTTATAATGAACCTTTAACTCACAAAGTCTCAAGAATCCATTATCAATTTTATCTCTCAAACTCACATACAATAAGCCAACTTATAGAAGAGAATACCATACTTCTCTTTATAATGATCCCTTAACTCACAAGAATCTTAGGAATCATTATCGAGTTTCTTTTTCAAAACCTTATAAAACAAAACTATTTATAGAAGAGAATCCCATACTTCTCTTTATAACAAACCCTTAACCCACAAGAGTCTCAAGATTCACTATATTAGTTTCTCTTTCAAAACTAGAATATATATATATATATATATATATATATATATATATATATATATATACTTTCCCAAACACACTATTACATAAACATACATATATCTCTTTAAGAAACCATTATCTAATTAATATGCCATGGTACTAACTAGATCAACTAGTCAAAAATAATACCATAATATAATAATAAAATACTTAGCAACAAAGCACTTTACTAACATGATTTAACCAAGCACTTTATTAAATCAAAATGTAGACAATAACAATCTACAAACAAAGTACCTTATTAAATCAATAAAACCAAAGTACTTTATTAAATAATAAAGTAACTTGTTAAATCAACTCAATTTACAAGTACTCTATTAAAAAACCAATACTTAATCAAAGTACTTATATTTAATCGAAAAAATTGAGAACTTTATTAAATCAATTAAATCCAAGTACCCTCTTTATTCAACTTTATTAAATAACTAAAGTTCATAGATCCTTATATTAAAAATAAAAACACTTAATTGAAACCTTTTTCTAAATAAAAAAGCATTTGAAAACTAAAAATCTTAATCCAAACTTTACACTACCAACATATTGCGAAAACAATGCATGATAAAAAATATTATCAAGAGCAAAATACTAAGGTTTACAAAATTAATTAAAGAACACTAGACGCTCAAAAGCACAGTCAATCTTGGTAGAAAATAAGCATGAATCCAGGACAATGAATTCCACTTAAACCAACACACTGCACTCACAAGCCATGCATATCTCATAGGGTACCACAGGGATGCCCTTCATAAGTAGTAAAAAATATTAGGCAAGTGTGAGCCCAACAAGAAAAATAGCAAAGGCAAAGACCAATAATGGTGCTTATCGGTAACAACCACACCACTCAAACTCAAGAGATCAAAACCAAAAATACCAGCAAGAAGCAACATAAAAAGGTATACCTAAATGGACTCTCACCAATCCATAAGCACAAACAATTGGATTTTATGCACCACACATGAAAACAAGCTAATAAAAGGCTTACAAAAGCTATCAAAGCTAGAAAGGTTTAACTCAAAAGCATAAAGCAGTAAGGCCAAGAACACAGATCAAGCACAAGCAAGGCATTGAACAAAAGCATAAGAAAATAACATCTAAACCAAAAATCTGCATGTCAAGAGTTTAACCGATGTCCACAATCACGCTACCTTTCCCAAGCTCGATGCTCCATCCAAAATATACAAAGCAATAACCCCCTTAACCTCCCCTAGCACTCTCCTTAACCAAGTAATTTAATTGCTCTTGTGCATGGCAAAAGTAACTTCCATTTTTTAAGAAGCATTACCTCCATAATTACCATGCTCAAGTGCTTTTAAGCGCCACCCATGCTCAATAAGGGAGAGGGCCAACCAAGCAATAAATTAAACACAATCAACCATAAATAATATTTACATTAAGCCTTACTATGGTTTTAATAATTGTTCTTCTTTCCAAAAGATAATAATAGTAATACTACCCATAAATTATCTCAACAAATCAAAAGCAAATGATGACATTATTTAATGGTTCAAAACTTGCACAACAAGAGCAATCATAGATTTAAACCAACCAATGTCTTCACACCATTATTTTATCCTTAAATAGGTGATCTCTTTTAAGATAGTCTAGAGCTATTACTAACATGTTAAGGAGACACATTGCTTAGCAACTTCTTGCCCAATGGTGTGAACATGAAAATAAAAAAATGCAATGCATCTACATTAAGGGTAATTTTCCTTCTTACCATGAGTTCTTGATGAGCAAGTCATCATCATCATTTCCAAAAATATCTCTCATTGTAGGTGGTTCCCCCAATAGTTTCCATCAGAGAGAGAGTATATGCTTCTGCACTCACCAACACATCAATAGTATCATATTCCATGCTCAAGAGAATGCAAGCATTCCATCATTTTGACAATGTAAAAGAAACTATGCCATTAAACAATCAAACCAGTACATAGTTCATTGTCCATAAAGATTTATGCCAAGTAGAGGTGTTACATCCTCACCCCTTGGACTAAACACAGTCCTTTGTGTTTTCTACAAGATTAAGCATATATAATTTATTAAAATAATATAGAATTTCTTGTCTCATAACTTTAGCATTTTTCCATGTAGTATATTTCTCAAAATATTGGTCCCACTAGACCTTACATTGACCTAGGATTTGTTTCCTTGACACCTTGTAATAAAATCCTAGAATCTTAACTGGTCATAATTCAATGGCTAAACTGGATGAATAACTCATTTGTTGGCCTAATAAATCAATTTTTATGGGTGTGAGATTATGACTAACAAGATTAGCTATGGGAATTTTTTATTTTGAGGAAATAGGATTAGACACTAGAATATCCTCAAATTTTTCATTTAGATGCACCCACACCATAGTTTTTTGTTTTATTTTCTCTTTGGTGTTCCCTTAATGCCATGCAACTATCTCTATCGATTGGTGTTCTTTTCTTGATTTTTGTGACTTCGAGTGTGTATTCATATACCTACATATACAGACCTGCATGGACAAAGTTTCTAGGTCAAAACTTGTAAAATTTTGAAAATTGGCTCTTAGAGTGATTCACCTATAAATTGGACTGATTCGCTTGCAAAATTAGGTGATTTGCTTATAGTTCCAGGTGATTTACTAACAATAATTAAACATAGTAAAATTTTGATTGTGGAATTATTCACTTGTGGAATGGAGTAATTTCCTTACAAATTTTGAAAATTTTGGAGTTTAGGGGTCTAAGTGAATTTCTCAATGAAAATCACTTTATAACTAGAGTGAATCACTCTCCCAAGGAGTTAGGAAGAATTTTTCCCTTAGTGAATCGATTCTTATATTCTAAGTGAATTGATCATCAATTTTGACTTGGTGATATTTTACTATTGTTGGAGTAAATCACTTGCTAAACTGAATAAATCACTTGTAGACTTGATCTTTGACAAAAATGACTCAAAATCTTCCTTACATGATTTTTGCCCTGGTAGATGCAAATTGAAGGTCAAATATGAAACTTGATGGTACTCTAATTTTGTTTGTATCATTGTGTTTACAAAAGTTTCAAAATACTAGAGTTTGTGTTAGAGTCACCATTTGCAAAGTGCCCACAAAATTCAAGCATAAATAATAAAAATTGATAAAAATATTAAGTCAAATTAAGATTGGGCTTGATAAATTAAGTCGAATTGCTTTAGATTCAATATATAAAAATACAAGGAAGTTAGAGTGAATTTCTTGCAATTTGAAGTTAATCACTTGAAAATCAAAGTGAATCACTCATAAAAGTTGACTTAAATAGATTTTAGGCAATTTGGCTCAAATAGTTTTGAATTCCTTCAAAACTGGAGCCAATTGCTTCTTATAACTAGACTTGGAAAAATTTCACTCATCATGAGCCAATTTCTTCATCCATGATGAATGCATATTTGGTATGAAATTTGATGAATTTTTATCCAAATTAAGCAAAATTATTGGAAAATGAGGGTTAGTTCAACCAAGCATGCCAAAAGCTACGTTGAACTGGGGAATTATCCTGACTTATTTTAGTGATGCATCTCAATTATAATACTAAAAAAGTTGGAAGGATGGGTCAATGGCTCTTCCTAACCTTCAAATCGAGGTTGACTCCCTCTCTCCCTATGGAAATAATCCTAGGCTAGCCTATATAATTGCATGAAAAGTAAAGTATAGAAAAAAATGCATAAAATATTAAGGATGCAACTGATTCAAATTAATATGGGGTTTAAACCGTAGCGAGAGAGTGTAACTGATCAATAAATATATGATAATTCAAATAACATCAATGTTCTTCCATTCTTTAGATATGAATTGATAAGCAAATGACAAGATGTGCAAAATAAAATGGCTCAATCACCATGCACTTAGTAAACGAGGAGGGTAGTGCCACAAATGGAATGCATAAGGACTTGCCAATTTATCAATAATCTTATGAGGTTAAAGTGTAATGTTGGTTTCATAAAGTGTAGCTCTAAAGTCTCATGGGCAAAAGATAGATACAATGGAGCCTCGGGCTATCGTTTATAGTTGGAGTTTACCCTTGTGTTACCTTGGGTGAGAAATAATTATTCCTAGTAAATGTAAATATATGAGGGCATATTTAGTAAAATGATACACCACCAAATGTTACATGCCTCTAAAAGGCTTAAAATGCTTCTAGAATACCTTTGTGTTCTACTACATGCCAAAATGTTACTCTTAAAATATTTTCCTTGGGATATGCGTCTTTGTTTTTACTCCATCATTGTTTGTCAAATGATTCACTCTAGATAGCTATCCCTAAGCTAATCATTTTTAGAGCCAATTGGGCTACTTTACAAGTGAATCACTCCAAAATAGGCCACTTTACAATAAAATCACTCCTAAACCAATTGCACCACTTCGCAAGTGAATCACTTCTAAGCCGATCAGGTAACTTTGTAAGCTAGTTGCTCTTGAACCAATCAAACCACTTTGCAAATAAATCAGTCTTCAACTATTTGGCACTTGGGTTGAACTTAGAAAAATTTTGGAGGATTTTGTAAGATTTTAGTTGCTTGATCTCATTGTTTTGTGTCCTTCCAAAATTGCATTTCACAAGGTAATGTCAAGGCACTATACATTACCAAGCCTTAAATTTTAATTATAAAAGTTTATTATTTTTTAATAAGTTATTTGTGGATTTTATTGGTAGCCACTCCCATCAAAATACCAAAATGTTGCATTTGTCGTTGGGTCAATTAAATTATATCCATCATGCCCTTTTATCACAAATATTTTTCATTTCCTTTTCTATTAAATATGTTCTTCAACTTCCTCAATGTGTTATATTCCTATTATCCTCTTTGATTGTCCAAGACATTTGATCAAGGTTTTGGTACCAGATGGTTGGGACTATCATGCCTCACATGGAGTGACATAGTAAGGCTAGTCCTAAGAGCATGAGATTTCATCTCTAGTGGGGACCTCTAGTATTTTTTACAAAGGTCACCTCCTTTGTGGGATTTGACATTTACTCACAATACTAATCCTAATATAGCAACTTGGGATGGAAAAGGGTTGGAGAAAATGAAAACAAAAGTTATCATAAAGGAAAAACCAAAGCTAACAAAATATGATGCACCAAATATCAAATAAGATCCTTCTACACAACAACTTTGACCATAATGTGTCGAAATTAAAACTTCCTCTCCTCAACATATATAAGCATAAGCAAGTACAAACACACACACAGGAGATGGTATGGGGTATGAGAATAAAATGAATAGAATCAAATAGTCGTGTAGGCCTCTCGAATATATATATGTATGTATGTATGTTTTTTGTATGTATATATGTACGTATGTATGTATGTATGTATATAAAAATATTACAAAATATTATGCTAGAAGCAGCGGTTTGGGTTGCCTGCAAGATTGCCTAGACATGCACATATTGCTATACAATTATACAAGTCGTCAATCCTCTACAATGCCTATACTACTGCTATTATAGTAAGAGGGGTAGTTTTCCTCCAAAGTTTGCAAGAAAGACTGATAGTCTTAGATACCTTTTCTAGGGATTCTAAAAATATGAATGGCAGCACCTTCTAAAATTATGGTTGTTAGATATAAGACTAGTTTTAGTTCTTGCCTTTAATGCTTTCTTGGACTGCTTAGTTGATATGACATTGGTAGGTGATCCTTACCGTATTAATAATGGTTTATCAATCCATATCACTTACTTTCTCTAGGATTTTGTGCACCCTTACTCCCCTCTATTATTTAGTTTGACTTTTATTCAAATTTTGTAGTTGTCTACATTGTGTTTTAAATTTTATTGCCCTCTTAGCCCCCTCATATTCTAATGCATGCCTTTTTTTGTTTATCAAAACTTCCCTCTATCAAATGTTACTAGGACTTTTCAAAAATTCCACTATCAGACCAAACTTTTGCTTGTCAAAAATTTCATTGGCATTTGTCAACTTTTCCATATTTTCAAGAGTTCTATTCTCACATGGTTCATTTTTTGGGATTTTTCTCCCTCTTAATCTATCAACAATTTTTAACCTTTGATTATTGAAGGTCATGTTCCTTGCATTGATTGACCTTTTATTCTAATTTTCATCTTGGAAATCATGATGCACAAGTGCTCAAAGCTTTTTCCTTCTTCCTTCCAGTCAGAGTTCCTATAAAATAACAACCACCTTTCATTAGAAGTTTTTGTGTCTCCTACTATCTTGTCTTTGTTTTGATCTTTACATAAGGTAAAATATTTAGGTGAAGTGAAATATCACTACAATTATGGTGACTCATAGGTGCATTCTTGCTTGCTAAAGTGGAACTTAGAACTATTGCCTCTATACTTGGGCATATGGTGAAAACTTTATGTCCTACAAAATAAAATGAAAAAGCAAAAAGAATTACAAAAATGTGTAGCTTGTCTAATACTTGTTTGATTTTCTTTCCATCCCTCCCCTGACTGTGCATAGAATTTACTTCATATGCTTAGATTACTCTTTAAATTTGGGATCCAAATAGGCTCAAGGATATTTCTTTAGATGAATTTCATTTTCTTGTATAGGGATAATATCTCCTTCCATGGTTTCTAACTCAAATGAGTTGTTATCTTTACAAGCAATTATGATATATGGCCCACTCTAGATTGCATTGAACTTGGTATGATTTACAAGCTTGCTTCTATCTTCATCCCATTTGAGGACCATATAAGTGACTTCAAAATACTACAAGGTGGCATTTTTATTGAACCATATTTTGACAATTTCTTGATGCTTTAGTATTTGTTCTCTGGTCTCTTTTCTTAGTTCTTCAAGTTTCAATAGCTCTTCCATTCTTACTACCATCATATCATTTTCCAATAATTTTAGTTGATGCAATAGTTGTAGTATAGGTAATTCTATGGATATGGATAGCTTAGCTTCTTTTACATACATCAAATTATATAGGGAACATCTTAAACCATTCTTTGATGTGATATAATCCACGTATAGAGCCCTCTTGAGATGAAGATGCCACTATCACTAGTTTTCTAAATCAATTATTTTTAGGATTATCAATAAGTTTTTGGTTGTAGATTTAGTTAAACCATAACCTTGTGGGTAATAATTTTAAGAAGCCTTTAAGTAGATTTCATGTTGGAATATAAATTGAATGATTCTTAAACCTATGAATACCTTGATGTTATCTATGATTATTGTGTTATAGATATTGAACCCGATTATGATATCTTCTAAAAGTTCTATGATTACTTTCTTAATAGTATCTTTCAAAGGGATTGCTCCAACGCATCTGGTAAAATACTATGTAGTTGTAAGGATCCATTTGTACACTTCAAAAAATGGTGGGTTAATAATTCCTATGGAATCTAATCCCCATTGAGCAAAAGGTTCATCTATAGATATGGATATTAATGGCATGGGTGCATTGTATTTTCTCCTAGTAAAGAATTTACATTTGTCATAATTTCTAAACCACTGGTGCACATATGCAAACATGTTTGGCCAATAATACCCTACTTTAATGATTTTATTGGTTTTTGTTTGGTATGAGAAGTGTACATCGAATAACCCTTGATGAAATTCTTGCAAAAGGGACTATGTCTATTCTTTTTTTATATTACGAAGCAATATTCCATCTAAGTTCCTCTACAATAATATTTTGTCAATTAATGTATAATGAACATTCCATAACCTAAAAACTCTTCTTTGGGTTCTTTTCAAGTTCAGGGGGTACTTGCTTGTTTGCATATATTCAATTCTTTGTTCTACCCAATTTGATTCCCTTTACTGCTCATTAGTCAAACATTTGTATTTAATTTTCTTCCTTATCATTTTTTAACTAGTTTCTTATTTTATCGTATCTTCATCTAGTTCTTGATAAAGTGCTCTTCCTCTAACCAATTTTGTATGCTTTATTTCCACATCATATTCCAAGATCTTAGTAATCCATCTAGTCTATTTTTCACTATTTTTCCCACCCATTATATATTCTCTAGCACTTGATTGTATGACATAAGCAATGATCTTATTATTTGAAATCATATGCATAAAATTATTCAAACCTCTACCCATAGCATATACTTGTTTTTCAAAAAAAAAATTATTTCTCTTCATATCCTTTCAAGGTTTGACTAAAAAAACTATTGGATGTTCCTATTAGTTTTCATCCTTCTATGTCATTAACGTTGTTATGTTGAGCTCTCTCCCATATGCATAGATAATAAAATATTTATTGGGGTGACCAGTATTAGAGATTCTATAATGGCCATTTTTATCCTTTCAAAATCTTATTTTCCCTACTCTATCCATATGAATGGTCAGTCCTTTTTTAGCAAAACCATCATGGGTTTGATAATAGCTAAAAAATTTGGGACAAACCTTCTAATAAAATTTATTAGCCAAATAAAGATTGCATCCCATTTTTATGCCTTGGTAATGAAATATTAGCAATGGCTTCAATTCTATCTAGATATATGGTGATGACATACTTCAACACAACATGCCCTAATAATTTTCCTTATGATATGCAAAAGATACATTTCTTTGGATTGAGAGACACCCCAAATTATTAGCATCATTGAAAGATCATTTCTATGTGTCATAAATGATACTCTTTCCTTTTAGATAACACTGTGAGATCATCCAAATAGATTAATATTATCTTATTTATTATGTCATGGAAGACAATGTCCATAGCTCTTTGTAATATTGCTTCGACATTAGATAACCTAAAAGGCATTTTTTGATATGCAAAATTTCCCCATTTTATAGTAAAAGTTGTCTTGTGTTGATCTTCATCCTTTATCCATACTTGATTAAAACTAGAAAATATGTTGGACTTTTAAGCCTTACTACCACAAAATATCATAGGTCCCAATATAAAATAGCCATAATATTAAAGGTCAAAATAATCATATAATGAGTAGAATAATATATAATAAATTTAATATGTATATCAAGGTCTATATAATACTGAAATAAACATTCACTTATATAATCAAATATGAATGTAAATAGCTTGAATCATTCATGAACTATGCATGAAAAAGCTTACAATAGTTATTGCTCAAATCTTGTATACAAGCTTTATTCTAAACTAGATCTCTTAAACAAATTACACTTTTGTTTCTCCTTCTTGGATTCACTTCTCATGGAGTAGTCTCCATAATATAGCCATAGTAATGTGACTCTTTAAGTATTTGACTATTGCTCTCAATATGACAAGTCTCATGACTCTTGGTTTATCATCTTGCCACCTGCATTCAAGACTCTTCATGGACACTTGACTCAAAGACACTTGCACACATCTACATGACTCTTACACTTATACATGCACTCCTAAACTATTATACTTGTGCACATCCTCACATTACATATTTGTATCCTTACATACATGATACTCATGTGGATTCTCTCTATATACACTTGCACTCTAACTTACATGACACTTATGCATTTCCTACACATTGCACTCTTACATGACACTTGTGCATTTCCTGCACATTAACACTTACATAAAAGGGCAAATATAAATCATACTTCTAAACTATAGACTCAACCCTAATATATTACATATTTATATTTATACCATGAAGATACCATGGGGGTACATTATCATGTACCAAATAATGTAATATTCCTCAATAAAATCCATCCAACAATGAAACCCTTTCAAAACTAGCTACTATTTGAAAAATTTGATCCATAAAAGGCAAAGGATAATGGTCATTTAGAGAAACCTTGTTCATATCCCTAAAACCAACACATAGATTGATCTCACCATTTTCCTCCTTATAAGTATTATGTTGGATTCCCATGTGGTGTGCTTGATTGGATATATGATCTTTGAATCAATCAACTTACATAATTCCTTCTACGTGAGAGGCTCAATTTTTGGATTAATCGATCTTTGTTTCTACCATACAAATTTAGCTTCAAATTCTAATTTAATTGTGTGTTGAATGATATCTTTATTATATCCTTTTAGGTCTTCATAAGTCTAGGCTATTACCTCCTTGTAATTTTGGCATATCTTGATAAGAGACTCTTCCTTTTGCATGGTTACTTTTCCTACCTTCAACACTTTTTTGGAGTGTAAAAACCCACCAACTTGACCCAAGGGAGAGAGAATTTTTTTCCACAAGTATTAACTCACAAAGAAGACCCAATATTTTTCATTAGTATAAGGTATAACCATATTTTGAGTTCATTTTCACTACAAACAACACTCAAGTGGATAGGAGTGACCAATTTCTTGTACTTATAGGGTTAACCTTCCTAAACCTCAGCATTTAGAAAATATGACATTAATAGTCACCTCACTTTTCCTATATTGTCATCAATATAGGACAACTTGACCATGGCATAGGGATTATCCTTTAAGTACCATAACACTTAAATGGGAACACCTATTCCCTAAACCTGCATAAGTCCATCTATGTAGGATAAATTTGGTGTGATGCCTTAGTGGTTAGTTAGCTTTACGTCATCATGATCCAACTAAGACCATTACCACTCACCTAGTAATGATCATGGTCACTTGTGACTCACCACAAGGCACCACCATTATATTATCTTATAAATAATCCAATGGATTATCCTATACTAATCCACTATTATGATTCCTAAGCCTCACCACTAGGAATATGTTCAAGCCTCACCACTTAGGACTTGTCCAATATTCATCGCTAGGACTACCCAAAAGCCTCACCACTTTGGGCCACCCGAGCCTCACCATTTAGGGTGTATCATTCACAAATACCTAGTTATTGCCTCACAACAACTCAACTAGGAATTGGATTCATTTGGGCTCAAGGGATTACTAATATGGCTCTAATTTCATGCCCAAAAATCCCTTTCCAAACCCAAGAGTCTTAATGTTTATAAACATGTCTAAAAGGAAATAGAATGCTAAATCATAACACATTACTAATTAATAATTTATAACTTCTTTAACCATTAACACTAGAATTTAGCATTTCCTTTTATTTGCAATGAAAGGACAAAATCAACATTTAAATATTTATAACCATATTCCATCAATAGATTAAGTCAATATTTTCAATAACACATCCTTTTCATTTTTATATAACTAAACATTCCAAGAATAACAACATTTAATATTTCATTCTTGAACAAGTCTCAACTAATATAACAAGAGTATTTACAAGACATCCTTTCCTTCATAGTTTCCATACAAATACTTTCCAAGTATTTCTCATCTTCAATAACATTATTACATATCAATATAAATGATCCTTAGTTTCATATTCTCTTTCAAGGTCCTCCTCTTGATAGATATTCACCCACAAACTTTAGAATTTTAGGGATCAAGACAACTCTTGAAATGCATATGCAGACCTAACATGCACTATGCAAGAAGATAATGCAAAAATATGCTTCGTGCCAAGCAATAAAATGCAAATACATTGAAATAATCTCATGCTTCTGTCAAATATGGATTCCTTAGCTACATGAGCCTTATCCTTTTTTTTTTTTAAACATATTCCTTAATCCTTTAAAAATATAGCTTCTCATTTCCTACAGAAATTATTCAAAACACTATTCCATTTAAAAGAATATATTGGCTAATGATCTACTCCTTCTTTAGTCAACTTTAATAAAATATAAGCCTCCACTATTGAATAATAGTTCCATCACTAAACTATTGAATTAATATTGATAAATACACAACACCTTATTTAATTAATATTAATAAGGTAAACTACGTAATAGATTCTTTCCAATGGCCATTAGTTAAATACTACTATTATATTAAAGTTGACAATATACACTCACAATAATTACACAATACTAAAGAAGCAATTATCATCAATATTAAAAGAGCCGTCTTTTACATTTAACAATGATCCTCAGTATTAATTATTAGTTTTCCCCTTAAAATCATAAACTAATAATTAATAACTTGCTAAAATATTAACAAAACCCTATTCCATAAATAAAGTATGCATTGAAAGATAATACATGCATTTTAATATGTTAAGAAAATCATAGGTTGTAGACCAAGCCAGGTAAATACTAAGACCGAAAGCAAACACCCAACACTCAATCAAATGAAATGAAACCGTTGTCAATTACACAAACTGATTTGAGCTGGCCAAGGTCAAAGGCATGGCTTACTCTAAAGATACTCATGGCCTCTAATCCTTAATCTCTTACTTGAATAACCTTAATCAAAAAATTATTTTACATTGGCTATTGCTATAGAATAATCAATCCGTAGAGCTCATTTGTTGGATTGGGATAATAGAAAACTATTTCGATACTTTGATGGAATAAAATCATCAATTAATGCATACATTATTTGATTCACATTTAGAAACACTAACACCTTCCTAAAAAATGTATGACTTAAATAGATATATTTCTTATCGGTGAAAGAAATGGTAAACAATATATAACAGTGGGTTACAATACATAAACGTCTATCCATTACAACTTAAAAAAAAAGTTACATGCATGAACACTTAAATCTAGAGAAAAGGTTTAACCTGGAAATTCAAGCCTATAAATCCACTCCTCCTTGGTTTAAGTGGAAGACTAAAAACCAACTCATCTATTTAAAAGTAAATTAGAGCTGATAGCAAAAGTTTGAAGCACATGAATAAAATGACTTTAAAAGAAATATAAGGTCTCCTTAAAAATGACCACTAATAAAAAACTACCCAAAAATAATATGATACCCTGATATTTTGTTTTTGATAAAGCTTGAGTGACTCCAATGTTCATAGGTTTAAGAAGGTTAAGGAAACCATAACCAACTTTCCCAACAGTTCAAGTAAAACCAAAACCAATAATTGAAACCAGAGAAAAGGAGAGTATCTTAGCACACAAAATTTTGAAACAAGCAATATTGAATATGGAAGACAAGGATTTTTAAATCAGCACAACAACATACCAAAAATATTTTTCAATCAAATAATACCTTTATATTAGCAGTCTCTAGATATCTCTTCCTTATTCTCCAATATTCCTTGTCTCGGTCTTCCTTCTAGTTAGCAGTCCTCAAATCTTGGAAATCTCCTTTGTATATTGCTCTTAGAAACAAAATAAGATAAAATGTTGGAATTAGTTCCTTCTTGCAGGCCAACATGTTACGATAAAGGTAACGCTTCTACATTGCAAGATTTCCACAATTGCCAACTTTTCCAACATTTCCATAATTCCAAAAATAAAACCTTTCCAACATTACTAAAATATGAATTAATTCATATTTATTAAATGTACTCTTTTTTAAAGTAAGGCTTACATTAATTCACTAATGCTCTTAAAACTAGCATTAATCATTTATTCTTCTCATTAATTAATTTCTTTATAATACTACCAATATTAGAATAATAATAATTGAATTAATTACTCGCCTAATTAATTTAATTAATATTGAATATTAATATTAACCATTAACATTGATATTTAATATTTTACTAATATTATTAATACTTTGTTTGATAAATTTGTTAACCAAACAATTTCACACTCCATAATACATACAACACAAGAGCTCTTGTTAAATCGTCCTTGCCCAAACTAAGATGCAATCAACAATAGGCATAAACAATGTTTTTCCTTAAGTATAAGGCTTTACGATAACTGCAACATCATCACTTGCCTACTAAGGATGGCTCTTTTGCTTAATAGCAACCTCCTTGTCCAAAGATACATTTTTAATCAAACATACACAAATGTAAGCATTCAATGAGGGTTTTCTTTTACCCTTGAGCTATTGATAAAAAATCATCCATCATTTCTCTTTTTCTCTCAACTCTAGTGGTTATCTCATACCAATCCACCTATGAGAGTACCTGGTCCTGCAACCACAAAATTCATCAATAGTACCATATTCTAAAAGTAGCATAATCCAACTTTAGAAAGCATAAAGTGCAACTATCAACACATCTTGATAAAATAAAATAAGATTATGCATTTGATATCCACACATCAATACATAAATCAAGCATCAAGGAAAAGTCCTGCAAGGGTGGGCCATTACATGGAGCCACTTCTAATTCTTGATAATCATCCTATTTAGGCAACATTACCTTTTTTCCTTTGAACCTATCATATTTATTATTTGGATATTCCAAGGTAATAAACCCTTTTGACTACTTGTTAGTATTTAATTGAATTATTTTGTCTTCGTATGTTTCTTCAATCTCTAGAGTTATTTCTTTGGCATATTCATCTACTTGCTATAGGAATTGGATAATAAGTTCATCACTCTCAAACGCTTTCCAACTCTCATCATTGTTAGTAAGTGTTGGTCTTATTATTACTTTTACAAGTTGATAATTTTACAATAGGTTCCTAACTGGGTTAAATTGTGATCCAATCGCTACCATATTATCTGCATCTAGGTTTTGATTCCTCAAAATAATATTTATATTAATAATATCAAAAAAATCTACTAAATCCCAAACTCTATGGATATAATATTTTATCAACCTATTTTTTGCTTGGCATTGTGCTCTTACTTGCCCTATAATTAGATCGGTATCACCAAATATCTGAAGCATCTTGATACCTCTTTTTTTTGCCATCTAAATTCTAAGAGCTAGAGCCCCATATTTAGCCCTATTGTTAGAACAAGAAAATTGTAGTCGATGTGCCTATAAGAACTTAGATCACTCTAATTATATTAGGCATACACCAACATCATCCCCATTTTTTCTCTTAGCACCATTAATGTATAGCTTCCATAGTCCATTTGGTTGCTCTTCCCTTTTTGAGACCTCTAGTATAGGTATACTTTCTTCTTGAATCATATACATTCCTATACCCAATTGTCTATAAACCTCATAATATTTTGAATTGTATATATCAGTATCCCATTAACTTATTTTCTCTTTTGAGATATCAAAATACACCTATTTATCAATTTTTATTTTTATTGGACTTCTACTAGGGATTCAAATTGTTCTTCTTCCACATTAATCATATGAATCTACTCTATATAGTATGCATACTAAAGTTCTACTGGTATTTCAATATTGACACCATCTCAATTAATATTATAAGTGTCCAATCCAAAGATAAATATCCACCTATTTTGGTTGTATATTCTCTTAATAGGCAGATGTCAAAAGTAGTAGGGAGTTTGATTGCCACCAAATCTTGATGAATAGATATATTTAGGTATATTTGTGATGTTAGTGGAAATTTCCTTATCATCCTGATAGCCTAGATTAGCAATCCATCTAATTGTACTATTTCTTGATTATCTAGCTCATATCTTAGTGCCAATGTATCGACCCACCTCTTTTGGCATGATTAAGATACTTGCTCTAGAATCAAGCAAAAAATTGTGAATCAACCTGTCACCATGGATAAGAGTTGAGTAGAACGGTATCTGATTTGCACTGATTATTTTTTTAGGAGATGTTTTTATGATTGCTAACATTTCATTATTGTTTGAGTTTTCATGTTCTTTCAGTGCATTTTCCAAGTGTTGTATTTGCTTTGGCATGGATATTAATTTCCAGAGTGGTATGTCTATAGTGGATTTCTTAAAGTTATATACTATGTTGAATGTGCTTTTTGAGTGGAATATTGAGTCCACAAGGGTTAAGCTCTTCCTATTATTAGTGACTAAGAAAAAAATTATTGTATTGGTGCAAACTCATTCGACAATTTTGGGATTTGTATTATTTTTTAACAAGATATTCTTCCAGGAACTATTGTATTCTTCTACACATTGTGCTTTCCTTCCTTAACTATTTTTCTTTCCATAGGGGTGGGAGCCTCTTCGATGACTAGTTCGAGCATATGCTTTTCTTACCTCTTGCCCATTTTTATCTTTTTCTTCCTCTTGTCCTGAAGCATCACTGATTCAGTTGGTCTTAAGGAAGTAGCAGTAGTATGCTCAGATTTGTGTGAAACAAATATCGATGGTTGAGCATCTACCCTTTGGTTTCTTTCTGGAATCTTAGCCGATGATGCTGGCTGGACATCCAGGTGCATTGACGGGAGTATGAAACCCCCTGATAGATTTGCCATGTTAACAAATTTGAATGGTTCTTTGTCTGATGGTACCATGTGAACTTGTCTCTCATGAATGTACTTCATGCACTAATGTAATATCGAGGTAATGCAATGCATCTCACAAATCCAGGGCCTCCCTAGTAGGATTTTGTACTGCAAGGCTCCTTCTATCATGTGACACATCACAAAGATGGTCTTTAGTCCTACTTAGATGGGTAGGACAATCATACCAACCGTCAAATATAATGTGTCGTTAAACACTCTCAACGTGAATGCAGTTGGCACGATGTGTGACTTTGGTAGCTTCAAGGGACTCAAAGCCTTGGTCGTTATGATGTTGATTGATGAACCAGTGTCAACCAAAATACTTTTAAATGGCACATGGTTGACACATGCAATTATATGCAATGACAGGTCAGTCGTCTCAGTGGAAACCGTCCTCATCTCGTGATCATAAAATTGGATTGTTGGTTCCTGGAACTGTTGTACATGTCCCACAAAATTTGTGAACGCTTGAGCATCTTGGGATTGTACTTAAATAGACCTCAAAATTTCTATAAGAGTCTCCCTATGCCTAGGGTACTGCTATATTAATTCATATACAGATAGCTTTATAGGATTTGTCTACAAGTTTTGGATTAGCCTGCTCTGTATGGTCACCATCGGTCTTGTTGGTGTGCCTGGAATATTCTACGTTGGTTGTTGATTCGGCATGGCTTGTATTCTTATGGAAACACATGGTTTATTTAGCTACTCATACCTCCCATACCTTATGGCAAAATTAACCATACCAAAAAACCACTGAGTAGGTGATTTGATGCACACCTAGTTGACATAACCAGCGTTGTTGCGCAATGCCTCATGGTTTGGAAGTGGATTTTTGTAAATCCCCATGTTTTGGTTGTCAGGTTCTAGTGGATTACTTGGCACTACAAGCTCTCCTTTATCAATCATGTTTTGCATGATATGCTTGAAGGACCAACATACTTTGATGTCATGACCCTTCTCTCGATGACAGATGCAAAATAGGTCATCCTCGTACCCCTTTGCCTTGGGTTTATTTGGATCGACCATCTTGATTTCGGGAAACCTTATTACCTTGTCCTCACACAATTGGTAGAATATCAATGCTAGCGATTCTGTCAAAGGTGTGAATTGGCAAGGTGGGCATTATTCTTTGTTCTTGCCCTTATAGTTATTGTTGCACTTTTTGTACTGTGCAGGAGGAGGTTGGGCTTGATAATTTTGCTTTTGCTAACCTTTGTCCTCTCTCTAGATGTTCAGCACCACTTGGTTGGTGTGGGCCTGCTTGCCCTTATGCTTCGTGGAGCTCTTATTTGGCCCCTCTTTCCTACTCTTAAGCTTCAAGTTATCTTCCTACAACTTGATGTCTTCAATCACATTGGCTTGTGCCAAAGCTTCTTAGAATGTTGAATATTGCTGCAACCGCAACAATAGCGAGATGTGCTTAGCGCAAATCTTAGTGAACATTCAGGTTAATTTCATGGCAAGAATAGGAAATGGCAACTTTTCCATTAACCTCCATCTTTTTTCATATTGTTTAATTAACTCGTCATCGTGTTGAGCTAGCGCAACCAAATCGGAAAGGTTTACCTATTTCTTGATGCTGAAAGAAAAGCATTCAAGGAAAGCATCTACCAGTTGCTCAAAATTGGTAATACTATACCTCTTATGTTGGTTGAACCACTCTCAGTCTAGGCTTGAGAATTTCATGACAAATGCATGCAGAATTAAGGCGTTATTGCTAGTTATTTGGAAACAGGCGTCCAAAAATCCTGTGATGTACTCTTGTGCATCTTTGTCACCTTTAAACTTGTCTAGCCTGGGCATAACAAAATGCTCAGGATAGGTAGGATCAAGTATCAAGGGATCTAGAGGCTCGTTGTGAATATTTCTTAAGGTCGTATTTTGAATAGCCATGTCTTGCCTCTCGATCGCATTCACTTTAGCTGCTAGGGCTGTGTAGGCCTATGAAGACAGAAAGTCCTCCTCTATAAGTTGTCATGGTGGAGGTCTAGGAGGTACATTCTTTCTCAATCATGGTGGAGGATGTTGCTCTTCCTCCTCCTCCTCTTGGGATTTTTTAGGATACTCTTGCTCAGTTTCATCTCCCTCAATTTCCTCATGTTGTTGTTTCCTATCATGGTCGAACGGTGGTGGTCGTTCTCTTGGTATGGCACTAATATGAGTATGAGCATCTCTACGCTCTTGGTGCACATTGACTTGCAAGAAATCCTTTCTTTGGATACGCTTTCTACTCTCTACATGAGTATATAGGCCAGCCTTGGCTATCATATCTTCTTGCTCTATGTGCTCCTTTTGGGTAAGGATGAATTCTTCATGCATGCGCTGCTCATATAGTCTTTGTTGAATGAACCTCTGCGATTGAAGATTCTCATCTTCAATGCACTCTTTCTAAGTGAGCATCCTCTAATTTATCTTGGAGAATTTGTCATCGCTACTCAGATACCAGCCTGTGTAATCTATCAAGGTCATTAGCCATGATAGACCTCTAGTATGTATGCTCTATGTGAGCAACCTTATGGGTTTTGTACCCATATGATTGATCTGCAATGCTTTTGCCTTTGTCTATAAAGATGACATTGGCGTCCTACTGAACTCTATGCTTTGTGCCATCGTGCATGGATGGTGTATGGATTACATGAGGGTGCTTAGAAGCCTCTCCATGTTCTCTAGTAGTTCTTATAGAACCCCTACTGTGCTCACTCGGGGCACGAGTGGGTGGAGTTGTAGGCTTATAGTCTAGATGCTCAAGGATGCTACCCAAGCCGTCCAACTATCTGGATCTCCATCGCTCATGTGGTGGTGTGCCATTGGCTTCCACCTTAGCCATGTAAATGGTGATATTTCTATGTTATTTACATGTGGGAGTCTACACAGGCCTATGCTTAGCGATGGCCCTATCTGAATGCCCCTGAATGGGTGAATCTTGATCCCATCTATACTTCAAAGGTAGAGCTATAGATCCTCCTGGAGACCTATGTCGTAGGGGTACTAGATTAGACCCTTGTATAATGTACTCTTCGATCGATATCGTAGAAGCGCGTGCAATGCGATCTCGGTAATGGTTTTCGAGTGGAACACTCTCATGCTGAGAGGCTCCCTGATATATCCTGTACCTAAAAGAATGCATAGAAACTTCTCTAGTACGTGTATGCTCAGTAAGTTCCCCTCATGTCGAGTTATCTCCTCTAATGCTTGTTGAACGACGTTCAGGAAGTGCATGTGGGCAAGGACTCGACATGTGCTGTTGATGTGAATCAGTTGGGGCTTGGTCATTGGCTTCAAGCTTATGCCTTTGCAGACCACCCCGTGTCTCCACCATAGTGTACCTAGTGTCTAAATTTATTCTTTATTACACAAAAAAGGTATACAATAGTGTTTATCTCATATTAATTTTTAAAAGTGAGCCATAAATTGTTTGATGTTGTTTCAATGATTTTTTGTATCAGTATAGGACTCCTTATTGTGTTTTGAAAAGTGCTGGATGATATTCTCAGTTAAATTGGTTTTCACCTATATGCTCACAGCTCGACAACCTGGATGTGATTTTCAAACCGCATAAATTCCTCATATGTGGTAATGAAGGTCCACACCTAAACAAGGAGCACAGGTCCTCCCAGATCCTCACCTATTTTTCCCTAATCAGCGTGTTGAGTAGTATTTTCACCTAGTTGTGAAAGTACACTCTCCTTTAGGATTTGGGTTCCAAATCCTCTCTTGCAAAGAAGTTAAACAAACAACTTCTCCAAGGTCTCCGTTGTATTAGCATTTGCATATGTGTATTAGTAATCTCAAATATAAGATATTCAATTTGAATGCTTGGAACACCTTAGTGATTGCAAGTAACTGTAAACAAGGGGCAATGTTGGTTTATTTCATCATGAAACTTTAGTGATTGTTCATTGATTTTGATATTTTTTATTTTAATGTCTTGAAAAGTTAAAACTTCTGGAAAAATATAAAATGCAGAAAATGAAAATGAAATGCAGAAAATGGAAATAAAATGCATTCAGTATGATGCTATCCTATTTCGACAAAACTGAATATGTGAGGTTTCCATGCATGCAACCTAACCTATTGGACTTGCAAAACAAGCACAATCCCCATAGACTAAGTGTCAGTTTCTAGGGTACAAAATAAAATTTAGATTTCAAATATTTGCCTAATGTAACCCAAAAACATGGCATTAACATTATTTATAAATTCAAAATCTAAAAGAATGAAATAATAAACATTAAATCCATAGCATGCAAATAAAGTCTCTTTCTTTCTTGCCCACAAGATGCAAATTTTTGAAAACTTCTGCATTAAAAATATGTCATTTTACAATAGCAGAATTTTCTAGTTTTCCCAAACCAGTCCATGGAAAAAAAACGACTCAAACAGGTCCAGAATGGCCTCATCGCCTTCAAGTCCACAACTCTGCTCGCAGCAATTTTTGACCCATGTCCATGAAGAAGAAAAACCAAACTACAGAAGAAAAACAGCCTAACTAGGTCCAGAATGGCCTTATCACCTTCAAATCTGCAACGCTACTTTGCAACAGTTTTCCAGCCTCTTCTGGCCTCCTTGAATGGCGTATTTAAACTCGTGAAAACCTTGTTTCCTTCCCTGACGGTTTGTTTCATTTGTCGATGGCTGTTTGTTTCACCTTCCCTGACTGTTCATTTCACCTTCCCTGTATGCGTGTGCTTTGCTTTCCATTTTGTGGCCCTTCGCTACGATTTCTCCACATGGTTTTGTGTCTGTTTCCCTCCGTGTGTAACGACCATATTAAATGATTTCAAATCATTAAAAATTCCTTCTGTAACACTTGCCTTATTCACTATATTGTATCCTTATGTCCATGTCACTATGTAGGTCTGTTACCTTGGCAAAAATGGAACATGTCGCGATATCGCGACACTTTTGGCCCCTTTCGTCTTTTGTTGCTTTGAATCGTGAAAATGGAACATGTCGCGATATCGCGACACTTTTGGCCCCTTCCATCTCTTGTTGCTTTTAGCCGTGAAAATGCAACATGTTGCAATATCGCAACACTTTTTCTTTCTCTACTTGTCTGCCCATTTTGAATCGCGAATATGCAACATGTCGCGATATTGCGACACTTTTTCTTTCTCTACTTTTCCTTTGCTTTTGGCCACGATGGAGCAACATGTCACGATATCACGACACTTTTTCATTTTTGGCTTTTCCTTCATTTTTGGCCGCGATGGAGCAACATGTCGTGATATCGTGACACTTTTTCATTTTTGGCTTTTCCTTTGCTTTTGGCCGCGATGGAGCAACATGTCGCGATATCGTGACACTTTTTCATTTTTGGCTTTTCCTTTGCTTTTGGCCGCGATGGAGCAACATGTCACGATATCGTGACACTTTTTCATTTTTGGCCGCGATGGAGCAACATGTCGCGATATCGTGACACTTTTTCATTTTTTGGCCGCGATGGAGCAACATGTCGCGATATCGCGACACCTTTTCATTTTTGGCCGCAATGGAGCAACATGTCGCGATATCGTGACACTTTTTCATTTGCTGTCGCGATGGAGCAACATGTCGCGATATCGTGACACTTTTTCATTTTTGGCCGTGATGGAGCAACATGTCACGATATTGCGACACTTTTTCATTTTTGACCGCGATGGAGCAACATGTCGTGATATCGTGACACTTTTTCATTTTTGGTCGTGATGGAGCAACATGTCGCGATATCGTGACACTTTTTCTTTTTGGGCCGTGATGGTGCAACATGTCGCGATATCGCGACACTTTTTCTCCTTGTGGTGTTTTGCTTTTTTCTTTGAACTTTAGCCTATGGGCCACTTCAGTCTTCTTGGAACACATGCAAAAAGGTGGGTCCCCAATTTTGGGGTACGTTGTGGATCAGCCACAACACAACGTTATACCATCCAAAGAGAATGCATGCAAATTTTCCAAGGTACGAAAGGTTCTTGGATCCGGTATTTGTCTAATAACAAAGGGTATGTAGGATTTGGGCCAGTGGATGGAAATTATGCCCACCATTGCTGAACCCTACTAGTGGTTGGATTCCAAGCCCAACTCACTAGCATTTAAGTTCCAAGTGGTGTGTGTAGTTTGTTTTAATATACATAAAATAAATGCATCATATAGCATTCGTGCTCATTTTCTATATGCTATGCAAATGAAATAACGTTTCAAATTTATAAAATGCAAGCTATCCTAGATGCTCCTTTATACAATGCATATTACGATGGTAATGACGACTACTTGGGCCTCAATATGCAAACCAAAAACACAAATTCTATCAAGCACATTAGATTCTAGTGCGGATTGCAATTAGAGATCCGATGTTCCTAGCAGCACCTTTCTACAAATGCAAATTGAAATAAACTAGGACATGATTGATTTTCTTTTTCTTAGTTTGCTTTTCCTAATTGCATTTCAAAATAAGCATTATATAAAAACATAGAGAAGTAAAAAGAAATAGAGAGTGGAAAATAGGGCCTACCTTAGATCCTGAGTTGATCTGCACTCTACTTTCTGTTGTCTGTATAGTCAGGTGTAAACCGTAGGTCTGGTCTGCAGTTTGCACTGTAAACCATGTGTTGAACCTGCAGTTCAATTGTTGGCCCGTAGCTGATAGCTGCGGTCTATACCTACAATTTCAAAAATCAAGAAACAATAGTTAGATCACATGAATTGTGGAGTTTCGCCGTGATCACCTTCTATAACCACCAAAAAGGCTCACACCTAATGTATCCTATTGCAAGAATTGATAAACAAAATACAAAATGCATACAAGAACAAGAAATTGACAATGAAATGATCAATAAAAGATGTTTTATTCCATTATATTTTAATTCCAAACTCAAATTACAAGTACATCCCTCTTAGGGATAATCATCTTGATACAATTGTTACAATAGGAGGTATTTTGTTTCCCTCTCAAGGGTAGGTGTGATTTCAAAGTGCCCTTAGGGATGACATGAATTGCTCTAGGGTGGAGTAGACCCTCTTATTCATGTTGAGGAAGGAATTTAATGATTGTAGCTCCTTTAAAACATGTTTCCTATGATCAATAAACAACACAAGAATGTCAAAAGCATAGGAAGCCTCTCATGATGAGGCCCTTTAAAGACAAATGGCATGAAAATAGCATAATGACATGAATTCAATAAAATACGTAAACTATGCTAAACATGTGCAAATCCTATCAAGATTAATGGAAATATATGAACAAGAATACACCTATCAATCTATGGCATCAATTACTTGAAATGAAGCACTATAACATGAAAAGAATCCATTAATGTCTAAACTACCATAATGAAAACAAGTTAGTAAAAACACTAATTATGTCGGTCAAAAGTCTCTAAATTCCTAACTAAACCATTAAAATGCTAAATGTGATCTAATTAAGCATACTGGAAATGAAACAGTAAGGAGAAGTCACCTCTATTGCAAACTGCAACTCTGATTAGTTGTCTGCACTATAAACCGTAGCTGAAAGCCGTGATGAGAAACAAAGTGGTTTGCCATCCAAATTCAAGGGTTGTGGGCTTGACTTCCTTGTCCAATTGATGTTCAAGGGTCACCTTCGATGCCCTCTAACAGGTTTGGCTGTTGAATCGTTGAATTGTGCCTTTGTATGCTTGAGTTAGCGTTTCTTGGCTCTCTAGCTCCTTAGGGCATCCATGGCATAATTGTCATGATGGTTGACAAATTAGAAAAGGGGTTGGCAATAAATCTCTCTTAGTACTCTCAAGTGAGTGTACAATTTGATAGGGCTTTACTACTCAAGTGTGCTATCTCATATCTCTTTTACCCTATTTTTGAGGGGTACTTATAGGATTACCCAAGGGCTAGAGGTGGCTTCATGGAGAAGCCAAGATCAAGAAAGGGTGGTTAGGACAGTTGGATTGGAAGATTTCATACTATAACCACCTTCTTCTAGAACAAATGGTCATTCAAACTAATTTGACTCGAATGAATGCCAACTGAACTTTAGTTAAGACCGTAGGTTACAGCTGCGGTCCAAAATGTAAACCGTAGGTGTCAGCCACGGTTCAGACTATAGATCGTAGGTATGGGCTATGGTTTAGACTGATTAGGCCAAGGATCCCAAATTTAATGGTTAGAACCATTGCTCTATCTTAGATTCTGTCCAAGATCTTCCATATGGTCTTGTAGCATGTCCATATGAGTAGTCGCCATCGACATGACGTATTTTAGGTGTCTACACTAATTAACTAGAAGACATATTTACGAGCAGATATGGATAAATCCTCCCATACTTCATGTGAAGTAGGATGTACCAAGGTATCTCTATCATTCTATGTAGAAAATGATTTGGGTGGTAGTGGAGTAACCATATTTTGACCTCTTGTTCTTCTTCTTGGAATGGTGTTGAGTGGAGAAAGCAACGTTTACAAGTTTTTAGCGGCAAAGGACTTGGTAGTAGGTCTCTCATTCATACATTTATGGGTCCTTTGATTGCATTGGATTCTCTAAGTGAATATAACTTATGTTGTATGAGCTTATAGACTAAGGCCTTCATTGAGACCTCAATCTAGTGTCCTTCACAATAACTTCTTCTGGAAGTTTTCTCTTAAGCAAAGTTGTCAAGTGTGTTTAAAGTGCTTCAACAAGTAGAAATTAGTAGAGATCCTCACCAGATTCTAAGCCTAACTTATTCTTGATCGTAGGACCAAATATGAATCAATGGGTTCCATTAGGCATGTCATTAAATTGGTGTCCTCTTCAATTTTTTGGATTGTTAAACCCAAGGTGTTGGAACCAAATAGTTAGGAGTATCATGCTTCATGTAGAAAAATACAAGGCTAGTCTTGAGAGCATGGGATTTGGATCTATCAAGGGCCTCTGATATTTTTTACAAATGTTGGATGGTTTATGGGATTTAACCTTGAGTGCATAGTCCTAATCTAGCAGCTTAAGGGAAAAAGAGTTAGATAAAAAGAAAATAAAATATAGCAAAAAGGAAAAAAAATCCTAAGCTAACAAAAGGTAATGTGTTAAAGATCAAATAAGATGCCTCTACACAATAGCTTAGACTGTAGTACATCAACGTGAACACTTCCTCTCTTTGAAATATATAAGCATAAGCAAATACAAGCATATATACACAAAGGATATGGGATTGGGTATGAGAACCAAATCAATTAAACCAAATAGACGTGTAGGACTCCAAAATATGTATATATATGTAAGTAAATATATTACAATTTATTATGCCAGAAGTGAGGGTTTAGGTTGCTAGGAAGACTGCACATATTGTTATACAAAATGAAATGAAAGGAAAATTATACAACTCATTTATCCTTTACAATGCCTATACTATTACTATTTATAAATATAAAATAGGAATAGTTTACTCCAAAGTTTGCAATAAATACTAATAGTTTTAACTACCTTTTTTAGGGATTCTAAAAATATGAATGGGAACACCTTTTGCAATTATTGTTGTCAGATATAAGACTAGTAACCATTCTTTCCTTTAACACTTTCTTGGATTTCTAAGCTAAGATGACATTGGTAGGTGATATTTACCTTCTTAATAATGGTGTATAAATCCATCTCACCTACTATCTCTAGGATTTTGTGTATCATTGCTCCCCTCTGCTATTTAGTTTAACTTTTATTCAAAGTTGGTGGTTGTCTACATTGTGCTTTAAATTTTGTTACACTCTTATCCTCCTTAGACTTAAATACATGCCTTTTTTTTCTTGTAAACTTTCCCTCTATTAGCTATTAGTGGGATTTTCAAAACTTTTACTATCAAACCAAACTTTTGCTCATCAAAACTTCCATCAGATTTTGTTAACTTCCCATTTTTTAGGAGTCCTATTCTCACATGGTCCATTTTTTGGAAGTTCTCTCCCTCTTACTCCATTGATGATTTTTTAAAAACTCTAATTATCGGAGGTCTTATTCCTTACTTTCATCAATTTACCTTATATTTGGATTTTTTCCTTAGAAATCATGATGCACAAGCACTTGAGACTTTTGACTTCTTCCTTTCACATGGGGATCCTACAAAATACTGACTGCTTTTGATCAAAAAAATTTGTGTCTTTTGTAGCTTACCTTTGTTTTTATATTTACATAAGGGAAAATTGTCAAGTTTTTTGAAAATTCACTATAGTTTCCATAATTAATTCCTTGGTATTATTTTTATTAACAAATAAAATCTCACTTGGCCAATTACCTTATAAATTTAAATTTCACCAAGATAAAGATCAACACAGTGATTGGCTAAACTATCTAATACAAATTTCTATATTTATAAATATGCTTACATCTTCAAAATATTTACTCCTATATAGATGATGAACACCAACAATAATATTATTTTCTATCCAATCCCCACATTCATTTTTGTTGATAGCATTAATGATAATTTGTGAATCCCCCTCAATTGAATATATTTTCATCCATTTTCTATTGTAATTTTAATCCCTATAAGAAGTTACCTAGCCTCTATATAGTTGTTAATTGAAGTCCCATATGATTTTAAATGAGGAAAATTTTACCTTCATTATTTCAAGATATACCACCTCCACCAACTTTTCTTGGATTTTGTTTAGAAGCATTAAATAAATTAGTTTTGATAAACTTAAGTTTTGTATATTTTCATTTTACACTAGATTGAAGCATATCCTTTATTTTAATTCCATTATCACTAAATACTCTTTCATATATGTTCAAATATTATAACCAAATTGTTATCACTTTTTTTTGTACTTGAGACTTTCCATGATGAGAACCATAATTATAAACATTCTTCAAGAGAGGCAATAATACGGTTCCAAAATTAGGCATGATTTTGAGATTTATTTAAAATCTCTATTACTCCTTTCAAGCCATAAATTCCAATAGAAAATGGTAGGACCAATCCTCCATAGAATACATAATACTTTAGATTTGAAATAATTAATCCAACATTACATAACTCTTTTAATGTTGATTGATTTGCCCAATATATTTTCATATTTTAAAAAAAGTAACCCCAAATGGTGTGAGCAAAGGTATAATGAACAAGTAAATGGTCTTATGTTTCTAAATCCTTCTCACACAAGGCACATATAAAATCTCCATGGTATCCCTCTTCTTTGGAGACTCGCTCCTGTAAGAATCTTACTTTGAACTCTTTATGAGTTATAGCCTTCTTGCCATGTTTAAGAACTTATTGGATGAAAATTATAAAATATTTTATCTTTCCTTTCTTAGAAACAAATGTAATAAAGGTGGCATTGATCTCACTTATTATAGCCTTACTTTTTCATACCTCTTCTAGAGGAACTAATATATCACTCTTCAATAAATCCTAAATGTTTTGAAAGAAAAATGTAAAAAACCCATCATGACCAGGTGCCTTGTTAGGATGGAAAAAGAAAAGTACTTCATGTAGCTCATCCATAAATATGTTATTCATCGAGCTTTCATTTTGTCCATGTGTGATAATTGATGGAATATTTTGTAAAATCTTATCTTGTGCATACTTATCTTGTTCAATATCTAACAAAATATTTTTGAAATAATTAATTGATTCATTTCGTATATCTTATTCTTCCTTATTATTTCTTCCATCTAGAGTTACAATATTTTTGTTGTGATGAAAAGAAAATTTTATTTTTGCTATAGCATTAAAAAAATGGGTATTTCTATCTCCTTCCTTAAGCCATTTCTCCCTATATTTTGGAACCAATATGACTCTTTTTTCAATGCATTATAATAATAAAAAGATTAATTATTTTTCTTTCAAATAAGAATCCTCATCTATTCCATTAGTTTCTACTATCTCTTATAAATTTTTGATCTTGGATTCAATTTCTTTCTTTTCTTTAAAAATGTTACCAAAAAATTTGGCTTTCCAAATATATTTTTTTCTGGATAATAAGGGGTTGCACTCGGACCCCCACCCTTGACAAATTACAATTCTCTTCTTTAAAGCTTAAGAGTTTATAACTAAATACACTTTTCATCTCAATTGAGATATTATAGCTAGAAACCTACATCATTTTACATAAAATATCTGAATTCTTAATTTTCATTTTTTGGATATTTTCAATTTTTTGTATGAATACAATTATTCCATAATTTAGCATCTTTCTTGATTCTATAGCAGCCTTCACAATGCCAAAACTTCACCTCTACTATCTATTAGTAGAGTAATATTTCTAAAATATTGCATTATCATAGTTCGCTTTACCAAATCTAGATTTCTAGTTTCCTTCCTCACTGAAGTCCTAGCCCTTCATTGCTCTTCCCATCATTCGAACCCTAATTGAAAAATATTTGCAATTTCATTTTTTATGACTTGAAAATTTGTCATTGCCCTTGTTTAGAATGGTTGACTTCATAGGGTCGAATATCCCTCAATATTGTTCAAATTCTTGCATATGACCACTCATTTTAAAGCTATTAAAATTCCACACAAGTTAGGCCAAGAATTAGTTGAATCGAATAAATTTTCATGAATATATGGCTCCTAAAAGTTGAGATATTTTTCAAAAAAAAAAAACTAATCCTTCACACATTTTTTTGTTGTAAATAGGGAGGAAAAACCACCCCAATACTTGTGGGTTCCAAACCCATAGGCACACCAAAGACAAAAATAAGGGTTTTAGTTGACCTAGCCTTCCACCCAACAACCCAACTTGTCATTGCACTACACTCAAAAACCCAACCTATTGTTGTGGTTCCCTATGTTGATCAGGTCTTAAATAAGCCTTCCACCCAACAAAGTCCAACCTTCCATGCTCCTTCAACTTAAGTAGCATTCCACACTCCTTCAACCTTCCTAGCCTTCCACTCAGCATTCTAGCCTTCCACTACAACTCCTTCAACCAACCCAACCTTCCATGCTCCTTCAACCTTATCAACCTTCCACGTTCCTTCAGCCATCCCAACCTTCCACCCAACATCCCAACCTTTCACTATAGCTCCTTCAGCCAACCCAACCTTCCATGCTCCTTCAACCAACCTAGCCTTCCATGCTCCTTCAATTGTGATACTCCAACTATTAACTCATCATTCAGCATTCCACGCTCTTTCATACTTCAAATTTGTTTATTGTTAAAGCACTAGACCTTGGCTTTCCAAATATTCATTTGCTCTTTTAAATATTTCATATTTTGAACAAATATGAATATATATGATCAAAATTTACTTCATCCCACCATAACATAACCATTTGGAAGAAATTAGGGCCTTAAAGACACATAGACTAGAAGAGAAATAGATTTAAATAACCATTATTGGGTAAATCAGAAGTCAAAAGAATGGGTTTGTCATCTGATCCTACTTGTAATACAATATCTGAAGAGATTGAATACTATATCTATAACCATATGTTCATAATTGTGTTCTATAGATTTTTAGAGGTGATTTCAAAAATGTTCTATCTTCTTTGAAAAAGAAGGGTGGTACTCCAGGATGGTCTAAATCAATGCAAAAATTTGTTTTATTTATCAATTTAATTGACCTTTGGTATGTTAGTCCTTCAAGTTTTACATGGATAATAGATGCATTCCACACTCCTTCAACCTTCCTAGCCTTCCACTCAGCATTCTAGCCTTCCACTATAGCTCCTTCAACCAACCTAGCCTTCCATGCTCCTTCAGCCTTATCGACCTTCCACGTTCCTTCAACCATCCCAACATTCCACCCAACATCCCAACCTTTCACTATAGCTCCTTCAGCCATCCCAACCTTCCATGCTTCTTCAACCAATCTAGCCTTCCATTCTCCTTCAACTGTGATACTCCAAATATTAACTCATCATTCAGCCTTCCACGCTCTTTCATACTTCAAATTTGTTTATCGTTAAAGCACTAGACCTTGGCTTTCCAAATATTCATTTGCTCCTTTAAATATTTCATATTTTGAACAAATCTGAATATATATGATCAAAATTTACATCATCCCACCATAACATAACCATTTGGAAGAAATTAGGGTCTTAAAGACACATAGACTATAAGAGAAATAGATTTAAATAACCATTATTGGGTAAATCAGAAGTCAAAAGAATGGGTTTGTCATCTGATCCTACTTGTACTACAATATCTGAAGAGATTGAATACTATATCTATAACCATATGTTGGATCACAAGAATCTTTCCAATATTTCTACTATATGATTTTGCCCAATGCATCTATTATCCATGTAAAACTTGAAGGACTAACATCCCAAAGGTCAATTAAATTGATAAATAAAACAAATTTTTGCATTGATTTAGACCATCCTGGAGTACCACCCTTCTTTTTCAAAGAAGATAGAAAATTTTTGAAATCACCTCTAAAAATCTATAGATCACAATTATGAATCATCATTATGTTTAACAAAAATATGTTAAGGTCCTTACAATATCTTTCACAAGGAGTAACTATAGTTGAAGCATATACATTTATAACCCCAACTTTGATGTTTTCATCTTTCCTGCAAAATATTCTAACAACACAATTACTTTTTGCTTCTAACAATAGCCCATTCCATTTGCATTTTCCTCGTATTGTTGTGATACCACCTAAAGCTCTTGTAGAAGAAACTGCTAGATAATCACTCATATTCCAAAAAAAATTCAAAAGCATCCTTGCATTCCTCATTAAATATATTTGTTATATTAAAATAAACTCATTACTATACCTATTAATTCCTTAATAACTATTTTTTAGGGCTCTTATTCATACTACTAAATTTCCATGATATCATTTTCATCATCATTACATTGTTTTTATTGGTAAGATTAGCCTCACTTCTTGTTAACACTTGTGATATTTTTATTAGGTTTTCTAAATTGGAATCCCTTTGAATTTTCTTTATATCTATATTCATGCTTTTATGGCCTTCCTCTCCTTTTACCATTCCCACAAACAATTTTATATTCATCAACCTCTTATATTTATCCATATTGTTCATAATGAGACTTATCTTCTAAAGATCTATGTTTCCCTAAATAATTTGAAATGCAAGGAACAACCTCATAAACACTTTTTTGTAAATGTTGCCCTAAAAACCCTAAAATGCATAAATGATCCTCCATAGTCATTACTTTTCTATGCTACCCTGAAAACCTTAAATTTTTGTATTTATCCTCCATATGCTTTTCTTTGTTGTGTTGCTCTTGAAACCCTAAAATGCAATGGATACACTTGGTACTACTTTAATTTTTATTGCAAGGAGAAGATATTATGCTACTTGAGGAAAATGAAGATGATTTATCTAGATTAATTATAATCTCCTTAACTTCCTTTGCTTTAAAATTTACCTCCCAATATTCATTTATGCCTTTAAATCCTATATTTAAACTTGCACATTATACGTCATCATCCCTTGTATTGTTTTATTCTTCTGATGGTTGATTCAAGTGAACTATAATGGGCTTTGTCATTTGATGATGCAGAGAGGTTTTTCTTGCCAGATTCTTAGGAGCAAAAAATATTTTATTTGACTTGATTTCTCCTATTATATGATCTCCTTGTTTCATATTGAAGTTTACCTTATGCCAAAATTTTATCATCTTTTTCTCCATCATTTTTACGTTGCAATATCTTGACATGTGTCTAGTTTCATGACATTTGTGACATCATAATGCAATGTTTTTATAATCCATTTGTTAATTCCTTTATCTTGATTTAGATTTAATCCTAATGGAATATCATAAATATAATGAGGAAAAGTCCTTTTGAAAGAAAAGTCATGGAGTTATTTGAATTCAATACCCACTTCTACCTGATCCAATTTTAAATTAAAAAAAATAATAATTGTCTAGTATCTATGGAACTTACATATTAAACCTCTGGTTTTAAGAACCATTATATCATGCTCACTCATCTCATCCTTTATAAGGTTAAATATTATTAGTATTCATAACATATATAGGTAATATAGTGTTTGTTAATATTTTTTATTTATCTTATGTCACATTACTCATCAATCAAAAGATATAAATAAATTAATTTAATACAAAATTCTATTAAAAATTAACTTATTTTATTTCTTAAAATATTAGAAAAAAATGATGCATTGAATATTTGAAAACCTTACACTAATTAATTTTAACTTATGGAGTTGAAATTCTAGAAGGGAAGTAAGTAATTTTCTTAAGTAGGCAACAATTTTTTTGGAGCAAGCGATGGATTTTTTGAAGCAACCAATTTTCTGGAGCAAGCGATGTCTATGGAATTTTTGTAGAAAGAAATTTATTTAAGAAAGCAATGATTTTTTTGGACCAAGCAACAGATTTTTGGAACAAGTGATGACAATGCATTTTTTTGAGCAAGCAATTTTATGAAGTAGGCAACAAATTTTTTAGAGTAAGCAACAAAGATCAAACCCTAGTGTGAAAAAGGGGAGAAAAAACATAGCAATTCTTTGAAGCATATGGTGGATTTCAAACCCTAGTACATGGAAGAAAAATAGTAGTTTTTTGAAGCAAGTGGCATATTTTTTTAAGGCAAGTGAGATCAAACCCTAGTACAAGGAAGCAGGTAACAAATTTCTTATAAGGTAGAAAAAATATTTTCTGAAGCAAGTGAGGAGAGGGGTATGACACCAAGGACAAAAGCAAGATGTCTTGATAAGTATTTTTCTCTACTATTTACTTTTCTAGATAAAAGTAAAATTTGATTTTGGAGTTGTGTCTGGGATTATTTTCAAATATGAAGTTTTGGGTAGCCATAAAAGAAGAACAAATTTTCAATTTGTTAAAACTTCACAATACTTGTCATTTAGGTAGGTGATAGTTTATGCAAGTTAGGACTTTATGAAAATACAAATGGAGAACAACAGTGGGATTTCATAGGTCTTAAAGCACAACCCAGTGCTTGCTCATGAATAGATGATAGAATAATGGCTTGTACTAGAAGAGGGCCTTCAAAAGTTTGAAGTAGAATCCAACATTTTTAAATAGCTTAAAATTTTTTTACTTTTGTTGAAAAATGGTATGGGATGTTTGCACTAAGGTGCAAATGGATGTCAGAGGTGTCTAAGATATCAACTTCAAAAATGAAGAAGGAGTCAATGGGATAAAAAGAGGACAAGGAGAAATATGAGTCACTACTACAACTACCATTGCAACTATTAGATCCATCACAAAACCCTTTATTCCAGGTTGTATCACCAACAAGATGTGGCAACTCAATAGAGCCTTTGAAGGAGGTATTTGTAGGGGTTTGTTGGTGAATTCAACGCAAAATAGAGCAATGGTTGAGGAGGGAAAATATGAGAAGAATAAACTAGGGTTATGGCCACTAAGGATGGAGTCACCATTGCATGACATGTATCTTAACCCTAAGGTTGTAAAGATATGGGCTAAGAGGATGGATTTTTAGAGTTTTTTTGACAAGACTATCAACATTGTGAGTGAAGTAGAGGGTGATAAAGATAATGGAACATTATTTGTTGAGGCTAGTTTTGCTAATTAAAATGCTAATGGAAATTCCCTTGACCTTGAGGCTATAAGGAGAATGCAAGGTTTTAAAAAGGAAGGAATATTTAGGGATTTTCGATAAGAAGTTCATGAAGTAGTGGATAATTCGATCGATCCTTATGAGGTCTCCAACTTTGATTGTGGAAGAAAATTCAAAAGAAGGAAGTCTTTTTTAGAAGAGTTCAAGAATGGGCCTGAGCTGGTGATGGTTTTATAGGAAAACACATAGCTCTTGGACAAGAGTGATGATTGGGATATGTTCTCTTTAGATCAAGTTCAAAATAGGCCATAACTCTCTAATTAGGGCTATGAGGGACATGTTGGAGCAAAATCTGCCTTTGGTTACATTTGCGCCCAAGACTTTGCCAACATTGAATGACCAGGTTAGAATGGAATCTTCCTGGTTCAATCTCCAGAGGAGGCTGGTTCCTTTGTTTCTTTTAGGAAAAGGGAGGGAAAAAGAAGGTACAGAAAGAGAGGGAAATATAGCTAATGCTAGAGAATTAAGATGGTACAGATTAAGCAACAACAACAACTATTACAACCTTTTACAGAAAGTACAACAGGACCAAACACAAAAACTAAAACCCCTTGGTGAATTCTTAATAATACTCAATCCGTGAAGTTAGATTGCAGATCTTTAACAGAATGATGATGCGAGGATTCAAATTAAGAGTCGATGCATATTACATTCAAACTAGATTTAAGTAGCAATGAACAACACATACATACTTGATTTTTTATACACCAGTGAGTAAAGAACCAGAACTTTGATCTTTATTTATCTTTCAGAAGTCTGAGTACATAGCCTTGTAAACGCCTAAGAGCCGACCATTTGTTTCAGTCGCTCATTCTATATATAAGAGTTTTACGTAATAGAAAACTGAAAGTTGTTACAAGGAGAATTGAAGAGTGATGGAGCCTCTAACTGAAAGAGGTTAGGATATTCTTGTTATGTAGATATTTATCTTATCTTTCAGACTTTGTGGTCTCCGTGGCCTTCAGAATGTCGCGTCATCATGACTTTTGCCTTTGTTTTATTCTTTGCTTATCAAAATGTCATGCCATCGTGACTTTCGGCCTTAGACTGCTCCATGGCCTTCAAAATATCGTGCCATCATGACTTTCGGCCTTAGACTGCTCCACGGCCTTCAAAATGTTGCACCATCATGAATTTTGGCCTTAGACTGCTCCATGACCTTCAAAATGTCATGCCATCATGAATTTTGGCCTTAGACTACTCCACGGCCTTCAAAATGTCGTGCCATCATGACTTTTGGCCTTAGACTACTCCACGACCTTCAAAATGTCATGCCATCATGAATTTTAGCCTTAGACTGCTCCATGGCCTTCAAAATGTCATGCCATCATGACTTTTGGCCTTAGACTATTCTACGGCCTTCAAAATGTCATGCCATCATGAATTTTGGCCTTAGACTGCTCCATGACCTTCAAAATATTGTGCCATCATGACTTTTGGCCTTAGATTGCTCCACGGCCTTCAAAATGTCACGCCATCATGACCTTTTGCCTTAGCTTAGTATTTGGGGAGATTCTTCCTTCTTTTCTTGTATGTGGTCATTTTGGCCAACATTCTTGGTGCCTCTTGGGGTAATTCTGCCAGCTGAATGTTAGAACCTAGAGCCTTTATCCATTGGGGGAACGAAGTCAAAAAAAAATAAAATAATATATATAAGAGAAAAAAGGGAAAGAAGGGGGAAGGTACCGAGTATATACAAATACAACACATAAACAGAACCCGCTTGGAAGCAAAAATTTGTTCTTCGGTTACGCTTGCACCCAAGACTTTGCAAGTGTACAAATATAAACAGAACTTGATTTACAGTGATCATTCCTCTGCAGTGCTTCTACTAGAACTCCTTTTTTTCCTGGGGGGCGTGTTGCTAGAAGAGGTCTTCTTGGCTCTTACTTGTTTTTCCTTTCCTTGCTTATTCTTCTCCTGAATGATCTCATTATAAGTAGAGCAGACCTTCTTCCAGGTCTCCTCGTCTGTGTCAGATTTTTCCTTGAAGGTAAGATAAAGATATTCTAGCTCTTCAATCTTGTCATACATTAGAGATTTTTCTTTAAGACTTAACTCATACAGGCAAGCGTTCATCTGAGTGATATTCTGAGCCATAATGAATATAAAATTCTCTTGGATGGGCTCCTCCCAACTATTGATTTCTGATTCATTTTCTAGGTATTCTATCCAGGAAGCTCTTAGTTCTTCTTCGGTCAGTATCTATGAATTCTTGCCCTAGAAACTAGGCATTCCGCAACTCTCGGCTAAACTTACATGTTTTGTAATCACCTTGGCTTCTCCTTTTAGCTCGTACAGTACCTTGGCAGCTTTTGTTACTAACTTGTATCTTTTGGAGAAGCTTCGGGCGACCAATTTTTCCTGAGACCAATTTGCATCATGAGCTCTGTATCCTGGTATCGCCTGAGTGCTATCCACCAGGGCTTGGATTTTATTAGCAGCTACCACTCTCGTAGACAGAAGCTGAATCGATGTTTGGAACTCATCGTCTACCTGGCTCAGCATGTTTTGGATTTTAATCAAGTATTCTAGCGTAGGTCTAGCTTTTAAGACCAACTGGTTGACCTTTTCTAGCATCTCCTTTCGGACCGCTCTTGCTTTTTCTTTGGTCAGTCCGCTAGCATTATTAACACTGTCAGATAGCTGCTTTTTTAGATCTTCAATCTATTGCTGCAATACTTGAATTTTCTCCTCTACTTTCACCATATTTTCTTTATAAGGAGCTACCTCATCAAACCTTTCCTTCCATTTCATAGCTTCATTTTTTAGAGCCTTTTTAGTGGCTTTCTATTGTTGAAGGGCTTCTTCTAAATGCTTTCTTGCTTGCTCTGCCCGAAAGAACTTTTCTTTGTAATACTCTGCGTTTAGATAAATGGTTCCCATATGAGCTTGAGCTTTGTTCCACTCATCATCCATGGGTAACTGAGTTATATCTTCTTCAGTGATCTCAGCCTGGTAGTCATCCAAAGTCATTTCCTTCTCTAGATTTTGAACCAGGGGGGTCATTTTCATTGTAGACCGTTGCATACTGATGGGATCTAGCAGTGTCCCTTCTCGGAATCTTGCTAAATCTGTGGATCTTTGTGTGCTTCGTGCTTTCATCCAGGTAGCCACGTTTTTAGTAGCCTTTTTTAATCTTTTGAGTTTGACAATAGTGGGATTAGTTGTAGGGGAAGCAACTTGCATTTCCTAGAAGCTTAGCAGGTTGGCGGACATAGAGAAAGGAGTGGTGGTTAATGCGGCTTCCAAACTCAACTGTTTGGAAGGGGATTTTGGGTGAGCGAAAGGAGATACTGGTGGAGTCTTTTTTCTTGATGGTGAAGACGGTGGGGTTTGGTGAGTGGTAGGGGGAGTTCTATGAGAGGGTGATTTTGGAAATTGATCAGAAGATGAGGGATTGCCTTGTTTCTCAGAAAGGGGAGGGGAAGTTCTCTGGGAGTGAGGAGAAGAGGAAGGAGTGTCAAGGTTAATGATAGACATACCTGAGTCTTTTGGTGGAGTAGCATCTTCGTTCTCTTGCGATTCTTCGATGTAGATCTCTATGATTTTCTTCAAACCCGTACCCTCGACTTCAGTTGTCATCTTTGTCGAAGATCATTCTTCACCAATGATTTCTCCTTCACCAAGCATTTCTTCTTGAAGGAGTTTCTCAGCTGGTTCTCCTTTCTGTTCATTGATCTTTGTCTTTTCAGGAGTCCCTTCAGGATTACCTTTTATTTCTATTTGTTTTTCAGTTTCGTCATGTATTTCAGATTCTGAAATCTCTCCAGATTGTTCATCCTTTCCTGATTCTCCATATTCTAAATCTGTTGGAGATATTTCTATCCTTCTTCTTTTTTGGGGCCCCCCTTTCTTTGTTTTTGCTTTCCTTTTTCTGTATATAAGCGGGCTACTACCATCAGACTCTATTTTTGATCCTGAGGGAGGAATGGGTTTTCGTTGTTTTTTCTTTGGGGATTCCACCTGTTCAGTTGCTATTTCTTTGCCCTTTCCTTATTGCTCGCCACTTTCAAGTGTTTTGAGAGGGATACCATCGATCCCCAAAGGAATCTTATCTACAAATGTCTCAGACCAATTTTCATGGTTTTCATCATATTTTGTACAAAACTCTGTATCATTTTTCAAACCGTACCTGGTGAACGTTTTAATGTGGCATCTCATTTGCCACCATGCCAATATTTTTGCGTGATCCCAGTCTTCTCCTCTTTTCTTCATTCTCTTGATTATATCTTCCATGAGTTCATACTTTTTATTTGATTCTGGGCTCCAATCCGCTATGTGTTCATAGAAATCATGCCACGGAGGAAGTGGTTGCATCCTTTCAACATGCCATTCCATCGGCTGATCTTCATCATTATTTCTGCCCTGTTTATCAATTTTCCTGTCAGATGCATGAAATTTTTTGAAGGGAGCCTTATTCAGAGTAGCCTGCATTTGAGCGAATTTGTCTTCGGGATCATATTTCCACCTGTGCGGAAGTTGTACCAACTTCAGATTTTGCAATACTTGAGCGATTTGCTCATGATCTCCCTTTTTTGACATAGTCACTCCCTCATATTGGAAAGGCATGAGGCAGGTGTGCATTCTCTGAGCACCTATTCCATATTTATAGTTGATAAATTTTGTTTGCCTCACGTATTCCAGAGCAAAAAGTCTCTTGGTAACATAGTAAGGTAAGAGGAAAGGTTTCTCTGTGAATCCATAGAGTCTAATGACTACTCCTTGTGTCAAAATGAACCAATCACCTTCTTCTACATGGGGATGCCTCAAAGCTTCACACATTTGTTTCGAGACTCTAGGCATCTGGCCATTTATGATTTTCAGGGCAGGGCCCAGAAACTCCATGTTAAAATGGTAGTACAAACTTGTATTCGCGAGAAGTGGCATCCACTCACACACAGGTAAATGTCCTCCTTTCTGGTCTTTGGTGGTGATGGAAATAGAACCCAAATGCTTGCATTGAAAAAATAAAAACATCCATACCAAGTAGGAAGAATACCTGAATGCATCTGGAGCCTCCTTTTGCAGTTTACAGAGGCCTGTGTGTATTTTTTGGGCCAAGTACGTCGGCCAGTCAAAAAATATAGGAACTCTGCCTGGTTCCAGATGCTTCTTGTCATAGAATTGGGGAATGGAGATACATTGAGCCACTGCAATTTGCCATCCATACACCTGGGTGTCATCCTCCAAACCTGCCACCATCGCCAGCATTGAAAAAGCTCTTTGTTTTTTAACCTAGATAGGAGGATGGGGGACTTGGGCATAGATTTCTCTGAAAGGGTGTCCACCAGGTTTTGTTGCAGAAAAGACCTAATGTTCGGGGTATTGGTGTAATATTTAGTAGAATTCTCGGGGTCAAACTGGATAGGTGGAGGCGCAGGTTTCCTTCCGCAGGTGAAGACAACCCTAACTGTCTCTGGGTCGAGAGTAAATAGGGTTTCCCCTCTAAAATTCTTGACTATCCTATGCTTAATATCATACATCTTTGCCATGGCTTGAATTAATTCTGGGCAGGAATGCACTTGAGGACAAACATACCAGTAGAGCATAGACTGATACGCGAATGTGCCTGGATCAGTTGGGGATGGATTCTTGGCCATCCTTGTGGCTATGTCTCTTCAAATTTGTTTTGGTTCCTCCCAGGTTAATCTTACATCTGTGATATGGGCATCTGGATCTATGAAACTATTCACCCTTTTACTTGAGTTTCTCTTTTTTTAGAAAATGTAGTAGAACTAGCTGCAGGAGTGGTCGACATGGTTACTGTGCTTTACCAATTGGAAAGAAAACTATAAGACTGAGTAGTAGTTTTGTGGAGCTCTCTTTGATAGGAAAAGAAAAGCACATGAAAAATTAGCAAGTGAGGAGGAATATGGGAGGTGGATCAATGAAAATGGGGATGCATGCTTGCGCCACTCTGTCATGTAATAACTATCGAGCTGACGTGGCACATTTTTAGTTGACAATACTCTTTTGGTGCAGGTTTTTGAATGTTGCATGAAGCCTTGATCAGCGTGCCAACATCTAAGATGCTACTAACCGTTACACACCATTTTTCCCCTTTTTATTTGGACCAATGATCTTTTTCCACTTTGCTTTATGCCCATTGGTATGTGCGACCGTATCTCAAAAAGGGTAATGTGAGAGTTTCGAGGTCATCGCTTTTATTATCTGTAGCGCTTTGCTTTTTTGGCATGTGCCAATATTTAAAGATCATTCCTCCTGTCATGATGCTCACTGTCACTTCCAATGAATACTAAAACCTGACATGGCACTCGGGTGCCAAAAAGTCATGCCATCGCGACATTTTGCTCAAAAGTGGCACTCGGGTGCCAAAAAGTCATGCCATCACGACATTTTGCTCAAAAGTGGCACTTGGGTGCCAAAAAGTCATGCCATCACGACATTTTGCTCAAAAGTGGCACTCGGGTGCCAAAAAGTCATGCCATCATGACATTTTGCTCAAAAGTGGCACTCAGGTGCCAAAAAGTGAAATAAAAAATGCATATTTACATAAAAATACATACAACAAGAAGAAAGACTCACTTCTTGAAATATAGCTTCAGGTGGAAGCCATTAATAGGGATGGGTTGAACATGGCCCTGTTCGTCCTTCAACTGGAAGGAATTGTGTTGCTTTTCTTCTATTATCTCAAAAGGGCCATCCCAAAATGTATCGAATTTATCATGATTACCAGGTTTGGACCTTTTCTCATTCCACCTGAGGACTAAGTCACCCGTCTTAAATTTCCTCAGGGTAGTCTTCTTATCAAACCATATTTTGGTGGTGACAACATGCTCCAGGTGGTGATTGTAAGCCCGTTCCTTTTGTTCCTCTGAATGCAGGAGCTGGATCAACCTATTTTCCATGGGTTCTACTTCTTCTGTACCAGTTTGATTGAGTAGTTTTAGGGTAGGTATTTCTATATGCACTGGTAGGACTGCTTCTTTTTCGTAAACCAAAGAATAAGGAGATGCATTGATGGACTTCTTGATCATTATTCTATCAGCCCATAGTGCTTGATTTATCAAGGAATGCCAACTTCTTTTGTTGTCTTTTAGAGTCCATTTCAAAATCCTGAGCAGGTTTTTATTTGTAGACTCAGCTAGTCCGTTTCCTTGGGGATAGTAGTTTGAGGATGTCTTTAAATAGATCCCATATCTGCATGCAAAATCAATCATTTTGGCACCTACGAAAGATGGACCATTATCTGTGACCAACGCTGCTGGTATGCCAAATCTGGTGATTAGACTTTCCATGAACTCTATCACGACCTCCTGGTCAGCTTTTTTGGTAGGGATTACCTCTGACCACTTGGTGAAGTAATCGGTAGCTGTCAAGATATACTTATGTCCAACGGATGAGTTGGGCTCTATTATTTTGATGAAGTCTAGTCCCCATTGTTGGAAAGGTTCTTCAACCTGGATGGACTTAAGGGGTAATGAGGCATTCCTATTTCTTTCGACATACCTTTGGCATTCCTCACAGCCTCTGGTTACTTTAAAAGAATCTGCAAAAATAGTTGGCCAGTAGCACCTGGTTCGGATGATCTTTAGAGTGGTGGTTCTTCCTGAGTAGTGTCCTCCTGACAGTCCTTCGTGAAACTCCTCCAGGATCTGTTGTTTTTGTTCATATTTTATACAATGGAGGAGAACTCCATCTAAATTCTTTCTGTACAATCCTTCGGGGAGAAGAGTGTACTTCAAGGCTTGGATCCGATACCTTCTTCTTTGCGAGGAATTCAAACCTTCCGGACATTTTCCAGTTTGAAAGTATTTGATCAATTCATCCGCCCAATCGAGATGTTCCAGGGGTTGATCATCATCTAGTGATTCTTCTTGCGTCTGGCATGCCACGTATTCTAGCAAAGCATGTTTAGCAAGTTCTTGGCACAATGCTCTACCTCTCACCAGCTTGGTCGGGCGTATTTCTACATCGTATTCCTGTATTTTAGTCACCCAACCGGCTCTTGTGTCACCGAGCTCTCCCTGTATGATGAAACTTCGTACATCTGGATGAATGGTGTAAACAATTGTCCTGCTCTGGGATAAGAAGTGTCTAAATTTTTTCAAAGATTTCATTATTGCATATATCTATTTTTCAATGAAGTTATATTTCTCTTCATGCTCCTGCATAGTTTGGCTCAGAAAAGCTATGGGTCTTTCTTCATTGTCAGCTCCTTTCTGCGTGAGTACTGTGACATAACTTTCCTGCTCGCCTATGGCATATAGGATAAAATCTCTGGAATAATTTGGATTCACTAAGATGGGTGCTTGAGCTATCTATTCTTTTATCTATTGGAAGGCTTTTTTCCTGATGTCTGTCCATTTGAAAATAGCATCCTTTTTCAAAAGCTCTGTCATGGGTTTGATGATTTGGGCAAAATCTGCTATGAATTTGCGTACAAAGTTGATCTGACCAAAAAATGACTGCAACCCTTTCTTATTTGGAGGGAGAGGGAGATCTAATAGTGCCTTTACTCTGTTAGGGTCTATAGCTAGACCAGACTTAGAAACAACGTGTCCTAGTAGAAGCCCTTCTTCTACAACAAAGATGGATTTTCTGGGATTTATGGATATACTGAACTCCCTGTATTTTTCAAACATGCTTCTGAGGTGCGCTATATGATCTCCTTTTTGGTGAGATAAAATGGTCATGTCATCTAGGTAAATCACTATTACCTTATTCAGTAATTCTTCGAATGTTGTATCCATGGCTCTTTGAAAAGTTGCTCCAGCATTGGACAATCCGAATGGCATTCTTTGGTAGGTGAATGTTCCCCACTTAGTTGTGAAAGTAGTTTTGAACTGATCTTCATCTTTGACCCAGACCTGATTGTACCCTGAAAAACCATCTAGGAGTGAAAACCTTTCTGCTCCTACCACCGTATGCAAAATCTGATCGATTTGTGGGAGGGGGTAATGATCTTTCAGGGAAGCTTTATTCAAGTTGCAAAAATCAACACATAGTCGGATGTCTCCGTTCTTTTTTCTAACCGAAACCAAGTTGGCAACCCATGTTGAATGCTTGATTGGGTAGATGATTGTACCTTCAAGGAGTTTTAGCAGTTCTTGTTTCATCAGGGTTTCAATCTTGGGATTTACTGGCCATTGCTTTTGTCGAAATGGCTTAGCACCTTCTTCGAGTTCAATCGTATGTTGGATGGTCTCTTTTGAATAGACATGTTGGTCATCAAATCTGCCTAGGAAAGGATTTTGGGTAAGTGTATGCGCCCTAGACCTGGACCAACATTGAAAGGCCGAAGGGAAGAGATGCCCCTCATGCCAATCTCCGGAGAAAGGCCGGCTCCTATGCTAAACTACTTTGGTGTTTTGAGATAAGGGTGCAGGAAAGAGATAAAAGGAGTTAGGGTTAGAGAAAGAAATAAAAAGGGGTAAGGGAAGAGAGATCGATGATTTAAGGTGGGAGAGAACAGGAAGCACGATCACTAACTGACAACTTGAATAGAAGCAAAGAACACCAAGAATAAATGAAAGAAATGCAATATTAACCTTCCTATGTATCCTTCGGGTGAGCTCATAGGATTATCCTTCTCCCTTTCATCGAAATTCAGGGTTCAGAGTAAAGACGATTAGGACAAGTGAATGTAATAGAAACCACAACCCACCAGGCAACATAAAAGAAAACCAATATAACATTTTTCCTCTCCTATGTATCCTTCAGGTGAGTTTTAGGGTACAGTCCCCAATCGCACACCGGATTCAGGGTTCAAAGTCTCAGTATACAAATGAAGAAAGACAAAAGAATCAAGCACAGAAGGCAGCATAAAAGAGAGAAATTGAGCCCAAAGCTCTTTAGTATTAATCGTAGGACATCAAGTTACAATGAGCTTTCTTAGCAGATAGTTCCCCCCCTTTTTCCATTACAATGCCTGGGTTTTTATAGAGGACCCGACCCTCTGAGTCATAATTACATAGAATGGAGAAGTACGCCCTCGAGCCTTGAGAATTCGGCTCCTCGAGGCTCTCGTGATCGAGCTCTCAAATCCGTTACCAAAACTGGCAACTGTGATCGGGTCAACCATGGAAAGATGCATTGATGAGCCGTCTGGACGTCCTTGGTCTCTGGGTGCGGTGCTCGAGTGGCCGCCATGCTCGTCGGGCTCTTCATCATGGCTTGATACTTCGTTTTCAATTGCCAAAAATGAGCAACGAGCTTATCGGGCATAAAAAATGCATTTATGAGGCACTTGATCACCTCGAGAAAATACTCGGCTTGGAGCATGTGCCTTTGAAGTGCTTCGCTAGTTTTTCAACTTTGCTTCGCAATGGACTTGTGCCGAAGCAGATCCTCCTTGATTTGCACTTCGCATGGTGAAGCTTCGCAAGACTGCTTCGGGGGTGATGGAGGCCGAAGCATATCTCCTTTGCAAAATGGGTCTTCATTCTCTTGCTTCGTGTCAAAAGCTTGGCCTTTGCGAAGAGATACTTGAATGATCTTGAGATGCTTCACTGTGATCCTCCTTCAAAATTGTGGTTCGGGACGTTTCGGCCGAAGTGTATCCCTGCCTTCAAAATGCATCTTCTACCTCGGATGAAAATACTTCGCATGAAAGTTTGCCGAAGCAGATGCTTCGCAATGATTTTGGCGAAGTAGAAATGGTTCGTTGATGCGGGGCCCGAAGTGGATGTTTCGGCGACTTTTGGTGAAGTATTTTTAGTATTGTACTCTTTCAAATTCTGCTTCGCTAGTTTTTCCCGAAGTATTTTTGAAATGCTTCGGGTGTGAAGTGTTTCATTCTTCTTCCTTTGTATTTTACTTGAACACCGTTCGCAAAATCTTGCCCGAAGTATTTGCTGGAAATGCTTCGGGCCCGAAGTAGTTTTCTTGCCTTAGCCAATTTGGACTATGGTCTGGACCTTCCTTCTTTGGCGAAGTTGTTCTTTTGAATGCCGCTTCGCTCAACTTTCTCCCGAAGTAGTGGTTTGAAGTGCTTTGGGCCCGAAGTTCTTTTTAGTGCTTTGGCAATACTACTTCACAAAAATTTTACCCGAAGTAGTGCTGGAAATGCCTCGGGTGCGAAGCTCTTCTTGTTTTCTTTCGGCGAAGCTCTTTTCTCTAGCTTGTTCGGCAGCGAAGCTCTTTCTTTTTATTTTATGTACAAAGGGGTGGCATTGAAAGCCAAAATTGCTGCAACTTTTCAAATAAAAAACAACAAAGAAATACTTTACAAAACACTGTACAAAATTTTGATTTCCTTTTCTACCCCTTGAGAAATGTGACAAAATTGTCAACATTCTTGGCGGCTCACGGGGCAACGAGCTCATCTCGGTGGGAGAACCCTTAGCTTTGATCCATTGGGCCAGAGTCACCTCCAGACCCTTCTCCTCCTTCTCCCTCTGGGAGTGCTTCCGTAGCTGGTTCTCCTTCTTCTTCTGCTTCTTCTTCCTCCTCTTCGCCTTCTTCTTCTGGCGTGGCCTCTTCGGGAGCAGCTTCCTGTGGCGGTGATGGGGCAAGATGCTCATGGATTTTCCTCATAGTTCGGCGGACCTGAGACTAGGCACTCTTCGAGAAAGGTTCTAGATCTTGTAGAGCCTTGATCAAAATGTGGAACCGATCAATTTTCCCGATATCGACATGTTGGGCTCTAGTATACAGATCATTTAAATAGGCCATGATCTTGCAGTATCTCAAAAGGTAATCTGTGATCTGCCTTTCTGTTATTGGCTCCGCCCATCCGTCTATCTCTGAGACATCACTTTCAAACTGAAGCCATGTCGGCTTAATCTCTTCTTTGGACAGGAGATTCCCATCATCATCTGTGAAGCTCGAGAAGCCCATGGAAGAGAGATCTTGAAAATAGCCCATTGATGTGCGTTGCTCATTCTCGAACATATCCAAGAGGTCCTTCGCCTTCTACATTTTTTGCACCTTAGAGAAGAAAGCGCGAACTGTGGCCCGGGCTGTAGACCAATCCCTAGCTATCCGACTCATCGCAGGGACCTGCAAGTCTTGATATTTGGTGCTTTGGACATCGAAAGCTAATTTGAGTCGGCTTCTAGCTTTCTGAGTGATCTCATCGATGATTGGCCCTCCTTCGACAGCGGCATTCCGGGCTTCCATGATATAGGCCAAAATTGAAAGGGCACTAGAGGCCCAAGATCTAAAGTTTTTTAGCAAGTGCGAGCGAATCTCCTTGATTCTACTCCTGTCACACAGCCCTAGGCCCTCCTTTTCATATAGTTGACTCTGCATCTGCAAGATTTTTCCTTCGAGCTCTTTGGCCTTCAGATCATTCTCGGCCTGTCTTTGTGCTCGATTTTTAGCTGTACACTCTAGTTGTTGTATCTGCAATTTCAGGGCATGTGCTTCTTTCTTCATCACCTTGCACTGCTCCTCGGCATCTGCTAACTTGGACCGGGTCCTCGCCAGCTCTTCCTCTAGTTTGATATTAGCGCTCTCTACTTCAAATCTGCGCTGGTTGGCGATATTCGCATGCGCTCGAAAGGTTTCGATTCTGACATGCATGGAAGCTGATTCATTGTCCACATTTAAATGCTCCAGGTCCTTGGATTTGTCTTGGTACTCATAATCTACTGGAGTCATTTCATCCAAAGGCTTCTGGACCTTGGGGATCTTCTTTACTTTGTGCAGCTTCCCGTCCTTCAAATCGAAGACAACACATTTTTTGACTTGAGCCAGTGAGCGCCCTCTCTTCTTCCTCGCCTCCTTCAATATTTTCTCTGTATTCTGGCGGGCTTGGAGGAGCTTTTCAGCTAGAGGGTTTTCTTTTATTATGGATAATTGGGATTCAAATAATGCTGGATCTCCAGCCGAGGGGGTAAACAAATATAATGAATCAATGGGGGATGCCTCACCAGAAGGTTCGACGATGGGTGTGGCTGGGGCTTCGACAAGTGGGGCAACACCTTGTATGATGGGAACCTGGGCTATGGGGTTCGGCGTTGAGGTACTGTCTTTGCCCTGGCTGAGGACTGAAGGATCGGTGGTGTGGGTGGGCGAAGATGTTTCGATAGGTTTGTCCTGGCCGGATGACTCGGGTGGAATGGGGCTAGTACAGGGTGAACTTGGGATGGCCATGGGTATGACGTGGAGAGGCGATTGACCTTGCATAGGCAGGGGAGGCTGAGGAGAACCCTCAGCCGGGACCATGGTAGATGCTTGAGAGACCAGGGCAAAGGGTGGAGAATGCGTACCTACGTGCCCTCCTGGCAGAGCGGCCGTGGTGACTTCTTGCGTGATCGGCTCCTGCTCGTCCTGGGCTTCGGCACTCCCCGCCTCTATGATTTCTACTTTGGCGTCCCCTTCTGATTGGAGGAGTGTCTCCACATCGATGATATCTATACCTGGGACTGTCTCGGCACTTGGTGGCACAACACCTTCAACATTTGCTTCGGTCGAGACTGGTGCAGGTTGTTCGGCAGGAGCACTTGGATGCCCTGTGCGGGGTCGCTTTGGGTGGCTCGGAGGCACTTGTATTTGCTCTGGCCTTTTCCTCTTCTTCCTCTCCAATGGTTGCTCTGACTCTTCGGCACTTGTGTCTTCAGATGGTCCTTGTGGTAGTGCCCTTGGTGCAGCTTCAGCTTCTTTCTGTCCTCCCGAGGCATCGTCAGTCCTCCCTGGGCTTTCGCCCGATCCTGGGGTAGCTGGAGGAACAAAATCGGTGAAGGATATGGGCTTCCAAGATCCAACATTGGTTTCATAGACAATCATGAAGTCCCTATCCATTGCCAAGAGCCCATAGGAATTCATCTTTCGACGATGGACTCTCATTATCCACCATTCCCTCAGCTGTTCCTCATCCCAGTTCTTCAATTCTTCCTTTAAATCATCTTTGGCTTTCCTCCAAAATGTGGAGTCTGGAGTTGGGAAGGGATACCGGTCAGGGTCAAACTCCACTTCCATGGGGTAAAAATCATGCCAGGGAGGCAACGTTCTCACTCTTTCTAAGTGCCACTCCAGATCCTTCCCGTTGGGATTATTTCTCTGCTCCATTATTTTGGGGTGGGGGCAAACATGGAAATTCTTACATTTCAAGTGATCCTTCATCACTCCTAGGGGATCATAAAGCCACCTTTGGGGAATCTGGAGCAGGCCAAAATTAGCCAGTTTTTCCTCCAGGAAAATGTTCTGCTTCAAGGCGAAAACTTCAATCACCCCCATCCTAAAGGGGAAGTCACAGGTGTGGGCCCACTTTCGGCCATGGCCGTAGACTTCATTGGTTGCGTCACTCTGTCGAGCGACCTCCAGCATGAATTGGTACTCGGATGGGAAGACAGGTAGCAGGAAGGGCTTCCCCACGAAGCCGAACAGGCGTATCACGAGCCCCTGTGTTAGTTGGAATACATCTCCCTTTCTCGCCTGCACCACCCTGTCTCTCAGACTGAGGGGCACCCGAGGGCTAGACCCTATTAACAATTGCATGGCGGGTCCCAAAAATTGTTGATTGAAAGAATAATAGGACTCCGACCTCAATGGGAGGCGAGTCCACTGATATACAGGCAGAGGATTTCCATCCTTGCCACTTGATGTAATTGCAACATGAGGAAAATTTTTATGCATATGGTAAAAGAATAGCCAGACAAGGAAAGAGCATGGACTGAAGTGCTGCTCTGCTCCAGAGTTCTTCATAGTGGTAAGCCGCGTGTGCAGGTTTCGGGCTACCCATTCTGCCCAGTCGAAGAAGACTGGGTTGGTGTTCGGCCTCGAAGCATCGGGGGCATAAAACTCCCCTCTGGAAATACACTCGGCCAGAGACACCTGCCAAGGGTGCACCGAAGCGTCGGTCGACAGGCCCGCCACCCATGCGATGATGGAAAAAATATCTATGTTCTTGAAGGCCTCCAAGGGTAGGGGCATTTGGGGCAGCTTGCCTGAAGGGAGCCCGCTTTTGAGGTTTTCTCGAAGGAATTTCAACACGTAGTTGTTCGAGGTGAACCTCTCCATCTGTTCGCTCAGAATGACATTGTGAACTGTATACCCCTTCGATGGCCCTTGCTGCGACGTGAAAGCTGCTTGCACGTCCTCCTTCAAGATAGAGAATAACTTATGGCCAACGGCATTCAACACTTGCCTGGAAGTTGGTTGGTAGTTCTGTGCGATGGCGTAAATCAGCTCAGGGCAATGGTGCATAGGAGGAGTCAGATACCAATAGATTTGGGAGTAATACGTGGTGGCCCTCTTGTTGTCCATCGAGAGCCTGCTCCTCATAAAATCAATAGTATACCTGAGCTCGGCCACGCTTCTTGAGAGTTCTGTATCTTTAATTTTCTCCCACCTATCAATTGGTGGCTCTACAAGTTGTTCATCTTCAGATTCTTCTCTTTCTTCCACAACTTGTTTCTCTGGGCGGAGTTTCGGGTTGACCTTCTTAGGTCTTTGCTTCTTCTCCTCCGAACCTTTTGTTTTCTCTGGAACTATCACTTTAGGCTCTTTCCCCCTCTGTGTGGAGCTTTTCTTTCCCATGTTGGATGCTTATGGTAGTGAAACTTGCAGCACAGACTATTTTAGCGTCAAGGAATCTCACAGCGAATGGCGGCAAAATTTGTAGACTAGCAATGGGCTCTCAATCTCGCATTTACAAATAACCCTTTCTTTGCTAAAACCTACGTTTTATAGCCTTAAGGGGCAACTACCCTTATTTATGGCTCTTACCATAATTAAATCCATGCTTACGACCTAGGAGATCGCTGCGCCATCCGATTGGTTATCTGGCGGCATCGTACGCGGGGCCACGCGCTTCAATGATTACTCCTCGCATTGGAAGCATGACCTGCTGCCATCTTGTACTCGGGCATGAGCTTTTCTCCCAACCGAATCACCTCAGGATGCGCCCCACCACCTTGCCTTAAATTCATCCACTTCGAACTCTTTTAAGGTGGTAGTCGACACGTTTCTCGAGACATGTTTTAAATGCTCCCGCCTTGCACGTTATTGGTTCGACGAAGTTGAGATCGGAATTGGAAATGTTTCACAGTGAACCTCTTCTTCGGGCTGATTTTCTGTGCTTCGGGCCCGAAGTATTTCTTCTTCGCTGCGTCACCGCTTGGTTACCGAAGCTTATTTCTCTTGAGAACTACTTCGCCAAGTTTTACTTTGGATACTGCTTTCGGACCATTTCTTTTGCGAGGCATTTTCCATGCCTTTATTTTGGGTATTGTTCGGCCTTGCAAGAGTGAATTGCTTCGCTGCGAACGTCCTCGCACCCGCTACTTTGCACCAAAAGTTCTCGAAGGAGATTTGTTGTATAAGAGTGAATTTGGTTTTTTGCGTGAATGTATATACAAATGAAAATTATATACAAAGATATATATACACATTTTTTTTTTTTCTTCAGCGATGAAAAGTCTTCAGATGAAGACCATTGATAGAGATCGGCAAAACCTGGCCATCTGCATCTTTGAGGATGAAAGAGTTGGCCGAGTTCACCTTCACAATTTTGAATGGCCCATCCCAGAAGGCATCCATCTTGTCATGATTCCCAGGCTTGGCCTTCCAGGAGTCCCACTTCCATACCAGATCTCCCACTTTGAATGTGCGATCGGATGATTTTTTCTTGAACCAATCTTGGGTGACCTGAGCATGCTTAGCGAAGTTCTGGTAGGCTTCTTCACGATCTTCCTCTAGCTGCAATAGTTGAGCTAATCTACTTTCCATTGGACTAACTCCATCTTCTTCTTCTAACAGCTGTAGTGCAGGGATCTCCACATGGGTGGGTAAGATGGCCTCCTTGCCATAGACCAGGGCATAAGGCGAAGTCTTGATTGACTTCTTGATAGAAATTCGATCGGCCCACAAGGCCCGATCTAGAAGGAGATGCCAAGTCCTTTTGTTTTGCTCTATAAGCTTCCTTAGCACCCTCAACAAGGTCTTGTTGGTGGATTCTGCCAATCCATTGCCCTGTGGATAGTAGTTGGAGGAGACTTTATGATATATCCCATGTTTGTAGAAGAAATCATTGATTTTGGCGCCTAAAAAACCGGGACCATTGTCCATAATGATTGCTTCGGGGATGCCAAACCTGGTGATCAAACCTTCTAGGAAGGCTATGATAGTCTCTTGATCCACATGCTTCGTAGGGATCGCTTCGGCCCACCTGGTGAAGTAGTCAGTTGCGGTCAGGATGAACTTATGTCCCATGGAGGAGTTCGGCGATATGGCCCCTATGAAATCTAGCCCCCATTGTTGAAAGGGTGTCTCTACTTGTATCGGATGAAGGGGCATCGAAGCATTTCTGCTTCGTTCGATGAACTTTTGACACTGCTCGCATCTGCGACAAACGACGAAGGCATCGATGAAGAGAGTGGGCCAATAATAACCCACCTTGATGATCTTCAGTGCCGTTGTTCTCCCTGTGAAGTGACCTCCAGATAGTCTTGAATGAAATTCTCCCAGGACTCTCCTTTTATCATCATCTTTTATGCACTTAAGAAGGACACCATCAATGTTCCTAAAAATAGGCCTTCGGGGTGCAAAGTATATCGGGAGGATCGCATCTTGAAATGCCTTCGCTGCGAAGCATTTAGATGCGAAGGACATCTTTCGGTGTTGAAGTAGTCGACTATTTCACTGACCCAATCTTTCTCATCCTCTTCCTGGTTCGCGAAGCATCCTTCGGCTGGTGAGTCATCCCATTGAGATTCTGTTGCTTCGGTCGCTGCGCTCTTCGCCAATTCTTGACACAATGCGTGATCGTGAACCAGTTTTGTGGGCTTGATCTCAATGTCAAATTCTTGTATCTTGTTCACCCAACCGGCTCTCTTGCTTCCCAATTCTCCTTGGATGATGAAATTGCGCACGTCGGGGTGAATGACAAAGACCGTAACCCGACTTTGGGAGATGAACTGCTTGAACTTCTTGAGAGACTTCATTATTGCATGCACCTGACGTTCTATGAAATTGTATTTCTCTTCATGGGGATTGATCACTTGGCTCAAAAATGCGATGGGACGCTCTTCACCATCTTCCCCCTTTTGTGTCAGGACCATAGCATAGCTTTCGGGCTCCCCTATGGCATACAGGATAAAATCTCGACTGTAGTCAGGGTTTATCAGGACCGGCGCTTGAGCGATTCGGGCCTTAATCTCTTCGAATGCCTCCTTTCTCTCTTTCGTCTAGATGAATTCGGTGCCCTTCTTCAAAAGTTTGGACATTGGCTTGATGACTTGGGCGAAATCGGGGACAAACTTCCTCACGAAGTTGATCTGGCCGAAGAAATATTGAAGTCCTTTCTTGTCTGCTGGGAGTGGGAGCTTCGTTAGAGCCTCGGCTCTGTCGGGATCTACAACGAGGCCCTTTTCTGATATCGCATGTCCCAACAACTTTCCTTCACTGACTACGAATATGGACTTCTTCGGATTGATTGAGATGCCAAACTCTCGACATTTTTCAAAAATTTGTTGTAGATGTATGGGGTGATCCTCCCTTCTTCGAGAGAAAATGGTCATGTCATCTAGATAGATGATGATAACCTTATTCAGAAGCTCACCAAAAGCTAGATCCATCACCCTCTGGAAAGTGGCACCAGCATTCGAAAGGCCAAATGGCATTCGCTGGTAAGCAAATGTCCCCCACTTGGTGGTGAATGTTGTTTTATGCTGGTCTTCATCCCTGACCCAGATCTGATTGTATCCAGAGAAACCATCGAGCAGGGAGAAGCGTTGAGCTCCGACCACCGAGTGCAAGATCTGATCGATTTGTGGAAGAGGATAGTGGTCCTTGAGAGAAGCCTGGTTCAGGTTGCGAAAGTCCACGCATAACCGTATATCTCCATTCTTTTTTTTGATGGGGACTAGGTTCGCTACCCAAGAAGAATGCTTGATGGGATAAATTATCTTTGCCTCGAGCATTTTTAGGAGTTCGGCCTTCATCAGGACCTCGATCTTCGGGTTAACCGGCCTTTGCTTTTGTCGAAAGGGTTTGACCCCTTCTTGCAATTCAATTGTGTGTTGGATCAGTTACCGATCGTATCCTCTGAGGTCTTGATAAGACCAAGCAATTATGTCGGGATACTTCCTGCATAGAGTCTGGATCTGTTCTATCTCTTCCGAAGTGCAATCGGTTCCAACTTTTATTGCTTTTCCAGGTTCAAGCTCTAAATCTTGATACTGCTTTTCATTGACTTTGATCATGTGAGAGAGTGCTCGATCATTCTGATCAAAGAGGCTTTCAAGAGTGATCAGTCCCTTGGGAACGTGGTTATTCTTCAATTGAACTAGCCCTTCATATTCTTCTTCGTCAGAGCTTCTGTCTTCGACTATGGCGGCTTCTTGAATCATGAAATTTACAATCTGCTCATCATTGTCAAAGACTTGCCAATGTAGGTCTCTGTCCGGGATAGAGGGTCTATAGATCATCCTCACAGCTTTGGGCTTGTGCACCATGTCTTCTATTGGAGAGTACTTGGCTGCGATGGATGCCAGAACATCAGCATGTCGATTCTTTTCTCGTGGGATAGACTGCAGATTGAGAGACTCGAACTGGTCACACAGGTCCCATACCCTATTGCGGTATGACTTTAGATAATGCTTCTTTGAAGTGCACCTGTTTGTGACCTGGTTGCATACCAGTTCAGAATCTCCGAAGATTTGGAGGTGCTTTATGCCTAACTTGTCAGCTTTCTTGAGTCCTAGGCATAATGCTTCATATTCTGCTGCATTGTTGGTGCAGCTCCATATCAACCGGTAGCAATACTCCTTTTGCTCTCCGGATGGTGAAACTAGAAGAATCCCTACCCCAACACCATTTTTACATCGGGCACCATCGAAGAACAACTTCCATAGTCCTTCTTGGGCACTTGTTCTATTCTCTAGTTGGGTGTGTTTCTCGGGCTTGGCGATCGCATAACATCCTATCTCGGTCTCTACCATGGCATTAAAGTCTGCCAATGAGAACTCATCTTCATAACTTAGTTGCGCAAGAGATTCCTCGACCAGGTCCACCTGCTCTACTTCCTCCACTATTGCATTCACTGGATCGCTGCTCTCTTCTTCGGACATCTTCTACACAAGGAAGGAAGAAGGCTTTTCATTGTAGATCTTCACCTTCTTTCCTTTGAATGGAATCTCCAGATGAGAGTAATCCATAGATAGATATCCACCCAGCTTTGTTGTGAATTCCCTTGACAAGCACATACTGAAGTATGGCTCCAGGTCGACGACCACTACCTCTTGTATGACCGTGATCTGAGGCATCTTATGTAGTCGAATAGGAATGTCTTTGATCACTCCTATAGTCTTCACTGGGGTACCATCCAACTGGAGTACGCCTTGGCTGCTTCACGTATATTCCATCCCTATTTCTTCGTAGACTGCTTTCGGCATGACTGTTGTCGCGGCCCCAGAGTCGATCATACAGTTATGTACAATATACCCTTCCATCTGTAGAGATAGGTAGAATGGAGGTGGTCTGTTCTTCCCCGTAATGGATGTGGATAGGGTCTGCACAAGAGCAAGCGGTGCTGCCTTTTTTGCTTTAATCATCTTCAATGATTCTTGCAGCAGGTCCACTTGTCCAGGTAGTTGCAGTGCATCGTACAAGCTGATCTTGGTTGGAATCCTCTTTAACTCCTCTACAATGTTGTATGCCAGGGAACTGAGCACCTCGGGTTCCTTTCTCGGCTCATATCTGGTGCGATATTGCTCCGTAGCTTCAACTCTTTGTCGCTTAGTCAGTGAAGGAAACTTGAGCTTTTCCCTAGCCTGCTCCTTAGTTTCTGCTTGAGGTGGTTCGGCAGAGGCCTTTTGAGCTTTTTCTTTGATTGGTGCAGGCGGAGGAGCTTCGTTCGGGGCCGAAGAAGATGATTGTCCCTTCTCGGGTCGAGCATGCACTTTTAAGGGAGCCATCTGAGTAGCATCCACTTCTATCGCCTTCTTTCCTCCTCTGGTAAGCACTGCAACCGGCTCTTCTTCGCCAATCGCCAGGTTCTGACTCATTTTCCTGATGACGTTGACTTGACCGCCATGACTACTGCTCGCCAGCATTTGTACATAGTGTTGGTGCAACATGCAGGTATTCTCTTCATGCGGATCATTGCACGTAGAGCACCAATATACATAATCGAAAGTGCTCGAAGCTTCATCAATCGTAGCATTTCTCGTCGAAGCCTTCCCTTGTTGGACTGCTTGGTCTTTGGTAAGCGTAGGCGTAGGATAAGACCTTCTCGATAGAAATTCTTGTTGCGCTTGCTTCTTCTTCACAATGGTCATGTCATTGGACAACGTCTGAACTATGGAGTTCAGAGACTGCATCTCTTGTAAAATTTTAGCTTGCATATCATCGACTTTTGGAATTGGAGGTAATGAAGCCATCGTCGGTATTGGAGGTAGGGCAGGGGGTTGAAATGGTGTTGGTAGTACAGGGAATGCCGAAGTGACCATGGGCTATGGAGTTAAAAATGTGGGAAAATGAATTTGTGGAGCAGTGATTTGAGACACAATAGGATTCGGGTTCCAAGATGAGATCGAGAGTGCAGGGGTTGCAGAGATCTGCGAAGCGGCTGCGCTCGCATACTGGGATTGAGGGAATTCAGGAAGTATGGGCATCGACATCCTTTGGGGAAGCTTGCCCATAGCTATCAAATCCATTTTTGCCTTCTTGGCTAACTCATACAACTCGGGAAAAGTATTGATGTTAGAATATCTTACCATGATACTGATATCAGGGTTGAAAGCCCAAAGGAAATAGTATGTTGTAGCTTCGTCGGTTGGCCGAAGTCCAACTGGTACTCTCTGCCAGGTTCGAGCGAACCTAACATTGAAGTCTACGATCTCTTCTTGTGGATGTCTCTGGATTGAAGTGAACTGATGCAGGAGAGAGGTAGGATCGGAGGACTCATTGAAGTTTCCCATCAACTGCCCGGCTAACTGGTCCCATCCCGTAATAGTATCGGGTGGTAAAGATCTATACCAATAGAGGAGTTTTCCTCTAAGGGAAAGAACCAGAAGCTTTACCATAACTTGCTCCTCTGTGATGTCATGGATCGCCGCTAGAGAGATTATGTCCTGGATGTGCTCCAGAGCAGTCTTCCCAGTTCCATCGAACGTTGGGATCTTCTTTATAGCAGCGGGTGGCACTTGCCCTTGTCCCGCTAGATTTAGTGATGACAAAGAATCCCATGACGGGAACCACCTGGGCGGTGGTTGCTGCTGCATTTGTTGTTGTTGTTGTTGTTGTTGTTGTTGTTGTGCCATACTTGCTCCTAGATTTTGAGAAACAGGAATCCTCGAAGCTCCTCCTTGATTGCTAATAGGATGACTAATAGGAATGGAGGCACTAGGATGCTTCGGTGAGTTGGGAGGATTAGGAGGAAAACTAGATGTTGTGCTATCAGAAGTTAGGCCTTGTTCATCAACAGCAGCCTCTTGCGAGGATGTTCCACGTAATAGTGACTCGGGGGTGACCAACCTTGATCGCTCCCCAAAGGCATCAATATCTAGCTCAAAGAACTCAGTTTCCTCTCCTCTATTCCTAACTCTCCATCTTGTTTGCATGAAGGCACAGACTTTGGTATTGGTCTTTACGACTTAAATATTCTTGGGTAAACAGAGTCGCCAGATGCTAAGAGTCTTTCGGTAATGAGAGCATCGGTTCTCACTACCACTAGTCAAGTGAGACTGACCGGGTCACACCGGGAACTGGTTAGAACTATTGGCCCCGGTGAAGACGGGTTTGAGATTTGCGCTTAAAATATGGGACCTTGGTCCCACCGGCGTGCCAAAAACTGTTGGTCATCAAATCTGCCTAGGAAAGGATTTGGGTAAGTGTATGCACCCTAGACCTGGACCAACATTGAAAGGCCGAAGGGAAGAGATGCCCCTCATGCCAATCTCTGGAGAAAGGTCGGCTCCTATGCTAAACTACTTTGGTGTTTTGAGATAAGGGATGCAGGAAAGAGATAAAAGGAGTTAGGGTTAGAGAAAGAAATAAAAAGGGGTAAGGGAAGAGAGATCGATGATTTAAAGTGGGAGAGAACAGGAAGCACGATCACTAACTAACAACTTGAATAGAAGCAAAGAACACCAAGAATAAATGAAAGAAATGCAATATTAACCTTCCTATGTATCCTTCAGGTGAGTTCTCGAGGATTCTCCTTCTCCCTTTCATCAAAATTCAGGGTTCAAAGTAACGACGATTAGGACAAGCGAATGTAATGAAACCACAACCCACTAGGCAGCATAAAAGAAAACCAATATAGCATTTTTCCTCTCCTATGTATCCTTCAGGTGAGTTTTAGGGTACAGTCCCCAATCGCACACCGGATTCAAATTTCAGAGTCTCAGTATACAAATGAAGAAAGACAAAAGAATCAAGCACAGAAGGCAGCATAAAAGAGAGAAATTGAGCCCAAAGCTCTTTAGTATTAATCGTAGGACATCAAGTTACAGCAACTTTCTTAGCAGATAGTTCCCCCCTTTTTTCCATTACAATGCCTAGGTTTTTATAGAGGACTCGACCCTCTGAGTCATAATTACATAGAATGGAGAAGTATGCCCTCGAGCCTTGAGAATTCGGCTCCCCGAGGCTCTCATGATCGAGCTCTCAAATCTATTACCAAAATTGGCAACTGTGATCGGGTCAACCATGGAAAGATGCATTGATGAGCCGTCTGGACGTCCTTGGTCTCCGGGTGCGGTGCTCGAGTGGTTGCCATGCTCGTCGGGCTCTTCATCATGGATTGATACTTCATTTTCAATTGCTAAAAATGAGCAACGAGCTTACCGGGCATGAAAAAATGCATTTATGAGGCACTTGATCACCTCGAGAAAATACCCGGCTTGGAGTGCATGCCTTTGAGGTGCTTCGCTACCTTTTCAACTTTGCTTCGCAATGGACTTGTGCCGAAGCAGATTCTCCTTGATTTGTACTTCGCATGGTGAAGCTTCGCAAGACAACTTCGGGGGTGATGGAGGCCGAAGCATATCTCCTTCGCAAAATGGGGTCTTCACTTCTCGTTGCTTCGTTATGTCAAAATTGCTTTGGCATGGTCCTTTTCCCGAAGTAGATACTTCGCTAATGAGTCGTTGAGATGCTTCACCGCGATCCTTCATCAAAACTGTGGTTCAGGGCGTTTCGACCGAAGTGTATCCCTGCCTTCAAAATGCATCTTCTACCTCGGGTGAAAATACTTCGCACGAAAGTTTGCCGAAGCAGATGCTTCGCAATGATTTTGGCGAAGTAGAAATGGTTCGCTGATGCGGGGCCCGAAGTGGATGTTTCGGCGGCCTTTTGGCGAAGTGTTTTCAGTACTGCGTTCTTTCAAATTCCGCTTCGCAAAACTTTTTCCCGAAGTAGCCTTTTGAAATGCTTCGGGTGCGAAGTAGTTTCATTCTTCCTCCTTTGTATTTTACTTCGGCAACACCGCTTCACAAAAATCTCGCCCGAAGTAGTTGCTGGAAATGCTTCGGGCCCGAAGTAGTTTTCTTGCCTTAGCCAATTTGGACTGTGGTCTGGACCTTCCTTCTTCGGCGAAGTTGTTCTTTTGAATGCCGCTTCGCTCAACTTTCTCCCGAAGTAGTGGTTTGAAGCGCTTCGGGCCCGAAGTTCTTTTTAGTGCTTCGGCAATACTACTTCGCAAAAATTTTACCCGAAGTAGTGCTGGAAATGCCTCGGGTGCGAAGCTCTTCTCGTTTTCTTTCGACGAAGCTCTTTTCTCTAGCCTGTTCGGCAGCGAAGCTCTTTCTTTTTCATTTTATATACAAAGGGGTGGCATTGAAAGCCAAAATTGCTGCAACTTTTCAAATAACAAAACAACAAAGAAAAACTTTACAAAACACTGTACAAAATTTTGATTTCCTTTTCTACCCCTTGAGAAATATGACAAAATTGTCAACAAGACCTTCAGGTCTCTGTAGGTCCAAGCAATGATATTAGGGAATTCTTTGCACAACTCTCTGATTTCTTCCATTTCCTCTTTAGTAGTGTTTACCCCCAGCTTGATAGTCTTATCGGGCTCCATTTTAGCTTCTTTGTACCTATGTTTGTCGACTTTCATTTTGTGACCATTATACTTGTCGTTGTTGTCAAAGAGGTTCTCAAGAGTGACCAATCCTTTTGAAATATGATTATTTTTTAGCTGGATGATGTTCTCATCTTCTTCATCTTCACCCATCCGGTTGTTAGAGCAATTCATTTCATGGACAAGAAAATCCACTATTTTCTGGTCATTCTCAAAAACTTGCCAGAAGGTGTCCTTGTCCGGTATAGAAGATCTATAAATTAGCCTAACTATTTTTTATTTTTGGATGACATTGCTTATGGGACAAAAATTTACCCCTACTGAAGCCAATAAGTCTGCATGAGTGTTTTTCTCTCTGGGAATCGCTTTTATGTTTAGAGATTCAAAAGATTCTAAAAAATCCCAAACTCTGTTATGGTAGGCTTTGAGGTAATGTTGTTTTCTTACGCATCTTTTAGTAACCTGATTTACTATCAATTCTGAGTCTCCAAAAATCTGCAGTTGCTTAATGCCCATATTTTTAGCTTTTTTGAGACCTAAACAAAGTGCTTCGTATTCTACTGCATTATTGGTACAACTCCAGGTTAACCGGTAAGAAAAAACCTTCTGCTCACTAGTTGGGGAAATCAAGACGATTCCTGCTCTGGTCTCATTTTTGCATCTAGCCCCATCAAAGAAAAGCTTCCACAATTGATCTGTAGGTATATTGGGTAGTGGAGACAAAGTAGATCTACTTTTCTCAGGTTTTTGAATGGTGTAACTCCCCATATCTATTTCGATCATGGCATTGAAATCTAGGAGGGAGAACTGATCTTCTTCCTGTAATTCATTAAGGGCTTCTTCCATCAGACTCAAATTTGTTAGTTCTTCGATCATCATGTTCACAGTAGTAGAGTTTTTCTCTTCTTCTTCGAGCTTCTCAACATGGAAGGTAGAGGGTTTCTCATTAAATATTTTTACCCTTTTTCCTTTGAACGGAATCTCAAGGTGTGAGAAATCAAGAGACAGGTATCCTCCTATTTTGGCAGTAAATTCTCTAGATAGGCACATGCCAAAATAAGGTTCCAAATCAACCACTACCACTTCTTGTATAATAGTAAGTTGAGGGAGTCTATGGAGAACAATAGGGATGTCTTTAATCACACCCACTATTTTTACAGGAGTTCCATCAAGTTGCAAGACTCCTGGAGTGCTCCTTGTATACTCCATTCCCATAATGTCGCATACTGCTTTAGGCATAACAGTGGTTGCAGCTCTAGAGTCAATCATACAATTGTGGACTACCCATCCTTCCATTTGGAGGGACAAATAGAAGGGGGGAGGTCTATTCTTTCCTGATGTGGAAGTAAGGCTTGCCTGGGCAGAGCCTAACTTAACTGGATATTTATATTTGTTTTTCATAGACTTCAAGGATTCCTGTAATAGATTTATTTGTCTCGGGATCCATAGGGCTTCATACATAGTGGCTTTGGAAGGAGTCTTCTTCATTTCTTCAACAATATTGAATGGAAGAGAATCAACACTCTTTTCTTTTACTATCATATCAAACCTATTCCTGTATCCCTGAGTAGCATCAATTCTTTGACGTTTAGTTAATGAAGGGTACCTCAAATTTTCTCTGGCTTGCTCTTGAGTTTCTGTCTCTTTATCCGGAAGTGTTTCTTTTTGGATCTCTCCTCTTTTTAGATCTAAAATTTGTGGGGGTCTCTTCTCCATTGGACTCTTTGTAGGCATAGGTACCTTCAAAGGATCAAGGTCTTTAGGATCAACCTGAAGAGATTTCTTCCCTAATATGGTCAGAACTGAGACTTGTTCTAGAGAGGGCATCATAAAATTCTGATCATCTTCTCTGATTATGTTTACTTGACCTTTGAGGGACCTTTCTAATTTTTTTGTAGCTACCTTCTGGATCTGGTGTTGATGAATCATGCAAGCAGTCTCACCATGAGGGTCATTGCACATGGAACACTAGAAGGATGATTCAGGTGAATCATTACTAGGACCCGCATCTTCATTGGCATACATTGTGTTGGTTTTTTCATAATTCCTTTCGCTAGTGGAGGCTTGATATCTTATCACTTATGGATAACGTCTTGGTTGAGAGTGCATTTCTGCTTCTCTACACTCCATATATATGAATTTATTCGATAGAGTTTTGTAAGAGGCTTGCAAATCCTGCAAGATCGCCAGCTGAGCGTCTTGAGTAGATGTGTTCACTACTGAGGAAGATGTAGGGATGGCGGGGAGCATTGCAAGGGTAGGGGGTGCTTGCAGGAGTGGGATGTTAGGTTGTCCAATATTTTTGGGAAGACCAGCATTAGGATTTGTGAGGGGAACTGGGAAAGCAGTATTTGAAATTTGGGGAAAATTCAAAAAAATGGGTGGCATCATCTTGGAAGGAAACCTCCCTATGGCGATCAAGTCCTTTTTTGCTTTTTGTGCTTCTAGATAAATTTTAGGGAAATTTGTTACTCGGGACTGCCTGATAGCCATACTTATTTCAGAATCGAAGGCTCTCAAGTAGTAATATATAGCTCCCTCTAGAGCCGGTATCAAACCGTTAGGGACTCTCTTCCAGGTTCGACTGAACCTGATATTAAAATCCATGATATCCTCCTGAGGATGTTTTTGAATGGCATTAAACTAATTCAGTAAGGAAAATATGTCAGTATGCTTGTTAAATTTTTCCACTAATTTAGCGGTAAGCTGAGCCCAGGTAGATATAGACTGGTATTCCAAGGTTCTGTACCAGTAGAGCATTTTTCCTTTTAAGGAAATTATCAACAGCCTGATCATCATGTCTTCTTTTGAGATGTCATATATTGGCGCCAACGCTGCCACATCCAAGCAATGTTCATATGTTGTTTTTCTAGTACCATCATACTAGGGTGGCATTTTCAAAGTTACTATTGGTATTGGGTGTTGGATTCCAAGATTCAGAGGGCCTGTATGGTTCCATAAAGGATAAGGCAGTTCTGGTGGATTTCCAACCATTATAGTTTGATCGGTAACTAGAACTGGGGTTCTAATAGTAGTAGTGCTAGAGAAGGCTATATGTGAAGTATTTGCTTGCCTTGGATTGCTATTGTAAGTAGAAACTATTCTAGCAACCAAAATCGGGTTAGCACAGAGGCTACCAAGGTGTAGTTCAAAGAACTCTATGGGTTCTTCTAAATTTTTTACTTTAGATCTAGTTATCATAAAGATGGTTCATAGCCAGATACTGGGTAAGGATTTATTCAGGGTTCCTTTCCTATGTGGAGTCGCCAGGTGATAATAAATATTAATAGGACAAAGGCTTCATCGAGACTTTGACTGTATATACTGTGTGGGATTTGGGTCCCACCGAGCGTGCCAAAAACTATTGGAGAAAAATCTGCCTTCGGTTACATTTATGCCCAAGAATTTACCAACATTGAATGACCAGGTTAGAATGGGATCTTCCTGGTTCAATATCCAGAGGAGGCTGGTTCCTTTGCTTCTTTTAGGAAAAGGGAGGGAAAAAGAAGGTACAGAAAGAGAGGGAAATATAGCTAATGCTAGAGAATTAAGACGGTATAGATTAAACAACAAAAACAACTATTATAGCCTTTTATAGAAAGTACAACAAGACCAAATATAGAAACTAAAACCCCTTGGTGAATTCTTTAATGATATTCAATTTGTGAAGTTAGATCATAGATCTTTAACAGAATGACTGTGAGGATTCAAATTAAGATTCGATGCATATTACATTCAAATAAGATTTAAGTAGCAACGAACAACACATACATACTTGATTTTTTATACACCAATGAGTAAAGAACCAAAACTTTGATCTTTATTTATCTTTCAAAAATCTGAGTACATAGCCTTGTAAATGCCTAACAGCCGACCATTTATTTAAGTCACTCATTCTATATATAAGAGTTTTACGTAATAGAAAACTGAAAGTTGTTACAAAGAAAATTGAAGAGTCATGGAACCTCTAACTGAAAGAGGTTAGGATATTCTTATTACTTAGATCTTTATCTTATCTTTCAGACTTCGTGGTCTCTGTGGCCTTCAGAATGTCACGTCATCGTGACTTTTGCCTTTGTTTTGTTCTTTGCTTATCAAAATGTTGCACCATCATGACTTTCGGCCTTAGAATGCTCCATGGCCTTAAAAATGTCGTGCCATCATGAATTTTGGCGTTAGACTACTCCATGACCTTCAAAATGTTGCACAATCATGATTTTCAGCCTTAGACTACTCCACGGCATTCAAAATATTGCGTCATCATGACTTTCAGCCTTAGACTACTCCACGGTCTTCAAAATGTCATGCCATCATGAATTTTGGCCTTAGACTGCTCCACAGCCTTCAAAATGTTGCACCATCATGACTTTTGGTCATAGACTGCTCCACGGCCTTCAAAATATTGTGCCATCATGAATTTCGGACTTAGACTGCTCTGTAGTCTTCAAAATGGCATGCCATCATGACTTTTGGCCTTAGATTGTTCTGTAGTCTTCAAAATATCATGCCATCATGACTTTTGGCCTTAGACTGCTCCGTGGCCTTCAATATATCGTGTCATCACAAATTTTGGCCTTAGAATGCTTCACGGCATTCAAAATGTCGTGCCATCACGGCTTCTTGCCTTAGCTTAGTATTTGAGGAGATTCTTCCTTCTTTTCCTATATGTGGTCATTTTGGCCAACAAGACAACACAAGAATTTGGAAGGAGAAAACCCAAAGAAGAATCCCTTGGAAGCACATAAAAAGGCAACCAAGTGCATTCAAAGGAAGAGTAATAGAGCAAAATTAGTCCTAGGAGAAGATGTGAAAATGGGGGAAGTCATTGAACTCTCAGAGAAAATACTTATTGGGAGGTTCTATGGGCGTGCAATTTCTAAAAAATCCTTGGTAGACTAGATGGCCAAGGAATGGATGGAAGTCCTAGGGTATGTGCCTAGTTTTTTACTTCTAGTAAGAGGGTGGTTGTCATTTTAGTTCAGGACTAAGGAAGATGTGGCAAATATTTTGTCAAAGAAATGGTTTTGGGGGTCAACTTTGTTAATTCTCAAATTATGGGACCCTTGTTTTGACCCTAGGACCACTCGAATACCTACTCACCCTGTATGGGTAAAGTTACCAGGGTTGCCATTAGAATTTTGGTCTAGAGATGTTTTCCAAGCCATAGGCAACTGCATTGGTTCTTTCTTGGAGGTGGACGAGAGGTATCAGTCCTCATGCTTGAGGACAGTGGCCAAGATTCTTGTTGATGTGGACTGGAGAGATAGATTGGTGGGGGAAATTGTGTTGAAGTACAACAAAGGGATGCATGTACAAACCCTAGACTATATTGGTGTGCCTTTTAGGTGTGCACATTGTCATAATTATGGGCATATTACAAGGGATTATTCTCTTAATTTTTCAAGGAAGGTTTGGCATCGTAAGGAAGATAGAGGGGTCTTTAAGGGTGAGAATGAGATGCAATTTTTCCTTCAGGCACATAACTTACAGACTGATTATATTATTGAATCAATGCATAAGGAACACAAGCTAGAGGAATCAGGGAAAAAATAGAAGATGCAAAGAAGGTGGAGATAAAACTTTTTGTGCCAGATCAAGTGATGGATTCAAAATCATCTCATATTGAAGTAAGGCTAGGATTCTCAGAGCAAAATTTGGATGTCATGCTCTTGGACCCAGATACAAGCTTTCAAAGCAAAACTATTGCCAAATCTCATTTCTCATATGGGATTATAGGTAATTCTCTTTTGAGTCCCTCAACTAACCAATGGCCAGATTTACTAGTCTATAAAACAAAGTCTCCCCTAGAAGAAGGTAAGGGTGGAGTTGAGGGGCAAGGAGGACCCTTGAATTCCTCTTCCTTGAAGGAAGTAGATCCAGACCTTGGTTTAGACTCTAGTAAGTTTTTTAGTAATGCTTCATAAGTAAATCACTTTGAATTTGCTTCCCCACTTCATTTTGCCTATGGTCAGGAAGGTTCTGTGTCCCTAAAAACCCATAGGTATCCCCTACGATCCCTGAAAGGAAGAATAGGACTAAGGGAAGAAGGATTTGGGGGAGGCCTCAGTAAAGATGTGGGGGATAGAAGTCTTATTGGTAGGAGGGGTAGAAGATTTTTTACTTCATTGGCTAAGAATAAAAGCCTCTATGAAGTTCAACAAGGCAAGCAATCATCCTTAAAGGGGATCCTTAGAGTAGGGATGATCCTAGACATAGTTAATCAATGAAAGTACTTTCCTTTAATATTCGAGGGATGGGTAGCTCTGCAAAAAAGTTGCTCTATGTAGGTTGGTAGAAATTCATAATCTAAAGATTTTTCTAATTCAAGAGACAAAAGGGTTAGCTATGAAAGTGATGGAAGATCTTAGTAAATTGCTTAAAGGATGGGATTTTTTGGCCCTTGATGTTGTAGGGGCCTCAGGAGGAGTGGCCATAGGGTGGAAGGCAAATCAGTTTAGGCTAACCAAATTTGCATTGCTTGACTCAAGAGTAGGGACTAAATTCTTTTTAGTGGAGCTTAGGGAAATAGTGATAGTGGTGAACATTTATGGCCCCTATAAAGATAGGATGTAGTATTGGGATAAGCTTATGGATCAAAAGTTTTTAGAAGCTAATAATTTAATTTTAGGAGGTGATTTAAACTTAACTCTTTCTAGGAGTGAAGTGTGGGGTATTTCTACTAGAATTGATCCACTAGCTAATTACTTCATCCAAAAGTTTGAATCCAAGGGGTTGGTAGACCTAGTACCTATAAAATCTATCCCAACTTGGAGAAACATGAGGATAGGAGTTGATAGAATTTCTAAGAGACTAGATAGATTCTTAGTAGTAGAGAGTTTGGTAAATGGCACTTATAGATTGAAGTCTTGGGTTGAAGTCAGAGGAGACTCTGATCACTCCCCTATCATGCTTCTTATAACAAAAGAGGAGAAAAAACCACATTGTCCTTTTAAATTCAATTTTGAGTGGCTAAAAGAGGATAGCTTTGTAACTCTAGTCAAATCAGAATGGGTGAAGTTTGATCCTAGTCTGAGAGAATCTGCTAGTATTCAATTTGCAACAAATCTAAAAAGGGTTAAGGCAATAGTGGTTTAGTGGGCCTATAAAAAGAAATTGATGGATGAGCAAAAATTGAGGGAGATTGAGGAGGAGCTTGTAGTGTTTCTAGTAGATGACTTTGAAAAAGAATTGGATGAGGAAATAAGGCTTAAGTATAAAAGTTTGGAATAAGAGAAGAGAAGATTGTTGGTAGAGAGAGAAGCATGATGGAGGCTCAAAAGTAGAGCACTATGGATTGCAAGTGGGGATGAGAACACTAAATTTTTCATAGCTTTGCAAATCATAGAAAATAACAAAATACAATTTGGGAGCTATAAGGACAAGATGGAAGTAAAGTCTCCTCCTTTAAAGGAATAACTAACATGGGAGTAAGGCATTTTGGTCAACTATACAAGGATCCTAGTCAAGTTAATATAGTTGAAATAGTTAAAATAACTTCTCTCTTTCCTAGATTTATAGATGAGGAAGCCAATGGTGAGTTGATTAAGGAAGTCTCAAAGGAGGAGCTCAAAGTTGTTTTAACCTCCTTCTAGAAAGATAAGAGTCTAGGACCTGATGGGTGGATTATGGAATTCTTTCTTGGGCTCTATGACCTTTTGGAGTCTGACCTACTCAAGGTTGTGGAGGAGTCTAGGCAAACAGGAAGGGTAAATGCAGTCTTCAACTCTACCTTCATTGCTCTTATTCCAAAAAAGGACAATCCTTCTTCCTTTGATGATTTTAGGCCCATTTATTTGTGTAACTATGTGTATAAAATCATAGCAAAATTAATTGCATCAAGAATTAAAAGGTTCTTCTCTGCTTCTATATCTATTGAGCAATTTAGTTTCCTACATGGTAGATAAATTCATGAAGCAATTGGTGTTGCTTAGGAAAGTCTTCATACCATAAAATCAAAGAAACTACTAACAATGGTGATGAAGTTGGATCTCTCCAAGGCTTTTGATAGAGTAAATTGGCTATATTTAAGAATGATACTTACTCATATTGGGTTCTGTGTGTAGATGGTGAACTGGATTATGGGATGTCTTTGTTCTATTTCTTTTGTAGTTTTGGTTAATGGGTTAGCCTCTCAGTTCTTCAAAGCTTCTTGAGGGATTAGACAAGGTTGCCCCTTGTCACCATTATTATTTATTTTGGTAGTTGAGGGATTAAGTAGGTGTATTTTAGAAGCCAAGAGGGAAGGAGTAGTAAAGGGAATTAGAATAGGTAGAATAATGGAAGTCACCCATCTACTTTTTGTAGATGATGTTCTCCTTTTCATAGATGGAATAGTAAGAGTTGTAGAGAAGTTAAAACAATATTTAGATATTTTTATTTAGAAATAGGTATGCATATTAATGCATATAATTCAAGCATCTCTTTTAATTATGTGGATTAGAATCAAACCATATTAATAGGTCAATTTTTCCCTTTAATAGATTTGATCTTCAAGAGGGGTTTAAATATTTAGGGTTCTTTTTTAAACCCAATGACTACACTAAACAAGATTAGAATTGGTTGATAAAGAAGGTGGAAGGAAGAATTAATATATGGTGCAACAAATGGCTCTCTTTGGGGGGAGATTGACTTTGGTCAAGTCTATGTTGGAGGTAATACTAGTATATTGGTAATCTTTGGCTCATATACCAAAAGGAGTTTTGGATAAAATTAGATAGTTAAGCTATAGGTTTTTATGGATAGGGAAAATGGAAAGGGAAGGTATTCCCTTGGTTAAATGGTAATCCTTAGCCAAGCCCAAGGAAAATGGAGGATGGGGACTTAAGAACATCTTCCTATTTAGCAAGGCTCTAGCAACAAAGTGTGTTTGGAAGATAATATCAAAGGAAGGCTTATGGAATAAGATCATACATGAAAAGTATTTAGAGCCACTCACAGTTGAGGAGTGGATAAGGGCCCCAATGAAGCAAACCCATAATGTTTCAATCTGTTGGAAGGTAATGATTCAGGCCTTTTATATTGTAGGTGATTGGCTTACCTAGAAAATAGGGGATGGTTCAAGGATAAGACTAGGCTTAGACCCTTGGATTGGTTGTGGTGATATGCACAGACTACCAAATAATGTAATTCAGACCCTAAGAGCTTAGGGGATTGGAAATCTCACCCAAGTAGTTGACCTAGAATCTTCTACAAACTAGAGTTAGGGATGGAAGGAAGCAATAATGTTAGGGCTTTAGGCTAGGAGGCACACTAGTGGGAAGAATATGTGGGGAGACTTAAAGTTGGACATATCAAGTTGTGAGAGGAAATTGATCAATTGGTCTGGATAAAGAATGGAGCTATAGGGAGTACACTCCAAAGTTGGGGTATAAGACTCTATTGGAAGATAGCAATGATGATCCAGCATGGTGGTGGAAGACACTCTGGAAGCAGAAAGCCTTGTTGAAGATAAGACTGTTCCTATGGCTTGCCATGAAAAATAAGGTTCTGACATGGGAGGTATTATAGAAGAAGAATTGGAATGGTCTAGGAAGGTGTCATTTATGTAAGTCAAACAATGAAATAATTGATCATTTATTGGTTGCTTGCTCCTTTACTAGATAGGTTTGGAGGGAGGTTATAGCATAGTTAAAGCTTCCTATAGGATGGCAAGAAGATTCCTTAGGAGAGTGCTTAAAATATTGGTTTGAAAATAGGTCATACAAAGGTTTTATAGCTCTCCCATTGTTTGTGTCTTGGGGAGTATGGTTATCTAGGAATGCAATAATTTTTTAGGATCAGGAGAAGCCTACTTGGCAGGTCTCCTCCCAAATCATTGGAAGTTTCAATAATTATAAGGTTTTGACAACAACAAAGGTAAATAGATAAATCATCCCTCCAAATATTGATAAATCAGGGGCTTGGGATTTTTTGATGGGGCTAGATAGGGGGTCCTTGGAGTTTGTGGAGCAGGAGGATTACTATATATTTTTGACTCTCATTATTTTAAATTCAAGGCTGGATTGGGAGAAGGTTCTAATAATTATGCTGAAATTATGGCCCTCAAATTGTTGGTTCAGTTGGCAGAATCAAAAGGAATACAAAAAATTCAAATTTATGGAGACTCATAGGTGGTAATAAACTGGATGCTTGGTGTTTTTAGGATGGAAAACATGATTCTACAACCCATCTTCTCTCAAATAAAAGAAGTTGTGGATCGAAGTGAAGCTTTTACTTTTTGGCATATTTATAGAGAACTGAATAGGGAAGCAGATGAACTCTCAAAGGAGGCACTTCAGATTGAACCAGGTACGTGCTTAGTACAGGAATTCAATGAGGGCAATGCACTACAACTGGTCCATATCTCTATCTAGGGGGATTAATACACTCTAGTTAAAGCAAGCACAAATAAAGCAACTTTTTCAAAAAACTCAGAAGTTAGTGATTTAAAGGATATTGGTTGACAAATTGGGAAGGTGTCTAAGGATAGAACTTAGCATGATAGAGATAGCTAGTTATGATGTATAAACGACCTGACTTTTAGGTCACTATTGAAATTTTGAAGAAATGCCAAAGAGGCATCTGAAGAATGTAATTTCATTTGTTTTCAATTGGTTATATGGGATTGAAACGGGCCCCACCCATATTACATCATCACCACATAGTGGTATTACAACAAAGCTTGGATATTATCCATGTATCGTTTGGAAATATTTGAACCTTGGTCTCCTTAAATGATGAGGAACCTAACTGGTTGAGAAAATGCCACTTGATGAGGATGTAATTTCATATTTATGTATTATAAAAATATAATTTTTTTGAGGAAAAATAAACATTTATTTTTTCTAAAAACATTATCATTACATTCTATATATATATATATATATATATATATATATATATATATATATATATATATATATATATATATAGATAGATAGATAGATAATTGAAAATAATTATTTTGTTTAAATGTAATTGATTATCACATCTGCACTAACATGAATAAGTGAAAATATGCTTTCATTTATAATTTATTTTTGTAAAATAATTTGAAATATTTTTTATGGTATATACATTTAAAGTTTAAAAGTTTTCTATGATTTATATTGAGTCTATTATAATCTAAATATATTTTTTTAGTTGGAGAAAAGAGGTTGTACTCAGGTCCCCACCCTTGAAAATTCACAACTCTCTCCTTTAAAGCTTGAGAGTTTACAAATAGATTCAATTCTCATCTCAATTGAGTTGTTATAGCTATATACCTACCCCTTTCTTTATAAAAATTATGAATTCTTGATTTTCATTTTGTGGATCTTCTTTAATTTTATTTGTAAAAATAAATACTCTAAAAATTCACATCCTTCTTAACATTTTCCTACAATAGCCTTCACAATACAAAACTCCATCTCTATTTTCTACACACTACATCTTAGTAGATTAATATTTCCAAAAAATTGTGTTATTATAGTCTACTTTGCCAACTTTGGATTGTTAGTTTCCTTAGGCATTTTTTTTTGTGGAAAACACCCCAAATGGGATGCCACTTTTGGGTGAGTCCCAAGGAGGCAGGGGTATATATTCCACCAAAAATGCCTAGGGCTCACACTTGGCCTTCCCCCTTTGGCACACTCAATGAGCATGCCTAAAACAACAAAAACAAGAACAAACAAACACAAAAAACAAAAAACACAACAAAAACAAAAACAAAGAAAAACAAAAAACACAAAATAAACAAAAACAACATAAAAGCATAAAAGCATAAAAACAACAAAAAAACTTAAAAAACAAAAAGCAACAACAAAACACCCAAAAAAACTATAAAACAACACACCAAAAAAATAACAAAACAAAAAAAAAACACAAAACTTTAAAAAAATATAAAACATAAAAAATAAAAAAACACAAACAAAAACACACACACACACCTCAAAAAACTAAAAAACTAAATAGAACACAATAACGACATTTTTAAGCCAAAATACCTTTAAGGCAAGATTCAACAGAGGAAACAAAATAAAGATCTGTTTGATCTAAGGAACTAAAATACCTTGACCGAACCAAAGAGAAGCAAAAACAAAGCAAAAAGGAACTAGGTACCTCTAGTACTAGAGCCATCCAAATAAATGATAGAAATAAGAGCTTCCCTTATTTGTGAAGCCCACCATCTAGGAGGGTGGTCGTAGCAAGTAAGATCACCTTTATCTAATGCCCAATTAGCTAAAGAATCAGCACTCCTATTATGATCTCTGACCACATGATTGTAATCAACATTCAAAAATCCCATCTGGATTAACTAAATATTCTCAATAATTATTTTTATTCTTCAATCAATCTTATGATTCTTAGGAGTCTTTAGTAGATTAATCATAAGTTGATAGTTGGACTCAACTAGCACCTTTTCCCATCCAACCTTAGCAGCCTCTTAAATGTCGTTGAGGATACCATACCCCTCAATAAGGTTATTGGAAAGAATACCCAAATTCTCAGCAAAAGTAAAAACCAGGGAGCCATCTGAAAGTCTACCAATTCCTCCTACACTAGATTTTCCAAGGTTTTCCCTAGAGGCTCCATCAATATTGACTTTTCCAAAATCCTTAAGAGGAGACTATCAATTCCTTATTCTATCCATCTTGCAATTACTCACATTCCATTTAAGTTGGTTGTCCTTAGAAGAGTTAATATTCAATTTTTGCATCACTTGATCCCATATTTGGTGGGAGTTTTGGGGGTGATTAAGGAGTTGTTGGGCTGATTCAACTAAGTTGGCAATGGTCTTTTCCTAGATATAGTGAATATCCTTCCTTTCTTGATTGAAAATTTGGTTGTTACTTTCATTCTAGATATTCAAAAGTAGAATTGTATAATCCATCCAAACTAACTACCTAATAAAATGATCAACACCCTTTTGTTTAGGCCAATCCCTCCAAATTTGTTCAAAAGTAAAAAAAATGGACCATTGTAAGCCAAGTAAAGTGGTTAGTCTCCTCCATAGATTAGAGGTTAAAGTACACTTAATAAAAATATGGCTGAGAGTTTCCACATTCTCTCCACACATTTCACATATAAAAGGGCCATGAAAACCACACTTCATAAGTTGCTCACCAGTAAACACCCTATGATGCAATTAAATCCAAGTAAATAACCTTACCTTAGGCTAGAGCTTTTGAGCCCACAACTGAGAAAATATATCATATGATTGGTTGGGATTATTATGGCATAAGGTCAAATAACCTTGAGCAACTAAATACTCACCCTTAGTAGTGTTTTTCCATCCAAAACAATCTTTATCATGGGACCAAGAGAGAGATCTCATATGAAGGATGCATTGGATGTCTTGTCTTTTCCTTTCTAGGATTTGAATAGGCTAGTCCTCAATAGGGATCTAATATCTACCAACCTATGAATTACCAGTATGGTATCGACACTAATTAGCTACCTTTATCCAGTTAGCTCGGTGAAGCTCCTCCATCCAAGACCTCCAATCAAGAAACTAAGTTATTAAAAGTTGGTGACCATCCCAAGAATTTGTCAAAAAATTTACTTGTTGACCATTATGAATGATCCAAAATAATTTTTTCTTTATCAAATCCTCACCAATATTAAGAACTACTAAAATGGGAGAACCTTTGACAGGCAATTGATAGCAAACAAGGTCTTCAAGACTTTTTTTCTCAACATATTTAGCATGAAGATTTTTGTCCCAAAAAGCATTGGGGTTATGCAAAATCCTCGAATACAATTTAGCAGCTAAAGCTTTGTTGTTATTAATAACAGACTGGAATCCTAACCCCCCTTCATTCTTAAAAAGACATAAAGTATCCCATTTCACCAAGGTCCATTTTCTTTTCTCCTTAGTACCACTCTAGAGGAATCGATGATTGATTTGATCCAATTCTCAAAGAACAACCTTTGGGATATATAACATGATAGAAATATAAATAGAAATATCTTGAAGAATTGATTTTACCAAGGTGATTCTACCCCTAAAAGAAAGCCACCTATTGGTCCACTTTCTAATTTTCTTCTTAACTTTTTCCAACAACCAATTCCAAAAAAAAATTGTCTTTGAGTATTGATAGGAATACCTAAATAAGTGATTGGAAGGGAGGTCTTCTTATATTTTAATTTATCCAAGATTGTGGATTCCTGTATGGCAGAGCAGTGGAAGAAAATGACTTTAGATTTATCTTCATTGATCAATTGTCGGGTAGCCTTAGAAAAATAGCTAATTTTTTGCTTCATTTTAGAAGCTTCCTTAACTGTAGCTTTACCTAAAAGAGTAGATTCATCAACAAATTGAATATGAGAGATGGATTTAGCTCGATGAGCAATGGTAACTCCTTCAAGGGTTTTTCTCTCTTTTTAGTTATAGTCCTACCCAAGCATTGGGTCACCTTTCCTAATACCTTTGGAAGCTGGAAACAACTGAGAAGGTTTGTCCTTGATAAGATCTAAGTAGGAAACTGAAGAGATACATCCCATAATCCAATCCATCCAATCCTGAGAGAAACCAAATTGCCTCAAAACTTTGATAAATAAGTGCCATTCCACTTTGTCATAAGCTTTGGATAAGTCTAATTGAATGAACATAGAAGGAGATTTTTACATTTTAATGGAATGGATGGCTTCCTAAGCAAGAACTATCTCATACACTATTTGATGCCCTTCCACATAACCCCCTTTTTTAGGGGAAATAATCTTATGCAAGAGAGACTTCAACCTTTCTACCATGATCGTAGGAATTATTTTAAGAACATTACATAAAGCAATAGGTCTAAAATCTAAAATATGTTCAGTCTCTTGAGCTTTTGGAACAAGAGTACTATAAGTTTTATTGATAACCTTCAAAATTTCTTTGGATTTCCTGGCTTCTTCAACCACCTCTAATAAATTAACATGAAGGATATCCCAGAACTCTTGGTAGAACTCAATGGGAAAACCATTAGAACATGGGATTTTCCCTTTTTGCATTTTAAAAACTACTTTTTGAAGCTCATTGATAGTAACAAGAGTAGTCAAAATAGAGTTATCAAAAGTGATAAGAGAAGGGATTTCTTGAAGAACATTATGTTGAGAATTTGATTCAATAGGAGTAGCAGCAAAAATATTAGAAAAGTAATTGACAACAATAGAGTTCATGCGATCCCAAGTGTAGACAACTAAAGAACACAAGCTTATACTGAGAGGGGGGTGAACAGTATAAGACCACTTTTTACTTTTCTTTTCAATTCAATATTATGCAGTGTATAGATAGCAGTATCAATAGCAGTAATCAAAGCAATGCACAAAACACCATCCACAAAAGTGACACAACAATTTACGTGGTTCACCCAATGCGGGCTACTCCACGGAGAAAATATTTTGCTAAAACTTTCTCAATCAATCTCTTGGGAATCCTTCCCAATTACAATGTTTATGGACCTCTGTCCAAAGGAGATGTTGATCCCCTAAATCTCAAGTTCGTGGATCTCTTCCATAGGAGAACTCTTTCCCCTTCTGCTCTGGCTAGTGATCTTCTAGAAGACTCTGTCTCTCTATTGCACTGACTTGTGGATCTCTCTCCACTTGAAGACTCCTCACTCAGATCTGTCTTCAATTGTCCTGGCTATTGGATCTCTATCCACTGAGACTCTATCCTCTATACTCTGTCACCTCCAAAGCTCTATCAATAGGTTCACTCAGAACCTCTTCAAATCTGCTCAATAGGCTCACTCAGAACCTGCTCAAATATGCTCAATAGGCTCATACTCTAATTCTCAATAGTCCTACTCAAATGCTCAATAGGCTCACTCAGAACCTGCTCAAATCTGCTCAATAGGTTCACTCAAAACTGCTCAAATCTGCTCAATAAGCTCACTCAAAAACTTGTCCAAATATGCTCAACAAGCTCACTCAGAACTTGTCCAAATCTGCTCAATAAGTCCTCTCTAGGACTTGCTCAAATCTGCATAGCAAGCTTTCACAAAAGCTTACTCAAAATCAGTCCACAAGCCTTCTCAAAGACTTGCCTCAAATCAGCTCAACAAAATCTCAACTCAATCTCATAGAAGCATAAAGAGAATTGTTAGAGACTCAATATGTTCTATACTCAAATCCCAATCTCAACTCAAATCAATCTCAACTCAGCAATCTCATAGAAGCATAAAGAGAATTGTTAGAGACTCAATATGTTCTATACTCAAATCCCAATCTCAACTCAAATCAATCTCAACTCAATTCAAATCAGAATATAGAATAGTTTGTTTTATGGAACTTGAACAACCACTTCACACAATCTCTTGACTAGGCTCAAACAACTCTACTCAACCAATCACCACAAGGAACAACTCTTTCTCACAAACCCTAGTCCAAGCATGAATCAACCAACTCAAAATGTCTTCAACAATACTCAACAACAACTCTTACATAACAATGATACTCATGTTCTTTTCAGCTCAAGTTCAAGTTCTTTGCACAACAACTCACTCCAACAACAATGCTTATAAAACAAGGTTTTAATCACAACTTTCAAACCAGAAAACCTTGAAGCATTAAACCAACTATTTTTGAATAGGAAACCACAATCAATCCTTTTCACTCCAATGATATTTCAGAAATCAACCACCCAAATAAAATCAATGGAGAATGTTACTCATACCTTTTTGATGCCTTATGAGTTGTCCACTAAATCTGCCACACTCAACACTTTTCCTTTTTCCAATCTCAACAAGGGTTAGAGATCTTGAGTAATAACACAACAATAAAATAATGTCCAAATAACACCTTATTACTCCTACTTTATTTTAACATCCACCAAAGTTCTTTTTAAAGAAAACCCTTACTCAAAAATAACTTTCACTAAAAGAACTTTATCAATAACCCTTATTACTCCTAATAATTTCAAAAATCACAATTAAAAATTTAACTCCACAACTCAAACAACCACTATAACCTTATTCCTAAGGTTATTCAATACATCAACTATCAAATCACCTTTACCCCTTATCACTCCACCTTAGGCAATAACAAAATAAATAAAAACCTCAATACCTGCCTCGAGGGGAATCGAACCCCCGTCCTATCCAACGTGAATGCCCTAGCCATGGCCAAGCTACCGCACGAGCTATGGGCTCATCGTGAAGAAAGAAGCGCCACTCACTTCTTGTTCTTCTCTCCTTCCACCAAGCGAAAAATAAATGCGCCTTGAGCGCCTCAACAAAGCCAAAATGATGCTTGCGGGAATCGAACACTTAACCTTCCTGCCACCAACACCTTTGCACAAACCAAGCTGCCACTAGGCCACACTGCCCAACACACTTTGGAAAATGGACGCGGTTAGCTTTCAATATTCGTTGCTTCACAAAACGAAAATAACACGAGCTCTTCCTTCGCAAAAACAAATCGTTAATCTCAATCGAGCAAGGATAATCTTCTTCAAAAAATTTAATGGCATATATATATGCCTTCCCTTAGCTTGGAAACGTCGGCGCTTTTGAACCTTCCTTTATGACGTCGACGAATATTCTTTTAATTTAATTTTAAAATTTAAATTTAAATTTTAAATAAATTAAAATTTAAACTAAATCTTTAAAATTAAATATCTCCATCATCGGGGCACCTTTTTCGATGAAACGAAAAGCCAACTTGGGTTTTAAGAAAAACCCATTTCAAATATGCCATCCATGGTTTTAAATAAAACCTTTTATTTTTCCTACCTTGGTTTTCACAAAAACCCTTCCTTGCACTTTCACAAAACATAGTGCATGCCATCATAGATCCTTTTGACATCAAATAACCTTTTGACATCAATGACAACATTTTAGCTTAGGGACTCAAAATGTCCAACAATCTCCCCCTTTGTCATTGATGGCAACCCATATCCTTTTACTAAAATCTGACCTTCTTTTCTGCTCCCCCTGGGACTTTGCTCCCCCTGGCTCAATGCTCTCTCAAATATCAAATCTCTCCCCATATCAAAAACTCTCCCCAATATACACAAATCTCTCCCCCTTTGTCATCAATGGCAAAGGGTCACCTTTGGGGCTCGGGGCTAAGAATGAGCCTCTTAGCTTAGCCCCTCCCCCACCTCCTCATGAGGTGGTTAATTCTAGGGTGGGAGTATTTCTACTCCTCGAAAGCACTGCTCTTTACCTTTATCTTTCTCTCTTCCTTTCTGAGTTTTTTGAATCCTCTCACTATTTCTTTCCAAGCCATCATCCCTATTTCTATTATCATTTATGTTCCTGTTCCTGTTCTTGTTCTCATCCATATTCCTATTCTTGTTCCTGTTCTTGTTCTCATCCAAGTTCCTGTTCCTGTTCATATTTCTGTTCCTGTTCATGCCTGCTTCTGGAATATTTGCTCTACACCATCTTGCTATGTGACCATCATTATTGCACTTATAACACTTAATGTTATTATTCCTTGGAGGTGCAAATATCTTAGGACTTCTCCTAGTGAAGCCATATCCTCTTCTATCATGAATCCTGCAATTCATTGCCTTGTGACCAAACCCATTGCATGAGTAGCAATACCCATGGAAAAGTTATCCTTTCCCATATTCCTGTCTTTCATGTGTCCTGCATTGTGAAGCCATATGTCCAAACCTGTGACATGAAAAGCATCTTCCATTGAAGCCTCCTTGTCTTGACCTCATTGGTCTCCTATTCTGATTGTTGTTCCATCTGTATCTTCTTTGTGCATTGTTCCTCTCTTTGTTGAACTCTTTGTTGTCCAACTCATCCTCTGATGTCCCACTTTCACTTAAACTATCTTCTTCTGATGTATCTTCTTCTGAAGTTTCTTCTTCATCAAGACTTGAAGTAGATTCTTTTTCCTATTTCTTTTGAACCTTTCCAAAGCCAAGACCTGTTGAACATGATGTTCGTTGTTGTCCACAGATGAACTTATCCAAGTTCTTAGAGCTATTTGTGAAACTCTTCATCTTGATCTTGGAGTCCTTTAAGTCTTCTTTTAGAGTAGCCACTTCTTGTGCTAACTTCTCACATTCCAAAATATTTGCTTCTAACTTATCCTTGAACTTGCTTGCCTTAGCCTTTGACTTCTCTAAATCCTCTATGAGCAATAACCTTTCTTCATCACATTCTTGAAACTGACTTTCAAGCTTGGAGTGTTGCTTTCTAACCTTCTTTACTATGTCAAGGGCATAGATAAGTTCTCCCTTGAGATCATAACCATTCTCTATTGAATAATCCTCTATTTTTTTGCCTTTGTCCTTATCATTACTTCCTTTTGGCTTGTCTTCTATAGGATCACTTACTTTATCTTCTAAAGCCATTAGAAGATTCTCATCTGGTCTTTCAAGTGCATCTTCAAAACCATCATCACTGAAACTATAACCATCCCTAGTGCAATCATCTTCAAGATGTCCAAATTTACCACATCTAAAACATTTGAGAATAACTAGAGTCCTTTTATCTCTAACCATAAATAGGACTTCATCTCTATCATTGTCTGAAAAACTAGCATCACTATCAATTGAGTACTTACTTGCATTATCTGCATAGTAGCTTCTCTTTTGCCTTTGGAAGAACTTCTTTCCTTGTCTATTTTGTCCATCCTTGCCTTTCTTTTGGTACTTGTGTCTTTCTGATTCCCTGTACCTGTGATCCTATTTTTCTTCATCATTGTTGTACTTTGGCTCTTTGCACTCTGTTGCATAATGTCCATACTTTCCACAATTGAAGCACTTGATAGATCTTAGATCTATGGGTCTTCTGGAACCTCTATCTCTTCTGCCATAATTTGCTTCTTCATCACTGGATGACTCACTGCTTGATTCTATCTTCTTTCCCTTTTTCTTTTTGTCTACTTTGAAAGCAACTTCTTTCGAAGGAATAGGATCTTTTGTTCTTATCTCAAAAGTAGTAAGCATGCCAAGCAAAGAATTCCTTGTCAAAGAATCACTATCAATTGATGTTTCTATAGCAGAAACCTTTTCACTATACCTTTTTGGAAGAGTCCTCAAGATCTTATCACAAGCATCAGATTCATCAACCTTCATTCCAAGACCTTTCATCTCATGTACAAGTTCATCAACCTTGTTGAGATAGTCATGAATGTTTTCATCATCCCTCATTCTTAGGTTCTCAAATTCTCCTTTGAGATTTTTGATCTTAGCCATTCTGACTCCTTTATCTCCTTCATATATTTCATGCAGAAGTTCCCACATTTCTTTTGTTGTTTTACATTCCATAACCTTCATAGATTCTGCTCTACGCAAACCTTTTATAATTGCATTCATAGCTCTTGAATTTGCATGCATTAGAAGCTTACCTTCTTTATCTGTAGGAGGATTGACTGTTGAATCATATCCAAGTTCCACTGCATCCCAAACTTCATTTCCAAGTGCCATCATGTAAAATCTCATCAACATACACCAATATAAGAAGTCACTTCCATCAAATACTGGTACTGCATTATTGAAGGGTCCATCTCTTTGATCCTTTTGATCCATTGTGTTCTTAGACCACTTTTCCTTCAATCTGTCAAACTCTTCTGAAGGAACCCACTCTGATACCAATTGAAGAACACAAGCTTATACTGAGAGGGGGGTGAATAGTATAAGACCACTTTTTACTTTTCTTTTCAATTCAATATTATGCAGTGTATAGATAGCAGTATCAATAGCAGTAATCAAAGCAATGCACAAAACACCATCCACAAAAGTGACACAACAATTTACGTGGTTCACCCAATGCGGGCTACTCCACGGAGAAAATATTTTGCTAAAACTTTCTCAATCAATCTCTTGGGAATCCTTCCCAATTACAATGTTTATGGACCTCTATCCAAAGGAGATGTTGATCCCCTAAATCTCAAGTTCATGGATCTCTTCCATAGGAGAACTCTTTCCCCTTCTGCTCTAGCTAGTGATCTTCTAGAAGACTCTGTCTCTCTATTGCACTGACTTGTGGATCTCTCTCCACTTGAAGACTCCTCACTCAGATCTATCTTCAATTGTCCTAGCTGATTGGATCTCTATCCACTGAGACTCTATCCTCTATACTCTATCACCTCCAAATCTCTATCAATAGGTTCACTCATAACCTCTTCAAATCTTCTCAATAGGCTCACTCAGAACCTACTCAAATATGCTCAATAGGCTCACTCAGAACCTGCTCAAATCTGCTCAATAGGCTCACTCAGAACCTACTCAAATCTGCTCAATAGGTTCACTCAGAACCTACTCAAATATGCTCAATAGGTTCACTCAGAACCTACTCAAATATGCTCAATAAGCTCACTCAAAACTTGTCCAAATATGCTCAACAAGCTCACTCAGAACTTGTCCAAATCTGCTCAATAAGTCCTCTCTAGGACTTGCTCAAATCTGCATAGCAAGCTTTCACAAAAGCTTACTCAAAATCAGTCCACAAGCCTTCTCAAAGACTTACCTCAAATCAGCTCAACAAAATCTCAACTCAATCTCATAGAAGCATAAAGAGAATTGTTAGAGACTCAATATGTTCTATACTCAAATCCCAATCTCAACTCAAATCAATCTCAACTCAACAATCTCATAGAAGCATAAAGAGAATTGTTAGAGACTCAATATGTTCTATACTCAAATCTCAATCTCAACTCAAATCAATCTCAACTCAATTCAAATCAGAATATAGAATAGTTTGTTTTATGGAACTTGAACAACCACTTCACACAATCTCTTGACTAGGCTCAAACAACTCTACTCAACCAATCACCACAAGGAACAACTCTTTCTCACAAACCCTAGTCCAAGCATGAATCAACCAACTCAAAATGTCTTCAACAATACTCAACAACAACTCTTACATAACAATGATACTCATGTTCTTTTCAGCTCAAGTTCAAGTTCTTTGCACAACAACTCACTCCAACAACAATGCTTATAAAACAAGGTTTTAATCACAACTTTCAAACCAGAAAACCTTGAAGCATTAAACCAACTATTTTTGAATAGGAAACCACAATCAATCCTTTTCACTCCAATGATATTTCAGAAATCAACCACCCAAATAAAATCAATGGAGAATGTTACTCATACCTTTTTGATGCCTTATGAGTTGTCCACTAAATCTGCCACACTCAACACTTTTCCTTTTTCCAATCTCAACAAGGGTTAGAGATCTTGAGTAATAACACAACAATAAAATAATGTCCAAATAACACCTTATTACTCCTACTTTATTTTAACATCCACCAAAGTTCTTTTTAAAGAAAACCCTTACTCAAAAATAACTTTCACTAAAAGAACTTTATCAATAACCCTTATTACTCCTAATAATTTCAAAAATCACAATTAAAAATTTAACTCCACAACTCAAACAACCACTATAACCTTATTCCTAAGGTTATTCAATACATCAACTATCAAATCACCTTTACCCCTTATCACTCCACCTTAGGCAATAACAAAATAAATAAAAACCTCAATACCTACCTCGAGGGGAATCGAACCCCCGTCCTGTCCAACATGAACGCCCTAGCCATGGCCAAGCTACCGCATGAGCTATGGGCTCATCGTGAAGAAAGAAGCACCACTCACTTCTTGTTCTTCTCTCCTTCCACCAAGCGAAAAAGAAATGCACCTTGAGCGCCTCAACAAAGCCAAAATGATGCTTGCAGGAATCGAACACTTAACCTTCCTGCCACCAACACCTTTGCACAAACCAAGCTGCCACTAGGCCACACTGCCCAACACGCTTTGGAAAATGGATGCGGTTAGCTTTCAATATTCGTTGCTTCACAAAATGAAAATAACACGAGCTCTTCCTTCACAAAAACAAATCGTTAATCTTAATCGAGCAAGGATAATCTTCTTCAAAAAATTTAATGGCATATATATATGCCTTCCCTTAGCTTGGAAACATCGACGCTTTTGAACCTTCCTTTATGACGTCGATGAATATTCTTTTAATTTAATTTTAAAATTAAAATTTAAATTTTAAATAAATTAAAATTTAAACTAAATCTTTAAAATTAAATATCTCCATCACCGGGGCACCTTTTTCGATGAAACGAAAAGCCAACTTGGGTTTTAAGAAAAACCCATTTCAAATCTGCCATCCATGGTTTTAAATAAAACCTTTTATTTTTCCTACCTTGGTTTTCACAAAAACCCTTCCTTGCACTTTCACAAAACATAGTGCATGCCATCATAGATCCTTTTGACATCAAATAACCTTTTGACATCAATGACAACATTTTAGCTTAGGGACTCAAAATGTCCAACAACAACATCTCCAGAATTTGATTTCAGGGAAGAAACAAAGTTGTGAGATCTTCGAGCTAGAAGAGACTTGTGGAAGAAATTTGTGTTTCGATCTCCTTCTTTGAGCCATTGAATTCTATATTTTTGCTTCCATAAAAGTTCTCTTTTTTTCCATTCCTCTAAATAAGCTGTGAGCCAAATTTCATTTATACTTCTACTCTCTGTGAAGCCATGTAAACGGATTTTCTTATTCAAATTTTCAAGCTGTGTAATAAATTCATGTTATTTTTTATGAACATCACCAAACTCCTTCCAGTTCCAAATTTTAATTTTGGATTTAATGTATTGCAATATTTTGGTAAAATAGAACATCTTAGTCCTATACCTAGGTTTACCTTCCTTCAACCATTATTGCATTTGAGGTCTGAAGGAACTATCTCTAAGCCACATTAACTAAAATTGAAAAGAAGAGAAACTCACATTGGTTTTCCATATTTTCACCATTACTAGCCAGTGATTTGAACCAGCGTTGTTAAGAGTCTTTACTTTAGGAATGTGACCATGGATTAAGAAATTGTTAGATAGCAAGAACCTATCCAATCTCTCCATTAAGCATTGCCTTCTGTTAGACCAAGTCATAAGGCCATTATCTGGCTGGATGTCCACAAGATGGAGGTTTACAATATATTTGCTCATGAGGTTAGCGCTCCTGTCCAAATTTCTATTTCCACCTATTTTCTCATCTAGAGAGAGGATGGTATTGAAATCTCCTCTAGTCAAGATCCAAGCTTCAAGAAAATGAGAGATAATATAAGTTATATCCTTCCACTATCTTCTTTTTTCCTCTAAAGTAGTTGGATCATAAACAGTAATGCAAAGCATAATTTGGTTAGAATGTCTACTTTGAATAGCTATAGCTAAAAGTTTCCAACTGCCAACCATATGGTGAATAACTACCTCTTTTGGGTCCCAAAGGTAAGCAATGCCACCAAAAGTTCCTTTGGAACTAGGGAAATCACTTATCCAGCTGGCCAAATTTTACTAGCAATTGATTCCATTTCCTCTATTGATATCTTCATTTCTTGAAGGAAAACAAGATGTGGATGATTTATTTGAATCATTCTTCTAATTTAATTTTGTTTTGAAAGACTCCCTTTGAGTCCTCTAATACTCCAAGTGATGATCTTCATTAATACCATGGCTAAAAAAATTGGGAAGGGCATTAATATTACCTTCCTCTACAAGCTTTTCACCTTCTTTTCCCATATAATGTTGATTTGTCTTGCAACTTACCTTTTGATTAGAATCCATCTTTGGTTTTTTCCCTGTTTCTTGACTTACTTCAATTGAATTTGATATGGCTTCTAACTTTGAAGTATGCATGTACAAATACAAAGTTTTACCGAAAGATTCAACAAATTCTATATTGGGACTTGTATTGTTTGAAGTTTTAATAATTAAAAGATTGTTTTTCTTGTGTATATTTTCTCCTTTTTCTGTGAAAACCTTTGATTTTTTGGTTTACCTCTGAGTTCTTCCCTTCATCTTTAAATTGCATTTCTAGGAATTTTTTTCCATTATTTTCTCTTCCTCACTTGGGATATCATTTGTGGAAATAATTTTAAACATATTAGCAGATAACTTTTATTGATCCTTCATAACTGGTTTTTTCTGAGTGTTCTTCTTCTTAGACATTTGGAAACCTGGTGAGTTTATATCTTCTTTATTTTGATCTAAAATTTTATTTGGATAAACACTAGCAAAATGACCATATTCATGGCAAATTATATAATGAAAAGGAATGTTCTCATAGTCCACTACTTACTCCCAAGTGTCCTCCCCAAATTGTAATGAGATTTTTTTAGAAAGGGATTTGCCAAAATCCATTAAAACACAAATTTGAGCATTAAATAATATGTTCAATTTTTTTAGTACAATCAGTAGTCATCATAAAATTTCCTAAAGAGTTTCCAATTGAAGAAAAATAGTCAGATTCCATAATTCAATTGGGAGACCAAAGAGTCTAACCCACACAAGACCTTTAGAAGGAATATCTTCTTTAGCTTTAAATTTAGTATGCTAAGGCTTCATGAAAAGCCCCGCCCTTCCAAAGAACCAAGGACCCCCTTGAAATGTTTTCTTTTTATCTTTATTATTAGAAAATAAAACAAGAAAATAACCATTTGGATAAATAGAGATTTGTAACTCACCTTTAGTTTTCCAATTTTTTGTAGCCCAAACTTTGAAAGCAGATAGGCTCAGATGAAAACCCAAGAAATGACAAATTAGTCCTCTTTTTTCCAGATCTTCAATGCCAGTCTGAATTTCATCCATATCAAACTTAACAATAGGATTTCCATCAGATGCCCTAAGACATCCTGAATTCATTTTCCTAGGATCAATCTTAGGAATTCATAGAGGTTTACGTGAAGCACTAAGATTAATATTAGCATTAGGTTGATGTTGTCCACCACGAAGGGCATCCCTAAAAAAAAAAATTGGGGCTGAGTCTTGGAAATCCTTGCCCTTGAAAGGGGTTTCCATAGTGGATTTATTTTTTGGGTGTACCTTAGCATTAGATTCGCTTGAGATCTGAGCCATTTTTTGATCAATTGCTTGAAACTTGTTTCATGATCTCTTTAATCCATGCCTTGGACGTCAAGGAAAGGTATGATTTTCACTTTTCTTTTGTGCAAAAAATTGGAAGCCATTTTCAATCAAGTTCACAACATGAATATTTATTGAAAGATATATTTCTAACCCATCTTGGATCTCTTGCAGAAAATTATGCTAAGATATTGAGCAAAAACCATAAAAATGTTGGTCGCTAGGGCTCGAAGGTCCCAAAAAACAACCTTTGGAGTTACTTGCACTCAACCCAGATGAAATCCTCGCACAATCACTTCAATATCATGAGTGATATCCTTAAGCATAAGTGCAACCATAAATCTTGTAATAAATAGTTTAGTAGTTTCAAAAAGTTGAAAGTTTATGTTTAAATCTTATCAAGGAATATATGCATAATAACTAAACTATGGGTCATTATATAATATAAGTGGAATTCATTTTAATCCCAAATAACCAATTAAAAAACATTTTATCATTTTAATGAGTTATGAAATGAATCTCATTCATATTATAATGATATTTTAACAAATCATATTGATATTATTTTAATAATAGTTTAACAGTCTCAAAAATATGAAATTTCTATTACATACTCTATCCCATAATCCAACCAACAACTCAAATAATTCATTCAGCTATGAATTCTATTTGATATCATCTTATGCTTTAGCACATAAAAATTCCACTCACTCATAAAATCATAGTCCGCTTTACCAAATCTAGACTATTAATTTTCTCCAAAGCATTGATCTATATCTAGATCACTTGAAACATTTTAAAATCCTCTAAAACATTCTTTTTTTGGAAACATACAATAACAACGAAAGCATACAACTGAGAGCACAATGAGGACCACCTTTACCATGAATCAAACTTGTGTCTCCACAAGGAGAACCCAATACCTTTACCATTGTGGTGTCCTAACAAGTGAATCTAGAACATTCTTTTAAATTTTCTCCTTTTAGATTTTCTTGTTAACATCAGCTAAACTTACTTCTTCCTCTAACCATGGAAAATAAAAAAAACTTCACAATGCTCTATTAAAACCTTTCTATTGGCTAGTCTATCTACATATTTGGTCCCATCCCTTAACATATGTGTAAACCTAAATTCTTTAAACTCTATAGTAAGGTCTTGTATTTTCACAATGATCTCTTGTATGTTCCATAGATCCTTTGCTTCCTCACAATTGCATTTATTACTATTAGTGAATTGCCTTCTATCCATACTCTGTTTCATTTCATTTGTTTGTATATTTTTTATCCTTCAAAAGTTGCCCAAGATTTAGCTTCATTATTTATCTTAAATCCACTACTAAAAGCATAATGTGATAAAATCTCACCCCTATTATTTTTTATTATTCCTTCTCCTCCTATTGGTCTTAGATTTCCTTTAGATGCTCCATCAAAATTCAATTTGACCAACTCTACTTCTAGTGGTTGTTAGAATTAATGTAATGTGCACTATGCCTTCCTTGACACTTGTCAGTTTCACTTGACAAGTGTCATGCATTTCATATAGGCTTATGCCTATATATTGTAACCCTATTTCATTTGTAATATATCTTATTGTGTTCATTTCATATAAGTCCCAACATTTGGTATCAGAGCAGGTTTCCTCTCCTGCCTGTGAAACCCCTTGAGGGGGGATTTCCCTCATGGAAATCCTCCCTCTCCTATTTTTTTTCCCTATTTTTTTAAATTTTTTATCGAGGGAGTATGCTCTCCATCATTTGATGGATCAAAAACCAGATGGTAAGAAATTAAAGTTTAGGAAAAAAAATTCAAGTTTCAGATTATGGTGCAGTATGCTCACGCCCCCCCCTTGCTCATGCGTCGTAAACCTTTTTTGAGAGCTCCGAGTTACCGCAGCCAGGGACCAGAATAACCACGGTTGTATTATTATTATTATTGGTTGTGGAAGAATCAAGACCAAGAGCAGAAGTTGGCAGGCAGGGCATCAGGGATTTGGCAAGGAAGCAGCAGAGCTGGAAACATGGTGGGATATGCATTTTTGGGGTCTAAACAACAACAGAAGCTGGCATGGATGGAGGGATTGCTGAGTGAGAAGTTCTTTGTGGGATGTCCGACTCATGAGAGTGCAAGAAAGAACGAAAAGAACATATATTTTTTGGATTTTTGCAAGAGCATCTGTCCTCATTTTTTTCTGGCACATCTTACACATCGGTTGCTACAGGTACGGAGGTATGTTTATCATGATGTTATCAGGCTTGATGATCTGGAAAAATTGATTGATTGCTCATATGTTCAGTCAATTACAATAAATAGTGCAAAATTGGTTTTCCTAAACCAGAGGCCACAATCCAGACCTTTCAAAGGGTCTGGAAACATGTGTGGAACATGTGAAAGAATCTTGCAGGAACCATACTTCTACTGTTCCTTAGCTTGCAAGGTGGATCATATTATGAAACAGGGGAAAGATTTATCTCGGTACTTGCATAAATGTGAAACTTTGCCACTGTCTGATTTTGTTTTCACTCAGCTTGAAGGCCTGAGAAATGATAATGGGGATTTGGATGATGGGAAGATGACGCCCAATTCCATTCTTGACAACCCATTATCTTTTGGATCTAGTGCCAGCGGAACAGTGGGTTGCAAGACTTTGGCTTGCACAGTAACCACTGATTGTTTTAAGAACAAAAATGGGCAAAGTGGTCAAAACTCTACACAAATACCTGAAGCGGGTGTATCTCTGAGTAGGATAAAAAGCACCCCTCAGAGGTCCCCTCTATATTGACTTCTTTTTTCTTTCTTTTTAATGTAATGTTTTTCTTTGAATCTATCTGGTTTTATTTTTTACTCTGTAAATCAGACTGACAAACAATGCTAAGGATTGGTGATTCCTTAGTTGAAATGTGCCATGACTCCAGTTGCCATGGTTTTTGGTGATAAGCTATTTTACTATCTCGGCCATATAAAGGGTTGAAATTGCAGGCAATTTTGATTGAATTCATTTCCCACTCTTTGACAAAATTTTTGTTCTGTTGGGAGTATAATTTGCATTGAGCAAGCCCACAATGTATCTTTTGAAGCTTGTAGTTTTGAATGCAATTAAATTATTACTGTAATAGTATGGAGAAGGCCATCCTGGCATAGCTATTGTGGTAGGGCGCTGAGGTCGAAGTTGGAGACCTTCATGATGCACAGTGACAAAAGTGTCTGTCAGGTCGACTACATAGCGGGGGAATGAGATCTCTATCAGATGACGAAGGGGAATCTCTGTCATCTACCGCTGTGGCTTTGCTAACAAACCTGAAGAGCTTTACGAGACAGAAGAGCTTACGCACAGGATAATCTTTCGAGAGCTATCGGGGCGATGTCACAGAGGTAGCGGCCATTGCAAAGGAAGTCATCGACGTTCCATGGTGAGACACAGACAAGCAGTCGATGACGACACGGTGGAGCGATCGAATCCAGCTCAAATATTCATCAAGATATCTGGATGATGGAGAGGGTGAGGTCTGCCACATGGCCTGATGCAGCTGTAGTGAAAGCCACATGTTAGGATATACATTTGTTACTGCGATAGGGCCCAATCACTGACATGCAGACGTCAGTTTAACATGCAAACTTGTAGCACTGTGGGAGTCATTGCATAATCAATGACATTGTTCATAGCATTTTACATACCCAATCTTTCGAACAATACTGCACATGAAGGCTTCAATAAGTCATACATTAAAACTGCCAAACGGTAATTTAATGTCATTATAGTGGGGGGCAATTTATTCAAAATCATGGAGATATTTTAAAAAGGGAGCATTTACATTAAAAAAAATCATTCCTTTTATTTTTTATTTGTCCATAGTGGGTGGGTTCAGTTTGTTTTTAGTGAGGGGCATTGTTTTTATAGAAAGTGAAGAGAACACTTTATGACACTTGGAGAGTGCCCATGCCTATTGGCCGCTAATATGGCCCCTTTGGCCATTTTTTTAATGTATTTCTCCTGTGAGGGAAATTGATGCTATTTTTTTCGCCTGAGTGCGATGCCAGGAATCTTCTATTCCTGAGGTTTATTTGCTGATTAATGAGGTTAATGTTGTTTTTCTCATGATGAAGGCCCCTCTGATGGTGGAATATAGGGGTATTTATAGTCGTTGGAAATGTTTTTCCGTGACGGACACAATGGTGGTGTCATATTGTAATTTTGAGGTTGTTTCAATTGAGTTTTTTAGCCTCAAATTTTTTCTACCTTGGAGTGCACTTTTGGTTGTACCCGACACTCCCAAGGTACTTGTAAGTGAACCTAGTATTTAGTAGTACCCTCTTTCTACTTGGCGGATGCAGCGGCTGGTTACCCATGCATTCCGGTAAGATGAGGTACCTACCATAAGGACACTTATTCTAGGGACTACAAACAAAGACACCCTAGACTCTATCTGAGGTTTTTTCGAATCTACTTCTAAAGACTACAAACAAAGACACTTCAGAATATTCTCTTCTTTTCTTCTTCTCCTCCATATTTGGATCTAAGGCTCATTTTATTGTATTGAGTGCATTTTCGGCATAGATCGACACTCTTATATGGCTCGTTTTTCCTTTGTATTAAGGTGCATTTTTGGTAGAGACCGACACCTTCTAGATTGAGTTCACCATGAGGAGGGATTTGATATTCGTGGTGAATCTAGTCAGTGACCTACAAGAGGCAACATCCTCTGAGGATGACCTGAAGTGGCTGACCCTGAGGCACCCATGATGACCCTGAGGTACTTAGACGACTGACCCAGTGGCAACAGACCCGTGGAAGTGGTTGACCCTGAGGCAATATACCGAGATGTATACACAGTGAATCTAGCATTATTCACAGTTGGAGATCCAAGCACAAAGAGCACGAGCCTAGACCAAATCAGCAATAAAGGAGGATGATAGGTTGCTTTTAGAGAAGTCAACATTAAGGGGGAATGTTACCTAATGTTGACTTGTTTTTTTTCTTTAGTTAGGATAGTGCACATTAAGGGGGAATGTTAGAATTAATGTAATGTGCACTATGCCTTCCTTAACGCTTGTCAGTTTCACTTGACAAGTGTCATGCATTTCATATAGGCTTATGCCTATATATTGTAACCCTGTTTCATTTGTAATATATCTTATTGTGTTCATTTCATATAAGTCCCAACAGTGGTTTCCACTTTGTATTTTTGACTCCTTTTTGTTTCTCTTGTACCCACCAATATGATTCCAATTGATAACTTAAATCCATCTATCAAGGTTTTTGGCTTCAATATTATGGATTGGGTCAATTGATAGGGCTAGTGTAGACTCCTCTATGGCTAAAAAAATATTCCTTTTCATTACCTCTAATTTGCTTTTATTTTCTTTAAATATTATTTTGTTTATTTCTAGCCATATAGTCCAAAATATTGTATCTTTTAGTGTATCCCAAATTTTCTATAATACCTCACTTTTGAAAGTATGTTGCCATTGCTTTAACCATTCTTTAATTTTACCATTCATCACTATGCATTTACCAAATATTTTAAGAAACCATTACCATTGTTCCCATATAACTAAGTAGTTTCCCAAGAGATGATCTATACTCTCCTCCTTTTACATATAACACATTATGAGGGGCCATGAAAACTCTTTTTCATTAGGTTATCCCAGGATAAACTTTTCCTATGACCTACTAATCATACAAATATTTTAAATTTTGGAATGCTTGGGCCATCCCAAATATCTCTCCATGTTCTCGAGGTATTCTTATTTTTTGGTGCTTTACATTATATGTGCTTCTTGTTGTGTATTCTCTTGAGTTATTCAACTCCCAAAACAACTTATCCTTGGATCCCCTTGGAATTATCATTGTTGTTATCTTTTTGCTCAATTTTTTCCTAGCAACAATGTCTAATATACTTGTAAAAAATATTTTTTCCATTTGTATCTTATTGTTTTAGAATATTACATTATTTGGCACATGCTAATGTACCCCCATGGTACCCATGGTACAATGTAAATACTAGAATAAGATTTGAGTCTATATTTTAGAAGTGTGATTTATATTTCCCCTTATATATGTGTTTATGTGTAGGATATGCACAAGTGTCATGTAACAATGTGTGCAAGTGTGTAGAGTGAGAAAGTGTACAAGTGTCATAGAGTAAAGTGTGCAAGTAAATAGAGAGTCAAGAGTCATGTATACAAGTGGCAAGATGTGAAGCCAAAGGACATGTGAGATTTATCTTATGTATGGAATAGGAAAGGTTGCATCTCTTAGATATGTGAGGAGTGCAAAAAGTATTGAAGAATCACCTTTCTACGGTTATATTATATTAGAAAAATAAGATTGTAATAGAACTCTCCTTGTATGAAATATTTTGAGCAATTATATTGTAAGCTTGTTTATGCATATCGTCATTGATATTGGCCATCTTATTCATATTATTGTCATTTTAATGAATGTCATGTTCATTTATTTTGGTTATTTAATATATTGATTGCTCTTATATTTTAGTCTAGACCTAATATAATCTGGCTAAAATCCAATAGTGGTATCAGAGCTACTTCGAGTTGTATTTAAAGCTAGCACTAGAATATTTCTGGTGTGAATATTTGTTAAGAAATTTATTTTAAGAAATAATCTAGGACATAAGCTAGCATCTAAGGAGGTTTTTGGTGTGAATTAAATATTAAATTTTCAAGATACACATGAAGGAAATGTAGGCTCATATCGATTGATTATTGCAAAAAAAAATTACAAATTGATAAAATAAAATATTATCATTGGTAGGCATTAATATATTTTATTTTGTAAATAAAGGTAGATATTAAAGCAAGGTTGAATGTACCAAGAGAAGTATTTGAATGTGAATTGAGAGTGGATATTTCAAGAGTTTCCAAGAGCCTATAAGCAAATTCTAGAGCAGATAAGTGACGTCCATTAATGTGAGTTGCTTGAGTCAAGTAGAGGATAAAGAAATCTAGTGAAATGAAAGGACTTAAGGGTCCAATGAAACCTGAGTGCCTAATATTAAAAAAACCAAAAAAATCTAGTAAAAAAGGAATGGGATCAAGCGTCTGGTAAGCAACATCTCAAAGAAATATTGAGTGCCTAGTAAGCAACATCTTCATGAAAGATCGAGTGTCTAGTAAGTAGTATCTCAAAGATATATTGAGCATCATGTAAACAACATCTCCAAGAAATATTGAGCACCCAGTAAGTAGTATCTCGGAGAGAGGATAAAAAAAATCTAATAAAGGTAAAGGTTTTTGGAAGGACCAAAGCACATAACCAAAATAACAATTGAGCACCTTGCGAAGAAGAAAGGAGCGAACAAAGCCAAACTAAGCAACGCCTATGAATTCAAAGAGTAAATTCAAGAGAAGAAAAAAATTATTAGAAGAAAATCTAAGTGCCCAAATATTCTTCTAGAGCATATAGAATGGTGACACATTTTGCATGCACCTGAGGAATATTACCTGGATGAATTATCTGTTGTATGCAAGGAAGAGCAAAAATCAAAAGGGAGAGGTAATGTTTCTTCATTGTTGCATGCAAGCACCACGTGTAGAGAAGTCAAAGCAAGAGCACTAAAGCTAAGGTAAAAAATTAACTTTTTATATTTTAAAATCATGAGCATGCGTTTGACTTTATTGAATTTGAAAATTAAAGTTATTAAGATTATTGGAGTGATAACGTCACTATAGAATTATTTTGGAAGAAATTAAAATTTTGATATTTGTAATTTGATTTTTGAAAACTTTGAAAATTGATTTATTAATTAAATTTTGGAGAGCTAAGGATTTATACTCCAACAAGAAATTTTAAAATTTGAAAGATTTGATTTATTGTAAAATTTACAAATTAAAGATTGAAATTTGAAACTTTGGAGAAATCAAGTTTTCTACTCTAAAAGAAATTTAAAAAAATGAAATTTGATTAATTTAAAAAGTAAAATAGATCATTTGGGAGACAAAAGGGTATTCTACTCCCAAGAATTTGATTATTTGATTATTAAATTTGCAAATTTAAGAATTTGATTATTTGAGGGATTTGATTGATCAAAATTAGACTTTAAAACCATAAGGAATTCTACTCCAAAGGAATATTTTTGAAACTATGGATGGAATGAGTGTTCAAGTTGAAAACAACACATCATCAAAAAATATGCAACTCATTTATGAGGAAAATAAAGATAGAATATCTTTAATATTGCATCATTGTTTGCGTTGTTTTCTCAAGAATACTAATGATTGTGATTACAAAGCTTTGATATGGAAACAAGGACTAAAAAATAAATTGAAGAATAGATATTATGATTAGATGAAATGTAATAGTTGCAATAGAATTGGGCATGAAGAAGAAAGATGTTGGAATCTATATCCATATAAAATATATAGGAGAAACAATCATTCCTCGATATTTTGTTGGCATAAGGAAAACAAGTATAATAAAATGTTGGAAAAAATATTATTAATGATATTGGACAAGCTTCTTCAAAGTCTTATTTTTAAAGCAATTCCAAGAGTCATTAAAAGTGAAGCAAAATGGTCAACTTCAAAAATACAAACCAAATTTGAAAAAAGAAGAAAAAAAAGTGAACATCAGAATCCTAAGAAGAACAAAAGCAAGATTGACGACTAAAGTATTCAATAACCAAATAATGTAATACAGGGGGTTTTGGAGAATATTACATTATTTGGTACATGCTAATGTACTCCCATGGTACCTATGGTACTATGTAAATATTATAATAGGGTTTGAGTCTATAGTTTAGGAGTGTGATTTATATTTCCTCTTATGTGTGTTTCTATGTGTAGGATGTGCACAAGTATCATGTAAAAATGCATGCAAGTGTGTAGAGTGAGAAAGTGTGCAAGAGTCATAGAGTAAAGTGTGCAAGTAAATAGAGAGTCAAGATGTGAAACCAAGAGATACGTGAGATTTAACTTATGTATGGAATAGAAAAGATTGAATCTCCTAAAAATGTGAGGAGTGCAATAGTCAAGTATTGAAGTTTCAGTTTCTAAGGTTATATTATGAAGACAAATCTCCATGTATTGTATCAAAATAAGAATATTGCAAAAGAAGACTCATAAGAGAATATTTAAGCTTGTATGCAATATTTTGAGCAATTATATTGTAATTTTTCTTATGCATATTGCCATTGATATTGGCCGTTTTATTCATATTATTGTTATTTTCATGAATTTTATGTAAATTGATTTTGAATATCTAATATATTTATTGCTCTTATATTTAAGTCTACTAAAGATCTTGAATATTGGGACCTAATATGATTTTGATAAAACGCCAACACTTCCTTCCTGATCCTTGTACATAATATTTTAAACCCTATCACAATATTTGTCTTGAAGTAATCTCATCCATAGTTTCAAAATTAAATCTAGATTAAGTTATCTTTTATCACACAAAGTACCCATCCAAATAGAAATTTGGTCTCTAGTTCCCACTACTCATCTTAGACCTTCAATAACTAGATCAAATGATTTTTTTAAAATCATCCCAGAGTATAGAACCATTTGGTAGTGAGAATGTAGTAAAGATTAAGCTTGGATCATTAGGATAAATATACTTATTTAGAAGAATTATTGCTCATTATCTTTGACTCTATTTATAAATCTCTAAATTATTTTCCCCCATAGAGCTAAGTTTTCATCTACAAGAACTCTTAAAATGAGATTTCTTCTAATTTTATCATCACACATCTTACTCCATTTCACTAAAGGACATTTCCTTTTATCATGTAATCCTAACCATAAAAATGATCGTATAATATAGATTAATTTTTTTCCACCAATTTTGGCATAATATACAAGGATATATAATATGTTGGAATGGCTTATAAGACTGATTTATTTAGTTTTTTTTTTTTTTTTCTGTTTATGATAACCATCTACCTTTGCATGTTGGTAGTTTATTCTAAAATTTACTTGTAACTAGATTCCACAATTCTATCCTCATTCTCCCCTTAAATAATGGCATCCCTAGGTATGTTGCTGAAAATTTTACCTCCATTTGAAGTAACCTGCATATCCCTACTTTGATTCTAGTTGGAGTGTTTAGGAAGTAAATTTTGGATTTTGTCCTATTAATTTTTTGCCCTAACACTCTTTCATATTCCTTTAATAAGTTATTCAAAACTAGGGCCTCGATTTTCCCTGCCCTCCTATAAAGAGCTATATCATCTACAAACTATTGATGGGTGATGTTTTCCATGTTATTACTAGCCTTAAATCTGCTTATTAGACCATATTTGTATGCCTTCTTTAGATTACTTCCCAATACCTCTACCATAATAATGAACAAATATGGTGATAGAGGATCTCCCTATTTAAGACCCCTCTCGGATTTAAATGATTATGTTACTAGCCCATTGACCAACATTAAGTATGATATTGTATAGACAAAAACTTTATTCCATCTTGCCCATTTCTTCCTAAATCTAAACTTTTCTAATACTACAAAAAGAAAAATCTATTTAACACTATCATAGGATTTATTCATATCAAGATTTAAGATCATTGCTCTCTCTTTTCTAGAAGTTGTTGAATGCATTACTTCATGATCTACTACGATCCTCCCCAAAATCTATTCCCCTTTCACAAATCCTCCTTTCTCTTCTAAAATAATTTTGTATAAAAGTGATCTTAACCAATTTTCCATCACTTTGGAGATTATCTTATATGTCATATGACATAGGCTTATGGGCTTGAATGAATCAAATAATTTTTCATCCCTCTTTTTTGGAATCAAGGTAAGATATATTACATTTATTTTATAACATATGTACTATTTTAACCTAGACTATTTCATTGCCACCAATAATGAATCCTTCACTATTTTCCAATTATGTTGATTGAATGTTGCAGAGAGTCTATAGGGACTTGTGGATTTATCATTATCAAAAGAGAAAGGAACTTACTTAACTTCTGGAGTAATAGGCCCCATAAATTTGCTATTGTCTTCATTTAGTATAATTGAAGGTACTTCTTACAATATCTTATCATTAAGAACTTCAATCTCTTTTTATCCTAAATTTTTTTGGTAAAATCCCTTGCTTCCTTTCTGATTTTGCTCTAGTCTTTAGTCCAAATCCATTCTATTAATTTAATTTTACTAATTCTAGATGCTAATCTCTATACTATTGTCATCCTATGAAAAAGATTTGTATTTTTATCTCTTCCTTTTAACCAAGTATGTCTCAATTTATATGATATCCACAAAGCAACTCCCTTTCCTCTAAGCTTGGATAATTGTGCTCATCTTTAAAATAAAAAAAAATTGGTAAGTTAGAGAATGTCATTAAAAGGGTTTTAACTGGGTCCCTGTCCCAAATTTACATAAAAAATGCATACATAACTCCAAAGAGAAGGATTGTGACAACCCATTGCACATAAACAACAAAACCAGAAGACCCACAATATAGTACGTAAACCACCAGACATGAACTGAACAAAAACCAGCACACGGGGACAGATCCCATTGGACACGAAGTGGGAAGGGTCAGCCCCCACCTACGGGTTGACATCCATGACCTCCTCATCAATGTTTTGCTTGATAGCCTGATTCAGACCTTCGATGGCGCTGGTGAAAGCAGTGATTAAGCTTTGGCAGAACATCCTTCTGATCTGATTAGAAATTTTGGATAGTGGAGCCAAATCATCGAAGAGATCACCTTCACCATGAGATGGGGAAGGGTGGCTAGACGTAGCTTTGGGCCTCTTGATGTGAATCAAGCAATGAACCAGAGGGGAGGCCTCAACAGTATTTACTTTGCGCTTGTTGAGATTCCTGCGCCCAGGGGGAGTTGGAGCATGCGAGGAGGCAATGGTTTTGGAAGGTGAGGCAGTAGATTTGGGCGAAGGAGGAGGTTTGGTGGGGGAGGCAAAGGATGGGGGGGACCCAGGTTTTTGGCATGGGTGGGGGACTTCGTTGATGAGGCAAAGCCAGCCAAAGGAGCAGGGGTGGGGTCATCAGAGCTGGGTTTATCATTGGAGAGTGAAAGGGCAGGGCTAGGAGGAGCATCAGGATCCAGAGCCACCGAGTTCAGAGGAGAAATGATGATAGGGGGTTAGCCATCATGTGGTAATAAATGACGACAAACAGGCCTTAGTGGGTAGGGGTGGTCTACTTGCTACGGGCAGCTTCAATGGAGAGGCCCAAAGAGCGATGGAGGAACCCAGGAATGTTCATGGGGCAGTAGTCGCAGACATTATTGATGAGGGCAAGGTGAAAGCTGGCCATGGGTTTGGAAGGATCATCGCAGGAAAGATACTACATGAGGGGAACAACCATCGAGGGAAAAGTGTCAAGGAGGGAATCGCGGATCAGGGCATGGCCATCCCACTGGAAATTTTGGTAATTGGGAAAACCAGCCAGCTTCGGCTCCTAGCAGTGCTTGTCTCTGTGGACCAGACGACCATTGACCGAAAGAGCAGCAATGTCACCGAGCAATTGGGGTGTCACCTCGAACCAGAAATTGCGAACACAGACATGACCATTGGACCAGGTACGAACAAAATTGGATGTAATGTCCTTCTTTGGGCCATGGAATTTGGAGATCAACGTCAAACCTTTTGGTGTCGGTAGGGGGGGGTGGCCACTAAATGGATGGATGAGAGAAGGGAAAGGGAAAGGGGAGGGGGGGGGGGGGGGGCACACATAGGCCAACGATGTATAATGATGAGGATAGGGAGGATTGGCCTAGCGGTAGGATTTAAAAAGGTTAGGAGGGGTTGGAAGGTCAAGCCATAACAGGTAGGATGGTGGCACGAGGACTGGAGGCCGATATGGGGATGGGAGAACGGGGGTAAGGGCATTGGGGAAAAGTCCACATGGGTGGAGATGGATGATAGTGAGGCGGGCACAGATTGATGGGGGAAGCCACAGGGGGAGGAAGCCACGTGGGAAGCATTGAAAGGGCGTAGAACCCCTTGGGACACAGCATAGATAGACCTTGAGATGCAGCTACGTAGAAGACTCATGGTAATCGGAGCTTTGAGAATCGTCATGACACAGAGCCAATTATGGTATGTCTATCGCGGGCTTTCGAGAGTGCCAATCGAAGGACATCTAGTGGGAAGGAGTGGTGCCACACTTCCAAAGAATGTTTACCCAAGCCGATATTTGCCAACCTGTCAGCAATCCTATTCGCCTCCCTGAACACGTGATTGGTTTCCACTTGGCTGTGACTGCACAGGAGGGCCCGAAATTCGTTGATCAGAGTCCTAATGTTCCACGGGGGGTCCTTGTTGGAAGTCAAGTAGCCAATGACGATGGCAGAATCACCTTCGATGTGGATCCCAGAACGATGATGCTTGGTGAGTTGGAGGCCATGCCACAGAGCCCAAGCTTCGGCCACATTGTTGGTCTTGTGGTGAAGGTTCTCCACAAAGGCAAGAATAATGGAGCCATTGTGATCCCTCACAACACCCCCCGTAGCAGCCAACCCAGGATTTCCCTTGGAAGCACCATCGAAATTGAGTTTGATCCAACCTGCCATGGGGGGATGCCAAACGGCCGTGGAACGGGGATGGGGGGCAGGGGGGTCCCACTTGGGGATGGGGATGCCGAGGGAGGTAAGGATGGAGACTTCCACGGGGCTAAGGGGAGCACAGACCCAGGGGATGAGCTAGAAATTCTCGATGGCAAAGGTCAGGGATTTGATGGCGATCGAAATAGGGTCGATGGAGGTCTCCGAAAAGACTCGACGATTTCGTTCGAGCCAAACTTGCCAAACAAAGTGATGGAGGCAAATCTTCCATAGGAAGGCAAGCTTGGGGTGACGGAAGGGGGTGGGCCACTGGGCGAAGAGTTGCAACAGGGAATTGGGATGGACCCACTGTATCTGAAAGGAGGAGTTCAAGAAGTCGAGGCCCTCTCTAGTGAACGAGCAATCCACGAACAGATGGTTAACCGATTCCCAAGCAGATAAACACAGGTGACATCTGTTGGGGACAGGGATCCCCCTTTTCATCAAATTGTCAGTGGTGAGCGCCTTATTCTGGATAGCAATCCATGCAAAAAACTTGATCTTTGGGATGAGATGCTTGATCCAAACTACAGCAGGGGGAAAGGACGTTCTGGGAGCAGCCCTAATGAGGGAGAACGTGGACTTGACAGAAAACTCACCACTGTCGGTCTTGGCCCAGATCAGACGGTCACATGAAGCAACAGTGGGGATAAGGATGGTTCTTAACAATTTGGATAACCGGGTGCCAGCCCTGCCTGGGAAGCTCCTCCATTGATTTTGGTCGTCAATGTAATCTTTCACTCTTCGGCCCCAAGCTCTCTCAGAGTCCTGACGTAACACAAAAAAATAGGGATAGTCATTGAGGGGTTTTTCCTTAATCCAAATGTCATCCCAGAAGCTAATAGATGAACCATCCCCTAACAGCCATCTGATTCCTTTGGAGACGAGGGGTCTGGCATGGAGAACTGCTTTCCAGAAGGCCGAACCATTGGAAGGGATGTTGTTGTTTAGCAATGAGTTGTGCTGCAAGTACTTGTCATGAATCATGGAGACCCACTCCACATTGAAGTTGGTGAGCACCTTCCAAGTTTGTTTAGCCATCAAGGCAAGATTCATATCAGCCGACCTTCTCAAACCAAGGCCCCCAAGAGCCTTAGGTTGACACACCTTTTCCCACCTGACCAGATGAAACTTGCAAGAATTTTTAGGTCCACGCCAAAGGAAGGATCTCTGGATTTGCTCGATCTTGGAATGCACCGAAACAGGAGCTTTGAAAATTGACATAAAATAGATGGGGATGCTTTGGAGAACCGCCATAGTGAGCGTGGACTTAGCAGCTTGGGAGAGAAGGGAGCCTTTCCAAGCGGCTAATTTACGCCTGATTCTATCGACAACCCCATCCCACATAGCAGCCTTGGGGCTTTTGGTGAAGAGTGGAAGGCCCAAATAGGTCATGGGAAGATCTCCAATGGAACATTGAAGGGTGCGAGCAATATTTCATTGTCTGGGACCCGAGGTGTGGAGAAAATAATAGCTGCTTTTCATGTAATTAATCTCCTGGCCAGCAGCAGAAGCAAAGGTGTCAAGGATCCGCTTGATGCGTTTGGCTTGAGGGACAGAAGCCAGAGTTGCAATGATAGTATCATCCACGAACTATTGGTGGGATAAGGGGGGAGCGTGAAGACGACTGGAGCCCAGAAATACCCTGATCAGTGATAGCCTTTTTGATAGTTTTGCCCAAGGATTCGGCTAAAATGATGAAGAGGAAAGGGGACAAGGGGTCGCCCTGACGAATTCCCCTGGAGCTTGGAAAGTAGCCAGCCGCCGACCCATTTACTAGCATAGAGAACCATGGGGCTGAAATGCAGCCTTTGATGAGAGTAATCCAGTCCTTGTGAAACCCGAATTTGTCCATGACTTTTAGCAGAAAGTCCCTGTCAACTCTGTCAAAGGCTTTGCTTATGTCTAGTTTGATAAACATGGCAGCTTTCTTATTGCAGTGGGAGGAGTGAAGGGATTCATGGAGGGAGATGATACTGTCAGTTATGGACCGCCCTTCGACAGAACTCCCTTGGCATGGGTCAATGATGGATGGGAGGATTTGCTTGAGCCTTTGAGCCAGGGATTTGGTTAAGATTTTATAAATAATGTTGCACAGGTTGATAGGTCGAAAGTCATTCATGGATTTGCAGTGGGGGCTCTTAGGAATCAAAGCAATGAAAGTGGAGTTGGTCCCACGGGGGATGATTTTAGTGTGCTGCATCTCTCGAATGGCATAGACGACCTCGTCCCCGATCACCTCCCAAAAGGTTTGGAAGAAGCGGGGAGGAAACCCATCGGGCCCAGGGGCCTTGTCGCCCTTCATGGCGAAGAGGGCATCTCTGATTTCTTTGGCCTCCAAAGGTTGAGTCAAAAACTGGTTCATCTCCAGGGTGATGAGAGTGGGAATGTTGTTGAGGAGGGAGGCTTGGGCGGGCCCATCATGGGGAAGTTCAGAATTTAGCAAGTTGTTGAAGAAGGAGGAGGCTTCATGGCGAATCTTGACAATGTCCTGGGTGGTTGTGCCATCGACGAGAAGAAGCTCCTTGATCTTGTTGGTACTCCTGTTGCGGAGGGTGGATGCATGAAAAAAACTAGTGTTGGCATCCCCTTCCTTGAGCCACAGAGCCCGAGACTTCTGCCTCCAGAAGGTTTCTTCTTTGGCTAAGATGTTGTGGTGCTCAGAAAGCAAGTGTTTTTCCTCATCCCTCAACGCAGGGGTCCACGGCCTATGCTGACCCAGGTGATCCAGCAGCAAGAGGCGGTCAGAGATTTCCTTTTTGGCTTTGAAAATGTCCCCAAACACTTCCCTGTTCTAGATTTTGAGGCCTTCTTTGATGATTTTCAGTTTCTGAGACACACGGGAGATGGTTGACCCATGGACAGAGGTGGACCACCATTCTTGAATCTTCAGTTTTAGCTCCGGATGGAGAATCCACATGCTTTCGAACCGAAAGGGGGTCTTGAAGGAAGGGGCTTTATTGGACTCAAGAAGAAGAGGGGAATGATCTGAGCCAATGCGCGAAAGGGGAATGAGGGAGGTATCACCAAACAAGGGAATAGCTTGCTGGGATAGGAAGAAACGATCCAACTTAACTTGAATGTGGTCCGCTCCAACTCTTCTGTTACTCCACGTGAATTGATGTCCCCGGAGTTGAATGTCCATGAGCTCATTATCACGAACAAAGTTCTGGAAGTCACTGATGCTTTTAGCCGACACACTGGTTCCTCCTTTTTTTTTCAACCGCACAAAGGGGGGAATTGAAATCTCCAGCCACCATCCATGGGAGGTTAGAGACCGCGCTCTTCATGAGTGACAGGGAGGCCCACATGTTGTTTCTGTCCATAGGATTGTTGGGAGCATAGATGTTGGAGAGTACCCACGTGAATTTGTTTTCCTTGCAGTAGAACGCCATGTTTAGGGATCTGCTAGAATAGGATATGATTCTTCCTTCAACAACTTCTAGGTTCCACATGCACAGAAGGCCTCCAGCAGTCCCTTCAGCTGGAGATGCTGCCCATTGACCTTTTTTCCAGATCTTAGGGGCAATACTAGTGGTTCTGTCATCATCAATATTTGTTTCCTGTAGGAGAAGAATAGATGGATTGTGGTCTTTTCTTATGGATCGAGCTAACCTTTGTTTGCTCCTACTATTGAGGCCCCTAATGTTCCATGAAAGGATCTTCATCTAGATGATTTGGGGGGTTTTTTGCCTCCTTTGTTGAGGGTAGGAGGAGGTTTGGAACTTCTGCTATCATCTCTCTGTTGATTGAAAAGGGTTTCAGACAAGGTTAGTTGCCTTCCATCAACCACTTGGTCGTCAGCCTCTTTCCTGATTAGCTCGTTGTTAGGGGGTCTCCCTCTTTTTCTTTCAGCACCAGAGTCCACCAAGCCTTTTTTGCTTCTAGTGATGATGGGAGGGGGTTGGTCCGAGGAGTCCGAGTCCGAGCCGGAGGGAGAAAGGGGATCCTCAATAGGCATGCCTGAAGAGGGGGAGGGGTTAGGAGTAAGCAGGGGTTCTACAGAGGGGGGATCGGTGAAGGTTGCAGGGATAGGCCGAGGGGAACCTAATGTAGAAGGTAACGGGGATGACAGGCCTTGGGACAAGGGGTTGGTTGCGAGGAAATATTCGGGGAAGAGGATCTCATCCTCCGTAGATAGGAGAGGACCGAACTTATTAGGAAAGGCAAACATGGAGCATACCTGATCAGGGTGCACAGAAGAAGCGGGAGCGGGAGACTACTGCGGACCAGTTTGAATCGCTTTCTCGTTGTTGTTCGTCGGTCTGGATGGCCGATCACCGCGCCTAGGATGGAGGAGCTCCTTGCCCTGAGTTGGTCGTTGAGGCTTGAGGGAAGGACACTGCGATCGAAGGTGGCCCTGGGAATTACATTCGATACAAAAGGGGGGTTTGTTTTCGTATTCGATAGCCTGGCACCAATGGAAATCGCCATAGATGAGGTTGACGCGGGTGGGGAGCTTGGACGCAAGGTTGGCGTTGACACAAATGCGGGCACAAGCCATGCGAGATCGGGCTTTCGTTGCAGGGTCTAGGGCCACCGTTTTCCCAATGTAGTCACCAATCCAACGGAGAATGTCTTCATGGTAGAAATGGATGGGAAGCTCCGGGAGACGAACCCATATAGGCACAAAATTGATGTCCTGAGTGCTAGGGCAAAAATATTCTCCCCATTTCCTTAAAAATAAGCTTTTCCTACCAAAGAACCAGGGGCCTCCGGTCAGGATGCGATCATGGTCCTCTTGGTTATTCAAGCAGATCAGGAAAAAACCTCTGGTAAGGGCCACCAGCTGGAGATCTCCGAGCACACGCCATTTGAAGCCAGCCCATTTTCGGATGGACTCCATATCGGGACGCCCTCCAAGAAATTTGCCCACAAGGGAAAGAGATTCGAAGGAAAGCTTTTCCTTCATGAGGGAATCCGGGAGGACCAAGTTCTCACCATCCACGACAGGGCGAACAAGATCAGAGGCGGGAAGGGGTCGGTGGAGCCCCACAACCTTTTGCAGGTACGACACTGTAGTAGTCCCTCCCGGGTCGGGCCCAAAGGGTGGGCCATCCGGGGGATCTCCCCAGGCTCCAGCATGGCAGAGGAGGGAGCATCGGGCGAAGGCCCACCAATAGCAGCAGATAGGCAGGGGCAGGGGCGGAGGACGCAGGGCACGCAGAAGGAGCGGGAAACATTTTCTCTTCCTCACTAATGATGATAAGTCTTCATCTTTTTAAAATTTTGAAAGTTTCTTTTTTAGTTCTTTTTAATTCTCAAAAATATTTCTAAAAGTGTTTTTATTCTATTATTTTAATCTAAGATGCCATTGATTTAATCTATTTTGGAAGTATATACAACCCACTATTTCTTGAAGAATTCCATGAAGAATTCCATGTTTGCACTATCATATCAACAAACTAAGGAGGTCTTCCCATAGCTACTCATATATAAATTATGATATTTTTTTGAATTCACTTACCACAATTTTAACTCTTATTATATAGTGATCCAAATAGATCCTTGTCAAGGTATAAATTGTAGCACTAGTGCCTTCATCTAGCCAATTAATTGAGAGTATGCATTTGTCCATTTTTTCAATGTCAGGTTTTGATCTATCCTGTTTTTGGTCCATGTATAGTTGTCCTTTTCCAAATCAACCTCTCATAGATTACTATTTTGAATGAAAGCTGAGAAATCTCTCATTATTTGGGTTATTTTTCTAATTCCTCTAGAATTTTCATCCAACTTGGTTATGGTATTAAAATCTCCTATGATCATGAATCAAGTTTCTTGGCCTTTACTTCTCATAAAGGCTTCAATCCCACTCAATACTTCTAATGTGTCTAACTAAGTTGTAGGTCCATAGACATTGGTAAGGATGGAATGAATATCTATAAAGTAAGCATGTGACTAATGAGGCTATCCAATAACTAGTTTTATGAATTGTTTCATAGTGGTTTTAACTAGATTCCAACATGTTAGACTTCCCCCTGTTGCTTCCTTTGAATCACTAGCATCCCATTCACATCTTGCCCACACTGCTTTTATACTATTGGAAAATTCTTCCTTTGTCATTTTAGTTTCCTTGGATACAAATAATATCAATATTATTACTTAAACAAAGGTCCTTGATACACCTCTACTTTAAGAGGACATTAACACCCCTTATGTTCCATGAGATGCAAATCATGTGTCATTAGGGGTTGATGGCCCCTCCTTGAACTACCAATATCATTTTCTTGTTTGGTAAAAAGAAGCTTAACCAACTTAGATTGTGTTTCTTTCTCTATGTTTGTTCTTGCTTCCTTGGCTCTTGCTTGATAATTTGAAGGTTTTCCTCTTTTTGCCTTGCCAATATCAAGAGTAGGTATTATTATTCTATTCCTTAATATTCTTTCATAACTTTCCTTTTCATTAGATATATCCTCTCTTGGCTTTGCTAAGGAAGCTTTAACTTATCTTGCTCATTTTCTGGTATTTCCTTGTTAATGGTAGAGGTATTAACATCTAACACTATGTTTTCTCTACCACTTTCCTTCTCATGAATGGTGCATGGTACTTTGAGAGAGTTCAAAATCTAATGAGGTGCATTCCTTAGGTTTAGCATGATTATTGTAATCTAACAACATCATCTTATAGCTTGAATTCTTGATTTTCATTTTCTGGATCTTTTCATTTTTTTGTATGAATACAAATATTCTAGAATTCAACATCCTTTAACATTTTTCTATAGTAGCCTTCACAATACCAAACCTTCACCTCTACTATCTATGCATTGCATCTTAGTAAAGTAATATTTCCAAAACATAGCACTATCATAGTCCACTTTACTAAATCTAGATTGCTGGTTTCCTACCTAAAACACAAGTGCAACCACAAAAATTATAATAAATAGTTTATATGAAAACACATTATTGTTATAAAATAAAGTAGATATTACCAATGGAAAAACATTGAAGTAAAACATAATCATTATTTGATTCAAATAGTCAACATTTTTTTGTTAGCTAAATTACTACTTCCTCTAACCATGGAAAGGAGAATTTAACTTCACAATCCTCAATCAAAACCCCTCTATTGGCTAGCCTATCTGTATATTTGTTTCCTTCCCTTAATGTATGTGTAAACCTGATTTCTTCAAACTCTTTAGCAAGATCTTGAATTTCCACAATTATCTCTTGTATGTTTAATGGAGTGTTTGCTTTCCTCAAAATTGCATTTATTACTATTAGAGAATCACCTTCTATCAATACTCTGCTCCATTTCATTTTTTTGCATATGTTTAACCCTTCTAAAGTTGGCCAAGCTTTAGTTTCATTATTTATCTTAAATCCATTATTGAAAGCATAATGAAATAAAATCTCTCCTCTATTATTTCTAATTATTCCTCCTCCTACTGGTCCTGGATTGCCTTAAGATGCTCCATCAAAAATCAATTTAACCAACTCCACATCTAGTGGTTTCCACTTTATATTCTTTGCCTCATTTTTGCTTCTGTTATATCCAACATCATAATTTCAACCAAGGATCTCTGTTTCTAGATTAGGGACTGGGTGAGATGATAGGGTTGGTTTAGACTCCTCTATGGCTAAACAAATATTCCTTTTCATACCTCTAATTTGCTTTTCTTTCCTTTAAATATTATTCTATTTATTTCTAGCCATATAGTCCAAAAAATTGTATCTTTTGATATATCCCATAGTCTGTAAAACCCCACTTTTATAAGTGTTTTATCATTGCTTTAACCATTCTTCAATTTTTTTATTTATCACCATGCATTTACCAAACATATTAAGAATCCATTGTCATAATTTCTAAACTATTAAGCAATGTCCCAAGAGATGGTCTATACTCTCCTCCCCTTTTACAAAAAACACATTGAGAGGGGCCATGAAAACCCCTTTTCATAAGTTTATCCTAAGATAAAATTCTTCTATGATCTACTAGCCAAACTAACATTTTGATTTTAGGAATGCTTGGGTTATCCCAAATATCTCTCCATATTCTAATGATATTACTATTTTGTTGGTGTTTTATATTATATCCACTTTTTATTGTGTATTCTTTTGATCTGGTCAACTCCCAAATCAATTTATCCTTGGCTCCCCTCGAAATAATCACGGTTGTTATCTTTCTACTCAATTGCCTCCTAACATCGATGTCTTGTATACTTGTAAAAAAATATTCTTTTTGTTTGCATCTTCCTTCCTAATCCTTGTACAAAATTATCAGTTTTTTACTTATATTAAAATTTGGTAAATTATTTCTTAAAGTTTGTTTAAACAATTTTGAACTTGGAGTTATGTTAAATATTTATATATGAGAGGTATTTCATACTTTTTATTTTTAATAAGTAGGTATTTCATACTTATCATAATATTGAACATGTTCTTTAAGACACGTTAATATTTAATATAAATTTTTTGAAATATTTGAATACAAAAAAGTATAAAAATTTATTTGTGTTTATTTTTTTATTTATATATATATATATATATATATATATATATATATATATATATATATATATATATATATATATATATATATATATATTTTTATTTATTTATTTATTTATTTATTTGGTTAGTGTGAGAAACCCCTATGACCAACGCTCAGGGCTGAGCAATAAATTTTTTATTTGGTTAGTGCAAGAAACCCCTACGACCAACGCACAAGGCTAAGCAGTCTCCTCCCAACCATGACCCCTTGTAAAGCCAAGAACTATGCTTATCAATAGGGAATTTAACACACAACCACCACACACCCACCCCCTCACACACTCGCCCACATTGCGGTTTGAAAAAACCTTTTATTAAGTAAAATCGTTCCCCGTATTCCCTAGAGGCCAGGACTTTCTATTCCACGAGGCATGTCCCATCCGGTTATACCCCTCAGGCTAGCCGGGGAGGGGGTTTGTGTATCTGGTGTAGGCTTCCAGGATTGAACCCCGGACCTCCTTTCGAGGATTGAGGGAACTTGCCAGTAAGGTACCTGGTGCAGATACTTATTTGTCTTTATTTTTAATATTTATATCATAATAACAATTATTTCATAGATCTAGGAGGTGGAGGACATGGTAATAATGAGAGTTGGAAAGAGAATCGTAGGAGGGCTAGGTGATAGAGCATGTGAGTGGGGAGGTCAGGAAATGCCAGATGATCTAGGTTTTTGGGCCCATGCAAGCAAAAGATCATATTTAGGGCCCAATTTGACCCCATAAACAAAAAGGGACCCTCTTTGGGTTTAAATTCTTTTGGGAGAAACCCTAGGAAGCTCTCTTTTACAATACTTTGAGAGAAAAAGATAGTTGGCAAACAAAATCCTTCTTAGAATTATCATTTTAGATAGCAAAGGATAACTCAACTATTGCAAGCGGAGGATGACATCCTATGGTTTGAGTGGATGAAAACATCTAAAAATAAGACGAGCTCAAAAATAGTTATATTTGTAAGTTTACTGGAGAATGTCCAGATCTATTGGCTATAAAAATCTATATTTGCTTAAAATGAACATTAAGTGGTGAAGCTTTTGTAACCATAATGGTAAATATTTTTTTCTAGTAACTTTTGCTCAGAAGAAGATTGTGTTAAGGTTTTTGTAGGTGGACCATGGTTCATGGGTGATTCAGGTTTATACATGTAACCATGGGAACTAGGGTTTAACCCAAATCAATAGGTGGATAATGTTCTAATTTGAGCCCAAATATTTGGTCTTTGAATGGAGTTATGGCTAGTAAAAATCCTAAAGGGCATTATAAATGTCTTTGGGGAGTATGTAGATATTTGAGAATTCTAGGTGCAGGAAAACAACGAAATGAAGCAACAACAACCAGAGGCAAAAGGAAAAGAAAAAATAAATTGAACAAGAAATTATAGGCAAACAACAGTCATATGATATTGATAATGAGTTGGTCCCAATATTCAAATGATATAGATATTGAGTTGGCCCTTATAAAGTATTTAGTTACCTTATAGGAGAAATAAATAGCAAAGGAGGAGGATGAAGTATCAAGCAAGGAAATAACACAACCATACAAAACCCAGGAAAAGGAAGAAAGCCATGAAGAGTTGTATAAGGATGTTGAGGAAGAGAAGAAAATATAAATTTCAAATAAAGGTGAAATCATTCCAAAAATAGATAAAATTAGGAAAAAAAAGAAAAAAGAGAAGGTAACAATACAACTAAAAGAAAAGGAAAAGAGCGCAGGTTGAAGATTAATTAGTGGATGAAGGCAATTGGAAGCAAGTTCAACATAGAATACACAACAACAAGAAGTTAGTAGACACGAGAGACATGGGTAGAAGTAAAGGTAGAACCCTAAGTCAATGCAAAAAGGGAAGTAGCAAATGATAGACAAGCTCACATCAAGAAAGTCTTTAAGGGCATCAAAACCCCCGTTAAAGGGCATAAATGATTTTTCTCTCATAGAATATCAAGGGCTCTAACACCCATGGGAAACACAGTTTGTATAAGTTATATATAAATAGCCTGGGGTAGAAAGAGTCATGCTGCAAGAGATTAATTTGGGAGCAGAAAAAGTAAAAAAAATCAACAAAAATATTTAGAGTATAGGAGAGAGTGTAGGGATATCATGGAAGGAGCTTTTGAAGACTTTTTGTCTTGTAACTAAAGTTTTATGTTATTTTAATCATTGGTTTTTGAGGTGATGGTATTGCAGATAATTGTAGATTTTAAGTTGATAGTATGCAAAGGAGATTAATTTTTCTAGTTAAATAAGATGTATGCAATGGGAAGAATGATACCCTTTTTGAGGTTTTTTTTTATAAGTAGTTTGACAACCTAATAAAAAACCTCATTTACCATAATAAAAAAATATTTCATACATACTATATAGATGAAAATCATGGATGTATATATATTTTGACATTTTTTTTTAAAGTGTGTGAGGGGTGGGTGTGTGGTGGATTTGTGTTAAATTCTCTATTGATAAGTATAGCTCTCGACTTTACGAGGGATCATGGTTGGGAGGAGGCTGCTCAATACGTCGGTCATAGAGGTTTCTCACAATAACCAAATTTAAAAAATCCTTAATTTTATAATTGATATATATATATATATATAGGAGAGTTGGTTAATAACTGGCCAGCCTATATATGTCTCGTTCTTGTTGACCCGATGTGAGATGGGGGCCACCGATCGCTCGATGTCCGTACCATCATCATCGGTCTGACACGTACTCAGAGGATTCAGAGCAGACTACTACCTTTGCAAAGGGTTGGCTTCCCCAAAGGTTTGAACCTAGGTCTATTCTTGGTAATTGATGTATCTTTAATAAGATAATTAGAAACTTTTAAAGGTCTCCCTTAAAATTAAAAAAATAATTATTGAACAGTAAGTAAAGTTTTAAATGTTTCTCATATCAAACTACTTAATCTTTGAAATCATGATCTTGTTTTTATATAATCTTTGTACCTGCCTATTCAAATTAGCACTTGAAATATTTCTTAAATTTATTTTTATTTTTTTGGGTAGGCTTCCCCAAGGTTTGAACTTGGTAATTGATATATCTTTAATAATAAGATAATTAGAAAGTTTTAAAGGTCTCGCCTTTAAAATAAAAAATAATAATTATTGAACAATAAGTAAAGTTTTTTTTTTTTTTTAATATGAAAAAGCCATTATATTAATAAAATAATGTTTAATCATACAAAAAAGGGTGGTGGGATTAGCACACCCCGTAAACCAATACATTAACCATTGTGGTTAAGAGTATACAAGAGTGTCAGAAACAGTCCACAAACTGTCAATAACAACTGCCAAAACAGTATTAAATATGCATTCGAAAAGAAAGAAGCCGAAAAATTACTGCCATCTGGAAGGGGAAGGAAGATACACATGACTCATAATGCAGGGTGCATTCCCCCGATGATCCATGAGGGTACGCAAGTGCTACAGCTCCACCTGTACTTTTTTAACTTGTACTTGAATCTGTAAAAAGTTTTAAATGTTTTTCCATATAAAACTACTTTATGTTTGAAATCATGATCTTGTTTTTATATAATCTTTGTACCTTCGAAATATTTTTTATTTTTTATTTTTTTTTAATAATACTTCTTATACATATATATGTGGGGATCAGCCAGAATCACATCACCAATTTAAAATATTTATATTTATATAACATTAAATATTAAAATTTAATATTTAATTAAATATTAAATTTTAATATTTAATATTATATAAAATATAATATTGATTTACCGACAAGGATGCCACTTGCATTATCGGTGATGTGACTTGGGTTCAATCCCCATGGTGGATGTGTATAAAAAGTATTTCTCACAAATTAAAAATATTAAAATTTAAAAACATCTTTGATACATGATATTATTTAGGTGGTTTTTATTTAACAAATTGCAAACAAAAAAATATCGAAACATTCTACAACATTGACAATTTTATATTTAATTCAATAAACAAGTTTGATGCAATTTATTAAAGAATAATGCAATAACAATTTAAGTTTAATATTTTCTTAGGCTTATTTATAAATCCAAACAAATGAACAAGTGAATAATGGAAGAGATCTAAGTTTTGAAAAAAATTAATTATAAAAATGATTTTTAATTTATTAAAAAAAATTAATTTCAATACAATTAATAAAAAAAGACATATTTTTAAATGATACCAAATTTCTTCAATAATATTTTATTTTTATTTTTTAAATTTATCGAATATTGATTTACTACTTAATTGATAAAAATTGATAATCATTAAACTTAAACAAAAAAAAAAATCTTAAAAAAAAAAATTTAAATGATTAAATATCTATTCACATAATATTTTTTTGGATGAAAAAGCCATTATATTAATAAAATAATGTTTAATCATACAACAAAGGGTGGGTGGGATTCGCACACCCCATAAACCAATACATTAACCTTTGTGGTTAAGAGTATACAAGAGTGTCAGAAACAGACCCACAAACGCCAATAACAATCGCCAAAACAGTATTAAATATGCATTCGAAAAGAAAGAAGTCGAGAAATTACTGCCATCCGGAAGGGGAAGGAAGATGCACATGACTCATAATGCAAGGTGCATTCCCCCAATGATCCATGAGGGTATGCAAGTACTGCAGCTCCACCTGTACTTTTTTAACCTGTACTTGAATCTGTAACCAACAATCAAAGAATATATTATATTTATCAGCAACATAGAAGACATGTCCGATATCTTGCTGAGAAAAATAGCTCTATTTCGGGACTTCCATAGATAAAACAAGGTACCAATTCTAAAAATGTTCCAAACAACATCCAAGTTGAAGGAAAAAGTAATAGGGTCACCCAAAATAGCATGCACCCAAGTAAAATCCTCCTGCATAAAAGGTCTGAAAATTTCAAGAAGCCACTCCCAAGCTGATTGAGCCCGATCACAAGACCAAAAAACATGCAGTAAATCTTTCACTTGTCCACAAACTAGGCAAATGAGATTATGAACACCTAGATGCTTGAGCCTACTGCCAACAGATAACCCTTGATGTAAGAGACTCCAAGCAAAAAAACTCTATTTAGGTTCAATATAAGTAGCCCAAGCAATCCGAAACCTCTTATTCCATTGGGAGGGAAGAGAGACTAAATTCCATCTCGGAGTGAGCTTATCAACCATTGGAACTTGTGGGGTGAGCCATTTGTAACCAAGATGAGCTTTATATTGCAAAACAGGAAGCTCCCCAGGCCAACACCAATCTGACCACCAGGGTTTTTGAAAATGCTTATGTAGTTTTCTCCAAATAGAAAACGGAATACTATCAATAACCACCTCATAAGTGTCTCTATCACCAGGATTTAAATTGTGAATTTGAAAAAAACTTTCCCAGGGCATCCAACACTTGGCATGTCGGGAGAAGAAATCAAAAATGGAAGCAATACCACGCTTATAGAACCTCTGCGCTCTGACCCACTGCACCAGAGCTAAGGGAGAACCTTGCCAAGTTATAACAGGAGACCACCAAATATTCATGGAAGACAAAGAGGCACCGCTTTGTGAAAACTCCCTTTCCAACTAAGCTAGGGTTTGAAGGCCTCCCAGGCTTTCCAAATACTCTAAATGACAAAAGAACCTTTAACTTTAATAGGGACAGGGGCAGTAAGAATGGATTGCAATCCCACCCCTTTCCAAATTTTCTTCCCCTAAAGCAAACCAGAAGAAATGCAATGCCTGACCAACACTTTCCAAGATTCATCCCCAATTAAAGATCGGGTGATCCATTTAGCACAAAGGGTAAGACCTTGTCGGTGATAATCAAACAAACTCATGCCTCCACAATCCTTGGGCAAACAACAAATTTCCTAGGCTACCCCATGAAAACCTTGCTTGACAGAGTCTTTGGCCCACAAGAAGTCTCTCAGAAGCTTATCCAGTTTTTTATAACAAGATTTGGATGGAACCCAACAAGATGAATAATAGACATGGGTAGTGGCTAAAACCTTAGAACAAATCTGAAATTTTCTTGCCAGAGAAAGTTTCTTACTAGTCTAGTAAGAAAGCTTCTTTTCCACTTTATCAATAACATACTGCCACAATTGAGCAGAGGAACCATGAAATGCAAAAGGAATTCCAAGAAATTTAAACACCTCACCTGGATGAATCCAAGTCCATTGGAATTGATGTAACCAGAGTGTGGCGATTGAGATTGAGATTGTCAAAAACAGGATGTTTTTTTCCATTGTATAGAAGACCCAGAGGCTAAACAGAACACCTCTAAGCAACTAATAGCCGAGGAAAGGGATTGCTCATCTTCTTGAAGCGTTAAGAAGGAATCATCTGCAAAATGACCATTGACCAACTGACGGTTAGAATTAGGGAGAGCAATACCCTTGATTAATCCTTGATCCATCTTATGGGCCAACAAATAGCCAAAAGCCTCTGTAGCAAGAATGAAAAGAGATGGAGCAAGAGGGCACCCCTGTCTCACAGAGCGACCAAGAGAAATTGATCGAGATTGACTATTATTCAAGGTAAGAACATCGAAGCATCTTGAAATAACATAAGAATGGTGCTCACAAATACTGGCCCAAAACCTAGAGCCTGAAGCATGGCAGTTATGAAGTACCACTCCATCTTATCATAGGCTTTCTCAAAGTCTATCTTAATGAATAAAGCATCTTGTTCAAAAATTTTTGCCCACTCCATACCTTCCCAAACAGCAAGAACATTATCAAGAATGTATCTTCCCTTAACAAAGCCAGTTTGTTCAGGTCTGACAATCAAAGGGAGGAGATATTTAAGCTTAAGTGCAAGGGCTTTAGCAATAATATTGTAGCTCACATTAAGCAAGGTGATCGGCCTCCAATTGGTGGTGAGCTCAGGATATCCAAACTTAGGAATAAATTTAACATTGCCTTTGTTAATAATGGAACCCGAGTGAACCACATTGCGGGGGCTTCAAGATAAACTTTGTGGAGATCAGAACCAAGCATATCCCAAAATTCTTTATAGAATTCACATGGGAAGCCATCAAGCCCAGGTGCCTTATCATTGGCCATAAGTGACAAGGCAATTTTTAGATCTTCCAGAGAAAGAGGAGTGTCACAAAATAACATTTGCTCAGGAGAAAGCTTGTTGGGGACAACAGCGGTACAATCAGCAAGAGCTTGCCTTCTAGCATCATCAAGGGGTTGAGAAGCAAAAACACCTTGATAATGTGAAACAAATACTTTGACAATGTCTGAAAGATCTGTAAATCTCTGTCCATCAACTTGAATGGCTTGAAACTGAGAATGTTGAGCAGGAGGTTTGAGGCGCTGAAAAAATTCTTTGGTCACTCTATCCCCCACTTTGAGCCAATGCATTCTAGCACGTAATTGAGCCCCCTTTGCTTCATACAAATCAACCTTTTTTAGCTCATGTCGAATGGAAGAAACTTGAGATTGAGCAACAGAGTTGAAAGGAGAGGCTTCAAGCCTGAGACAGGCTTTGGATAGCTCACTTTGCAAGGCAGACTTAGCCTGTTTTCGTCGTTTTGCAACTTCAACACCCAGAGTTCGCAACACCTTAGTGGTTCGTTGAATGGCAGGATTCCACCATTATCCTTCCATAAATACCATCAGGTCTAGGAATCAAATTCCAAATGCGGCATATATGAGCTTTCATGCTAAAGCTATGCAAAAAAGAAACATTTAGGTAAAACTATGAAGAATGCACTCTAGGTTGAAAGTTTAACATTGCCACCAAGAATAAAATAGGTGAATGATCAGACAGTGTAGTACCAGGCAAAGTCAACACATACGGTGAAGAAGGCAAAATACGGGAGAACTGAAAGTTGTCACACTCAAAAATCATGGCTCTGTCCAATCTTACCAAAACCCTAGAAGAAGCAGCCTAAAAATTGGACCAGGTGTACCAAAGAGCCTGTAGGAAGTCAGAAGGCGAGAAGCAAGAATTAGGGTCATAAAGGCGAAGCTTGTTTTTCATAAAAAACCAAGCTTCTCTTTCACCTAAACACCACCGCATCGGGACATGACTGACCTTATCAGAAGATTTCTCCACCATATTAAAATATCCACGAGAGCACCCAAGTGGCAAATGGCGGATTCATGGCAAGCCATCTCCACAACTTGCATCTGTCAGAAGCGACATTTGAGGCATACACATTAACCACCCCAAGCGGTTTTCCACAGATCTCGAGCAAAATCCAGACACCTTGATTGGATGGGTCAACATCCCAAGTCACAACATTCTTTTGTAATCGAGGCCCAAGGATAGTGATGGCTCCTTTTCCCGGGGAATGCTTTGTGGCAAAAGAGGTACTTCGTGGCCACAAAAAATCACATGTACACTGCAGATTGAAATCAGAAATCTTAACTTCTTGTAGACATAAAATATCGAGGCTTCCATGCATTCGAGAAACATTTGACATATCATTTCGGACCAAATATTTTTTGATCGGGTTCGTCAGTCCTTGAACATTCCATGATAAAAAAATCATTGGGATTTGTCAGGATGCATGATCGCCATGACATCCTCTGCATCACCCAAACCTGTAAGTGAGCCAAAATAGTTGGAGGTTGCATGGAAAGCATCACTATTTAGTTGTCGACGTTTATCATTCCGAATAGGGCTATGAGAGCGACGAACCTTCAAGGCCCGACCCTCATCCACTGAAGAATTATCTGGACCTACCACTACCGAGGTCAAAGAAGGGCCCGACCAAAGAAGTTGAGACACTGGTGGAACTGGGGGTTGCATGTCAATAACTGGAGGGGCCATATCAACAGGATTCTGAACAACTTCAACAGAAGCTTGCATGTCTTGCTAGAAATCGAAGCTTCTTGTTGCTTAGTACCACGAGATTTCTTGCTAGAGACAGTAGTCCATTCTTCAGTGTTTCCCCGCGAGCCATTAGCAGGACCCGCAGGAGTGGGCGAGGGATTTGCCTTATATTTCCATTCCATCAAAGGGCACTCCCGAATTTTGTGAGCTGCAGATTGACACCGATAACAAGTATTGGGTAAATTGATATAGGCAACTCTTTGCCTTATGGATTGGTCCCCGATTTTAATATCAATAAACTCCTGCAAATCCTTAGTAAGGTCAACTTTGATACAAACCCTTCTAGTGGGTCGAGCAGAGAAAAACTTTTCTGGCTCAAGGCAAATAAACTTACCTAAGGGGGCAACTAAAGTCTGCAAAAAACCCCAAAAAGGAACAGGAAGACCAAGGAATTCAACCCACACCGGGACTTCTAGTGCAGCTTGATCACTGACTTGGAAATTTCGAGAGTAGGGTTCCAAAATCAACAGAGAATTACGGATAGTCCATGGACCCCTAGACAGAACCTTCTATGCTTGAGCTGGATCTGAAAAGCGAAAAAGGAAATACCCTTTTGTAAGGTTTTGTACATTCTCCACTTTGACTCCATATGGGCCACAAACTTACTGGACCCATGAACGAATAAGGGTATCATATGGGATACGACCCGAGAAAATAACCCACCGAGGGTATGACTCTCAAACCATTCACAAGTCGTATGGAATTCATGCAAAGGAATAATAGTTTCGAGGACGTAGGGCCTTTACCTCATGATACATTGTCGGAATGAACTTGCACGAACGCTTCCCCGGTACCATTGAGCTCTCCAACGGACTCAGAATAAATGGAGCCGACTGCATGAGCGACAACCATTAAAAAGGGTGAATTAACACCGCCTCAAGGCGGTGTTAATGCAACAGACAAGATTTTCCCACTGAAACCCTTACGAAAAACACACAGCCAATCTTGCCTCACATAATATTTCAAACCAGCATGAATGGAAATATTTAAGATGAAGAATTTGAATGTCCACATTACTCTAAATACCCGTTTATATATATAACATTAAAAAACTTTAAATTAAAAAATAAAAATTTCTCAGTTGAGTCGGTTGAATCAGCGTCAGTTTAATGATGGTCGTATTATTCAGGATATGTTTATGGAGGTGAGAAAAGGGTTATAGTGATAGTATTACAAGAGGCAATGCAACTTTTGACATGTAACGAGTTGTTCAAAAAAAATGTAGTTACCAATTCCTCTATCTATCAATCAAAAATAAAAATAAAAATAAAATAAAATTAACTCGCAACAAATTATTTATTCTTGTATATTATATCTATTTTCTTAAATTAAAGGATTCTCAACTTAAAAAAAATCAACAACATTAATAATGAAACGATTTGATTCTGTATCTAGTTTCTAAAAATGGGGGACACACCAGTTCTGCCCACAAACTGTTTCTTAAAAGTGGCCAAGTGGATTTAAATTATATAGCATCCTAGGGATGGATTTACAACGTCACATAAATGAACCATATCTTAAAAAAAAATCTTAATTTTGTCCGAAACAGAGGAGAGTCAAACCGTAACCACTAGTGTTGCGTAGTTGCTTGCTTTGACATCCTAATTTCCTGCTTGTTGAACAAGGCCTGAGATTAGGACCCTCATCATGTGTATTTAGGAGCGTAAACCCACCAACTACAGGATTTGCATCTGCTTTTTTTATATGCCTTGTTTGTTTTTTATTGAAAAACTCCATTTTCTTCTGTTCTAGACTCACCAACACATTTGCATCTGCTTTTATTATGCCATCTTTGTTTTTTTATTGAAAAAACCCATATTGTTTCTGTTCCACACTCACCAATCCTTCCTTAAGGGGTTGACTTTCTTTCCGATTCTTCCCCTCTCTGAAGGTGGAAAAAAATAATCTTGAAACGGCCATGTTCTGTAATTCATATTCAATGCAAAACCCTGGTTGTTTATTGACATCATATATATACTTATCTGGGATGAACTTGAACCTGCTCAATAAGCCCTATGTCTAACCCTTGGATCCCTCTTCTGCAGATCTGGGGATTCTAACACCCTTTGTGTGGGACAATCCTCATGTCAAGTGAGGTTTTTTTTCACCCCTAGACTCCAGGTTTCAGTGGTGTCCATTTGAGTACTCACACTCCTGGTTGGGTTTTAGTGACACCCATTTAAGGATTGATACTCCTGATTGGAAACCATTTGAGGATTAAAGGATTTTTGGATACCCAATTGAATTGAGTTCAAGGAAAAGATGAGTGGAAGGAGGGAAGGACCCCTGTTCAGGGGCGGTGGATCTATTTTTCGGGGGTCAAGGTTAGGAGCTGCAGTGGGTGCAGGAATCCTGCTAGGGCTCATCTGGGCTTATCTCTATCCCCATGGCTTTCTGCGTTCATCTGGACCAAATTATGTTTCAGAGGCTTTTTCCCATGTCTCACAACAGGTATTCTTCGTTGACCAGATCTCCCCATTTCTTTGAAAAGCGTTTTTATTTGAGAAAAAATGTGAAGAAATCAAATTTCTGCAATCCCCGATTGCTCTGTTCTTTCAAAATTGACGGCTTTGTATGAAAAATGTGAAGAAATCCATTTTTTAACAAATCCCCATTATTATTATTATTATTTTTATAAGGTCATGATTTTATAGAAAGTTTTTAAAGTTTAGATTATAATCCCCATATGCTGTTTTTGGGGAGAAAAAATGGTTTTTGTTGAAAAATGTAAACGGAACCAAATTTATACAACCTCTTGGTGCTTAGGTTTTCCATTTTAGACAATTAGAAGTTCAAAATCCATTTTAGACTTATCTGAAAAGCCATTTGTTTAATTGCCCAATATCCATTGCTTTATGTTGGCGTAATTAGAAAAGAAACAATTTAAAAGCCCAATGTGATTGCTTCTCAAATCTTATTTTCTGGTATCATTTTAATTAGAAGACAATGCAAAACCCTTGTTTTAGAGCTGTCTTCTGTAATTAAGATGTAAAAGTTGTTTTTGGATTTTATAAATTTTTCTTGTTTACAATGTGAAGTCATATTTTAGGTTATCTTTTGTCTTTATGATGTAAAAACCGTTTTTTTTTTTTTGGTTGGGTTTTAGGTTCATTTATCATCATGTGAGTCTCCAGAAAGAGTGAAGCTTCTGAAGTCACAGTTGCATTCACTGAATGAAATTAATGCAAAGCTTAAGAATCAAGTAAGAGAGCTGAACTTGAAGCTTCAACAAGCAGAACAAACCAAAGACAATGCCCAGAAGCAGTTTTTGACCTTGGGGTCTCAGGTGAAAGCAGGGCCCATGGGGACTGTAAAGAGTTTAAGAACAAATCCCACGGTCGTACCAGATGAATCAGTCAATCCAAAACTAGCCAAACTTCTAGAGAAAGTTGCAAAAAACCAAGAGATTATTGTTGCTCTTGCCAATTCCAATGTTAAGGAAATGATAGAAGTATGGTTTGAAAGCATTAAAAGAGCGGGCATTACTAATTATCTTGTTGTTGCATTGGACGACCCAATCGTGGACTTCTTGCAGTCGAAAAATGTCCCAGTGTATCGAAGAGATTCAACATTAACAAACTTACAGAAAAAGGGAAATAACCATGCAGTCTCGGCTTTAAAATTTGGATTATTGAGGGAATTTTTGCAGCTAGGGTATAGTGTTTTGCTATCTGATGTAGATATTGTTTATCTCCAGAATCCATTTGATTTTCTTTATAGGGACTGTGATGTAGAATCCATGACTGATGGACACACAAATATGACAGCATATGGGTACAATGATGTTTCTGACGATCCTAAAATGGGTTGGGCTCGTTATGCTCACACAATGAGGATATGGGTTTATAATTCTGGCTTTTTCTACATTCGACCTACCATTCCTTCAATTGAGCTTCTGGATCGAGTTGCTGATCGGCTTTCCAAGGAGGATGCTTGGGATCAGGCAGTCTTCAACGAGGAGCTTTTTTACCCATCTCATCCAGGTTACGAGGGGCTTCATGCATCAAGACGAACAATGGATTATTATCAATTTTTGAATAGCAAAGTTCTTTTTACAAGGTTCAGGAAGGATTCAGATATGGCCAGCTTTAAACCGGTTGTTGTCCATATCAATTATCATCCAGATAAGCTTCCCAGAATGAAGGCCGTTGTCGAGTATTATGTTCACGGAAAGAAAGATGCTCTGGACCCATTTCCTGATGGCTCCAGTTGGTGATTATTGAGTGAAGCATAATTATAAGTTGGTAAAGAGATTGAGCAATATGAGATGTTTCTCATTCTTAGCTCCCTTCTCTTTTGGCAATCTTCAGTGTCTACAGCAAAGTTGAAAATCTTTGATGTCTTGGCTGCCTCCAATATATGTTCTTAAGCTTTGTGTCAATTTGATGCTGCATGGATGTTCACTGTTTGGCATTAGAGGATTTCCAATCACACTTTCTGAGCTTTCTAATGGTGTTTCTTTTCTGCCAAGGAATGTAAAATCTTTGCTTTGTCTTTTCAATTTTGAACTGCAGAGGATTTCCTGTTTTTGACTTCTAAAATAAGCTCATTGCAAGTCTTTCAGATACTATGCTATACCATGACTACTTTTTCCCTTGCCACATGCAAGCCTTCATCTGAGTTGCTATTGACTTTGATATAGCAGGATGCTAATTCGTATTCTAGATTTAATTTTCTAAAAAATAATCATGTTCATGGTCAGTAAAATGCTTGATTCTCTTTTATTCAATTTTTGAGGATTGTAAATTAATGTTCCAGTCTGGCTTATGATTGTATGTTTCTGGAGAAAAGGGAATATCCACTGGTGTTATTTGCCCTACTTGCAAAATTGTGTATTAGAGTAGACATCTATCCTAGACACAATATGAGAGGTGAGGACTCTTCCTGGAAGGAAAAACTCCGTTAGTCTTGCGATCTCCAAAATACTTCCCATTATCCCTGAGCATCCACATTACTAATAAAGCACCCTTCATATTAGAGGAACAAATAGCAATCTGTGACTTTCCAGATTGGAAGAGTCCTAGCCTTTTTTTTCCGCTATACAATGCTATGTATGTAAGATGCATAATTTTAAGAAATTGTCTTCTAGTATTTCTCAAACAAATCATTTGTTGTATAAATGGCACATTTAATATTAGATGGTTTAGACATTGTGCTATACAGTTTATTGTTTTCTGACCTTTTTATTATTTCAACTGTATGGACAATTGCATAATACATCCTGGGTGTATATGGTCAATAATTCATTATATTCTCAGTTTCCTTTTTCTCTCTCTCCATGAATCAGAGATTATTAGTTCTGTTGAAAATTTTCAAAATTTGTGCTTGAAGTATATGTGTATGTTGTAATTTACAAAGCAAGTAATCCCTGTTTGGTTGTGAAATGATTGTGCTGAGCTTCCTGTCTGAAGCAATAAGGTATGCTCGATGATTTACACTGTAGATACTTCTAGCCTCTCTGCTAGCGTTTTTACAATCTCTTCCAAACTAGCTGATCTACACTGTTATTTTGCAATGATGCTTGTAATTGTTTTTCTGGTCACAATGGCTAGTACGAGCTTTTGGAGGCAAGCAAATTGTCATTTATAGCTTACTGTTATGCAAAAGTATTGATGGTAACACTCTCCAATGGTTAGGGAAACCTTTTAGCTACCAAATCTGTGGGGAATTTCTTCCATCAAATTTTGCATAGAACTCGCATCTGACCACATCTGTAGCGGTATGCCACACCCACTGTTGGGTGTGGTAATTTATCCGATCAATAATGTCTTGGATGTGGTGTTCTCCTGGACAATCACCTGATCAACACAGGCTTGGATGTGGTGTTCTTCAACACTAACACTTGCTGTTTCCACAGTTCACATGTCACCTGGGAATTGAACTTGGTTCTCCACATAGGGAGCCCACACAATTGATCACTTGAGCTTATCTCATTTGACAAATAAAGTTAAGGTAAACCTTGCAATAGAGCTCATGGAGAATGTGGGGCGGGCTTGGATCCTTAACATGGTTATCTTGACCCCTAGCTCGAAGTGTATACGTGGCAAAACATAGGGGTAGGCTTAGGTCCACGCATTGCTTTAAGTATGATCTTTACCTCAGGTACCCTATAGCTAGTACAAGATGCCTGCCCGTGAGAATGCAAGCTTGGATTACAGTGCGAGACTCCCTCCATGCCCCAAACCCATTGGGCAGAAAGTATTGTTGTAAATTGCATAGCCTCTGCAGTAATTATTTGACACAGAAATCAATGCTAAATCGATTGTGTTTGAACTTCATAGCAGTTTAGTGTTAAGTATATGATGCTACTTATTGATTCTGACCTGGGTTTTACATGCTAATTGGATTTTGAGAGAAAATTGTGTTGGATTGCTTTTTGAATGTCATGGTGTATTAGATTCTTATCTTTTGTGAACGATAGTGGTAATTTGTTTCAGTTTTCCAAATATTTTGCTTGAAAACACAGTATATAGAGGGAGAGATAGAGAGAGAACTCTGGACCATTTACAATCCATTAAACTTGTTTTCAAATATTTTAGATGCAATTTGCATTTTATCCTTTGTGAATTAAAAAGATTATGCAGAGTTAGGAGATGATGCGTCTGACAGAATTAGAAGGTTCATTGATACAGTTGATTATTTCAAGAATTTTGAAATTTATTTCATTAAAAAAATGGGAAATCATGAATCCCTATTCAGTTATTATCATTATCTTGTTAAAGAGAAGAGATTGGCCAATATTTGGGAAGTGAACATCAAGGAGCTGTATTCGTTCCAGTCAAGTGAACCTTGTCAAAGGTGTTCCGCTAGCATTTATCCAAATATTAATCATGGTTAAAAAGTAGGTTCAATAAATGTGGTACTCAAATGTCAAAAACTATGTCCACTGGTTTCTAACATCTCATGAAATGTTACACGGTAGAAACCTCGCACGAATGACTATTCTTGAACCTTGTTGAGGTATAGTTTAAGGCAAAGGAGCTCGTGGAATATCAAATCTCCAGTGGCTATGGAAAAGTTTGTTCTTTTAACCACAAAAGTGGGAAATGAATTTGGATATTAAATTCTTAATTCTGAGCTTGAGTATAGTATGTTATTTATTATTATATTAAAAAAAATTTAAACTGGTTGTATGGAATTGAAGTAGGTCTTATCTTTATTTTATTTATTTTAATAAATCATTTTTTTTATTTGGTTAGTGTGATAAACCCCTATGATCAACGCACAGGGCTGAGCAGTCTCCTCCCAACCATGACCCCTCGTAAAGCAGAGAGCTATGCTTATCAATAAGGAATTTAACACACACCCACCCCCTCACACACTTGCCCACGTCGCGGTTTGAACCTTGAATCTCTCGAAGAATAACCAAAGCCCGAACCGTTGCGTTGTCCCCCGGGACAATCATATTATTATGATATTATAACAATAAGTATTATCATGAATTGTTTTGTGAGTAATACTAGTTACAATGTAAAGATTTGAACTTAAATTGTGTATTATTATTTTATATTGCCTTGTATAAATATAAAGTTTAATAATAGTAAAGTTCGTAGAAAACATTAACTGGGCTTAAATTTGCAATATGGTTATGCTCAACCTTCGGTTCATGACCACTTATCTTAGGTTCGAAGTATTATCATAAGTTTAACCCTTAACATCATGTGTGTCCTCATAGATCTACAAGGTACCTCATGACCACTCATCTTAGGTTTGATGTATTATCATAAGTTTAACCCTTAACATCATGTGTGTCCTCATAGATCTACAAGGTACCTCATTCATGGGATTGGAACCTTGGATTCTTTGTGAAACTTCTTTCGTCCCACCACTTGCTTGAAACCTAAATGTTAAGGTTAACATTTGGGCAGAGCTTATAAAGAAAATAAAGGTGGGCTTGAATACCTAAGGTGCTTTCAAGGCAAGGCTTTATAAGGTGCCTACGGTTGAGATTGAGACCTTGTTTTATTGTGTGAAACTCTTCACTTCTCACTATTTTACTTGCCATGAATTCATTGGACCAAATATTAGGGTTAAAATTTGGGTAGAACTTATAGAGGACAAGGATGGTAATATGTTAAGTTTAATCTCTACTTTGTTCGATGGGGAGACTTAGGACCTAAGTGTTAATAAGTTTTTGATCTTGGTTTGAGTCTTGAGAGGTCAGTGGTCCACCTCACATTATATAATGGTTGGTCGTCATGTTTATGTGAGTGTGGTGGGGATTATAATAGCAACAATGGTCCACCTCATATCATATAGTGGTTGGTCGTCATGATTATCTTAGAGTGGTGGGGATTATAATGGAAACAATGAGAGTTGAACATGCAACCAATGGAATGCGATGGTCGAGAGTTACCAATGGTGACAATTATAATGACAACGACAATAGATGAACATGCGACCAATAGGATGCGACAATTGAAACTCACATGTAAAAAAAGGAAAAAAAGGGAGTTTGATTTTTACTTTGAGGTGTGACCCTCCACTTTGAGGTATGACTCTACAAGGGACCTACATGTGAAATTGAAATCTTGTTTTATGATGTGAATCTATTAGTTTCCTATCTCTTGCTTCAAATTCATTGAACAAATTATGTTAATAATATTTATTGAAATCAAAATATTGCATTTATTTATTTTTAATAAGTTATTTATGGCTTCTATTGTAAGCCTTTCCCATTAAAAAAAAAAACATTAAATTACTATCAAGTTAATATAACCATATCCAACTTGCCTTCCTATCAAAGATATTCTTCATTTGCCTTTTAATCAAAGATATTTGTCATTTTCCTCAAATTGTTGAGTTTTCTTCATTTGCCTTTTTATCAAAGATATTTGCTATCTTCCTCAAATTGTTGAGTTTTCGCAATCAACTCCTTGACATCATTTTTATTTAGAGATAAAATCTTGTTTATGCAGTTGCTTTTTGAAATTCAAATTTTATTCAGATGAAATTTAACATCGTAAATGGCTAAAATATTTGTTTCCTGGTTTTCATATCTATAAATATATTGTCTATAATCTAACAATATCTTAATGTCTTTTTTTAGGGTTCTTATTCATGCCCTTAATATTCCGAGTTATTATTTTCACCGCTATTTTGTGTTTTTATTCGTAGGGTTTAACTTCACTTCTTGTTAACACTGCAATATTTGCTTTTGTTTTTCATTTTGATATTCCTTTGACTTTTTTTTCTCTTTGTTTTTGCTTCTTGGGTCTTCCTCTTTTTTTTTTTTATATTCCCATCAATACTTTTACCTCCTTCAATCTTCGCACACTATTCATAGTAAGATTTATCATCTATAGGTTTGTGTTACTTTGAAGGATCCAAAGTGCAAAGAATAACCTCAAAAGCACATTATTTTTTATGATACCGTGAAAACATTAAAGTGCAAGGAGATCTTCCATAACAATTGCCTTCTTATGCTGCCCTTAAAACCCCAAATTGCTAAGGATTTCCCCATCCTCATTTATGTTGCTCTTGAAACCCCAAAGTGCAAGGTTTAACCTACACACCACTTTATCTTTTATTACCAAGAGAGGATTCTATACTACTTGAGGAAAATGAAGATTATTTACATGGAATAAACTTGACCTCGTATGCAGTCTTTGTTTTAAGATTTTCCTCCACGACTTCCTTTGCACCTTTAATTCCTTTTGAACACCTTTAATTCCTTCTGAACTTAAACTTACACATTGTAATTTCTCACCCCTTATTACCTTCTTTGTTTCTTGTAACGGTTGATCCAAGTGAGCTATGGTGGCCTTTGCCATATGTTGTTATAGATAGACTTTATTTGCCTCTTTTTTTGAAGTGGAATATCCTTGATTTGATCTAAGCTTCTGTTACAAGTGAGCTATGGTGGCCTTTGCCATATGTTGTTATAGATAGACTTTATTTGCCTTTTTTTTTTTTTGGAGTGGAATATCCTTGATTTGATCTAAGCTTCTATTATAGTATGATTTCCTTTCTTCGTCTTTATGTTTATCTCATGACCAAAATTTTTCATCCCTTTCTTCATAGTTTTCACTTTGCAATCTCTTGTCATGTGTCTAGTCTAATAACAATTGTGACATCAAAGTGCGATTTTTTCATAATTCACTTATTGATCCCATTCTCTTGATTCAAATATAATCTTAAGGTTTTGAAATATCCATAGCAACACATATTCAAGTATATATAGCATGCTTTCACTCTTTGATAGGTAATCTATCCTTGGTCAATTGCTTAGGGTATTTACAATATTATTCAAAACATCATTATTGATAAGTTGATATGGAAGTCCATAAAGCCTAACCCACATTGGGAGCTTTTTAATAGTTTTTATTTCAATATAATTTTTTTCATTCCATGATTTTAATTAAAGGGCATCTCTCCCCCAAACCATGGGCCGCCACCCCTTATTTTATCCCTATTTTTTGAACAAAAAAAATGACGAGGAAAAAATCTATAGGAAGAAAAGCCAGAGTAGTTTGAATTTAATCTCCACTTCAAATTCCCATTGATTCAATTTGAGTCTTGTAAAACCTTTGGCTAGTATCATGAAACTTACCTATTAACCCTCTACTTTTAAAAACCATTATATCATGTTTGATCATCTACTTTTTAGAACCATTATGTCATGTTCGATCATCTCATCCTTATAAGCACTTTTGGTGTAACACCTGCTACCTAGATTGAACTTGCCATATATTTTCTCTTCCACTTATCTATAACTTGGGTATTCATACTTTTACCTAGGGCATCCTGATTTCTCATTAGGGCTTTCAAATATGACTTTCTTTCCAGGTTTAACTTTATAATTGTGATCCATATCTTAAATGGAATAATTATAAAAGTGTAATCCAAATTTGGACACATTAACCAATACCTTTTGTTAAGGTGAATTTTATATTAAAAATAAATTATATATTAATAATAAAGTTTGTAGAGTACAAATAGTTTAACCAACAAGTGACTTACAGGTCACAAGATTGCTATCCAAAAGAAAGGACAGACAACAAAGCAAATAAAAAACTCTCAAAAGTGTGCAAAAGTACAAAGGGCACTAAAATTCCAAATAAAAAAGTGTCGACCAAAGACAAAAGGCCGAAAATACAAAGGGTGCTACAATCATCGAGAAGATCGAAAATCCAAAAGCTTTGGAATCACCCAATGGTCCAAGGTTGTCTAGAGGTGTTGAGATCTCCAAAGGTACCAGAATCTTCAAAGGTTCTAGAGTTATCTGTTCTATTGCTTTTCCTATCTCATCCACCATCACATCTACGTTGAACTATTTTCGTTGTAATTCTTAAATTGGAATGCTCTCCTCTTATAACACTGTTGGTAAGTGCATCTGTTGTTTTGTTAAATTCCTGATGGATGTGAGAGTATTGCACATGTGTGAATTTTTTGAATATGTTCTTTCATTCTGCCCAATTTGATATGGAGTTGCATTCAACTGACATTTTTTTCTTTGGAGAGAGCATTTATAATCAGGGCAAAATCCCCATATATGTGCAAATGTCTTATCTGTTGTTTTATTACCAACTTCAGCCCAATCTTGCATGCCAGTGCCTCCGCCACATTGTTGGAAGCAATTCCTAGGTTGATACAATACTTGAGTGCAAGTGTCCCATCTTCTTTCATGATCACTCCCCCCTACAAGCTGCTATGCTTGGATTTGACTTAGATGCCCCATCAAAGAACAAAGCAAGATAATGTATCTTTGGTGGCGTTATTACTAATACATTCATGCTAGTTGAGATGAAATCTTGAAGATCTAACTTGTTGATTAGATTTAATTCCTACACATTCAAGCTTTGCCAATTCTACTTATGTTCAAAGTCAATAGGTCTCTAATTATTCTTTCAATGAAAAGACCGTTTTTTCCTTTACCTTCAACGATCAACCTGTTCTTATCCTTCCAAATATTCCAAACAACAAAGAAGGGGATGAATTTCCAAAGAGATTTTATTAATGGCTTCCCCTTTAGTCCCCATTTATATTTTGATTGCCAATTGACTAGACAATATTTCATGTTCAGAGTGCTTGACAAGGGAGATATGAAATGATGGGCTATCTTTAACCAGATGGGAGTGGTTGAGTTACGTTCAAAAAATAAGTGGGGCATAGTGTTGTTGTGTTTCATACATCTAGAACACACATAGAGACCAACAATATTTTTCTTTTGCAAGTTTTCACTTGTGAGAATCTTGTTCAGCAAAACTAACCGAGAAAAGACTTAAATCCTGGGTGGCAAATTCAGATTCCAAATTGTTGTCAATATTTTATTGGGAACTCCATCCAGTTGCATCTATGTACCCATCTAAACTGTACATTCACTTGATTTATTGATGTCTCCCCAAATAAGTTGATCCAAACTCTGTTGTCTCAACAGTTTCATGTTGTGTTTTTTCTTGAAATGATCCCATTCTACTGTTAGGGGTGATGGCAGTGGGGGATCTCTCCATTCCACTGTGCTTTGTGCCAATACAAAATTTCATTAAGCTTTGAGATTTGTAAATGTTGTAGCTCTTCTTTGAGAGTTGAGCTACAACTACTTAGCAAAGGAGGTTTGTCAAGTATTGGATCATTCCATAAGTCAATTTGAGATCCATCTCCTAGAAGCCAAGAGATCTTGTTTAGGATCAATTGCTTGGCTTCCACAATATGTTTCCATATTAGAGAGGCTTTAGACCTTGTGTTCAAATTTCTCATTAGGTGTATTCTTGTTGTTGAGTCTGCATATTTAGCTTTCAAAATCATTTTTCATGAAAAGTCTAGAGGTTGAGATAGATGCCACAAGAGTTTTGCCTCTAGTGCCTTGCTCACAATTTTTACTCGTATTATTCCTAGTCCTCCTTGATCCATTCCATAGAAACTGAATCTCAACTGACTAAATAGAACTTTTTTCCATTCTATTTACGTCCTTGCCAAAGGAAATTTATGATCAAACCACTTGTAAAACATTGTTTGGAGCATGGTAAACCAAAAGTTGATATATTAAAAGCATGATGCCTCTTATTGAAATAACTCATTATTATATAATATTTATATCAAAACTTATATAATCAAATTATACAAAACATAAATAAAATAACAATAATTAAAAATATACAATTAAATCACTAACCAAATAAAAAATAAAAATATATATATACAATTAAATTACTTAATATTGATATATAAATAAATTATATTTTTAAATGCAAGCTTACAAATTTGCATAACTATTTGGAAATGTGAAGCTATCAAAGAGATTTAAATCCTAAAAATACAAATATTTATATAAAAGTTTATTGTTCTTGGATGTCTTTAGGTTAAAATAATAAAAAAATTTAAAACATAGTTAAGTTGTGTTATTATATATATTGAAAAAAGATGTTTTTTTTTACATTGAGTTGTCGATAAATTTCTATCAATATGAGCCTATATGATGAGGGCATCGCGTTCCTAGGATAGATTAATTTCTTCCTAGGTTATAAAATTAGCTAATAAACCTAATGCGAGTCTTACACTCACGTAGGTTTCTAGTTAGTGGCACATGTGTGTCATTAGCTGGCTTAGTTAGTAGTTAGCTATTTGTTAGCTAATGGTTAGGGTTTGTTAGCATCTTGCTAGCATTTCCCCCTTATTCATTCACAAGCATGATACTGACATATTGTTTATTGTTTTTTTTTTAAAGCGAAAAACCCCTTGTGGGGCCGCCTTGGTCTGAGAGACCATGACAAGGAGGTTCTACACTATCAAAGTCACCCGGGAGCCGCACCCGACCTTACTCGCACCAACATTATCAATTGGATTTTGGGTACCCAATTCAACTTTTTGGTAGGGTGGATATTCGAACCTGGGACCTCCCTTGGAGGGTTGCCCTCTCCTCTCCAACTCACCTACAACACTTGGGTTGACATATTGTTTATTGTAAATTGGGCATATGGGTGCCTATTTAAACCTTTGAATTATCAATAAATTAGTTGGATTTTGATCCCTCTCATTTGGTATCAAAGCACGATCCTTTTGACCTGTGCTCTCATTTGGAGTGTGCCATTTGGGCTATGTTAGTGACATTCCAATCGCTCCATTTGACTTTATGCAATTTGGATTTTGTTGGACTCCATCTCCATTTGCAATTTTTGTTGATGCTGACAAATTTTGTTGGGCAGCAAGTTTTTGAATTTTTTGACAGTTGTTTACAGCCCTGGCAACAACAAAGAGTTTTGACTAGGGACCACCTCGTAGAAGGTGGGGAAATTTTAGGTGGTAGAACCACCTCCGCCTCAACAAGGCGACATATCAACTTAGGTGGTTAATCCATCCACCTCACATAGGTTTCTAGTTAGTGGCACATGTGTGTCATTAGCTGGATTAGTTAGTAGTTAGCTATTAGTTAGCTAATGGTTAGGGTTTGTTAGCATCTTGCTAGCATTTCCTCCCTATTCATTCACAAGCATGATACTGACATATTGTTTATTGTTTTTTTTTAAAGTGAAAAACCCCTTGCGGGGCCGCCTTGGTCTGAGAGAGGGACCAGGGGGTTCTACACTGTCAAAGTCACTCGAGAATCACGCCCGGCCCTGCTCGCACCAACATTATCAATTGGATTTTGGGTACCCAATTCAACTTTTTGGTAGGGTGGATATTCGAACCTGGGACCTCCCTTGGAGCATTGCCCTCTCCTCTCCAACTCACCTACAACACTTGGGTTGACATATTGTTTATTGTGAATTGGGTATATGGGTGTCTATTTAAACCTTTGAATTATCAATAATCATCAGTTGGATTTCGATCCTTCTCATTTGGTATCAAAGCACGATCCTTTTGACCTGTGATCTCATTTGGAGTGTGCCATTTGGGCTATGTTATCGACATTCCAATCGCTCCATTTGGCTTAGTGCAATTTGGCTTTTGTTGGATTCTGTCTCCATTTGCAGTTTTTGTTGATGTTGACAAACTTTGTTGGGCAACAAGTTTTTGAATTTTTCGATAGTTGTTTACAACCCTAGCAACAACAGAGAGTTTTGACTAGGGACCGCCTCGTAGAAGGTGGGGAAATTTTAGGTGGTAGAACCACCTCCACCTCAACAAGGCAACATATCAACTTAGGTGGCTAATCCATCCACCTCACGTAGGTTTCTAGTTAGTGGCACATGTGTGTCATTAGCTGGCTTAGTTAGTAGTTAGCTATTAATTACCTAATGGTTAGGGTTTGTTAGCATCTTGCTAGCATTTCCTCCTATCCATTCACAAGCATGATACTGACATATTGTTTATTGTTTTTTCTTTTTAAAGCGAAAAACCCCTTGCGAGGCCGCCTTGGTTTGAGAGACCATGACCAGGGGATTCTACACCGTCAAAGTCACCCGAGATTCGCACTCGGCCCTGCTTGCACCAACATTATCAATTGGATTTTGGGTACCCAATTCAACTTTTTGGTAGGGTGGATATTCGAACCTGGGACCTCCCTTGGAGGATTGCCCTCTCCTCTCCAACTCACCTACAACACTTGGGTTGACATATTGTTTATTGTAAATTGGGCATATGGGCGCCTATTTAAACCTTTGAATTATCAATAATCATCAGTTGGATTTCGATCCCTCTCATTTGGTATCAAAGCACGATCCTTTTGACTTGTGCTCTCATTTAGAGTGTGCCATTTGGGCTATGTTAGCGACATTCCAATCGCTCCATTTGGCTTAGTGCAATTTGGCTTTTGTTGGACTCCGTCTCAATTTGCAGTTTTTATTGATGCTGACAAACTTTGTTGGGCAGCAAGTTTTTGAATTTTTCGACAGTTGTTTACAGCCCTGGCAACAACATTTTTGACTAGGGACCGCCTCGTAGAAGGTGGGGAAATTTTAGGTTGTAGAACCACCTTCGCCTCAACAAGGCAACATATCAACTTAGGTGGCTAATCCATCCACCTCACGTAGGTTTCTAGTTAGTGGCACATGTGTGTCATTAGCTGGCTTAGATAGGAGTTAGCTATTAGTTAGCTAATGGTTAGGGTTTGTTAGCATCTTGCTAGCATTTCCTCCCTATTCATTCACAAGCATGATACTGGCATATTGTTTATTGTTTTTTATTTAAAGCGAAAAACCCCTTGCGGGGCCACCTTGGTCTGAGAGACCACAACCAGGGGGTTCTACACCATCAAAGTCACCCGGGAGTTGCACCCGACCCTGCCTGCACCAACATTGTCAATTGGATTTTGGGTACCCAATTCAACTTTTTGGTAGGGTGGAGATTCGAACCTGGGACCTCCCTTGGAGGATTGCCCTCTCCTCTCCAACTCACCTACAACACTTGGGTTGACATATTGTTTATTGTAAATTGGGCATATGAGTGCCTATTTAAACCTTTGAATTATCAAGAATCATAAGTTGGATTTCGATCCCTCTCATTTGGTATCAAAGCACGATCCTTTTGACCTGTGCTCTCATTTGGAGTGTGCCATTTAAGCTATGTTAGTGACATTCCAATCGCTCCATTTGGCTTAGTGTAATTTGGATTTTGTTGGACTCTGTCTCCATTTGTAGTTTTTGTTGATGCTAACAAACTTTGTTGGGCAACAAGTTTTTGAATTTTTTGACAGTTGTTTACAGCCCTGGCAACAACAAAGAGTTTTGACTAGGGACCGCCTCGTAGAAGGTGGGGAAATTTTAGGTGGTAGAACCACCTCCGCCTCAACAAGGCAACACATCAACTTAGGTGGCTAATCCATCCACCTCACGTAGGTTTCTAGTTAGTGGCACATGTGTGTCATTAGCTGGCTTAATTAGTAGTTAGATATTAGTTAGCTAATGGTTAGGGTTCATTAGCATCTTGCTAGCATTTCCTCCCTATTCATTCACAAGCATGATACTGACATATTGTTTATTGTTTTTTTTTTTAAAGCGAAAAACCCCTTGCGGGGCCGCCTTGGTCTAAGATACCACGACCAAGGGGTTCTACACCGTCAAAGTCACCCGAGAGTCGCGCCCGACCTTGCCTCGCACCAACATTATCAATTGGATTTTGGGTACCCAATTCAACTTTTTGGTAGGGTGGAGATTCGAACCTAGGACCTCCCTTGGAGGATTGCCCTCTCCTCTCCAACTCACCTACAACACTTGGGTTGACACATTGTTTATTTTAAATTGGGCATATGGGTGCCTATTTAAACCTTTGAATTATCAATAATCATAAGTTGGATTTCGATCCCTCTCATTTCGTATCAAAGCACAATCCTTTTGACTTGTGCTCTCATTTGGAGTGTGCCATTTGGGCTATGTAAGCGACATTCCAATCACTCTATTTGGCTTAGTGCAATTTGACTTTTGTTGGACTCCGTCTCCATTTGCAGTTTTTGTTGATGCTGATAAACTTTGTTGGGCAGCAAGTTTTTGATTCCATAGTTGTATACAACACTGGCAACAATAGATAGTTTTGACTAGGGACCGCCTCGTAGAAGGTGGGGAAAGTTTAGGTGGTAGGACCACCTCCGCCTCAACAAGGCAACATATCAACTTAGGAGGCTAATCCATCCACCTCACGTAGGTTTCTAGTTAGTGGCACATGTGTGTCATTAGCTGGCTTGGTTAGTTGTTAGCTATTAGTTAGCTAATAGTTAGGGTTTGTTAGCATCCTATTCATTCACAAGCATGATACTGAAATATTGTTTATTGTTTTTTTTTTTGAAAGCGAAAAACCCCTTGCGGGGCCGCCTTGGTCTGAGAGACCACGACCAGGGGGTTCTACATCGTCAAAGTCACCCGGGAGTCGCGCCCGACCCTACCTGCACCAACATTATCAATTGGATTTTGGGTACCTGTTGGCCACGGATCCGCCACATGGGAAGGACTTGTTGTGTCAATGCGCCCTAGACCCGCAGACCAACATTGAAAGGCCGGGAGGAAGGGATTCCCCCCGTGCCGATCTCTGGAGAAGGCCGACTCATTTCCTAACCTACTTGAGGGTTTTTAGATAAGAGTGCAGGAAAGAGATTAAAAAAGGGGGTAAAGGGAACTGGAAAAATATTGAAAAATATAAGGGAACAAGAAAGAGATGTAAATATCATGCGTTTCAGGTGGAGGGAGAACAAGCAGCACGATCGCAAATTTGCATCCGACCCAACAACAATTAAAACAAAGCATGTAACAAAAACTGCAGCTGTTATTCTACCCTATGTATCCATCTGTTTAGTATTCCAGATCCAAATAATCACCAATGCCCAAATCCAGAATTCAAACAGACAGAAATATAAATGGACATGAAGCAGAAATACTTAGTAGAAGGCATCATAAAAGACAAAGACAAAAGCAGAGCCAAGGATGCTTTGAATTAATTAGAAGGTGGTCTGTCACAGCAGAGTCCTCTAGCAATATGTCCCCCCTCCACCCCTGTTTAATGAAATGAGGCTGCTATTTATAGCGCAATTCCCCCCCCGATTACATTTTGGGCACGGAATCCCAAACCTGACAAAAGCTGCAAAAGTTGACAAAAGCAGCTGATGTTGACCTTTGCGGGTAAAGAATGTACTTGCAGCAAGGTCCTCCTGAAAATTTGGCAGGTCCGTGGAAATCCGGTAGGTGGGAAGTTGAGTCAGTTTGAATGGGGGTAGATGTGGTACAATCTGTCAGTTCACGCTCATCTATCCGGTACCCTGGAGGCACACCTTCTGTCACATCTTTGACTCGAATCTCGAGGTTGGACACCTGTTGAAATCTGATAAGGGGAAAAATCTGCCTTAGGAGCTCAAACTTTGTATGAGCGCAATCGGGTGGATGAGCATAGTTGGAAAGGCCTCCGTGCCGTCAAAAATTTTTGGGCAGGTTTCAACGTTCTTTGCCCGAGTGCGGACAGGTCAGTGAGCGAAGCCTGACTTCGCTACGAAGTCGGGCAGCTCAACACTTAGTTGTTTTTTTGGAGATACCATGATGGGCTGCGCAATTGCGCTCTTCTTCCAGGGTGCAGCTCGACTTCGTTTTGAAGTCGGGCAGTCCCAACACTTAGCCGTTTTCTTCAAGTGAGCTGCCCAACTGCGCACGAATTTGAGGGCGCAGCCCGACTTCGCTGCGAAGTCGGGTTGCGCACCCAACACTTAGAATTTTTTGGGATGTCCTTCACTGACAATGCCCAGGTGCGCACAAAACTAAGAGCGCAACCCAAATTCACAGCGAAGTCGGGGTTTGCTCAATACTTAGTCAAATTTTGGGCTCAACTCTCTGCACGTCAGCTCCCCAAGTGCGCACAAAATTAAGGGCGCAACTCGACTTCGCTGCAAAGTCGGGTTGCGGCAACACTAACACTTAGAAAATTTTGTGCCTTTGTATGAGCGCAGTCGGGAGGATGAGCGCAATCGGGTGGGGCCCGACACTTAGTCAATTTTCTGGCCCGAAATTGAGCTTCCTGGTCCTGCTTCTCAAGGCCATAACTTTTGATCCATTGACCCGATCGCCTATTATAATATATCGTCGAAAAGCTAGCGAAAATATATGCAATGATAAAATATCCAAAGCTTATTTCATCCATTTTATCGCCCCCATTTATGGCCCGCGAAAACCCGAACACCTCTGCATGCTCTTTGTCGCTTTAAAGCTCCATACTTAGGCCAAAGTTTATCAAAAAATAATGTGGCAAAAATGTCAACAGTACCCAATTAAACATTTTGGTAGGTTGGATATTTGAACCTGGGACATCCCTTGGAGGATTGCCCTCTTCTCTCCAACTCATCTACAACACTTGTGTTGACATATTGTTTATTGTAAATTGGGCATATGGGTGCCTATTTAAACCTTTGAATTATCAATAATCATCAGTTGGATTTCGATCCCTCTCAGTTGGTATCAAAGCACGATCCTTTTGACCTATGCTCTCATTTGGAGTGTGCCATTTGGGCTATGTTAGCGACATTCCAATCGCTCCATTTGGCTTAGTGCAATTTGGCTTTTGTTGGACTCCATCTCCATTTGCAGTTTTTGTTGATGCTGACAAACTTTGTTGGGCAGCAAGTTTTTGAATTTTTCAACAGTTGTTTACAGCCCTGGCAACAACAAAGATTTTTGACTAGGGACCGCCTTGTAGAAGGTGGGGAAATTTTAGGTGGTAGAACCACCTCCGCCTCAATAAGGCAACACATCAACTTAGGTGGCTAATCCATCCACCTCACGTAGGTTTCTAGTTAGTGGCACATGTGTGTCATTAGCTGGCTTAGTTAGTAGTTAGCTATTAGTTAGCTAATGGTTAGGGTTTGTTAGCATCTTGCTAGCATTTCCTCCCTATTCATTCACAAGCATGATACTGACATATTGTTTATTGTTTTTTTTTTTAAAGCGAAAAACCCCTTGCGGAGCTGCCTTGGTCTGAGAGACCACGACCAGGGGGTTCTACACCGTCAAATTCACCCGGGAGTCGCGCTCGGCCCTGCCTCGCACCAACATTATCAACTGGATTTTGGGTACCCAATTCAACTTTTTGGTAGGGTGGAGATTCGAACCTCGGACCTCCCTTGGAGGATTGCCCTCTCCTCTCCAACTCACCTACAACACTTGGGTTGACATATTGTTTATTGTAAATTGGGCATATGGGTGCCTATTTAAACCTTTGAATTATCAATAATCATTAGTTGGATTTCAATCCCTCTCATTTGGTATCAAAGCACAATCCTTTCGCCCTATGCTCGCATTTGGAGTGTGCCATTTGGGCTATGTTAGCAACGTTCCAATCACTCCATTTGGCTTAGTGCAATTTGGCTTTTGTTGGACTCCATCTCCATTTGCAGTTTTTTTTTATGCTGACAAACTTTGTTGGGCAGCAAGTTTTGTGGCACGTGAATCTTGGAGCAAAATGGAAATAAGAAATATTATTCATTAACCTTAAGAAACTTAGAAATTACAATGCTTAAATAGGGTTGATTTAACAACATTAGGAAATATAGGAGACTTTAGGAAATGAAGAAAAATAGGGAGGAAAGGAGGAAGGGAAATTGATGTCGAATGCCTTGCCGCCCATGCCGTCCAATCTACCCAGTCAGCTGCCATCCAAGAAGGTAAAAGGGTAAGGTCCAAAGCTTACCATTGTAAAATGTTTTTTTACCTTTTTATACTACTTTAATTTCCAACATTCTCCCCCTTAAAGTTGAGAGGACTGACTATACAATCTTTCAGCTTTATATATTGAGCTTTAGCTATACCTTTGGTGAAGATGTCTGCAATATTATCCAACGTGTTACAATATTGAAGCTCAACTATCTGTTGTTCCACCATATATCGAATGAAGTGATACTTCATATTGAAATGCTTTGATCTGCTATGGTGGACTGGATTGTATGCCAACTAAATGGCACTTATGTTATCACAATACAATCGAGTTGGACCACTTTGAATTTCTCCAATCTCTTCAAGAACTTTTCTCAACCATAGGGCTTGAGTACTAGCATGTGTGATGGCTATATACTCAGCCTCAATCGATGACAATGCTACAACAGTTTGTTTCTTGGAACTCCATGTAATTAGTCCTGATCCTAGACTAAAACAATTTCCTGATGTAGATTTCCTGTCATCTATATTGCTGCCCCAATCACTATCACTGAAGCCAACTAATTTCACAGAATTACATTTTTGGTAATGGATTCCAAAATCCAATGTACCTTTTACATATCTTAAGATTCTTTTAGTTGCTTGTAGATGCAGCTCAGATGGACTAGCCATAAACCTTGAAACTAGAGAAACAACATATTGAATATCGGGCCTTGTGTTGGTGAGAAACATCAGACTCCCAACTATGCTTCTGTAAGTGGTCATGTCAACCTTTGATGCTCCATCATCCTTGCTCAATTGGATCCCATGTCCAGTTGGAGTTGCAATTGATTTGCATTGCTCCATGGCAAATTTCTTGATCATATCTTGAGCATACTTGTGTTGACATATGAAGATCCCTTTATTTGATTGATGCACTTCCATCCCTAGGAAGTATCGCATTAAACCAAGATCTTTCATCTCGAACTGTTTCATCATGGAGTTTTTGAACTCCATATTCATTTTATTGTTACTACCCATAAATATTAGATCATCCACATACAAACAAACTATGAGAATGTCTACTCCATGCTTTAGGTAGTACAAAGTTGGTTAACTTTTGCTTATTGTGAATCCATACTCGTTGAAATAGCCATCAATGCGTGAGTACCAAGCTCTTGGTGCTTGCTTGAGGCCATAAAGTGCTTTCTTCAATTTGTAAACAAATTTCTCCTTTCCTTGTTCTTGAAAACCTTGAGGTTGTTGAACATAAACCTCCTCTGTCAAGTATCCGTTCAGAAAAGCACTTTTCACATCCATGTGTTGAACATCCCATCCTTTATGGGCTGCTAGGGAAATAACTGATCTAATTGTTTCTTGTCGTGCAACAGGAGCAAAGGTTTCCTCATAGTCAATGCCAAATTTTTGAGTAAAATCTTTTGCTACTAGTCTCGCCTTATGCCTCTCAATGCTTCCATCAACATTGTACTTGGTCTTGTAGACCCATTTACACCCAACACATTTTTTTCCTTTGGGCAGCTTTACTAGCTCCCATGTATCATTAATGTTTATAGAGGTTATTTCCTCTTTCATGGCTTCTTGCCATACATTTTGAGTACATGCCTTCTCATAGCTAGTTGGTTCTAGCCGTGTACTAGCCAATAAAGCATAATTGACTACATCTCCCCTAGGATCATGGGAGTCATCATCTCCATACAATTGCAAATTTTCAAGTGCTGCAAAACTGTATTCATCTTACTAGGTTGGCTTCTAGTGAATCTTCTTTGGAAATTTTGATCCAACATTTGAAAATATGGATGATGTTGTAATGTTCTTTTGCCTCTCGATGGAGAGTCTCTGTCAATGTCCATCGGTGAAGAACTTACTGATCTCTGTGGAGAAGGACTTGGAGTGGCGGTTGAAGTACTTGATGTAGTACTCCTGTATGGGCTTGGAGGGGGTGGTGTGCCTTTGCTTTTCTTTGGAGACACCTGCTATACCTATGAAGAACTTACATCTTGGGACTCATCATCAACAAAAATTCTTTGATGACCCCATTCTCCCCCTTCATCAAAAATTACATCCCTGGAGAGTATAACTTTATGAGTCTTGGGATTGTAGAGTCTATATGCCTTTGTAGACTCACAATACCCTACAAATATACAAGCTTGACTTTTTGGATCAAGCTTCTTCCTTTTCTCATCAGGAATGTGTGCATATGCTAAAGAACCAAACATTTTGAAGTGCTTTACATTAGGTTTCTTTCCGTACCACCCCTCATAAGGAGTGACACCATCTAAACTAGAAGTAGGACTTCTATTTAGAATATATACATTGGTTCTTATAGCCTCTACCCAATACATATGAGTTAGATGCTTAGTATGAAGCATCGATCTTGCCATTTCAACTATGGTGCGGTTCTTTCTCTCGGCCACACCGTTCTGTTGTGGGGTATAGGCAGTGGTGAATTGCCTTTTAATCCCACTTGCTTTACAATATTTCAAGAATGCTTTTGAGGAGTATTCACCTCCTCGATCTGTCCTAAGACATTTTACATAATTCCCACTTTGATTCTCTACATTGTTTCTAAAATCTATGAAGGAATCAAAAGCTTCATCTTTATGTTTCAAAAAATAAATCCAGCACATTCTAGAGAAGTCATCTATGAAAGTGAGAAAATAAGAATAGTTTTCGAGACTCTGTGTTTGCATTGGTCCACAGATGTCTGAATGTACTCACTGAAATGGATAGCTGGATCTCCACGCTTGGCCTTTTGGAAACTTCGACCTTGAGTGCTTTCCCAAAGCACATCCTTCACAGACCTCCTTTTGTTCATTGATTTTGGGAAGTCATGTCACCATAGCTTGAGAAGTTAGAAGTTTCAAGCTAGCGGAATTAAGGTGACCATATCGCAAGTGCCAAAGCACACTTGGATTTGTTATAGCTACATTTGCAATTTGAGCTCCTACTGGCTCATCAAATTTGAGAGGGAATAACCTGCTCTTGGTCATGAGGACATGTGTGATGACACGATTACAATTATTTTTATCAAAAATGATACATTGTCCTTCATCAAATACAAGCTTGTAATTGTTTTCCATCATTTGTCCAATGCTTAGCAGATTGTGTTGGAGCTTTGGAGTGTAATAGATGTCATGCACTTTCTTTAGTCCTTCTTTGGTTGGAACCTCCATGGCTCCAATACCCTCTACTTGCAATGTCTTATCATCCCCTAATTTTATTTGGGATTTATAAGTGGAATCTAGAGTAGCAAATAAATGTTCTTTGCCACTCATGTGGTTTGAACAACCAGTATCCAGAATCCATGTGTCATTTAGATTCTGTTCTGATTGTCCATATGAAAGAAAAATATTAGAGGTATCATCTTCTCCATAATTACCATATTGACTACTGTTGCCTTGTGAAGATTTTGACCAGCAGTCGCGAGCGAAGTGACCTGGCTTGCCACAGATGAAACAAGCTGATTTTAACTTGTCACTTCCTCACCCTTGATTTCCACTTTGTCCTTGATTTCCTCCTCGATTTTGATTTCCACCTCTTTGTTGATTGCCTCCTATGTATGAGTTGCCTCCTCTGTTGGAATTGCCTCCTCTGTTCTGGTTGCCTCCTCTGTTTTGATTGCCTCCTCTATAGTTGCCTCTGCCTCTACCTCTTTGCTTGCCTCTGCCTTGACCTCTTCCCCTTCCTCTTCCATTGTTTTCATTGGAAGTGAAGGTCTTATCATCACCTCCGTAGCTGGTTGAAGGAGTTTCAGGAAACCTCTCTTCATGTGACATTAACGATACAATTAATGCATCGAATGTTAAAAGGGAAAGATCTTTGGATTCTTCTATAATTATGGCAATATAGTTCCATTTCTGTGTAAGTGTTCGCAACACTTTTGTTATAATTGTCTCAGGCTTGATTTCTTCGCCTAGTGTAACTATTTTATCCACAATTTCTTTTACTCTAACACAATAATCACCGACTTTTCATCATCTTTCATTCAGAGATTTTCAAAATCTCTCTTCAGTGTTTGAAGCCTTACTTGCTTCACTTGATTACTACCCTGGAATCCATCACTCAATGCTTTCCATGCAGTTTGTGCAATTGTACAAGCGACAATTCTAGGGAATATGCTTTTCTCCAATGGAACTTGGAGATGAGAAAGAGTAGAAGAGTCGCTCTTTTTCTCTTCTTTTTGTGTTTTCTTGTCTGCGGCACTTAGTGTTGTCCAGTTTGAGGGTTCTGTGTAGCCCTCTTCTATTATGTCCCACAAACCTCTTCCTATGAGCAAGGTCTTCATCTTTATAGACCAATACTCAGTCATAACCGTTAAATTCTGGTTCTAAGATTTCCACTGAAATACTGTAGTGTGTATACTCTGATTCTTGTGGTGCGACTTGTACGGATTTCGATTGTTCAAATTGAATCCTGAATGAGTTGTCTTCAAAGTCTGCCTCGTACCCTGAGTCAGGATGCCTTTGATGTGCTATCACTGCATTTTGAAGTTGGCTAAACACAATGTTGAGCCCATAACCTCTTACTTTCTCATCAAACCTCTCTGCACCTTCTCTTGCTAAAATTGCACATAAGGCATAATAAAAACCATTTGGTCTTATCATCAATGCCTATTTACAATTTTACAATTTGATCCTTGGTATCTTTTACAAAAAAAACTAAGCCTCTTAGGCTTATTACATAAGAGTTCTACAGTTTGTGATTCCTTGAATCAAGTAAAAAAAAATAAGTACCCTTTGATTACAATAATTGTCTCTTAGACAATATTTTCCTTTCTTTTATAATATTAAAAAAAACTATATTACTATTTAATAAATTAAAAAATAATTGCCCTAATTTTTTTTTAAAGAAGCAATTATATTTAATATATTAAATATAATATAAGTAGTTTTAATAATATAAAAAAAATTAAAAGAACTTATATAAAAAAAAATTATGGTCTGTAGGAATCGAACCCGCGACCTCTTGGCATCAACAAATCGCACTAACCAACTCGGCCACCACTGTCGATGAGAACCAAAGGGAATGAATACAATTTTATGCTGTTTCGGATCCGATTTTTAATAAAAACAAATTTCAAAGCTTTTTTCGTCGCTGAGTTTCGAACCCGCGACCTGCAGGAAGGCAGGCGCCTTATGACTGGCTCCTCGAGCCAGTCGAGCTGCGTGGCTCGACGGGAAGGCAAGGGAAGCTTGCCTTCCTTGTTCTTCTCACGGCCGCGTCGAAAGAATTTTTTTTTTTTGGGACTTTTAGTCCCACATCGACCATGTGAGAGCGTTTGAGGTGTTTAAAACCCTCAACGCTCACATAGTCACTTGATTGCCTTCGGGAAATCAGTGACCGCCCTTTTGCCTCCTTTAGCCTGTCGCTTGTCGCCACGTTGCTTGTCGCCTCCTTCTGCCACGTAACCCTTCGTCCCCCACGTTGTCGGTTCTCCTTCTGCCATGTAATCAGATCTGTGTCGGTTCTGTGTCGTCCAGTCTACGTCGGCCTTGCTCTCCTCTCGCCATGTGGTGCTCTCCGGTTGGTTTCTCCTAGGTTGCTCCTCTTCGCGTGCTCGTTGTGCGGGCCTTCTCCAGACCTCGCCTCGATTCGTGATTTGCGGGCCTTCTTCGACCTTGCCTTGGATCGCGTGCTACGGGCCCCACTTGACCTCGCCTGCCTCGGTGCTCGTGTTGTTGGTTCCTCCACCTCGATCTTCAAGCCCTCTCCGGCCTCGGCTCTGATACTAGATGTGGTACGTGAGTCTTGGAGCAAAATGGAAATAAGAAATATTATTTATCAACCTTACGAAACTTAGAAATTACAATGCTTAAATAGGTTTGATTTAACAACCTTAGGAAATATAGAAGTTAGGAAATGAAGAAAAAATAGGGAGGAAAGGAGGAAGAGAAATTGATGTCGAATGCCTTGCCGCCCATGCCGTCCAATCTGCCCAGTCAGCTGTCATCCAAGGTAAAAGGGTAAGGTCCAAAGCTTACCGTTATAAACAATTTATACAGCTTTAATTTCCAACAAGTTTTTGAATTTTTCGACAGTTGTTTACAGCCTTGGCAACAACAGAGAGTTTTGACTAGGGACCACCTCGTAGAAGGTGGGGAAATTTTCTACACCTCCGCCTCAACAAGGCAGCATATCAAAACTTAGGTGGTTAATCCATCCAACTCCGCCCTGAGATCACCCACAAACGGACAATTTTTGTTCGTCCATACGCGGGTGATCAAAGCCCGCAGGTGGTCTGAAATCTGACGGCGGCCTAGCCGTCGGACTGATGACTGACGAACATACACGTGTCGGACAACTACTAACGACGAACTAGCCCATCGGACTGACTATGGGGCATGTAGACCGTGGATTGACACAGACACAGTGGGAACGACAACACAACACGGACACGTGGACTGACGACTCGACGGACACATACATGGTGGATCGACGACGTGGATACATGGGGGAACCGACCACAGGGGCAGAATTCGGATACACGGTGGACAACAACGTGGTACGAGATAAAACGGGTGAATGGAAGGCTTGACCACCGTAAAGTAGTCATTAACCTTATGGTGCACTTTTCCTTTTAAACTGCATCACAGCGACCGTAGTCGGCATGTGGGATCAATTGTTTCCCATGACTTGCAGTTTACAGAACCCTGTTCACTCTAGCGCCCGGGGAAGGAAGTTTCGAGGATTTCCTAATTATGCCTTTCACTTCGTTGGCCGTTTGCCGTCGTGAAGGAGCTGTGCATGCCAGATAAACTATATCGTTTCCTTCCTTGTGATGATTGCAGTGAGGCGGGTGTCCTGTGTTTTGTGGAAACCGTGTGTCGGCCACGCAGGATACCAAACTTTGTTGCATCTTCCTAGGACAGCATCAATTGGTGCACGATCTGGCTTAGCAGACTCAACAATGGTGTTGCAACTCACTGTGAAGGGAGGAAATTTTCTGCCTTGCTTTGTGACGCCGCGATAGGTTCCGATAGCGGGTGCTGACTGAATAAATGCAGCACTGTGGGCAATAATCCCACATTCTCTGTGAGATGGCCATTTTGGCCTTTAAGTGGGCGGAGGCCCGCTATGAGTTTCGACCACCACCGCGTGGTCGAGCGGACCCCGCGCGATAGCCGCTGCCCAAACAAATTTTTTTTGCTAGGGTGGCATTTAAATTTAATTAATTATTTTGTTTTTATTTAAGTTAAATTAATTTACTTAAATTTAATTAATTAAATTGAATTAAATTGTTTTTTCAATTTAATTACTTCTTAAAATGCACTCTTTTTGCCATTTCCACCTTAGCATTTATTTGACAAGCTCCCACAATATTGTAAAAGCCTATTCGGCTTCATTTTTGCAAACTCGCCATCTAAATTGGGAGCATTTTTGTAATTGCCTAAGAGGCAAAAATTTGTAAGCATTTTTGCTTTACTTGTAGAGTGCTTGAAAACCATAGCACCATTGAAATTGCCTTGCGAGGCAAAACTTGAAAGCCTTTTGGCTTCTTGTAGAGTGCTTAAAAACCATATCACCATTGTAATTGCCCTGCAAGGTAAAGATTGAAAGCCTTTTGTGGCTTCTTGTAGAGTGCTTGAAAACCATAGCACCATTAAAATTACCTTGCGAGGCAAAGCTTGAAAGCCTTTTTGGCTTCTTGTAGAGTGCTTGAAAACCATAGCACCATTGTAATTGCCCTATGAGGCAAAGCTTGAAAGCCTTTTGGACTTCTTGTAGAGTGCTTGAAAACCATAGCACCATTGTAATTGCCCTGTGAGGCAAAGCTTGAAAGCCTTTTGGCTTCTTGTGGAGTGCTTGAAAACCATAGCACCATTGTAAGCCTTTTGGCTTCTTGTAGAGTGCTTGAAAATCATAGCACCATTGTAATTGCCCTACGAGGCAAAATATTGTACTCATTTTGAGACAACTTGATAGCCTTCCTAGCTTGCACCAGGGGATAAATGGCTATTGCTTTGGCAGACAAAGCAGCCGGACTAGCTGTTGTAGTTAGTCTCCTAGCCTAAGGACTTTTGGTCCTTCTAAGGAGGTCATTCCTCCTCCTATTGCTCCTATTGCTCCTCCTGTTGTTACACCTCAAGCACTGCAGTGGCCTCTTCCAATGCCGTCTTCACAGGTTCTCGATGTTAAGCATATTTCGCAGCTTTTGCATCATGCACTTGCTCCTTGTCCTAGTTTTCACTTGGCAAGGGCGTGATTTCTCGACGTTTCTCTACACCGACATCTTGAGGCTTTCGCGATGTTTTTTCCGCTCGCTTATGAGATATCTATGCAGCGTTGGGAGACTCACCTTCCACTCCTACTGTACGAGTATTGGAGTCCAATGCTTCTTGAGTGGGGAGGTATGATGAGAGCATCACGTTCCTAGGATAGATTAATCTCTTCCTAGGTTATAAAATTAGCTAATAACCTAATGCGAGAATTACACTCACGCAGGTTTCTAGTTAGTGGCACATGTTTGTCATTAGTTGGTTTAGTTAGTAGTTAGCTATTAGTTAGGTTTGTTAGCATCTTGCTAGCATTTCCTCCCTATTCATTCGCAAGCGTGATACGGGCATATTGTTTATTGTAAATTGGGCATATGGGTGCCTATTTAAACCTTTGAATTATCAATAATCATCAGTTGGATTTCGATCCCTCTCACTATATAATTCAAACTAATGCTTTAAAGTTGTACAAGAAATAGAACATAGTAGATATTGTCAATAAAAAAAATACTTCAAAAGATAAAGGTCATTCAACTAAGATAAATACTTTGAAAATGCTCCTTACAAGAAAGTGTAAGGCCCTGCAGACTGCAAGGTGCTTTGTTCTAGTATATTGAAAGAAGTAGTAGAACAAATGCTTAGGCAACAAACAGTCTGTATCTCAACCATGAAAAAGCAAAATAAAAGAAAAGTAGGGAGAATGAAGGAATAGAAGAAAAAGAGAGATTTCCATTCTATGTTTTATGTGTTATGTGCCGCAAAGTATAAAGGTCATTCAACTAAGATAAATACTTTGGAAATGCTCCTTACATGAAAGTGTAAGGCCTTGCAGATTGCAGGGTGCTTTGTTCTAGTGCATCGAAAGAAGTAGTAGAACAAATGCTTAGGCAACAGACAGTCTGTATCTAAACCATGAAAAAGCAAAAGAAAAGAAAAGTAGGGAGAATTAAGGAATCGAAGAAAAAGAGTGAATTCCATTCTATATTTTATGTGTTATGTGCCACAGTTACAAGATAGTTGGAAGGTGAAGCAGTTCAGCTTCCACCTAACCAAGAAGCAGTTTTACGAACAATTGCAAAACTGTCCTTTTTGCTTCCTCTGTGGTTGACACCAGTTCATTGGAAGGTGAAGCAGTTCAGCTTCCACCTAACCAAGAAGCAGTTTTACGAACAATTGCAAAACTGTCCTTTTTGCTTCCTCTGTGGTTGACACCAGTTCATGGAATGCCAAGTGGCTGAACTAATCTTGCATAACTATGTGTCTGTCGTTGGCTGAAAGATCCTTTGTGCAGTCTGACATCAAATGGTGACATCTGGAGTTAACGCTCCAGATTTGGTTGGCTGACTTTAAGGGTTGGAGACACTTTGGTTGGTGCTAGAGAAATGTTAACACTTTGGAGGTCATGATGCCAGGAGTTGATTTTGTTCCATGTTGAAGTCAGATGCCACATGTAAGCTTCATGCCATTCTGTCTAGCGAAGAGACTAGATAGGCACCAAGGTGTGCATGCCCAAAGTGTTTTGACGTCATCTTTGTTAGGTTCTTGAACAATTCTTGTTTTGCTTAGATCATCTGGTTGAGATGGGTTGCTTTTTAAAAAAAAAAGTTCATATAAGTTATCTTAACTTCACTGAAATTTGTGATAACTCATTTTTAAAAGAAGAAGTATTAATGTGGAACGAAATTCCATAAAACCACTGAAAGTAAACAACTTATATAAGAAGAGCATCACAATGAACTGGTTATAAAGCAAGAGGGCCAACTAACCCAACACACGCGCAACAACTCAATGTTAATAGCGGTGAGGAATCCTACATGAGTGAGATCAAGGGCTTGCACTTTTTAAGCCTACTATCCCATTGACAGAAGAGTTTGACAAGTGGTGGGGCATGTGGGATTAAGTCTGCTACCCCATTGGCAAAGGAGTTTGACAAGTGGTGGGGCATGTAGGATTAAGTCTGCTACCCCATTGGCAAAGAAGTTTGGCAAGAGGTGGGGCATGTGGGATTATCAACGCACGTACACTAAATAGAAGAGGTATTAAAATGGAACAATCCCACACGAACAGGACCAAGGCTTGCACCTTTTAAGCCTGCTACCGAAGTGGCAAAAGAGTTTGGTAAGTCGTGGGGCATGTGGGATTATAAATGCACGTATGCACTACACTGAGCAAAAGAGGTATTAACGTGGAAAAAAAAAATTCATTACACTAAGTAGAAGAGGTATTAATGTGGAACAAAATTCCATCCTCTGCTTGCTACCCCATTGACAAGAGTTTGGTAAGTGGGATTATTCACGCACATACACACTACACTAAGCCATTGGAATACTAAGTAGAAGAGGTATTAATGTGGAACAAAATTCCATCATAGGGCCAACTACCCCCCGCACAATTGATGTTAATAGGGTGAGGAATACCACCTGAGCGGGACCAAGGGCTTGCACTTTTTAAGCATGATATCCATTGGCAAAGAGTTTGACAAGTGATGGGGCTCATAAACCACGCAAGTCCCACAACTGGGTCAATGTGGGATTATTAATGCACGCACACACTACACTAAATAAAAGAGGTATTAATGTAAAATGAAATTCCATCATAGGAATATGCCATTGGAAATAAAGAGTTTGTATAAGAAGAGCATCACAATGAACCGGTTAGAAAGCAGGAGGGCCAACTACTGCCCACACGCTTGCTGTAAAATTGATAGGCAATACATTATTGATAATTACACTTGTGTAATGATAAAAAATTTAAGCATATTATAAGTTTTAGGGGAAACAAAATATAAATACTAGGGCTTGTAATTAAAGTTGAAATAGCATTAAAATCGAAGAATTCAATAATACTGATCTAGGAAAAAGTGGACATGTTTTAAACCATATCAAATTCGCGGTCTAGGAAGAAGTGAATATATTTTAAACTGTATCAAATTCATAATACTGATCTAGAAGGAGATGAGCATGTTTTCAGTCATATCAAAATCTTATAAGCAACTTCCATAAGCATGATAATTGATGGCAAAGTTGGCACAATTTCTAAAGTCACCAAGCTTCTTTAGAAGAAGCTATTTGAGCCACATAGTTAAGCCAAATAGGGAATTGGTGGAGAAGCCTTAAATCCACCATATAACATTGAAATTGTTTGAAATTTTAAAAGAAAATTTCTCACATTTCAGTGCACTAGTAACTTGACTTTCAAGCCAAAATTCAATTGCACTAAACATGCAGCGAAACAATTCAACCCAGAAGATGATATTTTGGTAGTAACTTGAGTAAATGAAGTTTGAGTTGCATGATCGTTTCTTTGAAGGAAATGAAACGATTCAAACCCAAATGGTATTTTGGTAATAACTTGACTAAATGAAATCCAAATTACATGATTGTTTCTTTGAACGAAGATAAATTAGTGGACTATAAGCATGTATATTTTGTTGCAAAAATTGACCATTTAATCTATTGGCATGAAAATAACTCAATCTGTTATACAATTATGATTTCTCACTAGTATGAGCTCCAAATTAACAAAACTTTTTGTATAGTCCATGTGCCTAACAAAAACATAGCCCAAAATTCATCCATTCAGGCCTTCAAGACAAAAACTCAGTTCAGCCCTAAACTTGGCAATTTAGGAGCAAAGAATGGATATCCAGACATGAAAGACAAATGTCAAAGATGGATTGATGTCAAATTCAAGAATCAAGATTAAAGTTTGTATCATGTTTCCACATCATCAAGAATGATGAAGAAACTTCAACTACTCTCATTTTTGGAAGGTAGATTGATTAAATAGGGCATTTTTAGCAAAAATTAGGAAGGCAAAATGTCAGTTTGGAGGATGAAAACTTGATAGTAGAGTCAGGGAGTAGTATTATGCTAATTTTTCAGTAAGAAAACTACAGAGGAAACATTATAGAAAGTGTTTAAATCACCCAAGAAAATATTGTCTCAAAAATGACTATTTTGAATCCTATTCATGTGTATTTCTCAGTGTAACCGGGTTCTCGCACCCACTTGGCTGGGTGCGCGAACCCGCACCCGCCCCTCGCCCGCACCAGGTTCGCGGGTTCACGATCGGGTACGGCTTGGCCGAACCCCATCCAAAACCTATCAGTCAGGGTTCAGCTTTGACCGAACCCTGTGGTCAATTAGGGTTCACCCAGCCGAACCCAGCCGAGTTTGGGCATTAACATAGGAAAAAAACGTTTATTATTATTATTTTTAAGGTGAGCCCAGCCACACCCAGTCCATACAGGCTAAAAAAAATTAGAGGTGGATGCCCTCAATTACAGACCATCATTCATCGGAGGTTGAATGCTCTCAACTCACCACTTCACATGGCAGCTTATGCTCTTAACCCGAAGTGGTATGATGCAGAAAAAACAAGAGGGCACCAAATCAAGATCCAGAGGTGACTGCAAGGTTTCTACAGGCAGTCAAGGACATATATTGCATTGTACAAGAGGCAACAGAGATTAGAGAGCAATTTGCATCTTTTGTTTGTGCACGGGGTACATTCTAGTCTATTGAGGCCTTATATGACAGGAGTCTAAAGAACCCCATATTTTGGTGGACATTGCACGGACATGGGACGCCATAGTTGCAGCGACTAGCATGTCGTTTGTTGTCTCAGGTGGCTAGTTCCTCAGCTTGTGAGAGGAATTGGAGTACATATGGATTTATCCATTCAGCGAGGAGAGGTCGATTAGAGGTGAGTAGGGCAAAGAACCTCGTGTATGTCCATAGTACTCTTTGAATCATGTCTCGTAGGGACAAAGGTTGTATAGAGGAGCCTTTTGCACGTTGAGATGTAGTTCTTGATGACACCAGAGATGACAGTAGGTGTGATGGCTTTTCAAATCTACCACCACCATATCCACAGGAGGAGGGCCTTGAAGATGATGATGAGGAATATGACGAATGAGAGTCAAATGTCAGATATTTGATGTTATCTTTATACATGTCCACTACTATATAGTATATTGTTATCTCTTGACTCTTTATGACTTGACATCCTATCATTATGAAATATCATATATCAATATGTTTTTATGATGCCATATTTAAATATTTATTATTTTGCAATGTGTATGAATGATTTATTTTATTTCACAATGTGTATGATTTATCATTTATTTAATTATTTCGCAATGTGCATATTTATTTTATTTTTTAATTATTTTGATATATATATATATATTAAAAACTACGGCACCCGCACCCGACGAACCCTATTTTTGACAGGGGACGCATCCGCACCCGTATCCGCAACCGCACCTGCAATTCCTGCCACCCCCGCACCTGGTAACCTTGGTATTTCTTTTATTTTGGAGAGTAAAATAAAGCAGTCTTTTAGCTTCAAGCAGGTTATTTTTTGAGAAGGATTCTCCTTTTTAAATGAATGCTGTGAAGCTCTTTGCAAGTTGATTTCAAGTTGCTCATGTTTTGCATTGTTTTTGAACATCAAAGAATATTGATCAAGGAAACATGGGTTTCACTACTGACTAAAGCCTAAATTTCTTACAGGTTTAAGTTCAACTTTTTAAAAAAAAATTCAAAATTATTGAAAATTTGTTTGCTGAATTTATCAGAATGAGATTTCAGACCAAATAAAAAGTATTATTTCATCTAAATGTCAAATTGAATAGATCATTCCTTAGATTAAAGCTACAAAAATATTACTCAAGAAAAGATTCCAATAATACAGTGTGTTTTTTCACCTGAAAGCATCCAAATGAAGAAATGAGGTATTTACTCTATATGACCAATCTAGGTAACCGTAAAAAAAACAATAGTTAAGTTTGGAGTTCAGTTATCAAATAGCATGAGCTTAAGTGGTTAAAAATGTAGGCCTTCAATGAGGACACCTAGGTCCAACTCTCACCAAGCAATATGTTGTAATATTACTATGTGGTTAGCTGAAATATTGTGGTAGCACTTTGATAATCATATGGATGGGACATGTTTCAATCCCATATAACCAATTAAAAAAAAATGGAGTTTAGGTAGATGATACCCTAATAGTTTTTTTTTTTTTTGATTTTACATGGTGGAATCGCCGCCACGAATCCGGGCAGGTTGTCCCGATTTTTATGGCCGTCACAGTATTCTGCGTTGTCCGCCCCGGAAGCCACCACACAGATCTCCGTGCAATCTGTCCCTATAACCACCATGCCACGATCATTTTAAACCTTTTATGCCGCTGAAAACATCAGGAAAGGGACAAGCGTTCAGTCCGGCGAGGCCCGAGATTTGAACCTTGGACCTCCGCCCCCCTTATGGAGTTTGGGGAACCGATTGGTCTACACCTCGGACCTACCCTAATAGTTATAAAATTCTTGCTTTCCTTTTTATATCTATATATTTTACCTTTCCAATTATTGGTCTTTAGTTCATAGCTTAAGCAATAAAATGACATGGTACTTCATAATTACAAGAAATTGTACCACCCCAGAAGTGATTCCTAAGCTAATGACTGCTCTCAATTGTTCAAATAACATTGTTGATAGAATACAAACAAGTGATGCACAACTCTCAAAGATAACACATAATTTTTATGTAGAGCCACACACATTCAAGCTTGGATTGATTGCAATTGTCAACCATAAAACATTATCACATTACGCCAACTGAAATCCCATCCTTAAGACAACAATTAATTTATGTGACATTGCATGCATGGCTAGAAATGATCACTGCTTAACTGTATTTGCAATAATAGGAGTTATCTAGAGAAGGTAGAGAACATACCCCCAAATCCCCAAGTAAAATTGTAGATGATGGGACTTTTGATACAAACTAATTTGTTGTATGAAGTATACTATTTTCAATTCATAGATTCAGAAGTTCATGATTTTGGATCTTTAAAAACATTGAAATAGACTTTAAAAAAGTCATTTAGTTAACATAATCTTACATAGAGGTGATTCTCCTCCAATTAAGGTATTTTCGGAGAATCATTGTAATAAGACTCTCATATAATTCAGATATGTGTTACACAAAAAGCAAGATGAACACCACTCTGCAAAGAGTGTTAAAAGAACTCCTCATTGGAAGAGGTTAAAAGAAACTATCCAATTTGCAAAAGAGCAATGACTCAAGCCATTACGATCCAAGCTTATTGGAGTAGCTTATGCCTACTCTCCAAGGTTGTTGAAGTAGCTAATGTCCCCTCTCATACAATGCGCTCTGAATGCTAAATATCCGTTTCCAAAGAGAAGCCATTACCAATCAAGATGCCTCCTCATCACAGCAATGATTGTATTCTATTTCTTTATAGATAAAGCAGTGAGCAAGCAATATGTAGATGCAGAGAAACAGTGCACTCAGTGCAGCAAGAAGCCAATAGAAGTAATCCAAATGAGCTTCATTTAGTTTGTCTGCAAACCAGCTTTGTTTCTTGCCTCTACTAGTGAGATCTTCAACTATGGAAATTAAGATACTGCTTAAGAAACTGCCAACTCCTAAAATGCTTAAATACAGTGCAATACCCAAGCTTCTCATTCTATCAGGCATCTGATCGTAAAAGAGCTCTTGCAATCCCACCATTGCAAACACATCTGATATGCCAAAGAGAATGCATTGTGGGAGCAACCAAAAAATACTTAATGGAACTGTTTCAGTTGGCATGTCTACCACTCCATCTTTTGCTGCCTTAAGCCTTTTCATTTCTATCGATGCTGCAACAACAATGGAAAGAAGGGAAGTAAACATGCCCATACCTATTCTCTGGAGTAAGGTTATACCACGCTCATTACCAGTTACGCCTCTAGCAAGGGGAACAAAAATTCGATCATACACTGGGATCAGTACAAGAATAGACAGGCCAATAAAGCCTTGCAAGCTTGCTGCAGGAATCACAAAGTTGTTGCCAATTTTTCTATCCATTATGCTGCCCTGTTTTATAAAAAATGTTGGTGATTGAGAAAAGATGACTCCATACATCAAACAAGCCACCCAAATGGGCAACAGCCTTAGAACAAGTTTCACCTCTTCAACCTCTGTAATAGTGCAGAGTCTCCACCTGATGTCTGTTTTGTGCTCGTAGTTTGGACTAATTTCCACCGCTGCTTTGTCAAGAAACCTAAGAAACAAAAGCAAAGAACCTAGTGATAATCATACAGAAGCATGGACTGAAAGGTCATATACCTCTACCCATGATATCATGATGGATGTTGAGATTATAGAGTGGAAAAAAGGATGAACTTTATATCAGCTTGAGTAGAACAATACTACATAAATGATACCAGAGGTATAGGTACATAACAAAAGCCATTCTATTTCCCTGATATGATGATGTATCTTGAGGATATAGAGAAGACAAAGAATGAAGCCCACAATATCCTCCATTAGAACAATACAATAAAAATGATATCATGGATATAGGTACAAAACAAAAAAATCCACTCTTTTGCAATTGTAAACATCGAGATTGACAGGGGCCTTGCCTCAATTGTTTTGTAGGCAAAAGTTCTCTGCTCCTCCTCTCAGCCTTCAAAATTTCTTCTTGAACAACACAAAGCCTTTCTTCTTCTGAAGGAACAGAAGCATTCCACTTGTGAATGGCTGCAACAAAGACCCTGATAATCTGAGTTAGTGGGCTAGTAGCACCAGGCAATTTGTGTCGGTACATTTTTGTTCCACGCAAGAAAACAGAGAATGCCATTGCCATGGTCACAGTTGGGATGCCAAATCCCAGACCCCATCCAACATTCTCTTCAATATAACTGAGCCCAAAAGCAGACAACACCACACCACTGCATATACCAAAATACCACCAGTTGAAAAATGAAGCCTTATACTTCCTCTCTTCAGGATGTTGGTCATCAAACTGGTCTGCACCAAATGTTTCTAGACAAGGCTTGTGACCTCCTTGACCTAGAGCAACCAAGTATAGGGAGAAGAAGAAGAATCCCACCTGGAAAACTGAGGCTTTGGGACAGAAATATGATGTGCTATCACATGGAGAAGGCCTAAAATATGTGAGGGAGGTTGCCACAGTTAATGAACATAGCCCCTGCAACCAGGGAAATTCTTAGTGGCCAATAATGGAACTTAAACCTAATCTAAATTTCCACACCAGAAGAATCCCATTTAATAAGCAGGTGAGAAAGCCTTATTAAATACTAAACATATAGTTTTTACCCATTCCACAGGGTTAACATTATTTGCCAAGGTCTCTACATATTCATATTATTAAGATCGGAGTTTGCAGCTCAGAGACATGGGTACCTAACCAAAGATCAAATTGGGATCTTCAGCAAGGCAACCACTTTTTTTTTGTCATATGTTGTTAGTGTAAAGACTGAATTAAGTTGCTATGAGGTTTAACTAACTGTGAGAAGAAACTGTGAAATATGCATAAATTTCAAATGGGTTCAAATATATGAATTTGAAAAATGGGGCTTTCGGTATGTTGCTCACCAGCAGGTAGATAAGAGATGACATAAGTATGGTCCAGTACCTGCCCAAATATGAATCTGCAACAAAAGCTCCAAGGAGTGGAAGCATGGTTGTAGCCCCTGACCATACATTGACATTTTTTGCAGCAGTGGCAGTGCTCTCATGCATAACAGTTGTAAGGTATGTTACCAAGTTAGAGTTTATGCCATGGTAGGCCAATCTCTCCGCAATTTCTACACCAATTATTAGCAGGGATGCTTTCCATCCTCCTGTGAGAGCCCTGCTAACAGGTCTGCCTTTAAGGTCTGTGGATCCATCCTCTGCAAAATTGTTGCTCTTTTTTCAGTTATTGGGTGTAATGAGGAGGGGGGATTCACAGGACTGATTCTCCATGGTTCAACTTGGAATTTTCGATTTGGTGTTGGTGTCTACTGAAATCAGATCTTTCGGTCATTTTATTATGTATGAGGATCCAGATTCCATTGCAAGTCTTTGTGGGTGGTGAAGATACATGACTATTGTGAGAGCATCGTTGTTTGTTTATGCTAAAACAATGTATGCGGTACAAGAATATTGTTTTCTAATTTTTCTTTGATTTAGTAGTGTGAAATTTTTTTACCACAACCATAATTTTTATAAAAAATTAACATAACCCCACACAAATCATACATGACATGAATCTCTTTGAAAGTGATTTTTCACCTAATTATTCTTATCGTGAAATCATGTTAAAGGTTTGTACGGCCATTACTATTGGTGACCTGGATGCTTTCGTCAAGTTGGTAATTGTCTAAAACGTCATCATGAGGTCTACTTGGTGGATAACAACAATACTTAATATTCTGCACACATCACCCTATTGGCTTTATGACATATTTAATTTTATAGCTAATGACCCTTGACCCCAAAACAAAATAGTTTTGCATATGATGATAAAAGAGAAAATGACGGTTACCATTGATCACACACCGGCCGGCAGATGCCATACACATGTTTGTTATTTTTATTTTTTATTTATTTAATAAATAAATAAATCCGTTTTGTGAGATAAAGGCCAAGTGCAATGTCCCATCTTTTTTCTTAAGAATCTCGATGAATGCTTGTATGCCATATCATTTGTATTGCATACACTTCCATACATATATGTTTATGATTATTGGGTGGTGGTGAAGCCAAAGATTTTTACTTTCTTAAATACTAAAGTGTTTTAAATTAATTCGTAACATATATGTATCTTATTTAAGATACATTATCTAAGAAGTTGAAAAAGAAAATAGTAAGGATGATACTATCAGTGTCAAGTTCTCTGAAATCTTAGACTGCCCATCCAAATCGGGACCATCCACACTTATGATAAAAAGTCCCAAAAGCTATTCTTAAAATGAAGAAAAATTGTCAGGTCATTTCAGTTTAAACATGGAAAAAATAGAGTCAAGAGTCGAAGTTGTGGAAACAAGAGGCAAGAATGTAGCTCCTAATCCGGTAGTGGAGCAAATTATCCCTTATCAGACGAGCCCAACGGTAAAAGGTTCCTTGAAGGAAAGCCCCCTGTTTAGGAACCAGATAGGAGAGGTGAACCAAAACAAGGCCGAGGATGAAGAGGGAATTGAAAACCCCCAAAATGAGGAAGAAGGTTCAAGCCCTAGACTATCACAATATATGCCCCCTCATTTCAGTCCAAAACAGACTAGAAGCACCACCAAGCCTCCGATAGATTATGGAAGTGAAAGAAAGAAAGGGAGAATATCTACAAAAGAGCACTATAGAATGAGAATCAATGAAGAAATTGCAAACGGAAAGCAAAGAACATTGTTACAGCAAGCTATTCCTGGCCAGGATAATAGCAAAATTGACAAACCCCCTTTGGCTCAGGGAAGGGGGCGGGGAAAAAATATCAAACAGTCTAAATGAAGGTTCTCTCATGGAATGTGAGAGGCCTAAACGGCCCACCAAAACAAAGGATGGTGAAGTCTATAAGGAAGGATTGGAATCCTACTATCATTTTTCTTCAAGAAACCAAAACAGATGCGGCACAATCAACACTTATAGCTAGAAGGATTTGGAAGCAAGGGGAAGTGGCCTTTCAACAAAAGAGAGGAGCATCTGGGGGCCTCATGATCTTATGGGATCCTATTAAAATAGAAGGAAGTATTATTCAGGCAAATGAAAGAGTCTTAAGCGTATTATTTCATGATTTTGATACTAATAAGAATTGGATTATGTCAAATGTTTATGCCCCCACCTCTGTCCAAGGGCGGTCTGAACTGTGGGAGTTTTTGGGGCATTTGAGCCAAGCTTTTAAAGACATTCCTTGGGTGATTGGGGGAGATTTCAATACCCCCCTTTACCCATCCGATAAGAAGGGAGGATCTGGGTTACCCTCAAGGAGCATGGAGGACTTCAATGAATTCATTAACACAAATGAATTGATGGATGTAAGACTAAAAGGAGCCAAATTTACATGGAGTAACAAGAGGATAGGAAGTCAGCTGATTCAAGAAAGGTTGGACAGGTTTTTTTTATCCAAGGAAGCTACAACAATGTTTGGTGATTCAACATTACAAGCCCTTCCTAAATGCGCTTCAGACCATAATCTTATTCTATGGGAGGCATTTCAGGCTAACTCCTTTAAAAAGCCATTCAGATTTCTGTCAATGTGGGTTAAACATCCGGACTTCAAGAAACGAATAGAGGAATGGTGGCAGCAGCCTATCCAGGGAAGTGCTTCCTTCAAACTATCTCAAAAACTTAAGATGGTGAAAAACAACCTTAGAATATGGAATAAAGAAGTCTTTGGAAATATTTTTGAGAATAAGAGAGCAGTGGGGGAAAAACTGAGAATAATAGAAAGCAAAATCCAAAATGGAACCTATGATGAGGCGACAAGGATTGAAGAGAAGGAAACCCTTTGTGAGTTTTATAATATTTTAGCTTGTGAGGAGATGTATTGGAGGCAGAAATCAAGGGCATTATGGCTAAAGGAAGGGGACTCTAATTCAAAGTTTTTCCATGTTACCACATTGAGCAATAGAAGCAACAATAATATTAGAAATTTAACTAAGGTGGATGGATCCTCAACTCAAAACATTCAGGAGATCAGGGACGAGGCTGTTAATTTTTTTAGTTCATTATTGGGTGAAGAACGGGCCTGTAATGCCCAAGCAAAGGACTCTCTCCTTCAATTCATTCCACAACTCATTGATGAAATGATTAACGAGTCTCTTACAACAGCTTTTTTAGATGAAGAGATCAAGGAGGCTTTGTTTAACATGGATCCTGACAAAGCTCCTGGGCCGGATGGGTTTTCACCGTGGTTTTTCCAAGTTTGTTGGGATATTGTTGGAGCAGAAGTTATTGCCGCAATCAAGGAGTTCCAAAGTTCAAATCATATTCCAAGGGGTTTCAATTCAACTTTCATTGCTTTGATCCCTAAAGGCCCCAACCCCAAGACTATGGCTGACTTTAGGCCGGTTAGCCTGTGTAATATATCCTATAAAATTCTGTCCAAAGTTTTAGCCAACCGTTTGAAGAAAGTTCTACCGGTTATCATTGATCCAAGTCAAGGAAGTTCTGTACAAGGAAGATCAATCTTAGATGGAGTTATTACTGTTCATGAGGCTCTTCATACAGCCGCTCAGACCAAAAAAGTAGTCATGGCTTTAAAGTTAGACATGAACAAAGCTTATGACAGGATAAATTGGGAATTCCTAGAGGCAGTTTTATTAAAATTTGGCTTCAACATGAAATGGGTCAAGTTAATAAGAGAGTGTATTTCTAAGCCTTGTTTTTCAGTTTTGGTTAATGGGTCTACTGCAGGTTTTTTTCAAAGCAAATGTGGTCTAAGACAAGGAGATCCCATAAGTCCTATGTTGTTCATCATCGTAGCCGAGGCCTTGGGAAGAACCATTAAGGCAGAAGCGGTAGCTGGACTCATATCAGGTATCAAGGCCACGTCGCTAACTACCCCGATGACACATCAACAATTTGTTGATGATACATTGCTACTGACTTTGGCTTCTGTGGTTGAGGCAAGAAGGATTAAAAATATTCTCATAATGTATGAAGAAGCGGCTGGACATAAAGTGAATTTTGATAAGAGCAAACTTTATTTCATCAATACCCCCATTCCTAGGCAAAACAACATAGCAAGGATCATGGAATGTCAGATTGCATCCCTTCCCACCTCCTATTTAGGTCTTCCCCTGTTTACGGGGAAACTTGAAGGATCAATGTGGAACATAGTTTCGGAGAGGATCCAAAAAAAGCTACCAAGTTGGAAAGGACATCTGTTATCTCAAGCAGGCAAAGCAGCTTTAACTATGGCTTCACTTCAAAGTATACCCGTTTACTTCCTATCAGTGTTCGTAGCTCCCAGCAAGGTGTATCACAAAATTGAGCAGCTTCAAAAAAAATTTCTCTCGGTCGTGGACTGAGGATAAGAAAAGGATCCATTTAGTAGGTTGGAACAAGGTTTGCAAACCTAAAGCTGATGGGGGGTTAGGATTGAGGAGAGTTGCTCATCTCAATACAACTCTGTTAGCCAAACAAGCGTGGCGGTTATTGACTAAGGTCGATAATGAATGGACTGCCATAGTTAGGAGGAAATACCTCCAAGGTGTGAACTTCCTTAATGACAACTTAGCAAGCAGGGGGTCTACTTTTTGGAAGGCAATCCTCACGAGCAGGGATCTTGTCAAGAAAGGTCTTAGATGGATTCTAGGAAATGGGCAAACAATAGACTTTTGGAAGGATCGATGGGTGAGAGCTGAGGAGTTATCCCATAATCCTCGTTTGGCTAGGATTCAAGAGCATATGGAGCAACATATTGGGAAGAAGGTTGCAAATTATATGTGGCAGGATATAAATATCAACAGGTGGAAACACATCAGAGTACAGGGTTTTGAAGCGGAGTCTGAAGAGCTTTATAACATTTTAACTCAACAAATTATTCCCTCTAGAGAGGATGAAGATCACATTGTTTGGGCTGAGACTGAAAGTGGTGACTTCACAGTTAAGTCTGCCTATAATTTGCTTCTCAATGTGGAAGGTCAACAATTTCAACCGAGTTTGGTTTGGATCAAAGGCTTAATTCCTAAAATATCCTTTTTTTCATGGCCGGTGATTCAAGGAAAAATCCTCACTATGGACAATATGTTATCCAAAGGTATGGTTATTGCTAACCGTTGCTACATGTGCAAGGCAGGATGGGAGACAACCCAACACTTGTTTCTGGAGTGTCCGATAGCGGAGTCCATCCTGGATGAACTTTTACAAGCCTTTAGGATCTCGTGGGTTAAGCTCGCTCTTATATCCGAAGTGTTCCATCAATGGCCTCAACCCTTTGTTAGCCTAAAACTTAAGTACCTATGGAAAATCTGTTGGCATCATTTTCTCCGGCAGATTTGGCTAGAAAGGAACCATAGAGCCTTTAAGGATACCATTCACAACCCAAAAACCATCCTCAACAGGATTATTGTCTTTGCGAAAGAAAACCTTAGCACCTTAGTGGATGAGAACCACTCAATTCCTCCCCAAGAAAAACAATTAGCTCGGGCCTTAGGTATTGAGGACAAACCTTCCATTCCTTTGCCCAATCCCAAAAATGGGATTTCTTGGGAGCCACCCCCCAGGGTTGGTTTAAACTAAATTTTGATGGTGCAGCCAAGGAGAACCCGGGAAGAGCTGGAGCTGGAGGAATAATCAGGGATCATCAAGGAAATCTGGTCAAGGCCTTCGCCGAACCATTGGGAATCGAACTAATAACGAAGCAGAAGCTAGAGCCCTTTGGAGAGGGTTGCAAGTAGCCCAAGCAACTCAAGGTAACTTGATGATTGAAGGTGATTCGATGAACATCATCAACCTGTTAACCAATGGCAAAAAACCTCCATGGAGAATCGAGGGAGTCATCCATGAAGTGAGGATCCTTTTTGCGGCAAGACAGAACAGGAGGGCTCGTCACGTGTACCGTGAGGCCAACAGGTCAGCCGACAAATTAGCCAACATAGGTGTTGATGTTGGTAGTTTGGTGACATGGACACAAGGTGTGCCACGTGAAGTGGAAAACATTATTAGTCATGAAAAGAAACCTACCCGTTAAGGAGAAAGATGAATGGGTGTTCTTTCCCCATGGAGCTGGTAATAACTATGGGGTTTCCCTCTAAATCATACCAAATTGGAAATGAAGGTAACAGGGTGTAAGCCTTGGAGGATTCCGACAGAGAATAGGAAATGGGCAAGCAACAGTTTTCACAAGTGCAAAGTTCCAAACTTCAATTTCCTGTCAATGTAAGTAATGTTTACAGTTATGTTTAGGTATGGGTGTGCCTTGTTAGTAAGGTGTTGTAGGGGATTCAACACAAGTTCTGGTAAGAAAGTTTCAAGGATGACTAGGATCTACAATCTCAGCAGAAGGTTGGATATTGTAATAGGTTTTGGGTTAACCTGCAAAACCCGGTAATTAATGAAGACTTTTATTTACCAAAAAAAAAATGAGTAAGAGGATTGAATGTGTAGGGACTTGAGAATTTTTCTTAAATTTAGATTTCTTTTATTTATTTTTGGTTAAATATATTTTTAGATGGTTTGAATTTGAATTTTTTAGGCAGAATGGTTTTGTTTCAAATTTTCCATATTTTATATGGTTTTGGACAAAATGGTCATGATTCAAAATTTTCATCTTTTGTATGGTTTTAGACAGAATGACCCTGATTCAAATTTTACTGGTTTAATTATTTTTTTCCAATAACCCACAAAAAGTTTGTTTCTTCAACTATTTTTTGGTTGGGAATTCTTCTCCCAACCTTCTTCTTTTTGTAAAAGGTTACGAGATCCTTTCAAAACCTTTTTTACCAGTCATTTTTTTTTTAATTTTCTTGTTTTTATTATTATTTTATTTCTTTATTTTTATATTTATTTGTTTGCATAGAGAATATATATCACCTTTTGGCTTATGCAGGGCATGCCTCCACATGAGTCAGATTGAAAGCCTTCAATGTAAACCTTAACGTATTAGATAAAGACAAACTCAATGAACAATAGTGTCAAAGAAATCAAACCAAGGTAGCTCGCCACAAACACACTAGGCTACTACCAACCAGACTATCCCTTTCATGTTCTTTGCAATTTAGTTAAAGACGTTCAAAATTATTGAAACTTTAACCTTTGTATTTGAATAATTTAAAAAATAATTTATAATTTCTAAAAAAATATATTAATGTTTTTGTCAGGACACCTTAACGGTATGTTGTTGATATTTGATTTTGATGATCTCAATTTGAATCATGAGGAGGGAGACCTCCTTGCTATGTTCTGAGAGTGTGGTCTGAATTATGCCACCTAATTTGCATTATTTTAACCAAAAAAAATATTAATAAAAATTTAAAAGAGTGAAACTAAAATTAAAATTGGTTTTAAATATTTTTAAGAAAAATAATATTAATAATTAAAACAAAAAATTAATATTAATGTTTTTTATAAATACAAAATATAATTAAACATTACTTATTATTATTTTTTAACAGGTTATATATGGGGATCACTTTTATTAAAATATCAAAATATTATATTTGTTACAACATACTTTTTTTATCATAGTTTTACCATTTTTTTTTCTCTTAGATATATTTTTCAACTTTCTCAAAGTGTTATGTTTCTACAATTAGCTTTGTAACATCATTTTGATTAAGACAAAATCTCATTTGACCAGTTGCTTTCTAAAATTTGAATTTCATTGAGATGAAGATCAACACCATAATTCGATTATTTATCTATTACCCAATTTCCTTCTTTATAAATATGCTCACACTTCCAGGAGATTGCCTCTAGTAATAGATGATGAACATTATTAAAATGACCCTCAAGACAATGTCACCCTTCTTTTCCAAAGGAGATAGAACAATATTAAAATCACCACCAAGAATCCATAAATCACCATGAATCATTATTATATTTGTCAAAAATATGCTAAGGTCCTTCCAACATATTTTACAAGGAGTAACTATAGTTGGAGCATATACATTTATAATCCCAACTTTGATGTTTTCCTCTTTCTCGTAAAATAATCGAACAACCTATTTACTTTTTGCTTCTAGTATTTGTCCATCCCATTTGCATTTATCCCATATTATTGCAACACCGCCTGAAGCTACTATAGAAGAAACTACTAACAATCACTTGTCTTCCAAATCTTCTTAAAAACATCCTTATATTCCTCACTACTTAATTTTGTTTCTTGTATTAAAATAAACTCAAGGCTATAACAACCTATTAATTTCTTAAGACCTCTTTTTTTAGGGGTTTTATTCATACCCTTAATATTCCATGATATCATTTTCATCATCAACACTTTTTATTTTTATTAGTGGGTTTAGTCCCACTTTTTGTTAACACATGTGATATTTTTATTTGGCTTCCTAGATCAATATCCTTTTGAGTTGAAAGAGCATAGATAATCCTTCATAGTCATAACTTTCTTATGTTGGCCTAAAAACCCTAAATTTCCTTAGATATCCTCCATAAAATTTTCTTACTATACTACTATTGAAATCCTGAAGTACAAGGAATACACTCCGTACTACTTTCATTTTTATTCTAAGGAGAAGATTTTAAGTTACTTGAAGATAATAAAGGTGATTTACCTGGATTAAGCTTGATCTCCTTCACCTCATTTGCTTTAAATTTTGTCTCCCTATCTTCCTTTGTTTTAAAAATTGCCTTCTCCTATTCCTTCACACCTTTAGCACCTTTTATATTTGAACTTGTGAATTGTACTTCCTCATCCCCATATCAATTTTTCTTCTAATGGCTGATTCGAGTGAACTATAATGGCCTTTGCCATTTGATGATGTAGATGGATTTTTCTAACCACTTTCTTAGGAGTGGAAATTTTTTGATTGGACCTAGCTTCTCCTGTGATATGGTATCCTTGTTTCAAATTGAAGCTACCCTCATGCCCAAAAAATTCTATCTCTTCCTCCATTTTCACTTTACAGTCTCTTGCCATGTGCCCAATTTCATGACATTTGCGATATCAAAATGCAATGTTTTCATAACCTACTTGCTTATCCCTTTCTCTTGATCCAGATTAAATCCTAATCAACTATGGTAAAGGTTTAGAAATATCCATGGCAACACATATTCGAGTGTATATAGCATGCCTTCTCTCCTTAGTAGTTGGTACCTCCTGGATGAATTCACCTAGAGTATTACCAATATTCTTCAAAACCTCCTTATTGATGAGTTGATAAGGAAGTCCAAAAAGCCTAATCCATACCGAAAGCCTTTTAATAGTTTTTGTGTCCACAAAAAAATTCTCACTCCAAGGTCTTAAATATAATGCATCTTTACCCCTAAACCACGAGCCTCCATCCATTATTTTATCCCTTATTTATGAACTAGAGAAAATAATGAGGAAAAATTCTTTTGGAAGAAAAGTCATGGAGTAATTTGAATTCACTCTCTACTTCCACTTAGTCCAATTTTGAGTCTCAGATTAACCTGACCAATATCCATGAAACTTACAAAGTAACCCTAAACATTATATAATGCTTAATCATCTCATCCTTAATAATCACTTCTGGTGTAGAATCTGCTACTTGGACTTGGTTTGCCATAGATTATCTCTTACTCTTATTGCTAGATAGGGCATCCAAACTTCCAACTTGGCTATACACTCTTTCAGTAAGGACTTTCACATATGAATTTTTTCCCATGTTACCTAGATTTTTTTCAAATGAATCCTTTAAATTCTCCTAAGATTTGAAACAAGAAGTGGCACTTGTTACTTGATCATACTTTACTTTCTACTTTTTGCTTTCCTGCTCACACTTCCTTCTCACTCCTAGCTTGCGCTCACACTTGCTTTTGGTTGCACTCACTCATGGCTTGTGCTCACACTCATTTTTGGCTACACTCACTCTCGGCTCATGCTTTCACTTGCTACTGGCTACACTCACTCCTGGCTGCACTCGCACTCACTCCTGGATACACTCGCACTCACTCCCAACTACACACTTTCACATTCACTCCTGGCTCACGCTTGCACTTGATTTCAACTTAATTAAACATATTTGGTTGGATAATAAGGGTCACTCCCAACTACACTCACTCGCATTCACTCCTGGATCATGCTTGCACTTGATTTCAACTTAATTAAATATTATTTAAATAAAAGGTTTTTTTTTGTTTGATAATAAGGGTTGTACACCAGTCCCTCGCCCTTGAAAAATTAAAACTCTCTTCTTTAAATCTTGAGAATTTACAAATAGATACACTTCTCATCTCAATTGAGATGCTATAGCTAGAAACCTACATCATCTTACATAAAATGTTTGAATTTTTTATTTTCATTTTTTGGATATTTTCAATTTTTTGCATGAATACAACTATCCCAAGATTCAACATCCTTCTTGACATTTTTCTATAGCAACCTACACAATACCAAAACTTCACTTCTACTATTCATGCATTGCATATTAGTAGAGTAATATTTCCAAAACATCGTACTATCACAATCCGCTTTATCAAATTTGGATTGCTAGTTTCCTTCCTAAAACACAAGTGCAACCACAAAAATTATAATAAATAGTTTATATGAGAACACATTATTGTTATAAAATAAAATAGATATTACCAATGGAAAACATTAAAATTAAATATTAATCATTATTTGATTCAGGTAGTCAACATTTGCTTGGCAACTTAGCTAAACTTACTACTTCCTCTAACCATGGATAGGAGAAATTAACTTCATGATCCTCACTCAAAACCCCTCTATTGGCTAGCCTATTTGCAAATTTTTTTCCTTCCCTTAATGTATGTGTAAACCTGATTTCTTCAAACTCTTTAGCAAGATGTTGAATTTCCACAATTATCTCTTGTATGTTCCATGGAGCCTTTGCTTTCCTCAAATTTGCATTTATTACTACGAGAGAATCACCTTCCATCCATACTATGTTCTATTTCATTTGTTTTCATATTTTTAACCCTTCTAAAGCTGTCCAAACTTCAACTTCATTATTTGTCTTAAATCCACTATTGAAAGTGTAATGAAACAAAATCTCTCCCTTATTATTTCTAATTATTCCTCCTCCTCGTACTAGTCCTGGATTTCCTTTATATGCTCCATCAAATTTCAGTTTAACCAACTCCACATCTAGTGGTTTCCACTTTATATTATTTGCCTTCTTTTTGCTTCTCTTGTATCCAACTCATAATTTCATTTAATGACTCGACTCCATCTATCAAGGCTTTCTACTTCCAGATTAGGGACTGGGTGAGTTGAAAGGGTTGGTTTAGACTCCTCTATGGCTAAACATATATTCCTTTTCATTTCCTCTAAACTATTTTCCTTTTCTTTAAATATTCTTCTATTCCTTTCTAGTCATACAATCCAAAGTATTGTATCTTTTGATATATCCCATATTGTCTGTAAAGCCTCACTTTTATAAGTGCTCTACCATTGCTTTAACCAATCTTCAATTCTACTATTCATCACCATGCATTTACCAAACATATTAAGAATCCATTGCCATAGTTTCCAAACTATTGAGCAATGTCCCAAGAGATGGTCTATACTCTCCTCCTCCTTTTTACAAAGAACACATTGAGAGGGGTCATGGAAATTCCTTTTCATAAGGTTATTCTAGGATAAAATTCTTCTATGATCTACTAGCCAAACAAACATTTTGACTTTAGGAATGCTTGGGCTATCCTAAATATCTCTCCATATTCTAGTGATATTACTATTTTTTTGGTGCTTTATATTATATCCACTTCTTGTTGTGTATTCTCATGAGCTATTCAACTCCTAAATAAATTTATCATTGGCTCCCCTCGGAGTAATGACAATTGTTATCTTTCTACTCAATTACCTCCTAGCATCAATGTCTTGTATTTAAATAGAAAGGTTAATAATGATGAGTATAACATTTTTGGACAATATAAATTTAATTTTAATTGTGTTAAAAATAGTAATGGTTGTTATCTAAGAAGTTGGATTATAGAAGATGTAGAGCAGATTATAATATTTAAAAAAATTAATGTAGTTTGAAAGTAATTGATATGTTAATAGTATTATTTGTGCCTAACATGTTTAGGAAGACTAAGGAATTAAACTGCAAGGTGTCTGAGGGTGAACTTGGTTTTTTCAAGGAGAGTAGAGGATTAAATTAATAGGTTTTTTAAAAAAGAGAAATGTTTAGATTGTGTGAAGGAAAAATAAAAACTTGTTAATTGTAATAAAAATACAATTAAAATTATCAAAGAAATAAGGGTAAGGTTGTTTTGTTTTTTTCAATGACTTTATACAGGTTTTTATGAGGGGTCTCGATCCCCTCATACTGAGTGGGGTTTGAACCTTGGACCTCTTAAAAAGAGGCCAAAGACCTTACCACTACAATAAGCTTACAACGTGGTTTAAACCTTGGACCTCTCAAAGAGAGGCCAATAACCTTACCACTATAGTAAGCTTACAACTTTGCAATATCCTTGACCTGATCTAGCTTCTATTACTATATATTTTCCTTGCTTTATCTCAAATTTTATCTCATGGCTAGAATTTTTTCTCTTTTTTCATAGTTTTCACTTTGAAAAATCTTGCTTTCATAATCTACTTATTGATCCCATTCTCTTGATTCAAATTTAATCTTAATGAATTGTGGAAAAGGTTTTGAAATATGCATAGCAACACATATTCGAGTATATATAGCATGCTTTTGCTCCTTAGTATTTAGTCCTTCCTTGATGAATTCCCCTAGGGTATTTCCAATATCATTCAAAATAACCTTTATTTATAAGCTAATATGGAAGTCTAAATAGTGTAACACACACTAGAAGTTGCTTAATAGTTAATGTCTCGACAAACAATTTCATTCCATGGTCTCAAATAAAGTGCATCTCTTCCCCTAAACCATGGCCACCAACCATTATTTTATCCCTAATTTTTGAACTAGAAAAGATGATGAGGAAAAAACCTTTAGGAAGAAAATTCATAGAATAATTTGAATTCAATCCCCACTTCCATTTGATCTAATTTTGAATCTCCAAAAACCTTGGCCATGATCTATGTAACTTACATATTAACCTTATACTTTTAAAAACCATTATATCATGCTCAATCATCTCTTCCTTAATACTTACTTTTGGTGTAACATCTACTACCTATATTGAACTTGCCATGTATTCACTCGTTTGCTTATCTCCAACTTGGGCCTCCATACTTCCAATGAGGGCATCCTAATTTCTAGATAGGGCATCCTAAATTTCCTTTAGGGCTTTCAAATATGAATTTCCTTTCATATTAGCTAATGGGGCTCACTCTTCGCTTTTACTCCTTCTTGGTTCACACTTCCTCTCAGCTTGCACTTGCTCTCATCTCGCACTCTCTCCTACCTCGCAATCACACCCAAATTTTACTCCCTTCTTGCTCACAATTACCCCTATCTCTTATTTTTTTCTACAATTCCTTCGCTTCAAAATTCTTTTGGAAATAATGTTCCATGCATTCATGGTAAGGGTTTGAAGCATTGATGCACTCTGTATGAACATGTCACTCTTCTACCATGACTAAATCTTGGTTTGCACTCCCTCTCGACTCACACTCGCTCCTAGCTCACTCTTCCTCCTTGCTCACAATTACCCATGTCTCTTCTTTTCTCGATGTTCCTTTGCTTCAATAATATTTTGGAAATAATTTTCCACGTATTCATAGTAAGGGTTTGAAGCATTGATGCACTCCAGATGAACCCACCACTATTTCTCCATGACTGAATCCCACCTTGCACTCCCTCTTGGTTTGGAGTAAGGTTGTTTTGTTAATATAACATAAACAAAAAAAAAATTATAACTTTTGTTCAAGAATACTGTAATATAAATGGAGATTCTATTTTGGAAGCAATTGCAACTACAACTTAAAGAGATAAAATTTTGTTCTAATATTTAAAAATATGTATATTGATTGAATATTAAGTTTTGTATAAAATTTAATATTACTGATTTTAGGGCTTGTAATAATGCATCTTTTATATGTGTATGAATGTAATAATGATGTTTATTTAATAAACTATGAGTGGCTTCTATTGGGTATTACTCCCATCAAAATAACAAAAGATGATTTTGTTGTTAGGTTAATTAAACCACATTTAGTTTGTTTTTTTATCAAAGATATTTTTCATTTGCCTTTATATCAAAATATCTTTCATTTTATCAAATGATATTAGCTTAACTGGTAAAATTCCTCAACTTTCGAGGAGACCAAGGTTCAAATCTTGCCAAGTGATACATGCACAATTTCCAAACTATTATAATACCACTTTGTGGGTATGATTTAATATGGGTGGGTCCTATCTCAATAACATCTAACTCAATAAAAAAAATCTTGTATCAATCCCATACAACTCACTAAAAAAAGTATCCTTCATCTTCCTCAATACCTATGTTTCTACCTTCATATTTTTCTTGATATCATTCATGATAATTTATGAATCCTCTCAGTTGAAATATATTTCAATCCTTTATTTTATGGCAATTGTAATCTATATAAGAAGTATCCTAGCTTCTACATAGTTGAAAGTTATGTTCCATATGATTCTCAGTAAGTGAAGAGAATTTTGCTTTCATTATTTTGAAAAACATCACTCCATTAGCTTTTATTTGGAAGTACCATCAAAATTATTTTTAATAAACCCAATTTTGAGCATTTCTATTTTACCATATATCCAAGCAAATCCCTTGTTTTAACTCTATTGTTGCAAATGACCCTCCATGTGTCTTCAAATCCACTAATCAAGGGGCTAACACCTCTTTTTCTCGGTTTAATACTTTTATGATTAACACTATGTTTTATAAATATTTTGCAAGAGAGGCAATAATATGATTCCAAAATTGGGCATGATTTTGAGACTACTTTTCAAAGGTTCTTTTTTCAAAAAAATCCTCCATAAGATGTACAATGCTTTAGCTTTAAAACAACTAATCCAATATTTTATGAACCCTTTTAGTGTTGAAGGGGCTACCGATATATTCCCATATTTTGAAAAAACCCCAAATGGTATAAGCAAAGTGACAAGGAAAAGATAAACGACTTGATATTTTTTAGTGCATTTTATTATTTTATGCATTAGTTATCATAGCACTTAGGATAAGCTTGTTTAGGTAGGTGTTTACTTATTTATCTCTCATGCCATGTTCATGATCTCTCACATTGTACTGACTTATTCATCCCTCACACAAATGCCATGATCTCTCACATTGTGTTGACTTCTTCATCCCTCACACACATGTGTCATGATCTCTCACATTGTGTTGACTTATTTATCCCTCACACATGTATCATGATCTCTCACATTATGTTGAATTATTCATCCCTCACACATGTGTCATGATCTCTCACATTGTGTTGACTTCTTCATCCCTCACACACATGTGTCATGATCTCTCATATTGTGTTGAATTATCTATCCCTCACACACATCATAATCTATCACATTGTGTTGACTTATTCGTCCCTCACACACATGTCATGATATCTCACATTGTGTTGAATTATTTATCCCTCGCACGTGTCACAATCTCATTGTGTTGACTTTTATATCACTCATTGATGCCATGTGTCATATTGTTGAGAATATTTCTTATTGGGTATTTCCTATATATACCCATATCATGCTTACACTTAAGTAGATGGTAAGATGGTAGAATGGGAGAATGTATGTAGTTTTCATTTGTAATTCTACACTTGTGGAATATTATCATAATTTTGCATATTTGTGTTTGCCTTCTTAACTAGAATAAGCTTATCATTTTTCTTATGTAACTTGCTTCCTTCACCTAGATCTTGGATCTTGTATCTTCATCTCAATCAATAGGTGAATCTCACACAGTATTAGAATTATCTCACACCATGTGAGATTCACCTATGGATTGAGATGAAGATACGAGATCCAAGATCTAGGTGAAGGAAGCAAGCTACATAAGAAAAATGATAAGCTTATTCTAGTTAAGAAGGCAAACACAAATATGCAAAATTATGATAATATTCCACAAGTGCAAAATTATAATTGAAAACTACATACATTCTCCCGTTCTTCCATATTGCAATCTATTTAAGTATAAGCATGAGATGGGTATATATAGGAAATAACCAACAAGAAATGGTCTCGACAATGTGACACATGGTATCAATGAGTGACAAAAAAGTCAACACAATGAATGAGAGTATGACACGTGTAAAAGACAAATAAATTAATATAATGTGAGAGATCATGACACATGTATGAATAAGTCAACATAATGAATGAGATCATGACACATGTGTGAGGGAAAAATAATTCAACATAATTAGTGATATCATGACATTTATTAAGGATGAATAACACAATGAGTGAGGTCATGACACGTGTGTGGGAGACAGAGAAGTCAACATAATGAGTGAGATCATGACACGTGTGGGAGATAAAGAAATCTACACAATGAGTGAGATAACGACACATGTGTAGGAGACAAAGAATTCAACACCATGGGTGATATCATGACACATGATATCTATGAGAGACAAATAAGTCAACATCTACCTAAGCAAACTTATCCTAAATGTATAAAATAATAAAATGCACTAACACTCCCCATAAGCACAACTTAGATGGGTAGGTATAGATGGGTATTGACAAATGTGTAGCCATATTAGGAGCCCATGTACAAAATAGTCTCTGATAAGGGAAAAAATTGTGACCTCAAACCCAAAAAAGTAGTGAAGTAGGCTTAATTTTGTCATAGCAAATGTATCCTATAGAGCAGATTTGGCTTTGTTAATATTAGATGAGGACCCCCCCTGTAATGATTAAGCCATTAACATAGAGAACCAGAAGTAGTACACTATATTACCTCAAAATATAGACATTGGGATCCAAGTGGCATCTCACAAATACATGATAGAGAAGAAAGGTGTTCATATTTTCATACCAAGCCCGAGGGGCCTATTTGAGACCATAGATAGACTTTTACAATTTGCATATCGATGATGAACCTTGAATGAACTCTTGTTCTTGCCCCATGTATATATCCTCCTATATTACTCAATAAAGAGATCCCCCAAAATTATTGAATAAAAAATCTCCCTAACAACAATATCTAGCACTTTATAAATAGTGTCATTACGATTTGCGATCAAATTTTCAACAAATGGATGTAATTGAAAATATTAATATATATATACATATAGAATATAGTTTTTTTTTATTCCTAAAAAAAAGTAAAAAACATAATATTAAATACATTTTTTTTTTGTTTTTATTTTAGATGGTTGTGGGAGTTTGCAACTCTACAGTGGTAGGGCAGCAAAAATGGTCATGAGATTTGAGATGGTTGTGGGAGTCTATAGCTATATAGGGGCAAGACAAAAAAAATGGTTGTGAGATCTAAGATGGCCATGGGAGTCTACAACTATGCACGGGTAGGACAATAAAAATGGTCACATGATCTAAGATGTGCAACTCTCTAGGGATAAGGAAACAAAAATGATTGCAAGATCTAAGATGGTCATGAAAGTCTATAACTCTGCAAGGTCAAGACAACAAAATTGATGAGATCTGATATGGTCATGGAAGTTTGTAGCTTTATAGGGATGGGGCAAAAAAAATGATCATGAATCTAGGATGGTCGTGAGAGTCTACAAATCTATAGGGGTAGGGCAACAAAATGGCCATGCGATTTGAAATGGTTATGAGAGTTTGCATCTCTATAGGGAAAGGACGAAAAAAATGGTCATAAGACTTGAGATGGTCATAGGAGTCTACAAATTTGTAGGGGAAGGGCAACAAAAATAACCTCAATATTTGAGATGGTCATGGATCTGGGATGGTTGTAGGAGTTTGCATCTCTATAGGGATAGGGAACCAAAATGGTCATGGGAGTCTACAACTCTAAGGATAGGGTAATAAAAATGACCATGAGATCTGAGATGATCATCAGTTTGGGATGGTCATAGGAGTCTACAATTGGGAAGTATGTTAGGGTGCCTCCAAATTTACAAAAAAAATAAACTCCAAAAATTTGAATGAAGTTTAAAAAAATAAGTAATCCTCAAAGCCTATGATGACTCAACTAGAAATAAACAAGCTTATTCTCTCCCTTAAGCTTTGATACCATGTGAGATTTGTTTGTGGATTGAAATGAAGATATGAGATCCAATATCTAGGTGAAGGAAGCAAGTTACATAAGCAAAATGATAAAACTATTTTAGTTAGGAAGGCAAATAGTGCACAAATACGTAGAATTATGATAATATTCTATAGGTATAGAATTACAACTAAAAAATACATATATTCTCCCATTATTTCATTTGACCATTTGGTTAAGTGTAAGTATGATATGGGTATATATAGGAAATACCCAAGTAATCTTCTCAATAATGTGATACCTGACATCAATATGTGATGAAAAAGTTAATACAATGAATGAGATTGTGACACATGCACGAGATACGAATAAGTCAATGCAATGTGAGAGATCATGACACGTGTGTGAGGGACAAATAAGTGAGATCATGACACGTGTATGAGGGAAAAATAAGTGAGATCATGACGCATTTGTGTGGGGGAAAAATAAGTCAACATAATGAGTGAGATCGTGATACATGTATGGGAGATGATGAAGTCAATACCATGAGTGAGATCATGACACATCACATATATGAGAGATGGATAAGTCAACACCTACCTAAGTAAGCTTATCCTAAGTGTTAGGATAATTAATGCATAAAATAATAAAATGCACTAACATGTTTAGATCGTTATCATAAGGCACAACTCAAAGTTCCATGGTATCCTCTTCTTTGTAAATTCTCACTTTGGACTTCTAACCAAAGAAATGTTGAGGCCTTAGGGATTTTCCTCAAGTGACTAAACATTCTTCCAAGGGAAATATGTGGGAGTAGGAAGTTATTATTACTCTAAATCCTTAAATCCCAAGTTGATCGAGTATCCACCATCTTTTGATAGATTTTAAACTATACCATATTTATGCATAAAAATAGGTAAATAGAACACTAGAAGTATCCTTTAAAGCTTATCCGCTCTTTGTTTGAGTTTTTGTCTTCGATTACAATGCTAATAGGGAATCACAATCTCAATTTGTTGCTTACATTAATATTTTTGAGCAAATAATTGGTAATTTAGATTAAAAAATAAGAGGATAAGGCTTCAACCAAGAATCACACCAAAAAATTGTAATTCCTCTCATTGATTGAGCATCTAATATGTTTCTTGAACAAATCCAAACTATCCAAACTATCTTATATAAATTTCCCTATTACTGAGCCTTTATGTAGGGTTTGTTTCATAAATAATTTTACTACATCAATAAAACCCATATATTTTTAAAGCAATAATTTTTCCCAACTCTTTCCTTGATATTTGAATAATCTCCAACCAATTTTTTCCCCTAGTGTCAAACTCATAAGTTTATAATTTCACAAGCTTGTACCTATTATATTCATTCTTTACAAAATCCTATCCCACTTACAAAGTGGAAACCTAATTTTTACTTGTATATTTTCCAAAGAAAATCTCTTGGAATTTTATCAAAGCCAAATGCTATACGTGTTAGTAACCTTGAAAGTGACATCATATATATAAGGACAAATTATAAAATAATATGTATGAGTTGTGTTGGTCAGATATCTACCTTAGGTAAGGATTTATCTATTCGTGCACCTTAGACCCGACCAACATTGAAAGGCCGAGAGGAAGAAATGCCTCCCATGCCAATCTCCAAAGAGGGGCTGGTTCCATTGCTATTCTAACTGGAGGAATTGAGATTAAGGAACTCCAAAGCAATGGGAAATGACTAAAAGGGATGGGAAATATGGCCATAGTCCAAATAGAACATGGGTGATGGACTAAAAACACGATAACTCTACTACACGCCGAACCAAATTGCATTCAATACATACAACTAACAAAAATTAAAACTAAACATCTAAAATTCATAATCTCTAGGGCTACTCCAAGGGTTCACGTTTATCAAAAGCTAATTCCAGATATTAGAATTCAATCCTACAAATAATTCAGAGAACTTAATAGAAGATAAGCAATAGAAGACATACACACAAAATATAAGTCCAGAGTTAGAACCGGACATCAACTGTATTGATAGCATAATTTGGATTACATCAAATTTCTAGCAAACATACATCATTTTTAAAAGAAGAAAGCAAGCTTATATAGCGAATTCTACCGCTTGAAATATTAAATGCACACCTACAAAACATGGTAGTGGCAGCCAAGATAAGACTTACAAGAGAGTACAATTATGAAACAGTAATCAAGCATGACTGGGAATGATGACTCCTTGAGAATATAGTTGAACTCCTTCAATGCCTAGATATGCTTGGCTTTATGGTGCTACCTCCTCACTCGCAGGGACTACTTCCATGGAATATAGGCTTGAAATCATGAAACGTCTAGTTTGGAAACTTCTTAGATTGACTATGCTTGGATGGATAAGGACACACCTATGGGAAGCACTTCTAAGAAATTCTGAGGAAAAGGCGCTAAATGCAAGCCCCAATCGTTATACTCTGCTGTCTCCTGGATTGGAATGGGATTGCACTTAGAAAAAATATAGCAAGAATATCTTGTTGCCTGGTAACCATCGCTAGAGTTGAAAGGTCACAAGGCAAAGCACGACTAAATCAGTGTGCATCTGACTGACACTCATGAAGCGTAAGTCCCTGTGCATAGGAAGCAATGTTGGTGTTGACTGGTTGACCTATGAAGTGCACATGCCTTGCTACGAATATGTTAGGTGCATGAGAAACTGAGCGTAACCTCTTGAAACTGTTATGGTAGCGCTAGCATTGAAAAGTCAACAACCAAAGCGTAAGGGGGTGCAGTGTAAGTGCCTTGCGCTTGAGATGCAATGCGCATCAGCTTGCTATCTTGGGAGTGGTGTATGAATTAAAAATCTAGCAGGCATTGCGTTGTTGCCATGTTACGCATTTGTATTGCACTTGCAAAGAGGTGTGCAAGACCTGAAGCCTTGGAAACAGTGCCTACATTGAAAATTCAATAAGTAAAGCACAGTGGAGTGAAGTGCAAATGCCTTTACACTTGGATTGTAGTGCGCAACTACCTGAAGCCTCGATAATGATGCCAATTTGGAATAGTTAATAGGCCTTGCACTCAAAATGTAGTGCATAACATGTTTGACTTGGGAGATGTGCCAAGTTGGAATAGTCGACAGACGAAGCACATGCGTTGGGTGTGAAATGGCCTTGTACACAAAATATGGTGTGCAATAGCCCTACCAACTACACTTTTACTGGTCAATAGGTCTTGCACATAAAATATGGTGTACAGTAGCTTTGTGCTTGGAGAACCTTGCACAACATATTTATCAATACTTAGTCATTTTTTTTCGAAATTAGGTGTTGCACATTGATTGGTCAATATGTTGTGCACCCTTTAGGCAAAGCGCAAGGGCACTGCATTGGCTATTGATGCACTTTGACCAGTAAATATGGGTTGCACTCCTCAGGAAGAGCACAAGAGTGTTGCGTAGGCTATCGCTGCATGTATACTTAGCCTGGACAGCAAGGGGAATTGTGCATTAGGGATTCATTACATTTTGGGTGGACATGGACTTACACTCTTATCACTCCTCTAATTTGGCTTATGAATGGGAACACTAAGCTATCTACCTTAGGTAAGTATTTGTCTATTCATGCACCTTAGACTCAACCAACATTGAAAGGTTGAGAGGAAGAAATGCCTCTCGTGCCAATATCCAAAGAGGGGTTGGTTTCCTTGCTATTATAACTGAGGGGAATTAATATTAAGGAACTAAAAAGGAATGGGAAATGACTGAAAGGGATGGGAAATATGTCCACAGGCCAGATAGAACAGGGGTGATGGACTAACAGCACAATAACTCTACTACACGTCGAATCAAATAGCACTCAATACAGACAAGTAACATAAATTAAAACTAAACATCTAACATGCGTAATATCTAGGGCTACTCTAGGGGTTCACGTTTATCAGAAGCTAAATCTAGATATTAGAATTCAAGCCTATAGATAATTTAGAGAACTTAATAGAATATAAGCAATAGAAGACATACACACAAAATAGAAGTCTAGAGTTAGAGCCAGACATTAGCTGTATTGATAGTAGAATTTAGATTAAATCAAGTTTTTAGCAAACATCCATCATTTTTACAACAAGAAAGCAAGCTTATATAGCAAATTCTACTGATTGAAATATTAAATGCACACCTACAAAACATGGCAGTGGTAGCCAATATAAGAGTTACAAGAGAGTACAATCATGAAATAGTAATTAGGCATGACTAGGACTGATGACTTCATGAAAATGTAGTTGAACTCCTTCAATGCATGGATAGGCTTGGATTTCTGGTGCTACCTCCTCACTCATGGGGATCACTTATGTGGAATATAGGCTTGAAATCTCGAAACGTCTAGTCTAGAAACTTCTCAAATCGACTATGCTTGGATGGATAAGGACACACCTATGGGAAGTTCTTCTAAGAAATTTTAAGGAAAAGGTGCGAAGTGCAAGCCCCATTTGCTATGCTCTACTGTATCCTAGCCCAGAATGGGCTTTCACTTAGAAAAACTACAAAAAGAATATATCGTTGCTTGGTAACCAACGCTAGAGTTGAAATATCACAAGGTGAAGGGCAACTAACTCAGTGCGAATCTGCCTAGCGCTCATGGAGCGTAAGTCCCTGGCACATAGGAAGCAGTGTTGGTGTTGACTGGTCAATCGATGAAGCACACATACCTTACTGCAAATATTTTAGGTGCATGAGAAATAGAGTGCAACCTCTTGAAACTGTTATGGTAGCATTGGCGTTGAAAAGTCAATGGCCAAAGCGCATGGTGGTGCAGTGTAAGTGCCTTGCACTCGAGATGCAATGTGCATCAGCTTGCTATCTTGGGAGTGGTGCAATCATTGAAAATTCAGTATGCATTGCACTACTACCATGTTGTGCATTTGTCTTGCACCTGCAAAGTGGTGTGCAAGACCTAAAGCCTTAGAAATAGTGTCTGCATTGAAAAGTCAATAAGAAAAGCACAGTGGAGTGAAACACAAATGCCTTTGTACTTGGATTATAGTGTGCAACTTCTTGGGGCCTTGGGAATGATGCCAAGTTGAAATAGTCAATAGGCCTTGTGCTCTGTCCCTACCTTGCACTCAAAATGTAGTGCGTAACGTCTTTGACTTGGGAGATGTGCCAAGTTGGAATAGTCGATAGACTAAGCGCAGGCATTGGGTGCGAAATGTCCTTATGTACGAAATGTGGTGCACAATAGCCCTACAAAATGTAATTTAATTGATCAATAGGCCTTGTGCATGAAATATGGTGTGCAACAACTTTGTGCTTGGAGAACCCTACACAACATATTTATCAGTACTTAGTTATTTTTCATTGAAACTAGGTGTTGTGCATTGACTAGTCAATCTATTGTGCACCCTTTAGGTAGAGCACAAGGGAACTACGCTAGCCATTGATGCACTTTTACCAGTCAATATGCGTTGCACTCCTTAGGAAGAGTGCAAGGGTGTTGCGTAGGCTATCGTTGTGCTTAGACTTAGCCTGACCATCAAGGGGGCTTGCACATCAGTGGTTTGCTGCATTTTGGGTCAACATGGACCTGCGCTCTTGTCACTCCAATTTGTCTTGTGCCTGGGAAAAATAAGCTATATTCACTTTCAAAAAATGTGTATGCCCTACATGATAAGTTAATAGAAAAACTACACAGTACTTTAGGTGCAACCAAGAGAAATTTTATAGGAAAACTCAGGAGAGAGAACAATGTATTTTGAATGATGAAAAAGAGTTTTTGGGGAGCAAAAATTATTGGACAACAAAATATACACCATGTTGTAGAAATGACAACATCTCTAGTGGCTCACGGGGAAATTGAGCTCACCTCAATATCAAAATCCTAGGCCTTATCTGTTGGGCTCAAAGTCATCATCACTATCACTTTTTGAATGCTCACTAGTAGTAGTAGACTCTTCTTCTGACTCTTCTCTTCCTGTTTCCTCCTCCTCTTGGTGCTCACTATGATGCTCTTGATCGCGTCTTGGCACCTTGCCTTGGTGCTCATCTCCCTCATCCTAAAGCTCTTGGCTTGTTTCTTGTTGGGGTTCATGGCTTTCACCTTGACCTTCTTATTGAGCATGAACCTCCTCCTATGCATGAATTTCTTCTTGCACCTTAATGCCTCCTTACGCCTGAATTTCTCCTTGTGCTTGGATTTCTTACTACTGTTGAGGAGGCTCAGGTGGTGCGAGCTCATATTGAATGTGGTCATAGGTCACTTGGACTAGGCCCTAGTCATCTTTGTGTATTGCATCATGCTTTTGGAGTTCTTGAATACCCAAAATTTTCAAGATGGTGAACGCCAGCATAATTAAACTTCTCATTGAGGTCCACAAGACAAGCTTCTATTAGTGCATATCTGGTTGTATATTGCATCATCTAAAGCTTGATAATGGGTTCCTACAAACTATCAATCTATGAGGTATCATTTTCAAAGGAGTCCCAGACCGATTGCAACTCTTCTTCTATCAAAATACACTATGTATAATTAGTGAATCCCAAAAAATCATTTTATGCTAGAGTATCAAAGTATATTAGAGAAAGCTTATTTTCTCTCTCAAACATGTCCATTAGATCTTGGGCCTTTCAGGGCACCTTGGAATTCTTGAAGAATGATCTTAGCGTTATACCTGTAGTCGCTCATGATCGAGCAATATCACACATTGGGGCAAGCCGAATGCTCAATCTGTCTAGGGTTTGCTCTTTCATGGCTAGCTCCAGCCATTTGTCAGTATTCGCCTCGACCTCCTCTACAATGGAAGCACCATAGAAAACCAAATTCTTGGCCTCCTAGATGAATGTCAGAAGTGCAACTGCCCTTCATGCTCTAACTTTGAAGTTGCCCAAGAAGCGACTGCACACATCCTTGACATGATCCTTTGACAAGACCTCTATCAGCTTTACTTTTTTCGTCAATATAGCCTGTAGCTCTTGAATTTGAGAATCCAAAACTTGCAGCTGATCTTTTTCCTCTTCCTAAACCTTGAGGTATTCTTGAAATATTTCTTGCAGCTTTCCACCTCTTGCTCCAGATCGATGTTACTACAATTGCTTCACTTTGGACTGCTCCTCCTCAAGCTTCCCCTTCGTGAGTGCTAGGGTCTCTTCAAATTTTATATTTTTGGCCTCAACATCATAGCAAAAATTCTTGAAATGCTCCACCTGGAGGTAGAGTAATGTTTCATCAACATGGATATTTTTAGCCTTTTTTGTGGGATCAGTAGTCTTCAAATCTTCCATCGTATGACAATAAGAATAATCTACTAGTAGTGTTATCTCTTCCAATGGCTTCTAGACCTTGGGCGCTTTCTCCATCCTGTGGAGCTATATATTTTAAGGGTCAAACATAGCCCCTTTTTTGGTCAAGCCAACGCTTGTGCATTCTTTATTTTTTGGCCTTTAAGCCAGGTCGAGGAATTATGTTGTGCCTTGTGAATAATTTTTGCCATCGAGCCCTCTTGGCAGAATACTAGCTCCATAGGTTCTTGTACTATGAAGAGTGACATAAAGGAAAACAGAGTCCGCTAAGGGCTTGATTTGATAGGTGTATTCGAAATAGCTAGGACATTAACTACAGTGACCTTGGGAGGTGTCGAGGTTTGCACGGTTACAAATGGGATGCTAGGATCAGGGGGAGGAATCTCCATGGAGGTTACTACTATGATGATTAAGGAGGTGGGGATAGATGAAGGCTGGCCAAGACTCACTATGGTATCAAATGTTGTAGCTGAATGCATTAGACCCTAGCGGGTAGGAATGGAAGTCACCGGGAAGGTGAAGGCATTGGAGACTATCGTGAAAGTTTCAAATGACTGAGAAACTATGGGTAGGGAAGAATGAAATTATGACTAAAACAAGGGGTTTGGTATGACTATAGTAGGGACACCGAATGAGATGTGGATAGACAGTAGTGTTTCAACACCAGGAAGTGGAGTTTCTAGAGGGGTGGATGAGAAAAAGAGTGGAATAGAAGACGCACCTACGAGCTCGAACATCTCCAAAGCTAACATGGTGAACTACTACGTTATTGGGATTGCTTCTCCCTCTTCATATGATGACTCTTCATCCAGATTGATAAATGGAACTTCGAGCTGCATCTACTAGATGTGTTGCACCTGATGCACTAGAGCGGATACTTTTGAAGCACCCTTTTTTGCGGATACTTGCAAAAAAGCCTTGGACTACTACGACTCGCCCCTTGATGCTATCAAAGGGTTTACGCCAAAGGGGCAGGTCGTAGTAGTCCAAGGTTTTTTTGCAATGTTCTAGGGCACATTTCTAGCAGGAGTGCTCCTTTTCTTTGGAGTGGCCTCCTATTTTAGGAGTGGTTGCTTACCTTTACCCTCGAAAAGTGGTGCTTGATTAGTATGCTGCTTTGGAACCACCGATGCATCTTCAACCCTATTGGAACTCTCAGTACTTCTGGGCACAATGTTGCTGAAGAAGATGGGCTAGTAGGAGTCATAATATTTGTCAAATATCTCAAATAATTTTTGATCTATTTGTAGTGTTGGGTCAGAAACTCCTTTTCTATTGTGGATTCTCATGATTCACCAGTTTGCAATCTTCTCATCTGACCACTCTGGTACTTTCTTCTTCACTTTTTGGAATGCTCGATCATGGGGATCCTACATTGGATACTGCTTAGGGTTGTAATCAGCCTCCATGATGTAGAAGTCATGCTACAGAGGGAATAAGACCATCCTTTCTATGTGCCACTCTAGATCCAGCCCAAAAGTATTATTGCGCTGCTTCTCAAAGTCTGGGTGAGGATAGAGATGGAATTTGTTCGTTGAGATTTTGTCTCTGAAAACATTTAGTGGCTCATATTTCCACCATTGCAAAATCATACAGAGTAACTACCAAATAGAAATTCTGCTTGTTCTCTGTCACTTTGATGCAACTGAGCTCGAAATACCATGGGCAAGTATGATGCCTTTTCTATCCCTTGTCATACATATCATTTGCAAAGTCACACTGGTAGACGACTTTGAGGGCAAATAGGTACTCGATCATGTAGTACGACAACAAGAAGGGTTTGCCAAAAAACCCAAAGGTTCACTCTAAAAGCCCCTGTGTTAGTTGAAAAACATCGCCAAGTTGCTCCTGTACCACATAGTCCCTCATGGCCCTTGGCACTCACTCACAGACACCATAAATGATCTCTAGTATCGGACCAAGGAAAACTTGGTTAAAGTTATAATAGGACTCATGCCTTGATAGGCTCGTAGTCCACTAGTGCATAGGGAGCGCCTTACCCTTCTGGTTGGTACGATTCGTAGCAATAAATATAACGACAATGCGAGTATAAGTGGTAGAAGAAATACCACACCAAGAATGAGTAGATTCAGAATGCTACATTTTTGTCTTGCATCTCGCATAGTTGGATATGCAACTGCCAGGACACCTAATCTACCCAGTAAAAAAGATAGGTTTTATTCCTTGCGACACAACATCAAGAGCATATAATTCTTCGTGGGATACACACTAAGCAATTACTACATGCCAAAATTTCACTTGGGCATCTGAGGCGAGCCCAGTAATCCATGTCAGTATGGAGAAGAGCTCAGAATTTTTGAATCTCCTCAAGGACATGGGGAGTTGTGGTAAGGTTCCAGACGGAGACTTCTCAGTTAGCTAAGCCTCCATAAACTGTCTCATTGGTGCTGTGTTGATATATCTTTCATTCTGCTCCTTGCTATTAATTTTTCTAATGCTAATTTCACCAAAATGTCCTTTCCCATAGGTGAAAGCTTCATGGATTTTCTCAGCAGAGATGGAGAAGCATTCTTAATGTGGCCAACATATCTTTGACACTTATCGCACTTTTGGTTAACACTGAAGGAATCAACAAAAATAATGGGCCAATAATAGCCCGCCATTATTATTTTTAAGGCCATGGACCTTCCTAAAAAATAACCCCCGAACATTCCAGAATGGAATTCGGCCAAGATTTTCTCCTTTTTTGCCCCCCCTGACACATCCCAGGAGGACACCGTCAATGTTTCGAGAAAACAACCCACTGGGCAACAAGACGTATCTAGGATTGAAGCCTGAATCTCCTCCTCAGGGAAGAGTCGAGGTCAAAAGGGCACTACCCTATGTTGAAATACTCCACTAGGGCCTATGTCCAATCTATACCAAATGAATACCGATTTGCACAATCGCTCTCCTACACTGGGTCATCCCACTAGCAAGCTGCCACCTTCGAGGTGACACTCCAGGCAAGATATTAGCATAAGGATCGACCACGTACCAGTTTAGTGGTTCAGACCTCAATATCGAACTCTTGGATATTGGAGATCCAACCTGCAATTTTGTTATCAAGTTCACCTTGAATGATGAAGTTTCTAACATTTGGGTGTATCACGTACACTATCATCTTACTCTGAGAGACAAAATGATGAAACTTCGTTAGTGATCGCATCACTGCATGAACTTGTATTTTGATGAAATTGAAATTCTATTTATGCAGGAGGATGACTTGACTCAAGAATGTAATAGGTCGCTCATCCTTGTATTCATTTTTTTGGGTAAGGATAGCCGCATAGCTCTTTGGTTCTTTGACAACATAAAGGATGAAATATTTGGAGTAGTCGGGGTTCACAAAAATGGGGGCTTGAGTGATTTGCTCTTTTATCTCTTTGAAAGCCTACCTTCTCTCCTCGGTCCATATAAACTTGGCATCTTTCTTAAGGAGTTCCATAATCAGCTTGACCACCTGGGCGAAGTCAGAAATGAATTTTCAAATAAAATTAATCTTCCCGAAGAAGGATCAGAGGCCCTTCTTACTTGCTAGTAGAGGAAACTTGAGGAGAGCTTATACCCTAGCAAGATCTATGGCTAGTCCTCTTTCAGATATGACATGGCCTAGGAGCTTGTCCTCCTTGACCGCAAAGATTGAATTCTTTGGGTTTATCGAGATCCCAAATTATTGATATTTCTCAAACACCTGTCATAAATATAGACTACATTCTTCCCTATTATGGTAAAAAATAGTCATGTTATCAAGATAAATAACAATGATGTGATTGAGAAAATCACCGAAGACCAAGTCCATTGCTCTCTAGGAGGTGGCGCCATTATTTGAGAGGTCGAACGACATACGCTGGAATGCGAAGGTGCCCCACTTGGTCATGAAGGTAGTTTTGAATTGGTCTTCATATTTGACCTAAATTTAGTTATACCTTGAAAAGCCATCCAACAGAGAGAATCTCTACACTTCTGTGACCACATGAAGTATTTGGTTGATTTGGGATGGTGGGTAATGGTCCTTCAACAAAGCCTTATTGATGTTCTGAAAGTCTACGCAGAGGTGAATGTCTCAATTCTTCTTCTGAACGAGCACATGATTGGCCATCCAAGAAGAATGCTTGATGGGATATATAATTTTTGCCTCTAGCATCTTCAGGAGCTCGACCTTCATCAACATCTCGATTTTTGAATTGACAGGCCTTTGCTTTTTCTTAATAGGTTTGACTCCTTCCTGGAGCTCAATTGTATGTTGGGAGATGGACTTGTCGTACCCCTTCAGGTCATGGTAGCTCCAGATGATGATGTCCAAATACTCTTTGCAGATGGTTATGATTTGCTATTTTTCTAGTGATGTGCAATCAATTCCCACTTTAATCATTTTCCCAGGATCCAATTCAAGCTCTTCATATTCTCTCCATCCACCTTAATCATGTTGGGGAGAGACCGATAATCTTGGTTGAACAAAATTTCAAGGGTGATCAAATCCTTGGGGAGGTGGTTGTTCTTCAGCTAAATAAGACCCTCAAATTCTTCTTCATTGAGGGCTATTTCTTTGATGTTTCCAACTTTATCGATAAAAAAATTAACGATCTGCTCGTCACTATAAAAAATCTGCCAATTAATGTTTTTGTCAGGCATCGAGGGACTATAGATCACCCTCACTACCTTTAGCTTTTGTTTTATATCCTTGAAAGGGAAGAACTTGGCTCTAATGGATGCTAAATGTCAATATGCTTATTCCAGTATCATGAAATAGATTGAATGTTGAGAGGCAAGAAGGACTCAAGCAAATCCCATACCTTATTATGTATGCTTTTAAATAGTGCTGCTTGGCAACACACTTATTCATTACTTGGTAACGGATCAGCTCTGAATCACTAAAGATCTGTAACTACTTTATTTTGAGTTTCTCCTCATTTTGTAACCCCAAATATAAGGCTTCATACTCAATGACATTATTTGTATAGCTCCAAGTGAGCCTGTACGAGTATGTCTTTTGGTTTTTGAAAGGAGAGATGAGGACAACTCCAGCCCTAGTGTTGTTCTTGCATTGAGTGCCATCGAAGAAGAGCTTCCATAGTTGGTTGTCCATGGGGTCAGTGTCACTCGATACTTTAGCCTTTTTAGGCTTGGCAATCGAGTAACACTCGATATCTGATTCTATCATAACATTGAAATCACGCATAGAGAACCCATCCTCTTGTTAGGAGGGAAAACTCAAGGGATTAATATTATTGATAAAAATGTTACAATATATAGGCATAAGCCTATATTCAACATATGACACTTGTCAAGAGAAACTAACAAGTGTCAAGGAAGTCATAGTGCACTTTACTTTAACTCTAACACTCCCCCTTAAAGTGCACTATCCTAACTAAAGAGAAAAAACAAAGCAAGTCAACATTAGGTAACATTCCCCCTTAATGTTGACTTCTCTAAAAAGTAACCTATCATCCTCTTTTTCTTTGGTCTAGGCTCGTGCTCTTTGCGCTTGGCTCTCCAACTATGAATAATGCTAGATCCACTGTGTATACATCTCGGTCTGTTGCCTCAGGGTCAGCCACTTCAACGGGTCTGTTGCCACTGGGTCAGCCGTCTAAGTGCCTCAGGGTCATCATGGGTGCCTCAGGGTCAGCCACATCTGGGTCTGTTGCCTCTGCAGGTCATCCTCAGAGGATGTTGCCACTCATAGGTCACTAACTAGATTCACCATGAGTATGAAATCCCTCCTCATGGTGAACTCAATCTAGAAGGTGTCGGTCTCTGTCGAAAATGCACCTAATGAAAGGAAAAACGAGCCATATAAGAGTGTCGGTCTCTATCGAAAATGCACTCAATACAATAAAATGAGCCATAGATCCAAATAGGAGGAGAGAAGAAGAAAAGAAGAGAATCTTCTGAAGTGTCTTCGTTTGTAGTCTTCAGAAGTAGATCCGAAAAAAACCTCGGATAGAGTCTAGGGTGTCTTTGTCTGTAGTCCCTAGTATAAGTGTCCTTATGGTGACCATGTCATCCCATCGAAATGCATGGGTAACCAGCCGCTGCATTTGCCAAGTGTATAGAAAAGATCACTAGGTACAAGGATCACATATAAAATTACCTTGTGAGTGTCGGGTACAACCGAGAGTGCACTCCAAGGTAGTAAAATTTTGAGGCTAAAAGACTGAATTGAAACAGCCTCAAAATTACAATATGACACCTCCATTGTGTCCATCGCGGAAAAACGTTTCCAACGACTATAGATACCCCTATATTCCATCATCAAAGGGGCCTTCATCATGTGAAAAAATAACATCAGGCAACAAATAAACAATATTGCTGAATGACAACATAAAAAAAACAGACATCTCAAGTTTCGCTCGGACACGTGTCCCTTGCACTTCCACTTTTAAGTGGAAAAAACATTAAAGATGGCCAATGAAGCCATATAGTCGGCCATGCCTTCCACATTTAAAAATGCTCTTAAAAAACATTTCCCCATATTAAAAAATATCCACCATCATTTTAAAAAACAAAATTTACCCTCTCCGTATGGCGCTCTCTGCTGTCGACGTGTTGCGGTACCCGTCCGCCTTCGCGAGCACTGCCACCACCTCTCCATATGGTGCTCTCTACTTTCTGCCTCTGTGAGCACTGCCACCCCTCACGCTCAACATCATCAGAGCAACCGCCAAATCAGGGATAAACGTAAATGTTGGGATGGTGGTTAACTCTAGTTTTGCATTACACGTTGTCTTCGTTCACGATCCATCTGTCCCTCATGTAGGACGCCCCTTCCACTCGCGCCCGTCGATACAAGGAACGAAATTCCCATCTGCTGTCTCCATCTTCTTCACAAAAAACACTGCTCTTTCGCTGCCATCTCTTGTTGTTGTGAAACTCTCCGTCGCTCCTCCATAAAAAATAGAGCAGTCACCGTTACAAAGGGCCGTAGGCGACGAAAAACCGGCTGTTGCAGCAAACTTGACATGACAGAGTGATTGAAAAACATAGATCTAATTTTTGCTTTCTATCAGTTTCTCTGCAGCCACAGTAGTGCTCGAGCTCCGGCGCCAGAAGGAAGAGGAAGATAAAAAACATAGTGTTTTTCCATCAGCATATTTCCCAGGACAAAAAAAAATCCCGTAAAGCAAGAAGAACAAGAAGACAGACGGGAGGAACAAAGCTTCGGCATATTTAAGCAAATTTTATAATTAGAAAATTAACAACAAATTTCTCTTTCCCTCCCTCCATTGCAGCCAACGACAAATTTTTTGCCCCATTGGATCTTATTCCAGAAATTTCAGCAAACAACCTGGTCTTGTTTTCCAAGAAAATCAAGGGAAAGCCCAGAAAAAATGGTGTTGTCATCAGGTGGCAGGCTTTGGGAGCGAGCATCTTCACCATTTTGTTCTTCTACTCTCATGTAAACTATTCCCTGGATAGAAAAGCTGTCAACAGCAGTCTTGAAGACCAATGACTCCACAAAAAAATCTTCCACCAGCAATAGCAATTGATGTTCCAATAGCAGTCTGAGTTGAAATTTTATTGCCAAACACAATAATATTGAAACCAATAACAAACACCCTCTTCAAGTCATTGCCTACTGCATGGTAAGTGGTGCAACTCGCTCCAAGGTATTGGTAGCTAGCTGGTTATATAGGTGATAGAACATTCAAACCCAGAAAAGATTAGAAACAAACTTGACCATACCAACTTTGGCAATTCCATCCGCAAAACCATGCTGCAGCAATTTAGGCCCTTCAACAATAACAGCTGGTGAAATATAAAAGAACAAGGGTATAATCGAAATATTGGTATTTAGATTCGTGCTATCCACAGCATTGAAGAAAGGCCCACCACACACAAAAAAAAATTCCTGCTGACTCCCTCCGAGGAGCGCATGCAATTCACCATAATCACGGTGATAACAACAATTCAAACTAAAAACAATAAGTACGACTGTAAAATGCGAGTCAAGGCAGAGATCACCGTCTTCAGCATTCAAGATCATAGCGCTGCCTCGCCAACTCCTCCTTGGCATTCTCTTATTTATCACCATCACCTGTGCAAGCGGCGGCGACGCCTGTTCTCCCATGAATGGCTCGATCGACGCATGAGGAAGGGTTGTCTGCCGCAATGCTGCCTATCGCTGTAAATGGCTTCCGTAATGCTACGCCCATTGATGACGGAAAATAATACCAACAGGAAAGCAGCACATGAAAAAACTTGAAACAGCAAGAACAAAAAACTCCTTTGATCAATGAAAGATGGGCCCACATTTGTCTTCAACAGATTTGTTTCGATCTGAAATCGTGAACTGAAAAAATAGGAAAGTACAGCCCTCCTTCTAGCGTGAGCCGACCAAACAAACCATTTTCCCACCAGTTGTGACCATCATTCTTCTCCATTGCAAAAAAAAATAGGGCCCCCCAAAAAAATTTTCTTAGACTTTCTGGTTTCTGATCCATCCTATGGATGGAGAGCATACTCCCTCAATCAGAAGAAAAAAAAAAAAATTGGGAGAAAAATGAAAAAAATTTGAAAAATAGGGAGAAATGGGGGAGGGAGGATTTCCATGAGGGAAATCCCCCCTCAATCTCACAAGGCCAGAGCTTTACTTTAACTCTAACACCTCTATGCATAGCTCGTCAAGAGCTTCCTCCATGAGCTCCAATTTTTCTTCCAGTTCTACTCTGTCAATGATGTTGACTACGTCCATGGGTTTCTCTGCATCTTGGATATTTTCAATGAGAAAGGTGGAGGTTTTTTCATTAAAAATATTGATACTCTTTCCTTTGAAGGGGAACTCCAGGTGTGAATAATCGAGAGACAGATAACCTCTAAGCTTAGCAGTGAATTCCCTTGATAAGCACATGCTGAAATAGGGCTCCAAATCTACTACTACAAGTTCTTGAATTAATGTGATCTGCAGTATATTGTGCAGCACGATCGAGATATCCTTGATGATCCCCACCATCTTGACTAGAGTTCCGTCCATTTGAAGCACTCTAAGACTACTCATGCTGTATTCCATACCTGTAAATTCACATACAACTTTGGTTATTATAGTGGTTGCAGTGCCAGAATAAACCATACAATTATGCACGATCCACCCTTCCATATTGAGGGATAGATAAACTAACAATGATCTATTCTTCCCCATAGCGGAGGTGGTCAGTGACTATGTCAAGACAGTATGATTTGGTCTCCCCTTGCCCTTGATGGACTTGAGGGATTCTTACAACAAGTCGACTTGACCAAGAAATTGTAGCGCATCAAAGAGGCTTACCTTAGTTAGAGTATTCCTTAATTCTTTGATGATATTGTATGCTCCAGCACCAGACTTGCCTCCCTCTTTAGCAATTTTGTACTAGGTTCGATATTGCTGCATTGCTTCCACTCTATGAAACTTGGTAATCAAGGGGTACCATAAATTTTCTCACCTAATTTTTTGCTTCTATTAGGGGTTGAGAGGTCAAAGCTTACGGTTGAGGGGTCCTTGCTCTTGCCCTTGGGGGTAGATAGTCTCTTAACTGGGCATTGTCCATAGGCTTTGAGACCTGAACTGGCTCCTTTTCTATTTGTGTGACTGCATTCTCACTTGGAAGTTTAGAATTGACAGACACCTTGAGTGGTTCCCTATGAACTGGATCAACCTCAATTAGCTTTTTTCCTGTCTGCATCAGAATATAAACTTGTTCTACAATGGGAATCATGTATTTATGATCAATTTCCCTTATCATATTTACATGTCCATCGAGTAGGCTTTTTGCAAGTGTCTGCACATAGTCCAGATGAACCATGCAAGTTTCCTCACCATGTGGGTCATTGCAGGTGGAGCACCAATAGGTCCTATCAGATGAGCTAGCCTCATCACACTTTAACATCATGGAGTTCCTATCATGAGGCCTTCCGATGGGGGATTCTTGCTCCCTTGTGATAGAGGGCAAAAATATCCTTGGTAGATAGCTCTGATCATTTTGTATTTTCTTCATAATAGCCATATTGTTCACCATAGTTTTCATAAATCCATACACATCTCGCAACTCTTTGTCCTGATCTGCATTCAAATATGCTTGAGCTGTAGGTGTGGGTAATGACAATGGTGCCAATGGTGTAGGCAATACTAGGTATTAAGGAGGGGCTAGAAGCTGAGGAACTACGGGGGTTGAATAATGAGGAGTCGATACCTAAAACTACAACATGGGTATCACCTAATTTTATGGATTGGGAGCCCACAACTGATTGGGGTACATCTAAGGTGCAAATGAAGTGGATGCACTTGAATACATATTCTACGAGAAATTTGGGTAAATCGACGTAGTCGCCTTTGGAGGTAACTTCCCAATGGCTACCAGGTTAGCTTTCGCATTCTGTACCTGTTGGTATAATTATGGAAATGTGTTGACATTAGCATGTTGGATACTCATGCTAATATCATATTGGAATACTCTCAGGTAATATAATTTTGCCTACTTTGATGTGGGTCGTAGGCCATCAGTGAGTCTCTACCAAGTTTGGACAAACCTGACATTGAAGTTCGCTATATCCTCCTGGGGGTGCCTCTAGATAGAGGTGAACTGGTGTAGTAGAGATAAGGGGTCTACTTGTTTGTTGAAGCCCATTATAAGTTATCTTGCTAGTTGATCCCATGAGGTGATGGTACTGACCAGGAGTGATCGGTACTAGTAGAAGAACTTACCTCTTAATGAAAGCACCAACAACTTCCCCATAACATCTTCTTCGATGATCTAGTGGATGGATGCTAATCCTACGACATATTGAATGTGCTCATATGCCATCTTTCCCGTACTGTTGTAAGTTGGCAAAGCTTTCAATGTTGTGATTGACACTGAGTGTTGAGCCTGTAGTGCTAGTGGTCCCATATGATTTCAGGATAGGAACTGCTTGGGAGTAGCTTGCTACGCCATTTGGAGCGATAGATTTGTATGGATTTGAGGAGTTACACCTAACGTTCCACCAAATGGTCAGAGCACTCAGAGCACTTGGTGGAACGTTAGGTGTAACCAAAGTATTTTGATGATTTGGGGAATTTGGTGGAACTGGGGGTAAGCTAGTTGTTGTGCTTTTAGGAGTTGGAGTATGTGTAGAAACAAAAACTTCTTGTGAAGATTATATAATGAGATATTTGGCTTAACCACTCTAGGACGCTCTCCTAGAGCATCGATGTCAAGCTCAAAGAACTAAATTTCTTCTTTTGTATTTATAGCCTACCACATCATACACATGAAGGCATGATATTTTAAGCTGGTCTATGAGGTTTGGAGGTGTATGAGTTTAGATGAGTCACCAGATGTTTATATTTGTTAGCAATAATATGAACATCAACTTCTTAATACTACTTTTGTAATGGAACTCTGTGTCCTAATGAACGTGCCACAAACTGTTGGTTAGAGATCTACCTTAGGTAAGCATTTGTCTATTCGTATGCCTTATACCCAGCCAACATTGAAAGACCAAGAGGAATAAATACCTCCCATGCCAATATCCAAAGAGGGACTGGTTTCCTTGCTATCCTAACTAGGGGGAATTAAGATTAAGGAACTAGAAAGGAATGGAAAATGACTAAAAGGGATGGGAAATATGGCCACAAGCCAGATATAATAGGGATGATGGACTAACAACATGATAAATCTACTACACATTGAAAAAAATAGCACTCAATAAAAACAACTAACAAAAATTAAAACTAAACATCTAACATGCATAATATCTAGGGCTACTCCAGGGGTTCACGTTTATCAGAAGCTAAATCAAGATATTAGAATTCAAGCCTACAAATAATTCATAGAACTTAATAGAAGATAATCAATAGAAGACATACACACAAAATAGAAGTCTAGAGTTAGATCTAGGTATCAACTGTATTGATAGCAGAATTTGGATTACATCAAGTTTCTAGAAAACATCCATTATTTTTACAAGAAAGAAAGCTTATATAGCGAATTCTGCCACTTGAAATATTAAATGCACACCTAAAAAACATTACGATGACAACTAAGATAAGAGTTACAAGAGAGTATAGTAATGAAACAATAATCAGACATGATTGGGATGGATGACTCCTTGAAAATACAATTGAACTCCTTCAATGCCCTAATAGGATTGCTTGCTGGCGCTGCCTCCACACTCGCAAGGACTGCTTTTGTGGAAGATAGGCTTGAAATACCAAAATTTCTAATCTAGAAACTTCTCATATCAATTGTGCTTGGATGGATAAGGACACGCCTATGTGAAGTAATTTTGAGAAATTCTGAGGAAAAGGCACTAAATGCAAGCTCTAGTCGCTACGCTCTACTGTCTCCTAACCCAGAATGGGCTTGCACTTAGAAAAATTGCAGCAAGAATATCTTGTTGCCTGGGAACCAACACCAAAGTTGAAATATCACAAGGCAAAGCGCAACTAACTCAATGTGCATCTTCTTGGTGCTCATGGAGCGCAAGTCCTTGGCACACAAGAAGCGATGTTGGTGTTGACTGGTCGATCGATGAAGTGCACATGCCTTGTTGTGAATCTATTAGGTGCATGAGAAATAAAGCACAACCTCTTGAAATTGTTATGGTAGCATTGGAGTTGAAAAGTCAACAGCCAAAGCACATGGGGGTGCAGTGCAAGTACCTTGTGCTTGAGATGCAATATGCATTAGCTTTCTATATTGGTAGTGGTGTAGGCATTGAAAATTCAGCAGGCATTGCGCTGCTATCCTATTGCACATTTGTCTTGCACTTGCGAAGTGGTGCGCAAGACCTAAAGCCTTGGAAATAGTGCCTACATTGAAAAGTTAATAAGCAAAGCATAGTGGAGTGAAGCACAAATACCTTGTACTTGGATTATAGTGTGCAACTCCTTGGGGCCTCGAGAATGATGCCAAGTTAGAATAGTCAACAAACCTTGCGCTTGAAATGCAATGCACAACATCTTTAACTTGGGATATGTGCCAAGTTGGAATAGTTGAAATATGAAGCACATGCGCTATGTGTGAAATGGCCTTGTGCATGAAATGTGGTGCATGATAGCCCTACCAACTATGCTTCGACTGGTCAACAGGTCTTGCACACAAAATATAGTGCACAATAGCTTTGCACTTGGAGAACCTTGTGCAACATCTTTATCAATACTTAGTCATTTTTTTCCAAAACTAGGTGTTGTGCATTGACTGGTCAATATGTTGTGTGCCATTCAGGTAGAGCGCAAGGGTATTGCACTAGCCATTGATGTGCTTTGACCACTCAATATGGGTTGTGATCCTCAGAAAGAGTGCAAGGGCGTTGCATAGGCTATCATTGCCCTTAAAATTAGCTTGAGCATTAATGAGACTTGCGCATTAGGGGTTTGCTACATTTTGGGTTGACATGGACCTACACTCTTGTCACTCCTCTAATTTGGCTCGTGCCTAGGGAAAGTAATCTATCTTCACTTTCAAAAAAGGTGTGTGCATTGCATGACAAGTTAATAGAAAAACTGCACAGTACTTCAGGTGCAACCAAGAGAACTTTTACAGGAAAACTCAGGAGAGAGAACAATGCATTCTGAATGATGAAAAAGAGTTTCTAGGGAGCAAAAATTACTAGATAGCAAAATATACACCATGTTGCAGAAATGACAAGAAGTTGTAACCTTATAACCACGGTTAAGAACCTACCTTCCCAACCTTCCAAACAAGATTTCATTCTATTCCAAAACACCTTATATCCTTTGTCAAATAACAAAATTCCTAGACAAAGTGAAGATAATTTTCCAACTTAAAACCCTAAAAAATCATTTATAATCCTTTTTAAATCTAGATTAGTCTTAATAAAGAACTCCTAGATTTTATAGTATTAGCCAATTGTCCAACCATGATAGTATTAATTTAAAAACAATGAAAAGTATCATCAACAAATTGAAGACGATATTTGAATTGACCATTTATTTTTTTCAATTGATTATATGGAATCAAAATGAATCCAACCATATTACATCATCATCACATAGTGGTATTATGACAAAGATTGGATATTATCTATATATCACTTGGCAATATTTGGACCTTAGTCTTTTCTTTTAAACATTGAGTAATCTAACCGGTTGAGCTGATATCACTTGATAAGCTTTATGAGTTTACATAGGTTTTTATAAGGGGTCCTAGTCCCATCATACTGAGTGGGGTTTGAACCTTGGACCTCCCAAAGAGACGCCAAAGACCTTACCACTGTAGTATGCTTACAACTTGAATTGACCATTTGTTTTTTCAATTGGTTATATGGGATTGAAATGGGTCCCACACATATTACATCATCACCACATAGTGGTATTACAACAAAGTTTGGATATTATCCATGTATCACTTGGCAATATTTGAACCTTGGTCTCCTCCTTAAATGTTGAGAAATCTAACTGGTTGAGGTAATGCCACTTGATTGATTTGACCATTTGTTGCAACCTGAATACTTATGATTTTTCCTTTTATTTTAACCTTTGAGAAAGCTCTTTCCAATCCTTCAATAAGAATAATAAATATATAATGAGATAATCAATCATCCTAGTAAAGTCCATGAGATGACTAAAAGCATTTAGTGGAGGATCCATAGATCAAAATATAATATTTTAGAGTATTATAACATCTAATTCATTCACATAGACCTTGGTAAAAACTAAATTTTCTAACAATATCAATAGAAAACTCTAACAAAGCCTATCATATGCTTTGCTTGTATCTAATTTTATAATCATATTTAGACTTTTGGGATTAATAGAATGCATGAAACCCTATGCAATGATTACACCATAAAAAATTTGTTACCACAAATAAAACCACCTTGTTCCATTGAGATAAAAACAATCTAGAGTGATTTTTAATCTGTTTGCAATAATTTTTAAAATTATCTTATAAATCATTTGACAAAGGCTTATTGGAAAAAAATTATCAAAATAGTGTATCATTTTTCTTGAGAACTAATGCAATAAAGGTATATTGATCTCACTTATTAAAGTCTTCTTTTCCTTGGCCTCTTCAACTATAGTCAATATATCACTCTTGAATATATCCCAATTTTCTTAAAAGAAAAATACAAGAAATTCATCAAAACCAATGCCTTGTTAGGATGGAAAGATAAAACTACCTCTTGTAGCTCCTTATTAGAGATCTTTCTTGTCAAGATATCGGTATATCCTTATGTGATAATTAATGCAATATTTTATAAATGCTTACCTTGAGCCTCTTTATCTTGCCCAACATTTGAAATAATTAATTGCTTCCTTCCTGATATCTCCTTCATTTTCAAACTTCACTTAGTATGAGGGGACCAAAACCCCTCATAAAAACCCTATGTAAACTCATTGAAAAAATATCTTCTTCTTCCTCAATATTTCTTCCATCTAGAGTCAAATTATTATTATTATTATTTTAAGCGAAAACCCTTTGTGGGGCCGCCTTGGTCTAAGAGACCATGAACAGGGGGTTCTACACCATCAAAGTCACCCGGGTCGCACCCAGCCCTACCCGCACCAACATTATCAATTGGATTTTAGGTACCCAATTCAGCTTTTTGGTAGGGTGGAGATTCGAACCTGGGACCTCCCTTGGAGGATTGCCCTCTCCTCTCCAACTCACCTACAACACCTGGGTGGAGTCAAATTATTTTAGATTCAATAAAAAAACAAATATATTTTAGTTGTAGCATAAATTTTTTTGGTAATTCTATTCCCTTAAGCTCTCTCTCTAGATTTTTGGGATCAATATGAATCTTTCTTTTTCAATAAATTATGATAGTCAAAAAATAATTTGTTTACTTACACAAGAATCCTAGTCCAGTCTATTGATTTCTACTCTCTTGTTAATTTTTGAGCTTGGATTCAATTTCCCACTTTTCTTTAAATATGTTACCAAAATATTTGACATTCCAAATCTTCATTTGCCCCTTTAGATATGTCATTTTTGAACAAACCTATACACATATGATTGTTAGGATATTATTATATTATTTAGGATAAATAAATCACCTACCGCACTACGCATCCCAATGTTGCTTATTCTCCAAGAAGATAAGGTTAAGGTGAAAGTTATTTGTCTTCATTATAGGCACATATGCCTATATATGTTCATGTACACCTTTGTACTAAATCAATTCATATATCAATACATTGAATTATTTTCCTACATTTGGTATTAGAGTCGGATGCTCTCCTATCTAAACCCTTGATGGGGGGATTTGCTCTTTGGAATTTCTCCCCTCCTCATTGGTCATGGTGGTGGTGCCCCTCCTACTTATCCTTACCTTCATCATCCATAGAAAGAATCTAAAGAATGCTCTACACTTGCAACCTAAGGTTGATTTGGTTTAACAAAAAAGGTTCTTTCTTAGAGGTGATGGTGTTGGAGATTCTCCCCCATTGAATATTCTTGACTTAGTCTTAGGAATCATACCATTGGATATTGGATATGCCATTGATGGATCTATTTATTTTTGGTCTATCCCCTCAAGTTGGATTGGAATTCCTAGTCCTACACAACACAAGAAGAAAATATGGGCATACTCAGTATACAAATATTGTTTGTTTTAGTGTTAGAGTTTATGGGAACAAGTATTTCCCAGTCTCCCTATTCTAGAAAATTTTTGTATATCTCTTAATAGCAGTCATGGCACAGGAATTTTTTGATCACATGCAGTTTTACAAACTTTGATCAATCTACCACTTTAACTCAGGAAAAAAATATTAAAATTGACTCTAGACAGACAGAGTAGGGTAAGGATACCCCTGATGTGAGCTTATAATGTTTCTTTATATGCCCATGCTCATTCTAGATTAAAATTTAAATGAAATTTTTTTAAGTTGGTGACCAAGATTCACATAAACCCTAAGGTTATACCTCAAATAGTAGATCGATGACTTATCCATTACTAATTGTAGCAAATTTTTTTAATGAGAAAGAAAAAATAAGAAAGGAGTAATTGGGTTAATTAGATCTATTCAAATAATGTAACCGATGTAATTAAGAAACATAGTGAAAGAAAATAACATTCATACATTCAAATGATGTAATATAAATGTGACCATATATACATAATTGAGCCAAATAATTGTCTAGGACGAAGCTGTATTTGTATCTATTTATTGAAAAATATTACAATTCAAAGTCTAGCAAAGTGCTCAAATCTCATTGATCAAATACAAAGGGTTCTCTCTGTTAAAATGATGTAATAGAGGAACTTCATATCCATCCTAAATAAAGTGATAAAAAATATCCAAGCTTCCAATTCAATCATTGGAAATGATCCCAGCTGACTCAGTATATCCTAAACAAGACCTAAATAATAAAGGGGAGGAATGAGGAATGAAACATAAGACATGAAAGGAAATACAAATAACAAGGCAAGGGAACTCTTAGTATACCTCTAGTAAAAATTGGTTATGCAAAACTTGATCCTTTTCTTGGCTATAATAATTCCTCTTATAGTCTCTGGGTGCTCTATTTCTATTAAATTTGTGCTCAATAGATTATTCCATATGGCACCATCCTTGCCCCTAAGTGTGCTACAACAAAAATATAGCTTTTTGAACTACTTCACACTGGAATTATTTGAAACCTTCTCAGGTTTGGTTAGGTGGAACACAACTATACTAGGCTTTTGGGTCCCATGTTGGTCTGCTCTGATTTACCTCTGGATATATTGAATTTGGTTGACTCTTTTAATTTTATCCTTTTTTGCTTGACTCATCCTAAGTAGGTCAGCCATTTGTACCCAAGCCTCATTGCAAAAAGAGCTTGTAGCTGTGATTCTATCAAGCATCCTCAATGATTTGTTCTTATGCTCTTTTATTGTAGCTTCATTATCTTTGAAAATTTTGATTATCCCCTGAGTTGTTTTTGACAATACGGTAAGTTATTTAGCCAATTTATATTCATCTGTGTCATCACACTTGAAGTCCTATATTCTTTTAGGAACTAATTTACGAAAACCTCTGGTAGTGAGGATCTCTTTGAGGCTGAGCCTGACCTATTTTATCTTTTCATCTATTTGTTGTTCCCAATTCTAGTTCTTTTATTGTAGCCTTCTAACAGGTTCTCTCATTCAAAAAGGTGGCAACTTTGTTGAATTCTTCTTGATAATCATGAATTTTGACTTCTAAAGTAATCACTTGTTTGGTACTTATCTGATCATATTCATCTTTGCATTTTTTGTAGACTTGGTTGAGGGCTGTTACTCTTTTATCTATCTCCTTTCGGAGTGATTTTATTCTCTTGTATTTATTTATTGCTTCTTCAAAATATTTGCAACTCTTGTTTATTGTATTAATTTCAACCCCCAATTCAACAATGATTTTCTCTTTATACTTCTTAGTAAAAAGAGAACTATCAAAATGCTTGATTGATTGTGCCTATGATTATTGTTCTTAAAGTTTGTTGGGTTCAACTCATATTTTCATATTCTCGAACTGCAACTAATTTACTCTAGGCATTAGAGCTTGATTGATTTTAGAAAGACTTTCTATTATGGCTATATGGGATTGAGCTTGTGACTTAGCAACGACCAGGGGATTTTCCTAGTATTGAATTGTTGCTTCCCCTATTACTTTATCCATATAAAGAGATGTGACCTGGACCATGGATATTATGGATTCTATTATTATAAGAGGCTTAGTTGGAACTTGAGTGCTCAGATCATCTGATTCTTCTACTCTGTACTGAGTCTCTTTTGGATCCTTCCCTTCCTCTATAGCCTATATCTATCTCTCTTCTTCAGGAACAAAATGTATAGCTTCCCTTTCTACCTACATCAAAGTGAGACTCTTATGAGCTTTTGAAGAAGCAAGAATCTCAAGTCTAGGATTTTTGCTCCTTGGGGAACTTGGAGGAGAAGCAATTTTGATCTAATACCCCTTGAGAAAATTAGATAATCCTATTGCATATTGGATATTTTTAAGTGCTATTGAGGATATTTTGCATTATCTATATATCACTATGCTCATGGGGATCACTTGAGGTAGATTCATTGTGAGCCCAAGCCTTTTATTTGGGGCTATTAATGCTTTAGCAAGCTTTAGAGGAGTTGCTTGAACTTGTGCAGAGGAAAAAATAACTATCTCTTTGCCCTTTCCTGTGTCTATGGGAGTGCTATGAATGCTTTGAGCAACCGAAGGGTCCTCTATTTTTGCTTCTGCCATATTATTCATTTTCATAAACACTTCTACTTGTTCAGGCTCTTGATTGATAATATCCAAGAGAGGGTCTTGGTATTCTTCAAGGCACACTACAAGAATCAAGGGGGTGATTGCTTCGACTGAAGCATTTCTTAATACTTTTAAGTTAGCAAGATAATTACCCATCATATCTATTTGAACATGGTATGCTATTTGAATAATTTTTCCATATGGGTCCTAGAGATTTCCCTCTTCTTAGTGGTGACCTGCATTTTATCTCAAATAGGTCACCTCGATGAGTTACCATACAATTTGTCAGTTTTTCCATAACAATATTATTATAATAGTTATGAGGGTCATATGTTTGTCAGGTAATTTTAGCGAAGCCATACAAATCTATCTTTTGTAGAGATGCTAGTAGGTTGTTATATCACTTATATACATAATGTCCCATATTGTAAGGGATGTTTAACTAGGGAATTTTGAACCGCTTCTTTACCACTCTTGTTTTGGTTTCTTCTACAATTTTCTTGACAATTTCTAATGCTGCAATTGACATAGGGTAAAATTTGGGTAAGGCCTTTGGGTGGATATTAGACCCATATATTGTTATGTAAGTGATATCTTTAGTGAAAAAGTAATCTCCTACATTTTTTTAATGTAAGAATATGATCACCCCAAGCTAATTCTATTAGGATTCTTATTATAGAGTTTGATATATACGACTGATAGGAATTTACCAAAAAAATTAGTATAACTGGATCCACCCTCTTGTATCCATGGGAGTCTGTCCTGAAAAATTTATTCATATACTCCTCATTCTATAATTGCTTTCTTATCCATGTGTCCTACTATTAGATGTACAAGAAAGAAATAGTGTGAGAAAGGGGGCATCACTTCCCTCTGTTCTACAATGGCCTTTTGTAATTCTTGGAGTTCTTTATCTATTGTGTCACTAATCATGTTTTCCCACCTGTACATGGTTGGCTATATTTTTCTATTACATTGAACTATTAAATACATGACTTCCTTTTCCACCCAATTCAAATATTTGGCTCCCATTAGTATATTGATTATATCAGCATAGTCTTTTACCCAAGGATGGAGTGTAGACTTATGTATAGGAAAATATAATGATACATGTTCATTGTAATCAAATAACTTAGTGTAAAAGGTAGTTCCAATCATATATTGGGATTGAGAAGCTATTAATTGTTTTTCCATAATCATCATGACTTCTTTGAGCTAGAAAAATTTACCAATATTCTATGGAGAGATCCTGAATAGAGCTCTATTTGGATAATCCTTTATTTCTCTTGCCTTTGGATCATATGCCATTTCCAACTAGGATAAAAGGTCAAAAAAGTAATAGGCCTTGGGATATATTAATATCCCTAGGTTGCATGTCCGTCTATTGCAGTACATGCTAGGGTTGTGTTGAGCCTTGTACGCTCTTTTGAGATATTTCAACAAGGAAGGACAGTGTTGGTAATCTTCTTCGATTGGATTGAAATTGAAAACTATAATCTACTCTACTTCCCATTGTTTGTTAGCTATGAACTATCAGTCTAGGCCTGATAGATTGGAAAAATTATTCACTTCTCTATTAGAAGCTTTGCCCTATAGCTCTTGAAATGGTGATGCATCAATTAAGCCTTCAATTTTTTCCACGATGATGGAAACTCTAGGAGCAATACTTGATGAAGCCATTGCACTCATTGAGCTTTTATACATAGAATGGTCTCTATAGTGTGACGATAAATAACAATCTAGGCAATAATTTAGAGTGTTTTTGAGGTGTTTCTCCACATGATCTATAATTAAATCTCCAACTACTATCTGTGTCTTTCTGCCACTCAAAAACTACCATATTACTTTCTATAACGACATTACCTATAGTGAAACTATATTTTTATGATTTTTTAGATAATTGACCATTGATTTATACACCTATTTGAATCAAATATTCCTACTATTTTAATGTGTGTGCCCAATAAAATTTGAGAAAATTATGTACTCATTATCGTACTCTGGCCTGTGTGCCTTCAATTTCTATTCGTCGATTTTGTTTGAGTCATCAAGACTTATTTTAAAACATGTGCTAGCCATCTGGTCATTTTAATTTCATCACTTTATTTGGAGACCTCTTAAATTTGTCTCTAGCTATGACTGCCAGGTTAAACATTTCCAGAGCTATAAATTTTTCATAAAGGTTTTCAAGTGTTGCTCACAAAAGCTCTCTTTAGCCCCATGGTACAACTTGTTTGTCTGTATTTGAAAAATAATCTAGACAATATTAGTTAAAATAAAGTAAATAATGAACTTACAATTATTTTGTAGAGGTACAAGTCTTTCGTTGGTTTCCTTTCACCAATCAGATGCCAGTGCCTGATCTCGAGTGAGTGAATCAGGGCCATCCTATTATATTGTAGCAATGCAATTTGGGTCATTCACCCTTGTTTGTGTTGGAAATATGAGCAAGTTTTGTTGTCATTGATCTCAAGAGATTGATATCCTAGTTTCGTCATCATTAATGTCATCAAGTGGTATTTCCAAAAAGCAAGGAAGAAGTTTAAAGGAATAGGATATAATATTTATTTTTAAATATTATATGCCTAAAATGGCTAAAAATATTGAAGACCCAAGTAAGGAGAAGCAGAAATAATAATATTATAATATTATAATATTTAATATTATTATATTTCGAGTTAAAGGTTGAGTTGAAGAAAAACGAGGTCCAAGGAGTTATTAAATTATAAATCCTCGAAAAACCCATGTGGCAGATTTTAAGGTTATTATTTAATTTATTTAAATTTAAATATTTTAACCATAGGTTAAAATTAAAATTTAAATAAATAATAAAGGTGCCAAAAGTTTAATTTTGAAATTCGAATTAAAAATCGAATTTCCTAAATCGTTGACGTGTTGGACAATATGGCATATGGTATAAAAGGGGTAAAGTTTTTAATTAAAACTTATCCATGCGATTTGTGTGCCCAAAGCCCTAAGTAATTCGTGCGCTGCAGAGAAAGGATAATTTGCATGTGTTTAATGTTAGTGGGCAGACTTGTTGATAATACAAAGAGGAGCACCAAGAAGGTCTCAAGTGCTTGGTAGTGCAGGTGGCAGCCAAGGGCTGCGTTAAGTAGTGTGTAAATGCGAGAACACGGGTTCGATTCACGTGATTGTATTTTGCAAAGGGGAAAGTGTTTTCATTTGCGCTAAGTGGAGAAGAGATGAGGCATAAAAGGAAGTTGTGCATCTTATATTTTTGTGTGGGCATGTAGCCCAACTGGTGGATGCACTTTGTGCTAAGGTGTTTGGAAAGGCAAGGTCATGTGTTCGAATTCTACCGAAGTCATTTTTTTGGGCAAAATAAATTAAAGGTACGCTATACACATTTTAATTTATCCAAAGGTTTTGAAATTTGAAAATTGCATTAGAGGGTTTCGTGAGTTCTAAAGGAATTTGTGAGTTTGTTGAGGGAGTTATAAGGCATAGTAAAATTAAAATATTTTATTTTGATTTTTGGTGGTTAGAATTTATTTTATAAAGTAGGAGTGATAAGGTATGCAAGAAAAATTATATTTTGTATTTTGAAGTAAAGCTACATTGTGGTAATTATTTTTGAGAGGAGAAATAAGGTGCATAAAGGAATTTATTATGAAAGTCAATTTTTTGAATCATTGCTAATTAATTTTTGAAGTTTGGATATTAGAAGGTGTACTTGATATTTAATATTTTTGTATGGTGAAATAAATTTTGAGGGAAATATTTGAGTGAAGTTTTTGAGAAAGATTGTTGCTATCTAACATTGAATTTGGCAAGGAGGAGTTGATTGTGATTAAGACAGGTTTTGAAGATATATCTCCATAAAACAAAAGGTATGGGCATATCTTCCTTATGAGTGAAATATTGTTGGATTGAGTGTTGTGAAATGCAAATTTGGAGTGAAAAGGATTGTTTGATAAGCATTGTTGGAAATGTTTGAGTGAGCCTTCATGTGCATGATTAGGGTTTGTGAAAGAACATGAATATCATTATTATGTGAGATTGTTTGATAAGCATTGTTGGAAATATTTGAGTAAGCTTTCATGTGCATGATTAGGGTTTGTGAAAAGAACATGAGTATCATTGTTATGTGAGATTGAGAACTATCTTGAACTAAGATTTGTGAAAGATCATGAGTATCATTGTTATGTGAAGTTGAGAACTATCTTGAGCTAGGGTGTGTGAAAGATCATGAGTATCATTGTTATGTGAATTTGAAATCATCTTGAGTCAAGGTTTGATATTCATAGTGTGAGTTGTTGGAAGTATAGTGAAACACTTGGTTAGGGTTTGTAATCAAGTTGTGTTTTATTGAGTGAATGGTTGAGTGAAGTTGAATAAGCATTATTGATTGAATGCATTGGAGTGATAGTTCAAGTTCTGTAAAATAAATTGTTCTTTATTCTGAAATGATTTGAAAGTGATTTTGAAAGTGATAAAGTGATTTGTGAGTGTGAAACTGTAATAACCCTCCAAGATATATTTTCTTATATACCTAACTTGTTTACAAGAATGAGATACTGCTAATGTATCTGTGGATGTAGGGATAGGTACTATTACTGGTGGGAATAATTCAAAAGAAAGATGTCTCCTCAGTGGGCCAAAAGGGTTATTCCGTGTAAGGTAAGTCAAGAAAAATGATGAGCGGTAGAGTATTCACTGATTGATAGGGGTAAAGAACCCTACTGATAATGCATCTGCCATCGATCCATATAGATGCATATCATGTAGTTGTATTAATAGGAATGCTTTATGTTTGAAAAATTGTGAGTTTATGATGTTTTATTGGCAATGAAAATGCTTAAATGCATGGGAGCCATATTTTAAAACAATTGGCAAAATGTGAAGTAATGTTATGTTTATTGTTGTTCTATGAAATTAAAAGAAAATATAAGAAGAGTGTTTACTGAGTAGAAAATAAGAGTAAAATAAGATAATCAAAATATATATATGTAAATGTGTTATTTTGGAATTTATTTACTTTTGAAATGAAATGAAATATTTTAATTATGTTCACGAGACCTAAATATGATCTGTGGGACCTCAAATATGTAAGTACAATTACTCAAATCATATCATATGATCTTTAATATATTTGAGAAGGTTGTTCCTTCTCCTGCTTATTTGGGTTAGCAATTATCCAACTCTTTTTATTTTACTGTCTTAAAATAACTCTGCCATAGATCCATTCCCAAGTGTTTCTTTGTATTTACCACAAATATTTGAAAAACTCAGGTATTTATAGATGAAGTGTTCCTCTGTCTTTACTACCCCTGTGTTGCATAGAGTACATATCCTTTCTTCCCATTGTTCTTTGGGTGTTGTACATATCCTTATTTCACATCTAAGCCTATAAGAGCTAGTCCTTATATGAGCAATGAGGATTTTTCCTTCCACTTGATTTCAGTGCCTATATACGCTTTTTCCTTGTGGTCATACGTTGGGTTAAACTTTGCAATATAATATTGTCTTTTCCTGCTTGAATTTTTCCACATTCCACTTTTGAACTTTTCATTCACATAATTTGTATGTCTTTGTTGACATTTGTGCATTCATTTATGTTGATTTACCAATGTTTCATTCATTTTTTATTTTTTTTCATCCACGTATTCTTCCGCCTATGCAACTCTTCATCCCTAGTTTCCCTAGGCCATCTATCATTTTTCATGTTTTCTATTTTTTTCAAGTAACATAACAACTTGGTCATAGCAATTGCTTCTAAAGGGAACATTCTAATTTTAGCTAGAATAATTTCATAAGGGGTTGTGGCCTTAATTTTGAGAAAATTTGTGATTAGATATTTTTGAATCCTTTCTATTTGCCTCCATTTTGCATTTGTTGTGCCACTAGCCCACACCTTGCAACCATACAACAAAACCGATGTAAAAAGTAGGCCAAATAATACCTTTGTGGTCTTCCAGTACCACAACTCGGTATTCCTACACCTGTTTTGAAGTGCATATAGTGCTTTCCAAACACTTTGAGTTCTTTTCATCCTACATGTATTCCAATTAAGCTTGTCATGATATTCTATGCCTAGGTATTTGTATTCTACTACTACCTCAAGCGGTTCTCTGACAAACTGAAATTCGAGATGTTGCTTCTTCTTTTTTGCTAAAAAAATCATAAATTTTGTTTTGCTCGTGTTCACCTGCATCCCAACTTCCTTACAAAAAAGTTCTAGAGCTCGAAGGTGATCTTCTAGATCTTTGGCTGTTTTAGCCACAAAAATTACATCGTCTACATACATGAGGAGTTTTACCACATATTTGGCTAAGTGCACACCCTCTCACCCAAATTTGTTTATCCATTCTTCTAACTTGTCAATGTACAACCCAAATAAGGTCAGAGATAGAGGGTAACCTTGTTTGACACCTATGTCACTACCAAAACATTCAAATAACCCTTCCTGTGTTTTGATTCTAGCATTTACATGTTCATATAGTCTATGAACTATTGCACTGTAGTGAATTGGAACCTCTAGCTCTTCCATTCTGCTCCAAAATTTATTCCTTGGAACTGTATCAAATTCCTTTTTAAATTCTTCAAAACAACAAAAAGCCTCCTCTTTTTTGTCCTATATTTTTTTCCACTGTGTCTGAGCATGATATAGTGATCAATAGTTGAGTGCTTGGGCCTAAAACCTGCTTGCCCCTTTGTACTATTTCTCTTTTCTTCTACCCATATGCTGATCGTACGCTCTATCATACTCCAAAACAACTTTGCAAGGAGAGGGTTGATCATGATAGTTCGATAGTTTGAGGGGTTATTTACATCTCCACTTTTAAACAAAGGAATGGTCAAGCTAGTTGTCCACTCGGTAGGGAAGCCATTTTGTATGACCTTATTGAATTTTTTTTTATCTACGATGCCAAAATATCTACCCCCAATTTTATATGTTCTGCATGAAGATTATCTAAATCATGAGCTTTACCAGTTGCTAAATTTTTTATCCCTTGAATAATGTCTTCATTTGTGAAAAGTTCTTTCTTGACAATGATAGTAGGGGGTGTCTCCTTCTGGTTACTACGTTGATACAATTGTTTTGAATACTCCAACCACTGATTAACTGTTGTTATTTTTAGTTTGCATCCTCTTCATGCTTAGTTCCTTCTAAAATTTCTTTGGTTCATGATTCCCTAAGTAAATCAATTCTTTCCTCCTTTTTCTAGTGTATTCTTATTTTTTTGCCCTTACGAGTTTCTCATATGCTTTTCTATTTGCTCTTGTTTTACACGTTGGTTCCTTTAGTAATATTCACACTTTTTTGCAATCTTCATCGAACCATGGGTTGGTTGGGAAGCTATTCCTTTATTTCTTTTTAGATTTAGCTCTCTTACATTTTTTTAGATCTTCTTGGATAACATGCATTAACCATTCACTCTTACTGTAATCTCTGCTATTGTGAGGTAGTTCTTTCCTTTCCTGTAATTTGTTATTTAATACTGCTCTAAAATTCTACCAATTTTCATCTGTTAAGAGAATGTTTCCCTTGTGAGAAAATGTATTTTGATTGCCTTGCAAGTGTTTTTCCCTTGGTTTATCTCAATGCATTCGAAGTTTCATAACAATTAGGTTGTGATCTGACTTAAGTTCCACTGGAGAATCTTCCACTTCTAGCTCCTCTCTTTTTGATATGTAATTTTGTGAGCATATTACATAGTCTATTACACTTTTTCCCTTATATGTTTTGCTTGTATATTTTCTTGAATTTTTTCATTTGTTCATCCCATTGCAAATAATCAAGTTGTGTATGCTTCAGAGGCCTAACAACTCTTCTCCATATTGTGTGATAGTCCCATTCTCATCTTCTAAAATCTTGGTCCATTGTTGATTTACCTCTTTTGGCATGCAAAGAGGATTAATCTCAATATCTTTGCTATCTTCTAGAAATTTAGATTGATTATTTGTTGTCCTTGCATTGAAATCTCCAATTAATATAATCTCCCCCAACTTACTGTATATCAAAATGTCTCTTTTTAGGGAGGAGTATGGGTCTTCTCTGTTAATGTCATGTTTCTTATAGAATTCAGAATTCTTGGGAGCAAAATAACATTATGCTATGCTAATAACTGACTTATTTTCTAGGATCTTTATCTAGATTTACTGTTTGTTTTCATCTTGTTTTTCAATTTTAATGACCCTATCCTATTCCTATTTTATTAAAACCATAATACCTCCATACCCTTTGCCATTTTTCGTTGCTTTATTTCATATTGCTATTTTTTCGTATCCCACAAATTCTGAAGTCCTACATCCATCGTGTTCATGTGTTTCTGTCAATATGATTATATCTTTATCTCTAGTAATGGGCCCTAACCCGGGTCCTCTTATCCAAGGGTAACCTCTACAGTTCCAGCTTACCATCGTAAGATGTTCCCGAGAGGGCCATACTCCCTATTTATTTTGGGTTTGTTTAGATGTGAATGCCTTTACATTTCTTAAATATGCCTATTTTCCTTCATTCCTTGCCGCCCTCACATTTTCCCATTCCTTATTTTTTTCTTTCTACTGTAAAAATGTTAGGTCATCATCTAAATAGATTGTGACCCTCTCAGCATGCCTCTATTTTTTAGTAACCTTATTTTATCCTCGTAGCTCATCAATGTGACCCAAATATGCCTATCTCTGCCTCCTCTCAACCTACCAATTTTTGCTTGCTTTTTTAATCTGACCTTTCCATTGTAACCGATCTAACAAGAAGTCCCTGGTTAAATGATTTGTGTCTTCCCTATCCCCATAATATTTCAACCCTTTGATGATTATATTTGATAACTTCTCATGTATTTCTTTCTCTTCTGTTATTTTAATTTTTACTTGCTTTTCTATCAACTCTTTTTGTTGATTGACTGGTTCTTTTACTACTTGAGACCATGTCTTTGCCTTTGCTTATTCATTTCGTAGCTCATTTTCTCTTGTTTCCATGTTTTGGAGTGTTTCTCGTACCTCTTTTATTTGATTTGCATTTATTTTTTCCACCTCTATTGCATAATTTATTGGGGTGTGTATGGCTTGTTTGAGGACATGCCATTCACGCTAACCTATGTTTGCAAGGTTTTGTAGCTTTGACACTTGCTCCTTGACTTGGTTGTTTTCCTTTTCCAGCATTCGAATGGTGTTTATAACCTCGTTCGATTTAGTATATCTTAATTTCTCCCTCCTTTCCATGCTTTCAAGTTTCTCTTTCATCTTCATTAGTTCTTGCACATAAAGTCTTGGTGCCCACATGAGTGGTGTAGTTGTGGGACTGTAAGTTTCTTCCTCGTCTGAAAACTCATTTTGGTGACCTCCATTTTCCATGCTGAATGCTTTCTTGCGGTTATTTCTAATTTTTTTCTTCTCGCTTATTTTTCCTTCTGTATTATCTTGTATTGTCATTTTACCTTTGTTTCTTTTATCTTCTCTCTTTTGTCCCCTCTATTGGGCTAATTTATTTCCTTAGTTGATGATGGTTAGTGCCTTTGATTGTTCCTTATTCTCCACCTGTTTATGCGGTAGAATATTTTTTATTTTTATTTTTCGATATGTCCTCTTTATTGTTTTTGCCCTTACTCGAGCTTGTCAATGTCTTAATATCCTCCAATACTATTTCTCATTGACATAAATCGGTTCTTGAAATTATTGCTTCCCTTCCTCCATTGTCGAACCCTTTATACTATTGATCCGATGAAATAGATGTGTAATAAAACCCTCTGCTGCAAACCCTTTGTTGTAATAAAACCCTCTACTATAAACCCTCCTCTGTTGCAAACTATTGCTAACCCCCTATACTGTTAATCTGATGAAATATATATATATATAGTAAAACCCTTCGTCGCAAACCCTCCTTGCTTTACAAATACTCCTCCACTGCAAACCTGTTGAACAAATTTGTGTGTATATATATATATTTGTGTAACCCTCCTCTGCTGCAACCATCCTCCATTGCAAACCCGTTGAAACAAACTCGACCCTCACTATTTTGTGATGGCAAAATATTTGCCATATATTTTGCGTTGTTATTTTTGCCGTATATTTTTCTGATGGTGACTAAAACCCTTCTCAAATTTTGTGTTCTAGCTAAAAGCTAGTCGAGCTCGCAACTGGGGTGATGAATGAAGGAACTATATGTCCACTTATTTCTCCTATCTACTTAAATTGTTTTATAAATCGAAAGAGGATAGAAAATGTGCTTACCCGATGACTACAAACCCTCCTTGTTCTGCAAACCCTCCTTGCTCTACAAAGAAGATCCAAATTCTATGTTGTGATACAGCTTCCCTCGCTCGCTTTCTCATGGTACTATTGTGATATGGCTTCCCTCGCTCGCTCACTCGTAGCACTATTGTGATACGACTTCCCTCGCTCGGTCATGGCACTATTGTGATACGACTTCCCTCGCTCACTCGCTCGCTCGTGATACTATTTTGAATGTATATATATATATATATATATATATGAAAAAAATAATAATAAATAAACAAATAATATTTATTATAAATAATAAAAGAATAAAGGAAATAATATTAAAAAAAGTAATTGAAAATAAAAAAAAATAAATGTTAATATATATATATATATATATATATATATATATATATATATATTTATATATATATATATATATATATATATATATATTTATATTTATACGAATACCAACCATGTTATCTATTAAACAAGGCAATTGGAAAACATTCGACATTAAATATTATTATGAAAATTTGGGTTGTTGATCGTGGAAACAATGTGGATTCCACATGGCAAGCTTCAGGTTGGAGGAATCATAAATGATCAATAGTTGTTAAGCAAAAAAATAGCACTTATATTCTAAAAATGGGAAAAAAGGAGAAAGAGATGCATGATTATCATGACTATCAATATCATTATGGGGAACGAAGGAGAGGAGCAAAAGAAGAAAAGACTTTTAGAAGGAGGAAAGAAAACTAGCGATCATCTACAAGGTTAGCTCTTTGTATTATTCTTATTTGATAAATTAAAATCATAAAATCTTGGTTGTCTGATTGTTAATTTTTTGGTTAAAAATATTTGGTTGTGGATGAACAGTTACAGAATGAAATATAAACTGAAAATGAACAAGAAATTCTTCAGTTGCATGTGAAAATGACTTCAATTTGAACTGCATGTTGAATATCTCCAATTGCATGTGTAAATGATTACAATCTGAATTGCATGTTGGTTGTTTGTATGCATATATAGAATTTAGCTGCATATCATTGTAGTTATGGCCGCTCTGACCCTTGGGAACATCGATAACTTTAAAAACCTGGAGAACCCTCTTGAAACATTAATCCGTTATTTTATTACCAATTGATGGATTTGTCTTCTACATGAACTCGGATGCCAGGAAGCTGTGTCTAATTTTGACGATACTTCTCTATTATAATATGGCAGCTTTTGTTTTGTAATGTAAAGAAAAATAATTTCGTGAGTCCAAAGGAACTGGAATACTCAAAAATAAATTATTTTCCTTGTTAAATTATTTGATAAACCATTTTCGTTTGGGCATATGGTGCTGCACTCAATTTGGAAGAAGAGTTGCTTATCAATCTTGAGATTCTTACGATTTAGCACAATGAAATTGTGAAATTGGAGCTCTGAAGAAATTTAGAATACCCAAAACAAATGTTAAATGTATTTTATCTGTATTTTGAAATATGGATGTTTTGAAAGAATTGCATGGCATCATTCTGAGAGTCTTTTTGAAAAATGTAACCAGTTCTATTGTTTCCTTTAGAAATTATGAATGGACAAGTTTAAATGGTGGAATTTGTTTCATATTTGTGGATTATACTTTAAATAATATATATTTTAAAGGTTTTAGATATACGTTCTGCCTATGAAATATATGTCAATTTAACATGATGACCTTTTTGTTTGCCTAAACTATTACTCTATGGCTTTCAAGATATTATGTTGGTCGTCTACTCCGTTTATATCTTTAATTCTGTTTGTTTTTAAAAATTATGAATAAATAGCCGGTTATGGGTGATTTTTCCAGAGGATGCATTATGGGTTAAAGTTCTCCAAGCGAATCCGAGAATGCATGATGGGAAACTTAATATTTAGACCTTCTTTATCATATTTGTGAATATGTTGGTTGATAATTGTCTTCATATGCATTATTATGATCACATTTTGACTATTAAATTTGAGTTATGTTACCCTCTATGCTTCAAGTTGGAACACCTCATAGTAGAACCTTCTACATTTCTTAGAGACTTGCCTCGTATGTCTCTTAGCTCAAACGATAGAAATTTTATTTGATATTGTTTTTCTAGCCTGGAGATGCAATCATACCTTAACCAACGTTGCATGGCTAATTGGTTTAATAGCTAGGACAACTAAACAAGTTTAGATAATCATCGATGTGTGAAAGAACATAAACCGCATAGTTATATTTGAGTTATATAATATAAAGTAATGCTTAAATATATTTAATATTAATTACTAAACAAGGTTTATGATTTGGTAAGATGTTTAATGAAAACCGTGAAAGAACTATTATGAGACATGTTTTAAATTGAGTGATGACACTACTTGTTTGCTCAAGTCCGCGTGTAAGATATTTAGCGTTAGGCCAGGAACAAAATTAGATAACTGTTGAGTCAAAATAATTTCTTGTTTGTTATATTCTCCTTTGAATGAGTTGTAGTAAATACAATGAAATGATGATTTAAAATGTAAATTGTCTTCATGTGTTAGTATGGTATTAAGTTTTACTTATAATGAAAATACGCAGTGGCACAATAAAGAAGTATTAGTTTCTCTTGGTTTGAGGTCACTTTATGTGAATTAATAGTATTGTATTATCTATCTTAGTTAATGTGGTTTGAATCATAAACACCTTAATGCTCATTTAATTTTTATATTATAGCTAAAGCATTAAGGTAGTTCTAGTTTTGCTTAGACTTAAAGGAGTCTGTCTGCACGACAACGTGGCTATAGTTGTAAATATTGTAGTGTAATATTAGAGAGAAAAAGAGATTTATGTGAAAAAATTTAGAGTAGCTCTTAATCCATTGTAGAATACAATTAGAAATTTAGGCAAAATGAAATCTAATTAAAATTATTATAGTGATGTCTTTAAGATTCTTTAATTTCGATTCTTCTAACTATTATGACATTCTTATGACTTCTATGTTTTCTCTTCTTTCTTAATGGCAAACAAACAATTAACTATATGAAAGCTTGAGACCATATTTTATAGTAAAATTTATTAATGATTATGAAACTATATTTGCTTGTAATCCATTGCATAGCTAAACATTTAAAACCTTCAAAACCCTAGTAAAACCTTTGATTAAAAATTCCAATATTGTGGGAAGATAATCTTGATTTGTAACTTGAGATTGTGGGTAGACAATCTCAAAAATCTTTAATGGTGCTTGTGGGTGAACATAATACAGGGATCTAACCATACTTCTAATGAAAATGGTCAGAATGGGAGGTAACAAAGGGATGATATGGGCATCACTTCTAGGTTAACCCTGCTAGTATTGAGTGGTGAATTTTGTGTTTGAATTGGAAATATTGACCACACGATGGTATGGAAATCATTTTGGTTAATCAAGACAAAACACTGGATAATTACCAGGGTATTGGTGGACCTTAGACGAATTCCAGAAGAGGTGGATATACATCTAGCTCAAGCATACATACACTAACTCTTGCATAACTTGAAATTTAAAATCTTGTAAGAGATGGAGAAATTAAGCATCACACCTCTAGGTGATATGGGCCCTAGAGGAAAAGAAACCCCCTACCTAAACTTGAAATCTCAGGTGGAGAATGAAGTTCAATAGAGGCAACTACACGAAATTTGACCAATCTCGTTCTCGTGAGTATTTCGACAGCAGTGAAATGATATGAAGATTTTTAGCATGCTCATACTAGAAATTAAATTAGAAAAGAATAAATTTTTTCTCTCACTATGACCTTTTATGTAGGACAACCAAGTGGGTAGGACTTGGGTTGTTACATTTGGTATCAGAGCAAATATTAATATTAAATCCTTTTAAATCTCAATATTAGTACTGCTTATCATCTAAAGATAGATGGATAAACTGAAAATGTAAACCAAGTCTTAGAGGATATGCTACGAATGTATGGTAGGGATCATCAAATGAAGTGGGAAGATTATTTATTTTTGGTGGTATTTGCTTATAATAATAGTTACCATATTTCCCTAGGTATGGTTCCGTTTAAGGCTTTGTATGGGAGAAGGTGCAGAACACCATTATAATGGAATAATCCGAAAGACCGGGTGATGATCGGGCTGGATATGGTTAAAGAAATGGAAGAGTAACTCTATGAAGTTCATCAAAGGGTCAAGGAAGCTATAGATCGACAAAAGAGTTATGCAGATCTTAAGATAACACCAAGGGAATTCACTATGGGAGATAGAGTATTCCTAGGGATTATCAAATCCTCTAAGCAACTTTCTCAAGAAATATGTGTTTTCCCTCTCACATGTTTGGAATGTTGATCATTTACTGATGGGCGATCCCATGCATATTGAGGTACGACCAGTTAAGATCCTTGGTTATAGGATAAAACAATTAAGAAAGCAAAGTATTGAACAAAGAAGGGTCTGGTGGGACCAGTATTATGAAAATAGTACCACGTGGGAGGATGTGGCTACCATGAAAAGATAATTTCTATTTTTGTTTGAATAGTGATATAATCATGTTTTGGTTTGAGAAGTATAATATGTATATTTGTTGTTTGTGCATGCGTGCTATTTCAACAATGAATGATGATTAAGTTTTGATCATGAAAATTTGCTACTGTATTATATTGATTTTATATTATTCATGGCAATATTTATTTTATGTTTCAATGGGTAATGAAAACATAGGGACTGTGTTTAATCTTAGAGGGGGAGTATGTAATAACCCTCCAAGATCTACTTTCTTATATACCTAATTTATTTGCAAGGATGAGATATTGCTAATGTATCTGTGGATGCAGGGACATGTACTATTACTGGTGGGAACAATTCAAAAGAAAAATGTCTCCTCAATGGGCAAAAATGATTGTTTGGTGTAAGGTAAGTCAAGGGAAATGATGAGCGATGGAGAATTCATCAATTGATAGGGGCAAAGAACCCTACTGGCAATGCTTTGCCAAGGGTCCATATAGATGCATATCATGTAGTTGCATTAATAGGAATGTTTGATGTTTGATAAATCATAAGCTTATGATGTTTTGTTGGCAATGAAAATGCTTAAATGCATGGGAGCCATATTTTAAAATAATTGGTAAAATGTGAAGTAATGTTATGTTTATTGTTGTTCTATGAAATTAAAAGAAAATATAAGAAGAGTGCTTACTAGGTAGAAAATAAGAGTAAAATAAGATAATTAAAGTATATATGTAAATGTTCAAATCTCCACCCTACCAAAAAGCTGAATTGGGTATCCAAAATCCAATTGATAATGTTGGTACGGGTAGGGTCGAGTGCGACTCCCGGGTGAATTTGATGGTGTAGAACCCCCTGTTCGTGGTCTCTCACACCAAGGCGGCCCCGCAAGGGGTTTTTCACTTATATATATATATATATATATATATATATATATATATATATATATATATATATATATATATATATATATATATATATATATATATATATATATATGTAAATGTGTTATTTTGGAATTTATTTACTTTTGAATGTAAATATATATATTAAAAAAAATAATATTTATTATAAATAATAAAAGAATAAAGGAAATAATATTAAAAGAAAGTAAATGAAAATAAAAAAATATCGGTGTTAATATATATATATATATATATATATATATATATATATATATATATATATATATATATACGAATAACAACAATGCTATCTATTAGACAAGCCAATTGGAAAACATTCAACATTAAAGATTATTATAAACATTTGGATTGTTGATCGTGGAAAGAATGTGGATTCCACATCGTAAGCTTCAGGTTGGAGGAATCATAAACGATCAACAATTGTTAAGCAGAAAAATAACACTTATCTTCTAAAAATGGAAAAAAGGGGAAAGAGATGCATGATTATCATTACTATCAATATCATTCTGGGAAACAAAGGAAAGGAGCAGAAGAAGAAAATAATTTTAGGAGGAAAGAAAACTAGCGATCATCTGCAAGGTTGGCTGTTTGTAATATTTTTATTGATAAATTAAAATCATGAAATCTTGGTTGTCTGATTGTTAAGTTTTTGATTGGAAATATTTGGTTGTCGATGAACAATTATGAAATGAAATTTAAATTGAAAGTGAACAAGAAATTCTTCGGTTGCATGTGAAAATGACTACAATTTGAACTGCATGTTGAAGATCTCCAGTTGCATGTGTAAATTACTGCAATTTGAATTGCATGTTGGTTGTTTGTATGCATATATAGAATTTAGCTGCATATCATTGTAGTTCTGGCCGCTCTGACCCTTGGGAACACCAGTAAATTTAAAAACCTGGAGAATCCTCTTGAAACATTAAGCTATTGCTTTCTTACCAATTAATGGATTTGTCTTCTGCATGCACTCGAACGCTAGGAAGTTGTGTCTAATTTTGAGGACACTCGTTGTTATAATCTGGAAGCTTTTATTTTGTAATGTAAAGAAAAAGAAATTTGCGAGTCCAGAGGGCCTGGAATACTCAAAAATAAATTCTTTTCCTTGTTAAATTATTTGATAAACCATTTGCGTTCGGGCACAAGGCGTTGCACTCAATTTGGAAGAAGAGTTGCTTTTCAATCTTGAGATTCTTGTGATTTAGCACAACGAAATTGTGAAACATGAGCTCTGAGGATATTTAGAATACCCAAAACAAATGTTAAATGTATTTTATCTGTATTTTGAAATATGGATGTTTTGAAAGAATTTAATGATATCATTCTGAGAGTCTTTTTGAAAAATGAAACCATTTCTGTTGTTTCCTTTAGAAATTATGAATGGACAAGTTTAAATGGTGGAATTTCATTTCATCTCTGTGAATTATACTTTAAATAATTTAAAATATATAATCTATATTTTAAAGGTTTTAGATATACGTTCTGCCTGTGAAAGATATGTCAATTTAACGTGATGACCTTTCCATTTGCCTAAACTATTACTCTATGGTTTTCAAGATATTATGTTGGTTGTCTACTCCATTTATATCTTTAATTTTGTTCATTTTTAAATATTGCGAATAAATAGCCGGATATGGGTGATTTTTCCAGAGGACGTATTCTGGGTTAAATTTATCAAAGCGAATTTGGGAATGCATGATGGGAAACTTAAGATTTAACCCTTTTTTAACATATTTGTGCATATGTTGGTTGATAATGGTCTTCATATGTATTATTATAATCACAGTTCAACTATTAAATTTGAGTTATGTTGCCCTCTATGCTTCAAATTGGAATACCTCACAGTAGAATCTTCTACATTTCTTAGAGACTTGCCTCATATGTCTATTAGCTCAAACGATAGAAATTTTATTTGATATTATTTAGATGAAGAATTTCCAGCCTCGAGATGCAATCATACCTTAACCAACATTGCATTGCTAATTGGTTTTATAGCTAGGCCAACTGAGCAAGTTTAGATAATCACCGATGTGTGAACGAACATAAAATGCATAGTTATATTTGAGTTATATAATATAAAGTAATGCTTAAATTAAATGTCACTCATGAAGATTTTTAGCATAATCATACAAGAAATTAAATTAGAAAAGAATACAAATTTTCTCTCACCATGACCTCTGATGTAGGAAAACCAAGTGGGTAGGACTTGGGTTGTTACATTTGGTACATTTGGTATCAGAGCAAATCTCAATATTAAATCCTTTTAGATCTCAATATTAGTACCGCTTATCATCTAAAGATAGATGGACAAACTAAAAGGGTAAACCAAGTCTTAGAGGATATGCTACAAATGTATGGTAGGGATCATAAAACGAAGTGGGAATATTACCTATTTATGGTGGGATTTTCTTATAATAACAGTTACCATATTTCCCTAGGTATGGTTCCATTTGAGGCTTTGTATGGGAGAAGGTGCCCATTATCATGGAATAATCTATAATATTGGGTGATGATCGAGTCGGATATGGTTAATGTTGGTCATCAAATCTTCCCAGGAAAGGATTTGGGTAAGTGTATGCGCCCTAGACCTGGACCAACATTGAAAGGCCGAAGGGAAGAGATGCCCCTCGTGCCAATATCTAGAGAAAGGCCGGCTCCTATACTAAACTACTTTGATGTTTAAGATAAGGGTGCAGGAAAGAGATAAATAGAGTAAGGGTGCAGGAAAGAAATAAAAGAGTAAGGGAAGAAATTTCAATAATTTAATGGTGGGAAAGAACCAGAAGCACGATTACTAGCCAATAGCTTGAAACATCAGCAAAGAACACCAAGAATAAATGAAATGAACACAATATTAATCCTCCTATGTATCCTCTGGACGAGTTCCAGGATTACCCTTCCCTCTCGTCGAAATTCAGAGTTTAGAGTTTCAACGATGAAGGAGTGAATATGACAGAAACACTATCCACATGCAGCATAAAAGAAAACTAATACAATGTTTTCCTCCCCTATGTATCCTTTTGGAAAATCTCAAGATTCCACTCCAATCACACACCTAAATCTAGAGTTCAGAATTACGGTATGCAAATGAAGAAAAGATAAAAGAAATAATCACAGAAGGCAGCATAAAAAAGAGAAATAGCGTCCAAAGCTCTTTAGTATTAATCATAGGAATCTAAGTTACAGCAGCTTTCTAGCAGAAAGTTCCCCCCCCTTTTACATTACAATGCCTAGTTTTTTATAGAGGACCTGACCCTTTGAGCCATTAATGCACAAAATTGAGGAGTACAACCTCGAAACCTAAGAAGTCAGCCCTTCGTAGCCCTCGTGACTGAGCTCTCAAATCTGTTACCAAAACTAGAAACTGTGACTAGGTCAGCCATGGAAATATGCATTAATGAGCCGTCTGAGCATCCTTGGCTTCTGGATGCAGTGCTCGAGTGGTCGCTATGCTCTTCGGGCTCTTCTTCAGGGGCTGATACTTCATTTCCAATTGCTAAAAATGAGCAGTGAGCTTATCAGGAACGTAAAAATGCATTTATGAGGCACTTGATCGCCTTAGGAAAATACCTAGCTTGGAGCGCGTGCCCTTGAAGCGCTTCGCTAGATTTTCATTCACAACTTCGCTTCACAATGGACTTGAGCTGAAGCAGATCCTCCTTCTCAGTTTGCCCTTCACATGGTGGAGCTTCACAAAACTACTTTGGGAGTGGTGAGTGCTGAAGCAGATTTCCTTCACAAAATGGGGCTCTTCATTCCTCGTCGCTTTGTTATCAAAATTGCTTCGATGATGTATTGTAGAAATGCTTTGCCACGATCTTCTTTTGAAACTATAGTTTGGGAGGGTTTCAGCCGAAGCATATACTTGCCTTCAAATAATTTTTCGTTCTTCATGGTTGCTATCACTTCAGGTGAAAGTGCTTCGAACGAAAGCTAGCCGAAGCAGATGCTTCACAACAACTTTCGACGAAGTGGAAATGGTTTGCTGGTGGATAGCCCCGAAGTGGGTGCTTCGATGATTTTTTGGTGAAGTAATTTTCAATGTTGCGCTCTTTCAAATTTTGCTTCACAAGATTTTTGGCCGAAGTAGCTGTTTGAAGTGCTTCGGGCCCGAAGTAGTTTTCGACGATGCCTCACCAGTAGGTTCGACGACAGGTGTACTAGGAGTTCCAGTGAGTGAAACAATGCCATGTGAAACAGGGGAACAAGGCATGGGGTTTGGTGTTGGAGTACTATCTTCATCCTGTCTAAGGACCAAAGGAATGGTTGCATGGGGAGGCGAAGTAGTACCAACAGACTTGTCTCGGCCGGACGGCTCGAGTGGAGTGGGGCTAGCGGGATCATGAGGCAGAGTTGGAATAGCAATGGGTAACACACGAGGAGGTGATTGACTTTGCATGGGTGGGAGAGACTAATGAGAACCTTCGGCTGGGACCACGGTGGACATGTGAGAGACCAAGGCAAAGGGTGGAGAGTGCGTACCTTCGTGCCCTCCAGGCAGAGCGGCCGTGGTGACTTCTTGTGTAATCGACTCCTGCTCCTTCTGGACTTCGACACTTCTGACCTCCATGAATTCTACTTCGGGGCCTCCCTCTTGTTGGAGGAGTTCCTCCACGTAAATTATGTCTATATCTGGGACTGCCTCGGTACTTTGTGCTGTCGCACCCTCAATGTTTGCTTCGGCCAGGCTTGATGCAGGCTGTCCTATAGGAGCACTTGGAAGCTTCGTGCGGGGCCTCTTCGGGTGGCTCAGAGGCACTTGAACTTGCTCTTACCTCTTCCTTTTCTTCTTTGCTTGTTGTGTCGACCCCTCGATACTTGTGTCATGGCCCTCCGATGGTCCCTGTGGTAGTGCCTCTGGTGTAGCTTTAGCTTCCTCTTCCTGTTTCGAGGCATCGTCAGCTCTTCTTGGGCTTTCGCCCGATCTTGGGGTAGCTGGAGGAACAAATTCGGCGAAGGATATGGGCTTCCAAGTCCCAACATTGGCTTCGTAAACAATTGCGAAGTCCTTATCCATTGCCAAGAGTCCGTAGGAATTCATATTTTGGCGATGGACTCTCATTATCCACCACTCCCTTAGTTGTTCCTCGCCCCAATTCTTCAATTCCTCCTTCAAATCATCTTTTGCCTTTCTCCAAAATGTGGAGTCTGGAGTTGGGAAGGGATGTTGGTTAGGGTCAAACTCGACCTCCATAGGGTAAAATTCATGCCAGGGAGGCAATGTCCTCATCCTTTCCAAATGCCATTCCAAATCCTTCCCATTGGGATTGTTCCTCTACTCCATAATTTTAGGGTGAGGGCAGACATGAAAGTTCTTGAACCGGAGGTGGTCCCTCATCACTCCCAAAGGATCATAGAGCCATTGTTGAGGAATCTAGAGCAAACCAAAATTGGCAAGCTTCTCCTCCAAGAAAACATTTTGCTTCAGGGCAAACACTTCAATTACCCCCATTTTGAAGGGGAAGTCGCAAGTGTGCGCCCATTTCCGATCGTGGCCGTACACGATGTTTGTTACGTCGCTCTGTCGAGCGACCTCTAATGCGAACTGGTACTCGAAGGGAAGACAGACAGCAAGAAGGGCTTCCCTATGAAGTTGAATAGGCGAATCACAAGCCCTTGAGTCAGTTGAAACACATCTCCCTTCTTCTCCTGCACCACTCTGTCTCTTAAACTGAGGGGGACCCGAGGGCATGACCCTGTCAACAAATGCATAGCGGGTCCCAAAAATTGTTGATTAAAAGAATAATAAGACTCTTTCCTCAATAGGAGGGGAGTCCACTGGTACACAGGTAGAGGATTTCCATCGTTGCCGCTTGATGAGATGGCGATATGGGGAAAAATTTTATGTACATGGTAGAAAAATAGCCAAACAAGGAAAGAGCAGGGCCCGAAGTATTGGCCTGTTCCAAAGCTATTCATGTTGGTAAGCTGCGTGTGCAAGGTTTGGGCCACCCATTCTGCCCAGTCGAAGAATATTGGGTTGGTGTTCGGCCTCGCAGAATCAGGGGCATAAAACTATCCTCTAGAAATACACTCGGCCAAAGACACCTACCAGGGGTGCACCGAAGCATCGGTTGACAGGCCCGCCACCCATGCAATGATAGAGAAAATATCAATGTTCTTGAAGGCTGCCAAGGGTAGGGGCATTTGGGGCAGCTTGCCTGAAGGGAGCCCACTCTTGAGGTTCTCATTCAGAAACTTTACAATGTAGTTGGAGGAGGTGAACCTCTCCATTTGCTCGCTCAAGATGACGTTGCAAACCGTGTACCCCTTAGGTGGCCCCTGCTACGGTGTGAAGGCTGCTTGCACATCCTCTTTCAAGATAGAAAATAATTTGTGACCAGCAGCGTCTAACACTTTCTTGGAGGAGGGCTGGTAGTTCTGTGCAATGGCAGAGATTAGCTCGGGACAATGATGCGTGGGCGGGGTCAAATACCAGTATATCTAAGAATAGTATGCGGTGGCCCTTTTATTTTTTGTCGAGAGCCTACTCCTCATGAACTCGATAGTGTATCTGAGCTCTTCCACGCTCTTGGAGAGTTCTGTGTCCCTAATATTATCCCACCCATCAATTGGTGGTTCTACAGGTTGTTCATCTTCAGAATCTTCTTTCTCCTCCACAACTTGCTTTTCTGGGTGGAGGTTCAGGTCGACCCTCTTGGGTCTCTGTTTCTTCTCCTCGTGACCCTTCTTTGTTTTTTTGGGGGCAGTGACTTCTGGCTCCTTTTTCTTTTCCTTGGAGTTTTTCTTCCCCATGGTGAATATTTACAGAAGCAAACTTACAGCACAGAGGATTTTGACGCAAGGATTTTGATGCGAAGGCAAGAGAATTACAGAGTAAGCGACGAAGGCTCTTAATCTTGCATGAACCAATGGGCAAATAGCCTTCTCACTACCAGGGATTGCGTTTTATAGCCTTAGAAGGCAACTACCTGAATTTATGGCTCCTGCCATAATTGAATTTACATTTCGAACGGGAAAGGTTGCCATGGCATTTGATTGGCTCTACGATGGCGTAGTACGTGGGGCCACGCGCTTCGATGATTATGCCTTGCATTGGAAACTTGACCTTCTACCACCTCGTACCTGGGCATGAGCTTTTCTCCTAATCGAATCCTCTCGGGATGTGTTCCACCACCTTTGCATTAAACTCACTTGCTTCGAACGCTTTTCAAGGTGGTTGTCGGCACATTCCTCTAGGCATGTTTTAAATGTCTTCGCCTTGCACGCTTTTGGATTGGCAAAGTCAAAATCAGGGCTGAAAATGCTTCGCGGTGAACCTTCGGTGGAAGACTATTTTCTGTGCTTCGGGCCCGAAGTAATTTTTCCTCGCTGCATCACTTTTTTGCTTCGCGGAATGCTGGCCCCCCCGAAGCTCGTCTTCTTTGGAAAATGCTTCGCTAGGCTCCTTTTGAAAACTGCTTCGCAAAACTTCTGCCCGAAGTAGCTGCTTGAAATGCTTCGGGTGTGAAGCTCTTTTCGTCCCCTACTTCTCTCTTTGATGACTCCCTCGGTCTTCCGAGGACCTTTTGGAAGCCAAAGTGCTTCACTGCGAAGCATCTCGCGTTAGTTGCTTCGCACTAAAATTTCCCGAAGGAGATTTTTGTCGTGTTCAGCGAAGCTGGGGCTAGCGAAGCTGGAGTTTATCTCTGTAACACTTAGCCTCTCGGAGATCTCGAAGCAGAGAATATATACAGGAATGAAAAACTATGTACAAAGTAACATTTTTTTTTTTTACTACATCTTCAGTGATGAAAAGTCTTCAAGTGAAGACCATTGATAGAAATTGGCAATACCTGGCCATCTGCATCCTTGAGGATGAAAGAATTGGCCGAGTTTACCTTCACGATTTCGAATGGTCCATCCCAGAATGCGTCCAATTTGTCATGATTTCCAGGCTTGGCCTTCCAAGAATCCCACTTCCATACTAGATCTCCCACTTTGAAAGTGTGGTTGGAGGATTTCTTCTTGAACCAATCTCGGGTGATCTGGGCATGTTTAGCGAAGCTCTGGTAAGCCTTTTCGCGATCCTCCTCTAGCTACAACAAGCTGAGCCAATCTATTTTCCATAGGATTGACTCCATTTTCCTCGTCTAACAACTACAATGCAGGGATCTCTACGTGGGTAGGTAAGATGGCCTCCTTGCCGTAGACCAGGGCATAAGGTGAAGTCTTGATTGACTTCTTGACAAAAATTCGATCGGCCCACAAGGCACGATCTAGAAGGAGATGCCAAGTCCTTTTGTTCATCTCTATGAGCTTTCTTAGCACCCTTAACAAGGTCTTGTTGGTGGATTCTGCCAATCCGTTGCCCTGTGGATAGTAGTTGGAGGAGACTTTATGATATATCCCATATTTGTAAAGGAATTCATTGATTTTGGCACCTGCAAAGCCAGGACCATTGTCCGTGATGATTGCTTCTGGAATGCCAAACCGGGTGATCAATCCTTCTAGGAAGGTGATGACGGTCTCCTGATCTGCATGCTTCGTGGGTGTTGCTTCGGCCCATCTGGTGAAGTAATCAGTTGCGGTCAGGATGAACTTATGCCCAATGGAGGAGTTCGGCGATATGACCCCTATGAAATCCAACCCCCATTGTTGAAAAGGCATTTCTACTTGTATCGATCGGAGAGGCATTGAAGCATTTATGCTTCGGCCGGTGAACTTCTGACATTGCTCACATTTGCGACAAACTACGAAGGCATCAGCAAAGAGTGTAGGCCAATAATAACCCACTTTGATTATTTTTAATGTCGTTGTTCTCCCTGCGAAGTGACCTCCAGATAATCTTGAATGAAATTCTCCCAGGACTCTCCTTTTATCATCATCTTTTATGCACCTGAGAAGGACGCCATCAATGTTTCTAAAAAATAGGCCTTCGGGCGCAAAGTATATCGGGAGGACCGCATCCTAAAATGCCTTCACTGTGAAGCATTTAGATGTGAAGGACATCTGCCGGTGTTGAAGTATTCGACTATTTCACTGACCCAGTCTTTCTCGTCCTCTTCCTGGTTTGCGAAGCATCCTTCTGCTGGAGAGTCATCCCACTGAGATTCTGTAGCTTCGGCCGCTACGCTCTTCGCCAGTTCTTGACACAATGCACGACCACAAACCAGTTTTGTAGGTTTGATCTCGATGTCGAATTCTTGTATCTTGCTGACCCAACCGGCTCTTTTACTACCCAATTCTCCTTGGATGATGAAATTGCACACATCGGGGTGAATGACAAAGACTGTAACCCGACTTTGGGAGATGAATTGCTTGAATTTCCTAAGAGACTTCATTATTGCATGCACCTGCCTTTCTATGAAATTATATTTTTCTTCATGAGGGTTTATCACTTGGCTTAGAAACGCGATGGGGCGCTCTTCGCCATCTTCCCCCTTTTGTGTCAGGACTGCAACATAGCTCTCGGGTTCTCCTATAGCATATAGGATGAAGTCCCGATTGTAGTCAGGGTTGGTCAGGACCGGTGCTTGAGCAATTCAGGCTTTTATTTCTTCGAATGCTTCTTTTCTCTCCTTCGTCCAGATGAATTCTGCACCCTTCTTCAAAAGTTTGGACATCGGCTTGATGACCTGGGCAAAATCTGGGACAAACTTCCTCACGAAGTTGATCTGTCCGAAGAAATACTGAAGTCCTTTCTTATCCACTGGGAGTGGGAGTTTCATCAGAGCCTCGGCTCTATCAGGATCTACAGTGAGACCCTTCTCTGATATCGCATGTCCCAACAACTTCCCTTCGCTGACTGCGAATATGGATTTCTTCGGATTGATTGAAATGCCAAACTCTCGACATTTTTCAAAAATCTGTTGTAAGTGTAAGGGGTGATCCTCCCTTCTTCGGGAGAAGACGGTCATGTCATCTAGATAGATAACAATAACCTTATTCAAGAGTTCGCCAAAAGCTAGATCCATGGCCCGTTGGAAAGTGGCCCCTGCATTCGAAAGGCCGAATGGCATTCGTTGGTAAGCAAATGTTCCCCACTTGGTCGTGAACGCGGTTTTATGCTGGTCTTCGTCCCTGACCCAGATTTGATTGTATCCTGAGAAACCATCGAGTAGGGAGAAGCGTTGAGCCCCAGCCATCGAATGCAAGATCTGATCGATCTACCGAGAGAGGGTAATGATCTCTGAGAGAAGCCTGGTTCGAGTTGCGAAAGTCCACGCATAATCGTATATCTCCATTCTTCTTTCTAACTGGGACTAGATTCGCTACCCAAGAAGAATGTTTGATGGGATAAATTATCTTTGCCTCGAGCATTTTTAGGAGTTCGGCCTTCATCAAGACCTCGATCTTTGGATTGATAGGCCTTTGCTTCTGCCGAAAGGGTTTGATCCCCTCCTGCAACTCAATTGTATGCTGGATCAGTTGTCGATCGTATCCCTTTAAGTCTTGATAAGACCAAGCCACTATGTCGGGATACTTCTTGCACAGAGATTGGATCTGTTCTAGCTCTTTCGAAGTGCAATCTGTTCCAACTTTTATTGCTTTCCCAGGTTCAAGTTCTAAATCTTGATACTGCTTTGCATTAACTTTGATCCTATGAGAAACTGCTCGATCATTTTGATCAAAGAGGCTTTCAAGAGTAATTAATCCCTTGGGAACATGGTTATTCTTCAATTGAACTAGCCCTTCATATTCCTCATTCGTCAGGGCTTCTCTTTCAACTGTGGCTGCTTCTTGAATCATAAAATTCACAATCTGCTCATCGTTGTCAAAAACTTGCCAATGCAGATCTCTGTCTGGGATAGAGGGCCTGTAAATCATCCTCACAGCTTTAGGCTTGTGCACCATGTCTTCTGTTGGAGAATACTTGGCTGCGATGGATGCTAGAACATCGGCATGTCGGTTCTTTTCTCTTGGAATAGACTACAGATTGAGAGATTCGAACTGGTCGAACAAGTCCCATACCCTATTTCGGTATGACTTGAGATAGTGCTTCTTTGAAGTGCACTTGTTTGTGACTTGATTACATACCAATTCAGAATCTCCAAATATTTGGAGATGCTTTATGCCTAACTTTTTTGCTTTCTTGAGTCCTAGGCATAATGCTTCATATTCTGTTGCATTGTTGGTGCAACTCCATACCAACTGATAACAATATTCCTTCTGCTCTCCAGAAGGTGATACTAACAGAATCCCCGCCTCGACGCCATTTTTGCATCGGGCGCCATCGAAGAATAATTTCCATAATCCTTGGGCGAAGACTTTATCTTTTGATTTGATGTGTTTCTCGGGCTTGGTGATGGCATAACATCCCATCTCGGTTTCTATCATGGCATTAAAGTCTGCCAATGAAAACTCATCTTCACAACTTAACTGTGCGAGGGACTCCTCGACCAGGTCCACCTGCTCTATCCCTTCCACTATCGCATGCACAGGATCACTGCTCTCCCCTTCGGACATCTTTTCTACGAGGAAGGTAGAAGGCTTCTCGTTGTAGATTTTTATCTTCTTCCCTTTGAATGGAATCTCCAAGTGAGAGTAATCCATAGATAGATATCCTCCCAGCTTCGCCGTAAATTCTCTTGACAAGCACATACTGAAGTAGGGCTCAAGGTCAACAACCACCACCTCTTGTATAACTGTGATCTGAGGCATTTTGTGTAGTCGGATAGGAATATCTTTAATCACTCCTACAGTCTTCATAGGAGTACCATCCAACTGGAGCACATCGTGGCTGCTTCACGTATATTCCATCCCTATCTCTTCGCACACTGCCTTGGGCATGACTGTTGTCGCGGCCCCAAAGTCAATCATACAGTTATGTACAATATACCCTTCCATATGTAGAGACATGTAGAATGGTGGTGGCCTATTCTTCCCCGTAATGGATGTGGACAGGGTCTGCACTAGGGCAAGCGGTGCTGCTTTTCTTGCTTTGGTTATCTTCAATGATTCTTGCAATAGGTCCACTTGTCCGGGTAGTTGCAGTGCATCGTATAGACTGATTTTGGCTGGAATCTTCTTCAGCTCATCTACAATGTTGTACGCTAGGGAATTGGGCACCTCAGGTTCCTTCCTCGGCTCATATCTGGTGCGATACTATTTCGTAGCTTCGACCCTTTGTCGCTTGGTCAGCGAAGGAAGCTTGAGCTTCTCTCTAGCTTGTTCCTTAGTTTCCACCTACGATGGATTTGCAAGGGCCTGTTGGGCCTTCTCTTTGATTGGTGCAGGCTGTCGAGCTTCGTTCGGGGCTGGAGGAGGTTGTTGTCCTTTCTCATGATGAGCATGCACCTTTAAAGGAGCCATTTGAGTAGCATCTACCTCTATCGACCTCTTTCCTCCTCTGGTAAGGACTGCAACTGGCTCTTCTTCACCAATTACCAGGTTTTGATCCAATTGCCTGATGACGTTGACTTGACCGCCATGACTACTGCTCGCCAGCGTTTGTACATAGTGTTGGTGCAGCATGCAGGTATTCTCTTCATGAGGGTCATTACACATGGAGCACCAATGTATATAATCGAAAGTGCTCGGGGCTTCGTCTATTGCAGCATTTCTTGCCGAAGCTCTTCCTTGTTGGACCGCTTGATCTTTAGTAAGCGCAGGTGTAGGATAAGATCTTCTTGGTAGAAACTCTTGTTGCGCTTGCTTCTTCTTCATAATGGTCATGTCATTAGACAGGGTCTGCACTGTGGAGTTCAGGGACTGAACTTCTTGCAGTATTTTGGCTTGCATGTCATCGATTTTAGGAATAGGTGGCAATGGAGCCATTGTTGGTATTGGAGGTAGGGCGGGGTGTTGAAGTGGTGTTGGCAGTACAGGGAATGCCGAAGTGACCATGGGCTATGGAGTCAAAAAAGTGGGAAAATGAATTTGTGGAGCGGTGATTTGGGATACAATGGGATTCGGGTTCCAAGATGAGATCGGGTATGCAGGGGTTGCAGAGATCTACGAAGCGGCTGCGCTCGCATACTGGGATTGATGGAAATCGGGAAGTATGGGCATCGACATCCTTTGGGGAAGCTTACCCACAGCTATTAGATCCATCTCCACTTTCTGGGCTAACTCATATAACTTTGGGAAGGTATTGATATTCGAATACCTCACCATGACGCTGATATCAGGATTGAAAGCCCGAAGGAAATAGTATGTTGCAGCTTCGTCAGTTGGCCGAAGTCCAACTGGTATTCTTTGCCAGGTTTGAGCGAACCTAACATTGAAGTCTGTGATCTCTTCTTGTGGATGTCTCTGGATCATTGTGAACTGATGCAGGAGAGAGGTCGGATCGGTGGACTCATTGAAGCTTCGCATCAACTGTCCGGCTAACTGGTCCCATCCCGTAATGGTACCGGGTGGTAAAGATCTATACCAGTAGAGGAGTTTCCCTCTAAGAGACAGAACTAGAAGCTTTACCATAACTCGCTCTTCTATGATGTCATGGATCACCGCCAGAGAAACTATGTCCTGGATGTGCTCCAGAGCAGTCTTCCCAGTTCCATCGAACGTTGGGATCTTCTTTATAGCAACAGGCGACACTTGCCCTTGTCCCGCTAGATTTAGCGGTCCTAAAGAATTCCATGCTGGGAATAATCTGGGCGGTGGTTGTTGCTGCATTTGTTGTTGTTGTTGTTGTTGTGCCATATTTACTCTTGGATTTTGAGAAACAGGAATTCTCGAAGCTCCTCCTTGATTGCTAACAGGACGACCAATAGGAATGGAGGCACTAGGATGCTTCGGTGAGTTGGGAGGATTAGGAGGAAAGCTAGCCATTGTGCTATCAGAAGTTAGGCCTTGTTCATCAACAGCGGCCTCTTGCGAGGATGTTCCATGTAACAGAGACTCGGGGGTGACCAACCTAGATCGTTCCCCAAAGGCGTCAATATCTAGCTCAAAGAACTCAGTTTCCTCTCCTCTATTCCTAACTCTCCATCTTGTTTGCATGAAGGCACAAACTTCGATATCGGTCTTTACGACTTAAATATTCTCGGTTAGACAGAGTCGCCAGATGCTAAGAGTCTTTTGGTAATGAGAGCATCGGTTCTCACTACCACTCACAAGGTGAGACTGATCGGGTCCCACCGGGCATGCCAAAAACTGTTGGTCATCAAATCTGCCCAGGAAAGGATTTGGGTAAGTGTATGCGCCCTAGACCTGGACCAACATTGAAAGGCCGAAGGGAAGAGATGCCCCTCGTGCCAATCTCCGGAGAAAGGTCGGCTCCTATACTAAACTACTTTGATGTTTAAGATAAGGGTGCAGGAAAGAGATAAACAGAGTAAGGGTGCAGGAAAGAAATAAAAGAGTAAGGGAAGAAATTTTAGTAGTTTAATGGTGGGAAAGAACCAGAAGCACGATTGCTAGCCAATAGCTTGAAACAGTAGCAAAGAACACCAAGAATAAACGAAATGAATGCAATATTAATCCTCCTATGTATCCTCTGGACGAGTTCCAGGATTACCCTTCCCTCTCGTCAAAATTCAGAGTTCAGAGTTACGACGATGAAGAAGGAGTGAATATGACAGAAACACTATCCACAGGCAGCATAAAAGAAAACTAATACAACATTTTCCTCCCCTATGTATCCTTCGAGAAAATCTCAGGGTTCCACTCCAATCACACACCTAAATCCAGAGTTCAGAATTACAGTATGCAAATGAAGAAAAGATAAAAGAAATAATCGTAGAAGGCAACATAAAAGAGAGAAATAGAGTCCAAAGCTCTTTAGTATTAATCGCAGGAATCTAAGTTACAGCAGCTTTCTAGCAGAAAGTTCCCCCCCCTTTTACATTACAATGCCTGGGTTTTTATAGAGGACCCAACCCTCTGAGCCATTAATGCACAAAATGGAGGAGTACACCCTCGAAACCTGAGAAGTCGGCTCTTCGTAGCCCTCGTGACTGAGCTCTCAAATCTATTACCAAAACTGGAAACTACGACCGGGTCAGCCATGGAAAAATGCATTAATGAGCCGCCTGAACGTCCTTGGCTTCTGGGTGCAGTGCTCGAGTGGCCGCCATGCTCGTCGGGCTCTTCTCTAGGGACTGATACTTCATTTCCAATTGCTAAAAATGAGCAACGAGCTTATCGGGCACGTAAAAATGCATTTATGAGGCACTTGATCGCCTCGAGAAAATACCCGACTTGGAGTGCATGCCCTTGAAGCGCTTCGCTAGATCTTCATTCGCAACTTCGCTTCGCAATGGATTTGAGCCAAAGCAGATCCTCCTTCTCGGTTTGCACTTCGCATGGTGGAGCTTCGCAAAACTACTTCGGGGGTGGTGAGTGCCGAAGCAGATTTCCTTCGCAAAATGGGGCTCTTCATTCCTCGTCGCTTCGTTGTCAAAATTGCTTCGCTGATGCATTGTAGAAATGCTTCGCTGTGATCTTCTTTCAAAACTACGGTTCGGGGGAGTTTGGGCCGAAGCACATTCTTGCCTTCAAAAAATGTTTCGTTCTTCACGGCTGCTATCACTTCGGGTGAAAGTGCTTCGGACGAAAGCTAGCCGAAGCAGATGCTTCGCAACAACTTTCGGCGAAGTGGAAATGGTTCGCTGGTGGATAGCCCCGAAGTGGGTGCTTCGATGATTTTTTGGCGAAGTACTTTTCAATGCTGCGCTCTTTCAAATTCCGCTTCGCAAGTTTTTTGGCCGAAGTAGCTGTTTGAAGTGCTTCGGGCCCGAAGTAGTTTTCTTGCCTTAGCGATTTCGGACCGCGATTTTAGACTTTCCTTCTTTGGCGAAGCTGTTCTCTTGAAATGCCGCTTCGCAAAAATATCGCCCGAAGTAGCTGTTGGAAATGCTTCGGGTGCGAAGCTTTCTTTTACGCCTTCCTTGTATTCTTTCTTCGGCAACACCGCTTCACAAAATTCTCGCCCGAAGTAGCTGTTTGAAGTGCTTCGGGTGCGAAGCTCTTTTCATCCTTCATCTCTTCCTTTGGCGAAGCTATTTACCTCTTCCCGCGAAGCTTTTTTCCTTAGTCCGCTTAATAGCGAAGCTCTTTCATCTTTATTTTATGTACAAAGGGGGTGGCAGGGAAAGCCAAAATTGCTACAACTTACAAATATTCGACAAAAGAAATACTTTACAAAAGAAACACTGTACAAAATTTTGATTTCTTTCTACCCCATTGTGCAATGTGACAAAATTGTCAACAGTTAAATAAATGGAAGAGTAAATCAATAAAGTTCGTAAGAGGGTCAACAAAGCTACACATCAAAAAAAGAGTTATACGTATCTTAAGATATCACCAAGGGAATTCAATGTGGGAGACAAAGTATTCCTAGGGGTTATCAAATTATCTAAGCAAATTTTTATCAAGAAATACGTGTTTGCCCTCTCATATGTTTGGAATGTTGATCATTTGATGATGGACGATTCCCTAGTATTGAGGTACGACCAGTTAAGATCCTTGGTTATAGGATAAAACAATTAAGAAAGTGAAGTATTGAATAAAGAAGGACCTAGGGGGACCAGTATTTTGAAAATAGTGCCATGTGGAAGGATATGGCTACCATGAAAATATAATTTCCATTTTTTTTTTAATAGTGATATAATCATGTTTTGGTTTGAGAAGTATAATATGTATATTTGTTGTTTGTGCATGCGTGTTATTTCAATAATGAATGATGATTAAGTTTTGATCATGGAAATTTACTGCTATATTATATTGATTTTATATTCTTCATGGCAATATTTATTTTATGTTTCAATGGGCAATGAAAACATAGGGACTATGCTTAATCTTAGAGGGGGAATATGTAATAACCCTTCAAGATCTACTTTCTTATATACATAATTTGTTTGTAAGGATGAGATACTGCTAATGTATTTGTGGATGCAGGGACAAGTATTATTACTGGCGGGAACAATTCAAAAGAAAGTTGTCTTCTTAGTGGGCAAAAAGGGTTGTCCGGTGTAAGGTAAGTCAAGGGAAATGATGAGCGACAGAGTATTCACCGATTGATAGGGGTAAAGAACCCTACTTGCAATGCATCCGTCAGCGGTCCATATAGATGCATATCATGTAGTTGCATTAATAGGAATGCTTGATGTTTGACAAATTATGAGTTTATGATGTTTTGTTGGCAATGAAAATTCTTAAATGCATGAAAGCCATATTTTAAAACAATTGGCAAAATGTGAAGTAATGTTATGTTTATTGTTGTTCTATGAAATTAAAAGAAAATATAAGAAGAGTGCTTACTGAGTAGAAAATAAGAGTAAAATAAGATAATTAATATATATATATATATATATATTAAAAATAAATAATAAATAAACAAATAATATTTATTATAAATAATAAAAGAATAAATGAAATAATATTAAAAAAAGTAATTAAGAATCATAAAATATAAATGTTAATATATATATATATATACACACACACGAATAACAACCATGCTATCTATTAGACAAGGCAATTCGAAAACATTTGGCATTAAATATTATTATGAAAATTTGGGTTGTTGATCGTGGAAAGAATGTGAATTCTACGTGGCAAGCTTTAGGTTGGAGGAATCATAAACGATCAATAGTTGTTAAGCGGAAAAATAGAACTTATCTTCTAAAAATGGGAAAAAGGGGAAAGAGATGCATGATTATCATTACTATCAATATCATTCTAGGGAATGAAGGATAGGAGTGGAAGAAGAAAAGACTTTTAGAAGGAGGAAAGAAAACTAGCGATCATGTGCAAGGTTGGATCTTTGTAATATTCTTATTTGATAAATTAAAATCATGAAATCCTGGTTGTCTAATTGTTAAGTTTTTGGTTGGAAATATTTGGTTGGGGATGAAAAATTATGAAATGAAATGTAAACTAAAAGTTTACAAGAAATTCTTCGGTTGCATGTGAAAATGATTGCAATTTGAACTGCATGTTGAAGATCTCTAGTTGCATGTGTAAATGACTAGAATCTGAATTGCATATTGGTTATTTGTATATATATATATAATTTAGCTGCATATCATTGTAGTTCTGGCCGCTCTGACCCTTGGGAACACCGATAACTTTAAAAACTTGGAGAATCCTCTTGAAACATTAAGTTGTTGCTCCTACCCCTTTGGCTTCCTACCCCTTTGAGAGATTTTCAAAAAGGTGCAATAATAGTCGTTTCGAGCAACGAGCGAGGAGTTATGACCTCGGTAAGTTTACCCCCGAAATTCAAATTTCAAATACATAGTTTTAGGTAGGAAAGGGGAAAACAATGTATTTTAGGGGGAATTTTGAATTTGTAATCATTTAGTCTCTATAAGCTCCATTCTCAGTGAGGAATATCAGAAAGCTTTGGTATTTTTTTTTTGTTTTCTCTATTTTTGTGGATTTTATGTGTTTGGATTAATGCAACTCTGCTTCAAGACTTGAGAGCAGATTGAGCAAGTTCTTGAGAGGACTTGTGGATATATTTGAGGCAAGTCTTTGAGAAGACTTGAGAGCAAAGTTGATTGATTTGTTCAAGCTTTGTGGTAAGGCTTGGGGAAGATCTAAGAAGATTTGATTTGTGATTGGATCAAGCTTTGTGTTAAGGCTTGAGTACAGATTTGAGGATAGAGTATGGTGCATATTTGAGGATAGATTTGTGCCATAGCAGAGATAAATTTTGGTGCATATTTGAGGGTAGATTTGTGCCAGACCAAAGACAAAATTGTGAGAAGATTTGTGCTAGACCGAAGGATAGTGTTTAGTGCAAATTTGAGATAGATATTGAACATAGCTGAGAGCAAGATTTGGAGGTGATAGAGTAGAGGACAGTAGTCTCCAGTGGATAGAGATCCATTAGCTAGGGCAGTGAGGATATAGGTCTTTTGAGTGAGGACAGAGGTCTTCAAGTGGAGAGAGATCCACATCCTGTGTAGTGGAGGCAGTAGTCTTCTAGAGGATCACCAACTAGAGCAAGAGGAGAAGGAGTTCTCCTATGGATAGAGATCCACAAACCAGTAGAGGGGAAAGAGTTCTCCTGTGGATAGAGATCCACAAACTTGATTAGGGTATTGGTGTCTCCTTTGGATAGAGGTCCATAAACATTGTAATAGGGAAGGATTCCCAAGATATTTGTTGAGAAAATTTTAGTGAAATATTTTCTTCGTGGAGTAGCCCACATTGGGTGAACCACATTAAATTGGTGTCTCTATTGTGTGTGGTGATTTGTGCATTGCTTTGATTATTGTTGTTGATATTGCCATTGATATATTGCATAATATTGTTTGGGAAAGAAAAGTAAAAAGTGGTCTTATATTGTTCACCCTCCCCTCTCAATATAAGCTTGTGTTCTTCAATTGGTATCAAAGCGGGTTCCTTCGGAAGAGTTTAACAACTTGAAGGAAAATCTTATAGGAACACAGATGGATTCTCAGAGTGGATCTTCAAGGAATAAGGCACCATTGTTCGATGGGAACAATTATGCATTTTGGAGTGTGAGAATAAATATTTTCCTAATGGCACTAGGAAATGATATATGACAAGTAGTTGAGGATGGGTACATACTGCCAGCTACTCCACCTACAAACAAATATGGTAAGCTCTTACAACTGAATAATTCAAAGGCAATGAATGGAATCTTAAATGGTTTGTGTGAAACATAGTTTGTAAAAGTTATGCATTGCACATCAACAAAAGATATTTGGGATAAGCTAAAAAATATATATGAGGGAGACAAAAAGGTCAAGATGGCAAAATTGCAAAATCACAAGAAAACATTTGAAGACTTGAAGATGAAGGATGAGGAAGACATTGCTACATACTTACTTTGTGTGGATGAGGTTTTTAACTCCATGCAAGGACTTGGGTTTAAAGTGGAAGAATCAGATGTTTGTCAAAAGGTTTTAAGGTCACTTCCTAAGAGGTATAGTGAAAAGGTTTCAGCCATAGAAGAAACAAGAGATATTGAAACTTTGACAAGGGATGAGTTACATGGAACTCTCATAGCTTTTGAGATGAGAATAAAAGAGGAGTCTATTCCCTAGAAAGAAGCAGCCTTCAAAGTTACAAAGAAGACAAAGGGTAAGAAGTCGAATTCAAGTAATGAGTCATCTAGTGATGAAGAAGCAAACTATGGTAGAAGGAACAAGGACACAAGAAAGCACAAAGGTACAAAATTAGTTAAGTGTTTCAAATGTGGTAAATATGGTCACTATGCATCTGATTTTCCAGAATATGGAAATAGCAGTGGTGATGAGAAACAGGATCATAAGAATAGGGAAGCAAGAAAATCCAGGTATCAAAAGAAAAATAGGTATGGATAAAACAAGCATGAAAAGAAGTTTTTCCAAAGGCATAAGAAGAGTTTTTATGCAGATAAGGCAAGCAAGAGTTCAAGTGATAATGATGACAGGTCCTCAAATAATGAAGAAGAAGAAATTATATTTCTGATAGTAGAAAAAGAAGATGCTAGAAAAAGGGCACCAATAATTCTCAAGTGTTTTAGGTGTGGTAACTTTGGTCATCTTGAAGATCAGTGCACAAGGAATGGATTCAGTTTCAGTGAAGATGAATATGAAGATGCTCTTGAAGGACCAGAAGAAGAAAGTCTTCTTATGGCAATAGAATAAGAAGGAAGTGCTTCTAGTGGAAATAAATCATAAAAGAATGAAAATGATCTTGATGATAAAAGGGTAGAGGAAGAATCAAAAAATGAAGAGGAAGGAGAAGTTGATCTTGAGGGTGAGCTTATTTCTGCTCTTAATGCATTAAGGAAGGTAAGAAAATAGAACTCAAAACTCAAGCTTCAATTTCAAGAATGTGATGAAGAGAAAGGAAAGCTTATAGAAGATCTAACCAACTCAATAGCTAAGACAAGGAGATTTAAAGAGAGGTTAGAGGCAAAGGTCTTAGAATGTGAAATATTAGAGCAAGAGGTAGCTTCACTAAGGAAGGAAGTAAAAGAGTCTAAAAACAAGCTACATAGGTTTGGGAGAAGCTCAAAGACCTTGGATAAAATTATCAAGGTACAAAGATCTTCATCAAACAAGATAGGACTTGGTTTTGAATAATAATATAGAGGACGAGGAGAGGAGTCAATCTCAAGCTCCAAAGAAGAAGAAGCTTCAAAAGAAGAGAGTGAAAGAGAAAGTGAGACTTCTGAGGATAAGCTAGAAAATAGAAAGTTCAACAAGGAAAGGAACAATGCACAAATAAGGAACAAATGGAACATGAAACAACACAGGGTAGAAGAGACCAAGAGACCAATGGGGTCAAGACAAGGTTTCTTCAATGGACGATGCTTCTCATGTCACAGGTTTGGTCACAAGGCTACGTAGTGCAGGACACATGAAAGACAGGGATATGGAAATTTCAGAAATGGGTATCTCTTTCAAGGGTATTGCTACTCTTGTAATCATTTTGGTCATAAGGTAAGTAATTGCAGGGTTCATGACAGGAATGGATATGGCTTTACCAGGAGGAACTACAAGATATTTGCACCTTCAAGGAACCACAACATTAAGTGTTATAAGTGCAATAATGTTGGGCATATGGCTAAGTGGTGTAGAGTAGAACTTCTAGAGACAAGCAAGAACAGGAATATTTAGAAGAATCAGAAGGATCAATTAAGGAAGAAGGTGGACAAAGGTAAAGAGCAGTGTATGCTGGGAGTAGAGATACTCCCACCCCAGAATTAACCACCTCAAAAATGAGGTGGGGGAGGGGTTGAGCTAAGAGTCTTATCTTTAGCCCCAAGCCCCAAAGGTGGCCCTTTGCCATTGATGTCAAAGGGGGAGATATTTGAGTTAGGGGGAGAGCATTCAGTCAGGGGGAGAAGTTTCTTAGGGGGAGCAGAACTGAAAAAGGTAAAAGAAATGGTTAAAGGAAAATGGGTTGCCATCAATGACAAAGGGGGAGATTGTTGGAAATATGAGCAAGTTTTGTTGTCATTGATGTCAAGAGGTTGATGTCCTAGTTTCGTCATCATTAATGTCATCAAGTGGTTTTTCCAAAAGGCAAGGAAGAAGTTTAAAGGAATAGGATATAATATTTATTTTTAAATATTATATGCCTAAAAGGCCTAAAAATATTGAAGACCCAAGGAAGGAGAAGCAGGTTTAAAAGGAAATAATAATATTATAATATTTAATATTATAATATTCTGGGTTAAAGGTTGAGTTGAAGAAAAAACGAGGTCCAAGGAGTTATTAAATTATAAATTCTCGAAAAACCCATTTGGTAGATTTTAAGGTTATTATTTAATTTATTTAAATTTAAATATTTTAACCATAGGTTAAAATTTAAATTTAAATAAATAATAAAGGTGCCAAAAGTTTAAAATTTTAAATTCGAATTAAAAATTGAATTTCCTAAATCATCGACATGTTGGACAACATGGCATATGGTATAAAATGGGCAAAGTTTTTAATTAAAACTTATCCATGCAATTTGTGTGCCCAAAGCCCTAAGTAATTCATGCATTGTAGAGAAAGGATAATTTGCATGTGTTAAATATTAGTGGGCAGACTTGTTGATAATACGAAGAGGAGTGCCAAGAAGTTCTCAAGTGCTTGGTAGCGTAGGTGGCAGCCAAGGGCTACGTTAAGGCGTGTGTGAGCGTGAGAATGCGGGTTCGATTCACGCAATCATCTTTTGCATAGGGGAAAGTGTTTTCGTTTGTGCTAAGTGGAGAAGAGACGAGGCATAAAAGGAAGTCATGCACCTTGTATTTTTGTGTGGGCACGTAGCCCAACCGATGGATGTGCTTTGTGCTAAGGTGTTTGGAAATGCAAGGTCGTGTGTTCAAATTTCGTCAAAGTCATTTTGTTGGGAGAATAAATTAAAGGTATGTTATACACATTTTAATTTATCCAAAGGTTTTGAAATTCGAAAATTGCATTAGAGGGTTTCATGAGTTCTAAAAGGAAGTTGTGAGTTTGTTGAGGGAGTTATAAGGCATAATAAAATTAAAATATTTTATTTTGATTTTTGGTGGTTAGAATTTATTTTATAAAGTAGGAGTGATAAGGTATGCAAGGAAAATTATATTTTGTATTTTGAAGTAAAGCTACATTGTGATAATTATTTTTGAGAGGAGAAATAAGGTGCATAAAGGAATTTATTGTGAAAGTGAGTTATTTGAATCATTGCTAATTAATTTTTGAAGTTTGGAGATTATAAGGTGTACTTGAGATTTAATATTTTTGTATGGTGAAATAATTTTTGAGGGAAATATTTGAGTGAAGTTTTTGAGAAAGATTGTTGCTATCTAACATTGAATTTGGCAAGGAGGAGTTGATTGTGATTAAGACAAGTTTTGAAGACATATCTTCGTAGACACCAAAACAACACCAATCCAATTATGTGGCTACAAGCACTGATCGAATTGGCATACATAGCCCCTAGGGCAGCCCCCAAAGGTTAAATAGTGGTCCTAACCACTCCCAAAGCAGTTTTGGAAGGTCAGAGGTCAATTTGGCACCTTTCAAGCACTTTGCTCCCTATTCATTCCACCCTGGGATGATTAGAATGCTATTCGCCCCACCCCGGGATGATTAGTAGCAATCGCTCCAGGGTGGGGAGAATAGCAAGTTTGACGAGCAAAAGGTCAAACCTTGACAAATGGCAGCTTAGATCCACCATTCAACTCCACCTTCAATGCATGTGAGTGAGAGTGAGCATTTTTTAGCTCAAAGAGGAAGTCATAGAGGCAGTCATGGAGCCCTTAATCAGGGAGGAATCTTCTCTCCCCTGGGAAGGCATGATGGCCAAGTGGTGCCCCTACATGCACATTCAAAGGAGACCCTCAGGTGTATAAAATGGTGAGTCTTCTCATCCCAATAAAGGATATATCAGGAGAATTTGGAGCAATGGAGTGCTGCCGAATTATATCCTCACCCCTCATTGTGCTTCCTACATCCTTGATCTCTCTTTTGGAAGGGAGGTTATTGGGTGAATACTAGGAGCGCAATTCAGACCCAAAACCCAAACAATTGGCCACAATCCCACACCCAATTTTTTGACACAACCCCCTAGGAGGTTTTTGACCCATCCCAAGTGTATTGGTGTCAAAACCAAGCCCCAAACGACGGGCGTCCTGCCCCCAGGTGCCCCCCATACTGCTATAGTCCTAATCGCCCCACCCCAGAGCGATTAGAAATATACAAAAAATTTCTTTACTATTTATTTTGCATAATGTTTTGTGTGTTTCATATATGTTGTTGTTCAATTTTGAAAGCATTTTGACTTGTTTTGACTGTGTTTTCATTGTTTTACACTTTTACTAACCTACAGGGAGTGCCTTCGGATACAAGGCAATCTGGGTAGAATATGCCAAATATGACCTTTTGGGTTGTCTCAAAATTCCCTATTTTGCCTAACCCCAAGTTTGTAGGTATTTTGGAGCCCTATGGATAGGACATTTGGGATGTCGCTTCTGCATGTTTTATGACAGTCCTAATTGTCCCACCCCAGAGTGATTAGAAATCTACAGTAGATTTCTTGACTGTTCTTTTTGCAATGTGTCCCTGATGATGTCTACATGCTTTTGTTTAAATTTCATTCTGTTCTGACATGTTTTGATCATTGTTTTAATTATTTCATGTATTCACTAGTCGGAGGCCTTGGGGATTGCATGTTTCCCTCCATCCGCATATGCTATTAATAATTTGTTGTTTCTTTGTACATAGAATCTCGATACCAGAGGAGTATAAAGGAATGAAGGATGCACTCACACAAGCGATGGAAAATTTTGGCCCTCCCATTTCGAATGTGGGCACGCGAAAGATCCCAAAGGGAAGCATACCATCCGTTGGTGTAACAAAACTATATCGAATGCTCCGAGCCCCTGAAAAGGGGGGGGAGATGTATTGTAACCAGATCACAAGAAAATTTAATAAAAGATGCTTCATCCTTTGCTTTTGCTTTACATCTCGTTTCATTTCGTTCGCTTTCCCTTTTTCATGCATTTAGCATTTTGTTTACATCCGCTTTTGTTTGCATCGCAACCGGTACGCCCATGCTTCCGTAGACATGCTTTCAATCTCCATAAAACAAAGGGTATGGGCACATCTTCCTTATGAGTGAAATATTTTTGGATTGAGTGTTGTGAAATGCAAAGTTGGAGTGAAAAGGATTGTTTGATAAGCATTGTTGGAAATGTTTGAGTGAGCCTTCATGTGCATGATTAGGGTTTGTGAAAGAACATGAGTATCATTATTATGTGAGATTTTTTGATAAGCATTGTTGGAAATATTTGAGTAAGCTTTCATGTGCATGGTTAGGGTTTGTTAAAATAACATGAGTATCATTTTTATGTGAGATTGAGAACTATCTTGAACTAGGATTTGTGAAAGATCATGAGTACCATTGTTATGTGAAGTTGAGAACTATCTTGAGCTAGGGTGTACGAAAGATCATGACTATCATTGTTATGTGAATTTGGAATCATCTTGAGTCAAGGTTTGAGATTCATAGTGTGATTTTTTGTAAGTATAGCAAAACACTTGGTTAGGGTTTGTAAGAAAGTTGTGTTTCATTGAGTGAATGGTTGAGTGAAGTTGAATGAGCATTATTGATTGAATACATTGGAGTGATAGTTCAAGTTTTGTAAAACAAATTGTTCTTTATTCTAAATTGATTTGAAAGTGAGTTTGAAAGTGATAAAGTGATTTGTGAGTGTGAAACATATTGAGTCTCTTACCATTCTCTATATATTTCTATGATTAAACAAGATTATGAGTGAAACTTGTTTGTGTGATTGAAGAGGTTTTATGAAAGGATTGAGTTGAGTTGTGTATGCAAGTTTTGCAATTGATTTGAATACGCTTTTGTAAAAGCTAGTGGACTATTTTGTGTAAGTCCTAGAGTGGACTTAAGGACATATTTATGTGAGATTTTGTGGAAGCTTACAAGCAAATTTTAGGCAAGTCTTGGTGAAGATTTGTTGAGCAGATTGGACAAGTTCTAGAGAGAACTTGTTGAGCAGATTTGAGGTAAGTCTTGATGAAGACTTGTTGAGCAGATTGGACAAGTTCTAGAGAGAAATTTTTGAGAATATTTGAGGCAAGTCTTGGTGAAGACTTGTGGAAATATTTGAGGTAAGTCTTAGAGAAGACTTGAGAGCAAATTGAGCAAGTTCTTGGGAGGACTTATGGATAGATTTAAGGCAAGTCTTAGAGAAGACTTGAGAGTAGATTGAGCAAGTTCTTGAGAGGACTTGTGGATAGATTTAAGGCAAGTCTTTGAGAAGACTTAAGAGCAAAATTTATTGATTGATTTTTTCAAGCTTTATGTTGAGGCTTGGGGTAGATCTAAGCAGATTTGATTTGTAATTGGATCAAGCTTTGTGTTGAGGCTTGGGGAAGATCTAAGAAGATTTGATTTGTAATTGGATCAAGCTTTGTGTTGAGGCTTGAGGATAGATTTGAGGATAGAGTATGGTACAGATTTAAGGATAGATTTGTGCCATAGCAGAGATAGATTTTGGTGTATATTTTTGGGTATATTTGTGCCAGACTAGAGATAGGCTTGTGAGCAGATTTGTGCTAGACTGAAGGGCAGTGTTTAGTGCAAATTTGTTCTAGACCGAAGGATAGTGTCTAGTGCATATTTGAGATAGATATTGAATAGGGCTAAGAGTAAGATTTGGAGGTGATAGAGTAGAGGATAGTTGTCTCTAGTGGATAGAGATCCATTAGCCAGGGCAATGAGGATAGAGTTATTCAATGGAGAGATATCCACAAGCTAGTGGAGTGGAGGCAGTAGTCTTCTAAAGGATCACCATCCAGAGCAGAGGAGAAGGAGTTCTCCTATGGATAGATATCCATGAACCAGTAGAGGGGAAAGAGTTCTCCTGCAGATAGAGATCCATGAACTTGATTAGGTTATTGGTGTCTCCTTTGGACAAATATCCATAAAAATTGTAATAGGGAAGGATTACGAAGAGATTTGTTGAAAAACATTTAGTGAAATATTTTCTCCGTGGAGTAGCCCACATTGGGTGAACCACGTTAAATTGGTGATATTGATTGAGAAGGAAAAGTAAAAAGTGATCTTATACTATTTACCCCCCTCTCAGTATAAGCTTGTGTTCTTCAATTTGGTGAGGCTCTCTGAGTCATTCATCTCTTTAACCAATCAGATCTCATCGCCTAGATTCTAATGCTTGAATTTGGATTATCTGCTCTTCTTTTGATGATGTGATCTAGACCATTCACTTTAGACTAATCAGATCTCAATGTTGAGGTTTTGACACTTGAATATGGGTCATCCACTCTCCCTTCGATGATGCACTTTGGGTCATCTATCTTCCTACTAATCAAGCATCGACACTCAACTTCTAGTGACCAAATCTTGTGGTGCCATGTGGTATTTTATTTTAACACCTTAGGTGTGCATGTTCAAAGTGCTCATTTTTTAACAGAATAGGGCACATAGACATAAGGAAACTTTAGACCTTAGTAAAACATCATAATATTCATGGGAGGGATCCCTTAGACATTATAAACAATAATAATTTCCTAAGGTGGAATTAATACTGTGACTATGAAATTTAAAAATTATCATGGGGGTTCAGACGCATGATAAAATGACCATGGTGGGGGGTTGACTTATACAAATGGATGATATAATATTATCATAACGATAAACTTTGGGACCTTGGAAATTTTTTGATAGCAGAGGGTATATTTATGAAAGATTAATGTTGATGGAGGCCTTAAGACTTAGTACTTTGGACATTAGAACATGATTATTATGCTTTAGATGAATAAATTTTGACTTAGCCTAAGGCCCTATGTGCTTTAGTAGTACAAGTTGTTTGTTTTATATTCCACCAATTATATGTCAATGCTCAACCTCCAGTAGGTGAATTAGGGTCATCCACTTTTGTTGAAGTGACACTTTCCAGACCATCTATTTTTGGACCAATCATGTTGAGGCACCCAATCTCTAGTGAGCAAATCTGGACCATCCACCCTTTTTTGGTGATGCACGATGAGCCATCCATTCTCAAACCAATCGCATTGAGCTTCTCGAGCTCCAACGAGCAAATTTGGATCGTTTGCCCTTTTTTGGTGATGCATTGTGATTCATCCATTCTCGAACCAATCATGTTGAGGTGCTTAAATTTTGATGATCAAATCTTAGTCATTAATTTCTTGGTCAATTATATGCGAACACTGATATTCCAATGCACGAATTTGGACCATCTATTTATTCCATGAGGACTTTTATCAGATTTTTAATTATTGAAAATATATATCTAGTATGGCCATAGCCCTAGAACTTGGTATAAGGACTTACCATTTGGGTGTGAGGATAAGGACATTTTTTGGAAAATACGACCTTAGATATTAGCAAGAAAATAATGGATTTATGGATCTACGACGAGGGCCTATTACACAAAAATTAAGCAAAAGGGAGAATTTTGAGTCTATGGGTTATCGATGACCATAAAACTTAGATGGTAGGAAGCATTAATTTTTGGGGGACTTCATGGGCATGAATTTTGAAATGCAAAGGGGGGGGGAGTATGTATGAATGAACTAAGGGTTGTAAAAGGATGACTGATGGGACTTAGAATTAGGGACTTATGAGGGAAAAATTAAAAAAGGAGGCCAACGACCATAGAGTTTTCAAAAGTGACCTTAGGGACCATAGGGAATTTTTGGGGGATTTAAACCTTTGTACTTTTGAGTTTGCAAAAAATAAAAATATGATGACCATTTTAGGGATTATTGCAACAATTTGTAAGCCACCAAGTTTAGAGAAAAATTATCTTGACTCAGATATAACAACAAAATAACATAGACCTAAAACTCCACAAGACCCATCAAAATTTGAAATTAGGTGTAACACTTTTAAGTTGGATTTTGAGGATCCAAAAATCCCTAAGGTTCTCTAGTGACATCATCCAAAGTGTCACCAATTGAATATCTAGTAGTTATAGCAATGTCAACTTCATTGCCAATGCCCACATCAGCCTCACCATCACTGCTCTATATTCTTGTATTGATGACACACACTCATATTAGTCACTCAATTCTTAGAGGAACCACAACATTGATATTTTTCATGGGCCTTGCATTCCTTACCTTGGATATGCCATCAGTACCCTTGAAAGGCACCATAGCCACACTAGGATCCTAGATGGATGTTCCACTTGGCACATAAATTATTTGAGATGATCATCACTATATCACTTTACGTGGATCCTGATCTACCCTCTATGCATTACTTCTATGTCAACCCATCTGCATCAACATCATAGCACCAACAATAGTATTTGCACTCATACACACATTTTTGGCTTTGGATGCAAAGTTATTTTCATCGCTCTACCCTTTGATCAAAATTTAAGGGTTTTGATTTTTGCATCAGCTTAAAACACCACATATATCACTTCACTCTTATTTTGGTATCATCTTCGATAGAATACCATCATTTTTTGTGCTCCTTCGTTATACCTACAATGGCCTTGATATCATTGATTATCGATGCATTTTGATCCTCCAATATTTCTCAACTTCTTGTCATTAATCAAGACCCTATACGTTGTTGCAATAATTAGATGCCCTAGCGGAGCCATCATGGTGTTTCCACTATCATGCTTCTTCAATAATGTTTTTTGTGGATCATCATAGTATAAAGTACATGCTTCACAATATTCGGGATACAATGATATTTTTGCCACAATTCAGTATTTAGATTATTCAAAGGTTCCACATCGTCTTATGAGCAATGTGGCACCTGAAGCACTTCAAATTAGCCCCATTCTCAGTTAATGTAGCCTCCACATGGTTCTTGTGCACATGATGGAGCCGAGAACACAATCTCCAATTGACCTCTTTGTTCCTCAATTGAAACTCTTGCCCCACAATTTTTTTTGCATCACTTTTTGCTACTATTGTGGCCTACCCCAATTTTTAAAAATCCATTTCACTAGTTGGATCAAACCAGTACCATAGATATCCAAGTCAATTAGCTCGTGTTCCACCTAGATCACCCACGTCTTGGCCACCAAGCTTGTTGCCAAGCTTACCAAAATCTAGTATAGTGTATTTTTTGAAGAATACAATGCTTGTTGTTTCTAGTCCCACAACATGGTCGTATGGAGTTTTTTTGCAACATGCATAATTCCATGCAAATATTATCAATATCCACATTACCTAGCTTTTGGACTAGAGTCAAATATGGAAAATAGAGCCACCCAATAATCAATAGTGTAAGGCATTTGAATCAACAATGGCACCAGTTCAAGCAATAGTCCCTCTATTTTAGGACACATATATTTGATCCTAACCTCATGGCTACTTGACATATTTCCACCACTGTTAATATATCTACCATAAACCTATTTCAAGTATTCTTTGATCCTTGATATATGCCACCCCATCGTCTAATAGGGGCTTGATCATTCTCATCTTGATGTGGTGGACTATCTACCACCATACCACTTGGAGAAGACGAAGCCCTCGTTGATTGAAAATAGTTAATACTAAAAAATGTTTTTGCATAGTGGATACCATATTTTAAAGGATACTACCTTTAATGTAACATTATGTTTCATTCATTGAGCATAGAGGAGCAAGTGGACACATGGCCAACAATCGAGATCCTTCCATGGCAACGATGTAGTAGCCCACCACCACGACCAGCTACACACGTTTAAAACTCTTTGACATTGACATCTATATCCAAGGCCAATGTAGGAGCTCAAAATCTTGCTAACATGCCTCTCTACCTCATAATTCAAGTCATCGATGCTTTCCAAGGGGATTTTGTGAAACATATAGTTGCTTTTTAGGCATATTTTCCATGCATATGCCAACTGGAGGTCCTCGACCATCCCATTCCTAGATATTTCTTTGGCCTCTTCTTTGATGTTGCCTTAGATGCTTTTCGTGACCTCACCACCTTTAGACACCTCCTGTGATGCTCGAGCCTGATTGCTCTACTTATCATCATGTGCAGCAGTTTGGCCTGTTACCTCAAGCAATAATTTTTAGATCAACTTATCCTGTCATTGTAAAATCCTAGTGCTTCAAAACCACAATCCGAAGATATGGGTTCCAAAATATTGTTGTAGATTTTCTCCATATTGTTTGAAGCTATAATTTTTCCTTCTAAGACTATTGTGGTGTGCCCCCACTCTTTTAACTGCCATTGCTTCAAAAGTTATGTGTATTTTTAATCAAGCTACGTGCATGGAGAAGTCAAATTTCTAGTGCATGCATCACAGTATACATGTTGACAACCTCTTCAATGTGCGAAAAATCCATCACAATTTCTTTGGCCATGCCTGTTGTGACCACTGATTATCAATTCTCTATTTCGATCACCCCAATCATACCAACCCTTAGGAATACTAATTTTGTTTGAGTTGTTCTATCTGAGTTGATGCCTCTCCACTATTATCCAAATTTCTACACATTAAATCACTCCAAGATGGTGGATGTCACATGATGCAGCATGTGTTGGCAGTGGCTGGTGATATAAGTTCCAGGTGTATGGAACTAAACCTACACATGGATTGACCATGTCAGACCATCAGTTGGCCCCCTTTTTTTTTGGCAATGGGCATGCTTAATCCCACATATGCTACAATATTTATTCAAGGCCTCTTTAAATGGCCCATTCTGCAAATAATTTACCAGACAAGCACCCTACCCAGGTGCTTTCCCATTGTTCCTCATTTACTTCATCACCACCTACCACACAACCACTACCATGTGGACCCCATGTATTCTATCTCGAGCACCCATTTATTTTTTAAAACACATTAAACAAAATATTCTATTGGAATATTTCTTGATGCCAAGAATATTTTTGTTTCAATTGTAAAGGGAAATTGTTTCCCTCTTTTATTTTGTTGCCAGGAGAGCTTTTTGTTTATTTGCAAGTCGAGGCTTTATTCAAATTCGACTATAGCCGCAATTAATTTTTTTAAAACACATTAAACAAAACATTCCATTGGAATATTTCTTGATGCCAAAAATATTCTTGTTTCAATTGTAAAGGGACATTATTTTCCTCTTTTATTTTGTTGCCAAGAGAGCTTGTTGTTTATCAGCAAGTCGAGGCTTTATTCAAATTTGACTATAGCCTTATATAGTTGTTGGAAATATTTTTTCGAGTTAGACACATTAGCAGTGTTATTTTTTAGTTTTAATAATGTTTAATATGCTTGTTTGGGCCTCAAATTTTCTGTATTATGGAGTGCATTTTCGGTTGAAACCTACACTCCTTGAAAAATATAAGTGAACATAGTACCTAGTGATATTCTCTATTACGCATAACAATTGCAATGACTAGTTATCCATGCATTCCAATAGGATGAGAAGATTACCATTAGGACACTTATCATTCTCTATTTTATGATATTTAGTTTCTTTACCTCAAATTTGAGTTTGAGTTTCTTACAGCTAGGTGATGCTTGTTATTGAGTTTCTTCAGCCAGACTATACCTATTTTACAGCCTCTATTTTGAGTTTCTTCTATTAGATTTTGAAGCTTATTACTTAAGATTAATAATACATAATATATGAAATAAATTCACAATCCAATTTATATGATAATGGAAATATTTTAAATATATAAAACACAAAAATAACTCTAATATCTACTCCTAAATATGGCATAAACAAATGCTCACGAAAATGGTGCCATAGCACTAAAAGAACCAAGTAATGTTATTACAAGTCATGTCACTTACATCCTCACATTACTATGCATATATAATGTAATGTGACTCTTCATATGGAGCACTCTTGGCCTTCACTCTTCTAGACTCTTCAACTCCCTATTCTATGGACTCATGTACACATGGACTAATGTGCATATTTACATTATTGAATATTATGCACACTTGTGCATTTATTACATTACATAAAGTAAATACCTAATCTAATACATGTACCAAATAATGTAATATACTCCAACACCCCATCGTATTACATTATTTGGTTATTGAAGACTTGTCTTCAATATGGATTTTCAATCTCTTGCTAGAACTTGTCCTCTTCCTCATTGTCCTCCTTATATGTATTATGATCAAGAAAATAATTAGTATCTTTATAAAATTAACTAAAAGTGCCTTGAATTCACATTCCTCTGTAACTTTTTCTAATTTTTGTATTTCTTGGACTAAGTTACCCTTTTGATTTCCTTCTCTGTACTATAGCTGAAGAGGATTATATTGTCTTGGAAACTATGGTTGAGGTGGTCTATATTGGTTTGGATATTATCTTGGTTGAAACAACCTATTTGGTTGATTCATTTGATTTTAATGAATGATTCCTTGGATTGAAGCTGCAATAATTTGTACTATGACCTCTTCTCTTAAAAATTTGACAATATTTATCATTCCATTTTGGTTTATATCTTGAGTTAGAAGCAATGTTTTCTTTCTCATAATATTTTGAGACTAGTGCATTATTAGTCATTTCACCTTTAGTCGAATTCACCACTTCAAGTTCATGTTCTTGTAGTATATTAACCATTTCATCAAATGATGTATCTTAACCCAAAATTTGTAAAGATGTAACTAAGTGCTTATAACTTTCAGGAAGTGCTCTTAAGACTACTTAAACCAAAAATTTCTTCTATTGTTTCTCCTAGGGTTAATAACTTTCCCTTTATATTTACTACTTTTCTTAGAAAAAACTCTATACTTTCTCCACTGTTAAATTTTAGAGAATGTAACTGAGTTTGAAGATTCAAGATGGTATATTTATTCTTTCCTTAAAATTTTTTGGATAGAGTGTTCCATGCTCTGTGGATGTTTTCGTTGAACTAATATATGGCCGAATTTCATTTGTAATTGCAAAATTTATTATCATTAGGGCTTTTGATTCATCTTATTCATATTTTTTAATTTCTCTTGACTCTTCAATAGGTTTAGTTTTTGCTCGTTTAACTATCTCCCAAACCTTTTCTACTATTAACATAGATCTTACTTTATTTTTCCATGATGCATAATTAGGAACTTTAAGTAATTGAGATTCTCAAAGAAACAACTTATGTGATGTCATGATTAACCTTTGTAGGTTTCTAATTTCTTAATCCTATGTTGATGTCGAATACCTTATAACTCCAAACTTAGAAATTTAGAAAATATATTTGCAATTTTTATAAGTCTAATTTGATGTAGAAACCCTTATTACTCCAATGTTATTTAATTGCAAATATCCCAAAATTGTTTTGTAACTTCAAATAATTAGATTACAAAACCTTAGGATTACTCCCTTAATTCCTTTCAACCTAAATTTCAATCCTTAGTATAAATATTTAAATATCTTCAATTTAAATCTTATCTTTTCAAAGATAATTTCACTTCCAACCTTATAAAATATTATCACCCTTATTTATCCTATCTTAGATGTATAAGCAACTTGAAATGGGATTGATTACCTTAAATTCTTGAATGGTAGTTCTCTAGTCAATTGAGCTTGACCAATTAATGTCTCCTCCATGTACTCACACTAATTGGTTCTTTCGATTGATGCCTTCTCCATGTATGTATCTTGAGTGAGCGCTCTTACACATTCACTTTTATTGGTGCATGTCTTATACACACATTTCCCAAATAATGCCTTGATAATCTTTCTATGAAATATTTCTTTAGACTACCTTGGCTCCCAACGTCTATATCATGGTATTGTGCTTCTATATCACTGTTACTACCAGCCTTGATTATCAGCTCTGCTTCTTGGACTTCCCTTCGATGCTACCAAGTGATATACCTTTCTCTCTATACCCAATAGTAATCTCTTCCAACTCGTTCAACTCTTACTGTGAATTCTTGCTTTATCTTCTCTATCTTAATACTTTTATCATTCAAATTTGTGTTAGAATCAATGAGCACTTAAACTTACAGTGCCATATAGAATTAAAAATCTTCCACTTAACTTACTCCATCTACCTTGGTTGTTGAGGCATTTCCTTTTCCTGGTTGTGTCTACCTTGACATTTCCTTTCCCTGGACAAGTGATGATAATGAAACAAATGTTACTATAATGTTCCCAGTGCTTATTCAATGTTCTAAAATCACTTCGTATACATGTCTCTTGTAGCTTGTTTAGAACCCTAAGCTTTCTCTCTTCTACGTATCCTTTCAAATTCTCACACAAAAGTTCACTTTGCACTTTGTAGGTAAAATTATTTGTTCATGAATGCTTTGTAGGTGATAGAATCGTGGAGTCCTCTCCAAAAAATGATGGTGATCCTTTGTAGAATCGTGGTGTCTTCTTCAACCAATGGTGTTACTCCTTGGCAGTGGTGCTTCTCTCTTCAAGAACCATGGTGGCGCTTCTTCGAATGATGGTCACTCTTTCAATAGTGATGCTTCCCTGTGTAGTGATGGCTCTCTTGGTATTTTTTCAATCCGAATACCTTGCCTTCCTTCAAATTATGCTTTCCAATCTGGATGCTTTTGTTCTCCTTCGGATTATAGCAATCTAGTATCTTTAGACACTGTGAGATTCTACCTGGATCTCTTAACCCTTTGCTTGGTTATTGCTTGTTTAAACTATTGCATTTGATTTCTTCCTTTTCACTTAATAACTCTGCATTTCTTACAAACTATAATATAGCATTCATAAACTATATTTTTTTCTTATTTCTTCTTTTCTATTAGTTTAAACTCTTGCTACTTTATCCTTGTAGCTTTAAGATGTAAGCAACAATATCACTTTTGTTTAAAGAACTCCTTTAAGTTCTTATTTTTAGATTCCAAATAATATAATGCAGATCACAAATAATAATATGGTGCTCTCAAATCCTTGATGTAAAGCTTATTTCAATGTTTAGATAATAAACGTATATTGCACCAATATTGCATAACTTTCTAATTTTTGTTTGCTAATTTTGTTGGTGATTATATTCACCCAACTCGCTATCTCAAATCTGTATATTCTCCTTCACTCTACTACTCCAAAATTTGTAGCCCTACTTGCTGCTCAACTTTATCCAATGCTTTCCATAAATCTAATTTTATGGCTTCCAATATCTTCCAAAACTATTCTTCCAAATGTTGAAGTTAGCAGTTATTAGTGTTGCCTCAAATGTTGTCCAAAACCTACAATTATGTAGTTAACTCCTTCCTTCTTTCACTATCCAAAATCTACAACGAAAGTCCTTCTATTACTATCAAAAACTCCTTCAACTTCCTGTTCAAGGGCACTCCAAAATATGTCTAATTCTTCTCCAAATTGTAGATCTAGGCTTCTTTCAATCTGCTCTCCTACAACCCTTCAATATTTACTTCAAAACTACAATCTTCTCTTATCAAGTTAGCATTTTGTGGATGTCATTATATTTTATAAAAACTTTGGGCTCTTTAATCTCCTCTTCTATTACAATCTCCTTGTCAAATTCTAACTTCAAAAACACTCTCCTACATTGTCTGCTTTCTCAAGAATTTGAATGTCTTGTGATCTTCGAATTCCTTATCCTTCTTGCCAAATACTTATTTCTCTTGGGCTTCTTGTTGGGTGGTGATAATTATCCCAAATATCATTCATAAGAAACTTCTCCTCATTCGCAATCTCATGTTACAAACTTTATTTAAATCTCCTTCACTAGATACTTCTTCAACTTTGTAAAGTTACTTCTTTCAATCTCCTGCTCCTAGATTTATTCAACAACACCTTCAATGGTTGCTTCTCCAATTATGTAGTAGAGCTTTATCTATCCTTCTTCCTCTTCTCCAAATTATCTTGAGACCACTTCTCTCGAGTCTTCTAATTCAACAACTCTTCAACTCCTCTTCTGAAACTCTTCAACTTCTCTTCTCAAATATTCAATGGGACCTATTCCTCAATCCCCCAACTATGGGAATACTATAATGATATCTCTTTACTAGATCTCCAAAAATTGCTACTCTCAATCTCTTGAATCTCCAAAGTCTTTTGTTGCTCTTCAAATCTACAATAGGACCTATTCTTAGGTCTTCTCTATCTCCAATATCCAATTTGTAAGGAGAAACTTCTACATAGGTATCTTCAATATCCAATCTATAGTCTTTAATATACAATCTTCTATCTCCAATCTTCTATATTTCAAAACTAGAAGTTCTTCAATCTGACCTCTTTCGGGTCTCTTCAACTTCTCCAATCTATAGTATTCTATATGAAATCTTCAATGGGGACTTCCTTCTCGAGTCTCCTCAATATTCAATATCCAATAGGGTATTTTCTTAGACCTCTTCAATCTCTAATTTTCTATAACAAGAATTAATCCTTGCACAAGGAAAGCACATAGAATTTCAGGAAATGAAGATGAAATTCTTCTCTATCCATTGTAGGAAGCTTCTCAACTTCTGGGTGTTAATTTTTTGCAACCAGAAACTTAGATAATAGAACCAAATATATTAGAATTTCCAAAATTCTAAAATAAATAAACTTCACTAGTTATCCTCAAAACTAGTGGAATGAATTATGTGTTGAGTCCTAGTCTTCACAATCTTGTGGAAATACTCTAGCCAATTTGCAATTTGCAGTCTCCTTCAATCTACCAACTTCTCCAATAGGACCTCCTTCTTGGGTCTCTTAATCTCCTCAATCTCCACAATATCAAGGTCTAGCTTCAAGACCTAAAATCTCCTATTTCAAATTTATTCTTGGAATAGAAATTCTCCAATATTCTCTAGTTTCACCTTCCAGAGATAATCTCCTCACCTTCACTGGTTTCTCCTCTGCAACTTCAAAAAATTGTGCAAGTACAATGTTTGTAATAGCTCTCCCTATCTCCTGTCAAAGTCCCTTGTGGCTCTGATACCAATGTTAGCTTTTGAAGCTTATTACTTAAGATTAATAATCCATAATATATGAAATAAAGTCACAATCCAATGTATATGATAATGGAAATATTATGAATATATAAAACATAAAAATAACTCTAATATCTACTCCTAAATATGTCATAAACAAATGCTCATGAAAATGGTACCATAGCACTAAAAGAATCAAGTAATGTTATTACAAGTCATGTCACTTACATCCTCACATTACTATACATATATAATTTAATGTGACTCTTCATATGGATCACTCTTGGAATTCACTCTTCTAGACTCTTCAACTCCCTATTATATGGAATCATGTACACATGGACTAATGTGTATATTTACATTATTGAATATTATGCACACTTATGCATTTATTACATTACATAAAGTAAATACCTAATCTAAGACATGTACCAAATAATGTAATATACTCCAACATCTTCAACCAGGTGATGCATGTTTATAGCCTCCTTTGGAGTTTTAGTAGCCTTCATTGGAGCTGTTTTGCCTTAGTTTCTTTAGCTAGGTGATGCTTGTTTATAGCCTCCTTTGGAGTTTTAGTAGCATCATTTGGAGTTTTAGTAGCCTCCATTGGAGTCATTTTTCTCATGTTCAAGTTTATTTCAACTAGGCGATGCTTGTTTATAACCTCCATTGGAGTTGTTTTTCCTTATGTTTGAGTTCTTTAGACAGGTGATGTTTATTTATAGTCTCCTTTGGAGGTTTAATAGTCTCCTTTGGAGTTTTAGTAGCCTCCATTGGAGTCCTTTTGTCTCATGTTCAAGTTTTTTAGATAAATGATGTCTATTTTACTAGACTCTATTATAAGTTTTTTAGCCAAGCAATGTCTGTTTATAGCCTCCCAACATTTTATCTCTTTGGGAGGAACAATCAACAATTGTAGATAACATTTTTTGAGCACATTATAACTTATTGGTGCTCCGTAACTTTCTTCTTAACTTAGTAATAATTCCTGTTTAGGGGTGTTATTCATACCTTCATTATTTCAAGATACCATTTTCATCATCATTTTTTATTCTTATTTATGGGATTAGACCTACTTCGTGTTAATACTTGCATGATATTTGTTTTTGTTGGAGGTATTACATTACTTGGTATCTTGAGTATCATTATAAATATTTAGGTTAGGGAGTGTGTTTATTACTTGTACCAATAGTATGTGTCAAGATGTAAAGTGTGTTTATATATAATGTAATCAAGTACAAGTTATGAGTGAAAGGTGGCATGTGTGCAAGAGTGAGTTATGAGTGAAAGGTGTTATATGTGTAGGTGAAGAGTTGCATGAGGTGTCATATGTGCAAGTAAATATTTATAAGTGTGAGGTGTCTTATATGTAAGTGAAGAGTCATGTATGATGTGTCACGATTAATAGAAAGTTATGTAATCATGATATATTTTATCATTATATATTTTGAGGCTTATGAAAGGTTGCATCTCCCATGAATTTTAGGAAAATTAGGAACATTGAAGAGTATCATATAAGGTTATATATTGATGACAAAGTTCTATGATATGCACTAGATTTTAGAATGTAATTGAGAATACAAGGATTATCAATAAAGTTTTTATTTTATGTAATAATGGTGTTATAGCAATTGAATGAAATTATTTGCATGTGATTATATAATCTTGGGAAATATAGACCAATGATATTTGCATCCATTTACCAATAATGGTATTAGAGCCATCTTGGTCAAAGCCATGTAGCAATAAGAAGGATGTGGGAAATAGTTGAAAGTAGATGTGTGAAGATTTGTGGAAAGAAAAAATATTTACTGGAGGAAGACTATTTAAGCATTAGGGGAGATCAAGGTTATGCATAGCGGTGAATTATCGTTAATTCATGAATATTAGGAATTTGGAAATTTGAAATTGGTGAATATGAGGACCCTTGACCAGGGCCCATTCACCCAAAATTTTTGGGTGCAATTTTTTTTGGGTCGGCTCACCCCGCTTTGATAATAATTTCACCATTTTTATTTTAAATCACCAACATTCCTACCTAAATCGTGGAGCTTTTCACCTTGAAATTATAAATAATTTTATTTATACTGCCAAATTCACCTCTTATACCACCAATATATACCTAATGTGACAATGATACTCCTCAAAAAATGACCTGTAGCAACAAAAAATAAGTAGTTGATAATAGATATGATTGACAACAGTGAGGAGTAGAGACGATAAACTAATTTTGAAAAGGCAAATGATACCATGGAATATCAATTGATAAAATAGATGGTCGATAACAGGGAGAAGTAGAGACGATCAAATAATAAAGGAGGTGATCGACAATAAGATTATAGAAAAGATGATCGACTCATATAAGAGTTGCTTGAAAATAATGAAGAAGAGGGAGGATCGACTAACAATAGAGATGATTGACAACAATGAGAAGCAGAGATGATCGATTGATAGAAGATGTGATTGACAATAGTAAGAAGAGGAACGATTAATTGTCAATAGAGATAATCAACAATAGTGAGAAGCAAAGATGATCAACTGATAGAAGAGGTTATCAAAAATAGGTAAGAGCAGGGATGATTGACTGACAATAGAGACAGATGATAACATTGAGAAGTAGGAATGATCAATTGATAAAAGAGGTGACTGACAATAGGGAAGAACATGGATTATCAACTAAAAAAATAGATAGTCGACAATAAGGAAAAGTAGGATGATCAACTAAAAAAATAGATGGTCGATAATAGTAATAAGTAAAGATGATAGGCAATAAAGAGCAGAGACGAGCGGTAATTTCCCTTATACCAGTTGTAGAATTTTCATCCTTTTTTAACATCATGTTCATTTTCTAACATGAAATACTTTTTTCTATACAGGTACAATGGCACCTACTCACAATGGAAAGAAGGGAGGCCAATATTCTGTTAAAAAGAGTATCCTAAAATACTTTAGCCATATTTTAAAATTGAGTGAGCCATTAACCTCTGAATAAATTCAAGGTACATACCCATTTTACATACTAAACAATTAATTTTTGTAAGTTATTACAAAAAATGATATAGAACACCTTTGTATGCAGAAAACATAATTGACCCTCATATACCTCCTAAAGATGAAATGCCCCCACATGAAAATTTTCTTAACAATGAGATGCAACAACCACTTGAAGAGATTCTTGAAACTAACATGCCAATCAAAAAAGAAAATGATCCTTCTAATACAATCCCAACTTTTGAGGAATCTTCTACTTAGAAACCTAAATGTAGAAAGTTAACTAGGTGGACTATTGGAAGAACATTTCAGCTTGAATGGTCATCAACATATCCATTTATTGAGCTAGTGCAATCCAAAGAACAATAATGAAATGCCAATAGAATGTAGATGCATGATTTGTAGTTGGAAACTAGGAAATGATCATAAGATGCAACTTAAGTTGGATACAATAGAAAAACATTGTGGAAAAGTTTGTGATAGTAAAAGAAAGTGATGGAACAACTAAGAAAATAATTAGGTGGAAGGATGCATCAGAATGCGTACATGTCATATATGCACAAGAATATGAAAAATAAATGAAACAACAACAAACTCTTGTTGAGAAGGGTGGAATGATTCAAGCCCAATTTCAAAAAATTCATAAGATCACTTTAGCTTCAAAAAGTTTGTAGTTTTTTGTTGTATATACTATTCTTAAAAAGGGTAGACCTATATCTGATTTTATTGATTATAAATATCTATTTCAACTAGTTGATGTGTAGAACCTTCCTAGTGCCCATTGGTCAGATCGAAGTGGTTGGAAAATGGCAAAATATCTCTCATTGGTTGAGAAGGAGGACCTTAGAGAGAAAGTAAAACATGCCAAATTCATTTCACTTTCAATTGATGAGGTAATTATTGTTGACAACACATCTTGGATTTGCATGCATGTTTACACATTACAAAATCAGTTAAGGCAACCTCATTTACTAGCACTACATAAGATGGTGGAAAATTGTAATGTAAAAAACCTTTACAATGTTGTTGTAACTAATTTAAAGGATATTGTAGGAATGAATGATATAGAAATAGCCACTAAGTTAATATATGTTGGAGTTGACAATGTTGCTATAATGCAAGGACATAAGAATGGTCTTTGTGTTTGACTTCAGACATCAATTACCCCATATTTGATCCCCATTCATTGCATGGCTCATAGAATGAATCTTGCATATAGAATTGTGAGCACATTTGAAAATGTTGCAAGAGTGGAAGAACTTGTCCATGAAATACATGCTTATTTTTCATGTAGTCCAAAAATATTTGTAGAGTTTCAACAGTTTGCACTAGGAGTTATTGAAGGTAGAAAATTGTTAAAAGATGTAGATACTAGGTGGATTTCATTGTTTCAACCTGCATATAGAGTTTTTAAAGAATATCAATCCTTGGCAGGGTTTATGTATGCAAATCGTAGGGTAGTTGATAAGGCAAAATATTTGCTATACCATATGACTAACTTGGAAACACTTCTCACATTATGTGGTATTCTTCCAATGTTGCAAGAAATGAATACTTTGATTAAACTTGCACAACAAAGATCCATTTATATTATCGATTTCATCAGGATGAGAAAATAAATATGTATGCATATTGATAGGTTGTACTTGTTAGGAGAAAGTTTTATGGATCCCTTGTTTGAGAGTTGGAGAACTTTAACAAATGTCAATGATCCAAAAATATTTTTGAAGTTCAACATCAATGATCATCTTTGTATTAATGTTCATGGAAAGGAGATACCTTTATATTGTTTTGAAAAGTGATCGCATATAGTTATAGATGATGTTGAACAAATACCCATAACATACAACGGATTTGATGTAGTTGTACACAATACAAAGATTAAATTGAGAAAAATAGCAGAAACCTTGACAAGAGAAATAAGAGACCATTTTCAAAGAGATGAATTGCTTGAGGTCATGGGTGTGGTTAACCCCATGTTCTAGGATCCTTGTACTGACTACAATAATATAAGTGAGTTGTTTATCAAATACATGGGTACTCTTGTTAAACATTTCACTAAATGTGTGGAAGTCAATGGTATTGAAATCAATGGTATTCTCAATAAAGAACTTTTGACAAAACAATCAAACCTTTTTGGATTGACAATGGTTGATCAAATTTCATGATTGACTAACCCTCATGAGCTAGGTTCTATTACACGTTTGTGGAATAAATTGTATCCCAGTAGTGTCTTACAAGATATGATCAATGAATATTTTTATTTATATGAATTATGTCAAACGATGATTTTGGGATCTATGGAAGATGAAAGGGTTTTTAGTGCATTATCTTTTGTGAAATCTAAAGTTCGTAATAGGTTGGATAAAAATTTGGAAAACTATTTGAGAATATATGTGTCATCTTATGAGTTGGAAAAGTATCCTTATGATAGAGCTTTGGCATATTGGAAATCTCTAGTAGACATAAGAGGTATCACTAATACTCATGATAATGAGGATAATGATACTTGTAATGATCATATTGTAGAGACACAAAGATCAACTATGCATACAAATGATTTTGGACAATCTGAGAAGTGTTTGTTTCAACTTCCTCCATTGTGATATTTTGAATATTTAAAAAGTTTGATATATTTCATAGTATTTGTTATCAATTGTCTATTGGATTTTACCCTATAAAATTTATGTTTGATATCATAGCCTTGTTATTGGATTATTTGTATATGTTCATACAATTTTATGTTTGATATCATAGCGTTGTTATTGGATTATCTATCTATATTAAAAAAAATAATGTTTTATATCATAGCCTTATTATTGGATTATCTATATATGTTCATAAAAATTTATGTTTTATGTCATAGCCTTGTTATTGGATTATCTATATATGTTCATAAAATTTTATATTTTATATTTAAGCCTTGTTATTGGACTATTTGTCTATGATCATAAAATTTTATATTATATATGTATTGTAGAAATCCTCTATGGCTCAATAGATATTAACATACCAAGCAATTTGCTCATTCATATCAATCCTAATAAAACAAATGAAAGGAAGCATGTGTGGAAAGGATTAGAGCTATAAAACCACTATTAAAGGTGATATTACCTCCACTTTTTCATTCACAAGAGCTATTTTCCTCAGTTAAAGTAAATGTGACCACTTTAGTCGAGTCGATTACCCCTCTTATGTCCATCCATTGATTTGATCCTAAGTGATCCTACTTTGACCATTCAGATCTCACTTGCTACACCTAATCTTGGAGAAATTTGCATGATATATCTATGGTAACAATTTACTCCTTGTATGCACCTAGTTGTCTACTTTCTTGGACAATACACAACCTGCAAGTATCACTTCATTGACTCTCTAAACAATTAGATTGAACACATAGGTGCTCCCCATCTAAGTATTGAGATTAGAGCAATTTTCTCCAAGAGAAATTTTACCTCCATCTTGACTATCAATTCATTACATCAAAATTTTAAAAAGTTTTAATAAGAAAGAAATTTGATCTATCTTCTATTTCACCCACCATGGACACCATTTCTATAGAATAGGTTATCATAATTGCCATTCTAAAGTTCCAATAGTAAACATAATTGCATCCATATTATCAAATTTAAACATCATTATTTTTAAAATTCCATAGTTTCAATGGTAAACAAATATAAACCAGTACACAAATATAAATTGAAACAATATTTAAAAAATACAATACACAAATTTTCAAAAATGTCTTTGTTATTAAGTTGAAAAGCATATTATTACAATTTACAAAAAAATTGACTACTATACAACAAAATTTGTAGTCAACTATTGAACTTTTTGTTCACTTTCTCCATCTACAAGGGGCTTAAAGCATCTTTTTGCTCTCCTTGAGGTTGAGGATGTGTTTCCTCAATAGTTTGCTCTTGTAGTGCACCAGTTCTTATCAGGCCTTCCTGTGTTGTTTCCAAACCCACCAACAATACCTTTTCCTCTTTTGTAGGATCATCTTTTAATATTGAAGGTATTTCTTTCTCCTTCTATTTCAACAAAATCTTAGGATCTAAATTGTGTTCTTTTATGATCCTCTTGAAGGTGTTGTTCTCTTTTATTATGATTTGTAAACGTTCTTTTAATTTAATAATCACTTGTAGATTTTTTTTGGTAATGTTTAGATAAACATTCAAGTTGTTCACCTGCTTCTTTAAGTTATCAAAATTGGACTACAAAAGAGAAGAAAAATATGTCAATTGAAAAATATAGGTAAAAAATAGAATAAACAACTCTTACGCATAAATATATGAATTACCTCAGCAACATCTCTTGCAACCTCTACAACTTCTACTTTTTTCTTATCAATAGCCCATTGATTATAATATGTTTGGGCTTTGACATTGAGGTTTTCTAACCTATTCAAAATAATATCTAAAATTTCATCATTATATACAAAGGTGGCCTTCACCTTGCCAGATTTAGCTTGATGTGACAAAGCATCAAGCTTTTGTGGTTCGTTCTCCACCAATGAAAAATATCTTATCTTTTTGAAAAAATTTTATATCAAGCATTTATTTCCTTGATCAGAACCTTTTCCCAATATTCCCACTCTCTTATTTCTACAATATCTTGAAGCACATTTTCTTTGATAGTTGCTTCATAATTATTAAACAATAAAATATCTTTCAAAAATTTAATTTCTCATCATCAATGAGAAGAAGAGGGTCGTCGGTTTGATGGGGAGGGGAGGAGCTCTCTACAATGAGTAGCTAACCCTTCAATTTGTTGTGCTTCCTTATGATTTTGTGGATCTTGAAGCACATCAATGGCTTTGAAAAGCTTAGAGTCAGGAATGTTGCCTTGAAAAAGAAAATCCTCATCAAGTGGAGGATTAGCCAATTCTGAAATGTTGTGCAAACTCAAAATATTTCCAAGAGAGAAAGTTGGAAAATCCAAAAAATTTTGGCTTGCTACTCCTTCCCGACTCCTTATAGAAAATAATTGTTTCTCATGCATATATTTGTTGGCCTCTCATCAATTGTGGTCATGGTGGAGGTGGCAACAACATCTCTTGTCATCTTCTATGGCTTAATTGAGTGACCCCTATAAAATATTACAATAAAATTTTATTTAAAACTATTGTAAAAAATGATGCAATAAAATTTAATTTAGTGTAACTACACTTACCAGAGGAAGATGTGACCTATAAAGCTGATTCCATTGGATCCATTCGGTGTTGGCGTTGCACTGAAAACATATTAAAAATTCATTAAAACTAATTATAATTTTAAATAAATGAAATACATAATATTGAACCAAAGTTTCAAATTCAAACAATAAGGTTACCTGTCATGGGTTGGTCGACTTCTTCAACATCAATTGAAACATCACGTGCAACTAATGGAGGTGCATGAGAAATAGATGAAGAAGACCTAAAATATTTTGCAGATCTTGCAATTAAAGGTGTCGATTCTAAGTGCATGTCGGAATCTCTAGTGGCTTCTTGCATATGACCCCATATAGCAACATCCCTTCTAGAAGAAGAAGAGGTTGCTTTTCTTTACATTCAATTTCAAGCACATATTTAAAAAAATTAAAAAATATATTTGAATATAAGAATAATGACTTTATTCAAAAAATTAAATTTACCTGCACCTGTTGGATTGTCATACCAATAGTCCTCAAGTTTGGGTGCAGTGAGGTTGGTATTGGGGTATCTTACACATTATAATATGCTTCATAAAAAACCAAGAATAAAATTGGTGGTTGTGACAAAGGCATTAGTGTTTCTTTGGGCATTGAGGAGATCCCCTTTAATGCAGTTGGAAATATAGGTACTCCAATCAAATTTGTTGTGGCCAAGACACCAAACCAAATAGGCCAATACCCATAATGGAAGGTTTGAGGTTCTTCCTTGCAAAATAAGTCTTGCTTGGAAGAATTCAATGCAAGCATGAAGGAACTTATTTGTAACACTTGCAATATTCAAGCCCCTTTTGGACTTAGTAGTATGAACTACAAAAAATTATAACACAAAATTATTACTTGACAAATTTATTTAGTGCATAGAATTTTAAATTTAAACAATATTTGAAATATGGAGAGTTATACGATATACCTGTCAAAACATTTGTTGAGAGACCAAATTTGGTCTCTAGGTATCCTTTGTCATCATTAGTTAAAATGTACTTTGGTGTGATGGGTTCAACACCCTTGTGTGGTAGCCCTATCAATATTTGGATGTCTAAGGGTTTCACTATGAAAGATAGATTCTTGTTGTTGATTATGATCTTCACAATCGACCCATCATCATCGTAGGAGTTAACTATCCTTTGCAGCAAATTGGTGTCCATGTTGTACTAGGGCATGGATACTAGTCCTTAAAGACTAGAGTCCTCAACCCATGTGGTGTCATATCTTGGTGTGGTCAAAATTTTGGAAATGGTTGGGCAAACAATATTTCTAAAGGAAATTTTTGAAGCAATAGGGGAGGAAGAGCTAGCCATGAGGGCTTAGGATACTAGAAAGGTTTGACTCTTAGAGGGATTTTGAAGGATGAGGGCTCTAATGTGATCTATTTTGATGTGTTATGCTTTACTTTGATGTGCTCGACTGGAAAGGTTCTTCTTTGCTCTGATGTGCTTTGTGGTGGAAAAAAGTAAAAAATAATTATTGATGCATTTTTATAGAAGTCTGCATGCGTGAATTAAATGTATGTTTGACACATGGTAGAATTTAATTGGATAAGTTGTAGGTGATGCTACTGGGCATCAATTGTTAGAGATGTTACTATTTGTCGATAGTATTTCAATTTATTGTTGTCTATCGATCGTTGTCTAATTTATTATTTTCTATTGACTATCATCCAATTTGTTATTGTCTATTATCCATTGTTAGATTTGTTGTTGTCTACCATCCATCATCTATTATGTTGTTATCTATTGTTTATCATTTGTTATGTTGTTATCTATCGTCCATCATCTGTTATATTGTTGTCTATCATCCATTGTCCACTATGTTGTTATCTATTTTTTGTTGCCTATCAAGTTGTCTATCATCTATCACTTGTTATTTTGATGTCTATCATTCGTTGTCCATTATTTTATTTTCTATCATTTTGATTGATTGCTTTGTTGTCTATCATTCGTCATCCATTGTTTTGTTGTCTATCGTCTGTCAACCATTACTTTGTTGTCTATTGCCCTGCGTTATCATCCATTGTACTTTATTTTACTATTTCTCATTCATCATTTATTATGTTGTTGTTGATAGTCTAGTGCCTATCGTCCATCTCCTTGTTATCTGTAGCCTAGTGTCTATCATCCATTTTATTGCTAATAGTAGCTTAGATTCTATCATCCAATTGTTTTGAAATGTTATGATAAATTTACCATTTTTTAATAATTTTTTGTGGAAAAAAGGTTATTCACCATGTCTTCTATATGAGTTTGGACATGATTCACCTCGATTTTGAAACTAATTTACCCCATTTTTATAAATACATTTTGGGTCCAACATCTTACCTATAAACCTACAACAAATATAATTGAGAGAAGAAAAGTGGAGGTTACAGAAGAAGAGAAAAGTAAGTGCAAGCTTTTGAAGGTGAACATTCACTAGAGGTTGATATAGCATAAATATTTGAGTGGAAATATCAAAAGACTAATTAGTGAGAGATGTCAAGATAGACAACAATGTGGATATTTAAGAGATCACAAAGGATGAGTGTTAATATTCAAAGCACATGGAAAGATAGACATGAGAGTTTGCAGTTTTGTAAAGAGAAGCACCTAGGATTTTTTTTATGAAAAAGCACCTAAAACATTGATGGAGAACCATGTGAGATCATTTAAAGTAGCAGTTGAGAATTTTGAAAGAATTGCACCTAAGATGTTGAGGGGGAAGAGCTTGAGATCATTGGAATAGGAGCACTTAGGAATGTCAAGGAGATTGGAATCTGAGTAGCATCAAAAGGAAATGTAAGAGCACTGGACTGAGTTGCAAATTAAACGTTGATGTAGAAGTAACATTTATTGGTGAATGCTTGAACAAAAAATTTGCATAACATTTTACTTTGATGTCCTAATGCAATTGATGTTGCGATATTCCAGAGTTTGAATTGAAAATGTGTATCATAGCAAGTTATCATTTTGACTTTCATGATTATTAAGGAAAATGGCGCATGATTTATTTTTGAGGAGTCTAATTCATTCTAAGATTTGTTTAGGATTTATAATTTTTTTATTAATTAAATAATTGAAGTGTTTAGGAGATATAAGGTGAAAATAAAGTAGGGTTATGCATAAGGGGTCGGACCCAAAAGGTACTTGTAAAAAAATGGCTAATCCATTGCGAAACCCTAGCGAATCCCAACCAAATTCATGTAGGACATGGCGAATTACCTTATTTTTTCAAAAAAATTATAAAATATTGGCGAATTTGAAAGTTCTAGCTAGATCGGGTGGAAAACGAGATCCAGCCATGGGCTGATGCAAAAAATGGTTCAACCTTGAACCAGGTGTAGAAAAAGGTTTGATCTCAAATTGGGTACAGAACATGGTATTGGTTGTGGAGCTTGATTCTCTCTAATTTGGAGGTCTTGTTTTCAGCCGCACTTGGACCCACTCCACAAAGGGGGGTGTAGGGGGGGCAACACCCCCCTACTACCTTGCTGGGGGGTCCAGGGTCTGATAGTCCGATCGGATGTAAAATAGGGTCCGAATATCGGCTTTGTGCATAACAGGGTCTGGTAGTCCATTCAGATGCAAAATAGGGTCTGGATATCATCCGGATGCCAAACAGGGTCTGGTAGTCCTTTCAGATGCAGAATAGGGTTCGAATGTCATTCGAATGTAGAAAGGGTCTGGTAGTTCATCCAGATACATAATAGGGTCTAGATATCATCTGGATGCAGAACAGGGTTTGGTATTCCGTCCAGATGCAGAATAGGGTTCGAATATCCGAATGCAGAACAAGATTTGGTAGTCCATTTGGATGCAAAATAGGGTCCAAAAATCGTTCAGATGTAGAACAGGATCTGGATTTCGTCCAGATGTAGAACAGGATCCGAATATCGTCCAGATGCAGAACAAGGTCCGGTAGTCCGTTCAGATGCAGATTAGGATCTGAATATTGTTTGGATGCATATTAAGGTCCAGATATCGTTCGGATGTAGAATAGGGTCCGAATATCATTCAGATGCAGAACAGGGTTTGGATATCACCCGAATGTAGAACATGGTCTAATTTGGTGTAAAAATAGGGTCCAGTGTGGTGCAAAAATGGCTTTGATCTTGTTTGGTAAAAAAATGTGTCTAATCTAGTGAAGAACTGGGTTGAGATATCTGTCTAGTATAAAACAGGGTCTAGAAATGAAAAAGTATTGATGGGGTGTTAGTTATATATAGTGGTATACTTAGCTAATTGGACGGGATAATTTAGAAATTTTAAAATTTTAGGGCGAAAAGGGTCCTCTATTTAGGCGAGATTGCTAGCGAATTTTTAAAAATATTCATGATACTATTATCAACACACGGCAAACCGACACCTAATTTTTTTTTTCAAATTTTTTTGGCTAAATGGTCGATGTTTGGGTCCTCCAAATTCACAAATTTGAATTTTTGAAAATGCCAATTTTCATCCCAATGGTGAAGATTTGCCACTATGCACAACTCTACCTCCTTCCTTTTAAGGTACTTGAATGCCTTCCCACAATCAATGTGGGATTAAAACCCTATTTTAGCCCGCGATGAATACGCTTGCGTCTGATCCTACCACATGCCTGAGTAGAATTCGATGACAATTATTTGGAATGTGAGACCATGCTATCACCACATGGTGCATTGAGGTTGTTTATTTTAGGGTTTCTCCTAATTGGAGAGATTTCCATCGTTTCTACATGATTTTGTTAGTGACTGGCTTTGGAGGGTTTGCATCTACGGTATCCATCTATGTAGTCATTTTCATGTGAAAGGGAAATACCCAAAACAATATTACTCCACTAAAATACTTATGTCCTTGCACGCTTTCACCAAACCAATAAATATCATCTTCACATCATGAGAGGGAAATATGGGGCAATCCTCATCCTAGAGTGTCATAGTTGTTTGGTTGAATTACAATCGTCAAATATTAAGTTGTAGCAATGTTGATGGTTTAAGGTGAAGAGACAAAAACGCAACACCAAACAATGCTAAATAAATTGAACTCAAAGAAACCAAAATTGCATAATAGATGATCTTATATTAATGGGGGGATCTTAAAAAATCCATTGTTACAATGTGGATCCTTGAATCCTTTTGATACAGATTTACAATGGTTAGGGTTCTCCAAAATTCTAGCAAACAAGGTTGGTGGTGTCTTCATGCGTGTCCTTGCTCACAACAGAAGTGAGTGGGCTTTGAGTTATTCGATGTCGGGCTACTCCAACTTAAATAGTTGTCCAATATTGATGTAGCACCTTCAGATCTGCACACAATAACACAAAAAACATATTAGTAATACCTGTGAGGGCTCCATAATGTGAGGCCCTCTATAAGCAATAGTAAAACCCTAACTATCTACTGCAAATGAAGTGAACAAAAATAAAAGTGCATATAAGAAATAACAATGAATTTACCTTACGTACTTGTTATTTTTTTATCTGTGAGATTTATTGTAGTGAATTAGCGTAGCGATGCCCTAACATTGCCTAAAGGCTAGGGGGTCCTCAGAATACTTACGTAAAATACCCGCGGATGCTTGGTGGCTACAAAAAATATCCGTGGGCGCTCGAGGCTGGTAGGGAGGTGCCCAGAGGTGCTTGGCGATGGAAGTAAAGCGCCCAGAGGTGCTCGATGGTGATAGAAAGCGCTCAAAGGCGTTCGACGACTAAGGAAGGATTCTACAGAAGAAGATCTAGCGAGGGAAACAGATGGCGACAACTATGGGCGTTACGACGATCGAAGATGGAGTCAGAAGTACTCAAATACTCTAAGGAAACTCAAGGAATTTGAGAACTTGGAATCAACACTCAGGCAACGAACACTTGGGTGTGAAATTGCTTAGGGGTTGAGCCATCAAAATGGCTCCTATTTGATATCCAACCTAGGGCATGCTAGGGTTTCAATGACACTAATTGTGTGGTTGAGATAAAAGCACATCGAAGGGTGGATATTAAATTTAGGGTGTGGCATGGATTGATGTGGATGGACGGATAAAATTAAATAAAATCGGATGGTTAAGATTAATTCACTTATATAAATATATATTTATTAAATATATATAAAATATAATATATAAATTATTAATATTAAATACATATAAAATAAATATATATAAATATACATGAATAATGGGCAGAAATGGCAGGAAAGTTAGGATGGATGAAAAATGGCTAGGTTTTGGTGTCTACACAAGGAGCGAGAGGGAAGGGCACCAATTCCATAGATTTACCTGCTCCACAAGAAATCAAACATAAACACCTTCCACACGAACAAGCATATTTTATTTTGATGGAGTGGACATTTGGCTAGGGTCTAATTTCATAGCCAAAGATGGCATAGGGGTGGTCGTGCGGCCACAAATATCCTGCTCATGGCCATTGATCGGGTAGGGGTGAATCCTTCTCTTGGCCCGATTGGCCAGGGGTGTTGTATGACCTCAAGGTCCTACTCACGGCCACTGGTCGGCCAGGGTGGATCCTCCTCATGGCCACAAGTTGGCTAGCCCACATCAATCTTCTCTGCAAAGCTTGACGTTCGACTGCCTAAGGGCACCAATGTGCCGAGGCAAAAATTTTCGAATGTCAGATCCTCAAGACCTCCTTTTAGGGTAATCTTGATCCCTTAACTTGTACTATGTCCTTCTTGGACAACAATCCAACCCTTATAAAGCCTTTTCTTCAAGAATCCTTTGAATTTTTCAAGGCAAGTTCTGGTTTTTCAATGGATGCACCTGATTTAGGGTGATGCCAATGGAACTTCGACTACTCTTTTAGTGTTGGAAATATATTAAATATTTTTCATATTATTTTGACGAGGTTAACTCTAAAAGGTATTGGACACCCTCCATGTATCCTGGTCAAGGTTCAAGGGTTGGGGGTGGTAGCCCCTAAAAAGTAGGGGTCCATGGGTGGCAACCCCCAACAAAATTTAGGGTTTCTTACGCTAATTTTAGACCTATATGGGTTGTTTAGGGTTAAATATTTGAACCCATGGTTTTTTACCCATGGTATTGTAAAATTTGTTCTTGTGTTATTTAATCACACTTGTATCAGGGTTTGAAGAGAGAAGAACATTATTGTATTGAAGGCGGTTAGAGATATTATTATGTTGGGTTTTTTCGTAAGGGTTTTCCTCGGTAAAATATTGTGTTATGTGTATATATGTTATCTTCTTCTTTTTCCTTTGATTTCTAGATTTAGTTTATCGATACCTTTTGCTTTTCACTGAATGTTTTCTCAGAGATAATTGGTGCAATGGCAATTGAAAAACCTCTTGCACCCTTGGAGCTTCAAACAATGCGATACAAATTGGCCTGAAACAGATCCACCCTTGGAGCTTCAAACAATGCGATACAAATTGGCCTGAAACAGATCCAACATATCACCTAGCCGTGTTGCTAGCTTTTTTACGATCTCTTCTAAGCTAAATGATATCCACTGTTATTTTGCTTTACTTGTAATTGTTTTTTTCCGGTCACAATGGCTAGTACGAGCTTTTAGAGGGAAGCAAATTATCATTTATAGCTTACCCTTATGCAAAAGTATGGATGGTAACACTCTCCAATGGCTAGGGAAACCTTTAGCTACAAAATTGTAGGATATTTCTTCCATAAAATTTTGGATAGAACTTGCATCTCACCACGTCTTTAGGGGTATGCCACACCCACTATTGGGTGTGGTAGTTTATCCGATCAATAAAGTCTTGGATTTGGTGTTCTCCCTATACAATCACCTGATCAACACAGGCTTGGATTTGTTGTTCTTCATCACTAACACATGTTATTTTCATACATGTCACTTAAGAATTGAACTTAAATCATGTTATTTTCATAGTTTACATGTCATTTAAAAATTGAAGTTGGGTTTTTATATAAAGAACTCACACAATTGATTACGTAAACCTTACAATAGAGCTCATAGCTCATAGTGAACGTGGGGTGGGTTTGGATCCTTAACATGGTTAACTTGACCCCTAGCTGGAAGTATCTACATGCCAAAACATAGGGATAGGCATAGGTCCACGCATTGCTTTAAGTATGAGGTGATCTTTACCTCAGGTGCCCTATAGCTAGTACAAGATGCCTGCCCGTGAGAATGCAAGCTTGGATTACAGTGTGAGACTCCCTCCATGCCCCAAACCTATTGGGCAGAAAGTATTGATGTTAATTGCATAGCCTCTGCAGTAATTATTTGACACAGAAATCAATGCTAAATCGATTGTGTTTGAACTTCATAGCAGTTTAGTGTTAAGTATATGGTGCTACTTATTGATTCTAACCTGGGTTTTACATGCTAATGCGATTTTGAGAGAAAATTGTGTTGGATTGCTTTTTGAATGTCATGGTGTATTAGATTCTTATCTTTTGTGAAAGATAGTGGTAATTTGTTTCAGCTTTCCAAATCTTTTGCTTGAAAACACAGTATATAGTGGGAGAGATAGAGAGAGAACACCGGACCATTTACAATCCATTAAACTTGTTTTCAAATATTTTAGATGCAATTTGCATTTTATCCTTTGTGAATTAAAAAGATTATGCAGAGTTAGGAGATGATGCGTCTGACAGAGTTAGAAGGTTCATTGATACAGTTGATTATTTCAAGAAATTTGAAATCTATTTTATTAAAAAAAATGGGAAATCGTGAATCAGTTATTGTCATTATCTTGTTAAAGAGAAGAGATTGGCCAATATTTGGGAAGTGAACATCAAGGAGCTGTAGCCGTTCCAGTCAAGAGAACCTTGTCAAATGTGTTCCGCTAGCATTTATGCAAATACAAAAAGATTCAATATTTTTGGGGTTGGGTGGATTGGTAAGTTTTGGTGTTTATTAAAAAAAAAAAAAAAAAATTATGTTGAGTTTTCAGGGGTAGAGTAGATTGGTAAGTTTTGATGTTTACTAAGAGATTCATGTTCAGTCCTGGTGCTTATTAAGAAGAGATTCATGTTTCAACTTTGGAGGTAGGCTTCTTTGTGCAAAGGTAGTAGTCTGTCCTAACTCCGAGACTCATGTTTTAACTTTGAAAGTATGTTTGTTTGTGCAAAGGTAGTTGTCTGCCCTGACTCCGCTGAGCTGCCCAACTCAACCCAACCCACTAGTGGTCCCCTCATTCCAACGAGATAATGTAAACGTTACAAAGTACATCCCCAAGATTTAAACTTACCTAATAATAATAAAAAAACATAAATAAATATATATATATGGTGCTCAAATGTCAAAAAGTATGTCCACTGGTTTAATAAACATGGTACTCAAATGTCAAAAAGTATGTCCAGTGGTTTAATAAACATGGTACTCAAATGTCAAAGAGTATGTCCATTGGTTTCGATCTCATGAAACGTTACATGGTAGAAACCTCTCACAATTGACTATTCTTGAACCTTGTCGAGGTATAGTTTAAGGCAAAGGAGCTCATGGAATATCAAACCTCTAGTGGTAATGGAAAAATTTGTTCTTTTAATGAAAAAGTTGGAAATGAATTTGGATATTGAATTCTTGATTATGAGCTTGTGTATAGTATGTTATTTATTATTATATAAAAAAAAATTAAATTGGTTGTAAAGAATGGAAGTAAATATTATTTTTAATTAATTTATTTAATAAATTATTTTATTATGATATTATAATAATAAGTATTATTATGGTGTTTAACGGTTAGGTGGATTGGTGATTGTTTGTCTGCCCAAGCACTTACTTAGAAGAGACTTAGGTTCAAACCTTAGGGGCATGCTTTTTTACAAAGATAGTAGTCTACTCTAAATCCTTTAAGTGCACGTCAAATTGACGACGATGGTACTATTCCCGAGCGACCGATGGTCCTTTTCACATTGGATTATAAAATAACGAGGTGGTATAGGCTTGTTGGAGGCAACCCCTGTAGTTTGAGCCCTGACAATTACTAAAACAATTACTAAAAATAGTATGGATGTAACCAACTCCCTATGTATAAAAAAAAGTATTATTATGAATTGTTTTGTGATAGTTTATGTAAAGATTTGAACCTAAATTGTATATTATTACTTTACATTGTCTTGTATAAAATATAAAGTTTAACAATAGTAAAGTTTGTAGAGAACATTACTTGGGCTTAAATTTGTAATATGGTTATGCTCGACCTTTGGCTCATGATCACTCATCTTAGGTCCAATGTATTATCATAAGTTTGACCTTTAATATCATGTGTGTCCTCGTGGATTTATAAGGTACCTCATTCATTGGGATTGGAACCTTGGTTTTTTTTTTTGTGAAACTGCTTTTGTCCCGCCACTCGCTTGAGACCTAAATGTTAAGGTTAACGTTTAGGTAGAGCTTTTGTCCCGCCACTCGCTTGAGACCTAAATGTTAAGGTTAACGTTTAGGTAGAGCTTATAGAGAAAATAAAAGTGGGCTGGAATACCTCAAGGTGCCCTCAAGGCTTTATAAGGTGTCTACTGTTGAGATTGAGACCTTGTCTTGTTGTGTGAAACTCTTCACTTCTCACTATTTTATTTGTCATGAATTCATTGGGCCAAAATATTAAAGTTAACATTTGGGTAGAACTTATAGAGGACAAGGATGGTAATATGTTATCTTTAATTTTAATCTCTACTTTGTTCAATGGATGAGACTTAGAAGGACTTAAGTGTTAATAAGTTTTTGACCTTGATTTGAGTCTTGAGAGGTCAATGGTCCACCTCACATCATATAGTGGTTGGTCATCATGTTTATATGAGTGGTGGGGATTATAATGGCAACAATGAGAGTTGAACATGCGACCAATGGAATGCAATGGTGGAAAGTTATATGTGGTGGCAATTATAATGACAACGATAATAGATGAACATGTGACCAATAGGATGCGACGGTTGAAAGTTACTCACATGTAAAAAAAGGAGAGTTTGAGAGATATATGAAATTGAAATTTTATTTTATGAGGTGAATCTATTAGTTTCCTATCTCTTGCTTCAAATTCATTGAACAAATTATGTTAATAATATTTATTAAAATTAAATATATTGTATTTATTTTGATTTTAATAAGTTATTTGTGGCTTCTATGGTAGGTCATTCCCTAAAAAAGTATTATATTGCTATCAAGTTAATAAAAACATATCCAACGTGTCTTTCTATCATAGATGTACTTCATTTGCCTTTTTATCAAAGATATTTTTCATCTTCCTCAAATTGTTGAGTTTTTGTAATCAACTCCTTGACATCATTTTTATTAAGAGATAAAATCTTGTTTATGCAATTGCTTTCCAAAATTCAATTTTTTGAAGATGAAATTCAACACCATGAATGGTTAAAATATTTGTTGCCTGGTTTTCATATTTATAAATATATTGTCTTTAATAGTTTTTAATTGTTTTTATTTCAACGAGAAAAAATCCATTCCATGATCTAAAATAAAGGGCATCTCTTCCCCAAACCATGGGCCACCACCCCATATGATATCCCTAATTTTTGAACAAAAAAGATGATGAGGAAAAAACCTATAGGAAGAAAATTCATAGAGTAATTTGAATTTAATCTCTACTACCACTTTCACTTGATTCACTTTTGGATCTCCTAAAACATTTTGCCAATATCCATGAAACTTACATATTAGCTCTCTACTTTTAAGAACCATTATATCATGTTTGATCATCTATTTTTTTATTTATTCATAGGGAAATCCGTAACTCCATAAATGGGCTGCCTCTATAAACCCTATAAACCCTAAGCTCGTTGGGTAAAGCACAATCAATGAGACCCCCGACCCTCTAGGGCATGGAACTGGGGTAGCCAATCGGTAGTCACTTGGTCGCTACCATCCAGCCTATCCCCTTATGGGTATGCAATGGTTTGAACCTTGGACCTCCCAAAAGAGAGGTCAAAGCCCTAACCGCTACATCACCCTTGCGGATGCTTGATCATCTACTTTTAAAAATCATTATATCATGTTTGATCATCTCATCCTTGATAAGCACTTTTGGTATAACATTTGCTACCTATATTTAACTTGCCATATATTTGCTCTTCCACTTATCTATAACTTGTGTATCCATACTTATAGCTAGGGCATCCTGATTTCTCATTACTTTCAAATATGTCTTTATTTCCCGATTAAATTTTATAATTGTGATTCATATTTTAAATGGAATAATTATTGTACAAAGTGTAATCTAAATTGGGACACATTAACCAATACCTTTTGTTAAAGTGATTTTTTTAAAGTTATATATTGATAATAAAGTTTGTAAAGTACAAATAGTTTATCCAACAAGTGACTTGGAGGTCACAAGATTGCTATCCAAAAGAAGGTACAAACAACAAAGCAAATAAAAAACTCTCAAAAGTGTATAAAAGTACAAAGGGTGCCAAAATGCCAAATAAAAAAGCATCAAAACCCAAATACAAAAGGCATCAAAAATACAAAGGGCACTAGAATCATCGAGAAGACCGAAAATCCAAAATCTTCTTAATCACCCAATCATCCAAGGTTGTCTAGAGGTGTTGGGATCTCCAAAGGTGCTAGAATCTTCAAAGGTTCCAGAGTTATCTCTTCTATTGCTTTTTCTATCTCATTCACCATCACATCTACGTTGAACTATTTTCCTTGTAATTCTTAAATTAGAATGCTCTCTTCTTATAACACTATTGGTAAGTGCATTTGTTGTCTTATTAAATTCCTGAAAAATGTGAGAGTATTGCACATGTGTGAATTTTTTGAATTTGTTCTTTCATTCTGCCCAATATGATATGGAGTTGTATTGAACTGATATTTTTTTCCTTAGAGAGAGCATTTATAATGAGTGCAGAATCCCCATATGTCCAGGTGTCTTATCTGCTATTTTATTACCAACTTCAGTCCAATCTCACATGTCGGTGCCTTTGCCACATTATTGGAAGCAATTCCTAGGTTGATACAATACTTGAGTGCAAGTGTCACATCTTCTTTCATTATCACTCCCCCTACAACTGCTATGCTCGAATTTGACGTAGATGCCCCATCAAAGAACAAAGTAGGAAAATTTATCTTTTGGTGGTATTATTACAAATATATTAATGCTAGTTGGCATGAAATCTTGAAAATCTAACTTGCTGATTAGATTTAATTCTTGTACATTCAAGCTTTACCAATTCTACTTATGTTTAAAGGTGGATTTCAAATTAGTCAATAGTTCTCTAATTATTCTTTCAATGAGAATACTGTTTTTTTCCTTCACCTTCGAAGATCAACCTGTTTTTGTCCTTTCAAATATTCCAAAAAACAAATAAGAGGATGGATTTCCAAAGAGATTTTATTAATGGCTTCCCCTTTAGTCCCCATTTATATTTTGATTGCCAATTGACTAGACAGTCTTCCACATTCAGAGTTCTTGACAAGGGAGATCCAAAATGATGGGCTATCTCTAACCAGATGGAAGTGGCTAAGTTACATTCAAAAAATAAGTGGGGCATAGTGTTGTGCTTCATACATCTAGAACACACATAGAGACCAACAATATTCTTCTTTTGCAAGTTGTCACTTGTGAGAATCTTGTTCTGCAAAACTAACCAAGAAAAGACTTGAATCATATATGGCAAATTTAGATTCCAAATTGTTGCCATTTTTTTACTGGAAACTCCATCTAGTTGCATCTATGTATTGATCTAAACTATACATTCAACTAATTTATTGATGTCTCCCCAAATAAGTTGATCCATACTCGGTTGACAGTTTCATGTTGCATTTTTTCTTGAAATGATCCCATTCTATTGTTACGAGTGATGGCAGTGGGGGATCTCTCCATTCCACTGTATTGTTGTTCCAATACAAAATTTCATCAAGCTTTGAGATGTGTAAATGTTGTAGCTCCTCTTTGAGATTTGAGCTACAACTACTTAGCAAAGGAAGTTTGTCAGGTATTGGATCACTCCATAAGTAAATTTGAGATCCATCTCCTTAAATACAAGAGATTTTGTTTAGGATCAATTGTTGGGCTTCCACAATATGTTTCCATATTAAAGAGGCTCTAGACCTTGTGTTCATATTTTTCACTAGGTGCATTTCTATTGTTGAGTTTGCATATTTAGCTTTCAAAATCCTTTTCCATGAAAAGTCTGGAGGTTTTTCTTCTTATGCCTTGCTTACGATTTTTACTCGTATTATTCCTAGTCCCCCTTGATCCATTCCATAGCAACTGAATCTCAACTGACTAAATGGAACTCTTTTTTGCATTTTATTTACCTCCTTGCTAAAGGAAATTTTTTATCAGACCATTTGTAAAACACTGTTTAAAGCATGGTAAACCAAAAGTTGATATATTAGAAACATGGCGACTCTTATTGAAATAACTCATTATTATATAATATTTATATCAAAATTTATATAATCAAATTATATAAATAATAATATTTAAAAATCTACAATTAAATTACTTAATATTTATATATAAATATATTATATTTTTAAAAGCAAGCTTATAAATTTGTATAACTATTTAGAATTGTGAAGCTATCAAAAATATTTAAATTTTAAGAATACAAATATTTTTATAAAAGTTTATTGTTGTTGAATGTTTTTAAGTTAAAATATTAAAAGAAACATAGTTAAATTGTGTTATTATATATTAAAAATATATATATTTTTATTAAGTTGAGTGGTTATTAATATGAGCTCATATAATTCAAACTAATGCTTCATAGTTGTACAAGAAAAAATAGAACACAATAGATATTGTCAATACAAAAAATACTTTAGAATATAAAGGTCATTCAACTAAGATAAATACTTTGAAAAAGTTCTTTACATAAAAGTGTAAGGCCCTGCAGATTGGAGGATGCTTTGTTCTAGTGCAACGAAATAAGTAGTAGAACAAATACTTAGGCAACAAACAGTCTGTATCTAAACAATGAATAAACAAAAGAAAAGGGAAATAGGGAGAATGAAGGAATAGAAGAAAAAGAGAGATTTCCATTCTATGTTTTATGTGTTATGTGCCACAGTTACAAGGTAGTTGGAAGATGAAGCAGTTCAACGTCCAGCTAACCAAGAAGCAGTTTTAAAAACAATTGCAAAACTGTCCTTTTGCTTCCTCTGTGGTTGACACCGGTTCATGGAATGCCGAGTGGTTGAACTGGTCTTGCATAAAGATCCTTTGTAACATCTGGGGTTAACGCTACAGGTTTGGCTGGCTGGCTTTAAGGGTTGGAACCACTTTGGTTGGTGCTAGAGGAATGTTAACATTTTGGAGGTCATGATGCCACGAGTTAAGTTTGTGCCATGTTGAAGTCTGATGCCACATGTAAAGCTTCATGCCATTCTATCTAGCGAAGAGACTAAATAGGCAACAAGATGTTCACGCCCAAACTGCTTTGACGGCATTTTCGTTACGATCCTAAACAACTCTTGTTTTGCTTAGGTTGAGATGGGTTGTTTTTTTTTTTTTTAAATTATGTAAATTATCTTAACTTCACTTAAATTTGTGATAATTTTTTTTTTTTTTTAAATAGTGATAGAAAAAGTATTAATATGGAACAAAATTTTATAAAATCACTAAAAATAAATAACTTCTATGAGAAGAACATTACACTGAACTGGTTATAAAACAAGAGGGTCAACTAACCCTCACACGTGCAATGACTCAATGTTAATAGGGGTAAAGAATCTCAAATGAGGGAGACCAAAGGCTTGCACTTTTTAAGCCTACTATCCCATTGACAAAAGAAATTGGAAAAAAAGTTTGTCAAGTGAAATTATAAATGCAAGTACACACTACACTCAGTAGAAGAGGTATTAATGTGGAACGAAATTTTATTATTACACTAAGTAGAAGAGGTGTTAATGTGAAATGAATTGTTAACAAGGTGAGGAATACCACCTCAACGGGACCAAGGGCTTCTTTTAAGCCTGCTACCCATTGGTAAAGAGTTTAACAAGTGATGGGGTTCATAAACCACTCAAGTCCCACAACCAGGTCAATGTGAGATTATTAATATAGGCACACATTATACTAAGTGAAAGAGGTATTAATGTGGAACAAAATACCATCATAAGAATATGTCATTGGAAATAAAGAGTATGTATAAGAAGAGCATCACAATGAACGAACTAGAAAGTAAGAAGAACAACTAACCCCTACACAAATGCTGTGAAATTGATAGTCAATTACAATTACACTGGTGTAACAATTAAAAAATTTTGAGAGGAAAAAAAATATAAATAGTAGGGCTTGTAATACAAGTCAATCTAAAGTTAAAATAATATTAAAATAGAAGAATTCAATCATACTGATCTAGGAAGAAGTGGACATGTTTTAAACCATCTCAAATTCACGATCTAGGAAGAAGTGAACATGTTATAAACCGTATCAAATTCATAATACTGATCTAGAAAGAGTTGAGCATGTTTTAAGTCATATCAAAATTTTATAAGCAACTTTCATAAGCATGATAATTGATCACAAAGTTGGCACAATTTCTAGTCACCAAGCTTCTTTAGAAGAAGCTATGTGAGCAACATGGTTGAGGCAAATAGGGAATTGGTGGAGAAGCCTTCAATCCACCGTATAACGTTGAAATTGTTTGAAATTTTAAAAGAAGGTTTCTCACATTTCAATGCACTAGTAACTTGACTTTCAAGCCAAAATTCCATTGCACTAAACATGCATTGAAACAATTCAACCCAGAAGATGATATTTTGGTAAAACTTAAGTAAATGAAGTTTGAGTTGCATAATCGTTTCTTTGAAGGAAATGAAACAATTTAAACCCAAAATGGTATTTTGGTAATAACTTGACTAAATGAAATCCAAATTACATAATTGTTTCTTTGAACGAAGACAAATTAGTGGACTATTAGGCATGTATATATTTTGTTGCAAAAATTGACCATTTAATCCATTTGTAGAGTTTCACGAAGCATTGATTCATTCCGATTGATATCAATTATAAAGATTACAATGTGGTTACAATAAGTTGGTTTATGAAACCAACTTGGTGGTTATTAAACCAACCTAGAGAGCGCCTACGTGCGCTACCCTTTTGCTTCAATAATGTAAGACATATATGCTAACATCCCCCCTTATTACATTATTGGCAAATTCCAATAGTATCTCGAAACTTTTCATATTTGATACGTCCAAGTGCTTTGGTAAAGATATCTGCAACTTGCGCATCAGTAGGAATGTATTGAAGTTGTATATGGTGCTTTGGAACTTCATCTCGAATGAAATGACATCTGGTATCAACATGTTTGGTACGTTCATGAAAAATTGGATTTTTGACAAGATTCAAAACACCTTGATTGTCGCAAAACAAATGAAGAGGAAGATTCTTTGGAAGACCCATGTTTGTAAGAATGCGACTTAACCACATTATCTCGTAGACTGCTTCACTGGCTGCATGATATTCTGCCTCTGTAGAAGATAAAGCAACCACATGCTGCTTCTTACTGTGCCATGAGACAGGTCCGGATCCTAGATGAAAAACATATCCAGAAGTGGATTTACGATCATCAATGGATCCAGCATAATCCGAGTCCGTGTATCCTAGTAAGAAAAACTTATTATTCTTTTTGTATTCCAGACCATAATTTGTACTACCACGAACATAATGAAGAACTCTTTTTGCTGCTTTCCAGTGACTCATCTTAGGCTCTTGCATGAACCTTGAAAGATAGCCCACAACAAAACTGAGATCTGGCCTGGTATTTGTCAGATATAGGAGACTCCCAATCAACTGGCGATAGAGAGTACCATCTACCTGAGGTGATTCATCATATCGTGATAACTTAAGTCCTTGCTCCATTGGAGTTGCTTTTGACTTAGAGTTAGTCATCCGATATTTTTCTACTAAAGTCTTGGCATATTTCTTTTGTGTTACTCTAATATGAAATCTTTTCTGAGTAACTTCTAAACCAAGACAATAGTGCAGAAGTCCTAGATCTGTCATTTCAAAGGATTGCTTCAAATCATTTTTCACTAAGTCAATCATTCTTTCCGAGCTTCTTGTTATGATCAGATCATCTACATAAAGTACAAGAATCACTATATCAGAACCATTTTTCTTAATATAGAGATTTGCATCTGAAGGACTTCTTTTGAATCCATGTTGCACAAGGTGATTGTCTATCTTGATATACCAAGCTCGAGGAGCTTGTTTGAGCCCATACAAGGATTTGATCAACTTGCATACTTTTTGTTCTTGCCCCTCGACCATGAATCCTTCTGGTTGAGTCATGTATACTTCTTCCTGTAAGTCACCATTCAAGAAAGCACTTTTAACATCCATCTGATGCAACTTCCACCCAAACTGAGCTCCCATGGCACAAAGTACTCGAATGGTAGTCATTTTTGTAGTAGGGGCAAAAGTCTCTTCATAGTCTATGCCTTCTTTCTGAGCATAACCCTTCGCAACAAGTCGGGCTTTATGCTTATCAATAGATCCATCTCGCCTTATACTTCACTTTGAACACCCATTTGCAGCCTATGGGTTTCTTTCCCGTTGGCAGATCGACTAACTTCCAAGTATTATTTTTTATGAGAGAATTATGTTCTACATCCATGGCATCTTTCCACAGTGGTTTATCAAGTGCATATTGAACCGTTGTGGGTTCATTTGCATTCAATGTAGACATATAAACCTTTTCTTCATCCTCATCTTCTTCTCTATCATTTTCTGTACCCATTGACAAATCATCAAAGTGTTGACAAAGTTCGTCAACCTCTGAAGTAGATTCCTCTGCTCTCATTTGTTGAGTCATACTGCGAGTACATGGCCTATCTAGAGATAGATCTGGAAGGGAATTCAACTTAGCATCTCTCAAAGTGCTAGTATACCATTTTGGGACTTTCTGTTGTTGTTGTGGAAGTTGAACCTCCTTCTTAGGTTCTTCTTCATCTAGGTATACAATTTGTAGATGTGTCTTTTGATGTGAAAGCTTCATCAAATACAACATCTCTACTTACGTGTGTCTTCTTGGTCTTAGGATCAATCAATCAATAACCTTTTGAATACTCATCATAGCCAAGAAAGATACACTACGGGGTTTTCTCATCCAACTTCCTCCTTTTCTGTTTTGGAATGTGCATGAATGCTTTACATCCAAACACCCTTAAATGAGAAATGGAGGGTTTCTTACCACTCCAAGCTCCTTGTGGTGTTTTCCCTTGTAGAGCTCTAGTGGGTGCTCTATTTAGGAGGTATGATGTTGTGTTTATCGCTTCTTCCCAATATTGATCCTCAAGATGTGCTCCCTTTAGCATACATCGAACCATTTCCATAATGGAACGATTTCTCCTTTCTGCAACTCCATTCTGCTGAGGTGTATAGGTTGTAGTCAGTTGTCTTTTGATCCCATGTTTCTTAAGAAAATCTGAAAACTCTTCGGAGGTGTATTCCCCCCTCGATCTGAGCGGAGGGTTTTTATGAAACATCCCGACTCCTTCTCGACAAGTTTCTTGAATTGTTGAAAGTAGAGAAATGCTTCTGATTTCAACTGAAGAAAGAAAACCCACATCTTCCGTGAGTAATCATCAACAAATAGTTGAAAATACTTCTTTCCACCATAGCTGGTTGGCATAGGACCACACAGATCGGTATGTACCAGCTCTAAAGGGTTTGTAGCTCGAGAGGAGCTAGTTTCAAAAGGTACTCTGTGTTGCTTCCTTGCTAAGCAATCCGAGCACACTCGGTAAGATAGATGAGAGTGGAGGAAGACCTTTCACCATCCCATATCTGTGTAATTCAAGCAAATATCCTGAACTGAGGTGCCCATAACGTCTATGCCAGAGAGAGGTGGCCTCCTTTGTAGTTGCAGCCAGAGCAACATGAGGAGTTGAAAGAGCATCTAGAATGAACAAGCCATGTTTGTAGGATCCGGTTGCAACATGTTTACCACTGTGGGTGATAAAACATCTCTTCTTGCCTTTGACAACTCGAAACACGACATCCATGTTTCTATCCAACATTTGTGTGACTGAGAGCAGATTATTGGCTAATCCTGGAACATAGAGAACCTTCTCAATTTGACAATTACCATCAGGAAGGGACACAAAAACATCCCCTTCTCCCTTTACTTGATAGACTTGATTGTCAGCAATTGTGACTGGCTTACCTTCTTTCTCCGCAAAAGTATCAAACCATGATTTGTCCCCAGTCATGTGTTTGCTAGCTCCTGAATCAATATACCATACAACATCTATCTGGGAAGACGAAGTATGGGTCATGAGCACCTTGTGTGCTCTTTTAGAGTCAAAATTTGAATCGGACCCAGGAGAATCTGAGTCTGAGTTGGAGTCAGCATAAGCAACATGGCCTTTAGGTTGCTTATGTTTCTTGTTGTATTTTTGTTTGTCTTTGCCCTTCTTCTTAGGACCTTGATCGTTTTGTTGCTTGTTTTTGAACCAACACCTGTTGGTGTCATGGTTATTCATATCACAAATCTTGCAATATTTTTTATCCTTCTGCTGATTTTGCTTCCCTTTTCCTTTGGAAGAAGGACCCCCTTTTTGAAACTGACCTTGTTTCTTACCACTTTGTTGTATGGAAAGGGCATTATCTGGCACGTCATCTTTCTGAACCTGATTTGCCTCCTCAATCTGAAGCAAATTTACCAGCTCCACAAATGATACTTGTCTACCAGAAACATTGAGAGAAGTGATCAACATCTTGTAGGAATCTGGCAATGCTCTCAAGATGACAGATTTCAAGATATCATCATCCATTGGTTTTCCCATGGCATTCAATTTGGCTTTCAAGTCAGCCACTCTGCAAAGGAATATATCAATTGTTTCCCCAGAATTCATACTGAGAGTATGTAGTTGAGTTTGAAGGTTTAGAATAGTGGATTGATTCTTTCCTTCATATACTGTGATCAAGGCATCCCAAGCTACCTTACTAGTTTTTGCATCACAAATATGAGGTTGCACCTCATCTGTAGTAGCAAGCAAGATAAACACGAGACTCTTCTTGTCCTTCTTATCCCAAGCATCTTGATCTGTTCTCGTTGTCTGAGGGCGCTTTGCAGTGCCAGTCACTACATCCCATAAATCTTCCAACTGAAGAATGGCTTTCATCTTTGTTTTCCATGGAACAAAGTTAGGACCTTTCAACAACTGTGAATCTGAGAGATACTTGTGAATTGTGGCCATTATGAAGGTTCCTTATATCACCAATTGGTCTCCCTTTCTTTATACCTACCAGATATTTATATCGTAACCATTCAATATATACCCGCCCTTACGTGAGGGAGACTATAGGTATATATGAACAGTATACTACTCAATATGTACCCGCCCTTACGTGAGGGAGACTATAAGTACATATGAGAAGCACAATATATTGAACATAGGCGATATTGAAAGGGCATCGTGTTGTTAATGACACCTACCATAGAAAGTTTTATTCCTCATGCGTGGGGCGTAACTTCCCCTAAACACTTTGGAAAAAAAACTTTCGTCAGGATTTACGCCTAACAACAATCACGATGTGGGTATGAAATGGAAAAAAAATAGATCTGGTTTGCCTTATTTCTCCCCGATGATTAATAGAGAACAAGCTCAGACGTCGTTGTTGCAGCTATATTAGGCGGCGAATACAGTAGTCCAAAGCACGACAACATTACCTGTAAGTGTGGACCAGAGGTATCTCAAATACCGAACACTGTTGTGCAATAAATTGCACAAATAGGGTATAAATTTGGGGTCTTATTTTTATCTGTAATTTATGATTGTTAATGCAAGAAAATAGAATATTTAAATGCAAAACAAATCACAAATGCCCACAAATTTAAACACCTATTACAAATCTAGCAGATTTTTTTACTCTCAAATGTTTTGATTTCCCCCCTTTATCTGACAATTTTGCAAATGAATCATGTGAAGATTGTCCCCCTTTCGTTTGGCAAAATAGAGAAGGAAGAAAAAAAATTGTACCTTAACTCCAAAATTTTTTGATGGAAGCCTTTTAAGGTGTCAATTTTGGACAGCATAGGCATCAATTGCAGGAGAAGCATCAATTGAATAGCTTGGGGCATCAAAAGAACCCCACCCGCCGTCAACAAATTTCCACCATCGTCAAAAAAAATAGGGTGTCAAACAACACTACCACCCGTCAATACATGCGCAGCGAATGGAACCCGCGACCTCGCGGCGATCAAGCACAACACAAACCACGTGAGCCAGAAGGCCCGACGAGAGTAAACAAGAACCAAACAAATCTTATACCTTCGACAATGGAGAGAAGAAAGGAATTTTTTTAAAAAAACCTTATACCTCCCCGCAGCGAATGGAACCCGTGACCTCGCGGCGGTCAAGCACAACACGAACCACGTGAGCCAGAGGGCCCGACGAGAACCTCTGTGAAAATAGTGGGTCTTATCACGTCGAGTGCAAAGGATTTTGTTTTAAAAAACAATAATCCCACATGGCCTATGCTGCCATTGTAGGATTGTTTAAAAATGACGAAGGCCATATGATGTTTCGGTTGCCTTTGGGCAACCACCCCACCCCTTTTGCCTCCGCAGCCACCTTCCAGTATCCTCTGCTTGTTGTCTGCGTGTCCTCCTGCCTGCGTGTCACGTCCGTCAGTGGTTGGCTCTGTTTGTGTCCTGCGTGTCGCATCCGCCAGTGGTTGGCTCTGTTTGTGTCCTGCGTGTCGCGTCCGTCAGTGGTTGGCTCTTGGCTCTGTCTGCGTCCTGCGCGTCAGTGGTTGGCTCATGGCTCGTCTTCCTGTCTGCGTCCACCCAACGCTTGCCTGCGATCTTCCATGCTCTGGTACCATGTAGAGTTTCACGAAGCATTGATTCATTCCGATTGATATCAATTATAAAGATTACAATGTGGTTACAATAAGTTGGTTTATGAAACCAACTTGGTGGTTATTAAACCAACCTAGAGAGCGCCTACGTGCACTACCCTTTTGCTTCAATAATGTAAGACATATATGTATGCTAACACCATTGACATGCAAATAACTCAATCTGTTATTCAATTATGAATAATCACTAGTATGAGCTCTAAATTAGCAAACTTTTTGTAGAGTCCATGTGCCTACCAAAAACATAGTCCAAAATTCATCCATTCAGGCCTTCAAGACATAAAAACTCACTTCAACCCTAAACTTGGCAATTTAGGAGCAAAGAATGGATATCCAAACATGAAAAAGATAAATGTCAAAGATGGATTGATGTCAAATTCAAGAATCAATATTAAAGGTTGTATCATGTTTCCACATCATCAAGAATTATCAAGTGGAAGGTAAATTGATTAAATAGGGCATTTTAAGCAAAAATTAGGAAGGCAGAATGTCAGTTTGGAGGATGAAAACTTGATAGTAGAGTCAGGGAGCTGTATTATGCTAATTTTTCAGTAAGCATCAACTACTCTCGTTTTTTAAGGTAAATTGATTAAATAGGACATTTTTAACAAAAATTAGGAAGGTCGAATGTCAGTTTGGAAAATGAAAACTTGATAGTAGAGTCAGGGAGCAGTATTATGCTAATTTTTCAGTAAGAAAACTACGGAGGAAACATTATAGAAAGTGTTTAAATCATCCAAGAAAGTATTGTCTCAAAAATGACTATTTTGAATCCTACTCCTGTGTATTTCTTTTATTTTGTAGAGCAAAAAAAAGCAGTCTTTTAGCTCCAAGCAGTTTATCTTTTGAGAAGGATTCTCCTTGTTAAATGAATGCTGTGAAGCTCTTTGCATGTTGATTTCAAGTTGCTTACATTTTGCATTGTTTTTGAACATCAAAGAGTATATTTGATTAAGGAAACATGAGTTTCACAACTGACTAAAGCCTAAATTTCTTAGAGGTTCAAGTTCAAATTTTTTTAAAACAATTCAAAATCATTGAAAATTTGTTTGCTAATTCCAATAATACAGTGTGTTTTTTCACCTGGAAACGTCCAAATGGAGAAATGAGTTATTTACTCTATATGACCAATCTAGGTAGCCGTAAAAAAAACCAATAGTTAAGTTGGGAGTTCAGTTATCAAATAGCATGGGCTTAAGTGGTTAAAAATGTAGGCCTTCAATGAGGACACCTAGATCCAATTCTTGCCAAGCGATATGTTGTAATACTACTATGTGGTTAGCTGAAATATTGTGGTAGCACTCTGATAATGATATGGATGGGACATGTTTCAATCCCATATAACCAATTAAAAAAAAATTGGAGTTTAGGTAAATGATTCCCTAATAGTTATAAAGCTCTTGCTTTCCTTTTTATCTCTCTATATATTTTACCTTTCCAATTATTGGTCATTAGTTCATAGCTTAAGCAATCAAATGACATGATACTTCATAGTAACAAGAAATTGTACCACCCCAGAAGTAATTCCTAAGCTAATGACTCCTCTCAATTGTTCATATAACATTGTTGATAGATTACAAACAAGTGATGCACAACTCTCAAAGATAACACATAATTTTAATGTAGAGCCACACACATTCAAGCTTGGATTGATTTCAATTGTCATCATAAAACATTATCACATTATGCCAACTGAAATCCCATATGTAACATTGCATGCATGGCTAGAAATGATCGCTACTTAACTGTATTTGCAATAATAGGAGTTATCTAGAGAAGGTAGAAAACATACACCCAAATCCCCAAGTAAAATTGTAGATGATCGGACCTTTGATACAAACTAATTTGTTGTATGAAGTATACTATTTTCAATTCATAGATTCAGAAGTTCATGATTTTGGATCTTTAAAAACGTTGATATAGACTTTACAAAAGTCATTTAGTTAACATATTCTTACATAGAGGTGATTCTCCTCCAATTAAGGTATCTTCGGAGAATCATTGTAATAAGCCTCTCATAAAATTCAGAAAAGCAAGATGAACACCACTTTGCAAAGAGTGTTAAAAGAACTCATTGGAAGAGGTTAAAAGAAACTATCTAATTTGCAAAAGAGCAATGACTGAAGCCATTACGATCCAAGGTTGTTGGAGTAGCTTATGCCTACTCTCCAAGGCTGTTGGAGTAACTAATGTCCACTCTCATACAAAGCTCTCTGAATGCTAAATATCCATTTCCAAAGAGAAACCATTACCAATCAAGATGCCTCCTCATCACAGCAGTGATTGCATTTCATTTCTTTATAGATAAAGCAGCGAGCAAGCATTATGTAGATGCAGAGAAACAGTGCACTGAGTGCAGCAAGAAGCCAATAGAAGTAATCCAAATGAGCTTCATTTAGTTTGTCTGCAAACCAGCTTTGTTTCTTGCCTCTGCTAGTGAGATCTTCAACTACGGAAATTAAGATACTGCTTAAAAAACTGCCAACTCCTAAAATGCTTAAATACAGCGCAATACCCAAGCTTCTCATTGTATCAGGCATCTGATCGTAGAAGAGCTCTTGCAACCCCACCATTGCAAACACATCTGATATGCCAAAGAGAATACATTGTGGGAGCAACCAAAAAATGCTTAATAGAACTGTTTCATTTGGCATGTCTACCACTCCATCTTTTGCTGCCTTAAGCCTTTTCATTTCTATCAATGCTGCAACAACAATGGAAAGAAGGGAAGTAAACACACCCATACCTATTCTCTGGAGTAAGGTTATACCACGCTCATTACCAGTTATGCCTCTAGCAAGGGGAACAAAAATTCGATCATACACTGGGATCAATACAAGAATAGACAGGCCAATAAAGCCTTGCAAGCTTGCTGCAGGAATCACAAAGTTTTTGCCAATATTTCTATCCATTGTGCTGCCTTGTTTTATAAAAAAAGTTGGTGATTGAGCAAAGATGACTCCATACATCAAACAAGCCACCCAAATGGGCAACAGCCTTAGAACAAGTTTCACCTCTTCAACCTCTGTAATAGTGCAGAGTCTCCACTTGATGTCTGTTTTGTGCTCGTAGTTTGAACTAATTTCCACTGTTGCTTTGTCAAGAAACCTAAGAAACAAAAGCAAAGAAACTAGTGATAATCATGCAGAAGCATGAACTGAAAGGTCATAGACCTGTACCCATGATATCATGATGGATGTTGAGATTATAGAGTGGAAAAAAGGATGAACTTTATATCAGATTGAGTAGAAGAATACTACATAAATGATACCAGAGATATAGGTACATAACAAAATTCATTCTATTTCCCTGATATGATGATGTATCTTGAGGTTATAGAGAAGACAAAGGATTAAGTCCACAAGATCCTCCATTAGAACAATACATAAAAATGATATCATGGATATAGGTACAAAATTTAAAAAACGCACTCTTTTGCAATTGTAAAAATAGAGGTTGACAGGGCCTTGCCTCAATTGTTTTGTAGGTAAAAGTTCTCTGCTCCTCCTCTCAGCCTTCGAAATTTCTTCTTGAACAACACAAAGCCTTTCTTCTTCTGAAGGAACAGAGGCATTCCACTTGTGAATGGCTGCAACAAAGACCCTGATAATTTGAGTTAGTGGGCTAGTAGCACCAGGCAATTTGTGTCGGTACATTTTTGTTCCACACAAGAAAACAGAGAATGCCATTGCCATGGTCACAGTTGGGATGCCAAATCCCAGACCCCATCCAACATTCTCTTCAATATAACTGAGCCCAAAAGCAGACAATACCACACCACTGCATACACCGAAATACCACCAGTTGAAAAATGAAGCCTTATACTTCATCTCTTCAGGATGTTGGTCATCAAACTGGTCTGCACCAAATGTTTCTAGACAAGGCTTGTGACCTCCTTGACCTAGAGCAACCAAGTATAGGGAGAAGAAGAAGAATCCCACCTGGAAAACTGAGGCTTTGGGACAGAAATATGATGTGCTATCACATGGAGAAGGCCTAAAATATGTGAGGGAGGTTGCCACAGTTAATGAACATAGCCCCTGCAACCAGGGAAAATCTTAGTGGCCAATAATGGAACTTAAACCTAATCTAAATTTCCACACCAGAAGAATCCCATTAAATAAGAAAGTGAGAAAGCCTTATTAAATACTAAACATATAGTTTTTACCCATTCCACAGGGTTAACATTATTTGCCAAGGTCTCTACATATTCATACTATTAAGATCGGAGTTTGCAGCTCATAGACATGGGTACTTAACCAAAGATCAAATTGGGACCTTCAGCAAGGCAACCACCTTTCTTGTCATATGTTGTTATAGTGTAAAGACTGAATTGAGTTGCTATGAGGTTTAAATAACTGTGAGAAGAAACTGTGAAATAAGCAAAAATTCAAATGGGTTCAAATATATGAATTAGAAAAATGGGGCTTTGGGTATGTTGCTCACCAGTAGGTAGATAAGAGATGACATAAATATGGTCCAGTACCTGCCCAAATATGAATCTGCAACAAAAGCTCCAAGGAGTGGAAGCATGGTTGTAGTCCCTGACCATACATTGACATTTTTTGCAGCAGTGGCAGTGCTCTCATGCATAATAGTTGTAAGGTATATTACCAAGTTAGAGTTTATGCCGTGGTAGGCCAATCTCTCCGCAATTTCCACACCAATTATTAGCAGGGATGCTTTCCATCCTCCTGTGAGAGCCCTGCTAACAGGTCTGCCTTTAAGGTCTGTGGATCCATCCTCTGCAAAATTGTTGCTCTTTTTGCTGTTATTGGGTGTAATGAGGAGGGGGGATTCAGAGGACTGACTCTCCATGGTTCAACTTGGAATTTTCGATTTTGTGTTGGTGTCTACTGAAATGAGATCTTTGGGTCATTCTATTATGTAGGAGAATTCAGATTCCATTGCAAGTCTTTGTGGGTGGTGAAGATACATGACTATTATAACCATTCAAATTTTATAATATTCATAAGTGGACCACAATTCTTCCAAAAAAAAAAAAACTATTTTGAGGGCATTCTTGTTTTTTATGCTAATACAATGTATTCAGTACAAGAATATTGTTTTCTAATTTTCCTTATCTTTTTGAAAATGATCTTTTACCTTAATTTTTCTTATTGTGATGTCATGTTAAGGTCTGTAGACTCTGTACAACCATCACTATGCTGACCTAAGATGCTTTCGTCAAGTTGGTACTTGTCTAAAACGTCATCACGAGGTCCACTGGTAGATAACAACAATATTTAATATTCTGCACACATCACCCTATTGGCTTTATAACATATTTAATTTTATAGCTAATGACCCTTGACCCCAAAACAAAGTAGTTTTGCCTACGATGATAAAAGAGAAAATGACGGCAACCATCGATCACACACTTGCAGATGTAATATACATGTTTTTTTATTTTTTAATAAATAAAAAAATGCTTTATGTGAGATAAAGGCCAAGCACACTGTCCCATTTCTTATTTCTGGAAAATCTCATGTAAGGAATATCTGAATGCTTGTATGCCATATCATTTGTATTGCATACACTTCCATATATATATGTTTATGATTATTAGGTGTGGTGAAGCCAAAAAAAAAAAATTACTTTTTACTTTCCGAATCACTAAAGTGTTTCAAATTAATACGTAACATATATTATTTAAGATACATTGTCTAAGAAAAATGAGTAAGAGGACTGAATGCGTAGGGACTCTAAATTTTTTTTTTGGTTTTGTTGAACACACTTTCATAAATTTAAATCTTTTTATTTTTGGTTAAATATACTCACACATATAGGCGGTTTCAACTTTGAATTTTTTTTTATGTTTTTTATTTTTGTTTTTTATTTAGAAAACAGAAATTACCTTTTGTCATAGGTAGATCATGATTTTAATTCGTGTGTAATTAGTATAAATTTTAGTTTGTTAGGTAAAGATTAAATCAATGAAATTTCACAGTTAAAAATAGAATCCAGCAAATTCATCAACAGATGTATCCCTTTCAAGTTCTTTACAATTTAATTACGGGGTTGAATATTATTAAAACTTTACATTTTTATTTGAATAATTTTAAAATAATTTATAATTTTTTAAAAATATATTAATGTTCTTTTGAACCTCAAAAGTATGTTATTGATGTTTTATTTAGACACTTCAATTTGATTTCCAATGAGGGATGGAAGCCGGTTCCAATTGTATCATCCATTGTATTTTTGCATTAAAATATTTTAATAAAAATTTAAGAGTGAAACTAAAGATTAAATTGTTTTTAAATATTTATAAAAATAATATATATTAGTAATATTTTTTATAAATAATTATTTTTTAAATATTATTTAAATAAAAAGTTTAATAATAGTAATTATAATATTTTTAAATAATATAAATTTAATTTTAATTATGTTAAAAGTAATATTTACTATTGTTTAAATTGTTGGATTATAGAGATGTAGAGAATATAATATTTTATAAAAACTAATGCAGTTTGAAAGGAATTGATATGTTAATAGTATTATGTGTTCCTAACATATTTAGAAAGACTAAGGAATTTAATTGCAAGGAGTTTGGGTGAACTTGGTTTTTTCAAGGAGAGTAGAGGCTTAAGTTAATAGGTATATAAAAAAAAATATATATTTAGATTGAGAGTGTGAAGGACAAATAACAATGGGTTATATGGGATTGAAGCATGTTTTATTTTTATTACATCATCATTATTATAATTATTCATGTATTATTTGGCAAGATTTAAACTTGGGTTCCTCTGTGAAATGTTGAAAAATCTAACCATTGAGCTAATGTCACTTGATGACAAATAAAACTTGTTAATTGTAATCAAAATACAATTAAGAGAAAAGGGTATGGCTATTTTTTCAATCTAATATAAACAATAAATTTATTATAACTTTTGTTCAAGAATACTTGTAATGTAAATGAAGACTCTATTTTGGAAGCAATTGCAAATACAACTTAAAGAGACGAATTTTTGTTCTGATTTTTTTAAGATATGTATATGATTTAATATTAAGTTTTGTATAAAATTTAATATTTATGATTTTGGGGTTTGTAATAATGCATCTTTTATTGACCTCTTATTGGGTTTTCATTTAAGAGACCTAAGTTCCAACCCCGTTACGAGGGGACTGAGATTCCTCGTAAAAATCTGTGTAAACTCAAATTTTGGAAATTCATTCTAAAGTTAAATTGGTCTTCTTCTTAAAAATGTAATAATAAGAGGAAGTGTAAGCTAGGAGGAAGTGCGAGCTGAGATCTTCAGATATGGTAGAAGAGCATTGGATTTGTTTAGATTTTATCAATGCTTCAAACCCTTACCATGAATGCGATAAATATTATTTTTGAAAAATTGTCGAAGCAAAGGAACTCCAAGAGAAAGAAGAGATAAGAGCAAGTGCGAGCCACGAGGGAGAGAGTGTGAGATATTCAAAGTGTGTCAATACTTCAAACCCTTACCATGAATTCGATAAATATTATTTTTGAAAAATTATCGAAGCAACCAAGAGAAATAAGAGACAAGAGTGAGTATGAGCTAGGAGTGAGTGCGAGCCAATCTTGAGATCTTCAAATATGGTGGAAGAGCAGCATATTCATTTGAAGTGTATCAATACTTCAAACCCTTACCATGAATGCAACAAATATTATTTCCAAAAAATGTCAAAACAAAGGAACTTCGAGAGAAAGAAGGGACAAGAGTGAGTGTGATCCAAGAGAGAGTGCAAGCTAGGAGGGAGTGTGATCTAGGAGGAAGTGTGTATCGGGAGCAAGTGTAAGCTAGGAGGAAGTGCAAGCCAAGAGTGATCCCCAACCTCAACTCCACTAGTTAGTTTGGAAGGAAAGTCATATTTGAAGGCCCTAATAGGAAATGGGGATGCCCTAGCTGGAAGTATGGATGCCCAAGTTGAAGATAAGTAGAAGAGAAAATATATGGAAAGTTCAATCCAAGTAGCAGACATTACACCAGAAATAACCATCAAGGATGATATGATTGAGCATGATATAATGGTTTTGAAAAGTAGGGGGTTAATATATAAGTTCCATAGATCTTGGCTAGGGTTTTTGGAGATTCAAGATTGGATCAAGTGAAAGTGGGGATTGAATTCAAATTACTCTAAGTTTTCTTCCTAAAGGTTTTTCCTTGTCATATTTTCTAATTCAAAAATCAAGGATAAAATATTGACTAGTATCCAATGGTTTAGAGGGAGAGATACCCTATATTTAAGACCATGGAATGAAAATTTTTCTATAGTGACAAAAACTATCAAGAAGCTTCCAATTTGGGTTAGTCTTTTTGGACTTCCATATCAGCTTATCAATAAGGATGTTTTGAAGAATATTGGAAATACCCTAGGATAATTCATCAAGGAAGGACTAACTATTAAGAAGAGAAAGCATGCTATATATACTAGAATATGTGTTTCTATGGATATTTTAAAATATTTACCACAATCCATTAAGATTAAATCTAAATCAAGAGAATGGGATCAACAAGTGGATTATGAAAACATCATATTTTGTTGTCACAATTGTTATGAAACTCGCCACTTGGAAAGAGTTTGCAAAGTGAAACTATGAAGAAATAGATAATTTTTTCTTTATATTTTGTTAGTGTGAGAAACCCCTACAACCAATGCCCAGGGTTAGGCATTCCCATCCCACCATGACCTCTCATAAAGAGAGAGATGAGCTTATCAATAAGGAATTTAACACAAAACCATACACAGACACGTTGCAGTTTGAACCTTGATTACTGAAGAAGAGCCAAAGCCTGAACCATTGCATTGTCCCCCAGGATAATTTTTTTTTTAATCATAATAAAAACTTCAAGGTGAAACAAGGAAACCTTACATTAATAGAAGGTAGATCAAATCAAGGATATTCCACTCCTAAAGAGGGGGCAAAGAAAGCCTGTCTACAACATCTTATGGAAAAGGCCACCATAACTCACTTGGATCAACAATTAGAAGAAACAAAGAATGATATAAGGGATGAAAAAGTAGAATATGTAAGTTCAAGTTTAAAAGGAATTAAAGGTGCAAAGGTAAATGTGGAGGAAAATCCAAACACAAAGACAATAGAAGAGGTCAAGATATTTCCAAGTAAATCAATTTTCATTTTCCTCAAGTAGTATATAATCCTCTCTTGGTAATAAAAGTGAGTGGTATAGAGGTTATCCCTTGCACTTTAGGGTTTCAAGAGCAACATAATAAAGAAAAGAGGATGGAGTAAGTCTATAACAATTTAGGGTTTTTAGAGCAGAATAAGAAGGTAATTTCTTTGGAAGAGCACCCTCGCACTTTAGGGTTTCCAGGGCAATATAAAAAAGAAAGTGCTTTTGAACTTATTCCTTGCTCTACAAATCCTACATAACAAGATAAACATATAGATGATAAGTCTTACTTTGAGCACTGTGAGAAGATTTAAGGGATGGCTGAAGATGAAAGTATTGGTGAAAATGGAAAAAAAAAAAAAGAGAAAGACCCAAGAAGCAAAAACAAAGAGAAAAAGAAACCCAAAGGGATATTGATATGCGAAAACAAAAGCAAATTTCGCAAGTGTTAACAAGAAGTGGAGCTAAATCCACAAATAAAAACAAAAAATAACAAAGAAAAAAATACCTTGGAATATTAAGGGCATGAATAAAAACCCTAAAACAAAGGTATTAAGAAACTTTTAGATTGTTACAGATAATATATTTATATATATAGATATGAAAAAAAGGGCCAGTAAATATTTTAGTCATTGGTATTGAATTTTATCTTGACAAAATTACAATTTCGGAAGGCATCTATATGAAATGATAAAAAGGAGTTGATTGTGAAAACTTGGTAGTGAGGAAGATGACAAATATCTTTGATAGGAAAGATAGTTGAAGAATGTTTTTGATAGAAAGGTAGGTTGGATATGATTTAATTAATTTGATAAAAATGTAACTAGAGCAATGTAATATTTTGTTTTTAATGGGAGTGGCCCTAATAAAAGCCACATATAGCTTATTCAAAAAAATAATGTATCTTTTATATGTATATGAATGTAATAATAATGTTTATTTAATAAACTATGTGTGGCTTCTATTAGGCATTGCTACCATCAAAATAACAAAATATGACCTTGTTGTTAGGTTAATTAAACCATATTTAGCTTTTTTTTAATTAATGATATTCTTCCCTTTATATCAAAATATCTTTCATCTTATCAAATGATATTAGCTTTAACTAGTTAAATTTCTCAACTTTCAAGGAGGAGACCAACGTTCAAATCTTGCCAAATAATACATGCACAATTGCCAGACTATTATAATACCACTTTATGGCTATGATGTAATATGGGTGAGGTCTATCTCAATCCCATATAACTTAGTAAAAAAAATGCTTGTTTCAATCCCATATAACTCACTAAAAAAATATCCTTCATCTTCCTAGGTATTTATGTTTCAGCCTTCATATTTTTCTTGATAGCGTTAATGATAATTTATGAATCCCCCTCAATTGAAATATATTTAGATACTTTATTTTATGCAAATTTTGATTGCTATAAGAAGAGTTCTAACCTCTACAGAGTTGAAAGTTATGATCCATATGATTCTCAATTGAAATATATTTAAATCCTTTATTTTATGAAAATTTTGATCGCTATAAGAAGAGTTATGCTCCATATGATTCTCAATTGAAATATATTTAAATACTTTATTTTATGCAAATTTTGATCGCTATAATAAGAGTCCTAGCCTCTACAGAGTTGAAAGTTATGTTCCATATGATTCTCAGTAAGTGAAGAGAACTTTGCTTTCATTCTTTTAAAAATATATTTTCATTAGGTTTTCTTTACTTTTCTTTGGAAGTACCATCAAAATTATTTTTAATAAACCCAACTTTTAAACATTTCTATTATACCATAGATCCAAGTAAATCCCTTGTTTTAACTCTTTTGTTACAAATGACCCATCATGTGTCTTCAAATCCACTAATCAAGGGGCTAACAACTTTTTTTTTCCCAATTTAATAATTTTAATGATTTTTTTAATAGGTTATATGTGGCTTCTATTGGAGGCCACTCCCATCAAAATACCAAAATATTACATTTGTTGTAGCATACATTTTTATCACAATTTTTTCATTTTTTTTCTCTTAAATATATTCTTCAACTTCCTTGAAGTGCTATGTTTCCACAATCAACTCCTTGACATCATTTTGATTAAGAAATAAAATCTCACTTGCCCAATTGCCTTCTAAAATTTAAATTTCACCAAGATGAAGATCAACACCATAATTTGCTAATTTATCTGCAACCCGATTTCTTTCTCTATAAATATGCTCACAATGCCAAGAGATTGCCTCTAGTAATAGATGATGGACATTAGCAATAATATTATTTTTTATCTAGTCTCCACATCCATTTTTGCTAATAGCATTGATGATAATTGTGAGTCCACCTCAATTGAAATATATTTCCATCCTTTTTCTGCTACAATTTTACTCCTTGTAAGAAGTACCCTAGCCTCTACATAGTTGTTATTTTAAGTTCCATATGATTCATAATAAGTGAGGATAATTTTACCTTTATTATTTCTAAAAATACCACCTCCACCAACTTTTCCTGGATTTCCTTTAGAAGCACCATCAAAATTAATTTTGATAAACCCAATTTTTGGATATTCCATTTTACCATGGATCAAAGTAGATTATTTGTTTTAGTTTCATTGTTGCATATGACTCTTCCATGTATGTTCAAATCTTGTAGCCAAATTATTAGCACATTTTTTTTTGCAATTGAGAATTTCCATGATGAGCACCATATTTGTAGATATTCTGCAAGAGAGGCACTAATACGGTTCAAAACCTGAGCATGATTTTGATATTTATTTTTAAAAATACTATTATTCCTATCAAGTCATAAATTATAACAACTAATGGTAGGCTAATCCTCCAAAAAATATATAATGCTTTAGTTTTGAAATAATTTATCCAACATTTTATCAACTCTTTCAATGTTGATGAAGCTACCCAATATAATTTCATATTTTTATAAAAATAACCCCAAATGGTGTGAGCAAAAGGATAATGAAGAAGTAAATGGTCTGACGTTTCTAAATCCTTCTGACACAAGGCACATATGAAGGTCCATAATATTCTCTTCATTGTAGAATCTCCCGTAAGAATATTACTTTGAACTGCTAACCAAAGAAATGTTGAGACCTTAGGGAGAGCCTCTAATGACCAAATGTTCTTCCAAGGAAAATATTTGGGAGAAGAAAATTTTGATTGTTCTAAATCCTCATATCCCAACTTGACTAAGTATCCACCATCCTTTGTGTAGACACCAAAACCTAGCCACTTGTCATCCATCCACATCATCCAATCACAACCGTCCATTATTTATTTATATATGTATATTTATTTATATTTTATATATTTAATATATATATATATGAATAAATCACAGCCATTCATCATGACTTAATCTTAGCCATCCATCTAACTTGATTCATGACACATATCAAAGTTATAATCTTAGCCATCCATTATGTTTTAATCTTGACCACACGTTGGTGTCGTCGAAACCCTAGCATATGGAAGGCAAGTTATAAAAGATCATTCACTCTTGTGAATGAGGGTTAAGCATTTTTGTTAAGCGATATTTTGATTTGTGAAGGTTTGAGAGCCCTTGCATCCATCCCCATCTAAAACCCTAGCATCTCGCTATCATCCTCTCCTCTCACCACCTTCGTATCCTCCATTTTTATCACCCACACCCCTTGCGAACCAGATCTGGTTCTGCAATACTCTCCTCAAAAACCCTCAGATGCTTCGAAGCATTTCCTGGATGCTGTTGAGCATATTCGAAACATTGCGAGGCATTCATCACCATCATCAAATGCTCCAAGGTGTTTCCTAGCCTTTTAATTTACCACCGATAAACCCTCGAACACTTTTGGGCATTCGTACACCATCAGATCGTAGAAGCATAAGTGTGGATCAGAACAAATGTATAATCTTGATAAGGTAAAATATTTTATTATTTTACATCTTATATTTTTGTACTTTACTTGCATTTCATCATTTATAGCACTAGGGTTTGTAGATTTGCTTTATAGAGGGTCTCACATAGTGGAGCCCTCTCATATGCTATTGACTTTTGGTGTTGTTGATCTATTTGTAGGTATAGAAACTATATTCTTGAAGGTTGTTGTAGCTAGGGTGGTCTCGTAGGGATACTCAAGCCCACCTACAACTTGTTTGGAGTAAAAGATGATGTAGAAGACACCTAATATTCTTTGTAAATAAGGGTTTTCAAACCCTTGGATTGTAACTATTGTATCAATATATATTATATTGTAACATTGGAGATCAAGGCTCCCACCATATTAATACAATATTATCTCTTCATTGTGCAATATATTTTGTGTGTTGTTTTGTATTGTTATCTTGGTGTTGTCGATTTTTGCTTTACAAAATGGTGATCATGGTGGGACCCCAAAGGGTTTCTTATTTTAAATACCTTGTCAATCTGATCTATTTTTTTTTTTGTAGGTTTTTAGATTCGATCATCAAAAATCATGAAACTAGGGTTTTTGAGAGGAGTAAAATTTGATCTATGGTCGCATGGATGCCCTACCATTTGAGGTTTAGATGCCTCACATTTAGGAGATGTCATGCATCCAGGAGTGTTGGGAAGAAACATGTAGGCTTCTTGGTAAGTCTTGATCAAACCCCACCTCCATTTTTTTTTCTTTTTAAAGAGATTGAAAAGAAGATATTTACTTTCTATTTAAAAAGCAACACATTTTGCATCTTAGGCATTTATAAAATTTCTTCATATAGTTTGCACATAGGATAGATTTACATTTGTGCATCCATCTTAGTTGCATTAGAACATTCATCACATTAAATTTAAGTTTTTATTTTATGGTATTTTCCTTTTATCTTGTATGTTGTTTGCAATAAAATAAAAAGCATAAATAGTTGCATTTTAGGCTAAAGTATCTCACTTTTACTTCTTTTAAGTTGGAACAAGTTATTGGTATTCGAGCATACTCCCACTATTGGAATCACTTGATGATTTAGGGTGGAAGAACTAGGTGAACCCTCCACTGTTGGAATCACTTGATGATTTAGGGTGGATCTTAAGAGGTGTACCCTAGGTTATTTTGAGGAACTTGGTATTAATATTCTTGGTCACTAACTTAGTTGAGTAAAAGAGGGTTTCTTGGCATTGTATGAACACCATAGATAATAAAATTTAAAAGAATCACACATAATTGCATATTTCACTTTCAACATCAGTGAGTTGGACTTCATCACCAACCATTGATCAAGACTAATGATGATGGGTTTCATCTCCATCCGTTGTCTTACCCCATAGACACCTTAGCAACCCATGAGTGATTTTTTGGATTTCATCACTAGAAAATCCTCATTTGCCATCCACCTTAGGAATCCATCCTGCATAGTAGTCTAGGCTTAGGCATACATCAAAACACAAAAAAAAAAAATAAAAATTGTTGCAAGACATAGGATTCAATTGTTTGTTTGATTATGTGTGCTTTTCATTATCATTGCACATTTTCACACACATCTCCCACATTCACTACCCTAGTTGGCTCATTAGCTTATGGTTTCAACTCAAAGCCAAGCTAAAATTATGAGTCAAGCATCCACTCACCAGCCAACCCACTTCATCCATGGAGTGTTTCACCTCTTTCCCAGCCACTTCTGTGGATAACCCTACAAGTGTAACATAGATAAGCTATTTTAGTTTTTCTAGGACCTTCACACTTGTATTCACTTCAAATGTTGATGTGATGGATAGAGCTATTCACACTTCCATCCCAGAAATCGAGCCTTCCACACCTACTAACACCTGCATCACATACATAGACATGGATAAAGTTGGAGCTTACTTGAGACCAACTAGACTAGTCTTAGAACAACTTAACATCCCACATAGCCAAGTTCCTTCTTCTTAGAGGAACTTGCTCATTCACATCCCAACATTCAACCAAGTCTATACCAACCCTCTTTTTGAGGCATCATCCACACCTTCACATCACATGTCTCCACCACAACATAGCCAAATCACTTCCATCCCATCTACCTATACTACCACCTATACCAATCCACTCTATGAAGCACATGTCAATGCAACTTCATACATTCCATCTACCATTCCATCCACTACTCCTCATTCTATTGTGATTCCTTTCACAACTTACCCTCCACCAACATCCACTAACATTGCCAACACCTACACCTCACCCACATCCACCTCCATCACACCCACACAATCTACTTCAGAAATTTCCATACAACAAGCATGGCAACACCTCAATCAATTGCTCATGGGCTAACAAGATGCTCATTCTTATCCCCAATAACAAACATATATAGTATATTTTAAACCCCATTCCATCCCAAGCCAACACACCTACTTCACCTCAAATCCATCTTGGGTATCACAATCTTCTCAGGTTGCTATACCCACACCTCCATTCACCCATATCAACCCCACTTCCACAACCCAACACATTCACATTCCCCAAACCTCATCTCCATTTCATCAACAACAATCATTCCATCACCAAGTCCAACAACATGCCCAACATCATCAAGTACCCTTCAATCCATCAAGCCATCAACATCACATTCCATCTCAATAATTCACCACTCCACATACCCCACCTTCACATAATCATCAAATAATTTAGGGCTTCTACACACATGGGGAAGACCCTAAAATCTAAGCAATGCAATAACATATTGATAGCTTGATTCTGCATACTCCTGGTATGATGTACTAGAAGCCTACCTTAAGATAACTAATCAATCAACCTATCCATTTTTTGGTACCATCACCACCATATCCGATAGACTTCATAGTACCAAAATTTGATAAATTTAAAGGGACTGAGGACCCTAGAGAGCACATCAGCACATTTATTCACTCATGCTTTTGGATTCAATATCAAGATGCTTTGATGCTCAAAATTTTCCTCAGACATTGGGGGAGATGCTCAAGACTGGTATAATCATCTACCTCACCACAATATTTACACATTTGAACAATTGGTAGATAAATTTTTGGAGAGATTTTCCCTCAATGTTCATAAGAAAACCACATTGACTGACCTATACAACCTTAGATAATTTGAAGAAGAGTCAGTCTATGATTTTGGAAATTATTGGAGGGTAGTTATTACTAAGTTTCCATTCTCCCTACCAATGGAAGAATTGACTTGAATGTTCACAAGGAGTTGCTTAAAACCCATCTCTTTGTTATTACAACTATAACAATATAGAACATTCGATGAAGCTCTCACTCAAGCTCGTGTCATTGAAGAGATAAAAATTCAAGAGGGTGAGATAAATCCTAAGAAGAAGGAATGGTAAAATAAGGGCCAATCAAAAGGAAATTATTTTGGCTAATCAAAACCAAATCAAGTAAATCAAGTGGTCCTGAGTCAGTTGATAATGACTCAACAACAACAACATGCAACAACAATTGCAACAAGTATTATCAAGTGGTTCCCCCACCTCAACAACTTCATAACATAGTGCCAACTATGGAAAATCACCAACATCGATAATCTTCTTGATAAGATCACATCTTCACACCTTTGCTGAATCATACACCTCCCTCTTTCGTAGGTTGTATGACACCAATGCTATTACCTTACCTAAAATCATACTAGAATATCAAGTTAAACATGGTAAGGGCTATAAGGAACACTTATTTTATCCTTTTCATCGATATAAAGGGCATGACATTAACAACTATTGGTCATTTAAACACATGGTGCAAGATTTGATAGAGCTAGGGGCCATCAAGTTTGATAGTCCTTTGGCCCAACAAAAAAAAACCAAACCTTGGTATATACCAAACACCACTTCCTCATCATGAGGAACAACAATAAATAATAGGGGGATCAAATATTATGACTCCTCCTAATCAAGTCAACCATGTGCAATAATATCAAGGTTTTGTGGGGGCTATTCATGTAGTCACCCGAGGTCAAAGAAGCACCAATAGATAAAATGAACAATAATAGGTAGTTCAACCTCCTATAGCACCTCAAGCAAGTGTGTCTCCACAACCTACCAATTCATCATCACCCATCCATTTTTTTACCAATTCATCCCAACCAATTCATCTTCCAAGTCATCCATCACAATCAATTCATCTTCCAAATCATTCATAAAGACCCATCATCTCATTAAGTAGTCGGTTGACAACTAGCCTCAAAATGGCTTCAACCAAACTATCTATCTATGAGCTAATTCAACAATCTCCCCCACATCATGAGGCATTAATGGAAATTTTAAAATCCATTGAACTCCAATCCCAAGACACTAATGCCTTCAACAATTTTATGGGGAGTATTCAAATGTGCATGGAGCCTTCCATCACATTCTATGATTTTGAAATTAAATCAATTTCATTAGAATTGGTGGACCCTCCATTACATATTATGGCTCAAGTTGATAGGAAGCCATTTAAATGAGTGTTAATTGACATTGGCTCCTCCATCAACATCATCACCACATCCACCCTTCAACATCTCAATCTTTCACCATCACACATAACCAAATCCACATTCACCTTAAGAGCATTCAATGATGCTCTTTGTTCCATAGTTGGCACTATCATTTTACCCATAGAAGTGGGGGTAAAAATATTGCATACCATGTTCCACATCTTGGAGGGGTCCATGGCTTACAATGTACTCCTTGGATGCCCCTGTATTAGGGATATGAGATGTGTCCCTTCCATACTACATCAATGCTTAAAATATGTACATGAGGGATAAGTCCATTGCATACCAATGGACATCAAACCATTTAAGTATTACAATTTCATCTCAAATCCCTATGAATCCACACTTCCATCCACCCACCTATTCCTAACCCCATCAACCACACCATCCACCACTTCTTCATCCAAAGCTCCTATTCTTGAGGAGCTTCCCATCACTACCCCACATCAAGCTTCCACTTCTACACCCCCACCTTCATCATAGTTGACTACATGTACATGTGGTTAAACCCAATCCACATCATCCACATCATCAACATAACATCACTACTATTCATCCACATCATCAACATCAAAATCCACTACCATTCCATCCACATCAACATCATCAACCATCCATCAAACCCTCAACCAAATCCATCTTCATCTCCACCAATAGATGTCTCACAAGTTGATTTAATAGATTGTGAGATGCCATTTCACCATACATCCCTCCCATTATCTAAGTCACAAGTCATCCATGAGCCTTCCACTTCCACATCCACTCCATCCACCTCCACATCCTCACAAGTTGTAGTCCACCTCACCAATCTTGGCATTGGTGAATATGTGGTCCAAGATGTCACTGTTACATCACTAAGCATCCAAATTATTAGGGATTATGGTCATCCATGTGACCCACCCTTATCCATAGGAGTGGTGTATAATATGGGTTCAACACCTAATAGAATCAATTTTATATATGGGGGTGATTATTCATTCGATCCTCCTTCCCTAGATGAACCTACACAACCAACCCTTGCCAATATAGAGCACATGTCTAGGTTTTCCTTCATGATACTTTCATCGAGTCAATTGGTAAGGATATGGCCTAGGATGACATGAATAAGGTATGCATGAAATCATTGACACTCCATATCGAGAAGTGCATGACCATTCAGGTTTAGGCTATCACTCTCATCCTTCCACTTCCTCTTTTGAACAAGATTTTCAAAGCCTTCATTTAAATTTAGAAGAGGAAACCACTCACAATGATGACTTTGAGGAATTTTATGAAGAATATGATATCATGTCGATAGCTTCAGATGAATCTAAAGAGGAATCAACCCCAATCACTCCATTCACTGAATATGATGAGCATTATCTTAGAATGTTCCCCATCCATCAACCCATTTTTTATTTGCTTCTCCCTAGGGAGTGAGTTGAACCAATTGGTGAACCACCACCTCCACTTCATTGATCCACTTCACCAATATTTTGTAACATATGTACATAATAAAAAAATAAAAAAAAAAAATCTTTGCATTGCATGTGCATGGCTTTTGTCATTTGCATTTACAAGTGTTGCTTGTTGCTATTCAGGTTCCCAAGGTTCCTTCATCGATTCTAGTAGATAGGACCAACCTACCCTTCACATTGCCAACTACCATTCCCCACTAAGTCATCATGAATTCTGTTGACTTATTCACCCCACTCCATAATCCATATGATTTGGCAAAACCAATTCCAATTGACATTAGCCTCATTGATATGGAATAGATTTCATCACCACCATCCTTTGCCAAATTTGTCCTTTTTGAGGAATTGTTAAGAGCTTTCATTACTTACATTCCTCCTTCACCCTCCACCTTCACCTTCACTTTCACCCTCGGATCCTGAGGTTTTCTAGGTAGACATAGAAGAGACTGAGTTAGAAGAGTTTGATAATGTCATTGATGATATTCATCTGATCCCAATACCCCATCAGCTTGAGGAAGGTTCTCACATGTCCATTGAAGATACCATTGATGTGAACCTTAGTTCAGATGTAGACAATCCACAAATTATTAAACTTGGAAAATTTTATCCATTGATGAACAAGAGCAATTGATAGCTCTCCTCAAGAGGAAGAAGGGCATATTTGCATGGTCCTACAAAGATATGCCTGGTCTTGACCCTAACTTGGTTGTCCATAATTTAACCTTGCATCTCGATGCTAAGTCGATCAAACAAAAATTGAGAAATATGCATCCTACCATTGCCCTCATGGTCAAAGAAGAGCTTCAAAAGCTATTAGATGTGGGTTTCATTGTACCCATTGACTATCTTGAGTGGCTTTCAAACATGGTACCCATTCATAAGCCTAATAGGGTGATACACATTTGCACTAACTTTCGAGACCTTAACAAAGTGTGTCCTAAGGATGACTTTCCTCTACCAAACATCGATACTCTTGTCGACACTTGCGCTGGCCATGAAATGCTTTCTTTAATGGATGGTTTTTTAGGATACAACCAGATTCGAATCAATCCTGATGACCAACACAAAACAACATTCACTACACCTTGGGGGACTTTTTGTTACAAGGTGATGCCATTTGGCCTCAAAAATGTAGGTGCTACTTATCAACGTGCCATGACATACATCTTCCATGATTACATGCATAAGATCATCGAATATTATGTGGATGATCTCTTGGAAAAATCTAAAACTTGACAAGAGCACATTGGTGTCTTGGAAAAAGTCTTTGATCGACTTCTAGAGCATAATGTAAGGTTGAACCCCAAGAAGTGTGTCTTTGGTGTCACCTCAGGTAAACTACTAGGATTCATTATCTCCAAAAGAGGCATTGAAGTGGACCCAAACAAGGTCAAGGCCATTATGGAGATGCCTCCCCAAAAAACTTGAAAGAGTTGCATAGTTTACAAGGAAATATTCAATCGATCCATCATTTCATTGCACAACTCTCAGACAAATGCAGGCCATTCAATCACCTACTACAAAAGGGGGTGATATTTTCATGGATAGATGAATGTCAAAAAGCTTTTGATGATATCAAGAAATACTTGGCTTCTCCACTAGTCTTAACTCCTCCTCGTTTGGGGTCCCCTTCCATATTTATGTTTTAGCAATAGACTTTGCTTTAGGGACAATGCTTGCTCAAAAGAATGAAAACAATCGAGAGCAAGTTGTCTACTACATTAGTCAAACATTGGTAAGCTATGAAACCAGATACACTTATGTAGAAAAATTATGCTTAGCAGTGGTTTTTACCACTAAGAAACTCAGATATTACATGCTAAGCCACACAACATATGTCATAGCTCAAGAAAATCCTCTATGTTACATGATGTCTCACACTTACAATAACACCCACACCACAAAATGGATAATGCTTCTAACTGAATTTGATCTTGAGTTCATTAGCCAAAAATCCATTAAAGGTCAGGTAATAGTCGATCAACTTGTGAAAGCTCCACTTCCTAGTGATCAACCCTTGATTATTGAGCTCCTAGATGATTCGGTATTTACTATCACTGAACAAGAAGAAGATGTCATTCTAGAGGAAGATGTCGATATCACATTATTCTTTGATGGTTCTAAGTGCAAAAAAGGACAAGGTGTAGGAGTCATGTTTCATACACCCTAAGGGGTACCTATTCCATTATCATTCAAACTTGATTTCCCATGCACAAACAATAATGTAGAGTATGAAGCCTTAATATTAGGACTTCAAGTAGCCTTAGCTATGAGCATAAAGTATATCAAGATATTTGGTGATTCTCAACTTGTCATTCATCAAGTAAATGGAGAATACCAATGCAAAGAACCAGTCTTAAAACTTTATCATGAAGTAGCAATGAAATTGCTTGTAAAATTTGATTGGTATGAAATTGATAGCTTGCCTAGATCGACTAATAGATTTGTAGATGTGATGGCCTCTCTAGGATCATTGATTCCAAAGAACTTTGAAGGAGAGGTACAACCATTAATTATCACAATGATCTCTAAATCTACAATTTCTTGAGTTGAGTCTAAATATGAGAAGGATGTTTGCTTTATCCATGCAGAGTCATATGAGCCTTGGTCTAGCCAAATAAAATCCTTCCTCAAGTTTGGAACACTCCCATATGACATGTCATGGACTACTAAATACACTTTCAAGCAAAAGGTAGCTCATTTCACTCTCTTGGGGGACATGTTGTATAGACATGGTTATGATGGAGTCCTCCTTCATTGTCTCGAGCCTATAGAGGCCCAAAGAGCAATATCAGAAGCTCATGATGGTACTTGTGGTGGTCATTTTAGTGGAATGGCCATCACAAAGCATATTTTATGCATGGGTTATTATTGGCCCACCATGGAACATGATTATTGCAATTATATCAAGAAATATCAACAATGTCAACAACATGCTAATTTAACTCATGTACCATCACAAGCATTGCAACCTATTCAAAGTATTTGGCCATTTTCACAATGGGGTTTGGACTTGATTGGTAAAATCTCACCTCCTTCCTCGGGATAACATACATTCATCATCACAACCATTGAATACTTCACTAAGTGGGTTGAGGTAATTCCTCTAACTAGTATGATAGGACCTAGAATTATGGAGTTTATACTTCAACATATCATCTATCATTTTGGTATCCCCTCAAAAATCATCTTTGACAATGGCAAGTCTTTCAAGAACAAGGATGTTCGAGCACTTTGCAAGAAATATAATATCCAACATAGTTTCTCGACTCCTTATTACCCATAGACAAATGGATAAGCTGAGGCAACCAATAAGACCTTGATTACTATTCTCAAGAAACTAGTCAAAGAAAATCATCGATATTGGCACACTCAAATCCCCTTGGCATTATGGGCTTATCGAACAAGCATCTACATGCCTATTGGGGCAACACCATTCTCATTGGTCTATGGTGTCGAAGCAATCATACCTCTTGAGCTCGAGATCCCCTCATTGTGAATTTCATTGCAAGAATTCATAGATGATGATACTTCTAGACAAGCATATCTTGACCAACTTACACTCCTTGATGAAAGGTGAATTAATACCTTAGAACATTTATGAGTATATCAAGATCATCTCAAGCATGCTTACAATGCCAAAGTCCATCTACATGAATTCCAAGTAGGAGATCTTGTCCTTAAATAAAATCAATAAAATACCAATGCATTATCACATCTTCATGATAAATTCATGGCTAATTGGTTAGGTCCATACATTATCACCCAAAAAGTGGGTCAAGGAACATATAGACTTGCTAGTCTAGAGGGAGAAGAAGAGCCTAAACCACTTAACATCATCCACTTGAGAGCATTTTATGCTTAATGTGATTTACATATATGTATATATACATGGCTAATACACAAAAACATCATTCATACATTGCATTTCACACATTCACATTGCACAATCACATTCATTATCATTTCATTGCATTTCATCCACCATATTAGGGGTCATTTGTTAAGTTTAGATAATAATTGATCCAATAAATCTTGTTGCCTTAATCAGGGGCACCCCCAAGTTCACATCCATTTCATTACACCATTTCATAAGTCAATTTACCATTTGCACTATCACTTCATTATCCCTAGGTGTTTTTGGTCACTCAACCACTCCTAGTGTTTCAAGCAAACTCCAATACATGTCAAGTTTTCTCTAGGACCAAGTCACATTTTCACTAAAGAAAATATTGAGTTCTGGGATTGACTCTAACACTCTTGAACCAAACATATTTTACACATATTAAAAACATCTTGTGTCAAAGAGGGATAATACCATGATTGGGTTGAACCTCAAAGTAAAAAGGTCATCTTTGCTTGTCCCATTATGCACATAGTCCAAAATAAAAAATAGTGGTCTTCACCACTACTCACACTTCCAAAATAAAAGAATGAGTAGTAAGGATAGGGTAAAATTCTCATCACACTTTGGTTGAGAATCTGATTCCCCAAAGCTCTAACTCTTTTACAAATCACACACCACAGATCCTCAAGTTGTAAGGATAGAACTACATTTCCATCTAGATGGTTAGGTAGTCTGAATCCCCAAAGCTTAGAGATCATATCATTGGACTATGGAGCTAATCTCCATCGGGGCTATAGATGCTTGACTAGTAGTGGAGTACGCTCATGCATGGTGACACATCTCTCTTGAAGAGACCTCTGACCACACATAAGGATAAGCTAGCTTCTTGGTCTCCTCCATGATAGGTTTCATCTCAATTTACTCAATATGGGTTAATGAACTCACTTGCACACACATTGGTTCTTGATTGCCTTGAGTCATTACCATGCTCATGATTTGGTAAATGAACATTTCACTGCACACACATTTGGTCTTAGAGAAATTAGACAGAACTTAGTGAGTTTGTTTGAAATCACTAGTATGTTTGAGTCTCTACAAAACAATTCCAAATCAGCCATCCATAAGCCACAACACCATCCATATCATTATCATATCATTACATGAGTCTTCCATTTCACATACCACCATTTTGGTGCCCTTGATTAAACAACAATGATCAACAATGGTCAAGAAAATCTAAACTATGAATGATCATTAGTGCATTAGTTCATTTGCATTCATTCACATCATCATTACATTACCATCCATCACATATACATATGCATTCACACAAACATCCACACAAATTCATAACACAAAAAGTAAAATCCATGTATATATATATATAATCACATGTACAATGAATGCTCAAAGGCTATATACAATGGAGCACCAAGGCTCATATACAAAAAGTGCATCTAAGCACTAGCTAATACCCATAGGTAGACCCCTATGACCCTGAAGGAGCCCTAGACCTAGAGTCACTATGCCTAATAGAATCCACTATGGAAGAAGAGGGTCGATCTGGCAGCCCAATGTGGTGTTGCATGAGTAGATCCTCTAAATCTTGGATATATATCTCTCAAGATCATAGGTGTAGTACATCATACCTCTGATGAGAGTCCCTCTATGCTAGCTCTACTTAGAGCCTCACTATCATATCCTCTCCTTCACTTGTCACACCCATGTACTCTAGCTCTTCTCCATCAAGTCTATCTCTACATCTCGCTTTACCACCATCTATCAAAGTTGGTCTCACTCTACCTCTACCTCACCTACTCCTCCTCACTCTAACTAGAGGTCTCTCTAGAACCTCCTCCATATCATCCCTACCACCATCATCACCTCCAATATCTAGAGGCTGCTCTATTGCATCCCTCGCTTGCCTCCCTTTACTAGATTGATGATATCTCTAACATCGGGAGCCTCCCTCTACCTCCTTCCTCATCTCCACCATCCTCCTTGACCACCTAACTCGGTACCCATGGTGGTTATGAAGTAAACCATACATCATACTCTATTGTGGTCTTGACATCATCCACATCTAGGAGATCTATCTCCTCATCATCCATATAGTCCACCCACCACTCCTCCACACATGGTAGGCTCGACTCATTTGATCGATGCCTATAGAGCACTAGGAGCCTCAAGTACTCCCTACCTCAACCTAAACTATTATAACACCTATGAGAATTAGATCAGCTCCACCTCACTCCCATGCCACCCAACCACCCATCTAGCCTATCAAGTCCTTCATAGCTGCTCTCCATCACTAGGCCACCTAGCCTCCCACCATGGCCTCCAATACACCTGATCAGGTGTCAACCCTACCCATAGATCTCTACACTCCTAGCCACTATGACTAGGATGACTCGATTGCACCTCCTTAGTCACCCACCATCTCAAAGCATAGGGTTGATCCCTATCCCACTCCTCACAAGGCAGGCCCATAAGATGAGCCACACTAAAGTGCTCCCAACCCCAACACTATAATAATACACTACAACCCAACCCCTTTTACCCCCTCATCCTCATATAATATAGCTCAATATACATCTGTACCAATAGTAGGTGCCCATGCATACACTCGAGGCTCATCGATCATATCGTACACTAGCCTAATCATGTTCCATGGGAATCGATACTAGTGTTGTTAGGCACCAATATGTTGGCCAATAAGAACATGATTAAGGTAGGTAATACCTCCAACTCTTCTCACATACATGGCCAAATACCTTATCCCTCCACCTTGGATATTCACATCCCTCCATCCATCTCCAAAAATCCATCTCAACTCATACTCCTTATCATGCCCAACTTGGACATGCAACCCCTCCACTGGCACTCAAAAGATGTGATATACATCTTCTAGTGTCACTGTCATCTCCCTATTGAGAGCTAGAAGGTCCCCCTATCTAGATCCCATATCTTAGCCAAGGCTAAGAGATACCCCTCATCCACCCTCACCACCTCAATCTGTGCTACCCTAGCCAACCCCATATCCTCCAACTTATCCCAATCGGCCTTCTACAAGGCCTTTCTCACCCTTGGTATAATAGGTGAGAATCGATGTCGAGCCTCCAAGATCATCAACTATAACACAACATAATTACAAATACATTAACATCACATTCATTGTAAAAAATCCAAACAAGAGTGCCAAGGGCACTTACCTCAGCCACCTATGCCTCCACCTCTGCTATCACATCCACTCCCTCCATCACCATCCTTCACTCCTTCACACTCCTTCACTCACTCCTCCTTAGATGTTGCTTCTAGAACTCTTGAATGCAAGAATGAATCCAATTTGACCTTTGTAGAACTTTTATAGCTATTTTGCATGCTCAAATGCCCATGGGCATCTACAGAGTGCATTCAAATGCTACGTTACATCTACCACATGGTAGATGCTCTCCCGTGTATTACCCCCAAATAATTACCAAAAGTGCTCAAAAATATAGCTTACCTCCATATAATCACCTCAAATTCCATCCATTTCATCATCATATCATGTTTTGTGAAAGTATAAATTGATTTGGATGCTTCATTTTCATTTGCGACCAAAAGTCATAAAAATGCTCAATAATCTTCAAAAGCCTCAAAATGGTCCAAAATTTCACAAAATACCACATTCATCATCCTAATCATTCATCACATCATTTCATCACATTTTGTGATAACATGGATTGATTTGGGTGGTTAAATCTTGTTTGTGACCAAAAGTCGTAAAATTATCCAAAATTGCTTCAAAAACATTTCAAAACAATTCCAAATTTCACAAAATCATCCAATTCATTCATCAATGCATCTCCATATCCATTTTACATCATACATCATTCCACTTTCCAATTACATTTATCATTGCATTTCCATTCAACATTTTCCAATTCCACTCACATTTTTAAGTGAACCTCGTATCTAGTGGTTTACTCTATTCACTTGGTGATTGCAGTGATTGGTTATCCATGCAATTTGGTAGGATGGGTAGATCACCATAAGGATACTTGCTCATCATCCAAAATCCTCTTGTTTGAAATCAAAATCCATTTGGTCCCTCATTTTTTGAGTGAGACTATGCTCAGATTAATTTTCTCAAAAGTTATCATTGATGGCCTTGTTCGTGGGGCTTGAAACATGGATAACTTTCATTACATCATCTCTTTTACATAGATAGTCATTGGGGATACATGCCTATTAGGATGATTGGTTCCAATTGAAGGAATTTCACAACAATCACTATATGGTCATATTCCCCTATGTCATCTTGCATTTTCATCACTTTGCATTTCAATGATGCCAAAAGGCATATTCTTCAACAGCACAGGACCACCCCAAACTTGGGGTAACCAAATTTGATTTTGATTTCCCACATTGGGATACATATTTTACATCATTCATATCATCCACATTTTCAAAACCCCCTTGCATCTATTGGGGTAAAAATAGAATACACCACATTTACATCACACCCAATTGGCAAAACCCCTTTTCTATTGGGGTAAAGAACATAATCAATCATTGCATCATCATCTATGTCACTTTGCTGACATTTACATCATTCATATCATCCACATTATCAAAAAACCTTTTCATCTATTGGGACTTTTGGAACAAAATCTGCCTATGGTTGTTATTTGCGCCTACGACTTTGTCAACATTGAATAGATGGACTTAGTCTTGGGATCTTCCATCTAATCTCTAGAGGAGGTTGGTTCCTTAATGGTTTTTATGAGAAAAGGGAAAAGAGAATTACTGAAAGAGAGGGAAATATAGTCGTAGCTAGAGCTTTTCTCATGGTACAGATTAAACAACAACTAAGATAAATGCATATACTCTTGTTGTTCAAGCATTTATTATATCTTCACGTAGAAATCATAGTTTTCAAATGTGATTTAGATATTTATCTAACACACATATGTATCGAATTCTAACTCCAGCAATATGATTTATATTATGTATAAGTCCATATTTTAGAACAGATACAATATACAACTCAATAATGTGAATAGAAGCAAAGAATGTTAATACATACACTTGCACACTATGAACCAGAAGCCAATAGAAGCGTAATTTTATTGCTTGTATTCAGAGTACATACATCTAGTCTTGTAAATGCCTAAGAGTCGACCTCTTTTTAGGGTGCGTTTACTATTATATATACCCTATGGTGAGTATCTTTACAATTAGTATATTCTGACATAAAATCAATTACAAGCAATCAGGCTATAATAATGCTTCAATATGTTTTGCATGGCTTCTAATAATAAACAAAATTTGATAGCAAAAATCTAGGATTTGATGCTTCTTTCACTATCTATCATCAGTTGCTGACACAAGCTTTTGAAGGTATGTTTATTTATTTCTACTTATATCTTTTTGAAAAATGTAAACTAAAACTGTCATGTCATGAAATCATGACATTTTCTCACACTTTGGCTCTTTGGGACTTCTTGTTAGTGAAAAATCATCATGTCATGAAATCGTGATATTTTCTTGCACTTTGGCTCTTTTGGGTTGCTTGCTCGCGAAAACCTGTCATGTCATGAAATCATGACATCTTCTTGCACTTTGGCTCTTTGGGACTGTTCCCTACAAAAATCAGTAATGTCATGAAATCATGATATTCTGGCACTGCAACTTCCTTTTCTTCTTCGAACCAGTGAAAACTCGTCATGTCATGAAATCATGACCTTTCTTATGCCTTAGTCATTTTTGCTCTTTATGTCTCAAAAATGAAACACTGGTCTCATGTTGCAAAACTTTGCTATCTATCAAGGTAGTCTTTTTAGACTAACATTCTTGGCACCTTCCAGGGAATTTTTCTAGCAAAAATATTAGAATCCAGGACCTTCATCCATTGGGAAATGGAGTCAAAACAATATGGAAGAGGAGATTGTGGAAGAAAATAATCAAGAAAAATGCATTTAAACAAGTAAAGCATTACCTTTTCAAAATACCTCTTACAACTTATGGATACTTTACTAAAATTACATTAACACCTCAAATAACTTCAAACTTGTTTTACTGCTGGCCACTGGTCCCTCCTTCTATCAGCTGCTTTTGGTTAACCTGCTTGGATTTCTTCAGCTTTTCTATCATAGTAACTACTTCATTGTAAGTAAGGCAAACCTATTTCCAATATTCATCTTCGAGGTCTGAAGAATCCATGAACAACTGATATATATACTGTAATTCTTCCACTTTATCATGGGACACTATCTTATTCCTTAAAATCAACTCTTGTAAACAAGACTTAATCTGTGTGAGGTTCTACACCATAGCAAATATTTGTGTTTCCTCTACAGGTTCTTCCCAATTCTCTATCTCTGATTCATCCTCCATAAAATATTTTAGGGACATTGTTAGTGCATCTTCACTTAAAACTTTTGAATTTTCATCCCACAAATATGGAAGTCCACATTTGTTTGCCAGATTTAAATGCTTCACTAGTCCCTTAGCCTCAACTTCTAACTCTTGAAGGAGTTTGTCACCTTGAGTTACAAGTTTAAACCTTCTAAAGAAAATTTTAGCCGTAATCTTGGCTTGAGACCAAGCTTCACTTCAGATCTTAGCAGCGATGCTCTCTAGCATTTTCTCAGATAAGACTTGAATCTTTGTTGTTGCATCTGATATTTCTTGAAGAAAGCTTACTGAAGATTTTAATTCATCATTGACTACTTCAATTACTTCCTTTACTTTGGCTAGGTACAACAACATAGGCCTTGCTCTAAGGCTTAGTGACAATATATCTTCGAACATTTATTTTCTTACTACTTTGACTCTTTCCTTTGAGAGACCAGATGGTGCGTTCTGCTTTTCTAGGATCTGTTGAAGTTGTTGAACCTATAGATTCAGATATTGAATCTGTGCATCTACCTCTTCCAATTTTTCTTTATATTTGGTTGCTTCATTAGTAGCTTCACCAAATTTATCTTCCCATTTCTTTACTTCTAGCTTTAGGGCCTTTTCTATTAATTTTTGTTCCTGTAGGACTGACTCCAATTCTTTCCTGGCCCCTTGTTCTTTGATAAATTTCTCTTTGAAATATTCTCCATGCAAGTAAATGGTTCCTAAATGGGCTTGAGCCCTTCCCCATTCATCTGGCATGTGTAGCTGGGTAATGTCTTCAGTTGTATCTTCTACTTGATAATCTTCAATGGTCATTTCTCCTTTAGACTTCTTTGATATTGGTGTCAATTTTACCTTTTTCCTCTGCATGGTGGTGGGATCAAGAGCAATTATCTCTTGAGTGCAAGCTGGAGTTTTGGAATCTCTAGTGGAATGAGATGTCCACCAGTCTAAGGCATTTTTGTTTACCTTTCTCAAATATTTTAGTTTTGAAAGAGTCAGATGACTCTCAACATCTGTAGTGGATATGGATTTAATAGCTAGAATACAAATGCTAGGGAGAAATGGATTTGGAACCAATGCAACATTAGCCTCAGATTGGAGTTGTGAATATAATGTTGGTTCTAGGGAAGAAAACCATGAATTCAAAGGAAACATTATATCTTTCTTCGAACTAGAAATGGAAGGAGATTTGTTTTGGGAATGAGTAGAGAGAAAAGAGTGAGAGAATAGGGAAGCCATACCTATTTCTATCTGAAGTGCTTGTTGATTTCCATCTTCTTCCTCATGATCTTTATTGCTTTCATTCATGATAGAATCCTGAACTTCATTTGGCGTAGAAACTTCTACATTTTCTCTTTCATCAACTCTATTTTCATCACCTATATCTTCTTCAAGATTTATTATTTCAACATTTTGGGGAATTTCCCCATGTTGTCCTCTTCTATGTTCAACATTCTCCTTTTTTACAATAATTTCTTTGAAAATAGCTACATTTTGACCTCCTTGAGCAAGGTCATTTGGATCATCAATAGTTCCAATTTGAACATTTTCTTGTTCAGTAATCTCTGTATTTAGAACATTATCTTCATCATTCTGAATAGTTTGCTCATCATCTGGAGTAGTTCCAATATTTTCAACATCATTATCTTGAGCAATTTGCTCATTATTTGGAACTTTTTCAATATCTTGTTTCTCTTTTTCTTGAGTTTCTGCTACAGACTTTAGCCTCTTCCTCTTAATGCAAAGAGGTTCTTCATCATATTCTGTAGCTGAGTTTGAAGGGGGACAAACTTCACAGTTTTAGAGGTTGTAGTTTTACCTTTTGATGAATCAACACCTAGTGCTAGGCATTTTCCTCTCCTTTCTTCCTGTAAGGGTTCAGTGATCCCTTGCCCTTCTTTACCTAGTCCTTTGCCTTCATATCCCATCTTCAACATCATCTGAGCAACTTTTCCATATACTTTTCCTTGTTCTTTTGTGAAGATATCATCAATGGCCCTTTTCTTGGAAGTTCTAAGCCTGGTTTGTGCTTGAGCTAACGGTTGCTCAACTACAACTTTCTTTCCTTTACCTTGGTCAATATTCTATTTTTTTGTAGCTTCAGGACTTGTTGCCTTGCTGCCACCAATGCTAGGAGGTACTTTTATAGGAAAAACCCTCGACCAAGAATCTTGATAATGGTCATAACGAACTAAAAATTCAAGATCATTTTTCATAGGGTACCTTGAATCAATCATATTTGTTTGTACTCTCATGGTCCACCATTCATGAATCTTTCCCACCATCCAATCTACCCCTTTCTTCTGCATTCTAGAAATGGTATTTTCATCCAACACATGTTTAGAATTATTCTTAGGATCATAATACATTACATGTTCATAAAAATCATGCCAAGGGGGCAATGGTTGCATTCTTTCTACATGCCATTCTAGTGCATCATCTTCATTATTATTTCTACAGGCTTCAATATCTGGTCTGATGGATGCATGATAGTTCTTCATTGGGATTCTATTTAAAATTGTGTCTTTCTGCAAATATATTTATAGGGTCATATTTCCATCTCTGAGGTATTTCTATTAACCCCAATTCTCTCAGAGCTTGAGTAATTTGTTCATGTTGACCCTTCTTAGAAATAATAATACCCTCAAATTGAAAAGGTATAGTACAGGTACTAGTTTTACCTATACCTGTACCATATTTGAAATTTATTTGTTCAGTTTGTCTTACATATTCCAAAGCAAATAACTTATCAGTAACATAATGGGGAAGTAAGAAAGGTTTCCCAGTAAACCCATATAACCTAATGACAACCCCTTGAGTGAGAATGAACCAGTCACCCTCTTCAACATGTTTGTTCTGTAGAACTTTCTCAGCTTTTGGGGTTAACCTTCTAATTTCCCCATACATTATTTTTAGAGTTGGACCTAAAAATTCCCTATTAAAATCGTAATATGATTATGTTATGTGCAATACATTGGTCCACTCATATACTGGCAATGTCCTCCCCTTTTCATATTTATCATTTATAGAAATAAAATCTAGCTCCTTAGCCATAAAATAGAAGAATAGCCATACCAAGTATGAAGAAAAATGGAAAGAAAATTGAGACCCTCTTTTCATTGCAGATAAACCTTCATGAATTTCTCTAAAAAGATACCCTACCAATCAAAAAATAAAGGCCTAACACTTTTATCCATGATTGAAGAGTCATAATTTTTTGGGTTTGATAGGTAATTGACTAAGGTAATCTGCCACCCATGAAATTTCTCATCAGTCTTCAGTCCGACCACCATAGCCAATATAGAGAACAATTCTAGGTTTTTGAATTCTGCTAGGTGGATAGGGGTTTTGGGCATATTTCCTCTGGTAGGTGGGTTTTTTAACTGTGTAATGAGGAAATTCTTCATCTTTTTAGAAGGCACAAAATATTTTGCTTGTTCTATGGGGTTAAAAGCCTTAGGCTCAAGGGTAGGTACATAACCAATGGTGAAAGCAAAAATAAATGCATCTGTACTTAGAGTAAAAAGCAATCTCCCTCTATAATCTCTAACAACTTTCTTTTTTCATCATAAAAATTTATGATTGCTTTGACCAATTTAGGACAAGGGTGCACAGGAATGTAAACATACCAGTAGAGTAATGAATGGAAAGCAAAAGTAGCAGGGGAAGATATAGTAATACCAGTAGCCATTCTGTCTTCAATATCTCTTCGAATCTTTTTTGGATCTTTCCATGTTACCACTGTGTCACTGATTCTAGCATCTCTATCGATAAATTTTTCACCCATTTCCTCTTCACGTCTCACTATTGAAGGTGTAGAAGATGAAGCCACCATTGTTGTTTTCTGATTATTCTTCTTCGGAGCCATGAGAGACTATCACACTGAGTTTGTCTGAACTAAACTTGGATTCAGAAAATAGGAATAGAAAGTGGTGCAGTGGAACTTACTCAGGAGTAAAATTAGGGTTTTTCATGTCAATTAGAAAAGACATGCATGATTTGCATTAATTGTGGTTGGTGGGCTAGATTTTCTCGAATCCCTCTGTGCTTTGTTTCTGTCACCTTTTCGAATGTTTTGAAAATTCAGCCAATGGTTATCAACTGTATTAAAATAAATATTACGCTTACCAAAGCTTCTTCTATTTGCAAAGGTGGTTCCTTTTTCCAATCATCAAAAAGCCACGTGGCAAATTTTAGAATTTCTTTTGGTGGCTGATTAGCAACCTTATTAAATGAAAAATAATGCTTCTCAAGGCTTCTTTTATTCTCGAAAGTGGTTCTTTCCCACCAATCATCAGAAAACTACGTGGCGATTTCAAATTTAAACCGTTATACCCGATAATATAGCACTTTCTGATTTTATCTTCTTCTTGTTGGTAAACTCTGGTTGGTTGTGGAATGATGACAAAAACTTTTATAAGTTGGGAAAACTTAGGGAAATATTTACAAACATTGTTATAATGTACATACTATACATAAAATTCTCCTTTTTCTTTACTTGAAGTAGAGCTTTAAGTGAAAAGCATTCACTGTTATGGGTAAAATCATACCCTGCTGATCTTTCAGTTGAAAAGAATTAAATTGCTTTTCAACAATTATTTCAAAAGGGCCTTCCCAAAAGGCATCAAATTTGTCATGGTTTCCTGGCTTAGCTTTTTTCACATTCCATTTCAAAACCAAGTCCCCCACTTTAAATTTTTTGAAAGTGGTCTTCTTATTGAACCATCCTTCTGTGTCTGCCATATGCTTCTGATGGTGATCATAGGCCTGTTCCCTCTGTTCTTCTAGTTGTAAGAGTTGCATCAACCGGGCATCCATTGGTTGGCCTCCTTCTTCATCCATCTGATTAAGTAACTTTAATGTTGGTATCTCCATATGTATAGGCAAAATAGCCTCTTTACCATAGACCAAAGAATAGGGTGATGTATTAATAGATTTCTTAATTGAAATTCTATCAGCCCATAGCGCTTGGTTGATTAAAGAATGCCAACTTCTCTTGTTATCTTCTAGCATTCTTTTCAGGATTCTGAGGAGGTTTTTATTTGTAGACTCAGCTAGACCATTTCCCTGTGGATAGTAATTGGAAGAGGTCTTCAAATATATACCATATCTTCTAGTAAACTCAATCATTTTAGCTTTGATGAAATTTGATCCATTATCTATAATTAGTGAATCTGGTACACCAAACCTTGTAATCAAGCTTTCTACAAACTCGATTACAACTTCTTGATCGAATTTCTTAGTGGGGATGGCTTCAGCCCACTTAGTAAAATAGTCTATGGTAGTAAGTATATACTTGTGGCTAGCTGATGAATTAGGCTCTATTATCCCAATAAAATCTAACCCCCACTATTGGAAAGGTTCTTCAACTTGGATAGACTTTAAGGGCATAGGGGCATTTATGTTCCTCCCTACATATCTCTGGCATTGCTCACAACTCTTAGTTACTTTGTAAGTGTCAAAAAAAATAGAAGGCCAATAACAACCTGCTCTGAGTATCTTCAAAGTGGTGGATCTTCCTGAATAATGTCCTCCAGAGAGACCTCCATGAAACTCTTTCAACACTTTTTGTTTCTTATCCTCTCCTATACACTTCAATAGTACACCATCTATATTCTTTCTGTACAACCCTTCTGATTGAAGGGTGTACTTCAATGCTTGTGCTCTATACCTTCTTCTTTGTGAAGCATTCAGATTATCAGGACACATTCCAGTCTGAAAGTACTTCACAAGATCATCAATCCAATCAGTATTTTCTAGATTTTGATCTGATTCTATGTTTGCCATTACACTCTGGTGCTCTACATGATCATTTGCAGCCTGCTTGGCTAATTCTTGGCATAGAGCTCTACCCCTTACTATTTTTGTTGGGTGTATTTCTACATCATATTCCTGTATTTTAGTCACCCAACCAACTCTCTTTTCACCAAGTTCCCCTTGTATTATAAAATTCCTGACATCAGGATGGATCACATAAACAATGATCCTGCTCTGTGATAGAAAATGTTTAAATTTATTCAAAGATTTCATGACAACATACACTTGTTTCTCAATAAAGTTGTATCTTTCTTCATGATCATGCATGGTGGAACTCAGAAAAGCTATGGGTCTTTCTTCATTGTCTGCTCCCTTCTGTGTGAGGACTACAACATAACTTTCTTGTTCACCAACAACATATAGGATGAAACCTCGGGAGTAGTCAGGATTAACCAACATAGGTGCTTGAGCTATTTCTTCTAGAATATTTTTGAAAGCATTCTTCCTTGGATCTATCCATTTGAAAGGTGCATCTTTCTTCAATAATTCAGTCATTGGTTTAACAATCTATGCAAAATATATAATAAATTTATGCATAAAATTTATTTATCTAAAGAAATATTGCAAGCCTTTCTTGTTAACTGGTAGGGGAAGTTCTAAGAGTGCTTTCACTCTATCAGGATCTATGGCTAATCTAGCTTTAGAGATGACATGACCAAGTAGGATACCTTCTTCTATGATGAATATGGATTTCTTTGGGTTCAAAGATATTCCAAATTCCTTGTATTTTTCAAACACCTTCTCAAGGTGTGTTATATGATCTTCCTTATGATGAGAAAAAACTATCATATCATCTAAATAGATGACTATGATCTTGTTAGCAAGCTCACCAAAAGCCACATCCATTGCCCTTTGGAAGGTTGCTCCAGCGTTAGACAAGCCGAAAGGCATCCTTTGATAGGAAAATGTTCCCCATTTTGTGGTAAAGGTAGTCTTATATTGATCTTCATCTCTGACCCATACCTGATTATACCCAGAAAAACCATCTAGCAAAGAGAATCTCTCTGCTCCTGCAACTGTGTGTAAAATTTGGTCAATCTATGGGAGGGGATAATGATCCTTGAGTGAGGCTCTATTCAAATTTCTGAAATCCACACATAATCTAATGTCTCCATTTTTCTTCCTGACTGGAACTAAGTTCGCCACCTAGGTAGAATGTTTAATAGGATACACTATCTTAGCTTGAAGGAGTTTTAACAATTCTTGCTTCATCAGAGCTTCTATCTTTGGATTTACAGGTCTTTGCTTTTGCTTGAAAGGTTTGGCTCCTTCCTCTAATTCAATGGTGTGTTGGATAATCTCTTTCTTGTACACTTTTAGATCACTGTACACCCAAGCTATAATATCTAGAAATTTCTTGCATAATTCCCTGATTTGGTTTAACTCTTCTATTATACAACTAATTCTAACTTTAATCATTTTTCTCGGTTCTAGCTCAACTTCTTTATACCGATGCTTATCAAATTTTATTTTATGGCCTATTGCCCTATCATTATTATCAAAAAGACTCTCAAGGGTGATAAGTCCCTTGGGGATATGATTATTTTTTAATTGAATCAATCCTTCTTCTTCTTCATCTTGCAGTGTTCTATCGCTCGAGCAGTTCATCTCATAGATTAAAAAATCTAATATTTGCTCATCATTTTCAAAAAATTGCTAGAAGATATTTTTTCTGGCATTGAGGGTCTATATATGAGTCTAACCATCTTGGATTTCTGGATAACGTTGTTGATGGGACAAAAATTTGCTCCCATCGATGCCAACAAATCTGCGTGAGTATTCTGTTCTCTAGGAATAGACTTCATATTTAGAGCCTCAAAGGCTTCTAAAAGGTCCCACACTTTATTTCTATAAGCCTTTAAGTAGTGTTGTTTACTGATACATTTTCTCGTGACTTGATTCATGATAAGTTCTGAATCTCCATAAATTAGTAGTTGTTTAACCCCTAGTTTCTCAGCTTTCCTTAATCCTAAGCAAAGTGCTTCATACTCTACTACGTTATTGGTGCAACTCCATGTCAATCTGTAAGAGAAAATTATTTCCTTCCCTATGGGGAAATCAAAACTATTCTAGCACCAACTCCATTCTTACACCTAGCTCCATCGAAGAATAGCTTCCAAAGTTGACTAGTAGAATTGTTTTCTTTGGGAGTGGGTGCCAATTGCTTTTTTGGTTTTTCAATGGAATAACTTCCCATTTCTATTTCTATCATGGCATTGAAATCCTTTAGAGAAAATTGATCTTCTACTTGAATATCTTCTAAGGTTTCTTCCATTAGATCCACTTCTCCGATTTCCTCAGTCATCATATTTATAGTGTCAGCCTCCCCTATATTTTCTACATGAAAAGTAGATGGTTTCTCATTAAATATCTTGATCCTCCTACCTTTGAAATGTATTTCTAAATGTGAGTAGTCCAGAGATAGGTATCCTCCTATATTTGTTATGAATTCTCTAGATAAACACATACCAAAGTATGGTGCTAAATCTACCACTACTACTTCTTGTATGACCACCATTTGAGGCATCCTATGGAGTTGTATGGGAATGTCTTTAATTACTCCTACAGTCTTAACTGGAGTACCATCTAACTGTAGGACTCTTGGATTGCTCCTAGTATACTCCATCCCCATAATGTCACACACTGCTTTGGGTATCACTGTAGTAGCAACACCTGAATCTATCATGCAGTTGTGTACAACCCACCCTTCCATTTGAAGAGATAAATAGAAGGGAGGTGGTCTATTTTTTCTAGTGGTAGATGTTAGATTTTCTTGGACTGTATTTGAATAAGATATGTTCTTACCTTTATTTTTCATTGTCTTTAGAGATTCTTGTAGGAGGTCAATCTGACTAGGGAACTGAAGAGCATCATACATGCTTGCCTTTGAGGGAGTCTTTTTCATTTCTTCCACTATGTTGAATGAAGATGATTCAACACTTTTTTCTCTTTCCTTGGAAAAAGTGTCATACCTATTTTTGTATCCCTGAGTTGCTTTCGTTCTTTGTCTCTTAGTTAATGAAGGAAATCTTAACCTCTCCTTAGCTTGATCTTGAGTCTCAGTTTCCTTTCGTGGAGTGAACTCTTTACGTATTTCTGTCCTAGAGCTTTGGGTAGGAACCTGAGGTCCTTTTTCATAGGAAGAATCTCTTTTAGGTGTTGCTTTAGGAGTTAGGGGAAAACTTAGAGGTTGAAGCTCTTGAGGATCCACTTGCAGAGGTTTTTTACCTGATCTGGTTAAGACTGCAACTTGTTCTACTATAGGCATCATGAAATTGTGATCAGTTTCTCTAATCATATTTACATGACCTTTCATGTTTTTCTCTGCTTTCTCAATAGCTACATTTTGTACATAATGTTGATGGATCATACATGAAATTTCTCCATGTGGATCATTACATGTGGTACACTAGTAATCAAAATTTGTAGGAGGAACTACAGCTTCCTCGACTTCATTTGCATAAATGACATTTGATCTTTCCTACCCTCTATTGCTTGATTGAGCCACATCCCTTGTTATTTGAGGAAACCTCCTTGGTTGAAAGTTTCTCTCAGCCTCTCTTCTCTTCATTGACGTCATATCATTTGCTAGAGTTTTTACCGTGTCTAGTATAATAGAGAGCTAATTTTCTTGGGTTGGCTGAGGAGGTGGTGCAGGTAATGCGGGAACAATGGGAATAGGAGGTAATATCAAGGAATTTTGAGGCATCTGTATTGCAGGAATGGATGGTTGCCCATTCCATTTTGGAAGATCTATACTTGGAAAATGGGAAGAGCTTGAAGAACTAGTACTGGGAGCTTGGGGAATATCTAGAAAAATTGGCATTATTGCTTTTGGTGGATATCTCCCAGTGGCAATGAGATCTCTCTTCTTTGGATGCTTCTTGGTAAATAGTAGGGAAGGTGAATATTCATGATTGTCGTATTATCATATTGATATCAGAATCAAAAGCTCTTAAATAATAATACATCACTTGTTCTATGGTTGGTTTCAATCCGATGGGCACTCTTTCCCAGGTGTGGCTGAATCGGATATTGAAATCAACAATTTCCTCTTGAGGATGTTTTTTGATAATGTTGAACTGGCTAAGTAGGGAGAATGGATCTACATGCTGATTAAACTCGTCTACCAGCCTACCAATGAGTTCTACCCAAGTTGCAATGGATTGAGGAGGAAGTGCTCTGTACCAATAGAGCATTTTTCCTTTTAATGAAATGACCAACAACCTGATCATTACATCTTCTTGAGTGATGTTGTAAATTGCTGCCAAGGATGCAACATCTAAGCAATGTTCATACATTATTTTACCTGTTCCATCATATGAAGGCAATGCCTTCAAAGCTACATAGGAATCAGGTTCTGGACCACTAGGTTCAATGGACCCGTGTGGTTCCATGTAAGATAAGTTGGTGGAGGAGCGACCATTGTAGTGATTGTACTTGTCTACACTATAGAACTATTGGTAGTTATATTTGAAGATGTATTGACAATAGGGCTAGACAAAATAGTAGGTACAAGGGTAGTAATACTGGTAGCAGGTGGGTTTGATCTAGCAGATAAAATTGGATGCACTCTTAGGCTACCAAGATGTAACTCGAAGAACTCAATGGGTTCTTTAGAGTTTCTTGCTTTAGATCTGGTTATCATATAGGTAAATAATCATAAGTTCTAACTAGATAAATAGATAAGGTATCTCTTAGGTCTATACCTTTGGATAGAGTCACCAGGTGATTTGATTTAGATTTTAAAAAGATCAAAGACAAACACCAAACCTTATAGAATACTATGGGATTTAGGGTCCCATCGGGCATGCCAAAAATTGTTGGAACAAAATCGGCCTATGGTTGTTATTTGCACCTATGACTTTGTCAACATTGAATAGATGGACTTAATCTTGGGATCTTCCATCTAATCTCCAGAGGAGGTTGGTTCCTTAATGGTTTTTATGAGAAAAGGAAAAGAGAATTACTGAAAGAGAGGGAAATATAGTCGTAGCTAGAGCTTTTCTCATGGTACAGATTAAACAAAAACTAAGATAAATGTATATACTCTTTCTGTTCAAGCATTTATTATATCTTCACGTAGAAATCATAGTTTTCAAATGTGATTTAGATATTTATCTAACACACATATGTATTGAATTCTAACTCCAAAAATATGATTTATATTATGTATAAGTCCAGATTTTAGAATAGATACAATATACAACTCAATAATGTGAATAGAAGCAAAGAATGTTAATACATACACTTGCACACTATGAACTAGAAGCCAATAGAAGCATAATTTTATTGCTTGTATTCAGAGTACATACATCCAGTCTTGTAAATGCCTAAGAGCTGACCTCTTTTTAGGGTGCGTTTACTATTATATATACCCTATGGTGAGTATCTTTACAACTAGTATATTCTGACATAAAATCAATTACAAGCAATCAGGCTACAATAATGCTTCAATATGTTTTGCATGGCTTCTAATAATAAACAAAATCTGATAGCAAAAATCTAGGATTTGATACTTCTTTCACTATCTATCATCAGTTGTTCGACACAAGCTTTTGGAGGTATGTTTATTTATTTCTACTTATATCTTCGTTTGGTGAAAACCTATCATGTCATGAAATCATGACATCTTCTTGCACTTTGGCTCTTTGGGACTGCTTATCGATGAAAACCCATCATGTCACGAAATCATGATATTTCCTCACACTTTGGCTCTTTGGGACTACTCGCTAGCGAAAACCTATCATGTCATGAAATCGTGACATCTTCTTGCACTTTGGTTATTTTGGGCTGCTTGCTGGCGAAAACCCGTCATGTCACGAAATCACGACGTCTTCTTGCACTTTGGCTCTTTGGGACTGTTCCCCTGTAAAAATCAGTAATGTCATGAAATCACGACATTCTGGCGTTGCAACTTCCTTTTCTTCTCCGAACCGATGAAAACTCGTCATGTCACGAAATCGTGACCTTTCTTATGCCTTAGTCATTTTTTCTCTTTATGTCTCAAAAATGAAACACTGGTCTCATGTTGCAAAACTTTGCTATCTATCAAGGTAGTCTTTTTAGACTAACATGGTAAAAACATAACACATAATCACCCACATTGGCAAAAACCCTTTCATCTATTGGGGCAAAAATAAAACACATCATCATCCACATTTCCAAAAACCCCTTGTATCTGTTGGGGTAAAAAAATAGAACACATCATTAATAAGTACTTAGTTTTTTTTCTCATTAGCCATGTGAAGTGAAAATAAGTTTGTGCTAGAGAGCAAAAATGTCTTCAAGCGAGTGAGTTTTTTTAGACGAGCGAGTATCTTCAAGTGGGAAGATAGATTTTCAAAAGGGTTTTTTGTCCCGTAGAGCATCCCTTCAGGCAAAGCATGTGGTGATGAGTCAACGGGTCTAGAATTGGATCCTAATAATCTTGACAAGATTTTGGGGTTTGGAGAACCTTTTCGGGGAAAAGACCCTTCGAGACAAGAGTGGGTCCCCATGGGTTTATTTTGCTAAGAAAGTTAAAGGTCGAGAGCAATCCTCCTTACCCACTAGAGGGTTTACTTTATTCCCTTCAGGTGATAATCTGGTAATCCCTAAAAATCTTATGGTTGATTATCTTTCCATGGAATCTCACAACCTAGTTGGGAAATTTGTTGGTGGAAGGCCTGACATGGAGTCTATTCGGTGGTGGGCTTGCACTAAATGGAGAACCCTAGGTAACATGGAGCTTGTTGCCCTTTCTTAGGGTTTTTTTCTTATTCACCTTAACAACCCAAAAGATACCTCCAAGATCCTTACAAGTGGACCATGGTTCTATGGTTGGAAGAGCCTCTTCATCCGTAAGTGGGGAGAAGATTTTAATTTAGAGATCCAAAGCATAAATTATGCTCCAATATGGGTTCATCTTCTAGATATCCTAGCCAATTTTGGCATGAATATATTTTGTAGGGTATTAGCAGATATATCGAGGAATTAGTTGCAATTGATCCTACTACCTAAGCTTGAACTCAAATGACCCATGCAAGAATATGCGTTAATGCAAATCTAGATTCACAACTTCCTACTCGCATAAATTTGGTCTACGGTTCCTATCACAAATGCCAGGCTATTGAGTACAAAAACAAGCCTGCATTTTGCATTGAGTGCAAATATCAGGGTCATATCAAGTCCCAATGCCCCTCTCTCAAACCTAAGGAGATGACAAATTCCAAAGCTCCCAACACCTTTCAAAGTGGGTTTTAGGCTGGGTGCCAAGGCATTAGGTTCCAAGGGATGTAGAATCATGTTGGCTAGTTCCAAAAAAGGAACCCTAGTTTTGATGCGCTCAAAGGGAAGTAGATCACAATCCCAGAATTTATGGATGACCAATCCAAGGTAAGCTCCCCTTTTGCTTTCCAAAACCATTTTGATGTTTTATCTGAGAGTCTTTTTTTGAAGTCCAAAATTGTTGTTGATGACCTAGGCCATGATATTGCCCTTGTCACCCAAGAGGAACCCCAGTCCCCTTCAAGATCAGGGCCTTCTCACTCTCCTTTTAAACCCCAACCTACTCCCGAAGGCCACATCAAAACTTGTAGTCCCACTCAAGATAAACCTAAATCTGAAGGTTGTAACCCTAATCCAGCCAAGCCTGATTTCAGTCCTATTAACACCAGAAGTTTCAAAAAAGCTTCTATAGACTTTGGTAGTGACAAAAATAAAGGATGACCCTCCATTAATGATCAGAAGAAGAAGGAAACTAAAAATAAAATTGCTAATGGCATTCAGAAGACTCTATTCCCAGACTTATTTGGTCAGGAGAAGGATGACTCAAAAAACCCAAACCTCCCTCACATCAGTCAAAGGGAGGTCGAAAAATATCCAAAATTTCTAAATGAGGATCCTCTCATGGAATGTGAGAGGTCTCAATAGTGCTGCTAAGCAGAGACTTGCAAGCACTTTGAGGAAAGAATACAGACCTACTATCATGCTCATGCAAGAAATAAAGCTTGATCTGGATAAAACTCAAAAAGTTGCTAAATCTATTTGGAAAAATAGTGATTTCACTTTTAGTCCTGCTCAAGGCACTTCTGGTGGCTTACTCTGTTGGTGGGACCCTAGCAAAGTGGAAGGCAAAATCATTTCTTCATCTGACAGAGTTCTTAACATGATGTTTTATTGCAAGGATGGCAAATATTCATGGGTCCTTTCAAATGTCTATGCCCCTAACAATCCAAACAACAGAAATTCCTTATGGGGTACTTTGAGTCATATGAGGAATGCTTTCAAAAACCTCCCATGGGTTATTGTGGGAGATTTTAATTCCCCTCTGTTCCCTTCAGACAAAAAATGGGGAAGTATCATTCCAACTAAAAGTATAGAATATTTTCACAACTTTGTAATCGATAGTGAACTGATGGATGTTCAAATAAAAGGGGCTAAATTTACATGGAGCAATAGAAGAATTGGGGATCAACATATCCAAGTCAAGATTGATAGATTTTTCCTATCCCAAGAAGCTATTCTTGTTATGGGTGATGCCACTCTCATATGTCTACTGAGAATAGGGTCAGACCACTGCCCTCTTTTGTTTGAAGCTGACAAGGGCCCCATTTTCAAAACCCCCTTCAGATTTGAAGCTATGTGGACTCAACATCCTGATTTGAGGAACCAAATCACTGATTGGTGGCAACAGGGTTTTTCGGGGATAATTACTTCTCAAGTTTCACAAAAGCTCAAGGTTGTCAAAGAAAATCTAAAAATTTGGAACAGGGAAGTTTTTGGTAATATTTTTGAAAATAAAGAGTAGATTCTGAAGAAACTAAAAAACATTGAACAACAAATTTAGAATGGTCAGTTGAGTGATCAAACCAGAAATGAAGAGAAACAACTTCTAGCTGACTATCACAACATTTTGGCCAAAGAAGAGATTTTTTGGAAATAGAAATCTAGAGCCCTATGGCTCAAGGAAGGGGATTCAAACATGAAATTCTTTCATGCTTCCACTCTCAAGCACAAAAGTTCAAACAAAATCAGGGAATTGATCAGAGGTGATGGCTCCACTACTAGGGATATTTTTGAAATTTAGAATGAAGCTTCCTCTTTCTTTGATGACCTTTTGGGAACCAATCCTCATAATTCCAACCAAGCCAATAATATTTTGCTCTACCACATCCCCAAGTTGGTCACTTCTGCTATGAATTCCATGCTCATAAAGCCCCTTTCCTCTGATGAAATAAAAAAAGCCTTATTCTCTATGCACCCTGACAAAGCCCCTAGGCCTGATAGTTTTTCCCCTCGATTTTTTCAGACCTTTTGGGATATCATTGGTCCAGATATCTGCAATGCCATCAGAGAACTCCAGCATTCCAAATCTATCCCTAAAGGCATAAATTCTACTTTCATAGCTCTTGTTCCCAAAGGGCCTATGTGCAAATCTATGGCATATTTCAGACCTATCAGTCTGTGTAATGTGATCTACAAAGTTCTCACTAAAGCTCTAGCAACAAGACTTAAAGAAATTCTTCCCCAAATCATTGATCCTTGCCAAGGTAGCTCTATCAAAGGGAGGTCAATAACTGATGGTATCATAACTTTACACGAAGTCCTTCACTCTATCTCCCAAAATAAAAAAGTTGTCCTTTTCCTCAAGATTGACATGAATAAAGCTTTTGATAGGGTTAATAGAGATTTTCTTCTTGTTGTCCTTCTCAAGTTTGGTTTCCACAAAGATTGGGTTGATTTAATTCAAGGTTGCATTTCTAGTCCCTGGTTCTCAGTTCTAGTGAATGGGTCTACAACAAGTTATTTCCCAAGCAATAGGGGCCTTAGGCAGGGAGACCCTCTATCTCCTATTCTCTTCATTATCCTTGTAGAATCCCTTGGAAGAGCTCTCAAAGCTGCCTACTCCAATGGCTCAATCTCGGGCATCAAAGCTGCTACCAGTATGAGGCCTTTGTCTCATCAATAGTTTGTAGATGACACTATCTTAGCTACTCATGCATCAGTTTGGGAAGCAAAGATAATTAAAATTATTTTAGATCTCTATGAGGAGGCTACGGGTCAAAAGATCAACTATGCTAAAAGTAAGGTTTTCTTCATCAATACCCCCCCAAACAGGCAGGTCAAGATAGCCCGTATTTTTTAGTGTGTCATATTTGAGTTGCCTACTTACTATTTGGGCCTTCCGTTCTTTGCTAATGGACCTAAAGAATCTATGTGGAGCAATGTCATCAAAAGAATCAACAAAAAACTTGCTGGCTAGAAAGGAAACCTTTTATCTCTAGCAACAAAGGTAACTTTGATAATGGCCTATCTTCAAAGTATTCCAGTGTACTTTATGTCTATTTTCAAAGCCCCAGCTTCTATCTATACTAAAATTGAGCAGATTCAAAAAAGGTTTTTGTGGGTAGGGTCAGAAGACAAGAAAATGTTTCATTTGGTAAGCTGGGAAAAGGTTTGTTCTCCTAAGAGTCAAGGGGGCTTGGGTCTTCGAAGAATCAACAACATGAACATTGCATTATTAGCCAAACAAGCTTGGAAAGTGTTTACCAACTCAAATCTTGAATGGGTTACAATTATAAACAAGAAGTACATCCAAAACAGGAGCTTCATGGATGAAGATATTCCCCAAAATGGATCCACTTTTTGGAAATCTATCCTTCAAACCAAATTTCTTATTCAAAAAGGAACCAAATGGCAGGTTGGAATAGGGGATAGAATTAATTTTTGGACTGAAAGGTGGATTATGAACCAGCCACTCAGTGAAGACAATGTGATTTCAGTGCTGCAACCTTCCTTGGAGGCTCTGATAGGTAGTAAGGTGGCATATTTCATTGACTCATCCATTGAACCTAGAAGATGGAAGGAGATCCATTCTAATTGTTTTCCTAATGCCACTATGGAATTATCCACCTTGTTGAATGCAACAGTCATCCCTTCTGGCACTTCCCATGATACCCCTATTTGGAAAGAGACTGATTCTAGTTGTTTTTCTATCAAGACTGCTTACCATATGACCACCAATTTCCAACCTGTCCTCATTCCTTTCAATCTCGTCTGGCACAAGCATCTTATTCCAAAAGTAGCCTTTTTTTCCTGGTTGGCCATACAAAACAAAATTCTCACAACTGATAATCTCATGAAAAGAGGTATGGTGATCCCTAATAGATGTCATTTGTGTTTGACTGAGTGGGAGTCTATCTATCACATTTTTTTGGAATGTTCCTTTTCCAAGCTTGCCATGGACCACTTGATGACCACTTTCCAAATTTCTTGGGTTCAACCAAATTCCCTATCTCTTCTATTCATTCAATGGCCCACTCCTTTCAAAAATCCTAGGCTTTCCTCTTTATGGAAGGTATGCCTCCACCACCTCCTGTGGCATATTTGGCTTGAGAGAAATAGCAGAGTCTTTTCCAACACTTCAATTGACCCTATCTCTGTTGCCAACAAAGTTGTCATCTTTGTTGTTGAAAACTCCCAGCTTTTCCCTTGTCCCAAGGCCCCTGATCCTGGTCTTGAGTCTTCTCTTTTCCTATCTCTCAAAATTCCCCACAACTCTAGCTACATTCCCTCAACCCCTCATCCCAGAATGGGTGCTCATTGGTCACCTCCTTCGGTGGGGTGGCTTAAGCTTAACTATGATGGTGCCTCTAAAGGGAATCCAAGAACTATTGGAGTTGGAGGTTTGGTTAGAAACCATGAAGGTCAGATCATTGTGGCTTATGCAGAGCATTTAGGCCTTCAAAATAATCACTATGCTAAAGCTCGAGCCTTGTGGAGAGGTTTAGATATGCTAAAAGACTACAAAGGTAATTTACAAATCGAAGGAGATTCCTTGAATATCACTAATGCTATCAACAACAACAGGGTTCCCTCATGGAACGTTAGAATGATCATTCAGGAAGTAAAATAATACCTTCAAAATTTTAGTAATATTGTGACCAATCATGTTTTTAGAGAAGCTAATAAGTCAGCTGATGTTCTTGCCAATATTGAAGTTTTACAGAAACCCCCATCCATTTAGCATCGGAATTTCCCACAGAATGTTTTAAATGTTGTTGATGACTTGGCATGGCTCTATTCTATAAAATCATTTTTTTTTCATCGTTGTTCGCTTTTCCATGCAAACTGTGCAAATTTCCAAGGTTTTTCGATCCCCTCAACACATTTTGGATGACGACAATGACAGTCCTGATAAAACTACAACTATTCAGAGCAAGATCTACCTAACCATCCTCAACAATTTCATCAATGTCGTGGATGGGATCAGTGAAACCCTGAAGGATCTGGTAAAGAATCATGCCAAAGAAAACTATGGGAAAGATGATAGTGCTATTGCTTAGCCTCAGTTTCGGGTTCTAGCATGGTCGTTTTTCTCTGTGTAATTTTCTAGTGTTATTTTTGGGTTTTCTCCCCTATGTGGGAATGTCAATATTTTTGTGTGGCCCTATTTTTCTTTGTGAGGGACCTTCTATGGTTTTTTGTACTCCTATTTTAACCCCTGTGTGGATTTATTATGTGTCTAGTCTTCTGTCCAGCTGCCCCTGTATGGGTAACACTAGGATTTTATCCTTTCTATCTTTTGCCCGTGTGTGGGAATTTTGGCTTGCTCAAATCTATATGGGTTCAAGATTTTGTGTTTTGCTGGTAACCCTTGAGTGGGTCCTTGACTCAGATCTCATGCTTTTGTACTTGGTTTTGGGAACCAGTTAAAACCCAGATAATAATATTTTTACACCTACCAAAAAAAATAGAATACATCATTCACCCACATTTACACCCACATTATCACCCACAATTCTATCAATTGGATCGTGAGATTCATTCTTCACTCATTTTCCAATTGAGGGGGTAAGCTACACCCACATTCTTTTTGTCTTCAGGATCTTCTTATGCTCCAAGGAAAGAAAGGTGCTTCATGAAACTAGGTGTCCCTTATTTTTGCACTGCATTGTGTTTCACGCAACACAATACAAAAAGGGGCATATGTAGACACAAAAATCTAGCCACTTGTCATCCATACACATCATCCAATCATAACCGTCCATTATTTATTTATATATGTATATTTATTTATATTTTATATATAAATATAAATATTTTATATATTTATGTTTATATATTTAATATATATATGTGAATAAATCACAACCATTCATCATGACTTAATCTCAGCCATCCATCTAACTTGATCCATGACACACATAAAAGTTATAATCTTAGCCATCCATTACGTTTTAATCTTGACCGCATGTTGGTGTCGTCGAAACCCTAGCATATGGAAGACAAGTTATATAAGATCATTCACTCTCGTGAATGAGGGTTAAGCATTTCTGTTAAGCGATAATTTGATTTGTGAAGGTTTAAGAGCTATTGCATACATCCCCATCTAAAAATATATCATATTTGAAGAACACAAGCTTATACTGAGAGGGGGGGTGAACAGTATAAGACCTCTTTTAACCTTTTCTTTCAAAGCAGCTTTCAATTCAATAACATGCAGCATAAAGATAGCAAAAATCAAAACAATGCACAAAATACAATCCACAAAGTGACACAACAATTTACGTGGTTCACCCAAGGTGGGCTACTCCACGGATAAAACTTTCCTCTAAAAGTTATATCAAAGTCCTCTGGGAATCCTTCCCGATTACAATGTTTATGAGCCTCGGCTCAAAGGAGATACCTTCCCCTAATTCTGCTTTGTCTGGTGATCCTCTAGAAGACCTCTACCTCCTCTGCCCTTAGCAAGTGGAACTCTATCCATAGAAGACACCTGTCTTCCCTGCTCTAGTTGGAGATCTCTGTCCTCAACTCTGTCACCGCAAAGCTGGTCCTCGAATTTGCACTAAATGCAGTCCTTCGGTCTAGCACAAATGTCCTCTTCTGCCTCAATCTCTGTCCTCAATCTGGTCCTCAAAAATGGTTAAAGAAAAATGGTTCACAAGCTTTCAAATGCTTGCTCAATGCTATCCCCAAGTCTTTACTGTTCTGTCACAAGCTGTATTTGGTCGAAACCAACTCTCGCACGATTAGTTCTACGCAGTCACAGCAGTACACAGCACTTCGGCTATCGAACTCTTCACTTCTATGCGCTTGTCTCCGAATGTCGCAACACCAATAGCTTTTGCTCCTTTGCGCATCCATCGCAGTATAGTCTTCACACACTCTACACAACCACAACAACACAGACTTTGCACACTCTGCTTCTCGACGATCGAACTTCTCCCCCGCACTTTATTTTCGTAGATCGCACTTCGAACGCACACTTCGATCGATGATCAAATCTCCTCAAACAGCCCTCCTTTTATACTCATAATCTCAAGATTAGAACCTTGATCTTAGTCGGTTGTTTACCCTTTAATCACGTCGGCTGCAAAACCCTACGTTGCGTCGGCCCAGATTTAACTCTGTCGGCTTCACTGCCTCCCTGTAGCTTCTGGCGTGAAACTACAACATGTCGCGATATCGTGACATCTTTGCCTGCCGTACACCTTCTATGCTTGTTGTCATGAAATCGTGACACTACTGCCTTTGTCGACCTCCTTACCGCTTATGTCACGAAATCGTGACACTTCTTGTCTTTGCTGACGTCATCTTCTCTTCTATCGTGAAATCGTGACCCTTCTATCTTCATACCCTTCCTCTCAACTTTTGTCATGAAATCATGACACCTTTGCCTGTTGTTGACGTCATCACACTCTCATGGAAATCATGACACTTTAGTCTTCATGGCCTTCCTCTCGATTTCTCTGAAATCATGACACTTATGACTCTTCACTTCTGAATCATGACACTTTTACTCAACTGTCATGAAATCGTGACACTTACTGACCTTTATCGTACAACTTCTTTGTAGCCTATCATGAAATCATGACACTTCTAGCTTTCGAACGCTTTCTCCACTAAATCGTGACACTTCTTGTACGCTTTCTCCACTACCTGTCGTGAAATCATGACGCTTCTCCTTTCAGGCTCTTCTCTTTGCTGCAAGTCATGAAATCATGATAGTTCTCACTTCGAGCTTTTCAGCATGTCATGAAATCATGACAGTCCTCAACTGGAACTTTGCATCATGTCACGAAATCGCAACAGTCCTCACTTTGTCTTTTGCAGCATGTCACGAAATCATGACAGTTCCTGAATCACTTTCTCTCTCTTCAATCTTGTCATGAAATCATGACAGTTAACACTGTAGACTTTCTCTTCTACAACATGTCATGAAATCGTGACACTTTTCCTTTTGGACTCTCTCTCCTGCAACATGTCATGAAATCGTGACACTTGCTCGTCCGAACAACTTTCCTGGCAATGTGTCATGAAATCGTGACACTTTTCTTTCTCTGCCTTCCTACGCTTCTCGAGTCACGAAAATGCGACATGTCACGAAATCGTGATAGTTTTCTCTTCGTCTCTGCCTTCCACATGTCACGAAATCATGACAGTTTTGCCAGAACTTTCTCTCTCCTCAAACATGTCACGAAATCATGACAGTTTTTCCAATCGCCTGCAAACTTTTTCTAACTTATCTTTTTCTTGATCTTTTGCAACTGGGCTACTCTGATTTTCTTGGAGACTTACTGACCAGCTGAAACCTTCATCAAAACACATTCTTTGACATAAAAACAAATTGCTTCAAGAACTCCTTGACATCAATGACAACAACTATACTTGAGCAAAGGCAATGTACTCAAGGTACCCAAAATTGCCAACAATCTCCCCCTTTGTCATTGATGGCAAACCTTTACTAACAACACATCTTCAAGAGCCAAAACTGAAATTAATCAGGACAATCGAGAATATTTCTTTGAAGTTTTGCTCCCCCTGACTTGAAGCTTTCCTCTTCACTTGAAGCTCTCCCCCTTACTCATATCTCTCCCCCTTTGTCATCAATGGCAAAGGGTCACCTTTGGGGCTTGGGACTAAGAATGAGCCTCTTAGCTTAGTCCCTCCCCCACCTCCTGATGAGGTGATTAATTCTGGGGTGGGAGTACAACTCCCAATTTCTCCCTTAGATACTCAAATGTATCTTTCGGAAGAGGTTTTGTGAAGATATCTGCAATCTGCTCTTTAGTAGACACATATTCTACCTTGACCTATTTATCTTGCACTTTCTCCCTTAGAAAGTGATACTTGATGGAAATATGCTTTGTCCTTGAGTGCATTACCAGATTTTTGGAAATACTTATGGCACTAGTATTATCACAAAATATGGAGATGGGTTGTTCATGCTTGACTTTGAAATCCTCCAAGGTGGTTTTCATCCATAGAACTTGTGTACACCCAGCCACTGCTGCTATATATTCAGCTTCTACTGTAGATAAAGAAACTGAAGGTTGTTTCTTACTTAGCCAAGAAACCAAACTCTTTCCTAGAAAGAATGCTCCACCACTGGTGCTTTTCCTGTCATCATTACTGCCTGCCCAATCTGCATCTGTATAGGTTGTGAGAGTGAAATCATCACCTTTGGGATACCAAAGCCCAAAGTCCATAGTTCCCTTCAGATATCTGAATATCCTTTTAACTGCTATAACATGAGAATCTTTCGGAGCAGCTTGAAATCTGGCTACTAACCCAACAGCCTGCATGATATCTAGTCTGGTAGCTGTAACATATAATAAACTGCCAATCATCGATCTGTACAATTTTTGATCTGCCACTGGAGATTCATCATCTTTACTCATCTTGCACCCCGTAGTCATTGGAGTACATACAGGTTTGCTGTCCATCATCCCAAATTTTTTTAACATTTCTTTGATATACTTTCCTTGAGAGAGAAATATACCGTCTTTTGATTGAGCAATCTGAAGACCCAAAAAGAATGACAACTCTCCAATCATAGACATCTCAAATTCCTTTTGCATGGTGTTAGAAAAATATTTGCACATCTGGGTATTATTTCCCCCAAAAATGATATCATCAACATAGACAACTACAATCAGCATATCATTACCTTTATCTTTTATATACAAATTGCTATCTGCCACACCTTTCCTGAAACCTTGCTCATGAAGGTACCTGTCAAGTCTTGAATACCAAGCCCTAGGTGCTTGCTTTAACCCATACAAGGCCTTTTTCAGTTTGCACACATAGTCCGATTGATCTGAGAGAGACACGCCTTCTGGCTGTTCTACGTAGACTTCTTCATCCAAAACTCCATTTAAAAAGGCTGATTTCACATCCATTTGATACACCTTGAATGCTTTGAAGCTTGAAAGGGCCAAAAACATTCTGATGGCTTCGAGACGAGCAACAGGAGCGAACGTCTCTTCGAAGTCAACACCTTCTACTTGAGCATAACCTTTGCAAACCAACCTGGCTTTGTTTCTGACAATCTTTCCATCCTCATTGAGTTTATTTCTGAAAATCCATTTTGTGCCAATGACATTCTTGTTTTTAGGTCTTGGAACTAAATCCCAAGTTTCACTTTTCTCTATTTGATTTAGCTCTTCATCCATTGCTTTTACCCAAAATTTATCTGCACATGCTTCACTGAAATCTCTTGGCTCAATCTGAGATAATAAAGAAATATTTGTAGAATCGTGTGCCGGAATGACTCTTCTTCTAGTTTGTCTGTTGTTTGGATCACCAATGATCAAATCTTTGGGATGATGTTTCTGAACATATCGTGACGGAGTTTTGGGAAGCAGCTGCTATTTTTCTTCTTCTTCATCTGAGACCTCTCTGAATTCTTCTTGACAGATTTCATCACTGATTCCCTTGACAGGTTCTCTTATCCCTGTCTTTTCATCAACTGTTACATTTATGCTCTCTACGACTGTATGCGTTCTTTTGTTGAAGCATCTGTAAGCCTTGCTTCTGTTGGAATAACCAAGAAAAATTCCCTCATCACACCTAGGATCAAACTTTCCCAAGTTCTGATCTTCCCTTCTGATGAAGCACTTACTCCCAAACACTTTGAAATGTTTTACTGTAGTTGGTCTTCCTTTCCACAACTCATAAGGAGTTTTATGATGATTTACTCTAAGTTGGGCCCTGGTGATAATGTAGACTGCTGTACTGACTGCCTCTTTCCAGAAACCATCTGAAAGTTTTGACTCATTTAACATAGCTCTAGCCATATTTTCAATAGTTCTATTTTTTCTTTCAACTACTCCATTTTGTTGAGGAGTTCTAGCTGCTGAATATTCTCTTTTAATTCCCTGTTGCTCACAGTATTCCACAAATTCATTAGATGTGAACTCTCCTCCTCTGTCCGATCTCAAGCATTTGATTCTCTTTTCAGTCTCATTCTCAATCATTTCTTTGAAAGCTTTGAATTTTTCAAAAGCTTCAGATTTTTCTTTGAGAAAGGTCACCCAAGTCATTCTAGAGTAATCATCTATAAACAGCATGAAGTAGCTTTCTCCCTGAATGCTCTGAGTTCTGGTGGGGCCACATAAATCAGTATGAATGAGATCTAATGGTTTTGAAGAAGTGTACCCTTTTGATTTAAAACTGGTTCTGGTCTGTTTTCCATGTTGACAAGGACCGCAAACGGTGTTATGGGGCCTTTTTATTTTTGGCAAGTCTCTAACTGCTTCCTTGTTACTAATGTTGACAAGATTATCAAAGCTCAAATGCCCCAATATTTTATGCCATAACCAACTCTCATCTTCTTGAGTTAGAAAACACTTTTCCTTTTTTATCTCACTTAGCATGTAAAGATTGTTTGGAGTCCTTGTAGCACTAGCAATGAGTTTTCCATTTTTTTCTTTACGAATCTCACATCTATCTGAAAAGAAAGATACTATGTGTCCTTGATCACAAAGTTGACTCACACTTAGAAGATTATGTCTTAAACCTTCTACATAAAGCACATTTTTAGTTTTAGATTTCCCATCCAAGCTAAGAGTCCCTTTACCACAGATTTTAGCAGACCTGTTATCTCCAAAACTAACTGTTCCTCTGTTTGTGTTTTTTAAGACCAAAAACTTATCTTTTTCACCAGTCATATGTTTTGAACAACCACTATCAAGATACCATTTCTCTGCTTTGTCTTGAGCATGAAAAGCAGTTTGAACTATCATAGACTTAGATTTGATCTCATTTCTCTTTTTAGCAGACTTTAGGCTAGGTCTATTCAAACTGCACATCCTTGCTATATGCCCAACATTCTTGCAATTGTAACATATGACATTTTTATCCAAAAGAGGTGCAAAAGAGTTAACATTTTCCTTACTATGGCTATTCACGGATTTAATGCAATGTATAGCTTTGTGACCAAATTTCTTGCAAGAAAAATAGTAGCCATGGAAAGTATTATGTAACCTGTTTTGATGCCTAGGATGATTGTTCTTTTTGTGACCAACTGGAATCCATCGATCTTCAGGCTGAAGATTGATCTTGCTATCTCTTATTCCTGTCATGATTCTTGAGAACAGAACTCTCTTCCCTAAAATTCTCAAAGCCCAGAAGAATTCACTTTAGAGATCGAACTTAACCTCTTCATCCTTTTCTGAAACTGTATGTTCTTTCGAAAGATCCTTCTCCAAGCTGTTATGCTTTTTTTGGAGAGACCTGCTCTGATACCAATTGAAGAACACAAGCTTATACTGAGAGGGGGGGTGAACAGTATAAGACCACTTTTAACTTTTTCTTTCAAAGCAGCTTTCAATTCAATAACATGCAGCATAAAGATAGCAGAAATCAAAACAATGCACAAAATACAATCCACAAAGTGACACAGCAATTTACGTGGTTCACCCAAGGTGGGCTACTCCACGGATAAAACTTTCCTCTAAAAGTTATATCAAAGTCCTCTGGGAATCCTTCCCGATTACAATGTTTATGAGCCTCAGCTCAAAGGAGACACCTTCCCCTAATTCTGCTTTGGTTGGTGATCCTCTAGAAGACCTCTACCTCCTCTGCCCTTAGCAAGTGGAACTCTATCCATAGAAGACACCTGTCTTCCCTGCTCTGGCTGGAGATCTCTGTCCTCAACTCTGTCACCGCAAAGCTGGTCCTCGAATTTGCACTAAACGCAGTCCTTCGATCTAGCACAAATGTCCTCTTCTGCCTCAATCTCTGTCCTCAATCTGGTCCTCAAAAATTGGTTAAAGAAAAATGGTTCACAAGCTTTCAAATGCTTGCTCAATGCTATCCCCAAGTCTTTACTATTCTATCACAACTGTATTTGGTCGAAACCAACTCTCGCACAGTTCTGCGTAGTCACAGCAGTACACAGCACTTCGGCTATCGAACTCTTCACTTCTGCATGTTGTCTTCGAATGTCGCAACACCAACAACTTTTGCTCCTTTGCGTATCCATCGTAGTACAGTCTTCGCACACTCTGCACAACCATAGCAACATAGACTTTGCACACTCTTCTTCTTGACGATCGAACTTCTCCCCCGCACTTTACTTTTGCAGATCGCACTTTGAACGCACACTTCGATCGATGATCAAATCTCCTCAAACAACCCTCCTTTTATACTCACAATCTCAAGATTAGAACCTTGATCTTAGTCGACTGTTTACACTTTAATCACGTCAGTTGCAAAACCCTGCGCTGCGTCGGCCCAGATTTAACTCTGTCGACTTCACTGCCTCCCTGTAGCTTCTAGCATGAAACTACAACATGTCACGATATCGTGACATCTTTGCCTGTCGTACACCTTCTATGCTTGTTGTCATGAAATCATGACACTACTACCTTTGTCGACCTCCTTACTGCTTATGTCATGAAATCATGACACTTCCTGTCTTTGCTGATGTCATCTTCTCTTCTATCATGAAATCATGACCCTTCTGTCTTCATGCCCTTCCTCTCAGCTTCTATCATGAAATCGTGACACCTTTGCCTTTTGTTGACGTCATCTCACTTCTGTCATGAAATCATGACACTTTAGTCTTCATGGCCTTCCTCTCAACTTTGTCGTGAAATCATGAAATATTGACGTCATCTACTGTCAAATCGTGACACTTTCCAACTGCCTTTTCAACTGCCAACTCAACTGTTCATGAAATCGTGACACTTTCTTGCATCCGTACAACTTCTTTGTAGCTTGTCATGAAATCGTGATGCTTCTGGCTTTCGAAGCTTTCTCCACTCCTGTCGTGAAATCGTGACACTTCTAGCTTTCGTACGCTTTCTCCACTGCCTGTCGTGAAATCATGACGCTTCTCCTTTCAGGCTCTTCTCTTTGCTGCAAGTCATGAAATCGTGACAGTTCTCACTTCGAGCTTTTCAGCATGTCACAAAATCGTGACAGTCCTCAATTGGAACTTTGCATCATGTCATGAAATCGCAACAGTCCTCACTTTGTCTTTTGTAGCATGTCACAAAATCATGATAGTTCCTGAATCACTTTCTCTCTCTTCAATCTTGTCATGAAATCGTGACAGTTAACACTGTAGACTTTCTCTTCTGCAACATGTCATGAAATCGTGACACTTTTCCTTTCGGACTCTCTCTCCTGCAACATGTCATGAAATCGTGACACTTGCTCGTCCGAACAACTTTCCTGGCAATGTGTCATGAAATCGTGACACTTTTCTTTCTCTGCCTTCCTGCGCTTCTCGAGTCACGAAAATGCGACATGTCACGAAATCGTGATAGTTTTGCCTGCTTCGTCTCTGCCTTCCAACATGTCACGAAATCGTGACAGTTTTGCCAAAACTTTCTCTCTCCTCAAACATGTCACGAAATCACGACAGTTTTTCCAGCCGCCTGCAAACTTTTTCTAACTTATCTTTTTCTTGATCTTTTGCAACTGGGCTACTCTGATTTTCTTGGAGACTTACTGACCAGTTGAAACCTTCATCAAAACACATTCTTAGACATAAAAACAAATTGCTTCAAGAACTCCTTGACATCAATGACAACAACTATACTTGAGCAAAGGCAATGTACTCAAGGTACCCAAAATTGCCAACAATCTTACTATCATCCTCTCCTCTCGTCACCTCTATATCCTTTGTTTTTATCGCCCACATCCCCTGCAAACCAGATCTGGTTCTATAGTACTCTCTTTAGAAACCCTCAAATTTTGTTGAGCATTTTTCAAACATTATTGAGTGTATTCATAATGTTGTGAAGCATTCATCACCATTACCAAATTCTCTAGGGTATTTCTCAGCATTTTAGTTTATCACCGTTAAGCCCTTGAACATTTTTGAGCAATCGTTCGTATGCCATCAGATCACAGAAGCAAAAGTGTGGATCAAATAAATCAAATATTCTTATGCAAGGTAAAATATTTTATCATTTTATATCTTATGTTTTTTACTTTGCTTGCATTTCATCATTTACAACACTAGGGTTTGTAGATTTGCTTTATTAAGGGTCTCACACAATGGAGCCCTTGCATATGCTATTGAATTCTTGGAGCTATTTATCTGTTTGTAGGTATAAGAACTACATTATTTATGGTTGTTGAATATCAGGTGGTCCCATAGGGATACTCAAGCCCACCTACAACTTGTTTGGAGAAAAATATAACGCAAAAGACACCTAATATTATTTGTATACAAGGGTTTTCAAAACCTTCGATTGTAACTATTGTATCAATATATATTATATTTTAACATTGGAGATCAAGGCTCCCACTATATTAATACATATTCATCTCTTAATAATGCAATTTATTTTGTGTGTTGGTTTTGTTATTGTTAGCTAGGTGTTGTCGATTTTTGCTTTAAACTTTGATAAATTCCAAACCAACTCATCCTTTTATATAAAAATTGTCAAATAAAAATCTCAAAGCATCACTTGCAATTTGTTTGAGTTCCTCTCCTTCAACTAGGTTACTAAAATAAATCCATGATCTAGAGTTTTTTCTCATAATAATATAATATTTAATCTATGGAATTTTGCATGCTAGGCACGCTTGAGTCAATGATTTCCATTTTGAGTTAGAGATAAGATGATAAGGCTTCAACCAAGCACTATACCAAAAATTTACATAACTCCTCTCATTGATTGACCATATAATATGTTTCTTTATCAAATGCAAACTCTCTGATATGAAGTTACATGTTGACGATCCTTTGGGTAGACTTATTTTCCTAAACAATTTCATTGCATCAAGAGAACCTATATATTTTTGAAGTAATATTTTTAGCTAATTATTTCCTTGATATCTAAATAATCCCTATGCAAGATTTTCTCCTAATGCCAAATTCATAAGTCTGCAATTCCACAAGCTTGCTCCTCCAATATTATTTCCTTTGCAAACCCTATCCCACTTACAAAGAGAAAATCTAATTTTTTCCTCACAACATTTCCATAGAAAGTATCTTTAAATTTTGTCAAATTTTGATGTAATACTTGTGGACAATCTTGAAAGTGACATCATATAAATAGGAATGCATTGCAAAGTAGTCTTTATGAGTTGTAACCTTCCTACCATGGTTAAAAACTTACCTTTCCAACCTACCAGGCAAGATTTTCTTTTTATTTAGCTTCTCAAATAGATATCCCTTTGTGTTTATTTTTCTCTTTGTTCATGCTTTGATGGCCTTTCTCTTAGTTTTCATTCCTACCAACACTCTCATCTTCACCAATCTCTCATATTTTTCTATATTGTCCATAATGAGACTTATTTTCTAAATATTTATATTGCCCTAAAGAATGTAAAATTTAAGGAATATCCTCATAAACACTTTCTTCTTTATGTTGCACCAAAAATCCTAAAATGCATGGATGATCTTCTATAGTCATTTATTTCTTATGCTGCCCTAAAAACCCTAAATTTCCTTGAATATACTCCATATGCTTTTCTTTTTTGTGTTGCGCTTGAAACCATAAAGTATAATTAATACGTTGTGTACTACTTTTATTTTTATAGCAAGAAGATTTATGCTACTTGAGGAAAATGAAGATGATTCACCTAGATTAACCTTGACCTCCTTCACCTCATTCACTTTAAAATTTGCCTTCCCATATTTCTTTGCTTTCAAATTTGCCTCCTCATCTTTCTTTGCACCTTTAACTCCTATATTTGAACTTGCATATTGTACTTCCTCATCCCTTCTACCATTTTTTCTTCTAATGGTTAATTCCAATGAACTATAATGGACTTTGTCATTTTGATGTACAAGGGTTTTTTTTCCACTTTCTAGGAATGGAAAATCCTAGATTCTACCCAACTTTTCCTAGATATGAGCCCCTTGTTTCACATTAAAGTTTACCTCATGCCAAAAAAAAATAATCTCTTTCTCCATTTTTTTCATTGCAATCTCTTACTATGCATCCACTTGTATGACATATGTGACATCATAATGTAATATTTTCATAATCCACTTGTTGATTTCATTCTCTTTATTTAGATTTTATCATAATAGATTGTGGTAAAGGTTTTACAATATCCATGGAAAAATATATTTAAGTGCATATAACATGGTTTCTCTCCTTAGTAGTTAGCCCCTCTTGGATGAATTCACCTAGAGTATTGACAATATTCTTGAAAACTTCCTTAATGATGAGTTGATAAGAAAGTTCAAAAAGACCAATCTACACCAAAAACCTTTTAATAGTATTTGTTTCCATCAAAAAATTCTCAACCCATGGTATAAAATATATTGCATCTTTATGCCTAAACCAAGGTCCTCCATCCATTATTTTATCTCTTATTTATGAACTATAGAGGATAGTGAGAAAAATGCATTCAAAAGAAAAGTCATAAATTAATCTAAATTCAATTCCCACTTCCACTTCCACTTGATCTAAGTTTGAATCTCAAAAAAACTTGGCTAGTATCCATTGGAATATACATATTAACCCTCTAGTTTTAAGAACCATTATATCATGCTCAATCATCTCATCATTGATAATCACTTTCGGTGTAGTATCTACTACTTAGGTAGGGTTCACCATAGATTTGTTCTTCCTCTTATTATTAACTAGGGCATTCATACTTCCAGCCAAGGCATCCTTACTTCCAACTAGAGCATCCTTACTTTCAGTAAGGACTTTAAAAAATGATTTTCTTGTCATGTTACCTAGATTTTCTTCATATGAATCCTTTAGTTTTTTAGTTTCTCATAAGATCCAAAACAATAAGTGGTGTCCACTCCTTGTGTAACACCCCTCCTTGGTAGAACTCCCTATGGACAATGAACTATATTTTAATTTTATTATATAATGGCATACCTTCATTTTATGATGTCTTTTTGATAAGATGATTTCATCCTTTTGAGATTGGAATATGGTACTACTAACATATTTGTGGGTGTAGGACTAGGTGCTCTCTCTAGTGGGATCATATGGGTGAACCACCTACTCGGAGAGATATTTTGGGAAATTATGGTGATGACTTGATCATCAAAAACTTAGGATAATAGTTTTTCCATAGGATTTTAGAAAAGAATCAGATTTTTTTTTTTGAGAAGAAGTGGAAGCTGGATTGAGGAGGGATGTTTTTCGCAGGATTGCCCAAACTATCAAACTTTTTTTGGCCATATCTCACTCATCTAGACTCGGATTGAGGTAAAATTTTAAGGTTAGATGCCTAAAAAATCCCAGAATATCTCCACAAATTTTTAGATCATTTGGAGCAACAAATATCCTAGCACATCCTTATGTGTGAACAAGCTTTTTGGCAAGCGACTGTGCGAGGGTTTCATCTGGATTGAGTGCAAGCAACTCTAGAGGTTTGTTATTATGGCCTTATGGTTTATGCTCAATATTTTAACAGGATATGTTGCAGGGGATCCAATATGGTTTAGAAATCTATCTTTCAACAAATCATGTTGTGAACTTGAGTGGCAATGGCTTCCAATTTGCTACACAAAAGAAAAGTGAAAACCATACCTTTCCACGACATCTAGGGCAAGGATTAAAGAGATCATGAAATAAGTTTCAAGCAGTTGATCAAAAAATGGCTCATATATCAAGTGAATATGGTGCTAAGGTGCACCCACAAAATAATTTTTACTGTGAAAACCCTTGTCAAGGGTAAGAATTTTGAAGACTCAGCCCCTAAAATGAATTTTAGGGATGCCCATCATGGTGGACAGCCTCAGCTCAATGCTAATATTAATATTAGGTCTTCCCATAAACCTCTAATAATACCTAATATTTATCCCAGGAAAATGAAGCCAGGATGTTTGAAATCATTTGATGGAACTCCTATTGTTAAGCTTGATATGGGTAACATTCATACTGGCATTGAAGATTTGAAAAAGAGGACTAATTTTTCAATTCGTGGGTTTTCATCCGAGCCTATCTGCTTTCAAAGTCTGGGCTACAAAAATATGGAAAACTAAAGGTGAGTTACAAATATCTATTTATCCAAATGGTTATTTTCTTATTTTATTTGCTAATAATGAAGATAGAGAGAAAATTTTTCAAGGGGTCCTTGGTTTTTTGGAAGGGCAAGGCTTTTCATGAAGCCCTGGTATACTAAATTTAAAGCCGAAGAAGATATGCCTTCTATAGCTCCCATGTGGGTTAGAATCTTTGGTCTCCCTATTGAATTTTGGAATCCTACTATTTTTTCTTCAATTGGAAACTCTTTAGGAACTTTTATGATGATTGCTGACTATACTCAAAATTTTGAACATATTATTTATGATCAAATTTGTGTTTTAATAGATTTTAATAAACCCCTACCTAAAAATATCACATTACAATTTGGGGAAGACACTTGGGAGCAAGCAGTAGACTATGAGAACATTCCTTTTCGTTGTAGAATTTCCCATGAATATGGTCATTTGGCTAGTGCTTGCCCAAATAAAATTCTTGATCAAAAGAAAGAAGATATAAACTTAGTAGGTTTCCAAATGCCTAAGAAGAAGAACACTAAAAAAACCAGTTATGAAGGATCAATCAAAGTCATCTACTAATATGTTTGAAATCCTTTCCACAAATGATGTCCCAAGTGAGGAAGAGAAAATAATGGAAATAGAAATCTTAGAAACACAATTTAAAGATGAAGGGAAGAACTCAGAGACAAACCAACAAATCAAAGGTTTTTCAACAGAAAAAAAAAGGGAGAAAATTTACACAAGAAAAACAATCTTTTAAATGTCAAAACTTCAAATAATACAGGTTCTAATATAGACTCTATTGAACCCTCTAGTAAAATTTTGGTTGTGTACGAGCATTCTTCAAGGTTAGAATTCATCTCAGATTCAATTGGAGTAAGTCAAGAAACAAGGAAAAAAAAACTAAATATGGATTCTAATGAAAAAGTAGGTCGCAAGACCAATCAATATCATATGGTAAAAGAAGGTGAAAAGCTTTTATTGGAAGGTAATATTAATACCCTTCCCAAATTTTTTAGCCCTGGTATTAATGAATATCATCACTTGGAATATTAGAGGACTCAAAGGGATTCTTTCAAAACAAAATGAAATTATAAGAATGATTCAGATAAATCATCGACATCTTGTTTTCCTTCAAGAAACAAAGATGTCAATGGAGGATATGGACTCAATTGCCATTAAGATTTGACCAGCTGGAAAAGTGGTTTCCCTCAGTTCCTAGGGGACTTCTGGTGGCATTGCTTGTATTTGGGACCCAAAAGAGGTAGTTATTCACCATATGGTTGGCAGTTGGGGTCTGTTGGCTATAGGTATTCAAAGTAGACATTCCAAACAAATTATGCTCTACCTTATTATTTATGCTCCAATTGCTTTAGAGGAAAAAAAGACAGTGGAAGGATATAACTCATAGTATCTCTCATTTTCCTTAAGCTTGGATCTTGATCGGAGGAGATTTCAATACCATCCTCTCTATGGATGAGAAAATGGGGGAAAATAGAAATTTGGACAAAAGCACTAACCTCATGAGAGAATATATTGCAAACCTCCATCTTGTGGACACCCAACCAAATAATGGATTTATGAATTGGTCTAATAGAAGGTAAGGCTTAGCTTGTATAATGGAGATATTGGATAGGTTTTTGCTCTCTGAAAATTTCTTAATCCATGGTCACATTCCTAAAGTGAAGACTCTTAACAATGTTGTTGGCAATTTTGGGTTTGAGATCCTAGCTTCTTGTCTATGAGTTTTCATTGATGTCAAAAGGAAATGGCATTAATGTTAAGAGGATGTGTTGGCTTCAAAGGTGGAAGATTCCAAGAGAATCGGAGAGATTCCATTGGCAAGGGTTTTTCATTAAAACCAAGTTAAATGGTTTTTATTAAAACCAATGGAGGTTCTCTTTATTATTTATTTAATTATTATTTAAAACCCTTCAAGGTTTTAATTAATTAATTAAGGGAGAAATTATTTTTAATTTATTAAAAATACTTAAGGGTTTTTAAACCCTTTAGAAAGAAAATTTCGATTAAATTCGAAATTACTTTTCTTTGCAGCCGACGTGTTCTAAAGTCCACGTATGGACTATAAATATGAGAAGGTTCCTAAGGTTAAAGTCACATGGAAAATCAAAGGCAATTAATTGGTTTGGCTTTGATCGAATGTTCTGTTTATGCTGCGAAAGAGGAGAGCTCATGGTTTGAAAATCTTTCGGAAAGCTTGACCGTTTATGTGGAAGGAAGTCCATCTTGGACTTCGTAAGCCCCTTGTGGGCTAGTGGCAGCGAAGGCTGCGTTTGGGCCTTGCGTAGGCGGAGGTCTACGTTTCGATCCCCACGGAGGGAGTTGTGCATGGATTAGTCACGTTTTTATTAAAACGTGTTTTGTGCCACAAATTTCAGATTCTTCAAGGGCAGCCATTATAAGGTGTGATTATTTTCTTGATATGATTTTTGGCATTGTTTAGCATTGTTTAAAAGACATAGGAGAAATAAGGGGAAATTTCTTTGGTTGTATTTTTGAGATTAGTCTTTTGCTATGCTAAATTTAAAAATGGAGCTATAAGGTGTAAGTTTTTGTTGTTGTGTTTTTGGCTTCTTTGGTGGTTGTTTTTAAAAAATAAGAGCTAAAAGGTGTATTAAGGAAAGTTTTTATATATGCGCATTTATCTTGGTTCTAACCCTAACTTGGTTGGAAGTTTGAGGGTTGTGTGTGGTGACAGCTTGAAGGTTCAAATATCTTCTACTCCAATAAGGTATGGTCACATTCTTCTTATGAGTATGATTGGTGTATGTTTTCTGAAATAAGGTTGGAGTGAAAAGGTATTCTACTAGGTATCCTTTGGTTGGGTGTAAATCCTATTTTCTAGTTTGTTGAAGACTACTTATGCATTGTTATCCTTAAGGAGAGTTTTTGGTGAATGCATAATTTTTGGTTTGAGATAGTGGAAGCTTTGTGCACTAGGGTTTATATTTTTGAGTCTAGCTACTTGCATTGAGTTGGTGGAACCCTTGGTTGGCTATTTTGAAGTATAAATGAAAAAGTAAAAAGAGGTCTTATACTGTTCACCCCCCCCCTCTCAGTATAAGCTTGTGTTCTTCAAATGCTGGATCAGATCACTGGCTAGTCATGGTGGAAATATGGAAAACCAATGTGAGATTCTCTTCTTTTTATTTTTAATTAATGCAGCTCAAAGATAGTTCCTTTAGACTTCATGTGCAACAATGGTGGAAGGAAGGTAAACCTAGGTATGGGACTAAGATGTTCTGTTTTTCCAAAAGACTAAAATACATTAAATCCAAAATCAAGACTTAGAACTAGAAGGAGTTTGGGTATGTTCATTAAAAAACATGAAGTTATTGCTCAACTTGAAAATTTGAATAAGAAAATTTGTTTATATGGCCTCACAGAGAATAGAAGTGCAGATGAAATTAAGCTCACAACTCAGTTAGAGGAATGGAAAAAAAGAGAACTCTTATGGAATCAAAAATTTAGAATTCAATGGCTCAAAGAAGGAGATCGAAACACAAATTTCTTCCACAAATTTCTTCTAGCTCGAAGATCTCACAACTTTATTTCTTCCCTAAAATCATATTCTAGAGATATTACATATACTTGGGATGGCATGAACTCTATTATTGTCGATTACTTTTCCAATATTTTTGTTTCTACTCCTCTTAACTCAAATTCTCAAAAAAATGTTCTTTAATTAATACCTTCTCTTATCACTTCTGAGGAGAACTCTATTTTAACTGCTCCTATTACTATCAATGAGCTTCAATAGGTAATTTTTAAAATACAAAAAGGGAAAACCCTAGGTCCTGATGGTTTTCCTATTGAGTTCTACCAAGAGTTTTGGGATATCCTTCATGCTAATTTATTAGAGGTGGTGGAAGAAGCTAGGAAAGCCAAATAAATTTTGAAGGTTATCAATAAAACTTATATTACTCTTGTTCCAAAATCTCAAGATGTTGATCATATCTCAGCTTTTAGACATGTTGCTTTATGTAATGTTCTTCTCAAAATCATTACTAAGATCATGGTAGAAAGGTTGAAGCCTCTTTTGCATAAGATAATTTCCCCTGAGAAATGGGGTTATGTGTAAGGGTTTCAAATAGTAGATGATATGGTTCTTGCTCAGGAAGCCATCCATTCCATGGATATGCAAAAATCTTCTTCCACGTTCATTTGGTTAGACTTATCCAAAGCTTATAACAAAGTGGATTGGCACTTCCTCATCAAAGTTTTGAGGCAATTTGGTTTCTCTAAGTATTTGATGGATTGTATTATGGGATGTATCTCTTTAGTTTCCTACTTAGTTCTTATCAATGACAGACCTTCTCAATCATTCCCAGCTTCCAAAGGTATTAGGCAAGGTGACATGTTATCCCTTTATTTATTCATCATTCTTATTGAATGTTTGGGTAGGACTATAACCAAAAAGAGGGAACAAAAACCATTGAGGGAGTTACCATTTCTCATGGACCTAGACCTATCTCTCATATTCAATTTGTGGATGACTCTACTCTTTTAGGTAAAGCTACAGTTAAGGAAGCTTCTAATATTAAGCAAATCATTAGTTGATTTTATAAGGCTACTAGGCAATTGATCAATGAAGAAAAATCTAAAGTTATTTTCTTTCACTGCTCTACCAGATAGGAATCCATGGTCTTGGATAAATTAAGATATAAGAAGACCTCCCTTATGATCACTTATTTAGGTATTCCCATAAATATTCAAAGGCAAAAAAATAAATATTGGAATTGTTTGTTGGACAAAGTCAAGAAGAAAATTGGAAAGTGGACCAACAGGTGGTTTTCTTTTGGGGGTAGAATCACCTTGGTAAAATCAGTCCTTCAAGATATTCCTATTTATGTATCTTTTGTGTTGAATATCCCAAAGGTTGTTCTTCGAGAATTGGATCAAATAAGTCATTGATTCCTTTGGAGTGGTACTAAGGAGAAAAGAAAATGGGCCTTGGTGAAATGGGAAACTTTATGTCTTCCTAAGAATGAAGGAGGGTTAGGATTCCGGTCTTCTATTAATAACAACAAAGCTTTAGCTGCTAAATTATATTGGAGGATGTTGCATAACCCCAATGCTCTTTGGGCCAATAATATTTGTGCTAAATATGCTGAGAACAAAAGTCCTAAAGACCTTGTTCACTATCAACTTCCTACCAAAGGTTTTCCCATTTTAGCAGTTCTTAATACTGGTGAGGATTTGATAAAGAAAAAATTATTTTGGATCATTCATAATGGTCAATAGGTAATTTTTTTGATAAATTCTTGGGATGGTCACAAGCCTTTGATTACTCAGTTTCCCGATTAGAGGCCTTGGATGGAGGAGCTTCACCGAGCTAACTGGATAAAGGTGGCTAATTACTGTCGGTACCATACTGGTATTTCAAAGGTTGGTAGATATTGGATCCCTATTGAGGACTAGCCTATTCAAATCCCAGAAATGCAAAGAAAATATATCCAAGGCATCCTTCATATGATATCTCTCGCTTGGTCCCATGAAAAATATTGTTTTGGTTGAAACAACACTTCTAAGGGTGATTATTCAGTTGCTCAAGGTTATTTGACATTATGCCATAATAATCCCAACCAATCTTCTGACATATTTTCTCATTTGTGGGCTCAAAATCTCTGGCCTAAGGTGAGGTTCTTTACTTGGCTTTTATTGCATCGTAGGGGCTTACTAGTGAGCAACTTATGAAGCGTGGTTTTCATGGCCCTTTTAGATGTGAAATGTGTGAAGATAATGTATAAACTCTCAACCATATTTTTATTGAGTATACTTTAGTCTCTGAGCTATAAAGGAGAATGGCCACTTTACTTGGCTTATAGTGGTCCATTTTTTTTACTTTTGAATAGCTTTGTAGGGATTGGTCTGAGCAAGAGGGTGTTGATAATTTTCTTAGGCAGTTAGTTTGGATGGGTTCTACCATTCTTCTTTGGAATATCTGGAATGAAAGGAACAACCAAATTTTTAATCAAGATAGGAAGGATACTCACTATATTTGGCAAAATACCATAGCCAACTTAGTTGAATCAGTCCATCAACTCCTTAATCACCCCCAAAAATCCCACCAAAGATGGGATCAAGTGATGCAAAGATTGAAGATTAAATCTTCTAAGGGCAACCAACTTAAATGGAATGTGAGTATTTGTAATATGGATAGAACAAGAAATTGGCAACCTCCTCCTAAGGATTTTGGAAAATTCAATACTGATGGTGCCTCTAGAGGGAACCCTAGAAAAGCCAGTGCAGGAGGAATTGGTAGGCTTTCAGATGACTCCCTAGTTTTTACTTTTGCTGATAGTTTGGGTGTTCTTTCCAATAACCTTGTTGAGGGGTATGGTATCCTCAGAGGCCTTTAAGAGGCTACTAAGGTTGGATGGGAAAAGGTGTTAGTTAAGTCTGACTCTCAACTCATGATTAATATTTTGAATACTCCTAAGAATCATAAGGTTGATTGGAGAATAAAAATAATTATTGAGAAGATTCAATTAATCCAGATGGAATTTTTGAAAGTTGATTACAATCATGTGGTTAGAGATCAAAATAAGAGTGTTGATGCTTTAGCTAATTGGGATTTGTACAAAGATGATCTTATCTATTATGGCCACCCTCCTAGATGGTGGGCTTCACAAATTAGGGAAGCTCTTCTTTCTATCATTTATTTGGATGTCTCTAGTTCTGAAGGTACCTAGTTTCTTCTTGCTTTATTTTTTCTTCTCTTTGGTTCACTCAGGTTATTTTAGTTCCCTAGCTCAAACTATTCTTTCTTTTGTTTCCTCTGTTGATTCTTGCCTTAAAAGTCTTATTGTCTAGAAAGGTCGTTGTTATGTTCATTTTTTTATTTTTTCTTTTTTATTTTTTTATTTAGTTTTTTAAGGTGTGTGTGTTCTTTTGTTCTATTTTATTTTTGTGTTCTTTGAGTTGTTTTTTGTTGTTTTGTGTTTTTTTATGTTTTTTGTTATTGTTCTTGTGTTTTTATCATTCTTGTTCTTGTGTTTCTGTTTGTTTTTGTTAATTAATGTTTTTGTGTGAGTGTTTTCTATGTTTTTTGTTTTTGTTTATTGTCTGTTGTTGGTTATTTTTTATTTTTATTTTTATTTTTATTTTATTTTTTTAATTTTTTAGGTTTTGGTTGTGTTTATTTTTCATGTTTTTTTGTTGTCTTTGTAGTGTTCTGTTGTTTTTGTCATGTTTGTGTTTTTTTATATTGTTCTTGTGTTTTTCTATGTGGTTCATGTTGTGGTTTTTTTATCTTATTGTGTGTGTGTTTGGTTGTGCTTTTCTTTTTGACACACTCAAGAAGCATGTTTTTTATTTTTATTTTTTATTTTTATTGTTATTTTATTTATTTTTTAAATTATTTTTGTGTGTTTGTTTGCTCCTTGAGTATGTCAAATGTGGTAGGCCAGGTTCGAGTCCTAAGCATTTTTGGTAGAATGGTACCCTTGCCTCCTTGGGTCTTACCCGAGAGTGGCATCCCTTCTGGGATGTTTTCCACAAATAATAAACAAAAACTTAGGATAATAGATCACCCTTCATGTAGAAGCATTTACATTTTGTTTGTTATCATGCTCACACCATTGGATTAGAAATTTGCTTAAGCAATGAGTCTCCTTATTAGGTTGGTGATAACATTAGACTATCTTAAAGGAGACTATCTATTTAGGGATAAAACAATGGTGTAAAAACATTATTTGCAAGAGTCTATGTTTTCTCATGGTGTGCAAGTTTTATTCAGTAATATTTGACAACTTTGTTACCTTAGATGCATGAGTTGTTAATATTATTATTCATGAATTATAGAGCTAAATTAATTAGTGACTTTAGCACTTTTAATTAATTTTTTTTATTGGTTGATAAGGGATTTTGAAAGGATCCCCAAACATTTTACAAAAAATATAGCAAACAAAATTGTTTCCAGCATAAAACAAATAGGGGCTATCTTAGCCCTAAAGAGACTTCCAAAGATTCATAAATTTGAATAGAAGTTTCCCACCTAGGGAAACCTTCACCAATAAGCTCCAACAATTCAAAAATTTGAAAAAAGGTTTCCCACCCAGGGAAACCCTCACCAACAATAATTAGCAATTCAAAAAAAAATGAAAAGAGATTCCCACCTAGGTAAATCTTCACCAACAACAAATTGCAACAAACAGAAGAGAAACCTTCACCAACAACACCTCAAAAATTGTTCACACACGATAAAAATTTTCTCTTAGAATTGAAACAAATTTCCCTACAAGAGAAGTAGCACAAAGTAAGGCTTGCACAAGGACCTTTTATGGTTTGGTAGATGGACCAACAGCATGAGGATATCTCTATAGACCATGATATCTTGCTACAAAGGAGATAAAATGCACAGTCTAAAATTAGGAAAACCTAGAGGAGATTCAAAACACCATGGTGCCCCAAAGTTGGAAGCAATAATCTAACATAGGTATAATCTTCAAGAAATTATCTTCTATAGCATGCAAGCAAGCATGAGTTCCCCCACCAGAGACCAAAAAAATTGTAGAAGAAGCCCATAAAAAATTCATCGACATCAAATCACCATCCAACCTTACCCACTATCCATTCCAGAGGAAGTCCTTAGAAAACTTCAATCGTAGTTGCACGAAAGGCACAAGATCCTATCCCAAAGATCAAAAGATAGCTATAGAGAAAGGTTCCATTGAGAAGCCCTAAAATAGACAAACATCAGGTCTTCTAAGATATAGAGCAAAAGATCCTGAACTTACCACTGGAAGCTCAACATGAAAGAAAACACGAGAAGCCACTCATCTACAAATGTTAAAAATATAGTCCTCCCTCAAATATCAAGAAAAATACAGAAAAAGGAAAGTCCAAGATACTAACACAACGAACAAACATGATGTAGAATCCTCTTCCAAAATTCTATATCAAGGGAGGAAGGGAGGAAGCCACCACTGCAGGCAACGATGAAGCATGAGTTCCCCAAGAAGGACCAGAAATACCTAAAAGGAAAGGCTCCACAACATCATCTCCTAACTGAGCAGCCTAAATGTGAACCACCACCAAAGAGCACCAAGGAGAGAATCACTAGGATTATCCAACCAGACAACTACATTCACATAGAAAATGGGAATACCATTCCTGGGAGGCCCCAAGAAGACCTTGTGAAGGCCCTAGAAATGCAATAGGTATGAAGAAGGAAATTTAACTAAATATTAATTAGCTTAGTGGAAATATAATTTTTGAAAGAAAAATCAATTAAGACAATAAGTAAAATAATTTATCTAAAAGAGTGGTAATGCTAGCCTTCTTTGTTGTCGCGCATGGATGACACACTATCTTGCAAGGTGGCAATGAAAGTAACATTCTTAGGAGATGAATATTACCATGCATAGGTGCTCAAGCTCCTTGCTTTAGAAGGGAGTCAGACTTAGATGTTTGTTGTTGGATTTTTAGGAGGAGAAGAATATAGCAAGCTTGGGAAAGGGAGCATAGCAAGTCTGTGGAAGGGTATCACTTCAACTAGATGTCAACTACACTAAAGATAGGTAGCATCCAGGTGATCGAGTTTCTGTTGGTTACCTTTGATTAAATAGAAATGATGCTCTTATTTTAAGCTTGGTTTCGGGTTGGCTGACCTATTCTTGAATATTATCCTTTAGTTTGGTTATCTTATGTTCTTGCTAGTTCATTATTGGTTTTGTAGCTTTCAATTCCTTTAATTTGTGCTACCTTGTGCACTCTTGTGAGGATTGGTTTGGTTTTTTTGTCCTCTCAATTGATACTTTCTTATGGTTGGTCTGAGTTGTGAGACCAGTATGATCTAGGTTTTACCTTTTATTATCCTCAAAATCATATTGTAGGTGTGGTCTTTCTATTGTTGTTTTGTGAGGTGCTCCCTTTGTGGCTTTAAGAGAACTTTTCTTGTGTTCTTGGTGAGACTATACTTTACTTCACCCTGTGAGTTCCTCCTTTGTCAATATCTCAAGGGAACATCTGTGCTATTTTGGGAACTGATTGACATTGCTTTTTCAAGTTGAGTCAGGCCCTTAGCCCTTGTTTTATTATTTAGCTACCTGGCTAAGTCGCTTTGGTGTGTGATTTGTTGCTAGAAAAGGTTTGTTGTAGGGTTACATCCTTATTTTTCATGAATCTTTGTTTAGATAGATGGTGCACATTTGTTTTAAGTTAGTTTTAATGAAGTTCAGTAATACCCTATGTCACTAAGGTGTTTTATTAGCATTTTGTGATATTAAAGTATTTACTTTGCAAGTTATTTTATTAGCATTTATTATTGAAGAATCTTCTTTGTTGTGAAGAATGATAAGGAATGCACTTGAGAGTTATATTGATAGTTTTGAATTGAAGAATGAATTATAAGAAAAGAACCTTAGAATAAATGTATTAATGGTTTTTATTAGGAAGAACCTTAAGTTATTTGATGAATGATTTATATGGTTTTGAAAGAGAAACTCTAGAATGGTTCCTAAGATCCATGTGGGTTAATGAATCATTATAAAAGAAAGTATGGGAATCCCTTAAACAAATTCAATGAATGTTAAGCTTTGTTTATGTTGGATAGAGAATGTAACTTATTAATGTGTAAGTTAAGCTTTCTATATGTTTGATAGAGAATGTATCTTTATATTGTGTAAGTTAAGCTTTCTTTATATTAGTATAAAAGGATGAGGTCCTTTCTTTATGGGAATTGGAATGTATGTCCTTGGTTTAAAAATAAAGAGGATGGTTTAATAAAATAGATCATATCATGTTGATTTTGAAAGAGAAACTATTATAGTGATTCCTGAGACTTTTGTGGGTTAAGGAATAGTTATAAAGAGAAGTATGGGATTCTCTATTTAAGGATGTATTGTTTGTATGTTAGTTTTGAAACAAAAACTGTTATAATGAATATTGAGACCTATGTGGATTAAGGGATCATCATAAAGAGAAGTATGAAATACTTTTTAATAAAATAATTTATTATATGTTGGTTTTGAAATAAAAACTATTATAACGATTCTTGATATCTATATAGATTAAGCAATCATTATAAAAATAAGTATGGAATTCTCTTTAATAAAATGATTTATTGAATGTGGGTTTTGAAAGAGAAACTATTATAATGATTCTAGAGATCTATGTGGATTAAGGGATCATTATAAAGAGAAGTATGGGATTCTCTCCATGTCGGCTTGTTTCCATTATATTTTTATGTATGGTTTCTTGCATAACAGAAAATGACATGTTTTAAATTGCATTGTGTCTAGAGCTATTTTGATCCCTAAGTATTTTTGATGAACCACGGTGGTTTCCCTATCGTAAAGAGGCTTCTAGATGCTTAGATGGCTTGAAGAGCATTGGTGGATGATTTCCTAGTTCTTTGAACATTTAGAAATTATGGAAAAATAAAGGCTATGTAAAAGAAAGTTTGTTCTATGAGTTTTGTAACCTCGATTATTGTACAAACTATAAGTTATGTTGCTTTAATGTTATCTTGGGTTTTGTCTATTAAAGTGATTTTATCAACCTTTATATGGATAGATAGTTGAGTTCTATCAATTTTAGGAATGCATCTTTATGTTAAATACTTGGTTTATTATGTTATAGCATTTATGTTATAGGAATGCATACTTTGAAGCTTATGTCAAGCATTTGAGTTAAGTAAATATAGGCTTTATTTATGAGACATCATTGTTTATCTATTATAGCATTTTGGATTAAATGGATTATGACTTGATTTAAAGTGCTTTTGATATGATGTGATGTATGTTGCTTTACTTTAGAATTATGTTTTAAAGTGCAATAATTATTTAAGTTAAGATTGTCTTAGGATGGTTAGAATTTCTTGTGGACCCAAGTCAATAATATTAAGCCCAATCCTAGGAGGAGTTGCGTGAATGCAATACCCAGGTAGCCATAAGCCTAGAAGGAGTTGTGAGAATGCAATAGCTAAGGACTCATAAACCTAGAAGGAGTTGTGCAAATACAATAGCTAGGTTTTCTTGTGAGTCATTCCACCTTGAACAAGAAGGCTCAGGTGTACTTGATCTAAAGTTATATGACCATTCACACGACAACAATGGTGATCCCTTAGTTAGTCCATAAGAGTGTGGTAACTAAAAAGAGGATCATGTTAGTTATTGATGAAGTGGCAATGACCTTAGTTAGCCCACGAAGGTGTGGTAACTAAGAACCAAGGTTCTACGTTTTATTAACCTACCTAGATGGACTTAGAGTCAGGTTAGGAAATAGGTGTCCCCATTTAAGTGTTATAGGCCTTAAAGTATAATCCCTACATCTCATGGTCATATTATCCTATGCCAATGAGGGTATAGGAAAGGTGGGGGGACCACTTTTGGCATCCTTATAAACATGTAGGTTTAGTAAGGTGAACCCCAAAAAACATGGGAGTTGGCCACTCTTGTCCACTAAGTGTCATCTATAGTGACTTAAAACTCAAATGTGGTGAAGTCTTGTATGTTGATATAAATAAAGCAAGGGGTTTCTATTGAACTAAGTGTGACACTGAGAGGGGGGTGAATTAGTGTGTATTAAAAATTTAATCCAACTACGAAATAAAATCAAAACAAGCAATCACACAAACATGCATCACATAACACCAGATTTATAGTGGAAATTTGATGTGGGAAAACCATTGTGCCAATGGACTGTTTGGACTCCCATCCAAATACAACCTCAAAAAAGTTTGGTCTTTACAATATTTTTACAGCACCAACTATAGGGAATGGCACCAACCAACCCGGACTTTAGCAACACCAACTGCAAGGAGCACTGCCCCTTGTTGCCAAGCACCCACCCAACAAATTTAAAAAGCTCTGATAAAAAGACCCTGAGTGGTCTAGTTCACAAGTCTTCTCCTCTAAAATATTTTGTCTAACATTTTCAATCTTTTCAACTCTGCACATTGATTATCTTACACCTTGCACATTTTTTCAATCAAAATGCCAAAGAAAAAAAAATCTTCACAACATGCACCGACAGTCCTCTCTTTAAAAAACCCCCTTATCCCTTTTCTTTTAAAACATATATATGCTTCACATTAAAAAACGTAGCTCTTTTTTTTTTCAGTTACACAAAAGTACCACTCAACCATTATATTCTTAGAAACTGCCAAAAATACCAAAAAGAGCTGACAAGGCTTTTTGTAACAGTCATAACTTCCTCCTCAAATTTCCAAACGGGCTAAAAATTGAAACATATATTCTTGGAAAAACCAACTACCTTCAGTTTAAATTTTAGATTTTAACTCTTCACATATTATTCGTAGTACCTCCGACAAAGTGGCCTCTGACGCTGATTTTACACCTATCACATAAACTGGAAAAAGTGCTCCAGATCCATTTTGCAACGCTCACCATTTCTTCTTTCAAACTCCATTTGGGCTGAAATTTAAAACTTAAGCTCTTAGTATATCCAGCTACCTCCATTAAAAAATTTTAGGTCCAATTCCTCATGGATTTCTTAATATTCCTCCCACAAAGTGACCTCTGACGAAGATTTTACACGTGTCACATAAACTGGAAAAAGTGTTATAAAGGCATTTTGCAACTGTTGTCGTTTCTTCCTCATGTATCCGTTCGGGCTGAAATTTAAAATATAATCTCTCTGTACATTAGACTACCTCCAGTAAAACTTTCAAGGTCTAAATCCTCATGGATTGCTTAATATTCCTCCTACAAAGTGGCCTCTAATGCAAATTCTACAACTGTCCAACTAAGTGTAAAATTATCCAAGTACCGAAAATGCAAACGATCAATCCAAACATCAAGCTAACACCTCCAACACTATTCTAACATATTTCCAAACATTCCAATATGCTCAACATTGATCCGACCTATCCGACCATGCACTGCAAGCAAGGAGCACACCTTTTTGACAACTTTTGCTACTTTGACAACTTCCTGATGATTTTTACAACTGTTGCAAATTTGCACGAACAACCTATAACAACTTCACCCGAACATCAAAAACATCCTTATAAGCATTGAACACCACTGTACATACTCCGAACAACCTCCGAATAATTGTCCACTACATCAACTTGTCCATCTGAGTGTTTTGACAACAATGACAATACTGTCGCTGCACCTTGCTCAACAATATCCCCCTTTGGAATTGTTGGAAACACACACAATTTCTTGTAACTCTTCTCTCCCTTTGACAACAAGACCAAAGGGCTGCTACAAACTTCCCCTGAGTCCATGCACAACATTCTCAGGCAAAATTTATTACACTTAGCAAGAATCACAAACATGAGCAAAAATAGACACAAATTCTCCCCTTGAGAATGTGGCCCCGATAGCTAGTCAATGCTTGGGAAGTGTGACCACTCCTAATTTCTTATGAAGGTACTCAAAGGCTTCCTTGGACAATGGTTTGGTGAAGATATCTTCTACTTGCTCTATTTTTGGAACAAAATCCAACTTAACCGCACCTTTCGCAACTTTCTCCTTCAAAAATGGTACCGGATAGCAATATGTTTTGTGCGAGAATGCATAACTGGGTTCTTTGAGATATTTATTGCACTTGTATTGTCACACATGATCGATATGGGCTCACTAAAATTTATTCCAAGATCCTTCAAAGTTTGTTTCATCCAAAGTACATGTGTACAGCATGATGTCGTTGCAATATACTCTGCCTCGTTGTAGATAATGAGACCGACTCCCGCTTTTTGCTATGCCATGCAACAAGATTATCACCAAGATAGAATGCACCTCCACTGGTACTCTTCCTGTCATCTACACATCCTGCCCAATCTACATCTGAATACGCAATAAGGGTGAAGTCCTTACCTTTCGGATACCATAACCCATACTCCATAGTACCCTTGAGGTACCAAAAAATCCTCTTTATTGTTGTCACATGAGTCTCCTTGGGACTAGCCTAAAATCATGCTACCATGCATACTACTTGCAAAATGTCTGATCTAGTAGCTATCAAGTACAGTAAGCTCCTAATCATGGATCTGTACATAGTTTTATCATTAGGTGGATATTTGTCACCCTTGCTCTACTTGCAACCTATCGTCATGGGAGTACTAACTGGCTTGCAATCCTCCATTGTGAACTTTTTCAACATCTCTTTCATATATTTAATTTGAGAAATAAATATACCCTTCTCCTTTTGATTAACTTGCAATTCGAGAAAACACAAAAGATCACCAATCATTGACATTTCAAACTCTTTCTGCATCTTATTTGCTAAATATTTACACAACTCATTTTTGTTGCTGCCAAATATGATATCATCTACGTATACAACAACAACAATATGATGATCATTTTCTATTTTAACATACAAGTTACTATAAGTTTGAGGTGTAGATCAATTAGTTCATCCAAACCCCATAAGGGGGCGGAGGTCCAAGGTTCAAATCTCGGGCCTCGTCGGACTGAACGCTTGTCCCTTTCTTGGTGCTTTCAGTGGCGTAAAATATTTAAAACGATTGTGGCATGGTGGTTATAGGGGCGGACTGTGCAAAGATTTGTGTGGCAGCTTTCAAGGCGAATAGCGTAGAATACTGTGGCGACCATAAAAATCTGGACAGCCTGCCCGGATTCGTGGCGGCTACCGATTCCACCATGTAAATTCAAAAAAAAAAACAAAAAAAAAACATACAAGTTACTATCCACCATACCTTTCTTGAACCCTTGCTGAGTAAGATAACTGTCTAGCCTTGCATACCATACCCGGGGTGCCTATTTTAAGCCATATAACACTTTCTTCAACTTGCAAACCAAGTTGGGATCATCACCAAGCTGAAAATCGTCTGGTTGCTCAATATAAACCTCTTCTTCAAGTTTCCCATTCAAAAATTCTGATTTCACATCCATTTAATAAACTTTGAAATTCTTGTAAACTGCTAAAGCAAGAAATATTCTAATTACCTCTAGTATGGCCACAGGTGCAAATGTTTCCTCGAAGTCAATACCTTCAACTTGCACATACCCTTTGCATACCAATCTTGCTTTGTTCCTGACTATCTGTATGTCTTCATTCAATTTGTTTCGAAAGACCCATTTAGTACCGATTACATTTTTATTTGTGGGTCTTGGTACTAACTCCCAAGTCTTGTTTTTCTCGATCTGATCTAATTCTTCATTTATTGCCTTTACCCAACTTTCATCTTTGCTTGCTTCGACAACATTTTTGGGCTCAATTTTGGATAGTAAAGAGTAGTTACTTACTAATCTTCTTCTTGTCTGAACACCAATTGTGGGGTCTCCAATTATTTGCTCTCTAGGATGATCTTTCTGCCAGCTACCTGTTTTGAATTTCTTGTTTTCTTCCAATTTTAAATCACTTTTCAAATCCTCTGAGTCAATTCTTGGTTTCTTTTCTGTTTCCTCTTCCTCGGATCCTTCAATGACCTCTTCATAAATTGTGTAGTTCTCTTCATAGCTAATTACTCGTTCCCTTCCTTCATCAACTTTAACATCGAAACTTTCCACAATTTTTTTTAGCCTCTTGTTGTAACATTTGTAATCTTTACTTTTTGACGAATAGCCAAGAAAAATACCTTCATCCGCTCTATCTTCAAACTTACCAAGGTTTTCTTTAGTTCTTTTGATGTAACACTTTCTGCCAAAAAATTTAAAATATCTTGTTGTTGTCTTTTTACCGAACCACAACTCATAAGGAGTTTTGCTTTCATGCATCCTCAATATGCACCTATTTTTGATGTATACTGCAGTATGGACTACCTCTTTCCAAAATCTGTATGCTACTTTACTCTCAGTCAACATAGTCTGTGCCATTTCCTGTACTATCATGTTCTTTCTTTCTACCACACCATTCTGTTGAGGTGTCCTAGCTGCTAAAAACTATCTTTTGATGCCATATTTTTCACAATACTCTGTTAAATCCTCTGAAATGAACTCTCCTCCTGTTTTTGACCTTAAACATTTAATCCTTTTTCTTGTTTGATTCTCATATCGGTTTTTGAAAACCTTGAACATCTTAAAAGCTTTTGGTTTATGCTTCAAAAACAATACCCATGTCATCCGAGAGTAGTCATCTATACACAATATGAAATATTTGTCACCGTTTATACTTTGTGTTCTCATGGGTTCATATAAATTAGTATGTACTAGTTCCAAATGTTTTCTCATGCAGTACTCTTTTGTTTTAAATGAGACTCTAGTTTGCTTCCTTTTTTGAAATAAAGCACAAATTTTATTTGATGGTTTACCAATGATGGAAATATCTCTCACTACTTTCTTTGAACTGATTTTTACTAGGTTGTTGAAACTGATATGACCGAGCCTTTTGTGCCACAACCAATTCTCTTCTTCCTGTCCAATCAAGAAAGCTCCTTTTGAAGTCTCCGAGAGAGTGTACAGGTTGCCATATGTCCTTGATCCAGCTGCTATCAACTTCCCACTGTTTACCTTTCTGATTTCACAACCCCGCTTCTTAAAGATCACATCATGACCTCTGTCACAAATCAGACTTACGCTCAACAAGTTATGCTTCATATCAACCACAAACAAGACTTCTTCTAGCCTGATTTTTCCATCACTGATATTAACTGAACCTCTGCCAACTATCTTAGGTCCATCATTGTTTTCGAATTTCACAGAACCACCTTCATATTGTTGCAGCTTCTCAATTTTTTGTTTGTCACCTGTCATATGACTGGAGCATCCACTATCAAGTATCCATGGTGTGGATTTATTCTACGCTTTAAATGTTATTTGTATGATCAAGGATTCATTTTCTTCCTTAGGTTGCTCTTTTTCTTTCCACTCCGGTTTGATTACAGTTTTGGGCTCTTTTTTTGGCTTTTCTTTTTCAGTAGCTTGTGCATGTTTTTCGAGAAATTTTCTATTTTGTCTTATTCCATTTGGCTGAAATTTTCTTCCCTGAAATTGATTTGATGTAAATGTACTTCTACAATTTCTTGCAATATGCCCAAATTTATGAAATTTATAACATTCTACTACATAATACATCAAAGATGAAAAAGCATTTCTATTGGAAAAATTCCTTGGTCCTACATTATACTTGCAATCTGAAATCTTATGTCCATAACCATTGCATTTAAAACAATAACCAGAAAAGGGATGATTGAACCTAGGTGGTGGTCTTTGCCATGTTGTTGTAGGAGCCATAAATATTCTTCTTCTTTGATGTGTGACATTGGTGAAACCATCATTATCAATTCTCCTTTCATGCATTGCATTATTGCTTTCCTTTGCATGATTCATTTTTTCTTGATTAACCTGTTTCTTTTCTTCATTCTTTGTGGATTCTTCATTTGTGGTCTTTGATCCATTTGATGATTCTCCTTCATCAAAACCCAAACTAAATTTGATGCCTATAGTCTTCTAGTTCTTTATGATCTTATCCAGCTTCATAGAACTCTCTTCACATTGTGATAAAAGCTAATTTTCTTATTCATCTCTTCTAGTTGCATCCTTAAACCAACAATCTCTTCTTCTAACTTGCTGAAATAATCTATTTTCATAGTTATTTGCACTTCGAGATCTTTAGAGATCTTCTTGGATTATTCTATCTGCACTTTCAAACTTGTTATGATTTCATTTGCATCCTTAAGCTTTCTTGAAATTTTCTTATTCCTTTTTCTTTCTGTCTTCAATTCATCTAGAGCTGCAATTAGTTCCTCTTCCAAATTCACTTTTGCATCAATTTTTTCTTCATCACATTTCTATTCTTTTTATGGTTTTCTTCTACGAATGCCATGAAAAGAGCTTCACTTGCTTATTTTTTAGAATCCTCACTAGATATGTCTTCTAACAAACTGACCTTCTTCGAGATGAAACTTTTCTTCTTGAAGTTGCCTTTTCTGAAATTTGATTTTTTCTTCCAATCACTTATTTCTCTGTGTGATCCTTCATCACTTATGTTCTTCTCATTAAGTGGACATTTAGCTACTAAATGCCCAACGCCTCCATAGTTGAAACATTTAAATGGTAACTTTTCTTTGTATTTTCTTTTTCCCCTTTTTAGTTTTCAAACAAAGTTTGCTTCCATTTCATCTGATGTCTCTTCTTCCTTAGATTCTTGTTTTACTTTCATATTTTTTTGGGCTTTAAAAGCAGCTTCTCTGTCTATGGGTTTAGATTTTCCTATTCTCATCTCATATGCAATCAAAGAACCATGCATCTCATCCATACTAAAAGAATTTAGATCTTTAGCTTCTTATATAGCTGAAACTTTAGAATCAAATCTTTGGGGAAGGGACCTTAATACCCTTTTTATGATGACAGAATCTTTGATTTCCTCGTTGAGTCCTATAATCGCATTAATGACTTCATTAACTCTCAGCATATATGCCTCTATATTCTCATCCTCATTCATATTTAGTCCTTCGAACTGAGCTCGATGTGTTTGTAACTTGGCCTCCTTGATCTTAACGTCTCCTTCATGAATGCTCTTAATTTTGTCCCATATTTTCTTTATCATTTTACAACCCATAATATTTACTAGTTCATTTTCCACTAATCCACACATGATAGAATTCTTTGCTTTTGAGTCATTCTCAAATAGTTTCTTACCAACAGCATCGGTTGGAGAAGTGGTGGGTATTGTGTATCCACTGTTTATTGAATCCCAAATGTCGTATCCCAAAGCACAAAGATATGTCTGCATCTTGAGTCTCCAAAATGCATAATTAGTTTCGTCAAACAATGGTGCTTTGTTTGATGAGAAGCCTTCACCACCTACCATTGTGTCACTTCCAAGATCACCCTAGCCAGTTAAGCCTATTCAGAAACTTGGCTCTGATACCAATTGTTAAACTAAGTGTGACACTGAGAGGGGGTGTGAATCGATGTGTATTAAAAATTTAATCCAACTATGAAATCAAATCAAAACAAGCAATCACATAAATATGCATCACATAACACCAGATTTATAGTGGAAACCCGATGTGGGAAAACCACTATGCCAATGGATTATTTAGACTCCCATCCAAATCTAGCCTCAAAAAATTTTAGTCTTTATAATATTTTACAGCACCAACTATAGGGAATGGCACCAACCAACCTGGACTTTAGCAGCACCAACTGCAAGGAGCACCGACCCCTGTTGCCAAGCATCGACCCGACAAATTTAAAAAGCTCTGATAAAAGTTTTAAATCTCATCAAAATACCCTGAGTGGTCTAGCTCACAAATCTTCTCCTCTAAAATATTCTGTCTAACCTTTTCAATCTTCTCAACTCTACACATTGATTATCTTACACCTTGCACATTTTTTCAATCAAAATGCCAAAGAAAAAAAAATCTTCACAACATGCACCGACAGTCCTCTCTTTAAAAAACCCCCTTCTCCCTTTTCTTTTAAAAAATATATATGTTTCACATTAAAAAATGTAGCTCTTTTTTTCCAGTTACACAAAAGTACCACTCAACCGTTATATTCTTAGAAACTACCAAAAATACCAAAAAGAGCTGATAGGGCTTTTTGTAACAGTCATAACTTCCTCCTCAAATTTCCAAATGGACTACAAATTCAAACATATATTCTTGGAAACACCGACTACCTTCAGTTTAAATTTTAGATTTTAACTCTTCACGGATTATTCGTAGTATCTCCAACAAAGTGGCCTCTGACGCTAATTTTACATGTCACAAACTGGAAAAAGTTCTCCAAAGCCATTTTGCAACGCTCACCGTTTCTTCTTTCGGACTCCATTTGGACTGAAATTTAAAAATTAAGCTCTTAGTATATTCAGCTACCTCCAGTAAAAACTTTGAGGTCCAATTCCTCATGCATTTCTTAATATTCCTTCCACAAAATGACCTCTGACGCAGATTTTACACCTGTCACATAAACTGGAAAAAGTTTTGTAGAGGCATTTTTCAACTGTTTTCGTTTCTTCCTCAAATATTCGTTTGGGCTAAAATTTAAAACATAATATCTATGTATATCAGACTACCTCCAGTAAAAATTTCAAGGTCTAAATCCTCATGGATTTCTTAATATTACTCCTACAAAGTGGCCTCTAACACAGATTTTACAACTATCCAACTAAGTGCAAAATTGTCCAACCAAGTACTGGCAATGCAAATGATCAATCCAAACATTGAGCTAACACCTCCAACACTATTCTAACATATTTCCTAGCATGCCAACATGCTCAACATTGATCAGACCTGTTCGACCGTGCACTACAAGCAAGGAGCGTACCTTTTTGACAACTTTGCTACTTTGACAACTTCCTAACGATTTTTGCAACTTTTACAAATTTACACGAACAACCTGTAACAACTTCACCCAAACATAAAAATTATCCTTATAAGAATTGAACACCATTGTACATACTTCGAATAACCTTCGAACAGTTATCCACTACATCAACCTGTCCATCTGAGTGTGTTGACAACAATGACAATACTATCGCTACACCTTGCTCAATAGTTTCTCCCTTGTGACCCATTACTTGTAATATTTCCTTTAAAAAAAAAAGGGTTTGTATTTTTGGGTTGTTATAGTTGGTATCAGAGCTCTAGGTCATAGGGCTTAAGGCTTCCAATGAGTGCACTTAGGGTAAGCCTTGACTTGATGTGCTACTTTGGGTAAGGCACCTTGTGAGAAGGTAAGTGTGACCTTGATCGTTATCAACTGAGCGATAATGATCCTATCAAAAATAACAACTTATGGATAGACAAGTGTGGTTATGACCTTTATTAGAGAAGTGATAATGTTCCTATTAGAGGTGGCACCTTGCACGTAGGCAAGAGTGACCATGATCATTTTAAGGTGAGCGATAATGATCCTATCAAAAATTGCAACTTGTAGATAGCCAAGTTTGGCTATGACCTTTATAAGGAGAATGATAATGGTCTAAGTTAGTTCTTGAAGAAAAGAAGCTAACTGATTGTAAGTACAATTGAGGGAAAATATCACTTAGCTTTTCTGAGTGGATATGAGATGGCACATGTTTTAAAGAGGATGATCATCTAAGAAAGCAGGGTTAGCTACACAAGAGGAAAATCATAGTGTACACCCAAAAATAATATGGGGTGAATAATGGACTCCAACAAGAAAGTTAGGAGAACAATGGACCCTAGTAGGAAGTCCAGGAGGACAACAAACTTCAACAATAAAACTAAAGGTACAACTCCAAGATTTGTTAAAAAAATCGATTGAGGACATTGATAACCAAGAGGAGACCTACTGGAAACAGAGAGCAAGAACCACTTGGTTATTGGAAGGTGATAGAAATACCAAATTTTTCCATCGGTCAGCTTGTGCTAGGAGACAAATGAATAACATGGAAGCTCTTCAAGATGAGAATGGACATTCCTTTGACACTCTTCCTGGTATGCATTCCCATTCAATGGATTATTTTTCTAAACTTTTTAAGGAAAGTATGGAGCAATATGTAGAGGCTCAAAATGAAGTTCTTGATGTCATACCCTCTGTTATCTCTGAAGAATAAAATAAGGCCCTTCTTAAACCCATTGGTAGAGAAGAACTGAAGAATGTGGTCTTTGGAATGAGTACCGACAAAACTCCAGGACCAGATGGCTTTCCAATTGAGTTTTTTCAGGCCTTTTGGGATACTTTGGATGAGGATGTTTTGGCTATCGTAGAGGAGTCCAGAGGTAATAAAAGAATGCTTAAGGCATTAAATCATACCTTCATCACTTTAATTCCAAAAGGGGAGGAGGGGGTTCATATTTTAGATTATAGACCTATTGCCTTATGCAATGTGATTTATAAAATAATCACAAAGGTAATGGCTGAACGGCTAAAACCCCTTTTACATAACATTATCTCCTCAGAGCAAGGGGGTTTTGTAGAGGGTAGGCAGATCTTGGATGGGGTGGTTCTTGCTCAGGAGGCAATCCATACAATGCAAAAATCTGGTACTAAAGGAATGTTCATTAAATTAGATATGTCAAAGGCCTTATGATAGGGTGGAGTGGAGTTTCTTGTCAAATATGATGGCAGCCTTTGGTTTTTCTCAGGACTGGATAGATTGGGTCATGAGTTGTGTATCTACGTCGTCTTATTCAGTGTTAATCAAGGGTCTTCCCTCGCAACCTTTTGGAGCCTCTCGAGGTCTTCGTCAAGGGGATCCTTGCTCTCCCTATCTTTTCCTCATTTTGGTTGAAGGATTAGGTAGACTTTTCTTGAGGAGAAGACATCAAGGTTTGCTAACAGGCATCAAGGTGGGTGAGGAATTTTTGACTCACTTATAGTTTGTGGATGATACGGGATTGGTTGGAGTGGCCGGCTCGGGGAAGCAAGAGTGATCGAGAGATACTCTTAATGTCTACCTTAGGGCTTCAAACCAAGTCATCAATGATAAAAAATCCAAAGTGGTCTTTCTCAATCTTGATCAAAGGCTCCGGGACGAGTTCTAGAGATCTTGGGATTCACAAGGACTTCTCTTCAGGTGGTTTACTTGGGGGTTCCTTTGCATTTCAAAAAACTAAAAATGGATATCTGGAAGGATCTTTTGGATGGTATCAAAGATAGAATGAATCATTGGTCTCACAAATGGTTAAGCTATGGGGGTAGATTAACTTTTTTACAGTCAGTCATTCAGGCCATGCCAATTTACAAATTCTTTATCCTGGCTGCCCCACATACGATATGGAAAGAGCTGGGCAATATGGCTAGAAAATTTTTATGGGAAGGAGTAAAAGGACAGAGGAAATGGGCCTTAGTTGGTTGGGATAAAGTTACCCAGCCCAAGGTAAAAGGAGGGCTAGGACTGAGAAGATCCAAGTTCAATAATAAAGCTTTGGCTGGAAAGCTGTCTTGGAGGTGGATTTCCCAACCAACCTCCTTATTCAGTAGAATCCTAACTAGTAAATATTTGGGTCATGTTAACCCCAATGAGGTGGGTCATTTCCCTTTGGATGGCCTTGGATCCCTAGTGTGGCAAGCTCTCAAGATAGGATCTCAGGTGGTTAAAGATTGATTATTTTGGAAAGTGGGGAGAGGGGAGAAGGCTCGTTTTTGGATAGACTCTTGGGATCAGTACCCACCCATCATTGTTGAATTTCCTGAATTGCAACCAATAAAAATTGTCATAGAAACCAAAGTATGGGTTCACATTGACAGTTATTTCATCACTAGTCAGCTGGGTGAGTATAAGTTTAAGAAGTTTAAGAAGCTAGAGGAGTGGCCATTTCCAATCCCTCCAGAGTTGGCACCCATCATGACTAAAATCTTGTCAGAAAGATTTCTCATAGGTAGAGACGAGGAGGATGAATTAGCTTGGGGCTATGGGAGCCTTGGTGTCTATACAGTGAAGGACGGATATGAGAAGATCCTCCTAGAGCCTCCCCCCCATTCATTCCCGGTTGAGGATTGGAAAAAGATTTGGCACTCCAAGGGCTGGCCGAAAGTAAACTTTTTTGCCTAGCAGTTTATGCACAACGTAATTCTCTCTTTTGACAATCTCATATGTAGAGGAATCATCGGTCCATCTCAATGTGTTTTATGCTACAAGAACGAGGAAACAGCTGATCACCTGATGTTTGAGTGCCCTTTCACGCGTCAGATTTGGAAGCGCTAGCTTTCTTGCTATAAAATTCAAGTTAATGGTGACTTGAATCAAACTAATATCTAGAAAACATGGAATAGTGGTAGATTTAAATCTAAAGTTCTTCGAATTGGTTGGGAGCTTGGACTAAACTTCATTTGGTGGCAAGTGTGGTTGGAGAGAAATGTGAGAATTTTTAGAGAAATTTTTTCCTCGCTAGATGGAGTTTGGCAAATCATCTGGAGCAAAGTTATAGAAACTGTTGTTGTCTATGCTATAGAGGAAACTCAAGTTGTTACTAGGCCAATGGAAGAGGGAGTTGAAGAGCAAGAGGGACAGGACAGAGCTAGTTGGAAATCGCCACCAGAAGGCTAGATTAAAATTAATACTGACGAAGCTGCAAAAGGCAATCCGAGTAGTGTCGGAATTGGAGTGGTTTGCCGAAATCATGATCGATCAGTGCTATATTGGGAACTACAATGCTTGGGAAGAGCCACAAACAATGAAGCAAAATCCATAGCTATCAAATCCACTTCTATTTGGGCAGTGAAATAGGGCCACAGGAGGATCATTATTGAATCAGACTCTCAAATAATGGTTGGAGCTCTTGATTGCATGAGAAACTTTGCTTTGAAAGCATGGAGGTTGAGGATTATTGTAACTCAAATTAAGGAATTATGGAAGGAATTAGATGATGTGATTCCAGTTTATGTGAGTCGTGATTTAAACAACGCGACCGAATTTTTGGCTAAGATGGGTGCTAAGAAGGAGGCAGGGGTTCAGCTTCACAGTGACATGGCTATTGAGGATGAGGTGATCAGGCAGGGTCTGGAAAGGTCCTTGAACACATGATCAAAGAAAAAGCAAAGGGAGGGAAGTTGTCACGATATCGTGACATGTTGTGCTGTCGTGGTCTCTGGAGGAAAGTTGTCGTGATATCACGACATGTTGCATCGTCGCGGTCTCCTGAGGACAGTTGTCACGATATTGCGACATGTTGCACCGTCACGATCGCTGGAGGAAAGTTGTCACGATATCGTGACATGTTGTGTCATCACGGCCACTGGAGAAAAGTTGTCACGATATCATGACATGTTGCGTTGTCGCGGTCGTTGGAGGAAAGTTGTCACGATATCGTGATGTGTTGCGCCATCGCGGTCGTTGGAGGAAAGTTGTCGCAATATCGTGACATGTTGCGCCATCGCGGTCATTGGTGGAAAGTTGTCGTGATATCGTGACATGTTGCGTCGTTGGAAAGTTGTCGCGATTTTGCGACATGTTGCGCTATCGCGGTCGTGCCATCGTGGTCGTTGGAGGAAATTTGTCGCGATATCGCGACATGTTGCGCCATCACAGTTTCTGGAGGAAAGTTGTCACGATTTCATGACATGTTGTGTCATTGCGGTCGCTGGAGGAAATTTGTCGTGATTTCGTGATATGTTGCACCGTCGTGGCTGCTGTAGGAAAGTTGTCACGATATCGCAACATGTTGCGCTGTCGCGGTCGATGGAGGAAAGTTGTCACGATATCATGACATGTTGCGTCGTCACAGATGCTAGAGGAAAGTTGTCACGATATCGCGACATGTTGTGCCATCATGGTCGCTGGAGGAAATTTGTCATGATATCGTGACATGTTGCGCCATCACGGTTGTTGGTGGAAAGTTGTCACGATATCACGACATGTTGCGCCGTCGCGATCGCTGGAGGAAAGTTGTCGTGATATCGTGACATGTTGCTTTTTTGCGGCCATCGGAGAAAAGGTGTCGCAATATCGTGACATGTTGCTTTTTCGCGGCCAAGAGAGAAAAGGTGTCGCGATATCGCGACATGTTGCTTTTTTGCGGCCAAAGGAGAAAAGGTGTCACGATATCGCGACATGTCACGTTTTCGTGACAAGTTGCATCATCTGTCCATGCCGATCCCCTGCTAGCTAGTTATTGATTCAAGAGATTTGGCTCCATTGCAAGTCTTCTTCTACTATTGTAAGCTTGTGTTCTCTTTGAATTTGGATGGGAAGAGTCTCTTCCCTTATTGTAATTGATCTTTGTTTTAATACAATTTTTTTCAAATTTTTCAAAAAAAAAAAGATTTGTTAAAAAAATGTATGATCAAACCAAGTGTGTTACCTTGGGGTGTTCCAGTGCTATTTATGAAAATAAGGATGGTTCCTTGAGATTATGTATAGATTATAGAATAATGAAATAAGGTAACCATTAAGAATAAGTATCCTCTACCAAGGATAGATGACCTCTTTGATCAGTTCAAGGATACTATCATATTTTCAAAATTAGATTTAAGATCAGGGTATCATCATTTAAGGCAATGAAAAAAGGATACTCATAAGACAACCTTTAAAACCAGATACGGGCATTACGAGTTCACAGTGCTATCATTTGGGTTGACTAATGCACCAACAATTTTCATAAATCTAATGAACAATATTTGTCCTAGTACTTTTGGAGGATATTCTAATATATTCTTGTACTAAAGAGGAAAATGACCACCATATTTGGTTAGTGTTGGAAGTTCTAACGAACAACTAGATTTATGGAAAGATATCCAAGTTAGAGGTTTATACCTCATAGGTACAGTATTTGGGGCACATCATCTCAACAAAGACAATTGATGTGGACCCCAAAGAAAATTGAGGCTATATTAAGTTGAACTCCACCAACAAATATGATAGAAGTAAATATTTTCATGGGACTTGATAGCTAGTTTCATGAGATACTACTCTAAGGTTGTCTATTCAATCACCAATCTTCAGATAAAGGAAAAAGAGTTCAAATGGATAGATAAGTGTGAGGTCGTGTTTGAGGCTCTAAAAATAAGTTAGCATAGACACTGATTCTCAAGATACCAGATCCTCTTGGGAATTTTATCATATCTACCGATGCTTCCTTGGAAGGTTTGAGTGGGGTATTATCATAGGAAGAGGCTACAATGGAACTTGAATCCAAAAAACTGAAGAAGCATGAGGTAAAATATGCTACACATGATCTAGAATTGGCAATAGTGGTGCATGCCCTAAAGGTATAGAGAGATTATTTTTTGGGTATACCATTTGAGCTAAGGATAGACCATAAAAATTTGAATTATATCTTCACCCAACCCATGTTGAGTGTAAGGCAAAGAATATGGGTAGAATTCTTAGCTGAATATGACTTTGGTATTGAGTATATCAAAGGGAAGGAGAATAAGGTAATAGATGACTTAAGTAGGAGAAGGTACATAGCAGCATTGACCTAGAGCCATATTGATTTGATGGATAGGGTCAAGGAAATGCAACTACAAGACCCATATTGCATAGAAATCTAGAATAAAAACAAGGGAAATCCTAAAGAGAATAAGAATTTCAACATAAAGGATGCACTTTTATGCTTTAGAGATAGGGTAATTATACCCAAAACTGGTGATCTAAGGAGGTTGATTATGGAAGAGACACATAATTCAACCTATTTTGCTCATCTAGGAGGGTCAAAAATGAGGAAAAATATGAAAATACCTTCTATTGGGTTGGAATGAAGCAAGATATCACTAGTTTCATTGCAAGATGTTTAGAATGCTAGAAGGTGAAGGAATAACATCGACACCCAACAGGGAAATTATACCCACATGATGTACCTATGCAAAAATGGCAAGTAATCTCTATGGATTTCATTGTGGGTTTACCTAAGACTAGCTACCATCATGATGTGATCTTGGTAGTAGTTGACAAGTTGACCAAGGTTGCACACTTCATATTGGGGAACATCAAGGATGATGTGCCGGTGGTGGCAAATAAGTTTGTCAAAGAAATATTCAGGCTACATGGGTTTCCTAAGGTGATCATATTAGAAAAGAATTCTAGATTCATGTCAAAATTTTGGCAGGCTCTACACCATGGAGCAGATACTAAGCTGAATATTAGTTTTGCATATCATCCCAAAACATATGGTCAGACCGAGAGGGTAAACCAAGTTTTGGAAGACATGCTACACATGTATTACTTGGACCAAAATTCTAAATGGGAAGAATTTTTTGCATCTTATTGAATTTACATATAATAATGGGTATCATTCATCATTGAGGATGACCCTATTTGAAGCCTTGTATGACAGATTATGTAGAACACCTCTATCATGGGATAATTTAGAGGATCGGGTGATGATCAGACCGAACATTATCTGAGAGATGGAGGAATAGCTCAAAGCAATTTGGCTTAGGCTCAAGGAAGCGTTTGATCGTCAAAAGAGCTATGTAAATCTAAAAAGAACACCAAGAGAACTCTTTGTGGGAGATAAAGTTTTCTAAAGGGTAAGACCCATGAAAAGTTCCATCAAGTCAACCAAGTTGGATCTTCACTATGTTGGGCCTTTTGAGATCATTGATAAGATTAGTCTAGTAGCCTATAGACTTGCTTTATCGCCCAACCTATCAAAGATCCATGATACTTTTCATATATCCCTGATTAGGAAATATGTTGTTGATCCTACTCACATATAGAATGTTTTTAAATTGTAGATGGCAAATCCCTCAGCCATTGAGGTGAGACTAGTTAAGATCCTAGGGTTTCGTTCGAAGATATTGAGGAAACAAATCTTCGATCAGTGTAAGGTCTAGTAGGACCAATATTTTGAGAATTGTGCTACATGGAAAAATGCTAAAGAAATGAGGTAGCAATTTTCATATTTATTTGAATGAACAATTGTGTACTCACTTGCAAGAAAACATAGGGGACTATGTTTAGTCCAAGGAGGAGTACCTAACACCTCTCCTTAGCATAACTCCTTATAGATAATGAACTATATTTTGATGTGATTATGTAATGGCATAGCTTCATTTTATGACGTATTTTTGATAAGAAGATTTCATCCTTTTGAGCTTGGAATATAGTACTACTAACATATTTGTGGGTGCAAGATCAGGTGCTCTCTCTCTAGTGGTATCATATGGGTGAACTACCTACTCAGAGGGATATTTTAGGAAATTATGGGGATGACTTGATCATAAACAACTTAGGGTAACTGATCAACCTTCATGTAAATACATTTTCATTTTGTTTGTTATCATGTTCACACCTTTGGGTTGGGAAGTTGCTTGAGCAATGAGTCTCCTTATGAGGTTGGCAACAACATTAGACTATCTTAAAGGAGATAGCCTATTTAGGGATAAAATAATGGTGTGAAAACATTATTTGCAAGAGTCTATGTTTGCTCATGGTGTGCAAGTTTTATTCAATAATATTTGACAACTTTGTTACCTTAGATGCATGAGTTGTTAATATTATTGTTCAGGCACCCAGGTGTTGTAGGTGATTTGGAGAGGAGAGGGAAATCCTCCAAGGGAGGTCCCAAGTTCAAATATCCACCCCACCAAAAAGCTGAATTGGGTATCCAAAATCCAATTGATAATGTTGGTGCGGGCAGGGTCGGGTGCGGCTCCCAGGTGACTTTAACAGTGTAAAACCCCCTATTCGTGGTCTCTCAGACCAAGGCGGCCCCGCAAGGGGTTTTTTTATTAAAAAAATATATTATTGTTCATGAATTATAGAGCTAAATTAATTAGTGACTTTAGCACTTTTAACTAAATATTAATTAGCTTAGTGGAAATATAATTTTTGAAAGAAAATTTAATTAAGATAATAAGGAAATTTAATTGATTTAAAATAGTGGTAATGCTAGGCTTGTTCACTGTCATGCATGGGCAAAGAACTATCTTGCAAGTTGGAAATGAAAGTAATATTCTTAAGAGATGAACATTACCATGCATAGGTGCTCAAGAAACTTGCTTTAGAAGGGAGTTGGAATTAGATGTTTGTTGTTGGATTTTTGGGAGAAGAAGAATGCAATAAGCTTAGGAAAGTAAGCATATCAAGTCTATGGAAGGGCAACACTTCAACCAAAAATTGACTACGCTTGAGACAAGTAGCTTATAGGTGATCGATATTTTGTTGGTTACCTTTGATTAAAGAAATGATGCTCTTTTTTTAAGCTTAGCATCAGGTTGGCTGACCTATTCTTGATTGTTTTCCTTTAGTGTGGTTGTCTTATGTTCTTGCTAGTTTATTCTTGCATTTGTTGCTTTCAGTTCCTTTAGTTTTTGTCACCTTGTGTACTCTTGTGAGGCTCAATTAGGTTTTGTTGCCATCTCAAATGATGCTTTTTTATGGTCGGTTTGAGTTTTTGTGAGGTCAGTATGATCCAAGTTTTACGTTTCCTTGTCCTCAAAATCATCTTGCAGGTATGGTATTTTTGTTTTTTTTGAGGTGCTCCTTGTGTGGATTTAGGAGAATGTTTCTTGTGTTCTTAGTGAGATTGTGCTTTGCTTTGCTCTATGAATTCCTCCTTTGTCAATGCCTCAAGGGAAAGTCCATGTTGTTATGGGCACTGATCGATATTACTTTTTTAGGTTGAGTCAAGCCCTTAGCCCTTGTTTTATTGTTTAGTTACCTAGTTGAGTCACTTTGGTGTGTGGTCCATTGCTAGGATAGGTTTTTTGTAGGATTGTGCCCTTATTTTTCATGAACCTTCACTTAGATAAGTGGTGCACATTTTTTTAAAGTTAGTTTTAATTAAGTTTTTTAAATACCTTATGTTTTTTTCAATTGGTTAAATGGGATTGAAATGGGGCCCACCCATATTATATCATCACCACATAGTGGTATTACAACAAAGCTTGAATATTATCCATCTATCGTTGGATAATATTTGAATCTTGGTCTTCTCTTTAAATATTGAGGAATCTAACTGGTTGAGCTAATGCCTCTTGCTATTAGATACCTTATGTAATTAATGTGTTTTATTAGCATTTTGTGATATTAAAGTACTTACTTTGAGAGTTATTTTTTTAGTATTTATTATTGAATAATCTTATTTGATGTGAGGAATGATAAGGAATGCACTTGATATTTATATTGATAGCTTTGAATTGAAGAATGAATTATAATAAAAGAACCTTAGAATAAATGTATTAATGGTTTTTATTAGGAAGAACCTTAAGTTATTTGATGAATGATTTATATGGTTTTGAAAGAGAAACTCTATAGTGGTTCATGAGATCCATGTGGGTTAAGGAATAATTATAAAGGGAAGTATGGGATTCCCTTAAACAAATTCAATGGATGTTGAGCTTTCTTTATGTTGGATAGAGAATGTAACTTATTAATGTGTAAGTTAAGCTTTCTTTATGTTTGATAGAGAATGTATCTTTATATTGTGTAAGTTAAGCTTTCTTTATATTAGTATAAGAGGATGAGGTCCTTTCTTTATGGTAATTGGAATGTATGTCATTGATGTAAAAATAAAGAGGGTGGTTTTGATGAGCCATAAAATTGCTCATTTTTTGTACTTTTTTCCCCATAATGTGCAACATATATTCTTGTAGATATAAATGTTTTATGGAAATTATATATATAATTAACAGTTTATTTTGCATGTTCTCTAATATTTATCTTTAAGTGTAATTTGTGTAGATTTAGTGAAAATTGTTGTATTTTGGCATGTTTTCGTCGAGGTCCCACTCGAACTTGGCACTTGCAAATTAATGAAGGAAAAACATCTGCATAATATTGATAAAGACGTACAAATTCAAGCACCCAAATTCCTTTGAAGCGCTTGGCTTCCATTTGACACTTAACTATTAGGCGCCTGCTTCCCGTTAGGCACCTGCTTTTCGTTATGAACCTGCTTCCCGTTGTACGATGAAAAGCACCTGCTTCCCATTGTATGGTGGAAGGTGCATGCTTCTCATTGTACGACAGAAGGTGCCTACTTCCCGTTGTATGATGAAAGGCACCTACTTCCAAAATTTTTTATACAAGGTGCCTACTTCTTAACTTCTTCAATCGCGGTGCCTGATTTCCATTAAATGCCAAACTTTAGCACGACTCTGTGGTCAACAGAACAGAGCGAAACTTTGACAACCTACATGCAAAGATTTCCAGCATTGCAATCGGACTTAGGATAATGTCAAAGGTGACTCGTCGTCCATCTTCCATTTGATACGTAAATAAATTCTATAAATCGGGTAAATAAAATATCAACATATTCTAGAAATAGAATATGCTAAAATATCACGATATTTTACCCGATTCCTCTAATCAAGCAAACAATTGTAATAGTGAATCATTTTATGATTTGTCCTAAAAATTGTAACAGGGCTGGCCGCATACCTTATAAATATGCAGGCCATCCTTTAAGAAGATCCCTCGAAATTCCATGTAATTTTCTTCTGCTACAACTGTTAATAAAATCTCTACATATTTTTCTGTAAAACATATTTCTAAGTGTTCGATGATCATTTTACCACGGGCAGTTGTTTTTGGAAGTGTGGGCCCACTTACAACAGAGTTCTTCCCTATTTCCCCTATTTTCTATATTTGTTTTAATATATTAATTTATTCTTATACTATTTCCCCTATTTTTTGTAATTTCCAGCAAGGTAGTCATTTATATTTTAAATGTTTTCAGTCCTATTTTCTTAGACTTAGCATGATATTATTGGTTTAAACATAAACTCCAACGAATACCAAATACCTCCCAAACCATAATCCAAGGGACTCATATTTGAAGGAGAAATTACAAGCATAGATTTTGCATGGTTGCTCATAAGACTACGAGCTACCCCGGGTTGATAATTAAATGGAGGCAATTAATTGAACCATAGAAAAACTAACCAATGTTTTGCCCAACATTTTGGTACCATTTTTTGGGAGTAGCCATTGTAATTTCTTATTCTAAAGGAAGCATAGTTACAATAGTTTAGAGTGTTTTCTTTAGAAACCTTCATATGAAACTTTGTATGAGTCCACCTAAGAATAGGGGACCAGACGGTCGTTTTGTCAAAAACAAAGAAGTTGTTTCTCAAAATCCTTCTACTTCAGTAGAACCTAAACCTGAGACTGAACTCTCACCATCTCAATCTCCACCTGTGCATTGATGGGAACACCCACTATTTACATAGGATCCTTCTAAAATAATCTAGCAGAATCTTAGAGCAGGATCAGAGATAAGTAGAGTTCAATCTGAGGAAGATCTACTAAATGCTAAATGTTAGCAAGTGGTTTTAGATGAAACTATCTCAAACGCTAACTTATCCATCCTTCTAAAGGATAAAATAAATGAACTAGAAGCATTGACAATTGCTTTGAATGAAGCAGGGGTAGAAACACTAGTAGTAGGCAGAATGGTAGAAAATCCAGAGGAAACATCCACTAGTTTTAGTTTTCTAATAGGAGAGGCAGGGAGAGATAACAAGATGAAACACATCTCTCTTGCCCACCTTCCAATATTTATAGGACTACTAATAGAAGATCCATACCTCTTCCTATTTAAATTTGATATTTTATGCAGATCTATGGATTACACCATAGATGCTTAGAAACTAAAATTATTCTCTTCCATCCTTGATGATTTAGCTTTGCGTTGGTTCATCAGCCTAGGGGATAAACGGATAACTACCTAGGAATAGTTGAAGAAAATTTTCTTGGATCAGTATCAAGATTTTGGCAGTATAAGATATGCAAGAGAGGAATTCCTAGACATGATCCAAAAAGAAGGGAAATTTGTGGAAGAATACTAGGATAGGTTTAGCTTCAATTTTCAAAGATCACCCCATTCAAAACTAGGAGATAGGTCCCTAAGAAGCATTTTTTTGAAAGGGCTAACAAACAAATCCTTAGAAGCTTTAAACATGATATCTAGGGGAGACATTTACCAACACAAAATGGATGATATTCAGCAGTTGTGTTGAAATTTCTCAAGAAGAAAGGTTAAGTTAACCCCTATAAATGTTAAGCAGTCATCCACTGTCACTAAAACAAAAATAGGCAACATGCTAGAAGATCTTAAGAGCGATATGTTATCATCTCTAACTCTTAAAATGGATACTATTTTGATTCAAAGAAATAAACAAGAGAATGAGGTAGCATTGGCCTACTTATGTCCTAAATGCAGAGGCAAACACCCCAAAAATGAGTGCCTAGAAAACAAAGTTTGTGTATGTGCTATTTGTAAGAAGGATCATAAAACGAAGTTGTGTCCACAATTAATGAAATCTAAAGAGGAACCTAAAGTAGCAAAGGTATAATTCATGGGTAATAGGAGGAACTAAGAACAGTCTCCTATGGGTAACAATATGAAATCAATAATGTCATCCTATGGGGGCATTAATTACCAAAACCAAGGTCAAGCCCAGCCACCCAACATGGGTTGGTTTGGTCAGCAACCTTGGAATTCATTTCCCCAAGAAGAAAATCATTACAACCCTTACCCTTGGAACCAATACCAGTAACTTGGGTAGCAGTGGATAAATTAGAATATTTGCAATCAGTATTCACAACATCCTGCTCCAGCTCCACCATAGCCAAGTCTACCAACTTTACCTACTCCAAGGACTCCTCAGTTACCAACACAGCCAACAACAAACCCAAACAACAAGCAGCCATCCTATCATATGGAAAATAAGATGTACCCTATGTATAATATTAAGGTAGATTACGATCCTATCCAGTTAAGGTCAAGAAAGCAAGTAGGTGTAGAAGTCACTCCTCTTGTAGAAGAAGAGGAACCAATAGAAATAGAGAAAGGGGAATCACCCCTTATAGAAGAGATAGAAGAAGAATCAACACCTATACATAACAAAGAGGAGGTTCCACCTTTTCCACAAAGGTTGCAGGGACCCAAAAAACCAATACAAATAGAGTTTATATCCTCTTCAGTTTAAAGAACTTAACAGTCACAATCTCTCTCTTTCAGGCCATTAGAGACACCTATTTATGGGAAGACCATAAGAGAGTTGTACCTCAAGAAACCAAGGAGGAAACCAGCTAAATCAATAAGTTTGGTAGGTCAGTTAGTTGACCTTATGTTAGGGAATACCTACATCCAGAAGTACTCAAATCCAAGAAGCCCTGTGCTAACTGTAAAAATAGAAGGTTGTGTTTTACCCAACACACTAGTAGATTTGGGGGCTACCATCAATGTCATGTCCTAGGAGACCATGCAAAAACTAAATTTGACTAATCTGAAGCCCACTAAAACTGTGTTGTAGTCGATAGATAGATCTACAGTACTTCCTGATGGAATACTAGAAGATATCACTATTATAGTAGATGCATGGGAGTATCCAACAAATTTCTTAGTGTTGCAATCTAAGTCTGGACTAGGTGGATACCCATTAATTTTAGGTAGATCATGGTTGGAAATAGTTTATGCCTATATAATTTGTAGATATGATCAAATGACCATTTCATATGGTCATGATATAAAGAAATTGATCATACATCCACCTGCACAATCTACAGATTTATTGGGATAACTTGAGTATGAGAATTAAAATACTGATGGTCTATCAATGATCCAACATGTGATGATACTTGAGGAGTTGGAAGATGAAAGTGATGAGGATAATATGATCTCTCACTTTTTTTAGGGAGAACCTTCTTGTCCTCCTCCTCAGTTTCCATTAGTGAAAGACCACCATATTCAGCAAATTTAAGTTGCACCTAGTAGAATGATGAACATAGACAACCAGTTGACAGTTGAATAACAAACCAAACTAAAACAAATATTGTAAAAACACCAAGATACCTTTGCTTGGGAGTATTCTGACATGATAGGAATAGATCTTGAGACCTGTACACATAGGATATATCTAGAAGACCAGGTCAGACCAGTAAGACAACCACAAAGGAGAATGAACCCAGCCATGAAAGAAATTGTCAAAATAGAGTTACAAAAACTCCTCATAGTTGGATTCATCTACCCCATTTTAGATAGTGAGTGGGTATCACCATTAGTGGTGGTGCCCAAGAAGAATGAAAAGTGGATAATTTGTGTTGATTATAGGTTGTTGAATAAAGCAACTAAGAAGGACCATTTCCCTCTTCCATTTATAGATCAGGTCCTTGACACCTTAGCAGGAAAGAAGTACTTTTCTTTCCTGGATGGGTTCAGTGGATATAATCAGATCCAAATAGGGGAGGAATATCAAGACAAAACCACCTTCACTTGTCCATGGGGGACATTTGCTTACCAAGTTTTACCATTTAGCCTATGCAATGCACCTGCCACCTTTCAAAGGGCAATTTTTAGCATTTTTTTAGATATGATTGGAGAGACGATGGAGGTATCCATGGATGATTTCACTATATATGGTGAAACTTTTGAAATTGCCATAGAAAATTTGGAAAAGACACTTAAACATTGTGAGGAAACTAACTTGTCCTTAAGCAATGAGAAATTTTATATGTCGATGCAGAAAGGGATAGTTTTAGGACATCACCTTTCTGTAAAAGGGATTAAAGTAGATAGAAAGAAAATTGAAGTCATCTAAACCCTGCCTACTCCCAAAACACAAAAAGATATCCATAATTTCCTAGGATCATTCAATTACTATAGGAGGTTTATATCATATTTTATAAAAATTGGTAAACCTATTACCACGTTGTTAACTAAAGATACAAAGTTTATCTAGACTGAATAATGTAAACAAGCATTCAATACTTTAAAGGAAAAATAAATTATTGCTTCAGTATTGAGAGGTCCAAATTGGACCATACCTTTTCACATATATGCTGATGCATCTAATAATGCAATAGTCTCAGTGTTGGGACAAAAATATGGTGATGATTTTTATGCCATCTATTATGTTAGTAAAAACCTTATAAGTGCTTAACTCAATTATATTGCCACAGAGAAAGAGTTTCTTGCAGTAATACATGCTCTTAAAAAAAATTGTTATTATATTACAGGTTATTAGGTATTTTTACACACTGACCACTCAGCAATCAGATACTTGACAAATAAACCTGGGATTAGTGGTAGAATTATCAGATGGTTGTTGCTCTTGTAGGAATTTTATGTAACGATACTGGATAAGCAAGGAAAGGACAATGTGGTAGTTGATTTCCTATCTATATTGATACCTCTAGAATATGCAACTATAGAGGACCAATTTATAGATGAGCATTTATTTGCTCTAAATGATCAGATACCTTGGTATGCAAATATGGTTAATTATTTAGCCACTGGTAAAGTATCCCTTGCACTTTTACCCTATGAAAAATAGACTTTAATTAAAAAAAGTATAGATTTCTCATGGATTGATGGGTACTTGTTCAAAATAGGACCTGGTAAAATTATGAGAAGATGTGTTGTTGGATATGAAATAATTGAAATACTAAAAGCTTTCCATGATAAACCTTGTGGTGGCCATTTTGTAGGAAGGACTGCATATAAAGTGTTACAGGTTGGTTATTACCGGCCTTACTATTCAAATATGCAGCTAAACATGTGAGCTAGTGTGATCAATGTCAGAGGATGGACATACCTACTCTCAGAGATGAGATGCCCCTCCAACCACATGTTCACATTGAACTATTTGATAAATGGGGGATGGACTTCGTAGGACCTATTAATTCACAGTCAAGAGGTAAGAGGTATATCCAATTTTATACTGACTATGTGACAAAGTGGGTTGAAGTACAGGCTTTGTGTAATTCAAAGGAGAAAACTATAGCAAATTTCTTGTATTCATCAATTTTTACAATATTTGGGGTCCCAAGGGAGATCACAACATATCAAGGACCTCAATTTACTTCAAGGATGATCCAATAACTCATGCAACAATACAAAATCAGGCATAACAAAACCACTCCCTACCATCCATAGGCAAATGGGTAAGTTGAGGTGACCAACAAAGAGTTGGAGACTATCCTGACAAAGATAGTGCAGCAACATAGGAAGGATTGGGCTATTAGATTACCGGAAGCAGTGTGGGCCTACAGGACCACCTAGAGGACTACTACTGGTTTCATACCATTTCAGTTAGTCTATGGTAAAATGACCATTATGTCTATAGATTTTGAATTCAAAACACTTAGGACTATTGTAGAATTGAATATCAACCTGGATGATGCACAAAAATATAGAATTCAACAACTTAATCAGCTAGATGAATATTGCCTTAAGGCTTTGCAAAAAATAGAGATCATTCAAAAACAAAGGGTCAAGTGGCATGATCACCACTACAGGCCAAACCATATTAAAGTGAGAGAATGTACATTACTCTATGATTCCCAGTTCCAAGAAAGGAAGGGTAAGCTCATGTAGCATTGGATGGGGCCATATGAAGTGACTAAAGTCATCAATAATGGGGTTGTAAGAGTTAGAACAATAGACAACAACAACATTACCTTAACAGTCAATGGCCACCACTTGCACCCATACCATGTGTCTGAAGCATACATGATTGAGTCTAGATTAGGCATGGAGGAGACCCCAGTTGATTCCGATTTTATCTTAATTCAGTAATATGTTGACCTAGTCCACATAGTCCCAAAGATAATTATTCTTTCAAGGTTTTTCTTTTTTTTTAGTTGTGTTTTTGTTTTGTAGGAATAATGCCCTTTGTGCAATCATTTAGGTAGCTTGGGAAACCTAGTCCTAATGGGCACATGATCTATAAACATGTGCATTTCTAGCTTTTTAGGAGTAGGATTAGGAGTATCTCATCCCTTATAATGGGAATACTAAACCTAAACCTGCACAAGAGTTTTTGGATTGGTCTTTTTGGACAATAAAACACTCAACTGTTGGTTCAAGGGCAAATGCTGATTCTATTCTTGTTTTTCAATCAGAAGCACTGAAGGGCCTGATCAACCTGACAGTGCATATACAAGGATAAGTCAACACCCATTGAATAAAAGAAAAGCACTATTTTTTTTGTATTTGATGGGGAGGCACCTACTTCCCGTTATTAGAGAAGGTGTTTGCTTCCCATTGTATAGTGGAAGGCACCTGCTTCCCATTGTACGATGGAAGGCACCTGCTTCCTGTTGTATGGTGGAAGGCACCTGCTTCCCATTATATGCTTTATGGTGCTTGACTCCCAGTATGTTACGAAGATGGCTCCTGCATCCCGTTTTCTGGTAGATCAACGCCTGACTCCCAATTTTTTAGGAAAATGATTGAATTCTAGTTTTGGGAAACTTACACCAAATCTTCTTAGCATGCTTGTAAAAAAAAGTTTTTATAAAGTTTATTTTATAAGTATGGCACCCAACAGTTAGCAAAAATGCGCCTGCTTCCCATTTTAGGCATAAGCGCTTGATTGCTAAGGCACCAGCTTCCCATGTTAAGTAGAGCGCCTGAGTGCTAAAGCATCTACTTCCATGTTAAGTAAAGCACCTGATTCCTATGGTGTCTATTTTTAGTTTGCAAGGCACTTGCACACCATAATTTAAAAAGAAGGTGTCTGATTTCCATATGAAAAAGGTGCTTGATTTTTGTTTACTATGGTCATTTTCTGCCTTGACAAAAAAACACGTTAGCATTGGGATGTGGCCTGAGCCACGTCAGCACCCCATGCATGTGCAAATTCAAATATACCACAAAAAAAATTAAAAGTTAACATCAACCAAATTCTGAGGAGTAGATGTTTGTCATCCCAAGGTGATATATTTTTCTAATTTTTGTTTTTAATTTTATAGGATTTCTTGAATAACCCATAGTGTAGCTACCAAGAACTAATCACGTCAAAGAAAATTCATTGCATGGGAACCATGGCCATCGTTTTCCATTGCAATTTACTTCATCATCAAATGCTAACCAATAGTGATGCACCATGAATATCTACACATATGCACCCATGGAACGATATTAGGAGCATGTTTAAATTTTATGTTTCTTGTCTATATTTTTTTCATGAACATGTGTGTCTATGGAAATGTGTCAAAATAACCCCCTATTATTATCTTAACCACTTGAATAAATCCACTTGGCATGGTTCTACATGGCACACCTTTGATTGGTCGATATTTTATGGTCATCATCTCTGCACAATCGGGCACATGCTCGAAGGAAATTTACTACGGATAACCATAATCACTATTTATTACGGTAATTAACCACCTATGTGCATGAATGTGGTTGTTTTAAAAAATTTGTTTACTAGCTACTATGCAGCCAACTTCACTGAGAAAAAAATAGAGTAGTGAGGCACAGTAGTAATTTGAAGGGGAAGCAGTAATAGTGTTGAGTGAATTATAAACTAAAGGTAAAGCATGGGGGAAAAGTCAAAAAATCATGATCTTAAGAAGAGTGAGTCGATCGATTGCTTAGGCATTTCTATAGATGTCCAAACACAGTTCAATGTTACAAAATGGATGGACTACTATCGACTGGTCAATCAAGACCAGGATGCGGTGGTAGCAAATGAATTTGCAACGTCGATGAGATATGGGGTTGTGCGCATGAGGGGGTTGGATATCCTAGTCACAGAGGTCTATATCGCTAGATTTACGGGCCTCCCTCTGATAAGGGAGCGCATGTACAAAGAGGATAACCTTACCCTCTATACGTAGAGATTTTTTAGAGGACCAATTGAGTACCTAACGCACGCTGGCTTATCGAAATAGCACATTCTTGAGCTCTTGAGGGCAATTTTTGAATAGATCATCCACTTCTTCACATGCTTTGGTAGGTATTCTCATTTGAATGGAAACCACTTCTATTTCCTCAATCACATCCTAAATGGGGATAAAATCAACGTCCCCCACTACCTTACATGCACCTTGAAAGATGAGGCCAAGTGATACCATGGAAGCACCACCTCTGCCTAGCTCACCATGGCCTAATTTTGGCCTTGGTGCGATATGTAGAGTCACATAGAAATGTGACAATTGAGGAAGTTGTGGGCACTAGTATAGTGGCAAGGGTACAAGCATAGGAGGAGGTGCCAATTCAAAATGAACAGTTGACCCAGGAGGCAACAGTACGAGAAGAGACGACGTCTGCGTCCCAGCCTGCAGGAAATACAAGGGAAGCAGGACAGGTCTCATCCCCTGATTTTTCCCAATTTGGGGAGGAAGAAAGGTAGGCTCTATCTCCTTCTGCACCTCGATTCAAAGATGTGGTGAGCAATATTTCATACCTATCTCCACCAGGACGTGAAGCAGAAGAATGAAGGCATTGAGGGTGGTTTTGAGCTCATCTCATGAAGAGACACCAATCGATGAGCTCAATAGGGAGGAGTATATGGCCCATATTTTACAAGATATTTCTAGTGGGCTAACTCCTCAATAGGAGGTGGCCATGGAATATGTACCACCAAAAGGCTAGTGGAGGATTTGTAGCAAAAACTATAGGTTTTGAGAGAACAGGCTTCCACTTGGGAGGCCAAATTTAAAGAACAGGGTTTGTTTGAAGAGTCCAAAAAAGAGGTTGCATTAAAAATGCACAAATTGTATCAAATAATTTGACAACTATAGAGACAATTGCAATTGTAGGGTAGAGCAAGAGGAGCTGAACGGTCGGCCAGAGTTGATGCAACAGTACAGACTAATGGGGCAACAGAAGTGTCCCTTACTGATACAAAATAGAACAGGGATATGTTGATGCAATGGAAGTAGAGCAGCCCTATTCTACGTCTCCCTTTGTAGGGAAGATACTCCAGGAGGACTAAGTTGAGATTAAGGAACCTCAAAATGCATAACAACATACAAAGGAGGGAGATGAGGGGGAAAAGGAGATGGAGGTCGAAGAGCCTCAAATTTTAGGCAAAGAGGGAGAGGAAAAGCACTCTCCAATTGATGCAGGGGCTAAACAACCTCAAGAGGAAGAAGTAGTCCCTATTGTGCAACAAGTTGTTGTAGAGGAAAAAGAGGCTTAGCAGCCTGAATCCCCTGTACCCTAGGAGACTCAACAACCTAAATTTCCTGTACCCCAGGAAACACTAGTTGCACCAACATACCCTGGGGTACAACATATCAAGTTGAGATAAAAATAAAAAGTCATAAGGCCATCTCAGCAATGACCCAGAACTAGAGCAAGAGTTGTCGAGTTGAAGGTACTGGGCATTGAATCTGATAAGGAATCATAACTGTATTTTGATGAAGAATGCTAAGTAGCAAATAATATGTTTACTACCCAAAAAAAAAAAATTGAGGAGCTTAAGGAGGAGATTAAGGTAGATAAGAAGAACTAGAAGAAGGCCTCCAAGAAAGCCCTCAAGGAATAAGAAAATGAGGCCAAGAAGCAATATGGAAAGCCTCACAGGGAAATTCTAGTTTCTCAACCTGAGCAGTTCTGGTATTTGTATGGGTTAGAGGATGGAAAGCCTTCAAGGATGCAGGCATACTTTAAAAGGATGGGATTCTAGGCCCTGTGCAATAGGAATATTTGGCATCAAGTAGCATAACTCCCCTTGTGGCAAAGAAAGAGGTCAAATCTAAACCTAAGCTTGACCCAATAGGGGTAGATTTTCCCACAACCAAGGTTGCTAAGGAATCTAGCATCCCATTTGGATATGAATCAGTGCTTGTGGGTGAAACATTACCATCTCATAATGAGTATTGGAAAATGGTTGAGCCTGCATTCCAAAAGGATGCCACTAGTTCATCTGGTTATAATATGAACATTAATAAGGGCAAGGTGACCTGGACCAGAGAACCACCTAAGAAGAGAGTAGGGCCAAGTGAACCAATTTGATGCAGCAAATGCCAAAAGCAACAATATCAGGAGATAGCAGCTCCTAAGGCACCGAAGGGGCAAAAGCCCTAGGACAAATAGAAAGCCAAGGCTGTTACGAAAAAAAGGACACAAACCAACAGGATCTATTGGGATGAAGTAAAAACAACTGGTAATTACTAGTTCAAAGTGGCACAGAGACGTGCCATCCCTTAAGCATGGGGGGGTGATGAGCCACATAATTGCTCATTTTTTGTACTTTTTTCCCATAATGTGCAACATATATTCTTGTAGATATAAATGTTTTATGGAAATTATATATATAATTAATAGTTTATTTTGCATGTTCTCTAATATTTTTCTTTAAGTGTAATTTGTGTAGATTTAGTGGAAATTGTTGCATTTTTGCATGTTTTCGTCGAGGTCCCACTCGGACTTGGCACTTGCAAATTAATGAAGGAAAAATATCTACGGAATATTGGTAAAGAGGTACGAAGTCAAGCACCCAAATTCCTTTGAAGCACCTAACTTCCATTCGATGCTTAACTGTTAGGCGTCTACTTCCTATTGTACAACGAAAGGCACCTACTTCCCATTGTACGATGGAAGGCGCCTACTTCTCAACTTTTGCATACAAGGCGCTTGCTTCTCAACTTCTTCAACCGCGATGTCTAATTTCCATTAAACGCCAAACTTCAACATGACTTTATGGTCGGTAGAATAGAGCAAAACTTCGGCAACCAACATGCAAGGATTTCCAATATTGTAATCGAACTTGGGATAATGTCAAAGGTGACTTGTCACCCGTCTTCCAGCTGATACATAAATAAATTTTGTCAATGTATTCTGAAAACAAAATACGCTGAAATATCCCGATATTTTTCTTGATTCCTCTAATCAAGCAAACAGTTGTAACAACAAATAATTTTCTAATTTGTCCTAAAAATTGTAACAAGGCTAGCCACATACCTTTTAAATATGTAAGACACCCTTGAAGAAGATCCCCCAGACTTCTATGTAATTTTCTTCTGTTGCAACTGTTAATAAAATCTCTGCATATTTTTCTTGTAAAACATCTTTCTAAGCGTCCAATGATCATTTTACCATGGGAAAAACCTGCTGGAAGCGTAGGCCTACTTACAAAAAATTTCTTACCTATTTTCTCTATTTTTTGTATTTTTTTAATAGATTAATTTATTCTTATGCTATTTCCCATGTTTTCTGTAATTTCTAGCAAGGTAGTCATTTAGATTTTAAAATTTTCAGTCCTTTTTCCTTAAACTTAGTATGAGATTATTGGTTTAAACATAAACTCCAACAAATACCAAATACCCCCTAACCATAATCCAAGGGACAGGTCTGAGGTGTAGATCAATTGGTTCATCCAAACTCCATAAGGGGGACGAAGGTCTAAGGTTCAAATCTCGAGCCTCATTGGACTGAACACTTGTCCCTTTCCTAGTGCTTTCAGCAGCGTAAAAGGTTTAAAATGATTGTGGCATCGTGGTTATAGGTGTGGACTACGCAAATAATTGTGTGGCGGCTTTTGGGGCAGACAGTACAGAATACTGTGGCGGCCATAAAAGCTAGACAGTCTGCCTGGATTCGTGGCAGCTACCGATTCTACCATGTAAATACAAAAAAATTAAAAAATTAAAAAAATCCAAGGGACTCATCTCCGAAGGAGAAATTACAAGCATAGATTTTGCACAACTGCTCACAAGACTATGAGCTATCCCAGGTTGACAATTAAATAGAGGTAATTAATTGAACAATAGAAAAAATAACCAATGTTTTGCCCAATAGGTTTAATAAAATAGATCATATCATATTTGTTTTGAAAGGGAAACTGTTATAGTGATTCTTGAGACTCTTGTGGGTTAAGGAACATTTATAAAGATAAGTATGGGATTCTCTATTAAAGGATGTATTATTTGTATGTTGGTTTTGAAAGAGAAACTATTATAACAATTCTTGAGACCTATGTGGATTAAGGGATCATTATAAAGAGAAGTATGGGATTCTCTTTAATAAAATAATTTATTGTATGTTGGTTTTGAAAGAGAAACTATTATAATGATTCTTGAGATCTATGTGGATTAAGGGATCATTATAAAGAGAAGTATGGGATTCTCTTTAATAAAATGATTTATTGTATGTGGGTTTTGAAAGATAAATTATTATAATAATTGCTAAGATCTATATGGATTAAGGGATCATTATAAAGAGAAGTATGTGATTCTCTCCATGTTGGCTTATTTTCATTATGTTTTTATGCATGGTTGCTTACATAATAGAAAATAACATGTTTTAAATTACATTGTGTCTAGAGTTGTTCTGATCCCTAAGTATTCCTCATGAACCGCAAGTGGTTTCCCTATCGTAAAGAGGCTTGTAGATGCTTAGATGGTTTGAAGATCATTAGTGAATGATTTTTTAGTGCTTTGAATACTTAGACATTGTGGAAAAACAAAAGCTATGTAAAAGAATGTTTGTTTTATGAGTTTTATAAACTTGATTATTGTGCAAACTATAATATTATGTTGCTTTAATGTTATCTTAAGTTTTGTCTATTAGAGTGATTTTAGCAACCTTTTTATGGATATATAGTATTGAGTTCTATCAATTGCAAGAATGCATCTTTATGTTAAATACTTGGTTTATTATGTTATAGCATTTATGATATAGGAATGCATACTTTGAAGCTTATGTCAATATTTTGAGTTAAGTAAATATGGGCTTTATTTATGAGACATCCTTGTTTATCTATTATAGAATTTTGGATTAAATGGATTATGACTTGATTTAAAGTGCTTTTGATATGATGTGATGTATGTTTCTTTACTTTAGAATTATGTTTTAAAGTGCAAGAATTATTTAAGATAAGATTGTCTTGGGATGGTTAGAATTTCTAGTGGATCCGAGTCAATAATACTAAGCCTTATCCTAGAAGGAGTTGGGTGAATGCAATACCCAAGTATCCATGAGCCTATAAGAAGTTGTGAGAATGCAATAGCTAGAGACTCATGAACCTAGAAGGATTTGTACGAATAGAATAGCCAAGTTTTCTTGTGAATCATTGCACCTTGAATGAGAAGGCTTGGGTGTACTCCAACTAAAGTTGTGGGACCATTCACAAGACAACAATGGTGATCCCTTAGTTAGCCCACAGAGGTGTGGTAACTAAGAGTAGGATCATGTTAGTTTTTGATGAAGTGGCAATGACCTTAGTTAGTCCATAGAGGTGTGGTAACTAAGCACCAAGGCTCTACGCTTGATTATATTGGCAATTTGAGTTATTTTGTGTTGTCATTGGTGTCACATGGATCATTGATGTCACATGGATCATTGATGTCACATGGATCACATTGAATTTTAGTGGTAAAAGCACTTCATAAATAATCATTTATGATATTTTGGAGAGCATGGATATATGCAGGTTTTGTGGCATAAGAGGCATATAATATTTAATTTTTAAATATTATATTAATGGTTTTTATTAAAACCAATGGTAAAGGTTTTTATTAAAACCAATGGCAAGGGTTTTTATTAAAACCAATGGTAAAGGTTTTTATTTAAACCAATGGAAAGGGTTTTTATTAAAACCATTGGAAAAGGATTTTCATTAAAACCACTATGCTAAGACTTCTCCAAATAATGATGGATGAAAAGGTTTTTTAAATAAAACCTAGGTGCAAAAAGTTTCATGGAAAAATTCAAAAGAATGAAGGAGATATCCCAATTCAAAGTTAAGAGGTGAATTATTAAATTATTTAATAATTCTAAGGTCTAAAATTGAATTTTATTATTCGTCAACGTGCAATGGTTGGGGAGATTAATAAAATCCGTCGACATCATTCGAAGGCATGGAGGTGCATATAACTAAAAGGTAAAACCTTTGTTTATAAGAGATTGATAATAGCGCATGAGTGAGAATCGTCGAAAGGGAAGAAGCGAAGAAATAAAGAAAAATAAATTTCATTTGAGAGCAAGGTCAAGGAGACATCACGAGAAAGTGACGTCACGCAGGAGCCTATAGCACAGTTGGTAGCGCATGAACTTTGCACAAGGCAGGTTCACTATTCGAATCCTACCAAGGGCAAAGTGTTTTGCTAAGGAAGGCAATTTAAGTTTTCAGATTTGAGCATAGGCAAATTTGGTTGTTTGGGATTAAATCCCAATGTGGGCTAACACCCACGTGGTAAGCGCTTCATAGCGCTAAGTGAGAGGAATAGATTTCGACTCCTACAAAGGTGTGAAGGCGCATTGTTTTTTGGCAAGGCATTAACGATTTCGAAGATGGTGAAGGCACATTAATTTTGGCAAAGGCATTATTGATTTCGAAGGTTGCGAAGGCTACGAATTTCATAAAAAGGTATTTATCTCTAGCGCATGGTAATATTTGATATTGCCAAAGTTTTGGTGCATTGAAAATCATTTCTATTATAACTAGGGAGTTATAAGGTATTTAGTAAAAATAAATTATTGTTGTATGTGCTTAGGGAGTTATAAGGGTTGAAGTTAAATATTTGTGATTGTTGTATGTGGAGTTATAAGGTGTGAAATTAAAAATAAAAAGCATAGGTGTTTGTTGTATGTATTAATAAAAATTAGGGAGTCATAAGGATGGAAAGTGTTGAACGTGTTATATGTTCTGGTGCATGATTTAATTATGAAATTAAACTAGGAACTTGAGACCTAGTTAATTGCCACCTTGAGTTAGAAGACATGCACATGAGTTAGGGTTTGAATTTGAAGACAAATTGCTTTATTATGTGTCTTGGCTATTAAGAAGAAGTGGATGGATTAGAAAATCAATTTTGTGGATAAAATTGATGCTTGAGTTCATTATTGCTTTAGTGGAGTTCATTGAGAGTATTGCCATTATTGAGGAGGTTTTTTCCATTGCTTGAGGAGATTATTGTTGGTTACTTGTTGAGTACATTGCCACTATTTTAGACCATTGAGGAGATCATTTGCTAGTCACTTGTGGATACATTTGTCTTTCATTTGAGGAGATCATTGTTGGCTATTTGAGAGTTCTTTTCTTGAGGGAGTTGTGCTTTATTCTTGAGAGCTTATTGACATTGCAAGAGGAAGATATTATTGAGAACCTATTGCTATCACTTGTGGAGATTGTCCTTGGTTGGTTAAAGTCCTCATTGTTATTTCTTGGAGAGATTTTCATTAGAGAGCTCATTTGCCATATATTTGAGAGTTCATTGTTGAGCATTGTTATCATCCATTTGAGAGAGTATTTTTCATACATGGTTGAGTTCATTGTTGAGCATTGTTATCATCCATTTGAGAGAGTAGTTGTCATACATTTTTGAGATCATTGTGGATCATTTTTGTCATCCATTGAAGAGTACATTTTCATTCATTATTGAGTTCATCATTGAGACTTACCTTCGTTGATTTGTGGATGAGATTTGAGTGCTACTTGAGCATGATTTATTGAGCCTTTGAGAAGGCTTTTGGGATAGAATTTTTGGATAAATTTGAGGTAGCTTTTGTACATGATTGATTGAGCCTTTGCAAAGGATTTTGGGATAGATTTGTGGATATATTTGGGACATCATTTGAGCAGGATTGTTTGAGCCTTTTTATGAAGGCCTTGAGTACATATTTGGGATAACATTTGAGCAGGATTGTTTGAGCCTTGTGAGAAGGCATTGAGATAGATTTGTGAGTAGTGAAAGAGATAGAACATAAAAAAAAAACATACCAACACCAGTTGCCTAGCTGAGCAGATCAGTAGAGAGCCCACCTGAGCAGATCAGGATTGTCTAGTTGAGTAGATCAGTGGATTTCCTAGTTGGTCATATCAATGGATAGCCTAGCTAAGTAGATCTGTGGAGCCCACCTGAGTAGATCAGGACAACCTAGCTTTGAGCATATCAAAGTAATAATTTGTATTGGGATAAGGATCCCTATTTCTTTGTGAAATATTATAAGGATATTATCTTGTGGACTAACCCACATTGGGGGAACCACGTTAAATCTTGTGTCTCAATTGTATGTGGTGATTTGCGCACTTGCTTACTATTGTTATTTATGTCATTAATGTACACTATTATATTTTGTTATTGCAATTAAGGACACTAATTGATATTTTTTTGGAAAGAAAGTAAAAAGTGAGCACTATATTATTCACCCCCTCCTCTTAGTATAAGTTTGTGTTCTTCAATTGGTATCAGAGAGGGTTCCTTCGAAAAGACTAACAAGCTTGAAGGTAGATTCTACTAGGTTATAGGATGGACAAATGGTATATTGATAGTGGGTGATCTAGTCATATGACTGGGTATAAGGATAAATTAATTTCTCCAAGAGGGAACAACAATGGATCAGTGAGATTTTGTGATAATGCTTCAGCTAAAATCAAAGGGAGACGAACCTTAATTTTGGATGATGGAAAGACTACTACACAGGGTGTACTCTATGTTGAGGGTCTAAAACACAATATATTGATTGTAAGTCAGCTTTGTGATCGAGGGTACATAGTTACTTTTTCCTCTATAGGATGCAAAATCAAGGAAACAAAAACAGGGAAGCTTGTTGCAATGCAGAAAGAACCAGTAACAATCTCTATATGCTTAGCAAAACAAAAAGAGAAAAATGTCTTCTATCTCGAGAAGAAGAAAGTTAGTTATGGCATAAAATGTTGTGTCATTTAAACTTCGACAACATAGTAAGGATAAGAAACAAACAAATTGTTAGAGATCTACCAAAGATAAAAAGATCTTCAAATACAATTTGTGCACAGTGTTAGTATGGAAAGCAGACAAGATCAAGTTTCAAGGCAAAATAATATTCCTCTTCCAAGGTTTTAGAATTGATTCATACTGATTTATGTTTTCCTATGAGAACCAAAAGCCTGAAAGGTGAAAGCTACTTCATGTTTTTCATAGATGATTATTCCATAATGACTTGGGTTGTTTTTTTGAAAGAGAAATTAGAGGTATTTGAACATTTCAAAGTATTCAAAGAAATGGTAATAAATGAAACAAGAAAGAATATCAAGTGTTTGTGATCATATAGAGGATGGAAATTCATCTCTACAATATTCATTGAGTTTTGTGTAGAACATGGAATCAGAAAATAATACTCAATAGCAATGACTGCTCAGCAAAATGGAGTAGTAGAAAGAAAAGAACTCTTGAGAATATGGCCAGAGCAATGCTAAATGAATCAAGAATCTTAGATGGGTTTTGGAAGAAATCAATCAGTACAACAGTCTATGTTATGAATAGAGGTCAATTTAGAACGAAGCAACATAAGACTCCATATGAGTTTTGAAAAGGAAGACCTCCCACGGTAAACTACTTCAAAAAATTTGGAAGTAAATGATATATCAAAAGAGAGGATAAGGACTTGAGCAAGTTTGATCCTAGATGCAATGAAGGTATTTTTCTTGGATACTCTACAAAGAGTAAGGCCTAGAGATGCTACAATAAAAGAACACACACCATGGTGGAAAGTATAAATTTTAGAGTTGATGAAAGAACAGGAATAAATGAGCCATCTCAGGAAGATATTCTTGAAGAAGAAGAAAGTTGTCAAGAAGAAATGGTTGAAGATTTAGATGAAGAATATTTGCATAATATACCTTCCAAAACTTCATCAAAATATATTTAGAAAAATCATCCAGAGGACTTGATCATTGGTAGCCCTAATGTAATACGGACAAGAAGAGGAATCATAGGCTCAACAGAACAAGCAAATGTTTCACTACTATCCAAGATAGAACCAAAGTATTTCATAGAGGCAGAAAGTGATGTATGTTGGATTAAAGCAATGAAGGAAGAACTAGATCAGATTGAAAAAAGTAAGACTTGGGAATTAGTTCCATATCCAAAAGGAAAAATTGTAATTGGTACTAAATGGGTCTACAGGAACAAACTGAATGAGGATGGTCAAGTCATCAAAAACAAGGCAAGATTGGTATGTAAAGGATATGCATAAGTAGAAGGAATTGATTTTGATGAGACCTTTGCACCAGTTGCAATATTGGAAGCTATACAGATATTTCTAGCACTTTCAAGCTACAGGAATCTCAAAGAATATCAAATGGATGTCAAATCAGTATTTCTAAATGGTCACTTAGAAGAAGAAGTTTACATTGAACAACCAGATAGGTTTAATCAAGCAGATAAGCCAGATTATGTATGTAGATTGAAAAAATCTCTTTATGGCTTAAAGCAAGCTCCCAGAGCATGGTATTCAAGACTGGATAAATATCTTCGAGAGCAAGGTTTCAGAAAGGGAACAGTTGATAGCAATCTGTATATTAAAAATAAGGGAAATGATTTGATGATTGTGGAATTTTATGTGGATGATATTATCTTTGGGGTAGCAATGACAAAATGTGTCAATAATTTACAAAAAACATGACTAATGAGTGTGAAATGTCTATGCTTGGGGAATTAACCTTTTTCTTAGACTACAGATTTCACAATTAGAAGAAGGGATATTTCTTTCACAAAAAAAGTATATAAAAGAGACGTTGAAGAAATTCAAAATGGAATATAGTAATCCAGTTAGCACTCCAATGGTTACAGGGTACAAATTAAGCAAAGATGATGAATATCCTTATGCAAATCAAACTCTATACAAATCTATGATTGGTAGCCTGTTATATGTTACAGCCACAAGACCAGATATAATATAGGCAGTTGGTTTAGTGGAAATATTTCAAGCAGCTCCAAAAGAATCACATGTGACAACAGTGAAAAGAATACTCATATATCTCAAAGAAACAATGGAATATGGTCTATGGTATCCTAGAAGCAGTAAGTTCACTCTCATAGCATACACAGATGCAAAATGGGCAGGAAATATTAATGATAGAAAAAGCACAAGCGGAGGAGCATTCTTTCTTGGTGATTGCCTAGTTTCTTGGCTAAGCAAGAAATAACCATCAATGTCACTTTCCACAACAAAGGCAGAATACATTACAATGACAGCATGTTGTTCACAAGTGTTATGGATGAAACAGACACTCAAATATTTCAGTATAGAACATGATCATCACATTCCTATTATGTGTGATAATACTAGTGCTATAAGTATTTCGAAGAATCCAGTAATGCATGCCATAACAAAGCACATTCCAATTAAGTATCACTTTTTAAGAGAGCAGGTTATAGATCAACAAGTAAGATTGGAATATGTTCCTACAAAATATCAGATTGCAAACATATTTACAAAACCATTACCAATATAAACGTTTGAGCATTTGAGAGGACGGTTGGGAGTAAAAGTACTCCCACCCCAAAATTAATCACCTCAAGAGAGAAGGTGGTGGGGGGGCTAAGCTTAAGAGTCATATCTTTTAGCCCCATAGGTGTCCCTTTTGCCATTGATGTCAAAGGGGGAGATATTTGAGTAAGGGGGAGAGCATTGAGTTAGGGGGAGCAGCCTCCAAAGAGAGCATTGAGATAGGGAGAGCAGCCTCCATAGAGAGTATTGAGTCAGGGGGAGCACTTTTGATTCTCAAAGATGGTTTTTGCAGTGATTGTGGTGATTTGCATTAGAGGTGTTGCCATCAATGACAAAGAAGGATATTGTTGGCAATTTGAGTTATTGTGTGTTGTCATTGATGTCACATGGATCACATTGAGTTTTGGTGGCAAAAGCACTTCATAAATAATCATTTATGATATTTTGGAGAGCATGGATATATACAGGGTTTTGTGGCACAAGAGGCATATAATATTTAATTTTTAAATATTACATTAATTATTTTTATTAAAACCAATGGTAAAGGCTTTTATTAAAACCAATGGCAAGCGTTTTTATTAAAACCAATGGTAAATGTTTTTATTTAAACCAATGGAAAGGGTTTTTATTAAAATTGTTGGAAAGGGTTTTTCATTAAAACCACTATGCTAAGACTTCTCCAAATAATGATGGATGAAAAGGTTTTTTAAATAAAACCTAGGTGCAAAAAGTTTCATGGCAAAATTCAAAAGAATGAAGGAGATATCCTAATTCAAAGTTAGGAGGTGAATTATTAATTTATTTAATAATTCTAAGGTCTAAAATTGAATTTTATTATTCGTCAATGTGCAATGGTTGGGGAGATTAATAAAATCTGTCGACGTCATTTGAATGCATGGAGGTGCATATAACTAAAAGGTAAAACCTTTGTTTATAAGAGATTGATAATAGCGCATGAGTGAGAATCATCGAAAGGGGAGCAGCGAAGAAATAAAGAAAAATAAATTTTATTTGAGAGCAAGGTCAAGGAGACAACGCAAGAAAGTGATGTCACGGAGGAGCCTATAGCGCAGTTGGTAGCGCACGAACTTTGCACAAGGCAGGTTTGTTGCTCAAATCCCTCCAGGGGTAAAGTGTTTTGCTAAGGAAGGCAATTTGAGTTTTTCATATTTGAGCGCAGGCAAATCTGGGTGTTTGGGATTAAATCCCAACGTGGGCTGACACCCATGTGTTAAGCACTTCACAGTGCTGAGTGAGAGGAACAGAGTTCGACTCCTGCAAAAGTGTGAAGGCGCATTGTTTTTTGGAAAGGCATTAACGATTTCGAAGATGGTGAAGGCACATTAATTCTGGCAAAGGTATTATTGATTTCAAAGGTTGCGAAGGCTATGAATTTTGTAAAAAGGTATTTATCTCTAGTGCATGGTAATATTTGATATTGCCAAATTTTTGGTGCATTGAAAATCATTTCTATTATAACTAGGGAGTTATAAGGTATTTAGTAAAAATAAATTATTGTTGTATGTGCTTAGGGAGTTATAAGGGTTGAAGTTAAATATTTGTGATTGTTGTATGTGGAGTTATAAGGTGTGAAATTAAAAATAAAAAGCATAAGTATTTTTTGTATGTATTAATAAAAATTAGGGAGTCATAAGGATGGAAAGTGTTGAACTTGTTATATGTTCTAGTGCATGATTTAATTATGAAATTAAACTAGGAACTTGAGACCTAGTTAATTGCCACCTTGAGTTAGAAGACATGCACATGAGTTAGGGTTTGAATTTGAAGACAAATTGCTTGATTATGTGCCTTGGCTATTAAGAAGAAGTGGATGGATTAGAAAATCAATTTTGTGGATAAAATTGATGCTTGAGTTCATTATTGCTTTAGTGGAGTTCATTGAGAGTATTGCCATTATTGAGGAGGTTTTTTCCATTGCTTGAGGAGATTATTGTTGGTTACTTGTTGAGTATATTGCCACTATTTTAGACCATTGAGGAGATCATTTGCTAGTCACTTGTGGATACATTTGTCTTTCATTTGAGGAGATCATTGTTGGCTATTTGAGAGCTCTTTGCTTGAGGGAGTTGTGCTTTTTTCTTGAGAGTTTATTGACATTGCATGAGGAAAATATTATTGAGAACCTATTGCTATCACTTGTGGAGATTTTCCTTGGTTGGTTAAAGTCCTCATTGTTATTGCTTGGAGATATTTTCATTAGAGAGCTCATTTGCCATATATTTGAGAGTTCATTGTTGAGCATTGTTATCATCCATTTAAGAGAGTATTTGTCATACATGGTTGAGTTCATTGTTGAGCATTGTTATCATCCATTTGAGAGAGTAGTTTTCATACATTGTTGATATCATTGTGGATCATTTTTGTCATCCATTGAAGAGTACATTGCCATTCATTGTTGAGTTCATCATTGAGCCTTGCCTTCGTTGATTTGTGGATGATATTTGAGTGCTACTTGAGCATGATTAATTGAGCCTTTGAGAAGGCTTTTAGGACATAATTTTTGGATAGGTTTGAGGTAGCTTTTGTGCATGATTGATTGATCCTTTGAGAAGGATTTTAGGACAGATTTATGGATAAATTTGGTACAGCATTTGAACAGGATTGTTTGAGACTTTTTGTGAAGACCTTGAGTACAGATTTGGGATAGCATTTGAGCAGGATTGTTTGAGCCTTGTGAGAAGGCATTGAAGAAGATTTGTGAGCAGTGAAAGAGATAGAATAGAAATAGAAAAAACATACCAACACCAGTTGCCTAGCTAAGCAGATCAGTGGAGAGCCCACTTGAGCAGATCAGGATTGCCTAGCTGAGTAGATCAATGGATTGCCTAGCTAAGCAGATCAATGGATAGCCTAGTTGAGCAGATCAATGGATATCCTAGTTGAGCAGATTAGTGGAGCCCACCTAAGTAGATCAAGACAGTCTAGATTTGAGCAGATCAAAGTAATCATTTGTATTGGGATAAGGATCCCTATTTCTTTGTGAAATATTATAAGGAGATTATCTTTTGGACTACCCCACATTGGGGAAACCACGTTAAATATTGTGTCTCAATTATGTATGGTGATTTGTGCACTTGCTTAATATTGCTATCTATTTCATTAATGCATACTGTTATATTTTGTTATTGCAATTAAGGACACTAATTGATATTGGTTTGGAAAGAAAGTAAAAAGTGGGCGCTATACTGTTCACCCCCCCTCTCAGTATAAGCTTGTGTTCTTCAAATTAACCTTCCTCGATGGACTTAGAGTTATCTTAGGGAATATACACTCCCATTTAAATGTTATGGGCCTTAAATAATAATCCCTACTTCATCATCACATTGTCCTATGTCAACGAGGATATAGAAAATGTGGGGGGACCACTTTTGGTGTTCTTCTAAATGTGTAGGTTTAGTAAGATGAACACCAAAAAATATGAGAGTTTGCCACTCCTATCCATTAAGTGTCATCCATTGTGACTTAGAACTCAAATGTGGTGAAGCCTTGTATGCTGAGATAAATAAAGAAAGGGGTTTCTCCCTTGCAAGCATTTTCTTGCAATATTTCCTTTCAAAAGAAAAAATTGGGTTGGTAGTTTTGGGTTGTTACACCTTGATCATATTTTGCTTTCTACTTCATATGCTTCCTACTTTCTGCTCATGCTTCCTTATTACTTCCAATTCACACTCACTCTTAGCTCATGTATGTTGAATTGTTATATATTTTTTGTATCTAGAAAAAATGGGTTATATTAAGGTCCCCCACTCCTGACACACCATAAATAGATCATTTAGAGATTGAGAGTTTGCAAATAGATTCAATTTTGATCTATAAAGTGTCACACTATGGATTAACCTCTACATATAGATCTATGGATCTTACTTAATTCTTATGCTTTATGAATTTGTGATTTCAAAGTGTTAGTATTAATATGATAATAGCAACAATAAATAAAAATAACAATAATTTCATAAAAACATTCACATAGTTCAAAGAGAAAATAAATTTACATGGAAACCCTAAAATGGGTAAAACCATGATCAAAGAGAATTTTACAAAATTTTATTAGATAAAAAATGAATTGATTACGATACTTACTATGATATTAAACTATAATATTCCCTTCTCCAACTCTGCTCCCCTTGCTCTGATGTTTTTTCTACCCTTTTGTTCTTTCACAAAAGTATGATAGTTTGTTTTTACTTACGTCCATTCAAAATTTCCACAAAAATAATGGACGTCACATATCATCCTTGGTTTCAAAGTGTGCAAGTATTTATTTTATTAACATGCAAACTTTACCCAATCCAACCCATTACAAAGTGTGACCATACTGCTTTACATAAGTGAGGTCCCAACCGACCTCCAAGAGCATGCACAACCTAATGATAATTAAATGTGGCAAGGGATCTTTCCACCTTTTGCCATCATTTACCACCATATGGTCATAGTTATTTGATATATCACCTTTTATCTTGGGTACCCATACTACCCACATGCACCCCCCTTTGACTGCACAATTTACAATGCACCATGTGAGACATTAGACTACTCCTTGCTCATTAATAGTTCCTAGTTCAACCTCATAACTGCATTCAAGCTCTTGTGTCATGGGTTTTATCCTTGCTCGTTTAGCTCTTGATTTACTTTACAAAACTATTTTGAGCTCCTGATCATGCCATTAGAGGCTTTTGGTCCCTCAAAAGCTTATTGAGTTATATGAGGGTATTGCACCTCCATCTATCTCCTTAAAAGTCATTTTGCCTTGCTTAGCAATTTCCTTTTTGGATGGATTAGCCATAGCTCCTCTTCTCCTTGGTGATTTGTTTGCTTCTTCTTATCCAAAACCAAATATTCCTTGGCTATCTTAAACTCAGCTAAAACTAGATCATCCAACTTTGGTAAAATTAGAGATTCTTCTCGTTCATCCAGTAGAGAAGGCTCAAACATTCCATGTTCACAACATAGTACATTTGCATGTAGTTAGGCAATTCAAGATGGAAAACATTCTCCCTATGCTTTTCCAAAATTTTAAAAGGACCATACCTAATGGGTTTGATTTTCTTCCCAACTTCTTGTAGTCTTTCCTTGCCTAAGTACAACCATACCAAATCTCCCACTTGAAAATCATGAGACACTCTATGCTTATCATGGTGTTCCTTGTATTGTTGTTGAGTTTTCTTTAGCTTCTCTTCTATTTTCTACTGTATAAATTGCATACGCTAAATGAATTTTAGTGCTTTGCCTCCTGACTTAGAGCTACTTGGGTCTTGCTTGCTTTCAAAGGCTTCATTAAAAGGTGAGTGTAATTAGAAATCATAACAAACCTCAAATAGTGATAACCCTATAGATGAGTGTATTTTCTAGTTGTAGTAGTATTGGACATATGCTAGACTTTCATCCCAAGTTTTTGGATTACATTGATTATATCCTCGCAAAAAATGCACCATTGTTATGTTGACCACTTTTGTTTACCCATTCATTTGTGGATGAAACATTGTTGATCTTTTCAGCTTGGTGTCCAACAATTCCCAAAGTGCATTCCAAAATTTATTGAGAAATCAAGTATTGTGGTCACTAATGATGCTCTTTGGTAATCCAAAACATATAAAATCATTTTAAAAGAGTAACTTGGTTGTTCCTTCTACTATAATAGTCTTTTTACATAGCACAACAATTGTCATCTTGTTAAATCTATCAACTATTACAAACAAATAGTTGTTTCCTCTTTGAGTGGTTGGCAAGCCACATAAGAAGTCCATTGAAATGCTTTCCATTGGACAATTTAGAATTGGTAGAGGAGTGTATAGCCCCAATTTATGATTTTTGGGTTTGCTTGTTTTGCATGTTACACATCCATAGATAAATTTGGAAACATCATTTTGCATGTTGGGCCAATAAACATAGCTCTATATATTCGCTACAGTCTTGTGCACACAAAAATGACCAGTAATCAATGAAGTATGAACTTCCTTAATTAGTTACAATCAATTATTGTCCTTGGGAATACAAAGCTTACCTTATTTGAACAACAAGTGATTCTCCACATGATAGCCTTCATTGGATTTTCCTTGCAAGCCCTACTTCAACTCCTTGTATTTGTATCCCAATTCATCATCTTCATATAATTCCATTATGGATTTCTTGTACAGCCCAATGTTTGGAATAGGTGAATCAAGTAGTAATTGGATCTCATGCTCCACTTCATGCTTTGGTGGTAAGACTTTTGGTGTTTGCATTAGTTCTAAAAAATTTTGCAGCAATGACTCCATTTCCAACTTATATTTTGGAGTGCAATCAACTACTTCAACCTCCTTACTGATTTGAGCACTATCCTCTATACCTCTTATCATCAGAAGCATAAAATTTTTGCTCACATTCACTAGGTGTTTGGCTTGTTGTGCTATCACAAGTTGGAATCTTTTTTCCATATTTTTAAAATTTACCAAGGACTTAGTACCATATTTTCTTAGTTCTCATTGATTCAACCTTCTTCTGAATAATCCATATCTTTCCCATATGTATGGGTTACCAAATATGAGTTGATGAATGTCTAAGGGTACTATATCATAAGTGATTGTATCCTTGAATTTATCATTGATATAAAATCCAATAGTACATTGCTTTGTTACCTGGAGCTCCACATCCTTTTGCACCCAACCCAATGGGTATGGTTGTGGATGATTAATAGCTTTCCACTCTAGCTACTTCACTAGATCTTCAAAATTTAGATTTTTTTGTGATCTCATATCAAATATTGTTGTACATTTGTTTTCTTCACTTGGATATACACCTAATTAAACTCGTCCTTCTTGGTTTCAAGAATTTTCTCCTCGCTTCTTCTACCTTGAGGGTTGGGATTTGGTGACACACACCACTTCACCCTCTTCATCCCCTTTATTGTAGGTGTCCTCTTGGTGTTCTTCCTTATTACATGCACTTGTTACCTTCTTCTTACACTTGTTCCACCATTTGGATCTCTTCCTAGATGCAACTTCCAACAATCTTCACTTGAATGGGTGTTGACATCGTACTCCTTGTAATGCTTTTCACATCTCTATGTTTTGGTTATTATTACTCTAGATTTCTTTTGAGGAATTTGAAGGGTTTAGGTTTTACTTTTCCTTTTTATTTTATGCATGCTTCATCAATGCTCTTGACATAAAATAGTACCAATTTTTATCTTGATCTGAAAGTGTAGACCACTTTTGTACTTATTGAAGATTTGGAGGTCTTGCAATTTATGCCCAACATCACAGCTTGTTTCTTGAATTCAATGGTGTATTATTGAACATTTATCCCTTGTTTCTGTTTCAAAAATTACAATTTCTCCTTAAGCCTCTCTTGATGTCCTATGGGATAAAATTGGGCTTTGAGGGCTTTGGAAAATTTTACCCATGTGTATACTCATGGTTGCTAGTTTCTTGTCAATCCAACAACATATGCCTACCACCATGTGAGAGCATGGCCACCAAGCTTCAGCCTAGAAAATTTGATCAGTTATGCCTCTGTATAACCCTTGGTGTTGAAGTAAACTTCTAATTGTTTGAGCCATCCATCCAACTTCTTAGGATCTAGTTCCCCACTATAGAATAGAATATCTAATATGACCTCCATTATGAATGGATCTAGGATCAAGGGTTGTGATGAGGAATTTTTAGTTTGTTTTGATGAAGGCCCTTCAACCTCTTTTCTCTTTTCATAACTAGAAGATTTGGAAATATAATTAGAATTTTATCCTTTTCATACCTTCCTTGACTTCTTCTTTAGCATCATCTCCATTAATATTTGGAGGGTATTTTCTATTTCCAAGAACCTCTAATAGAAATCCTCCAGTGACATGGTTGGGGCTTGTGCTTAATCTACCATCTGTGTAGATCTGGTTCTTTTACTCCCAATATAAAGGTTATAAGGAAATGACTCTCCTTTTAGGGATCCTATACCTTTGCATACATAGACCTCAATAAAAGAAACAACTCTGATACCAAACCTTATATGTAAAGTGCCACATTATGGATTCACCTTTACATATAAATCTATGGATCTTGTTTAGTCTTTATGCTTAATGAATTTTTCATTTCTATGTGTTATTAATAATTTGATAATTGCAACAATAAAGGAAAATAATAGCAATAATCTCATAAAAATATTCACACATTTCAAAGAGAAACACCAAATTTACGTGGAAACCCCAAAATGGGTAAAACCATGGTCAAAGAGATTTTTACAAATTTTTATTGGAAAATAATGAATTGATTACAATGCTTATTGCAATATTAGATTTCAATATTCCCTTCTCCAACTCTGGTCCCCCTGCTCTGATGTATTTTCTACCCTTTTGTTCTTCCATAAAAAGTATGACAATTTATTTTTACTTACGTTCATTCAAAATTTCAACATAAATTATGGGCATCACAATATCATCCTTGGTTTGAAAGTGTGCAAGTATTAATTTTATTAACAAGTAAACTTTACCCGATCCAACCCATTACAAAGTATAATCACAATGCTTTACATAAGTGAGGTCCCAACCAACCTTCAAGAGCGCACATGACCCAATGACAATTAAATGTGGTAAGAGGTCCTTGTCACCTTTCACCACCATTTACCACCTAATGGTCGTAATTATTTAATATACCACCTTTTATCTTGGTTACCCATACTACCCATGTGCATCCCCCTTTGAATACACAATTTACAATGCACCATGTGAGACATTAGACCACTCCTTACTCATTATCAACTCAGGTTTAGCCTTAGAACTACATTCAAGCTCTTGTATCATGGGTTTTCTCCCTTCTTGTTTTAGCTCTTGATTTACTCTACAAAACTATTATAAGCTCCTAATTAAATTCTCATATCTAGTAAAGAGAATTTAACTTCATAATCCTTGATTAAACCCCCTATTGGTTAGCCTATCTACACATTTGTTTCCTTTCCTTAATGTACGTGTAAACTTGATTTCTTCAAACTCTATAGCAAGGTCTTATATTTCCACAATTATCTCTTGTATGTTCCATGGAGCCTTTACTTTCCTCAAATTGCATTTATTACTATTATTGAATCACGTTTCATCCATACGTTGTTCTATTTCATTTGTTTGCATATTTTTAACCCTTCTAAAACCACCCAAGATTTAGCTTCATTACTTGTCTTAAATCCACTATTGAAAGAGTAATGAGAGAAGATCTCTCCTCTGTTATTTTTAATTATTCCTCCTCCTCATGTTGGTCTTGGATTTCCTTTATATGCTCCATCAAAATTTAATCTTACCAACTCCACTTTTGATGGTTTTCACTTTATATTATTTGCCTTCCTTTTATTTCTCTTGTATCGGTATCATAATTCCATTTGATGACTTGACTCCATCTATCAAGGCTCTCTGCTTTAAGATTAGGGATTGGGTGAGTTGATAGGGTTGGTTTAGACTCCTCTATGGCTAAACAAATCTTCCTTTTCATTACCTCTAAATTGATTCCTTTTCTTTAAATATTCTTTTGTTCCTTTCCAGCCATATAGTCCAAAGTATTGTATCTTTTGATATATACCATATTTTCTATAACACCTCACTTTTAAGAGTGCTCTACTATTGCTTTAACCATTCATCACCATACATTTTCTAAATATATCAAAAATCTATTTCCATAGTTTCCAAACTATTGAGCAGTGTCCCAGGAGATGGTTTGAACTCTCCTTTTTTCAAAGAATACATTGTGAGGGGTCATGAACACCCCTTTTCACATGGTTATCCTAGGATAAAATTCTTCTATGACCTACTAGCCAAACAAACATTTTAACTTTAGGAATGCTCAGTCTATCCCAGATATCTCTCCATATTCTTGCAATATTCCTATTTCATTGGTGCTTTACATTATAGCCACTTCTTGTTGTGCATTCTCCTAAGCTATTCAACTCCCAAATTAGCTTATCCTCAACTCCCTTCAAAATTACCAAAGTAGTTATATTTCTACTCAACTACCACCTAGCATCAATGTCTTGTATACTTGTAAAAAAATATTCTTTCCATTTGTATCTTCCTTCTTAATCCTTGTACATAATGTTTGAAACCCTATAACTATATTTGTCTTGAAGTAATATCATCCATGGTTTCAAAATACTTATCTACATTGAGTGGTTATTTATCACACCAATTGTCCTTCCAAATAGAAATTTTAATTTTTTGGATCTTCTTCAAAATTCTTTATAATTACAAATATTCCAAAATTTAGGATCCTTCTTGACATTTTTTGCAGTAGCCTTTACAATACCAAAATTCCACCTCTATTGTATATGCATTGCATCTTAGTAGAGTAATATTTTCCAAACTTTGTGCTATCATAGTCCACTTTACCAGATAAGTGCAAGCATAAGAATTATAATAAATAGTTTATATAAAACATAATATTGCTATAAAATACAACAAATATTACCAATGGAAAACATTAAATTAAATCTTAATCATTATTTGATTTAGGCATTGAACTTTTTCTTGTCGACTTTAGCTAAACTCACTATTCCTCTAACCATGGAAAAGATAATTTAACTTCACAATTCTCTATTAAAATCCCTCTATTAGCTAGCCTATCTTCATATTTGTTTTCTTCTCTTAACGTATGTCTAAACCTTAATTTTTCAAACTCTGTAGCAAGGCCTTGTACTTCCACAATAATCTCTTATTTGCTTTCCTCAAAATTATATTTATTACTATTGGTGAATCACTTTCCATCCATACTCTATTTCATTTCATTTGTCTACATATTTTAAACCCTTCCAAATCCACCCAAGCTTCAACTTCATTACTTGTCTTAAAACCACTATTGAAAGCGATATGTGATAAAATATCACCCTTATTATTTCTAATTATTCCTCCTCCTGCTAGTCCTAGATTTCCATTAGATACTCCATCAAAATTCAAATTGATGAACTCCACTATCGGTGGTTTTCATTTTATTTTATTTGTCTTTCTTTTGTTTCTCTTGTACCTAACATCATAATTCCATTTTATGACTTGACTCCATATATCAAGGCTCTCTACTTCAAGATTAGGGATTGGGTGAGTCGATAGGGTTGGTTTAAACTCCTCTATGGCTAGATAAATATTCCTTTTTATTACAACTAAATTGATTTTATTTTCTTTAAATATTCTTTTTTTTCTTTCTAGTCATATAGTCCAAAGTATTGTATATTTTGATATATACTAGATTGTCTATAATGGATCACTTTTAAAAGTGCTCTATTATTGCTTTAACCATTCTTTAATTTTGCCATTTATCACCATGCATTTATCAAACATATTAAGAATCCATTGCCATAGTTCCCAAACTATTGAGCAATGTCCCAAGAGATGGTCTATACTCTCATTTTTACATAGAATAAATTATGAGGGGCCATGAAAACTCATGTTCATTAGGTTATCCCACAATTTTTTTCCTATGACCTACTAGCCATGCAAACATTTTAACTTTTAGAATACTCGGACTATCCCAAATATCTCTTCATATTCTTGCAATATTTTTATTTTGTTTGTGCTTTATGTTATATTTGATTCCTATTGTGTATTCTCCTAAGCTATTCATATCCCAAATTAGCTTATCCTCGACTCCCCTTGAAAGAATAACTATTGTTATATTTCTACTCAATTGCCTCCTAGAAACAATGTCTGGTATACTTATAAAAATATTCTTCCATTTGTGTCCTCCTTCCTAATACTTGTAAATGATGTTTGAAACCTTATCACCACATTTATCTTGAACTAATCTCATCCATGGTTTCAAAATTAGATCTATATTGAGTGATTTTTTATCACACCAATTATTGATCCAAATATAATTTTTTTCTCCAGTTTCTAACACCTATCTTAGACCTTTAATCACTATATCAATTGATATTTTAAATTGTTCCATAGTGCAGAACCATTTGGTAGTGAGAATGTAGTAAAGATTAAGCTTGGGTCATTGGGCTCAATGTACTTAGAAGAATTCTTTCCTGTTGTCTTTGACTCTCTTTGTATAATCTCCAAATTACTTTTCCCCTTAGATCTAAGTTTGCATCCATGAGAACTCTTAAAATAGGACTTCCCCTAGTTTTATCATCACACACCTTTATCCATTCACCAAAGAAAAATTCCTTTTATCATGTAATCTTGACCACAAAAATGGTTGCATAATATGGATTAATTTTTTCTATTAATTTTGGCATAATATACAAGGACATATAATATATTGGAATGACCTATAAAACTGATTTAATTAGCTACACTCTTCTTGCTAATTATGATCATCTACCTTTCCATGTTGATGGTTTATTCTAAATTTTAATTATAACTAGATTCCACGATTATATTCTCGTTATCCCATTAAATAAGGGCATCCCTAGATATGTTGCTAGTAAATTTGCCTCCTCCATTTGAAGTAACCTGCATATCTCTACTTTGATTCTAACTAGAGTGCTTATAAAGTAAATTTTGGATTTTATCCTAATAACTTTCTTCCCTTATGCTCTTTCATATTCCTTTAATAAGTTATTCAATGATCTAGCCTCTACCCTCCCAAAAAGGGTTGTATCATCTACAAACTATTAATAATTGTTGTTGTCAATGTTATTACTAGCCTTAAGTCCACTTATTACCCCATATTTGTATGCCTTCTTCAAGTTATTTTCCAATACCTCTACCATAATAATGAACATATATGGTGATAGAGGATCTCCCTATCTAAGACCCCTATTAGCTTTAAATGATTATGTTACTAACCCATTTACTAACACTAAATATGATATTGTAGAGACACAAGCTTTAATGCATCTGATCTATTTTGTCCCAGATCCAAGCTTTTTTAATATTACAAAAATAAAATCCCATTTAACCCTATCATAGGCCTTATTCATATCAAGTTTTAAAATAATTACTCTCTCTTTTCTAAAATTTTTTGAATGTATTACTTCATGAGCTACTATGATCCCGTCTCAAATGTATCTCCCTTTCATGAATACTCTTTTCTCTTTTGAAATAATTTTGTCTATTAGTGGTCTTAACCAATTTTCCATCATCTTTTTTTTTGCTTGATAAAAGGGGGTTGTACTCGGGTCCCCCACCCTTAAAAAATTACATATCTCTTTTTTAGATTTTGAGAGTTTAAAAATAGATACACTTATCATCTCAATTTAGATGCTATAGTTAGAAACCTACATCATTTTACATAAAATGTATGAATTATTGATTTTAATTTTTTAGATCTTTTCAAATATTTGTATGAATACAATAAATCCATAATTTAGCATCTTTCTTAACATTTTTCTATAGTAGCCTTCATAATGCCAAAAATACACCTCTACTATATATGCCTTGCATCTTAGTAGAGTAATATTTCCCAAACATCGCACTAACATAGTCCACTTTACCAAATTTGGATTGCTAGTTTCCTTCCTGAAACACAAGTGCAACCACAAAATTATAATAAATAGTCTAAATGAACACACATTATTGTTATAGAATAAAATAGATATTACCAATGGAAAACTATAAAGTAAATCTTAATCATTAATTGATTTAGGAAATAAACAATTTTTGTCAGCTTCAACTAAACTTTCTACTTCCTCTAACCATGGAAAAGAGATGTTAACTTCAAGATCCTCAATAAAAACCCCTCTATTGGCTAGCTTATCTGCACATTTATTTCCTTACCTTAATATATGTGTAAACCTGATCTCTTCAAACTCTTTAGCAAGATCTTGAATTTCCACAATTATCTCTTGTATGTTCCATGGAGCCTTTGCTTTCCTCAAAATTGCATTTATTACTATGAGAGAATCACCTTCCATCCATACTCTATTCCATTTCATTTGTTTATATGTTTTTAACCCTTCTAAAGCCGCCCAAGCTTCAGCTTCATTATTTATCTTAAATCCACAATTGAAAGCATAATGAGATAAAATCTCTCCTCTATTATTTCTAATTATTCCTCCTCCTACTGTTGGTCCTAGGTTTCCTTTAGATGTTCCATAAAAATATAACATAACCCACTCCACATCTAGTGGTTTCCACTTTATATTCTTTACCTTATTTTTTCTTCTCTTATACCCAACATCATAACTCCATTTAATGACTTGACTCCATCTATCAACTTGCCATCACTTTGAAGATTATCTTACGTGCCATATTACATAGGCTTATGTGCCTAAATGTATCAAACAATTATGCATCCTTCTTTTTTGAAATTAAGGTAAGATACATTGCAATTATTTTATAAGGTATGCATTATTTTACCCTAGACTATTCCACTACCACTGATAAAGTATCGTTCACTATTTTCTAGTTATGTTGATAGAATTTTTTTGAGAGCCCATTCAAGCCTGTGGATTTATCCTTATCAAAAGAGAAAAGAGCTAAATGAACTTCTTCCAAAGTAATAGGCTCCATGAGTTTTATATTGCTTTCATTTGTTATAGGTACTTCTTGCAGTAGTTTATCATTAAGAACTTCAATCTCCTTTGATCCTAGAATATTTTCATGAAAAAGCCTTACCTCTTTTCTAATTTTGCTCTGATCTTCAATCCAAACCCATTCTATTGATTTAATTCTACTAATTCTAGATGTTGATCTTTGTACAATTACCATTCTATGAAAAAATTGTGTTTTCATCTCCTTTTAACCAAGTCTTTCTTGATTTTAATCTCCAAAATTATTTTCCTTACTCAAAATATTATGATATTCACTAAGAAATTCCTTTCCTTCGAGCTTGAATTATTATGCTCACCTTTTTAGAATTGTAAAATTTCCTCTTTTAGTTCTTCTTTCTTCTAAAAAATATTTTCAAAAGTGTTCTTGTTCCATTATTTTAATCTAGATGTCATTGATGTAATTTTTTTTGGAATTGTATACAACCCACCATTTATTTAGCACGTCTATGCTATCATATCAACAATTTGAGGATGGTTTTTCCACATCTACTCATATTTAAAATATGATTTTTTTTAATTCACTTACCACCATTTTAACTCTTATTGGACAATGATCTAAACCAATCCTTATAAAGGTATTAGTCCCTTCATCTATCCAATGATATGAGAGTATGCATATGACTAATTTTCTACTCTTAGGTTTTGGTTTGTCTTGTTGTTGGTCCATGTTTAGTTGTCCTCTTCAAACTCAACCTCCCAAACATTTTTTTTGAATAAAATTTCATAAATCTCTCATACTTTGGGTTATTTTCCTAATTTCTAAAAAATTATCATCTAGCTTGGTTATGGCATTAAAATCTCCTATAATCATGAATTGGGTTTCTTGGTCTTTACTTCTCATAAAGGCTTCAATCCCACTCTATATTTTTGATCTACTTGACTGAGTTGTAGATCTATAGACATTGATGAGAATGAAACAAATATTTGTTAAGTAACATGTAACTAATGAGGCTATCCAATGCCTAATTTTATGAATGGTTTTTACATAAGGTTCTAACTAGATTTCAACATGTTATAATTCCCTCTACCACTCCTTCTAGATCCACAACATGCCATTCGCATCTTTCCCATACTACTTTTGTAGTTTTGAGAACTTCTTACTTTATCATTTTAGTTTCTTGGATACACAAAATATCAAAATGATCACTTAAATAGAAGTACTTGATACACCTTTGCTTTGAGTGGATATTAACATCCCTTATATTCCATGATATGGTAATCATGTCTCATTAGGGGTTGCTAGCCCATCTTGAAAATTACCAATATGATTTTGTTGTTTGGTAAAGAGAAGTTCAACCAACTTAGATTGTGTTCTTTCTTCTATGTTTCATCTTACTTCCCTAGCTCTCGCCTAATAATTTGAACGTTTTCCTCTTTTTCCTTGCTAGTATCAAGAGTAGGTCTTATTATTCTATTCCTCAATATTCTTTTGCAACTTTCCTTTTCATTAGATTTATCCTCTCTTGGATTTGCTAAGGAAGCTTTTAACTTATCTTGCTCATTTTTTGGTATTTCCTTATTAATGTTAGAGATATTAACATCTAACATTGTATCTTATCTACCACTTTCCTTCTCCTGAATGATGCATGGAACTTCAAGAGAGTTCAAAATTTGATGAGGCACATTCCTTATGTTAAGCAAAAAATGTTCATCCCTAAATCAAGATCATACTAAGTAGACAATTCCTTGTTAATATTATAATCCTGCTATACATGTCCTTTTTACTTTCATTTGATTTTTTTTATATGCTAAAGCCTCAAAATGAATGGTATTTCTTCTAATATCCTTACTTAATTGTCTTCACTGTTTATTTAAATTCATCTATCTAGATGTATTATTTAGAAGTTGAAAACCATCCTCATCCAAATCCATTTGTAAGTTTCTCTTGCAATTTTCTACATGTTTATGCTAGCCTCTTCTTAGGGGATGATCTCTCAATATGCCCCACCTTATGATATTTTCTACATATAAAAGATACGTTTTATTAATCTATGGTTTGAGTCCACAACTCACCCCTATATTTAAGAATGATTGATTTTGGTAAAGGTTTATTAATACTAATCATGACCAATATCCAAGACTTCATCTTTTGTAGTTTCTAAAATCTCAAGGAATCCTCCTAGAGTGTTGCCAATTGCCTTGAAGGTATCTATTTCCTATAATTCAATGGGTAACCTATACATCCTTAATTAGATTGGTACTAGGGATAGATTTACATTTTAAGGTGCAAAGACTTCATACTAGTGGGTAAGAAAGAGTTCTACTCTTTCCATAAACTAAGGATCCCCTTATAGGATTCTATCTCTTTCCTCCTTGGAATAGAAAATAGCTAAGAAGAAACCTTTGGGAAGAAAGGATAGACTTACTCTCACTAACTTCCATCTCCTATTAATCCATTTTCTTAGAGTCGAAGACCTTGGCCAAGATCCATTTAATTTATCAATGACTAACTTATATTTGAGGAACGCGGATCACTACTTTATGAGGTCCTCCTTAACCTCTACTAATAAGGATGATTATAAGGATTTAGCTATAAATCGCTCCATAGGAAGGAAAAAATATATACCAAATTCTACTAGTATATCCTATAATGATTATATAATTTGAAAATAAATCTGCAATAATCTACATGCAAAACTTCTAAGACAATGAAGGGATAAATGAAACTTAGTTAAAAAATTCTACATCTAGATATAATATCCTATCTTGTTGATGCCCTAGCCTTTTATTGCTCGTCACATCATCTAAACCCTAGTTGATAAATATTTATAATTTTTTTTCCATAATTTAAACAATTGTTATTGTCCTTGTTCCAAATGGCCTACTTCATAGGGTCACATCTCCCTTAATATTGCTTGAGTTACTTCATATGACCACTCATTTTAAAACTCTTCAAATTCCATACAAACTTGATCCAAAAATCATCTAAATCAAACAACTCTTTGCAATATGAATTGTGAAATATGCGATATTTTTGCCTCTAAGGGCTAGGTGGATTGGTAAAGGCTTGACCGACCAGGTACTTGCCAAGAAGAGACCTAAGTTCAAACCTTGGGGACACGCTACCAACTTTAGCAAAGGTAGTAGTTCGTGCTAAATACTCTGAGTGCGTGCTATACCGATGATGACGATACGAACCCCAAGCGACTGATGGTCTCCATCTCATGTTGGGTCAACAACAACGAGACAAATAGGCTATTGGGAGCAGTCCTTGTGGTTTGAACCCTGCGCTTGCTAATTACTAAAAATAGTGGCTATAACCAACCCCCCTATGTAACCAAAAAAAAAAGAAAAAGAAATATGAGATATTTTTCTAAAAAAATTTACCCCAACACTATTCTTATTTTGGACAACTGTCTTCACATGGTCGTATCATATTATTGAGATACTTGATAAGAATTGTCTAAATTGTATCAAATAACATTGATCATTTAATTTTTTTATCTTTTATAGCTCAAATCTTACATGGGTGAAACTTGTTTCAATCCAATATAACCAATTTTAAATTTTATCTAAAATCTATAAAATATTTTATATTAAATCTATAATCATTATATAAATAATTTTTAATTTTCCCCTAGAATTAATATTTTTATTAAAATAAAATAAGACAAACCCTAGGGGGTTGCCTCCTAAGGGGCTTGGAAAATGGTCTTGTGCTTTAATGATCAACAAATCTGAAGGCTGAAGGAGCATGGAAGGCTAAATGATGAGTTGATATTTAGAGTTTCAAGGCTAAAAGAGCATGGAAGACTAGGATGGTTGAAGCAATGTGGAAGGCTAATAAGGTTGAAGGAGCATGGAAGGCTGGGTTGGTTGAAGGAGTGTGGAAGGTTGGACTGGTTGAAGGAGCTACTGTAGACACCAAATCGCAGCCACTAAACCTCCATCCTAACCATCCCACCACCCACTTGTCTTCCATTCCACATTCTCGCCAATTATTTGGCCCAAATCCACCTTCCCGTCATTTCCTAGCCTAATTGGGGTTATTTTAATATTATTTTATAATATTTTATATTTTATATAATATTTTATTATATTTTAATATATTTATTATAAAATATATAAATAAACTCAATTAACCTTAGTCATCCAATACTTCTACCCTTCCAGCCATCATCCATCCATCCTCGCTCGCTGCCATAGCTGTATTCCATCTGTCGCCTTCGTCGCCATCCTTCCTGATCTGTTTCTTCAGATCTGCCCTACCCTGCAAGCGTTGTGTCGAGCTTACAAAGTTCGTTGCAAAGCTTTCCAAGTGCCCACCAGAGCTTACCCTATCTACAAGTGCACACCAAAGTTTGGCAAGCTCGCTACAGAGCTTGCCTAGCACCTTCCAGAGCTTGCGATAGTCCCAGGTGCAAACCAGAGCTTGCGAAGCTCGCATCAGAGCTTGTTGTGACACTGAAACAAAGATCTGAATCTGCTACACCATGAATTCTGCAACAACGAAGTAATACATATTTAGTATTGTTTTATTTCATTTATTCATTGGTTTGGCATACATTTTAAATTGATTCTTAAGCTAGGGTTTTGTTAATTTTTGAGGGTCCCACCATGATCGCCATTTGTAGATGCAAAGACACGACACTTGAAAATAAAATGGTAGAATAAAATAAAGCAATGAGACAAAATAGATTGCACAAAAGAAATATGTATTCAATGGGGGGGCCAATAGACTCCTTTGTTACAATCAATATCCAATGCAGATATTTGATACAATAATTTACAGTGAAACTAGGGTTATCTGAAACCCTAGTTAGATATAACAGAAGTGTCTTCATATCTGAGTGTGTCCTTGATCCCAAAAGGTTGAATGGGCTTTGAATATCCAATGTGGGGCCACTCCAGCTTTAACAGCCATCAAAGAATATGTTGAATTCGTAGATCTGCATGTAAAACAAAACACAAGAGCATCAGTAATACCTGAACTTGTCGAATTTTGGTATCGTAAAACCTGTTGGATATGACGGTGATGGTACCGATGGATGAATTGGTTGATGGATCAGTTGGCTTAATGTGAGCTTTTGGCCCGTTGTTCCTGATGAATTTTGCATCAACTGATCGATTTGCTTTTGCATTGCTTGAAGTCTAAGGTCTTCTATTGGAATGTGAGGACCCCAAAGAGCATGTGAGCTCATTTATCCATGTATGTTTTTGGATTAGCGATGATAACACTCTCATGCTCAGAACATTTCCTCAAACGTTAGGGGGGGATGCCATAGAATGGTACGATAAATTGACCACACAATATATACACTTTTGATCAATTGATAGATCTATTCTTAGAGTGCTTCACCCTAAATATTAAAAAGAAGGTATCCTTATCAGATATTTATTATTTGAAACAAATGGGATGAGGAACCTATCTATGACTTTGGAAACCGTTGGAGGGCAGTCATATATAAATTGCCATTCTCCCTACCAATGAAAGATATTATAAAGATTTTTACCAAGAGTTGTTTAAAACCCATCCCTTGGATGCTACAGCTAAACACTTATAGAATATTTGAAGAAGCTTTAGCGCAGGCTAGTGTCATTGAGGAGAAAAAAATACAAGAGGGTGTCATTAATCCTAAAAGAAAAGAATGGCAAAATAAGGGCCAATACCGAAATAACCAATCTGGAAAAAAAAAATCCACACAAGCCTCAACAACTAACACAGCAAACCAAGTTAATCAAGTGGTGATGAGCCAGCTCATAGTGGCTCAAAAACTAGTGCAACAATAAATTTCATATCATGTGGTCCCATCAGTTACCCAAGCACCAATGGTTCAAAACACAGCGCCAACTATGGAACAACCTATCCGTCGCCAATTTAATCACCCCCAAATACAATACACTCCGTTAAACAAGTCGTATTCATCCTTGTTTAGAAGGTTGTATGAAACCAATAAATTAGCCTTACCAGACATTAGGCCCCTTGATCCCACCAAAATGCCTAGGACTTATAGAGAGCACTTGTTTTGTCCATACCATCGATAAAATGGGCATGATATAAATTCATGTAATGTGTTCAAAAACATAGTGCAAGACCTAATAGACTTAGGGGCCATCAACATGGATAACCCTTTATCTCCACAAAATCAAAATTTGGGCATATATCAGACACCTTTACCTAACCATGGGGAGGTTCAACACAATGAAGGAGGTAACAATCAACAACAACCTCCTAATAAAGTAAATCATGTCCAACAATATCAAAACTTTGTTAGAGCAGTCAATGTGCTCACTAGAGAGTAAAGGCAAAATCAACAACATGATTAGCAACCTTCAAACAGACCACCCATCCAAACATCGCCAAATAGATCTCCTCCCATCAATCTATCCAACCCATCCCATCCACCTATCCTTCATCCAATTAGGCCAGCAGTAACCTTAACCAGTCGGTTAACCACTAGTTTGAAGATGGCATCGACCAAACTTTCTGTCTATGAGCTCATTCAACAATCCCCTAGGCATAGAGAATCTTTTATGGAAATACTCAAGTCAATTGAGTTAGAATCCCAAGAATCCAATGCCTTCAACAATTTTTTAGGGAGTGTTAGAACATGCATGGACCCATAAATCACCTTTTATGACTTTGAGATAAAACCAATGAGTTCATAATTGGTGGACCCTCCATTGCATATAATGGCCTTAATAGACAGAAAGCCCTTCGAAAGAGTGTTAATCGATATCGGCTCGTCAATCAACATCATTACTACCATTTCCCTTATCCATATCAACTTACCACCATCCCACATTACCAAGTCATCACTCACCCTCAAAGCATTTAACGATGCTTTGTGTACCATAGTTGGCACTATCGTTTTACCTATAGAAGTAAGGGCCAAAATGTTGCACACCATGTTTCACATTTTGGAAGGTGCCATAGCATATAATATACTCCTTGGTAGACCTTGTATGAGGGAAATGAAATGTGTCCCATCAATTCTTCATCAATACTTAAAATATTTTCATGATGGACAAGTCCATTGCATCCCCATGGATGTTGAACCCTTTAAGTATTGTAACTTCATTTCAAATCCCTATGAATCCATGTTACCTTCCACACATTTGTTCTTGGTGCCATCATCAGATCCATCAACGTCATCTTCCAATCCATCTTCTTCCTCTAATCCACATTCATCTTATTCTAAGGCTCCCATCATAGAGGAGCTACCCATCACATCATCTTCTCAATCATCCATTTCTTCTTGTACATGTAATTGCGAATAAGCTTCCGTCAGCACATCGTACATCACAAAAACTTCTTCTACTACAACCACTTCTTCTAGGCCATCTCATCATTCCACACCACCATCTCATCATGCCCCGTCACCATCCAATCCAACTCCATCAGCCGATGTGTCACAAGTCAAACTTTTTGATTATGACATATTTAATTCCCCGCCATCCACAACCAATCCAGAGCCATCCGAGCCTTCACCATCCACCTCATCAACCCAAGTCAAAGTCCACATCACCAATCCTGGTATAGGTGAGTATGTGGTCCAAGACGTCACCATCACCCTCTTAGCCATTCCAACAGCCAAGGATTTTGGATGTCCCAAAGACCATTCTCTATCCATAGGTTTTGTCTACGACATGAGTACCGCTCCAAATAGCATTAAATTTGTTATGGAGGGTTGGATTGCTCAACTAGGGCAAACCCACTCAAAGAACTAAAAGAGCCTAGGTGCGCAAATATACCCCACGTGGAAGATTTTCCAGCCAAATACTTCAACATGTTCCATTGGCAAGGTCAAGGTTTAGATTCCCATGAACAAGGAATGCATGATATCCTAGATGTCCCATATAGAGGTGCTCATGATTGTTTTAGATTAGGTTATACCCCATTGTCCTCCATCGATTCTCTTGAGCAAGCCTTCAAAAAGCTTAGCCTCAATTATGAAGATCCCTCCATGCATCCATTGCCATCAACATCCCTCTTGAATAGGCCCTTCAAGAACTTCGCATTGATGAAGTAGACAAGGATGATCCCATCAATTTCTCCTATCCAGTCTTTAATTCCAATGATGAAAGTTATGAAGAATTTGAAGTCATGTCAAATACTTTTGATGATTCTGAAGAGGAATCACTCCCCATTGTCCCCATCACCCAACAGGAAGAGTTTTACCTCCGAATTTTTCCCATCTAGCATCCCATTTTCTGCTTGCTTCTTCCACAATAGCAAGATGATCCACCTGGCAATCCACCTTGAGCCCCACATAAGCCAAGAATTGTAACATATGTACATACAAAAAAAAAAGAGAGAAAAATGTTGCTCTGATATTTCACGTTTACTATTACAGGGATACCATGCCCCGACATCAATTTTGATTCAATTGTTCCATCCGTGCATCCATCCCAGCCACCTTCCGTTCCCCTAAGTCAATATGAATCCTATTGACTTATTCACCCCGCTCCGTAATCCATACGATTTGGCTAAGCCAATTCCAATTGACAACAACCTCATTGACTTGGACCGGATTTCCTCCCCACCCTCCCTCTTAGAGTTCATCCTATCTGAGGAATTGTTAAGGGCTTCAACCTATTACATTCCTCCTTCACCCCCACCTTCACCCTCGTCATATTTAGCTAGTAGTCCCAAGGTTTTCTAGGAAGAGTTAGAAAACGATAAGCAAGAGAGGCTAGATGACATCTTAGATGACTTCAATTTGATTCCAACACCAAATCAACTTGAGGATTGTTCACATATGTCCATTGAAGAAACCATTGACGTGAACCTTAGTTCAGATCCTAACAATCCCCAAATTATCAAGCTTGGAAAAATTTTAACACCCAATGAACAAGAGCAATTCATTGCTCTCCTCAAGAAGAATAAAGAGGTGTTTGCATGGTCCTACAAGGATATGCCTGGCCTTGATCCTGACCTTGTTGTCCAAAATCTCAACTTGCGACCTGACGCCAAGTCGATCAAACAAAATCTTAGAAGAATGCATCCTACCATAGCACTCATAGTCAAAGAGGAAATACAAAAATTTCTAGATGTTCACTTTATCGTCCCTATTGACTATCCTAAGTGGCTTTCAAATATGGTACCCGTTCGCAAGCCCAATGGGGGGATACGTGTTTGCAATGACTTTCGAGACCTAAATAAAGTGTGTCCTACGGATTATTTTCCTCTACCAAACATTGATACTCTTTTCGACACCTACGTAGGCCACGAAATGCTTTCCTTCATGGACGGTTTCTCAGGATACAACCAAATTCGAATAAATGCTGATGATCAACATAAAACAACATTTACAACACCATGGGGAAAAATTTTTTTAGGGTTATGCCCTTTGGCCTCAAAAATGCAGGAGCTACTTATCAAAGAGCCATGACTTACATCTTTCATGATTACATGCATAAAATTATTGAAGACTATGTAGATGATCTCTTGGCTAAATCTAAAACCCGACAAGAACATATTGATGTTTTGGACAAGATTTTTGATCGGCTATTAGAATTCAAGGTGAGGTTAAATCCCAAAAAGTGTGTCTTTGGTGTTACCTCTGGTAAACTTTTAGGATTCATTGTCTCCAAGCGAGGCATTTAAGTGGACCCAAATAAGGTTAAGGCCATCATGGAAATGCCACCCCCAACTAACATCAAGGAATTGCGTAGCTTGCAATGTAAAATTCAATTGATCAAATGCTTCATTATGCAACTTTCTAATAAATGCAGGCCATTTAACCACCTACTACAAAAGGGGGTAGCATTCATATGGACAGATGAATGTCAAAAAGTATTTGACGACGTCAAGCGTTATCTAACTTCACCACCAGTTTTAACTCCTCCTAAGTCGGGGGTCCCTTTCCATCTATATGTCTCAGCCACAAAGGTTGCTTTAGGGATGATGCTTGCACAGAAAAATGAACAAAATCGAGAGCAAGCAATCTATTACATGAGTCGAACGTTGGTAAGTTATGAAACAAGATACGCTTATGTAGAAAAGTTATGCTTAGCGGTGGTTTTAGCCACTAAGAAACTTTGACATTATATGCTAAGTCAAACAACCTATGTCATAGCTAGAGAAAATCCTCTACGTTACATGATGTCTCGCACTTATAACAATACCCGTACCGCTAAATGGATAATGTTGCTTATAGAATTTGATCTCAAATTCATTAGCCAAAAATCCATTAAAGGTCAGGTCATTGTCGATCACCTTGCAAAAGCTCCACTACCTAGTGATCATCCTTTGATTATTGAGCTCCCATATGATTCGGTATTTTTAGTCACTGAAGAAGGAAAATATATCATTCCCAAGGAGGATGTCGACATCACATTATTCTTTGACGGATCTAAGTGTGAAAAAGGTCAAGGTGCAGGAGTTGTCTTTCACACACCACAAGGGATTCCCATCCCTTTATCATTCAAGTTAGACTTCTCATGCACAAACAACACAACAGAGTACGAAGCCTTAATCTTAGGTCTTCAATCAGCTATAGCTATGGGTATTAAGCGTATCCGAATATTTGGAGATTCTCAACTTGTTGTAAAACAAGTAACAGGAGAATACCAATGCAAAGAACCTACCATTAAGCTTTATCATGAAATAGCAATGAAATTGCTATCAACATTCGAATGGTATGAAATCAATAACTTGCCTCATTTGACTAACAGATTTGTAGATGCAATGGCCTCTCTTGGATCCTTGATTCCAAAGAATGACTTAGGAGAGGTACAACCCCTAATAATCTCAACAATCTCTAAAGCAATCGTGAAGCGTGCTAACCCACAGGATGGAAAAGATGTTTGCTTTATCCACGCGAAATCATGTGAGCCTTGGTCAAACCCCATAATTGCATTTTTAAAATTTGGAACACTCCCATCTAACATGTCTCGGTCTGCCAAACGTGCCTTCAAGCAAAGGGTAGCCCATTTCGTTCTCTTGGGTGATGTGTTGTATAAACGGGGTTATGATGGAATCTTGCTTCGATGCCTCGAACCAAAAGAGGCCCAAAGGGCTATAGAGGAAGCCCATGATGGTACTTGTGGTGGTCATTTTAGTGGAATGGCCATTGCAAAGTGTCTTTTACGCATGGGTTATTATTGGCCCACCATGGAACGTGACTATTGCACATATGTCAAAAATTGCAAATAATGTCAATCACATGCCAATTTAACACATGTACCATCACAAGCTTTACAACCTATATAGAGTCTCTGGCCCTTTTCACAATGGGGCCTCGATCTAATCGGTAAAATTTTGCCCTCCTCTTCAGGACAACATACTTTCATCATAACTGCCACATAATACTTCACAAAGTGGGTTGAGGCAATCCCTCTAACCAGTACGATAGGACCTAGAATTGTGGATTTCATACTCCATCACATCATTTGTCATTTTGGTATCCCCTCTAAAATCATTTTGGATAATGGTAAGTCTTTTAAGAACAAGGATGTTAGAACACTTTGCAAGAAATATAATATCCAACATAGTTTCTCAACTCCTTATTACCCACAAGCAAATGGACAAGTTGAAGCTACCAACAAGACCTTAATTGCCATTCTTAAGAAACTTGTCAAAGAAAATCATAAATATTGGCATACACAAATCCCTTTGGCACTTTGGGCTTATCGAACAAGCATCCGAACGTCGACGGGAGCAACACCATTTTCTCTGGTCTATGGAGCGGAAGCTATTATGCCTCTTGAGCTCGAGATTCCTTCCTTACGAATTTCCTTGCAAGAATTCATAGATGATGATACAGCTAGACAAGCATGACTTGACCAACTCACACTCTTAGATGAAAGGCGTGTCAACGCATTAGAACATTTACGAGTTTATCAAGACCGCCTCAAGCGTGCTTACAATGCTAAAGTCCATCTTCAGGAATTTCAAGTAGGGGATCTCGTCCTCAAAGAGAACCAACAAAACACCAATGCGTTGCCACATCTTCGTGACAAATTCATGGCAAATTGGTTAGGTCCATATGTGATCACTCAAAAAGTGGGTAATGGTACTTATAGGCTTGTCGATTTAGAGGGTAAAGAGGATCCTAAACCACTTAATGTTCTTCATTTAAAAGCATTCCATTGTTAAACGTGACACACTATATGTATATATACATGGCTAAAAAAAAACAAAGCAAAACAAAGCAAACAAATTGCATGCTCTTACATAGGCATTTCCACATTGCATACATTTCATTTGCATTTAGGCATTTACATTCAATCATACATATTCCGTTACATTGTACAATTTCCATTTGCATATTAACAATCATTACACTAGGCATACACATTTGCATTCATCCCATCCCATGCTCAATGATCTCGGCATAGTAATGATGATATGGCCACAAAAAAAAGTCAAAGTTATAGAAATTGGGGGTACCTAGTTTGAAACAATCATGCAACTTTCATAAGCCAACAACATCACATGTCAAAATCACAAAAGCCTAAAATTTTTAGTCACTCAGCCATTACTAGTGTCGAAAGCAACCTCCAAGTGGATGTCCAATTTTCTTTAGGACCAAAAGCACAATTTACACACTAAGAAAGTCTTGAGCGATGTCAATTGATTCCAAATGCAATCTTGAACCAATCACATTCCATCACATCTTAAAAACATTATGAGTCAAGGAGGGTTAGTGCCATACTTGGGTAGTACCTTGAAGCAAAAAGGGATAATCCTCGCTTGTCCCATCATGCAACATAGTCCAAAGCAAAAATAGTGGTTTTCACCATTACCTCAATTACTCTTCAAATATAAGCATAAAAACATAGAGTAGTAAGGATAGGGTCACAATTCTCATCACACTTCGATTGAGAATCCGATTCCCCAAAGCTCTATACAAAATTAACAAATAAAACTCCCAAATACCCTTGATCCCTAAAGTCGTAAGGATTCATACTACACGCCCCTGACAAGGATGGGTAGTCATCCCCAAGGCCTAAAAGATCAAATCCCATTGGACTATGGAGTGAATCTTCACCGGGGCTATAGACGCCTGACCGGGCAGTGGAGTAAGCTCATGCGGGGTGACATGTCTCCTTGGCAAACAAGAAGACCTCTCGACCGCACATAAGGGTAAGCTAGCTTTAGGTAATCTTCATAATAGGTCATGCCCAATTTACTCATAGTGGGTCAATGAACTTCACATTCACACACACTGGTTCTTGATTGATAGGGTCATTGTCACACTCAAATATTTGGTAATTGAACCTCACTTGCACACACATTGGTCCTAAAGAAAGTTAGACAACCCAAGTGAGTTTGGTTGATAACACTAGTATGTTTGAGTCTTTAAAAATTCTGTCGTACTCATTCCATATCAACATCCATATCTTCTTTCATGTCAAATTCCATATTTTCTTCCACATCAACGTCCATATTTTCTGACATGTCCACATTCATGTCTTCATGGTAAGTCGAGTTGCAAAACATAACAAAATCGGGTACTCCCGATTGTCAAACAATGGACAACAAAAATGGCCAATAGTATTTTTGAACTATAATAGATCATATGAACAACATGCATTCCTATCATGTAAGTCTGCATTCATTTAGCATTAACTTGCATTAATCATATCAAATTCTCATAAGATTGCATATAGTTTACAATCGTCATGCATTTACTTACAATAATAACTCATCATTAGCTTGCATACATCAAATCAAATAAACATTAGGCATATACATCATAGTCATTAGCTTGCATACATCATCATAAACATTAAATAAAGCATTGCATAACACATAAAAACATCCACACAAAAAGACAACACACATATATGAAAAGGCCATGTATATATATATATATATATATATATAAGCGTCCAATATACAATAGAGTGCCAAGAAGGCTACAAAAGGGAGCACCAAGGCTCACATGTACAAAAGAGTGCATATAAGCACTACATCAACTATCCATGAGAAGACCCCTAAGACCCGGTAGGAGCCCTCGACCTAGTACTCTACCTCGACTTCGTCTGCCTCGATGGCTCGGCCATAGATGAAGAAGGAGGATCTGGCAAGGTGATGTGATGCTGCATACACACATCCTCCAAGGAATGTGTGTATGCCTCACTAGCTCGAAGTCATCATAAGTCCTTCTGATGTCATCGCTCCTTCACCAAAATCTCTGCCTATAGCCTCGTAATTGTCTCCTGCTCCCAAGCTATAGTCACCCTGGCCTCCCTCTGAGACTCTAGCATAGTCTCTCGCTCCTCCCGTAGCTGCTCAAGCTCAGCCCATAGCCTAGCCACCTCGGATATCTCACCCATATCCTCATCATCCTCCCTCTCCCCTACCGCCAAACCCACCTCCGAAGCCTGCTGGGCCGCTACCCTCGATCGTCTCCATCCCGTCGACCGTTGAGGCCTCGTCCTCTTTGGAGTCGACCTCGACCCCGCCGCTGCCGCATCCTCACCTGCCACCTTTGGTACCCATACTGGCTGGGCACCAAACCACTCTGCATACTTCGGAGTCACACCGACATCATCCACATCAGCCACCTCCAACTGCTCATCGTCCTCCAATGGCACCCGCCATGGTTCGGGACAAGGTAGTGTCACCTCATCCTTCACCCGTCGATACAACATCGGCTCATCAAGAACTCCTTGAGGTAAACCAAACTGCCTCAACACCCACGAGTACTGGAAGTACTCCACCTCCTCATCCCTCTGCCCAACTATCCATCGACCCTGCCGCACCCACCATAGTTGTCTCCCATATCCATCCCACCTAGCTCCTCGCCATGGCCTCCACCGCACGTCCACCCGAGCCAAGCCTGACCACATGTCTTGGTACCACTGCCCAGTGTGTACCTCTCGACTAGGCTGAACCTCCTCAACCACAACCCATCGCCTCGCATACGGCTCATCCATCCGCCATGACTCACATGGCAACCCCTCAGGCCGAGCTATCACAAAATACTCCCAAGCCTAGCACTGAAGGAGAAAGTTGCACCCAATCCCCTTTCTCCCCCTCCGTGCCACCTCATATAGCTCTCGATATAGCTGCACCAATAAAGTAGGTGCCCATGCGTACTCCCGAGGATCCATCAATAGATCACTCACTAAGCCCAATAGGTTCCAAGGGAACCTACACCCAATGCTATTAGGTAGCACTATGTTGGCCAACATGAACATGATCAAGGCGGGGAGTGCATCTAACTCCTTCGCCTTGTACATGCTCAGGTACAATATCCCTCCATCCCCTATCCGAGCCTCCCGCCACTGATCCCCAAACATCTTCTCCATATCCGCCTTCTTATCCCTCCCCACCATCACCTTCTCTCCCTCTACTGGCACCTTGAGAATGCGATAAACATCCTCAAGAGTGACAGTAACCTCTCCAGTCGACAGCTGGAAAGTCCCTCTATCCGGGTCCCACCTCTCGATCAAAGTCGAGAGGTAGCCCTCATTAGCCCTCACCACATCCAATCGGGCCACACCATCTAGGCCTACCCTACTCAACAGCCCCAAATCCTCCTCTGAAAGCTTCTTCCTCATCCCCAAAACGAGAGGAGAGAAGCAATGTCGAGGCTCAATATCCCTCAGTTGCAACAAACAAAAACACTTTGTTAGTTTTAAAAATTCAAAAAAAAAATTCAAAAACAAACTAAAAACAATTTTTTGCACAAAGGAAACAAAGGGTATTATCGGGACAAATGTCGCCTCCGCTCCACCAGCAGCACCAAGGCCCTCCATCGCCATCGCCTCCGCACACTCGCAAGCCTCACTTAGCTCACTAAGTCACTTCCCTCCTTAGACGCAGCTTCTCAAAGTTTACAATGCACAAATGAGCCTAAAAATTCCTCAGAAAGCTTTTTATAGCTTTAACTAGCGCATTCAGGCATAGAGCTATGCCTGAACATTGCGGGCATGCATGCGGGCGCCTGCAGAACATGCCAGGCGCAGGCGCGCGCCTGGAAACAAAAGAGAATGAGGACAAAAACTCCTAAAATGGTAGCTCCCATCATCAAATCTGAACCAAAATTCATCCATACATCATGTACATCATAAAAGTTGATTTTGTGAAATTACAAATAGTTTTGCATGCATATTTTTTGAGAAAAAGCAAAATTCTTCACAAATACATATTGCATTGCAGAAACATGCCAACCAAGGTCACATTTTTGCAAAATCAACATCCCACAATTCTTCATCATCTACGTCATCACATTCTTCCATCATCATTATGCATATATCATTCATCATTTTTATTTTGTCCAGGCCATCCAAGCGAACCTCGTATCTAGTATGTTATTCTATAAACTTGGCGATTGCAGCGATGATAATCCATGCAATTCGGTAAGATGAATAATGTACAATAAGGACACTTGCTCATGATCATAATCAATTATCTCGTCATCAAAAATCACAATCACATTTGGCACCTCACATTTTGAATGCAACCTTGCCAAGAACAATTTGCTCGCAATCAATCATTGATGTCCTTGTTTGTGGGGCAAGAAAACACAGATAAATCAAAATCTCAAACACTCATTCATTCGACAACATTCAAAGTATAGGACATGTCGGTAGGTTGATTGGTTCCATGATGGAATTGATGAAGAAATTTCTACAATCACTACCCCACCCCTACGATTGACTTAGTCATCATGCATCTTTCATACATTGCATACTCAATGATGCCATTGTGGCAGCTTATTCAACAAGCATCGAATCATCCCAAAATTTGGGGCAACCACGTTACATTATGATTTTCCCATGACGGGATACATCTCACGTGATCATAACATCTACACTGGACAAATACCCCTCTCAACCATTGGGGCAAAAATGGTATCACATTTTACATCATTCATATCATCTACATTCACATGGTATCATACACCAACCCCCTTCCCACCGTTGGGGCAAAAACGGTATCACATTTTACATCATTCATATCATCCACAATCATTTGCATTTCACATCATTCATTCATCAATTGCACAAATTCACTACATCATTCATTTTCAATTGGCTTGTGAGATACATTCATAACTCATTCGCCAATTGAGGGGGTAAGCTACAAAAACTCCGAAAAAATTTCTTTATTCTTTTGTCTTCAACATCAGTGCGCAAATCCAACAACAGAGAGAAGTTGCTTCTGTGCCCATAGCCCAAGCATGTGTCTCATATTTTTGCACCACATTGTGTTTCACACAACATGGTACAAAAAGGGGCATCTGTAGACACCAAATCGCAGCCACTAAACCTCCATCCTAACCATCCCACCACCCACTTGTCTTCCATTCCACCTTCCCGCCAATTATTTGGCCCAAATCCACCTTCCCGCCATTTCCTAGCCTAATTGGGGTTATTTTAATATTATTTTATAATATTTTATTATATTTTAATATATTTATTATAAAATATATATAAATAAACTCAATTAACCTTAGCCGTCCGATTTCATTTAATCTCCACCATCCATTTTCATTAATCCATGTCACATTCAAAAAGTAATCTCAACCCTAGGATATGACTTAATCTTAGCCACACGATCAAAAGTGCAAGGCTAAAACCCTAAGAAAACCCTAGGTTGGATTATAAATAGGGTATTTTGCAAATGCCCAAACCCTGGAACCTGGAGATTAAGAGATATACTTGGAGAAGCATTTGTTGATGCCCTAGTGAAGCGAAGATAGAGAGAATTGAAGATCTGATGCCCTAGCTAAGCCAACAATACTTCTATCATTCCAGCCATCATCCATCCATCCTCGCTCATCGCCATAGCCGTATTCCATCCGTCGCCTCCGTCGCCATCCTTCCTGATCTATTTTTGCAGATCTTCCCTACCCTGCGAGCGTTGTGCCGAGCTTGTGAAGCTCACTATAGAGCTTGCCAAGCGCCCACCAGAGCTTGCCCTGTCTGCAAGTGCACACTAGAGCTTGCCAAGCTCACTGCAGAGCCTGCCTAGCGCCTTCCAGAGCCTGCGACAGTCCCAGGTGCGAACCAGAGCTTGCGAAGCTCGCCTCATAGCTTGTTGCGACACTGAAACGAAGATCCGAATCTGCTACACCATGAAATCTGCAACAACGAAGCAAGGTATATTTAGTATTATTTTATTTCATTTATTCATTGGTTTGGCATGCATTTTAAATTGATTCTTAAGCTAGGGTTTTGTTAATGTCTGAGGGTCTCACACTGTGGAGCCCTCACAGGTATTACTGATGCTCTTGTGTTTTGTTTTGCATGCAGATCTACGAATTCAACATATTCTTTGACGGTTGTTGAAGTTGGAGTGGCCCCACATTGGATATTCAAAGCCCACTCAACCTGTTGGGATCAAGGACACACTCAAATCTGAAGACACTTATGTTATATCTAACTAGGGTTTCGAAGAACCCTAGTTTCACTGTAAATTATTGTATCAAATATCCGCATTGGATACTGATTGTAACAAAGGAGTCTATTGGCCCCCCCATTGAATACATATTTCTTTTGTGCAATCTGTTTTGTCTCATTGCTTTATTTGATTCTACCATTTTATTTTCAAGTGTCGTGTCTTTGCATCCACAACTACAACAAAAGACTGGGATGTTGGGTGGAAGGTTGGGATGGCTGAAGGAACGTGGAAGGCTAATAAGGCTGAAGGAGCGTGGAAGGCTAGGTCGACTAAAGGAGCTGCAATGGAAGGCTGAGATGTTGAGTGGAAGGTTGGGAAGGTTGAAGGAGCATGGAAGGCTGCTTACAATGAGAAAAATGAAATTGCAAAGTGCGAAGGATTAGGGTTTTTTTCTAAAAAATATCTCATCTTTTAGGAGCCATATCTTCACGAATATTTATTTGATTCAATTGATTCTTGGACCAACTTGTGCAAAATTTGAATAGCTTTAAAGTGAGTGGTGATGCAAAAATCCAAGAAATATTGAGGGAGATACGCCCCTGTGAAGTCAACCATTCGAAATAAGAGTAATGACAATTTTTCAAGTCGTGAAAAATAAAATTGTGAAGTGCAAAGGATTAGGGTTTTTTCTTGAAAAACATCTCATATTTTAGGAGCCATATCTTTGTGAAGAGTTATCCGATTCAAATGATTCTTGGACCAACTTGTGCAAAATTTGAATAGCTTTTAAATGAGTGGTCATATGTAAACATCTGAGCAATATTGAGGGAGATATGACCCTGTGAAGTCAACCATTTGAAACTAGGGCAATGACGATTTTCCAAGTCACAAAAAATGAAATTGTAAATATTTGCCAACTAGGGTTCGAACGATGGGAAGAGCAATGAAGGGCTACAACTTCAATTAGGAAAGAAACTGGCAATTTAGATTTGGTAAAGCAAACTATGATAGTGCGATGTTTTGGAAATATTATTCTACTAAGATGCAAGGCATAGATAGTAGAGGTGAAATTTTGGCATTGTGAATATTGCTATAGTAAAATGTCAAGAAAGATGCTAAATTATGGAGTAATTGTATTTATACAGAAATTTGAAAAGATCCAAAAAATGAAAATCAAGAATTCAAACATTTTATGTAAAATGATGTAGGTTTTTAGCTATAGCATCTCAATTGAGATGAGAAGTGTATCTATTTGTAAATTCTCAAGCTCTAAAGAAGAGAGATGTAATTTGTCAAGGGTGGGAGACTCGAGTACAACCCTTTATTATCTAGCAAAAAAATATATTTTTATTAAAATACTTAATATTGATTTTTTTTTCATAAAATAATATTTTTATTGAGGTATTTAATGACTTTATAGTGCAAAGACAAGCTATTACATAGGTAAAAAAAATAATTTATTAAAAAATTGTGTTTGAGAAGACGTAGTAGACCGATTGGTTTTTGTTGAGTGTTTGCTAGCTTGAGGTCAACTATTCCAATCGTGAGCCCCTCTACGGTCCCCTTCACTTGAAATAAAAATCTTACTAAGGTGGCGTGGGGCTATAATGGTAGCTTTCCCGATTTGAACCATTGCTTGTGGGGATGGAGATAAAAATATTACTGAGGTGGGACGAAGGCTATAGTGGTGGCTTTTCGGATTCAAATCATTTGCCATAGGTGTGGGGTGTGGGGATAATACGACGGACACCGTTGCCGATTCTCCTATCTTAAAAAAATAGCAAGCTTTTTTGTATTTTCATTTAAGTAATTTTTTTAATTATAATATAATTTAATTATATAAGTTTTCAATCAAAGGGATTTTTTTCACACAATTTTTATGGTTCCATTTTCCTCATCCTGAGTGGGATTTGAACCTTGGACATTTTTCCTAAGTTTGCACAGGTTTTTATGAGGAGGACCACCTTGTCAATTCCCTATCTAAAAAAAACTGTGTTGTAGGTTTCTTTTTTTTTTGGTAATTATTATAATAGATTAACAGTGGGTTTTTATAGAGGATCCCAAAACCTTATATAAAAAATCAGCCTTGCTAAATAGTGCTTCATGCCTCTTAGTTGGAAGAATAAACCTGTATGCGGAAAAAAACAAAAAGCCGATAATTGCCCGAGGGCTACAAGTAAGGCATTTTTGCCTCGATTATCCCGGAAACCATGACCATTATAATCGGGAAAACAAAAACTAGCCGGAGAAGCCGGACCATCGGAAATCGAAGAAGACAACCAAGAAAACTACAAAAAATTCTCCCATACCTAGGAAATGACTTTCCACATTTCTCGCTTTCCGGAGGCGGAATTCGAAGCATACATGTTGGATAGGATCCAAGAAAAATGACTGGACCGAAACAAACCGTTGAAAATCCCGTCGGAAAATTTTGCCCCGGCCCAAATGGCCACTCGTTTAGTCTTCTCACATCCAGGATTTCATCCGTACGGTTTGAGGTTCTTCTTACTTCCCTTTCCCCGCTGGAAGGGAGGTTTTGGGATAAGCGCGTCACCCATCAGAGAATCGGAGTCATCCTGAAACAACAACCGTTGGGTTCCATTTGCAACATCAACCGCAGTTTCTTTGTCTCTCTTTTCCTTGTTGGGGGGACGGCCCTGCTTCCTTTCACTACCAAAATCCACCCCTCGCTTTTGACTCCTTGTAATTCGAGGGCTAATATTACCAGGCTGGTAACCTCTTCTTCCCAGCAGGTAGTCTTCCAATATCTTTTGTGCCTCGGGAGAGTTTCGGTCATAAATTTTGGGTGAATCTGCCTGTGTGGTGATAAGGGGGGGGCATGTTCCTTTTCCTCCTATGGTCCTAGTTGGGGGCGCCCACCACACTGCTCAGAGTTCGGATGGGTGGTGATTTCCTCTTCTCGGTAAGGAGGATTCGAGATGGTCCCCGGATGGACTTGGAGATTCATGGCCTTTCGCAAAAGGGTGCTTCATCTGACCTTCACCGTGCTCCAGAGGGTTGCAGGGATCCCGCTCCTTCTTCCTCGGCTTTTGGAGAGGACAATTGGACTGAAGATGCCCTTGAAAACTACACTGAGGGCGTAAAGCTGGCCTGTTCTCATAAACAATAGCTTGCTTGTGTAGAAAAGTACCCCCAGACCGCAGAGTAATGGAGGATGGGAGGTCCGTCTCCAAGTCCGCCAAAACACAAAATCGGGCTTGGACAAATCTAGTTCGAGCTCTGGTGGGAGGGTCTAAAGTGATCATCTCCCCGATGGACCGAGCAATACCTCTGATTACATTTTCATGCCAGCAGAAAAGGGGAAGACTCGGGAGCCTAACCCATATTGGAGCAATGTTGATATTCTGGGTATCGGGGTTAAAGTCCAAACCCCACTTCCTTAGAAAGAGACTCCTACGGCCCAAGAACCAAGGCCCTCCAGCCAGGATTTTACAGTAGTCCTCCTTGTTGCTCAGCCTAATCGCGAAAAAACCTCGGGTTAGGGCAGCCAGCTCTAAGTGACCAGAGGTCTGCCATTTTCCAGACGCCCACTTGCAAATGGTCTCCATGTTGGGACGACCACCAATAAACTTACCGATGAGGGTAAATTTTTCGAAATCCACAAAGCTTGAGAGAATTTCCGTCGGGATGTCCAACTCGTCCCCGGACGGAAATAACTCCTTGGAGAAGAGCCCGCTTAAGGTTTCAGAGGCCACTGCCAAAGCATATGACTTCCGAGGTCCATCTCCCCGTTTGTCTGGCGGATCCTTGCCGCGACTTGGCAAGGACTCCTCGGCGTCCCCAGACTCTGTTTGCCCTCCCTCCACCCTGCCGAGCCCCTGGTTCGACCTACCGACGCTCCCGTGCTCTCCCAGAACAACCTTCCCGCCCACCGTCATCCCCACCCTCCCAAGAAACCCTAATTTCATCGCTCCCTATATCCCGTGTTGTAGGTTTCATTTAAGTTATTTTATTTATTTATTTATTTTAAATAAAACAAAATTATTTATTTTTAATTATAATATAATCTAATTATATAAGTTTTCAACCAAAGGTTTTTTTTTCAATGAATTTGCACAAGTTTTATGAGAAATCCCAATTCTCTTATACTGAATGAGATTTGAACCTTAGACCTTTTTCCTAAGTTTACAATGAGGGAGATTCTCCTATCTCTTCATAAAAAATTGTGTCCCAAGTTTTTTTTTTTTTTTCATTTAAGTTATTTTTTTTCTAATTACAATATAAATATATAAGTTTTGGGTCAGTAAGATATTTTTTTAAGGAGTTTACATAGGTTTTGTAAGGGGTCTGGTCCCTTCATACTAAGTGGGATTTGAACATTAGACTTTTTTTTTATTTTTTTAAGTTGACACATATTTTTATGAGAGGATTTGTGCTCCCTCATACTAATGGGGTCTGAACCAAGGACTGTCTAAAAGGACGAGCTTATAGTTTTTGGCCAATAGAATTTTGATTCAACAGCTGGAACAATTAATTGATATAGCCTAAAACAAAGTTCAAATCAGTGGCACCAAATAATTTAATGTAAGTAAATAAATGTAAAAAGGAAAGTACAACCTTATTCCTTTTCAAATATAATCCCAATACCACCAATTATACCTAACATTATTAATTTTTTTTTATAAACGTGTTAACCAGTATTATTCACATAAATTGAGAGGACATGAAATGAAAGATTTTAATTGAGAGGGCATTAACTGCGTTTGATCGTTTGAACCATATATTTAAAAATCCAAAGTTATTTTCAGTTTTCTTTTTTTAATTTTTGAATTTTAACGGGTCAAATCGATATAGGAAGTTGTGTAACGATTTTGCGAGCAAAATAAATACATGACCATTTCATTCCCGCCAAGCTCGAGGACGATACTGGGCAATTTCTCATAAATGACTCCGGTCTCACCCAACATTGTCCTTTGGACTCCTTAAAATGAAGTGACAAGATTTCTGTCCAGAAAATGAAATGACAAGTTTTCTGTCCAAAACAATGTTGGATGCCGGAGTCAGATACAAGAGAAGATTCAGAGGATTCAGGTAGGCAAAAACCCAGTTTCTGAGATTCATTGTTTTCGATGGGTTCATTCATATTTTGGATCAGATGCCACTGGGTCATGTGTTAGTTTCCTTTCTTAATCCAAATAAGCAATACCCAACTTTCTGTAATGTTGGGCGTCTGTGCTTTTTTTAATAAATATTGGAGTGATTACTTGTTGGCCTGCTTCATATCCCATTAGATTGAGTTATGTGTTATGAGGTCTATACTTATCAAAATGAACAGTACCCACTTTTTGTAATGGTGGCTAAGTGTAGGTTTTACTAGTCATAATCATATTTGTGAATAATTATTTGCTGAGTTGGATTATATGGCATATGGGTTATGTCTTGGGAATTGTATTCTTACCCTCACGGGCTTTTTGTACATATCAGGTGTCTGTTGTGAAACAGGGTGCTTCGGGCAATGCGACAAACTTTCTGCTGCTCATCAAAGGGGCTGTTGATTTCCGTTGACCTCTCCTGTGAGCTAACCGAGAGGGAAAACAGCAAGAAATCTCTTTTACAAAGAGTTTCAGGGATCCCCAAATTGAAGAGGTTTGAGTATCTCTGAACGGTTTTAGCTTTTGTGGATCATTACAGCTCAAACCCTAAAAGTGGTTCCTTTTAGAATGGGGAGGGGGAGGGGTAGTGGTGATGTGAAGGTCAGCAAAAATGTTGGGGAGACTGCGGGATGGAAGAACAGGCTGAGAAGAAGTAGCAAGAATGAAGAGACATCATCAGATAGGGCACAGAGTAATGCCTCAGACAAGACACAAAACAATAATAAGCCCAAGGTGGTTTTTGGTAATAAGGAGAGTTTGGATTACCGTGAGACTCTCTGTGAGGAATGTGGGAAGGGAGACGATGAAGACAGAATGCTCTTGTGTGACGACTGTGATAAAGGATATCACATGTACTGCCTTCGGCCTCTTATTGTTAAGGTGCCTGCAGGGAAGTGGTTTTGTGCACATTGTTGTAATGAGAATAAAGTAAAAGGTGTGAAATGATGGTAATCCTTTAATCCCCAATGGTTTTTTTTAATAACCCCTTTCTTTAAGTTCCGTTTTGATGTGTTTATCGAATGTTTTATAATTTTTTTTGAGTTTTGAATATGATACTGTGGTCTTTTGACTTTGCCACTATGTAGAATTTCCTCTAGTGCAGACTAAAATCATAGACTTCTTTCGCATTCAGAAATGTCCTCAGGAAGACGAGTCATCGATGGGTAAGCCTTATTAGGGTGCATTTTAGTTTTTATCACATTGCATGGTTTCTGATGGGATAGAACATTGATAATAGTTTATAAGGATCAGTGACTATCATGAGAAAATCTCACCAATCCAGGATTTCAAAAACCTAAGAAGCGGAGTTCAAAATTGTCCCTCGCGAAAAGGAAGAGGAGGTTGCGACCATATGTACCAACTCAAGACCCAGCTAGAAGGTTGGAGCAGATGGCATCTCTTGCAACAGCACTTACCTCAGCAGGGGTGGAATTCAGTGACGAACTGACCTATATGCCTGGCATGGTTCCAAGATCTGCTAACAAGGCTAAGTTGGAGAAGGGTGGGATGCAGGTAAAAAGGACTTAGAAAAATTGAAACTTTCTGTCTTACTCTTTTTTTTTTTACTCTTTTTAAATTAATATATTTTTTAATTAATTATATTAGATTAAAACGTTTTTATTGTTACATCATTGCAAAATAATATTATGTCAAGATTTTTTATAATTATAAATATTAAATCAAAAGATTTAATTAATTAAATTCATACCTTTTGATAACTTGCTGATGTAATAAAAATCAAGTATATTATAAAGGTAAACTATACTTATTTGTTGAACTTGTACAATTTATAAAATATAAAATGCATAATTAATAAAAGACCATCTAGAGACATTTCAAATAATTGATGCTTAAAAGCATAATAAAAATTTAAGTTTAAAACCTGTTACGAAGGTGACTTATTTTAACATTTTAGTAAGGATAGGTTGGTTGGTAGTGGACAAGTTGACTTCGTTTACTGGTGATTTTGATTTGCACTCAAATCTAGAATAGACAAGTTGAAATATTTAAATGGAAGGTAGAGGTCCTGTTAACTTTGTCTTTACCTAACAAGTATTATAAAAGTTCTTTTAAAAAAAGTCTTATCAAATCTACATCCATTCTGGAATGGTTATTTTTAGGTAAACTATACTTTATTTCTTAAACTTGTATTAATAATGCACAATTAATAAAAGACAATCCAGAGACAGTTTCAAATAATTGAATCTTAAAAGCATAAGAAAAACTCAAGTTTAAAACCTGTTATAAGGGGACCGGAACCCTTCATTAAAAAACTTGCGATTGACCTTAATATTTTAGCTTAGAAAGGGATAGGCTGATTGGTAGCGGACGACTTCGTTTACAGATGGTTTCGATCTGCACCCAATCTGGAATGGACAAGTTAAAGTATTTAAGTGGAAGGTAAGGGTTCTGTTGACTTTTTTTTTTATCCAACAGGTTAGGTATTATAGAGGTTCTTTTATAAAATTTTGTTAGATCTGCATTTATTTTAGAATGAACCTGTTATTTTTGGACTGTGGAGCTCTTTTTTTCAATAAGTTTACATAGGTTTTTACAAGGGATTTTTGGTTGAAACTTGAATTTCTCAAAAAGAAACCAAAACCTTTACCACTGCAATAAAGTTGAAGCTTCCAACCTTAACTCTTTTATACTAAAGAAATTATATAATATAATTTTAAAATATATTGCACATTTGTCTATATTTTAGATATTAATGTGTTTGTATTTAAGTTTGATTGTGATTGTGTAAAACCGGATTCAAATTTTCTAAATTTTTATTTTAAATTCGGAAATATTGGATTTTCTTTTGGCCTTTCATACAAATCTGGATTTTTGAACCTTGTTACTGTGCTTGAAAGATCATAAAGATTCGATATGCAGAGCATCATATGTCACATTAATAAGTTAGTTTCAAATTACTAATTTCGTTCTTAAATTTTGTTTACAGGTGATGTCAAAAGAAGATAAGGCAGCCCTTGAGCTCTGCAAAAAGATGTGTAGTAGAGGAGAGTGTCCTCCATTGTTTGTTGTTTACGATTCACGAGAGGGGTATGGTGTGTTCCTTTTCCATTGTATATATGCCCAATGATCTAAAACTCTTTAAAAGTCATTGAAATTAGAAGCTATACATTGAACGGGAAACCAATTGGTTTTGGAAAAAATGATTTTGTTTGTAACAGTTTTACAGTGGAGGCAGATAGCAATATAAAGGACCTTACTATTATCACAGAGTACACAGGGGATGTTGACTATATGCGCAAAAGAGAAAATGATGACGGTGACTGTATGATGACTCTGCTCATGACAAAAAATCAATCCAGAAATCTTGTCATTTGCCCTGACAAACGCGGAAATATAGCACGTTTTATTAATGGGATAAACAACCACATACCGTGAGTGTATCCGTTCATAATTATCTTATTTTGAAACACTGGTAATACGTCCTTTCAATAATTGACATTTAGCTTGTTAAAAGGGCAATAACCTTTGAACATGATGGTTATTGTTTATTGTGTTCACACGTTTTAGGTTTGTTACCATGGCAGCTATTTTGTGAATGGGATATTTTTCTGGTATGCTGATTTTAAAGGTCTTGTTCGAATACAGGAATGGGAAGAAGAAGCAGAACCTGAAGTGTGTGAGATACAATGTGGATGGAGAGTCCAGGGTTCTCCTTATTGCAATGAAGGATATTGCTAAGGGGGAAAGGCTATATTATGACTACAATGGCTATGAGAAGCAATACCCAACTGAACATTTTGTCTAGCCTAGGGTCACTTTGCTTAGGCAGGTGAATTAAGATAAATTCTCAAGCAATTTTGTACTGTTTTTTTAAAAATTGTTTTCAGTATAAAATCAGCCAAACCTGACTTTGATTTTATCCTTTCCCCTAGCTTGTTAAAACACATCATTTCCCATTTTGAGAAACTTACCTGGAGTTTTTGAATTTTTTGGAGGTAAATTATTTTAATCTTAACCAGGGTAAAGTGGCCCATAGGTTATGCCCCATTTTTTTAAACATACGTTTCCAAGAAACGTATGGGATCAAATAGCTCTGTGCGGTAAATGCCACAGCGTTTTTGAACTCATTGTCATTTATGCTTGTTGCATTAGAGATCGGCAAGTGTAACGTGATTTCTATTGTTTGGAATCAAATAACATCCTCCTGTTCAGTTGAGTGCTCCAGGTGAGCTGTTTCACAGTCATCTATGTAATGAAGTTCAAGTTTGTATTACATTTATATGAAACAAAAACAAATATCATTTATTGGCGTGAACTTAAATGTTGTGGGGTTTTAACTCATGATATATTATGATGAAGAATATTCGTCTTTCTTTCTTATATGTTGTGGGGTTTTAAAGCAATCTACAACACCTGATCTTAATTGATTACTTTCATATTGTGTTATATTCTAAACTAGTTTACTTCAAATTAAACGTGACTTTTGGAAACCTTTTCTTTTTCCAGCATTGCTGATTTCAAGTTTAATTATAATGTTCAGAAGCATTTCAGCCTTCTTGAATATCATGAAAATATTTGCCTATTTCAGGGTTATTGGGGATTTAATTGCATATTTGTAATTTTTCTGTCCAATAAGAATGGAGAGTGGTAGCTTGTATGTGAAATGACATCTTTATTCAAGCTTTGTTAGTATCAGCCTTGTCTTACTTTTGGTAGATAATTATATGTTCAAACAAGTAATTAGAATTGACCAATAAACTATTCCCCATTAAATTGGGATTGACCCTTATGACATCATGATTATATAGTAGTATTACAAAAGCTTGGTAATTATTCTCGTATGACAAGGTTTGAACCTGAGTTTATTCGTTGAAAGTTGAACAATTTAACCAGTTGAGCTCATACCATTTGAATATTCCTTTTTACTTTTCTGCTAACGAAGGTTTCTGTTTAATTTTCAACTGATGATTGCAACAACTATTGGTTATTCCCTTTTGCTTTTCCACTTATGAAGTTTTGGTAGATCAGTAAGTCGTTTTGAACAAGCAGTTAGAATTGTATTTTTTTTGTTTTAAATAAATAATATGTGGCTTTTATTGAGGGTTACTCCCATAAAAATTAACACAACATTACATTTGCTATTAAATTAATTAGACCATATTTAGTTTTCTTTTTTATCAAAAATATTTTCCATCTCTCAAACAGTTAATTTTTATTTATCAAACTCTCGATGATCATTTTCATTAAGTGATAGAATCTCCTTTGGCAAGTTGTCCTCTAAAATTTGAATTTAACCAAGATGAAGAGTCAAACCTGCGATTAGCCAAATTATCTGCCATCCTATATCATCTTCTTTGTAGATATGTTGGCATTTTCAAGATACTGCCTTCATCAGTAATGCTATTGCTGATGCAATCCCGTCGTCTTTTTTTTTCTGATAACATTAATAATAATCTGTGAATTCCCCTCAATCAAAATATGACTCAATATATGGCTATTTTGATCCTTGAAGAAGTGCTCTAGCCTCTTTATAGTTGTTTGTTGAAGTTCCATATAAGTAGGTGCGGAGAATTTTGCCTTGATTATCCTCCAAAACACTCCCTCTGCCAGCTTTTCTAAGATTTCCTTTGGAAACACCATCAAAATTAAGTCTAATGAATCCAACCTTTTGACATTTCATTTTATCATGTGTTGATGTAATTGTTTTGCATCAAAACTCCATTGTTGTAAATCACCCTTATATGTATATTGCCAATCCTGCAATAAATTAGCTAGTATATATTTTTCCACACTTATGACTTTTCATGATGAACACCATACTTGTCAACATTTTTTTTGCAAGAAGTAACAATATAAATCCTAATTTTGATTTGATTTTAATTTATTTTTTAAAATAAATATTTTATTAATTCTTTCAAGCCATAAATTCTAAGGATCAATCTTCCATAAAATAAAAACTGACCAATAAATTATTCCCGTTTCCTTTGTTACTAAGGAAGTTCAGTTTATTTTAAACTGATGATTGAAATCTTTAATTGTAATTATACAAAGTAGATAATCTGCAATTTCTTACAAATATTTGTCCGATACTTAATATCTATTTTGACCAATTTGGTCAATTTTTTTTATGAATTGTCATGCGGGAACCAGAAAAATTCACCAATACAGACTATAGCCTAGAGAATCCAATTGGTGTATGCTTATTTGAATTAACTGTAGAGGATAACTAGACATTGCAATCTTGGTGTCCAATGAAATTGTTCTGTCCAATTTCTACGTTTTTTATGTTACGACTTGTTTTAGTATTTCAACTTGCACCTCAAATAGGGATTTAGTGAGATTTTCCAGCCAAAAACATATTGAAGATGCAAGTTCCATTTCTTGTTGCAAACAGTTGAAGTAATAAGATGGGTCAATTAGACAGCCAAAAACAACGAGTGCTAGTGTGACTGTTCTACCAAAATTTCAATGATGCTAGAACAGGCAAGCTTCTATCTCTTGTCAACGTATCTTCTTTATATTTGATTCATGAAATTTAAGACTACATTCTCACTCTCAGAAAAGCTTGTAATCATACGAAAGTATATTGATCCAATCTACTTTTAGTACCTCATGAAAAATCTACCAATTGTTAAGATATTCTTGGCATTGCTGCCTTGATGCACTTCTTGTTTTAGTGTTGTGTTTGTCAAGTGCTGAGTGATGGTATTTGTTTCAAGTTTATTCAGGCTTCCAACGCTGAACACGTCTGGTGTTGAACCTTTCTTCACACCAACATATAGAAATCTTCTAAGCTTAGTCCTGTACAGATGTGATCTCCCCAACTTTGGCAGCTCTTGGTCCCTAATTAGCTTCATTACTGATTAGAGCGTAAGTCCCCAGTCACTTTTGCAAAATAAAGAACTTTTGAGGCAAGCTTTGCTGAATGGTATGTACTTCAATCAAGTTTCAATGTGTAAATAACTCAGAAAAATTGTTGGATCATTAAAAATAATAAACCAAACACTAATATCTGCATACGAAATAAACTACAAACCTTTATGAACCAAAGCAACACTAAGAAAACTGCTATCAACAGAATTATGAAATATCTTCAATTCAGAAACCCTCTATAAATGAACACCTTTACAATTTGTGCTGATGCACATCCTCCAAAACAAAGGCAGCCAATAGTTTAGTCCACAGAAGTTGCATGTGAATATAAGAAAAAAAATGTCATGCATAATGGCCGAAAGGAAGCCCAGATTGTTCTCGTTGCTGCATATTCTTAGCTATTTTAAAGCCTCTTTATGCCAAGTGCCAATAAAGAATCCGAAACTGTTTCCCATTGGAAAAAGGCGCTTCCACCAAGACCAGAATAGGAAAATACTGAATAGTGATGTAGAGATCTACATAAATGTTTTATGTGATAAGCACAGTTGAGAGTTGTTTTAAAATATCGGAGGTTGATGAGTTATCTCCGGACCAAGAGCCTGAGCTTGAAGGTGAAATGGGTGTTGGAGAATATGATCTAACAAACCTTGAGAAACATGAGAATCTACACAGTTGGAGAATATGATAGATGAGAATGTTTACCAAGCTATATGCCATATTAGATGATTCTCATGGGGATGTTATTTACTCAATATATGGTTATCCAACCATATTCTGAATTATGGTGTACAACCTTATTGTTAAGTGATTCGAACCTTGAGACAGAATCAATGACCTCAACAATGACCTCTGCAACTCTGGCTTCTTCTGGCGGGAATCCCCATGGCCATTCAGGGGATCTAGAACAGGGGAAATTCCCCCCTCGGATACAGGCCCCAAGGCGGACGATCCCAAGGGCCCTGATCTGGACCCTGGCGGGAAGGGTGATGCCCTCCTGACCTACCGTGACAAAGTAATGGGTAAACCAAACCCCAGTGTTATTGGAACCCTAAATCATCCCCCGATGATCGCTTCAAGAGAAAATCTGGTCATCCCTGTCTCTATCATGGCTGAAAAGCTCACTCTGGAATCCCTTTCCCTCGTTGGCAAGTTCGTGGGAGGCAGACCTGACATGGAATCCATAAGGAAATGGGTAAGCTTCAAATGGCGCACAACAGGAAGTTTTTAGCTCGTAGCCCTTTCAAGGGGGTTCTTCTTGATCCGTCTGAACAACCCGGATGACCATGCCCGAATCCTCACTGGCGGGCCCTGGTTTTTTGGAAGGAAAAGCCTGTTCCTGAGGAAATGGGGGGAAGACTTCAATCCCCAAACCCAGGACATTAACTATGCTCCGATCTGGGTTCGTCTTCCCGATCTCCCCATCCAGTTCTGCCATGAAGACATCCTCCGATGGATCGGGGGTACATAGGGGACCTCGTCGCTATTGACTCTGCAACCAAAGCTCGTTCCCGCATGGCTCAAGCCCGTATCTGTATCAATGCTAATTTAGCATCCCAGCTCCCAACATGCCTAAACCTCATTTATGGGGACTTTCAATGGTGCCAAGCTTTTGAGTACGAAAATAAACCGATATTTTGCATCGAATGCAAATCCCAGGGACACCTCAAATCCCAATGTCCATCTCTAAAACCCCAGCAGGAGGTGCCAAGCAACAAGTTGCCCCCCTCCGAACCCACAACACCCACTTGGGAACGTGAAATGATCGATTCAAAGGCCCCTTTGGCAACAGGCGGGAAAGGGAGTACAAAGGGAAGCAGGCTGCTCATCAGGAACCACTCATCAACAACCCCTCTTCAAGCTCTGAATAGGTATGCTCTATGTTTGCTTTCCCCAATATATTTGGACCTTTATCCTATTCTAACGATGAGGTTCTCTTCCCTGAATCTAACCCCATGCAACCCCCGCCCACCCACCCCCATCCCCCCTCCCCTTCCAAATATGGGCCTTCCATTCCCACCCCTGATGCCCCATTCCCCCCCTCCCTCCCCTGTCCGATCCCTTGTCTGAGGTAAACCCTCTCCTTCATGATGGTGTTCCCTGTTCCTTTCCCTCAGAAGACCCTCTATCCCCAATAGGATCGTGCCCCGAGTCCCAGGAGGATGCATCCAGTCCCACCCACTCCAAGGCGGATTTTAACCCCATCATCACCAGAAGCAAAAAAGGTCCCATTGACACCGGGGTGAAAGAAAAAGAGGTCGACCTACTACTTCTGAGTAGATCAAAAAATATATTGATGACCAGGTGGCCAATGGAGTGCAGACAACTCTTTTTCCTGAATTGTTCAACCAATCCAAGGATGAGGTAAAGAATCCCAAACCTCCCCCCCACCAAGCAAGGGAGGCAAGAAATCCACCAAACCATCTAGATGAAGATCCTCTCTTGGAATATCAGAGGCCTCAATAGCATGAGCAAACAAAGGTTAGCTCGAACCATCAGGAAGGAGTATAAACCAACCATCCTTATTCTTCAAGAAACAAAAATTGATGCTGCCAGAACTCACAATATAGCTCAAAAAATCTGGAAGCACTGTCAATGGGCCTCATCCCCGATAGCAGGTTCATCCAGGGGCCTCCTATGCTTTTGGGACCCTGAAAAGGTGGAAGGCAGAGTCATATCCTTTTCCAACAGAACACTGAATATGGTTTTCTACTGCAAAGAAAACAAATTCACGTGGGTGTTGTCCAACATCTATGCTCCCAACAATCCAATGGAAAGATACAATATGTGGAGATCTCTGTCCCTCATGAAGGACACTTTCTCCAACCTTCCCTGGATGGTAGCAGGGGATTTTAATTCCCCCCTCTTTCATTCTGATAAGAAAGGGGGTGTGTCTACCCCTTCCAAAAGTATCCTGGATTTCCAGGAGTTTGTCTCTGAGAATGAACTCATGGACCTACAGATCAAAGGCTGCCAGTACACATGGAGCAATAAAAGGGCTGGCTCGGAGCACATTCAGGTGAAGTTGGACTAGTTTTTTCTCACCCAGCAGGCCATTCCCCTATTTGGAGACACTTCCCTGATCCCTCTCCCAAGAATCGGCTCTGATCATTCCCCCCTTCTCCTGGAATCGAATAAAGCTCCATCTTTCAAAACCCCCTTCAGGTTTGAAAACATGTGGATCCATCACCCGGACCTGAAGCAGAGAATCGATGATTGGTGGAAGACCCCTGTCTATGGATCAACCATTGTTCGGAGATATCTTCAAACTCAAAGAAAAAACCTTGAGCAAACTCAAAACTCTGGAGCAACAAATCCAGCATGACCAATGGACCCCCAGCTGAGGGATGAAGAAAGATAGTTGATGGTAGAATATCACAACATTCTAGCCAGAGAAGAAACCTTTTGGCAACAAAAATCTCGGGCTCTCTGGCTCAAGGATGGGGATGCCAATACAAGATTCTTCCATGCTTCTACATTGCGAAATAGAAGCACAAACAAGATCAGAGAGCTCACCTTGGCAGATGGAACCGTCAGTCAAGACATCCTCAAGATCCGAGAGGAGGCCTCCTCTTTTTTCATCAACATGATGGGAACTGCCATTCCCACCAACTCTGAAGCCCAGGAAGCCCTGCTCGGAAACATTCCCCCTGGTCACCCCTGAGATGAACCGATCCCTGATCCGACCTCTCTCTGAGAAAGAAATCAAGAGTGCTTTGTTTTCCATGAAAGCTGACAAGGCCCCTGGACCTGATGGGTTTCCCCCTCAATTTTTTCAAACCTTCTGGGACATAGTGGGGAAAGAGGTTTTCGATGCAATTATGGAACTCCAACGGACCAAAATCATCCCTCGAGGGACGAACTCCACTTTCATTGCTTTGGTCCCCAAAAATCCCCAGTGCAAATCCATGAATGACTTCAGACCCATTAGCTTGTGTAACATCATCTACAAGATCCTTACCAAATCCCTAGCTCTCAAGGTTGAAGAAAATCCTCCCCTCCATTATTGATCCCTGCCAAGGCAGCTCGGTTGAAGGGAGATCTATCACTGACAACATCATATCTCTTCATGAGACCCTCCACTCGACCATGTGCAACAAAAAAGCTGCCATGTTTCTGAAATTGGATATCAGCAAAGCTTTTGATAGGGTTGACAGAGGTTTCCTCCTGAAAGTCCTCTCTCGGTTTGGCTTCCACATAGAATGGGTCAATCTCATCAAAGGCTGCATCACTGATCCATGGTTCTCAGTTCTTGTCAATGGATCTGCTGCAGGTTACTTCCCTAGCCTCAGAGGGATTAGGCAGGGAGACCCTTTGTCCCCTTTCTTGTTCATCATCCTTGTCGAATCCCTGGGTAGAGCCTTCAAGCAGGTTGTTTCTTCTGGGTGTATGACAGGGATCAAGGCTTCTTCAGAATCCCCTCCCCTGTCCCATCAACAGTTTGTTGATGACACCATCATTGCAACCTTAGCCTCCGTCATCCAAGAAAAATCTATCAAAGGGATCCTTGACACCTATGCTCATGCAACAGGCCAAGAGATCAACTATCTCAAAAGCAAGTGTTACTTCCTCAACACCCCAGGCAATAGGCAACAGAAAATTGCTCGCATCCTCCAATGTTGCATTGTTGATCTTCCCACCTCCTACCTAGGACTCCCTCTGTTCACCAAGAGCCCAAAGGAATCAATGTGAGATAATGTTATTGACAGGATCAAACGCAAGCTTGCGGCTTGGAAAGGCTCCCTCCTATCCCAAGCAGCCAAAGCAACCCTTACTATGGTGGTCCTCCAGAGCATCCCGGTCTACTTCATGTCAGTCTTCAAAGCTCCTGCTTCTGTTCATTCCAAAATCGAGCAAATTCAGAAGAGGTTTCTGTGGGCAGGTCCAAAAAACACAAGGAAATTCCACCTAGTAAGTTGGGATAAAGTCTATCAACCCAAGGACCAAGGGGGCCTTGGTATGAGAAGATCAGCCAACTTGAATGTTGCCCTCTTGGCAAAGCAGGCATGGAAGTTGTTCACCAACTACAAGGTAGAATGGGTCTCAATTGTCCAAAGCAAATACCTCAAAAACTTATCCCTGATGGAAAACAACATTCCTATTAATGGATCAGCCTTTTGGCGGGCCGTAATCCAAGCGAAACCTCTTATCATCAGAGGCACCCGATGGCAGCTGGGTAAAGGGACTTCTATCAATTTTTGGGATGACACGTGGTTGAAAGACAAACCCCTCAAGGATATCCCTGAGGTGGCCGGCTTAAGACCGAGTCTAGAGAGGAGATGGGGAAACAAAGTAAAATATTATATAGACAGACAAGGCAAATGGAAGATCCCCTCAGGAGGTAGTGAGCATCTTGAGAGGGAAGGGAACCTTCTATCTGAGATGCTAAGAACCACCGTCATCCCCACCTCAGCCTCCCCAGACATCCCGGTGTGGGCGGGAACCGACAATGGGGATTTTTTAGTTAAGTCAGCTCATTCCCTTCTGGTCAACCCTCGTGTTCCCACTATTCCATTCAAATTAGTGTGGATCAAGCGCCTTATCCCAAAAATTGGTTTCTTTGCTTGGACAACCATCCAAAACAAGGCCCTCACCATTGACAATCTCATGAAAAGGGGAATCCCTGTCCCCAATAGATGCCACCTCTGCCTATCCAATTGGGAATCTGTCAACCACCTCCTTTTAGAGTGTGATTATGCTAGGGAAGGCCTAGACCACATGTTTACCATTTTTCAAATCCGATGGGCCCGCCCCGACTCCCTCTTGGACCTGTTCATCCAATGGCCCGCTCCCTTTAGAAATCCCAAGGTGGCTTTCCTATGGAAAATTTGCCTCCACCACTTCATTTGGCAGGTGTGGCTCGAGCGCAATCATAGGGTCTTCTCCACCACCTCTAACAACTCCATCTCCTCGGCCATCAAAGCCATATCCTATGTTGCCGAGAACTCCCAACTTCTTCCTTGGCCCAGCTCCCCGCTAAGCAAGGTCAAACTTGAGATCATCAATTCCCTCAACATCCCCATTCCCACCTTATCCCTCCCCACTCCCCATCCCCGTGCCAAAGCTTGCTGGAATCCCCCCTGAGGGATGGCTGAAACTTAACTTCGATGGTGCATCAAAAGGGAATCCTGGTCTGGCAGGAGCAGGAGGAGTAGTCAGGGATCCCAGAGGGGAGATCATTATGGCTTTTGCAAAAAATATTCACCACCAAACCAACAATGTAGCCGAGGCATGGGCCCTGTGGCGAAGCTTACACCTGATCAGGGATTCACGAGTCAAGCTCCAGATTGAAGGGGATTCCCTCAACATCATTGGCTATATAACCTCTAACAAAATTCCCCCGTGGAACATCAGATCTTTGATCCAAGAGAGCAGGGAATTTTTAAGTAAGCACTGCTAGGTGGAAGCTACCCATGCATACAGAGAAGCCAATCGGCTTGCTGATAGGCTTGCCAACATGGGCATAGGGCAGACACCTATTACAGTGTGGCATGATTCTTTTTCGCCAGATGTCCTCCAATTTATGGCCTCGAACAACCAAGGCAGGTCTGTCAAACCCATCCACACTAATCAATGATTTTTGGTTTCAATTTGTTGTAGGTATTGCTCTAGACGTACCATTTCTCGAGATCCTCGTGGAGTACGTTTCGATGCCACATCGTGATTGGCCGCCCCATTGAGGTCCAGTACAATCATCTCACCGATTTGAACTTAATGTCCTCCTTTGCTGCTTTCCAAAGCCTTTCACCTAATCCCACTACCATGTATGCGGCCGCCCCTCCGCTCATCCCTCCACCGCCTTCCATGTCTGCAAGAAGCACCCAAAATATTAAATCCACCTGTGCAAACATTTTCCCAAAGCTCCCACCCAATCCCCTTCATCCTTGGTATGGCAACCACCCATCCACCTATCTTTCATCCGTGGTGCTCGGCATGCCCCGTCGGCTTCCCCTAGCTTATTTATATCCTCATCATCGCGTGCTCACCGACGTCCTCCACTGCAAGCCATTCCTCTGGTTGTTATCCTCCACCACCTTCCATACAATCCCCACCCCCACCATGGCCTACCTGGAGCCGAGTTCGCTTCAGCTGGATGCCCTGTCGTCTGCTTATTTGCAGGGCTACAAACTCACCACCCTTCTATCAAAATTTTGAGGAGCGAAAGAGGACATTACAACGGATTTTGTCCGTACATGGTCGAATGGCCATGTCTGCATCAAGAATCTATGTTTCAAGGTTACTCCCCAACTGATTGGTGAGATTGCAGACTTGCCACTCACTGGCCGCTTGGTTCGTCGTGACAAGCATTGCTGGGACCCAGAGCTGGAGGGGTTCCCCAATTATCAAAATTTCACTTGGGATGGTCTTGCCCTAGAGCGTCAGTCCCTTCCACCCCCTTTTCCCACCGTTGCTATTCCCCTTATGCAATACCTTACCTGCGATGACCCTAACAAGCCCATGGCTAGTTTCCATCTTGCCCTGGTCAATCACATCCGAGGATACAAGCCTATGAACATTCTTGGTTTCCTCCACCGCTCCATTCGTCTCTCGGTGTCAGCTGCCCGCAAGAAGTCCGCCCCTCCCTCCCACCAAGGGTTGTTCGTTGTTATCTACTACCATGTTCTGTCCAATCCCCCCATTGCGGCTACCCCCTTACAGTCCAGTCCCCCCTTTCCCCCTCCTTCCCAAAGCCCTGCTCACTCTTTGTCCAGTGAGCCCTTGGCCAACGACGGTGTTCCCCGCACCCCTGCCACCAGAAAAGGCCCGACGACGGCTTCCCCATCCAAGCCCTCCCCTTCCCCTTCCAAGCCCGTCCCTTCCCCTTCCAAACCCACCCCTTCCCCTTCCATTCCCACCCCCTCTGCCTGCAAGAGATCTTCGTTGGGCAAGCGCAAGGTCAAAACCGAGGAGACGGTCCCTCAAGTCTGCAGGTCATCCAGGACCAAGAAGCCCAAAATCGAGTCTAGCCAAAATTCGCCCCTGGAGGTCGAGGACCTGAGCGGAGATTCGGCTCCCACCTCTGGCATCTCAAATCGGCTCACCAGAATGTTTTTGAGGAGTTTCATCATCGCGTTTGAAAGTGCAAGCTCAGCTCTGAAACAGGCCCTCCAACAGAGTGCAGAACACGCGAAAGAAGACATTACGGAGGTTGACCCCTAAGCTGCTTCAGGAGTGTAAGTTTTTGAAGACTCATATGGGATTTCCTGCTGTGGGTTTTTGTGTTTGTTTTTGCGCCCTTTGTCTCCCTACTGGTTTGGGTTTCTCTGTAATAGCCCCGGTGAGGGTTATAGCTTCTGTCTATGGTCATGTCATGTCTGGTTCTAGCAGCCCCTGCGTGGGCAAGCATCCCTTAACTATCGGCACTAATATCCCCTACGAGGGAATTTTATCCGTAATATCCCCTGCACGGGAATGGTTAAAATGGCACATGTCTATCCCTCTGGAAAGGGATTCTGCACTATTGGTGTATTTCGACCTCTCAAAGGTTTTTGTATATCTGGGGGTGGGACCCAGTTAAAACCCTTATAAATAAAAATTCCAACTTACCAAAAAAAAAGTGATTCAAACCTTAAACTTCTATTCAAAATTCAAAATTCTCCAAGAGTAAGAAAGAAAGGTCACTAATCATCAACCTAACAGAAACAAAAAGAAATAGGAACAACAAGGTAACAAATCATGGAATTATTAGGCCAAATTACTTCTCAAGAAGGAAGTCAAACAATAAATCTTTAATAAAAGATTTATAAAAGCTGGCAATACTGAATAGAAAATGTGTTTTTTAAGAAAATATTTATTGAAAGGTAGCCTAAAAAAAATTGTCATCCATGAATAATTGGTGACAAACAATGCTTCACAAAATAGAACATCCTTGTCAAGTGCCCATTTCATTTTACCAAGTAAATTTGAGAGGGCATTTGGCTTAAGATATACAAATATAAAGATAAGGGACAACCTTGCCTCACCCTTTGGCTTATAACAAAACAAGAATAATGTTCACCATCAATGTACATGGAGACAATAGCAGATTCTAAAGGATTACAAGTTGAGAGATATGTTTCACATACCTAATAAAAAATCCCAATCAAGCTAATGCTTTGCCTATATTAATCTTTATTAAAATTAAAATTAAAATTAAATAGGCATAAAAGCTAGAGAAATGATAGACTAGTAATGGTGGAGAGAAATATAGGTAGATAGCGTGTGAAGATAGAAAGAAGAGGGAAATGCAAGAAGAAGAAGAGAAAGGAAAAGATGAAGATATACCTAATTGTAACACCTTTAGCAAAACTAAGTCCAACATGAGCATAATTTGCCAACTCATAGCTACTTCAGATCTAGAAAAGTGGTTTGAGGTAAGTGTTAATCCATGCAAACTACCTTAGGTAAATATTCCAAGCACTTAGGATTTTTTTGATTTCTATTGCCTTCCTTTTCACAAAGCTACATAGGTATTTTTCTTCAAGATTACAAACAACTCTGCAACAAGTGGGTGCTTGAGAAGTATGCATGACTTCTCAAGATTAGGACCTTAGAAAATAAGACTTCATGCATAACTTTGGGCTTGCATTTCTATTTATATCCTATGCAGATGATGATGACAACTAGAATATTCATTGAACTATACGTTATAAGAGTTGGTATCGCTTTAACAAATTTCTCTCTCCATGTGAAGATCTAGTGCTAAACCTCTTCGTTATGATAAGCCAACTGATTATTGCCATCACAATATTTTGCTTTATTAAGGCACATGCTTGATTTTATGATTTAATTATTAGGGCATATGGATAGAGGCCTAGCATATCGTCTGTCATTTATCTCCTTGTTGGTTAATGCCACTTATCACTTCTCAGTTTTGGCAACACCAATCTATTGATATCGAGGCATTATATTGTGACACCTTTTATCAACCTCTTCCTTCTCATGATGTTTTGCTTTCATCATTATAGTATTGAGGTGTCATATTGTAGGTTTCATTCATCTTTTCGTGTCATTTCCTTGCAACTTCTTATTCAATTACTCATAATTTCTAGTACTAAAAACCTTCATCCAACATATCTATTGGGCTTCGGAGTCATGCAACAAACACATGACAAGAAAATTTTGGAGACCATTGGGGGAGTAGGGTGAAGAATGAATAGGACTGAGGCTAGAATTACTGGAAGTAGCAAAATGAGTAGAGAGAACATTATTGGAATATGAAGGGTGATGGAAGGATATGGAAATAAAGGAAGAAGATATGAGAGAAGCAATACCTAAATAATGGACATCCCTGGATTCTCCTAATTTTACCCAACATTATATTTTAGCACTTGCTTCACATTTTTACCTCATTGTTTGATAAATTGAATTCAAACAAAAAAAGGTGAAGCATCTTCCTCTTGATTGAGGGATTTTTGGATTTTTGCTCCTTCTTGTCTATGCTCTATCTTGACATATTCCACAAATTGAAGAAGGCTCTAAAAATAGTCACTATTGCTTGACAAGATTGCTGAGAATTCAACAATTGTAGGCTTGTCAAGCATACCAACCTCTCAAGTTGTCCCTCTTTTATTTTTCTTTTGTCCTTAGACTTGACTCTCTTGGCACAATTTTGGTGTTCTTGATAAAGAGCAAAACCTAATTACCAAAAGAATTTGGTTGTCTCTTATAGACTTCATTGTAGGCCAAGAGGAGTGCAAACAATGTCAATGGAGAAGAAATTTTAGCAATCATCAGGATGGCTTTAGTTAACACTAGGATGGTTTTATCTAATACTAGGACTGCTATTGAGCTACCATCAATTAAAATTCCTAAATTATCTAACACTAATAAGGCTAAGATTGATTATCCTTCACCTCCAATATTTTAACAACTTCCCTTGGTGCAAGAATCTTCAAACTCACAATTTTTATTTAGGGATATCCCTTATGCATACTTCCATCATTCTCATAGCACGAGTAGCTTGGGAAAAATCTATTCCTCACAAGTGATGCAATGTTGAAGGTAGGATTCCTTATATAGGCTCTTCAACATAGAGAAGTTATTTCCTAGCTTGCCATGTTAGTCATCCTTTTTCTTAGCTTAAACATTACCAATTTCTAAGAAAGAATATTTCTCATTGTGACTAAATCAACAATCTATCTATTTTTTGTCACATGTGATTTGCCTAGTGTGGTTTCCAGAATTTTTGCTTCCACCATTTAGTTGTCTTCTTGGCTAACCACCTTATTCTCTAATTGTATTCAACTTTTATTTATTTTTTGATTTATTTACACAAAACCATGGTGTGTCTCTATATGCCAATGGTGCTTTATTTTTAGCTCTTGCATCAAAATTTGTAGTGACTTGACTAGATAGTGCTAATTTTTCACCTTTTCCTCTAATATGTATCTTGAGGTGTGTAGCTTATCCTATCAGAATTCTACCACAAGATTGACCTTAAGCCTAGATCAAATTTCAAGCTTGCCTAAAAGGCAACATTGAAAAACAACGGTAGCAATTCTTCTTGACCATGTGAGTTGTTGATCACCTTTTCTATGTTCATTGGTCTATGTGCCACATCACTAACTAGTAACTAAAGAGTTCCAATGCACATGAGAATCTTTGGCTTGGGATGCAGCCTAGCCATTTTCCTAGTTTTTGTCCTAGAACTTTTGGGTTTCCTTGTTGGGACATGTGATTGGCCATATATTATGATGAATCATAGCTATTCTATAGATTATGTTGACTTTATTGATTTGACAAAAGTACCAATTTGGGACTATTGAAGAAAATATTACTACATATTAGCTTTCATTGATATTTTGGCCAATAAATTAACTCCAACTTAGCTAGCTCAATGATCTCTTCAACCCGATTTACCTTTTGTTCTTTATATCTTTGAATATGATATGGTCTAATTTTCTCACCATAAATCTAAACCATTTTTGAATGTAAGAAAAAGCCATATGAGCATGATCTTGTGCTAGGTGTCCTATTTGTGTCAATAACTCCTTATATAGACTCATCCCAAATATCAATGACACATCAATGACCATCACATTTTGATTTATAGCTAAGTTTGGCAACCTATACATCAAGATTGAGACTTCTATAACCCCCACTGTCTTGACTAGTTTTCCATTGAACTGTAGTGTCCTAGAAGTGACATTATTATAATATATGCCCATAGTGTCATAGATTGCTTAGGGCATGATGGTGATGTTAGCCATTAGGTCTATTTCATAGTTATGTAGTACCCATACTTCTAAGTACATGGATAATTAAAAGAAAAAATATTTAATCTCACCCATACTAAGAGATGGTTGCTTGTGTGCTATTTTGGAATCCATACGAGGAATTCTATCAACCTTTGAGCCATGTAAAGTTGTTTAAGCCAAATTTACTTGAACAAGAACCAATAAAGTTTCCTCCAGATCTTCAACTTCCTTTGCAATATTACCTCTAGAAATATCCTTCGACTTGATCATCTTCTAATCTAGTCCTCGATAGATTTTTACCATGTATTTTCTTTGTTTTTTATGGCAAATAGTATAATTTTAGGTATGCCTATTTTCTTTGACAATGTAAACACCATGGTTCTTGACTACACTGTATTGCACATAGTTCTGGCCTTTTCTTTTTTGAGTGATCTCCTTGTGGATATAAGACCTCTTCTAGTTCCTCTTCTTTCAACTCTTTTTTTTCTTTCTCTATTTTATACTTCATACTTTCTATCTCTTTGTTCCACTGAGTATATGTTGGCTAGATTTGATGATCAAATATTACTTCTAGATTTATCTGATTCATTATGGAGAGTTTTTTGGTTATAAAGAAATGATCTAGGTCCATTGTAATGAATACAAAATAATTTAACTGCTGCACTACCATTAAGTGGGAATGTGATTGATAGTATTGATTGGAGCTGCCATTGTAATGACTATCACTTACTAAGCCCTTAAGCTTGACCAAATTAGGGTCTACTTCTTGTTGTTGATCTCTGGTGACATGAAAATATTCCTTGCCTACCTCTCCAATGTGCATAAGTTGGCCTTCTAAGAAAAGTCCCTCTTGAGGATATGTCTTGTATCTAGCTTTAGTCCTTTGTTGTTCCACCATATTAAGTTCGTTGGTCAAGTGATGAATCATGGCTCTCAACTCCTAAACTATTTGAGACTCTGAGATGGTAACATTGGATACATTTCTTATCAAAACTAGATCTATGGGATGTGACCCAGGTAAATAATTTAACTGTGGGGTAGGTACTACCAAAAATTGAACCTATGGCTTTGTATGATGAATCTAAGAGATGTCTAGCATGGTGTTTCTGGGTGGTAGCTTTCTGGCTAAGATGAGTGTGTTTTCTACCCTAATGCCACTTTAAAGATTTGTGGAAACCTTTTTCATTGGACTACTAAATCAAAAGGCTTAGATATGAGATCATAGCATGAATGTAATAGATATAAGCTTGGTCATGTGAAGGATTTATCCTTTGGGAAATCCTTTTCCAGGTTCTTTTAAATAAAGCATTGAAATCAATGATGCTTTTGTGAGGATACCTTTGTATTGAGGAAAGTAGAGAGAGAAGCAAGAAGAGATCTCTTGGATCATCAAATTCTAATATGAAGGATTCAACCAAGTCCACCCAAGTTCTAACCCTACCATCCTCCAAGGAGTGGTACCATAAGAACACTTTACCTTTGAGGATAGTGTCAAAAGTTTTATCATCACATATTCAAATATAATATTATGAATGGTGGCTAGAGCCACAAATTCTTGGTAGTGCTCATAAGTAGTCTTTCCATTACCATCATAAATGGGTAAAGTCTTTAATGTAACTTGGGAAATTTAATGGATATCTAGAAGGTTCAAAGGTATGACACTATTCCAAGCTAGGTACATTTGCCCAAACATGGCTCTAAAAATATTTACTAATGTACCCATGGAGCCATTTGATTGGTACATAGTGAACCGTCTTGGCTTTTCAATATTGTTACCATGTAGTTTTGAGATTTCTTGCCAATATAGTAAAATTTTTATTGGTTCTTGAATTAAACGAAGTCGCCATATGAACATACACTCTCCACTTGTGAGGTCAATACTATTCACCAAAGTCTTAAGTCCTTTGATTGATTAAAATAAAATCTAAAAAATTTGGTCCCATTGGGCATGCCATAAATTATTGGTCTAAAATCTACCTAGGTGGATGAGTTGCACCTTCAAGACCTTGACGAAGATTGGAAGACCTAGAATGACTTCTAGATTAGCCTTTAGAGTAGACCAGTTCCTATGGTACTACCTAGACTAACAAAAAGGGGATTGCATACTAAAGAAAGAGATGTGTAGGGTTAGAAGATAAAATGTAAAGTGATTGGGATTCAACACCATCAAGAGACATAAGTCATGATAGTCCCACACTCTAAACTCAATCAAAATGTCTAACAAACTAACTATCATTCAATATTATAGAGAACTTAATAAAATAAAAATATACATTACCAAAAATTCCAGAGATTGAATAAACAACAATCCATGGAGATATCTAGATAGCAGAATAACTTTAAAGAATATGCTATTCATCCAACTTTAACAAAAATGCTTAGTAATGAAAATAACATACATACATGTTTTACAATAATTTTAGAGAGAGGTCAAGCAACAATTCAATATTTATCTAGAGGCACACAATACAATCATCATACAATCTATGTAATTGTAAACACTAAAGTGTCGATCTTTGAAATGGATTACATTCAAGTATATATAGATTTACATTGCATTCAGTTAGCTTGGAATGATTATGTGGAGGCTCTCTTGTAGGCATATTAGGGTGAGTGTAGGGAGTGGGCATTACTTTTAGCTCATCTAAGCTTAACCTCTTATGGTATGTGCTATTGATGTGTTTGGTCTAAATTTCTCTCAAGTAGCTGGTACACATACTATACCATTAGATAGGTGTGTGATGGACAATTCTTTGACCATTGAGATATTTGATAATTATGATGCTAGGTGTTTGGTTGACACACATAAAATCTATTGACTAGGACAGGTCCTAGAACCCTCTTCATGAATATAGATTTTTATAGCCTTACTAGATGTCTAAAAGTTCATATTCCTTTATGTTGGGCTCCATACCTTAGCTAAATTTTAAGTCTAACATTTGTATCTTAATGCTATACTTGTTTGCCTTGTAGGTAATGCAAAATTTTAAATGAGTTCAAACCTTAGCTCCTTAGTTGAATTTTTAAAATATGCTTTATCAAGTGCTGGAGATGACTCTTGCTTTTATGTCAGGCTACAAGAATTAGAAATATTTCTATCTAGCCTTGGTTTCTCTTTGTGCCAAAATTTTGATGCATCTTATGATGATGTCAACTCTTGATGAGTCTGACAGTTCTTTGATACTTATCCATAGTTTACATACAAGAAGGTGTTTCATTGATGCCAAACACTAAAAATTTATTTGCATTGGATGATGTCAGCTTTTGATAAGTATGGCTATTTACAAGTTCAACATTCATACTTAACTAGATTTTTAGGTTTGACATTGTTAATGCTTGATACTAGATATTTTTGCTTCTCTTATGATATCAACTAGTTCAAAAGTCTAACCACATTGATGTATTAGATTCCCATGCCTTAGCCAAAACATTTAATCTAGCCATATGATCATTTTCAAACACTGGACTTTTACTATCACTATGTTTGCCTTAGCTCTTTAGAAAGTCTAGCCTCTAGATCCTTTATACTGGGTTTCTATGTCTTAGTCAAATTTTTACTCTAATACTTTTGCATATTACCCAACTACCTCCCTTACCCATTTTTTAAAAATTCGGCTAGGAATTTTTGGATATAAAGCTAATAAGAAATCCTTTGGCCTACCTTTTACTTCTACTTTGTAGCTAAACTTTCACCAGGAGCTTGATCCGGTCTTAAATTTTTATCCAAATATGCTTTGAGTCTAAATGCTATGCTGATGCCTTATAGCAAAATTATGGCAAAACTTGAGCAAAATTATAATCTGACTTATTTGCAAGGGTTTGTGAAGGTGGGTAGTGAAATCTACCTACAGGCATGATTTTTATTTGAATAAAACTTTGACTAGTCAAGCATATGAGCTATAATTTATTATCAATTTAGAAACCAAACAAAATTTAAATTTTATACATTGTCAATTAACTACAACTAGGATCCATGTAGTACTAAACATATTATATCTATGTACCCAAATGCCAACTTTAAAAATTTGAGTCATTAATAGGGTCTTATCTAAACTAGGAAATGATTTCTCTTATTTTTATAGAATTGAAACTTACTACAATCCATATACACTTATAGGAAAGAAACGAAAAAATTCAAACTACACATTTATAAAAAATAAATTAAGTTAACATCTAACTACTATGGTTCCACATGCATGTAATTAAGAAAAATAAATTAAATCACCATAAAGAAAAATACATATTTACTTCTATAGGAACTAACTACTATTCCAAATTTGTTTCTGATTATTTTATCTATGTAATAGAATTAATTAATTTAGCTAATCTAATGGAAGAAAATGATTGGAGGGACTTACAAACTAAGATTCTTCTAGTTAGCCCTTGCTACTATGATTGGCACTCCAAGATAAAGAATACTTGCATCAAACGACTACTAAACTTGTTCTTTATTTTAGAAATCTATAAATATTACTTGTTCTCTTAAATCATTATTTTAGAAATCTATAAATCTATAAATCTATTTAAGAATGCTACCATATTTTATTCTACTTTCTAACCTCTAATTGGTATGATCTATAAACTTATACTATAGTTATGTTCGACCTCCTATATTATTGTGCAACTCATAGGTAATAAATCTAAGAATAGGATAAGACTAGAATAACTATCCTTTATGGAGGGTGTTTCTATAGTTACAAATCTACTTGATCATTTACAACTTCCAAGGTTAAAAAGGAAACATTCAACTCAATGTTTAGATCTTTTCTAATTGCCTATAACCATTATTGAATAGAGCATCCCTAGTCTAATTAATAAGATTTAACCATTCTAAACTTGGATCAGTCAGAATCTTCAATATTAATTATTTTAGGTACTAGATTGGAGGTTGTATTTTATCCTTCCTTGAGATCTTCTTTTCTATGGACAACGAAAAGACTTGATTTTTATTTATCTATACATACCATAATTTAGTTCATCGTTGACTAGTTTTGGTGAGTGTTGGATGCCCCAAGTAGCTATAGGCTTATTGTAGACAACTCATTCCTTTTTTTGTAGTCAACATGCAATAGACCCAAAGACTTAAATAAATATATACTAGATATCCAAGATTATGACAACAAGGTTCAATTAATTTACGATACCAAAACCATAAAGAAAACTTGGAAACGGTTCTTATTCCAACCATAGAATCTACTAATTCACATGCAATATCCAAAGATATACAAGTAGATAGAAAAAATTAAATTTACACATATTCTATACAAAACATATTTGATTCGGCATACATAATCATAAAAATAAAGGTTTAATTAATACATATGGACTCATAAATCCCTACTTAAAACATTGTATGTTATCATATAATAAAACAAGTAATCCCTTTACTTCCTAATAATATGTGTAAATTCCTTCTCTAGTATTCTTTGCATGTAGGTCTAATAGGTATCCTACAAGTCCTTTGGCACTAGGTATGACTCTAATCGATGTTTGTAATATCCCATGAAACATTTTGTTGGGGCACACAATATCTATTCCTCATATGAAATTGACATCTAGATCACCCTATAATCGACTAGAGGAGTCTAGATCATAGGAAGGTAAAATTTCAACACCATTCAATTAAGGCCATGGATTTGTATTGCCTATGCATAAACACTAGCTCTTCTTAGTACTTACCTAAAAGTATAGAGGTCATAGGGTCTATTCATCTATTAAATATCCTATTATTTATTACTAACTAATCCCTTGATCTACTTTATGCATTCATGCCATGTTCATTTGGTGCATCCTAGTAGTATATTAGGTCCTCTTCATGGTTTTCCAAGAAGATAGTTTTAAGTTTCTCATGATAGGACCACTAATAATGTTAGATAAATACCTCTTGCGCTACTCCTAATCCCTTTATAACCTCTATGGTATAGTTATTCCTTCCATATCATAGGTCTACATTTTATGATAGCAATTAAATTCATGGTACATGGTGGAAGAAAATATCAAATCACCACATGAAATAGTGGTTAGGCTCTTGCCATAGATTCTTAAAATATAAGTATTGATACAAAGTAAAAAAGTTGATTTTTCTTCTAAAGTGGTAGAGAAGAAAATGGTCCTATAAATCCTCTCTATTATTGGTAATTATGAGGGTTATCCTCTACTATCTTATCAATCTAGAAGTATATACAATATTCCTATAGGTAGAGGGTATATATTATAATTGGTGGCATGCACTCCATCCCTTGGATTAGAATTTGAACCATTTCTCTAGTATTCTACTTCCACTTTTAAACCTCTTAAACCCAAGTGAATTGGCCATTTATTTATTTAGAGTGAATATTTCTTCTTTGTGTTTATCTATTGCTTCTACAATATATTTTTGAACTTGAACTTATTTGTAATACTTGGCTAAGGATATATAACCTTTGTTATGAGATTTTTCCTCTACTCTTGATTTGGTTGTCTCCCCTATAGCTATAATCCTGCTATAGCCTATGAATTTTTGATAGATTCTTCTTCATGTGCTTATATTTAGGATAAAAGTGTAAAATCTTATATATGTTCTTAATATTCTTGCTTATCAAGTGCGCTAGAGGTAGCTCCTTCATTTCTTCATACAAAATATTATTGGGACTAAAATCTCATAATAAAAAAAAATCTAGAGTATATTAATTCATTTCCACTTCTATATTTTCTCCTTCTATGACCCATTCTATGGTTATTAGTCCCCCAAAGGTAGCTTCTTCATGGGTAACCTTGTTTGGAATTGACATGCTCATGAACACACCCCTCTAGGTCTACATCTTCTTATCTTCACGAGCCACTTACTCAAAGTAGTTCATTTGGAGAAATATATTTAGAGGTTATTTATTCCTTCTCTAATTGTTTGGTAAGTCTTTAATTACATTTGTGACTAGATATACTCCATCTTAGGTAGATTCTTCCTTTTTCTTCAATAGGGACTATTTCCATAGGTAGTGTTAAATTGCCTCAAAGTGGAGTCTCAAGAGGAGTATCATATTATGTAAGAGGATACATTACTAGAGGTTAATTTTCTTACATTAGGGCTTCCTTAAGAACTATACAATTATTTGGATTGAGGATTTTCATAAACAAATTAGGGGTTGATAAGAAGAGGACACTGAATACACACCCTATACAAATATTTCTATAACTTGAATAGGGGGATCCCTATATGAGTTGATGTAGTAATGGCAGAGCCATTCCTCTCATATATTTCATAGAAGCCTTACTTTATTTAATATATTGCATGTGCTTAGATGCATTTGCTTCCCCAATGAGCATATCCATAGGGTATTTTTATGCTATCTTTACCTTATTTCCAAGGGTATATAATATCTATATTTGGAATATGACAATGGTAGTTTAATTATGCTCTCTTCTACCTATAAATTAGTGAGTTTGACCATTATTTTCTACCTTATTATCAAGCTTCTTATTATCATAACTATCCCAATCACTTCCCACATATTTTGTACCCCAAGATCTTCTACAACTATTGGGGAAAACGAGATTTCACTTTTTCTCCTATCTCTTATGCTTCATGTTCTACTTGGCCTTGATGAATACTTCACCTCTATTTTATAAATAAAGAATGCCCTGGTAATTGTAAGTACCAAAATAAGTACTTGGATTGTGATAACCTCAATAAACCTATCCCATGTCATGAATATCCTCCTACTCAAATTTATCCTAACCAACAATCTTATTAGGCCATGGTGTTATATTTACCCTTCTAAACATTCTTGCTCATTGCATGTAAAGAATTAAGTAAAATGTAAGTAATATTAATATTTTTACTATTCCTAAGGTTAGACATTGGTTTGAAATGGTAAAAAATATGATGATTATTATATCACTATTAAGGGTATTTGGTTAAACATTAACAACTTACACTTGTATATGGGTTGGTTGCAAATTATTATGATAAATGAATTCATATTGTATGCATAAATGTACTATATTCCTAATAATACAATATGTCTAAGACCCTACTAGTCCTAACATATGGTGTTAAAGTAGGATACAAGTAGGATATTACAATAGGATTCTAGATCAAATTATGATACTGAGAGATGAAATTTGAAAGGTTCTAAAGCAATGGATAATTTTTATTTTTTATTAATTTCCTTGTTTCATAGGAATTTATTAGATTACAATATATATCTCAATTTTGGAAGATAATCACATGTTTTGTAGAGACATTAAGAAATAAAATATTCCTTTCTAAAATACCTTGTTTGCTAAATGAGATAAAAACATTGTTTAGATGAGGCTAAAGATGTGGATTCTAGTTCCCTATAATATAAAAAATATTTTGGGATGCTCAATGTTCTATTTGCTTGTTCATAAGCATGTAATATCATATGGAATGCTACATAGACTACATAGATTTAATGAAAACAAAAATATTATTTGTTCGATATGATTGAAGATGGGATGCCATGTAGTTGTATAATTTGTTCAAGAATTAAAAGCCATTCAAGAGAGTTGTTTGAATTTCATCCATAATCAAAATGTATGTGTCAACATGATGCCACCAAGAGTGAACTCATTGATAGTAGATGTTAGATAGTGGTAAAAAAGAGTTGAGAAACCATGGTACAAGTCATTGTTAAGCTATTTTGTATAACAAAAGATATGCATTTGATTTGTGCCATCTAAATCACATTCTAGATTATATTAAAAAGTTTGAGATATGTTAGGGGTTGTTCTTTAGGATGAAGTCATAAATTGATGTTTTATGATATCAAAGAATTATTAATCAAAAGATGTTGGTTAAGTTATATTACCAACCAAGAATACATAGGCCATTAACAAGTTTTACATAGGCCATTTGATGAAAGACTGGCCATCTGCAATTTGAGTATTGAATAAGGTTATCTAGTAAAAAAAGTATTGGATGAGTGTTATATGAATATGATGTGGTAGACTATACACATGCCAATAAAATCCAATGAAGAACCATTCGAAAGTGTAAAAAAAAGTATCATCTTGTAAAAAAATGACACTATTTGAGAGCCAACATGTTCATTGTCTAAATAGTTGATGAATTAGAAATCATTTAAGAGTTATCTTGGATATTGAGATGTGCCAAATTAGGATCATCTACATATTTTGCATGGTCCATCTTGGTTGTGTAAAGTGTCATATCATATGTCACTAAAGGAGACCATCATGTGTTGAATATGAGTAATCCTAAATGTGAAAAGAAGAGGTTGTTTAAGAGCCACCACATGAGCCATCTAGCCATTACATGCACATACTATCTTGGAATATTGAAACACCACCAATGAATGTAAGTTGTCTACAGATCCAAAATAAGGGGTTACTTGTGTAAATATTATAGAGGTTATGAAGGTTGTCTAAAATAGAAGGGGTTGGAATTCTATGTTTGAGAAATGCAATGAGTTATAGGTCATATTATAGCCACATAATGAAAGAAGGAATCATATTATGAGTAGTAATGATGGGGAAAGTATTGTTATACGTTAAGGTGCAAGGCATTATGCCTTCTAAATGGATATTCAAGAATGATAATATTGCATTATTTGGAATATATAATTGTAATAAGATAGTTGTCATTGCACTCTTCATACAATTTTTTGAGTCATATTGAACCATATAAAGAGATACTATGTAGTGTTAATTGTTGTGATAAGGCATGCAAGATGTCTAAGATACAATATCAAGAGACATAGGAGGAACTACAATAAATAAATTAATAAAGGCCTAAGATATGTAGAGGTGATGGTGACATAGACATTCATGAATAAAATAGACAATAAACCCTCAGATGGCATGGAAAATGATTTCAATACAAACCCTAACTCAACCAATTAGATAAAACATAGATGACAAAGATTCATTTTCTAATTGCCTATTATGTTGTCAAGAGATCATGATATTACATCACTCAACTGAGATGTGTGATTACTTGGAGGGAAATACATTATCCAACATGGTTTGTGCAAAATGACTTTTTAGCACTTATGTCTCACTTTGGTTGTGTAATGAATGTGATCACATGATGTAAGACCTATGCTAGGTAGTAGATGTTATTTAATCACTTAGTGGAACTTGCTAGTGATGGTGAATTTTGTGGTAGACCCTAGTGTAAAGTTAACTCATTTCTGATAGAGACATGCAAATATTTTATTTAGAACGACTATTCTAGATGAAATTTGACTTAACCTATGTGAATAAAGAAACCATTTTTTGAATGTTGCTACCATTATTTTGAAATTTTGAAGATGTTTTTAATGGACTTGGGACATTTACAAGAACTTAAATAATTTTTCATAATTTTGTTTTGCAAAGGATAGGCTTATATATAGTTGTTGGAAAGCATATTCTAATCCCAACACCATCAAAGTGAAGATACCATGTGATAAAGATATTTAAGGGGTTGAACCAATTACATGCATTATGATGATTGCATCATCTATGGGATATAATACTTTATAAAGTGGACAATAGATGTGATACTTAAAGATAATTTTTATGATCATGATATGTGAGAAGATAATGAAGCTTCATTGCTAGTTTGATAATCATAAGTTTTTGATCACCACATTTTGGATTTTCGGATTTGAGAAGTGAAGTAGAGGTCAAATACCTTACTTTAGGTTATGAATAGGTGCATGCATTCTCATTCACTTGTTGGCTAATCCAACATATTGTTTGTCAGCTAGTCCAACTAGTTTAATATACTTGATGATACTTGTATTTGTGTGTATACTCCATGATGGTTTGTAACATAGTGAGGTAATTCCCACTATGAAGTTTAAAAATATGTAATGTATTGTCCTAGTCAAAGTCTAGTTTTTGAATTCTTGTCCCTGTAAGAATTGATGTAAGAAGGGGAATATTAGGATTATTATATCACTATTAAGGGTGTTTGGTTAAATTTTAATGGGTTATACAAGTCATTATGATAACTAGCCCAATATTGTATGTATATATGTAATATATTATTGATAATACAATTTGCCCAAAACCCTACTAATCCTAACAAAAAAAAGATCAGGTTGTACCTACTTTTGCAAGCAAGATACATAATTGTGTGTAGAGAAACCTCATCCTAGAGTGGTGGAAGCATATGCTTCTTGAATCTCTTATTAATATTTTCAATATTTTCTCTATGGGTAAGGAATTGAATCTTGATTTGCTCAACCTTTACCCTAATTTTCAACCATCTTATCCCATCCATAGGTAGTCTAGTTACTTGATCAATGGTTGCTTTATCTACCTACATTGTGATACCTCTATCTTATGTTCTTTAAGGATAATTTTTGGGTAAAATTATGATGGTAGCCTACTAATAATTGAAAATATTCCATCCATATTGTGATAGTAAAAATCATGTTGATTTGTACATTTTTATTTATCATGGAAGTATCAAATGGTTCCATGTGCTTTCAAGCTCTTATCATGGTACTTGGTATTTTTCTAGCTTTCTCAAATATGTTGCTTGGAATTTGAATAAGGTGTATAGCAATTATATTATTTATTATCTTAATAATTTTTTTTGGTATGGTATTAATAAAGGGGGTTTTTGAAAGGAACCCCAAAAACCTTATTTACAAAATATGGAGCACAGGGCAGCCCAAGATGAATCCAGAGGTTCTCCATAAAACTAGCAGGTCTCACAACCCAACAAAACTAACCAACAACCCAAAAAATAATTTTTTGAAGCCAAATTTCCTCAAAGTAACCATTAACACACTCCAAATAACAACCACAATTACAGAGAACATAAGAAAAACATGCCTTCTAGGCCATGTAGGCTCCCAACCCAACAAAAAAACTGCCACAACTGATGAAAACTGAGTTTATTGTATCCAATCCGCCTCAAATTGAAAAGGGATGCAATCCAAAAACAATTTGAAATTTAAAAAATACAAATCCCACCAAGGCCAGGTGTAGACACCCAAAAAGTGTCACATTTGCAATAGTTATTATTAATAATAATGTGTGAAATTATTTTAATTAATGTATTACAAACCTTAGAAAATATTAATTTGGCTATTTTAGCCCCTTTGACCTATTCTAGTCCCTTTTACCCACTTTGGACCCTTCCTACACCTAACCATAGTCATCATGGGACCACTCGCTATTTTTAACTTTGATTCACATTAACTTTGATTGGCATTTATTTCCTCTCTTTCCTCCACATTTCAAGCACATTAATGCACATGGGTGAGGATTACCTCCACCCAAGAAAATTTATAAAGCACATAATTTTTTGTGGTTGAGGAATCTCTCCATAAAAAAAACATTAGTGAGACATGTTATGATGCATCATAATGTGTCATAGGGTTTCATAATCCAAATAGGGGAAATGTGCATGCTTGTTATTGATTTGGGGAAACCTAAGATTCCTCCCTTCCCTCCACCCAAGCACATTGATGAGAAATTTTATTTTTGTGGGTGAGGAATATCTCCACCAAATGATAATTAGTGAGGTATATTATGATGCATTATAATGTGTCATAGGGTGTCATAGCCCAAATAGAGAAACTTGTACATTTGTCCACTCCAAGTGGAGAATCTCTAAGATGCCCCTCTTACATACCCATGTCACTTGTCACCCAATATCTTCCATATTCATCACCCTTATCCATCCATGGGAGACTTTATAAATAGTTATACACTTTCATCTTCATGGGTGCACAAGAATTATAATTAAATGCTACTCAAATTCTATTCAATTTTGTTGTATACGTGTTTTAATGTTGTGATTGCAGGTATACCATTAAGAGAGCTTGAAGTATTCAACCATGGAGGATCTTGGGAATGTTTTATAATCCTTGTTTTTTAGCCACACCCATATGTTACATCTAGTAGTGCACTTGATCTGCATCAAAGGCTCCAAAACATGTCCAGGAAATGCAGAATCTAGCCAAAACCGTCCTTGTTTTGAGAATAACTTCCTCATCCAGAATTGGATTGCTCTAAAATTTTAAAGGAATATTCATGACATCCAAAGTTAGGTTGAAATTTTTTTTTAGCTCATTTAGAGTAATAAACCACTATGATATTTATTTTTTAATTTATTGTATTTCTTTTTCATGATTTAAGGCCTTATCTTGAAAGACTATGTAGAGGCTATTGATATTTTCATTATGGGCTTGTGTGCAGGTATTGGATAAGCATGGAATATTGAGAGGTCAAAAAATATTTCTTATAAACCCTCCCAAAACCTGATGTACACTCGAGGAGATAACTTTCCACACCATAGATTTCATTTGTAAAAGAAAACCCTTCATTTTGGGAGGTCGATTGTAACTAAAATGGCCTATTTGTAAAAGAAAAAGTTTATCAATTTAAAATATATTGTAAATATATATTTTTCATTGCACTTTGTCTACTTTCTATTGTTATGGTGTATTTCCTCTTTCACACAAATGGCGATCACGATGGAACTCTTTTCCCACGACACATTTGATGCTTGCTGTTTTACACGAGCTTTGGCACATGCATCGGGCATAGAAATCTTATGTATTTTTGCTTAATGTTATTTGTATCTACATGCTTATTTATATTTATTTTCTAAAAATCCTACTTGGTGTCTCTGTCATAGGCACCTAAGGTAGGATATACCAATCATACCTTTCAAATCAAGGCGGGATATTGCAAGATCTACCCTCATAGGATCAGTCTCAACCACTTGTGATGGTTCTAAATCACAATATCAACCACCCATGGAGGTTCTGAATCTCAAACACAACCACCCAAGGTGGTATTAAAGCTTAGAAAATAATTTCATAGGCTCAGGAACAGGCTTAGGGACACAATATGCTCAATTTCCATTTCTTTCAACACAGGCTTATGGGCTAGTTTCTTGTACCTTTTTAATTTGGCATGAAGGTTCATAGCATTGTTTATTTTATTTGTTTGCTTGAATATATTTTCTCCCTTTTAAACTTAAAAAAAACATTAGCATAACTACTTCATGAGTTTTTTTTCAAAACTCAAAAGGCACATTAGTTTAGTTATTTCTTTCTACTGCTTTTCAAACATTCAAACACACTTTCTATTCTCTCAAACAATCAATGAGCATTATATTAGCTGTAATTTATTAAAAAAAAACTCAAATAATCTTTCTATTAATTATCATTTGATTTTTCAATTGCATTATCTTAGCTTGTCATTTATTTTCCAAACTCAATAGATTAGTTTGTGCATGCTTTCAAAAAATTATTTAGATCAAGTTTTCTTTCAAAAAAAAGAGGAGGAACTTTAGATCATTGTTTTCCTTGCATCTTTAGGACTAGTTTTCAATTTGCTTGGTAAGTAGGCATCAAAATCAACAAAAAAAATAAAAATAAAATACTAAAATCAAAATGAGAAACACATCACACCCGATTGCACGATCAATATTCTACAAATATTTTACAAGGGAAACCTCCCAGTGACACTGGATTTCACCACCAACCATCAGTTGAGCCATTTTAGTCACCATAACTAGAGCACATAATTTCCTAGATTTTATCATCAAGAGTTGGTTACCCTTGGGGCTAGCTCAGGGTAATTTTGAGGTTATATGCCCTTTGACCATACAAATAAATAATTAGTGGAACCATAACTATCATTTTTGTCCAAGAATTAATGAGGGTGAAGCAAAAGCTTGGGTAGGCTGATAACAGGATGTAGACATCATGACATCTCTTGAGAGGTTTGTTTTACTTCCTTAGGATACTTGGAACCAATCCACCATACTAGGAAGAATTATTTCCATTTGTCTTATTCCTCATCAAGGGATTCAACATAAATACACCTTTTTATATTTTATTCCATCATCCATCATAGTTCGTAGGTCTAGGGAACATCAAACACACAAAAACCAAAATAAAAGAAGATAAGCATTAAAATAATAATAATAATAAAAAATATCAAAATCAAAACTTCAAAATGAAATCTTCAAAACTTTTTTTGTTTGCATAGATAGTGTGTTTTCCCTTAAAGAAAATGAAAAAAATAGAGAAACATAGAGAGAAAGTTCACCAACATTCTTTCATTCTAGATAGCCTATGGTAATGACTTGCAGTCAAGCCAAGGCTTACTCTCAAACCCAAGTTCCCATGGATCGTTTAGGTCAATCCACCTATTCTTCAATTGCTCCCCCAACGTATCTAGGGGATACATTCCAAATCCATTATGGTAGCATGTCTGTTGATATCCATCATTCCATTCCTCCTCAACCTAAGACACATCACATTGGGTCTAATCAAGGTGGAAACCACCACACTAACCACACCATCCCATCTGAATTCCCTCATCCTGAGACTCCCCTTCTCCACTTGAGCCAAACATCATACCCATTGATCTTGATGTTGCTCGCTTCCTTTTTACCAATCCAATCTACCATGGCTAATCACCACATGCTCCCTAGGATCCTTGTTCATCATGCCCTCCACCACCTATATTTACCCTTGTTTCATATCCCTACTCATGCTAACCCCATCCTTATTCAAGTGTAATATTACAAGCCCTATCATACTCTATCACCTATTGCATCTTCTAGCTTTCACCACACCTCTAGTGTACCAAATTTTAAAATACCACCAATATTCTTGCTACCTAGAAGACCTAGTGCCACATTTTTGTAACACACTACAGGGCCAATATCCAGGACCATCGACCCTAATCATCCATCATCCTCCAATCATGTCCTTTCATCACAATGCTCATACATTTCTACATCACCTCCTTGCATCACCCACACTTCTCAACCACATCATTCAGATCAAGTATGTGTTGCTTCCTATTTACACTCATCCAATCTATCTTCTTCTTTCCACTTTTCTAACCACCTCCTTAATCCACAACTTTTCTTGTGGCTCTTCCTACCACTTACCCTTCATCCCTCACCATCCATGTCAATGGTGCATATGTCACACACTCTTCTACCACATGTTCTGCTTGTCCCTCACCATTCTACAACCTTGGGATATCTTCTCATTAGTTGCCTTCTCATCAAGTGCTTCCTAATCATTGCCCATATTGTCACATCAATTCTTCTCATGTCACCCACATTCCCAAAAAACCACCTCAAACTCCTCATCCTTCATCTAATACACTAGCCTAAGGACCATTATTTCCTCAATTCCCATCTTGGGTCTCTTTTCCACCCACGATACCCACAATATACTCCCATCCTTATGACTCTCATCAGTGGCTTATGACACAATTACATAACCCAAACCCACATCCATCATCATATCATCAACACCATGTCACTCCTGATACTAATCACATCCCACACAACACACACATAATCCAACTTCTACACAACCCCTTCATTCATACCCATCATCATATCCCCTGCTTCAACTACCTACCTATCATCAAAACCATGTGAGAAATAGATTATATGTTATGGTATTCTGAAAGAAGTAATTTTTACTCCTGTCTCAAATGAGGACCCTAATTTCCTTGCTAAAACTAATTTATTACTATCTGCAATTTATCCCTTATATTCTGTTTATTTTCAAAGATGTTTCCAAAAATCTCCTTGTTCCAAAATTTCAGCTTGTTTTTGATAGAGTGTAATTTTTGAGAAAACTGCCTGATATGAGATCCAGGAAAAGTTTCTTTCCACCATTCACCAACACACACCCTTAAATATGGGTGTTGAGTCCACATTGCTTCAAACCTAAAGGGAATTTTGAAGGAAGGTCTATTGGCTGATTCAAAAATTAGAGGGCTATGATCATAACCAATTTTAGGAAGATCTTGGAGAGTGGCATCACCAAATATTTATAGAGCATCCTGGGATAGAAAAATATATAAATTCTCTCCTAAATAAGATGCACTCTAGCTCATTTGTTACTTCATGTAAACTGATACCATTTCAGCTGTACATCCATCAGATCATTAGTGTTCACAAAATTACAAAAGTCTTCAATGGATCCAAGATTGATATCATTTCCTCCTCTCTTCTTTGAGGGGTAGAGAGGAGCATTAAAATCTCCTACAAGAATCCATGGAATATTAGAAAAGGTTATCCTCATTTGGATGAGGGTATTCCATAAACTTAGCCTATCCTAAGGACCTTTTGGGGCATAAATATTTGTCAAGACCCAAGACTATTTAGAAATCAGATCATGGAACAGAATATAAAAAATTCAGCCTCTGGAAATCACCCTTCCCTCCACTTTTGTAGGATCCCATAGACATAGGAGACCACCAGATGATCCAACTACAGGGCTAAAAGAAAATTCACACTATTTCAAAATAGTTTTAGCAACTTGGGGAGAAGATTGTGCATCCAATTTTGATTCTTGCATAATGAAAATAGTCGGTCTAAACTCCTTTCTTAATGAGATAGCAATTATTTGTTTTACCATCCCATTAAGCCCTCTCACATTCCAAGAAAGGAGTTTCATTTGGAATATTTACCAGGTTTTCTACCTCCTTTGATTTGCTGCAGAGGAGGTTTGATTCTATTTGGTTCATCTCCATTGGATGCCATGATATCTAGAAATAGGGTTCAGTGAATGCCATTAGCTATCTATTCTTCTATATCTATTTTTATTTTTTCAAATGTAGAGGGTCTTCCCCTTTTTATGTCACTGCCAACATCTATTTGAGATTTCTTATAACTTCTAGTATGCTTAGGACTCCAAGCTCCAAGGATCCCACACTCCCCTTCTAGATTAACAACCTCATCAGATCCAAGGATGGGAGGAGGGTGAGAAGGTCCTGACCCAAAGGGTGAAAGAGGATTGGATGGTGGAGGAGAAGAAGAAAGTGGAGGTGGAGGCAAGGGATTGGGAGGGTAGAGGGATTCGATCGCATCATTGGTAGAGGGATTTGTTGGATGGAAAGAAGCATCATTGATGGGGGCAGTGGAATTTGGATAAAAAATATCCAGGCTAGGGCATTCATCTTGATTGCCATCAGAAATAATATTTGATTCATTTAAAACACTGAAATGATTAGCCAAAGCATAATAAGAACTTACCTTTTTATTTATGCTAGTCGATTGCTTTTCCTTGGATTCATGGCACTACCCGCCCTTGGAAATCTGGTTGTCTTGGTTCTTGGATGCTAAAAAGTGAGAATGTTGTTGGAAGTCTTTGCTCATGTGATCTTGCCCTTTTAGGGTATTCTGGCTAGGGTGCAGCTTCGGGCATTGATTTCGAAGGTGACCCTGGATGTTACACTTAGAACAAAAAGTAGGCCTGTTCTCATATTCCACAACTTGACTTTTGCGGTAAGATCCATAGATTAAATTTACATGAGTCGAAAGTTGAGATTCTAGGTTCGCATTAACACATATACGAGCCTGCGTAAATCTTGATCTAGATTTCGTCACCGGATCTATGGTGACCAATTCTCCAATGGTTCTGGAAATCCCATGGAGAAACTCCTCGTGCCAAAACATGAGCGGTAAGTTGGGGAGCCTAACCCAAATTGGAGTGAAGTTTATGTTCTGGGTTTTCGGGTCGAAATATTCTCCCCATTTACGAAGGAAGAGGCTTCTCCTCCCAAAGAACCAAGGACCACTGGACAAGATACAGTCTGCATCCTCTTGATTGTTAAGATGAATAAAAAAGAAACCTCTGGACATGGCAATGATTTCCAAACATCCTCGTGTTTTCCATTTAGTGACCGCCCAACATCGAATAGCTTCTATATCGGGTCTCCCTCCGATAAATTTTCCCACCAAGGAGAAAGATTCTATGGATATGTAGTTAGCCATAATCTCCTCTAGAATAATCAGATCAACTCCATAGGGGATAAAAGTATGCTTGGGAACTAGAGGGGGTTTAGGGCCTCCTCTGACTGTTTTGACAAAGGAAATAGTCCTGGATGCTATGCCATTAGGGAAAACTCGCCACTCATTCCTCGTTTTCTCATGATGTTTTTTTGGGGGTTCCTTCCTCCATATATTATCAGATTCATCCTTTGAAATCCTAGATCCACTTCCCTTACTTCCCTTTCCATCCTTGATCCCTTTACCTAGCTTAATCGATCTAGTTCCAACTCCTTCTCCATAAAAACCTTGGTTCCTGCTAGCTTGAGAAATCAAAATCTCACTCGCACTCCTCATATCGCTCTTTACTTTTCTCCTATTACTCATTTTTTATCCATCTAGTTATAGCACAATTTGAAAAATCTTTAGTGACTCAATTAGGAGTAACTACTGCTACTATTCAGGATGCACTGTTATGTATACAAGAAGGGTGTTCAAGTTATGCAACCTTCTTCAAAAACATCCTCCCAGTGGTACACACCCGCTTGTGCGGCATTGAACCTGATAGACTTGGGGTCAGGGTGAGAAATTTTTACATGAATCCAGGGCAAGATATTTCTTCTATATAGAAGAATTCTCTTATATCAGAATATATGGTTCTAAATTACCCCCGAAGGCATTACCAAAGCACTGCCCTACCTCCATAGCTATCCTGGAGATAACCCGATAGATTACCGAGGAAGTAAAAATCAGATTCCTCAGAAATAAGGGGAGTGTGTCGTGGCTACCCATTCCTTGCTCGATGGGCCCCTATACTTATCTAGGCCATTTTGCAATATTGTAGGCCATATGGAACATGGACACCTACTACTTCCTTGAAGTTACATGGAGACCCTACGACCCCGAGGGCCACCATAGGCGAGCTGTTGCTGGAAAGCTTGCTCTCTTGCAAGTTACCCATAGGGGAGATGACTTTGAATATGATATGTAGAAGGCCATAAAAGAAAACCGATCGCTAGAATTGGTGTGGAGAATGGATAGGAGGCCTTATAGCAAGCTAGAAGTAGTTGGATATTATGGCTCCGAGCTGAGACTGCACCAAGAATTATTAGTGGACAAGGTGGTGCCACTGGTCCTAGCTGCTCCCCTAGAGGAATTCTAAGACCCCACTTTCCAAGTGGTCCATCAAGATACTGACCTATTTGAGGTCATGATGAAAATAGTGGATGAAGCATAGCAGGAGCAAGTAAAAATTCCCTCTTCCTCCAGTTCTCCTATTGCCACTTTGAAAGGGAAGGAGTTGGTCACTTACTCCTCACAGCAATCACAAAGTTTGACTTCATCGGTTCAAACACTGATGTGTCCATCCGAGCAGACCGATGTGGCAGTGGGCCAGCCCTCATTGTTCACCACCACCTTGGTAATAAACCAAGAAGAACATCCCATTCCCCCTAGGGATTTGAAGAAAATACAAGAAGCGAGGGGATTATCCAATGTGCTCAGGGAATATGAATTCCAAGAGAGAAGTCCCTCATTGTCCCCCACCAGGAAGAAAGCTAGAGCTGAGTCTTCTACTATGGACATTAAAAATTTCACACTAGCGAGGGTGAGGGACACGCTCCAGTTCACTATAGATGAAGAAGACCAAATACAAGATATATAGGAGCAAATATCTCCCAGTAAAGGAGTAAGCAGGCCTCAGGGGATAGCTGGGCAGGAAATATGTGATGTGTCCACTGCTACATTTGACATCCCTCTACCATCGAGCCTAAAGGAAGCAACCATTGATATCGATAAAGGTATAATAAGGGTGGAGGCTAGTCTGATAGACATGATGAAGTCCCATGTAGCCTCTCAAGTACAGGTGGTAGCAGTAGTGGAAAAATAGATGGAAGTTTTAAATACCAAGGCTACGAAGGTGGGGCAACTACAGCTTCAAGTGCAACAACTTCAAGCTAAGGTCGATCAGTTGAAGCAAATGCCAACTCCTTCCCAGGCCATTGTTGCATAGGCCAGTGACCACTTTAGGTCTATTGATGAGTTTAAATAGGAGATGAAGGAGAAGATACTAGAGAATATGGAGGATCTTACCTCCATATTTTATAACATCTATACCACTAGGCACACTACTGGCCTCCTACACGAATGATTACGATAAGCAGATCAAAGAGTAAATGCAATATTCCCTGTATACAAAAGGTTTAGGGAAAGCTATGTAGAAATCAGTGGGGGAGTAGTTACCTTGGGAGATGGAACTATTTGTTTCTTTGTAGAGGAATACTCTAAATTTTTTGTGTATCTGCAGAACAGATCCAATTGGCTCCTCTAGGATCAAGAAATTGTCAACATCGAGTAGGAGGTTGAGGATGAATTAAATGATTGTGGGTTCACACTAAATGAATTCATCCAAACTCCTAACATCAAGGAGTTTGTGCTCAATAAAATACAAAATTTTGACTTTGGTCCTAATGGAAAATTATCAAAACAATTTATGGATTTGGTGCAAATGGTTGACCATTTATATGTCTTCATCGAAAATACCATGGAGTGGACCAAAGAAAGGGTGAACAAAGTCACACAGGATCTCAACTTATTAATATTCACCTTAACCTTCCACGATGAAGCATGGGGCCACATTGACCAAAGTTTACAAGACCTCAAAGGGAAGAAGTGGGGCCCAACTCACCAGGGAGAGCACACGAGCCGAGTGCAGCACATCCGCCTACCCAGGATAGCGGAAGAGATAGTGCACAACCTTAGCTGCCATCTACGTAAACAGAAAGATATGGGCTACATGCCCATTTTTTATTACATCCTACTTTGGGAGGAAGTGAGATTGGGCCAACTGGAGGAAGCAATTATAGCCCCGCTCGAGCAACCAATATTATATAAAGGAGACCACTGTAGCAGCAGATTTTTTATCAAACCTTTAAGAGAGAAGCCTAAGACTAGGTATAGTTGTGTTTTGAGTGTTAGTCGTATTTCCTTTTCTGTGTCGATCCTTGTGTGTCTTACACCATATTTTCTTCTACCATTTATCCAAGAACTATCCAGGATGCTTTGTCTACTGAGATCATTTCCTATGGACGAGCTAGAGTTGGAGGCTCTTACATCACTACCATAAGGATGGAGAGAAGTAACCCCATGTTACGATATTCAAAATGGGGTTTTATTGTAATCATAGCCATATAAGAGCCAAGCATTCTATCGGTCTCATATGTAAATCATTTCATATTAATAGAAACTCCAACTCTATTCCTAGCTTCCTTTGTGTGTTTGGTTTATGTGTCTTGCTCATTTATGTATTACAACAATCTGAATGTATGAATGATGCCTTTTGTCTAGTTAAATCATTTTTATTGATTACATTATTTGAATGAATGAAAATGAACTAGTTCTCCTTTCCTTTTCTTTTCTGAGTCATTTGATATAAATCTGCTATGACTACCCAATGGACATGGCATAGGTCTGGTCTTGATGTGTTCTAACAATGCTTAGTTTGGTCACAAATAATAAAAATAATACAATATCATTTAATATGGTAATACATGGGTGATTGCATTAAAATGGCAAATATATGAACCCACTGTCTGGGGTTTCCTTACCCAACCCAATCTGTCTAGAGTCATTCTAATAATCTATTCCTAGGTCAAAGTGGTAGATCCACCAGAGTCTACAATACTCATTGTGATTTTCGGGATTCTTGTGACGTGACAAAGTTTAAGGAGGTAAGTAGGAAATCCCCACAATAGTTTTTGGCACCATTTTTGGGGAGCGTCCTTTAAATATTTTTTCTATCTTACTCCTCTTGATATATTCCTACGCCACTGTCTTTGGCACTATGAGATTTAAAATATTTGGGCTGAGCAATCTTGGCCAGAGAGCCCCTCATACTTTTGCACACTGTGCTGGCGACTCTAAAGAACTTAGAACCAATATCAATGAGAAGCTGATCTGGTGGACATGAGAAGCAGTGGGAAAGAGCTCTATCCCAAACTTCCAAATCCACAGGTACTTTTTAGAACACATAAAAGCAAAAAGAAAGCTTTGGTTTCTGTTCCTTCTAGTAATTAGGGTAGTAACAGTACTATTTTTATTCCTAAAAGTTCTCACCCATCAAGTACTATCCCACCCACTATACCTCCTATCTCGAGGGGCCCAGTCACACCAATGGCTAATCCACCTCTAAATAATTGGTGAATTAATAGATATAGGCCTTTTATATTACCACTCGCCCTAAACCCATTACCCCCAAAAGCCCACAAGTACTTGCCCAAGTTCCTGGGGGATAATACTGTGACCGGTGAAGACCATATTAAAGATTTTTTATATGCTATGGATAGCCTAGAGGTGGAGCATGAGGATGTTGTCCTCAGATTATTCCTTCAAACCTTGGAAAAGGATGCTAGAGAATGGTTTAATAGCCTAGTTGTAGATACTATTGGCACTTTCCAGGATTTAGAAACTGCATTTCTCAAAAAATATGGGGAGAAAAAGAATGAACAGTCTCTGTTGACTGAGTTGGCGACCATGAAAAAGAAAGACAATGAAACTATAGATGATTTTAATAGGTGGTTCACCAAGCTGAGAAACTGAATCCTTGTGGCTTTAAGGCCTAATGATCACTAGTCCATATGTTTCTACAAGAATGCCTTCCCTGGTGACTTCAACTACGAACTCAGACAACAACCCACACTTACCATTGATGTCTGTATGGAAAGAGCCACAATGATAGAAAGGGATATGATAGATAGTGGGAAGATGAAGCCTACCTCAGTAGACCCTAGCCCAAGCCAAGTCGAGAGAAGACCTAAGAAGGTAGGTTTTGGCATCTTAAAAAAATTAGAGCCTGATCCAATTGAAAAATTGTCATCACAGTTAACATAAATGTTTAAGTATATGAACAATCGACTGTCTAAAATTGAAAGAGACAAAGCTGATAGTGGAGAACCCTCACAACATTAGAATGAAGGTAGACCCCCTTTTAGAAGAAATTTCAACAAAAACTAGAATAATGAGGGGGGTAGAAATTTGAATAATAATTGGAAAAGGAAAGAAGTCCAGAAAGATCAGGATGCTATCCCTAACCCCATGACCTCTATCAATGTAGCCTCTAACTTCCCTTTCTTCTATCCAACATGTGACGCTCCCCACAATCCAACCGATTATGGTGTATACCTCAGTCTCCATTCAGGTGTCAACCTCGAGGAGGAATCAGAAGATGAAATCAGAGTAAACACCTATTGGACTTGGGATGAGACCATTAAAGCACCACCAGCTCAAGAAGAACCAATCCAACCTTCCAATCCTAATAATAGACCTACGACCTTCACCCTTGATGAAGTGAATATTTTAAAGAGGTCCCCAAATAACCACTTTGAAAAAATAAAGCAAGGTAAAATAATCCCCATAGCTGAGGAAGTTGAAACATTGGAAAGAGTCCATGCTACTAGGCTACGCAACAAGACCATACCTGATAGAGTTGGATAGGAAAAATACAACTGAGGATAAGGAGCATGCCAATGTAAAGAAATCAAATGATGGCCATCAACAACCCCCTCTCAAAAAATCTGAACTAATCAACAGTGGGTCAAAAAATAAAAAATCTGAATTTGACATAGGATTGGAACTAGAAAAACAAAAAATAAATATAACCTTTGGGGAATTGATGATAGTACCTAAATATAGGGATCATATTTGTAGAGCCTTTGGGCTAACTGAACAAGGGGAGAGTCATGTCCTCATGGCTTCAACTTCTAATCCATCTGGCAGAAGCCCCACCTTAGTAAGGCCTTTTTATATATCCCTTCACTATACATCTGGGTATGGTGACCGCTATGTGATACACAACTACATGCTTGATAGTGGGGCATCTCATAATATCATGCTAAAATAGGTGGCTGATCAGTTAGGATTGATATGTACAAAGGACTCCCCTCCTATTTCTATCATGGACAATCGATATGTGCCTTGTGTTGGGATAATTATAGGCCTCTTGGTATTTTTAGATCAATATCCAAAGAAAGGGATTGTAATGGATGTGGTTGTGGTAGATGTAGACCCATTTTTCTCCCTACTACTCTCCAGACATTAGGCAAAACAATTGGGTGGGTCAATCCAGTTGGACTAATCATATGCCACCATCCCTCTCTCATCCAAGGAATAGGCCACCCTAAGGAGAGAACCATTCAATAAATGATCAGTTGAGTTAATGAGACCTGATAACACCACTATCAATCTGGTCAGCTCCATTGAGGAGAAGGAATTAGGTGTTTATTCTATCTGGCATACACCTTTCCTCAAGGAAGTGCCTAACATAGAAGGGATGGACCCCAAGGTAAAGGCAACTATGGATGCTGAATCAAATAGAGTCCTAACCACTGAAATGTGGACAATGACATTTGATGGGGTAAAATCACAAACGAGGGCTGGAGCTAGAATTAACTTGATAGACATAAAAGGAAATTATCTGGGTGTGCCCTACCGATTAGAATTTCCCTACACAAATAATGTGGTAGAATATGAGGCACTTCTTCTAGGACTTAGGAAAGCCAAAGAACTAGGTATAAACTACCTCACTATCTATGGAGATGCCGAACTAATCATCCAATAGATAAAAGGGAAATATCAAACTAAGCACCCCAGACTGAAACAATACAAGCAGGTTGTGTTAGATGAAATTAGTAAGTTCTTGGCCTTCAACATATCTCATATACCCAGAGAAAAGAACCATGTTGCTAATTTACTGGTTGTAAATGCTTCTGGGGTAGACAGTCTCAAGATAGATACAAAATACATGGATAGGTTCCCCACCATATCTGTGTATCATCCTTCTATCCCCGATAATGTGGTTTACTTACAGGTCTTCCAAGATGACGTTGATATCAAGGACTTTATGGCTGTACAGAATCACTTTGCTAGGGTAATTTGTGATGAAGAAGATGAGGAAAATTGTAGCATATCATAGGGAGTCCAACAGAGGTAATACAACTAAAAACCAATAAGATCCCTAGGGGTTTGGTATCTTTAGAATCCCTTTTCGATGACTTTGATAAGGCACATAGGGTTGCTCCTCATGAATCAAAAGGTGAAGAAGTTAATGTTGGGACACCTAGGGAACCTAAAAAGGTCAATATAGACACAACACTATCATCAAAGGAAAAGAAATAGTACATCCAATACTTGAGGAAGAATAGGGATAGTTTTGCTTGGAGCTATGATGACTTAAGGACATTCAATACTGAGGTCATGACCCATGTTATTCCTTTGAGGGAGGATGCCAAACCCTTTAGGTAGAAACAAAGAAAATTCAATCCTACTCTACATCCTGTCATGCAAAAAGAGGTCCAAAAATTGCTAAATGCAAAAATAATAAAAAAGGTGTGGTTCTCTTCCTGGATAGCAAACCTGGTGCCTGTAAGGAAAAATAATGGAGAAATAAGGTTGTGTGTATATTTTAGGAATTTGAATAAGAGTTCCCTCAAAGACAACTACCCCCTCCCCAATATGGAACAACTTTTGCAGGCAGTTGTAGGGTCATCCAGGATCTCCCTATTAGATGGCTTCTCAGGATACAACCAGATTTTGGTCAATCCAAAAGACCACTTCAAAAATGCATTTACCACACCATGGGGAACCTTCGAATACCAAAGAATGCCATTTGGGTTAATGAATGTTGGAGCCACTTTTCAAAGGGCTATGGACTTCACTTTCAAAGGGCTAATGTTTAAAATTGTAGTGGTGTATCTAGATGACATCACAGTCTTCTCAAAGAATCTTGCAGATCACTTCTCTCACTTATCTCAGGTTTTTGAAAGGTGCAAAGAGTATGGGATATCCTTAAACCCAAAGAAGTGTCTATTCGGAGCCACCCATGGCAAGCTACTAGGACATGTGGTCTCCAAGGAAGGGATAAGCATTGATCTAGAAAGGATAGAGGCTATCACAAAGATACCACCCCCAAGAGCCTCAAAGGAGTCAGGTCCTTCTTTGGCAAAATAAACTTCATCAGGATATTTATCCCAAATTTTGCTAAAATTGCTAAACCTGTTAATGACATGATAAAGAAGGATGCAAAGATAAAATGGGATGAAGACAATATCAAAGCCTTCCAATGAATCAAAGAGGCCATTACCACTACACCTGTCCTAACCTTTCCAGATCATTCAAAGAGTTTTAACCTATACTCTTTCACTTCAGAGCACACAATAGTCATGGTGTTGTCCTAGAAGGATGAAGAAGGGAATGAGAAACCCATAGCATTCATGAGTTCGGGAATGAAGGGGGCCCAGCTAAAGTATAAGCCAATAGAAAAGTAGGCCTTTGCTCTTATTCAAGCTTTGGAACATTTTAAAAGTATCTTTGGCTCCAGTAAAGTGATTGCCTACATTCCTTACATAGCCATAAAAGATGTCCTCACCCATCTCGAACCCATAGGAAGTTCAACAAGATGGATGGTGAAGCTGCTACAGTATGATGTTGAGTTTAAGGTAATAAAATAATTAAAGGTCAAGGGTTGGAAAAATACATGGCCTGTAGAGGAGAAGAGGATATGGATAATGCCATTTTAGTACAAGAGGTACAATAGGTTGAGCATCCTGAGCATGGGGAATCTGACTGGTATAAGGATATCCTACTTTATTTGAAGACCCTATCCTTTTTGCCTGAAAAGTCTATCAGTAGGATGAGGAGTATTAAACAACAAGCTCAGAAGTATCACCTCCAAGAATATCAACTTTATTGGAGACACCCAAGTGGAGTGTTACTTTTGTGCATGACAGAAAAGGAAGTCCCCAGAATCATTGAAGAATTTCACATAGGATTTTGTGGTGGTCATTTCACTCCAAAAGCAACAACCAACCATATTATGAGGGTAGGTTATTATTGGCCATCAATGTTCAAGGATGTGTATCAATTTATCATAAAATGTTACAACTGTCAAGTTTTTACTGGCAAGAGGAACCTGCCCGCAATGCCACTAAATCCCGTGATCATTGAAACTCCATTCTCTCAGTGGGGAATAGATCTGATAGGGGAGATCAACCCAAATTCTTTAGGAGGCCACAAATGGATAATCACAACCATAGATTACCTTACCAAATGGGTTGAAGCAACTCCTCTCAAAAGGTCAACAACATCAACTGTTATCAATTTCTTGGAAGAAAGCATATTAACCCGATTCGAGGTGCCCAGGAAACTTGTTACAAACAACGCTAAATACTTCACCTCTTTTGAGATGGTTGAATTCTATGCACAATACAGTATAGAGCTGGCCCACTCAAAAAATTATTATCCTCAAGGGAATGGATTGGTCGAGTCTTCAAATAAGAACATAATCACCCGAATCAAGAGATCACTTGGAAAGAATAAAAGAGGTTGGGATAGTGAACTAAAGTATGCCTTGTGGGCAGATAGGCTATCAATAAAAAGAGCCACTAGAAAATCACCTTATGAGTTGGTTTATGGGGAAAAGGCACTCTTGCCACCTCAACTGGAATGAACAACCCTCTCATTACTACTCTAGGACCATGAAAAACTAGATGTATTGCAAAGGAGGATGGACCAGCTTGTACAGTTGGAAGAGGAGAGGAGAGAAGCAGTTGCTAAGATGATCACTCAATCTAGAAAGACCATTCAACTATTCAATAAAAAGGCTAAAGGTAAAATTTTTCCATGGGTGAAGTAGTGCTCTATTGGGATCCAAAGAATGATAAGCTCGATGAGAAGGACAAATTTGAACCCAAGTGGTTAGGGCCCTACCAGGTTGCTAAGGTGATCGACCAACACACTTACAGGCTCCAAGACATGGAGGGAGAAGAGATGCCCATACCGGTAAATGGCCAGCACCTAAAATCCTTCAGCCCCCTTCACGGAGGTCACGAGGAGTGATTGAAAAAAAAAAAGGGTGCATGTGTAAATCTCTTGTAAATAGTCATCATCGTCAATTTTTGTCCACCCGAAGATTATGGAGTTCTCAGGTCGATGTCTAAAAATATTTTCATCCATCCCCCTATCCCATTCAGAGTCGATGTTAGCCTCGGAGGGCAAATTCCTTTTGTTTTTTATTTTTCTGAAGGGTGCACAAGGTGGTGCACCCAAATCCGAGCCCATGTACTCCACTCTCCAGTGGAGCACAAGAAATTCCCAAGGGTGCACAATCCTATGCACCCCAAGCCAGGTTCATGCACTCCATAAGTGGAGCACATGAAAGTCTTTTCGGGTGCATGAAGTCATGCACCCAACTCTGGTCCATGCACTCCATTGGAATGGGGTGCACTACTCCATGCATCCCACCTTGAGTCCATGCACTCCATGGGAGCATGGAGTGTATGAAGTTTCCAAGGGGTGCATGACTCCATGCACCCCAAACTCGGTCTATGCGCTTCACGTCCATGAAGCATGCAAAGGTCCTGATGGGCGCACAAGGTCGTGCACCCATCGTAGAGTCCGTGTGCTCCACTAGAAAGTGGAGTGCATGAAAGCCATAAGGGTGTGCAACTTCCTATGCCTCGGTCCTACCCAATGCTCCACTCCAATGGAGCACATAGGAGTGTTTCGGGTGCACAAGGTCATGCACCCGGCACCTGATCAGCGCGCTCCACTCCCAAGTGGAGCACATGAAGTCCCAAAGGGTGCACAAGTCCATGCACCCCATATCATGTCTACATGGTCCACTCCAATGGAGCACGCGAGGGTCTAGTTGGGCATACCCAGTCATGCACCCACCTCTGGGTTCGTGCACTCCACTAAAGGGTGGAGTGCATAGGGGTCTTAAGGGTGCACAACCTTATGCACCCCATTTTTATCCATGCACTTCACTCCTTTGGAGCATGCATGAAATTTTGTGGGTGCACAAGGTCATGCACCCAACTTGAGGTCCATGCACTCCACTCCCCCAATGGAGTGCATGAAGTTTTGGTGGGTACATGAATCCATGCACCTAGTCCTATTTGAGGTGTACAAAGAATTAATGAGGTACAATTTTCGTGCACCCCATCCAAAATGTCGTGCACCTCACTCGAGCACGCCCCGCCCAAAGCTGTTCAAAAGTTACCATATGGCCGTAGATCCCATCGCACCATAACTCAACCGAGTGGGTATAAAAAGTAGCCAATCCATAGCCAACAAGGAGAGTGATGTGGTGCACTCAACCCCATGGCACGACCAATCATAAAGTCTTGATGAATGAAAAAGCATGCACCCCACCTAAGAAAATTAATGCAGGCTCTTTAAATGAAAGGTGGTGGACCTCCCCCATGCCATTAGCGTAAATGTGCATGTAGAGTGCTTTCTCGATGAGGTCAAGTATAAAATTTTGAAAACCCTTTCTATCCCCAAAGGTGTGCTTCCATGGCTTCTACCAGCATGGCTGCAATAGGAGTGCCCAATGTTAGAGCTTGAATTGGGAGAATTACTAGGGCATGGTCGATTACCAAAAGGGCAGGGAGAGCCCAAGACCCAAAGGTGTTGACTAATCTACCAGATTTGGGTAGGGATATTATAACAGACCAACAATGAGAGGTGGAAGGAGTGATAATTTATAGTTTTGACCCTATTGAGGAAGATAGCTAGTGCCACCCCATGTTATTAAGGAGTCTATTTATGAGGGTGCAATAGGATAGCAGTGAGCCAAGCCCAGTTTGCAATAAATGGAACACCAACCTAGGCTGGTTAACTTACCCAAGGGTGTACCACTCCTCAGACCTCCTAGCATGGTTAGTAGTGGCCTATGACTCCAAAAGCAGAACCATTCATGACCATAGGAATCAAGTCATGGCCAGGTTAATAGTTGATAGAATTGGGTGGGTGTTCGAGCTCGCTATAGCCTCGTGGGTCTTGGAATTTCACATGCTCACCCTCTAGGCCAATTACATGTTGAACACTACATTCCTAGATATGCTCTTGAAGAGAGGCAAACACAGGTCTCTTGGCTTCCCAATTCACAAGTTCCTCCTTAGGCCCTAGGCACAAGATTACGTTGATATGATCAACCTGGTGCTGGGCACAAAAAATCTAGAGCATATTACAAAGGAGGTCATGTTCTTGATTATCTAGTGCAATAGGATAGATAAAATGCCTCTCTACCGATGGGAAGATGTCATTAGTGACAACATGGATAGAGAACTAGTGAAATTATAGGCAACCATACTAGTTGATAAAGAAGAGCTTCCCCCATTTTCCTATTACTCATTTTTTATCCATCTGGTTATAGCACAATTTGACAAATCTTTGGTGACTCGATTGGGAGGAGTAACTACTGCTGCTATTCAGGATGCACTACTATGTATACAAGAAGGGTGTTCAAGTTACACAACCTTCTTCGGAAATGTCCTCCTAGTGGTACACACCTGCTTGTGTGGCATTGAACCTGATAGACTTGGGGTCGGGGTGAGAAACTTTTTGCATGAAGCCAGGGCAAGAGATTTCTTCTATACAGAAGAATTCTCTTATATCAAAATATATGGTTTTAAATTACCCCCGAAGGCATTACCAAAGCACTGCCCTACCTCCATAGCTATCCTAGAGATAACCCAATAGATTGTCGAGGAAGTAAAAATCAGATTCCTCAGAAAGAAGGGGAGTGTGTTGTGGCTGCCCATTCCTTGCTCGATGGGCCCCTATACTTATCTAGGCCATTTTGCAATGCTATGGGCCATATGGAACATGGACACCTACTACTTCCTTGAAGTTACGTGGAGACCCTATGACCCCGAGGGCCACCATAGGTGAGCTATTGCTAGCAAGATTGCTCTCTTGCAAGTTACCCATAGGGGAGACGACTTTGAAGATGATATGCAGAAGGCCATCAAAGAAAATCGATCGCTAGAATTGGTGTGGAGAATGGATAGGAGGCCTTATAGCAAGCTAGAAGTAGTTGGAGATTATGGCTCCGAGCTGAGACTACACCAGGAATTGTTAGTGGACAAGGTGGTGCCACTGGTCCCAGCTACTCCCCTAGAGGAATTCCAGGACCCCACTTTCTAGGTGGTCCATCAAGATACTGACCTGTTTGAGGTCATGATGAAAATAGTGGATGAAGCACAGTAGGAGCAAGCAAAAATTCCCTCTTCCTCTAGTTCTCCCATTGCCACTTCGAAAGGGAAGGAGCTGGTCACTTACTCCTCGCAGCAATCACAAAGTTTGACTTCATCAGTTCAAACATTGATGTGTCCATCCAAGCAGACCGATGTGGCAGTGGGCCAACCCTCGTTGTTCACCACCACCTTGGTAATCAACCAAGAAGAACGTCCCATTCCCCCCAGGGCTTTGAAGAAAATACAAGAAGCGGGGGGATTATCCAATGTGCTCAGGGAATATGAATTCCAAGAGATAAGTCCCTCATTGTCCCCCACCAGGAAGAAAGCCAAGGTCGAGTCTTCTACTATGGACACCAAAAATTTCACACTAGCAAGGGTGAGGGACACGCTCCAGTTCACTGTAGATGAAGAAGACCAAATACAAGATATAGAGGAGCAAAGGTCTCCCAGTAAAGGAGTGAGCAGACCCCAAGGGACAACTGGGTAAGAAATGTGTGACGTGTCCACCGCTACATTTGACATCCCTCTATCGCCAATCCCGAAGGAAGCAACCATTGATATCGGTAAAGGTGTAATAAGGGTGAAGGCTGGTCCGATAGACATGATGAAGTCCCACGTAGCCTCTCAAGTATAGGTGGCAGCAATAGTGGAAAAAGAGATGGAAGTTTTAAAGACCAAGGCTATGGAGGTGGGGCAACTACAACTTCAAGTGTAGCAGCTTCAGGCCGAGGTCGATCAGTTGAAGTAGATGCCAGCTCCTTCCTAGGCCATTGCTACATAGGCTAGTGACCGCTTTGGGTCTATTGATGAGTTTAAATAGGAGATGAAGGAGAAGATACTGGAGAAGATGGAGGATCTTACCTCCATATTTTATAACATCTATGCCACCAGGCACACTACTGGCCTCCTGCACGAACGATTACGACAAGTAGATCAAAGAGTAAATGCAATATTCCCTGTATACAAAAGGTTTAGGGAAAGCTATGTAGAAATCAGTGGGGGAGCAGTTACCTTGGGAGATGGAACTGTCTATTTCTTTGTAGAGGAATACTCTAAAGTTTTTGTGTATCTATAGAATAGATCCAATTGGCTCCTCTAGGATCAAGAAATTGTCGATGCCGAGCAGGAGGTTGAGGATAAATTAAATTATTGTGGGTTCACATTGAATGAATTCATCCAAAATCCTAACATCAAGGAGTTTGTGCTCAATAAAATATAAAATTTTGACTTTGGTCCTAATGGAAAATTATCAAAACAGTTTACGACTTTGGTGCAAATGGTTGACCGTTTATATGTCTTCATCAAAAATACCATGGAGTGGGCCAAAGAAAGGGTGAAAAAAGTCACACAGGATCTCAACTTATTAATATTCACCTTAACCTTCCACGACGAAGCATGGGGCCACATTGACCAAAGTTTACAAGACCTCAAAAGGGAAGAAGTGGGGCCCAACTCACCAGGGAGAGCACACGAGCCGAGTGCAGCACAAATACCTACCCAGGATAGTGGGAGAGGTAGTGCACAACCTCAACCGCCACCTGCATAAACATATATATGTGGGCTATGTGCCAAATTTTTATTACATCCTAATTTGGGAGGAAGTAAGATTGGGCCAACTAGAGGAAGCAATTACAACCCCGCTCGAGCAACCAACATTATATAAAAGAGATCACTACAACAACATATTTTTTATCAAACCTTTGAGAGAGAAGCCTAAGACCAGGTATAGCTGTGTTTTGAGTGTTAGTCATATTTCCTTTTCTATGTTGATCCATGTGTGTCTTACACTATCTTTTCTTCTACCATTTATCCAGGAACTGTCTAGGATGCTTTTTCTATCGAGATCATTTCCTGTGGATGAGCTAGAGTTGGAGGCTCTTACATCACTGCCATCCAGATGGAGAGAAGTAACCCCATGTTATGACATTCAAACTGGGATTTTATTGTAATCATTGCCATATAAGAGCCGAGCATTCTACCGGTCTCATATGTAAATCATTATATATTAATAGAAACTCCAACTCTATTCCTGGATTCCTTTGTGTGTTTGGTTTATGTGTCTTGCTCATTTATGTATTACAACAATCTGAATGTATGAATGACATCTTCCTTCGCTAGTTAAATCATTTTTATTGATTACATTATTTGAATGAATGAAAATGAACTAGTTCTCCTTTCCTTTCCTTTTATGAGTCATTTGATATAAATATGCTACGACTACCCAATGGACATGGCACTGGTATGGTCTTGATGTGTTCTAACAATTCTTGGTTTGTGTTGGAGCCAAATTTGACTCAAAATTTGAAACCCCAAATTTTAAATTTTTGGTTTCATCAAACTAAGTAAGCATTGCTGGTCTCTTCGCATCTTATTAGAGAAGTTGATTTTCCATAAGTTTATTAATGACTTTAACCTTCAACATTGCTATTATGTGCACATTTAAAAAATTGTTACATCTTAAAAAGGTTACAAAAGTCAATCCATTTTAATAAAACTCGACCATTTAAGAGACAAGGTTTAGTCTCCCGGATCAATAATCATATTTGGACCTAAGTCAAATGTTAAATAATTAAAGTACTAAGGTATTAAAAGGATTTAATCAAGTGCCATGATCTAAAAACTCAAAAATCTAAGCAATGTCGAAAACCTTAATTAAGGCTTAGGGTTATGCGCCCCATTCGTTAAACAGTCAAACACCTTAAATTGTATCTAAAGGTGGTGCTCCATTCATACCTAATCGAATTATTGCGCTTTAATAAGTTGACCAGGAGATAAGCTAACCAAGTCAAAAGGTAAAATAAAATGTCTTAGTCTAAAGGTTTAAAAAACTAAAAACATGTGCCCTTTGGTTAAATAGATCTGATGGTAGTGCTCAAGCAAGATGAAGATCCTACGTATGTGCTCGATTTCGTGATCATGTATTAAGGGTCCCAAAGCATAAGCATAATGTCAAAAACCTAAGGCTAAAATCTATTTTAAATTTATAAAGCTAAAGGTATGTGCTCCCTTTAATTAATGATCGAGCACATTAAGCAAATCAAAAGGTGGCGCTTAACCCTTCATTAATCGAGCAGATGCACTCTCTTCGACATTTCCCTTGTAATATTGATTGCTTTAAATAAATAAGATCTACGGCAATGATGAACTATGCTTTAATAAATGGCTATGCTTGTTTTTAAAGACTAACCCTGTAGGTGGAAATGAATTGACGATGGTGAAGACTCGTGTCAAGATCTAACGGTGGTGATTAAGTCAAAGTCAAAACAAAAAGAAGTCAAGAAAAATTCTACGGTTGCGCTTCATCAAAAAAGATCTAATGAACGCACTTGCTATTAAATATAAAGAATACTTTTAACAGATTCGACGGTAGTGCCAGATTCACTGACAGATCCAATGAATGCGCTTTCACCCCGGTTTATCAAGGTATGTACAGATCTAAGTAAGATTGACGACTACGTTATATCCCAATAGAATATGACGATAGCGACACATTGATTAGAAGAAGGTAAAAACAATGGATAAGGCTAAGTAAATTTTAATTAAACCTAGATTAATTAAAGTTAACAAGGGTTTTAATACATTGTCTAATCGTTCCCTCTTTTCGCTAAACTAGGATAAAATTATTGAAGTATACTTTTTCTATCTAACCAATAGGTTATAAAGAGATCTAAGGCTACGATGGAACAAAGGTTGATCTGATGGTAGTGGTGCAACCGTGAGACATAAAGGTTTGACTATGAATATATATCATATCTTTTAATCTAAAGCATTTGCAGGTTTAATCATATCGACAGATGCGACATCCCCAGAAGATGAATCAATGGTGCCACTGGCCATGAGAGGGATGACTGTTAAAGAATTCCCACATGAGTCCCAAAGTCAAAATGGTTGCAAGTCAAACTAGATCCAATGACTATAGTTAAGGCTCAACAAATCCAATGGTTTTGTGTGAGAGGAAGGTGATCATGGAATGATAAAAGCTTTATTAAAAAGGAGAGCCAAGTCAAATCAATGACTGCGTTATGATTTAAGTCGATCCAACAGTCGTGGTTATTCCAAAGCTCAAGTTATATACAAAAGGAAGATCAATGGCTGCGTTATATATAAATGAAATCAAATGCTGTGGCCTTATCCAATATGATCGAATGACTGTGCTCGTTCATTGTTATTCAGGGAACCTTAAGGTATGTGTAAATGATCGAATGACTGAGCTTGGTCGAACATATAATATAACGGACCTGAAATATTCATAATAAACTTACAAGATGCATTCATCCTAATAAATATCCAAGATGATGACAAGCACTCACATCAATAATCAAATCTTATGGGGATCCCAAAGATGATTACTGCTCAATTAAAAGTGTAATCGATCCCTAAGATTTAATTATCGTCCAGGGCCAAGGTGGCATGATGTTCAAAAAGAAGACACCACTACCACACATCACATTTACACGTCATAGGAAAAGAAGCTTCAATAAACAATAGAAAAACTGTAAATTATTGGAGGTACACAAACCAAAGAACCCAGGGACACATAGGATGAGGGACACTACCCACCATAAAAACCCAACTTTGGAAGAAAATGTGTTGGTGAATTTCCTTTGGCAAATTTTAAAAAGCAGTTGGTAAAACAGTATTAATGAAAAAATATTGAATTCATTTCACCACCCAGTATTTGAGCTCACAAAATCAGTCAATATTACCACTCTGGTAATATTGAGCATGAATTGATACGCAAGAGGTACAAATAGAAAAAGAGTTTTGACCTTTTAATTTTAGAGAAAATAGACTCATTACCATGAGTACAATGGCATCCTAGGGAGACACTTTTGCACCCAAAGACACTAGAGAAGCAGTAAAATTCATTATAGACCAATCACCATACTCTGAGATTTTTGGACCATATATATCAGGTAGCACAATGTATGACTTCACCCAAAAGTGTGGAGCTGATAAGAAACCTACTCCAGCACAACAGTACGAGATCGAAAATACATATATCAGGAGTTTTTCTCATGTGATGTAGAATGATATCGGGACCCCTTGGATAATGGTTGACCTATTTCATAAATCCACGAGGTTACAGTACAAGGATTTTCCTAGAATTAACAGATGGACCAACAACCTTGGGAAGTTGATATGTCTGAAGGTTTACTTCTCCTTAGACTTGATGGCATGGTTAGCAGTGGCATACAAAAAGAGGACTAGAACATTTTGAGATAATAAAGATCGATCGGTGTTCAACATCAAAGTCGAGCACATCAAGAAAATTTTCAATTTGATAGAGTCTACCACCTGGTTAGTAAAACATGTAACAATAGTAGAAGTTTTTAAATCTTTATTTGATACAAATGAGAAAATAGTTGATCAATTCCCAATTAGGAAAACTACTTTTAGGCCATGGGTCCAAGATTTTTTTGATATGGCAAATATTGTCCTAGAAGTACAAGATCTAAGTGTAGTGAGAAAAATAGTCTTATATTTAGTAGCATAATTCAACTGGGCAAATAATACCCCAATTTATGCATGGGAACTAGAATTGAGTAACCAAATGCAAGAGCAGATGACATAATTGAAAAAGGCATTTTTTGAACAAAGGCAAGAGATGCCCTGTTTTTCACAATACTCAATTTTTATCCACCTGAAAGTGGGGCAATTGGGAGAAGAAGACTAAAAAAGAGTAGAAGCCATTAACATCCCTTACATCCAGACCAGTTTTTGGAGAATACATGAAGGGCAGACTCACATGGGTTGGTTCTGTGACCATTTTATGGTAGAAATCCACTGGACTTTAACCGACCTACTCCCCAAAAGGCTATGGCCAAGAGTAATGGATTTCATCAAAGAAAAGGATATTGGGGATTTCTTTTTCTCTAAAGGGTTCACCTATATTAGGCTCTATGGAGCCAAAATCGCCCCTAAGTTGTTATCGATGTATTTTCCATTGTACCTAGTAGCTCTAGAGCTATGTAGGTAGGTGGTCGAGGAAGCTAAGATGATACTAGTGAAGAAACATGGTAAAGTCCCCTGGCTCAACATTCCTTATCGCTTTGGAGACTATCTATTTGTTGGCTACCCTGCACTACTCAAGGAAATGTTTAATTTAGATAATATGGACTTCGATGAGATAACTTGGAGGTTTTGTGACATGAAAGGAATATACAGTAAAATAATAGAAAAACAAGAGTATGCTCGAACACAACATCAAAAATATTCTTATGAAAAAATATTATTGGAAGCTACGAAAAAAGGAATATATTTGCAGGTTGTATGGAATGAATTCCCTCCTAAATACAGGGGCAACACTCAGATTCATGAAGCCTATGATTACCCTACAAAATTGAGAAGTATTAGATAAGGTTCAGTAGAATTTGTAGCACCTATTTTACCTGGAGCTGCTCAAGCAATCAAGGAAGGCCCTTAATTAGAGTTAATAGAAGAACAAGGTATTAATCAAATGGAGGTCATTGTGAATACCGCAAAAATAGTAGAGCAATAGGTCAAACCTTCTAGATATGATCATATTAGAATAAATGCAGCACCAAGCATTTCCCATGAAGTTTCCAAAAACCCAAGCATAGCTAAAGGGAAAGAGATTGTAACCACACTTGCTCAGAAGTCTTCTCTCCCAAAATAAGCTATAATTCCCATTTATGACAGAGTATTAGCTGTAACAATTATGAAGAAATTGGCACCCATGGCCATCCTTACCTCTCTATAAACAAAATGCAAGGAGATTAAAATTCCATCAGTAATACGAATGAATATGAGAAGAATAGGTGGATTTGGGAGTTTGTTCCAAAGTCACCAAGTCAAAAATCAAACAGAGATAACCACTACAGAAAACAAAAAGCCTAAATTATCCTTACCTTCTACAAAGGTCTTGTTGGAGAGGATAGATGAGAAAACTACCTTTACTACTGTAAATGAACAAGAATTACAGGTAGTAGCAGGAATGGGAGATATAGGAGAACATATTACAGATGAACCATGATTAGAAAAATCTATGTCAGATATAGCAGAAGTAAACCTTCCTACCCTACAAGACCTAATTGTATTCAAAGTCAATGAGGAGATGGGAGGCTTATCAATACTGGGAAAGGAAGGCGACATGGTCAAAGTTATCAAGGCAATGAAAAATCAAACCATGGCCCAACTAGTTGAGAAAATTGCAGAATTAAGGAATCAATTGAAAATAGAAGAGAAGGAAACATCTAAAATGAAAGTATTGATAAATACATAATAAGAAGAATTGACACAAAAATATACTCCAAAGGCACAGCCCCCTTCGGTGGTAAGGATTTCGAATCATGCCTATTATTTGAATACAATGAAGAAGGAAATGTTATTGAAAATATGAGCTCATGCCAAAGGGCTCACCGAGATGTTTACGTAGATTAGGGTGATTCAAATAAATGCTTGAGAAATACAGATATTGATACAGGAGAAGGAATAAGACTTCAATGTCATTCATTCTACCCTTGATGTAATGGGAGATAATTTTTAAGAGTTGTAGAGCCAAGAGATAATAACAAATGATGGTAGTAAGATCCATTTCAATATTGAGTTCTTGAAAGCGGTCATGTTTGGGGTAAACCAGGAAATGTGGATCAATGTTGTTACTAAAATGGATAATCTGATAGAAGATGCAACATGAAAAATGGCAGATATTGGTTTGTCCTTAGACCAATTCTTGGAAGCCCCCAGTGTAGAAGAGATACTCAAGCATATAATAGAAATATTTAACTATGAGTCAAAAATGACTAGACAATCTACCTTTCTGGTAAATACCATGGAGACGTTGCTCTTCCAATATGAGAGAAACAAGCCCATTCTTGCCATACAAAAAAATAGAATTTTGCAGGAAATGAACATGCTAAGGTTTACTGCAACCTTTGACATAGAAGTTTGGAGACTAATCAAAAAACAAATAAAGTGGCCGCAATAAGGTCAAAAGGGAAAAAAGGTTGAAACATATAGTCAAAATCTGGAAATGAGATCAACTCTTACAACTAAACAAGGACCTATACCAACAAAAAAAGTCTCTAAAACAACAAAAGAGTCAAGTGCTCAAAGGGAGATAGTTCAAGAGGAAGTAGTTGAAGAGAAAACAATTGAAAAGAAAGTAGTGGAAGAAAAAATAGACTCTTCAAACACCACCATCACTAGTTGAAATAAACTATAGTTTGAAAAGGTTAAAGGAAAGTGTACAACATAAAAAAATAGTGGAAGCTAGTTGTACCAATTTTGAAGATCAACTCATAAGAGGACAAGTGTAAGGCTAAAAATAAACCAAGAATAACAGATTCAAGAACCCAACCTATAAGAAGGAGTGCCTAGGTTCAGAATCATCATCAAGCAATTATAGAATAGCATTTTTTCTAAGAGGTATTCTTGAGTGCCCTTTAGAGTTGTGTTGTTGTATCTCCTTTCTATGTCTTTTTTTATCATTTAGTCTTATTTCTTCTCCATTCTATGCAGGATTTTGATGGGAAAGTACCCAAGAAGCTGAAAATATTTCCAGACTATTGAGTCAAATATCTGGAGACTTTTCTGTTACCACATTGGAACAAGGAGAGTAGGAGATTTTTGTTACATTATTTGAACATAATATCTTCATTGTATTTATAATTTCTGAGAGAAAACATAGTTTAAAAGCTTCTTGCTTACTCTGCATGTAATGACATTTTAAATAAATACAATTATGGGTCTTTTTACTATCATTTCTTTGTATCATTTTGGTGTGTTAGTGTGTAATGGATTACATTATTTGAATGCATTATATACATTTATTTCGTTGGTCAAATTTTAGTTTTATTACGATATTCGAATAAGTCTAAGATCACCAATTTTCTTTTCCCCATTCTCTTTATTCATGTTAAAATTGTTGTTCAATTGGTATAACAACCCAATGAATCTAGGAACCGATCTACATAAGGCATAAAAAATGTCATTTCAATACATATAGTGTTACATTAATATGGAGCATGTAATCATCGTTTTATTATAAAATTACCGTTGGGGTCTCCTTACCAATTCTATAGTTTTTCTTTAGCAATACTCATGTTTATTAGAACAAAGAGGCAAGTTGACCAGAGCCTGTAATAGCTCACTGGTTTCAAATGGTTTCTTGTAGCGTGACAATCAAATCCTATGGATGCAAGAAACGGTTCCAATAGTTTCTTGGCGCCGTTGTCGAGGATAGATTCTTCACGAGTTTAGACTTGGATTTCACGACACATATTAATCAAATGAGTGGCCAATTAGAATAAAGAACCTGTGTTTTTCACATATTTTACATTATTTATTTTCTTTATTTCTCGTGTTTTTAAATTGCTTTTAAAGCGAGTTTATGCATTTTTTGATTTTCATGAAATATTCCAAGAATCGACTCTCATGAGGATGAGTGTTAATATCAAGCATTCTTGATAAAGTATACGCTATTCTTTCTGCACCCTGATGCTGGCGACTCTATCTAAACGAACCCAAAAGATAAAATAAAAAAGGAAAGAGCAGAACATGCTAGAAAACACCAAGAGAAGCGGTAAGGAGCTATTCCTAGAACTCGAGAATCTAGAGGTATTTATATATAATAAGAAAACTCCACTTTTCAAGAATACTGCTTATAATAGTAAATCGAATTCTAGCGGTAAAAAGTACGTAAAGAAAAATAAATATCATAATACTATTACTGTTGATATCACTTTAGATGAAAATTTAAATTATGCTATAGAAGATACATGTGACTATTCGTATTGCCCAATTAATAGTAATACTAAGATAGATAACCCATTAGATTATATTTAGACTACCTAGACCTATAATCCTGTAGGTATTGCTACTATGGATTTGAATCCTATAGTAACAATGGCCTAGACTAATGTTCATTTATGGAGAACTAATATATATAGGCCTTTTGTGTTACTAGAAAATCTTAATGCCTTACCTAATAAAGCTCACAAATACCTTCCAAAATTCTTAGGAAATAGTGCAGTAACTGGAGAAGATCATATCAAGAGTTTCCTGTACGTGATGGATAGTCTAGAGGTTGAACATGAAGATGTAGTCTTGAGATTGTTTTTACAGACTTTAGAAAAATATGCTAGAGAGTGGTTCAATTCCCTTCCTGACAATGATATCCCAAACTTCACCAAAATGGAAGCTGTGTTTCTAAAGAAATATGGTGAAATAAAAAATGAACAATCTTTGTTAATTGAGTTAGCCACTATGAAGAAAAAAGAGAATGAGGTTGTTAGTGACTTTAACAGAAGATTTTCAAAGACCAAAAACAAAATCCCAACTTTAGGCCTAGTGATATCCATTCTATTTATTTTTATAAGAATTCTTTTCAAGGAGAGTTTAACTATGAGTTGAGGCAAGAACAAGCCATTACCATTGATGGTTGTATGGAAAAATCAATGGATATAGAAAGAAATATGCTTGATAGTGGTAATATGAAGCCTTATTATCTAGAAGTCAACCTACCTAAGAGAAAACCTAAAAGAGTAGCATTTAATATACAAAGAAGAACTGAAATTGATCCAATGTAGAAATTGACTAGTCAAATGACTGAGATGTTCAATACCATGAACAACATGTTAGCAAGAATTAAAAAAAATAATGGTAATAATGGTGAATCATCACAAACAAAACGACCACATGTTGATAATTGTCCTCCCTTTAAAAAGATCTTCAATAGGAATTGGGGAAACACCAATGGTTTTGAAGAAGGAAATAAGAGTAGGAATAATGGAAACAATAACTGGAAAGACCGAGAATCTGACAGAGATTAGAACAATATTCCTAACCCCATACCATATACCAATGTAGCATAAGGCTTTCCATATTTTTGCTCTACTTGTGATGCACCTCATAACCCTGATGCATTTGGAATTCACCTAAGTGACCAACGCAATGTAGATTTATATGCTGAATCATAAGAGGATATAAGAATCAATGCTTGTTGGTATGTTGAAGATGAATCTAGAGAAAGGTTGTTTGAAGAAGATATGGATAAGTATGCTTCAAATCATCATCCTCAAATATTAGTAGCTAAAGGAACTAAAATATTGCAGAAATCATATGAGTCAAGATATGACAAGATGAAGCAAGGGAAATTAATCCCCACTGCTCAAGAAGTGAAGAATTAGAGGCTACCCATACTTTGAATTTAAGAAATAGGACTATCCCAGACTGGATAGAGAAAGCCTCTACAAGTGAAACAAGAAAATAAACTTTCACAAATAAGAATATCAGTAAAGAGAAAATTGATAGAATCCTCAGAAAGATTACTCCTGAAGTAATAGAATTAGAGGAAGAGATTCCCAAAGAAGAAAGTAATAGACCACCGGATATAAAGAAGATAGAATTTGATGTTGGGTCAAAAATCAATAAGAAAAAGGTTAACATCACATTTGGAGAACTTATGAAATTTCAACAATACCAAGAATAAGTTTGCAAAGCATTTGGATTAGTGGAATAAAAAGAAGACCCAACTTGCCATGTTGCTAGACAAAATCAACATGATGCAAGATCACCATCCTCTATCAGACCCTTCTATGTATCATTGAGATATAATTCATATGAAGAGGAAAGGTATGTGATTAATAATTGCATGTTAGAAAGCAAAGCCTCACACAATATCATGCCCAAATTAATAGCCGATCAAATGCGATTAATCTGCATAAGAGATTTTGCCCCTATTATAGTAATGGATAGCAGACAAATTCCTTGTGTAGGAGTGATAAATGGATTGTTAGTTTTCTTAGATAAACACCCCAAAAAGGGCATAGTCATTGATGTTGTAGTAGTTGATGTTGAGCCATTCTTCTCACTATTACTCAATAGATATTGGGCAGAACAACTGGGAGGTTCAATTCAACTGGACTAGTCCTATGCTACAATCCCCATATTAGATAAGGAGAATATAATATTACGAAGAGAACCATTTAACAAACACTCCATATATTTAATTCAAACTGATGAAACCATGATAAACTTAGTAAACTCTATGGAAGAAAAAGGGATGGGAGTTTAATCCATATGGCACAACCCATTCCTGGTGGAAGTACCAGAAGCAAAGAACATAGATCCAAAAGTTATGAAAATGGTAGATGCTGAATCAGATAGAGTATTAACCCAAGAAATATGGACCATGTATTTTGATGGAGCTAAATCCCAATCTAGAGTAGGTGCAGGAGTTAATTTGACTGATATAAAAGGAAATTACCTTGGTATTCCTTACAAACTAGAATTTCCTTGCACAAACAATGTAGTTGAGTATGAATCTTTACTACTAGGGTTAAGGAAATCAAAATAATTAGGCATTAACTACTTGACTATAATAGGGGATGCAGAGCTTATTATACAATAGGTCAAAGGTAAATATCAGACCAAGCACCCTAGGCTTAAGCAATATAAAAATGTAGTATTGGAAGAAATTGATAAATTCTTAGCTTTCAATATCTCATATATTCCAAGAGAACAAAATCATGTTGCAGATATCTTAGCTATAAATGCCTCAAGCCTAGATCACCTAAAGATAACTACAGACTATATGGATATTCCCAACTATTTCAATCTATAAGCCTTCTGTGCCAGATAAAATAGTTTACCTACAGGTCTTTCAGGATGATATAGATATTAAAGATTTTATGACTCTACAAAATCAATATGCAGATATAATCTGTGATGAAAAGGATGAAGATAAGCTAAAAGAACAGATAGGAGAACCAGTAGAAGTAATCCAGTTGAAAACAAATAAGATACCTAAAGGATTAGTTTCTCTAGAAAGTCTATTTGATGATTTTGACAAAGCTTACAAGCCTTTAAGCAGAGAAGTAATATCTGAAGACATTATTAATATTGGTACAATGAGAGAACCCAGAATAGTAAAGATAGACATGGCCTTACCTACAAAAGAAAATGTTGGATACATCAGTTTCTTAAAGAAGAATAAAGAACATTTTGTGGACTTATGAAGACCTTAAAACCTTCAAAATAGATGTGATGACACACATAATACCCCTGAAGGAAGATTCCAAGCCATTTAGACAAAAACAGAGGAAGTACAACCCAACTCTACACCCAATAATGCAAAAAGAAGTACAAAAATTGTTGGATTCCAAAATAATTAGAAAAGTAAGATTTTCTTCTTCGATATCCAATTTAGTACCAGTCAAAAAAAAGAATGGTGATATCAGACTCCGTGTAGACTTCAAAATTTAAATAAGAGTTCATTGAAAGATAACTACCCATTACCCAATATGGAACAACTATTGCAAGCAGTAGTTGGCTCATCAAGATTGTCCCTGTTAGATGGTTTTTCTGGATACAATCAAATTCAGATTAATCCAGAAGACAGACATAAAACCACATTCACTACACCTTGGGGCACATTTGAATATTTAAGAATGCCTTTTGAATTGATGAATGCAGGTGCTATATTTCAGAGAGCAATGGATTTTGCCTTCAAAGGATTAATGTTCAAAATAGTAGTTGTTTACCTGGATGATATCATAGTATTCTCTAAGAATCCAGAAGATCATTTAGAACATTTGAATGCAGTTTTTGCTCGGTGCAAAGAATTTGGAATTTCTCTAAATCCCAAGAAGTGCATATTCGGGACTACACAAGGAAATTTGTTAGGTCATATAGTTTTAGAAAAAGGAATAAACATTGATCCAGAAATAATTGAAGCTATTTCCAAAATTCCCCCTCCTAGAAATTTAAAAAGTGTTCGGTCATTCTTTGGCAAAATAAATTTTATCAGAAGATTTGTTCCAAATTTTGTAGAAATGACCAAACCCATAAATGATATGGTTAAGAAAACTGGAGAAATAAAATGGATAGCAAAAAATATGGAAGCATTCAATAGAATAAAAGAAGCCATTTCTATTACTCCAGCTCTAAGCTGCCCTAACTATTCTAAAGATTTTAACATTTATTCATATGCATATGAACATTCAATTGTTGTAGTTCTTTCACAAAAAGATGATGAAAATAATGAAAGGCCAATAGCCTTCATGAGTTCAGGTCTGAAAGGAGCACATCTTAAATACACCTTACTGGAAAAGCATGCTTATGCAATTATTCAATATTTAGAACATTTCAAAGGTATATTTGGTTCAAACAAAGTTTATTGTTGCATCCCTTTCATAACAATAAAAGATGTTTTTACCCAATACGAACCTCTCATGCTAGAGAAATTTTGCCTGAAGAAGTCAAAACTTTTGCAATATGATGCTGAGTTCAAAATAGTCAAAACTATAAAAGGACAGGGCTTAGCCAAATATCTGGCATATAAAGGAGAGGACTCTAACAATATCATCACAGTAGATGAAATGCATGATAACAAAAGAATCAATAATCAAGAATGTAAATGGTATGATGAAATTATGGCATATCTACAAACTCTATCTTTTCCCAGAGATATATCAACAAATAGAATGAGGTCTGTGAAATATTATGTGCAGGATGGTGTGCTTTACTGGAAGCACCTAGATGGAGTGTTATTAGTCTGTTTATATGAAAATGAAGTCCCAAAAATAATTAATGAATTTCATAATGGTTTCTATGGAGGACATTTTGCTCCAAAAGCCACAACTAACAAAATAATGAGAGCGGGATATTATTGGCCTTCCATTTTTAAATATGTATATAAATATGTTATAAACTATCATAACTGCCAGGTTTTTGCAGGAAAGAAGCAACTAGCAGCCATGCCCCTCAAGCCAGTAATCATTGAGGCACCCTTTGCCCAATGGGGTATTGACCTAATTGGAGAGATCAAGCCAAATTCATCTAGCCAACACAAGTGGATCATAACTGCAACATATTACTTTACAAAGTGGGTAGAATCTGCACCTCTAAGGACATCCACAACTACCACCATCATCAAATTCTTGGAAGAAAACATTCTAACCAGGTTTGGAGTTCCTCAAAAATTGGTAACAGATAATGCACAATATTTTGTTTCATATGAAATGGTAGAGTTTTGTGCTGAATATGGAATTGAACTATCCCATTCTGCTAATTATTACCCCCAAGGAAATGGTCTTGCTGAGTCATCAAATAAAAATGTAATAACTAGAATAAAAATATCATTGGGTAAGAACAAAAGGGGATGGGATAGTGAACTCAAATTTTCTCTATGGGCTGATAGGTTGTCGGTTAAAAGAAACACAGGAAGGACTCCCTATGAGATGGTATATGGAGAGAAAGCCTTATTACCCTCAAGAATAGAAAAATTGGCACTTTCCCTCTTGTTGCAGGATCATGAGGACCCCAACCCTTTACAAAGAAGGCTTGACCACATTGTCCTGTTAGAAGAGCAAAGAAGAGAGACCCTTAATAGAATGATGGAACAAACCCAGAAAACCATGAAATTTTTTAATAAGAAATCCAAGGGTACTCCTTTTTCTCAAGGAGATATAGTCATCTATTGGGATCCTAAAAATGATAAGCATGGTGAAAAAGGAAAATTCGAACCAAAATGGATTGGTCCATACCAGATAGCCCATGTTATAGGGTAGAATACTTACAAGTTGCAGACTTTGTAGGGAGAACTAATGGCTATCCCTATTAATGGCCAACACCTCAAGATGTACAATCCCTGTTGAAGGTGAAAATAATAAAAAATATATAAAAAAATGGAAAAACCAAAAAACCCCAAAAACAGAGTGATGTATTTTGTTAATTTGTGTACTAGATAAGCTTTTCTTTTATTGTTAATTTTGAGTTTACTGTTACACATGGTATTCTTAGTTTGATGAGTATACATTACTGTAGATTCCCCCAAAAACAATAAGAAGAAAGGAGATTTATTTTAGACTCTGATGAGGTTTATTTTTTATTTTTTAAATATGAGTGTTTATGCAATGGTTATCTGATATGAGATAAAACAGAATGAAAACAGAGCTGATTGAAACATCATGTCAAAAGCCTCACATTACAAATGATACTTAAGGTGACTTCAAAGGTCCAAAGAACCGAGTTATCTTTGAGAGGGTGGTTGAGCCAAAAATCATTACACTCATCCTTTTAGCCAAAAACTAATCCTCAAATCAGGCATACTCTTTGCACAATTTGCTTATATATCCAAGTACTTCTCAAATGAGAAAGAAAAATAAAAAACAAAGTAAATTGAGTCATTGCTTGAGATATCTTGGAAAACCTCTACCGGGGCTATAGACGCTTGACTAGCAGTAGGGTAAAACCGGATGGGATTAGAAGCAACTCCACCGGGGCTATAGACGCTTGATTGGTAGTGGAGCCCTACAGAATGGTGAAATTTTTTAAGAGTGAAATCACATATTAGGTTTAACTATTTTTCTCAGATATGACAAAGTTTTGAAAGACTTAGAAATCAAAATGAATGCACAAACACACACATGGGCCAAAGCATGATGAAGCAAATGGCTTTGATAAAATTTTGTGTAATCATATCCTATGACTTAGCTAAAACAAGAATTACAATATATCTAAAAAACTCATCTGTTTCTAAAATTCTGACCCTAGTTTCCAAAGTGAATAAAAGGAATTACAAATTTTTAGTTTAAAAATTGTTATGTTTTGTTTTTCAAGCTTTGCTTAGCAGTCAAGATGATTTGAATTTTTGTCCAAATTGCAATAAAACTAGGATATTCTTTAATTCTCAAGTGCCTCATGTTTTCAGCACATTGTCCCAGTCAGAGCCTATGTTGGAGCCAAAATTGACTCAAACTTTGAAACCCCCAAATTTAAATTTTTGGTTTCATCAAAATAAGCAAGCATTGCTGGTCTCTTCACATATTATTAGAGAAGTTGATTTTCCATAAGTTTATTAATGAGTTTAACCTTAAACATTGCTAATATGTGCACCTTTAAAAAACTGTTACATCTTAAAAAGGTTAAAAAATTCAATCCTTTTTAATAAAACCCGACCATTTAAGAGACAAGGTTTAGTCTTCCGGATCAATAATCATATTTGGACCTAAGTCAAATGTTAAATCATTAAATTCCTAAGGTATTAAAAGGATTTAATCAAGTGCCATTGTATAAAAACCCAAAAATCTAAGCAATGTCGAAAACCTTAATTAAGGCTTGGGGTTAGGCGCCCCATTCATTAAACAGTCGAACACCTTAAATTGTATCTAGAGGTGGCGCTCCATTCATCCCTAATAGAACAATTGCACTTTAATAAGTTGACCAAGAGATAAGCTGACCAAGTCGAAAGGTAAAAAAAAATATTTTAGTCTAAAGATTTAAAAAAACTAAAAATATATGCCCTTTGGTTAAATAGATCCGACTATAGCACTCAAGCAAGATGAATATCCTACGGATGCACTCGATTCCATGATCATGTCTTAAGGGTCCCAAAGCATAAGCATAATGTCAAAAATCTAAGGCTAAAATTTGTTTTAAATTTATAAAGCTAAAGGTATGCACCCCCTTTAATTAACGATCGAGCACATTGAGCAAATCTCAAGGTGGTGCTTAACCCTTCATTAATCGAGTGGATGCACTCTCTTCAACATTTCCCTTGTAATATTGATTGTTTTAAATAAATAAGATCTACTACAATGATAAACTATGCTTTAATCAATGACTGTGCTTGTTTTTAAATACTAACCCGCAGGTGGAAATGAATCGATGATGGCAAAGACTCCTGTCAAGATCTAACGGTGGTGATTAAGTCAAAGTCAAAGTAAAAATAAGTAAGTCAAGAAAAATCTAAGGATTGTGCTTCATCAGAAAAGATCTAATGAACACGCTTGCTATTAAATATAAAGAATACTTTTGACAAATTCGATGGTAGTACCAGATTCACTAATAGATCCAATGAACGTGCTTTCACCCTAGTTGACCAAGGTATGTACAAATATAAGTAAGATCGAAGACTACGTTATATCCCAATAGAATATGATGGTAGCGATGCATCGATTAAAAGAAGGTAAAAACAATGGATAAGGCTAACTAAATTTTAATTAAACCTAGTTTAATCAAATTTAACAAGGGTTTTAATATATTGTCTAATCATTTCCCCTTTTCGCTAAACTAAGATAATGAAAATTCCCAAAGCATGTTTTTTCTCTATCTAACCAACTGGTTATAAAAACATCCAAGGCTGCGATGGAACAAAGGTTGATCCAAAGGCGACAGTGCAACCATGAGACATAAAGGTTTGAATATGAAGATTAATTGTATCTTTTAATCTAAAGCATTTGCAGGTTTAATCATATCGACAGACGCGACATCCCTAGAAGACGAATCAACGGTGCCACTGGCCACGAGAGGGATGATCGATAAAGAATTCCCACATGAGTCCTAAAGTCAAAACGATCGCAAGTCAAACTAGATCCAACGACTATGTTTAAGGCTCAACAAATCCAACCTGTCTGAACGAGAGGAAGGTGATCATGGAATAATAAAACCTTTATTAAAAAGGAGAGCCAAGTCAAATCAATGGCTGCGTTATGATTTAAGTCGATCCAACGGTCGTTGTTCTTCCAAAGCTCAAGTTATATACAAATGGGAGATAAATTGTTGCGTTATATACAAATGAAATCAAAGGCTGCTGTCTTATCCAATATGATCGAATGATTGCGCTTGTTCACGGTTATTCAGGGAACCTTAAGGTATGTGTAAACGATCGGATGACTGAGCTTGGTTGAACATTTGATCTAACGAACCTGAAATATTCATAATAAACTTACAAGACACATTCCTCCCAATAGATATCCAATATGATGATAGGCACTCACATCAAGAATCAAATCTTATGGGGATCCCCAAGATGATTGCTGCCCAATTAAAAGTGTAATTGATCCGTAATATTTAATTATCATCCAGGGCCAAGGTGGCACAACGTTAAAAAAGAATCCACCACTACCACACATCATAGCTCCACATCAGAGGAGAAGAAGCTTCAGCGACCAATAGCAAAATTTTAAATGATTACAGGTACACAAACTAAAGAACCCAGGGACACATAGGATGAGGGAAACTACTCACCATAAAAACCCAACTTTGGAAGAAAATGTGTTGGCAAATTTCCTTTGGCCAATTTTAAAAAGTAGTTGGTAACACAGTATTAATGACAAAACATGAGAAAATATTGAACTCATTTCACCACCCAATATTTGAGCTCATGAAATCAATCAATCTTACCACCTGTCACAACCCGTTACCCTCGAATCCTATCAATAGGACATTAATTGATCTTGGGATCAATTAATATTCAACAAAAAGGGTTATATACCCTAAAGAAGTTTACAAAATTCCAATTTAGGAATTTTTAAGGAATTTAGGAGAGAAAATAATTAAACAAAAATAGCATGTTTAATGTTTAATAATAAGGTTAATTGTATTTAATCTTAATGTAATTAAATGTCCAATTCTTATTGGACCAAATTAGGCACTAGTATTATTTAATACTAAAAGCCTATCTTATTTCCCTCACGACATAATTTAGTTGGTGGAGAGAAAGGTGAGATTCTCTCCTCTATTGTTTAATTAGTGATGCTTTGGAGGGATGTGGACCAAAGGGGGACATAAAACAAAACAAAGGGACCACCTATCTTGTTCTTAGTAGGACCCTTTTTCTTTCCTACTTTTGGCTTATACTCCACATGGTAGCTTTAGGATGACTAGAATGGTAGGTGGGATTCTTCCAATTTCAATCTTGCAACACCCGTCTATCAAATAGTAGTAGATAGCCACCCCTTTTTATTAAAATAATTAGGTGTCCACAAAGTGGACCCAATTTTTATTGAACTTTAAAAGACTTTAGAATTATTAAAAAATATATAAGAATTATCCCATCCTTTTTGGAATTATCCATTTAGCTTCCCTACATCGATGGAAATAAAAGGGAGATCTCTCCTATTATCATTAATAGTCCTAGCTTTGTATCTATTCTATACCTCAACAGTATTGGTTTTGTATTTGTTCCCATGAAAAGGGAACACAAAACAAGAGAAGGTCACCTACCTTATCCTTATTTGGACTTCCTGGATTACCCTCTACGTGACATGATAAGTCTTAAGGGACCCAAGGCATATTTTAATAATAAAATAATAAGGCCACTATTTGGCCATAAGTGGGAAATTTTCCTATAAATAGAGGGAACCTTGGGAAGAAAGGGGTATCGAGGAAATCCTAGAGCTTAGGGAGTATGCTCTCCACTTTGGTGGATCAAAAACCAAAAATATTTGGGAGAGTACTAATATTTAGGTTTAGGCTAGGAAATCTTGGACTTAGGGAGTATGCTCTCTACCCTATTGGTAGATCAGAAACCAAAAAGTCTTTGGAGAGTACTAAGTCCTAAATTAAAGGCATTTGGCCAATATGAGTGGACTAAAAGAGGTAGATCTGGAAGTGAGCATGGATGGGAGCACAAAAATGAGGTAGGAGATAAGCTTTGGAGACTGACAACAGAAGACTAGTACAACCCAACTTGGTTTATGAGGTTGGATCTCTTCTTTGTAGAAGTGATGTTACATTTGATTTTGTAGGATAAACAAAGTCATGAATAATCATTTTTCTTTTGTATTGAGGAAATATTTAGAAAGTAGACTTTTAAAAGTATTGCAGAAATACTTGGAGGATAGCCTTCTTAATATATAATGAAAATGCTTAGATATTAGTTTTTCTAGAGTAATTTGGAAATACTAAGATAATGGACTTTTAAAAGTATTATGGTAATACTTAGATAACAAAATTTTTGACATATCATGGAAATATATCGTTGAGATGCATAGATATTTTATGGAAATCTATACTGATGATATGCTTAATTATATTTGAGGGAATACATTGTTTATTTGTTGAAAAAAATAAGAAAGCATTGAATAAATAAGTGATGTGGGGGTCCCTCTATATGGAAGAACTAGGAAGGTCTTCCTTGTGTACTAACCAACCTAGGGTGAATATTAACCCATGGTAGGTTAAATGGATGGCCACATGGTGGCTAGGAGTTAGAAGTGAGAAGGGGCTTAGGTAACCAATGGGGGCTAAGTGAACAGTGAATAGTGAATAGTGAATAGTGAATAGTGAATAGTGAATAGTGAACAGTGAACAATGAATAGTGAATAGTGAACAATGAACAGTGAATAGTAGTGAATAGTGAACAATGAATAGTAACTGGTGAATAGTAGATGAATAGTGGAAATATACAACCAGTTGGTAGGGAAAGGGAAATAACACCCTTTTTCTATATTTTAAATGTAATCAAATGCTTGCAAATTTTAGAAGAATATTTAGAGGAAATTATGGGGTTTCCTCATTATATCCAATCATACGATTAATGACCATACATAGTATTTATGGAAATTGGTATGATTTGGAAGTTAGAATGGATGAGAGGAGATTGAATCCTCTCAAACCATGAAATCTATAATAAATAACCAAGGAAAGAATAGACAAGGATCTATTCTTGGTTTGATGCATAGAAAATGTGAGATAAATACTACCTTAATATGATTAAGGTTCTAAATAAGGGTGGATGGAGAATCCATTCTTGAGGAAGTTATAGGCTTCCTTTTTCATACATTTAGTATGGAAACTTAGAGAAGAGAAGAATGGATTTGTATTCATTCTTGAGGGAGTTTATAAGGTTCCCTCCTAAGTTGATGAGACTTCTCCAAAATGTGATTCCAATGATTATCATAAACATATGTAAAATATTAACATTCATATGATGACTTTAAGAAAGGGACTGGTAGTTTCCTTAATTTGCATCATTGATTTTAAAGGAACAGGTGGATTCCTTTTTGGTATGAGAAATACCTTAATGTTAAAATGATGACTTAGAGAAAGGAATTGGGTAACTTCCTTAATTGCATCATAAACATGAGATGGAATAATGGTATTCCTTGACTTGTATCTGATTAAAAGGGATCGGTAGATACCCTTATGTACTTGTAATCTTGGTATCTTAAGTTTATGAATATGAGGAAAGAATACATTTTGGAGGCTGGGTTTTTCCCGTCAGGGTTTTCCCAGGATAAAACATTGTGTCACTCTATTTTGTGGATTGATGTGTTATTTCTTGTGCTTTTACTTCCAAACTGAAAATGATATATGTGGATGAGATGGTTAAATGATATAACGGAATAGTTATGCATGTTTACAATTGAATACTATTCATTCAACAATTTCATTTATGATGCTAAGAATGTATGCATAATTTCTAACATGTAGATGATTTAATGATATGTGTTTGTGCCATTTACTTTTCGAATTAAATTGGTTAAATGTTAATGATGAAGATAATTAGTTTTACTTCTTGTATTCAATAGATGTGTGGAATTCATAGAAGCTATTCATAATGGTATATAATTTCTGCTTAAGTGGATCTCTAATGTGATGTTTCAGATCTATGGTTATAATGAATATAATCTACCCTAAAAGGGCTCCATTATGTTCCTAAGAGACTTAAAGTTATATGATCATACTTAAGATGGCATTCCATGGATTCTTATCATGATTGTGATACTGTTGTCTTAGAAATATCTTCTAGATGAGGAGGATCATCTCTAAGACCTATGAATAACCACTAATAAGGTTATTTCATCTATGATGGTTTTCCATTGGTGTGGTTCTCCATCTTCAAGGCATTCACCTACGTACTGATCTTGGTGGACAATATGTTTATTGGTGATTTCCCTTCTATGGGATGAAACCTTACGCTTGGCCAGCGTTCTTATACCAATGGGGTATGAGGGTTTCGTAGAAGTTGATCACTTCTACCTTAAGAGACTCTGATCAAGTCTCAATAGCTCTTGATGCTATATGCCTTGATAAGCTTTGATCCAAATGGAATGAGTCTATCTTAGGTCATGACTATGTCTCTTGCCTCATGGAAAATGTAAGTGTGAAAAAAAAATGGTTGAGTAGTGACAATTGGGGTTGTTACACCACCCTGGTAATCTTGAGAAAAAAATGATATGCAAGAGGTACAGATAGAAAAAGAGTTTTGAGCTTTTCTTTTTAGAGAAACTAGACTAATTACCGTGAGTACAATGGCATCCTGGAGAGATGCTTTTGCACCCGAAGACACTAGAGAAGCAGTGAAATTCATTACAAACCGGTCACCATACTCTGATATTTTTGGACCGTCTATACTGGATAGCACAATGTATGACTTCACCCAAAAGTGTGGACCTGATAAGAAACCTACTCCAGCACAATAGTACGATATTGAAAACACATATATTAGGAGTTTTTATCGTGTGATGGAGAATGATAATAGGACCCCTTGGATAATGGCTGACCTATTTCATAAATCCAGGAGGTTATAGTACAAGGGTTTTCCCAGAAGTAACAGATGGACCAACAACCTTGGGAAGTGTATATGTTCAAAGGTTTACTTCTTCTCAAACTTGATGGCATGGTTAGCAGTGGCATACGACAAGAGGACTAGAACATTCCGAGATAATAAAGACCAACCAATGTTCAGCATCAAAGTTGAGCACATCAAGCAAGTTTTCAATTTGACAGAGTTTACCACCTGGTTAATAAAACGGGTAATTGAACTTCAATATAGAATGTTAACAAGATTAGAAGTTTTTAAATATTTTTTTGATACAAATCAGAAAGTAGTTGATCAATTCCTAATTAGGAAAATTGCTTTTAGGCCATGGGTCCAAAATTTTTGTGATATGGTAAATATTATCCTAGGAGTACACGATCTTAGTGTAGTGAGCAGAAGAGTTTTATATTTAGTAGCGCAATGCAATCGAGAAAATAATACCCCAATTTATGCATGGGAACTAGAATTGAGTAACCAAATGTACGAGCATATGACAGAATTGAAAAAGGCTATTTTTGAAAAAAGGTAAGAGATGCCTTGTTTTTCACAATACTCAAATTTTATCCACCTGATAGCAGGGCAATTGGGAGAAGAAGCCCAAAAAAGAGTAGAAGTAGTTAATAGTCCTTACATCCAGACCAGGTTTTGGAGAATACATGATGGGTGCACTTACATGGGCTGGTTTTACGACCATTTTATGGTAGAAATCCATTGGACTTTAACCAGCATACTCCCTGAAAGGCTAGGGCCAGGAGAAAGGGCTTTCATCAAATAAATGGAGATTGAGGATTTCTTTTTCTCCTAAGGGTTCACCTATATTAGGCTCTATGGAGACAAAATTCCCCCTAAGCTATTACCTATGTATTGTCCATTGTCCATAGCAGATCTAGAGCTATGTAGGCAGGTGGCCAAGGAAGCTAAGATGAGACTAGTGAAGAAATATGGTAAATTACCTTGGCTCAACGTTCCCTATCGCTTTGGAGACTATCTATTTTTTGGCTACCCTACACTGCTCAAGGGAATGTTTGATTTAGACAATATGGACTTCGACGAGATAACTTGGAGGTTTTGTGAACCTAAAGGAATATACAGTAAAATTATGGAAAAATGAGAATATGCTTGAACACAACATTGAAAAGACACTTATGAAGAAAGATTATTGGAAGCTATGGAAAAAGGAACAGATTTGCAGGTTGTATAGAATGAATTCCCTCCTAAAGATAGAGGCAACACTTAGATTCATGAAGCCTATGATTACCCTACAAAATTGAGAAGGCTTAGAGAAGGTTCAGTAGAATTTGTAGCACCTATTTTACTTGGAGCTGCTCAAGCAATCAAGGAAGACCCTTTATTAGAGTTAATATAAGAACAATATATTGATCAAATGGAGGTCATTGTGAATACCACATACATAGTAGAGCAACAGGTCAAGCCTCCTAGAGGTTATCATCTTAGAATAAAGGCAGCACCAAGCACTTCCTAAGAAGTTTCCAAAAACCCAAGCGGAGCTAAAGGGAAAGATATTATAACCACACTTGCTCAAAAGTCTTCTCTCCTAGAACAAGCTATAATTTCCATTTTTGATAGAGTATTAGCTGTAAAAAGTGTGAAGAAATTGGCACCCATGGCCATCCCTGCCTCTCTAAAAATAAAATTCTAGAAGATTAAAATTCCATCAGTAATACAAATGTATATGAGAAGAACATGTGGATTTGGGAGTCTGTTCTGAATTCACCAAGTGAAGAATCAAATAGAGATAAACACTATAGAAAATAAGAAGCCTAAATTGTCCTTACCTTCTACAAAGATATTTTTGGAGAGGACAAATGAGCAAACTACCTTTACAGCTGCAAATGAACAGGAATTACAACTTACAAATGAACCACGATTAGAAACATTTGTGTCAGATATACCAGAAGTAAATCTTCCTTCCCTGCAAGACCCAATTGTCTTCAAAGTCAATGAGGATATGGGAGGATCATCAGTACTAGAAAATGAAGGCAACATGGTCAAAGTTGTCAAGGCAATGCAAAATAAAACCATGGACCAACTAATCAAGAAAATTGCATAATTAAAGAATCAATTGAAAAGAGAAGAGAAGGAAAAAGCTAAAATGAAAGTATTGATAAATAAACAACAAGAAGAATTGGCACAAAAAGATACTCCAAAGGCAAAACCTCCTTCAGTGGTAAGGATTCCAAATCATATCTATTATCTAAATGCAATGAAGTAGAAAATATCAATAAAAATATGAGCTCATGCCAAAGGGCTCATCGAGATGTTTAGGCATATTAGGGTGATTCAAATAACTACTCGATAAATACAAGCATTGATACAGGAGAAGGAAGAAGACTTTAAAGTCATTCGTCCTAACCTTGACGTAATGGGAGATAATTTTGAAGAGTTGTAGATCCAAGAGATAATAACAAATGATGGCAGTAAAATACAGTTCAATATTGAGTTCCTAAAAGCGGCCATGTTTGGGGAAAACCATGAAAGGTGGATCAGTGTTGTTACTGAAATGGATAATATGATAGAAGATGCAACAAGAAAAATGGTAGATATTAGCTTATCCTTAGACCAATTCTTGGAAGCCCCCAGTGTAGAAGAGCTACTCAGGTATATAATAGAAATATTTAATTGTGAGTCATATGATGAGTCAGAAATGACTAGACAATCTACCTTTCTGGTAAATACAGTGGAGATGTTGCTCTTCCAATATGAGATAAACAAACCCATTATTTCCACACATAAAAATAGAATTTTACAAGAAATGAACATGCTAAGGTTTGCTGCAACTTATGACATAGAAGTTTGGAGACTAATCAACAAATAAATAAAGTGGCTACAACAAGGTCAAAAGGGAAAAAAGGTTGAAACATATAGTCAACAACTGGAAATGAGCTCAACTCTTCCAACTAAACAAGGATCTATGCCAACATAAAAAGTCTTTGAAATAGCAAAAGAGTCAAGTGCTCAAAGGGGGATAGTTCAAGAGGAAGCAGTTGAAGAGAAAACAGTTGAAAAGGAAGTAGTGGAAGAAAAAATAGACTCTCCAAACACCACCATTACTGGTTGAAATAAACTATAGTTTGAAAATGTCAAAGGAAAGTGTACAACATAAACAAAAAAAAAGATAGTGGAAGCCAGCTGTACCAGTTTTGAAGATCAACTCAAAAGAGGACAAGTGTAAGGCTAAAAATAAAACAAGAATAATAGATTCAAGAACCCAACCTATAAGGAGTGCTCAGGTTCAGAATCATCATCAAGAAATTAGAGAATAGCATTTTTGCTAAGAGGTATACTAGAGTGTCCTTTAGAGTTGTGTTGTTATATTTCCTTTTCGTATCTTTTTTTCTCATTCATTCTTATTTCTTCCCCATTATGTGTAGGATTTTGATAGGAAAGTACCCAAGAAGCTGAAAATATTTCTAGACTATTGAGTCAAATATCTGGAGACTTTTCTGTTACCACATTGGAACAAGGAGAGTAGGAGATTTCTGTTACATTATTTCAATAGAATATCTTCATTGTATTGATAGTTTATGAGAGAAAACAAAGTTTAAAAGCTTCTTGCTTACTCTACATGTAATGACATTTTAAATCAATACAATTCTGGATCTTTTTCCTATCATTTCTTTGTATCATTTTGGTGTGTTATTGTGTAATGGATTACATTATTTGAATGCATTATATATGTTTCTTTCATTGGTCAGCTTTTAGTTTTATTACGATATTCGAATAAGTCTAAGAGCACCAATTTTATTTTCCCCATTCTCTCTGTTCATGTTAACATTGTTGTTAAATTACTATAACAGCCCAATGAATCTAGGCACCGGTCTACATAAGACATAACAAATGGTTATTTTTTTGCTTGGTCATTTTAATACTTATAGTGTTACATTAATCTGGAGCGTGTAATCATCATTTTATTATAAAATTACCGCTAGGGTCTCCTTACCCATTATGTAGTTTTTCAATACTCATGTTTATCAAAACAAAGAGGTAGGTTGACCAGAATCTGTAATAGCTCGTTGGTTTCAAATAGTTTCTTGTAGCGTGATAATCGAATCCTATGGATGCAAGAAATGATTCCAACAGTTTGGTCACAAATAATCCAAATAATACAATATCATTTAATCTGGTAATACATGGGTGATTGCATTAAAATGTAAAATATATGAACCCACTGTCTAGGGTTTTCTTACCTAACTTGGTTTGTCTAGAGTCATTCTGATAATCTATTCATATGTCAAAGTGGTAGATCCACCAGAGTCTACAATACTCATTGTGATTTTTGGGATTCCTGTGATGTAAAAAATTTTAAGGAGGTAAGTAGGAAATCCCCACAACAAGGCCATAGAAGAATTGAAGCAAAAGCTATAGAAGTATTGATATCGAAAAGGCCATAAAAGCCTTGATACTAAAAAGGTCGCATGAGTTTTGATACTAAAAATACTACAAAAGTCTTGATACTGAAATAGGCCACAAAAGCCTTGATCTTGAAGAAGAATTTGAAAGGAATATCTGATTTAAAAGTAGATTAATATTTTGGTATTAATGTTTTTGTTGTAGGGAAAGAAGATTCAGTGAGTTGCAAAACTTACTACAAAAAAATGAGAAAGGGTATCTTCTTTAGAATCAATTCAGCACTTGAAGCAAAGGAGATCAGGAGAAGATCTCATTGAAGGACTTCCAGACTTGGAAGAAGGAGTAGGAGAGTCCTGTTCAAATCCAGAAGTAGCATAATCAAATATCCAAGATTAGATCACATTGTAAATAATTCTAAGAGCATAAGGTTGAAGAGGTCTTAAGGGAAGACCAGTAGAAGCTGCAAGATCAAAGACCTTGGGAAGGTCTCATCGAGCATCTAAAAAAAGTTTAGGAAAGCCTTATTGGAGAAATCATAAAATAAGATATCATTGGAGAAATCCACTACCAAGGAGAAGCTCTCGATAGTGAAGGACTTGGAACAATTATCACCATCCAAAAACAAGCCCAAGAGAAGGAGAATTTGGCAAGGAGTGCCAAATTGTAGAAGAAGAATCTAGTTAAAGACATCAAGACATTCAAAATATTGAGAAGAAGATCCTACTTGAAGTCAAAATTCGATAAGAAAGACTTGAATATAGAAGAAGCTCATAAAATCTAGGAGATTTGAAGATCACCTCTCATAGCAAGAAGACACCACTTTAGAGACAAAGACTTCTCCAAATATATAGCAGAAGGAGAAGATTACAAGAGGAGAACAAACCACCAGATCGTAGCCTCATGAAAGAAAGTTTGAGACCATCAAGGAGCTGCTCAAAAATTATCTATAAAGAGCTGCAAAATACTACTCGAAGCAGTAACTTGGTGATCTTAGACACCAAGATCCACATCCTCTACAGAAGTGGCAAAAAGAGCTAAAAAAGATTACAAAAAGGTATGCAACTATTGGTTCTAACTAACTATTTAATTAGACTTCTTATTATAATCATTAGAGCACCATATTTGGATTAAAGTTGCATGAAGAAAAACTAAATGACAATCTTCAAAAGTGCAAATAAGAAAAGGCTCATTTGCATATTAATTAGTAGTTGTTTAGATTTTAGAATTATATCTATCAACTACCTATCATATACTCTAGCAATAGAAAATAAGACTAAGTCCTACAATATTAGTTTTAGTGAATCCGCAGAATAACTTTTAAAGATTCATTTTAAGTTATTCTTGATTAGTTGTAATAGATTGATTAAAGTGCATTATCTTGAGAGTTAATTGGAGTAATAAGGTAGAATTGTTAGTGCATTAAAAATAAAGTATATTAGATTTATTTTGCACTATTATACTACTCTCAAAATAAATTATCTCTTGTGTTCTTGAAGGGCACAAAATATGATTTGTATCAATTATCTAAAGATACTATTGAAGCACAAAAATATGCAACTCATAGTGGCCGAAAGAAGCCACCCAGAAAGGTTAGAATCCTCCAAAAATTGGAGAAGAATACAACTAACCAAAAATAAAAATAGAAGCTTCAATATTGAGACTTGGCGAGTCTCAAATCCAAAGCATTACAAGATTGGATGCAAGAAAAAATGCAGAAAATTGCATAAACTAAAAAGCTTTTATCTACTATTTTTTTTAATATCTAAGATTGGATTTATTATAAAAGTATACAAGCAAAAAGGGGAAGGTGTCTACTCATAAAAGGCAACCTCAAAACCCTTATATTTCAGGAAGAAAAATCTGCCATAAAACCATAATTTCAGATCTAAAATAAGAGTGCAAAAGAAGGAGGTTTATGTACAATATATAGTACATTTTACTACAACATTTTAATCTATTTTTTAATAGCCCAAGAGTAGATTTGGATGTGTCCCAAAAAGGCACAATATCAATAGGAAAAGCAGTCAAGAAAGGCCGAACGTAAGCACTCTTCTTCCCAAGAAATAGGAGCCATTCAAAGGGATCATATTGGATGGATGAACCTACAAAACAAAGCCCCCAAGAGGTTATCATGAAAGCTACATTTACGTAGAGAAAAGAGTGTACATATACCAATGTACAAAAACATGATATGGACAAAAATGTGAGATGAACAACATCTAAAAGGCATATATTTCTACCAAAGACAAACAAACAACATCTACACTATAGATATGCACATGTATTAATATGTTGGAGATATGGAAGATAAAGAAAAGAGGAGCTACATTCAGAACTTGGTGAAGATCATCCACCAAATGAAGCATCAGATTCGCTATTCAAGATCCATAGCACATCATCAATCCACCTGCAGAAAATGAGTTTGCTTTGTACTCAAGAAATGTAGCAAAGAAAAGGAATGGCAGATGAAAAGACCTAAGGAGTTATAATAATATCTTTGGAAGGTGTTAAGGTGAAGGTCTACATGCAGAGAGTGTGAATACCACCTGGCATCAATCTTCTAAATAACACGTGTTACAAGAATGTCATATCTCAATCCTTAAGCATACATTTCAAGAAATTTTATCAAGAATACGTTACATGAACTTTGTCTCTCAATGCACAAGAATATGTGGTGACACTTGTTATTCTCCTCAAGTTCCACATGAGTGAGCAGGCATTACAAAGTGACCAACCATGTTGAACAAGAAAGAGTTATGAAGAAGGAGCGACCATATGTAACAAAAATGACACGTGTCACAAGGCTTGAGTTTGCTCCTCTAATAAGAGTGCTCAAAGTCCAAATATCACAACAATGCAAAGAGACAACAAAACACAGTCAAATCCAACCAAGCACAACTTGGAAGGAAGGTAGAAGGAGCATTTAAGTCTCCAGGTATTTGAAGGTCAAATATTTCAAATTTAGTAGCATATACATTCTAGCATTAAAGACGAGCATCTCCATTGATTCTAGCACCCAAGGGAGCCTTATCATTGTTGTTACATTAAAAAAAGAGAACATCAAAAAATGAGGAGACTAGCATAAAAAAGGTAAGGGTTAAATCCAAATTTATTATTGCTTTCAACTTTGGAGATATAAGGGTTATAAACTAAGGTAGAAAATTTAGTGAAAGAAAAATATTTGCATCTCAACATAGGAGAAATAAGAAATTCAACTTGGATAAGTTTCTTTGATATTTTGCAAATATTATTGATTTTCTAATTTTCCAAATTTAGGAGTGATAAGGGTTACAACATCAAACTAGGTCTTTGGAAATTAGAAATTAAAACCTAAGGGTTATAAAAATAGGTTATTAAATATTTATTTTTAAAGTTGGAAATTAATATTTGCTTGTCTCTAAATTTCTCAAAAGGGACAAAAGGAATTCAACATTAAAACCTCTTCAAAAATTAGAAAAGTGCTTAGTTCAATTAGGAGAAATAAGGTGTTAGAAACATTGATTTTTGACTGTACAAAATCAATCATAAAATTGAACTTTATTTTTACAAAAGCACTATATCATACTCCAAAACATTAGGGAGTCATAAGGCATTCTATAAAACTTGATCAAATATTTTCAAGTTGGGAAGATATAAGCTTTCTTCAAAACCTAAAAATTAGGTGTTCATACTCTCATTACTAGGGAGACATAAGGAAGCCTACAAATTTAAAAGATTACTAAATGTTTCATCAAATCAAGCTTATATACTTCAATCAAGGTTTGCATATCCTAAGACTAGGGAGCTATATGAAGATGTCTGCCAATAAGTGCTTCAGAAAGGAAAACGCCAATGCCATAAAACTTGAGATCATGAATCTACTCAAGAAATCAGAAGGAATATTAAATCTAGCTTCAAAAGTAATCCATAGTGAAGCTTTAGAAGATAATTTTGATACTATGGAATGCTATCTTCAAACTCATCTCAATGAAGCAATTGACGATGGAAAAAGTGATATTTTAATTTCCTTAGACTTTGCAAGAATATTATACATGGCACTGCTCACATATAAGCACTACAAGGTAGAAAATGAAGAGCAAAAAAGATAGATAGAATTACTCAAAAAGAAGTTAGAACTTGATGAATCTTATCTAGAAAAGTTTTTTCAATCCTCATGCAGCATCAATACTTCATGTTGTACTAACTCAAAGTCTTATCATGATGCCTTAAGTGATTTTTCAAAAAATTTTGTACATATTAAAGATAGGAAAGGATAATCACCTTCACAAGAACCAAGTAGCAACTCAAACTCCTTTGAGAACATAGAAACCAGAATCAAAGGCAAAGCTAGAGATGAAGAATAAGACAAAGGCAATAAAGGAGGAATACAATGTAAATTCAATTGAAAGAAGAAGCCTCAACTCCATTCTACTCTGCATCATATGAAGACACAGACCACATATTGAACCTGAACACAAAGAATGCAGAGGAAAATACAAAGTTCAAGAAGAAGAAGATGAAGATATTTAAGACTAAAAGTCTTCACTACCCAAATAATGTAATACAAAGGGATGTTATAAATATATTATATTACATCATTTGAGTTATGTAAATGTATCTTCCAAGGTACATACTTAGGATATTAGATTACTTTAGGGGAAGTTATCTAGTTACTTCATGCAATGTAATAAATGAACAAGTGTCAATGTGAAAATTGTAAATGTGCAAGGTATCACTTGTACATCTAGATAGAGTGTTGGCCAAGTATCCTATTTTACCTGTATAAGGAAGGTCTCATTGTTATATAGAGATGAACAGGGAGATTTGATGACATAGTAGCTTAGGGATCTTGGTAGGTAGTACAATTATGTATGGATCACCATCCATTGGTGATGGGTGCAATGTAGTCCAATAGCTTTATTGATGGAGTGCCCATTTCCTCCATAGCTACATTGTATTCATTTATATATCATTTATGTTTATTGCATATCTCAGTCATCTAGCAGATTTACTTTCTTTCATATTATTCTACATATCATGATTGCTATCTCCATTGGCATATTATATCAAAAGCTAACACACCACACTCAAGAACCACCATCACATATCCCTCACACCCATAATAATCCTCATCAACATCATCAATATTCACCCTCAAGATTTCATGTCCCATAAACACCATCTTCTTATCCTCACCACCATCATCATCATCTCTATTCACAAGAATCATATCCCCTCATTGAGCCATATCATACGACTCATCATGGCACCCATTGCTTAGCTCCCCAAATCACTCTTAATATATTCCAATAGTTGGCCAACAAATTCAATAGTTTGGAATCACAACTCAGAGGCATGGGATATCAAAAGCTAACCTTGAGTTAAATTCAAAACTACCCCATAAATCCCTTGATCCTAGTGATATCTTATCCTCACCTATTTGAAATGCCTAAATTTGAAAAGTTCAAGGGTAAAGAGGATCCTCAAGATCACTTGAGTACATTCTTCAACACTTGTTATCTCATCAATGAGATATACCCCATCATTCTTCGTACCTTTTCGCTATTCCTTATGGAAGGAGCTTTGGATTGGTACAACCATTTACCTAGACATAACTTATATAATTTCAAATAACTGGCCAATCTCTTCTTAGAGAATTTTTCTCTAAATATTAAGAAGAAGACCATCTTAAAAAATCTCACCAACCTTCATCAATTTGATGATGAATCTATCCTTAATTATAGTAATCGATGGAGAGCGATGTTGACTAAGTTACCCTTCTCCATTCCAACCATTGAGCTAACTTGGATGTTCACATGGAGTTGTTCCAAATAAATATCCCTTCTTATTCAACTCCAACAATACCAAATAATTGAGGAAGCTCTCACTCAAGCCAAAATCATTGAGGATATCAAGATCCAAGGAGAAATCAAGCTCTAAAATAAGGAATGGCCAGGTAAAAATAAAAAGGGAAACAACACAAACAATCAATCTAAGCCTTCCCAAATGAACCAGGTAGTTTTGAGTGGCCCGACCACTCAACATCCCCAAAAACAACCTCAACCTCCACCACAAAAACCTTCTTATCCACCATAGTAATCGAAATACAATACCATGCCACCATATACCCAAAATCAAAACACCACTCATCAAGAAACACACCCTCAACAACCCCAATACAATTTCATACCCCTCTTAGAGCCCTTGTCCAACATCTTTCAGAGACTCATGGATGCACAACTGATCTCTTTTCTTGAGATAAAACCTAAGGATCCAAAAAAACCTTGAGGAAGAGGATATAGAGAAGATAGTTATTGTATCTACCATTGACAAAAAAGTCATGATGTCGATAAATACATCCTACTTAAATACAAAGTGCAAGATTTGATTGAAAGGGGGTTTATCAAAGTTGACAACCCTCTTGCTCCCCCTAATCAAAATATGGGTATATATCAAACCCCATTACCACAACATGGTGCAAAACAACCAATATTGGAGACACTATGGTTGTACCTCAACTAAATCAGGTTAATCATGTCAACAATGACCTGAATTATTGAGGTTTTATTGGTATGATTATGTGGCTATAAAAAATCAAAGATACCTAGACCCACCTACACAAATAATTAACCCCTCAAATGTGTCATCCTCATCAACTATGCCACCTTCACTAGTGCAAGTCAATATTACATCTCAACCTCAGCTAGTCATCCATCTCAAAATAGGCTTATCCACAACCTCAAAATAGCCTTAACTAAGCTCTCAATTTATGAGTTAATACAATAATCATCTCCCCATTAAGAGGAGGCACTAATGGAAATACTCAAAGCTATAGAGTTGCAAACCCATGATCCCAATACTTTTTCCAATTTTATAGGTAGCATTCAAACTTGTGCCTCACTGACAATCACATTCTATGATACTAAAATTAAGACCGTCTTGGTGGAAGAAACAGATCCACCATTGCATATTATGGAAACTAATGACAAAAAAATATTTAAACATATCTTTATTGAAATGGGCTCTTCCATCAACATCATAACATCATCTTCTCTCAAACATCTTAATATTCCACTCAATTACATTACCGATTGTACCTTCACGCTATGGGTATTCAACAATACCTTATGCTTAACGTTAGGAATAATTATCCTCCCTATCTAAGTAGGGGTCTAGACTATCCAAACTCTATATCATGTCTTGGATGGAGATATAAAATACAATGTACTCTTAGGTAGACCATGAATATGGGATGTATGATGCGTACCCTTAACTTTACATCATTATATCAAGTACACACACGAGGGTCACATCCATTGTATTCCAATGAACAATGAATTGTTCAAGTATTTCCATATGGTCACATACTTACATGAGTTTCCACTATATTCAATGCATATGTCTCTCATCCATCATCAAATAATCTCATCATATCATCCAACCTCATCTTCTACTCCCTCACCTATCCCTCACATTACCAATCTACAACCTGCTCACTTGATCTCATCCAATTTGATTCATCATTCTTCAAATTTGGGCACCAACTACACCCCTAATTTTTTCCCAAATCACAATCATGCATCTTCTTCATACTCTTCATCTCTTCATCCTCAACAATACCCACCTTCTTCCTATCCTTCACCCAATGCTCAACTATTCCATCCTTCTTATAGAACACAAGTTGCTTCACCCCATCCCCAATATTTTCATCCTTCATATTCTTCATACACCATTCTCTCATCCTCAATGGCTCAACCTCTATCTTACACCATGTTCATTGCATCCACATTGAATCATCCTCCACCTCTAATTCTAGTTTTCAATCACCATACACCAACTCCATCTAGATCACACCCTTCTAGTTATTCCACTAATCTCAACCACCATCTTAGGGTTTCTACTTCTACTCCCACCGCTTCTCCTATCAAATAGCCTACAAATACTCTCCCTTCTTCCATTATCGCTCTTTCTACCTCCCCCACACTTGCACCCACACAGACATCCCTGTCATGACCTTCCCTTGGCAGACTTTTTTATTTGATGGGTTTGACTTTGCTATGTTGTTTTGATGATGGAATGACTAACTATCTTGTGATTGGATAATGCAAGATATTTATTTCTTCAATAGAAATAATGTGCTCTATGAATGAAATGATGGATTTTTGCATGTGTAAGGGATGTATATTATTTTATGGAAAATATGGTGTATGGAATAATTGGCTATTTCTTGTTGGTTTATACAAATATATCATTTTCAAAGAATATGATGTTGCTAAGGATGATGTATTGTTGCAAGAATAATTTCCTTTCATAGGAAGAAGAAGAATCTAGTCACCAATAATGGGGTGTTATTACAAAAATAAAATATATAATATCCTTGTCAATAGATAGTAAGACAACAAGAGAGTGAGTGTTTTATAATTATTAAGTTACGTCATGAATTTTATAGAAGAAAAACTATATTAGTGATTGAGATTTATTCTTCACAATTAACTCAATTTGGATATATAGTTTATGAAGTAATTCATTGTAAAGGGATAAAATATCGTATGAAAGTAATTGAATCATTAATCCACTTAATTCAAACTAACAACCAAGATTTGAATGCATTGAGATTCCAATGATTACTAACAGATATGTGAGATTTGGATATTGTCACACTCGGTAGTGGGAAAGAGGGAGGACCTCCTCATTATTACTAAGAAAGTAGGAAGATAGGTGGATGGGAGATGACACGATACTCAATTTGGAAAAAATAAAGGAAGGAGACTTGGCTGGAGGAGCGACTACATCCTGTGGAGATTGAGGAAGAAAACTAGAAGCAATCAAAACACCCAATAAGGCTTGGTTATTTCATATAGAGGATCTGAATGTAGACTCTTTGGAATGCAATACATCTTGTGCTTTCATGATGTATAGATATATATATTTATGTATTTTTGAAAGTACATTGGTGAAGTATTTAAGTTGCTTCAACCATATGTTCTATTGGTTGCTAATATTTTCTTTAAAAATAAAATGAGTTACCTTTATTGTTGGTTTGATACACTAGTATGTCTGTGTAAAGTTTGAAGAGTCTGTGAATGGGTAGTTTAAGGTGAAATCAACCCACAATAAGATATTCTTGAGTATACACTTGTGTTTTATTGATAAACTATTAAATTGTGGTAGTTATTCCCTCAGGTTGAGTGATAGAGGAGATAAGTTATGGTATAGGAAACCTCTAAAGGTGAAGTAATGGATCTATTGAAAATATTGGAAGTGTTTTCTAGAATATGGTTGGTATTCAATTTTACTTCTATTAAACCACTACTCAAACAGAGTAAGATTTGTTACTTTGCATTTTATTTGGATTTTTGCACACTAGTAGTGTAGTGGGACGTCTAAAATTATATAGGAATCCATTTAGATTTCACTGCGTTGTTTTTTTTCCAGTTTGTGTGAACTAGAAAGTAATGTGTAAATCTCCTGTCAATAGGTAGAGAAGTATTACTTTGTTGAATGTAACACTTATGGCTCTTTGAAAATCTTTTTTAAGAACGAGGTAGGATTTTATTTTCTTTGTTACACAAAATTATTTAAAACCAGTTTTATGCCATCTCCATTTTGAGCAATTTATGAAGATTGAAATAGTGGTAAGGGTTACCAATGTTAATAATGTTTGAGTTGAAATGTGGTAATAATTAACCCATTTTAGAACATGGAATTAGGGTAATTAAGTATTTAAATGCTTCTTGAGACCACCTTTAATAGATAAGTAATGGTAAAATTTTAATGTACTTTGTTAAAAGAAGAAGAGGTAAGATATCTAGCTAGCAAATGGTGAGAAAAATGGAAAAACGTCTATGTGATATGTGTAGACTTAACTGATATTTTCCAGTAGGTCACAGATGGTGTATTCTATTTTGAAAAATTATTAATGTCCTACGTATTATGATAGCATCTAGACTAAACCGACAATGAACTTTTCTTCTTCGATCTCTTAACTAGTTGTTCGCTTGTAAATAGGTTTCTTTTTACTATCGGGTCTCAAAAGAGCTTGAGATAAGCGGAGTCAAACTCTTAATTCAACTTCAAATTTAAGGATTAGTTCAAAGAGATTTGTGAGTATCTTATTCTTAAGAAGATGATGTATTAAGTGAAGTTAAAGAGGTTTTGGTGCTAGTTTGCCAACGCTCCAATATTGGAGTTATAATGTAATTATGGATGAAAATATTCATTCATAATAAGGATATAGAGGGAAAACAGAGAGTTTATTGAAAGATATTAATAGATTGATATGTTGTATCTCATTGTAAAGTAAAAAATTATTTTATAGAAATAAAGAAGATGATTTTAATACTGGGTTTTCCCTTCAGGGTTTTTCCAGAGCAAATGGACTGTTGTGGAATCTTGCATTAGGAAGATGTTTTGTTTTATATAGTTTGAAATTTATATGTATGGAAAATTATTATTGAATACTAGATAATTGCAATATGAATTAAATTTGAATGAAAACTATGTATTAACTTTACAACTTTGGGATAGAAATATGATTGAAACTATGTGTTGTTTTTAATCCATAGAGTGTTAGAAGTATGATTGAAAATTTGTGTTGATATCTCTTGTAAGTCAAAATGTGTTAAGTTTATAAACTTAATAAGTCATGAACATGGATTTCTAAGGAAGAAGAGTTTAAAGACTACATTTTTATATAATGTTTATTTAAGATCTCGAATTGGTCACTTTATTTATAATGAAAATATAAGGGTTCTAATTCCTAGAATTAAGTAAATAAATGAGTTGCCATAAGAATTTAATAATAGAGTTATTACGATACTCAATAATGGAATAGAGTAACCCAGGTGTTGTAGGTGAGATGGAGAGGAGAGGGTAATCCTCCAAGGGAGGTCCCAGGTTCAATTCTCGACCCTACCAAAAAGTTGAATTGGATACCCAAAATCCAATTGATAATGTTGGTGTGGGTAGGGCTGGGTGTGACTCCCGGGTGACTTTAATGGTGTAGAAACCCCTGGTTGTGGTCTCTCAGACCAAGGCAGCCCCAAAAGGGTTTTTTTTTTTAAATAATGGAATAGAGTACCCTTTATGATTTTATTATGCAAAGAGTTTGTCCAAATATACTTCCACAATTATGGTGAAATGAACCACCAATGGATTGTCAAATCTCAAGGAGATGATTTGGAAAGAATAAACCCTCAAGCTCAAGACACTTACACAAAAATAATTGTGTACGGTAAAGAACAAGAGGTTGTAAAATATCAAGGACATGAGTTGGGAAGAGTAATTCCTTGTGCTTAAGACACTTATGCAAAAGGACTTGTGTAAGGATTTGAACAATGGGTTAAATACTCTTAAGAACATGATTTATAAAGAATAAACCCTTGTTTTCATAATGCTTTTGTAGATGGATTTGCGTAAGGCATAGAAAAATTGGCATCATTTTGAAAGATTGAAATGAATGAGCTAACTAAAAAAAAAGATATAACTTGAGATGAATAACTTAAAGGAATAGGTAGTACCTAATACTCATGTATAGACTGATATATACATGGAGTAGGAATATGTGTATTCAAAAAAGGGGATAAATAAAATAGATCATACTCAATAAAGAAATAAAATGGCTTAGTAACTAGTAGAATTTAAGTTAAAAATGTTCAGAATAGGTTAGAAAAATTTTGCTAGTGACATTTGGTATTAGAGCATGGTTCATAGTGGAATAGGCTCACTACGCAAAACTAGTTTTGATGTGTAATAGAAAACATATCTATGTAAGAATTATACGTTGTAAAAAAATAATAGTTGCTAAAAGAAAACCTATCTAATTATTTATGATAATTAAATAGAGTTGATGATAGGAGAAACCAACCAAAGAAGAGGTGGTGAACCAACTCCTACTATCTCTTCTATGTGTGGCCAAGGACAATGCCACCAAAGAGAAGGAGAGGAAGTGTTGCCCCATCGACGAGATAGATATGATGGACTAATGTAGAGGATAGGAACCTGGATGTAGGTTTAGAGAATCCTAGTAATGAAGGGGAGAATATCATTGCGATAGTGGCCCTACTTTGGGAATAGGTAGAAACACAAAAATAGTTGCTGGACACTGTGTTAAGTCAGGAAGCATAGGCTGAAAACTCTAGGTTGGGATAGGCAAATGAACCCCTTACCAAAGCACACTAGGCTAGGGTTTGAATTGAGGCTGAGTTGGGAAAGGAAATTAAATATTTAGAGTCTTCGAAGTTCAATGGAGAGGAATATGGTGATAAAGCTAAAGCTTGGTTGAAAGAGATAGAAACCTACTATAATATGAATAAAATTTTCTTTGGCACTCAAACATCATATGCCACACTACATTTTCTAGGTGATGGCTTGGATTGGTGGGAAACTTATAGTGAGGATTGAAAGCTTATGATTATAGTCAACTTAAAATGAGAATTTGTAGTAGCTTTTAAAGAGATATTACTCACAAAACACTTTTATTCCTAGAAGTTTGAGGAGTTCACTAAAATTTTGCAAGAAACTACGATAGTGGAATAATATTATCAAATATTTGTCAAGTTGCTAAAATATGTGCCTGCATATAATGATAAAATGAATATCCATAAGTTTATACTAGGATAATAAACTAGAATAGGACAAGAGGTAGATATGTGGGAAAATACTACTCTACAAAAGGCCTATGATTTGGCCAGAAAAGGTAAAACATATATCAAAATCTATTTAGATTATGAAGGTTTATATGAGCAGGGCAAAGAAGCACTAAGGAAAAGAAACAATGTAGGATTTGTAAAGTGGTAAGAAGAATAGACAATAAGAACTCCTCCAAATAGGATCAAAAGAATGAAAAAAATAGGGGAATTTTAGAAGAATGTTCTAAGGGAAGAACCACAATTCCAAATATTGTAACAATTGAAACAAAATATCATATCAAGGATAAACTAACCCTCCATCAGTAGTGAAAGTAGGTGATGGGTAGAAATAGAAAAATCATCCAATATCCAAGATAGGATGTTTTGAATATGAAGGACCGCATTGTGCTAGTAATTGCCCATGCAGAGCAAAAACGAGTTCAAAAGAAAAGGAATCGATGTACAAAGAATCTGCACCCAAGAAACCTGCACACAAGATTTATGTAGCAACTAGGAATTAGAATTTGGATGGGCAAGCTACTCCACTATTGATAAAGGATAAAATTTTGGTAAAAATATTAAAATTTTGATTGATAGTGGTGCTACGAACAGTTTTATTTTCACTAGTTTAATTAAGGATATACTAGAAAGGCCAGGAATATTGGCTCATGGGTGGAAAGTCAAGTATGGTTCAATATAAACCTACTTTGTTAACCAGTGCTGTAATAACCCTTATATCATAACCAAACAAACTTAGGGAGATTTTTTTTAATTTATAAGCTTACATCATTATTTCTAGTTCATGTCTGAATTCAAGTATCTTCATGTGGTTCTCTTATTGATGAATATCTAAGTAAGTCCAAGGCTGCACTTCACAGGAAATCAACATGGTTAGTGTCTATCCTATGTATAGGAGTGGGCAAGCCCCTATAATGACCTGTAAGTAAGGTTTATTTACCATGCACTTGTGAAATTCTCCCGTCTATTTCAACATGAATGCCCTTTTTCCCTTACTAGTTTAAATCAAACATTAAACTAGTCTTTTATGTTAGGTTTATTTTAACCTATACACTAGGCGTATGCCTTGATGATTATTTTGTTCTTCCTTAAGGATAGAACAACAATCATTGCAATGCTTAACTTTATTAAATCCATAATAATAAGTTAAGGGTGTTATCACACAAACCCACGTAGACTTGTGAATGCCTACCATTAAACCTTACTCGAATTATTCAACCATAATATCCATGAAACTAGATAACATTCACATTATCCCTTATGTTAACTTCATTGTTATTCACTAAAAATACATATTTAAGTAGCATGCATAGTCTATTCATTCACTTTAATGTTAGGATTACTCTAGTTCACTTAAACACCATATTTAACTCTCATTTAAATATCTAGATCCAAACATACAATATCTTTATGTCATGATATAACTTTGCATTACTTTCCATGACTATTTACGATTGAGAACTACATTGCTTACAAAGTTCTTAATGAGTGATACAAACCAATTAAAAATTGATATCAAAGAGATACTTTACAATAATAGAGATCTTTTCTCAAGAGGCCTTGTTACAGTACATAAAAAATTACAATAGAAATCGAGTAGAACCAATCTTCGTTTGACTCCATTCGAACCACCAGTACTTGATTAAAGGTAAATCAGGATTAGGACAACCCATAACATTAAAATGCATTCTAGGCAAGCAATAACAAGTAATAATTCTTTTCAAATGAATGCAACTAAACACATTAAAAATCCCTTAATGTAATTTTCTAAAGCATTCAATCATTCAAAGGAAGGAAATCCCATACTTTCCTAAGACTAAAAATCACTTTTTCATCTCATATATTTTCCAAAAAAATATGCCTTTGAAACAAATATTATTACAATCATATATTGCTAATCCCTTTTCAAAATATCATCCATATCCTTTCGTACTTTCACAAGTAACTCAAATTTCTTTATACTTAAAATAAAATTTAAACAAAACATACTCTTTCAAGTAAATTCATATTTCTATCAACTAGAAATAGCATTTAAAAAAACATACTCTCTCGAGTAACTCATATTTATATCAACTTGAAATTACATTTAAACAAAATGTACTCTTTCAAGTAACTCATATTTCTATCAACAGAAATAGCATTTAAACAAAATATACTCTCTCGAGTAACTTCATATTTCTATAAACCAGAAATAGCATTTAAACAAATCATTTAAAACAATGGATTCAATTGTAGATCTTCAAATCCTTCCAAGGGTTTAGTCATAATCCACTATGATATCCTAAACTAGATTTATTCTACAATCCATCATTTTGATTTCACTATAATCCTTTCACAAATATATTTGCTAGTTTATCTTGAAATCTATAGTGCTTCCACAAATTTGGCTATCAAGTTGACTCAAGATCTACCCATGAGATCATTCTAAAGTTCCAAGAGTTTAGCTAACATTTCTCTTGTAATCTATCAACAAGATTACTCAAAATTTAGTTACAACTCTACCCATAATCTATCACACAAGATTACACTACATATTACCAACTTGGTCCTTTATTTGTGACATGAATCATACAATAGGTACATATTACTTTAGTAAATAAGATCAATAATCAATATCTTGTCAAGGATGACTATAGCCTTTACGATATATTGTCCAAAATATAAATTAATTTACTAGCTACTAAATATCTTCATATTTAGCTAATCTAGTTTAATTCTTCCTCTTAGCATAGACATAGTTTTTCTTTCATTTTATAAATCAAAGTCCCATACCTTTGATTTAAAAAATGAACCATTTCTTTTATTAGTAGATTGTTAAGGTTTTCCCTTTTTGTTTCTATGCAAAGAGAAGAATTTTCCTTAATCTACTCTTTACACAAGAGCTAGGGTTTTAACTATTTATATATAAATTTTCATATACTACTACAATCTCTTTTCATACAAGAAGAGAAGAATTCATTTATTTTAATCATAGGCTTTACAAGGTTTTTATTATATTTGTCTACTAACATGTTATGCAATCCCTCTCTATACGTCTTATGACCAACCATAATCGAATGGTTATTTTTATTCCATTTAAAAACATCACCTTATAAAGGAGATGTCTATTTACTATTAATTAAAGGTATTCAATAATATACTAATGGGGATGCAAACCCTGATTACGAGGCGATTGGGTGTTGGTCACATGATATGTCAACTCGAACAACGAAGGTTTTGCAGCTCTGCACAAGCTCCTTTGTCCCACCCTAGTTTTCAAGCTATAACATTTTATGAGCCCATATTCCCAAATCATTTTGAGATAAATGTAGAAGCCTCCAATTTTTACTATTATAGACCATGACGAATGTCACCCCATGCCCCAACAAGTGTGTTTCTATATAGCATCATGACAGATATAAACTAAATGGCTATGGTGTCACATGCATGTCGAGTTTGGATAAATGATAAGCATGGTTCAAGACCATGTAATCTCTTTCGACTACCTTCTTGGTGAGTTCTTATAATGTTCTTCCAAATGAATTACTGGTCATGAAATACTATGGTTAATGTCAAGCAATGTGAACCACCGGTGATAAACTGCTTATTGCACAATAGTTTCAGGAGTCAAAGGTCGCGGTCTACCAAGGTGAAAGGATTTCGTTGCATCCTCGATAGGCAAATAACCCTGATTATTATTGATATCCTCAGAAGATTCCAATGGAGATGACCTAACAATCTTAGATGGTGATGGATTTTAGGTCAAAAAGGGACCATAATTTACATACCATTTGCTGACCAGAATAGCAAAACATTGTCCAGGCTTCTCACGTGACTAGGTGATCGTAGGTTCAAGGCAATTATAGATACCCATGGGTCTCTACGGAGTAATATGCTGATCAATTATGAGTTTCTTATGTCATTTTAAAGAGAACAAACTTTGTATGATGCCAGATAATGGATCTATCGACCCGCTATGATGGAAAGGTTTTGTTTCTTGGTAGATATACACCACTATAATAAGGTATGTAATACTATATGAGGTTCATGTCTTGTTTTTCCCAAGTTCAATAAGGTTCATGTCGCACATAGTTCCTTGATAGGAAAACATGTTTCTGAACGTCTCATATTGAGAGTGTTTAGAAAGATCATGCATATGCTAAGGTGATTGACCATCGAATGATGGTCCTAAGCAATACCTTTAATTATTATTGTATTCAATCTCCATCCAAAGGGTCATCTTGGCTAGTAGGTTTTTAGCCCTAGGTCACGTAAGACTTCAAGATTCTTTAAAGCTTAATTTAAGTCAACCTAACATCACGTCATAGTTTAAAAGTCCTTACTAGTATTAGATTGAGACCGAAGCAATCCATGGCTGTCCTATTAGTCCTAATATCTATTTGATTGATTTAATATTTACATTAATATACCAGCATAAAACTATGGATTCTATAAACATTGGAATACAATGATTGCAAAGAATATGTTGAAACCAAAAATGTAGCATAAGTCCTACTTAAACATAGATAAAGAGGAATTCCGACCTACAAAATTTACAAAATATCTCAAATTTATCCTCTTGACCCTTGAATATAGCAATCCTTCATTCTTGCATTCCTCAATCAATATCTTGGTCAAATGCCTCTAAAAACTTTGAGCCTTTTGGTTTTTGTTTCACCAAAGGGTGAAGATCATAATCCCTAAGCCCAATTTTTTCCTATCCATCCTCCCGTTTCCTTCCTGAAAGCTTTCAATTTATAGAAGAACATCTTCCCTTATGAACCACAAATGGCTTATTTTTTTATGGTAATGGATTATAGTTATAGACTTCCATAAGTTTAAAGTCAGAATACACTACCTTAGTTGGTTTATTTTATAATATGCCACCACTTACGAGGAATTTAAAGTAATAGTAGTAGTACTTTTATAACATGCCACTTATCCACAAGTAGCTAAAGTGCTAAAGGTATTATTTTTATACTCTGTCACTAGCCCATAAGTGGCTGATTAAATTATTGATACAAGGTGCACATAGTGGGATGCCCACTAATCCCTTCCAGAGGGTATCTTCCAAATAATAAAAAAGGAAATCATATAAGATGTTGAATAATAAAATGTTTCTTTTTATTATTCTAGAAATTTAGTGTCCCTCTTAGTCCAATAGGACTTTGAAAAATCTTGTTTACAAGCAACCTATATAATTTCTATTTTAAAGTGTATATTTTCTAAAATATAAAATATGCCATCAATATTCACAAAATTCAATAAATTACCAATACCCCTTTGAGACTTATAAAACTAAGAATTAGACTCATAATTATCAAGCATGAGGGTCTAGTCAAGACGAGATGTGACATACTCCCCCCCTTAGACTAAACATAGTCCCTTGTGTTATCATGGTAAGTAGTCAATAAATAATTAATGCATATTCAAAATATAGTAAATAAAACAAATATTATAAAGCTTTTATCAAATTGCAAACATAAGCAACCATGTAATCTCAGTATGCCACACCATTTTTTTATCCTGAAGGCAGCTTTTAAGATAGTTTTGCTATCACCGTCAAAACCAGGAAGCTAGTCATAGACATCATTGCCTAATGGTGTAGTCATGAGTATATATATATGCAGGTAATTATCCATGTTATCCATGGGTTGCATTTATCATCATTTCCTGTTTTGGCTAGTTTCTCATTACTAGTGGTTGAACAACTCCTTCTTCCTATGAGAAGGTCATGTTCTTCCACTCACGAGAGCTCCTGGACCTGTGATGCAACAAAATATCAACAATACCATATTCTTCAAAAAAAAAAATCATCTCTACTTCACAGTTACTTTGCATGATAATGTCAAGCATAGAAAACATAAATATCATGAAATATAGATCAAATGCATACAAACCATCATAGAATTTTGTAGTTTCTATCAGTGCATAAGTGTCTCAATAAAGCATCAGAGTATCTATCTATGCATCAAACATAGTCAAATTGAAATAATATTACACATTATTTAAAAATAAGCAAGTAAAGTGATTTCTCATGTCCTCCACCTTTTCCCAGGTGGCATTTATTTCTAAATAAATATCCCACTGGACCTTGCACTGCTCTAAGTTTCACTTCCTCATGGTCTTGGAACGAAACTCGAGGATCTTTACTGGTTTTACCTCAATGTACATTGGGTTTGCCATATGCAACTTAGAGACATCCAAAACATGATTAGGATCATTAATGTATTTCCTAAGAAGGGGCACATGGAAAGAATCATGGATCTTTGCCAAATTAGGTGGTAAGTCAAGTTTGTAGGCAACATGACTAATCCTTTCCAAGATGGCAAATGGCCCAAAATATCTAGGATCCTACTTTGTTGACTTGATAGAAATTTTCATAGGCTTTACCCTCAAGAATACTCTATCCCCCATATATAATTCTCGTGGAGTCCTCTTCAAGTCAACATAACTTTTCTGGCGATCCTAAACTTCCTTAAGCCTTTGTTGGATTACCTTCAATTGTTCCTCCATTTCCTTGAGTGTATCGGGTCCAATGTTGACTGGATCCTTTGGATTTTCCCATAATAATTATGTTCTACATCTTCGACCATATAAAGCTTTATAAGGAGCCATCTTCAAAGAAGCATGGTATCCATTATTGTAAGCAAAATCCACTAATGGTAAGAAATATTCCCATTGAGACTTTTGATCCATGCAATACATACAAAGCATATCTTTTAGGACTTGATTAACTCATTCTATTTGTCCATATGTCTCTAGATGATAAGAATAACTTATATTAAGAGTAGTACCAATTGCACGATGAAGGGCTCACCAAAGTCGGATGTGAATCTGGAATCTCGATAAAAAATGATCACTTTAGGAAATCCATGTAACCTGAATATCTCTTTGGTGAATCTATTAGCTACCACTACCGCATCATCTTTGGTGCTTCCAAGAGTGAAATGTGCTACCTTGGTTAGTTTATCCACCACAACAAGTATCGAATCATGTTGATACCTAGTATTAGGTAACCCAACTATTAAATCTATGGATATCACTTGCCACTTTTGTGAGGGTATTTCATGTGGACATAATTTTATAGCTAAATGTTTTGTTACACACCCAACCTAGCCGTCGGCTAGGCATTCCAAGAGTTAACAATTCATATATATATTAGATAGTTTCATTAAAATAGATCATCGTGATTTTTATTTTTCTTATTACACTTCGCATTAGCATTTACGACGGGACCTGCCCTCCTAGTGGCATTATATGCTTACTAAAATTTGATTTATTATTTCAATTCATTCTTCGAACTGTTGAGAGTCTCTGTGCATCGTTCGGGTGATATTTAATTGAATAAATTTATATTTTTGATTAATCCAGAGAGACCCTGTACTTGTCTCTCTGCAAGTGGTATCAGTTTGTCATTTTGATTCTGAAGCACTGCCGCAGGCATCTTTTGCAGAGCGCTACAGCCACTCGCCGCTACGTTTCCCTTGCAACCAACGCTAGCACCCTCACACGCATTCCACAGTCTTCCTTAGGCAGCATTCAGCCGCAGGTGGCTACTGTAACATTTACCAGTCGCCAAGCCATCGAAAAACCAGTGTACATACCTGCCATTCCTCTCGCAGCCGATAGCCAACCAGAATTCACGATTTTGTTTAATTTGCCCAAAAACCTTAAGGTTTTTTACGTTATCCTTGGAGCTGACGTCAGTTACAATTTTTTTTTAAACTTCGACAGTGTTAATTGTCCCACATGGGCCGTGTTTAGTCTATGGAATGACTTAAAACATTGAACGCTCACCTTCTAAGTCGTGACTACGGTCACACGTCTGAGCTCCTACACGCGTCATTCTGTCCGGCCATTCGCTCATTGTTCTGTTCGCTCATTTATTTCGTCTGCTCGTCGTTCTGCTCACGTGTCTTCCATCTGCTCATCGTCCGTTTCGTGTCTTCCGTTCGCTCGTCGTCCGTTTCATGTCATGTCTTCCAGTTGTCATGTCACCGCGTCCGTTTCTGCTTCGTATCTCGCGTTTCATGTTCGGTCCTCGTCGTCTGTTTCGTGTCGTGTCACCGCGTCCGTGTTTGCTTCGTGTCTCACGTTTTGTGTTCGTGTCCTCGTCATCCATCATCTTCGGGTAGTCCGTGGTTAGTGGTTAGTACGATGTCGTGTCTTAAAATCGCAGTCAAGACAAATTGTCAAAATTGCAGTCAAGAAAAGTTGTCAAATATTGTCAAAAGCTGTCAACAAAAAATTACAGTCAAGAAGGAGCCCAAATCCAAATTCAAATCCGCGTCGCAGTTGGAGCGACAGTTGTAGCGGAAACCAAATTTTTGGTTAAAATTCCATCACATTCTGCGGCAGTCCAAGTTCAAAGGTTCCTAAGCAGGTTATGTTAACAAGTGCATGAGCAAACAGTGGATCAAAGGATCTGACGGTCGATTATCAAGCTCGAAAATGACCAATAACAACGCAAGAAGACCTAATCGAAGCCCAGGTACAAAAAATTCTCCTTCTCCTTTCAAAATTGGTAGTTATAATCCACATCATCCACTAGTAGATCCTATGGCGACTAACCCTCCCCCAACTCACGAAACCATCACACAAGGAGACTCAAGTAACTCAGTCGTTTCCAACGATGAATCTCTTCGACTCTTACTAGAGGGTATGAACCAAATTAGTCTCAACCTAAAAGCCCTAGTGCGAGCACAAAACCAGCTTAATCCCAATACTAATTCCCAAAATCACTCCCATGCCCAAAGGAATGAAGAAAATGTCGATCAAGATGATGATTGGGAACAACAAAGAGGCGATTCGGATAATTACAAGGATCGTTCTCATAGACAGAGGTATAACCAAAATCAAGAAAGGGATACGGGTTATCACCAACCAAGAGGCCCTAATAATTTTCCACGCATTGATATGCCCACTTTTGAAGGTCATGATCCTCGTGGTTGGATAGCCAAAATGGAAGGCATTCTCGACTTATATCAAATTAAGGAAATTGATAAAGTCCCTTTCGCTGCATCAAAATTAGGCACTGAGGCCTACCAATGGTTCGTATGGCTTAAACGAGAGAAAGGTGCTACTATTAACTGGAGAAAATTCACTACCTCTTTTTTAGAAAGATTCGATGAAGGAGCTACATCGTCATACACAGTAAGACTGTTATCTCTTAAACAAGAAGGATCAGTTAGCGAATTTGTTTCAGAATTCACCAGTTTACTACCATATACTTTAGACCTCAGTCCCGACACAGTGGTAGGAGCTTTTCGCAATGGATTGAAAGAAAATATTCGAGTGGAGGTAGACATGCACAATCCAACCTTGTTGAACGATTGTATAAGAATAGCTAAGCTGGCCGAGAAGAGAAATCAGTTGTCTACACGACGTGAAAACTATAGTCGTCCTCCATATCGCAACAATTCCTTTCGTAGAAATGATCAACCCTCAAGATACTTTTGCTATAAATGTCACAATCATCATCCCAAGGAACAAGCTTGTGCCCAAAAACAAAACTTTCATATTGAGTGTGATCAATATGAAGGAGAAGAGGACGAAACTTACCAACAAGAAGAACCTATGCAAGAAGACCTACCAATTACTCTAGAAGAGAAGGAAGAGGATACAATGGCGATCTCTGTACACGCCCTCATGGGGTTAACCGCCCACCATACCATCAAGGTACCAGGATTTCTTCGCCAGAAAAAAGTGAATGTGCTAATTGATTCTGGCAGTACCCACAATTTTATCGACATCAAAACAGCAAAAGCTTTGAATTTATTCATTAACTCTTCCAACAAAGACAAATTTTAGGTTCTAGTGGCCAACGGGGTGAACGCACAATGTGTTGGTCGCACATCTCAAGTTTCCATAAAAATGGGAACTTATACCTAGTTTGGGTCCCTTTTCGTCATGAATTTGGGGAACTCTGATGTCATTTTGGGAGTTGAATGGTTGGAAACATTAGACACGGTTAGCTTCAACTTCAAAAAATTATTTGTGGAATGGAAGGAAAACGGACGAGTCATTCGCTTACAAGGCATTACTACTCCTCCATCACAAATGGTGAGCTCTCATAGTATGGAGAAGATGTTAAAAAAGGGTGGATATGGGTTTATAGCTCAAATTAATTGTTTGGAAAAACAATCTCCAAGCAACTTCGGATATTACTTGCTCCGGAGTTACAAGACATCATAACACATTACGAAGAGGTTTTCCAAGAACCTAAAGGATTACCACCTAAACGATCTCATGACCATGCCATCCATTTGATTCCAGGGAGTGTCCCACCTAACAATCGTCCTTACCGCTATCCTCAACCACAAAAGACAGAAATCGAACAGATCGTTCAGGATTTGTTGGATCATGGAGTCATTCGTCATAGCACTAGTCCTTATTCCTCACCTGTAGTCCTGGCTAGACGAAAAGATAACTCTTGGCGTATGTGTCCTGACTTTCGTTCTCTCAATAAACTCACTATCAAGGACAAATTTCCTATCCCTGTCATAGATGACCTACTAGATGAGTTGCATGGTGCAAATTTTTTTACAAAATTAGACCTTCGCTCCGGATTTCACCAAATCCGTGTCAGAGAAGAAGATATCCCCAAAACTGCTTTTCGTACTCATGAAGGTCATTACGAATTTTTGGTCATGCCTTTTGGTCTCACCAATGCACCCTCCACATTCCAAAGTCTCATGAACCAAGTGTTTCGTCCACTCCTCCGTAAGTTTGTGTTAGTTTTTTTTGATGATATTCTCATATACAACAAAACATGGACGGACCATTTACATCATGTGGATAAAGCCCTTCACATTTTACATAGAGAAAAGCTATTTGTCAAACGTTCCAAATGTTCATTTGGTGTCCAAGAAGTCGAGTATCTTGGTCATATAGTTTCACACGAGGGTGTCAAAGTCGATCCCAATAAGATTAAGGCAATTCAGGAGTGGCCCTTACCTAAAACCATCAAGAAACTTCGTGGTTTTTTGGGTCTCATGGGCTACTATCGCAAGTTTGTACGGAATTATGGTAAGATTGCAGCACCTCTCACAACACTCACAAAGAAGGATGCTTTTCGTTGGTCGGAAGAAGCCACTCAAGCCTTCGAAGCTCTTAAGAAGGTCATGTGTACAACTCCAATATTAGCAACTCCCAATTTTCACAAACCATTTATTATCGAATGTGATGCCTCTGGAACAGGAATTGGGGCTATATTAATGCAAGAAGGTCATCCGTTGGCATTTGAAAGTAAACAGCTCTCGGGGAAGAATTTGGGAAGATCAACATATGAAAAAGAAATGTTGGCTATTCTTCATGCAATGGAAAAATGGAGACACTACCTAATCGATAGCCGCTTCATTATCAAAACAGATCATAGTAGTCTCAAACATTTTCTTGAGCAGAGGTTTTCTTATCCAGAACAAAATAAGTGGTTAACCAAACTATTGGGTTATGATTTTGTTATCGAATACAAGAAAGGGAAGGAAAATGTAGCCGTCGATGCACTGTCCCAAAAATATGAAGACGAAGTAGTCATTAACGCTATTTCAGGTCCTTGCTCCCAATGGGTGACTCAATTACAAGATGACTGGTTAGCCAATAGCGAAACTGCTAAGATAATTCAAGACTTGTCTATCGGTTCCTCTAAACACCCTTTGTTCTCTTATGAAGATAAAATCCTCAGAAAGAAGAATCGCATTTACATTCCACATAATTCAGAACTCAAATCAAAGATCCTCGACGAATCACACGCTTCTCCATCGGCAGGACATTCAGGATTTTTGAAGACATATTTAAGGGTCAAACAATCATTTTGTTGGAAAGGATTAAAAGCAGGAGGTCAAACAATGGGTAGCAGAATGTGAAGTTTGCCAGCGCAATAAAGGAGAAATAAGTCAAATCCCCGGGGTTGTTACAACCACTACCCATCCCCGAACGACGGTGGGAACATATATCCATGGATTTTATTGAAGGTCTTCCAAAGTCAAGAGGCAGGACAGTAATCTTCGTAGTCGTAGACCGGTTATCCAAATACGCTCACTTTCAGGCTTTACAACATCCATTTTCCGCAAGCAAGGTGGCCAAGGTATTTATGGATTCAATTTTCAAATTACATGGTATGCCAAAAAATATAGTAAGTGATAGAGACCCCATCTTCACTAGTAATTTTTGGGGGAATTATTTCGACTTAGTGGTACCAAATTAAACATGTCCTCAGCCCTACCATCCACAAACGAGATGGTCAAACGAAGTGGTTAACAAATGTTTGGGTACATACTTAAGATGTTTCGCTCAAGATAAACAATATCAATGGAGCCAGTGGTTAGCATTGGCAGAATGGTGGTACAACACTTCTTACCATTACTCAATTAAGATGTCTCCATTTGAAGCATTGTATGGCACCAAGCCTCCAACCGTCACAGATTACGTGCAAGGATCATCCAAAGTAGCCAAAGTGGATGATTGGTTCCAACAAAGGCAGTCTACACTCACCATCCTCAAAGAAAATTTAGTCCAAGCACAAAATCGTATGAAACAACAACAAGACTTGCACCGATCAGAGAGAACTTTTAATATAGGTGATTGGGTTTTCCTAAGGTTGCAACCTTACAAACAATCATCGTTAAAGATAAAGTCCAGCCAAAAGTTGGCTCCACGATTCTATGGTCCTTACAAAATTGTGCGCCGCATTGGAGAAGTCGCCTATCAGTTAGAGCTACCTTCATCATCACGAATACACCCGGTATTTCATGTTTCATGTCTCAAAAAAGTAATTGGTCAGAAAGTGCAAGGTCAATCAGAATTACCAGTGCTCGATGAGGAAGGACGCATACATCTCCAACTTGAAGATATACTACAACATAGAATACGAAGACTGAGATCACGTCAGATTCAAGAATTTCTCATCAAATGGCAAGATTTACCAGAGGAGGATGCCACATGGGAACCTGACAGTATTTTCCAGACATTTCCAGCTTTGAGGACAAAGCTTTCCGAGGAGGGGAGTCATGTTACACACCCAACCTAGCCGTCGGCTAGGCATTCCAAGAGTTAACAATTCATATATATATTAGATAGTTTCATTAAATTAGATCATCGTGATTTTTATTTTTCTTATTACACTTCGCATTAGCCTTTACGATGGGACCTGCCCTCCTAGTGGCATTATACGCTTACTAAAATTTGATTTATTATTTCAATTCATTCTTCGAACTGTTGAGAGTCTCTGTGCATCGCTCGGGTGATATTTAATTGAATAAATTTATATTTTTGATTAATCTAGAGAGACCCTATACTTGTCTCTCTGCATGTTTATGCTTTGATTTTACCTTTTGGCATTCCAGACAATGAGCAACAAATTTAGTAACATCCTTTTTAATTCCGAGCTAGTAGAAAGTTTTCTTCATGTTTTCTCTCATCTTGGCCCCTCATAGATGAGTAGAATATGGAGATCTATGAGCTTCAATCATGACAGCCCTTCTCAAATTACCAAATTCAAGGATGACTACCCGATACTTAAAACACAAAATCCCTCCTTGAGACTATAATCTTCAGCTATCTTAGGATCTTGTGTCATTTTGGCTTGTATTTCAATACAAAATTGATCTTGAGATTGAGCTTGTTTAATATGATCCATGAGATTTATATGACTTCGAGTTAGTGTAGTAATGTACCTCCTTTTTCTTAAAGCACCGAAAAACTTATTTTCCTTACCATTAATATATTCAATGTCTAAATCATATTCGGCCAAGAACTCAATCCACCTTCTCTACCTTGCATTTAGCAAAGGTTGAGTAAAAATATACTTTAAACTCTGGTGATCCATTCTTCATTCAAAGGGTCTACCCACACGGTAGTGTCGCCATATCTTCAAGGCATGAACAAGTGCAACTAGTTCTAGGTCATGTGTAGCGTAGTTAACCTCGTATTGCTTGAGCTTTCTAGACTCATATGCCACTACTGCTTTATCCTGGGATAACACACCATCCAATCCTTCCAAGGAAGCATTTGTGCATATAGAAAAAATACCTTGGGGTTTTGGAATTTTCTATATAAGAACAGATGTGAGCTTTTGTTTAAGCAACTGGAAGGCAACTTCACATTTATATGATCATATGAATACTTTTCCTTTTCTTTGAATATTTTTTATTGGAGAGCCTATCTTAGAATAGTCCTTCACAAATATTTGATAATATATTGCTAATCCCATGAAGCTTATTACTTCTGTTACATTAGTCAGGGGTGGCCAATTCAAAATAGCCTCAATTTTCTTGGGATCCACTACTATCCCATTTGCAGAGATTATATGTCCCAATTATTGTATTTGTGACACATAAAAATCACATTTTTTAATGTTTTCGTAGAGTTGATTTCTTTTTAACAACCCTAGCATGAGTTTTAGATGTCTATCATGTTATTCTTTGTTGCAAGAGAAAATTAGAATATCATATAAAAATACCAATACAAATCGATCCAACTAATTTATAAACACATTGTTCATCAAATTCATGAAAGAAGCTGGTGCATTGGTCAACCCAAATGGTAGAACATTGAATTCATAATGTCCATACCAAGTTTTAAAAGCAATTTTATGAGTATCCTCATCCCGGATTCTCAATGGATGATATCCTGATTTCAAATCAATCTTGGAGAAGATGGTCATCCCTTGAGTTGATCAAAAAGATCTTCTATCCTTGGTAAGGGATATCTATTTTTAATGGTAGCTTTGTTTAACATCCTATAGTCTATACAAAGTCTTAGCGAACCATACTTCTTATTTAGAAAATATTATTAGTTAACCCCATGGGAATAAACTTGGTTTGATTAATCCTTTGTCTAGCAAATCTTGAAGTTGCACCTTCAATTTCTACATCTCTATAGGATTCATCTTGTAAGGAGCTCTATGGATGGGTTCTGTACTAGGTGCTAATTCAATGGTGAAGTCAAACTCACATTTTGGAAGGTATTCCAAGAAGTTTTGAAGTAAATACTTCCCTATATTCTTACAAAATTAGGAATTTCTTGAACACTTCTTCCTTATTATCCTCAACTTCTTTTAGTTTGACTGCATAGACCATTTATATTTTTCTTATAGCCTTATTTAATTGCATTTCTGACAATAGCACATGCTCAAATGATCCTAGTTCACTAACCATTTTTACCCTTTTCTCCTTATCATTAGTGAACTCAATCCATCGACCTTGGAAATTGATCAAAGCTTTATGGGCTTTTAACCAATCCATGCCCAAGATGATGTCGAAGGTATGTAATGGTGCTACATAAAGGTGCCAAGTGGTAGTACTAGTGGGTAGGGATATTTAAAATATGGGAAAACACTGATCCATGGAGTAGGTCTATCCTGATCCATACTCCACTTTCCAATCTTGTGCTAATGATCCAAGTCTCTCTGGTATGTCCCTTATTATTCTACTAGAAATAAAGCTATATGTAGCTCCACTATCTATCAATATTTTAACATCTCTACCAAATATTTTACCTTTTATGAGAAAAGAAGTTGCTTGTCCTTCTAGGTTATGTTTCCCAGTAGTTGCATAGATTTTGTGGTCCTTTCCCTTTGCCTTCTTTCTAGATTCTGCATGGAGGGGACAATTCCTTGCATAATGTGGACCTCCACAATCATAGCAACCAGATTTATAGTTTTGATTTGCTCCTTGGACTGGTTTATCCTTCTCAATAGTAGGATTTTTTCCTACATGATTCAGAGGTTGGGGTTTTTTTTGCATTGTTGTTACTTTTATTCCTTGGCTAAAACTTCTTAAAATGCTCAGATTTCCCATTGTTCTTCCTTGCAAACTTGGGATTTCCAATACCCTTCTGATGTTTCTTAGGTTCCCACTTCCTCTTCGGTTGATAATGATATTCCTTCTTTGATCCATTTGAAGTGTTAACCACTTTCTTGTTAGTATTTAGATTGTACTCTGCCTGACATGCTAGTTTGTAAATGATTTCTAGATCACTAGGTTTGTGCATATTTGCTAAATTCCTGATGTGATATATAGTTCTCGAGAGAAATTTATGTACTTTCAGCTTGTTATCCTTTTTCATAGGATGGAACATATTTAAGTAATCTTATGAATTTCCTATAGTATGCTTCTACGGATTGGGTTCCTTGTTGAAGTTGGACAAACTCATCAAGTTTCTTCATATAAAATTGTTCTATGAGGAACATTTTTCTAAAGGATTTAACAAAATCCTCCCACTAGAAGTGAATGACATTGATCTTTTCCTCCTTACTATAGGTTTCCCACCATTCCAGACTTACTTCAGTTTAAAGTCCTATGGTCCAGATTGTCTTAGTTGTTGAGGAGTAGTTTCTCATAGAGAAATAAACCTCTAGTTCATTCAACCAAGATTTTGCTGAGTCACCCCCTTCTTTTCTAGAGAATTTCCTAATCTTAACATGTTTCAAGTCCTTATCTAGCTCCCCATTAATGCGAGCTTTAGCCACACGATCTACTTCATTTGTGTCATTTGCCTGCTCTATCATTGGATTTGTTGTTTCAAGACCCCTATTCCTAGATTTCTATATTTCAGCCCTAATGGCCTCCAACAAATTGCTCTATTGGACCATTTGCTCTCTATATGAAGTCATCTCTCCTGGCATTGCCTGAACAATGGTAGTGAGGTTTTCTACTCTATCTGAGTTTCCTGAACTTTCCCCTACGGGTCTATCTTAAATATTGTTAGTACTAATTGGTCCCTCTTTTCGAGTGGCCCTCTTCCTTCCACTTATTAACTTAGGTGGCATGTTTCCTGATTAGAGAAAGGTGTTAGTTTTTTTTAACATTCAAATTTATTTTGCTACAATGTTGTACTAAAAAAACAAGTTAAGCAATTTTTTCTTCTTTACCAAATTTGTATAAATTCAAAGTTCCTCTATTGTTTTTCATGGAAGCTTTGTGCCTAATCAACCTAGGCTCTAATACCAACTGTAATAACCCTATCTCATAACCAAACAAACTTAGGGAGAATTTTTATTTATTTATTTATAAGCTTACATCATTATTGCTAGTTCATGTGTGAATTCAAGTATCTTTGTGTGGTTCTCTTATTGATGAATATCTAAGTAAGTCCAAGGCTGCACTTCATAGGAACTCAACATGGTCAGTGTCTATCCTATGGATAGGAGTGGCCAAGACCCTATAATGACCTGCAGGTAAGGTTTCTTTACCGTGCACTTGGGAAATTCTCCCATCTATTTCAACAAAAACACCTTTTTTCCCTTACTAGTTTAAATCAAACATTAAACTAGTTTTTTATGTTAGGTTTATTTTAACCTATACACTAGGCGTATGCCTTGATGATTAGCTTGTTCTCCCTTAAGGATAGAAAAATAATATTTGCAATTCTTAACTTTATTACATCCACTATAATAAGTTAAGGGGGTTATCACACAAACCCACGTAGACTTGTGAATGCCTACCATTAAACCTTACTTGAATTATTCAACCATAATCTCCATGAAACTAGATAACATTCACATTCTCCCTTATGTTCACTTCATTTTTATTCACTAAAGATACATATTGAAGTAGCATGCATAGTTTATTCATTCCCTTTAATGTTAGGATTACTCTAGGTCACTTAAACACCATATTTAACTCTCATTTAAAGATCTAGATCCAAACATACAATATATTTATGTCATGATACAACTTTGCATTACTTTCCATGACTATTTACAATTGAGAACTACATTGCTTACAATCCTCTTAATGAGTGATACAAACCAATTACAAATTGATCTCAAAGAGATACTTTACAATAATAGAGACCTTTTCTCAAGAGGCCTTGTTATAGTACATAAACAATTACAGCAGAAATCGAGTAGAACCAATCTTCGTTTGACTCCATTCGAACCACCAATACTTGATTAAAGGTAAATCAGGATCTAGAAAACCCATAGCATGAAAATGCATTCTAGGAAAGCAATAACAAGTAATAATTCTTTTCAAATGAATTAAACTAAACACATTACAATTCCATTAATGTAATTGTCTAAAGCATTCAATCATTCAAAGGAAGGAAATCCCATACTTTCCTAAGACTGAAAATCACATTTTCATCTCATATATTTTCCACAAAAATATGCCTTTGAAACAAATATTATTACAATCATATATTGCTAATCCCTTTTCAAAATGATCATCCATATCCTTTCGTACTTTCACAAGTAACTCATATTTCTTTATACTAGAAATAAAATTTAAATAAAACATACTCTTTCAAGTAACTTCATATTTCTATCAACTAGAAATGGCATTTAAACAAACATACTATCTCGAGTAACTCATATTTCTATCAACTAGAATTAGCATTTAAACAAAATGTACTCTTTCAAGTAACTCATATTTCTATCAACTAGAAATAGCATTTAAACAAAATATACTCTCTTGAGTAACTCATATTTCTATCAACTAGAAATAGCATTTAAAAAAATCATTTAAAATAATGGATTCAATTGTAGATCTTCAAATCCTTCCAAGGGTTTAGTCATAATCCACTACGATATCCTAAACTGGATTTATTCTACAATCCATCATTTTGATTTCACTATAGTCCTTTCAAAAATATATTTGCTAGTTTATCTTGAAATCTATAGTGCTTCCACAAATTTGGCTACCAAGTTGACTCAAGATCTACCCATGAGATCATTCTATAGTTCCAAGAGTTTAGCTAACATTTCTCTTGTAATCTACCAACAAGATTACTCAAAATTTAGCTACAACTCTACCCGTAATCTATCACACAAGATTACACTACAGATTACAAACTTGGTCCTTAATTTGTGATAGGAATCATACTATAGGTACATATTACTTTAGTAAATAAGATTAATAATCAATCTCTTGTCAAGGATAACTATAGCCTTTAAGATATATTTTCCAAAATATAGATTAATTTACTAGCTACTAAAGTTCTTCATCTTTAGCTAATCTAGTTTAATTATTCCTCTTAGCATAGACATAGTTTTTATTTCATTTCATAAATCAAAGTCCCATACCTTTGATTTAAAAAATGAACCATTTATTTTATTAGTAGATTATTAAGGTTTTCCCTTTTTGTTTCTATGCAAAGAGAAGAATTTTCCTTAATCTACTTTTTACACAAGAGCTAGGGTTTCAACGATTTATATATAAATTTTCATATACCACTGCTATCTCTTTTTATACAAGAAGAGAAGAATTCATTTATTTTAATCGTAGGCTTTACAAGGTTTTGATTATATTTGTCTACTAATATGTTATGCAATCCCTCTCTATACAACTTATGACCAACCATAATCGAATAGTGATTTTTATTTCATTTAAAAACATCACCTTATAAAGGAAGTTTCTATTTACTATTACTTAAAGGTATTCAATAATATACTAATAGGGATGTAGACCCTGATTACGAGGTAGTCGGGTGTTGGTCACATGATATGTCAACTCAAAAAATGGAGGTTCTACGACTTCACATAAACTCCTTTGTCCCACCCTAGTTTTCAAGCTTTAACATTTGATGAGCCCATATTCCCAAATTGTTTTGAGAGAAATGTATAAGCCTCCAAGTTTTACTACTACATACTATGATGAATGTCACCCCATGCTCTAGCAGGTGCGTGTCTATAGAACATCATGAAAAATCAAAACTAAATGGTTGTGGTGTCACACACGTATCGAGTTTGGATGAATGATAAGCGTGGTTCAACACCACGTAATCTCTATCAGCTACCTTCTTGGTGAGTTCTTATAACATTCTTCCAAATGAATTACTAGTCATGGAATACTATGGTTAATGTCAAGCAACGAGAACCATCGGTGATAAATTGCTTATCGCACAATGATTTCAGGAGTCAGAGGTCACAGTATACCAAGGTGAAAGGATTTTGTTGCATCCTTGATAGGCAAACGACCATGATTATTATTGATATCCTTAGAGGTTTCCAATAGAGATGACCTATAAATATCATACGACGATGGATTTTAGGTCATAAATGACCATACTTTACATCCCATTCACCAACCTGAATAGTAGAACATTGTCTAGGCTTCTCGCGTAACTAGGTGATCACAGGTTCAAGGTAGTGACTATTATCGATACCCAGAGGTCTCTACGAAGTAATCTACTGATCGATTATGAGTTACTTACATTTTTTTAAAGAGAATAAACTTGGTATGATGGCAAAAAATCGATCTATCGACCAACTATGATGGAAAGGTTTCATTTCCTAGAAAATATTTGCCACTATAATAAGGGACGTAATATTGTATGAGGTTCATGTCTTGTTTTTACCAAGTTTGATAAGGTTCATGCCCCACACATCGCCTTGATATAATGTCACATATTGAGAGTATTTGGAAAGATCATGCGGATGCTAAGGTGATTGACCTTAAAACAATGGTTCTAAGCAATACCTTTGATTATTATTGTATTCAATCTCCATCCGAAGGGTCATCTTGGCTAGTAGGTTTTCGACCCTAGGTTGCATAAGAATTCAAGGTTCTTTAAAGCTTAATTTAAGTCAACCAATTGGTTCATCCAAACCCCATAAGGGGCGGAGGTCCAAGGTTCAAATCTCGGCCTCATCGGACTGAACGCTTGTTCCTTTCTTGGTGCTTTCGGCGTAAAAGGTTTAAAATGATTGGGCATGGTGGTTATGGGGACTAGGGGATTTATGTGGAAGCTGGGGGTGTGGGGCCAAAGCGGCGGATTCTGGCGGATTCCACCATGTAAATTCAAAAAAAAAAAAACATCATGTCATAGATTAAAAGTCCTTACTAGTATTAGATTGAGATCGAAGCAATCCATAGTTGTCCTATTAGCCCTAATATTTATTTGATTGATTTAATATTTACATTAATATACCAAAATAGAAACTATGGATTCTATAAACATTGGAACACAATGATTGCAAAGAATATGTTGAAACCAAAAATACAACATAAGTCCTACTTAAACACAAATAAAGAGGAATTTTGACCTGCAAAATTTACAAAAGCTCCCAAATTTATCCTCTTGACCCTCGAATCTAGCAATCCTTCCTTATTGTATTCCTCAATCAATATCTTGGTCAAATACCTCTAAAAACTTTGAGCCTTTTGGTTTTTGTTTCACCAAAGGTTGAAGAGCATAATTCCTAAGCCCAAGTTTTTCCTTTCCATCCCCCCCTTTCCTTCTCGAAAGCTTTCAATTTATAGGAGAACGTCTTCCCTTATGAGCCACAAATGGCTTATATTTATAAACTTCCACAAGTCTAAAGTTAGAATACACTACCATAGTGGGTTCATTTTATAATATACCACCACTTATGAAAAAATTAAAGTAATAGTAGTATTACTTTTATAACATACCACTTATCCACAAGTAGCTAAAGTGCTAAAGGTATTATTTTTATACTCTGTCACTAGCCCATAAGTGGCTTATTAAATTATTAATACAAGGTGCACATAGTGGGATGCCCACTCATCCCTTCCGAAGGGTATCTTCCAAATAATAAAAAATAAAATTATATAAGAGGTTGAATAATAAAATGTTTCTTTTTATTATTCTAGAAAGTTAGTGTCCCTCTTGGTCCAATAGGACTTTGACAAATCTTGTGAGTATATGACTAAGTTAAATTAGGTTAACTAAGCCTAATTTATTACATTGTTTACAAGCAACCTATTCAATTTCTATTTTAAAGAGTATATTTTCTAAAATATTAAATATGTCATCAATATTCACAAAATTCAATAAATTACCAATACCCCTTTGAGACTTATAAAACTAAGCATTAGATTCATAATTATCAAGCATGAGGGTCTAGTCAAGACGGGATGTGACAAGTGCTACCCTATGATAGAAATTACCCTACCTAGTAGAATGACCATAGGATGTCTATATGTAGCCCCATTGCATGTCTTTGATGTAATATTAGGGATGGATTGGATGCAAGCACATAGGACAATAATCAGCTTTCAAGATAGATGGATTGAGTTTATGAAAGATAGTGGGAAAGTGCATAGGGTGCACATATTGCAAGGGTATTTTCAACCCCAAATTCTTTTATCAATGCAACTCAAGAAATCCATTAAGAAAGGAGGAATGGTTTACATAGTTAAGATAAATAAAATAGATAAAGAAAAGAAGGAAGAGGTGTTTGGGAAACAACCACTTCATAATTGAGCTCCAACCTGGAACAAAGTCTATACATAGAGCTCCTTATAGAATGAATCCCATAGAAATGCAAGAGTTGAAAGTGCAGCTACAAGGGTTATTGGAGAAAGGATTAATTAGACCAAGTGTGTCACCATGGGGTGCACCTATGCTATTTATAAAGAAAAATGATGGTTCCTTGATATTATGTATAGATTATAGAATGTTAAACAAGACAACTATCAAGAATAGGTATCCTCTACCCAGAATTGAAGATCTTTTTGATCAACTTAAAGATGCCATAATATTTACAAATATTGATTTGAAATCAGGGTACCACCAACTAAGAATCCAAGAGGTTACTCACAAGACAACCTATAAAAATCGTTAGACATTACAAGTTTATTGTTTTACCTTTTGGTTTGACAAATGCTTCAGTTGCATTTATGAATTTGATGAATAGTATCTTTAGGAAGCAATTGGACAAATTTGTTTTGGTATTCTTGGATGATATTTTGATATATTCCTAGAATAAGATAGAGCATGATAGACACCTTAGGATTGTGCTAGAACTGTTAAGGAAGAATTAGCTATACAAGAATTTATCCAAGTGCAATTTTATGTGTCATAAGTGTAGTATTTAGGGCACATTGTATCTGTAGAAGGGATCATGGTAGATCCTAAGAAAATAGAAGCTATTTTTAAGTGGCAACTACCCACAAATGTGATAGAGATTCGAAGTTTCATGGATTTGACTAGATACTATAGGCAATATGTAAAGGACTATGCCAAAATTACCTCTCCAATAACTAACCTTTAGAGGAAAGGAAAAGAATTCAGATGGAAAAATAAGTGTGAGGTAGCTTTTGATTTGCTTAAGCAAAATATTACTACACCTCCTATATTAAAGATGCCCGATCCTCAAGGCAGTTTTTTTGTTTGTACAAATGCATCATTGGAATATTTGGGAGGAGTGCTTTATCAGGAACAAGTAGTGGTAGCCTATGGATTAAGGAAAATGAGATGACATGAGGTCAATTATGCAACCCCATGATCTAGAATTGTTAGTGGTGGTGTTTAATCTCAATATTTGGTGATATTATCTGGTTAGGAGACCCTTTGAGCTAAGGATAGATCATCAAAGTATGCAATAAATATTTACTCAACCTTTACTCAATGCTAGATAGAGAAGGTGGATGGAATTTATCATAGAATATGAGTTTGGCATTGAATACATAAAATGAAAGGAGAATAAGATTGATGATGCACTAAGTAAAAGGATATACATAGTTGTTTTATCTCTCATCCACATTGACTTGATGGAACAAGTTAGGGGAATGCAACATCAAGATGTATATTACAATCAAATTCATGAAAGGATGGAAAGGAAATCAAATGAAAACAAATATTTTAGCTTCAATGACGGTTTCCTATGCTTCAAGGATAGGGTAATTATTCCTAAGGCTAATAATCTAAGGAAAATGATTATGAATGAAGCTGATGAGGATTGATGTTTGATCACTCATATGACCCCTCTAGTAGTTCCTAGCTAGGTTTGCATAGTTTAATTCTTGCAAATTAATATTGTAAGTGAGTTTCTTTCTCACATACACTTGTGGGCACTATTTGTCTTCTAGTTGTCACTTAGGAGTGTTAGTTAGGAAGTGTGAACTCAAAGTAGGAAGTGTGTACTTCAAGATAGCTAACAGGATCTTCTAGTTAGCATCTTTCCTTTATTTCTTAGCTTAGAAGTTACGTGCATTCTCCCTTGCACTATTATAGCTTATGGTTAAGCATATTGGATCAAATCCATGATTTGGTGGGTTTGGTTATGTATTTTGGGCCATTAGAGCCTATATAATGAGCTTGTAAATAATATGAAGTTAGTTGGATTTTCAATCATTTTCATTGGTATTAGAGCCTAGTTTATGTTTGGACTAGGGCTTGTGAGGTGAGAGGGAAGGAGATAGATTGTTTTTCATGATAAATTCTTTCTCATTGAGGACTCGGTTCAAGCTCAAGGGGAGCTTGAAAACCATTCACATAAGGAAGTTCCTTATGCGTCAAACTCCTCGTTCCAACTTTTTGCTTATGCTCAAGAGGCATAGAAAAAATTTACCCTGATTCCTATCTTACAAAAATCCCTTGGCAGGTTTGGACTACTCCTACGGTGAAATACGCATTAGGGATCCATTTGTTCTTGCCATTACAGAGTCTTAAAGATCAAGCATCGTCTAAACTAGGTCGTATGTCGACTTGGGTCTGGTTGCCTTTCAAACGCTGGTCGTGTGTCGACTGGATCTTGAAAGGAAAGCTACCGAAGGGATCTTGATGGTTTGAAAGGAAATTAGCAATTTGTTTGAATATTTGAAGGTAATTTACCTTCAAAAATTGCTAATATTTGTAAAAATTTAAGTTTTTCATGTTGTTAAATTAACCCTTTTGGTTAATTTAAAATTTCATTTTTAGTTAGCAAACTTAATTTTAATTAATATATTATTTTTTTTTTTATATATTAATTTTAATTTTATTGTAAAAAAAAAAAAATTAGCTGAAGGGCTATTTTGCCCTTTTCGGCTGTGATCCAGCACTCGTGGGTGCTTGGCCGACAGCACGCGAGGATTTTCATGTGCGTCAGGCTGACGCACACGACTCCGCTGCCCTACCAGCCTAACAACCTGACAGCCAACACCTGCGGCAAATGTTGTTAGGAGATAGTGCCTGCGTCAGTGCTATCAGGTGCCAGCACCTGCGATAGATGCTATCAGGAGACAACACCTGCGTCAGTGCTGTCAGGTGCCAGCACCTACGACAGACGCTGTCAGGCAATAGCATCTGCGTTGCAGTGCCTGTGGCAGCACTGACCGATGCAAAGCCTGCGATAGAAGCTGTCAGGCTCGAAAACATCTGGGGGCCGCAACTGTCCATGTTTGGTCAGCCAACACCATGCCAGCAACCGTGTCAGTGCCATCCTGGTGCTGACAGGCCTTGGTGCCTGTCAGGCCAGACCTCTGGCCGACAGGTGGCGATTGGTGCCGCTCCCAAGGTTGGCCCCTAAAGCATTTTCTTTGCATGATGCAGCATTGCACCTAAAATTTTTTTACCACCTCGAGAAGCGTGCAACAACAAGAAATAAACTAGAAGTTGACAACTAGCACCACCTCGGGAAACGTGCAACAACAGTTTCAAAATTTCATGCAACAGAAGGTGGAGTGCAGTTTCGGCAAGACCAAGGGTAAAATTTGTTTATTTTTTTAAATTTACTATTCTTAAGGTTTGCATGTAATTTTTTTAATTTATTAATTTAATTTTTTTAATAACTTAATTAAATTAATTAATATTTTATTAATTAAATTTTAATTTTTAATTAAGTTATTGTTAAATTAATAAATTCTGAAATTTATTACCTTAGGTTAGTTTAAATTTTTCAAAATATTTAGCCTTAGGGGTAATTTTCAAGGCACTGCATTGTAACAGGGTATTTTCCGATTTTACCCTGATTTTTAAGTGTTTTTGTCCTTGTTACTTCTGGCTTATACCCGGTCTCACATGGCTTCTGACTTGGCTGCCCAAGTGGCAGAACTTGCACATGTTGTGAATGCTTTAGCCGATAAAGCTAATGATACTACCATGGTAGAAGTCCTCGGTAACCTTGCAATGAAGGTAAATAACATTTCTGTCCACAATGCTTCAACTTATGCTCATGATTCTCGCCTGAGAGTTCGTTGTGAAGTGCCACTTTATGATGGATCCCGGAACCCTGAAGTCTTGAATAGTTGGATTCTTGACATGAGTTATTGGTTTTCTTACACTCAGATTTCAGATGAGGATATGGTTCCATATGCTAAGCTAAAACTTTCTGGTTTAGCAAAAGTACTTGTTGAAAGAAAAAAAGGTCATGATGAACTCCTCTCTTGGGATGAGCTTGTAGACTGTCTTAAGACCAATTTTTTGTTGAGCAAGGTGCAGAAAGAGTATTGTCATTGTTGTCAACACAGACAGATAGATCAGTTGATGCAGTGGACAAGAGTTCAGAGGTCAGTCAGAGCATGTACAATGAATATCCAAGAAGATAGAAGTGGCCCATATTCAAAAGATCTAAGAAAAAGACAAGTTAAAAAACTGTCACGATATCGTGACATGTTTGATCGGAAAGAAAAACTGTCGTGATTTCACGACATATCGAAGGAGAGAGAAAATGATGGCAAAACTGTCGTAATTTTGTGACATTGGAGGAGAGAGAAAATGCTGGCAAAACTGTCGTGATTTCACGACATATCAGAGGAGAGAGAAAATGCTGGCAAAACTATCGCGATTTCACGACATGTTCAAAGAGAGAGAAAGCGCAAGGAAAACTGTCATGATTTCGTGACATGTTGGACGAAAGAGAAAGCGCAAGGAAAACTGTCGTGATTTCGTCACATGTTGGACGAAAGAGAAAGCGCAAGGAAAACTGTCATGATTTCGCGACATGTTCAGAAAGAAGGTGCAAGTAAAGAAAACTATCACGATTTCGTGACATGTTCAAAGAGAGAGAAAGCGCAAGGAAAATTGTTGCGATTTCGTGACATGTTGGATGAAAGAGAAAGCACAAGGAAAACTGTCACGATTTTGCGACATGTTTGAAGAGAGAGAAAGCACAAAGAAAACTGTCATGATTTTGTGACATGTTTGGAGAGAAGGCACAAGCAAAGAAAATTGTCACGATTTCATGACATGTTCGGGGAGAAGGAGCTTGCAAAGAAAAGTGTCACGATTTCATGACAATATTTAAGAGAGGTAGTAGAGACGAAAATGTGTCATGATTTTGCGACATGTTTGAGAGAAGGAGCTCGCAAAGAAAAGTGTCATGATTTTGCGAAAATCTGCAAGAGAGGCAGTATGGATGAAAATGTGTCACGATTTTGCGACAGGTTCGAGAGAAAGAGCTCTCAAAGAAAAGTGTCATGATTTCACGACAATCTACAAGAGAGGCAGTACGGACGAAAATGTGTCATGATTTCGTGACATGTTTGAGAGAAAAATCTTGCAAGGAAAAGTGTCACGATTTCGTGACAATTTGCAAGAGGAAGTGCTAAGGAGAAAATATGTTGCGATATCGCGAAGAAAAGCATAAGGAAGCGAAAGTGTCACGATTTTGTGACATGTTCTGTTTTCGCGAGGTCAAGGCAAGAAAAGGCACAAGGAAACGAATGTGTCACGATTTCATGACATGTTATGTTTTGGCTAGTGATTGCAGAGAAGAGAGCACGAAAGCGAAAGGTGTCACGATTTCATGACATGTCATGTTTTCGCTAGTGCTTGCAGAGAAGAGTGTATGAAAGTGAAAGGTGTCATGATTTCGTGACATGTCATGTTCTCGCTAGTACAAGTAGAGAAGAGTGCAAGGAAATGAAAGTGTCGTGATTTCATGACATGTTCTGTTTTCACGGGCAAGAGACAGAGAAGAGCTCAAGGTAGCAAAAGTGTCACGATTTCGCGACATGTTCTATTTTCGCAGGTGCAAGCCAAGAAAAGGACAAAGATGTAAAAAGTGTCACGATATCACGACATGTCATGTTTTCATGGGTAAAAGGCGAGAAGAGTATAAAGAGACAGAAGTGTCACGATTTTGCGACAGGTCGCAACAGCACGATTATGGATAGTTAACTGAAGTAGAACGATAGTTATAGGGGCAGTTGTAGAGGAAAATCATGCAACCATTATAAGAAGAGTCAACTGAAGTTAGTGCGACAGTTATAGGGATAGTTATAGATAGAAATCATGCAAGCTAAAATAAGCATAGTGCATTAAAGACATAATGACAGTTACAAGGCCCATAAAGCAGTGTAACCATCGAGCGACAGTTATACTAAAATTTCCACACAAGAAACAGAGCTATTAATAGAATGCATGTACAAATTACTGTGTGATAAAGGAGTTACTTTCAGAAGTGTCTATTAATAGGGTGCATGCAGGATTATGGAAGTCACAGAAGAACAGGTGTTTCAAGATGAAAATATTGTTATAAAAGGGAAGTTGCATGGAGAATTAAGTTACCGCTAAATGTGTGAAAGTGCTATCAAAAGAGGGTTAGAAGAGTGCTGTAAGAGAGCGACAAGCAGAGCAGTAAGTGTTTACTATGTTTTGATAAATTATAGACCAGTCAGAGTCTTGTAAAATTGAAGGCATTTTTATGTCATTGATATAGCTTTCAAAACTGTGATCCAAGTTGGTGCTTGGATAGGGGTTGGTGCTCCTTTCTATTGGTGCAGATAAATCAGGGGGTGGTGCGCCTTCCAGTGGGTGCTGGTAAACAAATTGTAAAATTGGTGTTTTGTAAAGGCTGGATTTGGATCGTAGTCCAAGCAGTCATTCTTGAGGAGTAGCCAAATTGGTGAACCTCGTTACATTGTGTGTTGTGGTTTGCTCTCTTGTGATAATTTCTTTACCTACTTTTAAGTTCTCTTTGCTTCGGATTTAAGAGTTGTAGATTTGAATTTTAATAGCTACACTGATTCACCCCCCCCTCTCAATGTCATTGTGAGAATATCAATTAGTATCAGAGCAACGTTCCTAAACAAGCTTGTTAAGGTACCAAGTATTTAAATGTGAATTGAATGCAAACTATAAAGCAGAATCACTGTTTAGAATCTCTTTGAATATTGTTGGAATCCAAAAAATATGAATAATTGAAATGTATTTGATGATTTAAAATGAATATGGTGATGCACCATAAATATGAAGGATGGGGTGCGATTGGAAAGACGCACCCTGGATAAATATAATTACAATATGTTAGGAGGGTCCTAACATGCCACCCCCCTTAAAGGAGCTTTGTCCTCAAAGCTAGAAATTTGGAAATTTCCGCTGGATATCGTGAAGAGTTTCCCACGTTGCGTCTTCTAAAGGTAGACCTTTCCAATGGATTAACACTTCCGTGATATCGCGAGTACGAAGGTGACGAGAGCGGCGATCCAAGATAGCTTCTGGCTCGACTAAAAGTACTCCCTCCTCGGAGAATTTTGGAAGAGTGGTTTGTGTTGTGATATGTGTTTCGACAACGAGCTTAAGGCAAGATACATGAAATACGGGTTGAAGTTTGGAAGAGGGAGGAAGCTCTAGCTTGTAAGCAACGGTCCCAATACGTTGGAGAACTTTATACGGCCCGTAAAATTTGGGTGCTAACTTTTGAGAACCTTTTTGTTTAAGAGAGGTTTGTCGATAAGGTTGGAGACGTAAGAAAACCATATCACCCTCGTGAAAACTACGTTCGCTTCTATGTTGATCGGCTTACTGCTTCATGCGATGTTGGGCGGTGTGTAGGTTCTATTTTAGGGTCCGTAGTATGTCCTCTCGACTAGCAAGTTCTATTTCCACCGCATGGACTTTTGTAGTCCCTGGAATATAGGAAGTGAGGGATGGTGGTGTTTGACCATATAGTGCTTCGTAAGGAGTCATTTTGATGGACGTATGGTATGAAGTGTTATATGACCATTCCGCTAGTGAAAGCCACCTTACCCAATGGAGTGGTTGAGTAGAGACAAAACATCGAAGGTATGTTTCCAAACATTTATTTACAACTTCGGTTTGGCCATCGGTTTGAGGATGGTAAGCGGAGCTCATACTAAGTTGAGTACCTTGTAATTTGAATAATTCCTTCCAAAAGGTACTAGTGAAAGTTGGGTTGCGATCACTAATAATTGTGGAGGGCATACCATGTAATTTAAATATGTTATCGAGGAAAATGTGGGCTATAGTGCTTGCGGTATATGGATGAGCCACTGGACAAAAATGGGCATATTTAGATAAACGATCAACAACTACGAAAATGGTTGTTTTTCTGCCTGATTTAGGTAATCCTTCAATAAAGTCCATAGAAATATCTGACCATGTTTTGGTGGGTATAGGAAGAGGTTGAAGTAATCCGGGAATAGCGATGGTCTCCCCCTTTTGTCTTTGGCACACTTCACATTCTTTTACAAAGTTTTTGATGTAATTTTTCATTCCTACCCAATAGAAGGAGGTAGTGGCTCTTTTATAGGTTTTTAAGAACCCTGAGTGGCCTGCAATGGGTGAGGTATGTAGCTCATGAAGAAGTTTCTTTCGATAAGTTGAATTGGGGGTGAGGACCATCCTCCCTTTGTATCTTAATATATTGTCCTTCCAAGTATATGGAGGTTTGCTACTAGGATTATGTTGAAGTTGTTGAATTAAGGCATGGGTAATAGGATCATTTATCCATTCTTCATGCACCTCATCTACCCATTTAGGAATAAGGGAGGAAATGGCATGGACTTGAGGCATATCTTCAAATTTTCTAGAAAGTGCATCGGCTGCCATGTTGTCCTTGCCCTTTTTATATGTAATTTCATAATCATAGCCAAGAAGTTTAGTAACCCATTTTTGTTGTTCCGGGGTATTAGTCCTTTGTTCCAAAAAATATTTCAAGCTATGATGGTCGGTGCATATAATGAAATGTTGGCCAATAAGGTAAGGCCTCCAATGTTGAATAGAATGGACAATCGCCAACATCTCTTTTTCATATGTAGAGCGAGCTAAATTCTTAGGAGAAAATGCTTTGCTTATAAAAGCTAGAGGTCTTTCATCCTGCATGAGTACGGCTCCCATTCCTATTCCTAAAGCATCACTTTCAATGACGAACGGTTTAGAAAAGTTGGGCATGGCTAGAACAGGGGTGGTACACATTGCAGTTTTCAAGGTGATAAAGGCCTCGTCCGCTTTAGGCGACCATTTAAAAGAGTTTTTCTTAAGTAATGCTGTTAGAGGAGCTATGATTTTACCATAATTTTGGACAAATTTTCTATAATATCCCGTTAGTCCAAGAAACCCACGTAGAGCCTTTATGATTTTTGGAATAGGCCAATTTTTCACTTCCTCGATTTTGGAAGGATCGACCATCACGCATTCCTTTGAGACAATATGCCCTAAGTATTCAATTTCTTGTTTCCCAAAGGAAAACTTTGATCTATTTGCATAAAGTTGATTTTCCTTCAAGATTTGGAATGCTTGTCTAACATGGTCCAAATGTTCTTCCCATGTTTTGCTATAAATCAAAATGTCATCAAAGAAAACTAATATAAATTTACGAAGGAAAGGATGAAATACCTTATTCATTAGACTTTGAAAGGTAGAAGGAGCGTTGGTAAGGCCAAATGGCATTACCAACAATTCGTAGTGCCCTTCGTGAGTGCGAAAGGCCATCTTAGGAATATCCTTTTCAACGACTCGTATTTGGTGGTAGCCTGACCATAAGTCCAACTTGGAAAAGTAAGCTGCCCCATGGAGTTCATCTAGTAGCTCGTCTATGACCGGAATAGGAAATTTATCTTTGATGGTCATTTTATTTAGCGCTCAAAAATCGACACATAAATGCCACGAACCATCCTTTTTCCTAACTAAAATAATTGGAGAGGAGTAAGGGCTTTTGCTAGGTCTAATGACTCCTGCCATAAGAAGCTCTTGTACTAATTTCTCTATTTCGGTATTTTGGAGGTATGGATAACGATAAGGTCTAATATTAGGAGGTTGATGCCCTAGAAATAGTGGAATAGTGTGATCGTGACTTCATTGTGGAGGTAGTCCTTTTGGTTTGTTGAATACCACCTTATGGTGGTCTAAATTTTTTTGTAACTTTGGTGTCTCGTATTTTTGGTGACTAGGTTGAATTGAAAATAATTGGGCAACCATTCCTTTGTTCCCTTTTTGGATAATTTTCTCCATTCTATGCGAGCTAACGATTTGGGAAGGTCCTGATTTCAGGCCTTGGATAATATAGGTTTGGTTCTTTGCTGTGAATTTCATCCATAGTTCATAAAATTCCCATTGGACTACACCCAAGGTTCTTAACCATTGTACGCCTAGTACAATGTCGCATCCCCCTAGGGGTAAGACATACATGTCGCTTTGCATGGTATAAACTCCCATAGTTAGTTTTATATTTCTGCATTTTCCTTTGCATGCAATTTTTTTGCCATTTCCAATCATCACTTCGAAGTTATTGCAAGGGTATATGAAACAATTTGCTTGTTTAGCCACTTTTGGATCGATAAAATTATGTGTGCTACCAGAATCTAGGAGCACGGTAAGGTTTTGTTTCTTAAAATACCCTTTTACTCGCATTGTTTGAGGGGCAAAAAATCCGGCAAGGGCGTTGAAGGAAACCTTTGGTGTATTTTCTTCGTCACTTTCAAGTGTGTTGGATAATACCTCTACTTCGAGTTCGGGTTCCTCTTCAGTAGAATTCCCTTCCTCCGTGGCATCGAGAATATATAATTTTCGTGAGGCACATTTATGATTTCTATCAAATTTCTCATCGCAATGGTAGTAAAGACCTTTAGCTTGTCTTTCCTTCATTTCCTCGAAACTCAGACGTTTAATTGGTAGAGCGGGGTTAATTTTGGGGGTTGTGTAGGAGTTTTGGGTTCGTACATTTTGCATTGGCTTGGGGTTGGTATAAGTGTTTGATTGTTTCCCCCAAGTTGGTTTTGTGAACCGATTCCATGCCATGATTTTGTCTTTCGCTAATTTCGCTAAGCCGATGGTCTCTAACATGTTTGTAGGGTTGTACATTTGTACCTCAATTCGAATTTCTTCTTTTAATCTGCTAACAAAAAATTCTTGAAAGAAGGCAGCGTCTAATCCAGATGTTCTATTAGCTAACATTTCAAATTTTGCTTGGTACTCGCTTACTAAAGTGGTTTGGCATAATTTAGTGAGGGCCCTTGTAAAGCTTTGAAACTTGCTAGGGCCAAATCGTACTAATAGGTTCTGTGTAAAGGTTGACCATGTCGGAGTGCCATTAGTTTTCTCGAACCATTGGTACCATTGGATGGCATCATTTTCCAAATGGAAGGAGGCGATATGCACTTTTTGTATTTCCAAAATTTGATTTAGTGAGAAATATTGCTCTGCTCGGTAGATCCATTTTGTAGGGTCTCCGCCTTCAAATTTTGGGAAGTCTAATTTGGTCATCCGTGGTAAAATGGAAGTTTGTGGACCTCCTAACATTGCTCGGTTTGATGACCCGGTGTTGGTTGAGTTTGCTTGTGTTGTTGCCTGTTTTTGACTGATGGCATCAAGTTTAACATCCATTGCAAATATTTTCTCGAAGAGTTCTCTTGTGTTACGGGAATTCTCCTCTCTTTCTAGTTTAACTTCTTCAGCGAGCCTTTCATGTTTCTCATGGATGGAATCCAGTGATTGTCGTCCGTCGGCCATTGTAGTTGGTAGATGAGAAAAATAGTGCAATTTTGGTATATAAAGTTGTCAAAAAAGTTGTTTTAGCAACTTTGCAAAAGTTGTTAGAAATTTTTTGCCAAAAAAAATTGTTGCTATTGTTTGAGCAAAAAAATGGTTTAGTTCACTTCTTTGCAATAGTAATTGCAATTTAAAAAAAAAAAAAAAAATTTGACAAAATTGAAAATAAAAATGGTTTAGCTCACTGTTTATTAACAGTAGCACTTTAGATTTATTATGAATCGACATGAATTACGGAGTGAGTCAGCACAACAGGGCACAACACGAAGCACAAGGTGAGGTAGAGAGCGCATGGTGCGACAAAGTTAGTAGGGCATGACATGACACACGAGGCAGGGTGGAGCGAATGCAAGGCGGCTGGCGGCAAGGGCAGCGTCGGCTGGCTAATAGGAAATCGACAGATGGTGGTGGTTCGTGTGTCGCAAGGGAAATGGTGCGGTGGCTTCGATGTGGCTATTTCACACACACTATATATATATTTAACTTCCTGTGTTTGTCGTCGTCGACGCGCAGGTCCTGACGGATTGTCCTTTATCGACAACCGAAAAAGACCTGTAACTTATATTAAAATTAATTTTTTATAATTTATACGCCGTCCTTTTCCTATAAACCGTTGGTAAAAATGTCCGTAGGTTGATTTTCTTGATAGATTATGAGTTCCTGGTGTTATCTGGCACTTAATATGAAGCTAAGGAGGGTTTTACCGTCCTTTTAATGAATTTGGATCAATTTTTTTAAAGCACGATTTCCTCTTTTTAGCCTCTGCAATTATGTTTTGCGGAGATGAACACGGTGAAAGGGAAAATATTGTAAGATATAGCTATCAATGAGTGTGAAAGCGAGAGGAATTTTGAATTGACAGTGGTCAATTTTCTCTGCATGACATCGATGTGCAGCTGGGATAGATGATCCCTCGTACGAAGAAGTTGTTGGGTCTCAGACAGCCCGATGTGATTGCTGCTGATCCGTATGGTTACGATGCTCAAACTGCTTTAGGTGTCTTATGCGTTGTTTGACATTGGTGTGCTGCTAGAAGCACTGTTTGTGTGTGCTACTTTAGTTAATAGTAGCAAGGTATAGGGACCAAACTGCTCTGATACCAAATGTTAAGATACCAAGTATTTAAATGTGAATTGAATGCAAACTATAAAGCAGAATTGCTATTTAGAATCGCTTTGAATATTGTTGGAATCCAAACAATATGAATAAATTGAAATGTATTTGATGATTTAAAATGAATATGGTGATGCACCATAAATATGAAGGATGGGGTGCGATTGGAAAGACGCACCCCGGATAAATATAATTACAATATGTTAGGAGGGTCCTAACAAAGCTTAATCAGCTAAGGTGATCTTGAAAGAAACACAATGGCAGGTGGTGAAGGATTCTCATCAAACAAATATCCTTTGTTTGATGGAACTAATTACTCATTCTGGAGACTCAGGATGCAGACATATCTGTGTCTATTAGGATACGAAATTTGGGAGTCAGTAGAAAGTGGATACAAAATACCCGCTACTCCTCCAACAGATACTGCTGAGAAGAAAAAGTTTAAGAATAACTCCAAAGCAAATAATGCCATAATGTGTGGGCTAGTAGACAGTGAACTGATAAGAATCATGAGCTGTAAAACGACAAAAGACATGTGGGACAAACTAAAGAGCATTCATGAAGGAGAGAACAAGATCAAGGAAGCCAAGCTACAAACGCATCGAGCTCAGTTCGAAGCATTAAAAATGAATGACGATGAGAACATAGAGGCCTATATGTTGTGAGTCAATGGAATCATTAATGCGATTAGAGGACTTGACGAAGAAATTGAAGATGCGATCGTCATGAAAAAGGTACTTAGAACTCTTCACAAAATATTTGATTCTAAAGTTTCTGCAATAGAAGAAGCTAAATATCTAAATAATTTTAGCATGGACGAGATGCATGGTTCTTTGACTACATACGAAATGAGAATAGGACAAACTAAGCCCATAGACAGAGAAGCTGCTTTTAAAGCACACAAAAATATAAAAGTTAAACAAGAATTTGATGATGAAGAGACATCAGATGAAACAAAAGCTAACTTTGTTCAGAAACTTATAAAGGGAAAAGAAAAATATAGAGGAAAGTTACCATTTAAGTGCTTCAATTATGGAGGCATCGGTCACTTTGCAGCTAAGTGTCCAATGAATAAGAAAACCAAAAGTGATGAAGGGTCACACCAAGAAAGAAGTGACTAGAATAAGAAACCAAATTTTAGAAAAAGCAACTTCAAAAAGAAAATTTTCATATCCAAGAATTTCAGATCTTCTAAAGATAGCTCAGGTGAGGATTCTGAAGAAGAAACAGGTGAAGCTCTGTTCATGGCATTTGAAGAAAAAAAAACAAAAGAAAAATAGGAAGGTGATAAAAATATTAAGGATGAGGCTGAAGTATATCTGGAAGGAGAGTTGGTTGCTGCACTTAAAGAGTTGAGTACAGAAAGGAAAAAGAATAAAAAGGTCTCAAAAAATCTTGAGGATGCGAATGACATAATAAACAGTTTGAAATTGCAGACAAAAGAATTTAAGAAAATGTCTGAAGAACTCAAAGTACAATTAACCATGAAAATAGATGAGTGCAACAAACTGGAAGAAGAGATTGTTGTCTTAAGAATGCGGCTAGAAGAAAAGAATAAAAAATTGAGTTGCTATCACAAACTTGAAGGAAGTTCTACAAAGCTTGAAAAGATTATAAATAGTCGAGAGGACTACGGGCATCAAATTTGGCTTGGGGTTTGTCGAAGGAGAATCGTCAAGTGGATCAAAGGCCATAACTGTAGAACTAGTAAAAAAAGAAGATAAGATCAAGGTTGATCAAGGAAAAATGAATCATGCAAAAGAAAGCAACAATGCCAGGCACGAGAAGAGTGCTGACAATGAGGGATTCACAAACGTCACAGTGGATCCTACTACAAAATGGCAAAGACCAACTCCTAGGTCCAATCAATCCTTTTCTGGTTATTGTTTTAAATGCAATGCTTATGGTCATAAGATTTTAGACTGCATTTATAATATAGGACAAAGAAATTTCAGCAGTAGAAATGTCTTTTCACCCTTGATGGATTATGCAGTAGAATGCTATAACTGTCATAACTTTGGACACATTGCAATAAATTGTAGAAGCACATATGCAACAAATAAATATTAGGGAAGAAGATCTCAACCAAACAGTTTAAGGCAAAACAAAAAATTCCCGAGAAAAACATGCACAGGCTACTGACAAAGAAAAGTCTAAACAAGTGACCAAAACTGTAGTCAAATCAGAGTGGAAAGAAAAGGAGCAAACTAAGAAAGAAAAGGAATCCTTGATTGTACAGACAAAATTCAAAGCATAGAACAAATCTGCACCATGGATATTGGATAGTGGATGCTCTAGTCACATGACAGGAGATAAATTTTTTTTTGAAAAGTTACAGAAATATGAAGGGGGCTCTATAAAGTTTGGAAATAATGATGGAGCCAAGATAGTTGGAAAAGGATCAGTCAAGATAAGTGATGGAAAGATCAATTCCAAAGAAGTTTTGTTTGTGATTGGTTTGAAGCACAACTTACTGAGCATAAGTCAAATATGTGACAGAGGTCATGAAGTCATCTTTAAGAAGCAGGGCTGTGAAGTCAGAAAAGCACATAGTGGGAAGCTAATAGCTACTGGATCGAGGACTTCTGGAAATCTATATACTCTCTCAAAGACTTCAGAAGGAGCATGTTTGATTGGACAGGAAGATGAAAATTGGTTGTGGCACAAGAGGCTTGGTCATATTAGCTTTGAAAATCTAGTAAAAATAAGTTCAAAAAGGGCAGTAAGAGATATACCCACCATTGAAAAACCATTAAATAACATCTGTGCTTCATGCCAAAAGGGGAAGCAAACTAGATCCACATTTAAATCAAAGGAATACTTCACCTACAAATCTTTAGAGCTAATTCATACTGACTTATGTGGACCCATGAGAAAACAAAGCATAAATGGTGAAAAATACTTTATGTTGTGCATAGATGACTATTCTAGGATGACATGGGTACTATTTTTAAAGCTTAAATCAGATGCCTTTGAAATGTTTAAGACTTTCAAACACCAGGTTGAAAATCAAACAGGAAAAAGAATTAAATGCTTAAGATCATATAGAGGAGGAGAGTTTATATCAGAGGAGTTTGCAGAGTACTATCAAAAATATGGTATCAGAAGACAGTTTTCAGCAGCAAGGACACCTCAGCAGAAAGGTGTTGTTGAAAGAAAAAATAGGACAGTGTAGGAAATGGCATGGATAATGTTGACAGAGAACAAAATAGCAAACAAATTATGAAAAGAGGCAGTTCATACTACGGTTTACATCCAAAACAGGTGCATGTTGAGGACACATGAAAGCAAAAATCCTTATGAGCTATGGTTCGACAAAAAGGCAACATCAAGATACTTCAAAGTCTTTGGCAGCAAGTGCTACATCAAAAGAACTGAAGATAATCTTGGTAAGTTTGAAGATAGAGCTGATGAAGGAATTTTTCTTGGCTATTCGACAAAAAGCAAAGCCTACACATGCTATAACAAAAGGCTGAAGAAAATTGTGGAGAGTGCCAATGTTAAGGTTGATGAAGGTAGGGAACGAGAAATTAGCAATGAAGAAAACTACCCTATTTATGAAGAAGTTATTGAAGGAGATGAAGATAAGGAAATAGAAGAGAATAAGGAAATTGACCCAGATGATTTAAGTATTGATCCAGAAGTAGAAGAAAACAAGAAATTCAAAATTGATAGCTGGCAAAAAAATCATCCCAGAGAGCAAATTATTGGGGACCCCACAGTTGGTATTCAGACAAGGAGAAAAGTAGTAAGGAACTACTCTCTATTATTCAGCATTGAGCCCAAAAATGTTGCTGAAGAAAGCACAAATGAAAGTTGGATGAAGGCAATAAATGAAGAACTAGATCAGATTGAGAAAAAAAAAACTTGGGAGTTAGTACCAAGGCCTGCAAATAAAAACTTAATCGATACTAAATGGATTTTTTGAAACAAATTGAACGAAGATGGACAGGTTGTTAGAAATAAGGCAATATTGGTCTGTAAAGGCTATTCTCAAGTTGAAGGTATTGATTTTGAAGAAACCTTTGCACCAGTGGCTAGAATCGAGGCAATCAGAATGTTTCTGGCTTTAGTTGTACACAAGAATTTCAAAGTTTATCATATGGATGTGAAATCAGCATTTCTGAATGGAAAACTTGAAGAAGAAGTTTATATTGAGCAGCCAGATGGTTTCCAACTCGGTGATAATCCCAACTTTGTTTGCAAGTTGAAGAAAGCTTTGTATGGCTTGAAATAGGCACCCAGAGCATGGTATGCAAGGTTGGATAACTATCTTATTCAATAGGGGTTCAAGAAAGGTATGGTGGACAACAATCTATATGTCAAAATAGAGAATGGCCATCTTATTGTCCTTGTTTATGTAGATGATATTATTTTTGGCAGCAACAATGATAAGTCTTGTAGAGACATAGCAAATAAAATGAAGAAAGAATTTGAGATGTCTATGATTGGTGAACTTTCTTATTTCCTCATACTGTAAGTCAATCAAAATGAAAAGGGCATTTTTATATCTCAAGTTAAATATGTGAAAGAAATGCTGAAAAAGTTCACAATGGAGGATAGTAAACCTGTTAGCACTCCCATGACGACAGGTTGCAAGTTGAGCAAGGATGACAAATCTCTAGATGTTGATCAAACCATGTACATATCTATGATTGGGAGCCTGCTGTATTTAATAGCCACCAGACCAGATATCTTGTAGGCAGATTGCATGGTAGCAAGATTTCAAGCTAGTCCCAAAGAGACTCATGTGACAGCTGTGAAGAGGATTCTTCGGTATCTCAAGGGTACTATGGAGTATGGATTATGGTATACAAAAGGTAAGGACTTCACTCTTATTATATATTTAGATGCTGATTGGGTAGGATGTATAGATGACAGAAAGAGTACCAGTGGAGGAGCATTTTATCTTGGAGATAGGCTGGTAGCATGGCACAAAAAGAAACAAGAATCAGTCTCTCTATCCATAGCAGAGGCAGAATACATTACAACAACAACGTGTTGTATGTAGATATTATGGATGAGACAAACCCTGAAAGATATTGGTATTCACTTAAAAGAGCCAATTTTAGTTAAATGTGATAACACCAGTGCTATTAACATCTCAAAGAATCTGGTTATGCATTCTTGAACCAAACATATTGCAATCCGGTATCACTTTTTGAAGGATAAAGTTGCGGAAGGTGAGGTTAAATTGGATTTTGTTCCAACTACAGAGCAAGTAGCGGACATCTTCACAAAACCGTTGCCCAAAGAATTTTTTGAGTACCTTCGGAGTAAGTTGGGAGTGGTCATGTTTCCCAAGAATTGACTAGCAATCGGGACCACATTCTCAGGGGGAGCATTTATGTCTGTGTTTATAGTTTTGCTCATATTCATGATTTTTTCTAACTATAACAATGTTTGTCTGAGAATGTTGTGCATAGACTCAGGGGGAGTCTGCAGCAGCCCTTTGGTATTATTGTCAAAGGGGGAGAAGAATTACAAGAAATTACACATGTGTTGCCAACAATTCCAAAGGGGGAGATTGTTGAGCAAGGTGCAGAAATAGTATTGTCATTGTTGTCAACACAGACAGATAGATCGGTTGATGCAGTGGACAAGATTTCAAAGGTCAGTCAGAGCATGTACAGTGAATATCCAAGAAGATAGAAGTGGCCCATATTCAAAAGATCCAAGAAAAAGACAAGTAAGATAACTGTCATGATATCGTGACATGTTTGGTCGAAAAGAAAAACTATCACGATTTTGTGACATATCGAAGGAGAGAGAAAATGCTGGCAAAACTGTCATGATTTTGTGACATATGGGGGAGAGAGAAAATGTTGGCAAAACTATCACAATTTTGTGACATGTTTGAAGAGAGAGAAAGCGCAAGGAAAACTGTCGTGATTTTGCGACATGTTGGATGAAAGAGAAAGCGCAAGAAAAACTGTCACGATTTCATGACATGTTGGACGAAAGAGAAAGCAGAAGGAAAACTGTCACGATTTCGTGACATGTTCAGAAAGAAGGTGCAAGCAAAGAAAACTTCGCAATTTTGTGACATGTTCGAAGAGAGAGAAAGCGCAAGGAAAACTGTTGCGATTTCATGACATGTTGGACGAAAGAGAAAGCACAAGGAAAACTGTCGTGATTTCACATGTTTTGAAGAGAGAGAAAGCATAAAGAAAACTGTCATGATTTTGTGACATGTTTGGAGAGAAGGCGCAAGCAAAGAAAACTGTCATGATTTTGCGACATGTTTGGGGAGAAGGAGCTTGCAAAGAAAAGTGTCACGATTTCACGACAATCTGTAAGAGAGGCAGTATGGACGAAAATGTGTCACAATTTCACATGTTTGAGAGAAGGAGCTCGCAAAGAAAAGTGTCATGATTTCACGACAATCTGCAAGAGAGGCAATACAGACGAAAATGTGTCGCGATTTCGTGACAGGTTCGAGAGAAAGAGCTCGTAAAGAAGTGTCGCGATTTCGCGACAATCTGCAAGAGAGGCAGTACAAACGAAAATGTGTCATGATTTTGCGACATGTTTGAGAGAAAGAGCTTGCAAGGAAAAGTGTCCCGATTTCACGAAAATTTGCAAGAGGAAGTGCTAAGGAGAAAATATGTCGCGATATCGCGACATGTCGGGTTTTCACGACCCGATGAGAAGAAAAGCACAAGGCAGCGAAAGTGTCGCGATTTCGTGACATGTTCTATTTTTGCGAGGTCAAGGCAAGAAAAGGCACAAGGCAGTGAATGTGTCATGATTTTGTGACATGTTATGTTTTTGCTAGTGCTTGCAGAGAAGAGTGTATGGAAGCGAAAGGTGTCGCGATTTCGCGACATGTCATGTTTTTGCTAGTGCTTGCAGAGAAGAGTGTACAGAAGTGAAAGGTGTCGCGATTTCATGACATGTCATATTTTTGCTAGTACAAGCAGAGAAGAGTGCAAGGAAGTGAAAGTGTTGTGATTTTGTGACATGTTCTATTTTTGCGGGCAAGAGACAGAGAAGAGCTCAAGGCAGCGAAAGTGTTGCGATTTCATGACATGTTCTGTTTTTGCAGGTGCAAGCTAAGAAAAGGACAAAGAGGCAAAAAGTGTCATGATATCGTGACATGTCATGTTTTTATGAGTAAAATGCGAGAAGATTACAAAGAGACAGAAGTGTCATGATTTCGTGACAGGTCACAACAACACGATTATGGATAGTTAACTGAAGTAGAACGATAGTTACAAGGGCAGTTGCAGAGGAAAATCATGCAGCCATTGTAAGAAGAGTCAACTGAAGTTAGTGTGATAGTTACAGGGCAGTTCTGAGATAGAAATCATGCAAGCTAAAATAAGCACAGTGCATTAAAGACAAAATGACAGTTATAGGGCCCGTAAAGCAGTGTAACCATCGAGCGACAGTTATACTGAAAGTTCCACACAAGAAACAGAGCTATTAATAGAATGCATGTACAAATTATTGTGTGATAAAGGAGTTACTTTCAGAAGTGTCTATTAATAGAGTGCATGTAGGATTATGGAAGTCACAGAATAACATGTGTTTCAAGATGAAAATATTGTTATAAAAGGGCAGTTGTGTGGAGAATTAAGTTGTCGCTAAATGTGTGAAAGTGCTATCGAAAGAGGGTTAGAAGAGTGCTGGAAGGGAGCGACAAGCAGAGCAGTAAGTGTTTACTGTGTTTTGATAAATTATAGACCAGTCAAGGTCTTGTAAAAGTGAAGACATTTTTATGTCATTGATATAGCTTTCAAAACTGTGATCCAAGTTGGTGCTTGTATAGGGGTTGGTGCTCCTTTTTGTTGGTGCAGATAAATCAGGGGTTGGTGCTCCTTCCAATGGGTGTTGGTAAATAGATTGTAAAATTGGTGTTTTGCAAAGGCTAGATTTGGACCGTAGTCCAAGCAATCATTCTTGAGGAGTAGCCAAATTGGTGAACCTCGTTACATTGTGTGTTGTGGTGTGCTCTCTTGTGATAATTGCTTTACCTGCTTTTAAGTTCTCTTTGCTTCAGCTTTAAGAGTTGTAGATTTGAATTTTAATAGCTACAATGATTCACCCCCCCCTCTCAGTGTCATTGTGAGAATATCATTTTTATCCTTCCAATTATTCTAAGGAATTGGTCATTAAGTGGTTTCGATTTCGACAAGGTCCTAATATGACTGTACAGGAATATATCTTTCAATTCAACAAGTATAGAATACTTTTGAATGTGGAGGAAGATATTAAAGCTTTGATTCTCAAATTTCAAAGTGGCTTGTTAGAGCATTTATACAGAGAAATTATGTTTATTTCTATCGAAACATTGGATTTATTTTTCAACTAGGCGCAACTTGCGAAGGACAAGTTCAAAGCACATTCGCAGGCATTCCGTGCACCTGCTACTCAAGTGGTTGCAAACTCATCAAAAGGGAATAGTTCTTTCTCACAAAAGAAGAATTTTGCTCAAAAGAAGAATGTTTCTTCTCCATATCCTTCTTTTCCTTCTCCTTCCGCTCCTACTCCTTCTTCTTCTTCCAAATATTCTTCTTCTAAAAAGTTTTGTAACTATTGTAAGAAAAAGGGTCATGAAAAAGCTGATTGTTTTAAGCTTAAGAAGAAGATTTTAGTCATCACTACTCAAGAGGAGGATGCTTCCAAAGGTCCCCTTGAGTCAGTAGGAGAAAGTAGAGTATACATGGAATTATGAGGTAAGCTCAATGAGGTTACCTTGGTAAATGTAAGTTCATCAGGGGGTGCTCGTGATGCTTTGTTCATCACTCGAGCTCATTTGCTCCATAATTTTGCAACAGATTGTATAGTGGATAATGGCTCACAGAAAAATATAATTGTGAGGTCCATTGTCGAGCGATTAAAGTTACCTATGGAGCCTCATACTCAATCTTATTCTTTGGGTTGGAAGGATAGTGGAAGGGGCTCAAAAATCACTCACACTTGCACATTAAAATTTGCACTTGGCCCACATTTCATAGATCAAGTCACTTGTGATGTGACTCCTATGGATTGTTGTGGGATTTTGCTTGGACAACCTTTTTAGTATGATCGGAGAGCTATTTATGATGCTTTCAAAAGAACCTACACACTTCAAAAATATGGTATGGTCTTTCTCATTAAAAGCACCAACACTCCTAACATCATTATAAATTCCAAGCAAACAAAAAGGGCAATTAAAAAAGGTGGTGATGTTGCTCTAATTTTCATTCACTCTCAAAACACTCCTACATCCACTTCCATTCCAAAGCAACACTCTTCAATGGATAAAATATTGCAAAATTACTCACACATATTTCAGGAGCCAAAGTCTCTTCCTCCAATTCGCACAATTAATCACAGTATTGAAATCATTCCTGGTTCTTCACTACCTATTGCACCCATGTATAGACAATCTATTTTGCAAAATGAAGAAATTAAAAGGCAAATAGAAGATTTGTTGTCTAAGGGTTTCATTAAGGAAAGTACTTTTGCTTGTGCCTCACCTATTTTGTTGGTTCTTAAAAAAGATGGCACTTGGATATTGTGCATTGATTTTCGTGCTTTGAATAGAATTTCTGTAAAGAATAGATATCCACTACCACACATTGATGATTTATTATATCAGCTCCAAGGAGCTAAGTTCTTTTCAAAAATAATCTCAAGAGTGGATATCATCAAGTGCGTATCCAAGCTGAGGATACATGGAAGACAGCTTTTAAGATGAAGATGTCCCTCTTCATTCTATGCTAATAGAAAGTCTTCCTATTAGCATAGAATGAAGAGGGACATAACTGAATTTATCGCTCAATGTATTGAATGTTAGAAAGTAAAGGTAAAACATAGACAACCTACGAGACTATTGTATCTGCATGATGTACCTAGGAAAAAATGATAAGTAGTATCAATGGATTTTATTATAGGGCTGCCTAAAAATAGGTTCCAACATGATGCAATATTAGTAGTGGTCGACAAATTGATCAAGGTTGCACATTTTATACCCAAAAACACTAAGGATGATGTCGTAGTTATGGCTAATAGATTTACCAAAGAAATATTTTGTCTTAATGGTTTTTTGAAAGTAATTTTATTAGATAGGGACTAAATATTTACATTTGAGTTTTGGTAAGCCTTGCATCATGCCATTGGTACTAGACTAAACATCAGTTATGCTTATCATCCAAAGATCAATGGATAAAATAAGAGAGCGAACCAGGTTAGAGGACATGCTTCACATGTACTGTATGGATTAGAATATCCAATGGGAGGATTACCTGCATCTAGTAGAATTTACCTATAATAATGATCATCATTCGATCTTAGGCATGGATTCGTTCAAAGCTTTGTATGGTAGAAGATGTAGGATACCATTGTCATGGGATAATTCAAAGGAGTAGATTGTGCTTGGACTAGACATGGTTAAGGAGATGAAGAAACAATAAGGTTGATCAAGAAATGGTTGAAATATTTTGTAGATTAACAAAAGAGTTATATTTATATTAAGTGATCACCAAGAGAGTTTTTAGTTGATGACAAAGTGTTTTTGAGGGTGAGACCTAAGAAGAGTGCTATTAAGTCCACAAAACTTGATCCACGTTTTATGGGACCCTTCAAAATTATAGAGAATATTAGTTCTGTGGCATATCAACTTGCCTTACCACCCAGTTTATCCAATATTTAGGGCACCTTTCACATTTCTTTGCGTAGAAATTACATTGCTAATCCTGATCATGTGAGGGACTTTTATAATTTGTAGATGGTGAATCCATGGTTTATAGAGGTTAGAATAGTAATAATCCTTGAGTTACGTTCCAACTCAATGAGGAAAGGGAGTCCAGAGAAATGCAAAGTTCAGTGGGACTGATATTGTGAAAGAAACGTTTCTTGGGAGAAAGTAGTAGACATGCAAAAATATTTTTATTTTCTATTTGAAAACAATATGTAATTGTTATTCATTTATTTTGATTGAAGGAACTAGTAAAGACACAAAGGACTCTATTGAGCTTAAGGGGGGGAGGATGTCATGACCCTCCCTTGGTATACTTTTTTATTTGATGGGTTTGACTTTGCTATGTTATTTTTCTGATGAAATGACTAACTATCTTCAGGTTGGATAATGCAAGACATTTACTTCATGAAGAGAAATAATGTACTCTATCAATGAAATGATGGATTTTTGCATGTGTAAGGGATGTATATTATTTTATGAAAAATGTGATGTATGTAATAATTGACTATTTCCTATTGGTTTATACAAATATATCATTTTCAAAGAATATGATGTTACTAAGGATGATGTATTGTTGCAGGAATAGGTTCCTTTTATAGGAAAAATAAGAATCTAGTCACCACTAATGGGGTGTTATTAAAAAAATAAAAGATATAATATCCTTGTTAATATATAGTAAGGTAGCAAGAGAGTGAGTGCTTTATAAATATTAAGTTACGTCATGAAATTTATAAAAGGAAAACTATGTTAGTGATTGAGATTTATTCTTCACAATTAACTCCATTTTGAATATATAGTTTATGAAGGAATTTATTGTAAAGGGACAAAAGATCATATGAAAGTAATTGAACCATTACTCCACTTAATTCAAACTGATTGCCAAGATTTGAATGCATTGAGCATCCAATGATCACTGATGGATACATGATATTTCAATACTATCACACTCGATAGTGGGAAAGAGGGTGGACCTCCTCATTATTACTAAGGAAGTAGGAAGAGATACAGATGGGTGATGAAATGATACTTAGTTTAGAAAAAAATAAAATAAAGGAAGGATACTTGGCTGGAGGAGCGACTACGTCCTGTGGAGACTAAGGAACAAAATTAAAAGCAAGCGAAACACCTAGTAAGGCTTGGTTATTTTGTATCGAGGCTTTGAAGGTAGACTCTTTGAAATGAAAATACGTCTTGTGCTTTCAAAATATATAGATATATGTATTTATGTTTTTTTGAAAGTATTTTGTAGTATATAAGTTGTTTCAACCATATGTTCTACTGGATGGTAATGTTTATCTTAAAAAATATAATGAGTTACCTTTATCATTGGTTTGATACGCTAGGATGTCTGTGTAAATCTTGAAGAGTCTGTGAATGGGTAGTTTAAGGTGAAATCAACCCACAATAATCTTTTCTTGAGTATACGCTTGTGTTTCATTGATAATATATTAAATTGTGGTAGTTATTCCCTTAGGTTGAGTGATAGAGGAGATAAGTTATGGTATAGGAAACCTCTAAAGGGAAAGTAATGGATCTGTTGAAAATATTGGAAGTGTTTTCTGGAATATGGTTGGTATTTAGTTTTACCTCTATTAAACCATTGCTCAAATAGAGTAAGAGTTGTTACTTTGCCTTTGCTTTGGATTTTTGCACATTAGTAGTGTAGTCAGACATCTAAAATTTAAAAGGAATTTATTTAGATTTCACTGCATTGTTTTTTTCGGTTTATGTGAACTAAGAAGTAATATGTAAATATCCTGTCAATAGGTAGAGAAGTATTTCTTTTTTGACTGCAAAACTTATGTCTCTTTGAATGTATTTTTGAAGAACGAGCTAGGATTTTATTTCCTTTGTTACACAAAATTATTTAAAACCAGTTTTATGCCATCTTTATTTTGAGCAATTTATGAAGCTTTAAATAGTGGTAAGAGTTACCAACATTAGTAATGTTTGAATTGAAATGTGGTAATAGTTAACCCAATTTAGAACATGGAGTCTAGGTAATGAAGTATTTATATGCTTCTTGAGACCACCTCTATTAGAGAAGCAATGGTAAATTTTAATGTACTTCATTAAAATAAGAAGAGGAGGTAAGATCTCCAAGTAGCAAATGGTGAGAAAGATGGAAAAAATTCTATGTGATGACATGGAGGCTTAACCTATGTTTTCTAGTAGGTCACAAATGGTGTATTCTCTTTTTAAAATTTATTAATGTCCTACGTATTATGGTAGCATCTGGACTAAACCAAAAATGAACTTTTATTCTTCGATCTCTTAACTATTGGTTCGCTGGTAGATAAGGTTTCTTTTTACTATCGAGTCTCAAGAGAGCTTGAGATAAGGTGAGTCGAACTCTTAATTTGACTTTATATTTGAGGATTAATTCAAAGAGAGTTGTAAGAATCTTATTCTTAAGAATATGAATGATGTATTAAGTGAAGTTAAAGAGGTTTTGGTGTTGATTTGCCAATGCTCCAATATTGGAGTTATAATGTAATTATGGATGGAAATATTCATTCATAATAAGGATACAAAGGGAAAATGAAGTGTTTATTGAAATATAAGGATAGATTGATGTCTTATATCATTGTAAAGTAAAGAATTATTTTAAGAAAATAAAGAAGATGATTTTAATGTTGGGTTTTTCCCAGGGTAAATGTACTGTTGTGAAATCTTGCATTAAGAAGATGTTTTGTTTTATTATAGTTTGAAATTTATATGTATGGAAAAATTATTTGAATTTAGGATTATTGCAATATGAAGGAAATATAAATGAAAACTATGTATTGACTTTACAGCTTTGGGATAGAAATATGATTGAAACTATGTGTTGTTTTTAATTTATAAAGTGTTAGAAGTATGATTGAAAATTTGTGTTGATATCTCTTGTAAGTCAAATTGTGTTAAGTATATGAACTTAATAAGTCATGAACGTGGCTTGCTAAGGAAGAAGAGTTTAAATACTTTCTACATTTTTATATAATGGTTATTTAATATCTTGAATTCGTCACTTTATTTATAGTGAAAATATAGGGGTTCTAATTCCTAGAATTAAATAAATGAATGAATTGCCATAATAATTTAAAAATAGAGTTGTTACGATACTCAATAATGGAATAGAGTATCCTTTATGATTTTATTATGCAAATAGTTTATCCAGAGATACCTAGTTCCACAATTATGGTGAAAATGACCCACCAATGGGTTGTCAACTCTCAAGGAGATGAGTTGGAAATAATAAACCCTCAAGCTCAAGATACTTTTACATATGGACTTGTGTAAGGTAAAGAACAAGAGGTTGTCAACTCTCAAGGACATGAGTTGGGAAGAGTAAACCCGTATGCTTAAGAAACTTTTGCAAAAGAACTTGTGTAAGACATTAAACAATGGGTTAATGAATCTTAAGGACATGAGTTGTAAAGAATAAACCCTTGTGTTCATAACACTTTCATAGATGGATTTGCATAAGGCATAGAAAAATTGAGCATACTTTCAAAACATTGAAAGGAATGAGCTAACTCAAAAAAAAATATAACTTGAGATGAATAACTTAAAGGAATAGGTAGCACCTAATACTCATGTGTAGATTGATATATACATGGAGTAGGGAAATGTGTAATAAAAAAAGGGGATAAATGAAACAGATCATACTCAACAAAGAAATAAAGTGGCTAAGTAACTAGTAGATCTTAAGTAAAAAAAATCGTTCAAAATAGGTTGGAAAATTTTGGGTAGTGACAGTCCCAAAACACATCTTCTTCCATGACACCTAATCCACCCCCACCACCAAATCCATTTGAGATGCATCCAACCATCTTGGACTCTATTTAAGGGACATCCTCTCCCATTTTGCCATCCTCTGCACATCACTCCACTTTCATGGATAATGTAGAGTCATCCTCCTCCACCCCCACTTTGATGCTCTCATCCTAGTCTCCCAGTGTTTTTGTACATATGACTACTCCTAGTATATAAGAGTACCTTATACATAACATAGCATTTTTACCTCTAGGTATAGAATTGATTAGGGATTTTGGTCACCCTAGCCATACCCCTTTAACTATCAACATTGGTGTCCCAATAGGATCTTCCTCTAATCATACGAATTTTGTGTATGCGGTAATTGATTCTTCAACAAATAAACCTCTTGATAAAGCGTCTAAAGCCTTAAATTTTTGGCAAAACTAACTTTTTGGATAATACTGAATTCACCATGAAGTATTTCCATCGTTTCAACTAGTGAGGATGCGATCTTGGTTGCTATGAGCAATGAATAAGGACTATTCTAGAGCCTCTTTTTTAGCCTCCTTAGGATTATTTCGACTTAGGCTATGATCAAAATTATCCAATCAATCATCTCAAGGATGATATTCATTGTATCACTCTTAGCCTTGAGGAGGAAAGTGAGGATAAATACCCCGATCTGGAGCATGCCCCCACATCGTGGACATATCTCTTTCAGGTTGCCACCATCCACACCATCTTCTATGGAACTATATATGATGAATGGGATGATCCATTTGAGGAATTTTTTATTGCCTCTAATAGCTATAAATATGAATCATCTCTTATTTCCCTCATCACAAATGTGGATGACTTTTATTTTATTATGTTCCCATTACCACTACCCATATTTCCCTTGCTCCTTTCATTGAAGCAACCAAATGCACCCATCAATCCTCCACCGCCACCTTGGCCACATCTACCTGATATTTTTCCCACCTATTCTCAATCAACTCCTTCCTTGAGAGAATGTGCAAGGGAACCCAAACTCTGATCTACAACCCCATTCATGTCCCCAAGTCAACATAATTTTTGTTGAATTATGCACACCCCTCCATAATCCATATGATCCCATGCATCCCATCCATATTGACACTAGTCTCATTGACTTCAAGAGGATTTCATCCCCTCCAAATACCTCAGATTTTTATCCCTCAGAAGCAATTGCTTAGGGACTCAAATTTCTACTTTCCTACTTCACCTCCTCTTTCGCCCTCTTTTGTTTATAACACTAAATTTAGTGATGACTACACCACCCCTTCTGGATAATTTCTATAGATGAAATCCATCTCATTTCCACCCCTCATCAACTTGAGGAGGGTTCCCACATGCCCATCGAGGAAACCATCGATGTCAATATTAGCACAAACCCAGATAACCCCAAAATCATCAAACTTGGGAAGAGTCTCTCAATCGAAGAGAAAAATATTTTTATCACACTCCTAACAGAGTATCAAGAGATCTTCATGTGGTCCTATAAAGACATGCTTGGCCTTGACCCAAATCTTGTCGTCCACAACCTCACGTTGAACCCTAGCGCTAAGTCAATCAAATAGAAGTTGAGGAAATTTCATCCTACTATAGCCCTCATGGTTAAAGAAGAGTTGCAAAAAATTTTAGACATGAGCTTTATTCAACCAATTGACTATCTAGAGTGGATTTCAAATATGGTACCCATTGGCAAACCCAATGGAGGGATACACATGTGCTATGATTTTTGAGATCTTAACAAAGTGTGTCCTAAAGATGATTTTCCTCTCCCTAACATCGATGCACTCATGGATTCCACTATGGGCCATGAAATACTCTCCTTAATGGATGGTTTCTTAGGATATAACCAAATCTAGGTCAATATTGATGACCAACATAAAACAACTTTTACATCACCTTGGGGGACATTTTGCTACAAATTCATTTCGTTCGGTCTCAAGAAAATAAGATCCACGTAGCAACGGGCCATGACTTACATATTCCATGATTAAATGCATAAAATCATTGAATGTTATGTTGATGATCTCTTTGCCAAATCTAACTTGTGCCATGGGCATATCGATGTGTTACATAAAGTTTTTGATCGCCTTCTCAAGCATAACTTACGACTTAATATCAAAAAATGTGTCTTTGGCATCATTTAAAAAAGTTTTTGGGGTTTATCATCTTTAAGAGAGGCATAAAATTATATCCTAACAAGGTCAAGACCATTATCGAAATGCAACCTCCTACGAATCTTAAATAACTTTCCAACTTGCAAGGTAATATTCAAGTAATTCATCATTTTATCACTCAATTATCATATCAATGCAAGTCGTTCAATCATTTGTTGCAAAATGGGATCACATATCAATGGACCATCAAGTGTTAAGAAGTCTTCAATGCTGTCAGGTGTTATCTTTCTTCCCCTCCAGTTTTATCTCTACCTAGATCAGGCATCTCATTCCATCTATACATATCTTCCATTAACATTTCTTTAGGGACCATGTTGGCTCAAAAGAATGAAGTCAATTGAGAGTAGGCTATTTTTTCCATTAGATGCACCTTGATGAGTTATGAAACAAGATATGCATATGTGGAGAAGCTATGCCTTGTTGTGGTTTTTGCCACCAAAAATATTTACCACTATATGCTCAACCATAAAACGTATGTCATTTCCAGAGAGAATCCTTTGCATTATATGATGAGTCGTACTTACACAAACACCCAAACTACAAAATGGATAATGTTATTAAAAAAATTTGATCTCAAATTTGTAAGCCAAAAATCCATAAAGGATCAGGTCATCATTGACCAACTCACTGAAGTTCCTCTTCAAGATGATAAACCTCTTATTATTGAGCTTCCAAATGATTCTATCTTTAGTATTACCAAGCTCGAAGAGCATGTCAAACTTGAATATAAAGTCAATATCACCCTTTTATTTGATGGGTCTAAGTACGAACAATGGGGAGATGTAGGAATTATTTTCTTCACACCTCAAGGGGTTCCCATCCCTTCATCATTCAAGCTTGACTTCCCCTATACTAACAACAACGTAGAGTATGAGGTATTAATTTTTAGGTCTTTAGACTATTGTGGAAATGCACATTAAATGTATCCATATCATAGGTGACTCCCAACTCATTGTCAATCAAGTCAAGGGGGTCTACTAGTGCAAGTTCCTGATCTTGAAATCCTACAAGCAGATTATTGACAAGTTGTTCATCAATTTTGATTGGTATGACATAGAGAATTTACCAAGGTCATCCAATCATTGTGTGGATACCATGGCCTCTTTCGGGTATTTTATCCAAAAGATTCTTGTCAATAATGTCACACTTATTCATGTCACTACATTTTCCAAATCGGCTATCTCTTGGGAGTCATTTCATGATGAATGGGATGTCCTAATTTAGTTCAAGCCCTACCATGCTATTTTCATGCAAATCAAGGATTTTCTAAAACTTGGTACCGTTCCTTTTGATTGTCACCATCTACCAAACACATATTTGAGCAAAAGGTAGCTTGGTATACTCTAGTAGGAGAGTGATCTATCATCATGGCTATGAGGGTGTCCTCCTTCGTTTTCTTGAACCATAGGAAGCCAATTGGATAGTGTCTCAAGCACACGATGGTACATGTGGTGGTCATTTTAGTGGGATGGCCATCACAAAGTGAATTTTGTGCATGGGTTACTATTGGCCCACCATGGAACATGATTTTTGCACATACATCAAGAAATGTCACAAATATCAACATCATACCAATTTGACCCATCTTCCATCACAAGCCTTACAACCCATTCAAGCCCTATGGCCATTCTCACAATGGGGACTCGATCTGGTTGGGAAAATATCTCCCACCATATTCAATTAATCACACCTTCATCATCACCACCATTGAATACTTCACCAAGTGGGTTGAGGTTATTCCTCTTACCAACACGATAGGACCTCGAATTATGAATTTTATACTCTAGCACATCATCTATCATTTTGGTATCCCTACGAAAATAATTTTTGATAATGGGACCTCGTTTAAAAATAAGGATGTTTGAGCACTATGTAAAATGTATCACATTCAACATAGATTCTTGACACCCTACTACACTCAGAGCAATGAATAAGCTAAGGCCATCAATAAGACTATTTGTGTCATTCTCAAGGAAATGGTACAAGATAATCATAAATATTGGCACCTTCAATTTCCTTTGGTGCTTTGGGTATATCGAACTAGCATTCAAATTCCAATGAGAGCAACATCATTCTCATTATTCTATGGTGTCGAAGCTCTCATACCTCTTGAGCTCGATATTCCAACTTTATGCATATATTTACAAGAATTCATGGATGATGACACAACTTGCAGAGCTAGGCTCGATCAATTCACTCTTCTTGATGAATGTTGAGTCAATGCTCTTGAGCATCTTCATATTTACCAAGATCAAATCAAATGAGCCTATGATCATAAGATCCATCCATGAGAATTCCAATTGGGTGACCTTGTCCTTAAAGAGAATCAACAAAACTTGAATCTTCCACCCCATCTATGCGATAAGTTTACTTCTAACTTGCTTGGTCCATTCATTTTTAAGAAATCATTTGGTTATGGGGCTTGTAAACTTGTGACTCTCGAGGGAATTAGGGAGCTCGAGCCCATTAGAATTCTCCATTTTTGAGGTCTTAGGGGCCGCCCCCCGGGGGGCCATCAAGGGCCCGGATTGAACCTTGTCCTTCGGTGCTTTCAATGGTAAAAGTAAAGACTACCAAAAGGGCAACGAACGGGGCGTTTTTTTCTATTTAAAAAACTTCTTCAATTTTGCCGTTCAATTCCTAACTACTACCACTCTGTAACATAATCAATTTTCTAAAAAAATTAAAAAATCATCAAAATCAAAACACACACCGCACTCATGTCACAATCATTTTTCATTTTTCAAATAAACCACTTACCACCTGTATCCTTGCTATTTTTATTTTTCTTTCCCTACTTATTTCTCTTCTCTCACTCCTCACACATCAGCCCTTATTGTACGGTCATGCTTTGAGTGGCTCTGTACCATGGACCGATGTGTTCCTCCTCCCTTTTATCTTTTCCCTCTTTCTTCATTCTTTGAATTTTCCTCTCTTTTCCTTCTCATTCATTCTTTCTCGTTCCTCATCCCATCACCAAATCATCATTTTTTCATTTTTGCATTTTTTATTTTTGTCCTAATGTTATTTTGATAATTGATCACTTACGTTTGTCAATCATCGTTACAAAGAATTTTGGTTGTCTTAATCAAGGGCATCATAATAGTCATAGCTATCTGACATCTCTATATGCACTTGTATACCATATCCACTATATCTACCATTCATAGTTTTCCATGCTTTATCTCTTTCTTCTCACAAGTTTGAAGAATATTTGGGTTCTCTTGGTTATTCAACCATACCTAGTGTCTTAGTTAACCTTTATTGAAAGTCATGTATCCCTTGATTGCTATAGGCCATCCTGGTTACATCAATTTTCCTCTTGGACCATGCAAATTTCACATATTAATAATATTTTGAGTCTAGGAAAGATGAAGCCATGCATAGCTTTAAGCCATAAAGCAAATAGTTTCTCATGTTCATCCTATCATACCATAATCTGACCCCAAGGATCCATTTTGCAAAAAGAAAATAAAAAAAAATGCATCAATGGTATCAATTATCATGGATCTTAGGGAATTTTAGACATCTCCATTGGGGCTATAGATGCCTACCTGGCAGTGGAGCAATCTCGAAGGATTATGAGGCTATCTCCATCGGGGCTATAGAAATGTGATAGGCATTGGAGTATGCACTTGCATGGAAACATGTCTATCACATTAGCAACCTTCTTTTGTACATACCTATGTCTGCTCAAGGATGAGCTAACTTATAATGACTTGAGTTACAATTGGTCAATCCTACCTCTCTCGAATTTAAAAATGAACATCACTACACACACATTGGTCTCTAATTAAGTTAACTCTCCTAGTTGGTCTTAGTATATTCAAGAGCTTATTTGATTAGTAGATGAGTTTGATTGATGTCACTAGGGTGTTTGAGCTTCCTGAAAGCACTTGTTAATCCTTCCTTTCCTGGGATAAGCAAAATGACAAGTCATATCACTTTTGTTATTATAGTGTATTTATCCCATGTTTCCATAGTATCACATTCACTCCTTTCTATTCCATAGTTATGCCAGTACCATTGTGTTGATGACCTTGATTAATCAACACTTTACAAGTGAGAAAAATATTATTAAGTATTTTTGAACAATAATCAAACATGCATTTAAACACCATGTGTTTTCATTCATAGTTTTATAACCATTCCATTTCATGTTAGTCACATTTATTATTTTATCAAAATAACCATGTATCATGAGTCTCTTCACATCCATCTCATTTTAATTACTATATATATTCATGCATTATCAATAAATTAACAACATACATCTTCATCAATTCAATGCATAACACATCACATCATCATCACAAATAATTTTGCACAAAATATGCATCTATATGTCATCTTGCAAGCATCTCGTACATTATAATAATGTTAGGCTCATAGGCTACATCATCAAGCTACACAAGATTCCAAATTTTGCACTTGACCACCAACATCACATTTTGTGCATCTTCCCTTCTTCCATGCTATCATTTTCATCCATATTTTATCAACAAGCTCATTTTTATCACCCATTTCTTGTCATCCACTCACTATTTGAGGGTGTTGACAAGTACCCATGAATTTTATCTCAAATCAATTAAGTACACAAACACCTAATTTTGAAATTATGTCCAAGAATCTTTGCCTGAGGCTATCATTAACCCTCCCTCTACTGGGGAAAAAAGAAAAATTTATCTTTTCTTTCTCTTTCAAAATTTCTAATCAAAACCTTGATTCCAAGACTCAAAATTTTAGTCAAATTGATTTTGTCAATTTTTCAAAGGCAAAGATGCAAGAAAAATTGTTGCTTTTATAACTGGGGTATCTTATATTGTTCTTGATTTGAGACAATATTGTCTCACTCTCCTCAAGGCAATGGTTTCTTTCATCGTTCACCTATCATTTCCTCTATCCATCATCAAGCTAGTAATCAGTATCATCCATTTTTTTGTACCATATTGTGTTTTCACACAATGTGGTACAAAAAGGGGCATCTGTAGACACCTAAAAAGTGTCACATATGCAATATTTAATAATGTGTGCAATTATATTAATTAATGTATTAAAAACACTAGAAATTAGGATTATTGACTATTTTAACCCCTTCCTACACCTAACCGTGGTCACCATGGGACCACTCACTACTTTTAACTTTGCTTCATATTAACTTTGGTTGACATTTATTTCACCTCTTTCCTCCACATTACAAGTGCATTAATACACATGGGTGAGGATTGCCTCCACCCAAGCACATTCATCAAGCATGTCATTTTTGGTGGGTGAGGATGTAACGACCCAAAAATCACACAAACAGAAAATACAAAAATAGAAAGAGTTTTTTTTTTCTAAGGAGAGGGATACATGAACCCTTCATGAACCCCTAACCCCAACTAACATTTACCTAAAGTTTTAATCCCCTAAGTTTTCTTGGAAGTTACATCTCATGAAGTACCCTAACACAAATCCATCTATGTAGGAGTATAATGTGTCACTGCAGATAAGCCCATCTGTCCCATCATTCTCGATGAGCTAGACCTATCACCCTCAGTCCATCGAAGGTATACACGCATCTCCATACCATACACAAATCAGTCTATGTAGGTATGCTACGAGTATTGCGAGTTAAGCTATCTATCTCATCTCCATGATGAGCTATCTTAACTCAGATGTAATCTCTTCACAACTTAGTCCTTTACCTCCCTAAGGGGGTCTCAATTCCCTTAGGTCTCCTATGTTCACCCTAAGGGGTTCTCAATTCCCTTAGGTTACCTATGTTCACCCTAAGGGGTTCTTAATTCCCTTAGGTCACCTCTGAGTTCACCCTAGAACTCTACACTTAGATTTCTATCATCAAACAACCAAAAGTATTACATCAAGTTACCACCACATCAAAAAGCAATCACCAAGCATCTAGAAAATAAATCAAACTTAACACTAAAAGAGAATCAACTACATAACATAACAAAATACAGAAATAAAGGAAAGGTAACATATTTAAACCAATAAATAGTTAGTGCATCAAAATTTGCATGGTAAATCCTTCTTACTTTAAGGAATATTACAATAACCGCATTGGGGATATCTCCCCACAATTCTAATCTATTTGAGCATAAATAAATCAACATGAGATGCCATTACCTATACTTGTTTCCATTGAACTCCTTGCTTCTCCAAGCTTCCCATTGGATCTTTGAGGGTAGTAGGGGATCAGGATACTCATGGTTCAGGATAGGCATACCTTTAAATGCATCTACTCATTTACTTTGCCAAATTGCAACTATACAAAATTCAATTAAGTTTCTAACCATCTAATGCATAATGAATTTCATAAAAGAACCTTTACTTTTATTTTCCCCTCTCAAGTTCCCTTAGAGAGTCATCCATATTTTGCTACTTAGATCAAGGCTTAACTTCAATCAAATTCATTCATGTTTTAAAGCATTAAAGTCCCATACCCTTAACCTTTAAAACAATCATTCCCTAAATCAAAGCCCCATAACTTCAATTCAAAGAATAAATCTACATCCTTTTTAATCCACAATTTCCAATCAACCAATTACTTTTTAAAGCATTAAAGTCCCATACCTTTAACCTTTAAAACAATCATTCCCTTCATTCCCTAAAGTGAAGCCCCATAACTTCAAATCAAAGAATAAATCCACATCCTTTTTAATTTAAAACTCCTAAGATAATCAACTTTAATCAAAGGAGTTTCTTTTTTAAATTAAAAACCTTCCTTAAATTCCATATAAATAAATCAAAGGTTCCTTTCTAATTAAAAGCCTTCAATAAATTTCATATAAATCAAAGGTCCTTTCTAATTAAAAACCTTTAATAAAATCCATATAAATCAAAGGTCCTTTCTAATTAAAAACCTTTAAAGAAATTTCATATTAACTAAAGGTTCTTTCTAATTAAAAGCCTTTAATAAATTTCATATAAATCAAAGGTCCTTTCTAATTAAAAATTAAATCTTTTTAATTTTAATATAAATAAAAGGTTCTTTCTAATTAAAAGCCTTTAATGAATTATTATTAACTAAAGGTTCTTTCTAATTAAAAACCTTTAATAAATTTCATATAAATTAAAGGTCCTTTCTAATTAAAAACCTTTAATAAATTTCATATAAATCAAAGGTCCTTTCTAATTAAAAACCTTTAAAGAAATTTCATATTAACTAAAGGTTCTTTCTAATTAAAAGCCTTTAATAAATTTCATATAAATCAAAGGTCCTTTCTAATTAAAAACCTTTAATAAAATTTCATATAAACTAAAGGTCCTTTCTAATTAAAAACCTTTAATGAAATATTTATAAAACTAAGGTTCCTTTCTAATTAAAACCTTACACAACACCTTCACAAGATAGAGTCTACAACCTCTACGAATACCTGGCGTTCAAGCAGATAGAAGATGGTATTGCTCTTACCTCTGCCTTAATAGAGTTCCCACTCTTGGAGCACAACGCTCTCCGTTACTCAGTGCTATCGACTCCACAATGCTCTCGGACACCCATTGCCCTTGAGCCCTCATAATGCTCCCTTCAACATGTCATGGTTTTGACCATGCTCAATGCTCATTTATCAAGCGCACTCTGGTTTTCACTAAAGCATACTCTGACTTCACCCAAAACACACCCAGGTTTCACTAAAGCATCCTCTAGCTTCACTAAAACACACCTAGGTTTCACTAAAGCAATCCTTTGGCTTCACTAAAACACACTCAGGATTCACTAAAGCAATCCTCTAGTTTTACTGTGCACAATGCTTACCAAAACATATAGTGATTTCTTAAAACACCCAACGCTCCTCAAAACATATGGTGGTTTCTTAAAATACAATGCTTAGTTTTTAAAAACTTTATTGAAATGTATGGTGGTTTCTTAAAAAACACAACACCTTTATTTGGAATATATGGTGGTTTCTTAAAATACACAATGCCTTTCCAAGACATATGGTGGCTTCTTAAAAATACACAATGCCTTACTTTGAAAAGTATGGTGGCTTCTTAAGAAATGCATAGCCTTATAAACATATGGTGGCTTCTTAAAAATACACAACACCTTACCAAGACATATGGTGGCTTCTTAAAAACATACAATGCCTTATTAAAACATATGGTGGCTTCTTAAAAATGCACATTTCATTAAAACATATGGTGGCTTCTTAAAAATGCACAATGCCTTACCAAGACATATGGTGGCTTCTTAAAATACACAATGCCATTAAAACATATGGTGGCTTCTTAAAAATACAACACCTTACCAACATATGGTGGCTTCTTAAAAACATACAGTGCCTTACCAACATATGGTGGCTTCTTAAAAACATACAGCTTGCAGTGCTCTACAAACCTAGATGTAGGTGGTTTCCATCCTTACCAAAGACCTCTCACGCTATAGGGAGTATAACCATTCGGTTTCCACCAAAACAATGCATGCAATTAAATAGGTTAAAGCATAAACATTCCAACCTTAATCCTTCTATAGCTAGAACTTGGTGGCATCTCGGTTCTCTCTCTCTCCCTTGCATGTGGTGCATTTCCTTCCTCTACTTCCACTGGTCTGCATCCTCCTTCCTTGCTTGTGTTCTCTTCTTTTTTTCTTCTCCTCGTCCCTAGCACCTTACGTGCCTCTCCGCCTAGGTGGCCCATCCGCCATCCTCTCGAATCTCGAGCCCCTACCTTCAATGCGCCATCCCCTATCCTCTATGCATTTCCTCCCATAATTCCCATATTTGGAAATTAGTAGCCTTATAGGCTACTTCATAGGTTTTACTCTATAGGGAAAGGGATAATGACGTCTTCTTAAAAATGAATGATGGCTCTTTTAATTTAAAATATCATTCTTTTGATATTTACCAACATTAAAATATATATCTTTTAATTACACAATTTCATTATTGTGTTTTTTTTCTTTTTAATAAAAGATATTTATTATTACACACATATATAATTATTATTTTTAAAATGAATTCTCTTTCATTTATTTCAATTAATTAAAGTCTTTTAATGAATTCTCAATTATCATTAAAAAGAACACTTTTAATTAATTTAAAAGAAAATTCATTTGTTAATTGCATTGAAGTTTACTAATGAGCTCCAATGAGCCAAACATTATTTAATTAAAACTTCATCAATTAATTTAAAGAAATATTTATCCGGCATATAAATTTAATTTGCTTTCCTTCATAAGAGTTATGTGCTATTTTCACTTCAACATGGCAGTTTAATTTATGCATCTATATACATCTTGTGATTGTTCTCCTATAGAAACCCCAATCATTAAACTACTCAAGCCATGATGCAGTAGAGAGCAAACAAATTTACACAACAACAAAGAGGGAGTCTTTCCATCGACCCAATCACCTATCTTAGCCAGAGATTTTATGATAGCTACTAGGCTATCAACTAAAGCTCAAGGTGATCAGTCATCGATGATTATCCCTTCCATCAATGCATGCCTATATGAAGGTATCTATCCATGTTACCTCCGAGTACCTTAATCATCATTTCCCCTGATATTTGGTACCCTCATTTCTGGTGGGTGATTCTGCCTGTTCCACCTATGAGTGCACCTGATCCTGCACACTTGGCAATATGTTAGCGATATCACGCCATTATAAATCAACTAAACATCATATAGTTGGTTCAATTGTTCAAACTAGGTATCACCACATCATAGGTTAATACATTGTTTTCTTGTGCCATAAAGTCAGCTAGGGAGGGTCATGACATCCTCCCCCACTAGAATTAAACATCATCCTCGGTGTTTCCAGTTTTCCTTTTGTTTTTAATAGAAAGTAAAATTATTACATCATATATCCTCAAACAAAAAGGGAAAATATTTTTGCATAACCTCCACTTTCTCCCAAGTGGCATTCTTCTCAGAGAACTGGTCCCACTGGACCTTACACTATTCGAGAGTCCGATTCTATAGATATTTAGAATGAAACTCAAGAATCTTCATCGGTAGTACTTCAATGGCCTCTGGATTTGCCATCTACAATTTAGAAACATCCCACACATGTTTAGGGTCAGCAACATATTTCCTAAGCAAGGATATGTGGAAGGTGTCATGGATTTTGGATAGATTAGGTGGTAATGCAAGTCGGTATGCAACTAGACTGATATTTTCTATGATCTCAAAGGGCCCCATAAAATGTGGATCCAACTTCATGGATTTGATAGCACTTTTCTTTGGCTTAACCCTTAAGAACACCTTATCTCCAATAGAATACTCTCTTGGAGTCCTTTTTAGATCTGCATAACTCTTCTACCTATCCACAACTTCTTTAAGCCTTTGCCTAATTTCTTTTAGCTGCTCTTCCATTACCCTGACCATTTTTGGCCCAATCACAACTCGATCCTCTAGGTTGTCCCAAGACAATGGTGTTCTACACTTTCACCCATACAAGGCATCGAAAGGTGCCATTCCTAGCGAGGAGTGATGTCCATTATTATAGGTAAACTCTACCAAAGGTAGACAATCTTCCCATTGAGATTTGTGATCCATGTAGTACATGCGGAGCATGTCTTCCAGAACTTGGTTTACCCACTCTGTTTGACCATCGGTTTTAGGGTGGTATGTTGAACTCATATTCAATTTCGTACCAACTACACTATGAAGGGATTTCCAAAATTCAAAAGTGAATTTAGAGTCCCTATCTGAGATAATTACCTCAAGAAATCCATGCAATCGAAATACCTCTTTGATGAATCTGTTCGCCACTACCTGAGCATCATCCTTGGTATTTCTTGGTATGAAGTGGGTAACCTTAGTCAATTTTTTGACCACTACAAAGATGGCATCATGTTGGTATCGAGTCTTGGGTAAACCCACAATAAAATCCATAGATATAACCTACCATTTTTGCATAGGTATATCATGCAGATGAAGTTTTCCTACAGGATGTTGGCGTTCTGCCTTAACTTTCTGACATTCGAGGCATCGAGCAACAAAATCCATGATGTCCTTCTTCATACCTACCCAAAAGAAGCCTCTTTTCATGTTTTCTCACATTTTGGCTCCTCCCGAATGAGCAGAATAAGGAGATCTATGAGCCTCTTGCATTATCAAGTTTCTCAAATCACCTATCTTTGGTATGATGACTCTTCCCTTATAACATAGAAAGTCATATTTCACACTAAATTCCTTATTTCCTTTAGGATATCTATCCATATTGACTCGAATTCCTTGGCAATACTCATCCTGAGATTGCTCCTGTCTCACTCGATCCATCAGGTCCATGTGAATTCTAGTTATGGTTGCTATATATTTCCTTCTACTTAAAGCATCATCTACTTTATTCTCTTTTCCTTTTATGTATTCAATTTCAAAGTCATACTCAGTGAGAAATTCCACCCATCTTCTCTGTCTCGCATTGAGTATTGGTTGGGTGAATATATATTGTAGACTTTGATGGTCTATCTTTAATTCAAAGGGCCTTCCCACCAAGTAGTGGCACCAAACCTTTAAAGCATGCACTACTGTAGCTAGCTCTAAATCATGTGTAGCATAATTAAATTCATGTTTTTGAGCTTCCTTGAAGTATATGCCACTACTAACTCCTCTTGTGAGAGCACCCCACCCAAACCATCTATTGATGCATCAATGCACACTGAAAAGTCCCCTTGAGGATCGGGAACCTTTAGTATCGGTGCAGTAGTAAGCTTATGCTTTAGTAGTCCAAAGGTAACCTCACACTTCTCTGACCACTTGAATTCTTTCCCCTTCTTCTGAAGGTTTGTTATGGGTCCAACAATATTGGAGTAATCCTTTATATAACATCTATAATAGCCCGTTAACCCCATGAAACTTTGCACTTCAGTGACATTAGTAGGGGGTGGCCAATTCAGAATAGCCTCTATCTTCTCTGGATCCACAACAATCCCTTTTCTGATATAACGTGTCCAAGATATCGTACCTCTGGGACATAGAATTCACTCTTAGCCATATTTCCATAAAGTTGATTCTTCCTCAACAATTCCAACATGATCCTAAGATGCTTATCATGCTCTTCTTTATCTCGAGAGTATATAAGGATATCATCTAGGAATACCAGGACAAACTGGTCCAAGTGTCTTTGGAACACACTGTTCATTAGGTTCATGAAAGCATCTAGGGCATTAGTCAGTCCAAAGGGTAGAACTGTAAACTCGTAATGCCCATACCTAGTCTTAAATATCATTTTGTGAGTGTCTTCCTCATGAATCCTTAACTGGTGATACCCTGACCTCAGATCGATCTTAGTAAACACCTTGGCATCCTTCACTTAATCAAATAAATCTTCAATCCTAGGTAAAGGGTATCGATTCTTGATTGTAGCCTTATTTAGCATCTTGTAATCAATACACAATCTCAGTGAACCATCCTTCTTTTTCATGAACAAAATTGGTGCGCCCCATGGTGACACACTTGGTTTTATCAAACTCTTCTCCAATAATCCTTGCAATTGAACCTTTAGTTCTCACATTTTAGTAGGATTCATCCGATATGGGGATCTATGAATAGGTTTGACTCCCATCATAAGTTCAATCATGAAGTCAAATTCTCATACAAGAGGTAATCCAGGTAGGTCCTTTGGAAATACATCCTAAAAATCTTGTAAAATTGGATGATGTCTTAGTATTTCCTCCTTTTCATGGTCCTCCACTTCATTAAGTTTTACCACATACACTATCCCTCCTCTCTTTAGGGCCTTTTTCAATTGCATAGCGGACAAAATTTGGGGTTCAAATACCCCTTGTTTGCTATGAATTCTTAGTCTCTCTCCGCCTTCCTCTAAATACTCAATCCATCGGTCTTGGAAATTGACTAAGGCTTTATGAGCCTATAGCCAATCCATCCCTAGGATCACATCAAAGGCATGTAGGGGAGCTACATATAAGCAACATTCCATAGTCCCTTTTGATAGAGTAACTTCTGCCATAGGATAACACTGGTTTACCGAGTAGGTCTGCCCAGAACCATACTCAACCTTCCACCCATGAGCCAAATATCCAAGCCTTTTCGACATAGTCCTTGCTAGACTAGATGAAATAAAACTATCAGTGGCTCCACTATCTATCAAAATGTTTACTTGCTTATTGAAAACCTTACCTTTCACAAGTAATGGGGTGGCTTGTCCCTCTAGCTTCTGCTTCTCAATTGCGGCATAGATCCGATGTTCCGGTTCCTTCCCTTTTGCATTAGTTGAGCTAGTCCCTACCCGATATGGACACTGATTATAGTAATGAGATCCTCGATAATTGTAGCACCCTTCCTTGGGTCCTTACTATTTTTTTAGTTTCTCATTCCCATTCTTAACTGCTAGAGTTGGAGCTTGCGACTTCTGTGGTTGAGGTTTCGTGTTGTTGGGCTTGTTATCCTTCTTACAAAAGTTCTTCTTGAACTTATTTCGATTCCCATAAGGTTTCTTCTCAAGATTTTGAGGATTCTTGGCCTTTCGCTCTTGCTCAACCTCCCATTTTACAAACCCATTACTATTCCTCTTCTTTAGCTCTTGTCAAACTTGCTCGGGTAGAGTGTCATACTTATAATAGAAGTGTGACTCTACTTTCTTTGCTAGATCATATGCCTTTTGTAGTGATTTGGGCTCCTGCATCTCCACATCATGCTTTAACCTAGATTCCAATCCAAGTATGAACTTATGAACTCGCATCTTCTCATTATAAATAGGTACATATTTGAACAACCTTACCAGCTTCTTGTAGTACACCTCTACTATGATGGTTCCTTGTCTGAGACTAGAAAATTCTTCAAACTTTAAGGTATAGAAATGCTCTATTAGGAATCTCTTCTTAAATATGTTGATAAACTCTTCCCATGGAGTATCAATGGGTTCAATCTTAGTTTCCTCATAGTGGGTTTCCCACCACTCCAGAGTAGCCCCTTCCAGGTTAATCATAGCCCAAAGCATTTGGGTTCTAGATGAGTAGCCTTTTATCATAAAGTGAACCTCTACTTCTCTTAGCCATGCTTCCATTGCATCCCCATCACCCTCTCCATAAAACTTGGAGATACTGATGTTTTTCATGTCCCTAGCTATTTCCTTTTTTGCTAAGGCTCTGGCTTGTACTTGCTCTATAGTTAGTCCATTATCTAGGCCAATATCTGAGCCTCAAACTTGCGAATTCTGATTCATAGCCATTTCTAGAAATTGTCTTATCTGATCCTACATAGCAATGACCATAGCGGTGAGGTCTTCTACCTCCCTATTGGGGTTTTTTGGTTCCCCATCCTGGTTTTCTTCTTCGACATTACTTTGCCAAGTTTTTCTAGGTGTAGGCCTCCCTCTTCTGGTCTTAGGTGGCATCTTAACCTGATTCCATCCAAGAAAGAATATTAGATTATAGTTTCATCTTAAGTTGTATCTCTAATCAAGCCATAATATAGAGTTCTCTTGCTATATGCACTAACAATATAACTAGGGTGATATCCCAGGCTAGGATGTGTCATTGATACCAAAGTCCCTACTAAGGCATCCTAACATCCACTCTACCTTGGGGTTTATGCCCATCAGATTCTAGAAAATAGGGTATTCTAGATCATCCCAACTTTAGCCCCTTTTCTTAAGCAAGCCTTCATTGGATACATCTAATTCCATTTTTAGCACACACAGAAGCTCTATACCCTCGTACCTAGAGCTCTGATACCAAATGTAATGACCCAAAAATCACACAAATAGAAAATACAAAAATAGAAAGAGTTTTTTTTTACTAAGGAGAGGGATACATGAACCCTTCATGAACCCCTAACCCCAACTAACATTTACCTAAAGTTTTAATCCCCTAAGTTTTCCTAGAAGTTACATCTCATGAAGTACCCTAACACAAATCCATCTGTGTAGGAGTATAATGTGTCACTATAGATAAGCCCATCTGTCCCATCATTCTTGATGAGCTAGACCTATCACCCTCAGTCCATCAAAGGTATACACGCATCTCCATACCATACACAAATTAGTCTATGTAGGTATGCTATGAGTATTGTGAGTTAAGCTATCTATCTCATCTCCATGATGAGCTATCTTAACTCAGATGTAATCTCTTCACAACTTAGTCCTTTACCTCCCTAAGGGGGTCTCAATTCCCTTAGGTCTCCTATGTTCACCCTAAGGGGTTCTCAATTCCCTTAGGTTACCTATGTTCACCCTAAGGGGTTCTTAATTCCCTTAGGTCACCTCTCGAGTTCACCCTAGAACTCTACACTTAGATTTCTATCATCAAGCAACCAAAAGTATTACATCTAGTTACCACCACATCAGAAAGCAATCACCAAGCATCTAGAAAATAAATCAAACTTAACACTAAAAGAGAATCAACTACATAACATAACCAAATACAAAAATAAAGGAAAGGTAACATCTTTAAACCAATAAATAGTTAGTGCATCAAAATTTGCATGGTAAATCCTTCTTACTTTAAGGAATATTACAATAACCGCATTGGGGATATCTCCCCATAATTCTAATCTATTTGAGCATAAATAAATCAACATGAGATGCCATTACCTATACTTGTTTCCATTGAACTCCTTGCTTCTCCAAGCTTCCCATTGGATCTTTGAGGGTAGTAGGGGATCAGGATACTCATGGTTCAGGATAGGCATGCCTTTAAATGCATCTACTCATTTACTTTACCAAATTGCAACTATACAAAATTCAATTAAGTTTCTAACCATCTAATGCATAATGAATTTCATAAAAGAACCTTTACTTTTATTTTCCCCTCTCAAGTTCCCTTAGAGAGTCATCCATATTTTGCTACTTAGATCAAGGCTTAACTTCAATCAAATTCATTCATGTTTTAAAGCATTAAAGTCCCATACCCTTAACCTTTTGACGGGGCACCGGGAGAACCAAACTCTTACAAATTCAACTTTTCATTAATCTTTCGAAAAATAGTTACATGCATTCCCAAAATACAACAGCCCGCAGGCGTACATTAACCAGAGATTGTCTGGTATTTTCTCCACTCTGTTCCTCCCCTGTTCTCCGGTCCACCGTCCTTCATAGTTTGAAATTTTGGGTTTTTATCGAGGCCCCGGCCCTCCCGGCAATCAATGCCTCCACCTACCAACCTTCCCGCTCGAATTTCCCTCCTGTCGAAGCTTCAAAATTCTTGATCATAAATGGGCCACCGCCCGATCTGCACTGCTGCTCGCATTCATGGTCTTCCTCGACCTGCAACCACCGTCGTACCCTGTACTGCCGTCTCCTCCATACCGGCCATACCCTGTTACAGTTGTTTTTCGTAAAACGCATCCGAAAGATGGTTCTCTCCCTTTAATGCATGCGGCTGCAAATTTAAATTCAATGATACGTGGCCTCCATCTTCACTTGGATACACGTATTCTCCCGCGTGCAAAATTTGCCATGCCTCCTCCTGGAACATGTGTCCTTCACAATTTTCAAGCTACACATGGCTGTCCACGTGTCAATTTTGAACAGTCCTCGAAAACACCGTTCCCGCCATATTTTTCTCTTCCTCCCGCGCCATTTTCTCTCTCCGTCGTGATATCGCGACATGTCACGATATCGTGACGTTTCTAGCTCTCTGCACTTGCTTCTCATTTTGGTCGCGATATCGCGACATGTCATGATATCGCGACCATTTTGCCTCCTGCCCCTCCATTGAGAAACTCGTCGTGATATCACGACGTCGCGATATTGCGACGTTTTGGCTCTCTGCACTTGCTTCTCATTTTGGTCGTGATATCGCGACATGTCACGATATTGTGACCATTTTGCCTCCTGCCCCTCCGCTGAGAAACTCGTCGCGATATCACGATCGTTTTGTCGCTCTCTCCTCTGCTCCGAAACCTGTCGTGATTTCGCGACATGTAGCAAAATCGCGGGTCGCAATTTTGTGACATGTCACGAAATCGTGCCCCCTTCTGCGCCTTCGTCCCTCTCCGGAAAACTGTCGTGATTTCACGACACGTCACGAAATCGCGGCCCCTTCTGCTGCACTTCCTCCTTGCCAATTTCTATCGTGATTTCGCGACACGTCACGAAATCACGACGGTTTTCTGTCTTTGCTGCTTTTTCTTCCTGTGCCGACTCTTCAGCACTATTTTTCCCGACACTTGACACCTCGGTTGCTGGTGCCGTCGGATGCTCCTGCATCAGACACCTGGGGTAAGTGAAGAAGTGATCTTCACTTCTGCTGGGTCCGGTTGCTGCCTCCCGCAACACTTCCGGACTCATCTCTGCCTTTACAGTCTGCTCTAACCCCGGCTCCGGGTCCACACTTCTATCTTCCACCGGACAGATTTCTCCACTGCTGCAAACTTCTTCTGCAGCCTGCTGTATTTCCTCCTTTTGCACAGAAAAATCTGTGCCTTCTTCCGGGCAGGTCCCGGTACCGCTGTACTCTTCCTCACATACAACTTTCTTTAATTTTTCTTCTTTCTTCCTCTTTCTTTCTTCCCGTCTTCTTTACCGCTCTTCCTTCTCTCATAATTTCATTACGGACCATTCCTTTTGCAAGGCCTTTAATTGCCGTTGCAATGCTTTTACTTCTTCCTCCGAAACCATATCCTCCATGCTGTCCCGTCTTCTTCGGGGATGCATTCTTCTCTCTTCTTCTTTTTTTTTTTATCGGGTCTTGGCGTAAACTGCCTCCCGCTCGGCGAATCTACTTACGCACTTAAAGACCGAACTCACTCTCTCTCAGAACTCTCCCGTAGGTCCTGGTGCAACTGCCTCACCTTCGGCGGATCTGCTGCACACTCAGGAACCACTGGCTCTGATACCACTGACGGGGCACCGGGAGAACCAAACTCTTACAAATTCAACTTTTCATTAATCTTTCGGAAAATAGTTACATGCATTCCCAAAATACAACAGCCCGCAGGCGTACATTAACCAGAGATTGTCTGGTATTTTCTCCACTCTGTTCCTCCCCTGTTCTCCGGTCCACCGTCCTTCACAGTTTGAAATTTTGGGTTTTTATCGAGGCCCCGGCCCTCCCGGCAATCAATGCCTCCACCTACCAACCTTCCCACTCGAATTTCCCTCCTATCGAAGCTTCAAAATTCTTGATCATAAATGGGCCATTGCCCGATCTGCACTACTGCTCGCATTCATGGTCTTCCTCGACCTGCAACCGCCGCCGTACCTTGTACTGTCGTCTCCTCCATATCGGCCATGCCCTGTTACAGTTGTTTTTCGTAAAACGCATCCGAAAGATGGTTCTCTCCCTTTAATGCACGTGGCTGTAAATTTAAATTTAATGATACGTGGCCTCCATCTTCACTTGGATACACGTATTCTCCCGCGTGCAAAATTTGCCATGCCTCCTCCTGGAACATGTGTCCTTCACAATTTTCAAGCTACACGTGGCTGTCCACATGTCAATTTCGAACAGTCCTCGAAAACACCGTTCCCGTCATCTTTTTCTCTTCCTCCCATGCCATTTTCTCTCTCCATCGTGATATCACGACGTGTCGCGATATCGCAATGTTTCTGGCTCTCTGCACTTGCTTCTCATTTTGGTCGTGATATTGCGACATGTCGCGATATCGCGACCATTTTGCCTCCTGCCCCTCCGCTGAGAAACTCGTCGTGATATCACGACGTCGCGATATCGTGACGTTTCTAGCTCTCTGCACTTGCTTCTCATTTTGGTCGCGATATCGTGACATGTCGCGATATCGCGACCATTTTGCCTCTCGCCCCTCCGCTGAGAAACTCGTCATGATTTCACGACGTCGCGATGTCGCGACGTCGCGATATCACGACCGTTTTGTCGCTCTCTCCTCTGCTCCGAAACCTGTCGCGATTTCACGACATGTAGCAAAATCGCGGGTCGCGATTTCGTGACATGTCGCGAAATCGTGCCCCCTTCTGCGCCTTCGTCCCTCTCCGAAAAACTGTCGTGATTTCGCGACACGTCGTGAAATCGCGGCCCCTTCTGCTACACTTCCTCCTTGCCAATTTCTGTCGCGATTTCACAACACGTCGCGAAATCGTGACGGTTTTCTGTCTTTGCCGCTTTTTCTTCCTGTGCCGACTCTTCAACACTTATTTTCCCGACACTTGACACCTCGGTTGCTGGTGCCGCCGGATGCTCCTGCATCACCTTTAAAACAATCTATTTCATTTGCATTCCCTAAATCAAAGCCCCATAACTTCAATTCAAAGAATAAATGGACATCCTTTTAAATCCGCAATTTCCAATCAACCAATTACTTTTTAAAGCATTAAAGTCCCATACCTTTAACCTTTAAAACAATCATTCCCTTCATTCCCTAAAGTGAAGCCCCATAACTTCAAATCAAAGAATAAATCCACATTTTTTTAAATTTAAAACTCCTAATATAATAAACTTTAATCAAAGGAGGATTTTTTTTTTTTTTAAATTAAAAACCTTCAATAAATTTCATATAAATAAATCAAAGGTTCCATTCTAATTAAAATCCTTCAATAAATTTCATATAAACCAAAAGCCTTTTCTAATTAAAAACCTTTAAAGAAATTTCATATTAACTAAAGGTTATTTCTAATTAAAAGCCTTTAATAAATTTCATATAAATCAAAGGTCCTTTCTAATTAAAAAAATTTAAAAATAATTTATATTAACTAAAGGTTCTTTCTAATTAAAAGCCTTTAATAAATTTCATATAAATCAAAGGTCCTTTCTAATTAAAAACCTTTAATAAAATTTCATATTAACTAAAGGTTCTTTCTAATTAAAAGCCTTTAATAAATTTCATATAAATCAAAGGTCCTTTCTAATTAAAAACCTTTAATAAAATTTCATATAAACTAAAGGTTCTTTCTAATTAAAAGCCTTTAATAAATTTCATATAAATCAAAGGTCCTTTCTAATTAAAAACCTTTAATAAAATTTCATATAAAATAAAGGTTATTTCTAATTAAAAGCCTTTAATAAAATTTCATATAAATCAAAGGTCCTTTCTAATTAAAAACCTTTAATAAAATTTCATATAAACTAAAGGTTCTTTCTAATTAAAAGCCTTTAATAAATTTCATATAAATCAAAGGTCCTTTCTAATTAAAAACCTTTAATAATTTTTTTATAAAACTAAGGTTCCTTTCTAAATAAAACCTTACATAACACCTTCACAAAACAAAGTCTACAACCTCTGTGAATACCTAGCATTTAAGCATATAGAAGACATTATTGCTCTTACCTCTGCCTTAACAGAGTTCCCACTCTTGGAGCACAATGATCTCAATTACTCAGTGTTATCGACTCCACAATGCTCTTGGACACCCATTGCCCTCGAGCCCCATAGTGGTTCCTTCAGCATGTCATGATTTTGACCATGCACAACGCTCATTTATCAAGCACACTCTTTTTTCACTGAAGCATACTCTAGCTTCACCAAAACACATCCAGGTTTCACTAAAGCATCCTATGGCTTCACTAAAACACACCCAGGTTTCACTAAAGCATCCTTTGGTTTCAATAAAACAATCCTCTAGTTTTACTGTGCACAATGCTTACCAAAACATATAGTGATTTCTTAAAACATCCAGCGCTCCTCAAAACCTATGGTAGTTTTCTTAAAACACACTGCGCTTGTCATAGAGTATGGTGGTTTCTTAAATCACACAACACCTTTCTTTGAAACGTATGGTGGTTTTCTAAAATACACAATGCATTTCTTTGGAACGTATGGTGGTTTCCTAAAACATGCAGTGCCTTTTGACGATATATGGTGGCTTCTTAAAAACACACAACGCTTTACCAAGACATATGGTGGCTTCTTAAAAACACACAGTGCTTTACCAAGACATATGGTGGCTTCTTAAAAACACACAGCACTTTACCAAGACATATGGTGGCTTCTTAAAAACACACAACGCTTTACCAAGACATATGGTGGTTTCTTAAAAACACACAACACCTTACTTTGAAAAGTATGGTGGTTTCCTTAAGAACACACAACCTTATAAACGTATGGTGGTTTCCTAAAACACACAATGCCTTTCCAAGACATATGGTGGCTTCTTAAAAACATACAACACCTTACCAACATATGGTGGCTTCTTAAAAACATACAGTGCCTTACCAACATATGGTGGCTTCTTAAAAACATACAACTTGCAGTGCTCTAGAAATCCAGACGCAGGTGGTTTCCATCCTTACCAAAGACCTCTCATGCTATAGGGAGTATAATTTTTTTGTTTTCACAAAAATAATACATACAATTAAACAGGTTAAAGCATAAACATTCCAACCTTAATCCTTCTATGGCTGGAACTCGGTGGCATCTTGGTTCTCTCTCTCCCTTGCTCACGACACATTTCCTTCCCCTACTTCCGCTGGTCTGTGTCCTCCTTCTTGCTTGCATTATGTTCTTCTTATTTTTTCTTCTCCTTGTCCCTAGCACCTTACGTGAATCTCCACCCAGGTGGCCCGTCCGCCATCCTCTTGAATCCTGAGCCCCTGCCTTCAATGTGTCGTCCCCTATCCTCTATGCATTTCCTCCCATAATTCCCATATTTGGAAATTAGTAGCCTTAGGCTACTTCATAGGTTTTACTCTAAAGGGAAAGGGATAATGATGTTTTATTAAAAATGAATGATGGATCTTTTAATTTAAAATATCATTCTTTTGATATTTACCAACATTAAAATATATATATCTTTTAATTACCAATCTCATTATTGTGTTTTTTTTTTCTAAAAAATAAAAGATATCTATTATTACACACATATATAATTATTTTTTAAAATGAATTCTCTTTCATTTATTTCAATTAATTAAAGTCTTTTAATGAATTCACAATTATCATTAAAAATAACACTTTTAATTAATTTAAAATAAAATTCATTTGTTAATTGCATTGAAGTTTACTAATGAGATCCAATAAGCCAAACATTATTTAATTAAAACTTCATAAATTAATTTAAAGAAATCTTTATCCAAAATATAAATTTAATTTGCTTTCATTCATAAGAGTTATGTGTTATTTTCACTTCAACATGGTAGTTTAATTTATGCATCTATATACATCTTGTGATTGTTCTCCTATAGAAACCCCAATCATTAAACTACTCAAGCCATGATCCAGTAGAGAGCAAACAAATTTATACAACAATAAAGAGGGAGTCTTTCCATCGACCCAATCACCTATCTTAGCCAAATATTTCATGATAGCTACTAGGCTATCAACTAAAGCTCAAGGTGATCAATCGTCGATGATTATCCTTTTTGTAAATGCATGCCTATATAAAGGTATCTATCCATGTTACCTTCGAGTACCTTAATCATCATTTCCCTTGATCTTTGGTACTCTCATTTTTGGTGGGTGATTATGCCTGTTCCACCTATGAGTGCACATGATCCTGCACACTTGGAAATACGTTAGCGATGTCATACCATGATAAATCAACTAAACATCATATAGTTGGTTCAATTGTTCAAACTAGGTATCACTACATCATAGGTTAATACATTATTTTCTTGTGCCATAAAGTTAGCTAGGGAGGGTCATGATAGAGGAATATCTCTAAAAAGAGCATTAGTGAGGCATGTTATGATGCATCATAATGTGTCATAGGGTGTCATAGCCCAAATAGGGAAATGTGCACGCTTGTCCTTGATTTGGACAAAACCTAAGATTCCTCCCTTCCCTCCACCCAAGCACATTGATTATAAATACCATTTTTGTGGGTGAGAAATCTCTCCATAAAAATAGCATTAGTGAGGCATATTATGATTTATCATAATGTGCCATAGGGTGTCATAGCCCACACTTGCACATTTATCCACTCCAAGTGGGGAATATCTAAGATGCCCCGCTTACGCACCCATGAAACTTTTCACCCACTCTCTTCCATCCTCATAACCCTCCTCCACCCATGGGAGACTTTATAAATAGATCTCCATTTTCATGTTCATGGGTGCACAAGAATTATAACAAAACTCTGCTCAAATTCTATTTGATTTTGCTGTATACGTGTTTTAATGTTGTGATTGCAAGTATTCAAAGAGCTTGAAGGATTCAAAAATGGAGTCTCTTGGGAAGTTTTTCTAATCCTCTTTTTCTGCCATACCCATAGGTTACATCCATAAATGCATCGGATCTGCACCAAAGGCTCCAAAATACGTCCAAGAAATATAGAATCTAGCCAAACCCACCCTCATTTTTTCAAGAATAACTCCCTTATCCGAACTCATATTGCTCTACAATTTTATGGGAAGATTCCTGACATATAGAGGAAGATCTCCACAAATGTTCAGCTCATTTGGCATACTATCAACCACTTTTCATTTTTTTTGTAATATGTTGTATTTCTTTTTAATGATTTAAGGCCTTCTCTTAAAAGGTCTTGCAAAGGCTATTGATATTTTCATTATGGGATTGTGTGTAGGTATTGGATATGCATGGAAGCTTGGGATGTTAAGAAATGTGTCTTCTAAACCCTCCCAAAATCCTATGTGTGCTCGAGGATATAACTTGCCACACCATAGATTTCACTTGTAAAATAAAACCCTCCATTTTGGGAGGTTAATTGTAATTGAAAGGGCCTATTTGTAAAAGATAAATTTTATCAATTTCAAATCTATTAAAAATATCTATTTTTCATTATACTTTTTCTACTTTCAATTGTTATGGTGCATTTTCTCTTTCATACACCAGGAACACAAATCTACTCCAAGAAAATTTAAAAAGTCTTGTTGTTGCCATCACACAACGTACCCCAAATTTGGAAACCCATTTGAATTTTTTTTTGTCAATGTGAAATTTTGTTTGCTTGGAATATTCAATTAATTAATTGATACTGATCAATTTTGCAATGTGGGTTATTGTTATGTTTTATTGTTTTGTTTGTTGATGTTTTGCTGAGTTTAATGTCTTTAATTTTAATGTTATGTTGAGTGTTATGTTGACCTTTATATATTTAATGTCTTTAATTTTAATGTTATGTTGAGTTTTATATTTTAGAGTGTAAAAAAAAATGGTTAGTTTTATGTTTTTGAATTAAATTAGTTAGAATATTTAAAATTAATGTAAATTAAAAGAATCTAATAAAAAATGTGTTGTTTTAATAAATTAAGTATTAATTTTGAATTTAATAAAATGGTGGTTTTAATATTTGTAGGTTTCAACACAGGTGGCATGATTTTTGAGGTAAACTCTCGACCCGACCAACCAACAAACGTAATACTAGAACGTGATCAACACGGAGGCATGAAGTTCGAGAGATACACGGTTTTTTAGGGTCAACATGGGAATAGTTTCCAAGGAGCATGGTATAGTTTTTAATGTGCCATGTAGTTTGAGGTGCCCCCAAAGGGCTTAGCTGAGTCAATAGTAATGTTGCACGTTTGCATTGATAAACCTCACCTATGCTTTCAAGCAAGACATGTGGGATTAAAAAGACATGGAAAGTACAAATTGGGCATAATGCTCATAGATTCGAAAGGTTTCATTATGTTTTCAGTGTTCCTAGAGTGAAGTGGCCTACGAAGAGGAGACATGTTGCACACTACACCCATGTGATTGCATCCACATGCTCATTGCTTACCTCTACCACGTCTTCCCGATGGAGCAGTGTTAGCCTAAATTTGATACCAAAATTGGAGGTGTTTATCATTTATTTAACAATCCCTTGTTATTTCAACATAGTAAATTGTTATAGCTTGAAGCAAATAACCATGGGAAATTTTGATGACAAAGTGAATACCTCAATTTTTTTGTTTTCTATCGATGCCTATAAAGCCCCCACTAGGCTGATCACCTAGGAATTCAATGTCTATGACTTCAAATCATCTTGTTTGAGTTATTTGTGAACACATCGATGATTGTGTCCATAGTATACATGGTAGAGGCTTCATATTCGAAGGAGACATCAAATATCGTTAATTCATGGATGATTTTATAGTAAGTTTTTCAACAGATCAATGTTGCCTGTAGTGACCACAATAATGATTGGAGAGCTCACACATAAGTTTTGGACAAGGTCAAAGTATTCATTATTAGTAAAGGCTTTGGATGCCACTAGAGGGAAATCTACTCTAATAGCCACCAAATGGATTCTCAACCAACGTAAGGCTCAAACAAAAAGGGTAGCATCAATAATGTTGATAGTGATACCTCAAGAGCAGCAGCGAGGTTGAGTGGATAGTTTCTTCCAAGGGAATTCCTCAAAAAATCTTTGCCAAAGAAGATATTTCAAGCACCTTGCCTTCGGATCACTCCAAAATAATGCCTACCGTTATAGGAGGATGTGATGGTGTGGACAATGATTATAGAATTGAAATGGGTGTTAAACATTCTTTTACATCTTCAGGCCTACCTGTTCCATCGTATCTAACTCTACATGTTGCTTTTGGTAAAGTGGTGATTTGCTCTAGTGATGGTTTTACAATTCGTCAAGACTTAAAGGTCATGTAGGGTATGATGACCTCCAATTAGTAGCTACAAATATCTATATATTTGTTTGAAGATGGGTTGAATTTTTTTTATAGTGTTGATATCATGATGAAAGTATTGGATGAAAGGTTTGCAAAATTGAAATGAAGAAGGTTATTGAGATAGCTCTTTTCTGCATGTGGTCTTTGCCCAAACAAAGGTCATCCTTGTGAAAGGTAGTGTAGTGGCTTTTACTTCAAAGAAAATATGGATGTAAAGGTAGAACAGGTTCCTCCCATTGATAGTACCACTACTGATCACGATGATCGAGGCCTTTCTTTGTATTGAGAAGTTACATGCCTAATAAAAATATTGACCAGTACGTTAATTTTTTTTTTTTGAAAAACATGATATACACATAATGGCAAAAGCATTATCAATTTTTTTTATAAATGGAGGATGTTGCAGTTACAAGTTGGAAGACAAAAGTGAATGTTTTTTTGTTGTTGAAGAATGCGTTATGAAACTAAGCCAGCATACGAGCAAATAAATGGTTGTTTTGGATGTTTTAAATATCCAATGAAGCTAACAAAAGAAATATCAAAGACTTTGTGGAGCAAGTGCATGTTGGAAACTTGAATTTCTTGGAAGAACATCTCCTCCCTTGTTGCTGGACTGCAAAAATTTCACCATTGTAATCCATTTGAAGCAAGGTATTCTGAAGGAGCATTAATTTAAACATCTTTCATTTTGGCAATATATTGGAAATTTTGATAAGTTTTATGCATGCGGATGGTAGACTTATTTATTTTTCTTAATATATTGTGTTATTCCCTTAGAATATTGCATCACATTAATTTTGGATAGTGTGAAGACGGGTCAAATTAATGTTGGTTTGTTTCAGGATATTTGTTTATGCAGATTCGGGTTGAAATTTTAAAAGTTACGATGACTTGTTCTTTTATTTTATTTTCTCTAACCCTAGCCTTTTACATTTTTTTTAATTTCATCAAATACAAAAAAAATAAAACCCTAAAAAAAGAGATACATGAATTTCAAGAATTAAAATTCAAACTTTCATATTTACGCAAATTCACATTTTTAATGAAAATTTGAGGTTTTAAACTTTGCACAATTTTTCCAAATAATCAATTAATTTCATTTTATGAAAATTGAAATTTCAATAAATTCCAAATTTTCATTAAAGTGAATAATTAATATGATATTCCAAAGTTCTTACATTGCAAAGTTAGATTTAATCATTTCATTTTTATTTTCAAGCAAATATTAACAATCAAAGATAAAATTTGATTAACAATCGAAGATAAAATTTGGTTAACAATCAAAGATAAAATTTGGTTAACAATCAAAGATAAAATTTGGTTAACAATCAAAGATAAAATTTGATTAACAAATGAAGATAAAATTTGGTTAACAAATGAAGATAAAATTTGATTAACAATTTGAGATAAAATCAATTAAAATCAAATTTTCAAAGGTTAAAATCAAATATTTATCAAATTTTGAAGGTTGTTAGTTGATCAATAATTTCACATTTTCACAAATTCCATGAACAACAAAATCATTGCAAATAAAATCAACCCAAAATAGGCCCCTTGTTAACAGGTATATGCAACATTGAGGTATCCAATTAACTTTTGGCATTTCACATTTTTCACTAAGCATTGCAAGCAAATTAATACATTAAATAAAACCTTGGGGAAATCACAAATGTTTCCTTGCAAGAGAGGATATCCGGGTAGAATCCTGACTATGAGTATATTCTTGTAATTGGACAAAAATATCACTCAACAAAATTGGTGCTAGAAGGAGGGCCTACTTGAAGGTAATTGAGGTGATTTATGAAGTTTTTGGTTTTAAGTTGTTCACATTTATTGTTGGAAATTCTCTAATTTATGATGTATTGATTCTAATATTTTACAAATTTGAGAATATTCCTTATTGTTATGGTTTAATTGATGCATTTTTAATGAACATGATGATTTATCAGTTAAACATTTGAAAGTTGGAAGTCGTTTCATTTCAAGAGCACTAAGCACTTGTTGTTTTCATTGTTAAGGCTGGAACCAAAAGTCATAATCACAAGATCTAAGGCTTCGAAAGATACTATTTTCCATAGCATTTCTCCTACAAAGAGGATCAGAAGGTCTAAGAGTCAATTGATTGTTATTCCACCCAATAGCGATTCATCGCTACCCATCATCCCATTTGTTCCCCCACTTGTAATTCCAATGGTAGGAGTTGTAGGAGTTACAACTTGGTTAGGTGCTCATAGCAGTCCTTTAAACATTGTTGGAGAAGCCCATGACATTCCCAAAAATTTAGAAAGGTATTTACCTAAATATAAACATGATGGAATTAGAATTTTTGAAGAGCATATTCAAGCTTACAAGGATACCTTGATTAGACTACAAGTTGAACATGAGGATGTTGCTTGCAGAATATTTCCTCTCACCTTAGATGAAATGGCATATGATTGGTACATTAGTTTACCTACCAATTCCATTACATCTTGGGCTCAGTTGGAAACAACTTTTGTGAATCAATTTAGGCTACCCATAGATCCTGTTGTAATCTATCACCAATTTGCATCATCCAAGAGAGAGCCTAATGAACCTTTGAGATTGTTCAATACTCATTTCCATAAGTTGTATAGCAGGTTAGTTGCTCCTTATACTCTTCAAGAAAATTTTGCCATACAGATGTACTTTAGGGCATTGGACCCTTTAACATCTATGTTTGTAAGGAGAACTCCTCAAATCACTACACTTCCCATGGCATACAATGAGGCTTTGACTGTAGAACAATAGTTGATACCACAAGGTTTTGGGATAGGATAGTTGCCTTCCATAGGATAACCAGGTGCTTATAATCAAGTGCCTATGATCAATCAAGCTTTGTCACAACAAATACCTATGTTGAATGCCATGCCATTCAATAATTTCAATTTGCCATACAATCCACCTATCACACCCACTTATCCTACCACTCCACTATATTTAGAAAATCAATTCACCACTCATAAAATGGTTGAAACAAATGCTCAAATCATGCCTACATTCTTTAATACAACACCCACTCCAAATGCATCAACATTTCATCAAAATAACATGACATTTCCATAGGTTGTCCAAAATCAAAGTTTGCCAAATTTTCTAAATCCCACTACTATGAGTAACACAACCAATCAAACTACTGTAGGATAAAATAATGAACCTAATTCTCAAGTAAACGACCTACAGAGGGTTGTCCAAAAACTCAATAGTGACATGGTTCAAATGCAGAAACAATTACCTCAAAATTCTCATCAAAATAGAAATTTTAGTTTTCATAGAAAATAATGGAATACTCATTCGAACAATGGAGGAGTACCTAGTCCCATTGTTAATCAGAACAATGCTACCACTAGTTCCAATCAAACCAGCACCATTGTTAATATTTCAGAGTTGGCTTTAAACAATTGGTGTAGGGTGCATTCTACGACACAACATAGTGAGAATGAGTGCCCTGAATTCAAAACAACTCTAGATATTCTACAAAAGGAGATGGATAACATGGAAATTATTTCAGATGAAGATCCTTCCCAATAGGCTAGTACTAGCAAAGGGAAAGAATCAGTGCTAGTAGTTGAAACATTTGAATCAATTGAAGAATATGAAGAAGGGTATGATGGGTCTATAGAAGAGGAAGTTCAAGCTTTCAAACAATTTAAAAAGGGGAATCATAATTACAAGCTTAGGAGTAAGACTAAAGCTCCTTTTACTTCTTCTACTCCCCCAAATGACACCATCATTCCTCCTGACACATGGGCTAGTAACAATCCCATGCCTCCATCTAAGTTTGATCTGCCTCAACCACCACATGACAAAATTACATATAATATTTTGGAGGATTTAAAGAAAACAAAAGTGAATATATCTTTATTTGATGTTGCTAAGTTGACTAATCAACAAGAATTTTTGATGCAAGATTTTGGTGATCAAAGAAAAAACAAATCCCAAAAGCCTTGGATGCGCAATTTACCTCATGAAGGGACAAATGAGAAGCTCCTCCCTTTATTTTGACCATAATAATTGTAGGAAGAAATCTGCATAATTATCTTGTTGATTCAAGAGCATCCGATAATGTCATGCCTCACATTGTTTGTCAAAAATTGGGTTTGAAACCCATCCCTTCTAATAGAATAGTTGTTCAACTGGATAAATCTAAAGTTCATGTGGTTGGAATGCTTAATAATTTTCACATACAACTAGCCTCAGAACCTAGGATACAACAATATATTGATATACATGTTGTAGATATACCTGATAAGTATGGAATGTTGTTGAGTAGAGATTGGTCTAGGAACTTGAATGGATATATGGCCATAGATTTTTCACATATGTGGCTACCATGGAAGGGTGTTTCTAACCAAATCAGAGTTGAAAGAGAACCTAGACTCAAGGATTTGATTACTGAATATAACAAAACCAATGAATTTTTTTACAATGATTTTGAGTTAGGTGTTTACACTTTGGAAATAAAATTGGATGTAGGTGAATCTAAAAATGAAATACCATCTATTAATCCAATTAAGGATGAAAATATTGTTTGGATGCTTAAATTTTATGGATCTAAATCCAAACAAGGTAGTGGAGCTAGTGTGGAATTGATTAGTCCTAAAGGTAAGTCATCTCTGGTAGCTTATAGATTACAGTTTCCTTGCACTTGTAATACTGTAGAATATGAGGCCTTAATATTTGGTTTGCAGTTAGCCTTAAAGAAAAACATTAAATGTTTGAAAGTGCTAGGAGATTCAGAGTTGGTTTTTAAACAGGTGAAAGGCCAATACACATGTCATGATAAAAGGCTAATTCATTACAGAAATAGAGTTAGGGATTTGATTGATGAATTCCATGCTTTCAATATTTCATTGATATCTAGGAAGAACAATCGAATTGCTGATTCTTTAGCTATCATAGTAGGTACTCTTAAGCCTATTGATAATAGGAGGCTAAAGAAGTTTTCAATTGAGTTGATACCTTGTCCTTCTATACCTGACAATGTGAAAAATTTATAGGTATTTGAAAGTGATAGACACATTTTTTATTTTGTAACTAATTCAAGTATTTTTGAAAATCAGGTGATCGATGAGGATGAAATATTGCAAGAAGATGAAAATGAAGATCATGAGGTAACAAAGAAAATCAATGCGATTCCTAAAGGTATAGTTTCTCTCGAAAAGCTTTTTGATATTGATTACAAAAGTAAAAGTTGTAATAAAACCTCACTCCCGCAGGATGCTTATAATTCCATTGATCTTGGGATTAGTAAAGACCCGCATAATGTACTCATAGGAAAGGCTTGCACTCATCATGAACAAGAAGGGATTGTACAGGCTCTTAAATATTACGTTGATGTAATAGCATGGAGTTATGAGAATTTAAAGACTTATAATGAAAACATCATAACACATACTATTCCTTTAAATCCAGATTCAAAACCATTTAGACAAAAACAAAGACCAATTAACCCATTGCTAGAGCCTCTTATACAAAAGGAGGTTAATAAATTGTTAGATGCTAAGATTATCTTTCCAATCAGACACTCTACATGGGTAGCAAAAATTGTACCAGTTAGGAAGAAAATAGGTGAAATCCATTTGTGTATTGATTTTAGGAATCTCAATAAGGCCTCACAAAAAGATAACTACCCCTTGCCTTCCATTGATCATATTTTGCAAATGGTGAATGGTTTTGAGATGATGTCTTTTCTTGATGGTTATTCTAGATATAACCAAATTCTTATTGACCCAAAATATAGAATGAAAACTGCTTTTACCACGAAGTGGGGTACCTTTGCTTATAGAAGAATACCTTTTGGATTGCTTAATGTAGGTGCCACATTTCAAAGAGCCATGGACTATGCATTTAGATATTTGATAGGTAAATGCATAGTCATTTATGTTGATGATATTCCTATTTTATCAAAAAATAGATCTGACCATGTTAATGATTTGAGAAAAGTTCTTCAAAGGTGTAGAGGACATGACATTTCACTAAATCCCAAAGGGTGCATTTTTGGAGTAACTGAAGATAATTTTTTAGGTCATGTCATATCAAAATATGGAATTTCCATAGATCCTAAAATAATCAAAGCCATCCAAAAAATCCTTTTTCCTGGTAGCAAAAAAGAGTTACGATCATTTTTTTAGGAAAATCAACTTTGTCAAGAAATTCATTTCAGGATTGGCCTAAGTCGATGTCACAATTGCACCAATTTCCTCTGCAATCATGTCATCCATCCCTCATATTCCTCATCCCATAACACACACAAAAAATCAAACCCTGTATGAATGGTCTTTGTGACCGTCTAGATGTGGATAGTCCACATCTAGACATTATGGCAAGAACCATGCCAAAGAAAAACAAAAACAACCACAAAAATCCACATGCATTTTTATCAGACCTAATTTAGCCTTGGTTACTATGGTGTCTTTTTGGTAAAAAAATCCTTAGGGTTCATTTTTACTAAAAACTCATAAATCAAGTGAAATATGTGGGTGAAAACCACTAACCTGTCTTGCCCGTCTACCACCCTTCAATCCCACACTGTTGTTTTCCATCCCATCCCTTTACATGTTTATTTTGATTGCACTCCATGTCAATTTATCTTCATTTCCCATCGCTCTCCCTCTCTTGTCTCTCTAGTTGTATAGTGTCAATGAACAATTGCGTACCCCTCTGCACCCTTTTTGTTGCACCCGCTCCATGGTCATTTGTACGGTCAACCATTGCCTGACCAATCTCCCACTCGTCATATGGTCTGTAATAAAATAGACAATTATATTTCTAGTCAACAATCTTTCATAACCTTTCCACTCTAATGTTGCATAGTGATTTTCAGTAAAGCACTTCATTTTAGTCTTTCGTCTCTTCACCCATCAACTCACTGCTTAAGGGGGTAGATATTACCCACAAATGTTACCTTGAACTAGTCCAGTATCCGAACACTCAATCATGGAATTGCGTTTGTCCAATAATATTTGCATGAGACTATTACTAGCCCTCTTTTGCTAGGGCAAAAAAGCAAAATTTATCTTCTTAACTCAAACTCTAACCTAATCAAATTTGGTATACTCCATGCTAATGTTTGTATGGTTTACTCACACACTCACCTGAAGAACACAAGCTTATACTGAGAGGGGGGGTGAACATTATAAGACCACTTTTTACTTTTATTTTCAATTCAATATTATGCATTGTATAAATAGCAGTATCAATAGCAGTGTTCAAAGCAATGCACATAACACCATACACAATAGAGACACAAATTTTAACGTGGTTCACCCAATGTGGGCTACCTCCATAGAGAAAATATTTCTCAAATAATCTCTTGGGAATCCTTCCCAATTATAATGTTTATGGACCTCTATCCAAAGGAGATGTTGATCCCCTAAATCTTAAGTTTGTGGATCTCTTCCACAAGAGAACTCTTTCCCCTTCAGCTCTAGCTAGTGATATTCTAGAAGACTTTGTCTCTATGCTACACTGACTGGTGGATCTCTCTCCACTTGAAGACTCCTCACGTAGAATATTTGTCTTTAATTGTCCTGGATGCTGGATCTCTATCCATTGAGACTCTCTCCTCTATACTCTGTTACCTCCAAAGCTCTATCAATAGGTTCACTCAGAACCTTCTTAAATTTGCTCAATAGGTTCACTTAGAACCTGATCAAATATGCTCAATAGGTCCACATAGAACTTGCTCAAATATACTCAATAGGTCCACACAAAACCTACTCAAATATGCTCAACAGGTCCACATAGAACCTGCTTAAATTTTCTCAATAGGTCCACACAGAACCTGTCCAAATATGCTCAACAAGCTCAATCAGAACTTGTCCAAATCTGCTCAACAGGTCCATACAGAACCTATCCAAATCTGCTCAACAAGTCCACTCATAACCTGCTCAATTTTTCTCAACAAGTCCTCTCTACAACTTGCTCAAATCTGCATTGCAAGCTTCCTCAAAAGCTTACACAAAATTAGTCCACAAGTCTTCTCAAAGACTTCTCTCAAATTTGCATAACAAGTCCACACATAACTTGTTCAATCTCATAGAATCATAAAGAGAATTGTTAGAGACTCAATATGTTCTATACTCAAAGCTTAATCTCAACTCAAATTAATCTCATAGAAGCATAAAGATAATTGTTAGAGACTCAATATGTTCTATACTTAAATAACAATCTCAACTCAAATCAATATCATAGAAGCATAGAGAGAATTGTTAGAGACTCAATATGTTCTATACTCTATCTCAACTCAAATCAGAATATAGAAAAATTTCTTTCATGGAACTTGAACAACCACTTCACACAAACACTTGACTAGGCTCAATCAACTCTACTCAACCAATCACCTCAAGGAACAACCCTTTCTCACAAACCCTAGTCCAAGCATGTATCAACCAAATCAAAATGTTTCCAACAATGCTCAACCACAAATCTCACATAACAATGATACTCATGTTCTTTTCTAACTCAAGTTCAAGTTATTTGCATAACCAATTGGTTTCAACAATAATGCTTATAAAACAAGGTTTAATCACAAATCTCAATCCAGAAAACCTTGAAGCATTAAATCAACCACTTTTGAAAAGGAAACCACAATAAATCTTTTTCTCTCCAATGATATTTTCAGAAATCAATCACCCAATCAAGTCAATGGAGAATATTGCCCATACATTTTTGATGCCAAGTAGTTGTCCACAAAATCTATCAAACTCAACACACTTTCAAATATTTCCTTATCAACCACAAGGAGGTTAGAGGACTTGAGTAATATCACAACAATAAAAATAATATCCCAATAACACCTTATTACTCCTACTAAATAAAATTCACCATGTCCTCTCATGAAATAAATAATCCCCTTTGAAAAAGAATAAATCAAACTCACTTTTGAACATCTTTTACAAAACCAAAAATATCTCTTTACACACACCTTATTTCTCCTTCTAAGAAATTTAATCAAATAGCCCTTGAAAAATGCTTTCCAACAATATATAATATGCTACCCTTACAAAAATAAAACTATAAAAAATTTCCCAATTTTCTAGGGCATAACATAACCCTTATTTCTCCTTAAGGCTATTTAACAAAAATTAAAACATAAAAAAAAAAATTAACTTGCCTTTGCCTCTCGGAGGGATTTGATCCCGGGATGTCCTCCTTCCAAATGCCTTTGCCAAAACCAAGCCGTCATTGGACCACACGCCCTCACGTTCCTAAAAAGGCACGACCAACATCAAATACCTCACAAACCAGTGCTTTTCAAAATAATCAAAATGCGCTTCGAGCGCTTTGTCCTTGCAAGAAAACCTCAAGGGAATCGAACACAAGACCTCCTCTCTCTTGCTAAGCCAACACACCACTAAGCCACGCTGGCCTATGTGCTCAACAAATCCGCACGTTCTTTGCTTCCACCTTTCGTAAATCATCAAGCCTTTAAGAATCACAAGCCTTTTCGCATGCGCTCAACGAAAATGCAAGGGTAGGTGATTAATGCATTTGATGGTATTATATATACTACCCTTGTCTTATTATGAAATCACATCGGCGCTTCAAATAAATTCGACGTTGGCATGGTTTTAATTTATAATATATTTAAATTTAAATATTATAAATTTAAACAAACCAACCTTAGGTTTTAGTTTAAATAAACCTTGGAGCCTTGTCTTAATGCACAACCTTGGCGAAATCAAATATTATTTATAAAATTTAAATTCCTTGTGAATTTAAATAATTTATAAATAATTATTAAAACTCCTTTTTAACTTTTGCAATAACCCATATTGGGTTTTTATGGACCAATCGCTTAACCTGTGCTCTCATTAATATTAAAATATTATGGAGCCTTTTTCCTTTCACTTTTGTACTGATGAAGCCTTTTCCTGGATGAATGTGACAACCTTGAATGACTTTATTTCTTGTCTAATTCTTTGATAAGAGTGATAACTCTATCAGGTGACATCAATGACAACTTTGACTTAGAGGACTCAAAATATCCAACAATCTCCCCCTTTGTCATTGATGGCAACCCATATCCTTTTATTGAAACCTAACCTTCTTTTCTGCTTCCCCTGGGACTTTGCTCCCCCTGGATCAATGCTCTCTCAAATATCAAGTCTCTCCCCATATCAAATCTCTCCCCAACATACACAAATCTCTCCCCCTTTGACATCAATGGCAAAGGGTCACCTTTGGGGCTTGGGGTTAAGAATGAGCCTCTTAGCTTAGCCCCTCCCCCACCACCTCATGGGGTGGTTAATTCTAGGGTGGGAGTATTTCTACTCCCCAAAAGTACTGCTCTTTATATTTATATTTCTCTATTCTTTTCTCAGTATTTTGAATCCTCTCACTGTTTCTTTCCAAGTCATCATCCCTATTCCTATCATCACTTCTGTTCCTATTCCTGTTCCTGTTCTTATTCTCATCCATGTTCTTGTTCCTGTTCCTGTTCCTATTCTCATCCATGTTCTTGTTCTTTTTCATGTTCCTATTCTTGTTCTCATATATGTTCATGTTCATGTTCCTGTTCTTGTTCTCATCTATGTTCTTGCTCTTGTTCCTATTCTTGTTCATATTTTTGTTCCTATTCATATTCATGTTCATGTTCATGCTTGATTCTGGAATATTTTCTCTACACCATATTGCTATATGACCATCATTATTGCACTTATAACACTTAATGTTATTATTCCTTGGAGGTGCAACTATCTTAGGACTTCTTCTAGTGAGGCCATATCCTCTTCTGTCATGAACCCTGCAATTCATTGCCTTGTGACCAAACTCATTGTATGAGTAGAAATATCCTTGGAAAAGCTATCATTTTCCATACTCTTGTATTTCATGTGTCCTACACTATGAAGCCATGTGCCCAAACCTGTGACATGAAAAACATCTTCCATTGAAGCTTCCTTGTCTTGACCTCATTGGTATTCTAGTTCCTCTTGACCTGTTCTGATTGTTGTTCCATATGAATCTTCTTTGCCCATTGTCCTTGTTCCTCCTAGAATCACTACAATATGACTCATCCTTAGGAGTTTCACTTTCACTTCCACTCTCATTTGATAAACCCTCTTCTCAAGTATCCTCTTCTTCTGAAGTGTCTTCAAAACTAGTAGTTAACTTATCTTCTTGAACCTATTTGCTTCCAAGACCTATCTTGTTTGTTGCTCTTCTTTGTATCTTGACTATTTTATCCACACTCTTTGCACTATTTACATACTTGTATAGCTTATTATTTGAATCCTCTAAATATTCCTTTAGTAGGGTCACTTCTTGTATTAAATTTTCACATTCCAAGATCTTTGCTTCTAACTTATTTTTAAACTTGCTTACCTTAGCCTTTGACTTTTCTAAATCCTCTATGAGCAATAATATTTCTTCATCACATTCTTGAAACTGACTTTCAAGCTTAGAGTGTTGATTTCTTACCTTCTTTACTATGTCAAGGGCATAGGTAAGTTCTCCCTTGAGATCATAGCCATTCTCTCTTGAATAATCCTCTATTTGTTTGCCTTTGTTCATATCATTTCTTTCTTTTGTCTTGTCTTCTATAGGATCACTCACTTCATATTCTAATGCCATTAGAAGATTTTCATCTGGTCTATCAAGTGCATATTCAAAATCATCATAACTAAAACTATAAACATCCCTTGTGCAATAATATTCAAGATGTCCAAAACTACCACATCTAAAACACTTGAGAATAACTAGAATATTTCTCTTAACTAGTTTTTTTCTCTTCAACCATAAATAGGACTTCATCTCTATCATTGTATGAAAAAACTAGTATCACTATCAATTGGATACTTACTTGCATTATCCGCATAGTAGATTCTCTTTTGCCTTTGGAAGAACTTCTTCCCTTGTCTGTTGTGTCCATCCTTGCTTTTTTTTTGGTACCAGTGTCTTTCTGATTCCCTATACTTGTGATCCTATTTTTCTTCATCATTGTTGCTCTTTGGTTCTTTGCACTCTGTTGCATAATATCCATACTTTCCATAATTGAAACACTTAATAGATCTTAGTTCTATAGGTCTTATAGAACCTTTATCTCTTCTACCATAATTTTCTTCTTCATCACTAGATGACTCACTGCTTGATTCTGTCTTCTTACCCTTTTTATTTTTATCCACTTTGAATGTAGCTTCTTTTAGAGGAATAGGATCTTTTGTTCTTATATCAAAAGTAGTAAGCATGCCAAGCAAAGAATTCCTTGTCAAAGAATCACTATCAATTGATGTTTCTATAGAAGAAACCTTTTCACTATACCTTTTTGAAAGAGTTCTCAAGATCTTATCACAAGCATTAGATTCATCAACCTTCATTCCAAGACCTTTCATCCCATGTATAATTTTGTCAACATTGTGGAGATAGTCATGAATGTTTTCATCATCCCTCATTCTTAGTTTCTCAAATTCTTTTTTGAGATTTCTAATATTAGTTTTCCTGATATTTTTATCACCTTCATATATAGTATGCAATAGTTCCCACATGTATTTTTCTATTGTACATTCCATAACCTTCATAGATTCTGATCTATGCAACCCTTTTATAATTGCATTCATAGCTCTTGAATTTTCATGCATTAGAAGCTTACCTTCCTTATATGTAGGAGGATTGGCTGTTGTATCATATCCAAATTCCACTGCATCCCCAACTTCATTTCCAAGTGCCATTAGGTGAAATCTCATCAGCACACACCAATACAAGAAGTCACTTCCATCAAATACTGGTACTGCATTATTGAAGGACCTATCTTTTTTATCCTTTTGATCCATTGTGTTCTTAGACCACTTTTCCTTCAAGTTGTAAAACTCTTCTAAAGGAACCCACTCTAATACCAATTGAAGAACAAAAGCTTATACTGATAGAGGGGGTGAACAGCATAAGACCACTTTTTACATTTCTTTTCAATTCAATATTATGCAGTGTATAGATAACAATATCAATATCAGTAATCAAAGTAATGCACAGAACACCATACACAATAGAGACACATATTTTAACGTGGCTCACCCAATGTGGGCTACCTCCACAGAGAAAATATTTCTCAAATAATCTCTTGGGAAACCTTCCCAATTACAATGCTTATGGACCTCTATCCAAAGGAGATGTTGATCCCTTAAATATCAAGTTCATGGATCTCTTCTATAGGATAACTCTTTCCCCTTTAGCTCTAGCTAGTGATCTTCTAGAAGACTCTATCTCTCTGATGCACTGACTGGTGGATCTCTCTCCACTTGAAGACTCCTCACTTAGAAGATATGTCTTCAATTTTCATGGCTATTGGATCTCTATCCACTGAGACTCTATCCTCTATACTTTGTCACCTCAAAAGCTCTATAAAAAGGTTCACTAAGAACCTTCTTAAATCTGCTCAATAGGTTCACTCAGAACCTACTCAAATCTGTTCAATAGGTCCACACATAACCTGCTCAAATCTGCTCAACAGGTCCACACATATCCTACTCAAATATGCTCAATAGACCCACACATAACCTACTCAAATATGCTCAACAGGTCCACATAGAACCTGTCCAAATCTGCTCAACAAGCTCACTTAGAACTTGTCCAAATCTGCTCAACAGGTCCACATAGAACCTGTCCAAATCTGCTCAACAGGTCCACATAGAACCTACTCAAATCTGTTCAACAAATCCTCTCTAGGACTTGCTCAAATTTGCATTGCAAGCTTCCTCAAAAGCTTACACAAAATCAATCCACAAGCCTTCTCAAAGACTTGCCTCAAATCTGCTTAACAAGTCCACACAAAAATTGTTCAATCTCATAGAATCATAAAGAGAATTGTTAGAGACTCAATATGTTCTATAATCAAAGCTCAATCTCAACTCAAATTAATATCATAGAAGCATAAAGAGAATTGTTAGAGAATCAATATGTTCTATACTTAAATCCAAATCTCAACTCAAATCAATCTCATAGAAGCATAGAGAGAATTTTTAAAGACTCAATATGTTCTATACTCAATCTCAACTCAAATCAGAATATAGAAAAGTTTGTTTCATGGAACTTGAACAACCATTTCACACAAACACTTGACTAGGCTCAATCAACTCTACTCAACCAATCACCTCAAGGAACAACCCTTTCTCACAAACCCTAGTCCAAGCATGTATCAACCAACTCAAAATGTTTCCAACAATGCTCAACCACAAATCTTACATAACAATGATACTCATGTTCTTTTCTAACTCGAGTTCAAGTTCTTTGCATAACCAATTGGATTCAACAATAATGCTTATAAAACAAGGTTTAATCATAACTCTCAATCCATAAAACCTTGAAGAATTAAATCAACCACTTTCGAAAAGGAAACCACAATAAATCCTTTTCTTTCCAATGATATTTTCAGAAATCAATCACCCAATCAAGTCAATGGAGAATATTGCCCATACCTTTTTTATGCCAAGTAGTTGTCCACAAAATCTATCAAACTCAACACACTTTCAAATATTTCCTTATCAACCACAAGGAGGTTAGAGGACTTGAGTAATATCACAACAATAAAAATAATATCTCAATAACACCTTATTACTCCTACTCAATAAAATTCACCATGTCCTCTCATGAAAGAAATAATCCCCTTTGAAAAAGAATAAATCAAACTCACTTTTGAACCTCTTTTACAAAACTAGAAATATCTCTTTACACACACCTTATTTCTCCTTCTAAGCAAGTTAATCAAATAGCCCTTGAAAATTCTTTCCAACGATATATAATATGCTACCCTTCCAAAAATAAAACCATAAAAAATTTCCCAATTTTCTAGGGCATAACATAACCCTTATTTCTCCTTAAGGCTATTTAACAAAAAATAAAACATAAAAAAAAAATTAACTTGCCTTTGCCTCTCGGAGGGATTCGATCCCCTAACATCCTCCTTCCCAATGCCTTAGCCGCAACCAAGCCGTCGTTGGGCCACACGCCCTCACATGCCTAAAAAGGCATGACCAACATCAAATACCTTGCAAACCAGCACTTTCCAAAATAATCAAAACGCACTTCGAACACAGGACCTCCTCTCTCTTTCCAAGACAACACACCACTAAGCCAGGCTGTCCTATGTGCTCAACAACTCTGCATGTTCGCTGCTTCCACTTTTCATAAATCGTCAAGCATTTAAGAATCATAAGCCTTTTCGCATGTGCTCAATGAAAATGCAAGGGTAGGTGATTAATGTCTTTGATGGAATTATATATAATGCCCTTGTCTTCTTATGCAATCACGTCGGCACTTCGAATAAATTCGACGTTGGCATGGTTTTAATTTATAATATATTTAAATTTAAATATTATAAATTAAAACAAACCAACCTTAGGTTTTAGTTTAAATAAATCTTGGAGCCTTGTCTTAATGCACAACCTTGACGAAATCAAATATTATTTATAAAATTTAAATTCCTTGTGAATTTAAATAATTTATAAATAATTATTAAACCTCCTTTTTAACTTTTGCAATAACCCATCTTGGGTTTTTATGGACCAATCTCTTAACCTATGCTCCCATTAATATTAAAATATTATGGAGCCTTTTTCCTTTCAATTTTGCACTGATGAAGTTTTTTCCTGGATGAATGTGACAACCTTGAATGAATTTATTTCTTGTCGAATTCTTTGATAATAGTGATAACTCTATCAGGTGACATCAATGACAACTTTGACTTAGAGGACTCAAAATGTCCAACACTCACTTCATCAAGCTGGCAACTTAAGACTACTTATAATTGATCAAAGCATCATGAGGACCCCTACCAATGGCTAGTTAGATTTCTAAATCGAGTGAGCTCATAAATTTTTTGAAGGTAAAGTTTCAAGGATAGTTGCCCCTTACATAATTGGGGTATCCTACATTGTTCTTGACTTGATACAACTTTGCATCTCCTCTCTCAACTATCATTATAGTGCACCAAAATTTATGGTCAACCACTATCATCCGTTGTTGTCCATCATCAATCCACTCATTTATATCATGTGTTTTTGCATTGCATCATGTTTACACGTGATGTAGTACAAAAAGGGGTAAATATAGACACCTAAAAATATCATATTAACATTTTTCTAATGTCAATGTTTAATAATGTTGCAATTGCTCCAATTAATCCAAATATTTGACATGGTAACCTTAGAAATATTAAATCAACCCATATTAGCCCCCTTTACCCATTAAGCCCCATCCTACACCTAGCCCATGGTCACCATGTGACTATCCCACTCCCCCTAGCCTATGTGCACATTCCCCTAGTCTATGTGCACATCCCCCTAGTCTACCCTTTAAATCTAGCTTAGGTCTACCTCACCCTAGCCTAGTATACCTCCTATTTCATATCCATATGCACCGACACACCCCCCATGCTATTTAATGCATATGGGTAAGGTGAGAACTCTCCTCACCCAAGAGAATTAATGGAGTATGGTGCACACATGCCCCTTGGATGGGGTGAGGACTTTCTCCACCTAATAATATTAATGAGGCATGGTGCACACATGCTATTTTTGACCATCCAAGTGGGGAAACCCATATTTTTCCTCTCCTCACCCAGACACTTGGTTGCCATATCACATCTACCTCATCTCCACCTCACTACCTTCTCACCCTTGGTAAATTTCATAAATAGGGCCCTAGAAGTGTGAGATTACTATAGGGAAATCTGCCAAATTTTAGTTAGAATTTACTTGTATGCACTTTATGAAGACTCAAAATTCTCAAATATCGGCCATGGAAAATATCATATGCCTTTAGGTGGAAGCTCCAATAGATGCTAAGTTTGGACTAGAGACATCTGATAACCTAAAAAAGGTCCCCTCTGAATTCTATTTTATTCTAAATAGTACAAACTAGATCGTCCACAAAGGGATGACCCACAATCATGATTATCCCCATAAGGATGATTCCTTCTAGAAACCAGTCATAGTCACCCCATTCACAACAAGAACTAGTCACAGTCACCCCTTCATAACAAGAACCAGTCACAGTCACCCCCTTCACAACAAATTATCCATAGAGGTGAGTAAGATAAAAATTACTTTGTTTTGTCTCATTTTAAGCTCTGTTTACTGCTTTATTACAAGTTCTCTTTATTGTTTGCCTCTCATATAAACTTGGGTCCAACTTAGGTGGACCCAAGAGGTGTTATTAATATTTATTTGTGTTGTGCAGGTGTAGAGGCTTGGCTCAACCTAGGTGGTCATCAAGCATAAAACCCACCCCCCTTTTGAGGTGGTTGAGAATACAAGAGTGCCATTACCTTGTATTGTAAAAGGGATTTTCACCTTGAAAACCCTCATTGTAGCCCAAGGGGCATTGGAAAATATTGTATTATAACATCTTTTGCATTCAATAAAATGGTATGTTTTCTCTACCACACAAAGCATTGGATGTCCTTTCTACTAAGGAAAAAATATGAAAGAAGGAATACAAATGACTCAATGAAAAGATCTCTAAGGTTTTAGTGATCTTCCATTTGTAGTTGTTGTAAATAAGGCCAATGTGTGCTTTGTCGAGGCAACGAAAACCAACACCACCAAGATAGCATCATCTCCTATTAACTTAAATGCTAGAGTGTCCTAAGTGGACCTAGATATGATGGACCCAATTCCAATACCAAATGGTCCAATTGGATAACCAGTTGATACTTGGTGTAATAATGATATATGGTTGCTTAATATCTAAGGATGAATTAACATGGGTAAAAATAGGGAATTGGAGGCAGAATTGGCATAGTTGAAGGCATAAATGGATTAATTCCATAAACATAATGAAAGGCTAAAGAAATAAGTCTTTGAGAAGGATTGGTTAAAGAAGCAAGTCAAGGACCTTGAAACCCAACTTATTGAGACTAAAGAGATCATGCAACAACTAATAGAAGAAAAAAGTTGACTCTAGGAGATCCTCAAGTAGAAACATCAACATAGCATGGAGTTGATGGCCTTAATACTTAAAATTACAAATACAAACCTAAAGTTGGCTTTAGAAATTTAGAGGATTAGGATATTTTGGGACCAAATCAAGAAGGATATGGGAAATGCATATGAATATTTTTTATTGACCTCCTTCATAGAAGAAAGCCTAGAATAGATGGATAAAACCAAAAAACATGTACAAAGGGCAGATATATACAAGGGAGGAATATTTAGAGGTCCTAAAAGATCATTGCATTAATGATCATAACATAGGCACAACAATAAGAAATATATCACAAAGAACTAGTCAAGAAGTTGAAGAAAATACTAGATGTCCAAAGAAACATTTAGATCTACAAATATAACATGTCATACTTGAAAACCCCAAGTGTAGGAAATGGATAAGGATATCCAAGGGTTGATCACTATTGGAATGCCCAATATATTTTATGAAAGGAATCACCTCCTAGATATCGATTTCATAAGTGATATAATTAAGAAATAGAAAGACCAAGTCGACCAAAGGATGTAACCAAAACATATGATAGATTGAACCCAATCCATGACAAATTGTAAGAGCTAGGTACAAAAAAAGAAAAATTATCATAAATCTATTGGAATATCTAATGGGGAGGAAAAATATATTGAAGTAGTATACTTTTTGGATGAAAAAAATGGAAAAAATTTCTAGGACTACTACCACCAAAGACTAGCTAAAAGAGAAACAACAATTTTGATAATTTTACAATTTAGGTGCCATTTTTGTAGACTTTTGTTCAAATATAAAGGAAAAATATAAGAAATTACACTAATAAATCTTGGTATCCAATGAAGTCATCATAAATGTAGTACTTTGACACTATTTTTATAATTTTTTTAATTTTATAGGAGAATATAGTGGCAAAGATCAAGTAGCAGAAATCATCCCAAACTTCTCAAAATTTAACTAAGTATGAATAGGGACTGATTCGCTTGCAAAATTTAGTCAATTGGATCCATAATTCAATTTACTTCCTTAAGGGGGGTGATTGGATTGAAAGAATTATTTTCTCAACAAAAGTGGTCGATCTACTTGTACATGCGAGCAAATTGCTTGAAAAATACAAGTAATTTGCTTGCTAGACCTAAGCAAATCACTTGAACAATTATAAAGGTTAAATAAAGTATGGATTTGCCAATGGGTCCTTGGTTCAATGGTTGGAAAAAATAATGATGTAGCCTATGCCAAGGTTCAAATATCGATGGCACCAAATAGCTCAACGTGACCAAATCAATGTAAAAGGGAAAAGGTAACCCTTTTAAAACCCTACTTTAAAAAAGAAATGAAATAAAGTGTGGATTCCAAGATAAATATTTTGAAAAGTGATATTTTGACATGTAGTGGCATATTATGTCATTTTGAAATCCTTATAAGCATGATAGAGGTAGGGTTGGAGGCATGTGATATTTGGAGGTGTAACATTTTGCTAAAGTTACCCCCAAATATTTACTTTTATGAGATTTATTTTCACCCTAGATAACTCAAGGGAAAATATTTACTATAAATAGAGGTCTAGAGCTCTCATTGTAATCATATTTTGACCATGATAATCAAAGCTAGACTCTTTGAAACCCACATTTGGCTTTGTACTCATGAGGTTATAAGAAATTTGTAAGTCATTAGGAATTCTATTAGTGGCACTACTCTCCTAATTTGTTAAGTGCTCAATAGTTGTGGCATGGACCTTTTAGCCCATCTTGTCATTTGCTTGTTAATTTCACAATCAAATGAATAGGTGGAAACTGATGCTATCTTCTCATGTTTTTATTGATCACATGCTCTTCTCACTATAGTGTAAAATTCATATTAGCTTTAGATTTCTTACACTATAAACTTCCCAACAAATTTATTTTTGCTTTTTAATTTTTATGCATTTTTCATATATTATTTTCATGCAAGATATTTTATATTAATATAGGGATTTTACATGAGGATAGTGAGGAGTTGAATTAAATTCCAAGATCAGGATAAGCCATTGGTAATTCCATCTAACCTTGTTGAAACTATGATCGAAGGCACACAACCTTACTTAGAAGTTAGGACAATTCTCTACTTCAATAGTATGGATTCCTTAGTTGAAAAAAGAAGAAGAGTTAACCTATATAAAATCCTATCGAAGTTGTACATGCTACACCAGAAGTTATTATCAAGGATGATATGATCGATTATGCCATAATGATTCTTAAAACAAAAGGGTTGATATGTAAGTTCTATGGATACTAGCTAAGTTTTTTGGAGATTCAAAAATTGGATCAAATGGAAGTGGTAACTAAATTCAAATTATTCTATGGATTTTCTTTCAAAAATAATTTTCTCATCATATTTTCTAGTTTAAAAGGTAGAGACAAAATAATATTTGGTGGTCCATGTTTAGAAGAAGATATGCATAATATTTAAGACCATGGAGTATAACTTTATTGAGTCATAAGCTATTAAAAGGCTTCCAATGTGGGTTAGGATTTTTGGACTTCCTTATTAACTTCTCAATATGAAGGTTTAGAAGAATATTAGTAATACTTTAGGGAAGCTCATCTAGGAGGGACCTGTTGGTCATCAAATCCGCACAGGAAAGGACTTTCGGTGGGTTTGCGTGCCCTGGACCTGCGACCAACATTGAAAGGCCGAGGGGAAGAGATGCCCCTCGTGCCAATCTCCGGAGAAAGGCCGGCTCCTATACTAATCTACTTTTGGGGTTTGAGACAAGAGTGCAGGAAAGAAATAAACAGAGTAAGGGTTAGGAAAAGAAATAAAAAGGGGTAAGGGTTAGAGAAAGAAATAAAAAGAGTAAGGGTTAGAAGATGATGATTTAAGGTGGGAGAGAACAGGAAGCACGATCACTCGCTAATAACTCGAATAGCAGCAAAGAACACCAAGAATAGACGAAAGAAACGAAATACTCACTTTCCTATGTATCCTCTGGACGAGTTCACAGGGTTCTCCTTTCTCTCTCGCTGGAATTCAGGGTTCGAGTAACAACGATTAAGACAAGGGAATAACAGAAACCACGACCCACCAGGCGGCATAAAAGAAAGTCTATACAACGTTTTTCCTCTCCTATGTATCCTTCAGGGCGAATTTTAGGGTACCATCCCCAATCGCACACCGGATTCAGGATTCAGAGTCTCAGTATACGAATGGAGAAAGACAAAAGAATTAAGCACAGAAGGCAACATAAAAGAGAGAAATGGAGTACAAAAATCTTTAGTATTAGACGCAGGACATCAAGTTACAACAACTTTCTAGCAAAAAGTTCCCCCCTTTTTACATTGCAAAGCCTGGGTTTTTATAGAGGACCCGACCCTCTGAGTCATTATTACAAAAAATGGTGGAGTACACCCTCGGGCTCTGAGAAATCGGCTCCTCGCGGTTGCTGCGACTGAGCTTTCAAATCGGTTGCCAAAACTGGCAACTACGACTGGGTCAACCATGGAAACGTTCATTTAATGCACCGCCCGAGTGTCCCTGGCTTCTGGATGCTGTGCTTGAGTGATCGTTACGCCCGTCGGGTTTTACTTCGAGGACTGTTACGTCCCTTTCGTTTGCCAAAAATGGTCAGCGGGCTTATCGGGCAAGAAAGGGGGTATTTATAAGGGGCCTTCGATCACCTTGGGAAGCTGCCCGCCTTGGAACGTGGGCCCAGAAAGTGCTTCGCTACATCTCCGCCTCGCCAAAGCCTTGGGCCGAAGTAGATCTTCCTTGATTTGTTCTTCGCAAAATAATGCTTCGCAGAAACTACTTCGGGGATGTCGAGTGCCGAGCGGGCTCCATCTTTGAAATGGGGCTCTTTGTCCTTTGCTGGCGAAACTGCTTCGGATGGAAAATGTTTCGGCCCGATTCTTTCTCAAAACTGCGGTTCGGGGAATATCCTCCCGAAGCACTTCTCTATTTCTGAACCATTGTCATTTTGCTTCGGGCGCCACTGCTTCGGGTGAAAACTGGCCGAAGTAGGTGTCAGAAATACTTCGGGCCCGAAGTAGTTTCCTTGCCTTAGCTGATTTGGATTATGCTCTCCTCCTTCGGCGAAGTCGTTTGGATGCTGCTTCGCAAAACTTCCGCCCGAAGCGGTTGCTGAAAATGCTTCGGGTGCGAAGCGTTATCTTTGTATTTTCTTCGGTGATATTACTTCGCAACGCTTTCGCCCGAAGTGGTGATTTAGAGTGCTTCGGGCCCGAAGCTCTTTTCACATTCTCCTTCTTTTCTTTCGACGAAGCTATTTTCCTTGGCTTGTTTGGTAGCGAAGCTCTTTTATAAAAGGGGGCGATAGGGAGAGTCAAAATTGCTGTAACTTAAAATAAAAGAAAACTTTCAACAAGGAAATATTATACAAAATTCTACTATTCTTCTACCCCTTGTATAATGTGACAAAAAGTGTCAACATTCTTGGCGGCTCGCGGGGTGACGAGCTCGTCTCGGCAAAAGAACCCTTTAGTCCTGATCCATTGGGCTGCAGAGTTACTGGTTTTCCCCAGACCCTGCTTCTGCGGTCTGTCCCTCTTCTTGTTCCTCTTCTCCTTCTTCTTCTCCCTCTTCCTCTGGCGTGGCTTCTGGCTGAGGCGATGGTTCGAGGCGATCACGGATGTGCTTCATCGTTCTTCGGACATGAGCCCAGGCACCCTTTTGGAATGGTTCTTGATCTTGTAATGCCTTAACCAAAACGCGAAACCGATCAATTTGCCCGATGTCAGCATGTTTGGCCCTGATGAATAAATCGTTTAGGCATGCTACCATCTTGCAGTACCTCAAAATGAAGTCGGTTATCTGCCCTTCCGAGATCGGCTCCGCCCACCCGTCTATCTCCGAGACATCGCCCTCGAACTGGAGCCAGACTGGTTTGAGGTCATCTTTAGTCAGAAGGTTCCCGTCATCATCTGTGAAACTCGGGAAACCCAAGGAGGAGAGGTCCTAAAAATAATTCATCGAGGCACGCTGCTCGTTGTCAAAAATGTCCTGGAGCCTTCTCGCCTTCTGAGCTTTGCGCACCTTGGAAAAGAAGGCGCGAACTGTGGCCTGGGCCGTGGACCAATCCCTAGCCGTCCGAGTCATCGCAGTGACCTGCAAGTCCTGATATTTCGCATTCTGGACGTCGAAGGCTAACTTGAGCCTGCTCCTGGCTTTCTGCGTGACTTCATCAATGATTGGCCCTCCTTCGGCAATAGCGCGCTGGGCTTCGGTGATGAAGGTTAGAATCGTGAGGGCGCTGGAACACCGAGACCTAAAATTCTTGAGCAAATGGGCATGAATCTCCTTAATTCTGCTCCTATCAAACACCGACAGGTCTTCCTTCTCGTACAGCTGGGCTTGCATTTGTGCAACTCTGCCTTCCAGCTCTTTGGCCTTTAGATCATTTTCGGCCTGTCTCCGCGCCTGATTTTCTTCAGTATTCTGGAGCTGTAGAACTTGCAGCTTTAGGGCGCGTGTTTCCTTTTTCATGGCCTTGCACTGCTCCTCGGCCTCTGCCAACTTGGAGCGGACCCTCGCCAAATCTTCTTCTAACTTAACATTGGCGGCCTCGGCCTCGATCCTGCGCTGGTTGGCGATGACTGCATGAGCCCTAAAGGTCTCAATTCGGACATGCATGGATGCCGATTCGTTGTCTACATTTAGATGCACCAGGTCCTTGGGTGTTTCTTGGTAGTCATAGTCTGCTGGAGTCATTTCATCCAGAGGCTTCTGAACCTTAGGGACCTTCTTGATCTTGTGCATCTTCCCAACTTTCAAATCAAACACGGCGCATTTTTCAACTTGAGCCGTCGCTCGCCCTCTTTTCTTTCTCGCCTCCTTCAGGATTTTGTCAGTATTCTGCCGGGCTTGGAGCAGCTTCTCGGCGAGGGGGCGTTCCTTGATCAAGGACATCTCAGATTCAAACAAGGCTGGGTCACCAGCCGAAGGAGTGAACAAATACAGGGAGTGGATGGGGGATGTCTCATCAGAAGGTCCGACGGTGAGTGTAGCGGGCATTTTGGCAATGGCGGCCACATCATGCGAGACGGGGGATTGGGTGGTAGGGCTCGACGTCAAAGTGATACCTCCGCTTCTGCTAAGAATCAAGGGAGTGGCAGCGTGAGTGGGCGAAGTGATATCAATGGACTTATCTCGGCCGGGATCGTGGGATGGACCTGGACTAGCTACGGGCGATGTGTGAGGGGATGAGTGGCCCTGCAGGGGAGACTGATGGGATCCTTCGGCCGTGGCCGTAGTGGACGTGGGTGAGTCCTGAGCATAGGGTGAAGCATGCATACCTGAGTGCCCTCCTGGCAAAGTGGCTGTAGTGACTTCAGGTGCAGCCGTCTCCTGTTCTTCTTCTGCTTCGGCATCTTCAACCTCCATGGTTTCTGCCTCAGCGTCCCCTTCGGATTGGAGGAGTTCCTCCACATTGATGACATTAATATCTGGGATGGTTTCGGCGCTTGGTGGTGCTACGCCTTCGACGTTTGCTTCGGACGGGCCCGATGTAGGTCGTCCAGTGGAAGGGCTCTGAAAACCTGTGCGAAGCCGCTTTGGATGGCTTGGAGGCACTTGGACTGATTCTGGCCTCTTTCTCTTTGTCCTCACCAGCGGTTGTTCTGACTCCTCGAAACTCATGCCTTGGCCTCCCATAGGTACCTGAGGTGGTTTACGTGGTGTGGCTTTGGCCTTCTTCCCTTTCTTCGGCTCCGAAGTAGTTTCCTTACCTTTTGGGCTTTCGCCCGAACCTGGTATAGCTGGGGGAATGAGGTCGACGAAGGACAGGGGCTTCCATGTCCCAGCATTGGCCTCATAGACCACCGTGAAGTCCTTGTCAGTTGCCAAAAGTCCGTAAGAGTTCATCTTTTGGCGGTGGACCCTCATTATCCACCATTCTCTTAGCTGGGCCACATCCCAATCTTTCGTCGCCTCCTTCAAGTCATCCTTTGCCTTCTTCCAGAAGGTGGAGTTGGGGCTCGGGAGAGGGTGCCGAACTGGGTCATATGCGACCTCCATCGGGTAGAACTCGTGCCAGGGAGGTAGCATTTCCATTTTCTCCAAGTGCCACTCCAGATCCCTCCCGTTGGGATTGTTCCTCTGCTCTACGATTTCTGGATAAGGGCAAGCGTGGAAGTTCTTAAATCGAAGATGGTCCCTCATTACCCCCAGGGGGTCATAGAGCCATTGTTGAGGAAGCTGGACTAGGCCAAAATTGGCGAGTTTCTCCTCCAAGAAAACATTTTGTTTGAGGGCAAACACCTCGATAACTCCCATTTTGAAAGGGAAATCGTAGGTGTGAGCCCATTTCCGTCCATGGCCATAAATGGCGTTTGTTGCATCGCTCTGTCGAGCGACCTCCAATGCGAACTGGTACTCGAAGGGGTAAACTGGCAGTAAGAAGGGCTTCCCTATGAAGCCGAATATGCGAATTACAAGCCCCTGTGTCAGCTGAAAAATGTCTCCCCTTTTCTCTTGTACCACCTTGTCCCTTAGGAGGAGGGGAACCCGAGGGGAAGACCCCGTTAGCATGTGCATTGCGGGTCCCAAAAATTGTTGGTTAAAAGAATAATAGGACTCCGTCTTCAATAGGAGAGGGGTCCACTGGTATACAGGCAGAGGATTTCCATCCTCGCCGCTTGTCGTAATAGCAACATAAGGGAAACTCTTATGTACATGAAAGAAAAATAACCAAATAAGAAGAGAACAGGGCGAGAAATACTTATTTGTCCCAGCATTCTTCATGCTGGTGAGCCGCGTATGTAGGGTCCTGGCCACCCATTCTGCCCAGTCAAAAAATACTGGGTTGGTGCTCGGCCTCGAAGCATCAGGGGCATAAAATTCCCCTCTGGAAATACACTCAGCCAAAGACACCTGCCACGGGTGTACCGAAGCGTCGGTAGATAGGCCTGCCACCCATGCAATGATGGAGAAGATGTCGACGTTTTTGAAGGCCTCTAAGGGTAGGGGCATTTGGGGCAAATTGCCCGAAGGGAGCCCGCTTTTGAGGCTCTGCTGCAAAAAATTGATCATGTAATTGGAGGACTTGAACCTCTCCATTTGTTCGCTAAGAATAACGTTGCGAACTGTGTACCCCTTAGGAGGGCCCTGCTGTGGTGCAAAGGCTGCCTGGACATCTTCTTTCAGAATGGAGAACAGCTTGTGGCCGGAGGCGTCCACCACTTGCCTGGAGGCGGGCTGATAGTTTCGCGCGATGGCATCAATCAGCTCAGGGCAGTGATGTGTGGGGGGCGTCAGATACCAGTATATCTGGGAGTAGTAAGCGACAGCTCTTTTGTTGTCTGTCGAGAGCCTACTTTTCATGAACTCGATGGTGCTCCTGAGTTCAGCTACGCTCCTCGATAGCTTGGTGTCTCTGATCCTATCCCACGCATCAATCGACGGTTCTTCAGGTTGCTCATCCTCAGAATCCTCTCTTTCTCTTATGACTTGTTTCTCAGGGCGACGGCTAAAATCAACTTTCTTCGGCCCTTTGTCATGGCCCTTTGCCTTTGGCTGTTCGGGGGCCGCCACTTCTGGTTCCTTCCCCTTTTCCTTAGAGTTCTTCTTTCCCATAGTGCTAGGGGTAATGGAGAAAACAATGCGGAGGGCTTCGGGATTGGAGGCTTCGAAGCGCAAGATAGGAGAGCTTGAAGGCTAGCAGTGCAGTTTGCATGAATTATCGAGCAAATAGCTTTCTTGCTGCTGGAGCCTACCTTATATAGCCCTAGAAGGCAACTACCCATATTTAAGGCACTTACCATAATTGAATCTGCGTCGCTTCATCTAATTCGCCGCATGGTGGAGTGGTACACAGGGCTGTGTGTTATGATGATTGCGGCTTGCTTTGGAAGCGTGACCCTCTGCCACTTTGTACCCGAGCATGAACTTTTCTCCTAAATGAATCCCTAAAGGATGTACCCACCACCTTTTCATTTAACTCGCCCGCTTCGGACGCTTTTGAAGGTGGTTGTCGACACGTTCCCCTAGGCACATTTTAAATGCCCCTACCTTTTTCGTTGTCGGGTTGGTGAAGCCGAAGTCAGAGTTGAAGTGCTTCGGGGTGAACCCTTGGTGCGAGCTGTTTCTCTATGCTTCGGGCCTGAAGTAGTTCTCTTTGCCGAAGGTGGCTCGTCGGTCCTCCTTCGAAAACTGTTTCGCTTGAACTCCCCTTGGCGCAGTACTTCTCGGGCCTTGGTCCGAGTCGTTGCTGCGAACCATTTTTCATTGGTTACTTCGGGAAACCTTTTCTCGAAGGAGTTTTTTTTTTTGGAGTGCTGCGAGTCAAAACTCAACCTGAGTTTCTGAGCAGCACTTTTATTTAATAGCCAAACTATTTACAATATTCACACAGGCTTGCGGCATAATGGGCATGCCGCCACCATGGATTCACTTCAGGTGATTATCCGGTAAACCTGCAGTGTCCAGACCAGATCTGATTGTACTTTAGCAGACCCTCGAGGTTCGGCTGGACCCTTCCTGAAGTTGTCCATGCTGCGAAGAGGAAACAACGTAGCCGATTTTCGTCCTTGCTAGTGCCCAGATTATTGGCGAAGAAGTTCGCCACTTGAAAGCCTTCTCGGGGCATTGGTCTTAGGGATAGCCGAAACCAATACCAGACCCAATGCCAGAATTCTATAGATTCTTCCAAATGAAGGCCGGGTACAGGTTCTTCCATCCCACTGATATGGTAACAAGGTTCCTCCGACGAAGAGTAGTCCTCTAGGATCTCTTCGGGCTCATCCTCTGAATCGGACAGGCTTGATGAGCTTTGGCTGAACACTTGCATGCCATCTCTTGGGATACAAAAAGGGTGCAAAAATGTGCCCTCTTTGTTCTCGGGTTCTTCCACTCGAGTCTGCTTCTCTTCTCGGTTCACCTCTTGATGGAGATCGTGAGCAGCCATGTTGTTCATTGGGTGGGCCATGCTTGCGTACTTCCATTGTTGAGCTAGTATGAGGTCTGCTTCCTGAGCTCCAAATGACTGCATCTCAGGTCTCGGCTCAGTGTGAGGAATGCCCCATGATGAGTACTACGTTGGCCGGATAGGAGCAGTAATTATCGGAGGAAGCGATGGAGTTTCTCTCCACTGCCACTTTCTCGATAGGAGCAGAAGCCGTTCCGCTCGTATTGCCTCCTCAAATATTTGAGGGAACCTTCGTTCCCCGGATTGCAGTAGAATGAGGCTTACGTCCGGGTGGAAGGCCCGAACATAGAAGAGATGGGCTTGGGCGGGCGTCGGTTGGATCTCTAGTGGAATTCTCTTCCAACTTCTGTAGAATCGGACATTGAAATCCGTGATACCCTCCGAGGGTGCTCTCTTGATGGTGGAGAGGTATGCGAAGAGATGGAAGGGATCCTGAGAGCCATCGAACATCTCAATCAATGCCCCCGCTAAGTCATCCCATGAGCAGATGCTTTTGGGCCTGAGCAATCTGTACCACCGCAGCGCCCTTCCTTCCAGAGATAGAACAAGAAGTCTGATCATGACATCTTCATGGATAATGTCATGGAGGGTCGCTAAATCGGCAACATCTTCAAGGTGCTCTCGGGCCATTCTCGTGGTGCCGTTGTATTTCGTCAATGATTTCAAAGCACTTTTGGGAATTTCATGGTAGCTTTGGATATTCAGGGGGCCTGGATCATTCCAGCTAGGAAAGCTTCTCCCAGCCATTACGACAGCAGCCTGTGGAAATCATGGTTGTCACCGCTGAGTCGGAGTCGTTAGGTGGACATTCTTTCTCCGCTCATGAGGTCAAGGCTGCTCACCGAACCTTGATTCCTCCGGGATATCTTCTTTCAGATTTGAAAGGCGCCTACGACCAGGAAATCTGGATCTTCAGCTCAACTGAGTCGCCAGGTGATTTTATCAGATGAAGACAAGCCAGAGATTCACCGAACTCGGACCTTCTTAAGACACGGGAAGTCCTGGTTACGAAAACCAGGCTTAGGTACTGGTCTTCATGACTTTAGAGATTCTCGGGTAAAACAGAGTCGCCAGATGCTAAGAGTCTTTTAGTAATGAGAGCATCGATTCTCACTACTACTCAGAAGATGAGACTGACCGGATCTCACCGGGAACTTGTTAGAACTACTGGCTCCGGTGAAGACGGGCTAGAAATTTTCTCAAATATGGGACCTTGGGTCCCACCGGGCGTGCCAAAAACTGTTGGTCATCAAATCCGCATAGGAAAGGACTTTCGGTGGGTTTGCGCGCCCTGGACCTGCGACCAACATTGAAAGGCCGAGGGGAAGAGATGCCCCTCATGCCAATCTCCGGAGAAAGGCCGGCTCCTATACTAATCTACTTTTGGGGTTTGAGACAAGAGTGCAGGAAAGAAATAAATAGAGTAAGGGTTAGGAAAAGAAATAAAAAGGGGTAAGGGTTAGAGAAAGAAATAAAAAGAGTAAGGGTTAGAAGATGATGATTTAAGGTGGGAGAGAACAGGAAGCATGATCACTCGCTAATAACTCGAATAGCAGCAAAGAACACCAAGAATAGATGAAAGAAATGTGATACTCGCTTTCCTATGTATCCTCTGGACGAGTTCATAGGGTTCTCCTTTCTCTCTCGCTGGAATTCAGGGTTCAGAGTAACAACGATTAAGACAAGGGAATAACAGAAACCATGACCCACCAGGCAGCATAAAAGAAAGCTTATACGACGTTTTTCCTCTCCTATGTATCCTTCAGGGCGAATTTTAGGGTACAGTCCCCAATCGCACACCGGATTCAGGATTCAGAGTCTCAGTATACGAGTGCAGACAAACAAAAGAATTAAGCACAGAAGGCAGCATAAAAGAGAGAAATGGAGTACAAAAATCTTTAGTATTAGACGTAGGACATCAAGTTACAGCAGCTTTCTAGCAGAAAGTTCCCCCCCTTTTTACATTGCAAAGCCTAGGTTTTTATAGAGGACCCGACCCTCTGAGTCATTATTACAAAAAATGGTGGAGTACACCCTCGGGCTCTGAGAAATCGGCTCCTCGCGGTTGCTGCGATTGAGCTTTCAAATCGGTTGCCAAAACTGGCAACTGTGACTGGGTCAACCATGGAAACGTTCATTTAATGCACCGCCCGAGTGTCCCTGGCTTCTGGATGCTGTGCTTGAGTGATCGTTACGCCCGTCGGGTTTTACTTCGAGGATTGTTACGTCCCTTTCGTTTGCCAGAAATGGTCAACGGGCTTATCGGGCAAGAAAGGGGGTATTTATAAGGGGCCTTCGATCACCTTGGGAAGCTGCCCGCCTTGGAACGTGGGCCCAAAAAGTGCTTCGCTACATCTCCGCCTCGCCAAAGCCTTGGGCCGAAGTAGATCTTCCTTGATTTGTTCTTCGCAAAATAATGCTTCGCAGAAACTACTTCGGGGATGTCGAGTGCCGAGCGGGCTCCATCTTTGAAATGGGGCTCTTTGTCCTTTGCTGGCGAAACTGCTTCGGATGGAAAATGTTTCGGCCCGATTCTCTCTCAAAACTGCGGTTCGGGGAATATCCTCCCGAAGCACTTCTCTGTTTTCGAACCATTGTCATTTTGCTTCGGGCACCACTGCTTCGGGTGAAAACTGGCCGAAGTAGGTGTCAGAAATACTTCGGGCCCGAAGTAGTTTCTTTGCCTTAGCTGATTTGGATTATGCTCTCCTCCTTCGGCGAAGTCGTTTGGATGCTGCTTCGCAAAACTTCCGCCCGAAGCGGCTGCTGAAAATGCTTCGGGTGCGAAGCGTTATTTTTGTATTTTCTTCGGTGATATTACTTCGCAACGCTTTCGCCCGAAGTGGTGATTTAGAGTGCTTCGGGCCCGAAGCTCTTTTCACATTCTCCTTCTTTTCTTTCGGCGAAGCTATTTTCCTTGGCTTGTTTGGTAGCGAAGCTCTTTTATAAAAGGGGGCGATAGGGAGAGTCAAAATTGTTGTAACTTAAAATAAAAGAAAAACTTTCAACAAGGAAATATTATACAAAATTCTACTATTCTTCTACCCCTTGTATAATGTGACAAAAAGTGTCAACAGGACCAACTACTAAGAAGTGAAGGCATGTTGCATATGCATGGACATGGACATGTGTTTGGATATGCATATTTTAAAATGTTTTTCATAGTACATTAAGATTATACCTAAATCGAGAGAATGAAAACAACAAGTTGATTATGAAAACATTATTTTTTGATGTCACAAATGTTGAGACTAAACACGTGATAAGATATTATAAAATGAAAACAATAGATAACAAGTTGGAAAATTTTGGGTATGAGACAAATTTCAAGACAAAGCAAGGACATCATACTAAATTAAAATATTTATTAGAACAAGTATTTTCCACTCCTAAGAAAACACAAAAGAAATACCTTGTAAATTATTAGCTGGAAAATGTCATCATGGTTTACTCCAATCAACCATTAAAAGAAATAAAAGACATAAGGGATGTTTAAGTAAAATAGTTAAGTTTGAATTTAGAAGGAATTAAATATGAAAAGGAAAATTTGGAGTTAAACTTTAATGCAAAGGAGGTGAAAGAGGTCAAGTTTAATCTATGTAAAGCATATTTATGTTTCTCAAATAGTATAAAATCTTCTCCTTATGATAAGAAAGAAGGCAATGTAGAGATTATCCCTTGCACTTTAGGGTTTCAAGAGAATCATAATAAAAAAAATGAGTATGGAGGATATTTATGGAAATTAATTTTTTTTAGGGAAACATAAAAAAATAATTACGATGGAGAATCATCCTTGCACTTTAGGGTTTCTAAATCAACATAACAAGGATTGCGTTTATGGGGTCATTCCTTGTACTTCATATTCTCCAGGGTAGCATAAACCTAAGTCTCATTATGATTTCACTTTTCAACAACTACACAATAAATAAATAAGCACGGATTATATCTATGAAATTTTAAGGTCTTTTAGGTAGTAAAAAAAGTAAGTATTATGGAGGATGATTCTTGAACTATAGGGTTCCAAGGAAAATATCAAGGAAAATTTATTTTTTTAGGTTATTCCTTGCATTTCAAGCTCTCTAGAACAACATAAACCTATATATGGTAAATATCATTATAAAAAAGTATTGAAAATTTGAAGAGAATGATGGAGATGAAGGTGTTGGTATGAATGCAAAAGGAAGAGAAAGATCATCAAAGCAAGAACAAAGAGTAAAGGACACTTACAAAAATATTGATATGGAAAATCAAAATCAAATATCACAATTGTTACCAAGAAGTAGGGCTAAGCCCACAAATAAGAATAAAAAATTACGATGAAAATGGTACCTTGGAATATTAGGGGTATGAATAAGACCAATGAAAAAAATTTATTAGGTAATTAACAGGTTGTTATAATCCTTGGTTTGTTTTAAGATAATAAAAAAATAGTGAAGAATGTAAAGATGCATTCAAAAAGTTTAGAATATAAGGGAGTGCCTAGCAATCTTTTGCTATAGGAGATTCAAGAGGTATTGCAACAATATGGGACAAACACAAATGGAATGGAAAATGGCTAAAAGCCAAATGTAATTGGGTTGCTAGCCATTTTTACAATAAAGAGAAAAATATCAAAGTTGGAGTTATAAATACATGTGCTCCAACTATACATTTTCCTCATGAAAGATGTTGCAAGGACCTATGGACCTCAGTTTATTTATCTCAAAATGCAATGATGATTCATAATTATAATCTATAGATTCTTGGGGGACTACAATTCTATCTCCTTAAAAAATTAAGGCTAGAACTCTAGATGAACTAGATCAATACATGATTTTGCTTTATTTATCAATTCAAATGGCATTTGGGATGTTATTTCTTTAACTTTTCAATATACATGGGATAATAGATGCATTGGAAAAACTTGTATAAAAAGAATATTTGACATACTTTTGTTATCCAATACATGTTTACAAACAAAGTATACAATCTCTTATGTATTTTTATTATGACTAGAAGTAGATCACAAACCCATTCTCTTGTGATGTGATTTCAACAATAATGGTCATCCAAATTGTTGGCTTTTAAAGCCTTACTACCACAAAATACCATAGGTCCCAATATAAAATAGCCACAATATTAAAGGTCAAAATAACAATATAATGAAACAAATCTCATATAACAATTTAACAATAGAGAAACAAATACTCACAATATTGTTGAGTAAAAATATATAATTTTTTGTTATGCTTAAAATTCAGAGATTACATTTTATGGAGCTTTATCTCCATAATATAGCTTTACAAGATAACTCTTCAAATTCTTGACTATTGCTTTCCATATGACCTTTGGATTCTTATCTTACCACTTGCATAGAAGACTCTTAGCCTTCTTACATGACACATGTACATATCATGCACATCCTAATTTATCAAATAATGTAATATTCTCTAACACAAATAAATTTTGATTTCAATTTAAATGGATCCAAGACCTTGATTATTTCCAAATGGTTATGTTATGGTGGGATGAAGTAAGATTTGAAGGATCATCTATATACAGGTTTGTTCAAAATATGGAATATCTAAAAGAAAAATAAAGGTTTGGAATGCTAAATATTTCGGTAACATATTTAAGAAATGGAGAAATTAAATCCAAGGTCAATAATTTAGAAAATATATTAGAAATAAATAGAAAGGACTAGGATATTATGTGCAAGAAAAATAATTACTTTATGATTATCATAATGTATTAAAAAAAGAGGATTGATATTGATCCCAAAAATCAATGGAGATATAGATTAAGAAAAGGGATATAAATACCAATAATTTTCATGTTATATCCAAAACATATATATTTTCACTAGATCATAAATATTTCAACTTCAGATGGAAGAAATAATTGGGAAGAAGATAGACGAAAGGAAGAAATTAATTATTACAAAGATATTTTGTCAAACATTGGGCAAGATAAGGAGGCTCAAAGTAAGATTTTGTAAAATGTTCCATCAACTATAACATAAGGGAAAAATAAAATCTTTATGAAGAAGACCTCTACAAAGGAGCTAGACAAGGCACTTTTCTCTTTCCACCCTACTAAGGTACCCACCCTTAATGGATTTCTTGTAGTTTTATTTCAAAAATTTGAGCAATTAATTATTTCAAAGATATTTTTTCAAACGTTGGGTAAGATAAGGAGGTTCAAAGTAAGATTTTTTTAAATGTTTCATCAAATATAACAAAAGGGGAAAATGAAAACTTTATGAAGAAGATATCTACAGAGGAGCTAGAGAAGGCATTTTTCTCTTTCCACCCTATTGAGACACCCACCCTTAATATATTTCTTGTAATTTTCTTTTAAAATTTTTGGAATTTGTTGAAAATTTATATGTAGGCTTTGGTTGAAGAGACTAAGAAAAAAAAGGCTACAATAAGTGAGACCAATGGTACCATAATTTCATTGATTTCTAAGAAAGGAAAGATAAAATATTTTAATATTTTTTGTCCAATAAGCCTTTGCAATTCATTCATGATAAAAAATTTCTTGATGGTGTATTCATTATAAAGGAGGACATACATTCTATTCTTTCCAATAAAAAACCATGTATGTTTATAAAATTAGATATGAACAAAGCATATGTTAGGGTTTATTGGAGTTCTATACATGATATCTCAAGGTTAGTGTGAATGGATTAGATATTGTTAAAATATTATATTCTAACCAAGGATGCCCTATTGGATACTTTGAATTATCTTGTGGACTCTACCAGGTGACCCACTATCTTATTATTCATTTTTTTATTCTTGTTGAGATATTAGGGAGAACTTCCTCAAAGGAAAAAAAGGATGTAAAAATCAGTGTTAATGTTGCAATGGTCCCTTTGAATCTATCTCCAATTTGCAAATGATTCTTTTCTTTTGGGTCATCCCTTAGGCAGTGAAGCCATGAAATTTAAATCAATATTATAGTTATGTGAGAAGGTTGTTGGATAGGTAGTTAATAGTATAAAATATATGATCATTTGTTACTAACACTATCCTAGATTTACAATAGATTAACATGGATATTTTAGGATCTTAAGTTGAGAAATTACCATCAACTTATATGGGTACTTTGATGGGAAATGGAAATAATAAGGAACTCTAGGTAAATTCTTAATAATTGCTAGAAGGCTACAATTTATAGACTACTTTAAAATCTATTGTTATATATAATGTCACTTTCAAGATTGCCAATAACATTTGAATGTTAGAAAATTCAAAAATATTTTCTTTGGAAATGGTCTGAGAAAAAATTAGGTTTCCTCTTTGTTAGTGGGATTGGGTTTGTAAAGAAAATATTATTGGAAGGGTGGACTTGCAAAACTACAACCATGTGAGCTTGGAATTAGGGGTAGAACTTGGTTAGATATTATTCAAATATCAAGGAAAGACTTGAACATATATATATATATATATATATATATATATATATATATATATAGTTATTTATTTATAAAGGGTACGACAAAGAAGGAGGAAGTGTGAGCAAGGAAGTAGGAAGTAGAAAGTAAAGTTTGATCAAGGAACAAATGCCACTTCTTGTTCCAAATATTAAGAGATTTTAAAAGATTCATTGAAGAAAATCTAGGTAACATGGAAAGAAAGTCATTTGTAAAATTCCTTACTGAAAGTATGAATGGCCAAAAATCTTCTTCTTACAACAAAAATGAAAGTAGTGTAGAGTGTACTCCTTGCACTTTTGTGTTTCAAGAGCAGTAAAATAAAGAAAATATTATGACAAATATCCAAGAAATTTTAGGGTTTTTGGGTCATCATAAGAAAGTAATGACTATGAAAGATCATTTATGCAATTTAGAGTTTTTAGGGCAACACAAAGAAGAAAATGCTAATGAGGATATTCCTTGCACTTTCAACTCTTTAGGGTAACATAAATATTTAGAAGATAAGTCTCATTATGAACAATATGAAAAAATATAAAAAATAGAAGAGATTGATGAAGATGAGAGTCTTGGTAGGAATGGAAGAAGGAGAGGAAGGCCATCAAAACAGGAACAAAGAGAAAAAAAAAAGGATATTGATTTTTTTAGTGTATATTAAATTATTTGGTACATGCTAATGTACCACCTTGGGTACATATTTAGATTAGGAGAGTGTCTTAGATTAGAGTGTGAGTATTTACTTTATGCAATGTAATAAATGCACAAGTATTATTAGAATGTGTAAACTATTTTAATAATGTAAATGTGCATAATAGTCCATGTGCACATGAGTCCATAGAGTAGGAAAGTGAAGAGTCTCAAGAAGAGTGAAGGCCAAGAGTACTCCATATGAAGAGTCACATTCCATTATATATGTGTCTATGTGTGTGTGTGAGAGACACAATGTAGAGTGAGAGTGTGTGGAAGTATGGTGTATTGGAGATCTTTATTCTATCAAGATACTATTTTCATGAGCATTTGTTAATGGAATTTTTATGAGTTGTTGCAAAAGTTATTTATGAGTTTTATATGTTTAGAATATTGCCATTGACTTATATTTCTTACAACAACTTTATTTTAGATCTTGTGGTTATTTTGCTTTAAGTATTAAGCATCAAAAGCTAACAATGGTATCAGAGCCACAAGGGAGATTGATAGGAGATAGGGAGAGCCACAAGGGAGATTGAGAGGAGATAGGGAGATTTTATTTATAGAATTTGAAAGTTGTATTTTGGCTAGAGTCTTTCCATAGGGTTGCAAAAAAACTTGTGAAGACTAGGACTCAACATAGATTTCTTTCCACTAGATTGAAGGATAACTAGTGAAGTTTATTGATTTCAAAATTCTAGAGATTTGGATGTATTTGGTTGCTACTATCTAAGTTTTTGTTGTAGAAAATTAGTTCTCATAGTTGAGAAGCTTCCTACAACAGATAGAGAATAATTTCACCTTTGGTTGCCTAAAATTCTATGTGCTTTCCTCGTGTAGGGATTAGTTTTGAGTTGCAGCAAAAGAGTAGACATTGAAGATTAAGGAGGTCCAAGAAAGAGGTCCCATTGAAGATTGAAGATTGAGGAGACCCAAGAAAGAGGTCCCCATTGAATATTGAAGATTGAAGATTGAGGAGACCCAAGAAAGAGGTCCCCATAGAAGATTGAAGGAAGAAGAGAGAAAGAGGCCAAAGAAGCTCTATTGAAGATTGAAGAAAGAGGAGACTCGAGAGAAGAGGTCCCCATTATAGATTTGAGAAAGGATATAGAAGATTTAAGAATTTGGAAACCCAAGAGAAGAGGTTTCAAGCGAATTTGGAAGGAGTAAGAAGAAGGCTAGAGAAGCCCTATTGAGAAAGTTGAAGAAGTGGCCATTGGAGAAGATTTGAAGAAAGTTTGAGGAAGAATATTGCAAGAAGAAGAAACTCCTAAAAAGAGGTAATCACATCAAATTTGGAAAAATTGTTGTCATTCAACAACAAGCCCAAAAGAATTTGTGAAACTGATTCAAGGAAAATATTTTTCAAAAGAAGTTTGCAAAATTTGAGAAAGTATTTTTTGAAGACTTCAAGATATTCATATTCTTGAAGAAGAGGCCAACAAAGAGGTCAAATTCAAATATAGAATTCAACAAGAGCTAAGGAGGAGAAAGAGGATAGAAGAGGCCACCAAATTGAGAAGTTTGAAGACAACCATTAAGATTTTGAAGGCTGATTTGTAAAGAAGAAGTTTGCTGATTTTTGAGGCAGAAGTTGAAGGGTCACATGATAGCAAATTGAAGGTGACATAGAGCTGCAAATTGGAGAAAATTTGGGCAGATTTTGTAGTGCCCTTGAGCAACAATTGAAGGAGAATTTGATAGCAAACTAAGGCAGCATATTGGAGGAGTTAGAGACTATTTTTGGACAACAAGATACAGGAGGAGAAATCAGATTTTGTGAGTAGTGATTGAAGAGTTTCAGGACTACAAAATTGGGCAGCATTAGAAGGAGATAGTAGAGCTACATTTTGAATATTTTTGGAGCATATTTGAGAGAGCTTTGGACAACAAAGCGAAGGAATATTTGGCAGCAATTGAAGCTGCAAATTATAGATATTTTGGACAGCAAGAAGGCAACATTTTGGAACTGAAAAAATCAAAGAAGTTGAAGATAAAGAAGGCTGATTTCAAATAGCATACTTCGAAGAAGGTAGAAGTTGTTTTTGGAGCAACAAAGTAAAAGGAAGTAAAGCTGCAATTTTTGGAGTTTGTGGATAGTGAGTTTGGACAACAAAGAAGCAAGCAAGTAAGCAAGTAAGAATATTAAAAGAGGACTACAAATTAGTGTTCTAAAAAGTATTTTTTTAAGCATTAAAGAGTTTGTTTATAGCAATATTTGGAAGCACCATATTGCAACATTGAAGGCAAAAAATAAGAGTTGAAATCAAGCATCTTCACCACATTAGAATCTACGACAAAAGGAAGATTTAGAAAGATTAAAAATAAAGGAGTATAAGCATGGTGAAAGAATAACCAAACAACAAGGTTACAGAGCAAGGAAAAGAGCAGTCTAGAGAGAAGCAAACCAAACATTGGAGGTAGGAGAAAAATGAAGCTAAAACATCATCGATGGATAGAAATCCTATCAAACAAGGAAGGGCCATCAAAAAGCGAAGTTTGAGTGCCATAGGAGAGAAGCCAAGGTGTTGTTAGAATGAAGACAAATAGCTATAGCACAAGGGGTAAGCATCCAAGAGTTGCCTAGGAAGAGCCATCGTGCAAAGGAGAAGAGCCACCATGCAAAGGAGAAGAGCCAATATGCAAGGGAGAAGAGCCATCAAGCTTGAAAGATAGAGCCACCAAGCAAGGAGGAGGAAGCATAAGCGTTGATAGGAGTTGAATCACCATTTACATAAGTTTGAGCACCAAGAACCGAGGAGACATCATTAGGAGTTAGAAGATACGTTGAAAGAAACATGAAAGGAGGTCGAATCATTTGAGCATGTAACGACCAAGAGTTTTATATTTGTAACCACCATAAGGGAGAGAAAATACTAGCATATGAAGTTGAAGAGAGTACCAAGGAAGAGTGATGGTTGAAAAATTATTGGAGAAGAGCTGAAGCACCATCATCATTGATGAAAAATTGAGTGCCAAAAGTTGCAAAAGTCATATGTAGCATTAAAGAAAAAAGGGAATCAAAATTGTAACGTTCAAACGTTGAGCACCACTTGGTAATAGTATTATGAGGAAGTGAAGAGATTGTTTGCCACATGTCACATCATAGAAGGAATGCCAACCACCTTCATGGGAGAAGGAAATGTTTCCTACACACCATTAATGCATGAGATCCAAGCTTAGTGTGACATATTTCAAAGTTCTTGAAGAATATGGAGCACGTAATAAAGGAGAGAATATTGGAGGATAAAGAGGCCAGTGAATACGTAGAAGGAGGTCAAAGACTTGAAGACCCAATATTGGAGGACAAAGAGGCCAACGAATATGTAGAAGGAGGTCAAATATTTGAAGACCCAAATTTAGCGTGCCATATACAAGGAGGTATAGAATATTTGAACTGATTTAACCCTTTGCAAAGATTAAGGAGGTATAAGGAATAATATTATTAAGGTTAAGGTTAATTAATCTATTATACTTGAGATTAATTGAATGAATGGATAAATAAGGTAATGAATTGATGAATTATAACCTTAGAAGTTCTATTGAATGATTTGGAAGATTGTTGAAGTAAGAAGTATTTAATTTGAAAGGTTTTGAAATTACTTTATTCTATTTTGAAATTCAAGTTGCATAGAAATATTTGCAAATAGTTTAACTTGGAGGAATAAGGATTTCTACATCGAAATAGGAATATTAAATTTGCAAATACCTTTGTTTTCTAAATTTCTAATTGGGGAGTTATAAGGAATTCAACACCAACATAGGTTTTTGAAATTTAGAATTGAGAAATTATATTTTTGAAATTTGGGAGACAAAAGGGATTCAACTCAAAGGTTTAAAAGGTTGAAAGATATATCATTCAAAGCAATGGATTATTGGTACATAGATTCTAAAGCAAGTAAACATATGACTAGAAACAAACAATGGTTTAACTCTCTGAAAATAAAATATGAGAAATCGGTTGCTATAGGAGATAGTAAGACTTATGAAGTAAAAGGAATAAAAAATGTTCTAGTCAATCTAATTAATGTTGTATATGTTCCTAGATTGACTACCAACATTCTTTTAGTTTCTCAACTTATGGATCAAAATATGACTATTAAGTTTAACGTCATCAATGGAAAGAAACAATGTTATATTATCAAACAAGGAAAATAAAAATGGATCAATTATGATCCAAACTTATCTTCCATATTCATACACCATAAATCAAAGAAGCTTAAGCAGGTTGTAAATCAACTAATGAAGAATCAAAGAATAGATATGATGAAGCATAAGTTTTTAATTAGGAAAATAAAGGGTCATATGACTCTAAAGACAAAGGAAAAAGAAAGACTCTTATGCAAGAATTTGATGACTATGAAAGAGTTCAAGAAACTTGTAATCTTGAAAGCACAAAGACTGGAATATACTAACCATTCATTTGACGTATATATAGAAAGACAACAGATTGGAGAAAGCAAGAGAAGACAACATGAACTCTAGGATCAAAATGAAGATCATAAAGTCTTCAATAACCAAATAATGTAATACAAGGGGGTGTTAGTGTATATTACATTATTTGGTATATGCTAATGTACCACCTTGGGTACATATTTAGATTAGGAGAGTGTCTTAGATTAGAGTGTGAGTATTTACTTTATGCAATGTAATAAATGCACAAGTATTATTAGAGTGTGCAAAGTATTTAATAATGTAAATGTGCATAGTAGTCCATGTGCACATGAGTCCGTAGAGTAGGAAAGTGAAGAGTCTCAAGAAGAGTGAAGGCCAAGAGTACTCCATATGAAGAGTCACATTCCATTATATATGTGTTTATATGTGTGTGTGTGATAGACACAATATAGAGTGAGAGTGTGTGGAAGTATCGTGTATTGGAGATCTTTATTCTATTGAGATACTATTTTTGTGAGCATTTGTTAATGGTATTTTTATGAGTTGTTGCAGAAGTTATTTATGAATTTTATATGTTTAGAATATTTCCATTGACTTATATTTCTTACAACAACTTTATTTTAGATCTTGTGGTTATTTTGCTTTAAGTATTAAGCATCAAAAGCTAACAGATTTGGGAAGCCAAATAAAAATATCACATGTGCTAACAAGAACTGGGGCTAAGCCCTCTAATAAAAATAAAAAGTTTTAATGATGAAAATGATATCATGGAATATTAGGGGTATGAATAAAACCCATAAAAAAAGAGTTATTAAGGAATTAATAAGTTGGTATAGTCTTGTGTAAATTTTAATACAAGAAGCAAAATTAAGTAGTGAAGAATGTAACGATACCTTTAAAAAGATTTGGAATATGGGTGATTGTTTAGAAAATTCTTCTACATGAGCTTCAGGTAGTATTGCAATAATATGGGACAAATGCAAATGGGATGGAAAATTATAAGAAGCAAAAAGTAATTGGGTTGTTGGATTAATTTGTAGGAAAAATAAAAACATCAAAGTTTGGGTTATAAATGTATATGCTCCAACTATAGTTACTCCTCATGAAAGATGTTGGAAGGACCTTAACATATTTTGTCAAATATAATTATGATTCATTGTGATCTATGGATTCGTGGGGGTGATTTTAATATTGTTCTATCTTCTTTGGAAAATAAGGGTGGTATTCTAGGATGGTCTAAATCAATGCAAGATTTTGCTTCATTTGTCAATTAAAATGACCTTTAGGATGTTAGTCCCTCGAGCTTTCAATATACATGGGACAATAGACGCATTAGGAAAAATCATATAGCAGAAAGACTAGATAAATTTTTGTTATCCAATAAATGGTTGCAAAAAAAACCTACAATTTCTTCAAATATTTTATTACGAGCAAGATTTGATCACAAACCCATTCTTTTGACTTGTGAGTTACCTAATAATGGTCATCCAAAGCCATTACACTTCCATTCTATGTGGCTCCAAGACCCTTGTTTTTTCCAAATGGTTATGTTATGTGGGATGAATCAAAATCTAAAGGATCATGCATGTATAGGTTTGTTCAAAGGTTGAAATATTTAAAGGAACAAATGAAGATTTGGAATGCCAAAATTTTTGGTAATATTTTTAAAGAAAAGAAAGAAATTGAATCTAAGCTCACAAATTTATGAGATAGTATAAATTAATGAAATGGATCAGGATTCTTATGTGAAAGAAAAACAATTACTTTTTTATTATCATAATGCATTGAAAAAGAAGTCATATTGGTTACAAAAATCTAGAGAGAAATGGCTCAAGGAAGGAGATAGAAATACAAACAAAGTTCATGCTACAACAAAAATATTTTTTTATGTTCATCATATCAAAAATATTTAACTTGATATGGAAGAAATATTGATGACAAAGAAGATATAAGGAAGGAAACAATTAATTATTTCAAAAATATTTTATCAAATTCTAGGCAAGATAAGGAGGCACAAGAAAAACTTCTATAAAATATTCCATCAATTATCACTTAAGAACAAAATGAAAGCTTGATGAAGAAGATGTCTATGGAGGAGCTCCATGAAGTAGTTGAAGAGAAATTAAGCATCCTCAATAAACTTAAAACTGAAAAGCAGTAATAATAAAATCAAAATAAGAAGATAACAGATTCACACATTACACAATATTTATCCTGGAAACCCTCAACCGAGAAAAACCAGCACAATATTATTATTGTATTAACTTCACCGTATCCAATACAATAATATTCTCTTTCTGTCTTACTGTCTCTCGTTGTCTTCCCAAACCCTTATGCAAGTGCAATATATATAACAAAAGCACATGCATATATTTTTACAATATCATGGTATTATTTTATTATTGCATTAACTTGATCATTTCCAATGCAATAATATTTTAATTTTATCTCTATTAAATCCTCATGCAAGTGTGATATATATAACAAAAGCACATGCATGGATTTTTACAATATCATGGTATTATTTTATTATTGCATTAACTTGACCGTTTCCAATGCAATAATATTCTCCTTTTATATCTATTAAATCCTCATGCAAGTGCGATATATATAACAAAAGCACATGCATGGATTTTTACAATATCATGGTATTATTTTATTATTGCATTAACTTGATCGTTTCCAATGCAATAATATTCTCCTTTTATCTCTCCAAACCCTCATGCAAGTGTGATATATATAACAAAAGCACATGCATGGATTTTTACAATATCATGGGTGAATAATGCAAGGGTTCAAATATAGTAACCCTAAAAGCCCATATGGGTCTAAAATAGCACAACTAAAAATAACATGTCTAAAAATAGCTTAAACCCTAAAAACATTTGGAGTTTCCAGTACATGTCTATAAATAGCATGTCTATAAATAGTTTTTCTAAAAATACCCCAAACCTGAATAACATGGAAAATATTCAACATATTTCCAACATTCTCCCCTTTGTTGAATACTTTCCATAGGGGCCAAAAATTGCCATTGTCAACTGTCAAGGGCAACAATGCCCATAGATCTTCTATACCAAGAAAATTTTTGAGTAGGTACAACCTTTGCTTTACCACAATTCCAATATTTTCTCTTTTTCGAGGCAACAAATTTACCCCTTTATTTTGATTTCTTTTCTCATGATTTCTTTTTGCTTCTTTCTTGAGAACGACCTCTCACCATCAAGGCTTCCTTTTGATGATAATCCTCAGAAGATTTTCATCTCATCTCCTCAGACAAGAAAATTCTTACTATATCCTCCACTTTCAATGTAGATGTAGTATTGGTGATAGCCATAACAAGGTTATCCCATGAATCAAGTAATGAACAAAGTAAAGTAATAATTTTTTTCTCTTCATCCATTTTTACTTCTACAGAGGTTAATTGACTTGCCACAGTATTAAAAGCATTCAAATGTTCAAACACAAAGTCACCATAATTCATCCGAAGCGAATACAACTTATTTCGAAAAAAGAGTTTATTTACCAGTGACTTTGTATGATACAAATTTCCTAACTTATCCCATAATAACTTTGTCGTGGTCTCTATAGATACATTCAACAATACCAAATCAAATAAGCACAATATGATAGAGCTCCTTGTCTTCCTATCAATTTTAGCCAATCCTCATCTATCGTCTCTTTTTGTTTTGATTATGAGACCGCAATCCACTAATCTCTATCAACCAACAGATCCTCCATCTTGAGTTTCCACAACTCAAAATTATTTCCATTAAATTTTTCAATCTCTATTCGTGTGCTTCCCATATTTCTCCTTTTTCCTGGATCCTGTCACGTACGGATCCCACTCAAGAATTAATTTATCACAGGGTTGAAACCCTTACTCCTCGAATAAAGCTAAAAACTTAATAACATTCTCTCTCTATCTCATATTTATCCGTCTCAGGGGGTGTCCAAACATTCACCATCACCCAAACCCTCATGCAAGTGTTGTTTTATATACCAACAACACAAGAAGGGGTTTTACAATACCATGGCCATAAAACTCGGGTTCAAATATATTAACCCAAATATATTAATCCATGGGTTCAAATATATTAACCCAAATATATTTATCCATGGGTTCAAATATATTAACCCAAATATATTAATCCATGGGTTCAAATATATTAACCCAAATATATTAATCCATGGGTTCAAATATATTAACCCAAAACCTAGCCATAATAGCATGAAAAATATTCAACACATTTTCAACATACTCTCACTTGTTGAATACTTTCCATAGGGTCCAAAAACTGTCACAGTAGTCCAATGTTCCTTCCTTGGATTGGACATATATCTGCTAACTACTCTCATTGCATGTGCAATATCTAAACATATTAGCTTCACCTATTACCCTCAGCCATATACCGGTAAGGTAACAAAATAGTCCAAAAATCCACTTTAAAAAACATTACAAATATTACTGGAGCTAACTCTGAGAACATTACACCATGAAATCACCACTAGCATCCACACCAATTTCTTTTTGGCCACAACTACACCAGATACAATAGCTTCTTTAGGTACATGCTACACTAGTTACAATAGTTAATACTTGCCCAAAAACTTGTGGTACAACCAATAAAGTATCTCAGACATTTTTCAGCAACTTTGCAATAAAGCCACTAGAATAAGCATTTCCAGCCTTAATCTCCAGCTCTACCACTGTTGAAGCTCACAAAATCTATCGCTACCAAAGCTCACAAGATCTACCGCTATTGAAGCTCACTAGCTCTATCACTATCGAAGCTCACTAGATTCACCGCTATCGAAGCTCATCGGATCTACCACTATCAAATCTCACCAGATCTATCGTTGTTGGAGCTCACCAGCTCTACCGTTGTGCTTCCTCTTATTTTTCCTTCACCTAGATTCTTCCACACACTGCTTCCACTCAAGAATTGATTTATTCCAGGGTTGAAACCCTTTCTCCTCGAACCAAGCTACAACCTAGCTCTGATACCAAATGAAGAGAAATTAACAACCCCAATAAACTTAAAATTGAAAAGCAATAATAACAAAATCAAAAGAAGAAGATAACAGATTCACACATTACACAATATTTATCCTGGAAACCCTCAACTGGGAAAAACCAGCACAATATTATTATTGTATTAACTTCACCATATCCAATACAATAATATTCTCTTTCTGTCTTACTGTCTCTCGTTGTCTTCCCAAACCCTTATGCAAATACAATATATATAACAAAAGCACATGCATAGATTTTTACAATATCATGGTATTATTTTATTATTGTTTTAACTTGATCATTTCCAATGCAATAATATTCTCCTTTTATCTCTATTAAATCCTCATGCAAGTGTGATATATATAACAAAAGCACATGCATGGATTTTTACAATATCATGGTATTATTTTATTATTGCATTAACTTGACCATTTCCAATGCAATAATATTCTCCTTTTATCTCTATTAAATCCTCATGCAAGTACGATATATATATATATATATATATATATATATATATATATATATATATATATATATATATATAACAAAAGCACATACATGAATTTTTACAATATCATGGTATTATTTTATTATTGCATTAACTTGACCATTTCCAATGCAATAATATTTTCCTTTTATCTCTATTAAATCCTCATGCAAGTGCGATATATATATAAAAAAAGCACATATATGAATTTTTACAATATCATGGTATTATTTTATTATTGCATTAACTTGACCATTTCCAATGCAATAATATTCTCCTTTTATCTCTATTAAATCCTCATGCAAGTGTGATATATATAATAAAAGCACATTCATGAATTTTTACAATATCATGGTATTATTTTATTATTGCATTAACTTGATCTTTGCCAATGCAATAATATTCTCTTTTATCTCTCCAAACCCTCATGCAAGTGTGATATATATAACAAAAGCACATGCATGGATTTTTACAATATCATGGGTGAATAATGCAAGGGTTCAAATATAGTAACCCTAAAAGCCCATATGGGTCTAAAAATAGCACAACTAAAAATAGCATGTCTAAAAATAGCTTAAACCCTAAAAACATTTGGAGTGTCCAGTACATGTCTATAAATAGCTTGTCTATAAATAACATGTCTATAAATAGTTTGTCTAAAAATACCCCGAACTTGAATAACATGGAAAATATTCAACATATTTCCAACAGTAGTTTTGTCTTTCTATCCTAACAAGGCACCTGGTCCTAATGGATTTCCTGCAATTTTCTTTCAAAAATTTTGGTATTTATTGAAGAGTGATATGTTAGTTGTTGAAGAGGTTTGATAAAAGAAGGCTATAATAAGTGAGGTCAATGCTACTTTTATTACCTTGGTCCCAAAGGTGACAAAATATTTTGATAATTTTTGTCCAATAAACCTTTGTAATATGATTTATACGATCATTTCAAAAATTAAGGAAAACAGGTTGAAGGGCATTCTAGGGTGTCTTATCTCAAAGGATCAAGGTGGTTTTGTTCATGGTAAACAAATTTTGGATGGTATAAATATTGCACAAGAGGCTATACATTCTCTTCATTCCATAATAAAACTAGGCATGCTTGTGAAATTAGATATGAACAAAGCATATGATAGGGTTTCCTGGAATTTTCGACACGCCAAAAAAAATTGGCTTTGATTATAGTTGGTGTGAATGGATTAAATGTTGTTATAGCACTGCAAATTTTTCTATTTTGATCAACGATTCTCCTGCTAGTTACTTCAAGTCATCTTGTGGACTTCATCAAGGTGATCCACTTTCTCTATATCTATTCATTATTCTAGCAAAAGCATTAGGGAGAGCCTTTTCAAAGGCAAAAATGGAAGGAAAAATCAAGGGTATTCAAGTTGCAATAAATGGTTCCTCTAAATCTCATCTCCAATTTGTTAATGATAATTTTCTTTTGGGCCATCCCTCACTCAATGAAGCCATGGAGTTTAAATCAATATTATCATGCTATGAGAAGACTATTGGATAGTTAGTAAATACTACAAAATCTAGGATTGTGTTCATTAATACTACCCTAGATTGACAGTAAATTATTGTGAATATTTTAGGGTTTAAAATTGAAAATTTTCCATCAACCTACTTGGGCATTCCTTTGTCTCATAAAGGAAATAAAAAGGAGCTTTGAATCTCTTTTTTGGATAGAATAAAATCTTGTTTGACAGATTGGAAGGATAAGTTGTTAACCATGACAGGAAGGCTACAACTTATAAAACTACATTACAAACCATCCCTATATATATGATGTCAATTTTAAGATTGCCAATAGGTATGGCATCAAAAATTGATAAAATTTAAAGAGACTTCCTATGAAAAGGTTGTGAGGAAAAATTTAGGGTTCCTCTTTGTAAGTGGGATAGGGTTTGCAAAGGAAAGAATCTTGAAGGAGCAGGTTTGTAGAATTGTAGATTTATGAATTTGACATTAGGAGCAAAGCTTGGTGAAGATTATTCAGAGATAAAGGAAAGAATTGGGCACAAATATTACTTCAAAAATATATAGGTTCTCTTGATGCAATAAAATTATTTAAGGAAATAACTCTATCCAAAATATTATCTACATGGAATTTTATATCAAAGAGTTTACAATTGATAAAGAAACATATTATATGGTCAGTTAATGAACGGAATTATGCAATTATGCAATTTTTTGGTATGAAGCTTAGTTGAAACCTTATCCTTTTATCTCTGACTCAAAATAACAACCATTGGCTCAAGAATGCCTAGCATGTAAAGGTCCAAAGTTCAAAGATTATATTATTATGAGCAAAAACTCTAGATCATGAATTTATTTTAGTAACTTGGTTGAAGGAGGGGAACTCAAACAAATAATAGATGAAATTCAAAAGGTGTTTCAAGAGTTTTATTTGCCAATTTTTACATGAAAGGATGATTTGGTTTGAATTTTATCAAAGGATGGTGGATACTCGGTCACATTAAGATATGAGGATTTAAAACAATAAAAATTTCCTTCTCCCAAAGATTTTCTTTGGAAGAATGTTTGGTCATATTGGAGGATATTCCTAAGGCCTCAACATTCCTTTGGTTAGTAGTTCAAAGTAAGTTCTTACAGGAGAGACTCTACAAATAAGAGGATATTGTGGACCCTTTAGATGTGCCTTGTGTAAAGGATTTAGAAACATCAGACCATTTAATTTTTCATTGTCCGTTTGCTCACATCATTTCGGGTTATTTTGTAAAAAATATAAAATTATATTAGGTAGCTCCATCAACATTGAAAGAGTTGATGAAAATTGGATTAATTATTTCAAAGCTAAAGCATTATATATTCTTTGGAGGATTGGCCTTGCCATTATTTATTGGAATTTATGGCTTGAAAGGAATAATAGAATTTAAAAAAAAATCTCAAAGTCATGCCTAAATTTAGAACCATATTATTGCCTCTTATAGAATGTCTACAAATATGGTGCTCATCACATGAAGTCTCAATTGCAGAAAAAAAGGCGTTAATAACTTGGCTACATGATTTGAACATACATGGAAGAGTCATATGTGACAATGGAATTAAAACAAAGGATCTATTTCAATATATGGTAAAATAGAAATGTCTAGAAAGCATATTTATCATAATTAATTTTGATGGTGCTTCTAGAGAAAATTTGGGAAAAGCTAGTGGAGGTGGTGTTTTTAAAATAATGAAGGCAAAATTCTCCTCACTTGTTCAGAATCATATGGAACTTCAACTAACAACTATGTAAAGACTAGGACACTTCTTATAGATATTTAAATTGCAATTGCAAGAGAAAAGGATGGAAATATATTTCAATTGAGGGGACTCAAATTATTAACAATGCTACTAAAAAAATGGATGTGGAGACATGATAAATAATAATATTATTGTTGATGTCCATCATCTATTACTAAAGGTAATTTCTTGGAAGTGTGAGCATATTGGTAGAGGAGGATATTGAGTAACAGATAAATTAGCGAATTGCAATGTTGATCTTCGTCGTGGTGAAATTCAAATTTTAGAAGACAACTTGCCAAGTGAGATTTTATCTCTGAATCAAAATGATGTATAAGTAAAAAATTGTGATAAAACTATATGTTGTAGCAAATGTAATATTTTGGCATTTTGATGAGAGTGCCCCCAATAGAAGTCGCATATTAACTTATTAAAAATATATATTTATAAAGGGTAAAGTAATTTTTTGTAAAGACAGTACAACGAGTGGCACAACTGGGGCCACCTCCCCGAGGGCATAACAAGAGCCTCTCTCCCATTGATTTGAACTTAGGTAACCACATTCCCAGAGGCATAACGACGGTCTCCCTCTCTATGATTTGAACTTAGGTAGTCTAGATAACGTCTAACAACATACCACTAGAATGTCCTACAAGACACGTAAAATAATTTTTAACATGATGTTATATATTACATTGGATAACGTCTAACAACATACCACTAGAATGTCCTACAAGACACGTAAAATAATTTTTAACATGATGTTATATATTACATGCGATAAATTAATTTAATATATGGTTATCCTCAACCATACTTTCGTTATAGAAGCATGGTGTACATTTATTTCTAGTGTAGGGTTAAACTTTAAACTTATACCTTTATTTAAAGTTTCAACCTCCACGGTTAAACTACTACTCGACTATAATATTTAATAAAAATTTAAATTTAATTAATTAAAAATATTTTGTTAAATCTTGTATACAATATAAAGGTGATACCTAAAACAAATGATTAAAATATGTCAATTAATTTATTCCAAAGTCTCTACCTTTAAACTACTCAAACTATAATATATAATTAATTTTTAATCTTTATGACCAATGCACAGGGTTGAGCAGTCTCCTCCCAACCATGACCCATCATAAAGTCGATAGTTATGTTTATTGGACTACTCCCAACAACCTATTCGTCTTGTTGTTGTTGACTCAACGTGATATGGAGACCACCGATTGCTCAAGGTTCATACCATCATTATCAATCTGACGCGCACTTAAAAGATTCAACACAGACTACTACCTTTGCTAAAACTGACAACGTACCCCCAATATTTGAACCCAGGTCTCTTCTTAGGAAGTACTTGGCAAGTGAAGCTTTTTCCATTCCACCTAACCCTTGAGGGCTAAAGCTATGCTTATCCATAAAAAAATTTACACACAACCACCACACACCCACCCCTCACACACTCTTAAAAAATAATTGATTAAAAACCTTTTTCTTACACTTCGATACTTAAAAAAAAGGATTAAAAGATGCCAATTAATTTTAAATCTAATATTTATGATTTTATTTAAAATTTATTGCATGTGTGGGCTAACAATTTCTTCAATAGTTAACTTCAAATGATATGAACTTATATGGGATTTAGAAAATAAAAATTAAATTAACATATGTTTTTTATGATTATTAAATGAATATTTTTAAAATAATTAATTTAAAATTTAATATCAATAGATTTTTGGTTTAAGGGTTGGAACAAATAGTTGATGTAACCCACACCAAGATTCAAATTTCAGCCGTACCAAATAGCTCAATAACTCAGTGTAACTAATTTCAAATTTAATACACACATACCCTTAAGTTCTTGAAGGATTAGTTAAGTCCAAATGATATTTATGCTTTTAAGGATTTCATTAAGAGTTTAAAAAATAATCATTGAAAAAAAACTTTAAAATAACAATTGTTTTTATAAGGGGTTGTTCTTGGGTCCCTCACCTTTGACAAATAACAACTCTTTTCTTTAGAGCATGAGAGTTTACATCGAGTTTTAATTCTCATTTCAAATATTGGGACAAATAGTTGATGTGGTCCACACCAAGATTCAAATTTTAGCCATAATTTAAAAACTGAGTATAATTAATTTAAAATCTAATACATGCATGCCCTTAAGTTCTTGAAGGATTAGCCAACTTCAAATCATATTTATGCTTAGAAGGCTTTCATTAAGAGGTTTAAAAATAATAATTTTTTTTTGTCTCGAGAACAAGGGGTTGTTCCTGGGTCCCCACCTTTGACAAATCACAACTCTCTTCTTTAGAGAATGAGAGTTTACAAACAGGTTTAATTCTCATTTTAATTTAGTTCATATAGATAAAAACCTATATCATTTTACATAAAATGTTTGAATTCTTGATTTTTATTTTTATTGTGGAAATTTTTCAAATTTGTATGTGAATATATTTCAAATTTTAGCATCCTTCTTGATATTTTCCTATACCAACCTTCACAAAACCAAAACTTCATCTCTCTCTCTCTTATATATATTGCATCTTACTCGAATAATATTTCAACAAAGAATTTAAAATAACTTAATGTTATATTGTTTAATATTTTAAAATAATTATATATTTTTTTTTTTGAAAAATAATTTGAAAAACTTATATTAAAACAAAGATCATTTACAAGTTGGGATGAGACTTCTCCCAGCCTTAGCCAAAGAGAACACATGTTTACAATAGTAAAAGAAGATTTGCATTGGAGCCAAATCTCCTAAACCATATTTCTACAATGGTTGTTCACCTGTTTACAACTGTAAAAGAAGATCTACATTGGAGCACAAATCTCCTAAACCATATTTCTACAATGGTTGTCCAAATTAGCTAAACACTGGATTTGCTCACCAACCTGCCTAATCATCTCATCCTCAATAGCCATGTCACTATGCCACTGAACCCCTACCTCCTTCTCAGTACCCATCTTAGCCAGGAAGTCTACCACTTTATTTAGATCTCTACTCACATAAACTGGAATCACATCATCTAATTCCCTCCACAATTCCTTAATTTGAGTGACAAGAATCCTCAACCTCCATGTCTTCAAAGCAAAGTTCCTCATGCAATCCAGAGCTCCTACCATTATTTGAGAATCTGATTCTAGGATTATCCTCCTGTAACCTTGTTTTACTACCCAAATAGAAGCATATTTGATAGCTAAGGCTTTCACTTCATTGTTTGTGGCCCTTCCTAGGCCTTGTAGTTCCCAATAGAGCATTGTCCCAACATGATTCTTGCAAACCACTCCAATTCCAGCTCTACCCGGATTGCCTTTTGTAGCTCCATCAGTATTAATTTTAATCCAACCTTCTGGGGGTGGTTTCCAACTAGCTCTGTCCTACCCCTCTTGCACTTCAACTTCCTTCTCCATTGTCCCTATAATAGCTTGAGTTTCCTCTTTAGCATACACTACCATAGTTTCTGTGACTTTGCTCCAAATGACCTACCAAACTCCATCTAAATATGAAAAGGTTTCTCTAAAAATTTTGCCATTTCTCTCCAACCACACTTGCCACCAAATGAAGTTTAATCCAAGCTCCCAACCGATACAAAGAGCTTTAGATTTAAATCTACCCCTCTTCCATATTTCCCAAATATTAATCCGATTCAAATCACCATTAACTCAAATTTTATAAGATAAAAACCATCTCTCCTAGATCTGGTGCGTGAATGGGCACTCAAACATCAAGTGGTCAGATGTTTCCTCACTCTTGTAGCATAAAACACATTGATATGGACCAATGATTCCCCTACGTCTGAGATTATCAAAAGTAAGAATTCCATTATGCATGAACTGCTAGGAAAAAGTTTACTTTCGGCCAACCCTTGGACTACCAAATATTTCTCCAATCCTCAACCTGATATGCATGAGGAGGAGGCTCTGGAAGGATCTTATCATATCCATCCTTCATTGTGTAGACACCAAGGCTCCCATAGCCCCAAGCTAATTCATCCTCCTCATCTCTACCTGTGAGAAATATTTTTGCCAAGATTTTAGTCATGATGGGTGTCAATTTTGGAGGGATTGAAATTGGCCACTCATCCAACTTCTTAAACTGCTTAAACTTATAATCCCCCAACTGACTAGTGTTGAAATAAATTTTAATTTGGACCCAACCCCTAGTTTCCATGGTTGTTTTTATTGGTTGTAGTTCTGGGAATTCAACAATGATAGGTGGGTATTGATCCCATGAATCTATCCAAAATCGTGCCTTCTCCCCTCTCCCCACTTTCCAAAATAATCCATCTTTCACTACCTGAGATCCTAACTTTAGAGCCTACCACACTAAGGATCCATTACCATCCAAAGGGAAATGACCCACCTCATTTGGGTTTACCTATCCCAAATATTTACTAGTTAAAACTCTATTGAATAAAGAAGTTGGTTGGGAAATCCACCTCTAGTAAAGCTTTCCAGCCAAAGCTTTATTATTTAACTTTGATCTCCTCAGTCCCAAACCTCCTTTTACCTTGGGTTGGCTTACTTTCTCCCAACCTACTAAGGCCCATTTCCTCTCTCCTTTTACTCCTCCCCATAAAAATTTTCTAGCCATCTTGTCCAACTCTTTCCATATGGTATGTGGGGCAACAAGGATAGAAAATTTATAAATTGGCATGGCTTGAATGACTGACTATAAAAAAGTTAATCTACCCCCATAGCTTAACCATTTGTGAGACCAATGATTAATTATTTCCTTGATACAATCCAAAATATTCCTCCAGATATCTATTTTTAGTTTTTTAAATGCAAAGGGACCCCCAAGTATACCACTGGGAGAGAAGTCCTCGTGAATCCCAAGATCTCTAAAATTCTATCTTGAAGCCTTTGATCAAGATTGAAAAAGACCACTTTGGATTTTTTATCATTGATGACTTGGTTTGTGGCCCTAAGGTAGACATTAAGTGTATCTCTAATCATTCTTGCTTCCCTGAAGTTGGCCACTCCCACCAATCTTGTGTCATCCACAAACTGTAGGTGAGTCAAAACTTCCTCACCCACCTTGATACCTGTTAGCAAACCTTGTTGTCTTCTCCTCAAGATGAGTCTACCCAAACCTTCAGCCAATATGAGAAAAATATAGGGGGAACAAGGATCTCCTTGATGAAGGCCTCGAGTAGCTCCAAACGGTTGTGAGGGAAGACCCTTGATTAACACTGAGTATGTCGAAGTAGAAACACAACTCATGACCCATTCTATCCAATCTTGAGAGAAACCAAAGGCTGCCATCATCTTTGACAAGAAGCTCCACTCCACCCTATCATAAGCCTTTGACATATCCAATTTTATGAACATTCCCCTATTACCATATTTTTGCATTGAATGGATTGCCTCCTGAGCTAGAACCACACCATCCAAGATCTGCCTACCCTCTACAAAACCCCCTTGCTCCGAGGAGATAATGCTATGTAGAAGAGGTTTTAGCCACTCAACCATTACCTTTGTGATTATTTTATATATGACATTGCATAAGGCAATAGGTCTATAATCTAAAATATGCACCCTCTCCTCCCCTTTTGGAATTAAGGCAATGAAAGTATGATTTAATGCTTTAAGCATTCTTTTACTACCTTTGGACTCCTCTATAACAACCATTACATCCTCCTCCAAGTTGTCCTAGAAGGCCTAAAAAACTCAATTGGAAAGCCATCTGGACTTGGTGTTTTTGGTGCTCATTCCAAAGACTACTTTCTTCAGTTCCTCTCTATCAATGGGTTTAAGTAGGGCTTGATTTTCTTCTTCAGAGATAATAGAGGGTATGACAACAAGAACTTCTTTTTGAGCCTCTTCATCTTGCACCATACTTTCCTTAAATAGTTTAGAAAAATAATCCATTGAATGGAAATGCATACCTAGAATTGTATCAAAGGAGTGTCCATTCTCATCTTGAAGAGCTTCCATGTTGTTCATCTGTCTCCTAGCATAAGTAGCCCGATGGAAAATTTTGGTATTTTTATCACCTTCTAATAACCAAGTGGTTCTTGCTCTCTGTTTCCAGTAGATCTCCTCTTGGTTGTCAATGTCCTCAACCACTTTATGCAATGCATCATCCTCTTCTTTGAGCTGCTCTGTAATTGTTCCTTCCCTGAAGTGTTTTTGAACCTCATCCCATCTGGCCACCAATGGAGCTCTTTGGACCTGGAAGTCTATCTTGTTAGCTCACCTCCATTGTTTTAGTTGATCCTTGACATAATGAAGTTGCTTGTGGAATCTAAACATTGTTGTCCCATATGTTGGGTGGCCCTCTTCCCACCACTGTGGAATTTTCTTTTGAAGTTCCTCTTTTTGTAACCAAAAGTTTTCAAATTTGAATGGTTTGTGATGTTGCATTGTCTTGATCCCCCTTCCAACAAAATGGGAAAGTGATCTGAAATTGGACCTTCCAAAATTTAAAATTTTATATTCCATTTCACAAATGCCTCCTCTGAAACCAAAAAATGATCTAACTTCACCTTCCTGCTATGTGGCTCCCTCCTCTTATTAGTCCAAGTATAGTTGGTTCTAGGGCATTTAATATCCACCAAGTGTAATGCATGGACTTGGGCAATCATAAGTCGATCCCCTGGGTCTAAAATTGGGGTTCCCCTTCCTGATCTCTAGAGGATAATTTAGCATTAAAATCCCTAGCAACAATCCAGTCTAACTCCTCCCTTGAGACTCTCATGTTATGCACAACTTTCCATTGATGCATCTGACCATCTAGGTTTTGAGCCCCATAAAAATTTATGATTAAAACCTGCTCAACTGTCACATTGTTCCTAAAATGTGATGTGAGGACACCCCTCCAAGCTATATGTTCTATTGTCATCCATTCAAGAGAGTTCCAAAAAGTAACTATCCCCCTGAGGCCCCTTGGGCAGCCACTTCCATATGACCAACACCCTCCAAAGTCTATTTATTATTTTACACATAAGATCCAATGATATTTTTGTCTCTTGGATAAGCAAAAAATATGTTTTACATTTTTCTAAGAGTCTTCGAACAATATATTGATGGGTTCTACTGTTTAAACCCCTAACATTCCATGATTGTATAATCATTGGTTACCTTGAGAGTAGTAAAAATCTATTGGCCTCATTGATCCTCTAGTGATCAGTTTGTCTCCTTGAACTGCTATCAATTCCTTATTTGATTTTCTACCCACTCCTTGAGAGCTGATATTTTTTTATCTCTTTTCCACTTGAGTTATCCCTAGAGTTGGCCTTTCTCTATTCTTTTCTGCTATACCCATGATGACATCCTTAATTATCGGTTGCTCTTGGTTATGCACTATCAATACCCCTACAATCTCTGATTGTGGTAACTCATTGTACTCAATTACCTGCTCTAGGATGGGAGGAGGTGAAAGAGGGGCTTGAACATGGTTGTTATTATTTTTATTATTCCCATCCACTCCTTCCATGAATTGTTCTTCTTCTTGGTCCACTAGTGTCTTGAAGATCTCATACCTATTGGAGGGCTTGAGTTGGGTTTGCTCTTTACCATATTTTTTCTTTTGCCTTCTCCTTCTTTTGGGTTGTTCAAAACCATCTCCCTATGCTTCTTTACCTTGAGAAATATTGGTTGTTTCTTTATTGATTGTTGACTTACCCTCCTTAGGAAGATTTGACATTCCTAGAGGAGCCTCCATTTTTATGTTCATATTGTTTGGGCAGGATCGGGCCAAATGCCCATATTTGTGGTAAACTCTGCACCTGAAGGGCAATGCCTCATAATCTAGTTGTTGAATCCAAGATAGTCCTGCAAGTTCGAGTTCAACCTCTATCGACAAAGGTTGGCTAAGATCCATTTCCATGCATAATCTAGCATAAATGATTGTGTTTCCTTCCATTGTGTCTTTGGAAACACCCAAATGTCTTCCAAGGGAATTGTTGATAATTTCCAATACCTGCTCACTCCAAAACTCCATTGGAAGTGCATATAAATGGATCCAAATCAGGACAATAGTGGGTTCAATTCGAGGATCAAATCCCACTCTCTAGGGCTGAACAAATAATCCTGTCGGACCATGATTCCTCTTTTCTGATTTGAAAGCCCTATTTCTATCGGCAAGTGAAGAAAAACTAACAATAAAATATCCATTGCTAATAAACCACAAAGAATACTCACCAAGAGGCTCCTAGTTTTGTCGGACCCAGGAATGCAAAAAATTTAGGGTAGGGCGAATACCCATGAATTTATAGATCAAATCATGATTGGCTCTATATAAAACTGTTTCTTCTACCATCCTTTGCTCAATGACAATCTTTGGCCTTGATTCTGACTGTGGCAAGCATCCATTAACTCGTTGAGATGTTGATCTATTTCCAGCAGTCGTAAAGAGCATTTTTAATGCAGTTTTTTGTGCTTCTTCAGTCTCTGTTGGAGATTTATCCTTTAACAAATCTGCAAAAGAACTATGTCTCTCTAAAAGAGGATCCGGAGGTGTCCCCATTGGGCCCTCCTAGGGCAACAATCTTGTCTTCAATTCCACAACAACCAAAAATCTCTTCGGCTACCCAACTGATGCCCTAGTTTTCTCTTCTAGAGCTCTCGGTTTCAATAAGGTGTTTGGTTTTGCAAATGTTAAAAGAGTAATTTTATATTGTTATTTAGTAAATATAAAAATTAATAATTTTTAAACATATAATTATATATATTTTAAATGAGATTAAGACTTCGAAAACTGGTATTACAACAAGTTGGCTATCTAAGCATATATGTGGGCTCTGGTCTCCTCTAAAACGAGGAATCTAACCAGTTGAACTAAAACCATTAAATAAACATATAATCATATTAAATGCTATAATTTTAAGCAATAAAGTTTCATAGCTTTAAGAAAGATATTTTATTTTGAATCTTACAATAAAATACATGCATATTGCTAAACATTATAAAATTATAATATAATAAAAATAAACCTCTTTCAATCTTATATAACCAATTCAAAAAACATATATCACGATAACAAACTAATTTTATTTGTTTTTTGAAAAAATTATATCTACTTTAAGTTATTTATTGCCTTCCACATCTCAAGACTCGTACTCTCACCTTGAAATTGTTTCAGATTGTTTTTCTCAATCCAACTCTTGCAAAAGGGTTGTCTTTCCATGTCCAGCTTCATTCTATATGAAGAATCACAAACACTTTTTGTTTTATACAGATTTCTGTAAAAACCCTTTCCATCAATTCCCTTCTTCACCATGCATGTAAACAAAGCTATCCTTCAAAAAGCAATTTCCTTGTTGATCTCCTTTACTCAACCTAATTGACCAAAAAATCAAATATATGTTAACAATTTCCTTGTTGATCTCCTTTACTCAACCTAATTGACCTAAAAATCAAATATATGTTAAGTGCAGGCTACATATCACTGACTGCATATTCAATGAATGTGGTTAATAGTGACAATTAAACCAAAAGTTACTTCATGAAATAAATTATTTAATAATAAATATTTAGATAAAAATATGTTTCATAGACTTACACATTAGAAGCTTGAGAATCCAAGGATTGGGGTCTGCAGCTTTGGCTTGTAACACTTGCAGTAGCTTGGTCCTTTTTCTTTTTCTTTTCCCTGACTTTGATCTGAACTTTCAGATGGCATTGTTGGGCTTGTTTGATGGATTGGCTGAAAATGTTATCTTTTTTCACTTTGGCTTGGTATTTCCGTTTCTTAACAATTGGTTGGATTGCATGTGGTTTTACTTGGACATTTTTAGCTGCTCTCAACCTTTAAAACAAACAATTAATATGAAAATTAAAATATAAAGAAATATCTGAACTAAAATTTGAAAACTACTTGTTGAGCTCAAAGTGAAATCCCAAATGTCTATTTTAAAATAATCTCAAACAGGTTTTATCTAGAAAAATCTTTGTTCTTTGTAGATTAGTAGGTATTTAAAATAAAATGAACAGATCTTGTTTCTTACCGATCTGCAGCAAATTGATCACTGGCGGAATGATCTTGAGCCTGATTAGGTGTAGGTTGGTTTTGGCTTTGTTGGGCTCTTAGTTGTTTCTGAAGTTTTGTTGAGCTTAAAAAAGGGAAATGCAAAATCTTAATTACCAAATAATTTTAAATAGATTTTAGAAAAAAATATTTGTTCTTTCTAAAATAATTAATACTGAAAATAAAAGGAATAAAGCTTTGTAAAATACTTAGTATTGAAAATGTAAGGAATGAAACCCTAAAGGATAGGATAGCCGGTCAGAGAGCTTGTTGGTGGATTGGTCTCAGTGAATTAGGGTTTAGGGTTTATAAAAGTTTTTACATGCAACAAAAAAATAAAAGGAATGAAGCTTTTTCTTACAGATCATCATCTGCAGTAAATTGAGCAGTGGCGGAATGATCTTGTTTCTGTTGAACTCTGCGTTGCTTGTGAAGGAGATTTGTTGAGCTAAAAAGTGAAATTCGAAATGTTGATTGCAAAATAATTTTAAAAAGGTCTTAACCAGAAAAATGTTTTCTCTTTATAAAACAATATTGAATATAAGATGAATGTAGCTTTTTCTTACCGATCTGTAGCAAATTTATGACAGGCAAATTGATATGGATCTTGAACTTGATTAGGTGCTTGTTGGTGTTGGCTTTGTTGGGCTCCTCTGCGTTGCTTGCGAAAAAGTTTTGTTGAGCTAAAATAATTTTAAATAGGTTTTATTAAAAAAAAAAAATTTACTCTGTAGAATATTTAGTATCGAAAATAAAATGAATAAAGCTTTTTCATACCGATCTGTAGCAAACTGGTCTTGGCTTTGCTGAGCTTCTTTGCGTTGCTTGTCGAGAATTTGACATTTCTTAACGAGATCAATGTGATATTGGCACATTTTACTTCCTGGAGCAGGATCCCTTTTGCATTGACTGCTGATGCCACCAATCTTGGAGCATTTTGATGAATCTCGGACATATCGTCTTCCAGTTCTGGGGCCATAGCTCACTGTAAATTGCCCTGTGATTGTTATATTGTCATTCTTCTTCGTCATTTCTCACATAAGATTTCAGATAAAATATCTGGCGGTAAGAGGATTTGTATTCAATAGCCTGTTAATTTGGATTCCTCTAAAGAAATAAAATATCATATTAAATTCAATCCATTCTTGCATGTGGAAATCTTAGATTTCCAAACCCTGATCCAAATTATAGTTTTCACAAATATATAAAAATGGAAATTATGCAAACTGCGCAATCCAAATCGTGAAGATAACGAATTACACTACACATGCATCCGTACTTCAACTATATAAATGATTTTTTTTTTTTTAAATGTTTTATGATTTTTTTCTTTTGAAGCCTTATTCGCAAAACCTAAAATTAGGAGAAACGCTCTACATAAATTTTCAAGACTGTTTGTTTTTTTTAATAACTTTTGTCTCTTTATGGATGCTTTAAAACAATTAATTTTCAATTTAATTATAATTTTTCTTTATTTTTTTTTAGGATTTTACTAAGTTTAGGTTACTTTTTTAACTGTAATTTTACTTATTTTTTATTTTACAATATTATATATATAAATAAAAGTTGTTTTTACTAAGTTACTTAAAAAACTTAAAATATTAGATCTGTTGTTACCTTAATTACATCATATTTATAATGTTTTTTATTATAAATATTATTTTTATTTTAATTAAATATATTTTTCAACTTGTTTTTTACATTATTTTGATTAAAAGATAAAACTTCATTTGATCACTTGCCTTCTAAAATTTGAATTTAGATCAACACCACAATTGGTTAAATTATTTTTTACCTGATTTCCTTCTTATAAGTATACTCACATTTCTAAAAGATTGCTTCCAATAATAGATGATAAATATCAACAATAATATTATTTTTTATCCCATCCCAACTTTCATTTCTATTGATAACATTAATGATAATTTGTGAATCTCTCTCATTGAAATATATTTCTTTCCTTTTTCTCTTGTAATTTTAATCCCTAGAAGAAGTGCCCTAGCCTCCTCTCTGAATAGTTGTTAGTTGAAGTTCCATATGATAATTTGTAAGTGAGAAGAATTGTGACTTCATTATTTCTAAAAACACCACCTCCACTTGCTTTTCATGGATTTCCTTTATTATCACCATCAAAATTAATTTTGATACGCCTAAGTTTTGGATATTTTTATTTTACTCTAGATAAAAGTAGATCATTTGTTTTAATTCTATTATCTTGGTTGACTCTTTCATATATGTTTAAATCCTGAAACCAAGTTGTTACCACCTCTTTTAATGCACTTGACATTCCCATAATTAGCACCATACCTATAACCATTGTGCAAGAGAGGCAACAATGTGGTTCCAAACTTGGGCATGATTTTGAGATTTATTTTTTAAAATTCTATTAATTCTTTCTAGGCATAAATTTCAACAAATAATAACATGACCAATCCTCTACAGAATACCTAATGCTTTATCTTTGAAATAGTCAATCCAATATTTCATCAACTCTTTCAATGTTGATAGAGCTACCCAATATATTTTCATATTTTAAAAAGTAACTTCAAATGGTGTGAGCAAAGGGACAACGAAGAAGTAAATGGTCTAATATTTCTAAACCCTTCTCACACAAGTCACATCTAAAAGGTCCATGATATCCTCTTCTTTGTAGACTATCTCTTGTAAGAATCTTACTTTGAACTGCTAACCAAAGGAATGTTGAGGCCTTATGGAGAACCTCTAGTGACCAAGCATTCTTTCAAGGAAAATATTTAGAAGTAGAAAACTTTGATTGCTTTGAATTCTCATATCCCAACCAAGTATCTATTCTAAATCAACTCATCCTTTTATGTAAAAAACAGCAAATAAAAATTTTGAAGCATATTTTGAAATTCATCTAAATTTGTTTGAGTTCCACTCCAACTAGATTACTAATAGAAATCCATGATCTGAAGTTGTTACTCATATTAATATGGTCTTTGACATGTGGACCTTTACAAGTTAGGCATGCTTGAGCCAATGGTTGTCAAATTGAGTCAAAGATAAGAGGATAAGGCTTCAACTAAGCATCATACAAAAATTGCATGATTGCATAATTCCCTTCATTGACTGACCATCTAATATATTTTTTATCAATAAAAAACTATCTGATATGAAGTTCCATGTTGACAATATGTTTGGTAGGGTTATTTTCTTAAATAATTTTATTGCATCAAGAGAACCTATATGTTTTTCAAGTAATATTTTTGCCCAATTATTTCCTTGATCCTTGAATAATCTCCACCAAAGCTTTACCCCTATTACCAAATTCATAAATCTATAATTTTGCAAGCTTGCATCTCCAATATTCTTTCCTTTACAAGCCCTATTCCACTTATAAAGAGGAAACCTTTTTTTTTCTCACAACCTTTTCAAAGAAAGTCTCTTTGAATTTTATCAATTTTTGATGTTATACCTACTAGTAATCTTGAAAGTGACATCATATAAATAAGGATGGATTGTAATGTAGTCTTTATGAGTTGTAGACTTTCCACTATGGTTAAGAACTTACCTTTCTGACCTACCAAACAAGCTTTCATTCTATCCAAACAAGAGAGCCAAAGGTCCTTTTTATTTGTTTTACGAGACAGGAATATCCAAGTAGTTTGATGGAAATTTTTCCATTTTAAACCTTAAAATATTCATAATTATTTGTTGTAAATCCATGGCAGTGAAAAAAAAATCCTAGATTTTATAGTATTAACCAACTTTCCAGTAGCCTTCTCATAATATGATAATATTGATTTAACTCCATGACCTCACTGACTAAGGGATGGTCCGTCCAAAATAAAATATCATTAACAAATTGGAGATGATATTTGAAGGGACCGTTTTTTGCAACTTATATACCTTTAATTTTCCTTCATTTGTTGCCTTTGAAAAAACTCTTCCTAATGCCTCTACAAGAATAATAAATAGATAAGGAGATAGTGAATCACCTTAATGGAGTCCACAAGATGACTTGAAGTAAACAGTAGGAAAGTCATTAATCAAAATAAAATATTTTGTAGTGCTATAACAACATTCAATCCATTCACACCAATTATAATCAAAACCAAACATTTTGAGAAAATCATGTTGAAAAATCTAGGAAACCCTATCATATGCTTTGTTCATAATTTCATAAGTATAATTAGTTTTAGGGTTATACATAAGGGGTCAGACCCAAAATGTATTTATAAAAATGAGGTGAATTAGTTTTGAAATTAAGGCGAATAGTGTCCAAAATCATGTAAAAAGCATGGCAAATTGTATTTTTTTCTAGAAAAATTTATAAAAATGGGGTGAATCAATTGTAAAATCTTGCTAACACTTGTTTTTCATATATTATTATGATAATACAACAATATTTACCAAATTCATAATTGTACGTTCTCTACAAAAAGAGCACCTCTACAACCAATCGTCACTTTTGACAATCAGTTGCAAAGGTGCAATCGATCGACAATTTTGATGATCGGTTGTAGAGGCTTTTTAGGGTTTTTTTAATTTTACCAAGCTCCAATTGTAGAACTCGTCAAGCTAGGTGGTTTTTAAAAAAATGAAAATGGAGCTCTAGATCAAAAGTTATGCCTCTTAGAAGGTTCTTTACAAAAAGAGCACCTTTGTGATCGATCATCACTTTTGACGATCGGTTGCAAAGGTGCAACTGATCGGCACTTTTGAAAATTGGTTGTAGAGGATTTTTAATGTTTTTTTGAGAATTTTACCAAGCTCCAATTGTAGATCTCATTGAGATAGGTGGTTTTAACAAAAAAATAAAAAAGGAACTTTAGATCAAAATTTATGCCTCCTAGAAGGTTCTTTGAAAAAATAGCACCTCTGCAACTGATCATCACTTTTGATAACTAGTTGTAGAGGTACAACCAAACAATACTTTTGACGATCGATTGCACCTTAAAATTCTCAAAAGTCCTCAAAAAACCCTAAGGATCCTATAATCCTCAAAAATCCTAAAAGAACCTTTAAAATCCTCACTTTTGATGATCGGTTGCTCGATGATATCTACACTTGGATCTTGGTAAAATACTTAAAAATTTCTAAAAATCATTTACAACTGATAGTTAAAAGTGTTGGTTGGTTGCACCTCTGCAACCAATCGTCAAAAGTGATGATCAGTTGTAGAGGTACTCTTTTTGTAGAGAACCTTCTATGAGGCATAAATTTTGATCTAGACATTAATACAATCCTCTACAATTGATCAAATTTCTATTGGTAGATAATCCTCTAAAAAGGATAGTGTTTTATTTTTTCGTTGCTTTAGGTCATGTTTGTTTGTTGCAAGGTTTTCGTTGCTTCAGGTTTATTTTTGAGAAGTTGGAATGTTTTAGATGTATGTTTATCACTATTGTATTAGGTATATATACAGGTATAAGAGGTAAAATTGGTAGGATAATTAAATGTTTTTATAATTTTAAGGCGAAAAAGGTCCACGATTTAGGTGGGGGTGTTGGCAAATTAATATAAAAATGGTGAAATTATTTTTAACGTGGGGCGAGCTGACCCTAAAAAACTGTGCTCCCTAAAATCCTAATATTTGCGAATTAACAATGATTTACCACTATGCATAACGTTGTTTGGTTTTTACACGGAATTAAAAGAATAAATGGCCTATTGTGTAAATATTATACCATCAAGAATTTTATTACCATAAACAAAATTGTCTTCTTCCTCTAAAATAACACAATCTAGAATACCTTTCAACATGTGTGCCATAATTTTTTAAATGATCTTATAAATCATTTTACAAAGGCTTATTGGATGAAAATTATCAAAGTATTTTATCTCGTTTTTCTTAGGAACCAAATTTATAAAAGTGGCATTGATCTCACTTGTTATAGCCTTCTTTTTTCAGGCCTCTTTAACTACAACTAACATATCACTTTTCAATCACATCTTAAATTAGAAAAAAAATTATAGGAAATACATTGGGTCTGGGTGCCTTGTTAGGATGGAAAGAGAAAAAAATTTCATGTAGCTCTTCCATATATATCTTCTTCATTAAGATTTCATTTGTCCTTATGTGATAATTGATAGAATATTTTAGAAAATATTATCTTGTGCCTCCTTATCTTGCCTAATATCTGACAAAATATTTTTGACATTAATTAACTACTTCCTTTCTTATATATTTTTTATCCTCAATATTTCTTCCATCTAAAAATAAAATATTTTCGATGTGATGAAAAGAAAAAATTGCTTTTGCTATAACATGAAAAAAATTGTATTCCTTTCTCCTTCTTTGAGTCATTTCTCCCTAGATTTTTTTTTTTTGGTAAATAAAAGTCTTCATTAATTACCGGGTTTTGCAGGTTAACCAAAAACCTATTACAATATCCAGCCTTCTACTGAGATTGTAGATCCTAGTCATCCTTGAAACTTTCTTATCCCTAGATTTTTGGAACCAATATGACTCCTCCATTTTCAATGCATTATGATAACCATAAAGTAATTATTTTTCTTTCATATAAGACTGTTGATTCATTCCATTAATTTCTACTATAGCTTGCAATTTTTTGAGCTTGGATTCAATTTTTTTCTTTTCTTTAAAAATATTACCAAAAGATTTGGCATTCCAAATTCATTTGCTTCTTTAAATATTTCATCTTTTGAACAAACCTGTACATATATGATCCTTCAAATTTTGATTCATCCCACCATCACATAACCATCTAAAATAAAGCAGGGGCTTGAATCCACAAACTAGAAGAAAAACAGATTTGGATGACCATTATTAGGTGAATCACAAGTCAAAAGAATGGGTTTGTGATCTGATCCTACTCACAACAAAATACTTGAAGAGATTGCATACTCTGTTTACAACCATTTATTCAATAATAAGAATCTATACAATCCTTTTGCTACATGAGTTTACCCAATTCGTCTATTATCCCATGCATATTGAAAACTTGAAGGACTAAAATTCTAAAGGTCATTTGAATTCATAAATGAAGAAAAATATTATGTTGATTTAAACCATCCTAGAATACCATCCTTCTTTCCAAAAAAGTTAGAATATTGTTGTAATCACCCCAAGAATTCATAGATCATAATGAATCATCATTATATTTGACAAAAATATGCTAAGGTCCTTCCAACATCTTTCACGAGGAGTAATTATAGTTGGAGCATATACATTCATAACCTCAACTTTGATGTTTTCCTCCTTCTTGCAAATAGTTTGGTAACCCAATTAATTTTTACATCTAATAATTACCCATCCCATTTGCATTTGTTCCATATTATTGCATACCACCAAAATCTTCTATAGAATAAAATAGTTATACAGTCACCCATATTCCAAATCTCTTTAAAACATCCTTATATTCCTCACTACTTAATTTTGTTTCTTGTAACTCAGGGACTATAACAACCTATTAATTCCTTAATAAATATTTTTTAGGGGTCTTATTCATACCCCTAATATTCCATGATATCATTTTTATCATCACATTTTTTTATCAGTGGGCTTAGCCCCACTTCTTGATAACACCTATGATATTTTTATTTGGCTTCCCAAATCAATATTCCCTTGAATTGTTTTTCTCTTTGTTCATGCTTTGATGGCCTTCCTCTCATTTTTCTATTCCCACCAACAATTTTATCTTCATAAACCTCTTTTATTTTTTCGTATTGTTCATAATGAGACTTATCTTCTAAATATTTATATTTCCCAAAAGAATCTAAAATGCAAGGAATATCTTCATTAACACCTTTTTCTTTATGTTGCCCTGAAAACCCTAAAGTGCACAGATGATCCTCTATAGTCATTACTTTCTTATGTTGTCCTAGAAACCCTAAATTTCCTTAGATATCCTCCATATGCTTTTCTTTATTATGTTGCTCTTGAAATCTTAAAGTGCAACGAATTCACTCTATACTACTTTCATTTTTATTGCAAGGGAAATATTTTATGGTACTTGAGAAAATGAAGATGATTTACCTTTATTAAGCTTGACCTCCTTCCCCTGATTTGCTTTAAAATTTGCCTCCCCATCTTCCTTCGCACATTTAACTTCTATATTTGAACTTGTGCATTGTACTTCTCATCCTTTGTATCATTTCTTTCTTCCAATGGTTGGTTCGAGTGAACTATAATGACCTTTACCATCTGAAGATGTAGATGTTTTTTCTTGCCACTTTCTTAGGAGTGGAAAATCCTTGATTTGACCTAGCTTCTCCTATGATATGATCTCCTTGTTTCATATTGAAGGTACCCTAATGCCCAAAATATTTCATCTCTTTCTCCATCATTTTTACTTTGTAATTTATTGTCATGTGTTTAGTTTCATGACATTTGTGACATCGAAATGCAATGTTTTCATAATCCACTTGTTAATCTCATTCTCTTGATTCAAATTTAGTCCTAATGAATTGCGGTAAAGGTTTTGAAATACTCATGGTAACACATAGTTGAGTGTAAATAGCATGCCTTCTATCCTTAGTAGTTGCTTGTTCCTCGGTGAACTCGCATAGCGTATTGCTAATATTCTTCAAAACTTTCTTATGGATGAGTTGATAAGGAAGCCCAAAAAGCCTAATCCACATCGGATGTCTTTTAATAGTCTTTATCTCTAAAGAAAAATTCTCATTCTATGGTCATAAATATAATGTATTTTTACCCCTAAACCAGGGACCTCCATACATTATTTCATCCATTATTTTTGAACTAGAGAAGATGATGAGGAAAAATCCTTTTAAGATAAAAAACATGAAGCAATTTGAATTCAATCCCTAGTTCCATTTGATCTAATTTTAAATTAAAAAAAACTAGCCAATACCCATGGAACTTACATATTAACCCTCTAGTTTTAAGAACCATTATATCATGTTCAGTCATTTCATCCTTGATAATCACTTCTACTATAGTATATGTTATATGAAAAAGGTTTGTCATAGATTCACTCTCCCTCTTATCGCTAACTAGAGCATCCATACTTCCAACTAAGGCATCCTTAATTCCAACTCGGGCATCCTTACTTTAAGTAAGGACTTTCAAAAATAACTTTTTTACCATGTTACCTAGATTTTCTTCATACGAATCCTTTAGTTTTTAAGTTTCTTCCAAGATTTAGAACAAGAAGTGATACTTGCTCCTTGATCACACTTTGTTTTCTACTTCTTACCCATGCTTCTTACTTAATCCTCACTCACACTCACTCCCAACTTTATATAAACCTATACTTAAAAAATAATATATATATTTTAAAATTATATATTTAAATTAAAAAATTAAATATATATTTTATGTATAAATAATTAAATTAACCACTCAAATTAATTAAAATATTTTAACATATATATTTAAGATACATTTAAATTATCAAATTTAATGAATTAAATTCCTATACCTTAAATTATTAAAAAAAAACATAATTATTTTAGTAAAATATATTCAAATAACATTTTCCAATAAATATAAAAAATTACTCGATCCATATTAGCCTAGTCCTATACGAATTATGAAAACTTGAAATTCGTTACATTGGTAAAATACATACAAACTATTCTTCCACATAAAAATAAATACTATACAATCCATCCATCCGAGTCTAATCTTGTGCAAACTGCTGAAAGGAGTCTATAGACCAATTTTTTGTTTTCATTTAATTTTACATTTCTCAATTACTTTTTAAACAAAATTTTAGGTTTTTCTTTTATATATATATATATATATATATATATATATATATATATATATATATATATATATATATATATATATATATAACTTTTCGAAAATTTTGAAATTCAACTTTATGTATACATTTTTTCAAATTTAATTTTATTTAAGTTTTTTTTTAATAAGCTATGCTTAATTTTTATTGGGGTGCTCGATAGCTAGCATCTTTTCAAACTGCTAAGTTTCCATAATCAATTTTTTTTTTTTACATGACACAACTCCAACAAATAGAAGGAAAATGAACATAATAGTCATCCATCAAAAAGGATATCGGTTCGATTATTTTTCTTTTATAGCATTTCAATCTGCTAAGGTAATATCTCGTAGTCATTCATCAAAAAGGAAATCAGTTCGATTATTTTTCTTCTGTAGCACTTCAAGCTCCAAAGGTAATATCTAGTTGTAACACATTTTGTAGGACCTTTATTTTGAAACAACTTATTGTTTTATAATTAGCTTCAAGAATACCATGTGAGGTGCTAATATTTTTCATGGAACTGTCTAGATGGTCTTTAGTAACCATTTGACTTTTATCAATGATCTAATTCAAATTCTCCTTTTGGGGTTGAGTCTTCTGTTGTTTAGATGATTCCTGTTGGACAATTTGCGCATCTGGAGGATGAGCTTATTTCTTTTGAATTGGGATATTTGAAGGTTTCGAATAATTCATGTGTTGGGCCTTCTCCTCCACCAAGGAGGAATCAGAGCATGATCGAATGATCAGACATCTCTTCTTTAGGTGGCCATATTACTGATAACCATAACATCTTGGAGAGAAGTTTTTATATTTCATATTTTGGATCCATTCCCTTTTGCTTGAGGAGATTGTAATGAATTGAGGCCCAGGAACTAAAACATTCATCCAAACAACCAATCTTTCTTTACTCATGTTAATTTTACTGGAAAAATTTTCCTCCGTTTGTGCATCCATATACTGGAATGCACTAACGACGTTACCGATTTTGGTGAATATCTTTTCTTCCTAGAACTCGGAGAGCATAAAGATTCACCCATACTAGGAAACCATTAACTTCTTATGTAGAGGGGTTGAAACAAGGATTCTATGGTCTTATATAGACACCCCTTTGTCCAAAAAACCAATTGTATCTATAATCCATTACCCTATCTCTATCTAAATCAGAAGAGGAAACAAAAAAAGAAATTTTTGGGTAGCAGAGCTACTTGAAATTTTGTACTGGTCCACCAATCTTAAATGTATCTTTCAGTTCCTCCAAGCCTTGTCTTTTACCCTTAAATTTGCAGATAATTGTTCGGGCTTCATGACCAACCAAATTTATCCTCTGAAATCTTGATAAAGGGTAGAGGTTTATCAGGAAGCTCCACTTGCAAACCCAAAGATCCCTAACAGATATTTCTTCTGACCATGAGGCTTTCTCATAGGCTTAGAATGAAGAGACGATCTACGAACAACCATCTTCCTTCAACGCTTGACTACACCTAAAGTTTACATTCATTTCGCAAAGATTATAACCAAATGTATATAGATCCCATGTTCGAATTCGAAAATCATAGCTTTCTTTCAAATAAATGCATTTCTTCACCACCTGGGCAGCCTACTTTGAGAGATTGGAGAGGTCAAACTTCATGGACCGTTGTTCTCCTCCATACACGAATTCCTCACCTAGTGCTTCTCAACGGCCGCAACCTCGGACACACCCAAAAAAAATCCCTAGGCGTCTCTTGTGAAAGATTACTTAAGTTTTTTTTAAGGTAAGTTACTTTAGAGTAATTAAAGTATAGAGTTCTAAATTTAATTTATATCAATTAAAAATATTTAAAATAAATTATTTATAAATATTATGTTAATAAGGTTAGTTATGAACATTTTTTCTAGTTAGTAAATATATATATTATTTTTTAGACTAAAATTTAATCTTCTCCCTGAAATCAAAGAATTTAATTGGTTGAATTTATAAGATTTGATTAATTAATTATAAATAATTAAAATATTATTTTAATTGTTTTTGTTTTATAAAAAAAATATTTAACACTTTTAAAAATTATAATATATCACTTTTAGTTATGTATTTTTAATTTTTAAATAAAATTGAAGATTAACAATACTTTCAAAGGTTACTTATATTAATTTGATATAGAGAGTTGTAAAGTAAAATAATATTATATTATCACAAAATCAAGGTGGCATCCATAGAGAGTAAAAATACTTTCAAATTAAAATAATATTATTTTATTTGATATAGAGAGGTGAAAGGCAAAATAATATTATATTAATTTCGATGGAAAGCTCTTTTTTTCTTTGATGTTTGGATGCGGTGGGGCTTAATGGTTTTCCTTTGGGCTTGTAACTAGATTAATTTGAGTCTTAGTGCATGTGTTGGCAGAATGATTTCAAATCGGTGGTGTTAGCCAAAATCCACCAAACTGTGTCAGCCAATTTCCACCTAGCTATGTTACACAAAATTCACCAAAATTTGTCTATGTTTCCTAGTTTGTCAAAGGCATCAGTGTTGGTAGATGTGTTATCTATGTTGCATGTATTATTTGTGCCATCCTTAGTCCAACTAACCCAACTTTTAGAGTCATCTATAGTGAATAGATAATCGACTTGAAGGAGACAATAATGCTAACGTCATCTTTGGTAGCTTGCTTATTGAGAATGAATAACAGACTGTTAGTTTGGTATATCCCTGGGTATTTGATGTTCTACGAGATTAATGTCTTCCTAAGTATATGTTGTTCTATTTTGGATTCAAGTTCCTTTTCATTTGATGGTCTAGTTGTGTTGTCCTCACTTTTGCTTTTTCTCATTGAATACCGATTTAGATGTTTGTCCATTTTGGTTGTCATTGAAAGGTAATCCAAGTTGAATTACTTATTTCCAATTTGCATTGTAAAAGGTTTTGGGATCCTTTCAAAACATTTTTACCAATAAAAAAAGTGACATCCATACAATTGTATTTCATTTATCATTGCTAAGTAAATGCTAATTAATATTGTTTTCAAGAGTTGAACAATGTCCCACATTTTTCAAAAAAAAAAAACAATTTAATAAGCACATTCTCTCAATTTTACTAGTGCTTATAAAATTAATTTCTTAATTTATTTTTTTTGATGAGGAACCTTTTATATACAACATATCCGCAACATGTGAGGGGAGAGATTTGAACCTGGGCCTCTCGATAACTGGAGAGTTTTAAAATACTACCTTTACTAAAAAAAATGTTTGTAAAATACCACAATCCAATAATCAATTTTAAAAATATGTACTCCTTTGTTTGTCTTAAGGATTTTTAAATAATTAAATAAATCATTAAAACTTCTATAAATAAAATAATGAAAATATCAAATGACATAAGCTCAAGAGGTTAAATTCTAATTTTGAGGAGACCCATATTTGTAATACCACTATATAGTCACCATATAATTAAGGTAGAGTCTTTTCAATAAATAAATTACTAAAACTTTTAAAAAATATAATAATAATAATTAAAAAAATTACACAACAATAAATAAAATAAACCCTTAAATTACAAGGAATATATATATATATATATAATTTAAAATGCATATAAGAAAAAAATTAGACCATAAAAAGTACTATCCAGTGTTAATAGGACCAAAAATTTATAATTTAATTTAATATATATATTTTTAATAAGTATATTAAAACAAGGCATTTCATAAATACCTAAACGTATGAAATTAAAACATTTAATTCTAGTAATTTGAAAAAAAAACTAGGTTTCAAAGTCAACCATTAACCATCATCTTTTATCTTTTTTAAAGTCTTCTAGAAGTAGAAATTTGGATTTTTTTTGTGCAGGTGCAAGTATTCCCTTCGGGTGAAGTGTTGTGTGTAGGTTGTGAAGTGGCCTATGGGTGCTAATGAGGGCCCTTCTGGGCCCCCTCCTCGGCCCCCTCCCCTAAGAGATCGTTTGCAGATACAGTTAAAGGGAAACAGGATATGGAGGACGTCTTGTTTAGAGACTCAGATCTTCATTCTATTTTCTCTACAGTGACCAAGAATCCAAAGCAACAATCATACCAGGCAAGGGTTAATGGTTACCTTCCCCAAGTGGCCCTTCATCCTAAACTAGTGATAGATCAAGCCCTGGTGGCCGATAACATTCTCTATAGAAGCAAGCATGACCTAATTTGTAAGTTTATCGACATAAGATCATCTTTAGGATTTATGTCCTCTTGGATCCAAAATAATTGGGAGCCCCTTGGGGATACCTCAATCTCTCTTATTAGCAATGGCTATTATATTGTGAGTTTTTCTTCTCAAGCAGATAGAGACAAAGCCTTTGAGTCAGGGAGGAGAACATATGGTGTTGCGAGCCTTTTTGTTCAGCCATGGAAGTTGGGATTTGACCCTCGGATGGAGCCCTCTGCGGTGATTGTTTGGGTTCATCTTTATGCCCTACCCATGGAATACTAGTGTGAACCAATTTTTGAAAAATTAGGCAATTTCTTGGGTCATTATTTAGGAGTTTCCAGGGACACGATGAGGGGTGAATCTATTGTTTATGCCTGGATCTATGTGGAGATGGATCTCAACCAACCTCTCCCAGCTGAAATAGAAATTAACATGGGGGACTTATCCTGGATCCAATAGGTAGACTATGAGGCAATCCCATTTTGATGCAGGATCTACCACAAACACGGTCATCTAGCCCACTTCTACCTAGAGGGAATTACGAAGAGTCCCATCCCTCCAAAGGAAACCATCACCAATAGCAAGTTTGCTGAGAAGAAAGAAGAGAATCTACCCACAACCTCGAATGTTAATCCCCCTATAGAGGGTTTTGAAGCTCCAAAGAGAAAGAAGAATAAAAAGAGTAAGACAACACGCTCCAACCAATCAATAGAAAGAAATTTCAATAGGTATGAAATTCTTAATTCTCTCTTGGATATGGAGGAGGAGACCACCTTAATAGATGAACCTCAGAAGGATAACCTTCCCCCTATAAGGGTTGAGGAAACTGCCCATCATGTTTCTTTGAATTCAGATTTGGGGGCTAATCACTTAGCACTGATAAATCCAGGGAACCAAACCCTTGCAATGGTTGTGGTGGATAATGATGTTTCCATGAAATATAGAGAAAAGGATAGAGGGAAACCTGACCTTGGGATCCAACAAGCGGAGAAAAGGTTAAAAAATTCTCAAGCAAAGAGTGTAGGAAGAAAATCGAACCAGGAGAAGTTGGCTAATGAGGGAGACCAACTAGTCATCCAGAGAAAGGTCAAGCAGATTGACACTTACTGGAATCCAAGTTCCCAATGATTGTCCAATCTTGGAATATAAGAGGCCTAAACAACAGACCTCATCAAATTGTTGTTCAGAGTTTAATTAAAAATCATCATTCTGACTTTATTCTCCTTCAAGAGACTAAAGCTTCCATTCAAAATATGGATATCATTGTTAAGAAAATTTGGAGATAGGCTGAGTACATGGCGGTTGGATCCCAAGGGGCTTCAGGGGGAGTGGTGACTTTATGGAATCCTCTTCTCTGGATGACTTTAGATCACTCTGCTAGTCGGGGTATCCTTACTTCTCTCTTCAAGAGCAAGAACTTCGGGGAGCTTTTATTGGTTTCCAATTTCTATGGTGCTACAAATTTTGTGGAGCAACAACACCAATGGTCAATTTTATAGGATAGTAGAACTGGAAAAGAGGAAGTGAATTGGATAGTGGTAGGGGATTTTAATGCTAAACTTGCTCTTAGGGATCAGGAAGGGGAAATCCTTCTTTGGACCAGGGGGATAGATTTATGATGTCCAAAATTAATCAACTCAATTTAATTGATGTTCAACATGCAGGGTCTCCATATACATGGACAAACAAACAAGTAGGGTCGACAAGTAGGAAAGTCAAGCTTGACAGATTTTTGGTTTCTGAAGAGGCCTTTCTTCGTTGGTCTTTTAGGATGGAGATTCTTAATCGCACTGACTCTGATCACTTTTCGATTCTTCTAGAATGGAAGTTGGGCCATAATCCCCCCCAAGACCTTTTTATTTTGAGAATTGTTGGCTAGAAAAGGAGGATCTAAAGGAAAAAATCCCCATCTGGTGGGAGGAGGGTCATCCTTCCCATGGGAGAGCTATGTATGTTTTTTCCAAACAAATCCAACATGTCAAATTTTATCTTAAATTTTGGAAAAGAAGTAGCATATCTGACTTTCAGTCCCTAAAGGCTCCTTTGTTGGCAAATATGGAGGAGCTTGCCACCCACTTTAGGACTGAAACAATCATAGAGGATCTGAAATATGAAGATGAACTGGTCAAAAAAGAATTAGACTCCATCGACAATCAGGAGGAAATTTATTGGAAACAAAGAGCGAGAACTGCTTGGCTGTTGGAAGGGGATCGAAACACAAGTTTCTTTCATCGCTCTGCATCGACAAGTAGACAAAGGAATTCTTTGACTTACCTTCAGGATTCCAATGGACAGGTGATGGACACCATACCAGGTATGAAACATGCAACAAATATTTTTTTCAAAATATTTTTACTGCACCTGCTATCCCTAATCTTGCAGCGCAACAAGAGATACTTAACTGTATCCCCTAGATTATTTCAGTCGAGCAAAACCAAGCCCTTTTCAGACTAGTGGATAAAGATGAGGTGAGGAGCATAGTTTTTAGCATGAAATCAGGGAAATCTCCAGGGCTTGATGGTTTTCCAATTGAGTTCTTTAAGGCTTTTTGGGATGTCATAGGAGAGGATTTAACCAAGGTTGTTGAAGAATCTCATTCAAATAGAACTATGCTTCGGGCTCTAAATCATACTTTCCTCACTTTGATTCCTAAAGTGGGACAAGTCGCTAACCTTGGAGATTTTTGCTCGATTGCTCTCTACAATGTGACCTACAAGATAATCACTAAGTTGATAGTTGAAAGGCTTAAAAATATTATGGACAACATAATATCCTAGGAACAAGGAGGATTTGTGGAGGGGCATCAAATTTTGGATGGATTTATTCTAGCCCAGGAGGCTATCCATTCTATGCAACATTCTAGTCGAAGAGGTATGTTTATTAAATTAGATATGTCTAAGGCTTATGATAGAGTCCCCTGGTAGTTTTTGGATCAAATGCTTGAGAAATTTGGCTTCTCTCAGGAGTGGAGATAATGGATCATGAGTTGTGTCTCGATGGTTTCCTTCTCTGTTCTCATCAATGGCTCCCCCTCGACCCCTTTCCATGCCTCTAGGGGTATTCATCAAGGAGATCCTATTTCCCCATTTCTTTTTATTATTCTAGCAGAAGGATTGGGTAGATTCCTTCAAAGAAATAAGCAACAAGGTCTTTTGGAAGGTGTGCAATTAGGTGAGGAGATGTTAACTCATCTTCAATTTATGGATGATACAGGTCTCTTTGGGGAGGCTAACATTCGGGAGGCTAGAACATTGAAAGCCATTTTAAAAACCTACATGGATGCTACTGGTCAACAGGTGAATGCGGCCAAATCCAAGGTTGTTTTCTTCAATACAGATAGAAGAATCTAGGATCATATTCTATCCATTTTGAGCTTTGCCTAGGGTACCCTTCCACTTGATTACCTAGGGATTCCCCTTCATTTTAAGAGCCTAAGGGTAGTTGATTGGAAAGCTTTAATGGATAGAATCATTGCTAAAGTTAATCATTGGACTCACCATTGGCTTACCTTTGGAGGAAGAATGGCTCTCATCCAATCGGTGATCCAAGCCATGCCTATTTATAAATTCTCCATCCTAGCTGCCCCTATGAGAGTCCTCAAAGAGTTGGATTCGCTTATGAGAAAATTTTGTGGGATGGCCCAAGGATGGGTAAGAAGTGGGCTCTTGTTAGTTGGGATAAAATATGTCAGCCTAAAGCTCGAGGGGGCCTTGGTTTTCGTAAAGCAACTTTAAACAATCAAGCTCTTGCTGGGAAGCTTTATTGGAGATGGATATCCAACAAGGAGGCTTTCTTCAGTAGAGTCATCACTAGTAAGTATTTGGGTTCTATCCCTCATCAAGAAGTTGGCCGCATTCCTCTAAGGGGCCCTGGCTCCATTATTTGGAAGGTCTTAAAAGCTGGTGAACAATTGGTAAAATCTAGACTTTTCTGGAAAGTAGGTAAAGGAGACAAAGCTAAATTTTGGAGTGATTCTTGGGACCAACATCCCCCTTAATCTATGAGTTTCTAGAGTTGCAGCCCTTGCAACAAAGCCTTGAGGGTAGAGGATGGATAAATATGGCTTCATACATTACTTCTCGACAAATTGGAGATTTCTCTTTCTTTCAGTGGAAGAGGTTAGAAGAATGGCCTATTCATGTCCCTCTTCATCAAAGGCTTCTTATTGATAAGATCCTCAAGCAAAGGTGCCTTACAGGAAAGAGGAAGAGGATAGGATTTCCTAGGGCCTTGGTACTCTAGGTGTCTTCACTGTTCATGATGGTTATAATGCTTTGCTCCCTCCTCCGTTGATCCTACAGGATGCCCCATGGGATAGAGTTTGGGTGGCTAAGGGCTAGCCTAAAATTAATTTCTTTGCTTGGGAAGTGATGCATAGGAGTTGTCTCACCTATGATAATCTTATGAAGAGAGGTTTTTATGGCCCTTCCAACTGCATCATGTGTAACTCCCAGGAGGAGACACTTGATCATCTACTTTTCCAGTGTGCATTTGCAAGAGAGTTGTGGAAAAGGTGGTTAGACCTCTTTAAGGTTCACCTAAACTTTCAGGTGACTCTTTCTAATATCTGGGAGATTTGGAAATGCAGAAAATTCAAGAATACCTCCATTCAGCTAGGTTGGTCCCTAGGCCCGAGCTTCATCTGGTGGCACATTTGGCTGGAAAGAAATTCTAGAATTTTTAGAGAGGAGTTCAGTCCAATGGAGTTGGTTTGGCATAAAATTGTTACCAAGATTTTTGAAACTGTCAGAGCTCACTTTAGGGATAAGAAAACTCAGGTGAATGAGGGGACTCCCAAGCCACAGAAGTTGGGACCATGGCAACCCCCTCCCCTAGGTTGGGAAAAGATTAATTCTGATGGTGCAGCTAAGGATAACCCGAGGGCTGCAGGCATTGGTTTTCTCAGAAGAGATTTCAAGGGGAAGATCCTCCATTGGGAGCTAGAGGGTCTTGGAAGGGCTACTAACAATGAAGTTGAAGGCCTGGCTATCAGACAAGGTTCTCTCAATGCTTGGGAGAATGGGGTTAGAAAGATCATAGTTGAGTCTGATTCACAAATTATGGTGGGGCTTCTGGATGCTATTAGAAATTTTAGACCAAAGGCTTGGAGGATAAGAAACATTGTGATCCAAATTAAGTCCATTTGGCAGCAGTTCGAGGATGCCATCCCGGTCTATGTTGATAGATAAAATAATGCAACGGCTGACTTTTTGGCTAAACATGGCAGTGAAAGTCCGGTTGGATACATGCTGAATTCTAATCAGGATAGGGACACTTCTGAATGGTGGGAGGTGAACCAAATGGTTCTTAAATTGGCCAACAAAGACTTAGCTAAGGATGAGGATAGGTCCAGAGTCCACTGAGTCTTGTGGATCAATGGAGGATGAACAATTATTTGTTGGGTTTTTTGCTACCTCTTGCAGCACTCTTTGGCCCTTTTTGGGATAGCACGGGTAGTGTTCGCAGGACTGTCAAGCCTGCTAGGTTTCTTAGGATCAGTGTAAAGCAAAAATGGGAACAGGTTCAAAGTTTCTGCTCTGTAGATGGTACTCAATTTTTTGTTATTTTTGGAGATGTTAATCCGAGTTTTATTCGGATTTTAGGGCTTGCCAAAAGTGGCAGACCTATGACTATAATTTGATTCTTGTTACCTTTTAAAAAAAAAACATCATCTTTTATCAAGAAATACAAATACACACGACCTTTATTATAATTAATAGGTTGACTATAGGTAAGTTTAATCCATGTAAATTATCTTCATTTTTCTAAAATAGCATAATATTTTTTCCTACAATAAAAATGAAAGTAGTATAAAGTGTATTCCTTGCACTCTAGGGTTTCAAGAGTAGCACAATAAAGAAAAAATATGGAGGATATTTAAGAAAATTTAGGGTCTACAAGGCAACATAAGAAAATAATGACTATGGAGAATTATTCGTGCACTTTAGGGGTTTAAAGATAACATAAAGAGAAAAGTGTTTATAAGGCTATTCTTTGCAATTCATATTCTTTAGGGTAACATAAACCTTTAGAAGATAAGTCTCATTATGAATAATATGGAAAAATAGAATAGATTGATGAAGATGAAATTGTTGGTTGGAATGGAAAAATGAGAGGAAGGTCATCAAAGCAATTCACAAGGATATATGGATATTGATTTGGGAAGCCAAATAAAAATTTCACATGTGTTAACAATAAGTCGGGCTAAGTCCACTAATTAAAATAAATGTTATAATGATGAAAATGATATCATGGAATATTAGGGATATGAATAAGATCCTTAAAAAATAGAGTTATTAATAAATTAATAGGTTGTGATATTCTTGAGTTTATTTTAATAAAAGAAATAAAATTAAGTAGTGAGGAATGTAAGGATGCTTTTAAATAGATTGGGAAGATGAGTGATTGTCTAGCAGTTTATTCTATAGAAGTTTCATGTATTATTGCAACAATATGGGACACATGTAAATGGGATGGACAATTGTTAGAAGCAAAAAATAATTGGGTTATTGGACTATTTTGCAAGAAATAAGAAAACATCGAAGTTGGGGTTATAACCATATATACTCCAACTATAGCTACTCCTCATGAAAGATGTTGAAAGGACCTTAGCATATTTTTGTCAAACACAATGATGATTCATAATTGTGATCTATGAATTCTTGAGGGTGATTTTAACAAAGTCCTATCTCCTTTAGAAAAGAAAAATTGTTACTCCAAGATGGTCTAAATCGATGCATAATTTTTTTTCATTTTTCAATTCAAATGGCCTTTGGTATGTTAGTCCTTAAATTTTTCAATATACATGGGATAACATACACATTGGGTAAACTCATATAGCAGAAAGATTAGATAGATTTTTGTTATCCAACACATGGTTGCAAACAAAGTATACAATCTCTTTAGATATTTTATTGTGAGCAGGATCATATCACAAACCCATTATTTTGACTTATGATTTACCTAATAATGGTCATCCAAAACCATCTCAGTTCCAATCTATGTGGCTCCAAGACCCCAATTTCTTCCATATTTTATGTTATGGTGAGATGAAGCAGTTTTTGAAGGATAATATGTGTGTAGATTTGTTGAAAAGATGAAATATTTAGAGGAGTAAATGAAAACTTGGAATGCCAAACATTTCGGTAATATTTTTAAAGAAAATAATGAAATTGAATCCAATCTCAAAAATTTACAAGAGATAGTAGAAATTAATGGAATGGATTAGTATTCTTATGTGAAATAAAAATAATTACTTTCTTCTTGTAATAATGCATTAAAAAAGAGGAATCATACTGGATCAAATTATCTCAAAAGAAATAGCAGAAAAAATCATCACATAAAAAATATTTTAACTCCATGTGGAAGAAATGTTGAGGAAGAAAAATATATAAAGAAGGAAGCAATTAATTATTTCAAAAATATTTTGTCTAGGCAAGATAAGTGTTTGCAAAATACTCTATCAATTATCACATGGGAAAAAATGAAAGCTTGATGAAGAAGATATCCATGGAGGAGCTACATGAAGCGGTTTTCTCTTTCCATCCTAACAAGGCACCTAACCTCGATGGATTTATTGCAAAAAAAATTAAAAGTTATGGGATTTATTGAAGAGTGATATGTTGGTTGCAATTAAAGAGGCCTAGAAAACGAAGGATAAAATGAGTAACTTATTTTTAAAATTATGGTAAATAGTTTGAAGGGTATTTTAGATTTTGTTATCTCATAAGAATGAGGTGATTTTGTTCATGGTAAAAAATTCTTAATGGTGTAATCATTACATAGAAGGCCATACATTCTCTTCATTCCACGAAAATACTACATATGCTTATGAAATTAGATATGAACAACAAATATGATAGGATTTTTAATGTTTTTTACATTATATTCTCAAAAAAAATGGTTTTGATTATAGTTGGTGTGAATGGATTAAATGTTGTTACTGCAATATGAAATATTGTATTTTGATCAATGGTTCTCTTGATGATTATTTTAAGTCATCTTGTGTACTCTGTCAAGGTGATCCACTATCTCCTTATCTATTCATTATTATTTTGGAGGAATTACGAAGAACTTTCTCAAAGGTAAAAATAGAAGGAAACATCAAACAAATTTAGGTTGCAAAAAATGGTATTTCCAAATCTCATCTCCAATTTTATGATGATACTTTTCTTTGAGTCATCCCTAAATTAGTTGGGCCATGAATTTTAAGTCAATATTATCATTCTATGAAAAGGCTATTGGATAGATGGTTAATACTACAAAATCAAATATTTTATAATTAACAATTAATGTGGATATTTTAAGGTTTAAAATTGAAAAATTCATCAACCTACTTGGGTATTTCTTTGTCTCATAAAGGAAATAAAAAGGATCTTCGATTCTCTTTTTTGGATAGATTAAAAACTTTTTTAGTAGGTTGGAAAGGTAAGTTCTTAACTATGGAAAGAAAGTTGCAACTCATAAAGACTACATTGCAATCCATCCCTATTTATAAGATGTCACTTTCAAGATTGCCATTAGGTATACCATCATAAATTAATAACCATGGCAAAAAAGCTACAACTCATAAAGACTACATTGCAATCCATCCCTATTTATATGATGTCACTTTCAAGATTGCCATTAGGTATACCATCATAAATTAATAAAATTCAAAGAAACCTTTTTTTGGAAAGGATGTGAGGGAAAATTTAGGTTTTCTCTTTCTAAGTGAGATAGGATATGTAAAGGAAAGGTTATTGGGGGAGCAAGCTTGCAAAATTGTAGACTTATGGATTTGGCCTTAGGAGCAAATCTTGGGTGGAGATAATTCAAATATCATGGAAAAATAGAAAAAAACATTACTTCAAAAATGTATGGTTCTATTAATACAATAAAATTATTTAGGAAAAGAACCCTAACCAAGGTATTTTCAATATGGAACTTCATATCAAATAGTTTTCAATTGATCAAAAAACATATTATATGGTCAATAAATCAGAGGAATTATGAAAACTTTTTGTCTAATGCTCGGTTGAAGTCTTATCCTTATCTCTAACTCAAAATGATGACCATTGGCTTGGACATGCCTAGCTTGTAAAGGTCTAAAGATCAAATACTATATTAATATGAGAAACAATCCACATCATGGATCTCTATTAGTAACCTGCTTGAAAGAGTGGAACTCAAAAAAATTGCAAATAAACTTAAAAATATGCTTGAAAAGTTTTATTTGTCAGTTATTGCAAGAAAGGATGAGTTGGTATATACTCAGTCAAGTTGAGATATGAGGATTTAGAGCAATTAAATGCTACTACTTCTAAATATTTTCCTTGGAATAATTTTTGGTCATGAGATACTATCCCTAAAGCCTCAATATTACTTTGGTTAGCATTTCAAAGTAAGATTTTTATAGTAGAGAGTCTACAAAGAAAATGATATCATGGACCTTTTAGATGTGCCTTGTGTAAGAAGGATTTAGAAACATTAATTTATTTACTTCTTTATTATCCCTTTGCTCACACCATTTGAGGTCACGTTTTTAAAAATATGAAAATATATTGGGTAGCTCCATCAATATTGAAAGATTTGATGAAATGCTAGATTAATTATTTCAAAGCTAAAGCATTATGTATTATGTGGAGTATTGGTCCTATCATTATTTTTTGGAATTTATGTCTTAAAAGGAATAATAGAATTTTTAAAAATAATCTCAAAATCATATCTAAGTTTGAAACGATATTATTGCCTCTCTTGTAAAATTTTTACATATTTGGTGCTCATCATGGAAAGTCTCAAGTACAAAAAAAATAGATGGTAACATCTCGATTATAATATTTTAACATACATGGAAGAGTCATTTACGATAATGACATTAAAACAATGGATCTACTTCAATCTAGGGTAAAATGAAAATATCTAAAAGGTGGGTTTATCAAAATTAGTTTTGATGATGTTTCTAAAAAATCTAGGAAAAGCCCATGAAGGTGGTGTTTTTCGAAATAATGAAGGCAAAATTCTCCTCACTCACTCAAAATCATATGAAATTTCAACTAACAACTATGCATAGGCTAGGGCACTTTTTACATGGATTAAAATTGCAATAGAAAAAGGATGGAAATATATTTCAATTGAGAGGGATTCACAAATTATCATTAAGACGTGGATATTTGATAAAAAAAAATCATATTATTGTTGATGTTCATCATCTATTATTGGAGATAATATCTTGGAAATGTAAGCATATGTATAGAAAAAAACATTGTGTAGCACATAACTTAGACAATCGTAGTGTTGATCTTCATCTTGGTAAAATTCAAATTTTAGAAGGCAACTAGCCAAGTCAAACTTAATCTTATAATAAAAATGATGTCAGGGGGTTGATTGTAGAAACATAGCACTTTGAATAAGATGAAGAATATATATGATAGGAAAAGAAATAAAAAAATTTGTAATAAAAAGCATGGTTGATATAATTTAATTAATATAACATCAAAAATAATATTTTGGTATTTTTATGGGAGTGACCCCAATAGAAGCCACATATAAGTTATTAAAAAATAACAAACAATTAAATTATTTGAATTTTAAAGAGGAGATTTAAATTTCAATCTTATAAAGGAATACATGCATACTTACTGTAGTGAATTCTCACTACACTCTAAAAATGTTGCATTTGAAAAAGCTTGAAATATGGCCTAAGTAGATGCAAAGTAGTTAGGAAGCAAAATATGAGATGCTAGAAGTCCAAATCAAAAGTTTTGATAGGTACAAAGAAGGTGAAACTTTGAAGATCAAAAGTTTTGAAAATTTTGAGGAAAAGGAAAGAACAAAAGTTTTGATGGTCTATAGAGCATATAAGATATCCGAAGATCGAATGGAAATTTTTTGACTAACGTAAGACATCTAAGAATTCTAAAGTCAGATGACAGTCAATTCTAATTCTAGAAGATCAAGAAAATCTCCCAGGATTAGGTTACCCATGCTCTGATGTTGTAGGAAACTAAATTTTCTTTAGGGGTCTCCCACCCCCAAACCCCTACATGAAGGTTGCAGACCTCCCATACACCCTAGCCAGGGTCATGACCTCGAACCTTGCACACACTACACCAAAAAGGGCTTTAAAAATGATTTTAAACCACCCTTTAAGATCTAAAAAGGTGGTTATTCAATATTCATCTATGAGGGCATCATAAAAATTATGTGACATACAACAATGACAAAAAAACACCTCAAAAGTTTCCCTCTTAGAATCTAAGAGGGTAGTTTAAATTTACCCTCTTAAGGCTACAAGGGCAGTTGTAAACCACCATATTAGGACTAAGAGGGCGGTTTTAAACCACCCTCTTAGGGTTAAGACATCTTAGGCCTAAGAGGGCAATTTGTAACCACCCTCTTAGACCCTAAGAGGGTGGTTTTAAACCGCCCTCTTAGATCATCCTAAGATGATAGTTTAAAATTGTTGTCTTAGGATGACCTAAGAGGGTAGTTTAAAACCTCCCTCTTATGGCATCACCTAAATATATATATATATATAGGATGCAATAAAATCAAAGTCAAGCTTTGGCAACTTTGGAAACAATACCCGCTCCAAAGAGCAAAACAACAATTCCATCTCCCGTTGTTTCCTTTTCATGTGCTATAACTATACCTATATTTATAGTGTATAAGTACAAAGAGCAACTATATCTGTGGTGTATAAGAGCAAAGAGCAACTATGCAAAGCAACTATACCTATAAGTGTATCTGTATCAAACTTCAAAATTCATGTGCTATAACTATGCCTATATATGTAGTAAGAGCAAAGAGAAACTAAAAACCAATAGGAGATATTCCATAGTAAACTACTAATTTCAAAAAAAAAAAGTGAAAATTTAATTTGTTCTTGTTCCTCCAATGCTAAGGATGAAAGAATACAAAAATATTGTTATATCTACTAGCTAGAAATGATTCATGATGATAGAATTGTATAACTTGTTACTTTCCAAATACATATAGTTACAGCCGAGCTTTGGTAACTTTGGAAACAATACCCACTCCAAAGAGAAAAACAACAATTCTAGCTCCTGTTGTTTCCTTTTCATGTGCTATAACTATACCTATATATGTAGTGTATAAGAGAAAATATCAATTGTATCTATGGTGTATAAGAGCAAAGAGCAACTATTCCTATAAATGTATCTATATAAAACTTCAATATTCATGTGCTATAACTATGTGTATATATGTAGTAAGAACAAAGAGCAAATAAAAACCAATAAGGGATGTCCCATAGTAAACCACTAATTTAAAAAAAAAATGTGAAAATTTAATTTGTTCTCATTCCTCCAATGTTGAGGATGAAAGAATACAAAAATACTATTATATCTACTAGCTAGAAATGATTCGTGATGATAGAACTGTATAACTTGTTACTTTCCAAATACATATAGTTACATTTGAGCTTTGGTAGCTTTGGAAACAATGCCCACTCCAAAGAGCAAAACAATAATTCCAGCTCCCGTTGTTTCCTTTTCATGTGTTATAACTATGCCTATATCTATAGTGTATAAGAGCAAAGAGCAATTGTATCTATGGTGTATAAGAGCAAAGAGCAACTATACCTATAATTGTATTTGTATCAAAATTTAAAATTCATGTGCTATAACTATGCCTATATTTGTAGTAAGAGCAAAGAGCAACTGAAAACCAATAGGGTATATCCCATAGTAAACCACTAATTTCAAAAATATATGTGAAAATTTAATTTATTCTCGTTCCTCCAATGCTAAGGATGAAAGAATACATAAATATTGTTATATCTACTAGCTAGAAATGATTCATGATTATAGATATGTATAACTTGTTACTTTCCAAATACATATAGTTACAGTCGAGCTTTGACAACTTTGTAAACAATACCCACTCCAAAGAGCAAAACAACAATTCTAGCTCTCGTTGTTTCCTTTTCATGTGTTATAACTATACCTATATCTGTAGTGTATAAGAGCAAAGAGCAACTGTATTTGTAGTGTATAAGAGCAAAGAGCAATCATAAATCTAAATCTCACTACCAAGACTAACCAATATTTACAACTCATTAAGGATTGACATCTAGGATTTTCCTAATTGAAATGCAACCATCCCTCAAGATGGGTCTTGAATTGGGACTCGAATAGGAATTGAAACAAGAACTGAAGGGTGATTTCTAGAAGCAACAAACAATCATGTTAGAAACATCACCAATAAAAATATATTACATTTTAAATAACTTTAGTGCAAGCTACTACAAGCACTTCTCTTAAAACATGTCCATAGGGATACCTCTTGCAGCTTCTTTATGTGCCCTTTTGATTCAATTGGAAAGTGTCGAAGCATGAGGAATAGTTTGTCAAAGATCTTGATAATGAGACCAAAATATTGTAGCAACTAAATTGAAATAACAAAAAAATGGTTAACCGACAACCCACCCCTATAGTATAACCTGATAGTGACATTATCAAGTTATTGAAAACCTTGGACCTTACTATTAACAAATATTAAAGCATATGTTTACCTGCCACCATAAAGCAAAAAACCCAACGCTGCAAAGAAAGAAACACCTAGAAACACCATTGTCCAAATTGTAAAATGTGAAAACAAGTAATCAAGTCATCAAAATCCATTAGGGATAAGCATGTCTGTGTCCACCTATCTCTATTTAACAAAATTTCAAATTGCCTTGGAATATTTAGCAGTTATTTGGTTCACTTTGCCCAAATGAAAGAATTCAGACCTGCAAAGAATATCTTCGATATAAATTGTATAGGTGATATTCAGATTGGATGGCGACTTCTCTTAATACTCAATAATATAGTTATAATACACCTTGCCTCTGAACTACCAGTTTTTCACTCAAACATTATGTTAACCAAATTATCAAATCACCATCTTAAGTTGGTTGAAATTGTGCAAGAAATAAATAGAAATATAATTTTATCATAAGAAAAAACAAATAAAAAAATAAAGACCTTTACAATTATTTGGTATGTTGTCAGAACTTAAAATTCTAATCATTCTCTGCATTATAAAAAAATTATGAAAATAAAAATATCCATTCAATGATCATATTAATAAAATGAAATATATTGATGACTTACATTGCTAGAGGTGAAATATAAGAAACTAATGGTATAGGTATTGTAGCAATATTCAATCATGTCAATTCCTGCTTGATTTTGGATAATTTTGGTAAACCATAGATCTTAACACCAAGGCAAGTGATGTTGCTTCAACTATAAACCAGATAAGTTGTAGTTACATGCTAATGTTCCTTTTTGGACCTGGCCATGGCTTATTTTGGTGGCTTTAAAACAAATGGTACTAGTGTCCCTACATAGTGGACACTACTATATGAATCCAATGTCTCATGTAGGCTCAATACCTTGGACACATTGGACGAAGTGAGTTAGAGGTATGGCTGAAAAGAAGTTGTAAACTTTATTTTTAAAGAATAAGACTATGACTCTATCAACCTAGCAACATCCGAGGAACATAAAACTTGGTATAATTTGACAGTATTATTCCCAGACAGGGTTAAGTACACAAACTATAATATTTTCCATATAAATTTCTAAAACTTAACACAATTGAATCACGTTAAATAATATTTAAAAAAAATACTTATTCATAAAATCCATTATAATTAGTTAAAAATATGGCTATAGATATGTTAATGGAAAATTATTATTTCAAGTGCAATTCTTATTTATAGATATAGGTGAATGGACAAGCTGAGCCCTCCATATAATGAGAAGATATCTAAACATCCCTACCCACCCCAACCATCAGAGATGAGGCAAGAGGGTATCCTAATACTTCCATCAGATACATAAATATCCATCTATGCAAATCAAGTACTACTGCTAAGGACTATGACTAAGAGTCAAACCTTCTTGTATTTGATTGGTCAACCTCATGCTTAGGATACCTACTTGCCTCACTCTTAGCTTGGCTACCCATTTTTTATAAAAAATATTTTATATAGGCCAGACAATGAAAGAGCCCACAACATACTTCATTGTGGCCATCTCATCATTACTTCTAAACAAGATTTTTTCCTCTTTATGGGCGACGTGTACATTAAATTTCCAATAACCTTCACCCAAACGTTGACAATGTACAAGGTCTTCGGGGTCAGTACTAATCACCATGCCTTCAGCCACTATATTATCCTTATGGATCTGAGTCAAGTAGCAATCTCTTCTCTCAGTTTGAGTGATTAGTGTCATTGTTGGAGCTAAATTTGACTCAACATCAAATACCCCTAATTTAAAAAATTTGGGTTCGATAAATTTACCAAATGTTGTGGTCTTAGTTGCTTTCTCATCTGATAACTTGATTTTCAATGGTTTAGTCCCTAAGAGCAGTTATAAAAATTATCATCTTAATCAAATCAAAAGTCGTGGCCTTAACCGTTAATAAAATTTTCCTTATGACCGTTAATCTTATCAAATAATTAAATGTTCACTAAATTGCCTTAGCCGTTGAGCCTCTCCAATTTATTAAAAGGATTGTAATTTGTGAATCAAATAATAAGTCCCCCTAAAAATACCTTGGTCCTTATTATAACATTGATCAAAGGGTTCCGACCTAAATAAAATGAACAAACCCCTAAGTCCTTGGGTCACTAATAATTTTGATAAAACGTTTGAACCTAAGTACATGAGCCTAAGGTTTAATATTTTAACATGGGCAAGCAAGGGTATGCACCCCCTTCGTGCTTAAATATCGAGCAGGTCCAAAGATTTGAACTTTAGTGTTTCACCCTCCAAAATCGTACGGATGCACTCGCATGAACAGCTCAGGTTTTTTAAGTCAATAACGTACCATGGTCAAAAAGGTTTTATCATAAGGTCTAAAGATACTAAATTGAGGATACACACCCCCTTTGGGTAAGCATCGATCACCTTGGGTAGATCCAAAGGCAGCACTCAAATCCTTCTTGATCGAACGAACGCACTTTCATAAGATAACTAAGGGTTAAGTCAAGCAAGTCAATAATATGCCATGGTTAAAAAGGTTTTATCATAAGTTATAAAGAGATTAAATATTAAGGGTTACATGCCCCCATTGAGTAAATATTGTGTGAATAAAAAAGGATCCAAGGGCAGCGCTCCATTGTGATTAATCGGATGATCGCGCTAGCTCAGAGTGTAAAGGTGTTAACATTAAATATATTAAGTATATCAAAGATTAATTAAATCACTAATCATGATTAACAAGGGTCTTAATATGTTGATAATTGTTCCCCTCCCGTATAATCAAAGTTTAATAAGTTTAAAAAGTATGTGCCCTTTGAATTGTATTCATGTAGGACAAAGAAGATCTACGGCTACGCTTGATCGGGAATTAATCCAATGGATGCACGCTCCCCGATGAAGTCAACATTGGTCACACACCATTTTGACTAAAGCATAAGAAACTTCAAAAGATCCAACGACTGTGATTATTCGTCGATCCGATGAACTGTTGGAAATTTGAGTTAATTTGAGGTATTTTATGTTGTCATTGATGTCACATGGATCACATTTGGTTTTGGTGGCAAAAATATTTCATAAATAAGCATTTATGATATTTTGGAAAGCATGGATATTTACAGGGTTTTTATGAAAACCAAGGCAGGCAAAATAAAAGGTTTTATTTAAAACCATGGTGGGCTTATGTGGAAAGGGCTTTTCTTAAAAGCCAAGGTGGAATTTTGTTTCATCGAAAAAGGACCTCCGGTGATGAAGATATTAAAGTTTAAAGTTTAAGTTTAAATTAATGGAGGGCCGACCTATGTGCAATTAATGGAGGTTGGCATATATATATATATTTTTTAAAGGTTTCAATTTATTTTGGAAAGGGGGCATATTATATATCGTCGGAAAGCTTATTTCGAGGGCTATTTGACTAACTTATTTAGAAGGAGAAATAAGGTGTGTGTAAAGAGATATTTCTGATTTTGCAAAGGGGTTCCAAAAGTGAAGTTTGCCTTGTTCTTTTTCAAGAGGATTAATTCTTTCATGAGGTGACAAGGTATGCAATATTGTGATTTATTTTATTTTATGGTATAAGTGGTTTTGGGAGTGAAAAGGTTATGCAATGTTTTGATTTATTTTATTTTATGGTACAAGTGGTTTTAGGAGAGATAAGGAAGTTGTGCAATTAAAGGCCTTGGTGATGATTATTGAAAAGTGGAGTAATGTTGATTATTTTGTGATCTACTAACCCTTGTGAAGATTGGCAAAAGAATTTTGTGATTGTGGCAGATTTACAAAGAGGTTTTTTCATCTTCATAAAAGGTATGGGCACATTCTCCTATTGATTGTTTATGGTGGTTGATTTCTGAAATATCATTGGAGGGAAAAGGATTGTTTGTGGTTTCCTTTTCGAAAGTGGTTGGTTGAATGCTTCAAGGTTTTCTGAATTGAGAGTTGTGTCTAAACCTTGTTTGATAAGCATAGTTGTTGAAGCCCATTGGTTGTGAAAGAACTTGAGTTAGAAAAGAACATGAGTATCATTGTTATGTGAGATTTGTGGTTGAGCATTGTTGGAAACATTTGAGTTGGTTGATACATACTTGGACTAGGGTTGTGTGAGAAAGAGTTGTCCCTTGTGATGATTGGTTGAGTTGAGTTGATTGAGCCTAGTCAAGTGATGTGTGAAGTGATTGTTCAAGTTCTATGAAATAAACTATTCCATTATTCTATGTTGAGTTGAGATTGAGGTTAGAACATATTGAGTCTCTAACAATTATCTTTATGGTTCTATGAGTTGATTTGAGTTGAGTTGAGATTGATTTGAGGTTGAGAGTAGTTATAGAACATATTGAGTCTCTAAAAATTCTCTTTATGCTTCTATGAGTTGAGTTGAGATTGATTTGGGTTGAGAGTGAGATTAGAACATATTGAGTCTCTAACAATTCTCTTTATGCTTCTATGAAGTTAATTTGAGTTGAGATTGCCATTCATTGTTGAGTTCATTTTGAGTACTACTTGAGCATGATTGATTGAGCCTTTGAGAAGGCCTTTGGGACAGATTTGAGGATAGTTTTGGGATAGATTTGTGGATAGTTTTGGGCAAGTTCTTGGTGAGCTTGCTAGAGAGATTTGGGCAAGTTCTTGGTGAGCTTGCTAGAGCATATTTGGGCAAGTTCTTGGTGAGCTTGCTAGAGCATATTTGGGCAAGTTCTTGGTGAGCTTGCTAGAGCATATTTGGGCAAGTTCTTGGTGAGCTTGTTAGCAGATTTGACAAGTTCTGTGTGAGCTTGTTAAGCAGGTTCTATGTGAGCCTATTGAGCAGGTTCTTAGTGAGCCTATTGATAGAGCTTTGGAGGTGATAGAGTATAGAGGATAGAGTCTCAGTGGATAGAGATCCAACAACCAACATAGTTGAAGATAGATCTGAGTGAGGAGTCTTCAAGTGGAGAGAGGTCCACCAATTAGTGCAGCAGAGAGACAAAGTCTTCTAGAAGATCACATAGCCAGAGCAGAAGGGGAAAGAGTTCTCCTATGGAAGAGATCCATGAACTTGAGATTAGGGGATCAACATCTCCTTTGGATAGAGATCCATAAACATTGTAATTGGGAGTGATTCCCAAAGAGATTGATTGAGAAAGTTTTAGTAAAATATTTTCTCCATGGAGTAGCCCACATTGGGTGAACCACGTAAATTGTGGTGTCTCTATTGTGTATGGTTTCTATGCATTGCTTTGATTACTGCTATTGATACTACTATCTTTACACAACATAATATTGAATTGGAAGAAAAAGTAAAAAGTGGTCTTATACTGTTCACCCCCCTCTCAGTATAAGCTTGTGTTCTTCAATTGGTATCAGAGTGGGTTCCTTCGAAAAGGCTAACAGCTTGAGGGCAGATTCTACAAAGAACACAGATGGCTTCATAAAAAGGATTATCTTCAAATAAGGCTCCATTGTTTGATGGTAACAATTATGCTTTCTAGAGCATGAGAATGAAGAACTACTTGATATCACAAGGATATGAGGTATGGCAGATGGTTGAAAAAGAGTATAAGGTTGAAGGTGATCCCGAGGAAGATAAGACTACTAGGAAATTGGTTGAGATCAATGCAAGAGCAATGAATTGTATTTTGAGTGGGCTACGTGAGATAGATTTTGCAAAGGTCATGGTATGTACTTCAGCTAATGAGATGTGGACCAAGTTGAGGAATACTTATGAAGGAGATTCCAAGGTAAAGTTGGCAAAACTACAAACTCATAGAAAAATATTTGAGGAATTGAAAATGGAAGATTCTGAAGATATTGCAAAGTTCTTACTTCGAGTTGATGAGATTACTAACACTATGAGAGGCCTAGGTTTTGAGATGAAAGAATCAGAAGTTACTCAAAAGGTTTTGAGATCACTTCCCATGAAATATGATGCAAAGGTTTCAGCAATAGAAGAAACAATGGATATCAACAAGTTAACAATGGAAGAATTGCAAGGTACTCTCACAACTTATGAGATGAGGGTAAGTAAGCATCAAGCTCCAATAAAAGAGATTGCATTCAAGGCTTCAAAAAAAGAGAAAGGGAAAGTTTCAGAAATAGATAGAGTTTTAGAAAATGATGAGGAAGCTAACTTCATCAAAAGGAATAAGGACTCAAGGAATTTCAGAGATATAAGGAAAGTCAGGTGCTACAAGTGTGGTGATCTTGGTCACTATGCATACAAGTGTCCACATGAAGAAATCAGTGATGATGAAAAATAGGGTCATAGAAGAAAAGAATATGGAAAGCATAAGCATGACAAAGATGACAGATTCAAGCAAAATAGGTATGAGAAGAAGAAAATTTTTCGTAAGGCAAAGAAATCTTACTACATTGTAGAAGCAAGTGATAGCTCAGATCATAGTGATAGAGACAATTCAGATGATGAAAAGGAAGAGCATTTATTCCTAGGAATAGAAGGTGAAAGAGAACAATGTTTTGTGTGTGGTCAAAGAGATCACAGATCAGGATATTGCAATGGTTTCAGTGATAGTGAAGATGAGATGACACATCAAGAAAATATGCATGGTCAAAGAAATCTTGAGAGTTTGTTTGCTATAGAAGATTATAATGATCTTAGTGATAGTGAAGATGAAGAAGGGTTTTTCTATGGAATAAGAGAAGTAGAAGAAGAACATTCACTCCAAATAGAAGAAGTTAAACAAGAGGATAATGTCTCAGTTGATCTAAAGGAAGACTTCAATGTTATCCATGAGCAACTACAAGAGGTTAAGGAGAATCTAAAAGAATTGAGATGTTCCCTACATGAGAAGTTTGATCCATCACATGACTCAAAAGGTCAAGATATTTGTACTAAGAAGGAAACATGTATTTTAGAGGCTATAGAGATGGATGCCAAGTTGCTACTTGACACAAATGAAGAGAAAGAAGAGGAAGATTCCAAAGCACCAAAGGTCCCATATTTCAGGTTTGGGGAATCACACTCAAAAGGAAAGGAAGTTCTAAAATATGAAAGCAAGGAAGCACCTAAGATTTGTGAGGAAAGTTCCAAAGTTCCTATGGCTCCAAATATTCAGTTTGGATCTTGTTTTGAGATAGGTGAATCAAGTTCAAAAGGAGAAGAAACTCTTGAAGAGAAAGGCAAGGAAGAAACTTAAGGAAGAGGATTTAGATACTACAAAGAAGGTTCAAGGATGTAATGCACAAGTTGAAGATGATCATAAGGATAATGGTCAAGAAAGGGCTATACACTGCAAGGGATCCATGGATCAAAGAAGTTTGATTTTGCTAGAAGAAACTTCAAAGGAAGAAGGTATGATTTTCAGGGACATTGCTTCTCATGTAACAGGATTGGTCATAAAGCTTTTCAGTGCAAAGGAAATGAGCAACATGGTTTTGGTTTTAGAGCTACACAATTCAGAAGTCATGGTCATAATGGTCATGAAAATAGAGCTTCACAATACAGGGTTCAGGAAAGGAATGGATATGGAAATTACTTCAAGAAAGAATTCAGGACATGGGCACCATCCAAAGGCTACAATATCAAGTGTTTTAATTGCAATAACTTTGGGCATATTGCAAGATGGTGTAGGACTCAATTCCAAATAGGTTCAAGGCAAGAAGGTCAAACAGGTTCTAGACAAGAAGATCAAGTAATTCATCAAGAGAAGGATATCAGAAAAACATGGAAGGAAGTTGATAGAGGAAAGAAACAATGTGATATGGGAGTAAAAGTACTCCCACCCCAAAATTAATCACCTCAAGAGAGAAGGGGGTGAGGGGGCTAAGCTTAAGAGTCATATCTTTTAGCCCCATAGGTGTCCCTTTTGCCATTGATGTCAAAGGGGGAGAGATTTGAGTAAGGGGAAGAGCATTGAGTTAGGGGGAGCAGCCTCCAAAGAGAGCATTGAGTTAGGGGAGCAGCCTCCAAAGAGAGTATTGAGTTAGGGGAGCAGCCTCCATAGAGAGTATTGAGTCAGGGGGAGCAACTTTGATTCTCAGAGATGGTTTTTGCAGTGATTGTGGTGTTTGCATTAGAGGTGTTGCCATCAATGACAAAGGGGGAGATTGTTGGAAATTTGAGTTAATTTGAGGCATTTTATGTTGTCATTGATGTCACATGGATCACATTTGGTTTTGGTGGCCAAAATATTTCATAAATAAGCATTTATGATATTTTGGAAAGCATGGCTATATACAGGGTTTTTATGAAAACCAAGGCAGGCAAAATAAAAGGTTTTATTTAAAACCATGGTGGGCTTATGTGGAAAGGGCTTTTCTTAAAAGCCAAGGTGGAATTTTGTTTCATTGAAAAAGGACCTCCGGTGATGAAGATATTAAAGTTTAAAGTTTAAGTTTAAATTAATGGAGGGCCGACCTATGTGCAATTAATGGAGGTTGGCATATATATATATATATAAAGGTTTCAATTTATTTCGGAAAGTGGGCATATTATATATCGTCGGAAAGCTTATTTCGAGGGCTATTTGACTAACTTATTTAGAAGGAGAAATAAGGTGTGTGTAAAGAGATATTTCTGATTTTGCAAAGGGGTTCCAAAAGTGAAGTTTGCCTTGTTCTTTTTCAAGAGGATTAATTCTTTCATGAGGTGACAAGGTATGCAATATTGTGATTTATTTTATTTTATGGTATAAGTGGTTTTGGGAGTGAAAAGGTTATGCAATGTTTTGATTTATTTTATTTTATGGTACAAGTGGTTTTAGGAGAGATAAGGAAGTTGTGCAATTAAAGGCCTTGGTGATGATTATTGAAAAGTGGAGTAATGTTGATTATTTTGTGATCTACTAACCCTTGTGAAGATTGGCAAAAGAATTTTGTGATTGTGGCAGATTTACAAAGAGGTTTTTTCATCTTCATAAAAGGTATGGGCACATTCTCCTATTGATTGTTTATGGTGGTTGATTTCTGAAATATCATTGGAGGGAAAAGGATTGTTTGTGGTTTCCTTTTCGAAAGTGGTTGGTTGAATGCTTCAAGGTTTTCTGAATTGAGAGTTGTGTCTAAACCTTGTTTGATAAGCATAGTTGTTGAAGCCCATTGGTTGTGAAAGAACTTGAGTTAGAAAAGAACATGAGTATCATTGTTATGTGAGATTTGTGGTTGAGCATTGTTGGAAACATTTGAGTTGGTTGATACATACTTGGACTAGGGTTGTGTGAGAAAGAGTTGTCCCTTGTGATGATTGGTTGAGTTGAGTTGATTGAGCCTAGTCAAGTGATGTGTGAAGTGATTGTTCAAGTTCTATGAAATAAACTATTCCATCATTCTATGTTGAGTTGAGATTGAGGTTAGAACATATTGAGTCTCTAACAATTCTCTTTATGCTTCTATGAGTTGAGTTGAGTTGAGTTGAGTTGAGAGTGAGTTTAGAACATATTGAGTCTCTAACAATTCTCTTTATGCTTCTATGAGTTGAGTTGAGATTGATTTGGGTTGAGAGTGAGATTAGAACATATTGAGTCTCTAACAATTCTCTTTATGCTTCTATGAAGTTAATTTGAGTTGAGATTGCCATTCATTGTTGAGTTCATTTTGAGTACTACTTGAGCATGATTGATTGAGCCTTTGAGAAGGCCTTTGGGATAGATTTGAGGATAGTTTTGGGACATATTTGTGGATAGTTTTGGGAAGTTCTTGGTGAGCTTGCTAGAGAATTTGGGCAAGTTCTTGGTGAGCTTGCTAGAGTAGATTTGGGCAAGTTCTTGGTGAGCTTGCTAGAGTAGATTTGGGCAAGTTCTTGGTGAGCTTGCTAGAGCATATTTGGGCAAGTTCTTGGTGAGCTTGCTAGAGCAGATTTGACAAGTTCTGTGTGAGCTTGTTAAGCAGGTTCTGTGTGAGCCTATTGAGCAGGTTCTTAGTGAGCCTATTGATAGAGCTTTGGAGGTGACAGAGTACAGAGGACAGAGTCTCAGTGGATAGAGATCCAACAGCCAACACAGTTGAAGATAGATCTGAGTGAGGAGTCTTCAAGTGGAGAGAGGTCCACCAGTTAGTGCAGTAGAGAGACAGAGTCTTCTAGAAGATCACATAGCCAGAGCAGAAGGGGAAAGAGTTCTCCTATGGAAGAGATCCACGAACTTGAGATTAGGGGATCAACATCTCCTTTGGATAAAGATCCATAAACATTGTAATTGGGAGTGATTCCCAAAGAGATTGATTGAGAAAGTTTTAGTAAAATATTTTCTCCGTGGAGTAGCCCACATTGGGTGAACCACGTAAATTGTGGTGTCTCTATTGTGTATGGTTTTTGTGCATTGCTTTGATTACTGCTATTGATACTGCTATCTTTACACAACATAATATTGAATTGGAAGAAAAAGTAAAAAGTGGTCTTATACTGTTCACCCCCCTCTCAGTATAAGCTTGTGTTCTTCACAAACACAGGCTTGTCAAAAGTAACAGAGGATAAATAAAAGGTTTATATGTGCTCATTTTTTAAATTCTATGCAGATCTAAAAAATATCAACTATTGCACTCAAATCTACGATTATTCTATGACCATGTGCACAAAGAGCCAAATGACAAGTAGAGCATCCATATGAGTGGTGGTTAACAAGATTGCACCTTCATGGAATCCAACAGTAGCGCATACCCCAAGTCAAATCCAACAATGACACTTTTTTAGCAGTGGTCAGAGATTAACGGATCATTCATGATTAGGACTAAAGTCAAAGCAAAATATCAACGACTACACCCAATCCCACCCAAATCCAATGATGACGATCCATTGAGGTGACCAAACGATAAAATGGTAAAGGTTATTGGGTAATCACGAGGTAAAACAAAAGCTAATCATGATTAGTAAGGGTTCTAAACACATGGTTAATCATCCTTTTTTTTTATTAATCATCGCTATATAAATATTACTAAGGCCTAAAAGAAGAATTATATCATAAGGCCTTAGGCGCCCGACCATTAAGCTTTATAAACTAATATCTAAGAAAATCAATGACTACGTTAAAATCCAAGTTGATCTTATGATCACGCATCTTTCATAATAGTCCAAATCATGGACATTGGATGGATCAAAGGATATCGATGGTCGTACTTAGCCACTGATCAATATGATGGCTTCACTCATTATAGATCCTTCAACCAATAAAGTCGTTCATTCGAACAAAGGTTAACAACCTTCAATATTCACCAGAATTTGACGATTGTGCTCAATCCAAAATAGATTTAACGGTCGTGCTCTCATGGAGTCATCAGACATTGACAAGTCAAAGATAGAGGATATTAAAGTGCACATCATATATTGATCCAACGGTTGCCCCCTATCCCCACTCAGATCTTATGGTTGTGTTTTAATCAAGATGATCCAATTAAAATAGAGCACACATCATGGGCTAATCTGATGGTTGCACTTAATATTGATAGAATCTAACGATCATGCTTTTTCAAAAGTGGTCAAATTTTAACAAGGCAGTCGTCAACGAAGTTGTAGTCAAAACTAGATCTGATATTCGTGCTTGTTTATACCTAGATCCAACGATGGTGCTTTGTCAAGGACACTTAATGAAGATAAAGTAAAGCACACAACTTTGATTGATCTAAAGGCCGCACTTGATCCTACCTAGATCGAATGATAGCACGCATCCAAGGTGACCGAAGGTTAGTATAATTGAGGCTTTTGGTCAGATAATTAATTAAATGTATTATTAAAGCTAAAGTGAGAGCTAAATCATGATTTATAAGGGTTTAATATGTTGGTGATTTTCCCCCTTCATCCACTAAACCTTCATGCATGTTTTGAAGATCCAATGGGCGCACAAGTCTGATTTATGATCTAATGATGATCAAAATATAAAGGCTTATGTTTTAATAGAAAATTATTAATGATGGTAAATCAGAATTATATGTGGTATAATACCTTTATTTTAAGGTCAAGTTGATGATTATATAATTTTAAATCTAAGTATTTTGATTCAATACTGCTTCTAACCAGAGTATTTCAAACTTGATACATATGACTAACCTTAGTATACATATATTATGTCGTATGGCTAACAATCATGCAGGATCATAGAGATCAATGGTGATAAATTGAAATCAACAAGGTCTAACGGTAATATTGGCATGGGATACTCATAAAGGTAAGTGTTACGACTATGGCTCCTTAAACTTTAGTTATTCTCTAAGTAATTGTGATGATAAAACTTGGGTTAAGGTAATTCAGTTACACAGTCGACCAAACATGCAAATTAGCAAATTTTTATGGGCACACACTTCAATGAGTGGATCTAACAATTGATCCCCAGAATGATGACCATTTTTTAACGGTATATCTTCTTTTGAAAATTGACTCCTATAAAAGGTCAAGGTGGTAGAATGCCTCATAAAAATTCTTGTGAAAGCTATCGCCACCACATTCATAATGCCACGTCAGGAGAGGAAGCAGCTCAGTGAACAATAACAACACTATAAATGATTAAAGGTACACAAATCAAAGACCATCATGGGGGTATGAACCGAGGAAGATCACATGTCATAACTACTCAATATTAGAAACAACACAATGACAAGTATCCATTGGCCAATTTCAAAAGGAAGCTGGTGACACTACATTAATAATGCCTTGTGTGAAGATTGTGAAGCCACTCCTCTGTAAATTACTTAAACCTCCACTCTCAAACACATTACTGTCCTGATTATTTCAAAGTAGAAAAATTGTTGTAGACAAATAGAGAGCTGAAGAGTTACCATAGACAAGTGAGAACTCAGAAAAATGTGTTACTATGAGTTGAGTTGTTATCTATAAGAAAAATGACTGCTTGGGGAAATGCTTTCGCACCAAAGGACACATTGGAGGTTGTGAAATTCATCACAGATCAGACCCCGTATGCTAAACTCTCTGAAAAATTTATTGTTGCAATGGGGATGTATGATTTCTTCAAACAATATACAAAAGACAAGAAGCTCACACTAAATCAACAATATGAAATCAAGAACACCTATATTCGGAGCTTCGAGTCCATCGAAGAGAATTTACAATGCTACCCTCCAATGTTGGTGGATTTGTTTCACAAAGCAAGGAGATTGTAGAACAAGAGACCCCCTAAAAGCAATAGATGGATGAGCAATGTTGGGAAATTAATATGTCCTAGAGTATACTACTCCATGGACCTCATAGTGTGGTTGATAATGGCATACAACAAGAACACCAAAAATTTTAGGGAGATCGGCCAGTGTTCAATATTACACCCAGGCATATCAGGGAAGTTTTCAATATTATGCCTTTGAACACGTCGCTAATCCATCAAGTAATTCAAATATAGTCTAGTAGGTTAACTAAATTAGAGTCATTTAAAATGAAGCACATGAAAATTTTTAGTATGAATTCCCTATTAGAAAACTGCATTTAAGCCCTAGATCGAGGATTTTTGTGATATGATTAACATCATCCTAGGAGTATCAAGACTCAATGTGGTTTGGATGGATGTATTGTATTTAGTAGCATAGAGTAATAGGAGTGCAAACCCTCCCATCTATGCCTAGGAAGAGGAGTTAAAAAAAAAATGCATGGGGAGTTGAGATAACTAAAAAGGGTTATTTTGGAGCAAAGGAGACAGATGCCCCATTTCTCCAACTACTCGATTCTCATGCATATATTGGTTGTACAAGGGGAAGAATATAGTAAAAAGAGTCGACAGACTATTGATATTCCATACGTTCAAACTAGATTTTGGAGGATACACGAGGGATGTACTCATCTAGGCTGGTTTTGCGATAACTTCATGGTGGAAATTCATTGGATCTTAATGGGCGACATGCTTGAGAGGTTAGATCCTGGGATAAAAACATTTATTAAAGAAAATGAAATAGGAGATTATTTATTCTCAGAGGTTTTCACATACATAAGGCTCTATGGGGCCAAGATTCCCCCTAAGGTGTTGCCCATGTACTGCCCATTCTCCTTAGCTACACTAGAAATAGCGAGACAAGTGACAAAAGAAGCCAATATGAGATAAGCTAAGAAGCATGGTCGGGTCCCCTGGTTCAACATGCCCTATAAATTTAGATATTACATATTCGTAGGATATCCGGCCATGTACAAAGGCATGTATGATCTAGAAAGCCTAGATTTCGAAGAAGTGACTTGGAGACCCTATGATCCTTTGAAAAAATACAGGGATATGATGAAACACAAATATGCCTAGGTCGAGCACAGAAAAGACCCATATGAATAAGCGTTGTTGGAAGCAATAGAAAAGGGGAAATTTTTTCAAAGGGTATGGAGTGCTTTCCCATTCAATCAAAGGGGAAATTCATAAATCCACCAACCATATGAATACCCCACAGAGCTGAACTCAATAAGGAGGATTACTATAGAATCAACAACCCCAATCTTCTCCCCTCCTACTCAAACAATCCGAGAGGACCCTATACTAGAAATTATAGAAGAACAGGGTATTGAAAAAATAGAAGTTACGGTGAATACAATAGATATAGTAGAACACCATATTCAATTCTCGAAAGGCCACCAACTCAGTATAGAAGTGACACCCAATACTTCACAAGAAACTCTTGCAAGGCTTCATGCAAAGAAAGGAAAAGAGATTGTTACAGGACCATCCCAAGAATTGAAAATTCTAGAAAAACAAGCTATGGTCCCTATTCTTGATCAAATGTTGGCCATAACCAATGTAAATAAGTTGGCCCCTCAGGCCATTCCCACCTCGATGAAGATTAATGACAAAGAAATACCAATTCCATCTGTAACACAAATGAAATCCGGTGGTTTTGGAGAAATATTGAGAGATCATAGGGTAGAAAAGTAATAGGTTGTATCTACCCCTAAGGTAAAGAGGCCTAAGCTGGCTCTGACCTTGACAAAGGTTACATTAAAAAGTGTCAAAGAAGAAATTGTTTTTAGTGTTGCTAATGAAAAATAACTACAAACAATAGCAGGGATGGGTGGCATGGTAGAAAGTTTTGCTGCAGATATGGATAAAGACAAGTCCAGGTCATCTATAGCATAAATATCCATACCTGCTCCATAGGAACCAATGATTCTCACTGTTGATGATCAAACAGGGAAGGTTTCAATGCGGGGGAAAGAAGCTAACATGGTCAAAATAAACAAAGCTATGACTGCACAGACTTTAGACCATCTGCTTCAAATGAATAATGAATTGAGAATTCAGTTGGAAATCAGTGACAAAGAAAAGGTAGAGATACAAGCCTTAATAAATAATACGAAGGAACAGTTAGCTAAGGCATTTGCCCCACCTGTACAACCTCTTGGGTCAAGAAAATAAAAAACTATGCGGACTATTTGTCTAAAATCAAAAAAGAAATGTCGTTTAAAATTAAGGATAGGATCCATGGAATCATATATATGTTTAGGCAAATCAGAGTGATCCAATTTACTGCTAAGGAAATGAAGAGTCTGCTATACCAGAAAGAGAAACTGGAAGTCATACATCCTACTCTCCATCTGATGGCAATTTTTTTGAAGAAATGCGAAATAAAGAAGTGATATTAATAGATGAATCTAAGGTAAAAAATAATATTGAATTCATGAAAGCATCAATGTTTGAAGTAAACAAAGAAAGGTGGTATAATGATGCTGCATAAATGTTTGCCCTGTTAAATGATATAAGAGAAAAGCTGGCAGAAATTGGGTTGTCATTAGAGGAATTCTTGGAAATTGCTAGCATAGAAGACCTTCTTATGAACAAGATCGAAGGGTTTGACTGTGAACCTGATGATGACACAACAATGGCCAGGGAAACTACCTTCTTGGTAAATACTGTGGATTCCCTTGTTACCCAGTATGAAAATAATAAGGCTTATATCAGCATACAGAAGAACATAATCCTTCAAGAAATGAATATGTTGAGATTTTCTATGACCTTTAATATTTATGCTTGGAAGCTTATTGAGAAACAAATTAGAGGGTTGCAACAGAGCAAGAAAAATAAAGAAATCAAAATATGCAATCTACATTTGGAAATGGATTCACCCCTAGAAGAAGAAATAAAAAGTACTCAGGGGGGAGAAACTTCAAAAGCAGGGAGTCAGTCAGGGAGCGAAGAAGGAATAGAAGAAGAAGACTTTTCAGGCACTGAGATTACCGGTTGAACAAGTAAAGACTAAAGGAGTCCTAGCGGAGTATACAAAATAGAAAAAAAGGGGGTAATGGAAGATAGTTTTACAAGTTTTAAAATAAGATCAAACCAAAAAGTGACAAATGTAAGGCCCAAATGAGGCCAAAAATAATAGATTCAAGAACCTGGAGCTATAAATACACCAACTACGGTCATAATCTGCATCAAGCATTAGAGATAGCATATTTTTCTAAGAGGTATACTTGAGTGTCCTGAGATTTGTGCTATTGTATTCCCTTTGTCTCTTTCCGTTCATCCCTCATTCTTCCCTTTGTTGTGCATGTTTGGTAGAATTGTGCTTGAGAAGCTGAGAATATTTCCAGTCTTTGTTGAGCCTGAAACTCAGATATTTTTCCTGTTACCAGATTGGAATGGGAGAAGTTAAGAAGTCTTGTTACATTATTTGAACAAAGATTTCTTATTGTATTAAGAGCTTTTTAACATAGTTTAATGGCATTCTTCCAACTCTGCATGTCATTCATTTGGAAAATTAATACAATTCTGGGGGTCAATTCTATCAAAAATTTTGTTTTTAGTTTATGTGTTTTTCCTCATAGTAGATTACATTATTTGAATGTGTTATAAGAATTTCTTTTATTGGTTAAATTTTAGGTTTATTACGATATTTGAATGAATCTAAAAGCGTCAATTTCTCTTTTCCCATTCTTTATGTTCATATAACAAGCGTTGTTAAATTGCTATAACAACCCAATGAATCTAGGCATCGATCTACATAAGGCATAATAATAGTTGTTTTATTTTCTTGATCATTTTTATATAAGTAGTGTTTAACTAAAATCTGGAGTGCTTAAACTTATAATATCTGAAGTTTATCACTGGTTTTTCCTTACCCATTCTGGTTATTTTCTTTAGCAATATATCTTTTATTAGAATAAAGAGGCAAGCTAACTAGAGCCTGTATTCCAAAAAATTTCTTGTAGCGTGATAATCAAATCCTATGGATGCAAGAAATTGTTCCAACAATCATTTTTTAGTCCCTACATGGAAAATAAACAACCTAGATAAATTCACTGCATAGCGTACAATACAAACTAAGTTAATCAATTTATATTTGAAATAATAGTCGTACCATTGATGACTTTAGCCTAGAATGCATTGAGTAGTTTCTTGTGCCTTGATCACCAACACCAATATTGTATCCAATTGTAGGTGTAGTTTGTAGTGATGTTGCCTATGGAATTATATGCAAGGGATCATTACAACTTTAGGAGTGCAACATGTAAACATTTCAAATATAAAATCATGAAAAAATTGACACACCTCTATCTATGAAAGCTATGTCAAAATCTCTTCAATATTTTTATCTTTCTCTAGAAGCTTCTCTTCCATATTTTTCATTATCTACAAACTTCTATTTCCACTTTTGCTCTTTCTCTATTGTATGCTCTTGCATCTAGCGTAACTTCTATATGTAACCCTCTCCAAAAAATAGAGAGATTGGCAATACTCCTTTGCCTACATCCCAAACCCAACCTAGTATTTTGGGTCCTAAAACCTTGGCAAGGGCATCATCCTTAATACATTGATTTATAGAGATCACAGATGATATTTCATCATCTAATTTTTTTTGGCAACATCACATTCATAGTTAACTGGTAACATGTTAAAAATCAATCGATATAACAATAGTTTGAAGTTCAACGTATTATTATTTCCAAGGGAATGTCACAATTGTCTTTGCAACTTCTGGTGAAATATGAGCCTCATCCTTCTTTGTATGAGTTGTCATCCACACAGTTGCCCTTGGTAGTGGAGTTTTCGCATTTGGTTGGTTCTTCCTCTACAATATATATAGTTGGAGAGACATGGGGATAACTCATACGAAAAAATAATAGAGCTATATTTATTACATATAATGTATGAGTATGATAGAATACCATTTCATGCTCCATTCGAGCATATCATGTTCGATTGCAAGTGTGCATGATGGATTGGTGAGATCTATTTTGTTTATTTCTTTTCCTCACCGTCTATAATGCAACAAAGAAATCAATATATAAATTCATTAGGGAGAGTAAGGTTGGCAAAATTCACATGAACATAACAATAATATGAACAACCATAGTAGATTGGTTTATACTTTCCTTAAATTCAACATTGCTCCTACCATTCACAAAGGCTTCCTAATATTTTTGTGATACACGAGGTGGAGGATTAGAAATTCTATCTTCATAATTATCATACTTATCATAGTGGTTTTTCACAAGTCAATGCTTATGTTCATGCCATTGCTTATCCATAGTCGTGAAGACCCATTTCTTCTTTATGTCTAAAACGATATATTTTTGCTACATCAAACTAGTATCTTATTAGATGCAATATTTATATAAGTATTAAAAAATGGATACTATGAACTCTATTGGCTAGAAATTTACCATAATGAATGTCCATAACTAGTTTTTAACTTCCACTAGGCTGATCTCTAGTCTGTATGGATGATAGGGACAATCTCTTTCACAATCACCCCCAAGTAAGATGCAAACTTAATAGAATTTTTCCTACGGGTTGTCCGTTTAGATTGCAAATGATCTCCACCTTATATGTGTTACTTGATTTCGTTGCACATCTTGTTGGACCTCTCTTTCTATTATATTCAATGTTTAAAGTGTGTGATGACCTAGAATCAACACCTATAATAGCAACACCATCCAAACATCATTATGCCATTTAGTATGACAACAATAAGTAACCCAACATCATGAGTAAATTTCTTGTGCGGTCTATGTATCTTTTTCATTATCCAAAGCATTGCCATCCTTATTTCAAGTATTCTCACCATCAAATTTATTTATGTTATGGGTCACCTCCTTATCTTCCTCATTCATGGATCTTCGTAGCTGGTATCTTCCACCAATTGTTACAATACACCATAGTCGATGACAAAACCAAGATCAATTCTAATATGCCTAGGTCAACTACTATTGAAAATACTATCAAATTTCAAGTACTTACTAGCATGTGAAACATCTATCACTGACTCTTGATTTATTATGATAGCCTTAGCTACCCATGGTGTCTTTTTTGGTCTTTTTTGTTCATATTGCCCTATGTACTCTCTCTAGACTCTGACTGAATATGAAATATTAGTAAATTAGAAGAGATATGTACCAACATTATGCACTCTTTCTAGACTCTGACTCAATATGAAATATTAGAAAACACTACATATTCATTAGGAGGAAATAATTACAAATAAGTAGCATGTTAAATGACAACAAAAGCAACACCCAGGTTCAATTCCTCAACTTTCAAGGAGAACCAGGTTCGAATCTTGCCAAGAAATACATGCATAATAGCAACCAAGTTGTTGTAATACCACTATGTGGTGATGATGTAATATAGGTGGGACCCGTTTCAATTCCATTTAACCAATTTTAAAATTAAAAAAAAATTGCAATGTAGTTGAAAAAATGTTTAGTTTACATCTAGCTCAGTTACCTAATACTCATTCCCAAACATTTATTCTGAAACAAGTTCTTTTCTTTCATTCGACTCGTCTAAGACAAAAAGTAGAAGAAGTTGCTGCAAAATAAATGGAAGAACCCTTAGCTAAACAAAAAATAGAAGATTCAATCAAAAGAAAAGAATTGTTTTCTAAACAAAAGAAAGAGCCATGATTAAATTTATCTCCATTAGCATTAGTTGATGTTACATCAATGCTTTCAACTACAAAAATTTTTAGAGCACCACAAATGAAGATTGATTCTTCATCAAATAGCACATACATAGTCCAACATGCACACATGGACATAGACATAGATGACACACCTTTAGGGTCATATGTGTCAATATTTGGAGAAAAACTAGTAGGTCTAAAGAGATCTATAATAACATTATTATGAAAAAGTTTCAATGAAAGTAAGGTCAAAGTGGTAAATCATGCAAAAGCAAGCAACAAAATGTTAAATGTAAAACTTAGACCTTTACCAAAATTTTTTATTGCAGGTCCAAAAGGAGTCATCTCAGAAGAAACCAAAAAATAATAATTAGAAGAATATGACATAAGAGTCATAGAGCTAGTTGATCTGTCATTACCAAGATCAAGAACAAGATCAACTACTGAAAAGAAGTCTTCAGTAACATAAATGTGTCTTATTCCATTACCATGGAGATGACCTAACAATGTGTTAGAATATATAGGCCTAAATAAGGAATAAAATGGCAAAGAAAAGATAATTCTATTTCTACCAAGAGAAGAAATAGATGATGAAAAGAAACTCAGATATTCCTACAATGCAAAAATAGTTAAATCACTTAAGCCAGTACATGAACTATTTAGCAAGGAATTTTGATGGCTTTGAAAGATTGTGCAAAAATAAATTCATGAAAATTGAAAAAGGCATATGTAAATATGTGAATTAAATAAATATTAAATAAACCTAAATCCTTTTTATAAAGAGTATGTGGCAAATAGAGATATTGGATAACAATCATGACATATAAATTATTCAAGGTACATACTAGCTTATTTTAAAACCTCATGATCAAGTATTTTTATATATGAGGATACCCTAGAATATCTATCGAGGAGTCAAGTTGTCAAGATTTCCATATTTTTTGTGATTATTTGATTGTTTTGCAACATTGATGTAATTGTAATTTTTTTTAATATTTAACCCAAGACTAAAGCTAAATTTATTATCCTCATTTTTATATCTTTTTAAAATGACTCTAAAGCTTAGAGAAGATATTTTTAGTAGTTTTCATTATGGAATAGCTTGAAATTTTTATTTAGTAAAGTAAGGTAAGAGATCAATATCTAGTTAACGAAATAAATTTTATACCATTATGTTTCAAAATATTCTTGTTCATTTATAGTATAGTATATAGTTCAATTACCTAGAAAAAAAACTCATCACTCCTTCACAAACAACTAGGTAGATATGTTATTAATGGCCTCGATACATACCAAACAAAACATAAAAAACCAAGTTTTACAAATAAATTAATATCATATCTTATAACTAAGAAGGCATATTATTATTGACTCTAATGATTGGCCAAATAAAACATGCAAAACTAAGATTTATAAATTAATTAATATTATATGTTAGAATTAAATTCATGTATTTCAATAATTTTTTGAAATATAGTCATCCCATGCCTTCGGATTAATTCCAGTGTAACATGTCCTTTGCACCTTTAAAAACATTTTATTTTAAAAAATAAATTGTATTTAGCATGCGCTTATTCATATTTTTTCATTGGATGAGAAGGGGTTGTACTTGGGTCCCCCACCCTTCACAAATTACAACTCTCTTTAGAGCTTGAGAGTTTACAAATAAATTCACTTAATTATTATTTACATAAAATGTTTGAATTCTTTATTTACATTTTTTTTTTTTTGATCTTTTCAAAAAAATTTGTGTGAATACAACTATTCCAAAATTCAGCATCCTTCTTGACATTTGTTTATAGCACCAATCACAATACCAAAACTTCATCTCTACTATCTATGCATTACATCTTAGTATCTTAGTAGAGTAATATTTCCAAAATTACACTATCATAGTTTGCTTTACCAAATTTGGATTGCTAGTTTCCTTCTTAGAACATAAGTGCAACCATAAAAATTATAATAAAAAATATTATATGAAAACATATTAATGGTATAAAATAAAGCAAATATTACCAATGAAAACCATTAAAGTAACTCTTAATTATTATTTGATTTAGGCAATCAATATTTTCTTGTCAACTTAACTAAACTTACTACTTTCTCTAACCATGGAAAAGAAGATTTAACTTCACAATCCTCAATTAAAACCCCTATATTGGCTAACCTATCTGCACATTTGTTTCCTTCCCTTATTGTATGTGTAAACTTGATTTCTTCAAACTCTTTAGCAAGATCTTGAATTTCCACAATTATCTCTTGTATGTTCCATGGAGCCTTTGCTTTCCTCAAAATTACAATTATTACTATAAGTGAATCACCTTCCATTCATACTCTATTCCATTTCATTGGTTTACATATTTTTAACCCTTCTAAAACCGCCCATGCCGCCCTTCTTCATCTTAAGGTCATGCCTTTTGTCAAATTTAAAACATTACCATAAAAATGCATACTTACAATCCAAAAAAATATAACCATTAAAACATGTATCAATTTTCTTATACATCATTTTTTTGATTGGTTAGTGGAAGGGGTTTTGAAAGGAACCTCGAACATTTTACAATAAAGACACAACAAAAGAGATTGTCTTCTAGAGATAAACAAAGAGTAGCTAGAAGGGGCAACAATCTCACAATCAAAACTAAATTAAAAAAGTTTCTTGCCCAGGAAAAACTGCACTGTCAAGCTTCTAATAAAAATAAAAAATGAAGTTTTCCGCTTAAGGAAACATTCTCTAGCAAGCTCCCAGGAAAGGAGGGTCCCACAAACTAGCAAAGAAATGACACTATCAAACTTTCAATAAAAAATTAAAATGAAGTTTCTCGCTCAAGAAAACCTTCACCAACAAGCTCCCAGGGAAGGAGGGTCCCACGGATCAACAAAGAACACCAAGAAGCTTGGAGGGCGTCCTCCCAAATTAGAACAATTAGGGGTTCACACCAGATACCGACTGCTCAAACCGATATAAAATCGAAATAAGAAAATCCTCTATAGAAGGACCACTTCAGAAAAACCTAATAACAAGAAACCGCCAATCCTGTTCCCAGCCACTCATCACCAGCCAAAACACCAACTAGGAAAGAGTGGAAGGTCCCATAAAATAGCAAAAAACAATGTACGAAGAAAAGCCTCTGTCTCACTCAAACAAAACAAACAAAAAATTTGACTTTGAAAATGTTTAAAACAAACTCAAACCACCAAAAACGCCCCTCAAATTCTTTAACCACGAAATCGACACCAAAACCTCTCCTCCGTAACCATCAAAACATTTTTATTATAACCTATGAATATGAATATCAATATAAACAAAATAAACATGACTATAACAATAAGAAAACATTCAATCTACTACTACCTCCTCTTAATACATAATTATTAAAAACCAGAAAACTTTTAGAAAAAACAAACTAAAATATAAATCAAACATGGTCTAAGTGTTAAGTGTTAGTCAACTTTCAATGACAGCTCGAGTGCCAGGGAATGCGGTTGTACCTCTCATACCTTATAGCAGGCTGTATTGTAGTTGATCACCATAATTAAGCATGAGACCAATCAGATGCGATGATATGAAGTTTTCAATTAATTATAATTATATCTATCAATTATGATAGACTTTATATTGTCAAAGTTCTTTTTTTCTTCATAGGTAGTTTTCTAAAGTTTAAATCAACATGCCAAAAAAAAAAATTGTTCTGATTGCAGTTTATTTATGTTTTGTCCTGGTCAATACAAAGTTTATATCAACATATTAATTAATTAATTATTTGTTTATATATATTTATTTATTGTTATTGCAGTTTATTAATTATTTTATTCTTTAATTTTCTAAGAGTTCTAAATATACAGGGGTTATCAGATTTTAATTCCTTCTCTTTCTACAAGGTGTGTTTCCAAGTATTGGAATTTAATGAAAAAAATTACATGATAACTTCTATTGGAAGCTGGTTTGAGTGTAATACTTTTTATTTAATTTTTTTCAAGAATGAACAATGCACCACACGATATAACTAACAAAATAAACCATAAAATAATCTTGAAATTGTATTTAATTAATACAATTTGTTGAAATACATCAATAGAGTAATAATAAAATAAAACTAGAAATAAAGCATCTGCTAGAGGATTTTTTCAATTCAAAAATTGATGCTATTGTATGATGCTACTCCAACTTTCCCTCAAATCAGTCTACTCATAGAAAGAGAATGTTTTTAGCTCAATGCAATCCCTATATGAGATTGCCAATAAGAAACCATAAGAGTTCCATCCTCTGATCTCTAGATCCAAGGCTTTTTATCCTTGAATGGATAGATGAGTGTTGTCTGGAGTAATCGCCCTCTCTAGGTTTTAAAATATGATATAAACATAGAATGAATCTCTCAAAGGTTGGACAACCTCTATTTATTCATTGACATGCTCTAAACCCCTAGCCCAAGTGTCAATAGAAATGAATAGAGGTTATTTTTACCTGATATGACACTAATATCACTTAGGATATGTAAAATTTAATGCTATTGTCATTGCATGTAGAAGCCTAAAATCGATAGATCCCGGGTTTCTAAAATTCTAACCGATAAATCTAAGGAATCTACAGTTCTATTGATAGATCCAAGGTTTCTACAATTCTAACTAGCAGATCCAAGGTTTCTACAGTTCTAACCAACAGATCCTAGGTTTTTACAGTTATGTCGACATATCTAGGGTTTCTACAGTTCTTCCTGATAGGTCTCAGTTTTCTACAGTTTTAATCGATAGATCCAAAGTTTCTACGGTTTGCCAGCAAATCTAGGGTTTCTATAGTTTTAACTGATAGGTCCAGGGTTTATGTAGTTTTAACTGATAGATCTCGGGTTTCTACAATTCTAACCGATAGATCCAATATTTCTACAGTTTTGTTGACAAATCCAAGGTTTCTATAGTTCTAACCAATAGATCCAAGGTTTCTATAATTTTAACCGACAAATTGTTAGAAATACTAAGTTGTCATTAATGTCAAAGGAGCATGGTATTCAAGGCAAAAATATTCTTCAAGGGTGATAAGTTTATAAGGATGGCCGAATGGCATTGGTGTAATGGCAATTGTCTAGTTATTATCATCCATGTGGTTGTGAGGTCGATTCCTCTTGTGTTTGCTTGAATGAGATTTGATATTTGTAAATATTTGTAGACGATGTTCAATATAAAAGTTTATAAGGATGGATAATATATCAATGATGTCAAATATGGGCTTGGTGAATAACAAACAATGGATAATTATCCAAGGCAAGCATATATTTCAGATGAAGCAAAGCAAGGAAAATATTTTTAAGTAAAGGATTATTATAAAGAGAAGGACAAAGGCTTGGGACAAAAAGATTTAAATATTACAAGAGAGGGACAAAGGTTTAAAAGTTAATATTATAATATTTAAATCATAAGATTTAAAATATTATAATATAAAGTGGTTTAAATTTAAAAGCACCAACGTCCTTGGGTAATAAAGGTAAACATATATATATGAAGCACAAATTCATTTTGAAAGATGGTTTTTGGAAGCACAATTCGTATACCCCTTCATGCGAAAATCGAAGCAGAGAATAAGAGGAGGAAAAGAACACGTTTTGTGGTAGTGAGAGAAAAGAGAATAAATATATCATGCTGCCATTTTGGTCTCGTCTGGGTGGCTAGCCCAGTTGGTCGCCTAGCTAGCGCTAAGGCACCGCGGAGCAGGAGGTTGCAGGGTCAAAACCGTGCAAGCGTTGTTTTGGTTGGCAGAGAGATAGAACATTTTGGTTGAAGAAGATAGAACGGAGGACTTATTTAGTTTGTGTTGCGTGTTTGATTCTACCCACTGGGGTAGCCCAGATGGTTGCCCAGTATGTGCTAGGGTGTTGTGTTGGCAGAGAGAGGAGATCGAATCTCCTCCGCGTTCGTTGGGCTTGTTATGTGAGGTAAGGGCAAAATTTTTTTGTTTAATTTAATTTGAGTGGGAGATATAAGGTGTAGCGTGATTATTTGAAAATTGTATTTTTGCATGTTAGAAAAGGAGATATAAGGTGTATTGTGGTTAATTTGAAAATTGTATTTTTGGCATATTAGAAAAAGGAGATATAAGGTGTATTGTGGTTAATTTTAAATTGTATTTTTGCATGTTAGAAAAAGGAGATTTAAGGGTTTAATTGTTAATAAAGCTTTATATTGAGAATTTCAAAAGGGAGATATAAGGAGTTATTTTTAAGCTTTATTGTGCATCTTTTATAAGGGTTTTTAAAGTGATTGATTTGATATCTAATCAAGAAAAGAAAAAGAGAATTGCTAACCAGTTTTTGAAGGGGCAAACAAAAGGAAAATTATTTTTGTCAAAACAGGTTTGGAAAGCTCATGCAAAAGAAGATCATCATCATTGAGGCAGATTTAGAGGTATGGTGATATAATTCCTTTCTCAAGGTGGTTTTGGTTAAGGAAAATATTTTTGTTGTCATATGGTTGGAGGTATAAGGAATTATTGGATGTGCATTATTTTTTCTTGAAATTGAGAATAAATGTGCAAAGGATATAGATCAGATTTGTGAGCAAACTTGTGCATTATTTTGATTGAAATTGGGAGTAAATGTGCAAGAGTTATAGATCAGATTTGGAAGAAAATTTGTGCATTGTTCATGATTGATTTTGGGAGTAGATGAGAAGAGCAAATTTGTGCATTGTTCATGATTGATTTTGGGAGTAGATGAGAAGGACAAATTTGTGCATTGTGATTGGTTTTGAAGTGAATGTGGAAATAAGAAAAATAGTATAGTCTCACACAAATAGAAGGGTTGTTCTAAAGCAAGTCAAAGTGTCACATAGTGCAAGGATAATGTGAAAGGATTCAATTGAAAAGAAGGACATTTTCAGCTATCTACAAAAGGGAAGGAAAGGTGCAAATCAACAATTACAAGGTCAGTTATCAAGTGCTAGACTAGAGCTACCTTTTAATGTGAGACATGTGGAAGAACTAGACTTAATGAATGTGAAGAACATATTGGGCATTTTTTAGTGCATATCATTCTCTATATGTTCATGAAGATAAAATAATTCTGGGTAGAATATGTTTGAATTTATTTGAGGAAAGCACATTGAAGAATAGGTGAAGAACTTGATGACATCATTATGCAAGATTTGGGAATAGATGAGCATTGTTTGTATTAGTTTTATGAGTAGTTTTTGGAGCAGGTTTTGTGAGCAGATTTGGAGTAGGATTTATGAGTAGGTTTTGTAAGTAAATTTTTGTAGGTTTTGGGGTAGATTTGAGCAAGTTTTATGAGTAGGTTTTGTGAGTATATTTGGAGCAGTTTTTGTGAGTAGATTTATGAGAATATTTGAGTAGGTTTTGGAGTATATTTGAGTAGGTTTTGGACGAGATTTGAGTAGGTTTTGTAAGCATATTTGAGCAGGTTTTATGAGCATATTTTGAGTAGAATTGAGTAGAGTTTGGACCAAACTTGTGAGTAGAGGGGATTGGTGTCTCTGTGGATTGGTGTCCATGAACTTGATAGGGGATTGGTGTCTCCTGTGGATTGGTGTCCATGAACTTGAGAGGGGATTGGTGTCTCCTATGGATTGGTGTCCATAAAATTGAGAGGGGATTGGTGTCTCTTGTGGATTGGTGTCCATGAACTTGAGAGGGGATTGGTGTCTCCTATGGATTGGTGTCCATGAACTTGAGAGGGGATTGGTGTCTCCTGTGGATTGGTGTCCATGAACTTGAGAGGGGATTGGTGTCTCCTGTGGATTGGTGTCCATAAACTTGAGAGGGGATTGGTGTCTCCTATGGATTGGTGTCCATGAACATTGTAATAGGGGATTGGTGTCTCCTATGGGTTGGTGCCCATAAAATTTGTTGAGAAATTTATAAGCAATATTTCTTCATGGATGTAGCCCATATTGGGTGAACCACGTTAAATTTGTGTCTCTTATATGTGTGATGATTTATGCATTATTTCATTATTGCATTGATATTATTGTTGTTATTATTTGGATTGAAAAGTAAAAATTTTTATCTTATACTGTTCACCCCCTCTTAGTATAAGCTTGTGTTCTTCAATTGGTATTAGAGTGGGTTCCTTCGTGAAAGCCTAACAACTTGAAGGAAGATCTTACAAGAACACACATGGCTCATCAGGAAGGGTTTTCATCAAATAGGGCTCCATTGTTTGATGGGACTAACTATGCTTTCTAGAGTATAAGGATGAAGACTTATTTGATGGCACATGGATATGATATATGGTAATCCATTGAGAATGGGTTCACTCCACCTACTACTCCTCCCATAGATGCAAATGGTAAGAAACCATATGAAAATAATGCCAGGGCAATGAATGCAATCTTAAGTGGGTTATGTGAATCAGAGTTTGTGAAATTCATGCAATGCACTTCAGCAAAAGAAATATGGGACAAGTTACAGAGAACTTATGAAGGAGATGACAAGGTTAAAATGGCAAAACTTCAAACCCATAGGAGGAAGTTTGAAGACTTGAAGATGAAATATGAGGAAGATATTGCTAGGTATCTACTTCGTGTTGATGAGGTTGTCAACACCATTCGTGGACTTGGAGAAAGTATTGAAGACTCTAAGATTGTTCAAAAAATCTTGAGGTCACTTCCCATGAGGTTTGATGCAAATGTTTCAACAATTGAAGAAATGAAGGATCTCAAAACTTTGAGCATGGATGAGCTACATGGGATTCTCACAGCCTATGATATGAGGATAGAAAAATATCAAACATCCAAATGAGAGGTAACATTCAAAGCTTCAAAGAAGGCAAAGAATAAAGAACTAGAATCAAGTGAAGAATCAAGTAGTGGAGAAGAAGCTAATTTTGTGCGAAGGAATAAGAAGGGTCCAAGAAAACACAAAGGTATGCATTCTGTGAAATGTTTTAATTGTGGTAACCTTGGTCACTATGCATCTAATTGTCCATAAGCTGGAAGTAGTAGCAGTGAAGAAGAAAAGGAATATAAGAAAAATAAAGAAAGAAAATTTTATCATGAAAAGAAAAATAGGCATGGTCAAGGCAAACATGAGAAGAAGATCTTTCAAAGATACAAGAAGAGTTTTTATGTTGAAGAAGCAAGCAGTGCTTCTAGTAGCAGTGATGAAAGCTTCTCTGATAATGAAAAAGAAGAAATTCTATTTTTGGCCATAGAAGAGAAAGAAGATGATCCTGTTGTTGAAGACCAAGAAGAAGAGGAAGATTCAGAATATGAAGAGGAAGCCACAGTTGACATAGAAGAGGAACTTATTGTTGCTCTTGAAGAGTTAAAGAGGGTTAGAAAGAAGAACTCAAGATTGAAGGCTCAAGTACAAGAGGATGAGAAAACAAAGGCAAAGCTTCTACAAGATCTCACCGACTTAAAAGTAAAGGTTGAAGAGGCAAGGAGAATTGAAGAAGGTATGGCTGAACAGTTAAAGGCAAAAGAACTAGAGTGTGAAAGACTAGAACATGAAGTTGTCATTCTAAGGAAGGGACTTGAAAAATTTAATGATAAGATATATCAGTTTAGGAAAAGCTCAAAAAACTTGGATGATATTATCAAAGCACAAAGATCTCCATTTATGAAGATTGGACTTGGTTTTGAAGAAGGTCAAGAGAAACAAAAGGGGGAGTCAAGCTCAAAAGAAATAGAAGCATCAAAGAAAGTAATTGAAGAAGAAGAGTCCAAGACCTATGATGATATGTTGAAAAGTGGAAGCATCAATAAGGAAGAAAATAATGCACCATCAAGGAATAGGGAACATCATAGGAAAAGCAAAGAAAGAACCATGCGCCCATATCCTCCAAGGCAAGATGAATATTTCTTCCAGGGTTATTGTTTCTCATGTAATCATTTTGGTCATAAAGTTGTACATTGCAGGGTTCATGGTAAGAATGATTATGGCTTCACCAAAAGAAATTTCAAGTCATTTGCACCTTTCAAGGACTACAACATCATGTGTTACAATTGCAACAATTTTGGGCATAAAGCTAAATGGTGTAGAACAGTGTTCCCAAAACTTCCAAAGATAGGCAAGAAAAAGGATGCTCAAAATGTTCAAAGAGGTATGACTACAAAAGTTTGGAAAAAGAAAATTGAAAAAGAAGAAGAGCATTGTAAGTTGGGAGTAACTTTACTCCCATCTCAAAATTGATCACCTCAAGACAAGGAGGTGGTGAGGGGGTTGTGTTTAGTGTCTTATCTTTCAGCCCCAAGGAGCCCTTTGCCATTGATGTCAAAGGGGGAGAATTTAGTAAGGGGGAGCAACTTGTCAGGGGGAGCAGATTGTGAATCCAGTTGTAATAAGAGGAATTTTTTTGTAGGGTTGCCATCAATGACAAAGGGGGAGATTGTTAGAAATATTGAGTTGTCATTGATGTCAAAGGAGCATGGTATTCAAGGTAGAAATATTCTTCAAGGGTGATAAGTTTATAAGGATGGATAATATATCAATGATGTCAAAGATGGGCTTGGTGAATAACAAACAATGGATAATTATCCAAGGCAAGCATATATTTCAGATGAAGCAAAGCAAGGAAAATATTTTTAAGTAAAGGATTATTATAAAGAGAAGGACAAAGGCTTGGGACAAAAAGGTTTAAAGGCTTGGGATAAAAATATTTAAATATTACAAGAGAGGGACAAAGGTTTAAAAGTTAATATTATAATATTTAAATCATAAGATTTAAAATATTATAATATAAAGTGGTTTAAATTTAAAAGCGTCAACGTCCTTGGGTAATAAAGGTAAACATATATATATGAAGCACAAATTCATTTTGAAAGATGGTTTTTGAAGCGCAATTCGTATACCCCTTCATGCGAAAATCGAAGTAGAGAATAAGAGGAGGAAAAGAACATATTTTGCGGTAGTGAGTGAAAAGAGAATAAATATATTGTGCTGCCATTTTGGTCTCATCTGGGTGGCTAGCCCAATTGATCATCTAGCTAGTGCTAAGGCACCATGGAGTAGGAGGTTGCAGGGTCGAAACCGTGTAGGCACTATTTTGGTTGGTAGAGAGATAGAACATTTTGGTTGAAGAAGATAGAATAGAAGGACTTATTTAGTTTGTGATGTGTGTTTGATTCTACCCACTGGGGTAGCCTAGCTGGTTGCCTAGTCTGTGCTAGGGTGTTGTGTTGGTAGAGGTTAGGAGATCGAATCTCCTCCACGTTCGTTGGGCTTGTTATGTGAGGTAAGGGCAAATTTTTTTGTTTAATTTAATTTGAGTGGGAGATATAAGGTGTAGCGTGATTATTTGAAAATTGTATTTTTGCATGTTAGAAAAGGAGATATAAGGTGTATTGTGGTTAATTTGAAAATTGTATTTTTGGCATATTAGAAAAAGGAGATATAAGGTGTATTGTGGTTAATTTTAAATTGTATTTTTGCATGTTAGAAAAAGGATATTTAAGGGTTTAATTGTTAATAAAGCTTTATATTGAGAATTTCAAAAGGGAGATATAAGGAGTTATTTTTAAGCTTTATTGTGCATCTTTTTAAGGGTTTTTAAAGTGATTGATTTGATATCTAATCAAGAAAAGAAAAAGAGAATTGCTAACTAGTTTTTGAAGGGGCAAACAAAAGGAAAATTATTTTTGTCAAAATAGGTTTGGAAAGCTCATGCAAAAGAAGATCATCATCATTGAGGTAGATTTAGAGGTATGGTGATATAATTCCTTTCTCAGGTGGTTTTGGTTAAGGAAAATATTTTTGTTGTCATATGGTTGGAGGTATAAGGAATTATTGGATGTGCATTGTTTTGGTTGAAATTGAGAATAAATGTGCAAAGGATATAGATCAGATTTGTGAGCAAACTTGTGCATTATTTTGATTGAAATTGGGAGTAAATGTGCAAGAGTTATAGATCAGATTTGGAAGTAAATTTGTGCATTGTTCATGATTGATTTTGGGAGTAGATGAGAAGAGAAAATTTGTGCATTGTTCATGATTGATTTTGGGAGTAGATGAGAAGGACAAATTTGTGCATTGTGATTGGTTTTGAAGTGAATGTGGAAATAAGAAAAATAGTATAGTCTCACACAAATAGAAGGGTTGTTCTAAAGCAAGTCAAAGTGTCACATAGTGCAAGGATAATGTGAAAGGATTCAATTGAAAAGAAGGACATTTTCAGCTATCTACAAAAGGGAAGGAAAGGTGCAAATCAACAATTACAAGGTCAGTTATCAAGTGCTAGACTAGAGCTACCTTTTAATGTGAGACATGTGGAAGAACCAGACTTAATGAATGTGAAGAACATATTGGGCATTTGTTAGTGCATATCATTCTCTATATGTTCATGAAGATAAAATAATTTTAGGTAGAATATGTCTGAATTACTTTAGTTGAGGAAAGCACATTGAAGAATAGGTGAAGAACTTGATGACATCATTATGCAAGATTTGGGAATAGATGAGCATTGTTTGGATCAGTTTTATGAGCAATTTTTGGAGCAGATTTGAGCAGATTTTGAGCAAATTTGGAGTAGGTTTTGAGAATTTGAGAGGTTTTTGGTGGGGTTTTGGAGAGTTTGAGTAGTTTTGTGAGCATATTTGGAGCAGGTTTGGAGCATATTTGAGTAGGTTTTGGAGTAGATTTGAGTAGGTTTTGGAGAATTTGAGTAGGTTTTGTAAGCATATTTGAGCAGGTTTTATGAGCAAATTGAGCAGAGTTTGGACCAAACTTGTGAGTTGAGGGGGATTGGTGTCTCCTATGGATTGGTGTCCATGAACTTGAGAGGGGATTGGTGTCTCCTATGGATTGGTGTCCATGAACTTGAGAGGGATTGGTGTTCTGTGGATTGGTGTCATGAATGAGGGGGATTGGTGTCTCCTATGGATTGGTGTCCATGAACTTGAGAGGGGATTGGTGTCTCTTATGGATTGGTGTCCATGAACTTGAGAGGGGATTGGTGTCTCCTGTGGATTGGTGTCCATGAACTTGAGAGGGGATTGGTGTCTCCTGTGGATTGGTGTCCACAAACTTGAGAGGGGATTGGTGTCTCTTGTGGATTGGTGTCCATGAACTTGAGAGGGGATTGGTGTCTCCTATGGATTGGTGTCCATGAACTTGAGAGGGGATTGGTGTCTCCTATGGATTGGTGTCCATGAACATTGTAATAGGGGATTGGTGTCTCCTGTGGGTTGGTGCCCATGAAATTTGTTGAGAAATTTATAAGCAATATTTCTCCGTGGATGTAGCCCATATTGGGTGAACCACGTTAAATCTGTGTCTCTCATATGTGTGATGATTTGTGCATTGTTTCATTACTGCATTGATATTATTGTTGTTATCATTTGGATTGAAAAGTAAAAAATTTTATCTTATACTGTTCACCCCCCTCTCAGTATAAGCTTGTGTTCTTCAAATATCTAGGGTTTCTATAGTTATAATCGATAGATCTAAGGTTTATACAGTTCTAACTGATAGATTCAGGGCTTATATAGTTATAGCAGGCTTTTGTTAAGCTCTTTATAGAGGAATCCTAGAGATTTTAAGGATGGGAGAATATATAAAGGAGTAGTAGTTCAAGTCTTTGGGTGGTCAGGCAGGAAATATTGCGATAGGAATTTTGAATGCTATCAGGATAAGAGATGAGCAAGCATTCAAAGTTCAAAATTGACCTTTTGGGACCATGGCGAGATCTTAGTTGCATGCGATGAAAGGTAAACAAAAGGCCCCTAATTGTAATTTTTATCTATATTTAGCATATGGAAGAATGGTAATTCCTAAAGAGCTGGTGAAAATGGTTGTGGCTCAAAGGGACCAATGTCTAGTTGGTAAGTTTCTTAGGGTAAGACATGAACTAGATGTTATACAAAAGTGGGCAATGGAGAAATGGCACCCTCTAGGGCACATGGATATTGTGGTGATGCCCAAATTTAATTTTTGGTTTGTCTTAATTTTGAAAAGGATTTGTAACAAATTCTCTAGCGGGGACCCTATGTTTTGGGTATCACAATCTCTTCCTTAAGTGATGTATGATAGATTTTTACCTATACACACAAAGCATCAACCAATCTCCAATATGGATCAAGTTAATCAGGCTTCCTCTCTAATTCTTCATTATTGGCATGAGGACATTTTTGAGGGAATCACATGAAATATAGGACAAATGATAGCAATTGACCCTACAATGATGGTAAAGTAAAAATTTATCCATTTGCGATTGTGTGTGAACATGAATATGGAAGCACCTCCATCTACAACCATCAAATTGATTTCAATATTTGGGAAATGGAATTAGACTATTGAGTATGAGAATCTTCCTACGAAATATAACTTATGCCAAAAATATGGCACCTTAACTGTAATTGTCCAAATAAAAGGAGTCAAGCTCATAATCATTGTTGGAAATCAAAGAAGACCACATGAAACAAATATGGTAATGAAGCAACATCAACCCAGAATGCAGGGGAAGAAGGGAGGAGGTGGATCCCTCATCACATATTAAGGAGAATGTGCGGGAAGAAGGAAATATATTGGAAGAAGAGATAAATCTAAGTCAATATACTAAGAATCCTCTCTCTATTTTGAATGATCTAATTGTTAAAAACCATTTTGATTTCCTTCAATACTTAACAAAGAAAAAAATCAAGAAACTCAAATTATGGAAATAGAACGTGAAAAAAATATCATTGTTGGGCAAAACATTGGTTACACTACAGTTAATTTATTACCTCCATTTAAATTATCAAACCTGGGAAAGATCATAAATATGAATCCTATATATCCTAAGGTTACACTACAATTAATTAATTGCCTCCAGTTAATTGAAGTACCATGCACAACTTAGGCCTATAAAACCAACAAGATGAGTCCTCTATATCCTAAGGTTTGGGGGGTGGTTTGTGGTGTCATTTTTTTTATTATCCAAACCATTAAGCTAGCCTACATTATCAAACACATGACTGGAAATAAACTGCAGAAATTAAAGCACACACTTACTAGAAAATATAGAGAAAACAAGGAAAATTATAATAATCAAGTAAACTACAAAAAATATAGAAAATATAGAATAAACAGTGCATAAATTAATTACAAAAAAATATAAAAGGGGAGGAATACTATTGAGAGTGGGCCCAAGCTTCTAGAAGATTTCGTCCAGATGTATTCACACACATCGAACCCTTGGAAATATAAATATGAACACTCAAATGAATTGTATTGCAGCTTTAGAAGTGATTTTACATAAAATTATTCGAGGATTATTTTTAGGGGTGGTCTGTACATTTATATAATGTACAACCATCCTAATTACAAACTTAGGCAAGTCTATTTTAGACTTATCATTACAAAAAACATGTGAAAAATAATCTTAGAAAATGAACACACACTAAATTTATCCTTGGCAAGATAAATTAGGCCTATTCTATTTATCGAACAAAATATATCTCAATCGATATTCATAGTTTCATACAATCGATTTTGTATGTTTGCTTAATCATTAATGAGAAATGAATAATATTTTTGGTTCATTATGTTGTACTTCATCCGCATATATCGCTTAAAATCATTGTTCTATTTCTTCTAAAAATAGGGTTCTTGTTATACTCTACTTCAACAAGAGTTAGGCACTATCCATCTTATCACTGGAAATCAAGCACTATTGACTCTAAAGTTAGGAGTCAAGCACCATCAACCCCAAAGCTAGGAGTCAAGCATCTTTGACCCTAAATTCGGGAGTCAGGTGCCTTTGACCCTGAAGTCAAGAGTCAAGTAAATTTGACCTTGAAGTCAGGAGTCAGGCACATTTGACCCTATAGTTGGGAGTCACACACCACTCTTTTGAAAGATAGGAGTTAGGCACCTTCTATATTTTGTCCAAAATTTATGTACCTTAACTCAGCGTACGTAACTCTTTGTTGCGGTCCTATTTTATCCTTAGTTTTCCTCCATAAAACATGAAGTGTCAGGTCCACTTGGGACCTTGATGTAAATATGCAAAAAAGTAGGAAAATCCTTGAATCTACACACAAATCACACTCAAAATGCATATTAGATAATATACACAATTTTTTATTAAATATATATAAAACTTTCATAAAAAGTACATTCTATAAAAATAATGTCGCACAATATGTTATTAATCCATACAAAAATATTAGTATTTTTGGTGCTCATCATCCCCCCATGCCTAACTTTTGCCAAGTCCTCGAGACAATTTTTGTTGGTAGTTCCCTATTTGGTCAACAACCCGCTAGTATGCTTTATTTCTATATTTTCTTTTCCTGGTTGTGTCTCGATCTCATTCCTTATTATGTTTTTTTTTCCACCCTATTTCGGCCGATTAGGACCTATTTCTTGTGCTTTATTTCATGGACTACACCATAGGGGTTTACTCAATCCTACTTATGTATGCGACCTTGTTCTTCTCCATTTCTTTTTTCCAATTGCTTCTTATACATAGAATCCTATAAATGTAGTGGCATCCTTCTAGAATGCAGGCTCATCTTACTTATAGTATTGATGATTTGGAGGAAGCTAGACTGCCACTAGAAAGTTAGGATTATCCCTTGGTGGATAATGGGATGTATCATGCACTTGGATCCTTGGCAATTTTGCCATCTTAGGATCAAGCGTGGCATCCTCTACAACATTCTTTTATGCATCATTTTCCTCTACATCCTCATAGGCAGAGAATTGTATGCTCAAACTAGTGGTGGCATCATTGGATCTTTACTGAATATGCCCATATTGTTCAGATATTCCCTCATCCTTGAGGGATTGCCATATTTTGAACCATATAAGTTCCAAAACTATTTTGGCTATGCAGGGGTAACAGAAATACCTAGATCTCGAGCCATTCTTCTGTAAGCCTTTCACTCCTTTTTAGCCTCCTTTAGGCTCTTTTGGAGCTCTTGGAACTGCTCCTTCTAGCTGGTGAAGGCTTTCATGGATGCAGCCCACTCTTCATCTAATTTTAGGTCTAGTTACACCTTCAATTTTTTTTGGGTGGTCTTCTACTTTTTTTGCCTTGTTGTTCTAGGCCTTATCTTCGGCATTTTATATGGTGCTCTCTTAGCTTTCCTTTTAGGCTATAATTTCCTTAATGGTCTAGGTGCTATTGCCTTAGATGTGGAGGTTGAAGGACCAACATACTCTTCCTTTTATAGGGGTGGTATCTCCTGGACCTCGGAGGACTCTACATCTTGTTTTTCTTGGATCCTTGGTGTGTTCCCATTTGGTCCAGTTATAACCCGTTTGTCCAACTGTTTAGCCTTATTTTGGTCAACCAATGGGTAACCAGTTGACTCTAAAACCTTTGTGGGACTGGCTAACCCCTATGGGTGACCCTTTTTATAGTCTTTCCATTGTCCTTATTCTATCTAGATAATATGATCAAATGTCTGTGTATCATCAATCGATTGAGTGGCACCCAATTGTGCTTTAGATTCCTTAGTTTATTATGCCACTCCTATTTGGTCATCTAGAAACTGGCCATTGAACTGGGCAGCATCAGGTATCTCGACTGAATCCTCTACCATGTTGTCATCAATTTCTATGATAGAGGGTTCCTGTTGCACAATAGAGCTCCCTTATTCTTCACCCAGTTTTTTAGCAGAGGCCTCACAAAGATCCCTTGCTTCAGCTTCTATGCTAGATGCTTTTTTAGTATTTGACCTAATCTAGCCAGAAGAAGTAATCTTCTCCTTATATTCTGGAGAAGTCGTAGGCATCTCTATTTCGAGTCTGTTTAGACTATAGCATCAACCTTGGCTAGCTAACAAACCTTTATTTGTTGCATCTATGATTTCAATCACTGCATTGTATCTTGCAGTTGGCATATGATGTTATACATCTCTAGCTACTTTTCTACAATAGCCTTTCTAGACACCTCAAAGAGAGTGTTTTGTTTTGTAATTACCTTCCCAAATGAATTCTTGCTCCTTTAATTTCTACACCTGCTTTTGCAGATCTTCTTCTTGGATTTCTAGGTAAGAAGGTTCACTGCCAACCATGTTCTACAGTACCTGGGCAAAAAATGCATCCTTAGTCATGCCAATGACTTCTTCATCACTAGATGAATTGGAAACAATAAAGGATGCTCTCTTTATCCTACTTTGGGTTCTTGGGTAGGTCATCATATGAATAGGGCTTAACATGTTTGGTTCTGCTTCCACATTAAACTGCTAAGAAATAGGGAACGAAGGTTGCCCTACCTCCCCTATTAATTGATCATGACAAGAGATAGGTGTCAACTTGGTTGGTCGTGATGTCCCTACATCTGAGTGAATATGGGAGTCACATACCTCTACTATCTTCTACTACTCTAGAATAATAGTTTCTTATTCAATTGGTGCCTCTTTATGTGCCTCTACATGCTTGATTAGGGCTAAAATCAACCCATGGAGCACCAAGGTAGTAGTTGTCCCTACTTGATACCACTTGGCCTCGTCCTTTAGGGCATATTCTAAGTAATACTAGTATAGAAATACGTAATATGCACAAATGATGAAGCAATTATTCATTCCGATTGATATCAATATAAAGATTACAATGTGGTTACAATAAGTTGGTTTATCAAACCAACTTGGTGGTTATTAAACCAACCTAGAGAGCGCCTACGTGCGCTACCCTTTTGCTCAATAATGTAAGACATATATGCTAACATCCCCCCTTATTACATTATTGGCAAATTCCAATAGTATCTCGAAACTTTTCATATTTGATGCGCCCAAGTGCTTTGGTAAAGATATCTGCAACTTGCGCATCAGTAGGAATGTATTGAAGTTGTATATGGTGCTTTGGAACTTCATCTCGAATGAAATGACATCTGGTATCAACATGTTTGGTACGTTCATGAAAAATTGGATTTTTGACAAGATTCAAAACACCTTGATTGTCGCAAAACAAATGAAGAGGAAGATTCTTTGGAAGACCCATGTTTGTAAGAATGCGACTTAACCACATTATCTCATAGACTGCTTCACTTGCTGCATGATATTCTGCCTCTGTAGAAGATAAAGCAACCACATGCTGCTTCTTACTGTGCCATGAGACAGGTCCAGATCCTAGATGAAAAACATATCCAGAAGTGGATTTACGATCATCAATGGATCCAACATAATCCGAGTCCGTGTATCCTAGTAAGAAAAACTTATTATTCTTTTTGTATTCCAGACCATAATTTGTACTACCATGAACATAATGAAGAACTCTTTTTGTTGCTTTCCAGTGACTCATCTTAGGCTCTTGCATGAACCTTGAAAGATAGCCCACAGCAAAACTGAGATCTGGCCTGGTATTTGTCAGATATAGGAGACTCCCAATCAACTGGCGATAGAGAGTACCATCTACCTGAGGTGATTCATCATATCGTGATAACTTAAGTCCTTGCTCCATTGGAGTTGCTTTTGACTTACAGTTAGTCATCCGATATTTTTCTACTAAAGTCTTGGCATATTTCTTTTGTGTTACTCTAATATGAAATATTTTCTGAGTAACTTCTAAACCAAGACAATAGTGCAGAAGTCCTAGATCTGTCATTTCAAATGATTGCTTCAAATCATTTTTCACTAAGTCAATCATTCTTTTCGAGCTTCCTGTTATGATCAGATCATCTACATAAAGTACAAGAATCACTATATCAGAACCATTTTTCTTAATATAGAGATTTGCATCTGAAGGACTTCTTTTGAATCCATGTTGCACAAGGTGACTGTCTATCTTGATATACCAAGCTCGAGGAGCTTGTTTGAGCCCATACAAGGATTTGATCAACTTGCATACTTTTTGTTCTTGCCCCTCGACCATGAATCCTTCTGGTTGAGTCATGTATACTTCTTCCTGTAAGTCACCATTCAAGAAAGCACTTTTAACATCCATCTGATGCAACTTCCACCCAAACTGAGCTCCCATGGCACAAAGTACTCGAATGGTAGTCATTTTTGCAGTAGGGGCAAAAGTCTCTTCATAGTCTATGCCTTCTTTCTGAGCATAACCCTTCGCAACAAGTCAGGATTTATGCTTATCAATAGATCCATCTGCCTTATACTTCACTTTGAACACCCATTTGCAGCCTATGGGTTTCTTTCCTGTTGGCAGATCGACTAACTTCCAAGTATTATTTTTTATGAGAGACTTATGTTCTACATCCATGGCCTCTTTCCACTGTGGTTTATCAAGTGCATATTGAACCGTTGTGGGTTCATTTGCATTCAATGTAGACATATAAATCTTTTCTTCATCCTCATCTTCTTCTCTATCATTTTCTGTACCCATTGACAAATCATCAAAGTGTTGACAAAGTTCGTCAACCTCTGAAGTAGATTCCTCTGCTCTCATTTGCTGAGTCATACTACGAGTACATGGCCTATCTAGAGATAGATCTGGAAGGGAATTCAACTTAGCATCTCTCAAAGTGCTAGTATACCATTTTGGGACTTTCTGTTGTTGTTGTGGAAGTTGAACCTCCTTCTTAGGTTCTTCTTCATCTAGGTATACAGTTGTAGATGTGTCTTTTGATGTGAAAGCTTCATCAAATACAACATCTCTACTTACGTGTGTCTTCTTGGTCTTAGGATCAATCAATCGATAACCTTTTGAATACTCATCATAGCCAAGAAAGATACACTACTGAGGTTTTCTCATCCAACTTCCTCCTTTTCTGTTTTGGAATGTGCATGAATGCTTTACATCCAAACACCCTTAAATGAGAAATGGAAGGTTTCTTACCACTCCAAGCTCCTTGTGGTGTTTTCCCTTGTAGAGCTCTAGTGGGTGCTCTATTTAGGAGGTATGATGTTGTGTTTACTGCTTCTGCCCAATATTGATCCTCAAGATGTGCTCCCTTTAGCATACATCGAACCATTTCCATAATGGAACGATTTCTCCTTTCTGCAACTCCATTCTGCTGAGGTGTATAGGTTGTAGTCAGTTGTCTTTTGATCCCATGTTTCTTAAGAAAATCTGAAAACTCTTCAGAGGTGTATTCCCCCCCTCGATCTGAGCGGAGGGTTTTTATGAAACAACCCGACTCCTTCTCGACAAGTTTCTTGAATTGTTGAAAGTAGAGAAATGCTTCTGATTTCAACTGAAGAAAGAAAACCCACATCTTCCATGAGTAATCATCAACAAATAGTTGAAAATACTTCTTTCCACCATAGTTGGTTGGCATAGGACCACACAGATCGGTATGTACCAGCTCTAAAGGGTTTGTAGCTCGAGAGGAGCTAGTTTCAAAAGGTACTCTGTGTTGCTTCCCTGCTAAGCAATCCGAGCACACTGGTAAGATAGATGAGAGTGGAGGAAGACCTTTCACCATCCCATATCTATGTAATTCAAGCAAATATCCTGAACTGAGGTGCCCATAACGTCTATGCCAGAGAGAGGTGGCCTCCTTTGTAGTTGCAGCCAGAGCAACATGAGGAGTTGAAAGAGCATCTAGAATGAACAAGCCATGTTTGTAGGATCCGGTTGCAACATGTTTACCACTGTGGGTGATAAAACATCTCTTCTTGCCTTTGACAACTCGAAACATGACATCCATGTTTCTATCCAACATTTGTGTGACTGAGAGCAGATTATTGGCTAATCCTGGAACATAGAGAACCTTCTCAATTTGACAATTACCATCAGGAAGGGACACAGAAACATCCCCTTCTCCCTTTACTTGATAGACTTGATTGTCAGCAATTGTGACTAGCTTACCCTCTTTCTCCGCAAAAGTATCAAACCATGATTTGTCCCCAGTCATGTGTTTGCTAGCTCCTGAATCAATATACCATACAACATCTATCTGGGAAGACGAAGTATGGGTCATGAGCACCTTGTGTGCTCTTTCAGAGTCAAAATTTGAATCGGACCCAGGAGAATCTGAGTCTGAGTTGGAGTCAGCATAAGCAACATGGCCTTTAGGTTGCTTATGTTTGTTGTATTTCTGTTTGTCTTTGCCCTTCTTCTTAGGACCTTGATCGTTTTGTTGCTTGTTTTTGAACCAACACCTGTTGGTGTCATGGTTATTCATATCACAAATCTTGCAATATTTTGTATCCTTCTGCTGATTTTGCTTCCCTTTTCCTTTGGAAGAAGGACCCCCTTTTTGAAACTGACCTTGTTTCTTACCACTTTGTTGTGTGGAAAGGGCATTATCTGGCACGTCATCTTTCTGAACCTGATTTGCCTCCTCATTCTGAAGCAAATTTACCAGCTCCACAAATGATACTTGTCTACCAGAAACATTGAGAGAAGTGATCAACATCTTGTAGGAATCTGGCAATGCTCTCAAGATGACAGATTTCAAGATATCATCATCCATTGGTTTTCCCATGGCATTCAATTTGGCTTTCAAGTCAGCCACTCTGCAAAGGAATATATCAATTGTTTCCCCAGAATTCATACTTGAGAGTATGTAGTTGAGTTTGAAGGTTTAGAATAGTGGATTGATTCTTTCCTTCATATATTGTGATCAAGGCATCCCAAGCTATCTTACTAGTTTTTGCATCACAAATATGAGGTTGCACCTCATCTGTAGTAGCAAGCAAGATAAACATGAGACTCTTCTTGTCCTTCTTATCCCAAGCATCTTGATCTGTTCCTGTTGTCTGAGGGCGCTTTGTAGTGCCAGTCACTACATCCCATAAATCTTCCAACTGAAGAATGGCTTTCATCTTTGTTTTCCATGGAACAAAGTTAGGACCTTTCAACAACTATGAATCTGAGAGATACTTATGAATTGTGGCCATTATGAAGGTTCCTTATATCACCAATTGGTCTCCCTTTCTTTATACCTGCCAGATCTTTATATCGTAACCATTCAATATATACCCGCCCTTACGTGAGGGAGACTATAGGTATATATGAACAATATACTACTCAATATGTACCCGCCCTTACGTGAGGGAGACTGTAAGTACATATGAGAAGCACAATATATTGAACATAGGCGATACTGAAAGAGCATCGTGTTGTTAATGACACCTACCATAGAAAGTTTTATTCCTCATGCGTGGGGCGTAACTTCCCCTAAACACTTTGGAAAAAAAACTTTCGTCAGGATTTACGCCTAACAACAATCACGATGTGGGTATGAAATGGAAAAAAAATAGATCTGGTTTGCCTTATTTCTCCCCGATGATTTATAGAGAACAAGCTCAGACGTCGTTGTTGCAGCTATATTAGGCGACGAATACAGTAGTCCAAAGCACGACAACATTACCTGTAAGTGTGGACCAGAGGTATCTCAAATACCGAACGTTGTTGTGCAATAAATTGCACAAATAGGGTATAAATTTGGGGTCTTATTTTTTTTGTAATTTATGATTGTTAATGCAAGAAAAAATAGAATATTTAAATGCAAAAGAAACAATCACAAATGCCCACAAATTTAAGCACCTATTACAAATCTAGCAATTATTCTTCCAAATGGTTTGATTTCCCCCCTTTATCTTACAATTTTGCAAATGAATCATGTGAAGACTGAGATTTCCCCCCTTCGTATTGCAAAATAGACAAGGAGAAAAAAAAATTGTACCTGAACCCCCCAAAAAAATGTTTTGGAGTCTTCCAGGCATCAAAATTGACTGCACAGGTGTCAAATGACTATGACTCTCTCAGGGCATCAAATGACCTTATCAGGGCATCAACAGTGCACGCTGGCCATCATCGGGCACTCCTGGGCATCAAAAAACCTTTTTGGGCATCAACAGAGCACTTATGGGCATCAAAAACTGTCACCCGCCGTCACAGGCGCGCGTAGGGCATCAAAAACTGTCACCCGCCATCACAGTCGCATGCGGGGCGTCAACAAAAATTTGTAGAACGTCTAGGGTCCCCCCCAGATTCGAACCGGTGACCTCAACTAGAACACAGAGCGGACAAACCAGCCAAGCTACAGAGCTGGCCGTGAATAAAAAAACATGAACGAAATGTTAAAGCGACATGAAGCAATGTTTTTTTTTAAAAAAAATGTGGAATGATCCCACATGCATCACGTTGATGCATTGTTTCGATTTTTAAACCGAAACAAGTCACTATTATAGTGACTGCCTTCGGGCAGTCATCCCCCGCTGCCCTTTTGCCTCCCGTTGGCGAATGAGAATCCGCCACGGTGCATCCAAACCAGATTCCTCGCCCTCTCTCCTATGTCCACCTCAGCATCTTGGTCTGTGTGCCGTCAGTCAGGGTCAGTTCACTTCGGTCTGGTCTTACTCGGCCTGCGTCAAACTCAGCGTTAGCCGTTAGCCTTTGATATGCCTTTCGTCCGCCATGTTGTGCCCAGGGTTTGCCAAGAAAGGTGCAGTGGAACAATTATTGATCATAACCGCCTTCTCCAACCGCATTCGCCAAACCTCTCCAAGCTCCAAGCTCTGGTACCATATAGAAATACGTAATATGCACAAATGATGAAGCGATTATTCATTCCGATTGATATCAATATAAATATTACAATGTGGTTACAATAAGTTGGTTTATCAAACCAACTTGGTGGTTATTAAACCAACTTAGAGAGCGCCTACGTGTGCTACCCTTTTGCTCAATAATGTAAGACATATATGCTAACAACTAGGATGTTTATATTGTCCCCATGTAATAGAATATTCAAAAAATGGAAGTACCTACCTATGCAGGTGAAGAATCAAGCCACTTGCTCAAATACTTGGCTCTAGAGATTTGGGAGGTACTGTCTCGGTAGTCTAGAATGCATCAAATACATCATTGGTTTCCTAAAAAACCTCTATGCATAATTCGCAGGGTTATCATATTTATATACACAATCCCCTATTTTAGGGAGACTAGTGATTGCAGCAATATGGGCCTCTGTGACTAGAATTTCCATTCTATGCATTCAAACGACCTCATCCCTCAAGGATTCTACAATTTTTTTGGTTGCTTCAGTGTCCTGATTTTTACTAACCAGGTGATAGTAATCCATCCATCTGACAGCTTCGAATTGGATCTAAACATCTTCATTGATCCTTGAAAGATCTCTGAGCTCGTTCTTTTTAAGAAAATGATTTGTTGATTTTCCTCCCATGGTGAATTACTCTCTATTTTTTATCTGCAAATTCATTTCTAATTCTCTGGATTTCTCTACAACTTACCCTGGCTCACAGGTTCTTTTAACATATCATTTCAATTCAATTGTATCCATGCAATCAAGCGCTTCATCACCATAATTAGAAATAATTATAGTGATGTGTATAAAATATCGTTGAAAATTGTGTACCAAAGTTTTAATGGATAATTGTTATAATTATTTACCCAATTGATTACTGACATATAGAGAAATACAAAATTGGGTATGATGATTGGATGGATGTCTATAGATAATGTGACCACTATTTATAGAAATGTATTTTCCATGAAAATTATATACATATAAAATAGAAAATTGAGTACATACCTCAATAGTGTTTTGTGCGTGCCTAATGTGTAGATGCTTGTGGTGCATACGGATTGGTTGTCTCATGATGACTGTGATTACCGAAACAAATAATATCGTGCGTATTTCCCATGTGAAGAAATTATTCTTGGGTGCTACAATTTTCTTTTCATTCGAGGTTCCCTGCTAAAAAAACATGCAAGAAAAATATTAAATTAATACTTTTTCACGAGATGACACACATCCCTCCTTGGAAGTTGTTTGTTGATTGTCTTGGAATGTGCAGAAATATCCAATGGAAAAATGTTTTATCCGTGAGAAGTTTGACTTTGATCACATGGATAAAATGCTAACGTGGCTTCAGTCGCTTCTCAAATACTGAAGATTTATTTCCTATACTGGAAATAGGCAATTATTAGAATAAAATTTGGGCACCTTATTTTCTAGATATCAAGCATCTTACTTCAATACATGGGATACAAACACCCATTAGAACGGAATTCAGACACCTTACTCCAACACACGGTAAATAGGTGCCTGTTAGAATGGAAGTCAGACACCTTTATTACTAGAAATCAAGTTCCTTAATTCAATACACGGGAAACAATTCCCCACTCATTGAATATTGAGAATATATATATATTTTTTGGACTCTCCAATAATGGAAGTCAGGTGCCTCCCCATAATTGAAAAGTCAACGTCTACTGATGTGTCCAAGTTGAGTGCTTTCGGTTGATCAAACTTTCAGCGTTCTCCTTTCAAGGACAAAATCAACATCCTCTAACTGAACTTTCATGTGGTCATTTCTCTCCATGAACATGGAAACACCTACACATGCATCCAAGTATGGTTATCCCCCTCCAAATGAGAATGAGAGTACTCTACTAAAAGTAAACCTACTAGAAAGATGAAAATACACAGGTTAATGGATCATATGCCTAAGAGGCCTAGGTTTCCCAGGCTGTCTTTAGAGTGCATTCAGGGCATCGTTCCAAAAAAAACAAAAACACAACTAAAGAAAGAAAATGTGGGACTTTAAAAATAATAAATTATATTTGGTTCATATGGACAAACATGTGTCCACATATTATTAAAAAAAATTAAAATTTCAATCAAGTGGGGTCTCCCCCATGCCTATTTTGGACTCAATCACATAATTCTCAGGTGCATGATATGGTTGCAATCGGTGACCATTGACTGATTATATAGTGTTTTTATCATCAATAGTTTTGACACGCACAACACCATTGTTGATCAGTTAAATCACATCATATGGTTCCATCCAATGCTGCATGAGTTTCCCCTTTCGTTCCTTGAATTGAGAATCATACAACAATACCCATTATCCCACCTTGAACTACTTTTGCCAAATGTGATGATCATGCCATCAGATTCTCTATTTTTGAATGACTTCTATTCAATGCAAAGCATCATGCCAGTATTCATCCAGCTGAATAAGCTATTGAATCCATTATTTTTAGGCTTCATCCATATTCAAATTCAATTATGTTGCAGTTTTGAGAGTTCTGATTTCAAATTCTATAGGCATCATAACATTCTTCCCATATACCAATTGGAATGGGATAAAACAAGTGGTAGTTTTCTAGATGGTTCTGTAAGCCCAGATTGCTTTTGGTAATCTCATAGCCCAATCTTTCTTGTGTTGTTGCACCATTTTTATGAGAATATTTTTCAATTCATGATTGGTGACTTCTACTTGCCCATTTTCTTAGGGATGGAAAGGAGTGGTCTTATTGTACCTGATTTTGTACTACTACATTATTTTATAGATCAACTTCAAAGTAAATTGAGATCCCTGATCAATAGCAATTTCTCTTGGAATTCCAAATTGTGTGAATATGAATGCAAACAAGAAATCTATTATAGTCTTTTCCTTGGAATCGTGCAATACCTGCACCTCAACCCATTTAGTCACATAGTGAGTGTAAACTAAATTATATCTTTAACCTGTTGACTATGAATTAATGGGCCTTACAAAATTCATTCTCCATTTATCCAATGGCTCAATGTGCACATGTGGTTGGAGTGGCATTTCATCTTTGGTCTACCCATCCTCTGACACTGATCACATTGACTCACATGTTTGGCTGCATCCTTAAATAGTGCAGGCCAAAAATATCTAGCCTGTAATACTTTAAATGCAGTCCTTTTACCTGCAAAATGGTAACCACAGGGTTCATCATGGCAAGCTTTAAGAATTTCTACAGTTTCATTTTTAGCAATATAACTTCTCATGACTTAATCAGGCCCGATTTTAAATAGACGACTATCAATCCATGAAAATACCCCACTCTTCTCTATTAATGTATATTTTTCATGCGATGAGAGTGTAGGGGATACTTTACCCATGGCTAAGTAATTAGCCATATCTACATATCACAATATTTTTTCATCAAGGACAAAGAGATGCTCGTATAGAAATTGATCTTCTATGGTTGTATGATCTAGAGGTGTCAACCTAGAAAGAAAATATGCAACCACATTGTCTTTACCTGGTTTGTCAACAATTTTAATCAAATTCTTGCAAAATTAAAATCCATATAATAATTTTAACACTAATTGTAAGTTTGTTCATCAGGTATCTGAGGGTTGAATGATCAGTATGCACAAAAACCTTGTAACCTATAATATAATGGCAAAATTTGTTAATAGCATGAACGATTACAAGAAACTCTTTCTCTATGACAGTGTAATTAAACTCAACACCTGTAAGATATTTACTAACATAATAAATGGCATAAAATTCTTCACCATATTTTTGTCCCAGTACTACCCCTATCACATTATTGGATGCATCCGCATATATGTGAAAGAGAATGGTCCAATTTGGACCTCTCAATACTAGAGCAATGGTCAGTCTCTATTTCAAATTTTGAAATACATGTTCACGTTCATTTGTCCAAACAAACTCTATATATTTTGACAACAATGTGGTCAGAGGTTTAAAAATTTTGCTGAAATTTGATAAAAACCTTCTATAGTATCCAAAAAAGTCAAGGAAACTTTGTACATCTTTTTGAGTTTTAGGAGTGGGAAAATTTTTTATTACCTCAATTTTATTTTTATCTACCTTTATCCCATCTCCAGAAATATGATGTCCTAATATTATTCCTTCCTGCATTAACATAAAATATTTTTCATTACTCAGGGATAGATTAGTTTCCTTACATCATTGAAGTACTCTTTTCAAATTGGTTGTGGCTTCCTCAAAAGTCCCACCATAAACTGCGAAGTCATCCATGTATACTTTCATAGTTTCATATTAGAGAAGATACTCAATATTACCCTTTGAAAAGTGGCAGGTGCATTACAAAAACCAAAAGGTAAGACTTTGTAAGAAAAGGTTCCCCATGGACAAGTGAATGTTGTTTTATATTGATCCCCTTCCCCAATTTGTATCTGATTGTATCCACTAAACCCATCCAATAAAGAAAAGTACTTTTTTCCTTCTAAGGTCTCAAGGACCTGATCTATAAAGGGTAAGGAGAATTTGTCTTTCTTTGTTGCTTTAATTGAGCATTTTGTAATCAATACGGATACGCCACTTACCATTTTTCTTGGGCACAACCACCAAAGGTGATACCCACTCACTATCAGATATAGGTTAGATAAATCCAACTATTCAGAGTTTTTGTAATTCATTTTTAACAATCTCTTTTTATGGTTGGATTCATCCAACATTATGGTTGTCTTACCGATCTTACTTGTTCTTCCATATATATGATGTGTACAGACTTGAGGAGCAATTCCCCTAATGTATGAATAGTCCCAAGCAAAAGCATTTTGGTATTTGACTAATATCTCTTTCAGGGTGTCCTGTTGAACAAGTGTCAACACATTATTTACATTCAATATCCTCCTAGGTTCAACTTCAATTTGTTTGATGTGGTGATCTTTACTTCCAGCAAGTGGTAATTCTAGAGGGCAAGAGGATTCTCCTTGGAAAAATTTTGACATAACTATTTCTTCATCATTTTCATCCTAAAGCTCATCCAATTCCATTATTGGTTGAATCATTAATAAATCTTTAGTATTATGATTTTTCAATCAAGTTCTCCCAACAAGTCAATGTTAGTCTCACAATGGCACTGAGAGGGGGGTGAATCAGTGTAGTTCTTTAAACTTAAATTCATAGCTCTTAAAACTGAAATAATGAAACCTTAAAACCAGATAAAGCAAGTATCACAAGAGAACATCACACAACACAATATTTAATGAGGTTCATCAATTTGGCTACTCCTTAAGAATGACTACTTGGACTACCATCCAAATCCAGCCTTTGCAAAGCTCCAACTTTACAATCAATTTACCAGCACCCACTGGAAGGAGTACCAACACCTTATTTATCTGCACCAACAGAAAGGAGCACCAACCCCTGATTTACCAAGCACCTCTCTGGAAGGAGCACCAACCCATGATGCCAAGCTGTAACCTAGAATTCAATTTTGAATCTAGAAGTTTAACAGAAAAAATACCTTCACTTTTACAAGACCCTGACTGGTCTATTGCTTACCCAATCTCTCTCACTGTTTACGAAATAGACACATCTTCTACGATCTACAGCCGCACTTTGTCTTCTTTGAGTCACTTCTCTATGCACCCTCTGTGCAGTGTCTTCATACACTTTGCACCCTTATAGCTGCACTTTGCGTTCATCTTCGCCCTTTGCACTCTCTATGCCTTCTACTTTCTCTGCGCAATCACAGTTGCACTTGGTCGAGCTTCAACCTTTTTTGCTCTCTGCGCACTCACAGATGCACTTAGGACAATTCGACACAACTCTTCGCTCACTTTGTGCACTTCGCCATCATCTCACCGCTTCTGAGCTTTCTGCGCTCTTACGACCACATTTCACACTTCTACACGCATTCAACGACTTGTTCGACTACGTCCAATTATCCAAATAGCCCTCCTTTTATAACAATATTTTCATGATGAAAACCCTAATCTTAGTCGACTGTAAACCCTAATCTTAGTTGGCTTTCATAACAAATGTAAACCCTAATTTTAGTCGGATGTCATCGATCTTAGTCGGCTTCAACTCATGAAGATATTCGATAATTCCATCACTCGAAGATTTCATTCGGTAACAGTCCCTGTAGCCGTCGCACTGACTTTTGTTCACTCTTCATATTTTAGCTACATGAATTCACTCTGTATCTGCCCCTGTAAATGTTGTAGAGATGTCGGTCCACTGTCATACTTCTCATTTTAGTTGGGTTCTTCTTCTTGTCTTGCGCACATATGACCTGTCTTTCTTGAGTCGCAAAAATGCGACATGTCGCGATATCGCGACACTTTTGTTACTCTGCCTGCCTGCCCTTCTTGAGTCGCAAAAATGTGACATGTCGCGATATTGCGACACTTTTGTTTCTCTTCCTACCTAGCCTTTTCGAGTTGCAAAAATGCAACATGTCACGATATCGCGACACTTTTGTTTCTCTTCCTGCTTGGCCTTTTCGAGTCATGAAAATGCGACATGTCACGATATCGCGACACTTTTTCTTTCTCTCTCTTTCTCTTTGCTTTGGCCCCGAAAATACATGTCGCGATATCGCGACACTTTTTGTCCTTGCTTTTTCTCTTTGCTTCGGCCCGCAAAAATACATGTCACGATATCGTGACACATTTTCTCCTTGCATTTTCTTTTTGCTTTGGACTGTGAAAATACAACATGTCACGATATCGCGACACTTTCGCCTCCATACTCTTCCTCTTTACTTTTGTCGTGATATCGTGACACTTCTACCTTCTTACTTTCTCTCTCCTCCTTTAGTCACGAAAATGCGACATGTCGCGATATCACGACACTTTTTCTCCTTTGCTCTTTCTCTTGCCTTCGGGTCGCGAAAACACGACATGTCACGATATCGCGACACTTTTTCTCTCGGACTCTCTCTCTTGCAATATGTCGTGAAATCGTGACACTTTTTCTTCCGTACAATCTCTCTTGCAATATGTCATGAAATCGCGACACTTTTTCTTTCGGACTCTCTCTCTTACAATATGTCACGAAATCGCGACACTTTTTCTTCCGTACAATCTCTCTTGCAATATGTCGCGAAATCGCGACACTCTTTCTACTTGCATTTTTCTCTTCCAACATGTCACGAAATCGCGACACTTTTTCTTCCGTACTATCTCTCTTGCAATATGTCACAAAATCGCGACACTTTTTCTACTTGCCTTTTTCTCTTCCAACATGTCACGAAATCGTGACACTTTTTCTACTTGCCTTTTTCTCTTCCAACATGTCGCGAAATCGTGATAGTTTTTCCTGCTTGCGCTTTCTCTTCGAACATGTCGTGAAATAGCGACAATTTTTCTTTCTTCTCAACATGTCGTGATATCGTGACTTTTTTTCTTTCTTGCTCAACATGTCGCGATATCACGACAGTTTTTCTTTCTTTCTCAACATGTCGTGATATCGCGACAGTTTTTCTTTCTTGCTCAACATGTCGTAAAATCACGATAGTTTTACTTCCTTGCCCTTTTTCTTCCAACATGTCGTGAAATCGTGACAGTTTTTCCACTTTCCTTTTTCTCTTCCAACATGTCGCAAAATCGTGACAGTTTTTCCACTTGCCTTTTTCTCTTCCAATATGTCACGAAATCGTGACAGTTTTTCCATTTGCCTTTTTCTCTTCCAACATGTCGTGAAATCGTGACAGTTTTTCTTGTTTTTTCTCTTTCTTCCAACATGTCACGAAATCGTGACAGTTTTCTTATTTTTTCTCTTTCTTCCAACATGTCACGAAATCACGACAGTTTTCCTTGCCTGCTGTATATGTCGCGATATCGCGACACTTTTCTTATATTTTTCTCTGATCTTTTGCAAATGGGCCACTTCGGTCTTCTTGGAAAATCACTGTACATACTCTGAATAACCTTTGAACTCCTGTATTCTACATCTGAATAGCTTTTGAACTTCCATTCATTGCATCGACAGATCTATCCGACCGTGTTGACAACAATGACAATACTGTTGCTGCACCTTGCTCAACAATCTCCCCCTTTGGAATTTTTGGTAACACATATGCAATTTCCTATAACTCTTCTCCCCCTTTGACAATAATGCCAAAGGGCTCCTGCAGACTCCCCCTGAGTCCATGCACAACATTCTCAGGAAAAATTTATTACACTTAGCAAAAATCATGAATATGAGCAGAAATATAATCAAATACGTAAATGCTCCCCCTGAGAATGTGATCCCTGTAGCTAGTCAATTCTTGGGAAGTGTGACCACTCCCAATTTATTGCGAAGGTACTCAAAAACTTCCTTGGGCAATGGTTTTGTGAAGATATCTGCTACTTGCTTTGTAGTTGGAACAAAATCCAACTTAACCTCACCTTCTGCAACTTTCTCCTTCAAAAAATAATACCTGCGTACAACATGTTGTCGCTGCAATATATTCTGCCTCTGCTGTCGATAAGAAAATTGACTCTTGTTTCTTACTGTGCCATGTGACCAACCTGTCTCCAAGATAGAATGCACATCCACTGGTACTCTTTCTATCATCGACACTTCCTGCCCAATCTGCTTCTAAATACAAAATAAGGGTGAAGTCTTTACCTTTCGGATACCATAACCCATACTCCATAGTACTCTTGAGGCACCAAAGAATTCTCTTCACTGCTGTCACATGAGTCTCCTTGGGATTAGCCTAAAATTGTGCTACCATGCATATTGCCTGCAAAATATCTGGTCTGGTAGTTGTTAGGTACAGTAAGCTCCCAATCATAGATCTATACATGGTTTGATCAACAGGTGGATATTTGTCATCCTTGCTCAACTTGCAACCAATCATTGACATTTCAAATTCTTTCTGCATCTTATTTGCTAAATCTTTACACGACTCATCTTTGCTGCTACCAAATATGATATCATCTTTCTTAAACCCTTGTTGAGTGAGATAGTTGTCTAGTTTTGCATACCATGCTCAGGGTGCCTATTTCAAGCCATATATCTTTAACTTACAAACTAAGTTTGGATCATCACCAAGTTGGAAACCATCTGGTTGCTCAATATAAACCTCTTCTTCAAGCTTCCCATTCAAAAATGTTGATTTCACATCTGTCAAAAAAATTTGTCAAGTGAATCACACTTGTACTAGCTTTTGTCCAACACTGTACCGACATTGCAATTTTACTGCCAACTCTATGCAAGCATCAAACACTGTACCACAACACCAACCAAATCCCTTTTTACATTTTCAAATTGGTCTATGTTTTCTACAGTCACCGCTGGTCACACCTTACTTTCAACTGTTCGAATCAGGAGACAACATTTTGTCAAACACTTCACAGCAAACTATAGTGCACCTTACTCAAACTCATACTTCTGGACCTCATATAGGTATGATTCACAAAGCAAAGTTGCTCATCTTGATGAGCTAAACATGAATCAATAATCAGACTTCTATATTTTTCACCACAACGTCATAATAGATCTAACAATCTTCACGTTAATGTGTAGTTCAAATACACACTACTTTTATCGAAACACATATATGTGGCTAAGGCAACATTCTTTCACTAACCAAATTATCTGAATTGTTATAATCCTTAACTTTGGATAGTGGCAGTAAGAACCATCAACGGTACAACAATGACATATAGCAATACTGCCAATAATGACAACTCTCAATTTAATCACCACCCTTCACGGCACTTCCACAAACAACTACATGAACTGAAAACACACTTCGACAACTATACGACAACTTCCCTGACTACTTGCCTTTCATCCTCAGGTAATCAAATAAATACATAGGAGCATTAAAATGAAACTTTAATATTGCTCCCCCTGAGGATGTGCTACCTGGAGTTGCTTAGTGTTATAGCGGAGTAGTCTCCTTCAGTCCAAGGAGACACGATTTCCTTTCTTCTATCTTTCTCCAAACTTTCTTGAACTTGGGCTTGGATTTTTCAACTACATCCATGTTTTGCACCTTTTCGTGAACTCAAACATTTCTCTTGTGTGGTTGTCTCTTGTGCATCCTTGATGAGTTATTATTTTCCTTTTTTTTATGTACATGATTTATTCCCTGTCTGTGTTGCGTTCTTTGCATCTGATGAAATCTACTGTTTTGCCTTAGATTAGATGCAAAAGTGCTTGAAAAAACCTTGCTATGTTCCCATGACCATTACATTGAAAATATTTTACATAGTGTTCACTCAGAACCGCAGATGTATTTCTACCAGCATAACTCATTGATTTATTATTCAATCCACAATAAATTGCCTTGTGACCATACTGGTTGCATCTGAAACAATAGCCATTAAAAGTATTATTGTGAATAGAGTGAGAGTGATAGAACCTCTTTTGTTGTGGTTGCTTTGTTGTAGATCTCCTTTGATATTTTCTTCCTTTTGAAGATTCAACTTCAAACTTTTCTTGCTTCGATCCTTCAACAGTGAACTTCTTCTTCTCTGCAGAGTTGGAAGATGAAGGTTTTTCAACTTCATATGCAAGACCACGCTTATCCGTGGAGCTTATTTGTTGGCTTATCATTTTATCTAGCAACTCTATGATCTTCTCAAATTTTAGATTTGTATTGGCCTCTTCTAGTTGTTTCTTCAATAAAACAATCTCTTCCTCTTGTTTGCAACCAATCTCTTTCTCATTTATCTGCGACCTGAGAGTTTCTTCAATCCTTTTGAATTCTTCTACCTATACTTTCAAACTGGTTATTATTTCATTTGCATCCTCAATATTTCTTGAGATTTCCTTATTCCTTTTACTTTCTATCTTCAAATCATCCAGAGCTGCAATTAGTTCCTCTTTCAAATTTATTTCTGCATCAATTTCTTCTTCATCACATTCCTATTCTTTTTCTGTTTCTTCTTTGAGTGTCATGAGAATACCTCCACCTATTTCTTTTTTAGAATCACCCTCTAGGACTTCATTAACTCTCAGCATATATGCCTCTATGTTCTCATCGTCATTCAACTTTAATGCTTCGAACGGAGCTTGATGTGTTTGTAACTTGGCCTCCTTGATCTCATCGTCTCCTTCATGAATACTCCTCAATTTGTCCCATATTTATTTTGCCATTTTACAACTCATGATCTTTACCAGTTCACTGTCTACTAATCCACACCTGATAGCATTTTTTGCTTTTGAGTTATTCTTGAACAGATTCTTACCAACAGCATTGGTTGGAGGAGTGATGGATATTGTGTATTCACTGTCTACTAAATCCCAGATGTCGTATCCCAAAGCACAAATATATGCCTACATCCTGAATATCCATATCACGTAATTAGTTTCATCAAACAAAGGTGCTTGGTTTGATGAGAAGTCTTAAACCTTTTCTGGTTCAATTTTCTCTTCCACAGGAACTAAAACTGACTGAGATACCCTTTTGGAGGAGGATCTATTCTTTTTACCCATTGCGTACTAATCCAAGATCAACCCTGACTAATTTAGCCTGAGAAGAGAACTTGGCTCTAATACCAATTGTTAGTCTCACAATGGCACTGAGGGGGGGTGAATCAGTGTAGTTCTTTAAACTTAAATTCACAGCTCTTAAAACTAAAATAATGAAACATTAAAACCAGATAAAGCAAGTATCACAAGAGAACATCACACAACACAAGATTTAAGGAGGTTCACCAATTTGGCTACTCTTCAAGAATGACTGCTTGGACTACCATCCAAATCCAGCCTTTGCAAAGCTCCAACTTTACAATCAATTTACACCCCTTATTTATCTGCACCAACAGAAAGGAGCACCAACCCCTGGTTTACCAGCACCTACTGGAAGGAGCACCAACCCTTGATGCCAAGATGCAACCTGGACTTCAATTTTGAATCTAGAAGTTTAACAAAAAAAATACCTTCACTTTTACAAGACCCTGACTGGTCTATTGCTTACCCAATCTCTCTCACTGTTTACGGAATAGACACATCTTCTACGATCTACAGCCGCACTTCGCCTTCTTTGAGTCGCTTCTCTATGCACCCTCTATGCAGTGTCTTCGTACACTCTATGCCCTTATAGCTACACTTTGCGTTCGTCTTTGCCCTTTGCACTCTCTGCGCCTTCTGCTTTCTCTATGTAATCACAACTGCACTTGGTCGAGCTTCAACCTTTTTTGCTCTCTGCACACTTTGCTCTCTTTGCGCACTCACAGACGCACTAGGACAATTCGACACAACTTTTTGCTCACTTTGTGCACTTCGCCATCATCTCGTTGCTTCTGAGCTTTCTACGCTCTAACGGTTGCATTTCACTCTTCGACATGCATTCAACGACTTGTTCGACTACGTCCAATTCTCCAAATAGCCCTCCTTTTATAACAATATTTTCATGATGAAAACCCTAATCTTAGTCGGCTTTCATAACAACTGTAAACCCTAATTTTAGTTGGTTGTCATCAATCTTAGTCGGCTTCAACTCATGAAGATATTCGGTAATTCCATCGCTCGAAGATTTCATTCGGTAACAGTCCCTGTAGCTGCCGCACTGACTTTTGTTCACTCTTCATATTTTAGCTGCATGAATTCACTCTGTAGTTGCCCCTATAAATGTTGTAGATATGTCGGTCCACTGTCATACTTCTCATTTTAGTTGGGTTCTTCTTCTTGTCTTGCGCACATACGACCTGTCTTTCTTAAGTCGTGAAAATGCAACATGTTGCGATATCGCGACACTTTTGTTACTTTGTCTGCCTGTCCTTCTTGAGTCGCAAAAATGCGACATGTCGCGATATCACAACACTTTTGTTTCTCTTCCTGCCTAGCCTTTTCAAGTTGCAAAAATGCGACATGTCGCGGTATCGCGACACTTTTGTTTCTCTTCCTGCCTAGCATTTTGAGTCACGAAAATGCGACATGTCGCGATATCGTGACACTTTTTCTTTCTCTCTCTTTCTCTTTACTTTGGCCCCGAAAATACAACATGTCATGATATCGAGACACTTTTTGTCCTTGCTTTTTCTCTTTGCTTCGGCCCGCGAAAATACAACATGTCGTGATATTGCAACACTTTTTCTCCTTGCATTTTCTTTTTGCTTTGGACCGCAAAAATACATGTCGCGATATCGCGACACTTTCGCCTCCGTACTCTTCCTCTTTACTTTTGTCGCAATATCGTGACACTTTTGCCTTCTTACTTTCTCTCTCCTCCTTTAGTCATGAAAATGCGACATGTTGCGATATCGTGACACTTTTTCTCCTTTGCTCTTTCTCTTGCGTTCGGGTCGCGAAAACGTGACTTATCACGATATCGCGACACTTTTTATCTCGGACTCTCTCTCTTGCAATATGTCACGAAATCACAACACTTTTTCTTTCATACAATCTCTCTTGCAATATGTCGCAAAATCATGACACTTTCTTTCGGACTCTCTCTCTTGCAATATGTCACGAAATCGTGACACTTTTTCTTCCGTACAATCTCTCTTGCAATATGTCACGAAATCACGACACTCTTTCTACTTGCCTTTTTCTCTTCCAACATGTCGTGAAATCGTGACACTTTTTCTTTCGTACTATCTCTCTTGCAATATGTCGCAAAATCGTGACACTTTTTCTACTTGCCTTTTTCTCTTCCAACATGTCACGAAATCGTGACACTTTTTCTACTTGCCTTTTTCTCTTCCAACATGTCGCAAAATCGCGACAGTTTTTCTGCTTGCGCTTTCTCTTCGAACATGTCACGAAATCACGATAGTTTTTCTTTCTTCTCAACATGTTGCAATATCGCGACAGTTTTTCTTTCTTGCTCAACATGTCGCGATATCGCGACAGTTTTTCTTTCTTGCTCAACATGTCGCGATATCGCGACAGTTTTACTTCCTTGCCCTTTTTCTTCCAACATGTCGCAAAATCGTGACAGTTTTTCCACTTGCCTTTTTCTCTTCCAACATGTCACGAAATCGTGACAGTTTTTCCACTTGCCTTTTTCTCTTCCAACATGTCGCAAAATCATGACAGTTTTTCCACTTGCCTTTTTCTCTTCCAACATGTTGCGAAATCATGACAGTTTTTCCACTTGCATTTTTCTCTTCCAACATGTCACGAAATCGCGACAGTTTTCCTTGCCTGCTATATATGTCATGATATCGCGACACTTTTCTTACTTGTCTTTTTCTTTGATATTTTGCAAATGGGCCACTTCGGTCTTCTTGGAAAATCATTGTACATATTCTGAATAAGCTTTGAACTCCTGTCTTTTGCATCTGAATAGCTTTTGAACTTCCTATCCACTGCATCAGCAGATCTATCTGACCGTGTTGACAACAATGATAATACTGTTGCTGCACCTTGCTCAACAGTCAATGGATTGTGCAGGTGGATGAATAATCATACTTTTAAAATTTTGACCATTAGAAATGGTCATTTTTCCATTCCTACAGCTTATGTAGGTATCAACTATTTCCAGCTAGGGTCTACATAGGATGAGTGGATAACCACCCAACCTATACTTGGATTGCAACACCAAGAAATCTATTGGATATTCCCATGAATATACTGTAACTATAATGTCCTCAAACATTCCTTAAGAGAGCATTGTAGGTCTGTTAGCCAATTGCAAAATAGTTTAAGTTGGCTTTAGATTTGTGAGTTTCATTTTTAGCATAGTATCTTTGGGCATGACATTAATGGTTTCCCCCAGATCTACTAGTGTATTAGTTAATGTATAGCTTTTAATTTTGATAGTTAAAACAAGGCTTCCTAGGTCAGAATATTTCTAGTGGTAGGTGTTTCTCAGCATGAGATCAGCTAGCTGGCCTACCATATTAATTGCTTTTGGTGATCTTCTGCATTATTTTTTAGATATAATTCCCATATTGCTTTTGTGTAAATTGGAACATCTCTTATAGCTTGGAAAATATTGTGATTGTTAATTTTTTTAGACTGGATAAAATATCAAACTCTGGTTGTACTGGCTTTCTTGGTTCCTGTAACATTTTAGGAAAAGGTGGAACCTCTTCTCTGTCATTTTCAATAATTGGTTCTTCCTCTATTTCATCTACAAGAGGTGATTCCTCAACTTCTACTTCTACATTTTCCTCCTCTTCTACCAAAGGAGCTACTTCTATTCCTATTTGTCTTCCTGACCTTAACTATACAAGATTGCATCCTACTCTAATATTGTACATTAGAAACATATCATTTTCCACTTGGCATGCTGGATGGTTTGGTTTGTTTTTGGGATTTGATGTGGGTTGTACAGGAAGTTGAGCAGGTCTCAAAATAGGTAGAGCTGGAAAACTCTGCTATAGTGGGACTTGTGGTACATTCTATGGAGTTGAATTCCATGCATTTTAGTTTCTCCACTAAGGTCCAAGCTACTGATATGGCATCCATGGGTATAGATTATAAATAGTAGCTCCTTGGATGGTGTTTGTCCAAGGTTTTTGTTGTCCCCACCAACCCATATTGGGTGGATGAACTTGACCTTGATTCATGTAATTACCTCCCCCATAGGGTGGCATTTTAGTTGGCATGTTGTTTCCCATAGGAGACTATTACCATTTTCTCCTATTTCCCATAAAACATACTTCCTCTACTTTAGAATATTCTCTAGCTTTTGGCAATTGGGGGAACAACTTTGTCTTATGGTCTTTTTGACAAACAACACATACTATAATCTTATTTTTTGGACATACATTTTTGGGATGCTTCCCTCTACATTTATAATAGAAATAGGCTAATATTACCTCATTCTCCTGCTTCTTTTTCTAGAAGCAGAAGAGTATCCATCTAAAGTGTAAGAGATGACATCTCACTCTTGAGATATTCTAGCATGTTACCTATTTTATTTTTGGTGACTATGGCTATTGATTTCATATTTTGGGAGGTTGGTTTACCTTTCCTTCGTGAATAATTCTGACATAAATGTTGTATATCTATCATTTGATGCTAGTAAATGTCTCCTCCAGATATCATGTCCAGTGATTCAAGAGACTCATTGGTGATTCTCTTAAAGAAGACACTTCTTAAGGACCTATCACTCAGTTTTGCATGGGGATATCTTTGCAGGATAAAGTTAAATCTATCCCAGTATTCTTCCAACGATTCATCTTCCTTTTGAGTCATATCAAAGATTTCCTCTCTAGAATCTTGTTTCCTACCAAAGTTTTGGTATTAATCTAAGAAGAGTATTTTCATATCTTCCCAAGTAGTAATATGTTTATTTCCTAAACTAATGAACTAGCACAGGGCTGCATCATCTAAGGTTGAAGAAAATAGTTTCAATTTTTGGGCATCGATCTTGTAATATATTGACCTGCATAAAACATCATACTTAAATAGGAATAGGTCAGAATATTTAGTCTGAAATCCTCTAAAAATAGGAAGGTGGGCAAGAGAGATGTGTTTCATTTTTGTATCTCTTGTTTCCTCTTCTATTGGAAAGTTAAAAATGGTGGATGTCTCTTCATTTTAAGCCATATTTTCAAAAAATGGGGTATCTACACCTTCTTCCCTTAAAGCAGTCTCTAAGGCTCTTCTGTCATTTTAAGTATTCTTCACAAGAATCTCTAAGTCAGCTAATGATATAATTCCATCCTCTACAGATTTCCAACATTGGTTATATAACAAATCCTCCTCAGATTGGATTCTTCTAAAGTTGCTATTATCTACCATTAGTTCTTCATCAGGACTTGGCTATTTTGGTAAAGAAATTTGTGCAAAAATTGGATGTTGACTCCAATGCACTAGTGGAGGTGATGGATGAGAAGAAATTTCAATTTTAGAATTTGGTACAACTGATTCATGGGATTCTTGTGAAACAATGTTTTACTATTGATAAAATGACTATCTGATCCTCTGGTTCAAGGTGGAATCATACAAGATTAGGTGAATTTTTTTTGTAGATAAGTTAACCTAAAATTTCAAATTCACTTGCTACAAAACAAGTTTTTATAGTTGGTACTTCCCCAACAATGGTGCCAAAATATTGGGCAAAACATTGGTTACACTACAGTTAATTTATTGCCTCCATTTAAATTGTCAAACCTAGGAAATCTCATAAACTTTGTGAAGTACCATGCACATTTTATGCCTGTAAAATCAACAAGATGAGTCCTTTATATCCTAAGGTTTTTGGGGGGGGTGGTTTGTGGTGTCTTTTTTTTTCTTGTCCAAACCTTTAAGCTAGCCTACATTATCAAACACATAACTGGAAATAAATTGCAGAAAGTAAAACACACTTGTTGGATAATATAGAGAAAACAAGGAAAATTATAGTAATCAAGTAAAGTGTAGAAAAGACAGAAAATAGAGAATAAATAGTGCATGGAAAATTACAGTAATCAAGTAAAGTGTAGAAATAATAAATAGTGCATGGATAAAGTACAAAAAAAATAGGAAATGGGAGGAATATTGTTGAGAGTGGACCCAAGATTCTAGTAGATTCTACCCAGATGAATTCACGCACACTGAACGCTTATAAATATAAATATGAACACTCAAATGAATTGTATTGTAGCTTCAGAAGTGATTTAACTAAAAATTGTTCAGGGATCCTTTTTAGGGGTGGTTTGTGCATTTATATAATGTACAATAATCCCGATTACAAACTTAGGCAAGTCTATTTTAGACTTATCATTACAACAAAGACATGAAAAATAATCTTAGACAACGAACACGAACTAAATTTATCCTTCATAGGATAAATTAGGTGTTTTATTTATCGAATAGAATATATCTCAATCAATATCCATAGTTTCATACAATCAATTTTGTGTGTTTGCTTAATTTTTAATGAGAAATGAATATTTTTTTTAGTTCATTATGTTGTCCTTTATCTGCATATATCGCTGAAAATTTATCTTTGATTTCTTCTAAAAACAAGGTTCTTGTTGCACTCTACTTCAACGGGAGCTAGGCACCATCCAACCTATCATTGGAAATCAGGCACCATCGATCCCAAAGCTAAGAGTCAGGTACCTTTAACCCTAAAACTGGGAGTCAGGCACCTTTGACCCTAAATTTGGGAGTTAGGCACCTTTGACATTGAAGTCAGGAGTCAGACACCTTTGACCCTGAAGTTGGAAGTTAGGCGCCACTCTTTTGGAAGATAGAAGTTAGGCATATTTTGAATTTTGGTCAAAAGTTAGGTGTCTTAAATCAGCATACATAACTCTTTGTTGCGGTCCTCTTTTATCCTTAGTTTTCCTCCATAAAACATGAAGTGTCAGTTCCACATGGGACCTTGATGTAAATATGCAAAAAAGTAACAAAATTCTTGAATCTACACACAAATCACACTCAAAATACACATTAGCGAATATACACAAATTTTCATTAAATATATAAAAAACTTTCATAAAAAGTACATTCTATAAAAATAATGCCACACAATATGTTATTAATTCATACAAAAATATGAGCATTTTTTGTGCTCATCAATCATTGTGATGGTAACCCAAAACATAAATGATACTTCACTTATCCTAGAGGGAGGTGAGGAAGTGCATGATAAATCTTCCAAAGGCAAAAAATCTAGGAAGGACCAGGACATCCCTAACAAATTACCAAAATTTCAAGGAAAGTAGGGGTAGATGTAGGTTACGATCCCAAGTAGGGTAGACCTTCACAATATAAAATTAGACAAAGGGAAATGGCTAGGGATGTAGCTAATGGAACACAATTGACCCTTAATTTGGGCAAAAAGAAACACCCAATCAAATCTAAAAAATAATGATAATTTCTTGGAATATCAGGGGCTTGTGCATAGAGAAGTAGATCTCAGTGAGGAACAACAAGCAAATCCTTAACCGGTTAGTATTTCTCAATATTGGTGGCAAAATATGGGGGGGACCTTCTAAAGTTGGATTTTTGACCTTTCAAAGTTTACTCGTTCAATGTGTTTACTAAGTAATGGTGCCTTTGTAAGGTTGCATGTTTTATATCTAATTTTACAACCTTAGTTTCAATTTAGTTGGACTAGTCTTAGGAGCTTAATGTTAGATATTTATTTCAATTTGTAAAAGGTTTGGGACCCTTTCAAAAACTCCTTCACAACCTTAATAAAAAATGTCAAATTTAATGTTAATAGTTGTAGACACTCAATTTTGGCACACCAAAATAATATAATTAGCCTAATTAACTATTCTACCTAATCTTGAGGAACTATTTCTCAAGAGTGAAATCATCAGTAGTAGCACAAAATTGCTATCAATGATAGTGAATTCACAAGACTTGGCTTTCCCACCTAAATTTGATCTTTTCCCACCTAGTTTGACCTATAACGATCAAAATCTTGAAATTGTTGGTAGCAACATAATTGTAATGATTTTACCTCTACAAGCATAAAATATCATAATCTTAGATTCACCACCCTCTTCAAACCTCCTACAATTAATGAGCCTAATCTTACATTGGATTCTCACACAACTCTCCAAGTCCAAGAATTTCTCTTTTTGTGATCTTCCAAATTGGTCTTTTTGATTTGAATCTCAAAATTACCTTCCTATTTCATGTCATCTTCAATGCATTTCCTCTCTCCCAAGGCCCTGCATCTCTATAAATGCAAGCCTTGGAATGACCTTCTCATGAACATTTTTTTGTATTGAAACTTTGTCAAATTTTATTTTGTAAATCATTCTCTTACTCTCATAATCCACATTGAAACACTTAGAAGAGGTCATCTAGCAGCCAAAAGGGGCAAGAAAATGAGGAAACAACTTGGTCTTGGTTGTATCTCCCCTTTTTCCTTCTCTTTACTCTTTGAGTGTTATATTTTCCTTTTTTATTTTATTAATATTTTCTTTTGATGATTAATTGCTACTATCATCATATTCTACTAGTATTTTGTGCCTTGCAACCCCTTCATACACCTTTCAACTAGAATATATCTATTGTTAAAGTGTTTAGCCTTATTTTTCAGAGAAATTTTTCTACCTTCCTAGAGGTATTTCACACCAATCTCTAACCAGTTTTACTCATTTTTACAGTTTATTTACCTATTTTTCACTCAGGTTTGAAATTGTTGCTTGCTTGCTTACAGGTAGCAATTTTACCACATGCATTTCTATATTTTATTTTGAATAGTTGCCCTTATTTTTACCATATTTTATGTCTATTAGTATACCACATAGCATTCTCTATCAATATCTAAGCACATTTCTACTAATATTACACTAAGTTTACATATTCAGCTTGTAGAAGAGAAATCACTACCACTACACTTACAAGTAATAATTTTATCATTTATGTTTCTACACTTTATTTACTTGCATGTTTTTATTATATGGAAGAAACCATAGGTATGAATAGTTAAGCCATGATGTTTACCATCTCCCCAAGCTTAGTAGATTCCCAAAATTGATCTCTATCTTTTGGTGTTTTTGTTTATGCAGGTTTCACAAAATTGCTAGTGGTTTGCCTATAGGCAATAATTTTGCTGGAAGCGATCTCACACCTAGGAAAAAATTTCATCTCTACTATAAAATTAGGTTTCACAAAATTGTTGGCAGTTCAATTACAGGGAAAGATTTTGTCTCTGTTATAAAAGTAGGTGATTTTATTCATGTATTAACAATTTATGCTCTATAGCATAATTTGTGTATTGTCTATCATAGGGTTAAGCTCTTTGCTTTTTTTTTCACACATTAAAAAGGAAAAATAAAATAATCTAATTTATTTTAAAGGATATCTTGATAATTAATAAGTAAATTAACTTTTGAAGAGAAAACTAGCGCATCAGTTGGGTAGACGAAGTGCTTTCTGGTTGCTGCGAGATTGAAGACAAGATTGTTGCTTTAGGATAGCCCAATGGGGACACCTATAGATTCTATTTTAGAGAGAAAAAATTATTTTGCAAATATTTTGAAGGAAAAATCTCTACCAAATATTGAAGAAGCATAAAATATTACATTAAAAATGCTCTTTATGATTGCTGGAAAAGATCAACATCTCAAAGAGTCAATGGATGCTTCCCATAGTCTAGATCAAGGCCAAATATTTTTATTGAGCAAAGGATGGTAGAAGAAATAGTCTTGTATAGATCCAATCATGATATGATCTATAAATTCATGGGTACTAGCCCTACCCTTAATGTTTTGCATTCTCGGGTTCAACAAAATTGGGAGCCTCTTGGTGAGTATTCTTTGTGGTTTATTAGTAATGAATATTTTATTGCTAGTTTTTCCTCACTTTACAATAGAAATAGGGATTTTGAATCGAAAAAGAGGAATCATGGTCCAACAGGATTATTTGTTTAGCCCTCGAGAGTGGGATTTGATCTTCGAAATGAACCTTGTCTCCATTTGGATCGATTTATATGCACTTCCAATGGATTTCTAGAGTGAGCAGGTATTAGAAATCATTGATAATTTTCTTAGAATACATTTGGGTATTTCTAGAGATACAATGGAAGAAAACATAGTCGTTTGTGCTATTTTATGCATGGAAATGGATCTCACCCAACCTTTTATGGTAGAGGTTGAACTCAAACTTGCAGAAATATCTTGGATTTAGTAACTAGATTATGAGGTATTGTCCTTTAGGTGTAGATTTTACCATAAATATAGGCATTTAGATCGGTCCTACCCAAACAATATGAACACAAAAATGGAGGCTCCTCTAGGAATTTCAAATCCTCCTAAGGAGGATAAGTCAACAATCAACAAAGAAACAATCAACATTTCTCAGGATGGAGAAGCACAAGGATATGGTTTTGAATATCCCAAAATAAGGTTAAGATAAAATAATTTTTTTGGCAAAGAGAAAACCCAAATCAAACCCTCAAATAGGTATGAGATATTCAAGACACTAGTGGACCAAGAAGAAGAACAACTTATGGAAGGAGTGGATGGGAATAATGTAAATAATAACAACCATGTTCAAGCCTCTCTTTCACCTCCTCCTATCCTAAAGCAATTAATAGAGTGTAGTGAGTTACCACAATCAAAGATTGTAGGGGCATTGATAGTGCATAACCAAGAGCAACTTATAATTAAGGATGTCATCATGGGTATAGTAGAAAATAACAAAGAAAATCCAACTCTAGGGATAATTTAGGTGGAAAAGAGATCAAATAATATCAGCTCTCAAGGAGTCGGTAGAAAATCAAATAATAAATTGATAGCAGTTTATGGAGATAAAATAATCACTGGAGATTGGTGAGGCCAATAGACTCTTATTGGTCTCAAGATAACCAATGATTATACAATCATGGAATGTTAGGGGTTTAAATAGTAGAACCCATCAATCTATTGTTCGAAGACTCTTTGAAAAAGTAAAACTATTTTTTTGCTTATCTAGGAGAAAAAAATGTCATTGGATCTTATGTCTAAAACAATAAATAGACTTTGGAAGGGTTTTGGTCATATGGAAGTGGTTACCCAAGGGGCCTAAGGGGGGATAGTTACCTTTTGGAACTCTCTTGAATGGATGACAATAGAACATATAGCTTAGAGGGGTGTCCTCACATCCCATTTTAGGAATAATGTGACAACTGAGCAGGTTTATATCATAATTTTTTATGAGGTGTCAAAACCTAGATGATCATATTCATCAATGGAAAGTGATGCATAATATGAGATTCTCGAGGAAGGAGTTAATGTTGCATAGGGAAATTCTGTGTTTTTTGGACTAGAAAAAGAGTAAAAAGTTTGGAAGTTTCTAGGTATTTTAATGCTAAATTATCATCTAGATATCATGAAGGGGGAAACCTAATTTTGGATGTAGGGGATTGAGTCATTGACTTATGATTGCCTAAGTCCATACATTACACTTGGTGGAAATTAAATGTCTTAGAATCAACTATACTTGGACTAATAAGAGGAGGAAGCCACATACCAAGAAGGTGAAGTTAGACCATTTTTTTGGTTTTAGAGGAGATGATTGTGAAACAAAATATAAAATTTAGATTTTGGAGGGTCAAGTTTCGGATCACTTCCCAATTTTTTTGGAAAGGGGAATCAATATAGGGCAGAATCACAAACCATTTAGATTAAAAAACTTTTGGTTACAAAAAGAGGAACTTCAAAAGAAAATTCTATAGTGGTGATAAGAGGGATGCCTGACATATGGGACCATAATTTTTAGATTCCACAAGCAACTTCATTATGTCAATGATCAACTGAAACAATGGAAGCAAGCTAACAAGACAAACTTCCAAGTTCAAAGAGATCCATTGGTGTCTATATGGGATGAGGTTCAAAAATACTTCAGGGAAGGAACAATTATAGAGCAACTCAAAGAAGAGGATGATGCATTGCATAAAGTGGTCGAGAACATTGACAACCAAGAGGATATCTATTGGAAAAAAGAGCAAGAACCACTTGGTTATTATAAGGTGACAAAAATATCAAAATTCTTCATCGAGCTACTTGTTCTAGGAGATAGAAGAACAATATGGAAGCTCTTCAGGATGAGAACGAGAACTCATATGATACAATCCTAGGTGTGTATTCCATTCAATGGATTCTTTTTCTAAATTGTTTAAGTAAAGTATGCTCAAAAAGAAGTTCTTGATGTCATACTCTCTATTATATTTGAAGAAGAATATTGGGACCTAATTAAACCCATCAATAGAGGGGAACTGAAGAAAGTAGTCTTTTAAATGAGTACTAGAAAACACTAGTTCCAAATGGCTTTCCAATTGAGTTTTTTTAGACCTTCTATGACAACTTGGAGGAGGATGTAATGGTTGTTATAGAGGAGTTTAGAGGTAGTAAAAGAATTCTTAAAGCAATAAATCATACATTCATTGCCTTAATTTCAAAAGGAGAGGAGGTGGTGCATATTTCATACTATAGACCTATTGTCTTATGCAATGTCATAAATAAAATAATCACAAACGTAATTGTTGAGCAACTAAAACTTCTACATAGATTGCTTCTTTTTTTTAAATAAAGGGGTAAAAATTTATTGATAAAAAGTTTGGATTACAAAGTACAACTGAGCTTCCAACCAGGACTCAAATAAATAGCCAAACAGGCTAAAACCACTAGACTAGAATGACACCCGAAAAAGACAACAAGAATAAACCACATTAAGTCTGTACATCCTTGTGGATCAACTCCCACAGGCGTTGAGAGTCCCCAGATGGGAGACTCTCCCAATTATCGATACTCCAAGGATCCAGCAGCTCAGAAGCCCTTTTGGCCAGGTAATCAGCAACCACATTCCATTCCCTTGGAATGTGCACAAAGGATATAAATTCGAACTCTTCACTCATTCTGAGAATATGAACGGCTACAGAGGCCAACTGCCAATTAACTTCCTCCACCCTTTTACTATTTAAAATATTAACCACAATTTGAGAGTCAGACTCACAGATAATCCTATGCCAACCAAGAGAAAACCCCCTCCGCAAGGCCTCAAGAATTGCAAGAGCTTCCATAAAATTGTTGGAGTGAACACCTTTATAAATGGAAAAGAAAAAACTGACACCACCAGTAGAATCTCTCCCAACACCGCCAATGCCAGCATGTCCGGGATTACCCCTGGACGATCCATCAGTATTAATTTTTAAAACTCCTCTAGGGGGTGGCCTCCACCTACCATCTCTCCTAACCTTCTTGTTGAGTTGAGGAACCCTACTAGGGCTAGAAGAGTTCACACCATCCCCAAAGAGACCAAGGGCTTGTTGTACCTTCTCCTCCCTAGAATCCAAAAGAGGGTCCACATCACATTTGCTATGGATGGTTTCTTGAACCATATACAGGATCCTTTGCCAGATCTATTGAACAGCCAAATAACTGCCCTAAAATATGCGTCGGTTTCGTTCGAGCCAAATTTTCCAGATGATGCAAGAAGGGCCCAAATTCCAAGCCACCCGAAGGAAGGGGGCCTTGGCCGGAGGTCTGCCCAGACTACTCCAAAACTCCACCAGGGACAGCACATGAAAACATGGATGGTTCCAGGCGCTCCACCAATGGTGCCAAATGTCTCTGGCAAAGGAGCATTGGAAAAATAAATGAGAAGAGTCATCCTCATTCTTACTGCAAAGGACACAAAAAGAGGGACCCTGAAATCCCCTCTTCCTCACATTATCCCAAGTGAGGCATTTATTACGAGCTACCAACCAGAGAAAGAAGTTACATTTTGGCCGGGAAAATTTGTTCCACACCTTTTTCCACCAAGTGACAGGAAGACTCCCATACTTTTGCTTATCAAGAACTTGATAACCATAGGCTACCGAGTAGGTTCCCTTAGGATCAGGGTTCCAAGCCAGAATATCTTTACCCCTCAATGAAGAACAAGGCCTCCCCATAAGAATAAGAGCAAGCACCTCTCTGTCCTTGGCCAGTCCCCCTTGGGGCCATTCTTGCGGATCTTTCCACCTGTACATCTCCATATTTCCAAAAGACTAGATTTTTTTAAAGTCCTCCACACGAGACCAGCCTGCTTCCAAGAAAAAAATGCTTAGGGAACGTAACCTAGGATATTGATTCAAGATAGGAGGGTGGCCATCCCAAGAATCCTCCCAAAAAAGAGCATTTGATCCCTGATTGCAAATCCAGAACAAACCCTGCTTGATTAAATTAGCTCCTCTTTTCAGAGTGTCCCAGATAACTGAACCTTTCCCAACCAAGATGACTCTAGGGATTTCAGCCTCAGAAATACCTCTCAAGTATTTACAAGATAATATTTTAGCCCAAATATGATCTTGAGAGGTACACCATCTCCAATAAAGTTTTGCAGCCAAAGCCTACCCAAAAAGAGTTGTCTGTCACAACCCAAGGCCTCCCTCTTGCATCGGCCTACATATAGAATCCCACCTAACCAAACTCCATTTAGATTGATCAAGTTTTCCAGACCATAAAAATTGTCTTGACAAAGCATCCATGTCCTTGATGAAGTGAGAGGGAGCTATTTGTACAAAACATCTATAAATGGGTAAAGCTTGAACAACAGATTTTAAAAGCAACACTCTACCTACAGTGGATAGCCATCTGAAAGTCCAGTGATTCACCTTCCTTCTAAACTTATCAAGCATAGACTACCAAGAAGATCTAGGTAGAGGGTGAGATGAAATTGGAATACCAAGATAAATGAAGGGGGAGTCCCAACCTAGAATCTTAGAATGCGAGCAATCCTGGCTTGAATAAGAGGAGGGGTATTGAAGAAGAAAATAGAAGACTTGTCCTCATTAATCAACTGTCCAGAAGCACCAAGATATATGTCAAGAGACTGTCTAATATTTCCAGCTTCCCTGATAGTGGCAACTCCCAACAAAGCAGTATCATCAACAAATTGAAGGTGGGAAAGAGGTGGCAAACTACTATCCCACTTCCACCCCTGAATGAGACCCTGCATGACTTGAGACTTGAGCAATCTTCCCAACCCTTCCGCCATAATGATAAACAAATAAGGAGATAAAGGATCTCCTTGCCTCAATCCCCTTGAGGCCTCAAACAGCTATGATGGCTCATTATTAACAAGAACAGAGAATGAGGAAGAAGAAACACAGCTCATCACCCATCTAATCCATTCCTCCTCAAATCCAAAAGCAGCAAGAACTTTCTGAAGAAAGGACCATCTGACCCGATCATAGGCTTTGGCCATGTCCAACTTAATGAACATAGTTTTCTCCTTAGAAGTTTCCATCGAGTGAATAGCTTCCGTAGCAATAACAACCCCATCCAAGATTTTTCGGCCAACAACAAACCCTCCTTGCTCCTCAGAGATGATTTTGCTCAACCATATCTTCAGCCTCTCGACAATAATTTTTGTGATGATCTTATACACAACATTGCAGAGAGCAATAGGCCTGAACATATCCAAGGAATTTGCTCCCTCTTTTTTGGGTATAAGCACCACAAAGGTAGCATTTAGGGCCCTTAGCATCTGTTTGTTCTTTTGGGACTCATGGACCACCTCCAAAAGATCAAATTTGATTAAATCCCAAAACTCTTGATAAAACTCAATCGGGAATCCATCTGGGCCTGGGGCTTTTCCTTTTTCATCTTGAATACAACATTTTCCAACTCCTCAAGGGAAATTGGACCCATCAAGTGCTCATTCATCTCTCTAGAAACAATCGTTGGAATACAGTTTAGAATAAGCTTTTCATTCTCATCATCTGATAGGGAGTCCTCCTTGAAGAGAGAGGAAAAATACCTCTTAGTCTCTTCTGAAATATCCCTGAAAGAAGAGAGCGAGGGCACCAGAGAATTCACAAGAGAGGTAATCGGGTTACCATTACGGTGAGCCTTAAGCGAGTTATAAAAGAAGGTTGTGTTCCTATCCCCTTCCTGAAGCCAATCTACTCGAGCTTTTTGTTTCCAAAAAATTTCTTCCCTCAGTTCCCATTCAACAAGGTCTTTCGCAGCCTCAGATTCCTCAACAAGAAGCTCCTTCATGAATCCATGATCTCTAATCTTCCTTGAAGCTTCTTCCATCCTCCTAAGAGCTGCCAGCTTAGCCAAGGAAAGGTTCCCAAAATTTAGTCTATTCCATCTCTTCAATTTATGTTTTACAAATTGTAGTCGCTTCATAAAGGAATACATAGCGGTGCCATGAGGAGGTTTGCCAGTGGTCCACCGGCCTCGCATGAAATCATGAAGCTTAGGATCACGAAGCCACATAAGTTGAAACTTAAAGGAGGGATTATTTTTTAGCCCTAACTCCAAAGCAGAGAGTTTGATAGGCCAATGATCAGATCCCCTACCCTCCAGAATCATAGAACTAGCACCTCTGTTATTACCCATCCAATAACTGGATATCAAAAACCTATCCAGTCTCTCTGAGATGGAAGCTTCCCCACACCTTCTATTGTGCCAAGTAAAGATCCCATTATCTGGCTTGATGTCAACCAAGTTTAGGGCCTAGATATGAGCACTGAAGACAGAAGAAAAAGGCTCGAGACGGTCCACCCCACCACGTTTCTCCTCTAGACAAGTGATAGAGTTGAAGTCTCCAGCCAAAATCCATGGGTACAGGGGAACCAAACTTCTCACAAAGCAAATGTGCTTCCACAAATTCACTTTACCATTGTAATCAATAAGAGCATACACATTTGTAAGTAGGATGATTTCACCAGATTCATTATCATGCCCGACCATTGAAATAGACCATCTACTGGAAATCCAAGTAAGAGGGGATATCTTAACCGGATCCCATAAACAAGCGACGCCACCAACATATCCACATGCACCAATACACTGGCATTGCCCCCTTCTCCACAACTTGGGAGCAATATTGAACATACTATCAATAGCCAATTTAGTCTCTTGAATAAACACCACATCCGAAGAATGCACATGAACCAAATCATGAACAACTTTTTGTCTGGGGATGCTATTCAACCCCCTTACATTCCATGAGAGGATAATCATTTTTGGGGGTTATAAAAATGGGAGTCCAATGTTCTCACCAAGCCTGACTCCACCAAAGTCTCCCCCATTAACTTAATTTTATCCTGGTCCTTCTTCCGACCCACCTTCATATTCTTATCCAAAAAAATTTTTTAATTATTTTTTGTTGCAATCCCAACACCGTAGGAGTTTTGCAGTCCAAGGATGACTGCATCAGTGCCTGAGTAGGAGAGGGCATAACTAAATCTGTACCACTTTCCAAAATAGTTTCCCTTATAGGGCTAGACCCAACCATGTCCCCTATACTCAGATCCAAAGCCCTTTGTTCTTCATTTAAACCCCCTAGATCTGATTCCTTAAGTTCCCCCTCAAGAAGAGACATCTGATTCGGCCTTGTTATATTTGCATCAGGTAGCGACGTTTCAGGTATCTCCATGCACTGATCAAGATCATCTAATATTTCAAAATGGTTGAGTAGAGCATCTGGCTGGCTATCCTTAAGGTCTTTGTTTGCCCTTCGTCCTCTATTTCGGGCTTTTACTGAAACAAAACCTTCCTTATCCCGTTCCCCTTCCTTTATCGAGGCTTTTCCTTTATCCAAACTTTGTCCAGACCGAGAGGGCCCAGGATTTGAAGCCACGGGCGAGACAAACTTAGGGCATTTTCTTTGCAGGTGGCCATATTCACGGTAAATCCGACAACGAAATGGAAGAGCTTCATAGTCAAGTTTTTGAACCCATGTAGTTGATCCAAATTGTATTTCAATAGAATCTGGAATAGGATTATTTAAGTCAATTTCAACACAAATACGAGCAACAAAGATTACCTTTTTATCCATTGTCTATTGTGACGGTCCAACCGGCTTCCCAAGCAGAAGGGCAATCTTATGCAAGATATCAGTTCTCCAGAATTCCAATGGGAGCCATGGAAGCCGCACCCATACTGGAACCCATGACGGTCGCTCCTCTGATGGGTTGAAACCCACATGCCAGGGTTTAAGAAAGAGTCCCACTTGGTTATAGAAATAAGGACCCCCTTCAAATGCTTTGTTACGATCTGCAATACAAGAGAAAACCACCATAAAATAGTTGTTCGCACTCAACATCACCTCCACATCACCTTCAGGATTCCAAGTCTTCCTGACCCAAGCCTCCACAAAGGGGAGAGAAATTCGGATGCCCAAAAATTTTCCAATAAGGGCATGTTTGGTTAGATACTCCACATCTTCCACCATCGAGTCTGGTTGAACCACTAGAACTGGCCTGGCTTCACATCGTTCCAAACATCCATTGTTCTTTAACAAGCGGTTCCCAACATGCACTGGAAAATCCTGTTCCTTCCAGTCATTTTTAGATGAAAAAATATCACGAGCATGCACTCTCTATGTCGGACCCGATGCCATCACGACATTCCTCCAATTTTTTAGACCTCCTCCGAAAGTTGTTGCCATCCCTACAGAGCAGTTTTTCTTCATCAAACCCTAGCCGTCCAATGTTTCCTCATCTTGAAACCCTAGCGATCTCTTCAAGACTTACACTATGTTTCATATGACAAGATTATTTCAAACCCCCAAAATTTTTGGGGGGAAAAGGGGGGGGGGGGGGGGGGCCCAAAAGGGGGGAGTAAAAAGGAATGTCAAAGGCTATGATCTTTTTCTTACCCGGTTTTTAAGGGATAGGGGGGGGGTGGGGGGGGGCCCCAAGAGGGGTGTAAAAATGGAATGTCAAGGCTTATGATAGGGTGGAGTGTAGCTTCTTGTCAAGGATGATGGCAACATTTTGTTTCTCTCATGATTGGATAAAATGTGTCATGAGTTGTGTTTCTACTCTAACATACTCAGTATTAATAAAAGGTCTTCCATTGTAACCGTCTAGAGCTACTTGAGGCCTTCATCAAGGAGATACTTGTTCCCCTTATCTTTTTCTTATATTGGCTAAATGCTTGGCTAGAATCATCTTGAGGATAAGACAACAATGTTTGCTAACAAGTATCAAGGTGGGTGAGGAAGTTTTGACTCACTTATAGTTTGTGGATGACACAAGATTGATGGGAGTGAACAACTTTAGGGAAGCAAGAATGATTAGAGATACTCTTAATGTTTACCTTAGGGCCACAAACCAAGTCACCAATGATTGAAAGCTCCAAGATAAAATTTTAGAGATCTTAGGATTCAGAAAGACTTCTCTCCCAGTGGTATATTTGGGGGTCTCTTTCATTTTAAAAAATTGAAATATATATCTAGAGGAATAATTTGGATTGTATCAAAGAAATAATTAATCATTGGTCTTACAAATGATTAAGCTATGGGGTAACTTAACATTTTTGCAGTTAGTCATTCATGCCATGTCCATTTATAAATTTTCTATCATTGCTGCCCCACATACCATATGGAAAGAGTTAGAAAATATGTCTAGAAAATATTTATGGGGAGGAGTAAAAGGAGAGAGGAAATAGGACTTAGTAGGTTGGGATAAATTAATCCAACCCAAGGTAAAGGGAGGTTTGGAACTTGAGGAGATCAAAGATAAATAATAAAGCTTTGGCTGGAAAGCTTTACTAGAGGTGGATTTCCCAACCAACTTCTTTATTTAGTAGATTTTTAACTAGTAAATATTTGGGATAGGTGAACCTGAATGAGGTGATTTGTTTCCCTTTGGATGGTAATGGGTCCTTGGTGTGGTAGGCTCTAAATTTAGGATCTCAAGCAGTAAAATATGGATTATTTTGTAAAGTGGGGAGAGGGGAGAAGATACAATTTTGGACAAATTCATGGGATCAATACCCACCTATCATTACTAAATTCCCAAAACTTCCAACCTGTAAAAACAACCATGGAAAATAGGGGTTGGATTCAAATTGAAAGTTATTTCAGCACTAGTTAGCTAGGAGATTATAAGTTTAAGTATTTTAAGAAGTTGTATGAGTGGCCAATTTTGATCCATTCGAAATTAAAACCCATCATGACTAAAATATTGGCAAAAATATTTCTCATAGGTAGAGATGAGGAGGATGAATTAGCTTGGGGCTATGGGAGCCTTGGATTCTACATAGTGAAGGATGGATATGATAAGATCCTTCTAGAACCTCCTCCTCATGCATATCAAGTTGAGGAATGGAGAAATATTTGGCATTCCAAGGGTTGATCGAAAGTAAACTTCTTTGCCTAGCAATTCATGCATAATGGAATTCTTACTTTTGATAATCTAAGACATAGGGGAATTGCTAGTCCATATCAATGTGTTTTATGCTACAATAATGAGAAAACATCTAACCACTTGATGTTTGAGTGCCCATTTATGCACCATATCTAGGAGCGATGGTTTTTATCTTATAAAATTCAAGCCAATGGTGATTTGAATTGGATTAATATTTGGGAAATATGGAAGAGGGGTAGATTTAAATATAAATCTCTTTGTATCGGTTGGAATATTGGATTAAACTTCATTTGGTGGTAAGTGTGGCTGGAGAGAATGGCATTTGGCAAGTCATTTGGAGCAAAGTCATAGAAACTATGGCAGTATATGCTAAAGAGGAAACTCGGGCTAATATAGGGACAATGGAGAAGGAAGCTAAAGTGTAAGAGGGACAGGATAGAGCTAGTTGGAAACCACCCCTAGAAGGTTAGATTAAAATTAATATTGATGGAGTTACAAAAGGTAATCTAGGTAGAGCTAGAATTGGAGTGGTCAGCAAGAATCATGTTGGGGCATTGCTTTATTGGGAACTACAAGGCTTGTAAAGGGCCATAAACAATGAAGTAGAAGCGTTAGCTATCAAATTTACTTCTATTTGGGTGGTAATACAAGGTTATGGGATGATAATACTATAATCATATTCTCAAATATTGGTAGGAGCTCTAGATTACATGAGGAACTATAATTTGAAGACATGGAGGTTGAGTATTCTTGTCACCCAAATTAAGGAATTGTGGAGGGAATTAGATTATGTGATTCCGATTTATGTGAGTAGATATCTAAATAAAGTGTTAGACTTCCTAGTTAAAATGGGTACCAAGAAGGATGTAGGGGTTCAATGGCATAGTGACATGGCTATTGAGGATGAAAGGATTAGGTAGGTTGGTGAGAAAATCCAGTGTTTAGCTAATTTGGATAGCCATTGTAGAAATATGGTTTAGGATATTTGGCTCTAATGCAAATCTTCTTTTATTGTTGTAAACATGTGGACAACCCTTGTAGAAATATGGTTTAGGATATTTGGCTCCAATGTAGATCTTTTACTATTGTAAACAAGTGTTCTTATCGGTTAAGGTTGGGAGGAGTCTCATCCCAACTTGAAAATTATCTTTGTTTTAATATAAAAATTTCAAATTATTTTTCAAAAAAATAGTTTAAAGGATATCTTTTTTTATAAACAACAAAGTTAAAAAGAATATAGTTGTATGATAGGCTAGTTTTTCTTGTCATATTGCTCTCTTGGACCCTTTCCTCTAAAATAAAAGGAAATATTTACTTTCTTATAATAATTTAAACTATAATATCATATAGGATAGAATCTTTTCTACTTGCATTATCTTGTTTTCTTTCATATTGCATTAGGTTTTATAAGGTTTAGGTCAATGAATCTTAAACTAAAAACCCTTAAGTGTTTGTAGATTAACACATAAAACTTAGTCTAGATTTTTCCAATACACATATGTAGATAATCATATTGAGAGCAAGCAAGTGAAAACAAGAGCTCTTAAGAAGGGCTCCCAAATCCCCTCTTATAGTTTGGTGAACTCAACATGAACACACCATGGGTCCTAAGTTTCTTTGATCTTTGATCAAAACCTAATTAAACATAAACTAATCACATTTTTTATTTAGACCACTTAATTTTGTGTGCTTAGTTAGAATCAAATTAATTAGGACTAATAAGAATGTAATCAAAGTACTAGTCCTATTAGGTGTGTTATACAACCCTTTGAATAACCATAAAACAAAACTTGAGGCTATATTGGGTACATTATGGGCCTGGGATGCTAGCCTCCCACATAGGGTCCCACATGTACTTTAAGCCTCTTGAATATTTTTTAGTGGTGGAGTAGTGGGAGTCATAATAAGGGTCCTTGATTACCTCTCACATACCATCTTAGATCACGTACCTAGGAAGGTCACTTCCACATTACAGTTCTCTTTTACGTACCTTTAAGTCTCTCTTATGTACAGTTGCAATTATTGAGAGGACTAGATCCTTCCATGTATCAATGGGTATATAAGAAGGGCAAGTATATAGAAAGGTTCAATATATAGAGAGGCCCCCTAAGGTATATTTATCATATTAGTATATTGAGATTAATTCTTAATACTTTTAATACCTAATTCATTAATTTTCCCTCACTTATATAATGGCCCAAATAAGGTATAACCTTCATACTGGGAATCATTCAATGGAACCTAACCACCTTTGTGTGGGATGATCTTGAAAATCAACACCCATTAGAAAACCCTAATTTTGAAGAGGAAGATGATGGTACCTCAACCATATATTCTTTGGAAACTCAAGAAGATGTTCAAGGAATAATATTCTTTAGATCCATGGACCATATAAAAACCTTCTTGAGGCACAATAGAAATGGTGTAACATAAATCCTTAATCAAAATATTTCCTCTGGGTAGGATGCACTTTTAGACCACCTCCAATAACCTAATCCTATTTATATGTCCTTTAATAAATCAAATGTAAATAATAATCAATTGAATGCAAATATTAACCAATAAAGTATAAATATTAATACAATAAATATAAATTTTAATCAACACACCTTAGATCTTAATACATCAAATGCCAATCATATCAACTCTACTACTATAACCATTTGGTGGGACATCAAATGTGCCATTGTCTTTGTGAAATCCCACATATTTACCTCCACTTGAGGATTTTGAAGGATCAACATTAGTTGCCCCACATCCTAACAACCAAGCACAAGTTATGTTCATAACATGAATCCCCCTTATAGTGCTTCAATTTTGAATATTTTCTTAAATATTCCTTCTAATTCCATCAACCCACATAGGAATTTTGCTCCATATTCCATGCCTATAATATATAATTATGAATATACTAATCTATTTACCTTTAATAATTTTAGGATGTTCCATATTATTCCAACATCAACATCATGTGCCCCAATATCACAATCTAATCAGTGTCCTTTCTTTTCAAAACACACCTCTTATGTGCCACCTAATATTGAAATCTAAAATCTAGCCACTCGATTGGAGCAACTAATGCAATGAGTGGCTTCCCTTCAAGAACATTTATCTATTCATAAGTATTATTATTATGATTTATATAATAAACCACTAGATCCTATGGTAATAAGCCACCCTTTCCCCCCAAATTTAGAAACACCAAAATTCAAATGTATAAGGGAAAGGAAAACCCAATCAATCATCTTAGACTCTTTCAAACTGCTTGTAGTGATATCACCTATGATAAAAATATATTGTATTTCCAAAAAGCCTTAGTGTCCTTGCTTTTGAATGTTATTTTCAAATACCATGCCACTCTCTTAAAATTTTTAAGGACCTTGTTCAAATATTTGTGCAATAATTCTTAATGTATATTGAGGAGGCCACCATTGGTGATCTATATAATCTTAAAAAATATAAATATGAGAGCTTTGCAAAATTATTGGTAGAGTGGAAAGCTCTCGTGGGAAAACTCCAATACACTCCCCCACAAAAGGACCTTTTGGATATCTTCATAGATAACCTACATGACCAGTTGGCCTACCCCTTGGAAATGGCATCTCCTCTTTTGAAGAAGTAGTTGATTTGGAAAAATATGTAGAAACCACCCTCCTAAGGAGAGGACAACTCAAAGTCAATAAATATAAGGAAAAGTCTTCCTCCAATCATAAAGAAAGACTTGCTAGAGTAACAATAAAAATATTGTAACCACCCTTCAAATCTTGTCCTCTCTAAATAGTAAAAGCCTAAGTGAAACTTCACCAAATTCGATCAACCTCCTTCCACCATCCTAGAATATCTCCTTCAAGCCAATATGGTGGAACATCCACCTATCAAGCCTATGGACCCTAAAAAGAAGAATTCTCATTTGTTCAATCCCAATAAACATTATGCTTTCCATAACACCAATATCCATGCAACCAATAAATTCAAAGGCCTTAGGAATCTAATTCAAGACCTCTAGAAAATGAATGGTTTGTTTTTGGTAGCTCTGATGCCTTACCATACTCAAACAAAGACCTTGGGATTTTATAAAATATGTTACTAAATCATGACCAAAAGATATCAAATTATGTTCATTATAGGAACCTCCCTCCAAATCACACTATGGTGGTAACAATCCATTCTATCAATTTATCTCTCTTATGAACCAAACATTTCTATCTCTCAACTTCTCTTAAAATCAATGATGCATTAACGTCCACAAACCTTTCTAATTGAGTTAATAATAATTGATCTAAATATTAGTTTGTTAATCAAATCAATCTAAACACTATTAATTATGATAATAATTATTCTAATCTATGCTGATACTGAAATGATGAGATATATTACACAAGAAAAGAGTACAATATATAGGCTTAAGCCTATATGAAAACACGACAAGTGTCAAGGACACATGTTAGAAGAAATAAGGGGTAAAGTACACATTAAATTTAACATTCCCCCTTAATGTGTACTTTCAAAAAAAAGATAAGTCAACATTAGAGACATTCCCCCTTAATGTTGACTTGCATTTCATGATTTGGAATAGTGTCTAGGCTTCTACTTTTGGCTCTTGGCTCTTCAACTTTGAACAATAATTCTAGATTTGTGGTGTATACGTCTAGGTATGTTGCCTCAGGGTTAGCCTCTCTTGGGTCTATTGCCTCTGTAGGTTAGCCTTGTCTTAGTGCCTTAGGGTCAACCTCTTCCTCGGGTTTGTTGCCTCTGTAGGTCACTAACTAGGTTCACCATGAATATCATCCCTCCTCATGGTGAATATTTATCTAGAAGGTGTCAGGAATTTTCGAACTTCACTCGTGTCGAAAATGCACCTTAATACAAAAAAAATGAGCCATTTGAGAGTGTCGGTCTCTGCAAAAAATGCACTCTATATTACAAAAAATAAGCCATAGACCAAAATTGGAGGAAAAAGAGAATCTTCTGAAGTGTCTATGTATGTAGTCTTTAGAAGTTGATCTAAAGTGACTTCATGGAATAGTCTTCGGATAGAGTGGTAAGTTTCCTTATTGTAATCACCTCATCCTACCAAAATGCATGGATAACCAGTCGTTGCATCCACTAAGTGTGATAGAGGAGAATACTAGATACTAGGTTCACTTACAATTGCCTTGGAGTGTCGAGTTCAACCGATAATGCACTCCATAATACAACAATATTTGAGGCCCAAAAAAGCATATGGAATAGCCTCAAAATTAAAATTGAACACCACCAATGTCTCCAACTCAGAAAAACCTTTCCGACAAGTATAAATACCCTTATTTTTGGGTTTGAATAGGACCTTCATTTTAGAAAAAAACATGTCTTCACGTCAAGAATCTAAAATATTTCTGACATCAAAAAATATTCCTCTTGAAATATTTTTGTCATCACTCTCTGATAGCATTACTCTTTGACGACAAACAAAAACTTTTCAATTTTCCCAATTCTGGAATTTAAGTAAAATTTAACATGCTTCATGTGGGCATTAAAAATGGGCCCCATCATTTTCAATGAAATTATATATATAAAAAACATCAAAATAAAGTATCGTGCAACTGAAAAAATCATCGACAAAGAATGCACAACAGGCCATAATTAAGCCATAATATTGAGGGTCCCCTAAGAACAAATGTGGCATGAAGTGTGAACACATGGCCAAAAAAATGTGGCAGGACCATGGTGGCATTTAGAGGTTGAGGCTTAGCTGTGAAGTTACGCGGGCTCCTCCCATATTGTGGATGGAAAGAACTTACAACAACACAAAAAAATATGCCATGAAAAATACATCAGCGCTCGATAGCTCAAACATGATGACCACCTTCAGTCATCAACAAAGGCCTCATATTCTCCAGGTTTCATCCATATATTGCAATATCTCGAGTAGAATGATATTGTCATGTCATTGCAAGATTTCACTCGAACTTGCAGATGAGACTGTCTTACAATAATCTCACTAGCACCATTCCCTGTACATTCACCAACTTTAATATCATGATACTCTGGTTGGAGGTCATAACAAAAATGAGTGTCATTTCTTAGCTCTAGTTGCATTCCAATGTGTTTATCGATCCCATTTCAAACATGATCAAGTGTGATGATGGTGCATTCTAGGGTTTACGAGGTACATCGTTTCTTCAACAATAATAGATCAACAATAGATATGTGGTTTCAACCCTCAAGTGTTAGGTGGATTGGTAAATGGAGGTGTAGCTGGGCACTTACCAAGAAGAGATCTAGGTTCAAACCTTGGGAGAAATCCAACCCTTTGCAAAGATAGTAGTTTGATATGAATTCTTTGAGTGCACATCAGATGATAAATCCTGAGTGACTAGTGGTCCAATTCATACCGGTTTTTGATGATGACGGTATGAATCCTGAGCGACCTATGGTCTAGTTCACATCGGTTGTTGATGATGATACGAATCCTAAGCGAGTGGTGGTCAAGTTCACACCGGTTTTTGATGACGGTATGAATCCTGAGTGATCGATGGTCTAGTTCACATTGATCGATGATGACGGTATGAATCCTACGTGATTAGAGGTACAGTTCACACCAGGATATAAAACAATGAGATGGTATAGGGGTTATAGGGGATCAGCCCCAAGATTTGAACCTTGCTTGGTAGTAGAAAAATACTGTAACTGTAACCAATTCTCCTGTGTATATATTAAAAAACAAATATGTGATTGCAATAGATGGCAATGAAAAACTATATGGGTTCTCACCTCAGAAAGCCAAATATCTAGTGCTACACAGGGAAATTCATCATGTTCCAGTGTAGTAAACACTAGTAACACAAGATGCCAAAAAAGTTTCACATAGCAAAGATAATCACAATCCAGTCAAGTTGTTTAGGCCTCATAGCGGTGATATCACAATGATATAAATAGTGCACCATGATCTCACAAACCATCAGACACCATTGTCGAGCTGGTAGAGGCATTCAACTACGTAGAGGTACACATAAATATGGATAGCCACACTACACCTATCTTCATTTTGGTGCTGAGAAAAATCAAAGCTCTTGTAGAAAAATTGTAGAGCACATTGTCCTCAGTTGCAAGCATTTGTAGAGTCGTGTTACAGATGGCATCGGATGTGATTTCCATTCCTGGATCCTTGACATCATTCGGGAATTTTTTTTCTACTGTGATATTGCTTCTAACTATCGGTACGATCTGACGAGCTCCATCACATTTTTTTATCTGACCTGGTGCAATCTAGGATGATTAGTATGTCAAATTATGAAAAGAAATCAATGGTGCATAATGCAGTGCAAGAGGAAGCCCTCTATTGTTGTAATATTCAATCATAGATCTAGTTCGACTATGAACTTATTATTCGATTGCTGGATAAATGTTGTGGCCACACATGTTGTTAAGAGCCACATGTTTTAGATTTGAAGGATGGACAATTATGGTTTCCATCGCTTATTTATTTAATCAATAATGATCTGATAAGTTACTATTCATGAATGCCACCATGGTCTTGGCACTCACATTACACTCAAAGTCGACAGTTGCACCGTCATCCAGGCAATATTTCTTTGCAGGCCCCATCTCGATTTGGAGAGTTATTGAAGATTTTAGAAATAGTTGTGAAGTTCAATAGTTGAATCTAAGGTTGTCGACGTTGGCTATCAATTTTTTGGATTTGCTCATTTAGATCCAAACTTGTTTCTCTGCGGCCCCGTGTGGCCCAGATCCATGTACAGATCAAATTTGGATTACTGGTTGTTTTTTTGTTGCCATGTGGTGTCCCAAGCTAGACCTACCCAAGCTCCCTTTGTCTCCCTAAATTATAGGTTCACCTTATAAGAAGTATGAAATGATACAAATAAGGGACTCTTCCTTTATTCTTGTCGTTGTTGCCTAACAAAATATTTGGCATGGCCCTTATGGAACTTGTATCCCCTCCCAAGTGGGTGTTCTAAAACCCTTAGAAGCCAAATTATAGAAGAAATATTATCATATGGTATACATCCCTAGTTGTAGTGATCTTATTTTTGCTTTATTTTTGTCTAATATTGATGATGAAGACAATTTTTTACTTACAGACTCCTATGATGATACCCTTACGAATAATGGACTAGATTGGTACAAGATAAACAAGAATCCTTTGATCCTCTTAGGTCCTAGATTCACACATTTTATAAGTACCTTGTTTGAATTTGCATATGAGTCTACATTAGTTGCTTGTTCATTCAATTGCTTGTATGCATTCTTCCTATTTGCATTATCCTTATCTTCTTAATTGCTTGTGTACATGTTCTTGTTATTGTCTATATTACCCATTGCATATCAATTCAGGCTTAGTTACCAAGTTCAAGATCGTGTTCGATTTCGAAACTCTTGAAGTTCGAAAGAAATTCGACATGTTTAAAAATTCAAAATAAAATTTGACATATAAATTTGTAACTATTATGTAAATGGCGCTCAAAATATAAATTTGTAACCATAGCCTATGGATGAAAGACCTCCATTTTGGTGGGTGGAGCCACTTTTCTGATGGGTGCTACTCTCAATGGTGTTGCTGCAAACCTCGTTATGTTGATCCTGGGACGCGTCATGCTCGGCATCGGTATTGGTTTCACTAATCAAGTAAGGTCAATCTAAACCAACCTCTAATGTATGTAGATTATTGTGAATAGTACTTCTTTCTTGGTGGGCATATCCTGATGAATTGAATTACTTATTGTATATTACAGGCAGTTCCTCTGTATCTGTCGGAGATGGCACCAGCGCATATAAGAGGAGCATTCAACATAGGGTTCCAGTTGTGCGTTAGCGTGGGCGGTTTTTGCGCCACTCTGACAAACTATGGATCTAGAAAAAAGAAGTGGGGATGGTGTCTCTCACTGAGTTTGATGGGTATTCCAATAGCCATTTTGATGTTGGGTTGCTTGTGGCTCCCTGAGACTCCAAATAGTCTCATGGAAACATAGGGTCCCAAAAAGGCCAGGGCTATGCTCGTCAAAATCCGTGGAACATCTGACGTTGAGCAAGAGTTGGACGACTTGATCGAAGCAAGCCAACAAACCGTGAAGCATCCCTTCCGCAGTATCATGCAAAGGAAATACAGACATCATCTTGTGATGGCAGTGTTTATTCCCGTGTTCTAGTAGATGATAGGCATCAATGCCATTGCTTTTTACTCTCTCGTTATATTACACACGATTGGGTTTAAGAGCAATGGTTTCTTTTTTTGAATTTAGGATTTATTCATCGAACTTATTCATTAGGGTTTTAAATTTGATGAATTTTGAATTTTATCTAAAAAATTTGACAAATTTGGTAGCTAAGAATTCAAGGAACCTACCATGATGCGATGATGATCTTAGCTAGGAATAAATCATTTTGCGTTGCACTATCACTAGGTGATTTATGCTAGCAAATTTTCCCAATATTATAACTCTTTCTTCCTATCATTTTTTTTATATTTTCTCTCCTTTCCTCCAATCTTCTTGCATCATAATCTCATCACATAGGCACCTTTTATATGGAATTCAATGACAACATAATGTTTTTTAGTCCCTTACCTCACACAATTCATTGAGAGGGATAGAAAAACTATGCTATGCATACCACACCAAGCGATAAGGCAACCATGTTAAGTTCCAAACCCAAGCATGATCAAATTATCTATTTATTCTAGTTCATAACTAGGATACATGAAGAATATTGTGATTGTCATGGTCTTGATAGCCCAATCAATATCTTTTATTTTATTTTATCAAATGGTTTATATGATGAATACTACAGAAGTTTCTAGTCCTAATGGCCTAATAAAACTCCCATAATTCACCCCACTCAATAGTTTTATGATTGGGATCAACTCATCAAACTATGTAATGACCCCTCAACTAGGGGCATCAAAGTTCACATCAACAAAAAATGCTAATGCATCAATGGTCCTTAGAGGGACAGATTAACTCCTCATTAAACCCTTCATAGGTTCAATCAATCATCTATCGTTAAAATAAATCAATCAATTAAGCTATGCCCTGATCAAATCAATCAAATTCCACCCTTTAGGCCCCTCACCTAAAGGTTACTTAAACTAACAACCTTTTAAGCCACTCGCTTAAACAAAATTGAAGTACCCTTTTAAGCCCTTGCCTAAAGGTAAATCAAGTTAGATTGATGTCCCTAATCCTATTATGTGTATGGGCCTATTAAGTAGTCCAACCATATTAGTACCATCAAAGGTTCCAAGTGAGGCTTTAAATAGTCCAAAAGAAACCAATCATATCACAAAGAGCCTCATTATAGGCCAATATTGACAAGTATACCTTCAAATAGGCCAAATCAAGTGTATATTTAAACAGAATTCAATAAGTCAACTTGCATATATTGATAGGCATTCTTTTGGATCCCTCATCTAAAGGATGATCAAATAAAATAGTGCACTTTAATGTTTATCGGGGCCTTCTTCCAAAGCAAGTCACAACAATTCCTATAATTTGTTCGCCTACAATGAATCCAAAAGTACCCTTTAGGTCTTCACCTAAATATCCATAACTGTTAGCTTTTGAGGATCTATATTGAATGAAATGCAACCACAAGATATAAAATAAGCAAGCAATGTTAACTATATGATAATGGTAATATAATATGCAAGAAAAGTATATGAGAAACTTCTGCAATAACTCATAAAATAGCCATTAATGAAAGCTCATGAAAATAGTACAATGTAATATAATGGAGGACTTGAACACTCCATGAATAATGCATGATCTACATTGTACCTACTAAACTCACTATACTTCCTAACTATCTAACTAGTAATCCCCCTCTCACTTTACTCTCTCAAAGGCATATATATAGGGAGATATGTCCCTTGGCCTTTCATCTACCCATGACTCTTCATCTACCTAACCTATGACTCATGTACATGTGGACTACATGCACATTTACATCATTGCACATTCTAACACTTGTGAATTTATTACATTGCATGAAGTAACTACTCAAACCTTAATCTAAGATAAACTCCTACTCTAGTTATGTACCCAAGGTGGTACATTGGCATGTACCAAATAATGTAATATATTCCAACACCCCTTGTATTACATTATTTGGGTATTGAAGACTTTAGTCTTCAATATGGTCTTCATTTTGGTTTTGGAATTCAAACTCTTCTTTCCTGCTTCCTTCATTGTACTTCCTATTTGTATATATATCAAATAAATAGTTAGTATCTTCTTAAAATGCAATCTTTGCTGAGAAAGATTTAACTTCATGTTCATCTATAGGTTCTTCCAGTTCCTAAATTTCTTGAATCTCTTGAACTAAGTGTCCTTTTTGTTTCCCTTCTCTATATTGTAATTGAGGATAATTATATTGATTCTGAGAAGTGTATGGATGCTAAAATTATTATTGATGTGTTGAATATGATATTGTCTTAGTTGGAATGGCCTATTTAGTTGGCTATCATAATTTGTTTGATTTTCTTGATGTTGGTTTCTAGGATTGAACCTACAGTAATTGGTATTGTGTCCTTTCTTTCTGTATACTTGATAATATCTATTATTCCATGGTCTTCATCCTTTTGGGGACGAGGCAAAATTTCCCTATGGATTATCTTTTGAATTTTCCACTTCATATTCTTGAAGAATATTGAGTAACTCAACAAAATATGTATCTTTACTTAGGATTTGTAAATATGTAACTAAATGCTTGTAGCTATCTGAAAGTGCTCTCAAGGTTGAACAAGAAACTTATCTTCTACCTATTATCCTAAGGTTAACAATTTCCCTTTTATATCTTCTACTTTCCTTAGGAACAATTCTATACTTTCACCACTATTCACCTTTAGAGAGTGCAATCGAGTTTGAAGATTTAAGATAGTGGCTTTATTCTTTCCTTCAAATATTTTGACTAAGATTTTCCAAGCTTCTATAGATGTTGTTTTTGAACTAATGTAAGGTTGTATTTCATCTATAATAGCAAAAGTTATTATCATTAGTGCTTTTGCTTCATTTTCTTCAAATTTTTGAATCTCACTATCACTTGTAGTAGGTTTAATTTTTGCTCCTTTAACTATATCCCAAATATTTTCAACTATCAGTATTGACCTCACTTTGTTTTTCCATGAAGAGTAATTAGGTCCTTTAAGAAGTTGAGATTCTATAAGAATGAATTTTATTGTTGTCATGATGATATTTGTAGACTACCTTATATCTCCCTAGTTTAGAGTATGTGATCAAGTTTGATAAGAATTTTCTAATTCTCAAGTTTTGTAGAACCCCTTATATATCCCAAGTATTTGAGTGTATTATAGTCTTGATAAAGTTCTTAGCTTACTTTAGATATCCTTTTGAGTTGAATCCCTAATGTTTTGAAGATAATTTTAATATAATGTCCAACTCCTATGTCTCATCTTATTTCTCTTTATTTATATATGCACTTTCAATTTGATAATGTTCTCTATTTTCAAGACTCTATAGTTGGATTCCTTTTGTCCCTTTAATTTGTATAAGAGACAAGTATAACTAATAATTTCCAAATTTTAAGCAATGCTATGAAAACTTCTTTTACCCTTTAATTCTCAATGGTTTAGTTTTCTAAATTTCAATGATCTAAATTTTGATGTAGTACTCCTTATATCTCCCTAATTTAGAAATTTAGAAAAACCATGTATTTGCAATTTCAATTTTACTTCAATTTGTAAAAACCTTATGTCTCCTTGTTTAATGATTTGCAAATATTTAATGCAATATGAGCAATACTTTCAATGCTTCTATCTACTCCTATTATTTAAATAACCCTAGAGCATAAAACTTGATTGATTGTAACTTTAATATATGCCTTATTTCTCCTTTGTGCTTTGCAAAGGTTATGAGAATAAATCTTACCTTCAAGGCACCAAAATTTACGTGCAATATCACTATACTTTACACTTAAACAAGACTGTAATCAGCGTGGTCTCTTGCTCATTTAATGGTGTTTGACTGCATTAACTACTTCTCGGTGCTCTGTCCTTTATCCTTTTCATTCTATGCAGTGATCTTCATGTGCTCTTAAGATGGTCTTCTTCTCCCTTAAATGCACTTTGACCTATGTAAGCTTGATGTGCATGCTCTCTTTAGACAACGATATTAATACTCCTCTTTCTCCCTTTGGAATGCAAGTTGCATGGCACTTTACGTTGCACTTGAATTTAGGACTTATTTTAGGTGGTGTTGGGAGGTTACAACCTATTGAATGTGTTAATTTAGGTGGTGCATACCTTGTAATATTATAACATCCCTCCCAAATTTCATCAATTAGTTTACTTTCTTTATCTGTAAGAATATGGTACTGCTAATGGATCGATCGATGCAGTTATAGGTAGATCATGTTGGAGGATCAAGCAAGCGAAACGAACACCTCTTCCTAATGGTAAATCAAGGGTAGGAGTAAAAATTTAAGTAGGGGATATGATGAACGGTGAAGTATTTAGCACTGTGGGAAAAAAAATCCCCACTAGCAATACCTTCGTCAACAGTCTCATGTAGTTGCATCCATGCTGCATTTAAAGTGAATGATTAATTAGATACTCTATTGGTTGATTACAAAGATATATAATGAAATTTGTAAAAATATATAATAAAATAATAATAAAATAATAATAATAAAAATATATGATAAATATATATGAAAAATTTATAACGATAAAAGGCATACGAAATAATAGATTAGATATAAAATATAAATACGATTGTTGGAATTAAAAGTAACCATTGCATACAAAAATGAATCCATTAAAATACTTTTTTTTTTAAGAGAGACCATCTGGCATGAGTTAGAGGTGGCTTTGTGCATGAAATTAATAGGTGTTAGCAAGATTTACACCATAAACACCTATTTATTGGAGTAAATAAGAAGAAAATAAGAGATGAATAGCCAAAGAAAAAGACTACGGTGAGAAAGGATCATAGGAACACGAATACGCAGGTCAGTATACTTGGTAGTTAAATGGAGTTTGAGATAATTGCTCATATAGTAAGCTCTTTGTAATGAGAAAGAGAATAAAAAACAAGAGTATGGCTTTTCTTGAAATAATTTATCATTTGTTGATATGGCTGTGTATGAGTATGTTTTTCTAGAAACCTTTTGACATGATGGTTCAGTCATTAAAAAAATGGTTAAACTTGTATATATTAATGTGAATGCTGGTAGAATTTGCATTAGCTTGTGTGCATATAGGATTTTAGTTGCATTCATTATAGATAGACCATTCTGACCCCCCTTCAAAATTCATCACCAAGGTCTGTATGCAAGTACTGGGTTCTGTCGAGAATTTCATAGAAATATGGAAGCTACTTCTCTTACACTACATTGGGAAAAATGAAACCATTATTGGTTTCGTAAAAGTTAACTTATGTCTGTTCATTGTTATAATGGATATTATGGCTGAGTTTTTATATTTTTACATAAGCCTTTTTAAGGGACGTATTGTGCATTTGGGTGTCACTGATGAGGCATCAGATTATTTATGAACTATGGAAGCATTGCTAAGGTTTATGGGTTTATGTCAACCCATATGTATTATAAACGAAATGTCCTTATCAAATAGTGTTTGGTGGTAAATTTGTATTCTTTTTACAAGTTAGACATATTTCGATGAAATAAAATAAAAAGAATCTTGTTGTATATTGTGTAGTGCTATGTCAAAACTAATAATGTTGACAATAGAAAAATTAATAACAATGTATATAGCATACGAAGGCCGTCAACTATCAAGGAAGTCAAAAGTAACCATAAATATTTGAGTCCATTTGTAGTGTATTTTGTTTTGTCTCAGTTTAGTTTTCAAATACAAGTACAGTATAAAGTCCATCTAATTAGTTTAGAAGTGGAATTATTGGAACCAATAAATATATTCAATAAATTCAAATTAATTTAGAAGAATGAACTCTTCGAACTTTCCTCAAAGTTGCTCGCTATTGCACACAGACAAGAAGCGAAACCTTCCATATTTTCTCAAACCGGATTTTGGTTCAACTTTTTAGCAAATTAATTGTTCTCCATTAGACAACAAGAATTATGTTCTTACTGGCTGGCATGGTATTTCTTGTTGTTGTGTTCCTATACAAGTTGTTTATCCAGTTCCCATACAAACGGTTTATTTTCAGTGGCATATTCCTATGTTGAAATTTCATATTGTGTCAATAGTGTAGTATTACATGTAGTAAACCTGTAAGGTGATAGTGTATATATATGTATATATATTAAAAAAACAATAGGGGATATTTGAGGCATCGATATGTGTGTTAATATGTTAATTTGAAAGTATTTATAATCAACACTAGTTACTAGTTTGAAAAGGTGTAAAATTATTTGTTTTTGTCATGAAGGTGCTAGTTTGTATGAATAAAAAATTATAGTTAAGGCAACAACACTGCAGAGTTAGTGGTATATCGGTCGATTGGATTTTCCTATAGATATTCCTTTTAAAATCAAACTCTGTGCATAGTCTAAATTCAAGAAAACTCAAGCCATAAGTGTGGTTTAATCATAGCATCTTCACCTTGAATGAAGAAAAGACAAGCAACTATACCTTGATTTATGTAGCTAAAATGACCTTTGGCTTCTATAGAATACAAACCAATCCACCGAGCACGATAAAAATAATATATAGAAATTTGGAATGTCGATATGCTTAAGAACCATCAAAAGACGTGTAAAGCTTTGAAAAGTGCTATAAATGTGCATTTAGGTGGTAGCAAAACATCACTTGAAAGAATTAATAAATATTGCACATTGTCTAATACTTGAACTAACTCTCAAGAATAAACCTTAATGTAATGCATAGATACATAAGTCGGTAAGACTTGTATGTAACCATCACCTTTATATAAATAATGGGATATGTTAAAATTATAAAATTATACAACAATTAAAATAGTTTCGTAGATATTCGAATGTTCCCTTGTAAGGAATGATTTGTTTTATAGGTAGAAATACTAAGGGTTATTTAATAGCTTGAAAAAAACAATTAGGACACTTTATTGACTTTTACGAATAAACATACTCTTATAGAAGCTCGAAAGGGATCAATAATCACAAGCTAGGAGCATTTCGTCCTAGAAAGTGAGAAAACTATTCCTCATATGTTTAGTCGGAATGAAAACTTAGAATGATATATGATATATTTGATCATTTAGTTTTGGGAGAAAGATTAAACACGTTAAATAACTTAATATTTAATGTTATTAAGTAAAGCCTTTAGTAGAAAGTAGACAAAGTTTTTATTAATACAATATAGTTTCCTTAGCTCAAGAGGGTAATGTTCTATTTTAAGTTTAAGAAAGCTCTTACCATTATAAATAAGAAAATTTATATTATTAATATTGATGAGGGTCTTTGCACACTAATAAAACCAAATATTCCTTAACCCATGAAAAATAGTTAGAATAGAAACAACTTCATTATCAAAAATTATCAATAAGAATTGATAAACTTATACAATCAAAAATAGAAATTTAAGGTAAATCTTATACCCAACACCAATGTTTCACTTTCAGGCAATTCAACCAAGATGAGTAGATCTATTACTTTGAACATGTGACGAGGAGTGAAATGAGATACTCACTCTAGACTGATATGCGAGTGGTACGTGAGGGTATCTCACAATCCAAACTTGAGTGGAGAATTATTAGCAAATAATCAACAAGTTCAAGAGTAGTTGAACCCTGAAGTTTAAAGGTCCAACGAGTGTTGGAATGGGATAACACTTCGTCACTCCTAGTGAGGACTAAGTTACCTGGTCCCAAACCAAAGAAATGGCGGGCTTTATCTGGATTCCAGGAAGGTGGGTATTCATTTAAGCACTAGGTATTCATACACTAAACCATAGCATGTATCAAGTACAAATAATGGAAGGAATAATCCAAACATAACATGCTATGGACGGGGAACTATGCATCCACCCTTTCAGATGATATGGGATCTGAAAGGACAACCCCTTGTCGAGAACATAGAACTTTGGAGAAGGAGACAAATGTGTTCTCATGATGGCACTACTTGCGGGACTTGGCCAATCTCGAACGTTTAAGGGACTGTCTGCAATAGTCAATCACCTTGAAACGAATGTTCACATGCCTATGTACCAATTAAAATGTTGGGTGTAAATTAAATTCTTTTTTTAATCAAAATTTTTACTTATGATTTTTGGACAACCAGGTGAGTAGACTTGGGTTGTTACAGTTGGTATCAGAGCCTAGGTTGCAAAAATTTGGGCATATGAAACTGATTTAGCTTTTGTTGCATCCAGCTGATGGTAAGCTCTTCCAAAAAAATTGCAATGGCACATCAAAAGACAATTGTTGAAGGCTCAAGAAAAGGGTTCAGAAAGCTCATAAAGGAGTCTGAGATGGTAGCTAGAGAAGAAGCACCTCAAAGAATTGTTTGAAAGGATAAGGATCCTATGGTTTATAAAAACTCATTCAAATAGGACAACCTGACCAATATGACACAACTACTGCAAGAGCAGATAAGTCAACAACGTGAGCACATGGAATTTCAAAAGGAGAAGGTACAAGAATAATTAAATCAACAAATGGAGCATATGGAGATGCAAAGAGTATAGTTGATGGATCAAATAGAATAATAAAGAGTGCAAATGGCTTAACAACAAGAAATCCTGATCCAACAGCAGAAGTTAATCAAAAATCTATCTAAAAATAAAGAGCCATAGGATAATCTAAAAGGATTTCTTGAGGGATCATCTCGCAGGTGAGTAGTGAATTAAGGAAGGAGTTGAGGAAGATAGACATCAAACAATTTGATGGTAAAGGAGATGGTGAAGCAACAAAAAATTGGTTGAATGAAGTTGAAGGATATTATGCTATTAATAGCACTCTCCTCTGAATCCAAGATAGCATGGGCGACAGCTCATTTGACTGGATTTGCCATGGACTAGTGGATGGCCTATAAAAAGAATAAACATGTGGAGGTTGCAGATGTTGCATGGGATACATTTTTGAAGGAATTTAGAGATCGTTTCCTGACACGATAGTTCTATGTTGAGAATTTTAGGGATTTCACCAACCTAAACCAGGATAACATGACAATTATCAAATATTATCATAGATTTATCCAATTTTTGAAATGTGTGCAACAAGGAAATGAAGGTGCAAAAATTCTTGATGGGCCTACATCCAAGAATTGGAGATCTGGTAGGCTTAGTAAAACCAAAAGATTTATCTAAAGCTTATGACACTGCCTGCTTTAACAAGCCACAAGAACAAAAAGGCTTATTATCAAAAGAATAAATGGATAGAGATGAATTAAGAAATAGAAGGGATTTTAGACCCGCAAAGAGAATCAAGGATCAAAACAAGAGATTCAGGGGTGGAGATCATTTTAGATGAGATGACAAAAATTGAAATAGATACCAGAGCAAGGATCGTCCTAACAGGAGGAACTATAGGGATGACTATAAGGCACAAAGGAAGGAAACTACATCCCAAGTTAGGAATGAAGAATATAGAAGGGATAAAGCACCTTTAAAATGTTATGTTTGTGGTGCAGCTCACTATGCTAGCTAGTGTCCACATAGGGCAGACAAGCAAGAAACCGTTGGGGAATCCACGCACAAAATGTATACAGCAACTGATGTTGGACCTGCAACACATTAAAGACTACCCAAGTCTGAAACCTTAGCTTCTGAATGAAATCAAGCCACATGAGAAGATGTGGCTACTAAAGAACAATAGATATTTTACTTGTTTAAACCAAAAAAATTGTTATGTGGACAAACAATAGGAGATAATTTTGTATATACATATTTGGGACTCGTAACTATAAACTATGTTTTTGATTGATAATGCATGTATGGAAAATAAATATTTTGATTTCGTGGTGGCTAAGTATTTCCATGCTACTGTGATATTGTTTAATTGTTAACTCAAAACATAGGGGACTGTGTTTAATTCTAGAGGGGGAGAATGTAACATCTCTCTCAAAGTTCATCAATTAGTTTGCTTGCTTTATCTATAAGAATATGGTACCGTTGATGGATCGATCAATGCAGATACAGGTAGATCCTGTTGGAGGATTAAGCAAGCGAACCAGACACCTCCTATTGATGGCAAATGAAGGGCAGGAGTAAAAAGGTAAGCAGGGGATATGAACAATGAAGTACTTAGCAGTGTGGGAAAAAAAATCCCCACTAGCAATAACTTCGTCAACGGTCTCATGTAGTTGCATCCATGTTGCATTTAAAGTGTGTGATTAATTAGATGCTCTATTGGTTGACTACAAAGATATATAATGAAATTTGTAAAAATATATAATAAAATAATAATAATAATATAATTAAAATATATGAAAATTTTATGACGATAAAAGGTATACAAAATAATATATTAGATATAATATATAAATACGATTATTGAAATTAAAAGTAACCATTGCATAAAAATGAATCCATTAAAATCTAGCATTAGTTAGAGGTGACCTTGTGCATGAAAAATATAGGTGTTAAGAATATTTACACTATAAACACCTATTTATTGGAGTAAGTAAGAAGAAAAGAAGACATGAATAGTTGTAGAAAAAGACTACGGTGAGAAAGGATCATAGGAACACGAATACGCATGTCAGTATACTTGGTAGTTAAATGAAGTTTGAGATAATTTCTCATATAGCAAGCTCTCTGTAATGAGAAAGAGAATAAAAATATGAGTATGGCTTTTCTTGAAATAATTTATCATTTGTTGATATAGCTGTGTATGACTATATTTTTTTTTAAACCTTTTGACATGATGGTTCAGTCATTAAAAATGGTTAAACTTGTATATATTAATGTGAATGGTAGTAGAATCCACATTAGTTTGTGTGCATATAGGATGTTAGTTGCATTCATTATAGATAGACCATTCTGACTCCCCCTTCGGAATTCGTCACTGAGGTCTGTATGCAAGTACCGAGTTCTGTCGAGAATTTTAGGGAAATATGGAAGCCACTTCTCTTGCACTACATTGGGAAAAATGAAACCATTGTTGTTTTCGTAAAAGTTAACTTATGTCTGTTCATTGTTATAATGGATATTATGGCTGAGTTTTTATATTTTTACATAAGCCTTTTTAAGGGACGTATTGTGCATTTGGGTGTCACTAATGAGGCATCAGATTATTTACGAACTATGGAAGCATTGCTAAGGTTTATAGGTTTATGTCAACCCAGGTTTATTATAAACGAAATGTCCTTATCAAATAGTGTTTGGTGGTAAATTTGTATTCTTTTTACAAGTTAGACATTTCGATGAAATAAATAAAAATAATTTTATTATGTCTTTTGTGTAGTGCTATGCCAAAACTAATAATGTTGACAATAGAAAAATTGATAACAATGTATGTAGCATACAAAGGCTGTCAAGGAAGTAAAAAGTAGCCATAAATGCTCGAGTCCATTTGTAATATATTTTGTTTTGTCTCAGTTTAGTTTTCAAATACCAGTATAGTATAAAGCCCGTCTAATTAGTTTAGAAGTGCAATTATTGTAACCAAAAATTATATTCATTAAATTCAAATTAGTTCAAAATATTGAACTTTTCAAACTTTCCTCAAAGTTGCTTGCCGCTACACACAAACAAGAAGCAAAACCTTCCATCTTTCCTCAAGCCAGATTTTGGTTCAAATTTTTAGAAAATTAATTGTCCCCCATTAGATAGTAGAAATTATGTTCTTACTAGTTGGCATGGTATTTCTTGTTGTTGTGTTTCCATACAAGTTGTTTATCCAGTTCCCATACAAACGGTTCATTTCCAAGTTGTTTAGCCAGTTCCCATACAAACGGTTCATTTCCAATGGCATATTCCTATGTTGGAATTTCATACTGTGTCAATAGTGTAATATTGCGTGTGAAGTAAACATGTACGGTGATATTATATATATATGAAAATAACAATAGAGGATCTTTGAGATATCGATGTGTGTGTTAATATGTTAATGTGAGAGCATTTATAATCAACACTAATTACTAGTCTAAAAACGTGTCAAAATGTTTGTTTTTGTCATACCTTGGAAGGCGCTGGTTTGTATGAATAAAAAATTATAGTTAAGGTAACAACGTTGTAGAGTTAGTGTTCTGCCGGTCAATTGGAATTTCCTATAGAGATTCTTTTTAAAATCAAACTCTGTGCATAGTCTAAATTTAGAAAAACTCAAGCCACAATAAGTGTAGTTTAATCATAGCATCTTCACCTTGAATGAAGAAAAGACAAGCAACTATACCTTGATTTATGTAGCTAAAATGACCTTTGGCTTTTATAGAATACAAACCAGTCCACCGAACACGATAAAAATAAAATATATGAATTTGGAATGTCAATATGCTTAAGAACCATCAAAAGATGTGTAAAACTCTAAAAAGTGTTATCAATGTGCATTTAGGTGGTAGCAAAACATCAATAAAAAGAATTAATAAATATTGCACATTGTCTAATACTTGACTAACTCTCAAGAATAAACCTTAATGTAATGCATAGAAACATAAGTCAGTAAGACTTGTATGTAACCATCACATTTATATAAATAATGGGATATGTTAAAATTACAGAATTATAAAACAATTAAAATAGTCAGATGTTCCCTTGTAAGAAAATGATTTATTTTATAGGTAGAAATACAAAGGGTTACCTAATAGCTTTAAAAAAATAATTAGGACACTTTATTGACTTTTACGAACAAACATACTCTTATAGAAGCCTCGAAAGGAATCAATAATCACAAGCTAGGAGCATTTCGTCCTAGAAAGTGAGAAAACTATTCCTCATATGTTTAGTTGAAATGAAAACTTAGCATGATATACGATATATTTGATCATTTAGTTTTGGGAGAAAACATTGAACACCTTAAATAGATTAATATTTAATGTTATTAAGTTAAGCCTTTAGTAGAAAGTAGACAAAGTTTTTATTAATACAATATGGTTTACTTAGCTCAAGAGGGTAATGATCTATTTGAATTTTAAGATATCTCTTACTCTTATAAATAAGAAAAATTATATTGTTAATATTGATGAGGGTCTTTGCACACTAATAACATCAAAGATTCCTTAACCCATGAAAAATACTTAGAATAGAAACAACTTCATTATAAAAAATTATCAAGAAGAATGGATAAAATTATACCATCAAAGATAGAAATTTAAGGTAAATCTTATACCCAACATTAATGTTTACGGGAAAGGCAAGCATCATGAATCGTATTCAGTCACTTTTGTGCAATTCAACCAAGATGAGTAGTTCTATTGCCTTGAACATGTGACGAGGAGTGGAATGGGACACTCACTCTAGACTAATATGTGAGTGGTACGTGAGGGTATCTCACAATCCAAACTCGAGTGGGAAATCATTACCAGATAATTGGTAAGTTCAAGAGTAGTTGATCCCCGAAGCTAAAAGATCCAGTGAGTGTTGGAATGGGACAACACTTCATCACTCGTAGTGAAGACTGAGTTACCTGATCCCAAACCATAGAAATGGTGGGCCTTATCTAGATCTCGAGAAGGTGGGTATTCAGTTAAGCACTAGGTATTCATACGCTAAACCATAGCATGTGTCAAGCATAGATAATGGAAGGGATATTCCAAACATAACATGCTATGGGTGGGGAACTATGTGTCCACCCTTTTAGATGATATGGGCTCTTAAAGGACAACCCCTTATCAAGAACATGGAACTTTGGCGAAGGAGACGAACGTGTTCTCAATATGGCACTACTTGTGGGACTTGGCTAGTCTCAATTTTTTAAGGGACAGTATACAGCAGTCAATCACCTTGAAACGAATGTTCACATGCCTATGTACCAATTAAATATTGGGTGTAAATTAAATTCTCTTTGTTTAATCAAAATTTTTACTTGTAATTTTTGGACAACCAGGTGAGTAGACCTGGGTTGTTACAAATATGCTTTGAGCATTGCAATAATTATTATTATTCCTTCTCAGCTAGAATGGGTGTTACTCTAGACCTGTGTGCTCTTTTCCTTTGTGCAAGTGTCATTGAGGATACGTAGGCGATCTTCTTCCTTTGTACCAAGTGGCACAAGATTCCTTTGGTTGGTGTGGCAAGTGGAGGCTTCTTCCCTTGCATACAACCAAACTCTTCAATGTCCCTTATCACCTGTTCTTGCCAACTTTCTTTGCAAGTTACTTTGCTTCTGTTGTAATAATAATATTTCTTGATGTTCAATATATGGTGGCTCCTCTCTAATGAAGGTGGCTCCTCCTATGGAATTTGAATGCTTTCTTCAAGGTGGTCATTCATCCAAGCTCTTCTCCACTTTTTCTTGGGTAATGCTTTGTTGTTATTCCTTGTTATTTGCACCTTGTCTTACGTTATTCACCTTGTGTTATTCTTCTTCTTGCTACAGGTTCTTTTTGCACTATAAGCATTGCTTTCATGGGACTATGGTGCTGAATTTGGTGTCTTTAGACACCTTGAATGGGATGATATTGAGCCCTTATATGGTTCTATCTCCTTTGCTTCGTACCTTGTGCTTTAACCTAGTTAATACTACCGCTTGATGACTGTAATTTGCATGCTCCTTTGGTGTCTTAAGACACTTGAACTTTATCTTTCTTTTGCTGCTTTGTAAAAGATAAATATGAAGCTATTAAAACCTGAATTAAATCTACAATAAACTAAGATAGAATACCTTAGTTGCACCTAGATTTTTGAGACCTTTTTAGTCTCTTTATGTAGCTTTATTTCTTGAATCTAGTATGGTGGCACCCAGTCTAATACTTGGTGGTTTCTCTTTAGCAAGACTTGTTGCAATTTTATTTATGCTCAATGGTGGATTCAATGTTGCATTCTTCTCCTTGGAAAATATTTAGCTAAGAATCCTTGCTTGGTTAACTTTCTAATGATGATTCCAAGCCTTTTAATCATGCAAATACTATGCCTTTTTGGATGGCTATGCTTTGCACTATTGTATATGCAATCTATACTTTAGAATAATGTCTTCTTTGCTTTCAATAGATAGTAGGACGTTGATATTTTTCTTTCTCTTGAAATATATCTAACTCCACTTTCTTTTGTGCAGGTTTTAATCCTTGTAAAAACTATCTTCTGCACTTCCTTGAAGACTTAAACTAGAAACCTTCCTCTTGCAACTTTAAAATTTGAATTTGGTGCTTAATAAAACTTAATAATAAGATAAATATAAATGTTCAAATAATGAACCTTTTGCACCAATGTTGCATACCTTTTTAACCTCTGTATGGTGATGGATTTCTTGGTGATTTGATTCACCTAAATGTTGCCCTGTGTTTGATGGATTTGCAGCTCTTCCTTGCTATCCAAAATAGCTCTTTAACTCACCAATTTGTAGCTTTGTAACTTCTTTAACTTGTTGCCCAAAATTGTGGTTTCAACTCTCCTCCAAGTAGCCTTCTTGAATTCTAAAAATTAATAGCTATTAATGCTGCCCAAATTGATGCTTTCTTGTTGTCCTCAAATCTGAAATTTTTAGATTATAATGCAGTCAATTTCTCCTCCAATATGTTGTCCTCAAATATCCCAAATTTTGTAGGAAACTCCTCCAAATTGTAGCTGAAAATTTCCTTCAATAAACCTTCAATTTTTTGCTATAGAAATTAGCAAACTCCTTTCTCCAAGTCAGCCTTCAAATCCTTCAAAGGTAATCTTCAAACTTCTCAAGTTTTGTGGTTTCTTCTAGCTCCTTTCTCCTTCAATCTCCTTGTTGAATTATGACTTCAATATTGGGTCTATTTAGTGGCATTATTTTCAATATTTTGAATATCTTGAGGTATTTTGAAATCCTTTCCAGAGTTTGGCAAACTTCTTGTCAAATCTTTCTTTCTTTTGGGCTTTTTATCGAATGGCGATAATTTTCCCAAATCCTTATATCAGGAACTCTTCCTTTCTAGCAATATTCTCCCTTGAGTTATCCTTAAGTATTCTCCAGTGGACTTCTTCAAGTCTCTTTGAATGAGGCTTTACTAGCCTTCTCCTTCTTTCTCCTTTCAGCATTTCTTGAGACCTCTTCTCTTGGGTCTTCTAATTTTTACAGCTTCTCTATTCTTCTCAAAACTTCAATAAGACATTTCCTTAATCTTTCCAATATTCAACTATGAAAGTTTTGTAATGAGATCCCTTTATTGGATATTCTAATTTTGTTGCTTCTGAAATCTGGAATAGGACCTTTGATAATCCTTTATCTTCAATCTTCCAAATTTGAAAGTCCTTCAATGAGACATTTCTCTTGGTTCTCTTCCTTCTTCAATGAAAATCTCTTTCTTGAGTCTCCTTAATATTCTCTCTTGAAATCTGCAACTCTTGCAATGGGACATTTTCCTTAAGGCCTCCAAAATATTCAATATTCAATTTGTTGCTTCAAGTGTTGGATTGATTCCAAAGAAGATATTCTTCCTAGATCTCTTCTAGGAAGCTTCCCAACTTTCTTTAAATATCATCTTTTCTTTAAATCTAAAGATAATGAATCTTCACTAGTTGATTTGTCAATCTAGTGGAATCAATGTTGAGTCCTAGTATTCACAAGTTTTTCTGCAACTCTATGGAAAGACTCTAGCCAAATGCAATTTCAAAAATTTTAAAAATTATATTTCCTATCTCCTCTCAATCTCTCTTGTAGCTCTCTCTATTTCATATTAATCTAACTTGTGCTCTAATACCACTATTAGCTTTTGAGGATCTATATTTAATGAAATGCAACCACAATATGTAAAACAAGCAAGCAATGTTAACTATATGATAATGGCAATATGAGACACTTTAGGAATAACTTAGAAAATAACCATTAATGAAAGCTCACAAAAATAGTACAATGTAATATAATGGAGGACTTGAACACTCCATGAATGATGCATGATCTACATTGTACCTACTAAACTCACTATACTTCCTAACTATCTAACTAGTAATCCTCCTCTCACTTTACTCTCTCAAAGGCATATATATAGGGAGATATGTCCCTTGGCCTTTCATCTACCCATGAATCTTCATATACCTAACCTATGACTCATGTACATGTGGACTACATGCACATTTACATCATTGCACATTCTAATATTTATGCATTTATTACATTGCACGAAGTAACTACTCAAACCTTAATCTAAGACAAATTTCTACTCTAGTTATGTACCCAAGGTGGTTCATTGGCATGTATCAAATAATGTAATATATTCCAATAATAACTCCTTTAAACACATCATTTAATACAATTTCAACATAAAGGTGAATAAATCAAATCTTATAAGCAATAATCCCTTAAATAGACAATGCAAGTCATCAAATATAATAAACATAAATATCCTAAATCAAAAGTTAATAAATTCAATCAAGCACATCCTTACATGTGTCGACTTAATAAAAAATATTTTTAAACGACTAATCAATTTATGAGTCCTTGAATGGACCATTCAATTTTACAACCATCAAACAAGAAGGATAGACCAAATTATGCATTAAATAGACCAAATTATATAGGTTGAATCATCATCAATCAATCAATTACTAGTCCTTCAAGCAAGAAGGATAAATCAATCAACTGTGAATCCCTTTCAACAACATAAATTTTCACTTGAGAAATAAATTGAAGTACATCCATTTATACATATATATATATATATATATATATAGTGTCTAATCATGTGAAATTCCCCCTATGGAAACATTTTCCATATATTTTGTATCATATCAAAAACATATCACTAAGTCCTCCAAGCACATCTAACTAAGTCTTCAAGGTACATCTATGTAAATCCTCTGAGTAAATCTAAGTCTTCCAGGTAAGTCTATCTAAGTCCTCTAGGCAAATATAACTAAGTCCTCCAAGCAAAGATATCCAAAAATAATCAAGTCCTCAAGGAAAATTTTATAAACAAATAGTGTCCTTTAGTCCCTTACCTAAAGGATAATCATACATATATCATGCTATTTTTTTTGTTTAGATACGTACATTGATCATGTGTGTACATTAAAATATCTTGATCGTCTGTGTTTAAATATGTCGATCATGTGTATGCATTTAAATGTGTTGATTTTTTATGTTTGTGTAAATACATTGATCATGTGTATGCATTTAAATACACTGAACATTTATGTGCATTTAAATATGCCAATCATTTGTGTTTTTAAATACATTGATCATTTATTTGTATTTAAGTATGTCAATCACATGTGTATGATGAAATATGTCAATTGTTTATATGCATTTAAATATGCCAATCATTATGTGTGTTTAAATATGTTTCCTTGTGCATAGATCTTATTATTTATGTGTGTTTAAATATGTTGCCTTGTATATATATATCAGCTCATTTATGTGCTTTTAAATAAGTCACCATGTATATATATACCAATTAGTTTTGTGCCTTTGAATAGGTCGCTATGTATCTCAATTGATCATTTTGTACCTTTAAATAAGTTGTTGCATGTGAAAATCAATCATTTTATGCTTTTAATAGACCATCTTGTACACAAATATAAAAAATTTGTAGGTTGATAACTAATCAATTCTTGTCCTATCTCATCATTCTTTTTTATCAATTTCATCATCTTCAATCACTCCCTTGTCATATTCTATCAAAAAAACTCTCTACATCACTTGTCCTACATTAGTTGTGTAGTCCCATAAACCCTAAGCAACTCCCTCCCCCAAAATCCACTATTGAGATCAATTTATTCCACTATTCAAAATTATCTAGTTTCAACTCATACATCTTTGACTTACTATCTGCAACTAATAAGGGACTTAATTCATCACATTTACCTAACCAATTTGATACCTTAAATGCACAATATCAAACCATGTTACAAGGCCTTTGGAGTCTTCCTACTTATAAACATTAATTAATCCATGCCACCCATTGAATCTACAACTCGACTTATTCCCTCACTTAAGATTCCTTCGATTAAATTAATTTACTAATTTCAATTATCCAAGTTCACTTAAACTCTCATAAGTATTCAATCTAACAAATACTGAATCAATCAATTCCAACATAAGAACTAAATCAACTAAACTATAATTACATTAAACCAATTACTTAATTTACAAAACTAATCCATCAATCAATTTGAAACAAAATTAATTTATTTGGAATTAGAAATTAATCACTTTAATAATCACATCCAGTAATTAAATAGACAACTAACTACATCTAACACCAAGTAATCAATTTATTAAAACAGATTGAGATCCATTAATTTTTGAATCCATTAATTCCCTTAATAATTACCTTAATTTAGAATCAATTAATCACATTGCCCTCAATTATTCCTATTTTCTTAGATTTTGGCTCAATTACTAAACCACTCAGTTGAGTCTGGACTCAATTAGTTAGACTTAATTGATCACTTTAATCATAAGAAATCATTTTGATTTAGGATTATTATGTCCCTTGGTTTAAATCAACCAATCCAATTTTACCTCTCACTAGGTATCCACTTGAACCATTAATTTTTCAAATTTGATATCAATCACATTCAAATCAATCAAAACAACTAATCACTTTAATATGGAACCAATTAACTCATCTAAATCAATTATTTAACTAATTTTGTATTTTTCTCATCAATTAACTCATCTAAACTCATGGGGTAGGAACCATTAGGTTAATCACTTTAAATTAATTCTTCATGCTAGTATCACATTAAAATCCATTTTGAAAACAATCAAATCATTAACTACTTAACCATCGAATCAATCATTTTGAAGAAAATTGAAATCCACAACATTTAAAATTAATCTACTTAATCAATTATATCAATTCATTTCATTGAATTAAACAACCATTTATTAATTAAACATATTCATCACAAGCATCTATCATTAATTCTCTTACCATTACAAATTTGATAAAATTTTCATTATACCATTAATTTGTCAAAATTATGCACAATCACTAAAATCTACCACCATAATTTGGTATGCAAGTAATCAAAAACATCATCAACTATCATCATACATGACACTAAGTATGGAATAAAATGGCTCATCATATATATACAAAATGATACAATATACAAAAATTGTAGTTCCCCAGCTACATTATCAAAAATGCTATATCTCATCATATCATACATCCTCTTTGATGTACCATAAAGGTAAAATTGGTATACACAAATCATATAAAAGACCTAATGGCCTCTTAAAACCTCTCTAAAATAGGCTCAAAACGTAAACTATCACTATAGATCCAAAATAATTAGGTTATCCAAAATAAGGGCATTAACTCTATGACCCTGTGTCCCTAGTCTCCCCTTCTACTATGGTGGTGTCGATGACATCTGGACTGACCTTTGTGATGGCCTAGAGATAAATATCTAGTGAGATCATGATATGGTCTTGGTGGAAGATGGTAATTTTTGGTCAATAGGAATGGCATCATGGTACAATCCTCAATAATAGGAGCTATGCTTAATCTTTGCTTGTACCTTGGCATGGGATCACTTTAACTAATCCATCAAATATCATACCATCACATCACTACTTATTGACCCAACTATTATTGTCTATGCTTGAGCATCATCTCTCTCCCTAGTCAGCTATATCACCTCCCTAGCCAATTGATCAACTCAAAACACTATGTTGTCATGCTCTGAAGTCAAGTCTATCACCTATCCCTACATAGCATTGTGCTCCATGGTGAGGTGATTTTTCTCCTCCCACATCCCTATGACTCACCTTGCACAATCCACCTAGAGACCATCAATTTGAGTGACCATATCATCTCTCTCGATCACTACCTACTCATATCGACCCCTCAATCCTATAATATTTGCCTAAGAGTCATCCTACTCTACCATTAATCCATATCTAGATTTTTTAACTTTTCTTTGGTGTCATCCAAGGTATCATATAGCTCTAATAGTCACCTCATTATCAAGGTCTTATTTGCCTCTCCTACCTCCTCTATCGTCCTACTAGGTCCTACCTTAGCTCCTACCCCTATCTTTGGCATCATCGCTATAAGTGGCACCATATCTAATGGCCTCATTGTTGACACACCTAATGCCCCTCCTCCATTTATCTTCCATTAACTCTATTGGACCTCTCTTATATGCCTCCATAAGAAAGGTGTTGTTCATTGTTATACCTCTGATCTAGCCTTTGTTTTGATCTATTGAGGTTGTGTCTACTTATACCACTACCAATAGTCTGGTGCTCCTCCTACATTATTGACTCCTAGGTCCACTATGGGAGCATCATTTGTATCCTCCTCCCTAAGTATCTTAGATTATAGTGTACCTTTGAACCCTCTCTCTGTGGTCACCTATCTAAACTAAATCTCTCTAAGACCAAATGCATCCTATTGAAGGCAAAACTACCTCAAAATTCAATTATATATATACAACTTCAACTCCTATCTTAGACCCTACAACCATCGCACTTGCCTCATTCTATATATTTGTATAGAATCCTCAATCTAGCCTTGGTGTCTCTACCATGGTTTCCATACAACTTGACTCAGTCATAGGTCATCAATAGCCCTATAGGTCAATCCCAAAGTCCCTCTAAATAGGAGTTGCCTCCTCACATATCCATTCACCCACATAAATTTAGTTGATGCCCCTACATCCTCTAGTATCATTGGAAGACCCTCTTGACATGATATTAGAATGTGCTTCTGGCATGACACCTAAAGTAGAGTACAAAAAGCCAATCTCTACCCACCCCTATAAACCATCCTATGTAAAGTGTGGTATATCCATACTAGAATTATCGATCCCCATGCACGTTGAACAATATCATACTGCATATGGGAAACCACCTCACACCATCCCCATGGCAGTAGTATTTTGCTTATATCACCCACTAAAAATCTAAAGATAATAGCACATAGTAGACATATCAACTGGTCTATCCTCCCTCCCCTCAACATGGCATTGATGTCAATGCCATGATAGACTAGAGGGATTATTGCATCGCCCATCATTATCCTCAATGCATGGGCCCTTTCTTGGATGGTCTGAATGTATACCCCTTGGATTGGTACCCTCAATATCCTCATACATCCTCTAAATTTATGGACATCTCTTTGATGTAAAGATAGTAGGTACTTATCTTTGAGTACCATCACTCTACCAAGGCTATGAGAAGAGCCTAGTCAAATTCAATATTGGGTATTAGGGCTATGAGATCCATGTGTGCCTTGTCTTCCATGATGATAAAATACAATATTATCTCCAATGCATGTGGATGTCACTCTTGACACTCCAAAATCCCATATTACATCAACACAAAAATCTATCTATTAGACTAAACACTCCCTAAATATAGACTATTTCCTTGTTCTAGCAAAATTGCTACTAGCTTGGTGAAATCACCATCATTGTAAATTCACCACCACAGATGAAATAGATAGAAATTTTGCTTCATGCAAAATCACTATTAAGCATTGAAATCAAGATAATGTATTCACTATCAGAGCATGACATTGTTATTGGGTTTTAAAAATTAAATTTATATAAAAAACTAAAGACCAAAAGTCATTTTTAATGAAAATTAAAGACCAAAAGTCATTTTTAACGAAAATTAAAGACCAAAAGTCAAGTTCTTCACTACATACCTATACTCTCACCCTTCTCATTCCTATCAGCCCTCAATCCACATCCACACGATGAATAGGGCACCCCTATTAAGCCATCAAAGAATGCAATAGAACTTCTCTCTCCAGAGCTCCTTTTCTTAGCATGCATGCAGTAAATCCCAGCGGATCAATGTTACCTTTATCTTCATGTAATCAACCTGACCTAATCAATTTTTTTAGGAATGTCATTTTTTCTTCCAAAACTCGAGGGGGCACCCTAGGCTAAGGGCATAAGTGCAATTAATGTTGCTTGAAAGGGAATTTTTTTGCATTGATCATAAGCAAACAATTTTTGCACCATACATTCTACATCAACATATCAATCATTAGAAATTTTTCTTCCTTCAAAATTGAGATATCTATAACTATTTTTGACACAATTATTGTGCAATAAATGCATAAAAAGGGGGCAAATATAAACACTCAATTTTGGCACACCAAAACTTATACCAATGCACTAGACAATCAAATTAAAATTAACTATTCTCTCTTAAATTTGATCTTTTCAATCCCAATTTGACCTATAACGATCAAAATCATGAAATCACTAACGACAACAATTTTACCTCAACAAATATAGAATCTCAAAATCTTGGATTATCCATCCTTTTCAAGCCTCCTACCATTAATGAGATCAATCGCACCTTGGATTTGTAGTCCCATGTAGCTCTTCAAGTCTAAGTATTTCTCTTTTTGTGATCTTCCAAATTCGTCCTCTTGATTTGAATTTAAAAAATTTACCTTCTTATTTCATGTCTTCTTCAATGCATTTTCCCTCTCCCACTGCCATTTATCTAATATAGGCCTTGATATGGCCTTCTCATGAACATTTTTGTGCATTAAAACTCTATCAAATTTTATTTTAAAAATCATTCTCTTGCTCTCATTATCCACATCAAAACAATTAGAATAGGTCATCTAGTAGCTAAAGGGGGCAAGAAAAGGAGGAAGCAACTTGTTCTTGGTTGTATGTCCCCTTTTTCCTTATCTTTTTTATTTTATTAACATTTTCTTTTGATGATTACTTGCTACTAACATCATCATATTCTACTAGTATTTTGTGCCTTATAACCCCTTCATCCACCTTTCAACTAACATATATCTATAATTAAATTTCTTAGCCTTATTTTTTAGTTTCTAGGTCATTAGCAATGTATATGCCTTCTTGAAGATATTTCACACCAACCTTCAACCGTTTTTACTCATTTTTGACCTTCTGTTTATCTATTTTTCACTCAAGAGCAAAATTATTGCTTGTCTACTTATAGGCAACAATTTTGCCACATGCAATTTTCCTTTTATCTTGGATAGTTTCCTTTATTTTTACCACACTTCATTTCTATTAATATACCACATAGTATTTTATATCAATATCTAAACACATTTTTGCCAATATCGCACTCTGTTTACTTATTCAACTTGCAGGAGCGAAATTGGTGTCACTCCAATTACAAGAAGTGATTTTGTAATTTATGTTTCTACACTTTATTTTCTTACATATTTTCATTTTATCAAAGAACTCAAGGTTTTACTGGTTAAGCCAGGAAGTCTATCACCTCCTCAAACTTGGTAGACCCCCAAAACTGATCTCTATCTTTTGGTGTTTCTATTCTTACAATTTTCATAAAAATTTTGGCTATTCGGCTAAAAGCAATGATCTTGTACCTAGGCAATAATTTTATCTCTGATGTAACATTAAATTTCAATAATTTGTTGGCAGTTTGGCTATAGGCAGTGGTTTTGTTCCTGTATTGGTAGTTTTTGTTCTATAGCATAATATGTGTGTTGTCTATCATAGGATTAGGCTCTCTACTTTCTATTTTTTGCACATAATAAATATAAAATAAAGGAATCTAATTTAGTCTAAAGGATATCTTTTATTTTTTTTTTAAGTTAAAAAGCATATAGTTGCATAATACGCTAGTTTTGCTTGTCATAATTCTCTCTTGGGCCCTTGAATTTAAAATAAAATGATATATTTACTTGTAATCATTTAAACTAAAAAATATCATATAGGATAGAAACTTGAATGCTTTTATTATATTATTTTCTTGCATCTTGCATTAGGTAAGGAATATTTAGGCAAAAACCTTTAGGTGTTCGTAAATTAACACATAAAACTTAGTCTAAATTTCCACAATACAAATAGATAGATAATCATATTGAGAGTAAGCAAGGGAAAACAAGAGCTCTTGAGAAGGGCTCACAAATCCCAACCTAATATCACTTAGGACATGTCAAATTTAATGTTATTAATCAAGTACCACATAATATAGCACTAATGTAATAACATTAAATTGCCTAAGGAGCCAATAAACCCTAACCCCTAATCAATAAATTAGTCATAGTTGGAGAACCACTTTTCCAAAAGACCTAATATAAAGCATTATGAATTGTTGACTCACACTCAAATCTAATGATAGGATGCATGACATTATCTTATCCTTAGAAACCCTCCAAAATCCCCTAAGAAAAAAGAACAAGTTTTCCCTAGGGCACTTATAATGAACATGTACACTTAAAAATGTCCAAGGGCATGAACAATATCAACAGTAAAAAGGTCACCTTAGGGTAGATCCCCCACAAGGAAAGTAATGGTGAGGATCCCACCTCCAACCAACCTAAAATTTAGGAAATGCTCCTAAAATATAGGAAATGGTCCAAAAATCATAAAAATAACAAGGACAAATAAATAAAATCAATACTCACCAATATATACTTCTCTAGAAATCACCCCTCACCATAGAGAAGTATAGAAATGGGTTCGTGGGTCCCACTCATGCCGACTCAATGAAAAGTGAACATTACAAGTCCACCCTTCCTAGAATTGCTTGTCCACAAGCAATGTAATGCCATATGTTAAAGTATCTCTAGCCCCTCCCAAGTAGCATCCTCTTAGGGTAGGCCTCTCCAATGGACCAAGTACTCCATGATGGTTTTGTTCCTCAATTTCTTCTCTTATGTGTCAACATTAGAATCTAGGTCCAATACAAATTATTCTTCATCATCAAGGGGTAACATATCAACTAATGGCACAACCTACTATCAAAGTACATTTTTAAATCAAGACACATGGAAAACATTGTGAATATAAATCTCTAATAGCAATTCCAACTCACAGGCTACCTCACCAACTCTTCTCAACACTCAATAAGGTCCATAAAAGTGAGGTTTGAGATTTTTAGTCCCACTCCATTTCATGGAAGTCTACCTATAAGGTTGCAACCGTAGAAAGACCATATCTTCCACATTAAATGATATATCAATATGGTTTTGGTCTACCAAAAAGCATTGTTGATTTTGTGACTGCTACAAATGATCTCTAAGTGACCTCAAAATGTCTCTGTTATGCTCCAAAAAGTCACCAACTACTAGTACATAAATGTCAATGAACATGAAATCAATGAAGGTAGGTGCATCATATCCATATAATCTCATATACGGTGTCATGCCAATGGACATGTGGTAAGTAGTATTATAAAAATACTCTCCAAGGTGTAAACACTTAACCCAAACTATCTATTGATCTATGACATAGTTTCTATCCTTTGGCCCACTTATTAATTATATTTGTTTGTCCATCAATCTGGGGATGATAGTTGGTACTAGGAGTGAGCTCAATGTCATTCAAATAAAATAACTCCTACTAAAAGGAGTTTAGGAATCTATTGTCCTTGTTACTAACAATGGTCTTGGGCAACCCATGTAGCTAAAATATATCTCAAAAAAATAAATTAGCCATCCATGGTGCTCTAAACTCCATAGGGATGGAAAATAAATGGTCATATTTATTTAATTGATCCACTACTACAAAAATGTAATTCTTGTTATTCACTTTAGAAATACATGTGATAAAATCATGGATATACTTTCCCATTTTTGGTTGAAAATGAGAAAGTACTATAGTAAACCTATGAGGGAAGTATGCTCTATTTTATTCTATTGGCAAGTAGTGCACTCTCTAACATGTCTAAGAACATCCTCCTTGAGGCTCTTCCAAAATAACCTCTCTTAGTTGCCTATAGGTTTTGTAGAAGCCCAGGTGGCTAGCTATGGGTGCATCATGCAAAACCCTCATAAAATTCTCCTTCATTTTAGACTAAGGTGCAAGGAATATTATGTTCTTATACAATATAAGACCATCTACAACAACATACTTGTCATCCTTCACACTCCCCATACAATACACAAGTAGCAAAGGTATTCTTGGCATATTGGACCCTGATAGAAGTCTTCTAATCAACAATAATATAAGAAATTGAGTAGAAAGTAGGCATACGGGAAAGAGCATTAGCAACCACATTTTTTTACTTTTCATATAATCAATATCAAATTATAATCTTGAAGATTACTTACCCACTTCTACTATCGATCTTTTAAATCATGTTGACCTAGGAAAAATTTTAAACTATTGTGGTCTATCAAATCTGCCACAAACAAAGTATTGCTTGAACTTAGCCAAAGTATGCATAGTGGTAAGAATTTCCTTGTCATTGATAGAAAATGTCCTCTTTATAGCTTTCAAGTTTTTTTCTCTCAAATGTTATGGCTTGGCCCTTTTGCATTAGCATAGCTCTGATCCCCTCACCCAAAGCATCACACTCTACAACAAATGGTAGTAAGAAATTAGGAATAGAAAGTATAGGGGATGAGCACATCACATGCTTGAGATTCTCAAAAGTTCTCTAAGTTGTGTTCCTCTATATGAAGGCTCCATTCTTTGTCATTTCAATCAAGGGTGTTGCTAGTTGTGAAAAAACCCTAATGAATCTTCAATAGTAATTGCATAGGCTTGAGAAGCCTCTTAAATGAGTCAATGTAGTAGGGGTTGGCCATTCCTGACCTAGATCTTCTGTTGATCCACCTAAACATATTTAGCATCAATGATTTAACCCAAGTATAGGATCTTTGTAACTTCAAATTCACACATGGATTCTTTTACAAAGAATACCTACCGCTGAAATATCTCAAGGACTATATCCAAGTGTTTCAAGTGGTCCTCCTAGGTTTTTCTATAGATCACTGTCATCAAAAAATACCAAAATAAATTTTCTCAACTGAGCACTAAATACCTAGTTCGTGGCTTATTAGAAAGTGGTTGGTGCATTTGTTAGCTCGAATGGTATGGCCATGAACTCACAATGTCCATAATAACACCTAAATAATATCTTGTGCATGTCCTCTCATGCACATGGATTTGGTGATAATTGAACCTTAACTTATGAAAAGTAGACAACTCCATGCAACTCATCCATAAGCTCATTGATCCTGGGGATAGGATACCTATTCTTGATCATTTTATTGTTCAAGTCCTGGTAATCTATGCACATCCTCATCGTACCATCCTTATTTACAAGTACTACCGATGAAGTAAATGGACTAGAACTAGATTTGATGTGATCCATATCTAGAAGTTCTTTTATAGCCTTATATATTTCTTCTTTATATATATTTGGATGGTGGTAGGGAGTGATCATGATGATCTTAGAGCATGACTCCAACTCTATGATGTGTTGGAATCCCCCATTCAGTAGCAACCCTACAAGCATATCATCAAACACAACGCTATATCTATCCAATATAGTTTGAATGTCAACGTGATAAGTGTAGTGCTCATCTAGAGGTACAGTAGGCATACCTTTTATCATAAAGTAATTGGTTACTCATAAAGCTTCTCCCTTGCAAAAAATGCTTTCCATCCTCTTGGTTGTAACTATCTATGATAAGTCTTCATGTATACCCTTAAGTACCATTTATCTCTCTTATGACTTGAACTTCAGCTCCATGGACTAATAATTATGGGTAACTTCCCCAAGAGAAGAAAGTTACTGTATACCTAGAACCATGTGTGCTCCATCCAATCCAACAACAAAGAAGTTATCACATACAATATAATCACCCAGATATAGCTTGAGCTATCAAATTACCTTGATGCATGGAATTGTGAAACCATCAACAACAGTCATTTTGAATGCCAAGAAATCCTCCACCTTCAACCTCCTCTTAGTCATGAGGCTCTCAATAGTAAAATTGTGGGTAGTCCCACTATTAATTAGCACAATATTCTATTGTTTGGATAACTCTCCATGAACCCTACAAAGATGATATCACCAGTACTCCTAAAAGAGTTTCAAGCATATCTTATATAGTGTATTTATTATCCTTTGACAACTTCTCAAGCTCATATTCAACAATATTCTCCTTTGATACCTACTACTATTTGATTTATTAGTTTTATAACCAGCCTCATCCTCATTAGGTTCTACCTCAATGTAATGGACTTGGTCCTTGCCAAGGCATCTATGATCTGACTCCCAATGCTCCTTGCATGTAAAGCACAAATTTTTTCTTCTAAGTTCATTCTAGTTGGCTCATCAATATTTGTTTCCACGGTGGGTGCAATTGATGGTTGTGTAGCTCTATGCGGGTGTGAATTAAACCTACTACCATGTTGTCCTCCTCTCTAAAAATTCCCCCTTTGTTGCTAAATAGTAGGTGCTCTAGGCTGAGATGAAAATCTACCCCTAAGCATAGAAGATTCATGTGTTAATACCCTCTTAATAGCAGCTACAGTGATGGGGGTGTAAATGCCTTAACTAGACCTTTAAGGGGCTTGAATAAATCCTCAATAAAGAGAAAAGTATTTATCCTTTTCAATACATCAAGTACCATGACCATGAATTGCAAAAATTCAATAACATATGACTCCAGTAAAGTTTGTTGTCTAATTCTGGTAGGCTCCCTTAAGTACTCCTCTTCATCCTTCCACTCAAAGCAATCCAAAAATATCTGGCTAAAAGCATTAAACTTTTGTACAAGGTTGTACCCCTAAGTAATCAAACCATACCAGTAGTGATGGGAAACACCCTCCTAAGGTAATGTAGTGAACTGTATGACATTCTCTTCCATCATAGGAATGAGTATAAATTATGTTTGTAACTTCTGCAACCATGCCCAAGTGGATATTTTGTTTTTGCCATCAAAAGTAGGAGCATTAATTTTATTCACTTTGTGTTGCAAATCTCTTCCATCATTATTTCAATTGTTGACATGAGCTCTACCACCTAGATACTTATTCTCGAGTATCTCTAAGAAATTGACAAAAGTCATCATAGCCCTAAAGTCTTCCAATTTTCTTTGATACTCCATAAAGAGTGTGTCTAACTTCTCTAAAGTAATTGTCTTAGAATTTGACCTTCCATTCCTTTGTATAAACAATGGCTTGACAAATTTTAGAATGGGACCTATTTGACTAACCACTAGTCATCATGTGTAGTTGAGCTTTCCTCTCTCTAAAATGTATTAATAGGAATACAGTCTAGACTCTACAAAGGAATGGTGGTATGCATTGTTAATTGGAAGCCATAACATTTGTGTTATTAGCTCTGTCATTCTATTTTGAACCCTCTAAATCCCTGTCAGAGTATTATGAAATAGATCTACCTTTTCCTCATTCATCAGAGTTCTCTCGTTTTTGTCCATGGTTCACAGGTTGGAAAGAAATTGGCTTTGACACCACTGTGATGCTCTCTATCTAGTAATAATAACAATAATTATTAATTACCATAATGATACCAGAAAAAAAACAATGTACCACACTAATCTAACGAACAAAATAAACTTTAAAATAACCCGGGTTGTATTTTATTGATAAAAATGTTCGAATACATCAATAGAATAATAATAAAATGGAACTAACTAGAAGCAAAACACTTGGTAGAAGATATTTTCCAAAATCAAAACTAATACTACTCCAACTACCCCTCAAATCAGTGTACCCATAGAAAATGAATGTTTTCAGCTCAATGCAATCCTTAGACGTTATTACCCATAAGAAACTAGAAGGGTTTCATCCCTTGATCTCCTTGATCCAACGGTTTTTGTCCCTAAATAGGTAGATGAGTGTTGTTTGGAGTAGTCATCCTATCTAGGTCTAAAAATTATGATATAAGCATAGAATGAATCTCTCAAAGGTTGAATGACCTCTATTTATTCATTGACATGCTCAAAACCCTAGGCGCCTAGCTCAAGTGCCAATAGAAATGAATAGAGATTATTTTTACTTGATATGACAATAATATCATTGGGCTCTCTTAACGAAGACCCAAGTTCACTTCACAGGAAGGGTGGCCCCTAATATACCCTTGCTTTTCAACCTCTTCAAAAAAAATAACACTAATATTACTTATATTACTTAAGACACATCAAATTTAATGTTAATAATCGAATACCACATAACTTAACACTAGTGTAATAATATTAAATTACCTAGGTAACCAATAAACTCTAACCCTCCGTAAATCAAACATAGTTGGAGAACCACTCACTAAAAAAACCCAAAATAAAACATTATGAATAACTAACTCACACTTGAATCGAAGGATAGGTTCCATGATATGGTCTTATCGAGGAACATGTACACTTAAAAATCTAAAAACAAAAAAAACAAAACAATATCAACAGTGAAAAAAGTCTCCTGAATGTAAATCTCCCATTAAAAAAAATAATAACGAAAATCTATCTCTAACCAACCTCCTTAAGTTTAAAAAATATCCAAAAACTCATAAGAACACAAAAAATAAATAAACGAAATAGTATATATTCTCTAGCAATCACCCCTCATCAATTGAAAATATAGAAATAGGCTGGTTGGCCCCACACATGCTGACTCCGTAACAAAGAAACATTACAACGAGAAATCACCCAACCTATAGTTTAGAACTAGTTCAATCAAAGTTAAAGCCCACATCCATATATGTGTTGTTACATTCCCAGGCATTGAGTGCACCGTAAATATCCGAGAAGGTTTCCCCCACCCATAGAGAACCCCTGTCTATTTTATAGTTTGTGAGATTTGAGTCTTTGATTTTATTCAATGTTTTTCATAAAGTTTGTGTAAATAGTTAAATATGATTATAATATTGTCTTCAAATCTCTCTCCCACCAGTGCTAGATATTTTGCTTTGCACTAATAGCAATTAATAGCTTCTATGATTTGTGAAAAAAAAAAACCAACATATTTGCTTTGCACTAATAGCAATTAATAGCTTCTATAATTTGTGAAAAAAAAAAACCAACATAACGGACTTTTGCATCATCATATATACATAATGTGATGTGCAATTTTTCATGTATAATGTTGGACTTTAACATTGAAACTAAAAGGAAAGCTTGCAGTGCTATCTACCATAGCATTTTTGGGTAAACATCAATAAGTAGGATTCGAATTTGGGGTTGATATAACTCACTACATCGTCTCCTTATTGATAATATAAGAGAATGGGTTACATTCACAGTCCTTTCTTACTATCAAGTAGGGTTTACATCGTCTCCTTATTGATAATATAAGAGAATGGGTTACATTCACAGTCCTTTCTTACTATCAAGTAGGGTTTGAATCTTGGGGTTACATCCACAGTCCTTTTCTACTACCAAGCAAGATTCGAATATTGGGACTGCCCCAAGCAAGATTCGAATATTGGGACTGCCCCATATAACCCGCTAACCCGCTAGGTTGGGTTACATCCACAGTCCTTTCTTACTACCAAGTAGGGTTTGAATCTTGGGGTTACATCCACAGTCCTTTTCTACTACCAAGCAAGATTCGAATATTGGGATTGCCCCATATAACCCGCTAACCCGCTAGGTCGTCTCGTTGTTGGTAACATAAAGGAATTGGTTACATCCACAGTTCTTTTCTACTATTAAGCAGGTTCGAATCTTGGGGTAACCCCTATAACCTACTACGTCGTCTCATTGTTGTTGACCCAATGTGAGACGAAGACCACTGTCGATCTGACGAACTCTCTCACATTATCACATCAATGCATGTCATAAATGAAAGCTACGAAAACTATATTAAATTGATATATTTACTTAACTAACCAAAAAGGATGGCTTATATTTTACAGCCTATTGTCCCCAGCCTCCGGTAGAGTGCTGCAGTTTACCTTATAATACCGCTTCACAACGAAGGTTGGCGATTCTCAAAGGGAACAATAGTCATTTGAAGTCCGATTGGCAGCAATCAAATTATATATATAGCAATCACTAGATCGTTAGCATTCGTAGAACACTAATGAAACATAATCTCGTCAACAATAAAAATAAAAATAAAGTCCTTAACTCGAACGCCAATGGAACATAACATATCAGAACTTCAGATTTATTGAAACCGGCACCAACTTTCCACGGACCCAGGGTTCAGCCCTGATCTTTCAAAATCACCCTCTTCAGCCATTGGTATGACTATGCCTAGCCACCTACTCTATAAGAAGAGGAAAAATATATACTTTCTACTTGTCATTTTCCAGCAATAAGTATTAATATACAATTTTCCAACTCTAAACTGATGGATATAATGGAAGTTACCAATTTTCTTATTTAAAAATTTAAAAAAAAAATTATAATTTTCCAAGTAGTGAATTAAATGGCTATAAGAATATATGCCACCCACATCTTGGGATTGATACGTATGGAATTAAAGTTCAGTGAAAGGCCTACATGGTAGACCACCTCCCTAGTCTCAACATGGAGGAATCACCAGCCCATGCATAAGACCCAAATCCCTTCAACTTTGTTCGAGATACAAGAAGTCCAGTGAAAAATCTACATGGTAGACCACCTTCCTAGTCACAACATGGAGGAATCACCAGCCCATACTTAAGACCCAAATCCCTTCAACCTTGTTTGAGTTACAAAATCTAAGGACATGTCATCCTGACTGTGTTGTGATACATAGATGGGCATGTTAATATTGCAATGGAGATTACCCTATAAAATTGGATTCAAAGTTTGGACAAAGCAGGATACCTTTACTCTAGGGATGTTAGTAATTCTTGGATTGTGTAATGGATTTAGATTTTGCCACATTTATTAATGTTCTCCTTAAGGGGCAAGAGAGAAAAACCTCTTCGAAACTTGTGAAGTGCTGCTTCGATAAGAAATGGCTGAATGAATCATTCATGGAATTAGCTCTTTTCCGAAGCCATGCTCTATATATTTATTTAGTCAAACATGAAAATCTATCGCAACATTCCTTTTTCCATCGTCTACACCGGAAGGAATCAAATGCAATGAATAAGATAGAGTAGAGTGTTTTTTTCTTCTTTTTTCTAGTCTTGTAGCTTCCTTGAGTTGGGATCAAATATCTACTACTATATTCCGCGAAGGTTTCTGGTGTGGGGACGGCATGAAATGGGGGTGTCGGCATGTTTTTAGAATGGTAGTGGAAGGCAAGCCATTTTTTCCAGGATGGCATGGGATGACTGCATTGAATACTGGGAAATTATCTATGTCACACAAAGCTCATGCAGAGGAATGATAGGGAACAAGGACAGGTGTTGGTGTCCCCATTCTTGTGCAACTCTGATCTTCTCCAAAGGAGCTTGCAATACTAAGTTTTTGCATATAAGGATATTTTGGATATGACCTACAAAATTGACTGTTTATGAATCTATCAATTGGAGGACATTTTTTCCTGTTGTTTGTCCTTACAAGCAGGGTTATGCATAGCGGCGAAACTTCGCCATTTGGGCGAAAAGTATGATTTTCAAAAATTGAAAATTGCGAATTTTGGGGGACCCTGACGTCGGCCATTTAGCCAAAAAAATTTGAAACAAATAAATTTTAGGTGTCGGTTCATCGTGCTTTGATAAGAGTATCATGGTTATTTTTAAAAATTCGCAAGCAATCCCGCCTAAATAAAGTACCCTTTTCGCCCTAAAATTTTAAAATTTCTAAATTATCCCGCCCAACTCGCCAAGTATACCTCTATATATAATTAACACCCCAGGGATACATTTTCATTTTTGGACCGTGTTCTATACCCGACGAATATACCGACACAATTCTTCACAAGACCGAAACCTTTTCTGCGATCGACCATAACTAGTTCTACAACTGAACGAACCCTCGTCTGCAACCATCTAGAACTATTTCTGCAACCAGATCGGATTCTGCAACCGTCTAGAACAATTTCTGCAACCAAATCGGATTCTGCAACCGTCTGAAACCACTCCTGCAGTAGGAACCTCATCTGCAATCGGGTGAAACCACTTCTGCACTTGGATCCTGTTCTGCAACCGTCCTGAACCACTTCTATAGTCGGAACCTGTTGTGCAACCGGATGGAACCACTTTTGTAGCCGAACCTTTTTCTGCAATCGAACGGAACCATTTTGCAAGCGGGTCATGGTCTGCATTCGACCGAAACCATTTTTACAATTGAAACATTTTTAACTGGATCCTGTTCCGCACCGGACCTCTTTCTACACTAGGTTCTCTATCACTGCTCTGCTTGCCATGTTTTTCTTTATTTTGCCATGTTCTGCATGTTATCCCCTGTACATAATCTTATATTTTTTGACATGTATATTTAATGATTTTCCAATCTTGTTCTGCACCACACCAATATTCGAGCCCTCTTCTGCATCTGGAATGTCATTGCTCTGTTTCCATATTTTTCTCTGTTTTGCCCTGTTCTGAATGTTTTAAAACTCTTTGATTCTTAGTTTCAATTCAGATCTTTTTTTCCTTGCTAAGATTATACATGAGTAAATGCTTTGGTTCTCTAAAGACATATTGATGCTCTTTTTCTCCGAACACATTTTGATTCTCTGTTTCTAGACCATTTTGTGCTATAATATGATATTTTTTGACATATGTATCACCAATTATTTTTTGCTTAAAGAATATTTTTCTTAAATTGATTTCAATTTGAATGTTAATTATCTTTGTGCTCTTGTCAGTTAAAGTGCTTTCACCAGAAAATGAACCAGTGGCATAAACTGATAAAATCACAATAAAGAATGGCAGGAAACAAGTATGTATAATCTACCACCCAAACAATTGTTTATTCTATTTACAATATTATCTTAAGGCCTTTAGAAAGTACACCCTCTTCAACATTTTATTACTCTACTAAATTGAAAATATTTTTCGTAACAAGTAAAATGTCACCCAGTGATGGAAAGAAGGGCACCAAATCTTCTACTGAAAAGAGTATCCTCAAATATTTTAGCCAAACTTCGAAATGCAACGAGCCAACGACATCCATGCAAATTCAAGGTACAAATGATTTTTGACTTTCCAGTATGTGCTTGATTGACGATTTGAATATTTTTCTATAATTTTTTTTATCCAAGAATGATAAAAAATATTATGGTATGCTACTATGCAGAATACCCTATCGATCCTGATATGCCTCCACTTGAAGATATTCCCCAACAAGAGATGCCTGTTAATGAAAATCCCCTTGAAAATGACATCCAACAAACACTTGAAGACAACACTCAAAATGACATCACAATTGAAAATGAAAGTGATAAATCAAAATCATTACAAGCTTCATTTGAATCTTCAAGCAAAAATTCCAAAAAAAGAAAAGCGTCTAACTGGATACTTGGAAGGGGATTTAGGAATGAATGGGTAGAAATATTTCCCTGGCTTGAGCCTATCATGACTGAGGATAACCAAATCGATGAAAAAGAATGTAGATGCAAAATTTGCAGTTGGAGACTTGGTAAGGATCATAGGCTTCAAAACAAGATTGATACAATTGAAAAACATGTTGGCAAAGCTTATGTAAAAGTTATAAAAAGTAATGGTGAAGTTAGTAAAGAAGTTAAGTGGAAGGATGCATCAGAATGTATGCATTTAAGATATGCTATAGAATATGACAATCACTTAAAGCAACAACAATCTCTTGTTGAGAAAGGTGGAACAATTGCAGCCCAATTTCATAAAATACAGAAGACTATTTTAGCTTCAAAAAGTATGCAGTTTGTCATTGTTTACAATATTCTCAAGAAAGGTAGACCAATGTCCGATTTTATTGATTATAAGCAGCTATTACGCCTTTTTAATGTGCAAAACCTTCCTAGTTCTCATTGGTCAGACCGAAGTGGTTGGGAAATGGTAAAATGTTTATCTTTGGTTGAGAAAGAAGACCTAAGGGAGCAAGTAAAACTTGCTAAATTCATTTCACTTTCTATTGATGAGGTAACAGTTGTGGACAACACATCTTGGATTTGCATGCATGTGTACACATTTCAAAATCATATTAGAAGGCCTATTTTTTTGGGAATACATAAGATGTTGGAAAGTTCAAATGCAAAAAATATTTATAATGTTGTTGTCAAAAGTTTAAAGAATATTGCGGGAATGAATGATATAGACATAGCAACAAAGTTAATTTACGTTGGAGCTGATGGAGCTACTATTATGCAAGGTCACAGGTCTGGTCTTTGTGTTCGACTCCAAACCACAGTTGCCCCATATATGATTCCCATTCATTGTATGGCTCATAGAGTTAATCTTGCATATAAAATTGTGAGCACATTTTCAAATGTTTCTAAAGTAGAAAACCTTATTCGTGAAATTCATTCTTATTTCTCATTAAGTCCAAAAAGGTTTGCAGAGTTTCAGCAGTTTGCACTAGGAGTTATAGAAGGGAAAAAATTGTTAAAATATGTGGATACAAGATGGATTTCACTGTATCAACCTGCTCAGAGAGTTTTTGCATAATATCAATCATTGACGGGGTTTATGCATGCAAATCGTAGGATAGTTGATAAGGCAAAAGATATGTTGTTCCATTTGACTGACTTGGAAACACTTTTGACCTTATGTGGTATTCTTCCAATGTTAAAAGAAATGAACAGATTAATTAATCTTGCACAAGAGAGATCCATCTATATCGTTGATTTTATGAGGATGAGAAAACAAATATGTGTGCTTATAGATACATTATATGTGTCTAAAGCAAATTTTACAGAACCTTTGTTTGATAGTTGGAATACATTGATAAACGTGAACAATCCAAAAAGCTTCTTGAAGTTTGACATCAATGATCATCTTTGTATTAATGTTCATGAAAATATGGTACATGTTTATTATTTTGAAAGGCAATCAAGTATAGTTGTGGAAGATTTTGAAGAAGTTCTTGTAACACATAGTAGATTTCATGTTATTATACAGAAAACAAAGTGTAATTTGTCAAAAATAGCAAAATATTTGACAAGTGAGATAAGAGATCGGTTTCAGAGAGATGAGTTGCTCGAGTCCATGGGTGTGGTTAACCCCATGTTTTGGGGACCTTGTATTGAATACAATTCTACAAATGAGTTGTTTATTAAATATATGGGTAACCTCATTGACCATTTCAGTAAGAGTGTGGAAGTCAATGGTGTTGAAATTAAAGGTATACTCAATAATGATCTTTTGAAAGAACAATCATCGCATTTTGGAAGAACAATGGTTGTGCAAACATCACTTATGATAGGTGTCCATGAGATTGGTTCCACTGCATGTTTGTGGCAAAAATTGTATCCAAGCACAATCTTACGAGATACAATAAGTGAATACTTTCGTTTATATGAATTATGTGAAACAATGATTTTGGGGTCAATCGAAGATGAAAGAGTTTTCAATGCACTTTCTTTTGTTAAATCTAAACTTCGACCTCGACAAAAATTTAGAAAATTGTTTAAGAATTTATGTGTCTTCATATCAGTTGGATACATTTCCGTATGATAGAGCTTTGGCACACTAGAGTTCCCTGGTAGATAGAAGAGGAACGTCGAATACGATCGATAACTATGATGATGATGCTTTCAGTGATCAGATGGTGGAGACACAAATTTTTGCTATGCTTCATAATGATTCTGGACAAGCTGAAATGTTTCAGCTTCCATAATGATAATTTTCCATGATTTCATTGACATTGATAAACACAATAGTGTTTTGATTTCACAAACTTCATAGAATATTTCACAATATTGTTAATGATTTATAAGATTTTATAGAATTATTGTTTTATATTACATTAGTGTTTCAAAAATTACATGTCTTATATCTTTTTGCAGTTTTTACAATTGTATGTTTATGTCATGATGTCTCAACTCTCTTCATTGATAAATATTTATGTTTCATGTTTTAAATTTAATTATTGGTATATTAATGTTCATCTGTAATGTTATCTAAAATTATTTTGTTGTTGAGATGACCATAGTGAACAATATTAGCCAGAAATAAACTAAAATTGCAACACATATTCATAAATGCAAGCAAACTATGAATGATGGAAAACACAAAATGAGATAATGTCATTATCATTAGTTCAAAAAGAAACATATTACATTGTACAAAATTGTTGACTACAATCAACTTGATAGCATATTACATTTTCAAATTTTCAAACATTTGATTGGTGCTTGGTTGCTTCACTATCTATTGGAGTTGTCGTTTCTTTTCCTTTGTCTGCATCTGTGTCACTCTCTTCTGGTAGTACTCCAACTCTCATGAGGTTATCACGTACTTTCACAATACTTGACACCAATTGCGCTTCTTCTTTGTTTGGATCTTCAAGTATTGTTGGAAGCGTTTCCTTTGTTTTCTCAAGCACCATTTCCGGATCTTCTTTGAGCTTCTCCTTGATGTATTTTTTTAAACGATTATTTTTTGATATTTTTGATTGCATTTTCTTTTTCATTTCCATTGCATGATTCAAAAATGTCTTCGCCCTTTTAATATTGACGTCCATGCTCTTAACCTGTGTTTTTAAGTGTTCAAAATTTGACTGCAAAAACAAATTGAAAACATAATTAAAAAGGGTTATATTGAAATTATTTAATATTTTCAAGAAATATAAAAATTTTACTACAATACAAAATAGAAACATAAAATGTTTTCTTACCTCAGCCATATCCCTTATAGCCTCAACAATTGCAACTTTCTCCTTATCAGAAGCCCACTGGTTATAAAATGCTTGGGCTTCGACATTAATGTTCTCCAATCTACCAACAACAACATTCAAAACATCATCATCATAAATAAAATCAGACTGAATAGATCCTGATGTGGCCTATTTTAGAAGGCCATCAAGATTTTCTGGTTCAAATTGAACCAAAGAATAAAGAGAATCTCTTTTTACATAATTTTTATATCGGGTATTTATTTCCCTTAAAAGGACCTTTGCCCGATATTCCCATTCCTTCAATTCCTTCAAATATTTTAACACAAATTGATTAATTGTAGCTTCTATGGTTTCAGCTAATAAAATATTTTCATTAAAATCTACAACATTATCCCCAGTTTGAGGACCCTGAGGAGGGTTGGCTCCTTGAGCTGATGGCAATGTTGTCTCTTGAGCTACAGGTTTAGTGGCTTCTCCTTGATGTCCTTCACCTCTCAGCACATTTGTTGCCTTGAAGCCTTCAATGTTGCCCTACAAAAGATAATCCTCATCAAGTTGAATATTATCCAATCCCTCTGTAGAAACTTTTGGTGCTTGTGAATTTGTTGAAAATGTAAATTGAGACCATCCATACCTAGAACTTGGTGTTGGCATGTGTGATCTCTATGGGTGTGAAAACCCATGCCCAAAAATTTGTGCAGTGCCCTGTGATCTCTGTGAAAACAATCATTTTCCAACACCGATTTGCCCTCGCATAGGCATTGTCGAAGGTTGTGTCGATGCCTGTCGCTGATTTGGTGGAAGTGGTGGTTGTGGTGAAACCGGTGAGCGTGATGCAACCATTTGCTGTAATGGAGGCGGTGGCGGAATTTGGCCTCTAACTTGTGATGTTACTTGTTGATTTTGAGAATCAACTAAAAATAGTCAAAAACATTTTGTTAGAATTCTTTTGAAAATAAAAAATATCTTAATTTAAATTAACTACACATAGATTTACCTGAATATGATGAAACATGTTGAATTTGTGTTGCAATGGGGGAGGGGTTGGCCACACTAGATTCGGCTTGCACATTTTGTGCATACCTAGGTGTACAAGAAACCCCAGGAGTAGTTGCTTGCCTGGAATGTTTGTGTGACCTCTGCAAAGGTGTTGCTTCAGAGCCCATGTCTTCAGAATCACCAGTTTGTTCGGCCTGTGACCCCTTGTGGCAGCAATATGTTTACTCCTTGTATTGTCTGCCTTCCCCTGCATATAGATGAAAAGAAAAATTAAAAAAAAGGAATGTGATAAACTATAAAATAGTATGTCAAGGTCAATGATGTAGTTATTACCTTCAATTCCTCTGTTGACATAGCAATTGACTGTAGTGTTGCATGCACTACAGTTGGTACATGAGTAGTCTACAAATTATGAAAACACTCATAATAAAGAGCTAAAATAAAATTAATAGTGCCCACAATGGGTTGTGTCTTGTTGGTTGCCATTTGCACCGTGTGCAACTCGGACTTGATTCGATCCAAAATATAAGTGCACCAATCAAACTTTTGATTGTGCTCAGATTGAACAATATAAGCAAGTGCCCAAAATGGAATTTTTGGTCTTCCCATCAAAATTAGTCTGGCCTAGAAAAATTTGATAATGGCCTTCAGAGTTTGATGGTTAACATCACCGATTGATAAACCTCTTTTTGATTTGGCAGTAGAAGCTGCATAAAAAAATTAGATGTCAATTTACAAATTTGAAACATTGAACATTAATAAAATATAATTAACAAGATTTATACCTACCAAATCTTTCGATGAGAGATCGTACTTGCTTTTAAGGTGTGCTTTGTCATTTGGAGACAGCTGCAACCTCATCGACACTTGTGGAAAACCAATGAATGGAAGACCTATCAATCTGTTAATATCTCTAGGGGTGATGCTGAAAAGCATATTTCTATTTTGTACTTTAATATTCATCGTAGCCTTGTCGTGGTCATAACTGGCTATAATATGTTGCAGGAGGACTTTATCTATTTTGAATTGTGGTATGGAAATGAGGGTTGTTAAACCTGCATTATTGAGCCACCTAAAGTCCATCCTTGGGGTTGTCATCAAATCTGAAATCAAAGTGCACGAAAAATTCTTGAATTTTGGTGCAAGGGTGGAAGGGGTGGCCATCGTAAGAAGTTGGAAGTCAAAGAAAAAGGATTGGGAATCGAAAGGTTGACTGGAAAGGTTAGCTCTAGTTGTAGTAGTCATAGAAATAAAATGGAAAAAATGATAGTTGATGCCCTTTTATAGATTGAAGAAATAAGGTTGACACATGGTAACATTGTATTGGACATGCGATGTTGTTGATTGAACGTGTGACATATGGCAGAAGAATTAGACCTTATTCCGCATGAGGCTCACCAACCTGAAACCGAACCTTTTTGCATCCATTACAATGTAGGATCGGATCCTATTCTGCATTCGATCGATGATCAGATCATATTGTGCACCTGATCTGAGATCGGGTCATATTATGCACCTGATGGGTGACCGGACCATAGTATGTAACCGGTCTAAAATCGGATCATAGTATGCATCCGATCGATGGTCGGATCATTTTATGCTTCTGATCCAAAATCGGATCATATTATGCATCTGATTCAAATTCGGATCATATTATGCTTTCGATTCAAATCGAATCAGATTATGCATCCGATCCAAGATCGGATCATAGTATGCATCCGATCGTTGGACGGATCATTTTATGCTTTCGATCCAAAATCGGATCATGTATGCATCCGGTACTTGATCGGATCATATTATGCATCCGGTCTATTATCGGACTATATTATGCATCCGATCCATAACCGGATCATATTATGCATCCGATCCGCGATCGGATCATATTATGCATCCGGTCCATTACCGGATCTTATTATGCATCCGGTCCGAGACCGGATCAAGTTTTGTAAAGTGGCTTGCATCGCCAAACTCCTTTTTCAACTGGTCCGATCAGAACTTTGAAATTCACCATTTTTTGCCAATTTTTTTTGAAAAATAAGGTCATTCGCCATGCCATCATACATGCAGTTTGCCAGGATTCGTCGGGTTTTCGCAATAGATTAGCCATTTTTTTACAAGTACCTTTTGGGTCCTACCTCTTATGCATAACCCTCGCTTACAAGATACTTTTGAATATTTTCACTACGTTAATAGAGGGGCACTATATTGGAAAGGTGAAGAGTATCTTTCAAACCATTCGTTACCTTATAAAGGAGTCTACCCATTACCTTGTTGTGTCTTCTCAATGCATCATTCCTTGGTTCAAAAATCAAGAATTATAAGTTTTCTTTGTTTTATATATTTTCCCTAAGAAACGATGTATTTTAATATATCATATGATTATGAGTGTTATTTTTAAGCTTTAGTAGCGTAGCCTCATTTAGTAGGTGGTGGAAAAAAGGCAGCTTCATAGACTTATGGATATTTAAATATTTTATTGGTTTCCCACCAAGTATCAATTTATGTTCTGCATCAACCCCACACACAAAATGAACATCTTTTTGGATGTTAGAATTGGTAATGAATGGTGCATGTAAAGTGTTTTAGCAAATGGGAATTACATGCACACAAAAAAATGAACAGAACAAAAGTCAATAGCTCCCTATCATGTCATTAGATTTTTTGTACACAAGTTCACTCTCATACATACACCACGCCCTACGGTGGTTTTAACCTAGATCTCCTGAAAGAAATCTTAAAGCCCTAACCACATGGGTATCCCGAAAGAAATCCTAAAGCCCTAACCACATTAGTTTTACCAAAGGTGGCCACGTCAATTAGTTGCAAGGGGATATTGAAAACCTTTGTTATTGGCATCCATATTTTAGTCACAAAAGCAAATGTTGCTATAAATATCTTAGTTCAAAGAGATTCAACTAAGAATGCAATAATATTTATCTCTATTGTTGCTTTTAAGTCTTATGAGTATGCTCACATTTGTTTCTCTTTTATCATTTGATTAATTTCTTGAGTACAATTGTAATGGTTCCAATATAGCCACATCACCTATCTTTATTATAGTTAGCTCAAGACCTAAGATTAGGTTAGTCGACCCTTGAGCATTAAGGTTAGGGTTATTGTTTTATTTAGTCTTTAAATAGATGTTGTAGATGAGATATCATCATATTGGTTATCTTAAGTCATCTTTGTTGCATGTATGAAACTTTATCCTCTTTATCTTCTAAGTAGCTAGGATTTGTCTGGACATGGATTCTAGAATATGTTTATTGTATTATTGATTTTATGGTATTGACTATTGAACTTGATCTATTGTTCCAACAGATGTTTTCTTTTGTGTATTATTGAATTGTTATTACTATTGATGTAATTCTAGAAGTTTTAGTACAAGTTCTATCAAAGCATCAATCTTAGATCCTTGTAATAGTGCAAAAAATATGTAAAGTGGTATGCAAATCATTCCAAACCCTTAAACAACCAAATTCGTTTCCTATCATCCAGGTAATTTTGTCCAAAAATTTAGGCTCCATATTCCAACGCATTTTTTCCTTTATGTGATTTAGCTGTTGTTGTTTTCTTTTTTTCAACCCAATTTAAAAAAAAAATACCAGGACCCTTGTGAGAGACCCATCTCATTGCGATTGTCTCCTAGAGACAAACACAATAAGGGGTATCTCTAAAAACACCTATTTAGAAGTACTAAAAAGGTATCTTTGGGTTTCACTTTCATTCCTTGTGTATAAACAAACCACTTGTTTCTACTAGCTGGTTGTGAAAAAATGGGCATTTGCAATGCATTGGTCAACCCAAGGATACATGCATTAGCAAAAAGAAATGTCAACCCAATTCGGTAAGCATTATAACATCCCCACATGTGTCAAAAGCTTTAAGTTGCATGTCCTTTCTATTTTAGGCGTCATGGCTACACCTCCTCCGATCATACCTCCCACTCCTTCAATTGGTAGTACTTTACCCAATGTAATTAATGACGATCTACACATCTATATTTTGACTAGGGAAAACAAGCATTTCAACCCATTCAAATTGTTGTCCTCCATAAAGGACATTTAGATCAACATGCAGGAGACCCTAGATTTAATCCAAAAATATTTGGATCTTTGCCCATACCAAGTGTTCCCTTGACCACGGGTTTCAACAAGTCTTTCAGCAACAACCACAAGGCATGCAACAAGAACTAGATCCAAAGGGTTACTAATATCAAGACACTGACATCTACTAGCAATCATCATTCGAGCACAAACCTCCAGGTTCCCATAGCGGTCACATGGATCCCTATGTTACCAAAGGCACTTTTTCAGATATGGGTGGTTTTAACTTAGGCTTTGCTACTAATCTTGATCCCTCTATAAGAGGTGTTATTAATTTCCTTTCTTGGTCTCATGATGGTCCTGGTTCATGCATCGATATCCTGACCTTTGAGGGAATGAATCTGAATGGTTGTATAGCCAAGATGGATACATCATTAGTCTACACTACGTGACTAAAGAATATTATGTCACATTGTCTATTAATAAGTTGGGAACCCATGCTCATCAATGGTTGTTATAGGAGCTCCACTGACACGAGCGTTCTCTTATGTGTTTAGAGTTCAAAGTGTTGGTCCTTTGTAAGTTTAACAAGGGCTCTTTTACTTTGTATGTGGTCCATTTAATGCAAACAAAGCAATTAGGATCAATTGAGGATTATTATGTAGAGTTCACATTACTACTAATATATACCTATCAATCAAATCCAATGGTGGTGGTGTTAGCCTTTTGCCAGGGCCTTAAGTATTAAATCATAAGGGATGTTGATATGAATGATCAATACACCCTCAAATAGGAACGTGTAGCTTTAGTTATCCCATCCCCAACCTCGACATGATTTCAACCCTCAATGAAATTACTTCAATAACCACAATGATGAGCATCCCTAAGAATTTTTCTATTACAAAAGTCATTCATGCCATCCCCAAGATCAAGCTTTGAAGAACAGTGTAACTTCTATTTGAATTTGAGGAAGCAATAGTGTTAGAGGATGAAGATCAAGATTCTTCATAGTAGGAATTATTAACCAAATCAATTGATTCTAAGCATGAGGATGATACCATGGTTTTCTCCATATTTTTCCATTGGGGCTTTATTTTCACCATACCATCAAGGTCAAAGGTTTCATCAAATGGCAATGTGTCAATGTGTTGATTGATTCAGGTACCACGTGTAAGTTTATTGATAACAAACAATAAAATTTTTGAGATTGTATATCAATACTATGACCCTAGACAAATTCTAAGTATTTTTGCAAATGGGGGTATGACTCGGTGTGTGGATTGTACAACTAAGGTTAGCATCCAAATAGGAGATTATACTTGGTTTGGTCATGTTTTCACCATGAATTTGGGTAGTGCAAAGGTCATATTAGGAGTATAATGACTCCCATAACTCGACAATTTTACTATTAATATACAACTATTTGTTAAATGGGTAGAAAACATCAAGGCCACTTGCCTCCAAGGAATCCAACCTCCTCCTTCCAATATGGTCAGCTCATGTAGCATGGATAAGATCCTAAAGAAAGGTGGTCATGGATTCTTTTCCCAGGTCAATTGCATGGAAGTTTAGTCTTCTAAGTCACTCCTTTGAGATCTTCCTTCAAAATTTTAGACTATTAATGATTGTTTTGCAATCATCTTCAACAAACCCATGGGTCTTACCGTTAAGCACTCACATGATCATGTCATCCACCTAGTTATGGGAAATATTATGAATGTTTGCTCTTACCACTATTCCTAGCTCTAAAAGTTTAAGATTAAAAAGCTATTTCAAAAGATGTTGGAACATTAAATTATCCATCTGAGCATTAGTCCTTATTCCTCTCCAGTGATTATGTTGTGATATAAGGATAATTTTTGGTGCACGTGTCCTGATTTTTGACTTCTCAAAAATATCAACATCAAAGATAATTTTTTAATGTTTGTTATAGATGATTTATTGTATGAATTGCATGACGCTAAATACTTGACCAAGCTTGACTTGCACTATGGGTTCCTTCAAATTAGGGTTAGAGAAGAGGATATCCCCAAGACTACTTTTTGCATGCATGCGGGTCATTATTAGTTCTTAGTCATGCCCTTGGTCTTACTAATGCTCATTCAACTTTCTAGAGCCTAATGAATTTTATTTTTCATCCTTTTCTCTGCAAGTTTGTGCTTGTCTTATTTGATGATATCTTAGTTTACAATAAGTCCTACAAAGCTCATTTAGCTCATGTTGACCAAGTTCTCCTCCTCTTACAAAAGGAACAACTATTTGTCACGATGTCCAAGTATTTTTTTAGTTCCATGAGGTAGAATACTTGGGACATATAGTATCTCAGGAAGGGATCAAGGTGGATCTTTACAATATCAAAGTCATGCAAGATTGGCCCAAGCCTAAGTCCCTCAAGTAGCTTTACAAAGTTTTAGATCTAATTGAATATTACAAGAAATTTATCTATGACTGGCAAGATTGTAGCCCCGCTCACTGATCTCACTAAGAAGGATGTTTTTGTTTAGTCCAAAGCAACTTCCTAAGCCTTCAATGCCCTAAAAGAGGCCATGTGTAGCACCCCTATTTTGGCTACTCCTAATTTCAACAAACTTGGTCGTTGAATGTGATGCTTCAAGCACAATATTGGAGTTGTTATGATGTAAGATGGACACCCCTTGGCATTTCAAATCCAACAACTCTTTGACAAGAATCTAGGTCAATTCACTTATGAGAAGGAAATTTTAGCCATTTTGCATGTTGTAGAGAAATGGAGGCCTTATTTGTTGAGACAATGCTTCATTATCATAACCAATCACAAAAACCTCAAGCATTTCATAGAACAGTGTCTCTCTTGTCCCGAATAGAATAAATGATTGACCAAGCTCTTGGGTTATGATTTTTCCATTGAGTAAAAGAAGGAAAAAGGAAAATATGGTGGTTTATGCTCTATCTCGTAAACATGAGGACGTCATTGTTATCAAATCATATCTAGTTCTCTTCCACAATGGCTTTCACAACTTTGGGAGAAATAACATTCAGACTCGGAGACTGCTTTCATAATTTATGATGTGGAGACTGGTTGTTCACCACCTTCCTTGTCCTCATATATTGATGATGTTCTTTGCAAGAAGGATCACATTTATCTTCCTCCATATTCATCCATCAAGACTAGTGTTCTATAGAAACTACATGCATCTCCTCTAGCTGGACATTCTAGATTCTTAAAAATATACCAATGGGTGAAGTAATCCTTTTCTTGGAAAGGATTAAAAACATATGTTAAGACACTTGTGCTTAGATATGATGTATGTCAGCAAAACAAGGGGGAACTATTAAATCTCCTAGTTTGTTGCAACCTTTGCCTATTTTGGATTGCCAATAAATGAAAGTAAAAGTAGTTTTTAACATCCATGAGACCATAGGCCATACGAAATGACCCTCATCAATGATGGTATTTACCTAATACACGTTTATCCAACCAAATTCCAACTATGAAAGTATGGTGTACAAATCTACCCCCATTGGATTCAAACCTTGAACCTCCTATTTAAAGTTCCAATGGGAGCACATCTCTATGAATTCTATTGAGTGCCTTCCCAAATTTGAGGGCAAAACGATGCTCTTTGTGGCAATGAATTGCATTTTAGAGTAGACTCATTTTGTGCCCTACAACATCCCTTCATGGAAAGTAAGGTTATCAAGGTGTTCCTTATTTTTGTTTTCAAATTGCATGGCATTCCCAAGTCTATTGTCAATGATCATGACACTATTTTTACCAACAATTTTTGGAAGGAATTGTTCACTCTCAATGGTACTCAATTGAATATGTCCTTATCACCCTTAGTTGAATGGCCAAACAAAGATTATGAACAAATGTTTGGGTACTTACCTTAGGTGTTTCATTTAGGATAAAAAATATCACTAAGTTCACTAGCTTTCCTTAACTGAATGGTGGTATAACACTTTTTACCATTTTTCCCTCAAGATGTCCTCATTTGAAGCATTATATGGCCATAAACCTCCTTCAATGGCAAACTATATTCAAATCATCCAAGGTGACCAAGGTAGATGATTTTTTGCAGTAGCATCGACTTGTCCTCCATCTCCTTAAAGATAATTTGTCCTAGGCCCAAAACCATATGAAGCAACAACAAGACATGCATCATTCCAAGCAACAATTCACAATGAGAGATATCATCTTCTTGTGACTCTAGCCTTATAAGCAATTGTCCATGATTCCAGGTCCAATCAAAATTTGACCCCTTGATTGTATGACCCTTACAAGATTTTTCATCGCATTAGGGAAGTGATATATCAATCGAAGCTTCCATCGACTTCCTACATCCACCATATTTTGCATGTTTCTTATCTTAACAAGTTCTTGGATTAAAGATGCAGTCTCAGATGGAGCTTCCAATACTTTATGAAGAAAGGTGAGTCACTCTCCAACCGAAAGTTATGTTGCAACCCAAGTTCGTAATCTATAGGCTCACTAGATTCAGGAGCGATTTGCAGAGCGATTGCCGAGATTCCCACGGTTGGTGGGTGGTTGGTGGGTGTGGGTGGTTTAGCCCACGGTATTGTGCCCATTGTATTCTAATACCACAGTGGTTTAGGGTTTTGAGAGTTTCCTTTATATTTTATTGTAATGTCTCATTTTCGGGCGAGAAAGGAAAATAATAATATCAAGGAGGAGTGGCTCTTGTTTTTTCTGGAGTAGCCCACATCGAGTGAACCAGGGTAAATCTCCTGTGTCATATGTGAATTGTGTGGTGCCATTTCTTCTAAGTTATTTATTTATGCATTATTTTTGGAATAAGTTTCTGTAGATCTCTTCAGTCAGTGGGAAGATCTAGTGATGAAAGGTAACTTTGCCAACTCCTTATCAGAGGAGAATTACTGGACCGATGATATCATGTGGTACTTCAACATAGGGATATGTCCAGATCAGCTCACTGCCTCACAAAGAAGGAGGTTTAGGCTCAATGCTCTGAAGTATGTTCTATGCCCTAACGGGATGTATTTCAAAAACATAGACGACATCCTCTTGCGATGCATCAGAGAATCTGATAAACAGAAGGTCCTTGGCGAGTTTCATTTTGAAATGTCGGGAGGACATTTCTCAGGAAGGCCTACGACCTTAAAAATTATCAGAGCGGGATACTATTGGTCCATCCTCTTCACGGATGCGTATGCAGTCTGCAAGAACTATGAAAAATATCATAGGTTTGCTGGCAGAAACAAGAATGGGCCTCTGCCACTCCAGCCAATCCAGGCTGAGGCTCCGTTCCAGCAATGGGGCCTTGATTTCATCGGGACCATATCGCCTAACTCCTCGGCAGGTCATAAGTTCATCTTGACTGCCACGGATTACTTTACCCGATGGGCGGAGGCGATACCCACCAAGCATGTCGACCAGGAGACAGTCATCAGCTTCCTTGAAAGCCTAATCACCCACTTTGGGATCCCAGAGGCTATAGTAACAGATAATGGGTTAGGGTTTGCAGGAGTTGTACTGATAGAGTTCACCAGAAAATATGAGATTTATCACAAGATGTCCTCAAACTACTACGCACAGGCAAACGGCCTAGCTGAGTCCACAAACAAGAATATGATGAAGATTATTAAGAAGACTCTAGAGAGGAGCAAGAGGTCCTGGCACCTGTACCTAGATCGAGCATTGTGGGCAGACCGTATCTCCTTTAAGAAATTAATCAAAACGTTGCCATACGCGATAGTTTACGAGAAGGAGGTTGTCTTACCTACTCACATCGATATGCCTGCGCTCTAGCTTTTGGAGGATGAAAATGGTGACATGGATCCTATTGATGCCTGGTTGGCTCAGTTGCTGCATCTAGAAGAGGAAAGAGAAAAATCCTATCAGGCTTTTATCAAGTACATCGAGACTACACAAAACTGGTTCTCAAAAGGAACTACGACCCAAGTTTTCAAGATTGGCGATCTAGTGTTGAAATGGGATGCCTTGAAGGCAAAACTAAGCAACCATGACAAATTTGATACCTTCTGGCAAGGCCCCTTCCAAGTTTCCCGGGTCAACCAGTTCAACTCCTTTGTGCTGAGAGACATGGAGGGTCACATCCTTTCGATTCCAGTTAATGGCTTTCATCTGAAAGCCTATCATCATTGAAAATTTTTGGAGGTTTCCCTTGTACATACTTTCTTTTCTGTTATTTAAGTGCATTTCTTTTCCTGAATGTAAATATTCCTTTCAATAGAGGTAGTTTTTTGTTCTTAATTCAAGAAAAAAGAGCCAAGTGTTTTGTAGGCAGAGTGCCTGGTAGCAGACTCCTAAGGCTGAAGAAATTATGGAGGATTGAGAAGTAAAATTTCACTAAGTGTCCATGGAAAGGGAGATGCCAAGTTTCACCCAATTCGGCTAGCGACGCTCACCATCGCGCATCTTTTCAAGCGAAATCTGGCCATGTGCTAAAGGCGTCTCAATCAACGGGAAGAGGAAAAAAATCTGTCTAACTCCCTAGGAGCCCTTCGTCGCACAATTTTTCAGCAACTCCGGGAAGCACCCTCCAAATTCAACAACCTCGAGAGGTGAAGACAAGAAAAAATTGACTAAGGCAAGGGCTCATGCCCATTGTCGCTCCAAAAATCGGCCACGATGGCTGTCGCCCCGAATAATCAACGATCATGGGAGGTGCAACAAGGAAGGGCAGGCCAAAAATTTTCTAAGTGTAGCAGCAACGCTCCCCGCAGTCGCTCTTTTTTCGAGTGATGTCAGGTGTCGCTCACACTTTCGAGTGACAGCCGATGAGACCAATACAAGAGGAAATAAAAAATGCTAAGTGTTGGCGCCCACTATCGCTCCATTTTGGAGCGACGACCGTCATCGCTCAACTTTTTGAGCGAACTTCGGCGAAGTGGAAGAGAAAGAAAGCAAAAGATGCAAAATTTTCTAAGGCACACTCTCCCTCCGTAGCGCATTTCATCAGCCCCATTCGTGGTCGCTCATTTTTTTGAGCGACGTCGGTCGTCGCCCCCATTTCGAGTGAAACCCGACGAGGTGGGGGACTTCAAGCAAGAAGCGAAGATGAAAATTTTTCTAAGTCCCCAAGGATGCCGATCGCTCACCGAGATGCAATTAGCTCAAGATCGCTCAACTTTTCAGCGATTCTAGGAACCGCCCCCCAACTTAGAGCGATAGTGGTCCCCGACACAGTTTTCAAGATACCAAACCTCATGGCACATGCCTAGGTGGCGACAGGTGATGTCATCAAGGTGCATGATTTAAAATGCAAATGACTGCATGGTTTTTAATGCAGATTGCATTAAAGGCAAGGACAAATGCTGGGCTAATCAGTAATGAGGTGCGTTAGCCAAGGGAGATTTTATGCACGGCCCATGAAGAATAACGATGCTTCACACTCACTTGACACACTCGGGCTTTAATTCCAGCATTCGACATTAATGCCACCTTTGCACCTATCTCCGTAAAAAGGGCTCAGTCGCTCATTTTACTACCATTGTTAAACCAGTTGAAATCTGAGTTGCGCCAAAGAGAGAAAAATACGAATTTTATAGTAGTCAATTGAATTGTCTCGCCACCATGGGTAAAAATTCTGGCATATAAAATGGGAAAGCCCCCATGCAGGCAGCTTCTAGCACGTCTCAGAGTGAGTCGCAGGAGCAGGCAACTTCGAGCTCGCCTGAGATCGAATTGCGAAAGGAGAAGAAGGGCAAAGGTAAGAAGAAGAGTGCAACAAGTAAAGATCCTCTTCCACCACCTGTAGACCGCCTTGGGGAATATAAAGATGGTGATTACACACTCATTATTACGTAGTTGCGACTCACAGTGAAGGAATGGTGCAAGAAGGTCCCGACCTTGCATCCTTTCAGTGCAGCATATCATTCTAACCTGTCCTGGTTCCTATGCCCGCCTGTTCACCTTTGCCCTGAGCTAATTGAGGTCATCACTAGATATTACAAACTGAACACCCGATAAGTTCATGACCGTGAGGGGAAGGTGTTGTTTTCCCTCTACAAGGAGAGCGTTCAGATGGCTTTCACACAAGGGCACTCACCAAACCAAAATAACATCGTCAGAATGGTAAGCCTAGGTGAGCAGTGAGCCAGGTGCATCGACAATCAAAAAATGAGGAAATTCCTCAATGCCCAGCTGAAGCAACCCCTGCCAAACAAAGAATGGCCGATGCAGCCGATACCTTTGGAGAGCTTCAAAATCCGAGCTATCTACGCCATGCTGGCCTGGGTGTTAGGCTGTGGCACTGATGCAGAGGTGCACCCATATCAAATTTCCCTCGTAGAATGCATCTTGAACAGTGAATTCTATGACCCCAATGCCCCGAAATCAGGAATGAAGCCAATCTTCTTTGACTGGGCAGATTGGGTCACCTATGGGATTCATTCAAGCCTTGTGGAGCTGAAGGAGGGAAGGAGCACCGAATTCAGATATTTTTCATTCCTGGCATGGTTGTTCTTATTTCACATGCACAACAAAATGAACACTATTTTGATTCAGGCTACGGATGAAGATGGCGTGCAACTTTCGGTCTATGAGTGGACCAACATCTTGTACAGGAGGGAATCGCACTACGAGTTTAATTTCAAATTCTTGGGCGCTGCCCTAGCTCTCCTTAACGGCATAACGACGCGCCCCCCTCTGGAAATGAGGAATTATCTTGTCAAACAAGGAATTGGTGATACCTTCAAGCTGACACAGGGCATGGTCATCAGGGTGTTCAGATTCAAGGGCAAGCCCTTTCTACTATCGTACTTCTGCACTGAGTATCACTTTGCCCTAGAGGCAGCGTGACAGATGGATTACGTGGAACCGAATATGGTCAAGGGCAAAGAAAATGCCACATCTTCAAATATCCTATCATTTGGGGTGACATTGAGGTCCATGTGTGCGGACAACATCAATTTCTAATACCGCCACCCTTCTGAGTTTCGGCCTGGTGGAGCTTCCACAATGCTGGAAGTATGATCTGATTGAAGCAATAAAGAAATTCCCACACTCCTGCCCATGAATAGAGATAATGGGAGAAAGGAATAACCCAACAGGGGGTGACCTAGAGTGGCACATTGAAAAGATGCAGTCGCTCCCGCCGTGGCTAGATTTTTACTGCATCGAGGCGGAGTATGATCCTGAGCGTAATGATGATCACAAAACAGACTCCGCAGGCTACAGGAAAATGTTGTCCAAAGTGAAGGTGATGGGCTGGAGTGAAGAAAAAATAGTGCAGTTTTGGATAGCCAGATGTCACACAAAGAAAGACAAGTCAGAAAAGCTGCTGGCCAGTGACCACAAGTTCTTCGAACTCTATGACAAAAATGTTGACATGTGGCAACCACTCGTTTTCTATGACATCGTACCCCGAGGCATCCGGTGCAAGCATAAAAATGGGACCCCACCCCAAAGGTCAGTTGCGCAAGGGAGTCCAAGCAGTGAAGCACTAAGAAGCCAAGGAGTAGGCCCCATGTTGCATTCAACGCCCGAAAAGTCACAACAGTCTGAGCGGGAACCTGAACAGTCCACACGAGCGGCAGAAAAGGGCTTGAAGCCATCAAGGTCAAAGCCCAAGTTTAGATTCACGATTTTTGGTACGAAACCCGATGACCCAGCCTTAGCTGCTGCCATTGCACCAGAAAAGGCAACTGCGCCTAAGCAAAAAAGAGGAAGAGGTCTGAAAAGACAAAGGAGAAGCGGTCCGTGCTCAGAAAAGAAACTATACAACAAGCCAAGGTGAATCCGTAGAAAGAAGCTGCCACCAAGGAGATTGTAAATATAGTCGAGGAGAACCTAGAGAAGGAAGTGGAAGTATGGGTAACCCAGGTCATTCAAACACCAGCCCATTCTGGGCATGCAGGTATGTCTCCTTCCCTCTCCCAATGATCTTCTGGCACTTTGTCCACCACACCTTCCTCCTCATCTACCGAGCCCACCACCGTAGCCTCTTAGTATCCCATCACTCAACCCCCTACTTCCATACAACTAGGCCCACAAACGTTTGGCCATTTTGCCCAAGATCCCAACGCCTTCAAAACCCTAGGCCAAACCCTAGGTCATTTGCAGTCGGCCAGCGTCGCTGAAGAAACCCCTTCGTCCCCTCATCATTCATCTCCCGCAGCCACAGTTCTTGAAAACCCATCTCCCCCTCCTCAAGAACCACCTACTGCGTCCCAAGCCCAATCACCCTCAAAAGTGACTGAACCCTCAAGCGCCGCCCCCGTGTATCTGTTCGATACTGAGAGAATGCCCCAGCAGGACTTCTCTGGCATATCCCTTGTATGGAGATTTGGAGCTTGCAGAAAGACAACTACAAATAGCAGACGAGCATCCCATAGTGACCAAAGCGGTTCAAGCCTCTCACAAGTTTATCCAAGGAGTCAGAAAGAGAAGAGGTGAAGAACTAGCTATGGTGGAGAAGCGCGCCAGGTTCGACCTGGACAGGAGGGTGATCCAGATTGAGAAAAGGGTCCCCAAAGTGAAGAAGCCTATCAAGGACGACTGATGACGACTACGACTACCATCGCAAGGACAAAAGTCTAGATGACGTCATCGAGGAAAATGAGAGGCGAGATCCGTCGGAGGGCCGATACGTTGTTCATAAAGTAGTAGGAGACGAAGCAGCATCTCTACCAGCTCAAAGACAAAAAGAGACAGCTGGAAGAGGACTTGGCGAAATCACAAGCACATCTGGAGACCGCCCAAGTGGAGGTCCAAAAATTGAAAGAACAACTTACAGCCTCTCAACAGGAGGCAACAGATCAAAAGGCGACTGTTGATCAGTTGGCCTAGGAGAAAGGAGCACTGAAGCATGTTGCACAATTGCAAGGACTGCTTCAGGAGACTCAGATATAGCTGGAGAAGAAAGTGTCACAGGTCCCTCTCAGTCTTCACCTTCATCTCCAAGGTGCAGGAGATATCTGCCTAGGGAAATCCTACGGTAGAGGAAGCCAAACGCCAAGCGAAGCAGTGGCTAGACTTGAAAATTAAAATTGAAGAATGTGAGCGCAAAGGCTTCCAATTTTTTTCCATGTCACAGATCGCCCTAGACTGGGCTGATGCAAGGGCAACCTTGCATTCATGTTTCAAGAAAACAAAAAGGATTCGAAGGGCCAGGAAGATGTTGGATGCATTGGAGAGAGACAAGAGCATCTGCTTGATTCCGTTTCAAGCCCTTAATTCGCTCGGGTTTCTGAGCTTCATTAAGGATGGAAACTGCCTGCCCAGGGAGCAGTTAATGCTAATATGGGAAGCCTTCGAGGCTGACACCTCAGATATTGACAACTGGGAGGACCTAATTTAGGAGCAGGTCACACAATTGGTGGCCAGATTTTGTAAAATCAGCATCTACCTCCATGAGTTGGGAGAAAGATACAGTATGATTGACATGCTCCAAGTCGTGGTATTCAAACGTATGCTGAAAGAATTCAGCGACTTAGAGCCCTTCCAGTAGGCAGCTTGGGCCCAGGCTCAAGCCGCTTATGAGCATGTCCGTGATCGCCTTGACTCCCTAGAGCACGAAGGCAAAGAAGGCAAGGATCAGTCAGAGGAGGACTCGAAAGGAGAAGAAGAGTCAGGATAAGAGTCCGATGACAGTAAGGAGGAGCAGTAGTAAGAATTTTAGCAGGAGCAACAGCAGCAGAAGGATGTAGGGACTGAAAAATACTCTGCATCCAAAGGATGGAGGCATGGGTCCTTGCATCGAGGCGAGCTCGATACCCCGCGAGCCGCCAGGAATGTTGTCACATTTTGCAAAGGGGTACAAATTCTGAAAAATATGAAAATTGTTGCTATCTACTTCCCTCCTTCCTCCCTTTCCAGCTTCTTTTATGCAGTTTCCAGTTTCTTTCAGTTTCAGTATTTCTGGTTTCAGCTTTGTGTTTCAATAATTCCAGCAGCTTAGGCAGGCTTGGTGAAAAAGCCAAAAATTATCTAAGTGTTGAAGCGAGCGACGCCCGTCGTCGCTCATTTCTTTGAGCGTCGCCCGTCGTCGCTCACTTTTTGAGCGAAACCCGACGGAGAGACAAAAATAATGCAAAATATTCTAAGTGTTGGTTTGGGAGCGACTCCCATCGTCGCTCCATTTTGGAGCGACTCCCGTCGTCGCTCCCATTTTTGAGCGACCATGGGCGGATGGAGAAAAGAGAAGAGATGAAAATTTTCTAAGTATGAAGACTCCCGATGTCACTCAAGGTTGCCAGAGCCTCCCTCCGTCGCCCAAGTTCACCAGCGCCGTCCGTCGTCGCTCCATTTTGGAGCAATGCCTGGCGTCGCTGTCATTTTTCAATGAAAGCAAGCAAAGGCGACCCAAAATTTGGCTAAGTCCTCAAGCGAGCGACACCCGCCATCGCTCATTTTTTGAGAGTTTCCCGTCGTCGCTACCTTTTTCCAACGACCGTCGTCGCCCCCTCCCAGCCAGTAAACGAAAGAAAGAAAACCAAGTAGCTCAAAATTCTAAGTCTGGGTGCCTCCCAAGTTTGCTCTCTTCTGGAGCGACTCCCGGAGGTGCTATATTCAGTAGGCGACTTTGGTCAGATCCCCTTTTCATCAGTGAACTTCAGAATTGGGCCTAGCACATGCAGATTTCGGGATTTGTTCCTGACAGGATGAGACAGAAGGTGTGCTGCAGAAGTACAGAGTAGGTCAACATTGAATGTCTAATTGTACTAAACCTACCACATTCATCAGACCTGACATCTCACCCACCAGATCAGCCCAGAGCTGTACCATTTCTAGGTAGATCTTGTTGTAGGTACACTCACGGTCAACAAAGGTCTAATCTCGACACTTTTTACAGCTTTTGCAGTGTCTTGAGTTTCGTGCTCAATTGTAATTTGGGGGGAAATTCCTGCTATAAATAGCAGATGGACTTCATTGTAAAAGGGGGGGAACATATTGCTAGGGAAGCTACTGTAAGCAAACACTTTGCATCAATATAAGGCATACTTGGCTCCATTTACTGTCTCTTTCTTTTATGTTGCCTTCCTTAAACATTTCTGAAAGTTTCATTTATTTTTCTGATTGCTGTCATTCTGCATTCTGGATCTCAGCATTGGCAATTAAGTGAACCTAGAATGAATATAGAAGGATACATAGGAAGGAATCATAGTGTTGGTTTATGTTACATGTCCCACTATTGAATGCTACTAGTTTGAGTATAAGTTAGTTATTGTGCTGCTTGTTCTTTCCCACCATTAAATCACACATTTACATTTCTTTTTGCATTTTTTTATCTCTTTCATGTTCCCTTATCTGAAAAATAAAGTAGTGTAGTATAGGAGTCGACCTTCTCCAAAGATTGGCACGGAAGGCATCCCTTCCTTCTCGCATTTCAATCTACTAGGCAAATCTAGGGCACAAAATATTAAAAACCTTTCCTAATGGCAAATGTGTAACCAACAGTAATCTTGCAGTAGTTTTTACTGAAAGTGACAGAATACCCTAGCTTATCCATCATTTTGATTGAGAGCAAATTCTTCCTCAAATCAGGCACATTTCACACATCACATAACATCCTTTCTCTACCATCGTCCAACTTGATCCTTATATCCCCTCTTCCCACAATTTTTAAAGGATGATCATCACCCAAATAGACCTTTCCACCACAGTATGGTTGATATTTGTCAAACCAGTCTCTGTGGGGAGACATGTGGAAACATGCACCTGATTCCAAAACCCAGGTATATAAAACAGATATGTTGTTACTGATACATAAGGCTTCACATGTTACCGTCTCCCCTGAATCTGTTGCACTGGCCTCAGCTGATGTCTAATTTTGCTTTTCACCATTCTTTAATTGCCAACAGTCCTTTGAGTGTCCTAGCTTCCCACAATGCTAGCACTTTCCTTTCTGCTTATGTCCTTTAGAGTTATATCTAGACTTTTTTCTACATTTTTTACTCCCCTCGAAGGATCGACCTCTCATTAATAGGGCTTCATTGATCGAGGGTTCCAAGGACGTTTTTTGCCTCAAATCTTCTGCCAACAAAGCGACTACCACATCATCAAATTTGAGAGTTTCTAATTATGAATTACTAATGGTCATCATCATATGATCCCAAGTGTTCGAGAGGGAACGAAGTAGGGTGATAGCTCTATCTTCATCCCCCATCTTCACATTAACTGAAACCAGTTTACTGATAAGAGTATTAAACTCATTCAAATGATCTACAACGAATGAACTTTCCTTCATCTTCAAGCTATAAAGCTGCTTTTTCAAAAAAACCTTATTTGTTGCTGATTTTGTTTCATACAGAATCTCAAGCTTTTGCCAAAGGGCTTTCGTGGTCTTCTCTTCAGCTACATTGAACAAGACGGAGTCTGCTAGGCAAAGACGGATTGTAGAAACCATCTTCCTGTTAAGCATTGCCCACTCCTCATCTTTCATGTTGTTCGGTTTACTCGCAATCCCTTTCAAGGCTTGAGCTTGGTCATTCTGAACCAGCAAATCCTCCACCTTCATCTTCCATAGGGCGAAGTTCCTTCCATCAAATTTCTCAATCTCGAACTTGGTTGCACCTCCTATAATTGTTGCAACTCCCACTCGCACAAAACCTTAGCTCTGATACCAGATGTTAAGAAATTCTTTAGATTTTATACCTGCAAGAGGAAACACAATAACATAAAACAAAGACAACAACACAAGTGACACAGATATTTACGTGGAAACCTGCAATGTGCAGGAAAAACCATGGGGCAATGGCAACTTCTCCTTATATTATTTTTAGCAAAACTTTACATTCACGTTTCTCAACGTTTCAACAACATTACATATGCAAGGGATCACATCCCTTTTATAGAGCAGAAGGAAGACTCAAACTGTTCGTTTCCTCTCCCGATGGAAGCCTCCAAAAAATGTTCGTTTTTGCTCCCAAGGAAGGCGCCTGAACCTATTTGTCTTTCGCGTTTAGATGTCTATCTGGACGTCTACTTGCTTAGATGTTAGACCAAGACGTCTGGTCTACGGCCTAGATGTCTAGCCAAGACGTCTAGCAGCCCAGACGTTTGGCCTATTGCCTAGACGTCTGGCCTAGATGTCTAGCAGCCATGTTGCCTAGATGTCTAGCAGGTCAAACGTCTGGCCTGCTGTCTAAATGTCTGACCCAAACGTCTAGCAGGTCAGACATCTAGCATGTTGCCTAGACATCTAGCAGCCTAGAAGTCTAGCAGCAGTCTCTGCTGGCTAAAAACACTGCATATTGACTTTATTTCCTAACAGCAGAGACTCATATAGACAATATTGAAGAATCAATTGAGGAAATAGCTGAAGAAATGAAAGTAATAAATGAAAACTTAAAGGCAGTTAAGCAATTTATAGAAAATCAAAAGAAAACAATAAAAGAAGAAAGTAAAAAAGTGAAGAAGTAACATAAACATATTAAACAAATTTAGTTTGCTAAAGCCTCTAACAATCTTACCCTTAGGTTATCATGCTTTACAAAATAAAATGGGTAGCAAAGTAGAACAAGGAATTTCATAAGCTAAAATGGCAAGAGTAAAAGAACAGCCAGGGGTTCCACACATAAATCTTTCCTGTACCTCTTCAATATAAATGAAAGTGATCAAATCCTTAATATTAATGTAAATACCAATCCAAAAGATGCCATTCATGTCTGGATAAATCAATATAGGTCTCTGTAGAACATACACAATCTTTCAAATGACGCAATTGTGAATTTAACCACTAGACATATGGTTGGTACTGTGTTGCATTGGTGGGTGCATGTATTAGATCAGTCAAAAATTGTTGTATATACAAATGGTTTAGATAAATTACATGCATCTCTTTTGACAGAATTTACACTTAATAATGTAAATAAAGAAAAGAAAGATCAGTTGGCATTAGCATTTAAGAAATTGGGAGATATAAGCAGGTTTGAAGAGTATGTAACAGATTACCTGAAGAAGGTATATGACCTAGGATTTCATAGAGACCATTTTTCAAAGTACAATTTTTAGCCTCTCTACCCAAAGGTTTTGGTCAATTAGTCTTAGATAAGATTGCTCGATAAGGTAGAGACATTAACACTCTTTATTTTGTAGATATCATAGAAGTAGTAAGGCAAGAAATCAGAAGAATTTGTTTTCAATAGAAAATAATCAGAAAAATCCAAGATTGCCTACAAGAGAGTGTTGTAGGTGTAAGAGTAGATAATTTTGGATCTCAAAAAGATAAAATCAAAAAAAGGTTCATAAAGCTAAAGCTAGAGTATTCAAGCCATATAGGTATTTTAGAAAATAAACAAAAAATGCCAAATCACCTAATGTAACAACCCAACTAAACCAACCCGAGAGAGATTTTTTTTTGACAAGGTTCACAAAGTAGTTTTAATAATTTTTTTCTTTGACAAGGCAATAATCATATTTGAGATATTGTCGCTGCAGACGACTCTCAAGTGGATAGGATAGGCCAACATCCCGTAAGTTCTAGGATTCACTCTTTTAAACCTCCATAGTTCAGAATAGACGCCTTCAATAGTCCCCCCACATTTCTTTCACTCTCCCTGCGTAAAAGACAATTTGACCATGGCATAGGGATTCTCTCTTTTTAGTCCATTAAAAAGAGGGCACCATTTCCCAACCCCTACATAAGTCCGTCTATGTAAGATGTTTTGGTGTAAATCCTTTAAAGCCCAGTTATTACACCTCTGCAATTGTTAACTAGAGCTCTCATGCTTAATTACCACACTTCTGTGGTGGGCTAATTAATGCAATTATCACTCCACATGATAATACACATGGCACCCGATCCTCTCGTTCAAGGGTCATCACTAGATTCTCTTATGGATGAATTCCTAACCTTCGCGATAGGAATAATAGTTTTAGTCTCATTGCTAAGGACTTCCCTAAAGCCTCCCCGCTTTAGGGTACACCCAAGCTTCACCACTTGGGGTGTATCATCCATAAAACACCCAAGTGTTGCATCCGCACAACTCATCTCAGGTTTTGGAACAACTTGGCTTCAAGGTTCTTCTTCCTTAAAGGTTTTAATTTACTCCCTTAATCCCAAACCTAGAAAATAACAAAAAAAAACCAAAATCTCTCATAAAGAAGAAAAAGTGTTATTTTATTTATCAATTATAACTAGATTGATAAAAATAAAACTATAAACACTTACCTCCAACATAACTAACTCAATATTTCCTTTTTTCAATTAATGAAATCTTGGTCCGAGGTGTAGACCAATTAGTTCGACCAAACCCCGTAAGGGGGCGGAGGTCCAAGGTTCAAATCTCGGGTCTCGTCGAACTGAACGCTTGTCCCTTTCCTGCTGCTTTCAGTGGCGTAAAAGTTTTTAAATGATTGTGGCATGGTGGTTATAGGGGTGGACTGCACGAAAATCTGTATGGTGGCTTTCGGGGTAGACAACGCAGAATACTATGGCAACCATAAAAGCTGGAAAACCTGCCCAGATTCGTGGCAGCTACCGATTCCACCATGTAAATTAAAAAAAAAAAATTAATGAAAACTTAAATAACGAATATTAAAAGCATGAGTTAGTAAATACATCTTTCCTTAAATGAAAACTCTTTCAATCATATTTTTGAAGATATAACTGAACATCTAAAAGAAAGAGTTATCATATCACAAAAAAGGAATCTAAACACTAGATTCTACTGTAATCATCCATTCTTTCTTTTTAAGCATTCAAGTATTCATTCAACCATTTGATAACATCTTATCTTCTATACTTGAATAAAATTTCGACCATAATTACAAAGTCATGAAATAATTACATAGCTCAAGGGCAATTTCCCATATTAATACATACTTGATACAAGTTTCTTTTTAAGACTAACATTTTCTTTCATACAACATCAGCATATAATCACTAATAAAACTTTCTCTCACCTCCAAAGAAACATTTTCCTCAAAATTTGAATAGAAACTTTTGAGGGATCAAGACAACTCATGTAATTATGAATGCAACTTAATATGCATTATAATGAAATCTATTTCATGCAAGTCATGCATCTATACTGAAATAAATTCCATATAATAGGCTGTTGAGAGAATTTCATGCTTCTCTCGCGAATGGACTTCGCGTCCATTTTTAAAAACAATTATGAATGCAACTTAATATGCATTATAATGAAATCTATTTCATACAAGACATGCATCTATACTGGAATAAATTCCATACAATAATCTCTCGAGAGAATCTCATACTTCTCTCGCGAATCATCCATTAGAAAAATATCCAACTAAAATCCATTCCTCAAGCATTCTATCTATTAAACTATATTTTTTGAAAATAAATGTAGCAACAAAACAATGCATGCAAAAATATTTAATCCTCTACTTCTCCAAATAATTGCAGCAGCAGCGAAACAATGTATACAATAACATTTAACCCTATATTTTTTTAAAATAAATGTAGCAACAAAACAATACATAGGAAGGGGTCTCCCTATATATAACTTTATAAGCCTACAAGTGAATAAATAACAAGTGAAGTGGGTCATTGAAGACTCTTGGTAGATATTTTTATTAATGATCCATATTCGCAAAGTATCAAGTTATAAGTTCCACTCGCACTAATTCTGGATGTCTTTACATATCACAAGTCTAGGGTGTTTAAGGTCTAATATTGAGGTTTAACAGATAAACCATGGAATTATATTTGTTTAATTTACTATTGAGTCTTTAGTGTCTCCAAGATCTTCACCCTCAAGATATATATATATATATATATAAGGGTGTTTGGGAATAAATCACAATAAAAGTGGCAAAGTTACCTGTGAAAGTGGAACATTGGCTGAAGAGTTTGGCTTGGTCCTTTGATAAGGACACATATCACAAGCGTGGAGTTAAAAGTTCCATTCACATATACCTTTAACTTCATTCACATATACCTTTTCTCAGTTCTCCTCTCTTTCCCCTTCGACACAGATTGGCAAGACTCAATTTACTACAAGCTTGATCAAAGCTTTAGAAATTTAAAACAAATACACATTGAACTACCCAAGTGAAAAATTTCCTTGCTCCTACAAGGGGTCTCACACATACCAGATGTGTGGTATCTTGGCTGACCTTTACCTTTTTATCTTTATACCAGACACTAGGATGTAATCAAAGTTAATTGGGTCTATGTATCTGCTATAAAGCAAACATGAATAAAGATTCTAACATGTATGGAGGAGAAAAAGAAAAAGGAAGAAATTACCAAAAGACTAGTATGGCATTGGGGCAGGGCAACCTATGAGGCTTGTGTACTGCTGAACAACAGAGAGTGGAGAAGGGCCAACAAAGAAATACAAGTTCAAAACTCCCCCAGTCACCTTGTATGTCAAGTAGCTGCCTCCATACTCAACATTCTTTGTAATTCAGGCCAACTTCACCTTCAAGCTAAATAATTTAGACATTCAAATCCTTAATATGTTGCTTGTCATCATTCTTTGTGTTAGCTAATAAGAATAACATGAAATTGCACTTTCCCAATGGTAGATGATTTAACCCTTCTTCCAATTGGTTTCTTTTATTTCCTAAGATTCAAGCTTTCAATCTACAATCCTGCCACCTTAGTTTTTGGATTCCCTTTTACTTTGTGAATTTCCAACAGTGTGTTGCCCATGGAGATGAACTGCATAATGCACTTTGACATGCAGGCATGCTTCATGGAAGTTAGTCAGAAATTTATGTAGGCTCCCTTTCATCAATTTCGGAAATTTCAAGTAGAATGAGGCCATCTTTAAATATTTTATGCCTTTTGACGACCAAACTCCAGAGTCTGCTAGTCTATCTGCTGCTTTATTTAGAATAATGGAGTCATGGTGGATTTTGATATCTTCATGAGTCTTTGTCATTGCAATGCTTGAATTTTAGTTATATATATTTTAAATATTTATGCTTACATGTGTGCCCTCACAATTTAGCATATTAACTAGCAATATAGAATCTCCAATGCGTAGATGGCCAAGTCCAGAGAGCATGTGCTTTTGCTACATTGTTGGGTGAAATCTCTCAAACAGAAAGAATCTATTATAAGCTTATCCTCCATTCTTTCATGGGAAACAATTTTTGGTTGTTGTTTATTGAAATGTTACCAAATATATTATCTAATACATTCTAGTTTGACATCGTGTAAGCAAATTGTTATTGATAACATTGTTGTTGTCAACTATAGAAACAATAAAAGTGCACCACAATAAAATCAAGTAAATTTTGCGTGTTGTATCTGGAAATTTCAATGGCTACTATTTAGAATTGGACTGCCTATTTGATATTTGAACTCTCTTTTAGAAGTGAAATCAAACAAATAGCTGCTGATGATATATCTCTACAATGAATTGGCGAATCCTAGCTTTTGTACTATAGATCTAGAGTTTGAAATAAAACAGCAAGCCTTATGTTTTTTCTTATCACTTTTGTGTTGGATTGCCTATATTTTACTATAAAAGTTGTAAAAACTCTACACAAATTATTGTTATCAAGGCAACCAACTCCACTAACAGGGAATGCCAAGTAGATTAGGGCATGCTGCTTAATTTGGATAATATAGTATGTAACTTTATGTTCTTCAAACATTATCATGGTATGAGGAGTTTGTTTCCTACTTGCTTTTGAACCATTATTGGTTTTTCCAAAATGATCTATGAAGCTAGTGAATTTGATATGAATCCAGACTTAACTCTGTTAGATTTATTTTTGAGACATCTACTTGTTTGTTGGAGTCCTCTTTATTGGATAATTGAAAGAATTTGATATTAAAGTTCAGGACCATTAGATAATCTAATGATAGGATTCCATGATTTTCTTTTTAATAGGTAGATCACCAGGATCCGGAGAACACATCTTCCTTTGTTTTGAAGCCTTGTGGGAAGCAGACTGCAGGTATGATTCCCTTCTGGTTTTCTCCACTAGAAGATCTCCAACACTTATAAAGATCTCAGAAAGGAGAAGCCTCTGCTCACACCTGACATCACCATAATGTCAGTAGGAACGGAGATAACATATGGAGACAAAATGATCCCTGATAAAGGCTGGGAGGAATGGCTAAATCAAGGGTGGGACAGAGGCATTGTGGTCGAAGAGGCCTCTAAGATCCCTTATCTTAAGTTTCAGGTAAAGTATTTGTCCCACAAAGTAGTCAGGAAAATGATATTGTTAAGTGGAATGAGAAGCATTTACAAGATTTTAGCAAATTTCATTCTATTAAAAAAGAATTTTACATAGTTTAATAGCAATGTAGATGGACTGAATGCATTCTTAATTGCAGCAGCATTGTTCATGATAATAAATGCTTATTTGAGTTTGATAATCTGGCAGGTAGAAACAAAGCAATGACCTCACAAAGTAAGCTTTAAGCTTTTATATGGAGAAGAAACGTGCTCTAGAAGTGTTAACTAAAAATAATAAAGAATAAATGGTATTTAACAGATATCTGGAATTGGAACAATGTTGGTTACACCAATAATTGGAGACCTTTCAGATGAATATGGGCGGAAACCTCTGCTTATGATTCCTATGACTGTCTCAGTCATTTCATTGGGTAAGGCCATGACACAACACCTTTTAAAACAACCATGGTTATATACCCATCAATCAGGGAAGAAATTATAAAGCAAGTGTTTGCGATTTGCAATGTTTTGATGTTTCTAGGACAAAGCCATATGTATATGCATACTTTTTTTTGAGAACAGCTGCTGCTATTGTTAGTGAAGGTGGCCTGCACTGCCTTTCTCTGGCTTTTGTGGTACTTCTTCATCCTCTTCATTTGTTGGATACACTGTATTTTACTTTTTGTATATTTATGTTACTATTTTGTATATGCAAATTTTCAAGATGATTTCAGCCTAAGTTCCCTGCATCTCACCTGAGACCTCTATCATATGCAATTGGCTGATGTATTTCTTTCTTAGTTGTCATTCTCATAAATTTTGGTGACCTGCTGAATCAAAAAGTCAGGAAAATATATAGTTTTTCTAACAAAATGCAAGCAAGGAGAAGTTGAGGATGAGAAACATGCGATGTTGCATTGTCCTGCATGCAAACATCCAAGACAAAATTACTTGCTTATAACAAGATAACTTGAGTGGCTTATACAAGTTGTTAAGTTTACCATCTAAAAGAGTAGGTGGATATCTCAAGGATGTTTTGGAACATCATAGAATGCACAGGGAGAAAACCTTTGAGAATTAATGTAGTAAAAGTATTGAAGTGAATTGCAGCTGAGCTCTAGAAAAAGCGTGGAAAGAAAAAAACAAAAAAAAAATTATTTACATAATGTATTTTCTCTTTTCTTTTCTGTCCTTCAGATTATTTAGGGTCTTCTGTGAACAAAAGTAAAAATGTTCCATTGATTCAACTGCAAGATGGATATGCCCAATATGTTTAATCCAAGATTATCAGAATGTGTTGTTTGTAAGTTGAGCGCATACATGACAGCAATATTTTCTTGCTGGTCACTTTCCTATAGAATGATGTTATTATGAAAATATTGTCAGTGGCATGATTTGAAATTTTGAGCTGTTAGGCAAGGGGGTGCATCATGGCAGATCATAATAGGAGCAGAGCCTGTGGGTGTTCTTTAAGACTCCAAGATGCTTTCTCGAAATCCTATTAGTTAAAGAGGAAAAGGGGTCTTCTTTCCCATGCAACTGATGTTAGGTGTACTTGGGCTCACATCAGATTCATGTCATGCTTGTAAGTAAAACTTACATAACAGATCTGAAAACACTGTAGGATTCTATACTTTTGGGTTATAAGCATCATTTAACCTATGCAACATTAGCCACTACCACGGAACTCAAAAAGACAAATTGCAACCAAGGGATTGACTAATTGAACATAAAAGGCATTCTACAAAAGCATCTGACACAATACCTAAGTCCAAGATCTGATGCTAATTGCCATTTATAATGTATTTTAAATTTAATTTTATTTATCAATAATGCAGGACTAGGGTTTGTTTGAGTGTGAGGTTAATTTCCTAGCTTTCTGCTTACTTTTCCAGAAATGATCATTCTGACATGTTTTTTTTTGGATGTAAGAGTCAGTTGCTTAGGGGCAATATCTAAAAGAATTCTAGGAAACACTTGAATAAAAGGGAACAATCTAGAAGTGGTTTTTCAAACATTTTCTATTTATAAAATGGTAGGGAGCTAGGAAAAACAACGGAGATTTTGCTGTTTTTGTCTCTGACATTGAGAGACTATTGAGTATGAGTTCTCAATAGTTATTAACTAGTCTTAACGAATGGATTGAGGAACCTTCATACCCCAATGCATCTTTGTCATGGAATAATGTTCACGGTAAAATTATTGTACTCACATTTTTCACTGTTTTATGTTTTTTATTGATCATTGCTCTAATAAACAATTAGTTGCTACAAGATGCATTTATTATTTCTCTTCATTTTGGAGATTCACAGGAACTGGGTCCATTGAATACATGGTAGAAAATGATGCAGAATACTACATTGCCATAGGAAACCTCAATCCACACAACGTGGAGGTAATTGCTAGTAATTAGTCAAAGTTCTCTGAAAATTATTTGCTTAATCATTTGTGTAAACAAAAAGATCAAATGCGTACGAGCTATGAGTGATAACAATAAAGTAGCTGTGTCCATGTATTGTTCCTAAGAGAATGTTTCTTCTAGACAATGATATGATGAGGTGTGTTCTGCATCTTCAGATTTGGAATGGTACACCATTCATCATAGTTATCTTGTTCCTAGTTTTTTGCTGTAGTTTTTGCAAAATATTTATGATTATGCTATTAATAATATTATTGAGTGGTTTGCATTTATTTTCAAGTTGCGCTAGTTCAATGGAATTTTTCAAGACTACTTTAAGAATTTAAATTCAGAATTCAAAGGAACAGAGTAAAAATTCTACCACTAAACATTACAACAAAAATTAAATAATGATATGAGTTTTTCTTCTTTATGTGATTGCTTGTTTTGTATTCTGATTCTTAACAACAGTCATATAACATTACTTCACTTGTGTTATCCCATACGTATATGCAAGTCATTTACCATTCTTAGTACTAGGAATGAAAATGTGTTGATTAAATGTTCAGTGTGAGTATATTTACTGTTTTCTTTAGTTTAGACCAAAGTAGACAGGGGATACGATCCATCTTCTTCCCAGTATACTACTTGGTCTTTGTTTCCTATCAAGAAGGATACTGTGCAAGTCATTCTACTACAACCTATAAAATTTCAACCAAGTACTATAGTAGAAGAAGACTTGCACATATAGAATAAACTAACAATCATTCAACTGTATAAGGCCGAATTTACATAAAACGCAAATATCTTTAATTTTTGACAAGAAAAAGATATATAGTGAATTAACTATAATATACTCATCAATAATAGTACATTCAAATTTCTTTCCTTTTCACAAGGTAAGCATTCACTCAAGTTTGTTGAAATTGTGTAATTATTCCATTTAATGAATGATAAGAAATTAACCACTGAAATCACTCGAAAAACATTTGTGAGGAGTCTATATCACACTGTTGTATTTTCCATTAAAACTCTGCAACAGCTCAGTTTGTTTTAATCACATCTCATGCCTCATCAAGAGTATGCTTGCATCAAACATAAATGAAAAGGTTCGCTTCTTAGTATTCTTCCCAACACAATATCCCATTGGATCTCATAACCAAGTTGCTCTACTATTAATAAGCCCTCTTCCTTTTAAACGAGTACTAGAATCGACTTTTACAAGAAAATAGCCATTACCTTTCCCTTCCATTGACCTACTTATACACTCTTCAAAAACAAATTCATACTCTGCTTATCACAGCAACATAAGCACATACATCATAGACAAAAGAATGCTAACAATCCATTTACACACATATTTTAAGCAAAATAGACAAGCAAGAGATGGATACCAATAAGGTTAAGGAAGAGTAGTTAGCTAGGAATTCTTCCAATGAAGACACTAACTGAATGGACAAGTCAAATTTAACACCTAACTTTACCAAGCTTACCCTTGTTTTACCTGCACTTTGCCAGATGAAGGTGTCTATTTTGGTATGGAACAAATATCTAGATGTGAAGCTAAATATACGTCCCTTTTGTGTCCAACAAGCCAGAAGGAGCAAATTTCGAACCTTTAACTGACATCAATAATCCACAACCTCTTCCTAAACTACCTGTTAAACTATGTAAGCGTGATATCTCACATGCTTTTCCAGAGAAAGGGATAGCAAGAGTCTCATATGGTCTATTGAATCTTCACAGAATAATTAAATCATTGTGGCCACCACACTGGCTGAGTGCATCGGAATCCAAGATAAGAGCTACAAAATATATGACGTTCTCTCAGATGTAGAGACAACCCAATAGCAAGTATATATCTGAACATGATAAGCCTATAAAAACTTGATATGGTCAGAGACTGCAAGACTGAGCTCTCTCTCTATCTAAGCATGTTTTAGATGATTCGAGACTGCATAAGAGCACTGAACAATTTGCAAACCTTTATTGAAATGATTTGTGGCCATGCAAAACACCATGAACTGAACCTCTTAGGGCGGTTTAAAACCGCCCTCTTAGGACCTATTAGGGCGGTTTAAGAGAGCGGTTTTAAACCGCCCTCTTAAGACCTATTAGGGCAGTTTTTAACCACCCTCATAGTGATAAACTAAGGCGGTTTTCGAGGCGGTTTTTAACCGCCCTAATAGACTCTAAGGGCGATTTTTTGAGGCGGTTTTTAACCGCCATCGTATGACGCGGACATTTTACGACGCAATCATAGACAGCGGCTGAATAACCGCCCTTAAAGACCCTTTTTGGTATAGTGATATTCCAGCAAAGGAAATTTCTCTTCTATATGCATTAACCCGAGAATTGGCACATATGCACATGTTCGGGCAACAGAATTATGAATGGCAAAGATGGAATCTTAGCAATTCAACAGACTGTCAAGAATTTTTTAAAAATATCAGGCAATATTTTCCCTCTCCTTTACATGTTAATTTTCATTATTATCCATAGATTTTGTGTATAATTCTGTAGGACGCAAAAATGTGTTGGTGAATTCTGCCAAATGGAGCAACACCGCTACAGCAATGGTGCAATATGCCCTCAATCATGGGAAGCTCGATGATGTTATTATCCTCCAAAAACCTCAATATCCATCTCACCAATTTTTAGAAATTTTCAATACATTTAATTTGAATAATGCCTGGAAGGATGCATTAGATACTCATGTTATATGTATCAACTTCTCGGAGGTACCAGATGTATACATTTATATTGACGAGCAATATAAACGTATAAATCTAATGATATTTCCAAATGCTCAACACATGGATAATGATAGTGATGTTGTGGTGGAACACATTATCACCAATTGTCCAGAATGTCAATGGGCTCCAGCTGGTGCATGTGAACAACATATTTACTTTAAAATGGGTGTATGATGTAAGCAGGGGTAATGATAGACACTGGCACAAAGGCAAAGTGCTAAGACCTCATTGCCACTTGCCTCACTTTTTATCTTCTCTTATCTTCTGGAGTTACTGTTTATCCACTTTTTTAGATTCTATTTTATTTTCTAAAATAATCCAGCAAGTTCTCACCACCTCTATGTAAATATAAATATGGGACTCGATGCCCATTCTTAGTCATCGAGAAATTTGTGTCTGCTTATCCTGTGTGGATACTCTTGGAGCCGAGTATAGAAGCTCCCTATCTCTGAGAGAGGTAGATTCTGCCAGAACTATGCGTCAGTAGTACGCTCCAAGGACAACTGATCCTAGGCTGCATTAGCTAACTTGGAGAAGAATTTGTCATTTAGTCTACAAGTGAAATCTGGGGACAACCAATCTAGGCTGCGTGAGCTAACCCTGAGGAAGCTTGTAGTTAGAGCTCATCCCTTATCAGGTTGTTAGAGCCTTTTAGGGTTCTTACCTGTGTCCCTTAATTTTGAGAGTGATAAAGCCATTTAGGATTCTTACCTGTGTCCCTTAATTCTAAGAGTGATTCCCTGTGATTATAGAGGTTCCCTATAAACATGTAACTACATTTTCTGGCTAGAATTTGCACTCCTATCATTGCAAGCCCTTGGTCTTTGAATTAAATTGAGAACTAAACCTGAGCTGTTCAGAGGAAATCAAAGCAAGAATAAGAGTGAGTTGGGTTGAAGAACTTAGACGTTGACAAGTATAATTTTCTGTTTTTTTTTTCTGAAACTTTCGTGTATTGGAACATTTCTTATTTACACTTGTTCAAATAAAATGGTTCCCATGAAAGACATAATCTGAGGAACAATATTAAACTCAGCCCCACTCCTCAACTGAGACATTATATAACACTAAGACCTTTTTGAGGCTAAGCGTGCTCCAATCATCATGATTTTGTCTCCCAAACTAATTGCGTAGTGTGGACTGAACATCCATCTCCAGATCTAAGATTTTTTGTTGACACTACCCAATCTGATCAACAATAATAACTATAAATGGCTACACACCTTTTAATCAACCTGTATTTTAATTGCATCTTCTTTTCAATTCCTCTGTTCATTATAGATGATCATGCAGTGGACATTTGATGAATTTGTATACAGTTTCTCTTTGTATTATCTTATGTAAGCGTAAGATACATGAAATTGTGGTTTAAATAATTAGTTGATAAGATTTTAGTACACTCCAATTCTTTAATTCCATTCAATTGAATTTCCTCTCAGTTAGCTTTCCCTCGGGCCATAACTCTTTACGGTTATTTGTAGACATTGGTTCATTGCTTTTTGCACAGCGTGTGTAAGTATGACTGGGTTCATAGCATGTAGCTGAAAAATTTTATGTTGTCATTTTCTGTTGCTTTTAATTCACCTTTTCCAGTTCATAGATTCATGATTTGTATTAAAAAGAAAACATGTTCTTCATGCTCTCAAATATGGTCGCTTCAAGATCCATAGATCTGACATTTATATACTACAACAATTTCAGATTCGCGTTACACAATAATCGTCAATATCTGATAAAGGTTGAAAAGGTTGCATAGAATTAAACAGGTAAGTGGTTGTTGGTGATCAGGATATCTCTTCATCGTTGCAAAAATTGCTTTCTACTTTCTTGTAAATGAAGCAACTGGCAAAGGAGAAATAGATGCATAGGAACAATGCACTCAGTGCAACCAGAAACCAGTAGTAGTAGTCCAAATGAGCTTTGTTTAGGTTGTCTGCAAACCAGTTTTCTCCCATTTTGTTACTCAGTTCCTCAATAATAGAAATAAAAATGCTGCTCAAGAAGCTCCCAACTCCAAAAACGCTCAAATAAAGCGCAATTCCCAAGCTTCTCATCGCATCAGGCATCTGATCATAAAAGTACTCCTGCAAGCCTACCATTGCAAAAACATCTGAGATACCACATAGAATGTATTGTGGAACCAGCCAAAAAATGCTCATTGGAATTGTTGCATGGGGCATGTCTACCAATCCATATTCCCTTGCTGCTTGAAGCCTTCTGGTTTCGATCAATGCTGCAACAACCATGGAAAGAATGGAAAAAACCATACCAACACCAATTCTCTGGAGTAGTGTTATGCCACGATCATTTCCAGTTATGTATCTGGCAAGTGGAACAAAGATACGATCATACACTGGCACCAGCACAAGAATAGATAAGCTAATGAAGCTTTGCAAGGTAGCTGCAGGGATCTGAAAATCTCCATAGATGATTCTATCCATCGTGCTGCCCTGTTTTGTGAAGAAAGTTGGAGATTGTGCAAAAACTACCCCATACATCAAACAAGCTACCCAAATGGGTAGCAACCTTAGAACAAGTTTCACCTCTCCAACCTGTGTGGTCGTGCATAACCTCCAATGAATCTCTGTTTTATGTTCATAGTCAGAATCAATTGCAACAGTTGCTTTGTCAAGAAACCTACAAAAGAATGGATAGGCTTGTGGACATTATTTTTGATTTTATAGATTGCATTTACAAAACAAAAATGTCAAACCTAAAAATAAACAGAAATAGGTCCATTTGTGCACCCTTTTGCAGCAGCAAACTAAATGCATATAAGCAGGTTGAAAAGGGGTTTACCTGAATTGGTTTGTGGGCAAAAGCTTCCGTGTTTCACTCTGAGAAAGTTCTTCAACAACATAGACTCTCTGTTCCATTTGAGAAGGAATTAAGAGATTCCACTTGCGAATTGCTGCAAAAAGAACTTGGACGATTTGAGTTACTGGACTTGTAGAAGGCAGTTTGTGTCGGTATATTCTTGTTCCACACAAGAAAACAGAGAGTGCTATAACCATAGCCACAGTTGGGATGCCAAACCCCAGACCCCATCCGACATTCTCTTGAATGTACATAAGCACAGAAACAGATACAGTTAGGCCACTGTTTATACCAAAATACCACCAATTAAAGAATGAACTCTTATCCTTCCTCTCCAATGGGTCTTCCTCATCAAATTGGTCTGCACCAAATGCTTGTAAACAAGGTTTGTGACCTCCTTGCCCCAAAGCCACCACGTATAGTGAAAAAAAGAAAAACCCCACCTGAAATGCTGAAGGCCTGGGGCAAACATATAATGTATCATCACACGGGGGTGGGCTGAGAAATGTCAGAGAAGCTGAAAGAGTTAGAAAGAACAATCCCTGCAGTGAAGAAACATTGTAGTGAGTAACATTCATTATTGTGCTACTTTTCCCTAAAATATTTTTAAACTCAAATTTAAAGACTGATAAATTTATATGCTTTGAACTTTCTGCTCATGGATATGAGTCCTTAAAGGTACCACCTTCCCTGTGGATATGGGTTAGTAATCAAAAGACCAAACAAAGGTCTTCAATAAGGTACTCACTTTCCTTATGGACATAGGTTCTTAATCAAAAGAACACAATGGGGTCTTCAACACAACACCCACTTTCCTTGTCAAAATCCTGAAATAGTTGTAAACTGAAATGAAAAACTACCAAATTTATAGACTTTAAACTTTCTTTGTGCTCACGGATGTAGATCTTTAACTCAAAAGTCAAAAGATCAAATAAGGCCCTGAGCAATGCACCTACTTTCCCTGTTTGGATCCTTAACCAAAGGACCAAAGTGGGATCTTACACAAGGTACCCACTTTCCTTGTGGATATGGATCCTTATCCAAAAACTAAAGTGGAGTCTTCAGCACAGCACACCACACCACCCACTTTCTTTGTAAATACACACAACAACCACTTTGCTTATAAATACACACAACAACCACTCTGCTTATAAATACGGGTTCTTGACCAACAGACCAAATTGGGTTTTCAGAAAAACACCCAATTTGCTTGTGGATATGGGATCTTAACCAAATAACCAAACTAAGCCTTTAGCAAGTACTAGTAGACTTGTTGTAGAATCAAGGTTTTAGAATGAAAATTATTATCCAAAAATTATGCATGTTCACTATCATATAGTGCATTTTTCTTGAGCCCCATCACAGCCCATTTCACACCATGCAAGATCATTGATTCAAAATGGAACCACAAGTATACAGAAATATAATTTGTATGCAAGGATTAAACTAATGGGCAAGGCTGATCAAAAAGGCACTGTAATTAAAACAGGGGAAAAGATACAAAAGGCCACAGGCAATGGCTTTTGGGAGGCTGTTCATATTCATGAAAAACTCCTCCATGTTTGTCAGCTCAAAGCCAAAGCATCTCTTCCTCTGCAATCTGCTTGTAATGGCTTACAGCAGGTAGCAAAAAATTTGTTTTGGGATTGCTCTTCACTAAAGCATGGTCCGAGTTTCCTTCCTTCTTTGTGTGATGGAATAGGCTGGTGCATGCCAATGGTATGCCTCTGGCTCTTTCTCCAAAGTTCAAGGAAAAATTCTTGTTGAAGAAAGGAACCAGGAAGATGGCAGACCTTTGAGAGATGGCTGGCCAGCATTGGAAAAAACGGTTTAGTAAGCCACAAAACAGTATTTCTGTTGTACAGGGGTAGTGTAGAAGGAGCTTTTAATCAAAATCATAGTTGAGAAAATTGGAATCAGATCGGAATCGGCATGGAAAAAGAATCGGGAATCAACAAAAAAAAAGCCAAAAAAAGACAATCTTTTTTCATGCATATCACAGTTTTTTTGGGGAAAAAATCGGCAAAAACTGAGAAAAATCGGCCAGGCTGTGAATCGGGAAAAATTGGCTCGAATCAGGATTTTTTTTTGCAGATTTTTTCAACTATGATCAAAATATCCACTGGTCTCGCCTGTAGTCTCTTCAAAGATTGGAATTGGCATGATGACCATCATATTCTACAGTTTTTGGTCAAGTCTCTCTATAGATCAGTCAATAGTTGCTTTCAAATAGCAAGCTTAAAGAGCCTATCCCGCATGCTCTGAATGCTGACATTTGAAAAATCAAAGGCAGAATCTTCTGCTCAGCTTCTTGCATGGCAAGTCATACATTAAAAACTTCCCACCGTGGTCCTTTTGGTGAAATTTGACATCGCTGCTAAGTCTTGTGCACTTTGTGAACGGCCGTTTTCTGGACATGTAGATCTGCGAAGAGGATGTGGTCCTTGGTTACTTCTTTGTGTCCAGCCATGCTTCATGTCAATCTGTCCTGGTAGTACGTACTGTCAGGCTTCTCCAAACAGTTAAATTTAATTTCAGAAACATTTAGACAGCTAGTTATCAGATATATTTGGTTTTTACATTGCTATGTTAGTCTTAATGGCTCCCATTTTCCTTTGGAGGTTGGAAACTTCGAAATTTGCAGGCAGCTGCAATAAAGAAAGTCAAAACTTGTTTTCAATTGATGGAATTGCAGGCACAGGTGAATGCATTAGCAAGGAATCAGAAGGCAATCAAGAAGCAGATGGCAAACATGTTTTTCCACACTGCCTCTATTCAGCAGACTTGGGTGCCTAGAATGCATTAGCAAGGACTCAAACGAAACTATTGTCTTTGTTGTGCTTTGAATCAGCATAAAGGCTCTTATGGTTTCTAAACTGCTGTAATTGTATTCTACAGTACCCCAAAAAAATTTACAAAATGGACTCAAACAAAATTTCTTTAAGAAGTATGTGGGTATCAGAAAAAATCACCAGTAGATAGAGAAGAGATGAGAAAAAGATGGTCCAGTAGCGACCCAAGTAGGAATCTGCAACAAATGCTCCAAGGAGGGGCAGCATGGATGCCCAACCAGACCAGACATTGACATTTTTGGCAGCAGCAGCAGTGCTCTCATGCATCACATTTGTGAGGTAGGTGACCAAATTGGAAGCAATCCCATAGTAGGTCAGCCTCTCCGCAATTTCCACACCAATGATGAAGAGGGATGCAGTCCACCCCCCAGTGAGGAGCCTGCTGACAGGCCTGCCCTTGAGGTCTGTGGATCCATCCTCAACTATGTTATTGTTTGGGATCTTCAACAGAGGGGATTCTCGCGAGGGAACCTGCTCCATGGTTAAGTGGTGGGCGCGTGCCTGTCGAGTTTCCTTCGTTTTCTAATGGGATATTTCTGTGATGGAATTTCATTCCACATTAATACCTCCTCGCTGTCCCAACTTCTTATTTCCACGTGATTTTTCAAAAGAACTGATGCTACTCTGTCCATAGCCACCATTTTATTCCAATGTCAAAACCTTCCTGCAAGGAAACGTGTGCAGCTCCACAGTCGTATATTTGATTCTCTTAACAGATTTAAGAAGAAGGCGTGGGACACAAGGTAAATTACCTAATCAGGAACACAATTTGCAATAGAGCCACATACGTAGTCAAGATTCTCCCAATGACTAATTTCTTTTCATCTTTTCACGCAATCATATTTAACAGGATGATATTTTTTCCACCCGGCAATTGCTGATTAAAGAATTTGTATACACTCATCCTATATTCTCTTTCTTATTTGGATTCTTAGTACCTACTAGCATCTGGTTGGAAAGTTTATAGGATTGATGGCCTTCTTCTTGTCTGAACGGACCATTACGATGTTTTTTTTTTTTTAATAGATTATTGTTTTCGTAGACATAAAATTTTATTCCTGCTTTTAAGTAGATTTATAAACCTCCAAATATAACCAATATCCCACTCAAACCAGGCTTAAAATGTGACACACAAATGCCTATATTTAAAGAAGTACAGAATATTTGTTTCTACCATTGATTGTATATATAAATATGAAATAACAGCCACAATTTAAAGCCCATAATACATACTTATACTGTGAAGATTTCCTCCAAAGTTGGAAAAGTATGATTTTATTTTTAATTACAATTTAAAATTGAGTGCAAAACACAAACTTATGTTCAATAAATGAATGCGTTTCCCTCCAAAGTTTGAAACTTGTGGTTTTATTTGCAGTGCTCCATAAGTTGAAATAGTGTTCAGAGCTAGAGATCTTTTTAATAAGTTGAAATAGTGTTGAGGGTTAGATCTTTTTCTTTTTATTTTTTATTTATTTATTTTTAATTGGTGAAAGGGGTTTTAAAAGGGTTTCCGAGTTTTTTACAAAGTTAGAAATAAAAATAAAGAACAATGTTCAATAATATATGGAGAGCAACATCAAACTAAACAAAATACACCAACTAAGAAGAGCAAGAGAAAAACAGGGTACGCAGACCCAAAATCGGAAAACAAGTTTCAAGAAACCAACACAACAAGCCTCAGGAAGCAATTTCCCTAAACAACAAAATAAAGGAACAAGCAACTCACTTTATGACTTTTTGCCTCGTCTTAAATTTTTCTTCATCGAAGCAAGGAGTTCACAATCCAAGGAGGGTTCATCATCAAATTTTTGAGAACACCCGCTCACCATCGTCGCCTCCACCTGATGAGTTGATACCTTGCAATTTGGGCATTTGCATCCTGGCTCCAGCCATCTTTCAAACAGGGTCTGCCACTCAGATCCTTTAGAACTCAGACCCTTTTTGGGTAAGCGTCCATTCTTCTTAACACTGCCAACAACAGCCAAGCATTTCTACGGCTCAGAAACCAGAGTTTCGAACAGAAAGGGAACAACGGGGGACAAAGCCTCAAGAGGAAGAGACTCCTCATTCACAAGACAAGAGACTTGATTAGGATCAGTGGAAGCTTTTGGACTATTCAAAATATGTCCCTGGCCATGGGAGGGTCAATCTTTCTTTTTATTGCTACCCACATCAATCTTAGATTTTTCTTGACTTCCAATGTTGGACTAGGACATGAGGGACCAGATCTGATGGGGGATGGAGGGACATCACAAATTTGGTCTGAGTCTTCAGTAGGGATATTGGGGGGCTCAAGGGCTCCAAAAAAACTTGTAACTGTGGTTTTGGTGACTTGGTCACTTAGAGGTAAGAAAGGATGGATTAGGACTCTCAGTTAAGGGGTGTACTTGATTGGGAATGTCCTCAGAAAGTGAAGGCGCTCGAGGCTGAGTGGTTGCTTGCTTGCCCTTATCAATCTGGTTATTTCTCTATGAATTGCATAGTTTGACCACTTTTTGGGCCTTTCCTGTCACCCTGTCCATCCTTCTTTTTCATTTTTTTCCTCAAATATGGGCATTGAGTTCTGAGGTGCCCCTGTTTTTGGCATTCAATGCAAAATGCTGGTTTATTCTCATACTTTACTGCTTGTCACCTGTGATAGGGCCCTCAAGTGAGATCAACGTAGGTGGAGAGCTTTGAGTAGTCGGGTTCTTGCTTTAGTAGTCGAATCTATGGCAACCAGTTCTCCAATGGTTTGAGCTATGCCTTTAAGAATCCTAGTGTGCCAAAACTGAGCTGGTAGACTAGGAAGTCTGATCCAAATTGGTGTCATATTTATGCTCTGAGTCTCAGGGTCAAAATCCTCTCCCCACCTTCTCAAGAAGAGACTTCTTCGATCGAAGAACCAGGGTCGGCCAGTGATCATGAAAAAACCTCTAGGAAGGGCAACCAAATCCAGATTGCCACTGGGCCACCATTTCGTGAAAGCCCATTTTCAAACAAACTCAATGTTTGGAATGATGACCTCTCTGCTAGAAATTGTGAGAGGGATTGAGTCTTGATTGATGGGTATGGATGACCCTAAATCGAATCAGACTTTATCCGCAAAGGAACCAAAAGGAGAATTCCAAGGAGGGTTTGACGGGGTTTCCTCCCAACCTTAGAGGTTTCCAAGTCCCCATCCAGATTTTCAACATCTTCTCCATTGTCAAGATCCTCGTCATCGATTGAAGGTCCACCATGGTTCTCAACCCCTCCAAGTTGCCCGCCTGATCATCTGCATGATTTTCCACCTTAAGAAATTCAAATTTCTAAAATTTCCTCGCTCCTCAAGATCACATGCTCCTCAAGAGGAGTTAAAATATGTTTGACTTCAATTTAAATTAAGATTTCATATAATTTAAAATAATTAAATTAATAATATATTGCTTTTATCGTATGGCTGCCAATTTTTTTAAGGAAGACATTCTGATCTTGTCAAAAATATATGTGCAATTGTTAAAATGTTATAATAATATTGCGTGAGATAATTGTTTCAATCTCATAAAACCTATTAATATTGTTATACGCTGTTTATAAATAATAAATCAAAAATTAATTTTATTTAAAATAAAATATTAGAACTACAGCTTTCATTACCTCATCTCATTAAATAAAACATTAGAACTACAGCTTTCATTACCTCATCTCATTAAATAAAACATTAGAACTACAGCTTTCATTACCTCATCTCATTTTTGCATGAAAGCTTAATTTTAAGCATGTGGCAAGTTATAAAGGTCCATTAAAATAGTCCGAAGCATTATTTTTATTTTTTATTGTTTTTAAATTATAAATTTTAGTTATTTGTTTTTGTTATGAAATGAAAGATTTTAATTAGATTCGCGAGACCCAAATATGGTTTATGGGACCTTAAATATGGAAGTACAAGTACTCAAATCATATCATATGATTTTTAATATCTTTGAGAAGGTTGTTCCTTCTCCTTGTTAATTTGGGTTAGCAATTTCTTTTTTTATTTTATTGTCTTCAAATAAATTTATCATAAACTCGTTCCCAAGTGTTTTTTGTATTTGTTACAGATATCTGAAAAATTCAGGCATTTATAGATGAAGTGTTCCTCTGTCTCTACTACCCCTGTGCTGCATAGAGTACATATCCTTTCTTCCCATGTGCTGCATAGAGTACATATCCTTTCTTCCCATGTGCTGCATAGAGTACATATCCTTTCTTCCCATTGTTCTTTGGGCGTTGTCCATCTCCCTATTTCACATCTAAGCCTATGAGAGCTAGTCCTTATTTGAGCAATGAGGATTTTTTCCTTCCACTTGATTTCAGCACCTATATACGCTTTTTCCTTGTGGTCATATGTTGGGTTAAAATTTGCAATATAATATTGTTTTTTCCTCGCATTTTTCCACATTCCACTTTTCAACTTTTCATTCACATAATTTTTTGTCTTTGTTGAAATTTGGGCATTCATTTATGTTTGATTTCCCAACGTTTCATCCATTTCTGATTTTGTTTCATCCATGTATTATTTCGCCTATGCAACTCTTCGTCCCTAGTTGCCCTAGGCCATCTATCATCTTTCATGTTTTCTATTTTTTTCAAGTAACATAACAACTTGGTCATAGCAATTGCTTCTAAAGGGAACATTCCAGTTTCAGCTAGAATAATTTCATAAGGGGTTGTGGCCTTAATTTCGAGAAAATTTGTGATCAAATATTTTTGAATTCTTTCTATTTGCCTCCATTTTGCATTTGTTGTGCCACTAGCCCACACCTCGCAACCATACAACAAAACCGGTGTAACAAGTAGACCAAATAAGACCTTGGTGGTCTTCCACTCCCACAACTCGGCATTCCTACACCTGTTTTGAAGTGCATATAGTGCTCTCCAACCACTTTGAGTTCTTTTCATCCTACATGTATTCCAATTAAGTTTGTCATGAAAATCTATGCCCAAGTATTTGTATTCTACTACTACCTCAAGCAGTTCTTCTACAAACTGAAATTCAAGTTGTTGCTTCTTCTTTTTTGTTGAAAAAATCATTATTTTTATTTTGCTCGTGTTCACCTGCATCCCAAATTCTTTACAAAAGAGTTCTAGAGCTTGAAGGTGATCTTTACAAAAGAGTTCTAGAGCTTGAAGGTGATCTTCTAGATCTTTGCCTGTTTTGACCACAAGAATTACATCATCTGCATACACGAGGAGTTTTACCACATATTTGGTTAAGTGCACACCCTTTTTCCCAAATTTGTTTATCCATTCTTCTAACTTGTCAATGAACAACCCAAATAAGGTCGAAAACCCTTCTGTTCTGATTTTAGCCTTTACATGCTCATATAATCTGTGAATTGCTGCCCCGTATTAAATTGGAACCTCTATCTCTTCCATTCTATTTCATAATTTTTTCATTAAACATAGCATCTATGAAACATTAAATGAATTTTGATTAAGTATTAGTTCTTTCACTATTCTTTAATCATATTAAAAAAAATTAAAAGTGATTTGCAGATGGTTACAACAAAAGACTGAGAAGTAGTTGTCGCATGCATTTAAGATGTTTAAAGGTAATTAATACCTTGATTGTATTTGTGGTTTTGTAAACTACGGAAAGCAGATGGTGAATAATCTACGGAATTTCAAGCAAAAAGTACACACTAAGTCTATATAGTTTACCAAAAAGATAGATAATTATCTTGATTTTATAACTTATTTTAAAACGTATTTTAAAGAGAGGTTATAATGGTGATATATATAGGATTTATATTTTTTTTTATTTGGTTATTGCGAGAAAGTTCTACGGTCCAAGCTCATTGTTGAGTAGTTTTATTTCAACCATGACCTCTCGTAAAGTCATATCAGAGCTATATTTATTAAGAGATAATTTAACACAAAACCACCACACACCCATCCCTTCACACACTCGCCCGCACCCCACACCGCGGTTTGAACCTTGAACCTTTCGAAAAAAAACCAAAGCCCCGAACCATTGAGCTATATAGGATTTATATTAATATGAGATAATTAATTTTTTTGAACCTTGGACCTCCTGAAAAAAAAAACGCTAAAGCCCCGAACCGTTGAGCTATATAGGACTTATATTAATATGAGATAATTAATTTTTTATTTTGAAATTGTTTATTATAATTATAGTGTTGTTAGACGGCCTGGCCGAGTGTGAGGGGGTGGGTGTGTGGTGGCTTTGTGTTAAATTCTCTATCGATAAGCTCTCGGTTTTACGAGGGAACATGGTTGGGAGGACACTGCTCAACCATGTGCCTCGGTCACAGAGGTTTCTTACAATAACCAAATTAAAAAAAAAAAATTATAGTGTTGTTAGATAATTAAAAAATATATATATATATATTACACAAGAAACTTATACAAACTCTTGTTTAATAGAGAAAGGTAAACTTAACAAATTGCTTATGGAACTAAACTTAACAAGCACTTAGTTGTTACCATAGTGTAAAAAAATTTAGGATAAAGCACAAGTTTTTTTGAAAGGGGTCTCCAAAGATATACAATTACAATATTTCAAAAATAAAGCACGAGTTATAATGTCTCAACAAGCAAAAAAAAAATTATTATTTAATATGGTTACATTAATTAATTTAATATATATAATAAATTATATAAAAAATGATAAATTAATTAATTTAATATATAAAATGTTACACTAAAAAAACATTGATTTAGAACATGAATATATATAATAAATTATATAAAAAAATGATAAATTAATTAATTTAATATATAAAATGTTACACTAAAAAAACATTGATTTAGAACACTAAAGTGCAGCAGCGAGTGCGGGCTAGGAGTAAGTGTAGCAGCGAGCGTCGAGCTGGGAGTAAGTGTAGCAGCGAGTGTCGAGCTGGGAGTAAGTGTAGCAGTGAGCGTCGAGCTGGGAGTAAGTGTAGCAGCGAGCGTCGAGCTGGGAGTAAGTGTAACAACGAGTTTGAGTAACTGCAACTGAAAGCGAGTGCGAGTGACTACAACCAAAAGTGAGTTGGGAGTAAGTATGCAAGCCCGGAGCCAATGAGATTAGAGAGGGAGTGTGAACCAAGACGAAGTGTGACGCGAGATTCAATCATGGCAGAAGAGTGACAGGTTCATCCGAAGTGCATCAATGCTTCAAATCCTTACCATGAATGTGTGGAACATTATTTCCAAAAAATTGTTGAAGACAAGGAACGCTAGGAAAAAAAGAGACAAGGGCAATTGTGAGCTAAGAGGGAGTGCAAGTTGGGAGTGAGCACGAGGCAGGAGAGAGTGCGAACCAAAAGGGAGTGCAAACTAAGAGGGAGTGCAAGCCAGGATTCAATCATGGCGAAAGAGTGGCAGGTTCATCCAAAGTGCATCAATGCTTCAAACCCTTACCACAAATGCATGGAATATTATTTCGAAAAAATTGTTGAAGCGAAGGAACGCCAAGAAAAAGAAGAGACAGGCAATTGTAAGCCAAGAGTGAGTGCAACCCGGGAGCAAGTGTGAGGCAAGAGAGAGTGCAAGCTGGGAGCAAGAGCAAGTGCAAGAAGAGAGGGAGTGTGAACCAAGAGGGAGTGCAAGCCAAGAGCAAGCCCCATTAGCTATTGTGGAAGGAAAGTCATTTTTGAAAGCCCTAATGGGAAGTCAAGATGCCCTAGCTAGAAATCAAAATACCCTTGTTGGAAGTATGAAGGCCCAATATGGAGATAAGCAAAAGAGCGAATACATGGTAAGTTTGATCCAGATAGTAGATGGTGCACCAAATGTAAGTATCAAGGATGAGATGATTGAGCATGATATACTGGTTCTTAAAAGTAGAGGGCTAATATGTAAGTTCCATAGATCATTGCCAAGGTTTTTGGAGATTCAAAATTGGATCAATTGGAAGTGGGTACACCAAAAGTAAGTATCAAGGATGAGATGATTGAGCATGATATAATGGTTCTTAAAAGTAGAGGGTTAATATGTAAGTTCCATAGATCATGGCCAAGGTTTTTGGAGATTCAAAATTGGATCAAGTAGAAGTGGGGATTGAATTCAAATTATTTTGTGACTTTTCTTCCTAAAGGTTTTTTCCTCATCATCTTTTCCAGTTCATAAATTAGGGATAAAATAATGGTTAGTGGTTCATGGTTTATGGGAAGAGATGCACTTTATTTGAGACCATGGAATGAAAATTTTTCAGTTGAGATAAAAACTATTAAGAAGCTTCTAGTGTGGGTTAGGCTTTTTGGACTTCCATATCAACTTATAAATAAGGATGTTTTGAAAAATATTGGAAATACCCTAGGGGAATTCATCAAGGAAGGACCAACAACTAAGGAGCAAATGCATGCTATCTAATCGAATATGTGTTGTTATGGATATTTCAAAAACTTTGCCACAATCCATTAATATTAAATTTGAATCAAGAGAATGAGATCAACAAGTAGAGTATGAAAATATTGCATTTCGTTGCCACAATTATTTTGGGATTGGACACATGGCAAGAGTTTGCAAAGTAAAAGCTATTTTTAGTTGAGACAAAAACTATTAAGAAGCTTCTAGTGTGGGTTAGGCTTTTTGGACTTCCATATCAACTTATAAATAAGGATGCTTTGAAAAATATTGGAAATACCCTAGGGGAATTCATCAAGGAAGGACCAACAACTAAGGAGCAAATGCATGCTATATAATCGAATATGTGTTGTTATGGATATTTCAAAACCTTTGCCACAATCCATTAAGATTAAATCTGAATCAAGAGAATGAGATCAACAAGTAGATTATGAAAATATTGTATTTCATTGCCACAATTGTTTTGAGATTGGACACATGGCAAGAGTTTGCAAAGTAAAAACTATGAAGAAAGAGACAAAAAATTATAGCCATGAGATAAAATTCAAGATGAAGCAAAAAAATCATTCACTAATAGAAGCTATATCAAACAAAGGATATTCCACTCCAAAAGAAGAGGCAAAGAAATTCTATCGACAACATCAATTGGCAAGTTTAGAAGGAATTAATGGTGCAAAAGAAGATGTGGAGATAAAACCCAAAACAAAGATAGCAAAAAAGGTCAAGTTCATTCCAGGTAAATCATCTTCATTTTCCTCAAGTAGTATAGAATCCTCTTCAGGTAATAAAAGTGAAAGTGGTGAAGATGTTATCCCTTGCATTTTAAGGTTTCAATAGCAGAATAATATAGAAATGAGGTTGGAGGAAACCCATAACAATTTAGGGTTTTTAGGGCAGAATAAGAAGGCAATTTCTACAAAAGAGCATCCTTGCACTTTAGGGTCTCCAGGGAAATATAAAGAAAAGTGTGCTTTTGAGGTTATTCCTTGCACTTCAAATCCTTCAAGTCAAGACAAACCTAAAGATGATAAGTCTTACTATGAGGAGTGTGAGAAGATTGAAGAGATTGATGAAGATGAAAGTATTGTTGAGAATGAAAAAAGAGAGGAAGACCCAAGAAGCAAAAACAAAGAGAAAAAGAAACACAAAGGGATATTGATACAGAAAAACAAAAGCAAATATCACAAGTGTTAACAAGAAGTGGGGCTAAACCCACAAATATAATAAAAAAAATAACAATGAAAATAATATCTTGCAATATTAGGGGAATGAATAAGAACCCTAAAAAAAGGTATTAAGAAATTGTGAGGTTGTTATAGACAAGATATTTTTGGATATAGAAGTTGGATAGCAAATATTTTAACCATTTGCAATATTGAATTTCATCTTGGCAGAATATAAATTTTTGAAGGCATTTGATATAAAAGGAGTTGATTGTGGAAACTTAGCAGTTTAAGAAAGATGAAGAATATTTTTGATAGAAGGGTAAATGAAGAATATTTTCGATAGAAAGACAAAGTTGAATATGCTTTAATTAACTTGTTAGAAATGTAATGAGAGCAATGTAATGTTTTGTTTTCGTAATGGGAGTGGCCCCCAATAGAAGCCACATATAGCTTATTAAAAAAAATGTTGTAATAAAAAAGAAAATAAAAAAAAATATTTTTATAACAATAAAATTTAATTTATACAAGATAGTAAGATGAAGAATTACTTCAGAAAAGTATTTATAAAAGTTAACTATGAAAACAACTAAAAGTATAATAAATATAATATAATCAAATAATTTGTATAATATTTTAGACTATCTTATGTTAGTAATATAAAAAAGAATTTATTTTTTACCAACTATATATATCACAGTTTTCTTTCTCAATACAAAATAAAATCATGTTAAAAGTAGCACATCCAATTAAAATTGAGTAGGTACAACTATTAATAAAAACTACAAATAAAATGAGCGGCAATTACCAATTGATTTTTTTTTTTTTTGTAAAAAGGATTAATAAATTAAATTAGTTGAAAATTAGATTACATCTCCTACCTTTCCAGGATTGAAGGCTTTTAAGCCAAGTTTTAACAGAGGATGTGGGACTATTCTCCCTCACATCTAATCTACTACAACTATCTATACAAAAAAAGAGTAACCATGTAAAGCAAGGATATATAAATCTAGATACAACAAGCAATACTATCATCAATGGTAAGAATGGAAAAAAGAGCTTCCTTGGTCCGTTGAGGCCACCATCTAGGAGGATATCCATAGCAAGTGAAGTCTCCTCGATCAAGAGCCTAGTTAGCCATTGCATCTGCCACCTTGTTCTGATCTCTAAAGATGTGTATGAACTCCACTATCTCAAAGCGTTGTTGGGTCATCTGTATTTGCTCAAGTATTCTCTGTATTCTCCAATATTTATTCTTTTGCTTGCCTGGTCCTTTTAAGTGGTTAATCATAATTTGGGAGTCTGATTCCACCTAAATTTTCCTCCACCCCACCTTCAGAGCCTCCTGTAATCCCCTTAAGATGGCATATCCCTCTGCCAGGTTATTGGATAAGATACCTAGGTTTTTTGTGAAGATAAAAGCAAGGGCACCATTTGAGAGGTGGCCTATTCCCCCATACTCGCTCTTCCTAGATTTCCCCTTGAGGCTCCATCCGTATTAATCTTACCTAGTCCCTCTGGAGGAGGTTTCCAATTCCTAGTTCTGATTACTTGTGCATGATTTGGGGTTACCCTTTTTGATGTGACCACCATTGGAGACACTTGTAATCTAGATATTATCTGAATCCACTTTTGGTTAGGATTTTGGGGCTCTTTTAATAGGTATTGGATTGACTCCCTCATATTGGCTATGATCCTTTGCCAGACAAAGTGGTTGTCTCTGTACTCCTAGTTGAAGATACGATTATTTCTCTCCTTCCACAAATTCCACAAAAGGAGAGTCATCCCCACCCAAAAAATATGTTGAGTGGGTTGGTCCATTTCCTCCCATTTAGGCCACTCCCTCCAAAGTTGTTCTATAGAAGATATCTCAAACCAACGGATGCCTAGCAAAGTTGCCATTTGTTTCCATAGTTTGATTGTGATGGGGCATTCTATAAAAAGGTGAGAGATTGTTTCCTCATTCTCCCAACACATCTCACATCTGAAAGGCCCATGCATCCCTCTTTTCATCAATTGTTCCCCTATTAGCACCCTTCTATGAAGTAGAAGCCAAATGAAGAATCTAACTTTGGGCCAAAGGTTTTGTGCCCACAACTGCGTGAATATATCACTTAATAGGCTTGGGGTACTCTGATAGAGGGCTAAGTATCCAGAGGCAATTGTATATTCACTCTAATTTTTCCTACCCCAACCAAGAGTATCCTCCTCTTGAGACCATGAGAGTGATCTCGTCTGGATGGTCCTATAGATTTCTTTTCTCTGATCCTCTAGGATTTGGATTGGCCACTCCTCTATTGGGATCCATTGCCTTCCTACCTCCCAACTACTGCTTTGAGGCTTACAGTATTTGGCTACCTTAACCCAATTGTTTCTATGAAGATTCTCCATCAACGGTCTCCAAGTTGGGAATTGAGTTATTAGAGGAGGATGACCATCCCACGAATCTGTCCAAAAGTTAGCCTTCTGTCCATTATGGATAATCTAGAACAATCTTTCCTTGATCATATCCTCTCCTATTCTAAGTCCCATTAAGATGGGAGATCCTCTGCTAGGAAGCAAAAACTAGATAAGCTCTGTCGGGGTTTTATTCTCTGCATATTTGGCCCTCAAAATTTGAGCCCACAATTCCTCAAGGGATTTTAGCAATCTCCAATATAACTTAGCCACCAGTGCCTTGTTATTCTTGACAACTGATCTGATTCCTAGTCCTCCCTCCTTTTTTGTAAACATAAAGTATCCCATTTCACTAGTGCCCATTTTTGTTCTTCCTTGACTCCATTCTAGAGGAATCTATAACTTATTTGATCCAATTCTTTAAGAACTGCCTTGGGGATAGCTAGCACTAAGGAGACATAAATAGGTATGGCATTGAGGATTGCTTTTATCAGGGTCATCCGTCCTCCTGTAGAAAGCCACCTATTAGTCCATTTTCCCAATTTGGCTTTCACTCTCTCTGATAGCCAAGTCCATTCCTCCTTTTTTGCCTCCCAATTATAAGTGGAATTCCTAGGTAGGTGATTGGAAGAGATGTCTTCTTGTATCTCAATTTATCCAACAACATTATCTCCTGCCTAGGTGAGCAATGGAAAAATATGACCTTGGACTTTTCTTCATTTATAAGTTGTCCAGTCGCTTTTGTAAACCATCCTAGAATCATTTTAAATCTGGAGGTCTCCCTTGCTATTGCTTTTCCTAATAATGTAGAGTCATCAACAAATTGTAGGTGAGTAATTGGTTTAGCTCTAGTTGCTATTATTATTCCCTCCAAAGCTCTAGTTTCCCTATCCTTAGCTAATGTTTTGCCCAAACATTCAGCCAATATGATGAACAAGTATGGGGATAAGGGGTCTCCTTGCCTGATACCTCTGGAAGCTGTAAATAGTTGGGTAGGAGCTCCATTTACTAGAACTAAATAGGATACCAAGGAAATACATCCCTTGATCCATTCTACCCAATCACCCAAGAATCCAAATTGTCTCATCACCTTTAGGAGGAAGTGCTAGTCAACTCTATCATATGCTTTGGATAGGTCTAACCTAATAAACATGGAGGGTATTTTTTGTACCTGCATAGAGTGGATGGCCTCCTGAGCTAAGACTATCTCATCCAAGATCTATCTTCCTTCCACAAAACCACCCTATTTCAGAGAAATAATTTTGTGAAGAAGAGGTTTGACCCTTTCTGCCATGATCTTAGTGATAATTTTATATAGGACATTACAAAGGGCAATTGGTCGATAGCCAGAGATGTGTTCAGACTCCTGGGTTTTGGAACCAACACTATATATGTCTTGTTCACCTCTTTGAGCACCACTTTGGCTATCCTAGCCTCTTCTACCACTTCCAACAGTTCTTCCTTAAGGATATCCTAAAATTCTTGGTAGAATTCTATGGGAAATCCATCTGGGCCTGGAGTTTTGCCTTTTTGCATCTTGAAAACTACCTGTTGTAGTTCTTTGGCAGTAATTGGGGTAGTCAAAGTTACATTATCTTCCTCTGTGATGAGAGAAGGAATCTCTTGGAGTACTTCCTATTGTGCCTCTTGGTTTAGTGGTTCTGCCTTAAAGAGTTGGGAAAAGTATTCTCTTGCTATATCTTTCATCCCATCCCATGTGTGTATTGAATCACCCACAACTATTTTTAGGGAAGAGATGAAATTGTGCGACTGCCTTGCTAGGAGAGATTTATGGAAGAAGCTAGTGTTCCTATTATTTTTGGTTCCAAATTTCATATTTTAACCTATAATTTAATTAGAAGTTGTGTGAGACTTAAAGATCTTCTCTATGTATTGACAAATGTGCAAATATCATTTATTGCATGTGGATAATGCAAAGAGGACCCCAAATAATCTTGGGGTAATGTCCTCTTATAGGATGATTTCAATATCTTTCTCTTCCAGATCATGAATGCATCTTCTGTATGTAAAGTCGTGGACTATAATATCACTAGGCTTATGATTGCTTTTGTTGTTGTCAATGGCACTTTCCTTCCATATTTATTGATTGTACTCGACTTCATAATTATCGAGCATGGAGTAGGGGCTAGTGGTATTGTATGATGATGTTTGTGGCCTTGTAGGATTGTTTATCATATAGTTCCTTTAGGGTCTTTAGTATTACCCCATCATGTACTCTATCGGTCTAGTATGCATTCCTCAATTTTAGTTTTCTTTTCAATGTGACTACAATTATCATCTTTAAATCCAATGGTCATGCTAATGCTCTTTGGACAATTTTCACATTGCTTGGCATGTTGGTGATTGACCTAGTTAAGCCTATTTATAGGCATTTGAATTTGCATTGTCTAATTTGTTCAAATGTGACATGAGGTGGCATAAGTCTTTCTTCAAGAAATTGAGAGCTTTGAAATAAAAAGGAGCAGTTTGTTTTGTAGTATATGATCCAAGCTTTCAGAATGAATGTCCTCTTATCATGTGGATGTTTTTCATGATGCTGACTAGAGTTATGAAACTTAGCTAGTTTTTGAAAAAATCATGAAGTCTACTTTCAATTCAGTCTTCCTGCTCTTTTTTAAATTGGTTTGACAAGTTTTTTTTGGACTCTTTGAAATTTTTTTTTACTAGCGAGTTTTCTTTTAACTTAAGAGTCCTAAAAGAAACTCGGTCATGGCACGAAAAAGAAAGAAAACAACATATAAACTTTTTTTCAACTTGGCCTCTTTTTTTTATTTCCATTTGGAGAGTGCATAGGGAGAAGGTGAAGTTAGACCAAAAAACACACATTTGCATCCTAAACAAAAAAAATTCCAAAATTTGAAAAAATCTAACCACCTTGCAGTTACACTTGAGGTAAAAACAAGTTTCACAATGCTTAAACCCTAGGTTTTTGTTTCTTTTTCCTCTATGTGATGATTGTTTCCATGTGTAGCCACATTGAAATAAAGTGATGGAGAAAAATGACTCAACTTGGAAGTATGGAAGGGATGGTGTAAAAATGGGGAAACTTCACTACAATTTGTGTGATGAAAGAGTTTTTGGAAGTATGGAAGGGATGGTGCAAAAAAGGTAAACTTCACCATAATTTTTATGATGAAAGAGTTTTTTTAGGCATAAATCGCCTCAAATACCACTTGGTGAGGATATCTAGCCATAATGTCAAGCCATGTCAAAATGTGGAGCTTGAGATTATAAGAAAATGCAATGTCCTCCTATCATACTATAAAGAGAAGAAATAATTGAAAAAAAAACAAGTGAAGCAATGACTACTAATTCTTCTTGACCTCCTAGAAACGGTAGTAGCAGTGTCTTTAGCCATTTTCAACAACACTGCCATGGATTGAGTCCACCAATAGAACACCTAGGAAGTGGGACAAAGAAGTCATTTTTTGTGGAATGTTCCACTGCAAGATCACAACCCACGCTTAAGGGTATGACCCACACTTAAGGGTATGACTACATGGAACCAAGAGAGGCACAAGACTGTAAGAAAGGCTTGTACAAGATTTTAGTATTTTTTGACATTCCCTTCAATGTGAAGAGGTATCTATATTGGTAGGGAATGGTAGATGCCATCACCATTTGTGGCCCAATATTTATGGTGCCCACGTATGATGATTTTAGGGGCCCTCTCCTTTAGGAATCTATGGAAGATATCCAATTTTTGGTTAAAGAACACAAGGTATGGAGAAAAATGGATCACACTATCACATCCAATGGGTGGACCAATCAGAAGAATCATACATTAATTAATTTTTGGTTGCTTCTATAAGAGGAATTGTGTTTCTAAAGTGAGTGGATGCATCAACACATTTAAGAGTACCAAAATGCTAGCTAGGTTATCGAAGGAGGTTGTGTTGTAGGTGAGGGAGGATAACATTATCCAAGTGATCACAGACAACACAACACATGTGACAATTGGAAGAATTTTGGTGGAGAAATTCCCCATGATTTTTTGGACACCATGTGTAGCCCATTGTCTAGTTTTGCTTCTCGAAGACATTAGGAAATTACCTAGGGTATCTAAGGTTGTAAATAAGGCCAAATGTATTACAAAACTCATATATAACCATACGTGGGTTCTCTAGTTAATAAGGGAGTTCACTAATAGAAGGGAGCTTGTGGGAGCTAGAATTACATGATTTTCCACAAGCTTCATTACATTGCAAAACCTCTTTGATGCAAAGGGGGCATTGAAGAGGATGTGTGTGAGCAAGAAATGAAGTGGAGCAACTATTGCTAAATATCCACTCTCTAGTCAAAGCCAAAGAGTGTACAATTATGTGTTTGAGGAACCCTTATGGAAATCTATGAATGAGGCAATTAAGGTACAAAAGTTTTTTTTTCCAATTGTAAATTTTAAATTATAATCCAAATTTCAAATAGTTAAGTTGCTTAGACAACTATGAATGAGGCAATTCAGCTATAAGACTTAAGTTGTTTATTTTTTTCTTTCTTTTTTATAGTTTTCCATTTGCAAATTTTAAATTGTAATCCAAATTTCAAATAGCTAAGTTGCTAACAATAACTAAGACCTTTCATTTGACTTCAAGTGCTAAAGCCTTTGGTGAGGGTTCTTCATCTTGTTGACGGGGAAAGATCACCGATGGGATACCTATATGAGGCCTTGGATAGGGCCAAAAAGATAATTGCCTCATTTTATAACTATTCCAAACCCAAATACAATCCCACTTGGGAATTGATTGACCGATGATGGACTTATCAGCTCCATAGCCCACTACATGTAGTGGGGTACTACCTCAACCGCAAATTCTTTTAGGATTATTCATTTGAGGCTGACTATGAGGTGATGTCAGGCTTTCAACAATGCCTTACCCAAATGGTGCTAGATGAGGACACTTGCAATATGATACAAGATGAGTTGGAAGATTATAAGAGATGTGAAGGCTACCTTTTCACAAATCCACAGTACATTCGGGAAAGGGCAACGTAGAGGCTAGACAACCCTTATGAATTGAATTGTTATTTATTTATTTTTTATTCTTTTTTAAAATAATCTTAATTTACTATTTTACATAAATTATCAAATTCATTTTTTATGAAAGGGAGTATTATTTTCACAAGAGGCAAAAGTCATGTTCGGTTAGAAAGGGAGTATTATTATGAAAATTTATTGGAAAAATGAGGAATATTATGGATGCAATTTTCATTTTATATGTAAGCTGAATTGTAAAAGCTTTAATAAAGTTGCATGCAGTGACCAGAAGCTTCAATTAAGTTGTGAAGATTTGTCCACTAAGTAGTGGATTCTTCATCACAAATTGCATAAAATCAAGCTTTCTTTCCTAAAATGGTCAAATTTGGTAACTAAGATATGTAATGCATTTTCACCTTTTACTGTATCGCTCAATTATGGTTCTGAACAACTACTGAATTACTTATGTGGTTAATACTTAAGTTTGAAAGCTCAAACAGTTTTTAACAGTCAGAGTCAGCATATGCAAATTGTGGTCTGACCTTAACCTCTTATATGGTCTTCAAGCTTAAACCTTTCTGATGTGATTGTCAAAATAGGTTTGTCTTGAAATGAATGACCAATCACTCTGGATATATATTGACGCAATTGCTTCATGGCTCTATTATAAGCAAAATTTAATATTGACACACTGAATGGTAAGCATCAAAGAGTTCCAACTAACAGCCAAACCAAGATGAGTTTGGTTTGCTCAAAAAAGAAAACTTGTTTTTGAGCTGTAAATGGATATATAAGGATATAAGTGTGAACAAGAACAGATGCAGTTTAGATAAAATTGTTGTATTGCAAATTGAGTATTTGCATAGTGAGAATATTAATTAGCACACATAACAGAGTTCCGACATAATTCCCAAAACCCATGATCATCTTGGGTTGCTTAAGAAGGCAATATTGCATTTTAGTTGTAAATAGATATATGAAAACATGACTGGGAACAATGAGTACAAATTTTGGAACTGCTTTGCTGTCAGTTTGCAAAGTTCAGTTATATCATTCTTATTGATTTAGTTATTTTTTAATAGGAATCTGTTCTTCATCCAGTTGTATAGATTGTTTCAATATTAAAAAATGTTTTTAATATTTGAATCTCTGTAGCCTCAAACAACTAACCCATTTCTATGGTATATATTGAATTGCAAAATAGAATAAAAAACATTGAACAGACTTTGCCATGAATAAAATGGTTTTGTATTCAAGCAAAAGGAGGAATTTTGTAAATGGGAATGAAGTTCGTTAAAAATCTGTTTACTGAGAGAAGGCTGGAAGTGTTTTTGGTAAGAGAACCCTTTGATAGTGTATATATCCTAATATGGTAGTATGTCCAATAAGGTTGCATAATTCTTATATTAGTTTTGTTCACAGCCTTCAGTCAGTGTTCTGAAGTTTTCATCTCAAAATCAATTAACTACTAGGCCAAATTGCGATGATTAATTATTGTCTCCATGCAAAGTGGAGTTTCTTCGTCTTTGTTGCTTAAGTTTACTTGCATAATTGCAGTTATCATAAAATCTCAGTCAAGTACTGTGGGATCTCATATTACCCACTTTGATTTTCTGTTTAAAAAAGATAACGTTGTGTCCAAGGCATTGTGAATCGATATTAAATGGTATTTAATTGTATGAGCATGACCCATGTTTAAATCCCCACATTGTAATGGACTTTCCAGCGATCAGACGGCCTGGAATAATACAATTTGTAATAATATGATAATGTGTTCTGTTGTAATGTGACAATAATGCTGTCATGATGTGACATTCACATGAATGGTTCCCATTTCAACCCATATGAGCAATTTGAAAAAGCAATATCAACTTCATTTCTCTACAGGAATTGAGTTTTTAAGGTGCATCTTGGGACCATCATAAAATCCATAAGTTATTATTGAACATGCTTCTTTTCTTGCTTAATTATTATATTCTTGTCATCACATTGCCTCTTGTTGAATATAGACTTTGATGAATGATGTCTGAGAATGACCCATGTTCAAATCCCCACATTGTAATGGATATTTCCAGCGATAATACGGCCTGGGAGAATACAGTTTGTAATATTATGATAAGGTGTTCTGTTGTAATGCCAACAATAATTCTGTCATAATGCGACATGAGTGGGGCCATTTCAACCCAAGCAATTTGAAAAAACAATATCAACTTCATTTCACTACAGGAATTAAGTTTTTAGGGTGCGTCTTTTGGACTATTATAAAATCCATAAGTCATTATTGAACATACTTGTTTTCTTGCATAATCATTATATTATTATCATCACATTGCCTCTTGTTGAATATAGACTTTGATGAATGATGTCAGAAGCTGTACAATTTTCTGTCAAGAAATATTCTTTCTTGTAAATGTTATAAAATGAGAAGGATGTAACTCTCATGGGTTAGAGAAGAATTTGCATATTTTGTAAGGAGGTTGCCCCCTCGAAGAGGCCTATGATAGTAACATTTCTCATTTCGAATTCCTGTAATTATTGTTCTTATGTTTCATGCATGTATGTTTTGTTATCGAAATGAATGTTGCTTTCATTAATATTCTATGAATCATGGTTATATTATCCTTGGCATTGAATTTCTTATCTCAATTTAGCTCTGCGCTAAGGATTTGAGGTGAAATATTGGCATGAGCAGAAGAGGTGCATTGCAAGTGGTATCAGAGCCCTTTTCGGGGCTTGGTAAGCTTCTGCTATGAGCAATTTTTTTCTATTTATCCTAGGTCTATAGGTTAGAAATAATGTTCTAACTATTTTAAAATAATATGGAGGAGTTGTCATTATTGGCTAAGCTAGATTGCCCATAAAGCATCTAGTGAAGTGAGGGGTGATCAGGCTCCAATACCTAGGCCTCAAACAACACCCATACATGGATTTGAGCTCCCATGTATCTTTGGGTATATCGGGAGACCCCTATAGGAACCCCTAGCCAAACCTTCATATATAGGAAACTAGTCGACCATGTAAAATCCATAGTGCATCGAGCATAACACTCGACAAGATTACCCTCCTGTACTATCAAAGAGGTGGGTAGTGCGCTCAAGGGTATGTGTGGAATCCTCCTTGGGTAGTGGCCTAAAATATTGGTCTAAGCACTATCATTCATCATTATGGTATAATAGAGGGCTATGGAGATTACACAAACCCTAACCTAGAATCCATCCCTTCCCTACTCACCATATCAGTAGTAGAGCTTACAAGATAGAAAAAGTGAAATTCAGAGAGTTTGGGAGCAGATACACAACCTAAAAACCCCTTTTATACAAAAATAATTTTGGGTTATCCAAAAATATCATTTTGGGATATAGCTCATTATGATCCTCTCACTAAGCTGATCATTTTGATATATAGCACCCAAACACTTTTTGGGACCCTTACTAAAAATAGTAGTCTAGGTTGCCAAAAATTATCATTTTGGGATATAGCCCATTACGATCATCTCATTGAGCTGATCATATTGGTATATAGCACCCATACACTATTTTGGGACCCTTACTAAAAATAGTAATTACTAAAAATAACATTTCTATTTTTAGTAAATGCCCATGGAGACCCATTATCAAGCAATGGAGGCTAGAATGAACAAGATGGAGGAGCAACTTTCCAAATTGGATGCCATCATGGATCTCAAGTATCTTCTCTTGTCACCATGCTAGCAGATTGCCAACATAAGCAGGATCAGATGAGTTAGGACATTGAGGTGCTCAAGATTAGAAATCCAAATTTTGATGGGTCTACTGAGAACAGTCCAAATGCTCAAAGGGGAAAACTATTGACCACCCTGATTATTCTAGAGTCTTTAATGAAGAGAACACTCAATGATAATCAAGCAATAGAGGCATGACTCCATGACTTCCTAAAATAGATTTTCCAAGGTTTGATGGAATAGAGCCATAAAGTTGGTTGATTAAGGTTGAGCAATGGTATGAGCTACATGAAACTCCCTTTGACCAAAGGATTTTTATAGTTACATTTCATTTTGACTTGGAAGCACTACATTGGTACCAATGGTTGAGAAAACAACTTCCCAATATTGGTTGGACATAGTTCAAGAGAGAACTCCTTAGTCGGTTTGGGCCATCTAAGTTTGAAGACTTTACTGGAGCACTCACTAAGTTGAGACAAACAAGCATTGTGCCCGAGTATATCATTGCTTTTGAGAAGTTGGCCAATAGAATTGAAGCCCTTCTTGATGAATTTTTCAAGAGTTGTTTTATTAGTGGCCTTAAGGAAGAGATAAGGACTGAGGTGCAAATGCTTAAACCAACCACTTATATGATATCTAGGAGGCTAGCCAAACTTGTAGAGAACAAATGGAATGCTCAAAGGAAGGCTTCTAGACCCCCTACATTTCAAAATAGAACTTTTGCATCCACCAATAATAATGCTCCAAAAGCTCTAGTGGTTAAGAGGTTAACATCTAAGGAGATGAGATGGCCAATCATAGAGCCAAGGGACTCTACTATAATTATGATGAAAAATGGGCCATGGGACACAAATGCAAAACCCAATACCTCTACCTCTTGGATATGAGAAATCCTTCAGATTCTTCTATAGACATAAGGGAAGACTTTGTGGATTCAATGGAAGAACACCTAGATTCAGTGGATGTAGAACCTACAACTAATAGTCAGGAAGAAGAAATTCCCATTATTTCTTTGAATGCCATCATTAGAATATCCACCCCATAGTGTATGATAGTCCAAGGATTTCTCAAAGGGCATAAGGTTTTGATCCTATTGGACTCTGGTAGCATTGATAATTTTATTGATCCAACTATGGAAAAATGGGTAGATTGCTTCATTTATGGTCATGAATGAGTCCAAGTGAAAATTGCCAATGGGGACATCATGACTTGTATTGGGAAGTGTCATAATGCTCACCTATCCATTGATGACTATTAGATTGATCTCTATGCAGTCCCATTGGGTGGAGTCGATATGGTATTGGGGTGCCCTTGGTTATAAACATTGGGAATAATGTCCTAGAATTTTTTAGAACTTTGGATGTAGTTCACTATCAATAATAGAACCCATACCATTCAGGGTGTGAAAACTAGCAATCCCAAGCTTGTAACATCCCACCAGATGCAATGACTAATTAAGAAGGGCCATCGACTAGTTATGGGAAGATTTTTTTAGATGTAATTGTGTGTTATTCAGGATGAGTAGGTGTCCTCAGAATTTTCAATGGTCCTAATTAAGAATCAATAGGTCTTCCTTGAACCCAAACAACTATCACCTAGTCGATAGGAAGATCATAGAATCAATTTAATTCTTGGGAGTCAACCTCCAAACATTCGACCATATAGGTACCCCTATCACCAAAAGAATGAGATTGAGCAATTGGTAAAGGAATTATTGGATGCAAGATTCATCCATCCAAGCACAAGCCCATTTTTAGCTCTAGTCTTATTGGTCAGGAAGAAGGATGGGTCATGGTGAATGTGTGTAGACTTTCGTGAACTCAATCATATCACCATCAAGGATAAGTTTCCCATTCTAGTGATTGATGACTTGTTGGATGAGTTGCATGGTGCTCAATATTTCACCAAGTTGGACCTCAGATCAGGCTATCACCAAATTCGGGTTCACAAGGATGACATCCCTAAAATAACTTTCAGGACCCATGAGGGGCATTATGAGTTCTTGGTCATGCCTTTTGGCCTCACCAATGCACCATCAACTTTCCAAGGCTTGATGAATCAGGTTTTAAAACCCTACCTCCAAAAATTTGCATTGGTCTTTTTTGATGACATATTGATCTACAACAAAACATGGGAAGAGCACCTACAACATGTCGATCAGGTTTTGAAGCTCCTGCAATAGAACCAATTGTATGTCAAGCAATCTAAATGCACCTTTGGGGCAACTAAAGTAGAATATTTGGGGCATGTCATGGCTAGAGATGGTGTCCAAGTAGATCCAAGTAAAATTGAGGCAATGAAGGAGTGGCCCAAGCCCAAAATATTGAAGAGCCTTTAAGGATTTCTTGGCCTTACTAGATATTATCAAAAGTTTGTCAAGGACTATGGGAAGATAGCAACTCCTTTAACAACTATGCTTAAGAAGGATGCATTCACATGGAACAATGCAACTGAGCAAGCTTTTCTGACTTTGAAGGATGCCATGTGTCGTACACTAGTCCTAGCTATACCAAATTTTTCTAAAATATTTATCATTGAAAGTGATGCCTTAGGAGTTGGATTGGGGGTAGTACTTATGCAAGAAGGTTGACCACTTGCTTTCATAAGTAAGGCCCTCTTAAGGTGAAACCTTGCCAAATCAACTTATGAGAAGGAGATGATGGCCATTGTCTTTGTCATCCTCCATTGGTGACCATACTTATTGGGGTGACACTTCATCATCAAGACCGATCATCATAGCCTTAAGTATCTCTTGGAGTAGATAATTTCTTCCCTTAAGTAGTAAAAATGGGTCACTAAGCTCTTGGGATATGACTATGAGATAGTCTATCACAAAGGGAAGGAAAATATCATTGTTGATGCTCTTTCTAGGTTGCCTGAAATACAAGATATCCTATATGTAGTGTCCATCATTAAGGTTGATTGGTTAGATACACTTAAGTTTAAATGGTAGGTAGACCCCACACTTGCAAATATTATTCAAGATTTATAGATAATAACAAGGGACCATCCCAATTATTCTTGGAAATAGGGGGAGCTATGCTATAAGCATCGGATTGTTGTTCCACCTTCCTCCCAACTTAAATCTTAGATTCTCCAAGAGCTCCATTCTTCTCTGATAGGGGGACACATAGGTTTCTTATGAACCTATGAATGGGTAAAGCATAGTTTCTATTGGCTAGGGTTGAAATCAGATATCAAGTAGTTTGTGGATAGTTGTGACACTTGTCAGCACCAAAAGGGGAAAATAGTTAGTACACTAAGATTACTTCAACCTTTACCCATTTTAGAGTCCCCATGGATAGATATCTCCATGGACTTCATTGAAGGCCTTCCTCTCTTAGGAGGTAAATCAGTCATAATGGTAATCATGGATCGATTGACCAAATATGCTCATTTTTTATCCCTTAGTCATCCTTATACTTCCAAGATAATAGCATAAATTTTCATGGATTAAATATTTTGACTCCATGGGAGCCCACATTTCATCGTTAGTGACCATGATAAGATATTCACTAGTAAATTTTGGGAGGAGCTACATCGCATTCAAGGGACCTAGTTGAAAATAAGCACATCATATCACCCCTAGACAGATGGCCAAACAAAGGTGGTGAATAAATGTCTTGAGACCTATCTTCATTGTTTTGTTTTAGATAATCAATCCAAGTGGATTCAATGGCTTCCCTTAGTCGAATGGTGGTATAATACCACTTTTCACACTACCACAAGGATGACACCATATGAAGTTGTGTATGGTCAACCACCCCCAACACTCACCTCTTACTTGCTAGGTAGTTTGAAGGTAGACGTAGTGGACACAATCTTTAGTCATAGGCAGGAAGTCTTAGCAACTCTTAAGCAAAATTTGACCATCACCTAGAATTGCATGAAACAACAAGTAGACAAACACAAAATTGAGAGGGAGTTTGCAGAAGGTGACATGGTTTTCCTTCATCTTCAACCTTATAAATAATTGTCCCTCAAACAAAAGGGTTGACATAAGTTGGCACCCAAGTTTTATGGGCCCTACAAGATACTACGTTGGATAGGGGAGGTTGCTTACAAGTTGGAACTACCAACCACATCCAAGATTCACCCAATTTTCCATGTATCTTGCTTGAAGAAGGTGGTAGGCACACATACTCAAGTACAAATTATCCTTCCTAAATTGGATGAAGAGGGATCCATTCTTTTGTAGCCTACAACCATTTTGGATCATTGAACTCGACATCTCCGCTCATGGGATATCATTGAGGTGTTGGTGTAGTGGCAAGGGTTACCACTAGAAGATGCCACATGGGAGCCATTGCAAGACTTTCAGTAATAGTTTCCCACCTTTCAACTTTGAGGACAAAGCTTCTTTAAGGGGGTGGCATGTTACATACCTGACACTTGTAATACATTGGGGTATATGTTATTGTAATAAGGTGGACCATGTATTTAGTTAGAAATGGGCCACATGTTAAGTTAGGAGAGTGTGTTGTCATAGAATCTTGTTTTGTCATAGAATCTCTTTGTTGTCATAGAATTATGAATGTAACCATCGATATTATGAATGTAACTATCAATTATGAATGTAACCTTGATATTATGAATGTAACTATCATAAATTAGGTAAGTCAGGAATATTGTCATAGAATACTATCATAGCAGGATGTCATAGAATATTGTCATAAGATGTCAGGAAATATTCTTGTAAATGTTATAAAATGAGAAGGATGTAACTCTCATGGGTTAGAGAAGAATTTGCATATTTTGTAAGGAGGTTGCCCCCTCAAAGAGGCCCACGATAGTAACATTTCTCATTCTGAATTCCTGCAATTACTATTCTTATGTTTCATGCATGTATGTTTTTGTTATCAAAATGAATGTTGCTTTCATTAATATTCTATGAATCATGGTTATATTATCCTTGGCATTGAATTTCTTATCTCAGTTTAGCTTTATGCTAAGAATTTGAGATGAAATATTGGTACGAGTAGAAGAGGTGCATTCCAACTTTACCATCAAATATGTTAACCATACAAAATTGGAGTATGTTTAAGTACATTCACTCCAAAGAAGTGCAATAAGCTCACACAACAAAATTTGAATGAGCATCTATTTGTTAATTACAACCTTCAACTCCACCACAAAAAAATTATGGAGTAAAATCGTGGAGCCATTGATTTAGATGAGATTTATCCATCATCTAAATGGATCACAAAGCTAGAGGAGGAGTAGGGGCCTCTCTTTTCAATGGAGGATTTTGAAAGTATGGCAATGTAGTTAGCGACAAAGGTATAGGAAGAGGCACAAACACAAAAAGAAAGGACTAGACCTTCAACTAGGGAAAATGACAAAGGCATTGTTAGACATTGAATAGATTAGTTGACTATTGTAGTGGGTCTATGAGGTATTTTAACACAATTTTGTACTTCTTTTATATGATAAATGATACAAACATATTACTTGGAATTAGATTAGTTGACTATTGTAGTGGACCTATGTGATATTTTAACACATTTTATACCTTTTATATGATAATTGATACAAAAATATTACTTGGCATTAAATTTTCTTTAATTGACCTTCCCTAGTAGGTTTTTTGACACAAAGAAACAATGTATTAATCTATGATGTTTTAATACCTAATTTGAGTAATTTAACCAACTATGCAATGTTTAGTTGATTTGGAAGAGCATGGTACTGCTAACATATTGTCAAGTGTGCAAGATCAAGTACACTCGTAGGTGGAGGAAGTAGAATCATCCACCATAAATAGGGGTACTTGAGGTTGGAGAAGTGATGATTAAGAAAAATCAGAGGTAACATTGATGGATACCTTCATATATGCATGCATTCGGTTAGGGATAATCGTTAATAGCTAGCCATATTGAGCCTCAGTTGATGGCCTGGTAGTCATCGTAAACTCTCGGGCTGAGACAGGTGACTAGGTTGATGGAAAGATTCCCTCTTTATCTATTGCATATGTTTTATTGTCTTTTACTTCATCACTATCTGCATCAAATATTTAGAAAACATGCATAACCTGGTTGTTTTGAAAAGCTCCTTGTTTTGCTTAAGCCTCTCAAAAGAGTAGCATGATGTTAGTATTGGATAAGAAAACCTTTTATCTTATGTTGTGTATTTATGTGAATAAATAATAGTTTAATTATTTTAAATGATAAAAGAACTTCATTTATAAATAATAGTTTAATTATTTTAAATGATAAAAGAACTTCATTTATAAATAATAGTTTAATTATTTTAAATGATAATAGAGTTTCATTTATAAATAATATTTGTATGATTTTAAATGATAATAGAGCTTCATTTATAAATTATAATTGTATTATTGTCATATGATAATAGAACTTCATTTATAAATAATAATTGCATTATTTATAAAATGATAATAGACTTTCTTTCAAAATAATGAATATATTATTTATAATAATAATAGACTTTTAAGTGATAGACGTTTTATGTAGAACAACAGGTGCTTTATTTTTAAATGATAATCAACCTTCATTTGAAAGGTAATAAGGCATTTATTGTTGTTAATAAGACGTCCATTAATTGTTAAACCTCTCTTCTGAACACGGTGGTCTACACGTTTGGGAGGTATGGAGACTTTTGTTGGCCTTGGAAGAAGAGAAGCCCCATTTATAGCAGATCTAAAATATATGATTTAAAAAATAAGAAATATCTTATTGTTGTTGGATGGATGGGGATGAACTAAAAGCTAGCAGATGAGAAGTTATGAAGCCCGTAGGAAAGTGGGCGGTGAAAGAAGACTTGGGAGGCTTGGGGAGAACAAAAAGACCAAAAAGGAAGAGGTGGAGGAGGAGGAGAAAAAGAAAAAAGGAGTGAGGGGACGAAAGAACCAAGCGAAGGACGAACAAGAGAAGAACTTAGATTCTACAACGTGAAAAATAGTTTTTTGAAAGCAATCAGAGAGTGTCTCTGGAATAACCAGGTTGGTTAAGCTTATCACTCTAAGTTAATTTTGAAAGCTTTTTGCTAGGTGTTGTCTTTGTTATCCATCAGTTTATTGTTTGTATGCCTTACTAGTTTTCCTAAATTGTTATGACCCTTATTGGTTTGTGAGGCTGTCGTCCTTCACCCATGATCCTAAAACCTTTAGGATGGTTGTCCCTCTCTCTCTCTCTAGACGATTGAGGTGTTTTAACACTAGGACTTCATTATTTTGTGTCTAAATCTTATCGTTGTGATGTTTTTTTTGTGTGGTTGGTTCATTCCTCTATGTAGACATAGTATGGAGGCTAGCCATAGGCTGGCTTGATCTTTGTTGGACACTATTTTTTATGCAATTACCTAGGGCACTTCTCCATCCATTACCAGTTGAGTGATAGTGTTGTGATTTGGACGATGGTGCTAGATTTTTGTTGTGTCATCTTCCTCCTCCGTATGGGGGGGTGGTGAGATGCGTTGCATACTTATTCCTAAAGTAGGGATAAACCTTCTTAGCTTCTTTCCATGCTGGTCACACTCGTAGTGCTAGTAGATTACCATGGTGGCAGGAGTCACTATGGGCAATCCCTAGTTTAGTTGTATGAGGTTCATGTGTTTCCATATTCTGCCATATGACTTACTATTCTAGTTTGCAGTTTACTTCGTTTAAGCCTGATAACCCTTTCTTTTTAATTGCGAAGTAAATCTTCATATCCTTTTGTAAAGCAAACCTCTAGTTCACGATAGGAGAGCTGGGGATGTTAACCATGGATTAATTTGTGGTTTTAGTAAGCTCTCTAGGGACGTTTGACCCTTTTAAGGATTATAATTGTTTTATTAATTAAAGTTGTGAACTTTAGATTAATGAAAAGAAAGAGATTATAATTGTTTTATTAATTAAAGTTGTGAACTTTAGATTAATGAAAAGAATGAGATTATAATTGTTTTATTAATTAAAGTTGTGAACTTTAGATTAATGAAAAGAATGGGATTGTGAATTTAGAGGGTGACCTAAGGGATTGAGACCCCTTAAGGTGAACATAGTGGACCTAAGGGATTAAGTTCCCTTAGGGATAATGATAATCGAGTTTAGGGAAAGACTACATCTGAGTTAAGATAACTTATCATTGAGACGATATGGATAGCTTAACTCGTAGTATGCATAGCATACCTACACAAATTGACTTGTGTATGGTATGGATATGGGCATATACCTTCAATTGATTGAAGGTGATAAGTTTAGCTCATCAAGGATGATGAGAGGGATAAACTTATTTACGATAACACATAATATGCCTACATAAATGGACTTGTGTTAGGGTATCTAGTGAGATGTAGCTCTTCGAGAAACTTAGGGGATGTTAAACATTAGTTATCTAAAATTTAGTTAGGGGTTTATGAATCCCTCTCCTTAGTAAAAAAAAAATTATTTTCTTTTCTTTTCTATATGTTTTCTTGTAGCTTAATTTTGGGTTATTACATTTGGTATCAGAGCTCTAGGTATGAGGGTATATAGCTTCTTGCGTGCTAAGGAGATTTGGATGTCTCCAATGAAGGCTTTCTTAGAGATAAGTTAAAGTTAGGATGATCTAGAATATCTTGCTTGCTAGAATCTAATGGGAATTAATACCAAGGGTGAATGAATGTTATGATACCTTAGTATGGGCTTTGGTATTAATGTTACATTATAACCTTGGAATATCATCCTAATTAGATATTGATGCATATGTATTGTTAATGGATCAAAGTGCACATGTTGTTTCTATTCTAAAGCACATTATATTACACGTCACAGGCACATTCAGTTCATTACAACATATTTTAATAATCTACTCAAAATTTATTCAACACAACATTCTATATCCTTAGCATATAAATAGGAGCACAATCACATCTTTGTTACCCTTATTTTGTTGTCTAGCAAAACTGGTCATCTCCTCATCATTTATTTCTTTGTGAAGGCACCGACCCTCATGGTTTGGGAGGTGAGCAATTCATTAAAGATGGAAAATTACTATTTGATAAAGTATTTGATTTTGACACATGCCTATGTATCTCCTCACACATATTCAGTCAATATAGGAAATCTCATTCATTTTGAAATATTTTGATAATAAGTACCAATTTTATTTTGGAATTGAAAGTATTTTTCAACTACATCTGCCAATTGCCCATATATAGTAGGCCTCGTATAACTGTGATCATAAAATAAAAATAGAAATAGCCCAATATTAGTGGTTAACTCTCTATTATGTGTGGAAGAATATGTTAGTATTTGTAACTTCAACTCTCGTCATCTTCTTATTGTTATATGCAAACAAATGGTTTGCTCTAGCATTTCTAAATGTATTAGTCTTATAAAACAAATTGTATTATCATTGATAATTGCCTCATTTGTGCCCAGATCCAATGTCATGGTACTAATCAGAATGTATTAACCTAAAATATAACCTTTGTGTACTTATGTTTTCTTTTGTAGTGAACCACTGATTAGAGGCTACTTGTTTTCAAGGAGGCCTTTTCAACACCACCTCTACTACAACTGTACCTAGAACTCATATCCTCTGCCTGTGGTAGGCATAGCCACTATGTGACCTCTTGGTCTTACAAAAAATCAATTGTTTTTATACTTGATTGTTTTGGCCCCTTCCAAAATATTCCATTGCAAGATGGAAGCAATTATATGAGTATTATAACATTAGGCCCACTTTCCTCATAAATACACACAAAATCCACTTTGCTTGTATATACATGTTCTTGATTAAAATACCAAATTAAGTTCTTTGGCAAAACACCCACTTTTCTTGCTACTTGTATAGGGTGGTTTTTGCACAATCTCCAACTTCCTTCATAAAACAAGGCAAAACAATGAATGGAAGCATCTATGGAGATGTTTAGATCCCTGCAACTACCTTGCAAAGATTCATCAACCTATTTGGTCTTGTAATGGCGATGGTGTATGATTGCATATTTGTTACACTTGTTAGATCACATCTTTGTTCCACTTTCCAGATACATAACTGGAAATGATCAGGGCATAACATTGCTCTAGAGAATAGGTGTTGGCATATTTTTTAACTGTATTTCCATTGTTGTTGCAGCACTAATAAAAATGAAAAGGCTTCAAGTAGTAAAGGAGTATGGACTAAGATACATAGCCCCATGCAACATGTAAGCAAAAGAAGACAACACCTTGCAAGTAAAATAATGAAAACAATCAATTGCAGAATTAAAGGATTTTGTATTGAATTTTATTGGAGCCTTAGTCTCCTCTTTACAAGTTATTTACCCCAAGTGCATAGGGGTATGATTACAATAAGTGAATTATTTCTTTCACATGATAGAATGAGCACAAATAGGAGAAAAACCCCTTTGGCTAATCAAATTATTGGTGGTGTCTTTGGTCTTCTTTCGCTCCAATCCAATTGGTGAGTGGGCTTGAGTATCTAATGATGGGCCACTCCTAGATTCAATAGCTCTTCAAATACCTATATCCTGCACACATGAAAGTCAAACAAGAGTCAGTAGCACCTGTATACATGATTAGAAACAAGTACAGATAAAAACCCTTGAAGGAATGCTTGTAGAAAACATAGAAATAGTAATTAAAAATACCTTGCTAACAAATGAATAACTTACTAATATCTACTGCTCCAAATGGCCTAAAAATTTGTGGAGATGTTCTAGGGGATTTCAGGAACCTACCCTCAAAATTTCATCTCGATCCGAGTCCGGATGAGAGAGATATAGCCAAAACAAGTTTGGTAGTTTCTACAGAACCGCGGGTCCACGGTTCTGACTTTGTAACCGCGGGTTTGTGGTTTAGAAATCGCAAGATTGTGGTTGTGACTGTGTAATGCGGGTATGCGGTTTAGAAAATGTGGGTCTAAATTTGGTACTATGTAGCCGCATATGCACGATTGTGCAAAGAATGCAGAAAACAACAAAACTTAGACCGGGGACCTCGATGTCTCGAACTCAGCGATCGTTGGCGATTCCCTGCAATGATTTCGACAGCGTAACGACGTATTTTCCAGCCCCCCTTGCTTGATGGAATGGTGTTAATTTTATAGGAAATTTTAGGTTTTAGAGGGAAATTATAGGTGGCAAGCCAAGGCTGCCAAGTGGTAATCCTGGGCTGCCAAATGGAGGGGACAGTTAGAGTGAGTCACCCAGGGTGTCTCACTCAACTGGGGTGATGGGGGTGCAAGTGGAGTGAGGTGTAAGGGTTGTCCCATGTGAAGGGACAAAGGGGACAAGGGTGTATGATATGTGGCAAGGTGGGGTAGTGAGGTGGCTAGGACACATGTCTAATGGGTAGGCAGGGTATCCTAGGGGGATTTTCCAGATTTATTAAAATCTAGAAAATAGGATAATGTGCAGGATTTTTATGCCTAAGTTTAGACTTAGGTATATATTATTATGTAGAATTGTGGTGTGCAATGTGGGTGAAGTGTACATGAATTAATATACCTAATTTTAGACCTAGGCATATATTTTATCATGCAAAATTATGTGGTGAATTGTAAATACCTAGATTTTGGTGTCTATAGATGCCCCTTTTTGTACCGTGTTGCATGAAATACAATGCGATGCAAAAATAAATGACACTTGTATTTATTGGATGAATGGACTCAAATCTTCTCGACGCACAAGAATGAATGACTTTTGAAATTTTTGATTTGTTTGCTTACCCCCTCAATTGGTGAATGGGTAAAGGATGAAACCCATGAGCCAATTGACCAAATGTGGATGAAGAAGGTGGTGGATGATTGCATGAGGTGAATTGTGTATGCAAATGTATGGCATTTTGATCAATTTGATGCTCCAAGTTTGGTATTATTTGTGTTCTTACAAATTTTCCTTTGGTTTCATTGATGTGCAAAATATGTGGTAAAATATTTGACCACATTTAGAGTTCTCGTTCCACTATGACTTTAGAAATTCCTTCCAAATGATGGGTTCAAGGAACCAGTCGTTCGAGAATTTGATACTCAAGTGATTTCTGATTATTACCAAATTGTGTTTGGTTGTTTTCCACTTTTGACCCAATGAAAGGGGTTGAAGGATAACCTTGTGCAAATATGTTTTGGACACATCTAAGCTCCAATATTTAGGGACCTAACTGATTTAATGCCATAGTGATTTTATGTTGAATGTTTGAATGAGTTTCCTTATGTGAACTACCCATCCGACCGGATTGCATGGATTGCTAGTTGCTGCAATCGCCAGGTTTATAGGGTAATCCACTAATACAAGGTTCACTATATGGTGTGATGATGATGATGATGAAGTTTTTTTGTGGAAATGCATGATGTGATTGATATAAATATTGTAAATCAATATCAAGTTGGATACCCCAAGTTTGAGGTGGACTTATGTTATCGTAAATTTACCTTTTGGTTTGATTGACATGCAAGATGATGAAGTAAAGGAACCAATCACCCTAGGAGCTCGTTGTCCTAGTGACTATTAGCAATTCCCTAATGCAAATGATGAAGTATAAGTTTTTCATGTTTTGTAACCCCACGGAGTAGGCGTCAATGACAACCTTGGAAAAATATTCTTGAATGCAAGTCACTCAAAAATTGAAGGATCAACTTGATTTGATTTCAAACGTGATGATATGAAATGATTTTGAATAAGTGTCCCTATGGTAATTTATTCATCCTACTAGATTGCATGGACAACCAATCACTACAACCGCCAAGTGTCTAGAGTAAATCACTAGATAGAAGGTTCACTTGAGATGATGATGATATGAGATGATTATTTGGAGGGTTTTACAATGTTTTTGTAGCCATTTGCATTTGAAGAGGAGTTGTGTAAGATGATCACAAATAAAAGTCAATTTGTGTTGCCCCAATCATGGAAAATATGCTCATTTTTAATGAGCGTAATTTGCATGATTAAGTGTTTGGGTGTTGACTTTGATTATGAAACTGAATTTGTTGATTTTGTCTTTCCCTTCAAGTGATGATTCGATGGAGAAGATATGAAATGATGAAAGCAATGAAACAAATGATAATGGTTGGAATGAAATAAATGTTTTTGTTTTTGTTTTTGTTTTTGTTTCAATTGTGATTTTGACCTTTTTTGATAATTGTGCACTTCTATCCCTTGGAGCAGTCCAGCCGTATGGCTTTCTTAGGGAATTGAGATGATAACACTTCAATTTTTGCATGAGGTGAATCATTTTTCAAGGGTCTTATGGTAATTTATCCATCCTACCGGATTGCATGGATTGTTAGTCGCTGCAACCGCTAAGTATATAGGATAAGTTACTGTATACAAGGATCACTTGAGGCTAAGTGAAATAAGGAAATGTACACCTCTATCCCTTGGAGCAGTCCAACCTCATGGCCTTCTTAGGGAGTTGAGATGGGAACACTTCTATTCTTTCAAGAGCCTGTTGAATTTGTTTTAGACCAAAGGAATTGAGATATCTTTGGATTTTTTTCTTTGTTTTTTGTTTGTTATTTTTTTTTTGAGAATGCATGATTGTTTTGTGTGTGTGTGTGTGTGTGTGTGTGTTTTGTAAGATAAAAGATGTATGGAAATGTTTTTGATGTTTGATGTTTTATGTTTTATATGAAAAAAAGATTCATGCCAATGTTTTTGGTGTTTTATGTTTTTGTAAGACAAAAGATTCATGGAAATGTTTTTGGTGTTTTATGTTTTTGTATGAAAAAATATTCATGGCAATGTTTTTGGTGTTTTTTTGGTGTTCTATGTTTTTGGTGTTTGGTGTTTTTGGTGTTTTTTTTTTTTTATCAAAGGAATTTCAATTTGGGTATCTTTGAAGCTTTTTGGATTGATTTGACCAAAGGGTAGGTGCCTTTGGAGCCTTTTGAATTGAATTGACCAAAGGAGTTTGTTTCTCTTGGATTTATTATTATTATTTTTTAGTGTGACCAAAGGGTTTGATTCCTTTGGAGCTTTTTGAAGTGAATGTGAGCAAAGGAGTTTGATTCCTTTGGAGCTTTTTGAATTGAATGTGACCAAATGAGTTTAATTCCTTTGGAGATTTTTGAATTGAATGTGACCAAAGGAGTTTGATTCCTTTGGAGCCTTTTGGTTTGATTGTGACCAAAGGAGTTTTGGTTCCTTTGGTGCCTTTTGAATTAAAATCTTGACCAAAGGGTATGGGTTCCTTTGGAGTTCCTTTGGATCCTTTTGAATTGATGTAATTGCAAGTGTCCTTATGGTAATCTACTCATCCTACCAGATTGCATGGATAACTAGTCATTGCAACCGCTAGTTGACTAGAGTATATCACTAGATACGAGGTTCACTTGGGGATCTAAGCTAGTGAATTGAATTGATGAATGCATGAAACTGAATTGAATTGGATGTGTTGTGTTCATGAATGGGAGGCAAAGGGTTCAACCTTTGACAAAAGGGTGCAACCTTTTGAACCTAACATATGATTTGAAATGTGAATATTTAATGTGATTGTTAGGGTAGCTTGATTGATTGTTTGATGTTATTGATGGGGAAGGTGTAAGACCTTGAAATCCCCCAAGTTGCTTGATTGTTTGTTTGATGTGATTGATGGGGAAGGTGTAAGACCTTAAACTTTCCCAAGTTGCTTGATTGATTGTTTGATGTTTTTTATGGGGAAGGTGTAAGACCTTGAACTCTCCCTAGTTGGTGTTTTTGTTATTGTTTATGTACATGTGTAATGATGGTTTGTACATGTGTAATGATGGTTTGTACATGTGTTTTTGGGAGGTGACATTTCTAATATTGATTTTACCTTGCCTGGGTCTACTTCAATGCCTCGCTTGGAAACAATGAATCCTAGAAGTTTTCCTGATGTGACACCAAATACACACTTCTTAGAATTTAACCTTACCTTATGTTCTATAAATCGATCAAATGCCTTTTCTAGAACATCTATGTGTTCAAGATGCATTTTTTATTTAGCAATAAGATCATCTACATAATCTTCGATTATATTATGCATATAATCATGAAATATGTACGTCATGGCATGCTGATATGTAGCTCCTGCGTTCTTTAATCCAAAAGGCATCACTCTGTAGCAGAATGTCCCCCAAGGCATTGTAAATGCTATTTTATGTTGATCTTCGGCATTAATCCGAATTTGGTTGTATCCGAAGAAACCGTCCATTAAGGAGAGCATTTTATGACCAACATAGGAGTCTACTAATTGATCTATATTTGGCAAAGGAAAATCATCCTTGGGACACACTTTGAAAAAAATTTGAAAATCAATGCATACTCGTATCCCCCCATTCGGTTTACGAACGGGTACCATGTTTGAAAGCCATTCAGGATAATCGATTGGTACTATGAAGTGTACATCCAATAACTTTTGCAACTCTTCTTTCACAATTAATGCGACTATTGGATGAACTTTCCTAAGATTCTACTTGAACGACTTGGCATCATGTGCTAGCGTAAGGTTGTGGACTACCAAGTCCGGATCTAAGCCAGACATGTCTTTGTAGGACCATGCGAACACTTCCTTATTTTTAATAAGCATGTTTATGATGCTTTCTTTTTCTTCTGTGGATAATTCTTTTGCTATTTTGACAATTTGGGGATTGTCCACGTCTTCACTAAGATTCACATCTATAGACTCTTCTATTAGCATGTGAGAACCTTCTTCTAGCTGATGTGGAGTCGGGATGAGGTGGATATCATCTACCACAATTTCAAATGTGTCTAGGGTATCTCCCTCTATCTCAGTTTGAAAAATTGAATTTTTTGATGATGAAGGTTGTTGTGGAATATAAGCGTTTGAAGCGCGCAACAACTCTTCGGACAGGATGAATTCAGTAGTGGATGGCAGGGATGAAATCATGTTCATGGCTATGAGACCGGTGTCGATACAGATAAGTTTTGTCTCATTATATGGATTGCGAAGTGGGGTGAGCAAATCAATAGAAATCATGTTGACTTGATGGAAATGAGGTGTTTGCGATTCAAGAATTGATGACTCGTATTCTCTAGGTTGCAACTGACCTAATGTGTGTGATTGGTTTTGTTGTATGCTTTGCAAATGTGATGCAGGAGATTCTAGTTCAGGACCCTCATGCTTTTTGTTTAGCCAAAAAAGTGTGCGGTCTATTGGAAACTTCTGTTGATACCAGTTATCCTTCTGCATGGTTTCTCCATATATTATCTCTTCTTGAATTTCTTCTTCTTCTTGATTAAACCATTCAGGACGTGCTTCATCTTGGAGCATTCTCCTGGCTTGTATCTCAAGAGCATGGTTGATAAAAATCATTTCAGTTTCATCATCATCACTGTCACTCATCCAGAAGCCATTAGCGTTTGTATGAGGTCCTAGCATTAGTGGCTCAAGGTCTTGCCTAAGGTATGCCATCTCAATAGGATCTTCATAATTTGCTTCTCATTGTAAAGCTTGCTCTCGAGGGTAAAAATTATAGATTTGGTATCTACTTTCTATTTGTTCATCCTCATCATCGCTCTTTTCCTCCTCTTGTTCACATTCTATGTCAAGTTCTTGGAAAGCTTGATTAAGCGAAGAGCTTGCGATGGAAGGTTTATAGCCTAGACCAGAGCGGTCACTTGGCTCTCTATATTCTAGTTCAATAATGTGGTGAGGACCTTGTTCATGTCTTCCAAGTCCATATCCTTGCCAACTAACCCTTCAAAAATATCTGACTGGGAAACTTGGGTTCGATAGATAATCAATGTTTTCATTAAACTCTTGTAAAGAGTTGTCATTTTGAGGAGGTGGGTCCGATGAAGAATCCATCCCTCCATATATGAAATTGATTGCATTTGTTTGAGAACCCATTCTATATATCACCAATAGCTAAAGGTGGGTCGCGAGGGCGACCGTAATCTCTGATTGACTCGATAGGTGGTGTAACTATAGCACTTTCAATAATGTACTCACCAATACTTGGATTGGCGAGATGTACTGCAACTCTAGATGGTTGTGTGGCTAATGGCTCGGCAAATGAAGAGGGTTCTTGAGCCTTAGCTCTTGGCTCTGCTGGTGGCATTGGATTATCTCTAACAGGTGACCCTATTTGTGAGACTACGGGTTCTAATGACTGTGAAGTAGTGGCTGATGATGTGGGTTGTGCTTTGAATGTGAATAGTGGCTTTGAATCTGGAAGTGTACTAGATGGAGCTAGAAATTGATTAGCAGGATGAGTGGTTGTAGTTTGAAAATGAAATACGATGTTTGAAGGATGCACTGAGCTAACGCTTTTAGATGCGGAAGCTGGATCAACTATAGGCAACTCTTTCGGAATGGGTGCTTTTGATGCTGTGGTGTTTGATGGAATGGTTCCAATGACTAGTGGTTGGATGGTTAGATGTGTTGATGGGAGTAAAGGCTCATAAGGATTTGAAATAAAGTTGTAGTATTTGAAAGGTTTAGTTTCCGCTAGTATGCAATGTACCTTACATTCATGCACATATTTTAAGCATTGATGCAATGTTGAAGGCACACATTTCATTTCCCTAATCCAAGGGCATGCAAGAAGTATGTTATATTGTATTTCCCCTTCCAATATGTGAAAGAGAACATGTATTGTTTTCACCCCTATGGTGACGGGAAGAACAACATTCCCTACAGTTGAGCATAAAGCGTCATTAAAGGCCCTAAGAGTGAATGTGGATGTTGTGATGTGAGATGATGGGATGTTGAGCTTCATCATGGCAGGTGTGGTAATGAGGTTGATTGAAGAACCTGTATCAATAAGCACTCTCTTTAAGGGTTTCCTGTCAATGTGAGCTACTATGTGCAATGGCGGATTAGGTGAATCTGTTGATATTTGTTTTTCCTCGAAGTCATAGAATACTATCAAGGGTTCCATGCACTTTTGCACACTACCCACAAAGGAATTGAATGCATTGGGGTCTTCTAATTGTACTTGAATAGAATTTAAAATTTCCATCAATGCTTCGCTGTGAGGTGTTAATTGTTGTATTGGTTCATAAATTGACAATTTTGTTGAAGCCATCTTCAAACTCTGTGTTAACCGAATGTTCAATGTAACAACATGGCGGTTGTGGAATGGTGGTGGTGGCCCACTCGATCCAAGTTGTATGGGCACATTAGTTGGTGATGCTACCGGAGCCTGGGTTGTGCGATTAGCTTACCTTTGTCCCAGGGTAAATATACTGATAGCCCCTAAAAAACCTTGTGGCAGTTGAGACACATAATTTACCTGATTGGGAGGAACTGTAGAAGTTGATGCTCCCGTCGGTTGTTGATTCACCTCTCTATGTGGCAAATGTGTGTGATATATGCCTAGGTTTTGGTTATTTTAGGCTAGTGGATTGTCAATTTTGATTGTACCCGCTTCTAATAAATTTTGCACAATTCCTTTAAATCCATGACAACCTTCAATATCATGTCCTATTTGTCTATGATAGATGCAAAAGAGGTGTTCTTTGTAACCTTTTGTCTTTGGTTTGTTAGGATCATCAGGTTTCATTTTGCTGCATACAACTTCTGAAATACTAATGAATATGGCTCTTATACTGGCGTGTAATTTCTTTTTGACTTAAAATGACATTTTTGCCTTTCCGCAGGTTGTGTCTAATTTCTGTAACTAAAATACTTGAACACTTGCAATATAAAATCACACAAACATAAAGAAATTGCCCAAATTAATGAAATTCTTTATATATATATATATATATATATATATGTTGACTCTTGCGATACATATTTACAATATTTCGGATTGCCCCAAGTAGCTTGGGTACAATGTTACAATATTTGCCTCAATGTGATATAAATTTCTCTCTAGGAATTTTCCATATCTTCCACAATGTACAATGTTCTCCTCGTATCCAGTTACAGCTTCAAAGGGTGAGTGGGCTTTGGTATCTAGCACAGGACCACTCCAGCTTTAGCAGCCTATCCAAGATACCTATTACTTGCACACATGCAAACCAGCAAAAGGGATTAGTAGCACCCATATATTCAAGCAATAAATCCAATGCTACACATAAACCTATTACTAATATGGATGAAAAGCAGATAGCACAAAATAGTTAACAAATAAAGCCTTACTTGATACTCAAATTGTTAATCTCTGTCGATGAAATTTGTTTTTGTTCTCGAGACTATGGAATCGCGAAAGTGCGGTTGCGGGCTGGAAATTGCGGACCTGCGGTTGTGAAACCACAGATGCACATTTTTTACTATAGAACCGCAGATGGGCGGTTTCGACTAAATAACAGATTGCCTTAGAATTTGAGCCAACGATTAGAGTCAAGCTCGCGCTCTCAATTTCTCGTTGGGTCTAGATCTATTTCGACAGCCTGTCAGTACGCAAATTCAACTCCCTCTATTTGGTGAATTGATGGTGCCTTTATAGGCTACTTGGGGCTTTGGAGGGGAATGTGAGGTGGCAAGCCTGACTTGCCAAGTGGCAAATCTGGACTGCCATGTGGAAGGGGCAGTTACAATGAGTCACTCAGTGTGGCTCACTTAATTGGGGTGATGTGGCTCCAAGTGGAGTGGGATGTGGGATGTTATTTTATGTGAAGGGACAAGGGGACAACAACAAAGGAGTGGGTAAGATGTGGCATGGATGTTGGATGAAGTGTCCAGGACACATGTCCAATGGGTAGACAGGGTATTCTAGGGTGATTTTCCTAATTAAATAAATTAGAAAAGTATAAGGATGTGCAGGATTTTATATCCTTAAGTTAGAACTTAGGCATATATATTTATTATGCAGGAATTGATGGTGAGGTGGTGAATGTGAACTAAAGGGTGCTAGATTTTGGTGTCTACAATTGCCCCTTTTTGTACTGCGTTGTGTACAACACAATGCGGTGCAAAAACTAATGACATCTAACTTTATTGGACGAATGGGTTCATTTCTATTTGACACACATAATGAATGAATTTAGAATTTTGACTTGTTTGCTTACCCCCTCAATTGACGATTGGGTAAAGTTTGACACCCATAAGCCAATTGACAAAATATAAATGCTGAAAGTGGGTTGTTTATTGAATGATGTTTATTTTGTTAATGTAGTTTGTCTTGATTTTCTTTGTGCTCGAAGTTTGGGATTATTTGTGTTCTTGCAATTTTGCTTTTGGTTTCATTAATGTTTAGAATACATGGTAAAATTTTTGATCACTCTTTTGAGTTTTCACCCACTATGACTTTAGCAATTCCTTTCAAATGATGGATTTAAGGAACCAATCGTCGAGGATTTGATGCTCAAGCGGTTTTTTGATTATTACCAAATTGTTGTTTGTTGTTCCGCTTTTGACCCAATGCAAGGTTTTTGTAGGATTACCTTGGCAAATATGTTTTAGAACACATTTAAGCTCATAGATTTTAGGGACTTATCGACTTGATTCATTGTTGTTTTTTTTTTTTGTGATTTCTGAATGAGTTTCCTTATGGTGATTTACCCATCCAACCGGTTTGCATGGATTGCTAGTCGCTGCAACCACTAGGTGTATAGGATAATCCACTAGATACGAGTTTCACTCCAAATGATTAGGTGGATTGAAATTTTCATTTTTTTTTTTTGAAACCGCTAACTTGCGGTTATTTTGGCAAAAAAACACGGATTTACGTTTTGCTTTATGAAAATGCGTTTTCGGGTTTTCGCCTCCAAACACGTGTTTGCATTTTTCACGCGTCGCAAAAAACACGGGCGCACGTTTTTCACCGCTAAAAGCAGTTATTTATAGGCTTCTGCCATTTTCAAAATCATTCTGCCAATTGTCATTGGTTGGTCGGTTGAAGTGATGAGTGAGATGGAGGTTGACGAGGGGAGCGGTGGTGGTGGCTCGGTTGGAGCGAAAGTTGGCGACCGGTTTGCCGAGGTAGGCGTGTTGCCCCTTTTTTTTTTCTTGTTTGTTTTGCTTGTTTGATAATTAAGTGGGGTTGGTAAATGGTTATTTTTTTTGCTCATTAAGCGTTTGTTTTTGCTTTTATTACCTAGGGTAGGTAAAAAAAAAAAATTTCGTTATTGCTTTATTACCTAGGGTAGGTAATTTTTTTTTTGTTTTTGTTTTTTATTACCTAGGGTAGGTAAAATTTTTATTTTGTTTTTGCTTTTTATTACCTAGGGTAGGTAAAATTTTTATTTTGTTTTTGCTTCCATGATTAAGAAATTGTTTTGTTTTTTGTTTTTTTTTTTGCTTTTATTACCTAGGGTAGGTAAAATTTTTATTTTTTATTTTTGTTTTTATTACCTAGGTTAGGTAAAAAAAAAATCGTTTTTTTTTTGTTTTATTACCTAGGGTAGGTAAAAAAAAAATTATTTTTGTTTTTATTACCTAGGTTAGGTAAATTTATTTTTTTTATTTTTATTTTTTGTTTTACTACCCATGGTAGGTAGAATTTTTTTTTTTTTTTTTTATTACCTAGGTTAGGTAAAAAAAAAATCATTTTTTTTTTGTTTGTTTTATTACCATGCATAGGTAAAAAAAATTTGTTTTTGCTTTTATTTCTAGCATGTTGTGCTAATTTTTGTTTTTTTTTTATTTGTTTCCTTTTCAGGTTAAGCTTCTTGATGCTCGGCATAGGTGGCCGAGGACCATTCGAAAAGTGCATAAAGCACTTTCTGATGATGATTGGACTCTACTTAAAACCATTGGTTTAGACGGTTGCAGGCGGTTAGGCACCGTCTGAGCTGATGAGGATATCCTTTCGGCACTTGTTGAGCGTTGGGATCCAAACAAGGGCACATTTTAGCTCCCAACAGGGGAGCTGACTATCACTCTTGAGGATATCTATCGTATCTTCTACGTCCCTATCGAGGGTCCTACCGTTCGTGTTGGCCTTGACAAGAAGGAGGCCCTTTTCCCTCTGTTTGGTGAGATATGGGACATTGATTGCAGCAGGGGCATCATTGCGTATTTGGATCTCTTTACAACTGGCAGCTTGGGTGCATTGCCTGTCTTTATGATGTACATATTGAGCAACATGTTGTTGCCCAATTCCATGGGATTGAGGATCCCGTGGAACCAGGTGCCTATAATTCTTGACTTGATAGCTGATCCTCGTCGGTTAGCCTGGGCTCCCGCTCTTCTCTGCGAGGTTTATAGCGAGCTCTATGAGGTGAAGAGGCATGGGTGCAAGGGTCTAGGCTGCAGTTTGCTGCTCTAGATTCAATGTTGGCAACATGTTATCATTGGTCGCCTTGTTGGTTTACCTTGTGGCGTGGATGCCACCTCTCCCCGGGCATACAGGTGGTTACTCAGTGAGGAGGTCAGTCGATCTGTTACGAGTGCTTCGGAGTTCATAGATATCTTGAGTTCTCTGACTAGGGACCTAATGTTTTGGCAGCCTTGGAGGGGATGTTGGAGAACATTCTTCATAAGCGTCAGATTCCTTTACCTGTTACTCCACCATTTACTATCACTGCTAGCCAAGGGCCTGAGACGAGTCATAGCACTCATCATACTTCTAGCTCTCACGGGGCTTCTACAACGCAGGGTCCACGAAGGGATCCTGTCGGCACTAGCTAGATGTTGTATTGCCTTATTTTTGTTTTTTGTATATTTTATCTTAGTATGAGCCTTAGTGCTCCGATGTATACTGCCTTCAGGCATTTTATACTTTGTAGACTTTTGTATTTATAAATATATACATGGCATTTTATTTCGGTATTCACATACATTATTTGTATATGTATTCTTCTTGTTTATGCTTTGCAATGTTTATATTATGCAATCTTATATTTTTATGTTAGTGCTATGATAATGAATGCAAATGAACATGTAAAATACATTTTGATTTATAGTTATGTAACTGAATGAAGGTATGCATGGTGCTCATGTAATCTTATTTAGCTCAGAGTATTTGACATTTACTCGTTCATATTTACAATTGGGGGTATCCCACTTGATTATTATTTGTGGTTGATGTATGGTGGGTGTATGTATGGAAATGGTATGTTGATGGTGATATGAATAATGATGTTGGCGTTTTTGATATGTAACATCGAAAGTATTCTCAAAGACTCAAAGAAGCTAGTAATGTCAACCATTTTTCTTGAATGTTGTCTTACTTTCTTTAGGACCATATTGTGTGCAAGTGAAGTTCATTTCCTAAATCTTGTGTGTCAATGACCCTAAGCAATCCAGAACCAATGCATGTGATTATGATGTTTATTGCCCCATATTGAGTAAATTTTGGACGATACCTTTCTGGGTTTTCCTTTTGGCTAGCTTACCCATGTGTGCGTTCAGAGGTCTCTCTCTTGAGAGAGAGACATGTTGCCTTGCATGAGTTTACTCCACTGCCATTCAAGCATCTATAGCCTCGGTGGAGGCTCACTCCATAGTCCAATGGTTTGATCTTTAAGCCTTTGTGATGACTACATAACTTTTTGAGGGGAACATAGTACGATCTTTTCAGCTTTAGAGATCTATGGTTTGTGTTGTTAATTTCTTCTTGTGTAGAGTTTTGGGGAATCGGATTCTCAACCAAAGTATGATGAGAATGTTACCCTATCCTTACTACTCTACATTTATTTATATTTTTTGTTTCACTATGGTAGTGGTGATAACCACTATTTTTATTTTTGGACTATGTTGCGTGATAGGGTAAGCGAAGAATTTAACTTTTTTTTGCTTTGAGGTTTACCCAAATTGGCGTTATCTTTCTATTATTCAAGATGTTTTAAGATTTGTAAAAGTGCATTTGGTTCTAGATTGCTTTTGGGTCAATCTACCATACTCAAGATTTTCTTAATGTGATGAAAGTGCTTTGGTCCTAAAGAAAATTGGACACTTCATGAAGTTTGGTTTTTCACTAGACATGTTTGAGTGACTGAAAATTGTATGATATATCATATATGAAATAAAAATATATGATGTGTATGATTTTGTGAGTTGTAAAAAATCTTAGTTGAATACCCCCAACTCTTAGGAATTTGTTTTTACTTGGTCGTATCATCACCACTATTAAAGATCACTGAGCAAGGGATGGGATGGATGTAACTATATGATATATATATATATATATATATATATATATATATATATGAACATATAATTGAAATGCAAATGCAATTTAAAATATGTCTATTTACAATGTGAAATGCATGCAATGTTGTAAAATGAAATCTTTTGTTTATTTTATTTTTGTTTTAGCCATGTACATATATATACATATATTGCAAGTCGTTTTATGCATAAAATGCCTTTAGGTGCATAATGTTCAGTGGTTGTGGCTCCAATTTCCCTTCTAAATTGGAAATTTTGTATGTTCCTTGTCCCAATTTTTGCTTTACTATATATGGGCCCAACCAATTTGCTACAAATTTATCCCTCAAGTGCGGTAAAGCATTAGTATTTTGTTGATTTTCTTTGAGCACTAGGTCCCCCACTTGAAATTCATGAGGATGGACTTTTGCATTGTAAGCGCGTTTGACTCTATCTTGATATACTCATAAATGTTCTAGAGCATTGATACGTTTCTCATCAATAATTTTCAATTGGTCAAGATGCTCCTATCTAGTTGTATCATCATTCATGAATTCCTGTATCTCAATTCACAAGGATGGTATCTCGAGCTCCAATGGTAATATTGCTTTTGCACCGTAAACTAGTGAAAATGGTGTTGCTCCCATTGGCGTTATTATGCTTGTTCTATAAGCCCATAGTGCTAAATGGAGGTGAGTATGCCAATCTCGATGATTATATTTTACCACTTTATTGAGAATGGATATGATTGTTTTATTTGTTGCTTCAGCTTGCCCGTTTGCTTGTGGGTAATAAGGTGTTGAGAAGCTATGTAGGATTTTGAATTTATTGCACAATGCTCTAACATCCTTATTCTTAAATGACTTTCCATTATCAAAAATTATTTTTGAGGGTATTCCAAAATGATAGATAATATGTTGAAGTATAAACTCCGCTATTCGAGGTCCAGTCGTAGTTGTCATTGGAATTGTTTCCATCCATTTTATGAAGTATTATGTAGTAGTTATGATGAATTTATGTTGTCCTGATGAAGTAGGTGTTATTTTATCGATCAAGTCAAGGCCCCATTGTGAAAAGGGCCACAAACTTTTAATAGGTTGTAAATTTTGTGATGGCACATGGGTCAAGTTTGCAAGATGTTGGCATTTTTGGCATATTTTGACATATTTACAATAGTCATTTTCCATTGTTGGCCAATAGTATCCCATGTGCAATATTATTTTTGCAATTGCCATTCCACTAAAGTGACCACCACAAGTACCATCGTGGGCTTCTAATATTGCTCTTTCTACTTCAATTGGATTTAAACATCGTAGTAATATTCCATCATAACTATATTTATATAACACATCTCCAAGTAAAGTGAAACGAATGGCTCTTTGTTTGAATGTTCTTTTTGTAATTCATGTCATTTCTATTGGTAGTGTGCCTAACTTGAGAAAATATTTTATCTCATCAAGGTAAGAATTGTAAGGTTCAACATGTATCAAACAAATATTCTTCTCACCTATAGATTATGCTTTTTGAATTTATGGTTTAGACACTATTGTTATGATTAGCATTTGCATTTCTCCATGTTCATTTTTAGGGATGAGAGATCCCAAGGAAGCCATTGCATCCGCAAATCTATTTGTCGATCGTGGCAAGTTACTAATTTCACACCAGTCAAATTTTCCTAGCAATTGTAATGCTACTTCATGATATTTCTTTAAGAATGGCTCTTTACATTGGTATTCTCCTTTTATTTGGTAGACAACCAATTGAGAATCACCAAAAATGCTTATTCTTTTTATTCCCATTGCTATAGCTAATTTAAGACCTAGTATTAAGGCTTCATATTCTACATTATTGTTAGTGCATGCGAAGTCGAGTTTGAATGAGAATGAAATGGGTATTCCTTCAGGTGTGTAAAACACAACTCCTACACCTTGCCATTTTTCGCACTTTGATCCATCAAAGAACATTGTCATATCTGCTTCATCCTCAGGTGAAACTATTTCTTCTTGTTCTGTGATAGAAAATACTGAATCATCGGGAAGTTCAATTATTAATGGTGTATCATTGTGCAATGGAGCTTCCGCTAATTGATCAGATATCACTTGCCATTTTATGGATTTTTGACTTGTGAATTCGAGGTTGAATTTTGTTAAAAGCATTATCCATTTAGCAGTGTGGGTGTTGTTGTAAGTGTGAGTCATCATGTATTGTAGAGGGTTTTCTCTAGCTATAACATAGGTGGTATTGCTTAGCATGTAATGTCTAAGTTTCTTGGTGGCAAAAACCACTGCTAAGCATAACTTTTTGACATAAGCATATCTTGTTTCGTAACTTACCAATGTTCGACTGATATAATAAATCACTTGCTCTTTATTTTTCTCATTCTTTTGTGCAAGCATTGTTCCTAAAGCAAAATCTGTTGCAAAAATGTATAGGTGAAATGGGACTCATATTTTTTGGTGGCGTAAGAACCAGTGGTGAGGCTAGATATTTCTTTATATCATCAAATACCTCCTGACATTCAGTTGTCAAAGAAAATATCACTCCTTTTTGTAACAGGCGATTAAAAGACCTACATTTATCTGAGAGTTGTGCAATGAATCGTCGAATAGATTGGACTTTTCCTTGCAAACTTTGCAACTCTTTCAATTTTTTGGGAGGTGACATTTCTAATATTGCTTTTACCTTACCTAGGTCTACTTCAATGCCTCACTTGGAAACAATGAATCCTAGAAGTTTTCCTAATGTGACACCAAATACACACTTCTTAGGATTTAACCTTACCTTATGTTCTATTAATCAATCAAATACCTTTTCTAGCACATCTATGTGTTCAAGACGCATTTTTTATTTAGCAATAATATCATCTACATAATCTTCGATTATCTTATGCATATAATCATGAAATATGTTTGTCATGGCACGCTGATATGTAGCTCCTACGTTATTTAATAAAAAAGGCATCACTCTATAGCAGAATATCACCCAAGGCATTGTAAACATTGTTTTATGTTGATCTTAGGGATTAATCCAAATTTGGTTGTATTCGGAGAAATCGTCCATTAAGGAGAGCATTTCATGACCAGCACAGGAGTCTACTAATTTATCTATATTTGGAAAAGGAAAATCATCCTTGGGACACACTTTGTTTAAATCTCAAAAATCAGTGCATACTCGTATCCCCCCATTCGGTTTACGAACGGGTACCATGTTTGAAATCCATTCAGGATAATCGATTGGTACTATGAAGTGTACATCCAATAACTTTTGCAACTCTTCTTTCACAATTAATGCAATTGTTGGATGAACTTTCCTAAGCTTCTGCTTGAATGGCTTGGCATCATGTTCTAGCATAAGGTTGTGGACTACCAAGTCTGGATCTAATCTAGGCATGTCTTTGTAGGACCATGCGAACACTTCCTTCTTTTTAATAAGCATGTTTATGATGCTTTCTTTTTCCTCTGTGGATAATTCTTTTGCTATTTTGACAATCTAGGGATTGTCCACGTCTTCACTAAGGTTCACATCTATAGACTCTTCTATTAGCATGTGAGAACCTTCTTCTAGCTGATGTGGAGTTGGGATGAGGTGGATATCATCTGCCATATTTTAAAATGTGTTTGGGGTGTCCCCCTCTATCTCAGTTTAAAAAACTAAATTGTTTGATGATGAAGGTTGTTGCGGAATATAAGTGTTTGAAGCGTGTAACAACTCTTCGGATAGGATGAAGTCAGTAGTGGATGGCAGGGATGAAATCTTGTCCATGGCTATGATACTGGTGTCAATACAGATCGGTTTTGTCTCATTATATGGATTGCGGAGTGGGGTGAGCAAATCAACATAAATCATGTTAACTTGATGGAAATGAGGTGGTTGCAATTCAATTGATGACTCGTATTCTCTAGGTTGCAACTGACCTAATGTGTGGTATGAAACTAAATGGTGCGGGAAGCAGGATCATTTTTATATTGAATCGCTTTTTGATTGTAAGGTAGAAAACCCACAATAGACTTAATTTATATATTTGTTCTATGATGCCTTATTATCATATGTGGATTGCATTTAAATACCTAGTCTAATAGTTGTAAGAGTGAAGGGTTGTAACCCTAGAATATAATGAATAAATAATATAAGTAATTAGGACATGTTAGGAGGGTCCTAACATGCCACCCCCCTTAAAGGAGCTTTGTCCTCAAAGCTGGAAATTTGGAAATTGCTGCTGGATATCTTGAAAATTTTCCCACGTTGCGTCTTCTAAAGGTAGACCTTTCCAATGGATTAAAAATTTCGTGATATCGCGAGTACGAAGGTGACAAGAGCGACGATCCAAGATTGCTTCTGGCTCGACTAGTACTCCATCATCGAAGAATTCAGGGAGAGTGGGTTGTGTCGTGATATGGGCTCCCACTATGAGCTTAAGGCAAGATACATGAAATACGGGGTGAAGTTTGGAAGAGGGAGGAAGCTCTAGTTTGTAAGCAACGGTCCCAATATGTTGGAGAACTTTATATGGCCCGTAAAATTTGGGTGCTAACTTCTGAGAACCTTTTTGTTTAAGAGAGGATTGATGGTAAGGTTGGAGACGTAAGAAAACCATATCACCCTCATGGAAACTACGTTCGCTTCTATGTTGATCGGCTTGCTGCTTCATGCGATGCTAGGCGGTGTGTAGGTTCTCTTTTAGGATCCGTAGTATGTCATCTCTATTAGCAAGTTTCATTTCCACCGCATGGACTTTTGTAGTCCCTAGAATATAGGAAGTGAGGGGTGGTGGTGTTTGACCATATAGTGCTTCATAAGGAGTCATTTTGATGGACGTATGGTATGAAGTGTTATACCACCATTCCGCTAGTGAAAGCCACTTTACCCAATGGAGTTGTCGAGTAGAAACAAAACATCGAAGGTATGTTTCCAAGCATTTATTTACAACTTTTTTTTGGCCATCGGTTTGAGGATGGTAAGCGGAGCTCATACGAAGTTGAGTACCTTGTAATTTGAACAATTCCTTCCAAAATGTGCTAGTGAAAGTTGGGTCGCGGTCACTAACAATTGTGGAGGGCATACCATGTAATTTAAAGATGTTATCGAGGAAGAGGTGGGCTATAGTGCTAGCGGTATAAGGATGAGCCATAGAAAAAAAATGGGCATATTCAGATAAACGATCAATGACTACGAAAATGGTTGTTTTTCCTCCTGATTTTGGTAATCCTTCAATAAAGTCCATAGAAATATCTACCTATGTTTTGGTGGGTATAGGAAGAGTTTGAAGTAATCCTAGAATAGCGAGGGTCTCCCCCTTTTGTCTTTGGCAAACTTCACATTCTTTTACAAAGTTTTTTATGTAATTTTTCATTCCTACCCAATAGAAGGAGGTAGTGGCTCTTTTATAGGTTTTTAAGAACCCTGAGTGGCCTGCAGTGGGTGAGGTATGTAACTCATGAAGAAGTTTTTCACGATAAGTTGAATTGGGGGTGAGGACCATCCTCTCTTTGTATCTTAATATATTGTCCTTCCAAGTGTATGGAGTTTTGCTACTAGGATTATGTTGAAGTTGTTGAATTAAGGCATGGATAGTAGGATCATTTATCCATTCTTCATGCACCTCATCTACCCATTTAGGAATAAGGGAGGAAAGAGCATGGACTTGAGGCATATCTTCAAATTTTCTAGAAAGTGCATCGGCTGCCATGTTGTCCTTTCCATTTTTATATGTAATTTCATAATCATAGCCAAGAAGTTTAGTAACCCATTTTTGTTATTTCGGGGTATTAGTCCTTTGTTCCAAAAAATACTTCAAGCTATGATGGTCAGTGCATATAATGAAATGTTGGCCAATAAGGTAAGGCCTCCAATGTTGAATAGCATGGACAATCGCCAACATCTCTTTTTCATAAGTAGAGCGAGCTAAATTCTTAGGAGAAAATGCTTTGCTTATAAAAGCTAGAGGCCTTTCATCCCGCATGAGTACGGCTCCCATTCTTATTCCTGAAGCGTCACTTTCAATGATGAACGGTTTAGAAAAGTTGGGCATGGCTAGAACAGGGGTGGTACACATTGTAGTTTTTAAGGTGATAAATGCCTCATCCACTTTAGACAACCATTTGAAAGCATTTTTCTTAAGTAATGTTGTTAGAGGAGCAACGATTTTACCATAATTTTGGACAAATTTTCTATAATATCCCGTTAGTCCAAGAAACCCACGTAGAGCTTTTAAGGTTTTTGGAATAGGCTAATTTTTCACCTCCTTGATTTTGGAAGGATCTACCATAACTCCTTCCTTTGAGACAATATGCCCTAAGTATTAAATTTCTTGTTTTCCAAAGGAACACTTTGATATTTTTGCATAAAGTTGATTTTCCTCCAAGATTTGGAACGCTTGTCTAACATGGTCCAAATGTTCTTCCCATGTTTTGCTATAAATCAAAATGTCATCAAAGAAAACTAATATAAATTTACGAAGAAAAGGATGAAATACCTTATTCATTAGACTTTGAAAGGTAGAAGGAGCGTTGGTCAGGCCAAATGGCATCACCAAGAATTCGTAGTGCCCTTCGTGAGTGCGAAAGGCCGTCTTAGGAATATCCTTTTCATTGACTCGTATTTGGTGGTAGCCTAACCGTAAGTCTAACTTGGAAAAATAAGCTGCCTCATGGAGTTCATCTAATAGCTCGTCTATGACCGGAATGGGAAATTTATCTTTGATGGTCATTTTATTAAGCGCTCGAAAATCGACACATAAACGCCACGAGCCATCATTTTTTCTAACTAAAATAATTGGAGAGGAGTAAGGGCTTTTGCTAGGTCTAATGACTCCTGCCTTAAGAAGCTCTTGTACTAATTTCTCTATTTCGGTCTTTTGGAGGTATGGATAACGATAAGGTCTAATATTAGGAGGGTGATGCCTTGGAAATAGTGGAATAGTGTGATCATGACTTCGTTGTGGAGGTAGTCCTTTTGGTTCATTGAATACCGCCTTATGGTGGTCTAAAATATTTTGTAACTCTGGTGTCTCATCTTCTTTGTGACTAGGTTGAATTGAAAATAATTGGGCGACCATTCCTTTGTTTCCTCTTCGGATAATTTTCTCTATTCTATGCGAGCTGACGATTTGGGAAGGTCTTGATTTTAGGCCTTGGATAATATAGGTTTGGTTCTTTGCTATGAATTTCATCCATAGTTCATCAAATTCCCATTGGACTACACCCAAGGTTCGTAACCATTGTACGCCTAGTACAATGTCGCACCCACCTAGGGGTAGGACGTACATGTATCCTTTCATGTTATAAACCCCCATAGTTTTATATTTTTGCATTTTCCTTTGCATGCAATTTTTTTGTCATTTCCAATCATCACTTCGAAGTTATTGCAAGGGTATATAAACAATTTGCTTGTTTAGCCACCTTTGGATCGATAAAATTGTGCGTGCTACTAGAATCTAGGAGCATGGTAAGGTTTTATTTCTTAAAATACCCTTTACCTCGCATTGTTTGAGGGACAAAAAATTCGGCAAGGGCATTGAAGGAAACCTTTGGTGCATTTTCTTCGTCACTTTCAAGTGTGTTGGATAATACCTCTACTTTGAGTTCAGGTTCCTCTTCAGTAGAATTCCCTTCCTCTGTGGCATCTAGAATATATAATTTTCGTGAGGCACATTTATGATTTCTATCAAATTTCTCATCGCAATGGTAGCAAAGACCCTTAGCTTGTCTTTCTTTCATTTCCTCAAAACTCAGACACTTAATTGGTAGAGCGAGGTTAATTTTGGGGGCTGTGTAAGATTTTAGGGTTCGTCCATTTTACATTGGTTTGGTATAAGTGTTTGATGGTTTCCCCCAAGTTGGTTTTGTGAACCAATTCAGTGCCTTGATTTTTTCCTCCTCTAATTTTGCCAAGCCGATGGTCTCTAACATGTTTGTAGGGTTATACATTTGCACCTCTATTCGAATTTCTTCTTTTAATCCATTGACAAAAAATTCTTGAAAGAAGGCAACATCTAATCCGGATGTTCGATTAGCTAGCCTTTCAAATTTTTCTTGGTATTCGCTTATCGAAGTGGTTTGGCATAATTTAGTGAGGGCCCCTGTAAAGCTTTGAAACTTGCTAGGGCTGAATCGCACTAATAGATTTTGTGTAAAGGTTGACCACATCGGAGTGTCGTTAGTTTTCTCGAACCATTGGTACCATTGGATGGCATTGTTTTCCAAGTGGAAGGAGGCGATATGCACTTTTTGCATTTTTGAAATTTGATTTAGTGAGAAATATTGCTCTGCTCGATAGATCCAGTTTGTAGGGTCTCCTCCTTCAAATTTTGGGAAGTCTAATTTGGTAATCCGTGGTAGAATGGAAGTTTGTGGACCTCCTAACATTGCTCGGTTTTATGACACGTGGTTGGGTGAATTTGCATGTGTTGTTGCCTGATTTTGACTGATGGCATCAAGTTTAACATCCATTGCAAATATTTTCTCGAAGAGTTCTCTTGTGGTACGGGTATTCTCCTCTCTTTCCTGTTGAACTTCTTTAGCAAGCCTTTCGTGTTTCTCATGAATGGAATCCAGTGATCGTCGTCCTTCAGCCATTGCGGTTAGTGTAGGTAACGATCAATATGACTTGGTATAGGTGAGCAAAAAAATAATTTTAATTTTTTTTCCTTTGCATTTCGGATGTCGAAAACCTTGATGTTGCGTTGAAGATTTTAGCTTTTTCAAAACAGTCACCGGTCACCACGAGAAAGGTTGAGCAATTTGGGTGTAAGACAACTTAATTCATACCTTAGGAGAAGGTTTAATTTTTTGCGAGGATTTTGACACGGATCCGTGAAGCGTGAATGTTGTTTGCGTCCTCGCGAATGTGGACTGGCTGAAATGTGCGATGGGAAAAAAAAATTAATGGTGAATTTGCTCCTTGATCTAGCTCTGATCCAGATGGTATGAAACTAAATGGTGCAAGAAGTAGGATCATTTTTATATTGAATCACTTTTTGATTGTAAGGTAGAAAACCCACAATAGACTTAATTTATATATTTGTTCGATGATGCCTTATTATCATATGTGGATTGCATTTAAATACCTAGTCTAATAGTTGTAGGAGTGAAGGGTTGTGACCCTAGAATATAATGAATAAATAATATAAGTAATTAGGACATGTTAGGAGGGTCCTAACAATGTGTGTGATTGGTTTTTTTGTATGCTTTGCCAATGTGATGGAGGAGGTTCTGGTTCAGGACCCTCACGCTCTTTATTTAGCTAAAAAAGTATGCGGTCTATTGGAAATTTTTTTTGATACCAATTATCCTTCTGCATGGTTTCTCCATATATTATCTCTTCCTAAAGTTCTTATTCTTCTTGATTAAACCATTCAGGACGTGCTTCATCTTGGAGCATTCTCCTGGCTTGTATCTCAAGAGCATGGTTGATAAAAATCATTTCAGTTTCATCATCATCACTATCACTCATCTAGAAGCCATTAGCATTTGTATGAGGTCCTAGCATTAGTGGCTCAAGGTCTTGCCTAAGGTATGTCATCTCAGTAGCATCTTTATAATCTGCTTCTCGTTGTAAAGCTTGCTCTCGAGGGTAAAAATTATAGATTTGGTATCTACTTTCTATTTGTTCATCCTCATCATTAGGTTCATCCTCATAATTAGTTTCATCTTCATCATCGCTTTTTTCCTCCTCTTGTTCGCATTCTATGTCAAGTTCTTGGAAAGCTTGATTAAGTGAAGAGCTTGTGATGGAAGGTTTATAGCCTAGACTGGAGTGGTCACTTGGCTCTCTATATTATGGTTCAATAATGTGGTGAGGACCTTATTCATGTCTTCCAATTCCATATCCTTGCCAACTAACCATTCAAAAATATATGACTAGAAAACTTGGATTCGATAGATAATCAATGTTTTCATTAAACTCTTGTAAAGAGTTGTCATTTTGAGGAAGTGGGTCCGATGAAGAATCCATCCCTCCATATATGAAATTGATTGCATTTGTTTGAGAACCCATTATATATATATATATATATATATAACCAATAGCTAAATGTGGGTCGCGAGGGTGACCGTAATCTTTGACTGACTCGATAGGTGGTGTAATTGTGACACTTTCAATAATGTACTCACCAATACTTGGATTGGCGAGATGTATTGCAACTCTATATGGTTGTGTGGCTAATGGCTCGGTGGATGAAGAGGGTTCTTGAGTCTTAGCTCTTGGCTCTGCTGGTGGCATTGGATTATCTCTAACAGGTGGCCCTATTTGTAAGACTATGGGTTCTAATGACTGTGAAGTAGTGGTTGATGATGTGGGTTGTGCTTTGAATGTGAATAGTGGATTTGAATCTGGAAGTGTACTAGATGGAGCTAGTAATTGATTAGCAGGATGAGTGGGTGTAATTTTAAAATAAAATACGGTGTTTGAAGGATGTGCTGAGCTAACGCTTTTAGATGCGAAAGCTGGATCAACTATAGGCAACTCTTATGGAATGGGTTCTTTTGATGATGTGGTGTTTTATGGAATGGTTCTAATGACTAGTGGTTGGATGGTTAGATGTGTTGATGGGAGTAAAGGCTCATAAGGATTTGAAATAAAGTTGTTGTATTTGAAAGGTTCAGTGTCCGCTAGTATGCAATGTCCCTTGCCTTCATGCACATATTTTAAGCATTGATGCAATGTTGAAGGCACACATTTCATTTCCCTAATCCAAGGGCGTCCAAGAAGTATGTTATATTGCATTTCCCCTTCCAAGATGTGAAAGAGAACATGTATTCTTTTCACCCCCATGGTGATGGGAAGAACAAAATTCCCTACAGTTGAGCATAAAGCATCATTAAAGGCCCTAAGAGTGAATGTGGATGTTGTGATGTGAGATGATGGGACGTTGAGCTTCATCATGGTAGGTGTGGTAATGAGTTTGATTGAAGAACCTGTATCAATAAGCACTCTCTTGAAGGGTTTCCTGTCAATGTGAGCTACTATGTGCAATGGTGGATTAGGTGAATCTGTTGATATTTGTTTTTCCTCAAAGTCATAGACTACTGTCGAGGGTTCCATGCACTTTTGCAAACTACCCACAAATGAATTGAATGCATTGGGGCATTCTGATTGTACTTGAATAGACTTTAAAATTTCCATCAATGCTTCGTTGTGAGGTGTTGATTGTTGTATTAGTTCATAAATTGACAATTTTGCTGAAGCCATATTCAAAATCTATGTTAACCAGTTGTTCATTGTAACAACAGGGTGGTTTGGAATGGTGGTGGTGGCCCACTTGATCCAAGTTGTAAGGGCACATTAGTTGGAGATTCTATCGGAGCCTGGATTGTGCGATTAGCTTACCTTTATCCCCAGGTAACTATACTGATAGCCCCTACAAAACCTTGTGGCAGTTGAGACACATAATTAACCTGATTAGGAGGAATTGTAGAAGTTAATGCTCCCATCGGTTGTTGCTTCACCTATCAATGTGGGAAAGGTGTTTGATATATGCCTAGGTTTTGGTTATTTTGGGCTAGTGGGTTGTCAATTTTGATTGTAACCACTTCCAATAAATCTTGCACAATTCCTTTAAATCCATGACAACCTTCAATATCATGTCCTCTTTGTCTATGATAGATGCAAAAGAGGTGTTCTTTGTAACCTTTTGTCTTTGGTTTGTTAGGATCATCAGGTTTCATTTCTGATAAATTAAAAAAAAAGTCCACATACAACTTCTGAACTACTAATGAATATGGATCTTGTACTGGTGCGTAATTTCTTTTTGGCTTAAAATGATGTTGTTGCCTTTCTGCAGGTTGTGTCTAATTTTGTGCCTGTTGTTGGGGTGGAACCGCTTGATAATTTGGTTGGTGTGGTTGTTGTTGTTGTTTTTGTTGGGGTTGTTGGATTTGTGTTTGAGCCGGTTGATTTGATTGTGGTTGGCTCAAAACTATCTGATTAACCTGTGCAGTCTTGGACTGACCGTGGTTATTCCACTTTTGATTCTTATTGTGTCACTCTTTCTTCTTAGGCTTAATCTCGCCTTATTAAATTTTTATTTCTTCAATCAGTTTTGCTTGGGCAAGTGCCTCATCGAATGTTATATACTGTTGTATCTGTAGCAATGAAGAGATGGGTTTACCAAAACTCTTCATGAATATTCGTATTATCTCTTGCATAGGGAGTGAAAATGGTAACTTGATCATGACTGATCTCTATCTATTGCCAAATTCATAGACTAATTCATCGTCATATTGTTTTAGGTAAATAAAATCATTCAATGTTGTTTGTTTTCTAACATTTAGGGTGAATCTTTCCAGGAACTGGTCCGCTAGTTGTTCAAAGGTAAAAATACTTTGATGCGAGAGATGGTTGTACTAGTCTTGGGCTTCCCACCCTAATGTTTGAGGAAATGTATCTAATAGCAATGCATCACTATTTTTTATTCTGAAGCATGCATTCACAAATCTTGTTACATGCTCACAGGGATCCTCTTCTCCTTTAAATTCAAGCTTCGGTATTTGGAAATCATGTGGATATGGTGGCTCTGGTATCGAAGTGTGAATAGGGTGATTGAGTAGTTGCCTTAAAATTGGATTTTGGTATTGCAAGCCTGGGGTTTGTATGGCAAGACTATTAATCTGACTCTATAAAAACTGGTATCTAGGATCATCTATAGGACGGACACTCGAATGTACTTGATGCTGCTGGTAATGGGGTGGATTTTATGTAGGTTGGGGATGATAAGACATGTTTGGCAAAAATGTGTTATGGTATGGATGTTGAGGGATGTTATGATATGGATGGGGTGATGAAGGTATGATATTATGTTGACCTACTGCATTAGCATATGGGTGCGGTGGTTGATTGTGAACCATAATGGTAGAGGGAGGATGCATTACCCAAGATGGATCTTGGATAAAGGTATTAGGTTGATGAGATGTAGGTGGAAGATTTTGCTCAATCCCTTGCAAATGTTGGTTAGGGTCAGGGTTCATGCTACGGTTAGCATTATCTAAAATCATTTGCTACAATTGTAAGAAATCATGTTGCATAGAAATTGCATTTGACATAGGGATTGCTACCTGTGATGTGGTGGACTAAATTGGTTGTGGAAAAACCATGGTAGTGGAGGTATATGGGGGGTAAGTAGAAAAGGGTATCACCACTGACTGTGGAATGGTATGATATGTATGTTCTACAAGTGTGGATGGAGAAATGGATGTTGGGGCTTGCGAAACTATAGGAATTGTTTCATACAAGGGATTAGTGGTAATGGTCATTTGTTATGATAATGTGGGGGGAATTTGGTTGGATGACAATGGTTGATTGGCTAATGCTACAATAGCCAACTCAAAGAGAGGATTGGTGAAAATCTGTTGTGACTGCTATGGATAGGCAAATATGGATTCTTGTTGTGATGAGGGTACAACACGTGATGGGATGGAGAGTGGTGGTAATGATGGGAAAACCATTCTAGATGCATTCAAGTACATTCTAACAGTGTCCATATCTATCATGGTGACCTGACTGTCTACCGCTGCAGGAGGTTCACTCCTAGGTGTCTCAGGTATAGTTGTGTGAGTAGCTCTATGCATAATGTCTATGTTCATGGGGGCATTACTATAAGGCCCTACATCAAGACTCGGGGACATAGAAAGGGGCACATTTAGTTGTCCCACCACCGAAGTGTGAGGGACATTGCCATACTAAGAGGCCATAGGGGGCAACCACTGACTTCGGCTTGACACTAATTTCTTAGCTTGATTACGAGTCACTACCATACGCTAATATGCAATCTATGTGAATGAAAAAGAAATTACAATGCAATACAACACGCCAAGCAAATAAACATACAAAGTATTTGACCCTAGTTTGCACTAAGTTTTTGATTTTTTTTTTCAATGTGTGTTTGTGTGATTTTTTTTTTTGAAGTTTTTGAAGAGATTTTGTTCTTTTTGGAATAGAATAATAGAACTCAATGAATATGGTGATTAAGAACAATAGCACCAAGCGTGATTTCTCAAAAGAGGCTAGGGTACACCGCTTAAATCCTAGTGGGGGGTTCTCCTAGATCTTCCACTTTGATTCAACAATCGTTCCAATAGTGGGAGACAACTTGAATACCAATGACTTATACCAGCTTAAAGAGTGCTTTTATCTTGTCTAAGGATGATCTAGGGGGCAAGCCGATGGAAGGAGATGAATTCCAATGTCACCGGTCTGAATTGGAGGTTGGTGATGAAATCCAAATGGACCAATGTTTTGATGATACATGTGTGTGTGGAGGCTTTGTTTTCTATTGTGTGATGCAAATATAACATGCAATTTTGTTTTTATGCCTAATGCAGAAAATGAGGAATATAGAGAATAGCAGACAAATTCAGATCAAGGACAAAAATTGCAACTTTAGGTAAGATTCGATGAAATTCTATTTAACAGGGCTAACCGTGGATGGGCGGTTAGTTCTGGTAAACCACGAGTGTGCGGTTTGCCAACCGCACATGTGTGTTTGAGGGAAATCCCAACCGCAGGTGCGCGGGTCCTTTCTGTCAATAGAACAAAGCCAAATACAAGCCCAAACCCCAAAAAAGAAATACCTAGGTTATTTCTAACCTGGTATATGCAAGATTATTGTTCCCTACTGTGTATATGCAAATTCTCATTTATTTCCCTTTATTATTTCATGTATGAATGCAAGATTTAAGTAATTTTTTCTATTCCTAAGACCTAAATGCAAACAAAGGCATACAGGACTAAGACTCTTAATCTACTTAAATGCAACCTAAAACTAATATTAAAGAAAAATTTTAAAATATGGCATAGGGTACAGACCTGTGTTCCTTTTGCTGCTCCTAGCTTTCAACAGCCAATCCATGTTTCAATAGTGCAGCAACCACGAATGAGCATTTCCTCAGAAGGTAAACTGTGGATGCGCGGTTCCACAGTAATAAGTTAAATAATTTGAAATCAAATTCCTGTGCGTTTCAAATCCTTAGCACCTGTACATGCAAACAAAGATTAGTAAGATTAAAATAAAGCAATGCAAAACAAAATGAAACCTTTGGGAGGTCCCACCGTGATCACCATTTTTGTAACTAAAATACTTGAACACTTGCAATATAAAATCACACAGACATAAAGAGATTGCCCAAAATAATGAAATCCTTTATATATATTGACTCTTGCGATATAGATTTACAATATTTTGGATTGCCCCAAGTAGCTTGGGTACAATGTTATAATCTTTGCCTCAATGTGATACAAATTTCTCTCTAGGATTTTTCTAGATCTTCCACAATGTACAATGTTCTCCTCATATCTAGTTACAGCTTCAAAGGGTGAGTGGGCTTTGGAATCAAGCACGGGACCACTCCAACTTTAGCAGCCTATCCAAGATACCTGTTACCTACACACATGCAAACCAACAAAAGGGATTAGTAGCACCCGTATATTCAAGCAATAAATCCAATGCTACACATAAATCTATTACTGATATGGATGAAAAGCAGATAGCACAAAATAGTTAACAAATAAAGCCTTGCTTAATACTCAAATCGCTAATCTCTATCGATGAAATCTATTTTTGTTCTTGGGACCGTGGAATCGCGGTTGTGGGTTAGAAATCGTGGACTTACGATTGTGAAACCGTGGATGCGCATTTTTGACTGTAGAACCATGGACGAGCGATTTCGGCTGAATAATAGATTGCCTCAAAATTTGAGCCAACGGTCAGAGTCAAGCTCATGCTCTCAATTTCTTGTTGGGTCTAGATCTATTTTGGTAGTCTGTCGGTACACAAATTTAGCTCCCTCTGTTTGGTGGATTGATGGTGACTTTATAGGCTGCCTGGGGCTTTGGATGGGAATGTGAGGTGGCAAGCCTAACTTGCCAAGTGGCAAATCTGAACTGCCAGGTGGAAGGGGCAGTTACAGTGAGTCACTGAGTGTGGCTCACTTAACTGGGGTGATGTGGCTCCAAGTGGAGTGGGATGTGGGATGCTATTTTATGTGAAGGGACAAGGGGACAAAAATAAAGGAGTGGGTAAGATGTGGCATGGATGTTGGATGAAGTGTCTAGGACACATGTCCAATTGGTAGACAGGGTATCCTAGGGTGATTTTCCTAATTAAATAAATTAGGAAAGTATAATGATGTGCAAGATTTTATATCCCTAAGTTAGAACTTAGGCATATATCTTTATTATACAGGATTTTATGTTGAGGTGGTGAATGTGAACTAAAGGATGCTAGATTTTGGTGTCTACACAACAATTCCAATGAGCATTTTTTTAGCTTCTAACACAATACATTATAAGTGGTTTATCAAATATTTTTGCAATGGTAGGCTTGCAGGAGTACTTTTATGATCAGATACCTGATGCCATGAGAAGCTTGGAAATTTCAAGTTATTTGAGCATTGAGTTGGCAGCTTCTTGAACAATATTTGTTGACAAAGACCTTTCGTGTTGGCAAAGAAGATACACATAGAAGAAACAAAATAAATAATTGAATAAAGCAAAACTAAAAATGTATGCACTAAAGAGAAAAATAACATTACAAAAGGGAAATTAGAACTTGCATAAAAAAAAGAATTAATACTCCGATTACAGGCCATAGAGAAAGATTGTATTTATTTTAATACAATAATTACATGTATGAACCAAGGATAGTTGCTCCAAAAAATCCTAAAATATATTATTTTTATATTGTCCTAGAAACCCTAAATTTCTATTTTATGAATAGCTACCCACAAAATTAGTTGTAACTTCAGTGCCATAGTAGGTGCCAATCTTAACAATCTCCCACTTCGCGACTACTACGACCAAGTGCGAAATTTCAAGTACTTACTACCTTTGCCAAGGCATCAACTATGTTCACATCGATCTTTACCTTCTACAAATTTACTTTATCTTCTTCAATCATTATCTGAAGAAGTGAAACTTTATCCTAATGTGCTTTGTCCTACTATGGAATTTTGGATTGGCAACAAGGTCTATAGCACTTTTATTGTCACACCACAATGGAATTGGGCCCTACTGCACACCAACATCTGCACATAGAAATTTCAACCATACAACTTCCTTGCAAGATTATGCTACTACAATATATTTAGCCTATGTTGTTGATTGTGCAAAAACCTCCTACTTCTTGCTTCTCCCGCTAATGGCTCCTCCAGATAATTCAAATACATATGCACTTGTGGATTTTCCTCCATCCACATCACTTGAAAAATTAGCATCTACATATACCTTCAATTGGCTATCTCCCATAGCCTAATAACAAATTACAATATTTTTTGTATGTTGTAGATACCAAAATATCCTCTTCATGGCTATCCAATGTTGCCTACCTAGATTTGACATAAATCTACTCACAATTCCTATTGTGTGAGCCAAGTCAAGTCTTGTACACACCATTGCATACATCAAATTTTTGATTGCACTTGCATATGGCACCTTTACCATTTCATTCTTTTTTGCTTCAGTCTTTGGGCTTTGTTCATTGGACAATGTAGCACCCATCAGGAATGGAGTGCTTACTAGTTTGCATGCCTCCATCCCAAACTATTTCAAGATATCAGCCACATACTTCTTTTGGTTGATCCACAAATTCTTCATAGAGCAGTTTCTCCTAAACTTGATTCCCAAAAAGTAATGAAGAGCTCCCAAATCCTTCATGTCAAATACATTTGACAACTTTACCTTTACTTTATAAATTGCATGCTGTGAATTACTTAGCAGCAATATGTCATCAATATACAATGCAAGTATAACAAACCCACTTAAATATTTCAAGTAGTAAATGTAGTGATCGGTATTGCTCTTGATAAATTCATATTCAATCACATAATGATCAAATCGTTTATATTGTTCTCTCAGTGATTGCTTTAGGCCATACAATGATTTATGCATTATACAAACCAGATTGTTCCCACTGGTTTCAAACCCCTTAGGCTATTGCATGTAGATTTCATTCTTTAATTCTCCATGAAAAAATGTTGTCTTCACATACATATGCTCAATCTCCCAATCATTTGTTGTTTCCATTGCCAAAAATAATCAAATTGAACCTATCTTGGCTACCGATGAAAATATCTCATTGTAATCAATGCCTTCAACCTGAGTATAACCCTTCAAAACCAACATTACCTTATACCACTCCACCAAGCCATCTGGGTTATATTTATTCTTAAAGATCCATTTGTAATCAACCAATTGTCTCTCTTGTGTCATTGGTTACATATCCCAAGTATGATTATCACTAAGATACTTCATCTTTTTCTCTATATTTGGGAGCTCTTCATACTTCTTTTGGATAATCCACAACTTTTTCATCGAGCAGTTCCTTCTGACCTTGATTCCCAGAAAGTAATGAAGGGCTCCCAAATCCTTCATATCAAATGCCTTTGACAACTTTACCTTTACTTTCTGAATTGCATGTTGTGAATTACTTAGCAGCAATATGTCATCAACATACAATGCAAGTATAACAAACCCACTTGAATCTTTCAAGTAGTAAATGTAGTGATATGCATTACTCTTGATAAATCCATGTTTAAATCCATGCAAAATCATTTATACCATTCTCTCGGTGATTGCTTTAGGCCATACAATGATTTATTCATTTTACAAACCATATTACTCCCACTGGTTTCAAACCCCTTAGGTTGTTGCATGTAGATTTCCTCCTTTAATTATCCATGAATAAACGTTGTCTTCACGTCCATCTACTCAATCTCCTAATCATTTGTTGTTGCTATTGTCAACAACAATTGAATTGAATCTATCTTGACTACTGGTGAAAATATCTCAATGTAATCAATGCCTTCAACCTGAGTATAACCCTTTGCAACTAGCCTTACCTTATACCACTCCACTGAGCCATCTGGGTTATTCTTCTTAAATATCCATTTGCAACCAATCAATTTTCTCTCTTTTGGTATTGGCTATAAAACCCAAGTTTGATTATCACTAAGAGACTTCATCTCTTCCTCCATCGTCATTCTCCATTGCCTAGCTTCAATGCAATTCAGAGCCTCCTCCACATTCTTAGGCTCTTCACAAAGTGTAGTTAGTGCAGAATAACTAAAATCACTAGGATCATAACCATACCTTTTCGGTGCTCTCTTTTGGCATTGACTCCTTCAAAGTGATTGGCTATACTCCTCAGCCTCTACAATATTTTTGGTCTACACTTCATTTTTTTGTTGGGTCTCCTCTCTAATTTCATCATTAGTAGATGTTGTTAGCTTTTTATGGGAGGTAGTACAACCATAGGATGAGGGATAAATAATCTGAGATAGCTAATAATCAATAATTCCTTTAAAAAAAGTGAGGAAAAAGAATTCCCAATCAATCAGAAAAATATTTTATCGTTATTTTTTTGGTTCTTTTGATCTTAGGTAATGTAGGTGCATTCTATAGAATTGAACAACACATTAATAGGACTGGACTGAAACTTTATAATTTAATTTGATATATTAGTTTTTAATAAGTATATTGTATCGTAGGTTTAGAGAACTAAGTTTTAATTATGGCGTACTTAAAAAGAAATAAGTTGGTTAGTAGCAGTCAAGTGTTTGCTTGGTTTTCTCTTTTCGATTTCATAGTGTCAAAGTCATGGTAAATTTGTCTTACTTCTTTCTAACCTTTTTATAATAAATTAAAATTTATAATTATGGATGTACCAAACAAAAGTGTGACCAATACAATATATATATATATATTTATTTATTTATTTATTTATTTATTTATTTATTGCATTGCATAAATACTTCAACCCATGAAATTAAAACATTCAATTTTAGTAATTTATAAAATATCAAAACTATGGTATCCATTGTTAAATAAATGCACGAAGTGTTTTATTATAATTAATAGGTTAACTACCATGTAAAACTCAATTGATTAAGACAGGTTTTCTTTATCAAAGGCTTTTGAGGTTCAACTTTACAAATATAGGAGGAAGAGTAGAAGGTTTAACTTTACGGATATAGAAGTTTGATGTTTATAAATTATAGTTGTATAATTATTTTTCAACTATTAAATAAATTTAAAAATAAATATAAAAATTTATATATTTTAAATTATTAAAATATAAAATAAAAATTTTAATTAGGTTTTTGATAGTTAATAATATATGGTATTATAGTTGAGTATATGTTAATGAGTTTACACAGGTTTTTAATGAGTTTACATAGGTTTTTACAAGGGGTTTTGGTTCCCTCATATTGAGTGGGGTTTGAACCTTGGACCTCTCAAAGAGAGGCCAAAAGTCCTTACCACTGCAATAAGCTTACAACTATTAATTTCTATGTTTTAATTATATAAGTTTTTTATATTATCACCTTTTTTTAATAATATGGAAAGAAGGGATTTTGAAAGGGTCCTTGAACCTTTTACATAATTACATTATTTTTTGGAAGAGATAGGACAGAGCAGAACACAAGGAGATAAAAAACCAAGTCCAAAGAAACCACCTTCTTGAGTAAAGGTAAAAGAGACCCAAAAACTCCCAGTAGATAACATATTATAAACCTTCATTGAGAGGCTCATAGTTTCTTCTTGCTACCATAATGAGTTCATGCAAAAAGTTCTCTTTCCACACCTTTAGTCCTTCAATTTGGGTACCCAAGCTAGCAAGAAGGTTCGTAGATGGATTGCCTTCTCTGTAAATATACCGATATTGAAAGCTTTCAAAGTTACTTAGGACCCTCTTTGATTCATCCAAAAGATTAGCTATATTTCAACTGGTGGATGATCTACAATTTATGTTGTTGATGATATTAAACAAATCTCCTTCTAAAAGGACTTTGCTGACATCTATTCCATAAAGAAGGGCCAAACCTTGGAAGAGCGCTCTTGCCTCAACAAAATGGCTAGTTTGAGTTCCAATATTTTTAGCAAAGGTGACAATGATCTCCCTCTTTTCATTTCTAATGAGACCTCCAACACATGCTAGGCCAATATTGCCTTTAGAAGCTCCATAAAAATTAAATTTGATCCCATATCTAGGAGCAGGATTCCATGAGGTTTGTTGTCTAGGAGGATTTGATTAGGGACCTTTCGGGATAGATAGGCCCAGGATAACAATTAGGGAAGTTTATGAAGGAGTGGGAGAAGGGCCAAAGGAGATATTGGAAATATTTTCAAAAAGAGCATAAAAATTTCTAAAACTAACCTAGATTGGGATTATAGAAAGATTGTTGAAGGTCCTATTATTACGCTCTTTCCAGACCCCCCAAAAAATGAGGAAGGTAGAATTTCCACAGTGCACAATAAAAAGGAGGAACAAAAAGGAGAAAGGGATCACTGTTCAAAAAAGTCCAACAAATAATTAAGTGTCACCCAACAGGTCTCAAAGGAAGAAAGGAATGAGGAGAGGATCTCAAGGGAGAAGGGACACTCTAGAAAAAGGTGGTGTGTGGTCTCCTCATTCAAACCGCAAAGATAACAACAATTGGCCAAAATAAGTCATCTCTTTCTAATATTTTCCAAGGACAAAATTTTATTTTGGAGGGCAAGCCATAGGAAGAAATTCACCTTAGGAATGAGATATTTGGACCAAATTTTAGAGCAAGGGAATCAGATAATTTTTTTTGCAATCGCAAGATGATAAACATAATTAAAAAAGAAGACACCCTTATCATCCTCTTTCCATATTATAGAATCTTCACAAGCATAGTTTCTAATTGCTTGGGTTCTCAACTTGAGAGAAAGGGTCTTTAGGGATGTTGCATCATCTTGGTTCAAAAAAGGACTCCTAATATCCTTCCACTTCTTCAAACCACCCATTTCTTTAATGAAATTTGCCACTTTAGAGCCAAATATTTGAATGAGCTTGGGTCTAAGGATAACAAATCTTCTTAAGTGGAACATCCTCCAACATGGATCTTCCCATAAATTGATTTTAACTCCATTGTCGAGTCTCCACTTAATGCCTCTTTGGATGAGCTTCCTAGATTTGACAATACTATTCCAAAATGTTGATCCATGGGGAGATCTTGATCATTCATAATATTTGACATATGTTCAAATATTTTGCTTTAATAACATGGGTCCAATCAATGTTATCTTGAATGTTAAACCTCAAACATTGATTGGCCAGCAAGGCTTTGTTCATGGGTTTGATTTTCCTTAACCCAAGACCCAAAACACCATTTTTTGAGCACACCTGATCCCAAGAAATGAGGTGAAATATTTTCTTGACTTTAGTCCCTGTCCATAAAAAATATCTTTGGAATTGCTCCAATTTTTTAGCAATTTTAACAAGAATTTAGAATTGTTGGTCAAATATCTGCCTAATCAACAAACACTGCGTTTGTGCGCCCTAGATACGACCAACATTGAAAGGCCGGAGGAAAGAAATGTCCCCCGTGCCAATCTCCAGAGAGGGCTGGTTCCCGAACTAAATCCTACACTGGTAGAAGACTAGGGATGCAGGAAAGAAATTGGAAAAATGCGGAAAGAAATGGGAAATATGGCCACAGGCCGAAGTGCAGGATTCGGGGTAGACTAACAACAGGAAAATCACCAAAGCATGAAATAGCATTTAACAGAGGAAAAAGCAATAGAATTTACTTATAAACTTGTAGTAATAACCTCTAGAATAACACTCCAACATTCACTCCCTCACTAGCAATATTTAAATCCAAATGCAGAATTTAAATCTAACAACAAACAAGAAACATGAATGTAAAATAGAAGTTCACAATACAGAAAGAAATTGCACACAAGATCACTTGCAAATTCAGAAGCCTGATGCCTTGTATTAATGCAGAGAACTTGGAGAGTATTCTCGCAAAGTGTCTAACCTCCTTTACAATAGAAATTTGATTAGTATTTATAGAGGATTTCACCTCTTTCATTAAATGCACAAGAGAACAAAATGATCGCAGATCAAGAACAAAAATGAGAAAATTCCTCCTCGAAATCATTGAAAATCTCTCCTTTAGAGACAACGATCCATCTTTCAGGGAATAATTCCCAGGAAACCAACAACTCGGGCGTCGGTGCACAGATAATTTGGAAAACATTGAATGCTTTGGAAACGTCTTTACGCCTTGGAAATCATGAAAATTCTCCTGCTCCTCTCGCACAACTTCTTTTCTACTCGGGATCCATGATTTGAGTTACTTATCGCCACCATTATTTAATGTTTATAAATATGGCACCCTTGGAGGCTTTGACCGTGATCCATTTCACCCAATATTACGTTCACCTTTTGATAAAATCTGTTTCGCCCCATCCTCCTTTAAGCGCTCACGATCCTTTCTTTAAAATGCGTTCACCCATGGGAGGGGTGAACAGGATGTTCACCTCTCAACTAGGGTGAATGTGACATTATTTTCTTCTCAGGGTATGTTCACCCAAAAGAGAGGTGAATGGGATGTTCACCCTTCAATTGGGGTGAATACGATGTTGCTTTGCATTCGGGTGAACATAATGCGTTTGGATGTTGAAGTGCGTTCGCCCAAAGGAGGGGCAAGGATGAATTCACCCCTAGGGTGAATGCGAATGTGTTTTCTCTTCTTTTCTTCTCCTTGAGTTTTTAATTTTGGTTTCGTTCATTCAATCTAGGGTGAATGGGGCGTTCACCCCTTGTGTGGGGTGAATGTGTTGGCATCTTCAAAATACTAAACTTCTTAAAATTCTCCATCAAATCATTCATTGTTTGTTTTTATTTTCATATGTTCATAACAAGGAAACTTAAATTTAGAATGAAGTTTCTACAAAAACACTTATAACACCAATACAAAGGTATGAAAGGAATAAATTGAAATAAAATTTACCATAGACAGACAAAAATATAACATCATATTACATCAAAATATTCTAGCAAAATCTCCAATGTGGCAAAGTGTAAAATTGCCAATATTTCTGGTGACTCACGGGGTATCCAGCTCGCATGGATGCAAGTGATCCTAGGCCTTTATTCATTGGGCAATAGAGTCTTTAGTTGGCACTTTCATCGATGATGTAGACGCCTTCTGATGAGACTCTTCTTCTGTGCGCTCCTTCTCCTCCATTGTGGCTACTACCTTGAGTACCTCAGCTCGCTCTGCTTCCTCTACTGCTTTCTCTATTGTGGTTTGCTCTGCTGCTCCTGCTCCTCCTGCTCTTTGATGGTTTCAGTAATGACCTCATAGGCGGTGACCGCCTCTTCCCAAGCATGAGTAGTGAATAGGCAAGGGACATTGAGGGATTCATAAATGAAGTGAAGATTCTGAACATCCATCAAACTGAGGCGCTTCGCTCATTGGGCCAACTCGTATAATGATAGTTCTAAGCATGTATACTTCTGCATCAAGGGCAACACCTATGCTTCTATGAGAGGCTCTTCCCAGGCATCAATCTTGGAGGTATCTTCAACGAACTTCTTCCAGAGCTCTTCCAGTTGTTCCATGGGAAGAGGTTCTCCCCAATTATCCACAAAGGTCAGAAATCCCAACTCATCAATGGTCTCAAAATGAGACATGGAAATAATGTGTTCACGTTCAATAGTGTTGAGGATGGCCCATCCTTCCCTTACCAGGTCCATTCATTGGAAGTAACTACGTAGTGTAATTTTTACCTTAGACCAGGCGTAATCCATCTCACTGAGGGGGTGAATGTACAAATTGGTATTAGTCAAAGCCTGTATCTTTATGACCATCTCCATATAGGGCGATAACATCTCCTCAGTGGTATCAATTAATTGTTTCCCTAACTGTATCTGTATCTGTACCTCCCATAAATATTGCAGCACCTTAATAGCTTGCATGACCAACTTTTCACAATTTTGTGCAGAGCGAAGGCGGGTTCCCTTGACATTATCTCATGAAAATCCTGTGGCCTGTGCTTTCTCAGCTAACTGCTTCTTCATATCTTCGAGCTGCTTCTTGAAGCTTGTGCATTTCAATCTTGGTGGCATCGTGCTCCTTCAAGTGAACTTTGACCTGCTGGCACAAGTAGTCATTCTTAGTGGTCGTCTTCTCCTCTTGGGCTCTGCTTTTTGCTAGGGCATTTTTGAGCTCAATTATTTTGTTCTGATTTTCAAAATATTTCTCCTTAAAATGCTCACCATGTAGGTACACTGAGCTCATATCTACTTGAATGTTGCCCATATTTTCCATAGGATCTATCCATGTAAGGTCTTCTGTTATAGTCTCAAAAATGAGATCGCCCGACAACAACTCTCCTTGGGGCTTCTGAACCAATGGTGTAATTGTGGTAATATGAGCCTCCTTCGTGATGGGATCAAAAGCAACCTTTTTAATCGTCTAAGCTGGAGCCAAGGCCTCTTTGCACCACATACTCTTCAACCACTATGAAGAGCTCATGTGTGCTCGGTTGATCTTCTCTACGTCGGGCTACTTATGGGCCACTTGTACATCAAGAACTATCTGTAGCTCCAAAAATGGGGTGAATGGAACCAAAATGTTTGAGCGACTAGGCCCAACAGAAGTGGATGACACGGCTAAAAGAGGTGGAATAGAAATGGTGGTTTTGGTGGAGGAAGCGGGTTCAGCTGTAGTTACGCTTACTCTAGGAGGAGCTTGCGTACTTACAACCTCAATGGTGGTGGAGGTGGGAATAGAAAGAGATGGGTGCAAAAAGGGATTCGAACATATACGAACTGAAAGAAATGGAAGATGAAGGAATGGGAATAGAGGAAGGAGCAACAGTGACTTCAAGGGAAGAAGAATATGGAAATGAAATGGATGTGGAGGGCATACCGAAGGGTGGAGAAATGGAGATCGAGGATGATGAAAGTGGAATAGATGGAAGTGAGATAGAAATCACTGCTTGCTCCATAGAAGAAGAAGAGGGAAGAAGAGATGTACCTTCGAGTGCAAGCATCGTGTGCTACGGTGATGGGGGCGATTGTAAAACTGCTTCTTCTTGTACTTCTACCCTTTCTCCAATGTCCATTTCTCTTCTTCATTCATGACTTCGACATGAGAGCTTTTGGACTGCTGATCTTCCACCGATGCTTGAGCCATTGAAAATACTTCGATAACTTTGGTTGGGAGCTCTTCCATGGGTGAAGGATTTATAAAGTCGACACATTAGTAACCATGAGAACAGTTACAACTGACATTGTAGAAACTATGATGACTAAAACTATAGGGGCCTCAATGGCAGAAGTCATAACTACACTGGTCCTTGGCCTTTTCGCCACCTTTGGAAATGGTGGCACCTTTGGTAAATTTTGCTTTTCGGGCGTGGGCATCTCCTCTACTTGTCGCTTTGTTCGTTGAGACCTCATTTTAAAAACATATTGTTGCTCTTCTTCCTTCGGGGTCTCATCTTCAACTATTGGGTGCTCTTGTTCAGTTTCACCTTCGCCACTATCAGAATGTTGAAAGATTTGTGGCAAAATATTGGTGAAGGTGATGGGTTGATATGAGTTTACAAACTCATCATAAATATCTAAAAATTGCTCATCTAATTTCAACCCGTAAGGAGTCATTGGCTTTCCATGATGAATTCACATAATCCACCAATTCATTATTTTTTCTTCAGTCCAATCGGGTTCGACTTCCTTAATAGAACTGAATAAACTTGATGGAGGAATTTGAGTCTTATTTTTAGCTAGATTATATTCTACCTCCTGCTCATAATAATCATGCCATGGTGGGAGGGTCATCATTTTTTCAATATGCCAGTTCATGTCCGGCCCATCAAAATTATTTCTCCTCTTCTGGATATCAAGTCGAGGACAACAATGAAATGACTTAGCCTTCACAATAGCTAAGAATTTTCCCAGAGGATCATATCACCAATGTTGTGGCAATTCAATCAAACCTAAATCTTGGAGTGCCACCATCAAGAGCCTATTCTGCCCAACTTGGCTCACTTCTATGCTACCAAATTTGAATGACATGTTGCATGTAGTCTTCTTTCCATGCCCAACTCCATATATATCATTCACATGATCAGTCTGGTGCACAACCTCCATGGCAAACATATGCTCCATGGTAAAATATGGTAACAAAAATGGCTTACCCATGAAACCAAAAATTTGCACAACTACGCCCTGGGTAAGCAAAAAAATATCACCCTTCTCTTGCGCGATGATTGCGTCCCTCAAATTTTGTGGCACTCTCTCATAGGTACCACAAAGCAACTCTATCATCGGCCCCAAAAACCAACTATTAAAGTTGTACATTGACTCCCTCCTTGTCAAAATGGGAGTCCACATATAAATTGGCAAGGGCTCATTCTTTTCACCTAGTTGCATCACTGCAATGAAGGAGAAGCGCTGCTGTAATTGGAAAAAGAAAAACCATACTAAAAATGATGTATGCAAAAATGACTTGGACTCCCCGGTTTGTATTTTTTCCAACTAAAATTTCATCCTTCGGGAGATGTAGTCAGCCCAATCAAAGAAAATAGGATTGCCACCTTGCCTCATGGTAGAGGGAGAATAAAACTCTACTTTACAAATACACTGTGAAACAACCACCTGCCATTTATGCATAGTTTCATCCGAAGGTAACCCAATGACCCAAGACAACATGGAGTATATATCTTGACTTTTGAATTCTGAGAGTGGCTTTGGTAAATTAGGAAGCTGCCCCATCTATGGCTCTTTAATAAGTTGCGTCTCCATAAATTGGTGCATTGTCACTGTGGAGACGTACCTGTCCTCTTGCTCATCAATATGTAACTTTTTATTAACTGCATAAGAGGGGGGCTTCAACCCACAAGCGAAAGCCTCTCGAATTTCATCTGGAGTAATGGTAAATAGAATCTCCCTCCTGGCATTTCTGATAGCCCTAGTGAATGGGTCATAGAACTGGGCAATGAGCTGCACCAGCTCAGGGCATGGATGAACGGGTGAACACAAGTACCAGGACAGCTATGAATGATATGGCATTATCAGCTATTTTGATGACACTCCTTGACTCACCGCCGCTTCTACCTCTTGCCTTAACCTTTTGATTCCTTTGTGTGTGATAAGGTAGTCTCCAATTTCTGCCATAGTATCTTCGTATGGGTCTAAGTCTACATAATCATTTTTTTGAGCCCTTTTGGCTCTAGAGCCTCCCTCCTTTTTCTTTGATTTCTTAGGCTCTGTAGCCTCTGTGACGTCCTTGGGCTCCTTGCTACGTTTCCCCATTTTCCTTCTCTCTGAAAATTCTCTGAGCAGACTCTAAAATATTTTACAGCTACAATCGCTAATACAATAGTAAATTTTTTAAAAATAGAATATAAACTATGGCTTTTACCTCATGGTTTTTATAGAGCCCTCCGACATCTACCGTAGTAAATGCAAAATTAATTGCAAGCACTTTTGGGAGAGAAAGGGTATCGAACTGCTAGCCTGGCACCATTCTCGATGTCTCAATGACTTCTCCTTTGATTCACTATTGGATCCTCTTAAAAAAGTGTGCCCTACTCACCATGCAATTTCATTGTAAATTGTGCCCTAGCACCTCAAGCTTGCTGGGAAATCTAAATTGGCCGCTTAACAACCAATCATTTAATATTCTTTGCTCCTTGGAAATCAAAATTTGGCATAGCACACTTTTTTAATTTAATGCTCTTTCACCTATACTCTCTCCCTTCGATTGTTGACACGTACCCAAGGGCGCTTTTTATTACACAACGTGCTTTCAAAACCACTGTAATTACTTCTGTAAAATCACTTCGGGTGCAAAGCAATTTCATCCTTCCCTGGTGACTTCAAAATTGAGGTCAAAACGTCACGCTTTACTTAATTTGGGCGCCTTCGATCTGTTTGAAATTTCATGGCGAATAGCCCTTTTAAAGAAAACTTTGTCTGCTTTCGTTTTTGCTACCTAGAAAATCAAATTTTTTAAAAATAACTTAAGGTCTTTTTTTTTTTCTTTTTTTTTTTTTTTTCTTTTAAAAAGCTTATAAAAAGAGTGCTTTTAATTTTAAACTTATGCAAAAACAAACTTTACCGCATTTCTTGATGCGTTCGCCCATAACATGGGTGAATTTTTTTTCTCGAACCTGTTCATATAGTTCCCCTGAAATGGCCAAGTTTAGTTTATCGGGGAATTTTAATAATTTTTTTTTAAGTGTTTTGGGGAAGAATTTACTTTTTTTTTTAGTCACCTCATTCTTAGGGTGAAAATCCCTTTCGCCTGTTCTTGGGGTGAATGCACTTTGTACTTTTCTTCTTTTTTTTTTTTTTTTTATATATAACATATAAATCATCAACAAACTAAAACAACAACATTAAAAAGATATTTACATATGTACAAAATGGTACCTCATTGAAATATCATCATGAAATATAGGCCTTCAAATGAAGGCCATTCATAGGGATGGGGAGATCATAACCCTCCATATCATGAAGATGATAAGCATTTGTTGAATTCACCATAAAAATTTGAAAAGGGCCCTCCCAGATAGCATCGAACTTATGGTGATTCCCTGGCTTAGCCTTCTTTTCATTCCATTTTAAAACTAGATCTCCCACCTAAAAACTGTGGTCGATCATTTTCTTTCCAAACCACTTCCTCATTTCTCTAGTATGCTCGACAAATACCTGATAAGCCTGTTCCCTGTTCTCTTCTAACTGTAGCAATTATGCTAACCTTGCACTCATAGGATCATATTCTTCATCCTCATCCTGGAACAATTGCAATGTTTGGAGTACTGGTAACTCAATATGTGTAGGAAGAACAACTTCTTTTCCATAAACCAAGGCATACGGGGAAGTCTTGATAGATTTCTTTACTGAGATACGATCTGCCCAAAGAGCTTGATTCAACAACAAATGCCAGCTTCTCTTGTTACTGCCCATTATTCTTTTTAAGATTCGTAGCAAATTCTTGTTAGTGGATTCGGCCAACCCATTCCCTTGCGGATAATAGTTGGATGATGTCTTCAAATAAATGCCATATTTGCTAGCAAACTCTATAATTTTGGCCCCAATGAATGGAGTGCCATTGTCAGTTACAATAGAATCTGGTATGCCAAATTGAGTAATGAGCCCCTCTAGAAAGGAGATAATAGTAGCTTGATCGACCTTCTTAGTGGGAATAGCCTTCACCCATCTGGTGAAATAATCGGTCATCATCAGGATATACTTGTGTTCTATGGAAGAATGTGGATCAATGACGCCAATGAAATCAAGACCCCACTACTGGAAAGGTGCTTCCACTTGGATTGGACGTAGAGGTAAAGCTCCTTTCCTAATTCTGCCCACATATCATTGACAACTATCACACTATTGACTTATTTTATGAGCGTCGATGAACAAAGTGGGCCAATAATAACCCGCTCGGATAATTTTTAAAGCCATGGGCCTGCCTGCATAATGTCCTCCAGATAGCCCAGAATGAAATTCTTCCAATATCTTCTCCTTTTCGGATGCTTTTACACACCTGAGAAGAACTCCATCTATGTTCTTATGATACAACCCATTAGGCAATAATACATACTTGAGCGCTTGTAGCCTGAACCTCCGATGTTGTGAGGCATCGAGGTGAGTTGGACATCTCCCAGAAGTAAAATAGTCAACCAACTCTTCTGTCCAATCATGGTCACTCATAGTATGATTTGCACAAATTCTTTCACCTATGTCCTCCTTGTGAATCACATCCAATGTCTCAGTGACAACACTTTTAGCTAACTCTTGGCATAAAGCTTGCCCATGAACTAGCTTTGTCGGTCGGATCTCCACATCATATTCTTGAATTTTAGAGACCCATCCTGCTCTCTTATCACCTAGTTCTCCTTGTAGTATAAAGTTTCGAACATCAGGATGAATCACATAAACAATAGTCTTGCTCTGAGAAATAAAGTGTCAAAACTTTTTCAATGATTTCATCATGACATAAACCTGCTTCTCAATGAAGTTGTACTTCTCCTGATGTGGTGCAATAACTTGGCTCAAGAAAGCGATTGGCTTTTCTTCTCCATATTCTTGTTTCTGAGTCAACACTACAACATAGCTTTCATGCTCACCTACTGCATAAAGAATGAAGTCCTTCGAATAGTCAGGATTAATTAAAACTGGAGCTTGGGTGATTCTTTCTTTGATTTCTTGAAAAGCTCATCTCCTGACTTTCGTCCACTTAAACTCAACATTCTTTTTCAAAAGCTCAGTCATGGGCTTCACAACTTGGGTGAAATCAACAATAAACTTGTGGATGAAGTTTATTTGGTCGAAGAAAGATTGTAGGTCTTTCTTATTAGCAGGCAATGGCAATTTCATGAGCGCTTCGGCTCTTGCAGGATCTATCACCAATCCTTCTTGTGAGATTACATGACCCAACAATTTCCCTTCTTTGATGGTGAAGATTGACTTCTTTGGATTGATGGAGATTTTGAACTCATGACACTTCTCAAACACCTGTCTTAGATGAGCAACATGATCTTCTCTACGATGGGAAAACATAGTCATATCATCAAGATATATCACAATAATTCTATTTAGTAACTCACCGAAGGTGACGTCCATGGCTCTCTGGAAGGTAGCACCAACATTCGAGAGCCCAAAGGGCATCCGCTGGTAGGCAAATGTACCCCACTTGGTAGTGAATGCTATTTTGTATTGATCCTCATCTTTCACCTATATTTGATTATATCTAGAGAAGCCATCTAATAGTGAGAATCTCTGAGCATCGACAACCACATGAAGAATTTGATCTATCTGAGGTAGAGGGTAATGATATTTAAGTGATGCCTGGTTCAGGTTGCGAAAATCAACACACAACCGTATGTCTCCATTCTTCTTCCTTACTGGGACCAGGTTCGCCACCCAGGTTGAGTGCTTAATCGGATATATAATCTTTACCTCCAACATCTTCAACAATTCTGCCTTCATGAGCACTTCGATCTTAGGATTGATAGGACGTTACTTTTGTCGAAAAGGTTTTACCCCCTCCTACAGTTCTATGGTATGTTGGATCACATTCTTATCATATCCCTTTAAATCCTGGTAACTCCATGCCACAATGTCGGGGTACTCGTAGCACAGGTTTTTAATACCTTCAAGTTCATCCAGCACACAATCAATCCCGATCTTGATAACCTTTTCAGGTTCCAACTACAATTCCTTGTACTCCTTGGCATCCACTTTAATCTTGTGCTTATCAGCTCTATCATTTTGATCAAATAAACTTTCCAATGAGATCAAACCTCTGGGAATGTGATTATTCTTTAATTGAATCATCCCTTCTTTCTCCTCTTCAACAAGTACTCTATCATCCATGCTAGCAGCTTCTCTGAGCAGAAAATTGACTATTTGTTCATCATTATCGAATACTTGCCAATAGAGATTCTTGTCTAGGACTGAAGGTCTATAGATCACCCTGACAGTCTTGGGCTTTCGGACCACTTGCTCCATGGGGGAATAATTTGCACCAAGGGAAGCTAAAATATCTGCATGTCTGTTCTGCTCTCGAGGAATCACCTGAATGTTCAAAGCTGTGAAAGCTTCAAACAAATCCCAGACCCTATTGCGATAAGCTTTCAGGTAATGCTGCTTTGATACACATTTATTAGTGGTCTGATTGACAATAAGCTCAGAGTCACCAAAAATCTGTAGTTGTTTAATGCCCAACTTTTTAGCCTTTTTCAATCCAAGGCACAATGCTTCATATTCAGCTGCATTGTTTGTACAACTCCAAGTCAACCTATAAGAATAAGTCTTTTGTATACCTTTGGGAGAGATCAATACGACACCAGCTCCTACGCCATTCTTACATCTGGCACCATCAAAATATAGTTTCCATAACTGATTTGTGTCAAAACTCTGTGAATCAGGAACTTGCTTTTCAGCTTGCTTCAGGTTTAGTTATTGTGTAACAACCAATATCTGTTTTGATCATTGCATTAAAATATATGAGCAAAAACTCATCCTCCAAGTGAAGCTCACCCAATGCTTCTCCCACCAAGTCAACTTCTTCTAGTTCTTCAGTCATCATGTTCACTGCGCCTGGAGATTGTTCTTCCTCTTCCAACCTTTCAATGTGAAAAGGTGAAGGTTTTTCATTATGGATACGAATCCATTTTCCTTTGAATGGTATCTCCAAATGTGAATAGTCCAAGGAAAGGTATCCTCCCAGCTTAGCCATGAACTCCCTTGAGAGGCACATGCTAAAGTATGGCTCCAAATCAACTACTACCACTTCTTGGATGACTGTGATTTGCGGCATACTATGAAGGACAATAGGGATATCTTTGATCACCCCCACTATCTTGACCGGAGTCCCATCCAATTGCAACACTCCTGGGCTACTTCTTGTATATTCCATCCCCATTACTTCACATACTGCCTTTGGCATGATAGTAGTTGCAGCTCCAGAGTCGATCATACAATTATGTACAATCCACCCTTCCATTCTCAAAGATAAATAAAATGGGGGAGGCCTATTTTTCCTATTGTAGAAGTTGGTAGCGCTTGCGCTAGGACTATTTGAGAAGAATCTTTCTTTTGATATTTAGCAGTCTTCAAGGATTCTTGCAACAAATCAATTTGTCCTGGCAACTGTAGCGCATCATACAAGCTAACTTTTGTTGGGATCTTCTTCATTTCCTCTACAATGTTGTAACTTGGAGCAGCCAAAACCTTCTCTTCTAGAGCTCATTCATATTTATCTTGATATTGTTGAGTAGCTTCTACTCTTTGCCTCTTCGTCAATGATGGGTACTTAAGTCACTCCCTGGCTTGCTCTTTTGTTTCATCATGTGTTTGAGTAGTTGTTGTAGGTTGCAAAGTTGATGCCTTATTTTGTACTTTCTCTTGAGTTGGCTTAGGTAATAAATCTCTCAATTTGATAGAATCTTGCTCCTTAGCCTCTCACACCAGGTGCTTTCTCTGGAGGTAGCCACTTTTCATCTTGTACCTTTGGTTCTGTAGGCACCTTCAAAGGTTCGAGCTCCATTGGATCTATAGTTACTGGCTTTTTTCGGACCTTGTGAGGACCAAAACTTGCTCCAAGGATGGCATCATGAAATTATGATCGACTTCTCTAATCATATTAACTTGTCCACCAACCAAATTTCTGCTAATGTTTGCACATAATTCATATGCACCATACAGGTTTCTTCTCCATGAGGATCATTACATGTCGAACACCAATATGCCTTTTCTGTTGCACTAGTCTCCTCATTTGCTAGCACTGTTGTACTCTTCTCAGGGCCTCTACTTGTAGAAGCTTGTTCTCTAGTAATAGGTGGAGTTTGAAATCTTCTTGATCGAAACTCAGCCTCTACTTGCTTCTTCCTTACTATTGTAAGCTCATTAGATATTGTCCTTAAGGCTACGTTATTGGACTTTACTTCTTGCAACAATATCGTGAGAGGGTCAAGATTAGATGGTGGAGTGGGCGCTGGCAAAGGTAAGGGTGCTTGTGGTGCAAGTAATGGTAAGGGAGTTGGAGGCACTGGAAATGTTGGAAAAGGAATAGATACCGGTAGTTGAGGAATGGATGGGGCAAGTAACTATGAAAAACCTAGAGCTGAATGTTGCGGGATAGGAATCAGAGCAATATGAGGTGGGCTAGAACTCCATGAGGGAACCGGGTACATGGAAGGCATGGGTTGCAAAAATGCACTTGAATACAGATACTATGGAAGGTCAAGAACAATGGGCATAGTCATCTTTGGGGGAAGCCTACCTACAACAATCAAATCAGATTCGACCTTTTGAGCTTGCGTATACAAGTCTAGAAATGTAGTCACATTGGCCTATCATACAACCATACCAATTTCGGTGCTAAACACCCTAAGATAGTAGAATGTAACTTGCTCATGTGTGGGTCGTAATCCATCAGGGACTCTTTTCTAGCTTCGTGCAAATCTGACATTGAAATCAACTATCTCTTCTTGCGAATGTCTTTGAATCATCGTAAACTGGTGCAACAAAGAGTATGGATCAACTTGTTCATGAAAATTTTTAATCAGCAACTCCGCTAGTTGATCCCATGATGTAATAGTACCTAGTTGTAGTGATCGGTACCAATAAAACAATTTCCCTCTCAATGATAATACCAATAATTTTATCATTACATCTTCATCTGTTATGTCATGGATGGTCACCAAAGAAGCCACATCTTGGATATGCTCATATGCAGTTTTATCGGTACCATCATAGGTCGGCAAAGCTTTCAAAGCAGCTTGGGGCATCGGTTTTGTGCTTGCAAGTTCAAGGCTCCTGAGCTATTCCATGTTGGGAACTACCTTGGTGGAGGATTTTGAGCCATATGGACTGGTATATGAGGTGTAGGTTGAGGAACACTAGTGGTTGTATGAGGTGGAGGGAAACTTGTGGCGGTACTAACTGGGCTTACAGGAGCAGAAAATACACCAGCTAACTGTGAGGATGTAACAGATGGTATGTGGGATATATGGGGTAATGAAGATGTACACTAAAAAGTAGCTAATTGAGGATGTTCTCCCAACCTTTGAATATCAAGTTCGTAGAACTCGATTTGATGATCTAGATTTTTGGCTTTCGATCTTGTATTCATGAGACACAACTTTCGCTGCTCTCACATTCAAAGATTTCTGAGTATAGTCGAGTCACCAGATGTTCTAATGTTATAGCATAAAGGTAAACATCAAACCTTAATACTATTGGAAGTGGAACTTTGAGGTCCCACCGGGTATGCCAAAAATTGTTGGTCAAATATCTGCCTAATCAACAAACACTGCATTTGTGCACCCTAGATACGACCAACATTGAAAGGCCAGAGGAAAGAAATGTCCCCGTGCCAATCTCTAGAGAGGGTTGGTTCCCAAACTAAATCCTACACTGGTAGAAGACTAGGGATGCAGGAAAGAAATTGGAAAAATATGAAAAGAAATGGGAAATATGGCCATAGGCCAAAGTGCAAGATTTGGGGTAGACTAACAGTAGGAAATTCACCAAAGCATGAAATAGCATTTAATAGAGGAAAATGCAGTAGAATTTACTTATAAACTTGCAGTAATAACCTCTAGAATAACACTCCAGCATTCACTCCCTCACTAGCAATATTTAAATCCAAATGTAGAATTTAAATCTAATAGCAAACAAGAAACATGAATGTAAAATAGAAGTGCACAGTACAGAAGGAAATTGCACACAAGATCACTTGCAAATTCAGAAGCCTGATGCCTTGTATTAATGCAGAGAACTTGGAGAGTATTCTCGCAAAGTGTCTAACCTCCCTTTACAATAGAAATTTGATTAGTATTTATAGAGGATTTCGCCTCTTTCATTAAATACACAAGAGAACAAAATGATCACAGATCAGAAACAAAAATGAGAAAATTCCTCCTCGGAATCATTGAAAATCTCTCCTTTAGAGACAACGATCCATATTTCAGGGAATAATTCCCAGGAAACCAACAACTCGGGCGTCGGTGCATAGATAATTTGGAAAACATTGAATGCTTTGGAAACATCTTTACGCCTTGGAAATCATGAAAATTCTCTTGCTCCTCTCGCACAACTTCTTTTCTACTCGGGATCCATGATTTGAGTTACTCATTTCCACCATTATTTAATGTGTATAAATATGGCACCCTTGGAGGCCTTGACCGTGATCCATTTCACCCAAACTTATGTTCACCTTTTGACAAAATCTGTTTCACCTCATCCTCCTTCAAGCGCTCATGATCATTTCTCTTAAAACGTGTTCGCCCATGGGAGGGGCGAACAGGATGTTCACCCCTCAACCAGGGTGAACGCGACATTATTCTCTTCTCAGGGTACATTCACCCAAAGGAGGGGTGAACGAGACGTTCACCCCTCAACTAGGGTGAACACGATGTCGCTTTGCATTCGGGCGAACATAAATGCGTTCGGATGTTGAAGCGCGTTCACCCAAAGGAGGGGCGAACGACATATTCACCCCTCAACTGGGGCGAACGCGAATGTGTTTAGCCACACTTCTTCTTGCTTCTCCTTGAGTTTTTTCAAATATTTTGTTTCATTCACCCGAACATGGGGTGAATGGGGCGTTCACCCCTTGTTTGGGGTGAACACGTTGGCATCTCCAAAATACTGAACTTCTTAAAATTCTCCATCAAATCATTCATTGTTTTTTTATCCCCACAAGCCCAAAAATGCCTTTATTTTCAATATACTCATAACAAGGCGAACTTAAATCCCGAATGAAATTTTACAAAAACACTTATAACACCAATACAAATATGTAAATAAACAAGGAATAAATGTGTTTTGAAATAAAAGCCGCCATAGACAAACAAAACTGTATCATCATATTGCATCAAAATACATCAAAATACTCCAGCAAAATCCCCAATGTGGCAAAGTGCAAAATTGCCAACAAGAATAGAGATAGAAAATAAACTAGGAGACTTTGAAAGGTGGATTTGACCAACTAGGAATTAACCACCTGGCTGAGGAGATCTCCCTTTCAACTTGCCAACTTTTTTTGAATTCTCTCAAGAAGCGGATTATAGAGATCCTCCTTGTATCTTCCAAATAACAGAAGCAGACCATGGTAGGTAGAAGGGAGAACAACGATGGAACAACCAAGAATTCAGGCAATAGCTCTCTACCTGTGGAAAGCGGTGTTGAAGAAAAAAATTTAATTTTTAAAAAATTTATGTATTGCCCTACAACCAATTCATATTCCAATATTTTTAAAATTTCTTTAGCCTAGGGAGTAAAGGAACTGGTGGAGAGCAAAGTGTCATCCACAAACTGATGGTGTGTCATTGGATCAATGGGAGAAGCAGGTTTTATTTCTTCTATGCTATTGGATGAAGTAGCAGCCTTCAAGGATCTACTCAGAGCTTCAACAAGAATAATGAAGAGATATAGGGATAGGGGTTATCCCTATCGAAGGCCTCTGTTGCTACTGAAATATCTAGAGACATCCCCATTGACAATTATTGAGAATTTAGGGGTAGAAAGCATTGCTTAACTAGGGAGATCTATCTAGCATGAAAACTAAATTTTCATAACACCTTTTCTATGAATTTATATGAGACCCTATCATAAGCTTTGCTTATGTTGAGATTGAGTTCAAATGGAGTATGAAAAGCCCAAAACAAAAATATTTTGATATTGTTGAAAAAAAGTTACTATGAAGGAGCAATGTGATTCACATGAGCTACAAAATAATACAAGAGTGACATAACAATGTGATTCACATGAGCTACACAATAATACAATAGTGAAGAAAAATACGATAGAAGTTGTTATTATATATTTTAATGCTACATACGATCGGAGCTATATTACTAGTATTACATTTTAATGAGACTACATGTCATTAGTGTTATCCTTCAGTGATACCATACATAATTGATGCTATATATCATTGGTGTTGCATGTCAGGGTTGCTACACATCATTAATGTTACATATATGGTGCTACACATCATTGGAGCTACATATCATTGGTGTTACACATTGATGTTATATATCACTGGTACTACACAACAAAGAGTTGCAAGCAATACTAAAATTATAGATAATATATATCATGGATGTTATACATTACACAAATTCTACAAGCTATATATGCTAATGGTATCACATAGGTCATTGGAGATATAAGTGCTAAAGACGATATATTTATAATTAGAGTTATGTGTGTACCATGAGATGCAGTTTTTTAGTAGTAATATATATTTTATATGTTTTACTCTGTAACTTTTCTTTCAAAAGGATTTTTTCTAATTATTTTCTCCATTTCTGAAATAAGGGATAAAATGATGGATGGAGGCCTATAGTTTAGGGGAAAAGATACATTATATATAAGACCTTGGAGTGAGAATTTTTTTATGGACATAGAAACTATTAAAAGGCTTCCAGTATGTATTAGGCTTTTTGTACTTCCTTATCAACTCATAAATAAGGAGATTTTGAAGAATATTGGTAATACTCTAGGTGAATTCATCTAGGAGGGACCAACTACTAAGGAGAGAAAACATGTTGTATATACTTGAATATGTGTTGCCATGGATATTTCTAAACCTTTACCATAATCTTGTAGGATTAAATCTGAATCAAGAGAATGGAATTAGCAAGTGGATTATGAAAACATTAAATTCTGATGTCTCAAATATCATGAAACTAGGCACATGACAAGATACTACAAAGTGAAAATGGAGGAAGAGATGGAATTTTTTAGGCATGAGGGTAGCTTCAATTTGAAACAAGGAGACCATATCACAAGAGAATCTAGGTCAAATCAAGTATTTTCCACTCCTAAGAAAGTGGCTAGAAAAATCCCTCTATATCATAAGATGGCAAAGGGCATTATAGTTCACTCGAATCAAGCATTAGAAGAAAAAATGATATGGGGGATGAAGAAGTACAATACACAAGTTCAAATATAGAATGAGCTAAAGGTGTGAAGGAAGAGGGGAAGGAAAATTTAAAACAAAGGAATATGGGGAGACAAATTTTAAAGCAAATGAGGTGGAGGTCAATTTTAATACAGGTAAATCACCTTTATTATCCTCAAGTAGCTTAAAATATTCTCCTTAAAAATAAAATTGTAGTATAGAGTGTATTCCTTGCACTTTAGGATTTCAAGAGCAGTATAGTAAAGAAAATATTATGGAGGATATCCAAGGAAATTTAGTTTTTTCACACCAACATAAGAAAGTGATGTTGTTGAGGATCATCTATGCAATTTAGAGTTTTTAGGGCAAAATAAAGAAAAAAATGCTAATGAGGTTATTCCTTGCATCAAATATTTAGAGCAACATAAATCTTTAGAAGATAAGTCTCTTTTTGAACAATATGAAAAAATGGAAGAGATTGATGAAGATGAGAATGTTGGTAGGAATGGAAGGAGAGGAAGGCCATCAAAGTAGGAACAAAGAGAAAAATAAACTCAAAAGGATATTGATTTGGGAAGCCAAATAAAAATATCACAAGTGTTAACAAGTAATCCCACGAATAAAAATAAAAAGTGTTGATGATGAAAATGATATCATGGAATATTAGGGGTATGAATAAAACCCCTAAAAAAAGAGTTATTAAGGAATTAAAAGGTTGTTATAGCCCCGATTTTATATTAATACAAGAAAAAAAATTAAGCAATGAGGAATGTAAGGATGCTTTTAAGAATATTTGTAAGACATGTGATTGTTTAACAGTTTATTCTATAGGAGCTTAAGGCGATATTGCAATAATATGAGACAAATGCAAATGGGATGGACAACTATCAGAAGTAAAAAGTAATTGGGTTGTTGGATTATTTTACAAGAAAAGAGAAAACATCATAGTTGGGGTTATAAATGTAAATGTTCCAACTGTAGTTACTCCTTGTGAAAGATGTTAGAAGGACCTTAGTATATTTTTGTCAAATACAATTGGATTCTTGAGGTGATTTTAATACTATTCTATATCCTTTGGAAAAGAAGGGTGGCATTCCATGATGGTCTAAATAAATGTAATATTTTGCTTCATTTATAAATTCAAATGACCTTTGGGATGTTAGTCCCTCAAGCTTTCAATATACATGGGTTAATATACGCATTGGAAAAAATCATATAGTAGAAATATTGGATAGATTATTGTTATCCAATAAATGGTTGTAAACAAAGTATACAATCTCTTCAAATATTTTATTATGAGAAATATTAGATCACAAACCCATTATTTTGACTTGTGAGTTACCTAATAATGGTAATCCAAAACCATTTCACTTCCAATCTATGTGGCTCTAAGACCTTGAGTTTTTCCAAATGGTTATGTTATGATGAGATGAATCAAATTTTGAAGGATCATGTATGTACAATTGAAGAACACAAGATTATACTGAGAGGGGGGTGAACAGTATAAGACCATTTTTTATTTTTTCTTCCAATTCAATATTATGCTATGTATAGATAGCAGTATCAATAGTAGTAATCAAAGCAATGCAAAAAATACCATACACAATAGAGACACCACAATTTACATGGTTCACCCAATGTGGGCTACTCCACGGAGAAAATATTTTACTAAAACTTTATCAATCAATCTCTTTGGGAATCACTCCCAATTACAATATTTATGGATCTCTATCCAAAGGAGATGCTAATCCCCTAATCTTAAGTTCATGGATCTCTTCCATAGGAGAACTCTTTCCCCTTCTACTCTGGCTATGTGATCTTCTAGAAGACTTTGTCTCTCTACTGCACTAATCGGTGGACCTCTCTCCACTTGAAGACTCCTCACTCAGATCTATCTTCAACTATGTTGGTTGCTGGATCTCTATCCATTGAGACTCTATCCTCTGTACTCTATCACCTCCAAAGCTCTGTCAATAGGATCACTAAGAACTTGCTCAATAGGCTCACACAGAACCTGCTTAACAAGCTCATAAAAAACTTGTCAAATATACGCTTGCAAGCTCACCAAGAAATTTTCCAAATCTGCTCTAGCAAGCTCACCAAGAACTTGCCCAAGCTCACCAAGAACTTTTCCAAATCTACTCTAGCAAGCTCACCAAGAACTTGCCCAAATCTGATCTAGCAAGCTCACCAAGAACTTGCCCAAATCTTCTCTAGCAAGCTCACCAAGAACTTGCCCAAATCTAATCTAGCAAGCCCACCAAGAACTTGCCCAAATCTACTCTAAAAATATCCACAAATATTTCCCAACATTTTCCTCAAATCTATCCCAAAGGCCTTCTCAAAGGCTCAATCAATCATGCTCAAGTAGCACTCAAATCTCATCCATAAATCTATCAAGGCAAATCTCAAATATGAACTCAAAAATGAATGGCAATGTACTCTTCAATGGATGACAACAATGATCCATAATGATCTCAACTCAACTCAACTCATAGAAGCATAAAGAGAATTTTTAGAGACTCAATATGTTCTAATATCAATCTCAACTCAAATCAACTCATAGAAGCATAAAGATAATTGTTAGAGACTCAATATGTTCTAATCTCAATCTCAACTCAAATCAAATCAAATCAATCTCAACTCAACTCAAGTCAATCACCACAAGGGACAACTCTCTCTCACACAACCCTAGTCCAAGTATGTATCAACCAACTCAAATATTTCCAACAATGCTCAACCATAAATCTCACATAACAATGATACTCATGTTCTTTTCTAACTCAAGTTCTTTCACAACCAATGGGCTTAAACAACTATGTTTATCAAATAAGGTTTAGACACAACTCTCAATTCAGAAAACCTTGAAACATTCAACCAACCACTTTCAAAAAGGAAACCACAAACAATCCTTTTCCCTCCAATGATATTTCAGAAATCAACCACCATAAACAATAAATAGGAGAATGTGCCCATACCTTGTATGAATATGAAAAAAAATCTCTTTGTAAATCTTCCACAATCTTAAAATTCTTTTGTCAATCTTCACAAGGGTTAGTAGATCATAAAATAATCAACATTACTCCACTTTTCAATAATCATCACCAAGGCCTTTAATTGCACAACTTCCTTATCTCTCCTAAAACCACTTGTACCATAAAATAAAATAAATCAAAACATTGCATAACCTTTTCACTACCAAAACCACTTATACCATAAAATAAAATAAATCACAATATTGCATACCTTGTCACCTCATGAAAGAGTTAATCCTCTTGAAAAAAGGAACAAGACAAACTTCACTTTTGGAACCCCTTTGCAAAATCAGAAATATCTCTTTACACACACCTTATTTCTCCTTCTAAATAAGTTATTCAAATAGCCCTTGAAATAAGCTTTTCGACAATATATAATATGCCCCATTTCCAAAATAAATTGAAACCTTTACATATATATATATGACAACCTCCATTAATTGCACATAGGTCGGCCCTCCATTAATTTAAACTTAAACTTTAAAATTTAATATCTTCATCATCGGAGGTCCTTTTTCGATGAAACAAAATTCCACCTTGGCTTTTAAGAAAAGTCCTTTCCACATAAGCCCACCATGGTTTTAAATAAAAACCCTGTATATATCCATGCTCTCCAAAATATCATAGATGATTATCTATGAAGTGTTTTTACCACCAAAACTCAATGTGACATCAATGATCCATGTGACATCAATGACAACATAAAATAACTCAAATTTCCAACAACAAGTTTATTCAAAAGTTGAAGTATTTAAATTAGAAAATGAATATATGGAATGCCAGATATTTTGGTAACATTTAAAAAAAATGAATCCAAGCTCAAAAATTTACAAGAGATAGTAGAAATTAATGGGATGGATCACGATTCTTATGTGAAATAAAAACAATTACTTTCTTATTATCATAATGCATTGAAAAAGGATTCATATTGGTTTCAAAAATTTAGAGAGAAATGGTTCAAGGAACGAGATAGAAATGCAAAAAAAATCATGCTACAACAAAACAATTTTTTTATTTGGTAGATCAAAAATATTATAACTCTAGATGGAAGAAATATTGAGTACAAAGAAGATATAAGGAAGGAAGCAATTAATTATTTCAAAAAAAAATTGTTAGATTCTAGGCAATAAGGAGGCACAAGGAAAACTTCTACAAAATATTCCATCAATTATCACCCAAGTACAAAATGAAAGCTTGATGATGAAGATATCTATGGAGGAGCTCCATGAAGTAGTTTTCTCTTTCCATCCTAACAAGGCACTTGGCCCTGATGAACTTCTTGCAATTTTCTTTCAAATTTTTGGGATTTATTGAAGAGTGATATGTTAGATGTGGTTGAAGAGGTCCAAAAAGGAAGGTTATAATAAGTGAGATCAATGCTACTATTATTACCTTGGTCCCCACGAAAGGCAACAAAATATTTTGATAATTTTTGTCCAATAAGCCTTTGTAATATGATTTATAAGATCATTTCAAAAATTATGGCAAATAGGTCAAAGGGTATTATAGGGTGTCTTATCTTAGAGGAACAAGATGGTTTTGTTCATGGTAAAAAAATTAATGATGGTATAATTATTGCACAAGAGGCCATACATTCTCTTCATTCCATGAAAAACTAGGTATACTTTTGAAATTAGATATGAACAAAGCATATGATAAGGTTTCCTACAATTTTCTACATGCTATTCTTAGAAAGTTTGACTTTGATTATAGTTGGTGTGAGTGGGTTAAATATTGTTATAGCACTGCAAAAAATTTTATTTTGATCAATGGTTCTCCTGTTGGGTACTTCAAGTTATCTTGTGGATTTCATCAAGGTGATCCTCTTTCTCCTTATCTATTCATTATTCTAGCAGAAGCATTAGGGAGAGCTTTTTCAAAGGCAAAAATGGAAGGAAAATCAATGGTATTCAAATTGCAAAAAATGGTCCCTTTCAATCTCATCTCCAACTTGTTGATGATACTTTTCTTTTGGGCCATCCCTTAGTCAATGAAGCCATGGAGTTTAAATCAATATTATCATGCTATGAGAAGGCTACTAGACAGTTGGTAAATAATTCAAAATCCAAGATCTTTTTCATTAATATTGCCCTAGATTTATAATAAATTATTGTGAATATTTTAGGATTTAAGATTAAAAAAAAATCCATCAACCTACTTGGGTATTCCTAACTGATAGATGAAATAAAAAGAAGCTTTTGATCTCTTTTTTGGATAGAGTGAAAGCTTGCTTGGTAGGTTGGAAAGGTAAGTTCTTAACCATGGTAGGAAGGCTACAACTCATAAAGACTACTTTGCAATCCATTCATATTTATATGATGTCACTTTAAAGACTGTCAACATTAGAAATTGATAAAATTTAAAGAGACTTTATGGAAAGGTTGTGAGGAAAATTTGAGGTTTTCTCTTTGTAAGTGGGATAGGATTTGTAAAGAAAAGAATATTGGAGGAGCAGGATTTTGGAATTGTAAACTTATGAATTCGACATTAGGAGCAAATCTTGGGTGGAGATTATTTACAAATCAAGGAAAGAATTGGGTAAAATATTACTTCAAAAATATATAGGTTTTCTTGATGCAATAAAATTGTTTAGGAAAAGAACTCTACCCAAAGGATCGTTAACATGGAACTTCATATCAGAGAGTTTGCAATTGATAAAGAAACATATTAGATGGTCAGTCAATGAGGGGAATTATGCAATTTTTTGGTTTGATGCTTGATTGAAGCCTTATCCTCTTATCTCTGACCAAAATAGAAACCATTAGCTCAAGCGTGCCTAGCATGTAAAGATCCAAAGGTCAAATATTATATTATTATGAGCAAAAACTCCATTTCATAGATTTTTTAGTAACCTGGTTGAAGGAAAGGAACTCAAACAAATTGCAGACAAACTTCAAAAGATGCTTTGAGAGTTTTATTTGCCGATTTATACACAAAAGGATGAGTTGGTTTGGAATTTATCAAAGGATGGTGGATACTCGATCAAGTTCGGATATGAGGATTTAGAACAATCAAAAATTTCTTCTCCAAAATATTTTCCTTGGAAGAACGTATGGTCATTAGAGGCTCTCCCTAAGGCCTCAACTTTTTTTTAGTTAGCAATTCAAAGTAAGATTCTTACGGGAGAGACTCTACAAAGAAGAGGATATTATGGACCCTTCAGATGTGCCTTGTGTGAGAAGAATTTAGAAACACCAAACCATTTAATTCTTCATTGTCTGTTTGCTCACACCATTTGGGGTTATTTAAAAAAAAATGAAATTATAATGGATAAATTATTTCAAAGCTAAAGCGTTATGTATTCTTTGAAGGATTGGCCCTATCATTATAAGTTGGAATTTATGGCTTGAAATGAATAATAATAAAAATTAAAAATATCATAATCATTCCCAAATTTGAAACCGTATTAGTGCCTCTCTTGCAGAATATGGTGTTTATCATGGGAAGTCTCAATTGTAGAAAAAAGGTGCTAATAACCTGGCTACAAGATTTAAACATACATGGAAGAGTCATCTGCAACAACGAAATTAAAACAAAGGATCTACTTTGATCTATGGTAAAATGAAAATATCCAAAAATTAGGTTTATCAAATTTAATTTTGATGGTGCTTCTAAAGGAAATCTAGGAAAAGCTGGTGGAGGTGATGTTTTTAGAAATAGTGAAGGAAAACTTCTCCTCACTTGTTCAGAATCATATGAAACTTAAACTAACAACTATTTAGAGGCTATTAAAATGGTGCTTCTTACAAGGATTAAAATTACAGCAAAAAAATTATGGAAATATATTTCAATCGAGGGGGACTCACAAATTGTCAACAATGTTATTAACAAAAATGGATGTGAGTACTAGATTAAAAATAATATTATTGTTGATGTTCATTATCTATTACTAGAGGCAACCTCCTAGCAGCATGAGCATATTTATAGAGAAGGAAATCAAGTAGCAAATAAATTAGTGAATTATGGTGTTGATCTTCATCCCGATGAAATTCAAATTTTAGAAAGCAACTAGCCAAGTGAGATTTTATGTCTTAATCAAAATGATTTCAAGGAGATGATTGTGGAAACATATCACTTCGAGGAAGTTGAATAATATATTTAAAAAATAAATGAAAAAACTGTGATAAAAATATATGGTATGTAGACACAAAATTCTAGTCATTTGCAAAAAAAATTCTACAAATTTTCCAAAATCCCAAATTGCCCCAAAATCGCTCAAATTCGCTCAATTCTTGCAAATTTTCAATTTTTGATTTAATTTGTCCAAATTTCCCTAGTCTCGAGCAATTTCCCTCTAATTTACCTAATTTCTTCTCAATTTCCCTAGCCCTCTTAATTCTATTCTATTTCCCTCTAAATTTTCCTTGTTCTTCTAAGGTTCCCTAAAATCTTTATTTTCTTCTAATTTTTCCTTTTTTCCTAAAATCCTTAATTCTTCAATTTTCCCTAATCTTTTCTTAATCCTCTCCTACTCCATTTAGTCCCCCTAATCATTCTTATCTTCTTCCTAATCTCCTAATTTCCACCTAACCCTCCTCATTTATTTCCCCCTCTCTCCTCAAAATTCTTATAACCCATATTATCCACCTAACCTTCCCTAAGCCCTCCACTATGCTCTAATCCCCTTTCTAACCCATAATCCAATCCCAAGGGGAGGACAAAAGGAATTTTTAATTCAAATAAAATCCCCATGTAATCCCTTGCAATCCCTTGCAATCCCTAGGAAATATCCTAGGAACTCCCCCATATCCCCCTCAATACTAGGAAATCCCATGGGAATTCACTCTCATTTAATTCCTACATCCTCCCACACATCCCCATGCAATTTTATGAATTTAAAATTGCTCCCTCACTCCCCCTAGTCAACCCACCCATTTAATTCTACATGTCCTACCCCCTCCACCTCACCTTTTTGGGAATTTTTAATTCCCTTGCCCTTTACCCAATGTGCACCTAAAAGGAATTTTTAATTCCTTCCCCCTTTCCCAAGGACCCTTCTCCCTAGGCTCATTTATGGCCTTGGGTGGGTGAGAAATCTCTCCACCCAAGGGCATTCATGAGGGAAGGTGTACTCCCCTTCCACATGGGATTCCCTAGAACTCTCCACCCACCTAACCTTACCACATGGTTGCCAAGTCATGCCACCTAGATGCCCACTCACCCACCATCCACCTCACCCTAGCCCTTGCAAAATTCTATAAATCCCCTCCCATTGCCTTTATTTTCATGAACACATGAAGACACATGGGATATGCTGCCAAAATTACTCTAACCTACAAGAACATCTGCACAACCACCCAAGCACATCCACACTTCAATCAAGCATCATACACCTCTCAAGTTTGCACTCTACATTTCATTTACATTTCCATTTATTGCTTATGTTCATTTTAGTCTGCTTACATATATGTGATAGGTGCTACTAACAATGTTTTATGTTTGCATGTGCATAGTATTTTGGGGTCTCAACTCAACTCAAAAGCACAATTCAAAGCTCAAATCTATTCACAACTCAAATCCTACGATGGTCCAAGCACAACTCCAAAACCCACCACCCCACCTCCTTGCAACATGAAAATATGAAGACACCATTGTTCACTTTGTGAATTATTTTTTATTTTTTATTTTATTTTGTTAGTGTGAGAAATCCCTATTATCAACGTAAAGGGTTTAGTAAGCTTTATTCAACCATGACCTCTCTTAAAATCGAGAGCTATATTTATCAATAGGGAATTTAACACACAACCACCCCTTACATACTCACCCACATTCAACCACACCACCTTTTATGTGTGAATTATGATTGTGTGGTGTGCACTTTTATATTTATGATTTTAGTTTAATATAGGTAGGAACATGTAACCATTTAATTAAGGAGAAAAAAAACCAAAACTATTTTTTTAATCAATATATTTATCTTAGGTTGAATTTGGGTGGCTGCCCACCCAAATTCAACCTAGTCAACCCAACCATTTAATTCTACATGTCTTACCCCCTTCACCTCACCTTTTTGGGGATTTTTAATTCCCTTGCCCTTTACCCAATGTGCACCTAAAAGGAATTTTTAATTTCTTCTCCCTTTTCCCAAAGACCCTTCTCCCTAGGCTCATTTATGGCCTTGGGTGGGTGAGAAATCTCTCCACCCAAGGGCATTCATGAGGGAAGGTGTACTCCCCTTCCACATGGAATTCCCTAGAACTCTCCACCCACCTAACCTTACCACATAGTTGCAAAGTCATGACTCCTAGATGCCCACTCACCCACCATCCACCTCACCCTGGCCCTTGCAAAATTCTATAAATCCCCTCCCATTGCCTTTATTTTCATGAACACACGAAGACACATGGGATATGCTGCCAAAATTACTCTAGCCTACAAGAACATCTACACAACCACCCAAGCACATCCACACTTCAATCAAGCATCATACACCTCTCAAGTTTGCACTCTACATTTCATTTACATTTCCATTTATTGCTTATGTTCATTTTAGTTTGCTTACATATATGTGATAGGTGCTACTAACAATGTTTTATGTTTGCATGTGCATAGTATTTTGGGGTCTCAACTCAACTCAAAAGCACAATTCAAAGCTCAAATCTATTCACAACTCAAATCCTACGATGGTCCAAGCACAACTCCAAAACCCACCACACCACCTCCTTGCAACATGAAAAGATGAAGACACCATTGTTCACTTTGTGAATTATTTTTTATTTTTTATTTTATTTGGTTAGTGTGAGAAATCCCTATTATCAACGTAAAGGGTTTAGTAAGCTTTATTCAACCATGACCTCTCTTAAAATCGAGAGCTATATTTATCAATAGGGAATTTAACACACAACCACCCCTTACATACTCACCCACATTCACCCACACCACCTTTTATGTGTGAATTATGATTGTATGGTGTGCACTTTTATATTTATGATTTTAGTTTAATATAGGTAGGAACATGTAACCATTTAATTAAGGAGAAAAAAAACCAAAACTATTTTTTTAATCAATATATTTATCTTAGGTTGAATTTGGGTGGCTGCCCTTATGGACAGACCATACGCACACACTACACACGCGGATAACCAAAAACCACTTTAAAGAATATATAAATTTATATTTTTATATATATGATGTTTAATTTTTTAGGTTATATATATAAAAATAAAAGGAATACTTTCGAGTAAACCACACGCACGAATAACCAAAACTAATTAAAAAAATATATGACCTTATATTTATTTGTATGTTTTTTAAATTTTTAAGTCATATATGAAAGGGATAAGCATTCAATTTGGCGAACCCTTGATTTGAATTTTGGACTTCCACCTCCCTAGGTTTAGAGGAACCAATTAGTCTACACCTTAGATCTTTGTTATTATGTTAATTAAATCATATTTAGTTTGTATTTTTATTGAATATATTTTTTTATCTCCTTAAAGTGTTACATTTTGACAATTAACTCTTTAAAACCATTTTTATTAACAAATAGAATTTTCCTCAACTAATTGTCTTCTAAATTTTGAATTTCACCAAAATAAAGATCTACATCATGAGTGGGTGATTTGCTTAATATTATATATCCTTCTTTATAGATATGCTAACATTTCCAAGATAATACCTGATAGAGTGACTATGCTACAGTAACTATAATTATTACCTCATTTGGTAATTTGTAATATTCTTCTAGGTAGTTTTTACTTACCGCATGGTAAATATACATTATTACATTTACTTTTACCTTGAAGATATTCATTGTGGAATATCTTAGGGTTAGTAGGCTAGTCATCATAGTCAATTTGACTACATTGTTAGTAGTTAGATGCTTTGTTATCTAAGCACGTTAGTTAGCTACCTTCATGGGGCAATTACCTCTTAGGCTATTCATAGCCTAATTTGATTGTATATAAACCTACCTACTTAATATATTTTCTAATGTTCGCCTTACCTCTTTCATGGTATTAGAGCAGGATAGGAAGGCGATCAAGGCAAAATTATTTTTTATTTCATTTCACTCATTCATGTGATTCTGACTTGATAACGTTTAACGTAAAATTTTAATTTTGTTCACTATTTTTTATTAGGAGATGTTGAATTGTTTGGCGGCCCTGCACTTTTGATGATCCACCAAACGTGGGTCGTCTGCCAGCGTCTACGGGCTGCCCCCGCAACAATGCTAACAACCTAACACTATGTGGGGCACGTGCTGCATGAATTTGGAGGACAATCTCAACCTTCGATCCAGCGCTCCCCTGTCAATCTGATGAATGCGACCCTAGTGACTCCCAACGGACGTGACACTGAAGCTACGAATGCGACACCTAAGCTACGGCTGACCTGGACCTAGCGGCAGATAGGAGGACGATGTGGATAGCAAAGCTATCGCAACCCCTATGAAACCTAAGCTACAGATGCAACACCTAATCTAGGACTGACTTGGACCTAGCGGTGGATAATAGGATCATGCAGACGTGAATCGAGGCGATGATCCAGAGGAATATGACAACGCGGCGCTGGAACTAAATTGCACAGAGGAACTGACGCATTTGACAACTATGAAATTCCATGGCAAGCCCATTGACACACACGCTGATGTCATCGGCATAGACAATCACACAAATAAAAATCGAGGCAGCGATCCCCAGGAACCTGACAAACGTGAATCATGACTTGGATGACATAGATTTCAAGGGCCACCTATTTGCTGACATGGCAACATATAACACGTGGTATTCTATGATACATGAGCACTGTTGGAGCTGACGTGGCATAAGATGATTGGAAGCTGACATGGCGGTGGTGCTAATGTGTCTTCGTACAAGGTAGTGACGTGTCGTTATTTGAGTGGTCCTCAAGGCGTGCAAGGCTTTGTTGTCATCGTCGGTAAAAAAGATAATTAAATTTTTCGATTACTCGAAGTCAATCGAAGAATAATGTGTGAAATATTGTTTTAAAAAAAATATGCACGCTTCAGCAATGTGCATGTGGAACTAAATGTCCCTTATTTTTTTTCCCGCTTGATCAAGGGGAGGCTTCAAAGCACAGCTAGCCTCCTCTCCTACCCGTCGAGCAAGCTAGCCTGACCGATAGTGCGGACCAGCACTAAGGCCGACTCCACAAGGTCGGGAGTTCGAGCATGTCGGGGTATAACCCCTATTTTTTGTTGTAGAGGGTAGCAAAAAAAACTAATGTAAATTTTTTTTTTTTCTATTTTTTGTAATTTTTTTAATCTTTTTATTAATAATTTAATAATTGTTTTAAATAAATTAAATTATTCTTACAAAATTAGTTGATTTTATTAAACTTTATTTATTATTAATTAAAATAATGATTAAACTTATTAAAATTTTGCAAATTAAAATTTAAAAAACAAGGGACCTATTTTTTTGCAAATTTCAACACATAAGAGTGCTTTTGTTTTCTCCACAAAAGGGGATGTAAGACAAAGAAGAGCACCATTTCTTTTGCAAAATTAGGGAGCCCTAAAATCTTCTCAAAACCTTGTTAATTTTGCAAAATCAAAGGGGGACAAAATCAAGAAAATTGATTCTTTCTTGCAAAATTGTAACACAAGGAGACACCAAATTTGCAAAATCCAAAGTTAAAATTTGTGCATTTGTTTTCTCCAAGGAGGGATATAACACAAGAAATTGCACATTTTATTTTTTGCAAAACCGGAGAAGAGATTGAAGACCTTGGGTCCACTAAAACCAAGTCGTGTGTCGACTGGTTCTGGAAAGCCTTTCAAACGCGGGTCGTGTGTCGACTTGACTTGAAAGGAGTGCTACTTTGTTAATTTTGCAAATCAAAGGGGGGAAGACAAGAAATTGTATTTCTTTGCAAAATTGTAACACAAAGGGAGGAGCACTTGAAAATCAAAACTTGTTTATTTTGCAACACAAAAAGGAAAGGCAATTGTTTTATGCCACATTCTTTGCAAAATTGTAAAACAAGAGGAGACATTGAATATCAAATTTTTGCACAACACAAATCAAAATTTTGTTGCAAAAATTAGTAATAAGGTGCATTTTCGATATTACTCGACACCTTTATTTCAAATTGGCAAATTAGGTGCATTTTCGGTTGCATCCGACACCTAAGTGGTAAAAATTTGTGGGCACTCTTTGATTGATTATTGCATTTAATTTCTTGTTTTCTGCAATTATAAGTCATCAAAATCAAGAGCACTCAAAACCCCAAATTTCACACTCATTTGTGTAATTCATTGCACAAGTATAAGCCATTTTTAAAATTGATATTCTCTCCATACAACCCTAAATTCACTCTTATTTGTTTGGCTCAATTTCCTCAAACTGATTATCCTTCTTCAGGAGGATTTTCAGGCAGGTGCCATTAAATATCATTTAGAGTGAATTCTCTTTCATTTCTTATTTGTTTGGCTTAAATTTCCTCAAACTGATCATCTTTCTTCAAGAGAGTTTTCAGGCAGGTGCCATTAAATACCAATTAAGAGTGAAAGAAAGATCATCTTGGTGCAAATTCTAGAACCTTCATCATGGCAACTATCAACAAATACCTAAATGATACACAATTGCTTAAAGGTTCTAACTATTCAGCATGGAAAACCAAGATGAAGGCCATTCTTACTATAGAGGAAATGTGGGATTTAGTGGATGGCACTAATAAAAGACCCACATCAACAGGAGCAGATCAGAATGCATGGGATAAAAAGAATAACCGTCTTCTCATGTTGATTCTCCTAGCTACTACTGATGAAATCCAACCTCACATAAGTGAAGCCAAAACTGGTAAAGATGCATGGGATGCATTAAGTACCATTTTTGAAGGCAAGAATCAATCGACTATTCTAAACCTTCAAACTCAACTTCATACACTCCATATGAAGTCAGGAGAAACAATAGAGCTATTCCTCTGCAGAGTGGCAGAACTGAAGTCAAAGTTGAATGCTTTAGGAGCAAAAGTAGAAGATACTATCCTGACTTCAGTAATATTGAGGGCTCTTCCAGAATCCTACAAGATGTTAATAACATCCCTTCATGTATCTCAAAGAACAGTAACCTTTGTGGAGTTAGTCAATTTGCTTCAAACCGAGGAAGCAAATCAGCTCCAAAGCGATGAAGTGTCAAACAATGCACTTTACTCGAACAATCAGGGTGGAAAGAAGAAAGGTAACTTTCAGAAGGGAGGATCATCTTCAAGATCATCTTCAAAAGATAAGGGCAAGCAACCTCAATCAAAAAGAAGTTTTGCACAAATTGTAAAAAGGACAACCATGACACCAATCGGTGTTGGTTTAAAAACAAGCAAAACAAAAATGGCAAAGGCACATCACAAAGGCAAAATAGACAACAAAGAGGCCATGTTGCTAGTGAAGTGTCTGATTCTGATTCTGATTCTGGTTCAGAAAGAGCACACAAGGTGCTCATGGCCCATACAACTTTGTAAGGGAAACAAATTTGTCACCCTAGGCAAGCACCATTCCAACCCTCTTTTTAGGCTTCATAAATAGCAAATGTTTTTGTTTGAAGTACTTGCAATAAAGGGGTGATTGTACCTCTTTTTAGGCTTCATAAAATAGCAAACTCTTTTTGTTTGAAGTACTTGTAATAAAAGGGGGGATTTTTTGGTGTAATTTTTTGAAATTTGCCTAGGAGGCAATCTTTGTAAAAGCCTTAAAAAGCTTCATGAGTTGCATATCTTTTGCACTTAAGGGGGGATAAACATTTCTTTCCTACTTCACATAATATTTTTGCTAAAAAGGGAGAAAGACTTATAAGGGTGCATTTTCGGCAGCGACCGACACCTTAGTCACACTTCTTGCAGAAATTCCATTACAACATGTTTTGCAACAAGGGGGAAACTTATAAGGGTGCATTTTCGGCAGCGACCGACACCTTAGCTACCTTATCAAAACTTTTGCAAAATCATATTGTAACAGAATGAACCTCGTATGTAGTGATCTACTCTAGTACACCTAGCGGTTGCAGCGGTTGGTTACCCATGCAATCCGGTTGGATGACAAGATTACAATAAGGACATTCGTTGATGTGAAAACAAAGTGAGGAATGACCCACTTTTTGCTTAGAGCAGCCAGAGCACTGTGACAGAGCCCGAGCCAAAGCAAGAGCCAACATATCAACATCTTTTTCACTGTATTGGGGCAGTTATATACATTACCCAAATAATGTAATAAGGGGGGATGTTAGAGTTACTATGCTACAATAACTATAATTATTACCTCATTTGGTAATTAGTAATATTCTCCTAGGTAGATTTTATTTACCGCATGGTAGATATAAATTACTATTATTACTTTTACTTTTTACCTTGAAGATATTCACTATGGAATATCTTGGGGTTAGTAGGTTAGTCATCGTAGTCAATTTGACTACATTGTTAGTAGTTAGGCGCTTTGTTATCTAAGCGCGTTAGTTAGCTACCTTCATGGGGCAATTACCTCTTAGGCTATTCATAGCCTAATTTGATTGTATTTAAACCTACCTACTTAAGATATTTTATAATGTTCACCTTACCTATTTCAATACCTCTAATAATATTAGGTGGACATAAAAATTAATGTTATTTTTTATTTTATTCCCTACATATTTTTTTATATATTTAATAATAATTTGTGAATCCTTCAAATCAAAAAAATAATATTTGAATTCCTTTCAATTGAAACATATGTCCATATTTTCCAAGAGTAATCTTGATCACTATAACAAATTATGTGGCCTCTACATAATTGTTAGTTAAAGTTTTGTATGATTCTTAGTGAGGTGAAATTTTTCTTTATTATTTTGAAAACACCACCTCTATTAGATTATATTAGATATCCTTTGAAAGCACCACCAAAATAAACTTTGAGGAACCCAAATTACAAACATTTCTATTTTAAAATAGATAAACATCTAAATCCTTAGTGCTAACTTTATTATTGCAAATGACTATTTGTATATATATTCAAACCTTGTAACCAAGAGGATAGTATATCATTTTCACACTTAAGAATTCCCAAGATGAGCACCACATCTATAAACATTTTGTAAGAGAGGCAATAATATGATTTCAAACTTGGAGTATGAGATTTGTTTTAAAAAAATTGTTCTTCCTTTCAATAAATATATTCCAACAAATGATGGTTGAACCAATCCTCCAAAGAATTCATAATGTTTTTACTTTAAAATAATTAATTGAACATTCCAATAGTTCTTTCAATGTTGATGGAGCTACCCAAGATACTAGCATTATTTTGAAAAAGAAGCCTCAAATTATATAATTAAAAAGGGAACAATGGAAAAATAAATGATTTGATGTTTCTGATCCTTCTTAAATAAGGCACACCAAAAAGGTCTATGATATACTATTCTTTGCAAATTCTTGCCTGTAACAATTTTGCTTTAGATTGCTAAACAAAGTAGTATTTAAGCCTTAATGGAGGCCTTAAGTGACCACACCTAAAAGGTCCATGGTTTCCTCTTCTTTGAAAATTATCACCTATAAGAATTTTGTTTTGAAATGTTATACAAAATAATATTTAGACCTTAGGGAAGGCCTCTAGTGACCAATTTTTCTTCCAATGGAAATCATTAGGAGTGGAAAATTTTGATTGCTCTAAAACCCTATATCTCAACTTGATCAAGTATTCATTGTATTCTAATAGATTCCAAACCAACACATCTTTCCACATAAAAATGATTAAATAGAACTCATAAAGAACATTTTGAAGCTCATTTGCTATTTGTTTGAGGTCCTTCCCATAAATCATGTTATTGTTAGAAATCCATTATCTAAAATTATTCCTCATATTAGTATAATTTTTTACCTTTGAACCTTTACTAGTTAAATAGGCACAAGCAAGTGGTTGTCATTTTGGATTAGAAATAAGAGAATAAGGCTTTGAAAGCATAAAAAAAAATTATAGAATCTTTCTCATGAACTTAGAAGTTAATATATTTCTTGATCTATTTTAAATTCTTTGATATGAATTTCCATGTTGTTGAACTTTTTCATTTCCTTAACAATTTTATTGTATCCATAGAACCTATATATCTTTGAAATAATATTTTTATCAAATTTGTTGTCTTGATCTTAGAATAATCTCCAACCAAGTTTTTTCCCTCATGCAAAACGCATAATATTATTTCCTTTCCAAATTGTATTCCACTTACAAAGAGAAAACATAAATTTTTCTTTTCATCCTTTTCAAAGAAAATCTCTTTAAATTTTGTCAAGTTTAGATGGTATACCTAATATCAATCTTGAAAGTAACATTATATATGTAGAGATAGAGTGTAATGTAGTATTCATGAGTTGTATCCTTCTACCCATGGTTAATAAATTACCTTTCCAACCTAACCAAGCAAGATTTCATTCAATCCAAAGTGAACCCCAAAATAACTTCTTTTTTATTAGACAAATGAACACCTGGATATATTGATAGCAATTTCAAAATTTAAACTCTAAAGTATCCATAATAATCCATTCTAAATCTATAATAGTGTTAAGGAAAGATCAAATATTTCATAGTATTAACCAACTACCTAGCAATATTCTCATAACATGACAATATTGCTTAAATTTCATGGAATTGTTGACTAAGGGATGATCCAACTAAAGTATCATTAATATATTGAAAATAATATTTGAAAGGATCATTCGTTGCAATTTAAATACCTTAAATTTTGCCTTACATTTTTATCTTTGAGAAAGCTCTCCCTAATGCCTTGACAAAAATAATGAAGAGATAAGGTGATAGTGGGTCACCCTAGCAAAGTCCATATCTAGTAGGGGATCCATTGATAAAAATAAAATATTTTTGTAGTGCTATAAAAACATCAATCCATTCATACTAACCTTGATCAAAACTATTTTTTATAATATTATCTAGAAAACTCTAGCATTTATCCTGTAATACGTTTTATTCATATATACTTATACAACCATACCTAGTTCTTTAATGGAATGAATAGAATGTATGGTTGCTTGTATAATTATTACATCATTGAGTACTTATTTACCACAAACAAAACCATTTTGTTCCTCTAAAATAATACAATTTTGAATGCTTTCCAATTTATTTTCCATACTTTTTGAATTATCCTATAAACCATAATACAAAGGCTTATTGGATAAAAATTAACTAAATATTTTATCCCACATTTTTTAAGAAGTAATGCAATAAAGGTGGTATTGATCTCACTTACTATACACTTCATTTTCCTACACTCTACAATTGTTGCTATTGTATCACTATTCAATAAAATCCTCAAAAAAATGAAAGAAAATTGCAAGAAATCCATTGGATCCAAGTGTCTTATTAGGATGGAAAGAGATAATTGTTTTTATAGCTCCTCCATAAATATCTTTCTCATCTTTTCATTTTATATTTGTATGATAATTGATGGGATATTTTGTAAAATTTTACCTGGATATTTTGTAAAATTTTACCCTATGTATCCTTATCATACCAAACTTCTAATAGAATATGTTTTAAATAATTAATTACTTCCTCCCTTATATTTCTTACTTGTTAATACTTATTCCATTTGGATTTGAAATATTTTTATTGAATGAAAAGATTTTTTTTTTGTTATTAGCACAAAAAAAAAATCTTTCTATCCCTTTTCTTAATCTATATATCCATAGATTTTTGTGTCCAATGACTCTTCTTTTGTAATACAATATGATAAAAAAAAAGCACATGTTTTATTGCACATAAGCATCTTGACCCATTCTATTAATTTCTATACTCTTTTGTGAATTGTTGAGCTTGGATTTAATTTCCTCTGTTTTAAATATGTTACTAGAAAAATTGATATTCCAACTTTTTATTTACCCCATTAGATTTTTTTATCTTTTGAAGAGTTGTACATGCATGATATTTCAAACCTTCCCTCATCTAAACATAAAATAACCATTTGCAAAGAAATCGGAGGTTTGTAGCCACATAGAATAAAATTAAAATGGATTTGAATGATCATCACTGACTAGATCACATCTCAAGAGAATGGATTTGTGATATGATCTTACTTGTAGAAAAATATCTTGTATAATCTCTTTGCAGCCATGTATTAGATAACAAATTATATCTAATCTTTTTTTAGATGAGTTTTCCCAATATGTTTATTATCTCATGTATATTGAGATCTTGAAGGAACATCCCAAAGGCCATTTGAAATGACAAAGGAAATAAAGTTTTCCATTGATCCAAACCATTAATAAGTAGTAACCTTATTTTTAGAGGGAGATATAACTATTTTAAAGTCTCCCTCCAAGAATTTACATATTAAAATTATGAATCGTCATAGAATTTAACATAAATAGATCGAGGTCCTTCCAAAATCTATCACAAAAATTAATTATAGTTGAAGCATTTACATTTATGAATCCAGCTTTGATCTTTTTTATTTCCTACAAAAAGACTAACAACCCAATTACTTCTTGCTTTTAAGAATTGTCCATCCCTTATGTGATTTTCCTATATTGTTGTAATGCCTAATAAAGATCCCATAAGAGAAATTGCTAATCAATCCCTCATTTTTCAAATCTTTTTGAATGCATTCTTACATTCCTCACTACTTATTTTTGTTTCTTGTATTAAAATAATTCAAGTCTATGAAAACACATAAATTCCTTGAATACTTTTTAAAGGGGTCTTATTCATATCCTAATATTCCAACATACCATATTCATCATTACTTTATTCTTATTTGTGGACTTAACCCCACTTTTTGTTAATATTTTAATATTTATTTTTGGTTTCAAATTAATATCCCTCTACTTTTCATTTTCTTTTTGTTCTTGCTTTGAGGGTCTTCCTCTCCTTTTTCCATTCCCACCAACACTTTCATCCTCATTATTCTCTTCTAGTTTTTCAAATTTATGTTAATGTGGGTTATCATCTATGAGTATATGCTTCCTTGGAGAACCTAAAGTGTAAGGTATAACCTTGAAAACACTTTCTCCCTTATGCTCCTTGAAAACCTTAAAGTGTAAGGGCTATCCTCCATAGTACTTAATTTATTATGCTTAAAATACCTTAAAAGCCCTAAGTTACAATGGATATCCTCTATACTTATTTTTTTAGTATGTTGCACTTGAAACCCTAAAGTGCAAGGGATAAAGTATAAACTACTTTCATTTTTATTGCAAGGAGATGAATTTATATTACTTAAGGAAAGTGAAGATTATATACTTGGGTTAAACTAGACCTCTTTCACAAATTTGTGTTTTAAATTTACCTCTCTATCTTCCTTCATAACTTAAATTCCTTCTAAATTTGAACTTGCACATTATAATTCTTCATTCTTGGCATCCATAGTTTCTTTTATCTCTTATTTTGAATAAACATGAAGGCAAATTCCATCTGATGAGATAGATGAGATTTCTTTGCCACTTTTTAGGTGTGGAAATTCCTTGACTAATCCAAATTCTACAACAATATATTCTTTCTTTATCTTGAAGTTTATCTCATGATAAAAACTTTTCAAGCCTTTATCAATTATTTTAACTTTACAATCTCTTGCTTAGTGTATTATAACATTTGTGACATTGTAATGCAATATTTTTGTAATCCATTTATTGATGTCATTATCTTGATTCAAATTTCATCTTAATAAATTTTTGCAAAGGTTTTTAAATATCCATGGTAATATATATCCAAGTATATAGAGTATACTTTTGTTCCCAAATAGTTTGGTCTTCCTGGATGAATTCCCCTAAAGTATTACTAGTGTTCTTTAAAACCTCCTTATTCCCCAATAGTTTGGCCTTCTTGGATAAACTCCCCCAAATTATTAATAGTTTTCTTCAAAACCTCCATATTATAAGTTGATATGAAAGTCCAAAAAACCTAATCCGCACTCAAATCCTTTTAATAGTTTCTATCTCCACCAAAAATTCCCACTCAATGGTCTTAAGGACAAGCGATCTCTCCCCTTGAACCATAGTTCACCACCCTTTATTTTATCCTTGAATTTAGAACTAGAGAATATGATGATTGAACTCCATCTCTACTTTCATTTCATCAACTTTTGAATATGTGAAAAACCTGGCCAATATCCATTGAACTTGCATATTAATCTTATGCTTTTAAGAACCATTTTTCGGTAAAAAAAGAGACTAAATTTTATTAAACAAAAACCAGATTACATAGTTGTAAGGCCTTCCATACATGGTCTGCATCCTAGAAGTACCTCTAGATATGCATGCCTATAATCCCATAAAGGCTAAATACCCTATTATAGAATAGAGAAAAATTGCACAAAAAAACATTGCTACTCCAAATCACTAAACGACATATCAAAATATGACTCCTCATAACTGCAATAAGACAAAACCATTGGTTTATTTGTCTTGTATACCACATATCCTCTTGAAACTACATTCGATAGGTCTTAATTTCCAGTGGCAATTGCAAATTCTTACAGCTCCACTAGCTCATCCTGCTAATCTCCATTGTTATTCGTCTATCATATCTCTACCTTCCCACGTACATAGTAATATAAACAATTCCTAATCCTGAAGCACAAGAATTACCATATTGTTAGTTATTCCTTTCCCATCATTAGTGTAGCTTTTAAGAACTATTATATCAATGCTCATTCATCTTATCTTTGATAATAACTTTTGGTGTTTCTTTTACGCTATGAATAGGGATTTGATATAGTTTTCATTCTTCCCTTTTTCTTCAACTAGGTCATATTTACTTCCACTTAGGACTTCCATATATAACTTTTTTTGCTTGCTACCTAGCTTTTCTTCATAAAAATCCTTCATTTTTTAATTTTTCAAATATATAGAATAAAATCTCTAAAATTTAGGCTTGCTTCTTGCTCTTGCTCATACTCACTCCCTAAATTTGAAAATGTTTTTAATATTTAACTCAAGAATAAATCTAAACTTATTATCCTCATCTTTATATCTTTTTAAAGTGACTCTAAAGCTTATAGAAGATATTTTTAGTATTTTTCATTATGGATTAGCTTCGAATTTTGATTTGGTAAAGTAAGGTGAGCCATAAATATCTAGTAAATATAAAAAAAATCACACCATTATGTTTCAAAATGCTATTATTCATTTATAGTATAGTATATAGTTCAATTACTAAAAAAAAAACTCATTATGAACTCCACAAACAACTAGGAAGATATGTTATTGTTGGGATAAATAAGATACACAAAACTAAGTTTTGCAAATAAATTAATATCATATATTATACCAGGAAGGTATGTTATTATTGATGGTCAAATAAAACATACAAAACTAAGTTTTACAAATAACATAATATCATATGTTAAAAGTAAAAGCCTTATGTTTCTCAATATATTTTTGAAATATGGTCTTTTCATTCCTTCAATTTAAAAAATAAGATACACAAAACTAAGTTTTGCAAATAAATTAATATCATATCTTGTAACCAACATGGTATGTTATTAGTGATGGCCTAACAAAACATACAAAACTAAATTTTACAAATAAAATAATATCATATGTTAAAAGTAAAAACCTTATGTTTCTCAATATATTTTTGAAATATGGTCTTTTTCATACCTTTAATTTAAAAAACCGAATGTAATATGTCCTTTGCACCTTTAAAAACATGCTAGAAATCAATTAAATGTAACACTCCTTCTTCATCTTAAGATGCTCTTTCCATGCCTTCAATTTAAAAGTCTAAGTGTAACATGTCTTTGCACCTTTTAAAACATATTATTTCAATTACATGCAACAAACCTATTAAGATCATGTTATTTATAAATTTTAAAACATTACCATACATATTCATACTTATAATCAAACAAAATATAACCACTAAAATATGTATAAATTGTCTTATGCATTAATTTTTTTAATAACTTAAAAAAAAAACATTCTTATAGCATAATAAAAATAAAAAACATCCAATCTACTAAAATCCTTAAATACATATTTATAGAAAAACTAAAACACTTTAAAAATAACCAACCTAAAATATAATTATTATAATATACATCGCTTATATTGTTATAATATAAATATCATCATACTATGCAATTTTAGAAAATGACTTGTGAATATCCATATCAACATCTTAAACATACTTATAATGTAAAGTAGCAAACCAAGTGACCAAATAATTGTATCATTTTAAAATAAATTAAATTAGAATGAAAATCAACTAAATGATACACCCTTGAGCAGCCAAAAACATATTGCATTATATGCAGCTGCAAAGTTTGATGGGGAATCATTGCTTCTAGGAGAACTGATGATGCAGACAAAATGCAAGCTGGTCATCCCCTGCAACTTTATATGGCACATAAAAGAAGAAAAAAACAAAAGCAAACACGACTGCTATGTATTTCTGGGATTGTAAGCATGAACATTTGTGTAAGTAGTTTGAGGTTATAGATGATAGGGATGATTTTCATATATTATTTAACCATTGTTTTACTTCCAATATATTTTTTGGTTAGATATTTATACTTATCTTTCAGATTTAGACATTTGATCTTTTATTTAAATTTTCAAATTTGTCCACTTAAATTTTAAGTGTTACTTATATTTTAAATAGTAAATTAAGTGGTGATATAATTGAGGTTATACTAGTCATAGAAACTATAAAACACTAACAGCATACTACTAAAATGTAATATAAATCTCAACTTTGTATTTATTTTATTTTTCAACACATATAACTCAATAAAAATTTTGAATGAAAAAACCATTAAGATTAAAAAAAAATAGAATTAACACAAACCATAAAAACCTTTAGGTAGAGGATTTCATACTTCCCAATAAAAACAGAGTTTAAAAAACATTAGTCCATGCTGTTGGGGACAATCATTACACACATCTCAAAACATAATCAATAAACAAAGATCAAAAAAGACGAATTATGATTAACGATAATGTAAATGAAAGATGGACCGCCCTAATCTCTTTAAATAATGACAATGTATCGATACAAAGAAAATAACTCAATAAAATTTTAATCACTCATACAAATTACACTTATTATTATTAAACGATTTTGTTCTTAATTTTTTTTGGTTCAACACAATTATTTGTTTTTTGGTTGAAGATTGTTAATTCTTTAAAGTTTAGATCAACACATGAAAAGAAAAATTGTATGCTTAATTCTTATTGTAGTTTCTTTATCTTTTCATCCTTTCACTTTTTACTAGGTTCTATTAACTCTCTCATTGAAGGGTGTGTCTTCCTGTATAGGAATTTAATTAAAAATCTTTTCATTGGTTGGTTTACAAGTGTGATGTTCTTTATTTAATATTTTTTTCAAACAAATAATATGTATTACACTAATGTAAATAATAAATTAAACCGTGTAAATAAATAAAATAAACCGTACAGTAACTATAGAGTTATATTTTATTGATAAAATATGTTGGAATCAAGGTTCTTAGGTGTGGGGTGTGTATGCGACGGAATTTGTGCGTGCCTGTGCAGCTCCCACCAAAAATAGGATTCGTCTTCTGCGGGTGGGACTAGTTTTTAATATAAAATATAAATATAAAATAAATTATGCATATTACGAAATAATTAAATAAATAATAAATTATTCATACATATTATAAAATATTTAAATATTGCATCTTAAAAGCATATTGATATAAGATATTCATTTAAACAATGACAGGACAGGATGAGTTAAGAGATAACAATATACTATAAATATATGTTATATAGTAGTGGACATTTACAAAGATAACATCAAATATCTGATATTTAACTCTGATTCGTCATATTCCTCATCATCTTCTAGACCCTCTAGCAACAAGTCTAATTATGTTTTATTTGTATGCTTTATAGGGATGAAACGAGATTAGAAGTTTTGAAAACTCCTTCAACTAAGGACTTTAAATTTACTTTCTACAGGATTTTCTATGTATGTTGTATTGTGTATAAGCATCAAATATTAGTACTTCTAATCCTATAGGAGCATGTGATCATTGACACCCAACTTTTGTCATTCACAATGGAAAAGTGATTCCGGCTTCTTGGTCTTAGATTAGGCTTGCATGTCTCTACTTTGTTTAAAATTATCAATAGTCCTTATTTAGAATAAGAATCTAGTCTATTTACTTTGGATCTCACCACGTCACATGATGCTTGCTTAAAGTTTAAAGGCCTAAAGCTGAGATAATTTTTAAACAAAAAAAAGTGTTTAGCATATACTCAGTAAACTTTAAATTATAATTTATAAAAAAAAAAATTTAATAATATTTTTTTAGCTTGTATGGGCTCGGTGTGGTTGGGCCCACCTTAAAAAAAATAGTTTATTTCTATGTTAATATCCAAATTGGGAGGCTGGGAGAACTTGGCGGAGCTTTGGAAGAGAAAACTAGGGCATCAGTTGGGTAGTCGAAGAGATTTTTGGTTATTGTGGATTTGAAGACAAGATTGTTGCCCCAGGAGGGCCCAATGGGGACACCTTCGGATCCTCTTCTAGAGAGACATAGTTCTTTTGCAGATTTGTTAAAGGATAAATCTCCATCAAAGACTGAAGAAGCACAAAAAATTGCATTAAAAATGCTCTTTACGACTGCTGGAAATAGATCAACATCTCAATGAGTTAATGGATGCTTACCACAGTCAGAATCAAGGCCAAAGATTGTCATTGAACAAAGGATGATCGAAGAAACAGTTTTATATAGAGCCAATCATGATTTGATCTATAAATTCATGGGTATTCGCCCTACCCTAAATTTTTTGCATTCCTGGGTCCGGTAAAACTAGGAGCCTCTTGGTGAGTATTCTTTGTGGTTTATTAGAAATGGATATTTTATTGTTAGTTTTTCTTCACTTGTCGATAGAAATAGGGCTTTTGAATCAGAAAAGATGAATCATGGTATGACAGGATTATTTGTTCAACCTTGGAGAGTGGGATTTGATCCTCGAATTGAACCCATTGTTGTCTCGGTTTGGATCCGTTTGTATGCACTTCCAATGGAGTTTTGGAGTGAGCAGGTATTGGAAATTATCGACAATTCCCTTGGAAGACATTTGGGTGTTTCCAAAGACACAATGGAAGGAAACACAACTATTTATGCAATATTATGTGTGGAAATGGATCTTAGCCAGCCTTTGTCGATAGAGGTGGAACTCGAACTTGCAAGACTATCTTGGATTCAACAACTGGATTATGAGGCCTTGCCCTTCAGATGCAAAGTTTACCACAAATATGGGCATTTGGCCCGATCTTGCCCAAATAATATGAACATAAAAATGGAGGCTCCTCTAGGAATGTCAAATCTTCCTAAGGAGGGTAAGTCAACAATCAATAAAGAAACAACCAATATTTCTCAATGTAAAGAAGCACAAGGAGATGGTTTTGAACAATCCAAAAGAAGGAGAAGGCAAAAGAAAAAAATATGGTAAAGAGCAAACCCAACTCAAGCCCTCCAATAGGTATGAGATCTTTAAGACACTAATGGACCAAGAAGAAGAACAATTCATGGAAGGAGTAGATGGGAATAATGAAAATAATAACAACCATGTTCAAGCTCCTCTTTCATCTTCCCCCATCATAGAGCAGGTAATTGAGTACAATGAGTTACCGTAGTCAGAGAGTGCAGGGGCATCAATAGTGCATAACCAAGAGCAATCGATAATAAAGGATGTCATCATGGGCATAGCAAAAAAGAATAGATAAATGCCAACTCTAGGGATAACTCGGGTGGAAAAGAGATCAAAAATAGCAACTCTCAAGGAGTGGGTAGAAAATCAAATAAGGAATTGATAGCAGTTCAAGGAGACAAACTGATCAGTGGAGGATCGATGAGACCAATAGATTTTTACTACTCTCAAGATAACCAATGATTTTACAATCATGGAATGTTAGGGGTTTAAACAGTAGAACCCATCAATTTGTTGTTCGAAGACTCTTAGAAAAGTGTAAAACAAGTTTTTGCTTATCTAGGAGACAAAAATATCGTTGGATCTTATGTGTAAAATAGTAAATAGACTTTGGAGGGGTGCTAGTCATATGGAAGTGGTTGTCGAAGGGGCCTCATGGGGGATAGTTACTCTTTGGAACTCTCTTGAATGGATTGCAATAGAACATATATCTTGGAGGGGTGTTCTCACATCACATTTTAGGAACAATGTCACAACTGAACATGTTTTAATCATAAATTTTTATGGGGCTCAAAACCTAGATGGTCAAATGCATCAATGGAAATTTGTGCATAACATGAGAGTCTCAAGGGAAGAGTTAGACTGGATTATTTTTGGGGATTTTAATGCTAAATTATCCTCTAGATATCAGGAAGGGGGAACCCCAATTTTGGACCCAGGGGATCGACTTATGATTGCCCAAGTCCAGGCATTACACTTGGTGGATTTAAATGCCCTGGAACCAACTATACTTGGACTAATAAGAGGAGGGAGCCACATAGAAGGAAGGTGAAGTTAGACCATTTTTTGGTTTCAGAGGAGGCATTTGTAGAATGGAATATAAAAGTTCAGATTTTGGAGGGTCCAGTTTTAGATCACTTTTCGATTTTGTTGGAAGGAGGGATCAAGACAGTGCAACATCACAAACCATTTAAATTTGAAAACTTTTGGTTACAAAAAGAGGAACTTCGAAATAAAATTCCATAGTGGTGGGAAGAAGACCGCCCAACATATGAGACAACAATGTTTAGATTCCACAAATAGCTTCATTATGTCAAAGATCAACTGAAACAATGGAGGCGAGCTAACAAGACAGACTTCCAGGTCCAAAGATCTCCATTGGTGGCCAGATGGGATGAGGTTCAAAAACACTTTAGGGAAGGAACAATTACAGAGCAGCTCAAAGAAGAGGATGATGCATTGCGTAAAGCGGTTGAGGACATTGACAACCAAGAGGAGACCTACTGGAAATATAGAGCAATAACCACTTGGTTATTAGAAGGTGATAAAAATACCAAATTTTTCCATCGGATTGCTTGTGCTAGGAGACAAATGAACAACATGGAAGCTCTTCAATATGAGAACAGACACTCCTTTGATACAATTCTAGGTATGTATTTCCATTCAATGGATTATTTTTCTAAACTATTTAAGGAAAGTATGGTGCAAGATGAAGAGGCTCAAAAAGAAGTTATTGTTGTCATAACCTCTGTTATCTCTGAAGAAGAAAATCAGGCCCTACTTAAACCCATTGATAGAGAGGAACTGAAGAATGTAGTCTTTGGAATGAGCACCAGAAAAACACCAGGTCCAAATGGCTTTCCAATTGAGTTTTTTCAAGCCTTTTGGGACAACTTGGAAGAGGATGTAATGGTTGTTATAGAGGATTCCAAAGGTAGTAAAAGAATGGTTAAAGCATTAAATCATACTTTCATTGCCTTAATTCCAAAAGGGGAGGAGAGGGTACATATTTTAGATTATAAACCTATTGCCTTATGTAATGTCATATATAAAATAATCACAAAGGTAATGGCTGAGCGGATAAAACCTCTTCTACATAGCATTATCTCCTTAGAGCAAGGGGGTTTTGTAGAGGGTAGGCAGATCTTGGATGGTGTGGTTCTAGCTTAGGAGGCAATACATTCAATGCAAACATCTGGTAATAGATGAATGTTCATAAAATTAGATATGTCAAAGGCTTATGATAGGGTGGAGTGGAGCTTCTTGTCAAAGATGATGGCAACCTTTGGTTTCTCTCAGGATTGGATAGAATGGGTCATGAGTTGTGTTTCTACTCTAGCATACTCAATGTTAATCAAGGGTCTTCCTTTACAACCGTTTGGAGCTACTCGAGGCCTTTGTCAAGGAGATCCTTGCTCCCCCTATATTTTTCTCATATTGGCTGAAGGATTGGGTAGACTCATCTTGAGGAGAAGCAACAAGGTTTGCTAACAGGTATCAAGGTGGGTGAGGAAGTTTTGACTCACCTACAGTTTGTGGATGACACAGGATTGGTGGGAGTGGCCAGCTTCAGGGAAGTAAGAATGATTAGAGATACACTTAATGTCTACCTTAGGACTACAAACCAAGTCATCAATGATAAAAAATCCAAAGTGGTTTTTTCAATCTTGATCAAAGGCTTTAGGACAGAATTTTAGAGATCTTGGGATTCACAAGGACTTCTCTCCCAATGGTATACTTGGGGGTCCCTTTGCATTTTAAAAAACTAAAAATAGATATCTAGAGGAATATTTTGGATTGTATCAAGGAAATAATTAATCATTGGTCTCACAAATGGTTAAGCTATAGGAGTAGATTAACTTTTTATAGTCGGTCATTCAGGCCATGCCAATTTATAAATTTTCTATCCTTGCTGCCCCACATACCATATGGAAAGAGTTGGACAAGATGGCTAGAAAATTTTTATGGGAAGGAGTAAAAGGAGAGAGGAAAGGGGCCTTAGTAGGTTGGGAGAAAGTAAGCCAACCCAAGGTAAAAGGAGGTTTGGGACTCAGAAGATCAAAGTTAAATAATAAAGCTTTTGTTGGAAAGTTTTACTGGAGGTGGATTTCCCAACCAACTTCTTTATTCAGTAGATTCTTAACTAGTAAATATTTGGGACAGGTAAACCCAAATGAGGTGGGTCATTTCCCTTTGGATGGTAATGGATCCTTAGTATTGCAGGCTCTCAAGTTAGGATCTCAGGTAGTAAAAGATGGATTATTTTGGAAAGTGGGGAGAGGGGAGAAGGCATGATTTTGGACAGATTCATGGGATCAATACCCACCTATCATTGTTGAATTTCCTGAACTACAACCAATAAAAATAGCCATGGAAACCAGGGTTTGGATCCAAATTAAAAGTTATTTCAACACTAGTCACCTCGGGGATTATAAGTTTAAGCAGTTTAAGAAGTTGGATGAGTGGCCAATTTCAATCCCTTCGGATTTGACACCCATCATGACTAAAATCTTGGTAGAAATATTTCTCATAGGTAGATATGAGGAGGATGAATTAGCTTGGGGCTATGGGAGCCTTGGTGTCTACACAATGAATGATGGATATGATAATATTCTTTCAAAGCCTCCTCCTCATACATATTAGGTTGAATATTGGAGAAAGATTTGGCAGTCCAAGGGTTGGCCGAAAGTAAACTTTTTTGCCTAGCAGTTCATGCATAATGGAATTCTTACTTTTGATAATCGCATACGTAGGGGAATCATTGGTCCATCTCAATGTGTTTTATGCTACAATAATTAGGAAATAGCTGATCACTTGATGTTTGAGTACCCATTCACGCTCCAGATCTAGTAGAGATGGTTTTTATATTATAAAATTCAAGCTAATGGTGATTTGAATTAGATTAATATTTGGAAAATATGGAAGAGGGGTAGATTTAAATCTAGAGCTCTTTGTATTGGTTGGGATTTGTATTAAACTTCATTTGGTGGCAAGTGTGGTTGGAGAGATGCTAGAATTTTTAGAGAAACTTGTTATTTTTTAGATGGAGTTTGGCAGGTCATTTGGAGCAAAGTCACATAAATTATGGCAGTCTATGCTAAAGAGGAAACTCAGGTTGTTATTGGGGCAATGGAGAAGGAAGTTGAAGTGCAAGAGGGGCAAGACAGAGCTAGTTGAAAACTACCCCCAGAAGGTTGGATTAAAATTAATACTGATGGAGTTGCAAAAGGCAATCCGGGTAGAGCTGGAATTGGAGTGGTTTGCCAGAATCATGTTGGAAAAGTGCTCTATTGGGAACTGCAAGGCTTGGGAAGAGCCACAAACAATGAAGCAGAAGCCTTAGCTATCAAATATGTTTCTATTTGGGTCGTAAAACAAGGTTACGGGAGGATAATCCTAGAATCAGATTCTCAAATAATGGTTGGAGCTCTAGATTGCATGAGGAACTTTTCTTTGAAAACATGGAGGTTGAGGATTGTTAGAATATATTTCAATATTTCTTCTTTCTAATTAATTCGATCCTAACAATCTTATATTGTTGGATTTGATTAATTTTAGGCTAGTTGTTATTTGTTGCAACTGCGCCTATTTTGGTCTCGGGTGGTTCCACAACCTCCGGACTAATCTTGGCTCAAATGTATTATTTATACTTTATCAAATTAATGAGAATCTGTTCCGCTTCTCACATGGTATCAGAGCAATCGACACTCTCTCCGCCACTCTCATTTTTTTAAATGATCTCGTAGTAGCGTTGAGAATCGCCGCTCTGGAGGTACAACTGAGGAAGAGTTTTTTAGTTGAAATTCGAGTTTGATCGGATTTTTTGATAAAAAAATTTTCTAGTGAGATTGAAAGGTTTGATTGATTTTTTAATCAACAAGCGAGAAGGCGATAGAACGGTGGTTCGACCAACCGGTCGAAAGGAAAATATCGGTCGACCAACTGGTCGAAAGGCAAAGGTCGACCAACCGGTCGAAAGGCCAAGCACGGGCGAGGCGCCAGCACAGCGTGGGAGCCAACACCAAGGGCGCCCACGATCCTCTCGGGAGAGCCTCTCCCCGAGAGGATATACTCCTTAATGGAGTAACAAGGTTTTTTTAAACCCTTAGACGTCTCGAAATCCCATCAATGTGGGATATACATGAAATTTCAAACCAAATCGTGCACTCTGCCACCTGAAGGATGTCTATCAACGGTGTCACCAAAAACTACCACCACCGATTTTTCCTTATCTGTGGGGATGATCATTTTTTATTCTAAAAATTTTCATGGCATTATAGGTTCAATCCGAGCACTTCTGTCGGATTCGAATTTGTTTTTGGTCATCGGATTGCATCTCACGCAGATTTCTTCCTCCCTGAAGGCGTCAACGGTAGAAATGGTTGAGCATTTCCTAAGAATTTTTGGGTGTGCACGGTGTTTTTAATCATTCCATAAACCTCTTGTGATCCTCTGTGATCATTTTGTGGATAGTTTGATTAAAAAAAAACATTGTTTTTCAATCGCCATCTGCCCGCCACCTGCGCGCCACCTGAGTGCACCTCCGCTGTTGTTTCATCCCGCCACCTGCGCTCCGCCCGAGCGGTGGTGGAGGAGGGAGCGCCGCCGCGGAAGGCTTTACGCCTTCGAACGCTGCTTAAGGTGGAGGGCACCGAGGAGTACTCCCGGATCAGCCCACTGGCTCACCGGTTGTGAGCCGAGTGGTAAGGGCTCCGGGAGCCCTCAGGTCGCGGGTTCGAGTCCCGTCGACTTCCCCCCCCCAAAAAGGTATAAAAATTTTCATTTTTTTTATTAAGTTTTTTTTTTAATATTCTTTAATTAAAGTTAAAATTAAATATCATTTTAATTTATTTTATAATAGTTTAAGGTTATTTTTTTAAAAACAAAAAATAATTTTTTACTATGTAAGATAAAGTTATTTTTTTTTAACTTTAGTTATAAAAGAATGTTTTAAAATGCTTTATAAAGAGAAATTTTAAAGGGGGGAGTCATTTTTTTTTGAAAAATCAAGGGGGGATAGAGGGTAATTTTTTAAGAAAAAGCAAATTTTGGCATTATTGTAAAGGTGCATTTTCGGCTGCGCCCGACACCTAGTGGTTTTTTTTTCTGTGGGCACTTTTATGTTGTATGTTGCATTTTTTTTCTTTCTATGCACTACATCATTAAAAGTTAAAATCAAATTCACTCCCTAAGTCCCCGGAATAATTAAAACCCATCCGTGCCATTTATTGCACTGCAGCGTTCGGTATTTGTGATACCTCTGGCCAGCACTTACAGGTAAAGCTGTCGTGATTGCGCTACTGTATCCGCCACCTAATATAGCTGCCAAAATGACGTCTGAGCTTGTTCTCTATTAATCATCGGGGAGAGATAAGTTTACCATTTTGCTATTTTTTTACTCCATCCACTACCCCAATCACTCTCGTGTTTAGGCTTAAATCCAGACGAACGTTCGGATATCCAAAGTGTTTAGGGGAAGTTACGCCCCACGCATGAGGATTGAAGACTTTCTAAGGTCGGTGCCATCAACGAGGTGATTCCCTTTCAGTACCGCCTATGTACCACGTATCGTATAATCATTAAAATTACCTACAGTCTCCCTCACGTAAGGGCGGGTAATTTTTTTGGTTTTTCAAAATACCTATAGTCTCCCTCACGTAAGGGCGGGTATTTTGTATGGTATAACGGCCTGGCATTAAGGTATATCGAAGGGGGGACCATTTGGTGTTATAAGGAACCTTCACAATGTCTGCAAAACTAATGACTGATGCTCATCAGTTGTTGAAAGGTCCAAACTATACACCATGGAAAAACAAAATGAAGGCAATCCTAGAGATGGATGATCTTTGGGATGTTGTGTCTGGAACAACAGTAAGACCTTCATCTGCAGCTGGAGCCACAACTCTCACTGCTGATCAGAAAAACTTTGATAAGATAGATAGCAAGGCAAAAGTGCTCATTTTGCTTGTTGTCTCTGATGAAGTTCAACCCCATATTGTTGATTGTCAAAATAGTAAAGAGGCATGGAATGCCCTTAAAACTATATATGAAGGAAAGAATGATTCCACCATTCTATTTCTTCAATCTCAATTACACAATCTAAGCATGAAACAAGGAGAGACAGTTGAACTCTTTCTTCGTAGAGTGTCTAAGTTAAAAGGAAAATTGAATTCTTTGGCAACACCGAGTTGATGATAAGCTCCTTACCTGAGTGGTATTGAGAGCATTACCTGATTCTTTTCGAGTATTGATCACCTCACTTCATGTATCACGGGAGACAAGTTACCTTTGTTGAGTTGGTAAATTTGCTTCAAGAGGAGGAGGCACGCCAACTACAACGAGATGATTCTTCTAACACTGCCCTCTACACAAACAGGAAGGGCCAGAACAAGAAGAAGGGTAATTTTTAGAAGGGAGGGAGTTCTCAAAAGGATTCAAAAGGGAAACAAAATCAACAAACTCAACGAGACTAAGAGATATTGCAAGATCCGTGACAAGGAAGGTCATGATACAAACAGATGTTGGCATAAGAATAAACAACCAAAACAAAAAGGCCAGAACAAACCACAAAAGAACAAGCAACAGAAAGTGAATGTTGTTGTTGAGGAATCTGACATGGATTCTGAGCGAGCACACAAAGTGCTCATGACTACCACAGTATCCAAGCAGACGGATCCTATATGGTATGTCGATTCTGGCGCCAGTAAGCACATGATTGGCGACAAATCATGGTTTGAGTCTTTTGAGGCCAAAGAGGGCAAACCTGTCACTATTGTTGATGATAAAACCTACAAGGTTCAGGGAGAAGGTACAATTTTTGTTACTCTTCCTGATGGCAAGTGCCAGATTGAAAAGGTTCTCTATGTTCCAGGATTGGCGAACAACTTGTTGTCAATCACACAAATTCTGGACAAGGATATGGTTGTAAACTTTAGTGTTGAGGGGGGCAAGAAGTGTTGTTCTATTACCAGGAGGGGTAAGAACATTGCAACCACTTCATATAAGCATGGCTTATTTGCCCTAGATGCTATCTCTACTCTAGATGTAGCCATGACTGTCTCTACAAAGGAGGCAACTTCCCTATGGCACAAGAGATATGGACATATGAGTTCTGGTTACTTACTTGAGTTAAGTAAGTATGAGATGGTAAAGGGACTTCCTTCTCTTTCTACCACATTGCCAGTTTGCTCTGACTGCTTGGCAGGAAAGCAACATAGAGTACCTTTCGAGAGAAGCTCTACAAGAGCAAAGAAACCTCTGGAGTTGGTTCACACCGATCTGTGCGGTCCTTTAACACCCAACAGTTGTGGGGGTAAGAGGTATTTTTAGTTATTCATGGATGATTACTCACGAAATATGTGGGTATTCTTTCTTCAACTGAAATCTGAAGCATTTGGCTTCTTTCAGCAATTCAAGAAATCTGTTGAAAAGGAGTCAGGGACTTCTATAAAGACCCTCCGCTCAGATCGAGGGGGGGAGTTCACCTCTAAAGAATTTTTTGCATTCTTGTCTGAAAATGGGATCACACGATAGTTGACTACTGCTTATACTCCTCAGCAAAATGGAGTTGTTGAAAGGAGGAACCGTTCCATCATGGAAATGGTTCGTTGCATGCTCACAGGAGCTAGAATTGGGCAACAATATTGGGCAGAAGTTGTCACCACAATAGTATATCTGTTGAATAGGGCACCCACTAAGGCCCTACAAGGAATGACTCCACAGGAAGCATGGAGTGGTAGGAAACCCTCCATCTCTCATCTACGCATTTTTGGTTGTAAAGCATTCATGCACATACCGAAAGAAAAGAGGAAGAAGCTAGATGAGAAAACATTGAAGTGCATTCTTCTTGGGTATGATGAGCACTCTAAGGGTTATCGATTGATTGATCCCTTAACCAAGAAGATTCACATCAGTAGAGATGTAGTTTTTGATGAGGCTTTCACATCAGAAAACACATCAGATGTATACCTAGACCTTGTGGAAACTAAGGTTGAGAAGTCTCCTTCATCAAAGGTTGGAGGTCCTTCTTCATCTTCTTCAACACCACAGAAGAAGAATCCAAAGTGGTATACAAATACAATCAGAGACTCTAAGCTATCCACTCCACCAGATTTGACTCTGGACAGACCTCGTACTCGCAGCATGGCTCGACAGGAGAAAGCTGCAGCAGAGATTACAGGGGTTGATGATCTTTGTCAATATTTTGAGGAACTTTCTGTAGATCCAGAGAGAAATACAGAAGATATGGATATTGATGATGACAGGGTGTTTATGTCTTCAATAGATGAACTTGAACCTACTTCAGTGCAAGATGCTCTTAGTGAGCCTCAGTGGAAGGCCGCTATGGATGCAGAATATAAGTCTCTGATGAAAAACAAAACTTGGAAGCTTGTCGATCTGCCATACGAAAAGAAGCCCATAGGCTGCAAATGGGTGTACAAATTCAAGTACAAGGCAGATGGGACAATAGATAAGCATAAGGCCCGACTTGTTGCAAAGGGCTATGCTCAAAGAGAAGGCATTGACTACGAGGAAACTTTTGCACCTACTGCTCGGATGACAACCATTCGAGTTCTTTGTGCTATGGCAGCACAGTATGGGTGGAAAGTGCACCAAATGGATGTCAAGAGTGCCTTTCTAAATGGTGATCTCCAAGAGGAAGTCTACATGACTCAACCGAAAGGATTTGAAGTGGAAGGCCAACAGCAGAAAGTTTGCAAATTGGTCAAATCCTTATATGGTTTGAAACAGGCCCCTCGGGCTTGGTACATAAAAATGGATAATCACCTACTGCAGCATGGATTTAAGAGATGTCCATCGGATGCAAACCTCTATTTCAAGAAGCAAGGCTCTGAAATAGTGTTGCTTGTACTCTATGTTGATGATCTGCTCATTACAAGGAGTTCAAAAACAATGATCTCTACTGTCAAACAGGATTTGAGCAAATATTTTGAAATGACAGATCTCGGACTTCTCCATTTTTTGTCTTGGTCTGGAAGTGAACCAGAAGGAGCACTACATCAAAGTGTCCCAAAAAAATATGCCAAGACACTACTAGAAAAATATCGCATGACTGATTGCAAGCCGATGGCAACACCAATGGAATCAGGACTTCAGTTATCACGATATGACAAATCACCTCAGGTAGATGCTACTCTCTATCGTCAACTGATTGGGAGTCTCATATATCTGACCAACACTAGGCCAGATATCGTATTTGTTGTCAACTATCTTTCGAGGTTCATGCAGGAACCTAAGACTACACACTGGAAAGCAGCAAAGCGAGTTCTTCACTATGTCCGTGGCACAATGGAATATGGCCTAGAATACAAGAAGAACAACAAATTCTTCTTACAGGGATACACGGACTCCGACTATGCCGGGTCATATGATGATCGTAAATCAACTTCAGGATATTTGTTTCATCTTGGATCTGGTCCTGTCTCTTGGCACAACAAGAAGCAACAGGTGGTTGCTATCTCATCAACAGAGGCAGAATATCGCGTCGCACGTGAAGCTGTGTGCGAAGTGATATGGTTGCGTCGCATCTTGACAAGTATGGGTCTTCCATCAAAATCTCCAATACACTTGTTCTGCGACAACATGGGTGTTTTGAACCTTGTTAAGAATCCAGTGCATCATGAAAAAACCAAGCACATTGATACACAATGCCACTTTATTCGAGACGAAGTACCAAGGCACCGAATTCAGCTTCAGTACATCTCCACCAATGCTCAAGTTGCAGACATATTCACTAAGGCACTTGCACGTGTCAAATTTGAATTGTTTCGCAGCTCTCTATGTATTTCAAAATAATGGGGGGATGCTAGTATAGCTAGTAGTTATATGTTTCCTCAAATATTGTAATAAGGGGGGATGTTAGAATATATTTCAATATTTCTTCTTTCTAATTAATTCGATCCTAACAATCTTATATTGTTGGATTTGATTAATTTTAGGCTAGTTGTTATTTGTTGCAACTGCACCTATTTTGGTCTCGGGTGGTTCCACAACCTCCGAACTAATCTTGGCTCAAATGTATTATTTATACTTTATCAAATTAATGAGAATCTGTTCCGCTTCTCATAAGGATTCTTGTCACTTAAGGAATTATGGAGGGAATTAGATGATGTGATTCCAGTTTATGTGAGTAGAGATTTAAATAAAGTGGTAGACTTCCTGTCTAAGATGAGCACTGAGAAGGAGGTAACATTTTAGTGGCACAGTGACATGGCTATTGAGGATGAGATGATTAGACAGGTTGGTGAGCAAATCCAATGCTTAGCTAATTTGGATAACCATTATAGAAATATTGTTTAGGAGATTTGTGCTTCAATATAGATCTTCTTTTATAATTGTAAACAGGTGAACAATCATTGTAGAAATATGGTTTAAGAGATTTGGCTCCAATGCAAATCTTATTTTACTATTGTAAACATGTGTTCTCTTTGGCTAAGGTTGGGAAAAGTCTCATCCCAACTTGTAAATGATTTTTGTTTTAATACAAGTTTTTTCAAATTATTTCTCAAAAAAATATCTATATTGGACTGGGTTTGGTTGGCTGAACCTTGACTGACCACAGGGTTTGACTTGGAAGAACCTTGACTGACAGGGTTTAGCCCAAGTTGAACCATGTTAGATAGGGTTTGAATGGGGTTCGGCTCAGTCGTACATGTTTGTGAACTTGTGCACCCAATGTGGGTGTGGGTGTGGGTTTGTGCACCCAGCCAATAGGGTGCGTGAACCCTATTACACTAGTTGGAATAGATCAATAAAGTAATAATAAAATGGAACTAATTAGAAATAAAGCACCTTATACAAGATTTTTCTCAAAATTAAAACTAATGCTACTCCAGGTCCCTCAAATCAATCTACCTATAGAAAAGATAATGTTTTTAGCTTATGCAATCCCTAGATGAGAATACCCATAAGAAACAAGAAATATTCCATCCTCTGATCTCTAGATCCAAGGATTTTCATCCTTAAATTGGTAGATGAGTGTTGCCTGAAGTATACATCCTCTTTAGGTCTAAGCATAGAATGAATCTCTCAAAGGTTGGGCATCATCTATTTATTCATTGGCATGCTCCAAATACGAGGCACCTAGCTCAAGTGTCAATAAGAATGAATAGAGATTATTTTTCCTTTATATGACACTCATATCATTTAGGACATATTAAATCTAACATTAATAATCAAGTACCACATAACATGGCAATAGTGTAATAACATTAAATTGCTTAAACAACCAATAAACTTTGACCCCTCATTAGTAAATCAGTCATAGTTGGAGAATCACTTTTTCGAAAGACTTGAAATATAGCATTATGAATAGCTAAGTTACGGCTGAATACAACGATAGCATGTATAACATGGTCCTATCCCTGTAAGCCCTCCACAAGCCCTTAAGAAATAAGAATAATTTTTTTCTAACGCACTTATAATAAACATGTACACTTAAAAAAATCTAAAGGCATGAACAATGTCACCAATTAAAAGGTCCCCTTAAGCTAAATTTCCTATAAGTAAACTAATGGTGAGGGTCCCGCCTCCAACCAACCTCTTAAAATTTAGGAAATGCTCATAAAATATAGGAAATTGTCTAAAACCCATAAAAAGTATCAAGAACAAATAAATGAAACCAATCCTCACTAGTATATACTTCTCTAGCAATCACCCATTACCCACTAAGAAGTATATAAATGGGCTTATGGGTCCCACACATGTTGACTCGGTGAAAAGGGGACATTACAAGTACACCCTTTGGAGAATTGCTTGGCCATAAGTAATGTAATATTGGATGTTCAAGTATCTTTGCCCCCTCCCAAGTAACATCCTCTATGGGTAGGCCCCTCCAACTAACCAAGTACTTTGTGATGGTTTTGTTGCTCAATCTCTTTTCTCATGTGTCAATAATGGTATTTGGGACCAATACAAGTTTCTCTTCATAATCAAGGGATAGCAAATCAATTGATGGCACAACCTATTATCCAAGTGCCTTTTTAAGGCAAGCCACATGGAAAACATTATGAATTCGACTCCTTGTTGGTAGTTCCAACTCATAGGCCATATCACCAATTTTTCTCAATACTTTATAAGGTCCATAGAAGTGAGGTTTGATCTTTTTATCCCTAATTCATTTCATGGAAGTCTACCTATAAGGTTGTAGATATAGAAAGACCATCTCTTTCACCTCAAATGATCTTATATTGCGGTTTCGATCTGCATAAATTTTTTGTTCATTTTGTGCCCACTATAAATGATCTCTAAGTGACCTTAAAATGTCTTTGTTATGCTCCATAAAAGTCACCAGTTGTTGGTACATGATATTAGTGAACATGAAAACAGTGAAGGTAGGTGCATCGTATATATATAGTGCCATAAATGGTATCATGCTAATGGACATGTGGTAAGTGGCATTATAACAATACTCTCCAAGGTGCAACCACTTAATCTAGGATACCTACTAATCTATGGCATAGTTTCGTAAGTACCCTTTAGCCCACTTATTAACTATATTTGTTTGTCCATTAGTTTAGGGATGCTAGCTAGTATTCAAAAGTGAGCTTAGTTGTAGTCAAACAAAATAACACCTATCGAAAGGATCTAAGTAATCTACTATCCCTATCACTAACAGTGGTCTTGGGCAAGCCATGTAGCTAAAATATCTCTCTAAAAAATAGGTCAAATACCTGTGGTACTCTAAACTCCATAGATATGGCAAATAAAATGGTATATTTAGTTAATCGATCTATTACCACAAAAATGCAATTCTTGTCATTCACTTTAGGAAGATCTATGATAAAATCCATGGATAAACTTTCCCATTTTTGGATAGGAATAGGCAAGGGTTGTAATAAACCTGTTGGGGAAGTGTGCTCTACTTTATTATGTTGGCAAGTAGTGCACTCTCTAACATGTTTAATAACATCCTCCTTGAGGCCCTTCTAAGAGAACCTCTCTCTTAGTTGCCTATAAGTTTTATAGAAGCCCAGGTGGCCATCTATGGGTGCATGAAGCAAATTCCTCAAAATATTCTCCTTCATTTTGGACTCAGATACGAGGAATTATTTTGTTCTTATATATTATAAGGTCATTTTCCATAACATACTTGTCATCCTTCACACTTACATCCAATACACTAGTAGCAAAGGCATTCTTGGCATATTCGGCCATGATAGAAGCCTTCCAATCAACAGTAGTAGAAGAAATGGCATAGAAAGTAGGCATATAGGAGAGAGCATTAGCAACCACATTCTTCTTACCCTTCATGTACTCAATATCAAATTCATAATCTTGGAGCTTACTTACCCACTTCTACTGTAAATCATTTAAATCATGTTGGCCTAAGAATAATTTTAATTTGTTATGGTTTTTCCCCACCACAAATCTACCACAAACTAGGTATTGACTGAACTTAGCTAAAGCATACATAATGGCAAGCATTCCTTGTCATAGAAATAAAATGTCCTCTATGTATCTTTTAATTTTTTTCTCTCAAATGCTATGGGTTGATCCTTTTGTATTAGCACATATTTGATCCCCTCACCTGAAGTGTCACACTCTACAACAAATGGTAGTGAGAAAATGGAAATGGAAAGCATAGGACATGCTTGAAATTATCAAAAGTTATCTAAGTTGTGTCACTCCATATGAAGGCTTCTTGCTTCATCATTTTAGTCAAGGGTATTGCCAACTGTGAAAACCTCCTAATGAATCCTTGATATTAACTGCATAGTTCTAAGAAGCCTCTTAAATGGGTCAACATAGTAGGGGTTAGTCATTCCTAAATAGTTTTGATATTTTGCTAATCCTCCTAAATACCTTTAGCATTAATGATGTGGCCCAAGTATAGGATCCCTGTAACTCAAAATTCATACTTGGATTCTTTTGTAAAGAAAATCTACTGCTATAATAGCTTGAGTATTATACCCAAGTGTCTCAAGTGGTTCTCCCAAGTTTTTCTATAGATCAAAATGTCATCAAAGAATACCAAAATAAATTTCCTCAACTAGGCACTAAATACTTAGATCATGGTTGATTGGAAAGTGATTGGTGTATTTGTTAGCCCAAATGGCGTGACAATGAACTCATAGTACCCATAATGACACCTAAAGGTTATCTTATGCATGCCCTCTTCATGCACATAGATCTGGTGATATTCAGACCTTAAGCCAATTTTCAAAAGTAGACTCCATGCAACTCATCGACAATCTCATTGATCCTGGAAATAGAATACTTGTTCTTTATTGTTTTCTTCTTCAAGGCTTGATAATATATGCACATCCTCATCATACCATCCTTTTTTACAATCACTAAGATGAAGTAAATGGACTATAACTAGGTTTGATATGACCCATCTCCAAAAGTTCTTTATAGCCTTCTCTATTTCCTCTTTATATATTCATGGATGGTGGTAGGGCATGATCATGATGGGCTTAGAACCTGGATCCAACTCTATGATGTGTTGGAATCCCCTATTGGTGGTAACCCTACACACATATCACCTAACACAACACTATGTCTATCTAAGGTAGTATGAAAGTTGACATGATAATTGAGGTGCTCATTTGAAGGTACAATAGGCATGTCTTTTATCATAAAGCAATTGACTACCCATAAAGCTTCTCCCTTTTGGAAAATCCTCTCCATCTTCTTGGTTGTGACTACTTATGGCAAGTCTTCATGTATGCCCTTAAGTACCCTGTCTCTCCCTTGTGACTTAAACTTTAGCTCCAAGGAGTAATAATTATTGGAAAATTCTCCATGTGAATGCAACCACTATATACCCAAAACCATATATGCTCCACCCAATCCAAAAATATAGAAGTCATCACATACAATATAATCACCCAAAGATAGCTTGAGCTACCAATTTACCTTGATGCATGGGATAGTAAAACCATTGTAGACACCTAAAACATGTCATGTTGAGGAGACTACCTATATGAACTCATGTAAGGCCATATGACCCACCTTAGGCAGTCATAGGGCCTAATAGTGGGTTTCACCACTCAAAAGGAAGGAATTTCCCTTTGCAGCCATGACCGTCTTATCCCGATATGACCTCCAATCACGACCATCCTACCTCAAGATGGCCTAAAGTCACGATCGTCTCACCCTAAGACAACTGCACCAGAAGTAAGTTCCCACACCATAGTTCAAACGGTTATGCGCCAACTAAGCATAACGATTTATTGAATTCAATCATTTCTTGGCTTCTCTAGAAAGATTTAGAATCCTATTAGGAAGTCTATTTAAAGGCACCTAGCCTTCATTGAAGATATCCAAGTTTTTATGCATCGAAGTGCTATCGAATTGAAGATTAAAAGAGCTCTCATTATCAAAGCAATGAAGTGTTGTCGAAATTCAACCATGTAGTTTCCAAGGATGTCAATGGACCATCTCAAAGGTTGAAGATCAAATTTGTACTTCTTGCACCATTCAACACCCTTGCTTCAGTGTAAATTCCACCCCTTAAGTCGTTCCTCACGAGTGCACCAAGAACGTCAACCCATCCATAGATCAAACTTGACGTCCCCTTGCATCGGCCACAAGGAATTCGCTTGCAATTTAGCAGTCGTCTTGCCTAGAGAAGTCCTGCAAGCATGATCGTCTCACCCTGAGACGACCAACAAGCAAGATCGTCCCGCACAGAGATGACCTTCCGACAGAGATCTGTTTTCCCTGTTTTCTTTCTTTCATTAGATTTAGCAGCATTTTAATTATTGCTTAGCATAATTAGATTTCATTTTCAGGCATATATTTGTCATATTTTAGCTTCGCTTTCTTTATCGACCTTATCTTGAAAGGCTCTTCATATGCTTTAAATGCTCTTTAGATATTCTTGTGTGCATATTACAGGTCTTTACAAGGAAGCAACAACATAAAAACTCACCCATTATCATCATACATTGCGACAATCATGAAAAAATTATCCCTAATCAGTTTGTGAGATGCAAGAAAGATCCCACGAGATACCCCTGGATTACTTTTTCTTATTGTAAATCATTGTATCAAATTGGTAGCAAATCCCTCAATAGGATCCCATTGTAATCCTTTTGAAGGACATAATTGATATTAATAAAAAGGACACCATTATTTTGTATCTTGTTTTGTCATTATGGTTACATAGTTTACTATCTAGTTTGTTCTTTATTTCATTGCATAGGTGTACAATATTTTTAGGATTTTCAACCATAAGGGATAGTCACATTGAACCCCAATAATTCCTTCACCTTCAACCTCCTCTTAGCCATGAGGCCCTCATCAATAAAATTGTAGGTAGCCCCACTATCAATAAGCACAATAATCCACTATATGAATAACTCTCCATGAGCAGTATGATATCAGGTACTTCTGAAAGAGTTGTAAGTGTACCTTCCTAGTGTTAGTATTACCCTTCAACAACTGCTCAGGCTTATATTCAGTAATCTGCTCCTCTATTGTCTTCTACTATTTTGATTCATTAGTTTCTTAACTAGCCTCCTCCTCATCAAATGCTATCTCAATGTAATGAACTTGGCCCTTTCCAAGGCATCTATGACCCGACTCCTAATCCTTCTTGCACGTATAGCACAACTTTTTTCTTCTGAGTTCATTCTAGTTTACTCATCAATATTTTTTGCCATAGTGGATATAGTAGGTGGAGGTGTAGCTCTTTGAGGATGCCAATTAAACTTGTTGTCATGTTGTCCTCATATCCGACAAGTCTCTCTTTGCTACCCAATAGTAGGTGCTCTAGATTGAGATGAAATTTTGCTCCTAAGAATATAATGTTCAAGTGCAATGCCCTCTTAATAACATCCTATAGTGATGAGGGTGCAAAGGCCTTAACTAGACCTCTGCGGGGATCGAATAAACCCTCAATAAAGAGAAAGATGGTTTTCCTTTTTGATACATCGAGTACCATTATTGCAATGTGCGAAAATTTAGTAACATATGACTCCATTGAAGTCTATTGTTTAATTCTAGAAAGCTCCCTAAAGTACTTCTCTTCATCCTTCCGCTCAAAGCAGTCCAACAATCTTCAGTTGAAATCATCAAATGATTGCACAAGGTTGTGCCCCTAAGTAATCAATGTCATTGGTGATAGACAACACCTTCCAAATACAATGTAGCGAATTGTATGACATCCTCATCCATCATAGGGTTGAGTGTAAATTTTAGCTATAACTTCTACAACCATGCCCAAGCAAATATTTTGTTGTTGCCATCAAAAGCAAAAGCATTAAGTTTATTTCCTTTATATTGTAAATTTCTCCTATCATCATTTTGATTGCTGAAATGGACCCTACCGTCTGGATACTTCTTCTCGTCATTGTACCCTTGAAGTCTTCTGATTTCCTTTGATACTCCATAAAGAGTGTGTCTAACTCCTCAGAAGTAATTGTCTCGGAATTTGATCTTTCATTCCTTTGTATAAGCATGGGATTAATAAGTTTTAGAATGGGACCTATTTGACTAAACGTTGGTCAATTATGTGCAATTGAGCTTTCCCCTTTCTAAAATGTATTAATAGAAATAGGGTGTAGATTTTGCAAACGAATGGCAATATGCATGTTACTCTTAAGACTTAACATTTGTATCATTAGCTTTGTCATTCTGTCTTAACCCCTCTAAATCCCTATCAGAGTATTCTGAAATAGATATATCTTTTTCTCATCCATCAAAGTTCATTCATTTTTGTTCATGGTTCACAGGTTGGCAAGTAATTGGCTTTGATACCACTGTGGTGCCCTCTATCTAATAATTACTATTTTACCAAAATGATGCCAAAAAGAAAATAATATACCACACCAATGTAACTAACAAATTAAATAGTACAATAACCCTGGATTTGTCTTTTATTGATAAAATTTATTGGAATATATCAATAGAGTAATAATAAAATGGAACTAACTAGAAGTAAAGCACCTTGTAGAAGATCTTTCCCAAAATTAGAATTGATGTGGTTGTATAATGTTGTTCCATATGCCCCTCAAATCAGTCTACCCATAAAAAAGAGAATGTTTTCAGCTCAATGCAATACCTAGATAAGATTGCCCACAAGAAACCAGAATAATTTTGTCCTCTAATCTCTGTATCCAATGTTTTTCATCCTTGAATTGGTAGATAGGTCCTACCTTAAGTAGCCACCCTCTCTAGGTCCGAAAAATGTGATATAAGCATAGAATGAATCTCTCAAATGTTGGGTAATCTCTATTTATTCATTGACATGCTTCAAATCCTAGGTGCCTAGCTCAAGTGTCAATAGAAATGAATAGAGATTATTTTTACTTGATATGACACTAATATCACTTGGGACATGTTAAATTTAATGTTAATAATCAAGTACCACATAACATAACATTAGTGTAATAACATTAAATTGCCTAGGTAGCCAATAAAACCTGATCCCTCATCAACAAATCAGCCATAGTTCGAGAACTACTCACTCAAAAGGCCTAAAATAAAGCATTATGAATAGCTGACTCACACCTTAATCTTATGACAAGTTGCATGACATGGTCCTGTCATCAATGGCCCTTCAAAATCCCTTAGGAAATAGGAACAAGTTTTTCCCCGTGGCACTTATAATTATCACGTACACTTAAAAATCTTCAAAGACATGAACAATATCAATAATAAAAAGATCCCCTTAAGATAAATCCCCAATAGGAAAACTAATAGTAAGAGCCATGCCTCCAGCCAAACTCCTAAAATATAAAAAATACTCCTAAAATATAAAAAATGTTTCAAAACTCATAAAAATAAGAGGAACAAATAAATAAAACCAATGCTCACCAGTATATACTTCTCTAGCAATCACCACACAACCACTGAAAAGTATAAAAATGGGCTTGTTGGTCGCACAAGTACTGACTTAATAAAAAAGGGAACATTACAACAAGGGATCACCCCAACCTATAGGGTAAAACCAATTCAATCAAAGGAAAAACCGGCCATCCTATATGTGTTGCGTCATTCCTAAGCATGTAATACCCATTAATTATTCTACTGTTCCACCTATACAGACCCCTTATATATATTTTTTATTTTTATAGCTTGTGAGATTTGAGTGCTTGATTTTATTTAATTGATAAGTATATTATAATATTTTCTGCCCAATGTGTATAGCAATGAATAACTTCAATAGTCTGTGAAGAAGGAAAAAAACTAACATAATGGAGTTTTGCATCATCATATATCCATAATGTGATTTGCAATTTACCATGTATAATGTTGGACTTTACATTTAAACTAACATGAAGCTTGCAAATCTATTTGGGACATTATATGACATTATCCACACACATCAATGGATATCATAAATGAAGCTACGAAGACTATATTAAATTCAAATATTTACTTGACTAGCCAAAAAGGAATGGCTTATATATTAAAGCCTATCGTCCCTACCTTCCTTAGAGCGGTCCACTTCACCTATAATACCCCTTCACAACGAACGTTGGCGATTCTCAAAGGGAACAATATCCATTCCAAGTTCAATTGGCAGCAGTCAAATAATATCTATAGCAATCACTACATCGTTAGCATTTGTAGAGTACTCATGAAACATTATCTCGTCAACAATAATAATAAAAATAGAAATGAAGTCCTTAACTCGAATAGCAATGGAACATAATATATCAGAATTTCTGGTTTATTCAAACAGCCACCAACTTTTCACGGACCCAGGGTTCAGCCCTGATCTTTCAAAATCACCATCTTCAGCCATTGGTATGCCTAGCCACCAACTTTATAAGAAGAGAAATCATTTTCCAGCAATAAGTATTAAATATACAACTTTCTGATGGATATAATGGCAGGAAGTTACTGATTTTCTTATTTAATAACTAAAAATAATAATAATTTTTCAAGTAGTGACTTAAATGGCTATGAGAGTATAGGCCACCAACATCTTGGGATGGATAAGTATGGAATTGAAGTTCAGTAAAAGATCTGCATGGTAGACCCCGTTCCTAGTCTCAACATGGAGGAATCACCAGCCCATGCCTAAGACCCAAATTCCTTCAACCTTTTGTTCGAGTTACAAAAACTCCAGTGAAAAACCTACATGGTAGACCACCTCCCTAGTCTCAACATGGAGGAATCACCAGCCCATGCCTAAGACCCAAATCCCTTCAACCTTGTTTGAGTTACAAAATCTGAGGACATGTCATCCTGGCTGTGTAGTGATATATCGATGGGCATGTTAATATTGCAATGGAGCTTTCCCTAAAATTGGATTCAAAGGTTGGACAAAGAAGGGTCCTTTGAATGTGGTCTACTTATAAGGACGCCACTTGCATTATAGTGATGGGACCCGAGTTCAATCTCCGTAATGGATATGTATAAGAAGTATTACTTAAAAAAAAAAAAAGTCCTTTATTTTAGGGATGTTTGTAGTTAAGGTAGCTACACATGAAGCAGGTGGATTTGGGTGCACTATCAGTGGAGTGAAGCCCATTGTTATTACTATCATATATTTGATAAGTAAAGGATATTACTATCAGTGGAGTGAAGCCCATTGTTATTACTATCATATATTTGAGAAGTAAAGGATATTGTTCTGATTCTTAGGAACAGGGATTTGTAATAAGATAAATCTATTTTAGGGTAACACAGAAGGGATCCATAGTAGACATGCCCGAAAATGAATGGAAATTGTTTTACATCTTTTCAGAAGTTTGACAAGTTTTGAGGAGCCATTTGTTAAACAGAATTAGAATGGATAAGGATAGATACAATGCAAATAGTTCAAACGTTCTCTAATGCAGAGTGACCTCAATCATGCATGTTTCTATACCTTCAACTCTCTTTATAGCGATCTCAAATTGAAAAGCAACTTAAAGTCCTGGTAATTGCTGAAAGTCCGAAACTGATAGCAATTGCCTTATGCAAAAATGACAAACTTATTTTGAAGCTTTTGGCAAGAATGCTAATGTAAATCATGTTCTAGATTTGGTTAATTGCATTCGTGGTGAAGGAGAACCACATAGAAACACTCAAAGTTTTTGATAGGATGATCCTAAAAACTAATTGTTAGTCTTACAATGGCACTGAGAGGGGGGGTGAATCAGTGCATCTATTTAAAACTTAAAACTTTAACTCTTAAAGCCAAAACAATGAAAGCTTAAAACCAGAAACAGCAAGTACCACAAGAGAGCATCACATAACACAAGATGTAATGAAGTTCACCAGTTTTGGCTACTCCTCAAATTAGACTACTTGGACTCCCATCCAAATCCAGCCATTGCAAAGCACCAACTTTACAATCAATTTACCAGCATCCACTGGAAGGAGCACCAACCCCTAATTTACCAGCACCGACTGGAAGGAGTACCAACCCCTGATTCCAAGCACCAACTTGGATTTCTATTTTAAATAATGATTGACATAAAAATGTCTTCTGTGTTACAAGACCCTCACTGGTCTATCTTAACTCAAATCATTCTCATGGAAGCATAAGGAGAATTGTTAGAGACTCAATATATTCTATTTCTTACTCTTAATCTCAACTTCCTGTCCACAAAGCATACACTCTTTTACAGCTCAACCTACTGCACACTTACAGCCCTTTCATATGGCTTGTACTTGCAGTTCTCTATCTCTGTTTTTCTAGCTCTACTTTCTTTGGCTTTATCTAATATATATCTACCCACACAGAGCTCAACCTAACGGATCACTCTTACCGCTCTGTTTACTGTGCTCTGACAGCCTTATCTGCGTATTTCGGCTCTGACAGCCTTATCAGCTTATTTCGGCTCTGACAGCCTTATCTGCTCATTAGCGACTCTTCTTTCTGCAACACATTTATCAATTCTGAGTAGCTTTATTTTTTTAACACGTAACTGCCATTTTAAAACAATATATTTCATTTCGAAACCCTAAGTCTTCTGTAACTGCCATAATCCCGCATGCAGCCTATTAATGGATTTGTCTCTTGTTTCGGACTGACAGTATAACCGTTGCTCGATGGTTTCACTGCGACACGTGCCTTGTAACTGTCGTTCTTCCTTTAATGCTTTGTTCTTATTTTAGCTTGCATGTTTTACAGCAACGCCCCTGCAACCGCAGTTCTGACTCTGGTTAACTCTTCTTATTTTGTCTGCCTGATTTTTCCTTGTTTTTTGTGCTTTCTTTTTCTTTTCGTTTTTCGTGCTTTCTTTGTCGCGTTCTTTTTGCTGCATTGCGGACCCACAATCACAATCATACAGCTGCCTTTAATTCATCGCACTACGCACCCATTACAGTAAAGTATCTACCTGGTCTTTGTTAGATTATGTCCGCCACTGTAGATTCTATCTGCCACTGTAGATGTTTCTGTAACCCCACCTGTAACAGTTCTTGTTTTGCTGCATGATTTTATTCTGCAACTGTCCCTGTGTATGCTTCTCGGCTTTTACCCATGAAACTAAGACATGTCACGAAATCGCGACATCTTTTTCTCTCTCCTCTTTCCTTCGCTTTCGCTCGCGAAAATGAAACATGTCGCGAAATCGCGACATCTTTTTCTCTCTCCTCTTTCCTTCGCTTTTGCCCGCGAAAATGAAACATGTCACGAAATCACGACATCTTTTTCTCTCTCCTCTTTCCTTCGCTTTCGCCCGCGAAAATGAAACATGTCGCGAAATTGCGACATCTTTTTCTCTCCTCTTTCCTTCGCTTTCATCCGTGAAAATGAAACATGTCGCGAAATCGCGACACTTTCGCTTCCTTGCACTCTTCTTCGCATGCACCAGCGAAAACATGACATGTCGCGAAATCGCGACACTTCTCGCTGCTGTACATTCTTTGCATGCACCAGCGAAAATGGAACATGTCGCGAAATCGCGACACTTTCGCTGCCTTGCACTTCCTCCTTGACTTTGTCGCGAAATCGCGACGCTTCTGCTTCCTTGCTCTTTCGTTTTGCTTCTGTCGCGAAATCGCGACATCTTTTTCTCCTTAGTTCTTCTCTTCTCTTCAAGTCGCAAAAACGCGACATGTCGCGATATCGCGACACTTTTTCTCTCGAGCTCTTCCTTAAGAAATATGTCGCGAAATCGTGACATTTTTTATCTTGCCTTCTCTCTCCTGCAATATGTCGCGAAATCGCGACACTTTTTCTCCTTAGCGCTTTTTCTTGACATCGGATCGCGAAAACCCGACATGTCGCAAAATCGCGACACTTTCTCTCCTTGGCGCTTTCTCTTCGAACCTGTCGCGAAATCGCGACACTTTCTCTCCTTGGCGCTTTCTCTTCGATCCTGTCGCGAAATCGCGACACTTTCTCTCCTTGGCGCTTTCTCTTCGATCCTGTCGCGAAATCGCGACACTTTCTCTCCTTGGCGCTTTTCTTCTCATCGGATCGCGAAAACCCGACATGTCGCGAAATCGCGACAGTTTTCTTTGCCTGTGCCTTCTCTCCAACCATGTCGCGAAATCGCGACAGTTTTCTTTGCTTGCGCCTTCTTTCCAAACATGTCGCGAAATCGCGACAGTTTTCTTACTTGCCTTCTTTGCTTCCAACATGTCGCAAAATCGCGACAGTTTTTCCACTTGGCTTCTTTGCCTCCAACATGTCGCGAAATCGCGACAGTTTCTCCACTTGGCTTCTTTGCCTCCAACATGTCGCGAAATCGCGACAGTTTCTCCACTTGGCTTCTTTGCCTCCAACATGTCGCGAAATCGCGACAGTTTTTCTTGCGTCTTCTCTCTCCTCGGTCATGTCGCGAAATCGCGACAATTTTGCTTGCGCCTTCTCTCTCCTCGGCCATGTCACGAAATCGTGACAAAAAACATGTCGCGATATCGCGATAGTTTTCTTACTTGTCTTTTTCTTTGATTCTGAGAATCTGGGCCACTTCTGTCTTCCTGGAAATTTACTGTACAAGTTCTGACTAACCTCTGAACTCCTGTCCACTACATCAACTGCATCAACTGATCTATCTGTCTGTGTTGACAACAATAATACTTTGGCTGCACTCCTGTCCATTGCATCAACTGATCAACCTGACTGTGTTGACAACAATGACAATACTTTGGTTGCACCTTGCATATCAATCTCCCCCTTTGGAATTGTTGGCAACACTGTAAATCTTCTCCCCCTTTGACAATAATACCAAAGGGCGGCTGCAAAACTCCCCCTGAGTCCATGCACAACATTCTCAGGCAAAAATTATGATGGTTAGCAAAAGCATAAACATAAGCAATATGATAAACAGATGCATAAATGCTCCCCCTGAGAATTTGATCCCGATATCTAGTCAATTCTTAGATTATTCTTGGGAATATGTGACCACTTCATTTCACTGTTTGACTTCTGAGCCTCAACCCTCTGTACTCTGTCATAGGCTCACTAAGAACTTGCTTAACAAGCTCACAAGTTCATCAAGAAAAACTTGCTTAGCAAGAACCCACAAAGAGAATTGTTAGAGACCCAATGTGATTCATCAACCTCATAGAAGCATAAAGAGAATTGTTAGAGACTCAATATGTTCTATACTTAACTCCCAATCTCAATCTCATCTCAATCTCAAAAGAATAAGATAGATGAAGTATGCTTTTCTCAAGAACATGAAACACAACCCATCAATTGCCAACCATGCAATAACTCAAATAACAATGAGACTCATGTTCTTTCCACAACCAATATCTTTTCTCAACCAATTAGGGCTTTGACAACCATGCTTATAGACAAGGTTTAATCAACATCATTCAACTCAAGATTAACCTTGAAGCATTCAACCATTCACTACATGAAAAGGAAACTAGAAGACATCCTTTTCTTTCCAAAGGAATTTGAACAAAACTGCCACCAACATAAATCACCAATGCAGAGAATAACTTGCTCAAATCAATCTCAATGGAGTAAGCCCAAATCATGTATCAAGTAAAGCATTTAACTTGATCAAAACAACCTCTTATGAAAGCAACTCAACCATCAATCTCAAAACAGCCAACTAAGGGTTTCACCATCTCAATGCAAGTAGCAAGACTTACTAACATAAACCCTAGTGCAAAATGCTTCCTCTTCCTCAACCAGAATTATGCATTCACCCAAAGAAAACTCATCAATGATTTTAATGCATAAACAATCTTCAATATCCAGAAACTGGGATTTACACCAACAAGAATACCTAGTAGACAACCTTTTCACTCCAAACTCAATTTTAGAAAATACACCATCAACAATATACATGGAAGAAGTTGCCCATACCTTTGTTTGAAGAAGAAAAGAATAGTTCTTCAACCTGTTACCAACACCACCCTTAACTTTGCCACCAAGTTAGGGTTAGATTATAAAAGTAACCACAAAAGTATTTATTCCATAAAACACCTTATGACTCCAATCCTTAGAAGTCAACTACCAAAAAAATATAAAGCATACAAACAATGTATCCTTTTACACCTTACTCATACTCATACTTCTGGACCGTTACCTCTAGCGTTGGAACCTCAATCTGCATGCAGTCATCAACTCTCGGTATTCTGCTTCCTCAGGCAATATCTCGCATTCCTCAAATAATGCAAGACTTTCTTAGGTGCATAGGCAACTTGTCCTCCTTGACACTTCACCACCTGGGCGCTATTCTCTCAATGTCTCTGCCTTGCATGTGCCACTAGGCAAACTGGGTGCTAGTGCCACTGTTTGCTGTGACTCTGGCATCTCTTTGCTGCATGTTCTATCTCAAATGACGCCTATCAGCTGCTGCATCGAAACACAAGTACGCAGCTAGGGCACGTACGCATTCTTTCATTAAACCAAGAAATCTGAACTGTTATGATCCGTAATTTTGAACAGTGGCAGAAGAATCATCAACAGTATAACAATGACAAATATCAAAACTATCAAGGGTGCCAGCTCTCAATTTAATCACAACCCTTCACGTTACTTCCACAGTCCACTACATAAACCGAAAAAAAACTTTGACAACTGTACAACAATTTCCCGACTACTGGTATTTCATCCTCAGATACCCAGACAAATACATAGGAGCATTAAAATAAAACTTACATATTGCTCCCCCTGAGAATGTGCCACCTGGAGTTGCTTAGAGCAATGGCGGAGTAGCCTCCTTCAGTCCAAGGAGACACGATTTCCTTTCTTCTGCCTTTCTCCAGACTTTCCTGAACTTGGGCATGAGTTTTTCAACAACATCCCTATTTTGCTCATGTTCGTGAACTTGAACATTTCTCTTGCGGGGTTGTTTCTTGTGCATTCTTGATAGATGATTATTTTATTTTCTTTTATGCACATGATATGTTCGTTGTCTGTGTTGTCCTCTTTGTGTCTGATGAAATCAAGGGTTTTGCCTTAGATTAGATACAGAAGTGCTTGGACAGAACCTTGTTATGTGCCCTTGACCGTTGCATTTAAAACATTGCATGTGTTTTATTCCCTGTCTGTATTGCATTCTGTGTGTATGATGAAATCTATGGTCTTGCCTTAGATTGGATGCAGAAGTGCTTGGACAACACCTTGCTATGTGCCCATGGCCATTACATTTAAAACATTGCACAGGGTTTTCACTCAGAAGAGCAGATGTATTTTTATCAGCATAACTCTTTGATCTATTGTTCAGTCCACAATAAATTGCCTTGTGACCAAAGTGGTTGCATATACAACAATAGCCATTAAAAACATTATTATCAAAAGAGTGAGAGTGAGAGAACCTATTTTGCTGTGGTTGCTTTGTTGTAGATCTTCTTTGATATTTTCTTCCTTTTGAGGATTCAGCTTCAGACTTTTCTTGCTTCAATCCTTCAGCAGTGGACTTCTTCTTTTCTGTAGATTTGGAAGATGAAGGTTGTTCAGCTTCATATCCAAGACCAAACTTAGCCATGGAGCTTCTTTGTTGATTTATCGTTGTATCTAGCAACTCTGTGCTCTTCTCAAATTTGAGATTTATATTGGCCTCTTTTAGTTGTTTCTTCAATGAAACAATCTCTTCTTCTTGTTGGCGAGCATACGGTCTCTTTCTCATTGATTTGAGACCCGAGAATATCTTCAATCCTTTTGTACTTGTTCTCCTTGCGACTTTAGATCAACAATAACTTTGTTAGATTCCTCTTTACTTGTGTTGCATACATCATCCTCATCATCCAGGTGTGTCTTCAAGGCTTCTTCTGATTTCTTGGCCTTTTGAACTTGTAGGAAGAGATCTTCAATCTCATCCCCATATTCTTCTAACTTCTTGGACATTCTTTTGTTCTTTTTCTTTTCTATACTTAACTCTTCAAGTGCGACTATCAATTCACCTTCTAGATCTACTTCAATCTCCGGGTTTTCATTGCATGCTTTAATCCACTTCTTCTAACTTCTCTAGTTCAGTTTTCTCTTCCACAAGAACTGAAACTGGCTGAGATGCCTCTTTGGAGGAGGATCTATTCTTCTTAGCCATTGTGTACTAATCCAAGATCAACCCTGACTGATTTAGCCAAAACTGGGAACTTGGCTCTGATACCAATTGTTAGTCTTACAATGGCACTTGAGAGGGGGGTGAATCAGTGCAGCTATTTAAAACTTAAAACTTTAACTCTTAAAGCCAAAACAATGAAAGCTTAAAACTAGAAACAACAAGTACCACAAGAGAGCATCACATAACACAAGATGTAACGAGGTTCACCAGTTTTGGCTACTCCTCAAATTAGACTGCTTGGACTCCCATCCAAATCCAACCATTGCAAAGCACCAACTTTACAATCAATTTACCAGCATCCACTGGAAGGAGCACCAACCCCTAATTTACCAGCACCAACTGGAAGGAGCACCAACCCCTGATTCCAAGCACCAACTTGGATTTCTATTTTAAATAATGATTGACATAAAAATGCCTTTTGTGTTACAAGACCCTCACTGGTCTATCTTAACTCAAATCATTCTCATGGAAGCATAAGGAGAATTGTTAGAGACTCAATATATTCTATTTCTTACTCTTAATCTCAACTTCCTGTCCACAAAGCATACACTCTTTTACAGCTCAACCTACTGCACACTTACAGCCCTTTCATATGGCTTGTACTTGCAGTTCTCACAGCTCTGTATTTCTTACAGCATACTTCCAGCCCACAGCACTATCCCTCTATACAGCAGCACTCTTTCCTCACAGTTGTTTTCTCTCAGCATTTCTCTATCTCTGTTTTTCTAGCTCTACTTTCTTTGGCTTTATCTAATATATATCTACCCACACAAAGCTCAACCTAACGGATCACTCTTACCGCTCTGTTTACTGCGCTCTGACAGCCTTATCTGCGTATTTCGGCTCTGACAGCCTTATCAGGTTATTTCGGCTCTGACAGCCTTATCTGTTCATTAGCGGCTCTTCTTTCTATAGCACATTTATCAATTCTGAGCAGCTTTATTTCTTTAACACGTAACTGCCATTTTAAAACAATATATTTCATTTCGAAACCCTAAGTCTTATGTAACTGCCATAATCCCGCATGCAACCTATTAATGGATTTGTCTCTTGTTTCGGACTGACAGTATAACCGCTGCTCGATGGTTTCACTGCGACACGTGCCCTATAACTGCCGTTCTTCCTTTAATGCTTTGTTCTTATTTTAGCTTGCATGTTTTACAGCAACCCCCCTGCAACCGCAGTTTTGACTCTGGTTAACTCTTCTTATTTTGTCTGCCTGATTTTTCCTTGTTTTCCATGCTTTCTTTTTCTTTTCGTTTTCCATGCTTTCTTTGCCGCGTTCTTTTTGCTGCACTGCGGACCCACAATCACAATCATACAGCTGCCTTTAATTCATCGCACTACGCACCCATTACAGTAAAGTTTCTACCTGGTCTTTGTTAGATTCTATCCGCCACTGTAGATTTTGTCTGCCACTGTAGATGTTTCTGTAACCCCACCTGTAACAGTTCTTGTTTTGCTGCATGATTTTATTTTGCAACTGTCCCTGTGTATGCTTCTCGGCTTTTACCCATGAAACTAAGACATGTCGCGAAATCGCGACATCTTTTTCTCTCTCCTCTTTCCTTCGCTTTCGCCCGCGAAAATGAAACATGTCGCGAAATCGCGACATCTTTTTCTCTCTCCTCTTTCCTTCGCTTTCACCCGCGAAAATGAAACATGTCGCAAAATCGCGACATCTTTTTCTCTCTCCTCTTTCCTTCGCTTTCGCCCACGAAAATGAAACATGTTGCGAAATCGCGACATCTTTTTCTCTCTCCTCTTTCCTTCGCTTTCGCCCGCGAAAATGAAACATGTCGCGAAATCGCGACACTTTCGCTTCCTTGCACTCTTCTCTGCATGCACCAGTGAAAACATGACATGTCGCGAAATCGCGACACTTCTCGCTGCCGTACATTCTTCTTTGCATGCACCAGCGAAAATGGAACATGTCGCGAAATCGCAACACTTTCGCTGCCTTGCACTTCCTCCTTGACTTTTTCGCGAAATCGCGACGCTTTCACTTCCTTACTCTTTCGTTTTGCTTCTGTCGCAAAATCGCGACATCTTTTTCTCCTTAGCTCTTCTCTTCTCTTCGAGTCGCGAAAACACGACATGTCGCGATATCGCGACACTTTTTCTCTCGAGCTCTTCCTTAAGCAATATGTCGCGAAATCGCGACACTTTTTATCTTGCCTTCTCTCTCCTGCAATATGTCGCGAAATCGCGACACTTTTTCTCCTTAGCGCTTTTTCTTGACATCGGATCGCGAAAACCTGACATGTCGCGAAATCACGACACTTTCTCTCCTTGGCGCTTTCTTTTCGATTCTGTCGCGAAATCGTGATACTTTCTCTCCTTGGCGCTTTCTCTTCGATTCTGTCGCGAAATCACGACACTTTCTCTCCTTGGCGCTTTCTCTTCGAACCTGTCGCAAAATCGCAACACTTTCTCTCCTTGGCGCTTTTCTTCTCATTGGATCGCAAAAACCCGACATGTCGCGAAATCGGGACAGTTTTCTTTGCCTGTGCCTTCTCTCCAACCATGTCGCGAAATCGCGACAGTTTTTTTTGCTTGCGCCTTCTTTCCAAACATGTCGCGAAATCGTGACAGATTTCTTACTTGCCTTCTTTGCTTCCAACATGTCGCAAAATCGCGACAGTTTTTCCACTTGGCTTCTTTGCCTCCAACATGTCGCGAAATCGCGATAGTTTTTCCACTTGGCTTCTTTGCCTCCAACATGTCGCGAAATTGCGACAGTTTTTCCACTTGGCTTCTTTGCCTCCAACATGTCGCGAAATCGCGACAGTTTTCCTTGCGTCTTCTCTCTCCTCGATCATGTCGCAACAATTTTGCTTGCGCCTTCTCTCTCCTCGGCCATGTCGCAAATCGCGACAGAAAAACATGTCACGATATCGCGACAGTTTTCTTACTTGTCTTTTTCTTTGATTCTGAGAATCTAGGCCACTTCTGTCTTCCTGGAAATTTACTGTACAAGTTCTGACTGACCTCTGAACTCCTGTCCACTGCATCAACTGCATCAACTGATCTATCTGTCTGTGTTGACAACAATAATACTTTGGTTGCACTCCTGTCCATTGCATCAACTGATCAACCCGACTGTGTTGACAACAATGACAATACTTTGGTTGCACCTTGCACATCACTAATTCTCCCAATGTTATTAGTTGAAAAATCTTCACATAGGTTTCTGTAGGGAGTAAATGATGCAGGCAATTCCTGGATTGTGTAATGGATTTAAATTTTGCCACATTTTTTTAATGTTCTCCTAAAGGGGCAAGAGAGAAAAACCTCTTCAGAAATCGTGAAGGGTTCCTTTGATAAGAAATGGTTGAATGGATTATGGAAGTAGCTCTTTTCTGAAGCCATGCTCTATATATTTATTTAGTCAAACATGAAAATCTACCGCAACATTCCTTTTTCCATCGTCTATACCTAAGGAATCGAATGCAGTGAATAAGATAGACTAGAGTGTTGTTTTCTTCTTTTTTCTAGTCTTGTAGCTTCCTTGAGTTGGGGTTTTGTCTATCTACTACTATTCCGTGAAGTTTTTGGTGTGGGGACGGCATAAAAGGGGGGTGTGGGCATGTTTCTGGAATGGTAGTAGAAGGCAAGCCTTTTTTCCAAGATGGCTGCATTGAATACTGGGAAATTATCTGTCTCACAAAATTCCTGTAGAGGAATGATAGGAAACAAGGACATAGTTATTGGTGTCCAATACTAGGGACCTATCCTTGTGTAACTCTGATCTTCTCCAAAAGAGCTTGTAATATCAAGTTTTTGCGTATAAGGATATTTTGGATATGACCTACAAAATTGACTGTTTATGAATCTATCAATTGGTGGACATTTTTCCCTCTTGATTTGTCATTACAAGATACTTTTCAAGATTTTCACTATGTTAGTAGAGGGGCACTCTATTGGGAAGGTGAAGAGTAGCTTTGAAACCATCCATTACCTTATAAAGGAGTCTGCCCATTACCTTGCTGTGTCTTCTCAATGCATCATTCCTTGGTTGAAAAATCAAGAATTCTAAGTTTTCTTTGTTTCATATGTTTTCCCTAAGAAACAATGTACATTAATATATCATATGATTATGAGTGTTATTTTTAAGCTTTAGTAGCATAGCCTCATTTAGCAGGTGGTGGGAAAAAGGCAGCTTCATAGACTTACGGATATTTAAACCTGAATTGGTTTCCCACTAAGTCTGCTCATCTCCATCATAGTCCCACCAAGTATCAATTTATGTTCTGCATCAACCCCACACCCAAAATGAACATCTTTGTGGATGTAAGAATTCGTAATGAATGGTGCATGTAAAGTGTTTTAGCAAATAGGAATTGCTTGGACACATAAAAAAATGAACAGAACAAAAGTCAACAGTGCCCAATCATGTCATTAGTTCTACCACAGATGGCCATGTCAATTAGGTGCAAGGCAATATTGAAAACCTTTGTTATTGGCAGGCATATTTTAGTCACAAAAGCAAATGATGCCATAAATATCTTAGTTCAAAGAGATTCAACTAAGAATGAAATAATGTTTATCTCTATTGTTGCTTCTAAGTCCTATGAGTATGCTCAAATTTGTTTTGTTTTTATCATTTGATTAATTTCCTGAGTACAGCTGTAATGGCTCTAATATAGCCACATCGCCTATCTTTATTATGGTCAGCTCAAGCCCTAAGATTAGGTTAGTCGGCCCTTGGGCATTAGGGTTAGGGCATCAAACTGATCTCAAAAAGTGATGTCCAAAGGCATCCCAGCCAAAAGTTAAACACAAACTATGAAAAAAGAGCTCGAAGAAACAAAATGCTCTTTGACATGCAGAAATCCCGCACATAAGGCCAAAACCGTGAACCACAATCTATAATCTCAAAAAGCAGAGAAACAAATTAAGTTTAAGAAGACAGACAGTAAACTAGCAAAAATCCTAATGCAGAGATGATGCTTGGATGTTGCATTCATTATGAACTGCTTCTTCTCGTCCCAATTGTTTCTCTCAAGTGCCTTTCACATTATGTTTGAAGCATGTGATTGCAGAATTCCGCCTTTTCCTGATGACCTTCTCATTGCCCAGGTTTTTTTCCTTTCCTCCCTTTCATGCTGCATCATACTGCAATCTCCATGTTTATCAATAAAACCAGTCTTTCATTCATTCCCAAGTCCTACCAACTTCCTTTATATGACACACAGCTTCCTCCCCAAGCTTCCTGGAACTCCTAAGGAGGCCTTCGGCTCCAAGAGTCTGCTGATTTCCCAGTAATACATTAATGTGACAAAGAATACATAAAGACTGAACAAAGAGCACGACTCCAAGCAGACTGAATAAGAAATGAGGATCAATAAGCAGACAAAGCCTTTCCCTTCTTACTGTAACCTTTAAAATCAAAGGAAGGATACACTAGTCGATGCATCTTGTAATAATTTACCTGTCAATCTCATTTAGAATCAGGGAAACGGCTTGAAATTTAAGGCCCTTGGCCATATGGAATCTCTCCTACTTCTTGTAACCTATCAAGGCACTGGAGGTTCTCTTCCTTATAAAATTTTGGTTAAGCCCTAGATTAGCTAATGAGTCAGCCGCTCTGTTATTATGCCGATAGCAATGATTGAAACATATGAATGTGGAGGAGCTCTTGAGCTAACCAGCTTCCTCACTGATACCATTGAGCTTGTAATTGATACAGCTCTGTTGCCTCATGGAATCACTAACAAGTTTTGCATCCCCCTCAGCTTCATGCATCATAATTGTGCTTCTAGCATATACCCATTTAACTCTGACTTCAACATCATAATTTAATGCTACAAAAAGGTCATAGCATAAAAGAGCAAAATTCTGCCAAGCTCCATTGATTAGCCCTAGCCACTAAATGGCCCTGGATTTCCTTTAGCTGTAATATCAATATTAAGTTTCCGGAAACCATCTCTGTGCTTGATTCATTTGTCTCTAGTTCCTCAGGCTTTTTTGTTCTTTCATCTTTAACAGAGCCACCAGTATGCTAATTGCTGTATCAAGAATATCTGCAACATAGTAGTGCAGTTGTTGCTCATCAATATATAGAAGCTTTGTTTAACTACATGGTATTTACTACTTAATACAGACTAGAGAGCAACATGAAAAGACAATGAACAAAAAAGAATCAAGCCAAGAAGGCGCTAGATGAACACGAACAACATGAATACAATACACAGTTTTCATTCAAAACACTTTAGTTTAAGAGCTCAAAGCCCAAAGATGCAAGCCTGAGAATATTTGAAGCTTGGGCACCCTTTCTAGTAAACAAGGTGCCTAGAGAATTTACCTATGTGGTGTAATATAAATTTTTCTAGAAGGCCCATATCTAATCTTCTCCATCCTTTCTACTACAGATTTTGTTTGCAACACCAAAACTTAAGGACTTTGTAAAGACACCACAACATAAGGAATAAAGGCACAAAACCCTGTCATTATTAGTCAAATGAAATTGCTAAACGCGTAATTACACTTTCTGGCTAGCATTTGCATTCATATCGTTGCAAGCCCTTGGTCTTTGAAAAAAAATGAAACTAAACCTGATTTGTTAAGAGGAAATCAAAGCAAGAATAAGAGTGAGTTGGGTTGAAGAACTTAGACGCTGACAAAGTATAATTTTCTGTTTTCCTTTTGTGAAATCTTTGTGTATTAGATCATTTCTTATTTACACTTTTTCAATTAGAATTGTTCCCATGAAAGACATCGTCCGAGGAACAACATTAAACTGAGACACCATATAAGACAGACCTTTTTGAGGCTAAGTGTGCTTCAATTATCATGATTTTGTCTCCCACACTAATTGCATAGTGTGGACTGAACATCCATCTCCAGATCTAAGAATTTTTGCTGACACTACCCAATCTGATCAACAATTATAACTACAAACGGCTACACACCTTTTATTCAACCTGTATTTTAATTGCATCTTCTTTTCAATTCCTTTGTTTATTATAGATGATCATGCAGTGGACATTTGATGAATTTGTATACAGTTTCTCTTTGTATTATCTTATGTAAGCATAAGATAGATGAAATTGTGGTTTATACAATTAGTTGATAAGATTTTAGTACACTCCAATTCTGTAATTCCATTTGATTGAATTTCCTCATAGTTAGCTTTCCCTCGGGCCATAACTGTTTACGGTTATTTGTAGACATTGATTCATTGCTTTTTGCACAGCGTGAAAGTATAACTGGGTTCATACTTCAAAGCATGTAGCCGTAAACTTTTATGTTATCATTTTCTGTTGCTTTTAATTCACCTTTTCCAGTTCATAGATTCATAATTTGTATTAGAAGGAAAACATGTTCTTCATGTTCTCGAATATGGTGGCTTCAAGATCCATAGATCTGACAATTATATACTACAACAAGTTCAGATGCATGTTACACAATAATCGTCGATATCTGATAAGGGTTGAAAAGCTTGCAGAGAATTAAACAGGTAAGGGGCTGTTGGTGATCAGGATATCTCTTCATTATTGCAAAAATTGCTTTCTACTTTCTTGTAAATGAAGCAACTGGCAAAGGAGAAATAGATGCATAGGAACAATGCACTCAGTGCAGCCAGAAACCAGTAGTAGTAGTCCAAATGAGCTTTGTTTAGGTTGTCTGCAAACCAGTTTTCTCCCATTTTGTTACTCAGTTCCTCAATAATAGAAATAAGAATACTGCTCAATAAGCTGCCAACTCCAAAAACGCTCAAATAAAGCGCAATTCCCAAGCTTCTCATCGCATCAGGCATCTGATCATAAAAGTACTCCTGCAAGCCTACCACTGCAAAAACATCTGATATACCACATAGAATGTATTGTGGAACCAGCCAAAAAATGCTCAATGGAATTGTTGCATGGGGCATGTCTACCAATCCATATTCCTTTGCTGCTTGAAGCCTTTTGGTTTCAATCAATGCTGCAACAACCATGGAAAGAATGGAAACAAACATACCAACACCTATTCTCTGGAGCGGTGTTATGCCACGATCATTTCCAGTTATGTATCTGGCAAGTGGAACAAAGATACAATCATACACTGGCACCAGCACAAGAACACATAAGCTAATAAAGATTTGCAAGGTAGCTGCAGGGATCTGAAAATCTCCATAGATGATTCTAACCATTGTGCTGCCCTGTTTCGTGAAGAAAGTTGCAGATTGTGCATAAACTACCCCATACATCAAACAAGTTACCCAAATGGGTAGCAACCTTAGAACAAGTTTCACCTCTTCAACCTGTGTGGTCGTGCATAGCCTCCAATGAATGTCTGTTTTATGTTCATAGTCAGAATCATTTGCAACAGTTGCTTTGTCAAGAAACCTACAAAAGAATGGATAAGCTTGTGGACATTATTTCTGATTTTATAGATTGCATTTACAAAACAAAAATGTCAAACCTAAAAGTAAACAGAAATAGGTCCATTTGTACATCCTTTTGCAGCAGCAAACTAAATGCATATAAGCAGGTTGAAAAGGGGTTTACCTGAATTGGTTTGTGGGCAAAAGCTTCCGTGTTTCGCTCTGAGAAAGTTCTTCAACAACACAGACTCTTTGTTTCATTTGAGAAGGAATTAAGAGATTCCACTTGCGAATTGCTGCAACAAAAACTTGGATGATTTGAGTTATTGGACTTGTAGAAGGCAGTTTGTGTCGATACGTTCTTGTTCCACACAAGAAAACAGAGAGTGCTATCACCATAGCCACAGTTGGGATGCCAAACCCCAGACCCCATCCGACATTCTCTTGAATGTACATAAGCACAGAAACAGATACAGTCAGGCCACTGTTTATACCAAAATACCACCAATTAAAGAACGAACTCTTATCCTTCCTCTCCAATGGATCTTCCTCATCAAATTGGTCAGCACCGAATGCTTGTAAACAAGGTTTGTGACCTCCTTGCCCCAAAGCCACCACGTATAGTGAAAAAACGAAAAACCCCACCTGAAAGGCTGAAGGCCTGGGGCAAACATATAATGTATTGTCACACGGGGGTGGGCTGAGAAATGTCAGAGAAGCTGAAAGAGTTAGAAAGAACAATCCCTGCAGTGAAGAAACATTGTAGTGAGTAAAATTCATTATTGTGCTACTTTTCCCTAAATTATTTTTAAACTCAAATTTAAAGACTGAAAAATTTATATGCTTTGAACTTTCTGCTCGTGGATATGAGTCCTTAAAGGTACCCACCTTCCCTGTGGATATGGGTTGATAACGAAAAGACCAAACAAAGGTCTTCAATAAGGTACTCACTTTCCTTATGGACATAGGTTCTTAATCAAAAGAATACGGTGGGGTCTTCAGCACAACGCCCACTTTCCTTGTAAAAATCCTGAAATAGTTGTCAACTAAAATAAAAAAACTACCAAATTTATAGACTTCAAACTTTCTTTGTGCTCATGGATGTAGATTGTTAACTTAAAAGTCAAAAGATCAAAAAAGGCCCTGAGCAATGCACCTACTTTCCCTGTTTGGATCCTTAACCAAAGGACCAAAGTGGGGTCTCACACAAGGTACCCCCTTTATGGATCCTTGCCCAAAAACTAAAGTGAAGTCTTCAGCACAGCAACCACTTGACCAACCACCCACTTTCTTTGTAAACACACACAACAACCACTTGACCAACAGACAGAACTGGGTTTTCAGCAAAACACTCAATTTGCTTGTGGATATGGGATCTTAACCAAATGACCAAACTAAGCCTTTAGCAAGTTGTAACCAGTAAACTTGTTGTGGAATCAAGATTTTAGAATGATAATTATTATTCAAGAGTTCTGCATGTTCACAATCATATAGTGCAGTTTTCTTGAGCCCCATCACAGCCCATTTCACACCATGCAAGATCATTGATTCAAAATGGAACCTACAAGTGTACAGAAATATATTTTGTATGTCAGGATTAAACTAATGGGCAAGGCTGATAAAAAAAGCACTGTACTTAAAACAGCGAAAAAGATACAAAAGGTCACAGGCAATGGCTCTTGGGAGGCTGTTCATATTCATGAAAAAATCCTCCATGTTTATCAGCTCAAAGTCAAAGCATCTCTTCCTCTGCAATCTGCTTGTAATGGCTGACAGCAGGAAGCAAAAAATTGTTTTGCGATTGCTCTTCATTAAGGCATTGTCTGAGTTTCCTTCCTTCTTTGTGTGATGGAATAGGCTGGTGCATGCCAACGGTATGCCTCTGGCTCTTTCTCCAAAGTTGAAGGCAAAATCCTTGTTGAAGAAAGGAACCAGGAAAATGGTGGACCTTTGAGAGATGGCTGACCAGCATTGGAAAAAACGGTTTAAGCTGTACAGCCAGTTCTCTCTCAATAGTAAGCCACATAACAGTATTTCTGTTGTACAGGGGGTAGTGTAGAAGGAGCTTTTAATCAAAATATCCACTGCTCTCACCTGTAATCTCTTCAAAAATTGGAATTGGCATGATAGCCATAATATTCTACAGTTTTTGGTAAATTCTCTCTATAGATCACTCAATCCTTGCTTTCAAATAGCAAAGCTTAAAGAGCCTATCTGTCATGCTCTGAATGCTAACATTTGAAAAATCAAAGGCAGAATCTTCTGCTCAGCTTCTTGCATGGCAAGTCATACATCAAAAACTTCCTACCATGGTCCTTTTGGTGAAATTTGACATCGCTGCTCAGTCTTGTCCACTTTGTGGACAGCCGTTTTTTGGACATGTAGATCTCCAAAAAGGATGTGGTCCTTGGTTACTTCTTTGTGTCCAGCCATGCTTCATGTCAATCTGTCCTGGAAGTACGCACTGTTAGGCTTCTCCAAACAGTTTAATTTTATTTCAAAAACATTTAGACAGCTAATTATCAGATATATTTGGTTTTTACATTGCTATGTTAGTCTTAATGGCTCACATTTTCCTTCTGAGGTTGGAAACTTGAAACTTGCAGGCAGATGCAACAAAGAAAGTCAAAACTTGTTTTCAATTGATGGAATTGCAGGCACAGGTGAATGCACTAGCAAGGAATCAGAAGGCAATCAAGAAGAAGATGGCAAATATGCTTGCACACACTGCCTCTATTCAGCAGATTTGGGTGCCTGGAATGGGCAACTGATCTGAGAGGACTTGGCATACACTATGTTGGCAAAGAAGCATATTTCTCGTATTGGTGGGAAGTTGGGCCTGCTGGGGAGTTAAATGTTGCTGCACTTATGGATGCTGGATAAATCACACTAACCTATTTCACTTATATGGGCGCTTAATTGGGTGGGTTAGTTTAATTGTTTATATAGGATTGACTCATCCATATTACATAGTCAGGTATTTTAAAGAACCACATGGTGGTATAACAACAAACGTAAACTCTGATTTACACCTTGGTTTGCTTTAATAAATTCAAACTGTACTGTTGTCTTCGTTGTTGACTATTTTAAAGAACCACATGGTGGTATAACAACAATATATTGACAATTAGCTAGACGTAAACTCTGATTTACACCTTAACAGTCAATATATTTAACCAATTGATTTCCTGGGTTTGCTTTAATCAACTCAAACTGAACTATTGTCTTCGTTGTGCTTTGAATCAAAATAAAGGCTTTTATGGTTTGTAAACTGATGTAATTGTTTTCTATAGGAACCCCCCAAAAAATTACAAAATGGACTCAAACAAAATTTCATTAAAAAGTATGTGGGTATGAGAAAAAGATACCAGCACATAGAGAAGAGATGAGGAAAAAAGATACCAGCACATAGAGAAGAGATGAGGAAAAAATGGTCCAGTAGCGACCCAAGTAGGAATCTGCAACAAAAGCTCCAAGGAGGGGCAGCATGGATGCCCAACCAGACCAGACATTGACAAATTTGGCAGCAGCAACAGTGCTCTCTTGCATCACATTTGTGAGGTAGGTGACCAAACTGTAGGCAATCCCATAGTACGTCAACCTCTCCGCAATTTCCACACCAATGATGAAGAGGGATGCAGTCCACCCCCCAGTGTGGAGCCTGCTGACAGGCCTGCCCTTGAGGTCTGTGGATCCATCCCCAACTATGTTATTGTTGGTGATCTTCAACAGAGGGGATTCACGCGAGGGAATCTCCTCCATGGCTAATTTGTGGGAGCGTGCCTGTCAGGTTTCCTTCTTTTATCCAATGGGATATTCCTGTCTCAACTTGGTATCTAGTGGATTTTTTAAATGCTGCCCACTAGTTCGCCACCAATATATTCCAATGTCAGTGTGCAGCTTCAGAGTCGTAGATTTATTTCTCTTCTTAAAAAATAAAAAAAAGATGGCGTGGGACAGAAGGTAGATTACGTAATCAGTAACACAAGCATGAAAATTTCTTTTCAGCTTTTGACGCACTCATCTTCCACAAGATGAATTATTTTACACCCGACAATTGTTTGATTAAAAAATTTGTATACTGTCGTCTTTTCCTTTTTCAATTAAAAAATTAAATTAGCTGAAAATAAGATTGCATTTCCTGCCTTTATAAGATTGAAAGCTTTTAATTCAAGTTTTAACCAATGATGTGAGATTATGTTCTAAAAAAACAATTATGTAAAACAAGGATATATAAATCTATATACAACAAGCAAACTACCATCAATGGTAAGAATGGAAAGAAGAGCTTTCTTGATCCGTTAAGGCCACCATTTGAGAGGACATCCGTAGCAAGTGTGAAGAGAAATAAAGAGCCCCGATAAATTAAATTTAGAAAAGCAGTAATTGCATAATCAAAAGAAGATAACAAAAACACATATAACATAGTATTTATTCTGGAAACTTTTAACCAAGAAAAACAACACAGTATTATCTTCTTATTGCATAAACTTGACTGTCTCCAATACAATAATGTTCCTCTTATATATCTCCCTAAACCCTAATGCAAGTGTGATATATATAACAAAGGCACATGCTCGTATTTTACCATATCATGGACGAAAAAGCATGGGTTCAAATATAGTAACCCAAAAAAGCCCATATGGGTCTAAAAATAACTTTTAAAACTTTAAAATTTTGGTTGGGGGTTGCCGCCCCCGAACGCCAATGAGCATAGGTACAGAGTGTCCAATATCTTTTAGTGTTAACCCCACCAGAATAACATGGAATATATTCAACATATTTCTAACAAAGTGAAGTCTCCTCGATCAAGAGCCCAACTAGCCATTACATTTGCCACTCTGTTATGATCTCTAAATATGTGTATAAACTCCACTACCTCAAAGCATTGTTGGGTCATCTATATTTGCTCAAGTATTCTATGTATTCTCCAATCTTTATTCTTTTGTTTATTTGGTCCTTTTAAGTGGTTAATTATAATTTTTTCCTCTACCCCACCTTCACAACCTCTTGTAATCCCCTTAAGATGGTATATCCTTCTTCCAAATTATTAGATAAGATACCTTGGTTTTTTGCGAAGATAAAAGCAAGGACGTCATTTGAAAGATCGCCTATTCCTCCCATACTTGCTCTTCTTAGATTTCCCTTTGAGGCTCCATCCATATTAATCTTACCTAGTCCCTATGGAGGAGGTTTTCAATTCCCAGTTCTGATTACTTGTGCAAGATTTGGGGTTACCCTTTTAGATGTGACCACTATTAAAGACACTTGTAATCTAGATATTATATGAATCAATTTTTGGTTAGGATTTTGGGGCTCTTTTAACATGTATTGGATTGACTCCCCTATTGGCTATGATCCTTTGCCAGACAAAGTGGTTGTCTCTATATTTCTGGTTGATTATTTCTCTCCTTCCACAAATTCCACAAAAGGAGAGTCATCCTCACCCAAAAAATCTTTCGAGTGGGTTGGTCTATTTCTTACTGTTTAGGCCACTCCCTCCAAAGTTGTTTTGTAGAAGATATCTCAAACCATCAGATGCCTAGTTGTCATTTATTTTCATAGTTTGATTGTGATGGGGTATTTTATAAAAATATGAGAGATTGTTTCCTCATTCTCCCAACACATCTCACATCTAAAATGCCCATGCATCCCTCTTTTCATCAATTGCTTCCCTATTAGCACCCTTCTATGAAGTAGAAGCCAAATGAAGAATTTAACTTTGGGCAAAAGGTTTTATGCCCATAGTTGTGTGAATATATCACTTAACAAGCTCGAGATACCCTTACAGAGGGTTAAGTAAGAGGTAATTGTATATTCACTTCCATTTTCCCTGCCCCAACCAAGAGTATATTTCTCTTGAGACCACAAGAGTGATCTCATCTAGATGGTCCTATCTATTTCTTTTCTCTGATCCTTTGGGATTTGAAATAGACATTCCTCTATTGGGATACATTGCCTTCATACCTCCCAGCTACTACTTTGAGGCTTACAATATTTGGCTACCTTAACCAGTTGTATCTATGAATATTCTCCATCAACGGTCTCCAAGTTGGGAATCAAGTTATTAGAGGAGAATAACCACCCCACGAGTCTATCCAAAAATTAGCCTTCTATCCATTATGGATAATCCATAACAATATTTCCTTGATCATATCCTCACCTATTTTAAGTCCCATTAATATGGGAGATCTTATGCTAGGAAGCGAAAATCAAATAAGCTTTGTTAGGGTTTTATTCTCTGCATATCTGGCCCTCAAAATTTGAGCCCACAATTCCTTAGGGGATTTTAAAAATCTCCAATATAACTTAGTTGTCAATGCCTTGTTATTCTCGACAATTAATTTGATTCCTAGCCCTCCCTTCTTTTTCTATAAACATAAAGTATCTCATTTCACCAATGCTCATTTTTATTCTTCCTTGACTCCATTATAGAGGAATATATAGCTGCTTTGATCTAATTCTTTAAGAATTTCCTTGGGGATAGCTAGCACTAAGGAGACATAAATAGGTATGGCGTTGAGGACTATTTCTATCAAGGTCATATGGCATCCTATAGAAAGCCACCTATTAGTCCATTTTCCTAATTTGGCTTTCACTCTCTCTGACAACCAAGTACATTCCTCATTTTTTTGCCTCCCAACTATAAGTGGAATTCCTAGGTATTTGATTGGAAGAGATGTCTTCTTGTATCTCAATTTATTCAACAACATTATCTCTTGTCTAGGTGAGAAATGGAAAAATATGATCTTAGACTTTTCTTCATTTAAAAGTTGTCTAGTCACTTTTGTAAACCATCCTAGAATCATTTTAAATGTGGAGGCCTCCCTTGTTGTTGCTTTTCCTAATAATGTAGAGTCATCAAAAAATTTAAGTTGATTAATTGGTTTAGCTCCGGTTGTTATTATTATTCCCTCCAAAGCTTTGGTGTCCCTATCCTTAGCTAATTTTCTACCCAAACATTCGGGCAATATGATGAATGAGTATGGGGATAAAGGGTCTCCCTACCTAATGCCTCTAGAAGCTATAAATAGTTGGGTAGGAGTTCCATTTACTATAACTGAACACGATACAAAGGAAATACATCCCTTGATCCATTCTACCCAGTCACTCAAGAATACAAATTATTGTATAACCTTTAGGAGGAAGTGTCAGTCAACTCTATCATATGATTGGGAAAGGTCTAACCTAATAAACATGGAGGGTATTTTATGAACTTGCATAGAGTGGATGGCCTCCTAAGCTAAGAATATCTCATCCAAGATATGTCTTCCTTCCATAAAACCACCCTATTCAGAAGAAATAAATTTGTGAAGAAGAGGTTAGACCCCTTTCTGCCATGATCTTAGTGATAATTTCGTATAAGGCATTACAAAGGGCAATTGGTCGATAGCCAGAGATGTGTTCAGACTCCTATGTTTTCAAAACCAAAGCTATGTATGTCTTGTTCACCTCTTTGAGCACCACTTTGGCTATCCCAACCTATTCTACCACTTCAATAGTTCTTCCTTAAGGATATCCTAAAATTCTTAGTAGAATTCTATGGGAAATCCATCTGGGCCTAGAGTTTTGTTTTTTTGCATCTTGAAAACTACCTATTGTAGTTCTTTGGTAGTAATTGGGGCAGAAAAATTTACATTATCTTCCTCTGTGATGAGAGGAATCTCTTAGAGTACTTCCTATTATGCCTCCCAATTTAGTGGTTCTGCCTTAAAGGGTTGGGTAAAGTAATATCTTGCTCTATCTTTCATCCCATCCCATGTGTGTATTGAATCACCTACAACTATTTTTTGGGAAGAGAGAAAATTGTGCAGATATTTATGGAATAATCTAGTGTTCTTGTCTTCCTCCTAGAGCCATTGGATCTTAGATTTTTGTTTTCACAAGATCTCTTCTCTTTTGTTCCATTCCTCTAACTGGATAGTAAGCCTAGCCTCCTCCTTGCTTTGTATCTCATTAATACCATTCGTTAGTATTTTCTCATTGAGGTCCTCAAGTTTGGTTAAGATATATTTTTTCTTTTCCTTTATGTCACCAAACTCCTTCTAGTTCCATGTTTTTAATTTGGACTTGAGGTATTGAAGCCTCCTAACAAAACTATACATCTTTGTACCATGCTTGGGTTTACCCTCCTGCCACCATTGTTGAACCTTATCTCAAAAACTACTATCTCAAAACCACATTAGCTAGAATCTAAAAGGAGCATGATTGGGTCTAGTCTGTACACTTCCACCAACACCAACCAATGATATTATTTAGTATTATTCAATGTCTGTGCTCTTGGAATATATCCATTGCTCAAAAACTCCTTTATTAACAAAATCATGTCATCTTTTGAGAATGCATGTTGGGTCCTACCTTTTATTAGATCAAGTCATCATACCATTGTTTGGTTTGATATCTACTAGATGAAGAGATATAATATGCTCCACCATGAGGTCAGTACTACTATCTAGAGTGTGATTTTCCCTTTCTTCTCTTCCAATGAGAGGATGGTGTTAAAATCACCACCTACAAGTGGCCAAGCTTCAAGAAAAATAATAATAATATAAGTTGCATTCCTCCATTGTTTTCATTTTTTTATCTAGGCTAATAGGAGAGTATATATTGAGACAACCAATGTTAAGAAGAATGTCTACTTTGTGTTAGTAAAGTCAGAATCCCTCAACTTCCCATTGTTTGGTGTATCACTATATTTTTCAGATCCCAAATACAAGCCACTCCTCCTAAAGCTCTTTGGGAGCTTAGAGCTTCAACCCTACATGCAGGCCAAATATTTTTGACAAAAAATTGTATCTCTTTTGCTAAAACTTTCATTTCTTGTAAAAAAAATATCTATGAATGATGTTGTTGAATCATGTTTTTTACTTCATTATGCTTTATTGGGCTACCCTTAAACCCTTGAATATTCTACGTGATGTACTTCATCAAACACGGGGACTAAAAACATGGGTAATATCCTTAACCTTACCCATTACTATCAGCTTTGCACCTTCTTTCCCTATTTGATGTTGAGTAGTCTTCCTACCTGCTCTTTGGTATGTATCTAGCTTCATCTTTTTAGTAGACTCTTGAATCACTCTTGTTGGTTCTAGGATGGACTCCAAACCTGGCATTGGTGAGAATACCACCATGGCCCTGTCAGAAGATTATTGGGTGTCACATCTACTATCTATTCCTTTATGACTTTCTCCATTTGATTGGTTAGAGTCATTGTTTTTCTCTTTACCTTTGTTTTTCCTTTGGGATCTCTTCAACTTTCGGGTGTATTCTTTTGTAGGCTACTTAGCAGGTCTAGAATTGACTTAGTGTTGCTATTTATTTCTTCAACTATTGGCTCCTTTCTCAGGGCTTGAAGAGGAGTTTCTAGGATTTTTTTCTCCATGATGTTCTCCTCATAATCCATTGGGAGGTTAGCAAACTTATTGGTAGAGATGACTACCTGATCTTTAGATGTTTTTTTTCTTTATATGTTCTTTTGTTTAGGTATTTCAAAACCTCTTAAGGTTGTTTTATCTTGTGCTTGCTCTAGGATCCAATGTTTACAATCCCTAGCTAGATGACCATATTCATGATAAATCATGCACCTGAAGAGGATGTACATCTTGTTCCTAGGTATCCTCCCCAAACTATAGAGTAATATTTTTCAGCAAAGCCATGTTAAGGTTGATGAGAACACAAATTATAACATATATAATTTGCTCAAATAAACTTGTATTGTTTGATGTCATCATATAAGATCCTATAGTATTTGAGAAAATTATTGCCATGAAAACAACTCGGTTCCAAAATCTGTTGGAAACCCAAAAATTCTCACCCATACTAGGGCTACTAAGGGCATTTCCTCTTCTACCTTGAACTTGGTATGCCAGGGCTTCATGAAAAGCCTTGCCCTACCTAAAAACCAAGGACCACCCTAGAAAACTTGTTTATCCTCATGAGCAAAAATAACTAAGAAATAACAATTAGGATAAGAAAAAATATTTAACTCACCTCTAGTTTTCCATTGTCTAGCAACCCACATATTGAAAGTAGGGAGGCCTGGACAAAGACCCATAAATTGGTAGATCAATCCATTATGTTCCATAACATTGATCCTAGTCTGTATGTCTAACATATGAAGTTAGACTATAGGAGGTCCATTCACTGCTTTCATGCACCTTGAAGTTGTTTTCCTAAGATCCATTTTAGGCATTCTCAAAGGTCTTCGAGAAGCCCTAGAGTTATTAACTATAGTTGTTTGCAATTGTCCTCCTTGCAAGGCATCTCGAAAGGTCATCTATGGAAATTTATCACTAGAATCTCTTCCCATACTGAGGATCAACTCATTTTCCTTACTATGATCAACAACATTAGTCCTTACTTGATTACTTTCCACCAGTCTAAAGTTTTTCCCCTTTTCAGACATTTCCACTTGTTGCAATATAACCCTAGTTTGTTGTTTTAAAGTTGGTTCTTTGCCTGTTGTGCATTTGTTAGCTTTTGATATTAAAAACTTAATGAAAAATATACCACAAGGTATAAAATGACCATGCAATATTAAATATAAGATAATGGAAATATGCAAAGCATGTAAAACTCATAAGAAACTTCTATAACTACTCATAAAACTACCATTAATGAAAGCTCATGAAAATAATATCTTCATACAAAATGTGGAGATATCAAATACTCCATGCTTCATACAAGTTCTACATTGTATTTGTATTCAACTCTACTCTATATTCTCCTATGAAATGATAAGATGATCTTATGATATATCTCTTATGCTCACACAAAGGCCAATATATAATGGGATGTGACTCTTGGCCTTCCATCTTCCTATGACTCTTCACATTCCTATTATATGGACTCATGTGCACATGGAGTATAATGCACATTTACATTATTGAATACTTTACACATTCTAATATTACTTGTGCATTTATTACATTGCATAAGTAAATACTCAAACCCTAATCTAAGACACTTCTAATCTAAAGATATACCCAAGGTGATACATTAGCATGTACCAAATAATGTAATATATTCCAACAACATTTGTGGCCTTGGTTCTGCCCTAGTTTAATATTGGTTGCTGTGAACTCAAATAAATCTTTAGATTTCTCTTGCTAGAATGGGATTTGATCATTAGCTTGTATTATTTGTTCCACCTACATGTGCTCATGGTTATTTTGGTCCTTCTTGGAGTCCACCTCTAGCTTATGTTGCATATTAGTCATATTCCCATTGAATCCTCCTTCCACCATACAAGGCTTTAGCGATTCATTATCCATTAATCGTTATAAACCCTCAGTTAAGGGTCTCTGAAAACCCTCAACAAAGGATCTCTATAAACCCTCCTTTAATATTTTTGGCTTGCATTCTTCACCTACATCTATATAGTTCTCCCTCCCAATAAATATTAGGTTTTGAATTAGTATTTAAAGAGTAAATAAAAGGAGTCATGAGTTGATGGAGGACATGCATAATAAGCAATTGGTGATTATTAAGGTTCAGTTAACCAATATTATATAAAGGAGGGAATTGCCTTAAAAAACTGTATATTGTCATCTATATTCTTTTTCTTATTTGGATTCTTAGTACCTACTAGCATCTGGTTGGAAATTTTAATAGGTTGTTGCCCTTATTATTGATGGTTTTTTATAAATTCTTTTAATAGACATATTTTCATAGAAAAATTTTATTTTATTTTTTGAAGTTATGTCAAAGTATATAACTGGGGGTACAACGGGGGCCATCTTCCCCATGATTCAAACTTGGGTCTCCTCAATGTGAACCCAAATCCTTTACCAATACACTATCCTGATAAGGACATTACCTATTTTTAAGTAAATTTATAAACCTCCGAATATAACAAATGCCCCACTCAAACCATGCTTAAAATGTGACACACAAATGCCTATACTTAAAGAATTACAAAATATTTGCTTTTGCCATTGATTTTATATATTGATCTCAAATAATAGTCACAATTTAAAGCCCAAAATACAAACTTATATTGTGGAGAATGAATGCATTTGTTTTCCTCCAAATTTCAAAAAGTATGAATTTATTTTTAATAACAATTTAAAATTGATTGCAAAACATAAACTTATGTTCAATAAATGCATTAATTTCCCACCAAAGTTTGAAACTTATGGTTTTATTTGGAGTAAGCATTGCTCCATAAATTGAAATAGTTTTCAGAGCTAGATCAATCTATCCAAGAGATTCTTTTATTTTAAAGTGATTTTTTAAAATTTAAAATGCAATATTATATAAATTTTATTTACTTTTTTAACGAGTTTACATAGGTTTTTATGAGGGGTCTCGGTCACCTCTATGGTGGGGTGGTTGCATCTTGGCATCCCACTACAACTCTCATGATGCCTTTGTTGAGGAAGAGCGAAGTACCAACGAGTCTTGTGCTTCCCATGCCAAGAGTGAGATCTTGGCAAGACAAGCAAGGTTTCTAGACAAAAAAAGAGGGATGGTGGGCTTGGTCCATGGAACGGGCAAGACATCTCATCGAGTTTATCGGTTTGATCTGTGCTACCCAAACACACTGGCATCATTGGGATATTGTTATGTTTTCGATCTAGAGAGCTCATTCTAAGGTTTGCCAAGAAACCTTGTCATTCAACTTGTTGTTCTGAGTGCCTTATGCCAAAATTACCTTAGGCTACCTGAGGCATGGTTCGTAGCGTGCTAAAGATAGTTTAGATGCATGCGGTTCCAAAAAAAACATAGGGAAACTACCCTACAACCCACCCCATTACAGTTGGTATTAGAGCCAAGGTTGGATAAACTAGTCATCGAGCACAACCTAGTTGGTATTGATGGTTAGTCATTGGATAACGTTGTGCTACTATATTGTTGGGTAGCATAGTCCCTTTTGCCAAATGATGTGTCATAGATCTAGTTGTGTACCAAGTGGGATATTAGAAGTACTACAAGTCCTTAGTACGATGTGCACTTTGAGATAGGATTGATTTGTGTATCGATTAGACCCTCGACTCAATGGAAATCCCCATCGTGACACAGGCTAATGTGAAGTGATTTGGTTTAGCATAAGTGTTGAGAGTGAAAGACATTGAAGGATCATGTAATTGTGATTACCTTGTGTTAATGTAATTGTTTCCATATACAAAGAAGGAAGCATATAATTGTAACTACCTTGTGCCAGCGTAATATCTAGTCATTTGAAAGAGATTATCAAAGACAGTAACTGCTCTAACCTTGGTCACAACATAATTGCTTGTGTGCATTTTGTGAAGGAAACATTGGGGCACCTTGTTGAAATAGGCAAGATGGCCAAAGATGAAGTTGGCCTCAGTTCAAGGTGCAAACAAGAGATATGGAAGTAGTAAGGAGAATAGACTAGAGAATGCCTAACCTACAAAGGGATTCGAGTTGCTAGATAATAGAGTGAGGAAACATGTTTGACCAACTCCATCAGATAGAATAGGAACTAGAAGCATGTCGAAGAACAAACGAAGAGTTATTCTCTGGAGTCATAAACGAGCTAGAGAGAAAAATAAACCACTTGGGTGGTAAACTACCTACAACTCGCTTGATACCAACCAAGAACCAATGGGGCCTGGTGGAGTTGGAGAGAGCATTGGCTAAGGTGCAAAGAAGACTTTCTAGATCAAAAGGGAACCAATAATAGTTGGAATGAGGACTCTTTGAGTGTCAAGAAATGATCTCCCTTATGCTTAGTGGGATGATGCAAATGACCCACAAACATGAAAGCCAAAACTTGAGCAAAGTACTAGAGGGTTCAAAAGGGGATCAAAAGAAGACTTATTGACCCAAATGACAAGTAACAAAGATGAAGTGATAAGATGTTGGGTTTGTCAAGGTTTGCACAAGGAGTGTCCCACCTAGCAGATGAAGTGGACAGTGTGGTTTTTTGAAAGTCCCAATCGACCTCATCAAGGAAATATATGGTAGCGATGAGAAGAATACCTTCCTTGCTACCATAGGGTAAGGAGGAAGACCAAAGTGGTAGAAGTTAGATCACAAAAAGTGGTCTATGTGTAGTAGTGCAGGCCAACCATGGTCTATTTGTTTGAGTTGGAGAAGTAATAGACTAGGTCCTCCCTTGAAGGGTGTAAAATATTTTAGTCGATGTTGAGGATGACATTGAATTTAAGTGGGGGAGGATTGTGGTGGGGTGGTTACATCTTGAAATCCCACTACAAATCTCATGGTGCCTTAATTGAGGAAGAGCGAAGCACTAACGAACCTTGTGCTTCCCATGCGAAGAGTGAGATATTGGCAAGATGGACAAGCTTTCAAAACAACAAAAGGAGGATGGTGGGATTGGTTTGTAGGATGGGCAAGACATATCCTTGAGTTTGCTGATTTGACCCCATGCTACCCAAACATGCTATCATCGCTAGGAGCTTGCTAGGTGTTCAAGCTAGAGAGCTCATTCTAAGGTTTGCCAAGAAACCTTATCATTCAACTTGTTCTAAGTGCCTTGTGCTGAAATTGCCTTGATGTGTCATGATGTGTGTTGTGTACCTTTGTGCTGATTTAAGAGCGTCATCCTAGATAGTCTCTCATATTCATGCCTCAAGCTTCCCTAGGTACATGTGATGTAAAGGGCTTGCTAGGGACCACACTAGGATATTTGGCAAGTGTCACCATCCCATTAAGGAGCTCCCATGTTGAGTAGAAGACTTGAGTTTGCTTACGAGTAAAAATATATTTTGTTGGATGTGTCATAAGCCTTGAGACCTATGAGCCCATTGAGCATACCTTTGTTGAAGTCATCCACTGTGTGTTGTAAGGTTGTTGGTTGCATTGTAATGCTTGGACCGTTGATCCGTTTTTGCTAATAAGAATAAAACAAGTTTAGCTCTATGTCATGTGTACTCTTTGTGGATGTTGGCTTCATTGTAGTGTGGTGCATGCATGAATGATAATGTTATTTTTAATATGATGTGTTGCTTTCACTGACCCTTGTATGCTTGAGAATATTTGTGTTGTGTTGTGCAAGGACTACTCATCAGGCTACCTGAGGTGTAGTCTGTAGTGTGATAAAGATAGTTTAGATGTGCACGGTGTTGAATGAGATGTAGGAAAACTACCCTACAACCCACCCCCATTGTAGTTGGTATCAGAGTAAAGGTTGAACGAACTAGCTATTGAGACCAACCTATTTGGTATCGGTGGTTAGTCGTTGGATAGCCTTGTGTTTTTGTGTTGCTGGGAAGCATAGTCCCTTTTGTCATACGTTGTGTCATAGGTCGAGTTGTGTGCCAAGTGGTATCTTGGTAATACTAAAAGTACTTAGTACGATGTGCACTTTGAGATATAATCCTTGATACTATCATTTGCTCCCTCCATTCGTGCCCCATTGAGTTGTGTGTCAAGTAGACCCTCAACTTGATGGAAGTCCCCACCGTGATACATGCTCATGTGAAGTGTTTTGGTTTGGCGTAAGTGTTGGGAGTGAAAGATGTCAAAGGATCACATAATTGTGATCAACTTATGTTAATGTAATTGTTTCCACACCTGAAGAAGGAAGCACATAATTGTAACTACCTTATGCCAGTGTAGTATCTAACCATTGGAAAGAGATTACCAAAGAGCGTAACTACTCTAACCCAGGTCGTAACGTAATTACTTGTGTGTGTATTTTGTGAAGGAAACATTGGGGCACCTTGTTGAAATAGGTAATATGGCTGAAGACGAAGTTGGTCTCAGATGCCATAAAGGTGAGGAGTCTATCCCCTCCCAAAATTATAATAAAATTCATGAAGATGCCATGTACGGATTCAAGGTGCAAACAAGATATTTGGAAGAAGTAGTAAAGAGATTGGACTAGAGAATAACCAACCTATAGAGGGATTCATGCTACTAGATAATAGAGAGGGAAAACATGTTTGACTGAATCCACTGGATAGAACAAGAATTAGAAGCATGTCAAAGGAGAAATGAAGAGTTGTTCTTTAGAACCATAAACAGGCTAGAGAGATGAATGAACCACATGGGTGATGAACTACTTAAGACTCGTTGAGACCAGTCGAGAACCAACAAGACCTTGTGGAGTTGGAGAGAACATTGGCTAAGGTGCAAAGAAGACTTGCTAGATCAGAAGAGACCCAACAAAAGTTGAAACAGAGAATCTTAGAGTGCTAGGTAGTGATCTCCCTTATGCTCAACAGGATGATGCAAATGGTTTATGAACGAGAAATCCAAAACCTGAGCAAAGTACCAAAGGGGTCTGAAAGGGGGTCAAAAGAAGAAGACTCACTAGCTTAGATGATAAGTAATAGAGATGAAGTGATAAGATGTTGAGATTGTTAGGTTCTGCAAAAAGAGTGCCCCACCTGGTAGACGAAGTGGACGGTGTGGTCGTCTTAAGGTCCCATCCAGCCTCACCAAGGTGATAGATGGTAGCAATGGGAAGAATACCCTCCTTGCTACCATCGAGTAAGGAGGAAGAGCAAATTGGCAGAAGTTAGACCACAACAAGTGGTATACGTGTAGTAGTGTAGGCCAATTGTGGTTTTTTTGTTTGAGTTGAAGAAGCAATAGACCAGGTCCTCCCTTGAAGGGTGCAAAAGAGTTCATGTCGACATTGAGGATGACATCAAATTTAAGTGGGGGAGGATTGTGATGGGGTGGTTGTGTCTTGACATCCCACTACGACTCTTATGGTGCCTTTGTTGAGGAAGAGCGAAGTACCAATGAGATTTATGCTTCTCATGCCAAGAGTGTGAGCTTAGCAAGACGAACAAGGCTTCAAGACAACAAAATAAGGATAGTGGGCTTGGTTCATGGGACGAGCAAGACATCTCTTTGGGTTTAACGATTTGATCCTTTGTTGTCCAAACACACCAGCATCATTGGGAAATTTCTAGGTGTTCGATCTAGAGAACTCATTCTAAGGGTTGCCAAGAAACCTTATCATTCCAAGTGCCTTGTGTTGAAATTTTCTTGACACCGTGATGTGTCATGTTGTGTTGTGTGCCTACGTGCTGATCTGTGAGCGTCATCCTAAACAGTATCTCACCTTTGTACCTCGAGCTTCCTTGGGTGCATGTGATGTAAAGGGTTTGTTGGAGACCACACCAAGATAGCTAGCAAGTGTCACCATCCCATCCAGTAGCTCTTGTGCCTAGTAGAAGACTTGAGCCTACTTTGTCGTGCCATCACCGTGAGGAGTAAAGTTGTGTTCTGTTGGACGTACCATAAGCCTCGGAGGCTATCAGGCCATCGAGCACCCCCTTTGCCGAAGTCATTTTTTGTGTGTTGTAATGTTGTTGACTGCATTGTAATTCTTGGACCTTCAATCTGTTTTTGCTAATAAGTATAAAGCAAGTTTGGCTCTGTGTCGTGTGTTGTGCATACTCTATGTGGATGTTGGTTTCATTGTAGTGTGGTGCATGCATAAATGATAATGTTATTACCAATGTGATGTGTTGCTTCCATTGACCCTAGTATGCTTGAGAATACTTGTGTTGTGTTGTGCATGGACTACTTGCTAAGCTATCCAAGGCGTAGTCCACGATGTGTTAAAGACAATTTAGACACACACGATGCTAAACTGAGCGTAGGGCAACTACCCTACAACCCACCCCCGTTACACCCTCAAACTGAATGAGATTTGAACCTTAAACCTCTCAATGAGAGGCCAAAGACCTTACCATTGCAGTAAGCTTACAATTATATAAATTTTATTTATTTTTAAATATAGTTAAACTTATAATATTTTTTGTAGTGGTAGGGACAACGCAGTGTTAAGGCTTTGGCCTCTCTTGGGAGGTCCAAGGTTCAAACCACTTATAATATTGATTTAAATTAAAACTTTACTTTATTTAAAATAATTAAATTAATAATACATTGTTTTATCACATCATAATAATTTAAATGATTAAATTCTTTAATTTTTAAGGAGGATACCAGACTCTAATCTTATTTATTGTCAATATGTTATAATACCACTACTTGATCATGATATAATACTGTAGATTTATTTCAAATTCCATATAATTTATTGCAAATATTTTTATACTAATTTTATAAATAATAGATAGAAAACGGATCTTATTTAAAATAAAGCATTACTCTATATAACCAATAATTATAAAATTTAAACATTAAAAAGATAACTTTCATTACGTCATCTTATTTAAAAGGTTAAATTATCAGTAAAATTTTAAGCCTGTGGCAAGTTGTATGGGATCGCCAAGGTTCGACAAGGTCCGTTAAAATAGATTGAAGTATTTTGGGTTTAATTTTATGATAAATGCGTATAAAAAGTATTTGATAAAAAAAATAGTTTAAAGTATTGTTTTTATTTTTAAATTATAAATTTTATTTAAAAGTATAGATGGGATTACCGGAAGTCATTTGCATTATCTATGATGTGACCCGAATTCAATCCTCACTCTTTATGTATAAGAAGTATATATTTGGACTAAATAACTTTTGATTAAATAATTTTTTTATTTATTTGAAAATTTTGATTAAATATTTATTTTTCTCCTATCCTTCAATTATCTAAAAAATTAAATTAAAAGTTATTTTAAAGAAGATTATAATGATTATATATAAATAAATTATAATAATATTATTAGATAATTTTTTTTTTATTTGGTTAGTGTGAGAAACCAATATTATTAAATAATTTAAAAAATATATTTTTTGTAGTCTAAAATTTATTATAATTATAATATCATTTGTACTTATTCAAAATAATTTGAATAATTATTTAGTATGATTATGTATTATTTTAAGTTTAAATTTTAAAATTTAAATTTATAAATGATAAATTATTTAATTTAATAGTTTATTAAATGTTATATTAAATTGTAATCAAAGAAGAAAAAAGAAAAATATTATATTTTTGACAATAAAATTTAATTTAACATAGTAAGTTGAAGTATTACTTTACAAATATTTATAAAAGTTATTTATTTATTTTTAATTAGCAAAAAAAAAACCTCTTGCTAGGTCATCTAGGTCTCAGAAACCACGATCAAAGGTTCTACACCATCAAAATCATCCAGGAATCGTAACTAACTGTGACCACACTAGCATTATCAACTGGATTTTAAGTACTCAATGTAGATTCGAACCATAGACCTCCCTTGGAAGATTGTCCTACCCTCTCCGATTCACCACCCCTTGAAAGATTGCCCTACCCTCTCCAACTCGCCTACAACAAGAGGGTTATAAAAATCAATTATTGAAACGACTAAAAAGTATAATAAATATTATATAATCAAACAATTTGTATAATATATGCAATGTAAAACTAAATTTGAAATGAATTATTTTATGAGACAGTACAAGTGTTTTGGGCCTTGGCTCTTTTTCAGTAGGTCTAAGGTTCAAACCATAAGTCCTTGGTCCTATTCTCTGAGATTCCTTGCCCTTATTAATGTCAATTGGGACACTTGTGGGGGTTGGTGGGGGCTAGTCCTCTTGCTTTCTAACCAGTTAATGTGATGATACAAGTCTAATGGCATATTCCATAATTAGAATATATTCCACTTTGATGTCTATCTCTCAACTCTACCTCTCTGGTCCTCTTGCTTTCTAACCAGTTAATGAGATGATACAAGTCTGGTGGCATATTCCATAATTAGAATATATTCCACTTTGATATCTATCTCTCAACTCTACCTTTCTAACCGATGAATGTGATGATACAAATCTAGTGGCATATTCCATAATTAGAATTTATTCCACTTTGATGTCTATCTCTCAACTCTACCCTTATAAGAAATCATGATAAAATGAAGGTACCCAACTTTCTAATATTCTTTGTAAACAAAAAAAAATCAGGAGAATAAGTAGCATAAATCCAATTAAAATTATTGGGCTTGTGATTGCTATCGTTGTGGTCAGAGGCACATTCGTTCCAAATGTCTTCATTGTATTCAACTTCATAATTCTCAGGCACGGAGCAAGGCCCAGGGCCTAGGGGTCCTATATGCTGATGTTTGTGGCCTTCAAGATCATGAATGCATCTTGAGTACGTAAACTCATGGACAACAGAATCACTGGGCTTGTAATTGCTACCGTTGTTGTCAGTGGCACTTTAGTTCCATCTGTCTTCGTTGTACCCAACTTCATAATTCTCCAGCATGGAGCTGGGCCTAGTGGTCTTCTATGCTGACGTTTGTGGCCTTGTAGGATTGCCTGTCATATAGTTCCTTTAGGGTCTTCAGTATTAGTATTAGTCCTTCATGTACTCTATCGGTCTGGTATGCATTCATCAATTTTCGTTTTCTTTTCCATGCAACTATGATTGTCATCTTCTCATCCAGTGCTCATGGTAAAGCTCTCTGAAGAGTGTCCCCATTGCTCGCTTGGCATGTTGATGATTGGCTTCGTTAAGACTATTTGTAGGTTTTTGAATCTGCATTGTCTAATTTGTTCAAATGCTACCCCATATGACACAAGCCTTTCTTCAAGATTGGAGAGCTTTGAAATGCAAGGAAGCAGTTTGTTTTGCCATAGATAATCCAAGAGAATGAATGTCCTCTTGTTATGGGATGTTTTTTGTGATGCTCACTAGAGTTACGAAACTCCGTTAGTTTTTCAAAAAATCATTTAGTCTATGTTGTTGGCCTCATTTTTGTTGTTCCTATTTGGAGAGTATAGGGAGAAGGTGAAGTAAAAAAAAAAAAAACACACACATTTTCACCTTAAACATAGATTTTTCTTAATTTAAAAAAAAATTAACCACTACCTTGCAACTACATTTGAGGTAAAAAAGGTTTCACAATGGTTGAACTTTGGTTTTTTTTTAAGTTTCTAATTACTTGATGATTGTTTTCATGTGCAATTACATTGAAATAAAATGATGGGAAATATAGAATCGATTTGAAAGTATAGCAAGGATGGTGTACACAAGAGGACACTTCACTACAATTTTTGTGATGAAAGATTTTTTTGAGACATAAACCGCCTTAAATACCACTTGATGAGGATATCTAGCCACAATGTCAAGCCATGTCAAAATGTGGAGCTTGAGATTATGAAGGAATGCAATGCCCTCCTATCAGACTACATAGAGAAGAAAGAATTGAAAAAAACAAATGAAACAATGACTATTAATCCTTCTCGACCTTCTATAAATGGAAAATGGTAGTGGTATCTTCTTTAGCCAGGGTTATGCATAGCGATGAATCATCGTTAATTCATGAATATTAGGATTTTTAAAATTGGAAATTGGCGAATATGGGGACCCTTCACTAGGGCCCATTCACCCAAAATTTTTGGGTGCAAATATTTTTTGGGGTCGGCTCACCCCACTTTGATAATAATTTCACCATTTTTATTTTAAATCGCCAACCACTCCCACCTAAATCATGGACCTTTTCACCTTAAAATTATAAATAATTTTATTTATCTCACCAAATTCACCTCTTATACCACCAGTATATATAGCTAACATGACAACGATACTCATACATTTAAAACATTTATTCTCCTTGAAAAACAACCTGTAGAGCGAAAAACCTGCAATAACAAAAAATGAAATTTAACAACGAAAAAACAAATTTAACAACAAAAAATGAGTGGGTGACAAAAGAGATGACTGATAGCAGCAAGAAGCAAAGGCGATCAAATGATAGAATAGGTGATAGGCAACAAGAGAAAGAGGATGACTGACTAACAAAATAGGTGATAGACAACAACAAGAAGCAGAGGTGATTGCCTGATGGAATAGGCGATAGACAACAAGAACAACAAGGACGATCAATTGATAGAGCATGTGAAAGACAACAAGGAAAAACAAGGACAATCGATTAATAGAGCAAGTGATAGATAATAGGAGAAACAAGGATGATCATTTGATGGAATAGATGATAAACAACAAAAAAAACAAGGGAGATCAATTGATAGAGTAAGCAATAGACAATAGGAGAAATAAGGATGATCGATTAATAGAGTAGATGATAGACAACAATGAGAAGTAGAGGTGAATGCTTGATGGAATAGGTGATAGATAATAGGAATAAAAGGATGATTTATTGATAGAGTAGATGATAGATAATAAGGAAATAAGGGAGGTCAATTGATAGAGAAGATGATAAACAATAGATAAAATAAAGGTGGTTGATTGATAGAGTAGATGATAGATAATAGGGAAATAAGGATGACCTATTGATAGAATAGGTGATAGACAACTGGAATGAGAAGAGATGATCATTTGACAATAGAGATGATCGATAATATAGAGATGTAGAGAAGATCGATTGATAGAAGAGGTGATAGACAACAAGGGATTTTCATGAGTAGTAATTCCCTTTTACCAGTTCTAGAACTTTCACCATTTTTTAACATCATGTTCATTTTTTGATAAAAAGAAAAGAATTTTCATGTTTTTTTAACATCATGTTCATGTTCATTTTCCCTTTATATAGGTACAATGACACTTGTTGGTAATGGAAAGAAGGGAGGCCAATATTTTGATAAAAATAGTATCCTAAAATACTTTCATCATATATTGAAATCTAGTCAACCATCGACATCTACACAAATTCAAGGTACAAACACCTTTTACCTACTAAACAATTAATTTTTGTATACTATTAATTTTTTTATATAATGCCTTTCTTCATCAAAAAATGGTGGTTTTTTGGTTGATGGCTTTGGCCAGTGTTTATCTACCTATTTTTTTGTTTGAAAAATGTATTCTGTTAATTCTTTAATATAATGTGTTTTTACATCAAAAAATGATATAGAACACCTTTGTATGTAGAAAACACTATTGACCTTGATATGCCTCCACTTCAAGATATTCCCGATAATGAAATGCCTGCACATGAAAATTTTCTTAATGAAATGCAACAACATGAAGAGATTCCTGAAACTAACATGCCAAATAAAAAATAAAATGATCCTTCTCATACAATCCCCACTTCTAGGGAATCTTCTACTAAGAAACCTAAACATAGAAAGTTAACCAGGTGGACTATTGGAAGAACATTTCAGCTTGAATGATCATCAACATATCCATTTATTGAGCTAGTGCAACTAGAGAATAATAATGATATACCAACAAAATGTAGATGCATGATTTGCAGTTGGAAACTCGAAAAGGATCATAAGATGCAACTTAAGTTGGATACAATAGAAAAATATTGTGGAAAAGTTTATCTAATAATAAAAGAAAGTGATGGAACAACTAAGAAAATAATTAGGTGGAAGGATGCATCAGAATGCGTACATGTCAGATATGCATAAGAATATGAAAAATAATTGAAACAACAACAAACTCTTGTTGAGAAGGGTGGAACGATTCAAGCCCAATTTCAAAAAATTCATAAGACCACTTTAGCTTCAAAAAGTTTGCAGTTTGTTGTTGTATATACTATTCTTAAAAAGGGTAGACCTATGTCTGATTTCATTGATTATAAACATCTATTTCAACTAGTTGATGTGTAGAACCTTCCCAGTGCCCATTGGTCAGATCGAAGTGGTTGGGAAATGACAAAATATCTCTCATTGGTTGAGAAGGAGGACCTTAGAGAGAAAGTAAAACATGCCAAATTTATTTCACTTTCAATTGATGAGGTAACTATTGTTGACAACACATCTTGGATTTGCATGCATGTTTACACATTGGAAAATCATTTAAGGCAACCTCATTTACTTGCACTACATAAGATGGTGAGAAATTGTAATGCAAAAAACCTTTACAATGTTGTTGTAACTAGTTTAAAGGACATAGCAGGAATGAATGATATAGAAATAGCCACTAAGTTAATATGTGTCGGAGTTGATGATGTTGCTACAATGCAAGGACACATGAATGGTCTTTGTGTTTGACTACAGACATCAATTACCCCATATTTGATCCCTATTCATTGCATGGCTCATAGAATGAATCTTGCATACAAAATTGTGAGCACATTTGAAAATGTCATGAGAGTGGAAGAACTTGTCCATGAAATTCATGCTTATTTTTTATGCAATCCAAAAAGATTTTTAGAGTTTCAATAGTTTGCACTAGGAGTTACTGAAGGTAGAAAATTGTTAAAAGATGTAGATACTAGGTGGATTTCATTGTTTCAATCGACATATAGAGTTTTCAAAGAATATCAATCCTTGGTAGGGTTTATGTATGCAAATCATAGGGTAGTTGATAAGGCTAAATATTTGCTATACCATATGACTGACTTGGAAACACTTCTCACATTATGTGGTATTCTTCCAATGTTGGAAGAAATGAATACTTTGATTAAACTTGCACAACAAAGATCAATTTATATTATTGATTTCATCAGGATGAGAAAACAAATATGTATGCATATTGATATGTTGTACACATTTGGTGAAAGTTTTATGGATCCCATGTTTGAGAGTTGGAGAACTTTAACAAACATCAATGATCCTAAAAGATTTTTGAAGTTCAACATCAATGATCATCTTTGTATTAATGTCCATAGAAAGGAGATACCTTTATATTGTTTTGAAAAGTGATCAGATATAGCTACAAATGAAGTTGAACAAATACCCATAACATACAATGGATTTGATGTAGTTGTACACAATACAAAGATTAAATTGAGAAAAATAGCAAAAACCTTGATAAGAGAAATAAGAGATCATTTTCAAAGAGATGAATTACTTGAGGCTATGGGTGTGGTTAACCCCATGTTTTAGGATCCTTGTATTGAATACAATAATATAAGTGATTTGTTTATCAAATACATGGGCACTCTTGTTAAGCATTTCACTAAACGTGTGGAAGTCAATGGTATTGAAATCAATGGTATTCTCAATAAAGATATTTTGATAAAATAATCAAACTATTTTGGAATGACAATGGTTGATCAAGTTTCATGATTGACTAACCATCATGAGCTAGGTTCTATTACATGATTGTGGAAAAAATTGTATCCTAGTAGTGTTTTACAAGATACGATCAGTGAATATTTTCATTTATATGAATTATGTCAAATGATGATTTTGGGATCTATGGAAGATGAAAGGGTGTTTAGTGCATTATCTTTTGTAAAATCTAAAGTTCGCAATAGGTTGGATAAAAATTTGAAAATTTGTTTGAGAGTATATGTGTCAACCTATGAGGTGGAACAATATCCTTATGATAGAGCTTTGGCATATTGGAAATCTCTAGCAGATAGAAGAGGTATCATGAATACTCATGATGATGAGGATAATGATACTTGTAGTGATCAGGTTGTAGAGACACAAAGTTTAGGTATGCATACAGATGATTTTGGACAATCTAAAAAGTGTTTGTTTCAACTTCCTTCATTGTAATATATGGAAGATTTTAAAAGTTTAATATATTTCACATTATTTGTTATCAGTTTTCTATTGGATTTTGAAAATTGACTTTTCGCTTTACTAAAACTATGAAATTTATTTGATTATGTGTATATGTTCATAAAATTTTTGGTTTGATATCATATCATTGTTATTGGATTGTGTCTATTTTCAAAAAATTGTATGTTTTATATCATAGACGTGTTATTGGATTTTTTGTATATGTTCATAAAATTGTATATTTTATATTTAAGCCTTGTTATTGGATTATCTGTCTATGATATTTAAATTTTATATTATATGTGTATTTTATAAAGCCTTTATGGCTAAGCAAATATTTGTGTTGCAATTCAATCATTTAAAAAGTTTTTATAAAATAGAAGAGAAGTTTTTACCTATGTCCATCTTGACTAGCAATTCATTTATAATTGACAATCATTTATTGCATCCACATTAACAAATTAAAACATCATAATTTTTAAAATTCCATGGTTTCAATGGTAAAAAAAAAATAAAAATTTAAAACATATTATTTTTTGGAAAAATGTTTATTCTCTTTTATTAATTTGAAAGCATATTTTTACAATTTACAAAATTGTTGACTGCTATACAACAAAAGTTACAATCAACTATTGAGCTTTCTTCTTCACTTTCTCAATCTATTGGGTGCTTGAAGCATCTTTTGGATCTTCTTGAGGTTGAGGTTGTGTTTCCTCAATAGTTTCCTCTTGCAGTGCACCAACTCTTAACAGACCTTCTTCCATTATGTTCAAACCCACTAACAACGCCCTTTCTTCTTTTGCAGGATCTTCCTACAATGTTGTACCCATTTATTTCTCCTTTTGTTTAAGCAAAATGTCAGGATCCAAATCATTTTCTTTGATGATCTTCCTGAGGGCATTGTTTTCCCTTATTATGTATTGCAATCGTTCTTTTAATTTGATAGTTGCTTGTAGACTTTTTTTTGTGGTTTTTAAATAAACTTTCATGTTGTTCACCTACTTCTTCAGGTATTCAAAATTAGACTGCAAAAGAGAAGAAAAATATGTCAATATAAATAAACAAAATATATGTAAAAAGAAATAAACTTCTCTTACACATAAAACATATGACTTACGTCAACATCTCTTGCAACTTCCACAACTTCTACTTTTTCTTATCAGTAGCCCATTGGTTGAAATATGCCTGGGCTTCGACATTGAGGTTTTCTAACCTATTCAAAATAATTTCTAGAATTTCATCATTGTACTTGGAGGTAGCCTTCACCTTGCTAGATTCAGCCTGATGTAACAAAGCATCAAGCTTTTGTGGTTCATTCTCCACCAATGAAAAATGTCCTATCTTTTTGAAAAATTTTTATATCAAGCATTTATTTCTTTGATCAAAACCTTTGCCTGATATTCCCAATATTTTAATTCTTCAATATCTAAAAGAAGACTATCTTTGATTATTGCTTCACAATTATAAGCTAATAAAATATCTTCTAAAAAATTAACTTTCTCATCATTAGTGAGAGGATGAGGGGTGGTGGTTTGATGGGTAGGGGATGAGCTAAGTGCAGTGGTAGCTAACCTGATAGTCTCTTGTGCTTCATTATACTTTTGTGGATCTTGAAGCACATCAGTGGCCTTGAAAGACAAATATTCTAGAATGGTGCCCTGAAAAAGATAATCCTCATCAAGAGGAGGATTAGGCAATTCTAAAATGTCGAGTATACTTGAGATATTTCCAAGGGAAAATGTCGAGAAATCTAACATAGTCTATGTCTAACTTAGTGCTCATCCTTGACCCATTGGAGAAAGGAATTGTTTCCCACGCATGCGTTGTTGGCCTCTCATCAATGGTTGTTATGGTGGAGGCGGTGGAAGCATCACTTGTCTTCTTCTATGGATTAATTCAGTCGACTCCCCTATAAAATTTTACATTAAAATTTTAATTAAAACTATTGTAAAAAAATAATGCAATAAAATTAAATTTAGTTTAACTACACTTACTAGAGGAAGATGTGACCTGTAAAGCTAATTCCATCCTCATTGATGGATCCATTTGACGTTGCTTTGAAAACATATAAAAAATTTATTAAACTAATTATAATTTTAAATCAATAAAATACATAATATTAAACAATAGTTTTGAATAGTAAGGTTACCTATTGCATGCGAGGGTTGGTCGACTTCTTCAACATCAACTAAAATATTTTATGAAATTAATGGAGGTGCATGAGGAAGAGGTGAGGAAGACCTAATACATTTTGTAGATCTTGCAAGTCTTGGTGTTGATTCTGACTGCATGTCAGAATCTCTAATGGCTTCTTGCATGTGACCCCTTATGGCGACCTCCCTTCGAGTAGAAGAGGTGGATGCTTTTCTTTGCATTCAAGCACAAATTAAAAAAAAATTATTTGAAAATAAGAATATTGAGTTTATTCAAAAATTTAATTTTACCTATAGTTGTTGGACTATCAGACCAATAGTGATCAAGTTGGGGTGCATTGAGGTAGGAGGTGGGGTATCTTGCACATTGTAATATGCTTCATAAAAAAAATAAATAATAAAATTGGTGGTTGTTACACATGCATTAGGTTGTCTATGAGCATTGAGGAGATCTTGTTTAATGTGGTTCAAAATGTAGGTGCTCTAGTCAAATTTGGTGTCCCCAAGACATCAAACCAAATAGGCCAATGCCTAGAATGGAATGTTTATAGTTCTTCCTTGCAAAATAATTCTCGCTTGGAAGAATTCAATGCAAGCATGAAGAAACTTGTCTGAAATGCTTGCAATATTTAAGCCCCTTTTGGACTTAGTAGAGTGAACTACAAAAAAATTATAGGACAACATTATTAGTTGAGAATTATTATAAGATAAAATTAACTCTTACAAAAACAATATTTGAAATATGTAGAGTTATACCTCTCAAAAATTTTGTTGAGAGATCGTAGTTGCTCTCTAGGTATCTTTTATCATCGTCACTTAAAATGTACTGATTTGTGATGGGTTGAGCATCCTTGTGTGGTAGCCCTATTAGTCTCTACACGTTTGAAGGTTTCATAGTGAAAGAAATATTCTTGTTGTCAATGGTCATCTAGACAATGGACCCATCATCATCATAGGAGTTAACAATACTTTGCAATAAATTGATATCGATGTTGTACTGCACCATTTTTATCAATCTTGCAAGACCAGAGTGTTCAACCCATGAGGTATCATGTCTAGGTGTGTTCAAAATATTAGAAATGTTAGGGCAAAGATAGTTTTTGAAGGAAACCTTTGAAGGAATAGGAGAGGAAGAGCTAGCCATTTGGAAGGATGAGGGCTTAGGGTATTATGGATGTATTGATCTTTGTTGTAGATATTTAGTGCTCTAATTTGGGCTATGAGGGAAAATATTTGAGGGATGTTTGTTGCTTTGATCTATGTTGTAAGGGAAAAAGCAAAAAAAATTGTTTATGCCTTTTTATAGAAGTCTGCATGCATGAAGTAAATGCATGTTTGACACATGGTGACATTTATGACATGTGGTAACATTTAATTGAAACACTTGTAGGTGATGATAACATTCCTCTAATAGTTTATTTTTCATCCAATTTTTTTGTTGTTTGGCATCCATTTTTTGTTGTTTGTCATTAGATTTTGTTGTCTGTCGTTTAGTTTCTTTTGTTGTTTGTCATTCTTTGGTTGTTTTTCGTCTAATTTTGTGTTGTCTACCATTCGATTTTTGATGTTTGTCACCCATTTTTTGCTATCTATCATCTGATTTCTTTTGCTATATGTTATACTTTTTGTTTTCTATTATCTAATTTTTTCTTGTTTGTCATCCATATTTTATTGTTTGTCACCCATTTTTTGTTGTTCGTTGTCCAATTTTATTGTCTATCATTTGGCATCAATTTTTTTGCTATCTATCATTTGATGTCTAATTTTTTGTTCTCCATCGCCCTTCATCTAGTATTTTGTTGTCTATCATCAATTGCCTATCATCCAAGTTTTGAAATATTATAACAAATTTACCACACTTTTATAAATTCTCATGGAAAAAAATTCCATCTCTTTTATATGAGTTTGGACATGATTCACCTCGATTTCAAAACAAATTTACCTTATTTTTATAAATACATTTTTGTGTCCGACCCCTTATGTATAACCCTATCTTTAGCCATTTTCAACAACACTACAATTGATCGAGTCCACTAATGGAACACCTAGGAAGTGGGACAAAGGAGTCATTGTTGGTGGAATGTTCCACTCTAGAGTCACAACCCATGCTTAAGGGTATGACCCAAACTTAAGGATATGATTGTATGGAACCAAGAAAGGCATGAGATCGTGAGGAAGGCTTGTGCAATATTTTGGTATTTTTTTGACATTCCCTTCAATGTGGCAAGGTCTCTATATTGTTAGGGAATGGTAGATGCCTTCACCATTTGTGATCCAAGATTTAAGGTGCCCATGTATGATGATTTTAAGGGCCATTTCCTTTAGGAATCTATGGAAGATATCCAATTTTTTGTTAAAGAACAACACAAGATATGGAGAAAAATGAATTGCACTATCACATCCAATGGGTGGACTGATGGGAAGAATAAAACTTTAATTAATTTTTTGGTTGCTTCTACAAGAGGAATTGTGTTCCTAAAGTCAATGGATGCATCAACACAAGTTAAGAGTGCCAAAATGAGGAGATTGCGTTGTAGGCATAGTTGAGAAATATGCAAAAAATCCTGATTCAATCCAATTTTTCCCGATTCACAGGCTAGCCGATTTTTTACCAATTTTTGACAATTTTTTTTCTTGAAATGCACGAAAAAAAAAAATTCAATGAAAATTTACATTTTCTTCAATTTTTTCAATGAAAAAATATTGATTTTTTGTCAATTTGTCCCTGATTTTTTGTCGATTCTCAAATTTTCCCCATTCTTTTTCATGTTGATTTTGATCCGATTTCGATTTTCTCAACTATGCTTGTAGGTAAGGGAGGAGAATGTTATCCAAGTTATCATATAAAATGCAATACAGCCATACATGGGTTCTCCAATTAATAAGGGAGTTTACTAATAGAAGGGAGCTTATGCAAGCTAGAGCTACATGATTTGCCACAAGCTTCATTACATTATGGAACCTCCTTGATGCAAAGGGGGCATTGAAGAGGATGTTTGTGAGCATGAAGTGAAATGAAGAAGTTGTTGCTAAATATCGACTATCTAGTCAAGGCCAAAAGGTGTACAATTATGTGTTTGATGAGCCCTTATGGACAACTATGAATGAGGTAATTAAGGTACAATTTTTTTCCAATTGTAAATTTTAAATTGTAATCCAAATTTTAAATATCTAAGTTGCTTGGAAAGCTATGAATGAGGCAATTAAGCTATGAGACTTAAGCTGATTTTTTTCTTTATTTTTTATAATTATCTATTTACAAATTTTAAATTGTAATCCAAATTTCAAATAGCTAAGTTTCTAACAATAACTAAAATCTCTCATTTGATTTCAAGTGTTAGAGCTTTTGGTGATGAGGAACATGCATGACATTGTTTGTAATTAAAGTTTAGCCCCTTGGATCACGTTGGATCATGACTTGTAATTCACGTGTAGTCCCTTTTGGCTCATGTAGGCCAAGGTTAGTTAAGTGGTTGAAAAATCTTTGGCACTTTAGGCCATTCAATGGGCATGGGTTACATGAATCTTCAAACTCACAAGGATTAGCCTTTGGCAGGGATCTTATGAATGCCTTACACTTGTCTTGTTTTTGTAACCACTTGAAGGAATTTGGTGCTATTTAAGCACCTTCCTCCATGTAATATTCAACTTCAATTTTAAAACCATATTATTGGTATCAAAGCATCAAGGAGGCTATGGCAAAATTGTCAACTTTGTCTTGATAGGTGCTAAGCTCTAGGTCAATTTTGGCTAGTACCCATTCCTTGGATTAGTGGTGCATTTCATCTTAGATCAAACCAATGTTTGTATCACCATTAAAGCTCTAGAGTGTAGACGCAAAACAATTGACTATCAACACCTATTTGAAGAAGCAGTTATGGGAATTGTAGCTATAATAGACACCCCTGTTTGCACTATTTTTTTTACTGAAAACTAATTTTTCATTCACATAGTAACATAGCACTGTAATAACCCTAGTTTGGGACTATTTGTTTTTTTGTTTTTTTTTTAAATCTGAAAACTAATTTTTTCATTCAAATAATAAACATAGCTTCAAATTGGGCGGCTTCTACCAAGCCCATTTAGATTACAATGAAATTGTAGATATATTTAATTCTTTATCAGTATTCAATTGACATCAAATACAATGAGATTCAATAGGAAATACATATATCTCAGACCTGGAATTTAAACTTAGCGTTGATCAGTCAATGTATGAAGGTATGAAATGACCATACAATGAGATATAGACCTTCAGATTCACCGTTTAGTGCTATTGTAGACAAACAGACCTAGCACCTCAATTTTAAGACCTTATTCAACTTCAAATCTGCATCCTTTTGAATGGCACAATTTTTCAAACAAAGGTACAACCTCCCTAAACTGTACAACCCTCCTTGAAATTTACATAATCACCTAAAAATGTACAAAATATTCTTAAAAGGGTCGCCCATCTAGTCCAAATTAGATGCCAAAACGCCCATAACAAATTTTGAACAGGATTAAGAGCAATGAGCCAATGTAAGGTTCTCTAGTTATGTCCATAATGGAATGGCCAGATCTGGAAATGCACACTTCACACCAAAAACTAAAAATCTAACTCCTACCCACTTCATTCAAACAAAAAATAAGACAACCCAGATGATCATTTTCTGCACACCAAAAACTTCAAAATCTTCAAACCCTAACATCCTAAAAATTAAAGCCCCAATGAGTTTCCTGAGATGAAAATTCCACAACTAGCTAGGGTGGATCTCTCACCATCGAAACTAGTTAATCCTATAGAGGGTTTTTATCCTCAACAAGCCCTATTCAAATCTCCTGGAAGAAATTCGGTAGCATTCAGTTATGTTGTCAAACTTGGATGGTGAAAATGAGAGCAAGTAGCTGTATAAATAGACCCCACGTTGAGATTTCTCCTTCTGGGCGCCAATGTGGGATTAAACTTAAAACATGTTTGCCTTAATGAGTCCCACACCCCCTTTTATCTCCCTAGGCATGTTTTTTTTGAGGGGTCAACAACTTAACATAACAACATAAAGTCACTTGAAAATTATAAAGTAACTTAACATTATAAACATGAAAATATTTCCTTTATGTACTAAAAAATGCTCTCTTTCACCTGAAATGGCAAAAAGGACCCGAATCCAATCACTGAGATATGCCACTACCACTGCCAGAAATAGAAAGGCTAGAAATAGCAACTTACTAAAAATAATAAACTGCCAAGAAACACCATGAAATTGTAGAATTCAAGTCGCTCAAGACTCATGAGCTCCCTAACCATCACTGCTTAGCCTACAGGAATCCAAGAATATGCTAAACCACAACACCTGACTGACAGCTTAGAAAGGGGACATTACAGTCCACCCTTCCAAAATATTGCTTGTCCTTTCTCTGCAACTGGCTGCTATGAAACCTGTAACTTTGTCATCATGTCCTTTATCTACAATGGCGTTAGTAAACTCAACTAATTTTTCATCATATGCATTAGCTTCTTTAGTCTCATCTAAGCAACTGGCAAAATTAGAAATTTCATTTGGTAGGTTCAAATTTGAAACCATGTATGCTATTTGGTATTTTTCCTCGTGCACAATTTCATCATCAAGAGTTGCATGCATGACTAAGGACTCATTTTGGCATTTGGTCATACATACCTCATGTGAAATATCACTTTCTTCATCACACATTTTTTATCTGATTTCTTCTTCTACAAATACCTTTGTTTTTTCATCTTTATTATCATGGTGTCTTGATACTACGTTCAATTTTTTAGACTCTTCCCTTGCAAACTTCAGAAACAAATACCTTTTGAAGTTTGAATCCTTCATAATATCAAATATCTTTTGCATATCATACTGAACTTCACCCCAAAACTTATAATCAACCGACGATGCCATCATGAGTTCAAACTTAACCACATACTGACAAGAAATGACTGCGCTCGGATACCACTGCAATAGACACCCCTGTTTGACTTTTTTTTTTACTAAAAACTAATTTTTCATTCACATAGTAACATAGCACTGTAATAACCCTAGTTTGGGACTATTTGTTTTTTTTTTTTAATTTGAAAACTATTTTTTTTCATTCAAATAATAAACATAGCTTCAGATTAGGCGGCTTCTACCAAGCCCATTCAGATTACAATAAAATTGCAAATATATTAAATTCTTTATCAGTATTCAATTGACATCAAATACAATGAAATTCAACAAGAAATACATATATCTCAGACCTAGAATTTAAACTAAGCGTTGATCAGTCAATGTCTGAAGGTATGAAATGACCATACAATGAGATATAGACCTTCAGATTCATTGTTTAGTGTTGTTGTAGACAAACATACCTAGCGCCTCAATTTTCAAACCTTATTCAACTTCAGATCTGCATCTTTTTGAATGGCACGATTTTTCAAATAGAGGTACAGCCTCCCTGAACTGTATAACCCTCCTTGAAATTTACACAATCACCTAAAAATCTATAAAATACCCTTAAAAGGGTCACCTAGCTAGTCCAAATTAGATGCCAAAATGCCCATAACAAATTTTGAACAGGATTAAGAGCAATGAGCCAGTGTAAGGTTCTCCAGTTATGCCAAGAATGGAACGGCCAGATCTGGAAATGCACACTTCACACCAAAAACTAAAAATCTAACTCCTACCCACTTGATTCAAGCCAAAAATAAGACAACCCAGATGATCATTTTCTGCACACCAAAAACTTCGAAATCTTCAAACCCTAACATCCTAAAAATTGAAGCCCCAATGAGTTTCATGAGATGAAAACTCCACAACTAGCTGGGGTGGATCTCTCACCATCGAAACTAGTTAATCCTGCAGAGGGTTTTCGTCCTCAACAAGCCCTGTTCAAATCTCCTGGAGGAAATTCGGCAACATTCAGTTATGTTGTCAAACTTGGATGGTGAAAATGAGAGCAAGTAGCTGTATAAATAGACCCCACGTTGAGATTTCTCCTTCTGGGCGCCAATGTGGGATTAAACTTAAAACATGTTTGCCTTAATGAGTCCCACGTCCCCTTTTCTCTCCCTAGGCATGCTTTTTTTTGGGGGTCAACAACTTAACATAACAACATAAAGTCACTTTAAAATTATAAAGTAACTTAACATTATAAATATGAAAATATTTCCTTTATGTACTGAAAAATGCTCTCTTTCACCTGAAATGGCAAAAAGGACCCGAATCTAGTCACTGAGAGATGCCACTGCTAGATATCAAAATGTCAAAATATCCCAAAGCAACTTGCAATAAATTGTTGTCATCGACATTGACTCTAGATATCCACTCTTCTAGTCTCAACCACATCCATGTTTGGGCATGCACACGAGGATACCACCAACTAACATCATCTACATGATAAATGTTGTAAATTTTAGTCATAGGGAGATTCATGAAGCATTGATTGGTTGTGGAGTGCTCAAAATAAGCTATCTTGATGAAATACCCAAAAATTGTTCAACATGGATGTGAATAGATCCTAACTTGCAAATTGAAATGTAGAAATTAGTCAGCATTAGAAACTTCATCAATATTTTAAAGGTTGTTCTTGAGTGACTCCAGGTGAATTTTAGTCAACTTGGGCAGGGCATTCCAGTTTGTAACAAAACATGAGTGACACTATTTAAAATCTCCCTATTGAAATACCTCTATGCTTAGCTAATTGGCATATTTATTATTGACTAAAGCTAATTGGAAAATGCCCGCTAACAAGCACGAATTGATTGGATACAAAAATGATGGATGACAATGTTTAAACCGATCAAACAATGATTGTTGGGTATTCAAATCAGGTTGCTCCTTTTATACCCTGTTATCCCACATGTATAGGGTGTGAGAAATTTTGGCCATTTAAAGGTGTTTTTGGGTGGCTAAAGAAACAACTATCTAGGGTGGTTAGAAAAATACCACACATGACCATTTCGATAGCTAAATTGGTGTGTTGACTATTAGTCTGACATGCGGTTCGAAAAGGTTTTTGATTGGTTGACTTCTTGATTGGACACATGTTGAAGGATTGGTTGTGATTGACCTTTGAAGGTTTTGAATCATCCGTTGGTGCCAAATTCGAAAAAGGAGGTGAAAATTTCATAAAATTTAAAATTTTAATTATTTAAAAAGGTTTTATCACTTTGACGAAAACCTTTAAAGAATAAACAAATTTCAAAGGGTAAGGGTAATTTGGTTTTCCTTGCTGATTAATTAAGTAAATTGCTTAAATAATTATTAGATTGTGCTATTTTTTACCTCTTCATTAAAACCCATATTTGAAGCGATAAAAAAAAGTAATTTGTACAAAAATATTTTGTAAAATTGAGTGGAAAAGCACAAAATAGTACCCCTATTGTGAAATTTTGGAGATAAAATTGTAACTTTCAAAATCAAACAAGTTTTTGTAGCCCTTAAGTTCAGGGTTTTTTTATTTTAGGAACCTTCAAAATTTGTTCCTAATAAGTGCCTAGAAAAGGGGTAAAACTTTTGCAAACCATTTTGAGTGTTTTGATAGCTTGGCTTATACTTGGTTAGCAATGGCTTTTGATTTGGTCGATCAGGTGACCACATTGGCCTAAATAATTAGTTTATTGACTAATAAATTTTAGGATATAACAATTCAAAACACTCCTAATGATGTGAAGATCCATAACAATGGTCTTCAAAATAAGGCTAAATGTGAGGTTAAGTCTTATGATGGATCTAAAAACCCTGATGTCTTGGCAAGTTGGATCTTAGATATAGAGACTTGGTTCCCCTACATAGAAAATCCTATTGAAGAGAAGGTCCTCTTCACTAAACTTAAGGTTTTAGGTTTGGCAAAAATCTTGATTATGGAAAAGAAACAAGGCCAAAATTCAATTGAAAAATGATATGACCTGATAAAAGCTTTGAAGAATACCTTCCATTCATCGAACTATGAGAATGATCTCAATGCAAATTGGTACATATTCAGACAACTAACAATATGTTTTTACAAGATTACATTTTACAGTTCAAAAGGTTGAGACTTATTCTTGGAGTGAAATATCCAATAGAGTTAGTCATCATCAAGTTCACAAGTGGTTGTAGGAATAGGTGTCTAGGGAGTTGAAATTCACTCGGATGCCACATTCAACCATTTGCTTATTGCAGAGGAGAAAGTTGGTGCTCAATCTGTAGGTACTTCCAAGGTACCAAATGAACAACAACCACATAAGATGAAGATGTCTTATTTGTCTTCTTCTTCTCCTCTTTTCTCTTCTTCATATTCTCCTTCTTCTCTCAATGGCAATAAATTTTGTAATAATTATAAAATAAGAGGTCATATGGAGTGATATTGCTTTAGGAAGAAGAAAAATCTCTTTGTACAATCTCAAAATAAGGAACCACAAGATGGTCCCATTGTGATTTCAATAGAGGATAGTGTATACAATAAGCTTAGGGGAAAGCTAAACAATGGAACCCTAATGTCTCATCACTTGACTAAGAATACCCATGACAATTTGTTCATCACGAGGACCCACCTAACCCATAATTTTTCTATGAGTTGTATCCTTGACAAAGGATCACAAAATAATTTAATTGCAAAGTTTGTTGTTGATAAGTAGTTGCTTGTGGAATATCATCCTTTTTCCTACTCACTAGGATGGAAGGATAATTATTTCACTTCATATATCACATAGACGTGCATGGTGCCCTTTGCACTTGACCCACATTTTATGGTAGAGTAACCTGTGATGTGACTTTGATGGATTGTTGTGGTATAATTCTTGGCAAGCACTATTAGTATGATAAGAGGACTCAGTATGATGCTTTTCAAACACACACACATTGCATCATGAGAATAATATATTTCTTATTCATAGTATTAAGTATACCACACTTTTGTTGTGCTCCATTTAGCCACAAAATATTACATTAATCTTTATCAGGCCACAGGATACACTAGCACCAGTTGCACCATCTTCTCCTTATAGAGTCAATTCCTCCTTCATCATCGACTTTTCTTGTTGCTCCTTTTTTACCTGCTATACCCACTTCAAACAGATAGGTTCCTACTCCATAGAATACTTAGTAGCATTCACAATAGACCATTGATTGACATCGTATTCCTCATCTAATAAATGTGGTACCTAACTTCCAACTTTTGCTTGATATAAATAGAGTGTTTGACACAAAGACTCATAAATCGACAAGGTTCTTCCACATCATACCTTGTCATCCACCGTGGTCAGCTCCCACACCTAGTTCGATGGATATTTTCTTGCTCTATTGAAAGCATTGGGGTCCAAAGCTTATATGGTGGGAAGGAATGATGAGGAACACACATGACATTATTTGTAATTAACACGTAGCCCCTTGTATCATGACTTGTAGTTAACCTATAGTCTCTTTTGGCTCACATAGGCTAAGCTTAGTTAAGGGGTTCGCTAACCTTTGGCATATTAGGCCAATCAATGGGCATGGTTTGTGTGAATCTTCAAACTCACAAGGATTAGCCACTAGAAGGGATCTTGTGAATGCCTCACACCCACCTTGTTTTTATAACCACTTGAGGGGTTTTGGTGTTGTTTAAGCACCCCCCTCCATGAAATATTCAATTTCAATTTTAAACCTATATTATTTGGTGAGGGTTCTCTATCTTGTCAATGGGGAAAGATCACCAATGGGATACCTATATGAGATCATGGATAGGTCCAAAGAGGCAATTACCTCATTTTATAACTATTCCAAGCCCAAATACAATCTCTTTTGAGAATTAATTGACCGATGATGAACGTCTAAGCTCCATAGCCCACTACATGTAGTGGGCTACTACCTCAACCTCAAATTCTTTTATGATGATTCATTAGAGGTAGACTATGAGGTGATGGTGGGCCTTCAACAATGCCTTACCCAAATGGTGCTAGATGAGGACACTTGCAATATGATACAAGATGAGTTGCAAGATTACAAGAGATGTGAAGGCTACCTTTTCACAAACCCATAGTGCATTAGAGAAAGGGCAAATTAGAGGCTAGAAAACCCTTATGAATCAAATTATTATTTATTTCTTTATTATTAATTTTTAAACTAATATCAATCTACAATTGTACATAATTATCAAATTCATTTTTTCTTAGCATTTTCTAGATTTATGGTGGGAGGACTTTGATTCTTATATGCCCAATCTTTAGTACTTTACCATCAAAATTTTATGTTAACCATACAATGCTTCGGATTGTGAGTAAAATTGGAGTATGTTTAAGTACATTCACTCCAAATAAGTACAGTAGGTTCACACAACAAAAGTTGAATGAGCATGTATTTGTTCATTACAACCTTCACCTCCACCACAAAAAAATTGTAGAGTAAAATCATGGAGCCATTGATTTAGATGAGATTGATCCATCGTTTGAATGGATCACATAGCCAAAGGAGAAGCAGTAGGGGCCTCTCTTTTCAATGGATGATTTTGAAAGTATGGTAGAGTAGTTAGCAACAAAGGTAGAGGAAGAGGCATGTGTAAAAAGAGAAAGTATTAGACCTTTAGCTAGGGCAAAGGACAAAGATATTGCTAGATGCTAAATAGATTAGTTGACTATTGTAGTGGGCCTATGAGATATTTTGACACATTTTATACTTTTTTATATGATAATTGATACAAAAATATTACTTGGCCTTAGAATAGTTGAATATTGTAGTGGGCCTATGTGGAATTTTGATACATTTTATATGATAATTGATACAAAAATATTTATTTTGAAAAATAATTTGAAAATTTTATATTAAAACAAAGATCATTTACAAGTTGGGATGAAACTCGTCCTAACCTTAATTGACGAGAACACTTGTTTATAATAGTAAAATGAGATATGCATTGGAGCCAAATCTCCTAAACCATATATTTGCAATGGATGTCCAAATTACCTAAACACTGGATTTGTTCACCAACTTGCCTAATCCTCTCATCCTCAATAGCCATGTCACTGTGCCATTGAACCCCTACCTCCTTCTCAATACCGATCTTAGCCAGGAAGTCTATCACTTTATTTGGAGCTCTACCTATATAACGCGTAATCACATCATTTAATTCCTTTCACAATTCCTTAATTTGGGTGACAAGAATCCTCAACCTCCATGTCTCCAAAGCAAAGTTCCTCATGCAATCTAGAGCTCCTACCAAGATTTGAGAATTTGATTCTATGATTATCCTCCTATAATCTTGTCTTACTACCCATATAGAAGCAAATTTGATAGCTAAGGCTTCTACTTCATTGTTCGTGTCCCTGTCCAAGTCTTATAGTTCCTAATAGAGCACTATCCCAACATGATTCCTGCAGACCACTCCAATTCTAGCTATACCCAAATTACCTTTTAGAGTTCCATCAGTATTAATTTTAATCCAACCTTTTGAGGGTGGTTTCCAAATAGCTTTGTCCTACCCCTCTTGCACTTTGGCTTCCTTCTCCATCATCCCTATATCAGCCTAAGTTTCCTCTTTAGCATACACTACCACAATTTTCATGACTTTGCTCTAATTAACTTGCCAAACACCATCCAAGGATAAAAAATATTTCTTTAAAAATTCTGCCATTTCTCTCCAACCACACTTTCTACCAAATAAAGTTTAATCCAAGCTTCCACCCAATACGAAGAGCTTCATATTTAAATCTACCACTCTTCCATACAAAAAATATTACTTGGAATTAATTTTTTTTTTAAATTGACGTGTTTTTCATTACTTTCATGTGTAGTTTAAGGTTTATCACTTATAGTATTAATTTTTGGATTTGTGTAATGCATAGAAAAAATTCCAATAACACACATTTTTTTAGTTTTTTTTTTTCCTCAAGATTTTTTTTTTGTAGAGTTTGAGTCCAAATCAACACTTGGCCTTGTTGAGTCTGACTTTTCTCTATTATGATGCTCACCATTGTCTTGCTAACATTCAGATGCTCATAGGTCTTTAGTTTGTGCTAGGGAGTGTCCTTGATCTATTTCATGAATGTCTCTAGTGCAGATATTTTCTTTCTCTGATGTTGAAGCTTCATTGCTTGCTTTTAGTTCTTTCTTTTGACATACAATTTTTGCTTTAACCTGTAGTAGCTGATGTTTGTCTCTTTGCCAACTAGAGTTACCACAGATGTTTGTCTCTTTGCCAACTAGATTTATTGTATGAGCTGGCAATGTGGATTACCATTTGACATGCAATTTTTGCTTTGGCCTTCCTTTTGACACATAATTTTTGCTTTAGCCTGTGGTAGCTGATGTTTGTCTCTTTCCCAACTAGAGTTATTATATGAGCTTGCAATGTGTGTGTGTGTCTCCATGGCTTTCATAGCGCGCGTTATTGTCACAACCTTCTCAATTGCACGTCATTATAGCTCTTCTTGGTGCACAATGTTCTTTATTTCATTGTCACAACCTTCTCACTTGAACGTCATTATAGCTCTTGGTGCACAATGTCTGCTTTAGCTTATTGTGATCGATGCTTGTCTCATTCCCTAGTAGAGTTGCTATGTGTGGCTCCAACGAGTGTACTTTTGTAGCTTTGTTGTCAGCATTGGCATGCTTGGTGTGTTTGTTGCGGATTGTTCTTGATGCTAGGTTATTGTGTTGTGGGACTTGAGTGGTTTATAAACCCCAACACTTGCCATACTCTTTGCCAATGGGGTAGCAGGCTTAAAGGTGCAAGTCCTTTGTTTCACTTTGTGGGATTCCTCACCCCTATTAACATCGAGTTTGGGCATGTGTGTGGGGGCTGGTCCCCTAGCTTTCTAACCGGTTAATGCGATGATGCAAGTCTAATGATATATTCCATAATTGGAATCTACCTATCTATCTATCTTAAGCGGTTTTTATGTTATTGTTTTCATATATTTTCTTCTTGTGTAAATACTGAAACAAGCCATTTGTTTGCATCTCATAATAAGGAGATGACGAGAGTCGAGAGTCGAAGTGGTGAACACTATGACATATTCTTCCATACATAATAGAGAGTTAACTTCTCATGTTGGGCTATTTCTAATTTTTATTTTGTTCTCACGGTTATATAAGGCCTACTATTTATGGGCAGTTGGCAGATGTAGTTGAAAAATACTTTCATTTCTAAAAGAATTAGAAACTTGGTACTTATTCTCAAAACATTTCAAAGTGATTGAGAGTTCCTATACTGACTGAATATGTGTGAGGAGATACATAGCCATGTGTCAAAATCAAATATTTGATCAAATGTTAATTTTACATCTTTAATGAATTGCTTGCCTCACGGGTCGGTGAAGGGTGCCTTCACAAAGAAACAAACGATGTGGAGGCTGAACCAGATTTGTCAGACAACCAAATAAAGGCAACAAATATGTGATTGTGCTCCTATTCAACCAAATGTTGTGTTGAATAACTGTTGGGCAGAGTATTAACATCTATTGTAATGAACTGAATGTGCCCGAGATGTATAACATAATGTGCTTCAGAACAGAAACAACATGTGCACTATGATCCATTAACAATACATATTCCGATATATTTGCATAAGAAAACATTAATCAACACATGAAAACAGTAGCATAAAACAATCGCATAAGAGAACAACCCCAGCCCTAATGCTATGACAATGAAAGAATGACGTGCATTGTGCACCAAGAAGAGCTATAATGACGTGCAATTGAGAAGGTTGTGACAATGAAGGAATAACGTGCGCTAGAAAAGCCATGGAGACACACACATTGCAAGCTCATACAATAACTCTAGTTGGCAAAGAGACAAACATCAGCTACCACAGGCTAAAGCAAAAATTGCGTGTCAAAAGAAAGCACTAAAAGAAACCAATGAAGCTTCAACATCAAAGGAAGAAAATATCTGCACTAGAGACATTCATGAAATAGATGTGGTTGGAAAGAAATAGAGAAACCTTTCCATCCTTGGATGGCATTTGGTAGGTTATTTGGAGCAAAGTCATGGAAACTGTGGTAATGTATGCTAAAGAGGAAACTTAGGCTGATATAGGGACAATGGAGAAGGAAGCCAAAGTGCAAGAGGGGCAAGACAAAGCTAGTTGGAAACCACACTCGGAAGGTTGGATTAAAATTAATACTGATGGAGCTCTAAAAGGTAATATGGGTATAGCTAGAATTAGAGTGGTCTACAGGAATCATGTTGGGATAGTGCTCTATTAGGAAAGGGCCACAAACAATGAAGCAGAATCCTTAGCTATCAAATTTTCTTCTATTTGGGTGGTAAGACAAGGTTATAGGACGATAATCCTAGAATCATATTCTCAAATCTTGGTAGGAGCTCTAGATTGCATGAAGAACTTTGCTTTGGAGACATGGAGGTTAAGGATTCTTGTCACCCAAATTAAGGAATTGTGGAAGGAATTAGATGATGTGATTACGTATTATGTGGGTAGAGCTCTGAATAAAATGATAGACTTCCTGGTTTATATGGGTACTGAGAAGGAGGTAGGGGTTCAATGGCACAGTGACATGGTTATTGAGGATAAGAGGATTAGGCAGGTTGGTGAGCAAATCTAGTGTTTATCTAATTTGGACAACCATTGCAGATATATGATTTAGGAGATTTGGCTCCAATGCATATCTCATTTTACTATTGTAAACATGTGTTCTCGTCGGTTAAGGCTGGGAGGAGTCTCATCCCAAATTGTAAATGATCTTTGTTTTAATATAAAATTTTCAAATTTAAAAAAAAAAATGTGTATAATTATCATATAAAAAGGTATAAAATGTGTCAAAATTCCACATAGGCCCACTACAATAGTCAACTAATCTAATGCCAAGTAATATTTTTGTATCAATTATCCTATAAAATAGTACAAATTGTGTCAAAATCCCTCATAGACCCACTACAACAGTCAACTAATCTATTTAGTATCTAGCAATACCTTTGGCATTTGCCCTAGCTAAAGGTCTAATCCTTTCTCTTTGTGCTTGTGCCTCTTCCTCTACCTTTGTTGCTAACAACTCTACCATAATTTCAAAATCATCCATCAAAATGAGAGGCCCCTACTGTTTCTCCTCAGGCTCTGTGATCCATTCAAATGATGGATCAATCTCATCTAAATCAATGGCTCCATGATTTTACTCCGTAATTTTTTTGTGGTGGAGGTGAAGGTTGTAATGAACAAATACATGCTCATTCAACTTTTGTTGTGTGAGCCTATTGCACTTCTTTAGAGTGAATTTACTTAAACATACTCCAATTTTTCTCACAACATGAAGCATTGTATGGTTAACATAATTTTTTTATGGCAAAGCACTAAAGATTGGGCGTATAGGCATCAAAGTCCTACCATAAATATGAAAAAAGCTAAGAAAAAATGAATTTTATAATTTATGTAAAATTATAGATTGAGATTATTTTAAAAATAAAATAAAAAGAAATAATAATTTGGTTCATAAGATTTTTCGAACCTCTAAGTTGCCCTTTCATAAATGCACTATGGGTTTCTGAAAAGGTAGCCTTCACATCTTTTGTAATATTACAACTCATATTGTATCATATTGCAAATGTCCTCATTTGGCACCATTTGGGTAAGGAGTTGTTGAAGGCTCGACATCACCTCATAGTCAGCCTCAAATGAATCATCATAAAATAATTTGAGGTTGAAGTAGTACCCCACTACATGTAGTGGGTTATGGAGCTGAGAAGTCCATCGTCGATCAATCAATTCCCAAATGGGATTGTATTGAGGTAATTGCCTCTTTGGCCCTATTTTATGGCCTCATATAGGTATCCCATCAATGATCTTTCCCCATTAACAAGATGAAGAACCCTCACCAAATAACATGGATTTAAAGTTGAAATTTAATATTTCACGGAGGAGGGTGCTTAAACAACACCAAATCCCCTCAAGTGGTTATAAAAATATGGCAAGTGTGAGGTATTCACAAGACCCTTGCCAGAGGCTAATCCTTGTGAGTTGAAGATTCACATAAACCACACCCATTTATTGGCCTAATATTCCAAAGGTTAGCGAACCACTTAACTAACCTTAGCCTACGTAATCCAAAAGGGTCTACAATTTAATTATAAGTCATGATCCAACATGATCCAAGGGGCTACACGTTAATTATAAACAATATCATGTGTGTTCCTCATCATTCCTCTCCACCATATAAGCTTTGGACCCAATGCTTTCAAAATAGCAGGAAAGTCATGGGTCATCTGATGGTGAGATATCCATCAAGCCTAGTATGGAAGTTGACCACAATGGGTGACAAGGTATGATGTGGAAGAACCTTGTCGGGTTATGAGTCTTTGTGTCAAATACTCTATCTATATCAATCAAAAATTGAAAGTCAGGTACCACATTTGTTGGATGAGGAATACAATGTCAATCAATGGTTTGTTGCAAATGCTGCTAAGTCTTCTATGGAGTAGGAACCTGGTTGTCTGAAGTGGTTATAGTAGAAAAAATAGGAGCAACAGGAGGAGTCAATGATGAAGGAGGAATCTACTCCATGTAAGTAGAAGGTGGTGCAGCTAGTGTTGGTGTATCCTATGGCATGCTAAAGATTAATGCAATCTTATCTGGCTAAATGGAGCACAACAAAATTGTGGTATACTTAATACTATGAATAAGAAATATCTTATTCTCATGATGCAATGTGTATGTATTTTGAAAAGCATCATACTGAGCCCTCTTGTCATATTGATAGGGCTTGCCAAGAATTATACCACAATAATCCATCGAAGTCACATCATAGGTGACTCTATCCATAAAATGTGGGTCAATTGCAAAGGATACTGTGCACGTCTATGTGATGTATAAAGTGAAATCATTATCCTTCCATCATAGTGATTAGGGATAAGGATGAGGTTCCACAGGCAACTACAACCTATCAAAAATAGACTTCGAAATTAAATTATTTTGTGATCCATTGTCAAGGATACAACTGGTAGAAAAATTATGGGTTAGGTGGGCCCTCATGATGAAAAAATTGTCATGGGTATCTTTAGTCAAGTGATGAGACATTAGGGTTCCATTGTTTAGCTTTCCCCTAAGCTCATTGTATACTTTATCCTCTTTTAAAATCACAATGGGACCATCTTGTGGTTCCTCATTTTGAGATTGTACAATGAGATTTTTCTTCTTCCTAAAGCAATATGATTCCACATGACCTCTTCTTTTATAATGATTACAAAATTTCTTGCCATTGAAAGAAGAAGGAGAAGAGGAAGAAGAAGAAGAGAAAAGAGGAGAAGAAGAAGAGAAATAATACATCTTCATCTTATATGGTTGTTGTTGATTTGGTGCCTTGGAAGTGCCTACAGATTGAGCAACAACTTTCAATAACTAAATCTGAAAATGCAATATTCTATTTAGAAAATCTCTAACCATATTTGGTTGGCTTGAAGGATAGGTTATACCACTTACATTTCACAAGGAATTACCTCTATCAGAGGGAACTTTCTATGGACAACCACAAAAGCATCTTGGCAGACAACTTCAACTATTAGCGCAAACCAAAGAACAAATAGCCGAAGTTCAGTCATTTCAATGATACATAATAAAGGTGATTTTTTAGGTCCTAGCATAGCCAGGTGTATAAGACAACACAACTATCCATCTTCTATTTAATTTAAACTTCATCTGCCACTAATTTAAATAAAATAGAATATTATCTGTAGACTTCACCTGGTTTTTCTTTTAGCAAACATGCATAGTTGAACATTTAGTGACTAGGCATGGTGATACCAATAAGAATTGGAAACTAAATTGATGAATATGAAAACGTGAATTGACCATATTCAATAGTTGCACACATAATTTCCTTTGACATGATGTTAGAGATCACATCCAACAAGATTTCTAATAGGTAGAAGCATGCTTTTATACCTTACAAGAAAGTGTTTCTTTATTTTTTAATTTAGTATGGTTTAAAAAAATAAATAAAATACCAAAGGAAAGGACCAGACTCAAATATATATAGATATGTATAGTAACAAAGCAAACAAGATCCAATACCAATCACTATAATATAGATATACAAGGCCCAAGTAGGAAGGAGTCCCGTAGTAGGTCAACATCTCTGCAGTTTCCACACCAATGCTGAAGAGGGATGTAGTCCACCCTCCCAGTGAGGAGCCTGCCCTTGAGGTCTATGGATCCATTCTCAACTATGTTATTGTTGGTGATCTTGAGCAGGCGAAATTCATAGAAGGAACCTTGTTGCTCTATGGCTAAGCTGTGATGGATGATACTTCTAATATTTCCTCACTTTTTGAAATATGTATCTCCATGTGGTTGTTATTTATTTTATTTTTTAAAGTGATGATTTAAAGATTCAATGTGGTTCGCCATCCTTCCGTGATTAGAACGTAGAACCCACTTATATCATAAAAATGTATGGGGGACATGGCTTCTTACTAACAATAACTAGGAAATCAAGAGAACAATTTATAAGCCAATCTTTATTTCTACTTTGGATATATATATATATATATATATATATATATATATATATATATATATATATATATATTTATTTATTTATTTATTGTTGTTCAAGTAATAAATAAAATTAAAAAGGCAAGACAAAGAAAGTAGAAAAACATTGTCGTAAGGCTAGATTAAAATTAATAGAGCTACAAAAGGTAATCCATGAGTGGTCTGCAGGAATTATGTTGGGAAAACAATCTATTGAGAACTGCAGAGTTTGGGCAAGGCCATGAACAATGAATCAAAAGTCTTAGCTATCAAATTTTCTTCTCTCTAGACGATAAAATAAGGTTATAAGAGGATAATCATATAATTAGATTCTCAAATCTTGGTAGGAGCTCTGGATTGCATGAGAAACTTTGCTTTGGACACATGGAGGTTGAGGATTCTTGTCATCCAAATTAAAAAGTTATGGAAGGAATTAGAGGATGTGATTCAGATTTATGTAGATAGAGCTTTCAATAAAGTGACAAAATTTATGGTTAAGACAGGTACCGAGAAGGAGGTAGGGGTTCAGTGGCATGGTTATTGAGGATGCGAGGATTATAGGTTGGTGAGAAAATCTAGTGTTTGGCTAATTTGCATAGCCATTGCAGACATATAATTTAAGATATTTGGCTCCAATGCAAATCTCCTTTTAGTGTTGTAACCAAATTTTAGTTCTTAATATATTAGGTTTTAGAGGGATGGAAATGTTAGAAGTGTTGGAAGTGTTGTAGAGTTATTGTGTCCTTTTAATTCCAAGTGTCATACCATAGAATACTTCTTTATGATAAACAATATTACAGGCTTATGTGGATCTGCCTCTTTAACCCAAGAATAGATTATCTGATGACTCTAAACAAACTAAGTTTGGTTAGGATACCCCTAAGGTGAACTTAAGTATTGATTATTAAGCTCATGCTCATCCATATTAATAAACATAATTATTGATGTTCTTTGATCAATATTCACATAAACATATTGATATGCATTTACCCGTGGATCGGTGCCTTGTCCATTTACCAATTATAGCAAGATTTGTAAACACAATTATTGCTAAGGAAAGAAAGGGATGAGAAATGTTGGATTGATCACATTCATTCAAATTATGTAATAAATGTAATTAATTAACCAACAAAAGAAGGCATCAATTACACATTCAAATTATGTAACATGTAAATGAGACACACACAATATTGAACATAGTGAATTTACCAAAGGAAGAAGTTGGAATTTGTATTAATATCAAGATTTTACAATAGATTCTAGCTCAAAATGGCACAAGACTCAACAAATGAATACAAAATCAAGATTCTCATTCAAATGATGAAACAAGAATCCATCACCCTCCCGTTCCAATGTGGTAACAATAGGTTTCCTAGCTTCTGTTTAGTCACTAGAAATGATCTCAGCTTTTGAATGCTTCCTCAAAATTCTTGCACAACAATGAGGAAGAATTAAGGGATGATAGAGAGAGAAGACACAAAGGAGAAATACAATTGGTAGACAAGAACACAAGGCTATACCTTTAGGAAAAATTTGCTATGCAAAAACTTGATCCTCCATATGGTTGTAGCAATCCTTTATATAATTTTTGGATGCCATGTTTCTATTATAACTGTTCTGATTTGGGCTCTTCATCTATTATCATCTTCTGCCCTTGATTGGTTGAGTGTGCTATAGTATAATAATAGTTGTCTTAATTTGTTTTATTGAAAATTGGTAATTTGTTGCTTCTAGATCTTAGATCTTTAAAATTGAATACAACGGTGTACCATTTTAGGCCTTACGGTTGTCCTATTCCTGGATATTTATCTTCTTCCTTTGATTCGTTATTATTGCCTGGGGTGGACCCCTCACTATCCAAGCTGACTTTCTATATATTGTCTTTTTCTAATTTTTTCCCTTCTTCTATAGTCCTTGTCTCAAACACTTTAAGCATTACTGTAGACATTCTGACATGATCTACTTTGACTATCTTTTTCTTCCTTTCCTTCATCTAAATATATTTTATTATTTTGATAAGTTTGCATGCTTCCTCATAAAATAACATGGCAGATTTAATTGTATTTAAATCTTGAAGAGTCTTATTCTTTTGTGTTTCTGACCACATTTTATTCTTTTCAAAAAATGTACATAAAAAGCTAACTATTTCTATCACGAATCCAATTTGCCTGGCTAGTTCACCTTCATTATCGATGTCATAGTCAAATTCTTGTATTGAGGATGAGGTATTCTATGTCAGCTACCTCAAAGAACTCCTTGAGGTAAAGTCCTAATCAAGCCATATCATCCTTTATCTCATCTTCATATGTGATCATTTCTTTGGCCCATTTATACCATCCAATTTTGTTTCTTAAGAACACAGACACTTTGATGAATTCTATTGCACATTCTCACTCAATACCATCTTCTAGTGTTACTTGTTCTTTTTCTACTTCTTAGTAATAGATTTCAAACTTTTGAAAGATGGGAAGGATCATGCTTACCCTATATTTTGCCTATGCTAGGAAATTTCTTATGTTTTCTATAGTGGCCCTGATCATCTTTATATTTGTGAATTTCTATGATAGATCTTCTACTTTGCTTTATATTTTATAGGTCATCTCCTTCTTATACTTAAAAATGAAATAAAAAAATCAATGTCCTTAATTATGATTTGGGGTTCTGCTTGTGGAGCTATGACTTGTGAGTCTGATATTTGTTTTTTTAAGTTGTTTATCTTAGCCTGCAATCTCTCCTTTTTTGTTTGAATCATTTGCATCTTAGATTTCAACTCTTCATTCTCTTATAGGATAAGCTCAGCTGCTTTCTCTTGTATATGTTTCCTTGTTTTCAACAAATATGTGGTATTTTCAAACACCTATACATCTCCTATTTCTTGATCAATCTAGACAACAGTGATGATATCTGGTCTAGGAATTATAATTGATGTAGTTTTTGATGATGCAATTTGGGGATCTTTACTTATGCATTGGATGCTCTTGGGGTCTTTCCCTTCATCCATGGCCTGCAATTGTTGTTCATCAAAGTCATTTATAGAGATCTCTTCCTCTATTCTGACTAGGCTGATGTTTTTTAAACTACACGTGGTGGGGTCACCTTTAGTTATTTTTTTCTTATGTTCTGGAGATTTGGAAGGACTAGGCATGCTCACCTGGTGTTATCTAAGGAGGGTGGCCAATCCTCCAGCCTTTTTAATCTTCTTTTGCACAAAAGTTGATATCTTTCTTTCTTTGTTATCTATTATCATGGCCTTAGGTACAAATTGTGGCCTTTGTGTAAGAAAAAAAAGACACCATGCACTAAAATAAAACCATTTTATTATTTTGAGAAATAGATCTTTGATTACAATAAACCCCTTTGAAAAGGGTGTTTTACAATGCAAATGCCCAAAGGAGATGATCCCCTTTTACAATAAAAAATGGTGTCGTGTTCTTCCTGCTACAATGAATGTTGGAGGTGGAATTGTCATAACCACCGTTATGGATCTGAACCTTTGAATCTGGAACCGTGATGGATTCGAGCTTGTTGAACCTAGAACCTTCAAACCTGAAACCTGCACATATGCAAATAGACAAAGAGTTTAGTAGCACCTGTTAAAATGGATCAAACAAAAATGACTAATGCAACAAGAAAATGGATGAATATTGCATACATGAACCAAGATTTAAGCACAACAATAGCATTCCTTTCCTCTAGATCTCTCAATCTCCTCTCCTCTCTTTTTTTTCTTCTCGTTATACCCCTCTTCAAATGAGAGGGGGTATTTATAGCCTTTGAGGCAAGGTGAGGGGGGTGATGAGGTGTCCCTAGGTTAGGCTAAACCAAGGTTAGGTCATGTGTGCACCTAAGGTCAGCTTGTGGAGGGGTGTTCACATGGTGACCATAGGTTGAGAGTAGGAAAGAGCTTAAGTGCCCAAAGGGGTTGCAAAGGGAAATGTCCCTATTTAAGTGGTGAAACCCACTATTTTTAGCCCTGAAGCTGCCTAAAGTAAGTGACATGGTCTAGAAGGAGTCCATTTAGGTAGCCTTCTCAATATGATATGTTTTAGGTGTCTACACTTTGCATTACCATTTTAAGTTGGTCTTCTTGAGACATTTGACCTTCAGTGGATATTTGAACAATTGATTGTTCTTGGTGAGAAGAAGTAGATATGACTTCTTTACCTTTATCTGTTAGCCTTTGTTCTAGAGGTCTTCTTCAATAGATATCTCAAAAGGTCTCGTTTTAGGAGTTGTGATGTTCTCTAGACCAGTTAGGTCTGGTTGGGCCATTTTAGTTGTTGCTTCAGCTAACTTAACTGTCTACAAGGATTTCTACTTGTTGGGCATCAATATTGATAGCCTCCCACACCGGATCCTGAAACTCCTCTGGTTGCATGGCTGGAATTATAGATGCATAAGCCTCACCTGAATTTCTTCTCAATAATATCAGATCAATTAGGATAGTCTGATTTCAATGTCACCCCATACGTATTTCAAGGATTTGCAAATGACCTTTTGCAAGCAATCTTCAAATGGATCAGCCCTATGGTTGACCCAAGCATACCTCATGCCTTTTGTAGTTTCTTGATAATGGTCATGGGGATCATATGGCCTCCAAATCAGTTCTAGGAAACTGTACTCATCCATCCTCCACATTACTTTGAACAAGCTAGAATATCTCTTGAAAATATATGTGTCCATCTTATAGGGGACTTTAAACCAAGGGACCCTTTTTTCCTTCTTACCAACCCTCATATTGGCTTCCTCTACAACTTGTCTAGAAATTTCTAGGGCAACTATAGAGAAAGGGCAATATGATAGGAGCATTTTGGGCAAAATTTTAATCCCATATAACCTGATGTAGGTGAAATTATCAGTGATGAAGAAGTCCCCTACTTTTTTTTTACGTAAAAATTACAACCCCTTTTGGCATTCTACTAGGGGAGAAACCATAGAGGTGCTCATTGACTAGGGGTAAGAATCTCCCTAGAAATTGAGCATGATTGGACACTCCCTCGTGAATCTATGGTAGTCTATCATACACGTCAGGTGCTTTTGGTCCCCTCCTAGCTCTTTGATTTTGCTCCTCTCTAGATATCTAATAAGCAAATGGACTAGGATGGAGTAATGTATAAATTGAGGCATTACCTCTTTTCTTTTCGTAATGGCTTTCTACAGTGCTATCATTTCTAGGTGCATTCTCTCACTGATGACTTATTCCCAATGGTACATGGGTGTTTGATATTTCTATTAGACTGGATTATCAAATATACTTCTTTGGATAATTTGGATAAATCAGGGGAGGCTAGTGCTATATTAATCATGTCTATGTAATCCATTGCCCAAAGTTGCAGAACATTCTTTTTGAGAGGTATTTTATAAGAAACTTCTACGTCATACCTGAAAAGCTTAGGGTAGGAGTCTTTGAACAATAACTGATTAGCTTGGGCTCTAGCACTGACTTCTCTAATGCCAAGTGAGCTTTGTCCAGGTTGAAGATCCTTCGGAAGACATCAGGCGTGATTTTCATAGAGGGTCTCCCACGTGTTTTTTGAAATGCATCATGTCAGGGTCATATGCTACGACTAGCCAGCATATCGAATTTACAGAAAAATAAACTTGGGGACAAGTTAACCTACCCATATTGCTAATTCATCAGTTGTTGTATGACTTTTGATCATTTCAATACTATTGAACCCATTTAAACAGAGCTATGAGAAGAGCAGGGTGTTTTTTCTAATTTTCTTCTACCAGCTCATAGAAATCTATGACAATGGTATCTGCTTCCCATTGTTGGGCTGATATTATGACTGTCAGGCCTTGATTCTTGCATGTATTCTAGCATTTTTTTGTGTTTGTATACCCCATGAGTGACTGATATAGGCTTTAATTGGTGAGTCTTTTGATGCGGGCAACTACGCCTTTAGGGATTGTTGGGAGGAAGCCATGTCTTCTTGGTTAATAGACCTTTTCCTTAGTTCTGAGTCTGACGTTGTTCAGTTCTAATTGTTCTCATGTAAGGCGATGAGTTACTGTGAAGTCTTTTTGACATTTGGTACATATATTTATATCAAGTTGATGAGTTTTCTTGTATGGTTTAGCCTTTATCATACCCAGCTACTACTAGCTTTCCTTTTCCTTTATCATACCCAGCTACTACTAGCTTTCCTTTTCTTCCACATGCACCACCTTACCAGTTCCAATGGTATTAACTGCCTTGGTACTATATTATCACATTGTAATTGGCCTGTCTAATTTTAAAATGTGTGCCATTGCTTTTAGAGGTATGGTCTTAATGTCTAATGATTCTGAAATACCTTGATTGGGTATTCGCAATTTGTTCATTAGCTTTTTGTGCATGTTTTTATTTCCAAAAAAAGGTCCTTTGTCATGGTATGGGCTTTATTTATCATAAAGAATCAATCATTCATTAGTAAAAATAAATCAAAAATGGATTTCTAGTTCACGAGGACTTATAGACTTATTGCTGATAGGATGTTTTCTTTCATCTTTTCTTTCATTTTCACAAAATTCTTTCTACCGCAAATTTCATTGGGTGTATCTTGGGTTATTAATTTTTGATGAATCAAGATGAGGGTTTTTATCAGCCTTTTGAATTTTGACAAGTCTACGAGTTCTAATGGATTGCAGTGGCGTTAGGATCATCAGGATCATCATAGAATAAGACAAAAAATCTTTTGGCACCTTCAAAATCTATCGACTGCCCTTCCTAGTCATGGATTTCCTGACTTTGTCTCCTAACTGTTAGATCTTGGTGCAAATAGGATAAAAGTATTGACCTCGATGGGAGACATCGTTAAATTTTGAATTTTTGACAATCCCTCCTATAGTTGATTTCCCAGCCCTGCATCCTGATCTAAGTGCAAATGAGATAAAATATTTTGACCACGTCATGGCTTCGAAGGTCCCTTTGGTTTTACCGATTGAAGGTCCGAGCCGCAAATCTCCCGACTTTGTTCCTGGATCATTATATTTTTTGGTGACTAATACAAGGGCTTTTGACTTTGGCAGAGAGGACTATGGGCTTTTCAAAATTTTGGTTGAGCCTTTAGACCGTAGATCTCTCGACTGCAGTTCCTAGCTAGCTGTTAGATCTGGTGAAGTTGCTCGAGGTCCACCAAAGGGAGGTGCATGGACATAAAGGGGAAACATAGTTAAACAAATAGAGTTAAACTTATAAGGATGGAAGTCCTCTTATTCTTGCTTTGATTTACTCTGAACAATTCAGCTTTAATTCTTTGGTTTTTTTCTAAAGACCATTTCCTTAGTGATCAAATTGTTATGTGCAATTCTTGGTTGTGTTAAGAAACTCTTATTGTAGGTTGTAAATGAATTAACGCAAGGAATATAGATAAGAGTACTTTAAAAAATGCTACTGTTTGAGATTGTTGTTGCAGGTTTGCCATCACCCGCCTGTTGCTACCAAGAAACCACATTTTCTTGGTGATATGTTAAATTTTTATTTCTATTTAATATTATATGCCTAGTTGAGTTATGCATATTTTCCAAAAAATAACTGCCAAATGAAGAAAGTCGTAGTAGCAACAAGGATATATTGAACAAATTGTTTGAATTAAAAAGCAGAGAGAATAACCTTAGTTTACTTGCATCGTTTATATGACTAACATTGTTGAACATCTGGTGCTTGCTCTTTTGAAGTTCTTTGTGCCAAGATGCTTTGTGATTTTCTGTGGTGAACTGCCCTCGGTAGACAGTCCTAAACAACATGAATCATGTATGTTGTAACCTACCCTCCAAGCCAACCAAATATGCAGACAAATTTTTCTATTATGACATCACATTCTGAAAATGAAAACAAAGTGAAGACTCTTGCATGTATAACACTATAAAAATATACCAATACATTTGTTAGCAGATATAACCTCTAATTTCAAATACATGAGATAATTACTAAATTCAAGTTGATGTAGAAAAGTTAACTGTTAAAAGCAGAATATGATTTATTCACTCTGTAAAATTGTGACTATCACTGTTATAGAGCATATGTACTTTCTCCATTTTTAACATGGTATCTTTCTTTCAGATATGTAAGTCATCTTTCTCTCAGTGTTGTTGTTAGGATTTTATTTCTCGATTAGTCTTGTTATTAGAATTTTGTTTCTGGATTATAAATTGACTATAATATATTACAACAAGAGGTTAATATTCTTCTTAGTTCAATTTAGACCAATTCCTAGATAAAATGTAACTAAAATTCTTAAGGGTACTTTATATCTATAACATTGTAATTTTTACATTCTCAAAAATGAAAATTATAAATATTTTAAAAGAAAAAAAAATGTAAGTCATGCTTCTCAAATGATGATTGTCATCCATCTACATTCTAGATGCATTTAAAATAAAGATTTAGATCCCATTTGTTTTTCATGAATCCAAGCTTGAAAAATTCCTTAAGATATCTTGAAGGTGACATCAAGTCTCAAACGAAAAGGGGTCTACCTGGACACTTGGAGATCACCTTACCTCCTGTGTTGGACATGGTTAGTCTCATGAATTATCACAAAGAAAATATGATATTGTATTCTTGTTATAGCTTTATTAGTTTTTATATCAAACTTCAAAAATATAATTTTTCTTACCATCCAAACCATCAAGCTATGAGCTTAACGATATCTAAGCCATCGTAAGTTTGAGTCTACAAGGATCAGAACTTGGTAAATAACCTGCATGATAATATCCATTACATTTTAATGTAAGAAAAATAACCTAAACCCATACACTAACGCGAGTACCCTTCCACCTTATTTGGATCGAAGGAAGTATTCACTGTCCTAATTGTATTGCCACAGTCTGAAGAGTTCAAGAAATTGATTTAGTACGAGTTGTATTCCCAACAAAAGGGATTACCATGATCACTAATATCATTTTAGAATCAATACCTATAAATTTATCTAATTGGTTGTGTCCGTGATGTCTATAGGTCCACTTTTGCAACTTAATGATCTCGTTGGCTTTACACATTGCCCATATGTGTCATTGTTGAAAAAAACTCGTTAAAAAAGTCATCATGCATGCCTACCATCGACTTAATCATTTGGTTGTAAAAATGAGTTATATGTGTGTCTATGACTTTGAAACATTGAAGTTGCTAAGAACGGGCAACTCTGCTCTTTGTACATAGGGAGGACACTCAATATCTAACTATACCTTCCATTTTTGCTCATCACATTGCAAGGGTTGTTTCTCAACCTCTCTCTCTTATGGTATATTCCTTGCCTACTTTTTATCATGTATTGGCATCTCATAGACAAGGGATGTCGCAAATGGACTTACCCATTCCGAAAACTACTTCAGGGTTGACTCAAACTCATGATCGTCATCATAGTCACCTAATTCCACAATCCTCATGTAAGTTAATGGACCGCACTTTGTTCCCATCAGTCTCCATATTTTTCTTCATTTATATATCTGGCTATGCAAACTCTTGTGCAATCTCATATTTCATATTTTGTGCAATATCATGTGCATGCTCATCTTTATGTGCATGCTTTTCTTCCTTGTAGTAGTTTGTTCATCAATCTCTGCTTGCACAATCTCCTCCTAGGTACCTTCATCTTAAGGGCATGAAGGTGGGATAACCCTCATAGTGTGTTTTCATTGCTATAAAGGTTGCTTAAGACTACTCCACAACTCCTCATCACTATCATCCATCTCATCATTAAGTGCAGACTCCTCAACCAATTCTAGTCTCTGTTGATGCAAGCCACTGACATGATGTATGGATACAACATCAATCCAATAGAACATCATGGTCAATGATATAAATGGGATACCCCCAAACTGACATTGCCTATGCATGACATCTAACTTCAACATAATCGCATGGAATGCTCTAGAGAAGTTTTTGGTTCTATACTATAGAAAATTATATCTTTTGTTGGACTGGTATGAAGCCCCATGAAATTTATCTGTCTAGAATGTAGAAATGGAATACAACATATTGTAACACAATTCCATCACCACTTAGATGAATAAATTATACAATGTGAATGACATACAATTACAACTATGCACAACATATTTCAGACTACCCAACATAACAGTTTGGATGACCTAGTATAGCATTCAGATGGCTCGACAATGTAGTTCAGACAGCTTGACACAACAGTTTGGATGACCTAGCATAGAATCTCGGATGACTCGACACGCCAGTTTAGATGGTTGGCACATCATCTTAGACTATCCAACATAGTAGTTCATATGACTTGGCACAACATCTCAGACTGCCTAGCACGATAATTCAAATGACTTGCAACAACATCAAGATAGCTTAATACAACACTCCAATACCATGCCAACCTTGATACCCATGTATCATATCAACCTTTCCTCCCATGCCAACAACATGAATGAATTATGGAAGGTTCAATTTTCACAACTAAGAAGGTAGTTGCATCCTCCAACTTACTAACTACCTAACACCTCATCATTTTCTTAAATTACATTTTACATGCATTGACTTACATTTACATTTCATTTCATGAATTACTTTATGACTAATGAATTATCCCCACATAACTAATACTTCATGACTTACATATAACACATTGTCACATACAATATTACATCACAACTTTATAACATCAAATATATCAAAATTATTAATGTGCACCTACGTGACTTTCAACGCACTGATACATAGAGAAAGGAACACAAACTAAGTTGGTTGAACTTCTCTTTACCAAACAACAAAATGATATTGGTAATATGCAGGAGGGGCCAATAGCCCTAATGAGACATGATTATCATCTCATGGAATATAAGGGGTGCTAATTCCCCCTCAAAGCAAAGGTGTATCAAGGACCTATGTTTAAGTAATAAGCTTGATATTCTTTGTATCCAAGAAACTAAAATTACAAAAGAAGTTTCAAAAACTATGAAAGTAGTATGGGTAAGATGTGAATGGGATGCTATGGATTCTAAAGGAGCGAGAGGGAGAATTCTAGATTTTTGGAATTCTTCGAGAACCTCTTGTGTAACCATTCATAAAACTAGGCATTGGATAACCTCTTTTTTTTTTTTTTTTTTTAAAGCGAAAAACCCCTTGTGGGGCCGCCTTGGTCTGAGAGACCACGAACAAGGGGTTCTACACCGTCAAAGTCACCCGGGAGTCGCACCCAGCCCTGCCCGCACCAACATTATCAATTGGATTTTGGGTACCCAATTTAGCTTTTTGGTAGGGTGGATATTCAAACATGGGACCTCCCTTGGAGGATTGCCCTCTCCTCTCCAACTCACCTACAACACCTGGGTGATAGCCTCTTTAGTCACTTGCTACTTTGCAAGTATTCATTTCATCCTTATCAATGTCTATGGACCTACAACTCAGTCAGGTAGATTAGAATTTTGTAATGGGATTGAAGCCTTTATGAGAAGTAAAGACCAAGAAACCTAATTGATAATCATAGAATATTTTAATGCCATAACCAAGCTAGATGAAAAAATTTGGGGAATTAGAAAATTAACCCAAAGTATGAGAGATTTCTCAGCTTTTATTCAAAACAATAATCTATGGGATGTTTGAGTTTGAAGAATACAACTATACATTGACTAATAACAAGAGAGGTCGTAACCTAATGGTAAAAAAATTAGACAAGTGCATACTCTCATATCATTGCCTAGATGAAGGAACTTGTGCTAAAATTAATACCTTAACAAGGATTGGTTCAGATCATTGGCCAATAAGAGTTAAAATGGTGGTAAGTGAATTCAAAAAAAGATCATATTTTAAATATGAGCAGATGTGGGAAGACCATCCTCAATTTGTTGATATGATAGCACAAACATGAAATACTTCAAGAAATGGTGGGTTGTATGCTCTTCCAAAACAAATTAAATCTATAGCATCTAGATTAAAAGAATGGAACAAGAACACTTTTGAAAATATTTTTGAAAGGAAAGAAGAACTAAAAGATAAACTTTCAAAATTCTAAAAAGGTGATCATAATAATCTAAGCTTAGAGGAAAGGGAGTTGCTTAGTGAATATCATAATATTTTGAGTAAGGAAGAGAAATTCTAGAGATTAAAATCAAGACAAACTTGATTAAAAGGAGATAAAAATATAAAGTTTATTCATAGAATGGCTATAGTACAGAGATCTACATCTAGAATTAGTAAAATAAAATCAATAGAAGGGGTTTGGATTGAAGATCATAGTGAAATTAGAAAAGGGGTAAAGTCTTTTTATCAGAATATTCTAGGATCAGAGGAGACTGAAGTTCTTAATGATAAACTTCTTCAAGATGTACCTTCAGTTATAATGTATGAAGACAATAGGAAACTGATGGAGCCTATTACTCTAGAAGAAGATCAATTATCTATTTTCTCTTTTAATAAGGATAAATCCCTAGGTCTAGATGGGCTCCCTGCAACATTTTACCAACATAATTGGGATATAATGAAGGATTCTTTATTGGTGATAGTGGAACAGTTTAGGGTAAAACAATACATACCTTATAAAATATATGCAACATATCTTACCCTAATTCTAAAAAAGAAGTATGTTGAATTGTTTGATTCTTTTAGACCCATAAGCCTATATAATATGGCTTATAAGATCATCTCCAAAGTGATGGTGAATCGATTAAGATCATTGTTAGAAGAGCATGGAGGATTTGTGAAAGGAATACAAATTTTAAACGGGATCATAGTAGCTCATGAAGTTATACATTCAACAACTTCAAGAAAATAGAAAACAATGATCTTAAAAGTTAATATGAGTAAAGCCTATGATAGGGTTAAATGGGATTTTATTTTTTGCAGTTTTAGAAAAATGTTTGAATTCGGGAAGAAATGGGTTAGATGGATTAAAGATTGTATCTCTATAGTTTTTTATTCAGTGTTGGTCAATGAGTTAGTAACAGAATCTTCTAAAGCCAAGAGAGGACTTAAACAAGGAGATCTTCTATCTCCATATTTGTTCAGTATTATGGTAGAGGTTTTGAGTAGGAACTTAAAGAAGGCTTACAAATATGGGCTTATAAAAGGACTTAAGATTAGTAATAACATCGACAACATCACCTATCAACAATTTGTAGATGATACAACCCTTTTTGGAAGGGCAAGGATAAATGAGGCCAAAGCTTTGAATAACTTTTTAAAGGAATACAAAAGAGCATTAGGGCAAAAAGTTAATAGGACAAAATCCAAAATTTACTTCCTTAACACTCCAGCTAATATCAAAGCAAGAATTTGCAGGTTACTTCAAATGGAGGAGGCAAATTTACCAACAACTTATCTAGGGATGCCTTTATTTGAGGGGAGAATGAGGATAGAATTATGGAATCCATTTATTAGTAAAGTTCAGAATAAACTACCAGCTTGGAAAGGTAGATGGTTATCGTTAGAAGGAAGAGTGCAGTTAATTAAGTCAGCTTACAGGCAATTCCAACATATTATATGCCATTGTATACTATGCCAAAATCAGTTGAAAAAAATTAATATATATCATGTGATCCTTTTTATGGTTAGGTTTACATGATAAAAGGAAATTTCCTTTGGTGAAATGGAGCAAGGTGTGTGATGGTAAATCTAGGGGAGGTTTTGGTTTAAGAGTTCTTACAGATGCAAACTTAGCTCTTAGGGGAAAAGTAATCTGGAGATTGTACAAAGAAAGTCAAAGACAATGGGCAAGAATTTTTCTAAGCATGTTGAGTCCAATGACCCAAGTTTAATATTTACTGCATTCTCTCTAACAAATGATTCTATTCTTTGGAATGGTTTAAAAAAATCTATCAATCTAGTGATTAAAATTTTAAGATGGGTGGTGGGAACTAGAGAAAAAAATTATATTTGGATGGATACTTGGTGTGATAAAAAACCACTCAATTTAGATCCAATTTTGAAACCTTGAATGAGATTGCTTCAACACAAATATGGTGATAGGATTTCAAATATTGTGTACAAGGATCACAAAGGAAGATACAAATAGAAAGAATATTTTTTACAAGTATACAAGACATTGATGCTAGGAGGCAATTGAGTAGAAAGATAACAATTGTGATTATTCCGAGAGGAACGAAGGATAAATTGATTTGGGAGTTGAATAGCTCAAGAGAATACACAACAAGAAGTGGATATAATGTAAAACATCAACAAAATAGTAATATCACTAGAATATGGAGAGATATCTAGGATAGCCCAAGCATTCCTAAAGTCAAAATGTTTGTTTGGTTAGTAGGTCAGAAGAATTTTAACCTGGGATAACCTTACAAAAAAGGGTTTTCATGGCCCCTCTCAATGTGTTCTTTGTAAAAAGGAGGAGAATATAGACCATCTCTTGGGACATTGCTCAATAGTCTAAAGAAAATCTATGCACAACTCTAGTCATAGTCAATGATGTAACCTCTTTAAGCAATTTTCTAATTCAAACATTTCTGGATATAGTACACGATTTTGTTTCTTCACTTAACTGGAAATTCAAATCACTTCTCCATCATGTCTGTCCATGCATATTACAAACTTTTATTTGTTTTTATAGAGACTCAAATACTAGATTGTTAAAAGAATTCCAAATATGTTGTTAAATACAAATCAGTTATAGGTGAAATTGGTTGGATCCTGTCCCAAGAAGTTGAAAAAATGTTAAAACTACAACCATTGTCCCACCAACCTTTATTTTGCATAGAGAATGCATATTACAGTTTTTATTTTTTTAATTAATTTTACGGGATTAATATGATCTCATTCATATTATTTAATTATCATAAAGTGTTATTGCAATAGCTTTGCAATTATGTGTATCATTTGTTAATATTTAAACATGGAGCTCCATTTCCTTTATCAGAGATTGAGGTCATGTCATTTGATGAAAATGTTAAGATTTATTTATAATATTTAAACCATAATTTGGGATCAATACTATTATCTATATTATACTATAATAAAAACAATTAATCTTTCACTTGTGACACCTTGAAGTTGCTTCCCACATACCATAGACATTGTTATTATTATAACCTATCTAGTTTTTTTTGCTTCACTCACTCATTCTCACTAAATTATTGTAAAGAGGAGCATTTTCATAACCATTGGCAATTATTGATGATAATAGAAAAATTCCTGCAAACTAAGATTTAAGATATTAGTTTTCCATTAAGAAGACCTTTAAGAGGAATACCTTATAGTTCAAATAGTGAAATAAATTTTTGATCTTCATAATTGTAAATATATGATGTATGTAAAAAAAATTGTGCAAGTAAATTGAAGTTGTCATTAATATCTATATCTTTGATACAATTCTCATTTCCTAACATTGATGCCAATTTTGTGCATGTAATTAACCAAATTTTATGTTCAAACATAAATTATAATGAAACATATTCACTAACATTACATAATTCATTCTCTCATTTCTTTTGTTGTTCTTTATAGGTTTTTTTTCTTTTAAATATTTTAGCTAGCCACACTTCCAAGGGCCATGTAGTTTAGATACATTTCCTAAACATACCTATTAATTCAAATTTATTAAAGAAATTTTGAAGTTAATAATAGATCTTTTGAAAAATCTTAAATCTAAAAAAAATGCCTATTTTTTTTTAATTGGTTATATATGGGATTGGAACTGGTCCCACCCATATTACATCATCACCACATAGTAGTATTACAACAAAGCTTGGATATTATCCATGTATTGTTTGGCAAGATTTGAACTTTGGTTTCCTCCTTAAATGATGAGGAATCTAACCGGTTGAGCTATTGTCATTTAAAAAATTTCAATGAGTTTATATAAGTTTTTATGAAGGGTCTTGGTCTCCTTATATTGAATAAAGTTTAAACCTTGCACCTCTAAAAAAAACCACAACCCTTACCATTACAATATACTTACAACTCAAAAAAAACTCATATTTAATACATAAAATAAAAAAAAATTAATAAGAAAACTAATATATTTCCATGCTAAGCATAGTAAAATATTAAGTTACCTCCAACACTCCAACACTCATAGAGGATAAACAAAATTAATTTCAACCCAGGTTTTCCCATTTTGACAGTCAAAGACTAATACAAGATCCAAGTTGGTGAAGGAACTAAGGTATAGAAGGCTGAAAAGTTCATAATTAATAATATTTTATGCGGGATAAAAAGCTAGTGTTCATGATTAAGATTTTTTTTGTTTTTTTCATTGTGAATTTGTGATTCTTGGAATTTATGTACACAAGAATTTTTTTCAATGTTTTTTTTTTAAAGGTTTATGTTTACTAAAGATGGGATAAAAAGCTAGTATACATGGTTAAGATTTTCATGCTAAATTTTTTATTCTTGGAAATTATGAACACAAGAATTTTTTTTCAATGTTTTTTTTTAAAGGAAAGTTTATGTTTACTAAAGATGAAGGAAGACAATTCCTTTCATGCATTTGATAATTGAATAGATAATGAAGAAATTATTTTGTATAGATTTTTTTTGGTAGGAAGTTTTAGAAAGAATTTATTAAATAAGTTAAAAATCTCATGATAAAATTATAAAAGTTTTTATGTTAAAAAGTTTAGTGATAATAAGAAGTAGGATTCAAATTTATAAAGAGATGAAAAATGTAACGAGTTATCAATTCCTCTAGTATATATATATAATTTTAATTTATATTCTTTTATAATACAAAAATAGTTACTATAATTTAATTTTTTAAATAATGAATATACTTTTGTTGGATCTCTTCAATTTGTAGACAATAATAAAACAAAAACAAATTAAATTTGAAAGTAAATAACTTACTTATTCTTTTTTTGTAGTACCTATTCTTTGGTAGGATGCAATTTCTTTTTTCACTAAAAATTTCAAGAATTTATATTATTATTCAAATTTATTTCTTGATATTTACTTTCTAGTCTTCTTTTCATAATTTATTGGTATGATTTTAGAGAAATTAATGTGATCTATCTATCTAAAATTTTCATTGAAAAAACAAGTTATATATATATATATATATATATATATATATATATATATATATATATATATAGCGAAAAACCCCTTGCGGGGCCGCCTTGGTCTGAGAGACCACGAACAGGGGTTCTATACCGTCAAAGTCACCCGAGAGTCGCACCCAACCCTGCCCGCACCAACATTATCAATTGGATTTTGGGTACCCAATTCAGCTTTTTGGTAGGGTGGAGATTCGAACCCGGGATCTCCCTTGGAGGATTGCCCTCCTCTCCAACTCACCTACAACACCTGGGTAGTTTTTTATATTATTTATTTTTTTAATAAATACATGTATTGTTTTTTATTAGTTGGAAGAAGGGGTTTTGAAAGGGTCCCAAACCTTTTACAAAGTGAGAAATCCCACAAAGAGGGGTTACCAAAAGAACAAGAAACTAAACTGAGACAAGGTCCACAAAGGATTCAAATTTGAAGTTTCCCGCCCAAGCAAGGGTGCCACTCAAACAAGAAATTAAAAAATGAAAAACTCTTGCCAAGGCATGGGAATCCCGCTCAAACTATCATTTTAAAAATTTGAAAAAAACCCCTCCCCAAGGGGTCTCTCCAAGATCAATCAAACAAGGAAAACTTCTCAAAATCCAAGGGCAGAGAAGCATCCTAGAGAACTACAAACCCAACAACACACCGACACGAGTCCACAAGATGCTCTCCTAGGAAGGAAGATGCATACCACCAGATGAAGACAGGGGACCCTCTTGGCCCCTAGTAAAACAAGCTCTTCGAGAGAGCACGTGCCCATAGGATGCTCTCTTAGGAAGGGAAAGTTGTCTCACTTGGCCCTTGGTAAAACAATTCTCTAAGAGAGGACACGTCCACAGGATAATCTCCTAGGAAGGGAAAGTTGTTGCAAACCATAGAAGAAAAAATTGGGGGTCCTCCTGGCCCTTGGTAAAACAACTTTCTCTTAGAGAGCACACATCCATAAGATGCTCTCCCATGAAGGGAAAGCCACCACAGACCATTGAAGAAAAATTAGAGGTCCTTCTGACCCCTAGTAAAACAACTCTCCAAGACAACATGCATCCATAGGATGATCTCCTAGCAAGGGAAAGTTGCTGCAAATCGTTGAAGAAAAAAATAGAGGCCCTCCTGGCCCTTGGTAAAATAGCTCTTCGAGCATGCGTCCACAGGATGCTCTCTCAAGAAGAGAAAATTGTTGTAGACCGTCGAAAACAAAATTGGGGGTCCTCTTGACCCTTGGTAAAATAGCTCTTCGAGAGAGTACGCATCCATAGGATACTCTCCCAAGAAGGGAAAGCTACCATAGACTGCTAAAGAAAAAATTGGGGGCCCTCTTGGCCCTTAGTAAAACAACTCTCCAAAAGAGTACGCATCCACGAGATGCTCTCTCAGGAAGGGAAAGCTATTGTAAACCACCAAAGGAAAAACTAGGGATCCTCTTAGCCCTTGGTAAAACAACTCTCCAAAAGAGCATGCATCGAGGATGCTCTTCGAGGAAGAGAAAATCATCGTAAACCACCGAAGGAAAACTTGGGGATCCTCCTAACCCTTGGTAAAACAACTCTCCAAAAAAGCACGCCTCCACATGATGCTCTCCCATGAAAAGAAGCTAAGGTTCAAATCTTACCAAATGAGACATGCATAATTGTCAACTTATTGTAATACCACTATGCTTAGATAATATAATATAAGTAGGGTTCATTGAATATATAAACTATAAAAGGAAGTAATGTCACTTAAAAAAATTGTAATTATAATTATTGGTTATAATTAAGTCAATGGGGTCCGAGGTGTAGACCAATTGGTTCATCTAAACCCCATAAGGGGCGAAGGTCCAAGGTTCAAATCTCGGGCCTCACCGGACTGAACGCTTGTCCCTTTCCTGGTGCTTTCAGCGACGTAAAAGGTTTAAAATGATTGTGGCATGGTGGTTATAGGGGCGGACTGCACGAAGATCTGTGTGGCGGCTTTGGGGCGGACAGTGCAAAATACTGTGGCGGCCATAAAAGCTGGACAGCCTGCCGGATTCATGGCGGCTACCGATTCCACCATGTAAATACAAAAAATAATAATAATAATAATTAAGTCAATGAACAAAGTTATGACCAATAACTATCCGCATGATCTACTGGCAAGGACGCCACTTACATTATCGGTGATGTGACCCCGGTACAACCCCAGGGCAGATATGTATATGTATAAAAAGTATTTACTAAAAAAAATTATTCATTATAATAAACTATGAGAAAAAAAACTATATAATTTATTATAAAATAAATATATATTTATATAACTTAATATATATGTTCATCTGGTTTATTAGTTTATTATTTATATATACTAAACTAAATGAGAATAAAAAGTAAAAAGTAAATTAAAATAATAATAAATCAAATGAAAATGAAAAAAAAAATTAAAATAATTATAAACCAAATGAAAATTAAAAATAAACTAATGACATATTCCTAGAATTTAATTCCTGCAATAAGCCCATCTCGCAATGTGGTTTCAACTTGCATCGTCTTGAAAATGAAAATAGACTTGTGAGAGAGTGCATATCCCATAGAGCAACTATCAACTATGAGGGTACCCTTTCCAGCCATAGGATGAGGCAATCAACATTTTTTATTTTATTCAGTAAATACTGCTTATATACATTTACCATTTATTATAGAATTGAATCCAGATCACATCACCAACAATACAAGTGGCCTCCATAAACAATCAACATTGCTCATTCCTACGGCCAAAAAGGTTCATATGCACTTGCATTTCTACATTCATTGCTGTATCTAGAGAATCTTTGGCCTTCAATGATAGGAGGGTTCTCCGAATCCTACCTGGTCTGTTTTATCCTCACCTTCAAACATCATCATATCTTACAATAACTCATCTACAAAGAATGGCGAGAATTCAGCACGAATGGACATAGCACAGTGACAACTGCTTTCAGTTCACAATGTTTCCATGAAATCCACCTGACTTCCAACAATAGTTTGAGCCTCCAGTGCATGTATCATATTCGTACTATACTTGAGATGTATATGTACCAAAATGCCATTTCACAAGGAGAAAAGTATTGCTTATTTTGGATCAGAGTTTGAAATTTGAAGGAATAATTTTTTGGCTCCCTCCAAGCTATTTGGTAAACAATGGACATTAATCAAATTCCTTTCTTTATTTCTAATAGAGACTGTAGTTGGTGTTCTCATTGCATATTGTCTTATTGCTATACATGGAAGAGTTTTTACCTTGTCATAATTGAATCTGAGAATGCAACATTCTAATTAAAAAATCTCTAACCATATTTAGTTGGCTTGGAGGATAGGTTGTACCACTTACGTTTCACAAATAGCTGAAATTCAGCCATTTCAGTGATAAAAGGTAAAGGTGATTTTTTAGTTCCTAGCATAGCCAGACTTCCTAAATGGTGTATAAGACAGCACAGCTATTCCCTCTGCTTTTTTAATCAAACTTCATCTGCCACTAATTTAAATAAGATAAAATCTGTAGACTTCACCTGGTTTTAGTTTTAACAAACATGCATAGCTGAACAATTAATGACAACTAATGACTAGGCATGGTGATACCAACAAGAATTGGAAACTAAATTGATGAATATGGAAACGTGAATTGGCCATCTTCAGTAGTTGCAATATAATTTCCTCTGACGTGATGTTAGAGCTCACACCTAACTAGACTTCTATAGATAGAAGCATATGCTTATATAACTCACAAGAAAGTTAAAAGTGTTTCTATTTTATTTTTTAAAATTTAGTATGGTTCAAAATTTAAATTAACTATCAAAGGAAAAGACCAGGCTTAAATATATACAGACCTGTATATAATAACAGAGCAAACAAGGCCCAATACCAATCACTACAGCATAGATATCCAAGGCCCAAGTTGGAAGCAATCCCATAGTAGGCCAACCTCTCTGCAATTTCCACACCAATGATGAAGAGGGATGCAGTCCATCCTTCCAGCGAGGATCTTGCCCTTGAGGATTGTGGATCCATTTTCAACTATGTTATTGTTGGTGATCTTGAGCAAAGGGAATTCACAGAAGGAACCTTGTTGCTTCATGGCTAAGCTGTGACAGATGATGCTTTTGAGATTTCCTCACTTTTTGACAAGTGTATTTGCATGTGGTTGTTATTTATTTTATTTTTTAAAATGATGATTCAAAGAATCAATGTGGCTTACCACCCTTCCACGATTAGAACGTAGAACTTGCTTAAATCACAAAAATGTATAGTGGGACATGGGTTGTTACTGTAGACACCCAATTTTGACACGCTACCCAAGAAAAATACATCAAACATCAATAGAGAGTCAATCAACTCAGCCCTTGTCAAAAACACTAGTGACGAATTTGCAACTCAGTGGCATTTTTGCAAAAAAGTTGTTTTTCAGCCCCTTGACCAGTCAATTTGATCGTTGATCAAAATCGTCAACCCATGACAAAAATGTCAGTGATGATTTTGGCACAAAGTGGTAAATTTACCAAAACTGCCAGAATCTTTGACACGAGCCAGAGGCACACAAATTCCTTCATCCCACTACCTCCTCTGACGTTGCATGCTCTAACCACGAACCAGGCCTGCAAATTCAAATTTGGTCTAAAACCCTAAGAGCATCTCACACCTAATTTTCCCTCTCAATCCCTCCTCCAAAAATCTATAAATGCAGCCTTGGGGCAAGCATTCCATAAGCAATTCTAGCTAGTAACATTTTGCCAAAATTTTTTACTCTCTCTCTCTCATTTGCATTCTCTCATTCTCTTATTTGGAGCATCTTCATCAAGCATTTGGAGCAAGTCAAGCAAGGCAAGGGGGCATTAAAGCAAGAGGATCACCTTGGAGTGAGGAGAAGCATGTGCTAGGATTGTATATTTTCTTAGCACCTCTCTTTCTCCATTCTTCTTGTCTTCATTTTATGCATTTTCCCTCTTATTTTGGCCTTGCTAACTTGGTTTTTCATTTGGCATTTACTAATCCTTTATCTCTTGTCTATTTAGCATTTCTAACACTCTTTCTTGCAGCCCTTTTATGTTTATTTGCATTTATCTTCTTCATTTATAGCAAGTTTCTTCCATTTCATAAGCAATTTTTCTTTCATTATAGCATACTAACATCATTTTCTCTTTGAATCCATGCATTTTAGTCATTTATTTCTTTCATTTTGGAGGTATTTATCTTTTCTTTCATCTAACTCATATCTACTTGCAACTCTAACCTCTATTTAGCTTCTCTTCCATGTTCATTTTTCATTTCATATGCTAGATTATATGCTCATTTCCATCTCATTTATAAGTTTATTTGCTTATCTCTTCTATTCCATCTCATTTATAAGTTTATTTGCTTATCTCTTGTATTCCATCTCATTTATAAGTTTATTTTCTTATCTCTTCCATTCCATTTCATATTTACATGTTCTTATTTTCCATGCACTTTAAATAAGCTTTTATTTCATACATTACTTGTTATATCCATTTTGCATTAGCATTACAAACTAGATACACTTCCCTTGCATTTCCTCTCCATTTGCATGCTCTCTTTGCTCCTTATCTTATATAAGATAGCATTAAAGCCTTTGCCATAAGTTCTTAATCTATAACAATGGTTCAAAACTCTATTATATCACCATAGTGTTCCTCTTACATCATCCCATTTGCTCCTCCATAGACTTGAACTTATTTTAACCTCATATTAGATAATTATAGAACACACTTTGGGCATTTAGACATCCTTACATCCCTTTTGGGGGTATATTAGAACCTCTAAAAACCATTATACATGTCATTTTTCTTATATTATATTCTCCTTTGCAATATTTGAGAAATTTTAAAACCATTCCCTAACATTCTGTAAAATTACAGGTTGCAGGCCCTAGGGATTGACCTTTTCATCTCCCTCCTTTGATTCCCTACAAAATTGACCCAAAAAACTTCAAATTGTGATCCAAAACTCAATCGGTCTCTATCACAGGGCATAATCGCCACTACCTACAAACATTGGTGAATTTGGCTCTCTAGAATTACACAGAGCAAAAATGCCACTCTGTAAAAATGATTGCTTCTATTCCAAAAGGGTTCAAATTCACAGTCAAGATTATTTTAACATGGGGTTTGATTAGCTGGAAAGATAGCCTATCACCTCTCTACACTCAAACAGTCCAAAATAAGACAAACCTAATTTTTTGGTCTTTTTTTGTAGGTTTCAAAAACACCACTTAGTTGCAAAAGTGCCACTTGCAAATTTGATATCCTATGGCAAATTTGATCAGGAATTGATTTAGGTAATCCTACCGCTTGGAACCCTTTTGCTTCTTGTAATTGTTGGAATATATTAGATTATTTGGTACATATAAATGTACCACCATGGGTACATGATTAGATTAGGTTAAGTGTATTATATTAAATATTGAGTCTTTACTTTATGCAATGTAATAATTGCACAAGTATTATTAAAGTTTGCATAATATTCAATAATGTAAATGTGCACATTAGGCCATGTGTACATGTGTCCATAGATTAGGAAAAGATAGTGAAGAGTCATATTACAAGTGTACATCAAATAGAGCTCCATATGTTTGCAAAGGAGAGCCAAGAGTCATAAGGTATGGAAGAGTCATAGCCATCCAAGAGTCATTGTAGAAAGGTTATTTATACATGTTATAGCCTTGAGTTATGTGACACTTACTTGATACTTACAAAGCTAATGTACTATTTTCGTGAGCATTTTTTAATGGTAATTTTATGAGTTATTATTTAAGTTATTTTTGAGTTTTATACTTTTAGAATATTGTCATTATCATATATTTCATATTGTAACTTTATTTGATATCTTGTGGTTAATTTATCTTAAGTATTTAGCTTCAAAAGCTAACAGTGGTATCAGAGCCACAAGGGAGATTGATAGAAGATAGGAAGAGCTACATGTTTTAAAGTTGCAAAGGAGTTTTCCAATGGCTAAGGAGAAACCAGTGAAGCTAAGGATATTATCTCTGGAAGGAGAAACCAGGGAATATTGGAGAGTTTCCTATTCCAAGAACAAATTCAAAATAGAAGAAGATTTCAGGTCTTGAAGACAGACCTTGACATTGAGGAGATTAAGAGACCCAAGAAGGAGGTCCTATTGGAGAAGTTGGTAGGTTGAAGGGGACTACAGATTGCAGATTGGCTAGAGTCTTTCCATAAGGTTGAAGGAGAACTCATGAAGACTAGGACTTTGCATAAAATTATTTCCACTAGTTTTGAGGATAACTAGTGAAGTTTATTCATTTAGTATTCTAAAATTTTAATGCATTTGGTTTCTACTATCTAAGTTTCTTGTTGTAATAAAATTAACTCCCTGAAGTTGAAAAGCTTCCTACAACATATGGAAAATAATTTCACCTTTGTTACCTGAAAGTCTATGTGCTTTCCTCGTGCAGGGATTAGTTATTTGTTGCAGAAAGATAGACGTTGAAGATTAAGGAAGTCCAAGAAAAAGTCCCCATTGGAGATTGAAGAGACTCAAGGAGATCTCATAGAATATTGAAGATTGAAGACTAGAGATTGAAGGTTGCAGATTGGAGAGGTTGAAGAGACTTGAAAGAAGTTATATTGAAGAACTTCCAGATTTGGAAGATTGAAGATTGTAGATTAGAGACTATAGATTGAATATAGAAGAGACCTGCGTAGGAGATTCTCATTGAATATAGAATATTGGAGATAGAGGAGGACTAAGAAAATATCCTATTGCAGATGTCAGAAGCAGCAGATTTTGGACATCTAAGAAAGATATCTCATTGCAAAATTTCCACACCTGGAAGATTGAAGAGGCCAAGGAAAGGTCTCATTGAAGTTTTGAGAAGAGGAGTTGAAGAGTTGCAGAATTAGAAGACCCAAGAGAAGTGGTCTTAGGGGAATTTGGAGAAGAAGAAGAAGGCTAGAGAAAGCCTTATTGCAGAATTTGAGAAGCAACCATTGAAGGATATTTGAAGAAATCTAGAAGGAGATTGTAAGAAAGGAGAAGTTTCTGATAAGAAGGATTTAGGATAATTATCACCATCCGACAACAAGCCTAAGAGGAAGAAATTTTGGCAAGAAGTTTACCAGATTTTAGAGGTTTTTGAAGACCTCAAGACATTCAGATTCTTGAGGAAGAAGACAGCGAAGGAGATCATATTTGGATTCATAATTCGATCAGAAGATTGAAGGAGAAGGGATATTGAAGAGCCCATAGTTTTGGTAAGTTTAAGGGCAACCACAGAAGGTTTGAAGGTTGATTTGATAGGAGAAGGTTGCAGGGTTTCAAGGGAGATATTGAAGGGTTGCAAGACAGTATATTGAAGTATAGAGCTACGATTTGGAGAAGATTTGGGCAGTTTTTGAAGTGCCCTAGAATAGGATATTGAATGATATTGAAGACAACAAAGAAGACACCATTTTTAAGAATTTCATTGCAGGTTTTGGACTGCGAAAGAAAAAATGAATTAACTGCAAAGTTACAATTTTTTGAACAACATTTGGGCAACATTAATAGCTGCAAATTTTAGAGTTTGGGAGAACAGATTTGGAGGAGATTTGGAGCCACAAAATAAAATTTTGTGGACAACATTAGAAGAAGGAAGAGAGAACAGCTTAAAGATAAAGACAACGAAATTAGAAGATTTAGAATAGCAATAGAGGAAGGCAGTATTTAGAGTGAATTCCACAAAGGTAATATTAAAAGTACTTGGTTGTCACAAGGGGTTGGCAGTTTTGCCACACTAAATTTTGATTGTAAAAATTTGAAGAATATAAGATGAATGATGCAGTTGTTTTGATTTTACTGTTTTTGATGTAACATTTTTGTTTCCCTCATTGAGTGATTTTATTAAATAAGGTTGATTCCGTCCCTGGAAATACACAGCAAGTTTCACCAGTAAAAATTAATGAAAATCATGGGCAACATATAAAAGGGAGAAATGTATGGCAAGGAACATCTCAGGATCAAAGGATTAATGAAAAATGGACCAAGACTTCAAAAATACTAGTTTCTCTTATTAGGAAATTTACAATTTGCTAGTCACTTTCAAATACTTGCTAGAAGATATTTTTGTTAGGGACTGAAGATCTGTAAACTAACCTCACAATCTTGGGCTTCCTCACGACATGCTCAACTGAGGAAAAATTAGCACGAAGGGATGCTAGGAGATCGGTATGCTTGTTCTGCTCCTACAAGATTACTTGGATGTTCAACGTTGTATAGGCCTCAAATAGGTTCCAAACTTTGTTATGGTACGCCTTCAGGTAGTGTTGTTTGAAAACACACTTACTAGTTACCTAATTGATAATCATCTCAAAATCACCAAAAATTTGCAATTCTTTGATCCCGAGCTTCTCTGCCTTCTTCAAGCCTAGGAAGAGTGCTTCATACTCTATGACATTGTTGGTACAACTCTAGGTCAATCAGTACAAATACGTCTTCTGTATGCCAAAGGGAGAAATGAGAATGATCCCTGCACCTACGCCATTCTTGCACCTTGTGACATCAAAGTACAACTTTCATAGTTTATCCGAAGCAGGATTTTGATCATCAGACACCTTTGCTTCAGCTTTTTTAGGCTTAGTAATGGTGTAACAACCAATTTCAGTCTCCATCATGGCATTAATATCAAGCATTAAAAACTCATATTTTGTTCAAAGCTCGTCTAGAACTTCCATTAAGTCCAATTCCTCCAATTCTTCGATCATCAAGTTGACATAATTCATGGGTTTATCTTCTTCTTCAATCTTATCTATGTGGTAAGTCGAAGGCTTCTCGTTATAAATTTGAATTCTCATCCCTTTGATAGGAATATCCAAATGAGAATAATCTAGAGAAAGGTAGTCTCCAAACTTGACAGTGAACTCTCGTGATAGGCACATGTTGAAATACGGCTCCAAATCGACCACCACCACCTCTTGGATCAGGATGACCTAAGGCATTTTATGTAGCACAATGGGGATGTCTTTGATGACCCCCATTGTCCTTACAGGGGTTCCATCTAGTTGCAAAATTCTAGGGATGCTTCTTGTATATTCCATGCCCATAACGTCACAGACTGTCTTTAGCATGACAGTCGTTGCAGTGTCGAAGTCGATCATGCAATTGTGCACAATCCATCCTTCCATCTTGAGAGACAAGTAGAAAGGGGGTGGTCTATTCTTTCCAGTGGCATAAGTCATCAACGTTTGAGTGAACACTATCCGAGTTGGGTTATTCCCCTTTCATAAATTTCAGCGATTCTTGCAATAATTCCATTTGTCCAGGCAATTGTAGTGCATCATAAAGACTCACCTTGGATGGAATCCTCTTCAACTCTTCGACAATGTTACACATGGATGCACTGGAATCTTTTCCTTCATTGGCAACCTCATATCTGCTTTGATACTACTGGGTAGCCTCTACCCTCTGATGCTTGGTCAAGATGGGCATTTGAGCTCTTCTCTGGCTTGTTCCTTCGTTTCAGCTTTTGCTTGCAAAGTTGTAGTTTTTTATTGCACTCTTTCTTTCATTGGCGAAGGTAAAAGATCTTTTAACAGGAAAGGTGCATATGGATTGGGCGCTGGAACAATTGCTTTTGTTTGCACTTTTTTTTTCTCATCTTGCACCTTTGAATCAGTAGGTACCTTCAGGGGTTCCATCTCAGCTAGGTCCACGATGATAGGTTTTCTTCTAGAACTTGTGAGAACTGAAACTTGCTCTTCAGAAGGGACCATAAAATTATAATCGACTTCTATGATCATGTTGATTTGACCATCGAAAGAACTCTCTGCCAATGTTTGCATGTAGTTCAGGTGAACCGTGCAAGTTTCCTCGCCATGCTAATCATTGCACGTAGATCACTAGTATGCTTTGTCTAATGTGCCAGCTTCTTCGTTTGCCAATACAATCGTGTTTCTCTCAGACACCTTGCTAGTTGAAGTTTCTTGCTCCCTGGTGATTTGCGGAGGCTAAAATCTCCTAGGCTGGAAATTGCTTTCAGCCTGCTTCCTCTTAATAATTGTGATCTCATTGCCCATCACTCTTATGGTTGAGTTCATTGACTGCATCTATTTCAGTAATTTCTCTTGTTGATCAATATTTGAGGGTGTTGGTGGGACCTGGTAATGGAAGAGGTACAGGAAGAGATGGCAGTGCTGAGAATGGAACCAGAACGAGTAACTGTGGAATGGTTGGAGTAGGCAGTTGAGAGATAGAAACTATCATCGTGGTTTGAGATGAAGTCGAATTCTTTGAAGGGACCAAATACATGGAAGACATTGGCAGGGACTGAGAAGATGCATTAGCATACAAATATTGTGGGAGATCAGGAAAAATAGACATCATAATTTTCAATGGAAGCTTACCGATAGCAATCAGATCAGCCTCGACATTTTGCGCAGTAGAATACAAATCAAGAAATATGTTGACATTGGATTGTCGAATGGCCATGCTAATGTCAGAATTAAAGTCACAAAGGTAATAGAATGTAGCTTGTTCAGGAGTTTGTCGGAGACCATCATGAACTCTCTGCCAAGTTCGGGCGACCCTGACATTGAAGTCCATGATTTTCTCATACGAATTCCTTTGAATGGTGGTAAATTGATGCAACAGAGAAAACATATCTGCTTTTTTATTGAAACCTTTGATTAATAATTTAGCCAACTAGTCATAGGTGGTAGTGGTGACAGGCTGTAACAACCGGTACCAGTAAAGCAACTTACCTATGAGAGAGAGCACGAGCAATCTTACTATGATATCCTTGTCTGTGATGTTATGGATTGTTGCAAAGGTAGCCACATCTTGGACATTCTCATAAGTCGTCTTCCTCGTACCATCATAATTAGGCAAAGCCTTTATTTCTACTTGCAAAATGGGTTCTGAGCTTGCAGATTTAGAGGCCCGGAGTGGTTCCATGTTGGGAACTATCTTGTTGGCTATGGTGGTGGATTTTGAGCCATTTGGACTGGAGTGTTCGCTTGGGGAGGTAGAAAACTAGTGGTTGTGTTAGCAGGGATCGAAGGAATAGAGAACACACTAGTTAACTATGAAGATATTAAACTTGATGGGACAATCAAAGTGACTAACCTAGGATATTCTCCTAATACTTGGGTTTCAAGTTCATAAAACTCAACGGGATCTTCTAGGTTTTTTGGCCTTCGATCTTGTGATCATGAATAAAGCTTTCGCTCACTTCATGTTCGAAGGCTTCTGGGTAAAACTGAGTTTCCAGATGTTCTAATCATACAATACAAAGGCGAACATCAAACCTCAATATTGTTCAAAGTGTGCCGAAACTGTTGGCACCTATGGTGATTTTTCCAAATAAAAGCAAGCCAGAGATTCACCAAATCAGGCTGCCTTAAACTACAAAGACAATTGGTCCCACCAAGCGTGCCAAAAACTATTGGTCATGAATCTGCCTAATCATAAAATATATGCGTCTTAGACCTGGCCAACATTGAAATGTCAAAGGAGAAAGATGTCCTTCGGGTCAATCTCTAGAGAGGGTTGGTTCCCTTACTAATCTAATTTAGTTTAAAGCTTAAGGTAACATGAAAGAGATGGGAAATAACATAAAGAAACCAAAAATATGGCTATGAGCCAAAAATGTTAAGCGGGGATAAACTAACTGAAATCCAAATAAAGTGTTAATTAGCATACAATAGAAAGAAAAGCATAGGAACCACTCATAGTTTGTAGAGATAACATCCAAGAAGCATTTCAATATTCATTCCCTTATCAGAAATTAAATTCAGATGCATAATTTAAATTTAGCTAATAATGGACATAAACGTAATCAGAAATGATAAGCAGAAAGTGATCAAACACAACACTACTCAAGGAACTAGAAGTCGAATGCCTTTCTATGGATGCAGAAAACTCAAAGTGTTTTTCTACAGAGTGTTTATCCTCATTCATTACATCAAAATGCTTAGTATTTATAGAGGATTTTGCCTCTAAAATTAAATGCAAATTAAAACAAAATATCGGCTAGTCAAAGACCAACCAGAGCAATTCTCTTCTCGGTAATGGCAATGCTCAAATCAGAATATTCTTTAGGAAGTGACGATCCGGTTCTCATGGAATGCACCTAGGAAATCAGCAGAGATGGATGATAGAAAAAATGTTCTAGGCATCAGTGCATCAAAGCTCAACAATATCGCGTGACAAACAGGAGCTTGTATATTACATTCTGGACACCATTCCATCACTTTACGCCTCGAAATATTACCCTTGATAGTGGAGAACCAATGAACATTAACTTTGTTTTGAGAAGGAACAAAATCAGTGGAGGGAATCTCAAAAATAAACAAGATCACACCAAAATCTGGTATGTAGCATTTAATATTGGTATCTGTTCAGTAGGAATTAGGAAAACATTAATTTAATGTCTTCAAGAATTAAATTCCACCAGTCTTCGCTCTTTCTCGAAAGATATTAGCAACAGTGACGCCTTCAAACAAAACGTCACCGAAAGGAAGGGGTAAAAATTGATTTCGTCTAGACAATTTGGTGTTTTTGCCTATCAACATGATTTCACACTCCTGAGTAATTTCGCCCGAAAAATAGAATAGAAACGACTTTTACAAGAAACTGGGTGAAAATAATTGATTTCGCCCTCAAGAGGGGCGAAAATGATTTTCGCACCCTAGTTGGGGCGACTTTGACTTTGACTAGCTTATAAAGATATGGTTTCAGGACTTTCGTTCCAAACTAGGAGAAATCAACGTTCTGGTCAAGACGGGGTAAAATTACATTGGCAGCCGCCTACATTAAATTCGCTTTGACTTTGATTGGAGTAACCTTCACCCGGATGACGTTACTTCATCATTTGCGTTCCGAAAAACATCCTCAACTTGGATTTTACCCTCAAGAGGGGTGAAAATGATTTTTTCCCCTTACTAGAGGTAATTTTGACTTTGACTTCACCAGACACACATTTTACTTGATCTTCTCTCTAGAGCGTATTTATTTGGAAATTCACCCTAAAGAAGGGTGAAAATGATTTTCTTCCCCCCAAGGGCGACTTTGACTTTGACTAGTTTTTATTCATTATTTTCGTCCTTTTCCACTTTGTAAAATCTTGCCTTCTTCTCACTTGGACGGAATCTTCTTAACATGGCATTTTTACCCCAAAAGAAGGGTGAAAATGATTTTCACGCCCTTCCTTGGGGTGAAAATGTCTTCCCCTTATATTTCACTGGCGCTTTCCTTTTTAATAAAAATTGTTGAAGCCTTGGTCTATTTTTCATGAATCCTTTGATCTTGAGACGTTCCTTGCCATACATTTCTCCCTTTTATATTTTGCCCACGATTTTCATTAATTTTTACTGGTGAAACTTGTTGTGTATTTCCAGGGATGAAATCAACCTTCTTTATTTAATAAAATCACTCAAGGAGGGAAACAAAAATGTTACATCAAAACAGTAAAATCAAAACAACTACATCATTCATCTTATATTCTTCAAATTTTTACAATCAAAATTTAGTGTGAAAAAACTGCCAACCCCTTGTGACAACCAAGTACTTTTAATATTGCCCTTGTGGCATTCACTCTAAATACTACCTTCCTCTCTTGCTATTCTAAATCTTCTAACTTCGTTGTCTTTATCTTTAAGTTGTTCTCTCTTCCTTCTTCTAATGTTGCCCACAAAATTTGATTTTGTGGCTCCAAATCTCCTCCAAATTTGTTCTCTCTAACTCTAAAATTTGCAGTTATTAATGTTGTCCAAAGGTTGTTCAAAAATTTGTAACTTTGCAGTTAATTTCTTCTTTCTTTCATAGTCCAAAACTTGCAATGAAATTCTTAAAAATGTTGTCTTCTTTGTTGTCTTCAATCTCCTTCAGTCTCCTATTCTAGGGCACTTCAAAAATTGCCCAAATATTCTCCAAATAGTAGCTCTATACTTCAATTTATTGTCTTGCAACCCTTCAATATCTCCCTTGAAACCCTACAACCTTCTATCAAATCAGCCTTCAAACCTTCTGCGGTTAACCTTAAACTTCCCAAAACTATGGGCTTTTCAATATCCCTTCTCCTTCAATATTTTGGTCGAATTTTGAATCCAAATATGATCTCCTTCGTTGTCTTCTTCCTCAAGAATCTAAATGTCTTGAGGTCTTCAAAAACCTCTAAAATTTGGTAAACTTTTTGCCAAAACTTCTTCCTCTTAGGCTTGTTGTCGGATGGTGATAATTATCCCAAATCCTTCTTATCATAAAATTCTCCTTTCTTACAATCTCCTTCTAGATTTCTTCAAATCTCCTTCAATGGTTGCTTCTCCAATTCTGCAATAAGGCTTTCTCTAGCCTTCTTCTTCTTCAAATTCCCCTGAGACCACTTCTCTTGGGTCTTCTAATTCTGCAACTCTTCAACTCCTCTTCTCAAAAATCCAATGAGACCTTTCCTTGGCCTCTTCAATATTCCAGGTGTGAAAAATCTGCAATGAGATATCTTTCCTAGATGTCCAAAATTTGTTGCTTCTGACATCTGCAATAGGACCTTTCCTTAGTCCTCCTTTATCTCCAATATTGTATCTTCAATGAGAATCTCCTACGCAGGTCTCTTCTATATTCAATCTATAGTCTCCAATATGCAATCTTGAATCTTTCAAATCTGGAAGTTCTTCAATCTAACTTCTTTCAATTCTATTTAACCTCTCCAATCTGCAACCTTCAATCTCTAGTCTTCAATCTTCAATCTTCTATAAGATCTCCTTGAGTCTCTTCAATCTCCAATGGGTACTTTTTCTTGGACTTTCTTAATCTTCAACGTCTATCTTTCTAAACTGCACAAAGGCATAAGATCATAGTGGACAAAAATAAGTACACTAAACTGTAGTTGGGACCCGATAAGTCGATCAAAGTTGGCACCAATTGTCATGAAGAGTTAGAGCATATCAAGGAGTTGTGCCACGAGCATTCATATATTGTCTCTTGGAGCTACCAATATTTGAAAGGCTACAACAAAGATGTGATCCAACATACCATTGAGTTGCAGGAAGGAGTGAAACCCTTCAGTCAAAAACAAAGGTCAGTCAATCCCAAGATTGAAACCCTGATGAAAGCAGAACTGCTAAAGATGTTGGAAGCCAAAATTATCTACCCGATTAAGCACTCTACCTGGGTAGCAAATCTGGTCCCCGTGAGGAAGAAGAGTGGAAATATTTTCATGTGCATGGATTTTCAAAATTTAAACTAGGCGTCTCTCAAAGATCACTATCCGCTATCACAAATTGATCAAATTTTTCATGTAGTTGTTGGTGCCCAAAGATTCTCTTTGTTAGACGGATTTCGGCTATAACTAAATCTGGGTCAAGGATGAAGACGAATATAATATGGTGTTCACCACAAAATGGGAAATGTTTGCTTATCAACGAATGTCGTTTGGTCTCTCGAACGCTGGAGCAAATTTTTAGAGAGTGATGGATGTAGCTTTCGGTGAGTTGTTAAATCGCATTATTGTGATTTATTTGGATGACATGACTATATTTTCTCACAACAGGGAGGAGCATAGTCTACATTTGAGACAAGTGTTTGAGAAGTGTCGAGAGTTCGGAATATCAATCAACCCGAAGAAGTCCATCTTCACGATAAAAGAAGGAAAGCTCCTGGGCCACGTTATTTCGGAGAAAGGTTTGGCTATTGACCCAGCTAGAGCTGAGGCCCTCCTGAAGCTTCTATTACCAACCAGCAAGAAGGATTTGAAATCATTTTTAGGGCATATCAACTTTATTCGAAAGTTTGTTGCAGATTTTGCCCAAGTGGTAAAGCCAATGATTGAGATGTTAAAGAAAAATGTTGAGTTCAAATGGACTAAGCAAAGGAAGCAAGCGTTCAAGGAAATCAAAGAAAGAATTGCTCAAGCCCCGATTTTGGTGAACCCTGATTACTCAAAATATTTTATCCTATATGTCGTTGGTGAACAAGAGAGATATGCAATGGTTCTTACGTAGAAGGGAGATGATGGAGATGAGTGGTCGATTGCTTTCTTAATCCAAGTCATCCAATCACATGAAGAAAAATATAATTTCATTGAAAAGCAAGTATATGCAGTGATGAAATCCTTGAAGAAGATCCGGCATTTTGTTTCTCAAAGAAAAACAATAGTTTATGTTGTTCACCCAGATGTTCGGAGTTTCATCATCCAAGGAGAGCTTGGAGACAAGAGGGCTGGTTGGGTTTCCAAAATCCAGGAGTATGATGTTGAAATTCAACCAACCAAGCTGGTTCGAGGTCGAGCATTATGTCAGGAGCTTGCAAAAAGCGTTGCATCCGAATCCATGGTTTTCCAACTTGAAGATTCAGTAAGCAATTTTTCTAATCGCTCTGCAAGTGATCGTGATTGGACAGAGGACCTTGTCGAATATTTCCATTCAGGAAGATGTCCTCCACATCTCAATGCCTCACAGAGAAGGAGATTCAAACTTTAGGCCCTTAGGTACGTGATGATGCCGAATGGACTGTTCCATAAGAATATTGATGGAGTTCTTCTCAGGTGCATCCGAGAATCAGAGAAATAAAGAATCCTGGAGGAGTTTCACTCTGGTTTATTAGGAGGCCATTATGCAGGTAGGCCAATGGCATTGAAGATCATCAAAGTAGGATATTTCTGGCCTACTCTCTTTGCAGATGCTTTCAAAGTTAGCCAGAGTTGTGACAAATGCCAAAGATATGTTGGTAGAAGAAGGAATGCATCATTACCCCTTCATCCAATTCAAGTAGAAGCACCGTTTCAACAATGGAGCTTAGACTTTATTGGGGTCATTGATCCCAATTCCTCTATCGAACACAAATACATCCTGATTGCAATTGACTATTTCACCCGATGGTCTGAAGCAATTTCGACCAAGAAGGCGGACCAGGCAACAGTTATCTCTTTCCTTGAAGGTTTAATCACTCATTTTGGCATACCAGATGCAATCATAATGGACAATGGAACTCCCTTCATCGGTGCCAAGATCAATGAATTCATGGGTAAGTACGAGATTTATTTGAAGATATCATCTAACTATTATCCACAGGGGAATGGCTTGGTTGAGTCCACAAACAAGAATTTGCTGAGAATTCTAAAGAGAACCCTTGGCGACAATAAGCACAGTTGGCACTTGCTCCTGAACCAAGCATTATGGGTCGATCACATCTTAGTGAAAAATCCATCAAGACATCCCCCTATTCCTTGGTATATGGTAAAGAAGTAGTTTTGCCCATTCATATTGAATTGTTGGCCCTTCAATCATGGCACTTGTTGTATGGTGAAGACGATGAGTCTGATCCCATGAGCACGAGATTGGCTCAACTTTTACAGTTGGAGGAAGAGAGGGAGAAATCATACAATGCCTTCATGGAACATGCCCGGATGACACAAAAATGGTTTGGCAAGAAAACTTTCGAGAAATCGTTCGAGGTAGGTGATCTAGTGCTAAAATGGAACGAAAACAAGGCTAAGCCTCGGAAGCATCACAAGTTTGAAGTGATATGGGAGGGCTCATTCCAGATTTCAGGTGTGAATCAGGTCAACTCATTTTATTTAAAGGATATGGATGGCCATGTATGTTGCCAATTCCAATAAATGGTCTTCATTTGAAGGCCTACCATCAATAACAAAATTTTGATCAAGTATGTATATATGTACATAATTTTTCTATGTTATTTTGAGTTAAGTATGTTTAAAATAATAATATAAAAAAAAAGAGTAGTCTCGCCAATCGTTTTTGCCCCAAAAGCATTTTAAAAACCTTTAGTCTTAATTCGGGGTGAAAACATCAAAAGAAAAGCATCAGTTTGTTTTTTCATTACAAAGTGCCCCTATTTTTTGCCAAAAAGGAGATTAAAAAAAAAAGAGAAAAAGAGGGGAGAAAATAATATAGAGAAAAGCAAAAAGCAAAGAGAAAATAATTAAAAGGAAAAAGATTTTATTTTCACCCGAAAAGGTTTTCATCATGCATATTTTAATTTCGGATATTTTCGGGGCGAAATTCCAAGAAAAGATTAAAAAACAAATACATGCTTTTTCAAAAACTCTAGTTGGTAGCGCTAAGTTTGGCAAGAAGGGGGCGAAATTAATTTTGCCTTGCTTTTTCAAGCAAAGCACTCACAGTTAAGCTTGTTTTTAGCAATCAACTTTTTGGGGTGAAATTGAAGATGAATTATTTTAAAAGGACTGCAAAGCATGTAATTTCACCAAGCAACAAGTAGAAGAGCATTTTCGAAGCGTAGTTAATTTGGTATTTTCGCCCCAGTTGACATTTTCAGTGAAGCAAGTACACCCAGTTGATGTTTTTTGTTGGCCCATGCTAATTTTGGAGCAAGCTCCAGTTAATTGCATGAAATCAAATTAATTTCAATGGTAAAATTCATAGAAGATGTTTTCGGCATCTTAATGCAACGAAATTAATGATTTTTACCCTCAAAAAGTGCCCATCACTCCCACGTGGCATTTGTTATTCCTAAAATGAGCTGTTAAATACCCAGATTGCGCCCTCCAAGATAAAAAGCGGTTAAATACAGAGTTCGAGGAAGATTTACAGTGCGAGGGCATTATTGGTAGTTAAGGACATCATGAAAAAATGTGTTGGGTGAGAGAACCAAGGAAGCACGTCCACCCGAATTCATCAAAAGTGCCACCTGCATTCAATTGGGTAGTTGGGAGCAAAAGTTTTAAATACGGCAAACCAGAAGCTTGCAGTTGAAGAAAAGATTGAGATTATTTTTTTGGAGCATTGTCGGATTAGCATTCAGTTGCCTCGAATTGCTACTTTGTTGCAGGATTATCAGATTGTAGCAGAAAATCTGATTGTACGAAGATGGGAAAGAAAGCTACTGAGTCAACAAAAGCTGTTGAGCCAAAGAAAGCAAAAGGAGGCAAAAAAGCTAAAAAATCCAGGCGCAATGAAAATGTAGAGCTTGACCCATATTATGATGCGTTGGCTCAGATTGGAGACTGTGCTATTTCAAACAAGGGCATGGAAAAATTGCGCCAGGACGTGGAAGCTGCTGTCGGGCAAGGCTTGATGCCAGAAATCCCGTTAACTATTGCCTATCATGTGCAGCTTTCCTGGTACCTGTGTACACCTGTTCATCCTTACCCTGAGTTGGTGATGGTAATTTCAAAGTTTTACAATCCTGCCACAAGGGTTGTCCATAATATGAAGGGAGATAAATTATTCACCATTTCACCCAGCGTAGTCAGAGAGGCATTTGCTTGTGGGGTGAAGCCTTCCTCGGATGTCATGTTCAAAAATATGAATCTCAAGGAGCAAGAGGAGAGGTACCAATCGACTGTGACGTTGCGCCAGTTCATGGAGAATCAGCTGATAAAGGCGCCCCAGTTTGGAGAGTTGCCGACTTTGTCGAAGCCTCTGACAGAGTTTAAAAGTCCAGACATGTTTTCCATGTTGGCTTGGGTGTCCGGTCTTCCTACCGACTCCACAGTGTATAAATGGCAGGCAGTGTTTGGTACAATGTATTTCGTAGGTGGAATTTTACGCCCCAAAAGCAATGCAAGCAAGCACAAACCCAATTTTCTTTGATTGGGTGGATTACGTGGCTCGAGCAATGCATACCCAGTTGGAGAAGATACAGAGCGAAGGAGCAGTTTCATTCAGACACACTTCATTTTTGGCCTGGTATTTCTTCTTCCACATGCACCGACATTTTTCTTTCATAGCGGTCAAGCAGGTTGATGAGGCAGACAAGAAGTTGCCAGTTTATTTGTGGACTCCAAGCTTGTCCAGGAAGGAGTCATTTTACAATTTTAATCGCATGTTTTTGGGCCCCACCCTCGAACTTATTTTTGGCACATGTGAGAGAGTGCCAAGGGCGATGAGGGAGGAGATCATTGCGAAGGAGAAAGGAGATATTTTCTTGTTGATGCAAGGCATCGTGGTACAAATTTTTGGCTTCATTGGCAAGTCATTTCTCCTTCCGTATTTTACTACCGAGCACCTTTTTGCGATGGAAGTTGTCCGCTAGAATGACTTCATCAATGACGTCTATGGGGCAAGACGAGGAAAGAAGACTACATGCACCATGCCATTTCGCTTCGACGATATTGAAGTAGACCAGGTTGGCCAGAATAAATTGATTAATGAAGCTCTCTACGACATGGGTATGGTGGAGTTACCTCAACGGTGGAAGTATGACCCTTTGGGTCGATTCGCGGCATTGATTAAAGCCAAAAGTTTTCATTGCTACCCCTGGGCGAATATTGAGCAGCAAAGAAATAATCCAGAAGGGCATGATCTCGAATGGCACATTGAGCAGATGATGACGTTCCCACCATGGCATGACTTCTATGAGATGGAGGCTGAATATAACCCTGCAGTTCACAAGCACTAGATTCCTCCTCCGGGCTTGTTTGGCAAAATGAAGGAACAGTTGCCCGCTTGGTCCGAGGAGAAAATTACTAACTGGTGGGTTATGAGGGCCCACAGAGGGAAAACTGGGTCAGCTTATGGCCTGGCAATGGATGATGCATTTTCGAACGTATATGATGAATACTATGACAATTATCAACCAATCTCTTTCGCTAAAATTGTACCTCAAAGCTTTCAAAGATCTGACAACGAAGAGATCGTGGCTGGACAGGAGCAACGAGTGGTTGAGGAAGCACCACTTGTGGAAGAAGAGAAACAGCTATCACCGAAAGTGCAGCCCCAGCAGAAGAAGAAAAGTAAGCGTGAGGCACTTCCTTTTCCTAAGATCTCCAAGAAGCCAAGAATAGGCATAGTTTCTTCATCAGGTGCGAACCCTCCTCCTACGGCCGAAGCCACATAGGCTGACGTTTTAGGAAATCCTCCTTTGGTTCAGGCAGGACAACTTGGCCAACACATGGAAGTTATAGATCTGGAGAAGGAGACAGAGGAGGAACAAGACAAGGGTGAACCAGTGTCACAACCACCCTCATCATCGGCTCAAAAGGTGTCGGAGCCCGAAGGTACATTTTCTCTACCCTCTTCCCTTTCTCTTGAGCATTCGGTGACTGTTGCACCCCATTCCATAGTCATCGCTTCCGTCTCACCTCCATTCGGTATACCCTCCACTTCCATTTCGCTTCCCGTTTCCCAGTCCCCAGTCACCGATGCTCCCTCTTCTTCTATTCCCGCTTCTATTGTTTCCCTTTCTTTCAGTTCTTTTGCATCTGGTCCCAATCCATTTTCGTACCCTTCATCCTCCATTCCAGTAATTTCTACCATGGCTATAAGTACACAAGCTCCTCCTCGAGTAAGTGTAACTATAGCTGAACCCCTCACTTTCGTCCCCTCAACCACTTTCGTTCCACCAACCATTCCTGTTTCTACTTCCCTTCCCGAGCCAAAACCTCAGCAGGCTCATTTTCCCCCTACTCCTTTTATTGAGTTGCAGGTGCTGCCAGAGCCAGAGATGGAGATTGTGCCAGAGCATCCTATTGCAGCAAAAATGAGTCGAGCCCACCAAAGTTCATCGTAGTGGCTGAAAAGTCGTAAGAGAAAAGAAGCTCAAGCTCCAGCAAAGACGTTGAAGAAGGTCACTTTTGACCCCGAAGCTATGGAGTCTCATACTGTAAAAATGATCCCCCAGGTCCAGAAGCCTCAAGGAGAAATGGCCCCAAGTGATTACACTTATGAAGTCATTACAGAGGACCTGACGAAGATTGATACTACGGAGAAGATGGGGAATATACAGGTGGATATGAGCTCTCTTTACCTGCATGGTGAGCATTACAAGAAAAGCTTTTTTGAGGTTGAGGCGAAGATTGTTGAGTTAAACGAAGCTCTGGCCAAAAATAGGGCACAGCTGGAGACAGTGAGATTAGAGGTAGAGCGTTGGCAATGAAAAGTGGAAGAGTTGGAGAATGCAGCCAAGGGATACCAGACAGCTTGGGCAGGAGCAGAGAAGCAAGTGCAAGCATTGACCGCCCAGCTTGAAGCTTTACAGAAACAATTGGCCGAAAAAGCCACACAGTCAGTGGGCTTCTCCAAGGAGAAAATCAAAGAAGCTCATCGCCATTTAACTAAATATTGTGTGACATTGGCGGTAGATGCGCTCAAGGTTTTGTTGTACATTCATGAGGCCCGAATAATAATTTTCATTGGTGATCGGACCTTGGAGTATGCCGAGGAGCAGCTGGAACCCAAGTTGGAGATGGCACTGAAGATTCAGGCGTTAGCTCAGTCTGACTTCCAAGTTAAGACACTGAGTGGGATGGATCGAGCTTGGGCCAACGCTAGGATTATGTTGCGCAACTTCTTTTCTAGGTTGGATCTGGCTAGAGAGGGCCAAAAGCTAGCTACTATGTTTGAGCAGGAGCGTTGCGTTTCACTAGTTTATTTTGAGGCTCTAGACGATGTCGGGTTTCCGAGCTTCACTGATGATCAGGGGGAGCTTTTATCGAAGAAAGAATTGGAGGTGGCCTGGCAAAATTTTGTCGAAGATACTTCAGAGATCGATAGTTGGGAGGAGCCAATCACGGAGGAACAAGTACTGCCATGCATGGAGAGGCTCACCCGCATCGAATCATCTCTGTTGGAGCTCAGTCAGAGAGCTAATCACATCAGCCTGAACCACGTCGAGACGTTGCGCTTTGTCATTGATTCACTCTAGTATCCTTCGAAGCTTGATGAAGAGTCTTGGGCCCAGGCGGTTGCAGTATATGAGGTTACCAGTGCAAGTCTCACCAAGCAAGAAGCACGAGCATGGGCGAAAGCAGAGCAGAAAGAGGTTGCAGAAGAGCAGGAGAAACAGGCACAAGAGGAAAGGAAAAGAAGGAGGTTGCTGAATCAAATGTACCACCTGATGCAGCCAACGGTGGTGATAGTTGAGCCCAATGGATGAAGGCCTAGGGTCGATTGCATCCAGACGAGTTGAATACCCTGAGAGCCGCCAAAAGTGTTGGCAGTTTTGCCACACTAAATTTTGATTGTAAAAATTTGAAGAATATAAGATGAATGATGTAGTTGTTTTGATTTTATTGTTTTGATGTAACATTTTTGTTTCCCTCCTTGAGTGATTTTATTAAATAAAGAAGGTTGATTTCATCCCTGGAAATACACAGCAAGTTTTGCCAGTAAAAATTAATGAAAATCATGGGCAAAATATAAAAGGGAGAAATGTATGGCAAGGAACGTCTCAGGATCAAAGGATTGATGAAAAATGGACCAAGGCTTCAACAGTTATTATTAAAAGGGAAAGCGCCAGTGAAAGATAAAGGGAAGACGTTTTCACCCCAAGGAGGGGTGAAAATCATTTTTGCCCTTCTTTTGGGGTGAAAATGCCATGTTAAGAAGATTTCGTCCAAGTGAGAAGAAGGCAAGATTTTACAAAGTGGAAAAGGGCAAAAATAATGGATGAAAACTGGTCAAAGTCAAAGTCACCCCTGGGGGGCGAAAATCATTTTCGCCCTTCTTCAAGGTGAATTTCCAATTGAAGACGTTCTGGGGCGAAAATCAAGTGAAACGTGTGCCTGGTGAAGTCAAAGTCAAAGTCGCCCCCAGGAAGGGGCGAAAATCATTTTCGCCCTTCTTGAGGGTGAAATCCAAGTTGAGGATGTTTTTCGGAGCGCAAATGATGAAGTGACGTCATTCGGGTGAAGGTTGCTCCAATCAAAGTCAAAGCAAATTTAAAGAAGGCGCCTGCCAATGTAATTTTGCCCCATTTTGAGCAGAACATTGATTTCGCCCAGTTTGGAGCGAAAGTCCCGAAACAATATCTTTATAAGCTAGTCAAAGTCAAAGTCACCCCAGGTAGGGGGTGAAAATCATTTTCGCCCCTCTTGAGGGTGAAATCAATTATTTTTGCCCAATTTCTTGCAGAAGTCATTTCTATTCTATTTTTCGGGTGAAATTACTCAGGAGTGTGAAAGCATGTTGATGGGCGAAAACACCAGATTGCCTAGGCAAAATCAATTTTTGCCCCTTCCTTTCGGTAACGTTTTCTTTCGAAGGTGCCACTATTGCTAATATCTTTCGGGAAAGAGCGAAGACTGGTGGAATTTAATTCTTGAAGAAATGAAATTAATGTTTCCATAATTCCTGTTGAAGAGATACCAAGATTAAATGCTACATCCCGGATTCTGGTGTGATCCTATTTATTTTTGAGGCGCCCTCCATTGATTTTGCTCCTTCTCAAAACAAAGTTAATGTTCGTTGGGTCTCCACTAGCGAGGGTAAGATTTCGAGGCGTAAAGTGATGGAATGGTATCCAGAATTTAATATCCAAGCTCCTATTTGTCGCGCGATATTGCTGAGTTTTGATGCATCGATGCCTGGAACGTTTTTCCTATCATCCATCTCTGTTGATTTCCCAGGTGCATTCCATGAAAATCGGATCGTCGCTTCCTGAAGAATGTTCTGATTTGAGCATTGCCATTACCGAGGAGAGAATTGCTCTGGCTGGTCTTTGACTAGCCGGCATTTTGTTTTAATTCGCATTTAATTTTAGAGGCGAAATCCTCTATAAATACTAAGCATTTTGATGTAATGAAGGAGGATAGACACTCTGTAGAAAAACACTTTGAGTTTTCTGCATCAATAGAAAGACATTCGGCTTCTGGTTCCTTGAGTAGTGTTGTGTTTGATCACTTTTTGCTTATCATTTCTGATTACGTTCATGTCCATTATTAGCTAAATTTAAATTCTGCATCTGAATTTAATTTCTGATAAGGGAATGAATATTGAAATGCTTCTTGGAGGTTATCTCTACAAACTATGAGTGGTTCCTATGCCTTTCTTTCTATTGTATGCTAATTAACACTTGATTTGGATTTCAGCTGTTAGTTTATCCCCGCTTAACGTTTCTGGCTCATAGCCATATTTCCCGTTTCTTTCTGTCATTTCCCATCTCTTTCTTGTTACCCTAAGCTTTAAACCGAATTAGATTAGTAAGGGAACCAACCCTCTCTAGAGATTGGCCCGAAGGACATCTCTCTCCTTCGACCTTTCAATGTTGGTCGGGTCTAGGGCGCATATATTTTATGATTAGGCAGATTTGTGACCAACACAAGGACAACAAGCAATAAAGATAGCATTTTAAAAGCAAGTACACTTGAGTTTAAATGTTGGAAATAACATTAGAACAATATCATAGAATAGCAACACAAGGTAGCAAGGATCAAGTGCAGTTTGTAATCAGGCTAGAAAACAACACAATAAGAGCAAAAGATAGTCTGCAAATTAACACTAACACCACTATAGTGCATATAAGAGCAGTGAAGATGATGTTAAATTAATCAAGGGATTAGAGTTTGTGTTTCAGCGATCCAGCGCTTGAGTAATTTGCAACTGCATCTGCAAGAAGAAGAAGAAGATATATTAGAACAACAAAGGAGAAGTAATATTGATGTATAACTTCTATTAATTACTACAAAGTGAGACAAAAAGGAGGAGAATGTGAGCCATACATGTCACCTCCATAGCGCCTTAAGAAGGTACAAAGTATTTGTGATGAGAATAACTACAAGCGTCACCTCTATTTGAGGTGAGATGAAACATCTGTGACATATCTTTCCATACGTAGACAAACAGAGTTGAAACGAAGTGCCATCTGATATACATAGCAAACAACGAAGCATCCACCTGAGAATAAATTCAGTGCAGTTTGGATATGTAGCATCTAAGAGTATTGAGTGTTTGTGGCACCAAAGGCATCCAAGGAAGAAGGCATAGACCATACCTGAGAACAAGCTACTCGTAGTACAAAGTCATTGGGAGACAGTCTCATTTCTTAGTCAATCAATAGGATATAAAGTGCAGTGTTGTCTAGTTGAGAGAAAGCAAAGTGCTAGGGATAGTGCCATTTTGAGTGAAGGCAATGAGAGAGGAAGTAAAACGTCAACGTGTTTGAGTAAATATTAACCTAGAGGAAGTGAAGGGTTGTCACAAGCATTGGAAATCTAAGCGAAAATGACGAGCGTCAAGCTTGGGATACGTTGAAGCAATTTGAACATCATCATTTTGAGAACAGTAACGTTAAAGTGCCAATGTAACAGGAAGAATCAAAACGTCAAGCATGAGTGCTATTTCCATGCAAGGGAAGACAAACTAACATTTTGCAATGTGTAAGAAGAAACATTAGAAGTTAGAGTGCCAGGCAAATGAAATGCCTATTGTGGTAGAAGTGAAACTTTTTCATGAGTAAATTGCAAGTTGACAGGTTTTGGAGGACAGATTTCAAAGAGGGTAGTGATAATTTCTGAGTGCCAAATGAAATTTCAAAGCGTAGAAAATTGCCACACAGCATGAGATAAATCAAAGTTTCTGAAAATATTTTTTGAATTAATTTCTCATCCCTAAGGTTGAATTAAAGAATGAAGGAATTATGCACGACTCATAAGGATATGTAAAGATAGTCAAGCGCAGGAGGCCACGTTGAAGGAACACCACAGTTCTAGAATAAATCTCTTGACAAAGATGAAACGACTCCTAAAACCAATCCATGTTGAACCTTCCTTAATTTGGGATGTTCCTCTCAAGAGAATAGATGTAGATATTATCTAAGGATGGATACCTAGTGATGGATAATACACATATGAAGGTACCTCAAAGATAGAAAAATGATCAAGATAGAAGATGAAACTCCATTTATATATGTATTGCATAAACTTGATGATGATAGTCTAGTGAATTAGAATGAGCTACCTTAATTTATGGATGATGATGTTGTTGAGGGTGACCATATGTTAAAAATCAACATAGTTATTGGTGTGCTCCAATATGATTAAGACTCAAAGTTGAATTTTGAATAAATTGAGCTTGAAAATTACATATACAAAGAACCCATTGTAATGCGGTATAAATATCGTTCTTACCTCTATATGTGCAAGCTATATGTATATGTACAAATTATGCTATGTTCTATGGGTAAATTAAACACACCTAAGGGTTTTATTTGAGATTCCTAGTCTATAGGACCATCTAGACGAGATCACTCTCGTGGTCTAAGAGGAAGATACTCTTGATTGGGACAAGAAAAATCAGAGTGATTATACAATTGCCTCTAGATACTTAGCCCTCTGCCAAAGTATCCTAAGCCCATTAAGTGATATATTCACATAGTTATATGCACAAAACCTTTTGCCCAAAGTTAAATTCTTCATTTGGATTTTACTTTATAGAAGGGTGCTAACATGGGAACAATTGATGAAAATAGGGATGCATTAGCCTTTTATATGTGAGATGGGAAACAATCTCTCACCTTTTTATAGAATACCCCATCACAATCAAACTATGGAAACAGATGGCAACTTTGCTAGGCATCCGCTGGTTTGAGATATCTTCTCTAGAACAACTTTAGAGGGAGTGGCCTAAATGGGAGGAAATGGACCAACCCGCTCGACAAATTTTTTGGGTGGGGATGACTCTTCTTCTGTGGAATTTGTGGAAGGAGAGAAATAATTGTATCTTCAACCAAGAATATAGAGACAACCACTTTGTATGGCAAAGGATCATAGTCAATATAAGGGAGTCAATCCAATACTTGTTAAAAGAGCCCCAAAATCCTAACCAAAAGTGGATTCAGATAATATCCAGATTACAAGTGTCTCCAACGATGGTCACATCAAAAAGGGTAACCCCAACTCATGCACAAGTAATCAGAACTAAGAATTGGAAACCTCCTCCAAAGGGACTAGGTAAGATTAATACAGATGGAGCCTCAAAAAAAATCCAAGAAGACCAAGTATGGGGGAAATAGGTTGCCTTTCAAATGGTGTCCTTGTTTTTATCTTCACAAAAAACCTTGGTATCTTATCCAATAACCTAGCAGAGAAATATGTCATCTTAAGGGGATTACAGGAGGCTCTAAAGGTGGGGTGGAGAAAAAATCAAGTGGAATCAAACTTCCAAATTATAATTAACCACTTAAAAGGACCAAGCAAGCAAAAGAACAAAGATTGGAGAATACAGAGAATATTTGAGCAAATACAGATGACCCAACAACGCTTTGAGATAATAGAGTTCATACACATATTGAAATATTAGAACATGGTGGCAGATGCAATGGCTAACTGGGCTATTGATCGAAAATACATCACTTGCTATTTATTACTCATTTTTACCAAAAAAAATTATCTCATAATAATGATATAAAAAATGAATTTATTTTTTCCATGAAAATAAATAGCACAAATCCAATTAAAATTGAGTAGTTACAACTTTTAGAAAAACTACAAATAAACGGATCCACTCTCTATATTTACAACACTATTAGAACCAAAATAAAATAAAATAAAACACAAAAAATAAAATCTTAGAACCAAAATCAAAAAACACAAAAAAAAATTGATCTCTAAAACCTACTAGCCAAAAAAAAATATATAGAAAAATAATAATGTATTTTAAAATTTATATGGAAGAAAAATATCTAATCTTCAAAAACTACTAGCCAAAAGGAGATATAGAGAAACAATATTGTTTTAAAAATTCATGAAATTCATATGGGAGAAAATATCTAATTTACCCAAAAATAAAAAATAAAAAAGGGAAAGAAATGTATTTCACACTATCCAATCTTCAATGTCTTCCTTTCGGGTTCCTAATTTCAAATTTTAACCTGTAATTTAATTAGAAGCTACATGGAACTTAAAGGTCTTCACAATGCGTTGACAAACACGCAAATATCATTCCTTGCATGTGAATTATGCAAAAAGGACCCTAAATAAGCTTGGGGCATTGTCCTTCTACAGGATGATTTCAATATCTTTCTCTTCCAAATCGTAAATGCATCTTCAATACGTGGACTTCAGAATCAAAGGGCTTTTGATTGCTATTTTTGTTGTCAGTGCTATTTTTTTTCATTGTACTCAACTTAATAATTCTCGAGCATGGAGCAAGGCCTGATGGTCCTCTATGCTAACGTTTGTGGCCTTGTAAGATTGCTTGTCATATAGTTCCTTTAGGGCATTCAGTATTAGCCTTTCATGGAATCTATCGGTCTGGTGTGCATTCCTCCATTTTAGTTTCCTTTTCAAGTAGTCATGGTAATGCTCTCTGGACAACGTCCACATTGCTTGGCATGTTGATGATCAGAAAAGCAAACCCTGGTTTTTTTTCTTTTTTCTATAATTTTTAACTACTTGATGATTGTTTCAATGTGCAACCACGTTGAAATAAAATAATGGGAAAAGAGATCTGACTTGGAAGTACGAAAAGGATGGTGCAAATGGAAAACTTCACTACAATTTTTGCGATGAAAGACTTTTTAGAGGCATAAACTGTCTTAAATACCACTTGGTGAAGATATCTAGCCATGATGTCAAGCCATGTCAAAATGTAGAGCCCAAGTGAAGATATCTAGCCATGATGTCAAGCCATGTCAAAATGTAGAGCCCAAGTGAAGATATCTAGCCATGATGTCAAGTCGTGTCAAAATGTGGAGCCCAAGAATAGGAGAAAATGTAATGCCCTCCTATCAAACTAAAGTGAGAAGAAAGAATTGAAAAAGAACAAGTGAAGCAATGGCAACTACTCCTCAACCTCCTATAAAGGGTAGTGGCAATATCTTTAGCATTTTCAACAACACCCTAGTGGATTGAGTCCACCAATGGAACGCATAGGATAGTGGATTGAGTCCACCAATGGAACGCCTAGGAAGTGGGATAAAGGAGTCACTTTTTGTGGAATGTTCCATTCCAAAGTCACAACCATTTATAGCCCAATGTCTCGATTTGCTTCTCGAAGACATTGGAAAATTACCTAGGGTGTTTGAGGTTGTAAATAAGGCCAAATGTATTACAAAATTCATATACAACCATACGTGGGTTCTTGAGTTAATGAGGCAATTCACTAATAAAAGGGAGCTTGTGCGAGTTGGACCTATACGATTTACCATAAGCTTCATTGCATTGCATAACTTCTTTGAGGCAAAGGGAAATTGACAATGATGTTTGTCAACAAGGAGTGAAATGGAAAAGTTTTTGCTAAATATGAACTCTCCAATCAAGCTAGAAGGTGTACGATTATGTGTTTAAGGAGCCCTTATAGACAACTATAAATAAGGCAAGTAAGATACAAAAGTTGTTTTTTTTTTCATTTGTAAATTTTAAATTGTAATCCAAATTTCAAATAACTAAGTTGCCCTTTGACAACTATGAATGAAACAAATAGCAAAGTTGCCTAGACAACTATGAATGAAACAACTAAGGTCCAAGACTTTAGTAGTTTTTTTTTTTTTTGCAATTTTTTAAATAATTTTTTATTTGCAAACTTTAAATTGTAATCCAAATTTCAAATAGCTAAGTTGCTCACAATAACTAAAATCTCTTGCTTGACTTCAGGTGTTAAAACCTCTGGTGCCCGTTATTTGTATTGTTGACAAGGAAAGATCATCGATGGGATACGTATATGAGGCCATGGATAAGGCCAAAGAGGCAATTGCCTCATTTTATAATTATTCCAAGCCCAAATACAATCACATTTGGGAATTGAATGACAGACAATGGACTTCTTGGCTCCATAGTCCATTACATGCAATGGGGGTACTACCTCAACCTCAAATTCTTTTATGATAATTCATTTGAGGCTGATGTCAAGCCTTCAACAATACTTTACCCAAATACCAGATGAGGACACTTGGAATATGATATAAGATGAGTTGCAAGATTACAAAGGCTACATTTTCAAAAAATCAATGTATTTAGGAAAGGGCAACTCAAAGGCTAGGTAACCTTTATAAATTGAATTATTATTGATTTTTTATTTTGATTTTATTTTTAAAAATAAAATCAATTTATAATTTTACATAAATTATCAAATTCCTTTTTTCTTGGCATTTTATAGATTTGTGGTGGGAGGACTTTGATGCCTACATATCCAATATTTAAGTTAACCATGCAACACTTCAGGTTGTTAGCAGAATTGGAGTATGTTTAAGCACATTCACTCCAAAGAAGTGCAATAGGCTTACGCAACAAAGTTGAATGAGCATGAGCATGGATTTGTTCGTTACAACCTTTATCTCCGCCACAAAAAAAAATTGTGGAGTAAAATCATATAGCCATTGATTTAGATGATATTGATCCATCATCTAAATTGATCACATAGCCAGAGGAGGAGAGTAGGGGCCTCTCTTCAATGGATGATTTTAGAAGTATGGTGGAGCAATTAGCAGCAAAGGTAGATGAAGAGGCACAGGCACAAAGAGAAAGGACTAGACCTTCAACTAGGACAAAGGGTAAATACATTGCTAGATGCTAAATAGATTAGTTGACTATTGTAGTGGGCCTATGAGGCATTTTGACACAATTTTTACCTTTTTCATATAATAATTGATTAAAAAAAATATTACTTGCCATTAGATTCGTTGATTTTTATAGTGGGTGTATGAGGCATTAAAAAATATTACTTGCCATTAGATTCGTTGATTTTTATAGTGGGTGTATGAGGCATTTTGACGCATTTTATAGTTTTTTATATGATAATTTTTTAAAATACTACTTGGCGCTCATATTCCTTTAATTGATGTGTTTTTCATCACTTTCATGTGTAGTTTAAGGTTGTATTGCTTATAATTTTGAATTTGTGTAATGTTATTTAGTGAGATATTTACCAAGTTCGACTTCGTATTTGAGTTCGACACCCTTGAAGTTCGGGAAAAAATCAACATGTTTAAAAATTTGAAATAAAATTCTATTATTATAAATGCATATATATATTTTTGTCAATGATTACAGACAGCTACATGAGGTCCGCCATCGATTACATTGAAGTGAACCAGGGGAGGCCTTCGCCAACCGCGACGCTTGGCATAACAACGTGGTCTCGTCTGTCGTTCCACACGGCGGATTTCGGGTGGGGGGAGCCTATACAGACGGAGCCGGTGACGCTGCCGTTGAGGGAGGTGGTCTTGTTTCTCTCGCATGGCAAGGAAAGGAAGAGCATCAACGTTCTCCTTGGTCTTCCTCCTCCTGCCATGGACCGCTTCAAGGAGTATGTACAATGAGTATATATTGTACGCCCTGAAATCGGCTGTAGATGTCTGTAGTTCTCTCTAAAATCCTTCTATGGTGAATCTCTTTAATGTTCGAAATTGTTCGTTAAAGTTTTGAGTTCGACAAATTTCGAATTTTATCTAAAAAATTCGACGAATTTGATAACTAAGGTGATATGCATGAAAAAAAACCAATGAAAATTTGCATTTCTTTTCTTTCTAGTTTGTCCAAAATTGACATTGTAGAGCCCGTGTTTCTCTACTATGATGCTCACCATTGTCTTGCTAAAATTCAGATGTGAGTGTACTTGAGGGCTCTACCTCTGTTGTTGTAGCTTCATTGCTTGCTTTTAGTTCTTCCTTTTGACATGCAATTTTTGCTTTAGCCTGGGGTAGCTGATATTTGTCTCTTAGCCAACCGGAGTCATTGTATGCGCTTGCAATGTGTACGTCTCCATGGCTTCCCCATTACAATGTCTGCTTTAGCTTATTGTGACTGATGCTTAACTCTTGGTACACAATGTCTGCTTTAGCTTATTGTGACTGATGATTGTCTCCTTGCCTAGTAGAGTTGCCATGCGTGTCGGCAATGAGTGTACTTTTGTAGCTTAGTTGCCAGCATTGGCATGCTTTGTGTGTTTGTTGCACATTGTTTTTGTTTTTGAAGCTAGGGCTGGGGGGGTTCTCTTACGCAGTTGTTTTATGCTAAAGTTTTCATATGTTTTGACTAATGTTTGCTAGTTCAAGCTTCTTGTGCAAATATACCGGCATATGTATTGTTAATGGATCATAGTGCACGAGTTGTTTCTGTTCTGAAGCACATTATGTTATACATCTCGGGCACATTCAGTTCATTACAATAGATGTTAATAATCTGCCCAACAGTTATTCAACACACCATTCTAGATCCTCAGCATATGAATAGAAGCACAATCTCATCTTTGTAGCCTTTATTTTGTTGTCTAGCAAATCTGGTTTAGTCTCCTCATCATTTGTTTCTTCGTGAAGGCACCGACCCTCATGGTCTGGGAGGCGAGCAATTCATTAGAGATGGAATATTACTATTTGATCAAATATTTGATTTTGACACATGCCTATTTATCTCCTCACACATATTCAGTCAGTACAGGAACTCTCAATCACTTTGAAATGTTTTGAGAATAAGCACCAAGTTTCTTCTGGAAATGAAAGTAGTTTTCAACTACATCTGCCAACTGCCCATATTAGTATGCCTCATATAACCGTAAGCACAAAATAAAATAGAAATAGCCCCACATGAGTGGTTAACTCTCTATTATGTGTGGAAGAATATGTCGTAGTGTTCTTCACTTCGACTCTCATCATCTCCTTATTGTCAGATGCAAACAAATGGCTTACTCCAGTATTTCTGAAACACAAATGAGCTGTCTATAACAGCACATTTATTTCTGAATGTATTAGTCTTACGAAGCAAGTTGTATTATCATTGATAATTGCCTCATCTGTGCCCAGATGCAATGTCACGGAACTAATCAGAATGTATTAACCAGAAACACGACCTCTGCGTACTTTTGTTTTCTTCTGTAGTGAACCATTGATTAGAGGCTACTTGTTTTCAAGGAGGCCTTTTCAAGACCACCTCTACTACAACTGTACCTAGAACTCCTCTCTGCCTGCTGTAGGCATAGCCACTATGTGGCCTCTTGGTCTCTAAAAAAAAATCAACTGTTTTTATACTGGATTATTTTGGCCCCTTCTTAAAGATACCATCACAAGATGGAAGCAACTATATGAGCATTATAACATTTGGCCCACTTTCCTCAAAAGACCAATATAACATTAGGCAATTATATGAGCATTATGACATTATGAGCATGTTGATATGAGCATGTTGATCAAAAGACCAAATTGAGTTCTTCGGCAAAACACCCACTTTTCTTGCTACCTGAATGAGTGGATTTTGCACAATCTCCAACTTCCTTGACAAAACAGGGCAGTACAATGGATAGAAGCATCCATGGAGTTTTTCATATCCCTGCAGCTACCTTGCAAAGCTTCATTAGCCTATCTGGTCTTGTGCTGGCAACGGGATATGATCGCATCTTTGTTACACTCGCCATATCACATCTTTGTTCCACTTGCCAGATACATAACTGGAAATGATCATGGCATAACATTGCTCCAGAGAATAGGTGTTGGCATGTTTTTTAACTTTTTTTCCATTGTTGCAGCACTGATCGAGATGAAAAGGCTTCAAGCAGCATAACATTGCTCCAGAGAATAGGTGTTGGCATGTTTTTTAACTTTCTTTTCATTGTTGTTGCAGCACTGATCGAAATGAAAAGGCTTCAAGCAGAAAAGGAGTATGGACTGATATACATAGCGCCATGCAACAATTCCAATGAGCATTTTTTTGGCTTCTAACACAGTACAATCTATGTGGTATATCAGATGTTTTTGCAATGGTAGGCTTGCCGGAGTACTTTTCTGATCAGATGCCTGATGCAATGAGAAGCTTGGGAATTACAATTTATTTGAGCATTATTGGAGTTGGCAGCTTCTTGAGCAGTATTCTTATTTCTATTATTGAGGAACTGAGTGGGAGAATACTGGTTTGCAGACAACCCAAACAAAGCTCATTTGGACTCCTACCACTGGTTTCTGGCTGCACTGAGTGCAGTGTTCCCATGCATCTATTTTTCCTTTGCCAGTTGCTTCATTCACAAAAAATTAGAACGCAATGTTTGCCATGATGAAGAGATATCCTGAACACCACCAATCCCTTTCTGTTTAAATCTACGCTGCCTTTTCAATCAGATATCAATGTGTATTTTGTAACATGCATCAAAAATTATTTTAGTATATTGGTGTCAGGTGTATGTATCTTCAAGCCACCATAATCAAGAACATGAAGAAAATGTTTTCATTTTAATCCAAACTGTGAATCTATGAACTGGAAGAGTTGAATTAAAAAACAACACATAATGGCAACACAAAAGTTCACACCTACATGTTATGATACCAATCATACTTTTCAAGCTCTGCTAAAAGAAATGGATTGATTGTATAAAATTACAAATAACTGTAAAGAGTTATGGCCTGAGGGAAAGCTAATTGAGAGAAAATTCATTCAAATGAAATTACAGAACTGGAGTGTACTAAAATCTCATCAACTAATTGTATAAATCACAATTTCATGTAAGCCTTATTTCGTGTATCTTACACTTACATTTGAAAATACAAATAGAAGCTGTATACAAGTTCGTCAAATCTAAAAGAAAATGTCCAATGCATGATCATCTCTAGAGGAATTGAAAAGACAGATGCAATTAAAATACAGGTTGATTAAGAATTGTCTAACTGTCTGTAGTTTTTATTGTTGACCACATTGGGAAGTCTTAACAAACATTATTAGACTTGGAGATGGATGTTCAGTCAGCACTATTCAATTAGTTTGGGAGACAAAAAAATGATAATTGGAGCAGGATCAGGCTCCAATATGTATATCTTCATGTTATATGATGTCTCACTTGAGGCATGGGGCTGAGTTTAGTGTTGTTCCTCAGTTGATTTCTTTAGTAGGAAAAATTTTGATTGAAAATTTGTATAGAAGAAATGACCCAAAACACTAATTTCTCAGGAAAGGGGAAAAAACAAAAAAGACAGAGTTAAACTTGTCAGGGTCGAAGTCTTCTTATTCTTGCTTTGATTTACTCTGAACAGTTCAGCTTGAATTCTCTGTTTTTCCCCCAAAGACCATTTCTTGACATAATGAGGCTGTGCAGCATTATGACTTCTAATGCTAGCTAATAAAATGTACTTATGTGTTTAGTAATTTCATTTGATGAATAATGACGGGGTTTTGTGTCTTCATTCTTTAGGTTATAGTGTCTTTGCAAAGTCCTTAGGTTTTGGTGTTGCAAACATAATCTATAGTAGAAAGGAGGAAAGAGATTAGGTACAGGATCTATATATTACAGCACATGGGTAAAATCAGTGGGCACCTCTTTTGCTAGAAATTAGGCACCCAAGCTTCTCCTCCTCTCAGGCTTGTATCTTTGAACTTCAACCGCTTATACTAAAGCATTTTTTTATCTCCTGTTGCTCTTGTTCCTCTGGTGTGCTCATGCCTCTGTTCTTTTGTTTTCATTGTCTTTTCATGTAGTTACAAGCTAAAGTTTCTATACATTGATGAGCAACAACTGAACTAAAATGCTGCCGATATTTTCAATACAATAGTCATTCTGGTGGCTCTGATAAAGAGGAAAGAATTGAAAAGCCTAAGGAGCTAGAGACAAATGAATCAAACACACAGATGGTTTCCTGAAACATAATTTTGATTTTACATCCAAAGGAAATCCAGGGCCATTGATGGAGGGCTAATCAGAGGAGCTTGGCAAAATTTTGCTTCTTTAGGCTATGAACTTTCTATAGCATTAAATTATGATGCTGAAGTCAAAGCCTTAATTGGATGTATGCGGGAAACAAATTATGATGCAGGAAGTTGAGGGAGATGAAAAACATATTATCGATTCCATGAGGCAAAGAAGTTGTATACGTTGCAAGCTTAATAGCATCACTGCGGAAGCTGACTAGCTCAAGAACTCCTCCACTTCCATATGTTTCAGTCATTGCTACAGGCATAATAACAAAGCAGCTGATAACTTATCTAATCTAGGGCTTAACCTAAATTTGGTAAGGACAAGGACCTCCAGCGTCTTAATAGTTTACAAGGTTTCATGGCAGGAGAGATTCCATATAACCAAGAACCTTAAATTTCAAGTCGTTTCCCTGATTCTTAATGTATTGACAGGTAAATGATTACATGGAGCATCGACTTGTGTGTCCATCTCTTATTCAGTCTGCTTTGATTCTTGCTCATTGGTTAGCCTTTGTCTTCTTTGTCACGGTAGTGTTATGCGTGGAAGAGTTTTTACCTTGTCATAACTGAATCTGAAAATTCAATATTCTATTTAGAAAATCTCTAACCATATTTGGTTAGCTTAGAGGATAGGTTGTACCACTTACGTTTCACAAGGGATTACATCTATCAGAGGCAGATTTCTACGGACAACAACAAAAGCATCTTAGCAGAGGTAACTTCAGCTATTAGCTCAAACCAAAGGACAAATAGCTGAAGTTCAGTCATTTCAGTGATAAAAGTTAAAAGTGATTTTTAGGTCCTAGAATAGCCAGACGTCCTAAATGGTGTATAAGAAAGCACAACTACTCCCGCTGCTTTTTTAATTCAAATTTCATCTGCCACTGATTTAAATAGAATAATATAGAATCTGTAGACTACAAAATAAAATAGCTGAAGTTCAGTCATTTCAATAATAAGAGGTAAAGGTGGTTTTTAAGGTCCTAGAATAGCCAGACTTCCTAAATGGTGAATAAGACAGCAAAACTACTCCCTCTGCTTTTTAATTCAAACTTCATCTGCCACTAATTTAAATAAAATAATATAGAATCTGTAGACTTCACCTGGTTTTCCTTTTAGCAAACATGCATAGCTGAACAATTAATGACTAGGCATGGTGATACCGACAGGAATTGGAAACTAAATTGATAAATATGGAACATGAATTGGCCAACTTCACACATAATTTCCTCTCACATGATGTTAGAGATCACAAGTAACTAGACTTCTAGGAGGTAGAAGCATGCTTGTATACCTTACAAGAAAGTTAAGCGTTTCCATTTTATCTTTTTGTAATTTGGTATGGTTCAAAAAATAAATTAAATATCAAATGACAGGACCAGGCCCAAATATATACAGATCTGTATAGTAACAGAGCAAACAAGGCCGAAGACCAATCACTACATTATAGATATCCAAGGCCCAAGTTGGAAGCAATCCCGTAGTAGGACAACCTCTCTGCAATTTCCACACCAATGATGAAGAGGGATGCAGTCCACCCTCCCAGTGAAGAGATTGCCCTTAAGGTTTGTGTATCCATTCTCAACTATGCTATTGTTGGTGATCTCGAGCAGAGGGAATTCACAGAAGGAACCCTGCTGCTCCATGGCTAAGCTGTGATGGATGATACTTCTGAGATTTCCTTACTTTTTGAAATGTGTATCTGCATGTGGTTGTTATTTTATTTTAATTTTTAGAGTGATGATTCAAAGATTCAATGAGACTCGCCATCCTTCCAACGATTAGAAGGTAGAACTCCCTTATATCACAAAAATGTATGGTGGGACATGGCTTCTTACTAACAATAATTAGGCAATCAAGAGAACAATTTATAAGCCAGTCTTTATTTCTACTTCAGATATATATATATATATATATATATATATATATATATAATGTTGTTCAAGTCATCGATAAAATAAATCTTGCATTAATACCTCTTCTACATTGTTGGACTGAGAGTGACCCGTGACCGGCGGTTACAAAAAATCAAAATTATAGTCCTTTTAATCTTTCTTTTTTTTATAAGCACATATTATCAATTCTCAAAAACAACATAGGCACCTTTTGGTGTAATAATGTCCTCTTTTGGCATCCATGAAATTTTCTTCCAAATTTCTACAGCAAAACACGGAACTCAGCACCGCCTTAGATATAAATAACCAGACTCCCCGGAAGACAATACAGCAAAACAAAAACACATCAAACTAAATGCAACATGAACCCTAGAAACCCTTAACCCTAAAACCCCCACAAAATTGAGATCTTTAGTTCTGCCTGGGCGTGGCCCACTCCACTCTGAGAATGAGATTGTCATAACCGTAACCGTTGAGCTTATTGATGGCCCGCTGCGCGTCCTCCCTGTTGGCAAAGTTAACAAAACCAAACCCTCGGCTAACTCCCGTTTTCTGGTCCATGGCCACGTAGACACGGTTGATGTTTCCAAAGGGCTTGAACAGCTCATGCAGATCGGCATCACGTGTGTCCTCCGAGAGATTCGTAACCCTAACAGAGTTCTCATCGTTTCTGCGGCGCATGGTGTCGCCGGAGCGGTCGACGCCTCCGCGGAGGCTGGGCGGCACGTAGGTGGCGCGGCCGGTGGCGCCGCCTCCTGCGGCGGCCGTAGCTGTGGTTTCGGCAGGCGGCGCTTTGTCAATAACATGTCCGTCGGCGGTGACGCCACCGGGGGCGAGGTCCTTGTACGGGCACTTTGAGGTCCAGTGGTCGCCCTTCTTGCCACAGATACGGCACACCATGAGGACGGCGCCGCCCTTGGCGCCGGCGAGGGCGGAGAGAGCGTCGGCGCCGCTCTTGGCGTCGTCGGCCTTGCTGCCCGGTGGGCGGGGCCGCTCGAGCAGGATTTCCTCCGTGGAGACCATGGTGAGGCGGCTGCTGGCGTCCTCGTTGGCGGCGTCGCCAAACTTGCGCCACTCGCGGCGCTCGAGGGCTCGCTTGTTGAGCCGCGCCTTCGCCACCTTGCGGATGCGGGTCATGGTGGTGCGCATCACCTTCTGGCCCTGGTCGTTAAACTTGTACTCGATTATCTTCTTCACGCCGTTCTCGTCGGGGCCGATGATCTGCGGCGGCGGCAGCAGAAAATCCAGATCTTCGTTCTCATCCTCCTCCAGCTCTCCCCAGCGGACCCTGGAGGACGCCATCCTCGTCTCCACCTGCGCCATGGCCGATGTTTTCTGGTTCGGATTCGCCCGGTGAAAATAAGATGTAATCCTTAGCGATGCACGAAATGTCCCTAGAAAGCAACAAGCATCGAACCCGAGTTTATATAGTCCTTTTAATTTTTTTTTATTTTTTAAATTTTATTCTTTTAAATTAAAAAATAAATATATTTTATATTTTATTTTAAGTATTTTACCTTGTAAGAAATAACCTAAAATTTTATTCATTATAACTTTATATATAATTAAAAACAATGAAAATCATAAAAAGGTTTGAGTAAAGACAAACACATAGTTTTTTTTAATAAATTTGCTCGGGTTCCTTAAAAATAAGTATATTTTATATTTTATTTTTCAATTTTAAATATTTTACTTTATTAAAAATATCCTAAAATTTTGTTCATTGTAAATGTATATATAATTTTATATATAATTAAGGTTCTACGTGTAGATTAATTGGTTCTTTCAAACGATTAAGGTTTTTTAAAGAGTTAGGGTTTAGCACAGTAATGGTAGGAGTCTGAGATGGGCTGATTGAGATGGATTGGAGGAATATTGCAATGGTGTCGAGTCTGTCACAAAGCATGCATGTTAGTGACGTTTTTTCATTTAAAAATAATTGGAAGGAACAGGATTTCCCAATGTATGTCGGGAATCGTTTGTAAAAGAAAAATGGATGTGTGGAGCTATGTGAAGCCAAATCGATTCCAGTGGTTCAACCAGACTCGATGGCGGAAGATGTGGAGTATTTAACCAAGCATGTGCTTATTGGTAAATTTATGGGTATCTAAATTTCTCTTCCCTTTGTGGAGGCTTGGGTTAGGAAGACTTGGAACCTTGACGGTGACGTGGAGGTGATGTTGAGTGCGAATAGTTATTTTATGATGGTTTTCTCTTGTCTTGCGGATCGTAACAAAGCATTTGAAGGGAGTTCCTATTTCTATAACCAAGCTGGACTCTTTCTTAAACCTTGGCATGTGGGTTTCAACCCGTTAGAGGAGCGGCCATCGCGGGTTCTAGTGTGGGTTCGGCTCCCGTGGCTCTCGTTGGAATTTTAGAGAAATGACATCTTGCATATGATTGCTCTTCTTCTTGGGAAGTCGGTTGGACCATCGCAATAGACGATGGAGAAAAAGGTCATTTATGTTTACCCATATCTGTGTCTAAATTAATTTAAATAATCTTATTCCATATTTTGTTGAAATATAGTTTGGATCGTCTATATGGGTTCAACAACTTGACTATGAAGCTCTTTCGTTTCGTTGTCGGATCTGTCATGAATACGGCCACATGTAAAGAAAATGTCCTAAGTTTGTCTTACCCATGGCTTCAAATCCCTAGCCCTCTCGATCTGCACAAAATCTAGATAAAGAAAAAGCCCCAATAAAGGAAGGGGATCGGTATAAGGAAGGATTTGTTCCTATAAAACCCCGAAACAAAGGAAGAAGGGTAAAAAGTGCCCTTAAGGATAGCCAGCCAGATACTTTGCTCAACCGTTTTGAGATATTGGATGATCTTGATCAGTTTACATGAATCGTTGCTACCTAATGCAGATATAACAAGGCCAAATCAAATGTCTCTTCTTGAGGTGGAACCTAAGGAATTAGATCTAGTGGGTTTAAATGAAGAACATATGGCTTTGGCTCTGAGTACAGGTGATTTGGTTGGCTCTAGCCCTGGAAAGAAAAGTATTTTGGAAAGTGGCATAGATATAGTTATGCTCTCTCCTACTCAGGCACTGATGCAATCATCCTTGGATTGAAAACTCCTACGGTGCTGGGATTGCAGCAAAAAACAATTAAAAAATGTGCTTTGGATAAGAATATGAAGGTGGGTCGAAAGAAAGACCATGATAAAATTAAATTAATGGGGGTGACTTTGGTGGAGTTAGGCTTTGTGAGAACATTGAACTCCCATTTTTCTAACCCCCAAAAATGATTACCCTCTCATGGAATGTAAGGGGGTTGAACAACATCCCCAGACAAAAAGTTGTTCGTGATTTAATTCGTGTACATTCTCTGGATGTGATGTTTATTCAGGAGACTAAATTGACTATTGATAGTATGTTCAATATTGCTCCCAAGTTGTGGAGAAGGGATCAATGCCAATGTATTGGTGCACGTGGATATACTGGTGGTGTTGCTTGTTTATGGGATCCGATTAAGATCTCTCCTCTTGGATTTCAGCAGATGTTCTATTTCGATGATCGGGCATGATAATGAATCTGGTGAAACCATCCTACTTACAAATGTGTATGCTCCTGTTGATTACAATGGTAAAGTAAATTTGTGGGAGCACATTGGCTTTATGAGAAGTTTGGATCCCTTGTACCCATAGATTTTGGCTAGAGATTTTAATTCTATCACTTATTTGGAGGAGAAACGCAGTGGAGTTGATAATCTCTAGTATTTTTCTTCTGTCTTTAGTGCTCATATTTGGGACCTGAACTTGGCTGACATCAAGCCAGATAATGGGATCTTTACCTGGCACAATAGAAGATATGGGGAAGAGTCCATCTCAGAGAGACTGGATAGGTTTCTGATCTCTAGTTTTTGTATTGGTAATAATAGAAGCTCTGGTTATGTGATTCTGGAGGGTAGGGAATCTGATCATTGGCCTATCAAACTCTCTGCTCTTGAGTTTAAGCTAAAGAAGAATCTTTCCTTTAATTTTCAACTTATGTGGCTTTGGTATCCTAAGATTCATAATTTCATGCGAAGTTGGTGGACTAATGGCAAACCTTCTCATGGCACCGCTATGTATTCCTTTATGAAGTGACTACAATTTGTTAAGCATAAATTGAAGATGTGGAATAGTCTAAATTTTGGGAACCTTTCCTTGGCTAAGTTGGCGGTTCTTAAGAAGGTGGAAGAAGCTTCAAGGAATATTAGAGATCATGAAGTCATAAAGGAGCTTCTCTTTGAGGAATTTGAGGTTGCGAAAGAACTTGTTGAATGGGAGCTGAGGGAAGAAATTTTTTGGAAACAAAAATCTCGAGTGGATTGGCTTCAGGAAGGGGATAGGAACACAACCTTCTTTTTTAACTCAGTTAAGGCTCACCGTAATGGTAACCTGATTTCCTCTCTTGTGAATTCTTAGGGTGCCCTTCTCTCTTCTTTCAAGGAGATTTCAGAAGAGACTAGGAGGTATTTTTCCTCTCTCTTCAAGGAGGACTTCCTCTTAGATGATGAGGATGAAAAGCTTATTCTAAATTGTATTCCCTCGATTGTTTCTAGAGAGATGAATGAGAATTTGATGGGCCCAATTTCCCTTGAGGAGTTGGAAAATGTTGTATTCAAGATGAAAAAAGGGAATGCCTCGGGCCCGGATGGATTTCCAATTGAGTTTTATCAGGATTTTTGGGAGTTAATCAAATTTGATCTTCTAGAGGTGGTCCATGAGTCCTAAAAGAATAAACATATGCTAAGGGCCCTAAATGCTACCTTTGTGGTGCTTATTCCCAAAAAAGAGGGAGTGAATTCTCTAGATATGTTTAGGCATATTGCTCTCTGCAATGTTGTGTATAAGATCATTTCAAAAATTATTGTTGAGAGGCTAAAGATATGGTTGAGCAAAATCATCTCTGAGGAGCAAGGTGGGTTTGTTGTTGGCCAACAAATCTTGGATGGGGTTGTTATTGCTACGAAAGTTATTCACTCGATGGAAACTTCTAAGGAGAAATCTATGTTTATTAAGTTAGACATGCTCAAAGCCTATGACCGCGTCAAATGGTCCTTTCTTCATAAATTTCTTGCTGCTTTTGGCTTTGAGGAGGAATGGATTAGATGGGTGATGAGTTGTGTTTCTTCATCCTCGTTCTATGTTCTTGTTAATAATGAGTCGTCGAAGCTATTTGAGGCCTCAAGGAAATTGAGGCAAGGAGATCCTCTATCTCCTTATTTGTTTATCATTATGGCGAAAGGGTTGGAAAGACTGCTCAAGTCTCAGGTTAGGCATGGTCTCATTCAGGGTTGGAAGTGAGATAGCAGTTTGTTGCCTCTTTCCCACCTTCAATTTGTTGATGATATAGCTTTGTTACCAGGGAAGTTGGAAACATTAGATGGTCTCTTGACATATATCTTGGTGCTTCTAGACAATTGATTAATGAGGACAAGTCTTCTATTTTATTCTTCAATACCCTTCCTCTTATTCAAGCTAGGATTGCTAGAATTCCAAGATTCAAGGTTGGGACTCCCCCTTCATTTACCTTGGTATTTTGATTTCATCTCATCCTTTGCCTAGATTTTATTGGCAGTCTATGCTTGATAAGTTTAGAGGGAAGGTGAATCACTGGACCGTTAGATGGCTCTCCTTTGCGGGTAGAGTGTTGCTTTTAAAATACGTTGTTCAAGCTTTACCCATTTATAGGTGTTTTGTGCAAACAACTCCCTCTCATTTTATCAAGAACATGGATGCTTTATCAAGACAGTTTTTGTGGTTTGGAAAACTTGCTCAATCTAAATGGAGTTTGGTTAGGTGGGATATTGTTTGTAGGTTGGTTCAAGAGGGAGGACTTGGGTTGCGACAGGCGACTCTTTCTAGGTAGGATTTCGCTACGAAACTCTACTGGAGATAATGTACTTCTCAAGATCATATTTGGGTTAAAATATTATCTTGTAAGTACTTGAGAGGTATTTCTAAGGCTGAGATCCCTAGAGTTAGCTTGGTTGGGAAAGGTTTGGTTATTTGGGACACTCTAAAAGAGGGGCTAATTTAATTAAGCAGGGTTTGTTCTGGATTTGCAATCGGGGATCAAATGCTCTTTTTTGGAAGGATTCTTGGGATGGCCACCCTCTTATCTTGACTAAGCGTTTGTTTCTTGGAAGTGGGTTGGTCTCATGTGAAGGAATTTAAAATAATCTAGCATTTTGGTAATCTGGAGATATACAAGTGGAAAGATCCGTAGGAATGGCCCCAGGGGGGATTGGTGGAGGACAAAGATGTACTTGCTCTTATTCTTTTGCAGGGAGACCCTGCTCTTCGCTGAGGGGTAAAAACATTTTGGCTTGGAGACCTGATCCCAAGGGAACCTACTCTATAGCCTATGGTTATCAGGTTCTTGATATGCAAAAGTTCGAGAGCCTCCTTGTCACATGGTGGAAAAAGGTATGGAATAGATTTGCTTGGCATAAATGTAACTTCTTTCTCTGGTTGGTCGCTCATAATAAATGCCTCACTTAGGATAACATGAGTAAGAGAGGATTTCAGGGTCCCTTTTTTTGTGTCCTTTGTGGTAATAATGAGGATGACTCTTCTCATTTATTTTTCCAATGATCCCTTGTCAGAGACATTTGGCACCATTGGTGGAGTGCCTGGAACCATCCTTGTTTTCATGTGCTCTCCCTAGTGGAGTTTTGGAGCAGTCTGGGAGGACCTCCAACCAATTCCCCCTTCCTCTAGGTAGCTTGGAACTTGAGCCTTTCTTGCATCATCTGGAAAATTTGTCTCAAACAGAACCGTTGCATCTTTCAAGGTAGACATTTGGTTATCCAACAGATCTAGCAAAGGATCTTGTGTATGGTTCATGAAACTATCCATAGCAAATGTTATGTGGATCCTCTTTTGGTCTCTAGGGAGGAGAAGGTACAGTAGGCCCTTGGTCTCTTTGGGGTTGGTACAAACTCTTCTCGCCCTAGCATTGTTCCCCAACTTAGCAAGAAATTTTGGAGAGATGGTAGGTGGAGGCCTCCCCTTGGAGGAGTTTTAAAAATTAATGCTGATGGGTCGTCCAGGGGCAATCCTGGACATGCTATAATTGGCGATGTTGGGAGAGACTCTGTTGGCATGGTCAAATTTTTCTTTTCCATTTATAAAGGTGTTTACTCCAACAATTTTATGGAAGCTCTTGCGATTCTCGAGGCCTTGCAGAGAGGATTTTATCTTAGCTAGCACAGGAGCATTTGCAAGTTTGAATCTCAAATTTTGGTTAATATTTTAAACACCAAAAGGTTGGAGGATTTTAATTGGCAGTTGACCTCTATGGCCATTCAGATTCTCAAAATTAGTGAAGAGTTCGAATTTATCTCCTTTGTACACATACCAAGGGAATGAAATGGGGTTGTTTATTATTTGGTCAAAAGGGCTTTTGAGATTTTGGGTCCTTGGATTATGGATAAGTGGGAGAGTCTCCTAGTTGGGGACTCAACGCCTCTGGGAGTTGATCCACAAGGATGTCCAGACTTAATGTGGTTTGTTCTTGTTGTTTTTTTGGGGTTTTGACCCTGTTTGGTGGTTTTAGCCTGTTTTGTTGTTTATTTGAGTCTTGGTTGGGGGTTCGTTGTACTCTGTAATCTTGTCTTTTTATTAATAAAATTTTACCCCTTTATTTTAAAAAAATTGGTTCTTTCAAACCCCATAAGGGGACGAAGATCCAAGATTCAAATCTCGGGTCTTGTTGACTGAACGCTTATCACTTTCTTGGTGCGTTCATCGTGGTTGCTACCAATTCTACCATGGCGGCCATAAAATTCATAGTTTTTTAAAATAAGTTTAAACAAAAAGTCCCGTATCTAAAAATAAATATATTTTATATTTTACTTTTATTTTAAGGCAACAACCATTTGTTGAACACGATTTCTTATGTTTCTAGACTTTGATCTGATCGAACACATGCCCTGTGGAGAGCGTAATGGCCTACGCGAGCAAGTTGTGCCTACGTGGCTATCTGAATATTTTTCAACCAATGGAAATCTAGTGGACAATGGGAGGAATAAGCCATAGCCATTGTCTACGCTTGGTGGTGCTACTAGATTCCATTTGTTTTTCTGTGTCGCTGGCCCATAACAACTTCCTTGTATTTGACAGCGCTTTACGCCTATTTTAAAATTCTTTATTTTGCTAGATTTAATATTCTTGGTCCGGTAGTAATCAAATTGTGAACAAATATTGCAAATTTCCATATAGGAAGTTATTCTACGCCGGTGCTATCCATGCTAGATGAGTGATGGAAATTTTGAGTTGGCGGCGACGGTCCCACCCACCACGCAGGGAGCACTAGTTATTTTTCAAGATGGCACAACTTATGTGTCAAGACGAAACTTCGAGAGTAGTTGCGCATCAGCAGAGGCTGGAAAAATGACGTGAGCAAAGGTAGCGTAATGCACATGGTGTTTTCACTGAGGATTTCACTAGTTTTTCATTGTGGGGGTCGCATTTCAAAGGTGCACCACACATCCAATATCAATGGTGGTTTGATGTTGTTGCAGATTGATGAGAATCATCATCAATTAATGTCGTCAACACGAATTGTTACTGCCTCTGGTGATTTTTTATTTTCATCTTATTTGACTTGCCCAAGATTTTTTTTTCATGTTATTTAAAATGTGTGGTGTGTTTCCGCCCAGTGCTCCTGTAATGTTGCTATCACAAATAGCAATTTTTTTTTGTGCGAAGTGTTGATATGTAATGAGCCTGTTAGTTGTCCGTGTTCTGCAAACATGTCGAACTGTTCCTCCACTTAGATCTAGCCCATTCGAGCCAAAATGCAAACACTCTATCTGGCGGTAAAAACAAGCAAGCATCATAAACAAACAAGCGTGGTTCTAGATCGAAACGTGCAACAAGAACGAGGGTCATCGCCAGGCCTACGCAAGCACCCGCGACGTGGTTCTAGACATTGGCGACGTGGTGCGGGGTGTGCTTTGATGATGATTGACGATGATTGCGAAACTATTGGTAGCATTTCTAATAGTGGGTTGACCACTATTTTAAAAAAAAAAGGCACATGGGTTTTTATTAAAATTTCATGGCCAAAAGGATGGCCCACGTAAAGTGTTTTCTAATGTAGTACTTTTTAAAAGTGGGGAGACCACTTAAATTTATGGGGACTTGAAATTTTTCAAAGTGGAGGGCCACTTTTTTCAAATTATAAGGGGACCTTATGGATACTTCTATGACCGACATATGGTTTAATTGGCAATGTTTTTTGCTTTTCCACATGGAGAGTGGAAGTGAAAGTCCCACATAGCCATATATTATATTTTTCAGAGATGAAGGCTCCAGTCAATTTGGAATATAAGGGTATTTATAGTCATTGGAAAGGTTTTTACACGACAGAAACATTAGTGGTGTCCATTTGTAATTTTAAGGTTGTTTCATTTGAGTTTTTTAGCCTCAAAGTTGTTGTACCTTGGAGTGCACTCTCGGTTGAACCCGACACTCCCAAACAAATTTGTAAGTGATCCTTGTATCTAGTCACCTTTCCTATAGGACTTGGCGAATGCATCGGTTGGTTAACTCTAGGGACTACAAACATAAACACCCTAGACTCTATTTGAGTACTTTTTTGGATCAACTTTTGAAGACTATAGATAAAGACACTTCAGAAGATTCTATTATCTTATTTCTTCTTCTCCTCCACATTTGGTTTCTATGGCTCATTTTTTATTGTATTTCATGGCTCGTATTTCCTTTTGTATTAAGGTGCATTTTTGACAAAAACTAACACCTTCTAGATTGAGTTCACCATGAGGGGGGATTTGATATCCATGGTGAATCTAGTTAGTGACCTATGAGAGGCAACATACCTGGAGGATAACCTATAGAGGCAACAGACCCAGAAGTGGTTGACCATGAGGCACATAGGATGATCCTAAGGCACTTAGATGACTGACCCAAAGGCAACAGAACCGTGGAAGTGGTTGAACATGTGGTAACAGATCGAGATGTATACACCGTTGATCTAGCATTATTCATAGTTGGAGAGCCAAGCACAAAGAGGACGAGCCTAGACCAAATCATCAATAAAGGAGGATGATAAGTTTCTTTTAGTGAAGTCAACATTAAGGGGGAATGTTACCTAATTTTGACTTGTTTTTTCTATAGTTAGGATAGTGCACATTAAGGGAGAATGTTACCTAATCTTGACTTGTTTTTTTTTGTAGTTAGGATAGTGCACATTAAGGGGAAATGTTAGAATTAATGTGCACTATACCTTCTATATTGACACTTGTCATATTTATTTGACACTTGTCATGTCTTGCATATAGGATTATGCCTATATATTGTAATCATTTTGTTGTATAATATATCTCATTTTGTTTATTCCTAACAAAAGGTTTATCCAAAGTGCATCAATGCTTCAAACCCTTACCATGAATGTGTGGAACATTGTTTCCAAATAATTGTCGAAGCCAAGGAACATCAAGAAAAAGAAGAGAAAATGGCAACTATGATCCAAGAGGGAGTGCAAGTTGGGAGTGAATGCGAGGCAGTAGAGAGTGCAAACAAAAAGGGAGTACAAAATAAGAGGAAGTGCAAGTCAAGATTCAATCATGGTGGAAGAGTGGCAGGTTCATGCAGGTGCATCAATGCTTCAAACCCTTACCATGAATGTGTAGAACATTATTTCCAAAAAAATGTTGAAGTGAAGGAACGCCAAGAAAAGGAAGAAACACGGGTAATTGTGAGCCAAGAGGGAGTGCAAACCAGGAGCAAGTGTGAGGTAAGAGAGAATGCAAGCTGGGAGCAAGAGCAGGTGCAAGTAGAGAGGGAGTGTGAACCAAGGAGTGCAAGCCAAGAGCAAGCCCCATTATCTATTATGGAAGGAAAGTTATTTTTGAAAGCCCTAATGGGAAGTCAGTATGCCCTAGCTAGAAATCAAGATGCCCTTGTTGGAAGTATGAAGGCCCAAGTTGGAGATAAGCGAAAGAGCAAATACATGGCAAGTTCGATCCAGGTAGTAGATGGTACACCAAAAGTAAGTATCAAGGATGAGATGATTGAGCATGATATAATGGTTCTTAAAAGTAGAGGGCTAATATGTAAGTTCTATAGATCATGGCCAGGGTTTTTGGAGATTCAAAATTGGATAAAGTGGAAAGTGGGGATTGAATTCAAATCATTTTGTGACTTTTCTTCCTAAATGTTTTTTACTCATCATCTTTTCCAGTTTAAGAATTAGGGATAAAATAATGGTTGGTGGTCCATGGTTTATGGGAAGAGATGCACTTTATTTGAGACCATGGAACAAATTTTTTTTAGTTGAGATAGAAACTATTAAGAAGCTTCAAGTGTGGGTTAGGCTTTTTGGACTTCCATATTAGCTTATAAATAAGGATGTTTTAAAAAATATTGAAAATACCCTAGGGAAATTCATCAAGGAAGGACCAACAACTAAGGAGCGAAAGCATGATATATATACTAGAATATGTGTTACTATGGATATTTCAAAACCTTTGTCACAATCCATTAAGATTAAATTTGAATCAAGAGAATGGGATCAACAAGTAGATTATGAAAATATTGCATTTTGTTGCCACAATTATTTTGAGATTGGACATATGGCAAGAGTTTGCAAAGTAAAAACTATGAAGAAAGAGATAAAAAATTCTAGCCATGAGATAAACTTCAAGACAAAGCAAGGAAATCATTCAATAATAGAAGCAAGATCAGATCAAGGATATTCCACTCCAAAAGAAGAGGTAAAGAAATCCTATCGACAATATCAATTGGTAAGTTTAGAAGGAATTAAAGGTGCAAAAGAAGATGTGGAGATAAAACCTAAAACAAAGACAACAAAAGGTCAAGTTTGTTGGACATTTTGAGGAATGTTAGTTGTCATTGATGTCAAAAGGTTCTAAGAAGAATTGCATTTTGATTGGTTCCAAAAGAGCTTCATGGGAAGCATGATCAAAGGTTTTTATGAAAACCATGGTGGGCAAAAATCAAAGATTAATTATCCATGATGGGCAAAAATAAAAGGTTTTTATTAAAAACCAAGGTGGCTTTTCGTTTGGTTAAAAAGTTTTTCCTGGGGAAAATAAAGTTTTATAAAACAGGTGGCTTTGTTTGGTTAAAAATCCCAAAGATTAATTATTTATTTAATTTATAATATTTAAATTCCAAAGAGAATTTAAATTATTATAAATAAATAATAATTAAAGTTAATTCGAATATTTGAAATTCGAATTTCTAATGCGTCGACGTGTGAGAAATTTCCTCCATTCGTGTATAAAAGGTGGATCATTTCACCTTAGAAAGTACCAAGCTTATTTTCGATTTAATGCTCCCAAATCCCCTATGAAAGGTATCTTCGATATTCGTGCGATTAAAGAGTTGCGGCTAGTGGACGACGTGTGGTGTTCGAAGGAGGTCAACGTGTGCGAAGAAGAGCATAAGGTGAAGGAAGCTCCACTTCCTTCACGTGGGCATTGCTAGCCCACGCGGTGGACTCCCAAGCGCTAAGGTGCTTAGGCTTGTGGAGACGGTGGTTCGATTCTCGTCGAATCCCTTTTAGGGATCAACGAAAAGGTATGCACATTATTTGAGCACCGGGTTTTTCGGAGAAGGTTGTTGAAAAATTAAATTTAATTTTTGGCTTTATTAAATGGTTTTATAAAGTGACGTGGGAGTTATAAGGGATAGATAAAAGGTGTTTTTGCTTGGTAATTATTTTTGGTTAAAAATAATTAGGAGGAATAAGGAGTTAATTGTTTTATAAAGCCTTTTAATATATTTAGCTTATTGGAGAGATAAATGCTTTTAAGTGTTGATTATTATTGAAGATGTCTTCTTGCCATTAAGAAGTGTTGAGAAAGTAATTATTTTGAAATTATTTTTTGGTGGTGGATATTATTTCAACTGGGAGATTATAAGGTGTAATTGGTCATTTATTTCTATGTGTTGATGGATGCTTAATCAAGATGGAGTAATAAGGTGTATTTGTGAGTTGCTATTTGTTTTGTATTGTCATCTAACCTTCTTTGAGCTTGGCAAAGAAGTATTTGTGGTTATGGCAGATTTATGAGATCCCTTCATCATCAAGAAAAAGGTATGAGCACATTCTTCCATAATTGAGTTGATTGGTTGGTTTTCTGGAAAATAAGTTTGGAGTTAAAAGGATTTGATTAGGGCTTCCTTATTGAGTGTGTTTGAGTTAATGCTTCAAGGTTTTCTGGAATAAGGAGTTGTTATTGAAACCTTGTTTTATAAGCATTGTTGTTGAAGTGAGTTGTTGAGCAAAGAACTTGAACTAGGGTTTGCAAAGAACATGAGTATCATTGTTATGTGAATATTGTCTTATAAGCATTGTTGTTGAAGTGAGTTGTTGAGTGAAAAACTTGAACTAGGGTTTGGAAAGAACATGAGTATCATTGTTATGTGAGATTGGTTGATAAGTATTGTTGGAAATATTTTGAGTGAGTGTTCATATGCTTGGACTAGGGTTTGTAAGCAAGGATTATTTCATTGAGTGATTGATTGAGTAGAGTTGGTTGAGCCTAGTCAAGTGGATGTGTGAAGTGATTGTTCAAGTTCCATAAAACAAACTATTCTATATTCTGAATTGAATTGAGAAAGTGATTGAGTTGAAGCATATTGAGTCTCTAACAATTCTCTGTATGTTTCTAAAAGAGTGATTGAAAGTGATTGAGCATTGTGATGAGTATAGGGTATATTGAGTCTCTAACAATTCTCTTTATGTTTCTATGAGATTGGACAAGTTCTAGTGTGGACTTGTTGAGCAGATTTGAGGTAAGTCTTTGAGAAGACTTGTGGATAGATTTGGGTAAGCTTTTGTGGAAGCTTACAATATATATTGAGAGCAGATTTGGATAAGTTCTTGAGAGGACTTATTGAGTAGATTTGGATAAGTTCTTGAGAGGACTTATTGAGCAGAGTGGACAAAGTTCTAGAGAGGACTTGTGGATAGATTGGTGTGAGATTTTGTGGAAGCTTACAAGGCAGATTTGAGATAAGTCTTTGAGAAGACTTGTGAGCAGAGTTGATTGATTGATTTGTTCAAACCTTGAGTTAAGGTTTAGGGCAGATCCAACCAAGTTGATTTGAGATTAAGTCAAGCTTTGTGTTAAGGCTTGAGGATAGATATTGAGGATAGATTTGTGCTAGATCGAAGGACTATGTTTAGTACAGATTTGAGGATAAAGTTTGGTGCAGATTTGAGGACAGATTTGTGCCAGATCAGAGATAGATATTGAGAGCAGATTTGTGCTAGATCGAAGGACTATGTTTGGTATAGATTTGAGATAGATCTGAGTGTAAGCTTTGGAGGTGATAGAGTATAGAGGATGACAGTCTCTAGTGGATAGAGATCCATTAGCTAGGGTAGGGAAGACAGTGTCTTCTATGGATAGAGTTCCATTTGCTAAGGGTAGTGGAGGTAGAGGTCTTCTAGAAGATCACCAGCTAGAGCAGATATTAGGAGATTGGTGTCTCTTATGGATAGAGATCCACGAACTTGATTTAGGGGATTGGTATCTCCTTTGGATAGAGGTCCATAAACATTGTAATAGGGAAAGGATTCCCAAGAGATTGATTGAGAAAATTTTAGTGAAATATTTTCTCCGTGGAGTAGCCCACATTGGGTGAACCATGTAAATTGTGGTGTCTCTATTATGTGTGGTGATTTATGCATTGCTTTGATTACTGCTATTGATATTGCTATATTTACATTGCATAATATTGATTGGGAAAGAAAAGTAAAAAGTGGTCTTATACTGTTCACCCCCCTCTCAATATAAGCTTGTGTTCTTCAATTGGTATCAAAGCGGGTTCCTTCGAAAGAGTTTAACAACTTGAAGGAAAAGCTTACAAGAACACAATGGATTCTAAGAATGGATCATCAGATAATTCAGCACCAGTATTTGATGGAAGTGATTATGTATATTGGAGTTTGAGAATGAAGATCTACCTGAAGGCACTTGGCAATGAGATTTGGGAAGCAATTGAAAATGGATACGACCCCTCAGTTGATCCACCTACAGATAAGGAAGGTAAGCTTCTACAACATTACAATTCAAAAGCAATGAATGCACTTTTGAGAGGTTTGCATAGAATAGAGTCCATAAAAGTTATGCATTGTGAAAATGCAAAAGAAATGTGGGATAAATTACAAAATATATATGAAGGAGATAAAGGTGTCAAGAAAGCAAAGATATAAAATCTCAAAGGATAATTTGAAGAGTTAAGAATGAAGGATGAGGAAAACATTAGTACTTATCTACTTTGAATTGATGAGGTTGTTAATGCCATGCAAGGACTTGGAATGAAAGTTGATGAATCAGATGTTTGTGATAAGGTCTTAAGATCTCTTCCAAAAAGATTCAATGAAAATATTTCTGCTATAGAAGAGTCAAAGGATGGTGATTCTTTGACAAGAGATATGTTGCTTGGTATTCTTACAGATTTTGAGTTAAGAACAAAAGAACCTATTCCTCAGAAGGAAGCAGCCTTCAAAGCAATCAAGAAGACAAAGGGTAAGAAGTCAAAATCAAGCAATGAGTCATCCAGTGATGAAGAAGCTAATTATGGTAGAAGGGATAAGGATTCTAGAAGATCTAGAGATCTAAAATCTATTAAATGTTTCAATTGTGGAAAGTATGGTCATTATGCAACAGATTGTCAAGAAGCTAAGAATAATAATGGTGAAGAGAAACAGGATCACAGAAATAGGGAATCAAAAAGATACAGGCACCAAAAGAAAAGCAAGGATGGACAAAGCAGACAAGGAAATAAGTTCTTTCAAAGACAAAAGAGGAGCTACTATGCGGATAAGGCAAGTAAGTATTCAAGTGATAGTGATGCTAGTTTTTTAGACAATGATAGAGATGAAGTCCTATTTATGATTGAAGAAAAAGAACAAGTTAAGAAAAGGACTCCAAAAATTCTCAAGTGTTTTAGATGTGGTAACTTTGGACATCTTGAAGATAGTTGTACAAGAAATGGTTTCAGTTTTAGTGATGATGAATATGAAGATACACTTGAAGGACCAGAAGAGAATATTCTAATGGCACTAGAAGAAGGAGAAGGTGATCCTATAGAAGACAAGTCAAAAGAAAATGAAGATGTGGACAAAGGTAAAAAAATAGAGGAATATTCAGATAAATATGGATATGATCTCAAGGGAGAACTTATCTATGCCCTTGACACAGTGAAGAAGGTAAGAAAGCAAAACTCTAAACTTGAAATTCAGTTTCAAGAATGTGATGAAGAGAGAAGGATGCTTATAGAGGATCTAGAAAAATCAAAGGCTAAGACAAAGAAGTTCAAGGATAAGTTAGAAGCAAAGGTCTTAGAATGTGAAAGGTTAGTACAAGAAGTAGCCCTACTAAGGGAAGATTTAGAAGACTCCAAAGTCAAGCTAAAAGGATTCAAAAATAGCTCAAAGAATTTAGATAAGTTCATCAAGATACAAAGGCCTACATCAAGAAAAATAGGTCTTGGATTTGAACAGGAACAAAAGAAATGGGAAGGGAAGTCAACCTCAAGTTCTGGAGGAGAAGAAACTTCAGATGAAGACACTTTAGAAGAAGATAATGTAAAATAAAGTGAGACATCTGAGGATGAGTTGGACAACAGAAAGTTCAACAAGAATAGGAACAATGCACAAAGAAGATACATATGGAACAACAATCAGAATAGGTCAAGAGAGACTAAGAGACCAATGAGGTCAAGACAAGGAAACTTCAATGGAAGATGTTTTTCATGTCACAGGTTTGGGCACATGGCTTCATAGTGTAGGACACATGAAAGATAGGAATATGGGAACAGACAACGTTTCAATGGGTATTGCTACTCATGTAATCAGTTTGGTCACAAGGCAATGAATTGCAGGGTTCATGACAGAAGAGGATATGGCTTCACTAGGAGAAATCCTAAGACATTTGCACCTCCAAGGAATAATAACATTAAGTGTTATAAGTGCAATAATGATGGTCACACAACAAAGTGGTGTAGAGCAGACATTCTAGAATCAAGTATGAACAGGAATAGAAAGATATGAATAGGAATAGGAACATGGATATGAACAAGAATAGGAACATGGATATGAAAAAAAGAATAAGAAAATGGACATGGATAGGAACATGGACATGGAAAGAAATAGTCAGAGGAATCAGAAGGATCAGATAAGAAGAAAAGAGGATAAAGGTAAAGAACAATGCTTTCTGGGAGTAGAAATACTCCCACCCTAGAATTAACCACCTCAAGAGGAGGTGGGGGAGGGGCTAAGCTAAGAGGCTCATTCTTAGCCCCGAGCCCCAAAGGTGACCCTTTGCCATTGATGTCAAAGGGGGAGAGATTTGAGTAAGGGGGAGAGATTTGGTATTTGAGCAAAGAGGAGAGATTTGACAAGAGCATTGAGCCAGGGGGAGCAATGTCCCAGGGGGAGAAGAACCCAGAAAAGGTTAAGTTTCTAGTAAAAATAATTTGGGTTGCCATCAATGACAAAGGGGGAGATTGTTGGACATTTTGAGGAATGTTAGTTGTCATTGATGTCAAAAGGTTCTAAGAAGAATTGCATTTTGATTGGTTCCAAAAGAGCTTCATGGGAAGCATGATCAAAGGTTTTTATGAAAACCATGGTGGGCAAAAATCAAAGATTAATTATCCATGATGGGCAAAAATAAAAGGTTTTTATTAAAAACCAAGGTGGCTTTTCATTTGGTTAAAAAGCAAATTAATTATAAATAAATTTTAAAAAAGGTTTTTTTGGTTAAAAAGCCCAAAGATTAATTATTTATTTAATTTATAATATTTAAATTCCAAAGAGAATTTAAATTATTATAAATAAATAATAATTAAAGTTAATTCGAATATTCAAAATTCGAATTTCTAATGCACCGACGTGTGAGAAATTTCCTCCATTCGTGTATAAAATGTGGATCATTTCACCTTAGAAAGTACCAAGCTTATTTTCGATTTAATGCTCTCGAATCCCCTGTGAAAGGTATCTCCGATATTCATGCGATTAAAGAGTTGTGGCTAGTGGACGACGTGTGGTGTTCGAAGGAGGTCAACGTGTGCGAAGAAGAGCATAAGGTGAAGGAAGCTCCACTTCCTTCACGTGGGCATTGCTAGCCCACGCGGTGGACTCCCAAGCGCTAAGGTGCTTAGGCTTGTGGAGACGGTGGTTCGATTCTCATCGAATCCCTTTTAGGGATCAACGAAAAGGTATGCACATTATTTGAGCGTCGGGTTTTTCGGAGAAGGTTGTTGAAAAATTAAATTTAATTTTTGGCTTTATTAAATGGTTTTATAAAGTGACGTGGGAGTTATAAGGGATAGATAAAAGGTGTTTTTGCTTGGTAATTATTTTTGGTTAAAAATAATTAGGAGGAATAAGGAGTTAATTGTTTTATAAAGCCTTTTAATATATTTAGCTTATTGGAGAGATAAATGCTTTTAAGTGTTGATTATTATTGAAGATGTCTTCTTGCCATTAAGAAGTGTTGAGAAAGTAATTATTTTGAAATTATTTTCTGGTGGTGGATATTATTTCAACTAGGAGATTATAAGGTGTAATTGGTCATTTATTTCTATGTGTTGATGGATGCTTAATCAAGATGGAGTAATAAGGTGTATTTGTGAGTTGCTATTTGTTTTGTATTGTCATCTAACCTTCTTTGAGCTTGGAAAAGAAGTATTTGTGGTTATGGCAGATTTATGAGATCCCTTCATCATCAAGAAAAAGGTATGAGCACATTCTTCCATAATTGAGTTGATTGGTTGGTTTTCTGGAAAATAAGTTTGGAGTTAAAAGGATTTGATTAGGGCTTCCTTATTGAGTGTGTTTGAGTTAATGCTTCAAGGTTTTCTGGAATAAGGAGTTGTTATTGAAACCTTGTTTTATAAGCATTGTTGTTGAAGTGAGTTGTTGAGCAAAGAACTTGAACTAGGGTTTGCAAAGAACATGAGTATCATTGTTATGTGAATATTGTCTTATAAGCATTGTTGTTGAAGCGAGTTGTTGAGTGAAAAACTTGAACTAGGGTTTGGAAAGAACATGAGTATCATTGTTATGTGAGATTGGTTGATAAGTATTGTTGGAAATATTTTGAGTGAGTGTTCATATGCTTGGACTAGGGTTTGTAAGCAAGGATTATTTCATTGAGTGATTGATTGAGTAGAGTTGGTTGAGCCTAGTCAAGTGGATGTGTGAAGTGATTGTTCAAGTTCCATAAAACAAACTATTCTATATTCTGAATTGAATTGAGAAAGTGATTGAGTTGAAGCATATTGAGTCTCTAACAATTCTCTGTATGTTTCTAAAAGAGTGATTGAAAGTGATTGAGCATTGTGATGAGTATAGGGTATATTGAGTCTCTAACAATTCTCTTTATGTTTCTATGAGATTGGACAAGTTCTAGTGTGGACTTGTTGAGCATATTTGAGGTAAGTCTTTGAGAAGACTTGTGGACAGATTTGGGTAAGCTTTTGTGGAAGCTTACAATATAGATTGAGAGCAGATTTGGATAAGTTCTTGAGAGGACTTATTGAGTAGATTTGGATAAGTTCTTGAGAGGACTTATTGAGCAGAGTGGACAAAGTTCTAGAGAGGACTTGTGGATAGATTGGTGTGAGCTTTTGTGGAAGCTTACAAGGTAGATTTGAGATAAGTCTTTGAGAAGACTTGTGAGCAGAGTTGATTGATTGATTTGTTCAAACCTTGAGTTAAGGTTTAGGGCAGATCCAACTGAGTTGATTTGAGATTAAGTCAAGCTTTGTGTTAAGGCTTGAGGACAGATATTGAGGATAGATTTGTGCTAGACCGAAGGACTGTGTTTAGTACATATTTGAGGATAAATTTTGGTGCAGATTTGAGGATAGATTTATGCCAGATCAGAGATAGATATTGAGAGCATATTTGTGCTAGACCGAAGGACTATGTTTGGTACATATTTGAGATAGAGTTGAGTGTAATCTTTGGAGGTGATAGAGTATAGAGGATGACAGTCTCTAGTGGATAGAGATCCATTAGCTAAGGTAGGGAAGACAGGTGTCTTCTGTGGATAGAGTTCCATTTTCTAAGGGTAGTGGAGGCAGAGGTCTTCTAGAAGATCACCAACTAGAGTAGAGATTAGGAGATTGGTGTCTCCTATGGATAGAGATCCATGAACTTGATTTAGGGGATTGGTATCTCCTTTGGATAGAGGTCCATAAACATTGTAATAGGGAAAGGATTCCCAAGAGATTGATTGAGAAAATTTTAGTGAAATATTTTCTCCGTGGAGTAGCCCACATTGGGTGAACCACGTAAATTGTGGTGTCTCTATTGTGTGTGGTGATTTGTGCATTGCTTTGATTATTGCTATTGATATTGCTATCTTTACATTGCATAATATTGATTGGGAAAGAAAAGTAAAAAGTGGTCTTATATTGTTCACCCCCCCTCTCGGGATAAGCTTGTGTTCTTCAAAGTTTATTCCAGGTAAATCTTCATTTTCTTCAAGTAATATAAAATCCTCTTCAAGTAATAAAATTGAAAGTGGTGAAGATGTTATCTCTTACACTTTAAGGTTTCAAAAACATAATAATATAGAAGTGAGGTTGGAGGAAACCCATAACAATTTAGGGTTTTTAGGGCAAAATAAAAAGATAATTGCTACAGAAGAGCATCCTTGCACTTCAGGGTCTCTAGGGAAATATAAAGAAGAGTGTGCTTTGGAGGTTATTCCTTTCACTTAAGATCCTTCAAAACAAGGCAAACCTAAAGATGATAAGTCTTACTATGAGAAGGGTGAGAAGATTGAAGAGATTTATGAAGATGAAAGTATTGTTGAGAATGAAAGAAAGGAAGACCCAAGAAGCAAAAACAAAGAGAAAAAGAAACACAAAGGAATATTGATATGGGAAAACAAAAGCAAATATCACAAGTGTTAACAAGAAGTGGGACTAAACCCACAAATAAAATTAAAAAATAACAATGAAAATAATATCTTGGAATATTAGGGGAATGAATAAAAACCCTAAAAAAGATATTAAGAAATTATGATATTGTTATAGACAAGATATTTCTAAAGGAGTTGATTGTGAAAAGTTAGCAGTTTGAGGAAGATGAGAAATATTTTTTATAGAAGGGTAAATGAAGAATATCTTTGATAAAAATACAAAGTTGGATATACTTTAATTAACTTGTTAGAAATGTAATAAGAGCAATGTAATTTTTTACTTTTGTAATGGGAGTGGCCCCCAACAAAAGCCACACATAGCTTATTAAAAAAAATAAAAAACAATAAAAATTAAAAAAATATTTAATTGAAGAGAAGCTCATAGTTTTTTTTCAATAAGTTTACACAAGTTCTTACGAGGGGTCCTTGTCCCCTCATACTAGTGAGGTTTGAACCTGAAAAGTAAAATATTATCAATATAGAAGCAGAAGAGAAGATTAAGTTTTTAATTGGATATATGGGATTGAAATGGGTCTCGTATCTAAAAATAAATATATTTTATATTTTACTTTTCAATTTAAGTATTTTACCTTTATAAAAATAACCTAAAATTGTATTCACCATAAATCTATATAACTTTATATACAATAAAAATAATAAAATTGAAAAAATGTTTGAGTAAAGAGAAATTCATAGTTTTTTTTCAATAAGTTTACACAGGTTTATACAAGGGGTTCTAGTCCTCTCATACTAGTGGGGTTTTAACCTAAAGAGTAAACTATTATCAATATATAAGCATAAACGAAGATTAAGTTTTCAATTGGATATATGGGATTGAAGTGGGTCTCACCCATATTACATCATTAGTGCAAAGTGATATTACAACAACTTGGATATTATCCATATATTGCTTAGTCTCCTCCTTAAATGTTAAGAAATATAGACGGTTGAGCTAATATCATTTGATTAAGATTAAGTTTAATTAGGAAGCATGATATCAACAATATTTATAAGAAAATGTTAATTTATTTGTGTATATAAATATTATTAAGTAATTTTTTAATTTTTTTATACATGGAGGAATCACCAACTACCTTTCCTTTTTGAACAACTGGTCATAGGGTAAAGTCACATTACCTCCAATCATAGTGTCAAATCATGGTGCTACCATTATAACCCCTATCTCACCTCGGTAAACATAACCTGGAGTGAGGGAGACCCATAATGGCTCAGGCTTGGTACCACCATCATCAAGTCGGTACAAACTCAATGGACTCAGGTCAGACTACTACCTTTGCCCAAATTGAACATGCCCCCAAGGTTTGAACCTAAATCTCCTCTTGGTAAGTGCTCAACGTCTTACCAATCCATCAATCTTATTTTCTATTGGAAATGGATCTCACTAAATAACATTATTTTGAATGGTGCTAATTTAATATAGATTTTCTTTTTTATATTTTTGTTTTAACTTCATTTATAAAAATTAATATATCATTTTTTTTCTTATTTATAAGTTAACTATTAATTAAAGATTAAAAAAAAACAAAACAATACAAATGACACTGGACAAAAACCTCTTCACTATTTTTTAATCTTTCATTTGCAAATGACACTGGACAAAAATTACAATTAGGTATTATTTTTTATAGAAAGGTTAAAGAGTAGATGATTTCATATTTTATTTTTTATATAAAGGTTAAAGAATAGATATTTTTAAATCTTATTTTTTATACAGAGGTTAAAGAATACCTAGCCCATGTGTGGAGGAGGTGTGCACCCTAGGCACCCTTGTTCAAGCGTCCATGCTTCATCGAAACATAATAGGTCGAGAAGCAAGCTTGTCCCACAATAAAGGTGTGAATGCAAAAATGGAACACCAATACAATATATATAAAAGTAACAAAAGTAGAAGCAAATGACACAATATTGTACAAAGATATTTTTGTATTAAATGTGGTAGATCTTCCAATTATACAAATAATGTGCCCCAATGTGGGATATTTACAATGCTCTTGATACAATTGTTACAATATTAGGGTTTTTGAGGCCCTAATCCAATGAACGGTGGTGTCTTCTTGTTTGTCTTTGATTCCAACAAAGTGGTGAGTGGGCTTTGGTATCCTATGCAGGGCCACTCGAGCTTCAACAACTGCCAATAAATGTGATTTTTAGACCTACATACAACAAATGACAAGAGCCAATAATATATGTGAGGGCTCCACTGTGTGAGACCCTCAAAAAATGAAATCACTAAACCCTAGTTTTATAAATAAAGTTATAAACAGATCTAAGAATATGAATAATAGCAAAGAGATATTACCTTGTCAAATAACGATGTTTCTATCTTCGTCGCTGATGTGGGGAGTGATTATGTAGTACCCTATTGGTTCTTGAGGGCCATAGGGTTGCAGATCTAAACGAGAAACACCTACGGACACTTAGTGTTGATCAAAAATACCCAGAGGCGCATGGTAGGCTCTAGTGGGTGCTTTGTAGACTCCAACGGGCGCTCAGGAAGCTCTGGAGGGCATTTGGTGGCTAAGGGAGGAGTTGCAAAACCAGATCTGGTTCGTGTGAGGTGGGCAACGATGGATGCGAAAGTTGCGAATGACAATGAGGGGATGCGAGGATGGATATGATGGGGCTAGGGTTTTTGAGACCTCTTAGGGTTAGAGATATCAAGGGCCCAAGGGGGAATAAGGAGGACTCAAGAACAATAGGGAACTTAGGGATTGAAAATCAGCCCTTGAGTCATAAAAAAGACTCCTCTTTATAATATTTTCTTAGACATGTTAGGGCTTCGACGACATTAAATGAGTGGTCAAGATTAAAACATGAGGAAGGATGGAGATTAAGTTTGGGTAAGTGGAATGGATTAAGGCGGATGGATGGCTAAGATTAAAACATGACGAATGGTTGAGATTGTAAAATATTAATATTTAAATATGTATTAAACAAATATATATAAATATATAAAATAATGAATAATGTTTGGTGGGAAGCTATGGATGGAGGACAAGTGGCTAGATTTTGGTATCTACAAATGCCCCTTTTTGTACTTCGTTACGTGAAACACAATGCGGTGCAAAAATACGAGACATCTGGTTTGGCATGATGAAGAAGCAACTTTCTCTTGTTGGAATGCAAAGATGATCTTGAAGACAAAAGAATTTTTATTGTGTAGCTTACCCCTTAAATTGGTGAATGAGTGAAAAATGAATTTCATGAGCCAATTGACAGAGTTGTGTGGTGAAAATGTAATTGAATTTTACAAGTGCAAATATAGGGTGTAAATGCGGATGATATGAATGATATAAAATGTTGTCATTTTTGCCCCAACGGTGGAAGGGGGTTGTTATAAAATGCAAATGATTGATTACGTTTTTGACCTAACATAAAAGGGATTTTTACCAAATTTAAATGCCATCATCATGTAATATGTATCCCGTTGTGGGAAATTAATCAAATGTGGCTGTCCCAAGTTTGGGGTGATTCCTTGTTGCTGAAGAAAGTGCCTTTTGGTATCATTGAAATGCAAAGATGAAAATGCAAAAAAAAAGAAGAAAATAGTCTTGCCCTTAGGGCCACTCATGATTGTAGCTAATTCCCACACAAAATTCCTAAATGGTTTCTCAATCACTTTACTCGGCCTGCATCCTAAGAAATTGGTGTAATTGTAAATGAAATGATTAAATTTATCCATGTTGGGGACCCCATGGAAAAGGGCATCAATAATAACTGTTGAGCAAATTGGTCTTGCCATAGTTCCACGTAAAAGATGAAGTACAAAATTGATTTTGTTTTCAAACAATGAGATATTGGATGATGAAGATGTCCAAGTGTCCTTATGGTGATTTATTCATCTTACCAAATTGCATGGATGTAAATCGTTGCAATCACCAAGGAGATAGAATAGACCATTAGATACGAGTTCCACTTGAAATTGTATATGAACTTGGTAAATTTTGAATGTAAATGCAATGGTTGATTGATTGAAATTTGTTTAAATGGAGATGTGATGATGAATGAAATTGATGATGTTGAATGTAAATGTAAATGAATAATGCAATGAATGATTATGTTTTTTCCCCAACAGATGAAGGGGTTTTTGACATGGGAAAATGCAATGACTGTGAAAAGTGCAATGATTGATTTTGTTTTTGCCTCAATAGGAAAAAGGGATTTTGGAAATGTAAATGATTGATTTTGTTTTTACCCTAACAGAGAAAGGGTTTTTGATAATGTAAGTGTCCTTATGGTAATATATCCATCCTACCGGATTGCATGGATAACCAATCGTTGCAACCACCAGGTGACTAGGATAAATCACTAAATACAAGGTTCACTTGAAATTGTAAGTGAATTTTGTTAAATGTTGAATGTAAATGCAATTATTGATTGATTGAAAAGTGTTGAAATGGAGATGTGATGATGAATGAAATTGATGATGTTGAATGTAAATGTGAATGTGATTTGTTTTTGCCCCAACAGATGAAAGGGGGTTACGATTAATAAAATGCAATGATTGTGAAAAGTGCAATGATGAATTTTGTTTTTGCCCTAACAAATGAAGGGGTTTTTGGTAATTTAAGTTTTCTTATGGTGATCTACCCATCCTACCAAATTTCATGGATAACTAGTCGCTACAACCACAAGGTGGCTAGAATAGATCACTAAATACAAGGTTCACTTGTACTTGTAAATGTATTTGGCAAATATTGAATGAAGGTGTAATGATGAATGAATGGATGATGTTAAATACAGATGTATGAATGAAGCAATGAATGATTCAGTTTTTTTCCCAAAATATGAAGGGGTTTTTGACATGGAAAAATGCAATGATTATGAAAAGTGCAATGATGAATTATGTTTTTGCCCTAACAGATGAAGGGTTTTTGACAATGTAAATGATTGATTCTATTTTTGCCCCAACAAATGAAGGGGGTTTTTGAAAAATGCAAGTGATTGAGACTACTTTTGCCCCAACAAATGAAGGGTTTTGATAATGTAATCTATCCATCCTATCGGATTGCATGAATAACCAGTCGTTGCAACTGCTAGGTGACTAGGATAAACCACTCAATACAAGGTTCACTTGTACTTGTAAATGTATTTGGTAAATGTTGAATGGTGTAATGATGAATTAAATTGATGATGTTAAATACATATGTATGAATAAAGCAATGAATGATTCTGTTTTTGCCCCAACAAATGAAGGGGTTTATGATATGGGAAATATATAATGATTGTCAAAAGTGCAATGGTTTGATTCTATTTTTGCCCCAACAGAAAAGGGGGGTTTTGATAATATAAGTGTCCTTATGGTGATTTGTCCATCCTACCATATTTCATGGATAACCAGTCGTTGCAATTGCTAGGTGACTAGGATAAACCACTAAATACAAGGTTCACTTGTATTTGCAAATGTATTTGGAAAATGTTGAATGAAGGTGTAATGATGAATGAAATTGATGATGTTGAATGTGAATGTGATCTATTTTTGCCCCAATAGATGACAAGGTTTTTGAAAATGTAAATGATGGATTCTATTTTTACCCTAACAGATGAAGGGTTTTTGTGAAAATGCAAGTGATTGAGTCTATTTTTGCCCTAACAGATGAAGGGGTTTTTGACATTTATATGATTGATTATGTTTTTGCCCTAACAGATGAAGGGGTTTATGATAATGTAAGTGTCCTTATGGTGATTTGTCCATCCTACCAGATTGCATGGATAACCAGTTGCTACAACTACCAGGTTAATAGGATAAACCACTAAATACAAGGTTCACTTGAAAAGTGCCAAGGAATTTTATAAATGCAATGGTAAGTGAAATTGATGATGTTGAATGCAAATGTGAATGCGATATATTTTTGCCCCAAAAAATGATAGGATTTTTGACAATGTAAATGATTGATTCTTTTTTTGCCCTAATAGAAAAGGGATTTTTGAAAATATAAGTTTTTTATTATATTTTTGCCCTAATAAATGAAGGGGTTTTTGACAATGTAAGTGATTGATTCTGTTGTTGCCATAATAGAAAAGGGATTTTTGTATGATATACATGATTGGTTATGTTTTTTCCCTAATAGAAAAAGGGGTTTTTGATAGTGTATATGATTGATTTTATTTTTGCCCCAAAATATGAAGGGTTTTTGACAAGGAACGAATGCAAGGAAAGGGCGCAACCTTTGACAAAAGGACATAACATTTTGAACCTAGTAATTTATGTGTTGATGATGTGAATGCGAGGCAAAGGGCACAACCTTTGACAAAAGGATGCAACCTTTTGAACCTAGCAATTGATGTGTTGATGATGTGAATGTGAGGTAAAGGACGCAACCTTTGACAAAAGGACGTAACCTTTTGAACCTAGCAATTGATGTGTTGATGATGTGATGTGTATGCATGATTGAATTGTTTGTTGAATTGGTGGGGAAGGTGTGATACCTTGAGCACCCCCAAGTTGTATGCTTGTTTGTTTGATTGGGGGGAAGGTGTGATACCTTGAACACCCCCAAGTTGTGATGTTGTTTGAACTTTCTAGCGATATTTGCATATGCAAATTATATATATATACATGGATTTTACTTTTGTGTTATGATTTTATGTGAATGCTTGTTGTGGATGCATGTGTATATGGATGATTAATGCATATCATAATGTGTTATGGATGTAAATGAACTAATGCTCTAATGATCATTTATAGTTTAGAATTTTTCTTGACCATGTATAACATTGTTGTTTAATTAGGGGTACCAAACTGGTGGCATGGAGATGGAAGACTCATGCAATGATATGGATGTTGATATGAGAAACTGATTATTTTACAGAGACTCAAACATACTAGTGACATCAAACAAACTCACTAAATATTGCCTAATTTCTCTAAGACCAAATGTGTGTGCAGTGAATTCATTTACCGAATCATGAGAATGGTAATGACTCGAGGTAATCAAGAACCAATGTGTGTGCAAGTAAGTTCATTAACTCATCCTGAGTAAATTGGGTGAAAATTGTTATGGAGAAGACCAAGAAGCTAGCTTGTCCTTATGTGTGGTCAGAGATCTCTTTAAAAGAGACATGTCACCACGCATGAGTGTACTCCACTACCAGTCAAGCATCTATAGCCCCGACGGAGATTAACTCCATAGTCCAAGAATTTTTATCTCTAAGTTTTGGGGATGACTACCTAACTATCTGAATGGAAATATAGTACTATCCTTACAACTTGAGGACCAGTGGTGTGTGATGTAAAATATTTAGAGTTTATAAGGGTTTTTTCCCTACTCTTTCTTTTATTTTGAAATTTGTGATAGTCGTGAAAACCAGTATTTTTGTGGAATATATTGCATGATGGGACAAGCAAGGTAACACTTCAAGGTACAAACCAAGTATGGTGTTATCCCTCTTTGACACAAGATGTTTTTTTATATGTGAAAATGTGTTTGGTTCAAGAATGTTTTGGAGCCAATTCCCAAAACTCAAGATTTTTTTAGGGAAAATTGTATCTTGGTCCTAAAGAAAACTTGACATGTATTTGTGGTTTTATTAAAACACTAGGATTGGCTGAGTGACCGAAAACACCTAGGAATTGTAGACATGTGACTTTGCTAATGACAATTTGGCTTTATGGAATGGTGCAATGAAATGAATTTGAAGGTGCCTCTGATTAAGGCAACATGACTTTATTTGATCAATTTATATTTGAACTGAATAAATGATCCCTAATATGAAATGTGAAATGTGTGAATGTGGTTGTGAATGTAATGTATGAAATGCAATTTGTGAAATGAGAGTTGTGAAATAAAATATGTGCAATGTAATGTGTGAAACACGATGTGTAAAATGCAATGTTGTGCAATGCAATATGTAAAATGTAATGTGTGAAATGCAATGTTGTGCAGTGTAAAAAAATGTAATTTTTGAAATGCAATGTTGTTTTTGTGTATTAGCCATGTCTATATATACATATATATAAATCACAGTAAGCATGGAACGCTTTCAAGTGTATGATATTTAGTGAATTGGGTCCTTCTACTCTCCCTAGCCTGGTAAGATTATGTACTCCTTGAATCTTGTAAACTCGGATAACAAAAAGCAACACGTATAGATCCAAATGATAAAATTATGCAAATGCAATGTAACAATTTTTTTTGTTTTTAAATTATATATATATGTTACAAAATTGGTCGGTACACAAGAATTTAGCAACTATTTAGGAATTCAAGAACAAAACACCAATACAATATATAAAATAAAACAAAAGCACAAGAAAATAACACAACCCAGAGGTGCTTGGTAGGCTCTGGCAGATGCTCTACAAACTTTGGTGGGTGCTCAGGAAGCTTCAGGGGGCATTCGATGGCTGAGGGTAAGGTTGCAGAACTAGATCTGGTTCACGTAGGGTATGCGACGGTGGATGTGGAGGATGTGAACGACCGTGGTGGATGAAAATGATGGCGAGAATGATTGAGGACTTAGGGCACAAGGGCTTAGGGAACTTAGGACCTTAGAAAATATTAGGGACTCCAAAAAATTAGGGGTTAAGTCATCAAAATGACTCCTCTTTGTAATCTTCCCTTAGACATGTTAGGGTTTCAATGACATGAAATGTGTGGATGATATTAGAACATGAAGAAGGGTGGATATTAAAGTGGGGCAAGTGGCATGGATTAAGGTGGATGAATGGCTAGGATTAAAACATGATGGATGGATGGGATTTATATATATGTATTTATTAAATATATATAAATATAATATATAAAATATTATTATTTAAATATATATTAAACAAATATATATAAATAATGTGTAATTGTGATGGGAAGCTATGTATGGATGAAAAGTGGCTAGATTTTGGTTTCTACAAAAGGGTTAGCAAATGAGTCCTTGATGTTCCAATTTTGGGAGTGGATGTCCAATAAGACTTACAAGGTGTTTTACTAAGAGTAAGTTCCTTGTCATTTCAGGTAAGTAGGAAAAGACAAGTGAGGACAAGCAAGTTGGTAGACTTTGATAGACCTAGTCAAGCAAGCAATGTGGCATCGAAGTGAATCTTGAGGAGTGACTTCCTTGTGTAAGCACTATGTAATCATTGAGCAATGTCAATGGATCCTGACTCCACAAAAGGATGTTATGCCCATGTCTTGGGTATTTTATATTACCCCATTAGGGAAAGAATGTAAGTGTAATGTAGGGCCATCATGTCGAACCATGTAATATGGCTTTATGTCGTGTATAAATGAAATGTGAATATAATTGACTTCTAATTGTTTTTGTGCATGCTATTGTGTGTTTTGCTTTCATTGTCATGCAAATGCATGGTGAATGGTTACCATTGCTAACCCCTTGAAGCATAATTCTTGTGTATGGGTTGTTTTGTTGTGTTGTGCAGGGCCATTGAACACTAGAAGGTGTTTCCTGTGACATCTTCTTGCGAGTTAGCTTTTGAGGAACCATTGTAAGATGTGTGCACTGTGTCAAATGGTTAAGGGTCACTACCCTTCGACCCTGAATCTATTATAGTTGGTATCAAAACCTAGGTTGTACACAAACCTTAGGAGTCAAGCCCAACCTAGATGGCACTGACATCTCAATTATCGAATGATTAAGTGTTACACATATTAATTTACTTAGCCTTACGGTGTCTATGAAAGTGTCTTTGCATGTTTTGTGTTGGGCATTCCATAATTGGGTGTTTGAGTTTGTGTGTGTGTGTGTTTTACAAACAGAGCATGAGTATAAGCCTTGTGTTGAACTTTCTATTTATTTGATCCATCGTCTTCAAGACTTGGCATATTAGACAAAGAAGGAAGTTATGTGGAGAAACAACCTCATAAGCAAGAAAGGAGCCATGTAGATGGACAAAGTAAGGAAAGGTGATAGCTAGGTCCATCGTGTAATCCATTAAATTAGTTGTGAGTTGAAAACCCTAGAAGTAGTGTGAGCGAATAACACCAGTGTGGCAAGCAAAGGTGACAACAAGTGTCATCGATAAAAAATATTAGCAAGTGCATGTCAATAGCACAATACTATAGATGATAGGATATCTTGGACATCTTGGTAATTTAAGGAGGTGACGGGTAAGTGTACAAAAACTAAACTAACCAACATACTAACATCGAAGCCGAATACAACATAATTGTAGGACTCTTCTACATCGTATTCTTTGTGGTGGCACATTGGATGGAGTGCTTAGCAAACACTGGAGGATTTCCAGAGATACAAATGTAGTGGTGTGTGTATTAGCATGACATACTTTGTAGGGTACATGCACAAGTCTTAGTGGATAGACCAAATGGTGAGGGCATCATTGATGAGTAGTGCTACTAAGGATAGATACTTGGTGCCCTCGCACCATTGCAGAGAAGCAGGTGTTGATAGGGGTGAGTTTTATCTTCAATATCCATAATAGAACATAGGGGCCAACGCATGAAGACTATGTTATGGTCATCTCCTAGATAGAATCTATAGTGATCATGGGTATTGACAGTCCAGTAATATAAATTAGACTATGGGTGGCCAAAACAATGCCATCCATGGACACAACACCATAATGGGGAGTTGAGTCGAGTGTGAAGGGTTGCTTGACACAAATGTGTGGAAGTGGTAGTGTGAATATTGGAAGCCATCACACTACAACCTCTAAGCACCATTCATGATATGCAAGCATCCAACCAAACAACTCAAATTGGACCTCATTTATTCTCGATGTACTAGAGGCTACACAATCATTTCACATGAAGATCTTATTTGAGAAGAACAATAGGTCGATGTGAAGTAAGCTCATCTCTCTTACCATGAGAGGTCGAAGGACAAAAGGTCATTACCCACCCGAATGGAATAGACGCTAATGGGTATGTATATAAATAGAGTGTGGCTTCATGTGAAGGCTGCCACATAGAAGAGTCAACTCTTATTCCAAGAAAAGCAGAGTGAAAGGACAACCGAGCCTGAGTGGAAACATGGGTGGATATAAAGGTGGCAAATGATGATAGCAAATGGAAGGATGAAGTAAGGCATTAAGTGTGGATGGATGGTGAGGAGAGAAAGTGGTTTGATGAAGAGATACCGAGAAAAATATCAAGGGTCTATCAAGGGCTATCAAATCTAAGGGTTTATTCTCCCATCCTACCTACTAGTATGAAAGCATTACTACCTTTGATGGAAATGGAAACAAGATGACATTGGATCACCTAAATGAGTTGTTTATGATTAAATCAATTCATTGCATTATAGAGGAAGATATTATGGTGCATTTACTTATCTATTCATTGTATGATAAAGTTTTTCATGGTATAGAGGGTTAAGTAATTAATAATTTTGTTACAATGTGGGCATAAATTATGGAACCTTCAATGCATAGATTTGATAGTATGGGTAATGGGTATTCTATTTTATGTCAATTGAATGACATGCAAAGGCATCCTCAAAAACATATTCATGACTATAAAACGAGGTTTATGAGGATCTTACATTTAATTCCTCCAAATTTTAGGCCAATGAAGAACATGCATTGCCATATTATATCAAAGTCTTGTAATATGTCTTATTGTTAATAATTTGTAATGCTAATCACATAACTTTAGTTGTAGCCATAGAATAGGAAAACTACCACCTATTGCACCTATGGCCTATGACATCTATGTCACCAAAACCCTCCAATTCTTGGATTTATACTCCATCTTACCCATTTTGAGTATCTAGTCATCTGCCAACTCAACCTTTTCTCCATGTAATGTGTAACCTCTAGGCCAAAATATATTGTAAGTTGTTGCCTTCCATCCTCAACTGCCAACTCTACCTACTCTATCACAAACCAATAATCATACTAAAACTATTGTAAAGTAACATAAAATCAACATAAAAGAGATAATGATTATGGTAAAGGCCTTAAAAAATTAGAATAATGTAGAAAATGCACAATAGCAATGGAATAGCATATAGCAACAACAACAAAATTGAAAACCTAAAAATAATCCTTATCTTACCAAAGACCAAGTACTATGAAAATGTGCTAATTAGGGTTATAACAATAGCCAATTTAGAAATTAACACATTATGATGTCTTTCATGTAATGTAAGCCACAATCTCATGAATTATGTGGTAAATATCATATATTCATAAACTAATTAGTATGATCAAAATTGCCAAGCTCAATAGGATGCCATGCTAGGTCAAATAACACCAATAATGAATCAACTCACCTATCAGTAGCCTATCATGAACCAACCAATATATCGGGTTTGAAAATAGTAGATAGTCCATACTTTACCAAATGTCGACAACATAAATTTTTCCAACTTCAATGCAGTTGAAGGGGATGAAAATCCCACATTTGAGGATAATGTCATATGTGAAAATAAATAGGGGAGTTGGAACTAGGACAAAAGAAAAATAACAAAAGAGCATGCACAAGCACAAAAGTAGATTGAGGTGAACAAAATCACCACAATGCTTAGGAGGGGAAGACCACTACTCCATTTGAATGATAAGGGTATAGTAGTGACTAAACATTATAAAAAATAGACTATAAATACTAGGAAGAACTTGACCAATGCATCCTAGAAATATGTAGAGGCTAGCAAAGATAAATAGATAGATAAGGAAAAGGGATCAAAAATAGAAAAGTGAAATTAATAGGAAGATAAGTCTAAGGGATCAATGAGAAATAAATAAATGTAACGATCCCAATAGTCATTTCGATTGGTCATGTCTATTCATTTATACTTTCATCTATTTATAGGTAGCATGATTCATTTAATTTATTATCATCGAAGAATATAAAAATATATTGTGAATACACAAGAGACTCCGCCCTCTCTAAGTGACTACAATATCTACCCTCTCTAATTGGTTATGAGATCTACCCTCTCTAAGTGGCTATGAGATTTGCCCTCTCTAAGTGGTTGTGATCTAGTTGTGTTCTATTAATTCATATTTATTGATATTTAAATTGACTGATTCATCGAGAAAGGAAGTTTCCTTACAAGTGGTATCAGAGCATGATTTTGAAATTGCTCATTTTTTTCAAAGAAAGAGTGGGTGCCAAAATTGATCTTCGCATGCTATTGTGGAACTCAACCTGGATATACCATTTTTTCAGGATCTAACAGATGATTCTCTGTAATGCAGGTGCACATATCTAGATGTTAGAATCTACTCGCATACATAGGTGATGTTGTACAAAAGAATTCTTAATGTCCATAGGAGGACGTTACAAAAAACGCATAGGTGTGGAGTAACAACAATCAAGGAAATACAAAATTAATAAATAAATATTTCTAGGAAAGTACTAAACCTAAATTAGTTTGACCAGTGGGTGCCACATTGCAATAAGGTTCCATGGTTTTTGGTGAAATCCGACCACTCCGACAACAAAAGCAGGTTCTGACTCACTCTTGGAGATGACAATTTTATAAATTATTCTTTTAATTGATAAATTTTTTGGTTTTATTATATTATAGGGGCATAATTTTTTTTTCATTCGTATTATTTCATGAGCAGTTCAAAATAAAACTTTCCAAGGAAATAATCTAGGTGCTCATACATGACTTTTATTCCCATCAAATCTAAAATATCCAATCCAAATTCCACCTTCAGGCATGCATTCCAATGATTAACACATGGCAATCATTGATTATGATGGTAGTTGTTTTCTAACGAACTATTTTTGGTTTACAGGTTGTTCATAGTAATAAGTCTTCAGTTGATCAACGATTTTTTGGGTTATTTTCATCAATCGAAAAAGTCCATCGTCTCGTGACTTCGTCTCCTTCACATTAAGGATATTTCTCAACTTTTGTGTGTGCATAAATGAGGACATAACGATATTATATCAATGATGATATTATAGATTATTCCTTTAATAAACGATAATGGTGATTGTAATACACATGGTTTAATATGCCTAAAATATACCACAATTACTCACAACACTATTTGGACGTCGCCAAAGACGAACACAAAATTTTATTTATTTATTTTTTATCTCCTAATTTTATTAGACAAAGCAGCATAAAAAAAAACCAAACAGTATTCCTTGGTGTCACATACGAAAGACAATTAAGAAATTTATTAAAATCATTTCATAAGGTCCTCCTTTCTACCATTTTTTTGCAAGTTTCAACCCTACTTACATCCCAAAGTATTCACGCTACATAGCAATCTTTCAATGTTTTAAGAACATAAGCATTTGAGTTTCCAACATGATTTAACCTAATCCTATCGTTCGTAGTAATTTCGATGAAGAAATTGCATTCGACGAATAACCAACAATATTTTTGGTTATTGATAAACGTATCCAAGGTTTTTCAAAGGTAAATTATTCTCATGATTCAATTAACCAATCAGCTACATTTTCAACCCTAAATCAACACCCTATTGCGGAATGAAACTTGGCGTAACTTGGCAGAATACCAATCACAGTAGGATAATTTTTTTGTCATGTTTTTGACAAGGTCAGAAAGTGCTCGTAGTCACGACATATGTACAATTTTTCTAGCATGAATCCTTGTGATTTCCAATGATTGGTTTTTGATTCATTGATAGTGATCAACGTGGTAATTCTATTCCAACGGATCTAGGGATCGCAACACACTTCGAAGACAATTTAAATTAACCTTCAACTAATCAAGTGCGTATCAAAATCCTAAATAAAATATGACTCCCAAACGCTGAACGACACATGGCATAATATCAACCTCCGGTAAGAAATTCCAATTTACAGTGATTAAAGCTATAGTTACCTAGGTGTTGTAGGTGAGTTGGAGAGGAGAGGGCAATCATCTAAGGGAGGTCCTAGGTTCAAATCTCCACCCTACCAAAAAGCTGAATTGGGTATCCAAAATCCAATTGATAATGTTGGTGCGGGTAGGGTCAAGTGCGACTCCCGAGTGACTTTGACGATGTAGAACCCCCTATTCGTGGTCTCTCAGACCAAGGCGGCCCCATAAGGGGTTTTTCGCTTAAAAAAAATCTATAGTTTTCGATGAAGTGATAGATCCATGTGAATTTCAGCAAGATAAATTCTATAGGCACCAAATCCTATCCACTTTTCATCCATTCAAGTCTTCCTTCCATTTATTTACACATATTATATATATTTACTTAATATATATTTAAATATATATCATATTTTATATATATTTAATAAATATGTATATATATGTGTAAATTAATATTAGCCATCCATCTTGGTCTAATCCTAACCATTCATCCGCCTTAATCCATGCCACCTATCCATGTTTAATCTCCACCCTCTGTCATGTTTTAATCTTGATTGCACAAATTGTGTCGTTGAAACCCTATTGTGTCCTAGGGAAGACTATAAATATGAGTTATTTTGATGGCTCAACCCCTAAGCAATTTGTGTCCAAAATTTTCCCTAAGTTGTCGAAGTCCTAAAGCATCCAAGCATTTTCATCATCTTTCCTTGCTCATCCTAGCTTCTACATCCATCATATCCTACTTTGCCTAACCAAATATATTTTTGTAGATTTTGTTCCAGTTCTCGAGCACCTCTAGGCATCTTCTGTTACCATTGAGCACCTCTAGATGCCTTCCATACATTGCTGAGTGACTTTGAGTGCCTTCCACCATCCTTGAGCACCCTTGGGCACTTCCTGCTACTTTCTAGCATTCGTGGGCGTCTCAAACCCTAGTTATGATGACTAGAGAACCCTCGGGTTTTGCTAGGGCATCTACATACTTGTTTCCTGCAATAATGACAATAATAAATCAAAAAGTGATAAGTTCACAAGGTAAATATTCATTTATTGTATTCATTTTGGCATTTAGGGTTTTTATTGATTTTGAGGGTCTCACACAATGGAGCCCTCACAGTTACTACTAATCCTCTTTTGTCATTTTTGTGTGCAGGTCTAGAAATACACAAGCATTTGATAACTACTTAAGCTAGAGTGGTCCGATCAATGAATAGCTAAATCCCACTCACCTCTATTGGGAGCAAAGACACGCTTTGAAGACACCACTAGCATTTGTTGGCTAGGATTTTAGAGAACCCTAGAATATTGTATTTATTGTATCAAAGAATAAACAGTGTAAACCCCTATTTGGGGTACATTTGATTGTATTGATATCCATCGATATTAATAATATAAAATTTGTTTCATTGTGCAATCTCTTGTGTCATTGTTTATTCATTTTCTATTATATATTTGGTGTTGCATTTTTGTCTTCACAAATGGTGATCACGGTGGGACCCCCTAAGGGTTTCTTACTTTGATTTATCTTGTGATATAACTTGTTGTTACTATTTTATCTTGCGTGATTTCAAAAGCACAAATCGCACAATTTTTGTAGAATCTAGATTTATGGAACAATGCAAAAGTTGCAAAAGGTGCACAAGAGCCCTACGGAATTCATGGTACATTCATGAAATGCCAAGGTGCATTTCACAAGTGTTACTGACATCCAAGTGTGTTTCATGAAGAAGAGGAAAAATACGTAGGCTTCTTTGTAAGCTTACCTTGAAACCCTAATCTCTGTTTTACATATTTTTACATTTTACGTTTCTCTATTTTATTTTAGATATTGGATTAAAAAGAACATAATAATATATTTGTTAGAAATAATCATTCTAGTGTGCATTTAGGCATCAAAGTAGTTGTTGCATATAGTTGCATTTACACGTAACACATCTCCATTTAAAAATAATTCATGCTTTCTGGTGTGCTACATATTTTGTCTACATATGAAATATTAAAAGTATATAGTAGCATGCATCCAAGGATTAGAAATTTTTATTTTTATTAATCTAAGTAGGAATAGTGTTTTACAATACCAAAAGTACCCCTGCATTTGGTGATTCGAAGCGGAGGAGTAGATGAACCCTCCTTTGTTTAGAGAGTGGTCTTAAATGGTGTACTCTACTTTCTTTGGGAAAATTGGTATTTTGATGGATTTTAATTTAGATTGATGAAAGTAGTTATTCTTTGAAATTGTATGAGCACAATAGAAAACTAAAAACTTTTAAAAGGAACTACACACACTATGCATGGCACTTTTAATAGTAATGATTGGATTTCATCACCAATCATTGTTTGAGATATGGTGATGGTGGGTTTTTGTTAGGAGGTGAATTCACTATGTAGTGTTTTAGCCAGCAGAGACTGCTGCTAGATGTCTAGGTAGTAGTACTAGACATCCAGGTAGCAGACATCTAGGCTACTAGATTTCTAGGAAACAAACATCTAGGAAATAGTCCTAGACATCTAGGCTACTAGATGTCTAGGCAACAAACATCTAGGAAATAGTCCCAAACATCTAGGTAGTAGTACTAGATGTATAGGCAGTAGTGCCAAATTTCTAGGAAGTAGTACTAGACATCTAGACAGTAGATGTCCAGGCAATGCTGCTAGATGTCTGGGATAGACATCTAAATGTGGAAGACAAACAGGTTCAGGCACCTTCCTTGGGAGTGGAAACAAACAGTTTTTTGAGGCTTCCTTTGGGAGAGGAAAAAACAATTTGGAGTCTTCCTTCCACTCTATAAAAGGGTCTTGATCCCTTGCATATGACATGATGTGGAAACGTGAATGTAAATTTTTACTAAAAATAATAAAAAGGAGAAGTTATCATTACCTCATGGTTTTCCTACACATTGCAGGTTTCCACGTAAATCTTTGTGTTACTTGTGTTGCTATTTTTTATTCTCTATCATTGTGTTTTCTACTTGTAGATGTAAAATCTGAAGTCATTTTCCTAACATATGGTATCAGAGCCTAAGGTTTTGTGCGAGTGGGAGCTGCAATAATGAAAAGAGGTGTAACTAAGTCTGAGATTAAGAAATTTGATGGCAAGAACTTTGCTCTATGGAAGATGAAGATGAAGGATTTTTTGGTCCAGAATGACCAATCTCAAGCCTTGAAAGGGATTTTGAGTAAATCGATCAGCATGAAAGGTGAAGAGTGGGCAATGCTAGATAGGAAGATAGTTTCTACAATCTAGAAAACTCTGTCTTGTTCAATATAGCTGAAGAGAAGATCACGAAAGCCCTTTGGCAAAAGATTGAAAAGTTGAATGAAAAAAAATAAAAAAAAATAAGGTTTTTATGAAAAAGCAACTTTATATCTTGAGGATGAAGGAAATTTCATTTGTTGTAGATCATTTGAATGAGTTTAATACTCTTATCAGTAAATTGGTTTTAGTTAATGTGAAGATGGAGGATGAAGATAGAGCTATCACCCTACTTTGTTCCCTCCCGGACACTTGGGATCATATGGTGATGACCATCAGTAACATCATGAGGAACTCTTAAATTTGATGATGTGGTTGCCACTTTGTTGGTAGAAGAGTTGAGATAAAAAACGTCTCTAGAACCCTCAACCAATGAAGCCCTATCTATGAGAGGTCAATCTCTTGAGGGGAGTAAACAAGGTAGAAAGTAGTCTAGATCTAAATCTAAAGGACATAAGTAGAAAGAGAAGTGTTGGCATTGTGGGAAGCCATGACACTCAAAGAAGGACTATTGGAAATTAAAGAATGATGAAAAGCAAAATCAGTCATCAACTAAGGCCAGTGCACCATATTTAGGAGAGATGACAACATGTGAAGCCTTCTATATCAGTAATAATAGATCTATTTTATATACCTGGGTTCTAGAATCATGTGCATCTTTCCACATGTCTCCCCACAGAGACTAGTTTGAAAAATATTAGTCATACTATGATGGAAAGGTCTATTTGGATGATGGTAAAATTATGGGAAGAGGGGATATAAGGATCAGGCTAAATGATGGTAGAGAAAGGATGTTATGTGATGTACGACATGCACCCGATTTGCAAAAGAATTTGCTCTCAATCAAGATGATGGATAAGCTAGGGTATTCTATCACTTTTAGTAACAACTACTGCAATATTACTAGAGGAACTCTTGTAGTAGCGTAGGGAGAATCTTATGAGACTCTATATTGTTTATGCGATGATATGGCGACAAACCATGCAACAACAACAAATCCTGTTCAGGATGCAGTAATGCTATGGCATCAATGCCTAGGCCATATGAGTGAAAAAAGCCTAAAATTTTTTCATTACAAAGTTATGATTTATGGGATTAAGTCTTGCAATTTAGACTTGTGTGAGCACTATATTTTTGGTAAACAAAAGAGGGTTTGGTTTACTGCATGTCCTGGTAAGAGTTCTAATTTTTTTTAACTTATACATTCAAATATATTTGGACCAATCCCCACTTAGTCCTTAAATGGTGCCATCTATTTTCTAAATTTTATAGATGATTATTCTAGGAGAGTGTGGGTTTATTTTCTGAAGAATAAGTTGGAAGCTTTGCAAAAATTTAAAGAGTTCAAAGCATATGGGTAGAGAAGAGTTTGGGTAAGTCAATTTTATGTCTCAGGTTAGATAATGGGGGTGAGTATTGCTCCAAGGAATTTGATAAATTTTATACGCAGGAAGGAATTAAGTGCTAGAAGACAGTTCCATATACTCCACAACAAAATGGTGTGGTTGAGCGGATGAATCACACAATCATAGAATGTGCAAGAAGCATAACGCAACCATGTTGGAGAGAAATTTCTAGGTAGAGGTTGTTAATACATCTGTTTATCTTATTAATAGGTCACTTATAGCTGCATTGGATGGACAGATTTTGGAGGAGGTTTGGTGTTGTAAACCAATTAATTACTTTCATTTGCATACCTTTGGCTGTGATGTGTTTGCCTATGTACCCAAAGAAAAGAGGTCAAATCTTGATCCAAAGTCAAGCAAATATGTTTTTCTTGACTATGGAGATATAGTGAAGGGGTATAGACTATGATATCCTACTACCCACAAGGTAATTATTATCTAGGATGTTATTATTAATGAAAAATCCATGCAAAGGAAGGAGGTAAAACAAACTCCTAATGTTGTACCAGTTGAAGTAGAAAAGAATGAAGATGGATGTGAAAATCAACATGCTAAAGTTTTTGATTAGCATGCAAGACAACAAGTAGAACAACAAGTAGAACAGCCACAATGGTCACAAGACCAAGAGCCACAATCAACAAATCATTGGGTTAGAATATCTACACATCCACAAAAGTATCCAAAAATGTATTCTCATGTTTATCAGTCCCATTTTGCTTTGTTAACTAATTATGGTGAACCTAGTTCATTTCAAGAAGCTAGACAGTATGAGAATGTAGAAAAGTGGAGAAAATCCATGGAGAAGGAAATCGAGGCACTTTACAAGAATAAAATGTGGGAACTTGTGGATCTACCACCTAGAAGAAAGATTGTTGGAAACAAGTGGGTGTACAAAGTGAAGAAGAACAACAATGGGTTTTTGGAACGCTATAAAACTCGCTTGGTGGCAAAAGACTATGTGCAAAATTTAGGTATTGACTTTAATGAAATTTCATCTCCAATTGTAAATATGACTACTATTAGAGTTCTACTTCCACTTGTAGCTGCATAGGATTTAGAACTGGAGCAGCTTAATAATGATTGCTTTCTTGCATGGTGATCTCAAGGAAGAAATTTATATGGATCAGCCTGAGGGCTATGAAGAAAGAGGCAAAGATAATTTGGTTTGCAGACTGAAGAAATCACTATATGGATTGAAACAGACACCAAGGATGTGGTACAAAAAAATTGACACCTTCATGAAGAGCCAAGGTTTTAGTAGGAATGAAGCTGACCATTGTGGATACTATAAGAGGTTTGATGATGGTAATTTTATTATTTTGATGTTGTATGTTGATGATATGCTGGTTGCAAGCCCCAACATGAAGAAAATAATTGAACTTAAGGCTCAGTTGGCTAAGACATTTGAATTGAAGGATTTAGGAGCAGTAAACCAAATTTTAGAGATGAAGATACATAAGGATAGAAAAGGAATAAAGATCTGGTTAAGTCAAAAGTCATATGTGGAGAATATTCTACAGTGCTTCAATATGCAGAATGCAAAACCAGTTAGTACCCCACTTCTTCCACACTTAAAGTTGTCTTCCAACCAATGTGCTAGAACAAAAGTAGATAATACAAGTATGTCTCGTGTACCATATTAATTAGTAGTATGAAGCCTCATGTATGCCATGGTGAGCACCAGATCGAATATTATCCAAGCAATGGGAGTAGTCAACTAGTACATGGAAATACTTGTAAGGAACATTAGAATGTGGTGAAGTGGATATTCAGATATTTAAGAGCCACTTTAGATGTTGCCATTTACTTTAGATCGATAGATTTGCAAGTTAAAGGTTTTATGGATTTTTATTATGGTGGAGATAGAGATGGGAGAAAGTCCACTATAGGATATACCTTCACTCTTGCTGGTGGAGTGGTGAGTTGGGCTTCTAAGTTACAGTCTATTATGGATTTATCAACCACTAAAGTAGAATATATTTTAGTGACTCATGCCAGTAAAGAGGTAATTTGGCGAGAGTGACTTTTGGATGACTTCAAGGTAATGCAGGAGAAAATTATGCTACATTGTGATAGCCAAAGTGCTATTTAGCTAGTGAAGACTCCAACATTTCCATGATCATGCAAAACACATTGATGTCAAGTACCACTTTATCAAAAATATGGTGGAAGAAGGTAGGATCCTATTACAAAAAATTGACACTAAAGTGAATCCTGTAGATATGCTTACAAAGCCAATCAAGGTAGAGAAGTTTGAGTGGTGCAGAACTTCTCTGGGTTTCCTGAAAAAGTAACAAGGGCAGCATTGGGCAATTGGTACTGGATGAAAATATTTGGTAGAAGAATTCTTGAATACTAACTTCAAGTGTGAGAATGTTAGGAGGTGAAGTCACTATGTAGTGTTTTAGCCAGTAGATACTGCTTCTAGAAGTTTAGGTAGTAGTACTAGAAATCTAGGTAGTAGACATCTAGGATACTAGACGTCTAGGCAGCACTACCAAACATCTAGGTAGTAGTACTAGATGTCTAGGAAATAGACATCTAGGCTGCTAGATGTCTAGGCAGTAGTTCTAGATGTTTAGGCAGTAGTACTAGACATCTAGGCAACATACATCTAGGTTACTAGATGTCTAGGAAACAGTGCCAGATGTCTAGGTAGCAGTAATAGACGTTTAGGCAGTAGACATCTAGGCAACATTTCCAGATGTCTAGGCAAAAATACTAGATGTCTAGGTAGTAGACATATAGGTTGCTAGATGTCTAGGTAGTGCTACTAGATGTTTGGGATAGACATAAATGCATAATATGAACAGGTTTAGGCACCTTCCTTAGGAGTGGAAATGAACAGTTTTTGGAGGCTTCCTTTGGAAGGAAACGAACAGTTTGGAGTCTTCCTTCTACTCTATAAAAGGGACTTGATCTCTTACATATGATGTGACGTGGAAAATGTGAATGTAAATTTTTGCTAAAAATAATAAAAAGAAGAAGTTGCCATTACCCCATGGTTTTCCTACACATTGCAGGTTTCCACGTAAATCTTTGTGTTACTTGTGTTACTATTTTTTGTTCTCTTTCATTGTGTTTTCTACTTGCAAGTGTAAAATCTGAAGTTGTTTTCCTAAAAATTTCATCTCCATCCACCAATATCTACCCCTAGACACCATAGATTACCCCCGAGCAAACTTGCTAGATTTCATCACCAGTAAGAATCTTGTTACCCATTCCTAGCTATAGTATTCACCCATTATAATTTTAGATTAGTACATTCAAACACACAAACAAAAAAATGAAAAAATATTAAAAGGAGATAATTAATGAATGAGGTAAGACATAATTGTTGAAACAGAGCATTGATTGTATTCACTTCATTTATGTGAATCTCTATTTCTGCATTTCCTTTACAACATGTTTTACATTTGGTTTAGTAGCTTATGGTCTTAACAAGAAATCAAAAAAATATTTAAACCAAAACAATACATCTATGGATTGTTCATATTCATTTCCTACCACTTATGTGGTAAATCCTATCAGTGTGGTTCAAAAAGATTGCACATATTTATCTGTGGGCCCATCATACGTTGTGTAGGCTGTAGGCTACCGATGTCTCACATAGATACACTTCCACATATCTTCTACAAATTGAATCGTCCACACCCATAGTTGACCACACCATTACTCACATAGACATGGCCCAAGTAAAGGCTTTCTACAAATCGAATAATTATATCTTGCATCCCCTCCATAATATCCTGGATCAAGATCCTTATTTACAGTATGAACTTGTTCCTTCCTAGTCATCCAACTTTGCCTAGGTGCACTAACCCTCTTTTTGAGGCATCGGTTGCACCTTCATCCCATGTCTCCATTCCCAAACCATCATGTGATCCTAGCACTTCATATGTATCCACCTATACCAACCCCTTGTATGAATCACAAGTCAATGTTGCTTTACAAGTTTCCATTTCATCTAATCAAGTTGCAATTACCATTGCCACTTGTACCCCATTCACATCATCTATTACATATTCATCCATACCTTCAAATGATGATATAAAAATTCATGAAGCATGGGAACATTTGAACAAATTGCTTAAGAAGCGACAAACAACTCAAAAAGTTCAAGTGAACCCTAGGCCTTAGCCAATTTCCACTCAACCCATGTTCATCACACAAAGTCAATCTTGGGTACCACAATCTTCTGTGGTTTCCATCCCTACACCTCCATCCACCCATACCCATTCCACTCCCATAGGCCAATCCAGCCATAGTCCTCAAGCATTATCTCCTTCTCAACAGTCACCATCATTTCTCAATCACTCTCATCATCATCAATTCCAATCCACCCCACCTATCCATCATCATCTTGTCACTCCACAACATATTTCCTCCCCTTCACAGAATCATCAAGTGATTCAGGGCTTTCACATTATTGGGGAAGACCTTAGAATCAAGGCTATGCAACAACATATTGATAATTTGATACACCATACTCTTGGTTACAATAACCATAAGCTAACCTTACATCAATTAATCAATCAACCAATTCACCCTTCGGTATCATCATCGCCATACTCGGTAGACTTCATGGTACCAAGGTTTGACAAGTTCAAAGGGACTGAGGACCCTAAAAAGTACGTGAGCACATTTGTGCACTCATGCTTCAAAATTCAAAATGATAATGCTCTCATGCTCCACATATTTCCTTAGACATTGGGGGAGATACCATAGAATGGTATAACCAATTGCCCAATCATAGTATTTATACTTTCGAACAATTGGTTGACCAATTCTTTGAATGATTTGCCCTTAATGTAAGAAAGAAAGTCTCATTGTTCGATATCTATGGTTTAAGATAACATGATGATGAGTCTATCTATGATTTTGGCAACTGTTGGAGGGCCATCATAACCAAAATGCCATTCACCCTACCAATGGAAGAACTTATTAAGCTATTCATTAAGAGATGCCTCAAACCCATTTCTTGGATGCTTCAATTACAAACATATCACTCATTTGAGGAAGCTCTTGCCCAAGCTAGTGTCATCGATGTTAGAGTAATATTCCATCATTTGGGATATTTACCCTTTTCCTACATTAGGTAGAATTTATTTACCACATGGTAAAAAGTAGTTTGTTACTTTTTACCACTAGTATTTACTTTTACTTTCTACCACGAAGATATTCACTATGGAATATCTTGTGGTAAGTGGTAGTCAATTCGACTACGTTAGTAGGTTAGTGGTTAAGCGCTTATTTTGTGAAGCACATAGTTGTTAGCGTGGTTAGGGGATGTTATTTCCTAAATATTCCTAATCCTATTTCTAGCATTTTCCTAATTTTATAAATACCTACCACTATCAATATAATTTTATAATGCTTATTGATTAATTCTTATGTTATTCCTAATCTAACATTGGTATTAGAGCTGATAGGGTAGGTGAGGCGAAGGGCTTGGCATGGCATTTATAGATAACATGTCTCAAATCCCTAAACGGGACCCCTTATACACATTTTTCAAGGTAGTATTTCCTCCTCTGGAAATTCTTGATTATCCCTTAGTTCCGCCTATGAAGGTTTGGAAGGTTAGACATTTGTTCAAAATTTCATTTTATTATTTGAAATTTTCTATAGGTAGGAGGCCTCTCACCACTACCAACGAATGTTTTTATAGCCCGATCTCACCGTACCAGTGACTAGATCTTTCTGTCCAGCCATTGGCTCCTCTTGGTAGCTCTCCTACTGGCATGGGCCCTCCTATAAGTAGCCCAACACCGTTGACCAGAGTGAAGCCTTCGGTGATCAACGATTGATGACCTACTTAACCCATAGGAGGGCAAGCGGCCCTCCAAATACCTTCACGTGTTATAGTCTTATAGGGTATCAGACTGACTCTGTTTGCATAGAAACCTTGGTCGCACTGACGCACTTCGATCAGCCCACCAGATTAATTGACACGTGTAGTGGATCCCAAGTGTGCTAAACTTGGTTGGCACAAAAAAATTAATTCAGATAGTAACCTGCATGCACATAGATCGAGGCTCCACGAGGCAAGAGACGAAGCTTCTTAACCTAGTAGACACCTGGTGCTAACATGGCTTTCTCTAAGTGGCTACTAAACCAACATAATTTTTGAGGTAGTAGGTTGACATGGCAAAGAGGAGGACCCTATTGAGTTAATGGCACATGGATTGAGGTACGCGTTACGAGGTAGACACGTGGTAGCAGGACCAGGTGACATGGCAAAATTTGGTTTGACCTTCGAATCTGATATGGCGTAGACCATGCTGAGGTGGCGAGATATTATTGGGTGTGATGGGTAGAAAATTATGAGCATGGATAGGTGATTGCCCATAGACAATCAACAAGGTAGGGGACATTCTCTGTTTTAACAACAAACATGAACTCGGTAGAGTGTATGTGGGATTAAAAATCCAAATTTTTCCTTATCGACAAGGAGGAAAGGGAGAAATAAAAGGTATTTTGCCTTCTATCCCACCAGCAGGCCTAGCCCGACCGGTTGATTGGGTTGGGCTAAGGCTTGACCCTCGTTGTTGCGAGTTCGAAGCCCATTGGGGCTCAAAATCAAAATTTGTTTTTTTTTTTTATTAAAGGTGCTCCGCGTGCTCATATGGAGCGTTAAAAAAAATCCAAGGTATATATATATATATAATTTTTTTCTTTTAAGTTTATTTTTTTAATTAATTTAGTTTTAATTTATTAATAATTTAATATTATTTTATATAAAATTATTTTTTAATAAAAAGTAATTTTTAAAATAAAATAATTTTTATTATTAATGAATTATACTTAAATTAATTAGAAAATTGCTATAAACTTAAAAATTAAAAGACATATTTTTTGCAAAATTTTCAATCAAAGAGAGCTTTTGTTTTCTCCCAAAAAGGGGATATAAGACATATAAGAGCACCATTTTTTTTGCAAAATTAGGAAACCTAAAATCTTCTCAAACCTTGTTAATTTTGCAAACAATAAAGGATCAAACTTGAATTCTTTTTTGCCAAATTGTAACACAAGGAGACACAAAATTTTTGTAAAATTCAAAGGCAAAGTGTGCATTTGTTTTCTCCAAGGGGGATATAATACATGAAATTGCACATTCTATTTTTTGCAAAATTGAGAAGAAATTGAAGACCTTGGGTCCATCAAAACCAAGTCGTGTGTCGACTGGTCTGGAAGCCTTTCAAACGCGGGTCGTGTGTCGACTTGACTTGAAAGGAGTGCTATTTTGTTAATTTTGCAAAACAAGGGGGAAGACAAGAAATTGTATTTCTTTTGCAAAATTGTAACACAAAAGTGAGGAGCACTTAAAAATCAAACTTGTTAAATTTGTAAAACAAAAAGAAAAGGCAATTGTTTTATGCCACATTCTTTGCAAATTTGAAAAACAAGAGGAGACATAATATATCAATTTTTTGCACAACACAAATCCAAATTTTGTTGCAAAAATTGGTAATAAGGTGCATTTTCGATTTTACTCGACACCTTCATTTCAAATTGGCAAAATTAGGTGCATTTTCGGTTGCATCCGACACCTATGTGATAAGAATTTTGTGGGCATTCTTGTTTGATTATTGCATTATTTTTTGCAATTATAAGTCATAAAATCAAGAACACTCAAAACCCCAAAATTTCACAATAATTGTGTAAATCATTTGCACAAGTATAAGCCATTTGTAAAATTGATATTCTCTCCTTACAAACCCCTAATTCACTCTTATTTGTTTGGCTCAATATCCTCAAACTGATTATTCCTCTTCAAGAGGATTTTCAGGCAAGTGCCATTAAATATCTTTTTGAGTGAATTCTCTTTCACTTCTTATTTGTTTGGCTTAAATATCCTCAAACTGATTATCTTTCTTCAAAGAGAGTTTTTAGGCAGGTGCCATTAAATACCACTTAAGAGTGAAAGAAAGATCATCTTAGTGCAAATTCTAGGACCTTCATCATGGCAACTATCAACAAATACTTAAATGATACACAATTGCTTAAAGGTCCTAACTATTCAGCATGGAAAACTAAGATGAAAGCCATCTTGACTGTAGAGGAAATGTGGGATTTAGTAGATGGCACTGAATCAAGACCCACATCAGCAGGAGCAGATCAAAAAGCATGGGATAAAAAGAACAATCGTCTTCTCATGTTGATCCTCCTAGCAACTACTGATGAGATCCAACCTCACATAAGTGAAGCTAAAAATGGTAAAGATGCATGGGATGCACTTTGTACCATTTTTGAAGGCAAGAATCAATCAACTGTTCTAAACCTTCAAACACAACTTCATACACTCCATATGAAGTCAGGAGAATCAGTAGAACTATTCCTCTATAGAGTAGTAGAACTAAAGTCAAAGCTAAATGCTTTAGGAGCCAAAGTAGAAGATACTATTCTGACTTCAGTAATATTGAGGGCTCTTCCCGAATCCTACAAGATGTTAATAACATCCCTTAATGTATCTCAAAGATCAGTCACCTTTGTGGAGTTAGTCAATTTGCTTCAAAAAGAGGAAGCAAATCAACTCCAAAGCGATGAAGTGTCAAACAATGCACTTTACTCAAACAATCAGGGTGAAAAGAAGAAAGGAAACTTTCAAAAGGGAGGATCATCTTCAAAAGGTAAGGGAAAGAAAACTCAAAATAAGTTTTGCTCGCATTGTAAAAAGGACAACCATGACACCAATCGGTGTTGGTTTAAAAACAAGCAAAACAAAAATGGCAAAGGCACATCACAAAAGCAAAACAAAGGCAATATTGCTAGTGAAGTGTCTGATTCTGATTCTGATTCTGGTTCAGAAAGAGCACACAAAGTGCTCATGGCTAAGACAATATTGTAAAGGGAAAACAAATTTGTCACCCTAGGCAAGCACCTTTTCCAAAACCTCTTTTTTAGGCTTCATAAATAGCATAAGTTTTTGTTTGAAGTACTAGCAATAAAGGGGTGATTGTACCTCTTTTAGGCTTCATAAATAGCAAACTCTCTTTGTTTGAAGTACTTGTAACAAAAGGGGGAATTTTCTGGTGTAAAATTTTCCTAGGAGGCAATCTTTGTAAAAACCTTCACAAAGCTTCTTGAGTTGCACATATTTTGCAATTAAGGGGGATAAACATTTCTTTTCTTACTTCACACAATTTTTTGTAAAAAGGGAAGAAGACTTATAAGGGTGCATTTTCGGCAGTGACCGACACCTTAGTCACACTTCTTTCAGAAATTTCATTACAACATGTTTTGCAACAAGGGGGAAAACTTATAAGGGTGCATTTTCGACAAGTGACCGACACCTTAGCTACCTTATCAAAACTTTTGCAAAATCATATTGTAACCGAATGAACCTCGTATGAAGTGATCTACTCTACTACACCTAGCGGTTGCAGTGGTTGGTTACCCATGCAATCCGGTTGGATGACAAGATTACAATAAGGACATTCGTTGATGTGAAGACAAAGTGAGGAATGACCCACTTTTTGCTTAGGAGCAGCCAAAGCACTGTGACAGAGCAAGAACCAGCAGATCAACATCTTTTTCACTGTATTGGGACAGTTATATACATTACCCAAATAATGTAATAAGGGGGGATGTTAGAGTAATATTCCATCATTTGGGATATTTACCATTTTCCTACATTAGGTAGAATTTATTTACCGCATGGTAAAAAGTAGTTTGTTACTTTTTACCACTAGTATTTACTTTTACTTTCTACCACGAAGATATTCACTGTGGAATATCTTGTGGTAAGTGGTAGTCAACTCGACTACGTTAGTAGGTTAGTGGTTAAACACTTATTCTGTGAAGCGCGTAGTTGTTAGCATGGTTAGGGGATGTTATTTCCTAAATATTCCTAATCCTATTTCTAGCATTTTCCTAATGTTATAAATACCTACCACTATCAATATAATTTTCTAATGCTTATTGATTAATTCTTATGTTATTCCTAATCTAAAAATCGAAGAGATAAAAATCCAAGAGGGCATACTTAAGCCAAGAAAGAAGGAATGGCAAAACAAGGGCCAATACAAAAGCAATTATTTTGGTCAAACCAAATCAACACAAGCCAATCCGACCAATCAATCCAATCACGTCAATCAAGTGGTCATGAGCCAACCGATAATGGCTCAACAACAACCAATGCAACAACCACCATAACAAATTGCCTATCATGCAGTGCCCTCAGTAACCCAATCTATGCAAAACATAGTGCCAACTATGGAGAATCACCAACGTCGATAATTTATTCGAAAAAATCATCAATACACCCCTCTATCTGAATCTTATGCTTCCATATTTCGAAGGTTGTATGACACCAATAGACTTGCTTTACCTGAGGTCAAACCAGATGATCCCACCAGACATGGTAAAAACTATAGGGAATATTTATTTTTCCCTTATCATAGACAAAATGGGCATGACATAAATAATTGCCATGTATTTAAGGATATAGTACAAGACCTCATTGACTTGGGGGCCATCAAGCTTGACAACCCCCTAGCTCAACAAAACCAAAATCTTGGTATCTTCCAAACACCACTTCCTCATCATGAGGAGGTGCAATCCATAATAGGAGGGTCTAACATCAAGACCCCTCCCAATCAAGTTAACCATGTTCAACAGTACCAAGGTTTTGTAGGTGCCATTCATGTGGTAACCCGAGGTCAACAATGACAAAACAATCAACAAGATGCATGAAAGCAACCCGTTCAACAGCCCATGAACTCACAAGCAAGGGAGTCTCAACCTGTTCCATCACCACCCATCCAAATTTTCCCAAATCCTTCTCCACCAATCCACATTCCCAACCATTCTAATCCATCAATTCATCCCATCAACCACCCCCAAAGGCCAATCATTTCTCTGAGTAGCCGGTTAACCACGAGTTTAAAAATGGCTTCATCAAAACTGTCTATTTATGACCTAATTCAACAATCTCCCCAACATCGTGAGGCATTAATGGATATTCTAAAATCCATCGAACTCCAATCTCAAGATTCCAATGCCTTTAATAACTTTGTAGGGAGTATTCAAACATGCATGGAGCCTTCCATCACATTTTATGACTTTGAGATTAAACCAATCTCATCAGAATCGATGGACCCTCCATTGCATATAATGGCTAAAATTGATAGGAAGCCATTCAAAAGAGTCTTAATTGATACCGGCTCCTCCATTAACATCATCACCACATCTGCCCTCCATCATCTCAATCTTCCTCCATCTCACATAACCAAATCCACCTTCACATTGAAAGCATTTAATGATGCTCTCTGCTCTACAGTTGGCACTATTGTTTTGCCCATTGAAGTAGGGGTAAAAATATTGCATACCTTGTTCCACATCTTAGAAGGATCCATGGCATACAATGTACTCCTTGGAAGACCTTGGATGAGGGAAATGAGATGTGTCCCTTCCATATTACATCAATGTCTAAAATACGTACATGAAGGGCAAGTACATTGCATACCAATGGATGTTGAGCCATTTAAGTATTGCAACTTCATCTCGAATCCTTATGAATCCATGCTTCCTTCTACCCACATTTTCCTCACGTCATCCACCACATCATCAATCACTCCATCCAATCCTTCATCAAAAGCTCCCATTCCTGAGGAGCTTCCCATCACCAATTCCAACCAAGCATCCACTTCTACACCTTCATTATCATCATCATTGACTACATGTACATGTGGTCGAACCCAATCCATGCCATCCACATCATCATCCCCTTCATTGGTCACAATAATTCCTTCACAACCAAATCCATCTCCATCAGCCAATGTTTCACAAGTCAAATTGTCAAACTATGAGATGCCCACATCTTCCCCATCATCCGAGCCATTAGCCAACCATGAGCCTCCCATGTCCACTTCATCCTCATCATCCCAAGTTGAGGTCCACCTCACCAACCCTGGTATTGGTGAATATGTGGTCCAAGACATCACAATCACACCACTCAATATCTCAACTACCAAGGATTTTGATCACCCACGTGACCCACCTTTATCTATAGGAGTGGTATACAATATGGGTTCGGTGCCTAATAGCATAAATTTTGTGTATGGGGGACAAAATATTTGTCTAATCCTACTCCCCTAGAAGAACCCAAACAACCACCACCTGCCAATATCCAACAAATGACGGGTTTTCCATCCCACTATTTTCACAGACATAATTGGCAAAGACATGGCTTAGGCCGATATGAATAGGAAGTGCCTCAGCTTATTGATGTCCCATATCAAGAAGTGCATGACCATTCAGGTCTAGGTTATCACCCACTTCCCACCATATCTTCTTTTGAACAAGCCTTCCAAAGGCTTAATCTGAATTCAGAAGAAGAAGCCCTCCACCTCGATGACTCTAATGAGGAAATGTACGAAGAATTTGACCTCATGTCGATAGCTTCTGATGAATCTGATGAGGAATCAGAGCCCATCATTCCCCACACCGAACAAGATGAGTTTTATCTCAGAATGTTCCCCATCCATGAGCCCATATTTCACTTGCTTCTTCCACAAGAGCGAGTCGAACCTACCGGTGAACCACCACCTCCATCTCATTAATCCATCTCATCAGCCAAAATTGTAACATATGTATATAATGCAAAAAAAAGAGAAAAACATAAAACAAACAAAAATATTTTCTTTTTCTGCATTTCATGTATATAGCATTTAGTTAAGTGCATTTATTTGTGTTTCTTGTTGTTTTCCAGGTTTACCAAGGTCCTAGCATCGGTTCTTAGGCTCTATCCATCCCATCCATTTCACCTCCTCCATTTTCCCTTAAGTCAACATGAATCCTGCTGACTTATTCACCCCACTCCATAATCCATATGATTTGGCAAAGCCAATTCCTATTGACATGAGTCTTATTGATATGGATCAGATTTCCTCACCACCATATTTTTTTGAATTTGTCCTATCCGAGGAATTGTTAAGGGCTTCATCCAACTACATTCCTCCATCCCCTCCACCTTCACCTTCACCTTCACCTTTGAATCCCAAGGTTTTCTAGGCAGATGTAGATGAGGATAAGTCAGAAGAGTTTGATGACATCTTAGATGACATTCATCTGATCCCAACTCCCCATCAACTTGAGGAAGGTTCTCACATGTCTATTGAAGATACCATCGATGTGAACCTTAGTTCAGATATCGACAATCCCCAAATTGTCAAGCTTGGCAAAAGCTTATCCAAATATGAACAAGAGCAATTAATTGCTCTCCTCAAGAGGAAGAAGGGAATTTTTGCATGGTCCTACAAAGACATGCCTGGTCTTGACCCTAAGTTGGTTGTCCATAATCTCACCTTACATCCTGATGCTAAGTCGGTCAAACAAAAACTTAGAAGGATGCATCCTACCATTGCCCTCTTGGTCAAAGAAGAGCTCCAAAAGCTATTAGATGTGGGTTTCATTGTACCCATTGATTATCTTGAGTGGCTCTCAAACATGGTACCCATTCGTAAGCCTAACAGGGTGATACACATTTGCACTGATTTTCGAGATCTTAACAAAGCGTGTCCTAAGGATGATTTTCCTCTCCCAAACATTGATACTCTTGTCGACACTTGTGCTAGCCATGAAATGCTTTCTCTCATGGATAGTTTTTTAGGATACAACCAAATTCGAATAAATCCTGATGACCAACACAAAACAACATTCACTACACCTTGGGGAACATTTTTGTTACAAGGTGATGCCCTTTGGCCTTAAAAATGTAGGTGCCACTTATCAACGTGCCATGACATACATCTTCCATGATTATATGCATAAGATTATCGAAGATTATGTGGATGATCTCTTGGCAAAATTCAAAACTCGACAAGAGCACATTGGTGTATTGGAGAAAGTTTTTGATCGACTTCTAGAGCATAATGTAAGGTTGAACCCCAAGAAATGTGTCTTTGGTGTTACCTCTGGAAAACTACTAGGGTTCATTGTCTCCAAAAGAGGCATTGAGGTGGACCCAAACAAGGTCAAGGCTATCATGGAGATGCCTCCCCCAAAAAATTTAAAGGAATTGCATAGTTTACAAGGAAAGATCCAATCGATCCATCATTTCATTGCACAACTTTCTGACAAATGCAGGCCATTCAATCACCTTCTACAAAAGGGGGTGCCATTTTCTTGGATAGATGAGTGCCAAAAAGCCTTTGATGATATTAAGCAATATCTAGCTTCTCCACCAGTCTTAGCTCCTCCTCATCTGGGGTCCCCTTCTATCTTTATGTTTTAGCAATAAACTTTGCATTAGGGACAATGCTTGCACAAAAGAATGAAGAAAATCGAGAGCAAGTTATCTATTACATTAGTCAAACATTGGTAAGCTATGAAACCAGATACGCTTATGTAGAAAAATTGTGCTTAGCAGTGGTTTTTACCACTAAGAAACTCAGATATTACATGCTTAGTCACACAACATATGTCATAGCTAGAGAAAATCCTCTATGTTATATGATATCTCACACTTACAATAACACCCACACCGCTAAATGGATAATGCTTCTTACTAAATTTGACCTTGAGTTCATTAGCCAAAAATCCATTAAATGTCAGGTCATAGTCGATCAACTTGTGGAAGCTCCACTACCTAGTGATCATCCCTTGATTATTGAGCTCCCAGATGATTCGGTATTCATTGTCACCGAACAAGAAGAAGATGTCATTCCAGAGGAAGACATCGATATCACACTATTCTTTGATGGCTCTAAGTGCGAGAAAGGTCAAGGTGCTGGAGTCATGTTTCATACACCCTAGGGGGTACCTATCCCCTTATCATTCAAACTTGACTTCCAATGCACAAATAACACTGTAGAGTATGAAGCCTTAATCTTAGGCCTTCAATCAGCTATAGCTATGGGCATAAAGCATATCAGGATATTTGGTGATTCTCAACTTGTTGTCAAGCAAATCAATGGAGAATACCAATGTAAAGAACCTACCATTAAACTTTATCATGAAGTAGCAATGAAATTGCTCTCTACATTTGAATGGTATGAAATCGATAATTTGCCACGTTCGACTAATATATTTGTAGATGTGATGGCCTCTCTTGGATCATTGATTCCAAAAGACTCCTTAGGAGAGGTACAACCTCTAATTATCACAACAATCTCTAAATCTACAATTGTCCATGCTGAATCTAAGGATGAAAAGGATGTTTGCTTTATCCATTCAGATCCATATGAGCCTTGGTCAAGCCAAATAGTAGCCTTTCTCAAGTTTGGAACACTCCCATATGACATGTCTCAAACTGCTAAATACACTTTCAAGCAAAAAGTAGCTCGTTTTGTTCTCTTGGGGGATATGTTGTATAAACATGGTTATGATGGAATCCTCCTTCGATGTCTCGAGGTTGTTGAGGCACAAAGAGCCATAGCTGAAGCTCATGATGGTACTTGTGGTGGTCATTTTAGTGGGATGGCCATCGCAAAGCGTATTCTATGCATGGGTTATTATTGGCCCACCATGGAATGAGACTGTTGCACTTATGTCAAACATTGTAAGCAATGTCAAGAGCATGCTAATTTAACTCATGTACCATCACAAGCATTACAACCTATTCAAAGCCTTTGGCCCTTTTCACAATGGGGTCTTGATTTAATTGGAAAAATCTCACCTCCTTCCTCGGGATAACATACATTCATCATCACAGCCATTGAATACTTCACAAAGTGGGTTGAGGCAATTCCTTTAACTAGTATGATAGGACCTAGAATTGTGGAGTTTATACTTCATCATATCATTTGTCATTTTGGTATTCCCTCAAAAATCATCTTTGACAATGGCAAGTCTTTCAAGAACAAGGATGTTCGAGCACTTTGCAAGAAATATAACATCCAACATAGTTTCTCGACTCCTTATTACCCACAAGCAAATGGACAAGTTGAGGCTACCAACAAGACCTTAATTGCTATTCTCAAGAAACTGGTTAACAAAAATCATAGAGATTGGCATACTAAAATTCCCTTGGCATTATGGGCTTATCGAACAAGCATCCACATGCCTACTAGGGCAACACCATTTTCATTGGTCTATGGAGCCAAAGCAATCATACCTCTTGAGCTTGAGATCCCCTCCTTGCAAATTTCTTTGTAAGAATTCATAGATGATGACACTTCTAGACAAGCACATCTTGACCAACTCACACTTCTTGATGAGAGGTGAGTCAATGCTTTAGAGCATTTATGAGTTTATCAAGACCACCTAAAGCATGCTTACAATGCCAAAGTTCATCTACATGAATTCCAAGTAGGAGATCTTGTCCTTAAAGAGAATCAACAAAACACCAATGCATTACCGCATCTTCGTGATAAATTCATGGCTAATTGGTTGGGTCCATACATTATCACTCAAAAAGTGGGTAAAGGTACTTATAGGCTTGCCAGTCTAGAGGGAGAGGAAGAACCCGAACCACTTAATGTTATACACTTGAGAGCATTCTATGCTTAATGAGATTTATATATATGTATATATACATGGCTAATACACAAAAACATTGCACTTCATTTGCACACATTTCATTTAACAACAATTGCATTCATACACTCCATTTCACAAATTGCATTTCATACATTCCATCCACATTTCACATTTCATATTAGGGATCATTTATTCAGTTCAAGGTATTAATTGGTCCAATAAAGTCATGTTGCCTTAATCAAGGGCACCTTCACACCATCACCCACACCATTCCATAAAGTCAAATTATCATTTGCAAATCCATATATCCATAATTCCTAGGTGTTTTCAGTCACTCAACCACTCCTAGTGTTTTAAGCAAACCACAAATACATGTCGAGTTCTTTTTAGGACCATTACACATCTTCACTAAGAAAATATTGAGTTCTGGAATTGACTCCAAAACATTCTTGAACCAAACACAATTTCACATCTTAAAAACATCTTGTGTCAAAGAGGGATAACACCATACTTGGTTTGAACCTCGAAGTGAAAAGGGTAATCCTCGCCTATCCCATCATGCAACATAGTCCACAAAAATAATGGTTTTCACCACTATCACAATTGCTTCCAAATTCAAAATATAGAGTAGTAAGGATAGGGTACAATTCTCATCACACTTAGGTTGAGAATCTGATTCCCCAAAACTCTAAATATTTACATCACACACCACTGATCATTGGGTTGTAAGGATCGTACTACATTTCTAGTCAGATGGTTAAGTAGTCATCCCCAAAACTTGAGAGATCAAAATTCTTGGACTATGGAGCTAGTCTCCACTGGAGCTATAGATGCTTGATTGGAAGTGGAGTACACTCATGCATGGTGACACATCTCTTTTAAAGAGACCTCTGATCACACATACGGACAAGCTAGCTTCTTGGTCTCATCCATAATATGTCACACCCAATTTACTCAAGATGAGTTAATGAACTCACTTGCACACACATTGGTTCTTGATTACCTCGAGTCATTACCATGCTCATGATTTGGTAAATGAATTCATTGCACACACATTTGGTCCTAGAGGGATTAGGTAATTTTAGTGAGTTTGTTTTATGCCACTAGTATGTCTGAGTCTCTACAAAATAGTCATTTTTCCATATCAACATCCATATCTTCTTCCATATCAACATCCATATCTTCTTCCATATCAACATCCATATCTTCTTCCATGTCAACATCCATGTCATTTCATGAGTCTTTCACCCCACATATCACCAAGTTTGGTGCCCCTGATTAAACAACAATGTTAAAACATTGGCCAAGAAAACTCTAAACTATGAATGATCATTAGAACATTTGCATTACAACTTGCATTAATCATCCATAACACATTACCACTTGCATTAATCATCCATATACATATGCATTCACACAAAAGAATTCACATAAAAACATTCACACAAAAGCATAACATAAAAGTAAAAACCATGTATATATATATATATAATATTGCATGTACAATGAGTGCCCAAAAAGGCTACATACAATGGAGCACCAAGGCTCATATACAAAAAGTGCATCTAAGCACTAGCTAACACCTATGAGAGGACCCTTATGACCCTGAAGGAGCCCTAGACCTAGAACTATACCTAGACTCACTAGGCCTAGCTGACTCGAATATGGATGAGGAGGGTAGTTTCTGGAAGCCCAATATCATGCTCCATCAATCGATCCTCCAAATCTAAATATATCCCTCCTAAGCTTAAAGGTGATGTACATCATGCCTCTACCTACGATGCCCCTCTAGCAGCTCTACCTAGAGCCTCATGATCCTATCCTCATCTCCACCTACTATCGATCGTACCTCTAGCTTTATCCACAATTGAGCTATCTCTACCTCTAGAATCACCTCTCTACCTTATAATTGAGCTATCTCCACATCCTAAGCTACTATCATAGCATCTCGCTCTACCACCTACTGCTCTAACCTCACTCGATCATCCTCACTCTGACTAGGGGGCCCATCTAAAATATCCTCTATATCCTCCATATTCCCTCCATCTCCCCCAAACTTAGGAACCTACTCCACCATATCCCCTCCATCTCCTCCACCCTCTAAAACCTACTCCATTACCCTCCTAGTCTACCTCCTCTAACTGCTAGCTTGAAGATGCCTTCGATGCTTAGGAGCCTCCTCGACTCCCTTGACCTCATCCCCATCTCCCTCTCCACCATCTACCACTAGACTCGGTACCCATGGTGGTTGAGTCATGAACCATGCATCATACTCCTCCATAGTCCTCCACCCCCACTGGGAGATCATCTCCTCTTCACCCTCTAGTTACCTCCATGCCTCAATGCACGGTAATCCTATCTCATCCTAATGCCTCCTATAGAGCACTGGCTCATCAAGAACCCCTACCTCAAGTTAAACTACCATAGCACCCATGGGAACTAGATCAACTCCACCTCCTTCATGCACCTTGCAACCACCCATCTAGCCTATCACACCCATCGTAGATGCTCTCCATCACCTATCCACATGGCACCCTACCATGGCCTCCATATCACCTAAGCTATCATTAGTCCAACCCATAGATCCCTGTACCACTACCTCATCTGAGCAGGATGACTCAGTTGCACCTCCTCTACCACTAGCCACCTCATAGCATAGGGTTACTCCCTATCCCATCCCCTCATCGGCAAGCCCATAGGTCGAGCCACATTGAAGTGCTCCCAACCCTAGCATTGTAGTAGCACACTACAACCTAGTCCCTAGTGCTTCTACCTCTTCACCTCATATAGCTCCTGGTATAACTATACCAATAAAGTAGGAGCCCATGCATACACCCATGGTGTAGAGCCGAATCGACATCCGATGTTGTTTGGGGCCACTATGTTGGCCAACATGAACATCACCAAAGTGGGAAGGGCATCCAACTTCTTGTCCACATACATGGACAAGTAAGTAATCCCTCCACCCATCACCTCCATAACATCCCATCCATCCCCAAACATGCGGCTCAGCTCAACCTTCTTATCATGTCCAACCTCGACATGCAAGCCCTCCACCAACAACTTGAGGATGCGGTAAACATCCTCAAGTGTCATAGTCATCTCTTCGGTAGGGAGCTGAAAGGTCCCCCTATCCGGATCCCACCTCTCTACCAAGGCTGAAAGGTACCCCTCATCAACCCTCACCACATCTATCTGGGCTGCCCTCACCAGCCCCACTACCTCCAACCAATCCCAATCCTCACTCTACAATGCCTTTCTCATCCTAGGGATGAGAGGTGAGAACCGATGTCGAGCCTCCAAAATCTTTAGCTGCAACACAACACAAAAACATTAATGTTAATACATGTACATTACTAAAAAAAAAAAAATTTTGCACAAAAATAAAAGGTCAAAAGAACTTACCTTGGCAAAATGCACACCTTCTCCCACTTCCTCCACTCCCTCCATCGCCATAGCTTCCGTAACTCACCAAGCACTCACTCCACTCCACTCACTTCACTCCACTCCCTCAGATGCAACTTTCAAAATTTGTGGATGCACAAATGAGCTTGGTTTCCCCTCTACAGGCCTTATATAGCTATTTCAGGTGCACATAAATACCCATGGGCATTTCCTGGTGCACTGAAGCACCCACCTATGTTTGGAAATATGCCAAATTCTGGTGGGCATTTGCACATGCAATAAGCGCCCATCGATGTTTGGAGTCAAAATTGACAAAAGACCAAAATCAATCCCAAAAGGTAGCTTACCTCCACCAAATCACTCCAAATTGCATCCTTGCATCAATTTCATCATAATAACATGTTTTGTGAAGGTTCAAACTGATTTGGATGCATAATTTTAGTTTACACCCAAAAGGCGTAAAATCACTTATCAAATTCCAAAATGCTTCAAAATGGTCCAAATTTTCACAAAATGACCATAATCATCATTCTCATCCTCAATTCTTCATTCTCACACCATTTCCATTCATCAATCATAACATTTGCACATTTTCCAAGTTCACCTACAATTTCAAGTGAACCTCGTATCTAGTGGTCTATTCTATCCCCTTGGCGATTGCAACGATTTGCATCCATGCAATTCGGTAAGATGAATAAACTACCATAAGGACACTTGGCCATTTTTCATCATCCAATATCTCATTTTTCAAAATCAAAATCACTTTTGGTACTTCACCTTTAGAGTGAGACTATGCCAAGACCAATTTGCTCAAAAGTTATCATTGATGGCCTAGTTTGTGGGGCTTGAAACATGGACAAAATCACATTTCATCATTTCCCATTTCCTTGATAGTCATCATGGTGATTGGCATTAGCTAGGGTGATTGGTTCTAACCATAGGAATTATCTGATAGTCACTAGTTGGCCCTCCAAAGTTGACTCTTTTTATTTTTGCATCTTCATCTTTGCATATCAATGATGCCAAAAGGCACATTCTTCAATAACATCGAATCACCCCAAATTTGGGGCAACCACATTTGGTTTTGATTTTCCCACAATGGGATACATATTACATGATCATGGCATCTACACTTGGCAAAAACCCCTTTCTCTATTAGGGCAAAAATAGATTCAATCACATGCATCTTCCACCAACCCCCTTCCACCATTGGGGCAAAAACGATAATCATTTTACATCATTCATATCATCCACAATCACATCCATACAATCATTTGCACTCATTTTTCAATTGGCTCATGAGATTCATCCACAAACTCATTCACCAATTGAGGGGGTAAGCTACGCAATCAAAAATTCTTTTATCTCCAAGCTCATGTCCACATCTCAACAAAGTTGCTTCACCATCAAGCCAAAATAGGTGTCTCATATTTTTGCACCACATTGTGTTTCATGCAATACGGTACAAAAAGGGGTATCTGTAGACACCAAATCCTAGCCACTTGTCATCCATCCAGGTATTCCCACCATTTTTACCCATTATTTACATATATTATATATATTTGTTTAATATATATTTAAATATTAATATTTTATATTATATTTTTATATATATTTAATAAATGTGTATATATGTGTAAATTAATCTTAGCCATCCATCTTGTTCTAATCCTAGCCATTCATCCACCTTAATCCATGCCACCTACCCAGATTTAATCTCCACCCTCCATCACATTTTAATCTTGACCACACAAATTGTGTCGTTGAAACCCTAATGTGCCCTAGGGAAGATTATAAATAGGAGTCATTTTTATGGCTCAACCCCTAAGCAATTCATTTCCTAAGTTTTCCCTAAGTTTTTAAAGTCCTCAAGCATCCAAGCATTTTCACCATCTCCCCTCACTCATCATAGCCTCCGCATCCATCACCACCTACTTTGCTTAACCAGATCTACTTCTGTAGATTTTGTTCTAGTTCTCGAGCACCTCTGGGCATCTCCTATTACCATCGAGCACCTCTGGGTGCCTTCCCTCCATCATCGAGCACCTCTGGGTGCCTTCTCCATCATCCTTGAGCACCCTTGGGTTCTTCTTGCTATTCGAGCACCCATGGGCATCTCAAACCCTAGTTCTACTGACTAGCGAACCCTCGGGTGTCGCTAGGGCATCTGCACACCTATTTCCTACAACGACGACAATGACAAATCAGAAAGTGACAAGTTCACAAGGTAAATCTTCCATTATTGTATTCATTTTTATTATTTCCATATTTGCATGTAGTTTATCATTTGGCATTTAGGGTTTTTATTGATTTTTGAGGGTCTCACATAGTGGAGCCCTCACAGTTACTACTAATCCTCTTTTGTCATTTTCTGTGTGCAGATCTGGAGATATACAGGCATTGAGTAGTTGCTTAAGCTGGAGTGGTCCGATCAATGGATATCTAAAGCCCACTCACCTCTTTTGGGAGTAAAGATGCACTTTGAAGACACCACTAGCATTTGTTGGCTAGGGTTTCGGAGAACCCTAGCATATTGTATTTATTGTATCAAATAATAAATAGTGTAAACCCCTATTTGGGGTACATTTGATTGTATTGAGATCCATCGACATTAATAATATAAAATCTGTTTCATTGTGCAATCTCTTGTATCATTGTTTGTTCATTTTCTGTTATATATTTGGTGTTGCATTTTTGTCTTCACAAATTCATAATAGTTTTTATAGTGGTAGTGCTTGTGTCCTCTATGGAGAATTCAAAGGTAGATCTAGTCGAATCAGTACACTCTGACCATTGACATGTATTTTCTATTCCAAGGAAATTACGTGTCTGTGCTCACGCATGGTGGAGAAGAATTTGTAACTGGTTTGAGGAAGAATATTTGGTGTGTGGTTGGTGGAATGTTACATTGCTACATTATTACGAGATTCTACTAAGCACAAACAAGTCAACAACATTCGTGGTTCATCACAGTAATCAGTAATAATATTTCAAATGACATCTTTCCAGTTGGACACAGTTTTTATTAACAACGCAATCAACAGATCACTTCCCAAGTGTTAGGTAAACACTAGTTTCATCATTTTTCATGAGCTCAGCCTACAACCCATCAAAGTGGCATAGTTAAAAATTTGACATAGTGTGGAAATTTTTGACATAGCGACAAAAAAAAATTTGAGCACCATTTTTGATCGAACAAAGGAAAACAAAGGTTAAAAATATTTTAGTTTTTTTTTTTTGGAAACCCTAAAATTCTCAATGCACAACATACCATGTAGCATCTATTCAGCTACGTAGAAAATCCCAACTCTGCCCAACCAGTGGGAGACAAGTGACGGATAGTTAATTAACTTTTGGTCACTGTTCGGGCATTCTGTGTTCAGTTAAGGGACTTTAGTCCCACATTGATAAGGAGAATGACCATAACAAGTTTTATATTCTTCTAAGCATAAATAAGTTATTGACTATCATTTTGTGGTTAACTTGCCTTACTGTTACACATGGTATTGTTCCTGATATGCACATCATACGAGGCCTACCAGACACCAAAAATTATCCATTCTAGCAAGCAAGTTCCTTTTTTTTTATGATCGATTCAATTGTTTAAATTGTGGATTTATCCCACATTAGGCGTGTAGGGACCAAAGAATTTTTATAAAGGTAAAATTGCCTATAGTTAGTAACCACATTTTGGTGGTTATCCACATAGCCGTGCCTACGCGCAGGAGTTCTTAGTGGTTGGGTGCATTATCTTTGAGGCCAGTTCTATTGACTATTGCACATGGAGGACTATCTTATTGACTCATAGCTATTCATCATGGTGGTTGTCGATGACCATAAGATACATCATTATCATTTTAAAACTCCACTGTGGGATAAATCCCACATTGGTCCTGCGAGGACGAGTCAACGATTAAAAAATATGAGTGCACGATCGCCAATCTGATGAGTTGTTCACCTCCCAACTTGTGCTTGAGTGCAAAAGTTACCTCTTTGGGGTGCCACTTGTGTAGGTTGCATATTATTTAAGACCAAAACAGTTCAATCATTTGATGTTACTCACTAACACTTAAAACTTGACTCACTTGCACAGGTGCGCCACACCCAACATTGAAATTGAAACTTATTTAGACCGTTGGAGTTTAAAAATAAATTTTTCTTGATCGTTGAAGTTACATTGTTGGAGTTAATAAATTCTGACCGTTGGAGTTTAAACTGTTTGAGTTAAAGAATTTTTAATCGTTGAAAACACCTTTTAAAAATTCCAAAATTCAAATATATTTGTTGACAAGTGAAGGAGATTTTATTGTGGGCAATTTCCAAACAACTTCTTTTGCGAGAGCAACCTAATTTTTCCTAATTTTTTAATTTCAAATCAAATTTGGTGCCAATGGATCTTCACAATACTGTGGATCGTTATGAAGGTCACATACCTCCAAAAATATTGCAATCCAAAGTACTCAATATTTGTGCTCGCTAAATTTTAAGAGTTCTTAATTAAGTGGCAGGACCTTCTATAAGAAGATGCTACAGGGGAGACAGAGAGTATTTTCCAAATTTTCCAGCTTTGAGGACAAATATTTTGAGGGAGGGAGCCATGTAACGATCCCAATAGTCATGTTGGTTCATCGATTGGTCATGTCCATCCATTTATCCTTTCATCTATTTATAGGTAGAATGATTCATTTAATTTATTATCATCGAAGAATATAAATATATTATGAATATGCAAGAGACTCTTCCCTCTTTGAGTGGCTACGAGATCTGCCCTTTCTAAGTGGCTACGAGATCTACCCTCTCTAAGTGGTTGTGATCTAGCTATGTTATATTAATTTAGATTTATTGATATTTACATTGATTGATTCATCAAGAAAGGAAGTTTCATTACAATAAATAAACTATAGGAGGTAGAACATTGCCTCAAATACTTGTTTCTTACTAGTAAAGGTTGTACAATGGCTACAATGCAGTATAAAAATTCATAGCATGTAGTGAAAGCAACTCTATTGAATTCTGGCTCAATATCATAAAAGAGATGAAGATATTTACAAGGTTAGCATGCTAGAGACCCTATATCTTACTAGTCATAGGGATTTACTTAAGAGGATCTCAAGGAACAAGAAATAAGCTACATAAAAAAACAAGAAACCTAAGCCTATCCCAATCTAGTCTAGCCAAATGATAAAACCTGATAGTGGTATGACATTTAGGTCAATATGATATATATTAAACATTCCAAAGCCTAAAAATATAAATTTGTCATTGATTTATATGAATATAAGGATTAGAAATTACCAATTAAGGAGTTATAGAGTTGATTTAGGAGTAACTATGATAGTGATGCCAAACATTATTATGATGAAATTTCACTACAAAAGGCAAATCCAACCTAAAGGAGGAATATTAAGTGGGATTGTTATCTAGATTCAAGTAAAATGAGAGGACTAGAAGCTTCTTCTAACTATCAAGTAGTTGATGTTGGGATATGCTTACAATGCTAATGAGGGAGATCCTACGTCAAAAGCTAGTAGTAAGATTAAAGCTCCCCATATTGTGAGGTGATGTTAACCACTTGGATCAAATAGAAAGAAGATTATTGCCTTTCTAGAGGTAACTAAACCAAGAATCACCACAAGCAAGGACCTCAAAGCCTATTTGATTGAAACTAAAAGGGCTCCACCATCGATAGGGTTTTTATTTGTTTTATGGCCTTGGATCCACCCATCAATTTGATGGGTAGGTTTAAAAAACCAAACCACCCTTTTTGATAATCAGGTTTTAAAGTGACATATATCCTAGAGTGGCTACAAAAAGGTACTAGTGTCATGCCCATGAAATAAAATCCAAGGATCAAAGAATAAGAAAAGGATGCTAATTTTTATAGGGCTAAGGTCAGTAAGCTTATCAAAGCCTACTAGGCCATATAAAGGTCTACCTAAAGTTTATGGCTAAAGGTATAAGGGAATAAATTGGATAAGACAAACAAAGAGAATAGCTCGGGACACACTCACAAAATGAAAAGTCTAATAGCCCCTATGAAGAAATAATTTCAAAGTATTAAAAATCAAACAAGGAGCAAAATGACAACAAAAGCAACATCAAATAGATAGGAAAATCATCTAGGATATGGAAGCCAAAATCTTGGTAAAAGGGGTTCGTCTTGAATCTGCAATATATAGAACAACACAACCAAAAGAACCAGATCCCTAAATATAGTCTCAGACTAAAGGATGCTCCTGAAGTTTGTTAATCTAGACTCAAGATAAAATATGATAGGATAAGACCAAACCAAGAGCATGACATGGTATTTAAAGCCACATCATGCATAAAAACTTGATCACTAGGGAATTCAATAAGAACTGGTTGATGCAAATGCAAAATAAATTTGATTGAAGATCAAATGAAGTAATAATTCAATAGCTCAATCAAGCATAAGGGTGGAGCCCACACCATCTTAGGATCAACAACTAGGCTTCCTTGATAAGCAAAGTCTAGTGCCATCTAATCTCAAGTTTCTATGAAGAGGAGCATCCATTAATGACACCTCTAGAGAATGCCTCCCTGCCTATTCAATATTTATGATGATGAGACCTTAAATCAACTTTGGGTCTTTTCAAAATGAATGTATCATGGAACCTCAAGCACAACAACCAAGGAAGATATACATTCCTTCTCAAGGCAATTTAGAGGGAATTTAGAATTAGGCTATATAAATAGCCAATTTCATAACTTCGAGAGAGAAAGAATGATATTTTTTCATGCCTAGTATCTAGCCCAAATAAAATTGTATTTTTCTTATGTATTGATCTGGAATCGATCCCCAAGTCAATTCATATATATGCCCCTTAAAGTACTTTTATTTTGGCATATGTATTTGGTTGCTTAACATATGTAGACATGGAAAATTGACCCACCCAAATGAGTCATTTTTCCTTAGGTTCCTCTAGGAGGCTCCCAAACTAGTTTGACCCATTTTTCTTGTGTTTACCTTGTTTTTCTTAACCTTAATTGAATTCATGCCTTGTAATTTACTGGGCATAGATTCAAAAAATCTAGGGGTTTTCTTCAAAAACCTAAATTTTAAGTCGACCCCTTTGGGGCGTCAGCCTAATCAAGGTTGAGTTTTGTTTTCCTACCTTTTTGCCCTCCATTTCCTTTATAAATACAAAGATTGAATTCCTTTTTTTAAGCTAAGAGGTGACCCAAGTTATTCCCGTAATCAAGCTATCAAATATTTCATGTGAAATTAGAATTCTCTTGCCTTCTAGTGCTTCTTAGTGCTTTGGTGTCTAGTTGTTGGTGTGCCTTGTGGTCTGTTAGTAGAGAAAGCCTTGATGATGGTTTGTTTTCTTGAAGGAGGGGAGGTCTTCCACCTTTAATCTTGCTTCTTCCACAAGATATCCAAATCATTTATTTGCATTCATTACTTCATTTTATAGACACCCAAAAGTCGCACATTATATCTCTCCCTATTTTCGCGGCCAATCAATTTGTAAAATCCTCAAAAATTGCATAAATTGGCTAAAAACACTATTCATTTATCAAATTCACTATTCATCATCCTTAGAACCTTTGGGCTAGCTAAGCCCCTTCCTATGCCTAATCTTGGGTCCTCATGTGACCTCATTCCCAACTCAACCAAGGTTGAATGCTCCACCATGGTCAAAAAGCACTTTATGCTCAAAAGTCAACATTTTTGGTCAAAACTTGCTTTATGGCTAATCACATGCTTAATTAGATCTAATCTTGATTTAATCAAATTCTTCCACCTCACCTAGTCTACTTTGACTAGCCTAGACTTTCCACCTCACCTATTCTAGCCTATCCTAGCCTTGCCACATCTCAGCTAGATATTTCTCCACCTCACATTCCCTTGGGTCATAAATGAAAGATGAAGACTTTTGCACAAAAGAAGCAATTTTTAATTGATAGATATTTCCAAAAAGGTATTCATTAATGCCTAATGGATATTTTTAGCAAGTCATCATTATTTGTGGATGGGTGAGGGATTCTCTCACCCAACTTCATTTATGAACTAGGACACCTCTCAAGTGGAAACCTCACCATTGCCACCTCATAAGGGACACCTCATCCCTTCCTTCCCACCTTGGCCAAGTATATAAATAGAAGTCCATTTTCACCTTTTCAAAACAACCAAATTTTACTTACTGAAACTCTATCGAAATCACTACAGCCATTTGCATCCATTACACATCCCTCACACAACTATCATACAACTATTGCAATTGATTTATCCATTTCATGAAGTTCTTTTGTGATTGGGATAGGTCAATAATATCCTAAAAAGTGCACTTTATAAATGTGACACATGCAAAAACCAAAGAAGTAGCTACTCTAGGACAACCAGAAAAGCTAACTTGCAAATCCAGTACAAAAAGGACAGGTTCACACAACCCCGTGTGAACCCCCCAGTTCAGGACCGGTTCGTACGACCCTGTGTGAACCTCTGCTACAGGCACCAAAATCATCAGGAAAGGTAAATATATTTTAGTTTAGTGTTTTCATGCTATTTTTAGCAGTTATTTTCATGTTTTGAGCATATTTAATGAGTCTTTTATCTTCATAACCATGGGGTTTGACTAAGGTAGACCCCCCAGTGCACTAACAAGATTTTACAGGTTAATAGGTCCAACAAACACAAGGACATATCCAACCAACGGTGGCTCATGAGCAAGAAGCCCACCTACATTGAGGAATACAAAAGGACGAATCTTGTTGCTTTTGTACCAATCAATTCCAAAAGGGCTTCCTTCGGTAAGACCCCATTGTAGCCTTAAGGGTAGATTTGTAAAAGGATATCAATTTTTGTAACCCTTTTATGATTTTAATACAAAATGCAATAGATTCTATGATATTGAATGAAGTGTTATAGCATATTTTTTGTAGTTTCATTCTGGCATGCCCGGTGGGACCCCCACCAAGCATTAGCTTAATCACCTTCTAACCAAAAATTATGGCCTGATTCTGTATGGCAAGTAGTTGTCATATTTGAAGAAACCCCAAACAAAAAATGCCTTGAAAACCATCTTAGTCCAAACCACAAAAGGTACACTGGTGCACCAATGAGCCTCAAAAGAGAGTAGAGAGTACACACTTGGCCGTGTGAATTCCCCCAATCTTCCTCTAACTTAATACTTGATACCCAGGTATTGGTTTAGACACCCACAACCAATGACAAGGTAAGTCAGGGAATGTTAAGAGCCTCATGTTCTTGGGGATTGCATGCCCCCATACCTAGACTAAAAATTGTCTCTCGCCATGACATATGCAAGGTTAAAGTGTCCTTGTATTTTTGTGTGACAAATTAGTAGTTAACTCAATTTTTTGCCATTTATTTTCTTCAGGTATATGCAAAATATTTTTGAGGTTTTTGTCATCTTGCTAAGCTTAAATTGACTTTTTGGGAACTTTTTGTGTAGGTACTTGTGCTAGAATACTCTAAAAACCTCAAAATCATCACCAGAACCTCAAAACCAAAGACCTCAATCCTTGGATCCTGGTTTGCATGATATCGTGCAAACCACCTATCAGAAGATAGGTTCGCATGACCCTGTGCGAACCTTCCAAAGTAGCACAGTTTCAGAACAGAAGGTGAACCAAAAAGTTTTACACACCCCTAGACGCAGGTATTGTGTGAAAAGTTTTGTTTTTCTTATGTTTTGGAGCTAACCTTTCCTATTGGGCTATAATTCCACAAAATCACATCTGCTTGTTTGCTTTAATTAGGTTTATACTTGCTTTCCTAGTTAGCTTCCATTTCAGTAATTTCCCTTCCTATCATTTCCCCTTACAAGTACCTAGTTAGTTTCCATTCTAGTAATTTCCCTTCAAGTCATTTCCCTTCCAAAAGCATTTAGTTAGTTTCAATTTTAGTCATTTCCTTTCAAAGAGCAATTAATTAGATTTCCCTTTTGCAAATCAATAGATCAAAATTTATTTTCATGAAAAACCAACTAAGTAGATTTTCTTTGAAAAGGTATCCTAGCATAGTTTTGTTTTGAAAAGGCATTTAAAGTAGATTTGCTTCTAAAATAGTACCGCATAAACAAACACCACACACTCACATTCCATATAAATGGTGTAAAGAGCTGGATTTCATCTCCATCCTAAATTGGATTTCATCACCAATTCACCACCAGAGTTCAGTGAGGTCTGGGTTCTACTCTCCACTGGCTCACCTCCAGTTTTAGACACCATAGTATCCCCCCAGGTGGATCGTTCCAATATTAATACCCGAATAGTCCTTCCCACTTCGAGTGTTGGTTATCTAGAATTCATCACTAGAAGGTACCTTTAGAGTGGGTAGTTTTAGAAATCCCTTTTACCACAGGGCTTTTCAAATAATCAGTGGGTGCAGGTGATTGTTACTGTGGATGCCTTAAACATGAGGGTTAAGCGAAAGCATGGGTATGCCGGTAGCACCACATTGACAACATGACCTCTCTTCATGAGATTTTATTGACTCATTAGAGAATTTTGAGTCTCCCTCCTTTGGATACAATTTTACTATACCAAAATACATCTAGGTTGCCACTCGCCCATTGGAAACATTGTTATTTTCTATGTGCTTTTGGGCATTGCAGAGGTTCTATGCTACGACATACCTGATTCAAAGTAGAGTTCACCCATTCCCATGATTTATTCCCAGGGTGGATATATACTTTCATCAAAACACACAAAACCAAAAAGAAAGAACATTTGCTTATTGTTGAGTCTCGTGAAAGTGGTTACAACAAAATATCAAATGTGCTATAATTCACTCCTCAGTTGTTCCACAATTTCACTTCCATGCTATACACTACATGATCTATTTTTAGGTGATTCACACCCCCTAGTGTGATTTTCCTACACTCAGATTCATTCACACGATTCTATGCAAAAATTAGCTTCTAGGCTACAAAACTGCACCACACAGGTCCACACAACACACAAAGGGTCTTCACATTAGATATCTATCCTCTGTCACTATTTTTTGTGGTTCGCACGACCCCGTGTGAACCTATTTTTTAGGTCACAAATTTCTTGAACAACACATAGGCACATTCCAGAACACATATCAATCATTTGTTTATGATTTTGGGTGGTTCACACGACCCCGTACGAACCTTCAATCTCAGAAGTAGTTCATACGACCTCGTGTGAACCTATGTTTTTGAGAACATATAGTGTCACATTCAACCATAGATATTCATAGAGTACAAATTCAACATATTTTAGCTATTACCACATATTTATACACATCACCATGTCGATTACATGTAGTTAGATGCATGAAGCCCTTTGTCGTGCCACTGAGGTTGCTCAATGGACTATCATGACTACAAGTGATTCCACTTCTCAAACCATTGATCCACCTTATGAGTATGACCAAATTACTTAAATAGGTCCACCATATTTATTTACTGGTCCTTATGCCCCTAGAGCTAGTCCTATGTTCCATGTCGCTTCATCCACTCCATCCCATATCTTGGATGAGACCTTTGAGGATACCCCTCCTTTGGAAGATCTCTCCTCTCCAAATCCTCCATCCACCTATTGATAGCATGTTATTTACACCCCTTATGGTCACCCCATACCTATTATGGTGGCATATGAGTTTACCCCACCTGCCTCACCTTCTGCCACCCATCCCTTCCTTGAGCATTCCTCTCATCCACTCTTGGGGGATGATTTTGATCCAGTCATTTCCCAATTCATACTTGATGTTGTCACCACTGTCCAGAAAGTCAGTATGATATCTACACCTCCTTATTCCACCAATCATCCTACCATATAGTCATCCCAAATCCCGCCATCATAGCAGACTTCATCGAGTTACCAGCCTTCATTCCAACCATCCTCTTCACTTCCACCTCGATATTTTTCACACCTATATCAGTATTACTAGTTGTCATCAACCAATATATCCCATCCCTCATTACAGGTTCATCTGCAACAAGAATCCTCATCCTCGTAGCTACCTCCTTTCACACCATAGTATGCTTCTCATCCACCCACTAGTTATCCACCACTTTCATCATATGGACACCCATTGCCCCCTTCATCATCATTTATATTACCGCCTCCACCTTCTTTTTGACCTACACCACTGAACCTTGCTTATCAAGGTCATCCATATTGATACTTAGTTCAGCCTGATTCTTTGCTCACCATCCCCTCCATACCACCTTCATCCTCATCAGTTCCACCCCCATATTCACATAAACCATCTTTTACCACCCTCGGATCTCTTCCACCCCCATATTCTACACCAATCACTTTCTTTGCCTCACCACCCACATGGTCTTCTACCACTACTGCTCAAGCGCAACCAACTTTCTAATATGTGTAATAGTAGTAGGTGCCCATGCCTACCCAAAATATGCTTGGATACTATGACCAAAAACAACAACCACCCACCTACCAATCTTCTTACATCTCACCCCATCCATAATAGGTTCCTGTCCCACAATATCAGACCATGTTGGTGCTTGATCCAAACCAGACTACTTACTATCATCTGTGGGAAAAGCAACAGTTGCAATATCCACCACATCTGGATTATTTGCAACCCTCATCACAACCATTTCTTGCATCCACATCATCACCTCCATTTACAGATCCACCACACACTACCATGGTGCTCTCTAGTGAATTTCAAGCCACACAAGAGCATATTCGTACATTGGATTTGTGCACAACTGGTTATGGATCCTAAAAACCCACATATGACAAGTTGTGCAATGAACCAATTCACCTGTCTATTCCTATACATCCATATCCTTATCGATTTGAGATCCCTAAATTTGAAAAATTTAAAAGTATGGAAGATCCCAGAGAGCACCTTAATAATTACCATTTTACTTTCTACCAACTGCATGGTAGTGATACCCTTATGCTTCGCACATTTACACCTTCACTTGGGGGATAAGCATTATATTGGTACAAACATTTGCCTTACCATAGTTTATTTGCTTTTGAACAATTTTCCAATCTATTTCTGGAGCACTTCTCGATTAACATCAAAACTAAGCTTACCTTGTTTGATGTCTATGCTTTACACTAGTTTGACGATGAGCCCATTACTGATTTTATTGCCCATTGGAGAGTGGTCATTCATGATCTTGTCTTACCTCTCCCACATTCAGAGCTTGTCAAACTCTTTGCTAAGATTTTTCAATCTCCCAGATATTACAGATTCATCAGATCCAAATATTTGAGGAAGCCATTTCCCAAGCCAAGGTTATGTAGGACATCAAGGTCCACACGGGCAAAATCAAGCTTTAGAAAAAATCACCCTACCCCACCAATTACCACTACAATCAGCCACCATACGTACCACCTACTACCAGACCACCTCAAACGAATCAAGTTATCCTGAATTCTCCATATCCACCATCACAAGTTGTATCCTATCTAGCACCTCAACCCACACCTCCGTGATTGCCTCAAAATACATACCAAGTCAATCCTCCACTACTTCCCACTCCATATCCTTGAAATCCTCCACCATAGTCTAATACATACTAGGATCACAATCCATATCCGCCTTGCCCTTCTTGCAACTAGACACCCTTATCCGAGCCCATGCCTATTTCATAGATTATATGAGGGAGGTTTGATCACTTTGCCAAATGTTCAACCCCTCGATCCAAACTGTCCCCTCCCACAGGACCATAATCCACAAGCTTTCTATGATTTCCATTGACAACATGACCACACTCTTGATTCATGTCATATTTTTCACCATACCATGCAAGACCTTATCGATCAAGGTACCATTCAAGTCTCAAATCCCCTCATACCACAAAATCAAAACTTGGGGATATATCAAAATCTATTACTCAAGCATGGGGGTAATCCACCTCAAACTGATCCATGCGAAGTCAATCATGTCAATTGAGGTCCTTTCGAGCATGGATTTGTGGGTATGATCAACATCACAACTCATAATCAATGCTATCCACCCCCAGCAGTCGTCCAACATCCCTCCATGTCCAAAAAACCATCGGTTATAACCTCACCCATTACCCCACCAATTTCACCACCTCTACCATGGAATATCATCACCATTCATGGTAGTATTTCCTATCAAATACGTACCACCCCTGCAAGGTTATCCATATATGACCTCCTACAGTAGTCCTAACCTCACCATGAAGCCCTTGATTCTATCCTTTGATCTATCAATCTCAAGACTCATTATATATATGCCTTTGCCAAATTTTTGGATAATGTTCAAAGATGCCTACAACCTTCTATCATCTTCCATGAACATGAAATCACAGAATTCATAGGAAAGGGAGTGGATCCCCCATTACATATTCAAGCCTCCATCAATATCATCACCTATAAGCGTGTTCTCATCGACACCGACTCATCCATAAACATCATCTCTACTACCGCCCTTGGTCACATTTATCTTACCCCTTCCCATCTAGCCACTCCATCCACAAAACTTCGAGCTTTTGATGGCTTCATGCATCCCACCCTTAGTACCATTGTCCTTACCATCAACGCTGGTGCTAAAACCATTTCCACTCTCTTCCATGCTATCGAAGGTGAGATGCAGTATAACATTCTTTTAGTACGTCCTTGGATTTAGGACATGCAATGAATCCCTTCCATGCTTCATCATTGTATCAAATATATCCATAATGGCTTGGTCCACTACATCCCTACCAATGATGATCCATTAAAATTTTGCAACATCATCACCCTTCCACCAGGTCCATTCCTATCATCCATGCAATTTGCCCCTACCCCATGCCACTCTTTAGGAAACACCTATCCATCATCTTCACAACCACATCATATACGTGATTTGAGCAACATTGCATCAACCTCATCAAATCCACCACAACCTCCCAGTGCCTCAAAAATTCCCATATTTTCTCATCGCACTTCTTTACCTTTCATACTACTTCCACCATTCAACTTCTATGCCATACCTTTTGTTCTATCTCCATCCAACAAACCATCTCTTATCCCCACACCCCCTCCATCTCTTCGCCACTTTGTGCCCTGCTTAATGTGAACATGGGTAATCTCTAATTCACCTACAATAGCTTCCATCCTCACTTGCCAATTCACCCATGCAAATCATCCTATCACTGGAACACCTATTGAGTGCTATGAGTGGACACAACTCACCACTCGAATTGATGACCAGTTATCTCAATAATATCCTCTCACTTCATCCCCTTTACCCACCACTCCAACTCCATCTGATCCACCACCCTTTCCACCACCCGGGGGGTCCTCCCCTCAATCTCAACATACGATCCCTCCTCATGTTTCTATACTCATGACCACACCAGGTCCTGATGAGTATAACATAAGCAATGCTTGGGTTATTCCATCCAACATCCAATCCACCTATGACTTTGGTCAACCTTATGATGTGCCATTGACTATTGGAGTAGTGGTTCCCCTCAGTCCTTCCAATAATTGCATGAAATTTATATATAGGGGACTTGATTCATCCATAGAACCTCCAGCACGTCCACTGCCACAAACAAGATTTTACAGTAACCTTGACCACATGTCAAATCATAATTTTACCTAGAATTATCTATGAATGTATAACTAGCATGGTTATGGCATAGAGAGATATGAATAGGGGTGTCACACCTATATCCATCCTCCCTCACACAAAACTACTGACCAATCAGACATTGGTTACCATTCTCTGACAATCAGTACCCTTGAGCATGAATTACAAAATTTGGATCTTGATCATGTCAACCTTCTATCCAATGAGGAATTTGAGCTTAATCTATCGATAAATAGCTTTTCCCCTCATTCCACAATCGATATTCTATTTGTATTCTTTCTGCTATCCCCTCCACATGAGCCCCTCTCTCCTCATGAAGTTGAAACCCTTGCTCATCACTTCATCGCATTATCCCTAGATCCATATTTACCTATCAAAACACCCTTACCTGAAGACCTACCTTTCTCACCCCCACCTGCTACCCCATTTTTTCCCATTTGAGAACTACCGCTACCTCATGGCTCACATTCTCGTTCCCCTTCCCCATCTATGGTGTTAAACCTAGGTCATCACCAACCTTTTTCGTATTCATGTCTATCCTCATATGATTCATCACCACCTTCATCATCCACCTCCACCTTATCTAGCGCTTAGGTCAACATGATATCTATTGACTTATATGCTCAACTATGATATCCAAACCATCCCAATTACATTCCATTGCCTATCCCCGATTTCATTGATATCGATGATATTTTTGAAACCCCCATAGCCACTTAATTCCTCCCAACACCACAGATGTTGCAATCCACAAATGCACCATTACCTTCCATCCCACCTCACCTCCCATAGATTATATTTATCTAGATGATGAATTATAGCTCTTAGAGTCCATTGATGACCTTCACCTCATCCCCATCCCTGCACAACTCCATGACGATTCTCACATGCTTGTCAAGGACACCATTGAAGTTGATATTGGTAATGATCCAGAACACCCTCAAATCGTCTACCTTGCCACTAGCCTATCCGAAGAAGAACGTGTCCTTTATACCAATTTTATTAGGTATAAAATTAAGGTGTTTGCATGATCCTATACAAATATGTCAAGCCTTGACCCATCATTAGTTGTGCACAACCTTGTCCTAGATAACAATGCCAAACCTGTCTGACAAAAGTTATGTCGCATGCACCCCATCATTGCCCTTACTATTAAATAGGAGTTACAGAAACTCCTCGATGTGGATTTCATATAGCCTATAGATTACCCTGAGTGGGTTTCAAACATGGTTCCCATCGGAAAGCCCAAGGGGGTATCCACATTTGCATTGATTTTAGGGATCTCAACAAAGCTTATCCCAAGGATAATTTTCCACTCCCTAATATTGACACATTGGTCGATGCTACAGTCAGACACAAAATACTATCACTCATGGATAGTTTTTCAGGTTATAATCAAATTTGTGTCAATACAAATGATCAACATAAGACCTCTTTCAGACCCCCTAGGAGAGTTTTTGTTACAAGGTCATGTATTTCAACCTCAAGAACGTTGGGGAAACTTACCAATGTGCCATGACCTACATTTTTCATGACATGATGCAAAAAACTATCAAAAACTATGTTGATGACCTCATCACCAAATCTAAAACCCATGGTCAACATCTTGAATACTTGTGCCAAATATTTGATTGCCTATTAGAACATAATGCCCGATTAAATTCGAAGAAATGTGTCTTTGGTGTTACCACTGAAAAATTCTTGGGTTTCATCATTTCATAGAAAGGCATTGAAGTAGATCTCACCAAAGTCCAAGCTATTCTTGACATGCATCCCTCTATAAATCTCAAACAGTTACGTGACTTACAAAGAAGAATTCAATCCATACGGTAATTTATAGCCCAACTTTCATACAAGTGTTAGTCGTTCAATCATCTTCTCCAAAAGGGGTTCCCATTCAAATGGGATGATACATGTCAAAACACCTTTGATGATATAAAATCATACCTTACATCCCCACTAGTCCTCATCCCACCCCATCTAGATCGTCCCTTCCATCTGTACATTTCTTCTACCAATGTCACCTTGGACACACTCCTTGCCCAAAAGAATGAAAAAGACCAAGAACAAGTTGTATACTATATCAGTCACACATCCCTTTATTACAAAATATGGTATGCTTACATGGAGAAACTTTGCCTTGCCATAATTTTTGCCATATAGAAGTTGTGACATTATATGATTAACCATACTACCTACATAGTCGCCCATGGTAACCCACTTTGCTACATGATGGGTAAGAGTTATCACAATAGTCGAACGACCAAATGGATCAATGACCCTCATAGAATTCAACCTCGAATTCATCAGCCAAAAATCCATTAAAGGCCAAGTTATTACTGACCAGCTGGCTGAGGCCCCTTTACCAAGCAATGCACCATTGCTTATCCAAATTCCAGATGACTCTATATTTCATACAAGCGAAGCAGAAGAGCCAATAGATCCTGAATCAACCATTTATTTACCACTCTTTTTTGATGGCTCCCATTGCACACATTTTGGGGGTGTAGAAATAGTCTTTTTCATACCATAAGGGGAGCCACTCCCATTTTATTTCAAATTAGGCTTTCCTTGTACCAATAACAATGCTGAGTACAAAGCTCTCATTCTAGGCCTAAATCAAGCAATCTCAATGCACATTCGGTGCTTGGACATATATGGTGAATTCTTCCTCATTGTAAATCAGATCAAGGGAGAATAAAAATGTCATTGTCCAGTATTACAAAAATACAAATAGGTAGCCTAAAACTTGTTGGTCTAATTCGAGTGATATGACATCACTACCACTCCACAATAACATGAACCATTTTGTCGATACCATGGCCTCACTAGGATTGCTAATTTCATAAAAACCACTTTCCAACACAACTCATGTGTCCATTCACACCCTTTTCCATTCTGCCATTTCTAATAATCCACCTTCTCGTGACGATGACATCAATATCGTCAAAGCTAAACCACATGACTCATGGTTTTACCAAGTCAAGGATTACATCAATCTCAATATGCTATCATCTGATATGAATCACACTCATAAATGAGCTTTTAAACTATGTGCCATTCACTACACATTGCTAGGTGATATCCTTTATAAGAGAAATTATGATGGCATCTTATTGCACTATCTTGAGACCTTCAAAGCCAAACACATCACCCAAGAAGCTCATGATGGTACTTGTGGTGGCCATTTCAATGGTATGGCCATTACCAAACGTATTCTATGAATGGGCTATTACTAGTCCACAATGGAGCGTGACTGCTGTGATTATGTTAAAAAGTGTGTTAAATGCCAACATCATACCAATCTTACATATTTACCTTCTCAGGCTCTGTAACCTATTAAATCAATATGGCCCTTCTCACAATGGGATTTGGATCTCATTGAAAAAATCACACCTGCCTCATCTGCAAATCACAAGTTCAACATCACTGCAATTGAGTACTTCATGAAATGGGTTGAGGCCATCCCTCTAGTTCAAATGACCGGTCCTAAAATTATTGATTTTATCACTCAACACATCATTTATGATTTTGGCATCCCATCCAAAATCATAATTGACAATGACACACCATTCAAGAACAATAATGTTCATGCATTATGTGAAAAATTCAACATCCAACATAGCTTCTCTACTCCATACTACCCACAGGATAATGGCCAAGCATGAGCTAAAAATAAAACTATTTATGCCATTCTTCGTAAAACCATTGCAGAATCACACCGTAATTGGCACAATCAAATGCCATTAGCACTATGGGACTACCACACAATTATCTGCACTCCAATTGGGGCAACCCCATTTTTTCTTGTTAATGAACACTAAAGACATCATGCCCTTAAAGCTTGAAATACCATCATTGTAGGTGTCCATGCAAGAATTCATTGATGACGATACCACCCATCAAGATAGGCTAGACCAATTTACCCTATTGGATGAACACATTGATGCCATTGAACATACTTGTGTTTATAAATATTGTCTCTGACGTGCCTACAATTCTAAGGTATACTAATGTGAATTCCAAGTTGGAGACTTAGTCCTCAAAGAAAATCAACAAATTACTAGCCAATCATACAATCTACGTGACAAATTTACACCTAATTTGCTAGGCCCTTACATGGTTACTCAAAAGTTTGGATCTAGGGCATATCACCTGGCCACATTGGAAGGTATTGCTAAACTTGAGCCCATTAACAATATTCATCTGCGAGCATTTTATGCCTAATTGTAGGTATTTTAGCTCACCACCACTTGGACATTATGTATATAATTCAAAACAAAATTCAAAAAAAAAAATGAACAAAAACACAAAAACAACAACCTCATTTTTGGCACTCTCCGACACGTAGTCAACTTGCATTTACATTCAAATCTGCTTTCTCTACTTCATCTTTTCTTCATTCTTCTTCTTCTACCCCTCTTCTATAATGAATGTTGTATGGTCACGCTTCGAGCGGCTACATATCTTTCATTCTTCTTCTTCTTCTCTATCTTCCTCTTTTTATATTCCTTTCTTCTAGTTACTCATCAATGTTGTATGGTCATGCTTCGAGAAGCTACATATCTTTGATAATTTTCTTTTCTTTTATTCTCCTTCTTCTTTGCTTTTCCATTATTTCTTTATTCTTTTCTTCACTTCTTTCACCTATCAATCCATCACCCACGCCATCGCCACATTCCATCATGCATAATATTGAGGCAACCTTGCACATAAATTCTTTCTTTTTGCATCCATACATGCATTTGTACATCATCATTGTAAATACCGTGCTCGGGAAATTAAACATGCACATGCTAGCATACCAATGTGATGCCCAAACCCATTTTTAGGAAACCAAATTATTGAAATGTTTTGAGTGCTTCACCCATAAATAGTTATAAAATCAACCACCATCCAACGTTGGCACATTTCAAAAGAATTTCCAGACTTCCCTTGGTTACCTTGCTTTCAACCTGGATTTACTCACACATCCTACACACTAATTACATTTTGGAAATAGGATTGGCTACACTGCATGTTGACTGATGCTTAGCAAACATCACTTCACTCATCACATCATTCACACAATTTCTCTCAAACCTAAGGATTGAAAAAAGGATAAGTTACAAAAGAAAGATAAAAATAGAAAAAAATAAAAGCCAACACCCACAAAAAAAAACAACACAAAGAAAAGAGAACAACAAAAAGCAGAGAAAATCATCATACAAAGGCAGAAAAAAAAGTCAACTCCTCAAGAGTACTATAAAAAAGCTTGAATCCCTACATTCCTTAGGTCTTTACCGATGAGCTAGCTTATAGGCTAAGTTACCATGTAGTTATAAACTACCCTCTTCCAAAATGGTAAAATTAATATCACTTTACACACACAAATCCAGGATTGAAGTCTTGTTTACCAAGATAGCCTAGAACCTATTCAAGAATTTTGCTCAGTTAGTCAATGGATTTGATTACATACACACAGTAGTGTTTGAATATCCTCACTACAACCTTCATATCCAACTTCTTGGAAAAATCAGAATGTATTATATCATATGATTATCGCAACGATGCACATACTGTCCCTAAGCAACTCGTTTATAACTTTTGTATTATCATCTTACGCATACCCATTTTATGTCATGTTTTAATGTCATTTCATATTTATTTAAGCATATTACCATTCCATTCATATGTAATTATTCACTACCACATCTACACTAATCATGCATCACCATAAGTAGAAACAAACAAACACACAAATGCAAGTAAACACAAGTATCGTAGAATATCATATGTATATCTGTATATATAAAAAAATGCCATCAGGCTACAATAAAATGTGTGCACACTTACGAGCATATCATCACCTATCCATGTACATAAAATGCCACCAAAATTTCCATACAGATACAATAAGGAGTGTACCCTCAATGTACATCACCAAACATCCTGAGTGCCTACACAAATAAAAAAATCACTAGACGCTCTGCCCTCATAGGCCCATCATGATTGCTACCCTATAGAAGTCTCACCAACCCCTTCATCTACTAGAGCCCATACCACCATCACTTGTGATGCCTTCATCTATCCAACCACTGCCTACAATGACTCTGCCTCTCCAGTCCCTGCCACCTACAATACCTCCACCTACACTAGTGGTACCATCCTCACTATTGCATATGACATCGCAGGTACCACCACCTACTAACCCATATCACCAACTAATGGTGTACTCCACTGACTCCTCTCTACTTTAGGGTGCAATAAGGAAAGAGATCTAGAGTATGTCAGGATAGGTATCCCTCTCACCATCAGCTCACCCTCTACCCTTATCCTCTTGGAATCCTCCTTCATGTTGGCTACCATCAACCTCTCATTCCCCCTTGCAAATATGCCACCTCCCTTCGTACTGCCTCTAGCTATGGCACTACCTTTTCCAGGTGAGAAATATCCTGCTCTACCCACTCCCTCACATGCTGCATATCCTATACAGTCTCCTTGAGCTCTACAATCCTTTCTAAATAGCATACCCTTATGGCCTAAGTCTTGGCTTTGGCCACATATAGTAGTGCTTGGAGCTACTCTGTGGACTCAAACATCTTGTTTCACTCCCCGTGGGTTACATCTCTCTCTCTCATCAAAACCTCCACCTCCCCTCAGGCTGCATCTCGCTCATCCCTCATCATGTCCCACTCCACCCTTAGTGCATCCTGCTCCTCCACTACCCGCTATGCCCTCACCCTCACATCATTTCTCTCCTCTAGGATGGCCTGCAAGTCAGCCTCCAACTCTCACACCTCCTCATAAAAAAGTGAATGATCACTTGCCCAATCTATTTTTGTGTCAAGAAGCTTATCCCTAAGCCTCTTGATCTCCTCCTACAGTTGGTGTACCTCATCCTCCTAACTCAAATCATCATCTAGCTCCATATCAAATACCTCCTCCTCCATCTTTGATAACTCATATGATGAATCTTCTATGACATCCATCATAGGTGCCTCATCCATCACAACCACACCCTCCCCAATATCTCCACCCCCCTTTGTTGATGGTCCTGCACCTCGATCACTCACCAAATGATCATGCTTATCCTGACGTGGTCTCACATGCCTCATCAGCCTATCCATATCGATCTCATCTTCCTCCCCCAGCTCGGGTGACCTCTCCTCCTACTATACTCTTTCATGTCATGGAGATTCTACCATCGCCCCACCTGGTAGACCCCTATCCAGTAACACACCTACTACCTCAGCCCATCTATCAACCATACCAAGCACTGGTGCCCATACCTGCATCACCCACCAAACATAAAAATTGGATATTGTACCAATGTAGTCTACATTTTGAATCACCATGGGCTGATCAGGTGTCAAATCTAGTGGAGGTACAACTGGCTCAGGCCCTATGTCCCCCTCAACTCGATAAATCACCATTGACGGCTCTGGTCTACCCTATCGCAACCCAAACTTCGTTGCACCCTCAAAAATGGGAAGTAATCCACCTACCATAGATACTTCCCCACAACCCATCACCCTTGCCTCACCCAAATCAACTACTCCACATCCTCTGTCTAGTAAGGAGACCCTCTCCATGGCCTCTACCTCACTGAATCTACCCTCAAGATACCTAACTCCTCTCGGTGAAACATCAAGTATTCCTCCCACACCCTACTCCTTCGACCCTATATGTTTGCCCTCCATCACATAGCATATGACACATCCATCCCATCATTTTTGTGAGCATCATAAGGCAAGTCTCTCGACTATAAAATTAGGATATGCTCCCATGCCCAAATCTGAAGTAGTGGGCTCACACTAATCCTCGTCCTATCCATCCTCACAACTCCGTGAAGCTCCCTATATACCTGCACCATCAAGGTAGGTGCCCATGCATACACGATGCTCCTCTCCACCATATCACACATGATGCCCATCATATTCTAGGGGAATATCACCCCTAAAGTGTTAGGTAATGCATGGCTCACTATCAAAAGCATCACCATGGCATGGCGATCAGATAAGAAATGCTTATGCCAATACTTGATGTAGTCCACCCCGCCCTTAGCATCCATCCACTGTCACCACTGTCCAAAGGTCCTCTCTATAATGCCATCCATCAGATCCTTATCTATGGTCATCATCGTAATACCCTCTATCGACAGTTGATAAATTCGATAGATATCCTCCAAAGTCATGGTCATCTACCCCATCAGCAAATGAAAGGTGTTCCTTTTTGGATCCCACCTTTCACACAATGTTGATATGTATGTGTGGTTCACATGAACCTCCTGCATAACCCAAACCCCATAAATGCCAACCTTTCGCAACCACTCACCATCCTCTGGCCGCCATACATCCTCCAACTCCTTTCGACATTTGCGTAACCTACGACGCGCATATATCTTCATCACCTACCAAAAATACATGTTACAAATCAATAATCATGTACATAAACTCCATCTATTTTATTTTTACATGTATATATGAAAAAAGAAAAGCACAAGCACATCAAAACAGACCCAAAACACCCACATCATGCATCCCGAGGTAGGTTTTCACGACCCCGTGCGAACTGGCCCGTTCGTACAACCCCGTGCAAACCTCCCGATGCTGATGAAAATTATGAGCATGATTTTTCCTCGAGGTCTAGATTCCAAAAACATGTTTTTCCCACATGTAAAAAAGCAAAACAAACAAAAACAAGCACAAAATCATACACACATTCACACATTACGAGGTAGTCAAAATGAAGTCAAAATGAAAAACAAAAAGCAAATCCCGCTACCCACTTGGCTTATTCAATACCCCACTTGTCATATTTCACATGCATGCAACATTCACACTCCATTTTACACATCACATCATGCACGCTTTCCCACAAGCACAACCATTGCAAGCAAAAACCAACTCTACCTCGAGATACCCATTTTCCCCTTTTTACACAAAGTGTACACATTTTTCCCATCCCATGCACACACATCAAATTTACGGCATTTAAAGCAAAATTCCATAATTTCAAAACCTTAGGCAAGCACATACTAACCGAGAAAGAATACGATACTTACCTTTGGCATTCCCCCATGCTTGTGCTTGCTTAACCGCTCGCCATATTGTCTCACCCAATTCACTATATGACATCACTCTATTCCATTTCTCCCTCCTACCACTCTCTCCTTCATTCTATTGCACGTGTAATGACATCAAAATGCACAACATTTCCATTTAAATCCTCCATAAACCCTAATTCGCACGTCACCCATGCAAATTGATAGGTTCGCACAAACCTGTGCAAATCACCCTAGTTTGCATGACACCGTGAGAACCTACCATCCATCCCCCAAATTTTCACACCAGCACCCACACCTCCTGGAAAATCTAAAAAATGTTCCATTTTGGTGAATTTCATGCAATATTTTTTAATTTCTTCCAATATATTTATCAATCGATTCATTGCCAACCTTCGTCTCCTCTATCACCAATTCATCGCTTGAGGGGGTAATCATCCAACACATCAAAAGATACCTTGTACATGATCAAACAACGAAACATACAATCATGGATACAACAAATGCCTAAGAAATATTTTTGCTGAAGATTATCTCAAGTCTTCATGTTAGGACAAATACAAAAGTGAAATTTCTCTTCTCAACCAAAACTTCAATCCAAAATAAATCAATGTTTGGTAGACCTCAAAATGCCTCTGACTGTAGACACCTCATGGATTCCAATATTTATAGTGGTAGTTGTAAGACCACTTTTGAATGAAGATCATGAAAGTTCTACCCTATGGCTCCAACAGGATGTTAAATGTTGTCCAAAGAGCTCATCAATCAATGAAAAGCAAAAATTAGCAAAGATATTTGTTTTGTCAAAAATTGAAGCATTTCAAGTTGATCATAATGCAAGGCAATCTTACGCATTACCCCAAAAGCAATCACAAACCATTTTTATCAATGTGTCTCTCTTGTAATCATCCATGATTATCAATCATAAATTCTGTCTTCCAAACCATGTCATAAATTCACATCATCAGTTTTTGTACTAAACCATGTTTCACACAATCCAATACAAAAGGGGTAAAATGTAGACACCCAAAAGTTGTACATTGTCTTTCTCCCTATTTTCGTGATGAATCAATTTGCAAAACCCTCAAAAATTTCATGGCTAAAAACACTATTCATTTATCAAATTCACTATTCATAATCCTTAGCCCCTTTGGGCTAGCTAAGACCCTTCCTACGCCTAATATTGGGTCCTCATGTGACCTCATTCCCAACTTAACCAAGGTTGAATGCTCCACCATGGTCAAAAAGCACTTTATGCTCAAAAGTCAATATTTTTGATCAAAACTTGCTATATGGCTAATCACATGCTTAATTAGATCTAATCTTGATTTAATCAAAGCCTTACACCTCACCTAGTCTACTTTGACTAGCCTAGCCTTTCCACCTCACCTATTCTAGCCTATCCTAGCCTTGACACATCTTAGCCAGATATTTCTCCACCTCACATTCCCCTAGGTCATAAATGAAATATGAAGACTTTTGCACAAAAGAAGCAATTTTTAATTGATAGATATTTCCAAAAAGGTGTTCATTAATGCCTAATGGATATTTTTAGCAAGTCATCATTATTTGTGTATGGGTGAGGGATTCTCTCACCCAACTTCATTTATGAACCAGGACACCTCTCAGGTTGACACCTCACCATTGCCACCTCACATGGGACACCTCATCCTCTCCCTCTCACCTTGGCCAAGTCTATAAATAGAAGGCCATTTTCATCTTTTCAAAAGAACCAACTTTTGCTTACCAAAAATTTGTCGAAATCACTACATCCCTCACACAACTGTAATACAACTATTGCAATTGATTTATCCCTTTCATGGAGTTCTTTTGTGATTGAGACAGGTCAATAATCTCTTGAAAAGTGCACTTTTTGAAGGTGACACATGCAAAATTCAAAGAAGCATCTGCTCCAGGACAACCAAAAAAGCTAACTTTTAGATCCAATACAAAAAGGATAGGTTCGCACGACCCCGTGCGAACATTTGCTACAGGCACCAAAATCATTAGCAAAGGTAAATATATTTTAGTTTAGTGTTTTCATGTTGTTTTTAGTAGTTATTTTCATGTTTTGAGCATATTTAATGAGTCTTTTGTCTTCATAACCATAGGGTTTGACTGAGGCAGACCTCCAATGCACTAACAAGATTTTGCAGGTTAACAGGTCCAACAAAAACAAGGACATATCCAACCAGCGGTGGATCATGAGCAAGAAACCCACCTACACTAAGGAACACAAAAGGATGAATCTTGCTGCTTTTGTACCAATCAATTCCAAAAGGGATTCCTTCAGGAAGACCCCATTGTAGCCTTCAAGGTAGATTTGTAAAAGGATATCAAGTCTTGTAACCCTTTTATGATTTTAATACAAAATGCAGTAGATTCTATGATATTGAATGAAGTGTTATAGTGTCTTTTTGGTAGTTTCACATTTATTCCATCATTTTATGTCTTTGTTGTGTTTTGATATTTGTTTTAGGGTTTTTAAACCGTCTTGTGTGAATCCACGTCCCATCTGATATAGGGCATAGATTCGATGAAAGCTCTATTTTCACCCGTCGAGTAGTTTTATGTTAATTTCAACACTGTTACCAAATTCGTGCTTGATATCCTATAGGGCACATATTTGGTCTAGTTGAGTTTTTGGGTGACTATTCATCCCAAAAACCTAGGGTTTCATTTTGCATACCTTCTACATTCTACCTTGTCTCTGTCTGTGTTCTATTTTGATTGTAATAATTCTATTTCACTTGCATTTTATTTCAGATTAGCTTGGGGGCAATCATTTATCCCCAAAATCCTAGTTTTAAAATTGCATTATTGATCAAGCTTTTGCATCCATTTTGTTTGCATTCCATTTACAATTTCATGCTATCATATTATGCTATGTTTATTCCAAAGGTCAAAGCTTAATTTTATTATGAATTATCAACTAAAAGGACCAAGGGGGCTTGACTACTACACCTCCAAGCTCAGTATAATAGTAACTTAAGTAGGCCCCCAAACGTTGACCATATTTTCTAGTTTTTGTGAAGCTACTTTGCATATTTGAGGCTATGAGATATTTTGGATGTAATACAAAGCTTGGATTAAACACCGGATTAGATAAGTGCCCTAAATAAAAATGTTATATCTTGTGTTGTTTGCTTTTTATCCTTTCTGCTCACACCTAAGTCATAAGTAAAAAGGAAAACATATTTGATTGCTTTCTAGGAATTTGAAGGAATAAGAGCATATAGTGCACATATAGGGTTTAAACTTGTTTGTGCATTTCACTTGTACCCTTGTTGAAAGAGAAAATTTTATTTCTTGCAACCTAGGGTTAGAAAACATTGAATACAAGAATCATACTAGGGTTAGACATTGTCTTCTTGCATCTCGTGTGTCTTGCATCCTTCTTTCATATTGCATAGTTTAGATTAGAGAGACCAATCATATGTGGTTGTTTAAATTGAATACATCAAATATTTCCACCCCATACTTGGAGTGAGTCCTAAAACCATTCTTGGGGAACCCATTCCTTTGTGTCCCCAAGTGTAGAGAATATAACACATCCCCACAGTTCACCTCGACTCCCAGTGAATCCAACTGAGAATCATACGCGATAGGGAAATTTTATCCCTCTACATATTTGGTGAACCTGATGTGAACACTATCTTAGTGGCCAAGATATGAAGCATATTCCTTTGTGTTTTCTTGAAAACTTTAAACAAGACCACTAACTTTATTTGTTTAGATAAAACATACTAAAATAACTTTAAAACCTCTTTGTGTGTTTTTTCTTAGTTTTCTCCTCTATCCTTTCGCTTCTCCTAATGGATCCATTCCTTAGGAGTCAAAAAGGTGTTTGGAATCTGATAAAATTCCTCAAGAAGATGAGTAGGTTGATAGAGAATCCTAACCTTGATGCAGAAGAGCAGGAATATGTTCAAACTGATACTAGCTACGATTCCTTTGAGGGGCCTCAAGGTGGCTTTACATTCATAACATTTTATCATTTATGGGATTTCATAAAACACCACAAAGAGACTTTGATTAGAGTTATGGATGAGGAAGCCCAACTTGAAAGAGGTGAGGTGCCTCCTCCTATTGTATCTTCTAGGAATGTTCATAAGAACCTCTTGTTTGAATCTTTACATCGTGGTAATCCTTTACATAAACCAACATATGTTACTATTGTAACCACCAACATTGGAAGGGTTTTACAAGTCCCTCCAACTAGTAGTACATATCAAGATTATGTTCAATTTCCTCCTCATTCTACTCATCTCAACATTCATGCTTCTATTCCATCAAATTTTAGTTATCCTCTCCAAAAAATACCACATATCAACCCCCTTACTATAACAGTGTCAATACCTCCAACATAGGCCAAATTCCCATTTTGTAACCTACATATACCCCTCCCTTAGGGAACCTAAGAGCATTGCACAACAACAATCCTGAAATGCAAAGTTTAACTAATGTGGTGAAACAATTGGTTTCAAGGGTGGATATGATTTAGCCGCCTAGTTTCACCTACAACTACAAAGAAATGTGCAATCAGTCCTTAGACCCTGACATTACCTCTAGGCCCTACCCTAAGCATTTTCTAATGCCAGTTTTTCCTATCTATAATATAATAAAATATCCCATTGAACACTAAGGATGTTCAAGAAAACATGCCATGATATCATATATGATGACATGTTACTTAAGATATTTCCTAATAGCCTACGTGGTATGAAATTAGAGTGGTATTATTAGTTGCTTAATAATTATTTAAGGAATTTTTAAGAGACAGCTGAAATGTTTGTTCAACGATTCGGTGCTTATTTTGAAAAGAATATGATTATGAAAGATGTCTATATATTAAAACAAGATAAATATTAAAGTTTTTGAAAAAAATTATCTCGTTGGAGGAGTCTAGTTGGATGCTTGAGATATACTTTACCTCCTTGAGACTTGCTTGAGATATTTATTGGAAACTTACAAGAACAAATCTCTTATCACATATTTTGATCAAGCTATAGATCTAGAAAGAAGGGTAGAGCAAGCCCTTATCCAAAGAGGTCAACTTAAGATAAAAGAGAATAGGACCACTAAAATGTAGTATAAGAACAAGCATGTAGTTGGTGATGGGGTAAAATATAGTAGGCCTGTTAACAACATTGTTAACAACCTATAAAATATGGTTCTTCACCAACCTCAAAAACCCCCACCAAGAAATTTCACAAGACTCAACACACCTATGAATGTGGTCCTACAACAACTTTTAGAAGCTAATATGATTGAGTTGCCTCCCATAAGGTAACCTGATACCACAACTAATTGGTATAAGCCTGGTCAACATTGCAAGTACCATAGAGTGGAGGGTCACATGAAAAATTGATGTAAGAGGTTGAGACATGTGGTTTAGGACCTAATTGACGAGGGTCACCTTGTTATAGATGGTTTTCAACTCAATCATCTAACAAACAATTAACCTCCTACTCAACAAACACCCACAATAAATCAAGACATGGGGGTCTTCCAAGATCCCCTCCCTAAGCATGGGAAACAACCAACAACTAATCAAGTGTCATATCAAAATGTGCTTCCTCCCTATGATAATATGGTTGGTATGGTAGCAATAACTACAAGGCAACAAGCTCAGGCTCAATTGACTCAACATTCTCAACAGGAGATGAGTTCTTTATCCAAACCACCTTCAAAACCCCCTTAGTTTTGAAGAATACCCAAAAAAGGATCACAAGGTTAGAAAATCCACATATAGTGTTGAAGCCACAACCTATAGTATCCTTTGATATTCAACAACAATTACCTAGTACCATAGCCAATATATTTCTTTTAGAGATTTTGTAGACTTATCCTATTCATAGGGAAGCCTTATTGAAGCTCCTAATACAACAATTTTTTCCTTAAGATATTTCCCCTAGTGCTATTGCTAATGGTGTAAGCTCTCTTGGGATACATCACATCACATTTTTGGATGACGATACACCTTCATCAGATTTACGAAGGAATTCTTCCCTCTATATCACTACATTTATTGGAAAAACATTTATCAAATAAATTTTGATTGATAATGTTTCTTCCCTTAATATATGCACTTATAATTTTTTTCAAAAGTCTAGATTAAAAGAGGAAGACAACCAAATCTGACATCATAATCAAAGATTTCAAGAATGAGTCCCAAGAAGCTTGTGATATTATATATCTCCCCATTAGGGTTGGACCTAAGATCTTAGATACCTTGTTCTATGTGGTGTATTGCCCTACATATTTTAATTTACTTCTTATATGCCCTTGGGTTCATGCGATGAGGGTTGTCCCTTCCACTCTTCATCAATGTCTAAATTTCAAACTTAAGGCATATCACCATTTTGGGTGACCCTCATTCATTCCAATATTTTTCAATGATTGAGCAAGATCAATCCAATATCAATTTATGCCCATCAGTTTCTTCATCTCACATAACTAAAAAACATGAAAATATTAACATGAGTAAGGAAACGATAATCCATATTTCATCATGAGATCAAGTTAGTATGTTTCTTCAAGAGCCTCTTCTAGATATTGCCAAGATACCACCTTCACTAAGGACTATAGGTTTTCCTTGTAATAAGGGTGAAGTTGTACACATTGGCATGTGTACCTTTATCTTTATGGGTACAACTATTGAAGAGAAGGTTTGTGGTTGAAAACCTTGTCCTATAGAGCATTATTTTACCCATTGTTACCTGTCCAATGAATACCCACTTCATAAATAGATCCTATCTAGCATAGGATATGTGGGTAAAGGTTTGGGGCCACATCAAAAAATATATTCAATAGCCTTTGAATGTCAAGGTTTGTCCTGGTAGGTGTGGCATAGGCTACATTCCCAATAAAAACCAACCTTTACCATTTGATAATAATGACCACCTTATTACTTATGTTGAACATTTAGATCATCAAAGCTTAGAGTGGAATGATGAGGATGAAGGTCTACCTTCTCCCTTAGATATTCTGTTTTACAATATGGTAAACATTGGGCACTCTGAATCTAGTTTGGCCCCAAATAAATACGCTAAAAGGAATACCCCTTATGACATAGCTCATGAGGATATCCCATGGAATAGCTCCTCCTTTGATATGTCTATCCCTTGTGTTATGCATGTTGAGTCTCATATTTCTCAAGGGGACTATGTTCCTCTATCTCATAGAGACCTTGCGATGTTGGGGATCTCTCCTCATTTCATAAAAAAAGATGGTACAATCAAAGTTTGCACTAAATTTTGTGTAGCATCTAGAGAATGCATTATGGGTGATTCCCTTTGTGATGAGAATCATGAAGATATCCTCCATCATAGTCCTTTATTTTATGGGTCAGATACTTGCACCACCATCATGTTTATTAAAATAGGCGGTACACTTAGAATTTATGCTAAATTTTAGAACCAATGAATGTAATTTAATCTTTCACAAAAAAACAAAAAATAAATAAATAACCATAAAAATATAAAATACTATGCATGACTTTCCATTTTAATCTAGTTTAGTTCACATATTGCATTTGGTTTACTTGATTCATACTACATAACTACTTGACATATTTTGCACGTTTTCTTGACATTTTGTTCCATTTACATTTTGATTGTCATATTTGTTTTTTGATAATTTACAAATTTCATTATATACGGGTTTTTACAAGTTGACCCAAAACCTTTTTACAAAAGACAACTTGGATATACTGAACCTGATAAATCTGAGAAGGCTAAGGACCCTCGGTCCTATGAAACCACTAACTATACTAAGAAGAACCCCTTCCGTACGCAAAACAAGACACCCAAAAATCCTACAGGACAATAAGACAACAAAAAATATAATTTCCAAAAATAGACCTAGCTCTATGTAGGGCAGCCAACATGATGAAACATGAGGTGCTATCTTAGGCCTCCTTGAGGTCCTCCTCTTCTTCCTTGTTGTCATCCTTCACGTCATACTTTGCCTCTTCCTTAAGCTCCACCTCGGAGTTGGCCTCCATCATCTTGGAATCTTCTTGGCCCTGATAACCTTTGTGGAAGAACAAAATTTTCAATGCATCACAAAGACCCTTCATCTACTGGATAATGTTTGAGGATGTCGTGATGATGTAACACTTAAAGATAAAATTAGTAGGATCCAGATCCTCATACTCAAAATCCACCTTGAGGATCTTTGAGCTCTCATGGATCAGCTTGTTCCTTAGGCGCAATAAGGATCTAGTGGGGCCTTCAAGGTCCTCGGTATTCAACCTCTTTCTAGCGAGCCCTCCTTTGGTCAAAAAATCCACCACCCTTTTCTTGGATGGGGACACCCCATATGGCTTAGGAAGTAAAGGGCTATATTTACCTTTGGAAAATTCAGCTTGGAGAGCGATGGGGGGGTCACTTTGGGGGGAATTGTCTAGAACATGACTGTAAATAATCTTAAACAAGCCCTGGTGAATGGGAAGGTTGGACCATTTCTTATTCCTACAGGAATTTATGGTGTAATTGATTGAATTAAATAGGAAGTGGAGAATACTGATTGGGTTTATGTCTCAAAAAAATTGACAAAGGCATAATGAAAACTGATGAGGACCTTCCCAGGGCCCTCAGTAGTATTGAATTCCATTAAGTTTTTCATAAAAAAATTCCATGGGATGGGGAGGTCAGTACACAGTAGAACGATTTTGGCTTCCTTGTAAATTTTGGAGTTATTCTTAAATTATTTGAGCTCCACATCCCAATTGTGCTTCTCCCTATGTATTGATATGTCCTTGACCACCTATCCCATGATTGTTTCTAGCAAACACACATCGATGAAAAAATCTCAACCATGAACCACCACCTTACCTGCATCCCATGACTCTAGGACTACCATCGTAATCTCGCACTCAACCCTAGAAAAAATATTGAAGAAAGGAGTGAAACCCCTCTCGATGAGGATGGCTTCTGCTAGGGGTTCCATCTCAACACAACTCAGCTCAATGTAAGTCATGGTAACCTCGTGAGCACCCTTGCAATCAACCACTTGGAAGTTATTGAGGCAAACTCTCTTACTCTCTGCTATAGGTGAAGAAACCTCTGGTGGATAACGAAGCTGGATCTTAGTAGAAGCAGAGATAAGCTTCTATATGTAATCTTAAATGGAATGTGAATTATCCTGGGGGATGGCACCATCCATAGGGGAGCACACCAAACTAGAGTGCACTTGGAGGATGGTCTACGTGGTACCCTTAATCAACAAAAATCTCATGCTAGAATTCAAGGATGTGTGACTGTTTGGATACCCATGCTTTGGAATCATGGGCATATTTGAAAGGGTAGGTATGTCGGGAAAGATAATACCTCCAAAATGGGTGACTTCGCTTAACACGTAATATGGGACCATCAAACGTTTGCATTGGGACCATACCCAACATTGATTGGCCTTCCTTTGGCAGGTGTGAACCACCTTGGTAATGTGCCCATTGAACCCACTACTGATACCATGCTTATCAAGGCTAACCACTCTCGAAAGCCTGACATGCCTAAAAATACAAAGATGAAATTTCCTCCTTGAAGCCAGATAACGAGGACCGCCTTTAATGATTTTTGGAAACATACACTTGAGCCTAGTGTTAATAATCCATGTCATCTATTTTCATTTTGAATTAGGATTTCCGCATCGTGTGACACTCCATGAGTCCATGTGATCAGCCTATCTGCATTAACCCCTTCATTTTCCAACCTGTTGACCACCATATTGGAATCTCTGAAAGAGTTTTGGACTACCGTGTCACTTCTAGAGCCAATCAGAATCCTAGCTTCTTTGATGCAAGCCTCAATCCTCCAAGGGAGGTTTTTGTTGTTTCTAAGGATGTTTATAATGTTGCTTGTCATATTAATTGTATTGTTGCTTGTTCATACTTGCATGACTGCTTTATCATATAGATTCTTGGGGATCTCACAATAATGGCAAGTGATAACACCTAGTTAGGTCATATATCACATGCATTGCACTCACACTAGGGCTCTGATGCCTAGCAAATCCCTAATCTATGGCCCATTTTTATGTATTTTTCACCCATTTGCCCATCCCATATTATTTCTTCTTCTCTTATATCCCTTGACCTTGAAATTTTCATTACTTCTATCTATCCAAGTCAAGGGATATAGTTTCTTTTTCTAGTATGTCCTTGTTCTTTGCATGTTTTCTTTCTTCTCTTCATCAAGACAAGGATATATGTTCTTCATCCATTTTTTATCTTCTTCTAACACAAGCACACACTCATATATTTTTGCTCTTAGTTTTGCTTTATCCAAAAATTTATTGCACACACCACACTCCTATCGGGTAGTACTCACTTTGACAAATCAATCACTTCATTTTAGCACCCGATAATGGATAACTACATGGCACGAGTGAGGGTTAGCCTCCATTCGACCATTTGCGAGCATACATCCTAGTGGGTATATCTCTTTTTTTCTTTGGATATCTTAGCAAGCACTACACCTATAACAAGTGTCGCTCCATGCTTGTTCATATTTTTTTTAGCATAACACCCTTTAAAAGATAACTTCATGGCCACACACAAGGGATAACCTCCATCTCGATAATTTTTAAGCATACATCCTTGCAAGGTTTTCCTTCCTTTTTTCTTCTTTGCTTTGACCTTTTGGTGCTTTATTTTCTTCATCTTCTTCTCTTATTTTTCCTTCCTTTATTTTGTTCATTCACTCATTCGTGCATGTCATATCATTTTGCATTTATTTTTTAGGTTTCATTTAGTCTTATTCATCCAATATGCATTGCTTTCATTATGTTTGTAATCATCGTCCATAATAAAACTTAAAAACAACCAAAAATTAATGCACACACATTTGAACACAACATAATAAAACCACAACATGATATTAATTGATCATTAGAGAACACATGTCATCTGGGTCGATGTGCCACAGTCCAAGCTTGACACACTCAAACCCTCCCTAGGGATATATGCCACAATTAAAAATTGGCATGTCACCCCGATCCTAGCCCTTTTCCTAGCTTTGAAACCTCCTCCTCTACTTCACCTACTAATGGTGGTCCTGGTCGAGGTATGTTCATGAGTCGTGCAGCTATCCATGATCAAGATTGTAACTGGATATATAATTGAAGGGAGGTCAATGGAGGTACCCTCTGCTCTACTAGCACTATCTAGAAGTACAATGCTTGGTAAAATGGCTCCCTCTATACCACTACGTCCCACATCTTCTTTGTCCTATGCAACTGCTCCTATAAGAGGTAAATCACCTTGCTTGGTTGGTTGTCCATCATAAAAACCATCCCCTCATCTTGGGCCTACTGGTGCTCCTACTATAGCCAACCCATCTCTCCCCTAAGGTGGATCAACTTGGATAATCTATGTACGAAGAGTGTTTATCTCCCCCTACATGGGGACCACTATTTTTGGTATTCCTATTCAATCCCCTTGTCTTATCATCCTGCTAGATCCCACCTATGTCATTGTAAGGATACCTCCAGTTGTCCTCCCCACCCCCAACCCAAAGAGATTGATGGTGGTCCTTTTGGAAGTCACCACCTCTACCCTAACTTGTACCCTAGCCTACCTATAAGGCTATGGAAACTATTCTCATTACTTTGTTATGTGCAAATTAGCCTCTCAGAGCGTCAACTGCACTTGTCAATCCATGAATTGGTGCCTATACACTAGCACTAATGGGAAGATCCTTGGGGAAATAATTTCCCTATACCATATCATATAGCCAAGGGCTACCTCGACATTGTCCACTCTAAGATTGATGTAGATGGGATCATCCAGATCCTCCTCCATAAACCTAGTGACATAAAGGTCCCCTATGACTCATAATGGATCCCTCCTCACCCTCATGTACCAATAATCCTTGAGGCCCAATATCTCTTGGAGAATTTTGAACTGTTGCTATACTTGGTCAAACTGATAAGAGCTCCAAATTGTCTCTCTATGTGTTGACCCACTAGATCCTCATAACTCCAACCAAACCCTCTCCATCCTCATTCCACATAAGGTGTAGATGCCATGGTTGCCATATCATTTTATGGTCCCATGGCTCATATACTACTTGTCTCCCAATGGCAGAATACCTGTGTATACCTAGTGTGTACGCTCTAGATCTTAGGACCACCTGTACCCTATTGGTCGCTCTAGGTCAGGTAGTGGCCCTAGTAGTGCATCTAGACTCTTTATGGTGATGTTATCCTAGCACCACACTTAGAGCAATTTTGTGCATGTCATTTGTACATGACATTGCACATTATCTTCTACAAACGGGACAACATATACGGGCCCCATGCAAACTACACCTATTGGTCTTGCATATTTTCTACTATTCCCACCATCTCCCATGGCAGGTTTTGTCAACCTATGTGGCACACTAGCAATCCTACCACCACTCTATAAAGCATAGTCATTAGTACCCCAATCCCATATCATCATGATAGGTCATCAACATGGAATCGGCTCTTACGAATCTCATGTGTAGTGTCACCCGTCAATCTCTCTTCTATCGCCTGTGGAACTTGTGACCTGTAAACCATCCTCAATTTGATGGGGATCCTTAATATGCACAACACATCCTCCAGTGTGATGGTCATCTCCCACATTGATAATTTAAATGTGGACAACTCTAGATACCACCGCTTTGCCAACGCTATCAGTAGTGCTCTATCAACCTCTACTCGAGGCATTTCTACTAAGTGCAGTTGCCCCACTACCCTAGTGTCTATATTTTTGCTAGAATGAGCTCCTAGAGTGCCTCCTAAAGGGTACTCGACTACCATTCCCTGCTTGCAAGGATATCATGCTACAATAAAAATAAAAAGATAAAAAAAATTCAACATTAAAACACTAAAAAGCAACCTACTTTTATTTTTATTTTATTTTTCATCGAATCCACACCTCGTGTCCTATAAGGTGCAAATTCATGAATCTGCACCCTATGTGGTATGAGGTACACATTAAATCATAGCTAGGTCAAATAAAATTTATGAGCGACTGTTAGATATATGCCCAGGTCTTGCTAAAATTCATAAAAAGAAGCTAAAAATGAACTAAAATCAATTTATAAATTGATATTATGGCTCTTACCTGTGCTTGGTCCACTGCTGCATTGACCTTACCCCTTGCAACTATTGCTTAGTGTGTGGGAAGCACCATCTTATTCTTTTATTCAGATCTCTTTTTTCTTTCTCACGCAATGAAAATGAATTAGGGTTTTCACCCCTTTTTGCTTTTTATTCCTCTTTTTTTCTCTCCTCTTTTTTTTACGTTTTTCATCATTTTCACTCTCTTTTATTTTGAATTTGTTGTTTCAAGTTTCCTTAGGAATTTTTCATTCCTTTTGAAACTCAAGGGGGCACCTTGGAATGAGAGGCATTAATGTCCCTAATACCTCAATTGCATGCAAATATATGAAGTGTTCAAAATGATACCATCTTGCACCACCCCTTTCTTCTAAACCGACCACCCATTTTCCCTCTTGTATTTGTTGTTATTTTTACCCATAAATGTCTACATATTTCTTTGACACATTTATTAGGCCATAAATGCATCAAAGAGGGGGAAAAATGTAGACACAAAAAATTGACCCACCCAAATGAGTCATTTTCCTTAGGTTCCTCTAGGAGGCTCCCAAACTTGTTAGGAACAAGTTTAGCCCATTTTTCTTGTGTTTTTCCTTTCTTTTCTTAACCTTGACTGAATATGTGCCCCGTAATTTATCAAGCGTGAATTTGGTAAAGTTAGGGTTTTTCTTCAAAAACCTAAATTTTAAGTTGACCCTTTTGGGACGTTTACCTAATCAAGGTTAAGTTTTGTTTTTCTCACCTCTTTACCCTCCAATTCCTCTATAAATACAGAGATTGGATCCCATTTTTTAAGCTAATAAGTGACCCAAGTTCTTCCTACAATCAAATTATCAAAGATTTCATGTAAAATTAGAGTTCTATTTCCTTCTAGTGCTTCTTAGTGCTTTGGTGTTCTATTGTTGATGTGGCTTGTGGTCTATTAATGGAGAAATCCTTGATGATGATTTATCTTCTTAAAGGAGGGGAGGTCTTCCAACTTTGCTATTGCTTCTTTCACAATATCTCTAGGTTATTTATTTGCATTCATTACTTTATTTATTCCATCATTATGTACCTTTTTTATGTTTTGATCTTTGTTTTAGGGGTTTTAAATCCTCTTGTATGAATCTGCACCCCGTATTCTATAGGGCATGGATTCGATGAAAGCTATGATTTCGCCCATCAAGCAGTCCTATGTCCATTTTGGCACTGTTATTGAATCCGCACTTGGTATCCTACAAGGCGTAGATTCGATCTATTTAATTTTTTGGATGACTGTTCATCCCAAAACCCTAGGGTTTCATTTTATGTACCTTTTACATTCTGCTTTGTCTCTATCTATGTTTTGTTTTGACTATAATCATTTTGTTTTACTTGCATTTCATTTTATATTAGCTTGGGGGCAATCATTTATCCCCAAAACCCTAGTTTAAATATTGCATTATTAGGTCCGAGGTGTAGACCAATTGGTTCATCCAAACCCCATAAGGGGGCGGAGGTCCAAGGTTCAAATATTGGGCCTCATCGGATTGAACGCTTGTCCCTTTCCTAGTGCTTTCAGTGGCGTAAAAGGTTTAAAATGATTGTGGCATGGTGGTTATAGGGGCAGACTGTGCGAAGATCTATGTGGTGGCTTCTGGGGCGGACAACACAGAATATTGTGGTGGCCATAAAAATACGAACAACCTACCCGGATTCGTGGTGGCTACCGATTCCACCATGTAAATTCAAAAAATAAATAAAATATGTATATATATATATATATATATATATATATATATTGCATTATTGATCAAGCTTTTGCATCCATTCTATTTGCATTCCATTTACTATTTCATGCTATCATATTTTGTTGTGTTTGTTTCAGAGGTCAAAGCTTATTTTACCCAGGTGTTGTAGGTGAGTTGGAGAGGAGAGGGAAATCCTCCAAGGGAGGTCCGATATTCAAATATCCACCCTACCAAAAAGTTGAATTGGGTACCCAAAATCCAATTGATAATGTTGGTGCAAGTAGGGTTGGGCGTGACTCCTGGGTGACTTTGATGGTGTAGAACCCCCTAGTCGTGATATTTCAGACCAAGGTGGCCCTGCAAAGGATTTTTTGCTTAAAAAAAACTTATTTTTATTATGAATGATCAACTAAAAGGACCAAGGGAGCTTGACTATTTTGCCTCCAAGCTTATTCTAATAACGGCTTAAGTAGGCTCCCAAATGCTGGCCATATTTTCTAGATTTCATGAAGCTATTTCATAGATTTGAGGCTGTGGGATATTCTGGATGTAAGACAAATCTTGGATCAAACACCAGATTAGATAAGTGCACTAAATAAAACTTTTATGTCATGTGTTGTTTGTTTTTTTATATTTTCTACTCACACCTAAGTCATAAGTAAAAAGGAAACATATTTGATTAGTTTCTAGGCATTTGAAGGAATAAGAGCATATAATGTGCATCTAGGGTTTATCCTTGTTTGTGCATTTCACTTGTGCCCTTGTTCAAAGAGATATTTTTATTTATTGCAACCTAGGGTTAGAAAATATTGAATACAAGAATCATACTAGGGTTAGACATTGTCTTCTTGCATCTCATGTATCTTGCATCATTATTTCATCTTGCATATTTAATTTAGAGAGACCAAACATAGGTGGTTGTTTAAATTGAATACATCAAACATTTCCACCCCAAACTTGGAGCGAGTCCTAAAACCATTCTTGATGAACCCATTCTTTTGTGTCCTTGAGTGTAGAGAATATAACACACCCCACGATTCACCTTGGCTTCCAACAGATCTAACCGAGAATCGTATGCAATAGGGTATTTTTCTCCCTCTACAACATATATATAAGAGTTATGATTATTTTCCTTCTATCTCATTCTTTATGTATGTTTAAATTTACATGGAAACCTCATGACTAGTATATGTCCCTTCCTTGTACGAATTTCTTAAGAAATATGTATACTACAATGGAACCATGTTTATTTTCCTAGCATGGTTGACTCATGTGTTTATTCATCCCATTAATGCATAGATAAAATTCATTATTCTTGGAGTATCACCACTCATAGGCTAGGTTGGTTAGTTTTTAATACTTTCATTTACTATTTTGTTTCATCCCTTTTCCTAGACAAGACTTGATAGACTAGGCTAATTTAGGATGAAGGGCATTAAGAACACACCCAAAAAAGGAGCCAACCTTGGTAAAAAATGAAACCTATAGGTCATCCTCAGAGTCACATTCCATTCTCCCTAGAGTTTCCAAAACTATACACTCCACGCGAGGTGTAGGTACTAGACACACTTGACAATCATAATAGGTGGTCATAGTATTGAAACATGAACTCAAGAAAATCTAGTTTCCAATAATCCAAAATGGCATACCTAGTGGGATGAATCACAAAATATTAGAGTAAGACATTTTTTAAAATCTTAGTTTTTTTTTTTTAAGCATATGCAAAGCTCACTTGGTGACTCCACTATTTGAAAAACTCATCGAGTAGCAACTCCATTATTTTGAAGGTAAATCGAATGATGTATGAGCTTTAGATCTATCACAAGGTTCAATATGAGGGTAAGCGCATGGTTGATGTTTCCACTACTAAATCCCAAAAATAGAAGGAGAGGCAATAGTAGAAGATGGTTGTAGCCTAGAACCAACAGTAGAGAAGGATATCAGTGTGGAACGACAAAGACCCATCATAGCCACCAACTGACCTGCTTCATGGGATGATATTCTACTCTCGACATTAATGTCTCTACCACTCTTTATTGGGAAATATTCCATAAATACAATCGAGCACCTCCAACATATGGTCAATTTTTGCAGACTATACAAAATTGATCATTAGAACGTGGTACTTGAGCTACTAGTAACTTATTTCAGGGAAAAGGTAAGAGAATGGTACATATTCCTCTCCCTAAACTCCATTGTTGATTATAATTATCTCATAAACTTGTTGGCATATAGGTTTGAAAAAGAGTGAATGGGGTGTCCCTCTTAGATCAATTAACTTTCGTCAAGAGGGCTCCTATGAAAGCCATGGATGACTTCAACTCTAGATTTCATAAAACCTAGTAGAGGATCCCTGATGAAATCGGGTCATAAGGTATGGATTTTATTTATTATCTAAAGGTTGTTCATTTATATATAGCTATTATGGTGAAATCTAGAGGAGGAAACACCTACTAAAAGCATATAAGATAACCTCTTAAGTTGAGAGGGACCTAGTCCAAATAGGAAGGCTAGATCCTAGACCCCCACCTCATTTTTTCTTAAAATTCAACCACCCTACCATCCTCCACCCACTATGCAACCCACCATATTTTATTCATCCCTTACCATAAATCTGGTCTCGCTATAAACTCCCTCTCTACCTATAGGTCAAATTTTTAATCACTTCCATACTGTAGAGATGGAGGAGTTGCTAAAAAAATTTAGGGCATTGTCCAATAAAATTGTAATGCTTAAGCATCAATAGAACGCCATAATATTCTTGTACGAAGGTGCCCTTCCCCCCTTTAAATAAAGCAATCAGAGTTACCAACCTCTTTCTAATGGTCATCAAAAGCATCCTCTACAACCTTTTTGGGTGTTCATTCAAACCCAAGACTTAGAGTAAGAAATCTCCCCCATATCGGTCTCATTGTACCCATCATCACATAATTTGGTTAGGGATATTGTACTATATCAAAACAACCATGTTCAAGTTTTGCATGCCTAGAAAGATTCATATTTAGATCCTTGTTGTTCTAACTATGACAAATATTGAAAGGTTGCATCCCTTGTAACTCAGTATGCCTACTACCAACCTACCCCATAAAATCTAAGGTCAACTTCTCAAGGCTCTACCTTAGTCACTGCTTGAGGACTCAATACTAGACCACCAAAACAAACATTGATGACTTGGGATGAACTTGAGGTCTACACTAGCCCTAATAGGACCAAAGCTTCAATGAGTGGCACAGCACACATGCAATATGGTAACCCCATTGGAAAACCAAAATATTAAGCTGAGTAGTGCTATCAAAACATGATCAAGGAGCTAGTCCTCAAAAAAGGAAGGATATCAAGACCCACCAGAATTAGCATCATCAAAAACCTGAAGGAGAATTCATCAAAATTAAATGTATGTGATGCTTTGCTAAACCCCAAACTTACCCCAAAGAAGGTATCCTAAGCAGATTCAAATGTCTAGTTTGAGATTTAGTTCAAGGTAAACTGGTCCCTAAAATGGGCATAGAGCACACTTGGACTAGTCCTATAGTACTACACCTAGATGAAACCCCATTCTAGGCAATAAGAGTGGTAAAGAACCTCTTGATGGTGTGGCATAGAATTTTGGATGTCCCAACGATAGAAGTGATAGTAGTGAATCTTCCTCTATGATTTGGGCTACCCCATCTAAGGATTTCATAATAAATATTGAGAAGAACCTATCTCCAAACTATACTCACATGGGAATTCCATACAAGGGAAGGAAGATTTGAATAAATTTGGAGGAGACCTTTCCCTATCACATGGATAATTTAGAAAAGTAAAATGTCATTTCAATCAAGGACAACCTTAAGTACCCCCAAGTCATGATTGAGAAACATACAAAAACTTATAGGGATAGACAAAGGAGTGGCCAATAGGTGGTGAGATTCTCTTGCTCAAATTTAGTGAAATAATCCATGTGAGTAACAAATCATCACTCATTGAGACCTGACATCCATCGAATCCTTATTGCAATAAGTCACATGTTCAAGATGATGAAATATGAGAGAAATGAAAATTTGGATCTCTTGGGTCTATACACTATAGGTTCCAATGAAGGAACTCTATGTGAACATTTGGTATGCAAAATATGCCAAAATCATGTATCATATTGTAAATATATGGAATTTGTAAATAAATCTAACTAAATGTAGGCATCATATAGCCATTGGCTAAGGTAGGTAGTGGAATTTAAGAAGGGGAAGTAAGTCAAGATGCCCATGTAAAGCAAATTTTGAGAAATGCACCAAGTGATTCATGTGAGTGGTTAGGGCAAGGTAATATGAGTCAAGAGGCATAGGAAGAGATAATTGCCATGATTGAACATGAGGTAAAATGGCAAAAAATCATGTCTCTATTGATTTAGCTATGTTGAGGGGATCACATCCCATTGAATTGCTAGGCAAGAAACAATAGGCTAGTTAGTTTTTATTACTTTCCTTTACTACTTTTCTCTCATATATTTTCCCAAACAATACTTGGTAGACTAGGCTTGATTAGAAAGAAGTGCACCAAGAACACGCCTAGACAAGGAGCTAGTCTTAGTTAAAAAAAAATTTGATATCATCCTCGAAGCCACATCCCATACTCCTTGAACTTTCCAAAACTATGTGCTCCATGCAAGGTGTAGGCACCGGATGCACCCGAAAATCATAACGGGTGGTCACAATATCAAAGCATGAATTGGAGCAAATTTGATTCCCAAAAAAACTAGCACACACGATGGGAAGAATCACACAACATTAGAATAAGACCTTGGTTAAAGTCTTAGTTATTTTCTTTTGAAGCATATGTAAAAATAACCTAGCAACTCCATTGTTTGATGGAAGGACTCATCCGGTGACTAATATACTATTTTGAAGGTAAAACCAATGATATATGAGCTCTAGGTCTATCACAAGGTCCAATATAAGTGTCAACCCATTGTTGCTACTTCCACTAATGAATCACATACCTATAAGGAGAGGTAATAGTAGAAAATGGCTATAGCCTAGAACTAGCAACACATAAGGCTACTAACATGGAATGACAAAGACCCATCATAGCCATCAAAACCACTTGCTACATGGTATGAGATTTCAGTCTTGGCATTAAAGTCTCTATTGGCTTTTTAAGCCTTACTATCACAAAATATCATAGGTCCCAATAAAAAAAACCACAATTTAAAAGGTCAAAATATCAATAATGAAGAGTAGAATAATAAATGAGCAATTTAATATGTATATCAAGGCCTATATGATACTAAAATAAACATTCACTTATGTAAAAAATATGAATGTAAATGGCCTTAGTCATTCATGAACTATACATGAAGAAAACTTACAATATTAATTGCTCAAAAATCCGTATACAAGCTTTATTTACTTTTATTCTACTTACAAGTAGAGAATTAGATATTCATATTCTTACAATTCATGGAGCTTTGTCTCCATAATATAGATATAGAAGATAACTTTTCAGATACTTGACTATTTCTCTCCATATGACAAGTACCATGACCTTTGGCTTATTATCTTACCACTTGCACTCCTAATCTAAGACTTGTGAATATTCTTATATACAAGACACTTGTGCACATGCTTGCACTCTAACTTACATGACACTTGTACATTTCTTGCACATTTTTTTAATTTACATGGTGGAATCGATAGCCGACACGAATCTAGGCAGGATATTCATATTTTTTATGGCCACCATAGTATTCTGCGTTGTCCACCCTGGAAGACGCCACACAGACCTTCGTGCAGTCCATCCCTATAACCACCATGCCATAATAATTTTAAACCTTTTAAATCATTGAAAGCACTAGGAAAGGGACAAGCGTTCAGTCTGACGAGGCTTGAGATTTGAACCTTGGAACTCCACCCCCCTTATGGGATTTGGTTGAACATTTCTTGCACATTTACACTTACATAAAAGGGAAAATATAAATCACACATTTAAACTATAGACTTAACCCTAATCTATTACATATTTACAATTGTGCCATGAAGGTACCATGGGGTATATTAACATGTACCAAATAATGTAATATTCCTCAATGCCCCATGTATTACATTATTTGATTATTGAAGTCTTTAGTCTTCAATATTGGTCTTTGTCTTTGTTTTCAATCTTCATATGACCTTGCATTGTTTATGAACCTCTGCTTGAGTTGCATTTTTATCTTCTTCGAGATCAGCTCTGAGTTCTCCATCTTCATTATTTACATCTCCAGTCTTTGTATCTTATTTAACTAATTTACAAACCGCTTGAGATTTTTCTTTGGCCTTTGATATATATGATTCATTTTTTATTACTTTGTACTATAAATTTAGATAATGTTTATTCATTTTTATTTTCCTTGTTTTCTTAATATTTTATCATAAAATGTTCTACCTTCAATTTTGTTTTGCATTTTAGATATTGAACACTTTGTTCTGTTGTTTAAAGTTGCTTCAGAATTTTTTTTAAAAAAGTTTGTATAATTTGAATAATAGCATCCTTTCAAATCTTCCACAATATTTTTCTTTGTGCCAACAAAACGCTAGGGAATTAGACTTTCTTTCACAAAATTTACATGGATAAAGACTCTAACAATTAGCTTTTTCATGAACAATTCTATTGCAATAATTCCACTTCAACTTAATGTAATTCCCTTTATTTGGTTTATGCTTCCTTGCTAGTCCTTCAAGTTCTTTTGTCTTATTAATAAAATGACATATCCATTGATGCACTATTAAGGCTATTCTTTCTTTATTTTCCTTATAAATGAGTTGTATATTTTTGCAATCTATGGCACTCTGAGTAGTTATAGAATTTGGTTTTGTTAAACTACCAGATTGTGATCTTGTAGTGATAAGATCTAGTTTTGAATTCTTAAGTGTATTTTGGAACCATTATGGTATATTTTTGTTTTTATCAAGATCATCTATTGAGTTTTGAGGATAAAAAATTTAATTTGTTCACAATTTCTTCACTATCTTTACTGAATGTATTTATAATAATTTATTTCCTGATGATCAATTTCATTCCTTGGAAGTAGTAAACCTTATCTCTCAAATTAAGAAATAACTCAAATATAAAATTTACAAATTTTTAACCTTTGATGTAGAAAGCCTTTTAATTCCCTGTTAAATTAAATTTGCAAATTTTCAAATAAATAAAGTATCTTAAAAAATTTAAATGAAAATTTTTGTTATTTCAAAAAATTCAAACCTTATAACTCCTTTTTATAAATCAAATCTTAAAAATCCATCTAAAGAACTTTAAGTCTTAAAAATAATTTCAAGAGTAAAACTTAAAATTTAAATCATTATAACTCCTTCAATAATAAATCAAGTCCTTAAATAAACCTTATTTTCCCAATGAGTTTACACATGTTTTTATGAGGGATCATGGTCTCCTCATACTAAGTGGGGTTTGAACCTTGGACCTCTCAAAGAGAAGTCAAAGCCCTTACCATTGTAGTAAGCTTGTATTTTTACTTAAATAAACCTTACTACTCCATATCTTTCAATAATTAAATAATCAAATAATGCATTAAACCTTATCTTTGCTATTTTCAAACTAAGTCAAACAATTAGTTCCCTCCAAATACCAAAAATGGTGCATAAAATTATTGAATTAGTAACACTGGATGCTACCTGGATAATTTGGCGATATTCATGTTGCACTCCTTTTGTTGGACAATGTATCATTTCTAACTTGAAATTTGTTTAAGTTTTTGATGCTTGGACTTCTCTTCACCCATTCATTTCCTCTATGCTCTGCTCACTCAAAGATTGATGGTGCCTTTGGTAATATGAACTCAATCGAGTAATAGCAATACTTTCTCTTGCTTGTTTAGATGCCAACGTATCTGATTGTTGTATCTTTGAATAATGCTTGGTTCAATTTAATATTTAGGTATATGCTTCTAGGTAGTAGCACTCCATTCTCGTAATACTTCTAGACTATGATGCTTTGCTATTGGACTGGTGCTCTCGTATGAATAGCTCTAGTTCAAATGCCCTTTGTGTTAAATTTTGATGGGAGGTAGTATGACCACAATATGTAAAATAACTAATCTGAGATGAATGTAAGCTAATGGCACAATAATATGCAGGAAATTAATAAGATGAACATCTACAAATAACTCAAAAATATGCCATTAATGAAAGTGATAAAAATAGTACAATGCTATATAATGGAGGACATGAACACTCCATGTATAGATATGAAAATACTACATTGTACCATACTACTAAACTATAACACACACTCTTTATATTCACTTCCTCTCTTAAACAACTCACTATGAGATCTTTATATACAAATATAAATTTCTTGGCCCTTACTCCACCTAGGATTTATGTACATGTGGACTACATGCACATTTACAACTTGCATATTGACACTTGTGCATTTATTACAATACTTGAAGTAACTAACTTCACTCGAAAGTAAACTCCTACTCTAGCTATGTACCAAATGTGGTAAATTTACATAACCCAAATGATGTAATATACTCTAACACCCCCTTGTATTACATTATTTGGGTATTGAAGACTTTAGTCTTTAATATGGATCTTCATCTTCTTCATCTTGATCAAATATTTCTTCTATAGATTGTAGATGACCAAGTAATGCATAGTGTAGCTGACCTCTCATCCTTTTAATTTTGAACCTTCTATTTCTTCTTATGTTGTTATGATATATAGGTTCTTCATTCTCTTCAATATGCTCCTCAGGAACAACATTAGTATTATTTTGAAACACAACAATATCTTGTGAGGTTTTGATAGAATATAGAGCATATATATTTATATGGATTGATCTGGTAGCTTCAAATTTATTTTGATGTATAATAAGACACATGTTAGCTCCATTTATGTATTTAAAGTTAATCTTCTTTTTATTTTCTACTAACTTAGATACTGAGATGAGATTAGATGCTAGTCTAGGAACATACATCACATCATGTAGCAGAAAGTTTAGAAACAATTTACTAGGTGAAACACACCTGTATCCATGTATATGATAGTTATCATCATCTACAACTTTCAACTTATAGTTGTTAGTGATCTCAAGACAATCAAACCAATGTATATTTCCTATCATGTGGTGGCTTGCTCCTAAATCAATATACCAAATGTCCTTTTCACTTTGACCTATGAAATTATTTGAACTTGAAGTAATTTTGCATATTTGATATGGTATATTGGATAGATTCTGATCTTGAGTCCTTTTGTAGTATGTATTATGATGAAATATCTCTCTTCTTGCTTTATCCATTGTAGTGTATGAAAGGATCCTTTTAATACCTTCAGATAGATTCCTTGAAGTAGTCTACCTTATGACTCCCTAGTGATTAGAATAAGTTATAAGATTAATAAAGTGCATAGTAAATAATAGTTCACCTTTTGAGTTGATTTTGTAATGTTTTGTAAATAATAATAATCAACTTTTATTTCACCTTATCTCTCCTAATGAATTATGCACTTAATTTGAAGTTCTCTACAGTTGGATTTCTTTTATCTCTTTAGTATGAGTATGAGACAAGATTAAGTATATAATTCCAACTTATTTAAGTAAATGATGAACTTATTTTTATAGCCCTTGATACTAATAGTTTAATGTTTCTAAATTCCAATAATTTATTTTGTGTAGTATTCCTTAGAACTCCCAAATTTGGAATATTAGAAAACAATAATATTTGCAATAATAGACTTTAATTTTTCTTTTATATGTATATAAATCTCCTTTACTTTTGTTTTATATGTATGGTTGATTTTGCTATTATTTCCAAGGTAAATAATAGAATAGTTTCAACCTTATATTATACTCCTTATAACTCCTTAATGAAAGCAATTTGATTAAGGTAAAACCCTTACCTTTATAATTCTCCAACTCCTAAGTAATGAACATTGGACGTTGTATTACTGTGCGTTGCTCTCCTTCTATGGAAGACATATGACAATGGCAATGATTATTAAATGCAAATTTGACCCTTTTGGTAACATTGACCTCGATTCTTTAATGCAGTTCGCTCCTCTTTCATTGTGTATGGATACTCTTTTCAACTCACTATGGATACACTATTCTCCTCCTTGAGTTTAGGTGCTTTAAATAGCATGAACATCTCTTGACGTTGGAAAAGTATCACTTGGGAGTTACATTAGGTTTCTTCAATGCTTAATCCTCCTTGTAATACGTTGATGCTCTCATACTTGGTATATTCGTTGCTCGTATATGAGGATGGCAGATAGATATTATAGTCTCTTAAAATATTGGTCAATGATTCTTAAACACTCTTAGTTGGATGAAATGATTAGTACACCTTTCACTCATTTGAAATATGCCTTAACACTTCCAAGATGATTTTTATGACTTTTTAGATGCTCTCTCCCTACATAGGTGTTATGTAACACTCTCTTTTGATCTACCAAGTGTCACTTGCACGTGAGGACGTCTTCAAATTCTCATTTCCTTTAGTATTTATTCTCCAATGGGTGCAAGTTGTGTAATCTTGGATTCAAAAATTTTCTTATTCTTGCCAGTGAGTGCAAGCTTGTGCATTTTCCAACAAATTATGATTGTATTCTCCTCAAGGTTGGCTTCAGCTATGGTATTTCTAGGATGCTCCAACACTATCCTCTTGGTGAATGATATGGCTTCAATCGATGGTTGCTTTGATCACTCCTTTCGTAGCTGGTGATTCATCTCCAATCGATGATAGATTTTGATAGATTTTGTTGGCATTTTTCCCACATGATCAATTGGGTAATGTATTCCTTATTCACCTCTTGATGTTATGTAATCTATGCTTGGTTAACCTTAGAGCTATCTACCTTACACAAGTGCTATGCCTCCCTTTATGTGTTGTAGGCTCTTATTACGTAGGCACTGATTTTGTGTTTCTATACACCTTCATACTTCAACTTATGAGCCTTTTATGGCTCAATTTCTTTGCCTAGATATCTAACCCCTTGACATCGATGATATAGCTACTTATGGCTATATAATTCTAGCCAATGTAATGCCTTTGAATGGTTGTTTAAAGTATAAGTATGGTGTTCCTTTCTTACTATAAATATTAGTTGTAGTAGTTAAGATAATGTACCTTAAATTGCACCAAGTTTTGGACTGAAATTCTCCTTTTCGAAGCTCTCTAACTTTTCTAGTAAGGTAACTTCTTGAGAACAAATGTTGCCTTACTTACTAGACAACACTAACCTCTAATTTATCCACTTGGATAACTTAGTAAGAATGAATCCCAATATGCAACTAATGTGCTATTCAAGAGTTTTAACTTTGCATGATTTTTTACTTTAATTAAAGTATAGTGCAATAATAATGAACTCTCAAGTTAACTCGAAGTATGCACCATTTTCACTATAACTTAAAATACTTAATGCACCTTGAATATCTATAACTTGATGTATTTAGTGCATCTTAATTTTTTTTTAAGAACAACTAGTATAGTGTAATATTGATTTCACCTTATTACTCCTTCAAATGAACCTTAAATCATGCACTAGTAATTGCTCCTAAATGAACTATAATTTCTATAACTTAATATAGTCTTATTTGTTGTAACTAAATAATAGGAAGATGATCTAACTCATATTTTAATGTGCAGCTATAAACCTTAAAATAACTTTCTTCTACACTTCTTTTTGAAGACTTTAAAATGAATCCACTCCTTGCAACTTTCACTTCAATAAGGTGATTAATGAATCCCTTAATAAATTGTAGTTTAAAGTTCAACTAATGAACCTTATGCACCCAAGTTTTTACCTTTAATAACTCTTAAGGATGGTGGATGTCTTGGTGATTTGATTCACCAAATTTCTACCCTTGACTTGATGATCTTGCAACTCTTATTGGTTGTCTACAAAAACTTCTTAACTCACCAATTCATAGCTTGGTAAGTCCTCTATCTTGTTGCTTTAAAATGTAGTATGGTGGTTTTGATTAACCTTCATAATGGACTTTGTAACTTTTGAAGCTTTGCAACTAGTAATGTTGTCCCAATTGCTGCTTTCTCATAGTCAATTTCTATACTAAAATATTATCCTTGAAACTAAAAATTTTGGCAGGGAATTCCCTCAAATCACAGTTGAGTTTTTCCTTCAAGAACATTTTAATATTTTACTGAAGATTCAACAAACCCCTATCTTTGAATGAGCCTTCTAGCCTTCAATGACAATATTCAAACCTTTTAGGTTTGGTAGTAAATTTAGGCTCCTATCTCCTTCAACCTCCTTGTAAAATTTTGACTTCAATATTAGCCCTCTTCTCAATAATTTGAATGTCTTCAGGTCTTCAGCAATCTCCTCCAAAATTTGGAACTCCTTGCCAAATTCTTCTTCTTTTGGGATTGTTTTTGGATGGCAATAATTATCCCAAATTTTTCTCTGTCAATTACTTCTCCTTGTTGGTATATTTCTTCAATGAGTTCTCCTAGGAACTCCTTAAATGACCTTCTTTGAATTTTGAACTAAGGATCTCCAATAATTCTTCTTTTTTCTCCTTGAGACCTCACCAAGGTATTCAATCTCGTAGCTTCTTTGGTCTTCCAAATGAGACATTTCCTTCAACCTTCTATTATGGAAGTGTTGGTAATGAGATATTCCTCTCAAATATATGAAATTTGTTGCTACTAGAATTGTAGAATAGGACCTTGTTGGTCCTTCTTTATTTCTATAATATATAGGTTTTAATGAAGATCACCAACCTCCAATCTTCCAGAACTGTTTCGTAACTAGACCTTCTAAGGGCCTCTTCAACTTCTTTAGGTTGATTTCTTTAATTTGTTGTCTGCAGTATTTAATGGCTATCACCAACCTCCAATATTATTTTTAACTCTTCTATAGAGTCTCTTGAATCAACTATAAGGCTACTATGGCCTTCTCTTCTTATGCAATATCTCGTAATGGCACCTTTCTCAGATCTCTAAAATATTCAATCTTCTACTTGTTGCTGCAAGTGTTGGAATGATTCTAACGAAGATATTCTTCCTAGCTATATGTATGAAGCTTCCTGAATCTCTTGAATCTCTTTTTCCTGCAACAAGATGTTAGAAGTTGAAATGTATGACACTCTTAAATCTAGAGATGATTAATCTTCACTAGTTGATTTGTCAATCTAGTGGAATCCATGTTGAGTCCTAGTCTTCATGAGTTTTTCTATAACCCTGTAGAAAGACTCTAGTCAAATGTAATCTCAAAAATTATGATCTACCATGCACTCTAATACCACTGTTAGCTTTTGATGGGAGGTAGTATGACAACTATATCAAATGTCCAACTTTTCTTCTAAGTTGATCCACTGTTAGCTAATGAGTCATATTTTTCACTGGTTTTTCTTCAACCAAGTGGAAATAACCTAGCATTCAAATTAGGGTGATTTTTTCTTATCCCCTCAATTTCTACTCAATTAGACCTTTAAAAATAGATTCCAAATTTACGATACCTTCAAAGTGGACAGACTCTAAATTAACTTCATCAAAAATAGAAAAAGTTAAATATTGATAATGGTGGCTAATAAAATAATTCTATAAAAAATGGATAGAGTCAGGTGGTAGCTCTAATACCATTGTTGGATTTTTAAGCCTTACTACCACAAAATATCATAGATCCCAATATTAAGAATACACAATATTAAAGGTCAAAATATCAATAATGAAGAGTAGAATAATATATGAGCAATTGAATATGTATATCAAGGCCTATATAATACTAAAATAAGCATTCAATTATATAATAAAATATGAATGTAAATAGGTAGATAGGTTTGAAAAAAAGTGAATGAGGCATCCCTCCTAGACCAATTAACGATAATCAAGAGAGCTCTTATGGAATACATGGATGACTTCAAATCTAGATTTCATAAAACTTGGTAGAGGATATTTGATGAAATTAGGCCACCTCTAGGTATGGCTTTTATTTATTATATAAGGTTATTCATTCAGATATAGATACGATGGTGAAATATAGAGAAGAAAACATTCTATTGGAAGCCTATCCAATGGCCTCTCAATTTGAGAGGGACCTTATCCAAATAGAAAAGCTGGATCCTACATGCCCACGATATTTTTTTCCTAAAATTCATCCACCCTACCATCCTCCACCAACTGTACAACCCACCACATTTCATTTGTCCCCTACCATAAATCCAACCCCAATACAAACTCCCTCTCTACCCACAAGTCAATTTGGTAATGAATCCTAGACCATAGAGATAGAGTAGTTGCAAAATAATGTTAGGGTACTATCCAATAAAATTATAATACTTAAGTGTCAATCGAATGCCCTAATGTTCTTGTACTAATGTACTCCTCACCCCTTTCAAAAAAGTAGCCAAAGGTACTAGCCTTCTCCTAATGGTTATCAAAAATACCCTCCATAGTATTTTTAGGGATCCAATCAAACCCAAGACTCAAAGCAATAAACTGCCTCCATCCTAGTCCCCATTGCAACCATCATTTCATAATCTAGTTAGGGATACCACACTAGCTCAAAAAAACTATGTTTAAGATTCACATGCTTGAAAATATTCATATTTAGATCCTTGTTATTCTAGATATGAAAACTCCCAAAAGGCTACATCTCCCATAGATTAGTTCACCTACCACCAACCTACCCCATAAACTCCAAGACCAACTTCTCAAGGCTCTACCTCAAACATTGTCTGAGGCCTCAATACTAGACCACCAAAATAAACATTGATGACTTGGGATGAATATGAGGTCTACACCGACCCTAGTAGGACGAATGCTCTAAATATTGACAAAGTATAAGTGCAATATTTTAAACCAATTATAAAACCAAAAGAGGAATCCAAGTAGCACTATTGAAGGAGGATAAAGGAGCTAGTCCTGGAGAAAGGAAGGATATTGTGACCCACCAGAATCAGCATCACCAAAAATCTAAAGGAGAATCCATTAGAAGTCAACATATGTGATACTTTTCTAAACCCCAAACTTACCCTAAATAAGGCATTCCCAAGTAGACCTAGATGTCTAGTTTTAAGTCTAGTTCAAAGCCAATAGGTCTCTAGAATGGGCATGGAGTACACTCAAACTAGTCCTTGTGTTCTACATCTAGATAGGACCTCAGTCTAGGTGATAGTAGTGGTGGAGAACCTCCCAATGGTGTATAATATGCTTTTAGATGTCCCAATGATTGAATAAGTGGTAGTGGTGGATCTTCCTTTATTATTTGGGTTGCCCTTGTCTATGATTTTTGTGATAAGGCTTGAGTGGAACCTATCCTAAAACCATAATCACATAGAAATATATTACATGGGAAGGAAGGTTCTACTAAATATGGAAGGGCCTTTTCCCTAATACATGGAGAACCTTGAAAAGCAAAATTTCCACTCGATCAAGGACAACCCTGAGTACTCCTATTTGATGATCGAGTAGCATCCAAAAAACTCAAAGTGGAAGATAGAGGAGTGGCCAATATATGATGAGATTCATATGCTTAAACTTAGTGCAACAGTCCATGTGGATGTAGGAACTCATTATTTATTGATACTAGATATCCACTGACTCCTTGTTGCAAAATGTTGCATGCTCAAGGTGATGAAAGATGATAGTGATAAATATTTAGATCGCTCTGGTCTAGACACTACAAGTTATGATGAAGAAACTCCATGTGAAAAATATGGCATGTAAAATGTGCCATAATTATGTATCATATTTTAAATAGGTGATATTTATATATAAATCTTACTAAAGCTAGGCATCATATAGCCACTAGCTAAGGTAGGTAGTGGCATGTAAGAAGGGGAAGTAAGTCAAGATGCCCACATAAAACAAATTTTGAGAAATATTCCAAGTGATTCATGTGAGCAGTTAGGGGAAGGTCACATGATTCAAGAGGCCTAGGAAGAGATAACTTCCATGATTGAATACAATTTAAAATGATAAAAAATCATGTCTCTACTGATTCAGCTATACTGATGGAATCACATCCATTCAACTAGTTACATAAGAAACAATAGGGTAGAGGACTTTAGGTGACTTTCCTATAGCAAGATAAGTCTACCAAAGGGGGGAGTTTCTATGTAATATCTCACAAGCTCCCAAGCATGAATACACTTCAATATATTCCTCTCTTATCCCTCAAGCTCAAAATTCCCTAGATTTTTTTCCATAGATTCCATGCCCAATAGATAAGGCTACAACTTTGGGTTATTTACCTCATATAAGCATAAGCTCTTTGTGAGTTTCCAAACTATAATAAAATTTAACTACAATAGGAAAATATTGTCTAAAGAAGGAATTTAAGAGGGATTGATATCTAGATTCAAGTAGGATGGGAGGACCAACATATCCTTCTATCTATGAAGTAGTTGATGTGAGGAAGATGATTAGAATGTCAATGAAGGAGAGTTTACAATGAAAGCTACTAGCAAGATCAAATATCCTTATGCCAAAGGTGATGTTGACCACCCAAAATTGATATAAAGAGAATAATAGCCTTTTCAATGGTAATAAAGCCAAGCCCTGCCACAAGAAAGAACCTCCAAGCCTTTCTAGTGGTAACTAAAAGGGCTTCACCATTGACATGGTTTCTATCTACTCTATGGACCTAGATCCTTCCCTTAATTATATGGGTAGGTTAAAAAACTAAACCACCCTCTTTTGGTAATTGGGTTTCAAAGCAACATGTATCCTAATTGGGTTTCAAAGCAACATGTATCCTGGAGTGGTTGCAAAAGGGTGCCATCATCATGTCCATGAAATGAAACCCAAGTATCAAAGACTAAGAAATGAAAAGGGATAATGTCTATAGGGTTGAGGTTGATAATATTTTCAAATCTCCTAGGCCATATAAAGGTCCCCACAAATTTCACGGTAAAATGCATAGGGGAATAGATTGGCTAAGCTAGACAAATAGACTAGTTTAGGGCACACTCACTGAATAAAAATTTTGGTATCCCCTATGAAGAGGCAACTCCAAAGCATAAAAAATCAAACAATGAGTAGAATGGTTGAAAAACCAACATCAACTAGATAGAGAAATCATCTAGAATATGACAATAAAAGCCTTGTTAAAAAGGGTTGGTCCTGAATCTTCAATGTATAGAACAACACAACCAAAACAACCAGGTGCTTAGATATGGTATTAGACTAGGGTATGATCCTTAAGTCTAGTAATCTAACCTAAAAGATAAAATATGATAGGATAAAGTAAATTGATGAGCATGACATGGTTTGAAGAGCCACATCACATGTAAGGACATGATCATTGGAGGATTGAACAATAAATGGTTGACGTAGATGTAAACCAGATCCGATCAAAGGCCAAACAAAATAGCGAATTGATAGCTCAAGTGAGCATGAAGGTGGAACCCACATTATCTTAGGATAAAAAAAAAGGATTCCTTAGTAAGAAAAGGCTAATGTCATCTAAGATCAAGTTTCCATGAAGAAGAGCATCCATTAAATACATCTCTTGAGAATGCCACCTCGTCTATTTGGCATTTAAGATGATGAGTCCTGAAATCAACTCTAGGTCTACCTAAAATTAATGTAGCATGGTATCTTGAGAACAAAAACCAAGGAAGATAGGCATTTATACTAAAGGAAATTTTCTAAGAAATTTAGAATTTAGAATTTAGAATTAGGCTATATAAATAGCCTATTTTGTAACTTAGAAAGAGAAAGAATGTCAATTTATCATGTCTAGTATCTAGCTCAAGTAGATTTCTCTCATTTTATCCTATGTATTGAACTAGACTCAAGCCCTGAGTAAATTCATGTATAGATCCTTTTGATCTCTTTAATTTTAGCATATGTATTTGGCTTATTAAAATATATATAGAAGTGTTGTAACTATTTGCCTTCTGTATCATTTTTTGTGTATGCGTAAATTTGCAATGGAATGTCATGACTATTATCTATCCCTTGTGTGAATTTCTTAATAAATATACATTGATGCAATGGAATCATGTTCACTTTGCTAGCATGGTTGACTTGTGTTCATTCATCCTATCAATGCATAGAGAACATTCATTATTCTTGGTGCATCACCATTATTAGGCTATGCTAGTTAGTTTTTATTGCTTTTATTTACTATTTTTATCTCATCCCTTTTCATAGGCAAGACCTAATAAACTAGGTTATATTATGAAGAAGTGCATGAAGAACACACCTAGATAAGGATTCAGCCTTGGTAAAAAAATAAGAGGTCATCCTAAGAATCATGTCCTACGCTCCTTGGACTTCCTAAAATTATATGCTACATGTGAAGTGCAGGCACCAAACACACTTGGCAATGATAGTGGGTGGTAACCATGCTAGAGTATGAACTAGAGCAAATTTAGTTCCCAACAACTATCTATGAAGAAATGGAATTACCCTACACCAATACTACTAGTCACCTAATTCAAATGGATGGCACCTAAGTGAGTTTCATGGGATTTCTAAAGGATTTAACTATGATCATAGCAAATACTCTAAAGCTAGTAGTAATCTACTAGGTAATAGTAGATAGGTTTGGGAAAAAGTGGATGAGGTGTCCCTCTTAGAGAAATTAAAGACAATCAAGAGAGCTCTTATGGAAGCCATGAATGACTTCAACTCTAGATTTCACAAAACCTGGTAGAGGATATCTGATGAAATTAGACTGCTTATAGGTATGGATTTTATTTATTATCTAAAGGTCGTTCATTCAAATATAGCTATGATGGTGAAATATAGAGAAGGAAACATCCTATTGGAAGACTATCAGATGGTCTCTCAATCTAAGAGGGACTTGATCCAAATAGAAAAGTTGGATCCTACACACCCACCTCATTTTTTCCTAACATCCATCCACCCTACAATCCTCCACCAACTGTGCAACCCACCACATGTCATTTGACCCCAACCATAAATTTTGTCCCAATATAAAATCCCTGTCTACCCACAAGTCAACTTGGTAATGAATCCTAGACCATAGAGATATAGGAGTTTAAAAACAAGGTTAGGATATTATCCAATGAAATTATAATACTTAAGTGTCAATCGAATACCACAATGCTCCTATAACAAGGTACACATAACCCCTTTCAACCAAGTAGTCAAAGTTACTATCCACCTCCTCATGGTTATCAAAAGTATAATCCATAGGATTTTTAGGTCCAATCAAACCCACCACATTTCATTCGTCTCCTACCATAAATATGGTCCCAATATAAACTCCCTCTCTACCCACAAGTCAACTTGGTAATGAATCCCAGACCATAGAGATTGAGGAGTTACAAAACAAGGTTAGGGTATTATCCAATGAAATTATAATACCTAAGTATCAATCAAATACCCCAATGTTCCTATACCAAGGTATCCCTCACCCTTTTCAACCAAGTAACCAAAGTTACTAGCCCCCTCCTAATGGTTATTAGAAGTACCCTCCATACTCTTTTTAGGGGTCCATAAAACCCAAGACTCAGAGCAACAAACTGCCCCCATCCCAGTCCCCTTACAACCATCATTTCATAATCTAGTTAGGGATATCACACTAGCTCAAAATAACTATATTTAAGACCGGAATACATGACAAGATTCATATTTAGATTTGTGTTGTTCTATATTTGGAAAATACTAAAAGGTCACATCCCCCATTGCTTAGTTCACCTACTCCCAACCTACTCCATAAACTCTAATTCCAACTTCTCAAGGCTCTACCTTAGACGTTTCCTGATGCTACAATATTAGACCACCAAAATAAAAATTGATAACTTAGGATGAATATGAGTTCTACACCAACCCTAGGAGGACCAATGCTTTGAAAATTGGTAGAGCACAAGTGCAATCTTGTAACCCCATTGGAAAACCAAAAGAGGAATCCAAGTAACACTATCAAAGGAGGATAAATGAGCTAGTCCTAGAGAAAGGAAGGACACTAGGACCCACCAAATTCAACATCACCAAAAATATAAAGGAGACATCATTAGAAGTCAACATACGTGACACTTTGCTAAACCCCAAAATTACCCTAAATAAGGCATTCCCAAGAAGACCTAGATGTCTAGTTTGAAGTCTAGTTCAAAGACAATAGGTCCCTAGAATGGGCATATAGCACACTCAAACTAGTCCTAGTGTACTACATCTATATGGTACCTTAGTGTAGGTGATAGGAGTGGTGGAGAACCTCCTAAAGGTATGGAATATGCTTTTAGATGTACCAATGATTGAACAAGTGGTTGTGGTAGATCTTCCTCTATGACTTGGGTTACCTTTGTCTAAGGATTTTGTGATAAGGCTTGAGATCCACCTATCCCTAGACCATAATCACATGGTAATACCTTACATGGGAAGGAATGTTCTGCTAAATATGGAGGGACCCTTTCCCTAACACATGGAGAACCTAGAAAATCAAAATTTCCACTCGATCGAGGATAACCTTGAGTATTCCTATTTCATGATCGAGTAGCATCCAAAAAACTTAGACTGGAAGATAGAGGAGTGACCAATAGATGATGAGATTCACATGCTTAACTTTAGTGCAATGATCCATGTGTGTGTAGGAACTCGTCACTCATCAAGACCAGATATCCACTAACTCCTTATTGCAACAAGTCATATGTTCAAGGTGATGAAAGGTCAAAGTGACAAATATTTTGGTTGCTTTGGTCTAGACACTATAGGTTCTAATGAAGGAACTCCATGTGTAAAATATGACATAAAAAATATACCACAATTATGTATCATATTGTAAAAATGTGGCATTTATAAATAAAAATTACTAAAGCTAGGCATCATACAACCACTGACTAAGGCAAGTAGTGTTATGTAAGAAGGGGAAGTAAGTCAAGATGCCCACGTAAAGTAAATTTTGAGAAATACACCAAGTGATTCACGTGAGTAGTTGGGGGAAAATCATATGAGTTAAGAGTCCTAGGAAGAGATAGATTCCATGATTGAACACAACATAAAATGACAACAAATCATGTCTCTATTTATTCATCTATGCCAAGAGAATCACCTCCATTCAACTTGCTAAGCAAGAAACAATAGGGTAGAGGAATTTAGGTGACTTTACCCTAGCAAGATAAGTCTATAAAAGGGGGAAGTTTCTGTGTAACATCTCACAAGTTCCCAAGCATGACTGCACTTTAAGATATTCCTCTCCTATCTCCTCAAGCTCAAAATTACTTGGATTTGCCTCCATAGATTCCATGCCCAATAGATAAGACTACAAATTTTGGGTTCTTTACCTCCTACAAGAAGAATCCCCCTATGAGTTGCCAAACTATAATGAAATTTCACTACAATAGGAAAATCTTGTCTAAAGAAGTAATTTTAAGAGGGATTACTATCTAGAGTTGAGTAGGATGAGAGGACCAAAAGGTCCTTCTATCTATGAAGTAGCTGATGTGAGGAAGATGCTTAGAATATTAATGAGTAAGAGCCTACAATAAAATCTACTATCAATATCAAATATCCTCATGCCAGAGGTGATGTTAACCACCGAAAAATTGATAGAAAGAGAATTATAGCCTTTTTGATGGTAATAAAGTCAAGCCTTGCCATAAGTAAGGAATCCCAAGCCTTTCTAGTGGTAACTAAAAGGGCTTCACCATTGACATGGTTTCTATCTATTATATTAACCTATATCCTCCCATTAATTATATGGATAGGTTCAAAAATTGAACCACCCTCTTTTGGTTATTGGGTTTCAAAGCAACATGTATCTTGGAGTGGTTGGAAAAGGGTGCCATCATCATGTCCATGAAACGAAATGCAAGGGCTGGAGAAGGAGAAAAGAAGAGGGATAATATTTATAATTTTGAAGTCAATAATATTGTCAAATCCTCCTAGGCCATATAAAGGTCCCCTCAAATTTCATGGTAAAAGGTATAAGGGAATAGATTGGCTAAGCTAGACAAAGAGAATAGTTTAGGGCACACTTGCCAAATGAGAAATTTTGATAGCCCCTATGAAGAGATAACTTCAAAGCATATAAAATTTAACAAGTAGTAGAATGGTAGAAAAAGTAACATCAATTGGATAGAGAAATCATCTAGGAGATGATAACCAAAACCTTCAATGTACAAAACAACACAACTGAAACAACCAGATGCTTAGAGATGGTTTTATACTAGGGCATACTCCTAGTAATATAGACCTAAAAGATAAAATATGATAGGATAAGGTAAAGTGAGGAGCATGACATGGTCTAAAGAGCCACATCACATGTAAAGACCTGATAATTCAAAAACTGAACAAGATTCGATTGATGTAGATGCATATTAGATCCAGTCAACGACCAAAAAAATTAGTGACTTGATAGCTCAAGTGAACATGAGGGTGGAGCCCATAATATCTCAAGATCAACAAAAAATATTCCTTAGCAAGCAAAAGCCAGTGTCACCTCAGATCAAGTTTCCATGAAGAAGAGCATCCATTAATGGCACCTCTTGAGAATGCCACCTCACCTGTTTGATATTTATGATGATGAGTCCTCAAATCAACTCTAGGTATACCAAAAATGAATGTAGCATGTCACCTTGAGCACAATAACCAAGGAAGATAGACGTTCCTGCTCAAGATAAATTTTAAGGAATTTTAGAATTTAGAATTTAGAATTTAGAATTTAGAATTAGGTTGTATAAATAGCCTATTATTTAACTTAGAAAGAGAAAGAATGATAATTCCTCATGCCTAGTATCTAACCTAAGTAGATTTATCTCATTTTCTCTTGTGTATTTATTTGGACTCAAGATTCGAGTCAATTCATGTATAGGCCCCTTTGATCCCTTTCATTTTAGCATATGTATTTGGTTTCTTAACAGATATAGAAGAGTTGTAACTATTTTCCTTTTATCTCATTCTTTGTGTATGTGTAAATTTGCATGGGAATGACATGACTATTATCTATCCCTTGTGTGAATTTCTTAATAAATATACATGATGCAATGGAATCATGTTCACTTTCCTAGCATGGTTTACTTGTTTTCATTCATACTATCAATGCATAGAGAACATTCATTATTCTTGGTGCATCACCATCCTTAGGCTAGTCTAGTTATTCATTATTCATTATTCTATTGCTTTCTTTTACTATTTTTCTCTCATCCTTTTTCATAGGCAAGACCCAGTAAACTAGGTAATATTATGAAGAAGTGCATGAAGAACACACCTAGCTAAGGATTCAGCCTTGGTAAAAAAATAAGAGGTCATTCTTGGAATCATGTCCTACGCCTCTTGGAATTATTAAAATTGTATGCTACATGTGAGGTGCAAGCACCAGACGCACTCGACAATGATAGTGGGTGGTCACCATGCTAGAGTTTGAACTAGATAAAATTCAGTTCCTACCAACTATCTATGAAGAAATAGAATTACCCTACACCAATATTGCTAGTCACCTAGTTCAAATGGATGGAACCTAGGTTAATTTCATGGGATTTCTAAAGGATTTAATTATGAGAATAGCAAAGCATCTAGAGCTAGTAGTAATCTAGTCAGTAATAGTAGTTGACCTCTCATATTTTAGCATGTTACTATAAAGATAATGAATGCATAGGCTATGTAGGTATGGGTACTTGTTAGTAGACTTTAGCTACATAAAAGTACCATGAGGTTAAAAAAATATCTAGGTTGAGAATTATTATCCATGTAATTACTTGATGCATAAGTTGAATGGAGATGGAACGGTGAATTTGAATTAATTATTAGAGTTTATGGACAACATAGTCTTGGGATATGATAAGATGTCTAAGATAGACATGATTATCAATGTGGTTTAATATGATAAGGATTCAACATGATCTTTGAATAAACTAATATAGGGAACTACTTGATATTTGAAAAACCATCTAAAATCTTGACTCTAACTAGCCTATAGGAACAAGGGTCTGAAAAAACATGGGTGATGTATTTTTATGGTGTAAGACAAAAAATGGAGTTGGTGGAGCATTCAGTTCCTTGATCTACATGGTGTTCAAACTAAATTTTCATGTAGGTTGTTTTTTAATTTAAGGATAAAAATATGGGAATAAAAAAATCTAAAAATATATGGCAACTCCAAACTAGTCATAAATTAGGGCAACTCCCAATGTGCTACTAAAATAAAAAGTTGAAGCCATACAAATATTAGATTTAGAATTTTCTAGAAAGCTTCAACACCTACAAAATCAAGTTAATTCCTCAGGAATTAAACACCAAAGTAGATAGGCTAGCATCAATGGTAGTACAATTCAACCCCATCACCTACATCTAGAATAAATTGAAAGAGTTAGAGGTGGCATTTATTCTAGTAATTTCTAATAATTTTGTTTAATGGAAACTCTTCAATAATGATGAGCAAATCATTAAATTTCTCATTAATGAAGCTCAACATGTTGGAAAAAAGAATTAGTACAAGCATGACATAAAAATGGTGTAATTTAGTTTAAAAAAAAAATAGTTGCCAAAGGGTTTGATCACTTTGGAAAGTCTTTTTAATCTAGGTGACAATGTAAACAAATATACAATCAAGGTGAAAGCTTCTTCCTACCACCCCAAAAATATCATTGAAGGGAAAATTTTTCCACTAGGAAAAAAGTGTGCCAAAGAATAAATTTACTTATTCAAATATTTCTATGGAAAGTATGGAGATATCATTACCTAGTCATATGAGGATTTAAAGTTATATCTTAGAAATATCATAAAGTATACAATTGAACTAGAGCCTAATGTAAAGGCCTTTGGATAGAAACAAAGGCATGTGAATCCAAAAATTGAGGTGGTTATGAAAAGTTGTTGAAACTCCTACAGTCCCATATCATCTTCTCAATCAAGCACTCCACATAGGTTGTTAACCTAGTACCAGTGAATAATAGAAATAACAACATTAGGTTGTGTGTCAACATTAGGAATCTCAATCAAGCATCACTAAAAGACCATTATACTTTGCCTTCCATTGACTAAAATTTGTAGGTGGTAGAGTCATAAGGGTATAACCATATTTGGATCAAGGATAATGATTAGCACAAAATAAGTTTTACCATGAAATGAGAGACATTCACCTATCAATGAATGATTTTTGGGCCTAGTCAGTGAGATTATTTTTATATACCTTGATGATTTAACTATATTTGTAAAAGAAAGGAATAAACATATTAAAAACCTAGATTTTATTTTCCCAAGATGTAAGAAATTTGGCATCTTATTCAACCCTAAAAAGTTCATTTTCATGGTTTAAAAAGGTAAATTATTAGTACATATGGTGTCAAAATATGGACGAGCCATAGACTCCAATAGGATAAGAGCAATCTAAGACCTTTCTTTACCTATTTCCATTAAAAGGATTTAGTCCTTCTTAGGTCAAATATAGTTTGCAGCCAAATTCATAATCAACTTTGTGCAACTGGTTAGTCTCATCACTAAAATGTTGAAGAAAGATGCAATATTAGTCTAGATTTCTCAACTAGTTAGACCCACCACTATATCCCTAGTCCTTGTCAACCTTGATTTCTCCAAAGACTTTAGGATTTATATGTTTGGGAAAAACAAATGTATTATTGTAATATTGATTGAAAATAATGATAAGGGTGAAGAGAATCCCATCTCCGTCATGATCCAAGTCCCTAATAATGAATAAATGTATACATTCATTAAGAAATATGTGTTTACCATCATGAAATCCCTAAAAAAATTTAGGTGCTACTTATTCGAAATAAAAACTATCATCTTTGTAGTCCGCCTTGGTGTCCAATCTATAGTGCTTGATGGTAAATTAGGAGAGAAGATAGCTAAATGGATAAACAAAATACAAGAGCTTGACATAGAAAATCCCACCAAACTCATTAGAGGTAAAGATCTATGACAAGACCTTATGATGTCTACACTAAAGGATCAAGTTGTTCTAGTGGAAGTAGATCCTGATGATTAGATAGAATGAATGGAAAATATCATCAAATATATGGTAGTTGAACAAGACCTAGCAGGGTTGACAACTAAATAAAGGGTTCGGTTTAGGTATAATGTAACACACTATGCATGGCTAAATGAATTTATTTAGAAAAGTAGACAATGGTATTTTGCTAAGATGTGTCGAAGAAGAAAGTATAGAGACCCTAATGAAAGAGTACGATGATGAAGGAGGGCTTCTATAACAACCATAGTATATAAGATCCTACGAGTAGGATATTATTGACCCACCATTTATCTGATTATTTCTAGTGGGTCAAGAATTACAAATCATGTTGCATGTTCATACAAAAAATGAGAAAAGTGTCAATGCCCTTAAAACCAGTCATCATTGTGAAACCTTTCCAATTATGGGGCCTTAAATTTATTGGCAATATCAATCCCTTATATGGTGTAGGACATGGATGGATTTTGATCATAACTGACTATTTGACTATATAAGTGGAGGTTGTGCCAATCAAACTGACTAATCAAGAAGTAGTTGTCCAACTTTTAGAAGATATAATTACCAAATCCATGATAATTATTGATAATCCCCTTGTATTCACATGATTCAAGGTGATGAAATTTGTGTTGGAATATGGTTTTGTGCTCAAAATACCCTCCAATTATTACCCCTAGGTAAATGATCTAGAAAAGTCTACTAAGAAGAGCATCCCAATGATGATGAAGATGATCATAGCCAAATTTCAAAGGGAGTGGTATACTAAACAATAAAAAGTGCTTTGGGAATATTGGATGACACCTAAGGATTCAATAGGATCATCCCCTTACAAAATAACCTTTGGAAAAGAGGCTATGCTACTAGTCAATCTAATCCTGCCCTCGAAATTTCATAGTGACTATATCTTGAAGACTTATATCAAATCGATGCAAGCATAACAAAATGTCCTACTAGCCATAGAAGAAGAAAGAGAAAAATATTTAAAATGATGATAATACATCAAGAGGTGAAAACAAGTTGTTTGAAAAATAGGATACTAATATGGTTTACAAGAAACTCAACTTAGTATTCAAGTGGGATAAGGATAGAGCTAAACTAGGGGGCTATTAAATATTGGATTCCATTTAAAGTGAACTGTATCAAATTCTTCAAATCATGGGTTTGAATGCCTACAAGCTCTCTACAATAAATGAGAGACCACTACCAAATAGTAGATGGGTAGTACCTTTGACCCATCTAACAAAAAAATTGATTCCAAAAGAAGAAATATAAACATGTACATAATCCCTCTTTGTCCTAATTTTTGAATTTTCTAGTTCTTATTATTTCTTTCCTCTATTTTCCCTTACTTTTATTTTTCTTAGTTTTATTTTTTTGTGATTTTCTTCTACCATTATTAATTACAAAAAAATCCTAATGAGAGACAAGGGATTAAACCACTCACCTCATCGAGTGATTTGCTTGATGAGGCAAGTGAATCACTTATTGGTACTTCACATGATGAGGCATTAGTTGGATAGGTAAATTTAATTGTTCTAAGCCTACCTACCAACTCAATGCATTAATGGTTAGGCATAGGCAAGCCAAGACCTATATAAATCCCCTCCCATTTAGACTACACATAGTAAGAACTCAAGCTAACCAAACACTCTATCTAATCATACCACTTCTACTCATCCTCCATGCTAGAGCCATATGAATCTTAAATGACCCACCTTGCATCCATAGTTTATTATGCCACTTGACAAACAACTCATGCTTATTGCCTAGTCCATGCCCCTACATTGATTTGCTCCACATAGTCTCCACTTGGGCAAATCAATCTCCAAAATTGACACCTTGGCCAAACAACCTCCTCACATGCCCTTCGCACTCATATCACCTTTCCCACATTGACCTGATTTTATATAGTCCTTTTAATATTATTTTACCTTTTAAATTTTATTTTTAAAGGAACAAATAAATAAATTTTATAGTTTATTTTTCAATTTAAAGTATTTTACCTTATAAAAAATAACCTAAAATTATATTCACCAAAAATCTATATATAACTTTATATATAATTAAAAACAATAAAAATAAAAAAAATATTTGAGTAAAGAAAATTTCATAGTTTTTTTTCAATAAGTTTATATAGGTTTTTCTGAGGGGTCTCGATCCCCTCATATTAAGTGGGGTTTGAACCTTAGACCTCTCAAAGAAGAGAAATTCATAGTTAAAAGAGTAAACTATTATCAATATATAAGCATTACAGAAGATTTAAGTTTTTTTTTTTTTTAATTGGATATATGGGATTGAAATGGGCCTCACCCATATTACATCATTAATACAAAGTGATATTACAACAACCTGGATATTATCCATATATTGCTCAGTCTCCTTAAAATTCAAGGAATATAGACGGGTGAGATAATGCTATTTGATTAAGATTAAGTTTAATTAAAAAACATGATATCAACCATTTTTATAAGAAAATTCAATTTATTTATATTATTAAGTGATATTTTTAATCATATTTTCTATTGGAAATGGATCTCATTAAATAACATTATTTTGAATGGTGCTATTTTAATATAGTTTTTCTTTTTTATATACTTTTTTTAACTTCGTTTATAAAAAATAATATATCAAATTTTTATTATTTATAAGTTGACTACTAATTATAAAAAAAATCAAAACGATACAATAATTCTATTCTCTTTGCTATTTTTAATCTTCCATTTACAAATGATGATAGAAAAAAATTACAATTAGGTATTCATTTTTTAAAAAAGGTTCAAGAACAACTAATTTCATATTTCATTTTGTATACAAAGGTTAAATAATAGATGATTTCAAGTCTAATTTTTTATACAAAGGTTAAAGAATACCTAGCTCATGTGTGGAGGGGTTGTGTACCTTGGGCACCCTTGTCCATGCATCCACGCTTCATTGAGTCGTAATAGGTCGAGAAGCAAGCTTGTCCCGTAGTAAAGGCTAACGAGTGAGTCTTTGATGTTCTAATGTTGGAAGTGGATGCCCAACAAGACTTGCAATGCCATCCATGGAATCAACACCATAATGGGGAGTTGAGTCAGGTGTGAAGGGTTGCTTGATGCATGTGTGGAGGTGGCAATGTGAAGAATGGAAGCCACAACACTACAAACTCCAAGCACCGTCCATGATATGCAAGAATCCAACCAACCAACTCAAACTGAACCTCCTTTTCTCTTAAGGTACTAGAGGCTAAGCAGTTGTTTCACCTAAAGGTCTTGTTAAAGAAGAACAACAAGCCAATGTGAAGTAAGCTCATATCTCTTAGCATGAGAGGCCAAAGGATAGAAGGTCATCACACACCCAAATGGAATAGACTCTAATGGGTATGTAGAGAAATAGAGTGTGGCTTCATGCGAAGGATGCCACACAAAATTTAGCTCTTGTTCCAAGCAAAGTGGAGTGAAAGTCCAATCGGGCTTGAGTAGAAATGTGGGTAGATATAAAGGTGGTAGAGGACGATAATAGACAAAAGCATGAAGGCATTTAGTGTGGGTGGATGGTGAGGAAAGAAAGTGGATTGATGAAGAGATACCAAGAAAAATCCCAAGGCACCACAACGAATGATTGCTCTATTGTGAGTCCTATGAGCTCAAAAAGGATCAAGGAAAGGATCCCCATTTGGTAGGAATAATGCGACAAGAAAGTTGTGAAGAGGCGAAGGAGCTTCCCCCTTCACAAAATACAAGGATATTGCACTAACGTCAAGGAAATCTCTAATTTTAATTGGTAAGTAATTGTGGGGGGGTTGTGCTCCTCAATTATCCTTGTCCAAGCATCCATGCTTCGTCGAGTTGTAATGGGCTAGGAAGCAAGCTTATCTTATGATAAAATCTAGTGATGATTCCTTGACATTCTAGTGTTGGGAGTAGATGCCCAACAAGACTGACAAGGCAATTTACTGAGAGCAAGTTCTCCATCCTTGCTAGTAAGCAGACAAAGGCAAGTGAGGGTGAGCAAGTTGGCAGACTTCGACAAATCTAGTCAAGCAAACAATATAGCGTCTAAGTGAGTCTTGAGGAGAGACTTCCTTATGTAAGCACTATGTAATCATCGAGCAATATTGGTGGAGCCCAACTTGATAAAGGGGTGTTGTGCCCATGCCTTGGGCATGTTGTGTTACCTCATTGGGGAAAGAATGCAAGTGTAATGTAAGGCCATTGTGTCAAACCCATGTAATTTGGTCTTGTGTCGTGTATTAATGAAATGTGAATATACTTGGTTCCCAATTGTCATGGTGCATGCTATCATGTTATGCTTATGTTTCCATGTGAATGATTGTTGAATGGTTTCCATTGCTAACCACTTGAAGCAATAGTCTTGTGAACAAGTTGTTTCGTTGTGTTGTGCGAGGCCACTGAACATTGGAAGGTGTATCTCGTGGCATCTTCTTGTGAGTTGACTTCTAAGGAATTGTTCTAAGGGGTATGCATAGTTCCAAATAATTAAAGGATCACTACCCTACAATCTTGACTCCATTACAATTGGTATTAGAGACTAAGTGGCACACAGTCCTTAGGATCCAAGCCCAACCTAGTTGATACAGTGTCCTTGTCAAACAACAAAGTGTTGCACAAACTACATTATTTAGTCTTGTGGTGTCCTTGCACCTTTTGTGTCGAGCATTCCACAATTACGTGCTCAATTTAGTGTGTGTGGTTTGCAATCGAAGCAAAAGTATAAGCCTTATGTTGAACCTTGTGTCTATCCAGTCCATCCTCAAGACTTGGCATATTTGATGAAGAAGGCAGTTGTTTGGAGGAACAGAGTCGAAAGCAAGAAAGAAGCCATACAAATGGGTAAAGCAAGGAAAGGAGGCAAACAAGTTTGTTGTGCAAGCCATTAAAGCAGGTGTGAGCTAAGAACCCTAGAAGAAGCAATGTGAGTTGAGAACACCAATGTGGAAACGAAAGGTGGCAACAGGTGGTGTTGATAAAACAGTGTTGGTAGGCATGAGTCGAGAGCACAATACTATAGATGCTAGCAGAGCTTGGATGTCTTGGTAGGTTTAGGAGGTGACGGGTAGGTGTACAATGACCAAACCTGCCAACATATTGACATCAAATCTAGATGCAACATAATAGTAAACCTCTTATACGTCATGCTCTCCATGGTGGTACCTCCAGGGAGTTCTTGGCAAACATTGGATAATTTCCAAAATATAAGGACGTATTGGTGCATGTGTAGTAGCATGTTGTACTTTGCAAGGTACAAACATTGGTCTTAGTGGAAAAACCAAGTGGTGAGGTCATCATTGATGAGCAATGCTGCTATGGATAGATACCCAGTGCCCCAACACCATAGCTAAGAAGAAAGTGTTGGGAGGGGCAAGTTTAGTCTTCAAGGTCCACGATAAAACAAAAGGTCCAATCCATGATGACTATGTTGCAGTTGTCTCTTAGACAAAATCCACAACAATCATGGATATCAACAGTACAACCAATCGAGTTAGACTATGGGTGGCCAAATCAATTCCATCCATGGACTCAACATCGTAATGGGGAGTTGAGTCAAAGTGTGAAGGGCTACTTGATGCAGATGTGTGGAAGTGGCAATGTGAATAACGGAAGCCACAATGCTACAACCTCCAAGATCCATCCATGATATGCAAGTATTTAACTAGCCAACTCAAACTGGACCTCCTTTCCTCCCGAGGTACTAGAAGCTAAGAATTCATTTCACCATGTTTGAGAAGAAGAATGGGCCGATGTGAATAAAGCTCATCTCTCTTAGCATGAGAGGTTGAAGGACAAAATGTTGTCGTCCACCTGAATGGAACAATCTCTAATGGGCATGTAGAGAAATAGAGATTGGCTTCATGTGAAGGATGCCATACATAAGAGCTAGCTCTTGTTCCAAGCAAGCAAAGTAAAAGGCCAATCAGACCTTAGTGGAAACATGGGTGGATATAAAGGTGGTAAAGGATGACAAAGGATGGAAGGATGAAAGCACTAAGTGTAGGTGGATGGTGAGGAATGAATGTGAGTCAATGAAGAGATACCAAAAAAAAAGCCAAAGGCATGATAGAACAAACATGGGCTCAATTGTGAGTCCTATGAGCTCAACAGGGATCAAGGAAAGGATCCCTCCTTTGGTAGTAGGAATATGACAAGCAAGTTTTTAAGAAGAGGAGCTTCCCCCTTAACGAAGTATAAGGAGATTGTATGAACACCTAGGACATCACTGATTTTAAGTGGGGGAGAATTGTGGAGGGGGTGTGCACCTTAGGCACCCTTTTCCAAGCGTACATGCTTCATCAAGTTGTAATGGGCCAAGAAGCAAGCTTGGCCTACGATAAAGGTTGGAAAGCAAGTCCTTGACACTCTAGTGCTAGGATTGGATGCCCAACAAGATTGGAAAGGCCTTTTACTAACAGCAAGTTTCCCATCCTTGCAAGTAAGCAAAAAAATGCAAGTGAAGGTCAACAAGTTGGTAAACTTCAACAAACCCAGTCAAGCAAATAGTGTGGCATCTAAGTGAGTCTTGAGGAGTGACTTCCTTGTCTAAGCACTATGTAATCATTGAGAAAAATTAGTGGAGCCCAACTCGACGAAGGGGTGTTGTGCACATGCCTTTGGCATGTTGTGTTATCCCATTGGGGAAAGAACGCAAGTGTAATGTAAGGCCACAGTGTCGAACCCATGTAATTGAGCATTGTGTTGTGTATCAATTCAATGTGAATATACTTGGTTCCCAATTTTCATGGTACATGCTACTGTGTTATGCTTCCATTGCCATGCAAATGTATGTTGAATGGTTTTCTTCTACTAACCTCTTGAAGTAATAGTCTTGTGCAAGGGTTGTTTTGTTGTGTTGTGTAGGGCCATTGAACACTAGAACGCATATCCCATGGTGCCTTCTTGTGATCCGACTTTTGAGGAACCATTCTAAAAGGTGTGTGCAGTGCTAAATAATTAAGAGTCACTATTATACAACCCTGACTCCGTTACACCATGGCCTAGTACCTAGCACATGGCCTTCTGTGACATGACATGTGTGATTTTGACTCTTTCCATTGTTCAAACATTCATTAAACAAGGATTGTTCTCTAATACTTCTTTCAAAGTTGAAGACATATAATTTAGAACCTTTTATGCAACCTAGAAATAGCTTTTCATATCCAAATTATTATTATTTTTATTGAAAAATACATCATATTAATGAATAATCAATAAGGTACATCAACAACAGGCAAGAAACAAGCCTTCCAAACTTACATCAGCTTGTGCAAAAGCAACAAGCAATCCGCTCTAAGCCCCTTGTCAATTCTAAGGCAATATTTCAAGATATCAGACCTAAAAAATTTTAACTGCTCAGTAATTAAAGTATGGACCCGAATTACAGTGAGAGCAACAACAAAGTCTTCATTATTGAAGACCAAATTACATCTATCCTTCCATAAGATGAACAAAACAGAGAGTCTAATAGTATGCCAGAAAATCCTTCTGAAAGCCACACAATTGGGTTGGTCCCCAAACAAAATCACCTTCCACCTAAGTTGTTCCTGAATCACCGGACTATATATCCACTTTGCCTCTTTCCACACCTTCCTTGCTCTTGGGCAATCCCAAAAAATATGTTTAATGGTTTCACTTCATCCACAACTGGAGCATTTATCCGAAGAAAGTAGCCATTTAGCAAGCCTAGCCTTACTTTGCAGGCCCTGCATAATGACTAGCCAAGCAAACACCTTTAACTGCATAGAGACTCGGAACCTCCATACTCCTGCCAAATGTTTCCTCCATTTCTTGAAAGGACAAGTAATACCCCATCTGGCATTCAAAACATCCCCTAAGGGAATAGGAGTCATCAAATGGTAAAGCTTAGCCGATTTGAAGCACCAAATTGGCTTACCATAAAGCCATCTCCAGTCTCTCCAGATAGGACCAGGAAGACCATTTGTAAGCTTATAAAGTTGCTCAAATGGCAAAAGACCCTGAATTTGTTGCACCGCAAATTTTTCTGAAGGCTTTAGTTTAAACTTAACAAGCAGTTGCTACCACGAAATCCATTGACCAGAATTCTCATCCTAAAGATCAACCCATATAAAAATTCCTTTCTTACTCAATATTTTACATTGAATATTGGGAATATCTGAAGTATAAATCCCATTCGTCTTCCAAAGGCAAATTGCCTTGGAAGAGAGTGTATGTCCTCTTCTATTCTCCAAATAGTCCCAATTAAGCCCTTTAACCACCACTTTCCAGGCCCGGTACCTTACAATCTCTCCATCCCCAATTCTCCTCCATCCAGCACTAATTCCTCCAGGAAGAGAGTCAGCTCCAACAAGCCAGAAATTAGACTTTGCTTCACTAACAACTGCACTAGAGGCAAGACAAAACTACTGAAGACAATCCTGCATACCCAAAACTGAGTTCTTATCTAGTTGGACAGTAAGAAAGGAATCATCAGCAAAATGACTGTTCAACAAATGTCCCTCGGGAAGAGAGATCCCTCTAATACATCCAACCATCCTTCTGTGTTCCAGCATGTAGCCCAAAGCATCAACAAAGAGAACGAAGAGCAGAGGAGCCAAAGGGCAGCCCTGTCTGATGGATCTGAACAACTGGATATCCTCAGATAATTTACCATTAACCACTACCTTGGCTGAAGCTGAAGAGAAGAGCATTTTGATTTTTTGAACCGCAACACCATTGAATCCAAGCCATTCTAGCATATTAAAAATGAAAGTCTAGTCCACCCTATCATAAGCCTTATCGAAATCATTTTTTAAAAAAAGAGCCTGTTGTCCAATCTCCTCAACCCATTCCATAGCTTCCCAAACGGATAAAACTATATCAAGGATAAATCAACCTTTTACAAAACCAGTTTGCTCCTCTCTCACAATTCTAGAAGCAATATTCTTCATTCTCAGAGCAAGAGCTTTAGCTACAATTTTGTAAGAGACATTCAAGAGAGTAATTGGATGCCAACCACCAATATTATCTTTATTGTTGCCTTTAGGAATCAACCTAATGACCCCTTGATTTAACCATGGTGAGAAACCAGCTCCATAAAAAACTTCTTTAATCAACTTAGTATAATCATCTCCAATACAATCCCACATATATTTGTAAAACTCAGCTGGTAAACCATCAGGGCCAGGTGACTTACCATTTTTCATTTTAGAGAGAGCATTGAAGAGCTCCTCTTTAGAAAAATCAAAAGATAAATGATCATTCTCATAGCTGGAAATCTTCTTAGGCACACATTCTCTGACCAGCTCCCGAGCATGCTTGTACAAAAATGGAATCTTCATAGGCAGCAAAAATATGTTTGAAATGTCTCTCAAAAAGGTCCCTGATTTTAGTTTCATCTTCAGTATGAGTGCCATCTTCTTTCTGCAGAGCAAGAACTTTCTCAGTAGCATTTTTACTTCGAATATGGTTGAAGAAAAATTGTGTCGGGGCATCACCCTCCTTCAGCCACTGCAACCTGCTTCTCACTCTAGCTCCTCTGCCTATGTAATCCTCCAAATTTTTGATTTCCCCTTCTAGAGCCACAATTTTCCCTTGTAAATTCACATTGAAGGGATCAAGTTCCAATTTCTTCTTGTCCATCTCCAAATTCTGACGAAGAGATCTCATCTTTCTTCTTCTACCCCGTGCCAAAAGTCTACCCCATCCTCTTAGAAATTTGACCACTCTTTTTATAGTTGCATCCCACCAAGAAATCCATCCTTTCTCAAAGGGTCTGGGCTCAATATTCTAGACACATCTGATCAGCTCTCTACAATCACCAGATTCCAGATGAGACACATTCAATTTAAAAGGTAAATTTATTTTTTCCACCATCATAGCACCAACATGAATACAAGAGTGAATGGGGGCATGATCAGAACCAGTTTCTCCAAGATCCAAATCAACTGATCTTGTTCCTCTGCCAACACAAGTGAATAGACTTGTGGAGTTTTCCTGCTTACCCTTTAAAGCTTTGTCACGTCACAGGAAACTCAAGGAATCACAACCAGTATTGTGGATTCTGGTTGATCCACCTCTTTAACCTAGGAACAAATTACTTTGAAAGCTCTAGACAGACTAGGTTGGGTAAGGAAACCCCAAGTAGTGGGTTCATCTATTCTATTTTAATGGTGCACACACCCACTTATGCCAGACAATGTTTTTTTTTTGTTTAGATATTAGTGATCAAACCAAGCGATAATGGAGCATAATAATACCAGATCGGTGCCTTATCCATTGGGAAGTCATAGCAGGTTAATATTTATGACCAGAGTAGAAAAAGAGAGGGGAACTAGCTCGTTTTAATTCATTCGAATAAAGTAATGCAAGAAAACAATTAAACTAGTGAAAAGAAAACGTCATCCACATGTTTTGATTGGAAGAACACATAAATGAGCATAACATAGACCATAAAAACAGAAGATGCCAAGGGAAGAGTTGGAATTTTCATTTATATAAAAAAAAATTACATATGGAAATATTAGCAGAGTGCTTGATCCTTATATGCCATTATATTACAATAAACCCCCGGTTTGAATATTCATAACAAAGGGTGATCTCCCTCCTTCCTGATTGCAGCGACGTAAGGGTCTCCAACTTTTGCGTGTTCCACAGGAAATGATCTCGGTGAACAACGCTCTTTGGCAATCCCTAGAAATGGTAGAAGTAAGGGCGGTAAGAGACACAGACAAAGAACACAAGAAGAATACGACTAAAACACTAGACAAGACTTATACCTGGGCTTTTCTCTCTCATAGGTTTGATGGAAAAACATTTGTTGTAGCAATCTCCTTATAGTGCAGCCTCGCCTGAATGTTGTAAATATATGCTCCAGATGGATTAATCATGTTGTCCTCAAAAACCAGATGTAATAAAAAATGGGCACGTAGCCCACACCTTTTGTTCACGCAAGTGGTGGCTGTGTATCCTCCCCTGTACTGCCCTGGGGTGGCAATTGCGTATCTCCTGGTGCATGTGTCCCGGGAGAACTGGGCCCCACTCCCGCTCTAAGGTTTTGAATGGCCTAGTCAATAAACTCCCATGCCTCTTCATGAAAATTTAACGAGAATATCAACAAATTTAGGTCCTGAGTGGCTTTGTTGACCGTCTCGCCCACTGCACAGTGTTTTCAGTGAAGACACATAGGCGGTCCACCATATGCACCAAGGCTGTAAACTACTTTGATAATTTGCCACCAAAGTCCAAGTCAAAGTCTTGGATCTTTTGAAACATTTGGTTCTTGATATTGGGTGCTTGCATGAACTCACTCAATTTAAAACCATAGTCCTCCAACTCATCGTTAACTTCCTGCTCAGCGTCTGCCAACTCTTGGTTCCATTTGAGCCAATTTGGTCTATTCTATAAAAATATGAAGATCTTGGCGAACTCTTCAGCAAAGAAACAATGGGAATCGTCTGATAAAGTGGCTATCATCCCATCAATTGGCACGTAGTCTTCCTTGAATCTCTGGTAGATAGAGAATATGGCATTCACCCGTTGCTCTCCTTGCTACAATCGATCTCGCAAGAGGCCAACAGTATGCCTGGTGGTGTAGATATCAACGAGGAGGGACTCCAGCTCTCCCATCCTTTCTTCTATTTTGTCTTTCATCTCTTGCTTAAGTTCTTCTACTGAACCAAGTTGAACACTGATCTGTGCAGTAGGAGTGGGCATATTCAACTTACCAACTTCACTTTGAAGTTGTTTCACCTTGAGTTGTAACTGCCCCGCTTCTGTAGCCTTAGCCTTCCATCCTTCTAACTCTTTCTCTACTTCTTCTACCACTTGTGCTTGGGAAGCCACCTGTGATTTCATCATTTTCACAGGTGCAGTTGCAGCCCTTATGACACCCTTGCTTACGTTGATGGTGGCTTTTGTCATGATAGGTGGCAATGGGATCTCAAAGGTGGTGGTAGATACATCAACTGCCTCCTACCCAACTATCCTTTGGGGCCTGATTATCCCCTTACTAGGAGACCTTTGTTCCTCCTTATCCTGTATTTGATCTTCTTCATCGACGGTGAACAAGAAGGTATCTCTGACCCTTGCCAATGTAAGACTCTCAATGCCCTGGCCTGAAGACTCATTTCAGGATTTCTTCTAAGTAGGTGACTGCGTGGGACTTTCCTCTTGTACCTCGTAGTCCCTGAGTATGTTAGACAACCACCCAGCTTCAGTTATTTTCTTCATCACTCTGGGGGGAACTTGGCGTTCTTCCTAATTAACCACCAAGGTGGCAAAATACAATGAGGGCTGGCCTTCTGGCAACTGGGTCTACTCCGTTGGGCACATCAACATCAAAGCTGACGGCATGACAGTTTGTGGTCATTGAGATGGACCGGTGACTAACTCTTTCTATTTTGACGTGGCAGTGGGAGAGTTGGAAGAAGAAGGGAGCTTCGTTCGCTCCTACTGCACCTCATCGATAATTTTCATCATGACCTCAAAGAAGTCAATGTCCTGCTAGACAACTTGGAAGGTGGGATCTTCAAATTCTTCCCAGTAGTAGCTGGGACCAGTAGGACCACCTTATACACCAATAGCCCCCGATGCAACTTCAATTGGGAGCTATAATCACCAACTGCTTCTAGCCTACTATAAGGCCTGTCCTTCATCCTCCAAACCAGATCTAATGACTGGCTATTTTTGAAAGCCTTCTGCATTTCATCTTCAAAATTATCCTTACTGTGAGTGACTTGCAGAAGGGCGATATTACCAGCAACATTTTTCCTGTGATGGTCGTCTGGATCATAGGCCCTCCAAGTAACTTTTGGGAAACAGTACGTATCCATGTTCCAAATGGCCCGCAGCATGACAAAATGGCCCATGTATGTGTAGGGGCCCATTGAGCAAGGGATGGGCAGCCATGGCATGGGTCCTTTCTTCCTAAGGTACCTAATTTTAACCTCCTCAGCTATTTACCGAGTAATCCCCAATATCGCAATTGAAGTTAGACAATGTACATGGAGTGCCTTCAGAGGCAGTTTTGAACCATACAGCCTGATGTAGGAAACTTATTTTGCGTAGAAGAAATATCCTGCTTGCGCTTTGTGTAGAAAATCCCTTACCCCAACCCCAATTATGTCTGGCTCTTCCCCACATAATCGAAGGTGTACCACAGGAAGAATTTTCTCAAAGAAAGTCTTGTAGTTGGAGCACCCCTCCTGGATGCACAGTAACTGATATTGAAGAGTGGGAGTTGTCACCCCCCCCATCCGAGCCACTAAAGACTTGTCTAATTGTGCTACAAACAAATGGATCAAAAATGAATAATAAGATAAAGGAGGCATCTCCTCCTTATCGGCCAATATAGCCTCCTGCAGCTTCTGTAATTCTTGGTCGATATTATCACTGATCACAGTTTCCCATAAGTAGAGGGGGTCTTATCCATTTCATTGCACTGCAGGATTAGAAACATGATGTAATCAGCTCTAAATCTTTAACGCCCAATGCCAAGTTGATCATGTCTGCGTAATCCTACGCCCAAATCCGAAGCAAAAATTTCTTGATAGGGAAACCCGATGGTTTGCATTTCCCCCTCTTCAAGAATGTCTCTGGGAACGTGGTGTTTAGCATGTAATTGGCTTGGAGGGCCAATGTATTAAAATCCACCACCCGAGATGTCGTAGTAAGGCCGAATACCTACCTGATTTTACCTGTTGTCAACCTAGCCCTGCCTGATTTTTATAATCGCAAATGGTGCGACTTCTAGAATCGTACATCACTGCGAGCCACGCTAAGAGGTCCGAGGAGTGATAGATCCTTGGGCAGGTTAAACGCCCTGGATTGGTGTTCCATTTGTTACACACAGGGGGAGGCTTGGTGTTGTCTCGATACGCCCTCATGTAAAAGCTTCTTAGTAGCATGGGGTGGCGTTGGCTATCCTCCTCCGTAGGATTGAAATTGTAGATAATGACCCCCTCCACCTTCTTCTGCTGCTCTACAGTGATTTATCTATTGGTATCTGGCAAATTCACCAGAGCTTTCAGGTCTTGAGCTCTTCCCGTTCTCTTCGTGATAGGCCATGCTCCAATAATTTTACTAACTCTCTTCTTGGTATCCTACGCCCCAGTTGCGATAGAGCTCGTGGAAGCCATGGGAATCAAGGCAGAATGGTGAAGGCTTCTATCTTTCTCCTCTTTGCTTGACCTCATCGAGAACAGTTCTGCTGCGTGAATGGCGCAAGAAAAACTTTGCCACCTTCTTAATAAAGAGCATGCATTAAATTTGGGGTAGTGGAGTTCGCGCATTTTTTGTCTGACGGGGCATGCTAATTGGCTAGGCGTGCCATATCGCCTATTCTTTTGGCAGCTCATTGTACCCGTGGATGGAATTGTCGCAGGGAGGCAACTTGTAAGACATGTGGCGGTTTTAGGTTGGTCAGGGAGGGGCGCATTCGAGTGAAGCGTGCGCAAGGTCTACGCCCTATTAATTTCTCACATGCTTCGGTGGGGTGGAGCGCATGGGCTCGCGCACCCAAAAAAGTCTCGTGCGCTCCATTGGGGGATTGGAGCGTGTAGCCCTTGAGGCGAGCGCATGAATTTGTGCGCTCACTTACACTTCATGCACCCTAAGGGGGTGGGGCGCATGAGACCCAATGGAGCGCACAGGTTGTGCACCCTGAAGAACCTTCGTGTGCTCCATAGTGGAGCGCACAATCACGAAGGTGGGCGCACGCCTTCATGCGCCCGGTTAGACTCTCGTGCGCTCCACTGGAAGTGGAGCGCGCAGACGCTTTTTGGGGTGCACGAGATTGTGTGCCCCATGGTACGTTGTGCGCTCCACTGGTTAGTGGAGTGCACCGACTGGGGAGTGAGTGCACGGCTTGTGCACTCCAATGGTCTTCGCACGCTCCATTCGAAGTGGAGCACACGACGGGGTTTGGGGAGCGTGCGAAGGTGCACACTCCTCAAGGGACTTGGTGCGCACCACTTCGGAGTGGAGCATGTGAAGTGGAAGCGCACGCGCGTCGAGGGGGCTTCGTGAGCTCCAAGGGAATGGAGCGCACGAGACTCTCTTTGGGACGCACAGCCTGTGCGCCCCTTAGAACCTTCACGTGCCCCACATCCTCGTGGAGCGTGCAAACTCAGCATGGAGTGCACGGGGTCGTGCATCCCTTGGGGACTTTGTGCGCACTATTCCCCAATGGGGTGCACAGACTCGGATCGGGCGCATAGACTCGTGCGCCTGTCGGGGACTTCGCACGCTCCAGTAATGGAGCGAGTGGGCTCGGCTTAGGGTGCACATCTTGTGCGCCCCGGGGGGTTTTTCGTGCGCCCCACTCTTAAGTGGAGCGTACAGGCTAAACAAGGGCGCACCACCTTATGCGCCCTTAAGAGGAAGGGAAAATGGAACTCAAAAGGGAGACTGCCCTTTTGGGGTCAACATACAACCTGTCCAATATAGAAAACACCCTGTCAGTTCCTGCTCTCCTATTGGACCATGTGAACCAACCTCCTGACTCCAAGTGCTTTTGTTTGAAGTTAGCATCAAAAACCTGAAGAGTGGCCTTAAGTCTGGACCAAGAATATTTTTCAGATCCAACAACACAACTGCCCGAGCCACCCTCCCTGTCACCTTCCCATTCAACCATGTTGAAGTCACCCCCAAGAATCCAACATGCATCAGGAAGATTTGCATGCATCCAATCCCACAAAATTTCCCTATCCCTAGCCAAATTAGGGCCATACACTGAACAAATACCAACAACCTACCCGACCACAACAAAAGTTGCCCAGATAATATGACCTTCCGGATCTTCACCCCAATTGAGTAAAAGAGAAGCAAGCCATTGTCTAACAGCCAAAACAACTCCTCCAGAGCCCTGCCGATGAGAAGAACTCCACCAAGCTCCTTTCCAAGAATTACTTAAACAATTCTGAAGCTCAAAACCAGAGATCTTGACTTCCTGAAGGCACACCATATCAACACAAACAGTTCTGAGATAACTGCTAACCAAAGTCCTACGAGTAGGGAGTGTCATCCCCCTAACATTCCATGAAACTATGTCAAACTTCATTGATTAACCAGGGAGTTGAGGACCTGGAACCTATTGCTTCCACTATCAGCACTATCACTACCTCCCTGCACCATAGCCACAATAGGAGTGTTCCGTTGCGGAGTCCCAAAATCCTCCCCTACAACAGGCATGCCCAAACTCATCTCTCTTTCTGAAGCACCACCTTGCACAGGAATGTTATTCCCTTATGAAGCCCAACCTTTCCTTGACTTATTTGGTCTGAAAGGGGAACTCCTTAACTCACTTCTCTTCTGAACAATTTTCCATTCCTGTTGATCAGAAGCAGGGCCCACACCCTGCGAGTGTTCCCCTTTCTCTGGAGCCATGGATGCCTTCTCCTTTCCTTCTTGTTCCACTGAATTGGAAGTCTCTTCTGCTTCATTGTTTTCCTTGACATTCTTTGATTGCTGATTTTTGCAAAGTGGGCAGTCCCTAATCATATGATCCAAGGACTGACATCTAAAGCAAGCATTGGGCAGGTTGAGATAACGCACCTCTTGTAATATTGGACCATCCAGAGTGAGAATCTTTAAATGCTTGGGCAACTTGCACTGCAGATCTACCTCAACACACACCCGCAGGCTAAATCTGAGAGACATATTTTCGAAAGGGTCCAGTAGAATCCTTCCAAACCTTTGAGCCATTGATCGCAGCATGCATCTAAGCTCTATTTTTATGGTGATAAATTTGATCCATAAAGGATAACGGGCCTGAGAACCATTTTTTGGATCAAAATTAGGCCGCCATGTCTGAAAAACGCTGTGGATCCCGCAATATTCCAAGTGCCAAATTGCAAAACATGTCTGGCAGCATCTGCCCTTTCAAAAAGAACCGAAACATACCGCCCTCCTAATCCCCAGTAAGATTTAACATGCAACCCTTTCGCTTCCCAGTTGAGACGAATCCATTTCTGAAAATCCGCTTCATCTGGAACCCTTCGAAGGAAGAATAAAATAATGCCTTTAGACTCAAAATCCTTCTTAGCATTCTTGTACTCTGCATAGTCTTCAGCATTGAATGTAAACTCGTCATCCTCATCAGCCATTTCCGAATCCAAGCGATCCATTTTGAGCACCAAATCCTCTTCCTATTCCCCTTTACTGGAATACATAGGCACCCCATTGATGTCACCCTGATCTTCACACATGTGATAGTCTGTTGCGTCGAAACCCTTGATAGTAGCATCACTGGGTTGGTTGTCTTTTTTAAGCATTGACACAAAAGAAGCTTTCTTTGGCGAAATAGATTGCATGCCCTCTTCTTTCCCAGATTTGAAATCATCAGCAATTTCACCTTTCGCGCCATGCTCATGCAGTAAATCATCCGCCCATGATGGTTCTGAAACAACCACAGAGCCGTAATGACTGATCATCGACGTCTTTTTTTGCATACTGGGCGCGGGCTCTGTCTTCTTTATCGGTGAGCTTGGTTTCGAGCCTTTTTTTCCTTTGGCTTCCGCTACAATCTTTGCCGATTTTAACAAATAGGGTTTCATATTCAAATTATTACTTCTATACGTTTCCTCACTCTAACTTGTTCCTCCTAAAGACATCAACTAAGGAGCAATATCAAACTTAGAATTGCGCAGTGTCAAACAATTAAGGATCACTATTTTATGACCCCGACTCCGTTACACCATGGCCTGGTACCTAGCACATGGCCTGCTGTGACATGGCATGTGTGGGTTTGACTCTTTCCATTGTTCAAACAATCATTAAACAATGACTGTTCTTTGAGACTTCCCCCAAAGTTGAAGACTTAAAAACATTTCAGAACCTTCAAAGCAACCTAAAAATAGCTTTTCATATCCAAATTATTACTTCTAGATGTTTCCTCACTCTAACTTGTTCCTACTAAAGACATCAACTAAAAAGCAATATCAAACTTAGCATTACACCACACAAAACAGACACCATATAAAACTTGGAGAGAGACGCACTATTTGAGGCTGAACATGCCACAATTATCATTCTTTTGCCACACTATGCTAGTGGGATAGTGTTCTGGATATCCATATCTATGTCTGCAGCCACTTTGCTCAGAGAATGCAACATTATTGGCAGCAACAATTGTTGACAGGTGTCTACACTCATTTAATCAATCTGTATTTTAATCTCATCCTTTTGTTTAATTCTTCTAACCATAATGGATGATCATGCATTAGACACAATTTCATTGAGATTTGAACAACTTTGATAAATACAAAATATGTTACATAAAATAAGGCATAGATGCAATTATGGTTTACAAAATTAGTTGATGAGATTTTAACAGACTGCATTTCTGTCATTTTGTTTGAATGCTATCAATTATAGTTTTGTTGCTTTAATATTGCTTCCTGGTCTTGCTTACACTAATTGACTATATTCTCAGTTAGGTCCAGCTCAGGCCGTAACTGTTTACAGTAATTTTTAGACATTGATTCAATCCTGTTGCACATCTTGCAAAGGACAACCAGGTTAATAGCATGCAGATGCAAATTTAATGCTCCCAATTTTTGTTGCATAAATACAATTCTGCCAATTCAGAGAATCTGAGTTTGAAATAAAAGGAAACCATGTTCTTCATGTTCTGAATTATGGGAGCTTCACACTGCAGAGAAATAGTTACAGCAGGAATATACTACAAATTCAGTTGTGTTACATAATTCATGTCAGTATCTGAATAGGTTTGCAAAGTTGTCTAGAATTACACTGAAATGGGTGTTTACTCATCAGGACATATGTCTTCCTCATTGCAAGCATTGCTTTCTACTTTCTTGTAAATGAAGCAACTGGCAAAGGAGACATAGACGCATAGGAACAAGACACTCAGTGCAGCCAGAATCCAGTAGAAGTAGTCCAAATGAGCTTTGTTTAGGTTGTCTGCAAACCAGTTTTGTCCCCCTTTGCTACTCAGTTCCTCAATAGTAGAAATTAGGATACTGCTCAAGAAACTGCCAACTCCAAAAACACTCAAATAAAGAGCAATTCCCAAGCTTCTCATTGCATCAGGCATCTGATCATAAAAGTATTCCTGCAAGCCTACCATGGTAAAAACATCTGATACGCCAAATAGAATGTATTGGGGAACCAGCCAAAAAATGCTCATTGGAATTGTTGCATGGGGCATGTCTACCAGCCCATATTCCTTTGCTGTTTGAAGCCTTTTCATTTCAATCAATGCTGCAACAACCATGGAAAGAATGGAAGAAAACATACCAACACCTATTCTCTGTAGCAGTGTTATGCCACGATGATTTCCAGTTATCATTCTAGCAAGTGGAACAAAGATACGATCATAGACAGGCACCAGGACAAGAATAGACAGGCTAATAAAGCTTTGCAAGGTAGCTGCAGGAATCTGAAAATCTCCACTGATGCTTCTATCCATTGTGCTGCCCTGTTTTGTGAAGAAAGTTGGAGATTGTGCAAAAACAACCCCATACATCAAACAAGCCACCCAAATGGGTACCAATCTTAAAACAAGTTTCACCTCTTCAACCTGTGTGATAGTGCATAACCTCCAATCAATATCTGTTTTATGCTCATAATCGGAATCAATTGCAACTGTTGCTTTGTCAAGAAACCTACAGAACAATGGATATGCTTATGATCATTATTTCTGAATTTGTAAATTGCATTAAGAAAACAACAATGGTAAACCTAAGACTAAACAGAAATAAGTTTCATTTGTACACCCTTTGGCTGGCACATAGGAGGAAACTAGACGCATATAGACAAGTTAAAAAGGGTTTACCTGAATTGGTTGGTGGGCAAAAGCTTTCTTTTTTCATTTTTGTGAAGTTCTTCAACAACATACAATTCCTGTTCTGCTGGAGAAGGAATAGAGACATTCCACTTGCGAAACGCTGCAACAAAGACTTGGCCAATCTGAGTTACCGGACTGGTAGAAGGCAGTTTGTGTCGGTACATTCTAGTCCCACACAAGAAGACAGAGAGTGCTACCGCCATGGCCATAGTCGGGATGCCAAACCCCATACCCCATCCAACATTCTCTTGAATGTACATAAGCACAGAAATAAATACAACTAGGCCACTGGATATGCCAAAATACCACCAATTGAAGAATGAGCTCTTATATCTCCTCTCTATTGGGTCTCCCTCATCGAATTGGTCTGCACCAAATGCTTGTAAACAAGGTTTGTGACCTCCTTGACCAAAAGCCACTAAGTATAGCGAACAGAAGAAAAACCCCACCTGAAAAGTTGAAGGCCTGGGACACGCATATAAAGTATCGTCACATGGGGGTGGGCTCAGCAATGCCACAGAAGCTGAAAGAGTTAGAAGAGACAACCCCTGCAGCCAGGAAACATCTTTGTAAGTAATATTCATTATTTTGCTGCTTTCACTCAAATATTTGTAAACTCAAATAAAAGCTTGACAAATTGTACACTTTGAACTTTCAGCTCATGGATATGGGTCCTTGACTAAAAGTCAAAAGATCAAATGATCAAATAATTGGGTCTGAGCAACAAGCCAGAAGCAAGTGCAAGCTGGAAGCAAGTGTGAGCTAGAAGCAAGTGGGAAGTAGAAAACAAAGTGCAATAAAGAAGCAAGTAACACTGCTTGTTCCAGATTTTACGAGAAACTTAAAAACTAAAGGATTCATTTGAAGAAAATCTAGTTAACATGGCAAGAAAGTCATTTTTGAAAGTCTTTACTAAAAGTAAGGATGCCCTAGTTGGAAGTAAGGATGCCTTAGTTGGAAGTATGGATGCCCTAGTTAACGATAAGAGGAAGAGTGAATCTATGGCAAACCATGTCCAAGTAGCAGATACTACATAAAAAGTGATTATCAGGGATGAGATGATTGAGCATGATACAATGGTTCTTAAAACCAGAGGGTTAATATGTAAGTTCCATGGATATTCTCCAGGTTTTTATGAGATATAAAATTGGATCAAATGTAAATGGGGATTGAATTCAAATTACTTCATGACTTTTCTTCCGAAAGGATTTTTCCTCATTATCTTCTCCAGTTCAGAAATAAGAAATAAAATAATGGATGGGGGCCCTTAGTTTAGGGGCAAAGATGCATTATATTTAAGGCCATGGAGTGAGAATTTTTTAGTGAAGACAAAGACTATTAAAAGGCTTCTGGTGTGGATTAGGCTTTTTGGACTTCATCATCAACTCATCAATAAGGAGGTTTTGAAGAATATTGATAATAATCTAGATGAGTTCATATAGGAGGGGCCAACTACTAAAGGAGAGAAGGCATGTTGTATACACTCGATTATGTTTTGTCATGGATATTTCAAAACCTTTACCACGGTCCGTTAGGATTAAATCTGAATCAAGAAAATGAGATCAACAAATGGATTATGAAAACATTGCATTCCGATGTTGCAAATGTCATGAAACCGGACATATGGCAAGAGATTGCAAAGCGAAAATGATGGAGAAAGAGATGGAAATTTTTTAGCATGAGGGTAATTTCAATATGAATCAAGGGGATCATATCATAGGAGGAGCTAGGTCAAATCAAGGATTTTTCACTCCTAAGAAAGTGGCAGGAAATACCCCTTTGCATCATCAGATGGCAAAGGCTATTACAGTTCACTCGAATCAATGTTTAGAAGAAAAAAATGACATGAGGATGAGGAAGTACAATGTGCAAGTTCAGATATAGAAGGAATCAAAGGTGTGAAGGAAGATGCGAAGGAAAGCATAAGGAGGAGAATTTTAAAGCAAATGAGGTGAAGGAGGTCAAGCTTAATCCAGGTAAATCATCTTCATTTTCCTCAAGTAGCATCAAATCTCCTCCTTACAATAAAAAACAAAAATAGTATTAGAGTGTATTCGTTACACTATAGGGTTTCAAGAGCAGTACAATAAAGAAAATCATAGGGAGGATATCCAAGGAAATTTAGGGTTTCCAGATCAACATAAGAAAGTAATTACTATGGAGGATCATTTATGCACATTAGGGTTTTCAAGGCAAAGTAAAAATAAAGTGTTAATGAGGCTATTCCTTGCATTTTAGAAGATAAGTCTAATTATGAACAATATGGAAAAATAGAAGAGATTGATGAAGATGAGAGTGCTGGTGGGATAGGGTTTGCAAATGAAAGCTTGATTGTGAGGAAAAATTTAGGTTGATGAAAGCTTGATGAATGATATCTATTGAGGAAAGCTTCATGTATCTCCTCAATAGATATCATTCATCAAGCTTTTCCATTCTTCACATTGCCACTTTCTTTGGAAAAATTGTGAGGAAAAATTTAGGTTTCCTCTTTGTAAGTGGGAAAGGGTTTGCAAAGGAAAGAATATTGGAGAAGGAAAATTGCAGACTTATGAGTTTGACATTAAGGGCAAAGCTTGGGTGGAGATTATTCAGAGATCAAAGAAAGAATTGGGCAAAAATATTACTTAAAAAATATATAGGTTCTCTTGATGCAATGAAATTATTTAGGAAAAGAACCCTACCCAAAGAATCGTTAACATGGAACTTCATATTAGATAGTTTGCAATTGATAAAGAAACATATTAGATGGTCAGTCAATGAGGGGAATTATGCAAATTTTTGGTTTGATGCTTGGTTGAAGCCTTATCCTCTCATCTCTGACTCAAAATGGCAACCATTCGCTCAAGCATGCCTAGCTTGTAAAGGTTCAAAGGTCAAAGACTATTTAATATGAGCAACAACTCCAAATCATGGATTTCTTTTAGTAAATTGGCTGACGGAAAGGAACTCAAACAAATTGCAGATGAACTTCAAAAGATGCTTCAAGAGTTTTATTTGGCAAATTTTACACGAAAGGATGAGTTGGTTTGGAATGTATCAAAGGATGGTGGATACTCGGTCAAGTTGGGATATGTGGATTTAGAGCAATGAAAAATTCCTACTCCCAAAGATTTTCTTTGGAAGAATATTTGGTCATTAGAGGCCCTCTCTAAGGCCTCAACATTCCTTTGGTTAGCAATTTAAAATAAGATTCTTAAAAGAGAGAATCTAGAAAGAAGAGGATATCATGCACCTTTTATATGTACCTCATGTGAGAAGGATTTAGAGACATTAGACCATTTACTTCTTCATTGTCCCTTTGCTCACACCATTTGGGGTTACTTTTTTTAAATTATGAAAATATATTGGGTAGCTCCATCAACATTGAAAGAGTTGATGAAATGTTGGATTAATTATTTCAAAGCTAAAGCATTATGTATTTTGTGGAGGATTGTGCCTACCATTATTTGTTGAAATTTATGGCTTGAAAGGAATAAAATAATTAAAAAAAAAAATCTCAAAATCACGTCCAAGTTTGGAACCGTATTATTGCCTCTCTTGCAAAATGTCTACAAATATGGTGCTCATCATGGGAAGTCTCAATTGCAAAAAAAAGTTGGTAACAACTTGGTTACAAAATTTGAACATACATGGAAGAGTCATTTGCGATAATGGAATTAAAACAAAGGATCTACTTCAATCTAGGGTAAAATGAAAATGTCTAGAAATTATATTTATCAAAATTAATTTTGATGGTGCTTCTAAAGGAAATTTGGGAAAAGCTGGTGGCGGTGATGTTTTTAGAAATAATGGCAAAATTCTCCTCGCTTACTTAGAATCACATGGAACTTCAACTAACAACTATGTAGAGGCTAGGGCACTTTACAAGGATTAAAATTGCAATAGAAAAAGGATGAAAATATATTCCAATTGAGGGAGATTTACAAATTATCATCAATGCTATAAACAAAATAGATGTAGGGATTGGATTAAAAAAATATTATTGCTGATGTTCATCACCTATTATTGGAGGCAATCTCTTGGAAATGTGAGCATATTTATAGAGAAGGAAATTGGGTAATAGATAATTTAGCCAATCATGGTGTTGATTTTCATCTTGGTGAAATTCAAATTTTATAAGGCAACTGACCAAATGAGATTTTATCTCTTAATTAAAATGATGTCAATGAATTGATTGTAGAAACATAGCACTTTGAGGAAGCTGAAGAATATAGTTGAAGAATATATTTTTCTATAAGGAAATGAAAAAAAATTATGATAAAAAGACATGTTAAACCTTGTTTAATTGACCTACCATCAAATATAATATTTAAGTATTTTGATGGGAATGATCTCCAATAAAAACCATATAATATATTAAATAAATAAATAAATAATTAGATTTGAACAAGTTCCCCACTTTCCCTCTGGGTATGAGCCCTTAACCAAAAGTCTAAACTGGCCTCTTCCATAAGGTACCCACTTACCTTACAACTTTGGGTCTTTAACCAAAGGACCAATTAGTCTTCGGAAAAGTGTGATCATCAGGATGATATACACTATCCTTATAAATCCACACAACGCCAACTTTCCATGTAAATACAGATCTTGACCAAAAGACTAAATTGGGTTCTTCAGCAAAGCACTCACTCTTATTGTGAATATGGACTCTTAACCAAAAGACCAAACTGAGGCTTTCTGCAAGGTGTTACTACGGGCTTAAAGACACTGAAAAATCCATTTTCTCTTTATTGCATAGTTAAAATCATCTTTAATCAAGATTTCAAAAATGATAAATACTAGCCAAAACTTTTGCATGTTCACAGTCTTATACTACAGTTTTCCTCAGGCCGCTTGTGTATATGTCTGTGACCACTTCCCCAGCCTACAAATACACAGAAATATAATTTGTACCTTAAATGAATCGGACAGGTCAGCATATCTATATCTATCTATTTACATACTCGTCCCAAAAGAATAGGTGGGTACAGGTGGATAACATTTAAATAACCACTTGAGAACTTAATACACAGAAATATAATATGCACCTGACTTATATCTATCCATTTATAAAATAAACTCGTTTCAAAGGAAGGGAGGGTACAGGTGGATAACATTTAAATAACCATATCGTCCCCTGAAAGTTAAAAACCACTCTACTCCACTTTATATAAAGTTGAGAACTTTTTTTTAATGAACACAGATAGGGTTGATTCAACAACCATATTTAGATAAAAAGCTGAATTGGGTTTTCATGAATTGATAATTGTAGTCACAGTTTACAAATGGGTTCAAACAAAATGCTTAAAAAAAAGATGTGGGTATAAGAAAAAACTGACCAGCAGATAGATAAAAGATGAGACAACGATGGTCCAGTAGCGACCTAAGTAGGAATCTGCAACAAAAGCTCCAAGGAGGGGCAGCATGGATGCCCAACCAGACCAGACATTGACATTTTTGGCAGCAGCAGCAGTGCTCTCATGCATCACATTTGTGAGGTAGGTGACCAAGTTGGAAGCAATTCCATAGTAGACAAATCTCTCTGCGATTTCCACACCAATGATGAGGAGGGAAGCACTCCACCCTCCTGTGAGGAGCCTGCTGACGGGCCTGCCCTTGAGGTCTGTGGATCCATCCCCAACTATGTTCTTGTTGGCGATCTTGAGCAGCGGTGATTCACAGGACGAACCGTGCGGCTCCATGGCTAAGGGTGATAGATGCTGTTTCTGAGGTTTCCTCTCTTTGTAGTATGTGTATTCTCCATGTTGGAATCTCCGAGGTTTCCTCCTTTCTTAGAATGTGTATTTACCATGTGGCTATAATTTTTTATTATTATTATTTATTTCAAAGAGACCTTGTAAGTTTGTGATAGGAATATATCGCTGTAATTATCTGAAGTGAGAAAGTCCAAAGAAACGAAAATTTACACTTTTAAAAATACTATTAATTAATAAAAAATGTAACAAGTGGTGGGGCATTCCACATCAAGATTCCACCTTCAGAATCAGAGGTTGAGTTGCTTCTACCAAAAAATAATGTATTAATTAACCAAGACAATGATTTTTTTAATGATTGTTAACCGTCTGTCAGTACGACTAAACAATTTTACTTTCGTTTCAGGCGTGGTCAGAGTGGCCCCTACTATGAAGGATGTAAATCTTGGAGTACTGGTGGTTTGGGAGCTTTCTAGTGGAGATCCACTCCAGTCTTGCGAGAGTAACCGCTTTGTACGATTTTCATCACTTTTCTTATGTTTGGTATACCTTATGTTTATGGAGTTCAAAAGTTTTTCCACTTCTGTGCGCATAGAGAAAAGTCTTTTTATTTAAAGATTAGTTGTGTGCGATATATATCTTTTTATAAAATAATAATAACTAATAGTGTCATTAAATATTTTAATTTTTAAAAATTAAATTTTATTATAAATAGGGAAGTTAGTAACAATCACATTGTTTTTAGTAGTTGACAAGTGCACGGTTCAAACTATATGGGTTGCTCCCAACAAGTCTATTTCATTTCGTTGTTGTTGACCCAGCATGCGAGGGAGACCATTGATCGTTTGGGGTTTGTACCATCATTGTCGATCTGGTGCGGACTAAGAGGATTCAGAGCAAACTACTACCTTTGCAAATTGACACCCCCAAGGTTTGAACCGAGGTCTCTTCTTGATAAGTGTATGACTAGACAAGCAATTACCAATCCACCTAGCCCTTGGGAGTACCACATAGTTATTAATTATTGTAATAAGATTTATTGATTTTTTTATTGAGGTTAGTGTGAGAAACCCCTACAATCGAATTTCAGGGTTGAGCATCCCATCCCCCATCCCAACCATGACCCTTGATAAGGGTGAGAGCTGAGCTTAACAATAGGGGCCAAACACAAAGTCATACACACACCCACCCCTCACACACTCAACCACGTTGTGGTTTGAACCTTGGACCTCCCAAAGAAGAGCCAAAGCCTGTACCATTGCGTTGTCCCTCGGGACAAAACTTTTAGATTAGAAAGAAACCTCGAGAACCGCTATCCCATCCAGATATACCACTATCTAAAGGGAAGCCACAAGAGTTTTTTTTGTGTCCCCCTTTCCATTGCAGAGGTTCAAACCGTGGACCTCTTGTTCAACGGGACCAAGCTCACAATTTACTTTGAAAAATAGACTAAAATCAAGGATTCTTTCCAAAAAGAAATAATTTAGGTTTGAGTAATAGATTTTGTTTTAGTTCAAATTTCTTAGAGGTAGATAATCTACAAAAAAAAAAAAGTCATACCTTTGGAATAGTCTTCAAACAACCAAGCCACTTTTACAAGAAGGAAAATTTTGGCGAATTGGGGATGGATCCCAAGCACTTTTTTGGAATGATAAATGGATTAAAAGCATCCCTCTCAGTGAGGATCCAGATTTTGCAGGGTTAAAACCTTCTGTTGAGGTTGTTTAGGGGACCTAGTCAAAGATTATATAATCATTAAGAAAAATAGTAAGAAATGGAAACATTTACAGGTGGATAATCTTGATGACAGAAATCAACAAAAGCTAAGGAAGCTAAATATACTTCTATAGGTCTATTTCTTGAACAATGCTAGATCTTCAGACTCTCTTATTTGGATGAGCCAAAAGGAAGGAACATACTCAGTCAAATCGGGTTATTATCTCCTTGAAGGGGATGGATTTGGATGGTTGTCAGTAGCTAAGATTTGGATCAAAGACCTCATTCCCAAGATAGCACACTTCTATTGGTTAGCAATCCAAAATAAGGTCTTGACTATGGATAATTTACATAAAAGAGGCTTCACATTCCCAAATATGTGTGTTCTCTATGAAATGAGTGAGGAAGATACTAATCATCTCTTCTCTACCTGCCCTTTTACAATTGAGCTACTTAATAAGATTCTAAAGAACTTCCAGGTTGAGTGGGTCCTCCCCAAGTCTCTCTTTGATCTCTGTCTTCAATGGGAGTTCCCCTTTAAAAGTAAAAGGCTTCAAATGTTATGGAGTTTAAGTCTTCCACATGTTCTATGGAGGGTATGGAAAGAAAGGAACCATCGGATCTTCAAAGACAATAAAAGAAACTGCACATCAATGATGGCAAATATAATTTTAAGTGCAATGTTGGAAAATTTAGGTATCATGAAGTTCAAAAATAATTTTGAACCAGACCTAGAGAAAGAAATTGCTAGAGTTTAGGGGCTAGCTTCCAATTATCAAAATTCTTGCTCATCCCCAGTTCATCCATGAACCAATTCAAAATGGAAAAGACCACCAAGTGGATGGATAAATTGAACTTCAATGGAGTGACAAAAGGATATCCTAGGAGTGTTGGAGCAAGAGACATCTTTCGAGATCATTGGGACAGACCACTCTTGACCTATGTAGAGCCTCTAGGAGATCAAACAAGTCATGTTGCAAAAGCTAGAGCAACGTTTATGGGTGTGTCGTTTCTTGGTAGGCTAAATATAAGGAAATTAATAATAGAAGGAGACTTGCAAAACATCATTAACATTTTGAATGAAAAACATCCACTAGGCTGGAACATAGCAGATATGATCAATGAGATTAACACCAAACTAGAGCTCCTTGAAGACGTGCATATTATCCATGTCTATAGAGAGGCTAATGAGGCGGCTAACTATTTGGCAAACATGGGTGTACCTTTGGATGAATTGCAATGTTGGAAGTTAACCTTCCCTCATAGTGTTCAAGAAATTATAAAGAGCAAAGCCAAGGATGATGACCAAAATGAGATCAAAGATTAAATTTTCTAGGGGGATCTTAAAGATTTTATGGGTAAAGCTTTATTGTTCATCTGGAGGGAGGATGAACAAACCTGATTGCTACAAGTATAAGTTCAAAGATGAAGGAAAGAAAGTAGGACGTGACAGTGAAAATCCAATAGTGGTGGATCCTTTATTTTGGAGCTGGAACGAGTGTTATTGAGCGGACAGGATTTTACCTTTGACGAACTCCACTTTTTGGTTTGATCTACTCTACCCTTGGTTTTTTACTAATTATTTTGTGAGCTACAGGTTATATCTAGTTTCTCAATGGGATTGGAGCTGGTATGTGGGGCTTCACTAAGTCCCAATACTCATGATTCTGAGTCCACATGGAAAACATCAATCATTATTTATACCAGCAATCAGAGCGCCAGAAGGAAATATGACATGCTTGATCCTACTAAGTAATAAGTTTCCTTGAGAGTCTCGTTCTTGTCGACGATCTTCCTTCTATTTTATGTGGAAGGGATAAAGGTGACTCAACAGTCTAGAACTTTGATTCTAAGTTTAGAAACATTACAGAAGGTGACAATCTGTGACTAGAGCGTTGAATAAGGGACTAGAACTGCATACTAAAAGACCTGCATACTAAACCACTTTTTGAAAGACCTTTTTGACTCATTCAAATGTTTGCTCCATTTATTCTTTGGAAAATGAAAGAAGTAAAAAAATCACTTGGAGGACCTAAAAAGGAGGATCTTGATGCTCAAGGTCCAATAGAAAACACTGGACAACAAAGGGATGGTTTGTCCTAAAGATAGTTTTTGATCTCTGTTGGTTTAAGCTTTGTCTAGGTCTGTTGATTGTTCATTGTCTGTTACATTTTTTTGTAATCTTAAATGATGGTGAAATAAAAAAAAATTAGATAGTATAGATGTTTTTTGTTCTTCTTGTTTAAGGTCTAGAACCATATTTGAAGTGTAAATTTTAATTTTTGATGTTTATTGTAAAAGGTTTCGGGTCCCCTTCAAAACCCCTTCTTCTACCTTAATAAAAAAAAGATTTTGTTTTAGATATAGATATACTATTTTATGCAATTAAAGATGTAAATATAAAGCATCAAAAGAGATTATATATAATTAATTAAAGTTTGATAATTTTGTTTTTCAAAATTTTATTATTATTTTAAGTAATATGAAGTACAACGAGTGGCATAGTTGGGTCACAATCCTTGAGGGCATAGCAACAGGGGGCCTTCCTCGTCGTGATTCTAACTCAGGTCATCAATATGAAATGCCAACGACATATTGTTGAGGTGTCCCCATGGACTTTAAAATTAATTTAAAAAGTTATTTTTATTTAAAATTTAAAAAAATACTTAGGCATTTTTTATTTCTTCCTTGATCTTGTTCCAGAGGGACTTGACCTTTTGGATGTCTTGATCTTGTTCCAAAGGAACTTGACCTTTTGGATGTCTTGAGTCATATTAAGGTCTACAATTGATTCTATTGGACGTGAGGTTGTCAAACTCTGCAATCTATTAGTCTTTTGCATGCAAGTTTTATTGAAGACAACTTTTCTCTTGTGTTAGCTATTGTACGGAGTCTTCAAGCTTTTGTTGGCTTTTCTTAGCCTCAACAAGTTGGGATTTAAGATCCTCATCTTGCTTCTTTAGTTGGTCCTTCTTTGAAGCATCATTCTTAAGGGACGCATTCTCCTATTGGAGATGATGCCTCTACGACTTTAGTTGAGCCACTTCTATCTCAAGCTCTCTGTTTCTTATTTGCATTGTTTCATCTTCGACTATGAGACGACCAAATTTCATAGTCATGCCAAGTGTGAGCTGGTTTGCCAATTGGACCGTTTGATATGGTCCATCTTGTCTAAATATAGCCCAAACACTTTAGTAGTCAAGTCAATACAAGTTATTATTGTCTTGGAGGGGTCAATTTCTATGGCATTAATAATGTACACTTTCTTCGTTTTCTTGACAACTATAATTGCACGAGTACCCAAGACTTGGAAGTCCTCTTGCTAAGTCTCTTATATTCTCTTTTCCACCTCTTCTCCTCAATGATGAGGACATCAAACGTCTTGGTGATGCGAAGGCCAAGCTTGGCCTAGTAGTCATGCTACCTTGTGGGGGTGCTCCTATAGACTCAGCTCCTTGGGCTATGGTAGTGGGTATCGTTGCCTATAGGAGGAGCTACCTCACTTGAGATAATGAGTGCATTGGGTAGGTGAAAGTGGATGGTAGAGCCAATAGAGTAAACTATGTGGTGATGTTAGGGAATGTAGTGGAGATGGTGGGATGGGGTGGAATGCCAACTATACTAAGGTGTCGACAAGAGGTGACATGTTTAGGAATGATAGAGGTGATGAGATTTATGGGACTAATGGTTGTGAGGTGGTGAACTGGATGGTCAAATATGAAAAGGATGTGATGGGTGGTGTTCCAACCATGACAGTGACCATTGGGGATGGTGTGCTTGTTAGAGAACCACATGTTCCACTAGAGAAGTGTAATAGAAAAATGGAATGGGAGAGAAGTGGAAATAAAAGAAGAAGGAATATTGAGAGAAGGAGGAGCAATGAATGGTGCGAGAGAGGTGGAAATGGTTATAGTAACAGCCATGTGACTGGTCATTGTCAACTTAGGAGTGAAGCCTCGGGATTTTCCTCTCCTCTCCTTGACTACTATTGTTGCTTCTTTGCTACCACTACCTCTCCAAACATACACTCATATCTTTCAAAACCCCTCTATCCCTTGATGGTTGTGTGTCTCATTGTCAAATTGACTGCTGCTAAGGTTCTTAGTGCAGCAAAAATGGTGATCTCTAGCACCGTATTCTTCTTGGGTTTCTAAGGGGTTGAGGCACTGACTGCCACTTCATTGATCATCTTGGCCCAATTCATGATTTTTGGATGCATTTTATTCTAGATGATAAAGAATTTAGCATAAAAAATAGGCCGTGTTTGGTAGACTTAGTGATTGTGAATATAGACTCTTAACCAAAAGACTAAACCAAGGTGTTACTGGTAGACATACTACCTGAAAAATCCTTTTTCTCTTTAATGCATAGTTAAAAAATATCCTTAATCAAGATTTCAAAAATGTTAAATACTAGCCAAAATTTCTGCATGTTCAGTCTTAAACTACAGTTTTCCTCAGGCCACTTGTGTATATGTATGTGACCACTTCCCCAGCCCACAAATACATGGAAATATAATTTGTACACAGATAAGTATATTTATATCTATTTATCTATTTATAAACTCATCCCAAGGGATATGTGAGTACAGGTAGATAACAAAGTTAAAAACCACTTTACTTTACTTCATATAAAGTCAAGAACTTTTTTAATGAACACAGATAGGGTTGATGCACCAGCTGTAGTTAGAGAAAGAGCTGAATTGGGTTTTCATGAATTGATAATTGTAGTCTTGAAAATGAAACAGCAACATTTACAAATGGGTTCAAACAAAATGCATTAAAAAAAGATGTGGGTATAAGAAAAAACTGACCAGGAGATAGAGAAAAGATGAGACAACAATGGTCCAGTAGCGACCTAAGTAGGAATCTGCAACAAAAGCTCCAAGGAGGGCAGCATGGATGCCCAACCAGACCAGACATTGACATTTTTGGCAGCAGCAGCAGTGCTCTCATGTATCACATTTGTGAGGTAGGTGACCAAGTTGGAAGCGATTCCATGGCAGGGGAACCTCTCTGCAATTTCCACACCAGCGATGAGGAGGGAAGCACTCCACCCTCCTGTGAGAAGCCTGCTGACAGGCCTGCCCTTGAGGTCTGTGGATCCATCCCCAACTATGTTCTTGTTGGCGATCTTGAGCAGGAGTGATTCACAGGAGGAACCGTGCGGCTCCATGGCTAAGGGGTGATAGATGCTGTTTCAGAGGTTTCCTCCCTTTATAGAATGTGTATCCTGTCCTCCTTTCTTTCTTAGAATGTATGTGTATTTTCTTTTATGAAACAAAATTTTGTGTTATAAGGATATGTAATTGTTTAAATTGTATAAGAAAATTATATTAAATTCTTAAAAAAACAAGGGTAATAACTAGGCATTAATAAGAATGAAAAATAAGAACACAGTTATACTCTTAAACTATATATCTAATTAATTAAAAACTAAAAAAATGTATTAATTAGCCAATCAAGACAATGATCTGTGAATGTTGTTCACCCTGTGTCAAATCATCAATAAAATAATTTTGCGTTCATTTCACGTATGGTCAGACTGGTCCCTCTGATGCAGAAGGATGTAAATCTTGGAGTACTGGAGCTTTCTAGTAGAGATCACTCCAGTCTTGCGAGAGTAAACGCTTTGTACAATTTTCTTATGGTTGGTATACCCAATGTTTACGGAATTGACAAGTTTTTCGACCTCTGTGCGCATCTACAAATTTCATCAGTTTTCTTATGATTGGTATTCCCCATGTTTATGGAGTTCAAACGTTTTTCAACCTTTGTGCGCATAGAGAAAAGTGTTTTAGGTACAACTGACAATTTGTTTTGGTTGAGAAATCGTAGGTAGAGTTTTGGGATGTATTTCAAGAGATTTAGGTTTATGTATTCAAAATGGGTCAGTTGGTTGGTAGCGTCAAAGGGCTTTTCAGTTTGTTGTCTCAGTTTGATTTCCTACAAGATCAGGGTCATGTTGACTTTGTTTTACTTAATGGGTTAGGGTTTTCTAAAAGATTTAAGTCTTAACTTTGTCTTGCCTAAAGGGTTAGGGTTTATAACGGTGATATTCTAGTTGTCATCAAGTGTCCTATTGGTTAAAGATGTTACCAATTTTTTTATGTTACAAAAAAAATTGCTGTAAAGAATCTATACATTTAAAAAAAATAAAGTAACAAGAAAAAGAAAAAAGAAAAATAAAAATATTGAAAAAAATAGAAAAATAAATTTAAAATATATTTATGTAATAATTAAATGATATAGTTAAATATTTTAATTTAAAAAAATGAAATTTAAAATTTTAATTTTAATCTTATTTAACATTATTTAAATCTTTTTTTTTGGTTACATAGGAGAGTTGGCTACAACCACTATTTTTAGTAATTGAGTGTAGGGTTCAAACCACAGGGACTGCAAACACTAAACCTATCTGTCTCGTTAATTGTTGACCCAATATGAGATGGGAATCGTCGGTCACTCGGGGTTCGTACTGTCATTGTCGGTCTAGCGCACACTCAAAGGATTTAGAATAGACTACTTTCTTTGCAAACTGGCACCACCAAGGTTTGAACCCAGGTCTCTTCTTAGCAAGTGCCCATCCAGACTAGCACTTACCAATCCACCTAACCCTTGGGGCTAACATTATTTAAATCTAGAGCCAATTGGTTCCCCCAACCTCATAAGGGGGGCGGAGGTCCAAGGTTCAAATCTCGGGCCTCGTCGGATCCACCTCATAGTCATGTGATGTATCTTTATCCACCTCCGCACTAGCAAAATGGTCAGCCTCTCCCTCAACAATTTAACTTAGGAGCATTTCCTAGGCCAAAAAATTAACTTCCATATTGGACCTACCAAGGACCATTAAACTTAATGGTCTATTATCCCATCCCTCCAACAGTTGTCCCAATTCCATATCTTTGGGTCTTCAAAATTAGCTCACTCTCTTTTTTGGTACTTTCAACGGCGTAAAAGGTTTAAAATGATCGTGACATGTGTTTATAGGGGCAGACTGCACAAAGATATGTGTGATGGCTTCCGGGGCGAACAACACAGAATACTGTGGCGGCCACAAAAAGCTGAACAAGCCTGCCCGGATTCGTAGCGACTATCGATTCCACCATGTAAAAAAACATTATTTAAATCTAGTACTTTGAGGACGGTAAGTACATGAAGAGCTTTGGAAGGGAAAACTAGGGCATCTACCGAGTAGATAAAGTACTTTTTAGTTGCTGCAAAATCAAAGACAAGATTGTTGTCATAGGAAGGTCCAATGGTGATGCTTCTAAATCTTTTCTTAGATAGACAAAGTTCATTTGCGGATTTGTTAAAGGAAAAATCTTCAACAAAGATTGAAGAAGCACACAAAATTGCACTAAAAACACTCTTTATGGTTGCTGGAAAAAAAATCAACTTCTCAAAGAGTCAATGGATGATTGCCACAATCAAAATTAAGACCAAAGATAGTCATTGAGTAAAGCATGGTAGAAGAAACAATATTATATAGAGTCAATCATGACCTAATTTGTAATTCATGGGTATTTGTCCTACCTTGATTTTTTTGTATTTGTCGACTAAACTGAAATGAGAGCCTCTTGGTGAGTATTCTTTATGGTTTATTAGTAATATTTAGAATTTTGGAATATTTGTATTTACAAAGAAAATTGACTTTTGGAATATTTGTATTTACAAAGAAAATTGAAGAAGATGAAAATAAAAAATTTAAACTTTTATGAAAAAAGATGTAGATATCTAGCTATAGAAACTTAATTGATGTGAGAATTGAATTTTTTTTATAAACTCTCAAGCTCTAAAGGAGAGAGTTGTGATTTGTCAAGGGTAGGGAACCCGAGTTGATAAAAATTTATTCATTCATAGATTGGATTTTACCAGTATAAACCTTTCAAAGAAAAAACAACATAACCCCTTGTTAAGGGGATTAACATGCCTTTATTGACCTCGACATGATTCTATTAAAAAATATTAATATATATTAAAAAAATGTTATTTTATTTTCATTCTAAAATTAGTCTTGAAATAGGCTTGCAGTCTGGCCCTTAGGTCGAAGCACTCCCTTAGGAGGGTGGCGACCATGGAACGAATCCCGTAAGCCTCGTAGAACTGGAGGGCATGTTGTGTCAACACCACCAGCTACGTTAAAATATTTACTTGACACAACTGGAGGTTATAGTGGCAACAAGGAGTAGGATTTGAACCCACAAAGAGATGATGAAAAATGTAACGGGTTATTGATTCTTCAGTATACCCAAAAAAAGAGTTTTGAAATTAAAGATAAATTACTTTATAGTCACTCAAAATTCAAATAAATAAGCTGTGTGGATTCTATTAGGGGCCACTTCCATCAAAATAATTTTTTTTGGTTACATAGGAGAGTTGGTCACAACCACACTATATTTAGTAACTGACAAGTGTAGGGTTCAAACCACAGGGGCTGCTTCCACCAAACCTATTCCTCTTTATTATTGTTGACCCGTCGTGAAGGGGACCATCGGTCGCTCGGTGTTCGTACCATCATCATCGGTTGCGCACTCAGAGGATTCAGATTAGACTACTACCTTTACAAATAGGTTGTCCTCGAGGTTTGAACCTGGTTGTCTTCTTGGTAAATGCCTAGACAAACAATTAAACCATTACATTTGTTGTCAATTAATTAGACCATATCCAACTTGATTTTTATCAAAGATATTATTCATGTGCCTTCCACCAAAGATACTCTTCATCTTCCTCAAATTGGTATGTTTCTAAAATCAAGTCCTTTATATCATTTCATTAAGAGATGAAGTCTCACTCAGCTAACTACCTTCTAAGATATGAATTTAGCTAATATGAAGATCAATACCATGATTAGATAAATTATCTACTACCTTATTTCCTTCTTTATAGATATATTGACATTAACAAGATATTGTTTTCAACAATAATTGGTGGACATCAGAAATAAAATTGTGTTTGATCCTATCTCCATATCCATTTTTCTTAATAGCTTTAATAATAATATATGAATTCCCCTCAATTGAAATATCTTTCTATCCTTTTTCAAGGGCTATTTTGATCCCTAAAAGAAGTGCCCTAGCCTCAATATTATTTTTCGTTGAAGTTCCATATAATTCTAAGGAGGATAGTTTATCTTCATTATTTAAAAAACACCACCTCCACTGTTACAAATAATCTTAATGACCCATAAACATTTTCAATTTTACATAGATTGATATAAATCCTCTTTTTTAACTCCATTGTTACAAATAACTCTTTTTTGTAGATTAAAATCATGTAACCAAGAGTCTAATATATCTTTTTTCATACTTGAGACTTCCCATGATAAGTACCATGCTCATGAATATTCTACAAGAGAGATAATAATATGATTCCAAAATGGGTATTATTTTGGGATTTGTTTTGAAAATTCGATTATTCTTTTCAAGCCATAATTTTCAACAACTAATGGTTGGACCATTCCTCCATAATAATGGTTTATATCTAATGTAATTAATCCAAAATTTCATCAATTTAGAGTAGAAAAGAATTGCAAGGAGGCCTTACCCTATACCTTTCATATTTTTTGCTTCTCACTTTTTGGTGAACTTATGTGAATATCGTTGTAGGTCTCAAAATTCTGTGTCCAAGTTAAGCCTTAATCAAGCTAAAATTTATCAAACTTTAATCAAGACCACTTAATATTGTTTGTTTAGATTAGATCATATTAAATCTAGATAACAAGAATATAACCAATTGCTAGTCCTACTAAGGGTCCTAATGATCCTTTGAGTAATAAACATATGAGCTACTAGGCTATATTACGTTTATAATGAGCCTAGGCCACTAGACACCCATATAGGTTCTCATGCATACTTACACTTAATAAGGAGTATATTACAGTGGGTTAGTGGAAGTCATAAGGAGGCATACTATTACCTCTCACATACCATCTTGGCCATATATGTAATGTCCCCTTTCCTAACTAGCCACTATGTACAGTATGGACTTGCCTATACAATGGTTCCCGTAGGCAATTTCGTGTGTTTGGGAGCCTCCAGGTGTTGTGGAGTTACTGTTGGACGTTCAATTTTTAGTGTGGTCAGATTTCAGGACCGTTTCTGGCAGGTTTCAGGGGGACTTACTATTTTTAGTAAGTCGATCAGAGGCATTATCTTGGGAAGCGAATGTTATAGATGGATTTTTCGACGAAATGGGTGTCTATTTCCAGTATTTTTTCTTGGGTCCGGTCTTAGGAGGATTATTATTTTAATATCCTGAAAGTTATTAATGTAATATTTAAATGTAATGTTTAAATATTCTAATGTTGGGCTTATATTTTATTATTAAGGGGTTATAAGGGGGATTTTTGGGAGTCATAAGGTAAGTTATAAATTAAAATTAAGATGTTATCTCCCTAGGAGTTTGGGACAACCCCTCATGGGGCTCTTTAAAAATAAATTTAAATGCAAATGAAATTAAAGGAAAAAAAACAAACTTGACCTACCCAATTGTGAGAGGGAAATAAAAGAATGAAGTTGAATTCATTTTCACATCTTTGGCATTGTATTTTCACAGTCATTCTGGAGAAGCACTTGCAGATTGGATTTTTAGGGGTTTGTAGCTTGTTTGGAGACGAAAACCTTCGGTAGGAGCACCATTCTTGAGGTTGAAAGATATATTTAGAGTAGTTTGGGGGTATTCACACACAATGGATGCAATTGTGCTTGCATTGAAGACATTTACAACATTGGAAGAGCAGATTTGGAAGGGTTTTGAAGACATTATCATTTGCGAATTAATTATTCTTCATTACACAGCCAGGTCATACCATCTAGAGCTTATTGGAGAGGATTATGATGTAATTACCAACTATGGTTTGAGGATTTGAGGGTGAACTGTTGCATACACTCTAGTCGTACACCTTTGAGGGTTTGTGAAGACTATCTTGTAGATTCTAGCTAATTCCAAGGTAGATGTACTCCTCCTTGAGCAGGTTGTACATCCTCCATAAGGGATGTGTTGCTGCAACTCACTCAAACGCCTCCCTTGGACATATTTCTATGCTTGGGAAGGGGTCACATCAATAGAGGGTGCTCAAATATGCTCTTTGTTTGATGGAGACTTGTAATTTATTGATCATTTGATGAATACAAGTGATTTACCCATTACTGGTGTACATTTCCAAAAATATTCAGACTTCATTATTACCTGGGTACTTCATTATTCTCATATTTTCCCAAAAGGGTTTCATTATTTATACTAGTAGAATATTGTGCTTAAATTTCAATTCAATCAGAGTGATAGTTTGGAAGATAGAGATAGTTATTTATTGTTGCATTTCATTTCTAGCATTTCCTTATTGTTGCAAAAATACAAAAAAAAAAATCAAATATTACACAAAAACACAAAAAACAATACAAAACTCAAACAAAAAAAACAAGGGAAAAAATTTTGGTGTTCATATTGGGGTTGGAAACTACATTGGTATCAAAGCCAGCTCATCCTGCCATCCTGTTGGGGTTTCATTAGATGAGTGGTCACCACTATTACACTAGAAGGAACAGGGCATTCAAGGACAGTGAACAGGTTAATCAGCCAAAGTTGTAGGAAAATATGGGTGACAACAGGGAAGGTAATAGGGGTAATGGACAGTAGCCAATAGATCCAAATAGGCAGATTTTTGAGATGTTCCTACAAGGCCAACAACAAATACAACAAACTATGGCACAAATCCTAGGTATTATGACACAACAAATGCACCTTAATGCACAAATCAATAATGGATAGAATCACAAGAACAATGGTGATGGAGAAGGTTCAGTTAATAATAACACTAGGGGAGTTAGTCAGACAAACAGGGATAAGACACAGAGTTCTAGGCCATTGATGCCTACTTTCATTCCTAGAGCAGCTCCACAGGAGGATAGAGAGCCTACTATACAGGAGATGCAAGAGTCATTTACGTAGGAGTGGAACCAGTCTAGTGAGGAGTTATGAGAAGGGATGTCCTTTTGAGACTATGTTGACATGAGGATGCGACAACAACCTATTAGGAGAGGCATATAACAACATACACAGGGTCATGATTTGCAAAGGAAGGTGGTAAAATTAACTATTCCCAACTTTGATGGTTTCGGGAAGACCACAACTCATGCTTGGGTGCAAAAAATGGATACCTATTTCCAGCTTAATCTGATGACAGAGGATGAGGTAATAAAATATGTAGCACTACATCTAGACAGAGTGGCACATGATTGGTGGCACCATGGGTTAGTAACCCTTGGTCACGATCAGATTCATACCTATGCAAAATTCACTAACAAATTGATTGATAGGTTTGATAAGAAGGATCCAAAACTAGAGTTTAAGGAATTGGCCCAACTTAAGCAGTGGGGACCAGTAGATAGTTACATTGTTGATTTCCAAAAGCTCTTTGTTCTAGTGACTAACATTTCTAAGAGGAGATTGATTGTACTGTTTATTGATGGATTGACTAATCCTTTACGAGGGTTTGTCAAAGCCTTTAATACTCCTACTTTGCATGATGCTATTATGAAGGCATGAGACATGGAGACCACCTCTTCTAAGGGTAAATTCATTCCCAAAGGAGGTGACTATAAGAAATTTAAGGACAAAAAACATTTTGCGAAAGGGAGTGACCAGCAAAGTAATAATTTCAAAAATAAGGACAACGATACTACCAATGATTTAAAGAAGAAGAAACTTTATTTTCGATGCAAAGAACCTTGGAACCCAACACATAAATGTGGTGACAATTCTAAAATGAAGAAAATGGAGCAATTTTCTAGCGAGGAATCAGAGTATGAGGATGTTGACTAGCAGGGTGTTAGTGATAGTAGCAGCTCGAAGAGTGATGAGGAATCACATTCAACACCTGAGCCTAATGAGCCAGTAGCACAGTTGTACAACTTTCAGAGGGTGGCATTTTTTAAGGTTCGAGGAGTACTTAAGGGGCAATGCATAACCGCTCTCATTGATACAGGGGCTATGCATAACTTTATTGATGAGATCCTTGTTGTTAAGTGAGGGCTACATGTTGAGTCATTTGATGGATTTTGGGTGATGGTTGCTAGTGGGATTACCATTAGCTGCACTAAGAGGATTCCTAGCTTGCACATAAGGTTGGGATAATATGAGTTGTAGGATGATTTCTATTGTGTGAATATAGGCGATACAAATGTTTTTTTAGGTATGCATTGGATGAGCTCCTTGGGAGAATTTACTATGAACCTGAATAGTATGAAGATGAAATTTGAAACAGGTGGAAGGAAGGTTGTACTCAAGGGAATTTTGGATGGTAGCCTCAGGACAGTCTCATTTAGGAAAATAGAGAGGTTGTTTAGACATGGGCAAATTGAGTGGGCAATGGAGTGTATTTTGATGCCTACAGCAAAGGAGCAGCCAGGGAAGACATATCATCCAGATATACAGGTTCTAATTAACAAACATCATAAGGTATTCGAGAGTATTCCACCTGGGAGACCACCTAAGAGGGGTACAGAGCACATCATAGAGCTGTAGGAGGGAACTAAACCAGTCATCACTACCCGATATAGAAATCCCAAGAGGATGAAGGATGAAATTGAAAAGACCATCAAAGAAATTTTGGGGATGGGACACATTCGGCCAAGTAAGACCCCATTTGCATCTTCAGTGGTGTTGGTTAAGAATAAGGATAGGACCATGCACATGTGTGTGGATTAAAGGGCTCTAAACAAGAAAACAATAAAGAACAAGTATCCCATTCCTAGAATAGATGAATTGATTGATGAGCTACACAGTGCTACATTTTCACCAAGATTTATCTTAGATATGGTTATCACCAGATAAGGATGTGGGTGAGTGACATAGAGAAAACAACCTTCAGATGTCACTATGGAAACTTCGAGTTTCTGGTTATTTCGTTTGGTCTCACCAATGCTACAACCACCTTCCAGTCATTAATGAATAGGGTTATTAGAGGATAGCTACACATATTTGTACTTATATTTTTTTATTATATTTTGGTTTATAGTAGGACATGGGAGGAGCATCTTCAACATGTGGATGAGGTATTGGGTATCCTTGAGCGTGAGTCTCTATATGCCAAGGAATCCAAATGCAAGTTTGGCATGATAGAATTGTTGTACTTGGGTCACATAATCAGTGCAGAGGGGTTTAGGATGGACCCAAATAAGGTGAAGGTAATTATGGAATGGCCCACTCCTACAAATTTATCATAGCTCAAAGGGTTTTTTGGTTTATGTGGGTTCTACAAAAGGTTTTTTAAGGGCTTCTCATAGGTAGCAGCACCACTCATTGATCTAATGAAGAAGGGAGCCTTTATTTGGACAGATGCAACACAGGAGTGTTTTGACAAACTCAAGCAGTTGGTTTGCTCTAGTCCAGTACTTGCCATACTATTAGTAGACCTTTCGAGTTAGAGTGTGATTCCTCTGGGGAAGGCATTGGGATCGTTATAATGCAAGATAAGCACCCTATCACGTTTGAGAGAAGAAAACTTAGAGGAGCAGAGAGAGCTTACTCTATATATGACAAGGAGATGCTTACTATAATGCATGCCTTAGTCAAATTTCGGAAATACTTGGTGGGAGGTAAGTTCATAGTGAAAACCGACCACAATAGCTTGAAGTATTTCATGAGTCAAAGGGATTTGAATGAACACCAACAAAAATGGGTGAGCAAACTTTAGGTGTTTGATTTTGATATTGTTTATGTAAAAGGGAAGAAGAATGTAGTTGTTGATGCTCTCTCGAGAAGGCCGCATTTGTGCTCTTTGGGTGCGATTTCAGAGGATTGGAAGGAGCATATTATAGTAGATTATGCGAAGTATTAGTGGGCAACCAACATTATTGAGGGTACTAGACAGGATGATAGGTACTTGATGGTGAATGGTTTGATCACGCACAAGGACAAAATATTTTTGGTACCAAATTCATAGTTTAAGGGGACAGTTTTGAGGACTCTTCATGACTCACAATTAGCAAGGCATCTAGAATTCTTCATAACATACAGGCATGTGAGATAGAGGTTCACATGGAGAGGAATCAAGGATGATGTCCTAAGGTATGTACGAGAGTGTGCAGTGTGTCAACAAAACATGGATGAGCACACTAAGACCGCTGGTTTACTTCAACCCTTGCCCATTCTTGATAGGAAGTGGAAAAGTATATCAATGGATTTTATAACATGACTACCCACAGTTTAGGGGAGAGATTTTATTTACATTGTGGTTGACAGATTAACAAATTTTGTACACTTTTATGCCATTTCAGCCACTTATTCAGCAGTGTAGGTAGCAGAATTATTTTTCAGGGAGGTATTCAGACTACACGGTTTGCCTAAGTTTATAGTCAGTGATAGGGACAACTACTTTATGAGTCATTTTTAGTAGGAGCTATTTATATTGAGCGGGACACAACTTACTCCAAGCACCATTTATCATCCACAGACAGATGGGTAGATGGAAATTATAAATAAATGGGTGGAAGGCTACTTGCGTAGTTACATCTATGGGTAGCAGAAGGCGTGGATAAAATGGTTGCACTTATGTGAGTATTGTTATAACACCACATATCACATGTATATTAGAATGACTCCATTTATGGCTCTGTATGGATATGATGCACCGAATTTCATTGATTTATTGATTCAGGATTGCAGAGTGCCTAAGGCATAGGAGTTGCTATAGGATAGCCAGGACATCTTGAGAACCTTGAAAGATAACATTCAACAAGCGTAGAACCAACAAAAACAATATGCAGATCAACATAGGTCAGAGCACACTTTCAAGGTTGGTGATATGGTGTACCTTCGTTTGTAGCCATACAGGCAATCCACTCTTAAGAAGAGTGCGAAGGGGAAGTTGAAGCCTTGATTTTATGGTCCCTTCAAAATAACAAGGAAGATTGGGGAGGTAGCCTACGAATTGGATCTTCCTGCAGATAGTAAGGTCCATAATATTTTCCATGTCTCTCACCTTAAAAATGCGTTAGGACATAACATCACTCCATTTGCAGTTCTACCACCATTGGATGAGGAGGGGCAGCTAATATTGGTTCTAGAGGCTATACTTGACACCAGGGAAAGGAAGCTCAAAAACAAAACTATTAAGGAGTACCTGGTCAAATGGAAGGACCTACCGATAGAAGATGCCACTTGGGAAGATGAGCAGGTGTTGACAATTTCTTGGGGACAAGCAATTTTGGCGAGGGAGGACTGTAATGCCCCATTTCCTAACTAGCCACTATGTACAATATGGGCTTGCCTATACAATGGTTCCCATAGGCAATATCGTGTGTTTTGAGGCATCCAGGTGTTGTGGAGTTACTATTGGACATTCAGTTTTTAGTGTGGTCAACTTTCAGGACCGTTTCTAGCAGGTTTCAAGGGGACTTACTATTTTTAGTAAGTCGATCAGAGGCAGTATATTGGGAAGCAAACGTTATGGATGGATTGTTCGATGAAATGGGTGTCCATTTCCAGTATTTTTTCTTGGATCCGGCCTTAGGAGGATTATTATTTTAATGTCCGAAAGTTATTAATGTAATATTTAAATGTAATGTTTAAATATTCTAATGTTGGGCTTATATTTTATTATTAAGGGGTTATAAGGGGTATTTTTGGGAGTCATAAGGTAAGTTATAAATTAAAATTAAGATGTTATCTCCCTAGGAGTTTGGGATGACCCCTCATGGGGCTCTTTAAAAATAAATTTAAATGCAAATGAAATTAAAGGAAAAAAAGCAAACTTGGCCGACCCAATTGTGAGAGGGAAATAAAAGAATGAAGTTGAATTCATTTTCACATATTTGGCATTCTATTTTCATAGTCATTATGGAGAAGCACTTGTAGATTAGATTTGCAGGGGTTTGTAGCTTGTTTGGAGATGAAAACCTCTGGCAGGAGCACCATTCATGAGGTTGAAATATATCTTCAGAGTGGTTTGGGGGCATTCGCACACAATGGGTTCAATTGTGCTTGCATTGAATATTTACAACATTGGAAGAGCAAATTTGGAAGGGTTTTGAAGAAGTTATCAGTTGCAAATTAATTATTCTTCATTACACAACTAGGTTGTACCATCTAGAGCTTATTGGAGAGGATTGTGATGTAATTACCAACTAGGGTTTGAGGATTTGAGGGTGAATTGTTTCATACAATCCAACCATACACCTTTGAGGGGTTTGTGAAGACTATATTGTAGATTCTAGCTAATTCCAAGGCAATCGTACTCCTCCTTGAGCAGGTCGTACATCCTCCATAAGGGATGTGTTGTTGCAACTCACTCAAACGCCTCCCTTGGACAAATTTCTATGCTTGGGAAGGGGTCACCTCAATAGAGGGTGCTCAAATATGCTCTTTGTTTGATGGAGACTTGTAATTTCTTGATCATTTGATGAATATAAGTGATTTACCCATTTTTGATGTACATTTTTAGAAATATTCATACTTCATTATTACCCGGGTACTTCATTATTCTCATATTTTCTCAAAAGGGTTTCATTATTTATATTAGTAGAATATTGTGCTTAAATTTTAATTCAATCGGAGTGATATTTTGGAAGATAAAGATAGTTATTTATTGCTGCATTTCATTTCCAGTATTTCCTTATTGTTGTAAAAATACAAAAAAAATCAAATATTACACAAAAACACAAAAAACAATATAAAACTCAAACCAAAAAAACAAGGGCAAAAATTTTGGTGTTTGTATTGGGGTTGGACACTACAATATATCTAAGTTATCACTTCCACATATCATTGGCGACCCACATATTGTCTTTCTCTCATGTACGAAAGGTTTTATAGAGAGGATTTAGGTATATAGGGACCTTTAGTACATAGGGAGGCCGTTGAGCTATATAGGTCAGATTTGATATATCAAGGGAAGGGGATATAGGGTTTCTAACATCTTTTTTTTTTCTATAATCAACTCTTTAAAATTCATAACTTAATAAGCTAAATCCTTCTTTCCTTCAATCCCATGGTCAAGAGATGCTTTGTAACCCATAGGGTTGCTCATCAATTGGCCATCAATCCTAACCCTCTGGTGGAAGGTCCTAAGGACCAACCTATCTTTTACAACCCTAAATTTGAAGAAGACAAAGACTCTCTACCCCTAAGTTATTGAATCCCTATCCATGATGATCAAGGGAGAGTAGTTTTTAAATCCGTTGATCACATGGATTGTTTTTGTAGAAATATAGGGATGTTATGGAATCCTTTCTTAAGGAAGCTCATTATAACCTAGGTGTCTCTTGGTGGTAAGGTTTACTTTTGGATCATCCCCATCAACCTAGATTCAATCCTTTGTATTTAAATCAAGTGGATCCATCTTTTAGATCTTTAAATACAAACCTTAATGCACCAACTTATAATTTATTTTATTCTAATCCCTTATCATCACCACTTCTATAGATGATAGGATGCAAGAAAATCCATCTTCCTTAGGATATCATTCATCTTTACCTTCTCTTGTAGAATTATTGCAGGGTAATGTGAGTTACCTTATATCTCACCAAGTGAGCACAAGTTATATTTTTAACTTGGATGTACCCTCGAATGTCCTAGTTTCTAATCCTCATAACCTTAATTTTAATATCATAAATGTGAATATGGGTTTCCCTCAAAAAACTAATCTTGCAATATCTCATTCTCCATATTCTAAAATTTTCACTTCAAATACCTTGGGAGCAAAACATATGATGCCAATCTAAATATCATACAACAAGTGTATCAATTGTCTCATTAAGTCAATTATCAATTTCTACCTATCTCTCAACACAATTCTTTCATGCAATCAAATTTGGTTTCTTTCGAACTTCAAGATTTGATCTCTCAACTAGAGTTGTTATAACAAAAAATTATCATATAATCCAAGGGTCTTCATCTAGTCACAATTACTCTTTTGATGACTTGTGCAACTATCATTTAGATCCCTTTGTAGGTAGTCACCCTTTTTCTTCCAAATTTGAAACTCCTAAGTTTCAAATGTATAAAGGGAAGGAAGATCTCATCAACCACCTTCGAATGTTTAGAATTGCTTATAATGATATTTCTTATGATGAAACATTTCCACTCAAGATCTTTTCCAATAACCTTAATGGTCCCACCTTGGAATGGTACTACCAAATACCAAGACATTCCCTTAAGATATTTAGGGATCTTTTCGAGATGTTTGTCAAATAATTCTCCATCTACATTAAAAATGTCATGATTAGTGACCTATATCAACTCAAGCAATTTAAAGATGAGAACTTTTCTAACTTACTAGCAAGGTGGCAAGCCTCGATGGGGAGACTCTAATATGTCCCTCCCACTAAGAGACCTTTTAGACATATTTATAGGTAACCTAAGAGAGCAATTAGTCTTCTATTTAAATAAAAACCAATGTATATTCTTTCAAATATGCCATTTACATGGCCAAGATAGTAGACTCACCTCCTCAAGATAGGACAATTGAAATCCAAGTCCCATAAGGAAGAAGATAAAATTTCCTCCCACCTAAAGGGGTGGTACAAAAACAAACACATTGCAGGTGACAAAGTTCCAAACTCGCACAAAACCAATAATGTCAATGCTATGACAAACCTTTGAAATATTGTCTTAGGAAAGCCATAATAATGGTAACCTAGGAGGAAGTACTATGGACTAGACAAACCCTCTTCAACCATCCTAGATCAAATTATAAATGCCAAAATGATGGAGCTTCCACCTACAAATCCTTTAGATATCAAAAGGAAGAAATCTTCTTGGTTTCATCCAAATGAGCAATGTGCCTTCCATCATGTTAATGATCACATAACTGATAAATGCATAAGCTTTAGGAACCTAATCCAAGAGCTAATAAATAAAGGTCAAATTATTCCTAGTAGCTCCGACTCTCAATTTTCTTCTAATCAAGATCTTGAAATATTCTATAACCTACTATCTAATCATAATCAAAATCAAAATGTAGCAAATAATGCTCACTATAGGAACATCCCACCTCTAAACCCAAGAATGGTTGGAGTGATCCATTCTTCTAATTCCATTTATGTTGTAACTAGACAACAACACACAGACCTGCCATCTTTTGATCAACCTTCTAGATCTTCTTTGGTCCTTTGCATAAAAAGAGCTTATCCCATGAATAGGCTTTTATTAATCATTCAATTATGAGACAAATCTAAGGGAATGTTTTATTTACTCCATCAACTTGAAAATACCCTAGCTAAAATCTCCCTTCTTGAGCTTCTTAGGACCTCTATGACCCATAGGGATATCTTACTCAAAATTTTGAGTGAGCAAGTCATTCCTCAAGACCTTAATCTCAATGATGTCACTTATGTAGTGGGATTCATTGGGGCTAACCATGCAACTATATCATTCCATGAGAATGATATACCCCAAATATTTATGGTAAAATATCTCCCATTGTACATACTAGGCCATATCAATGACATGTTCATCAAACAAAACATAGTTGATAGTGGATTTGGTCTTAATGTTTGTAGCCTAAGATTCATTAGTCATTTTGGGCTAACCAAATAAGATTTGAAGAAATATGATCATGTTATTAGGGTATTTTACAATTGGGAATATAAGGCTAGTGGTACTTTAGTCTTATCCCTTAGATTTGGTTCTTAAAACTCTTTTCTATGTCATACATTATGACCTAAAACAATATATAGTGCAAACTACCCATCCCTTATTATCCCTAAGGTAATAGTCAAGTCGAAGCCTCTAACAAAACACTTATCAAAATCATTAAGAATCTCATCAATAAAACAAATAAATATTGACATCTCCAATTGTATCTAGCCTTATGGGCATATTGCACTAGTGTCAAAATGCCTACCAGCACAACGCCCTATGCTTTGGTCTATGGAACTATAACAATGTCTCCCTTCAAGCTTAATATCCCTTCCTTATGTATTTTATTACAAAATACCTCTATCATATATAAACATTGTCTCGTCCATCCGATCTAATTGGAACTATTTCATGAAAAGTAAATCCATACCTTAGAACACTTGAGGATCTACGAGTAAAGACTTAAGCAAGTCTAGAGCAAGAAGGTACAATCCTAATCCTTTAAGGTTGGTGACCTAGTTTTCAAGGAGAACAAAAAAATACCAATGCTAAAACATATCTCAAAGATTAGTTTAAGGTCAATTGGCAAGATTCGTACAACATAACTACTAAATATTGTTCAAATTCCTATTGCCTTGCCACACTTTATGGAGAAGAACTAAAAAAAGCAATAATATTAATGAATCTTAAAAGATATTATATCTAAAACCTAAAATATTTTGGCTATTTTTATTGCATGTTGTTGCTTGCTTGGGTCTAACTATTTGCTTCAAAATTTCTCGTATGGATGTATTGGCTTATCTCTACTTAGACCGCATGTGGTATAGAGAGTTAGGGATTTGTGATGACATGTAAGTGATGATCCTAGTTAGGATAGAATATTTTCCTATTTACAAGGTGGTTGATACGAGTAGATCCTCCATTGTCCCATATTGAAAAATACTCACCATGACATACATATCTTATGATATATGAGTGAAAACCTAGGGCAATTTACAATCTTGTATGATTCCTTCCACCATGACATATCCTTTTAGGACATGAGTGGGTCTCATTGTCATTATTTCATCAAGTATCATCTACCATTCATCCACCAAGAAATCCTTTATGCTTTTCACCAAATCATAATATCTTACCTCCTTCCTATTCTATCACATGTCATTGTATTGCTCTAGCCATTTTGTACACAAGTTTAGGGATGATTTGTTCTACCCATATCCCTACTCATGAAAAAAGGATTAAACCAACACACCACATGGATCATACATATAATGTCATCAACTCCAACTTATCCTTACGCATTTTATCTTCTCCCTTTGACATGTGATGATTCTAGTTAGGTTAGATATTTTTAGTCTATAATGAGCTAGGAATCTAATCCCAATGAGAACATACCATCATAATCTTCATATTTCTTCCAAATCAACTTATCATCATCCTATAACATGATTAATACTACAAGATTCATATTTGTTGATGAAAAGTTTTATTAATCCATCATTTATCCTAAATTATTCTACATGATAAAAATTGCAAGATTCATAGTTATTGATGGTGTAGACACCTAAAAATGTCACATTATTCTTGGTGCAATGCTAACGGTTTATTAATTTACAAAATCCATAAAATATGCATAAATTACCTAAAAACACTATTCATTCTACTTGATCCCCTTTGGCCACTTAAGCACCTTTCTATGCTTATCCCTTGATCACCATGCAACCACCCCTTTTAGCCTAGTCTAGGGCCACCTCACCCTAGTCTGCCCTTTAACTAGCCTAGCTTCCACCTAAGCCTAGCCTACTCTAGATAAAACCATGTCCAACCTAACCCTAGTCAACCTTAACTCTTGCTACCCCACATCCTTATGCACATTCAATGACATAAATGATATTTAAAGAATTTCTAATTCAAGGCATTCAAGGTATTGAAAGCATTGACGAGTGATCATCCACCATGCCATAATGGGTGAAAATTATTATCCCCCATTTATTTATGAGGTATGGTGCACCCATGCCCATTTATTGTATGTGGATGGGTGAAGGAATTTCCTCCACCCAAACCCATTTATGAAGCATGACACAACATACCACCTCAGGGGATGCCTCATGGGATACCTCAGCCCCCTAACCTTTGCTAAGTCTATAAATAGAAGGCCACTTCTCACATATCTATAGAATCACACACTTGCATACCTAGACTCTACAAAAATCACTCTACACACCATCACACTCACACCCTAAATTGTCATCAATTACCATGGATTCATACAAATGCCCCTTGATATATCTTTTTGTATTATAAACTACTCTTAATTATAGGTACAAAAGACTAGCAAATTCAGGCAGGAGCTCTAGCAGAACCGATAGAACCCTCTTCATTAAGAAGTTGTTTAGATAACATAGAGTCGATTGTATGGACATGTACGGTAAAATTGGACCGTATCTAAGGGCACAATTCCCTTTAGAAACCTATTTTAGGATGTAACACAGTAGTAAACCACCAAATCAAGTAACAACATTGTTTTGAGCCCCTTTGTATTCATTTATAGTACTTTTGTAATGTATAGATTTTATTTGTATTTGTCTTTCATCACAAGGGGACTGATTGAGATAGGCCCCCATATACTACTAACACTTTATATTGGGTTGTGTAGGTTTAGAGGACCTATACAACTAATAGTTGCCTATGTGCAATAATACCACTCCCATTGAAGTGCTCATAGAAGATCCTTGGTGCCATTTATCGATTCATTGAAAGAGGGATTTCACCTTGGAAGACCCATATTGTAGCCCATGGGACATGTTGTATAAAAAGACATATTATGTAGTCCATTTTTATCATTAATGCAAATGGTATATTTTCTTTGAGTATATTTTGGTGATCATGGTAGGACTATAAACCCTCCTTTCATATTTTTGTTAGCAATTTTTCTATCTAATTGATATTTGTTGTCATTTTTGTGTTACAAGTACCCCAAAATTAGCATAGACCCTCTAAAATATTTATACACAAAATAAGGTTCAAGGTAGAAGCCTTTTTGGTCTATGATCTAGGAATGTACAAAGGGGTAAGGTCAGCCTGACTGTATGGATCCATATGGTGAAAAAAACACTACAAAACTAGGTCCATTCCAGGCAGGTCCCCGTTTCTACATAACTACTATAGCAACCTAACTATTGCAAGTAAGTTGGGGATAGGTTTTCCCCATTGAGATTACTATCTCACTTACCACCTTACCTCCTTAGGCCAAACTACCTCATAAAATGATATCTTGAGGTGTAATCACTCACTTTCCAACCTCTCACAATTGGCTAATGTGGTCCTTCCTCCATTTAATATTTTTTAATTCAGTAGCTTAACTTTATTTCTCTCTTGATACACATTTTGAGAAAATCTAAGTTTTTGTAAGAAAATTTCACATTATCTGCTATTTTAAGATAGAAAAACTAGTGGTAGCAAAAAAAGTTACCAAAAACTACCCCTGTTGTTGACCTTTTGGTCAAAATGACTACATCCAAGGAAATCAGGAGTAATCTTCTCAAGATTTTTCTAAGTGTAGAGAAAAGTCACGATGACGTGACATTTTGAAGGCTAAGGGTCAAGCCATGACCAAAAGTTGTGATGGTGCAACATTTTGAAGGCTAAGGATCAAGCCATGACCAAAAGTCGTTATGGCGTGACATTTTGAAGGCCGAAGGCATAACTAAGGCAGAAAGTTGTGATGTCATGACATTTTAAAGGTCAAGGACAAAACTAAGGTAGAAAGTCACGATGGTATGGCATTTTGAAGGCCGAGGGTAGAACTAAGGTGGAAAGTCATGATGGTGCAACATTTGGAAGGCCAAGGATTGAACTAAGGAAAAAAGTTGTGATGGCATGAAATTTTGAAGGTCGATGGTAGAACTAAGGTAGAAAGTCATGATGGCATGAAATTTTGAAAGTCGAGGGTAGAACTAAGGTGAAAATTCACAATGGCATGGAATTTTGAAGGTCGAGGGTCGAACTAAGGTGAAAAGTCATGATGGTGTGACATTTTGAAGGTCGAGGGTAGAACTAAGATGAAAAGTCACGATGACGTGACATTTTGAAGGCTAAGGGTTAAAATAATGTGGAAAGTGATGGCATGATATTTGGAAGGCTGAGGGTAGAACTAAGGTGGAAATTCATGATGGCACAAAATTTTAAAGGCTAAGGATCAAGCCATGACCAAAAGTCATGATGGTGTGACATTTTGAAGGCCAAAGGTAGAACTAAGGTAGAAAGTCATGATGGCATGATATTTTAAAGGTCGAGGGCATAACTAAGGCAGAAAGTTATGATGGAATGATATTTTGAAGGTCGAGGGTAGAACTAAGGTGGAAATTTGTGATGACAACATTTTAAAGGCCGAGGATAGAACTAAGGTAGAAATTCACGATGATGTGACTCTGAAGACCAGGTGGACCATGACGTCTCTAAAGAGGTTAAGGAAGATTTCATAACAAGATGATCTTGACCACTTCCAATTGAAATATCCATGCTCTCTTTAACTGCTTCTCTGCTAGAATGAACCTACGGGTATACTGTTGTAACAACTTTCAGTTTTTCTGTTATGTAAAACTCTTATATATAGAATGAGTGACCCAAAAAAATGGTCGGCTCTTAGGTGTTTACAAGGCTATGTACACAGACTTCTAAAATCTTAATAAAAGATCATCCATTCTGGTTTTTGGCTCACTGGTGTTCTAAATCAAGTATGTATGTATGGTTAATTGCTACATAAGGCTAGATTGAATGTAACTTGCTTTAATTATTACTCTAAATTTTTGCAACAAAGTTCTATTGGTTCTGAAATTAACTTTATAGATAAGCTTGCACTTAAATAGATTTTCACCAAAAGTTTAGTTTCTCTATTTTGGTGGTTCAGTTATATGCTTCTCTGTAAAAGGTTGTAATAGTTGCTTTACTATTACCTAATATGTATCGTTTAAACTCTTTAGCAAAAGTTATATTTCACTTTCTTTCTATATTTCCCTATTTCTCCCTTTTCCTAAAATAAGCAAGGAACCAACCTCCTATGGAGATAAAATTAGGTGAACTATGTGTTAATCTGGTCTTTCAATATTGGCAAAGTCTTGGTTGCAAACATAACCAAAGGCAGATTTTACTCCAACAATTTTTTGGCACACCCAATGGGACCCAATACCAAGCAGTATACAAATATAAGTTTCGGTGAATACATTTTCTCTATTAGTTTTTATAAATCACCTTGCGACTCCGCCCTAGAAAGGATCCCTATGAAAACCTTTACTCAATTTTGGGTTATATACCGTATTTTATGATAACTAGATATAAATTAAAAAATTCAGAAGAACCCATCGAGTTCTTTGAACTACACCTTGGTAGGCTCCAAGCTAATCCTATTTTAGTTTCTAGAGCAACTTCTTCATATACTTCTAATACAAGATACATAAATATTTTTCCAACAGCCTTCCCTAGCACTGCTGCTAGTGGAAATTTAACTCCATATTACCCATACTCCTATGGGACCTGACAAAACTATAATCACAATTGCCATGAATCAACCGATTCTACCTTACCCCTTGTGGAACCACATATGCCCTTTTAATCTAGTACTGCAACATCTGATTCTTCTCGTTGTTCCTGCACTCCCCATAGCAATAGTTCTATCGAACCCGAATCCTCAACTCCTAGTTCTTTAGGATCTGAAAGCATATTTCAAAACTCTGGTGAATAAATTCACATCAATGGAAATAAGAGAAGTAGAAAGAAATTTCCAACCAAGGAGGTTCCCACAAGTGACGAAGGATCAAGCCTCCACTAGCGGTAGAAGCTATGATAAATCTAACATGGTTTATGCCAATGAAGAGAGTGAACCTAGTAATGTTTCAACAGAGTCAAAATTTTGGTGCTCCACATGTAATGACCCCCATGGAAAAACTTCTTGCATGATTCATCAACACCATGTTCAAAAGGTAGTTATCAAAAATGCTAAGAGAACCCTCAAAGGTCAGGTTAATATGATTAGAGAAGAGAATCAAAATTTCATGATGCCTTCTGTTGAACAAGTAGTTGTTCTTACCAGATCGGGAAAGAAACCCTTACAGGTTGATCCCCAAGAGCTCAACCCCATCTATAAGGAACCCTATTGATAAAAGAACCTCTTATAAAAAGTCTCCCTCAAGTTCAATCTAGAAAGACATAGAAACTCGTAAGGAAGCACCTCGGTAGAAAGAAGCAAAAACACAAGAAAAAGCTAGGGATAATTGAGATATCCCTCATTGACTAAGCATCAAAGAATTGATGCTACTCAAGGGTACAAAAATAAGTATGATGCAACAGTGAAGGAGAAAAGTGTCGAACCCCTTCCATTTAACATAGTTGAAGAAATGAAGAAAACACCCTCCAAGGCAACTATGTATGAAGCTTTGTAGCTTCCAGGATAGATCGACTTGTTGCAAGAATCCTTGAGGTCTATGAAAAATAAGAATAGAACCCCATTACAGTTGGACTCTACACAAGCTAGCCTAACATCCACTTTAGGAAAAAACATGCCTCCTCCCTTCTATCTATCTCTTCATATGGAGGGATGGGTAGTTCACAACTGTATGATAGACTCTAGAGCTACAACCACTGTGATGCCCAAAGCAGTATGTGACATCATGGGAATGGAATATATAAGGAGAAGTCTTGGTGTCTTGCAATTAGATGAAACTCCTATAAAAATAGTAGGGGTAATTAAAGATATCTCAATAGTCCTCCACAGACTACCTCAACTCACAGTCATACAAGAGGTAGTGGTAGTAGATTTAGAGCCTTATTTTGGCATGTGCCTCTCCAGGGAGTTCACCACCAAGATAGGAGGATATTTGTCGTTAGATTTATTGCATCTGGAAATCCCATTCAAGGGAAAAAGAGTAAAAATATTTAATGAAAAGCCTTCAACTTTTCATATCGAAAGACTTGAAGAGGAAGGCAAACAATCCACCACTGTGAACATGATGACAGAGGAACTAGAAGACCTGAACTTGATGGAAGAAGCTCTAAATGTATTATAGGAGAAATACCAGTTCTCTCTCCAATTTTAACAACATCACAGAGTATGAAGCACTCTATTTAGGCCTCAAGAAGAATGAAAATATGGGTATCAAGTAGCTACATATATTTGGGGACTCCGAACTGATAGTGAATCAAGTAATTGAGAAATGTGTAAGAAAGTAGCATTACCTTAAGGCTTACAGGAATAAGGTTTGGGACTTGCTAGAGTCCTTCGAATATTTGAATCTCAAAGCAATCCCAAGGGAAAAGAACACTCATGCAGACCTGCTGGCTTCGATAGGGGAAAATTTATTTCCCATCAACAACGTCATTCAAAAGTAAAAAATAGTTAGGCTAATTTACAGGCCTTCAGTGCCAGATAGAGATACCTTCTGGCAAGTATTCAAAAATGACAAATAGATAGTGGACTTCCTCGTCCACGAGATGAACTACTCTAGCAACAGGACAACCAAAGATGAAGAGGATACATGCATGATCCAGTTAAAGAACAATCACATCCCAAAAGGGTTGGTCACCCTTGAAAGCTTATTTGATAACAATGACAAGTCAACTGGCCACAAAATGAAAGTTGACAAGCATAGATATAAAGAAGCTCAAATGGGACCTGATAAGTCCATCAAAGTGGGAGTGAACACAACAGAAGAAGAACTGGACCAAATTAGGGAATTATGCAAAGAATACCCAAACATCATAGACTGGACTTACGGTGATCTCAAAGTCTACTCCAAAGAAACAATCCAGCATATGATCAAACTTGAAGAAGGTGCAAAGCCATTTCGATAGAAGAAATGATCGATAAATCCTAAGATCGAAGCTTTGATGAAGCAAGAGCTATTAAAATTGCTTGAAGCCAAGATTATTTACTCGATCAAACATTCAACTTGGGTGGCTAACCTAGTCTCGATAGTAAAAATAATGGATATATCCAGTTGTGTGTCGAATTTCACAACTTGAATAAAGCCTCGCTGAAATACCATTACCCCCTCTCATAGATCAACCAGATCTTGCATACAGTAGCAGTATCAAAAAGGTTCTTGCTCTTGGATGACTTCTCTGGGTACAATCAGGTATGGGTTAAATATGAAGATCAATTCAAGACCACATTCACAACCAAGTGGGGAATATTTGCCTACTAGAGAATGCCCTTCGGGTTATCCAACATTGGAGCAACCTTTCAAAGAGCTATGGATGTGGCGTTTGGAGAACTTGTCAATAAAATAATAGTGATATATCTAGATGATATGACAATGTTCTCTCACCAAAAGAAAGATCACATAGGACACCTCAGGAGTGTGTTCAAAAAATATAGAGAGTTTGGCATCTCTATAAATCCCAAGAAATCTATCTTCGCGGTGGAAGGAATTTTACTCGGCCATGTTGTTTCTAAGAATGGTCTAGCCATAGACCCTAACAGGGTGAAAGCACTGTTAGAACTCCCTCTCCCCCCTAACAAAAAATACTTGCAGTCATTCTTTGACCAAATCAACTTTGTGTACAAATTCATAGCTAATTTTGTGCAAATTGTCAAACCCATGACCAAGTTGTTGAATAAAGACGTTGAGTTCAAGTGGACAGATGCAAGGAAATAGGCCTTCCAATAGATCAAGGAACAAATAGCTCAAGCCCCCATCTTGGTAAATCCAGACTACTCCAAGGGTTTCATCTTATACGTTGTAGGCGAACAAGAAAGCTATGCCACAATACTCACACAAAAAGGGGCTAACAATGAAGAAAGGCCCATAGATTTTTTGAGTCAAACTATGCAAGAACATGAAGAGAAATATAAATTCATTGAAAAATAAATCTACGCAATAATGAAGTCTCTAAAAAATTTTAGGCATTTCCTCTCATAGAGCAGGACTATAGTATATGTAGTTCACCCCGATGTTAGAAACTTCATCATATAGGGGGAACTCGATGATAAAAGAGCAAGTTGGGTGATGAAGATACAAGAATACAACGTAGAAATACACCCAACCAAGTTGGTAAGAGGCATAGCACTATGCCAAGATCTCGCCAAGCAAGCTTCATCAAAATACGTAGCTTGCCAAACTCAAGAAGCAGCCTCAGATGATGATCAACCTTCAGAACAACTCGATTAGGCAGATGAATTAATTAGGTACTTCCAAATTGGAAAGTGCCCTACAATTTTGAATGCTTCACAAAGAAGGTACAAGAGTTAGGCTTTGAAATACACTCTGCTACCTGAGGGGTTGTACAAAAAAAATTTGGATGGAGTGTTGCTTCGATGCATAAATGAGAATCAAAAACAAAAGATCTTGGAGGAATTCCACAGAGGCTCATCAGGAGGACACTACTCAGGGAGGACCACCGTCTTAAAGATCATTAGAACTGGATGCTACTAGCCAACTATCTTCGTAGACACCTTCAGAATAATAAGAAACTGTGAAGAATGCCAGAGATACATTGGGAGAAACATGAATGCTTTGATGCCCCTAAAATCCATTTAGGTTGAAGAACCTTTTCAACAATGGGGATTGGACTTTATTGGAATAATAGAGCCCAACTCATCCGTTGGACATAAGTACATCCTGATAGCTACTGACTATTTCACTAAGTGGGTAGAAGCAATACCCACTAAAAAAGTAGACCAGGAGGTTGTAATGGAATTCATGGAAAGTTTAATCATGAGATTTGGCATCCCAGATGCATTGGTCATGGAAAATGGCTCATATTTTGTAGGTGCCAAGATGATTGAATTTACATGTAAATATGGGATTTACTTGAAAACATCCTCAAACTATTATCTATAGGGAAATGGATTAGCCGAATCAACAAACAAAAACTTGCTTAGGATATTGAAGTGGACTCTGAAGGACAACAAGAGAAGTTGACACTCTCTGATAAACCAAGCACTATGGCCTGATAGAATAACCATCAAGAAGTCTATCAGCACATCTCCATACTCTATGGTCTATGGCAAAGAAGTGGTTCTTCCAATACATATAGAGATCCCAGATTTAAAATTTCTCAATCAGATCGACACAGAGGAAGCATAACCAATGGAGAATAGGTTGATCCAAATCCTATAGTTAGAGGAACAAAAGGAGCAAGCCTATGACCACTATAAAAAACATGTGGTTGCCACAAAAAAATGGTTCAACAAAAAGGCCACTCTGAGAAATTTCAAGGTAGGAGACTTGGTCCTAAGATGGAATGAAAAGAAGTCGAAACCCAGAAATCATGACAAATTCAATGTGTTCTGGGAAGGTCCTTTCGAGGTAATAGAGGAAAAAACACACAACTCTTTCCACCTGAGAAAAAAATAGGGTCAGGTTCAACCTATCCTCATTAATGGCTTCCATCTAAAGTTGTACTACAAGTAAATGGTTTCCCTCTGCCTTGTGTGCATTTTATGTAAATATTTATATTCTTTCAGTCTTTAAGAAAATATCATGATGGCATGACATTTCGGCACCCAAAAGGCCCTTCAATGTAAATTTTCATGATTTTGCAACATTTTGGCAACCGATGGCCACTTCAATGACAAATGTCATGATGGCATGACATTTTGGCACCCAAAGGCCCCTTCAATGTAAATTATCATGATTTCATGATATTTTGGTAGCCGATGGCCACTCCAAGGACAAATGTCATGATGACGTGATATTTCGGTGACTGATGGCCACCTTGGAGTGGTTGAAAAATTTTGGCAGGAAAAATAGTTTTCTTGAAAATATAAAAATTCTTGCTTTTTAAGGTATCATCGTACCCGCTGATTGGCCCAAAATAGAGGTGATGCCAATTTATTGGCCCAGGATAGCAATGGAGCAATATCATTGGCCCAAGACAAAATGGTAATGCATGGTAGTTGGTTTCTTGAAGGTGACACACGAACCATAGACACCCGACAATGTTCAAAAATAGTATTGGGGTGTGTGCCACCAACCACAGTTATTGCATGTCACCTTGGCATGCGCATACACATCCATTTATATCACCAAATTTTCATCACCCCTTCATCTTCTACATTGTTTCCCTTATGCTTACTATGCTCCCTGCTCTCTCAGAAAGCTCTACAACACTCTACTAAGCACGTCCCAAGGTAGTTTTACTACCAAATCATAGGATACAACCATGATGGCCACACCTCTAGCTACTAATTTTAAGGGGAAACGAAGGTCGACCAAAAAGGGAAGTAGTTTCATGGACCCTGACAGCCACATCACTGATACAAAGCTGATATGGAAGGATCCAAAAATAATTCAGAGAGACATAGCAGTCAAGATCACCACAAACATCTCCCCATCGAGCCCAAGCACGTTCTCCTACCACTCTCTACTCTACTGGTACGTCTACCCCCAGGTCCACCCCTACCCCGAGCTAATCAGGGCCATGGCAGAATTCTACGATGTCAAGCATAGAATAGTGAAAAACTCCAAGGGTGGAGTCATATTCACGCTCGACACCGACTCAATTAGGGTCGCCTTCACCTATGGTAGGAAGCCTACGGTAAACCCCATTCCGTTTGATCCTACTAATTTTACAAAGTATTACACCAATACCCCAAACATCCAATTTTTCCTTCAAGAGCATTTTTCAGACTCTCTCTGAGGGAGCCATGCCAAAATCCCCAATTCCCCTATCCAAATTCAAGAACAATGAGCTTTTTTCCATGTTGGCCATGGTGGTAGGGCTAGAAACAGACACACAGGTCTACGGATGGCAAGTTGTGATAGTGCAATGCATATCTAATCCCAAGTTTTATGATGTAGCGTGTGTAGACCCGAGCAGAGTGCCAATATTCTTCGACTGGCCGACATACCTAGCCCAACAGTTGCATGCAGGCCTCTTCAAGCTATAGAAAGATATCCTGGATGCCTTCAGGTTTTCTTCTTACCTGGTATGGATTTTCTTCTTCTTTCAAGAAAAAAATTTGGGTTTTATCCCTACCACAAAAAAAGACCAAAAGGGAGACCTCCTGCCTGTATGTGAGTGGACGCCACTCCTTTCAAATGTGGGTTCATACTATCACTTCAATATGGAATTCTTGGGCCCCGCATTGAAACTCATGTATGGAATCATGCCAAGAATTCCCCAATATATGCGGGATACTTTATAGCACCTCCACGTAGAAGAGGGGGACTAGTTTATTTTGATACAAGGAGTGGTCGTCAAACTCTATGGCTTCATGAAGAAGAATTTTTTGTTGCCTTATTACGTTACTAAGCAATTATTCGCTCTAGAATACGTAAGGCAAACTAAATTCATAAACAATAGATTTGGTACAGGCACTGGTAAGACAGGTACTTGCCTCATGCCCTTTCAGTTTGAGGGTGTATCAGTGTCGAAGAAAGGAGACCACGAGCGAATTGCTCAAACTTTGAGAAATCTAAAGTTGGTAGAGTTACCACAAAAATGGAGGTACGATCCTGTAGATAAATTCACTCAAAGGCAAGCTACCCTCAATAAAGCACCATTCAAGAAATTTCATTCATCAAATAGGCAAATTGATAAATAGGGTAGGAACAATGAAGAGAACCAACCATTAGAATGACACGTTGAAAAAATGTAGCCACTACCTCCGTGGCATGATTTCTATTTGCACTTGGCAGATTGGTGCCCTGAGGTGAACCCAGCCCACGAGATAGGTAACAAGACCATCAAAAAGATGAAGAAAAGAGGGGAATATTGGGACCACGCTAAGATATTAGCATGGTGGCAAATGAGATGCCACCTACAAACATTCTCCAGGTATGGGACAAATATCGACAAGGAGTTCTCAAAAAAATACGATGAGAACCATGATGAATGGTCTAAAAATTTTGCAGATAAAGTCCCTCTAGGCATCAATGGCATCCCCATAAAACCAATTGAAGGTAAAACATATACTAAAAAGGACAAATGAAAAGAGGTCACCACTGAGAAAATAGAAGTCCCTAGAAGGAAACCTCGAAGTTTCATTCCTCCTTCTAGATTAGACACAAATTTTGATGATGATGCTCAACTCGACCATAGGAGACAGAGAGCAAAATCAAGAAAGTGAAAAGTAGAATTGGTAAAGGGAGGAGACCAAAAGAAAATAAAATGAGAAGAAACACCCTTTGAAGAATTAGAGGAGCATGAAGAATTAGAGGAGCATGAAGAATCAAAGGAACATGAAGGAACAGGGGACCAAGAAGGAACAAGGGAGAGCTCTGAGTAAATTTTTGAGCATCAGGAGATAGATGAACAAGTGGTCGATATGACTGAAGAAACCCTTCCCCAATAAAAGAAACCCCTAGCATGGAACAAACCCTAGAAAAAGTAACAACTAGCATCGATGACTCGAGTTTGAAGCAAATAGCAAAATCTTACACCAAGGCTCCAAAGAAGTCACAGGGAACCAAAGACACCAATATACCAAAATATTTAGGTATATCTCCTATCAATATCGATACTCCTTCCTCTTCTCACTCTTACAAGAATTCCCCTTCCCATTCTGAAGGTTGGCTTAATGCCTCTCCCACCTCTACTCATTAGCCTCCACCATCGCCACCATCAACTCATCAGCCTCCACCATCTCCACCATCAACTCATCGGAATCCAAAACTATCTTTCTCTGCACCCATAGTTTCTTCTACCAAACAATCAAATGTAGATGCCTCTCTGGCCACTGCTCCTTTCCCTTACTCCACTAACCTGCTAAGCTTTCAATCCATTCATACCGCTTCTCTTGAGAGCAACCCTACCATTGCTAAATTGAAAATTTTGAAAAAGGTAACCTTGAACGTTGCTACATGGTTGAAGTCACGTAGCTCCCAAAGTTCTAAAGATATAGCCCATGTTAGAGGAATAATGTTGGATCCCATCAACATGCAACATTCCACTATGAAGATGACCCCACTCATCCAGAATCCATAGAAAGAAATGACCCTGGAGGACTACCAAGCTGAGATAACCACGAAAGATATCACTCAACTACCAATGGAAGATGAGTGGGGCAAGGCCCAGATCCACATGGGAACTATTTACCTAAATGCTAAGTATTACAAAGAAAAGTACCTTCGGGATGAGCAAGCAAGGAAGCATTTGGAAGAAGCCTTGCACCAGCAAAAAACAATCGAAAAGGCTTTGAAAAATGAGGCTAAGAAATGGGAGCTAATGTTCAATGAAGCAACCTCCTACAAAGAGAAAGCGGTGAAAGCCGAAGAGCAGATCCAAGTGTTGCAACAACAGGTCAAGGACCTTAAAAAGTAGCTCGTAGACAACATTGATAAAACCAATGGGCTATCTAAAGAAAAATCTAGGACAATCAGGAGAGACATGATTGGAAGCATCAACAAGATGACCTTGAAGGCAAGGCCCACACTATCATATCTACTCAAAATCAAAGATATGTTGGGCCAAGTGGAAGATGAATTCGAAGCATCAATCAAACTCCTGGTAATGAGGCTATCAACTTCTATAAAAATTCAAGTCTTTGTGGATAGCACGCAAGCAATAACTGGATATAGAGCACGGGATAAAAATTGGTCCCAGGCCAAGTTAGTCGCCATGAATTTTTTCAAAAGACACAAGCTGGTAACCAAAAGTGCTAAGCTCATGTAAGAGCTCAGAGCAAAAGCTAAGGTGATTCTAAAACATGTAAGCATAGCTAAAAACTATGGCATGCCTAGCTTCTGGGACAAAAATTCAAATCTCCTGGGAGAAGATGAATTGAAAGTTGCATGGAAGAAGTTCGTAGAAGATGAGTAAAAAATCAATAGCTGGGAAGATCCTATCCAAGAAGAACAAATATTCAGCATGGCTCAGGACATTACCCAGATCAACTCTTGTCTACATGAACTATACATGAAATCAAAAACTTTATCATATGACAAGGTTGAAGAGTTAGAATATTTGTACATCACTTTCAAGGAAAAAATAGATACAGATGAAGAGACCTACCACTACAATGAAGTAGTCCAGGAAAGTCATGTCCCTCTTACCTGCATCCTTTCCTCATACCTGTCCTATAATCCTGTTCCTTTCTAGTTTCCTTGGCATCTTTTCCCATCCTTCATGGAAGGAAGGTGTTGTAGACGATCTCCTTTGGGGGGAGATCCTTGATCCATTGTTCTACCCCTTTCCTTGCCCTAAGTTGGGAAAAATTATGTCCCATTTTCTGTTCCACCGTTCCTTTTTCCTTTGGTGCGTGGGTTCTAGGTTGTGTTCAAGATTTTTCTTGGGACTTTTCTTGGGGTTTTTTTCTCAGGAGTTTTTGGGAAGTTTTCCTTTTTTGACATCTGCTCATTGAGGATCTTTAGTTGCGAATGGCTGGGTCTGAGGATATTTTGCTTCTTGAGCAGTTTTGCACAACATCTTTTGGTCTAGGATGGGACCATGTACTTCATACTATGACTCTGCTCTTTGGTTTCGAGGTGGTGAGTCTTGCAGGATTTTAGTTCCTTTCGTGGCTTTGCAACCTCTAGTCTTTTTGCTACTGAATCCTTGTAGGGTTTCCTCCTTGTTTCCTTGAAGCTGCTTTTCGATGGGTCTAAGGAATTTTGGCTTCATGAGCAGTTTTGCACAACATCCTTTTGGGTTTTTATGGGTTGCCCATATGCTTTCAACTGTGACTCTGCTCTTTGGGTTTGAGGTGGTGGTTCCTTCAGGATTTTAGTTCCTTTCATGGCTGGCAGGAGCCTCTATTTTTCTTATCACTGAATCCTTGTGGGACTTCCTCTTATGTGACCTTGAAGCTGTTGAAGGTTGTCTAGGATGCATGACTGTTATTTTTTGTTTTGTGCTCTAACGCCTGCAGTCATGCATCTTTAGGACTCCTTTCTTTTGAATTCTTATGGCAATTTCTTGTCCTTTCCTTCAGAAGTGCTATTTTTCTGTTGATGCTTCTTCTACTGGGTAGATGTTCTTGAAGGCTTCCTTTTCTGCATAAGGACCCTATGGCCTAGGGTGTTCCTTTGTTGCTGAACCACTATAGTTCCATTTTATAGGCTTTTGTTCCTTCTATGTTTTTGCTTGGGATCCCCTACGTGGGATGCTTGTTTTCTTTCAGTTCTCTATTTTCCAAGGGTGGTTTCTAGTTTTACTACACTTGGGTTGTTTCAAATTTTAAATTATGGATTTGTTTCTTTTTTTGCCTTTGGGAAAGATTCAATTTGTCTCTTAGTGGTTTTTAGTGCATGGGGCGGTTTGGCACTTTCTCCCACCGTTTGCTTGCTTCAAATTCTTGCTTAGTGCCATTTGTTTCAAATTTGGTTCTCTGGCAGGCTTTCCCTTCTTGCTCGATTTTACTTTGGTGCATAGGAATTCGTCTTCCTCTGGCATAAAGGATTGCGCCTTCCTCTGGCATTCAGTATGGTGCATAATTTTTCTTGTTTGTGTCCCTCTAGTGTTACATTTTGTTGCAATCTTATTTTTTGTGTTGTAATCTAATACTTTGCAATAAGGTTTTGGGATCCTTGATAAAAACCCACTTTTAATATAACTTAAAAAAAAAGAGGCTAAAAAAGACTCGTCAAGCAGTGCAGAAACCCCTAGTCGAAGTGAAGCAGAAGCAAAAAAATCTAATGAAGAAGATATCCCAAAATAATGACTGCCCCAAAGCAAGAAGTATTTTTGTGCTTGGTATCATTCCCCTTATTTCCCTTATTTTTTATTAAGTTGTTATTTTTTGACTCCATTACCCAACGGATAAAGGCTCTAGGTTCTAACATTTCACTGACATAATTACCCTAGGAGGCACCAAGAATGTTGGTCAAAAGACCACATCCAGGGAAAGGAGTAATCTTCTCAAGATTTTTATGTGTAGAGAAAAGTCACAATGACGCGATATTTTGAAGGCTAAGGGTCAAGCCATGACCAAAAGTCGCGATGGTGCAACATTTTTAAGGCTAAGGGTCAAGCCATGACCAAAATTCATGATGACATGACATTTTGAAGGTCAAAGGCATAACTAAGGTAGAAAGTCATGGTGGCGCAATATTTTAAAGGTCGAGGGTAGAACTAAGGCAGAAAGTCATGATGGCACAAAATGTTGTATTTCGAGGGTAGAACTAAGGTAGAAAGTCATGATGGCACAACATTTGGAAGGCCAAGGGTTGAACTAAGGTGAAAAGTCATGATGGCATGAAATTTTGAAGGTTGAGGGTAGAACTAAGGTAGAAAGTCGTGATGGCACAATATTTTGAAGGTCGAGGGCAGAACTAAGGTAGAAAGTCATGATGGCATGATATTTTGAAGGTCAAGGGTAGAACTAAGGTGGAAAGTCATGATGGTGTGACATTTTGAAGGTCGAGGGCAGAACTAAGGTGGAAAGTCATGATGGCGTAACATTTTGAAGGCTAAGGGTCAAACTAAGGCAAAAAGCCATGATGATATGGCATTTTGAAGGTCGAGGGTAGAACTAAGGCGGAAAGTCATGATGGCATGATATTTTGAAGGCTAAGGATCAAGCCATGACCAAAAGTCATGATGGCACAACATTTTGAAGGTCGAAGGTAGAACTAAGGCAAAAAGTCACGATGGGGCAACATTTTAAATTTCGAGGGTAGAACTAAGGTGGAAAGTCATGATGGCATAAAATTTTGAAGGGCGAGGGCATAACTAAGGTGAAAAGTCATGATGGCATGACATTTTAAAGGTCGAGGGTAGAACTAAGGTAGAAAGTCATTATGGCACGAATTTGAAGGCCAGGTGGACCACAACGTATTTAAAGAGGTTAAGGAAGATCATCACAACAAAATGGTCTCATCCACTTCCATTTGAAATCTCCATGCTCTCTTAACTGATTCTCTACCAGAATGAGCCTATGGGCATACTGTTGTAATAACTTTCAATTTTTCTATTATGTAAAAATCTTATATATAGAATGAGCGACCCAAACAAATGGTTGGCTCTCAGGTGTTTACAAGGCTATATACACAGACTTCTGAAAGCTTAATAAAAGATCATCCATTTTGGTTTCTGGCTCACTGGTGTTCAGAATCAAGTATGTATGTATGGTTAATTACTACATAAGGCTAGATTGAATATAACTTGCTATAATTCTTACTCTAAATTTTTGAAATAAAGTTCTGCTAGTTATAAAATTAACTTTACAGATAATCTTGCACTTAAATAGATTTTCACTAGAAGTTTAGTTTCTCTGTTTTAGCGGTTCAATTATATGCTTCTCTATAAAAGGCTATAACAGTTGCTTTGTTGTTACATCATCTGTACTATTTAAACTCTCTAGAAATAGCTATATTTCCATTTCTTTCTATATTTTCCTCTTTCTTCCTTTTCCTAAAAGAAGCAAAGAACCAACCTCCTCTGGAGATCAAACCAGGTGAACTCTATGTTAACCTAGTATTTCAATGTTGGCAAAGTCTTGGGTGCAAACGTAACCAAAGATAGATTTTTCTCCAACATGACCATATAGAAAGGTACAACCATTTTTACCGTAGGGACCCATATGATCAAAATATAGACACCAAAAAACAATAATCTAGAGCTTGTCCAACATTCCAACAACTTCAAACCACACACAAACACTTTAGCACTATTTTTTAGTCAAATCTTCTTTCCTGCTTCAACATCAAAGTTCTCTTTATAAATTTCATTTTAAAGGCACCAAATTGCTTTGGTCATTCTCAAAATTGCTTTCTTTCTTTACAAAAGGCTTCAAATTGCTTTGGTAAAAACACAAAATTTTCTTTCTTGTTTTACAAAATGCTCCAAATTGCTTTGGTCAAACCACAAAATTTCCTTTCTCTCCTTTCATAAGTATTGGCATAGCTTTATTTTCAACAGCGATAGCCTTTCCAAGTTATTTTATCATATGCTTTGCATTTGTATTTTCCATAACATAGGGTAATCATCTTGCATAAGGTTTTAAGAAAACCTTCAACTTCCTTGCCTTTATGAGATAAGACAAATTATGATTTATCTTGTGCATAGATATCTAAAGAGACAACTGGTCATAACTATAACATGTGTATCTTCACCACTCTAGATAGATTTACGATCAAGCAAATATTAGCATAAATATTGCTCAAGTCTATCTATCCTTTTCATATTTTTAGCTTAGATCTCTCATTACAAAACAATAACTTTCATTAATTGCTTATCAAAGACTTTGTTTTTAACGAAAGAAGCACTTTAATTTTCAAAAATCCAAACGCCTTTCATTGCTTTCATAACATAGTTTCTTTTTCATGTTTCAATTTCTAAACTGGAAAAATCTCACATACTCACACATTCTACTAGCACATTGATGATGTTGAATTTTATCACCAACTGCCAATGGAGATCTATGACATTGGATTTCATCTCCAATTGTCGACTCACCTCCCTAGCCACCATAGTAGCCCCCTCAAGTAGTATTTTGGACTTCATCACCAAAAATATCCCTACCCTTGAGATTATATTAGGGTAGGTTAGGATAGAAGCCCCCAGTCACATGGCTATACATAATTAGTGAATGTGCAATTATTGCTATTGACTAAGCCCAACTAAGGGTGAAGCAAAAGTTGGCTAGCCTACGTAGGTCTTAGACAATGTTGCCTCTTGCATAAGAGGTTTGTTTTTCTTCCTTTTTGGTTAACTTGATCCATATTCATCTTATGAAGCTATCACCATTTGTGCATTGAATCTCTTTACATACCCTGGGTATATTATGGAACATGCATTAATACACCCTCATAGATTACATCTATCCACCATATTTCTTTGTTTAGAGGTCTTCAAAAACTAAAAAACACAAAAAAATAAGAAAAATCAAGAAAAACTCTAAAATTACACAAGTAGCTATCTATTCAATTTCAAACACATCAACACACAAGCACGTTCTAAAATTAAAATCTCAAACATGATTGTTGTTTGCTAAAACACTTGTTTGATTAGTTAGTTCTACCAAAAAACTACCACAAGCTTAGAAAAAAAACTTCAAAACAGTCCTAACACTCATATTTTCTATTTTTCTCATCATTATGTCTTTGTAACCTATTTTAAACATACCCATATGGAAAAGTACGATCAAATTAAAAAACTCCCAAACAAACACAATTCCATCAAAAATTATCCAGAAAGTTATAATTCTTGGTTAGATCAAGCTACAACCCCTTTTCTAAGCCATCTACCAATCCTTCATCCAAAGACAAGCTCACAAGTAGGAGAACATAGCCATGGATGCTTCTATGATAATCCCTACTCCTTTGACCAACCCATTTGAGGATCCAAAGGAAGCAACCTACACTCTACCTAAGAATCCATATGCCCCTTATCATAGCTAATACACAAAAGACCTATTACAATCTTGGCCTTCAAACTATGATCAAGGCCTAGTGCAATATGACACTTACAATCAACAGCCTAAGAGTTCTCACGAGAGGATCCCTTCAACCAACCCCTTCAATCAAACTCCCCCTCTCCCTCATTCTGATTAGACCTTTTTTTTTACTTCACCTTCTTCTTGGACTTCAAAATTACCTCTTGTTCCATCCTTTTAGCCTTTGTCACCTCATCCCTATGTGTGGCGTTCTTCATAATCACAAATGCACAATCAAATTTCCAATCAAGAGATTAATCAAGTGTCCAATAAAATGCCCAATTAAGTGCACAATAAAGTGCCCAACCACATTCCCAATTAACAAGTTCCTTAATAGTAGGTTCTCCTTCAAGATTTCAACCAAGCTGCTAATCAACAAGTTCCTCAACAACAAGTTCCTTAATAATAGGTTCCTCAACAACATGTTCCTATTCAATATTTCAACCAAGCTCCCAATCAACAAGTTCCTCAACAAGATGTTCCTCTTCATATTTTCAACCAAGCCCCCAATCAACAAGACTCTCATATGATTCCCACTCAAGTTCCCAATTAGGCTCCTTAATTTATAAATCAACCTCCTACATTCTAATCTAGTCAATGGGCTGCCTAACAATAATATCAACCTCATCCAAACCCCATAAGGGTGGTGGAGGTCCAAGGTTCAAATATCAGGCCTCTTCAAACTGAACGCTTGTCCCTTTCCTGGTTCTTTCAGTGATGTAAAAGGTTTAAAATGATTGTGGCATGGTGGTTATAGGGGCAGACTGTGTGAAGATCTGTGTGGAATCTTCTAGGGCAGACAACGTAAAATACTGTGGTGGCCATAAAAGCTGAACAACCTACCTAGATTCATGGCAGCTACCGATTCCACCATGTAAATTCAAAAAAAAAAACAAAAAAAACAATAATATCAACCTCCTCCATCCTCTAATCCTTCTTACCCTTCTTATTCCCAACCACCACCTTCTTCATCTTTGATAAATACTATGAATTCTTACCCATTGGATCCTCACTCATATTATCCACCTCCACCACCTTATAATCACCATTACCTCTACTCCTATTACTCCACACTTCCCCTTATAAATGCACTTGTTTATCTTGCCCAGACACCTCAGACATCGCTTAATGAAATACAAATAATGAGGGACCAACTAAAGAATTTGGAATTACGTATAACTATCTATGGGTATCAAAACCCATTGATAGCAAACTCTGCAATGATACTATCATCTCGTCGATTCCCATGCATTCATATCCATAGAGGTTTGAGCTCCTTAAATTCAAAAAATTCAAAGTAAAGGAAGATTCGAAGGAGCATCTAAGAAACTACAGGTTTTCTTGCCATCATATCAATGGTAATGATCCATTGATGCTTAGAACATTCCCTTTATCCCTTAACCAAATTCCCAACCATGATGCTAGGGATATCAACAACTTGGTCCTGCATTCCATCCTCCACCACCTAACCAATCTTTTGCTCACTCGTAATAACCTCCTCGACCACCTCACAATTGGACTTCCATATCAGAGCCATTAGTTGATGTCTTTTAGAAGTTGTACAATGTAGGTCACTACACCTTACTTTATGTAAGACTAGAAGATCCATATATGATAAAACCAAAATGGTATAACAAATAATAGGTTTGTGTTTACCATCATTAGTGAGGGCATGACATCAATGATTATCACACCTTTAAGCACTTGGTTCAAGATCTACTCGATTAAGAGGTCATCCAAATTGACAATCTCCTCACCCCCTCCTAATCAAAACCATTCTTCCTATTTTGTCCTTGAATATGCTCTAGTTTACCCTTCTTGCTCACCTTTCTACCTTTCTTCTTATCATCTATGTCATTATTGTATGATCATGCATGAGGGGCTATATATCTATGACTAGTCATTTTCCTCCTATTTCTCTTTTTGCTACTTGCCAACATTCTTCTTCCCTTCTTGTCCTTTTCTTTGTCCACCTTTGTATTCTTCTCATTACTCTATTCCTCTTCAAATAAATTTCATGATTGGGGGATTCCAACCTCTTTCAAACCAACTTCATGCCTAAGGAAGTCCCACCCTCTGCTAAACCATATTTATATCTAGGGAAATTGCCACTCCTTCCAACCAATTTTGTGACTAGGGGAGTTGGAATTTCCCTCACATTTTATCATTTTTCATCTACTCATGTTAATGCCCCCAAATATTTCAATCATAAATCAATCATCAAGTTTAAAGGTTGTGCCCTTTACCTCACCATCACAAATAAATTGCAAGGTTACAAGATTATGTCTTATACCTCTTCATCAAAAATAAATTGCAATTATGTGTCCTATACCTCATCATAAAATATCAATTGCAAGGTTACAAGGTTGCATCATGTACCTTGCCACCACAAATCAGTTGCCAAGTTCAAAAGTTGTGCCCTTTACCTCACCCTCACAAATTAATCACTAGATTCAAAGGTTGTACTCTTTACCTCACCATCACAAATCAATTGTAAGGTTATAAGGTTGTGTCATGTACCTCACCATAAAATCAATTGTTAGGTTTAAAGGTTGCACCCTTTACATTATCATCACAAATCAATCACCAGGTTTAAATATTGCATCTTTTACCTCACCATCACAAATCAATCACTAGGCTTAAAGGTTGTGCCCTTTACCTCACCACCACAAATCAATTTCCAGGTTCAAAGGTTGCACCTTTTACCTCACCATCACAAATCAATCAATAGGTTTGAAGGTTGCACTCTTTACCTCATCACCACAAATCAAATGCTAGGTTAAAGGTTGTGCCCTTTACCTCACCCTCACAATCAGCAGGTAGGTGTAAGGTTGCATCATTTATCTCCAACTCATATTGCATAGAAAGCATTCAAAAGATACCAAAATTGGTAATGTTTCATAGATTTAATCCAAAGAGAAAATTTACTGTCTTATATAACAGTCGATCTTGCTCCAAAGAGAAAATTTACTTTCTTATCTAAGCATAGATATTTCTCCAAAGAGCAATTTACATTCTTTGTCTATGCGTAGATTTGATCCAAAGAGAAAATTTAATTTCTTGTCTAAGAGTGGATTTTCTCCAAAGAACAAATTCGCTTTCTTGTTTAAGCATAGATCTTGCTCCAAAGATAAAATTTTCTTTCTTATCTAAGAATATATCTTGCTCCAAAGAGCAATTTTATTTTATTACATAAGCATACATCTTGCTCCAAAGAGCAAATTTATTTTCTTGTTTTAGCATAGATATTGCTCCAAAGAGCAAATTTACTTTCATGTTATAGTGTACATATTGATCCAAAGAGAAACTTTCTTGTTTTAGCATAGATCTTGCTCCAAAGAGCAAATTTACTTTCTTGTTTTAGCATACATCTTGCTCCAAAGAACAAATTTACTTTCTTGTTTTAGCATAGATCTTGCTCCAAAGAGAAAATTTACTTTCTTGTCTAAGCATAGATTTGCTCCAAAGAGAAAATTCACTTTCTTGTTTGAGCGTAGGTATTGTTCTAAAGAGAAAAATTACTTTTTTATCCAAGCATAGATCTTGCTCCAAAGAGTAATTTTACTTTCTTACCTAAGCATACATCTTAATCCAAAGATAAATTTTACTTTCTTGTCTAAGCGTAGATTTTCTCCAAAAAATAAATTTACCTTCTTATCTAAGCATATATATTGCTCTAAAAGAAAATTTACTTTCTTTGTCTTAATATACATCTTGCTCCAAGGAGCAAATTTACTTTCTTTGTCTTGACATAGACTTGCTCCAAAGATCAATTTCATGATTGGACCAGGGGGAGTTTGTATTCCCTCCCATTTTATCACTTATCATTCACTCATGTTTCTACCACAAAATATTTAACCTTCTCTCCCATAATTCTTTTTATATTGTATTCAATACACTCATTCCATTACCACATAAACCAAATAAGACTGAATAAAAAATATCAAGAACACAAAAACAAAACAAACACAAAATCAACATAAATAAAATTAAGGCAATACAGTCAACGACCATGTTAAAATCATTCTTTCATTCCATAAATTATTTATTTAACCACTTAATGAAAGTGCCTTAAGGCTTTTCAATTGAGTTATATTCTCCCTCATTTCTACTTCTCTTCACCCCTCTTTTTCAACCTTTCTTACCTCATCTTTTTCTTATTTCTCTTAGTAGGCTCTTGGTCAATGTTCTATGGTCATGCACGAGCGACTACATACCTTTGACTAGTCCTTTTTCTTATTTCCCCTCCTTCCCGCTTTCATCCTCCCCTTTCTTCAACTCCTATTTATTATTCTTCCAATCTCCCTTATTTACCCTCTATCGCAAACTTTAAATTTTCTCTCTCTTCATTCCTTTGCATTCAATTCATTCATTGCATTCATACATAAATCAAAAAAGACTCATAGTGTGCTAATTTGGTCACCTTTTGGATGTATGAATACACATTAATCAATCTAAATTGGCATAATTAATCAATGATATATTTGCCACATATGTCTATTCATATCTATATGCATTATGCCTATAACATCATCATGCTTCTAAATATATTGTGTTGTTCTTTGTCAAATTGTCTTGTCAATCATATTGTACATACACATTCCTCATCTCTTGCATATTAGTCAATAAGCATACACTAGTTATCAACTACCAAGATGTCTTGTTAAATCCTACTTTTAGGTTTGCTTAGTACTAAGAGTCTTTTTTGTTATTCAACCATTTCTAGTTGATCCAATCAACCTTTATCAAATTTCTTTATGTTCTAAAGAAATTTTAGGCTTCCCTTGATTGATTTGAGTTCTTTCTTGGACCAATCACAACTTACACATTAAACAAATTTTGAGTATAAAAATACAATACCTTGCTTACTCTTGCCACAAAGTGAAATTTATCTCACTCATCCTATCATTCACATAATGTAAACCTAAGGATCCAAAAGGACAAGTTCCAAAAAAAAACAAAAAAGAGCACCAAATCAATCAAAAAGAAAAAAGAAAAAAGAAAAAAGAAAAAAAAGAGCAAAAAGAGAAAAAAAGCACTACCAACAACTTATCTTTGGTTTTCTAAGGTATTTTATATGACTCCACTAAGGCTATAGATTCCTATATGGCAATGGAGAAACATTAATGGATTGTGGGGATAACCTCCATCGGGGTTATAGATGCATGTCTGGTAGTGGAATATGCCTTATAAGTGGTGACATGTCTGTCACATTAGTAACCTTATTTTGTACAGACCACTGTGCACTTATGGATGAGCTATCTTATATTGGATAAGTTTACAATTGGTTAGTCCAACCTCACTTCAAATGGAAAAATAAATATCATTGCACACACTAGTCCATGATAAGCTTAATCTTATTCAGAATGGTCAATATTTTATAGGATGTTGATTGATCAATAGATGAGTTTGATTTTTACCCAGGTGTTGTAGGTGAGTTGGAGATGAGAGGGAAATCCTCCAAGGGAGGTCCCGAGTTCGAATCTCCACCCTACCAAAAAGTTGAATTGGGTACCCAAAATCCAATTGATAATGTTGGTGCGAGCAGGGCTGTGTGCGACCCCCGGGTGACTTTGACGGTGTAGAACCCCCTGTTCGTGGTCTCTCAGACCAAGGCGGCTCCGCAATGGGTTTTTCGCTTAAAAAAATAAAAAAAGATGAGTTTGATTTTTCAAACTAAGGTGTTTGACTTTCTAGAAATTCTTCTAGTATCCAAAAACCCTTGGAAATAGAAACGAACAACATCATGACTAGTTTTTCCTTCCAATCATTAGTCCAATGTTCAAGCATTATGGTTACATGTTCATTATTCATTTAGCTTAATGATCAAATCATTCTATGCATAGCCTACATATGTTCACTATTATAGTTGTATTCATCCTATACATAACATCTTTGCCTACATCATGTTATATTAATATATTTGTATGACTATTAACTTGTCATTGATTGATTAATACATTTGTGATTGTGAAATTCACATACACATCTAAAAATTGGTTAAACCAACACATGTGAGTCTAAATCATGCAAATAAATAGAGGACTCATCATCCATCACATAAGCATAGTGCATCCATATCATCCAACATGTCATTTCTATCTACTCACACAAATACATCCATCCAAAATTCTAAAAAAATTGTCAAAACAATAAAAATAATCAAAGTCATCAAAAATAAAAAAACATCAAACAACCCAAAAAATAAAAAAATTAACAAAACCCTAAAAATTTGCATAAGCATCCTATAAAATCTGCATTGCATCATCCTACATATCTTATGTAACTCCTGCATCACATCATCCATATATAGCATCATATCATATCACCCATCGAATAAAAATCATGTATCTATATTATAAAAAAATAAAAAATAGTCCATCACATATCCAATACACATCATCCTCATCTCAAGAAAAAGATGATACAAAAATCATGGTAAATTTGCCACAGTAAACATCCACTCATTGTTTCTAATACCTTTGAGTCTCTCCACACCTCTCCTATCCACCATATTTGTAGACACTAAAAATTAACCTACTTTTCATCAATCTTCATCAATTCACCCTCATACATCAACCCTCTAACCAACCAAGCCAAATTTACCTTTCAAAGACCTAAAATTCAGCATTTATCACTTCAAAAAGTAAGGTCATCTTTGAGCCAAATTTTCTCCTATCAAAACTTCTCTAAATTTCCCAAAACCACCACCATTGGATTGGGATCAAAAAGAGATTTTTGACAAGTATATATTTTTCTATAGTCTGTCATCATTGGATCCCCCAAAATATAGAAAAACTACACATGGGTCACATCAATTTTTGATCGTATGAATCTATATGGCTGGCTTTGACTGTATGGATCCATACGGTCCCCATTTTGACAAAAGAAATTCTTCAATATTTTCCATTTTATTCATTAATTTCCACTCCAAAAAATTTAAATCAAAATCACAAAATCACAAAAAACTTAAAAAATTGTAAATCATCCTATCAAATATGCATCACATATCATATGTGACTTCTATGTCACATCATCACTTCATAACAACCTAGCATGGTATGCATCAAGTTATCATTATATAAACCATTGTTCCATAATGACCTTTCATCAAGTGCTTCGTTGTTATGTTCCGTTTCTTCACCCATCTACTCACTTCTTAAGGGGGTACATATTACCCATTAATGTTGCCTTACACATGATCAATAATAAACACTCAATTTTGATACCTATTTTGTCCAAGAAATTTTCCTAAGACTATCACACACCCTCCTTTTTTGGGGTAAACAAAAGTAAATTTTCTCTTCTCAATCAAAATCTAATCCAAATCAAATTCGGTATACCCCATGCCTATGACTGTACACTTACTAATGAGTTTCCTTGATTGATGGGGAAAAGGATAAGACCACTTGTGATCAAAGCATCATGAGAATACCTACAAAAGATTGGATGACTTATCAAATAAAATCAAGCTCAATAATTTATCAAAGGTAAAGTTTCAAGGATATTCATATCTTCCATAATTGGGGCATCTTATATTGTTCATGAATCGAGATAATCTTGCATCTCCTTCCTCAATAATCATTACGACATGCCAAAATACATAATTGATCACAATCAATCATGGGCCAACCATAATCATCTACCATTAATTCATTTCTCTCACAGTCAACCACCAATTTGGTATCATAAGTTTTTGCACATCATGTTTTCACACAACATATTATAAAAAGGGGTAAATGTAGACACCTAAAAATATCACATTATCCTTGGTATAGTCCTAACGGTTGATTAATTTTCAAAACCCATAAAATTTGCATAAATTGCCTAAAAACACTATTCATTCTTCTTAAGTGCCTTTGGCCACTTAATCCCCTTTCTATTATTAGCCCTTGGTCACCATATGACCAACCATTTTAGCCTAGTATAGGGCCACCTCACCCTAGTCTACCCTTTGACTAGCCTAGCTTCCACCTAAGCCTAGCCTACTCTAGCTAAACCCATGGTCAACCTAACCCTAGTCAACCTTAACTCTTGCTCCCCCACATCCCTATGCTCATTCAATGTCATAAATGATATTTGAAGACTTTATTATTCAAGGCATTGAAAGCATTGAAGGCATTGGTGAATGATCATCCACCATGCCATAATGGGTGAAGACTTTCATCCCTCATGCATTTATGGGGCATGGTTCACCTATTCCCATTTATTACATGTGTATAAAGGACTTTCCTTCATCCAAACCCGTTTATGAGGCATGACACACCATACCACCTCATGGGACACCTCACATGACACCTCATAGGACACCTTAGTCTCCCTAACCTTGAAGTCTATAAATAGAAGGCTATTTCTTATATTTCTATAGAATCACACACTTTCATATCCAAACTCTGCAAAAGTAACTCTAGATACCATCACACACACTCTCACTTGCCATCAATCACCATGGATGTCTACATGTGTGCCTTGATATCTCTTTTTGTATTGTAGTGCTCTTAGTTATAGGTACAAAAGACCACCAAATTTGGGCAAGAGATCTAGCAAAACCGATAGAACCTTCCTCATTAAAGTTGTTTAAATAACACAAACTCGACCATATGGATAGGTATGGTTAGATTGGACTGTATCCAAGGGTACGGTTCCATTTAAGAACCTGTTTTAGGATGTAACATAACAATGAGCCACTAAATTAGGTAACAACACAATTTTGAACCCCTTTTGTAACATTTACAATACTTTTGTAATGTAATGGTCTAGATTTTATTTGTATTTGTATTTCATCACAAGTGGTTTGATTGAGATAGGCCCCCATATTCTACTAAGACTTTTTATTAGGTTGTGTAGGTTTATAGGACCTATACAAATAATAGTGTCTTGTGTGTAGTAAGCCCACTCTACTTGAGATGATCAGAGAAGACATTTGGTGTTTTTTATCCATTCATTGAAAGAGGACTTTCATCTTGGAAGATCCATATTGTAGCCCATTAGGGCATGTTGTATAAAAGGACAAATTATTTAACCCCTTTTATCATTAATACAAATATCACATTTTATTTGAGTATAGATGGCAACATCCCCTAGTTCTCCAAGTCATTTTCAATCACATTCATACTGCTTTGGACCTATTTAAAATTTTACAAGGCTTCAATAGAGCATTTCAATCCTCTATGTAAGATCATCAAACTATCCTAAGCACATATAGGCATGGGATCAATACATATTAATTCCATAATAAAAATTTCCAAATTATAGGTAAATTTTTTGTTAAAATTAACATCACATCATATCTAAAATCCCTCTACAATATTTCTCTAGGCAAATTAATCATCATTTGGCACATTTGAAAGTCCTCTACAACATCTATTCAAGAGGTAAGTCTAAAAGCATAAGTCCTTTGTGACATTTATGTAAAGGTACATTAAAAGTCGCTTATGACATTTGTCTAAAGATAAGATATAAACCCTTTACAATGTTTATCTAAAGGAAAATACACCAGTAGAAGTCCTCTATGACATTTGCCTAGAGATAAGTTTGTTGTTGTTTGGTGCATCTATACAAAGTCCTCAAAAATATTTGTTTTGAGGTAAGTCTATTTACAACTTTCAATAAATGTAAAAAAGGCTCCTTTGACATTTGTCTAGAGGTATACAAATATTATATTTATCTTATATCATCACAATGCCATATTGCACTATCTAATGTTCCCCTAGGCACATATTTTTTTGTATCATATCTTGTACCATATCAATGTTGTATGGTATTATCTAAAGTCCTCTTTATTGTTGTTTAGAGCATCTATACAAAGTCCTCAACAACATTTGTTTTGAGGTAAATCTATTTACAACTATTAGTAAAAATAAAAAAAAGGCTTCTTTCTGTCTTATTGCACTATCTAATGTCCCCTTAGGCACATATTTTTTGTATCATATCTTGTACCATAGCAATGCTTTATGGCATTACATAATGTCCTTTGGGCACACCTTTTTCTATATCATATCTTATATTATAACAATGAGTTAAGGCATTATCTAAAGTTCTCCTAAGCATAAATTTTTTTGCATCGTAATGTCTTATGGAATTATCTAAAGTACCCATGGGCACATCTATTTTTATATTATATCTTGTACTATAAAAATGCCCTATGACATTATATAAATATTACTTGGGCACATCCTTTTTTAATATATTTGTATTATACTTGAATTAAAGAAATCATCCATACAACATAAATCAAAATCTCATTCATCAAATTGCATTATCTAAGTCACATTAATCATCAATATCATCTTAAATTAGGTAATATAATCATCATTATTTATAACATAACTAAATAACTATAACAAAAGTGAACATGCATCCATAAATACATAATTTAATAACAATCACAATAAATTTCCATTTATAAATCAAATTCCATGTATTTAATATACATCCAAAATCATGTCATGATACAAAAACTATAAAATTATCCCTTAAAGGGATAGACTAAGAGCTAACTCTACAAGATAGTATCTGGGGCTCTATATGCTCTGGTAGCATCCTTGTGAACTGCTATGACTAGCAAGTAATAGACTATGAATGGTGCTATTGTATCCTTATCCTACTCGACAATAGTAAGAAATGATCATTAGTGTCATGGACCTCTTTTCTCATCCATAGAAATATTAGGAATTACTATATCATAGCCTATGTGATAAGTCAAGCAGTATAACCACCCCCATAAGGCATATGCATGTAGTATAGAGTAAGAATAGTTGCGAATGTGTTTGAGAGATTGTTACACCTAAAATAGGTATCCTATGTACTTAAATACCCATAATTTTGTAATACAATCATTGAAGCATTGAGTTATAACATGTGGTATGAGAGCAAGTAGAAGGAATAAGAAATTTCTTCTAATCCTCCTCTAGCTTTGACACAAATAAGCAACAAAGAACGCTTTGTATGAGAAAATAAGTTTCAAGGGTAAAATTACCCTCTATAAGTTTATTTAAGGAAAACCTCAAAAGAGAGGTTGCTATTTTTGTGAAGAAAATTTCCATGGTAGATTCAAAGTTTTTAGGGTGAAAAACCCCTACCAAAGGTAAAAAGCCTTGAAAAATCAAACAAGGTCTAAATCACTTCCAAGACCAGAAATATCATATCTTGCAAAATAGAAGCAAGTAGAAAATAGAATTAAGAGATAAAAAATACCCTTCAAAGGTGCATAAGCATACACTAAAAATGAAGAATTATTTCATTTCAAATAGGAACAAGAAGAAAATTATTAAAAAGCAGTAATGTTCTAAAAATGTTTACTTTGTATAAATATTATGAGCTTTAGAGATCTCACAAAAGGAATGCCCAAATGGAAAAGGAAAAGTGCATCAAAGGAAAATCAATAATAAAATGGTTCAAGAATATTGAAGGTGCCAATTGAAGAAAGAACAAAGTCTCAAAGGAAGAAAAGTACTATACAAACATCCTAATGGAACACAAGAAATATCAAAAGCAAGTGAAGTCAAATGACCAAATTTAGGTTTTAATAAACATCAAGAATAGCAAAAGAGGATTTGAAACCACATGAAACTAACAAATAAAAAGTGTGGGCTAGTTGAAGATAAAATGACACAAATTGTTGATGATATTCAAAGCAAGGAGCCACTCATGAAATTTAGTTAAGTTGAATCTCCTTTATTTGGATGCAAATCAAGTCAAAATATAGTTAATGCATTCCTAGATAAAATTCAACTAGATTATACAAGTGAAGCAACCTATTTCTAAAACAAGAAATATTATTCTATCAATTCAAAGGCGAATCACCCATGTTTCAAAAAATTGACATATCAAATAAGCCAAAGGATATAAAATATATATGAAAGAATTAAATAAATCAGGAGGACAAATGATTGCACCAACAATTTGAGAAGAGATGATTGTACCAACCATCAAGAGGAGAAACAATTTCACCAACCATTTGAGGAGACAACTACATTATTGCACTAGTCAGGACATCCAAGGAAATAACCACTAGTCAAGAAAACAAACACATTCAAGGAGAAGATAATTGCACCATCCTATAATATTACCTAATACATCAAAGAAGAAAGACTCTCAAGTAAAAATATTGAGGGAGAAGAAGCAAAAGGAAGCCTTGTGGAGCTGGTGAACAAACATATGATGCTAAAAGCGCACATCCATAGGACAAAGAACACTCACTCAGATGCTTAGATGATATAATAGATTAATGAGCTCATCCAAAAGGAAAGTATTTTGAATATATAATTGATGAACTCCCAATAGCATAATAATTAAGGGTTTTTCATGCACACAATCAAATATTAATTCTAAAGATGAATTGCTCAAAGAAAAAATCAATTTAACTTCACTACTCACTCATAGGCATCAAGCATTCACCTATCAAAAATATTTTAAATATTAGAATAAAGGTGCTTCAAAGGTTTCAAATACACATAAGATCAACCAACACAATTTCCAAAGGAAATAACACATGCAAAAGTGGATAAAAGTGAAAAGCTTATGTTGATTCAATTTTTAAGATTAGGAGACAATCAAGAAGACCTAAATATTTAAAACCCCACATTGATAAGTGGGAAGAAAAAGAAGAACAAGGTACAAAATTTGAAAGTTCCTTTTGATTAGAAGAAAAAATAGAAAAGAATAAATTATTCTTTTAAAGATATTAGAAAAGAGAAATATTATTCTTTTAAGGAGGGAAAACAAGTTTTTAACCTCTATGTTTCTCTTATTTGGAAAAAAAATTCTCTCATGTTTTAAAACACCAATTAAAATTTGAGTATAGACATATATATACTCACCAAAAAGTATTTTTTAAGATTGATTCAATGAAAATAAATTATCAAAATTTTGTGAAAGTTTACTATGGCTAGTGGAGCACCAAAGTTCTTGTTGCTCGATTCCCAACTATTGAGGGGAAATAATTATGCTACTTGGAAAACCAAACTTAGAATGTAGCTTGATTTTCATGGAGTATGACAAGTAATAGACAAGACCAATACCCATCCTAAAGAAGGAAATGAAGACCAAATAAAGTTTAACAAGATAAACAAAAATGAAAGACTAATCATCATGTTAAAAGTAGCATATGAGTTCCAAGCATACATTTAGGATTCAACCATAGCAAAAGAAGCATGTGAGAAGCTAAAAATAGTATTTGAAGCAAATAATCAAAATCAAATTCTATTCCTCCAATGATAGCTCCATTGTTTGAAGATAAAATATGGAGAGAAACTAGAATTATTCATGAGGAGAATAATTGAGTTTTGAGCATCATTGCAAGCACTAGGAGAAAAGGTATCTGATAAAAATATAGTTTCAATTATTTTGAAATCACTCCCATCAGAGTACAATATTTTTGTAACAACACTAAATATTACCAAGCAAACACCAAGCTTTGAAAAGTTGATGAACCTACTTTAGAAAGTAGAAACCTCATATACAACAAGTGAAGAATAAAAATTAGTACGTAAAAATTAATGTGGAAGCAAACATTTAGGAGAGGTATGAAACCTTCTCAATGCTTGCAACAGAGAAACAATTATCAAGGATATCATAATCAAAGAAATGATTCTCAAAGGAATACTTTTTACGCATAAAATATGTGTGAACATTATGGAAAAAATGGACACACTATGGAGTGTTCACATAATCCATTAAAAATGGATTCCCTTCACAAGAGATGAACCAACAACAAGACAAGTCATCTTTAGAAATATAAAATAAAAGTTGGAGAAAGGTACAATGAAATAATGTAGCTAAAGAAAGTAAATCTAAAGAAGAAAAGTATCATGAAAAATAAAACATATGTTTCTCGTACAAATATATCCAAGTAAACCAGATAAAGTATGGAACAATGCAAAAGCAACCAAACATATCATAGGTCAAAAATTCAAGTCATACAACTAGAGACATCAAGAGCTTAAATGACCCCTCAAATACAAAGTAGAACAATAATGGTAAAATGAATAAAATACAAGCACATAACATAAAATAAGTGCATTCTCAGTCCATAGAACTTGAAGCAAAATCCTAAGCACATTTGAAGATGTTAAAAAGAAAATTTGACAAGGAAGCTCAAAATAAAATAAAGGAACAAACAAAAGAAACATTGCAAAATGAATCTTGTTAGAAGATTCAAGATAATAAGCTAAAACACAAGGATATGAAGACTATATAAAATCAAACACTTTAGCGAGAAAGTGAATATTTTTTTGAAAATTTTGAAAAAACTTGTATTAAAACAAAGATCAATTACAATATGGGAAGAGACTCTTCCCAGCCGAACTCAGAGAGAACACAAGCTTACAATAGTAGAAGAAGATTTGCAATGGAGCCAAATCTCTGAACCATTAACTAGCTAGCAGGGGGTCGGCATGGACGATGAATGCAGCTTGTCACGAAATCGTGACACAAATCTTCTCCTTAGGCCGCGAACAAGCAACATGTCACGAAATCGTGACACCTTTCCCCTTTGGCCGCGAAAAAGCAACATGTCGCGATATCGCGACATTTTCCTCCTTTGGCCGCGAAAACTCAACAAGTCGCGAAATCGCGACACTTTTCTCCTTTGGGCACGAAAGTGCAACATGTCGCGATATCGCGACACATTTTCTCTCTTGGCCGCAATGAAGCAACATGTCACGAAATCGCGACACCTTTTCTCCTTTGGCCGCGAAAATGCAACATGTCGCGATATCGCGACACCATTTCTCCTTTGGTCATGAAAATGCAACATGTCGCGATATCGCGACACCTTTTCTCCTTTGGCCACGAAAATGCAACATGTCACGAAATCGCGACACCTTTTCTCTCTTGGCCATGAAAAAGCAACATGTCACGATATCGCGACACCTTTTCTCCTTTGGCCGCGAAAAAGCAACATGTCGCGATATCGCGACACCTTTTCTCCCTTGGCCGCGAAAATGCAACATGTCACGATATCGCGACACCATTTCTCCCTTAGCCGCGAAAATGCAACATGTCACGATATCGCGACAACTTTCCACCCTTAGCCGTGATGAAGCAGCATGTCGCGATATCACGACAACTTTCCACCCCTGGCTGCGATGAAGCGACATGTCATGAAATCATGACAACTTTCCTCCCTTGGCCGTGATGAAGCGACATGTCGCGAAATCATGACAACTTTCCTCCCTTGGCCACGATGAAGTGACATGTCACGATATCATGACAACTTTCCTCCTGGCCGTGATGGCGCAACATGTCACGATATCATGACAACTTTCCTCCAGCGACCGCGACGGTGCAACATGTCACGATATCATGACAACTTTCCTCCAATGACCGTGATGGCGCAACATGTCATGATATCATGACAACTTTCCTCTAGTGATCGCGATGGCGCAACATGTCACGATATCATGACAACTTTCCTCCAACGACCGTGACGGTGCAACATGTCACGATATCATGACAACTTTCCTCCAATGACCGCGATGATGGATATCGTGACAACTTTCCTCCAGCGACCGCGATGGTGCAACATGTCACGATATCATGACAACTTTCCTCCAATGACCACGATGGTGCAACATGTCACGATATCATGACAACTTTCCTCCAGCGACCGCGATGGCGCAACATGTCGCGATATCGTGACAACTTTCCTCCAGCGACCGTGATGGCGCAACATGTCGCGATATCGTGACAACTTTCCACCCTTTGCTTTTTCTTTGATCATTGGCGCAAGGACCTTTCCAGACCTTGTCTAATCACCTCATCCTCAATATCCATGTCACTGTGCAACTGAACTCCAACCTCCTTTTCCGCACCCATCTTAGCCAGAAAGTCAGCCGCTTTGTTCAAATCTCTACTCGCATAAACGGGATCACGTCCTCCAATTCCTTCCATAATTCTTTAATTTGGGTAACAAGAGCCCTCAACCTCCAAGCTTTCAGATCAAAGTTCCTCATGCAGTCCAGAGCTCCAACCAAAATTTGCGAGTCTGATTCAAGAATAATCCTGCGGTGGCCATGTTTCACTGCCCAAACAGAAGCAGACTTGATGGCAATGGCTTCAGCTTCATTGTTAGTGGTTCTTCCCAGGCCTTGCAATTCCCAATAGAGCACAGTCCCAGCATGGTTCCGGCACACCACTCCAATTTTGGCTCTACCCGGATTGCCTTTTGCAGCTCCATCAGTATTGATTTTAATCCAACCTTCAGGGGGAGGTTTCCAACAATTTTTGTCCTGTCCCTCTAGCAGTTCACCGCGTTCTTCCATAGCTCCAATGTCAATTTGAGCTTCCTCCTCCGCATGAACAGCCACAGTTTTGGTAACCTTGCTCCAAATGGTCTGCCAAACCCCGTCTAGAGCAGTAAAAGTTTCTCTAAAAATTTTGGCATTTCTTTCCAGCCATACTTGCCACCAGATAAAGCTTAACCCGAGCTCCCAGCCAAAATGAAGAGCTTTAGATTTGAATCTACCCTTCTGCCATTTTGCCCAGATATTCATCCGGTTCAGGTCACCACTTACTTGAATTTTAAAGTATGCAAACCAACGCAGCCAAATCTGTCGGGTGAAAGGGCAACCAAACAGCAAGTGGTCAACAGTTTCCTCGCTCTTGTAGCATAGAACACATTGAGAAGGGCCGATGATACCTTTTGATCTGAGATTATCAAAAGTGAGGATTCCATTGTGCATGCACTGCCAGGCAAAAAAGTTGACTTTCGGCCAGCCTTTAGAGTGCCAGATTTTCCTCCAGTCCTCAACCTAAAAAGTATGAGGGGGGGCTCTGGGAGAATGTTGTCATATCCATCCTTTACTGTATAGACGCCAAGACTCCCAAAGCCCCAGGCTAATTCATCCTCCACGTCTCCCCCTATAAGAAATATTTCTGTCAAAATTTTAGTCATGATGGGAGTCAAATCCGGAGGGATTGAAATGGGCCACTCATCCAACTTCTTGAACTGCTTAAACTTACACTCCCCCAGCTGAGTAGTTGTGAAGTAACTTTCAATACGGATCCATCCCTTGGCTTCAATGGCTGCTTTTATTGGCTGTAATTCTAGAAATTCAGCAATGATGGGTGGGAACTGATCCCAAGAATCTATCCAAAAATGAGCCTTCTCCCCTCTTCCCACTTTCCAAAATAAGCGGTCTTTAACAACCTGAGACCCTAACTTGAGAGCCTGCCAAACAAGGGACCCAGTACCATCCAAGGGGATGCGAGCAACATCGATTGGGTTGGCCTGTCCTAGGTATTTGCTAGTTAGGATTCTACTAAAAAGGGAGGTGGGTTGGGAGATCCATCTCCAGTACAACTTTCCAGCCAAAGCTTTATTATTCAGCTTAGATTTTCTCAAACCCAGACCTCCTTTAACCTTGGGTTGGGTAACTTTGTCCCAGCCCACTAAGGCCCACTTTCTCTCTCCCTTTGCTCCTTCCCATAAAAAATTTCTAGCCATCCTGTCCAACTCTTTCCAAATTGTAATCGGGGCAGCCAGGATAGAGAATTTGTAAATTGGCATGGCTTGAATGACTGACTGTAAGAAAGTTAATCTGCCACCATAACTTAACCACTTGTGAGACCAGTGATTAATTCTGTCCTTGATACACTCCAGCAGATTCCTCCATGTGTCTAATTTCAGCTTCTTAAAGTGCAAGGGGACCCCCAAGTAAACCACTGGGAGAGAAGTCCTTGTGAATCCCAGGATTTCTAAAATTCTATTCTGAAGCCTTTGCTCCAGATTAAAAAAAACCACTTTGGATTTCTTGTCATTAATGACCTGTTGAGTAGCCCTGAGATAGACATTAAGAGTATCCCTAATCATTCTTGCTTCCCTGAAGCTGGCCACTCCCACCAAACCAGTGTCATCCACAAACTGCAGGTGCGTTAAAACTTCGTCACCCACCCTGATACCCAATAATCTACCTTGTTGTCTTCTCCTCAAGAAAAGTCTGCCAAGACCTTCAGCCAGAATGAGAAAAAGATAAGGAGAACATGGATCCCCCTGGCGCAGTCCCCGAGAAGCTCCAAATGGTTGCGAAGGAAGGCCCTTGATTAGCACAGAGTAAGTCGGGGAAGAGACACAGCTCATGACCCACTCTATCCAGCCCTGAGAGAAGCCAAAGGCTGCCATCATTTTAGCCAGGAAACTCCATTCAACCCTGTCATAAGCCTTTGACATGTCCAGTTTTATGAACATCCCTTTATTACCAGAAGTGTGCATTGAATGGATTGCTTCCTGGGCCACAACCACCCCATCCAGAATCTGTCGTCCCTCAACAAAACCCCCTTGCTCAGAGGAGACAATGTTGTGAAGAAGAGGTTTTAGGCGCTCAGCCATTACCTTTGTGATTATTTTGTACAACACATTACATAAGGCAATAGGCCTATAATCTAAAATATGAACCCCCTCCTCCCCTTTTGGAATTAAGGTAATGAAAGTGTGGTTTATAGCTTTAAGCATTCTCTTATTTTCTCTGGACTCTTCTACAACAGCCCTTACATCTTCCTCTAAGTAGTCCCAGAAAGCCTAAAAAACTCAATTGGGAAGCCATCTGGACCTGGAGTTTTACCAGTGCTCATTCCAAAGACCACAGTTTTCAATTCATCTCTATCAATGGGTTTGAGGAGGGCCTGATTTTCATCCTCCGAAATAATAGCAGGTATGACAGAAATAACTTCATTTTGGGCCTCTACATCTTGTACCACACTTTCCTTAAAAAGCTTAGAAAAATAATCCATAGCATGGGAATGTATACCTGGAAGTGTATCAAAGGAATGACCGTTCTCATCTTGAAGGGCCTCCATCTTATTCATCTGTCTTCGAGCACAAGCAGTCCGATGAAAGAATTTTGTATTTCTGTCCCCTTCTAATAACCAGGTGGTTCTTGCTCTCTGCTTCCAATAGATCTCCTCCTGGTTGTCAATGTCCTCAACCGCTGTATGCAAGGCATCATCCTCAGCTTTGAGCTGGTCTGTAATTACTCCTTCTCTGAACTATTTTTGGACCTCATCCCATCTGGCCACCAATGGAGCTCTTTGGGCCTGGAAGTCGGTTTTATTAGCACGCCTCCAATACTTCAACTGAGTTTTGACATATTGTAGTTGTTTGTGGATTCTGAACATTGCTCTCCCATAAGCTGGGCGGCCTTCTTCCCACCACTGTGGAATTTTCTCCCGAAGTTCTTCTTTCTGAAGCCAAAAATTCTCAAATCTGAAAGGTTTGTGATGCTGCCCCATCCTAGTCCCGCCTTCCAACAGAATGGGACAGTGATCAGAAATAGGGCCTTCTAAAATCTAAAAATTTATATTCCATTTTACAAACGCCTCCTCAGAAACCAGAAAATGATCTAGCTTAACCTTCCTGCTATGTGGCTCCCGCATTTTATTAGTCCAAGTGTAGTTAATGCCAGGACATTTAATGTCCACTAAGTGCAAAGCCTGGACTTGGGCAATCATGAAACGGTCCCCTGGATCCAAAAATGGTGTTCCCCCTTCCTGGTCTCTAGAAGATAATTTAGCGTTAAAGTCCCCCGCTATAATCCAGTCTAGATCTTCCCTTGAGGTTCGCATGTTATGCACAGCCTTCCACTGCCGCCTCTGACCCTCTAGGTTTTGAGACCCATAAAAGTTTGTGATTAGAACGTGTTCCACAGAGACATTATTCCTAAAAAGAGAAGTGAGAACACCCCTCCAGGCAAGATGTTCTATTGCAGACCATTCAAGAGAGTTCCACAGAGTAACAATCCCCCCTGAGGCACCTTGGGCAGCCACATCCATATGACCAGCACCCCTCCAAATTTTGTTGACTGTTTTGGACATAAGATCCAATGACATCTTAGTCTCCTGTAAAAGCAAAAAATCAGTATTACGATTCTCTACAAGTCTTTGAACAACAGATTGATGGGTTCTACTGTTTAAACCCCTCACATTCCATGATTGTATAATCATTGGTTACCCTGGGAGCAATAAGAGTCTATTGTCCTCACCGATCCTCCCATGATCAATTTGTCTCCTTGGGCTGCTAGCAACTCCTTATTGGATCTTCTACCTACTCCCTGAGAATTGCTGTTTTTTGATCTTTTTTCTACCTGGGTTATCCCCAAAGATGGCCTTTCCCTGTTCTTCTCTGCTATTCCCATGCGGACATCCTGAGATACTGTCTGCTCCTGGTTATGCACTACTAAGGCCCCTGAACACACTGGTTGTGATACCTCACAGAGTTCAACTACCTGCTGTATGACGGGAGGAGATGAGAGGGGGAGTTGCCCGAGAATATTAGAAGTTTCCTTAAAACCCTCCATGCCCTCCATAAATTGTTCCTCTTCGTCAACCAGTGACTTAAATATCTCATACCTATTGGCAGGTCTGAGATGGGATTGCTCCTTTCCCTCCTTTTTCTTTGTCCGTATTTTTCTTCTGGGTTGTTCAAAACCCTCTCTCTGAGCTTCCTGGCCCTGAACGGTGCTATTAGAATCTTTATTAAGTGTTGCCTTATCCTCTTTAGGCAGGTTTGGCATTCCTAAAGGGGCCTCCATTTTAGCATTCATATTATTAGGGCAGAAATGGGCCAAATGTCCATGTTTGTGACAAACCCTACATCTAAAGGGTAGGGCCTCATAGTCCAGTTGTTGAATCTAGGAGAGACCTGCCAATTCAATTTCCATCTCTACCGGCAAAGGCTGGCTGAGATCCATCTCCACACATATTCTTGCATACACCGCCATGCTCCCTTCAATAGTGTCTCTGGCAACACCCAGATGTCTTCCAATAGAATTGCCAATCCTTGCCAACACCTGCTCACCCCAGAATTCCATTGGAAGAGCATATAGTCGGATCCATACTGGGACAATAGTAGGTTCAACACGGGGATCGAATCCCACTCTCCATGGTTGAACAAATAGCCCTGTCGGGCCATGATTTTTCTTCTCTGACTCGAAAGCCTTATTTCTATCGGCCAAAGCCGAAAAGCTAACAATAAAATAACCATTGCTAATAAACCACAATGAATACTCACCGTGAGGCTCCCAGTTTTGGCGGATCCAAGAGTGCAAAAAATTCAGGGAAGGGCGAATACCCATGAACTTGCAGATTAAATCGTGGTTAGCTCTGTAGATGACTGATTCTTCAACCATACTTGGCTCGATGACAATTTTTGGCCTGGATTCGGCCTGCGGCAAACAACCATTCACACGATGTGTTGTCGACCTATTCCCAGCAATCGTGAAGAGCTTTTTATATGCCATTTTTTGAGCTTCGTCGTTCTTTGGAGGAGAATTTTCTTTAAACAAATCTGCGTATGAGCTGCTACTCCCTGGAAAAGGAGCCGGAGAAGTCCCCATTGGACCCTCCTGGGGCACCGATCTAGCCTTCAGATCCACCGTACCCCAAAGGCACTTCTGCTATCCAGTTGATGCCCTAGATTTTTTGAAGTTCCAAAAACCCTAGTTCAGAGGAAAAAATTGCCAGAGCTCATTTTCTCACCGTAAACTCACTAGAAGAAGAAAATAAAATTACCGCAAGAAAATGAATATTACAAATACAATGCCACTCCAATAATACAACAAACTACCAAAAACATCATCCAAAAATATAAAAAGAGTTTTTGTGAAGACTAGAAATGCCTCAAGGACTAAAATCCTTGAAATGCTTCAAGAAAGTAAATCTAGGAAGAAAATAAGCACTTCAACTTTTAGTATAGTTATAGCCTAAAAAACAAGTCAGTTCTTATCAACAACAATGTGAGAGGGATAAGGACCTCAATCCAAGTTTTAAGGATCAACAATGATATCTATAACATTAAAATATGTATTGAATTATAATGCGTAATAACAATGTAGTTGGAGTGCATGATTGGTGGAATCCGACAATTCTAAGTATTAAAGTAGTAAACATTAAGGGGAAAATTTATCTCTCAAAATCCAACCTCACTTTAAATATTATTCTTTGGTCTTAAGCTAAAATAGATATTTTACTATGATGTAATAAGGGGGAATATTAGGAATTACTACATCATTGCCCATGTGAGAAGTTAAGCGGTATAAATACCTCTCTCAAGGCATATGCATGTAGTATAAGACATAAGTAGTTGCAAGTGTGGTTGAGAGTTTATTATGCTTGAAATATGCATCCTGTATTTCGATACCCTTTATTTCAAAATACAATCATCGAAGGATTGAGTTCTAACAAAAAATTAGTATCGATTTGCAAAATTATCAAAAAATGTACTTAGTGAATATAAAAGCATTCTCAAATATGTTGAAAATAAATAAATATATTCATAACCAATTTGTATAAGATAAAATATACAAATTAATCCAATTTATTCAAAATATAATCAAACCCTTGAGATAGGGCAATACCATACAATGCTCCTTATTGGAAAGAAGCCACTCCTCACTATATCTCAATATGATATCCAAACACATACAATATTCTTCTCTCTATATCCCAATATGAGCCTCTTGCCTACATTATAATACTCAACTACCTACCACTATTGCTTATTTACATATGTGGGATAAATAGTATTTAAACAATAGTATTTTGTCTAGCTAAGTTTTGTCATTTTATGTATCCTCTACATCTAACCCACATATGTATTACTATTGTTTAAATACATGTGGGATAAATACATTTATTATATTATTATACTATTAAATTGGTCTAGCTAATTTTTATTCATTTTTTGTATCCTCTACATCTAACCCACATATGTATTTAAACAATAGTATCTGGTCTAGCTAAGTTTATCATTTTGTGTATCCTCTACATCTAACCCACATATGTATTACTATTTTTTAAATACATATGTGGGATAAATACATTTATTATATTATTATACTATTAAATTCCTATCTTGTGTACCTAACATTCCATCTCCATTACAAAATATTTCCTCCTCAAAACATAAGAAGAGACTAAATAATATGATCTTTTGAGCCATGCTATGACCTAGTACCAATATTGATCATCCATCCATCCTAGTAAAAATTTTGTTGGTGGTGGTCTTCACTGATGCTGATATGCCATTTTGCCACTTAAGTATTCAAAATTAATCTTTTGGTTCTATGTGTTGGTAGAAACTTTTTGTTGGTCATAATTCTCACTCTTCTTCATCTATACTTGCTTCCATTTACAATTAGTAGCATATCCATTTAGGCTCTTTTGGTTCCATGTGTGTCCCTCATAGTCCTATTGCTTTAAGCCATACCTCTAAGATTATCACCATTCTTGGTGGTGTGGATGGTGATATACTACAACCTTAACTTGATGTTCTACCTTATTTGAATCCATATTTTTCTCCTATATTTTAAATTGTTTTGCACTTTGTTCTCTCATGTATCTTTTGTTTGATGTGTCTTTATGGTTTTCTATGTCTTTCTTGGACTTTGTTGCTATTTTTCCCATGAACTTTGCTATTGCTATTTCTTCCATGGACTCTACTATTGCTATTTATTTCTTAGATTTTGTTTCAGGTTCCAATGCTTCTTCCTCAATTTGTTTGCCTACAATAGATTTCCATTTTTCCTTGGATCCTTACCTCTTACACTGGGAAATACCTTGTACTATTATTTTATTTTTTGTATCAAAACTTCATGAATTTCTTTTGTACATTAATTTTAATAGTAACCAAAAAATTTAACCACGGATAACCATAAACAATGTCCACACCATCCATCTCAATAACATGAAAAATTGAATGTAAATTATATTTATCCATGGTGATCTTCAAATCTTCAAAATTTTGAACATTTATACCTTCAAATTGTATGTCTTTGATTTTCCTTGATTAAACCTACAACCTCCTAGTCAAAGATATTTTGATAAAATTATAATTTTTTGCTAGGGTTACTAGAAATAATAATCTTTTCCTTCTGAATGCTTCCATGAACTTGTAAAATATAATTTTTAACATTGAACAAAGTTCTTTGACCACTTTTTAGCTTATCTGATACCAATAATGTGGGTCCAACTTGAACATTGTCATTTGTATATTTTCCTTCTATCATGTCCTCTTTATTCATTTTTTATTCCTCTAGAAGCCTTTTTATCTTTTTCATATCCCTTGATGATGACCTTCAAACTAGGGTCCTATTGACTCAAGAATGTATGCTCTAATTCATCCCACATGTATTCATGATTCCTTTTTCTAACAAAACATATAAACAAAAAATGATTCCTCTTTTAAAAAACTACTAAGATAATATCCTTTACAAAAATATAGATATCTTAACTTCATCCACCATTCTCAGACATAAATATCACACTTTCTAGAGAATATTAGCAACTCCATGACCCTGACTAACACATATCTATACTCAGATTAACAATTGTTAATAACCTACAAACATTCGTTACTAACATCCTATGGATTGTGTATTTCTTGAACTTAGCATAACAAATAGTAATAGCTTATGGATTGTGTACTTTCGATAATAATATAACAACCTACTCTATAGAATTTTTTTCTATGGATTGCTACCAAACTATAAATAGGGTATTTTGGCACTTAGACTAGCAACTAATAATTACTTGCTTTGTAGACCATTTTGTTAGCTTTTGATGCAGTATGCAATGGGAGATAGCAATCACAAGATGCAAAATAATATGAAAGAAAGTAAATATGTGAGATGACTAAAATATGCTATAAATAGATATGACGAAAATGAATACAATGTAGCCATGGAGATAATGGACACTCCATGAACAAAGCTACTGGACTACATTACATCCATCACCAATATATGGTGATCTACACAACATTATGCTACTACCTACGAATATGATCTGAGCTTCTATATTCTACTTGTTACAATGAGGCTCTTTTTATATAGGAAGATAGGTTCCTTGACCAACACTCTACCTAGCTATGCAAGGAACACCTTGCACATATACAACTTGCACATTGACACTTGTGCATTTATTACATTGCATGAAGTAACTAGATAAATTTCCCCTAAAGTAATCTAATGTCCTAAGTATGTACCTAGGAAGGTACATTTACATGACCCAAATAATGTAATATAATCTATTTATAACACCCCCCTATATTAAATTATTTGGGTATTGAAGAATTTAGTCTTCAATGTGGATCTTCTTCCATTGGATAGTGGAATTTGTATTCTCCTTTATTTCTTACTGTGACCAGGTTCAACAGGTAATTTGTGTCTTCATATGATGCAAAGTAAGTTGTAGCTAAAGGTTATTATACCTTTTGTACGTGTTCAACTGGTTCAGTATTCATGATATCATGTTTATTTTGAGTATGTATTTCTTCCTTTTTCTTCTTCTTCTCTTGTGATTCTGCATTGGTGATGGTGGAATTTTGCTTCATGACAAGTTAGTCTATCATCACAATAATAGTATTCTTTATTGCTAGCTTGTTTCTTGTGTTGAGTAAGTAAAAACATAATTAATGATAGATAAACCATCAAGCACTCTTCTGGTGAAAATATAACCAATATTTGTGATTTCTACCATGTTGTGAGGAGGATTTCATGAAGATAACCAATCAATGTTGTAAAGTTACCTTCTTTGGATTCTATAAGAAATAAGGAGAATTTCTTTTTGTCGCTAGTGGATAGATACTCATATACTTATAGAGTATCTATTAAGTTTTGAGAGTAGATTCTACTTGATGGAATAATTCTTCATTATTGAAAGCTTTTCTCAAGATTTCATCCATGATAGATCTTTGAAATAGCAATTCTTGCTATTTCTTAGAGTTGAATTTGATAGAATCTTAGTAGTCTACCTTATACATACCTATATTAGGATATATGATCCTTACTTTAAGTATATAAGCTTGATTTGATAAAACCTTTATTAATCCTTAGGTTTGTAGGCTTCCTTATGTCTCCCTAGTAATGAGAGTATATACACCTAATGGAGTTTTAGGTTTTGTAGAAATCTTATACCTTCCCAATTATATAGAACTTGATAATATTTGGTAGATGATATTATTATCAAATTTTGTAGAATACCTTATGACTCCCTGGTGATTTTAGAATGTGATATAGTGCCATTGTAAAATGTGACCTATCCCAAAAAGCGTGCACCTATCTCATGCATCAATAGGAACCAACATGAAAGCATAAAATGATAAACAAGATTGCATATAACATTGAAATGAATGTTTCTTTTATTAATATTGAAAATGGATCTCAGTTACAATCATGCCCCTCTTAGGGTCACCCAAAATGTTGATACAATTGATACAATTCCAAGGCCCCTAACGGGGTAGGCACACTATTAATGCTTTCTCAAATAGTCACAAACTGCTCTAGGGTGGAGTTGGCCCTCTTATTCACATTGAGGAAGGAATTGAATTATTGAGTCTCCTTCGAACCTACTTTCCTGTGGCCAAGAAACAACAGAGAAGAATTAAAAGCATTGGTAACCTCTCATGATGAGGTCTTTAGAGGAAATTCAACACAAAGATGCTATAAACATGTAAAATCAAGAAAGCATACAAAATGTGTTAATATCTAATGTTAAATCGATAAATATTCCTAAATATGCATAAAAGAACAATACAACTAACTATCTAATGGCCTACTTATGTGAAATAAAGCATGAAAGCATGGAAAGAAGCCATTAATGCCATAAATGCTATAATGGATTAAATCTACTTAAATATGTAATCTAGTTAGTCAGAGTCTGTAAACTACCAAATGAAGTGCTAAAACAATTAATATAACCTAGCTAAACATACTGGGAAAGAAACATTAAGGACATCTTACACCTGTCGTAAACCGCAGCTTTGATGAGCGGTCTACACTATAAACCACGGTTGAAAGCTGCGATGAGCAACCAAGTAGTTTTGCTCTCCAAATTAGGGGTATGAGATTGATCCTCCTTGTAAAATTTATGATCAAGGGTCGCCTCAATGTCCTCTGATAGATTTGGCATTTGAATTTCTCGATAGGACCTCTATTTTCCCAAATTAGCATTTCTTGGTGCTTTAGCTCCTTAGGGCATCCATGGCACAAATTATCAGGATGCTTGATTTGGAAAAGTGATATCAACAAATCTCTCTCTTGGTGTACTCAAGTGAGTTTAAAATTTGATAGGGCTTCATTTCTCTAATCTCCAATTCTTGCTTGATATTTTTACCCTATTTTTGAGTACTTATAAGACTACCCAAGGGCTAGGGGTGGCTTCATGGAGAAGCCAAGAACAAGAAGGTGTGGTTAGGACAGTTGGATTGGAAGCTTCCATAATTTAACCACCTTATTCTAGAACAAATGGTTGTTCAAACTATTTTGGCTTGGATGAAGGCCAGCTGAACTTTAGTTAAGATTGTAGGTGACAGCTGCGGTCTAGACTGTAAACCACAGGTGTCAGCTACGATTCAGACTGTAGACCACAGGCCTCAGCTGTAGTTCAGACTGAATAGGCCAAGGAACCCAAATTGAGTGGTTAGAACCACTGATCTATCTTGGAGTCTATCTAAGATCTTTCATATGGTCTTGTAGCATGTCCAATGAGTAGTCACCATCGACATGATGTGTTTTAGGTGTCTACAGATGCCCCTTTTGAGATGTGTTGTGAGATCGAACAACGCGTGAGCAAAAATACACCACCTAAAATGATGTCGAAGGTTCTATGATGATCATTAGTCGGATCAACATTAGATGTCCTAGGTCCAGCAAAAGGATGCACATCCTAGAATCATTGCTTCCAACTCTTTGGAGGCTTAAATTTGAAAGATTTTACACTCGTCATCAGTCATTCGGGTAGCTTTGGTGCTACAATAGGAGTTAGGCCTATATAACTGAAAGGAGGTGAGATACAAACAAATTATCATGTTTGCTATTTGTCCCAAGCAAAGGGGTAAGCTTATGATAGCTGTTGACAATGATTTGCAAGGATGAACGCAATTTTGACAAGATCAAGGGATCTATGATTTGAGAGATCTTCTACTAACTTTGATTATGATTTGATATTATGACTACCCCCTCAAGCGACGATTTGATGAGGGTAATGACAATGTATGAAGTGACGAGGTCGCTTGACCACAATGAATGATCTGAAAAAATTTAGAATTAAGCATTTTAATTACTTGGCTAAGACTAATTCAACTTATGATTCCAACTATTAATAGGAATTGCACATTTCTATCTCCTAGAGAAGTCAGGCTTGTTAGCGTATGTCTATTTATTATATTATTAGGAGGCGACGTATCTATTCTATTTGAATTGCTGCCTAATAAGGGCTTGGCCCGTTTGGTTAATTTTGTTTGTTACGAACTAATCCGGACGTTTATTGTACTATTTAATTATCATTTGATTAATGAAATGTTGTTAAGTTCTCTGACATGGTATCAGAGCTATTAGCTCTCAACTGGAGAGTAGCTTGAGAGGTGGTCTGACAAGTCTGGATGTGATGGAGGATGCCCAAATCTTTGACTAGCTTGGTTGGACTATATGTGGACATCAAGCACACAACGGACTAGCGCTAGAGCTTGACCATACTGTTAACAACAATAGACGCTGAGAACTAGTGACTGTGTGAAGGATGCGAGGGGTCTGACCTATCGAAGACCTATGATGGACATCTACGACGGACAACCAAACACAACACACCCAACCTACGTGGACGGAGACTAGACTACCCAAACTAGACACCCCTACCTACGTGGACAAACCCTGACAAGTGGAAAGAGACTAAGCGGACATCCTATCGGTGTGAAGTACCAAAAAAACACTACTGGGGCAGGTTAAATTTTTCACCTGGTGAATGCGTGGGAAAGTATCGGGTAAGTTAGACTACCCGAAGGTAGTCAAGTACTTTATGGTGCGTTTTTATTTTTAAATTGCACCAAAATCTCCTGTCTGCACCATGTGGGATAATACCCATGAAGCATATTTTACACTGTGTTTCAGATCGAACATGTGGAGTCTCCTCGAGCGTTAGACGCCAACGATTCTAGCCGAACACTAGCCGTCAACATAGGTAGCATTGTCCCCATCCTCGTGCCAGGCAAGCATTTACCACAGAGAAAATTTGTGGATCAAAGATCGGTGCCTCATTAAACTGTGCATAGGCGGATGTTTGTTGCTTGGCGCAGTAAAGGCTGAATGTAGATCTGAATGCGTTTTGATCCCTTCGAGAGAATTTTTATAATGCAGAAAACCCGATCTGAAAGCATAGCAGCGCCGTCCACAACAAAAACATTACCGTGAAAATTATGGACAATCGTGTCCTATGCCGGATAGCAGGATTGTTTTGACAGATCAAAAATTTGCAGGATGTGTTTTTTAAATTTGTAGACAATGCATACATAGATCAGATCATTGCTTGGGAGGTGAGTTACATCTGCAGATGACGCACACAGAGGAAGAGCTATCGTAGCAGAGTGCTGCCACCTGGAGAGGTGTGCCACCTAGAGAGGAGCGGTAGCGTGGCCAAAACTCGTCAAGGTGGAGGCGGCAGGAATAAAGAGCCCTTTGTGCTCTTTCCCATCACCGGCCGTTGTAGCCAGGGTGGTCGGCGCATAGGCGCTAAGGCTCCTATCGGACCACAGGTCGCAGGTTCAAATCTGGAGCACCGCAAAAGCATAAATTTTTCTAAAAGAAAAAAAAAGGTATTATATTTTTTTTTTTTGCAATTTTATTATATATATTTTTTCATTATTTGATTAATAATTTTTTTATTTAAAGTTTTAAATCAATTTTTTTTTAAATTGATTTTTACAACTTATAATAAATTATTTTTCAAATTAATTGACTAAAATATATTATTGCAATCAAATTAAAAGCAACATTCATCACTATCAACCTATTTTTTTTAGGCTTCATAAATAGCAAGTTATTTGTTTGAAGTACTTCACACAGGGGGATTTTTTTGATGACATTTTTGTGCTAATCTGCCTAAGAGGAAAATATTGTAATTTTTTACAAACCAGTGAAAAAAAGCCTTATGGAGTGCCCATTTTGCGCTTCCAAAAAATTTTGGACTCCCCGTCACGCGCTGCCCCTTGGAACCCCGTACAGGGGAGATAATTTTTTGCAAAACCAAAGGGGGAAGACTTATAAGGGTGCATTTTCGACAGTGACCGACACCTTAGTCAAATTATTTTTGCAAAATTTTATTGTAAAAGGTGCATTTTCGGCAAAGACCGACACCTTAAGAATGGGTAGATCAAAGAAGAAACCTATCCCAAAACAAACTGATGATGTTACAAAATCAGTTAAAGGCCCATATTTTTCCCCACACCTGGAAGGGATAGATTATTATGAAGATGGCACATTTTGTACACTAAGGAGTGGTGTAAATGCCATAATCAATGATTATGCGTCTTGTGGAGACATGCAGAAAAATGGTGTTCTAATCCCTATTGGTGCTATAATGGGCATATTCATGTCATTTTATGCTCTTGAGAAAGCACAATAGAAAAGGGACATTAGTGTGGAAAGCGAGGTCCTAAAGGTGACCGCTTGTTGTGATACAAGTGACCTTCAACCCATTGTGGCGAATGCTTGTTGTGATACATGTGACCTTCAACCCATTGTGGTGAATGCTTGTTGTGATACAAGTGACCTTCAGCCCATTGTGGCACATGCTTGTTGTGATACAGGTGACCTCATACCTTCTATGGTAGATATCAGTTGTAGCACAAGTGATCTCATTTTAGTAGTATATTTTGCTTGTGACACTAGTGACTTAAAAACTGAACCTCCTAAAAATGAACTCCATAATCTCATCAATAGCGACAAATGCAATATTGTTAAAAGCATTGATGAAGATGATGAAATTGCATGTTTTGAAAAACACACCAAAGGATTTGGTTTGAAAATGATGAAGAAAATGGGATTCAATGGTGAGAGATTAGGTAAACAAGAACAAGGCATTAAATCTCCAATAATGCTAAGTGTCAGGGCAAAACATGAAGGCCTTGGCTATACTAGACATGCAAGTACCAGTAATTTTGTTTGTAAAACCTAAATCTCCTACAACTCCTAAAAAGCATTGTTGCAGTCACTTTGGAAAGGTAGGACATGTTGCAGCTAAGTGTTGGAGATTACATCCTTGTGATTCATGTGGATGTACGAATCACTCTTCTTCTAGTTGTTGGTACAAAATGAAAATGGCCAACAAGGTTCATATTGATTGTGGATGGACAAATTTCACACAATGGACCATGATGAAAGAAATTTTGTATGGCTTCTACCTAAAATGTAAAACCTATGGTAGACCCCGAGGCAAATCCAGTGACAGACCCGATGGCAATCCCAGAGATAATGACCCAGAGATAGACCCAGAGACAAAGTTCCAGAGGCAGATCTACAGGCAGATCCAGAGGCAATGATCCAGAGGTAGTTTCACAGGTAGATCCTGAGATAGACCCAAAGGTAATTCTAGAGGTATGCTTAGAGCCAGAGCCAGAGCCATGAGCCTGATCCAGAGTCGAAGACAAAGCATGAGCCACCATTCTTTCATTTCTCTTATTCTTCTTCACTGTATTGGGGCAGTTATATACTTTACCCAAATATTGTTGTATGGGGGGATATTAGCATAGCTAGTAGTTATATTATTACCCAAATAATGTAATAAGGGGGGATGTTAGCGTATGTCTATTTATTACATTATTAGGAGGCGGCGTATCTATTCTGTTTGAACTGCCGCCTAATAAGGGCTTGGTCCGTTTGGTTAGTTCCGTTTGTTACGGACTAATCCGGGCGTTTATTGTACTATTTAATTATCATTTGATTAATGAAATGTTGTTAAGTTCTATGAAAATCCTACAATAGTCGTCTTAGGGAATCTAAATGATGCAAATCCAATTAGATTTGTGTTGAATCAATTTTGTCGATGATTTGCTAAAAAAAATGTCATAGAAGAAATGACATGAGACACCTCGTTCTCGTGGAGCAGTCTAGCCTCAAAGGCCTTCTTTGAAATTGAAAAGAAGCATATCAAATCAACGATGACAATTTTTCCCCAAATGTCCTTATGGTTATTTACTCATCTCGTCGGATTGCATGGAGCGCAAGTCGCTGCAACCGCCCAGTGTATAGAGTAAATAACTAACTACGAGGTGCATTTGGCTTTTGATTTTTTTTAATGTTTTGAATGTGGAATTGAATTTATTTATTTCGCTGGGAGGTGCAACACTCCATGAAAGTATTGTCATAGCGACGACCTCGGTTGAATGTACTTTATAATCTCAACCAGATATTTTATTTTTAATTGAATCCCGATGCTTGATCATCACCAAATTTTCAAATTGATTGCTTTTATTGAAATTTGATCCATTAGGAGACATTAATTTATCATTTAAGACCCTCCCATGGTGGGATTTTGCTATTTTTGATACCATTTGCAAACCGCGGGTGCAGTCTACGATTGAAATTTTCAAATTTTGGGAACCGCAGGTCGAACCCATGGGCAAAAAACCCTAATCCTAGGATTGCAAGTGTTAGCTGCGATCCGAAAAAAATAGGAAAAGGTTTAAAAATCTATCATTTTAAAAATTCCTCATTATCCCTTTGACAGTGATTGCAATTTGAAGAGCTTTGAGAGGTGTGAGAGTTTAACTTGATGCGACTGAAACCCTATTATCTTTCACACATCAGAATGGCAGACCGTGAACAACCTTCTTCTAGCCGAGGCCTCGATGCGGGCAAGGTAATTCAAAACCAAGTCCTCACATTCATTACAAATAAAATAAACCAAATTAATTAATTGGTTAATTAATCACATTAAACTATTGGCAATGAACCACACCCTAGGTTAGGCTAGCTTAGGATTAATTTTTTATTATTTTTTTGTTTTTTCGGCTAGGAAAAGACCCGAATGGGTCGAGTTCCTAGACCATAGCTGCCAGCTGCGGTTCCCCTTTGATCGATTGGGGACCGCAGGTATCAGCTATGGTTAGGTTTGAATTACAACGGTAAAAAATTGACCATTGGGCGGACCGCGGGTTTGACCTGCGGTTCCCTTTTTTGTGAAAATTTTTCAAAATTTTCATTTTTTTGTGATTTTCTTGGCAGTTAATGCCATTTTATTGCACCTATGAGATGTATTATTTAAAATTTTTGATCATGCTTAGCATAATTTTGCATTTTTAGCTATTTTTTGCTTGATCTATCTCTTTTTAGGTCATTTTTAGCTGTTTAATTAGCCTTTAGTTAGATTTTTCCTTATACTATATCTCTTTGCAGAGACTGACCTCTAGAGCTAGGGAGCCAGAGCTCCTTAACACTCTTCACCCACTGCTGACTAACGGGGAGCGAGAGTGGTTTGGAGCCATAGGCTTTGGCTATGTTTTGGATCTACAGCTTACATGATTGTGTTGGTCCGAAGTTGGAATACCCGGACCAACACATTTCACTTGTCGATAGGTGAAATGACCATTACACTCGAGGACATCTACAGGATCTTCTGGATCCCTATTGATGGTGAGGCCATCACCTCCTCCTCTAGCGAGAGAAAGGAGACAGTTTGTGTTGCTATCTTTGGCGATCAGAGCGATGAGACTCAGCGCAAGATGGATCATAAAGGCATGCACATTGGATACTGGTATGGAGAGCACATCTTCTCTATCTGAGAGGAAGTGTTTATGCACCTGGTGGTTTAGATTGTCCTTGCAAATCCTCAGGTGCAAGGATCCCCTAGAACCTTCTAGCCTATGTCAGGAGGGTCATTCAGAGCTCTACAGCTGAGCCACTACTCCTAGCCTGGGGGAGCACGTTACTATGCCAGCTCTACCAGGAGCTATTTCAGATTACCAGTAGGAGTCGAGTAGGCATCAATTGTAGTCTACTCCTATAGATCTAGGGTTGGTAGCACATCCAGATCGAGCGACCTATAGAGCTACCTCTAGCTATTACTTCTATTCCTATCGTACACTAGTGCTATGTGACATGTTGGCCTCATGAGGAGGAGGGATTCTAGAGTAGGTCCCATGCTGGGGATATTGATCATTACATCAATCGGTTTGCAGCACTGAGCCCTAGGGACATTGAGTGGCATCCATACATGAATTGCCCTACATGGACGGAGGCTTACGAGTGGCTGTGCCAGGCTCGATGGGATAGATGGTTACTCGATCGCAAGGCCGAGATCCATGAGTACCAGTTCTACTCGTAGGTCTTGTGATAGTTTGGCCTAGTACAAGATATTCTAGAGCTACCTATTATCTATAGGCGGCTAGTTCTAGAGACTCATCTGTAGTGGGTGCTGCCTACATCTCTAGGTGATGCTATAGATGATTTCTAGGAGTCTAGAGTTGTTATGGTTGGGACCACCCCAGCGTATGATACTTGGTGGTCCCTACTTTAGTGGCAGGGATCTGGGCCTCTTGGTCGGGTTGAGGAGGTGGTAGAGGCTGATCCACAAGGGCGCAATGTGCACCCATGGACTAAGGGTGGATGGGGTGCAGAGGATGCACCACTAGTGGAGGCTGAGGATGAGGGCCTAGATGAGGGTGAGGTACCTCCAAACAGTGAGGTAGGGTAGCTGCTAGCCCAGGTAGTAGATTTGTAGAGCCAGGTTGGGAGGCTATAGTCTCAGCAGCTATAGCAGGATACATCTATCGCCATGTTAGAGGTGAAGTTATCTGATAGGGAGAGGTGACTCTAGGAGGCCTAGGATCAGGCCACAGCTATGATAGAGCATGCTACAGTAGTAGAGGGGCGAGTTCAGGAGCTGACCAGAGCACTTGAGCTAGCAGAGGCATGACGAGCGATGGCTATAGCAGAGAGGGACTTGGCTCAGTCCCAGGCTCAGAGAGGTGACCCATCATCTTCTCGTGCTGTCATGGCACCACCTTTAGCACCAACACTCATATTGCCAGGAGGCCGTGACCCTATGGCCGAGATTAGGTGGCTTACTTCCCTCATACATGAGGGGAATGATTTATGCGATGTGAGGGCAGCTCACATCTCTCAGTTAGAGGGATGGATTAGACTGATAGGTGGGTAGGTTCCAGAGGATCCACATGCTTCAGGGTCCTAGTGGACCAGATCTAGGACTACAGGGTAGTCATCCATGAGCTCGAGTCACAGGACTCATAGGACTGAGAGGACACACAGGTCCTCTAGTACACATGGTGCTAGCTCGCATGGGAGGCACAGGGATGACAGAGGTGATACTGGTGACTCTTCGGTTGGGGGTGCAGGCCCTCCATAGCATACACATGGGTTGCTATTTTGATGTACTATTTTTGTGTGTAAGGTCGAGGACCTACACGGATGTAGCCTACGGGTATTTTTGATATACTTTATGTACTCATTTTGGACACACACACACACACACACATATATATATATATATGAGACTTGATCATTTATGGCTCATTATGTGTACTTATTTATTTTTGATTTTATGTTTATGTTATGCACATGGATGCAATGCTTATGTTATGTTTGTTTGATGCTATATGATGTGATGTATGGATGACATGCACTAGATAGCTATTTTATTTATGATGATGATATGTAGTGATCTAGATGTTTAGATGTGCTATTTATGATGGATGCATATGGATGCGATGCTATCTCTTTAATGCATATTTGATATTGCTTTATTGTATGCATTAATGTATGTAATGCTTTATTTACATGATGGTAATCTAATGTAAATGAACTTGTATGCTTTAATCACTTAAAACATAAGGAATGAATGCAATATGTGTTTAACAATCTAATGGATGACACCACAGAATATGTAAAAATCATGAATGTAATTGGAAATCCTCATAATAAGAATTTGATCAATTAATCACCCATATATGAAATGCAATGATGTGTGATGTTATGATGTGAATGATGCAATATGTCATTCTATTTTATTTTTGCACTTTTGAATGATATGCACGATATAGTCAGTGGTCATCTAAATATCATTTTTGATATCCATCTGGTATACCTATATCTTGATTGTGCTTTATGTAATGATGTATCGCTTATTGGATACTTTGCAATTTGATAATTTGCAATGACTTTCACCTTTGATGGTTTGTGATATTTGACATTTGTTGCTATTAGAGAGATTTTTGAGGTTTTCCATGAGACTCAAACACCCTAATTGACTTATCAAAAGTTGCATACTAACCATACTAGACTTCTGAGATATAAGGCTTTCGCTAGGATAGGCCCTAACTATTCATTATCCTTATGTGTGCACATGAATACTTTTAAGATAAGGCACAAGCATACCCCGATGTCAGGCAGGATTCTTTCAGCCCATTGCTAATATAGGGGATCCACAAGTGTTTATCCAATCTTAGGTTTAGATTTTAGTTGGACTAAGCCACTAGGTGATACAGGACACCTGAAGCTAGCTCTTCCACATTCAAACATTGGTCTTGTTCATAAGCGAGATGCTAATGCATCAGACATATCATCATGCGTAAGGTACAATAGTGCTGGCAATTCTAGGGATTCAAGTTTGCTCCCTCTCTTTTCTTTCATTTTTTGGGATACTTGCTCATATGTAGTGAAGCAAGGGAGTCGATTCCATTTTGACTTTGACTTTCTTTGGATCTTCATTTGATCTTCATTGGAACTTGCTTTCTGATCTTCATTTGATCTTGATTTGAACTTTGATTTATGATCTTCATTTGATCTTGACTTGAACTTTGATTTCTGATCTTCATTTGATCTTCACTTTCTGGAATTTACATTTGATAATTCTCTTCAGAAACTTTCCTTTGGGGGATTTTACTTTGGGGGAACTATTTCTGTAACATCGATTGAGTGTATCGATCTATGATATCAATATAGGATATCAATCCGGGATGTCGATCTATGATATCGATCTAGGGTATCAACCTTGAGGATTGATGTGGGATATCACTCTGGGATATTGCTCATTTTATCGTAAGCAAGGGATTCTGAGTAGGGAATATACTTGTCCTTTTGCCAACTGCCAACATTTCCCATACCATCCGCACAGAGGGATAAGCAAGAATAACTCTTTTCGCTTCAGGATACCCGGTCCTGCTTTGTGGCTTTCATCTTCCCCTAGTCCTTATTAGGATTGTTTAATTTGTTGATTAGTGATAGGATTCTGATATGCTAAGGGCTATACTAACTGGACCTTAGCTACAAAAGCAAAGCAAGCTTTCTATCAACTCTTGATAAGACCTCTAGGTATGGTTGGGTGACCGAAAAACCTGAGTATATCTCTCATAGCAACATTATGGGTTGTGTTGAAAAACACATTTACTCACATGACTGATGGATTATGATAAATGCAGAGGCGCATGATTGAAACACAAACGTGGTGTCATTTGTAAGACTGACAAACACAATGCCTTCTATTACGGAATGCAACGGATGATGAATGCCTATTTGCAATGCAATGAAATGAATGCATGTGTGAATGAAAATGCATAATGCAAATGCAAATGCAAATGTTTTTGGATTTTATGCTTTACCAATTTTTTTGGATTTTATTGATTTTATAATTTTTATGAGTTTTTGAGCCTCATATCTGACCAAACGATGAGTACATGCCTTTGGAGCCTTTAAATTGACCAAGCGATTCTTAGGAAACCTTGGAGCTTTTAGGATTGACCAAAGGGATTATGAGCACCTTTGGGGCATTTTGGGATGACCAAGCAATTTTTAAGAATCCTTGGAGCTTTTGGGTTGACCAAGCAATTTTTCAGAAACTCTTGGTGCCTTTTGATTGACCAAACTACTCATAGATGAGCTTGGAGCCTTTTAGGATGATCGAGTGGTGTTTAGAAACCCTCGGAGCCTTTGGGATTGATCGAGAAGTTTTAAGCAAACTCTCGAAGCCTTTTACTGACATGACCAAGTGGTTTTAGAAACCCTTGGAGCTTTTGTAAAAAATTTTACTATGCTCTTAAGCATAAAATGCCTTAATATGGATGATGTTGAGAGGTTCAGGCTCTTCAACACCCCCTAGCGACGTTAGGTGATAGGTACCTAGACCAATATTTTTAGATATGATATAAGGTCCTAGCCAATTAGCCATGAATTTGTCTCGCATATCTGGTGGTAAATTAGAGTTCTGTTGGTTCTCTTTCAAGACAAGATCCCCAACTTCAAAGTCTCTCTGGTGGACTTTGATATTGTAAGCTCATTTTAGTCACTCTTGATAAATGTGGAGATGCTCTAGGGCATTCATGCGATGTTCATCAAGCAACGTCAGTTGATCCAATCGAGCTTGTCGTGCGGTGTCATCATCGATGAACTCTTTCAATGCGATGCGCAGCGTTGGAATTTCCAATTCCAAGGGCATAATGGCCTCAGTGCCATATACTAGTGAGAACGGTGTTGCCCCAGTGGGCGTCCGAATACTAGTCCTGTAAGCCCATAATGCAAGGGGTAGCTGGATATGCTAGTCTTTGTGGTTTTCTTGGACCATATTTTTCAAGATGGCCACCACTATCTTATTTGAAGCTTCAGCCTACCCGTTTGCTTGTGGATAGTATGGAGTCACAAAACTGTGTTTGATTCTATATTTAGATGTCAAAGCTCTCACAGTTTTGTTCTTGAATGACGTTCCATTATCCGATATTATTTTGGATGGAATCCCAAAATGACTTATGATATGCTCTAGTATAAACTCTGCTATACGAGCTCCAGTGGTCATTGTTAAGGGTATTGCTTCCACCCACTTTGTGAAATACTCAGTAGCCATGATAATAAATGTATGTCAGCCCGATGATGGAGGAGAGATCTTGCCTATAAGATCTAATCCCCACTGAGAAAATGGCCAAGCCGCTTGGATGGGCTATAAGGCCTATGATGGCAAGTGCGTAAGATTAGCATGATGCTGACATTTGATGCATTTCTTGACATACACATTGCAATCCTTCTCCATAGTGGGCCAATAGTAGCCCATTCGAAGGATGCACTTGATGATGGCCATGCCACTAAAATGGCCATCACATGTACCATCATGAGCTTGTGAAATTGCCCAAGATGACTCTTGGGGCTCTAGACAATGAAGGAGAACTCCATCGTAACCTCGTCGGTACAAGATGTCTCCTATTAAGACATATTTAGTCACTTTTTGTTTAAATGTGCATTTTGCGGCATGCAACAATCCCTCTGGGATTATACTAAGTTTTAGGAAGTCTTGAATTTGTGACATCCAATTTTGATAAACCTCAACTTTGACTGCTAAGACGACTTGCTCCCCCTGCGTATTTACTTTTGCAAATGCAGACTAGGAAACAACCCTATGGTGAATGGTAGTACCACTCCCCATCGGACTCTGAGAGGTTAATGACCCCTAGGGTGCCTTCTTCAAAAAGTCTTCAGCTCTGTAGAACCATTCAACTTTTGGTTCTACGCTAATCATATTGATTGACATTTTATTATCAAAGGCTTCTCGCTCTGCTATAGGATGCGAGAGCATTTTAACATGAATGGTAGTGAAATCAGTAGATGGATTCTGAGGGATTAAGGATCCCAAAGATGCCATGGTGTCTATGAACCTATTTGATGAATGAGGGATTGCCTCGATGTCATACCATTCCAATTTAGCTAAATATGTAATCACAAGATCTTTGTAGGCTTTCAGTATTGGACATCGACATTGAAAGAGCCCCTTAACTTGATTTACTATGAGCAAGGAGTCACCAAAGATGTTTAATATTTTAATATTCATGGTGATGGCTGTGTGGAGGCCCAGCAGTAGGGCTTCATACTCAGCATTGTTGTTGGTGCATGGAAAATCTAATTTAAATGACAAGGGCATTGGAGCTCCTTGCGGCATGAAAAACACTATTCTTGCACCACCTCCTTGCTCGCACTTTGAACCATCAAAGAATAGAGTCATATCAACATTGTTCTCTGGTTCCTCGGGTTTGGGAGCTTTAGATATGATGAAGACTACATCATCCGAAAGCTCTATGGTCAGAGGCCTATTGTTTGACAGTGGTGCCTCAGCTAATTGATCAGCTATGACTTGTCCCTTAATGGACTTCTGGCTTATGAATTCTAGATCAAATTCTATCAGTAGCATGATCCACTTCGTAGTACATGTATTATGATACGTCTTACTCATCATGTACTGCAAAGGGTTTTGTTTTGATATAACATATGTCGTATGACTTAGCATATAGTGTCACAATTTCTTTGTAGCGAACACTACTGCTAAACATAGTTTCTCCACATATGCATACCCTAGCTCGTAACTCACCAAGGTTCGACTAATATAATATATGGCTTGTTCCTTGCCTTGCACATTCTTTTGGGCTAACATGGTCCCTAATGCAAAGTCGGTCATCGATATATATAGTAAAAAAGGCACATCTGGCCTTGGTGGAGCTAGCACTGGCGACATCACCAGGTATTGCTTTATTTTAGTGAAAGCTACTTGACAGTCCTCATCCCAATTGAATGGGACCCCCTTGTGTAGCAGTCGATTCATGGGTCAACATTTATCCGATAACTGAGCGATGAATCACTTTATCGATGCTACTTTGCCCTGAAGGCTTCTTAACTCTTTAATATTGGAGGGAGGACACATTTCTAAGATAGCCTTGACCTTCGCTGGGTCAACTTCGATGCCTCTCTTTGAGATGATGAATCCTAATAGCTTACCAGAAGTTACGCCAAATACGCACTTCTTAGGATTCAACCTAACATTATATTCTATTAGGCGATCGAAGACCTTCCTTAAGACCTCTGCATGCTCAACACGTAGCAATGACTTGGCCAACAAGTCATCCATGTAATCTTCTAGAATCTTATGCATATAGTCATGAAAAATGTATGTCATGGCCCGCTGATATGTTGCACCAACATTTTTGAGGCCAAATGGCATAACTTTATAGCAAAATGTTCCCCATGGCATTATAAACATGGTTTTATGCTGGTCTTCGGGTTTAATCCAAATTTGATTGTAACCAAAAAAACCATCCATTAAGGAGAGCATTTCATGACCTGCAGTTGCATCCACAAGAGCATCGATATTAGGCAATAAAAATGAATCTTTGGGTGTTGCCTTATTGAGGTCTCTAAAATCCATACAAATACGGATTCTTCCATCAGGTTTTCCCATGGGTACCATATTGGACACCCATTCTGGATAGTCGATGGAGATTACAAATTCTACATCCAACAACTTTTGTAGCTCATATTTCACCATTAAGGCTACTATTGGATGCATCTTTCTAAGTTTTTTCTTGATCGACTTCTTCGTCAGATCTAGCGAAAGGTTATGAGTAACCAATTTTGGGTCTAGACCTGGCATATCCTTGTACGTCCAAGAAAAAATATTTGGTCTCTCTTTCAGTAGAGGGATGAGGGTGGCCCACTCATCTGGAGTGAGACTCTCTCCAAATTTAACCTTCTTTGAATTGGTGGGATCATTACTGATATCCACCTCGAAGGTTTCCTCTACTGACATATGCGATCCCTCCTCAAGTTGATGAGGCGTAGGAATCAAATGGATGTCATCCATTGGGTTCATAGGTTCCACGTTGGAAGCATCCTCAGCATGATACACATCGTAAGCACAGCCTGGCGCAAAATGGAATGGTTGCAACATTTCTTCATTAGGGAAGAAATCTTCAGGCTCTATAGGTGAGTCAACACGATCCCAGTCGATAGCATCTACATTGAGATGCAACGGTTTAGATGGATCTACTGGATTGTGGAGTGGGGTGGTCAAATCAATGGAGACCATATTGATGGAATGGTATTGGTCTCCAGAACCACATGGACAAACTTCTACATAATCGATGTAGTCCTCATACCCAAGATCTGGCTCTAACGACACGGGCACAAATGGGTCTTCTCTATGTGGACTATGGACAACTGGATCCTCCCTATGCACTAATTGCAAAATAGGATCATTTGGCTCAAGGAGCTCCATGTAGGTCGATGGAGGGGGATTAACCAACCGATAAATTTGATCCAGGTTTAATCATCTTGCTCTCAGACGAGGACCAACACGTAACTGACGATAGACCTCATCTATGTCGATGGGTTGATGATGGTAACATAAATAAGGAGGACCAAGGTAGGCCCTCTCTAACTCATCTTCTTCATCACTGTCAGACAACCAGAATCCATCATTCACTCCTACTCCTGTGGGGTGCTCTGGCAAGTGCGGCCCCATGAATCTTACTTCTTGATTGTTGTCATCACTATCCAAAAAAATTAGATAATTATACCATAAATGTGACACTGCCAAGAAATCTGGCTCTGCTTCTTCCCCCAAATGATCAATGTTGGGAAGAGTCTCTTCGGTAACATGTACCGACTCTACAGGTGGTAGGTGATGCACATGCAAAGGCCTTAGATAGCCCCCTCAGCTTCATCCTCAGATTGATCATTATTTGAGGATTCACTATCAACATCATAACTTGGTCCACTTATCTCGAAGGTGGACTCCTCTCCATCATCACTGTATAGATCTCCTGACTCGAGATCACCTAAAACTATGGGGTTATGCCCCTACACACCTCTGTCATTGGTTGCATTATGGATTTGATGACCCAGGTTGTCTCTAGGGTTCCACTCTATATCAGTATGCTCTAAGAGCTCTTCATGATCTTCTTCAAGTGGCTCGATGGTGATGACAGATACCATTGGGTGAGTCCTCCAGAATCTGGATGGATTAGGATGATATGGGTTAAAGTCCACATCATCCCCCAGACTAAGGTACAAGTGATCTAAGGATGCTATGAGCAAGTCATCTTGTCCTTGTATCTATAATCCTAGGCTGAACCTATCAGTTGCTAGCTGATAACGTGGCTCGAGCGGAGTCCTACGCCCTTGTTCAAATAGGCCAAGTCCGTACCCATGCCAGTGATATAACTCAAAAATATGCATGGAGTACTTCGGGTTGGATAAATAATGAACATTTACTATGAAAGGTTCATCGCCATCTTCATCCATAGGCGTTCACATTGGAAGCTGATCCAGCCTAGCGTAAATGAAGTTAGTCTGATTAGGTGGCTCTCCCAATGGTACCATCGATCCAACCAGAAATTGATGGGCATGCGATCGACCCATCTCTTGTGCAGTCTCCAAAATAGGTCCAAAGGTTACATTCTACACAATATACTCACCTAACCCTATGTTGGTGAGATGTATAGTCACCCATGGTGCGGATGACCCTACTGATGATGCAGGTGAGGCAGGCTGAGGTACCTCCTCGGCTATGTCTTGGGCTTCCTCTACTTCCATGGGGATGGGAGCCTCCTCGATGACTGGTTTGGGCATATGTCTCTTCTCTTTTTCTCCCAATTTCACCTTTAACTTCCTATTGTCTCGAAGCATCATTGATGCAGTTGGTTTCAAGGAAGTAGTAGTAGTGTGCTCAGATCTGTGTGACATAGATATCGATGGTTGAGCACATACTCTTTGTTTTTCTTCTGGATGCTTAATCGGTGATGTTGGCTAGACGTCCAAGTGCATTGATGGGAGTATGAAACCCCCTGGCAGATCAGCCATGTTCATGAATTTAAATGGTTCTCCATCTGACGGCACCATGTGAACTTGTCCCTCATGAATATACTTCATGCATTGATGTAATATCGAGGGAACACAATGCATCTCCCGAATCCAAGGCCTACCCAATAGGATGTTATACTGCATGGCACCTTCTATCACATGACACATCATAGGGATGGTCTTTAGGCCTACCTGAATAGGTAGGATAATCATGCCAACCATTGAACATAACGCATCGTTAAATGCTCTCAATGTGAATGCAGTTGGTACAATGTGTGATTTAGGCAGCTTCAAGGGACTCAATGCCTTGGTCGTTATGATGTTGATCGATGAACCAGTGTCGATCAAGACCCTTTTGAATGGCACATGGTTGATACATGCAATAATATGCAATGGTGGGTCAGCCGTATCGGTGGGAACCATCCTGATTTCATGATCATAAAATTGGATCGTCGGTTCCTGGCACTGTTGTACATGTCCCACAAAATTTGTGAATGCTTGAGCATCCTAGGATTGTACTTTGATAGACCTCAAAATGTCCATGAGAGTCTCCCTGTGCCTAGGGGACTGTTGTATCAGTTCATATATAGATATCTTCGTAGGAGCTATCTATAGGTTTTGGACTAGCCTGCTCCATATGGTCACCACCGGTCTCGTTGGTGGGCCTAGAATATTCTACGTCGATTGTTGATTCGGTATGGCTTGTATTCTTATGGGAGCACATGGTTGATTCGGCTGCTCATATCTCCCATGCCTTGTAACAACATTAACCATACCTATGAACCCTTGGGTAGGTGGTTCGACGTGCACCTGGTTGACGTGACCAACGTTGTTGCACGGTGCCTCATGGTTTGGAAGTGGATTTTTGTAAATCCCCATGTTCTAGTTGTCGGGTGCTAGCAGATTACTTGGTACTACAAGCTCACCTTTCTCTATCATGTTTTGCACAATATGCTTGAAGGACCAACATACTTCGATGTCATGACCCTTCGCTCGATGAAAGATGCAAAACAGATCATCCTGGTACCCCTTTGACTTGGGTTGATTTGGATCGACCATCTTAATTTTGAGTAATCTGATTGCCTTGGCCTCACACAATTGGTGGAATATCAATGTCAATGATTTCATTAAAGGTATGAATTGGTGAGGTGGGCGTTGCTCTTTGTTCTTGCCCTTATAGTTATTATTGCACTTTTCGTACTACGTAGGAGGAGGTTGGGCCTGATAATTCTACTTTTGCTACCCTTTATCCTCTCTCTGGAGGTTCAACACCACTTGGTTGATGTGGGCCTACTTGCCCTTATGTTTTGTGGAGCTCTTCTTGGGCCCCTCTTTCCTATTCTTAAGCTTCAAGTTGCCTTCTTGCAACTTGATGTCTTCAATTACCTTGGCTTGCACCAAAGCTTCCTCGAATGTTGAATATTGTTGCAATTGCAACAATAGCGAGATGTGCTTGGCACAACTCTTGGTAAACATTCGGGTCAATTCCATAGTAGGAATAGGGAATGGCAGCTTCACCATCAACCTCCTCCATCTCTTTCCATACTATTCAATTGGCTCATCATCGCGCTGAGATAGCACAACCAAATCAGAAAGGTTAGCCTATTTCTTGATGCCAAAAGAAAAGCGTTCAAGGAAAGCATCAGCCAGTTGCTCAAAACTGGTAATGTTGTGCCTCTTTTGCTGGTTGAACCACTCCCGAGCTGGGCCTGAGAGGGTCATGACAAATGTGTGCAAAAGTAAGGCATTATTGCTCGTAATTTGGAAATAGGCATCCAAAAATCCCGTGACATGCTCCTGTGCATCTTCGTCACCTTTAAATTTGTCTAGCCTGGGCATAACAAAATGCTCAGGATAGGTAGGAGTAGGTATCGAGGGGTCCAAAGGCTCATTGTGAATATTTCTTAATGTCAACTTTTGAACAGTCATGCCTTGCCTCTCAATCACTTTTACTTTAGCTGCTAAGGCTTTATAAGCCTTCGAGGATAGAAAGTCCTCCTCCCTAAGCTATCGTGGGGGTGGTCTTGGAGGCACATTCTTCCTCTATCGAGGTGGAGGACGTTGCTCTTCCTCCTCCTCAACTTGGGAGTCTTCGGGATACTCTTGATCATTTCCCACTCCCTCTTCTTCCTCATATTGTTGTTGCCTCTCATGTTCGAATGGTGGTGGTCATTCTCTTGGTAGGGCACTAATATGAGTATGAGCATCCCTGCGCTCCTACTGCACATCGGCTTGTGAAAAATCCTTTCTCTGAATGCACTCTCTATTCTCCACATGAGTATATAGACCAGCCCTGGCTAACCTATCTTCCTGCTCTACGCGCTCCTTTTGGGTAAGGATGCATTCCTCATGCATGCGCTGCTCGTATAGTCTTTGTCTGATGAGCCTCTACGATTGAAGATTCTCTTCTTCAATGCATTACCTTTCTAGGCGAGCATCCTCTAATTGATCTTGGAGGAGCTATCATCACTGCTCAGATACCAGTCTGTGTGATCTATCAAGGTCATTGGCCATGACAGGCCTCTGGTATGCATGCTTTATGCGAGCGACCTTATGGGTTCTGTACCCATCTGACTGATTTGTGATGCTTTTGCCCTTGTCTATAAAGATGACATTGGCATCCTGCTAAGCTCTATGCTCTATGCCACCATGCATGGATGGTGGATGTATCACATGAGGGCACTTAGAAGCCTCTCCATGTTCTCTAGCAGTCTTAATAGAACTCACACTATGCTCACTCGGGGCACGAGTGGGTGGAGCCAAAGGCTTATAGCCTAGCTGCTCAAGGATGCTACCTAAGCCATCCAACTATCTGGATCTCCACCGCTCATGTGGTGGTGTGCCATTGGCTCCCACCTTAGCCATATCAATAGTGATATTTTGATGTTCACTATGTGCGGGAGTCTACATAGGCCTATGCTCAATGGCGGCCTTGTCTGCATGCCCCTGAATGGGTGGATCTCGATCCCGTCTGTACTCTGAAGGTGGAGCCATGGATCCTCCTACAGACCTATGATGTAAGGGTACTAACTTAGACCCCTGGATAACATACTCTTCGGTCGATCCCATGGATGCACGTGCAACATGATCTCGGTAATGGCTTTCGAGTGGAACACCCTCATGCTGAGAGGCTCCCTACTCTATTCTGTGCCTAGAAGAATGCATAGAAACTCCTCTATTGGGGGTATGCTCAGTAAGTTCCCCTCTTGTCGAGTTGTCTCCTCTAATGCTTGTCGAATGACGTTCGAGAAGTGCATGTGGGTGAGGATTCGACATGTGCTGATGTGAATCTATTGGGGCTTGGTCATGGGCTTCAGGCTTGTGCCTTTTTCGACCACCCCGTGTCTCCACCATGGTGTACCTAGCATCTAGATTTATTCTTTATTACACAAACAAGGTATACAATGGTGTTTATCTCATATTAATTTTTAAAAGTGAGCCCTAGACTATTTGATGTTGTTTCAAGTTTGTTGTATCAGTATAGAACTCCTTATCATGTTTTGAAAAGCGTTGAATGATATTCTCAGTTTAAATTGGCTTTCACCTGTATGCTCATAGCTCGACAACCTGGATGTGACTTCCAGGCCATGTAAATCCCCCGTGTGTGGTAATGAAGGTCCACACCCGGACAAGGAGCACAGGTCCTCCCAGATCCTCACCCATTCTCCCCCAGTCAGCGTTATACCCTCCGAAGAGAAGTACATGCAAATTTTCTAGGCTACAAATGGTTCTTGGATCCGGTATTGGTCTAGTATCCAAGGGTACGTAGGATTTGGGCCAACGGATGGAAATTACACCCACCATCGTTGAACCCTACTAGTGGTTGGATGTGACTCCCAACTCACTAGCATTTAAGTGAAACATGGTGTGTGTGGTTCGTTTTAATTTGCATAAAATGAAAAATGCATCATATAGCACAAATGATTGTTTCCTACATGTAATGTAAAAAGAAACATTTTATATTCAGATATGCATGCTATACTCTACATGATTTTTTGACAATGCAATTACGATGATGCAAATGGCCACTACTTGGGCCTCAACATGCAAACCAAACACACAAGTTCTATCAAGCACGTTGGATTCTAGGGCGGATTGCAATCAGAGATCCGTTGTTCCTAGCAGCGCCTTTCTAATGACATGAAAAATAAATGCAAACCTAGGACTTGTTGGTCCAAAATCTGCCACAGGAAAGGATTTTACAAATGCACCCTAGACCCGGCCAACATTGAAAGGCTGGAAGCAAGAAATGGCTTCCAGACCAATCTCCAGAGTGGGCTGGTTCCCTTCACTATTCTAGACTTGGTTTAAGATAAGGGTTGCAGGAAAGAGATTTAAAAAACTGCAGAAAGAAATGGGAAATATGGCCACAGGCCGAAGTTATAAGACCGGGAAAATAGCAGCAGGAAACTTAAAAATGCAACAACAGCAAGTAATAAAAATTATTAACTTAAACCTTCGCACGATGTATGCAGGAAGACCCTCCAAAACTACATTCCAAAAATCATACTCTCACGGCGGTACATAAATCCAATATGCAGAATTTTAATGCAACAGCCATGAAGAAATACAAAGCTATTAGAAATGCAATAGAACAGAAAGGAAATCACCCATACAACCGCTTGACAAATTAGAAGCCAACTCTGTTATTCCTGCAAATGCATCTCCAGTCTCTAGCAGAGAATTTTTCCCAACCTTTTGAAATGAGAATTACATTGGTTTTTATAGAGGTCCGTCCTCTCTACAGCATTAAATGTTTGCCACCATCCTCCTCGTGATCTACAATTGTGCATTGGAAATTACATACACGACCCCTTGATTACAGCCTCGAAGAAACAAAAATTAAATGCAATGAAACGTTCGCGGTCCTTCATTAAATTTGATTCTTTGAACATGTGCATGAAACCGTTACGACAATCCACGAACAGCAGCCTCGAATGCATTAAATCTTCAATCTCGGTGGCCTGGGCGCGTCTTTTACTTTGACTACCTTGGAAATCCACAAAACATTTAATTTCGGGTCAGCATTAAATCATCGAAAATCCAAAAAATCTCCTCGGGCGTTCATACTATGTTCTGGCGGGAAACTGTCGCAGGTCGCGAAAACGCGACGGGTCACGAAATCGCGACGTATTTTCATGCCGTACACTTTTGTCACTTACACCCGCGAAAATGCTCCCTGTCGCGCTGTCGCTACATCTTCGGCTTTGTCTTCTCTATCGCTAGCTTGTTCCGCGAAAAATGGCACATGTAGCGATATCGCTACGCATTGCGGCCTTTGGCTATTCCTTCCTTCCTGCCCGCGAAACGGAACATGCAGCGCATCGCTGCACGTTTCGGCACTTTGTACGGTCTCCTGGATGGGTCGCGAAAATGCGACGCCTTTTGCTTTTTGCATGATTCTCTTCGCACTCCGCCTTGTCACCTAGAACTTGCAGCGAATCGCTGCATTTTCTATACCGTTTGTGAAAACAGTCAGCGCATCGCTGCACCGCACTCGCCTTGTCGCCCAGAACTTGCAGCGAATCGCTGCATTTTCTATGCCTTTTGCGAAAACAGTCAGCGCATCGCTGCACTTTTGAACACTGAAACCTTTGAAGCCACACGCCACGAAAATGGAACATGTAGCGATATCGCTACATGTTTCAGGCACCTTGTACGGCCTTGAAGACGGTCCGCGAAAACATAACACCTTTTGCACTTGAATGTCTTCAATTCTTCCTTGTCTCCATTTCGCTACCAATTTGAGCACTTAACCATTTTCATGCTTTTTGATCAATTTTCATCCCTTGCATGATTTCGCCGCATATTCATGTCAGTTGGCCTTATTGTTGATATTGCAGCGAATCGCTACAACTTACTGCTCCTTTGCTTCTTGGACCAAAATGGCCGCGATTTTGAAGCATGTAGCGATATCGCTACGTTTTGCTCCTTCCGTACCAATTGCCACTTTGCCATCGCGAAAATGCTACAGGTAGCGCGTCGCTGCAACTTTTAACCTTGGGTCTTCTCTGCCAAACACCGCGTGAAAACGGAACATGTAGCGATATCGCTACATGTTTCGGGTACTTTGTCTTTCTGGTCAAAACCCGCGATTTCGCTACGGGTAGCGATATCGCTACGCATTTCTTTCTCCGTACCCTTTGCCATTTTCCGTCGCGACGCGCTGCATCTTTGCCTTGGACTCTTCTCCGCTCGAACATGCAGCGAATCGCTGCAAGTTTTGGCACTTGCCCCTTCGAAGCCGCCAGTGTCGCGATTCGCTGACATGTCAGCGACGCGCTGCAAGTTTTCAACTTTGTGTCTTTGAGGCCGACCAACCCGCGATTCTGGAACACGTCGCGATATCGCGACGGTTCCGCCCAACCTGCCTGCGTTGACTGCGTTGACCGCGATTTCGCGACATGTCAGCGAATCGTTGCAGTTTTTAGACTTAGTTATTTTTTGCTCATTTTTTCTTCTTTTTTCGCCAAAGCTGCATCAAAGCTGATATTAAAGGTCAGATTTTCAATAATACACTAATGCATTAATCAATGAGAATCAATGTGGCAAAAATGCCAACATTCTTGGCGGCTCGCGGGGTATACAGCTTGCTGTATGCAAGAATCCAGGCCTTAGTCCATTGGGCACAGAGTCATATCAGAACAGTAAGGTTGGCTGCTGCAAAACATGTCAGAGGACTGCTGCAAAACTTCTTCTGCTGCTGAAAACTAGAACCGGAAGAACCTGCATAGAAGCGGTTATAAACTGAAGAAATGGAATGTGATGGTGAAGTGAGCTCCTGCGATTGCGCAGGCGGTGACTGCAATGGAGTGGTGTGAGTAATAAAATGATGGAGCAAAAGTGACGTAATAGACATAACAACAGCATGTTGCTACACTACCAGCGGCAATAGATGGAATGAACGAATGGATGGAACAGAAATGGAAGTTTTGAAGCGTGAAATGAAAATGAACTAAGCTGGAAAATAAATGCTTTTTAAAACAAAAACCAAACTGAGAAGAAAGGGATAAGAAGAAATGGGAAAAATAGAAAAGGGGAGAAGAAACAACAGCTGTGGCTTATTCTTTTTGTTTTTTTATATTGCAAGAAGAAAGAAACAAAAGAAGGAAGAGGAAGATGAAGAAAGGAAATAGAAAGCGGGGAGGGAAAAGAAGAATTCTTTGGAAGCCACAAACTGCCGGGAAAGGAAGGACAAAAGGGAAACAAACACCTACAGCCCACAAGCAACAAGAGCCAAGGTGACAACAAAAGGCAAAACCTATATACATACTCTTTTCTTCTTCTTCACTTCCTTTTATATATATATATATATATATATATATATATATATTTTTTTTATATTATATACAAACTCAAATTGAACTTGCGAATTCATGAAAAGTAGGCTTTCAAATGAAAGCCATTAACTGAAATTGGAAGTGAGCTACCATCCATGTCTTCCAAATAGAAAGAATTAGCTGCACCTGTGCTGGAAATGCGAAAGGGACCCTCCCAGAATGCATCAAACTTCTTATGATTGCCAGGTTTAGCTTTATTCTCATTCCATTTCAGCACCAAATCTCCTGTCTTGAATGGACGGGCTGCGAATGCTTATAAAACCACTTCGAAATCCCTTGCATGTGCTTGTCAAATTCATTATACGCTTTGGAACACTGCTCCTCTAATTCCAACAACCGTGCTATTCGCAGATCCAAGGAACTCAGTGTCCTGTCTCATCATCTTGAAAAGACTGCAATTGCTGTAATACTGGCAACTCAAGATGAACCGGCAACCTTGCTTCTTTGCCATAGACTAGGGCATATGGTGAGGTTTTAATGGACTTCTTGACGGAAATCCTGTCTGCCCATAACGCCCGATTCAATAACAAGTGCCATGATCTTTTGTTCTCTCCCAATGACCTCTTCAAAATTTTGAGCAAATTTTTGTTCGTTGACTCTGCCAAGCCATTTCCCTGTGGATAGTAATTGGAAGATGTCTTAAGGAAAATGCCAAACTTGTTAGCAAACTCAGCCAGTTCAGCTCCAATGAATGGAGTCCCATTATCTGTAATGATGGCGTCTGGAACACCAAAACGTGTAATCAAACTCTCAACAAAAGAAATCACTACAGATTGATTGGCCATCTTTGTAGGTATGGCTTCAGACCACCTGGTGAAATAATCTGTAGCTGTTAAGATGTATCTGTGACCAGCTGAGGAATTAGGATCAATTATTCCAATAAAATCCAACCCCCATTGCTGAAAGGGTGCTTCAACCTGAACTGGATGCAAAGGCAGAGCTGCATTCCTTACTCTTCCTGCATATCTTTGACACTTATCACAGGCTTGTGCAATCTTGAAAGAATCTGAGAACAGGGTCGGCCAGTAGTAACCAGCTCGAATGATTTTCAAGGCCATCGGTCTTCCCGCAAAATGTCCTCCTGATAGACCGGAATGGAACTCTTCCAAGATCCTATCCTTGTCTCGCTTGTTTAACACACTTCAAAAGAACACCATCAATATTTTTAAAAAATAAACCATCTCGAAAACAAAACATACCGCAGAGCTTGCAACCGAAATCTCCTCCTCCGAGAAGCAATCAATTGTGATGGACATCTTCCAGCTTGTGAAGTAATCAATCGGGTCCTCTCGTCCAATCTTTTTCCGGAATTAAGAAATTCATTAAATTGTCATTACCAACAAGAGCCTCTCCCTGATCTTCACATACATCAAATTTCGCCATCTTTGCTAATCGCTGGCACAGAGCTTTACCACGCACTAATTTAGTTGGGTGAATTTCTACATCAAATTCCTGGATCTTGGTGACCCAACCAGCACGTTTATCACCCAACTCTCCTTGAAGAATGAAATTTCTCACATCTGGGTGAAGCACATAAACAAATGTCCTGCTCTGGGAAATAAAATGTTTGAATTTCTTCAGGGATTTCATCACAGCATATACCTGTTTCTCAATAAAATTGTACTTTGCTTCGTGAGGTAAAATGACTTGGCTCAGAAAAGCAATGGGCCTTTCATTCCCATCATCTCCCTTTTGCGTCAAAACTGCAGCATAACTGTCATCTTCTCCAACTGCATATAAGATGAAATCCTTGGAGTAGTCAGGATTAATCAGGACAGGGGCCTGCACTATTCTTTCCTTGATCTCCTGAAATGCTTCCTTTCTTTGAGTTGTCCATTGGAAAACCGCATCTTTCTTCAACAATTCGGTCATTGGTTTAACAACCTGAGCAAAATCAGCAATGAATTTTCTAATGAAATTTATCTGTCCAAAGAAAGATTGAAGTTCCTTCTTGTTTGCAGGGAGTGACAATTTCTTCAAGGCTTCAACACGGGCTGGATCAATTGCTAATCCATCTTCAGAAATCACATGACCCAGAAGCTTACCTTCTTTTACAGCAAACACAGACTTCTTTGGATTAATGGAGATTCCGAATTCTCTGCATTTCTCAAAAATCAGCCTCAGGTGAGAACAATGGTCTTCCCTTCTATGTGAAAAGACTGTCATGTCGTCAAGGTATATTACAATGATCTTGTTCAACAAATCTTTGAAAGCAATGTCCATAGCTCTTTGGAAGGTAGCTCCAGCATTTGACAGTCCAAAGGGCATTCGCTGATATGCAAAAGTACCCCACTTCGTGGTGAATGCTGTCTTAAACTGATCTTCATCTTTTACCCAGATCTGGTTATACCCAAAAAATCCATCTAACAAAGAAAAACGCTGTGCACCAGCCACAACATGCAATATTTGATCTATTCTCGGCAAAGGATAATGATCCTTTAATGAAGCACGGTTCAAATTCCTGAAATCAACGCACAATCTAATATCTCCATTCTTCTTACGGACTGGGACCAGATTGGCGACCCATGTGGAGTGCTTGACCGGATAGATGATCTTAGCTTGCAGCATTTTAACAAGTTCAGCCTTCATCAATGCCTCAATCTTTGGGTTTACAGGTCTCTGTTTCTGCCGAAAAGGCCTAACTCCTTCTTCCAGTTCAATTGTATGCTGTATAATCTGCTTGTTGTAACCTTTCAAGTCTTCATAGCTCCAAGCTATAATATCAGAAAACTCTTTACAGAGCTGCTCGATTTTCTGCAGTTCTTCTGGGGTTGAGTCAGTGCCAACCTTAATCACTTTGTCAGGCTCAAGCTCTAACTCCATGTATTCCTTTCTATCAATCTCCATTCGAGGCTTTCTGGAATGATCATGTTGGTCAAACAAGCTCTCCAGAGTTATTAGACCCTTTGGAATATGGTTATTCCTTAATTGAATAAGACCTTCGGCTTCCTCATCTTCCAAAGTTCTGCCTTCAACATTAGCAGCTTCATGAATCAAGAAATTAACAATCTGCTCATCGGTTTCAAAGACCTGCCAGAAAGTTTCCTTATCTGGCACACTGGGTCTGTATACCATTCTCACTGTCTTGGGCTTGTTCACAACTTGATCAACAGGAGAAAAGTTAGCTCCAAGAGATGCTAATAAGTCAGCATGTTTATTCATCTCTCTGGAAACAGCTTGAATATTAAGCGCAGTGAAAAGTTCAAACAAATCCCAAACCTGATTACGATATGCTTTCAGATAATGCTGCTTTGAGATGCATCTATTTGTGACCTGATTTACAATAAGCTCGGAATCACCAAAAATATTGAGTTGTTCTATTCCTAACTTCTTTGCTTTCTTCAGACCCAAGCACAATGCTTCATATTCAGCAGCATTATTAGTACAACTCCATGTAAGCCGATATGAATAAGTTCTCTGTACACCAGAAGGAGAAATTAACACAATACCTGCTCCGGCACCATTCCTGCATCTAGCTCCATCGAAATACAGTCGCCATAACTGATCTGTAACCTCAGTCTGATCAACTGGGTTAGACAATTCCTGCTTTGTCTCAGTCTCAGGTTTTCGAATGGCATAGCAGCCAATCTCTGTCTCCATCATGGCATTGAAGTTAAGCATTGAAAACTGGTCTTCCAACTGAAGATTGTTTAAAACTTCACTCATTAAAACAACATCTTCAGACTCTTCAGTGAGCATATGGACCGACTGCATGTCTTTTCCAACATCTTCCAACTTCTCAATGTGAAAAGGGGAAGGCTTTTCATTCTGTATTCTGAGACGTCTATTCTTAAAAGGAATTTCCAGATGGGAATAATCTAATGCCAGATAACCCCCTAATTTTGCGGTAAATTCCCTGGATAAACACATGCTAAAATAGGGCTCTAAATCTACTACAACAATTTCTTGAATAACAGTGATTTGGGGCATTGTATGCAGGACAATGGGTACATCTTTAATGACACCTACTATTTTTACAGGCGTACCATCCAATTGCAGAACTCCAGGACTACTCCGGGTATACTCCATTCCCATAGCTTCACAGACTCCCTTGGGCATGACAGTGGTTGCAGCTCCAGAATCAATCATACAATTGTGTACAACCCAACCTTCTATTTGCAATGACAAGTAAAAAGGAGGAGGTCTGTTCTTACCAGTAATAGAGGTGGTTAAAGTTTGGGCATAGACGGTCTGGGTAGGCCCTTTTTCACTCTCCTTCATAGATTTCAATGACTCTTGTAATAAATCTACTTGACCAGGTAATTGCAAAGCGTCATAAAGGCTTACCTTAGCAGGGGTCTTTTTAAGATCATCAACAATGTTGTATGAAACTGCAACAAAATTTTTCGTCTCAGCAGGTTGCTCAAATCTGGTTCTGTACTGTTGTGTAGCTTCCACTCTTAACCTCTTGGTCAGTGATGGATACTTCAATTTTTCACGTGCCTGCTCCTCTGCTTCTGATCTTACTGGTGCAGCTGCTGCCTTTTCTTGAACTCTGTTAAAAGTTGGATCTTTGGGCAAAGACTTTGGAGCTAGCACAGGAGCTTTCACTGGCCTCTTCACTTCAGCCGGTACTCTTAACGGCTCTAAGTCAGCAGGATCAACATTCATAGGCTTCTTTCCAGTCCTTGTTAGAACTGAAACTTGATCTTCCACTGCAGTCATCAAATTATGACCAGCTTCTGAGATCATATTAACATGGTCACCTGAAGAGCTGGCCGCCAAGGTCTGCACATAATTTAAGTGAACCATACATGTATCCTCTCCGTGAGGATCATTACAAGTCGAGCACCAATATACTCCATCTGCATGGGCTGCATCTTCATTTGCTAGAACAGCTAAGCCCTTTTCAGGTGCTTTGCTTGTGGAGGCAGCTTGATCTCTAGTAATTTGAGGAGGTTGAAATCTCCTTGGCTGGAAATCTCTCTCAGCCTGCTTCCTCTCAATGAGTGTGATCTTATTTCCCATGGCTCTAATGGCAGAATTTGCAGACTTAACCTCTTGCAATAATGTTGTATATGGATCAGGGTTTGCAGGTGCAGGAGGTGCTGGTAAGGGCAAAGGAGCTGGTGGTGCTGGCAAAGCTGGAAATGCAGTGGAAACGGGAGATGGTTGAATGCTGGGTGCAGGGAGCGGTAAAGGAGTTAAAGCAGGCAATTGAGGAGCTGGAACAGTTGCAACCTGAGGTGCTTTAGAACTCCATGATGGTGTAGGATACATAGCTGGCATGGGGTGTGGTTGTGAACCATATAAATATTGAGGCAAATCTGGAATAAGAGGCATAGTTACCTTTGGAGGCAGTCTTCCTACAGCAACCAGATCAGCTTCTGCTTTAATTGCTTGTTCAAATATTTCTGGAAACGTTACCACATTAGACTGCCGAACCGCCCAGCCGATATCTGAGTGAAACGCTCTGAGGTAGTACATCGCAGCTAATTCATCAACAGGCCGAATACCATCAGGAATCCTTTGCCAAGTTCTGGTAAACCGGACATTAAAATCAGGTATCTCTTCTTGTGGATGTCTCTGTATGACAGTAAACTGATTTAACAATGAGAAAGGGTCAGTTGTTCATGAAAATGTTTCACCAAAGAAATCACCAAACTGATCCCATGATGTTATGGTGCCGGGAGGCATAGTTCTGTACCAAAACAGCAGTTTACCTCTCAAAGAACACACTAACAATTTGATCATTACATCTTCATCGGTAATGTCATGGATAGCAGCCAGGGAAGCCACATCATTTATGTGCTCATAGGCTGTTTTACCAGTACCATCGTAAGTGGGCAAAGCCTTCAGTGCAGCCTGAGGTACTGGATTCTGAGCCTGCAGATTCAAGGCTCCAGTGCTATTCCATGCCAAGAATTTTTTGGGTGGAGGAAATTGTGCCATTGGTGGAACTTGTAGGGGTGCAACACTAGCAACAATACTGGGTATTTGTACAACAGAAGATGGAAGGGATGAGGAAACTAATCTAGAATGCTCACCACTTCTTGAACTATCAAGCTCAAAAAACTGAACAAGATCGCCAAATTTCTTTGACTGTGATCTTGTGAACATGAAGTATTTCTGGGTTCAGCAGGGTCACCAAAAACAACAGAGTCACCAAATGCTCTAATTTACAGTCTGAAGGCGAACATTAAACCTTCGACCCTATGGGATCTTTTAGAGACAAATAAAATCTGTCCCACCAAGCGTGCCAAAAATCGTTGGTCCAAAATCTGCCACAGGAAAGGATTTTACAAATGCACCCTAGACCCGGCCAACATTGAAAGGTCGGAAGCAAGAAATGGCTTCCAGACCAATCTCCGAGTGGGCTGGTTCCCTTCACTATTCTAGACTTGGTTTAAGATAAGGGTTGCAAGAAAGAGATTTAAAAACTGCAGAAAGAAATGGGAAATATGGCCACAGGCCGAAGTTATAAGACCGGGAAAATAGCAGCAGGAAACTTAAAAATGCAACAACAGCAAGTAATAAAAATTATTAACTTAAACCTTCGCACGATGTATGCAGGAAGACCCTCCAAAACTACATTCCAGAAATCATACTCTCACGGCGGTACATAAATCCAATATGCAGAATTTTAATGCAACAGCCATGAAGAAATACAAAGCTATTAGAAATGCAATAGAACAGAAAGGAAATCACCCATACAACCGCTTGACAAATTAGAAGCCAACTCTTTTATTCCTGCAAATGCATCTCCAGTCTCTAGCAGAGAATTTTTCCCAACCTTTTGAAATGAGAATTACATTGGTTTTTATAGAGGTCCGTCCTCTCTACAGCATTAAATGTTTGCCACCATCCTCCTCGTGATCTACAATTGTGCATTGGAAATTACATACACGACCCCTTGATTACAGCCTCGAAGAAACAAAAATTAAATGCAATGAAACGTTCGCGGTCCTTCATTAAATTTGATTCTTTGAACATGTGCATGAAACCGTTACGACAATCCACGAACAGCAGCCTCGAATGCATTAAATCTTCAATCTCGGTGGCCTGGGCGCGTCTTTTACTTTGACTACCTTGGAAATCCACAAAACATTTAATTTCGGGTCAGCATTAAATCATCGAAAATCCAAAAAATCTCCTCGGGCGTTCATACTATGTTCTGGCGGGAAACTGTCGCAGGTCGCGAAAACGCGACGGGTCACGAAATCGCGACGTATTTTCATGCCGTACACTTTTGTCACTTACACCCGCGAAAATGCTCCCTGTCGCACTGTCGCTACATCTTCGGCTTTGTCTTCTCTATCGCTAGCTTGTTCCGCGAAAAATGGCACATGTAGCGATATCGCTACGCATTGCGGCCTTTGGCTATTCCTTCCTTCCTGCCCCGCGAAAACGGAACATGCAGCGCATCGCTGCACGTTTCGGCACTTTGTACGGTCTCCTGGATGGGTCGCGAAAATGCGACGCCTTTTGCTTTTTGCATGATTCTCTTCGCACTCCGCCTTGTCACCTAGAACTTGCAGCGAATCGCTGCATTTTTTATACCGTTTGTGAAAACAATCAGCGCATCGTTGCACTGCACTCGCCTTGTCGCCCAGAACTTACAGCGAATCGCTGCATTTTTATGCCTTTTGCGAAAACAGTCAGCGCATCGCTGCACTTTTGAACACTGAAACCTTTGAAGCCACACGCCACGAAAATGGAACATGTAGCGATATCGCTACATGTTTCAAGCACCTTGTACGGCCTTGAAGACGGTCCGCGAAAACATAACACCTTTTGCACTTGAATGTCTTCAATTCTTCCTTGTCTCCATTTCGCTACCAATTTGAGCACTTAACCATTTTCATGCTTTTTGATCAATTTTCATCCCTTGCATGATTTCGCTGCATATTCATGTCAGTTGGCCTTATTGTTGATATTGCGACGAATCGCTACAACTTTCTGCTCCTTTGCTTCTTGGACCAAAATGGCCGCGATTTTGAAGCATGTAGCGATATCGCTACGCTTTGCTCCTTCCGTACCAATTGCCACTTTGCCATCGCGAAAATGCTACAGGTAGCGCGTCGCTGCAACTTTTAACCTTGGGTCTTCTCTGCCAAACACCGCGCGAAAACGGAACATGTAGCGATATCGCTACATGTTTCGGGTACTTTGTCTTTCTGGTCAAAACCCGCGATTTCGCTACGGGTAGCGATATCGCTACGCATTTCTTTCTCCGTACCCTTTGCCATTTTCCGTCGCGACGCGCTGCATCTTTGCCTTGGACTCTTCTCCGCTCGAACATGCAGCGAATCGCTGCAAGTTTTGGCACTTGCCCCTTCGAAGCCGCCGATGTCGCGATTCGCTGACATGTCAGTGACACGCTGCAAGTTTTCAACTTTGTGTCTTTGAGGCCGACCAACCCGCGATTCTAGAACACGTCGCGATATCGCGACGGTTCCGCCCAACCTGCCTGCGTTGGATTGCGTTGACCGCGATTTCGCGACATGTCAGCGAATCGCTGCAGTTTTTAGACTTAGTTATTTTTTGCTCATTTTTTCTTCTTTTTTCGCCAAAGCTGCATCAAAGCTGATATTAAAGGTCAGATTTTCAATAATACACTAATGCATTAATCAATGAGAATCAATGTGGCAAAAATGCCAATAGGACCTAATTCATCTCTTCTTTTCTTAATTTCCTAGTAAGATTTGTAAAATTGATCACTCTAGAAAAACACAGAGACAAAAATTAATAGAGGGTGAAAAGTGGGACCTACCTCAGGTCCACATTCGATCTGTGCTATGTTTTCTACTGTCTTCTCTATCGGTTGTAAATTGTAGGTCTAGTCTACATTTTGCACTATAAATCGCATGTTGGAGCTACGGTTCAATTTTTGGCCTGTAGTTGATAGTTGCGGTCTGTACCTACAATTCCAAAAACAATAGAAACAATAGTTAGATTGCTTATTTTGTAGAGTCCCCCATGATCACCCCCTGACCTATCCCAAAAAGTGTGCACCTATCTCATTCATCAATAGGAACCAACATGAAAGCATAAAATGACTAACAAGATTGCATATAACATGAAATGAATGTATCTTTTATTAATATTGAAAATGGATCTCAGTTACAATCATGCCCCTCTTAGGGTCACCCAAAATGTTGATACAATTGATACAATTCCAAGGCCCCTAACGGGGTAGGAACACTATTAATGCTTTCTCAAATAGTCACAAATTGCTCTAGGGTAGAATTAGCCCTCTTCTTCGCATTGAGGAAGGAATTGAATGATTGAATCTCCTTCGAACTTACTTTCCTACAACCAAGAAACAACAGAGAAGCATTAAAAGAATTGGAAAACTTTCATGATGTCTTCTGAGGAAATTGAACACAAAGATGCTATAAACATGTAATATCAAGAAAGCATACAAAACGTGTTAGATCTCTGTTAAATCGATAAAGATTCCTAAATATGCATAAAATAACAATACAACTAACTATATAATGGCCTACTTATGTGAAATAAAGCATGAAAGCATGGAAAGAAGCCATTAATTTCATAAATGCTATAATGGAGTAAATCTACTTAAATATGTAATTCGATCAGTCAGAGTCTTTAAACTACCAAATGAAGCACTAAAACGATTAATGTAACCTAGCTAAAAATACTAGGAAAGAAACATTAAGGATATCTTACACCTGTTGCAAACCGTAGCTCTAATGAGCGGTTTGCATTGTAAATCGTAGCTGAAAGCCACAGTGAGCAACCAAGTAGTTTTTCTCTCCAAATCAGGGGTATGGGGTTGATCCTCCTTTTCAAATTGATGATCAAGGGTTGCCTCAATGTCCTCTGATAGATTTGGTGGTTGAATTGCTCGATAGAGCCTCTGTTTTCCCAAATTAGCATTTCTTGGTGCTTTAGCTCCTTAGGGAATCCATGGCATGAATTGTCAGTATGCTTGAGTTGGAAAAGTGATAGCAACAAATATCTCTCTTGGTGTACTCAAGTGAGTTCACAATTTGACAGGGCTTCGTTGCTATAATATCCAATGCTTACTTGATATTTTTGCCCTATTTTTGAGGGATACTTATAAGACTACCCAAGGTCTATGGGTGGCTTCATGGAGAAGCCAAGAACAAGAAGGGGTGGTTAGGATAGTTGGATTGGAATATTTCATCCTTTAACCACCTTCTTCTAGAATAAATGGTCGTTCAAATCGATTTGGCTCGGATGAAGGCCAACTGAACTTCAGTTAAGACCGTAGGTGATAGCTATTGTCCAGGTTGTAAACCATAGGTGTCAGCTATGGTTCAGACTATAGATCGTCGGCCTTAGCTATAGTTCAGACTGAATAGACCAAGGAGCCCAAATTGAGTGGTTATAACCACTACTCTATCTTGGAGTCTGTCCAAGATCTTCCATATGGTCTTGTAGCATGTCCATATGAGTAGTCGCCATCGACATGACGTGTTTTAGGTGTCTACAAAATGTACTTCAATTTATGGTTTATTCTATAAAGTTTTGTAAATATCAAAAATCAACTTTTCTAACACCTTCTACTTCTATTGAACTAAGCACTTTTCCAATTTTGTCCCTCTTGAAAATGTTTGAGACAAGAATATTAAAAATTTCCAAAGTTAACAAAAACTACTTAATAACCACTTTTAATATCCCTTAGGATTTTGATTTTAGTGTTTCTAATTTTCAATAACCTGATTTGGTGTTGTAATCCTTATAGCTCCCAAATATAGAAAATTAGAACACAATAATATTTGCAAATATCATTAATTTAATTTTTCCAGTAGTAACCCTTATTTCTACTAGGTTTATTTTGCAAATATTATTTTGATTTGTTATATTTCACCCTTTGATTTTTTATTTTAATATTGATATTTCTCTAAGCTTTGCACTTAGTTTACAATCATTATATATCCCTAAGAATAAAATAAATATTAAATAAGGGTTATTTCTTACCTTTCAATGTTGTATTACCGCAATGTTCGATGCCTTTTTCGGTTGTATATGACAACAATGTACTGTTCTCTTTGGCACTAAAAATACTATCCAAGCTTTAGAATCTTCTTTCCTTCAATGCATGAATGTTGGTACTTAAAATAATTGGATATTTGACCTCCCTTGACCAGAGATTTTAATGCTCTCTTATTCTTGCGTCCATGTTGCAGTTTGGCTTGCCTTGACTGTGCTATGAATGCGGACTCCTTGGACTCGGGCACCTTTTTATTAAGGAGGAATCTTTGACCTTATGACAAGTGTCACAAAGTTTCTTATGAGTGCTTGAGAGAAGAAGAGATACCTATTACCACTTGTAAACCTTTTGTCAAGTCTGAAAGGAACGTTATATTCTAATATGAGTGCTCATTCTTTTCCATTCCAAGTGTCTCTTTTTATTTTAACGTTTCAACCTCCTTTGTGTAACACTCCTTTATTAATATTGTAATGGATATGCACTTGTGTGGGAACTATTAGGGTTATCTTTAGATAACAAGTGTCATCACCTCCTTATGTATGAGTCTTCTATGTAACTCCCTCTCAACGTGCCTTGGCAAAGCTTTATATTAGCAATGTGCCTTGTCCAATTCTTTCTCTGTTGTGAACATTCGATGAGGTGGTTCCAGCTAATGCTTTTGGAGGGTTTTTAGTAGCTTTTGGTGGAGCTTTGGTGGTGCCTTGGTGGAGCTCTCGTGGTGCCTTGGTGGAGCATTGATGGTGCCTTGATGTAGCTCCTTTGTGTAACACTCCTTGGTTAATCTTGTAATGGATGGGAGCTTGTGTGGGAGCTGTGAGGGTTATATTTAGATAACAAGTGTCATCACCTCCTTGTGTATGAGTTTTCTACATAACACCCTCTCAACGTGCCTTGGCAAAGCTTATTACTAGCAATGTGCCTTGGCTATTTATTTCTTTGTCATGAAAATTCGATGAGGTGGTTCTAGGTAATGCTTTTGGAGGTTTTTGAGTAGCTTTTGGTGGAGATTTTATGGTACCTTGGTAGAGCTCTGGCGGTGCCTTTGTGGAGCTTTGGTGGTGCCTTGATGGATATCCTTGGATGTACGTTGATTGCTATGCTTTCCCTCATTTTTTAACCTATTTTGTATGCTCATTTGTAGATGAGATTACCTTGGATGTTGTAGCACCCTAAAATTGGCGCAGTAAAATTATAAAATTTACATTCACCTTAGTAAATAATTTTAAAATCAAATTTAACCTCCCAAACCGCCCGTTAACCGTCGGGTATTCCGTTTCCCCCTTTTTTGCGCCAATTTTAGAGGTTGTTTTGACCGTTTGACGATATCGTCGCCGATCGATCGATATCGCCCCAGTTGACGATTTCGTCTGGACTAGGACGTCCAGACGATCTTGTCGCAAAACTGAATTTGCATAGTTGGAATCTGTTCCAACGGGTCTCCAATCTGGGCAGAAGCGTGTCTGCGCCGTTGGGACCCTCCCCCGTTGGAGATCTCCCAAATTGGGATGATCTCCAACCTCCTACCTACTCCCTCTAAGCCTATTTAACCTCTAGGATTTTCCCTCCCCAACCCCTGGCTGAAATTCTTGGTAAATTGATTCCCCCTACGTTGAAACATCCCTACTTTGCATTTGCATTAGTTTCATATTATTTTGTTGCAGGTACAACATTATTTTTCAACCGAAGCCAGCACCCATCGTCGCCAACGAACTCTGTCCAGATCGGAGGCGATCTGTCAAATACGAGACGATTTCGTGCTGATGCGAGATGATCTCGATCGCAATCCACATCGAGGCAATCGGTGCACGGAGTTTGTTTTCTCTCACCTTTTTCTCTGTCATCTTATGCTTTGCAAATTAGACAATTTATTCGGTTTTTACATTATTTTGCATCTGGAGTTCACCCATTTAGCCTAGATTGCATATTAAGATCATGTTTTGTCATTTAAGTACAGTAATTTGCTTTAATTTATGTTCTTAAATATTGTTCAGTATTCATATTGCTATTTGGTGTAATTTGCCTCTGTTTGCATAGTAGGATTTCTTGTATTTTGCATCTATTTTTTGTTTTGCAGGTTTCTGATGAATTTGTCAGATCTCGAATGATTATGTCAGTCTCAGACGATTCTGTCAGATTCCAGATGAATTTGTCAGTTTCGGACGATTCTGTCAGATTGCAGGCGATTCTGTCGAATTCCAGACGATCCAGACTGCCTCAAACGTCAGAATCTTCTTCAGACATCCGGATCAGGTATTCCCCATTTTCCTCCTGTAAATTCTCTATTTTTTGCTTTCAAATTTGTTTGTTGTATTCATGAAAATTGCATTTTCATGTAGTTTAATTTAGATTCATTTGGCCAAACCTAGGATGAATGTTTAAGATCAAAACGAACTCATCTAAACACATTCCAAAACCTAGGCGTGGAAGCTGCCATTAAATGTTTCTGGTGAACCCACCATCCAGTCGAAAAATCACCAAAATACACCTCCCTTGAGAGGCGGGACCTTCGTAAAGTCCTCTCGTCCGAGGTACTGCATCATCCTTTTCCCATCCTCCTTCCGGGCACGGATCCAATAGCCTGAAGGTAGGGATGCGAAAAATTTGGAGCGATACATTTTGGTGAACCCGACGTGAATGCATTGTAAACCTTTTGAAAACAAAAACAAAAATATATATATATATGTATACAAGAAAAACAAAAACAAAATCATCATTTCAAGTTTGTATGTTTTAGATTCAATTCTAAATAGTAGATGCTAAATATTACTTTTAGAAGCACTAAACAAACCATGAGTTTTTACTCAAATCAATATGAGCCCATTAGTAATGTTGGAAGAATTCAGCCAAATACATTTGTTGATTATGATCAACCTTATCCCTATTCAACATCACCTCCATCACACTTCTCTCATTTTTCATCCATAACCCAACAAAACAATCCCTTTGCCAATCCTCTTCATAATGATATTATCTATTCTCCCATATATCCATATTATGTCTATCAATCCACATATAATCCTCCACCACCTTTTCAATACTCTTCTTTCAATACAACACATCCATTTCAACAAGAAAATACTTATTCTTCCAATTCTACCATGCACTCACCTCCTACATCACAATCTTCCTATCATCATTCTACCCATAATAAAGAAAGTAGAGGTGAGAAACCATTAGGTCCTTTTATGACAAAATTCCTAAGGCATTTATCAAAAACCTCTCAAAAACCTTCATCACGTAAATTTACTAAGCTCAATCAACCAATGGATATAATTCTCAAGTATTTACTTGACACAAATAGGATTGAACTCCCTTCCATAAGACAACCTGATACCACATCAGATTGGTTTAAACCTGAGCTACATTGTGAATATCATAGAGTAGATGGACATATGACACAAAATTGTAAAGATTTAAGATGTGCAATTCAAGATTTGATTGATAAGGGTCTTTTTAATATAAAGGAATTACAATCTACAACTGATTATAAATCTCAGGTAAACTATCAAACTCCTACACAACAAATACCAATAATCAATCAAGACATGGGGATCTCCCAAGAACCCCTACTCAATTATCAACAACAAGAAACCAATCAAATATTGCATGTTAATGTGTCCCATCATGATGATATTATTAATATTGTAACAAAAACTACAAATGAGCAACCTCAAGTTCAATCAACTCAATCCGATATTCAAGATATGGATTCCTCATTTGACCAACCTTCAAAACTATCTTTGGCTCTAGAGAATGATCCAAAATGGAATGTAAGCATAGAAAGCTCATCTTTAGAATCAAAATCTCAATCTGAAATCCACTTTGATAACCAACAACAAGTGATTAATCCTCAAGCAAAGATATCCCTTTTAGAAGTATTACAAATTTCTCATAAGGAAATTTTGTTCAAAATACCTAGCCAACAATTTGTTCCTCATCATATTTTCTCTAAGAACATAATTAATGGTGTAAACCCTCTTGAGGTTAACCATATTTCATTCTATGATGAGGATATTCCTTCCTCTACTCCACAAGAAGACTCCTATCTTTACATTATCGGATCTAGTAAAGAAACACTTGTTAGAACTATCATGGTAGATAATGACTCCTCTCTTAATTTATGCACTTATCAATTATTCCAAAAACTCAAATTAAAGGAAGAAGATCTTAATGAATCAAATGTTATTATAAAATCTTTTAACAATGAAATTCAAGAACCTCAAGGTACTATAATTATTCCCCTTAATATTGGATCCAAGATCCTGGATACTTTATTCTATGTAGGATATTGTCCTTCACCTTACAAACTACTTCTCCAGAGTCCTTGGATTCATACGATGAGGGTTGTCCCTTCCACTCTTCACCAATGTTTGAAGTTTGAACTTACAAATAAAATTGTTACCATACATGGTGACCCAAAACCATTTGAAGAATATTTAACGATTGAAACATCAAGTTCTATACATTCTCTATTGTCACAATTATTTTTTATCCATCACTTTTCTTCATCCATATATGATCATCCTTGTTTACCAAATAACACTCATGCATATCTTTCACATATACTTTCTCCATCTTATCAAGACTTGGAAGATAATAATAAGAATGAAGAACCTTCTTATCCTTCTGACATTTTATTTTGTAACATGATCAATTTTCCACATATAAAAGTCAAATCTTTTTCTACATTATTCTACATTATAACAAAGCTTTTGTTATCACTACCTTTTATTCATCACCTTATATTCTTACCTTCACCTCAACCAGATTATCCTTCAAAACCTCCTTTGATTTTGAAGCAACCTTAGACATGCTATACTCAAATAAACCTTGTATAGTGTATATAGATCATCTTGTATATACCACCAATTTCAATTCATAAATTAAAATCAAAATACAAAAAAATCAAAATCCTCAAAATCTTCAAAAAAATACAAATGCAACTAAGGACCTTAAAGGTAAATTTGAGCCCAATTGGCTTGGACCATACATCATTACTGCTAAATTTGAATCGGGAGCATATAAATTATCTACCTTAGATGGTAAAGAACTTAAAGAACCCATGAATATTTTGCATCTTAAACGTTACTATGCATAAATTTGGTCATTTCATCCATGTATATATTTGTTCAAAATTACTATCTTGTATTTCTTTCAATTTATTCAAAAACATCAAAAACATTCATAAATCTCCAAAAATCTTCAAAACTATCTATTGCATTTATTTAAAGCACTTGTTAAGTTCTTTTTTGCTCAAAAACTAAAATCTAAATAAAAATCTAAAAACAACTATATGCTTGACTCTTTCGAAACCAAAACAATATACAGAAGAAAGAGAGAGTCAACATTCTCAAAACTTCTCAAAAGTGTTTATATATATTTTCTTACAATTATTGCAGTTATATGTTTCAACTTATTTTGGATAAATTAGCATTTATTTTGAATCCCTCACTTGCACACTCACAAAAATAAATATCTTGATTTTATCTGGCATGATTACTAATCTCTCTTATATCAAAGTTCACAAAATTCAATTAAATAAAGTTTGAGCATAGAGAATTGATCTTGTTATTTACTTAAACCAAGCACATCTTTTCACAATAAAATGATTATATTTGTAATTTCCATGTTTTGCTACATAGTAGAACTGATTTCTTGAGTGAAAAGTTTCCCCTGCTATCCTATCATGCACATGGTCTAGAATCTTTGAGAATTGGCAAAAGGACAAGCTCACCCCTACCCAGAATAAAAATCCCTTGCTCTACAGCTAATCCGAGCAAGTATCCCTAGCAAAGAAAAAGAAAAAGAAAAGAAAAGAAAAATTCAAGAAAAAAGAGAAAAGAAAAATGTTCTTTTATCATTATAGCAATGTTCCAAGCATTATCAAGCAAAAGAAATACAAAAAGAAAAATAAGCAAAGTTCAAAAGAAAGCAAGAAAGCAATAAAATCCCTTTCCCTACCCTTTGAAAAGAAAAGAAGGGTTGATGAGCTTGAATCCCTGGAATTCTCAATTATTCGAAAAGCGTGAGGTAAGCCCCATAACGAGTGGTTTGTGCCCAACTCTGCTTGGCCTTGGGTAACTCCTAGCGTGGCGATATGTCTGTCACATTAGCGACCTTCTTTTGTACAGACCTATGTCTGCTTATGGATTAGCTAGCTCTTGATAATCCGATCTACATAGTAGTCTAATATGGTTATATGCATCTACATCATGGTTAATGAACATTTATTTGGTTTTTTCAAATCACTTGTATCATAGTATCTTGCTCAAAACTGGTAAATGAACAATGCAATTGCACACACATTTGTATTTGAGAGATTTTGTTTATCATTAGGATAAATCAAGATCGGAAATGAATGCACATATGCACATGGGATTCCTTATAAATCTAACTTTTGTCTTCAAAATACTTTGAAATATTATTTTTTTGCAACTTGTTTGGAATAAATCAAGTACAGTTGTTTACCACAAAGACAACTATATAATAGAAAAATAAAAAATTTCTTTCAAATTACACAAATCAAATCATATATATCGTGTCGACTTTCGCGACGATGGTATAGTTTCAAAACCAAAATTGGAATTTTATGCCTAGCGCAAGTCCTCATTTTCATCTTTTTTGTTCATCAAAAAATCAACCATGCAATAAAACTATCTATTTTTCTTTGATTTTCGCGATGATGGTATAAGTCTATACCTACATATTCTATGCCTAGCGCAAACCATTGTAACAATTTTTATTCCCCATTTTATCAAAAATCATAAAAACCATATGACTTCATTATGTTACACAAATTATGCTTTTCAAAAGCAAACCCATTTTTTCACTATTTTTATGTCATTATGTCAACCTTCAACTTTGCAATGATGGTATAATTCCTAAGGAATTATTCACAAATTTTATCACACTTAGGAATTTATGCCTAGCAAAAATCATTTTAAAAATATTTCATGCATAATATTTTTATGAAAATCTGAAAACAAACCATCATCATCATCATCATTTGCACTATTGCACCAAAGTCTTAAGACAGGTCTCTTAAGCACTCTTTTACTTTTAACAATATTTCTATACTGGGATTAGCTTGACGACCGAGTGAGCGGCGACTCCATGAAATGGTCTATAATAGCGACAATGTCCTTTGAAATTATTGTTAAAAGTCCCCTTTTATTTTTATCAAATTATTGCATCACAAACAACCACTTTGTTACATCAGATTATTTCATTTAAAATATTATAGCATGACATTCAAATTATAATATTTCCAACGACATAATTACATCCAATTATCAAATCAATCAATCAAACATAAAAGCATCATAAAAATACATAACACAATACAAGTCATATGATCAAAAATATATCATCTATATATCTCAAAAAATATATACATCATATCCACCATTTTTGCTTCAGAGCTCTAAAACGAATGAAGGTAAAAATGAATTAGGGTTTCCTATTTTTCTTAATTTTATTCAAAAATAATTTTATTTTGCTTTTTCGCGTTTTTACCTCAAACGTTCGATTTGGGTAAAAACACGGAGGGGGCACCATAGTAAGCTGTCGTACGATTCGACCAAGAATCGTCGCCTAAAAATGGGTATAATTTTTTGCTTTCTCGTAGATCGAGAAGAACTCATCTTTAACGCATTTTCTTCGGAAAATTCGCTAAAGAGGGGGCAAAATGTAGCACCCTAAAATTGGCGCAGTAAAATTATAAAATTTACATTCACCTTAGTAAATAATTTTAAAATCAAATTTAACCTCCCAAACCGCCCGTTAACCATCGGGTATTCCGTTTCCCCCTTTTTCGTGCCAATTTTAGAGGTTGTTTTGACCGTTTGACGATATCGTCGCCGATCAGACGATATCGCCCCAGATTTGACGATTTCGTCTGGACTAGGACGTCCAGACGATCTTGTCGCAAAACTAAATTTGCATAGTTGGAATCTATTCCAACGGGTCTCCAATCTGGGCAGAAGCGTGTCTGCGCCATTGGGACCCTCCCCCGTTGGAGATCTCCCAAATTGGGATGATCTCCAACCTCCTACCTACTCCCTCTAAGCCTATTTAACCTCTAGGATTTTCCCTCCCCAACCCCTGGCTGAAATTCTTGGTAAATTGATTCCCCCTACGTTGAAACATCCCTACTTTGCATTTGCATTAGTTTCATATTATTTTGTTGCGGGTACAACATTATTTTTCAATCGGAGCCGGCACCCATCGTCGCCAACGAACTCTGTCCGGATCGGAGGCGATCTGTCAAATACGAGACGATTTCGTACTAATGCGAGACGATCTCGACTGCAATCCACATCGAGGCAATCAGTGCCTGGAGTTTGTTTTTCTCACCTTTTTCTCTGTCATCTTATGCTGCAAATTAGACAATTTATTCAGTTTTTACATTATTTTGCATCTGGAGTTCACCCATTTAGCCTAGATTGCATATTAAGATCATGTTTTGTCATTTAAGTACGGTAATTTGCTTTAATTTCTGTTCTCTAAATATTGTCTCGATATTCATATTGCTATTTGGTGTAATTTGCCTCTGTTTGCACAGTAGGATTTCTTGTATTTTGCATCTATTTTCTGTTTTGCAGGTTTCTGACGAATTCGTCAGATCTCGGACGATTCTGTCAGTCTCAGACAATTCTGTCAGATTCTAGACGAATCTATCAGTTTTCGGATGATTCTGTCAGATTGCAGGCGATTCTATCGAATTCCAGACGATCCAGACTGCCTCAAACGTCAGAATCTTCTTCAGACATCCGGATCAGGTATTCCCCGTTTTCCTCCTGTAAATTCTCTGTTTTCTGCTTTCAAATTTGTTTGTTGTATTCATGAAAATTGCATTTTCATGTAGTTTAATTTAGATTCATTCGGCCAAACCTAGGATATGAATGTTTAAGATTAAAACGAACTCATCTAAACACATTCCAAAACCTAGGCGTGGAAACTGCCATTAAATGTTTCCTGGTGAACCCACCATCCGTCGAAAAATCACCAAAATACACCTCCCTTGAGAGGCGGGACCTTCGTAAAGTCCTCTCGTTCGAGGTACCGCATCATCCTTTTCCCATCCTCCTTTCGGGCACGGATCCAATAGCCTGAAGGTAGGGATGCGAAAAATTTGGAGCGATACAGATGTAATGCTCTTTCTTTACTTTGTATTGTGTCTTATTTTCTTGCAGGTTTTACCGTCCAAAATGGAGAAATTGTGAGCATTTTGAGAGGCTCCTTTGCTACGATTGAAGTGTGCTATTTGGTTGATATTGAATATAATAATGTGCCCTTAAGGTACTCTATATTCTTCCCTAATATGCATACAAATAATTAGAATGATGCACAATAATGTAATAAATTTTGGTTATAAGAAACCTTCTTGCACTCCTTTTTGTACTCCTTTTGCACTCCTTTTTGCAGATCTAATTTTCTATTTTTTATGGCAAAATTTGAATGCAATGGGGGATTTGAGGTGGTCTTCTTGAATAGACACCTTTCCCATTTTTTCTTGGGTAATTTGATAACAATCCCAAGCTTATAATGGTGTAGATAGAAGCTTCTCTTTGATGTAATTTTTTGCACTTTCACCTTGCAACTAACCCTGTAATGCTTTGGATTTGAGACTCACCAAATCTCAAATTTTGAAGCTTCATTTGCTGACTTTAGTTAGTTGCTATTTTCTCTAAAATTTGGAGGATTGAACTATTTTTGGTGGCTTTCTTTGGTCACTAAAAGTTGCAGATTTTAGTTCACTCATGGTGTCTTTAGACACTTGATGCTAATATAATTTTGTGCCTTTCTCAAGAACACAAACACTAAGGTTTTTGAGAGTAATATAGTAGTGCAAATGAACCCACTAATATTTCACTTTTAATGCACTAACAATCACACCTTATCACTCAAATCAACTCTCAAAATAACTTATAAGTGCACTTAATCAATTTACTGCAGCTAATCAAAAATAATCTAAAATGACTCTTCAAGAGTTATTCTACATTTCACTAGAAACAAAGTTGTAGAAACTAGTCTTCTTTTTCTTTCCAAAGTAGATATTTGGTAGTTGATAGATAGTTGTAATTTTGTAATATAATCAAATCCAAAGCTAATGTGCAAATGAACCTTAAAAGGAAATTTTCCCTTTTGCACTTTTTAAGACTATAATTTAATTTTCCTCTTTTACAACTATAATCCAAATTAAGGCGCTTTAACAAATCATATAAGTAATCCAATTAATGAATATACTTGCACCAATAGTTGCTTACCTTTTTGAAATATTTTTTAGCTCTTTTGCAGCTTCTGTAGAGGATGTAGATCTTGGTGTCTAAGATCACCAAGTTGTTGCTTTGAGTAGGATCTTGTTGCTTAGTTTCTTCTTCACCAAAAAGTGATCTCAAATTTTCTTTTATGAGCCTAGGTTTTGATGATTTGATCCTTTAAGAAATCTTCTTCTTTTGCTATAGATTTGGAGAAATATTTATCTCTGAAATGGTGCCTTCTTGCTGTGAGAGGCAATATTCAAATCTCTTGGATTTTTTAGGCTTCTCCTGTCTTCAAGTCTTCTTGTCGAATTATGACTTCAAGCAGGATATTCTTCTCAAGATTCTAAATATATTGATGTCTTCTGAGATTTGGCATTTCTTGCCAAATTCTTCTTCTTCTTTTGGGATTGTTGTTGGATGGAAAAAATTATCCCACATCTTCTTCTCAATATTCTGAATGTCTTGAGATATTTTGAGATTTGGCACTCCTTGCAAAATTCTTCTTCTTCTTTTGGGCTTCTTATTAGATGGTGATAATTGTCCCAAAGCTTTCACTATATTCTATAGTGAATTTATCCAATGAGTTCTCCTTTGATGATTTCTTCAGTAAGGCTCTCCAAGCCTTTTATTGGATTCTTATTGAGACCTCCCTAAGGTCTTTGATCTTGCAGCTTCTTCTAGTATTCCTTGAGATATTTTCTTCAACCTTCTACTTTTGTAAGTGTTGGTGGTGAGATCTTCTTCTAGATATTTGTTTTTGCTGCTTATGGATTCAAGAAATACTCTCCTAGTCTTTCTTCTTCTTCCAAGACTGGAAGTTCTTCAATGAGATATTCTAATGATCTCTTTACCTTCAATTTTGCTTCAGGTTTTGGATTGATTTTGAAGAAGATACTCTTCCTAACTTTCTTGTAGGAAGTTTACCAACTCACTAAATCTTCTTTCCTTGCAACAAAGTATTAGTACTGAAATATTAATATTCTTCTAAATCAGATACTCTCTTATCGAGTCTTCTTCAAGATCAAGGCTTCTATAACCCTTTTTTTTAGTATCAAGGCTTATGTGGCCTTTCCTTTTGGGACAAGGATTCTATGGTATGTTTTTCAATATCAAGGATTTTATGGATTTTTCTTCTAGATCAAGGCTTCTATGGATTTTTCTTCTAGAATAAGGCTTATGTGGCCTTTTCTTTTGTATCAAGGCTTATAGGGACTTTTTATTTTGGAACAAGGCTTCTATGGCATTTTCTTTTGGATCAAGGCTTCTATGGCATTTTATTTTAGATCAAGGCGTCTATGGTCTTTCTTCTAGATCAAGGATTCTATGGCCTTTTTTTCTTTTGTGAAGTTCTCAATCTAGCAATGGAGATATCCAATCTCCTAAATTCACCATGACTCTTCTCCATAAGTCTTCTTCTACAGTATTTTTTTCTTGCACAAGGAACTAATCTATGCACTATGAAGGCATATCGACCTTTGGGCAACAAAGTTGAAGTCTCCTAGATTTTTATTGTAGGAGGTGTCCCAATCATCTAAGAATTATTTTTTTGCAAAAAAAGAAACTTTGGGCAATGGTTAACAAATTCTAGATATCCTGAATGATCTTCATTAGTTGATTTGTCAATCTAGTGGATTGAATGTTGAGCCCTAGTCTTCACGAACTGCAACCCTATGGAAAGACTCTATCCAAATGGAATATTAGTATTTTGGAACTAAGCTTTATTTCAGTCCTCACTTGTGGCTCTCCATAATTCTACCACCTAGACTCTTATGATAATTTTTGATAGTGGCTGGTCCAGCAATGCATCAAGTTGAAAAAAAACTCAGGCTCAATGATAATGGTGGTTTTCCTATTGATCTACTTTGGCTAGATCTACCGTGGATTTGATATCACTATTAGATTTTGATACAGTATGCACTGGGAGGTAGCAATCACAAGATGCAAAATAATATGAAAGAAAGTAAGTCTACGAGATGACTAAAATATGCTATAAATAAAAATGACAAAAATGAATACAATGTAGGTATGGAGGAAATGGACACTCCATGAACAAAGCTACTACATTGCACCCATCACCAATATATGGTGATCTACACAACACTATGCTAATACCTACGAATATGCTCTGAGTTTCTATATTCTACTTGTTACAACGAGGCCTTTTTTATATAGGAAGATAGGTTCCTTTTTTATATAGGAAGATATGCTAATAGAAATAAACTTGTGCATTTATTATATTGCATTAAGTAACTAGATAACTTCCCCCTAAAGTAATCTAATGTTCTAAGTATGTACCTAGGAAGGTACATTTACATGATCCAAATGATGTAATATAATCTATTTCTAACAATTTTTTTATGGAATATTTAGTAGACTATAAACTCGGTATTTTTTGCACTCATTTGCAACTGTCTATTCTATTAAAGCTATGGAAATTGTTATAAAAACTATTGTTGATGATTCTATGGAACTTGACGAGCTAGGCTTCAAATTATGGCTTCTCAGGGGCTTAAGGTAAATCTCCTCAACCATAAAGGCTATCTAAGTATCACTCTTTGATTACCAGGAGTATTCTATCAAAGTATACATTATGAAAAACAACCACATGTTTACCTTCAAATGACAACTCTTTGCATATGCTCTTACGATAAAATACTACTAAATAAGGTGTGGGATCATTGACCCTTTTCACTAGAGACCCACTTAGAATAGTTACTCTAGGGTTCCTAGGGTACTCCTCAAAATGAGTTTTAGGGCAAATGTTCACCCAAGAACTTTCCCTAGTTAACCAATCAAGACTTGCACCTGATCCTATAAGAGGTTATTATCCCAATACAAGTGCTTATTAAGCACCAAAATTAGGATCCAAACAATGAACAATGAAGCATGACCTTGAAAAGTGCTATGAAATATTGAAGCTTCTATAGCGAAACATCGCCCTAGAGAGTGCTCTAAAAAATTAAAGCTTTTGTAGTAAAACACAACCCTATGAAGTGCTTTTTTTTTGTTTTTTTAACATGGTAGCCACCACGAATTTGGGCAGATTGTCCAGTTTTTATGGCTGCCACAATATTTTGCACTATCCACCCCAGAAGCCGCCACATAGATCTTCATGGAGTCCGCCCCTATAACTGCCATGCCACAATCATTTTAAATCTTTTATGCCACTGAAAGCACCAGGAAAGAGACAAGCGTTCAATCTTACGAGGCCTGAGATTTATATGAAGTGCTTTGTTACCAATTGTTATGAACCTCTTTTCTCATCCACAAAAAATAGTATCAATTTGAGAAATATCAAAACTACTGCTATAGTCCATTTTTAATATAGTCAACAACTATATTTGATTTATTTAAATTATTATTTATAGGTCCAAGGTTTTATTTTTTATCATCTATATTTTAACATAATTCATTTCATCTGCAAATATTACATTTTCCTCCATGATGGGGATCTGCCCTCCCAGAGAGGCATTGGTTTAGTAAAATTTGATTTATTACTTCATTCGTTGAACTACCATATACTTCTAATTGTCTGCTCGGTTAAGTATTTCTACTGTGACTCTAGGTTGATGATATAGTTCCAAGACAAGAAGGAGAGGGGGTACTTGTCTCCTTCTAAGTGGTATCATCTGGCTGGTATTGGAGACAACACATAGCCTGTTGTTCCTCTGTTCACCTGATGCGTGACTCAACAGTAGCATTCAAAGTGAAATAATCATAGGAGCAGATTTATCAACTGATATTTCGGGTGGATTTTTTTTTTTTTTTGAAAAAATGAAAAACTTGTATTAAAACAAGAACCAGATACAAGCGGGAGAGAACACATCCCGAGCCAGAGCCACAAGCAAAACAACAAGGAAGGCGCACCAAGGCAAGGCTAAGAACCGCAAGGCACAGAGAACGGAAGGCACGAAACAGCAACAGGTCGCGAAACCGCGACATGTCGCGAAATCGCGACAGAAAAACCCAACACGGCCACTAAGGCACCAACAGGCGCGATAACGCGACATGTCGCGAAATCGCAACATGTCACGAAATCACGACAGGAAAGGCCCTCGACAGCCTCCCGCAGAAAGCGTCGCGACATCGCGACAGAAAAAGAAAGCAACAAACAAGCCTCAATAAGGTCGCGAAATCGCGACGGAAAACCACCCAGTCGCAAAGGAGCCAAACATGCCGCGAAATCGCACAAGAAAAACGCCAGAGATCAGGAGGGCACAACCTGTCACGAAATCGTGACAAAAACCAGCTCAAAGAAGAAGCATCACAACAGGTCGCGAAATCGCGACAGTTAACCACCAGACGCCAGGAAGGCGGGACCTGTCGCGATATCGCAACATGTCGAGGAATCGCGAGGCGCAAAAACGCGACATGTCGCGATATCGCAACAAGACGCGGGAGATATTTCGGGTGGATTTGTCGCACGTTAATTGACACAAAAATCATTTAAACAACCTCCTGAAGAACTTGGTTGAATGACAAGGGAAATCTTTGCATGTGCTAATGTGTGAATCACCTGAGGCTAGATGTTGGTCGTCTGCTTCATCATCAAAATTTACATGTCTTAGGAACAACAGGTACCGAGTTTAATTGGAAGGATAACACATCCTCTACATCTCTACAAGGGAAGTGTCAAAACCCGACGATAATCAAGAGCTAAAAATGCTTCATCGTATACAAATTCACCACAACAAAAATGTGAAATCAATGCAATTCTCATTCGGAGACTGTAGGACAATCAAAACATAAAATTAAAATTCCAATTGAAGGAAATATAAGGTTAGCGCACAATTATATATTTTTTCATTTACATCGGGGAATTATCCCACATTTAGTGTGGAGATGTGAAAGGGTGGTCTAAAATACACGGTTCACATCTTTTGATGTGTGACTTTGGTCACGTCAGGGCTTCCCTCGCACGTCGTTGGTTACTTCGATCTTATCGCATGTTGTGCTAACTTCGATATTATGTGTCATGTGTTCATTTTTGGTTGTGTCCCTCGTGTCCATGTTGGTTGTGTCTCTTGTGTATCGTGTCCAATGTGTCCCTTAGTTGTGTTGTCATATCTTGGGTTAATCATGTTGTCTGTTGCATCCAGTCCTATCAGTCTCGTGTCAATCTCAGGTCGTGTGCCATCATCTATCGTGTCTAGTCCTATCTAAGTTTTGTCATCATTGTCTATTGTGTCTAGTCCTCTCCAGTTTCTATCTTGCATCGTGTGCTATCGGGTTAGTCTTGGTTTTGGTCTCGCATCAGTCTCATGTTGTGTGTTGTCAGGTTAGTCTCAGTTGTGGCTGGTCATTTAATCGGGCGCTCTCATCTTAGTATTGGGTTTAGGTCAACCAATCATCATCCGTTATGCTTAAGGTTGTCTAGAAGTGTCAAAAAGTTGTCTGGAAAAAGAAAATTATCTTCGACAAAGTGTCAAAGTTGCTAAAAGTTATCCTATTTCGCTTAAGAAAATTGTCACGAAATTTCCAAACATTGTCAAGAACCTGTTCAAAGTTGTTGTCAAGGAGGTGAAGCCAAAAATTCAAATCCGCATTGCAGTTGAAGCAAAATAAATTTTTTTCCCAAGCCAATTTTTTTTGTAGAAATCAAAGTTCAAAAGTTGCTAAGCAGGAGATTTTGAAAAGTGCATGAGAAAACAGTGGACCAAAGGATCTGACGGTCGACTATCAAGCTCAGAGACTCCCAACAGAGATGCAAGAAGACCTCGTCGAAGCCAAGGTACAAAAAATTCTCCTTCTCCTTCCGAAATTGGTAGTTTTAATCCGAGTCATCCATTGGTCATCCCAATGGCATCCAATACCTCTCCAAAATCCTCACAAGAAAACCTCACCCAAATAGAAAACAATCATCCAATGGTCAGTGATGATGTGTTAAGAGAATTGATAAACAATCTTCAGATTATGACTGCAAGCTTCAACGCATCTAGGAAACAACCCCAACCAAATCCTCCTAGTCCCAATCACTAGAGTACTGACGTCCACTATGATGACTATACACACCATAGAGGTCAAAATAGTCAGTCCCTAAATCATAATGGTCACCAAAGTAATGAGGATTGGGGTAACAAAGAAAATTTGGAGCAACAAAGAGGTTCTAACAGACCTTATCACAATAACAACCAACGATAGAGGAGTAACGAGGAACAAGATAGAAACAATGCTCACTCCCAACCAAGAGGTCCTATTGGAGTCAATTATCCACACATTGACATGCCTACCTTTGAAGGTCAGGATCCACGTGGGTGGATTGCCAAAATGGAAGGCATCTTAGAATTCTACAAATTCTAGGAAGAGGACAAAGTCCCTTTTGCAACAACCAAATTTGACACTGAAGCTTATCAGTGGTTTACATGGTATAAACGTGAGGATCCCCATCATGCCTTCTTTTGGCATAATTTCAGGAAAGCCTTTCTTCACAGATTCGACAAAGGTTCCACAGGTTCATACATAGTATGGTTGTTGTCACTTAAGCAAACAGGATCAGTAGGGGACTATATCTCAGAATTCACCAGTATGCTTCACTATGCACAAGATCTACAACCGGACGTGGTGGTAGCGGCTTTTCAAAATGGATTAAAAGCACATATTAAAGTTGAAGTGGACCTACAAAATCCATCCAAGTTGGATGAGTGTATAAGGATTGCTGATTTGGCGGAGACAAAGGCGCACTTAGGCCCATCCACTCGACGTGATTCATATGGGTGACCTCAATTCTGCAATAACTCTTTTCACAGAAATGATCAACCATCATGGTACTTTTGCTACAAATGTCGCAATCATCATCTAAAAGATCAAGCATGTACACCATGACAAAAATTTTAGATTGAATATGCAGACAAGGAAGAAGAAGAAATAGAGGAGTACGATGCACCTGAGGATCTCCCAGTTGAGGACCAAAATGAACACGAGGAAGTTGTAGCTGAGGAGGATACCATGACTATTTCAGTACATGCTCTTATGGGGTTATCCTCTCACCATACCATCAAGGTAGCAGGTTTCATTCGGAAACAAAGGGTGACAATATTAATTGATTTAGGAAGTACTCACAACTTCATTGATGCAAAACTTGCAAGGACATTGGGTTTGCATGTTTTCTCTTCTAGTCAAGATCGGTTTCAAGTCAGAACTGCAAGCAGGGAGATTTCTCAATGTCTAGGTAAGACATCTTCCATTTCATTACAAATGGGTACGTATACTTGGCAAGGTCCTCTTTTTGTTATGGAATTAGGAAATTCAGAGGTTATTTTAGGCATTGCATGGATGGAACAATTGGAAACCACCATGGGTTTTAATCACAAACATCACTTCATGGAGTGGCAAGCCAATGGGAGGACCATTCGTCTTCAGGGATTACCCACACCTCCATCAAAAGTTGTAAGTTCACATAGCATGGAAAAGATATTAAGAAAATATGGTGGGGGATTCATAGCCCGAATCAATTGCATAGAGAAATTAGAACAAGATATGTCAAAAATCAAAGAGGAAGATCTCCAAAACATTGTGGCTAACTATGAGGAAGTTTTTCAAGAACCAAAAGGACTACCACCCAAAAGATCTCATGACCATGCCATACATCTAGTGCCTAGAAGTCTTCCACCCAATGGTCGTCCTTATCGATATCCCCAACCCCAGAAAATAGAAATTGAGAAGATTGTCCAAGAGCTATTAGACCATGGTGTCATCCATCATAGTACTAGTCCTTACTCCTCACTAGTAGTCCTAGCTCACCGAAAAGACAATTCTTGGCGTATGTGCCCTGATTTTCGTCCTCTCAACAAAATCACGATCAAAGATAAATTTCCTATTCCTATCATTGATGATTTACTAGATGAGCTACATGGTGCCAAATTCTTTACCAAACTGGACTTACGTTCAGGTTTTCACCAAATCCGAGTTAGGGATGAAGATATCCCCAAAACCGCCTTTCGCACTCATGAGGGTCATTATGAATTCTTGGTCATGCCCTTTGGTCTCACTAATGCTCCATCTACCTTCCAAAGCCTCATGAATCAGGTATTTCATCCATTTCTTCATAAATTTGTCCTCGTCTTCTTCGATGACATACTCATCTATAGTAAATCTTGGAAAGATCACTTATCACATGTGGGCAGAGTCTTCCATATCCTACACAAGGAAAAGTTGTTTGTCAAAAGATCCAAATGCTCCTTTGGTGTTCAAGAAGTTGAGTACCTCGGTCATATAGTATCTCAGGAAGGTGTTAAGGTGGATCCCAATAATATTAAGGCAATACAAGATTGGCCTTTGCCTAAAACCATCAAGAAACTTCATGGTTTTTTGGGTCTCATTGGCTATTACCACAAATTTATGCGTAACTATGGTAAAATTGTGGGTCCTCTCATGACTCTCACCAAGAAGGATGCTTTTCAATGGTCAGAAGTAGCTACCAAAGCCTTCGAGGCTCTTAAGGAAGCAATGTGTACTACTCCAGTTTTGGCCACTCCAGATTTTAAAAAGCCATTTGTTATTGAATGTGATGCCTCAGGAACAGGTATTGGGGCAGTTTTAATGCAGGAGGGTCATCCATTGGCATTTGAAAGTAAACAACTTTCAGGGAAGAATTTGGGTAAATCTACCTATGAAAAAGAAATGTTGGCTATTCTACACGCAGTGGAAAAATGGAGGCACTACTTAATCAATAGCCGTTTTATTATTAAAACCGATCACAGCAGTCTCAAGCATTTTCTAGAACAGAGGTTTTCTTACCCCGAGCAAAATAAGTGGTTGACTAAATTTTTGGGATATGATTTTGTGATTGAATATAAGAAAGGCAAATAAAATGTGGCAGTTGATGCATTATCTAGAAAGTATGAAGATGAAGTAGTCATTAATGCCATTTCAGGACCATGTTCACAATGGGTGTCTCAGTTGCAGGAAGAATGGTTGTCCAATAGTGAAACAACTCAAATAATTCAGGAATTATCTATGGGTTCCTCTAAGTACCCTCTTTTCACTTACGATGACCAAATATTATGTAAGAAGAGTCGCATTTACATTCCACACAACTCACCAATCAAATCACAGATTCTAGAGGAATCACATGCTTCTCCTTCAACAGGACATTCAGGGTTTCTGAAAACCTACATACGAGTTAAACAATCCTTTTGTTGGAAAGGGTTAAAAGTGGAAGTCAAGCAGTGGGTATCCGAGTGTGAAGTGTGCCAACGCAATAAGGGTGAAACAGTCAAGTCACCAGGTTTGCTTCAACCATTACCTATTCCAGATCGTCAGTGGGAACATATATCTATGGACTTTATTGAAGGGCTTCCTAAGTCAGAAGGTAAAATAATAATTTTTGTGGTAGTTGATCGCCTTTCCAAATATGCTCATTTCCAGGCCTTACAACATCCATTTTCAGCAAGTAAAGTGGCCAAGGTATTTATGGATTCAATTTTTAAATTGCACGGAATGCCCAAAAATATTGTAAGTGATAGAGATCCCATTTTTACTAGCAATTTTTGGAAGGAATTGTTTCGACTTAGTGGTACAAAATTAAACATGTCTTTCGCATACCATCCACAAACAGATGGTCAAACAGAGGTGGTTAACAAATGTTTGGGTACTTATCTGAGATGTTTTGTCCAAGATAAACAATATCAATGGAGTCAATGGCTCTCATTGGCAGAATGGTGTTACAATACTTCCTACCATTATTCCACTAAGATGTCTCCTTTTGAAGCATTGTATGGAACTAAGCCACCAACGGTCGCAGATTATGTACCAGGATCTTCCAAAGTGGCCCTAGTAGATGATTGGTTGCAACAACGACAAGCAATGCTCACTCTGCTAAAAGACAATTTGATACAAGCACAAAATCGTATGAAGCAACAATAGGACAAACATCATTTGGAATGGGCATTCAATGTTGGTGACATGGTGTTTTTATGCCTTCAACCTTACAAGCAGTTGTCTTTGAAGATCAAATCCAGTCAAAAGCTGGCGCCATGATTTTATGGCCCTTACAGAATTGTGCGTCGCATTGGGGAAGTAGCATATCAACTGGAGTTACCTCAATCCTCTCGCATACACCTAGTGTTTCATGTCTCCTGTCTCAAAAAGGTAATTGGCCAAAAAGTACAATCTCAGTCAGAATTACCAGTGTTGGATGACGAAGGGCGTATTTATCTCCAACCAAAAGTAGTTATACAGACCAGAGCCCGTAAACTAAGATCTCGTCACATACAAGAGTTTCTCATCAAATGGCAGGACTTACCTGAAGAAGATGCAACCTGGGAATCTGAAAGTATTTTCCAATCATTTCTAGCTTTGAGGACAAAGCTTTTCGAGGAGGGGAGTCATGCTACAATCCATTTTTAATATAGTCGATGACTATATTTGATTTATTTAAATTATTATTTATAGGTCCAAGGTTTTATTTTTTATCATCTATCTTTTATCATAATTCATTTCATCTGCGAATATCACATTTGCCTCCATGACAGGGATCTACCCTCCTAGAGAGGCATTGGTTTAGTAAAATCTGATTTATTACTTCATTCGTTGAACTGCCGTATATTTCTTCTAATTGTTTGCTCGGTTAAGTATTTCTACTGTGACTTTGGGTTGATAATACAGTTCTAGGATAAGAAGGAGAGGGGGTACTTGTCTCCTTCCAACTATACTTCTCAATGAATATAAAAGCATTCATAAAAATGCTAATAAATAAATAAATCAATTTATGAACAATTCGTATAAGACAATATATGCAAATTACTCCAATTTATTCAAAATATAATCAAACCCTTGAGGTAGGGCAACACCGTACAACTCTCCTTATTATAAGGAAACCACTCCTCACAGTATCTTAGTATGACATCCAAACACATACAATATTATTCTCTATATATCCCAATATGATTATATTTCCTACATTATATAATACTCATCTACCTACCACTACTGCTTATCCACACATGTGGGATATATACATTTATTATAATATTAACTACACTATTATAATATTAAATTCATATCTTGGGTACCTAACAAAAAGGAACTATTGCATGATATATTATCCAAATATAGGTCAATATCTTAATCTCTATCAAGTTTGTCTTCAACCATACAAGCTTTGTTAAATAACATTGCTAAGAAGTAGCTAACTAGTCTAGCAATATCTAGACTAGTTGATAATCATTGGTCCTAATGACCATTATAAATATTATTATGGTTGCATCCCTTTCCATAGTAAAACTAAATATACTTGACTACATCATCGAGGTCTATTAGACAAAGTGATATTGATTTTGTGTCCTTGATATTGCCTCTAATCTAGTTGTATCCTTCTACATCAAAGTCACCACTACTACACCTTGGAAGCTAGTCACATATTGTACTAGTGCATCCTTCTCTACATAAATAGTAAAATTATCTTGCCTTGCTCATCATGATCATAGGCATGACTATATCCCCTATTATTATTGTTTCTATATACCTACTCTATGGTATTATACCACTTTCTAAGTAGTGGTGGGATAGTCCATTGAGCTCCCTATGGATCCCTCCTTGGTTGCATCCTATCCCCCATTCTTAGCCCTGCTATTATAACCCTCCTAGGTCAAAAGATCTAATACCAACCCTAAAAATTATCACTAACTTTGGGATAGTTGATGCTTGGATATAGTATAATGGGATCATCAATATTGGCCTTGGAGGAGGAGTTAGGATATAATAATATATCAACATCCATCGATACCACACTAGATCTGACAAGATGTCTTGTCTCATTCTAAATTGTTGGACTACATGCTCATACTAGAAAACTTAACATTCTCCTAGTGGTCCAACTAGCCACATCCACTATCTAATATGAACAAATTGGTGTTCTTCATCTACCCAACCAATATGATCATTGATCATATGTTGTACCTTAGCCAATGCACCTCTATATGGCCTACAAAGTTATGTGCAAGTCTATAAGCTAGAGTAGCCTCGATATCATCAACCTACCTTGGTAGTCTTGGTGGTTTCATGACAAGGATGTGTTGCCAAGTCCATACTTGGAGTAGGGTGCAATAGGACAAGCCTCTTCCATCCCTATGTACCACTCAATGTAGTGAATTCTATAATTGGTATATGATGAATGGATCCTAGAAAAACACTATCTGCTGCTCTAGCATATCTGCCATAACCTTTGCCCATACTTAGTGCATTATTTGTATGTTAGGATTGCTAATAAAAATCCTAACACCAAGGCTAATAGTAGTATTGTCTACTTGTTTGATTCTCCTTTAGCATTCATGGCAGAAATGTCAATGCCCTATCTCACAACAAGAAAGTGAGCATAATTAGTTGGTTGTTGTAGACTATACCACTAACATTCGATCATATACATGAGAGTTTATTTAATAGGAGCTCTCAAGATGTGTCAAATACCATTTAGCATAATAATGAGCTCTCCACAGGGTAACTAAAATGTATTTGTTTCTTAGTACCAATGTTCAATTAAGGTGGTCAACAAGGCCCAATCAAACTAGACCTTCAATATAAAGGATACATAATCTAGACCCATCACCATAAGAAAAGTTGGTCCTCAAATTTCAATAGATCTAGTATAGTCTCTAGAGAATATAACCACTAAACTTTATAGTTCAATGTTTATAGCCTCTCCTGTAACCTAGTCAAGTTGATCTATCAATCTTTCTCATCCAAAAATTTCACCTAATCTAAGCCTTCATCCTATCTTACCCTAAAACCAACCTTAAAAACTTCAAAAAGCAAAAGTGACATCAAGATACAAAAGCGTTATTTCATGATGAAAGCACTTCAATATAGCAAAAATTCTATCCAATAATGAAAGTGTCATGTAATTGTGAAATCACCATTACAAAGCAATAATATCACCACCTATAATAGAGCTAACATAGTAGTACTGCCAATGTGCAATAACACTATATTTTCCTTATGGCACATTTTTGGAGAAAAATGCATTAATTGACCTAGATTCAAGATGCATACCTAAGGATGGGTCTCTTCTCTAACTATTGGTGGTTTCACACAATTGGCACAATGTGAACGTCTTGCTCAATGGGCCATAGTAACAAGTGTTGAGATTGTATGTTTAAAGCCCTCAAATTATGATTGTTTTTTTTTTTTTGGTAATTATTATAGTATATTAACAAAGGGTTTTTATAGAGGATCCCAAAACCTTATGAACAAAATTAGCCTTGCATCATGCCTCCTGGCTTTATGTATAAGCCTATTACAGAAATCGTAACCCCTAAACTAATTGCCCGAAGGCAACAGAAAAGGCATTTATGCCTGGTTAACCAGGAAACAAACCAAAATTTAAACAGGATAACAAAAAGTAACAACCGAAGAAAATGAAACATAATCCCTAAAATAATTGCTTGAAGGCTATAGAAAAGGCATTTATGCCTGATTAACCAGGAAAAAAAATGAAATTTAAACAGGATAACAAAAAGTAACAGTCGAAGAAAATGAACCATTGGAGAGTAGAATCAAAACCAGCTAAACACCAGACAAGGAAAATAGTAATTTTGGATCCACCTGACCCTCCGAGTTCAAACATATCATAGCTAGTCCAAATCCTCCAGATCCTTTGAGTTCTGGCGCTCCTGGGTCTACTTCAGATTCATCTAGATAGTTTGAGGTTCTTCTTGCCTCCCTTTCCCTGTTGGAAGGGAGGTTTAGGCACATGCGCATCGCCCGTCTGAGTATCAGAGTCATCTGAAAACAACAGACATTGGGTGCCATTCGCGACGTCTATCGTCGTCTCTTTGTCTCTTCTGTCTTTGTTGGGAGGTCGGCCTTGCTTCCTCACACTTCCATAATCCACATTTTGCTTTTGGCTCCTAGTAATTCGAGGGCTCATATGTCCGATCTGGTTGACGACCCTCCTTCCCAGGAGGTAATCTTCTAGCAAGGTTTGGTACTGGCTAAAATCGAAAGGGCCCAGGTCCTGGAGCCTGGGTGGACTTGACTGAGAGGTGTTTTGGGGGGGGCCACCCCCCCTTCCCAGTAGGTAATCTTCCAGCACAATTTGGGACTCCGAAGGGTTCTGGTATTGAAGTATGGGTAAATCTTCCTATGAGGTGTGTTGGGGGGGGACTGAACCTTCACCACCTGAGGTCCTAAAAGGGTGCTAGCAACACACAACTGAGAGTCCGATTGGAGGGAGATTCCTTCTTCTGGGTGGGAGGATTCGTGAAGGTCCCTGGATGGGCCTGGAGACTTATGGTCTTTCGTAACAGGGGGCTTCACCTGACCAGCACCGTGTTCCAAGGGGTTACAGGAATCCCGCTTCTTCTTCCCCGACTTTTGAAGAGGACAATTGTGCTAGAGGTGCCCTTGAGAACTGCACTGGGGGCAGAAAGCTGGTCTGTTCTCATATGCAATGGCTTGCTTATGGAGAATGGAACCTCCGGATCAGAGAGTGATGGAGGAGGGAAGGACTGCCTCCAAGTTTGCCAAGACATAGAAACGGGCTTGGAAAAATCTTGTTCGAGCTCTGGTGGGAGGGTCAATGGTGACCAACTCCCCAATGGAGCGGGCAATTCCTCGAATTACATTTTCATGCCAACAAAAAAGAGGGAGACTCGGGAGCCTGACCCATATTGGAGCAATGTTGATGTTCTGGGTATCAGGGTTGAAGTCCATACCCCACTTCCTTAGAAAGAGACTCCTACGGCCCAGGAACCAAGGACCTCCAACCAGGATTTTGCAGTGGTCCTCCTTGTTGTTCAGTCTAATCGCGAAAAAACCTCAAGTTAAGGCCGCCAACTCCATGAGACCAGAGGTTCTCCATTTTCCTGACGCCCATTTGCGAATGGTCTCCATATCTGGCCGACCACCAATAAACTTACCAATGAGGGTAAATTTTTTGAATTCCACGAAGCTTGAGAGAATTTTCGTCGGGATGTCCAACTCGTCCCCGATCGAAAATAGCTCCTCGATGAAGATGTCGCTTAGGGTTTTTGAAGCCGCTGCCTGAGCATACGACTTTCGAGGTCCACCTCCCCATTTGTCTGGCAGATCCTTGCCATGGCTAACACCATATTCGGATGGCAAGGACTCCTCAGTGCCCCCAAACTCTGGTTGCTCTCCTTTCGCCCTGCTGTGCTCGTGGTTCGATCTGCTAGCGCTCCCGTGCTCTCTCGCAAAAGCCTTCCCGCCCACCGTCATCTCAAAACCCTCCCTCAAATTATGATTGTTAGCAGTAAAAATGATTTTCTTTTTCCCCTAACCAGTTCACTCCTATCCCACCCCATCCAAATTTATTGTTTTATCACAATCTCTCATCAATTAAAATGTGTGTATCATGGTTAAGTTATATTTTCTCTCTCAAACTTGATTTTCCCTTTGAAACATGAGACACACACAAGGGCACAATATCTAATGTTGTTGTAAAGACAAATTTTAATATATATAATAATCAACAAATTAAAAGTATCAATTATTTGAATCATGAATCTTAACCAACATGAAATATTCTTGTATCAAAATTAAGGTACGCAAGCTAGTTTTTGACATATTCATCATTTGATGGATGCATAAAAATAAAGCAAATGTAATCACCCGATTTTAAACACATTATCAAATCCTAAAAACTTATCAACTTCCACATCATCTAGCCAATCAAACATTATTACCAAATCAAGCATCTAAAGACCAAACTTGGAGGAATTTACCACCCCAAAGAAAACGTGTTGTACTTGAGGCAATAACACTGGTGGTGCTACTACTTGTATAGCAGTATTTTTGCCAAATATTCAAGTTTCATATTTTTCCTGTCCAATTGACCCACCAAAGGTCATTTTTGGCATTACCTCTCCCCCATATTGCCTAACATTATTTTATCTCTAATGGATCCTTTAAGGTAGTCATGGGTTCTATAAATCTAGACTTCGAGGGATCATAAGGGGTCATCTCTAAAGGTTAAAGAAACTTTGTTAAAATTAATCATAAATTCATCCTTTAGCATAGTAGAACTTTTCCAAATTATTGGCTCACTTGCATCCAACATTGCATGCCGAAGTTTTGTACATCCAAAGCTTGAATAAGTGGAGACAAGGTGCTAAAGTGGAGATTTTAGAGTTCATTCTATGATTGTATTGGCATAAGCATTACCACAGGTCTTTATCATATTAGCATGGTTTTGGCTATCAAATTAATTCTTATCCCTTTTATATATCTTTGATCACTTTTGCACTTTAGCTTGCATCTTTATTTAGCATTGTCGCTTTGTCTTAACTCCAAACATATTTGCATTTAACTAGTTAAATGTAATTACAATCATGATATTTGTACCCTGTTGGTTAGCATCCCATCATCCCTTGTGGGTTTCCAAATCTAGAAAACCAACTTTTCTACATCTTCAAATGGAAGTGTTACAAAATTATAGTGCCAAAAATACTACCATATTCTAGTCTTGTTACAGTAGGGATTGTAAATTCTATAATTAACCCCTCTATTTGCAGCCAACAAAAGAGTTGCTCACATTCACAAGTGCCACCAATGCAACTACTTAGCTATGACACTTTTGCCCTTTGTGTAATAAATAGGAGTTTCAACTTGTTTGTCTTCAAGTATCATACTATAAACGAGGGTGTAATGCCAACCAAGGAAGTGACAACCTTCCACTGACTTAAGTAAACCCCTCTACGTGTGATCATCTTTTGTTCTATTTGTTTTGCATGTATTTGTAAAAGTGAAATGACATAGGTGAAAGTGCATCACCAGTCAAAAGCATTGGCAATGCTTATGCAATGACTAATGCTAGTGCTACATGATAGAACTAGGTCCATTTCTCTTTTTGTTATATTTTAGTATAGGTTTGATTGTTTGTCATTTGACTATTACATGTTCCTGTTTCATTTTTCATGTTTATTAAATATTAAAGAAATAAAAAATAAAAATAATTGAAAGTATACTCACATTGTCTTAAGTGACCAATCATTTAACATTAGCATTTTTTAGCATTTTAGTTAGAGTAACCTTGCATTTCCATTGAAAATCTAATTACATATAGAAACTATGTTTATGTGTATTGCATCCCTCTTTGAACCCTTTCTTAAATTGAAAATGTATTGTCTTTCACCATTTAAAAATAAAAAAGCATATAGGCAAGAGTTATGTCTTTCACATGTTGTTTATTATGTATATAATTTGATAGTATTTTTTCGATTACATACGAGAGTTGGTTATAGCCATTATTTTTAGTAATTGGCTAGCGCAAAGTTCAAACCATAGGGACTACTCCCAATAAATCTATTTGTCTCGTTCTTGTTGACCCGACATGAGATGGGGCCCGACGATTGCTCAAAATCCGTATCATCGTTGATTTGACACACATTCAATATATAATTTGATAATATTATATTAAGACAAGGTAATTAATAAAGATATCTTAAGAACACAGATATTTTCGAACTTAAACACAAAATCATAGATTCTTAAGAAACTTTCCCTATCCTCGAGGTCAAACGTCATAGACCCGAGACTGAATGGGAACAAAGGAGCCAACATCCAAGGAAGTCATCCACAATTTTCTCGTCTCGCACTAATACAAAGATATTCGTTCTTCACTTAAAAGATTTTCTCTTTTTCTTTTTTATGTCAAACTAAGTAAAATAATAAATCTAAAAATTTACAATTATTAATATTAAAAAAATTTAAGGTTCGAGGTGTAGACCAATTGGTTCATCTAAACCCCATAAGGGGGCGGAGGTCCAAGGTTCAAATCTCGGGCCCCGTCGGACTGAACGCTTGTCCCTTTCCCCGGTGGTTATAGGGGCGGACTGCGCGAAGATCTGTGTGGCAGCTTCTAGGGCGGACAGCGCAGAATACTGTGGCGGCCATAAAAGTTGGACAGCCTGCCCGAATTCGTGGCGGCTACCGATTCCACCATGTAAATTTAAAATATATATATATATATATATATATATATATATATATATATATATATTAAAAAAATTAATATACATCATTTAATATATAAAATTACTTCTACATCTTTAATACACACCTAAAGAAAATCAAAATAAGATAACAAAACCTAAAACTAATCTCTTTATTCCTCAACAACAGAAAACTGTCCCAAAAATAGAATAAAAAAATGCAATCTTCTAAATTAAGCTAACTTAATCATAAGCAACTAAAAATGATCTTCTTTGTTGACAAATTGGCCACCGAAGAGAACCAGGTATACGCAGTTGGAACACAACGTATAATATACATAAACTCAATAAAATAACACTGTTTGTAAATTGCTGTATGCTTTTAAATAATGTGGTTTTCTTTTGCAAGTTATTTATTATAAAAAGTCAAGGGTTCAATCTTTATGGTGGATTTTTATGGTGGTGGATGCGTATAAGAAATATTATTTAAAAAATAAAATTAAGGGTTTGAATTTACACTCGCCTGCGTTGATCCCGTAATGTTATTATTGAAAAAAATAAAGCTTCGATTTTTTTTTTTAATTATTATTATTATTATTTTTGGATTGGGTTATTGTGAGAAACCTCTGTGACACATATAGGGTTGACCAGTCTCCTTCTAACCATGATCCCTTCTAAAGTTGAGAGCTTATGAATAGGGAATTTAACACAACCACCACACACCCTTACACACTTACCTGCGAGCGGTTTGAACCTTGGACCTTATTATTATTATTATTATTAAATTTTTATGATCTTGCGAGCGGTTTGAACCTTGGAACCTTATTATTATTATCAAATTTTTATGATCTATAGGCTACTAGATAATGACAAAGACTCCATCACCATTGAATCAGGAGGAACAACTTGACTTAAAAACTTGACTATTTTTAAAAGCTAAAAGACCCAAGTATAAACCATGATATATATTATTTTGTATGGGGACCGCCATGTGGAAGGTCGGCCATTATTTTGTATGGGGGCCGCCATGTGGAAGGTCGGCCTGATGGTAAGTACAAAAGTCTGTGGATAGCTATGTTCCAAATTGTGCGGAGAAAACTGCGGATTAGGCATGATTTAGTGAGATCTTTTGAAACTGCGGATTAGGCATGATTTAGTGAGATCTTTTCTGTCAAATTTATGGACAAAAGCTGAGATCATCCAAGGGACTAATGAATACCTACTTCTTTTATAACAGTCTCTTGTTATTTGCAAGCCTGGACAATCCCATTTAGCATGTTTTCTTTTGCATTCTTGTAAGGAGATGGTTTGTCAGACCCAGGGAGTTATCCTCTTGCCATTCAGCTCAAACGACCTTCTAAGATATAAATTCTACACAGCTAGCACTTGGTTTTGCTGTATAGGAATTTTGTGTGTATATACACACATAATATACCCACTAGAATAGATGGTGCCATATGAATAGTGTGAACTACGCGACATGATATTGATGGTGTGCTTATATAACAATGGTAACATAGAAGGGAACATGTTCTTGGGAATGTGCTTTGATGCAGAAGTACAGCCATCAATGGAGACAATGTTGAAGCAGAGGAATAAGGACTTGGGTATTGCAGACTTCTGCTTTTTCCTTCTTGAATATAAGTTGGATGCCCAACCCATAGCATGATTTTAAATCATGTTGGATGCCCAAGCCATATCATTATTGTGAATCATGTTGAAGAATTAAGACTTGGACGTTGTAGATAGTCTTTGATATAAGGCCTGAGGGCTGGGGTTCAGTTTTGCAAATATTAGGGAAACGTATGTTTGAGTTTTAGGGCCGGTTATAGGCCTAGTTTGGTGTAAGAATGGGTAGAATGCACTTAGGCCTGTATCATACTGTGTGGCCTTCATGGGTGTCCCAGAAGAAATATGAGGTGTTGAAAATGTGTGAGGAATCATCTTCATGGATCTTGGCCAGATCACTTAGCCTGAAACGTGCAAATCAGAGGTGGAAAGAGGCCCATCATCATCATCATCATCATCATCATCATGGGGCTGATAGTGCAAGGTATGATGAGAATAAAACTTTCCAGAGCATAGATGCAATGTTTTTCCTCTATGGACCAGATTGGTTTGGGTGTCAGGATTTTTACACAGGAGGAAAGAAGGGGAGGCTTTTCATAGAGGATGGTCAAAAGGATTCTAATGGGTTATGGATTGGGGATCTTGCATCTGTGACAAATGAGGGCAGTGAATCCATATGTGGACTTGAAGTGGAGGGTGGCCTTGATCATGCTAAGGATGTAGTCATGTTTGATGATAAGGAAAAAGGGGAGCTTTACAGAGAGGATGATAGAAAGGATTCTTCTTTAGGGGAAAAACTTGCATCCATGGAAAGTGATTTCAATTGTGGGATTGGAGTGGAGGGTGATGACTACCTTGGAAGCAAGGATGCCAAGTTTGAGGACAAGGAAATTGTCTTCAGTGTTGTTGGTGAGGAGAATGAGATAAAGAAAGTGTCAAAAGAAGACAGGGGAGCCAAGAGGGTTGATGGCAACATTAACCTTTCTGAGATTACCAACATGTCTGTGAAAGAGAGCATAGCTCTAATTAAGCATTCATTCAATCCATACAAGGACTTCAGGGACTCCATGGTGGAGATGATTTTGGGAAGCAATATTGTAATCAGCAATTCTGATTTGGAGGAGTTGCTGTATTGCTACTTGAGCCTGAATTCCTCTGAGCACCATGACATGATCAAGATGGCTTTTATGGACATATGGTTTGAGTTGCAGGCTTCTTAGTTCCATGTCCATTGATTTGACTACACAAATGTAAAAATGTCAAGTTTACAGATGGGAATCAAATTGATAAATCACAATCTAAAAACATTTGGAAGACACTGGTGTCTCTCGTACCGAACATTATACAAAATATGGATGTAACATGAACGTCTTTCATTAAGATTAATATTAAAGAACTAATAAAAAATAATTAATATTTATTTTTCATAATTTTTTAAAATGGACCTGAATTGCTTCTTAACACATGTATGCTGTCTAAAGTCAAAATTTGAATTTGCAATTAGATATGTTTAACTAGTTTGATATTTTTGAATGAACAGTAAGATAAGCTCAACCATTAATATATCTTATTATGAATATTTCAAGTTTCTAATTACTTTGCGCAATTATCAACATGTTAAAAGTAAATATTAATTTTTTTTTTTTAAGAAATAGAATATAGTTTTTGTGGAGACATTTCAACGGGATGTTATTGGCGTTTTATCTTGGTGATTTGAGTTCAAATTACGGGGAGGGAGGTCTCGTGTTGCTATTGTAACAACCCTTCTTGGTAGAACTTTTTATGGATGATGAACTATGTATTGGTGTGAATGTTTAATGACATAGTTTCTTTTATGATGTTTATATGATGGAATGATTGCATTCTTTTGAGCATGGAATATGGTACTGCTGATGTATTTGTGGGTGTAGGACCAGGTACTCTCTCTGGTGGAACTATGGACAAACCACCTACAATGATGATGATGACTTGCTCATTGATAGCTCAGGGTAACAAGGGTAACAAAGAAAACTATGATAATGATGACTTGCTTATTGCATTTTGCTTGTTTTCATGTTCACACCATTGGACTAGGAAGTTGCTTAGCAATGAGTCTTCTTAATAGGTTGGTGATAGCACTAGACTATCTTAAAGGAGACCGCCTACTTAGGGATAAAACAATGGTGTGAAACATTGTTTGCAGGAGTATATGTTGGTTCTTGGTGTGCAAGTTTTATTAAGTATTATTTGGCAACATTAATACTTTAGAATCATTAGTTGATAATATTATTGCTTTTGATTTATTAAGCTAACTAAATATTGGCTTTAATGCTTTAGAAACATTAGTTAGCTAGGTGGCATTATAATTTGGAAAGAAAAATCAATTAAGACCATAGTAGAACTTAATTTAATAAAAGATTGGTTAAATATTAGGAATGCTTAATTCATTATTGCTCTTTTTTTTAAGCGAAAAACCCCTTGTGGGGCCGCCTTGGTCTAAGAGACCACGAACAGGGGGCTCTACACCGTCAAAGTCACCCGGGGGTCACACCCAACCCTGCTCGCACCAACATTATCAATTGGATTTTGGGTACCCAATTCAGCTTTTTGGTAGGGTGGAGATTCGAACCTGGGACCTCCCTTGGAGGATTGCCCTCTCCTCTCCAACTCACCTACAACACCTGGGTAACTCATTATTGCTCTTAATGATTGGAATAAGACTTAATTAAATTAAAAGAAAGCCCTCTCCCTTGCCATGCATGGGTGGTGCTTTAATTCTCAAGAGATGGCAATAGAGGGTAATGCTTCTTGGAAAATGAACGTTACCATCGCCATGCAAAAGAGCGCCCAATCCTTTTTGTTTAAGAAGATGGTTTTAGGAGGGATTTTGTTGGTTAATTTTGGCTAGAAGGGGAGGCAACAAGCTTGGAGAGGAGCAACACATCAATGGGACATCGACCAAGCTTTGTTTTCAGGTAGTCTCCAAATATTTTGATTTTGGAGTGATTTATTTGATTTGTTTAGAGATTTTATGCTCGTGTTTATGCTTTGCACATGGTTTGCCTAACCTATTGTGAACCATGAAGCTGATACCTCTTTGGTTGAGTGTTCTTCAATCATACTTTATTCATAGTCTTTCTCTTTGGCATCATTTTCTTAGCTTAGCTATCCTACACGTGTTTGGTTGAAGCGTTTGTCTCGATGGTGTTATTTTCTTAGTCGGTGTCTTCCTTAATCAGGTTTTAGTGTGTTGAGATTTGCTTAAACCTACCATTACCTTCTTTCTCCTTCGAAATCATAGAGCCAACGAATTGCTTTGCTTTGCTTGTGAGATTATTCCCTACTTTTCTTGGTGACTTCGTCCATTGCCAACACTTTGAAAGACGTCTTTGTTGTCTCTTTAAGGGACGTACCTTGTTCTTTTGCACGCGTAGGTAATTCTTTGGGTGCAGTATAGCATGGCTCTCTCAAGTCGAAGTTGAGTCCTTAACCTTTGAGTTGATTTATGTTTTCATCTGAGTCGCATGTGCGTCTAGTTGCTTTATAAGGAATTTTGATTTTTTGTGTTATGCCCTAAGGTTTGTGATGCGTAACTTAGTAGAATGCCTCTGATTATAATTTCTTGTTTATTAAAGTACTTTGATAATATCTTGTTAATAAAGTATTTTGATAATATTTTATTTAATTATCTTAATAATATCTTGTGTTAAAAGGTAATTTAATAATATCTTGCTTTAGTATAGCTTTTTAAGAATTAGTGTCTTGAGCTATTTGATTTGAGAAATGAACCTTAAGAGTAATTTATTAGTTGTTATTCTTAATGTATTTGATGATTGGTTACTTTTGGGTTTTAAAAGAGAAACCATTATAATGATTCCCGAGATCTAGGGATCATTATAAAGAGAAGTAAGAGATTCTCTTATATATGTTGAATATTTATTTTTGGGTTTTGAAAGAGAAACTATTATAATGATTCTCGAGATGGGTGGATTAAGGGATAATTATAAAGAGAAGTATGGGATTCTCTTATATATGTTGAATATTTATTTTTGGGTTTTGAAAGATAAACTATTATAATGATTCCTGAGATCTAGGTGGATTAAGGGATCATTATAAAGAGAAGTATGAGATTCTCTTATATATGTTGAATATTTATTTTTGGGTTTTGAAAGAGAAACTATTATAATGATTCTTGAGATCTATGTGGATTAAGGGATCATTATAAAGAGAAGTATGAGATTCTCTTATATATGTTTAATGTTTATTTTGGTTTTGAAAGAGAAATTGATTTTTGGATAAAGGAACCATTGGGTAGGAAAGTGAGGAATTTTTCTTCTTGGTTGGCTTGTTTAATTGTTTAACGCATGGATATTTGCATTGTGAAAATGACATGTTAAATTTGCATTGCATATAGAGTTGTCTTGATCCCTAAATATCCCTCATAAACCGAGGATGGATACCCTATCATAAAAGGAGTTGTAGTTTATAGATGAATTGAAGATATTGGCTTCATAGATTCTGGAATGTATAGTCAATTTGGAAAAAGAAACAAAAGTTATGTAAAAGAATGTTTTGTTCAAGGGTTTTGTAAACCCAAATTATTGTACAAACTGAAAGATTGGGTTGTTTAAATTTATACATTATGATGTTTTGAGCAATCTTTTACTTTGGATAGTTAGTATTGAATGGTATCAATTGCTGATGTGAATTACTTGGGTTATCATGTTATGCATCATTGTTATTAGAAAATATTTGATTTAAAGCTTTATGTCAAGCTTTTGAAATATGCATAATTTGGCTTATGGTTAAGAGGAATCCTTGTTTATGTAATATAACATTTCAAATTAGATGGATTGTGTCTTGCTGGATATTATGTAAAATGAATTGCTTACTTTAAAAAAAATATTTCAAAGTTTGTTTATCCTTGGGGTGGTTAGAATTTCCTTTTGTAAACCATAAAGCCCAATCCTAGCAGGAGTTCAAGTTGCATGAACATAATAACCAGGTAGATATGAGTCTTAGAAAGAGTTGCAAGAATGCAATATCTAGGAACTCATGAACTTAGAAGGAGTTGTGTGAATACACTAGCTAGGTTTCTTATGAATTGTTGCACCTTGAACAAGTAGGATCGAGTGTATCCCAACTAGGAGTTATGGAACCATTCACAAGTTAGTAGTGGTGATCCCTTGAATGTGTAGGATCGAGTGATCATGTTAGTTGTCGATGAAGTGGCAATGACCTTAGTTAGCCCATAGAGGTGTGGTAACTAAGCACCAAGGCTCTACACTTGATTAACTTGCCTAAATGAACTTAGAGTTAAGTTACGGAATAAGCATCCCATTCTAAGTGTTGTGGACCTTAAAGGATAATCTCTATGATGTGGTCACATGGTCCTAAGCTGATGAGGGTATGGGAAATATGGGGGGACCACTTTTGGTGTCCTTCTTAGTAAGGTGAACCTAAAAAAATATGAGAGTTGGCCACTACTGTCCCTTGAGTATCGTCTATAGTGACTTGGAACTCAAATGTAGTGAAGCCTTGTACACTGAGATAAATAAAAGAAGGATTTATCCCTTGAGAACCTTTACTTGTAATAATTCATTTCAAAAACATTTGGGTTGGTAGTTTTGGGTTATTACAGCTATGCCTGAGGGAGTGTGGCCCCAATTGTACCACATATTTTTACTTTGCATTACTTCAACAAAAAAATAAATAGAAAATAAATTTATATGTTAAATATTTTTTAAAATTTACAAGTAGTATGTATATTAGATCATTTTGTGTTTTTTAGTCCATTATTTGTAGGAGGTACTTATTTTTTAGATTTGAATCTTGAGTCTGTTATTTATGGTACTTTAGAATTAGACCTAAAATGTTGTTAGGTCGTAATAGAATTAAAATAAATAATTTAAATTTTATAAATATATATTTTTAAATGTATAAGTGGGCTTAAAGGTAAGGCTTTAGAACTCTAAATAGGAGATTCAAAGTTCAAATTCAATTGGGGTAGAGTTGTGCACCATACTTCGGTAAATTGGATGTATATATTGGGTAAATAACTGTTAGAGTCTATTATATTATTTGGTACCTTAGAAATATATTGCAAGAAACTTGTAATTAGTATTTAAATACTTTGTAAATATGTGTTGTGAAAGAGTCTTGTAAGTATTAGTCATTTAGTTATCATTAAAGGTTTGTCTTTATTAGTAAGTAAATAAAATATATTTCTCTTATGAGAAATATTAGGAGTCATATCTCCTAGATGTTTGAGAAGATGAATAGTTTGTTGAAGTTGAAATATCAAGAGTCTTTGTAAAGGTTATATGTAGAGGAAGCATGTGAGATTTATGTAATAGATGTAAAACTACAATACTTTATTAGTATTGTAATAGTAAGTTTATCTACTTTGAATACTTGTGTATTTTATTGTGTGAAAACTTCAATATTAATCTGCTAAAAGAATATAATATGAATGCTAACAATGGTATCAAAGCCACGTGAGAGAGAAAAACACATAAGAGAGAGCCATGTTTGAGAGAAAAAGGGTTGAAAAATACACCCACATTTGAGAGAATAGAAGTTTGACAAAAACCAGGTTGAAAAGTGCACCCAAGTTAAAGTTCAAGGTTGAATAGAGCGCCCAAGTTTAGAAGAGGTTGAGAAAACACATGGTTTAAACGAAGCTATGAATGTGAGATAAGCAATATTGGAAGCACACTTTTTTGAGTAAGAGGGCTAAGATAAATGTGCACATTCCGTCTTTGATTGCCTATCAAATAGGAAAAAATAATAAGAAAAATAAGCGACGTGAACGTGCAAGAGAGAATGCTTCTTGTGGAAGAGTGTAACCAAAGAACAAATAAGAGATAACTAGGGAATACATGAAGAGAAATGCACGAATATCAGGCCATTTGGTATAGAAAATAAGCCAAACATGGAGGAGTATTTTTTTAAAATAGGTAATTGTAAACCAATGATGGACCATTGTTGGAGAACAAACTTGAAGGAGTAGGCAAAAAATGAAACCCCCAAATACAGAGAATACATAAAGTAGAGAGGCACCCTAGTTTGGAGACTTGGAGGGAAAGCGTTGCCTAAGGTACAAAATTAATTTCCAAAGGTATATTTTAATTTGTTTGAGAGTCTTTCTTTTCAAATGAGAGTGAATATTTAATTAGACGGTGCACAAAAAATTTACTTTATTAAAAAATGAAAGATTAAAGATTTGATTTTATAAGGTGAAGAAAGGAATATTCTGAGAATAATTAAAGATTGAAGAAATTCATTTTAAAGTGAAAGTGAAATATTTGAAAAGAAAGAATTGAAAGGAAAATAATTTGAAAAAAAAGATAAAATAATTTAAAGTGAGAAGAAAACATTAAAAGAGATTTGTTCAAAGAGAAAAAAGTAAATTGAAGAAGAATATTTGATTAAAAGGAAAAGGAACCTTGAAATTTTTTAAGAAAAGAAGATTTAAATATTGAGTTAGGAAGTTAAAAGGTCTTCTATTGAATATTATAGTGAGAAATATTTAAAAAATAATTATTTAATAATTCTTCTTATAGTCTCAAATAACCAAATTTTATTTGAAGAAAAGTGTTAGCATCATTCGACAACATGGGAAAAAGAAAGAGACAACAAATGAAGAACCATAGTATTAAAAAGTTTATATCATCTGAAATTAGTGTAGAAAAAATAGAAACTCAAATGAATAAGTAATCATACTATAAACGAGCACAATATGAAGTATTCAGTAATAAAATGATGAGTGAAAAACACAACACATGTGACAGACTTCAAAATGACACTAGGGACATTACTTATAAGAATGATTGTGATCTGAGAATTTTTTGGAGATAGTTGATATATGTGGTGGCCATGGTGAAAGCCAAATAACTAGAGGTTTTTTCAGGAAGACAAAAACATTGATGAACATAAAAAATTGTCACACCTAAATTCTTGCTTACATTCCATTATAAAAAAAAGCTCAAAAGAATGCATTAGTAGAATTGATATGGTATCTACCAATGGTTCATGAAGAAGTTGAAAAAAAGATTTCTCAACACTTGAGGACTACATAAAAATTATTCTGGAAGAAGCAAAGGAATGTTCTAAAAATTCTGTTATATTACCTACTAAATTAGGGGAAATAATATACATGGCATTACTCCCTCTTAAAGTGAAAAACAAAAGGAAGATGGAATAATTAGAAGTTTTAAGGACAAACCCATGATGAAAGATACAAGTTGTGACACTAGTGATCTTCATCAAAAGAAAAATGTAAAATATAATACATGTGATTTGAAGCCCATGATGGTAGAGTTATGATACAAGTGATTTGGGACCCATGAAGGCTTATGTGAGTTGTGATACTTGTGATTTGATACCCATGACAATAGAAGTATGTTGTGATACAAAGGACATAAGTTAAAAAATATAGTATGAGTCATAGGGGATTTTAGCATGGTTTGTGGAGACAGAGTTTGCAATAAACATATATGATATAAGAAACATGTGTGCTAGTTCAAATTGTGATATTGATAGGGATAATAATGCTCTAAGTTTTTTTGATATTGATAAGAATCAAAATGGTGATACTAAAAGGATAAAATACAAAGGTGCATGTTTTAAAAATGTAAGCAAGGCATAATACAAGACAAAAGGTCAAATTATAAAGACTTTGAATCAAGGATCAATTTTATGATAAAAAAAATAGATGTTAATAAATCATAAATAGATAAAAGTAAGTTTCTAACAAGAAAATATAGTATAAACAATTGTAACCATTATGGTAGACATGGACATAAGATAGAGAAATGTTGGAATCTCCATTGTTGTGAAATTTATGGAGGTGACAATTGTTCTCAAAAATATTGTAAGTACAAAGAAAACTACAAAACCAAAGTGATTTATGGTTGGATAAGTATGTATGAATGAAATATTGATGCTAAAAAGAATAACATTAAATGGATTTTTACAGAGATTTATGATTTGAAAATTTTCAAGTTTGAAGTGTCAAAATTGATGAATAGGATGACAAGGATAATGTTGATATCTAAGTTGTGATATGCACAATGTTACAATCAAAGCTAGAGATAATAAGAATTAAATTCACTACCATAAGCGGAGCATAAAGAGCAAAACCAAAATGAAATATTGAAAGCATACCAAATAATGTAATATGGGGGGGTGTTAGAGTCTATTACATTATTTGGTGCCTTGCAACTACATTGCAAAAACCTTCTATTTTTTCAAAGAGTTACAAGAACCTTATAATTATTATATAAATGCTTTTTAAATATGTGGTGTGATAGAGTCTTGTAAGTATTAGTCATTTAGTGTTTATCATTTAGTAGTTATTAGAGGTTTGTCTTTATTAGAGAGTAAATAGAATATATTTCTCTTATGAGAAATACAAAGCTTCATATCTCCCAACTGATTGGGGAGATGAATAGTTTGTTGAAGTTAAAATATCAAGAGTCTTTGTAAAGTCTTTATGTAGAGGAAGCATATGAGATTTATGTGATGGATGGATAAATACAATACTTCATTAGTAATAGAATACTGAGTATATGTGAATATAGCAAGTTTATCTACTTTGAATACTTATGTATTTCACTGTGTGGGAACTTCAATATTGATTTATTAAGAGAATATAGCTTGAATGCTAACAATAACATCCTTTATGAGGGTAGTCTCATATAATCTATAATCTCACGGACATTAAAAGCTACTTTACCTTTGACATTTTATTTTAACATATTTTACATATATACATAGATGTACATATTTTTTTAATAAACTATATGTGGATTCTATAGGGGGCTATATCCATCAAAACATCAAAACATTATATTTATTGTCAATTTAATTAAAACAAATGAGGGTTATCTCATATGACCTATAATCACTTAGAAATTGAAGCTACTTTACCTTTACCTTTTACATTTTATTTTGAACATATTTTAAATATATACATAGATGTGAATATTTTTTAATAAGCTATATGTGGCTTCTATTGGAGCTAGATCCATAAAAACACTAAAACATCACATTTGTTGTCAGGTTAAATTAAAACATATATAACTTGCCCTTTTATAAAAGATATTCTTCATTTCCTTTTCTATCAAATATATTCTTCATTTTCCTCAAATTGTCACGTTTTCACAATCAAATCCTTGCAATCATAAGAGATAAAATCTTAGTCAACCAATTACCTTCTAAATTTTGAATCTCACCAAGATGAAGATCAACATTACAATTGGAATTTTTTTCACTTCTCCATTTCCTTCTCTATATATATGTTCACTTTTCCAAGAGTATACCTCTAATAATAATAGATGAACATTAGGAACAATGTTATTGTTCTTTAAATCCAACATTCTTTTTTGTTGATACCATTAATAATAATTTATGAAGCCCCCTCAATTGAAATATATTTCTTCCTTTTCAATTGTAATTTTTATCTCTATAAGTGCCCTAGCATCTGCATAGTTGTTAGTTGAAGTGTCATATGATTCTAAGTAAGCAAGGATATTTTTTCCTTTATCATATTGAAAAACATCATCTCCATGAGATTTTTCTAGATTTTCTTTGTAAGTACCATTAAAACTAGTTTGATAAACCCAATTTTTGAATTTCTAGTTTACTATGGATTCAAACAAGACCTTTGTGTTAATTCCACTATCATAGGTGCCCCTTTTATGTGTATTCAGATAATATAACCAATAGGCTAGCACCTCTTTTTCCATACTTGATACTTTTTATGATGAGCACCATGTCTATAAATATTTTGTATGAGAAGCAATAAGATGATTCCAAACATAGGCATGGTTTTGTTATTTATTTTTTAAAATTTAAATATTCTTTCAAGCTATAAATTCTATTAAATAGCAGGACCAATCGTCCATAGAATATAATGCTTTAGCTTTAAAATAACTAATCCAACATTAATAGCTATAAGCTTACTGTAGTGGTAAGGTTTTTGGCCTCTCTTTGAGAGGTCCAAGGTTAAAATTCCACTCAATATGAGGGGACCGAGACCCCTCATAAAAACCCTGTTTAAAATCATTGAAAAAACTAATCCAAAATTTCATCAGTTCTTTCAATGTTGATGGAGCTACCCAATATAATTTTATATCTTTGAAAAAACGACCCCAAATGGTGTATGAAAAGGAAAAATGAAAAAGTAAATGGTTTGATGTTTCTATATCCTTCTCACACAAGGTAAACTTGAAAAGGTCCATGAAATTCTCTTTTTTGTAGACTCTCTTGTAAGAATCTTACTTTGGAGTGCTAATGTTAAGATACTTTGCTTCTCTTTTTTTTGTTTGTGGAAAACACCCCAAATGGGATGCCACTTTTGGGTAAGTCCCAAGGAGGTAGGGGTATCTATTCCACCAAAAATACCTAGGGCTCACACCTAGCTTGCCCCCTTCGACACACTCAAAGAGCATGCCTAAAACAACAAAAACACAAACAAACAAAAAAACAACAAACAACAATAATTAATAAATAAATAAATAAAAACACAAAAACAACAAAAAACACAAAAAAAACACAAAAACATAAAGATGAAAAAGACAACAAAAAACACAAAAAAAACACAAAAACATAAAAACAACAAAAAACATAAAAAATAACAAACAACAACAAAACAAAAAACACACAAAAAACCACAAAACAACACACAAACACAACAAAAAAACACACACACAAAAAGAACAAAAACACAAAAAATAAAAAACACCAAAAACAACACAAAAAACACAAAAATAAAATAGAACAAAAACAATACAAAACAACACACCAAAAAAAAAAAAAGGAGGAAAAAATAGAAAACAAGTTTGGCCTTTCTAGGCCAAAAGGCTATTCATGCAAGAATCAACAAAGGAAACATAAGAATGATCAGTCTGAGCAAGGGAACTAAAATACCTTGACCGAACCAAAGAGAAGCAAAAACAAAGAAAAAAGGAACTAGGTACCTCTAGTACTGGAGCCATCTAGAGAAGTGATAGAAAGAAGAGCTTCCCTTATTTGTGAATCCCACCATCTGGGAGGGTGGCCATAGTAAGTAAGATCACCTTTGTCCAATGCCCAATTAGCTAAAGCATCAACACTCCTGTTCTATTCTCTGACCACATGATTGTATTCAACTTTCAAAAAGCCCATCTGGATTAATTGAATCTTCTCAACAATTATTTTTATTCTCCAATCAACCTTATGATTCTTAGGAGTCTTCAACAAATTAATCATGACTTGAGAGTCAGATTCAACCAACACCTTTTTCCATCCAACCTTAGTAGCCTCTCGAAGGCCTCTAAGGATACCATACCCTTCAACAAGGTTATTGGAAAGGATACCCAAATTCTCAGCAAAAGTGAAAACCAAGGAACCATCTGAAAGTCTACCAATTCCTCCCACACTAGCTTTTCCAAGGTTCCCCCTAGAGGCTCCATCGGTATTGACTTTTCCAAAATCCTTAGGAGGAGGCTGCCAATTCCTTGTTCTATCCATATTTTGATTACTCACATTCCCTTTAAGTTGGTTGCCCTTAAAAGAGTTAATCTTCAATATTTGCATCACTTGATCCCATCTTTGGTGGGAGTTCTGGGGGTGTTTAAGGAGTTGTTGTACTGATTCAACTAAGTTGGCAATGGTATTTTTCTAGATATAGTGAATGTCCTTTCTTTCTTGATTGAAAATCTAGTTGTTTCTTTCTTTCTAGATATTCCAAGGTAGGATGGTAGAACCCATCCAAACTAGCTACCTAATAAAGTGATCAACACCCTCTTGATTAGGCCAATCCCTCCAAAGTTGTTCAAAAGTAAAAAAATTGGACCATTGTAAGCCAAGTAAGATGGCCATTCTCCTCCATAGCTCAGAGGCTAAGGTACACTCAATAAAAATATGGCTGAGAGTTTCCACATTCTCTCCACACATTTTGCATCTAAACGGGCCATGAAAACCATGTTTCATAAGTTGCTCACCAGTAAGCACCCTACGATGCAATAAAAGCCATGTAAAGAACCTCACCTTAGGCCAAATATTTTGAGCCCACAATTGAGTAAATATATCATATGATTGGTTGGGATTATTATGGCATAAGGCCAAATAACCTTGAGCAACTGAATACTCACCCTTAGTAGTGTTGTTCCATCCAAAACAATCTTTATCATGGGACCAAGAGAGATCTCATATGAAGGATGCTTTGGATATCTTTTCTTTACCTTTCTAGAATTTGAATAGGCCACTCCTCAACAAGGATCCAATATCTACCAACCTTTGAATTACCAGTATGGTACCGATAGTAATTAGCAACCTTTATCCAGTTAGCTCGATGAAGCTCCTCCATCCAAGACCTCCAATCAGGAAACTGAGTTATCAAAGGTTGGTGACCATCCCAAGAATCTATCCAAAAATTTACTTATTGACCATTATGAATGATCCAAAATAACTTTTTCTTAATCAAATCCTCACCAGTCTTAAGAACCACTAAAATGGGAGAACCTTTGGTAGGCAATTGATAGCGAACAAGGTCTTCAGGACTTTTGTTCTCAACATATTTAGCATGAAGATTCTTGGCCCAAAGAGCATTGGGGTTATGCAAAATCCTCCAATACAGTTTAGCAACTAAAGCCTTATTGTTATTAATAGCAGACCGAAAACCTAACCCCCTTCATTCTTGGGAAGGCATAAAGTATCCCATTTCACCAAGGCCCATTTTCTTTTCTCCTTAGTACCACTCCAGAGGAACCGATGATTGATTTGATCTAATTCTTGAAGAACAACCTTTGGGATATTCAACACAGTAGAAACATAAATAGGTATAGCTTGAAGGACTAATTTTACCAAGGTAATTCTACCCCCAAATGAAAGCCACCTATTGGTCCACTTTCCAATTTTCTTCTTAACTCTATCCAACAACCAATTCCAATCTTTCTTTTTCTATCTTTGAATATTGAGAGGAATGCCTAAATAAGTGATTGGAAGGGAGGTCTTCTTATATCTTAATTTATCCAAGACCATGGATTCCTATCTGGGAGAGCAGTGAAATAAAATGACTTTAGATTTGTCTTCATTGATCAATTGCCCGATAGCATTAGAAAAATAGTTGATGATTTGCTTAATTTTAGAAGCTTCCTTAACTGTAGCTTTACCTAACAGAGTAGAGTCATCAAAAAATTGAATATGAGAAATAGGCCCAACTCCATGAGCAATGGTAACTCCCTCAAGGGTTCTGTTTTCTCTATTTTTGGTTATAGTCCTGCCCAAGCATTCAACAAGAATGATGAATAAATAAGGGGAGAGGGGGTCACCTTGCCTAATACCTCTGGAAGCAAGGAACAACTGAGAAGGCTTACCATTGATAAGAATAGAGTAGGACACCGAAGAGATACATCCCATAATCTAGTCCATCCAATCTTGAGAGAAGCCAAATTGCCTTAAAACTTTGACAAGGAAGTGCCAATCCACTCTATCATAAGCTTTAGATAAGTCTAAATGAATGAACATAGATGGAGATTTTTGCATTTCCATGGAATGGATGGCTTCTTGAGCAAGAACTATCTCATCCACTATTTGACACCCTTCCACATAACCCCCTTGTTTAGGGAAAATAATCTTATGCAAAAGAGGCTTCAACCTTTCTACCATGATCTTTGTAATGATTTTGAGAAGAACATTACATAAAGCTATAGGTCTAAAAGTTGAGATATGATCTACCTCTTGAGATTTTGGGACAAGAGCTATATAATTTTTATTGATAACCTTCAAAATTTCTTTGGCTTTCCTGGCTTCTTCCACCACCTCTAATAAATCAACATGAAGGATATCCCAAAACTCTTGATAGAACTCAATAGGAAAACCATCAAGACCTAGGGTTTTTCCTTTTTGCATTTTAAAAACCACCTATTGAAGCTCATTGATAGTAACTGGAGTAGTCAAAATAGAGTTCTCCTCATAAGTGATAAGAGTAGGGATGGCTTGAAGAATATTCTGTTGAGAAGCCGAGTCAAGAGGAGCAACAACAAATATATTGGAAAAGTAATTGACAACAATAGAGTTCATGCCATCCCAAGTGTAGACAACATCTCCAAAATCAGATTTTAGGGAAGAAATAAAGTTGTGAGATCTTCGAGCTAGAAGAGATTTGTGGAAGAAATATGTGTTTCGATCTCCTTCTTTGAGCCATTGGATCCTAGATTTTTGCTTCCATAAGAGTTCTTTTTTTTCCCATTCCTCTAACTGAGCAGTGAGTCTAATTTCATCTGTACTTCTACTCTCCGTGAGGCCATCTAAATGGATTTTCTTATTCAAATTTTCAAGTTGAGCAATAACTTCATATTTTTTTGTCGAACATCTCCAAACTTCTTCCAATTCCAAATCTTGATTTTGGATTTAATGTATTGCAACCTTTTGGAAAAACAAAACATCTTAGTCCCATACCTTGGTTTACCTTCCTTCCACCATTGTTGCACTCGAGGTCTGAAGGAACTATCTCTAAGCCACATTAACTAAAATTGAAAAGGTGAGAAACTCACATTGGTTTTCCAAATTTCCACCATGATTGGCTAGTGATCCGAACCAACATTGTTAAGAGTCTTCACCTTAGGAATGTGACCATGGATTAAGAAATTATCAGAGAACAAGAACCTATCCAATCTCTCCATAATACAAGCTAAGCCTTGCCTTCTGTTAGACCAAGTCATAAGGCCATTATCTGGTTGGATGTCCACAAGATGAAGGTTTGCAATATATTCACTCATGAGGTCAGTGCTTTTGTCCAAATTTCTATTTCCCCCATTTTCTCATCCAAAGAGAGGATGGTATTGAAATCTCCTCCGATCAAGATCCAAGCTTCAGGAAAATGAGAGATAATATAAGTTATATCCTTCCACTATCTTCTCTTTTCCTCCAAAGTAGTCGGAGCATAAACAATTATACAAAGCATAATTTGGTTAGAATGTCTACTTTGAATAGCTATAGCCAAAAGACCCTAACTACCAACCATATGGTGAATAACAACCTCTTTTGGGTCCCAAAGGCAAGCAATGCCACTAGAAGTCCCCTGGGAACTAAGGGAAGCAACTTTTCCAGCTGGCCAAATTTTACTAGCAATTGAATCCATTTCCTCTATTGAAATCTTTGTTTCCTGAAGGAAAATAAGATGTGGATGGTTTATCTGAATCATTCTTCTAATTTCATTTTGTTTTGAAAGACTCCCTTTGAGTCCTCTAATATTCCAAGTGATGATCTTCATTAATACCAGGGCTAAAAAAATTGGTAAGGGTAGTAATCTTACCTTCCTCTACAAGCTTTTCACCTTCTTTTACCATATGATGTTGATTGGTCTTGCGACCTACCTTTTGGTTGGAATCCATATTTAGTTTTTTTTCCTATTTCTTGACTTACCCCAATTGAATCTGAGATGGCTTCTAACCTCGAATATTGCATGTATAAAGCCAAAGTGTTACTGGAAGGTTCAACATAGTCTATCTTGGGACCTGTATTATCTGAAGTCTCAACATTTAAAAGATTATTTTTCTTGTGTATATTTCCTCCTTTTTTTCTTGTTGAAAACCTTTAATTTGTTGGTTTGTCTCTGAGTCCTTCCCTGCATATTTAAATTGTGTTTCTAATATTTTTATCTCCATTATTTCCTCTTCCTCACCTGGGACATCATTTGTGGAAATAATTTCAAACATATTAGCTGATAACTTCGATTGATCCTTCATAACTAGTTTTTTTTAGTGTTCTTCTTCTTAGGCATTTGGAAACCTGCTAAGTTTGTATCCTCTTTCTTTTGATCTAGAATTTTATTTGGGAAGACACTAGCCAAATGACCATATTCATGGAAAATTCGGCAACGAAAAGGAATGTTCTCATAGTCCACCACTTGCTCCCAAGTGTCCTCCCCAAATTGTAATGAGATATTTTCAGGTAGGGGTTTGTCAAAATCCATTAAAACACAAATCCGAGCATAAATAATATGTTCAAATTTTTTAGTACAATCAAAAGTCATCATAAAAGTTCCCAAAGAGTTTCCAATTGAAGAAAAAATAGTCGGATTCCAGAATTCAATTGGGAGGCCAAAGAGTCTAACCCAGACAGGACCTATAGAAGGCATCTCTTCTTCGACTTTAAATTTAGTATGCCAAGGCTTCATGAAAAGCCCTGCCCTTCCAAAGAACCAAGGACCCCCTTGAAATATTTTCTCTCTATCTTCATTATTAGCAAATAAAACAAGAAAATAACCATTTGGATAAATAGAGATTTGTAACTCACCTTTTGTTTTCCAGTTTTTTGCAGCCCAAACTTTGAAAGTAGATAGGCTCGAACGAAAACCCAAGAAACGACAAATTAGTCCTCTTTTTTCTAGATCTTCTATGCTAGTCTGAATGACGCCCATATCTAGCTTAACAATCGGAGTTCCATCAGCTGCCCTAAGACATCCCGACTCAATTTTCCTAGGATCAATCTTAGGCATTCTCAGAGGTTTACGGGAAACCCTAAGATTAATGTTAGCATTAGGTTGAGGTTGTCCACCACGGAGGGCATCCCTAAAATTTATTTTTGGGACCGAGTCTTTGAAATCCTTGCCCTTGAAAGGGGTTTCCATAGTGGATTTATTTTGGGGGTGCTCCTTAGCACTAGATTCACTTGAGATCTGAACCATTTTTTGATTAGTTGCTTGAAACTTATTTCGAGATCTCTTTAATCCATGCCTTGGACGCCAAGAAAAGGTATGATTTTCACTTTTATTTTGTGCAAAAAATTGGAAGTCATTGTCAATCAAGTTCACCACATGAATATCTATTGAAAGATATATTTCTAACCCATATTGGGTCCCCTGCAACATATCCCGCTAAAATCTTGAGCAGAAACCACAACAAACCTCTAGATTCGCTTGCACTCAACACAAATGAAACCCTCATATAGTCCAATACTTCATCCCCTTACACTCATTTCATTTCATAACAACTCATACTTTGCTTCTCATAAATATAAAAGCATTCACAATATACTAAATAATAAAAAACTCAACCACAATAATTAATCCATACTAAGGCAAGATGTGATAATACCTTTTAAGTAGGGCAACACCAATGTTAATCCTTAAGGAACCACTCCACAATATCTTCCAATATGAGAGTCCACTCCATGGGAAAATATGATTACAAGAGAATACTCAAATGATTGATGATGACTACAATGGCAATATCCTTTACTTATATACCCTTCTTCCAATGCTACTTTGGGGAACCAGCTCCTAAACCCTTATACCACTCACTATAATAATATAATGTTATAATGTATTCAAACCTAGGTTATGAGTGATCCATGCCAACTATACATGATACTCATATATAATATAATATCATATCCTCATATTACTATTCCTAGGTACCATAGCATTCCACCCTCCTTACAATTATTTCATCCTTCAAACACGATAAAGAACTAGATAATATGATTTGCTAAGCAATGTTGAAAACTGGTACCAATATTGATCATCTCTCTATCCAAGTGAAATATTTATTGGTAGTTGTCTATGATGATGCTAAGCTACCGTTATTACACTTGAATATCCATAACTACTCTAGTGACTACATATTTCTTCTACTCTACTCTAATATTCTAAATGTTTGGTCCCATTGTTCCATGATGTTGTTGCACAACTCTTAAATTTAGAATTACTATAATTTTTCTACCAAACACTACCCTACTTGATGGCTTTCAAACTCTAAGTAGATCCATAAAAATATTTATGCCCTAAGCCATGCCTCCAAGATTGTTACTGCTCATGGAGGTGCGAGTGGTGATATGCTTTAACCTTTTTTGACATTCTATTTCCTTTGATTCTTTAGCATTTTGTTTTATTGTTTTAAAAATTTCCTCAAGATCTTCTATCATGTGCCCTTATTTTGGTGCATCTATGTGCTCTTCTAATAGAGCTTACTTAGATTTTGTTATTGCTTATTCCTAGGACTCTACTACTCCCTCTATTGTAGACTTAGTTTTTGATTCCTCTAATGGCTCCTTAAATTGTTTCCCTACCATAACTAATTATTTTTTCTTGGATCCTTACTCCTTAAGCCAATAAATATCTTGTAGTATTATCTTATTTTTCCTATACCATAACTTCATGAACTTCTTTTGCACATTAATATTAACAATACCCAAAGAATCCAACCAAGGATAACCTAAAATAATATCCACATCATCCATATCAATAGCATGAAAATCAATATGTAAAGTATATTTATCCATGGTGATTTTCAAATCTTCAAAACTATGAAAATTCACACCCTCAATTTGTATGTGTTTAATTTTTGTTGCTTGAGCCAAAGTAATATTAATGAAATCATGCCTATTTATAGGTTTTATGAAATAATAACCTTTTCCTTTTGAATATATCCATAAACCTACAAAATAGAAATTTTAGATTCAAGCAAATCCTTCTGACTATTTTTTGGCCTATCTAACACCAAAGGTGTTGTTCCCTAAACCTACACACTATTATCCTTATCTTTTACTTCTACCAATTCCTTGAAAAATTTCAACTCTCTTTTTAGTTCCTTTTATTCATCCTAGAGCTTATTTATTTTTTTGGTATAGCTATTGAGGGTATCTTTCAACTAGCTATCTTTTTATATGAGTTGCATTGACTCAAGAATGCTTGTTCAATTTCTTCACAAGTCAGTTTATAAGTATGGTCCATAAAAAATTATAAAACTAAGAGGAGTTTGCTCCTCTAAGAGAATAATAAGCTTAATGTTCCAACTAAAATTAGTAGAATACAAGGATTTAAAATATTTCCACCATTCTCTAACATCAATATCATCTTCTCTACAAAATATTCATAACTCCCTGCATTCACACCCCAAAAAAAATGCAAACTAGGGTTTTGTGAAATATATATCTCCCTTGAGAAACCTTTATTTGTTCTATTAATCAAAGATAATTTACAATCTTATATAGGCTTTAAGAAGCCACAATATACTCCAATAAACTAATTCGTAATTATCTTAAGCCTAGAATAGCTGAAACAACTCCCAACATAGGTTGATGACACACCCACAAAAATAGTAAAATCTAACTTAACCCTATAAGCTCTCAAAGCTCAACTAATCAACACTAACTTTAGCAAAGCTAATACAATATTAATTGCTAACAAATAGTAACCTATATACTTTTAGGAAAATAGGAATATTTATCAAATATTCCAACATTCTCCCCCTTGATGCTAAAGACACTCATGCAAGAGTTCTTTAAGCATCACAAAATTGGAAGAAAATATTTTTCTTACGTTTCCTCCAATCTTGAATCAAGAAATCAGAATTTATAAAAAACTTGTGGTGGCACTCCTTCCACTCTTCATGTGGGATCTCCTTCATCTTTGTTGCTACTCTTTCCTGCAAGTAACCGAGTGCCCTCTTTTGATGAGCTACTCCCCCTTCATCAAAAGCTTCTTCAAAAAATGACATTCCCATAATGTCACATGTATTGGTTCTCACTAACCAATCTAGCACATTTCTTTCATTATTCTTTCTATGATCTTCAAACCATATTTCATCTCCTAATACTCCTCCTGAGTATGTAATATGCATTGGAATTTCATTCATCTTTGATGTTGCTCCTCCATAACGCAAATGCTTGAGTGCCATCTTTTGTTGATTAGCTCTCCCTTCAACAAAAGTCTCTCCTCTTGTGGTTTTTAGCAACCACTCTCTTACATCTTGATCATGATGGTCTTTAAACCATACTTTCACATTTTGATCATCTTTTACATCTTCATCACTAAACAATACTCCACATGAGTATTTACAATTAATCATCTCACATAGATGATTATACCATACAACTCTTTCAGATATTTCTACACAAAATATCACAAAAAATATGGCCATCCAATGACCAATTACATATGCAACATAAAGTTGCTCCTCACACAAATGTTCTCTCAAAACAATGGCTTTACAATATTCCTTCTCCCAAGGAATTTTAAACACATCATTTGGATCCATGTGACCCAAGTTCTTCATTACTGTCTTCGCTCCAAGAAGACTCTTCATCAAAGTTGTCTCAATGAGACAATCACCTTTAAATAATACCTTTGGAAGACATTCTCCTTTCTTTTCATACTTGCTCACAAAAAACAAATCATTAATCATAAAAATATTACCTTCACTATGATTGGTGCTTCCCATAAAGCTGCTTTGTGGCAATTCTCCTTCATTGTATGTTGCTTCAAGAGCAACCATCAACTCTTCACTAAGAGTTCTCCTCCTTTGTTCAAGCCATGTTGGTGTGTTGAAACACCATTCATCCAAGCAATCATTCATTGTTGCTTTATTAAAACAAATATTTTTCTGCAATGTAGTCACTCCAAGTGAGTGATCTCCATCCACAATTGTCTCTTCAAGACAATTCTCAATCTCCTTTGATGATGCCTCCATTTCACCATGAAGTTCATCAATGACTATCTCCCTATTTTCTAGCTCCTCTTTGAGATAGTTTTCCTCATACAAAATAGTTTTCACTCCTGATGAGTGATCTTCAATCATGAGTGATGTTTCCTTGGCCATTACAACAAGAAAATTAGTAGTCACATTGATATTTTCTGTTTCTATCTTATTTGCTTTCTCACTTTTCTTCTCCCAAATGAGATAATCTTTTGTGCTCTTTTCTTCACACAACATATTGTCATCTTTGAGATTCACAAAATCTCTCTTCACATAACCTTCTTGGACCGATGGACAAGAAGTATCTCTATTTGTCACTCCTGATGAGTGATCTTCACAATTGAGCATGAAACTTATAGTCTTCATCTCCTCTTCATCAACAATGTTATGGGAATCAACATCCCATACTTCTTGTGAATCAATCTCATCTTTATATTTATCATTTTCTTCCCCCCTGTAGAGGAACAATTTTATCATCTCCTTCAAGGAGATTTTTAGTTGCTCTTTCAAGAGAGCACACAACCATTCCAAGTGAATGGTATTCAAGCCAATGGTCTTCCTTGAACATTGCTTTTCCAATATCATGCCAAAAATCTTGGTTGAGGTCATTTTCATCATTATTCTCATCCATGAGAATTTTAGGTGCATTCTCCATAATACACTCTTCATTTGTCTCTGCTTTATGTGAGTGGTATTCAACTATGCAACACTCCATGATGAGGGTTTCTCCATCATTATCTGCTTTATTCTCCTCCATGAGAATTGTAGATGCTTTGTTCATGAAGCATTCTGCAACAAATAACTGATGTGGTGTCTTCTCCATAAGACACTCTTCTTCATATGTCTCCTCCATGAGACATTCTTCATCATACATCACCTCATCTAGGTGATATGCAAGCAAGGAACACTCCAATGTGAGTGTTTCTCTTCCTTCAACTTCAAATTCTGCTTCCACTTTTGAATGATCTTCACAACAAGATCTTTGAGCAATTGTCTTGTCATTGAGACATTCATCCTTTTTGCTATCAATGTGAATGATTTCAAAGCATTCCATTCCTGCAAACAATTCATTAGTACAATTTTTCTTTTCATATTTTTCTCCTCCTAAAAGAAATAATTGACTATTACAATTTTCCATGCCATTACAAGACATGTCTGCAACTATGGGTGTCTCACAATAACTCTCTCCAATGAGAGCTATACAAGGCTCCTTCGCCTTCTCATCCTCTTCTCCATGAAGGGATTCCGCATCTTCGGCTCTTTTCTCTTCAAGAAGTTCATCATCACTCTCTTCGTCACACATGTCGTCCTCTTCAAGGAAGAATTCAGCATCATAAGAATGTATGTATTCTTCAAATGACCTACCTTCATATGAGCCTTCACAAGAGTCTTCAAAAGCTCCTGCAAAAGGATCTAACTCAGAAACTTCTTCAAGGAAGCAAGGCTCCTCCTTGCTTAAACAATCTTCTTGATTGTCACTCATGACTTTATGGGTGTCTACATCAAACCCATAAGCATCCTTCAACACTTGCCATGCCACTGTAGCTGATTTACAATTGGCTATGAGAGGAAAAACACTCTTTTCCATTCCTCTCCTCAAATCCATAAGGGCTAAGCAATTTTCATATTGCTTCCCTTTCATATCTTTACTCTCATCTCCTTGTAGCTTGTTCCATGTGGGTTCCTCATATCCTTCTTCGACTATATCCCAAAACCCTTTTGCAATCAATAAAGTCTTCATCTTAATTGCCTAGAATTGATAGTCTTTACCATAAAAAACTGGCACCTTCACATATTCAAACTTGGTGTCCATTTTGTAAATGTCCAATCATCAATATTCCATCACAATATTTAACCCTTCAACGGGGTTCCAAGGGGCAGCGCCCCTGGCGTGCCACCCCCGTCACGAGACGGGGAGTCCAAAATTTTCTAGAAGCACTAAACGGGTGCTCCAGAAGGCTTCCCGTCAATTTTCTTACCTCACTTTTGATGCAAAAAATATCCCTCTTTTAAAGCCTTTTTACAAGGATTGCCTCTAGGACAATTGTGCCAATCACTTACAAAAATTGCCTCTTAGGCAATGTTTCCTCTTTTTTATTTTTAACAAAATTTCACCTATCAAAGCGTGAAAATTTTACATATATTTCCTCTTAGGAAATGCCTTTTATCCAAAAATTTTGACAAATAGTTTCCTTTTCATTTTCAAAATTTTCTATTTTTTAAATGCTAAATTTTTTAAATTTTAATCAATTTTTTAAGCAAAAAAAAAAAAAATTTCTGCCGCGTGTGGGGTTCGACCTTGCGACCTCCCGCGGCCAAGCTTGGCGCTAGCCCAAATAACCAGTCAGGCTAGCGCGTCCGATGGGTACAGAAGGCGACTGCATTCTATTTAAACCCTCCGTTGCGCCATTGCTTAAAAAATTTAGGACTTTTTGTCCCACATCCGTCACGTGGACGGATTTAGAGGATTTAAAAGCCCTTTGTCGCGTGTTAGTTCTCGATTGCCTATGGGCAATCAGGACCGAGATGATTTTGCTCGGCTGAACGGTGGTCCATGGGCGCGCCACATGGCGGGGTTGATCACTACCACGTGTCACGTCCGATTGGTGCCACTTGTTGGCCATCGATCTTCTCACCTCCATGTCACCACTTCGCACCGCCACATGTCCTGCTAACATGCTACCACACATCGCCATGTGTCCTGCTCGCATGCTGCCACGTGTTCAGTTCTAGCCAGTATCTACCTCAGTTTGCGTGCTAGCTCCAATCAGTCAGGTCCTGCTCCTCAGGATCCGTGCCATTACGGGCCGCTCCTCGACCTCTACGGGTTTCTCCTCAGGATCTATGCCTCATCGTGCCTCCTCAGCTCTGATACCAATTGAGAAACCTTTATTCGTTCTATTAATCAAAGATAATTTACAATCTTATATAGGCTTTAAGAAGCCACAATATACTCCAACAAACTAATTCGTAATTATCCTAAGCCTAGAATAGCTGAAACAACTCCCAACATAGGTTGATGACACACCCACAAAAATAGTCAAATCTAACTTAACCCTATAAGCTCTCAAAGCTCAACTAATCAACACTAACTTTAGCAAAGCTAATACAATATTAATTGCTAACAAATAGTAACCTATATACTTTTAGGAAAATAGGAATATTTATCAAATATTCCAACATCCCTATTAATTTGAATCTAAACTTCTAAAAATATTTCCTTCAAACACAACACATGATTTTCTTACCTCAACTAAAATATATGTCAAATTTTATTTTTATGGAAGAAACATGATTTGAAAAATATCACTCCCCTATTTATATAGTTGACTTCATTGGGTCCATGTCCCATCAATACTACTTAGATTACTTCATATGACTAGATTTTAAGCTCTCTAAATATTAAACAAAATGGTGCAATAATCATCCAAATCAAACAATTTTACACAAAGATATGGTTCCCAAAAAATGAGAATTTTTCTAAATATCTTTGTCAAAATTCTACAATTCACAAAATAATTCTACTTTGATAGAATAACTACTCTGATACCACTTGTTAAGAACCTTTGATTCTCATAAAAATAAAAGCTTCCATAATATTATAAATATTAAACAAATCAACCACAATGATTAATTCCAATTATAGATAAGATGTAATAATACCCTTCAGGTAGGACAACACCAATGTTATTTCTTAAGGAAGGAACCACTCCACAAAAACTTCCAAAATGAGAAGCCACTCTATGAAAAAACAATTACAAGAGAATACTTTATATGATTGATGATGATTACAATGATAGTATCCCTTTTATATATCCATATTTTAATGCTACTTTGGGGAGCTAACTCCTAAACCCTTATCCCACTCATTAATATAATATAATATAATATTATAATATAATCAATCTTGGATTATCCATATACAATATAATACCATATCCATATAATGTATGCTTGAAAGGTCCATGGTATCCTCTTCTTTGTAGACTCTTTATTGTAAGAATATTACTTTGGAGTGCTAACAAAATAAATGTTGAGGCCTTGGGAAGGGCTTCTTATGTGTTAAGATATTAAAAACTTTATTTTATTACTCACTCAAACTCAGATCTATGTACATATATCTATAAATACAATGGCACGTCTCTTGGTTATAATGAGAGACTCTTGGTGTTTCACCTTTTCTATTTGTTCAACTTCTGTCAACCTCTCGTGAGGTGTAAATTATTTAACATCAAATAATGTAATCATTATATGACATCCCTTACTTATTACATTATTTTTTATAGCAAATATTTGAAAGTGTTAATCATGGCCAAAAATTTAACTTTACAAAAAATTACTACCTGCCCTTAATTTTGAGGGTAGTAAAAATAAAATTGTGGTCTGAATCTAGCTTTGGTGTTGGATTTTTCTCTTGCTCTAATATTGGCTCTAGCTCTAGCTTTGGTTTAGGCTTTGGATTTGGCTTTGTCTTGGGCTCAAGATTTGGATCTAACTTTGGATCTAGATTTGGCTTTGGCTTGGGATATTTCCACCATACATTAATAATCTTCCATGAGATGTTTCACTACATGCTCTATCACTACAAGCTTTCTAATCATATCTTGGATCACATGTATAAATTTTAATACAAAAGTCATGCATATCTTATTTTTAATCCTTCCTAAATAACCCTAAGATTACATTGGTTCTTAGGAAAAATTAAATTTGATAAACAGTAACCATCACTGTGGTCAACCACCAAAATTTATCTTATCCTTAAATCCTTATGAGAATAAAATATTCTTTTGTAGAATCCATTCAACTTTTCTTTCATTTTGTCCCATTTTATCACATCCATCCATCCACAATCAACATGTACTTTATTTTCCATTTTATTTTTATGTCAATAATATTATTGAGAGATTATTTTCACCACAAATCTCATAGGGATGTAGATCCTTAGCTATCACATGTCTTGATCATCCACAATGATTGCAAATTATTTTAGGAGCTTCATATGTTTCTTTTTTCACAAACTTGGTTTCACCACTTCCTTATTGACCATAATAACCAAGGTATTATGCTTGGTTTTATGGGATTTATTATGCCTTACCCATTACTTCCCAATCCCATGCCATTATATCCCATTATTTTTATTAATTTTGATCCAATACCTTTGGTTTGCTTTTCAAAGCACCTAATCTCTTCAACATCACTATGTTATTCAACAACATGGTCTTTTTCATGGCTAATACCACTAACACCAAAAACATTCAAACACCCAAACTCTTCATCATCACTATACTCTTTAATAACACAACTTTATCATGACTGACAGAATCAACAAGATTGAGTATGAGATCATGATGCTCATATTCAATGCAAACGCCAGTTTATCAACAATGTTCAAATTGTCAAGATCACAAGAAAAATATATCCTTTGGACTATGATATTAAACACTTGATTTTATTACTCACTCAACATCGAATATATGCGCATAAATTTATACATACAATGGTATGTCTCTTGGTTATCTCAAGAAACTCTTGGTGATTTATCTTCTCTAATTATTCAACTTCTCTCAACTTCTCGTGAGGTACATTATCTAATATCAAATAATGTAATAATTATCTAGCATTATGACCAAAAATTCTATCAAGATAAATCATTAAGATTAGGAAATTTTGATTGTTCTAAATTCTCATATATCAACTTGATCCAAACCAACTCATCCATTCTATACTGAAAGTCACTACATTGGGAATTTTACCATTTTGGAAGGTTATAAAACAATTTGAATTAGCCAACTAAAGCCTTCTAAAACCCCTAAAATATTGAGAAGTAAAGGAGGATTTATTTGCTCCAAGAGTGAGCTATTAGCAAGGACCAATGGTATTGTAGGAGTAAAGTGCTAGCAAACACTAGTGAAGTGCTAGCAAACTAAAGCAATTTTCTCATCTCCTATAGGGAATTGCTCATGGATAAGTGGAGGTAAAAAGAGAAGCATGAATCTCGAGGAAGATATTTTTAAAATTATATTTTGGCATGTAATAGTACCTTAAACTATTGTAGAAAACTTCTAAGTCCTTTAGGGACATATTTGTATTCATGATATTTATGAAAATTAATGTCTTTTGCTTTCCATCAGTGGCATTGCCCTCATGGATTATGGAATGCATAGTGATTGTGGCACAACCCTCTTGTCCATATTTTCATTCCTCTTACAATTTCAACTCATATGAATCATACTACATTTTTGCTATTAAAATTCTTCATGTATTGACGAATCACACACTCTCCTTGCTACTGTTTTGTTCATATTTACTTTCAATATCTTGCAGTCTAAACTTCATAAATTTTTTAATGTATTTTAATTTCCACATTTACTTTTCATATTTTATATTCTCACATTTAAATTCATTCAATTAGATTATATTAGTTAGTTTTTTGCGAGGATAGTGGCAAGCCAACCTAAATTTAGAGGTTGAAATGGGCTTGTCCCTTCTATCTAGCTTTGTTAAAACTAGAATTAAGGGTGCATAAGAAGTCTCACAATTCCCCATTTTAACATATTTTTTGGCATGTCTAATAGGACACTCATCCTTTTTGTCCTCCGTTGACTAAATTTCTTAATTTTGGTACCAAATTTACATTCTACCACAAGTAGGAAGCAATTGGTCTAATTTTGAAGAATTTTTACCAAGTGCTCATTTAGAAAGTGGTTCACTTGAAACTTGGAGTGATTCACTCCCCTTAGGACCAATCACTTAAAAGACAAAAAAATAATATTTAAGTCAAAATTTGAGAACTATTCATTTGACTAATCTAGTGACTCACTCATAATATGGAGAAAATTTTCAAGCCAAATCTAGAGCAATTCACTAGGGCTAGGGACCTAATCCCAAATTGACCTCTATTTTTACATCTTTTTATTATTATTTATTTGTCTAGTTTTGTAGGTTTTTTGTGAACGATAACTCTAATACAAACTTTAAAATTATAATTTTTGTAATGAAGGCAAGAAAGATAGTAGCAAATATAAAATTTTTATTTCTTTTATATTCAAATTTGCACTTGCCCTAGGTAGAAATCATATAGGATAAAATTGGGAAATGTTTTTCAAATCCTCACCCAAAAAAAGATTCATTGCAAAATAGGAGTGATTTGCTTTGTTTAAGACCAATCACCTACAAAATGTCCAAATTTTTTTGAATTCCAATATAGCTAGAAACTTGTTGTAGATAGCTAGCGATTTGCTCTAGAATGACAAAATTTTTCATGTGGAATTCAATGAGCATTTCACTTGGGTTTTGGGGAGCTGTTTTCTTGGAAGGTCAAGAAATATTCCTAACTCCAAGAAGAGTGATTTACCCAAGAATTGAAGATATTCACTCTAGGTGATTCGCTTAGCCCTTAACTCATTAAATTTTCTATTCACAATCTCTATGAGAGATTTGCTCTAGCTATGTAACGATTCACTCCAACTAGTGATCAATTCCCTAGATAATTTTCTTATAAAAAATTAAATTTGACCTTAAAACTCTATCCATGTAGGTATATACATATGTGACCTCAAACTTATGAATGCATTTTCAAAATTATGAAAATCAGGTAAAGAAATTCAATTGATAGAATTAATTGCATATTAATAGAGGAACATGAAATGGAAAAAAGGAGCAAATTGTTGTGTGGGTGCATTAAGATTACGAGATCAAGGAAAATCCTTTGTCTATTCCTGATTCATCAAAAGGAAAGATCCCAATGGCTGATTAAGTAATTCAAAATATTACATCCTAGGATATTACATCTTTAAGTTTCATTTATAGTTACTTTTTTCCTCTTGCTAATCAAACCTAGGCTTATATAGGCCCTACCTTGATTCACATTAATTCCTTCTATGGAATTCCATTCAATGTGAATAATCCTTTAAATAATCCATTCCTGGCATCCTTTAACAATATGAACATTGTAAGTCAAACTCTAATGTATAACATACAAATCAATCCTCTTAAGAGTATGACTTCATCTCAAAGCCCACATGGATGTAACATGTCCAATATAGCAATCTCATCATTTGGGCAACTAGTGCCACCATATGCAAGCTCTCAAGGATAAAATTTTATTCCTAATAAAGGCTAAGATTTTTCTTAGAATCTATAAGTATTAATTGGTCAAATGGGGATGTAAGGAGCTCAAGGAAACCCCTAGGCTAAATGTCACCTTAATCCAATTAGGCACTATAGAATCTACAACAATGCTTACCTATTTAAAATCAATAAATCCCTTAATAAGGCTTGTAATATCCTCATCTACTCCCAAATATATAAACCCATCAAAATCAAAAAGGGTATTGTCTTAATCCATCTCTTTTTTATGATTAGAACCACATTTTATACCAAAATATTAGGCTGCATACTAGTATACTTAGGGTTTTCCAATACAAAATATTCTTCAAATGCCTCCATAATTGACATATGCAACTCCACCTCAAGGTTATGCAATATATCTGTATTCGATATAGTATGGTCAACCTCCATAAAAAAACCTAATGTCTCAACTATGTAGACCTTAAAATTAGATTCCTAATTGGATCTATCAAGGGCCATCAAATCTAAGTGTCTTTTCTCCCATCCCACTTGCTAGTATGAAAGAATTACTACCTTTGATGGAAGTGGGAACAATATGACATTGGATCACCTAAATGAGTTGTTTATGCTTAAATTAATTCATTGAATTTAAGATAAATATTTTGGTTCATTTAATTATCTATTCATTGTATGATAAAGTTTCTTTATGGTATAGAGGGTTAAGAAATTGATAATTATATTACAAGGTGGGTATAAATTATGGAACCTTCAATGCATAGATTCGATACTATAGGTAATGTGTATTCTATTTTATGTCAATTGAATGCTATGCAAAGGCATCCTCAAAAACATATTCATGATTATAACACTAGGTTTATGAGAACCTTACATTTAATTCCTCCAAATATAATATGACTTAGCGTTAGTAATTTGTAATTCTAATCACGTCACTTTAGTTGTAGCCTTTAAATAAGTGGCCTACATAGAAGATGTTTTAATTAGGAAAATTAACACCTATCACACCTATGGCCTATAAAATATATGTCACCAAAACCCACCAATTCTTGGATTTACACTCCATATTATCCATTTTGAGTGTTTAGTCATCTGCCAACTCAACCTTTTCTCCATATAATCTCTACGTCAAATATATTGTAAGTTGTTGCCTTCCATTCTCAATTGCTAGCTCTACCTACTCTATCACAAACCAATGATCATATTAATACTATTGTAGAGTAACATAAGCTCAACAGTAAAGAGATATTTATTGTGGTAAAGGTCTTAAAAAAATAGAATAATATAGAAAATACACAATAGCAATAGAATAGTAGATAACAACAACAACACAATTGACAACCTAGAAAATCCCTTATCTTACCAAATACCAAGTACTATGACAAGGTGTTAATTAGGGTACAAATTAGGGTTAGAACAATATGGTAAAGCCAATTTAGAAATTAACATATTATGGTATTTTCCATGTAATGCAAGGCACAATCCCATGGATTGTGTGGTAAATATTAGATATTTATAAACCAAATAGTATGATCAACAATGTTAATATCAATAGGATGGTATGCTAGGTCAAATGGAACCAATAATGAATCAACTCACCTATCAGTAGTCTATCATGAACCAACTAATATATCAAGTTTAAAAATAGTAGATGGTCCGTACCTTACCAAATGTTGACAATATAGTTTTTTCCAACTTCAATGCAGTTGAAGGGGACGAAGATCACACATTTTAGGATAATTTCATATGTGAAAATAAATAGGGATTTGGTACTAGGAAAAAATAAAAGCAACAAAAGAGCATGCATGAGCACAAAAAATAGGTTGAGGTGAACAAAAACACCACAATTCTTAGGAGGTAAATGAAGAACATGTGCTTATACTGAGAGGGGGTGAACAGTATAAGATAAAATTTTTACTTTTTAATCCATATGATAACATCATTAGTATTAAAACAATAAGCATTACACAAAACATCACACACATGAGAGACATGATTTAACGTGGTTCACCCAATGTGGGCTACTCCACGGAGAAAATATTCCTTATAAATTTTCTCAATAAATTCTTTTGGGAATCAATTCCCTATTACAATGTTTATGGACCTCTGTCCAAAGGAGACACCAATCCCCTTGCTCTAATTTGTGGATCTCTATCCATAGGAGAACTCTTTCTCCTCTGCTCTGGTTGGTGCTCTTCTAGAAGACTTCTACCCCCACTGCACTGGCTTGTGGATCTCTCTCCATTGAAGACCTTTGTCCTCACTGCCCTAGCTAATGGATCTCTATCCACTGGAGACTATTGTCCTCTACTCTGTCACCACTAAAATCCTGCTCTAACTCTACTCAATATCTGTCTCAAATCTACACTAAACATTGTCCTTGGTCTAGCACAAATCTGCTCACAAATCTATCTCCTTCTGTCACAAATCTGCTCTCAAGTCTTCACCAAGACTTACCTCAAATCTGTCCAACAAGTCTTCACCAAGACTTGCCTCAAATCTGTCCAACAAGTCTTCACCAAGACTTACCTCAAATCTGTCCACAAGTCTTCACAAATACTTGCTCAAATTTTTCCAACAAGTCTTCACCAAGACTTGTCTCAAATCTGCCCAACAAGTCTTCACCAAGACTTACCTCAAATATATCCTTAAGCTTTCACAAAAGCTTACTCAAATTTGTCCTTAAGTCCCCTCTAGGACTTACTCAAATATGTCCTTAAGTCCCCTCTAGGACTTACTCAAATATGTCCTTAAGCTTTCACAAAAGCTTACTCAAATCACTGCAAAACTTGCATACAAAACTCAACTTAATCTATTTTAGAAAACCTCTTCAACACACAAACAAGTTTCACTCAGAATCTTGTTTAACCTTAGAAACATATAGAGAATGATCAAAGACTCAATATGTTTCACACTCACTAGGTTTTGTACCCAATAAAAACACTCTTTCAAATCAATTCAGAAATAAAGTATAATTTGTTTCACAAAACTTGAACTATCACTCCAATGCTTTCAATCAATAATGCTCATCCAACTTCACTCAAACATTCACTCAATGAAACACAACTTGCTTACAAACCCTAACCAAGTGTTTCACTATACTTCCAACAACTCACACTATGGATCTCAAACCTTGACTCAAGATGATTCCAATTTCACATAACAATGATACTCATGTTCTTTCACAAACCCTAGCTCAAGATAGTTCTCAATCTCTAAATCAATGTTCTTTCAACATTCACCAATCATGCATATGAAAACTCACTCAAACATTTCCAACAATGCTTATCAAACAATCCTTTTCACTCCAACTTTGCATTTCACAACATTCAATTCAATAATATTTCAATCATAAGGAAGATGTGCCCATACCTTTTGTTTTTATGGAGATATGTCTTCAAAACCTGTCTTAATCACAATCAAATCCTCTTTGCCAATTTCAAGGTTAGATAGCAATAACCTATCTCAAAATCTCCACACAAATATTCTCCTCAATAGTTATTTCACCATACAAAAATATCAAGTCTCAAGTACACCTTATAATCTCCAAACTTCTCAAAATATAATTAGAAAATATTCAAATAACTCACTTTCACAATAATTCACTTCAGAATTTTAATGCATAGAATAATCAAAATTACTTCCTTATATCTCCCTACTCAAAAATGCATTTTCAAAATAATTAACACCACTATTTAGAAATATAACAATGCAATTTTTAAACCAAAATTTAAATCATTCAACATTTTTAACCATGGAAAAAATAATATTTATTTCAACCACCTTATATCTCCTCAAGGTGCATACCATACAACTTTAGACCAAGCACAATTTATAAATTTAAAAATTTAAATACCTTTTGGCATGCTACCTCGGTGGGATTCGATCCCCTGTCATGCTACCACCAGTGCCCTAGCCATGGCCTAACTGCCGTGTGAGCTAGGTGCTCACTTGAGACACAAAAGCACCTCATGCACTTTGTTCCTCCACTTGGTACCGAAACAAAAAATAAAAACTTTTGCCCCTTCGTTGTCATTGGGACTCGAATGTGAGACCTCCGCTCACCCAATGATTTACACAGCCATGCCTTGCCACTAGCCCAACCACGTGGTTGGTGATAAGGCTTTGAGCCTTAGTCGATTTATCCTCCATGTTTTTCTACCACCTTTTTAAAATTAACAATCTCTTGCCTTATGCGCTCATGAATTCACACCAAACTTTAGCCAATATTCACACATGCATTAATTTAGAGACTTGCCTTAATGTTACAAGTCTTATGGTATAAATACCATACTCTTTTTCTTCGAACGTTGATGGGGGAAATTTATTTAAATATTTTTGCACCCAACCCTAACTTAGGGTTTAATTAATTTATTTTATAAATTAATTTATAATATAAATATTATAAATAATTTATAAATAACCTTAGGCATTATTTTTAAACATTAATATTATAATAATAAATATTATAATATTATTTCCTTTGGGCCTAGGTATCTCCTTCCTTTAGGGTATTTAACCAACCTTTTGACCAATCATGTGATGCTTTTAAACCAAATCTCTTGGGCTTAAAATATAAATATTTTAACCCTCCTTTTTCCAAATCCTTGCACTGATCACTAACATTGACTCTTGACATCAATGACAACACAACTACTCAAAATTTCCAACAATCTCCCCCTTTGTCATTGATGGCAACCATTTTTCCTTAACCATTCCTTTTTCTTTTTCTAAATCTGCTCCCCTTGAGAAACTGCTCCCCCTAATTGAATGCTCTCCCCTAACTCAAATCTCTCCCCCTTTGTCATCAATGGCAAAGGGCCACCTTTGGGGCTAAAGATAAGACTCTTAGCTCAGCCCCCTCCCCACCTCCTCTCCTTGAGGTGGTTAATTTTGGGGTGGGAGTAGAACTACTCCCAATTTTCCTTGAAGATACTCAAAAGTCTCTTTCGGAAGTGGCTTAGTGAAGATGTCCACAATCTGCTCCTTTGTAGTAACATATTCCAACCTGACCTACTTATCTGTCACCTGCTCTCTCAGAAAATGATATTTGATCAGAATGTGCTTGGTCCTAGAGTGCATCACCAGATTCTTTGAGATATTTATAGCACTTGTATTATCACACAGTATGGGAATAGGGTGATCATGCTTTATCTTGAAGTCCTCTAAAGTTTACTTCATCCATAATACCTATGTACAACAAGCAACTACTGCAATATACTCTACCTCTACTGTGGATAAGGATATTGATGCCTGTTTCTTACTTAACCAAGAGACTAAATAGTCTCCAAGAAAGAATGCTCCTCCACTTGTGCTTTTTCTGTCATCAATGCTGCCAGCCCAATCTGCATCTGTATATGTTGTGAGAGTGAAATTGTCACTTTTGGGGTACCAGAGCCCAAAATCCATAGTCCCTTTTAAATACCTGAGAATCCTCTTTACTGCTACTACATGTGTCTCCTTGGGTGCTGCTTGAAACCTTGCCACTAGTCCCACTACCTGCATTATATCTGGTCTTGTAGCTGTGACATATAGTAAGCTACCAATCATAGATCTGTACAATTTTTGATTTGCCTCAGGAGATTCATCATCTTTACTTAACTTGCATCCTGTAACCATGGGGGTACTCACTGGTTTGCAATATTCTAACTTGAATTTCTTTAGCATCTCTTTTATATACTTGGTTTGTGAAAGAAATACACCTTTCTTTGATTGTGAAATCTGAAGTCCAAGAAAGAAGGACAACTCACCAAGCATTGACATCTCAAATTCATTTTGCATGCTCTTTGCAAATTTTTGACACATCTTATCATTGTTACCTCCAAAAATGATATCATCCACATAAACAACCACAATTAGTAAGTCATTCCCTTCATTCTTGATGTATAAGTTACTGTCCACTATTCCTTTCCTGAAACCCTATTCCTGAAGGTACTTATCCAATCTTGAGTACCAAGCTCTAGGAGCTTGTTTTAGTCCATAAAGTGCCTTCTTCAATCTGCATACATAGTCTGGTTTATCAGTTAAGTTGAATCCCTCTGGCTGCTCAATATAAACCTCTTCTTCTAGGACACCATTTAGAAAGGCTGATTTAACATCCATCTGATATACTTTGAAGTTTTTGAAACTTGAGAAGGCTAAGAACATTCTTATAGCTTCAAGTCATGCAACTGGAGCAAATGTCTCATCAAAATCAATTCCCTCAACTTGTGCATAACCTTTGCATACTAATCTTGCTTTGTTTCTGACTACCTGACCATCTTCATTTAACTTGTTTTTGAATACCCATTTAGTGCCAATCACATTCTTACCTTTTGGTCATGGGACAAGTTCCCAAGTCTTACTTTTCTCTATTTGATCTAGTTCCTCATTCATTACCTTAATCCAAAACTCATCTTCACTTGCCTCATTGAAATATTTTGGCTCAATTTTAGATAACAAAGAGAAATTTGCTTGCTCATTTGATGCTATTACCCTTCTCCTTGTCTGTCTCTCATCTGGATTCCCAATGATTAGATCTCTTGGATGATTTTTTTGTACATACCTGGATGGAGTCTTAGGAAAAAGTCTTTGTGTTTCTTCTTCTTCTTCTTCTAATTCTTCACGTAACTCTTCTTGACAACTTTCATCTTCTTGATACACAATTTCTCGAATTGGTTCTCTTGACCCTATCTTCTCATCAACTATTACATTTATACTTTCTATAATAGTACGTGTCCTTTTGTTATAGCATCTATAGGCTTTTCTCTTAGTGGAATAGCCAAGAAAAATACCCTCATCACATCTTGAGTCAAACTTACCCAAATTTTTCTCTTCTCGTCTTATGTAACATTTGCTTCCAAAATTTTTGAAGTACTTTATAGTGGTTGGTCTTCCTTTCCAAAGCTCATATGGAGTTTTGTGATGGTTTACTCTTACTTGAGCTCTATTGATGATATATATTGTTGTATGTACTGCCTCTTTCCAAAAACCATCTAAAATCTTAGACTCATTTAACATGGCTCTGGCCATATTTTCAACTATCCTATTTTTCCTTTCAACTACCCCATTTTGTTGAGGAGTTCTTGCTGTTGAATATTCTCTTTTGATCCCATGTTGTTCACAAAAGTCTATGAATTCATTTGAGGTAAATTCTCCTCCTCTATCTGATCTTAAACCCTTAATCCTTTTACCTATTTCATTTTCCACTAATTCTTTAAAAGCTTTAAACTTCTCAAGAGCTTCTAACTTTTCTTTCAAGAAAGCTACCCAAATCATTCTGGAATAATCATCTATAAATAATATAAAGTAACTTTCACCTTGTAAACTCTTTGTCCTTGTAGGACCACATAGGTCAGTGTGCACTAGTTTCAATGGCTCAGATGACATAAATCCTTTTGACTTGAAACTTGTTCTAGTTTGCTTCCCATGCTGACATTGCGAACAAATTGTGTTTTGTGGCCTTTTTAGCTTGGGTAAATCTCTGACAGCCTGCTTGTTGCTTATGTTCACTATGTTGTCAAAGTTCAAATGACCCATTCTTCTATGCCACAACCAACTCTCATCTTCTTGTGATAGAAAACACTTTTCTCCTTTAATCTCACTTAGCATGTAGAGGTTGTTTGTAGTTCTATTTGCATTTGCAATAAGTTTTCCAGTTTTAGACTTTCTAATCTCACACCTACTTGGATGAAAAGTAACTATGTGCCCTTGATCACAAAGTTGGCTTACACTTAGTAGATTGTGCCTCAACCCCTTGACATACAATACATTCTCTATTTTTGTTTTTCCATTATCTAAACTCAAGGTTCCTTTTCCACAGATTTTTGTTGATCCATTGTCACCAAATTTAACTGATCCTCCATCAGTTTCCTTGAGTACAAGAAATTTACTTTTGTCTCCTGTCATATGACTAGAACAACCACTATCAAGAAACCATTGTTTTCCCTTATCTTGAACATGAAGAGTTGTTTGTACTAACATTGATCTAACTTTCTCATGCTCTTTTCTCTCTCTCCTAATTGTTGAAGTTGTATTCTTTTTACTTGACTCAAGAAATACCATTTTGCACCATCTAGCCTTGTGCCCAAAATTATTGTATTTATAACATATGACATCATCATTCATAAGAGGTGCAAAAGAATTGAAATTTCTATTAACATTATTTTTCACATAACTAGTGCAATGTGCAGCTCTATGACCATATTTGTTACATGAAAAGCAATAGCCATGGAAGAGATTATGTAACCTGTTTGAGTGCCTTGGAAAATATGGTCGAGTGCTTCTCCTTTTGTTGTTCTTGTGATTAACTCTCGTCCATGGTTCTTCTTTGCCCTCTTCTTTCCTGATGTCTTTTCCTTCCAGAGTATTAGTATGAGTCACGCGCTTATCCTTGTTTGATGTCTCTATTTCTTGAGAGCTTGACTCCTCTTTCTATTTCCCTAACTTTATATCTTGTCGTAACTTGGTCTTTTCAACTTCATTCCTTAGAGAGACAATTTTTGCTTCCAATATTTCACACTCTATTTCCCTTGCTCTTAATAGATCTATCATATCCTATTCAATTTTATTTCCTTCTTCTACCTTTATCTTGAGTTATGTGAGACTCTGTAGAAGTTCCATCTTTGCTTCTTCATCCTCTTGAATTTGATCCTTCAAACTTGAGTTCTTCTTTCTAACCTTTTCCAAGTTCTTGAGAGCAAAAAAGAATTCCTCTTTTATGTCGATCATGGTCTCTTCTTCATTCTCTAAAATCATGTGTGTTCCTATTGGATCTTCCTCCAAGTTGTTAGTCTTTTCATGGAGAGACCCTCTCTGATACCAATTGAAGAACATGCGCTTATATTGAGAGGGGGGTGAACAATATAAGATAAAATTTTTTGCTTTTTAATCCATATGATAACATCATTAATATTAAAGTAATAAGCATTACATAAATCATCACACACATGAGAGACATGATTTAACATGGTTCACCCAATGTGGGCTACTCCACGAAGAAAATATTCCTTATAAATTTTCTCAATAAATTCTTTTGGGAATCAATTCCCTATTACAATGTTTATGGACCTCTATCCAAAGGAGACACCAATCCCCTTATCTGATTTGTGGATCTCTATCCATAGGAGAACTCTTTCTCCTCTGCTCTACTGGTGCTCTTCTAGAAGACTTCTGCCTCCACTGCACTGGCTTGTGGATCTCTCTCCATAAGACCTATTTTCCTCACTCAGAAGACCTTTGTCCTCACTGCCTTGGCTAATGGATCTCTATCCACTAGATACTGCTGTCCTCTACTCTATCACCACTAAAATCCTACTCTAACTCTGCTCAATATCTATCTCAAATATTCACTAAACACTATCCTCGATCTAGCACAAATCTTCTCATAAATCTATCTCTAGCTCTAGCATAAATCTACTCTCAATTTCAATTTAAATTTATCCTTAATTATAAATTAAGTCTTAAATCAAATCTTCAAGTCTTCACCAAGACTTACTCAAATCTAAGCTTTCACAAGACTTACTCAAATCTTATTTACAAGATTTAAATTAAGCTTACAAAATTATTAACTTTAAGTAGAGACTTACTCAATCTGTCCTTAAGCTTTCACAAAAGCTTATTCAAATAATTTCAAAACTTGCATACAAAACTTAACTTAATCTTTTCAGAAAACCTCTTCAACACACAAACAAGTTTCACTCAGAATCTTGTTTAACCATAGAAACATATAGAGAATGATCAAAGACTCAATATGTTTCACACTCACTAGGTTTTGTACTCAACAAAACACTCTCTCTCTTTCAAATCAATTCAAAAATAAAGTATAATTTGTTTCACAAAACTTGAACTATCACTCCAATGCTTTCAATCAATAATGCTCAACCAACTTCACTCAAACATTCACTCAATGAAACACAACTTGCTTACAAACCCTAACCAAGTGTTTCACTATACTTCCAACAACTCACACTATGGATCTCAAACCTTGACTCAAGATGATTCCAAATAACAATAACAATATCTAACAATCATGTTCTTTCAACATTCACCAATCATGCATATGAAAACTCACTCAAACATTTCCAACAATGCTTATCAAACAATCCTTTTCACTCCAACTTTGCATTTCACAACATTCAATCCAACAATATTTCACTCATAAGGAAGATGTGCCCATACCTTTTTTTTTTATGGAGATATATCTTCAAAACCTGTCTTAATCACAATCAAATCCTCTTTGCCAATTTCAAGGTTAGATAGCAACAACCTATCTCAAAATCTCCACACAAATATTCTCCTCAATAATTATTTCACCATACAAAAATATCAAGTCTCAAGTACACCTTATAATCTCCAAACTTCTCAAAATATAATTAGAAAATATTCCAATAACTCACTTTCACAATAATTCACTTTAGAATTTTAATGCATAGAATAATCAAAATTACTTCCTTATATCTCCCTACTCAAAAATGCATTTTCAAAATAATTAACACCACTATTTAGAAATATTCCAATGCACCTTTTAAACCAAAATTTAAATCATTCAACACTTTCAACCATGGAAAAAATAATATTTATTTCAACCACCTTATATCTCCACAAGGCGCATACCATCAACTTTAGACCAAGCACAATTTATACAATTTAAAAATTTAAATACCTTTTGCGCATGCTGCCTCGGTGGGATTCGATCCCCTATTGCACTCACCAGTGCCCTAGCCACGGCCTAACCATCACGTGAGCTAGGTGCTCACTTGAGACACAAAAGCGCCTCGTGCACTTTATCCCTTCACTTGGCATCAAAACCAAAAATAAAAAACCTTTACCCCTTTGCTATCGCTGGGACTCGAACGCGAGACCTCCGCTCACCCAACGCCTTACACAACCACGCCTTGCCACTAGCCCAACCACATGGTTGGTGATAAGGCTTTAAGCCTTAGTCCATTTATCCTTCCATGATTTCTATTGCCTTTTTAAAAATTAAAATCCTCTTGCCTTATGCGCTCACGAATTCGCATCAAACTTTGTCCAATATTCGCACATGCATCAATTTGAAGACTTGCCATAATGTTATAAGCCTTATGGTATAAATACCATTCATCTTTTTCTTCGAACGTCGATGGGGGAAATTTATTTAAATGTTTTTGCGCCCAACCCTAACTTAGGGTTTAATTAATTTATTTTATAAATTAATTTATAATATAAATATTATAAATAATTTATAAATAACCTTAGGCATTATTTTTAAACCTTAATATTATAATAATAAATATTATAATATTATTTCCTTTGGGCCTAGGTATTTGTCTTTTTCACCCTTAGACCTTATCTGACCACCTTTAATATTATAATAATAAATATTATAATATTGTTTCCTTAGGGTATCTCCTTCCTTCAGGGTATTTAGCCAACCTTTTGACCAATCATGTGATGCTTTTAAACCAAATCTCTTGGGCTTAAAATATAAATATTTTAACCCTCCTTTTACCAAATCCTTGCACTGATCACTGACACTGACTCTTGACATCAATGACAACACAACTACTCAAAATTTCCAACAGGAAATACCACTACTCCATTTTAATGATAATGTTCTAGCAGTGACTAAACATTATAAAAGTAGACTAAATATACTAGGAAGAACTTGACCAATACATCCTAGGTAAATGTGTAGGCTAGCAAAGGTAAATAGATAGATAAGGAAAATGGATCAAAAATAGAAAAGTGAAATCAAGAGGAAGATAATTCTAAGGGATGAATAATAAATAAATAAATAAACTACAGGAGGCAATACAATACCTCAAATACTTATTTCGTACTAGTAAAGGGTTCACAATGGATACTAGGTAGTGTAAAAAATTCACAGCACATAGTGAAAGCAACTCTATTGAATTCTAGTTCAATAACATAGAAGAGATGAAGAAGTATCTTGCCAATGTTAGCATGTTAGAGACCCTATATCTTACTAGCCATAGGGATTTACTTAAGAGGATATCAAGGAATAAGAAAGAAGCTACACTAAAAACAAGCAACCTAAGCCTACCCCAATCCAGTCTAGCCGAATGATAAAACTTGATAGTGGTATGACATTTAGGTCAATATGATATATATTAAACATTTCAAAGCCTAAAAATATAAATTTGTCATTGTTTTATATGAGTTTAAGGATTGGAAATTACCTATTAAGGAGTTATAGAGTTGATTTAGGAGCAACTATGACAGTGATGCCAAAAAAATTTGTAGGGAAATTTCACTACATTAGGCAAATCCAATCTAAAGGAGGAATTTTAAGTGTGATTGTTTTCTGGAGTCAAGTAGGATGAGAGGACTAGAAGCTTATTCTAAATATCAAGTAGATAATTCTTGGAAGATGCTTAGAATTTTGATGATGGAGAGCCTATGTCAAAATATGATAGTAAGATTAAAGCTCCCCATATCATGATGTGATGTTAACCTCCAAGATTATATAGAAAGAGGATTATTGCCTTTCTAGAGGTAACTAAACCAAGCCTCACCACAATAAATGACCTCGAATCCTTATTGGTGGTAATTAAAAGAGCTCCACCATCGATAGGATTTCTATTTGCGTTATGGTCCTAGATCCACCCCTCAATCATATGGGTAGGTTCAAAAACCAAACCATCCTTTTTGGTAATTGGGTTTCAAAGTGATATGTATATTGGAGTGGTTGCAAAAGGGTACTATCATGATATCCATAAAATAAAACCCAAGGATCAAAGAAGAAGAAAATAATGGGGGCAATGTTTATAGGGATAAGGTTAGTAAGCTTGTCAAAATCTTCTAGGTCATATAAAGATCCACCTAAAGTTTGTGGCTAAAGGTGTAGGGGAATACATTTGATAACATATATAAAGAGAATAGATTAGGGTAAACTTACTAAATGGAAAGTTTAATAGCCCCTATGAAGAGGTAATATCAAAGCATAAAAAATAAAACAAGAAGTAGAATGAAAATGAAATCAAAATCAACCAGATAAGAAAATCATCTAGGATATGGCAACAAAAAACCTGGCAAAAGAAGTTGGTAATGAATCTTCAATGTATGAACAATGCAACCAAAACAACCAGATCCATAGAGATAGTCTCAAACTAGAGGCTACTCCTAAAGTTTGGTAATATAGACCCAAATATTAAAAATGATAGGATAAGGCCAAACCAAGAGCATGATATGGTCTATAGCACCACATCATGCATAAATACCCAATTATTGGGGAACTAAACAAGAAATAGTTGACGTAGACACAAAATAGATCTGGTTGAAAGCCAAATGAAGTAGTGATTCAATAGCTCAAGCAAGCACGAGGGTGGAGCCCACACCATATTAGGATAAAAAACTAGGCTTCCTCATGAATTAAAGGCTAAAATCATCTACACTCAAGTTTCTAGGAAGAGTGGCATCCACAAATGACACCTCTAGAGAATGCCACCCTGCCTATTCAAAATGTATGATGATGAAACCTCACATCAACTTCAGGTCTATCGAAAATGAATGCAACATGGCACCTCAAGCACAACAACCAAGTAAAACAAACATTCCTACTCAAAGAAATTTAGAGGGAATTTATAATATAGAATTAGGCTATAAAAACAACCAATTTCATAACTATAGAGAGAAAGAATGATATTTCATCATGCCTAGTATCTAGCCCAAATAAAGTTCTCTTATTTTTTCTAATATATTGATCTGGACTTGATACCTAAGTCAATTCATGTATAGCTTCCTTCAAGACATTTTATTTTGGCATCTTTATTTGGCTACTTAATATACATATAAAATATCTGTCTATTTTCCTCCTGTCCCATTCTTTGGGTGTGTAAATTTACATGGGAATCTTGTGACTAGTACATGTCCCTTGTACAAATTTCTTAAGGAATATGTATATTGCAATGGAACCATGTTCATTTTCTTGGTGTGGTTGACTCATGTATTTTTTCATCCCATAAATGCATAGAGAATATTTATTATTCTTGGAGTATAACCATTATTAGGCTAGGCTAGTTAGTTTTTATTACTTTACTTTACTAATTTTCTCTCATATATTTTCCCAAAGAAGACCTGGTAGATTAGGCTAAGAGGAAGTGTGCTAAGAACACACCTAAGCAAGGATCCAACCTTAGTAAAAAATGAAATCTAGAGGTCATCCTTAGAGTTGCATCCCATGCTTCCTAGAGTTTCTAAAACTATACACTCCATGCGAGGTGTAGGCACCAGATGCACTTGACAACCATAGTAGGTGGTCATAGTGTTGAAGCATGAACTTGAGAAAATCTAGTTTCCAATAATCTAAAATGACATACCTAATGGGATGAATCACACAACACTAGACTAAGACCTTGGTTAAAGTCTTAGTTATTTTCTTTTGAAGCACATGCACAGCTCATTTGGCAACTCCGCTATTCGAAGGACTCATTGAGAAATAACTCCATTGTTTATAAGGTAAATCCAATGTTTAATAAACTATAGGCCTATCATAAAGTCCAATATGAGGGTAAAATAATGGTTGTTGTTTTCACTACTAAATCATAGACCTAGAAGAAGAGTCAATAGTAGAAGATGGCTATAGCTCAGAACCAATAGTGGAGAAGGCTATTGGTGTGGAATGACAAAGACCCATCATAGCCATCAACCCACTTGCTACATGGGATGAGATTCTAGTCTCAAAATTAGTTTCTCTACCACTCTTCATAGGAAAATATGTCATAACTCCAATCAAGCACTTCCAACACATGGTTAATATGTGTGGACTATACAACACTGATCATCAGAACATGGCAGAAAAATTGGTAGAAAATGTTTTTATAAAAAAGGTAAGAGAATGGTACATATTCCTCTCCCCAAATTACATTTTTTATTGGGATTAGCTCACTAAATTTTTGGTGTATAGGTTTAGAAAAAAGTGAATGGGGTGTCCCTCTTAGATCAATTAACGACCGTCAAGAGGGTTGCTATGGAAGCCATGGATGAATTCAACTCTAGATTTCACAAAACTTGGTAGAGTATCCCTGATGAAATTAGGCCACCTCTAGGTATGGATTTTATTTATTATTTAAATGTTGTTCATTCAAATATAATTATTATGGTGAATTCTAGAGGAAACACCCTACATAGATCCTATTAGATGGCCTCTCAAGTTGAGAGAGGCCTAGTCCAAATAGGAAGTCTAGATCCTAGACCTCTACCTTCTTTTTTCCTAACATTCAACCACCCTACCATCCTACACCTACTATGCAACCCACAAACATTTATTTATCCCCTACCATAAATCTGGTCCTGATACAAACGCCCTCTATACTTACAAGTCAACTTTGTAATGAATTCTAGGCTATAGAGATAGAGGAGTTGTTGAAAAAATTTAGGGCATTGTACAATGAAATTGTAATGCTTAAGCATAAATAGAATACCATAATATTCATGCACTAATGTACCCCTCCCCCTTGCAATCAAGCAACCAAAGTTACCAGCCTCCTCATAATGGTCATCAAAATTATCCTCCATAACATTTTTGGGGGTCTAATCAAACCCAAGACTTAAAACAAGAGGCCTCCCTCATCTTGATCCTCTTGTAGCCATCATCACATAATATGGTCAAGGATATTGGATTGGCTCAAAACAACTATATTGAAGATCTACATGTCTAGAAATATTCATATTTAGATCCTTGTTGTTCTAGCTATGGCAACTCTTAAAAGGATGCATCCTCATAGCTCAATTTACCTATTACCAACCTACCCCATAAAATCCAAGACCATTCTCAAGGCTCTATCTCAGTCACTACCTAAGGCCTCAATACTAGACCATCAAAACAAACACTAATGACTTGGGATGAAGATGAGGTATACACTGGCCCCAATAAGACCAAAGCTTTGGTGAGTGGGAAAGCACAAGTGAAATCTGGTAACACCACAGGAAAACCAAAAGAATAAGTTGATTAGTGCTATCAAAGGAGGATTAGGATCTAGTACTAGAGAAAGGAAGGATAATAAGACCCACTAAAATCAACATCACTAAAAATATTAGGATCTAGTACTTCATCAAAAGTCAACATACATGATGCTTTTCTAAACCCCAAACTTACCTCAAAGAAGGTACTCCCAAACAAACTTGAATGTCTATTTTGAGGTGTAGTTCAAGGCAAATAGGTCCTTAGAATGGGTATAGAGCACACTTGGACTAGTCCTAGTTTACTACACCTGGATGAAACCCTAGTCTAGGTGATAGGAGTAGTGGAGTATCTCCTGATGGTGTGGCATAGGCTTTTCAATGTGCCAATGATAGAAAAAGTGGTAGTAATGGATATTCCTCTATAATTTGGGCTACCTTGTCTAAGGATTTCATCATAAATCTTGAGGAAAACCTATCTCTAGACCATATTCACATGGGAATTTCTTAAATGGGAAGGAAGGTTTGACTAGATATGGAGGGGACCTTTCCCTAACACATGGATAAATTAGAAAAGAAAAATATTTACTTGAATAATGATAATCCTGAGTACCTCCATGTCATGATCAAACAACATAAAAAAACTTGAGGATGTAGATAGAGGAGTGGCAAATAGGTGGTGAGAATCACATGCTCTAATTTAATGCAATAATCCATGCGAGTGTAACAACTTGTCACTCATTGAGACTGGATATCCATGAACTTCTTGTTGCAATAATTCACATGTTCAAGGTGATGAAAGGAAAGAGTTATGAGAGTTTGGATCACTTTGGTCTAGACACTAGAGGTTCCAATGAAGGAACTCCATGTGAAATATCTAGTATGCAAAATATGCCAAAATCATGTATCATATTGTAAATAGGTGGTATTTATATATAAATTTGACTAAAGGTAGGTGTAATATAGCCTTTGGCTAAGGTAGGTAGTGGCATGTAAGAAGGGGAAGTAAGTCAAGATGCCCATGTAAACCGATTTTTGAGAAATACACCAAGTGATTCTTATGAGTGTTTTGGGGAAGGTTGCATGAGTCAAGAGGCATAGGAAGAGATAGTTGCCATAATTGAACATGAGGTAAAATAAAAAAAATCATATCTCTACTAATTCAACTATGTCAAGAGGATCACATCCCATTGACTTGCTAGGCAAGAAACAATAGGCTAGTTAGTTTTTATTAATTTCCTTTACTATTTTTCTCTCATCCCTTTTACCAAATAAGACCTGGTAGACTAGGCTTGATTAGAAATAAGTGCACAAAGAACACACCTAGACAAGGAGCCAACCTTGGTAAAAAACCTTGAGGTCATCCTCAGAGCCACATCCTACGCTCCCTAAAATTTGCAAAATTGTGTGCTTCATGCAAGGTGCAGGTACCAAATGCACCCAATAACCACAATTGGTGGTCATCGTGTCAAAGCATGAATTGGAGCAAATATGGTTCCCAACAATTAAAACTAGTACACCTTATGGGAAGAATCAAACAACATTAGAATAATGCCTTGGTGAAATTTTTAATTATTATTTTTTAAGCATGTGCAAAGCTCACCTAACAAATCTATTATTTGAATGTGTAGCACCCTAAAATTGGCACGGTTAAACCTTAGTAAAAAGATAAAATATTAAAATTTGAATTTCAACCCCAAACTGCCCGTTAAACCGCCTTTTACCCGCTTTCCCTATTTTCCATGCCATTTTTAGGATTTGTTGTGACCGTTGGATGATATCGTCGCCGATCAGACGATATCGCCTCAGATCGGACGAATTCGTCTGGAGCAGAACGTCCAGACGATTTCGTCCCAAACTAATTTTTTCATAATTAGCTTCTGTTTCAACGACGTCTCTAACCGGGGCAAAAGCGTGTCTGCACCGTTAGAGACCTTCCCCGTTGGAGATCTCCCAGATTGGGATGATCTCCAACCTCCCAACCTCCTTCCTATGCCTATTTAATCTTAGGCCCTCCCCTTGACTTACCCCTGGCTGAATTCCCCTATAATTTGATCTTTGTGTGCGTTAGAATACCCTGAATTATCATTTGCATTTGTGCCTTTCTAAGTTTTCTTGCAGGAACCTCATTGTTTTTCAGCCGGAGCAAGCTCAGATCATCGCAGACGATCCTGTACGATCTCGGACGATCACGTTGCAATTAGAGATGATTTCGTATTCTGCAGACGATTTCGACTGCAGTCAACATTGGGGGCAATCAGTGCCCAGAGTTTGCATTTCTTCACTCTTTTCTGCTGCATTATTCTGCATTTAGTTAATTCTATGGTTATTCCTTATTGTTCTGCATCTTGGAGTTCACCCATATAGTTTTAATGCATAATAAAATCATAATTTGTCATTAAATCATTGTAATGCACTCATATTTTTGTTTATAATTATCAGTTTAATATTATTGTTATCATTCTACATCATTGCCCTCTGTTGGAATAGTTGCATTTCTGGTATTTTGTATCTATTTCTCTGATTGCAGGTCTCTGACGATCTTGTCTGATCTCAGACGATCTTGTCATATCAGAGGCGATCTGGACTGCTTCAAAAATCAGAACCTCCATCAGACATCCGGATCAGGTATGGCTTTTTAATCTAGTATATTTCCTGTATTTTCTGTTTAATTCTATTTTTTGTATTCATTTAAATCTGCATTTCATATAGAACAGTTTAGATTCATTTGGCCAAACCTAGGAGTTGAATGATCAAACATAAAAATGAACATATCAAACACTCTCTCAACCTAGGCATGGAAACTGCCATTCAAAAGTTTCTTGGTGAACCCACCATCCATCAAAAATTCACCTTTATACACCTCCCCCGAGAGGCGGGACCTTCGAAAGGCCTCTCAGTCCGAGGTATTGTCCCATCCTTTTCACATCCCCCTTCCGGGCGTGGATCCTATAGCTTGAAGGTAAGGGTGCGAAAAATTTGGAGCGATACATTTTGGTGAACCCGACGTGAAACAGAAACCTTTTGAAAACAAAACCATCTTAAAAACTAAAAATAAAATAAAAATAAAATAAAATAAAAACCAAAAACATAAATGCATTTAGACTTAAGAAAATTTGCATGTCAAATTTAGATGGTAGACTATAATAAAAGACGAGCTGTCACTATTAATGTTGAAAATCAATTAGCAGCCATAGAGATTAATTCTTTACTTAGAGTAGCTCCAACATATAGAGTCCCACCTTTATGGGACGAACTTAATAGGAGATTGAATCTCATTTCATCTAGAGCAACCGAACTTAGGCAAATCAAGAGGTTTGTCCTAGATAGAATCCTGGATCCCGATCAAGTGATTTTGTATCATGAACTTTAGAGAGCTTGCCATAGGTGGTTAGCGGATAGAAGAGCTCTTGTGTCTTCTGAGTTGTATACCTTTGAGGAATACCTTGATAATGCAGCTATAGTGCATAAATTTTTGTCTCGTGTAGAAGACCAAGAGGTCGTTCTTACGGATAGAAAAATATGGAATAGAGTTCCTAGAGCTGTGTTATATCGAGAGTATTGCCATGAGATTTATTTTTACAAAACAGAATCTGAAACAGATAATATCACCATAGCACACTTTGTTGACTTCTTGAAAAACAATTTCCAATTTGAAGAGGAGCACTTTATGACTCTTGATGAACTTGATCCTATAAATGATATCTATAAATTATTTATAGAAAACTAGGTTATTATTTTATTATTGTTATTTCTTGTATTGAGTGTGTTGTTTATTGTCTTTATAAAAACAAAAACAAAAACAAAATAAAATCATAACAAAAAAAAATCAAAACATTTTCTTTTAAGTATTATAGTAGGTATATAATTAAAATATATACCTCCCAAGATCTGTTGCAAATATATATAATATATATATTTTGCTAAAACCTAAATTTAGACACAATGACTAGACTTAGGAATGGAAAACAAATTGAAGTAGAAGAAGATTGGTTAAGAAAACCAGAAAATAACCTAGATGTTCTTCCTGAAGACCCAATTCAGGAAGAAGGAACCTTAAACCCACAAGAAGAAGAACTTGTGGATGCAAATGAACAAAAAGAAAATGATAGAGAGGAAGGACCCTCATCTCCTAAAATAACTCCAGACGGAGCTGTTACTTTTGAGAACATGGACCATTTTTGGAAATTTCTCAATAATAATATTGGCACCCTTAATAGAGTAGTTCATATGGATAAAGATCAAATTAGTGACACTCAAGCAACCCTAGAAGACATATATCACACACGCACTAATCCTTTGTCCTTCATTGATCAAGAGAGTGATCAAGCTGGACCATCCAATTTGGACATGGCTGCTATAATCCAAAACATGCAACAACAACAGGCTACCCAACCACCTAGAGTGCCTATTACCAAGCCAAGGGTTATTCCCACACAAAAGAAACCTTCATTCACTACTCTATTTCGCCAAACTATTGATCAATATACTTCAAATCAAAAAAATCCTAAAACAAAACCAAATACCAATTTCCAACAATCCGGGATACAACATAATGCTACAACAAATCTTCTTCATAATACTCTTCCTACCAACCATTTGCATAACAGTAATATAGCATCTAATCCTTATGTCCCGCCTTCCTACGGTCACAAGACCCATACTCATGTGCCATCAAACCAATATGGTGGACAAACTGGTAATTTGGAAGCCATGGTGAAATAGTTAGTCTCTCGCATGGACCAGATAGATCCCTACCGTCCCTCATACAATTATCGAGAGATGTGTAGTCAACCTCTAGATCCTATAGTTGTAGCACAACCATATCCCAAACACTTTCCTATGCCTGTCCTACCTATATATAAAGGAACTGAAGATCCCATAGAGCATCTTCGTATGTTTAGGATAGCATGTCATGACATATCACATGATGATTTGCTATTACTAAAAATGTTCCCGAAAAGCTTAGGGGGGATGGCATTGGAATGGTATTATCAATTACCTACTCATTCTTTGAGAAATTTTGAAGAGACCGCTGAGTCTTTTGTGCATCAATTTAGTGCCTATATCGAAAGGCATGTAACCATTAAAGATTTGTACAACCTAAAACAAGACAAAGATGAGTGTTTTGCTGACTTCTTAGCTCGATGGAGACATGTTGATAGGAAAATTACACTTTGTGTTACCTTATCGGGAGATGTTGGATATTTTTATCAATAATTTACAAGAACAACTATCCTATGAATTATCAACTGCTACTTTGACTACCTTCGATCAAGCTATAGACTTAGCTCGAAGGGTGGAAGATGCTCTCATTAGAAGAGGTCAGCTCAAAAGGAAAGATGATGAGAAAACATCCAAAAATCAATATAAAAATAAACAAGTTGTGGGTGACGGAGTCACTGATAGCAGAAACATTGCTAATGTTAACACTGCGAAAACAACAGAGAAGTTTATATTGAAACCTCCTGATAAACCACCCCGAGAATTTACTAGGTTAAATCAACCTTTATCAACCATTCTCCCGCAATTACTAGCACGAGGCTTGATCCAATTACCAGCTATCCGGGAACCTGATCCAACTATACCCGGATACAGAGCTGATTTACATTGTGATTTTCATAGAGGACCTGGACACGCTACCAACTCTTGTAAAATATTAAAACATAAAATACAAGATTTGATTGATAATAATGAGATGGAGGTGCAAGCCTTCCAACCTAAACAAAATCCTTCTAATAACGCTCAAAAGAGCATTCCCCAAAATCAGAATCAGAATGCCAATCAATCATTGGACATATTTCAACATCCTTTACCAAAACATGGTAAAGAGGTGGCCAATCAAATTGAGCATCATAATGTTCCTCCTCCTACCCGATATGTAGGGACTATTAGCGGACAATTACCTGTTCATGATCCTCAAATATTTGACACAACTTTATCCATAGTTACGACGAGACCTCTACATAATATTCGGACACTTGATCTTAGTGACACTGAATATGAGACCGAAAGTGACATGGAAATCACTTCAAATCAATCGAATAGTTCTGAAGATGAATCAGATCCTATTCAACCTATCACCAGTTCTATGGTTCCAGAAGAACCATTTCCTAGAAGAGTTACTACTCGACCCTCCTCTCATCAGTTCCTTTCTAATGAACAAGCTATAAATGCTAGACCAAGACCTATTCATCATCCACAAAATAATATTGTAGGAACCATCGGAGCCGTTACCAGACAACAGGCTCAAACCTCTCAACAGGATCAAACTCAAAATGATGGATCAGCCCCATTTGTTTTGAAAAATCCCAATAAAGGGAATTATGCGTCTAATGTTCAACCTAAACCTCCTTACAATATTAATGAACAATTATCCAATACTACAGCCAGAATTTCCCTTTTGGACCTATTAAGATCTTCTCCTACACATAGGGATGAATTAATGCTTACATTGAGCCAAATGATGGTACCACAAAACATTCAACCTGAAGCCATGGCCAATACTATCATCACTAGAGAAGTCGATTGTATTGACTTTCGAGATAAAGATATCCCGCAACATAGTTTACATAAAGATAACCCCTTATATATTACTGCCCTAATTGGAGATGTAGTTGTTAAACGAGTCTTGATTGATAATGGTTCATCTTTAAACATATGCACTTTTGACTTCTACCAACGATTCGGGTTTAGAAGTGATGAAATGAAAAGAACTGATATGATTATAAAAGCCTTCAATGACGAGACACAAGAAACGTGTGGAGTCATTACTATACCCTTGCAAGTTGGTCCTAGAACCCTAGATACGACCGTGTTTATTGTACATTGCCCTACATCGTACAATATACTTCTGGGTCACCCTTGGATCAATGCGATGCGAGCGGTTCCCTCCACCTTACATCAGTGTGTTAAATTTGAATTTAAAAACCAGTTGGTTACCATTCATGGTGATCCTAGACCCTTTGATATGTGTGCTTTGGCAGAACCTGTTGGAGTGCAATTTTGCCCTACCTTGTCATCCACACATCCTAGTTCTTATCATCCATCCAAACGTGTGAAACACACACCCATAACATCATCTACTCTTTCAACTACACCTATACATATAGCTCAACCATCTTCTGAACCAACCACATTAGGACCTCGAAAAGATCCTAAACCGACAACCAATGCTTCTTGTCTCACTCCTATATCTTCCATACCTATAGATTCACCCATCAATATCACTATGACATCTACATCCACTACTGGCATCCTTTCTACACCCGACGATGTAGGAAATGTTCCTTCTACCTCTTATGCTCTTACTGATGAGCTCTTACCCGATTTATCTAAAATTCTTATATCAGAAGAAGCCAACACTGCCATGCAGACTTCCCTCCTTTTAAATAAACTCCCACCCTCTCCTCGTACCTTGGGTCTCCCACAACCTATGGGAAGTATCTACCAAGTCGGGAGTTGTGCTTTTATTTATAAAGGATATGATTGGGGAAGAATACCCAGGAATATTAAGACACATTGTGATGGATATGCTAGATGCTATTTTGCTAATGATTATCTTAAAGCTAAACCCATAATGCTTAAATTGGGATATAAAGGGAAAGGTTTGGGACCTTTCCAAAATGGTATGAAAGAACCTTTTGAGGTAGAACCGTGGCCTGCCCGATGTGGTGTGGGCCTATTTTCTAGTAAGGGTCAGCCCTTTCCATTTGAGGATGATGACCATCTCGTATGTTATCAAGATTATCTAGATAAACAAGATTCTTTGTGTCTAAAGAATAATTCTTTTACCTGTAATATGCTATCCATAGCCTACCCTGAAATGATTGCCGACTCCGATGAAGAGTTGGAAGGGGATATTTTCCATGATGTCTCCGTTGAGGAAATGTTACATAACGAATTTTATTTTGATGGCTCTATACCTAGTATAGCCCAGCTTGAGGCCTCGACTCCTCAAGACGAATTATCCAAGCTAACCTTGGAAGAATTACAAGAATTAGGTGTTTCATCCGCCCCACCTAATTTTGAGAGAGATTTACATATGGAAGTTGAAAACGTTATAAAAATTAACATTGGAACCGAACATAACCCTCACATAATCAATATTGGATCAGAATTGAGTCAAGAAAAACAAGATAAATACATTTCATTTCTTAAAGACTATGAAGATGTCTTTGCTTGGACATATGAAGACATGCAAGGTTTGGACCCTTCTGTAGTTATGCATCATCTAGTGGTCCATCCAGATGCTAAACTTGTTAAACAGAAACTCAGAAAAATGCATCCTAAAGTGGCCTTACTAGTCAAAGGAGAACTAGAAAAACTGTTGAAAGTCATTTTTATACAAGCTATTGATTATGCCGAATGGATCTCAAATGTAGTTCCAAGTAACTAAGAAAGAAGCCACTAAAGTTAGGGTTTGCACCGATTTCAGAGACATTAATGTTGCATGCCCTAAAGATGATTTTCCTCTTCCCAATATGGATCAAATCATTGACTTTACTGTTGGAAGCGGAATGATATCCTTAATGGATGGATTTTCCGGTTATAATCAGATCAGGATAGCTCTTGAAGATCAGGCCAAAACAACCTTTATTACCCCTTGGGGAACCTTTTGTTGGAAAGTGATGCCATTTGGCTTAAAGAATGCAGGTGCAACCTATCAACGAGCTATGACTTATATCTTTCATGATATGATGCATGATATCCTACATGATTATGTAGATGATATCATAGCTCGTTCCATCAAAGAAGATGATCATCTAAATGACTTAAGAAAAGTATTTGATCGGTTAAGGGAATATCTTATCCGACTAAATCCAGCTAAATGCATATTCGGAGTTAAGTCCGGTAAATTATTAGGGGTTATAGTTTCTTTACGTGGCATTGAAATTGACCCTCTCAAGATCGTGGCTATCACAGATATGCCCGCACCCACAAATATATCAGAATTACGAAGTTTACAAGGTAAGCTTCAAGCTATTCGCCGCTTCATCGACAAGTTGGCGGACAAAAGCTGGACCCTTTCTTAAGCTTCTTAAGAAAGATGTCTCTTTTCATTGGGATGACGAATGCCAAGAAGCATTTGAACTCCTTAAGCAATATCTCCTCAAACCACCAATGCTTTCCCCACCTAGATCTGATCATCCTTTTATCTTGTACATTTTTGCTTCTGATTCTGCCTTAGGAGCTATGTTAGCTCAGCTTGACGATGAGAAGAAAGAACGCGCTAATTATTATATTAGCAGAACCTTAATCAGTTATGAAACTCGATATACCATATTAGAGAAATTATGTCTAGCAGTCGTATTTTCTACACAGAAACTATGACATTATATGCTCAGTCAGAAAATGTATGTTATTGCCAAATTCGACCCTTTGCGATATCTCATGAGTCGACCATATTTATCTGGTCGCACAGCCAAATGGGTTCTTGCGCTAAGCGAATTTGAACTCACCTTTATAGGACAAAAGTCTGTTAAGGGTCAAATCATAGCAGATCAATTAGCTGCTGCACCCTTAGAATCTACTCATCCCCTCATCATTGAGTTTCCTGATGAATGCCTTAAACTAGAGGCGAGACCATTCAGAGCAATGGTCCCTATACTTTGACGGAGCCCGATGCATGAGTGGGGCTGGTGCGGGTATTATTTTAATATCTCCACAAAAACATCTTATACCTCTGTCCTTCAAATTAACATTTGCTTGCACCAATAACACTGCTTGAATATGAAGCTCTTATCCTTGGATTACGAGCTGCCTTGGCATTGAAAATCAAAAGTTTATTGGTTTTCGGTGACTCCCAACTTGTCATAAACCAAATCAATGATGTTTATCAGACCAGAGATGATAAATTACGCCCATATAAAGCATATGTTTTGCAGTTATTATCCTTGTTTGATCAAGTTACTTTGGAAGCTATTCCTCGAACTAGCAATCGTGCGGCTGACGCTATGGCTGCAGTTGCATCTCTTTTACCCTTGGAGTTAGATGATGAATATGCTACCATCATTATTCGTCGACTCCAGGAACCCGCTTCAAGCAAATCATGCTTAGAACCTTTGGATGTGTTTCTCATCAACGAAACAACTCCTGAACCATGGTATACTTGATATATTTAATTTTTTGCAGAAAGGAACCTTCCCTGATGGTTGTACTAGCAACCAGCGTAGGTTATTACGTAGACAAGCAAGTCACTTTGTGATTATTGGTAATACCTTGTACAGAAGATCTTTTGAAGGCATCTTATTGAGATGTTTGAATCTAGAAGAATCTAGATCAGCTTTGAATGAAGCCCACAATGGATCTTGTGGGGGACATTTTAGTGGTAGCGCCATTGCTAAGAAACTCCTTCGGATAGGATATTTTTGGCCTACCATGGAAAATGATGCACATAATTATGTGCGACATTGCGACAAGTGCCAGAAACATGCTGACCTTGTCCATGCGCCTGCACAAGAACTGCAGGCTATTTCATCTCCTTGGCCTTTTTCAAAATGGGGCCTCGACATTATTGGAAAAATCAACCCTGTGTCATCCGATGGACACAAATTCATCATAACCGCCACTGAGTATTTCACGAAGTGGGTTGAAGCTATGCCATTAGCTTCTTGCACTGGAACACAAGTTTCCAAATTTATTTTTAATCAAATTATTTGTAGGTTTGGAATTCTTGCCAATCTCATTTCTGATAATGGAACTTGTTTCAAAAATAAAGATGTCAAGAAACTATGTCAAAAATATAAAATTCAACATCGCTGGTCCACTCCCTATTATCCTCAGGGTAATGGTCAAGCAGAAGCATCTAATAAAACCTTAATCAAAATTCTCAAAAAATTGGTCAATAAAACCGGTCGAGATTGGCACATTCAATTATATCCTGCTTTGTGGGCCTATCGAACTAGTGTTCGAACCCCCACCGGAACTTCACCTTTTGTCTTGGTTTATGGTGCTTGAAGCCATTTTTCCCTTTGAATTAGAAGTTCCTTCTTTAGCTCTACTACTTCAAGATACTGAAGTAGGGGATGAATATCGTGTTGGCAGATTTAGTCACCTAGAACTTCTAGATGAAAAGTGCATCAATGCTTTGGAGCATCTTCGCGCCTACCAAAACAAGCTTAAGAGAGCATATCTTAAGAAAGTTCATCCTCGATCCTTTGAGATCGGTGACCTTGTCTTAAAAGAAAATAAAAAAAATACTAATGCAACTAAAAACCTTAAAGGTAAATTTGAGCCCAAGCTGGCTTGGACCATATGTCATCATCTGCTAAATTTGGATCAGGAGCATACAAATTATCTACCTTGGATGGTAAAGAACTTAAAGAACCTATGAACATTATGCATCTTAAACGTTACTATGCGTAAAAATTGGTCATTTCATCATTGTATATATTTGTTTTGCATATTATTTCCTTTTAGTCACTTATTTAAAACATTTCAAAAAAAAACGTTTCAAAAACAATCATCTTGTATTTCTTTTAATTCATCACTTAAAATTAAAAACATTCAAAATCATCAAAATCTTCAAAAACATCTTTTATTTTGTACTTCTCAAACTGTGAAGTATTGCAGTTATATTTTCAGTTATTTTGGATAAATTAGCATTTATTTGGAATCCCGCACTTTCACATTCACATGAATAAATATCTTGATTTTATTTGGTATGATTATTAATCTCTCTTATATCAAAGTCCACAGTTGAATTAAATAAAGTTTTGAGCATAGAGAACTGATCTTGTTATTTACTTGAACTAAGTATATCTTTTCACATTAAAATGATTTCATTGCAAATTCGATATGATGCTACATAGTAGAAGCTGGTTTCCCGAGCGAAAAGTTTCCCCTGCTATCCTATCATGCACATGGTCTAGAATCTTTGAGAATTGACAAAAGGACAAGCTCACCCCTACCCAGAATAAAAATCCCTTGCTCTACAGCTAATCCGAGCAAGTATCCCTAGCATAGGAAGAAAAGAAAAAGTTCAAAGAAAAGAGAAAAAGAAAAAGGTTATTTTTCATCACAACAATATTTCAGCATTATCTCAGTATCAAGCAACAATACAAAAGTACAAAAAAAAAAGAGAAAAAAGAAGCAAAAGAGAAACGCAAAAGCAAAAATGCAATAAAATCCTTTCCCTACCCCTTGAAAAGAAAAGAAGGGTGAATGAGCTTGAATCCCTGGAATTCTCAATTATTCGAAAACTGTGAGGTAAGCCCCATAACAGGTGGTTTGTGCCCAACCCGCTTGGCCTTGGGTAATCCCTAGCATGGCGATATGTCTGTCACATTAGCGACCTTCTTTTTAATAGACCTCTGTCAACTTATGGATTAGCTAGCTCTTGATAAACCTAACTTACATAGTAGTCTGGTACGGTTACATGCATATAAATCATGGTCAACGAACATTCATTTGGTCAAGGCAAATTACTTGTATCAAATTATCTTGCTCAAAATTGGTGAATGAATAATACAATCGCACACACATTTGTATTTGAGAGATTTTGTATCATTATGATAAATCAAGATCGGTAATGAATTCACATTTGCACATGAGGATTCCTTATAAATCTATATTTCTCTTTGAGATAATTTAAAATATTCCTGTAACTCTTTTCGGAATAATTTTATTCTTTTATTTTCAGAATTTGTTGTTTGTATAAGAGCAATTACATACATATTCTCACAAAATCTTCAAAATAATTTCAAACAAAATTTTCATATTATTATTTATCACAAAAATCATAAATTAATCTTGCAATAAAACTAAAACAATCTCTTTTCTTCTTTGGATTTCACGATGATGGTATAAGTCTATACCTATAATTCTATGCCTAGCGCAAACCATTGTTCTAATTTTATGTTCCATTTATTTTAAAAACAAATTCATCAAAACATATGACTTGCATCATTATGTTACACAATTATGCTTTACAAACAAACGAACACTTATTCTATTTCATGACATTATGTTCAAATTCAATATTGCAACCATGGTATAAATTCTAAGGAATTGTTCAAAATTTTATCACACTTAGGAATTTATGCCTAGCAAAATCATATTTTAGTATCTCATGCATACTATTTTTTTATGAAAATCTGAAAACAAATCATCAAACCATCATCATTTCTATCATCACAACACAAAGTCTTAAGACAGTCTCTTAAGCACTCTTTTACTTTTAACAATATTTCTATACTGGGATTAGCTTGACGACCGAGTGAGCGGCGACTCCATGAAATGGTCTATAACAACGACAATGTCCTTTGAAATTATTGTTAGAAGTCCCTTTTATTTCTTTTATCAAATCACACCACCACAACCAATTGTTTACATCAGATTATTTCATTTAAAATCTTACAGCATGACATCAAATTATAATATTTCAAACGACATAATTACATGAATCATCAATCCAATCAGCAAACAATTCAAACATTAAAGCATCATAACAACATATGAACAAGTCATATCATCAGAAACAAGATCATATATATATATATCAAAAAATTATATACATCATATCAAAGCTGGATTGGTATGCCACAATCTATACCCTGGCATACTCAATCCTCTCAACAAATCTCTCCAAAATCTATAATCTCTAGCACCTAGCCTCGAGAAGCCCTCGAGCTCTCAGCCTCATCTCCTCCCCCACCCTGCCATGGAGGAGGTGGTCCCATAGAGGTCCGAGGTGTATCTCGGGTCCTCGTCGTCGATCGTGAGGATGTCCTCGTCGATCCCATCATGACCAGCTCTGCAATAGGGGCTGGCAGTGGTACCCTCTAGTTCTCTAGAACCATGTGATAGTATAACCCCTGGTAGAATGCGGTCTAGCAGCAATAGACCATGATAGATCATCCCTGCTCACCCCTCCACCCCGAGCTCTAAGCCGTGTAGCCTCATCCTGCAATGTCTGCACCTGAGCCCGAAGGCGGGCAACCTCAGCTCGGAGAGCCATTGTCTCGCTGCTCTCCCCTATGTCAACACCCTTGCCCTTATCAGGCGATGGTGGTCTCTCACCCTACTATGAAGGGAGTCCCTCCTCCCTCCGTCCTGTCTCCCATGGCCTCTGTGGAGCCCATGCCATCCTCTGGCATCTCTCCTATGGGATCCATCGTTGCTCTCTCCCCCTGTGACCTCATGCTGCCTCAATAGCAGCCTGTCATCGCCTCCCCATCCGTCGCACAATCGTGTGCATCGGACCCTACACCCTCATCATCCGAGGAGGGCGGATGCCTATGTACCAAGCATCATAGCCATCCGCAACCCTAGCATCATCACCATCCACTGGCTGGATGGGGGCATCGTCCGCGTCTTGACTCTAGAATCATTGCATATCTGGAGCCCCGCTTAGTGTAGTATTATCTCGAATAGTCTAAGAGTACTCATAATCCCTGAGAGAAGGGATCCCCTATTGTAGACCGAACTATCATAGTACTCGGTCATAGCGGTGGAGCTCTACCTCTCCTCGCTCCATCCTCAGCTAGTAGACTCGCTTGATGCGAGCCAGCTCCTACCCATCCTCTGCCCACCCGGGGTGCTCTCGCCATGGCCTCTAGGTGATCTAGTCTGGGATGAGGTCATCTAGCAACCTCCGTGACATCGACAGATCTATCCACCGATGTGACCCCCTCTGTAGCCACCAATAGAAAACTTGGGGCCTCTCTCGGTCAACCCCTATCAGTGGAAGCCCTATCGGCCTCCGCACCACAATGTGCTCCCAACACCAAACCTGTAGCAATGATGTCAAAACCAGACATCGACCTCCCTTGTATACGACCCCATGCAGGATCCTATACAAGCGGCATAGAACAAAGCTGCCCCATGCAAATCTGTGCCCGTGGTCTCTCATGTCACAGACTATGTCTGAGAGCATCCATGGTAGTCTGCATCCGCTCTGGTGGCACAACAGTAAGCCATCGACAACTCCTACCAAAACTCGTGTCAGTCTAGATGCCCCAGGCATCTATCGTAGCGACTCGATGTTCACTCTGCCCTTCTCCAGGGTGAAGCTCGGGTCTCCCGTGAGCCTCATCATCGCCTGGCCCTGATTGGCCGTAGGCATCATCAACCGTCCTTGTATGGGGATCCTCATGATCCTCCATACGTCCTCTAGAGTGGGAGCCATCTCCCCTATCGGTAACCGAAAGCAGGACGACCTCGGATACCATCTCTCTGCTAGGGCTGTCAGTAGCCCTATGTCAGTCGGTATTTATGGCATCTCTGCCACATGCTGTAGACCGACCTGTCCAAGTCGGTCACGCTCTGCCTGGTCAAGTGCGGCTATGTCATCTCTTAGCCCATCGTATTTCCATTCTCGGCTCTTTAGTAATCCCTTCTGCAAAACAAACAATAAAATAACAAAATCATTAATAAATCATTCAAATTAAACAACTTAAAATCAAGTTTAAAATGATATCGTCCACCATTGGATGATATCGTCCAACATTGGGCAAAATCATCCTTTGTGAGGATGAAATCATCTCCGATTTTGCAACTTGGGAATCGCCCCTTGTTGGACGAAATCGCCCCTAATTCATCGATTTCGTCATCAGACGAAATCGACGATTTAGGGACGATTTCGATGAAATCGGGACGATTTTGTCCCGACGACGTCGACGGCCTAAAAATGGCCATGATGCCCCAAACAATCAAATTTAAATCACAAGAATTGCACAAAGATTAATTAAACCTAATCTACTAGGATTAGATCCTTACCCGTAGCCCGCGCCGGACCTCTGTCGCTTTGTACGCTGTCTCCACCATTTTTCTCTCTACAGAGCTCTGGAACAGTAAAAATGAATAGTAAAAATGAATTAGGGTTTTCCCTATTTTTCTTAATTTTATTCAAAACCAACAACATTTTAATTTTGCTTTTCCACGTTTTTACCTCAAACGTTCGATTTGGGTAAAAACACGGAGGGGGCACCATAGTCAGCATTCGTACGATTCGACCAAGAATCGTCGTCTAAAAAATTGAGTATATTTTTGCTTTCTCGTAAAATGGGAAAAACTCGTCTTTAACGCATTTTCTTCGAAAAATTCGCTAAAGAGGGGGCAAAATGTAGCACCCTAAAATTGGCACGGTTAAACCTTAGTAAAAAGATAAAATATTAAAATTTGAATTTCAACCCCAAATTGCCCGTTAAACCACCTTTTACCCGCTTTCCCCGTTTTTCATGCCATTTTTAGGATTTGTTGTGACCATTGGATGATATCATCGCCGATCAGACGATATCGCCTCAGATCGGACGAATTCGTCTAGAGCAGAACGTCCAGACGATTTCGTCCCAAAACTAATTTTTCATAATTAGCTTCTGTTTCAACGACATCTCTAACCGGGGCAAAAGCGTGTCTGCACCGTTAGAGACCTTCCCCATTGGAGATCTCCCAGATTGGGATGATCTCCAACCTCCCAACCTCCTTCCTATGCCTATTTAATCTTAGGCCCTCCCCTTGACCTACCCCTGGCTGAATTCCCCTGTAATTTGATCTTTGTGTGCGTTAGAATACCCTGAATTATCATTTGCATTTGTGCCTTTCTAAGTTTTCTTGCAGGAACCTCATTGTTTTTCAGCTGGAGCAAGCTCAGATCGTCGCAGACGATCCTGTACGATCTCGGATGATCACGTTGCAATTAGAGATGATTTCGTATTCTGTAGACGATTTCGACTGCAGTCAACATTGGGGGCAATCAGTGCCCAGAGTTTGCATTTCTTCACTCTTTTCTACTGCATTATTCTGCATTTAGTTAATTCTATGGTTATTCCTTATTGTTCTGCATCTTGGAGTTCACCCATATAGTTTTAATGCATAATAAAATCATAATTTGTCATTAAATCATTGTAATGCACTCATATTTTTGTTTATAATTATCAGTTTAATATTATTGTTATCATTCTACATCATTGCCCTCTGTTGGAATAGTTGCATTTCTGGTATTTTGTATCTATTTCTCTGATTGCAGGTCTCTGACGAATTCGTCTGATGAATTCGTCAGATCTCAGACGATCTTGTCTGATCTCAGACGATCCTGTCATATCAGAGGCGATCTGGACTGCTTCAAAAATCAGAACCTCCATCAGACATCCGGATCAGGTATGGCTTTTTAATCTAGTATATTTCCTGTATTTTCTGTTTAATTCTATTTTCTGTATTCATTTAAATCTGCATTTCATATAGAACAGTTTAGATTCATTTGGCCAAACCTAGGAGTTGAATGATCAAACATAAAAATGAACACATCAAACACCCTCTCAACCTAGGCGTGGAAACTGCCATTCAAAAGTTTCCTGGTGAACCCACCATCCATCGAAAATTCACCTTTATACACCTCCCCCGAGAGGCGGGACCTTCGAAAGGCCTCTCAGTCCGAGGTATTGTCCCATCCTTTTCACATCCCCCTTCCGGGCGCGGATCCTATAGCCTGAAGGTAAGGGTGCGAAAAATTTGGAGCGATACAGAGTGACTCATCAAATAACTAATTGTAACCAAAAGAACTGAACACAAATAAACTAGATATAAGAAAGAGGTAAGAATTGCTAAAATGATCCCTTTTGTATTAGATTTGATACAAGGTTACAATGATTTTAGATTTTTGCCCCAAATGTGTTTGGGAAAAGTTATAATTCTTCCTTCTCTCCAGAGGTACAATGTTTTGATAGAAGAGAGGAAATCTTCTGGCTCTTCTATAGGATGTGGTGTTCTTCATTCCCCTGTTACAAATTCAAAGGGATGAGTGGGCTGTGGCATCTGGTAAGGGACCACTCCAGCTTCAATAGCTCATCCAAGATATCTATTACCTACATACACGTAAATCAAAAAAGGGAGTCAGTAGCACCTGTATATTCAAGCAATAAATCTGAAGCTACACATGAACCCTGTGCTGATACAAATGAAAATAAAATAACAGAAAACAATTAATAAATAAAAACCTTACCAAATTTAGGATTACTTAATCTCTATTGATGAAATTGCTCGGGACTATGGAACCATAAAAGCATGATTATGGATTGGAAACCATGGACCTATGGTTGTGAAACCACATATCTACATTTTTTATTGTGAAACCATGGACAATTGATTTCGACTAAAATTATAGGTTGCCTTGGGATGCATGCCAATGATTAGGACCAAGGTCACGCTCTCAATTTCTCGTAGGGTCTAGATATATTTTTGTAGCCTATTAGTATGCAAATTTAGGTCCCTTTGTTTTGTGGACTAATGATGCTTTTATAGTCTCTTTAGGGCTTTGGATGGGAATGAGAGGTGGCAAGCCTGACATGCCAAGTGGAAAATATGAACTGCCAAGTGGAAGGGGTAGTTATAGTGAGTAATTCAGTGTGGCTCACTTAACTGGGGTGATGTGGATTCAAGTGGAGTGGGATGTGGGATGCTATTTTATGTGAAGGGACAAGGAGACAACAAAAAATGAGTTGTGGCATTGGTGTTGGGAATATGTCTAATGTGTAAGGAAAATGGGGACATGAGTGGGTAAGATGTGGTAGGGGTGTTGGGTGAAGTGTCTAGGACACATGTCCAATGGGTAGAAAGGGTATCCTAGGGTTATTTTCCTAATTAAATAAATTTGGAAAATAGGATGATGTGTAGGCTTTTATATCCCTAAGTTTAGACTTAGGCACATAATTTTATTATGCAGGATTTGATGGTGGGGTGGTGAATGTGACTTAGAGGGTGTTAGATTTTGGTGTCTATACTAATATACTATTTTGAAGGTAAACCAAATTATCTATGAGCTCTATGCCTATCACAAGGTCTAGTATAAGGGTAAACTCATGGTTGCTACTTACACTACTGAATCATAGACCTAGAAGAAGAGGCAAAAGTAGAAGATGACTATAACCCAAAACTAGCAATAGAGAAGGCTACCAACATGGAATGACAAAGACCCATCATAGCCACCAAATCCACCTACTACATGGGATGATATTCCAATCTTGGAATTAAATTATCTATCACTCTTCATAGGGGAATATGCCACATATCCAATTGAGCACCTCAGACATATGGTCAATCTGTGTAAACTATAAAAAATTGATCATCAGAACATAGCACTCAAACTTCTTGTAGCTTATTTTAGGGGAAGGGAAAGATGATGGTACATCTCTATCTCCCCACACTCCATTGCCAATTAGGAACATATCACTAACTTATTGGTATATAGGTTTAGGAAAAATCGGATGAGGCATCCCTCCTATAGAAATTAATGACATTCAAGAGAGCTCCTATGAAAGTCATGGATGACTTCAACTCTATATTTCATAAAACTTGGTAAAGGATCTATGATGAAATTAGGATACCTCTAGGTATGGATTTTATTTGCTATCTAATGGTTTTTCATTCAAATATATCTATGATGGTAAAATTTAGAGAAGGAAACACCCTATTAGAAGCCTATCAAATGGCCTCTCAATATGAGAGGGACCTGATATAAATATAAAAGTTGGATCTTACACCCTCACATCATATTTTTCTAACATTCAACCACCCTACCATGCTCCACCAACTGTACAATCCACCACATTTCATTTGTTCACTACCATAAATCCAGTTCCAATACAAACTCCCTCTCTACTCATAAGTCAACTTGGTAATGAATCCTAGGTCATAGAGATAGAGGAGTTTCAAAACAATGTTAGGGTATTATCCAATGAAATTATAATACTCAAGTGTCAATAAAATGTCCCAATGTTCTTGTACCAAGTTATCCATCATCATTTTCAACCAAGTAGCCAAAGCTAATAGCCTCTTCCTAGTGGTCATCAAAAGTACCCTCCATAGGCTTTTAAGGGATCCAATCAAACCCAAGACTAAGAGCAAAAAAATACCCCCATCCTAGTCCCCTTGCAACCATCATTGCAAAATCTAGTTAGGGGTATCATATTAGCTCAAAACAACTATGTTCAAGATTTTCATGCCTAGTAAGATTCATATTAAATTCTTATTGTTCTAGCTATGACAAATCCCAAAATATTACATCCCCCATTTCTTAGTTCAACTATTGCCAACATACCCACAAGCTCCAAGACCAAATTTTTAAGGCTCTACCTTAGATGTTTCCTAAGGCCTCAATACTAGACCACCAAAATAAACATTGATGACTTGGGATGAAGATGATGTCTACAATGGTCCTATTAGGACCAATGCTATGATGAGTGGTAGAGCACAAGTGCAATCTTGTAACCCTATTGGAAAACCAAAAGAGGAATACAAGTAGCACTATCAAAGGACAATCAAGGAGATAGTTATAGATAAAGGAAGGATATTGGGACCCACTAGAATCAACATCAACAAAAAGCTAAAGGAGACTTTATTAGAATTCAACATACACAATTCTCTACTAAAAACTAAACTTACCCTAAAGTAGGCATTCCCAAGCAAACCTAGATGTCTAGTTTGAAGTTTAGTTTAAATACAATAGGTCACTAGAATGGGCATAGAACACACTAAAACTAGTCCTACTATACTACATATAAATGGGACCTCAGTCTAGGTAATAAGAGTGGTGGAGAACCTCTCAATGGTGTGGAATATGATTTTAGATGTCCCAATGATTGAAGAAGTGGTAGTGGTCGATCTTCCCCTATGATTTGGGCTTCCCTTGTTTAAGGATTTTGTGATAAGGCTTGAGGGTCATATATTCCCATACCATACTCACATAGGAATTCCTTACATGGGAAGGAAGGTTTGACTAATTGTGGAAGGACCCTTTCCCTAACATATGGTGAACCTAAAAAAGCAAAATTTCCACTTGATTTAAGACAACCCTAAGTACTCCCATGTGATGATTGACTAGCATCTAAAAACTTAGAGTGGAAGATAGAGGAGTGGTCAATAGGTGATGATATTCACATGCTTAACTTTAGTGCAATATACAATATGTCCATTGACTCCTTACTACAACAAGTCCTATTTTCAATGTGATGAAAGGTGAGAGTGATGAAGGTTTGGATCACTCTGGTCTAGACACTATAGGTTCCAATGAAGGAACTCCATGTGAAAAATATGGTATGCAAAATGTGCCAAAATTATGTATCGTATTGTAAGTAGAAGGTATTTATAAATAAATCTTACTGAAGCTAGGCATAATATAGCCACTAGCTAAGGCAAATAGTGGCTTGTAATAAGGGGAAGTAAGTCAAGATTCCCATGTAAAACAAATTGTTAGAAATGCATGAAGTGATTCACATGAGCAATTAGGGGAGGCTCACATGAGTCAAGAGTCCTAGGAAGATATAGCTTCCATGATTGAACACGATTTAAAATGATAAAATATCTTACCTCTACTAATTCAACTATGCCAAGGGGATCACATTCATTCAACTTGCTAGGAAAAAAATAAATAGGGTAGAGGACTTTAGGTTACTTTTCCCTAACAAGAGAAGTCTATAAAAGGGGTAAGTTTCTATGCAACACCTCACAAGCTCCCAAGCATGATTGCACTTGAAAATATTGCTCTCCCATTCCCTGAAGCTCAAAATTCCTTGGATTTTCCTCCATAGATTCCACGCCCAATAGATAAGGCTAAAAATTCTAGGTTCTTTACCTCCTACAATAAAAATTCCCTTGTGAGTTGCCAAACTATATTTAAATTACACTACAATAGTATAATCATGTCTAAAGAAGGAATTTTAAGAGGTATTGTTATCTAGAGTCGAGTAGGATGGGAGGACCAAAAAATCCTTCTATCTATCAAGTAGATAATGCAAGGAAGATGCTTAGAATATCAATGAGGGAGAGCCTACACTGAAAGCTACTAGCAATATCAAATCCCCTCATATCAGTGGTGATTTTGACCATCCAAACTTGGAAAAAGGAGAATTATAGCCTTTTCAATGGTAATCAAGCCAAGCCCTACCATAAGAAAGGACCCTAAATATTTTCTAATGGTAACTAAAAGGGCTTCACCATTGACAATATTTATATCTATTTTATGGACCTAGATCCTCTCCTTAATCAAATGGGTAGGTTAAAAAACTAAACCACCCTCTTTTGGTAATTGGGTTTGAAAGCAACATGTATCTTGGAGTGGTTGCAAAAGGGTGCCATCATCATGTCCATGAAATGAAACACAAGGATCGAAGAGAAAGAAATGAAGAGGGATAATGTTTATAGGGCTGAGGTCGATAATATTTTTAAATACTCCTAGGCCATATAAAGGGCCCCTCAAGTTCATGGTATATGGATAGAAGAATAGATTGGCTAAGCTAGATAAAGCGAATAGCTTAGGCCACATTTGCCAAATGAAAAATATGGTAGCCCCTATGAAAAAATGAGTAGAATGGTAGACAAAGAAACATCAATTGGATAGAGAAATTATCTAGGAGATGACAACCAAAATATTGGTAGAAAGGTTTGGTCTTGAATATTTAATGTACAAAACAAAACAACCAGAACAACTAGATCCTTAGAGATGGTCTCACACTAGGGGATGCTCCTGAAGTCTAGTAATCTAGACTAGAAAGAGAAAATATGTTAGGATAAGGTAAAGTGAGGAGCATGGAATGGTCTCAAGAGCCACATCACATGTAAAGACCCAATCATTAGGGAATCAAACCATAACTAGTTGATGCAGATGGAAATTAGATTCGGTTGAAGATAAAAAGAAGTCGTGACTCGATAGCTCAAGTGAGCATGAGGGTGGAACCCATATTATCTTAGGATCAACAAAAAGGATTCATTGGAAAACAAAGACCAATGTCATCCAAGCTCATGTTTCCATGAAGAAGAGCATCCATTGGTGACACCTCCCATGTTTGATATTTAAGATGGTGAGTCCTCAAATCAACTCTAGGTCCACCAAAAATGATTGCAACATGGCACCTTGAGCACAACAACCAAGGAAGATTGAAATTATTTCTCAATAATATTTTGGTGAAAATTTAGAATTTAGAATTTAGAATTAGTCTATATAAATAGCATATTATTTAACTTAGAGAAATAATGACAATTCCTTATGCCTAGTATTTGGTCCAAGTATAGTTCTTATTTCATTTTCTCTTTTGTATTGATCTAGAATCAATCCCTAAGTCAATTAATGTATAGGCTCCTTTGATCCCTTTCATTTTAGCATATGTATTTGTCTTTTTAACATATATATAGAAGAGTTGTAACTATTTTCCTTCTGTCTCATTCTTTATGTTTGTGTAAATTTGCATGGGAACGTCACGACTAGTAATTATCCCTTACTTGTGTGAATTTCTTAATAAATATACATGATGCAATAGAATCATGTTCACTTTCCTAGCATGGTTGACTCATGTGTTAATTCATCCTATCAATACATAGAGAACATTTATTATTCTTGGTGCATAACCATACTTAGGTTAGGCTAGTTAGTTTTTATTGCTTTCCTTTAATATTTTTTTCTCATCCCTTTTGATAAACAATACCTAATAGACTAGGCTATAATACAAAAAAGTGCACAAAGAACACACCCAGATAAGGAGTCAACCTTGGTAGAAAAATTATAGGTCATCTTTGGAGCCATATCCCATGCTCCCTAAACTTCTCAAAATTGTATACTCCATGTGAGGCACAAGCGTTAAATGCACTCGACAACCATAGTGGATGGTCACCATGCTGGAGTGTGAACTAGAACAAATTTGGTTTCCAACAACTATCTATGAAGAAATGGAATTACCCTACACCAAGAATTTTAGTTACCTAATTCAAATGGATGGCACCTAGGTGAACTTCATGGGATTTCTAAAGGATTTAATTATGAGCTTAACAAAGCTTCTAGAGCTTGTAGTAATTTGGTAGGTAATAGTAGTTGATCTTATCTCATATTTTAGCATGTTACTATAAAAAGAATGGATGTATATGCTATATAGGTATGGGTACTTGGTGTAATTTTATTTCACTCTTGAAATAAAATTATGATTTTTTTTTCTTGTAAAAAAAAAGGTATGGGTGCTTGGTAATGGACTATACCCACATGAAAGTACCACGAGGTTAGAAAAATATATATATTGAGAATGTCCTCCATGTAATTACTTGATACATAAGTTGTATGGAGATGACATGGTGAATTGGAATTAACTATTAGAGTTTATGGATAACATAGTATTGGAAGATGATAAGATGTCTAAGACAAACATGATTATCAATGTGCTTTAAGATGATAAGGATTAAATGTGAACTTTTAAGAAACTAATATAGGGAACTCCTTGATATTTGAAAAACAATCTAAAATCTTGACTCTAACTAGCCTATAGGTACGAGGGTATGAAAAACATGGGTGATGTATTTTGATGGTGTAAGAACAAAAAATAGAGTTGGTGGAGTATTCAGTTCCTTGATGCATATGGTGTTCAAATTAAATTCTCATGTAGGTTGTGGTTCAATTTAAGGAAGGATAAAAATATAGGAATAAAAAAATTTAAAAATATTTTGCAACTTTGAACTAGTTATAAATCAAGACAACTCCCAATGTGCTATTAAAATAAAAACTTGAGTTCATATAAATATTAGGTTTAGGATTTTCTAGAAAGCTTCAAAATCTATAAAATCAAGATAATTCCTAAGGAATTAAACACCAAAGCATATGGGCTAGCATAAATGGTAGTAAAATTCAAACCCATCACCTACATATAGGATAAATTGAAAGAGTTAGAGGTGTTATTTAGTCTAGTAATTGCTAATAATGTTGATCAATGGACACTCCTCAATAATGATGAGAAAATAATTAAATTTCTAATTAATGAAACTCAACATGTTGGAAATAAGAATTAGTACAAGCATGGCATAAAAATGGGATAATTTAGTTAAAAATAAATTAGTTTCCAAAGGGTTTGATCACTTTGGAAATTCTATTTAATATAGTGATAATGTAAACAAATCTACCATCAAGTTGAAAGTTTATTCCTTCCACCCCATCAAGATTATTTAAGATAAAATTTTACTGCTAGGAAAAGAGTGCACCAAAGAATAAATTTGCTTGTTCAAAGAGTTCTATGGAAAGTATGAAGATATCCCTTGCCTTTCATAGACTAATTTTTTTAGGTGGTAGGGTCATAGATGTTATCACTTTTGGATGGTTTTTTAGGGTATAACCACATTTTGGTCAAGGATAATTATTAGCACAAAATGAGTTTTACCATGAAATGAGAGATATTCACCTATCAATGGATGCTTTTGGGGCTTTAAAATATAGGATCTAGTTTCCAATGAGCCATGGAGATCACCTTAATAGGAATAGTCAGTGAGGTCATTCTTATATACCTTGATGATTTAACTACCTTTATAAAATAAAGGAGTAAACATATTGAAAACCTAGATTCTATTTTCCAAAAATGTAAGGAATTTGGTATCCTACTCAACCCTAAAAAATTTATTTTCATGATTTACAAATGTAAACTATTAGTACATGTGGTATCAAAATATGGACTAGTCATAGACCCCAATAGGATAAGAGCAATATAAGACCTTTCTTTACCTATGTCAATTAAAAGGATTTGACCCTTCTTAGGTCAAATCTAGTTTGTAGCCAAATTCATAACCAACTTTGTGTAGTTAGTTAGACCCATCACTAAAATGTTGAAGAAATATGAAATCTTAGTCTAGACCAAAGAAGGAAAAAAGATAAAATATGGCACCACTATATCCCTACTCCTTTTCAACCTTGATTTCTCCAAAGACTTTAGGCTCTATATGTTTGGAACAGACAAGGCATTGTAATATTGAATGAAAAGAATGATAAGGGTGAATAGCATCCCATATCCTTCATGAGTCAAGTCCATAATTATAAATAAATGTATACATTCATTAAGATATAAGTGTTTTCCATTATAAAATCCCTAAACAATTTTAGGTGCTACCTATCCAAAAGCAAAACTATCATATTTGTAGTCCATCTTGGTGTTAAATCTATAGTGCTTGATAGTAAATTAAGAGAGAAGAGAGCTAAATGGATAAACAAAATACAATATTTTGACATAGAAATCAATCCCACCAAACTCACTAGAGGTAAAGATCTATGATAAGACCTTGTGATATCTACTCTTAAGGATCAAGTTATCCTAGTGGAAGTAGATCTTGACGATTAGATAGAATGAATGAGAGATATCATCAAATATATGGTAGTTGAACAAGGCCTAGTAGGGTTAAAACCTAAATAAAGGGTCTGGTTTAGGCATAAGGCAACACACTATGCATGGTTAAATGAATTTATCTAGGAAAAAATACAACAGTATTTTGTTAAGACATGTTGAAGAAGAAAGTATAAAAATCCTAATCAAAGAGCAGCATGATGAAGGAGGACTTCTATAACAACCCTAGCATATAATATCCTAAGATTAGGATATTACTGGACCACCATTTATCTAATTATTTCTAGTGGGTCAAGAATTACAAATCATGTTGCATGTTCATGCAAAAAAGGAAAAAGTGCCAATGCCTCTAAAACCTATCATCATCATGAAAACTTTCTAGTAATGGGGCCTTAAATTTATTGGCATGATCAATCACTTATATAGTGTAGTACATGGATGAAATTTTATCATAACTAATTATTTGACTAAATAAATAGAGGTTGTGCCAATAAAATTGACTAAGTAAGAAGTAGTTGTCCAACTTTTAGAAGATATCGTTACTAAATTTGGGTTCCATCCATTATAATTATTGATAATCCTATTGTATTCACATGATTCAAGGTGATGAAATTTGTGTTGGAATATGGTTTTATGATAAAAAAATCCTCCAATTATTACCCCTAGGGAAAGGGTCTAGCAAATTCTACTAATAAGAGCATCCTAAGGATGATGAAGAAGATCATAGCAAAATTTCAAAGGGAGTGGCATACCAAACAATAAAAAGTGCTTTGGGAAGATTGGGTGACACCTAAGGCTTCAATAGGATTGCAAAAGGCTATAGAGTCATGATTGACCTAAATACATAAATGATGACTTGGTTTTAAAATTTTCAGAGACAACCTTATATTTGAAGGAAATATTATATGTTTGTAAAAGTGAGAACTCAAGTCAAAATGATGAATCAGATTTTAAAATTTACACCTCATTGAATAAGCAAGAGATAGTTGAGAATCATGTATTTGCTTGCAAGGTTAATGAATTAAAGTCCCAACATGGAATTGCCAATAACCTTGAATCAAATTGGTGGGGTGAGAGAGGAAAAATGAAAGTTTTTGTATTGTGTGGCCTAATCTTGTTTTGGTTGGATTTTTTTAAAGCTTGGCATGCATATTATGATATATATATTTTAAAGTGTGTTAATCATGTTTGGGATCTAGGGAAGTGATAGCCTATATTGTGCATCATCTTGTACATTATTGTATATTATTGTATATAGCTTTGGTTTTAATGCTTTTGTTTTAGTTTTAATTTTTGGTTTGACAAGTTTTGTTTTTTGCTTTCGTGTCAGTTTGCATTAGGTTAGGTGTTGATTTATCTTCAAGTTTGAGTTTTGAGTTTTGTGTTTTGTGTTTTGGGGTTGGTCACTCCATTTGAAGATATATTTTGTGGTAGCTACTAATTTATGGCATCTTGATCATTTTTGTGTTCCTTTGTCATGAAGGATAAATTTCCTATCATGTGGATCAAGGAAAAGGGGATGAAGTTGTTTAGTAACCACTCCAATATTTTGGGACTAAGATAGTGAATTTTGGAATACTAAATCATTTTTCTAAAGCTACACATGAACACATCATATTAAGGGGCATGCTTTAAAATATTGAAGGATGAAAATATTATGGTATACAAATTAAGGCAAAAATCCAACACACTCCATTTCAAATACTTTCTAACTCATGTAGTGCATAAACATTTTTGCAAAGCCATATAAAAAAAAGGTAAGCAAAGGAAAACACGCTAAAATTAGTCACCAGGTTTGGATAAACTCTATCGGGGCTATAGACGCCTGATTGGTAGTAGGGCTCTGTCTAGACAAAGCTTATTAAAAAAAAAAGGCATTAAAAAATATCAATTAAACACAAGGGTAATTTGGATAAACTCTAATGGGGCTATAAACACCTGACTAGTAGTAGGGCTTTGTCTAAAGAAATTAATTTTAATGAGAAATATTTCTATAATTCTAATCAGGTGATGGAAGCCAGATGGAATCCAGATGGTTTTCAAGAATGCAAAATGAAATCACTTACACACACATTAAGCTAAAGCAAAGTGTTCATGTGTTTCATTTGAAGTTATCTACCCCACCTTCTTGGAGGTTGCTAGATGGTTTCTTTTTTGATATTTGATTTATTTATTTTTAGAACTGGGTTCTTGATCCAAAATGCTCAGGAGCATTTCCCAGTAGAGTCACCATGTTTTATGGCCATTGCACAAATTTCCCCAAATTTGGGGATCCACCTTAAAATTTTGGTTTTGGGAGTTTCGGTTGTCTTTGAGTGATAATTTTCCATAAGGTTGCAATAAAGGTGCCAAGGTTTGCATGATTGATTAGTGCCTCCTTTATTTGCTTGTAAAACCAATAATGGGGTTTGATGGGTTTTATATTGTATTGATTGATTTTAAGGTTTTGAATTCAGCCATTTCATACCTTTGAAATCAATTAATTCAAATTTAAATAAATAAAAGAAATAAAAAAAATAAAATAAGGTAAATAAATAAATAAAATGGATTATCCTTTGAAATAAAGGTTAATGAAATAAATGTTATATATATATATATATATATATATATATATATATATATATATATATATATATATATATATATATATATATATATAATAAAAGGATTTTTTCCCTCATCCTCGTGGGTTTAGATGTAGATTTTGGTTTCTTTACATTGCTTAAGAAATTAGATTTAATAATGTCTTGTTCTTTAGTATTTGTGAGGTGTGGGCTTATCTAAAGTTGCGGATCGGGCTTATATACTATAATTATGTTTACAAGCAAGAGCAAGGGTAAACTTAGATCATGTGGGGAATGCCATGGATGTCAAGATTGAAAGGATGTGGAATGCTAGATGGTGAAGAAGCATGCGACAAGTTGGACAAACATATGACAAATGGATACTCTGAATGCCAAATCTCTGATGATTGACACCCACAACATAACTATCCAATGTGATTGCTATTTAGGGGATATGTCTAAACCTACCATTCTAAATATGCCTCTAGTTATTGATATGGTTCAAAACACCAACATGGATGGAATGGGAAAATTATTGTTAGATGATTTGGAGGTGATGTAGATTCAAAGATAATGGACTAGCAGAGGGTGGGCATCTTCCATGATGATGAATCATGTGACCTCTGAGTATTTGAGATGAAGATGACCATATAGATGCGTAGTTTTGAGACCCTTCATGAGCAAGGCTAGATGCCCAAGATGGCAAATATTTGGGTTTGAATCCATATCACAGCGATCATGAGGCTTCATTGGCATCAAGCCAAAATTTAGGTGTTTTGGTTTGAAGTTTGTTCAAAATAAAATACAGTGATGCATTTGCTGCATACAATAGGGAAACACAATGGTGATTCAACATGGTAGCAATATTTCAATAATGAAGGAGGAAACCAGATTCGGGTAGCCATAGAATGTATGTGAGGAAGAGGTATGGATGCACTCGGTTAGCTAGATTTGGAGAAGATACACTTACGAGTAGGTTCATGATGCAGTTACAGTTGGAATATAGCATCACATGTTGCTATATAAAGAGAGCAGTGACATCAGTTATCATGGAAGACACTAATTTTTTGTTGAACAATATATTTGTTGATGATAAGAATATGAGTAGAATGATAGGCGATAGCATGGCATATATCATCCCATGTATATATTCTAAATTTCATAAGATCGCAAAGCAACTCAAGTCAAGTAAGGTTGGGGTCGAGCATAAAGCAAAATTATTTTCATGTCAAGTGATGGAATTACCAATCAAACGAGTATATAACTAGCATAGTACATGTGTAGAGAAGGACATTCAAGTCATGCAAACACATCGGTTGCAGTGTTCAGAGGTCGAAGAGTAGTGTTTGAAATAGAGCTGGGCAATGTTGACGAGAAAGAGATTCAGATGGCTCACACTTGTTTGAAATGTGTTTAAAAGGAGCCTTGAATGAAAATATCCACACAACACTGTTGGTAGTGAAGCATAGCGAAGAACGTAGTGGATGCATAGGAGCATACAAGATTTTTAGTCCTGTTTTTTTTTTTGTTTTTTGTTTTTTTTGAATTTACATGGTGGAATCGATAGCCGCCACAAATCCGGGCAGGCTATACAGCTTTTTATGGCCGCCACAGTATTCTGCACTGTCCACCCCAGAAGCTGCCACACAGATCTTTGCACAGTCTACCCCTATAACCACCATGCCACAATCATTTTAAACCTTTTACGCCGCTGAAAGCACCAAGAAAAGGACAAGCGTTCAGTCTAGATAGGCCCGAGATTTGAACCTTGGACCTCCGTCCCCCTTATGGGGTTTGGATGAACCAATTGGTCTACACCTCGGACCTAGATTTTTAGTCCTGTTGAGTGGTAATTTTTCCCAATTGCAAAACCACACCTACCCTTAGGATTTTGATCACAAAACCCTCTCTTGCAAAGAAGTTAAAGCAAAAACAACTTCTCCAAGGTTTCGCTATGTAAGCATTGCACATGTGTATTAGTAATCTCAATGAAGATATATCAAATAAGTGCTAGGAACACCTTAGTGATTGCAAGTAATTGTTAACAAGGGGCATGTGTTGGTTTATTTTACCATGTTATATTAATGATTGTTCATGAAACTTAAAGAAAAGCAAATGTGAATTGGCCCTCATATGACCACGATGTAGTGCCTTAATTCCTTTTATCTTGGAGGATTTTAGGTAGATTTTATCTTCCTTTATTAAGTAGATTTTAAACAAGTTTTATCTTGCATTAAATCCTACTTTAAGCATGAAGTAGAAGATTAAAACCTATCTCTAAATATGAATTTCAAATGATGAAAGAATTCATTTTATGTTGCTTTAAACCTCAAGATGGAATAATTTGGATGACCAACTTTGTAGCTATAGTAGCCTTTGATATAATAAATAAATTATCCCTCTTTGATGAAATTAATTTTCATAAAGAGACAACAATTTATTGCTTTAAAATAATGGCCTTAAAATGTCATTATTAATTATCTCTCTTTAATGAAATCATAATTTTCATAAAGAAGAAATAATTTAATGCTTTAAAACAATAACCTTTGATGTAATGTATAAATTACCTCTCTTTGATGAAATCAGAATTTTCATAAAGAAAAGGTAATTTATTGCTCTAAAATTGATAGCTTATGGAATGCCATTAAAATTAACCCCCCTTTAATGAAATTGAAATTTTCATAAAGGAAAGTTCATTTATGTTTGCAAATATAAAAATATAAAGCTAAAAAAATCTGATTTGCCTTCAAAATGTGAAAAAATAAAATTCCAAAATTATAAAAATCTGCATAAAACAACAATTTTCAACAATTTTTATAAAATCGAAATGGCTTCGGAATGAGTTCAAATTTGTTTCGGATGAAATATTGTAGCTCATTCTTCACACCCATGTATTTATTTTTGTCATTTTAATTTTTTTCGATTTTTATTTTAATCCTCAAAGTTTAAAAAAAATATGCAAAAAGAAAAGTTAGAAAAATAAATATAAAATCTGGAAATGGAAATAAAATGTAGAAAATCCAGAAAAATAATTGTTAGCAGTTTCATGCAACCCTATCCTGCAAAACCCGAGATATGAGAGTTTTCTGAGTGTAACCCAACTTAACCGGAACTACATTTGCACATCCCAAAATAAATTAGGTGCAAGACTTTGAGGAAAACTATAAATTCTCAATGTTTGGATATTCAACAATGTAACTATGAAATGCATTAAACATTACCTATAAATAAAAAAACAGAGAGAAGAAAGATGGACATTAATTTAAAACACCCAAAAATGGCTCTCCTCTTATTTTACTCATAAAGTGTAGAAATCCTACAATATTTGCATCAAAACAAACAACAATATTTCTATTTACATCTCTATTCCAACAACATCTGGCCTTCCCAAAAGAATACAACCATGTTTCAATATTTCCTTGTAAAATTAATGGATTCGACCATGCTTCTTTCATTTTGTATCGCATGAAAATTGTTCGCCTCCTTTCCTTTCCCTCTTGGTTTTCCCAAATGCATTCGTCAACAACATCTTTTCTCTTTCTTTTCATAACGCTCTTTCCATATTGCATATTGAACAAATGACACAATTATTATTATGCCTACTTCCCCTTTTGTTATTTGCTCCATGTATTTTCTTCTTACCTGCACGTAAAAGACACGTGAATTAGCATTGAAAAAAAAAAAAAAAAAAAAAAAACAAAAAACTACAACCTTTACCCTATTAACTAGTCATTCTAAAACTTTAAAACTAAATACTTTAAAGCCCAAAACCATCCGACAAACATGAAAATATTATATTATATATATATAATCTTTTCTTTCTTTGTTTATTATTTTTTTACTTTTTCTTTTATTTTGATTTATTATTATATATATAATATTTTCTTTCTTTTTTATTATTTTTTAATTTTTATTTTTTTTTAATTAATATATATATATATATATATATATATTATTTTTGAATGTTTTATTTTCATAATTATAATAAACATATATATACACATATATATTTATTAGAATTATAATTTTTTTTTATAAAGCAATCAAATAATTAATTTCAAAAAATTTACTCATTGAAAATCACAATAAAGGAAAACTTTAAAACTAATCAAAATAAACAAAACCTATTAACCTAAAACACTAGCAAAACTAGTAAAACAAGAAAACATTAGCCAATGCTAAACCGTGGAATCTATCAAAATTAGCACTTAAAACTCCTCAAAAACCAAAATTTTAAGGTGGGTCCCCAAATTTGGGGCTAGTTGTGGAATGGCCACAAAAAATGGCGACTCTACTAGGAAATGCTCCTGAGCATTTCGGGTGAAGAACCCAAATATGAAATGAGAACATCAAAGATTAGCGAAATAAAATTATTCAACGATGTCCCGAGAAGGTGGGGGTAAACAACTTCAAATAAAAATAATTAATCCATCTGCCTTTGCTCAGTGTGTGCAAAAGTGATTCATTTTGTATCCTTGAAACCTTTCGATTCCATCATCTATTTTGCATTTAGGCTATGAAGCACGACTCATAAGACAAAACTTTCACAGACAGAGCCCCACTGCTAGTCAGGAATCTATAGCCCTGGTAGGGTTTATCTAACTCACCCTTGTGTTTGCTTAATACTTTGCAAAGCCTTTCTTATAATCGAGCTGTGTCTAGATAGAGCCCTACTACCGGTCAAGCGTCTATAGCCCCGGTAGAGTTTATCTAGACTTTGTGACTGATTTGATCAAGCTTTTCAATGCTCGTTTTCTTTTTTTATAAATAACTTTGCAAAGATTCATGCATCACTAGGGTTAGGAAGCCTATAAGTAGAGCGTGTTGAATTTTCGCCTTAGTTTGCAAATCAAGATAACTTCATCCTTCAGGACTTCCAAAAATACCCTTTAATATGTGAGTTACATGTGGAGCTTTAGCAAAATATTTCATTGTTCCACTCTCCACCATTTTAGTCCCAAAATCTGAGCATGATCACAAAATAATTCATCCCCCTTTTCTCAGGTTCACCTGCTTTCAGATTAGGTAATCCAACCTACTTAACAAAGGAACACAAAAATGGGCAAGAGACCATAAGTTAGCGACCATGAAACATCACCTCAAAACAATGGAACAACCCAAAATACAAAACTAAAAAACAAACCAAATCCTAACCTAATGCAAACTAACAAGCAAGCAACAAATCCACACTTAGAAACAAAACACAAACCACAAAGCTAAACAAAAACATGAAAACCAAAACTATATACAAATGTACAATATGGTACAAGATGGTGCAAAGTTTGAGCTATCACTTCCCTGGATCCCAAACATGATTAGCACATTTCAAAAGATATATAACATGATATGCATGCCAAGTTTTACAGAAATCCAACGAAAACAAAATTAGGCCAAACAATACAACAATCTTCATCTTGCCTCTCTCATCCCACCAATTTGATTTAGTTCTATTAACAATCCTAGAGGTGAGCTTCACATCATTAAATTGATTAGACAATAACAAATTTTCAATTCCTCCTGGTCTATTCCTTAAGATGTCAATTTCACCATTCAATTCATGATTTAGAAATAAGCTTTCCTTTTTAAATATGAGATCTTGCAAACAAGAGCCTATTTCTAAAAACTTTAAAGCCAATTCATTTTTCATATTTGTAGGCCAATCAAATTTATGTAACCACTTGCAAGCATCTAGGATATCTATTAAATGAGAATCATCATAAGTTTTTATCCTAGATTCGATTATTAATTGTTGATGAACTTGATTCAACAATTTAATCACATCAACTTCATTCAACAAAGCAATATCATTAGTGGTGTGAGGAATAATTAAGTCAAATTCTTTATCAACCACAAATGGCATTTCATCATTGATAGCATTTGAATCCAACAAAAAATTAGGTAAACCATTACCTGAAGTTCGAATGGTAGAACACAAAGGGTGAGATTTTACCTTTTGCATATTTTCATTTGACAAACCTTTGTGAGCATTTGTAATCTTTCCCTTTTCTTCATGACTTTCATCATCATCAAACACCTGTTCAAAAATACCAAAGTTAGGCACCCAATCAAACATACACCCATATTTTTCAAAACAAGAACCTAGCTTCTCAAGATATGTGTCACATAACACCTTTTTATGATCAATGGCTTGAGTTGTTTCAAATAAAGTAACATTTTCAATTGGATCATCAGTGATATCAAACCCAAACCATTCAGGTTCTGAAATTTCCTCATTTTGAGATGGCATATACATTGTGGAGCCAAAAGGTGGATCAAGATTTTTAATTTCTTGCCCCTCAAAGAGGACCAAAGCAAGTGGTTCCCCTTCTTTATCCATGGTAGTAGAATCATTATCATTTTCCAATAATTGATGAGATTCCAACCCTTCTTCCAAAACTTTCTCGGATTGTACAAGACTTGTAATATCCTCATGTGAGAAAGCAATTGTATTATCCTGCATATCAATTGACACAAAAAATTCATTAGAAGGTTTGGAGTGAGCATATTCTTCCCATTTCTTCCAAGAATCATAGTAATCATCTTCCAAAATCAAGTTATGATGCTCAACTACTTCTTCATCTTCTGATTCATCAACATGTTTCTCATCAAATTCATCTTCACCTTCCTTAGATGGTTCAATTATTTCCAAAAGTGGGTTATTTCTTGTATTCAAATTTGTAAGGCTATCATAATCCACATTGGTAACCCATGATTCAATTTTATCACAATTTGGAAGGTGTGGGTTTTCTTGGCCATCAGTTTCAACAATATCATCCAAAGTATCTTCCGAGAACAAGTGGTGAAATTTTGTTATGTCTTCGAATTCATTTATTGATTCTCTTTCAAACTCACTTTCAACCACTTTTGATGGCTTAGGGGTTTCTATAATGGGATCAATTTTTACATTCTTCTTTCTATGATCATCCCAATCCTCCTTTGTGAATAATGATTCTAAATCCTTTCTTTCCCAAATGAAATGGTGATCTTTTGGTTCCAACTCCTTGTTACCCATCCATAGTATTTCTTCTCCAAAATATTCAAGCTCTTCAAGAAATTTTGAACAGGCATTTACTTCAATGTAAGTCATATCTAGACCTCCTCTATCATCCGAAGGAGCATAACATGGAATATCATTGAGATTAGTATCATGAACTTGATTCCTAGGATGATTTGGAAGCATACTTTGATGCGCTTGTTTTTGTAATGGAACCATATCTCTACTTAACTTCTTAACCAACTTCTTTCGATCTTTTATTTCTGACACAAGCTCCTTGGGTTGGGTGGTATAAGTAGTAGGTAAAATATGAGTGCTTGTTGTTATGGCTCCATGAGTGACCAAATGGTTCTCTAACCATGATGGAGTGGTTGGGTGGATAGATGTATTCGTGTAAGCGCATGTGGGAGGATAAGTGGTCATGGTAGGATAAAATTGATTGTAGGGCAATGCATTTAACATATGATTCTGTTGTGCCCATGCTTGATTTATCATCGGGGTTTGATTGTAAGCCCCTAGTTGTCCTACCATATGTAATTGCTCCATCCCTACACCTTGTGGCCTTAATTGTTGATCTACAATCATAGCTTCCGTGTAGGCCGAGGCAAGGGTAGTGACCAAAGGATTTGTCCTAGTGAACATGGCAAGCAAGGGATCCAATGCCCCAAAGTATATATGAAGAGCAACACTTTCCACAATAGTATAGGGAGCAATCAATCTTGCATAGAGCTTTCAAAATCTCATGTTAAATGTTCTCAATGGCTCATTAGGTTCCCTCCTACAAGAAGCAAATTGATAATAAATCATGGTAGGGTCTATGGGTAACCTAAACTGATTGATAAAAGTAGTTTCTAATTGGGCCCAAGACGTAATAGAGCCAGTGGGTAGATTGATGTACCAATCATATGCCATGTCATCTAGGCTCCAAGGAAACAATCTACAAGCCACATCCTCATGTTTGACATTCCATCTAATTAGGATATCCACATAGGACTGAATGTGCTCCTCGGCTAATATCGTGCCATTGTGTTTAAACTTGGGCAAAAATTCCTCTATGTTCTTGGGTAAGTCATGAGCATCTCCCCTAATGTTCAAAGGATTACCATGCACCCCATACCACTTTCCAACATTTGTAGCCATTTGATTAAGTCGTAATGTGATTAACAATGACAACAACAAATGATTGTTAGCAACACCTCACAATAAAAACTATTCCCAAACAAGAGAAATGGTTAGCATCAACCAAAATATATGCATCAATTAAACCATGGCATCAAAGAATATTTTCCAATTTGCAACAAGGTTAGCATTAAAGCATCATCAATTAGAGAATGTTAGAATCAATGAAAGTGATCAACAAAATCTCATTAGTCAAGACCAATGTCTTTGAATAAATCTTTCAAGTAACATGAACAATTTAGCATCTAAATAGCAATAAAATAAATCAATTCAGGCCCTCCTAGCTCCCCAAAGTGTTGAGTGCTAAAGGAGGCCAAAGATGCTAGTCAAATGGACTTGAAATATTTAGCAATTCAAAACTCTCAAAGTTACACCAATATCATATTATTCATTGCATGAATAAGTCAAAGCATTTAGAACAACAATGAACAATTTAGCATAAATAAAATAATACCAATTCAGGCCCTCCTTCTAGCACCAAAATGTTGAGTGGTAATTTTACCCAATTGCAAAACCACACTCACCCTTAGGATTTTGATCACAAAACCCTCTCTTGCAAAGAAGTTAGAAACAAAACAACTTCTCCAAGGTTCCGCTATATAAGCATTGCACATGTGTATTAGTAATCTCAATGAAGATATATCAAATAAATGCTAGGAACACCTTAGTGATTGCAAGTAACTGTTAACAAGGGGCATGTGTTGGTTTATTTTACCATGCTATATTAATGATTGTTCATAAAACTTAAAGAAATAAATATGAATTGGCCCTCATATGACCATGATGTAAAGCCTTAATTCCTTTTATCTTGAAGGATTTTAGGTAGATTTTATCTTCCTTTATTAAGTAGATTTTAAACAAGTTTTATCTTGCATTAAATCCTACTTTAAGCATGAAGTAGAAGATTAAAACCTATCTCTAAACATGAATTTCAAATGATGAAAGAATTCCTTTTATGTTGCTTTAAACCTCAAGATGGAATAATTTGGATGACCCACTTTGTAGCTATAGTAGCCTTTGATATAATAAATAAATTATCCCTCTTTGATGAAATTAATTTTCATAAAGAGACAACAATTTATTGCTTTAAAATAATGGCCTTAAAATGTCATTATTAATTATCCCTCTTTAATGAAATCATAATTTTCATAAAGAAGAAATAATTTAATGCTTTAAAACAATAGCCTTTGATGTAATGTATAAATTACCTCTCTTTGATGAAATCAGAATTTTCATAAAGAAAGGTGAATTTATTTCTCCAAAAATGATAGCTTATGGAATGCCATTAAAATTTACCCCCTTTTATGAAATTGAAATTTTCATAAAGGGAAGTTCATTTATGCTTGCAAATAAAAATGTAAAGCTAAAAAAATCTGATTTGCCTTTAAAATGTGAAAAAATAAAATTTCGAAATTATAAAAATCTGCATAAAACAATAATTTTCAACAATTTTTATAAAATCGAAATGGCTTCGGAATGAGTTCGAATTTGTTTCGGATGAAATATTGTAGCTCATTCTTCACACCCATGTATTTATTTTTGTCATTTATTTTTTAATTTTTATTTTAATCCTCAAAGTTTTAAAAAAATCTACAAAAATAAAAGTTAGAAAAATAAATATAAAATCTAGAAATGGAAATAAAACGCAGAAAATCTAGAAAAACAACTAATAGCAGTTTCATGCTACCCTATCCTGCAAAACCCGAGATATGAGAGTTTTTGAATGTAACCCAACTTAACCGAAACTGCATTTGCACATCCCAAAATAAGTTAGATGCAAGCTTCTAAGGAAAAAAATGACTTCTCTATGTTTGGATATTCAACAATGCAACCATGAAATGCATTAAACATTGCCTATAAATCCAAAAAAAATAGAGAAAAGAAATATGGACATTAAATTAAAACATCCAGAAATGACTCTCCTCTTATTTTGCTCAAAAAGTGCAGAAATCCTGCAATATTTGCATCAAAACACCAAAATATTTTTGTTTTACATCTCCATTCCAACAACATCTGGCCTTCCCAAAATAATCCAACCTTGTTTCAATGTTTCCTTGTAATATTTAATGAATTTGACCATGCTTCTTTTGTTTTCTATCGAATGAAAACTGTTTGCCTCCTTTCCTTTCCCTCTTGGTTTTCCCAAATGCATTCTTTAACGACATCTTTTCTCTTTCTTTTCGTAACACTCTTTCCATATTTCATATTGAACAAATGACACAATTATTATTATGCCTACTTCCCCTTTTGTTATTTGCTCCACGTATTTTCTTCTTACTTGCACGTAAAAGACACGTGAATTAGCATTGAAAAAAATAAAAAACTACAACCTTTACCCTATTAACTAGTCATTCTAAAACTTTAAAACTAAATACTTTAAAGCCCAAAACCATCCGACAAGCATGAAAATATTATATTATATATATATATATATATATATAATATTTTCTTTCTTTTTTATTATTTTTTTACTTTTTCTTTTATTTTGATTTATTTATTAATATATATATATATATATTAATATATTATTTTTGAATGTTTTATTTTCATAATTATAATAAACATATATATACACATATATATTTATTAGAATTATAATTTTTTTTATAAAGCAATCAAATAACTAATTTCAAAAAATTTACTCATTGAAAATCATAATAAAGGAAAACTTTAAAACTAATCAAAATAAACAAAACCTATTAACCTAAAACACTAGCAAAACTAGTAAAACAAGAAAACATTAGCCAATGCTAAACCGTGGAATCTATCAAAATTAGCACTTAAAACTCCTCAAAAACCAAAATTTTAAGGTGGGTCCCCAAATTTGGGGCTAGTTGTGGAATGATTAGAAAAAGTCCATATGCTTGATGTCATGTCAGATGTATGCACGAAGGGATGTAGACCAGTCATGACAGGGACCACTAGAATCTGGCGTGGCAACTAGAATTTGGTGTGGCACGAGGACTAGACCAGAACTTCATGGACGTGGGCAACCGAATGAGTAGGAGTTCACTCTCGTAGGGTGTATTAAATTTTCATCAGGTGAAACACGTGAAGAAGGCGGGTGTATAGGAAGCCATTAAGAAACAAGAGGAGAGCTATGCCTAGCCGAATAGAGGTCTAGTCATGCATCAATTAGTTTTAGGAAATATAGTAGGCACTTGCATCCACAACTAAAGAGAGCATTAGATGTGTCTTCACTAGTGCTCAGGAGTCCATTAGTGCGCTCGAATATAAAAAAATATGTATATATATTTTAGTCCCTTCTTTCGGTTCATTAGTGCGATATGGATAAATGCTCACTTAAAATATTTAAATAAAAATGGGGTAATATATAGGAAATCATAGGAGCATAATGCCTATGAAATCACATGACATTGTGGTCAACAAAAGGGAAAGTTTATAAAAATCTTAGTGATAATTATGAAAGTGTTATGATAGAAGCATATAATGTAAGGAGAAATATAAGTAGTATGAAACAGATGCGTCAACTACAAGCATAACAGAATCAATTGTTGGGAATATTACACCTAGTTTAGTTCGAATCATGTGAACGTAGCTCCTATTAGAAGATTGCACCTAGTTCAGACTACAAGCAGAACGAAATCAATTGTTTTCGTTTCCTTAGAAGATTACACCTAGTTTAGTTCAAATCATGTGAATGTAGCTCCTATTAGTTTTGGTTACATTTATAAATTCTCACATATCTGGTTTTGCAATATAGGGTAGCATTATACTAATAGTAGTTTGTTTTCTAACATTTTTAGTATTCTAGTCCATATTCTAGATTTTACTTTTATTTCTCTAACTTTGTCTTTTTTTCATTTTTTTTTAACTTTTGCAAACAAAAAAAAATTTAAAACTTCTAAAAGAGATGCACAGATCCTAGATTAAGATTTAATATCTCATCTTAAGCAATTTCAGTTTTACTTTGAAGTAAATTCAGAATTACAAAAAGTACATAAAGTTGTTTTTAAAGAAATTTTGTAATTTTAAATTTGACATGTTTTAACATTTTAAAGGAAGATTAAATTCCAAGCTTTACACTTTTATTTTCCAAGCGATAAATTAACTTCCCTTTATGAAAATTACAATTTAATTAAAGGGGGGTAATTTATATGACATTTCAAAGGCTATTGTATTTAAAGCAATAAATTAATTCCTCTTTATGAAAATTATAATTTCATTTAAGAGGGGTAATTTATGATGGCATTTCAAAGGATGCTACATTTCAAAGTTAGTCATTTAGATGATTTTATTTCATGCTCAAAGTTTAACAAAGCAACATAAAATCCATTCATCAAGCAATATAAAATGAATCCAATCATCATTCAAACTTTGCATTTCAAAAGATAGATTTTAGTCTTCTCTTTTATGCTCAAAGTAAGGTTTAATAATGCAAGATAAAACTTGTTTAAAATCTGCTTAACCAAAAGAAGATAAAATCTACCTAAAACACTCCAAGATAAATGAATTAAATCACCTTGGAAAATAAGAAATAAAGTGAATAAGGGATCAATTTCATATACTCATTCATAATTTTATTTCTGCACATAAGGGAAATCAAGCCCTTTCAATTAATGAACAATAAAAGCATAGCATAATAAAGTAATACCAACATAGGCCCCTTGTTAACAATTACTTGAAAATCACTAAGGTATTCCTAGCACTTATTTGACACATTTCTACAAGCATACAAGCACACATTAAGTAAAAAGAACCTTGGAGAAATTTATATTTCTTTGCAAGAGAGGATTTTCTAATCAAACTCCTAACTGTGAGTGTGGTTTTACAATTGGAAAAAATTACCACTCAACATGTTGCAAAGTAAAATCCTGAGCAAGGGTTCAAGAGAGGATGCACAAAAAATTTTAAAACCCTAAGTGCACACTATATGCTTTTGTCCTTTCAATGCCTAGAATCTTAAATGAAATATTTATCCTTTTTATATCAAATATAGGGTTTATGATAAAAATAAAAATCACACAACAAACAACCTAAAGAATTATTAGGGCACTTATCTCATCTGACGGTTGATCCAAGTTTTATCTTTCATCTAGTGATATCCTTTTAATCCAGATTTCTGTAATTCCTACAAGATAACTTGGAAAATACTTGAAAATACGATTAGAATTAGGGGGTCTACTTAGGTCATTGTGTAGTAATGCTTGGAGGCATAGTTGTCAATCCCCCTAGGTCCTTTGAAAATAGAGATGAAAGTTTACCTTCGAAAGATGAACAAACATAAAAAACTACAACAGAATAGAATGATAAAAAAGTACAGAATGCACTAATATGTCTTAAATACAACCTATAACATAGATCTAGGATTTGGGGGTAGAAATTTTCCATCAAACATGGTTGGTGTGAAATCACGCCATGCAAGGAGCGACTATGATTTTGCAGACCAACGAAATCGTACCCTAAAATTGTTGAGCACAATTTCATAGAAGTGAGGCAAAAAACCTAGAAAGATGTAGAAATACACAATAAAGAAAATTAAAATCTAAATGCAACAAAAACACCTGGTAGATAACACAAAAGTAGGCATAAGGGTTGAGACCTTTGAATGGTCGATCTCTCCTAAGGGTTTCAACACTTATCCACCAAAGGTCCATGACACATAATCCAATGCAGTAGAAAATAGATCTTCAACAAATTATATTTCACACTTGAAAGTTAGCCTACTTGTGGAAGAAGTCCAGAAATAGAACTTAGATCTCAATCGTTGGTTGAAAAAGAAAACCTCAAACCCACATTTCATAGCAGATTTGAAAGCAGAATGGGCAAGAAAAACCAAGACAAGCTGACATAAAATGATACCAATTTTTAAAATTAGGGTTTAATTAAAAGAAAACCCTAAAATACAAAATCGTGCCTCGTAAGGGATGACTGTGATTTTGCAATAGATAGAAAACCTTAGGAATGCGAAATCGTGTCCCTCAAAAGTGGACCATGATTTTACAACAACAAGACCCCTATTCAATTTTAATAAACTTTGGAGAACCAAATAGAGTCAAAATGGGACAAATCATATATCGTTGGAAATATTTTTTGAGACTAATCCAACAATATAATATTTAGGGGAAAAGAAGAAGGTTTGGAAAGGGAAAAGTTAGGTTAAATATGACCCTTCTTTCCTAGGGAGAAAACAAGGGATCTAGGAAAAATGACTCACCTTAGTGGGTCAATTTTTGTGTCTACATTTACTCCCTATTTGATGCATTTAAGACCAAGTAAATATATCAAAGAAATATGTAGACTCCTATGGGAAAGAAGACAACAAACACAAAAAAGGGGTGGCCAAGTTTGGATAAAGGGGTGGTGCAAAAGGGGTATCATGATGGATACTCTAGAATTTTGCATACAAGGCAAGGCATTACTTTCATTAATGCCTTTATGGACAGGATGCCCCCTTGAGTTTTAGAAGGAATGAACAGTTCATTAAGAAACTCGAAAAAAATGTAAGGAAAGAAAGTAGAATATAAAAACACAAGAAAAAGCACGCAAACAAACAACAACATGGCAAGGATCAATGGGTATAACATGAATCTGATGCAACTAGCATGAAATGCAACATTTCTAATATAAAATGCAAGGATGAATAGAAGAAAGGGAAATAAAGAAGAAGAGAAGAGGAGAGAAGAACAAGAAGAATAACATCTCCAAATAAGGACAACAAGATAGAGAGAAACTAATTGTAACCCTGGATGAAGGGTGGTATGCTCAAAAGGAAGGTCAACTATGGAGTGAAAACCCACTATGGGTGTAGCACTTGCTAATATGGATAAATTAGGGAGTGTAACCCACTATGAGTGATTTCTCATTAAAATGATCAAGTGATGGAACGTGACTTGCTATGGGTGGTTGCTTGCTAGTGACTACTATGGGATGATTACCTACTAGGATGTATGCCATGGCCTATTGAAATGACCATGGAACTTATCCTATAATGGATGTAGTGCATGCTGAGTCAAGAGGAGTGTAACTCGATAGGGGTGTGCACCTGATGAATAAAAGATACCCACTAGGATGTATGATATCCCATGTGGGGTGTAATATATGTATATGAATGAGTCAATGAGTGCTACCCTCGATAGGGGTGTGTAAGAATATGTATGAACCAAGAAATATAAGCATAACACCATGTGAGTGTGTGCATGTGCTAGAAGAAAAGAGAGGAAGAAAATAGGAGCAAATAACTATGTGTGTGTACCCCTAGCTTGAAGTTTCAGCTATTGAAAAATCAAGAGGGAGGAAGTATATGAACAAAGAAGAGAAGAGAATGCATATCATTATATGAATAAATAAAAATAGAAGAAAGAAGAATTATGCACAGGACAAGGATATACCAGAAGAGGATTGTATTCATTGACTTTGGGGAGAATTGATGATCACTTAGAAAAAGCTTTCAAAGTCAAGGAATACAAGTGAAGAAAAAAACAAAAGAATAGTAGGGAAGAAGAGATGAAAATGTAGGGGCCCTAGGTTTGGGCTTCACTAGGTATCAGAGCCCTAGTGAGAGTGCAATGCATGTGAGCTACGACCTAACTATGTATCATCACTTGCTATTGTTACAAATCCTCAAAAATCTATATGATTAAGTAGTCATGAAAAAGTAACCATACAATTATGACAAGCAAAAATGCAAGAGAAATAGAATGCTAGGAAACCATGCAAAATATAATAGGCAATCATGCAACATGAGTAAGCAAAATAAATGCAATATGATATAAGCTAAATGCAACATGCGATGTAAAATGATGAATCATGCATAATATCTCTTGAGATGCATTATATTTATTGGTTCTTTAAGTTATTTACCATCTAGAGAAGCTAAACTATAGTCACATGAGCCAAACTTGGCCATTATGATAAAGGACATTAACCAATTGGGCTAAAACTTACTTTGAAGATCAACACAAGCATTGGTGTTATTTTTGTTTTCCTTGAGGTCAAGGTCCCCAATCTCAAAAGAATGATTATGAAATTTCTTAGAGTAATATCACTAGAGCTTATCCTGATAGGCTCATAAATTCTCTAAGATATGAATGCACTTTTCATCTAGCAACTCCAATTGGTGCAAATAATCTACACGATACTCATTGTTGATCGAGTCATCTTGCAACAAGATGTATAATATATAGACACCAAAACCTAGGCATCCACAAAATCACATTTGGCACCCCACATCAAATCTTGCATGATAAAATTATATACCTAATTTTAGACTTAGGTGTATAAAATCCTGCATATTATTCTATTTTATAGATTTATTAAATTTAGAAAATTAGCCTAGGATACCCTGCCTACCCATTAGACATGTGTCCTATCCACCTCACTAATATCCCTTGCCACATCTCACACACCCTTATCCCCTTGTCCCTTCACATGGGACATCCCCTACACCTCACTCCACTTGCAACCACATCACCCTAGTTAAGTGAGACACTCTAGGTGACTCACTCTAACTACCCCCTCCATTTGGCAGTCCTAGATTACCACTTGGCAATCCTAGCTTGCCACCTCCCATTTTCCTCCAAAATCCAGCCCTAGATTACCACTTGGCAATCCTAGCTTGCCACCTCCCATTTTTCTCCAAAATCCTAAGGAGCCTATACAAACACCTTCACCCCATAAAACAAAGGAGGCTGAGAATAAGTACCATCCAGCTACCAGAATAGCACCAGGAGTTCACATGTATCTCAAGAAAACTTGAGATCTAAATCCTGAAGCCATATTTTGGAGCATTTTGCCACTCAGTATAAAATTATCATCCATGGTTACACAGTAGAAACTACACTTGTGTAGTTTCCTTACTATCTGTGCATGGTTTACTAGTCTACAATGCGCATTTGCGGTTTATCATAAGCAAAAAACACCATGAACACAATCAGTAAGTCTTTAATTTCAATAAGGCATTTAGTTTATGTTTTCTTTATTTTCTACATCACATGTTTCTTCATCTAGGGTTTGTAGCAATATTTTATATCTTGATCAATAGGTGCTACTGTAGACACCAAAAAATGGTCACCCACAACATTACATTTGGTACCCCACATCAAATCCTACATAATAATTTATATGACTAAGTCCAAAATTAGGTATATAAAATCCTGCACATTATCCTATTTTCCAAATTTATTAAATCTGGAAAATCATCCTAGGATACCCTGCCTACCCACTAGACATGTGTCCTAGCCACCTCACCAACATCCCTTGCCACATATCATACACCCTTGTCCCCTTTGTCCCTTCACATGGGGAAACCCTCCACATAGCACTCCACTTGCATCCATTTCACCCCGAGTTAAGTGAGACACCCTAGGTGACTTACTCTAACTGCCCCCTCCATTTGGTAGCCTAGGATTTCCACTTGGTAATCTTGGCTTACCACCTCTCATTTCTCTGTAAAATCCTAAGGGGTCTATAAAGGTACCTTTACTCCATCCACCAAAAGAGGCTAAACATTTGTACCATCAGGCTATCAAAATAGGACCAAATCTCTGCATGCATCCTGAGGAGAGAGAGATTTGAAGCCCAGAGGTCCTATTTTGCAGCAATATTGCATTCAATATGCACCACCCGTCTATGGTTTTATAGTTAAAAATACATTTATGAAGTTTTCTCACTGCCTATGTGCAGTTTAGCAATCATCATCACACATTTGTGGTTTCTCAGAGTCAAAATAAAATATATCACGTCGATCAATAAGTTCAATTTCTCAGCAAGGCATTTTAGTTTATTTCTCTCTATTTTCTACATCACATGATTGCTTTAGTTAGGATTTTATAGCAACATTTTATATCTTGATTTATAGGTGCTACTAACCCTTATCTGGTTAGTGTGTCTATGTATAAAATAAGCATCTTGGAGAGTTGTTGAAGTTGGAGTGGTCCCCACATTGGATACCAAAGTCCACTCACCTTTTGGAGCTATAGTAGAGGAAGGAAGAACACCAGTTGATTTGTCTGGAGAAGCCCTATTTTGTGACTTGAGCACTTTTTCACATATTATAATAGTACACCCAACATAGTTGGGGTAAACCAAAAGCAAATATCTATAATATTGGGAGATTCAGGCTCCCCTATTTAATATAAGATACATCATTATTTTATTTGTAAAGTGTTCATTTATACATATTTGTTTGGTGTTATTTCTTTTGTTATAGAAAAAGTGATCATGATGGGACCCCCTAAGGGTTCCATTTGTTTTTGCCTTGCTTTTATCTGAATATTGATGTCTTTTCTATGGTTGCAGGGTTTTGGAAGGAGCGCGCAAAGATTCGATCTTGGTATTGACGGATCTAGAACTTGTTGTTGTTTAGCCCTATTATGGGAAACCACACACCTACGGTTTTAGACTTGAGGAACCACACACCTACGATGGAGAACCTAGCAAAATATGCATAGGTGGTGCATATCTGCAGAATTGCACATCGACGGTGGAGTCACCATCAAAATGCACGTAGGCAATTACAATAATGTGGAACTATGGACCTGTGGTGGAAGCATATTGGAAGGAGCGATGAAAGGAACACATGTTTGTACCCTTGTAACCCATTTTTCCTCTGTTTCCAGTTTTTAGCATTGTATTTAGATAGATTAGAGGTCTCTATCTAGTGTACCTTTTGTTTGCATTTAGGTCTTAGGATATGTATCTTTATTTTTTATTAAAGCATTCATAAAAACATAAAAAGAAAAAATAAAAGGATCTACATATTAATAATAGGTAACAGAGCATATTCTTAAGTCCAATTGGCATTAATCAGGATATTTTTGGGGTTCGAGCATGTGTTGCCCTTGTTATGTTGTTCAATCGAAACCACGCACCTGCGGTTGGGATATCCCAAATGCATGTGCATGGTTAGTAAACCATGTAAACATGGTTTATCAAAGACAACCACCCAACCACAGTTTGGCCCTAACAACAAAACTTGGCTAGGTCTTGCTCGGAGTTAGCCACTTTAGCCCCTAATATGATTCTATTTTTTGTTTTCTGCATTAGGAATAAAAATATAATTGCATCTTAGTTTACATCACATAATAACTTAAACAAACCTTACACAATCACTTAAACATTGGAAGTGGTTGGATTTCATCACCACCATGTTGGACTTCATCACCAACCATCAACATATTATTACCCTGTCCATAGTCAAAAATGACTTCAAGAATTATCCTATCCATGGAAAATAACATGCATTCCTCTTCGGAGGGTGTATCACTACCCAAAATGCGCTGGGTGAGGATCGGTTGGACCTGTGCTCCCTAATTGGATATGGGTTTCATCTCCATATTTTGGTGGGTATGGTTGCTTGGACTTTATCACTAAGTTTAGTTGTTGCGAGTATATGGGTGAAATCCTAGATTCATCTCAAGGTAGACATTTTGCACATCACTTTTTATTTTTTTCCAAAAACTTTCAAAATTCCAAAAAAAAAAAAACTCCCAAAACTCAAAAAAATAAAAAAAATTTCAAAACTTCAAAAAAAAGTTAAAAGTAAAATTTTGCATAAACTTAGGAACAAAACCTTGTTTGTTTGTTTGCTTTGAATTTTGTTTTACATTGTGCTTCTTTCATGCATTCACACACCTAAACTTGCATTTAACATGTCATCACACCCTAACATATGGTAATGACCTATGGTCAGGCTAGAAAGTTAGCATTAATTCAGAGTCAGTTGTCTTCCCCTAGGGATCCATCTCAGGTTATTCAAGTCCCTATTGGAATGAAATCCACCTTAGGTTATAATTTGCGTCCAAGACTTCATCAACATTGAATGACTAGGCTAAAACTGAGGTTTGCCTGGTTCAGTCTCTAGAGAAGGTTGGTTCCTTGTTTTTATAGGAAAAGGGTAGAGAGAAAGGAATGCTTAAAGAAGGGAAACGTAGCCAATGCTATGAGATTAAAATTGGTACAGATTAAGTAACAACACAGTGTTGATTCAACCTTTTTGCAGAAAGCATAATAAAACTCAACGCACCATAAACTAAGATCACTCGGTGAATATTTAACTCCTAAGCAGTTTATCAATGAAGTAAATTGCAGATCTATTCGAACATTTAACACAAAAATTTAGTTTAAGAATTAATGTATGGTATATTCAATATAGATTCAACTTCAGCAATAAACAATCACATACATACTTGCACACCAAATGAGCTCAGAACCAGGGCGGATGATCTCTATTGATTTTTTAGAAGTCTGAATACATAGCCTTGTAAACACCTAAGAGCCGACCTTTTGCTTTGGTCGCTCATTCTTTATATAGAGTTTTACATAACAAACTAATGAAAGTTGTTACAACAGAATGCCCGAAGGCTTATCCTAACAACAGAGTGGTTAGAGATCGAGATCTCTATTGTTACACAGATATCTTTTGAGTGATGGAACTTTTAACCGAAAAGGTTAAGATATTCTTGTTACAAAGATCTCCTCCACTTGCTTTTATATATGTTGGTTCCTCCTCTTCAAAACGTCACGCTATCACAACTTTTTCTCCTTCGCTTGGTCCTCCTTGGCAAAACGTCACGCTATCACGACTTTTTCTCCTTCGCTTGGTCCTCCTTGGCAAAACGTCGCGCTATCATGACTTTTTCTCCTTCGCTTGGTCCTCCTTGGCAAAACATCGCGCTATCGCGACTTTTCTCCTTCGCTTGGTCCTCCTTGGCAAAACGTCGCGCTATCATGACTTTTTCTCCTTCGCTTGGTCCTCCTTGGAAAAATGTTGTGCTATCATGACTTTTTCTCCTTCGCTTGGTCCTCCTTGGCAAAACGTCGCGCTATCACGACTTTTTCTCCTTTGCTTGCTCAAAAAGAAGGAAAGTACCTTTATTTCCCTGGGTGTTGTCATTTTGACCAACATTCTTGGTGCCTCCTAGGGTAATTTTGTTAACTGAATGTCAGAACTTAGAGCCTTTATCCATTGGGCAACAAAGTCAAAAATAAAAAATAAAATAAAGAAAAGAGGGGAAAGAAAGGGAATGATACCAAGCTCAACAAAAACAAATCAAGCCTGGGAGGGAGGATTATTCTTTCATGGACTCTTCTTTAGACTGCTTTGCCGGGTCCTCCCCTTTTTTTCCCCCCCCCCCCCCCCCCCTCCCCGAACTTTACCCCCCCCCCCCCCCCCCCCCCCCCCCCCTTTTTTCCCCCCCCCCCCCCCCCAAAAATTAAACCTTGGGCTTTATTTGGGATTTGCCATACTAAAAATTTGATCTTCCTATACTGGCTCTTCCCAACTATCAATTTTTGATGTATCATCAAAGAAAGTCTACCAAATAACTTTCGTCTCATCCTCTGACAATAGTTTGGAATGTGAGTCCCAAAAACTAGGCATACCACAATCTTCAGCCATATTAGCGTGTTTTGAAATTGACTTCACTTCTGCTCTTAATTCTTGTATAATTTTTATAGCAGTCGTCACCAACTTATGCCGCTTGAAGAAGTCCCTAGCAACTGATTTAGCTCGAGACCAGTTTTCATCTTGGGTTCTATAGCCAACTATTGTTTGTGTACTGCTCGCCAAGACCTTGATCTTGTTGGTTGCAGATACTCTAGGTGTCAAGAGTTTAACCGAAGCTTCAAAATATTTCTCTACCTGATTTAGCATGTTGTTTACCTTGGATAAGTAGACCAGAGTTGGTCTAGCTTTTAGGATCAATTTTCTTAACCTTGTGAGCTTTTCTTTTCGAACTGCTATTGCTTTTTCCTTAGAGAACCCTTGAGGCTCATCTAGGACTACTGACAACTATTGTTTCAACTCTTCTATCTACTATTGTAAGATCTGAACCTGTTCTTCTACTTTTGCTACCTTTTCTTGGAAGGATGCGACTTCACTTAACCTTTGTTCCCATTTCTTGGCTTCATTTTTAAGAGCTTTCTCAGTGATCTCTTGTTGATTGAAAGCTTCTTCTAGCCACTTGCAAGCCTGTTCTTCTTTGAGGAATTTTTCTTTGAAGTGCTCTGCATTAAGATAAATCATCCCCATGTGAGTCTGAGCCTTGCTCCACTCTTCTTCCATTGGCAGTTGGGTCATGTCTTCTATGATGATTTCAGCTTGATAATCATCTAGAGTCATTTGTTTCTCAGGCTTCTGTACTAAAGGAGTCATCTTCATAGTAGAGCGCTGCATACTGATTGGGTCAAGGATTGTCCCTTCTCGAACATGGGCCATCTCAGTGGCACTTGGAGAACTTCGTGTCTTCATCCAGGTGGCAACATTTACTGTAGCTTTCTTTAGCTTTCAAAATTTGGCAACTATGGGATTATTGGAAGAAGAGGTACTCTGTAGGGACTGCAGGCTCAATAGATTCATGGAAAGTAGAAAAGGAGTGGGTGGTAACGAGGATTCCATGCTAGTTGGTTGAGAGGGAGATCCTGTTGGTGTGCGGTGAGGCGAAACACGGGGGGATTGAGGAGGTGATGATGGCTTTGAAGTATTCTTATCTTTTTGAAAAGGAGAGGAAATCCTTTGCGAATGAGGGGAAGAAGAAGGGGTATCAAGATTGATTGGAGATATTTCTCATTCCTTCTGTGGGTTAGAGCCTCCCATTTCTTGTGATTGTTCTGTGTAAGCTTCCGCTATATGCTTTAGACATGAAATATCTGCACCATCTATCACTAGCGGTGGAGTCTGCTCTTGGCTCGGTGGCTCCTTTTGAGGGGGCTCTTCAGCATTTTTAGCCACTTGTTCTTCTTCACTATCCCCTATTTTTTTGTGTTCCTCTATTTCTCCCAAATTTACTTGTTCCTCTTCTTCTGATTCTTCAGGAGAGGATTCTTGAATTTTTCTTCTTTTTCGGCCACCTCCCTGCTCTTGCTTTGCTTTCCCCTTCTTTTGCTCAGCTGCCATATTTCTATGTTCCAGAGAAGTATTGTCATCAGAGTCTGTATCTGATCCTGAATGCGGGATATATATCCGACATCTCTTTTTTGTGGTTTCTACTTGTGAAGCTGCTACTTCTTTCCCTTTTTCCTTTTTAGTATCTTTCTCAGATTGCTTTTGGGAAACACCGCCAACTCCAATCGGGACCTTATCGACCAATGTTTTGGACCAGCTCTGATAATGCTCATCATATTTGGCATAGAACTTAGTATCCATCTTGAGCCCATACCTTGTGAAAGTTTCGATGTGGCACCGCATTTGCCACCAGGCTAAGATTTTGGCCTCATTCTAGTCATCTCCCTTCTTCATTTTTTTGAAGGTCTTGGTGGGGATTTTGTGTGATGGACAAGAATCCAGGCTGTAATCTATCAGATGTTCATAGAAATCATGCCACGGAGCTAGTGGTTGCATTTTCTCAACATGCCATTCCAGAGGATGATCTTCACTATTATTTCTTCTTTGCTCGATGTCTCTCCCAGAGACGTGGAACTGTTGGAAAGGAGCCTTGTTCAGAGTGGCCTGCCTCTTTGCAAATATATCCTTGGGATCATATTTCCACCTCTGTGGAAGTTCTACCAGCCCCATACCTCTTAGTACTTGAGTAATCTTCTGATGATCTCCCTTTTTTGAAATAGTCACCCCTTCAAAACTGAAAGGCATAAGGCAAGTATGGGTTTTCTAAGTGCCTATCCCAAATGTGAAATTTATGAATTCTTGTTGTCTTACATATTCTAAGGCAAAGAGCCATTTGGTGACGTAGTACGACAACAAGAAAGGCTTCTCTGTGAAGCCAAAAAGCCTTATAACCACTCCTTGAGTTAAGATGAAAAAGTCTCCTTCTTCTGCATGAGGGCGCCTCAGGGTCTCTTCTACTTCCTTAGGAATCCTCGGCATGGGTCCTAACACAATATGTATAGCGGGGCCCAGGAATTCCATGGTGAACTGGTAATATGAACTCGCTCTTGAGAGAAGCGGAGTCCATTCACACACAGGCAGATTTTCTCCCTTTTCATTCTTTTGCGTTACGGATATAGACTTCAAATTTTTTGATTGAAAAAAGAAGAAAAGCCAAATCAAATAGGAGGAGTACCTAAAAGCATCTGGGGCTTCTACGTGCAGCTTTGAAAGTCTTGCATGTAGTTGTTGAGCTATGTAGGATGGCCAATCGAAGAAAAGTGGGACTTTATTTGGGTCCAAGCGTGCTTTATCATAGAATTTGTAAATTGAAATGCATTGTGCCACAACAACTTGCCACCCATGCACCTGAGTATCATCTTCCATACCCGCTACCATGGCTAACATAGAGAAAAGCTGCTTGTTCTTGAACTTGGACAAGGGTATGGGAGATTGGGGAATAGAACCCTTTGGGAGTTCATTCTCAAGATTTTGCTGCAGGAAGGCTCTTATGTTTGGGGTGTTGAGATAGAACTTTGCAGAGTTGGTTGGTTCAAATAAAATAGGAGGTACTAGGGGCTTACATCCCTGAGCAAACACAACTTTGATTGTTTTGGGATCTATTGTAAAAAGGGTCTCACCTCTGTAATTTTTTACACTTTTGCTCTTGACATCGTACAACTTCGCCATTGCTCTAACCAATTCTGGATAGGGGTGGACTTGAGGACATACGTACCAGTAGAGCATAGAGTAGTAGGTGAAATTACTTGGGTTTGATGGAGAGGCATCTGCATTTAGTCTGGCGACTATTTCCTTGTGGATTTGTCCCGGATCCTTCCATGTCAGCTTCGTGTCTGTAATGTGGCCATCAGGGTCGATGAAGTTGTCTACTTTGGTGCTTGAACTCCTTTTCTTTTTGGGAGGTGCAGACGTAGAACCTAGGGTTGGAGAGGTAGACATTGTGATACTGCTATAATTTTAGGTATTCGGGAGACTGCAGAACTCTCAGGGTGACTGTTAGAAATTAGATAACCAGATAATCAAGAAAATAGGAGATAAATTGATAAAAGTTGTTTATTAAAATGACTATGTATGCTCGTGCCCCAACTGTTCAAGTAACATGGAGTAATTGTGGTTGGAGGTACGCATCCCAATACTGATTTAGAATGCTGGCGAGAGTCTCAGCCTGTGTGCCAACTTTTAATGATACCAACTACCTCGAGTTGCCATTTTTAATAAAAACCAATGGGAGGCTTCTGCTATGGTACCGAGCCAATGGGGCGACGTCTTCTTCTGGTCTTGTTAGAAAAATGATCTTGATTAAAATAGTGGTGCTTTTCATACTTCTTGAGATACCTGATTATTCTGGCATGGTGTACAACTGTACAATAGACCCTTGACGTGGTGCTCCGATGTTCGAGGCATCAGGTCTGATGTGGCGTGCTGATAGGGTTCCTTCTTTCAAACAAGAAAATGACACTCTCTTTGCTCGAATGTCGCAAAATCATGACATTTTTCCTGAAGGATGCCATGAGTGCTCAAAAAGTCATGAAATCATGACATTTCTCCTGAAGGATGGCATGAATGCTCAAAAAGTTGTGAAATCATGACATTTCTCCTGAAGGATGCCATGAATGCTCAAAATGTCATGAAATCATGACATTTCTCCTGAAGGATGCCATGAGTGCTCAAAAAGTCATGAAATCATGACATTTTTCCTGAAATGGATCAGCTTGCAAAAAAAAGCATATGTACAAGATTGCTTATATTCATAAAACAAATATATACAAGGATAGGACAGGATCCATTACTTATAGTATAGCTTCAGGTGGAAGCCATTGACAGGAATGGGTAGGACATGGCCCTGTTCATCCTTCAGCTGGAAAGAATTATGTTGCTTTTCTTCAATGATTTCTAGGGGACCATCCCAGAATGTGTCAAACTTATCATGGTTCCCTGGTTTTGACCTCTTTTCATTCCACTTTAGAACTAGGTCTCCTACCTTGAAATTCCTTAAAGTGGCTTTCTTGTCAAACCATCCTTTGGTAACAACTGCATGTTTTTGGTAATGATCATAGGCCTGTTCCTTAAGTTCTTCTAGCTGTAGGAGTTGGATCAGCCTGTTTTCCATGGGTTTCGCTTCTTCAGTCCTAGTTAAATCCAATAGTTTCAGAGCTGGTATCTCTATGTGTATTGGGAGCACAACCTCTTTACCATAAACCAGAGAATAGGGAGAGGTATTGATAGATTTTTTAATCATGATCCTGTCAGCCCAAAGTGCCTGGTTTATCAAAGAATGCCAACTTCTTTTATTGTCCTTGAGGGTCCTTTTCAAAATTCTGAGTAAATTTTTATTGGTGGACTCAGCTAATCCATTACCCTAGGGATAATAGTTCGAAGATGTTTTCAAGTATATCCCATACTTACTTGCAAATTCGATCATCTTTGCTCCCACAAAATGTGAACCATTGTCTGTGACCAAGGCCTCTAGGATGTCGAACCTTGTGATCAGGCTTTCCACAAACTCGATCACCACCTCTTGATCATTTCTCTTGGTGGGTATAGCTTTCGACCATTTTGTGAAGTAGTCAGTGGTTATGAGAATGTATTTATGCCCTACAGATGAATTTGGTTCTATGATCCCTATGAAGTCTAAACCCCATTGCTGGAAAGGTTCTTCAACCTGAATGGTCTTGAGGGGTAGCGGGGCATTCCTATTTCTTCCCACATATTTTTGACATTCATCATAGTTTCTTGTGATCTTAAAAGCATCTGCAAAAACCATTGGCCAATAACACCCAGTTCTGATGATTTTCAATGTTGTAGTTCTCCCAGAGTAATGTCCTCCTGATAGGCCACCATGAAATTCTTTTAAAATCTTCTATTTTTGCTCTTCTGACACACATCGAAGGAGAACTCCATCCAAGTTTTTTTTGTATAATCCTTCGAGAAATAAAGTGTATTTAAGAGCTTGGATCCTGTATCTTCTCCTCTGTGAAGCATTCAAGCCTTCTGGACATATCCCAGTCTAAAAATACCTCATCAATTCATCTGCCCAATCGAGCTGCTCTGAAGGTTGTTCTTCATCTGATACGGATTTTTGAGCCTGACAAGCCACATACCCTGTAGATGCTTGTTTTGCAAGTTCCTGGCACAAAGCTCTACCCCTGACTAGTTTTTTTGGGTGTATCTCTACATCATATTCTTGTATTTTAGTTACCCAACCTGCTCTAGTATCATCGAGTTCTCCTTGTGTAATGAAGCTTCGTACATCAGGGTGTATTGTATATACGATAACTTTGCTTTGCGACAAGAAGTGCCTAAAATTTTTTAGGGATTTCATGATGGCATAAATTTGTTTTTCAATGAAATTGTACTTTTCCTCATGTTCTTGCATATTTTGACTCAAGAAGGTGATGGGCCTTTCTTCATTGTCAGTCCCTTTCTGTGTGAGCACAACGATGTAGCTTCCCTGTTCGCCTATCGCGTATAAGATAAAATATTTGGAGTAGTTTGGATTTACCAGGATGGGAGCTTGAGCTATCTACTCTTTGATCTATTGAAAAGCCTATTTTCTTGCATCAGTCCATTTAAAAATGGTGTCCTTCTTCAACAATTTTGTCATAGGTTTAACAATTTGTGCAAAGTCTGCTATGAATTTACGTACAAAATTGATCTGACCAAAAAATGACTGTAACCCCTTTTTGTTTAAAGGGAGGGGAAGTTCCAACAAGGCTTTTACTCAGCTGGGGTCTATGGCTAGACCTGATTTTGAAACCACATGGCCAAGTAAAATTCCCTCCTCTACGATGAAAATAGACTTTTTGGGGTTTATGGATATACCAAACTCTCGGTATTTTTCCAGTACTCTCCTGAGGTGAGTTATATGATCTTCTTTCCTATGAGAGAAAACAGTCATGTCATCCAGGTATATCACTATTATTTTGTTCACAAGTTCTCCAAAGGCTACATCCATGGCTCTTTGAAAAGTCGCTCCAGCATTTGATAACCCGAAGGGCATCCTTTGGTAAGCAAATGTTCCCCATTTGGTTGTGAACGCTGTTTTGAATTGGTCTTCATCCTTGACCCATACCTGATTATACCCGGAGAAACCATCTAATAGAGAAAATATTTCAGCTCCAGCCACTGTGTGCAAGATCTGATCGATTTGCGGGAGGGGGTAATGATCCTTAAGTGAAGCTTTGTTCAGATTACGAAAATCCACACATAGTCGAATATCCCCATTTTTCTTTCTCACTGGTACTAAATTAGCAACCCACGTCGAGTGCTTGATTGGATATACAATCTTAGCCTCTAGTAGTTTTAACAATTCTTGTTTCATCAAAGCTTCTATTTTTGGATTTACTGGTCTCTGCTTTTGACGGAAAGGCTTGGCGCCTTCTTGAAGCTCAATTGTATGTTGGATTGTTTCCTTTGAGTACACCTTTAGATCACCATAGGTCCAGGCAATTGTATCTAGAAATTCTTTGCATAATTCTCTGATCTCATCCAATTCCTTGTCCGTAGTTTTCACACCTACTTTGATGGCCTTGTCAGGTCCTATTGTAGCTTCCTTATACCTGTGTTTGTCAACTTTCATCTTATGACCTGTTGATCTGTCATTGTTATCAAATAGGGACTCAAGTGTGACTAGCCCCTTTGGGATGTGATTATTTTTTAACTGGATGACAACTGCCTCTTCTTCGTCTTCATTTTCCCTATTGTTGGAGCAGTTCATTTCATGGACTAGAAAATCTACTATATGTTGATCATTTTTGAAAACCTGCCAGAAAGTATCTCTATCAGGTACAGAAGGTCTGTATATCAGTTTGACCATCTTTGATTTCTGGATGACGTTGCTTATAGGACAGAAGTTTGCTCCAACCGAAGCCAATAAATCAGCATGTGTATTCTTCTCCCTAGGGATCGCTTTCATGTTCAGAGCTTCAAAAGACTCTAGTAGATCCCAGACTTTATTTCTATAAGCCTTCAGATAATGTTGTTTGCTTATACATTTTCCTGTCACTTGATTTACTATTAGTTCAGAATCACCAAAAACTTGCAATTGCTTGATGCCCATCTTCTCAGCCTTCTTGATGCCCAAACAGAGCGCTTCGTATTCTGCTGCATTATTGGTGCAGCTCCAGGTCAATCTGTAAGAGAAAATTTTTCTTCACCTGTAGGAGCGATTAGGAAAATACCTGCTCCTGCTCCATTTTTGCATCTGGCTCCATCAAAGAAAAGTTTCCACAACTGGTTAGTGGATATTTCAGGTGGTGGGGAAGAAGGTGATTTACTTTTCTCAAGATTCTGAATTGTATAGCTACCCAGATCTGTCTCGATCATGGCATTGAAATCCAGGAGAGAAAATTGGTCTTCTTCTTGTAACTCGTTAAGAGCTTCTTCCATTAGACTCAAGTCGGTCAGTTCTTCTGTCATCATGTTCATAGTAGTAGAGTTTTTCTCCTCTTCTCCAAGCCTCTCGACATGATAGGTAGAGGGTTTCTCATTGAATATTTTCACCCTTTTGCCTTTGAATGGAATTTTGAGGTGCGAGAAGTCAAGAGATAGATATCCACCTATTTTAGCAGTAAATTCTCTAGACAGGCACATGCCAAAATAAGGTTCTAAATCAACCACTACCACCTCTTGTATAACTGTAAGCTGAGGGAGCCTATTAAGGATGATAGGGATATCTTTAATCACGCCTACTATTTTTACAGGAGTTCCATCGAGTTGCAAAACTCCTGGAGCACTCCTTGTATATTCCATCCCCATGATATCGCACACCACTTTGGGCATAACAGTAGTCGCGGCCCCAGAGTCAATCATACAATTATGGACTACCCATCCTTCCATATGGAGAGATAAATAAAAGGGGGGAGGTCTATTTTTTTCTGAGGTGGAAGAAAGACTTGCTTGGGCAGAGCTTAATTTAATTGGATCTTTATCTTTATTTTTCATAGATTTCAATGATTCATGTAGTAGGTCTATCTACCCTGGGATCCGTAGGGCTTCATACATAGTGGCCTTGGAAGGAGTCTTCTTCATTTCTTCAACAATATTGAATGGGAGAGAATCAACACTCTTCTCCTTTACTGTCGTATCAAACCTATTCCTGTACCCTTGAGTAGCATCAACTCTTTGGCATTTAGTCAATGAGGGATACCTCAACTTTTCTCTGGCTTGCTCCTGAGTCTCTGTTTCCTTAGCCGGAGGTGTTTCCTTCCAAAACTCTACTCCTTTTGGGTCTAGATTTTGTGGAGGTCTCTTTTTAGTAGGACTCCTTGTAGGCATAGGTACCTTCAAAGGGTTAAGGTCTTTAGGATCAACTTGGAATGGTTTCTTTCCTGATCTAGTCAGAACCGAGACTTGTTCTAGAGAGGGCATCATAAAATTTTGATCATCTTCCCTGATCATGTTTACCTGACCCTTAAGGGACCTTTCTAATTTTTTTATAGCTACTTTCTGGATCTGGTGTTGATGAATCATGCAAGCAGTCTCACCGTGGGGATCATTGCATGTGGAACACCAGAAGGATGTTTCAGGTGAATCGACACTGGGTCCCACATCTTCATTGGCATACACTGTGTTGGTTTTTTCATAATTTCTTCCACTAGTGGATGCTTGATCTCTTGTTACTTGTGGATAATGTCTCGGTTGAGAGTTTCTTTCCGCTTCTCTTCGCTCCATAGATATGAATTTATTTGACAAAGTCTTGTACGAGGATTGCAAATCTTGCAAGATTGCCAGCTGGGTGTCTTGAGTAGACGTGTTTGTTGCTGGGGAAAGTGCCGAAATAGGAGGGAGCATCGCAAGGGGAGGGGGTGCTGGTAGGAGCGGGATGCTCGACTGTCCATTCCACTTGGGAAGGGTGGTATTGAGATTTGCAGGGGAAACTGGAGGAGCAACACTTGAAATTTGAGGGAAATTTGGGAAGATAGGTGGAATTATCTTGGAAGGAAATCTCCCTATGGTGATCAAGTCCTTTTTCGCTTTTTGTGCTTCTAGATAGATTTTAGGAAAAGTTGTTACTCGGGACTATCTGATAGCCATACTTATTTTTGAATTGAAAGCTCTTAAATAGTAGTATATAGCCCCTTCTTGTGATGGTCTCAGGCCGTCAGGAACTCTCTTCCAGGTTCGACTGAACCTGATATTAAAATCCATGATCTCTTCTTGAGGGTGCTTCTGAATGGCGTTAAACTGATTTAGTAATGAAAAAGGATCGGTATGCTCATTAAATTCTTCCACTAATTTTTTGGTGAGCTGAGCCCAAGTAGATATAGATTGGTATTCCAGGGCTCTGTACCAGTAGAGCATTTTCCCTTTTAAGGAAATAATCAGTAGCTGCCACATCTAGGCAATGTTCATATGTTATTTTTCTAGTACCATCATACTGGGGTAGCACTTTCAGGGCCGCTACTGGTATTGGGTGTTGGATTCCAAGATTCAAAGGGCCTGTATGGTTCCATAAAGGATAGGGCAGATCAGGCAGATTTCTAGCCATCGTAGTCAGATTAGTAACTAGAGTTGGGGTTCTGATAGCAACAGTGCTAGAGAATGCTATATGAGAAGTATTTGCTTGCCTGAGATTGCTATTATGAGTAAGAACTATTCTGGCAACCAAAACTAGGTTAGCACGAAGGCTACCAAGGTGCAGTTCGAAGAACTCTATGGGCTCTTCTAAATTTTTTGCTTTAGATCTAGTTATCATAAGAATGGTTCATAACCAGATACTAGGTAAGGATTTATTCAGGGTTCCTTTCCTGTGCGGAGTCGCTAGGTGATAATAAAAAGGTTAATAGGACAAAGGCTTCACCGAGACTTTGACTGTATATAATGCGTGGGATTTGTGTCCCATCGGGCGTGCCAAAAATTGTTGGAATGAAATCCACCTTAGGTTATAATTTACGTCCAAGACTTCGTCAACATTGAACGACCAGGCTAAAACTGAGGTTTGCCTGGTTCAGTCTCTAGAGAAGGTTGGTTCCTTGTTTTTTATAGGAAAAGGGTAGAGAGAAAGGAATGCTTAAAGAAGGGAAACGTAGCCAATGCTATGAGATTAAAATTGGTACAGATTAAGTAACAACATAGTGTTGATTCAACCTTTTGCAGAAAGCATAATAAAACTCAACGCACCATAAACTAAGATCACTCGATGAATATTTAACTCCTAAGTAGTTTATAAATGAAGTAAATTGTAGATCTACTAGAACATTTAACACATAAATTTAGTTTAAGAATTAATGTATGGTATATTCAATATAGATTCAACTTCAGCAATAAACAATCACATACATACTTGCACACCAAATGAGCTCAAAACCAGGGTGGATGATCTCTATTGATTTTTTAGAAGTCTGAATACATAGCCTTGTAAACACCTAAGAGTCGACCTTTTGCTTTGGTCGCTCATTCTTTATATAGAGTTTTACATAACAGACTAATGAAAGTTGTTACAACAGAATGCCCGAAGGCTTATCCTAACAACAAAGTGGTTAGAGATCGAGATCTCTATTGTTACACAGATATCTTTTGAGTGATGGAAATTTTAACCAAAAAGGTTAAGATATTCTTGTTACAGAGATCTCCTCCACTTGCTTTTATATATGTTGGTTCCTCCTCTTCAAAATGTCATGCTATCATGACTTTTTCTCCTTCGCTTGGTCCTCCTTGGCAAAACGTCGCGCTATCATGACTTTTTCTCCTTCGCTTGGTCCTCCTTGGAAAAACGTCGTGCTATCACGACTTTTTCTCCTTCGCTTGGTCCTCCTTGGCAAAACGTCATGCTATCATGACTTTTTCTCCTTCGCTTGGTCCTCCTTGGCAAAATGTCGTGCTATCATGACTTTTTCTCCTTCGCTTGGTCCTCCTTGGCAAAACATCGTGCTATCACGACTTTTTCTCCTTCGCTTGGTCCTCCTTGGCAAAACGTCGTGCTATCACGACTTTTTCTCCTTTGCTTGGTCCTCCTTGGCAAAACATCGCGCTATCACAACTTTTTCTCCTTCGCTTGCTCAAAAAGAAGGAAAGTACCTTTATTTCCCCGGGTGTTGTCATTTTGACCAACAATCCCTAACACTTTGGTGGTAGGGCAAGTTAGTGTAGTCCCTAATATATCCTAGAACTTAAATGTAAGGCCCTCCAATAGCACCCATATTTTGGACAAAGACATCATGTATAAGGCTACCCATACCACTATTTTTAAGACTCCTAGGAGTGATCCATCCACCCATACCAACGGATGGTCATGTCACACTTGTAGACATGGATGCCATTAGGATGTACCTAAATGTAGCTAGTATGATTTTTCTATTATTACCACCACTTAACATCCCATCTCGCACCATACCATCATTACATCAAGAGTCTACTTTCACACACCTACAGTAGTTCAACCTAGCCTTCACGAATCCACTTTTTGAGCTGATTGCTTCCACCCTAGCTAGTCACCCATCATAATATAGCCAACCACCCATCATCTTGCCACATCAGAATATCATTTATACCAACCTACTTTATGAAGCATCAACTTAGGTCACTTTGAAGGTCCCCACATCCATTCCATCTACCACCCCTATGGTCCCCACACATCCTATCATTCCTCATTCTATGGAAATGTCTTTTTACACCTACCCTCCTCCTACATCTATTTACATGGTTGCCTCACAACTAACCCAACCGTCTACTTCATATGTGACTGTATCCACATCATCTACGATTGTCATGTAGTAGGCTTTCTTGTAGCTATAAAAAATGATCTTGGATAATGATAACCATAGCATTAGTCCTGACCTACAATAGCAATCATAAAGTATTAATAAAAACCCACCATCAACATCTCATCAAGCCCATGCCTTTATCCAAGATCCATCTTAGGTATTGTGCCCCCCAACCACTATTGTAACAACTAACCCACTTCATCATATGTATGCTAACTCATTAGGTCAGCATGCTAACATGCCCCCATCACCTCATAAATATCATAACCCTCATAAACCATCATATGATAATGCATTTCATCCTAACATCCCCCATCATCTGCATTCCACCTAAAATGCACAATATTACCAACAACAACAAGCAAACCATGATTTTAACCCTATAGAATATTCTAAGTTCCAATTCTTATAGAATGAGATTGATAGACTTGTCATGTAGATACCCAGTTTGTAATATCAAAAGCCCACCTTATGATAGCTACTTAATCACCCAATCCATGCTTCGGTACCCACACCACCTTATCCAGTTGATTTTTAGATGTTAAAGTTTGATATATTTAAGGGGGATGAGGACCCCCGAGAGCATGTGATAAGATTTGTTAATGCATGTTTCAGGATCAAAAATAATGACACACTCATGCTGCACACCTTTCCTCAGACACTTGGGGGAGAAGCCTAGGATTGGTACAACACTTGTTGCATCAAAGTGTTTACACTTTTGAGCAACTCCCGAACCAAACTTCTTAGCTTGAAGTAATAAGATGATGAATTAGTCCATGATTTTGGCAACCATTGGAGTGCAGTCATGATCAAATTAACATTTTACCTTCCAATGACAGGGCTAATGAGAATGTTCATGAAGAGATATGCCAATCCCATATATTTTTTGCTACAATTGCAAAAATATAGAACATTTGATGAGGCACTCACACAAGCCAAAGTGATAGAGGAAATAAAGATTCAAGAGGGTGAGATCAAACCTAAGAAAAAAGAGTGAAAAATAAGAACCAAAAGGGGAATAACCATGGCCATTCCAAGGCCACATAGGTTAATTAGATAGTCTTGGGCCAACCCTCATAGTCAAATCAACAAGCCCAAGTTCAAATCCAACAACCCTAACAACAACAAAAATAATTGCAACAATTGAATTATCAAGCGGTTCCACCCCCATAGCAAGTACAAAATAAAATGTAACATGCAGAAAGGCAACAACATTATTTTAGGTCCAAATGCAATTACACACCATTGCAAGAGCCCTACTTATATGTCTTTTAGAAGTTGTATGCGACACAAATTTTCACGTTACCAGAGATTAAATCTGAAGACCCTTGCAAGCAAAAATTAAAAGCCTATAGAGAGCATTTAAACTACATATATCATAGGCAAAAAGGGTATGATGTTGAAACTTACCATGGGTTTAAAGGTATTGTGCAGTATTTACTAGAAGCAAGAAATATCAAAGTCAACAATCCATTATCCCAACCTAATAATAACCTTGACATATATCAGACACCTTTGCCTCATCATGAGGTATATCAACAAGCAAGGGGAGCATCAATTTCTATAGTTCCTCCCAACCAAGTTAACTATGTGTCTCAACTGTATCAAGGTTTTGTAGAGGCTATCAGTGTGGTCACCCATGGAAAAATACAAGTGAATCACACAACCCAAGATCCTATAGCACAAACTAGTGTACCTATACAACTAGGGCCATCCATTCCACCTCCAACCATCCATAATCCAAGTAATCCATCTCGCCAAACCATCATCCTAGGCAACCGGTTAACACATAGTTTGAAAATGGAATCAATAAAACTATCAATTTGTGAGCTAATACAACAGTCTCCCAACATTATGAGGTATTGATATAGATTCTAAAGTCCATTCAAGTACAATCATAAGACCCTAATACCTTCAACACCTTTGTGGGGAGTGTACAAAAATGCATGGAGCCCTCGATAACATTTTATGACTTCAAGGAGAAGAGTGTATCATCAGATTTACTAGATCCTCTATTGCACATAGTCACTTATATTGATATAAATCCATTCAAGAAGGTACTTATTTATATCAGCTCCTCCATCAACCTCATTATCACTCCCACCATCAAACACCTAAACCTACCATCATACCACATTACATCATCCACATTCACCTTAAGGGCCTTTAATGACGCTTTATGCTCAACTATGAAAAACATAGTTCTTCCTGCCACCATAGGGGTGAATACTATTCATGTACTCTTCCACATATTGTAAGGGATGATGCAATAGAACATACTTCTTAGATACCTCTAGATCAGGGAGATGAAGTGTGTACCTTTGACATTGTACCAATGTCTAAAATATGTATATGAGGGTAAAGTACATTGCATCCAAGTAGATACTGAGCCATTTAAATCCTACAACTTGATCTCAAATCATTATGAGCCACTAATTCCATCCACCCATATTTCTATTCAACCTCTCATCATTAGAACCACTCCCACTAACATCACCTCATAAAAATACCCCATCCCAAAGGAATTGATAATAGTTGATCCTACTTTTGCATCCAAAAGTGTTAGCTCTAGTCAACCCTCATCCACCACATTCCATTTTCCACTGCACCAGATCATTTTTCTAACCAGTAACCAGCTTCATTAGGCAAATCACCCACTTCACAAACACCATTTACATTTTTAACTCAACCCACTCCATCAACTAACAATCCCATCAAGCCTAATACACCTCAAACTTTATCATCCATCATCTCGCAGATAGGATAACCTATTCGATAGGATCCATCACCTCCACATGAACTGTAAGTTGCCACCGAAGCACCCTCCCCATCCATTGAGCCATCCACATCCTAAACATCCCAAGTTGTAGTGCATATTACCAATTTGGGCATTGGTAAGTACATCATAGAAAGTGTCACAATTACACCACCTATTGAGTTAGTTAGATATTATGGTCACCCATGTGACCCACATTTAGCTATAGGTGTAGTGTACATAATGGATTCCTAACTAGATAGGATCAATTTTATATATGGGGGAGTGGATTCTTCTTTCGATCCACCTCCTCCTAATGAGGAGCCCTTACAAGAGTTTAATGTCAATTTAGAATATCTATCTAACCCAGATTTTCCTTTGAGATATTTTCATAGGGTTAATTGGTAGGGATGTCATGAGTAGGGTCTACATCACATTGTTGAGTCTAAATACCGAGAAGCACATGATCAATCTGGTCTTGGATACAAACCTTCTACGTCAAACTCTTCCTTCAACCATACATTTCAAAAAATCACTCTTGAGTATGAAGAAGAGGATGAGGACAACGATGATTGTGATGATACTGATGATGAGTACCTGGACCCTGACTTTGTGCCTCATATACATGGGGCCTTTCCAGAGATTGTATTGCATACATTCATGATTGATCATATTCCATATGATTACATATTTGATGAAAACTTTGGGGATTATATCTCTAATGAATATTTTGGGGAGTTTTGATAGATGGAAGAAAACCTAGATTGGACCATTTGCATATTTGATAGTCCCCAAGAAGATGTGGTCCTTGCAGAGCCCATCAAGAGAGATGAGTGTTATACCAATATGTTTTCCATAAACCACACCATATTTCACTTCAACAAGGAGCATAAGCACCCTGAGATAGATCCACCACCACCACCTTGTACACTCTCGCAACATCATCATTCATACACCTTGGATCAGTTGCAACCTAGAGAGAGTGAGTCATCACTTCTTGAATCATAGCCACCTCACTTCCATCAATTTAACATGATTTATGTTGACTTGTTCGCCCCACTTCATAACTCGTACGATTTGGAAAAGTTGTTTTGATCGATGCTAGCGTTATCTCCATGGATAGGATTTCATCCCTACCATCCATCACCAAATTTATCATATTCAAATAGTTGCTATGAGCATCAAACACTTACATCCCATAATAACCTTCAACCTCGTCTACTTTAGTTTTTCAAACCAAAGTAGAGGAGGGGTCACCTGAGTCATTTTAGCATATGGAGGATGTTATCCATCTCATACCAACTCCACATCAACTAGAGGAAGGTTCCCATATGCTTATCAAAGAATCCATCGATGTGAACCTTAGACAAGAAGCATCCAATCCACAAATCATGAGAATTGCAAAATATTTATTCGCAAAAGAGAAAGAGCATACGATCAAAGTCTTAAAAAGGAATAATGACATATTCATGTGGTCATACAAGGACATGTCTAGAATTAATCCCAATTTGGTCATCCACAACCTTACCTTAGTGCCATATTCTAATACTTTCAAGAAAAATCTAAGGAAACTTCATCCAACCGTAGCATTTATTATCAAGAAAGAGCTACAAAAACTACTAGACATGAATTTCATAGTTCCAATTGATTATCAAGAAAGAGATACAAAAACTACTAGACATGAATTTTATAGTTCTAATTGATTATCCATATTGACTCTCTAACATGGTACCCATTCGTAAGCCAACTGGGGGGTATGCATATGCACTAAATTTTGAGTTCTAAACAAAGAATGCCCCAAGTATGATTTTACACTGTCTAACATCGATAAATTGGTAGACTCTTGCATATGCCATGAAATGCTATCATTAATGGATGGTTTCTCGAGATACAATCAAATTCAAATTAATCTTGACCAACACAAAACAACATTTACAACACCTTGGGAGATTTTTGCTATAGGGTGATTCCTTTTGGACTTAAGAATGTAGGAGCTACTTATCAACGTGACATGACATACATATTCCATGACTATATGCATAAAATAATTGAAGATTTTGTGGATGATTTGATTGCTGAATCTAAAACATGTATTGAGCATATTGAAGTTCTAGAGAAAGTTTTTTGATCGATTGCTTGAACATAAGGTAAGGCTGAATCCTAAGAAGTGCGTATTTGGTGTCACATCAAGAAAAATTCTAGGATTTATTATCTCCAAGTGAGGCATTGAGGTGGACCTTGATAAGATCAAGGCCATCATCGAGATACCACATCAAACAAACCTAAGAGAGTTACGTAGTTTACAAGGGAAGATTCAATCTATCTGATGATTCATTACACAACTCTCAAACAAATGTAGGCCTTTCAATCACTTGCTATAAAATGAGGTGATATTTTCTAGGATAATTAAATGTCAATAGTCTTTTGATGACATAAATAAGTATCTAGCTTCACCATCAATTCTTACGCCACCTCATCTAAGAGTTCCTTTTCACCTTTATATCTCTTCAATAGATTTTGTACTAGGGACAATGCTTGCGCTAAAAAATAAAAATTATAAAGAGCAAGTGATTTATTAATTTTTTTTAACATTGGTAAGTTATGAGATAAGATATGCTTATGTCAAGAAGTTGTGCTTAGCAATGGTTTTCACCACTAAGAAACTCAAACATTACATGCTAAGTAACACTACATATGTCATAGCTAGAGAAAATCCTCTACATTACATGATGACTCACGCATACAACGACACCCATACCACAAAATGGATAATTATTTTAATAGAATTTGACCTTGAATTCATTATTTAAAAATCCATCAAAGGTCAGGTGATAGCCGATCAACTTGTAGAAGCTCCATTACCAAATGATCAATCAATACTTATCAAACTTCCAAATGATTCGGTCTTTTCCATCATTGAACAAGAAGAACTAGTTCCTCATAAGGACGATGTTGAAATGACACTCTTCTTTTATGGATCAAAGTGCAAAAAGGATAAGGTACTAGAGTTGTGTTTTATACACCCAAAGGAATTCCAATTACTTTATCATTCAAACTTGACTTTCCATGCACAAATAAAAATGTAGAGTATGAAGCCCTAATATTGGGTCTTCAATCAACTATAGCTATGGGTATTGAATGAATAAGCATCTTTGGCGATTCTTAGCTTATCATTTGTCAAATGAAGGGATAATACCAATACAAAGAACCAGTATTGAAATAGTATTATGAAATAGCAATGAAATTGCTAGCAAAATATGATTGGTATGAGATTAGAAACTTACCTTGTTTAACTAATAGATTTGTGGATGCAATGGCTTCTTTGGGATCCTTTATTCCTAAGAATGAACATGGAGAAGTTCAATCACTTATCATAACAACAATGTCAAAGTTAGCAATCAAACGAGCAAAATCTAAAGGTGAGAAGAGTGTTTGTTTGGTCCATGCAGAGCCATACAATTCTTACCTTGATGAGATAAAAGACTTTCTCAAGTCTAGGACTCTCATTAGAAATTATTTGAACTATAAAAAAATCATTCAAACAAAAAACAACTCATTTTACTCTCTTGGAGGATGTGTTGTATAGATGTGGCTATGGTGGAGTCCTAATTTGATGTCTAGATTCTGTAGAGGCACAACAAGCTATAAATAAAGCCCATGATGATACTTGTGGTGGCCACTTTAATGGAATGGCCATTGCAAAATGTATTTTCCACATGGGTTATTATTGGCCCACCATGGAAACTGATTGTTGTCAATACATTAAGAAATATCAAAAATGTCAAAATCACACCAATTTAACTCATTTACCATCACAAGCTTTACAACCCATTCAAAGCCTTTGGCCCTTTTCACAATGGGACCTAGATTTTATTGGAAAAATTTCACCTACCTCTTTAAGACAACATAAATTCATCATAACTACCATGGAATACTTCACCAAATGGGTCAAAGAAATTTGAATAACCATTATGACTAGACCTCGAATAGCGAAGTTTATACTTCAACATATTATCTATCATTTTGGGATTCCTTCCAAGATTATTTTAGAAAATGGTAAGTCTTTTAAGAACAAGGATGTTTGAGCCTTATGAAGCAAGTATAATATCCAACATAGTTTCTCGACTCCTTATTATCCACAAGTGAATGGACAAGCCGAGGCGACCAATAAGACTATGATAGCCATTCTCAAGAAACTTGTTAAATAAAATCATAGAGATTGGTACACTTAACTCCCATTTGCATTATGGGCTTACTGAACAAGCATCAGAACACCAAATGGGGTAACACATTTTTTATTGGTCTATGGCATCGAAGCAATAATACCTCTTGAGATCGAGATCCCTTCTTTATGAGTTACATTGCAAGAATTCATGGATGACGACACAACTAGACAAGCACATATTGACCAATTAACACTCCTTGATGAAAGATGCATTAATGACTTAGAACAACTACAAGTATATCAAGATCGCATCAAGCGTACCTATAATGCAAAATTCCATCCTCATGAATTCCAAGTGGGATATCTCATTCTTAAAGAGAATCAATAGAACACCAATGCATTACTGCACTTGAGAGATAAATTCGTGGCTAATTGGTTAGGTCCATACATTGTCAAGTAGAAGTTGGGTCCAGGAACGTATAGACTTGCCAACTTAGAAGGAACATTGGAACCTGAGCCGTTTAACATAATACATCTAAAGGTATTTTATGCATAATGTAACTTATATATATGTACATATACATGGCTAAAAAAACAAAAAATAAAAGAACACAAAAAATATCAAAAATATTTCACTTGCATCTCATACATCCATCCATGCATTCCATACATTCATTTTAGGCATTTTGTTCATATCATTCATTACATTGGATCATTTTGTTAATTTGGATTATTGCTAGTCCACTATGTCTAGTTACCTTAATCAAGGGCATCCTCCATCACTCAACAATCCATAAATCACAATAATATGCAACTTTCCTTATAATATTTTGCTAATTAAGGGACTCACATAAAGTATAATAGATACCGTATAATTGTTAGCGATAACAATTATGCAACCACTGACTATTTTGTGTGCATATTTTAAATTCCAAAATATTGCATCGAAAGTATTGCAAGCATCACAAACCATGACAACCCATAAGCAAATTCCAAATATTTTCAATCACTAAGCCACACCTAGTGTTTTGAGCAAACTAAATTCAAATTCAAAAAATATTTAGATGCAATAGGTTATTCCTGGTCAATCAAGTTTTCTCTTGGACCACACACATTAAAACACATTTAAAACATTATGAATCTTGAGAATAACAAAGTCAAAAGTTGCTATTGCCATTAGCGAAAGGTTTCCCCTATTCATTCAATTATGCGCATGGTCTAAAATTCTATAGGGTTGGCAAAAGGACAAGCTCCCCCATTTACTCTTCAAAAACAAAAAATCCCTTTCTCTTCATATAAGCGAGCAAGTATCACAAAAAATATTTTAAAAAAAAAATCCCTTGCTCTTCCCAAAATCGAGCAAGTATCACAAAAAATATTTAAAAAAAAAATCCCTTGCTCTTCCCAAAATCAAGCAAGTATCCCAAAAAAGTGTCTCAAAGCAATAAAAATCCCCTTGATCTTCCTCAAAATGAGCAAGTGTAAGTAATAAAATCCAATTGCTCCATCACAAAATGAGCAATCCACAAAATCCAATGCAAAAAAAGAAAAGGGAAAGGAGCTTGAATCTCTAGAACTCTTAGTGTCTCAAAAAATATAGGGTGATCCTCATTATAGCAATGGGATGAATGAATCCTGCCTAGAAGTGGGGCATCCTTACATGTGGTGCCACATATATCACATTAGCAACCTTCTTTTGTACATACCTATGGCCACTTATAGATGAGCTAGCTTATCAACATAAGTTACAATTGATTAGTTGGACCTAATTCATAATGGGAAATAAACAATCATGGCACACACAATTGGTCCTTGAGAAATTTGAAACCACTAGGACAACCCTTGCATAATGAAGATATGTGAGAATATAAATGGGTTTGTTTGAAGTCACTAAGATGTTTGAGTCTTTGTAAGACATCTACATCACCATTTGATATACCATATCATTTTCATAATCACGTGTCATAGTCAAAAATATTCATATGCACCCTTGATTAAACAACAAGATAATATTGATCAAGCATGAATCTATAAATACCAAATAAGCATTAAAGCATAGCATTAATCACATTACATAATACATTGCATCATTTTATATGCATCCATACATACAATAAAACAAAAGTGCATACACAAATGATTCCATAAAATCTATATATATATATATGAATCACATAAGTACAAAATACCCGCAAGTTGTATACATTAGAGCACTAAGGCTCATAAAAAAAATAGAAAAATACAAAAAGAGGTAATAATGTGCTACTAGCTAGCACCCCCATGACCCCTACGAGGTCCATGCACTGATGAATTAGAGGGAGCATGTGAGCTAGATGGCCGATGAGATCGTGAGCAACTAGACCTAGACTCACTCTGCCTACTGGAGACTGACATTGAATAAGAAGATTATAGCGGTAGTGGAATATGATGCTAGCATAAAGTGTCTTTAAGGGATGCCATGTATCATGCCTATCTTTGAGTAGCATTCAAATCCTAACCCTCGTGTGCTGCCCATTGGGCTATCTTAGCCTTGAGAGCTATAATAGTAGTAGCATCATCACCCTTGCTTAGCCTAACCCACATCCCATCCACCTCACCCTATAGTCGAGTCACCTCAACCTGTAGCCTCATGATCTCTGCCTATCGATCTGCAACTAGCCTACAATCTATCCACCTCACCTTGAAGCTGAGTCATCTTGCCCTTCAGCTTCATCACCTCCTCATCTAGGCTATCCCACTGTACCTATAGTATACCCTACTCCTCCTTTGTGTGATGAGGAGGAACATCCTACTCTTGATCACCTCCATAATCATATATATATACATCATCACCCACATCCATATAATGCCCTACATCATGGTCTCCATAACCTCCATCACCACCATCTCCACCAATTCCAGTGCCAACATCTATCTATTATATGCCAATGATAGAATACTTTCTACCCCCACTGCCCCGGTGGTGCTTCTACCACCTAGGAACTTGCTCATCAACATCAAGCTCATCCCCACTTACTACATCAACCACTACCTATATTGGCCTCCAAGGAGGCTATGATGTAAACTAATAGTCATAGTCAGTATTCATCCCTGCATCATCTATATCAAGAACATCCACTAGCACATCATCCACCATGTTGTCAATAATCCAAAAGTATGGAGTCAAAAGGAGACTAAGCTCATCTCCCCACTGCCTATACATCATGGGAGCATCTGGAAATCCTTGCACTAGACCAAACTATCTCATCACTCATGAGAATTGGATGTACTCCATATCTCACCCATGGCTCTTGACCATCCATCTACATCTCACTCGACAAAGTTATGCAACATCACCCTCCCAAGTCAAACCTCTCCAAGGTCACCAACACATGTCATCATGCATCAAAGCACTTAGGCTATCCTGGTAAATCTCTATAATTCAAGAAGGGTGAGTAGGAGAGGACTTCCAACTAACCCACCAACGGAGAGCATGAGGAAGTAAATCATCATAGGCACAGGGTAGCTCCTCTAGGTGACCAACTTTGATATGCTTCCATGACTAAATTTGGAGCACCAAGCTACATCCAAGGACCTTTCGCTCCCATATCTTAACCTCATACAACTCTGCATACAAATTACATAAGAGAGAGAGCCCATGCATATATCTGAGGCCCTATAATAAATAACAACACAATGGATACCTAGTTCCAGGGGAACCTCGAGCCCATGCTATTAGGCAACAACATGTTGCCTAGTATATACATCAAAAAGGTCAAAAATACACCCAAATTCTTACCCTTGTAAATATCAAGGTAAGGAATACCACCCTTACCACAGTCAACATCCCAATAATATTCATAAATGGGATTAAGGGTAGCATACTTATCGTGGCCCACCCTCATAGGCAGACCCTCGATAGGAACATGGAAGATGCGATAAAAATCCTCCAAGGTGACAGTTCGCTCCCCTTTTGAAATCTCAAATGAACCCCTATCAGGGTCCCATCTCTCCACTAGTGTGGATAAGATCTCCTCATCAGTTTGGACAGTCTCTACTCATATGCAACCATCTAGACCCATAGACCCTAGAAACTTCTAGTTATTAGTAGTGAGGGATTTTTGCACCTTAGAAATGGTGCGGGGTCATCAGTGACGAGCGATAATAAACTTAACCAACAACACAAATAAAGTAAAAATCAGTGCATATTCAAAAAACACAAAAATATCGCATATCATCCTAGCGTAAAATGCATTACACATCATCATACATAGTATTTCAAACACAAAAAATACAAAAACATTGCATATCATCCTAGCATAAAATGCATTGCACATAATTTTACATACATAGCATTTCAAATACATGAAAACATACAAAAATAGTGCACATCATCTTAGCGCAAAATTCCATTCAAAAAAAAATTGCCAGCCCCTCGTAGTGGTTGCAAAAATGAAAAAAAATAAAAAATATTGCTAGCCCCTCTTAGTAGTTGCAAAAACGAAAAAAAATTAAAACAATCAAAATTTTTGACAGCCCCTCTTAGTGGTTGCAAAAATTAAAAAAATTAAAAACAATAAAATTTTTGCTAGCTCCTCTTTGTGGTTGCAAAAAACAAAAGAACACAAGCGAAAAAAAAACACAAAAAAACCTAAACTAAGAGTTTAGGACACCTACCTTGATGTAGCGAACTCCGACTTCTACTCTAGCTAAGCCTCTAGCCCTTGCACCCACCTCTGCACTTGCACCCACTCCACTAGCCTCACCAACATCTATCCTCACTCACTCTTCTCAAACCACTCAAAAAATTTGCACTACAACAATGAAATGAAAATGAACCCCCTCCCCTTTAAATAGTCACCTATTGTGGCAAAAACCATGCACTCGTGATTTTTGGAGTGCATGAAAATGTGCTCCAACGGTTTGCGAAGCAGAATACGGATGTGTGGTTAAGAGGAGGCAAAACTGCATATGTACGGTTACAAAAAAAAGAAGGGCCAAATAAAAATAGCAAACCCCAACCAAATCACATCATAAATTCTTACAAAATCATCATAAAACAACATCATCATCATCATCAACACATCAATTAGTTAACCTCATATCCAGTGAATTATCCTATACACCTAGCAATTGTATCGACTAAAAATCCATGCAATATGATAGGATGGATAGCTCACTATAAGGACACTCATCATCAAATTAAAATGGTATTAATCAGATATATTCCTTATAACAACCCCAATTGTTACTACTAGTCATCCAATTTTTTTCTCTAATATAATCTTTGTCCACCTTTCAATGAGTTAAGAATATAATAATGATCTAAGACATAATACCCCAAATGAGAAGTAAGTAATCCGAGACATGTAAGATTAATTCAAAATCACATTTAAATTCATTCACTGCCATTCATAAATAAGAGTACTAGCTCCCGTAATTCCTCTATATCATCACCAATTGATGAGAGGATAATATAATGGCTAAGTCCTTCATGAGGACAACTCAATGGTTATACCATTAATTGGGAGTTTACCCAAGGGAATTCATCCCCTCCTCTCCATACTATCCATGAAGACTAGTATTAAGGAGAGAGTCATTAATCTTATTATTTCTCGATAAAACTTACAAGTGACTTGGGATCTTGTCTTAAGCACCATTATAAATTTTACTCATTTACTAGGTATGATGGTTTTGGTGATTGTTGCCATATCCGATTGTATTGAGTGTTTGGTTTGCTTACCAACTCTCTACAATTAATGATGTAGATATTGTTTGTATCATATTATTGTGAAGGTCATGCATGAGTTTAATTCTTCACTATTATAGCCATGAGATATGGAAATAATAACATCACAAAACTCAATGCCATACATTTGACAATGTGTAATATCCAAAGTAATTCCAATACTTACTCATATTCCAAAGCATATATCACCTAACATTCAATTGAGGTGAATATTTCTTTATGAAGTCTTTACCTCTAATAAACAAAGCTTGTAATCAAATACATTAACATTACAAATTATAGCTGATTTTACATAACTTATTGTAGCCTTTCATAATTACATTGGGCTATCTCAATACAACTTATACATGATGAACATTGCAATAGTTTTCAAATATGTTATCCGATTCTTCTTTGAAATATCTTTAGTTCTTCATGGTTGGAAGAGATGATAGTGAAGGGATCAGGACAACTCGAATGCAGAGTATGCCAAATGCATTACAAGCAAGCCATGCTTATCACATTGAATGCAATCATGCAACACACATTTTCCAAATGTATATCACATACAATAAAATCACCAAGCATGAAATGGTAATTCATTCATCTTTTATGTATTTTCACAATAGGGATCAATTTATAATCCCATCCATCAATTGTTTGGATTATCACCAAACATAGGAAGAGTCCCATACCTCTTCCAAAGGAATGGACACCAATCCAATCCTTCTAAAGCTAGAAGATGTTCTCTCATACTTCTAATTGAATAATTTCAATTACCAAATATTTTACATAATAATAAAGACAGTTTATGATATATTTCAATTTATTAACCATAGCAATTTACACACAATATAACTAATATTATAATTCCAATCAATTTACCTTTAATTTAATTTATACAATAAAATTGATTTCTTTACCAAATCATTCAATTCACTTTGACTATGAAAAGCTATCACTTTACAAGAAATAAATTTCTCCATTCAAATAAAAATTATCATCTATTCGAGATACAAAGTTTAATCCCACAAAATACATAGGTTTTAATACTTATCATAAAGTGTACATATTGTAAAACATACCCTAAACCTCTTCAAAGTATACAAATCCTAAAGTATTCTATAATGTGATAGAATATTTATATTATATACTATAACACAAAATATCATTAACTATTTGGTGGATTATTCTCGTTATATGCACACAGGTTTGGCAACAAACACTCTCAGATACACAATATAGAGGATAATGTAATTCCAAGTTCAAGTCATGTGGTTTCGAAAGTTAACCAATAAGCTAATGGATTTCTTGTCACTCATAATAATAGAGTTAAACACAACTTAACCGAGATTTAAGATATTTTGAAAACCTAATTCATTCACTAAGGTATAGAACACTATCGAACGTACAAGTTTGAACAAAATATACTCATTGGGTTTGATGCGATATGGAGGTGAATATTGAATTCACTGCTCAGAAGATTTGAAAGACAGTAATACCTTTGTATTGGAATTTTGTAATAAATAGAAATTATTGGATATTTGCTACAATATTTATCTATTTTATTCGTGGCTGATAGGTTGGTTAAAAGATAAGTTTCATGTTGGTCATAATTTCAGGTTCACTACACCGATATTTTTGTGGATGGCATAGGTATTGAAACACACCTCAACTTAGGTATTAAAGTGGAACGAAATTTCAACATAGAACTCATAATAGTTAAATGTATATAAATATGAGCAGAATATATAGATTAAGGAGACCATTATACCATCTATTGGTTATGAATCTATAGAATAACCAATAGTTCCTATAATATTCAAATGGATGAAGGGTTGCTGAGCAGAAACATCTCGCCTATTTGTATATATTAAATTTATATCCTTTCATACAAAAGTTATCATAACTCTACGTATTTACTCATATCTCAAAACGATTTTTAAACCTATTCCCATTTTTGGGGATTGCACTGGTGTTTCTCGAGCTTCTGTTATGATAGAAATTACAATCTAAAACCCACTATGTATAGGAAGATTACATGTTGGGTAATGGTCCAAACACGTTGGTATATAGATAGAAGTAAGTTTTAGAGTGGAAAAAAACACGAAGGTTATAATTTAAACTCGTCTTGCATAAGCCGATGGAAAAGTAGTTTTTTCACATTATAAAGTGAACAAGAGGGTTTGTAACTATTAAACAAAAAGAGCCAATACAAACAAACTTTATTTTTAACTAAGGCAAAGTGTGTACTATTTGAAAATAATCCATGAATGCAAGAGTTATGTAAAATATGAGTGGAAAGCTCCCACCTGAAAATCCAGCAAGGTGTGGCTCCTCTAGATTTGTATATCCCTCTCCTATCTTTTGCAATCCAGCATAGCATAACATAACATAGCTTGTATCTTTTTCTCAACCTTCATGACTATTTATAGCATTTTCAGGAAGATGCTATAAAATATTTGAATTATCTTTTTTTTCTTTCCTCCATATGAAGGCTTTTAAAGTATATATTATTTTAATAGAAAGGGAATCCATAGATATAAGGCAAGGGTAGGTTATTTGTCTCGTGTCCCCCACTCCTAGGGCACTACCACTATTGTGAGCATGGGTGATAAGTGTTGGAACTATTAAAGATAAGAGGAGAATCTCACCCCTTATTACAACCATCCCAAAGTAGCCAGGTGTAGATGATTATTTAATCTACAAGGTAGTCTTTTCATGTTTTGGTCCAATCAACATTGAACATGTTCATAAAAGGACAAACCTCCTAATTTTCTTTCCAAAATAGGGTCAATTAAATTAAATAAGCATGCTCAACAAAATAAGTCTTTTACTTTAAAAATTGCTCAAATTAAGATTTCAAAAAATCATAATAAATTGCATGATACTCTTTTCAATATTTTCTAGAGTAATTTGTAAAATGCAAAATATTATTTAATGTGCATTTTCAAATAAAATTCAATTAACCAATCTCATGCAAATCAATTGTGAAATCACACAAAAGGTATACAAGCATTCGATGCATGTGCTCAGTATACCCCATGACCATTTTTTCGTTTAGTGGTAGGAATTTCAGAGTAGTACTCAAGTAACACTGCCATCAGGATGGTAACTAGTGATGATAGAAATATGAGCTTTACCTGTTGAGTTGTCTTTGTCATCATTTACCTTCTCATATCTTGGTGGTCAGTCTTCCACCTACAAGAACAAATGTTTTTGCAATCAAGGAATGTAAGACAACATCATTTTCCTTTGACAAAAACAAGTACAATGCAAATATATTAAACATTAAACCAACCATCATTACAAAAATAACATTATAAAAGAGTCCTCAAAAGTGGAATGTGATATTCCTCAATATTATAAGCTTGGTTATGTTCAAACCAAATTTGCATAAGGGTATGCTTCAACCCCTTTCGTTGGGTCAAAAGCGGAAAAAAATCAAATCAATTTTGGTAATAATTAAAAATCACACGAGCATAGAATTCCCATAATGATTGGTTCCTCAAACCCATAATTTGAAAGGAATTTCTACAGTCACAAGGGAACAAGAACTCCAAACATGGTTGACGGTTTTAGCACAATATTTGCCACAAACAAATTAAAGGAAAATTTGTAAAATATAAACAATCATGAACTTAGGGCATCAAGTTGAGTGAATGTCATAAATTTACATCTCATTCACATCATTCATCATTGAACTCCTTTCATTATCCACATTTGGTCAATTGGCTCGTAGGTTTCATCCTTTACCCATTCGTCAATTGAGGGGATAAGAAAAATTAAAATAGCACCAATTTTTTTAAAAATTGGTCATTCTTATGAGTCAAGAAGATTTGAGTCCATCCATCCACTAAAGGCAGGTGTCATTGGTTTTTGTACTGCATTGTGTTTCACACAATGTAGTACACAAGTGGCATATGTAGACACTAAAAAATGGTCATCCACAACATTACATTTGGCACCCCACATCAAATCCTACATAATAATTTATATGCCTAAGTCCAAACTTAGGTATATAAAATCCTGCACATTATCCTATTTTATAGATTTATTAAATCTGGAAAATCAGTCTAGGATACCTTGCCTACCCAATGGACATGTGTCCTAGCCACCTCACTAACATCCCTTGCCACATCTCATACAATCTTGTCCCCTTTGCCCCTTCACATGGGGTAACCCTCCACATAACACTCCACTTGCATGCATCTCACCCTAGTTAAGTGAGACACCCAAGGTGACTCACTCTAACTGTTCCCTCCATTTGGCAGCCCAAGATTACCACTCGACAATCTTGGATTACCATATCTCATTTACTCCCAAAACCTAAGGGGCCTATAAAGGTACCTTCACCCCATCCACCAAAAGAGGTTGAACATTCGTACCATTAGGCTATAAAAATATGATCAGATATTTACATGCATACCAAGGAGAGGAGAGATCTAAAGCTTGAAGGCTCCATTTTGTATCAATCTTGCATTCAGTCTACACTGCTTGTTTACAATTTTACAGTCAAAACTGCATCTACACGATTTTCCCACCATCCATGTATGGTTTAGCAGTCTTCACTGCATGTCTGTGATTTCTTAGAGCTAAAAGAAAATATATCATGTCAATGAGCAAGTCGATTTCTTAGCAAGGCATTTTAGTTTATTTATCTCCATTTTTTGCATCGCATGCTTGCTTTAGTTAGGGTTTTATAGCAGCATTTTATATATTAATTTACAGATGTTATATGGTTTGTATTGTGTGTAGGAAACAAGCATCTTGGAGAGATACTAAATTTGGAATGGTCCCCACATTGGATACTAAAGCCCACACCTTTTGAAGTTGAAGAAGAGAAAGAAAGAACACTAGTTTATTTGTCTGGAGAAGCCATATTTTGTTGCTTGAGCACTTGTTCACATATTGTAATATTGCACCCAACACAGTTGGGGCAATTCAAAAGCAAATATCTATAATATTGGGAGATTTAGGCTCCCTTGTTTAATACAAGATACATCATTATTTTATTTGCAAAGTGTTCATTTTTGCGTATTTGTTTGGTGTTATTTCTTTTGTTATAACTACTAACTCTTGTCTAGTTTTTGTTTGTGTAGGAAATAGGTATCTTGGGGAGCTATTGAAGCTGGAGTGGTCCCCTCATTAGATACTAGAAGTCCACTCACCCCTTTGAAGTTGTAGTGAAATAATGAAGGACACCAATTGATTTTCTTGGAGAGATTGACATTGTTGAACATTTGTATCATATATCATTGTAATATTACCCCCAAGACACGTGGGGTAATTCAAAAAGCATTGTAACATTGGGAGATTTAGGCTCCCCTATTTTAATACAAAAAAGACATTACTTTTATTGCAAGTGTTCATTTGTGTGTATTTTTTTGATGTCAATTATTTTGCACAATAAATAAAATTGCATATTAGATTGCATCACACAATAGAAAATAAAGCCATCACACACTCACGTGAACATTGAACAAGGTTGGAATTCATCACCAACCCCCAACATATTTACCCTGTTACTTGGCCAAGGACAACTCCAAGAACCATCTTAGCCATAGAAAATAACATGCATTCCTCTTCAGAGGGTGTATTGTTGTCCACGATGAATATGGGTGAGGACTGGTAGGACCTAGGCTCCCTCATCGGATTTGGGTTTCATATCCAAGTCCTGGTGGGTTTCACATCTTGGACTTCATCACGGGGTTAGTGTGTGAGAGCATATAGGTGAAATCCGTGGACTTATTTTAGGGCAAAATATTTGCACATCACTTTTTATTTTTACCCCCCAAAAAATAAAAAATCTCATTAAAAAAATATAAAAATCAAACTTTGTGTAAACTTAAGAACAAAAATATTATTTTTTATTTTATTTGTGTGTTATCTTGCTTTGTACTTCCCTCACACATCCACACACATACATTTAAATTTTACACCTCATCCCACCTTTAGTGTATGGTAACAAATCATGGTAAAGCTAGAATGTTAGCCCTAGTTTAGAGTCAATTATCTTCTTCCATGGATCCATCTCAGTCCTGTTAGGATCCTAAAACTTCATGGTAGGGCAAGTTAGTGTAGACCCTACTATATCCCTGAACATGAATGTTGAGATCTCTAGTGGTACCTCCATTTTGAATATAGATATCATGTAGAGGGCTACTCATACTGCAATCCTTGAGATACCTAGGAGTGAGCCGCATATGCCGATGGATGGTCGTGTTATGCTTGTGGACATGGAAACCATTAGGCAATACCTAAATGTAGCTGGTCTAGTTTTACCATTGTTATCTCTACTCGCCATTCCACCTTTCACTACTCTGTCATTTAATCAAGAAGCCACCTTCCTACACCCATAGCAGTCCAACCAAACCTTCATGAATCCACATTTTGAATCGACTTCTACCACATTAGCCCATAACCATCCATTATCGTCTAACTAGCAACCCCTCATATTACCAAACCAAAATATCACTTACACTAATCCCCTCTACAAAGCACCTATTAGTGTTGCTTCGTAGATCCTGGTATCCATCCCATCCACCACACCTATAGCCCCCATGCCATATAACATCCCCATTAAATGGTATTACTTTTTGCCACTTACCCTCCACCAACATCTACTAATATGGTTGCCACCCAACCAGCCTCATCATCCACCACTTACACAACCATACCATCCTCCTCTATGATTGTCATCCAACAAGCCTTCTTGAAATTACAACAAATAATCATGAATAATGTTAACCGTAACACTAATCATGACCCACATTAGTAGCCATAAAGGATAGATCAGAACAAACCATCAACATCCCATCAAAACACCTTCTTCACTCAAGATCCATCTTGGGTGTTGCACCCCCCAACCACAACCATAGCAACCAATCCATCTCATCAAATGTATGCTAACTCTTTAGGTCAACATACCTACATACCCCCATCACCTCATCATAATCAAATCCTTCATCAACAACCTTATCATAATCCATTCCATCCTAACACACCACATCATCCCAACCCTATCAATGGTGCACAATACTACCAACAATAATAAGAAAACCAGGGTTTTAATCCTTTAGAGGATCCTAAGTTTCAATTCTTGTAGAGTTATATTGATAGCCTTACCATGCAGACACCAGGTATGTTGTATCAAAAACCCACCTGAAGGCAGCTACTTAATTATCCAATCCATACTTTGGTGATATCACCACCCTATCCAAAAAAATTTTAGGTATCAAAGTTTGAAAAATTCAAGGGATATGAGGACCCCATGAGCATGTAATTGGATTCATCAATGTGTGCTTCAGGATTAAGAATAATGATGCAATTATGCTTTACACCTTTCCTAAGATATTTGGGGGAGATGCCCTGGATTGGTACAACTACCTACCGCATCAAAGTTTTTACACTTTTGAGCAACTTGTGAATTAATTCTTGGAGCGATTCTCCTTGAATGTTAGAAAAAAGACCACATTGATTGATTTTCTTAATTTGAGACAATATGATGATGAATCGGTCTATGATTTTGGTAACCATTGGAGGGCGATCATGATCAAATTACCATTATCCCTCTCTATGATAGAGTTAACAAGAATATTCACAAAGAGTTGTGCCAAACCTATCTCTTTGTTTCTATAGTTGCAATAATATAGAACATTTGAAGAGGTACTCATCCAAGCCCGGGTAATTGAAGATATAAAAATTCAAGAGGGTGAGATCAAACCCAAAAAGGAAGAATGGAAAAATAAGAATCAAAAGGGGAATAACCATGGCCACTCCAAGGCCACTCAGGTTAATCAAGTAGTCTTGGGCCAACCATCATAATAAATCCAACATGCCCAAGTCCAAGTACAACAACCCCAACAATAACAACGACAACCACAACAACAAAACTATCAAGCGGTTCCACCCCCACAACAATTGTAGAACCAAGTTCAACCTGTGGAAAGGCAACATCATTTTAGGTCCAAATACAATTAAAACCCATAACCTGAACCCTATTCATCCATTTTCCAAAAGTTGTATGTGGCACAAGCTTTCACAATGCTAGAAATGAAGCCTAAAGATCCGAATAAGCCAAAATCAAAAAGCTACATAGAGCATCTATACTACATATTTCATAGACAAAAAGGACATGACATCAAAAATTATAATGGTTTTAAAGGTATTGTGGAAGATTTATTATAAGCAGGGAAGATCAATATTGACAACCCATTAGCCCAACCCAATCATAAGCTTGGGATATATTAGACACCTTTGCTTCATCATGAGGTGAATCAAAAAGCAATAGGAGCATCAACTTCTACAGTTCCTCCCAACCAAGTTAATCATGTGTTGTAGCTATACCAAGGTTTTTTAGGGGCTATCAGTGTAGTTACCTATAGGAAAAGAAAAAAAATCAAACCCAAGCAACACCATCTCCTATAGCACAACCTAGTGTGCCCATACATCTAGGCCCAACCATTTTGCCTTCACCCATCAATCTCACCCAATCATTACCCTAAGAAGACAATTGACATAGAGCCTAATAATGGCATCGACCAAACTTTCAATATATGAGCTAATACAATAATCTCCCCCACATCATGAGGCATTTATGGAAATACTAAAATCCATAAAGTGAAAATAAAATATCCTAACGCCTTCAACACTTTTGTAGGGAGTGTTCAAAAATGCATGGAGCCCTCAATAGCATTCTATGAATTTGAGGAAAAGAGCATATCATTGGATTTACAAGATCGTCCATTGCATATAGTCACTCATATTGACTAGAAAACCATTTAAGAGAGTGTTTATTGATACCAACTCCTCCATCAACCTCATCACCACACTAGCCATCAAACATCTTGAATTGCTATCATCCCATATGACCACATACACTTTTATCCTATGGGCCTTTAATGACACTTTGTGTTCCACTATGGGAAGCGTAGTTCTACTTATCACCATGGGGGTGAAGACTATACATGTGCTCTTCCACATCTTGGAAGGGGCTATGGAATATAACATACTTCTTGGAAATCCCTAGATTAGGGAAATGAAGTGTGTGCCCTCAAAATTACACCAATGTATAAAATATATGCACGAGGGTAAAATCCATTGCATCCAAGCAGACACTAATCCATTTAAGTATTGCAACTTGATATCAAATCCCTATGAGCCAACTACTTCCATCCACCCACCTCTTAATTCAGCCCATCATCATTCAAACCACCCCTATTAACATCACTTCATCAAAAACACCCATTCTAGAGGTCTTACTTATAGTAGATCCTACTTTTGCATCCAAAAGCACCAAGCAAAATCAACCCTCATACACCTCATTTTATTTTTCAATCATGCTTGATCATACTACTAACCAATCATCTACTTCATTAGCTACATCTTCCACTTCAAAAACACCTTTCACCTTTGTAGACCAACCATATCTGCCAACCACTAGCAACCCCACCCATTGTCTCACAAATAGGATCACCTATCTAAGAGGAGCCATCACCAAGAGAGCCATCACCTCCATTTGAGCCACAATTCACCATCGAAGCATCCACCTCATCACCTAAACCATCCACATCCCAATTGGTCCAAGTTGTAATTCATATCGCTAATCCAGACATTGGTGAGTACATTTTTTAGAGTGTCATAGTTATACCACCTATCTATTAAGTCAGAGATTAGAGTAGGGTTATGCATAAGGGGTTGGACTCAGAATGTACTTGTAAAAAAATTATGAATCCTAATTAAAATCAAGGTGAATCATGGAGAATCCTAAGCAAAATAAATCGAGCATCTTCATACCAAAATTTGGGGTATTTGAAGCCCTAAAATGTAAGGTCATATTTGGGACCACTTTTGACCTATTAAATCATCTTATAACTTCATAAAAACACCACCATTAGATCAGTCTTGAAAAGAGCTTTCCAACGAGTACAAATATGTCTATGTTTGGATATATATTGTGGTGAATTGATCCTAAGAAAAAATTGGTCCTAAAAATTTTAGGCGAATGGGCCAATGTCAAGGGTCCTCATATTCACCAATTTCCAATTTTGAAAATCCTAATATTTACCCAATTTGTGAATATTCACCATTGTGCATAACCTTGGATTATGATCACCCACATGATCCACCTTTAGCTATAGGTGCAGTGTATGCAATGGATTCCCATCCAAATTGGATCAACTTTGTATATGGGAGAGTGGATTCCTCATCCAATATACCTCCTCCTAATGAGAAACCCATACAAGATTTTTGTGCCAATCTAGAATATCTATCCAACCCATATTTTCCTTTACGATATTTTCATAGGGTTAACTAGCAAGGATTTGGCCTTGGATGACATGAACATGGTCCACATCACGTTATTGAGCCTGAATATCAAGAAGTGCATTATTTATCTAGCTTAGGATATATGCCATCTACTTTGAACTCTTATTTCAATAATACATTCCAAATACTCACTTTTGAGACCGAAGAAGAGGATGAGGAGAGTGATGATTGCGATGATTATGATGATAGCGATGATGAATACTTAAACCTTGACTTTGCACCTTATATAAATGAGGTTTTCTTGGGTATTACATTGCAAATGGCCATGGTCAAATATATTTTTGATAATTATATCTCTAATGAGGATTTTGAGAAATTTCAATAGATGCAAGCAAACCTAGACTAGATCATTCGCATCTTTGATGGTCCTCAAGAAGATGCAGCTCATATAGAGCCCATCAAGAGATATGAGTGTTACACAAAAATGTTTTCCATAGATCACACCATATTTTGCATCAATAAAGAGCACAAGAACCATGATCAAAATCCGCCACCACCACCTTGATTGCACTTGCAGAGTCACTATTCACCCACCCTAGATCAGTTACAATCTGGAGAGAGTGAGCAATCACTCCTCAAATCCTAGCCACCCTATGTCCACCAAGTTAATATGATTTATGTTGACTTATTCACCCTACTCTGTAACCTATATGATTTAGTGAAGTCAATTTGGATCTATGCTAGCCTTATTGCCATGGACAAGATTTCATCCCCGCCATCCATCATCGAATTTATCCTATCTAAAGAGTTACTACAAGCTTCAAATGCTAACATCCCACAACAAACTTCACCTTCATCTACTTAAATTTTTCAAATTGGAGTGGAGGAGGAGTCACCAGAGTCATTTGAGCATATGGAGGATGATATCCATCTCATCCCAACTCCACATCAGTTGGAAGAAGGTTCTCATATGCTTATCAAAGAATCCATTGATGTGAACCTAAGTCAAGATGCGGATAATCCACAAATTGTGAAAATTGTAAAATATTTATCTACAGAAGAGAAAGAGCGTATGATCAACATTTTAACAAAGAAGAAAGAGATATTCACATGGTCATACAAGGACATGCTTGGCCTTGACCCCAATTTGGTGGTCCACAACCTTACCTTAGCTCCTGAAGCTAAGCCATTCAAGCAAAAACTAAGAAAACTTGATGAGTGATTATTTGGTACATATTTTCATAGTAAATTATTTTATTTTTATATTTAATTTTTGATTATAATGTATTTTAAGTTAGTTGTTTCTATTTATTTTTGTGAATTATTAGTAAAAAGATGAATGTAGTTAAATCTGAAAAATTTGTGCATTTCATGTAAAATACATCCGAGTTATGGGTAATTATGTAGGAAAATCTTGAAGGGTGTTCCATAGATGCACGGTGCAACAGCGTAAGCTTTGGGATATACCTTGAACATGAGAATATGGATGTAAGGACAAAGGATTACAGATGTTTTAGGTGCAGTGAAAGAACATTGGTTGATTACTATTACGAAACATGGTAACTAAAATATGTTATGGAATATGGTTATCGAAGCATGTTATAGAAGGTAGCTACTGAAGGCTATTACCAAAGAAAAATCTTATCAGTAGTTACTGAAGAGAGTTTACCAACACTGTACGCCACATCAGCAAAAACATGGCACTATCACATGGAAATAAAAGGATTACAGTCCGCTTATATTAGTTGACTTGTCACATATTCTTCATGAGGATATTGTGATTAATAAAGTTGTTATCACTTTATTCTGTAAACATTGTATAATTAGAATATTGTTAAGATGATTAGATTTAGACATATGATTATTCTCTTTTCCATGAATCAAGAACATGTGATTATATTGTACATCTTGTAAAATATTAAAAATTAGTATAGTTTTGTTAAGTGTGTTTATAAAATACCACTTGGATCACTTAGGATGTTTACTGATTCCATGTAGAATTAGGAATTTCATTAGTTTAGATTATTCTCGTTAGTGCATAGTTATCGCATTACAAGTCCACAACTCCACATGGAAAAATATGTGGAAGAGTTTATTCAAAAATATCCAATGTTCTAATGGAGAAATAACTTATGTACAATTTTCTAATGGAGAAATAGCTAATGTCAAAATGTCTAATGTCTATACAATTTCTGAAGAATCACGCCAACATGTACATTTGAATTTCTAGTAATAATAGTAGTACTTCATTCTTCGCATATGGTAACTGTATCATTTGTATTTACTGCTTAATTTCTTTTATGTATTTGTAACTGTATATTCCTACATTCATAGAATAACATAATGTTAGGAATAGTTATGCATTTTAGTTACTGAGATAAAGTAAACTAGGGGAGAAAGACTAGGAGGCAGGACCCACTCCTATTAGTCCCTAAGCTCTTGCCCCTACAATAGATTAGAAATAGTTAATTAACCTTAAAATATAAAATAAAGTAAATTGCATTTTCATAAAATATAAAGTCATAATAGATAAATAAAACTAATTGCATGAGGATCCTCAACAATAGATAAACTCATTAATAGATCAATTCATCAGTAGGCAATTATTGTTAGTTATCCTCAATAATAGATAAATTCATCAATAGGTTAAATCATTAATAAGTGATTATTATATTTACTATAGAAATCATAAATTACATTATGTTTTCATTCCTACATAATTTAATTTATGTTTATTAATTTTCTACAAATACCCGAAACTAAAAGAAATTTGAACTAAGCTTAGCATTGATCTCCATGGTACAATATATATTGGATTCTTACTCTTTAAATCTAACCTTGATTTACCCTTAAAATGATAAATTAAATGTAAGCTATTACAGATGATCATTTTTATGCCATTGCTGGGGAGAGTAGCGTCGTAGTGGTTAATTAGAAAAGTTGTTTGGCAGTGCAAAAAGGTGAGGCTTACTTGTATGTGGAAAGAGGTACGTATGAGTCCTTTGCATGCATATGAGTCAGAGTGGCATGAGATGGTCCCAACAAGCCCTTCGTTCAACATTTCCAGTTCATTTCTCTTGAGGAATCAATTTTACTGCTTTCTTAATTAGAATTTTATTTCCTGCAAATTTCAATTTCTACAAATTTTATTTCCTACAAATTTCTTGCTTTGGGTAATTATTATTGCTTAGTTTGACTTAGGACCTGCGAGAAAAATAGGAAGTAGGTATACACACTAAAATAGACCTAAACATTGGCTTAGGACCCTATTAGAAGTAGGAAGTAGGTATGGTTGAGTGACACAACCATAGTGAAACCCTCCTAATAATCAAATAAGTAGTAATAGTTTACCTTTTATTTCAACAAATTTTATTTCCTACAAATTTTCTAGCTTTGGGTGATTATTATTGTTTAGTTTGACTTAGGACCTATGAGAAAAGTAGGAAGTAGGTATGCTTGAGTGAGACACACATACTAAAACAAACCTAAACATTGGTTTAGGACCCTGTCAGAAGCAAGAAGTAGGTATGTCCGAGTGACACAGCCATAGTGAAACCCTCCTAAAAAATAAAACAAACTATAATAGTTTAACCTTTTATTTTCAATAAATTTTACTTTTCCAACAACATTTCCTTTTCTCCTTATGTGCTAAGATTGGTTGTATAAAGATTCATAGGAACATGAGTCACATCTAATATTATTATAAATTTTTTTATTTCAATTATTCCTTACTGTATTAAGGATAGTTATAAATTCAATTGCTATGATTTGTATCTAAAATTGATAACAGTGGGATTAAAATACAAAATCAAAATCAAAACCCAAATAAAACCAAACCAAAGAGAAAAATAAATAAAAATAAGTTGCTAGATGGTGGAAAATAGTCTAAATCAGTTTGCACTTATAGACCTTAGAGAACCATTGATAAAACAAAAAGTTAACCTTATTTTTGAGCAAGGAAATAGAGTATCTAGTAAGGAGTGAGAGTGTCTGTATGAACGCAATGACATTATCAAAGAAAAATAAAATGAATTGAAGGAAATCAAAATGATTGAATAGCTAAAACTCTAGGGACAAACTACCATTCATCTTACCTGGATCTTAAAAATAATTGTGAGTGTTGGATTTGGGATAGAAGAACAATAGTAAATCCAAAAATCTACCCTTGAAATCAATATTTTGAAGACTCATTCCTCATTCAAAAGTTCCTCAAAGACCTAGAAAAGAAAGAAGTAGCCCTAGAATATAGCAAGAAATATCAGAGGATACCTACAACTGTGTGCTTTAAGGAGTTGTGTTAAGATTTACACTATGAGTTACAATTTGGGAATCCCGATCCCATTCCAACTCAAGATTTTATCATTCAATTGATTCAATTGGTGGTAGACCATTTTAATTTTGAAGAAGAACACTTCATGACACCCGAACAACTTGATCCAATCAACACTATTCATAGACTATTCAAGGAAGATTAGACGTGTTGCAAAAATAAGGAAACTTAGAAAATTCATGAGTAGACCTAGAGACTCTAAGGGAAGATTTATAAAGATCAACAACTCAGAACAAAATTTCTAAAGAGAATTTAGTAGGTAGCCTAGAATTTATAAGTTAGAAGAATTTGAAATAGCAACATCAACCAATCAAGCTAAAATTCTAGAACAAGATCCTGAATCATACTTATTATCAAAACCAAAATTTCACAATCACATAGATCCTTCTTCTATTTTTACTGAACCCATACCTGGTCTAATTCTTGAAATCTTACATTCAGTTTTGGCTAACCAACAAAGTGGGCAAGGAGAAGTAGAAGAGAATCAAAGGGAAAATTAACAAGGACAGAATAGAGACCACAGAAGAAATGGGAAAAGGAAGACATTTGCCTTCCCAATATTACATACATATGGGACAACAAGAGAACCTAAGTCAATCTCTATTTATGTATTGCCCACATTCCATGGAAAACCACATGAAGATATGGATGCTTTTATTTTTGAATTTGAAGTAGTGTTCCAAGATTACTTTTACACTATTGATGAAAAAAACTAAGGTTGTTTCCCTCTACTCTTAAAGATGCAGCTTTAAGATGGTTCATGGGTCTAAGAGAAAATATTTGTAATCAATGGGATGGAGAACATGGATTAAAGGAGCTATTCCTTAAATGATATCATGATTACTATAGAGTTAGGGAGAAGAAATCTGAGCTATTCTGCATGAATAAAAAAGAAGAATCTTTGGAGGATTACCTTGAGATATTTCTATTTGTTGGGTCTAGAGTAAATATAGACCTTGATGAAGAAATATTAAAAGAACTCTTTCTAAAAGGACTAAAAGAAGATGTCCTTGAGGTTCTTAACCTCATGGAAAAAGGAGATATCCATATTATGGAATTTTAGGAGATTGTGAACCTTTGCAGAAACTATTCAAGAAACAAAACTCTAAGAAGTAATAAGTATACATCTATAGGAGGAGTAACAAGAGCAAAAATTAAAAACATGTTGGAAGGTTTAAAAACTGATTTATTAATTACCTTGACTGCATCTTTGGATTTAAAGGATAGAAATCCAAAAGGAATATATAGTGAAGAGATCTACTATCACATATGTAGGAAAAGGTATAATCTGAGAGAATTTCCTCTCAGCATTACCAACATTTCCAATATTGCTACTCATAAAATTTGTGATAAAAGCACCAAACTAAAAACTGTAAATATATATCCTCTATTAAATCTGCCATAAAGGAACCTGAAGTTGAAGAGGTAGAAGAAATTTATTTTGTAGCCCAAATATGGAATGGTCCATTCAATGGACCACCAAATTGGTCAAACTCTATTTATTCATACTCGCAAAGGCCTAATCAATGGTCTAATCCACCAAATTGGGCAAATTGGAATTCTTACTCAAACAATAAATACTGGAACATACCCCCATGGGTCCACTTTATAGCCAATACTTATGGAAATCCACCATGGAATCAAGGAATATCTAGTCAAAATAGTTGGAATACTAATGGCCAATACAACCAGGGAGGATCTAGTTGGTCTCAAAATCTATCGCAACAACAGAACTTTCAAAACCAATTTAGGGGACAAGGCCTTCAAAATATGCCTTAAAATAGACTTCTTCCACCTCCAACTAATAATAATAATCCTCCTAAGCAACCTCCTCTTCCAGCTCAATAGGTCTCTAATCCTAATAATAACAAGAAAATTCAACACGCCTATGAAACCAGTGAGACGTGTTCTGTATCTGTAATACCTTGTCAATAGATTCAAATGATATTAGTAAAAGTATTGGAAAACAATGTAACTCTCATAGAGCTTGAAAACCCCACTGTAAATTTTTTCAAAAAGGAGGATAACAATGAAAATGAAATGGAAAATTCACTAGAAAATATTCCAACAAAACAACAAGAAATCCAAGTTCCTCAAAGCAAGGAAGTGGAAATACCTTTTCCTTAAATATTTGCAATACCAAAAGAACCATCTAAGCCAACCTTTAAATTCCTTAAAAAAATAGAGAATGTAACTATAAATATTCCTTTGTTACAAGCTATCAATGATATATCCATCTTTTCCAAGCTCATTAAAAACATATGTACAAATTCAAGAAGGAAAAAAAAGAATGAAGCCCAAACTATTCAAGTCATTTGGTAATTATCTAAGATAATAATAAGAGGTAGGTCATTACCAAAATACACAGATCTTGGAATACCTATACTTGCGGTACACATTGGTGACATAGCCTTACAAATTTTTTTGGTCAATTTAGGAGTCGCTATCAATATCATGACCAAAGAAACAATGAAATATTTAGGGGTACATAAATTACAATCAACTTCTATTGTACTCCAACTCGTAGATATGTCTACTGTCAAGCCAAAAGGAAAACTAGAAGATGTTATAGTATCCGTAAGTTCATGGGAATACCCTATAGAATTTATAGTCTTACAACCCAAGAAAAAGTTAGGGGGACATCCCTTAATTCTAGGGCACCCATGGTTTGCAAAATCTGATGCTTACATTAGCTGTAGATCGAGAAATATGACTATTTTTTATGGTAAGAATACTAAAGACCTTAGCCTATTCCTTGAATCAAAAATAGAAGATGAATTTATAAAGCAATTATGGTATTATTTCCCTCATAATTTTTATGAAATTCAAACCTTATCAATTAATGTTCTGAGCGAACATCTTCAACAAGAAGTCAAGGGACCATTACCATTACTGTTAGGGAATCAAAACAAGGATTAAGGTCAAGAAAATAGTTGTTCATCTGAATCTACCATGGCTATTAATGAAGCAAGCACAAGTTAGTCTCAACAAATGATACCATATGACTGTTACTTAAATATTCTTGAACATGAGATAATGGGGATAGATGCAAACATAGAAAAATATAAGAAAATAGATATCACACTAGGAAGGATCTTAAATATCAGTGATGATCTCAAACGCATACAAGAACCACAATTAATAGACATGCTTAAGGAATATCAATTAAAATTTGCATGGAACTATGAGGATATGAAAAGGATACATCCAAATGTTTGTACTCATCGTATTTTTATCCAAGAAGTATTTTATCCAATAAGACAACCCCAAAGAATATTGAATCTAGCTATGAAAGATGTGGTTTAGGAAGAAATCATTAAACTCTTGAAGGCAGGATTTATATATCCAATTTTTGATAGTCAATAGGTGTCACCTCTTATGATAGTCCCTAAAAAGAATAGCAAATGGAGGATTTGTTTAGATTATAGGAAATTAAATAATAAATGAAAAAGGATTATTTTACCTTGCCATTCATTGATCAAGTTCTTTATACATTGGCTGGAAAGAAATAATTTTTCTTTCTCGATGGGTTTAGTGGCTATAATCAAGTTTCCATAGCTGAGGAAGATCAGGAAAATACAACCTTTACATGTCTAGTAGATACTTATTCTTATGGTCTTACCTTTCGAGTTATGTAATGCACCTGCCACTTTTTAAAGAGAATTTTTGGCTATCTTTGCTGATTTAATAAATGAGTGTGTAGAAGTCTATATGGATGACTTCACAGTCTATGGTAATACCTTTGAAGAAACCTTGTCAAGCTTACAAAAAGTTTTGATTAGATGTCAAGAGCAAAACCTCTCTTTGAGTCATGAAAAGTGCTTCATGATGATGAGAGGAGGTATTGTTCTAGGACATTACATATCAGAGGAAGGTGTTAAAGTAGATCCTACAAAAATACAAGTTATTCAATCCCTTCAACCTTCGAAAATATAAATAAATGTGAGAAGCTTCCTAGGAAATGTAGGATACTATCGTAGGTTCATTAAAGACTTCAGTAAAATCATTGCTCCCATGCTTAAGCTCTTAACTAAAGAAAGTGAATTCAATTGGATTGAAGCATGTCAATAAGTCTTTGAAGTTATAAAAGATAAATTGATTACTTCTCCAATCCTAAGAGGACAAAATTGGAAATTACCATTCCATATACATTGCAATGCTTTGGGTTATGCAATAGGGGAAGTATTGTAACATGTTGAGAACAAAATACCTTATGCTATCTATTATGTAAGTAAAAATTTGCATGGAGTCGAGCTTAATTACATTGTTACTAAAAAATAATTTTTAGCCGTAGTCCATGCCATCAATAAATTTAAACATTACATAATAGGGTATGAAGTATTAGTTCACACTGATCACTCTGCCATTAAATACTTAATAAACAAAATAAGAGGAGGAGGTAGAGTGGTTAGATGGCTTATTTTGCTACAAGAGTTCAATGTCATGATCATAGATAAGGTAGGGAAAGATAACGTCATTGCAGATCAACTATCTCGTATGCAAATATTTGATGATGATGAGTTAATTCTTGATTAATTCCTAGATGATCATTTGTTTGCTCTTTCTATTTTTACCCCTTGGTATGCTGATATTATAAATTATTTAGTAATAGGAAAAGTGCCTCAAAAATATACACCGCATGAGTGTAGAAAGTTAATACATAAAAGCACTTCTTATATGTGGATCCATGGAGTCTTTTTTATATGTCTTGACCAAGTAATTAGGAGATGTGTGCAAGAAGATGATGTATATGACATCATTCGGGCAGCACATGAAGAACCCTATGGAGGCTATTATGCCACCCAAAGGAAAGTCAATAAAATACTTCAAATTGGTTACTTTTGGCCTACCATGAATAGAGATATCTATAAATTTGTCGATAGATGTGACGCTTGTTAAAGAGCTAGTAAGCCTACTCCTTCAATGGATATGCCTTTGGTTTCGCAAGTAGTATTTGAACCATTTGAGAAATCGGAAATTGACTTTGTTGGATCAATAGACCCTCCAAGCAAAGGTAATAAATACATACTTGTGTGTATGGATTACGTTACTAAATAGGTTGAATTCAAAGCTTTACCACGAGCGCAATATGAACCAGTTGTTGATTTTCTTTATGAAAAAATTATTCAACACTTTGGAGCACCTAGATATTAGTTTCAGATCATGGAACCCAATTTCTCTCCAAAGTGATTGAATATTTTGTTGACATATATCAAATAAAATATAATAAAACCTCACCATATCACCCTCAAGCCAATGGACAAGTAGAAGTTACGAACAAATAACTTGAAAATATCATTACAAAAATCATAACTATTAATAGGGGTGATTGGGCTGAGATATTGAAAGAAGTTGTATGGGCATACAACAACTTGGAAAACCACCACAGGATTATCACCTTATGAAATGGTCTATGGAAAACAAGCTATCATGCCCATAGAATTTGAGATAGAAACTCTTCGCATAGCGGTACAACTTGACATGAATTTGGATAGAGCACAGAAAGCTATATTGGAAAAGTCAAGCATTCTGGATGAAATGAGACTAGAGGTATTACACAGGACTGAAATAACCCAATAAAAATGAAATAAATGGCATGATAAACACATTGTACCATGCACATTCAAATCAGGAGATTGGGCTTTATTTTTTGATACTCGTTACCAAGAATTTCAAGGTAAATTGAGGACCAGATGGCTAGGACCCTATGAAATTAAAAAAATAATTGGAAATGGTACAGTCAAGCTTAATCCTATAGATGATTCAACAAGAAATATACTAGTAAATGGCCATAGGCTTAAACTTTATAAGAAGCCATTATCTAAGGAGGAATTCATACACCACTTTAAATAGCAAGTTGAATTGTAGTGCATTTCTCAACTACGATCAACCACTATTAAATAATAATTTCTCTCTCACTTTCAAAAAAAAATTATGCTTCCTTTGTTTCATCATGAAGTTTCTACATCTGCAGTATTTCTATCTTATTCTCATCAATTTTCAGTCTCAATGTATCAAAAATATCCCAAGAGGTATTTATTTAAAAATTTTATAGGAAAATTACTATCATATTTTGCATAATACTTTATTTTCTAGATAAAATCTAAATTTATTTCAATTACTCAAAAAACCCTAGTGTTTTGAGCAAATTTTCATTGAAAAGTCAAGCAATATTTTGATGTTGTAAGTTATTACTAGTCAATAAAACTTGTTCTTGGACTACATACATGTGAATATACAAGAACATTGTGAGATTTGGAGAGATTAACTCATGAGTTACTATTGCCATAAGTGAAAAGTTTCCCTTTCTGATCTATCTATGTGCATGGTCTAGAGTACTAATGAATTGGCAAAAGGACAAGCTCGCCCTTCATCCCTAAAAATAAATAAAAGGAGAAGAATAGTAAGGATAGGATAAAATTCCCATTAGGACTTTGATAGAGTGGTTGGGAATCCAACTCCCCAAAGTTCTTACTCCAAAATAAATAAAACAAAAAAAAAAATCCCTTGCTCTTCATCTAATCGAGCAAGTATCCCAAAAAGTATCTTCTTGCTTCTCATAAAATAGGCAAGAACCCCCAAAAAAGCAATAAAAATCCCTTGCTCCATCTCAAAATGAGAAAATATCCCATGAAAAATTAAAGAAGGGTAAAAGAGCTTAAATCCCTAGAATTCTTAGTATCTCAAAAACCATGGGGTGATCCTCATTACAGCAATGTGTTGAATGAAATCCACCTGGCAATAAGGTATCCTTACATAGTAGCACTAAGTCTGGACAAGACCTATGGATGCTCACAGATAAACTAGCTTGTTGGTATAAGTGATATTTTTTGTTACTCAATCCTCACTCATAATGGGAAATGAATACTCACTGCACACACAGTTGGTCCTTGAAGAATCTTGAAAATATTATGATAACTTTAACACCATGATGATTTGTGAAATGAATAGATGAAGCTATTTAAAAATCACTAGGATATTTGAAGTCTTTGAGAAATAAATCCAGTGTATCATAAGCAGGAAAAAGTTGGAAGCAAATTCCTATGGTTCATTTTCTCCTACAAAAATATGGCTTCTATCTCTCAAAACCTTGTATCTCTTAACATAAGCCATCATATTAGAATATCCATTCCATTTTTCTAAATGATTGAAAATACTCCAAGAATTTGAAAGATATCTATTTTTTTATACATTGATGACTGATATCAAGATTTATAATCATGATCTTTATCTCACTTGGATACTCCTTAATGAAATTCAGGAAGCAAAATCACAAAAATTATAATAAACCCCCATAAATAAAACTTATTATTATATTATCCATCAATATAAATAAAACACCCTTCATCTTGTTTTGGCTATATAGCCAAAATTATAGTTTGGGGGGGGAAGTAAATAGAGGTATACAAAGTTCACAATACAGTTTGGGGGGGAGAAATAGGTAAAGTATTTTCTCAAACTCTAACAACTATAGTCCCGTAGACATCTTCTATAGATGTCTTCTGTAGATACCTTTCATGGATGCCTTCCATAGATGTCTTCCATAGATGTCTTCTGTATATGTCTTCCGTAGAGGTCTTCCATATAGGTCTTCTATAGAGGTCTTCTATATAGATTTTTTGTAGAATTCTTCCATATAGGTATTCTATAGAGGTCTTATGTAAAGGTCTTCTATAGATGTCTTCTGTAGAAGTATTTTATAGATGTCTTCCATAGATGTCTTCCGTAAATATTTTTAGCAGTAATATTCCATAATAATATTATGTAATAATATTCTATAATAATATTCTGTAGTAATATTCTATAAACACCATCTGTAGATGATACCCGTAAGACATATTATGAAATATTTGTAAGTGATAATATTAAAATTGGCCCTTAATATGAAGCAAAACATGATAGAATGTGTTAATAGAGACTATGAAAGAATGCGTCAATGCTAAATATAAAAATAATGTGGTATAAAATTTCAATGGCATTCATAAATGTTCGAGGAGAGAAAATTATACAAATATTTATAAAACCCCTTTTAAATATTGATGGTATACGGACTAAGGTATCAAAATTAATATTTAAAATTAGAAAACCCCTTACATTGGTATATATGTCGAAAATCTTATCTACATATATGTAAAATTCAGCATATGGTGAGCACATTCGAGAAGATGCCATGTATAACCTATCCTTAACTCGGTATACATGGACACCAGAGTTAATAGAAGTTACCATGGGACCAGTCTAAACGATGACACAATAAAAGATAATGAAAAATTAAAATTAAAATTTGAAGTCTATGTTAACCAATCGAGAACCAATGAATAAAAGACATCAGAGCATGAAAGGTTAACCATAAAATTGGGCATAAAACACATGGCATGTATACATGGGTGAAAACTTGAAACGATTGACGAACGCGTGCCACATACGCATAATCGTGTGAAATTTAATAATTTTTTAAGTTACGCCAAGGAATTAAGAAGGCAAAAATTATCGGTGCCAACCTATGACTACCCTTCCAAGGTGGTAAAAGACTTAGCGAAAGGACATCGATGATGATCAACACATGGTGCATGCAACCAATAGCCAACACTGCTATGGATGGGAAGCACCAATCATTGATTAAAATCCTATGAAGGACTATGATTAAGAGAAAAATTCATGCTAGATTTAGAAGCTTCATCACGACACTGACACAAAGCTTTTTTTGACTAATTATATGAAAGTGATGCGAATTCACGATTTTAACCATCGACGAAAACACAAATCGAGGGTTGTAATTTGCTAAGCCACGATAAGAATTTCTATTGTCGATTTAGGATAAACGAGTGGTCACAATTTGATGCATGGTAAAAGCACGACATATAGAAAAAACAAACCCTAATTTGCTTTCCATGTTCCAAAAATGTAGTGAACTATTTCAAAGGGCCAGGTGGTGGGATACCCTCACAAAATTTAGAGGTCATGACCAAGGGGTAGCCCTAAAATTTGTCTTAAATTGTAACTCTACAAAAATGACTACCTATGGTGGAGACATCCAATTTGACCTTAACCCAAGCATTATTTATGAAGTATTAGGTTTACCAGAGGTAGGACTGCCATACTATAAAAACCCCTCTAAAAGTGTCACCTAGCTAGTGGAAAAATTTGGAGAGAAATGCACCATTATCCGAGATAAAGAAGGGTGGATTAAGGGTGTTGCTACTACGTCACTCCCTCTCAAGAAGCCATTGTTTTAATTAGGAAAAATTTTACCCTAGAAGGACGTATGTCCACTTGTGTATCCTACCATATTCGCATGTTGATGAATCTAAAAATTCTATCAACCTACCTATTTCCTTTTTCAGTATTTAAAGTCTACCGTCATCTGTTTGCAGTCTAAAAATTCTCAAGAAAAGCCTAAATTACATATACTTGCATGCCATGGTATTATTAAATTTATAGTTATAAAAAAAGCACACAAATTTAAAATAGCCTGGAATAGGATAGTTGTAAAATCAAACCTGCTTGAATATTTTGAGTCGACTAAAAATGAGCTTGAGGAAGATAGTCCGTTTGAGGAAAACCATGAATTAGATAGCCAGGAGGAGGAACCCGAATCCCCAAAATGCAAACATCGACCTCCCAAATATGTTAAACCAACTTGGCCAACATGAAATATTTGGTGTAAAAAACATACTCCTGAAACCCCTAAGAAAGGAAACACATCAGGGCATGAATTTGACTTACCTGCACCTGAATTAGCTTCTAAAACCATGTCTTATCTATGGGTGCAAAACACTTTCCTGCAAATAAAAATCAATAAATTAATAGAATATTTTGTAGAACATTTAAAAGTAATTCAGCGAGCCCTTGCCCTCCAGATAGATATGATTAAACAACTCTCAGCGGATAGGGTGACAAAACCTATTGATTTTGTCAACCGATTGCCACCTGTCGATTCTTCCCCTAAAAAAATCTCCACTCGTAGTAAAAATAATTTTTTTGGTTAATTTCAGCAAAGCGGCCCACACCAATAAGCCCTTTGACTTTTCTAAGCTTCTCAAGGAAGAGATTTCCCAACCGTTCATCAACCTGATGCAGCAGAATCAACCAAAAATATCGATTCCTTCCACCAAGATAGGAAATGCACCTGAGAATATTGTCTTAAATATTGGGATACCTCCAAAAATTAATAAAGTGATAGATAATATTGTTGCATCAGTTGAGAAACCTTTACCTTCTCAAACACAAGATGTAGAACAAAGAGAGGATTCCATTGAAGTTGAACATATCAAAATTGTCATGGTTCAGACACTAGTTGGTGACCAAAAAGCCATAGAGCAGGTACAAAAGGTAAAAAAAAATACAAGATACCACAACCAAGACCCCGATCGTCAAGAATCTCCACCCGATGGACACAAGTCGGATGAACTGAATTGAAAAAACTATTAATATTTTATGATTTTTAGACTTCAATATTTGATATGTATATTATTATCTATAACATGTTTAATGTTTTCTATCTGTAGATATTTTAGTAATATACATACATATCTGTGTTGTAAATAGTATTTTATATTTGAGCCTATTTTATATATGCAATGTTTGATGTTTTTAAATCACAGTTTTAGTAAATTGCTGCAGTAAAATAAATTGGAAAAAAAATCATTTTTTTGTTAAGGATTGTTATGATATTGTGCTATTGCAAAAACTATTCTCTGAAAACAATCATGAACAATTTTTTTTTTTTAAATGATCAAATGTTCTGCATGTAATTGATATAATTATTTATGTTATAAGAAATTTTAGAAGTCATCATTTTCTGATCTGTTTAAATAGTTTTTGAGAATTTGTATTGTTATAAGAATGATATATGACAACTTGAAATATTTTATTTTCAACTATAGATATCAGTACTCCAATTTGTTTGATAGATTCTATAATATTTATGTTGTCCTGGAAATGATCTAGAAAAATCTAAAACATTGTATTTTGTTGTAGATATATGATTGAAATTGTGTGCTATATTGTAATATGTTGGCTTATGTTTAAATTATCTCTGAAAATATCTATTTCTCAGTGTTGCTACCAATGATTTATGGAGATAATATCTGATAACATATTTGTTTTTTTTTTTTTAAATAATTGTGATGTCTGTTTCATGGTCTTGCAAATGATTTTTGAAGAAAACGTAAACCTTGATATTTCATTTATTTGCAAAAATCTAGATGATGACAATTGATATATGTGTAAAATATGTAAGTTTCTATTGTCTCATTTTCTTCCCATGCATGAGAAGATGCATATATTTCAGTTTGGGAGAAAATTATGAGTGATTATTTGGTACATATTTTCATAGTAAATTATTTCATTTTTATATTTAATTTGTGATTATAATGTATTTTAAGTTAGTTGTTTCTGTTTATTTCTGTGAATTATCAGTAAAAATATGAATGCAGTTAAATCTAACAAATGTGTGCATTTCATGTAAAATACATCCAAGTTATGGGTAATTATGCAGGAAAATCTTGAAGGGTGTTCCACAGATGCATGGTGCAGTAGCACAAGCATTGGGATATACCTTGAACGTGAGAAGATAGACATAAGGAAAAAGGATTAAGGACACTTTAGGCACGATGATAGAACATTGGTTGATTACTATTACGAAATATGGTAACTGAAGTATTTTATGAAAGATGGTTACTGAAGCATGTTATAGAAGATAGATACTAAAGGCTATTACCGAAGAAAATTCTTATCAGCAGTTATCGAAGAGAGTTGACCAACGTCGTACACCACATCAACAACAACATGGCACTCTCACATGGTAATAAAAGGATTACAATCAACTTAGATTAGTTGACTTGTCACATATTCTTCATGAGGATATTGTGATTAATAAAGTTGTTATCACTTTATTTCGTAAACATTGTATAATTGGAATATTCTTAGGATGATTATATTTAGACATAATATTGTTATACCTTTTTCGTGAATCAAGAACATGTGATTATATTGTACATCTTGCGAAATATTCAAAATTAGTATAGTTTTGTTAAGTGTGTTTATAAAATACCACTTGGACCACTTAGGATTTTTACTTATTTCAAGTAGAGTTAGAAATTTAATTAGTTTAGATTATTCTCATTAGTGCATAGTTGTCGTATTACAAGTCCACAACTCCACATGGCAAAATACATGGAAGAGTTTATTCAAAAATATCCAATGTTCTAATGGAGAAATAGCTAATGTCAAAATGTCTAATGTCTGTATAATTTTTGAAGAATCATGCCAACATGTACATTTGAATTTCAAAAAATAAGAGTAGTACTTCATTCTTCGCATATGGTAACTGTGTCATTTATATTTACTACTTAATTTATTTTATGTAATTGTAACTGTATATTCCTGCATTCATAGAATAACATAATGTTAGGAATAATTATGCAATTTAGTTACTAATATAAAGTAATCTAGGGGAGAAAGAGGTAGGGCCCAATCCTAAAGCCAGTCCCTAAGCTCTCACACTACAATAGATTAGAAATAGTTTATTAACCTTAGAATATAAAATAAAGTAAATTGCATTTTCATAAAATTTAATGTCAGAATAGATAAATAAAACTAATTGCACGAGGATCCTCAATAATAGATAAAATCATTAATAGATCAATTATCAATAGGCAATTACTGTTAGTTATTCTAAACTATAGATAAATTCATCAATAGGTTAAATCATGAATAAGTAATTATCATATTTACTACAAAAATAATAAATTACATTTTTTTTTTATTCCTGAATAATTTAATTCATGTTTATTACTTTTCTGCAAACACCTAAAACTGAAATAAATCTAAACTAAGCTTAGCATTGATCCCCATGGTACAATCTATACTAGATTTCTACTCTTTAAATCTAACCTTGATTTACCCTTGGATTGATAAATTAAATTTAAGCTATTATAAACGATCAAAACTTCATCCGACCATAGAATTAATTATCAAGGAAGAGCTACAAAAACTACTAGATGTGGGTTTCATAGTACCCATTGACTATCCAAAGTGGCTCTCCAACATGGTACCCATTCACAAGCTGAATGGGAGGGTACGCATATGCATAGACATTCGAGATTTAAACAAAGTGTGCCCCAAGGATGACTTTCCATTACCCAACATCGATCAATTTGTAGACTCCTACATATTCCATGAAATGATTTCATTAATGGATGGTTTCTCAAGATACAATCAGATTTGAATTAATCCTAAAAACCAGCACAAAATAGCATATACCACACCTTGGGGGACTTTCTGCTACGGTGATGCCTTTTGGTATTAAGGATGCAAGAGCCACTTATCAACATGCCATGATGTATATCTTCCATGACTATATGCATAAAATCATTGAAGATTATGTAGATGATCTAATTGTAAAATATAAAATGCATCTTGAGTATATTGAAGTTCTAGAGAAAGTTTTTGATCGATTTCTTGAACATAAATTAAGGTTAAAACCTAAGAAGTGCATATTTGGAGTCACATAAAAAAAAATTCTAGGATTAATTATCTCCAAGCGAGGCATTGAAGTGGACCTTGATAAGTTCAAGGTCATTATCGAGAGGCCACCTCCAAAAAATTAGAAAGAGTTGCACAATTTTCAAGGAAAATTCAGTCCATTCGATGATTCATTGCACAACTCTCAGACAAATGTAGGTCTTTCAATCACTTGCTATAGAAGGGGCTGAATTTTTCCTAGATAATTGAATATCAAGAGGCCTTTGATGACATAAAGAAATATTTGGATTCACCACCAGTTTTAACGCTACCTCATCCATGAGTCACTTTTCACCTTTATACCTCTATAATAGATTTTGCACTAGGGACAATGCTTGCACAGAAAAATGAGAATCACAAGGAGCAAGTAATTTATTACATTAGTTGAACATTAATGAGCTATGAAATGAGATATGCTTATGTTGAGAATTTATTCTTAGCAGTGGTTTTTTCCACTAAGAAACTTAGACATTATATGCTAAGTAACACTACCTATGTTGTACCTAGAGAAAAACCTATGTATTACATGATGACTCGCACATACAAAAACACCTAAAACACAAAATGGATAATGCTCTTAACAAAATTTGATATCAAATTCATTATCCAAAAATTCATCAAGGGTCATGTGATAGCTAATCAACTCGTAGAAGCTCCACTTCCAAATGATCAACCACTTCTTATAGAGCTTGTAGATGATTTAGTATTTTCTATCACTGAACAAGAAGAACTAGTCCCTCCTAAGGACGATGTTGACATCACTCTCTTATTTGATGGATCAAATGCAAAAAAGGACAAGGTGCCAAAGTCGTATTTTATACACCTGAAGGAATACCAAAGTCGTATTTTATACACCTGAAGGAATACCAATTCCTTTATCATTCAAATTGGACTTTCTATGCACAAATAATAATGTAGAGTACACATCCTTAATCTTGGGGTTTCAATCAGCACTAGCTATGGGCATTAAATGTATAAGCATATTAGATGATTTCCATATTGTTATTTTTCAAGTGAAATGAACTTACCAATGCAAAGAACTAGTCTTGAAACAATATCATGAAGTAGCAATGAAGTTGCTAGCAAAATTTAACTGGTACAAGATTGATAACTTGCCTCATTCAACTAATATATTTATGGATGCAATGGCTTATTTGGGATCCTTGATTTCTAATAATGAACATGGAGAAGTCCAATTTCTTATCATCATAATAGTGTCCAAGTTTTCAATCAAATGAGCATAATCTGTAAAGAACACAAGCTTATACTGAGAGGGGGGGTGAATAGTATAGCGCCCACTTTTTACTTTCTTTCCAAACCAATATCAATTAGTGTCCTCAATTGCAATAACCAAATATAGCAGTGTGCATTAATAACATAGATAGCAATAGTAAGCAAGTGCACAAATCATCACACACAATTGAGACACAAGATTTAACGTGGTTCCCCCAATGTGGGGTAGTCCACAAGATAATCTCCTTATAATATTTCACAAAGAAATAGGGATCCTTATCCCAATACAAATGATTACTTTGATCTTCTCAAAGCTAGGCTATCCTGATCTGCTCAGGTGGGCTCCACTGATCTGCTCAACTAGGCTCTCCACTGATCTGCTCAACTAGGCTATCCATTGATCTACTTAGCTAGGCTATCCACTGATCTGCTCAGCTAGGCTATCCATTGATCTGCTTAGCTAGGCTATCCACTGATCTGCTCAGCTAGGCTATCCATTGATTTACTTATCTAGGCTATCCATTGATCTGCTTAGCTAGGCAACTGGTGTTGATGTGTTTTCTATTTCTGTCCTATCTCTTTCACTACTCACAAATCTGCCTCAATGCCTTCTCACAAGGCTCAAACAATCCTGCTCAAATGTTGTCCCAAATCTGTCCTCAAAGCCTTCACAAAAGGCTCAAACAATCCTGCTCAAATGTTGTCCCAAATATGTCCCAAAAGCCTTCTCAAAGGCTCAACCAATCATGCACAAAAGTTGTCTCAAATCTGTCCAAAAATTCTATCCCAAAAGCCTTCTCAAAGGCTCAACCAATCATGCACAAAAGTTGTCTCAAATCTGTCCAAAAATTTTGTCCCAAAAGCCTTCCCAAAGGCTCAACCAATGACTCTCAAGTAGCACTCAAATCTCAACCACAAATCAATGAAGGCAAGGCTCAATGATGAACTCAATAATGGATAACAAATGAATGATGACAATACTCAACAATGTGCTCAACAATGAATGGCAAATGTACTCTTCAATGGATGACAACAATGATCCACAATGATCTCAACAATGTATGACAAATGATCTCTCAAATGGATGACAAAAATTTATTAACAATGCTCAATAATGTACTCTCAAATGGATGACAACAATGCTCAACAATGTACTCTCAAATGTATGACAAATGATCTCTCTAATGAAAACCTCTCCAAGAAATAACAATGAGGACTTCAACCAACCAAGGACAATCTCCACAAGTGATAGCAATAGGTTCTCAATAATATCTTCCTCATGCAATGTCAATAAGCTCTCAAGAAACAAGCACAACTCCCTCAAGCAAAGAGCTCTCAAATAGCCAACAATGATCTCCTCAAATGAAAGACAAATGTATCCACAAGTGACTAGCAAATGATCTCCTCAATGGTCTCAAATAGTGGCAATGTACTTAACAAGTAACCAACAATAATCTCCTCAAAGCAATAGCAAAAACCTCCTCAATAATGGCAATACTCTCAATGAACTCCACTAAAGCAATCATGGAACTCAAGCATCAATTTTATCCATAAAATTGATTTTCTAATCCATCCACTTCCTCTCAATAGCCAAGGCACATAATCAAGCAATTTGTCTTCAACTTCAAACCCTAACTCATGTGCATGTCTTCTAACTCAAGGTAGCAATTAACTAGGTCTCAAGTTCCTAGTTTAATTTCATAATTAAATCATGCACTAGGACATATAACAAGTTCAACACTTTTCAACCTTATGACTCCCTAATTTCATTAACACATACAACAAGCACCTATGCTTTTATTTTTAATTCCACACCTTATAACTCCACATACAACAATCACAAATATTTAACTTCACACCTTATAACTCCCTAAGCACATACAACAATCATTTATTTTCACTAAATACCTTATGACTCCCTAGTTATAATAGAAATGATTTTCAATGCACCAAAACTTTGGCAATATCAAATATTACCATGCGCTAGAGATAAATACCTTTTTATGAAATTTGTAGCCTTCACAACCTTTAAAATCGTTAATGCCTTTGCCAAAATTAATGCGCCTTCACCACCTTCGAAATCGTTAATGCTTTGCCAAAAATCAATGCGCCTTCACACCTTCATGGGAGTCGAACTCTGTTCCTCTCACCTAGCACTGTGAGGCACTTACCACATGGGCATCAGCCCACATTGGGATTTTAATCCCAAACACCCAACTTCACCTTGCTCAAATCTGAAAACTTAAGTTGCCTTCCTTAGCAAAACACTTTGCCCTTGGTGGGATTCGAATAATGAACCTGCCTTGTGCAAAGTTCGTGTGCTACCAACTGCGCTATAGGCTCCTGTGTGACGTCACTTTCCCATGCTGTTTACTTGACCTTGCTCTCAAATCGAAAGTTATTTATCCTTCTTTCTTCGCTGCTCCCCTTTCGATGACTCTCTCTCATGCGCTATGTCAAGTCTTCAATAAACAAAGGTTTTTACCTTTTATTTATATGCACCTCCATGCCTTCGAATGACGTCGATGAATATTTATTTATCTCCCCAACCTTTGCACGTCGATGGATAATATAATACAACCTTAGACCTTAGAATTATTAAATAAAAATTTAATAATTCACCTTTTAACTTTGAATTGGGATATCTCCTTCATTCTTTTGAATTTCATCATGAAACTTTTTGCACCTAGGTTTTATTGGAAAACCTTTTCATCCATCATAATTTGGAGAAGTCTTAGCATAGTGGTTTTAATGAAAAACCCTTTCCAATGGTTTTAATGAAAACCCTTTCCGTTGGTTTTAATAAAAAACCCTTTTCGTCGGTTTTAATAAAAACCCTTGCCATTGGTTTTAATAAAAACCTTTACCATTGGTTTTAATAAAAACCATTAATATAATATTTAAAAAATTAAATATTATATGCCTCTTGTGCCACAAAACCCTGTATATATCCTTGCTCTCCAAAATATCATAAATGATTATTTATGAAGTGCTTTTGCCACCAAAACTCAATGTGATCCATGTGACATCAATGACAACACAAAATAACTCAAATTGCCAACAATCTCCCCCTTTGTCATTGATGGCAACACCTCTAATGCAAATCACCACAATCACTACAAAAGCCATTTCTGAAAATCAAAGTTGCTCCTCCTCTCGACTCTATGGAGGCTGCTCTCCCTATCTCAATGTTCTCTTGGAGGCTGCTCCCCCTATCTCAATGCTCTCTTTGGAGGCTGCTCCCCCTAACTCAATGCTCTCCCCCTTACTCAAATCTCTCCCCCTTTGACATCAATGGCAAAAGGGACACCTATGGGGCTAAAATATATGACTCTTAAGCTTAGCCCCCCTACCACCTTCTCTCTTGAGGTGATTAATTTTGGGGTGGGAGTACATTTACTCCCATATTACATTGTTCCTTTCCTTTGTCAACTTCCTTCCACATCTTTCTGATATCCTTTTCTTGATGAGTTACTTGATCTTCTTGTCTTGAACCTGTTTGACCTTCTTGCCTTGAACTTGTTTGACCTTCTTGCCTTGAACCTATTTGGAATTGAGTCCTACACCATCTTGCAATATGTCCAAAGTTATTGCAATTAAAACACTTGATATTGTAGCCTTTGGATGGTGCCCATATCCTGAATTCTTTCTTGAAATCATTTCCATATCCATTCCTTTCTTGAACCTTGTATTGTGAAGCTCTGTTTCCATAATCATTTTGACCATGACCTCTGAATTGTGCAGCTCTATAATCAAAACCATATTGCTCATTTCCTTTGCACTGAGAAGCTCTATGACCAATCTTGTTGCATAAGAAGCAATGTCCCTGAAAACCATACCTTCTTCCTTTGAAGTTCCTTCTAGTAAAATCAAACTTTTTCTTTGATCCATAGACCCTAACCCATTCAGAAAAAATCCTTGAACCTTTTTCACTGTTCTCATACTTTCTTGACCTTTATCCTTGTGATCATCTTTGACTTGTGCATTGTATCCTTGATCCTTCTTTGTGGTATCCAAATCTTCTTCCTTAACTTCTTCCTTGCTTTCTTCTTCAAGAATTTATTTGCCTCTTGAACTTGATTCACCTATCTCAAAACAAGATCCAAACTGGATATTTGGAGCCATAGGAGCTTTGGAACTTTCTTCATGAATCTTAGGTGCTTCCTTGCTTTCATATTTTAGAACTTCCTTTCCTTTTGAGTGTGACTTTTCTTGGAAATGAGATACAACCTTAAAATATGTTTCCACTCCTTTTTGAACCTTTTCATCTAATGTGTCATGTCTTGCCATCATTACCCTTAGTTCTTCATTCATCCTTTCCTCTATCCTTTTTGCATCTTGAAGCTCATCTCTTAGATCACTGATTGTCTGAAGTAGTTCTTCTCTGATTTTGACATCTGTTCGAATCTTGTTTTCAAGATTCTTGATTTCTTCTTTTAGCCTTTTGACTTCTGATTTTTGTTTTCTTGGCTCATCCTCTTCTTTTTCTATTACCAAAAGTGAGACTTCTTCATATTTACTATCACTGAGATCATTATCATCTTCTATAGCAAACAAACTCTCATGAATTCTTTGACCATGCCTGTTTCCTTGATGTGTCATTTCATCTTCACTATCACTGAAGCCATTGCAATATCCTGATCTATGATCTCTTTGACCACACACAAAGCATTGTTCTCTTTCACCTTCTATTCCTAAGAATAGATGTTCTTCCTTTTCATCATCTGACTTGTCTCTATCACTGTGATCTGAGCTATCATTTGCTTCTTCAATGTAGAAAGTTTTCTTAGTCTTATGAAAACTTTTCTTCTTCTCATGCTTGCTTTGCTTGTACCTATCATCTTTGTCATGCTTATGCTTTCCTTCTTCTTTTCTTCTGTGACCCTATTTTTCATCATCACTATTTTCTTCATGTGGACACTTGTTTGCATAGTGACCATAATCACCACACTTGTAGCATTTGACTTTCTTCATATCCTTGTAATTCCTTGAGTCCTTTTTCCTTTTGATGAAGTTAGCTTCCTCATCATTATCTGAATCTCTATCTATCTCTGGATATTTCCCTTTATTTTTCTCTAAAGCTTTGAATGCAATTTCTTTCTTTGGAGCCTGATGCTTATCTATCCTCATCTCATAAGTTGTGAGAGTTCCTTGTAGTTCTTCCATTGTTAGCTTGTCGATATTCATTGTTTCTTCTATCATTGAAACCTTTGCATCATACTTCATGGGAAGTGATCTCAAAACCTTTTGAGTAACATCTGATTCTTTCATCTCAAATCCTAGGCCTCTCATGGTGTTAGCAATCTCATCAACTCGAAGTAAAAACTTTGTAATATCTTCAAAATCTTCCATTTTCAATTCTTCGAATCTTCTTCTATGAGTTTGTAGTTTTGCCAACTTTACCTTGGAATCTCCTTCATAGGTATTCCACAACTTGGTCCACATTTCATTAGCTGAATTACATACCATGACCTTTTCAAAATCTATCTCACGAAGCCCACTCATAATACAATTCATTGCCTTTGCATTGATCTCAACCAATTTCCTGATAGTCTTATCTATCTCGGGATCACCTTCAACCTTATACTCTTTTGCAACCATCTGCCATACCTCATATCCTTGTGATATCAAATAGTTCTTCATTCTCATGCTCCAAAAAGCATAATTGTTACCATCAAATAGTGGAGCCTTACTTGTAGATGATCCATTCTATGAAGCCATCTGTGTTCTTGTAGAATCTGCCCTCAAGTTGTTAGCCTTTTCGAAGGAACCCGCTCTGATACCAATTGAAGAACACAAGCTTATACTGAGAGGGGGGGTGAATAGTATAGCACCCACTTTTTACTTTCTTTCCAAACCAATATCAATTAGTGTCCTCAATTGCAATAACCAAATATAGTAGTGTGCATTAATAACATAGATAGCAATAGTAAGCAAGTGCACAAATCATCACACACAATTGAGACACAAGATTTAACGTGGTTCCCCCAATGTGGGGTAGTCCACAAGATATTCTCCTTATAATATTTCATAAAGAAATAGGGATCCTTATCCCAATACAAATGATTACTTTGATCTGCTCAAAGCTAGGCTATCCTGATCTACTCAGGTGGGCTCCATTGATCTGCTCAACTAGGCTCTCCATTGATCTGCTCAGCTAGGCTATCCACTAATCTGCTCAGCTAGGCTATCCATTGATCTGCTTAGCTAGGCTATCCACTGATCTTCTTAGCTAGGCTATCCATTGATCTGCTCAGCTAGGCTATCCATTGATCTACTTAGCTAGGCAACTGGTGTTGATGTGTTTTCTATTTCTGTCCTATCTCTTTCACTGCTCACAAATCTGCCTCAATGCCTTCTCACAAGGCTCAAACAATCCTGCTCAAATGTTGTCCCAAATCTATTCTCAAAGCCTTCACAAAAGGCTCAAACAATCTTGCTCAAATGTTGTCCCAAATCTATCCCAAAAGCCTTCTCAAAGGCTCAACCAATCATGCATAAAAGTTGTCTCAAATCTGTCCATAAATTCTATCCCAAAAGCCTTCTCAAAGGCTCAACCAATCATGCACAAAAGTTGTCTCAAATCTGTCCAGAAATTTTATCCCAAAAGCCTTCCCAAAGGCTCAACCAATGACTCTCAAGTAGCACTCAAATCTCAACCACAAATCAATGAAGGCAAGGCTCAATGATGAACTCAATAATGGATAACAAATGAATGATGACAATACTCAACAATGTGCTCAACAATGAATGGCAATGTACTCTTCAATGGATGACAACAATGATCCACAATGATCTCAACAATGTATGACAAATGATCTCTCAAATGGATGACAACAATGCTCAACAATGTACTCTCAAATGGATAACAACAATGCTCAACAATGTACTCTCAAATGTATGGCAAATGAGCTCTCTAATGAAAACCTCTCCAAGAAATAACAATGAGGACTTCAACCAACCAAGGACAATCTCCACAAGTGATAGCAATAGGTTCTCAATAATATCTTCCTCATGCAATGTCAATAAGCTCTCAAGAAACAAGCACAACTCCCTCAAGCAAAGAGCTCTCAAATAGCCAACAATGATCTCCTCAAATGAAAGACAAATGTATCCACAAGTGACTAGAAAATGATCTCCTCAATGGTCTCAAATAGTGGCAATGGACTTAACAAGTAACCAACAATAATCTCCTCAAAGCAATAGCAAAAACCTCCTCAATAATGGCAATACTCTCAATGAACTCCACTAAAGCAATCATGGAACTCAAGCATCAATTTTATCCATAAAATTGATTTTCTAATCCATCCACTTCCTCTCAATAGCCAAGGCACATAATCAAGCAATTTGTCTTCAACTTCAAACCCTAACTCATGTGCATGTCTTCTAACTCAAGGTAGCAATTAACTAGGTCTCAAGTTCCTAGTTTAATTTCATAATTAAATCATGCACTAGGACATATAACAAGTTCAACACTTTTCAACCTTATGACTCCCTAATTTCATTAACACATACAACAAGCACCTATGCTTTTATTTTTAATTCCACACCTTATAACTCCACATACAACAATCACAAATATTTAACTTCTACACCTTATAACTCCCTAAGCACATTAACACATACAACAATCATTTATTTTCACTAAATACCTTATGACTCCCTAGTTATAATAGAAATGATTTTCAATGCACCAAAACTTTGGTAATATCAAATATTACCATGCGCTAGAGATAAATACCTTTTTACAAAATTCGTAGCCTTCACAACCTTTGAAATCGTTAATGCCTTTGCCAAAATTAATGCGCCTTCACCACCTTCAAAATCGTTAATGCTTTGCCAAAAATCAATGCACCTTCACACCTTCGAAATCGTCAATGCCTTGCCAAAAATCAATGCGCCTTCACACCTTCACGGGAGTCAAACTCTGTTCCTCTCACCTAGCACTGTGAGGCACTTACCACATGGGCATCAGCCCACATTGGGATTTAATCCCAAACACCCAACTTCACCTGCGCTCAAATCTGAAAAACTTAAGTTGCCTTCCTTAGCAAAACACTTTGCCCTTGGCGGGATTCGAACAACGAACCTACCTTGTGCAAAGTTCGTGCGCTACCAACTGTGCTATAGGCTCCTGCGTGACATCACTTTCCCATGTTGTTTACTTGACCTTGCTCTCAAATCAAAAGTTATTTATCCTTCTTTCTTCGCTGCTCCCCTTTCGACGACTCTCTCTCATGCGCTATGTCAAGTCTTCAATAAACAAAGGTTTTTCACCTTTTATTTATATGCACCTCCATGCCTTCGAATGACGTCGATGAATATTTATTAATCTCCCCAACCTTTGCACGTCGACGGATAATATAATACAACCTTAGACCTTAGAATTATTAAATAAAAATTTAATAATTCACCTTTTAACTTTGAATTGGGATATCTCCTTCATTCTTTTGAATTTCGTCATGAAACTTTTTGCACCTAGGTTTTATTGGAAAACCTTTTCATCCATCATAATTTGGAGAAGTCTTAGCATAGTGGTTTTAATGAAAAACCCTTTCCAATGGTTTTAATGAAAACCCTTTCCGTTGGTTTTAATAAAAAACCTTTTCATTGGTTTTAATAAAAACCTTGCCATTGGTTTTAATAAAAACCTTTACCATTGGTTTTAATAAAAACCATTAATATAATATTTAAAAAATTAAATATTATATGCCTCTTGTGCCACAAAACCCTGTAAATATCCATGCTCTCCAAAATATCATAAATGATTATTTATGAAGTGCTTTTGCCACCAAAACTCAATGTGATCCATGTGACATCAATGACAACACAAAATAACTCAAATTGCCAACAATTTGCCAAGGTGAGAAGAGTGTTTTTTTGGTCCATGCGAAACCATACATTTATTCACTTGATCAAGTAAGATACTTTCCAATGTTTAGAACCCTCCCATAAAAATTGATGAGAACTGCAAAGATAATGTTCAAACAAAAAGTATCTCGTTACACTCTCTTGGGGGATGTGTTGTATAGACATGGCTATGATGGATTTCTACTTCGATTCTTAGATCCCATAGAGGCACAACGAGCTATAACTAAAGCCCATGATGGCACTTGTGGTGGCCACTTTAGTGGAATTTCCATTGTAAAGCGTATCTTGTGAATGGGTTATTATTGGTCCACCATGGAAAGAGATTGTTGTCAATACATCAAGAAATGTCAAAAATATCATCACACCAATTTGACTCATGTACCATTGCAAGCATTACATCCCATTCAAAGCCTTTGGCCCTTTTCTCAATGGGGCCTAGATTTGATTAGAAAAATTTCACTTGCCTCTTCAAGATAACATAAGTTCATCATAACTACCACATAATACTTCACCAAATGGGTCGAAGCAATTTTAATGACCACTACGAATCGACCTCAAATAGAGGAGTTTATATTTCAACATATTATCTTTCATTTTGGGATTCCTTCCAAGATCATTATGATAATGGAAAGTCTTTTAAAAATAAGGATGTTCAAGCCTTATGCAACAAGTAAAATATCCAACATAGTTTCTCGACTCCTTATTACCCACAAGAAAATGGACAAGCTGAAGCGACCAATAAGCCCTTAATAGCCATTCTCAAGAAACTTGTCAAACAAAAACATAGAGATTGGCACACTCAAATCCCCTTGCTATTATGGACTTATCAAACAAGCATTCAAACACCAATCAGGGCAACACCTTTTTAATTGGTCTATGGCATCGAAACAATCATACCTCTTGAGCTTGAGATCCCTTATTTATGAGTTACATTACAAGAATTCATGGATGATGACACAACTAGACAAGCACGTCTTGACCAACTTACACTCCTTGATGAAAGGTGAATCAATATCATAGAACATTTGCAAGTATATCAAGATCACATCAAGCATGCCTACAATGTAAAAATCCATCCTCACGAATTCCAAGTGGAAGATCTCACCCTTAAAGAGAATCATCAGAACACCAATGCATTGCCACACTTGAGAGATAAATTTACAGCTAATTGGTTAGGTCCATACATTGTTAAACAAAATTTGGGTCCAGGAACGTACAAGCTTATCAATTTAGAGGGGACATTGGAACCTGAGCCACAAAACATAATACACCTAAAGGTATTTTATGCATAATACGAATTGTAGATATGTACATATACATGGCTTAAAAAAACAAAAATACAACAAAAAACAAAAATATTTTTATTACATTGCATTTCATGCATCCATCCATGCATTCCACCTACATTACATAAATGCATTTTAGGCATTTGTTTGTACCATTCATCATATTAGGAATCAATTGGTCGATGATTGATAGTCCACTAAGTCTTGTTGTCTTAATCAGGGGCACCTCACATCATAGCACAACTCATCAATCCATCAATAGCAATAAATTACAACTTTCCTTATAATATTTTGATCATTAAGGGGTTCACATAAAATAGGATAGATACTGTATAATTATTAACAATAATGATTATGTGAAACTAACTATTTTGTGTGCACCTTTTAATTGCAATGAAAGTATTACAAAACCTTACATACCACATCAATCCATTGTTGGACATTTTGAGTCCCTAAGTCAAAGTTGTCATTGATGTCACCATTGATGCCACCAGATGGAGTCATCATTAATACCAAGATTTCAGCAGAAAATAAAGGCAACAAATATGGTCATTTGATATTCAACAAGAAGGCAGAAGTTCGAGTGAAATAGTGCAAAAGACAGAAGTTAAAAAGGAGTGATAATATTTATTTTATAAATTATTTAAATTCAGGATGAATTTAAATTTTATAAATAAATATTATAATGGTTAGAAGTGCCATAGTGAAAACCCAAATAAAATAATTGTAATTTTTATTACAATATTTTATATTGCAAAAGTGGGTTTATAAAGTCTAAAAATATTTAAATCCAAAGGTTGGGTTTAAAGGTTTAAGACCAAATATTATTTTAAATAAATCCAAAGGTTGGATTTAAACAAGGCAAAGCTTATTTCCAAGGGTCAAAAGAAGGAAAGCACGACGTCATAGAAGACAAGGGAAGCACCAACGTTGTTTAAATATAATGGGAATGCATATTAATACCATGCCAAAGTTAAGTTTCGAATTACCCTTGCTCGATTTGAAAGAGAAGCGCATCGAATTTAATGCAGAGCTCGTGATAGTGTTGTGCAAATTTCGTGGTTTGACTTGATGGCGAAAGGGACAAAAGCAAGCACATTGATTGTTTGGAAGCCAACAAGGCACTTTGGCCTAGTGGCAAGTGGGCTGCAAGCGTACGTTTTGGTGTGCATGGTGGTTAGTGTTCGAATCCTACGAAAGCTTTTGGTGGACGCGTTGAAGGCGCCAATAAATAGGCGCATACGTTTTTGCAAGGCTAGGAAGGAGTGTTGAAGCATGTGGTGCTTCTTCCTTCCCAATGAGCTTGTAAGCTCGTGTGGTGTTTGCGCCATGGGCAAAGACGTTGTGAGGGCTGCGTTGAGAGTTCAAAACTCTCCAAAGGCAAAGGTACATTTTTAATGTTTTATTTTATTAATGCCTAAGTTGGAGGTATAAGGTATTAAGTGGTTGAAGTCTTTGCATTGTGATAAAGGTTGGTAGTTGAGAAATATTATTAGGAGGTATAAGGAGAATTCTATTTTTTATTTTCAAGTCTTAAATTTTGCTATTGTGGAATATTGAAAGGTTAAGACTTTGTGGGTTGTGTGTTATTTCCAATAAAGGGTTTTTGTGATTATTGTGAGGATATTGCTTATTGTTTAAGTTGGAGTGATAAGGTGTAATTGTGATATTATTTTTGTGATATAAAAATTATCCTCTAACCCTTATTGAGTTTGTCAAAGAAGTAATTGTGAGTGTGGCAGATTTGTAAGGACAACTACTCTTCAAGAAAAGGTATGGGCAAAATTCTTCTTTGTTGAGTTAGGTGGTTGGCTTGATTGAAAATTAAGTTTGGAGTGAAAAGGATTTGATTAGGGTTTCCTTTTCAAAAGTGGTTGAGTTAATGCTTCAAGGTTTTCTGGATTGTGAGTTGTGATTAAACCTTGTTTGATAAGCATTGTTGTTTAGACCATTGGTTGAGTGAAGTACTTTGAGTTTATGCTTCAAGGTTTTTTGAATTGAGAGTTGTGATTAAAACCTTGTCTTATTAGCATTGTTGTTGAAGCCAATGGGTGATGCAAAGAACTTGAACTTGAGTTAGAAAAGAACATGAGTATCATTGTTATGTGAGATTTGTTGTTGAGCATTGTTGGAAATATTTTGAGTTGGGTGATACATGCTTGGACTAGGGTTTGTGAGAAAGGGTTGTTCCTTGAGGTGATTGGTTGAGTAGAGTTGATTAAGCCTAGTCAAGTGAATGCATGAAGTGGTTGTTCAAGTTCCATGAAACAAAATATTCTATATTCTGATTGAGTTGAGATTGAGCTTTGAGAATAGAAAATATTGAGTCTCTAACAATTCTCTTTATGCTTCTATGAGATTGAGTTGAGATTGAGCTTTGAGTATAGAACATATTGAGTCTCTAACAATTCTCTTTATGCTTCTATGAGATTGAGTTGAGAATGTGATTGAGCTTTGAGTATAGGACATATTGAGTCTCTAATAATTCTCTTTATGATTCTATGAGATTGGACAAGTTATGTGTGGACTTGTTAAGCTGATTTGAGGCAAGTCTTTGAGAAGGCTTGTGGACTGATTTGTGTGAGTTTTGTGGAAGCTTGTAATGCAGATTTGAGCAAGTCCTAGAGAGGACTTATTGAGAAGATTTGGAAGTTGTGTTGAGTTTGGTTTGTGATTATTGAGAGATTTGGACAAGTTTTGAGTGAGCTTGTTGAGTAGATTTAGAGAAGTTCTGAGTGAGCTTGTTGAGTGATTTGAGTTGTGTTTGAGTTTTGGAAGTTTTGAGTGAGCTTGTTGAGTAGATTTGGACAAGTTTTGAGTGAGCTTGTTGAGCAGATTTGAGCAGGTTCTGAGTGGACCTGTTGAGCATATTTGAGTAGGTTCTGAGTGGACCTATTGAGCATATTTGAGCAAGTTCTGAGTGGACCTATTGAGCAGATTTGAGCAGGTTCTGAGTGGAACTATTGAGTAGATTTGAGTAGGTTCTGAGTGGACCTATTGAGCAGATTTGAGTAGGTTTGAGTGGTATTGAGAATTTGATTTTAGATTAGGACAGGTTTGAGTGGACCTATTGAGAATATTTGAGAAGGTTCTGAGTGAACCTATTGAGTAGAGATTTGGAGGTGATAGAGTAGAGAGGACATAGTCTCTAGTGGATAGAGATCCATCAGCCAGGACATTGAGGATAGGTCTTCTGAGTGAGGACAAGAGTCTTCAAGTGGAGAGAGATCCACAATCAGTGCAGTGGAGGCAGAGTCTTCTAGAGGATCACCAGCCAGAGCAGAGGAGAAGGAGTTCTCCTGTGGATAGAGATCCACAAACCAGATTTAGGGGATCAGCATCTCCTTTGGATAGAGGTCCATAAACATTGTAATTGGGAAGGATTCCCATGATATTATTTGAGAAATATTTAGAAGAAATATTTTCTCCGTGGAGGTAGCCATATTTGGGTGAACCACGTTAAATCTGTGTCTCTATTATGTGTGATGATTTGTGCATTGCTTTGGTTATTGCTATTGATATTGCCATTGATTATATTGATTAATATTATTTGGGAAAGAAAAGTAAAAAGTGGTCTTATACTGTTCACCCCCCTCTCAGTATAAGCTTGTGTTCTTCAATTGGTATCAGAGCCGGTTCCTTCAAAAGAAGTTTAACAGCTTGAAGGAAGATCCTACAAGAACACAAATGGCAAAGAAAGGCAAGAGTAGAAGCATGAGACACAAGAAGAAAAGAACACCTATGGTCATGAAAGAAAATGAAGATGAGTTTAATATTGTTGTGTTGGGAGGACAAATGGAAATAGATTCAAGAGATGAATCAAGTAATGGAGAAATATCTAGACTGATAAAGTTTTGTACCAGATGTGGGAACACAGGTCACCATGCAACTTATTGTCCACAAGAATGTTTTGTTTGTGGTCAACTTGGCCATGATGCAAGATATTGTAATGGGTTTAGTAGCAGTGAAGATGAAGATGATATTCTTGAAAATGAAATTCTAGAGATTGGTTCAAGAAAGGATAACAGGGATAATCAAAATAGGTATGAAGAAGAAACTCTACTTTCAGTAATAGAAGAAAAAGAAGATGCTTCAGAAAAAGAAAAAGGGAAAGCCACTCTTAAGGAGCTTATTGAATTGAAAAGAGAGAATTTAGAATTGAAGGCTCAAATACAAGAAGATGAGAAATGTAAGACAAAGCTTCTACAGGATATCTCTGACTTGAGAGATAAGGTTGAAAAAGCAAGAAGAGTTGAAGAAGGTATGATTAAACAGTCAAAGGTAAAAGAGATAGAATGTGAAAGGCTTATGATTACTCTTGGAGAATTAAAAAGGGAGAACTCAGGATTAAGGGTTCAAGCTCAAGAAGATGAGAAAGAAAAAGCAAGGTTTCTATAGGAACTCACTAACTTCAAAATCAAAGTTGAAGAGACAAGAAAAATTGAAGAAGGTATGGCCAAAAAATTAAAAACAAAAGATCTAGAGTGTGAAAGATTAGAGCATGAGATAGTTTCACTAAGGATGGAAGTAAAAGGTTCTAAGGACAAGCTACACAAGTTTGAGGAAAATTCAAAGACCTTGGAAAGGACTATCAATGCACAAAGGTCATAAGTCACCATAACAAGACTTAGTTCTAAAGAAGAACAAGGGAAACAGGAAGCAAAAAAAGGAGAGTCAAGCTCAAACACCAGAAAAGAAGAAGAGTCAAAAGAAGTAAGTAAAAGAGAGAGTGAGACTTCTAAGGATAAGTTGGACAATAGAAAGTTCAACAAGGAAAGGAACAATGCACAATTAAGGAATAGATGGAACAGGAAACAGGTAGAAGAGACTAAGAGACCAATGGGGTCTAGGCAAGGTTTCTTCAATGGAAGATGTTTTTCATGTCACAAGTTTGGGCACATGGCTTCATAGTGCAGGACACATGAAAGACAGGAATATGGGAAAGGACAACTTTTCCATGGGTATTGCTACTCATGTAATGAGTTTGGTCACAAGGCAATGAATTGCAAGATTCATGATAGAAGAGGATATGGCTTCACTAGGAGAAATCCTAAGACAGTTGCACCTCCAAGGAATAATAACATTAAGTGTTATAAGTGCAATAATGATGGTCACACAACAAGATGGTGTAGAGAAAATATTCTAGAAATAGGTATGAACAAGAATAGGAATATGAACAGGAACAAAGTATGAATAGAAACAGGAATATGAATAAGAAAAGGAACATGGATGAGAATAGGAAAAAAAAAGGAACATGAACATGGATGAGAACAGGAACAAGGGCAAGAACATGGATGAGAACAAGAACATGAATAGGAATATAAGTGATGACAGGAATATGGATGATGACTTGGAAAGAAACATTTAGAGGATTCAAAAAACTCAGAAAAGAAGAGAGAAAGATAAAGGTAAAGAATAGTGCTTTCGAGGAGTAGAAATACTCCCACCCTAGAATTAACCACCTCATGTGGAGGTGGGGGAGGGGCTAAGCTAAGAGGCTCATTCTTAGCCCCGAGCCCCAAAGGTGACCCTTTGCCATTGATGTCAAAGGGGGAGAGATTTGTGTATTGGGGAGAGATTTGATATGGGGAGAGATTTGATATTTGAGAGAGCATTGAGCCAGGGGGAGCAATGTCCCAGGGGAGCAGAAGAAAAAGAAAGGTCAGGTTTCAGTAAAAGGATATGGGTTGCCATCAATGACAAAGGGGGAGATTGTTGGACATTTTGAGTCCCTAAGTCAAAGTTGTCATTGATGTCACCATTGATGCCACCAGATGGAGTCATCATTAATTCCAAAGATTTCAGCAGAAAATAAAGGCGACAAAGATGGTCATTTGATATTCAGCAAGAAGGCAGAAGTTCGAGTGAAACAGTGCAAAAGACAGAAGTTAAAAAGGAGTGATAATATTTATTTTATAAATTATTTAAATTCAGGATGAATTTAAATTTTATAAATAAATATTAAAAGGAAATTTATCAAAGGTGAAATATTATAATGGTTAGAAGTGCCATGGTGAAAACCCAAATAAAATATTTGTAATTTTTATTACAATATTTTATATTGCAAAAGTGGGTTTACAAAGTCTAAAAATATTTTAATAAACCCAAAGGTTGGGTTTAAAGGTTTAAGACCAAATATTATTTTAAATAAATCCAAAGGTTGGATTTAAACAAGGCAAAGCTTATTTCCACAAAACGTCGACGTCATAGAAGACAAGGGAAGCGCCGATGTTTTTAATATAATGGGAATGCATATTAATACCATGCCAAAGTTAAGTTTCGAATTACCCTTGCTCGATTTGAAAGAGAAGCGCATCAAATTTAATGCAGAGCTCGTGATAGTGTTGTGCGAATTTCGTGGTTTGACTTGATGGTGAAAGGGACAAAAGCAAGCGCATTGATTGTTTGGATGCCAACAAGGCACTTTGGCCTAGTGGCAAGTGGGCTGCAAGCGTACATTTTGGTGTGCATGGTGGTTAGTGTTCGAATCCCGTGGAAGCTTTTGGTGGACGTGTTGAAGGTGCCAATCAATAGGCGCATACATTTTTGCAAGACTAGGAAGGAGTGTTGAAGCACGTGGTGCTTCTTCCTTCCCAACGAGCTTGTAAGCTCATGTGGTGTTTGCACCATGGGCAAAGACGTTGTGAGGGCTGCGTTGAGAGTTCGAAACTCTCCAAAGGCAAAGGTACATTTTTAATGTTTTATTTTATTAATGCCTAAGTTGGAGGTATAAGGTATTTGGTGGTTGAAGTCTTTGCATTGTGATAAAGGTTGGTAGTTGAGAAATATTATTAGGAGGTATAAGGAGAATTTTGTTTTTATTTTCAAGTCTTAAATTTTGCTATTGTGGAATATTGAAAGGTTAAGACTTTGTGGGTTGTGTGTTATTTCCAATAAAGGGTTTTTGATTATTGTGAGGATATTGCTTATTGTTTAAGTTGGAGTGATAAGGTGTAATTGTGATATTATTTTTGTGATATAAAAATTATCCTCTAACCCTTATTGAGTTTGTCAAAGAAGTAATTGTGAGTGTGGCAGATTTGTAAGGACAACTACTCTTCAAGAAAAGGTATGGGTAAAATTCTTCTTTGTTGAGTTAGGTGGTTGGCTTGATTGAAAATTAAGTTTGGAGTGAAAAGGATTTGATTAGGGTTTCCTTTTCAAAAGTGGTTGAGTTAATGCTTCAAGGTTTTCTGGATTGTGAGTTGTGATTAAACCTTGTTTGATAAGCATTGTTGTTTAGACCATTGGTTGAGTGAAGTACTTTGAGTTTATGCTTCAAGGTTTTCTGAATTGAGAGTTGTGATTAAAACCTTGTCTTATTAGCATTGTTGTTGAAGCCAATGGGTGATGCAAAGAACTTGAACTTGAGTTAGAAAAGAACATGAGTATCATTGTTATGTGAGATTTGTTGTTGAGCATTGTTGGAAACATTTTGAGTTGGTTGATACATGCTTGGACTAGGGTTTGTGAGAAAGGGTTGTTCCTTGAGGTGATTGGTTGAGTAGAGTTGATTGAGCCTAGTCAAGTGAATGCATGAAGTGGTTGTTCAAGTTCCATGAAACAAAATATTCTATATTCTTATTGAGTTGAGATTGAGCTTTGAGAATAGAACATATTGAGTCTCTAACAATTCTCTTTATGCTTCTATGAGATTGAGTTGAGATTGAGCTTTGAGTATAGAACATATTGAGTCTCTAACAATTCTCTTTATGCTTCTATGAGATTGATTTGAGAAAGTGATTGAGCTTTGAGTATAGGACATATTGAGTCTCTAACAATTCTCTTTATGATTCTATGAGATTGGAAAGTTTTTGTGTGGACTTGTTAAGCTGATTTGAGGCAAGTATTTGAGAAGGCTTGTGGACTGATTTTGTGTGAGATTTTGTGGAAGCTTGTAATGAAGATTTGAGCAAGTCCTAGAGAGGACTTATTGAGCATATTTTGATAAGTTAGGAAGTGATTAAATGGTTGAATTTGAGTGAGCTTGTTGAGAATTTGGACAAGTTTGAGTGAGCTTGTTGAGAAGATATTAGATAGAAGTTTGAGTGTGACTGTGTGAGCATATTTGAGTAGGTTATGAGTGGACCTATTGAGTATATTTGAGCAGGTTCTGAGTGGACCTATTGAGCATATTTGAGAGGTTTAGTGGTTGAGATATTTGAGAGTTTGAGTGGACATATTGAGAAAATTTGAGCAGGTTTGAGTGGACCTATTGAGTATATTTGAGAAGGTTCTAAGTGAACCTATTGAGCAGAGCTTTGGAGGTGACAGAGCAGAGAGGATAGAGTCTCTAGTGGATAGAGATCCATCAGCCAGGACATTGAGGATAGGTCTTCTGAGTGAGGACAAGAGTCTTCAAGTGGAGAGAGATCCACAGTCAGTGCAGTGGAGGCAGTCTTCTAGAGGATCACCAACCAGAGCAGAGGAGAAGGAGTTCTCCTGTGGATAGAGATCCACAAACCAGATTTAGGGGATCAACATCTCCTTTGGACAGAGGTCCATAAACATTGTAATAGGGAAGGATTCCCATGAGATTATTTGAGAAATATTTAGAAGAAATATTTTCTCCGTGGAGGTAGCCATCTTTGGGTGAACCACGTTAAATTTGTGTCTCTATTGTGTGTGATGATTTGTGCATTGCTTTGGTTATTGCTATTGATATTGCCATTGATTATATTGATTAATACTAGTTTGGGAAAGAAAAGTAAAAAGTGGTCTTATATTGTTCACCCCCCTCTCAGTATAAGCTTGTGTTCTTCATCCATAAGCAAAAAAAAATTGTTTTTAATCACTCAGCCAATATTAGTGTTTTGAACAACCTCAATTCAAAATCAAACAAAATTTAGAAGTAATAAATTATTCTTGGTAAATAAAGTTTTATCTTGGACCACACACATCAAAAAACATTAAAACATTGTGAACCTTGGGAATAACAATGTCAAAAGTTGCTATTATTGTAATTGAAAGGTTTTCCCTATTCATCCAATTATGTGCATGGTCTAGAATTCTACAAAGTTGATAAAAGGATAAGCTCCACCTTCACCCCCCCAAAAAAGGTAATAATCCCTTGCTCTACCTCAAAGTGAGCAAGTATACCAAAAAATCCCTTACTCTTCCTCAAAATGAGCAAGTATCCTGAAAAGCACCCCAAAGCAATAAAATTCCCCTTTGCTCTCTCTCAAAAGAGCAAGTATCCAGAAAGCAATAAAAATGCATTTTTCTCCAATACAAAAATGAGCAAATTCAAAAATTTAATTTTTGAAATCCAATGCAATAAAAGAAGGAAAAGGAGCTTGAATCCCTGGAACTCTTAGTATCTCAAAAACCATGGGGTGATCCTCATTATAACAATGGGTTGAATGAAACCCACCTGGTAATAGGGTATCCTTACACGTCGTATCATGTCTGTCATATTAGTGACTTATTTTGTATAGATCTATGGCCACTCTAGGATGACCTAGCTTATTGGTATAAGTCATAATTTATTAGTTTGACCTAACTAATAATGGGAAACAACAATCATTGCACACACAATTGGTCCTTGAGATATTTGTAACCAATAGGAAAACTTTGTGAGATCACAAATGATTTTGATAAATATCACTAATATGTTTGAGTCTTTGTAAAACACCCATAAATCATCTATCCAAATCATCTAATATCATCTACATTATTACATATCATTTGATATTTACCAAAAAATATGTTAGTGCCCCTAATTAAGTGATGATAATTAAGTTGATCATGTGAAATTCAGAAGCATACCAAATATTTGTTACAACATTAGCATTCATCATTCATTCATTTCATCTATCACTACAACATTCCATATGCATCCATACAATAAGATAAAAAAGTGCAAACACACAAATGATCACAATAAAAAGCCATGTATATATATATATATATATATATATATATATATATATATATATATATATATATATATATATATATATATATATATATATATATATGAACCGCATAGTACAAAAATTCCTGAATGCTATATACATCGAGCACTAAGGATCATAAACAAAAATGAAAACTACAAAAATAGGTAATAAAGTGCTACTAGCTAGCACCATCATGACTCCTACGAGGCCCCTGGGTTGATCCCTGTGAGCCAGATGCAACATAAAAGCTAGGATCTCAAGACAACAAACTGTCATACCTAGACTCACTCCACCTACTGGAGCCTAAAATTGATGATAAAGTTTGAAGAGGTTGTAGAATGTGATACCAACGTAAACTATCCTCAAGCATCGCTACATAGTCTCACTTTGAGTAGCAGCAAAAACGTAGCCCTCACATGCTACTAAGATATCTCTGCTCGAAGAGCTATAATATCTCTGCTCGAAGAGCTATAACCATAGTAGTAGAACCACCTACACTAGGCCCACTCTACAACCCATCATTATACCTTCGCAAACCATCATTCTCCTACTACAAATGAGCAACCTCACTCTAAAGTCTAGCAATCTTAGCAACATGAGTTTGTACAGTCTCATCCAAGTTATCTCGATCAACTTGGAGAATCCTCCACTCCTTAGTATGACATGGAGGACCCTACCCTCCATCACCTCCATCACCTAAACCTCCACTACCGCTACCACCACCTCCATCTCCTCTATCTTCACTAGTCCTAGAACCAACATCTTTTGGCTACCGTAGTGACCCCGAGGAAGCGGCACACTATCCACCACTCCATTTTTTAATATTATTTACTTAATCATGCATTAAATGAAAGATACAACCAAAATATGAAGAAATGAATAGGTAATAATTTTTATTGTTTTTTCTCAAGTCTGGTTACATATAGATCCCTTTGAGGGATTCCCTTCATTTGATAGAAATTTTACAAAATAGGGCAGTGGATGTGTGATATCCCCTTGCAAGGGGAGATGTGCTCTCGCAAGCTTCCCGATGACGCACATGGAACTGTATGAGGGCTTATATATGCCTCCTTATCTAGGCCTGGTTCTAGATAAATCCTCTTGCTTTTGTATATTGATAACCTATCTAATGAACCTATAGTCCTGCAAGCATGAAAACAACAACAAACACTCAACTATTTGAGATTGCCTCCTCGAATAAGGTTGTTAGTGATAACCCTAATAATAAAAAAAAATATGCCCAATGACAATAGAAAACTAATGATATGAATGCAAGTACATGAAATAAATTAGATCTTATGCTAATGGCATAAAAGCATGTAATGAGCTAAATTAAAAGACCTAATGCTAAGAATCCTAGACTAGGCATGCGGGCCACTGTCCGAGATAGTGGCCACTAAGATGAAAACATGTATTTATTGCTCCAAGGCTATGGATCTAGGCTTGTTGCCAATGTTGAAATGATTGTCGCTTTGTCCGATGTATTGAATATCCTATAGATGATAACCCATCAGTTGGCTAGCACTTTATTGCTCCTAAGAGGTGCTCCAATTTGCTCTCTGATCTGACAGGGCTTCGCTACAAGAGAAGCTCTTCAAGTCTCAAAAGATTTCCAAGATGATAAAATAAAGTCCTCAATTGATTCTAGCCAATCCCTTTGGTGCTCTTAGGTTTGCACCTTATATTGTGTTGAGGTCCTAGGTTTAGGTCTAAAAACCCTAGGACTAAATCCTGTATACAAACTATTTGTTAGCATGATAATTTGAGTCTTTGCCTACCCTTGAGGCCTAGTTAACTGATGTCTAAATCTAGACTTGAGTATTTCATGTAGACTGGCTGTGAGGAGGATTGCAATGTTGTCTCCCCTCGACCTTATTGCATGCAAACTACCACTTTTACCCTATATTAGGCTGGTTTGATAACAAATTGTATTTTAGGGTCTAGTCATTGTCATATGTAGTGGCTAGGGATTGGCCACTTTGAGATTCAGTGGCCAAGATTCAACCACTCTGGTTCATAGTGGCCAAGCTTGGATGGGCCAAAATTGCCCCAAATGAGTGGAGACAACCAATTTTGGCACTTGGATGGTTCCAAGGTTTAGTCACATGATCTATGAATGTGCCCATGTGAGTAGTTCTTCTAAAAATGAAATGTTTTAGGTGTCTACAGATACCCCTTTTATGGATGCGTTGTGTGGGAAAAACACATCACTAAGAAAAAACATAGACTGCCATGTTCATAGGGTGTATGATGTTAATTGGTTTGATCAACATTGGATGGTCCAATCATGCAAGATGGTGTGCACCCTTTAATCATTGCTTCAATGTATTATAAGGCTTAATTTAGCACAAGGCTTGCACATATTCACTTGCACTCATTCCTCAAACACAATCGGGTAGCTTATGTCACTACAATGAGATCCGATCGGAGGGGAGCTACAAACTAAAAATGTCATATTTTGCTTATGAACCCAACAAATAAGGGAAATTTTGTAATAGTCATTTGCAATGATTTGTAGGACGAATGCAATTTTGATATGATTGAGTGATCTTTAGTTAACTTTGATTATGATTGTTTGAATATTTGAACTACCCCCTCACATAATGAATTGATGAGGGAAGGGCAACTAATGAAGTGACAAGTTGCTTAACCAATATGACTAATTTGGTTCCTTTCTAGTGTTTGTTCTTTAAATGGGAAAACCCCCATCCAAGTGTGATCTCAACTATTTATGATGATCATTCATCCCTATCCCATGGAGCGGTCCAGACATAAATGGCCTTCTTAGGGAGTTAGGATGAACGATTCTATTTAGGCTTTGTGTTGAATCACTTGGCTCAGTGCTTTTATGTCATAAGGAAATTAAGATGATTCCATCATACCTGTGGAGCAGTCTGACCATCTTGGTCTTCTTCAGGATTTGAGGGGGTTCATCATAATTTTGAAAAGATTCATTTGCCTCAAGTAGCCCTATGGTAGCTTACTCATCTCACCGAATTGTATGGAGTGCAAATCGCTGCAATCATTGAGTTGATAGAGTAAGTAACTAGATACGAGGCTTACTTGAGTTTTTGTATTATGTGAATTTTTTTGTTATTTTGAGCATCATGATGATTATGAACCATCAAAATGTGTTTATTTGACCCTTTTTTGTTATTTCTCATGGGAGAAATTTCTCTATTTTTGGCTGCACATCTGGCTGCTGTCAGCTCCAGCAACTCCCAAATGTTTGTTTGTGGTCGCTCTCGACCATAGTGGCCAAGAAGTATGGGTCATTGATGATAGCACCGAGGCATAATTTGGAAATATAAAATCATCCTAGGGTTTTGAATTTTCATTCTTCCAGTCGATGATTCACTTTTTAGAGCTTTGGAGAGAAAGTGACAGTTTGCAACTTGGAGTGTTTTTCGTCGAGGGTTATGGCTACATAGGGAAAGGCATCCATGAGTGGAGGAGCCATAGCTTCTTGGGTATGTTTCAAAACCCTAATTTTGCTTATATTTTTTATTGATAAAAGTGAACCTCACTAAGTAACCAGTAAATGAACCTCACTAAACTCACAGGCCATGAACCGAACTCGTAGATAGGCCTAGTTTAGGTTTTAATTTGATGGGCTTGTCCCCATTTTATGTTTTTTTAATTTTTTTTGTATTATTTGCTTAGGGTGTACATGTTTTCCATGTTTCCTATCGGTCACTACTGCTCAGAGTGACCAATTTGGCCCGTGGATTGGCTACTATCGACGATAGCAGCCGATTCAAATCCCAATGGTTGAAAATATGATCGTTGGAGCTTGGCTACTGCCAGCCTTAGCGGTTGATTCCTGGTCGCTGTAGATGATAGCAAACAAGAATCCTTAAGTTATTTTTAGATTTTTTTTGGGTGCTTAATTTATTTTTGTTGCATGATTAGACACATTTATTGCTATTTTCACTTAGAATTAGGATAGTCTATCATTATTTGCATCGTTTTTCATGTTTTATTATGTTTTATGCCTTAGATGAACTATAGTTATACCTTGACTATTTTCCTTAGATTCTTACTGCTCGGGCTTAGGACCCAAATATCTTTCTTGACCTCCTACCTTGTATTAATGCTATAGACTGGGCCTGGTTCAAGGACCATGAACTATAGTATGTGACCAAGCTTCCTCATATTATGGTGGATTAGGTCTACCTCATAGCCTTGGCTCATCGATGGGATCCTTAGACCAATACCTTCCACCTTCCTACCGATGAGATGATTATCACACCAGAGGACGTATATAGGATTTTCTAGCTTCCTTTTGATGGAGTGACCATCGTATCCTTGGCCACTAATGACCATGATGCAATATTTGCTAGGGTGTTTGGGAGGCATGTTGTGGCTACCTTCCAAGACAAAAAATTTGGCGATGTATCTGTTCTGTAGTGGTACAAGGAGAGAGTCTTCTCCACAAGGCATGTAGTGTTGCTGATGGTTGTCAGCAATGTTCTTATCCTAGACTACTCAAGTTTGAGGTTCTCATGGAACCTCTTCACGATGGTTCAAGATTTGATGGCCAGCGAGGAGCCTATCATCTATGCATGGGGTATATCTTTGTTAGCACAGTGCTACAATGAGATATATCAAATCTGCTAGCAAGGTTGTGTTAGAATCACATGCAACTTGCTCTTGTAGATATGGGTATGGGAGCATATTCGTATAGATCATCCTAGAAGGCTCCCTGTAGATATTACTACGATCGATGGTTTGATGTAGTGCTATGATAGCATATGGGTGCAAGAGCGTGAGAAGTGCAAGAGCCACCCTCATGCGGGGAAGCCCCCCCATTACATTACTACTTTCACTGGGCTGTAGGCCGAAGATATCATATGACACCTATTGGAACCGATTCTTGCATCCATAGGATTTCAATTTTCACGCTACAAGAATCTATTTGAAACCAATGAGCTATTACAGGCTCTGGTTGACCTACCTCATTGTTCTGCTAAACACAAATATTGCTAAAGAAAACTATAGAATGGGTAAGGAAACCCCAACGGTAATTCTATGACTAAAAATCTAATTACACACTCCAGATTTATATTATACTATATGTATTAAAATGACCAAGCATGAAAACAACCATTTGTTATGCCTTATGTAGACCGGTGCCTAGATTCATTGGGCTGTTATAGCAATTTAACAACAATTCTATCATGAAACAGAAAGAAAGGGAGGAGAAAAATTGGCGTTCTTAATATTATTCGAATATCACAATAAAACCAAGAGTTAACCAATGAGAGAAACGTATATAATGCATTCAAATAATGTAACCCATTACACAGTGACACACAGAGCTAAGACAAAAGATATAATAGAAAAGAGACTTAGAATTGTATTGATTTCATAAAGTTTACATGCAGAGTGGGCAGAATGCCTTTTAACTTTGTTTTTCTCAAAGAAAATATATCAATACAATGAGAATATCCTATTCAAATAATGTAACAGGTATCTCCTACTCTCCTTGTTCCAATATGGTAATAGTAGAGTCTCTAAATCTCAGGCTCAAAAAGGTAGGAAATGATCTCAGCTTCTTGAACACTTTCCTATCACAATCCTGCAAAGCAAAGGGAAGAATAAGAAATGAGAAGGAAAAATAGACACAGAAGGGGATACAACAACACAACTAATAGGGCACTCAAGTATACCTCTTAGCAAAAAATGCTATTCTCTAATGGCTTGATGCAGAATCTAAACTTGTCTGCTTCCTTTTATAGCTGCTGGTTCTTGATTCTGTTATTTTTATTTTATTTCTGGCCTTACACTTGTCAGCATCTGAGTTGATCTTCAAAATTGGTACAGTTGGCTTCCACTATCTTTTTCTACTTGGAATTAACTCTTCTCTTTGACCTTTTCAAATAGTATTTTATTTTAACCAGTGATGGTGGTTTTGGGAGAACCTATTTTCCTCTTCTACTACCTCCTTCACAATTGTTCCCATTGTTTCCTCTTGGACTGTCTCCTTAATTACTTTAGAGACTTTTTCTGTTAGCTCAAGCTTCTATTGTGATGAACTTGTTTCCAGCTGTTGACCGAGAGTTTCAACTTCCTTTCCCTTTTTGGACTTTTTGCAGCTTTTTTATTTGCTCAGTCATCAATCTCCAAACTTCTGTATCAAATGTGGCTGCAATCCTTAGCATATTTATTTCCTACAAATTTTTGTTCTTCTATATGGTAATAGTGAGTGTGTTCCTTTCACACTGAAAGAGTAACATCTCTATAGTATTCACCATGAGTGTAGTTTGTCTAATCATTTCTGCCTCATCACCTGGTTCACACTCAAATATTTCAATGGTGCTTTTGAACACTTCTTCTATGTCTGAGGCCTCTAAGCATTGGTCTAAGGATATACCAATGTCTGCCAATATTTTTGTTGCATATTTTATCAAATCATCTATTTCAGTCACAACATTGATCCACCTCTCTCGGTTTGCTCCAAATAGGGTTGCTTTAAAAAACTCAAAATTGAGCTGAATTTTACTGCCATCATTTGTTATTATTTCTTGTCCCTGCAACTCTTCAAAATGGTCCCCTATAAAATCCAGGGTAGGGTGGATGACTTCAAAGTATTCTTCTCTTTCTTGTAGTAATGTCAAAATTTCTTGAGTAGTTACTTGGATCACCCTTATTTGTCTAAACATTTCAGTAAAACCTTTGGCATGAGCTCTTATTTTTATTAACATGTCTTTCTTCATTGCATTTAGATAATAGACATGATCTTGAATATTTACCACTAAAGGGGGTTGTGCATTTGAAGTATCTTTTCGAGCCAATTCTTCCTGTTGTTTACTTATTAATGCTTTCATTTCAGCTTTTTCCTTCTCCTCTTTCTCCAATTATTTCCTTAGCTCTGCAATTTTTCCAATGAATTGGTCTATGGCTTGACTTTGCATTGCCTTGACAACTTTGGCCATTTCACCTTCTTTCCCTAGTACTGATGAGCCCCCGGTTTCCTCATTAACTCTGAAAACTAGTGGATCTTGCAGAGCAAGGAGATTTATCTCTGCTATATCTGATACAATTGTTCCCAATTGTGATTCTTCTACAAACTGCTCTTCTATATTTCCCATCCCTGCCACTAACTGCAGTTCTTGTTCATTTGCAGTAGTGAAAATATTTTGCTCATCTGTCATTTCCAATACAACCTTTGTAGAAGGTAAGGATAGTCTAGGCTTCTTCTTTTCTATGGTGGTAATCTCTGTTTGCTTCTTCACCTGGTGGCCTCTGAATAAACTCCCAATCCTACTCGTTCTTTTCATATTCATCTGCACCATCGATGGAATTTTAATCTCTTGCTCTCTTATTGTTATAGTGGTAGGGACAACCATGGGTGCCAATTTCTTTACACTTGTTACATCTAGGACTCTATCAGAAATAGGAACTATAGCTTGTTCTGGGAGAGAAGACTCTTGAGTAGGTGCTGTTACAATCTCCTTCCCTTTATCTGTACTCTAGTTTTTGGAAGCTTCTTGGGAAGTTCTTGGTGCCACTTCTATTCTGAGGTGAGCACCTTCAGAAGGCCCAACCTGTTGCTCTACTATGTCTACAGTATTTATAGTGACCTCCATTAGGTCAATACCCTATTCTTCTATCAACTCTAATAGGGGGTCTTCCTTGATTGCTTGTACTGCACCTAGAAAAATGGGTGCTATAGATTCTACTAAAATTTCTCGAAGTCTTCTTAGTTCTGTAGGGTAATCATAGGCATCATGAATTTGTGTACTGGCCCTTTTCTCTAGGGGGAATTCATTCCATACAACCTATAAATCTGTTCCTTTTTCCATGGCTTCTAACAACCTCTCTTCAAAATCATCCTGTCGATGCTTTATCCGGGCATAGTCTCTTTTTTCCATAATTTTACTGTATATCCCTTTTGGGTCGTAAAATATCCAAGCTATTTCATCGAAGTCCATAGTATCCAAATCGAACATTCCCTTGAGCAATGCAGGGTAGCCAATGAATATATAATCTCCAAAGTGATAGGGAACATTGAGCCAGGGGACTTTACTATGTTTTTTCACTAATCTCATCTTGGCCTCTTCGGCTACCTATCTGCATAATTCCAGGGCTGCTAGAGACAATGGATAATACTTTGGCAATAGCTTTGGGGGAATTTTGGCCCCATAGAGCCTGATATAGGTAAAACCTTCTATGAAAAATAAATCCCCAATCTCCTTTTCTTTGATGAAAGCCCTTACTCCTGGCCCTAATCTCTCAGGGAGCATCCCAGTCAATAGCCAATGGATTTCTACCATAAAATGATCACAGAACCAGCCTAAATGAGTTCACCCTTCGTGTATTCTCCAAAAATTGGTCTGAACATAGGGGTTTTCGATGGCCTCTACTCTTCTCTAGGCTTCTTCTCCCAATTGACCCGCTATCAGGTGGATGAAAAATGAATACTGAGAGAAACGAGGCATCTCTTGTCTTTGTTCAAAGACTACATTTTTCAATTCTATCATTTCTTCATGTATTTGATTACTCAGTTCTAATTCCCAAGCATAAATTGGGGTGTTATGTGCTCGATTGCATTGTGTAGCTAAATATAAATTCCTCTTAGTTACTGCACTGAGATCCTATACTCCTAAAACTATGTTTATCATATCACAAAAATATTGGACCCATGGCCTAAGAGCAATCTTCTTAATTGGAAATTTCTTTTCTACTTTCTCATGTGTATCAAATAAAGTTTTAAAAACTTCCATGTCTGTGAACATACGAGATTGGTGTTCGATTACTTGATGTACCAGAAAGGTGGTATAATACGTTAGATTGAAGACTTCTTGGATGTGATCAACTTTGATGCTGAACACCGATCGATTCTTATTGTCTCAAAATGTCCTCATCCTTTCGTCATACGCTACTGCCATCCACACCATTAAGTCTGAGGAGAAGTGAAACTTCGGAACATATCAACTTCCCGAGGTTATTGTTCCATCTGTTATTCCTAGGAAAACCCTTGTATTGTAACCTCTGTGCTCTATGATGAAGATCAACCATTATCCATGGTGTCCTATTATCATTCTCCATTACGTGATCAAAACTCTTGATACACACTGTCAATTTTTTTTTGGAGTAAGGGTTTTTATTAGCTCCACATCTTTGAGCGAACTCATGCATCGTGCTGCCAGGTACAGGTGGTCCAACTATCTCAGTGTATGGGGACCGGTATGTAATAAATTTTACTGCTTCCCTAGTGTTTTCTGGTACAAAAATGTCTCCCCATGAGGCCATATTGCTCAAGGTAGTGGGTATAGTCCTCTTTAAAAGTAGTGAAGTTCAAAACTCTTCTCCTCTTTGTACTTCTCGTGTATCAACTTCTGCTCTTAGCTCACTAGGGTAGTGGCCTTGACTAGTTTTATGAGCTCATATACAAGATGGTGGAATGGGTTTGATAAATTCGTATGTTTTATCATCAACACGATGCCACCAACTATTGTTTAAAATTAACCAAAGAGATTTTGCCAATGCATCCTTTTTCTGGAGTTGAGCATTTATGACGGGTAATGTCCTTCATCCTATGTGCCTCGAGGCCTTTTGATTTGTGTGCCTATAATCATCAAGACTTCAACTATTTGTCGTTGGAACCCTTTTTATCTGACATGGAACTGAGATGTGTGATGGGGATGGTTTCCATTTTGAATCTCATGCCACCTCGGACCCGAACGATAACTAAATATTTGGGATTGATTATACTTCACTCAGGCAACAATCACCCTCGGGATCTTCACATGATTTGGTTCTTGGTGTGAGTGCCTACCGTTATTATTTCAAAAATATTTAGCTTCCCTAAGTCAACCATGATTGAGCACAACCATTAGATGTACTCTTGTTCTATCGCAACCTTTGATATTTTTGGTTTACCTTTAGAGCGTGCGTTGCCGTTGGATCTGAGTGGAGGTGAGCACATCCGTTAGATCCATCGAAGATGCTCGTTCGTTTAGCCCATTTGTGTCCTTTTATCTTGACTCTAACTCATTCATGACTATAAGATATCCTTGTTTTTAATGGAGCACTACCTTCAGATTCAGGTGATTGATTTATTACCTAAACCTTTGATTTATGTGCTACCATCAGATTCTAAAAGGATTAGCACAACCATCGATGTCCTAGGACCTGCATGGTCGTTAGTCTACCTGTATCTGATTAATTGGGTTAATCATGCTTATATAGTCAAAAATCTTCGATCTAATAAAAATTTATTTCAAAAAATACTTAAGGTTTAAGACTATACCCTTATTTGTTTGATCTCGGGTGTACTAGTCCTTATTCTAATCTGTAGTTAACCCAAATTAACCTAGCGATTACAACCTTAACCTTGTTTTATTAAACCTAGGCATTTATATAATATGTTTACCTCTCTGAACGATCACCGTTAGATTATATCATGATGCAAGCGCTAACATTGGATCTCCCGTATATACACAAGGTTTAGTAAAATGAAGGGGAACGATTATCCATGTACTAACCTTATGCATTTGATCAATTATACTACCGAAACTTCGTGCATCAACATTTGATCATTTTAAACAACACGCTATCGTTGGATCAAATATTGATGAAATGCTATCATCTAATTCCTTCGATCTTTGTCATGGTGTTTTATCGTGTTTGAGTGCATCCGTTCGATCATGATTTAAACCGAGCGCAACCATCAGATTTCCTGTAACTGCATACTTAATAACCAAAAGGGTGCATCATTAGATTTGATTAATCTTGATTAAGCCGAAAGGGGGAATGATTATCCAATGTGTTATACCCTTGCTAATTACATAATTAATTTTTCATTTTACCTTCGTTTCACCCAATATTTTACCAAGTTTTCGATTCGGTGCGACCATCAGATCTCGATTGAATGTCAGTGCGACTGTTGATCTCCTTCAACCTGTGGGGTCAGTTACTTAAGAACATATAAGTTTAAACCCTGATTAAGCCGAAAGGGGGATGATTAACCAATGTGTTTAGACCCTTGTTAATCCCATTTAATATTTTTAATTAATCACATGGGGATTTTACCTCTTTAATGCACCTTTGTAAGAGCGCCACCATCGGATCAGGTCTAGATCAAGTGCTATCATTTGATCTGTCGGAGTTGCTCATTGTTTAACTAGCAACTTTGACCTATGATGACTTCATTTAAAGTTTTGACCTCTTGGAGATTGCGCAGCCATTGGATCGGTTTAAACTTTAAGCACGTTCATCCAGATGTGCAAAGTTGCATGGATTTTAAACACTTATGACCTTAGGTTAAAATATTATCTTCATTTTACTTAACCTTTACTTTATTCATCGGAGCACAACCATCCGATTAAATCTGGATCGAGCGTGGCCCTCGGATTAGATCTTAGGTGTTCATTTATTAATTGAATGGGATGCATACCCTTAATTCTTAATTAAGATTTTTGTTTTGGACTTAAGCCTTTCAGGTTTTTAGACCACAATGTTGGATTAAATCACTTTTAAATACCTTAGGACTTAAAGGTTTATCGATCGGTTTAAGCCTAAGGAAAATTATTATATGAAGGTCGGATTTCGGCTTTAGAGATTGAATTAATAAAACTTTGCCCTATTCCTTTTGAGATATTTGAGTAATAAAAAGAGGCACACATTATTAACACCCAAGGTTAGACTTCATCAAACCGACCAATGAAAACTCAAGTAACTCACACCAACTGAAGTAGTGACCAACATTATGAACATTTTGATTGAAACCAAAAATTTAAATTTGGGGGTTTCAAAGTTGAGTCAAATTTGGCTCCAACATAGGCTCCGACTGGGACAATGTGTTGAAAACATGAAGCACTTGAGAACCATAGAATCTCCTGGTTTTATTTGCAAAAATTGAACAAAAATAAAAACTTTTTGACTGCTAAGTAAAGCTTGAAATACATAAAAGAAAACTTTTTCTTCCTCTTTTTTTTTTTTATATATACTGAAAAACTGTATGAACAACATGATATCAAAGCAAATAGAGTATTTGAAAACTGTAATTCCTTTTATTCAATTTGGAAACTAGGATCAAATTTTTAGAAATAGATGAGTTTTGTTTTGATATATTGTAATGCTTGTTTTAGCTAAGTCATAAGATATGATTACACAAAAATTTTTCAAAACCTTTTACTTCATCATGTTTATGCCCATGTGTGTGTTTGTGCATTCTTTTTTATTTCTAAATCTTTTAGAACTTTGCCATATCTGAGCAAAATAGTCAAGCCTAATATGTGATTTCACTCTTTTAAAAAATTTCACCATTCTGCAGGGCTCCACTGCCAGTCAGGCGTCTATAGCCCCGGTGGAGTTGCTTCTAATCCCATATTGGTTTTACCCTACTGCCAGTCAAGCGTCTATAGCCTCGATAGAGGTTTTCCAAGATATCTCAGGTAGTGACTCAATTTTACTTTGTTTTTTATTTTTCTTTCTCGTGAGAGAAGTACTTGGATATATAAGTAAATTGTGCAATAAGTATGCCTGAGTTGAGGACTAGTTTCTGGCTATAAAAGATGAGTGTAATGATTTTTGGCTCAACTACCCTCTCAAAGATAACTCGATTCTTTGGACTTTTGAAGTCACCTTAAGTATCATTTGTAATGTGAGGCTTTTGACATGATGTTTCAATCAATTTTGTTTTCCTTCTGTTTTATCTCATATCAAACAACTATTGCATAAACACTCATATTTTGAAAATTGTAAACCTCATCAGAATCTAAAATAAATCTCCTTTTTCTTCTTATTGTTTTTGGTGGAATCAACAATTATATATATACTCATTAAGCTAAGAATATCATGTGTACAGTAAACTCAGAATTAAACTGAACAAGAAAAGAAAAGCTAAAGAGTGAAACACTTTGTTTTTGGGTTTTTTGTTCTTTTTCATTTTTTTTTTTCTTTTTTTTATTCACCTTCAATAGGGATTGTACATTTTGAGGTGTTGGCCATTAATAGGAATAGCCATCATTTCACCCTGTAAGGTCTGCAACTTGTATGTATTCTGACTGATAACATGAGCTATTTGGTATGGACCAATCCATTTGGGTTCAAATTTACCTTTTTCACCATGTTTATCATTTTTAGGATCCCAATAGATGACTATATCTCCCTGAGAAAAAGGAGTACCCTTGGCTTTCTTATTAAACAATTTCATGGTTTTCTGAGTTTGTTCCATCATTCTATTAAGGGTCTCTCTTCTTTGCTCTTCTAATAGGACAATTTGATCAAGCCTTCTCTGTATGGGATTGGGGTCTTCATGGTCTTGTAATAGGAGGAAAAGTGCCAATTTTTCTATTTTTGAAGGTAATAAAGTTTTCTCCCCATACACCATCTCATAGGGGGTTCTTCCTGTGTTTCTTTTGATAGACAACCTATCAGCCCATAAAGCAAATTTAAGTTCATTATCCCATCCTCTTTTATTCTTTCCTAATGACCTCTTCATTCTTGTTATTATGTTCTTATTTGATGACTCAGCTAGGCCATTTCCTTGGGGGTAATAATTAGCAGAATGGGATAATTCAATTCCATATTCAGCATAAAATTCTACCATTTCATATGAAACAAAATATTGTGCATTATCGATAACCAGTTTTTGAGGAACCCCAAACCTGGTCAAGATGTTTTCTTCTAAGAATTTGATGATTGTGGCAGTTGTAGATGTTCTCAAAGGTGCAGCTTCCACCCACTTTGTGAAGTAATCTATTGCAGTTATGATCCACTTGTGTTGGCCATATGAATTAGGCTTGATATCTCTAATTAGGTCAATACCCCATTGTGTGAATGGTGCCTCAATGATTACTGGCTTGAGGGGCATGGCTACCAAATGCTTCTTTCCTATAAAAACTTGGTAGTTATGACAGTTCCTAACATATTTATATACATATTTAAAAATGGAAGGCCAATAATATCCTGCTCTCATTATTTTATTAGTTGTAGCTCTTGGAGAAAAATGTCCTCCACAAAAACCATCATGAAATTCATTGATTATTTTTGGGACTTCACTTTCATATAAATAGACTAATAATATTCCATCAAGGTGTTTCCAGTATAGCACACCATCCTGTATGTAATATTTTTGAGCTTGAAGCTTGATTGATCTCATTCTATTTGTTGACATATCTTTAGGAAATGACAGAGTTTGTAAGTATGAAAATATTTCTTCATACCATTTGCATTCAGTATTATTGATTCTTCTGACATCATATGCCTCATCTATTGTGAGAACATTTTCAAATCCTTCTTCTTATTTTTTGGCCAACAATTTTGCTAAACCCTGCCCTTTGACAGTTTTAACTATTTTGAATTCAGCATCATATTGCAAAGCTTTACCATCCACCTTGCTGGTCTTCCTAATGGCTCTGATTGGGAAAAAATATCCTTTATTGCTATAAAAGGAATACAACAGTAAACCTTATTTGAGCCAAATATACCTTTGAAGTGTTCTAAAGATTGGATGATGACATAAGCATGTTTTTCTAGCAAGGTGTATCTTATATGTGCTCCTTTTAGCCTTGAGCTCATGAAGGCTATTGGCCTTTCATTATTTTCATCATCTTTCTGTGAAAGAACTACAGCTATAGAATGTTCAGATGCATAAGAATAGATGTTAAAATCTTTGGCATAATCCGGGAAACTTAGGGCTAGAGTGGTTGATATGGCTTCTTTAATTTTGTTAAATGCTTCCATATTTTCCACTATCCATTTTATTTCTCCAGTTTTCTTAACCATGTCATTTATGGGTTTGGTCATCTCTGCAAAATTTGGGACAAATATTCTGATGAAATTTATCTTGCCAAAGAATGACCTGACTCCTTTTAAATTTCTAGGAGGGGGAATTTTGGAAATGGCTTCAATTTTGTCTGGATCAATGCTTATTCCCTTTTCTGAAACTATATGTCCTAACAACTTTCCTTGAGTAGTCCCAAATATGCATTTCTTGGGATTTAAAGAAATTCCAAATTCCTTGCACCGAGCAAAAACTACAGTTAAGTGTTCTAGATGGTCTTCTGGATTTTTAGAAAATACTGTGATATCATCTAAGTATACAACTACAATTTTGAACATTAATCCTTTAAAGGTAAAGTCCATTGCTCTTTGAAATGTAGCACCTGCATTCATTAGTCCAAAAGGCATCCTTAAATATTCAAATGTGCCCTAGGGTGTAGTGAATGCTACCTTATGTCTATCTTTTGGATTTATCTAAATTTTATTGTACCCTAAAAATCCATCTAATAGAGACAATCTTGTTGAGCCAACTACTGCTTGCAATAATTGTTCCATGTTGGGTAATGGGTAATTGTCTTTTAATGAACTCTTGTTTAAATTTCTAAAATATACATAGAGTCTAATATCCCCATTATTTTTCCTGACTGGTACTAAGTTGGATATCCAGGAAGAAAATCTTACCTTTCTAATTATTTTGGAATCCAGTAACTTTTGTACCTCCTTTTGCATTATTGGGTGAAGAGTTGGATTGTATTTCCTTTGCTTCTGTCTGAATGGTTTGGAATCTTCTTTCAGGGGTATTATGTGTGTCATTACCTCTATTTTGAATGTTTTCAGATCTTCATAAGTCCAAGCAAAGTGTTCTTTGTTCTTTTTCAAGAAACTGATATATCCAACCTTTTCTTTAGCAGGTAAAGCCATGTCTACTTTCACTATTCTGGGTTCTTTCATTGAACCAATATTAATATCTTCAGATATCACTTCTCTGCGTAAAGGCTTATAGGCTTTGTCAAAATCATCAAAAAGGCTCTCTAGAGAAACCAATCCTTTGGGTATTCTATTTATTTTCAACTGGATTACTTATACTGGCTCTCCTATTTGGTATTTTAGATTTTCTTCATCTTTTTCATCACAGATTACATCTGCATACTGATTTTGCAGAGTCATAAAGTCTTTAATATCTATGTCATCTTGAAAAACTTGCAAATAGACTATGTTGTCTAGTACAGATGGTTTATAGACTGAGATAGTTGGGAATCTGTATCACTCCAAATTTTTTGCACCCTTACCTTCAGGCTATAGGATCGACAATAATAATATTAACCCTGATAATTACAAAATAAAAATATAAGTGCATTACAATGATTTAATGACAATTATGACTTTATTATGCATTTAAGCTACATGGGTGAACTCCAAGATGTAGAATAATAAGGAATAACAATAAACTTAATTAAATGCAGAATAAAACAACAAAAAGAGTGAAGAAATGCAAACTCTGGGCATTGATTGCCCCCAATGTTGGCTGCAGTCGAGATCATCTACAGGATACGAAATCATCTCGAATTTTTGCATGATTGTCCGAGATCGTACAGGATCGTCTACGATGATCTGAGCTTGCTTCGACTGAAAAATAGTGAAGTTCCTGCAAACAAAGTTGGAAAAATATGAAGGAAAATAGTAATTTAGATACTCTAATGCAAATAAAACTCGTGTTATAGAAAATTTCAGCCAGGGGAATGTCAAGGGGAGGGCCTAAGATTAAATAGGCATAGGAAGGAGGTTGGGAGGTTGGAGATCATCCCAATTTTGGAGATATCCAATGGGGGAAGTCTCTAACTACATAGACACGCTTTTGCCCCGGTTAGAGACGTCGTTGAAACATAAGCTAATTATGAAAAATCAGTTTTGGGACGAAATCGTCTAGACGTTCTTCTCTAGACAAATTTGTCCGATCTGAGGTGATATCATCTGATCGACGATGATATCATCCAACGGTCACAACAAATCCTAAAAATGGCATGAAAAACAAGGAAAGCGGGTAAAATGCAGTTTAACTAGCAGTTTGGGGTTAAAATTCAAATTTTAATATTTTATCTTTTTACTAAGGTTTTAACCGTGCCAATTTTAGGGTGCTACAGAATCTATCCATATATTTTGTAGTTATCTCTAGGTGATCTAAACCTGAGGTATTTACAGCTAAAATATCTACAACATGATTTTGCTCTCTTGGAATATAAGGGATATTGAAATCCAAGAATTTATCAAATTCTTCCAACACTTCATTTATATATTGTTTAATCCTATGATGTTTAGTCTAATATTTACCTTTGATCTATAGTATAATAAGCTCTACATATCCTATTACAGTCAAGTAGTTAATGCCTAGCTCTTTTGCTTTCCTTAGCCCTAGTAGTAAAGCTTCATACTCAACTACATTATTTGTACAAAGAAATTGCAGTCTGTAAGTAATGTTAAGGTAATTTCCTTTTATATCAGTCAGATTAACACCTGCACCTGCTCCAGATTAGGATTTAGCTCCATCAAAATACATGGTCCACATTTATTGGATCAATACTTTTTTTGATTCAGCATCAACCATTTTCATATCTTCTAGATCCATGTTATTTGCATCTGGCACTTCAACTAAGAATGGATTGTGCCACATGGAGTAAAATCCCATCCCTTTTTCTTCCATAGAGTTAACTAAGTTAATCATGGTTTCATCTGTTTGAATCAACTCTACAGAGTGTTTGTTGAATGGTTCCCTTCTCAAAATTATGTTCTCCTTATCTGATATTGGGATTGTAGCATAGGACCAATCCAATTGAATTAATCCTCCCAGTTGTTTTGCCCAATGCCTACTGAGTAATAGTGATAAAAATGGATCAACATGAACTACTGCAACATCCATAACAATGCCTTTTTTGGGATGTTGATATAAGAAAAATAACAGTCCAACTATCACCCCTACACAAGGAATTTGTCTACTGTCCATTACAAAAATAGGGGCAGAATCTCTAGTACAAATTAATCCTATTTGATCAGCTATTAGCTTGGGCATGATATTATGTGAAGCTCCATTGTCCAATATGCAATTATGAATCACATATCCCTCTCCTTAATATTAATTATACCTTAATGACACATAAAAGGGTTTGACAGAATATGGTGATCTTGTATCATGTTGATTCTGTCTAGCAGCATGACAAGTTGGATCTTATTTTGGTTCAACCAGTTCAAATGTTCTGCAGACTTGTTCTCTGTACTTTTGAATTTTCATAATTTCTCCAAATGTGATATTAACCTTTTTCTTACTTGAGTTCCGACCCAACATAAAATTCTATCTTCTTTATATCCAGTGGTTTATTGCTTTCTTCTTTGGGATTCTCTTCCTCTAACTCTATCACTTCAGGAGTAATCTTTTTAAGGTTCCTATCAGTTTTCTCTTTACTGATATTTTTATTGGGGTAAGTTTGTTTTCTTATTTCACTTGTAGAGGCTTTCTCTATCCTTTCAAGGATTGTCCTATTCCTTATATTAAGAACATGAGTTGCCTCTAATTCTTCAACCTCTTGAGCAGTGGGGATTAATTTACCTTGCTTCATCTTATCATATCTTGACTCATGTGATTTCTACAAGATTTTAGTTCCTTTAGTTACTAAAATTTGAGGATGATGATTTGAAGCATATTTATCCATATCTTCTTCAAACAACCTCTCTTTGGATTCATCTTCAACAAACCAAAAAGCATTGATTCTTATATCCTCTTCTAATTTAGCATGCATATCTACATTACGTTGATCACTTAGGTGAATTCCACATGCATCAAGGTTATGGGGTGCATCACAAGTAGAGCAAAAATAGGGAAAGCCTTCTGCTACATTAGCAGATGGTATAGGGTTAGGAACATTGTTTTGATCTCTATTAGAGTCTCGGTTCTTCTAGTTATTGTTCGCATTATTCCTACTCCTATTTCCTTCTTCATAACCATTGTTGTTTCCCCAATTCTTGTTGAAAATTTTCTTGAAGGGAGGACGGTTGTCAACATGTGGTCACTCTTTCTATGAAAATTCATCATTATTTCCATTTCTTTAAATTTTTGCTAACCTATTGTTCATGTTATTGAACATCTCAGTCATTTGACTGGTCAATTTCTCCACTGGATCAATTTCGGTTCTTCTTTGTATATCAAATGCCACTCTTTTGGGTTTTCTGTCAAGTAGGTTGACTTATAGCAAATAGGGCTTCATATTACCATGGTAAAGCATATTTATTTCTCACCCAGGTGTTGTAGGTGAGTTGGAGAGGAGAGGGCAATCCTCCAAGGGAGGTCCCAGGTTCGAATCTCCACCCTACCAAAAAGCTGAATTGGGTACTAAAAATCCAATTGATAATGCTGGTGCGGGGGGGGGGGACCCCGGGTGACTTTGATGGTGTATAACCCCTGTTCATGGTCTCTTAGACCAAGGCGGACCCGCAAGGGGTTTTTTGCTAAAAAAAAAAAACATATTTCTTTCTATATCCATTACTTTTTCCATATAACCATCAATGGTAGTGGCTTGTTCTTACCTTAACTCATAGTTAAACTCTCCTTGGAAAATATTATTATAAAAACAAATTGAATGAATATCACTAGGTCTAAGGTTGGAAGGGATTTTGTTCCTATTCTTTGAAAATATTATGTTGAAATCACTAGCAGCCTCATTTTTTTTTCTTCATAGTGGATAGCTCAGTTAACAGTGATTGTTCATTTTTCCTTTCACCATATTTCTTTAGAAACACAACTTCCATTGTGGTGAAGTCTGGGATATCATTGTTAGGAAGGGAATTAAACCACTCTCTAGCATATTTTTCTAAAGTTCGTAAAAACAATCTTAAGACTACGTCTTCATGTTCAACCTCTAAACTATCCATTGCATACAAGAAACTTTTGATATGATCCTCTCCAGTTACTGCACTGTTTCCTAAAAATTTAGGGAGGTATTTGTGAGCTTTACTAGGTAAGGTATTTAAATTTATAGGTAATACAAAAGGCCTATATATGTTAGTCCTCCATAAATAAATATTAACCTAGACCATTGATACTGAAGGATCTAGATTTACAACAGTAACACTTACAAGAAGGTGGGGTTGAGTAATCTGGATATGATCTAATGGATTATTTCCCTCAATATTACTGTTATAAAATTAATCATACATATCTTCTATAATAGAATTTAGACGTTCAACTACAGTTTTAATATTCTAAATTTTCTTTATGTATTTTTATTGCTAGAATTTGATATACTGTTATAAACAATACTCTTGAAAAGTGGAGTTTTTGGGTATGTATAAATATCTCTGGATTCTCGAGTTCTAGAAATAGCTCCTTATCGCTTATCTTTGTGTTCACAAGCACGTTCTGCTCTCTCCTTTTTTATTTTTTTCCTTCTGGATTCATTCAGTCAGAGTCGCCAGCACCAGGGTGCAGAAAGAACGTCGTATGCTTTTATCAAGAATGCTTGATATTATCACTCATCCTCATAGGAATTAGTTCTTGGAATAATTCAAGAAAATCAAGAAACCAAAAAATCAAGAAAAAGAATTGTCAAGAAGATCAAGAAATGTAAAGAAAATACAATTGAAAAACAAGGGTAAAATAAAGAACGTAGAAAATGTAAAAATCAAAACAAATATTATTTATTCTAATTGGCCACCCTTTGATTAAAAATAATTTTGTAAAATCCAGGTTTAGAATGTAAAAATTCTCCCCGAAAATGGCACCAAAAAACTATTGGAACCAATTCTTGCATCCGTAGGATTTCAATTATCATGCTACAAGAATCCGTTTGAAACCAACGAACTATTACAGACTCTAGTTGACTTGTCTCATTATTTTGCTAAACACAAATATTGCTAAAGAAAACTACATAATGGGTAAGGAAACCCCAACGATAATTATATGACTAGAACTCTAATTACATGCTCCAGATTTATATTATACTATATGTATTAAAATGACCAAGCATTAAAACAACCATTTATTATTCCTTATGTAGACCGGTGCCTAGATTCATTGGTCTGTTATAGAAATTTAACAATATTTCTATCATGAAACATAAAGAAATGGAGGAGAAAAATTGGCGTTCTTAATCTTATTCGAATATCACAATAAAACCAAGAGTTAACCAACGAGAGAAACGTATATAATGCATTAAAATAATGTAACCCATTACACAGTGACACACAGAGCTAAGACAAAAGATATAATAGAAAAGAGATTCAAAGTTGTATTTATTTCATAAAGTTTACATGTAGAGTGGGCATAATGCCTTTTAAATTTATTTTTTTCAAAGAAAATATATCAATACAATGAGAAGATCCTATTCAAATAATGTAATAAGTCTCTCCTACTCTCCTTGTTCCAATATGGTAACAGTAGAGTCTCAAATCTCAGGCTAAAAAAGGTAGGAAATGATCTCAGCTTCTTGAACACTTTTCTATCACAATCCTGCAAAGCAAAGGGAAGAATAAGAAATGGGAAGGAAAAATAGACACGGAAGGGGATACAACAACACAACTAACAGGGCACTCAAGTATACCTCTTAGCAAAAAATGATATTATCTAATGGCTTGATGCAGAATCTGAACTTGTCTGCTTCCTTTTATAGTTGTTGGTTCTTGATTTTGTTGTTTTTGTTTTATTTATGGCCTTACAGTTGTCAGCATCTGAGTTGATCTTCAAAACTAGCACAGCTGACTTCCACTATCTTTTTCTACTTGGAATGAACTCTTCTCTTTGACATTTTCAAATAGTAGTTTATTTTAACCAGTGATGATGGTTTTGGGAGAACCTATTTTCTCTTCTACTACCTCTTTCACAATTGTTCCCATTGTTTCTTCTTGGACTGTCTCCTTAACTACTTGAGAGACTTTTTCTGTTAGATCAGGATTTTGTTGTGATGAACTTGTTTCCAGCTTTTGATCGAGAGTTTCAATTTCCTTCCCTTTTTGGACTTTTTTCAGCTTTTCTATTTGCTCAGTCATCAATCTCCAAACTTCTGTATCAAATGTGGTTACAATCCTTAGCATATTCATTTCTTGCAAAATTTTGTTCTTCTATATGGCAATAGTGAGTGTGTTTCTTTCATACTGAAACAGTAACATATCTATAGTATTCACCATAAGTGTAGTTTGTCTAATCATTTCTGCCTCATCACTTGGTTCACACTTGAATCTTTCAATGGTGCTTTTGAACACTTCTTCTATTTTTAATGCCTCTAAGAATTGGTCTAAGGATAGACCAATGTCTTCCAATCTGTCCATTACATCTTTTATCAAATCATCTATTTCAGTCACAACATTGATCCACCTTTTTCAATTTTCTCCAAACAGGGCTGCTTTAAAGAACTCAAAATTGAGTTGAATTTTACTGCCATCATTTGTTATTATTTCTTGTCCCTGCAACTCTTCAAAATGGTCCCCTATAAAATCTAGGGTAGGGTGGATGACTTCAAAGTCTTCTTCTCTTTCTTGCAATAATGTAAGAATTTCTTGAGCTATTATTCGGATCACCCTTATTTGTCTGAACATTTCAGTAAAACCTCTATCATGAGCTCTTATTTTTACTAACATGTCTTTTTTCATTGCATTTTGATAATAGACATGATCTTGAATATTTACCACTAAATGGGGTTGTGCATTTGAAGTATATTTTTGGGCTAATTCTTCCTGTTTTTTACTTATCAATGCTTTCATTTCAACTTTTTCCTGCTCCTCTTTCTCCAATTGTTTCCATAGCTCTACAATTTTTCCAATGAATTGGTCTATGGCTTGACTTTGCATTGCCTTGAAAACTTTGGCCATTTCACCTTCTTTCCCTAGTATTGATGAGCCCCCGGTTTCCTCATTAACTTTGAAAATGAGTGGATCTTGTAAAGTAGAGAGATTTATTTTTGCTATATCTAATACAGTTGTTCCCAATTGTGATTCTTTTGCAAATTGCTCTTCTATATTTCCCATACTTACCACTAACTATAGTTCTTTCTCATTTGCTGCAGTGAAAATATTTTGTTCATTTGTTCTTTCCAATACAAGCTTTGTAGAAGGCAAGGATAGTCTGGGCTTCTTCTTTTTTGTGGTGGTAATATTTGTTTGCTTCTTCACCTGGTGGCCTCTAAATAAACTCCCAATCCTACTCATTATTTTCATATTCATCTGCACCACCGATGGAATTTTAATCTCTTGCTCTCTTATTGTTATAGTGGTAAGGAAAACCATAGGTGACAATTTCTTTACACTTGTTACAGCTAGGACTCTATCAAAAATAGGAACAATGAATTGTTTTTGGAGAGAAGACTCTTGAGTAGGTGTTGTTACAATATCCTTCCCTTTATCTATACTATGGTTTTTGTAAGCTTCCTGGGAAGTGCTTGGTGTTGCTTCTATTCTGAGGTGAGCACCTTCAGAAGTCCCAAAATGTTGCTCTACTATGTCTACGGTATTTATAGTGACCTCCATTAGGTCAATACCATGTTCTTCTATAAAATCTAATAGGGAGTCTTCCTTGATTGCTTGTACTACACCTGGAAAAATGGGTGCTATAGATTCTACTAAAATTTCTTGAAGCCTTCTTAGTTCTGTAGGGTAATCATAGGCATCACAAATTTGTGTACTGGCCCTTTTCTCTAGGGGGAATTCATTCCATACAACCTATAAATCTATTCCTTTTCCATGGCTTCTAACAACCTCTCTTCAAAATCATCCTATCGATGCTTTATCCGGGCATAGTCTTTTTTTTCCATCATTTTACTGTATATCCCTTTTGGGTCATAAAATCTCCCAGCTATTTCATCGAAGTCCATAGTATCCAATTTGAACATTCCCTTGATAAGTGAAGGGTAGCCAATGAATATATAATCTCCAAAGTGATAGGGAACATTGATCCAAGGGACTTTACCATATTTTTCACTAATCTCATCTTGGCCTCTTCGGCTATCTGTCTACATAATTCCAGGGATTCTAGAGAAAATGGACAATACTTCGGCAATAGCTTTGGGGGAATTTTAGCCCCATAGAGACTGATATAGGTAAAACCTTATGTGAAAAAGAAATCCCTAATCTCATTTTCTTTGATGAAAATCCTTACTCCTAGCCCTAATATCTCAGGGAGCATCCCAGTCAATAGCCAATGTATTTCTACCATAAAATGGTCATAGAACTAGCCTAAATGAGTTCGTCCTTTGCGTATTGTCCAAAAACTAGTATGATCATAGGGACTATCGACGACCTCTAATATTCTTCGGGATTCTTCTCCCAATTGACCTACTATCAGGTGGATGAAAAATGAATACTAAGAGAAACAGAGTATCTCTTATCTTTGTTAAAAGACTATCTTTTTCAATTCTATCATTTCTTCATGTGTTTGATTACTCAATTCTAATTCCCAAGCGTAAATTGAGGTGTTATATGCTCGATTACATTGTGCAGTTAAATATAAAGTCCTATTAGTTATTGCACTAAGATCCTGTACTCCTAAAACTATTTTTATCATATCACAAAAATCTTGGACCCATGGCCTAAGAGCAGTCTTCTTAATTGGAAATTTATTTTCTACTTTCTCATGTGTATCAAACAAAGTTTTAAAAACTTCCATATCTGTGAACATACGAGATTGGTGTTCGATTACCTGCTATACCAGAAAGGTGGTATAATCCATTAGATTGAAGACTTCTTGGATGTGATTGACTTTGATTTTGAACATCGATCGATTCTTATTATCTCAAAACGTCCTCATCCTTTCGTTATATGCTACTACCATCAACACCATTAAGTCTGAGAAGTGAAATTTTAGACATATCTGCTTCTCGAGGTTACTGTTCCATCTGTTATTTTTGGGAAAACTCTTGTATTGTAACCTCCGTGCTCTGTGATGAAGATCAGCCATTATCCATGGTGTCCTATTATCATTCTCCATTACGCGATCAAAACTCTTGATACACGCATTGTCAATTTTGTATTGTTGTGCTAGAGTAAGTTTTTTATTAGCTCCACATATTTGAGCGAACTCATGCATCATGCTGCCAGGTACAGGCGGTCCAGCTATCTCAATGTATGGGGACCAGTCTTTAACAAATTTTACTGCTTCCCTAGTGTTTTTTGGTACAAAAATGTCTTCCCATGAGGCCATATTGATCAAGGTAGTGGGTATAGTCCTCTTTAAAATTAGTGGAGTTCAAAACTCTTCTCCTCTCTGTACTTCTTGTGTATCAATTTTTGCTCTTAGCTCGCTAGGGTAGTGGCCTTGACTGGTTTTGTGAGATCATATATAGGGTGGCTAAATGGGTTTGATAAATTCACACGTTTTGTCATCAACATGATGCCACGAACTGTTACTTAAAATTAACCAAAGAGATTTTGCCAATGCGTCATTTTTATGGAGCTGAGCATTTATGATGGGTAATGTCCTTCATCCTATGTGCCCTGGGGCCTTTTGATTTGTGTGTCTATAATCATCAAGACTTTAGCTATTTATCATTGGAACCCTTTTTATTTGATGTGGAACTGAGATGTGTGATGGGGATGGTTTTTGTTTTGAATCTCGTACCACCTTAGATCCGAACAATAACTAAATCTTTGAGATTGATTATACTTCACTCAGGCATCAATCACCCTCGGGATCTTCACATGATTTGGTTCTTGGTGTGAGTGCCTACCATTATTATTTCAAAAATATTTAGCTTCCCTGAGTCAACCGTGATCGAGCACAACCATTGGATGTACTCCTATTCTATCACAAACTTTGATATTTTTGGTTTACCTTTAGAGCATGTGCTGTCATTGGATATGAGTTGAGGTGAGCGCATCCGTTAGATCTATCAAATATGCCCATTTATTTAGCCTATTTTTTTCCTTTTATCTTAACTCTAACTCCTTCACGACCGTCGGATCTCCTTGTTTTTAATGGAGTGCTACCATCAGATTTAGGTGATTGATTTATTACCTAAACCTTTAATTTACGCACTATAATCGCATTATGAAAAGGATTAGCACAACCATTGATGTCCTGGGACCTGCATGGTTGTTAGTCTACCTGTATCTGATTAATTGGGTTAATCATGCTTATATAGTCAAAAATCTTCGATTCGATAATAATTCATTTAGAAAAATACTTAAGGTTAAAGACAATACCCTTATTTGTTTGATCTTTCAATAATGGGGTGTATTAATCCTTATTTAATTGTAGTTAACCAAAATTAACCTAGTGATTACAACCTTAACCTCATTGTATTAAACCTAGGCATTTATATAATATGTTTACCTCTCTGAACGATCACCGTTAGATTATATCATGATGCAAGCGCTAACGTTGGATCTCCCGTATATACACAAGGTTTAGTAAAATAAAAGGGAACAATTATCCATGTACTAACCTTATGCATTTGATCAATTATATTACCAAAACTTCGTGTGTTAACATTTGATCATTTTAAACAACACAATGTTGTTGGATCAAATATCGATGAAATGTTGTCGTCTGATTCCTTCGATATTTGTCATGGTGCTTTATCGTGTTTGAGAAAATCCGTTCGATCAAGATTTAAACCGAGCGCAGCCGTCAAATTTCCTATAACTGCATACTTAATAACCAAAAGGATGCATTTTTAGATTAGATTAATATTGATTAAGGAAAGGGAAGTGATTATCCAATGTGTTATACCCTTGCTAATTACATAATTAATATTTTATTTTACCTTCGTTTCACCCAGTATTTTACCAAGTTTTTGATTCAGCGCAACCGTCAAATCTTGATTGAATTTTGATGCGACTGTTGATCTTCTTCAACCTACGAGGTCAGTTATGTAAGAACATATAAGTTTAAACCCTGATTAATCTGAAATGGGGATGATTAACCAACGTGTTTAGACCCTTGTTAATCCTGTTTAATATTTTAATTAATCACATGGGGATTTTACCTCTTTAATGCACCTTTGTAAGAGTGCTATCATCAGATCAGATCTAGATCAAGTACAATAGTCCGATCCATCGAAGTTGCTCATTGTTTAACTGGTAGCTTTGACCTATGATGACTTCATTTAAAGTTTTGACCTCTTGGAGATTGCACATCCATTGGATCGGTTTAAAATTTAAGCACGTTCATTCAGATGTGCAAAGTTGCATGAATTTTAAACACTTATGACCTTAGGTTAAAATATTATCTTCATTTTACTTAACCTTTACTTTATTCGTCGAAGCGCAACCGTCCGATTCAATCTGGATCAAGCACGACCCTCGGATTAGATCTTAGGTGTTCATTTATTAATTGAATGGGATGCATACCCTCAAGTTTTAATTAATATTTTTGTTTCGAACTTAAGCCTTTCGGTTTTTTAGACCACGATGTTGGATTAAATCACTTTTAAATACCTTAGGACCTAAAGGTTTATCGGTCAGTTTAAGCCTAAGGAAAATTATTATATGAAGGTCAAATTTCGGCTTTAGAGATTGAATTAATAAAACTTTGCCCTATTCCTTTTGATATATTTGAGTAATAAAAAGAGGCACACATTATTAACACCCAAGGTTAGACTTCATCAAACCAACCAATGAAAACTCAAGTAACTCACACCAACTAAAGCAGTGACCAGCATTATGAACATTTTGATTGAAACCAAAAATTTAAATTTGGGGTTTTCAAAGTTGAGTCAAATTTGGCTCCAACAGTGCCCATACCATGAGTGCCTAGTATGGGATGATCCATCCAAATTCATAGGTAGGACACGGTGCAAGTGATGGATCATTGACTAGAAGGTCAAAATCAGAGAATATTTCTTCTACTCTCATTTCCTTCATCAGTATGGGTTGCAGTAGGATGTGTCATTTGTCCCAGTCTTGTACAGGTGTATTACAGCAGAGAGAGACCTTCCCCACCATGAATTATAGAGCTTTTCGATGAGGAGGATGCCCCTGCAATTGATGCAGGTGTCGATGGGGGAGTTATATATGCCTTTATGCAGTGGTGGGGGGATCAAATGTGGCATGGTGATGGCATTCTAGGTTATGAGGATGATGGTAGTACATATCTAGTAGGGCATAGAGTTTGAGCTAGGACTGAGGTATGGGGCCAATCAACAGAGTAGGTGACAAAGGAGGAGCATGAGGCTCTTAAGGAGGAGGAGGAGGTGGATTTGGATCCTAAGGAGAGAGATTCTCCTCTTAGGGTGTAGCTACATGAGGTAGAGGTTGAGCTCTAGTCGACCAAGATCCAGGTATAACATTGCGACATCACTATAGCACAGTGAGATGCCACTATAGTACAGTGAGATGCTACTATAGCATATCTCATAGCTCAGATACAGGCATTACATGCTGATATTAGGGGAGGTACTACTAGAATATAGATTTTTGTTGATCCTCCCACACCATAGGTTCCTACAAAGGCAAATCTTGGGGTAGAGACTAGGTAGATGTAAGGTTTGCTAGATGAGTATGAGGTGAAGATTTTTGATGATGCAGCCTACATTACCTTTCTCTCAATGTATATTAGGAGGCTAGGAGCCACTCCTAGGGATAGGGTAGGTGCAGGTGGATCATAGGTTAGCGGATGCTACACATCAGGGCAATATTTTGTCTGGCCTAGGCAGAGTACCCAAACTCATACAGAGAGAATTTTAGGATCTAGCTCAGATTATACTCCCAAGGATCTCACCATAGGGGGCGATGCTACAGGAGGTGCAGGCCCAGTTTGATTATGATGCACTTTAACTTTTATTTTTTAGGTCAGCTGACCTATATTACTGTAGCCCACGGGTATTTTTGTATATCCATGTATTTGAGACACACATTTATATGAGATATTTACATTGTGATTCATTATGTGTCATTTATTGCTTATGTCGTTGTTTTATTTATGAGATGTGATGATGGCATTATGATGAGTTGATGTATGTGTTAGATGATAGGCAATATTAATGATGATGTGGATATTTGAATGGATTCTTATGTAGATGCTTATGATTTGATTATCGTGTCATGATGTGATGTATCATGAGTTGACTTAGTGATGGACTTATGATTGTGTGCTTAGATGGATTATGATGTATGGATATGTGGATGTTTATGTGCTTTGATTATAGCTATATGATGTGATGCATACGAATATATCTTTTGACTATTGCTTTATGATGCAACGCATGTGTATGTAATGATATTTGTAGATGAATGATTGATGATCTATGCATTGTAGAAGCAATGTTATTTGTTAAATGCATGCTTAATTTTTCTTTTAGTTGTATGTATTCAACTTATGTTATGATGTGGTAAATGCAATGTGTGAAATGTATTATCTACATAGTTTTTGATCTAATTTAAATGAACCTATATGCTTTAATAATTTAAAACATAAGGAATGCACATGATATGATTTTCACAATCTAATGGACCATAACACAACAAGTATTTTAGTTATGAATGTAAATAATAACTCTTATCACAAGAATTAATTATTGTAGCATCCATATGTGAAATGTAATTGCATGGAATGTGTGTAGTTTCTTGATAAGATTTTGTTATTTAAAAGATACAAAATAGTTAGTGGCTATCTAAATATCATTTTTGACATCTATCTAGTATCTAGCCTACTTTGTTAATACCCTCTAATTCACAAAACATTATAAATAAAATTAATGATGCGATTGATAATATGATTTGTTTCTATGTAGGAAGTTTTAAAGTTTTTCCTGAGACTCAAACACTCTAGTTACTCTATCAACAATTGTGTACTGACCACACAAGACTCTTGAAAAACAAGGATTTCATCATGGACCTAGGTATTCATTATCCCTGTGTGTGCAAATAAATATATTTAGATAGAACTCAAGCATTTCCTTTGATGTCAGATGGGATTCTTTCAGCCCATTGCTAATATCGGGGATCCTCAATTGTTCATCTGACCCTTTGTTGGACTTAGTTGGACTATATCACTAGGTATCATTGGGTTACCTAAAGCTAGCTCATCCACATACAAATATTGGTCTATACAAATGCAAGATGCTATTGTGATAGACATATCGTCATGCGTAATGGTATCACCATTACTAGGCATGGTTGTACACCAAACTTGTAATGGGGATCACCTTCCGGTTTTGTGCAATACTGATAATTCTAGGGATTCAAGCTCCATTCCCTTATTTTCTTTATTTTATATGGGATACTTGCTCATGCTTAGTGATGAAAATCACTATTTATTTTTTATTAATTTTTTTTTGTTTTTTGTCTTGAGCAAGAGATTTATGTAGAGATGATGATTGCTTGTTTTGCTTTTGACTTTTTCTTGAATCTAGAATTTAGCTAGTTTTAATGAAAGCAAGGGATTTATGTAGTGATGATAATCACTTGTTTTGCTTTTGAATTTTGCTTGACTCTGGGATTTTTTGCTTGCTTTAATGAAAGCAAGGGATTCAACTAGGTAGGGTGGAACTTGTCCTTTTGCCAATCCTCGGCATCTTTGAATCAGTCACATAGGGGGATAAGCAAGGACGATCCTTTTTGCTTAAGGTAACCTAGACCACTTTTGCAACTTTTATCTTTCCCTTGTACCAACTATGATTTTAATGTTTTTAATAAGTGATGGGATTCTAAAGTATGCTAGGAACTATCACCACTAGAACTTGCCTTCTATTAATCAAGATGGTGATGAGCAAGGTGCAACCAAAGTATTGTCATTGTTGTCAACACAGTCAGGTTGATCAGTTGATGCAATGGACAGGAGTTCATTGATGAGCAAGGTGCAGCCAAAGTGCAATAAATAGGAGTTCATTGTTGAGCAAGGTGCAGCCAAAGTATTGTCATTGTTGTCAACACAGACAGAGGATCGGTTGATGCAATGGATAGGAGTGCAGAGGTCATTAGATGGATCGGTTGATGAAGTGAACAAGATTTCAGAGCAGTCAGAGCATGTACAGTGAATTTCCAAGAAGACAAAAGTGGCCCAGATTCAAAGGATCAAAGAAAAAGACAAGTAAGAAAACTGTCGCGATATCGCGACATGTTTTCTCATGCGATTTCACGACATATCGAAGGAGAGAGAAAAGCTAGGAAAAATTGTCATGATTTCACGACATGTTGGAGAGAGAAAAAGCCAAGTGGAATAACTGTCACGATTTCACGACATGTTCGAAGAAGAAGCGCATGTAGGAAAACTGTCACGATTTCGCGACATGTTCGAAGAGAGAGAAAGCGCAAGGAAAACTATCATGATTTCGTGACATGTTGGAAGCAAAGAAGGCCAGTAGAAAAACTATCATGATTTCATGACATGTTGGAAGAAAGAGAAAGCGCAAGATAAACTATCATGATTTTGCGACATGTTGGAAGCAAAGAAGGCAAGTAAGAAAACTGTCGTGATTTCGTGACATGTTTGAGAGAAGGCGCAAGCAAAGAAATGTGTCATGATTTCATGACATGTTTGAGAGAAAGAGCTTGCAAGGAAAAGTGTCACGATTTCATGACAATTTGCAAGAGGAAGCGCTAAGGAGAAAAAGTGTCACGATTTCGTGACATGTCGGGTTTTCATGATCCGATGAGAAGAAAAGCGCTAAGGAGGAAAAGTGTCACGATTTCGCGACATAATGTAGGAGAGAGAGTCCGATAGAAAAAGGTGTCACGATTTCGTAAATGTATTTTTGAACGTCAAGAGAAAGAGGAGGAGAAAAGTTGTCACGATTTTGTATTGGGAGTGTAGGAGAGTGTAGGATTAATTGTATTATTTCGAAGCAAAGGTAAAGTGCAAGGAACAAAAGTGTAGCGATATCGCTACATGTTGGGTTTTCATGACCTGAAGAGAAGAGAAGAGCTAAGGAGAAAAGATGTCGTGATTGCATGTGGAAGGATGAAGTGTCGGATTTCAAGAAGAATGAAAGAGCATGGAAGCGAAAGCGTCATGATTTTGTGACAAATTTAAGGAGGAAGAGCTCAAAGGCGAAAGCGTCACGATTTCGTGACATGTTCTATTTTTGCGGGCGTAAGGCAGAGAAAAGCACAAGGCAACAAAAGTGTCACGATTTCGTGACATGTTCCATTTTTGTGTGCATGCAAAGAAGAGTGTACGGAGTGTAAAGTGTCATGATTTTGTGACATGTCATGTTTTCACTGGTGCATGAGAGAAGAGTGCAAGGAAGCAAAAAGTGTCACGATTTCGTGACATGTCATGTTTTCATGGGTGCATGCCGAGAAGAGGACTAGGAGGCAGAAAATGTCATGATATCATGACATGTCTTGTTTTCATGGTCAAACGCCAAGGAAGAGTTAAAGGGGCAAAAATGTCACGATATCGCGACATGTTGTTTCTGCGTGATAAAAAGCAGAACCCAGCCGAAGTAAAGTTAACTGAAGGAAAACGATAGTTATAGATGCATTTGTAGAGGAAATACATGCAACCAAAATTAGAAGAGTTAACTGAAGTCAGTACAACAGTTACAGGTGCAGTTACAGATAGAAATCATGCAGTTAAATAAGAATAGTGAACTGAAGTAATTACAGCAGTTACAGGGGCAGTTACAGTGACAGTAAACAGAAGTCATTACTGCAGTTACAGGAGCCGTTACAAAGAAATATCATGCAGCAGTGGTTACTAAAAGTCATCAGACGAAGACCACGAGTTGGACAGAGAAACGTCTCGAAGCCCAAACAAAGAACCATTCTATTAATAAGATTGCATGTGAGAATAAAGGAGCCATTACTATTAACAGGCTGCATGCGTGAATATGGAAGTTAAGAATAGAAACAGAACATAGTTATAAAAGGAGATTTGCATGAAGTAGCAAGGTTGAGCTCCGTGCGAGAAGAGTGAGAGCAGCGTGTTGCTCAGTAGGAAAGAGTGTGATAGTGGAAAAGTGTCGCTGAATAGAGGGATAGAGCTACGGGCTGTAGGAGAGCTGTAAGAGCTGAGTAAGCAGAGCAGCAAGAGAGCTGTAAGAGTAAGCAGTAAGATAGGGCTGTAAGTGGGCAAAAAGATGCAGAACAAGAAAATGGTAAGAGTTCTGCTAAGAGTGTAAAATGACTACTGTACAAAAAGGAAGTAAAAGGGAAAAAGGGTGTAGCAGAGAAAGTGCAAAAAGATAAGTAAGCTAGAGAGTATGTTGCATGAATAGGTGTTGTAAGAAAATGTATAGAGAATCACAAGAGGGCAAGAAAAGAGAGTGTGTTTAATGAACAGAGAAAGAAGTTGAGGAAGCAATAGACCAGTGAGGGTCTTGTAAAAGTGAAGGCATATTTATGTCAATCAAGATTCAAAATAGAAGTCCAAGTTGGTGCTTGGAATCAGGGGTTGGTGCTCCTTCCAGTTGGTGCTGGTAAATTAGGGGTTGGTGCTCCTTCCAGTGGGTGTTGGTAAACTGATTGTGAAGTTGGTGCTTTGCAAAGGCTGGATTTGGATGGGAGTCCAAGCAGTCTATTTTTGAGGAGTAGCCAAAACTGGTGAACCTCGTTAAATCTTGTGTTATGTGTTGCTATCTTGTTAAACTTGCTGCATCTATTTTTAAGCATTCTTTAGTTCTGAATTAAGAGATGAAGATTTAAGTTTTTAATTAGCTGCACTGATTCACCCCCCCTCTCAGTGCCATTGTAAGACTAACAATTGGTATCAGAGCCAAGTTCCCAGTTTAGGCTAAATCAGTCAAGGTTGATCTTGGATTAGTTCACAATGGGTAAGAAGAATAGATCCTCCTCCAAAAAGGCATCTCAGCCAGTTTCAGTTCTTGTGGAAGAGAAAACTGAACTAGAGAAGGTAGAAGAAGTGGATTCTAAAGTATGCAATGAAAACCTGGAGTTTGAAGTAGATCTAGAAGGTGAGTTGGTAGCCGCACTTGAAGAGTTGAGTATAGAAAAGAAAAAGAACAAAAGAATGTCCAAGAAGTTAGAAGAATATGGGGATGAGATTGAAGATCTCTTCCTACAAGTTCAAAAGGCCAAGAAATCAGAAGAAGCCTTGAAGACACAATGAGGATGATGTATGCAGCACAAGTGAAGAGGAATCTAACAAAGTTATTGTTGATCTAAAGCTGCAAGTAGAACAGTACAAAAGGATTGAAGATATTCTCAGGTCTCAAATCAATGAGAAAGAGACTGTTTGCTGCCAACAAGAAGAAGAGATTGTTTCATTGAAGAAACAACTAGAAGAGGCCAATATAAGTCTCAAATTTGAGAAGAGCACAGAGTTGCTAGATACAATGATAAAGCAACAAAGAAGCTCCACGGCTAAGTTTGGTCTTGGATATGAAGCTGAACAACCTTCATCTTCCAAAAGTACAGAAAAGAAGAAGCTCACTGCTGAAGGATCGAGGCAAGGAAAGTGTGAAGCTGAACAACCCTCATCTTCCAAATATGCAGAGAAGAAGAAGTTCAAGGTTGAAGCTGAATCTTCAAAAGGAAGAAAGCATCAAAGAAGATCTACAGCAAAGCAACCACAACAAAAGAGGTTCTCTCACTCTCACTCTTTTAATAATAATGCTTTTAATGGCTATTGTTCTAAATGCAACTGCTATGGTCACAAGGCAATTTATTGTGGATTGAACAATAGATCAAAAAGTTATGCTGATAAAAACACATCTGCTTTTCTGAGTGAACACCCTGTGCAATGTTTTAAATGTAATGGCCATGGGCACATTGCAAGGTTTTGTCCAAGCACTTCTATATCCAATCTAAGGCAAGACCATAGATTTCATCATACACACAGAATGCAATACAGACAGGGAATAAAACATGTGCAATGTTTTAAATGTAATGGTCAAGGGCACATAGCAAGGTTCTGTCCAAGCACTTCTGTATCTAATCTAAGGCAAAACCGTAGATTTCATCAGACTCAAAGAGTGCAACACAGACAGGGAACATATCATGTGCATAAAAGAAAAGAAAATAATCATCCATCAAGAATGCACAAGAGACAACCCCGCAAGAGAAATGTTCAAGTTCACAAACAGGGGCAAAATAGGGATGTAGTTGAAAAACTCAAGCCCAAGTTCAGGAAAGTCTGGAGAAAGATAGAAGAAAGGAAATCGTGTCTCCTTGGACTGAAGGAGACTACTCCGCCATTGCTCTAAGCAACTCCAGGTGGCACATCCTCAGGGGGAGCAATATTAAAGTTTTATTTTAATGCTCCTATGTATTTGTCTGGGTATCTGAGGATGAAAGGCAAGTAGTCGGGATATTGTTATTTTAGTTGTCAAGTGTGTTTTCAGTTCTTGTAGTTGTTTGTGGAGGTGCCGTGAAGGGTAGTGATTGAATTGAGAATCGTCACCATTGGTAGTATGGCTTATGTCATTGTTGTTCTGTTGATGGTTCTTACTGCCACTGTTCATAGCTATGGGTTATAACAGTTCAGATTATTTTTGTTTGATGAAAGAATGCTTGCCCTAGCTGCATATTTGTGTTTCGATAATAGCAACGTGTATTTACTCGACACATTGATGATTAAGATTGTGAGATCTTTCATGACGCCTTGGTGAAATTATTTAATTCACATACAGTTTCATTTTAACTGTTGATAAAATGCCAATCCAAGGTTAAGAAGTATGAGGCTGAGTAAGGTGCACTATGGTTGGCCATAAAGTGTTTGACAAAATGTCTTCTCCTGATTTGCATAGTTGAAAGTAAGGTGTGATCTACAGTAACTGTAGAAAACTCAGATCAGGTTGTAAATTTAAAAAGGAATTTGTGGTACTGTGTTTGATGCTTGCACAGAGTTGGCAGTAAAATTGTAGTGTTGGTACAGTGTTGGACAAAAGTTGGTACAAGTGTGAGTCACTTGTCAATATTGTTGACAGATGTGAAATCAGCGTTTTGAATGGGAAGATTGAAGGAGAGGTTTATAATGAGCAGCCAGATGGTTTCCAGCCTGGTGATGAATGGTTGAGTTGCTTTCATAGAGGCTATTTTGATCAAGTTAATGCTTTACTTGATACATGATTTGGGCTTACTCCATTGAGATTGATTTGAGCAAGTTATTCTCTGCATTGGTGATTTATGTTGGTGGCTGTTTTGTTCAAATACCTTTGGAAAGAAAAGGATGTCTTCTAGTTTCCTTTTCATGTAGTGATTGGTTGAATGCTTCAAGGTTAATCTTGAGTTGAATGATGTTGGTTAAACCTTGTCTATAAGCATTGTTGTTAAAGCCCTAATTGGTTGAGAAAAGATATTGGTTGTGGAAAGAACATGAGTATCATTGTTATATGAGTTATTGCATGGTTGGCAATTGTTGGGTTGTGTTTCATGTTCTTGAGAAAAGCATACTACATCTATCTTATTCTTTTGAGATTGAGATTGAGTTGAGATTGAGATTGGGAGTTAAGTATAGAACATATTGAGTCTCTAACAATTCTCTTTATGCTTCTATGAGGTTGATGAATCACATTGGGTCTCTAACAATTCTCTTTGTGGGTTCTTGCTAAGCAAGTTTTTCTTGATGAACTTGTGAGCTGATTTGGACAAGTTCTAGTGAAGACTTGTGAGCTGAATTGGACAGGTTCTAGTGAGGACTTGTGAGCTGATTTGGACAAGCTCTATGTGAGCTTGTTAAGCAGGTTCTGTGTGAGCCTATTGATAGAGTACAGAGAATAGAGTCTCAATGGATAGAGATCCAGCAGCCAACACAGTTGAAGATAGATCTGAGTAATGCCTATTATGCTTATCATGATGTTGTCAAACAGTGAAATGAAGTGGTCACATATTCCCAAGAATAGTCTAAGAATTGACTAGCTATCGGGATCAAATTCTCAGGGGGAGCATTTATGCATCTGTTTATCATATTGCTCATGTTTATGCTTTTTGCTAACTATAATAATTTTTGCCTGAGAATGTTGTGCATGGACTCAGGGGGAGTTTTGCAGCCACCCTTTGGTATTATTGTCAAAGGGGGAGAAGATTTACAGGTAATTGCACACAATTACGTGTGTTGCCAACAATTCCAAAGGGGGAGATTGATGAGCAAGGTGCAACCAAAGTATTGTCATTGTTGTCAACACAGTCAGGTTGATCAGTTGATGCAATGGACAGGAGTTCATTGATGAGCAAGGTGCAACCAAAGTATTGTCATTGTTGTCAACACAGACAGAGGATCGGTTGATGCAATGGACAGGAGTGCAGAGGTCATTAGATAGATCGGTTGATGAAGTGAACAAGAGTTCAGAGTAGTCAAAGCATGTACAGTGAATTTCCAAGAAGACATAAGTGGCCCAGATTCAAAGGATCAAAGAAAAAGACAAGTAAGAAAACTGTCACGATATCGCGACATGTTTTCTATCGCGATTTCGCGACATATCGGAGGAGAGAGAAAAATATGGAAAAGCTGTCATGATTTTGTGACATGTTGGATGAAAGAGAAAGTGCAAGAAAAACTATCATGATTTCGTGACATGTTGGAAGAAGAAGAAGAAAAACTGTCATGATTTCGCGACATGTTTGAAGAGAAGAAAGCAAGAAAAACTGTCACGATTTCATGACATGTTGGAAGCAAAGAAGCCAAGTAGAAAAACTGTCATGATTTCATGACATGTTGGAAGAGAGAGAAAGTGCAAGATAAACTATCATGATTTCGTGACATGTTGGAAGAAGAAGGCAAGTAAGAAAACTGTCACGATTTCGTGACATGTTTGGAGAGAAGGCGCAAGCAAAGAAATGTGTCACGATTTCGTGACATGTTTGAGAGAAAGAGCTTGCAAGGAAAAGTGTCACGATTTCATGACAATTTGCAAGAGGAAGCGCTAAGGAGAAAAAGTGTCACGATTTCACGACATGTCGGGTTTTCGCGATCCGATGAGAAGAAAAGCGCTAAGGAGGAAAAGTGTCACGATTTCGTGACATAATGCAGGAGAGAGAGTCCGATAGAAAAAGGTGTCACGATTTCATGACATGCTTCATTTTCGTGGTCCAAAGCGAAGAGAAAGAGGAGAGAGAAAAAGGTGTCACGATTTCATGATTTTGGAAACAAAGAGAAAGTGCTAAGGAGAAAAAGTGTAGCGATATCTACATGTTTTATTGGGAAAAAGGTAAAGTGCAAGGAAAAGTGTAGCGATATCGCTACATGTTGGGTTTTTGCAACCTAAAGAGAAGAGAAGAGCTAAGGAGAAAAGATGTCAGATATCGGACATGTGGAAGGATGAGTGTCACGATTTCAGCATGAAAGAGCATGGAAGCAGATCACGATTTCATGACAAATTCAAGGAGGAAGAGCTCAAAGGTGAAAGCATCATGATTTCATGACATGTTCTATTTTCGTAGGCGTAAGGCAGAGAAAAGCACAAGGCAGCGAAAGTGTCACGATTTCGTGACATGTTCCATTTTCGCTGGTGTATGCAAAGAAGAGTGTAGGAGGAAGTGTCACGATTTCGTGACATGTCATGTTTTGGGTGCATGTAGAGAAGAGTGTAAGGAAGCGAAAAGTGTCATGATTTCATGACATGTCATGTTTTCACGGGTGCATGCTGAGAAGAGGACTAGGAGGCGAAAAGTGTCACGATATCGTGACATGTCTTGTTTTCGTGGTCAAACGCCAAGGAAGAGTTAAAGGGGCAAAAATGTCATGATATCGCGACATGTTGTTTCTGTGATAAAAAGCAGAACCCAGCCGAAGTAAAGTTAACTGAAGGAAAATGATAGTTACAGATGCATTTGTAGAGGAAATACATGCAACCAAAATTAGAAGAGTTAACTGAAGTCAGTACAACAGTTACAGGTGCAGTTACAGATAGAAATCATGTAGTTAAATAAGAATAGTGAACTAAAGTAATTACGGTAGCTACAGTTATAGTGATAGTAAATAGAAGTCATTACTACAAGTTACAGGAGCCGTTACAAAGAAATATCATGCAGCAGTGGTTACTGAAAGTCATCAGATGAAGACCATGAGTTGGATAGAGAAACGTCTCAAAGCCCAAACAAAGAACCGTTCTATTAATAAGATTGCATGTGAGAATAAAGGAGTCGTTACTATTAACAGGCTGCATGCGCGAATATGGAAGTTAAGAATAGAAACAGAACACAGTTATAAAAGGAGATTTGCGTGAAGTAGCAAGGTTGAGCTCCATGCGAGAAGAGTGAGAGCAGCATGTTGCTCAGTAGGAAAGAGTGCTGCTGATAGTGGAAAAGTGCCACTGAATAGAGGGATAGAGCTACGGGCTATAGGAGAGCTGTAAGAGCTGAGTAAGCAGAGCAGCAAGAGAGCTGTAAGAGTAAGCAGTAAGACAGGGCTGTAAGTGGGCAAAAATATGTAGAACAAGAAAATGGTAAGAGTGCTGCTAAGAGTGTAAAATGACTATTGTACAGAAAGGAAGTAAAAGGGAAAAAGGGTGTAGCAGAGAAAGTGCAAAAAGATAAGTAAGCTGGAGAGTATGCTGCATGATAAAATACAGGTGCTGTAAGAAAATGTATAGAGAGTCACAAGAGGGCAAGAAAAGAGAGTGTGTTTAATGAACAGAGAAAGAAGTTGAGGAAGCAATAGACCAGTGAGGGTCTTGTAAAAGTGAAGGCATATTTATGTCAATCTAGATTCAAAATAGAAATCCAAGTTGGTGCTTGGAATCAGGGGTTGGTGCTCCTTCTAGTTGGTGCTGGTAAATTAGGGGTTGGTGCTCCTTCCAGTGGGTGCTGGTAAATTGATTGTGAAGTTGGTGCTTTGCAAAGGCTGGATTTGGATGGGAGTCCAAGCAGTCTATTTTTGAGGAGTAGCCAAAACTGGTGAACCTCGTTAAATCTTGTGTTATGTGTTGCCATCTTGTTAAACTTGTTGCATCTGTTTTTAAGCATTCTTTAGTTCTGAATTAAGAGATGAAGATTTAAGTTTTTAATTAGCTGCACTGATTCACCCCCCCTCTCAGTGCCATTGTAAGACTAACAGATGGCTCTCCACAAAAGCTGATAAGACCAGTAGATATGGTTGAATGACCAGAAAACCTTATCTTATTATGTATAGCAACATTAAATGGTTGTGTTGAAAACACAGTTACATACATGGATGAATGGATGAAGATGGATTTGTGGTTGGAATACAAACTATGGCATCGTTTGCAATATTGTTATCATATCATGTGCAAATGCAATGGATATGAATGTAATGCAGCTATGTGGATGCAAATGTAAGATGCAAATGTTTTTGCATTTTTAATTTTTGCGTTGTTTTTGTGCTTTTGATTATTTTGTATTGTTTTTGTGCTTTTGATTTTTTTTTTACCAAATGGCTTATTGTGCCTTTGGGTATTTTTAAATGGTGACCAAATGGCATGAGGATACGCTTGGAGTATTTTTTATTGAGGTGACCAAGCAGCATGAAGATAACCTTGGATCATTTTTGACTACGGTGACCAAGTGGTATAAAGATACCTTTGGAGAATTTTAATTGAATTTGACCAAGCAATGTGAAGATACCCTTGGAGCATTTTTGATTGAGGTGACCAAGCAATATGAAGATATCCTTGGAGTATTTTTGATTGAGGTTACCAAGTGGTATGAATATACCCTTGGAGTGTTTTAATTAAATTTGACCAAGCGGTGTGAATATACGCTTGGATAATTTTTGATTGAATTTTGACCAAGCAGTGTGAAGATACCCTTGGAGAATTTTAATTGAATTTGACCAAGTGACAGAGATACCCTTGGAGCATTTTGATTGATTTTGACCAAGCGGCGTGAAGATACCCTTGGAGAATTTTAATTGAATTTGACCAAGTGACAGAGATACCATTGGAGCATTTTGATTGATTTTGACTAAGCGGCGTGAAGATACCCTTGGAATTTTTTTTGTTTTGGAATCTTTTATGTTTTTACAATTTGTTTGTAATTTTATGACATATTTGAATGTTTTTGTATTTTATGTATATTTGAATGTTTTTGTGTTTTATGTATAAAATACCTTCAAGTGGATGATATTGAGAGGCTCGGGCTCTTCAACATCATCCAATGATGTGAGGCAATATGCTCTAGGTCCAACCCTTTTTGATATTAAGTATGGACCTATCCAATTTATCGTAAATTTGTCTCATAGGTGTGGCGCCAGATTTAAGTTTTTCTGGTTTTCTTTGAGCACAAGATCTCCAAATTTGAATTATCTTAAGTGGACTTTACTATTGTAGGCTCGCACAAGGTGATCCTAATAAAAGTGGAGATGCTCCAAGGCATTGACTCGACATTCATAAAGAAGCATTAATTGATCAAGGTGGGCTTGTCGCATAGTGTCATCATCTATGAAGTCCTGTAATGTTATGCGCAGGGTTGGAATTTCCAACTCTAGGGGAATGATGGCCTTTGTGTCATATACAAGTGAAAATGGTGTTTCCCCAATGGGCATCCACACACTAGTCTTGTATGACCACAATGCAAGAGGTAATTACAGATGACAATCCTTGTGATCATCTTTCACCATCTTCCTCAAGATGGCAACTATTGTTTTGTTTGAGGCTTCTACTTGCCCATTTTCTTGTGGATAATAGGGTATTAAAAAACTATGCTAAATATTGTATTTGTTCATCAAAGCACACACATTTTTTTTCTTGAAATATGGCCCATTATCCGATATTATCTTCGAAGAAATCCCAAAATAACTTATGATATTGTGGAGTATAAACTCCACAATCCTTGGTCCAATTATCGATGTTAAGGGGATCGCTTCGACCCATTTGGTGAAATACTCAGTGGTCGTTATGATGAACGCATGTTGGCCTGAGGATGGGGGTGAGATATTCCCAAATAAGTCTAGTCCCCACTACAAGAAGGGCCATGCTACCTGGATGGGTTGCAAGGCTTGTGATTGCAAATATGTGAGGTTTGCATGATGTCGATATTTAATGCATTTCTTGACATACTCATAATAGTCCTTTTTCATAGTGGGCCAATAGTAACCCATTCTCAAGATGTGCTTAACGATGTCCATTCCACTGAAGTGACCACCACATGTACCATTGTGAGCCTATGAAATTGCCCAAGATGCTTCTTACGACTCAATACAATGAAGGAGCATTCCATCATAACCTCACCTATAAAGAATCTCTCCCAACAATATGTACCTTGTTGCATTCTATTTAAATATTCATATTTATATATGTGATAGACCTTGTGGCACAATTCCAAGATTTAGGAAATCCCACACTTGGGAAATCCAATCCTGGTAAGCCATAGTTTCTATAGAAAAGATGGCTTGTTCCTCCTACTTCCTGGAAATCATGAATACAGATTGAGAGACAACCCTGTGGTGAATGGTTGCACCACACTCCGTAGGACCCTGGGAGATCAAAGATCCCCACGGTGCTATCTGTAACAACTATCTAGCTCTGAAGGACCACTCTTGATTTGGTTCTATATTGATCATGTTGACTGATTATTGATTGTCAATAGCCTCACGTTGTATCGTTGAGTGCATGAGCACCTTAACATGAACGGTTGTGAAATAAACATACGTATTTTGAGGGATTAAGGATCCCAAATATGCCATGGTGTCTGCAAATATATTTGATGTATGAGATATTATCTTGATGTCATACCATTATAGTCGAGCTAGGTAAGTTTCAACAAGCTCTTTGTAAGATTTTAGGAGTGGGCATATGCATTGGAATAATCCTTTTACTTGATTTACTATGAGCAAGGAGTCACCAAAGATGTTAAATATTTTAATTCCAATTGTGATAGTTGTTTAGATTCCCAAGATTAGGGCCTCATACTCTGTGCTATTTTTTGTGCAAGGGAAGTCTAGTTTGAATGATAAGGGTAATGGAGCATCCTACAGTGTGATAAAGACAATCTTTGTTCCACCCCCTTGTTTGTACTTCAAACCATCAAAGGATACTATCATGTCTCTTTCTTTATTGGGTTCTTTGGGTTTGGGTAGATCTAATAATGCAAATAATGCATCATTGGGCAATTCTATGGTGAAAGGCTTGCTATCCTAAAGAGGTGCCTCTCCTAATTGATCTGCTATGACTTGTCCCTTGATGGACTTGTGGATTATGAATTCTAGGTCAAATTATATTAATAGCATGATCCATTTTGTTGTACATATGTTATGATAGGTCTTGTTCATCATGTACTACAAAGGATTTTGTTTTGATATAACATAGGTCGTATGGCTCAACATGTAGTGTCGCAACTTTATGGTTGCAAAGACCACTGCAAAACACAAATTTTCTACATGCGCATATCCTATATCATAACTCACCAAGGTGTGACTAATGTAATATATGACTTGCTCTTTGTCTTGTGCATTATTTTGGGCCAACATGCTGCCCAAAGTGAAATCAATAGCTGATATGTATAGTAAAAATGGTACATATGGCCTTGGTGGAGCCAATACTGGTGGTGTTTCCAAGTAATTTTTGATCTCTGCAAAGGATTTTTGGAACTCTTTGTCCCAATGAAAAAACACTCCTTTTCATAGTAGCTGATTCATGGGTCGACACTTGTCTGATAATTGAGCAATGAACCATTTTATGGATGCTACCTTGCCTTGTAGGCTTCTTAACTCCCTAATGTTGGTAGGGGCGGCCATTTCCAATATAACCTTTACCTTTGAAGGATTGACTTCAATACCTCTCTTATAAATTATGAAACCCAATATCTTACCAAAAGTCATGCCAAACATGCACTTCTTAGGGTTCAATCTGACGTTGTGCTCAATGAGGCGATCAAAGACTTTCTCAAGGATTTTAGCATGCTCTTGCCGCACTAAAGACGTGTCCAACAAGTCATCCATGTAGTCTTCTAATATTTTGTGCATGTAGTCATGAAAGATGTATTTCATGGCCTACTGATACGTAGCACCAAAATTATTCAAGCCAAATGGTATTACCTTGTAACATAATGTTCCCCATGGAGTGATAAAAGTAGTTTTATGCTCGTCTTCCAGTTTGATTCAGATTTTATTGTATCAAAAAAACCCATCCATTAGGAAGAGCATATCATGGCCTGTAATGGCATCAACAAGGGTATTTATGTTTGGCAACATGAATGAATCCTTTGGAGTTGCCCTATTCAAGTCTCTGAAGTCAATGCAAATATGGACTCTTTCGTCAGGCTTCCCTATGGGCACCATGTTCGAGACCCATTTTGTATAGTCAATAGGAAATATGAAAATCACATCCAAAAATTTTTGTAACTCATTCTTCACCATAAAAGCGATGGATGGATGCATTTTCCTCATCTTTTGATTGACCAGCTTCTTCATGGGATCCAATGAAAGGTTTTGCACAACTAACTTTGGATCAAGTCTTGGCATATCTTTGTAAGTCCAAGAAAAAATATTTAGCCTCTCCTTGAGGAGAGGAATTATGATGGCTTATTTCTCTAAAGATAGACTTTATTTGTTTGAGTAGTATCATCACTGATGTCCACCTTGAAAGTCGCTTCTATAGCCATATGTAACTCATCGTCTAGCTGGTGAGGTGTGGGTATCAAATGAATGTCATCAACGAGATTTATAGGTCCTACTGACTCAAGATCCAAACTAGCATGGAACACATCATATGCATAGCCTGGTGCAAAATTAAATGGTTGTAACACCTCTTCATTAGGGAAAATATCCTCAGGCTCTACAAGTGAATCAACGCGATCCCAATCAATAACATCTATATCAAGATACAAAGGTTTGGTAGGATCTACTAGGCTATGAATTGGAGTGGTTAAATCAATGGAGATTGTATTTATGGATGGAATGAAATCTCCAAGACCACATGGGTGAAATTTTGTCTCATAGGTTTCCCCTCCATACTTGCGTTGAGGCTCTAGAGGAAAAGGAATCTCAGGATCTGGCCCATGAGCAAGCCAGATAATAATATTGTTGGGTTCTAAGAGCTCTCTGAACGTAGGCAAATGGGGATTTATTTCATAGTAAATGGCATTTAAGTCGATAGTACTCCCTAGAAAATGCAAGCCAGGGTCTATGGCACGAAGTGCCACTTCTCTTTCTACCATCATATTGACTTGTCGCAAGTATTGAGGCCTAAGATAAGCCATATTAGTCTCATATTCAAAGTCATCATCACTTATTAAAAAACCATTGGCATTGGTATACAGTCCTAAGACAAGGGGTACATGTCTTGGCTCCAAATAGGCCATCTCTATCTCATCCTCATATTATTCGTCACTTATGAATATGCCATTTGCATTAGTGTGTGGCCCTAAGACAAGGGGCACGTGTGTTGGCTCTAAGTAGGCCGTATTTTTTTCATCCTCATATTCTTCATCACTTATGAAGATGACATTTGCATTAGTTTCTTACCCCAAGCTATGGGACCACTACCTTAAGCCTAGGTAGGCTCTTGGTATTGAGTCTTCTGACTCATATCCACTTTTGTCTGATATGTACCCACTCTCATTGTGGTTGGACCAATTAAGGCTCTGTAAATAGCACTGCCCATGATAGGCTAAGCTTGCCTATATTTCATCATTACTTGCCATATATCCATTTTATTCTTGATGAGAATCAGAAATACTCATATTTTGTATACATTTTCTTGATTATTATGCGACTGTATAATAAGGATTGCATATGTTTATGAATGATTATATAATTATTTGATGAAATTATGCGTGTTATCTAATTCATGTGTTTTTAGTGTGTTTTTATGGAATTATAGTTGATTTAGTCAGAATTGGATCAGTCGAGGTCTTTTCATGGACCTGGCACCTTGTTTCTTTTAGAATCAACGCAGAGAATGTAGACACCTTCCTCTTCTAGGAAGGTGCCAAGCGTAAGTAGGTGCCTTCCTCTTCCAGGAAGACACCAAGGAAAGACACATGCCTTACTCTCCTAGGAAGGCACCAATAGAAGGCCAATGCCTTCCTCCTAAAAGAATGCACCAAAGGAAAATAAGCACCTTCCTCTCACAGGAATGCGTCAACAAGAAGACGCCACTAGAAGGCAAGCGCCTTCCTCTCATAATGAAGGTGCCACTAGAAGGCAAGCACCTTCCTCTCATAAGGAAGGTGCCACTAGAATGCAAGCACATTCCTCTCATAATGAAGATGCCACTAGAATGCAAGTGCATTCCTCTCATAAGGAAGGTGCCGACAGGAAGGTGCCAATAGAAGGCCAGCACCTTCCTCTCCCAGGAAGGCACCAAAGGAAGGTGTCAAAAAGAAGGCACCACTAGAAGGCAAGCACCTTCCTCTCATAGGAAGGCACCAATAGAAGATAAGCACCTTCCTATTCCAGGAAGGTGCCAATGATAGTAAGGCACCTTCCGCATAGAGAAGGCACTCGACATACTTAGGCACCTTCCTCATAGGGAAGGTGCCCTTGTTCTTCACCCGTTGACCAGACAAGCACGACGTGGACAACAAAGACTAGTGTAGTTCCAACTCTACATCATGTAGAGTTAAATTGGGGATCACATCGACGTATGAGAATGTCCTACCAATGCCAAGTGAAGCACAAACCAATCAGTGAACACACCACCATTAGAAATGAATGCTAGTTTTAGCAGACGTCGATCACATTTACCAGATTGTCTTAGTTTAGTCTAGAATGAATCGACTGTTATAACTTCTTTATAACAGAAGATCTACGGGTGTGCTATATAAACACACACAGACCTCTCTGAATATATAGAATATTTTTATAGTAATTATAGAGAGATATACAGAAGAAGCATTGTAATACTTTGATAATCATAATATAGTTCTAAGAGTCTCTAAGTGCGTGTTCAGCTGGGAGGAAGCTGCTGGAGCCTGGGCCCACTCCAAGCCAGTATTTCTTCCCCTATATTTTTTATGTATTTTCTAGATTAGTTTACCATTTTTATAATATTTTTTATCACATTGTTATTTCTAATATTGCAGTAGGTTTGTTTCCAGGAAGGCATGAATATTTCCTTTTTGTAGATTTAATTATTTTTACGTAAATTATTGAGGAGTGTATGAATGATTGACGACCGTTTGAAACACCCCCAATAGTAGAACTAGCAGACTCATCTCAATTGGTATTGTAAGCAATCTTGTTCAAGACCCTTTGCAAGTTTACGAAGCTCCCTGGGTTGATAAATTAAATGCATGGGCATGTGACAAAAGTAGGAAAGAAATTAACCTTGTTTGGACCATAACATTTTGGCACCGTTGCTGAGGAAGCGTCTCAACTAGATTATTTACAATACCTAGAAACCTGCCATCGACCTTGTATGAGTTCTTTGAGAAGAAGAGGACCTGATGGTCGATTCATAAAAACCAATCCATTAGAACCTGAGTCAGTCGAACATTTTAAATTTGAATTACACTCACTCGACCCACCTCCAACAATCCATTGGAGTGAGGAGCCACACTTTGTGCAAAGTGCCTCCTCATCCCATCAATGTGGGGAAGAACGAATAATCATAAATCCCCTATTTAATAGGACACCCTTAGACGAAGCCCTATTATGGAAAGTTGTAGAAAATCAGACGATAACACCAGATAACATTAGAGCCTTGACTCAAAAAGTCTTAAACAACCATAAGGCCATAAATACTGCATTAGAGACCATATTTCCTAAAAAAATGGCTGACAACGAAGAAGTCTCATTTGGATTTAGTTTCCCGATTGATGAAGGAGTAGGAGATACCAAAATGAAAAACATATCCCCTGCTCACCTTTCGACATTCAGAGGATACCCAATTGAGGACCCTGGCCTATTTTCATTTAAGTTTGATGTCTTATGCAGGTCTTTGGACTAAAAATCTGATATGCAGAAGTTGAAACTCTTTCCTTCCATGTTGGATGATGCAGCTCTACGGTGGTTCATCGTTCTGGGAGAAAAACACATTGCCACTTGGGATAAAATGAAGAAGCTCTTTTTAGAGCAATACCAAGATTTTGAGAGAGCAAGAGACTCCAGAGAAGAGGTCATGAGCATGACGCAGAAAGAAGATGAGTCTCTAGAGGAATACTGGGAGAGATTCAACTTCAATCTTCAATGATCTCCTCACACGAAACTATCTGATAAGTCCCTCAAAAGCATATTTTTGAAAGGACTTACCAATGAATCATTGGAGGCTCTTAAAATTATTTTTGGAGGTGATGTATACCAGCACGCTATGGAAGACATTCGACAACTATGTCAGAACTACTCAAGAAGGAGAGGCAAGACCACTTCTAGAACCATGAAAGCGACTGCTTCAGTCATGAAGACAGAAATAGGTAACATGCTAGAAGATTTAAAGAGTGAAATGCTCTCATCTCTAGCATTGTAGATGGATATGCTACTGTTAGAGAAAAATAAGTAAGAAAACAAAGCAACATTGGCTTATTTCTGTCCAAAATACAGAGGGAAGCATGCAAAGAATGCATGCTCGAAGAACAAAGTTAGAGTATGCGTAGTTTGTAGGCTGAACCATAAAACTCGATTGTGCCCGCAACTACCCAGTAATCAGGAGGATGCTGAAAGCATGGATGCCTATTTCATAGGCAATCAGAAGAGTTGGACACAACCCCCTATGAAGAATATTCCAACTGAAATGTCTTCATATGGGGGAGGACCATACATACACCAAGGCCCGCTTCAACCACCTAACATGGGGTGGTGGGGGCCATCATCCTGGCCTAACACACCCCTAGTAGCATTCCCAAACCAATAGCCATGGATGCCATATCCATATCCTGGGCAGTAGTGGAGAGGCCGCACTACATGGAATAAAGCTCCACATAATGTAGCACCAACTCACCCGTAATAGAAGTTACCAGTGTTTCTAGTAGTGAGACCTATGTAGCTACCCATAAAACTGATGACAAATCCGAATAATAGGGTGAACCAGCCAGCATACAATGTGGAGGGTGAGATGTATCTAATGTACCATATTCAGCTTAGGTCTGGTAGACAGCTAGGAGTAGGAACGTCTCCACTGGTAGAAGAGGAGGAAGAGGTAGGAGAAACACCTCTTGTAGAAGAGGTGATAGAAGAAACACCTGAAAGAGCAAAGGATCCATTTCCCAACCGACTATAAGAATAGAGGAAAGTAACACAGCCAGAGTTTGATATCTTATCTAGCTTGAAGAACCTCATCGTGACAATTCCATTATTTCAAGCCATTCGAGATGTTCTGATATATACCAAGGTGATAAGAGAGATGTGTCTAAGGAAGCCAGGACACATAGAAACCCAAATTATCAATGTCATGGGTAAACTAGTAGATTTGATGATGGGCAAAATGTGCCATCCTAGGTATATAGACCCAGGCAGCCTGGTGTTGACTCTAAAAATTGAGGGACATTCCCTGTCCAATATGTTGGTCGATCTTAGAGCAGCCATAACCATAATGCCTCAGGAGACCATGTAGAGGCTACAACCCACGAACCTAAAACCCACTATGATAGTTCTACAGTTGGCCAATCAATCGACCATGGCACCAGAAGGAATTTTGGAAGACATAATAGTGACAGTCAGCGCATGGGAATACCCAGCTAAATTTTTAGTCTTGCAATCTAAAAATAGGTTGGGCAATTACCCGCTCATCTTGGGAAGGCCATGGATGGCAACAGATGACACCTACATCAGTCGTTGAGATGGGCTGATGACCATCTCCGATGGACAAAATGTTAAAATATTGACTATTTCACCCCCAGCGCAGTCCGTCGACTCAGTAGGAGAACTCAAGTTGACCGAGCATGAAAATCCTGAGCTATCCATGATCCAGCTGGTGATGACATTGAATGAGTTGGCAGAAGAAGATGAAGATGGTTCTATTATGGAGTTCCTCCATGGGGAGTCCTCCATCTCCACACCTGGATTGTCATTGGCCGGCGTCCAAGATCACTACATTCAACAGATACACGTTGGGCTAGGAAGAACATTGAATGTCAGCAGTGGGTTGACTCCCACATAATTGAAAAAAGTAGAAGAGCTCCTGGTTAGACACCAACAGGCATTTGCATTGGATTACTCAGATATGCAGGGTATCAGCCAAAAATTTGTACCCATCGTATATACCTCGATGATCAAGCAACTCCAAGCAGGCAACCACAAAGAAGAATGAATCCAGAAATGAAATACATTGTCAAGGAAGAACTGCAAAAACTCTTGACTACCGGATTCATCTATCCAATTTTTGATAGTGAGTGGGTATCACCGTTAGTGGTAGTCCCTAAAAAGAATGGGAAATGGTGAATCTGTGTGGACTATAGAGCATTAAACAAAGTGACAAAGAAGGACCACTTCCCACTCCCGTTCATTGATCAAGTATTGGATACACTCTCAGGGAGGAAGTATTTCTCCTTCCTAGATGGATTCAGTGGATACAACCAGATCCAGATAGGAGAAGAGGATCAGGATAAGACAACGTTCACCTGCCCATGGGGAACATTTGCCTATCGAGTATTACCTTTCGGATTGTGCAACGCACCTACCACCTTTCAAAGAGAGGTGCTTAGCATATTCTTAGACATGATGGGAGACGCGGTCGAAGTATACATGGATGACTTCACCATCTATGGAGAAACCTTTGACAAAGCAATGACAAACTTGGAAAGAGTGCTTGAAAGAATCAAGGAAAACAATTTATCCCTGAGAAACAAGAAATGCTTTATGATGATGCAAGAAGGCATCGTACTGGGACACCACCTCTCCACAAAAGGAATTAAGGTTGATAAAATAAAAATTGAGGTCATCAGAGACCTACCCAGCCCCAGAACGTAGAGAGAGGTAAGGATTTTTCTTGGATCAGTCGGGTACTATCGACGATTTATCGCTGAATTCAAAAAAATTGCAAAACCACTGCACACTCTATTATCTAAAGATGTGGAGTTCAATTGGACAAAATACTATGAAGAAGCATTTCAATTGCTTAAAGAGAAAATGATATCCGCACCAGTTTTAAGAGGACCAAATTGGGCCATACCATTCCATATCTACTATGATGCATCCAACAATGTGATTGGAGCAGTCCTCAAACAGAAGGATGGCGAGGAATTTTACGCCATCTATTATGTTAGAAAAAACTTGGCAAGATCCAAGCTCAACTACATGGTGACAGAGAAGGAGTTCCTTGCAGTTGTGCATGCCATAAACAAATTCTACCATTATATCATCGGGTATAAGGTATTTTTCCACACGGACCATGCGTCTATTAGATACTTGATGAGCAAGCTGGCCATTAACAAAATAATTATTAGGTGGCTCTTGTTACTGCAGGAATTCGACATCACAATAGTCGACAAACTAGGCAAGGACAACATCATAGCAGATTTTCTATCCAGATTGATATCGACAGACCATACAGTAGTGGAAGACCAATTTTTGGATGAACATTTGTTCACCATTAGTGAGCAAATCCCATGGTACGTAGATATAGCCAATTACTTGGCCACAAGAAGAACCTCACCTTCTCTCTCTTTTCGAGAAAAGCAGGCGGTCATAGAGAAAAGTACATCATTCCTATGAATTGATGACCTCCTATTCAAAGTAGGACGTGACCAAATTATAAGGAGATGCGTAGCAGAGCAGGAATTCTCAGAAGTCCTCAAAGTGTGTCATGATGAACCGTACAAAGTACACTTTGTAGGGAAATGAACTACCTATAAAATCCTACAAGCTGGGTACTTTTGGCCCACTCTGTTCAAGGATGCGGCTGCGTACACCAACAAGTGCGATGAATGCCAAAGAATGGGTAGACCAACCCATTGAGACAAAATGCCCCTCTAGCCTCAGGTACACCTAGAACCCTTCGATAAGTGGGGCATGGACTTCATGGGACCAATTAATCCACCTTCAATAGGGAGGAGGTTTATTTTGGTTTGTACATATTACATCACCAAATGGGTTGAAGTTCAAGCATTGAGAGATTCAAAAGAAATAACAGTCACCGATTTATTATTTGCCCACATTTTTACACGATTTGGGGTCCCTAGAGAGATAACAACAAACCAGGGGCCTCAATTTACCTCCAGGTTGATCAAGGAGCTGATGGAGCAATACAGAGTTTGGCACAATAAAAATACACCCTACCATCCATAGGCAAATGGGCAAGTGGAAGTGACGAATAGAGAAATAGAGAACATCCTGATGAAGACCGTGTAGCAACACAAAAAATATTGGGCTACATGGTTTTCGAAGGTAGTTTGGGCATATAATACCATGTGGAAATCCACCATAGGCTTCACACCCTTTCAACTGGTCTATGGGAAGAGTACGATGATGCCCATTGAATTTGAAATCAAGACATTGAGGATGACTTCAAAATTGAACTTGAGCTTGGATGATGCTCAAGAAGAAATAATTCGATAGCTAGATCAGCTGGACGAAATCTGAGTGGATGCTTTGTAGAGAACAAAAATCATACAAAAGCAAAGAAAGTGGTAGCATGATCGCCACATTAAACTGAAGCAGTTCCAAGAAGAAGAATGGGTGCTAGGAAATAAAAGGTAAATTAATGTAAATATGGATGGGATCGTATGAGGTGGTAGAGCTCATCAAGAACATGGCAATACATGTTAGAATAGTTGATGACAACAACACCGTGTTAATGGTCAATAGCCACTGGTTGTGCCCTTATAACACAACTAAAACCTTATAGGTAGAATCCAAAATAGATGTGGGGGAGACCTCATCTTGTTAGATTCGGACCAAACTCTTAAAAGGCGAAACAGTAGGCATGGAGGTGCTCACCAAAATTAGTTAATTTTGTTTTTTTCTTACGGTGTGTTTTGCAGGGATAGCACTTGCATGCAAGCTATAGGAATCCTAATCCAGGGCCTAACAGGCATGAAATACATGTAACTACCTTTATTTTTCTTTCTTTTCATTTTCTTTTTGCAGGTGGAAGACCTGACAGTACGAGGAATAGGTATCTAGTAAACCAAGCCTGATTCAGCTCAGTATTTCGACACCGACACTCATAGGTAGAAGCTGAGGCAGCGTGAAGCGAGACTGAGAAGGCTTGATCACTCTTTCCCATTCAATCACAACATGATTGCTAAGAAGAATGTGCCTTCCGTATAAAGAAGGTGCCCTGCCAGAATAAGGCACCTTCCTTATAAAGAAGGTACCCATACAGAAGAAGGCGCCTTCCTTATAAAGAAGGTGCCCCACCGAAATAAGGCACCTTCCTTATAAATAAGGTGCCCAGCTAGAAGAAGGTGCCTTCATTATAAATAAGGCGCCCAGCCAGAAGAAGGCGCCTTCCTTATAATGAAGGCACCTTCTTCTAGTGGGCACCTTCTTTATAAGGAAGGTGCCTTATTCTGGTGGGGCACCTTCTTTATAATGAAGGCATATAAATAAGGTGCCCCGCTAGAAGAAGGCATCTTTCTTATAGAGAAGGTGCACACAAATACAGTATATATATATATATAATATAGGTGCCTTCTGTGGCTGGAAGGCACCACAAAAAAAAAAAAACCCGAGGCATCTTGCACATTGGGAAGGCGCATACAGACCGAGGCACCTTCCTCATCAGGAAGGCACACCCATTCAGAAGCACCTTCTGTAGCAGGAAGGCACCATCATCAAAAAGGCATCGTCCACCATCGAAAGGCACATCCAATCAGAGGTGCCTTCCACCGCTAGAAAGCGCATCCAATCAGAGATGCCTTCCACCACCGAAAGGCATATCCATTCAAAGAGCATTGATAACATCGAGAAGGCACCATATAAGCACCTTCCACATTAGGAAGGTGTCGATGCGCCTTCCACCATTGAAAGGTGCATCTAATTAGAGAGCAATGACAACATCAAGAAGGCACCATATAAGCACCTTCCACATCGAGAAGGCGCCACATAAGCACCTTCCACATTGGGAAGGTACCAAAGAGTGCCTTTCACGTACAGCCATCACTTAAGTCTCCTATATGCCTCGATCGGAATGAAATCACCACATGAACGAGCGGCATCAGATGACCATACCCCTCCCCCGTGTCACAAATCAATGAATCAATGCTCTTCATGATGCACGAAACACCAAATAAGGTACATGCATACTAACTCAAATCTTTATATAATTATTCATAAATTATGCAGTACCAAAAAAAATATTGTCGTCATAAAAATCATATCCCCCATGGTCGAAACCGTGTGCCAATGATATGGCTTGAAAGGTGTACCCTAGAATTAAATTCTAAGGTTAGGCACCTTCCCTATAAGGAGGCACCTTCCTAAAGAAGTAAGGACAGAGAAAAAATGTAGTAGTCAGGGAAGGCACCATGGGAGGAAGGTCGAAGAATCACACGGTGAAGAAGAATGAGCCAAGTGATACGGAAGGAATCAAGGGGGTGGTAAAAACACAGTTTGAGGCTGAGGGATGGTTCGAATACTATACCCTAGTCAATCAGGGTCAGGATATGGAGGCATCCAAGGAATTAGTTGCCTCTTTGAGGGGTGACATAGCTCACGTGCGAGGGGTAGAAATTCCAATCACCCCCGAATACATCTCGCAGGTGACTAGATTACCCCTCATAGGGGAATGCATATACAAAGGTGGACTACTAAATCCGTACGCTGAAGTGCTGCTACAAGGAGAAATGTGTAGATAGATAAGGAAGGGATACCCAAAAGTAGCCTTCCCATGAATCTACAAAAGATGTTCGAGCAGGTTGCTATATTATTTACATGCATCGAGAAGTACACCCATCTGCATGATAACCATGTGCAATTTTTGAATCACTTGGTGCATGGAAGGAAGCTGAACGTGTCCTTCTACCTGGAAAATGCCCTGAAGGAAGAAGTGTCTAGGTACCAGAATGGAGCACCATATGCCTTGGCCTACCATAGGATGATATCAGCACTGGTCTGCCATGCAGAAGCACAGAGGTAGAACCCCGACGCAGAGGGAGATGGTAGCCAAGAAAGGCAACAGGATGCTATTGCCAAAATAGGGCAAGAAGAGGGAAGCCCTACAGAGGAGATGGTAAGTATCGGGCAATTGACATTGCCCTATTTTATAGAAGAAAGAGGACATTCACCAGTGCCCAAATGTATAGAGGAAAGAGGGCATTCCATAGTGCCCGAGTATGAAGAGGAAGGAGCATCGCTTATTAGTAGCAAGGTTGAGTTCTGGCCACCAGAACCAGTCCCCAAGAGGAAACGCCTATGACAACTCCTCCTCTCGACAGAAGAAGAATAGAGCGACCCAAAAGTCGATGTTGCAGCCCAAACATTTTGGGAATTGAAAAAATGGACCCCACAAGATGCAAGGACTTCTGGGAGTAATGATCAGGTCGACGCAGCCTTAGAGGAAGCATTAGAGTGGCAAACCAATTGCTGGATGGCCCAACAAATTTTGGAGGACTACCATAAAAAGCATAGAGGGGAATTGAAAGAATGAGAAATATGACTAGCCCAGCTCGAGAAGTTGGTCTAAAATTTGCGGGAGGAGAACCAGCTACTCCAAGATAGGGAAAGAAAAAGAAGGGATGCATCAACCCAAACTGACTAGGCAAAAGAGGTCCCGACGAATTCTCCCACATCTGCAGAATGAGTATTCTCTTCGGGAGAATTTTGATTGGATGATTGACAAAGCAGCCCGGAGGTAGGGGAGAATTCCTCTATTTTTGAGAGTGAAAGGGAAAGAAGTCCTACAACACCCCCTGTCATAGTCCTAAGTTATACAAAGTAGTACGAGGGCCAACAGCAACAGACAGGACCAAGGGATAAGGAAGAACTCCTAAGACCTACGGAAGGAAGAGAAGAACTTGAGGGGTCGGTATAGGACAGACAGGGGGGCGAAGAAGCACCCCCAAAGACGTCAGAATAGGTCCCCTAGAGTGAGGAGAATGCTCTAGGGACTACAGAGCAGGTCCCTCAGAGGGAGAAAGGGAAAACCCTTGTTCGAGCCACTGCATTTTCTACAGAGGCCAAAGGAAAAGGGCCCAGGACGGCTCGAAAGAAAGTGAATGTGAACTTCGTCAAGATAGAAGAAGATGAGTGGGATATGCAACCATTTGTAGAGAGGCAAAAATAGTTCAAAAGACTGCTCAAAGATATGACAACAACTAAGGATACCAAGAAGGCAACCTCGAGGATGCAGGGGGACTCTAGTATCTACATCAATCTGACAGAGGACAACCAATTTTGGGAGATTTATGGGTCATCCTGAGGATGGCCTCCCATGATAAGAAGGTACTTTGAATGATGGGGGCTATATGGTCCTGAATTGGAGGTCACTGCCATTGCAAAGGAGAATGTAGGGCTTACTATTAAAGCATCCCGATTGTACAAAGCCCAAGTATTTCATCTCAGGAGGGATAATTTAGATATCCCTATTGCAACGGTCAGACCTCCGAACACCGACCTATGGCAAGCTGTAGAAGCTGCATTTTAGGCAGCAGAGACGACGTTCGTTCAATCATCACCGATAGCGGCTAGGATGAGGAAAGCACAGCCGACAATAGCACCTGTACCTCCACATAGAAAAAGTGGAGCCACACCTCCAGATGCCAGTGTGTAGAAGAGGCAGACATAGGTTGTAGGTACAACCGGATCCACCAAGAAACGACAATGATGAGGTGTCAACAGGCTACTTGTAGTTCTGATGCCACTAGGGCATGGCATATGTTAGACATGGGGGGATGATGAGCATCAGAAATGCTCATATTTTGTATACATTTTCTTGATTATTATGATACTGTATAATAAGGATTGCATATGTTTATGAATGATTATATAATTATTTTATGAAATTATACGTGTTATCTAATTCATGTGTTTTTAGTGTATTTTTGTGGAATTGTAGTTGATTTAGTTAGATTTGGATCAGTCGAGGTCTTTTCATGGACCTGGCACCTTGTTTATTTTGAAATCAATGCAAAGAAGGTAGACGCCTTCCTCTTCTAGGAAGGCGCCAAGTGTAAGTAGGCACCTTTCTCTTCCAGGAAGACACCAAGGAAAGTCTCCTAGGAAGGCACCAATAGAAGGCCAATGCCTTCCTCCTCCAAGAAGGTTCCAAAGGAAAATAAGCACCTTCCTCTCATAGGAAGGCATCGATGGGAAGGTGCCACTAGAAGGCAAGCACCTTCCTCTCATAAGGAAGGCACCACTAGAAGGCAAGCGTCTTCCTCTCATAAGGAAGGTGCCACTAGAAGGCAAGCGCATTCCTCTCATAAGGAAGGCACCACTAGAAGGCAAGCGCCTTCCTCTCATAAAGAAGGCACCGATAGGAAGGCACCAATAGAAGGCCAGTGCCTTCCTCTTCCAAGAAGGTGCCAAGGGAAGGCGTCAACAAGAAGGCACCACTAGAAGGCAAGTGTCTTCTTGTCACAGGAAGGTGCCAATAGAAGATAAGCACCTTCCTCTTCTAGGAAGGCACCAATGGCAGTAAGACACCTTCCGCATAGAGAAGGCACCCGACATACTTAGGCACCTTCCTCATAGGGAAGGTGTCCCTGTTCTTTGCCCATTGACCAGACAAGCATGACATGGACAACAAATACTGGTGCAGTTCCAACTCTACGTCATGTAGAGTTAAATTGGGGATTGCACCGATGTATGAGAATGTCCTACCAATGCCAGGAAAAACATAAACCAATCAGTGAACATGCCACCGTTAGAAACGAATGCCAGTTTTAACAGACGTCGGTCACATTTACCAGAGTGTCTTAGTTTAGTCTGGAATGAATCGACTGTTATAACTTCTTTGTAACAAAATATTTGCGGGTGTGCTATATAAACACATGTAGACCTCTCTGAATATATAGAATATTTTTATAGTAATTATAGAGAGATATACAAAAGAAGCATTGTAATACTTTGATAATAATAATATAGTTCTAGGAGTTTCTAAGTGCGTGTTCAGCTGGGAGGAAGCTGCTGGAGCCTGGGCCCACTCCAAGTCAGTATTTCTTCCCCTATATTTTTCTTGTGTTTTCTATATTAGTTTACCATTTTTATAAGATTGTTTATTGCATTGTTATTTCCAGTATTGCAGTAGGTTTATTTCCAGGAAGGCGTGAATATTTCCTTTTTGTAGATTTAATTGTTTTTATGTAAATTATTGAGGAGTGTATGAATGATTGACGACCATTTGAAACACCCCCCAATAGTAGAACTAGTGGACTCATCTCAATTGGTATTGTAAGCAATCTTGTTCAAGACCCTTTGCAAGTTTACGAAGCTTCCTGGGTTGATAAATTAAATGCACGGGCATGTGACAAAAGTAGAAAAGAAATTAACCTTGTTTGGCCCGCAAAACTTCTCGTTATTCATCCCACAAGGTGCAACCTATAGGGGTGGCATCAGTTGAGAAGTCTTGATGATAATTCTCTAGTGGTGGTATGTTTACCATGACCAATTATTTGTTGATCATATTTCTTGTGGGGTGATAAGGAATAAAATTAATGTCTTCTCCTAACCCCAAGCTTAATCTATCTAAGGTTGCTACTAGAGAGTCATCTTGACCTTTGATGTGGTAATATAACCCAAACTTATCAATGGGAAGTTGGTACTATGGCTAGCATGGCCACTTATGTCCATGCTCATATATACCCAAACCGTAACCATACCAATGACAACGATCAAAGTAGCTTAGAGCAAATTCAGGATTAGAGAGGTAACAAAAATTAATATTGAATAGCTCATCATTGTCTTATTGTATGTCCAAAGACTTATGGGTGCAGTTTAGTCCAGCATAGATAAAGTTGGTCTCATTGGGAGGGATTCCAAGCAGAACCACTATTCCCACTGGTGGTCTTAGATATTTTGGTCACCCCATGTCTTGTGCAGACTCAATGATGGGTGTGAATGTTATGTTTTGCACAAGGTACTCTCATATCCCTGTACTTGCCAAGTGTATTGTCGCATGTGATGTGGATGATCCTATAGATGACACTGGTGAAGCGGGCTAGTATTTACTCTGCTTGATACTGGAGATATTCTTATTCAATGGGACTTGGGATTTCTACAATGGCTATAGTTAGAAATTCCTTGGGTTTTTCTTCCTCGGTCAAGGGTACCTTTAGCTTCTAATTATCTTTAGGTTTAGACATGGATGGTCTCTTAGAAGGGTCAGTTGTTTTTGGTGCTAGAGGAGGTGTCGATGTGGATGGGTCTTTTCGTATCCCTTTGTCTCTGTCATCTAGTTGTGTAGTTGGAGATGAAGGTCTTAAATACAAGTGGGTAGAAGGAATAACAAAATATTATGGAAGATCCACTTGATGGACATATTTGAATGGCTCTTCATCAACCAAAACTATGTATACTTTATCATCGTGCACACACTTGACACATTGGTGTAAAATCGAAGGCACACACTTCATATCTCTTATCTAGGGGTATCCTAGGAGGATGTTGTATTGCATGGTCCCTTCCAAGACATGACACATTACAGGGATGGTCTTATGCCCCACCTTAACATCTAGGACTATCATTCCCATAATATATCATAAAGCATCATTGAAAGTTCTTAATGTGTAGGCTCCTAGAATGATATTGGACTCGAGGATCTTAAGGTTCCCTATTGTTGTTGTTGTGATGATGTTGATTTATGAACCTGTATCGATCAAGACCCACTTAAAAGGTAAATAATTGACTAATGCAACAATGTGCATCAAAGGGTCTGGTATGGCAGTAGGTATTGTCTTAATCTCATGATCATAAAATCAAATTACAGGTTCCTGGAATTGTTGTACTTGTCCCACAAAATGAGTGAATGCATTCAAATCTTGTTGTTGGAGCTCAATTGATTTTAAAATATCCATTAAAGTCTCCCTATGATTTGGGGATTGTTGTATGAGCTCATATATAGATAGCTTGGATGGAATAATTTGTAAATTTTGTTCTAGTCTACTCTAAAAAATTGCCACAGGTCAATTTGGTGGACCTGGAAGGTTTTTTTTACCCTTGCCTTTGCCTAGGTGTAGCTGGGACATTAATGGGAGCTGCAGGAGGTGGTGGTTGACCATATTGTCTACTCCTGGTTGCTATGTTGATAATTTCAACCATCCCAACACATCCATGGATAGGTGTATCGATACGAACCTGATTGACTTGGGAAAATTGCCCTCTAGGGACCTCATGGTTGGGCAGCGGGTTTTTGTATATGCCCACATATTTGTTATCGGGAGTCAATGGGTTGTCAACTTTAAGTTCTTCCACTTCAATCATATTTTGCACCTAGTTCTTGAAACTAATGCACCCTTCGATTTCATGCCCCGATATTTTGTGATAAAGGCAAAATTGATCTTCCCTATATCCTTTTATCTTAGGATGGCTGGGATCTAAAAGAGGTACATCAGGGAATCTGATCTTCCTAGACACATCTTGCTTCTCAAAGGACTTCATATTTTTAGTGACTGCCTGGAATGTCTTTGAGGCAAGGAGTTCCTCTTCTTTCAGGACCACTCATGGTGGTAATGGAGGTAACCCTCTATCCACTTGTCTTGTTCTATTCTCTTCCCTCCTATGAGGGGATTCAGGATGTGTCTGGTCCTGATTTATCATGTTTATCCTTTCCCCACTAGTTTGATTTTGTTTATGATTTGAGTGGTGGTTTCATTGTGGGCTATCTTCTTGCCTAGTGCATCCTTCTCTTGGTGATTCAATGTGTTTATCTCTTTTGTGGTCATCACTATTTGCTTGTAAATTAATATGAGCTAGCTGCTTAGCTTGTTCTCTTAAATGCTGCTCATGTTGGTGTAAGAGCCTTTCTCTTTTTTTTTGTCATGCTCAAGAGTTTCTACTAGCTCTCACTCTTTGCGTAATTCATTTTCTAATCGTCGCACGTGGTCTGATTGTGTTGTTAAAGAAGACTCATGTTTGTCTGATTTTATTATTGTGGTTCTAATTCACAGATTTCTCAAAGGGGTTTTCATTGTTTCTTTGCTCTTGCTAGCTAGTGTGACTTGTTTAGTATTTTTACAAGTACCTCTATGATCAGACTCTGTATGCATACTACAGGGTCACTTTGAATCTTCCCTAGGTTGGGTGGTGCATTTAGAAGTAACACTTTGTGAACTTCCATATGCAAAATTTTCTATGGTCATGTTTCTGGGAGCTGACCTTAAATGGAACCGATCCAACTCATCTAATTATCTTGTTTTCCATGGCTGATCCCATGGGGTGCCATTTACTCCAATGAGATCATAATCTATTGGATCCCTTCCTATTGTGTGAGTGGTATCTTCTATTTTATTTCTATTACTGGATGTAGCTCTAGTTTCTCACCCTTCAATGGTCAAACCTATTATCAGAGTCTCATGTGAAGTTTTAGATGTTGTGACTCTTGTGTGTCTTTTTGGTGATGGAGGTTTTGTGTCCCCACCTCTTATCCATGAGGATGGGGGTGGGGAACCCTCTCATCCCTATATGAATAATTGGGTCTAGAACCCCTTTTATGTCCATGTGGGGAGGAAGATCTTGAATCCTCCTCATGTCTTTGAGAAGTTTCTGTGTGGTGAGAAGAAGGCATTGAGGGCTCCTCATGTCTCCATGATGAAGGAGGCCTTACATCCTCATTATTTTTAGGTGATTTTATTCCATGATGCGTCTCCCTAACTGGGATTTCTCGAGAACCCCCAAGAGTTGAGTTGTCACCCCTTCGACTCATGGAACTACATCCCATGGTATTATGAGTACTACAACTTCACCTATGGGTGTGTGTTGTTTTAGATTCTACCTTGGTGTTGTACCGAGGATGTTTACTTTTGGTTTTGATCATTGTGTTTGTGAATTAATCTTTTGCGTTGCAATTGGAGACATCCAAACAATATCAAGCAAGTGTTTATCTTGATTACCAATATATGTGTACCCTAAAGTCTTTGGTGTGTTTTGATGTGTTGTTGTTCTTGTCTTCTTGATATTGTTTTGGATTTAGAATGAGGAGACTCATCCATAGTAGGAATCAAGAATACCCATGCCAAACATGATTTTATCAAAAGAAACTAGGATACACTACTGAATTCCCAGTGGGAGGTTTGCCTATCTCTTCCACTCTGAACCAATGATTGTTCCAAAATTGGGAGATAGTTTAAACATGAGTAACTTAGTACCACTATAAAGAAATTCTTGATTTCATTCTAGAAAGATATAGGGGGCAAACTGATGGAAGGAGATGAATGCCAATGTCACCAAACTGAATTGAAGGTTGGTGATGAAATACAACTCCCTAATGTTTAAAATATGTGTGCATGTGTGTGGTTCATTTTAAATTTACATAAAATAAAATGCATCATACAACAAGAATGTCTCTATACTATATGCCTAATACAAATGACGTTTTAGTTTTTAGAAAGATGCATAAACTAATATGAGTTTCATTGATGTACTCTACTTTGTGTAGATATGGTCTCTAGTAGGGTCTCAAAGCAAGCAAACCAACACATGATTTCTAGCACGTTGGATTCTAGGGTAGACTTTACAAGCATAAGTCGTTGTTCCTAGCAACACCTAGTGGAAACCTAAAAAAACTCTAAAATGTGCAAGATGCAAGTTCTATCATTTCCATTCCTTAGTTTCCAAATCAACATGTGTTTTAATTTCACTGTTATAGGAAAAAAAAAGTAGATAGATGGCCATAAATCATTAGAAAAACTATACCAACCTCTAATCCAGCTCAAAGAATAGATATTATGTCCCCTGCTGCACTTCGGCTCTAGATGTTTTTGACCAGAGTGGTTGATTTCTGACCACTATTAGCAGAAGTGACTAAGATTATGGGCTATTGTAGACTAGAGCGGCTAAACCTACACATAAAAACTTGATTCAATAACCCGACATAAAATAAAAAAAAACTTGGCGGGGGTCCCATCGTGATCACCATCTGTAGAGACCTCGGGGAAGTAGAACATCGTCCACCACTCTATTTATGAATATTATTTACTTAATCATGCATTAAATTAAATATAAAACCAAAATATGAAGAAATGAATAGGTAATGCTTTTTATTACTTTTTCTCAAGTTTTATTACATATAGATCCCTCTGAGGGATTCCCTTCATTTGATACATATTTTACAAAATAGGGCATTGGATGTGTGATATCCCCTCGCAAGAGGAGATTCCTGATGATGCACACAAAAATGTATGATGGCTTATAGATACCTCCTTCCCCAGGCATATTTCCTATAGGGATCCTCTTACTTTTGTATGTTGATAAACTATCTAGTAGACCTGTAGTACTGCAAGCATGAAAACAACAACAAATGCTTAGCTATCCGAGATTGCCTCCTCAGATAAGGTTGTTAGTGATAACCCTAATGATAAACATAAATATGACCAATGACAATAGAAAATAATGCTATATGCAAGTACATGAAATAAATCAGATCTTATGCTAATGGCATGAAAGCATGTAATGAGCTAAATGAAAATATCTAATGCTAATAACCCTAGACTAGGCCTACAGGACACTATCTGAGATAGTGGCCGCTAAGATTAAAACCTATCTTTATTGCTCCAAGTCTATGGATCTAGACTTGTTTCCAATGTTTAAATGATTGCCGCTTTATCTGATGTATTGAATATCTTGTAGATGATAACCCCTCAATCGTATAACACTTTGTTGCTCCTAAAATGCGCTCTAATTTGCTCTCTGATCTAACAAGGCTTCGCTACAATAGAAGCTCTTCAAGCTTAAAAATCTCTCCAATATGATAAAATAAAGTCCTCAATTGATTCCAGCCAATCCCTTTGGTTATCTTAGGTTTGCACATTATATTGTATTGAGGTCCTAGGTTTAGATCTAAAAACCCTAGGATTGAATCCTGCATATAAACTATTTTTTAGAATGATAATTTGAGTCTTTTCCTACCCTTGAGGGCCAATTAACTGATTTCTAAATCCAGACTTGATTATTTTATGTATACTGGTTGTGAGGAGGACTACAACGTTGTCCCCTCTTGGCCTTATTGCATGAAAATTGCCACTTCTACCTGAGATTAGGTTGGTTTGATGACAAATTGCATTTTAGGGTCTAGCCATTGTCATCTACAATAGCTAGGAATTGGCCACTCTGAGATTCAACGAGCAAGATACAACCACTCTAGTTCATAGCGGCCAGGCTTGGATGGGCCAAAACTACCCCAGATGAGTGGTGACAACCACTTTTAGCACTTGGATGGGTCCAAGGTTTAGTCACATGATCTATGAATGTGCCCATGTGAGTAGTTCTCCTAAACACGACGTATTTTAGGTGTCTATAGCTACACATCCACATTAGATCATCCTCTACCCTTTTTGCCCCAATAGTACTTTTATCATAAAGATACCTACTCACTGGTATCATGTTCATCACCACTAACTACATCATCCACCACATGGATCAGCCTCCATGGATGTTGTGTCACAAACTAAGAGTCATAGTATGTAGTCATCTCTGCATCATCTTCATCGAGGATATCAACTACCGCATCATATGCTGCATTGTCAACTATCAAAAAGTCTAGAGTGACTAGAATACTGAGTTCATCATCCCATTGCCTGTACATCCTAGGAGCATCTGGAACTCCCTGTACCATCCCAAAATGCCTCATCACCCATGAGAACTAGATGAACTCCATATCTCACCCATGGCTCCCAACCACCCACCTACCTCACCTTACCCACTGAAGCTATGCTACATCATCATTTCAAGTTAGACCTCACCAAGGTTACCAACATATATCACTACTAGTCAAACCACTCAGAATATCCCGATACTCCTCAATACTACAAACATGATGAGTAGGAGAAGTCTCTTCATTGGTTCGCTAGCAAAGAGTACAATAAAGTGAGTGATCCCAATCACAAGGTAGAACCTCTGGATGAACAACTTTTATGTGCTTCCATACCAATAGTTGAAGCACCAAACTACACCTGAGCCCTTTTTTCTCCTACCTCTTCACCTCATAAAGCTTTATATACAATTGACATAGAAGAGGAGTCCATGCATAAACCTGAGGCTCAACCACCAAGTACAAAACAAGTTCCACCTGGTTCCAAGGGAACCTTGAGCCCATAATTTTAGGCAACAACATGTTGTCTACTATGTACATCATAAAGATCTATAGTACCCCCAAATTCTCATCCTTATATATATAAAGATAAGGGATCCCACCCTTGCTACAATCTGCATCCCAATCATCTCCATATATAGGCCTCAATGACTCCTTTTTTTGGGCCACCATGACTGGTTAACCCTGGATAGGAACATGGAAGATGTGGTACACATCCTCTAAGGTGAAATTCAGCTCCCCTATCGAAATTTGAAAAGAACCCTATTAGAATCCCATATTTCAACTAATGTAGACAACAACTCCTCATCTTCTCAATCTCCACTCGTCTACAACTAGCTAACCCCATAGTTCCCAACAGCTTCCAATCATCCTTTTTGAGGGCTTTCAGCACCTTGGATATAGTGTGGGGCCATAAATATCACGCAGTAATAAATTTAACTTGAAAGCACAAACAAAGATCAAATCAGTACATTTTCAAAAAAAACATATTCCATGCAGTCAATTCCAAAAAAAAAATCACAAAAACATTGCATTTACCAAAAAAAAGCATATCATTTAGCATTGGCATTGCATTTCAAAAAAACATTATTTAGCATATTCATGCATTAAAAAAAAAAAAAGCAAAAATTTCACCTTCCCATTTTTGCATTTTAAAAAAATATACACACATCATCCACATATTCATTAAAAAAAAAACACATCATTTAGCATATATATTTCAAAAAATAAAAATAAAAACATAAACATACAAAACAACAAAAGCAAAAAAAAAAAAAAACAAAAACAAACACAACAAAACAAAGAAATAAACCTAAACTAGAGTTTAGGGCACCTACCTCAGCGTAGCAGACTCTTTCTTCCACTCCAGCCGAGCCTCTAGCTCCAATGCCTGCACTTGCTCCAATCATTTCAATAGCATCCATCTCTCACTATCACTTCTCAAAATACCAAAAAAATTAAACCACAAAAATGAAAACTAAAATACCTCCTCTATTTATAGTTGCATTTTGTGGTGGAAACTGCATGCCCATGTTTTTTTGAGTGCATGAAACCACGCACCCGTAGTTGGTAGGGCTAACCACAGATGCACGATTATGGGAAGGGGAAATCACATTCACATGGTTAAGTAAAATAAAAAATAATACCACCCCAAAAAAACCAAATCCATCATGTTCATCAGATCACATCATGCATTTTTACAAATATCATCATCATCATTCAATGCACCTCGTATTTAGTGACTTACCCTACACACCAGGTGGTTGCAGTGACTACCAATCCATCCAATCTTGTTAGATGAGTCGTTCACCATAAGGACACTTATCAACACCATCATTGTGGCATTAAATTAGCTAGGTCCCTCAATATTTGAACTTGGTTGTGTTTAATCAAATTTGCACAAGGTTATCCTTAAGCCATATCTATTGAGTATAAAAGTTAAAACCAATCAAATAAATATTTGGTAATAACCATAATAACTTGATGGGGCCTTTGAGCTCACAAATATAGTTGATGGTTTTACCACAATATTTTGCACATTACCGAAACCAAAGGTAAATTCACAACAACACAAACAATCCCAAACTTGGGGCATCAAGTTGATCAAAATGTCATACATTTGCATTTACAATTCACATAATTCAATAATCCACCTCCTTTCAACATCCACACTTGGTCAATTGGCTCATGGATTTCATTCTTCACCCATTCGCCAATTGAGAGGGTAACCAAACAAATTAAATTTTTTAAAAATCATTCGTTCTTGTGCATCGAGAAGATTTGATTTCATTCATCCAATAAAGATAGGTGTTATGGGTTTTTATATCATGTCGTGATTCACACAACAAGGTATAAAAAGGGGTATCTATAGACACCAAAACCTAGGCATATAAAAAAAAACATTTGGCACCCCACATCAAATCCTGCATAGTAAAATTATATACCTAATTTTAGACTTAGGTGTATAAAATCCTGTACATTATCCTATTTTCTAGATATATTAAATTTAGAAAATTAGCCTAGGATACCCTGCCTACCCATTAGACATGTTTCCTAGTCACCTCACCAACATCCCTTGCCACATCTCACACACCCTTGTCCCTTTGTCCCTTCACATGGGATATCCCCTATACTTCACTCCACTTGCAACCACATCACCCTAGTTAGGTGAGACACTCTGCGTGACTCACGCTAACTACCCCCTCCATTTGGTAGCTCTAGATTACCACTTGATATTTTTGGCTTGCCACCTCCCATTTCCCTCCAAAATTTTAAGGGACCTATAAAAGCACCTTCACCCCATCAAACAAATGAGTCTGATAATAGGTACCATCAGGCTATCATAATAGCACTAGGAGTTCGCACACATATCGAGGAAACCTAAGATCTAAAGTCTGAAGTCATATTTTAGATCATTCTACCACTCAGTATAAACCACATGTCCATGGTTACAGAATTAAAACCACACTTGCACAATTTCTCCACCACCCGTGTGCAGTTTACCAGTCCACACAATGCGTCTGCAATTTCTCAAAAGCAAAAAAACATCACGAACATGATTAATAAGTCTTTGATTTCAGTAAGGCATTTAGTTTATTTTTTCCATATTTTATGCATTAGATGTTTCTTCAGGTAGGGTTTGTAGCAGTATTTTATATCTTGATCAATATGTGCTACTAAATCTTGTCTAGTTTTTGTGTGTGTAGAAAACAGGTATCTTGGAGAGCTTCTGAAGGTGGAGGGGTCCCCTCATTGAATACCAGAAGCCCACTCACCCCTTTGAAATTGTAGTGGAAGAATGAAGGACACCAGTTGATTTACTTGGAGATCCTGACATTATTATTTAAACATTTGTATCATATATCATTGTAACATTAACCTTAATACATTTGGGGTAATTCAAGAAGTATTGTAACATTGGGAGATTTAGGCTCCCCTATTTTGATATAAAAAAGACATTACTTTTATTACAAATGCAAGTGTTCATTTGTGTGTATTTGTTTCAGTGTTAATTATTTTGCTACACAATGAGAGAACCTTGAGCTCAAAAGGAAACACTACCTCAGATCTATATACCAAGACATATGTTAAGGCACCTATGGAAGTATGCACACTAGTGCGATAGGCCCATAAGATAGGATAAAGTTGGATATGTCAGTCATGATTGGTCTTACTAACCAACTTATTCAAGATCCTGATCAAGGACTTGTTGGATGCTTTGGCTTGTACATTACCATGAGGGTAGTAAGGAGTTAACCATTTGTGTTGAATTTTGTACTTAACATAAATATTATAGATATCCTTATTCTTGAAAGGAGTGTCATTGTTAGAAACAATCATCGGAGGAATCCTGAACCTACAAAGAATATGGTTGAAGATGAAATTGGAAATCTAAGTTCTAGTAACCATATCCTGGGGTATGGCTTTGACCCATTTAGTGAAGTACTCAATCATTGTAATGATAAAATTATGACCATCAAATGACATTGGGTTAACCTTCCCTATAATTTCCAATTCCCACATGGAAAATGGCCAAGGTGAAGAGATAACCTAAAGGTCTTGAGAAGAAGCATGAACAAGATGGTCGTGGTACTAAAATTTACTGCAGCAAAGAACCTAGTGTTGAGCAAGGTGCAGCAACAATATTGTCATTGTTGTCAACACAGTCAGATAGATCTGTTGATGCAGTGGACAGGAAGTTCAAAAGCTATTCAGATACAAAAGATAGGAGTTCAAAGGTTATTCAGAGTATGTACAGTGATTTTCCAAGAAGACCGAAGTGACCCATATGCAAAAGATCAAAGAAAAAAGACAAGTAAGAAAAGTGTCGCGATATCACGACATATACAGCAGACAAGAAAAACTATCACGATTTCATGACATGTTGGAAGAGAGAGAAAAAGCAAGAAAAACTGTCACGATTTCATGACATGTTGGAAGAGAGAGAAAAAGCAGGAAAAACTGTCATGATTTCGCGACATGTTGGAATAGAGAAAAAGTAGGAAAAACCTTCACGATTTCACGACATGTTGGAAGAGAGAGAAAATGCAGGAAAAACTATCACGATTTCACGACATGTTGGAAGAGAAAAAGGCAAGTGGAAAAACTGTCACAATTTCACGACATGTTGGAAGAGAGAAAAAGTAGGAAAAACTGTCATGATTTTGTGACATGTTGGAAGAGAAAAATGCAAGTGGAAAAACTATCATGATTTCACGACATGTTGGAAGAGAAAAAGAAAGCAGGAAAAAGTGTCACAATTTTGTGACAAGTTTGAAGAAAGAGAACAAGTAAGAAAAGTGTCACGATTTTGTGACATGTTGCATTTTTGCGACTAAAATAGGAGAGAGAAAGTAAGTTTGAAAAGTGTCATGATATCACGACATGTCGCATTTTCACGACAAAAGAAAGAGAGGAAGCATACGGAGGCAGAACTGTCATGATTTCACGACAAAAGCAGAAAGCAAGACTTTGAAAGCAGAAGTGTCGCGATTTCACGACAAAAGCAAAGAAGTAAAGTACGAAAGTAGAAGTGTCACGATTTTGTGACAAAAGCAAAGAAGAAGACTTCGAAGGCAGAAGTGTCACAATTTCGTGACAAAAGTAGAGAAGAAGACTTCGAAGGCAAAAGTGTCATGATTTCGTGACAAAAGCAAAGAATCTAAGTATGAAAGCAGAAGTGTTGTGATTTCACGACAAAAGCAAAGAAGAATATTTCGAAGGTAGAAGTGTCACGATTTCATGACAAAAGCAAAGAAGCTAAGTACAAAAGCAGAAGTGTCATGATTTCACGACAAAAGCTAATTTGAAGACTATGGAGGCAGAAGTGTCGTGATATCACGACAAAAGCAAAGTCGAAGTCTATGGAAGCAAAAATGTCATGATATCACAATAAAAGAAAATACGAAGTCTATGGAGGCAAAAATGTCATGATATCATGAGAAAATAATAGAGAAAGTGTACGAAGGTGAAAGTGTCATGATATCGTGACATGTATTTTCGTGACAACAACAATAAAAGAAGCTATAGAGGCAGAAATGTCATAATTTCATGATAGGTCATAAATGTGCAAGTCAAAAAGGAGAACCCGACTGAAATGAGAAGTATGACAATGGATCGACATCACTATGAAATTTACAGGGGCAGTTATAGAGTGATTTCATACTATTGAAATACGAGCGATCAAAAGTTAGTATTGCGGTTACAGGGTCTGTCCAGAATGAAATCATCAAGCGATGGACAAACCAAACATATTCTTGAGTTGAAGCCGACGAAGACCGATGACAACAGACTAAAATTAGGGTTTACAGTTGCTCTAAAAGCCGATTAAGATTAGAATTTACAGCCAACTAAGATTAAGGTTTTCATCATAAAAATATTGTTATAAAAGGAGGGCTATTTGGAGAATTGAAAAAGTGTCGAAGGTGTGTGAAATACGGTCATTGTGCACAAAGAGCAAGTCATATTGAATCGTGCTAAGTGTGAAATTCGTAAAGAGAGTAGAGTGCACAAAAGGGAGAAGATGATCGTAAAGTTTGACTGTAACAAAGCAGAGTGTGTGAAGTGATTGTGCAGAGAGAGTAGAGTGCATAGAGAATGCAAAGGTGAAGAAGACCAGTCAGGGTCTTGCAAAAGCAAAGATAAATAAGGGGTTGGTGCTCCTTTCTGTTGATGTAGATAAATAAGGGATTGGTGCTCCTTATAGTGGGTGCTGGTAAATTGATTGTAAAGTTGGTGCTTTGCAAATTATGGATTTAGATGGTAGTCCAAGCAGTCAATTTTTGAGGAGTAGCCACATTGGTGAACCTCGTTAAATCTTGTGTTGTGTGATGCTCTTTTGTTATACTTGTTGTATCTAGTAATAAGTTTTAATTACTGTGATATTAAGAGCTATAAATTTAAGTTTATAGAGCTACACTGATTCACCCCCCCTCTCAGTGTCATTATAAGACTAACAATTGGTATCAGAGCTAAGTTTCTATACAAGCTTAACTGGCTAGGGTGATCTTGGAAGTAACACAATGGTAGATGGTGAAGGCTTCTCATCAAACAAAGCACCATTGTTTGACGGATCTAATTACGCATTCTGGAGAATCAAGATGCAGACATATATTTGTGCTTTAGGATACGACATCTGGGATTCAGTAGTTAGTGGATACACAATACCCATCACTCCTCCAAAAGAGGTTGACAAAAAGAAACTGTTTGAAAATAAATCAAAAGCAAAGAATGCTATCATGTGCGGATTAGCAAACAATGAACTAGTAAAGATCATGAGCTGTAAAACAACAAAAGAAATATGGGACAAATTGAGGATTATTCATGAAGGAGACGATAAGATCAGGGAGGCCAAGTTACAGATACATCAAGCTCAGTTCGAAGCATTAAATATGAATGACGATGAAAACATTGAGGCATATATGCTGAGAGTTAATGGAATCATTAATGTGATTAAAGGACTCGACGAGGATATCGAAGACTCTACCATCGTGAAAAAGGTATTAAGATCTCTTCCTCAAAGGTTTGATTATAAAGTCTCAGTGATAGAAGAAGCTAAAAATCTAAATTATTTTAGTATAGATGAGATGTATGGTTCTTTGACTGCATATGAGATGAGGATAGGAAGATCTAAACCCATAGAAAGAGAAGCTACTTTTAAAGCCCATAAAAATATGAAAGCAAAACAAGAATTCAAGGAAGAAGAGACATCATATGAAATGGAAGCAAACTTCGTTCGAAAACTAAAAAGGGGAAAAGGAAAATACAGAGGAAAGTTACCGTTTAAATGTTTCAATTGTGGAGGCATTGGGCATGTTGCAGCTAAATGTCCACTTAATGAGAAGAACAAAAGTTATGAAGGATCACACCAAGAAAGAAGTGACTGGAAGAAAAAATCAAATTTCAGAACAGACAACTTCAAGAAGAAAAGTTTCATCTCCAAGAATGTTAGTTCATCAGAAGACAAATCCAATGAGGATTCTGAAAAGGAAACAGGTGAAGCTCTTTTCATGGCACTCAAAGAATAAAAAATAGAAAAATAACAAGAATGTGATGAAGAAGAAATTGATGCAGAAGTAAATTTGGAAGAGGAACTAATTGCAGCTTTGGATGAATTGAAGATAGAAAGAAAAAAGAATAAGAAAATTTCAAAAAGGCTTGAGGATGCAAATGAAATCATAACCAGTCTGAAAGTACAGACAGAAGAATACAAGAAAATATCTAAAGATCTCAAAGTACAAATTACCATGAAAATAGATTATTGCTGCAAACTAGAAGAAGAGAATGTTGGTTTACGGATGCAGATAGAAGAGATGAATCACAAAATTAGTTGCTATCACAAACACGAAGAAATTTCTATGAATCCGGATAAGATTATAAATGACCAAAGGCCTGTAGGCATCAAATTTGGTCTAGGTTTCATCGAAGGAGAATCATCAAATGGATCAAAGGTCAAAAATGTAGAATCCATAAAGAATGAATATAAGAAACAGGTTGATCAAGGAAAAACATCTCATACAAAAGAAAGCAATAATGCCAGGCACGAAAGAAGAATTGACAATGATGGATTCACCAATGTCACACATCAAAGAATAAGAAGACCTATGGCTCCTACGACAACATGGCAAAGACCATCACCTAGGTTCAATTATCCCTTTTCTGGTTTCTGTTTTAAATGCAATGGCTATGGACATAAAATCTCAGACTGCAAATATAATGTAAGACCAAGGAATTTCACTAGTAGAAATGCTTTTTCTCCTTTGATGAATTATATAGTAGAATGTTATAACTGTCATAATTTTGGGCACATTGCAAGAAACTGTAGAAGTACATTTGCATCAAATCAGTTTCAAGGAAGAAAATTTCAACCAAATAGGATGAGACAAAATAGAAAACTTCCCAAAAAACGTGCACAAGCTATTGATAAGGGAGAGGCAAAACAAGAGCCCAAAACTACTATCAAAACGGAGTGGAAAGCAAAAAAGCGACTTAAGGAAGAAAAGGAATCCTTAATCGTACAAACAACATTTAAAACACAGAATAAATATGTACCATGGATACTTGATAGTGGATGCTCCAGTCATATGACAGGTGACAAACAAAAATTTGAGAAGTTACAAAAATATGAAGGTGGTTCAATAAAGTTTGGAAATAATTATGGAGCTAAGATAGTTGGCAAAGGTTCAGTTAAAATTAGTGACAGAAAAATTAAGTCAGAAGAAGTCTTGTTTGTGGATGGTTTGAAACATAACTTGTTGAGCATAAGTCAAATTTGTGATAAAGGTCATGAAGTAGTTTTTATGAAGCAGGGTTGTGAAGTAAGAAAAACAAATAGTGAAAAATTGATAGCAACTAGATCAAGGACATATGGCAACCTGTACACGCTCTCAGAGACTTCAGAAGGAGCTTGTTTTATTGGAAAAGAAGAAGAAAATTGGTTGTGGCACAAGAGACTCGGTCATATCAGTTTTGATAATCTAGTAAAAATTAGCTCAAAAAGGGCGATGAGAGATATTCCCACCATCGACAAACACTGCAAACAACATTTGTGCTTCATGCCAAAAGGGGAAGAAAACTAGAGTTACATTCAAAACAAAAGAGTACTACACAAGAAAACCTTTGGAACTAATACACACTGATTTATGTGGACCCATGAGAACACAAAGCATAAATGGTGACAAATATTTTATGTTGTGCATTGATGACTATTCCAAAATGACATGGATATTTTTCTTGAAGCATAAATCAGAAGCTTTTGAAATGTTAAAGACTTTCAAAAACCATGTTGAGAATGAAACAGGAAAGATGATCAAATGTTTAAGATTAAATAGAGGAGGAGAATTCATTTCAGAGGAGTTTGTAGAGTACTATGAAAAATACGGTATTAAGAGACAGTATTCAGCAGCCAGGACACCTCAGTAGATTGGAGTGGTAGAAAGAAAGAACAGGATAGTGCAGGAAATGGCACGGACTATGTTGGCTGAAAGTAGAGTAGTAGAAAATTTTTGGAAAGAAGCATTCCATACTGCGGTGTATATCCAAAATAGGTACATGCTGAGAACACATGAAAGCAAAACTCCTTATGAGTTATGGTTTGGTAAAAGGGCAATAGCAAAATACCTCAAAGTTTTTGGCAGCAAGTGCTACATCAAAAGAACTAAAGATAATCTTGGTAAGTTTGAAGATAGAGCAGATGAAGGTATTTTTGTTGGTTATTCATCAAAAAGAAAATCTTACAAATGCTACAACAAGAGGCTAAAGAAAATTGTGGACAGTGCCGATGTTAAATTTTATGAAGGTAGAGAACAAGTAATTAGCTATGAAAAGAACTACCTAATGTATGAAGATGTTATTGAAGGAGACGAGGAAAACGAAATGGAAAAGATACAAAAAATTGACTCAGATGATTTAAGTTGTGATTCAAAAGTGGAAGAAAATAAGAAATTCAAAATAGGCAGCTGACAAAAAAATCATCCTAGAGAGCAAATAATTGGAGACCCCAAAGTTGGTGTTCAGACAAGAAGAGTAGTAACTACTCTCTATTATCCAGCATTGAGCCCAAAAATGTTGCTAACGCAAGCAAAGATGAAAGTTGGATGAAGGCAATAAATGAAGAATTAGATCAGATCGAGAAAAATGAAACTTGGGAGTTAGTACCTAGACCTACAAATAAAAATATAATTGGTACTAAATGGATTTTTCGAAACAAATTGAATGAAGACGAAAAGGTAGTCAGAAATAAAGCAAGATTGGTATGTAAGGGTTATGCACAAGTTGAAGGCATTGACTTTGAGGAAAATTTTGCACCAGTAGCTAGACTAGAGGCAATTAGAATGTTTCTAGCTTTAGCAGTCTACAAGAATTTCAAATTTTATAAAATGGATGTGAAATCAGCATTTTTGAATGGGAAACTTGAAGAAGAGGTTTATATTGAGCAACCAGATGGTTTCCAACTTGGTGATGATCCCAACTTGGTTTACAAGATGAAGAAAGCATTATATGGCTTAAAACAGGCACCCCGAGCATGGTATGCAAGGCTAGAAAACTATCTCACTCAACAAGGGTTTAAGAAAGGTATGGTGGATAGTAATTTGTATATCAAAACAAAAAATGGGCATCTTATTATTCTTGTTGTATACATAGATGATATCATATTTGGCAGCAACAAAGATGAGTCGTGTAAAGATTTAGCAAATAAGATGCAGAAATAATTTGAAATGTCAATGATTGGTGAACTTTCGCATTTCCTCGGGTTGCAAGTTAATCAAAATAAGAAGGGCATATTTATTTCTCAAGTTAAATATGTGAAAGAGATGTTAAAAAAGTTCACAATGGAGGATTGTAAGCCAGTTAACACTCCCATGACAATAGGTTGCAAGTTGAGCAAGGATGATAAATCTCCACATGTTGATCAAACCATGTACAGATATATGATTGGGATCTTACTTCACCTGAAAGCTACCAAACCAGATATTTTGCAGGCAGTATGCATGGTAGCATGATTTTAGGCTAATCCCAAGGAGACTCATGTGACAGCAGTGAAGAGGATTCTTTGGTACCTCAAGGGTACTATGGAGTATGGGTTATGGTATTCGAAAGGTAAAGACTTCACCATTATTTTGTATTCAGATGTAGATTGGGCAGGATGTGTCAATGATAAAAAGAGTACCAATGGAGGTGCATTCTATCTTGGAGATAGATTGGTCGCGTGGCACAGTAAGAAACAAGAGTCAGTTTCTTTATCGACAGTAGAGGCAGAATATATTGCAGCAACAACATGTTGTATGTAGGTATTGTGGATGAAACAAACCTTGAAAGATCTTGGTATTAGATTTAGTGAGCCAATATCAGTTAAGTGTGATAACATCAGTGCCATTAACATCTCCAAGAATCCAGTTATGCATTCACGCATAAAACACATTGCTATCAGGTATCACTTTTTGAAGGAGAAAGTTGCGGAAGGTGAGGTTAAGTTGGATTTTGTTCCAACTATAGAGCAAGTAGCGAGATATCTTCACAAAACCATTGCCCAAGGAAGTTTTTGAGTACCTTCACAATAAATTGGGAGTGGTCACACTTCCCAAGAATTGACTAGCTACAAGGATCACATTCTCAGGGGGAGCATTTAAGTATTTGATTATCTTTTTGTTCATGTTCATGATTTTTGCTAAGTGTAATAAATGTTGCTTGAGAATGTTGTGCAGGACTCAGGGGGAGTTTGCAGTAGCCCTTTGGTATTATTGTCAAAGGGGGAGAAGAGTTATAGGAAATTGCATGTGTTGCCAACAATTCCAAAGGGGGATATTTTTGAGCAAGGTGCAGCAACAGTATTGTCATTGTTGTCAACACAGTCAGATAGATCTGTTGATGTAGTGGACAGGAAGTTCAAAAGCTATTCAGATGTAGAAGACAGGAGTTCAAAGGTTATTCAGAGTATGTACAGTTATTTTCCAAGAAGACCGAAGTGGCCCATATGCAAAAGATCAAAGAAAAAAGACAAGTAAGAAAAGTGTCGCAATATCGCGACATATACAATAGGCAAGAAAAACTATCACGATTTCGCGACATGTTGGAAGAGAGAGAAAAAGTAGGAAAAACTGTCATGATTTCGTGACATGTTGGAAGAGAGAGAAAAAGCAGGAAAAACTATCATGATTTCACGACATGTTGGAAGAGAGAAAAAGCAGGAAAAACTGTCACGATTTCGTGACATGTTGGAAGAGAAAAAGGCAAGTGGAAAAACTGTCATGATTTTGCGACATGTTGGAAGAGAGAGAAAAAGCAAAAAAATAGTCACGATTTCATGACATGTTGGAAGAGAAAAAGGCAAGTGGAAAAACTGTCATAATTTTGCGACATGTTGGAAGAGAAAGAGAAAGCAGGAAAAAGTATTGCGATTTCGCGACAAGTTCAAAGAAAGAGAACAAGTAAGAAAAGTGTCGCGATTTCGTGACATGTTGCATTTTCACAACTAAAATAGGAGAGATAAAGTAAGTTTGAAAAGTGTCGTGACATGTCACATTTTCATGACAAAATAAATAGAGGAAGCGTACGGAAGTAGAACTATCATGATTTTGCGACAAAAGCAGAAAGCAAGACTTCGGAAGCAGAAGTGTCATGATTTCACGACAAAGCAAAGAAGTAAAGTACAAAAGCAGAAGTGTCACGATTTCACGAAAAAATTAGAGAAGAAGACTTCGAAGGTAGAAGTGTCACAATTTCATGACAAAAGCAGAGAAGAAGACTTCTAAGGCAGAAGTGTCGTGATTTCATGACAAAAGCAAAGAAGCTAAGTACGGAAGTAGAAGTGTCACGATTTTGCAAAAAAAGCAAAGAAGAAGACTTCGAAGGCAGAAGTGTCATGATTTCATGACAAAAGCAAAGAAGCTAAGTATGGAAGTAGAAGTTTCATGATTTTGCGACAAAATCTAAGTTGAAGACTACGGAGGCAAAAGTGTCACGATATCGCGACAAAAGCAAAGTCAAATTCTATGGAAGCGAAAATGTTGTGATATCATGACAAAAGAAAAGATGAAGTCTGCAGAGGTAGAAATGTCATGATATCGTGACAAAAGAATAGAGAAAGCGTATGAAGGTGAAAGTGTCACGATAGTGCAACATGTATTTTTGCGGCAACAACAACAAAAGAAGCTACAGAGGCAGAAATGTCATGATTTCACGACAGGTCGTAAATGCGCAAGTCAAGAAGGAGAACCCGACTGAAATGAGAAGTATGACAGTGGACCGACATCACTACGACATTTACAGGGGCAGTTACAAAGTGATTTCATACTACTAAAATATGAAGAGTGATCAAAAGTTAGTATGGTAGTTACATGGTCTGTCCAGAATGAAATCATCAAGCGATGGACAAACTGAACATCTTTTGAGTTGAAGTCGATGAATAGCAATGATAGCCGACTAAAATTAGGGTTTATAGTTGCTCTGAAAGCCGACTAAGATTAGGATTTATAGCCAACTAAGATTAGGGTTTTCATCATAAAAATATTGTTATAAGAGGAGGGCTATTTGGAGAATTGAAGAAGCGTCGAAGGTGTGTGAAATATGGTCATTGTGCATAGAGAGCAAGTCATGTCAAATCGTGCTAAGTGAAAAATTTGCAAAGAGAGCAGAGTGTGCAGAGAATGCAAAGGTGAAGAAGACCAGTCAGGGTCTTGCAAAAGCAAAGATAAATAAGGGGTTGGTGCTCCTTCTGTTGGTGCAGATAAATAAGGGGTTGGTGCTCCTTACAGTGGGTGCTGATAAATTGATCGTAAAGTTGGTGCTTTGCAAAGGCTGGATTTGGATGGTAGTCCAAGCGATCAATTTTTGAGGAGTAGCCACATTGGTGAACCTCATTAAATCTTGTGTTGTGTGATGCTCTTTTTTTATACTTGTTGTATCTAGTAATAAGTTTTAATTGCTGTGGTATTAAGAGCTATAAATTTAAGTTTATAGAGCTACACTGATTCACCCCCCCTCTCAGTGTCATTGTAAAACTAACACCTAGTCTCATGTATCTTTCTCCATGGAAGGCCAATAATACCCCATTCTAAGGAGTTTTTTTGTAATACCATTGCCTTTGAAATGTCCTCCATATGAACCTTCATGAGCTTCACTAAGAGAAATTCAGGCTTCATTGAACTTAAGACATCACAAGAGGATACCTTCAAAATACATCAATACAAAGCATTATCGATTATGATGAATTGACACACTCTTTTGAGAAAAATACTACACTTATTTTGATCTAAACCACCGAGTATCAAACCATCCTTAAGGAAATTCAAGATATCGGTATACCATGTGATGAGTGATTATTTGGCATATATTTTTGTAGTAGATTGTTTCATTTTTTTATATTTAATTTGTAATTATAATATATTTTAAGGTAGTTGTTCTGTTTATTTATGTGTATTATCAGTAAAAAGATGAATGCAGATAAATCTGATAAATGTGTGCATTTTATGTAAAATACGTTCGAGTTATGGGTAATTACACAAGAAAGTATTGAAGGGTATTCCACAGATGCATGATGCAGCAACACAAGCCTTAGGATATACCTTGAATGTGAGAATATTGATGTAAGGACAAAGGATTAAGGAAAATTTAAGCACAATGATAGAACAATGGCTGATTACTATTACGAATATGGTAGCTGAAGTATGTTACAAAAGATAGTTATTGAAGTATGTTACATAAGGTAACTACTAAAGACTGTTACCAAAGAGAATTCTTACTAGTAGTTACCGAAGAGAGTTGACTAACATTGTATGCCACATCAACAACAACAAGGCATTCTCACATGGCAATAAAGGATTATAGTCAGCTTAGATTAAGTTGACTTATTGAGGATATTGTGATTAATAGTTATTATCACTTTATTCCGTAAACATTGTTTAATTGAAATATTATTAGGTTGATTAGATTTAGACGCAAGATTGTTATACCTTTTTCGAGAATAAAGGACATGATTATATTGTACATCTTGTGAAATATTCAAAATTAGTATAGTATTGTTAAGTGTGTTTATAAAATACCACTTGGACCACTTAGGATGTTTACTGAGTCCAAGTAGAATTAGGAATTTCATTAGTTTAGATTATTTTTGTTAGTGCATAGTTGTCGCATTATCAAGTCCACAACTCCACATGGCAAAATATGTGGAAGAGTATTATTCAAAATTGTCCAAGTCATAATATAAATTACATAGGGATACCTTTGAAAAGGTCTAATGTTGAAAATTTTAATGGAGAAATGTCTAATGTCTAATCTACAAAAAACTGTACAATTTCTAAAGATTTGCGCTAGCATGTACATTTGAATTTCCAGCAATAAAAGTAGTACTTCATTCTTTGCATATGGTAACTGTGTCATTTGTATTTACTGCTTAATTTATTTTATGTAGTTGTAACTTTACATTCTTGCATTGATAGAATAAAATAATGTTAGCAATAGTTATATATTTTGGTTACTGATATAAAGTAAACTAGGGGAGAAAGACTTACACTATCTTCTAAGAGGCAGGGCCCACTCTTACAGCCAGTCCCTAAGCTCTCGATCCTACAGTAGGTTAGAAATAGTTAATTAACCTTAGAATAGTTCAATAAAAATAATTACACGAGGATCCTCAACAATAGATAAATTCATTAATAGATCAATTCATCAATAGGTAATTATCATACTTACTATAGAAATCATAAATTACATTCTGTTTTGATTCTTGCATAATTTAATTTCTATCTATTACTTTTTTGCAAACACCTAAAACTGAAAGAGTTTTGAATTAAGCTTAGAATTGATCCCCATGACACAATCTATACTGGATTCCTACTCTTTAAATCTAACCTTGATTTACCCTCAAATTGATAAATTAAATGTAAGCTATTATAGCCGATCATTTTGGTACCGTTGCTAGGGAGAGTAGCGTCATAGTGGTTAATCAGAAAAATTGTTTGGTAGTGCAAAAATGTGAGGTTTACTTGTATGTGGAAAGAGATACATATGAGTCCTTTGCATGCATATGAGTCAGAGTGGCACGAGATGGTCCCAACAAGTCCTTTTGTTCGACGTTGCTAGGTTCATTTCTCTTGAGGAATTAGTTTTACTGCTTTCTTAATTAGAATTTCAATTTTTGCAAATTTCAATTTCTACAAATTTTATTTCATGCACATTCTATTTCCTTCACATTTCATTTCCTAAACATTTTATTTCCTGCACATTTCATTTCCTGTAAATTTCTGCTTTGGGTAATTATTATTGCTTAGTTTGACTTAGGACCTATGAGAAAAATAGGAAGTAGGTATGCCTGAGTGAGACACACATACTGAAATAGACCTAAACTTGGCTTAGGACCCTGTCAAAAGTAGGAAGTAGGTATGGTTGAGTGACACAACCATAGTGAAACCCTCCTAATAATCAAAGAAACAATAATAGTTTATCTTTTATTTCAGAAAATTTAATTTCTTGCAAATTTTCCAGTTTTGGGTGATTACTATTGTTTAGTTTGACTTAGGACCTATGAGAAAATCAAGAAGTAGGTATACCTGAGTGAGACACACATACTAAAATAGACCTAAAATTTGGTTTAAAACCCTTTCAGAAGTAGTAAGTAGGTATGGTTGACTGACACAGCCATAGTGAAACCCTCCTAAACAATCAAACAAACAGTAATAGTTTAATCTTTTATATTCAGTAAATTTTACTTTTCTAGCAGTATTTCATGTTGCTCCTAATGTGCTAAGATTAGTTGTATAAAAATTTGTAGGAATGCAAGTCACATCTAATTTTAGCAAAACATTAGGATTATTGTGAAATTTTATTTAAACTGTTCCATGTTATATTAAAGATAGTTATAAACTCAATTTTTGTGATTTGTATCTAAACTTGACAGCAATGGGATTAAAAATAGAAAAATCAAAATCAAAACCCAAAAAAATGTTAGAATAATATATCATATATATCATATCCTAAGTTGTTACTAGGATAATCTGTGTGGTTGAGATTAACTCAGTTTATTATGATCCAATGCTGAGGAGTACGAGGACCTGCACATTTTTTTTGACTTAGAGGTAAAAGTGGTTTAGGTTGCGGCAGATGTAATGAAGTATTTTACTATGGTGGCCCCAATGTTAGATGGCACATAGAGCAGAAAGGAGGCTATGGAGAAGCTTAGGAAAAAGGGGTCATGTTTTATGATTTTTTCATTTGGGCCTCATTATCCTGCATTACTTGTGGGATGGCTCAAAATTGAAAATTTCTGTAAGCCAGGATGAAAATGAATAGGCGAACAAGCTGACTCAGGATATGTTCCAGCAAAGGTCCAGTAAAAATAGGTGGCCATGTCAAAGTATAACAATAACAAGATCACATAGGACCATGTGAAAGGCTAAAGTGGAGGTTTTTTGCACAGCAACCAACCTGTGTTGCCAAACCATTCAAACTGATTCACCCAGTGATATGTAGTTTCAACATCAGTTGCAGATGAAGATTCGGTGGTACAATTTTTAATTGATGCACTATTTCAGCGTTTAAACTCATAGCAGAGCATAGAGCATGTGCGTTGGAGCAAGATGGACCTGGTGGACAAATTGTATTATTTTTCCTACGTGGTGCATTTTAGTGATTGCAGGAGAAGCGGACAATTTTTTCCTACTCATTTTTTTCATTGGGAGACCAGATAATTTTGGAGCCATATTTTTTGATCGATGTGCATGGGGGTTTTCTAGTGATTATGCCACATGTGGTAGGGGCTTCTCCAACTATGAAGTAGTGTTGAAGCGGGGGACTTTGGTTTGTGGGACCACATGGTAGATGGGCCTTGTTCACCATTTCATATAGCCACTGGATAAGAAGTTTGAGTGATGAAAGATTGCTTTACCTAATATTTCTCAACATGGCCCTTTGTGCATATTTTAACATGCCTTCCATATATCCTTTTAGGGTTAAAATGGGGGCCAATTTATTCATTATTAGGTAAAAAATCGATATGGGGAAATATTACTTTCATAGCATGGGAAATTCTATTAAAAAAAAATTGAATAAATAGAAGTAAATATTTTATTAGGTAAGTGGGCCCATTTTATTTATTCCATTGTATGGGGATTTTGGCATGTAAGAATATTCTCTTGTGAGAGAAAATGTTTTTTCCCGAGGGACATTCTGGATTTTTCCCTTGTGAGGGAAAGGAGAAGATGATTGTTTTTTGTGCAAAGAAGGATTTTTTGACACCCGATTATAGGGGTATTTATAATCATCAGAAAGGTTTGTCCGAGCTGAACAAGATGGTGCAATCCATTTTTAGTTTTGAAACTATTTTCTACATTTTTTGTGGCTCAAAGATGTTGTATCATGGAGTGCATTCTCGGTTGAACCTGACATCCCAAGACATTTTTTAGAGTGATCCTAGTATCTAGTCATCTCCTCTATATCACCTAGCAGCTGCAATGGCTGGTTATCCATGCATTCTGGTAGGATGAGAATGTCACCATAAGGACACATTTGATAGCTATTGGTGCCTTTCATTTTTTTATCCCTTTATTTTGTTGTTTATCCATAAGTTTTGGATCTTTTTATCAGCCCATTGTGTTCATATAGGTGGAAACCACTACTTATTCTTGTGGAGTCAATTTGGACATCCCTTGCGATTCTTGTGGTTCTTTCCACACTATCTTCACACTCTTATTTTTGTGAGACACTTTGGTTTCAGGGGGTTTTATTTAGTAGCCTTTTTTCATGGTTCACAACCTTGATTTGTGTTATAAGCACCAGTCCGAGAGTATATTTTAATTCATTTTGATGCTGATTCTCTATTTTTTGAGAAATTTGATGGATCCTTTGCAGGCTTCTTGATGGAAGTTGTCTTAAGGGGGGTTGAGAGGACATCTTCCTTCCTCTCCATCCTCCTTGCAATTATTCCTTATTCTTATTTTATTTTGGTAGGTTTTTTTCCATCATATTTTAGCAGAGTTTTCTTATGGATATATTGTACATGAGTACCTTATCAGGACTCCTTGCCAGGACTCATACTTGTGGAGTTGCCACTTATTTTTGGTTTTGTTGTTTTTTCACTACCTCCTAGTATCACTTAAGTGAGGTGTTAGTATATCCTAGTACCACTTAAGGGGGGTGTTAGAATAATATACCATATATATCATATCCTAAGTTGTTACTAGGATAATTTGTATGGCTAATATTAAATTAGTTTGTTATAATCCAATGGGTCAGATTGTTTGCCTTTGCTATTTAAGCAAGGCTCCTTTATTTCATTTTCCAACAACAAAACCAAACCAGATAGAGAAAGGGAAATAATAATAAGTTTCTAGATGGTAGAAAACAATTTGAATCAGTCTGCACTTATAGACCTTAGATAACTATTGATAAAACAAGAAGTTAACCTTCTTTTTTAGCAAGGAAATAGAGCATCTAGTAAGGAGTGAGAAAGTTTGTATGAACACATTGAAATTATTAAAGAAAAATTAGATGAACTAAAGGAAATCAAAAGGATTGATATAGCAAAACTCTAGGGATGAACTATCATTCATATTACCTAGATATTAAAAGGAATTGTGAGTGCTAGCTTTAGGAAATAAAAGCAACAATAAATACAACAATTTACCCTTGGAATCAATATTTTGAAGACTCCCTCCTCATTCACAAGTTCCTCAGAGACCTAGGAAATAAATAAGTAGCCCTAGAATATAGTTAAAAATATCAAAGGATACCTAGAGTTGTGTGCTTTAGGGAGTTGTGTCAAGATTTACGTTGTGAGTTACAATTTAGAAATACCAACCCCATTCCAACTCAAGATTTTCTCATTCAATTGATTCAATTGGTGGTAGACCATTTTAATTTTTAAGAACACTTCATGACACCCGAACAACTTGATCCGATCAACGATATTCATAGACTATTTAAGGAATATTAGACGTATTGCAAAAACAAGGAAACTTAGAAAATTCATGAGCAGACCTAGAGACTCTAAGGGAAGATTTATAAAGATCAACAACTCAAAAGGAAATTTCTAAAGAGACTTTAGTATGCAGCCTGGAATTTATAAGTTAGAATAATTTGAAACAACAACATCAACCAATCAAGCTAAAATTCTAGAACAATATCCTGACTCATACTTATTACCAAAACCAAAATTTGATAATCACATAGATCCTTCTTTTATTTTCACTGAAGCCATACCTGGTCCAATTCTTGAAATATTACATTTAGTCATGGCTGACCAGCAAAGTGGGCAAGGAGAAGTAGAAGATAACCAAAGGGGGAATGAAAAAAATAGAATAGATACCAAAGAAGAAATGGGTAAAGGAAGACATTTACCTTCCCAATCTTACATACAGATGGGACAACAAGAGAACCTAAGTTAGTCTCTATTTTTGTATTGCCCACCTTCCATGGGAAACCACACGAATATCCGAACACTTTTATTTTTGAATTTAAAGTAGTGTGCAAAGCTTACTTTTACACTATTGATGAACAAAAGCTAAGGATTTTTCCCTCTACTCTTAAAAATGCAGCTTTAAGATGGTTCATAGGTCTAGGAGATAATATTTGTAATCAATGGGATGGAGAACAAGGACTAAAAGAGCTATTCCTTGAATGATATTAGGATTAATATAGAGTTAGGGATAAGAAAGTTGAGCTATTCTGCATGAATAAAAAAGAAGAAGAATATTTGGAGGATTACCTTGAGAGATTTCTATTTGTTGGGTCTAGAGTAAATATAGACCTTGATAAAGAAATCTTAAAATAAATTTTCTAAAAGGACTAAAAGAAGATGTCCTTGAGGTTCTTAACCTCATGGTAAAAGGAGATATCCATCTTATGGCATTTTAGGAGATTGTGAACCTTTGCAGAAACTATTCAAGAAATAAACCTCTAAGGAGTAATAAGTATACATCTATAGGAGGAGTGACCTGAACAAAAATTAGAAACATGTTGGAAGGTTTAAAAACTGATTTGTTACGTATCTTGACTACATCTTTGGATTTTATGGATAAGAAACCAAAAGCACAAGACAGTGAAGAAATCTACTATCATACATATAGGAAAAAGTACAATCTGAGAGAATACTCTCTCAACATTACCAACATTTCCAATATTGCTACTTGTAAAATTTGTGATAAAAGTCACAAAACTAAAAACTGCAAATACGTCTTTGATGTTAAAGCTACCATAAAGGAACCTAAATTTGAAGAGGTAAAAGGCATTTATTTTGTAGCCCAAATATGGAATGGTCCATTCAAAGGACCACCAAATTGGTTTAAACCCTAGTTATTCCAACTCGCAAATGTCTAATCAATGGTCTAATGCACCAAAATGGGTAAATTGAAATTCTTATTCAAACAATCAAGACTGGAAAATGCCTCCATGGGCCCACTTTATGGCCAATACTTATGAAAATCCACCATGGAACCAAGGAATGTCCAGTCAAAATAGTTGTAATACTAGTTGCCAATATAACTAGGGAGGATCTGGTTAGTCTCAAAATCTGTCGCAACAACAAAAATTTCAAAACCAATTTAGGGGACAAGCCCCTCAAAAACTACCTCAAAATAGACTTCTTCCACATCCATTCACTAATAATAATTCATCGAAGCAACCTCCTCTTCCATCTCAATCGATCCCTAATCCTAAAAATAATAAGAACATTCAACAAGCCTATAAAACTAGTGAGATGTATTATGTATATGTAGTACCTTATCAACAGATTCAATTGAGATCAAAAAAAGTATTGGAAAATAATATAACTCTCATAGAGCTCGATAGCCCCACTGCAAAATTATTTGAAAATGAGGATAACAATGAAAAGGACATGTGAAATTCACTAGAAAACATTCCAAAAAAACAACAAGAAATCCAAATTCCTCAAAGGAAGGAAGTAGAGGTACCATTTCATCAAAGATTGACAATACCAAAAGAACCATCTAATCCAGCCTTTAACTTCCTTAAGGAATTAGAAAGTGTTACTATCAATATTCCTTTGTTATAAGCTATCAAGGATATACCCATCTATTCCAAGCTCATTAAAAATATATGTACGAATTTAGGAAGGAAAAAGAAGAACGAAGACCAAACTATTTAAGTCATTGGACAATTGTTTGAGATAATAATGGGATGGGGGTTATTACCAAAATACACAGATCTTGGAATACCTATACTCATGGTACACATTGGTGACATAGCCTTGCAAAATATTTTGGTTGATTTAGGAGCCACTATTAATTTCATGACCAAAGAAACAACGAAATATTTAGTAGTACATAAATTGCAATCAACTTCTATTGTACTCCAACTCACAGATACGTCTACTTTCAAGTTATAAGGAAAACTAGAAGATGTTATAGTATCCATAAGTTCATGGGAATACCCTGTAGACTTTATAGTCAAACAACCCAAGAGAAATTTAGGGGAACATCCCTTAATTTTAGGGCACCCATGGTTTGTGACAACTGATGCTTACATTAGTTTTAGATCAAGAAATATGACTATTTATGATGGTAATAATAATAAAGATCTTATCCTATTCTCTTAATAAACAATAGAAGATGAATTTCCAAAGAAATTATGGTATGATTTCCCTCATTATTTTGATGAAATTCAAACCTTATCAATTAATGTTCTAAGCGAACATTTTCAACAAGAGGTCAAGGGACCATTGTCATTACTATTAGGGAATCAAAACAAGTATCAAGGTCAAGATAATGGTTGTTTGTTTGAATCTACCATGGCTATTAATGAAGCAAGCACAAGTCAGTCTCAACAAATGATACCATATGACTATTACTTAAATATTCTTGAACATGAGATAATAGGGATAGATGCAAACATAGAAAAATGTAAGCAAATAGATATCACACTAGGAAGGACCTTGAATATCAATGATGAGCTCATAAGCATACAAGAATCACAATTAATAGATGTACTTAAGGAATATCAATCGACATTTGCATGGAATTATGAGGATATGAAAGGGATACATCCAAAATTTTGTACCCATTATCTTTTTATCCAATAAGGATGTTATCCACTAAGACAACCCCAAAGAAGATCGAATCCAGCTATGAAAGACATGGTTCATGAAAAAATCATTAAACTCTTGAAGGTAAGATTTATATATCCAATTTTCGACAGTCAATGGGTGTCACCTCTTGTGATAGTACCTAAAAAGAATGGAAATTGGAGGATTTGCATGGACTATAGGGAATTAAACAAAGTAATAAAAAAATATTATTTTCCCTTTCCATTCATTGATCAACTTCTTGATACATTGGCTGGAAAGAAATACTTATGCTTTCTCGATGGGTTTAGTGGTTATAATCAAGTTTCCATAGCTAAGAAAGATCAAGAAAACATAACCTTTGCATGTCCAGTAGGAACATATGCTTATAAAGTTTACCTTTCAATTTATGCAATGCACCTGCCACTTTTCAAAGAATTTTTTTGGCTATCTTTGTTGATTTAATAAATGAGTGCGTAGAAGTCTATATTGATGAATTCATAGTCTATGGTAATACCTTTGAAGAAACCTTGTCAAGATTACAAAAAGTTTTGATTGGATGTCAAGAGCAAAACCTCTCTTTGAGTCATAAAAAGTGCTTCATGATGATGATAGGAGGCATTATTCTAGGAAATTACATATTAGAAGAAGGTGTTAAAGTAGATCCTACAAAAATATAAGTTATTCAATCCATTCAACCTTTAAAAAAACAAATAGAGGTGAGAAGTTTCCTAGTTCATGCACAATACTATCATAGGTTCATTAAAGACTTTAGTAAAACTATTGCTCCCATGCTTAAGCTCTTAACTAAAGAAAGTGAATTCAATTGGACTAAAGCATTTCAAGAGTCCTTTGAAGTTATAAAAGATAAATTGATTACTACTCCAATCCTACGAGGACCAAATTGGGAATTACCATTCCATATACATTGTGATTCTTCGGGTTAGGCAATAGGAGCAGTATTTCAATAGGTTGAGAAAAAAATACCTTATGTCATCTATTATGTAAGTAAAAATTTGCATGGAGCCGAGCTTAATTACATTGTTACTAAAAAAGAATTTTTAGTTGTGGTCCATGCCATCAATAAATTTAAACATTACATAACGGGGTATGAAGTATTTGTTCACACTAATCACTCTGTCATTAAATACTTAATGAACAAAGCACCAGTAGGGGTAGACTGGTTAGATGGTTTCTTTTTATATAAGAGTTCAATGTCATGATCATATATAACGTAAGGAAAGATAATGTCATTGCAGATCACCTATATCATATGCAAATATTTGATGATGACGAGTTAATCCCTGATAATTTGCCAGATGAAATTTTTTTTGCTCTTTCTATTTTTACCCCTAGGTATGCTGATATTGTAAATTACTTAGTAATAGGAAAAATGCCTCAAAAATTTACACCGCACGAGAATAGAAAATTAATATGTCAAAACACTTCTTATATGTGAATCCATGGAGTCTTGTTTAGAAGATGTCCTGACCAAGTAATTAGGATATGTGTGCAAGAAGATGATGTATATGACATCATTCGGGCAGAACATGAAGAACCCTATGGAGGCCATTATGCCACCCAAAGGATAGTTAGTAAAATACTTCAAATTGATTACTTTTGGCCTACCATTAATAGATATGTCCATAGTTTGTTGATAGATGTGATGCATGTCAAAGAGCTAGTAAGCCTACTCCTTCGATGGAGATGCCTTTGGTTTCAAAAGTAATATTTGAACCATTTGAGAAATGGATAATTGACTTTGTTGGACCAATAGACCCTCCAAGTGAAGGTAATAAAAACATACTTGTGTGTACAAATTACATTACTAAGTTTACTGAAGTTAAAGCTTTACCACGATCGCAAGTTGATTTCCTTTATGAAAACATTATGCAACGCTTTAGAGAACCTAGAGAGTTAGTTTTAGATCATGAAACTCAATTTCTCTCCAAAATAATTGAGAATTTTACTAACATATATAAAATAAAACATCAAAAAACCTCATCATATCACCCTCAAGCCAATGGACAAGTAGAATTTACGAATAGATAACTTGAAAATATCATTATAAAAACCATAACTCTTAATAGGGGTGATTGGGCTGAGATATTGAAAGAAGTTGTATGGGTATACAACATAACTTGGAAAACCACCACAAGATTATCACCTTATGAAATGGTCTATTTAAAATAAGCTATCATGCCCATCGAATTTGAAATAGAAACTCTTTGCACAATGGTACAACTTGACATGAATTTGGACAAAGCGCAAAAAGCTAGATTGGAAAAATTAAACATTTTGGATGAAAAGAGACTAGAGGTATTACATAGGACTAAAATAACCCAACAACAATAAAATAAATGGTATGATAAACACATTATACCACGTAAAATTGAATCAGGATATTGGGCCTTGTTGTTTGACTCTTGTTACCAAGAATTTCAAGGTAAATTAAGGACCATATGGCTAGGACCCTATGAAATTAAAGAGATATTTAGAAATTTACATAAAATAAAATGCATCATACAACAAGATTGTCTCTTTACTATATGCCTAATACAAATGATGTTTCATTTTTTAGAAAGATGCATAAACTAATATGAGTTTCATGGACGTACTCTACTTTGTGTAGATATGGCCTCTAGCAGGGTCTCAAAGCAAGTAAACCAACACATGATTTCTAGCACGTTGGATTCTAAGGCAGACTTTACAAGCATAAGTTGTTTTTCCTAGCAATGCCTAGTAGAAACCAAAGAGAACTCTAAAATGTGCAAGATGCAAGTTCTTTCCTTTCCATTCCTTAGTTTCCAAATCAACATGTGTTTTAATTTCATTATTATAGGAAAAAAAAAGTAGATAGAGAGTCATAAATCATTAGAAAAGCTATACCAACCTCTAATCCAGCTTAGAGAATAGAGATTTTGTCCCCTACTACACTCCAACTCTAGCCATTGTTGACCAGAGTGGCTGATTTCTGACCACTGTTAGTAGGAGCAGTTAAGACTGTGGGCTGTTGTAGACCAAAGCAGCTAAACCTACACACAAAAACCTGATTCAATAACCCAACAAAATTAAAAAACTTGTTGGGGGTCCCACAATGATCACCATCTGTAGAGACCCCAGGGAAGGAGCGCACCGTCCACCACTCTATTTGTGAATATTATTTACTTAATCATGAATTAAATGAAAGATAAAACCAAAATACGAAGAAATGAATAGGTTATGCTTTTTATTGCTTTTTCTCAAGTTTTATTACATATAGATCCCTCTAAGGGATTCCCTTCATTTGATACAAATTTACAAAATACGGCATTGGATGTGTGATATTCCCTCGCAAGAGGAGATTCTTGATGACGCACACAAAACTGCATGAGAGCTTATAGATGCCTCCTTCTCCAAGCCTGGTTCCTAGAGGGATCCTCTTGCTTTCGTATGTTGATAATCTATTTAATGAACTTGTAGTACTGCAAGTAGGAAAACAACAACAAACATTTAACTATCCGAGATTGCCTCCTCATATAAGGTTGTTAGTGATAACCTTAATGATAAACAAAAATATGCCCAATGACAATAGAAACTAATGCTATGAATGCAAGTACATGAAATAAATCAGATCTTATGCTAATGGCATGAAAGCATGTAATGAGCTAAATGAAAATACCTAATGCTAAGAACCCTAGACTAGGCATGCGGGCCACTATTCGAGACAGTGGCCGCTAAGATTAAAACCTATATTTATTGCTCCAAGGCTATGGATATAGGATTTTTGCCAATCTTGAAATGATTACCGCTTTGTCCGATGTATTGAATATCTTTTAGATGATAACCCCTTAGTCAACTAGCACTTTTTTGCTCCTAAAATATGCTCCAATTTGCACTCCGATCTGACAGGGCTTCGTTGCAAGAGAAGCTCTTCAAGTCTCACCTCTCCAATATGATAAAATAAAGTCCTCAATTGATTCTAGCCGATCCCTTTGGTGCTCTTAGGTTTGCACATTATATTGTATTGAGGTCCTAGGTTTAGGTCTAAAAACCCTAGGACTGAATCCTGCATATAAACTATTTTTTAGAATGAGAATTTAAGTCTTTGCCTACCCTTGAGGGCCAGTTAACTAATGTCTAAATCCAAAATTGATTATTTTATATAGACTGGTTATGAGGAGGACTCCAACATTGTCCCATATTGGCCTTATTCCATGCAAACTACCACTTCAACCCGATATTAGGTTGGTTTGATGACAAATTGCATTTTAGGGTCTAGCCGCTGTCATCTGTAGTAGCTAGGGATTGGCCACTCTGAGCTTCAATGACCAAGATTCAACTGCTCTAGTTCATAGCGGTCAAGCTTGGATGGGTCAAAACTACCCTAGATGAGTGGTGACAACCACTTTTAGCACTTGGATGATTCTAAGGTTTAGTCACATGATCTATGAATGTGCCCATGTGAGTAGTTCTCCTAAACACGATGTATTTTAGGTGTCTACAGCTACACATCCACATCAGCTCGTCCTCTACCCTTGTTGTCCTAACAATGCTTTTACTGCAAATATACCTACTCACTGGTATCATGTTCATCACCACTAACTACATCATCCACCACATGGATCAGCCTCCATGGATGTTGTATCACAAACTAAGAGTCATAGTCTGCAGTCATCCTTGCATCATCTTCATCGAGGAAATAAACTACCGCATCATATGCTACATTGTCAACTATCCAAAATTTTGGAGTGACTGGAAGACTGAGTTCATCACCCCATTGCATGTACATCCTATGAGCATCTGGAACTCCCTGTACCATCCCAAAATGCCTCATCACCCATGAGAACTAGATGAACTTCATCTCTCACCCATGGCTCCCAACCACCCACCTACCTTGCCTTACCCACTGAAGCTATGCTACATCATCATCCCAAGTTAGACCTCACCAAGGTCACCAACAGATATCACTTCTAGTCAAACCACTTAGACTATCCTAGTACTCCTCAACACTACAAACATGATGAGTAGGAGAAGTATCTTCGTTGGTTCGCTAGTGAAGAGCACAATAAAGTGAGTGATCTCACTCATAAGGTAGACCCTCTAGATGACCAACTTTGATGTGCTTCCATACCCACAGTTGAAGCACCAAAATACACTTGAGACCTTTTTGCTCCTACCTCTTCACCTCATAAAGGTCTATATACAACTGACATAGAAGAGCAGGAGTCCATGCATAAACCTGAGGCTCAACCACCAAGTACAAAACAAGTGTCACCTAGTTCCAAGGGAACCTTGAGCCCATATTGTTAGGAAACAACATGTTGCCTACTATGTACATCATAAATATTTATAGTACACCCAATTTCTCATCATTATATATCTAAAGATAAGGGATCCCACCCTTGCTACAATATGCATCCCAATCATCTCCATAGATAGGCCTTAATGCCTCCTTTTTTTGGCTCACCATGACTGGTTAAACCTGGATAGGAACATAGAAGATGTGGTACACATCCTCCAAGATGACAGTCAGCTCCCCTATCAAAATATAAAAAGAATCCCTATTAGGATCCCATATTTCAACCAATGTAGACAACAACTCCTCATCTTCTCAAACAATCTCCACTCGTCCACAACCAGCTAACCCCATAGTTCCCAGCAGCTTCCAGTCATCCTTTTTGAGGGTTTTCTGCACCTTAGATATAGTGCGGGGCCATAAATATCATGCAGTAATAAATTTAACTTGAAAGCACAAATAAAGATCAAAGCAGTACATTTTCAAAAAAACATATTCCATGCATTCAATTCCAAAAACAAAAAAGCACACAAACATTGCATTTACCAAAAAAAAAGCATATCATTTAGCATTAGCATTGCATTTCAAAAAAACATTATTTAGCATATTCATGCATTTAAAAATAAAAAAATAAAAAATTTCACCTTTCCATTTTTGCATTTAAAAAAAATATACACACATCATCCACATATGCAAAAAAAACACATCATTTAGCATATATATTTCAAAAAATAAAAAATAAACAAAAACAACAAAAGCCAAAAAAAAACAAAAACAAACACAAAAAAACAAAGAAATAAACCTAAACTAGAGTTTAGGGCACCTACCTCAGCGTAGAAAACTCTTGCTTCCACTCTAGACGAGCCTCTAGATCCAACACACGCACTTGCTCCACTCATCTCACTAGCATCCATATCTCACTCTCACTTCTTAAAATACCAGACAAATTAAACCACAAAAATGAAAAATAAAATACCTCCTCTATTTATAGTTGCATTTTGTGGTGGAAACAACATGCCCATGTTTTTTGGAGTGCACAAAACCATGCACACGAAGTTGGTAGGGCTAACCATAGATGCACGGTTATGGGGAGGTGAAACAACGTTTGTGTGGTTAAGTAAAATAAAAAATAAAACCACCCCACAAAAACCAAATCCATCATGTTCATCAGATTACATCATGCTTTTTTACAAATATCATCATCATCATTCAGTGCACCTCGTATTTAGTAACTTACCCTACACACCAGGTGGTTGCAGTGACTAGAAATCCATACAATATTGTTAGATGAGCAGTTCACCATAAGGACACTTATAAACACCATCATTGTGGCATTAAATTAGCTAGCTCCCTCAATATTTGAACTTGGTTGTGTTTAATAAAATTTGCACAAGGTTATCCTTAAGCCATGTTTGTTGGGTATAAAAGTGAAAACCAATCAAATCAATATTTGGTAATAACCACAATCACTTGAACATTGAGTTCCCAATGTGTTGGTTCTGACACACAAGAGTAGCTAACAATAGTGGGGCCTTTGAGCTCACAAATGTGGTTGATGGTTTTACCACAACATTTTACACATTATCGAAACCAAAGGTAAATTCACAACAACACAAACAATCCCAAACTTGGGGCATCAAGTTGATCAAAATGTCATACATTTGCATACACAATTCACATCATTCAATCATCCACCTCCTTTCATCATCCACACTTGGTCAATTGGCTTGTGGATTTCATTCTTTACCCATTCGCCAATTGAGGGGGTAAGCAAACAAATCAAAATTTTCAAAAATAATTCATTCTTGTGCATCGAGAATATTTGATTCCATTCATCCAATAAAGATAGGTGTCATGGGTTTTTATACCATGTCGTGTTTCACACAACATTGTACAAAAAGGGGTATCTATATACACCAAAACCTAGGCATCCAAAAAATAACATTTGGCACCCCACATCAAATCCTGTATAATAAAATTATATACCTAAGTTTAGACTTAGGTGTATAAAATGCTATACATTATCCTATTTTCCAAATATATTAAATTTGGAAAATTAGCCTAGGATACCCTGCCTACCCATTAGACATGTGTCCTAGCCAACTCACCAACATCCTTTGCCACATCTCACACACCCTTGTCCCCTTTGTCCCTTCACATGGGATATCCCCTATACCTCACTCCACTTGCAACCACATCACCCTAGTTAAGTGAGACACTCTGGGGGACTCACTCTAACTGCCCCCTCCATTTGGTAGCCCTAGATTTCCACTTGGTAATCCTGGCTTGCTACCTCTCATTTCCTTCCAAAATATTAAGGGACCTATAAAAGAACCTTCACCCCATCAAACAAATGAGACTAAGAATAGGTACCATCAGGCTATTATAATAGCACTAGGAGTTCACACACATCTTGAGGAAACCTAATATCTAAAGCCCGAAGCCATATTTTGGACAATTCTACCACTAAGTATAAACCACATGTCCGTGGTTACATAGTTAAAACCACACTTGCACAATTTCCCCACCATCCGTGTGCAGTTTACCAGTCCACACAATGCGTCTGTGATTTATCAAAAGCGAAAAAACATCACAAACATGATTAATAAGTCTTTGATTTCAGAAAGGTATTTAGTTTATGTTTTCTCTATTTTATGCATCACATGTTTCTTCAGGTAGGATTTGTAGCAGTATTTTATATCTTGATCAATAGGTGCTACTAGTTCTTGTCTAGATTTTGTGTGTGTAGAAAATAGGTTTCTTGGAGAGCTTCTGAAGTTGGAGTGGTTCCCTCATTGAATACCAGAAGCCCACTCACCCCTTTGAAGTTGTAGTGGAAGAAAGAAGGACACCAGTTGATTCGCTTGGAGAGCTCGACATTGTTATTTGAACATTTGTATCATATATCATTGTAACATTACCCTTAATACACTTGGGGTAATTCAAGAAGTATTGTAACATTGGGAGATTTAGGCTCCCCTATTTTAATACAAAAGAGACATTACTTTTATTGCAAATGCAAGTGTTCATTTGTGTGTATTTGTTTTAGTGTTAATTATTTTGCTACACAATGAGGGAACCTTGAGCTCAAAATGAAATATGCCTTAGATCCATATCCCAAGACATATGTTGAGGCACCTATGGAAGTACGCACACTAGTGCAATAGGCCCACAAGGTAGGATAAAGTTGGATATGCCAATCATGATCGGTCTTACTAACCAACTTCTTCAAGATCCTGATCAAGGACTTGTTGGATGCTTTTGCTTATCCATTACCCTGAGGATAGTAAGGATTTGACCATTTGTGCTAAATTTTGTACTTAACACAAATATTATTGATATCCTTATTCTTGAAAGGAGTTTCATTGTCAGAAACAATCACCGGAGGAATCCTGAACCTACAAAGAATCTGGTTGAAGATGAAATTGGAAACCTAAGTTCTAATCACCATAGACTGGGGTATGTCTTTGAACCATTTGGTGAAGTACTCAATCATTGTAATGATAAACTTATGACCATCAAATGACATTGGGTTAACCTTCCCTATAATTTCCAATTCCCACATGGAAAATGGCCAAGGTGAAGAGATAACCTAAAGGTCTTGAGAAGGAGCGTGAACAAGATGATCGTGGTATTAACACTTGTTGCACCAATGAATCTAGTCTCATGTATCTTTCTCCATGGAAGGAAAATAATAACCCATTCTAAGGATATTTTTGGTAATACCATTGCCTTTGAAATGTCCTCCACATGAACCTTCATGAGCCTCACTAAGAGAAATGTAGGCTTCATTGAACTTAAGACATCAGAAGAGGATATCTTCAAAAGACATCAATACAAAGTATTATCGATTATGATGAATTGACACACTCTTTTGAGCAAAATATTATGCTGATTGTGATCTAAACCATTGGGTATCAAACCATCCTTAATGAAATTCAAGATATTGGTATACCATGTGATGAGTGATTATTTGGCACATATTTTTGTAGTAGATTGTTTCATTTTTTATATTTAATTTGTGATTATAATGTATTTTAAGGTAGTTGTTTCTATTTATTTTTGTGTATTATCAATAAAAATATGAATGCAGATAAATCTGATAAATGTGTGCATTTTATGTAAAATACGTTCGAGTTATGGGTAATTATGTAAGAAAGTATTGAAGGGTGTTCCATAGATGCACGATGTAGCAACACAAGCCTCAGGATATACTTTGAATGTGAGAAGATAGATTTAAGGACAAAGGATTAAGGAAACTTTAATCATAATGATAGAACAATGGTTGATTACTATTATGAAATATGGTAGCTAAAGTATGTTATAGAAGATAGTTATCGAAGTATGTTACATAAGGTAGCTACTGAAGACTATTATCGAAGAGAAATATTACCAGTAGTTACCAAAGAGAGTTGACTAACGTTTTATTCCACATCAGCAATAGCATGGCATTCTCACATGGCAATAAAGGATTACAGTCAACTTATATTAAGTTGACTTATTGAGGATATTGTGATTAATAAAGTTATTATCACTTTATTTTGTAAACATTGTATAATTGGAATATTGTTAGGTTGATTAGATTTAGACACAATATTGTTATACCTTTTTCGAGAATAAAGGACATATGATTATATTGTACATCTTGTGAAATATTCAAATTAGTATAGTTTTGTTAAGTGTGTTTATAAAATACCACTTGGACCACTTAGGATGTTTACCGAGTCCAAGTAGAATTAGGAATTTCATTAGTTTAGATTATTTTTGTTAGTGCATAGTTGTCACATTATCAAGTCCAAAAATCCACATGGAAAAATATGTGGAAGAGTATTATTCAAAATTGTCCAAGTCACAATATAAATTACATAGGGAGACATTTGAAAAGGTCTAATGTTGAAAAGTCTAGTGGAGAAATGTCTAATGTCTAATCTACGGAGAATTGTACAATTTCTAGATATTTGCACTAGCATGTACATTTGAATTTCCAGCAATAAAAGTAGTACTTCATTATTTGCATATGGTAACTGTGTCATTTATATTTACTACTTAATTTCTTTTATGTAGTTGTAAATGTACATTATTGCATTCATAGAATAAAATAATGTTAGGAATAGTTATACATTTTGGTTACTGATATAAAGTAAACTAAGGGAGAAAGACTTACACTATCTTCTAGGAGGCAGGGCCCACTCCTACAACCAGTCCCTAAGCTCTCACTCCTACTGTAGGTTAGAAATAGTTAATTAAACTTAGAATACATCAATAAAAATAATTACACAAGGATCCTCAACAATAGATAAATTCATTAATAGATCAATTCATCAATAGGTAATTATCATACTTACTGTAGAAATCATAAATTACATTCTGTTTTCATTTTTGCATAATTTAATTTCTATCTATTACTTTTTTGCAAACACTTGAAACTGAAAGAGATCTAAATTAAGCTTAGCATTTATCCCCATGACACAATCTATACCAGATTTCTACTCTTTAAATCTAACCTTAATTTACCCTCGGATTGATAAATTAAATGTAAGCTATTATAACCGATCATTTTGGTACCGTTTCTGGAGAGAGTAGTGCCGTAGTGGTTAATCATAAAAGTTGTTTGGTAGTGCAAAAAGGTGAGGCTTACTTATATGTAAAAATATATACATATGATTCCTTGGCATGCATATGAATCAGAGTGGCACGAGATGGTCCCAACAAACCCCTTCATTCAACATTGCTAGGGTCATTTCTCTTGAGGAATCAGTTTTACTACTTTCTTAATTAGAATTTCAATTTTTGCAAATTTTAATTTCTACAAATTTTATTTCCTGCACATTCTATTTCTTGCACATTTTATTTCCTGCAAATTTTATTTCTTGCACATTTCATTTCTGTAAATTTTTTGCTTTGGGTAATTATTATTGCTTAGTTTGACTTAGGACCTGCGAGAAAAATAGGAAGTAGGTATGCTTGAGTGAGACACACATACCGAAATAGACCTAAAATTAGCTTAGGAACCTGTCAGAAGTAGGAAGTAGGTATGGTTGAGTGACACAACCATAGTGAAACCCTCCTAATAATCAAATAAATAGTAATAGTTTACCTTTTATTTCAGCAAATTTTATTTCTTGCAAATTTTCCAGCTTTGGGTGATTATTATTGTTTAGTTTGACTTAGGACCTATGAGAAAAGCAGGAAGTAGGTATGCCTGAGTGAGACACACATACTGAAATAGACCTAAACATTGGTTTAGGACCCTATCAAAAGTAGGAAGTAGGTATGGCTGAGTGACACAGCCATAGTGAAACCCTCCTAAACAATCAAACAAACAGTAATAGTTTAACCTTTTATTTTTAGTAAATTTTACTTTTCCAACAATATTTCATTTTGCTCCTAATGTGCTAAGATTGGTTGTATAAAGATTTGTAGGAATGCGAGTCACATCTAATTTTAGCAAAACATTAGGATTATTGTGAAATTTTATTTCAATTGTTCCATGTTGTATTAAGGATAGTTATAAACTCAATTGTTGTGATTTGTATCTAAACTTGACAATAGTGGGATTAAAAATAGAAAAATCAAAATCAAAACCCAAAAAAATGTTAGAATAATATATCATATATATATATATATATATATCATATCCTAAGTTGTTACTAGGATAATTTGTGTGGTTGAGATTAACTCAGTTTATTATGATCCAATGTTGAGGAGTATGAGGACCTGCACATTTTTTTTGACTTGGAGGTAAAAGTGGTTTAGGTTGTGACAGATGTAATGAAGTATTTTATTTTGGTGGCCCCAATATTAGATGGCACATAGACCGGAAATGCGGCTACCAAGAAGCTCAAACAAAAGGGGTCATATTTTATGATTTTTTCCTTTGGGCCTCATTATCCTGTATTACTTGCGGGATGGCTTGAAATTGAAAATTTTTGTAATCCAGACTAAAAATGAACAGGCAAACAAGCTAACTCAGGATATGTTCTAGCAAAGGTCTGACAAAAATAGGTGGCCACATCAAAGTATAACAATAACAAGATCGCATAGGACCATGCAAAAGGCTGAAGTGGAGGTTTTTGATAGAGCAGCCAACCTGTGTTGCCAAACCATTTAGACTGATTCACCCAGTGATATGCAGTTTCAACAACAGTTGTATACAGATATTCGATGGTATAATTTTGAATTGATGTGTTGTTTCAGCGTTTAAACTCATAGTGGAGCATAGAGCATGTACTTTGGAGCAAGATGGAACTGGTGGAAATGTTGTATTATTTTTCCTACGTGGTGCATTTTGGTGATTGGAGGAGAAGCGGATAATTTTTTCCTACTCATTTTTTTGTTGGGAGACCAGATAATTTTGGAGCCATCTTTTTCGATCGATGCGCATGAGGATTTTCCAGTGATTATGTCACTTGTGGTAGGGGCTTCTCCAACTACGAAGTAGTGTTGAAGCGGAGGACTTTGGTTTGTAGGCCCACTTGACATCCTAAGATATTTTTTAGAGTGATCCTAGTATCTAGTCATCTCCTCTATATCACCTAGCGATTGCAATGGTTGGTTACCCATGCATTCCGGTAGGATGAGGAGGTCACCATAAGGACACATTTGATAGCTATTGGTGCCCTTCATTTTTATCCCCTTATTTTTTTGTTTATCCATAAGTTTTGGACCTTGTTATCAGCCCATTGTGTTCATATAGGTGGAAACCACTACTTATGCTTGTGGAGTCAATTTGGACATCCCTTGCGATTCTTGTGGTTCTTTCCACACTATCTTCACACTCTTATTTTTGTGAGACACTTTGGTTTCAAGAGGTTTTCTTTAGTGACCTTTTTTCATGGTTCATAACCTTGATCTATGTCATAAGCACTAGTGTGGGAGTATATTTTAATTCATTTTGATGCTGATTCTCTATTTTTTTGAGAAATTTGATGGATCCTTTGCAGGCTTCTTGATGGCAGTTGTCCTAAGGGGGGTTGAGAGGACATCTTCCTTCCTCTCCATCCTCCTTGCTATTCTTCCTTATTCTTCTTTTATTTTGGTAGGTGTTTTTCCATCATCTTTTAGTAGAGTTTTCTTATGGATATATTTTACATGAGTACCTTATCAGGCATTATTACCAGGACTCATACTTATGGAGTTGCCACTTGTTTTTGATTTTGCTATTTTTCACTACCTCCTAGTATCACTTAAGTGGGGTGTTAGTATATCCTAGTACTACTTAAGGGGGGTGTTAGAATAATATATCATATATATATATATATAATATCCTAAGTTGTTACTAGGATAATTTGTGTGGCCAAGATTAACTTAGTTTGTTATAATCCAATGGATCAGATTGTAAACCTTTTCTATTTAAGCAAGGCTCTTTTATTTCATTTTCCAACAATAAAACCAAACCAAAGAGAGAAAAATAAATAATAATAAGTTTCTAGATGGTAGAAAACAGTTTGAATCAGTCTGCACTTATAGACCTTAGAGAACTATTGATAAAACAAGAAGTTAACCTTCTTTTTAAGCAAGGAAATAGAGCATCTAGTAAGGAGTGGGAAAGTCTATATGAAAACATTGAAATTATTAAAGAAAAATCATATGAACTAAAGGAAATCAAAAGTATTGACATAGCAAAACTCTAGGGATGAATTATCATTCATCTTACCTGGATCTTAGAAGGAATTGTGAGTGCTAGCTTTAGAACAAATAAGCAACAATAAATCCAACAATTTACCTTTGGAATCAATATTTTGAAGACTCCCTCATCATTCACAAGTTCCTCGAAGACCTAGAAAATAAAGAAGTAGCCCTAGAATATAGTAAAAAATATCAAAGGATACCTAGAGTTGTGTGCTTTAGGGATTTGTGTCAACATTTACGTTGTGAGCTACAATTTGGAAATCTTGACCCCATTCCAACTCAAGCTTTTCTCTTTCAATTGATTCAATTGGTGGTAGACCATTTTAATTTTGAAGAAGAACACTTCATGACACCCGAACAACTTGATCCGATCAACGATATTCATAGACTATTTAAGGAATATTTGACGTATTGCAAAAAAAATGAAACTTAGAAAATTAATAAGCAGACCTAGAGACTCTAAGGGAAGATTTATAAAGATCAGCAACTCAAAAGAAAATTTCTAAAGAGAGTTTAGTATGCAGCCTGTAATTTATAAGTTAGAAGAATTTGAAACAACAACATCAACCAATCAAGCTAAAATCAAAGAACAAGATCCCAACTCATACTTATTACCGAAACCAAAATTTGATAATCACATAGATCCTTCTTCTATTTTTACTGAAGATATACCTGGTCCAATTCTTGAAATCTTACATTCAGTCATGGCTGACCAAAAAATTAGGCAAGGAGAAGTAGAAGAGAACCAAAGGGGGAATGAAAAAAAATAGAATAGAGACCAAAGAAGAAATGGGTAAAGGAAGACATTTACCTTCCCAATATTACATACAGATGGGACAACAAGAGAACCTAAGTCAGTCTCTATTTATGTATTGCCTACCTTCCATGGGAAACCACACGAAGATCCAGATGCTTTTATTTTTGAATTTAAATTAGTGTGCCAATCTTAATTTTACACTATCGATGAACAAAAGCTAAGGTTGTTTCCCTCTACTCTTAAAAATGTAGTTTTAAGATGGTTCATGGGTCTAGGAGAAAATATTTGTAATAAATGGGATGGAGAACGAGGACTAAAAGAGCTATTTATTGAATGCTATTAGGATTACTATAGAGTTAGGGATAAGAAAGTTGATCTATTTTGCATGAATAAAAAAGAAGAAGAATCTTTGGAGGATTACCTTGAGAGATTTCTATTTGTTGGATCTAGAGTAAATATAGACCTTGATAAATAAATCTTAAAAGAAATTTTCTAAAAGGACTAAAATAAGATGTCCTTGAGGTTCTTAACCTCATGGTAAAAGGAGATATCTATATTATCACATTTTAGGAGATTGTGAATCTTTGCAGAAACTATTCAAGAAATAAACCTCTAAGGAGTAATAAGTATACATATACAAGAGGAGTGATGAGATAAAAAATTAGAAACAGGTTGGAATGTTTAAAAACTGATTTGTTAAGTACCTTGACTACATCTTTGGATTTAATGGATAAGAAGCCAAAAGCACAAGACAGTGAAGAAATCTACTATCATAGATATAGGAAAAAGTACAATCTAAGAGAATGCTCTCTCAACATTACCAAGATTTCCAATATTGCTGCTTGTAAAATTTGTGATAAAAGTCACAAAACTAAAAATTGCAAATACGTCTTCGTTGCTAAAGCTACCATAAAGGAACTTGAAGTTGAAGAGGCAGAAGACATTTATTTTGTATCCCAAATATGGAATGGTCCATTCAAAGGACCACCAAATTGGTCAAACCCTAGTTATTCCAACTCACAAAGGCCTAATCAATGGTCTAATGCACCAAACTGGGTAAATTGAAATTCTTATTCAAACAATCAAGATTGGAACATACCTCCATGGGCCCACTTTATGGCCAATACTTATGGAAATCCACCATGGAACCAAGGAATGTCCAATCAAAACAGTTGTAATACTAGTTGCCAATATAACCAAGGAGGATCTGGTTAGTCTCAAAATCCGTCGCAACAACAAAAATTTCAAAACAAATTTTGGGGACAAGTCCCTCAAAAACTACCTCAAAATAGACTTCTTCCACATCCAATCAATAATAATAATCTATCGCAGTAACCTCCTCTTCCATCTCAATTGATCCCTAATCCTAAAAACAATAAGAACATTCAACAAGCCTACAAAACTAGTGAGATGTATTCTATATTTGTAGTACCTTATCAACAGATTCAATTGAGATCAGAAAAAGTATTGGAAAACAATATAACTCTCATAGAGCTTGACATCCCCACTACAAAATTATTTGAAAAGGAGGATAACAATGAAAAGAAAATGGAAAATTCACTAGAAAACATTCCAACAAAACAACAAGAAATCCAAATTCCTCAAAGGAAGGAAGTAGAGGTACCATTTCCTCAAATATTGACAATACCCAAAGAACCATCTAAGCTAGCCTTTAAATTCCTTCAGGAATTATAAAGTGTTACTATCAATATTCCTTTGTTATACGCTATCAAGGATATACCCATCTATTCCAAGCTCATTAAAAACATATGTATGACTTCATGAAGGAAAAAGAAGAACGAAGACCAAACTATCTAAGTCATTGGACAATTGTTTGAGATAATAACGGGAGGGAGGTTATTACCAAAATACACAGATCTTGGAATACCTATACTCATGGTACACATTGGTTACATAGCCTTGCAAAATTTTTTGGTCTATTTAGGATCTGCTATTAATTTCATGACCAAATAAACAACGAAATATTTAGGAGTACATAAATTGCAATCAACTTCTATTGTACTCCAACTCACAGATACGTCTACTGTCAATCTAGAAGGAAAAATAGAATATGTTATAGTATCCATAAGTTCATGGGAATACCCTGTAGACTTTATAGTCAAACAACCCAAGAAAAATTTAGGGGAACATCCCTTAATTTTAGGGCACCCATGGTTTGTGATAGCTGATGCTTACATTAGTTTTAGATCAAGAAATATGACTATTTATGATGGTAAGAATACTAAAGACCTTAGCCTATTCCCTGAATCAACAATAGAAGATGAATTTCCAAAGAAATTATGGTATGATTTCCCTCATTATTTTGATGAAATTCAAACCTTATCAATTAATGTTCTAAACAAACATCTTCAACAAGAGGTCAAGGGACCATTACCGTTACTACTAGGGAATAAAAACAAGGATCAAGGTCAAGATAATGGTTGTTCATATGAATCTACCATGGCTATTAATGAAGCAAGCACAAGTTAGTCTCAACAAATGATACCATATGACTGGTACTTAAACATTCTTGAACATGAGATAATGGGGATAGATGCAAACATAGAAAAATGTAAGCAAATAGATATCACACCAGGAAGGACCTTTAATATCAATGATGAGCTCATAAGCATACAAGAATCACAATTAATAGATGTACTTAAGGAATATCAATCGACATTTTCATGGAACTACGAGGATATGAAAGGGATACATCCAAATTTTTGTACCCATCGTATTTTTATCCAAGAAGGATGTTATCCAGTAAGACAACCCCAAAGAAGATTGAATCTAGCTATGAAAGACGTGGTTCAAGAAAAAAACATTAAACTCTTCAAGGTAAGATTTATATATCCAATTTTTGACATTCAATGGGTGTCACCTCTTGTGATAGTCCCTAAAAAGAATGGAAAATTGAGGATTTGCATGGACTATAGGGAATTAAACAAAGTAATGAAAACATATTATTTTCCTTTTCCATTCATTGATCAACTTCTTGATACATTGGATGGAAATAAATACTTATGCTTTCTCGATGGGTTTAGTGGTTATAATAAATTTTCCATAGCTAAGGAAGATCAAGAAAAAACAACCTTTACATGCCTAGTAGGAACCTATGCTTATAAAGTTTTACCTTTTGATTTATGCAATGCACTTGCCACTTTTCAAAGAGTTGTTTTGGCTATCTTTGTTGATTTAATAAATGAGTGCATAGAAGTATATATTGATGAATTCATAGTCTATGGTAATACCTTTGAAGAAACCTTGTCAAGCTTGCAAAAAGTTTTGATTATATGTCAAGAGCAAAACCTCTCTTTGAGTCATAAAAAGTGCTTCATGATGATGATAGAAGGCATTATTCTAGGAAATTACATATTAGAAGAAGGTGTTAAAGTAGATCCTGAAAAAATACATGTTATTCAATCACTTCAACCTCTGAAAACATAAACAGAGGTCAGAAGTTTCCTAGGACATGCAGGATACTATCGTAGGTTCATTAAAGACTTTAGTAAAACCATTGCTCCCATGCTTAAGCTCTTAACTAAATAAAGTGAATTCAATTGGACTGAATCATGTCAAGAGGCATTTGAAGTTATAAAAGATAAATTGATTACTACTCCAATCCTAAGAGGACCAAATTGGGAATTACCATTCCATATACATTGTGATTCTTCGGGTTACGCAATAGGAGAAATATTGCAATCGGTTGAGAACAAAATACCTTATGTCATCTATTATGTAGGTAAAATTTTGCATGGAGTTGAGATTAATTACATTGTTACTAAAAAATAATTTTTAGTTGTGGTCCATGCCATCAATAAATTTAAACATTATATAACGGGGTATGAAGTATTTGTTCACACTAATCACTCTGCCATTAAATACTTAATGAAAAAAGCAACAGTAGGGGTAGAGTGGTTAGATGGCTTCTTTTTCTATAAGAGTTCAATGTCATGGTCATAGATAAGGTAAGGAAAGATAACGTCATTGCAGATCACCTATCTTGTATGCAAATATTTGATGATGACAAGTTAATCCCTGATAATTTCCCAGATAAATATTTGTTTGCTATTTCTATTTTTACCCCTAGGTATGCTGATATTGTAAATTACTTAGTAATAGTAAAAATGATTCAAAAATTTACACTGCATGAGCATAGAAAATTATTATGTCAAAGCACTTCTTATATGTGAATCCATGGAGTCTTATTTAGAATATGTCCTGACCAAGTAATTAGGAGATGTGTGCAAGAAGATAATATATATGACATCATTCGGGCATAACATGAAGAAACCTGTGGAGGCCATTATGCCACTCAAAGGATAGTGAGTAAAATACTTCAAATTGATTACTTTTGGCCTACCATTAATAGATATGTCCATAAATTTGTTGATAGATGTGATGCTTGTCAAAGAGCTAGTAAGCCTACTCCTTCGATGGAGATGCCTTTGGTTTCACAAGTAGTATTTGAACCATTTGAGAAATGGATAATTGACTTTGTTGGACCAATAGACCCTCCAAGTGAAGGTAATAAAAATATACTTGTGTGTACAAATTACATTACTAAGTTGGCTGAAGTTAAATCTTTACCATGAGCGCAAGTCGAACCAATTATTGATTTCCTTTATGAAACCATTATGCAACGCTTCAGAGAACCTAGAGAGTTAGTTTTAGTTCATGGAACTCAATTTCTCTCCAAATTAATTGAGAATTTTATTGACATCTATAAAATAAAACATCAAAAAACCTCATCATATCATCCTCAAGCCAATGGACAAGTAGAAGTTACGAACAAATAACTTGAAAAGATCATTACAAAAACCGTAACTCTTAATAGGGGTGATTGGGCTAAGAGATTGAAAGAAGTTGTATGGGTATACAACATAACTTGGAGAACTACCACAGGATTATCACCTTATGAAATGGTCTATTTAAAATAAGCTATCATGCCCATCGAATTTGAAATAGAAACTCTTCGCACAATGGTACAAATTGACATGAATTTGGACAAAGCGCAAAAATCTAGATTGGAAAAATTAAACATTTTGGATGAAAGGATACTAGAGGTATTACATAGGACTAAAATAACCCAACAAAAATTAAAGAAATGGTATGATAAACACATTATTCAATATACATTTGAATAAGGATATTGGGCCTTGTTGTTTGACTCTCGTTACCAATAATTTCAAGGTAAAATAAGGACCAGATGGCTAGGACCCTATGAAATTAAAGAGATATTCATAAATGGTACAGTCAAGCTTAAGCCTACAGATGATTCAACAAGGAAAATACTAGTGAATTGCCATAGGCTTAAAATTTTTAAGAAGCCATTATCTAAGGAGGAATTCATACACCACTTTAAGCAGCAAGCCGAATTGCAGTGCATTTCTAAACTGCAATCAACTACTGTCAAATAATAATTTCTCTCACTTTACAAAAAATATTATGCTCCTTTGTTTCATCATGAAGTTTCCATATTTGCGGCATTTCTATCTTCTTATCATCAATTTTCATTCTCAATGTTTCAAAAATAGCCTAGGAGGATATTTCTTCAAAAAAGAACTTTTAGTAAAATGACTATCATATGTTGCATAATACCTTGTTTGCTAGATAAAATCTAGGTGTTTTTCAATCACTCAAAAAACCCTAGCATTTTGAGCAATGTTTTGTTGAAATTCAAGCAATTTTTTGATGTTGTGATTTACTCCTAGTCAATCTTCTTGGACTACGCAGATGTGAACATATAAAAAAATTGTGAGATTTGGAGAGATAAACTCATGGTTTAGTATTGCCATAAGTGAATAGTTTCCCTTGCTTATCCATCTATGCACATGGTCTAGAGTACTAAAAAATTGGTAAAATGACATGCTCACCCTTCATACCTAAGAAGAAATAAAAATGAGAAGAATAGTAAGGATAGGATCAAATTCCCATCAAGACTTTGCTAGAGTGGTTGGGAATCCAACTACCCAAATTTCTTACTCCTTCGCAAAAAAAAAATCCCTTGCTCCTCATGTAATTGAGCAAGTATCCCAAAAAGCATTTTCTTGCTTCTCATAAAATAGGCAAGAACCCCAAAAAGCAATAAAAATCCCTTGCTCCCTCTCAAAATGAGCAAGTATCCCAAGAAAAGTCAAAGAAGGGTAAAAGAGCTTGAATCCCTAGAATTCTTAGTATCTCAAAAACCATGGGGTGATCCTCATTACAATAATGGGTTGAATGAAACCTACATGGTAATAAGGTATCCTTACATAGTAGCACTAAGTCTGGACAAGACCTATGGATGCTCACAGATAAGCTAACGTATTGGCATATGTGATCTTTGTTGTTACTCAATCCTTACTCATAATGGGAAATGAATACTAACTGCACACATAGTTGGTTCTTGAGAAGCTTGAAAACATTAGGATAACTTTAACACCATGTTGTTTGTGAAATGAATAGATGAATTTGTTTCAAAGTCACTGGGATGTTTGAAGTCTTTGAAAAATAACTCTAGCGTATCATAAGCAGACAAAGTCAGGAGTAAATTTCTATGAAAATACTATGGTTCATTTTCTCCTACAAAAATATGGCTTCTATATCTCAAAACCTTGTATCTCTTAATAGAAGTTATCATAATGAACTGGCGGGAAAATTTTTGAGCAGGCGACAGGCGATGTTCTAGGGTTTGTGGAGCGAAGGAAAATCCAGGGCATCAGGTGGGTTGCCGTAGTGTTTTTCTAGTTATTGTGGATCTGAAGGAACGTCTGCTGCCCCAGGAGGGCCCAATGGGGTCTCCTCCAGACCCTCTCTCTGGGAGAAAGAGCTCTTACGCTGAATTGCTAAAAGAAAATTCTTCGTCTTCCAATGACGAAGCTCAGAGAAATACTCTTCATACGCTCTTCAAGAATGCTGGCAAGAGCTCAACAGCACATCGAGTTAATGGATGCCTTCCACAATCCGCCTCAAGACCCAAGATTGTCATCGAACCAAAGATGGTCGAAGACACAATCATATATAGAGCTAACCATGATCTGATCTGTAAATTCATGGGTATCCGACCTACCACGAATTTCTTGCATACCTAGGTCGAGACAGGCTGGGAGCCTCATGGTGAGTACTCCTTATGGTTTATTAGCAATGGGTATTTCATTGTTAGTTTTTCTTCTCTAGCCGATAGAAACAGGGCGTTTGAATCGAAAAGAGGAACCACGGTCCGGCGGGGTTATTTGTTCAACCCTGGAGAGTGGGTTTCGATCCTCGTATTGAACCCACGGCTGTCCCGGTTTGGATCCGGTTGTACGCTCTTCCAATGGAGTTTTGGGGTGAGCAGGTTCTGGAAATGATCGGTAACTCCCTCGGTAGACATCTGGGCGTCTCCAAGGACACCATAGAAGGTAACACAGCTGTCTTTGCAAGAATTTGCATGGAAATGGATATTAGCCAGCCTCTACCGGCAGAGGTGGAACTTGAGCTAGCGGGACTATCTTGGATCCAACGGCTAGACTATGAGGCTCTGCCCTTCGGATGCGAGTTTGCCACAAACATGGGCATCTGGCAAGGTTCTGTCCAAATATTTTGAACACAAAAATGGAGGCCCCGCTTGGAATGCCAAATCGCCCGAGAGAGGGTAAGTCTACTCTTGCCAAAGAACCATCCAATACTCCTCAGGGTAATGATGTTCAGAAATATGGCTTTGAACAGCCCAAAAGAAGGAGAAAGCAAAAGAAAAATGGTAAGGAGCAATCACAACTCAAGCCAGCCAATAGATATGAAATTTTTAAGACACTAGTGGATCAAGAGGATCAAGTCATGGAAGGAGTGGATGGGAATATTGAGGACAATAACATCCACACTCATGCTTCTCCTTCATCTCCCCCTGTCTTAGAACAGGTGATTGAGTCCACTGAGTTACCGCGGCCGAGAGAATGCGGGGGCATTGATAGTGCACTCCCAAGCGCGGCCGGTAATTAAGGATGTCGGCATGGGAATTGCGAGAAAAGAACGAGAGAAAGGCCAGCCCTAGGGATAACTCGGGTGGAAAAGAGATCCAAAAATAGCAACTCTCAAGGAGGCGGGCAAGAAAATCAAATAAGGACCTGCTAGCGAGTTCAAGGAGACAAGGCTGATCCATTGGAGGATCGGTGAGGACAATTGATTCTTCTTGCTCTCAAGGTTTTCAATGATTATTCAATCTTGGAATGTTAGGGGTTTAAACAGTAGAACCCATCAATCTGTTGTTCAAAGACTCTTAGGAAAATGTAAAAGCAGACTTTTTGCTTATCCAGGAGACAAAAATGTCTTTAGATCTTATGTGTAAAACAGTTAATAGAATATGGAGGGCGCTTGGTCATATGGATGTGGCTGCCCAAGGTGCCTCAGGGGGGATTGTTACTCTTTGGAACCCTCTGGAATGGACTGCAATAGAACATATAGCTTGGAGGGGTGTTCTCACATCTCATTTTAGGAATAATGTCACAGTTGAACATGTTTTAATCACAAATTTTTATGGGGCTCAAAACCTTGATGGCCAGAGGCTCCAATGGAAAGTTGTACATAACATGAGGTCCTCAAGGGAAGATTTAGACTGGATTATTGCTTGGGGATTTTAATGCTAAATTATCTGCTCGAGATGGGGAAGGTGGAACCCCAATTTTGGATCCGGGGGATCGGCTTCCGATTGCCCAAGTCCGAGGCCTTTCACTTAGTGGATATTAAAGGCCCTGGAACCTACTTTACTTGGACTAACAAGAGGAGGGAGCCACATAGCAGGAAGGTAAAGCTAGACCATTTTTTGGTCTCGGGAGGAGGCATTTGTAAAGTGGAATACTAAATTCCAGATTTTGGAGGGCCCGAGTTTCAGATCACTTTCCCATTTTGTTGGAGGGAGGGACTATGACAGGGCAGCATCACAAACCTTTTAAATTTGAGAATTTTTGGTTACAAAAGGAGGATCTTCGAAAGAAAATTCCATAGTGGTGGGAAGAAGGCCGTCTACCTTTTGGGACAGCAATGTTTAGATTCCACAAACGACTTCATTTTGTCAAAGTTCAACTGAAACAATGGAGGCAAGCTAATAAGTTAGATTTCTAGCTCCAAAGAGCTCCCTTGGTGGCCAAATGGGATGAGGTTCAAAAACACTTTAGGGAAGGAACAATTACTGAGCAGCTCAAAATTGAGGATGATGCCTTGCGCAAAGCGGTTGAGGACATTGATAACCAAGAGGAGACTTACTTGGAAACGAGAGAGCAAGAAACACTTGGTTATTAGAAGGTGATAGAAATACCAAATTTTTCCATCGATCGGCTTGTGCTAGGAGACAGATGAATAACATGGAAGCCCTTCAAGATGAGAATGGACACTCCTTTGATACTCTTCCTGGTATGCATTCCCATTCAATGGATTATTTTTCTAAACTTTTTAAGGAAAGTATGGAGCAAGATGTAGAGGCTCAAAATGAAGTTATTGATGTCATACCCTCTGTTATCTCTGAAGAAGAAAATCAGACCCTTCTTAGACCCATTGATAGAGATGAACTGAAGAATGTGGTCTTTGGAATGAGCACTGGCAAATCTCCAGGTCCAGATGGCTTTCCTATTGAGTTTTTCCAGGCCTTTTGGGATACTTTGGAGGAGGATGTTTTGGGTATCACGAGAGGAGTCCAGAACTAATAAAAGAATGCTTAAGGCAATAAATCATACCTTCATCACTTTAATTCCAAAAGGGGAGGAGGGGGCTCATATCTACGATTTCGGACCTATTGCCTTATGCAACGTGATTTATAAAATAATCACAAAGATAATGGCTGAACGGCTAAAACCTCTCCTTCATAACATTATCTCCTCAGAGCAAGGGGGTTTTGTAGAGGGTAGACAGATCTTGGATGGGGTGGTTCTTGCTCGGGAGGCAATCCATACAATGCAAAAATATGGTAATAAAGGAATGTTCATTAAATTGGATATGTCCAAGGCTTATGATAGGGTGGAGTGGAGTTTCTTGTCAAAGATGATGGCAGCCTTTGGTTTCTCTCAGGATTTGGATAGATTGGGTCATGAGTTGTGTTTCTACGCCTTCTTATTCTGTTCTAATCAAGGGTCTTCCCTCGCAACCTTTTGGAGCCACACGTGGTCTTCGTCAAGGGGACCCTTGCTCTCCCTATCTTTTCCTCATTTTGGCTGAAGGATTAGGTAGACTTTTCTTGAGGAGAAGACATCAAGGCCTGCTAACGAGGTATCAAGGTGGGTGAGGAAATTTTGACTCACTTACGGTTTGTGGATGATACGGGATTGGTTGGAGTGGCCGGCTTCGGGGAAGCTAGAGGAATCGAGAGATACTCTTAATGTCTACCTTAGGGCTTCAAACCAAGTCATCAATGATAAAAAATCCAAAGTGGTCTTTTTCAATCTTGACCAAAGGCTACGGGACGAGTTATAGAGATCTTGGGATTCACAAGGACTTCTCTTCCAGTGGTTTACTTGGGGGTTCCTTTGCATTTCAAAAAATTAAAAATAGATATCTGGAAGGATCTTTTGGATGGTATCAAAGATAGAATGAATCATTGGTCTCATAAATGGTTAAGCTATGGGGGTAGATTAACTTTCTTACAGTCAATTATTCGAGGCCATGCCAATTTATAAATTCTCTATCCTGGCTGCCCCACATACTATATGGAAAGATCTGGACAAAATGGCTAGAATATTTTTATGGGAAGGAGCAAAAGGGGAGAGGAAATGGGCCTTGGTTGGTTGGGATAAAGTTACCCAACCCAAGGAAAAAGGAGGGTTGGGACTGAGAAGCTCCAAGCTTAATAACAAAGCTTTGGTTGGAAAACTGTACTGGAGGTGGATTTCCCAACCAACCTCCTTATTCAGTAGAATCCTAACTAGTAAATATTTGGGTCATGTTCACCCCAATGAGGTGGGCCGTTTCCCTACGGATGGTCTTGGATCCTTAGTGTGGCGAGGCTCTCAAGCTTGGATCTCAGGTTATTAAAGACCAATTGTTTTGGAAAGTGGGGAGAGGGGAGAAGGCACGTTTTTGGACTGATTCATGGGACCAGTACCCACCCATCATTGTTGAGTTCCCCGAATTACAACCAATTAAATCCGCCATAGAAGCCAAGGGTTGGGTCCAAATTGAAAGTTATTTCAACACTAGCCAAATGGGGGAGTATAAGTTTAAGAAGTTTAAGAGGTTGGAGGAGTGGCCAATTACAATCCCTCCGGAGTGGCACCCATATTGACCAAAATCTTGATAGAAAAGGTTTCTCACAGGGAGAGACGAGGAGGATGAATTAGCTTGGGGCTATGGGAACCTTGGTGTATATACAGTGAAGGACGGATACGACAAGATCCTCCCAGAGCCTCCCCCACATTCATTTTCGGTTCAGGATTGGAGAAAGATTTGGCATTCCAAGGGCTGGCCGAAAGTAAATTTCTTTGCTTGGCAGTTTATGCACAATGGAATTCTCACTTTTGACAATCTCAGAAGTAGAGGAATCATCGGTCCATCTCAGTGTGTATTATGCCACAAGAACGAGGAAACAGTTGATCACTGATGTTTGAGTGCCCTTTCACGCGTCAGATTTGGAAGCGTTGGTTCTCTCACTATAAACTCCAGGCTAATGGTGATCTGAATCGGACCAATATTTGGGAAAGATGGAAGAGGGGTAGATTTAAATCTAAAGCTCTTCGAATTGGTTGGGAGCTTGGCTTACTTTTCATCTGGTGGCAAGTGTGGTTGGAGAGAAATGCCCGTATTTTTAGAGAAACTTTCTCCTCGCTAGATGGAGTTTGGCAGGTCATCTGGAGCAAAGTCACAAAAACTGTTGCCATCTATGCTAAAGAGGAAAATCGGGTTGGTCCTGGGCCACTGGAAGAGGGAGCTGAAGAGCAAGAGAGACAGGACAGAGCTAGCTGGAAACCACCCCCAGAAGGTTGGATTAAAATCAATACTGATGGAGCTGCAAAAGGCAATCCGGGTAGTGCCGAAATTGGTGTAGTTTGCCGGGATCATGCTGGTTCAGTGCTCTATTGGGAACTGCAAGGCTTGGGAAGAGCCACAAACAATGAAGCAGAAGCCATTGCTATCAAATTTGCTTCCATCTGGGCGGTTAATCAGGGCCACGGGAGGATAATTCTCGAATCTGATTCTCAAATTATGGTTGGCGCTCTAGACTGCATGAGGAACTTTGCTTCGAAAGCATGGAGGTTGCGGATTCTGGTCTCTCAAATCAAGGAACTATGGAGGGAATTAGATGATGTGATCCCCGTTTATGTGAGTAGAGATTTAAATAAAGCGGCCGATTTCCTTGCGAAGATGGGTGTTGAGAAAGAGGTAGGGGTGCAGTTGCACAGTGACATGCCTTTGGAGGATGAAGTGATTAGGCAGGGTCTTGAAAGATCCTTGAGACAATGAGCAAAGAAAATGCTAAGGGTGGTTTTTGTCATGATATCGTGACCTGTTGCGTCGTCGCGGCCTTTGGAGGGAAGCTGTCGTGATATCGCGACATGTTGCATCGTCGCGGCCTTTGGAGGGAAGCTATCGTGATATCGCGACATGTTGCATCGTCGCGGACTTTGGAGGGAAGCTGTCATGATATCGTGACATGTTGCACCGTCGTGGACTTTGGAGGGAAGCTATCATGATATCGTGACATGTTGTGCCTTTGGAGGAAAGCTGTGGATATCGTGACATGTTGCATCGTCGCGGCCTTTGGAGGGAAGTTATCATGATATCGTGACATGTTGCACCATCACAAACTTTGGAGGGAAGCTATCATGATATCGTGACATGTTGCCGTTGCGGCCTTTGGAGGGAAGCTGTCGTGATATCGTGACATGTTGCACCGTCGTGGCCTTTGGTTGGAAGCTATCATGATATCGCGACATGTTGCGCCATCACGGCCTTTGGAGGAAAGTTGTCATGATATCGTGACATGTTTCGCCATCGTGGCCATTGGAGGAAAGTTGTCGCGATATCGCGACATGTTGCACGATCGCGGTTACTGGAGGAAAGCTGTCACGATTTCGTGACATGTTGCGCATCATGGTTTTGAAGGAAAGTTGTCACGATTTCGTGACATGTTGCGCCATCGCGGCCATGGGAGGAAAGTTGTCATGATATCGCGACGTGTTGCGCCATCGCGGCCAATGGAGGAAAGTTGTCACGATTTCGTGACATGTTGCTCTGTCGCGGCCGAGGAAGGATTATTGTCGCGATATCGCGACATGTTGCTCTGTCGCGGCCAAGGAAGGATAGTTGTCGCGATATCACGACATGTCGCGATATCGTGACTTGTTGCCTCGTCGCGGCCAAGGTTGGATAGTTGTCGCGAAATCGCGACATGTCGCTCCGTCGCGGTCAAGGATGGTTAGTTGCCGCGATATCGCGACTTGTCGCGATTTCGTGACTTGTTGACTTTTTGCGGTCAAAGGTGGTTTGTGTCGCGTTTTCGCGCCTTGTAATCTTGTGTTTTCTTTGTTCTCGGTGGGAAGGGTCTTCTCCCTTATGTAACTGATCTTTGTTTTAATACAAGTTTTTTCAATTTTTTCAAAAAATAGAAGTTATCATAATATCTATTCCATTTTTCTAAATGATTGAAAATATTCCAAGTCTTTGATAGATATCTATTTTTCCATACATTGATGACTGATATCAATCTTTATAATCATTATTTTTTCTCTCACTTGGATACTCCTCAATGAAATTCAGGAAGCATAGTCACAAAAATTATAATAAACCCCATAAATAAAAAATATTATTATATTATCCACCAATATAAATAAAACACCCTTCATCTTGTTTTGGCTATATAGCCAAAATTGCAGTTTGGGGGGAGTAAATAAAGGTATACAAAGTTTACAATACAGTTTGGGGGGGAGAAATAGGTAAAGTATTTTCTTAAAATATAAAAACTACAGTTTCATAGATGTATTATGTAGATGTCTTCTATAGATGTCTTTTGTAGAGATCTTCAGTAAAATTCTTCTATAGAGATCTTTCGTAAAGGTCTTCTATAGATATATTTTGTAGATATCTTATGTAGATGTCTTCTGTAGATGTCTTCCATAGATGTATTCCATAGAGATCTTCTGTATATGTCTTCTATAGATGTCTTCTATAGAGGTCTTCCATAGAGGTCTTGTGTAGATGTCGTGTAGATGTCTTCTATAGAAGTCTTCCATATATATCTTTCATAGACGTCTTTCATAAATATTTTTAGTAGTAATTTTTTGTAATAATCTTATGTAGTAATCTTCTGTAATAATTTTATGTAATAATCTTTTGTAACAATCTTCTGTAACAATATTCTGTAGTAATATTCTATAAACACCATCCGTAGATGATACCCATAAGACATATCATGAAATATTTCTAAGTGTCAATATTTAAAACTGGCCCTTGATATGAGCAACACATGGCAATTCAAAACATGGCAGAATGTGTCAACCAAGAATATGAAAGAACATGTCAATGCTAAATATAAAAGAATGTGACATAAAATTTCAATGGCATTCATAAAGGTTTGGGGAGATAAAATTACACAAATATTTATAACATCCTTTTAATACCTTTGGCATATGGACTAAGGTATCAAAATTAAAATTTAAACTTTGAAAAATCCTTACATTGGTAAATATGTCGAAAGCTTGTGTAAAATTTAGCATATGACGAAACGCTTGAGACGACGCCACGTATCACCTATCTTTAAATTTTCTTTGAAAAGTGCAAACGCTCTCTATGAACGCATGAAGGCTCACCTTAAAGTTTCAAAGGTACCAACTATCTATACACATGGATGCTAGAGTTAATAGAAGCTGCCATGGGAATACAAATTGGACATAAAGCACTATGGTAAAAGAAAATGGTACATGTAATGTACATATGTAAGGGAAAATATACATGTCATGTATACATGGGTGAAGACTTGAAATTATTGACGAACGCATGCCACATACACATAATTGTGTGGAATTTAAATAATTTTTAGTTACACCAATGATTAATAAGGGGAAAATTATCGACACCAACCTACGATTACCCTTCCACGCAAAAGAGGCGGTAAAAACTTAGTGAAAATACATCGATAATGATAAACACGTGGCACATGCAACCACTAGCAAACACTGCCATGGATGAAGAATGATGATCGTTGATTAAAAATCCCATGGAGGGCTATGATTAAAGGAAAAATTTGTGCTAGGTCTAGAAGCTTCATCACGACGTCGACACGAAGCTTTTTTCGGCCAATTATATGAAGGTGATGTGGATTCATATTTTTTATCATCAATTGAAATAGAAATTGAGGGTTGTGATTTTCTAAGCCACAATAAGATTTGCTACCATCGATTTAGGATAAAAAAAAGATCATAATTTGTTGCATGGCAAAAATACAACATATAGGAAAAATAGACCATAATTTGATTTCCTTCTGTAGAATGCACTGAGTGTCAAACAAAAACTCTACAACCTAGTTGAAACTCTGCAAATTTTTTTAGCAAAGCCAAATTAAAGATTTTGAATCAAAATTTGAGGGGAAACACCAGATAATAACTCAAAAAAATTACGATGTAGGGTGACAGAATTCTGGTGCAACGAAAAAAGTGAAAACGACAGGTAACATTTTACTATTTTGTTTTGTTTTTAGTCACAGGGTTAGATATATATATATATATATATATATATATATATATATGCCCTAATCATTCTGCTATAGGAGTAATTAGTGAATAATTTTTTAGAAAATTATGCAGAAGATTAGGTTTGGATTAGCGTGTCTATTAGGGAACAATTAGTGAATATTTTTAGGAAATATGCAGAAGATAGATCATAGTCATAGATTGTCTATATCGATAACAGAACCTATCAGTTTCTTTCAAAGATAAACTTGTCAAAATTGTAAAATGAAGATGATTATTTGCTTAAGTCCGAATTGTATATTTTTTATTAAGTCCAATAGTGAATTATTTTGTAAAAATTTGTAAAATTTATTTTTCTGTGTGCGGATGAAAATTGTTGCAGGTTTCTCAGCTCCTAAAACTCTAAAACTTCTACCCTAAAAGCCATGCCCCATTCTATGTTCCAAAAATGTAGTGAACCCTTGTATGTCAAAATGTAGAATCCTAGCTATTATGTAACTGAATTGTTTCAAAGGGCCAGAAGGTGGGATGCCCTCACGTAATTCAGAGAGCACTACCAAGAGGTGGTCCAACAATTTGTCCTAAATGTTAACCCAGAAAAAATGACTACCCATATCGGAGACATCCAATTCAACCTTAACCCAAGCATTATTTTTGAAGTGTTAGGTTTACCAGAGGTAGGACTACCATACTATAAAAATCCCTCTAAAAGTGTCACCCAGCTAGAGGAAAATTTAGAGATAAATTCACCATTATACGAGACAAAGAAGGGTGGATTAAGGGTGTTGCTACTGCATCACTCCCTCTCATGTGGCAAGAAGTTGTTTTAATTATAAAATTCTTCACCCTAGAAGGATGTATGTCCACCAATGAAACCTACCATATTTGCATGTTGATGAATCTAAAATTCCCAAAAAATAATGATTGTGTTATAAATCTACCGTATTTCCTGTTTCAGTATTTAAAGTCTATCGTTGTTCGTGTGTAGCCTAAAAATCCTCAAGAAAAGCCTAAATTACATCTACTTGCACACCATGGCCTTATTAAATTGATAGTTTTGAAAAAAGTACATGAAGTTAAAATATCCTAGAATAGGATAGTTGTAGAACCAAACCTGCCAAAATACTCCAAGTCGACTGAAAATGAGATTGAGGAAGATAGTCTATCTAAGGAAAACCATGATTCAGATAGCCAAGAGGAGGAAATTGAATCCCCAAAATTCAAATTTCGACCTTTCAAAAATATTAAACCAATTCAACCTACACGAAAGGCTCAGCATCAAAAGCATACTACCCTACAAAAGGAAATACATCAGGGCATGAATCTAACTTACCTGCACCTGAATTAGCTACTGAAATCCTATCTATGGGCACAAAACACTATTTTACAAATAAAAATTGATAACTTAAAGGGGAATTTTACAGAACATTCAAAAATTAATTCAACAAGCCCTTACTCTCCAAATATATATGATTAAACAAATCTTAGAGGATAGTGTGACAAAACCTGTTGATTCCATCAACTGACCGCCTCCTATCGATGCTTCCCCTAACAAAAGCTCCACCACCAATAAAAAGTTAAAAAAATCTATTAATTTCAGCAAAGTGGCCCACGCCAACAAGCCCTTTGAATTTTCTAATATTCTTAAGGAAGAGAGCTCCCAACCGTTCATCAGCTTGACATAGCAGAATCAATCAAAAAGATAAGTTCCTTCCACCAAGATAGAAATTGCACCTGAGAATCTTGTCTTAAATGTCAGGATACCTCCAAAAATTAATGTAGTGATAGATAATGTTGTTGCATCAGTTGAGAAATCTCTGCCTTCTCAAATGCAAGATGCAGAGCAGAGAGGATTCCCTTGAAGTTGAAAATATCAAAAATATTATGGTTGAGACACCTTTTGGTGACTAGAATGCCAAAGATTAGGTATAGAAGGTAAAACTAGAACGCAAGATACCACTAGAAAGACCCCCATTGTCAAGAATTTCCACCCGACAGACACAAGTCGGATGAACTAAATTGAAAAAAAAATTATCAATATTTTATGATTTTCAGACTTCAATATTTGATCTGTATATTATTATTTGTAATATGTTTAATGCTTTTTTTTGTAGATATTTTAGTTATATATATATATATATATGTGTGTGTGTGTGTGTGTGTGTGTGTGTGTGTGTGTGTGTGTGTGTGTGTGTGTGTGTGTGTGTGTGTGTGTGCGTACATAGTATTTTATATTTGAACATGTTTTGTATATGTAGTGTTTGATGTTTTACTATCACAGTTTTAGTATATTACTGTAGTCAAATAAATTAGAAAAATCATTTTTTTGCTAAGGATTGTTATGATATTGTGCTACTGCAGAAACTATTCTTTGAACACAATCATAAACAACATATTTTTCTAAAATGATTAAATGTTCTGCATTTAATTGATGAAATTATTTCTGTTATAAGGAATTTTAAAATTCATCATTTTTAGATCTGCTTAAATGGTTTTTGACAATTTGTATTATGATAAGAATAATATATGACAACCTGGAATATCTTATCTTCAATTGCAGATATCAGTACTTCGATCTATTTGATAGATGTAACATTTATGTTGTCATGAAAATAATTTTGGAAAAATCTGAAACATTGTATTTTGTTGCAGATATCCGATTGAAACTGTGTGCTATATTGTAATGTTTGTTCCTCAGTATTGCTACCAATGATCTTTGAAGATAATATCTGATAACCTATTTTCTTATTTTTGAAATAATAATTGTGATGTCTGTTTCATGGTCTTGCAAATGACTTTCTGGAAGAAAACGTAAATCTTGATTGATTCTAATGTTTCATTTATTTGCAAAGATCTAGATGATGATAGTTGATATGTGTAAAATATGTAAGCTTTTGTTTGTCTCATTTTATTTCCATGCATGAGGACATGCATATATATTAGTTTGGGGAAAAATAATGACTGATTATTTGGCACATATTTTTGTAGTAGATTATTTCATTTATTATATTTAATTTGTGATTATAATGTATTTTAAGTTAGTTGTTTCTATTTATTTCTATGAATTTTCAGTAAAAATATGAATGCAAATAAATCTAAAAAATGTGTGCATTTTATGTAAAATACATCTAATTTATGGGTAATTATGCAGGAAAGTATTGAAGGATGTTCCACAGATGCACGATGAAACAACATAAGCCTCAGGATATACCTTGAATGTAAGAAGATGGATGTAAGTACAAAGGATTAAGGAAAATTTAGGCACGATGACAGAACAATGGCTAATTACTGTTACAAAATATGATAGCTAAAGTATGTTACAAAAGATAGTTATCGAAGTATGTTACATAAGGTAGCTACTGAATACTTTTACCGAAGAGAATTCTTACCAACATTTACTAAAGAGAGTTGACTAACACTGTACACCACATCAGTGACAACATGGCGCTCTCACATGGCAATAAAGGATTATAGTCTGTTTAGATTAAGTTGACTTATCTAGGATATTGTAATTAATAAATTTATTATCACTTTATTCCATAAACATTGTATAATTATAATATTGTTAGGTTGATTAGATTTAGACGCAAGATTGTTATACCTTTTTCATGAATAAAGGACATATGATTATATTGTACATCTTGCAAAATATTCAAATTAGTATAGTTTTGTTAAGTGCATTTATAAAATACCACTTGGACCACTTAGGATGTTTACTAAGTCCAAGTAGAATTAGGAATTTCTTTAGTTTAAATTATTTTCTTTAGTGCACAGTTGTCGCATTATCAAGTTCACAACTCCACATGGAAAAATACGTGGAAGAGAATTATCAAGTCATAATATAAATTACATAGGGAGACCTTTGAAAAGGTCTAATTTCAAAAATTCTAATGGAGAAATATCTAATGTCTAATCTATGGATAATTGTACAATTTTTTAATATTTGTGCCATCATGTACATTTGAATTTCCAGGAATAAAATTAGTACTTCATTCTTCACATATGGTAACCGAGTAATTTGTATTTATTGCTTAATTTATTTTATGTAGTTGTAACTGTACATTCCTGCATTCAGAGAATAAAATAATGTTAGGAATAGTTATGCATTTTGGTTACTAAGATAAAGTAAACTAGGGTAGAAAGATTTACATTGTCTTCTAGGAGGCATGGCCCACTACTACATCCAGTCCCTAAGCTCTCGCTCCTATAGTAGTTAGAACTAGTTAATTAACCTTAGAATATAAAATAAATTAAATTACATTCTTATAAAACATAAATTTAGAATAGATCAATAAAATTAACTGCACGAGGATCCTCAACAATAAATAAATGCATTAATAGATCAATTTGTCAATAGGTAATTATCATACTTATTACAAAAATCATAAATTACATTCTATTTCCATTTTTGCACAATTTAATTTTTGTCTATTACTTTTCTGCATGCTAGATATATTGAATAGTTTCCATGTTATTCTGGTGGGGTTAGCACTAAAAGGTATTAGATGCTATGTATTATTTTTAGGGTTTTAAGTTATTTTTAGACCCATATGAGATTTTAGTGTTACTATATTTGAACCCTTGCTTTTTTTCCCATGATATTGTAAAATTTGTGTATGTGCCTTTATTATAAATATCGCACTTGCATTAGGGTTTGAAGAGAGACAGAAGGAGAATATTATTGTATTGGAGACGGTCAAGTTAATGCAATAATAAGATAATACTGTGCTGGTTTTCCCGGTTGAGGGTTTTCAAGATAAATATTGTGTAATGTGTGAATCTACTATCTTCTTTCTTTGATTTTGTAATTACTTCTTTTCTAGTTTAGTTTATTAGGGCTCTTTATTTCTCTTCATTTGGTTTAGAGCTAGGTTTTAGCTTTATTCGAGGATTAAGGGTTTCAACCTTGTGATAAATTAATTCTTGAGTGGGAGTCATACGTGAAAGGATCTAGGCAAAGGAGAAATATGGGAAGCACATGAATAGAGATTAAGAAATTTAATGGATAAAATTTTGAGTTGTGAAAACTCAAGATGGAGGATTTGTTGGTTGATAGAGATCAATGGATTGTAGTCTCGAGAATAAAATCAACATCGATGATAGATGAGGATTGGATTAAAATTGATAGGAAGGCAAGAAGCTCTATCATATTGTGCTTAACTGACTCAGTATTGTTGAATGTATCTACAGAGACCACAATAAATCTATTATGGAACAAGCTGGGAACATTATATCAGACAAAGTCATTGGTAAATAAACTATTTCTTCAAAATAAGTTGTATTCATTTTGGATGAATGATGGTGACTCTATGGCTGAACATCTGAATTATTTTAACACTATGGTAAGTCAACTAACCTCTATAGAAGTAAAAATGGATGAAGAGGAAAAATATATTACTTTACTTTGTTCATTACCTGATTCATGGGATAACCTTGTTATGGCTATCACCAATACTACATCTACATTGAAAGTAGAGGATATAGTAGGAACTTTGTTGTCTAAGGAGATGAGATGAAAATATTCTAAGGATTACCATCAAAATAAAACCTTGTTTATGAGAGGTCATTCTAAAGAAATAAGCAAAAGGAAATCATAAGAAAAGAAATCAAAATCTAGGGGTAAATATGTTGCCCCAAAAAAAGGAAAATTTGGAATTGTGGTCAAGTAGGGCATTATAAAAGATACTATAGATCTAAAAAGGCTGATATTAATCGATCATATGATGAAGGAACTTATACAAAAATAAAGACCACAAATGAAGATTCAAGGAACTTATTCTTAGCTGCAACATGCTCAAGTGAATGAGATGACTCATGGTTTATTGACTCAGGTGCTTCTTTTCATATGACTCCTCATAGGGAGGGGTTATGTGAATATGAAAATATAGATGGAGGTAAAGTCTTCTTGGGAGACAATTCAACATATAAAATAATAGGTCGAGGAAGAGTCAAGCTAATGCTAAAATATGGAAGAATTAAAACCCTTCCCGGTGTGTTGCATATTCTAGGTTTGGCAAGGAATTTGATATCTATAATATGAATGATGCATGTGTGAATGTGGTATTCAATAAGGATAGTTGCAAGATGGTTTATGGATTCTTTGTGTTGGCAAGAGGAGTTCACACAGGAAAATTTTTTGGACTTGAGGCTAGAACTTTAAGTATTAATTGCAATAAATCTTTAGTTGTACAGGAAAATAATACGGTTGAAATAGCTTTGAGTATTCCTATAGCGAAGACAATGTTGTGGCATCAACGCATGGGGAATATTGGTGATAAATGAATTCGAACATTGAAAATGAAACGTATGGTTGAAGGACTTATTGATTGCCCATTAAAATTTGATTTTTTTGAGCACTGTGTTTTCAAGGAATGAACTAGGTTCAAGTTTCCAAGTAGTGCTACAAGGTCTAAAGTAATTCTACATCTAGTTCACAATGATGTGTTTGGATCGACAAAAGTACCATAATTAGGTAAATCTATCTATTTTGTTACATTTATAGATGACTTCTCAAGAAAGACATGGGTATATTTTCTATGGAACAAATTTGAGGTTTTTAATAAATTTAAAGAGTTTAAGGTTCTTGTAGAAAATCAAATAGAGAAAAAGATAAAGGTTTTGAGAAGTGATAATGGTGGTGAGTATTGCTCTAAATAATCTGAGAAGTTTTGCAAGGACTATGGAATAGAAAGGCATAGAAAAAATTTGTATACTCCACAACATAATGGGGTTACAGAACGAATGAATAGGACATTGATGGATAAGGCTAGAATCATGCTAAGTGGTGAAGGGTTAGAAAATAATTTTTGGGCATAATCTGTGTTAACAGCTTGTTATTTCATCAATAGATCTCCTACCTTAGCTTTGGTGGATAAGAATCCATAGGAAGTATAGACTGGTAAGAAACCCTCTCTCAGACATATAAGGGTTTTTGGTTGTGATGCTTATATGTATGTCCCAAAAGAGAAAATGAATAAGCTAGACTATAAATATGAAAAATGTATATTTATGGGTTATAGTACTAGTGTTAAAGGATATAAGTTGTGGAACCCATAAACATAGAAAGTTGTTTACAGTCGTAATAAGATATTTAGATAAACAAAAGGAATTTTGAAACAGAAAATACAACCAAGTAAAAAACCAAAAATAGTGCAAGTAAAATTGGAACAGGAGGAAGAACCAGTGGCAGAACCTAAATTATAGAGAGAGTTTGAAGAGGAATATTCAAATGAAGAAGGTGAGGAGGAAGTTGAAGATGCAGAACCTAGAACTCCAATTTTTAGGATATCAGATCGAGAGAGAAGACTTCTAGATAGGTATAGTCATTCAAATTTTTATTCTACGTTTAATTTATCGATTAATGGTGAAGAATCCAAGACTGTAAAGGAGGCACTTTAGTCAAGTGAGAATAATTCTTGGAAAATGGCTATGGAAGAAGAAATGGATTCCTTGGATAAAAATAAGACATGGGACTTGGTGAAATTACCTCCTAGTAGAAAACATGTTGGTTGTAAGTGGTTATTAAAAAAGAATTACAATGTAGAAGGAAATTTGGAGAAGTACAAGGCTTACTTGGTAGTAAAAGGATTTTCTCAGGTTGAGGGAATTGACTTTGGTGAGATTTTTTATCTTGTGGCTAAACTAACTTCAATAAGATTTTTGTTGGTTATTTTTGCTGCTTTTGATTTTGAAATAGAATAGATGGATGTAAAGATAACTTTTCTACATGGTGAACTTGATGAAGATATATATATATATATATATATATATATATATATGTCACAACCAAAATGATTTAAGGTAAAAGGTAAGGAGGACTTGGTATGCAAGCTGAAGAAGTCTCTTTATGGGTTGAAGTAGTCTCCAAGGATGTGGAACCAAAAATTTGACAGGTTTGTCTTGACACTTGGGCTTGGAAAAAGCAAAGAAGATCCATGTGTATATTTCAAAAAGGAAGGTGAATTTTTTTTTATCATTGTATTGTATGTGGATGACATGTTGTTAATTGGAAATAGTAAGGAGATGATAAATTTACTCAAATATCAGTTATCTTCTGAATTTGACATGAAGTATTTGGGTGCTACAAAATTTATTTTGGGTATGGAAATAATAAGGGATCATGCAAATAGAAAGTTATGGTTAAATAAAAGGAAATATGTTGATTTGATGTTATAGAAGTTTAGAATGCATGATTGTAAACCAGTATGTATTCCATATCCTATTGGTCAAAAGTTATCTGCTGAACAGTGTTCCAAAATAGATGAGGAAATTCAAGAAATGGATCATGTTCCTTATGATAGTGTTGTGGGCAGTTTGATGTATGCAATGGTCTATACTAGACCTAATATTGCACATGCAGTAGGAGTAGTTAGTAGATATATGTCAAATCCAGGAAAGGAACATTGGAATTCTGTAAAAAGTATCTTCAGATACTTGCATGGAACTATAGATTATGCTATCTATTATGGAGAAAATTCTAAAGGTAATAATATTGTAAATCTACAAGGGTTTGTGGATGCTGATTGGGTTGGAGATCTTGACAAGAGAAGATCCACAAGTGCTTATGTGTTTAGGTTATTTGGAGGGATAGTAAGTTGGATGAGTAAAAAGCAATCGGTTGTTGCTTTATCCACTACAGAAGTAGAGTACATTGCAGCAACTCATGCCAGTAAAGAAGAAGTGTGGCTACAAAGGTTGTGTTCAATAGTTGGTATTAAAAAAAAGGCTATGAGAATTAACAGTGATATTCAGAGTGCAATATTTTTGGCAAATAATCCTAGTTTTCATGATTGGTCAAAACATATTGATATAAAGTACCATTTTGTGAGAGATATGGTTGAAGACAACCGAGTGATATTCGAGAAATTTGATACAGAGAATAATACTATTGATTGGTTAACAAAGGTTGTACCTTCTTAGAAATTTTCTTGGTGTAGAATATCTATGGACATGGTTGCCTTTGATAGTTGACAATGGCAATTGTTAACCCCTATGGAAAGTATTCAACAAGTGGGAGAATGTTGGAAATATGTTGAATATTTTCCATGTTATTCTGGTGGGGTTAACAATAAAAGGTACTAGATGCTATGTATGATATACTCAGTGAGATTTGGATTTTAAGTTATTTTTAGACCCATATGGGCTTTTAGGGTTACTATATTTGAACCCTTTATTTTTTCCCATGATATTGTAAAATTCGTGCATGTAACTTTGTTATAAATATCACACTTGCATTAGGGTTTGAAGAAAGACAAAAGGATAATGTTATTGTATTGGAGATGGTCAAGTTAATGCAATAATAAGATAATATTGTGCTAGTTTTCCTGGTTGAGGGTTTCTAGGATAAATATTGTGTAATATGTGAATCTACTATCTTCTTCCTTTGATTCGACAATTACTGCTTTTCTAGTTTTTGTTTATTGGGGCTCTTTATTTCTATTCACTAAAAACACCTAAAACTGAAAGAGATATAAATTAATATTAGCATTAATCCCCATGATACAATCTATACTAGATTCCTACTCTTTAAATCTAATATTGATTTACCCTCGGATTGATAAATTAAATGTAAGTTATTATAGCCGATCACCATGGCTCATATGGAGAATATTCGATGGTCAAAAAATATAATAGAACAAGACAAAAACCAAGTGACGTAGGCTTCTAGAGTTGTCTAATGATAATTGACACTTGATCATATTCCAACTCCAAAGGAAACAAGGATGCAATAGCAGCCATGACATCCACATGGCGGTTTGAGGATCTAGGGATAGACTCTATGGTTACTCGATCAAACAAGGACAATAACTTGGTGATAATCTCCTTGTAGGACTTAATTTTATCATCTTAAGTTTGATAAACATCATTAATCCGATTGGCCACAAGTTGAGAGTCACCAAATACCAAGAGGACTCTAACCTACAAAGCTAATGTTGCTCTAAGGCCAAGGATCAAAGCTTCATACTTTGTAGTATTTTTTGTGCAAAAGAAATAATTTTTTAAGGATAAGGGGATGATTTGTTTTTGTGGGGTAATTAGAACGACTCTAGAACCAGTGTCTTTCATGCATCGAGCTCTATAAAAAAAATTCCTAGACTCTAGCTCTTCAACTTTGATGTTGAAGCATTCATTAGGAAACTCAATGACCAAAGGATGGGCAACTTCTTGGGGAGAGGAGGTTAACTGATAAGTGATTACTTGAATCTTAATAGCCTTCTAACATTTTAAATTTAGGTTAAAATTACTAAGGGCCAACGCCCACTTAGTAGCTCGACCTGAAAGGTGGTGCTTAGACATCAAATAGTGCAAAGGGTCAAAATTTACAACTACCAATATCTTATAGCTAAGCATGTAGTGTCTTAACTTTTGGGAAGCAAACACTACATCAAGGTAAAGCTTCTCTAGGGGAGTGTACCTGGTTTCATAGCTAACAAAAGTTCTAGTGATATAGTAGATAGTTTGCTCTTTGTTTTTATCATCATATTGGACCAACATGGCTCCCAAAATATGAGTAATGGTTGCTATGTAAATCATCAAATGCCTATCATGCACAAGATAAACTAAGATATATGGGAAAGTGAGATACTACTTGAGATCATCAAAATATGTCTAACACTCAACATCCCACTAGAAAACCACATCTTTCTTAAGAGGATTAATAAAGGGCTGACACTTATCAACTAACTAGGCAATGAAATGATGAATAGCCTGAAGCTTACCTTGTAGGCTATGCAGTTTAGTCAGGGTGTGGGGATGAGGTATGTCAATGATAGTCACTATCTTAGCGGGATCCACTTCAATGCCTCACCTAGAAACTATGAAGCCTAACAACTTGTCAGATGTGACTCCAAACACAAACTTAGTGGGTTTAAGATGGACCCAAAAATTCTTAAGCCTTTCAAAAATCCATCTTAAATCATGGACATGATCCTTTCGTTCTATGGAGCGACCTAAAATATCTTCCACATAATCCTAGAGAATATCATGCATCATATCATGGAAAATATAAGTCATCGCCCGCTAATAGGTAGAACCTGTATTTTTCAAGCCAAAAGGCATGAATTTCTAGTAGAAGGTACCCTATGGAGTTATGAATGTTGTCTTGGCCTGATCCTCAGGGGTAATCAAGATTTGATTGTATCCTGAGAAACCATCCATGAGTGAAAGCATTCCATATTTGGTGGTGAAATATATGATCTAATCTATGTTGGGCAAGGTAAAATTATCCTTGGGATATGCTAATTTAATGTCTCGAAAGTAAGTATATAATCTGATCATTCTTTCCTTCTTAGCTATAGGAATGATATTGGAGATCCAATAAAAATAGTCAATGTCTTTTATAAAACTGACATCAAGGAGTTTTTGGAGCTCCTCCTTGACTGAAAGGATGACCTAATGATGCATCTTCCTAAGTTTATGTTTAATAGGCTTAGAACTAGGCTTAAATACAAAATTATGCATAACAAGGGAGGTATCAAGCCCTCGCATGTCAGCATGTGACCAAGCAAAAATATCTTGGAATTATTTTAACAAATTGGTCAACTACTCCTGCTCATCCATGGACAAGGCTTTATCTAACTAAAGGATTCTAGGGGCTTCCTTAGAAACTATGTTCACATCAATGGTCTCCTTTATGAGAATGGAAAACTCATCCTCAAGAAGAGGTGGGGCAAGAATCACTCCTATTTTCTCAAGATCCTTGGAAGACATAGAACCAAAGTCCACTTGAGAACTAGAAGACTCAACTTGCACTACGCAAGGGATAGACCTGTCAAAGTAGATATCCTTTTAAGGTAGATACTCATCTATGGTACACTGCTCTATATTTGAAACCAAAAAATAAGGAGAGGGTGGCCCCTCATCCTCAACACTCCACTCTAAACCTTAATGAGATTCATGTAAAATATTCTCCTGATGAGAATCATGATGAGATATTGATTGATGATTCCTCTCTTATATTAAAATTTTTAAATTTCTTAGTTATGTTAGGTGAGGAATCTGATAAATTAAATTGAGCTAGATCATATAGTGAGCAATATTTTTTTTGATAAGTTAATATGTATTAAAACGGGTTTTGAAAGGAATCCCAAAACCTTGTTACAAACGTAGCATTATAAGATGTTGTGAATAGGAACAACATAAACCAGGAAGGCATCTAGCCTGCAATAAAAAAACCTGAATGGAAATGCAAAACTATAAAGACAAAAAATATAAAAATTTCCCAAACCACAACCTTGGGATCATCCTAAGCAACATCCTCGAACACATCCATGGAAGCTACTCCTAAGCCACATCCTTGCTACCATCCTTCACCACTTCCTTCACCTCTTCCTTGGTGTTAACTTTAGGATTAGAAGCCTTAGGTTCATCATTATTCATAGTAGAGAATTATTTGTGGAAAAGAGTAAGTTTAGTGCATTGCACATATCCTTAAGGATGGACAACAATTCCTCAAACTGGAAAATAGTCATGGAAAATTTTTTAATTATTAGTTTTTGTAGCATCTAAGAGGTAGGGTCATCACTGTCATCATCAGACACCACCTCCTAGATTTTCTATTGACTCTGAATAAACTTTCTCCTAAGGCGAGCAGAGAATTTGGTAGCAAGTACAAGCTCTTCGATCTTGACCTTCTTCCTCATGGATCAATCAACATCCCTATTTGAGCCCACCAAATTTCTCTTACTAGGCAATAGGGTATTTATCATAGGGCTAATAGAAACATCTTCCTCAAGGATGGCCTTGGGGAGGTTAGAATATTTTTGGGGAGGACCAGCAAGAGGAGTTGGGTCTGCAAGGGAGCCTTCAGGGTAGTGGATGAGGAAATGGCTGTAAATAATTGAACAAACCTTGGTGGGAAGGAAATGAAGAAGACTTCTTTTTCCAGCAAGTATCAATGGAATAGCTTATGGAACGAAAGAGGAATTTAGGTAAATTAATTACATTGATGTTCCTAAAATTATTTACAAAAGCAAAATGAAAACCACAAAGGGATTTCTTAGGGTCATCAACCATAATATACTGCATTATGGGTAACATTACTCTATTCTATAGAGAAGGAAGGTCAAACTTGTGCATACCAGACTTGGCCAATTTGAGCATTCTGGCCTTGTTTGGGAATTACTTGACCTTGACCTCCCAAGTGTGCTTCTCTCTTCTCAAGGGTATTCCTATCAGGGGTTGGCCTATAATTTTTTCAAGAAGCTAGGCATCCATGACGTAATATTTACCACCAATGATCACCTTACCACTATTCCAACTGCAAAGGAAAGCCAAAGTAATGTTGTAATTGTTACCAGATAATTTATTGAGAAAATTTAAATATCCCCTCTCATCGAGGATTGATTTAGTGAGAGCATCTAGCTCCAATGTATCTAGTTCAACAAAACACATTTTGAAGCATGGGAGAAACCATAATAGAAACCAATTGACAAGGGAGAGGGTAAGCTGAAACAGGAAAATGATTTTAAGTATGCTTAATGAATCCCAAATAAGAACATAGCACTCAGGCATTGGAATGTGCATGCTTCAAGGATAGGAACATGGATTTGTAAATATGATCTCGGGAGGAAGAAAAAAATCAAGGAAGTTCCCAAAGCTCCTAATCATCACAAAATACGTTGAAGGACAGACACTGCACGTGACAAGTGAAAATACAAGATAAAACCCACCAATCGTGATCAATCATAGTGAACAATAACAACTTATAGGAAGCAGAGAGAAAGGTAAGTAAATAGTGATGGTTGTGGGGGTAAAAATGGTAAGGATTGGAATAATGCAAGGAAATAATTGGACACAAAAGCGAGAGCAGCTCGTGAAGGGGGTAATGTGGACAAAGCCCACATGGAGGTATGCAAGGCAAAAGGTACGATGGAAAACATACCTTTGGTAATGCAAGGCATTATGGAGGACACTTAGGATAATATAAATTAAAGGAAACTTAGCAATATTCAAATGTATGATCATCGCCCAAAATAGTGACAAGTTGGTTTTTAAATTCAAATTTTAAAAATTGATGAAAAGTGGAAGGGACGACCTCCATTGCATGAATCCAGGGACATCTAAGAAGCATATTAAAATATGAATGGCAAGATACCACATAGAAAAAATTATCTAAAATATTAGGTCCATCCTTAAGGGGAAGAGATATGGTACCGCAAGCTTCTTTGGACTCATTGAAAGTTTTAATGATGTCACCGAATTTAGTTAAATCTTCCTCTTTTAATTCTAAACTTTTGAAAAAATTGATATGTGCATAAATTAAGGGAAGAAAAATTATCAATCATAAATATCTTGATAAAATTATCCCCAATAAATGCATTGATGTAAAGGGAATAATCTCCTTGTAAGTTTGAGGAAGAAATATCATCATCCGAGAATGTGAGATGATGTATCTCAAGAAAACTTAAAATATTGGTCATATCACAAGGGGGAATATCTGGGGGAATATATTTTTTCTTTAGAACACTTAGTAAGGCTTCTCAATGAGTAGGAGAAGTTTGCAAAAGTTCTAAGAGGGAAATATTTGCTGAAAAACTCATCTCCTGTTGATACCATTGGATCTATCGATTCTGCACCTACTACTCTAAAGTTGCTGCTATCATACCAACCATATTTCCATAAGAAGGTGGCACATTCCTATTACTTGATTATTTGTCTACTGATATTTCTTCATTACATTCTTATTAACCATGGACCTTTTTTGACCATGTGAATATTGAGAACTTCCTATATCAAGACGTCCTGCATCAATCAAATCTTAAACCACATGTTTCAACTTCTTACAGGTATTTATTCGATGTATCTCCACTCCGTGATATGCACAATATTACCTTACTTTGTACCAACTAGTTGTAGTATCTGGTTATCTTATGTAGGCAACTCAATCATATTAGCTTTCAAAAATTATTGTAGAACTACTTCTATGGGTATGCCAAATCTTGTGAAATTCCTCTATGGAGGTTTTTGAATTATTATATTTTGTAGATTGTTAGCATTGCTATTAATAGGTCTACCATCTATTACACCATTACCTACCACATGATTATTATTATATTGTGACTTAGTAGATTTTTCTTATTTTATTTTGAGTTGGCCTCTTCTAATGAGATCTTGTTCTACTTTTCTAGCCAATTCAATTGCTTGCTCAAAATATGTGATAGTAGTTGTTTCTAGTGCATAAGATAATTGTTTCTACAAATTTTCAATAAATATCTCAAGCATATCTCAAGGAGGTAAAGCATATCTTAAGCATCCAACTAAACTTTTCCAACGAGACATAAATTCTAAAAAATTCTCTTCTTTACCTTGTTTCAAATTATAAACATCATTCATGGTCACATCCTTCTCAACATAAGCCCTAAACTTTTGAACAAATAATTTTGCTATTTATTCAAAATTCCTCAAATAATAATTAGGTAACCGATAGTACCATTCTAATATTATGCCACCAATACTTTTAGGGAATATTTTTAGCAACAACATGTCATCATATATGAGATCATGGCATGTTGTTCTAAATATTCTTAAATGCTCTACTAGATATTTTGTTCCCTTATATATGGGTAAAATTGGTATGGGAAAATGATTAGGATAATGTTTTACAACAATAATAGGATCCAATGGTTGATTGCACATCTCTTTATAAGTGTAAGTGAAACCAAAAGGCTGAATCATCTCCACTTTTGAAACTAACTATGTTACCATATTTGTCAAGCTCTACACCTTTGGATCATTTTTATGCAATATTTCCAGATTTCCTAAGAGAGGTTATTGAAGGGATACTTGGACCAAGTTGGAAGTATTGTGATATGTGGCATCTTTTAGGGGAGGATAATTAATTATTGGTGGAACATAAGCAAAATTATTGAGATAAGTGGATTGAGTAGTAAATTGAATAATTTTGAGTGACACTGCTATTTGGAGGATCTTGCAGATTTCCTCCAACAGTGGTGGTTATAGTAGGGGCATAATTTTTATGATGACATGATTAACATGATTCAAATATTCACTCAAGGAGTTATTAAGAACATCTCGAGTAGGGCTCCCTTCTCTAGATCCATATCTAAATCATGCTTATGATATTTGTAAAAGCTCTACATGTTCAAAGGATTTTAAAATAAGGTTCCCATTAGGTCCCCTAATAGGATCAAGACAATTATAAATCTCTTCATTAAAATATTCCTCAAGATTATGAATTTCTCTATCAATATGGTCATTCTCTTGGAAAATCTCATCAAGCCTTAAAAGCCTTTGCCCATTCCCAAGGTTGGAAGCCATTAGGAAAGGAAAGAAGGATGAAGTGGAAAGGAATAAGACTAAAGAACAACGAAAACAAGTAAAATATTTTAGAAAGTTTTTTAAATGTTGTTTGATCTAAAAAAATAGAATTAGTCATCTTTTTTAGAGTTTTCAAAAGAAAATGAGGTGTTTGCATCAGGTTCACCAACATGTGTAGAGGGGGAAACTGCCCTATCGCATATGATTCTTAGATGGATCCAAAAAATAAAGCCAAGGTGACCATGGGGTATGTTGTTCTCTACACATTAGTGTAAAAGGGGGGAAGGGTTCACCAATAATGACTTTAAGGACTCGCTCCAAGTTTAGGAGTTTTGGAGAATGTTTGATGTATTTAATTTCAAGATGATTACCTATGTTTGGCCTTTCTATATCTAAGCTATGAAATATAAAGGATAATGCAAAAATACAAAATGCAAGAATACAAGAGCTAATCCTAGAATGATTCTTTTTTTGAATGATTTTTAACCTAGGGTTGCAAAGTAAAATTCTTTGAGCAAGGGTTCAAGATAGGATGTACAAATAGTTTTAAAAACCTAAGTGCACACTATATGCTCTTGTCCTTTTAATGCATAGAAGCTCAAATGAATTATTTATTCTTTTTATATCAAATCTAGGGTCTTATGAAAGTAATATAAATCACACAAAAAACAACCTAAAGAATTATTAAGGCACTTATCTCATCTGACGGTTGATTCAAGTTTTATCTTTTGTCCAGTGATATCCTTGTAATCTAGATTTTTGTAATTCCTACAAGATAAATTGGAAAACACTTAAAAATGTGATTAGTGTTAGAGGAATTTCTTAGGCCATTGTATAGAAATGCTTGAAGGTGTAGTAGTCAAGCCCCTAGGTCCTTTTAGTTGACCTTTGAAAATAGAGGTAAAAGTTGACCTTCGAAATATGAACAAGCATAACAGACTACAATAGAACATAATGATAAAATAAAGTATAGAATGCATTAGTATGTATTAAATGCAATCTATAAAATATATGTAGGATTTGGGGGTAGCAATTTACCCTCAAACATGGTCTATGCAAAATTGCACCCCACAAGGAGCGATCACGATTTTTTAAGTCTATGAAATCGCGCCCCAAAATGATTGGGAATAATTTCACAAAAGTGAGGTAAAAAAATAGAAAGATGCAAAAATATGCAATAAATAAAATTAAAATCTAAATGTAGTGAAAACACCTAACAGATAGCACAAAATCAGGTATAAGGATTGAGACCTTTGAATGGTTGATCTTTCAGTAGGGCTTCAATACTTGTCCACAAAAGGTTTGCAACACACAATCCAATGCAAAAAAAATAAAGCTTCAACAGATTATATTTTACACTTGTGAGTTAGCTTTCTTGTGGAAGAAGTCCAAAAATAGAACTTAGATCTCAATTTTTGGTTGAAAAATAAAACCTCAAACCCACCTTTTATAGCAGATTTGAAAGCAGAATGGGTGGGAAAAACCAAGACAAGTCGATGTGAAACAATGCCAATTTTGAAAATTAGGGTTTCCTTAAGAGAAAATCCCAAAATATGAAATTGCACCCCATAAGGGCTGATCACAATTTTGCAACAGCTAGAAAAATTTAGGAATGCGAAATTACGCCCCTCAAAAGTGGACTGCAATTTCGCAACAACAAGACCACTATATAGTTTTAATGCACTTTGGAGGACCAAATGGAGTTAGAACGGGATAAATCATATACCGTTGGAAAGCTATTTTTGAGCTTGATCCAATGATATAATATTCAAGGGAAAATAAGAAGGTTTTGTAGGGAAAATTTGGATCAAATATGACCCTTATTTCCTAGGGATAAAACAAGGGATCTAGGGAAATGGCTCACCTTAGTGGGTTAATTTTCTGTGTCTACAATTAGAGGTGGGATATTGTTACCCATGTTATAATTAGACATCAAGATTTTTTATCATTAATTTTTAATCCAACCCATGGCCACTCCTTTGAATGTTTTATTATGACACCTTAAATGTTGTACCCTTATACAAAGGAGAGGATGTACACTTGGTGATGCATATACCTCAACATAATTTGTAAGGGCTAGGGTGGTGGCCCTATTGGAGGTGTGGGATGCCAATAATTGCTCATGTACGGAACTCAAGGGTATGATACTATGAATCAAAACTTGACCTCCTATTGTTTTTAGTGCTTGAGTGGTGCAAGTTTGACTAGTGAGAGGTAGTTCTCCCTTGCTAATTTGTCAAGTAACCTAGTTTTTTAAGCTTGGTCTAGTTGGTATACCTTGCTACTAAATATTTGTTCTACTCTTTTTGGTAAATTTATTGTCATACTTGGCTTGTTATTATCGAATTTTTATGTTGGGTGGGTGTGCTTGGGTTATTTTTTCTTCTAGTTGTATGCATTTTTGCTTCAAATTATCACTCAAATATTGGATTTTTTTATTTTTCTACTAGCTTTGACAAAAAAATTTGGATCAGTGGTCATGTGTACTTGTATCTGTATCCTTCCATATTTGATTACTCTGCTTCCCATTAGGGTTTCTTTTCACCAAAATTGGTCAAAATGCTCATTCCTCCCAAGTGTAGTAAGAACTCACTATAGTTTTGGTAACTCATAGGGAATCATTAGCTTAATATGGATAAGGAAACTAGAATGTCATCATCTTATCCATTGGGAAAAAAATCAAAATTAGGGTTGGAAAGGGAAGGGAAGTAGAGGTGCAAATCTCAACTGCTAAAATACAACCCCCTACTCCTATACTCTTACAAAATTATGCTCACATGTAAATGCCAGTACTTTCCTACAACAAAAGAAACTATAATACATGGTAGGTAGCCCCTATCCATTGGTCATTGAGTCAAGGCTCTCCCACTTTAATGATCACTAAAGCCATCTATTTATTACTTTTCTTCCAATTCAAGGGTCAAAATTTTCTACCCTCACAGAATCAAGGCTCCTAAGCAGCTCTCATGCTATGACATAATTGGTACCAATAACTTTTGATTTTTTATTGTAGATTGACTAGTACCAATGATGAATTCTCTACTTATAATCATGTTAGAGTATATACTTCCTCCCTGGCTTAGATTCTTTACCTATTTTGATCCTCTTAGGGTGGAGGGTTTTACTTCCTTAGGTGTGCTAAAGGAAGTGAACTCCATGATCTCTACTATCTTGGGGTCCATCAAGTATCTAATTTGGCTCTTTGATCCTTTGTGTTCTGCTCTCTACCTTTATGTAATTTTTATTCCCCTCTCAAATTGTTATGATCTGGTCAAGGGTAGCAAGTTGTTGAGTGAGATAGGAATGAGTTTGATAGATTGGATAGTTAGAGTGGGTTGCTCCTCATACTTAAACCTATTCATAAATAGGACAATGAATTGATCCCATTTATATATTAAGTTTATGGGGAGGGAGTCATACCCTTTGTGAGCCTTCCCTCTAAATGATGTCATAAGCAACCTCAGAGCTATGTTCTACTTTATAATGTTATACAATTGAAAGGAGCAGACCATAACTTGTAGATGCATCATTGGGTCTAACATAACCTCAATAGTGTAGAATGATATTGTTTTAAATGTTGGCATCGATATGTAGTCCCATGCATTTGGTGGTATTGAAGGTCACAAGAAGTTCTTCTTGATCTAGGTGGAAAAGCTTGTAAAGTAGGAAGCAACCATGTTTTGGTACATGGATTTAGTAGCAAGTTTCTTATGATATTCTATCTGGATGGAATTCATTGGGTGAATACTTTATTTTCTCTAATATCTAATATATTGGGACCTTCACCAAAATTCCAATTTGTGTCTTGTTGGAAAACTTCTTTAGGATATCTCTTTTGCAATATAGTTTCTAGGTAGGGGTTTGATCAGAAAAAGGTTCCCACCATAACCTCAGTTAGAGATGATGAATTATTCTGGTTTTTATTTTGTAATGGTTTCTAGGTGAATTTGTAGGGTGATTTAGCAGGCGGATGACCATGATATTCACCAAAACCATGATCTGACTTCTTGATTAGGGGATATTTTATAGTTTGTGTCCCATTGTGTATGCCAATTTGAATTTTTAGGGGAAAAGAACTTGCATCCTAAGCATGATGACCCCCATGGTTATAGTTTGCTCTTCATCTCTCCTAGTATTGGGGCTCCTTTTCACCAAAACTAGCTAAAATGCTCACTCATCCTAAGTGTAGTGAGAAATCACTAGAACAAGGTTACCCCTTGTCATTGTTATTATTTCTTTTTGTAGTTGAAGGATTAAGAAGGTGCATTTTAGAAGTCAAAATTGTAGGAGTAGTAAAGGGGATTATAATAGGTAGAACAATGGAAGTCATCCATATATATTTTGTAGATGATGTTCTCCTTTTCACAAATGGAATAGTAATGTAGAGAAGTTAAAACAATATTTAAATTTTTTTGGCCTAGAAATAGGTATGCATATTAATGCACAAAAATCAAGCATATCTTTTAATCATGTGGATCAAGATCATACTAAATTAATAGGTCAATTTTTTCTTTAACATATTTTATTTTCAATAGGAGTTAAATATCTAGGGTTCTTTTTAAAACCTAATGACTACACTAAAAAATACTAGAATTGGTTGATAAAGAAGTTGGAGGGAATAATTAATATATGGTCCAACAAATAGTTCTTTTTGGGGAGGGATATTGACTTTGGTCAAGTTTGTGCTAGAGGCAATACCACTATATTTGCACTATTTGGCTAATATACCAAAAGGAGTTTTGAAATAAATTATACAGTTAAGCTACATGTTTTTATGGATAGGGAAAACGGAAAAGGAAGGTATTCCCCTAGTTAAATGATAATACTTAGCTAAGACCAAGGAAAATAGAGGATGGGGACTTAATAACATATTCTTTGTTTAGCAAGGCTCTAGTAGCCAAGTATGTTTGGAAGATAATATCAATGATAGGCTTATGGATTATGATCATACAGGAAAAGTATTTAGAGCTACTCACAGTTGAGGAGTGGATAAGAGCCCCAGTGAAGCAAACCCATAATGTTTTAATCTATTGGAAGGTAATTATTTAAGCCTTTTATATTGTAGGTGATTGACTTACCTAGAAAATAGGAAAAGACAAGGCTTAGACCCTTGGATTGGTTGTGGTGGTATGCAAAGAATGATAAATATTGTAATTCAAAACCTAAGAGCTAAGGGGATTAGAAATCTGAACCAAGTAGCTAACCTAGAATCATATACAAATTGGATACAAGGATGGAAGGAAGCAACAATGTTAGGGATTTATTTCCAAGAGGCACATTGATGGGAAGAATTTTTGGGGAGACTTAAAGTTGGACATATCAAGTTTGATAGGGACATGATCAATTGGTTTGGACAAATAATGGATCTATGAGGGAGTACACCCCAAATTTGGGGCATAATACTTTGTTGGAAGATAGAATTAATGATTTAGTATGGTGTCGGAAGTCACACTTGAAGCAAAAAACCTTGTTGAAGACAAGACTATTTTTGTGATTTTCCATAATAAATAAGGTTCTAACATGTGAGGTATTACAAAAGAGGAGTTGGAATGGTCCAAAAGGTTCCATTTATGTTATCCAAATAATGAATTAAATGATCATTTATTGATAGTTTTCTCCTTTACTATATAGGTTTGGAGAGAGGTTATAACACAGTTAAAAATTCCTATAGATTGGCAAGAAGACTCCCTAGTAGATTATTTAATTCTTGGTTTTAAAATAGGTCATACAAAGGTTTTATATCTCTCCCACTATTTGTGACATGTGAAGTATGGTTATCTAGGAATACAATAATATATTAAGATCAGGAAAAGCCTACTTAGTAGGTCTACTTCCAAATCATCAAAAGTTTCAATAACTATAAATTTTATGTAGCAACAAAGTTAATCAAACAAATCATCCCTCCAAAGATTGATAAATCAAGGCTTGAGGAATTTTTTTATGGGGTTAGACAAGGGGTCCCTAGATTTTTTGGAGTAGGAGAATTGCTATATGTTTTTACCTCATTATTTAAAATTCAAGGTTGGATTGGTAGAAGGTTCCAATAGGTATGCTAAAATTATGGCACTTAAATTGTTGATTTAGTTGATAGAATTAAAAGGAATGCAAAAATACCAAATTTACAAAGACTTACATGTGGTAATAAACTAGATACTTGTTGTTTTCAGGATGGAAAACATGGTTCTACAACTCATTTTCTCTCAAATAAAAATAAGTTGTGGATCAACGTGAAGCTTTTACTTTTTAGCATATTTATAGAGAACTGAATAGGAAAGCATATGAACTCTCAAAGGAGGGGCTTAATATTGAACTAGGCACACACTTAATACAAGAATTCAGTGAGGGCAATGCATTGTAGCTGATCCATATCTCTATCTCGAGATATTAATCTACTCTAGTTAAAGCTAGTTGATATGTATCTCTATCTGGGGGGATTAATCTACTCTAGTTAAAGCAAGGATAGTTAATGAAACCTTTGTATTTTAATACTAAGAATTTAGTTATTTAAAGGATATTGGTTGAAAATTTGGAAAGGTCTCTAAGGGTAGAACATAGCCTGAAATAGATAGCTAGCTATGATGTATAAGCTACGTAATTTTTAGGTCATTATTGAAGCTTTCAAGAAATTTCAAAAAGGCGTGTAATTTCATATTTACTCAGTATAAAATTATGACTTTACTTTTTCAAGGGAAAAAAATATTTAATTAGACATACTGTATTATATGGCCATGTCTCCATGGTATTTAACATACCACAATGTTATTATAACAAATACTATTTTCATGACATCACATATCCTCTAGTAATATTTGAACCTAGGTGTTTGCTTTGGAAGACCTAATTTATTAACATGCTATATAAGGCTTCTATTAGGGCCACTCCCATTAAAATAAAAAAACATTGCATCTATTGTTGTTAGGTTAACTAGACCATACCTTGTTTGCCTTTCTATCAAAAATATTCCTCATCTTCCTCAAACACTATGTTTTTGCAATCAAATCCTTGACATCATTTTCCCTATAATATTGGATCTCTCTCCTAAAATATGAAATTTTGTAATATAAATAACAATACCATGATGTTTTAAATTATTTTCTACCCTACTTCCTTATCTATACATATGTTGACATTTCCAATATATTATGTCCAATAATGATTTAGTTGATAGAATTAAAAGGAATACAAAAATACCAAATTTATAAAGACTTACATGTGGTAATAAACTAGATACTTGGTGTTTTCAGGATGGAAAACATGGTTCTACAACTCATTTTCTCTCAAATAAAAATAGGTTGTGGATCAACGTGAAGCTTTTACTTTTTAGCATATTTATAGAGAACTGAATAGGAAAGCATTTGAACTCTCAAAGGAGGGGCTTAATATTGAACTAGGCACACACTTAATACAAGAATTCAGTGAGGGCAATGCATTGTAGCTGATCCATATTTCTATCTCGAGATATTAATCTACTCTAGTTAAAGCTAGTTGATCTGTATCTCTATCTGGGGGGGATTAATCTACTCTAGTTAAAGCAAGGATAGTTAATGAAACCTTTGTATTTTAATACTAAGAAATCAGTTATTTAAAGGATATTGGTTGACAATCTGGAAAGGTCTCTAAGGGTAGAACATATCCTGAAATAGATAGCTAGCTATGATTTATAAGCTACGTAATTTTTAGGTCATTATTGAAGCTTTCAAGAAATGTCAAAAAGGCATGTAATTTCATATTTACTTAGTATAAAATTATGACTTTATTTTTTCAAGGGAAAAAAATATTGAATTAGACATACTATATTATATGACCATGTCTCCATGGTATTTAACATACCGCAATGTTATTATAACAAATACTATTTTCATGACATCACATATCCTCTAGTAATATTTGAACCTAGGTGTTTGCTTTGGAAGACCTAATTTATTAACAAGCTATATAAGGCTTCTATTAGGGCCACTCCCATTAAAATAAAAAAACATTGCATCTATTGTTGTTAGGTTAACTAGACCATACCTTGTTTGCCTTTCTATCAAAAATATTCCTCATCTTCCTCAAACACTATGTTTTTGCAATCAACTCCTTGACATCATTTTCCCTATAAGATTGGATCTCTCTCCTAAAATATGAAATTTTGTAATATAAAGAACAATACCACGATGTTTTAAATTATTTTCTACCCTACTTCCTTATCTATACATATGTTGACATTTCCAATATATTATGTCCAATAATGATTTAGTTGATAGAATTAAAAGGAATACAAAAATACTAAATTTACAGACTTACATGTGGTAATAAACTAGATACTTGGTGTTTTCAGGATGGAAAATATGGTTCTACAACTCATTTTCTCTCAAATAAAAATAAGTTGTGGATCAACGTGAAGCTTTTACGTTTTAGCATATTTATAGAGAACTGAATAGGAAAGCATATGAACTCTCAAAGGAGGGGCTTAATATTGAACTAGGAACACACTTAATATAAGAATTCAGTGAGGGCAATGCATTGTAGCTGATCCATATCTCGATCTCGAGATATTAATCTACTCTAGTTAAAGCTAGTTGATCTGTATCTCTATCTGGGGGGATTAATCTACTCTAGTTAAAGCAAGGATAGTTAATGAAACCTTTGTATTTTATTACAAAGAAGTCAGTTATTTAAAGGATATTGGTTGACAATTTGGAAAGGCCTCTAAGGGTAGAACATAGCCTGAAATATATAGCTAGCTATGATGTATAAGCTACGTAATTTTTAGGTCATTATTGAAGCTTTCAAGAAATGTCAAAAAGGCATGTAATTTCATATTTACTTCGTATAAAATTATGACTTTATTTTTTCAAGGGAAAAAAATATTGAATTAGACATACTATATTATATGACCATGTCTCCATGGTATTTAACATACCACAATGTTATTATAACAAATACTATTTTCATGACATCACATATCCTCTAGTAATATTTGAACCTAGGTGTTTGCTTTGGAAGACCTAATTTATTAACAAGCTATATAAGGCTTCTATGAGGGCCACTCCCATTAAAATAAAAAAACATTGCATCTATTGTTGTTAGGTTAACTAGACCATACCCTGTTTGCCTTTCTATCAAAAATATTCCTCATCTTCCTCAAACACTATGCTTTTGCAATCAACTCCTTGACATCATTTTCCCTATAAGATTGGATCTCTCTCCTAAAATATGAAATTTTGTAATATAAAGAACAATACCACGATGTTTTAAATTATTTTCTACCCTACTTCCTTATCTATACATATGTTGACATTTCCAATATATTATGTCCAATAATGATTTAGTTGATAGAATTAAAAGGAATACAAAAATACCAAATTTACAAAGACTTACATGTGGTAATAAACTAGATACTTGGTGTTTTTAGGATGGAAAACATGGTTCTACAACTCATTTTCTCTCAAATAAAAATAAGTTGTGGATCAACGTGAAGCTTTTACTTTTTAGCATATTTATAGAGAACTGAATAGGAAAGCATATGAACTCTCAAAGGAGGGGCTTAATATTGAACTAGGCACACACTTAATACAAGAATTCAGTGAGGGCAATGCATTGTAGCTGATCCATATCTCTATCTCGAGATATTAATCTACTCTAGTTAAAGCTAGTTGATTTGTATCTCTATCTGGGGGGATTAATCTACTCTAGTTAAAGTAAGGATAGTTAATGAAACCTTTGTATTTTAATACTAAGAAGTCAGTTATTTAAAGGATATTGGTAGACAATTTGGAAAGGTCTCTAAGGGTAGAACATAGCCTGAAATAGATAGCTAGCTATGATGTATAAGATATGTAATTTTTAGGTCATTATTGAAGCTTTCAAGAAATGTCAAAAAGGCATGTAATTTCATATTTACTTAGTATAAAATTATGACTTTATTTTTTCAAGGGAAAAAAATATTGAATTAGACATACTATATTATATGACCATGTCTCCATGGTATTTAACATACCACAATGTTATTATAACAAATACTATTTTCATGACATCACATATCCTCTAGTAATATTTGAACCTAGGTGTTTGCTTTGGAAGACCTAATTTATTAACAAGCTATATAAGGCTTCTATTAGGGCCACTCCCATTAAAATAAAAAAACATTGCATCTATTGTTGTTAGGTTAACTAGACCATACCTTGTTTGCCTTTCTATCAAAAATATTCCTCATCTTCCTCAAACACTATGTTTTTGCAATCAACTCCTTGACATCATTTTCCCTATAATATTGGATCTCTCTCCTAAAATATGAAATTTTGTAATATAAAATGTTTTAAATTATTTTCTACCCTACTTCCTTATCTATACATATGTTGACATTTCCAATATATTATGTCCAATAATGATTTAGTTGATAGAATTAAAAGGAATACAAAAATACCAAATTTACAAAGACTTACATGTGGTAATAAACTAGATACTTGGTGTTTTCAGGATGGAAAACATGGTTCTACAACTCATTTTCTCTCAACTAAAAATAAGTTGTGGATCAACGTGAAGCTTTTATTTTTTAGCATATTTATAGAGAACTGAATAGGAAAGCATATGAACTCTCAAAGGAGGGGCTTAATATTGAACTAGGCACACACTTAATACAAGAATTCAGTGAGGGCAATGCATTGTAGCTGATCCATATCTCTATCTCGATATATTAATCTACTCTAGTTAAAGCTAGTCGATTTGTATCTCTATCTGGGGGGATTAATCTACTCTAGTTAAAGCAAGGATAGTTAATGAAACCTTTGTATTTTAATACTAAGAAGTCAATTATTTAAAGGATATTGGTTGACAATTTGGAAAGGTCTCTAAGGGTAGAACATAGCCTGAAATAGATAGCTAGCTATGATGTATAAGCTACGTAATTTTTAGGTCATTATTGAAACTTTCAAGAAATGTCAAAAAGGCATGTAATTTCATATTTACTTCGTATAAAATTATGACTTTATTTTTTCAAGGGAAAAAAATATTGAATTAGACATACTATATTATATGGCCATGTCTCCATGGTATTTAACATACCACAACGTTATTATAACAAATACTATTTTCATGACATCACATATCCTCTAGTAATATTTGAACCTAGGTGTTTGCTTTGGAAGACCTAATTTATTAACAAGCTATATAAGGCTTCTATTAGGGCCACTCCCATTAAAATAAAAAAACATTGCATCTATTGTTGTTAGGTTAACTAGACCATACCTTGTTTGCCTTTCTATCAAAAATATTCCTCATCTTCCTCAAACACTATGTTTTTGCAATCAACTCCTTGACATCATTTTCCCTATAAGATTGGATCTCTCTCCTAAAATATGAAATTTTGTAATATAAAGAACAATACCACGATGTTTTAAATTATTTTCTACCCTAATTCCTTATCTATACATATGTTGACATTTCCAATATATTATGTCCAATAATGATTTAGTTGATAGAATTAAAAGGAATACAAAAATACCAAATTTACAAAGACTTACATGTGGTAATAAACTAGATACTTGGTGTTTTCAGGATGGAAAATATGGTTCTACAACTCATTTTCTCTCAAATAAAAATAAGTTGTGGATCAACGTGAAGCTTTTACTTTTTAGCATATTTATAGAGAACTGAATAGGAAAGCATATGAACTCTCAAAGGAGGGGCTTAATATTGAACTAGGAACACACTTAATACAAGAATTCAGTGAGGGCAATGCATTGTAGCTGATCCATATCTCTATCTCGAGATATTAATCTACTCTAGTTAAAGCTAGTTGATCTGTATCTCTATCTGGGGGGATTAATCTACTCTAGTTAAAGCAAGGATAGTTAATGAAACCTTTGTATTTTAATACTAAGAAGTCAGTTATTTAAAGGATATTGGTTGACAATTTGGAAAGGTCTCTAAGGGTAGAACATAGCCTGAAATAGATAGCTAGCTATGATGTATAAGCTATGTAATTTTTAGGTCATTATTGAAGCTTTCAAGAAATGTCAAAAAGGCATGTAATTTCATATTTACTTCGTATAAAATTATGACTTTATTTTTTCAAGGGAAAAAAATATTGAATTAGACATACTATATTATATGACCATGTCTCCATGGTATTTAACATACCATAATGTTATTATAAAAAATACTATTTTCATGACATCACATATCCTCTAGTAATATTTGAACCTAGGTGTTTGCTTTGGAAGACCTAATTTATTAACAAGCTATATAAGGCTTCTATGAGGGCCACTACCATTAAAATAAAAAAACATTGCATCTATTGTTGTTAGGTTAACTAGACCATACCTTGTTTGCCTTTTTATCAAAAATATTCCTCATTCCTCAAACACTATGTTTTTGCAATCAACTCCTTGACATCATTTTCCCTATAAGATTGGATCTCTCTCCTAAAATATGAAATTTTGTAATATAAAGAACAATACCACGATGTTTTAAATTATTTTCTACCCTACTTCCTTATCTATACATATGTTGACATTTCCAATATATTATGTCCAATAATGATTTAGTTGACAGATTTAAAAGGAATACAAAAATACCAAATTTACAAAGACTTACATGTGGTAATAAACTAGATACTTGGTGTTTTCAGGATGGAAAACATGGTTCTACAACTCATTTTCTCTCAAATAAAAATAATTTGTGGATCAACGTGAAGCTTTTACTTTTTAGCATATTTATAGAGAACTGAATAGGAAAGCATATGAACTCTCAAAGGAGGGGCTTAATATTGAACTAGGCACACACTTAATACAAGAATTCAGTGAGGGCAATGCATTGTAGCTGATCCATATCTCTATCTCGAGATATTAATCTACTCTAGTTAAAGCTAGTTGATCTGTATCTCTATCTGGGGGGCTTAATCTACTCTAGTTAAAGCAAGGATAGGTAATGAAACCTTTGTATTTTAATACTAAGAAGTCAGTTATTTAAAGGATATTGGTTGACAATTTGGAAAGGTCTGTAAGGGTAGAACATAGCCTGAAATAGATAGCTAGCTATGATGTATAAGCTACGTAATTTTTAGGTCATTATTGAAGCTTTCAAGAAATGTCAAAAAGGCGTGTAATTTCATATTTACTTAGTATAAAATTATGACTTTACTTTTTCAAGGGAAAAAAATATTGAATTAGACATACTGTATTATATGACCATGTCTCCATGGTATTTAACATACCACAATGTTATTATAACAAATACTATTTTCATGACATCACATATCCTCTAGTAATATTTGAACCTAGGTGTTTGCTTTGGAAGACCTAATTTATTAACAAGCTATATAAGGCTTCTATTAGGGCCACTCCCATTAAAATAAAAAAAAACATTGCATCTATTGTTGTTAGATTAACTAGACCATACCTTGTTTGCCTTTCTATCAAAAATATTCCTCATCTTCCTCAAACACTATGTTTTTGCAATCAACTCCTTGACATCATTTTCCCTATAAGATTGGATCTCTCTCCTAAAATATGAAATTTTGTAATATAAAGAACAATACCACGATGTTTTAAATTATTTTCTACCCTACTTCCTTTTCTATACATATGTTGACATTTCCAATATATTATGTCCAATAATTATTTAGTTGATAGAATTAAAAGGAATACAAAAATACCAAATTTACAAAGACTTACATGTGGTAATAAACTAGATACTTGGTGTTTTCAGTATGGAAAACATGGTTCTACAACTCATTTTCTCTCAAATAAAAATAGGTTGTGGATCAACGTGAAGCTTTTACTTTTTAGCATATTTATAGAGAACTGAATAGGAAAGCATATGAACTCTCAAAGGAGGGGCTTAATATTGAACTAGGCACACACTTAATACAAGAATTCAGTGAGGGCAATGCATTGTAGCTGATCCATATCTCTATCTCGAGATATTAATCTAATCTAGTTAAAGCTAGTTGATTTGTATCTCTATCTGGGGGGATTAATCTACTCTAGTTAAAGCAAGGATAGTTAATGAAACCTTTGTATTTTAATACTAAGAAGCCAATTATTTAAAGGATATTGGTTGAAAATTTGGAAAGGTCTCTAAGGGTAGAACATAGCCTGAAATAGATAGCTAGCTATGATGTATAAGCTACGTAATTTTTAGGTCATTATTGAAGCTTTCAAGAAATGTCAAAAAGGCATGTAATTTCATATTTACTTAGTATAAAATTATGACTTTATTTTTTCAAGGGAAAAAAATATTGAATTAGACATACTATATTATATGACCATGTCTCCATGGTATTTAACATACCACAATGTTATTATAACAAATACTATTTTCATGACATCACATATCCTCTAGTAATATTTGAACCTAGGTGTTTGCTTTGGAAGACCTAATTTATTAACAAGCTATATAAGGCTTCTATTAGGGCCACTCCCATTAAAATAAAAAAATGTTGCATCTATTGTTGTTAGGTTAACTAGACCATACCTTGTTTGCCTTTCTATCAAAAAATTTCCTCATCTTCCTCAAACACTATGTTTTTGCAATCAACTCCTTGACATCATTTTCCCTATAAGATTGGATCTCTCTCCTAAAATATGAAATTTTGTAATATAAAGAACAATACCACGATGTTTTAAATTATTTTCTACCCTACTTCCTTATCTATACATATGTTGACATTTCCAATATATTATGTCCAATAATGATTTATGGCCACAATAATCAATTCTATTTTAGATATAATCCCCACATTCACTTCTTGATAATATTAATAATAATTTGTGAGTCCCCTTGAATTGAAACATATATCCATACTTTTTCAACTATGATATTGATCCTTGTAAGAAATGCCCTAGCCTTTGCATAATATTAGTTTAAGTTTCATATGATTTTTGATCAAGTGAGGGAAAAATTGTCTTCATTATTCTAAAAATTTCTTAGATTCCCTTTTGGACCACTGTCAAAACTAATTTTTATGAACCCAACTTTTAAAACTTCTATTTTTTTATAAATTGACACAATTATTTATCTTAACTACATTATTGTAGAGTATTATTGCATGTAAATTTAAATCCTATAACCAAGATGTTAGCACCTCTTTTTACACACTCAAGACTTCCCATAAGCACCATACCTATAAACATCTTGTAAGAAAGGTAATAATATAATTGTAAACTTGGCATGATTATGAAATTTGTTTATAAAAAATTATTATTTTTTTAAATATTTAGTTCCAAAGGCATAATAACAGGATGAATCCTCCACAGGATGTATAAAATTTTAGCTTTGAAACCATTAATCCAACATTTCATAAAAATTTTAAGTATTAATGGAGCTATCAGGTATATTCTCATATTTTTCAATAAGATACCTCAAATAATATAAACAAAGGGACAATAAAGAAGTAAATGATCTAATGTTTCCATATCCTTCTTACACAAGGTACATGTAAAAGGTGCATTATGTCATCTTCTTTGTAGACTCTAATCTTTGATAATTTTGTTTTGGAATACTAACAAAAGGAATGTTAAGGCCTTAGGTAGGGCCTTAAGTGACCAAACATTATTCCAAGGAAAATTATTATATATAGAATATTTTAGTTTCTTCAAAGCCTTATATCACCACTTAATAGAGTATCAACAACTTCAAACCAACCATCCTTCCACATGAAATGGCCAAATAGAACTCTTGAAGTATCTTTTGAAGCTTATTTATTGTTTTTTTAAGCCCCTCTCCCTAAATAATTTTATAATATAAATATTGATATCAAAATGTTACATTAATATAATTTTTAACCTTTGAACCTCTATAAGCTAAACAAATCCAAGAAAGTGTTTTCTATTCTAGATAAAAAATAAGAGAATAAGGCTTCAACCAAGAATTAGACCAAAAATTTGTAGAGTCTTCCCATTTTATTGCATGTATAAAACTTATGCATTTTTAAAGTGATATTTTTACCCAATCCTTTTCTTAATATTTGAATAAATTGCAACCATGTTTTTATCCTAATGCTAAACTTGTAAATTCAAAATTCTGAAAGCATGTCCCTCCAATTTTCATTCCTTTGCAAACCCTATTGCACTTAGAAAGAGTAAACCTAATTTTTTTCTTGTATTTTCCAAAGAAAATATCTTTGAATTTTATCAATTTCATATGGTATACATGTTGGTAATATTGAAAGTGACATCATATATCAAAGGTTAATAACTTATCTTTCCAGCCTACCAAACAAGATTTCATTTTTTCTAAAATTGAGTTCTCATGCTTCTTTTTCTTTCCTTTATTAGAAAATTAATTTCCTATATATGTTAAGGATAATTTCCAACTTTAAATGTTAAAACATATATATTAATCCATTTTAATTATAGGATAATGTTAATAAAAAATATTTTAGATTTTATAGTGTTAACCAACTATCTCATAGCCATCTCATAGCATGCTAGTACTAACTTAAATTCCATGCACTCATTGACTAAGGGATGGCCCAAGATTTTATAGTGTTAACCAACTATATTATAGCCATCTCATAGCATGCTAGTACTACCTTAAATTCCATGCACTCATTGACTAAGGTATGGCCCAAAATAAAAGTATCATTAAGAAATTAGTGATTAGTGATGATATTTGAAGGGACCATTTGTTGTATCTTGAATAAATTTCATTTTTTACCTTTGAGAAAGCTCTCACTAATACCTTAGCAAGAATAATAAAGATATAAGGAGATAGTTGATCACCTTGGTGGAGTCCATGATATGATTCAAAGTATCAAGTATGGAAAACATTGACCAACATAGAATAGTTTGGAGTGTGGTAGCAATATTTAATCAATTCACACCATCCTTGACCACAAATATTTTTTTCAAGAATATTATATACAAAACTAAAGGAAATCATATCATATGCTTTGTTAATGTTTAATTTACCTAGTTTTTTAGGAAATAAAGAGAAACTATGATTTCTTGTGCAATAATTTTACAATAAAGGAATTGTTTAATGTAGAAAAACGCCTTTATCAACATAACATAATCTAAAATGCTTTTCAATATTTTTCCATGGGTTTTAAGATTATCTTATAAATCATATTATATATTATTGGACAAAAATATTAAAATATTTAATCTTACGTTTCTTGGAAACCAATGAAATAAATATATTATTGATATCAGATATTATACCTTGTTAATCTTAGCCTCCTCAATCATTCCTAACATATATCTCTTCAGCAAATGCCAAAACTTATAAAATAAAATTGCAAGAAATCCATTGGATCCAATTCCCTTATTAAAGTGTAAAGAGAAAATACCTCTTGTAGCTCCTCAATAAATATCTTTCCCATCAATATATAATTTTATATTATAGTTACTTGGTTATTACCTTGGGTTTTATGATATTTTAAATATTTACAAGACCATGAGCCAAGAAATTTGAGCCTCCAATGAACTAGTTTTGCAAAGTCAAATTTAGAGGTACAATCCACTCCAAGTGATGTGATTGGTTCCAATGGAGCAAAGTGTTTGATAGAATGGAGTGAAACACTCCTTGGTAGGAATGAATAGATTTCCTTCTAGAAGTAAATCACTCATTGGAAAATAAAAGCAAGCAAGGAGTGGATGGCTCCCAAGGATGATGTTTGGAATATAATATATTAACATGTAGTGTAGACATTGAGTATTTTAGAAGGCTTCTAAGTTATTTAGAGATGTATTTAGAGGTATGTAACATTTGAGGTACATCATTTGGCTAAAACTGATTGAAAATATTTACTTTACCTATAGTTAGAATTTCTCACCCAAGGTGACTCAATAGTGAATTCTTTCTATAAATAGGATCCACAGGATCCATCGTAAATAACTTTTGACCATGAGAGAATTAGAGACACACTTTGTGAGTCCCATATTGTAATTGATACTACTTCTCTTTGAATAATAAAAAATTGGTAAGACTTTTTGCTTTCCATAAGTACTACCTCCTTGTATTGTGGAATGTGTGATGATTACCACAATGCCCTTTTGTCCTCTCACCATTCCTTATTTTTTCTATTTTATATGCATGAGATGCATTATTATTATTCAATTTTATCATGTATTTATTAATCACACACTTTTCCTACTATAGTTATGATCATATCTTATATTCAATATTTCAGACCCCAAACTTTCAAAAAGTAGTACTTTATGAATTTTAATTTCTATATTATTAGGTTTAGTGAATATAGTGGGGAGTATTTGAATTTCAAAAGAGGCATCTTCCTCTTTCTTTCAATTTGTTAAAATATATTTTTGAGTGCATTATATGGTGGACATTTCAACATGTTTTTGGCATACCCAATTAGACCAAGGGCGTGATACCAAGATGAAGTTGATCCTAGCCCCTTTTTTATCCCTTATTTTATATATCTTATTTTTTTCATTTATGGTTTTGTAGGTTCTTTACAAATGGTGACTTCATTATTAACCTCAACAATTTTCTAAAATTCTTTGAAAAGCAATAGCAAAGACATCAAAATTCATATTTTTTTCAATTTTAGTCCTAAATTGTATTTTGTCAATAAAAATCAATTGGCTAAAGCTTGAATATTTTTTAAAAGTATTCATTTGAGGAGCTATTTTTTCCAAAATTGGAGCAATTCACCCTATTCGAAGGAAATTGCCCAATAAAAACCCACCAAGTTCAAACCAAGGAGTAATTCACATAACTTGAAGAAGTGATTTGTTTGAAGATAAAGAATTAGAACTCTTGGAAAGAAAACTTACATTTACCCATGGGAGTGATTTTCCCAAATACCTTGGATCAATTCACTTAGACCCTTCCTTTTGAAAAAATTTCTTGAAGTCCCATTTTTTGAATGGTTTGCTCCACCCAGTTGAGCAATTTTCTTCTCTATCAATTTTTTTTAGAAATTATTGATCTATGCAGTTATGTATATGTAAGGACTCAAGATTATGAATGATTATTAAAGATGCATTAAACATGTAAAGAGTTTTGACCAACTGAGTTGATATCATACCAATGAGAAAACATGAGGGGGTAAAGGGAAGAATAATTTGTTATGTAAGTACACCAAAATGATGATCCTAAATGTGATCTCACACCTAATCCCACTCCATGAAATGTAAAAGGTCTAATGACTAATTAAACAAGTCAAAATCCAATATATAAATAAGTAAAGTTCCTTGATTTTCCCCTAGTCTAAAACCATGCATTTGTCATTATAAATCATCTAAAATAATCCTATGCCACTATTGGTCCAAATTTTACTCATAACAAATGTATATATGGATTGCCCCAAAATCATGTATGATATCCCAATTCACAAATTAGATGGATTGTTTGATTGATGTGACCAATTCATTTAATAATAAAATCTTAGTATATCCCAATACCCATGTCAAGTAAATAAAATACTACTTTCCAATATCTAAAATAACCCTTGATAAGTATTGTACTGAATCAAAGCTTACTTAGGTCTAGTTAATGAATAAATACTTTCAAACTAGAAAATCCACCCCCTAAAAAAATCTATTTTATCTAATACCAATATTTGTAGTACTTCAAGGAATTCACATCATGATCCCAAATCATGGCATGGATCATATTTCACAAGTGTCAATTGGTCAAATGTAGATGCAAGGATTTTAGAAAAACTCCTTGAACCAAATGTCACCTCTAGCTAGTCAACCACCATAAAATTTGTAGCAATAATTGCCTCCTCCTTATCATCAAGTCCCTCAACAAGATTTGCAAAAGTCTTAACCTATAAAAAATTTGTAAGTCCCACCTAATCAATGTTTGGCTTATTTGAATCTATGTCATATATAATATCTAAATCTTCCTTTTCTACCCTAGTATTATGATGTGCAATAATGTTCTTAGGGTTTTTCATAATAAAGTATATTGCAAATTCCTCCATACCAATCATATGTAGCCTCATCTAAAGGCTATGTGGCATATCCTTATCTAATGTAATTTGGTTTTCTAACTCAATACAATTAGGCATCTCTTTTATCTAGGCCTAAAAATCAAATCCTAGATTAGACCTATCAAGGACCCTTGAACTGATTGGTTTATTCCCATATCGTAGTCATTCCTATGAAATATTTACTATTTTTTTATGGAAATAGGACCAAAATGGTGATGGATCATCTAAATAGCCTCTCCATATTGAAGTTGATTCACTACATTTAAGAAGAATATATCATTGTGTGTTTTATTATCTACTTATTAGGATATAAATTTACTTTATGCTATAGAGGATTATCTAATAATTATATTATCAATTACACATAAATTATGGAACCTTTTATAAAAAAATTAATAATATGGCTAATGGGTATTCTATATTATTCCAATTAAATCATATTCAAAGACATCCTTAAAAATATCCATGATTATAACATTAGAATCTTGAGGACTTTGTATTTGATTCCATCAAATGTATGACCCAATGAAGAGTAAAAACATTCATAATATATTAAGGTTTTACAATCTAATTTATCATGATTTATAATTCTAACCATGCCTACAATATTTGAAGAAGCAACCCATATATAAAATATCCTAATTAGAGTAGGAAAATTACTCCCTTCTCTATTTATGGCCTATATCACTCATTATCCAAAATCCCCAAATTCTAGGATTCAATCCTACCATTTTGCATATTCCATATGCCTAGTCATCCACCAATACTACATAATAACATTTATAGGATGAAATACATCTTCAAATATTTCTTTTCAACCTCAATTATGTGATTTACTAGCTTTTCCTCAAAATAGCAACAATGTTGTTAATGTCTCAATGAATGTAAACTTTGTATGAAGGAAACAATAGATATAAAGAGAACAACATGGAAAAGAGGTAGTGTCAACTAAATATTGGATGGAAACAATAGTATTGTAAATAAATAAATATCCCCTATCTTACAAAGGATCAAACCCCTCAAAAAAATGTTGGAAACTAATAACTAATTGTAGAAAAATATAATGAATATAAATCCCCAAGATTAATACTTTGTGGTGTTTCCTATACAATGTCAGACTTGATCCTATAGATTATGTTATGGCTATTAGGAATTCTTAATCTAATAAATCACAATGTCAAACTCAATAAGTTGTAGTTATGGGATAGATGGTACATATAATAAATCAATCAATCTACCATCCATTTATAATGAGTCAACCAATTTAGTAAGCTCTAGCCCAAATAAAATAAATGGTTCTAGATCTACTAAATCTAAATAATATAGTATTTATGTCATTAAAGAAGGAAAATATTCCTTATTTGAGAATAACACCTTAGACCTACTAAGCTAAAAAAAATTACTCCAAGATTCTATCAAGGAGCAAGAAAGGAGATACTCTAAGAATGGAAAACCAAAACATACTTAGGTTCGTATAATAGAGCATCAAAATATTATGGCAAAATATCCTTCTAACATCAAATTTAATGCAACAGACATTCTGAATGCACCAAATACAAAGACCCTAAAACCATAACTATCATATATAACTTTGACAATTGAAAATTATTTACTAAAAATATTCATAGTAGTTTTAGAGGCCATGGTTATAGTAATGTCTAAAGCTATTTCTGAAGAAATGAACTTAAAATATACTAAAATATCGATGAATCCAACCCAAATGGATGGAACTAGGTTTAACACCATTAAATCAATGAAATAAATAATCATGACTGTATCAAAATGTAGACACTAAAATCATGTAAATCCAATTAGACAACCAAAAGCATTGGCTACTTTGACATTATATCACCCCCTTGGGAAACCCTCAAAGGTTATACAATGGTACTAACAACTTTTGGAAGGCTCTACCCCACTTTTAGGAGGTTTTGGGCCATATAGGCATGCCTGTCCCACCTTGGGATGATCACAGTTCATGACCATCCCACCCATGGACGATCACAAGCGGTCATCCCTGGGTGGGACAACCATGGTATTTGACTCCTAAAAATTCAAATTTATCTCTCCTATTCAAGCATGTTGGACTAAGGGTGCAAAATTCTTATGACATGTTGTAAATTGGAGTCAAAAAAGGGATATTCCTTCCCCTTCCAATGCATGGCAAGTTTTGGACAAGTGGCACCTCCTACCTTGCATGGCCTCACATGCCATTTGACCCTAGGCCCTCTTTGGCTAGAAAGTGGAGAAATTTTCCACCCAATTTATAGAGAGGAGTTTTGTTATATTTGCAATGAAGTGTTGCCAAGATTTACCCTCAACTTTTTATGCCTTTTCCTTCAAAATATCCACCTAGCGAAGGATGTTCTCGAGTGATTCAAGAGGTTTAATTTGTTTACAAAACCCAATAAATTGATTTAATATCACCCTCAAATTTTATGACAACACCCCTAAGAGATTTTTTGACCAATTCCCAGTGGAATTGGTTGCAAAAAACTAGCAAATATGGTGGTCATACCACCCCAGGATGACCCCCAATTTATGACAGTCACCACCATCCCTAGAAGGGATGGTCATGAACTGGAGCACATGAGGAAGGATCATATGATCAAAATATCAAATAATGAAGCGACGACATCATAGGCACACCCACTTCAATTGTAGGTACAAGGAATAATGCGAAAAGTGCACCCGAGTTATTAAAATAATATAATCCTTGGGCACCTTTTGTAATGGATGTATCAATCTAGAGCTCTAAAGGGTACATTTGTGTAACTGTGATTTGATCTATCAAATAATAAAGAAAAACTTCATTTATTGCACTTATTTATCTTATCATGCTTACTTGAATGTGTCTTTTTGTAATGCTTAATCAATACTAGCGATAGATGCATCTTGTTTAACATTGTTAGGTCCATCATTTTTCCCTTTACTTCAATGGCGATCATGATGGGACCCTGCCTCGATTGATTTGGTTAATATTTGACCTCTTTTCTTACTTTCAAACTATTGTAGGAATTGGTCGTTTTGGTCTGAGATAGCCTTGAAACTGCTAATTGTCCCACCCAGGGACTGCGACACAACCGTACCACCCTGGGATGGCCCCCAAAGTAGCATCCATCCCATCCTGGTATGACCACAAAATAGAAGCTTTTATGCTCAAAATTCTAGAAACAACAAGTTCTTAAGCTATCAAGGTGAGTGCCTAAACCTTCAGTTTAATTTTGTACAGTTTAAAATTGCTCAAATTTGGTTTTTCTTTCTTCCCTTGATTGCTTGAAAGGTATAAATATAGATTTCACTTTTCTATAATTGCAAAAACAACAAAAAAAGAAGAAAAAAAACTAAGTAGAAATGCATTTGAATGGCTTGCTTGCTTTTAGCCTACCTAATGAGTGATATGCTAATTTTAATTAATCCTTTCTCTAGAAAACCTTGGAGTTGCACCTTCAACTCCTGCATTTCTATAGGGTTCATTTTATGGGGCACTCTATGAATAGGTTTTGAACGTGGAATCAATTCAATGGTGAAGTTAAATTCACGCTTAGGTGGTAGCCCCAAAAGATCTTCAAGAAAAACATTCCCAAACTCCCACAGTATTAGATGTTTCTCAAACAATTATTCCTCCTTATCATCCTTATTCTTGTTATTTAATTTGATAATATAGACCATACCATCATTTTTATAGCTTTCTTTAGCTGCATAGCAAAAATTATCTGGGGTAAAAAGACCCTTGTTCACTATGTACTCTTAATCTCTTCTTACCTTTATCTATATAGTCAATACATCTATTTTAGAAATTATTTATGGACTCATGATATTTTAACCACTTCATACCCAAGATAATGTCAAAGGCATGTAGTGGGCAACATACAAGTTACATAGGGTAGAGTCATTAGGAAGGGTGATATCAATTGTGGGAAAATATTGATCCACTGAGTATGTCTATCCAGACCCATACTCGACTTTCCACCCTTGTTACAAAACTCTTAGTATTTTTAGAAAATCCTTGACTATACTAGAGGAAATAAAAATATTTGTACCTCCACTATCTATTAAAATCTTGAATTTATTATCAAAAAACTTACCATATAGAATCAAAGGTGTAGCTTGACCATCCAAAGACTTGTTCCTAGTTGCAGCATAAATTATATGTTTGGATTCTTCAGTCTTCTTGATTGGTCCTAATAAATTTGGACACTTGTTTGTATAATGAGAATCCCCACAATCATAGCAATCACCCTTGGGGTTAGGGTGTCTCTCTGGTTTCTTCTCCCTCGATTGCTTGATTCAAGATGGTTCATGTTGTTTTTGAGCTTGAGGGGTTCCATTATCTTTCCTCTTTTGGAAATTCCTTGCTTCATGTAATTTTTCCTATCCACCCAAGGATTATCTTTGCTTCTCTTATATTGATTCTACTCCCATTTTTTATAACCAACACTATTCTCTTTTATTTGAGAATTGTCAACCTTTTCGACAAAGTTGCATGATTATAGGGGGTCTTGTTCAACTATATATTAGACTCAGCTTGACGAGCCAGATTAAATGCCTTTTGTAGATTATTGGATTCATGCATTTTTACTATTGACATTATCTTAGGATCATTTCCCAAGATAAACATATGCACATTAATGTGCTCATATTATTCATAGAGTGGTACGTACTTAAGCAGTTTTACAAATTTACGATGGTAGACCTCTACTGTCATTGTTCTTGGACAAGTGTGGAAAATTCAATTTTTTCCATGTAGTATTATTCCATAAGGATTATTTTATTAAATTCCTCCACAAACCCTACCCATGATAGGTTAATAGCCTCAATTTTTAGTCCATACTTAAAAGTGTTCCACCATTCCAGCCTAGTTTCTTGTAGATGAAGTGTGGCCTAACATGTTCAAGTTATTGAAGAATAATTTTTCAAGGAAAAGTAGGTTTCTAGTTCATTTAGCAAAGATTTAGTTGAGTCACCCCCATATTTGCCATTGAATTTACAAGTCTTAAAATTTTTCAAATATTTTTCTAACTCAACCTCTATGAGATCCCTAACTTATCGCTCATCTCAAGGAGGGTTACCTTCCTGCCTATCCTCGGTATCTTTATTTTGATGCACATAGGTTTATAGCCTCTCTCTGTTGGTTCATCTACTGATATGGAATAAAATGAAGCTAATTATTATTTGAAAACATAGGACTTAAATAAGTCCAAAATGTAAACCGTAATCCTAGAAATCATCAACTGCTCCAAGGATTTACGTACAAAAATCAAGGAAAGGCTAAAACATAAGCCCTACAATAACGAAAAGTAAAACACCTAGACTTAGACTATTCAACGGAGCTTATCAACAACTCACGTTGATTATTCTTATGACTAAGTCCTAATTAAAATATCCTAGGTCTAAAAATAAATTAGCCCCTAGGTCTAAATTTCCTCATCATTCGTCCCAACAAAAGAAGCATTGGACTCCAATGCTTTTAACAAAGAGGGAAAATCCCGGGACAGAATGTGAGCAGAAATCCAGTGAGCCTGATGTGGAAATTGGCCTCGTCGGGCCACAAGATATGAAGTAGAAGCACCTTGGCGTGTTTGTCGGGTCTTCGTATCAAAGACTGTATCGGCGTCAAGCGAAAGCTGAGCATCAGGAACCACATCAACTGGATGTATGATGGCTGGAACTGTTTCCAATGTGGAATCATAGTATGGTTTGAGAAGATCAACATTGACGACATCGTGAATGCCAAGATGAGCTGGAAGGTCCAAGCGAAAGGCATTCTCAGAGATTTGCTGAAGAATAGTATAAGGCCCATAACGAAGAGGCTTGATTTTGCTATGTGCCTTATCTGCAAATCATCGTTTGTCAAGATGAAACCATACTTTGTCACCAACTTGAAAGGAATGAGGTGTGCGGTGCTTGTCCATCTGTTGTTTCTGCTTTTGCTGAGTCTTCTGAAGAATTTGAACCACTTTGGCTTGAAGACTCTGCAAATGTTGCACAAAAGAGTTGGCCTTGTCTTGTTCCTTCTGAATGTGCATTGTGGCTGAAGAAGGCAAAGACAAAGGTAACTCATAAGGAGCAAGTGGTTGAAAACCAAAACACACTTCAAATGGAGAGTGCCCGGTAGAACTGTGGATGGCCCTGTTGTAGGCGTGCTCAATGTGAGTGAGGCTTAAGTCCCACTTGGCTGGAGTGGAATGATGGTAAATCCTCAAACTCTGCACTAGAGTACGATTAACTACCTCTGTCTGCCCATCGGATTGAGGATGATAAGCAGTAGAGAAGTTAAGAGATACTCCCAAAATCTTCCAAAGTGATCGCCAAAAGTGACCCACAAAGCGTGAGTCACGATCAGAGACAATGCTGGTAGGAAGACCAAAAGAACGCCATACCACCTCAAAGAAGAGTTGGGCAAGATCCTGTGCAGTACTTGTCTTGCGACAAGGAATGAATTTGGCCATTTTGCTGAATCTATCCACCACAACAAAGACACAATCATGCTTGCGTACTGTCATTGGAAAACCGCTCAAGAGATCCATGGAAATGCTTTCCCATGGACGAGAAGGAATGGGCAAAGGCATGCTCATTCCCAATGTCCTATTGGCTGATTTGGAGCGATTACAGACTGCACATTGTCGCAAGAAGCGAAGAACATCTCTTTGCATGTGTGGCCAAAAGAAAAACCGCTGAAGATGATGAAGAGTTTTCTGCCTACCAAAATGTCCCCCATAGAGTGTGGAATGAGCCTCCTTCAGAAGAGACTCCCTGTTCCCATGAGGAACACAAAGTTTGTCCAATTTGTACAACATTCCATCCTGAATATGAAAGTCCTGAAGAGCTCTCAAATTTGAAGAAGAAGGATTGGAAAGTTGGTGGAAAACTTTGCCAAAATCTGGATCCATAGGATACTGTGTAGGCCAAGTTTGGAAGCCAAGATGGGAAGTAGTGACAATTGTCAAAACAAGAGTAGAAGGAGGACGACTCAAACAATCAGCCACTGCATTGTTTCGTCCTTTCTTGTACTTGATTACCAAATGGAATTGTTGCAAGTACGATGCCCATTTCATGTGCCTAGCTTCCTCAATTTTTGTTTGAGATTGAAGAAACTTAAGGGGCATGTGATCTGTATGAACAATTGTTTCTTTTCCCAAGAGATAATGCCTCCAATACTTGATTGCTTGAACCAAAGCATAGAACTCCTTATCATATGTAGAATAGTTCTTCTTGGCCTCTAAAAATGTTTCTGAATGGTAAGCCACTGGATGGCCATTCTGCATGAGCACAGCTCCAAGTGCAACTTGCGAAGCATCAGTTTCTATCTCAAATGGTTGAGACAAATCAGGAAGAACAAGAACTGGTGCAGTACTCAATTTTTGTTTCAATGTGTCAAAGGCTTTTTGTTGATCCTTTGTCCACTGAAACTGAACTTTGATCTTCGTCAAATAGTGTAAAGGTGCAGCAATAGAAGAATATCCTCCAATGAACTTGCGATAGAAATTGGCAAGTCCAAGAAAACTCCTTAACTCCGTGACTGAAGTAGGAGTTGGCCAAGAGAAGATAACTTCAACTTTGGAAGGATCTACTTGCACACCTTTTTCACTAATTACAAATCCAAGATAGGCAATGAATGTTTGCCCAAAGGAACACTTAGGAAAATTTGCATACAATTGGTTCTTTCGAAGAGTTTGAAGAACCGTTTCCAAGTGTTCCAAATGATTCTCCCAAGTAGAAGAATATATAAGAATGTCATCCAAATAGATGATTACAAATTGATCCAAACAATCTCTGAATACTTCATTCATCAGCCGCATGAATGTAGCTGGAGCATTTGTAAGGCCAAAGGGCATGACAAGCCACTCAAAGAGCCCCATTTTGGTCTTAAATGTTGTTTTCCAAGTGTCTTCTGCTTGAATTCTCACCTGATGATACCCACTTTTGAGATCAATCTTGGAGAAGAATTTTGCACCTTGCAATTGGTCCAAGAGATCATCAATGCGAGGAAGTGGATAACGATTCTTGATTGTAATCTTATTGAGTGCCCTGAAATCAATGCATAATCTCCATGTGCCATCCTTCTTCAACACAAGCAAGATAGGAGAAGCACAAGGGGAAGTACTGGGTTTGATGAACCCTTTAGTCAACAATGCTTGAATTTGCTTTTTAATTTCTTCCATTTGCACTATTGATTGTCTATACATTGAAGAATTAGGAAGAGAAGATGCAGGAACAATCTCAATACTATGATTAATCTGTCTTTCAGGAGGAAGACTTGTGGGTTCTTGAAAAACATCAAAAAATGATTGAAGTATTGAATGAACTGAAGAACTCCTGTTATTAGTGTGCTTAGGTGCTTGCTTTTCTTCTTGAATTGGTCTGATGAAGATGAGTGCTAATTCCTTTGCTTGATTTACAACTTTGCGTGCTTGTCTACAACTCAACATCAAATTATGTGGAGTTTGTTGTGTACTTCTGATTATGAAAGTTTTATTGTCTTTGTGCAAAGTGTATGTATTTTTGTACCCATCATGTATAGACCTCCTATCGTATTGATAGGGTCTTCCAAGCAACAAGCCACAACAATCCATTGGAGTTACATCGCACACAACCGAGTCCACAAAAGAAGGACTGAAAGCAAAATTCACAGGTGCAAGTGTGTGTGATGTCGGATGTAATCCCATTGTCCTTCCATCCCAAAGGATAAGGATGAGGATGGGGATTCATCGGTAACTTCAGTTTGTCAACAACGGACCTCGCAATTAGATTTTTCTGCGAGCCGCTATCGATTATACAATCAACCATAAAGGTGTCACTGAGATGGACCGTAGTCACAAACAAATTCTCGTGATCACCTTGTGAAGTATTCATAAGGGTCAATTTGTTTAACCCTGCCAATTCCTTATAAGGCTTACGTTCCCTTGTAGCCTCAATGGGACTTTCTTGTGAGTCCTCATTGGAAGGCTTTACAACTAGGGATTGTTTCTTCACATTTTGCAACTTAAAACACCTCTTTTGAGTATGTCCTGGCTTTTTACAATAATTACAAATCAAAGGTGATTTAGAAGAAGAAGATTTTTGTGAAGAAGAAGAAGGGGAAGATGAAGAAGAGGGAGAAGGAGAAGAAGAAGATTTAGCTCCCTTGGAAGGTTGAGGAGAAGCCTTCTGATTTCCTCCCGACGTAGAAGAGCGAGTCCCACGCGATTGCTCCCTCATTTCCTCCTCAGCAAGAAGGGCTTGATTGAAAGCCATGTCAATGTTAACAATCAACTTGTATTTCATCTTCCTGTAAATGGGTTCCTGCAAGCCACTTTTGAATTTGTTAACAAGTTGTGCCGCATTATCCTGAATAGAATTCAAAATCCGCAACTTGTTAAATTGAAAAATATAGTCATGAACACTCATATTAGAGGTTTGTCGAAGACGAAGCCACTTGATGTCAAGCTCAGTGGCATAGTTTGAAGGATAAAAATTATTCTTCAAAACTCTTTGCAATTCATCCCACGTGTCAATGGGATTTTGGGTCCATAGTCGATCAGTGACAAGGACCTTGGCAATGCCAGAAAGCTTCAACTTAGCAAAGTTAACTTGCTGATCCTTTGCTATCTTGGTATACTCAAACCAACTGTCCATGTCCAAAATCCAACTGTTGAGGACCTCTGGATCTCGCGAACCAGTGTAAATGGGAACCTCACACTGTTGTTGCACTTCATTAGAAGTAACCTTATCAGCCAAAACGCTGACAAGTTGGGTTACTTGAGCCAATTTGTCGGCTAATTCAGAAGCCATTTGACCCCGAGTGATCGCCAGCAAAAATTGTCACAAAAAGACAAAGTTACAAAATGTGCAAAATAAAATGTGCCCAATTTAATTTGCAAAAATTGCAAATTTACAACATGGAAGGGCAAAATAAATATTTGCACAATGTTGCAAAAATGTGCTTGCACAATGTCTTAAATAGTCAAAATTGACTTTGGAATAAAGACAAAAAGTTACTTTCTTTTTCTTTTTTTTTTAATTGAAAATTAAAAAGGTGGTTTGTTTTTTTTTTTTTTTTTTTTTTATGGAATGTAGAAAGGGTAACTTCACCAAAGTCAAGACGGACCATACAAGGGCACTCAAAAACAATTAAACGTACATGGATACCTCATTCGTCGAACACCAAACATCAAAGCCAACAACCAAACCTTTGCCACACCGGTGATGGTTTATAGGCAAATCGCGTAATATAAACGACAAGCACGGTGGCCTGTGATACATGTGGGATTAATCCCACAGTGGACCAAGCCCAATCGCGTGACTGCTATGCGGACAGAGATGACGTTGCCGGCAACCTTGCCCTGCATAAAACAGACTTTCAAAAATCAAAATGTTGACGGCAACTGTGCACCCTGTAGTGATCTGGCAACAAATGTGGTTTTGCGCACTCTAGAGAGATCCTGAGACTAGAAAATGTGATTTTGCACCTCCAAGACAGGCAAAGCTGTCAGAAAATAGAGTTGGGCAGATCGTTGAAACGGTCTACTGATGCCAGGCTGCATAGAAGCCCTGACAATGTTGGGCTTTGGATCAGGAATTAGGACTGGAACATGCTGAACAAGAAAAATTACGTCGAAAGACGCCAATAGTCATGGGAATTTCCTTCTATCCATGGTCAACTGCTCCAGGAATGCCGATTGGCATCGCGTGTTCCCAAAATGAATTATGAGTTCCAACAAACGCCGATGTGGAAACATCAAGCTGTGTAGCAGATTCCTAAAAGAATCGGCCAAAAATCATAGTTTTGGCTTTGTTCGGGGTTGTAAGAAATGCAAAAGATAGAAAATGATGGTGGAAGACGTAGGTGCAAGACTGGTTGTCCAGCGATGGCTTCTCCTGACAGATCTGACAGATCTAAAACATCCCAAGCGTCCAAAGTGTGGCTTCAAAAACCACAAGTCGCAGAGGGCCGACACAAATAGCGAAAATGGGCTGGGAAGCATCGGGAAGCGGTCGCAGTAGCCACGTTCCCAAAACAAATTGGCGGATGAACGCTCGATCTTTGAAGGCATCGAGAAAACGTAGCAGATCAAAGAAATGTTTCATCGGCTTCAAAATTTGTAGGTGTAGCGGGAACGCGAAATGAGGAAATGTTTCGAAATGCGTTAAAGATAAGGCAGATCGAAGTTTAACGCATCCACGCATGCTGCCCGCAAAATGATTTGCCCTTCAAAGAATTTTTCTTTTTTTTAAATAAAAAGTTGTCGACAACAATTTTTTTTTTTTTTTTTAAAAGTTGTCGACAAAATTTTTATTGTAGCAAATTTGTCAATAATTTGCTGCAAAATTTGGTAGCCGAATTGTAACAATTCCTCCTGAGCTTCAAACAGGAACGAAGGTGGTGGAAAACTTTCCAACCCACACTATGGAGATCGAAAATAACCCAAAACCTCCAAAATTACTTTCGCTCTGATACCAAACTGATATGGAATAATTGAAGCTAATTATTAATTGAAAACCTAGGACTTAAATAAGTCCAAAATGTAAACCATAATCCTGGAAATCATCAACTGCTCCAAGGATTTACGTACAAAAATCAAGGAAAGGCTAAAACATAAGCCCTACAATAACGAGAAGTAAAACACCTAGACTTAGACTATTCAACGGAGCTTATCAACAACTCACGTTGATTATTCTTATGACTAAGCCTAATTAAAATATCCTAGGTCTAAAAAGAAATTAGCCCCTAGGTCTAAATTTCCTCATCATCTACTCTCTCTGTTTCTCTAATTTTTCGTTTAGAAGAGAGACAATAGTAGTGAGGTTCTCCACCTCTTTGTTGGAATTCCCTAGACTTTCCCCAAGGGGTCTAGCCTTGGCACTGATCTGCCTAGATTATCTCGATGGAATATAAAAACTTATTTTCATATTATTAAATTTGGTGCCATAGTCTCCTAGTCACACAAAATATCTCTAGGTTAGGTTGTAATTTTATTTTTCTTGCCTCCTAACTATTATTTAGCCATATTTTCCAATGTACTAACATTTATATACTATCATCCACTTATAGCTAATATGGACTAGCCATCCACCTAGAAGTCAATCATCAAGTCAAAAAATCCTGTAAGTCTATTAGGGAAGCTTATAGTCCTATGACCTTGAGCTCTAATACCAAATATAATAGCCCTCCAAAACATTAAAAAAAACCTAAGATAAAATCTTCTTTTACTTAGATAGTTACCACGAGCATCCATGAGTCATATTCAATGATTAGACATAACTACATTTCAAGTTTAAGATATTTTAGACATCACTCGAGTGGACATGAGAGGCCAGACTCTCATAAGCAACTAGGGTTTATCTCATATACCTTCATGATATAGAGGACACTTCTAAAAGGTATCCTTATTTTTTTGACATTCTTCACAAATGTAGACCTTTTGACCTTAGCATTAGGATTATCCCTTCTCAATATTTAGAGAGAGGGGGTGTGAATTCCTATTTCTATTCCTACTCTAGTCTATATTGGATCCTTCAAGTGTAATCTTAGTCTGGTTTAACTTCACCTCCATGGTAAATCCCTTAAAACTCTAGCTTATATTTCCCATCTCTACGATGGTTTTCTAAGCAACAATCACTCAACATGATTCTATTTCATAAATACCCAAACTATGTGTTGCACTCAACACAACCAAAACAAGGAGAGTTTTTAGATAAGTTATATTTAGAGCCCATCCCAAAGAACCACAAGCCCAAGGTAAACTCTCTCTCTCTAGTAAGCATTAATAAAGTAATAGCTAGAGCATAAGAAAATTATCTAGATTCTTTTAAGCTTGCAATACAAAGTCATATAACCATAATAATAGCATGAATATTAACCAAATATTATTCATAAAACCATTATGGCATCAATAAGATTATTAGATCATCCGCCCATGTAGAGGAGTTGGAGAGCAAGTGGGTAGTTAAACCTCTCTAGTTGCTGAGAGGCCCAGGTTCAAATCTCTCGCCTCACATGTTGCGGATATGTTATGTAATGGTTCCCTCGTGGTCACAGTCTGTTTACCCCTTGTAGCCACCACAAAAAAAAAAAAAAAAGATTATTAGATCAAAGTCATAAATTAATAAATTATCCTTTGTATCTATTACAATAAATCCTCTATCAACAAGAGAGGATTTTCCAACATTCCTTTTTGAAGAGAAGTAGAATTAATTTACCTTGACCTGTCTCCTTCTTTCACTGGCCTCCATAGTAGTTGATAGAAAGGATGGGATCAGAGTAGCTCATGTGCATATATGAATGCATTCTATAAAATTCTAATGCAAACATAAAAATTAAAGGAGCCCATACTTCCTCTCCATAATATTTTCCACAAATATTCTCAACTCAAGCCTTGCATTCCTTTATTCATTTCTAGAAAATATTGTGAATTCCAACATGGTATCAAAGCATATGTGAAGTGGAAATTTTAATATCTTCATATAAGCCTTACTAAAAAACCCTATTGAGAGATATTAAATTATGAAAAAACTGCTCTACTAGGGTTTTATGAGGAAAAACTACTCTACGGGGATGGTAACAGTTTCTAGAGGAGGTCTAAACAATTGGAGGAATGTTGTGATGGTGTTATGCCCATCATAGAGCATGCATGCTAGTGATGTTTTTTCATATAAAAATGATTGGAAGGAATAGGATTTCCCATTGCATGTTGGGAATCACTTGTTAAAGAACAATGGATCTTTGGAATGATGTGAAGCCAGGTCGGTTCTAGTGGTTCAACCAGAGTCGATGGTGGAAGATGTGGAGTATTTAACCAAACATGCACTTATTGGAAAATTTATGGGTATCCAAATTTCTCTTCCATTTGTGGAGGCTTGGATTAGGAATACTTCAAACCCTGAAGGTGATGTGGAGGTGATGCTGAGTGTGAATAACTATTTTATGGTGCTTTTCTCTTGTCATGCGGACTGTAACAAAGCATTTGAAGGAGGTCCCTATTTTTATAACCAAGTGGGACTCTTTATTAAACCCTCGCATGTGGATTTCAACCTATCAAAGGAGTGACCATTATGGGTTCAGCTTTCGTGGCTCCCATTGGAATTCTAGAGAAATGACATCTTGCAAATGACTGCCCTTCTTCTTGGGAAGTCAGTTGGACTGTCACAATATATGGATAAAAAATTAATCTCTATTTCATGTATCTGTGCTGAAATTGATTTAAAAAATCCTATTCCAAATTCTGTTGAAATACAGTTTGGATCGAATACATGGCTTCAACAACTTGACTATGAAGCTCTTCCATTTTGTTTCCTTATCTGCCATGAATACGACCACCTACAAATAAAATACCCTAAGTTTATCCCGCTCTTGGCTTCAAATCCTAGGCCCTCTCAATCTGCACAAAATATGGATAAAGGAAGAGGATCAAGATAAGGAAGGCTTTGTTCTGGTAAAACCTTGAAATAGAAGAAGAAGGGCAAAAAGAGACCTTAAGGATAGCCAGCCAGATGCTTTGCTCAACCATTTTGAAATACTATATGATCTTGATCAGTGCATGGAGATACCTAAAACATCACTACTTGATGTAGATATAACAAGTCCAAATCAAATATCTCTTCTTGAGGTGGAACTTAAGCAATCAAACCTAGGGGGTTTAAATGAAGAACATAGGGATTTGGTTATGAGTATAGGTGATATGGTTGGATCTAGCCCTGGAAGGAAAACTATTTTGGAAAGTGGCACAAATTTAGTTATACCCTCTCCTACTCAGGCACTGATGCAGTCATCCTTGGACTAAAAAACTCCTACGGTGTTGGGATTGCAGCAGAAAATAATTAAAAAAGGTGCTTCGGATAAGAATATGAAGGTGGGTCAAAAGAAAGACCAGGATAAAATTAAGTTAATGAGGGAGACTTTGGTGGATTCAAGCTTTGTGATAATATTGGACTCCCATTTTTCTAACCCCCAGAAATAATTATCCTTTCATGGAATATAAGGGGGTTGAACAACTTCCCTAGATAAAAAAAAAATTGTGATTTGGTTCATGTTCATTCTTTGGATGTGGTGTTTATTTAGGAGACTAAATTGGCTACTAATAGTATATTCAATATTTCTCGGAGAAGGGGTCAATTCCAGTGTATTGGTGCATGTGGATATGCTGGTGGTATTGCTTGTCTATGGGATCCAGTTAAGATATCTCCTCTTACTTGGATTACCAACATATGGTCTATTTCGGTGATCGGGCATGATAATGAAAATAGTGAAACCATCCTACTTACAAATGTGTATGCTCCTATTGATTACAATGGTAAAGTGAATTTATGGGAGCACATTAGCTTTGTGAGAAGTCTGGCTCCCATGTATCCATATATTTTGATTGGAGAATTCAACTCTATCACTTATCTAGAGGAGAAACATGTGGGGGTGGATCATATCGAGCCTTTTTATTCTATCTATAGTTCTCATATATAGGCCCTAAAATTGGTTTAAATTGGGCTGGATAATAGGATATTTACCTAGAACAATAAAGGATGTGGAGAAGATTCCATCTTCGAGAGACTAGTAGGTTTTTGATCTCTAGTTTTTGGATTGGTAATAACAAAAATGCTAGTTATGTGATTCTATAGGGTAGGGGATTTGATCATTGGCCTATCAAACTCTTTGCTCTAGAGATAGGGCTAAAGAAGAATCCTTCCTTTAAGTTTCAACTTATATAATTTCATGCGAGGCTGGTGGACCAATGGCAAACCTCCTCATGGCACCGCTATGTATTCCTTTATGAAGTGACTAAAATTTGTTAAGCATAAATTGAAGAGATGGAATAGACTAAATTTTGGGAACCTTTCCTTGGCTAATTTGGTAGCTCTTAGGAGGGTGGAAGAAGCTTCAAGGAAGATTAGCAATTAGGGACTCACGAAGGAGCTTCTCATTGAGGAATCTAAGGCTGCGAAAGACCTTGCTAAATGGGAACTGAGGGAAGAATTTTTTTGAAAAAAAACTCGAGTATATTGGCTTCAAGAAGGGGATAGGAACATGGCCTTATTTTATAACTTAGTTAATTCTCATAATAATGGTAATATAATTCCTACTCTTGTGAATTCTCAGGGTGCCCTGCTCTCTTCTTTCAGGTATATTTCAGAAGAGACTAGGAGGTATTTTTCCTCTCTCTTCAAGGAGGACTCCCTCTCAGATGATGAGGATGAAAAGATTATTCTAAACTATATTCCCTTGATTATTTCTAGAGAGATGAATGAGCACTTTATGGGTTTAATTTCCCTTGAGGAGTTGGAAAATATTGTATTCAAGATGCAAAAAGAAAAATCCCTCAACCCGAATGGATTACTGATTGAGTTTTATTAGGAGCTTTGGGAGTTAATAAAATTTGATTTTTTGGAGGTGATCCATGAGTCCCAAAAGAACAAACAGATTCTAAGGGTCCTAAATTCTACCTTTGTGGTGCTTATTCCAAAAAAAAAAGAGTTAATTCCTTGGATATGTTCAGGCCTATCGCTCTCTGCAATGTTATGTATAAGATCATCACAAAAATTATTGCTGAGAGGCTAAATAAATGGTTGAGCAAAATCATCTCTGAGGAGCAAGGTGGATTTGTTTCTGGCTAAAAAATCCTAGATGGGGTTGTTATTACTACAAAAGCTATTCACTCAATGGAAACTTCTAAGGAGAAAACTATGTTCATTAATTTGGACATGGTCAAAGCCTATGATCGGGTCAGATGATACTTTCTTAAAAAAATTCTTACTGCTTTTGGCTTTGAGGAGGAATGGATTATATGGGTGATGAGCTAGTTTTCTTCTTCCTCATTCTCCATTCTTGTTAATCATGAGTCGTCAGAGCTGTTTGAGGCCTTAAGGAGTTTGAGGAAAGGAGATACTTTATATCCTTATTTTTTTATCATTATGGCGAAAGGGTTGGGAATATTTCTCAAGTCTCAGGTTAGGTAGGGTCTCATTTAGGGGTGGAAGTGGGATAGTAGTTTACCACCTCTTTTCCACCTTCAATTTGTTTATGATACTACTTTTCTAGGATTTTACACTATCAGGGAAGCTGGCAACATTAGATGGTCTCTTGACATATATCTTGGTGCGTTTTAATAGTTGATTAATGTGGACAAGTCTTCTATTTCTTTTTAAATACCCCTCCTCTTATTCAAGCCAGGATTGCTTGCATTCTAAGATTCCAGGTCGGGACTCCCCCCTTCATTTATCTTGGTATTCCAATTTCATCTCATCCTCTACCTAGATCTTCTTAGCAGTCTATGCTTGATAAGTTTATAAGTAAGGTGAATCACTAGATCGTCAGATGGCTATTTTTGGACTTTAGAAGCATACTTTAAATTCTTCCCTAGGTAACTAGCAATGGTTTAATTAGTATTTTATTAAGTATTTTGTTAAAGCTAATGATTTGTATTAGCTATGCTAAATTAGAGGTAAGTTAGAATTGAGAGCATATAGGCCTTTATTTGAGCTTTGTCTATGTTAGGATATGTGCTCGTAATAGTTGATTTAGGTTGAGAGAATAATGGGGCTCCATATTTTGTTGAGCCCAAATTCATTTCTTCCCATCCTATAAATTGTAATCTTTTTGCAAAGTAATATAGATTCTATGAATTAGAATTCTCAATTGGTATTAGAGCATTTATTTTGGTATTCCAATTTCATCTCATACTCTACCTATATCTTCTTAGTATTCTATGTTTGATAATTTTAGAAGGAAGGTGAATCACTAGATCGTCATATGGCTATCCTCTGCAAGTAGAGTGTTGCTTTTAAAATTTGGTGTTCAATATTTACCCATTTATAGGTGTTTTATGCAAATAGCTCCCTCTTGTTTTATCAAGGACATGGATGCTTTGTCAAGATAGTTTTTGTGGTATGGAAAACTTGATCAGTTTAAATGGAGTTTGGTTAGGTGGGATTATATTTGTAGGCCAGTTCAAGAGGGAGGCCTTGGGTTGCGATAGGCGGTTCTTTCTAGGCAGGCTTTGGCTATGAAACTTTATTGGAGTTGGTGTACCTCTCAAGATCATATTTGGGCTAAAATATTATCTTGTAAATACTTAAGAGGTATTTCTGAGACTAATATCCCTAGAGTTATCTTGGTTGGGAAAGTTTTAGTTATCTAGGACACTCTAAAAAGAGAAGATAATTTAATTAAGTAGGGTTTATTCTGGATTTGCAATCGGGGATCAGATGCTCTTTTTTTAGAGGATTCTTGCGATGGCCACCCTCCTATATTAACTTAATATCCTAGGTTATATTCCCTAAGTGTTTGTTTATTCGAATCAGGCTAGTTTCATGTGGACTTTAAAAAAATCTAGTATTTTGGAAATCTAAATATGTACAAGTGGAAAGATCCATAGGAATGGCCCCAAGGGGGATTGGCTGAGGACAGAGATGTGCTTGCTTTTATTCTTGCAGGAAGGCCATATTATTCATTTAGGGTTAAAGAAATTCTATCTTGGAACCCTAATCCTAAGGTAACATACTCTATAGGATATGGTTATAAGGTTCTTGATAAGCAAAAGTTTGGGATTCTCCCTGTCACATGGTGGAAAAAGGTGTGGAATAGATATGCTTGGCCGAAATGTAACTTCTTTCTCTAGTTGGTAGCTCGTAATAAATGCCTCACTTGGGATAACGTGAGAAAGAGAGGATTTTAGGGTCCCTCTTTTTGTGTCCTTTACAATTATAATGAGGACGACTCTTATCATTTACTTTTTTAATGCTCCCTTACGAGAGACATTTGGCACCATTGGTGGAGTTCCTAAAACCATTGTTGTTTTCATGTGCTCTCCCTAGTGGAGTTTTGGAGTAGTTTGGGTAGACCTTTGGCCAAGGTCCCCTTCCTATAGATGGCTTGGAATTTGGGCCCTTCTTGCATCATATGGAAAATTTGGCTTGAATGGAACTATCGCATCTTTCAAGGTAGTCATTTTGTTATTCAACAGATCTAGCAAAGGACCCTGTGTATGGTTTAGGAAACTATCCATAGCAAATGTTATGTGGACCCTCTTTTGGACTCTAGGGAGGAGAAGGTACGATAGGCCCTTGGTCTCTTTAGGGTTGGTGTGAACTCTTCTAGCCCTAGTAGGGTTCCTTAGCTAAGCAAGAAGGTTAGGAGATATGGTAGGTGGAGACCACCCCCTAGAGGAGTTTTAAAAATTAATACTGATGGGTCATCTAGGGGTAATCTTGGACATGTTGTAATTGGTAATGTTGGGAGAGATTTTGCTGGCATGGTCAGTTTTTCTTTTCTATTTATAAAGGTGTTCACTCCAACAGTTTTATGGAAGCTCTTATGATTCTCGAGGTCTTGTAGATGGGGTTTTCTATTTGTTGGCATAGGATTATCTACGAGTCTGACTCTCAATTTTTTTTTAATATTTTAAACAAAAAAAGGGTGGAGGATGTTAATTAGCAGTTGGCCTTTGTGGTTGTTCATATTCTCAGAATGAGTGAAGAGTTTGAATTTATATCCTTTGTGCACATTCCAAGGGAATGGAATGGGGTTGTTGATTACTTGGCCAAAAGGGCTTCTGAGTTGTTGGATCCTTGGATTATCGATAACTAGTAGATTCTCCTATCTAGGGACTCTCAATGCCTCTAGGAGTTGATCCACAAGGATGTTCAAACTTAATGTGGTTTGTTCTTGTTTTCTTCTTCGGGTTTCGACCTTATCTGGTGGTTTTAACCTATTTTGTTGCTTATTTGAGTCTTGGTTGGGAACTCAACTATACTCTATAATCCAGACTTCTTATCAATAAATTTTTACCCATATATTTAAAAAAAAAGCCTTACATTCCTTTGCAAAAAAATCCATAAAAAACAAAGCCTAAAAGCCCAACTTCTATTCAATATATCTTCTCCATGCTATATAAATCATAGATTCTTTTCATAAGCAAAATAAAACCCATCTCTTTCAAATACACATTCTTCACAAATGTTAAGATCAATCATCCTTAACTAATTCATTCTAGCAAGGAATCACAACTTCTTTCCTAAACATTTTTCGTAAATTTTCAAGATCACTCAAAAATAAAAACTATATAATTCCAAATAAGAAGTCCATACTTCTTTCCTAAATATTTTCCACAAATATTTAAGACCATTCATAAATCAAAACTAAATAAGAAGCCCATACTTCTTTCCTAAATATTTTCCACGAATATATAAGATCATTCACAAATCAAAACTATATTATTCCAAATTAAAAGCCCATACTTCTTTCCTAAATATTTTCAACAAATATTTAAGATCATTCATAAATCAAAATTATATCATTCCAAATAAGAAGTATCAAAGATCAAAGAAACAAACCACCAACTAACTTATCATAGGTTTGATTTAATCCAAATATTTTAGGGCTAATCTAACACTGATTCAAATCCAAATATTCTATGATTGATTCAATGTGATTCCAATGTTTAAGAATTGGATTAACTTCAAATTCATGACCAAGTTATCATTGGATTAATTTGGATCTAATATTACATTAGAAATTTCCAATATTCCAAGGTTATTAATAAACCATATTTTAGATTAATTTAATGAACTAATCTCATTATTGGTTGGATGCAAGAGAATAACCATCAGAATAATACTTTAGCTAAGCTATTCAATTGTTTTTCAGTTCCATAGGAGAATTGGTCACAACCACACTATTTTTAGTAACTAACAAGTGCAGATTTCAAACCAGAGGGGCTACTTCCACCAAACCTATTTTGCTTTGTTATTGTTGACCCGAAGTGAAGGGGACCACTGGTCACTCAAGATTTGTACCATCATTTTTAGTTTGGCGTGCACTCAAAGGATTTAGATCAGACTACTACCTTTGCAAATAGGCTACCCCCAAGGTTTGAACCTGGGTGTCTTCTTGATAAATGTATAGCAAGACAAGCACTTACCAATCCACTTAGTCCTCAGGTGCTTTTAAAATTTTAGGTTAGTGTGAGAAACCCCTACGACTAATGCATAGGGTTGAGCAGTCTCCTCCCAACAATGATCTCTCATAAAGTCGAGAGCTATGCTTATCAATAGAGATTTTAACACAGCATTTGTGTCCCCTTTGCATCACAGAGGTTCAAACTGTGGACCTCATGTTCAACAGGGCCAAACTTGCCTTCTCCACTTGTGCTACAAATATGGACTAATTTTTTTTTTTAAATCCAATGTAAGATTAATTCAAATATAATATAACATAATATAATTATTATATTTAAACTCTTATCTAAATTTCCTTTTGTTAGATAATATCCTAATTTTCAACAACTAATTAGTTAGATAAAATAACTATTAGATAAAAGCTCTATCTAACTTTCATCTGCTAGATATTAGTTTAAAATTATTAACACCATAACAACTTTTAGATCCAAATTAATTAGATTAAATTTTTATCTAACTTTCATTTTTTTGATAGTAATCTAAAAAATTTTATCTCCAAAACAGTTGTTAGATCCAACATAAAATAATTATTAGATTAAAGCTTTATCTAACTTGCATTTTTTAGATAGTAACCTAAAATAATCCACACTAAAGCAAATATTAGATTAAATCTAATCTAATATAAAATTAATTACTGCATTAAAACTGAATCTAACTTTCAATTGTTAGATAATAATCTAAGTAATTTAGCAACAAAACAACGAATGGTGGTGATTGTATTCAAAAATGACTTCTGGTTATATTCACTGTTCTGGAGGGAATCCTTCTTTTCAAATTTCTCAGGGTGGGAAGGCCCAAATTCAAAATTTCGGGGCCCAGGGCAACCTTCAAAGTATTGTTGAGTGTTAATTTTATCCAATTATGAAATTACACTCTCCCTTAGGGTTTGGATCCCAAAACCCTCTCTTGCAAAGAAGTTAAACAAAACAACTTCTCCAAGGTCTCCGCTATATTAGCATTTGCATATGTGTATTAGTAATATTAATAAAATATATCAATTCAATGCTAGGAATGCCTTAGTGATTGCAAGTAACTGTAAACAAGGGGCATGTGTTGGTTTATTTTACCATGCTACTTTAATGATTGTTCATAAACCTTAAATAAAAGTAAATGTGAATTGGCCCTCATATGACCACGATGTATTGCCTTAGTTCCTTTTATCTTGAGGATTTTAAGGTAGATTTTATCTTCCCTTATTAAGTAGATTTTAATCCTACTTTAAGCATGAAATCGAAGATTAAATTTATCTATGAAAGTGAATTTAAAATGATGAAAAAATCCTTTAAATTTAGCTTATATCATGAAGATAAAGAAAGCTTTTGATGTAATTGATAAATTGTTCCTCTTTGATGAAATTAATTTTCATAAAGAGATACCAATTTATTGCTTGAAAATAATAGCCTCATAATGTCATGATGAATTATACTTCTTTAATGAAATCAGAATTTTCATAAAGAGACATAATTTAATGCTTTAAAACACTATCCTTTGATGTAGTGACAAATTACCCCTCTTCAATGAAATCGGAATTTTAAGGTGCATTTATTGCTTCAAAAATGATGGCTCATGAAATGCCATGAAAATTTCCCCTCCTTTTATGAAATTGAATTTTCATAAAGGAAAAGGTCATCTTGTGCCTATAAATGAAAATGCAGAATTTAAAAATTTGATTTGCCTCCAAAACTTGAAAAAAATGAATTTCGAAATTATAAAAATCCTTAAAAACAATAGTTTTCAAAAATTAATATAAAATCGAAATGACATCGAAATGAGTCTGAATTTGTTGCGTATTGAAGATTGATGTTTATTCTAGAGCTCCATGTAATTATTTTTTTCATTTTATTTTTTTACAATTTTTATTTTAATGCTTGAAAATTAAAAAAATCTGTAAAATGAAATTTTGAAAAACAGAAAATGAAATCTGAAAATAAATTTAAATGCTGCAAACAGAAACATGCAAAGCATTTCCAGTTTTATGGCACCTCGTCCTAAAAAACCGAAGCTGTGAGAGACTCCTCCATGCAACCTATTCCATTCCAACCTGCATTCACACAATCACAATAAAACAAGTGCTAGCTCCTAAGGTACAAAAATAAATTTCAGATTCCAAATATTCACCTAATGTAACCCAAAATGGCATTAACATCATCTATAAATTCGAAAACTGAAAAAGAAAAGATAAACAGTAAATCCAACATGCAGAAAAAAATCTCCTCCTTTCTTGCTAGCAAGGCCTCAAATTTATGAAAAAAACATTTACATTTACAAAATCATTTTGGCATTGCCAAAAAAAATCCAGCCCCTTGTCTCTCTCTAACAATCATATTTAAAGTTTGGAAAACAAAACCCTTCCATTCCTCTCTAGATGTTGTTTCGCTTCCTCTTCTCCTTTTTGTTTTCATTCTCACTGATTCTCTTTTACTGTCATCTCGACATCGTATCCATGCATGTCCTTTTGATTTTCGTTACGATTCAATATGTAACGCCTTCCCTTCTCTTTATAAAACCCTCACCAAGTGATAAACTTCATTTTATAACGTTCTAAGGGTGGCTTATCCGCCTTCTTGTCTTTAATTCCTGACTTCACTTGTGAAAATTTGCTATGCGATTTAACACTGCACTCATGATGGCCCATCCACATCAGCAGGTGGGGCCCAGTCATCCATAATTAGGCCTTTATCACACATCTGATGTGGACGTTGTGCTTTCCGTCGTTGCTGCCTTATGTATCCACAAAATCTCGTTGACTAGCCATACCGTCATATGGCAATCATCATCCACAACATCGCTTCTTCCATCCATATTCACCAAAGGTGCCATGGCTCTTACTGTAGATTAGACGAACCGCCCCCGTGTCCCATTCGATCACACTCTGACCCACCTCAATCCTGAACATGTCCAATCCCGGTGTATACTCCTTTGTCATTAGCACTCGCTGGGTCCACCTACTATTCATGCTTTGCATGCCAACGATATCTCCATGTCATCCGAATAGTCCACATCGATACTATTGACGATGCTGCACATGGTCGTGACTTACTCAGCACTCTATCCACGCAATATTCGTTCCTTTGCTACATTTATGACTAGCGCCACGGTGTCATCGCTTCTTCGACATGTTATATGCTTGCCACATCAGCCTCATCGCCAATTCGGTCTGGGTTTCCTCTTGTATGTCCAGGGTGACGCCACCAATGCCACGTGTTCTTCTTGTCGCTAGCTACGCTGCTAGGCTGGCCACTACATCTCTGGGTCCACTGTACTCTACTTGCTATCGTACATTTATTAAGACCCAAGGTTAAACCGCATTAGTATTTAAAATGGACCCTTCGTCCAATGTGCCCTCGACATCCTATCTTTGTCGCCTTAGGTCCGTAAAAATCCTCCCTGTACCACGCTGTCGCTACCTATCAAGACCCAAGGTTAAACCGCATTAGTATTTAAAATGGAGCTTTTAAACTAATCAATCCTACATTTATTAAATAAAGGTCTCACCTTGTCATGGATTACATTAAAACATTATAGAAGGCAAGCCTTTAGGCTATATTTACATATAGTAAATATATGAATATAGTTTATTTTGTTTTTATTCTTATTTTATTGTTTTATTTTATTTTTATATTTTTATAATATCACATATCACTATCTTATTTTTTATTTTATAATGTCATTTGCTTTATTAATGAATAACAAACCAAAATGGTAGTTTTATTATATATTTTTTATTATTATTTTTTCTTATATATAGATATTATAATATATATATATATATATATATATATATATATATATATATAAAATTTTTATTTTATTCCCATTTTATTTATATATATAAAATATATGTACAAATACTTTTTTTTATTTCATTTATTACCAAATGGGAAACCATCATCCTCCAAAGCTTGAATCAAGAAACTCGAATTAAAAGTGACCAATTCACAATTAATTTCAAAGTCACCACCTTTAACTAGCTTCAAAACCTTAAGACAAAACTAAGAAGGAAAAACAAACACAACCAAATCTATTAAAACTCCAACAGAGGACGAAAGAAAATAGACCATGCTACTTAAACAGTCAAACCAAGACTTCAATTAGAAGCAAATGCATGGACCTTTACAAAAATACAAACAGAATTTCCAAGTTGAGGAACCTCGGAGCCTGCATGGAGAGCTCAAGACTGGATTCCTATCAAAGATAACTTCTCAAAGACAAAAAAAATCTAAAAACCAAAATTTAAAACTAGGTCCCAAGTTTTGGGGCTAGTTGTGCAGCAGCCACAACAAGTATCCATTCTGGCAAAGCTTCTGATGCAGAGGAAACTCCTGAACCTGTTACTGACAAACCCATCGAGTTTTAGGGTGGCGAAACACCAGACAAGGGTGTCCCTCATGGAACACCTTTTTCGGAGGGACCCAGATCTGAAAAATAACTTTTTCTCAAGTCGTAGCTAGCGGTCAGCAACAACCTTCTATGGAGCCCCCTTCTTCTATTGAGCCTATTGGCTCCAAGGTCATAATCCCTTACACTCTTGCCCAAAAATATCTTTCTATTGAAGCTTTCAATTTAGTTGGAAAACTTATTGGAGGGCATCCGAATCTAGAAGTTATTCATAGTTGGGCTTTGTCCAAATGGAGACCTCAAGGTTCTTTGGAAATATTTGCTCTTACCAAAGGTTTTTTCGGTATTCGCCTTAGTGGTTGTGATGACGCTAGTCATATCATCACTGGGGGTCCTTGGTTTCTAGGGAGGAAAAGTCTTTTTTTGTGTAAATGAGACCTTGATTTTAATCCAAAAACCCAAAGCATTAACTTTGCTCCTATTTGGGTCAGGCTTCCTAATCTCCCATGGCACTGTTAGCATCCGGATATCCTTTCAGCTATTGCTAAGACTATTGGGATCTTGGTAGCCATTGACCATGCTACCCTTTCCAGATCAAGATTAACTACTACAAGAATTTGTGTGAATGCCAACCTTGATTCAGAACTCCCAAATTTTGTTGAACTTGAACACAATGGTTTTTACTACAAATAGGCTATTGAATATGAGAATAAACCTGCCTATTGTGTGGAATTCCATACTCAAGGTCATTGCTACATACCAAACCTAGTCGTCGGCTAGGTTCTCCAAGTGCATAAAATTTCATATTTATTAGCATAGTTGTTTCATTAATTCATTTTATCTCATCTTTTAATTTTCATCTGCTTCGCAATATTTGCCTTCACGGCGGGGACGTGCCCTCCCAGAGTGGCGAACAGTTTACATTAATTCCATTTTTTATTTATCTTTATTCCTTGCAATTGTTCTGGTTTATGTTGTTCGAAGGTTTTCGCTATTTAAATATAAATTACATCCTAGAAAATTGAGACTCGCAGGAGTATCTCTGCAAGTGGTATCAGGTTGGTTCGATCATCAGCAAGGCCAAGACAATTCATCGCATAGATTACCTATCGCGCGTGTGTAACGATCGGGTTCGCCAGTCACAGTACAGTCAACGATTTCAGCTGCCAGGCATCCACCGAATGCATTACCAAACCACCGTTCGTGGTTCAATTGATTCGGCAAATCTCGGTACAGGTTTCACAAGCGGGAGCAGTGGGCAGTATCCCCCAACCTCCAAGCGTCCAAAGAAAACAAAATCACGATTAAGCTGAGTATAGACAGTCACGTTCTCAAACACGTCACGACGACCAATCAAAAAATAGGAAAATTAAATATTGCGCGTTTAACCTAAGGTACGCCAGGTTTTATATTTTGTTTCATTTTTGGCTTTGGGGTTTTATCCCACATTGGGTAGGCAATACGACACAAGCAATTTTTAAAGAAGATAGGGAAGGTACTTGGTTGTGACTTCGGTCACACGGCCAACTCCTCTCTTTCGCGTGAAGCCATTCCCACGTGTCTTCTTCATCGTTTCTTCCACTTGTGTCCCATGTGTCTTGATCAGGTCTTCATCGCATAAGTTTCCAGTTCCTTGTTGTCCGGTTGTGTCGCTTGCATTGTTGTCCGTGTCCTGTCGTGTCAGTCTATCAGTCAATCTGCCCCCAGTCTGTCAGTCAGTCCGCTCCTTGTTGTTCATATCCTTGCTATCGATCAGTCGCGTCCTATCGCTACGTCTTGTTGTGTCAGTCTGCTCCTTGTTTTCCGTGTCCTCGCTGTCGGTCTGTCGTGTCAGTCTGCGTCTTACGTCCGGTCATGTTAGTCAGTTTGTCGTGTCAGCAGTGTCCTCTCGTCTGCATCCGGTCATGTCGGTCAGTTTGTCGTGTCAGCAGTGTCCTATCGTTACCAATCATGGTTTGATGAGTTACATTAAATTCCATGTAGTCAAAGGGCAGTGCTACCTTAAATTCCGCGTTGCAGTTGGCACGACAGTTGAAACGGAACACACAAATTTTGGCAATTATCGACAGTTGAAGCGGAACACACAAATTTTGGCAATTATCAAATTATTGGAGAAGGGAAGCCCAATTTTTTTTTTTTGAAAGTGCATGACCAAACAGTGGACCAAAGGACCTGACAGTCGACTATCAAGCTCGGAGACGACCAATAACAACGCAAGAAGACCTCATCGAAGCCCAGGTACAAAAAATGCTCCTTCTCCTTTCAAAATTGGCAGTTATAATCCACATCATCCACTGGTAGACCCTATGGCTACTAACCCTCCCCCAACTCACGAAAACATCACACAAGGAGACTCAAGTAACTCGGCCATTACCACGGAGGAAACTCTTCGACTCTTACTAGATGGTATGCACGAAATTAGTGTCAACCTATCTACACTGTTGAGCGCACAAAATCGACCTAATCCCAATACTAATTCCAAAAATCACTCCCATGAACAAAGGAATGAATAAAATGACGACCAGGATGAAGGTTGGGAGCAGCAAAGAGGTGATCCAGATAATCACAGGAGTCGCTATCATAGACAGCGATATAACCAAGATCAGGGAAGGGATATGGGTTATCACCAACCGAGAGGCCCTAATAATTTTCCACGCATTGATATGCCAACTTTTGAGGGTCATGATCCTCGTGGTTGGATAGCCAAAATGGAAGGCATTCTCGATTTATACCAAATTAAGGATTTTGATAAAGTCCCTTTCGCCGCATCAAAATTAGGCACTGAGGCCTACCAATGGTTCGTATGGCTTAAGCGAGAGAAAGGAGCTACTATTAATTGGAAAAAATTCACTACCTATTTTTTAGAAAGATTTGATGAAGGAGCTACATCGTCATACACAGTAAGACTGTTATCTCTTAAACAAGAAGGATCGGTTAGTGAGTTCATCTCGAAATTCACCAGTTTACTACCATATACATTAGACCTCAGTCCCGACACAGTGGTAGGAGCTTTTTGCAATGGATTGAAAGAAAATATTAGGGTGGAGGTGGACATTCAAAATCCAACCTCGTTGAACAATTGTATAAGAATAGCCAAGCTGGCTGAGAAGAGAATTCAGTTGTATGCACGGCACGAAACTTATAGTCGTCCTTCGTATCGCAACAATTCCTTTTGTAGAAATGATCAAACATCAAGATACTTTTTCTATAAATGTCACACTCATCATCCTAGGGAACAAGCATGTGCCCAAAAACAAAACTTTCATATTGAATGTGATCAATATGAAGGAGAAGAGGAAGAAACTTACCACCAAGAAGAACCTATGCAATAAGAACTACCAAGTACTCTAGAAGAGAAGGAAGAGGATACAATGGCGATCTCCGTGCATGCCCTCATGGGGTTAACCGCCCACCATACCATCAAGGTACCAGGATTTCTCCGCCAAAAAAAGGTGAATGTGCTAATTGATTCCGGCAGTACCCACAATTTTATCGACATCAAAACAACAAAATCTTTGAATTTATTCATTAACTCTTCCAACAAAGACAAATTCCAGGTTCTAGTAGCCAACGGGGTGAACGCGCAATGTGTTGGTAGAACATCTCAAGTTTCCATAAAAATGGGAACTTATACCTGGTTTGGATCCCTTTTCGTCATGAATTTAGGGAACTCTGATGTCATTTTGGGAGTTGAATGGTTGGAAACATTGGACACGGTTAGCTTCAATTTCAAAAAATTATTTGTGGAATGGAAGGAAAACGGATGAGTCATTCGCTTACAAGGCATTACTACTCCTCCATCACAAATGGTGAGCTCTCATAGTATGGAGAAGATGTTAAAAAAGGGTGGATATGGATTTATAGCTCAAATTAATTGTTTGGAAAAACAATCTCGAGCAACTTCGGATATTATTGCTCCGTATTTACGAGACATCGTAACAAATTACAAAGAGGTTTTCCAAGAACCTAAAGGATTACCACCTAAACGATCTCATGACCATGCCATCCATTTGATTCCAGGGAGTGTCCCACCTAATATTCGTCCTTACCGCTATCCTCAACCACAAAAGACAGAAATCGAACAGATCATTTAGGATCTGCTAGATCATGGAGTCATTCGTCACAAAACTAGCCCTTATTCCTCACCTGTAGTTCTGGCTCGACGAAAAGATAACTCTTGGTGTATGTGTCCTGATTTTTGTTCTCTCAATAAACTCACTATCAAGGACAAATTTCCTATCCCTATCATAGATGACCTACTAGATGAGTTGCATGGTGCAAAATTTTTTACAAAATTAGACCTTCGCTCAGGATTTCACCAAATCCGTGTCAGAGAAGAAGATATTCCCAAAACTTCTTTTCATACTCATGAAGGTCATTACGAATTTTTGGTCATGCCTTTTGGTCTCACCAATGCACCATCCACATTCCAAAATCTCATGAACCAAGTGTTTCGTCCACTCCTCCGTAAGTTTGTGTTAGTTTTTTTTTATGACATTCTCATATATAGCAAAACATGGAAGGATCATTTACATCATGTGGATAAAGCCCTTAACATTTTACACAGAGAAAAGTTATTTGTCAAACGTTCCAAATTTTCATTTGGTGTCCAAGAAGTCGAGTATCTTGGTCATATAGTTTCACACGAGGGCGTCAAAGTCAACCCCAATAAGATTAAGGCAATTCAAGAGTGGCCTTTACCTAAAACCATCAAGAAACTTCGTGGTTTTTTGGGTCTCACGGGCTACTATCGCAAGTTTGTACGAAATTATGGTAAGATTGCAGCACCTCTCACAGCACTCACAAAGAAGGATGCTTTTTGTTGGTCGAAAGAGGCCACTCAAGCCTTCGAAGCTCTTAAGGAGGCCATGTGTACAACTCCAGTTTTAGCAACTCCCAATTTTCACAAACCATTTATTATCGAATGTGATGCATCAGGAATAGGAATTGGGGCTATATTAATGCAAGACGATCATCCGTTGGCATTTGAAAGTAAACAACTATCGGGGAAAAATTTGGGAAGATCAACATACGAAAAAGAAATGTTGGCTATTCTTCACGCGGTAGAAAAATGGAGACACTACCTAATCAGTAGTCGCTTCATTATAAAAATAGATCATAGTAGTCTCAAACATTTTCTTGAGCAAAGGTTTTCCTATCCGAAAAAAAATAAGTGGTTAACCAAACTATTGGGTTATTATTTTGTTATCGAATACAAGAAGGGAAAGGAAAATGTAGCCGTCGATGCGCTATCCAGGAAATATGAAGACGAAGTAGTCATTAACGCTATTTCAGGTCCTTGCTCCCAAAGGGTGAATCAATTACAAGAGGAATGGTTGTCCAATAGCGAAACTGCTCAGATAATTCAAGAATTATCTATAGGGTCCTCTAAACACCCTTTGTTCTCTTATGAAGATAAAATCCTCCGAAAGAAGAACCGCATTTATGTTCCACACAACTCATAACTCAAATCGAAGATCCTCGACGAATCGCACGCTTCTCCATCAGCGGGACATTCAGGATTTTTGAAAACATATTTAAGGATCAAACAATCATTTTGTTGGAAAGGATTAAAAGCTGAAGTCAAACAATGGGTAGCAGAATGCGAAGTTTTCCAGCGCAATAAAGGAGAAATAGTCAAATCACCAGGGTTGTTACAACCATAATTCAAACATCTCCTAGATCTTGTCCAACATTTATGCCCTAAACAATTATACTGAGAGAGCCCTTTTTTGGAATTCACTCAGTAGTTTCAAATATTCTCATCACAATGTCCCTTGGATTGTTGCTGGTGACTTCAATACTCATATTTACCCTTCAAAAAAATCTGGGGGTTCAGGATGCAATGATAGAAGTATGGAGGACTTCCTGGACTTTGTTAATTTCAACAATCTCATGGACATTAAGCTCAAGAATGCTGCTTTCACATGGAGCAACAGAAGATCTGGAAGCCAACTTATACAAGTCAAGCTTGACAGATTTTTCCTGTCTCATGAAGTTGTTCAAATTTTTGGTGATGCCAATATTCTTTCGCTTCCTAAGGTTGGTTCTGATCATTGTCCGTTGCTTTTGGATATCATTCAGGATAGCTTGTACAGGAGACCTTTCATATTTGAGTCTATGTGGGTTCAACACCCGGATTTAAGAATCAAAATATCTCAGTGGTGGCAATAGACCGGTCAAGGGTCCCCTTCTCTTTGTCTTGCCCAAAGATTAAAGCATGTCAAAAGTAACCTAAAAATTTGGAATAAAGAGGTTTTTGGTAATCTATTTGAGGTCAAACAATCTCTAAAGGATAGACTCCTTTCCATTGAAAGTAAAATTCAAGCAGGCCTTTGTGATGATCAAACTCGAGCTGAAGAAAAAAGTATTTTAGCTGATTATCATAATATTTTAGCACGTGAAGAAATTTTTTGGAAACAAAAATCCCGAGCCTTGTGGCTAAAGGAAGGGGACCATAATACTAGGTTTTTTCATGCTTCTACTCTGAGAAATAGAAGTCATAACAAAATCAAACAGTTAATGTGTGTTGATGGAACTTTGACCACTGATATTCAGGTTATCAGAAATGAGGTTGTTTCTTATTTTGCAGAGCTTCTTGGAGAAGACAGGGAACCCTCCAACCTTGCTGTTAACTCAATGTTGTATCATATTCCTAACCTCATTTCTAATGAGGCCAATTCAAAACTTTTGCTACCTTTCTCCAATGAAGAAATCCATTCAGCTCTTTTTGCAATGCACCCTGACAAATCTCTTGGGCCTGATGGATTCCCTCCTCATTTTTTTCAAAAATTTTGGGACATTGTTGGTGAGGATGTCTGCGCTACTGTCAGAGAGTTCCAGCTTACCAATTTTTTTTCTCGGGGTTTCAATTCTACATTTCTAGCCCTTATTCCTAAGAACCCCAATGCTCAATCAATGTCTGACTTCCGACCTATTAGTTTATGCAATGTTGTTTATAAAATCCTTACTAAGGCCATTGCTAATCGGATGAGAGAGATCCTCCCTACCATTATTGATTCTTCCCAAGGGAGTTCTGTTCAAGGTAGGTCTATTCTTGATGGTGTTATTACCATCCATGAAGCTCTCCACTCTGCTCATCTCTCCAAACAATCTGCTTTTGTTGTTAAATTAGACATGAACAAAGCCTATGATAGATTGAACTGGAAATTCCTTGAGGCAGTCCTTATCAAATTTGGATTTCATCATGATTGGGTTGCACTCATTAAAGGTTGTATAGCTTCTCCCTGGTTTTCAGTCCTAGTCAATGGTTCCAGAGTCAGATATTTTACTAGCAGTAGAGGCATTTGCCAAGGTGATCCCATTTCTCCCCTGCTGTTCATTATTGTTGTTGAAGCTCTTGGAAGAACTATTAAAGTGGCATGTAACATTCATCTTCTTTCAGGGTTAAAAGTTGCTTCACAAACAAGACCTATTTCTCATCAACAGTTTGTGGATGATACCATTATCACCACCAAAGCCTCTGTTCTTGAAGCAAGAGTCCTAAAACATATCCTTTTGTTATATGAAAAAGCAACTGGGCAGAAAATTAATTTCCACAAAAGCAAAATTTACTTTTTGAACACTCCCATTCAAAGACAACAAAAAATTTCTGCCATTCTTGAATGCCCTATTTCTTCTCTCCCTGCTACCTATTTGGGCATTCCTCTTTTCCTAGGGCATCCTAAAGCTTCTATGTGGGATAATGTTATTGAAAGACTTCAGAAGAAATTAGCTGCTTGGAAAGGCAACTTATTGACTCAAGCTGGGAAGATAACTTTGACTCATGCTTCTCTTCAAAATATCCCCATTTACTTTATGTCTATTTTTAAAATTCCTGCCAAAGTCTATCAAAAAATAGAGCAGATTCAAAAGAACTTTCTTTGGTCTGGATCTGAAAATAGAAGCAGATTCCATCTTGTGGCTTGGGACAAAGTTTGTCGACCGAAATGCTTGGGAGGGCTTGGTCTTAGGAGAATTCACCTTTTTAATTCTGCCCTCCTAGCCAAACAGGCTTGGAGATTAATCTCCAAAGATGATGTTGAATGGACCCATATTGTTTCTCGCAAATACTTGCAAAATTCCAACTTTTTCAATGTTGAGATGTCTCCCAGGGGATCATGCTTTTGGAATTCCATTTTGCAGGTCAGACCTTTGATTAGAGATGACCTTCGTTGGAGATTAGGTGATGGTCTACTTGTTGATTTTTGGAGGGACAAATGGATTTTTGATGTTCCCCTCATTCAACATCATTTCTTGGTTGTCCTAAAATTGCATACTGATGCTCTATATGGTCCCAAAGTTGTTGATTTTATATCCTCTCAGAATGGCTATAAGATCTGTAAGCGTCTTGTCATTCCTGCTTGTCCAGAGGATACTAGACAATTGTAGACTCTCTTGAGTTCTATATTCATTCCTTCTGGGAGATCCTCAGATCAATTTTTTTGGGAAGCATCTGGATCTAGCAAATTCACCGTCAAAACTTCTTACAAACTTTTATTACTTGTCGAGGCCCCTGTGCTCCATTTTAATATGGTCTGGCCTAAGTACCTAATCCCTAAAATTACTTACTTTGTCTAGGTTTCCATTCAAGAAAATATTCTCACTATTGATAATTTGTTGAAAAGGGGTCTACCCATACCCAACAGATGTTATCTTTGTTGTTCTGACTGGGAATCCCCTTATCACATTTTTCTTGGGTGTTCCTATGTTGTCCCTATTCTATATAAACTTTTTGAAATATTTCATATATCCTGGGTTGTCCCTTGGTCTATCCCTAAACTTTTTACACAATGGCCAAACCCTTTCAAAAATATGTGCCTCAAAACCTTGTGGCAATTTTGCCTCCACCATTATCTGTGGCAAATTTGGTTAGAAAGAAATCGACGTGCTTTCTTAAACATCTCCCAAAATTCTGAGTATATCCTTAATAAAATTCTTGCTTGTGCTATTGAGAATGCTTCCCTATGCCCTCTACCTTCCATGCTACCTTCTCCTTTTGAAGTGTCTATAGGGAAATCCTTTAATTTTTCTATTGTCAATTATGGTGCTCATCCTTCGTCCAATGGTACTCTTTCGTCTTGGATTCCCCCCCCCTCCTGGATGGCTCAAATTGAATTTTGATGGTTCTGCTAAGGGTAACCCTGGTATTTCAGGTGTTGGTGGAGTTATCAGAGACAATCAGGGTAAAGTGATCATAGCCTATGCTGAATTTCTTGGGACCCAGTCTAACCAGGTTGTTGAAGCCCATGCTCTTTGGCATGGATTATTTCTTGCAAAAGGGGTGACCAATCAGATTCTTGTGGAAGGTGACTCTCTGACCACCATAAATTATTTCAAAAATAATAAAAAGCCTTCATGGAGAGTTCACAATTACATTGAGGAAGCTAGAGTTCTCAGGAGCCAATTCCAAGACACAATTTTCTAGCATACTTTTTGTCAAAACAACAAAGTTGTTGATGCTCTTGCCAAATTTGGCACATCCATAACTGAGTTGATGACGTGGAATTTTGACTTACCTCAATTCTTACATCATATAATTGATAAAGACAAAATGTCTTCACGGCTTGATCTTCCCTCGGTTGACGTGGAGCAAGTCGGCACTATCCATAATGATCCTCATGTCAATGAAGCTTAATTTTGATTGGGCCTCGCATATGGCCATTTTGACTTGTGCTTTTTTCGTACCTTCATATGATGTCTTACTTGAGTCTCGGTATTCCTACCTTTGAGGTAGTTGTTTTACGTCGTATCTCACCTGTGTCTTCCTTGATTGTCGTTTTTCCTTTTTGCAAAGCTTCATCATTGTTTTTTGCCCTTATCTCATTTTTCCCATTTTTCCCATGCTCCTGCCTCCATTTCTTTCAGCTCCGTCCACCTCCGCCCTCCACGTCACCCTTTCCATGCATTGTCCTTATTGTGTTCTGGTCCGGCCTTTAGGTTTTCCCGTTTGGAGAAGTTTTTTCCCGGTTTACCTCATGATTTTCGTTGGTGATCATTCCCAGCTCGTCAGCTTTATTCGTGCTGAAACATGGTGCTTCCTTAGTTGGCATGAGTTCCAAATCCAGTGCAAAAATGCTTTTATAACTTTCCCCTGGGGCTTTGTAAGTCGTATTGCTCTGCTTTGCTCCTATTGTTTTTCTTCCCCGAAGGTCTTTCCCCTAATGCTCTCTGTGTGTTTAAACATTATGGATAACTTTGTTGAACCTTCCACCCTTTGTATTGATACTATCGTTGAAGGCATTCTTGATGGAAAAAAGTTCCTTCCTTTCTTTAAGTTGTTTGAAGGTGAAGACCCTAAAATTACTCTGGCCTTCTTAGAAACCTGGGATGATGGGAAGGTCACCATCCGAGGCAAATCCTATGTCTTAGATGTTCAGACTCTTGTGGAGCTAACTGGTCAGTAGGTGAAAGGAAGGTCTATCAGAAGGGAGAAACACAACTGGGATGCCGAGCTGAAGGATATTTCTGACAAAGATCTTTGCAGGAGAGCCAAGCTTGGCATGCGACGTGACGAGCTTCCTTTTCCTTTCAGGAATGTCCTCAAGCCAATAATGGAGTATGTCACTATCGATGATCCAGATAAGCCCTTAAAGAGTTTTCACTTTGCTTTTTATAATCATTATCGTGAGGTTAGGGTGTTGAATATTCCTAAATTTATTTATAATTCTATCAGTCATACCATTGAGGAGACCAGGAATAAACAAGGTTCCAAATTGCCTACCCATCGTGGCTTGTTTAAAGTCCTTTATAAGCACTGGTTGATTCATTGCCCTGAAGGTGTTGTCCTAACCCCTACCCCTGACCCTGAGCCCAAGTCGAGTCCCCCTAAGGCTAGCTCCTCTCAATCGACTCCTCTGTCCTCCAAAAAGCTAAAATTGTCAGCTAAGAAACAAAAAATTGTTGAGGAAGTGGCAATTCTAAGGAAAAGGGCCAGAGAAGCTCCTACTAATAGTGACAGTGATTATGACCTAAATTCGAAGATTGAACTAGTGCAAAAACTACTTTGTGCTTCTATGCATCTGAAGAACAAAGCAAAGCAACATGAATCCATGGTCATTGACTCTAATGAAGACACCAAGGATGACCTTAATCTTTCATTGTAGGAGTATATCATTAAATCAACTTCTAACAATATTTCTCAACTTATTGATTTGTGCAATGCCTTGAGCCTCTATTTCTTCAAAAGATATTTCTCTAAAAAGGTTGTAAATGAGCCTGATGCCAAGCAAAGGAATAAGAAGGTCAAGATCGAGGAATCCCCTATCAATGGCAGTAATGTTGAAGCGGATTTTTTCACTACAAGCCTGCATGATCTCACAGCTAAGCCTACCTCTGAGAAATAGTTGTTGGTTGTTGCTCTATGCTTTTTGTTGGGATTTCCCCTTTCTCCTGCCTCTTTGTGCCTTGTCTGTTCTCTCTTCGCGGTGGTTGAGGATAGCCTTTAGTATATTTTTGCTTTGGCTCCTTTGTTGGTTGAGGTTTACCTCAAGTTTTGTTTCTTTGGCTCTATTCTATTTTTGGTTTCTTCTGGTTAGTGCTACTATTGGCAGGCTTTGCCTTTTGTAATCAGGTTTTGGGTCCCTATTAAAACCCCTTTTAATCTAATATTTTTAACCAAAAAAAATAAAAAAAATTAGCAACAAAAAAAAATTTAGATTAAAACTAATCTAACATAAAATAATAACTAGAATAAAACTCTATCTAAACTTTCATGTGTTAAATAGAATCTAAATTTGTTAACATCGTGAACTACTAAAGTAATCAAGCCTTATATTATTAAAAATTCTATGGTTTACCTTTGGAAAGCAAATCGAATCTCATGAAGCTAGTGTTTTTGACATCAACCCTCAACTTATGATAGAGAAGGTTTGACCATTAATAAAGCTTCCATACTACCCAAGGCAACTCAAACAGTGCAACCACACAAGTAAGAGAAACCTAAAAACATGCCACCATTGGGTGCCTCTACACCAACTACAAAAAAAATGGTAAGGTGACTCCATGCCTTGCTCAAGAGAGGTAGTACATCAAGCTGATGATGGATGCTTGTCTAGAACCAAGTTGTCTATAGCTCAGCTATTTCTAAAGCCCTCCAAAACTATCGCTCTCTCCCCACACATGGAAAAATCATTCCAGGGTAGAGGACAAAGTGATCCAAAAGATTTATAAAATAAAACCATACATGCACACAACAAGAAAAAATAATAAACCAACGAAAGGATAGCACAAACTAAATCAATGCAATTACCTAGCCTAAACAAGCCATCCTTGCTCACTATGTTCCCCATATTATTCCTTGCTACTGGAATCTAGTTTTGCTTTCCTCCTCTTTCCATGGTGTGTTGACCCCAAAAATGTACAATGCTCCCCATTTTAAAATAAGGAAAAACCCTCTGTGGAGACCAAAAATCTCCACCATGAAGTAATGCCAAAGAGAAGCATCACCACCTAGCCATGATTCTCACCATGCATAGTACATTAGGACAAAAATATAGTAATGAAGCAAGTGCAACTCCAAGATATCGATGGCACCACTAAGCACGATCTAGGAGTGAAGACATACCACTACTCTTATGTTGGATTAATAAAAATGGGTCAATTAATCACTCAGAGATTGACATTGAATCATTCCAATGATTAATTCAATTACTAACATTAGAGACCAATTAATATTTCAATTGATTAATTATAATGTCTAACATTAGATAAATTTAATTAATTAGTTTAACATCTAAACGATTAATCATTAATATTGATTGATTAAATATGTATCATTTGATAAATTAAAACAATTAATCATTCTAACATTAGATAAATCAAAACAAGGAGATTTAGACATAAACATTCTCTCAATGTTTCGTACCACCATTTTATCCTTGAATGAGTAGCTCCTTATTTAAGATAGACCTAGGCTATCACCAACCAATGTTAAGAAGACTCATTGCATATAACTTTCCTTGTTTGATGGCACAAAACATAAGAATATGCAAAATATAATGCATCTACATGAAAAAGGTATTCATTCAAGTTACCCTAAGCTATTTGATGACCAAGTCATCCTCATCACTTCCCCTCCTTCACATTCGATATATCATTATTTGTGGCCAAATCACTTGTCCACCCACGAGAGTACATGTTCCTGCAACCAAGTAGAGCATAAATAGTACCATATCCTTACGCAAACATAGACATAATATCAAAACATATATTCATTAAGCCATAAACCAAGCAATAAATAGCATTTGTAAAACTTAGTCCCACTTGAATAATTAGTACCACTAAGGAGTTTCATGACAAAATCTCTCAAAAATTACCATTGATAAGGAGATTTCCTTAGTAATTCTCAATATGGGAACTTATAGGGGTTGTATTCAACTCTTCATGTACTTTATTTTTTCTCATGACTATTTTAAGTACTAACTCTTTAGGTTTAACATCCAAACATATTTCTATCATAGGTGTCAAGATTTACACTTTAAGTGGTGGTCATGGTTTTTCAACATTATTTTAGGAATTACAAGATCCATGGACTAGATTGAGGCCTTATTACAAATATTTTCTACAATATTTTAGGTTTTTGTATCTGTAGCAAGTTTCTAGATGACCAAAGGAGGGTTTGGAATCTTATCCATTGTGGTAGGATTAACCATTTTTGTATTATTTTTTTCCTTTATCCTTATTTTCATTTTCCTCTTTAGAAGGTTGCTTCTTTTTGTATTGAGGTGCACTCCTAGTAATAACAACAATTTGTTGTTCCAAGGATGCAATTTTTTCTCTTTGCACCTCTAAAATATTGACATAATAAGTTGCATTCAATCATCTACATATGTATTCTCCATTTGGGCTAGGTTGGACAAAGACTTGGTTAACTTAAGAGGTATTCTAAGAAGTACTAGATCTAGGATTTTGAACTTGGTGGTGATTACCATTTTGGTTTTAATTATTCTAACCCAATACTTATTTGCCTTGACTAGTATTGTACTCTTGATTTTGATAATTTTATTGGCTACCCTAATTAAACCCTTGACCTTGATTATGGTTCACCCCTATTGTTGATTGGGATCTTGTTTTTAATGGTTGGGGAATGGGATGTTATAGATACCTAGCCTTTTGTTGTGAGGACGATTATAATTTTTCTAGAGACTTCACTTATTTTCATGAAATAAATTGATCCTATTATTATTGACTTTATCATTATTAAAATTAGGATTAAAAGGTTGCTTAAAGTAAAATCTACTCAATTTTGTTGGAGTATATTACAATATTTGGTACATTCTAATGTACCCCTACGGTACCTTCATGGTACATCTTGTAATTATTATATTATGATTGAGTCTGAGTTTAGAGTTTGAGTAATATTTTATGTAATGTAATATCGTGTAGGAAAAATACAAGTGTTATGTAAGTGTGTACATGTAGGAAATGCACGTCACATGAGTAAGTGTGCAAGTGTAATATGAGTTTATGTGCATAATGAAGAGCACAAGGTCTTGATAAACTAAATCTAAAAAAATAGTAAATACATAATCAAAGGAAAAAAGAAGAAGACAATAGATACACACATAATACAATATTTCACCTAGGAAACCCTTATGGAAAAAACCTAGCACAGTAATATATATTTATTGTATAAACTTAATCGTCTCCAATACACTAATATTCATCTCTCACTCTCATCTCTCTTCAAACCCTGATGCAAGTGCAATTAAATAATAATAGCACAAGAATGGATTTTTACAATACCATGGGTTCAAATATTTAACCCTAAACAATGTATATGGATCTTAAAATAACTTAAGAAACCCTAAGTATTTCATCAAGGGCTACCATCCTTGAGCCCCTACTTGAGGCCCAAATTGATCCTAAACCTCGATGAGGATACATGGAGAGTGTCCAGTACCTTTTAGAGTTAACCCTACTAGAATAACATGGAAAATATTCAACATATTTTAAACATTATCCCACTTGTTGAATACTTTCCATAGGGGTCAAAAATTGCCATTGTTAACTATCAAGGGCAACCATGCCCATAGATATTCTACACCAAAAAAAATTCTAAGAAGGTACAACCTTTTTTAATGAATTAGCAATATTATTCTCTATATAAAATTTCTCCAACATCATCTGATTTCCTTCAACCATCTATCTAACAAAATTATACTTGATATCAATATGTTTTGATTGATCATGAAAACTAGGATTGTTTACCAAAATTATTGCACTCTATCATTGTCAATTCTCGTAGTCTTCTTCTTAAGACCAAATATTGAACCAACCTCTATAGCCACACTACTTCTTTACAGGCATGAGTTGCTACAATGTACTCTGCCTCTGTTGTGGATAAAGCAACCATTGATTTATTTTTACTCATCCAACTTAATGCCCCTCCAAATAGTCTAAATACATAAGCACTCATGGAATTTCTCTTGTTTATATCTCTAGCCCATTCATCATCTACATAACCTTGTAGATTTACAATATTACTCTCTATATCTCTAATTTTTCCTTGGTAACAGATAGCATAGTTTAAATTTCCATGCATGTATCTGAAGATCCTCTTAATAGTGGTCCAATATTCCTTTCCTAGATTAGACATATATACTAACTACTCCCACTACATATGCAATATCAGGTCTAGTACAAACCATTGCATAAATTAGATTACAAATAGCAGTAGCATAAGGAACATGATGTATTTCTTCAATTTTCTCATATATTTTAGGATATTGTTCAATAGATAACTTTTGACCAACAATATATGGAGTACATATTGGTTTACAATCATGCATCCTAAACCTCTGTAGTATCAAATCAACATATTTCCTTTGATTTAACTATAACTTACTATTTGCACAATCATGTTGAGTGGTGTTTTCACCCACTTGTGAAAGCACACTCTCCGATAGGATCTGAGTCCCAAAATCCTCTGCTTGCAAAGAAATTACAACAGATAATTTCTCCAAGGTTCCTATTATGCTAACTCTTTGTATATCAATGATGTTGTTTTAATTTGAATGCTGGGAATACCTTAGGGTTGCAAGTGGATATTAACAAGGGGCACTATGGTTTATTTAATTTGAATTTGCAATGGACTCCAATTGAATAAACATAAGAAATAAATCTATTTGATCTTAGGCTTTGATGGATTTTCAGTTATTAACTTGAATGAGAATAATTAAAATGCAGAAACTAAAATGAGGGTTTAAAAAAAATAAAAGAAATGCAAATGAAGATGCAACTAAACTACGCTCAGAATGCTGCCATCAATTCGACGAAACCAAAGATAATGAGGTTTCTACATGCAACCTAACCTATTGAATCTGCACATTCGCACAATCTTGATAAGCTAGGTGCGGGTTTCTAGGGTTTTACTATAATTTTAGATTTTAGGCGTTCGCATGAGGCAACCGAGAGAACTCGCATTAAACTCCATCTATAAACCTAAAATCTAAAAGGGAAAGATAAACATTAAATTATGCATGCAAAAATGACTCCTTCTTTCTCATCAATGAGATGCCAACTCTCTGTATTTCTGTATTAAATGGTATATCAGTTACAATAACAGAATGTTCCAGGTATGACAAATCCAGAACAAATGAAGGAAATTGCTCCAAGTGCAGGCCTAGAATGGCATGCAGCCCTTGTCTCTGCAACTCTGCTAGCAGCAATTTCCAACCCCCTATTCAATCTGTGCTTCTGATTTTATACTATCTGGCACGGCTCTTTGGTTCACCTGCGTCGCTTCGTTTCACCTCCCAGAATGCATCTTTTCAAATTCCTTGCCTTTTCGTTGCTTTGATCTTATGCGCGCTATCGAAACATTCGAAATTCTCTATTACATGAAATGTCTCTACAATCCTGACACCTGTATGCCACGTGTTCTGCGTTTCCAGCATGTTTCGTAACGGCCCCATGTAAATCGCAACGTCCTTAGGCATGCAGCTTGTTCCTCTGCCAACACAGCAAAAATGAGACAGGTCGCGATATCACGACGTTTTTCGGCCCACAGCCTTCTTGCCTTCTTGCCCAGCGAAAACGCGACATGTCATGAAATTGTGACATGTCACAAAATCGTGATGCTTTTCTTTTTCGTACACTCTCGACCGTAAGCTGTCGTGAAATCGCTATGCTTCTCGTTTGATATGCTTTCGGCCGTAACCTATCACGAAATCGCTATGCTTCTCACTTGACACTCCTTCGACTGCAACCTATCACGATTTCGTGACGTTTTTCACTCGGCACTCCTTCGGCTGCAACCTATCACGATTTCGTGACGTTTTTCACTTCCGTACACTTTGCCAACTTTTCGTCATGAAATCGCTATGCTATTTTGCTTCGGGCTGCTCTTGCTGCATTTGGCAGTGAAAATGCAACATGTCATGAAATCGCTACGCTATTTTCATCCGTACCACTTCGTTGCCTTGGAGCCGTGAAACCATGACCTGTCGCAATTTCGCGAAGCTTTTTCGCTTCATCCCCCCTTCGCTGCTTTCTGTCGTGATTTCACGACCATTTTTGCGCTTCATGCCTTCCGCCTGCCTGCAAGCCACAAAAATCAAACACGTCACGATTTCGCAATGGTTCTGCCCACCTGCTGTTGCTGACTGCGTTGATCGTGACTTTGCGACACGTCGTGACTTTGCGACGCCTTTCTATTTTGCCTTTATCTTTCCTCTTTTGGCCACGACGGAGCAACATGTCATGATTTCGCTACGCTTTTCTGCTTTTGGCCGCGACGGAGCAACATGTCACGATTTCGTGACACTTTTTCATTTTCGGCCGCGACGGCGCAACATGTCGCGATTTTGTGACACTTTTCATTTTTTGGCAGCGATGGAGCGACATGTCACGATTTCGCAACATGTCGCGATTTCGTGACACTTTCTACACTTGTGCATTTTTGCCCCTTTTTCTTGAATTTTAGCATCTGGGTCACTGAGATTCCTTTTGAAAGCATGCAAAAAATATGGGTCCCCAATTTTGGGGTGTGTTGTGGATCAGCCACAACAAATGGTGACTCTGCTGTCAAATGCTCTTGAGCATTTTAGTGAGAACCCAACCTGAAACATATACAGACTCGAAAACATGTGTTAGCACATAAGCAATATAACAAATGCCCAAAGATCAGAAGTACATGAATCATCAGAATCATCAAGTATTAGCTTAGTGTGTGCAATGAATTTCTTTCCCTATCGTTTGAAATTGATCCACATTCCATTGTCAGTTTTGCATGAATGCATATATGAGATTGTGAATGATTTGTGTAACCTAATGAATATGCTAGGAGATCTTGTTTTTATAAAAGGCATAGTCCTTCTTCTAGTATCATGTACAAACATTCAAGATTTCCAAACCCTCTTAGGATCCACTAATGAATTGTTTTATTATATTCCAAAGTTGGTTATGAGTCCCTACTATCTTGAACCCATGTGCAAGTGAATGTGAAATCAGAAATTTGGGGAATCAGACTCCCAACCTAACCGAGATGGGAGTTTAACCCTATCCTTACTATTCTGATTTAGAGTTCATTACCTCACTTTGAGAAAAATAATTTAACCAATTATGGAAGAAATGGTCATGCTAGTCTAACCCTTTGGACAATCAGTGGTCTTGTTTTTTAGACAAGACATGTTGCCATGCATGGGCATATCTAACCCCACAATCCAAAACTTATCTTCATTTCTTTGGACCTTGAGGATGACTACCCATCCTTTACAGAGGACAAGTAGTATGATCCTTCCAATCCAATATAAATATGAGATGGGAAAAATTTGTTTTTTACTTCTTGGACCTTAGGGATGACTACCCATCCTTGCTAGGGACATGTAGTACGATCCTTCCAATCCAAACTTTAGATGTAAATGGAAAATATTAATTTTATTGCTTAGACCTTGGGGATGACTACCCATCCTTTGCGAGAGGACAAGTAGTACGATCCTTCCAATCCAAGATTTATTATGAAATGAGACATAGGAGCTTTGGGGAATCAGATTCTCAACCTAAGCGAGATGAGAATTTATGCCCTATCCTTACTACTCCATGTAGGTCAAATCAAAGCTTTGGGGAGTTGGATCCTCAACCTAATTTTGATGAGGATTTAACCCTATCCTTACTACTCTGATTTTAGGCTTTAAGTTTTATGGAAGTGGTCAAAACCACTGTTTTAAGGATCATGTTGCATAATAGGATAGACATGAAAAACCTCTTTCGCCCAACCTTTTCTTCCAAGTTAGGTTTTGATCATTTTGCTCAAGATCCTTTTTAATGTATAAGACGTGATTGGTTCTAGATATCTCAAGACTCAGTTTCCAACCTTAGGATTTTTCTTACATTTATGTTATAACACAACCCTAAGAGGATTTGACATACTTTAATGACTTGTACCTAAGATGCATATGCAACTAAGATGGAATGTATATGTAAAGTGAGATGTGACATGAATGCATTATCTTTGAATTGCAGATGAAATTATTTGCCATACAAAACTGACTACTTCATGCATCACAAGTTTCAAACGATATAACTTAAGATGTTTGTGTGACTTGTGGAGCTTATACAAGACAATTCCAATATTTCATATTCTCCTAGTCCTAAGCATAAGTTGACATCTCAATTTTTTTATTATTTATTATTTATTATTTTTATTTTTTAAATAAACAAACATATCAACTGAAATCAAACCCACAACCTAAATACTAACTAGGCTAACAATCCTAAATAATGAAAACATAATCTGAAAATCCCCACCTAAACCGAAAAGAAAACATCAAACCCTCACAACCTAAGGGCTAAAATCATGCTTTAAAATCTGCCCATTAACCGGTAGCATAAAATCTTTCCCTTCTAAAATTTTTAGCCTAAAAGTATTTTTTCCAAGAATTTTTGAAATCTGATAGGGGCCCAACCAAAGACAATCAAACTTTTGATAATTTCGTTTTTCCTCATGTCTTCTGTCCCATAGTAATGCCAGATCTGAAATTCTGAATGACTTAATTTTGGCCCTTCTGTCAAACCATCTCTTGATAACCTCCTGGTGTTTATTCATGTGAATCATGGCTTCTTCTCTCTTTTCATCAAGGTGCAACAAATGACTTAACCTGGCTTCAATTTGATCATTTGTCCCCAAGTACTCTTGTATGAAATGCAAGGTCTGCAACTTCAAATTTGCAGGAAATATCGGGTCTTGCCCATAGACCAAATGATAGGGAGTATTCCCTATGGATTCCTTTACTATGGTCCTATCTCGCCCAAAGGGCAAACTTTAATTGGCTGTGCCAATCCCGAGGGTTATTTTCCAAGCAACTTCTTAATGGTATTCAACAAATTTTTATTTGAAGATTCGGCCAAACCATTTCCTTGAGGATAATAATTGGATGCAAATTTTAAGCTCACTTTGTTGTCATATGCCCAATCTGCAAATTGCGTAGAAATAAAAGCTTTACCATTGTCACTGACAATAGAATCGGGCATTCCGAATCTAGTTATAATTTGGTCCTCAAGGAATTTTATTACAACGTCTGTGGTGGCATGTTTAGTAGGAATCGCTTTTGTCCACCTTGTACAGTAGTCTGTAGCTGTCAATATAAATTTATGGGAATCAGAAGAATTTGGGTTAATAACCCCAATAAAATCTAGTCCCCACTGTGCAAATGGTCTCATTTCAACTACAGGTTGTAATGGCATGGCTGCATTTCTTTCTCTATTGGCAACCACTTGACAAATATGACAAGATCGTACATGGGTATGTGCATATTTGAAAATGTGGGGCCAGTAGTATCCTACTCTCAGGATTTGATGCGCTGTAGCATTTGCCGCACCATGACCAGTTCCATGTTTCCCATGAAATTCTTGCAACACCCTAGCAGCTTCTTCTTTGTTCAGGCACCTCAGGTAGATACCTTCATGATTCTTCCTGTAAAGAACACCAAATTTCATCAGATATTTGACAGACTTAAGCCTTAAAGCTCTTCTCTGGGTTGAATTTATATTAGGACACTTACCATTCAATAAAAATTGCACAATATCAACATACCAGTCATCCTTAGCAATGTATTATGTGTTCGAGTATTGGCATGTTATTTGCGGATTATTTTCTGCGATCACCTTCACCAGTCCTTGTCCTCGAACTAGTTTCATAGGTTGGATTTCGGGATCAAATTCTTGGATGGTGTAAATCCATTTCCCTTTTTTCTCACCTAGTTCGTTTTGTAAAAACATGGTCTTAACAGAAGAGTCAGGCACGATGGCAATAACTCTGCTGTGCATAATGTAATGCCTAAATTTTTTCACTGTTTTAGAAAGTGCGTACATTTGCTTATCAAGGATGGAATACCTTAATTGAGCATATTTTAATGGGGCACTTAAAAAATCTATGGGTTTTTCTGCACTATCCTCACCTTTTTTGGGTTAAGACACTCGCGAAAGAGTGTTCTGATGCAAAGGCATAAATATAGAAAGGTTTGGAATAGTCTGGGCTTATGAGGACCGGGGCTCTGGAAATAACATCTTTGATGCTCTGAAAGGCCACTCTACTTTCCTCGTTCCATTTTACATCCACATCCTTCTTGAGCATCTTGTTCAAAGGTTTGGCTATCTCGGCAAAGCTAGAGATAAACTTCCTCACAAAATTAACTCTGCCCAAAGAAAGATCTCAATTCTTTTTTACTACCAGGGAGAGGTAAGTTTTGGATAGCTTGTATCCTTTACGGGTCGATGGATATGCCCTCTTTTGAAATGATGTGACCAAGAAACTTTCCTTCTGTTACTCTGAAAATGCACTTTTTGGGATTTAAGGAAATTCCATGTTCTTTGCATCTTTGAAGCACTTTCTTCAAATATTTGACATGGTCTTCTCTCTTTTTTGAGAATACTGGAATATCATCCACATACACGATGATGCATTTGCCTCTAAGCCCTTTGAATGCATAGTCCATGGTGCGTTGAAATGTTGCACCAGCATTTAACAGTCCAAATGGCATTCTCTTATATGCAAATGTCCCCCACTTGGTGGTGAAGGCTGTTTTCATCCTGTCATTTGGATGTATAAGAATTTGGTTGTATCCAGAATACCCATCAAGAAAGGACATCATTTTAGATCCATTTACCATTTGTAGAATTTCATCGATTGATGGCAATGGATAATTATCCTTTTGAGAGGCTTTATTAAGATTTCGAAAATCTATGCACAGCCTAATCTCTCCACTCTTTTTCTTCTTTGGAACGAGGTTAGCAATCCAAGTTGAGTGCCTAACAGGAAATATGATCTTCGCTTCCAATAATATTTTAACCTCATTTTCGATCAAAGGCTCCAATAGCGGGTTGACAACTCGTTGTCTTTGCCTAAAAGGCTTGGAGTCTGGCTTCAGAGGAATGGTATGTGTGATGATGTCTTGGTTGTATGTTTTCAGCTCATTGTAATTCCAATCAATGCAATCTATGTAATGCTTCAATGCCTATATTATGTTGCCCCTTTCTTCATCTGTACATGCCTTTGCAATGTACACCTCCTTTGGATTGTCTGCACTCCCTAGATTAATTGAATCACAAGCATCTTTGGGGAGTGGGACCCTTTTTTCTTTCTTGGTCTTGTATCCCACGTCGAACATTTTCTCCAATGAAACCACGTCTTTAGGTATTTTGTTAGATTGACATGTAGTTTCACTCTCGTCTTCTCTTTCATCTTGCCACCTTTGCTCCTCATCGATCACCTGATTTTCAAAAATACCCGAGTTCATGACAAATTTGAAGATATGTCTATCATTTTCAAAAACCTAGAAATTCTTGACATTATCGGGTATTGATGGACAAGGAACCAATTCAATGGAGAACTTTTTACACCTTTTTATATCAACCAGGTTTAACATGTCTGCGATGACTGCAAGAGAGTCTGATATTCGATTTCCTTTTCTAGAAATAAGGGCTATATTGAATGCATCGAATTCCTCAATAAGGTCCATAACCCTAGTTCTATAAAGACTCAGTCTCTTGTCACGACATGTATACTATCCTTTGATTTGCTTGACTACCAACTCAAAATCTCCCAAAACCTTCAAGCATTTAACGTGCTTGCTCAATGCTAGACGTAAACCAAAGATCAATGCTTCGTATTCTACCACATTATTCATGCAAGGAAATTGCAATCTGTAAGCAGCCAATAATGGTTTACCTCCTGGACCAGTGAGCTCGACTCCAGCCCTGCTCCTTGTCTAGATTTTGATCCATCAAATTTGAGCAACCATGTGCAATCATTTTCCTCAGAAGAGCCCCCATGGCACGTTTCCTTTTTAGGTTCTTCAGTAGCTTCCTCAACATCAAGTGCATAAACCCCCAGTTCTGGCTCAGAAAACTGAACTTCATTCGGCTTGTTAAATTCCATTATGATCTCCTTAAGCCTCGGTTCATTTTCCACTCTAATTTGGTTTGCAATTCCTTTCCATGGTAGCCACATATGTGAGCAGTCTATTGAAAAATAGCCTTTCAGAGTTTTCATCCAATCCCTCGCAAGTAGCATTCCATATCTACTTGGGATATTAACAACTAGAATGTCGACAACCTACTAGACCCTGGGTTCAAAATTTAATTGAATTTTGACATCATATAGGGTCCCTACCACATTTACCTCTGATCTGTCCAGTTGCAGGACCTTGCATTTGGATGAAACAGGTTGCAGACCCAGCATTTGACATATCTCCGAAGGCATGAGGTTGCTCATGGCACCCGTGTCCACCAAACAGTTATGCAAATTCTTACCCGCAATTCTCAGAGTCAATAAGAATGGCGGGACATCCTGTCTCTCCTTTTGTAAAATCATATGGGACTCAACTCCTTTTCCCTTCCACATTTGATCAGGTGAGTTCAGAGCTTTTATCAACACCTCCTTTTGGCTAGGCAATCTAGCCGCGTCCAAAAATGAAAGGCTAGATTTGGATTTCTTTAAATCCTCCACTATGTCATAGTTTGGCTTTTTGAATTTGATTGTCTTCTGCATGTCATTAGACATTTCTCTTCTAAGTGGAGGAGGAGGATTATTATTTTCCTTAGTATCCGGAGGAAGAATAGAGTTGTTTGGAGGTGTTGATGAGGTTTTAGGGGCTTTAGATTTACTCCTCAATTGGTATCCATGATTCCCCTTTCTAAAATCTTGAAAAGCTTGCACCTCCTGTTCCAAAATTTTGTCTTCTTCTTCCTCACTCTCACATTCTTGATGATATACAGTTTCCATAACCATAATGTTATCATCAAGATGTTGCGATGGACCCTCATTTGATACCAGTTCCAAATCATCAACTTGTGCCTGAAGACAATGAGTGTATCTAGCAATTTTAGGACAATTCCTCTCATTGTGTTCTTTTGTGTTGTGCAACCTGCACCCCCTTTCCCATGCCAAATATGAAAGATTCAAAAGGGAATTGGATTGACTAGGTCCAGCAGACATATCTAGTTGATTGGCAATGGGAGCGGGTACTCCTCCATTGTTTGGCTTTGTGTTCCAATGCCTCCCTCTATTGTTAAAATTTTGATTTGAATGAGGGGCATGGGATTCATACTTCTTCTTCTGAACCATGTCATTGCTCAGCTTGTGAACTATTTTCTTGAGCTCTTCGACCTCTGAATAAATCTCCTTCGGTGGAATCACATTACTGTTAACCCCCGTTGGATTTGCGTAATTGGTGGGGTTTGATTCAACATTTGGATCGGGTTTTGAGGAATTTGATTCTCATATGGGTTGACACTTTGAATTGGAGTTGGATTTGGGAAAGGAACTATAGCCTGAGAGTTAACTTGGCTGGTTCCTTGCATAGTCGATTAACTATTCTGCAAAAATGCGAGAACAGGTGGAATGGATGTGATTGGTTGGATTGGAATGGGTGCATATGCAGGTGCTAGTGGATACGGCTGCTGATATGGGAAGGTGTTCATGCTTGGCATTTGAGGTGCCATGATCTGATTTTCCAAGGGAGCTTGACCATATGGAGCATACTGTCCCATCATAGGCATCTGGGGAAATCCATAGCCCTATGGTGTCATTTGCTGCTCAATGGTCATGGCTTCATTATAGGCTAAATCTAGCGTGGTGACTTGAGGATTGTGTCTTGCAAACATGGCTATCATGGGGTCCAATGCCCCAAAATATATCTGCAAAGCCACTACGGGATCGATGGCAAAATGTCGAACTGCTCTATTATAACACTTTTGGAATTTTTGATTAAATGTTCTGATTGGTTCCCCTTGGCCCCTTTTGCATGTAATGAATTGATTGTAAATGGTTGCGGGATCCAAAGGTGACCTGAATTGATTAACAAAGGCATTTTCCATTTGCGTCCATGAAGTGATTGAACCAGTTGGTAAGCATATGTACCATTCATATGCTATTGGATCTAAGCTCATGGGGAAAAGTCTGCAAGCCACATCTTCATGTTGGACTTGCAGTCTAATTAAAACATCCCTATAGGCTTGGATATGTTCTTCTATTGTTCTTGGGCCATCTGGTTTGTATTTAGGAAAAAATATTTCAATGTTCTTAGGGATTTCATTGATATCCCCAGCAATGTTCAAAGGAATATTGTTAGCTCCATACCAAGGAGCTGCTGGAGGTTGAGCCATTTGACTCAAAATTGATGAAGACAACCCTAAAATAGTAGTAGAAATACTACTGACAATAGGAACACTAGTGGCAACTGATATTATTGGCGTAGGTCCACTCGATGTTCCTAGAGAAAACAGGTCTTTTGTGACTGGTGAGCTTACGACTTGCTTGGTTTTATTCTTGGAAGTACCAGTGAGCGTAAGGTCATGAAAAATGGTTTCCCCAGTTGTTTGGGACCTAGTCGCAATACGACACGATGGGTCCAGCCTGCCTGATGAAACCCTCGATTATTTCAAAGAAAACCTGCAACAAAAGAAAACAAAAGCTGTAATTTATCTGTTTGTGAGTTTTAAGAGATGATTTCAAAATTAAATCAAAAAGATATTACTCATGTATGAAATCAAAAATAAAGTAAACCAATTTGGGCCCTCCTTCTAGCGCCAATCTGTTGAGTGGTGTTTTCACCCACTTGTGAAAGCACACTCTCCGATAGGATCTGAGTCCCAAAATCCTCTACTTGCAAATAAATTACAACAAATAATTTCTCCAAGGTTCCTATTATGCTAACTCTTTGTATATCAATGATGATGTTTTAATTTGAATGCTGGGAATACTTTAGGGTTACAAGTGGATATTAACAAGGGGCACTATGGTTTATTTAATTTGAATTTGCAATGGACTCCAATTGAATAAACATAACAAATAAATCTATTTGATCTTAGGCTTTGATGGATTTTCAGTTGTTAACTTGAATGAGAATAATTAAAATGCAAAAGCTAAAATGAGGGTTTAAAAAAATAAAAGAAATGCAAATGAAGATGCAACTAAACTACGTTCAGAATGCTGCCATCAATTCGATGAAACCGAAGATAATGAGGTTTCTACATGCAACCTAACCTATTGAATCTGCACATTCACACAATCCTGATAAGCTAGGTGCGGGTTTCTAGGGTTTTACTATAATTTCAGATTTTAGGTGTTCGCATGAGGCAACCGAGAGAACTCGCATTAAACTCCATCTATAAACCTAAAATCTGAAAGGGAAAGATAAACATTAAATTATGAATGCAGAACTGACTCCTTTCTCATCAATGAGATGCCAACTCTTTGTATTTCTGTATTAAATGGTATATCAGTTACAATAACAGAATGTTCCAGGTATGACAAATCTAGAACAAATGAAGGAAATTGCTCCAAGTGCAGGCCTAGAATGGCATGCAGCCCTTATCTCCACAACTCTGCTAGCAGCAATTTCCAACCCCCTGTTCAATCTGTGCTTCTGATTTTATACTGTCTGGCACGGCTCTTCGGTTCACTTGCGTCACTTCGTTTCACCTCCTAGAATGCATCTTTTCAAATTCCTTGCCTTTTCGTTGCTTTGATCTTATGTGCGCTGTCGAAACGTTTGACATTCTCTGTTACATGAAACATCTCTGCAATCCTGACACCTGTATGCCATGTGTTCTGCATTTCCAGCATGTTTTGTAATGGCCCCATGTAAATCACAACGTCCTTAGGCATGCATCTTGTTCCTCTGCCAACACAGCAAAAATGAAACAGGTCGTGATATCACGACGTTTTTTGGCCCATAGCCTTCTTGCCTTCTTGCCCAGCGAAAATGTGACATGTCATGAAATCGCGATGCTTTTCTTTTTTGTACACTCTCGGCTACAACCTGTCACAAAATCGCTATGTTTCTCGTTTGATATGCTTTCGACTGTAACCTGTCGCAAAATCGCTACGCTTCTCACTCGGCACTCCTTCGGCTACAACCTATCATGATTTCGTAACGTTTTTCACTCGGTGCTCCTTCGGCTGTAACCTGTCACGATTTCACGACGTTTTTCACTCGGCACTCCTTTGGCTGCAACCTGTCACGATTTCATGACGTTTTTCACTTCCGTACACTTTGCCAACTTTTCATCACGAAATCGCTACGCTATTTTGCTTTGGGCTGCTCTTGCTGCATTTGGCAACAAAAATGCGACATGTCGTGAAATCGCTACGCTATTTTCATCCATACCACTTCGCTGCTTTGGAGCCATGAAACCGTGACCTGTGGCAATTTTGTGAAGCTTTTTCACTTCATCCCCCCTTCGCTGCTTTCTATCATGATTTCACGACCATTTTTGCGCTTCATGCCTTCCGCCTGCCTGCAAGCTGCGAAAATCAAACATGTCGCGATTTCACAACGGTTCTGCCCACCTGCTACCACTGACTGCGTTGATCACGATTTTGCGACACGTCGCGATTTCGCTACGCCTTTCCATTTTGCCTTTCTCTCTCCTCTCTGGGCCGCGACGGAGCAACATGTCACGATTTCGCTACGCTTTTTTGCTTTTGGCCGCGACGGAGCAACATGTCGCGATTTCGCGACACTTTTTTATTTTCGGCCGTGACGGCGCAACATGTCGTGATTTCACGACACTTTTCATTTTTTGGCAGCGATGGAGCGACATGTCACGATTTCGTGACACTTTCTACACTTGTGCATTTTTGCCCCTTTTTCTTGAATTTTAGCATCTGGGTCACTGAGATTCCTTTTGAAAGCATGCAAAAAAGATGGGTCCCCAATTTTGGGGTGTGTTGTGGATCATCCACAACAAATCCCTTATTATTTCCATACCCAAGATAAATTTTGTAGCACCTAAATCCTTCATGTCAAATTCAGAAGATAACTAAGATTTTGTTAAGTTTATCATCTCCTTATTGTTACCAATCAACAACACATCATCCACATACAAAATAATGATAACAAAATTTTCACCTTCTTGTATAAAATAAACACATGAATCTACTTTATGTTTTCCAAGCCTAAGTGTCAAAACAAACCTATCAAATTTTTGGTTCCACATTCTTAGATATTACTTCAAGCCATAAAGAATTTTTTTCAACTTGCATACCAAGTTCTTCTTACCTTTTACACTAAAGTATTCTAGTTATGGTATATATATGTCTTAATCAATTTCACCCTATATAAATTTTATCTTTACATCCATCTATTCTATTTCAAGATAAAAAGTAGTAGAAATAGCCAATAAGAACCTAATTGAAGTTAGTTTCCATAAGAGAAAAAATCTCACCAAAGTCAATTTCTTCAAATTGAGAAAATTATTTTGCTATCAAGAAAGCCTTGTACTTCTCTAAGTTTCCTTCTACATTGTACTTCTTCTTGAATACCCACTTACAACCAAGTATTTTTCTTCCAAGGGGTAATTTCACCAAGTCCCACATCTTGTTTTTGTCTAGGGACTCTATTTATTCCTCCATAGTCCTTTTCCAAGACTTATTCTCACTTTATTGAAGTGCCTCCTTTACAGTCTTGGGTTCTTCATCAATAACTAATATATTAAATGTAGAACAAGGATTTGAAGAGCTATACCTTTCTAGGAATCTTCTCACTCGATCTGATCTCCTCAGATTTAGAGTTCTAGGTTTTGCATCTTCAGCTTCCTCCTCACCTTCTTCCTCTAATATTTCCTCTTCAGACTCTCTCTGTAGTTCATATTCTTCCATAGCACTAGGTTCTACCATAGGTTCTTCCTCCTATTCCAATTTTATTTGAACTATTTTAGGTTCTTTTCTTGGTTGCATTTCCTATTTTGGAATCTCTTTTTTCTCTAAATATCACATTACAACTATAAACAATAGTTTGTGTTTATAGGTTCCAAAACTTATATATTTTAACACCAAGAATATAACCCTTAAATATACATTTTTTAGATTTATAGTCTAGCTTAGTCCTTTTCTCTTTTGAAACATACTTATAAGTATCACAACTAAAAACCCTTATATGTCTGAGAGAGGGTTTCTTACCAGTCCACACTTCCTATGGAGTCTTGTCCCCAAAAGCTAAGGTAGGAGATTTATTGATGAGGTAACAAGCAGTTAACATGGATTCTACCCAGAATTTTCTTTCTAATCCTACATCACTTAGTATGCTTCTGGCCTTATCCATCAATGTTTTGTTCATCCATTTTGTAACTTCATTATGTCGTGCAGTATATGAAGTTGATTTCTATCTTTCTATTCCACAATCCTTGCAAAACTATTCAAATTCATTAGATAAATATTCACCACCATTTTCACTTCTCAAAACCTTTATCTTTTTCTCTATTTGATTTTCTACAAGAGCCTCAAAATATTTAAATTTATTGAAAATATCAAATTTTTTCTTAAAATATATACCTAGGTCTTTCTTGAAAATTCATCTATAAATATGAAAAAATAGATATATTTACCTAACGATGGTACTTTTATAGGTCCAAACACATCTGTATGAACTAGATATAAAATTACTTTAGATCTTGTAGCACTGCTAGAAAACTTGACTCGGGTTTAATTTCCAAAAACATAGTGCTCACAAAAATCAAAATTTAATGGGAAATCAGAAATTTCTTCATCCATACCTTTCATTTTTAATGTTTGAAGGCCTTTCTCACCAATATGCCTCATGTGTTGATGCCACAATATTGTCTCGCTATAGGAATTTCCAAAGCCACTTCTATCACATTATTATCCTCTACAACTAAAGATTTATTGCAATCAATACTTATAGTGCTATCCTCAAGTCTAAACAAAGTTCATGTACGAACTCCCCTTGTCAACACCAAGACTGCACAAATCATTGAATACCACAATCACACCCACGTAATTCATCTTACTCACAGATATAAAATTCCTTTCTAAACCCATAATATGCAACACAATAGAAAGGGTTGTAATTCTTCCATATTTTAACCTCAACTTGACTCTTTCTTGACCTATTATTTTATATGTCAAATTATCTCCCAAGAATACTTCACCTCCATTTATATTTTTATATTCATAGAACCCCTCCCTATGAGGAGTCATATGAAAGGAAGAACTTGAGTCAATCATACATGACTCATGGCATTCACTTGTGGTCTTTGTTTCTATAGAAGTTCATTCATTAGATGATCAACTATTATCAGCCTTTTTAGATCTACAATCTCTTTTATAATATCATGTTTTACCACACTTCCAGCATTTTCTCTTTTTTGGAAAAATAGATTTACCCATTGATCTTGATTTTCTTTCTCTTGATTTATTTTTCCTTCTTTCTTGAGAACGACCTCTCACAACCAAGGCATCCTTTTGATGATAATCCTCAAAAGACTTTTGTTTCATTTCCTAAAATAGAAATGCTAATTCTTACTATATCCTCTACTTTCAATGTAATAGTAGTATTGGTGATAGCCATAACTAGTTTATCACATAAATTAGGTAATGAACAAAGTAAAGTAATACACTTAAACTCTTCATACATTTTTATTTCAATAGATTTTAATTGAGTTACCACAGTGTTAAAATAATTCAGATGTTTAGCCACAAAGTCACCATCATTCATCTAAAATTAATACAACTTCTTTTGGAGAAAATATTTATTTACCAGTGACTTTGTCTAATACAAAGTTCCCAACTTATCCCATAACGAATTTGTCATGGTCTCTATCGATACATTCAAAAATATAAAATCAAATAAACACAATTTGATATAACTCCTTACCTTCCTATCGATATTTAGCTAATCCTCACCTACCATTAATTTTGGTTTAATTCCCAAGACCACAATCCACTTATCTTTCTCAACCAAAAGATCCTCTATCTTGAGTTTCCATAACTAAAAATTTTATCCATTAAATTTTTCAATCTCTACCTGTGTGCTTCCCATAATTTTCCTCCGTTTAAATTATTTCGCGTATAGCTCCCACTCAAGAATTAATTTATTATAGGATTGAAATTCTTACTCCTCAAACAAAGCTTTAAAACCTAGCTTTGATACCAAATGAAGAGCAAAAGGCTTCGACAAATTGAATATAGAAAAATAGTAAATACAAAATCAAAGGAAAAAATAAGATAATAGATACACACATAACACAATATTTCACCTGGGAAATCCTTATGGAAAAAAATCTATCACAGTAATATCCTTATTGTATAAAGTTAACCGTATCCAATACAATAATGTTCATCCCTCATCTCTTATCTCTCATCTGTCTTAAAACCCTGATGCAAGTGCAATTAAATAACAATAGAACAAGAACTTATTTTTACAATACCATAGGCAAAAAACCATGGGTTCAAATATTTAACCCTAAAAAACCCATATAGGTCTAAAAATAGCTTAATAAACCCTAAAAATTCCATTGGGGGTTGTTTCTCCAGTGTCACTACTTTTCAAGAGTTATCACCCCCAAACCCTTGCTCGAGGCCCGACTTGACCTGGAACCCTAGTGAGGATACATGGAGAGTGTCTAGTACCTTTTATATTTCACCTCACCAAAAGAATAACATAGAAAATATTCAACATATTTCCAAAAACCTCCAATTATTTAATACTTTCCATAGGGATAAAAAATTGTCATTGTCAACTATCAAGGGCAACCATACGCATAGATCTTCTACACCAAGAAATATTTTGAGCAAGTACAACCTTTGTTAATGAATCAAAAACATTATTCTCTGCATCAACGTTCTCCTACATCAACCAATTTACTTCAACCATATCTCTCACAAAATGCTACTTGATATCAATATGTTTTGATCAATCATGAAAACTAGGATTCTTGACCAAAAATATTGCACTCTGACTATCACTGTCAATTCTCATAACCTTCTACTTAAGACCAAATATTGAACACAACCTCTATAGCCACACTACTTCTTTATAGGTATGAGTTGCTGCAATGTACTCTACCTCTATTGTGGATAAAACAACCATTGATTACTTTTTACTCATCCAACTTACTACCCCTAAAAATAGTCTGAATACATAAGCACTCATGGATCTTCTTTTTTCCAAATATTCAGGCCAGTTAGCATCCACAAAACCTTGTATATGTACAATATTACTATCTCCAAATTTTTCTTGGTAACAGATAGCATGGTCTGAAGTTCCACGTAAGTATTTCAAAATCCTCTTCACAACATTCCAATATTTCTTTCTTGAATTGGATATATCTGCTAACTACTCCCACTACATGTGTAATATCATTTCTAGTACAAACCATTGTATACATCAAACTATCAATAGTTCCAAAATAAGGAACATGATGCATTTATTCAATTTTCTCATATGTTTTAGGATAATATTCAACAAATAACTTTTGACCAACAGGATATGGAGTACATATTGGTTTACAATCATGCATCCTAAACCTTTGTAGTATCAAATCAACATATTTCCTTTGATTTAACCACAACTTTCTATTTTCATGATCCCTTATTATTTCCATACCAAATTTTGTAGCACCTAGATCCTTTATGTGAAATTCAGAAGATAACTAATATTTTAGTAACTTTATCATCTTCTTATTGTTACTAATTAACAACATGTCATCCACATACAAAACAATGATAACAAAATTTTCACCTTCTTGTTTAAAATACACAGACATATCTACTTTACTTTTTCCAAGCCTAAGTTTTAAAACAAACCTATCAAATTTTTGGTTTCACATTCTTAGAGATTGCTTCAAGCCATAAAGAGACTTTTTCAACTTGCATACCAAGTCCTCCTTACCTTTTACCCTAAAGCATTATGGTTGTGATATATATATATATATATATATATATATATATATATATATATATATATATATATATATATATATATATATATATCTTCATCAAGTTAACCATATAGAAATGTTGTCTTTACATCCATATGTTATATTTCAAGATCAAAATTAGCAGAAATAGCCAAAAAAATATAATTGAAGTTATTTTAGCCATAGGAGAAAAAATCTCACTAAAGTAAATTTCCTCAACTTGAGAAAATCATTTTGCTACCAAGAAAGCCTTGTACTTCTCCAACTTTTCTTCTACATTAAACTTCTTCTTGAATATCCACTTACAACCAACTTATTTTCTTCCAAGGGGTAATTTCAACAAGTCCCACGTCTTATTTTTATCCAAGGACTCTATTTCTTCCTCCATATACCTTTTCCAAGACTTATTCTCACTTGATTAAAGTATCTCCTTTATAGCTATGGATTATTCATAAGAAACTAATATATTAAATGCAAAACAAATATTTGAAGGGCTATACATTTTTGGGAGTCTTCTCGCTTGATCTAATATCCTCAAACTTGGAGTTCCAGGTTTTACATATTTAGCTTCCTCCTCACCTTATTCCTCTGAATTTTCCTCTTTAGACTCTCTTTGTAGTTCATCTTCTTCTATAGCACTAGGTTCTACCATAGGTTATTCCTCCTATTCTAATTTTACTTGAACTATTTCAAGTTTTTTGCTTGGTTGCATTTCCTATTTTGAAACCCTTTTGTTTCTCTAAATATCACATTACAACTGTAAACAATCTTCTTTATTTCTGGATTCCACAACGTATATCCTTTAACACCAATACTATAACCCATAAATATGCTTTTTTTTAGATTTAAAGTCTAGCTTAGTCCTTTTCTCTTTTGGTACATACATATAATAATCATAACCAAAAACCCTTATATGACTGAGAGAGGGTTTTTTACCAGTCCACACTTCCTGTGGAGTCTTGTCCACCAAAGCTAAGGTAGGATATCTATTGATGAGATAAAAAGCAATTAACACGGCTTTGCCTAGAATTTCCTTTCTAACCTTGCACCACTTAGCATGATTCTATCCTTATCCATCAATGTTCTATTCATCTATTCTACAACTCCATTATGTTGTGGATTATACAAAGTTGTTTTCTATCTTTCTATTCCATGGTCCTTGCAAAACTACTTAAATTTATTAGAGAAATACTCACCACCATTATCAATTCTCAAAACCTTTATCTTGTTTATCTATCTAATTTTCTACAAGAGCCTTAAACTCTTTAAATTTATTGAAAATATCATATATGTTCCATTAAAAATATATCTAGGTCTTTCTTGAAAAGTAATCTATAAATGTAACAAAATGGAATGATTTACCTAACGATGGTACTTTTGCAAGTCCAAACACATCATTGTGAACTAAATGTAAAATTCCTTTAGATCTTATAGCACTACTAGGAAACTTGACTCGGTTTAGCTTTCTAAAAACATAGTGCTCACAAAAATCTAAATTTAATGGGCAATCAAAAATTCCTTCAATTATACTTTTCATTTTTAATGTTTGAAGGTCTTTCTCACCAATATTTCTCATGTGTTGATACCACAACATTGTCTTCACTATAGGAATATCCGAAGCCACTTTTACTGTATTATTCTCGTCTACAACTGAATATTTATTGCAATCAATACTTATAGTGCTAGCCTCAATTCTAAATAGAGTTATTCTATGAACTCCCCTTGTCAACACCAAGAATCCGTGAACCATCTTGTAGTTATATATATTGAATACCACAGTCACACCTGCATCATTCATCTTACTCATGGATATTATATTCCTTGCCAAACCTATATTATGCAACACACTAGGAAGATTTTTAATTATTCCATATTTTAACCTCAACTTGACTCTTCCTTGACCTAGTATTTTATTTATCAAATTGTTTTCCAAGAATATTTCATCTCCATTTATCATTTCACATTCATAGAACCCTTTCCTATGAGGAGTCATATGGAATAAGGCACCTGAGTCAATCAACCATGAGTCATGGAATTCACTTGAGCATGCTATAGTTGAGAATAAGTTACCTAAATCTTCATTTGTGGTCTTCATTTTTGTAGAAGTTCCTTCATTATATGAATAACTATTATTAGCCTTTTTAGATCTGCAATCTCTTTTATAATGTCTTGTTTTACCACACTTCCAACATTTTCTCTTTTCTAGAGAAATAAATTTAGCCCTAGATATCTATTTCCTTTCTCTTGATTTATTTTTACTTCTTTCTTGAGAATGACCTCTCACAACCAAGGAATCCTTCTAATGATAACCCTCATAATATTTTTGTCTCATTTCTTCATATAGCAATGTTCCTACTATATCCTTTGCTTTCAATGTGTTGATGCAAAAAATTGACCCACTCGAGTGAGTCATTTTCCCTAGATCCTTAGAGAGACCTTCCAACTTGACCAAATAAAATTTGGGCCTCTCTCCTCCTTCCTTTCCCTCATTTTTTTCTTAGTTCTAGTTAAATCATAATCGACCCTTTTGAGGCATGATTTCACCTAGCTAGAATTTTCTCTTAGAAAACCCTAATTTTTTAAATCTACCTCTTTGATGTCGGTTCCCCTTAGATTTTTTTTCCCATCCTTATTTAAAACCCCTTATAAATAGAGGGTTTGAAGCCTTCTTTTCCCCCATAACAAGTTTTAAGATAATTTCTAAAAGATTCATAATATAAGCAAGAAGGGCCTAATTGCTAAAGTACTAAGTTATCTATTGAAGCTTTTTAATATTTGTGGAGTTCTCTTTTACTACATTTATCGTGTATTGATTCCCTTGGTGGATAAGTATTGAATCCCTAAGGAGGAGTCTACTATCTTGTAGGTCTTCATTCTTTTGCTTGCTTTTTTGCTACCACCGGGTTGTTTTTACTCATTTGCATTCATATACTATTAATTTTACATTTTTCATTAGCTCATCTCCTTTGGTCTATTACTTTTACTTTTTATTGTGAAATCATGTTCCATAATTATAGGGTATAATTTTATTAGCAGCAAAATCGTAGCTATCCCATATAGGGTATGATTTCGTCTATGTCAAGCTTGGGATCAAAAAGTCATCCCCAAACCCTAGATTTGCATTTCATGTTATATTTGGAGCATAATAGTATAATTTACCCTATGTTCATCATAATGTTCTATTTCATTATATTTTGTTTATTCATTTTCCAAAAAGGTCAACTTTCATTTTTATATTCTAAATGTCAACCAAAAGGACCTAGGGGCTTGACTGTTGCACCTCCAAGCACAGTTATATAGTGGCCTAAGCAATCCCCCTAATATTGATCATATTTTTTGAGGGTTATGTGAAATCACTTTGCAAGGATTGAAGTTGTGGGACATTGTTGGATGTAAGATAAATCTTGGAATAACCATTAGATTAGATAAGTACCCTAATAGATATTTAGGTTGTTTGGTGTTTGTTTTCTATTTATTTTTGTTCAAAATCTAGATCATAAGTAAGGAAAATTATTTTATCAAATTTCTAAGCATTTTAAAGAATAAAAGCATATAGCATGCATCTAGGGTTCTTAATATTGCTTGTGCATTTCTCTTGGACCCTTTCTCAAAAGTTTTTTTTTGCAATCTTAGGGTTAGTGATCATTCAATAAAATAATCATACTAGGGTTAGTTGTTGTCTTCCTGCATCTTGTGTGTCTTGCATTGCTTTTCATTTTTATAGTATAGTTGTAGAAAGACCAAACATGGGTGCATGCTTAAATTAAAACATTCAAACACATTCCCTGGACTTGGATCGAGTCCTAAAACTGTTCCTAGTGAACCCTTCCCCTTTGCCCACCAAGTGTAGAGTTATAACATACCCCCGCAGTCACCTCGGCTCCCAATAGATCCAACAAATAATCATATATGATAGGGAAATTTTCACCCTCTACATATGTGGTGAACCCAACATGAATGTGCATCTTCGTGGCCAAAATAGAAAATAATTATCTTCCTTTGATCTTCTTGAAAACTTTAAACAAGACCACTAATTCTATTTATTTAGATAAAAAAATATTTAAAAAGCATCTTAAAAATATTTTGTATGCTTTTGCTAGTTTTTAGTTCTCCTCCTTCTCTACTCTATCCTTTCTCTCTCTCCTAATGGCTCCCAACCTTAGGATTGAGAAAAGACTTTTAGAGTCTGATGATATTTTCCAATAAGATGATCAAATTGATAGATAAAATCATAATATAGAAGAGGAGAAAAATGAAGAGATTGAGAAAGAACTTGATCCTACTAAGGGAACCAATTGGAACCTTATCTTTAAATCATTTTAACATGTTTATAATTTATACAAGCATCATAAGGATACCTTGGATAAAGCTATGGAAGATGAAGCACAACTCAAGGAAGTTGGAACATCTTATAATCAAACCATTTCCCCTTGAGATATTTATAACAACCCCTTGATTGAATATTTACATCATGGTAATATTATTCATATCCCAACATGTGCTACTACTGTGACTACCAACATTGGAAGGGTTCTACAAATTCCTCCAACTAGTAGTGTATCTCAAGATTATGTTCAATTTCCTCCCCATTAAGCTAATCTCAATATTTTTGCTTTTGTTCCACCAACTGTTAGTTATCCTCTTCAACAAGATACCATATACCATAACCCATACCATAATAGTATCAATACCTCCAATATGGGCCATGTACCCTTTCAACAGCCTACCTATCCCTTAGGGAATCTAGGGGCATTGCACAACAATAATATCAAGGTGCAAAGTTTAACTAATATAGTGAAATAATTGGTTTCAAGAATGGATATGATTCAACCTCCTAGTTTCACCTACAGTTATAGAGAAATTTGCAATCAACCTTCAGACCCTATCATCATCGCTAGGCCTTATCCTAAGTATTTTCCCATGCTAGTTTTACCTATCTATAGGAATAAAAGATCCATTTGAGAATTTAAGAATGTTTAGGATAGCTTGTCATAATTTCATATATGATGATATGTTGTTGCTAAAAACATTTCCTAATAGTCTTGGTGGCATGGCATTAGAGTGGTATTATTAGTTTCCCAACCATTCTTTGAGGAATTTTGAAGAGACATCTAAATTATTTGTTCAATATTTTGCTACTTATGTTGAAAAGAATGTGACCCTAAAATATGTTTACATTGTAAAACAAGGTAAAGAGAAAAGTCTTTCAAAATTCCTATCTCATTGGAGGAGTCTAGTTGGACATTTTAGATATACCATACCTCCTCGAGACATGCTTGAGATAAGTATTATAAATTAGCAAGAGCAGCCATCTTATACACTATCACATATTTTTATCAATAAATTAACCTATCAAGAAAGGTAGAACAAGATCTTATCAGAAGAGGACAACTTAAAGTGAAATAAGATAGAACCACTAAAACTCTATATAAGAATAAGCATGCAGTAGGGGATAGAGTCATGTATAGTAGACCTATTAATACTATTGTTAATAACCTACAAAATATGGTGCTTAGATAACCTCCAAAACCTCCACAAAGGAATTTTACAAGACTCAATGTGCCTATGGTAGTGGTCCTAAAGCAGTTTTTGGAAGCTAATATGATTGAGTTACCTCTCATAAGGAAACCTAGTACCACAGCTAATTGTTATAAGGCTGACCAACATTATGATTATCATAGAGTGGAGAGGCACTAGAAAAACTCTTGTAAGAGGTTGAAACATGTGGTTCAACACCTAATTGATGCAAGATGCCTTGTTATAGAAGGTTCTCAACCCAATCCTCCAACAAACAATCAAACTCCTACACAACAAAAACCCACAAAAAATCAAGATATGGAGATTTTTCAAGATCCTCTTCCTAAGCATGGTTAGTAGGAAGCAAATCAAGTGTCCAATAAGAATGTGCCACCTTCCTATGATAATTTAGTTGGTATGATAGTAGAAATTACAATGCAACAATTGTAGAATCAACATATCCAATGTTCTCAGCAGGAGATGAGTTTTTCATACAACCCACCTTCAAAACTCTCTTAGTTTTGAAGAGTACCCAAAAAAGGAGCACATGAGTAGAAAATCCACCTTTAGTGTTGAAATATCAACCTAAAGTCTCCTTTGACATTCAGCAATAGTTAGCTAGCACCCTAGCCAAGATTTCTCTCTTAGAACTTTTGCAAACTTCTCCTATTCATGGAGAAGCCTTATTGAAACTTCTAAGAGAACAATCTATTCCTCAAGATATTTTCCCTAGTGCTATGGCTAATGTTGTGAGCTCTCATGGGATACATCATATCACATTCTCAAATTATGATATTTCTTCCTCAAGCTTAGAGGGGTATTCTTTCCTCTACATTACCACATTTATTGGGGAAAATTTTATCAAGAGGATTTTAATTGATAATGGTTCTTACCTCAATTTATACACTTATCAATTTTTCCAAAAGTTTGGATTAAAAGAGGAATATTTAACTAAATCTGATGACATCATCAAAACCTTCAACAACGAGTCCCAAGAAGCTTTTGGTATTATATATCTCCCCATGAGGGTTGGATCCAAGATCTTAGATGCCTTGTTCTATGTGGTGTCTTGCCCTACATATTTGAATATGCTTCTTGAATGTCCTTGGATCCATGTGATATGAGTTGTCCCTTCTAAATTTCACTAGTATTTAAAGTTCAAATTTAAAAATCAATTTATCACCATTTTGGGTGATCCTCACCCATTTGAATATTGTTCACTAGTTGAACAAACTCAATCTGATTTCCATTCATATCCATCAGGTTCCTCATCTCACATAACTAAGAAATTTGAAAATCTAAACATGAGAGAGGATTCATTAATTAATATCTCATCACAGGATCAGGTCAATCCTTCTCATCAGAAGCATCTTTTGAGGATATATCATCAATATTTAGAGTGGATTATTGACAATGAGGGATCACCCTCTTCCTCTCTATGAGTCATAATCCCAAAGCAATATCTTGAAAGCAACACTCTTTGTGACATAGCTCATGAGGATGTCCTTTGTAATGGTATCTACTTTGATGGATCGGTACCTTGTGCTATGCACGTTGAGTCTTCTAGTTATCAAGAGGACTTTGGTTCTATGTCTCCTAAGGATCTTGAGCAACTAGGAGTAATTCCTCCCCTACCTCCTCTTGAGGATAAATTATCCATTGTCATTGAGGAGACCATAGATGTTAACATAGGTTCTAAGGAGACCCCTAGAATCCTTAAGCTAGGTAAAGTCTTATCCATGGGTGAGTAGGAGCAGTTGACCAATTTATTTAGATAATTTCATGATGTTTTTTCTTGGTCATATGTCGACATGCCAAGGCTTGAACCTTCTCTCGTTATGCATCATTTGGTGGTGAAGCCTAGTATTAAGCTTGTTAAGAAGAAACTTAGGAAGATGCATTCTAAGATCACCCTTTTAGTTAAGAAGGATCTCCAACAACTCTATAACATCAATTTTATAAAATCCATCAACTATTATGATTGGATCTCCAATAGTGTTCCTGTAGCTAAGAATGAAGGAACAATCAGAAAATGTACTGACTTTAGGGACATCAACTTAGGATGTCCTAAAGATGATTTTTCCCTACCCAACATAGATCATATCATATATTTCACTACCAAATTTGGGATGTTATCTCTCAAGGATGGTTTCTTTGGATACAATAAAATTATGATTGCCCTTGCAAATCAATCCAAGATAGCTTTCATCACTTCATGGGGCTCCTTCTATTGGAAAGTCATGCCTTTTGGCTTGAAAAATGTTGGTGCCACCAATCAGTAGGCTATGATTTATATTTTTTATGAAATGATGCATGATATTCTATAGGACTATGTGGATAATATTTTAGGTCACTCCATACATCAATAGGATCATATTCATGACCTAAGGCATATTTTTGAAAGTTTTCAACATTTCAAGGTTTGCCTTAAGCCTGCTAAATGTGTGTTTAGAGTCACATCTGGAAAGTTGCTAGGTTTCATTATTTCTAGGTAAGGTGTTTAAATAGACACTACTAAGATAGTTTTTATTATTGACATGTCTTCTCCCCATACCTTAACCAATTTTTGTAGCCTACAAGACAAGCTTTAGGTTATTCATCGATTTATAGCCTAGTTAGTTAATAAGTATCAACATTTTCTTAAGCTTCTTAATAAATATATTGTCTTCCAATGGGATTTTGAGTGTCAAAAAGATTTTTATGATCTCAAAAGGTATCTCACTTCCTCGCCTATCTTAGTTCCTCTACCTAGTAAGCATCTGATGCTTTACATAGCAACCACAACTCATGCTTTAGGAGCCATATTGGCTCAACATTATGATCATAATAAAGAGCAAGCCATATACTATATTAGTAGAACTCTTGTTAGCTATGAAACTAGGTATACTCCATTAGAGAAGTTTTGTCTTATCATAGTGTTTTCTTCCCAAAAGATAAGGCACTACATGCTCGGCCATAATATATTGGTAGTGGTAAAGTTTGATCCTTTGCACTACTTAATGTCTAAGCCCCAACTTTCAAGTTGAGATGCTAAGTGGGTTTTAGCCCTTAGTGAGTTTGACCTGACCTTCATAGGTTAGAAGGCTATCAAGGATAAGGAAATCGTTGATCAGTTAGTCTCTGCTTCCCTAGAAGCTACCCATCCTTTAGTTGTTGAGTTTCTCAATGCGTGCTTCAATAGGTTGAAGAGCTAGAGTCTTGGACCTTTTTTTTTATGGAGCCTAATGCATGAAGGGTGTTGGTTCTAGAGTCATTCTAGTTACTCCACAAAAATAACTCATCCCTTTGTCCTTCAAGCTTCATTTATATTGCACAAACAATACTATTGAGTATGAAGTCTTTATCCTTAGCCTTAGAGCAACCTTAGCTTTGTAGGTTAGATTCCTTTCAGTATTTGATGACTCTCAACTTGTGGTCAAATAGATTAATGATGTTTATCAAAATCGAGATGATAAACTAAAGTATTACAAGAATATTGTCACCAAGATATTATCCTCATTTGATCGAGTAACAATAGAGTCTATCCCTAGATCCTCCAACAACCATTTAGATATCATGACTATTGTTGCATCCTTATTTTATTTTTGAGTTAGAATATGTCCAAGCATTAATTATCATTAGATAAATCCAGTAGCCTACGTCGCTTGGTGCTTGTCTTGTCCTATTAGATGTTTTAACCATTGAAGCTTCCCCATATAAGTCATGGTATATCGACATCTTTAATTTTCTTAAGGATGGTTCGATGCTTGATGGTTTAGATCACAATTAGCATAATATTTTGCACAAAATAGCATGTTGATTCATTATAATTAGCAATATCTTATATTGAAATTCTTTTGAAGGTATCCTCTTGCAATGTCTTAACTTCGATGAATCTTATCTTACTCTTAGTGAGGCTCACGAAGGTTCATGTGAAGGTCATTTCAATGGTATTGCTATTACCAATAAGCTCCTTCAAATGGGGTACTATTCGCCTTCCATGGAGAAATATGCATGTGACCATATTTGATGCTACAACAAGTGTCAATGCCATGACAATCTTGTCCATGCTCCTTCTCAAAACCTTCAAGTTATTTCTTTTCCTTGACCATTCTCTATGTGGGGATTGGACATTATAGGGAAGATTAACCCTATATGATTTTATGGTCATAATTTTATCATAACAACGATAGAGTACTTCACTAAATGGGTTGAAGCCATACCCCTAGCTATGTTGACTAGAACTCATGTTTCCAAGTTCATCTTTAACAAGATTCTCTGTAGGTTTGGAATTCCTTTGGTGATTGTTTTTTATAATGGTACTCTTTTTAAGGACAAGGATGTTCATAAAATTTGTGCTAAGTACAAGATTCAACATAGGTGGTCAAATCCATACTATCGTTAGGGTAATGTGTAATCCAAAGCATCTAACAAGTTTTTGATCAAGATCTTGAAGAAGTTGGTTTGTAATACTGGTCATAACTAGCATATCTAGTTTTATCCTACTTTGTGGGCCTATCGTACTAGTCATGCATACTTCCATAGGTACCTCACCCTATGTCTTGGTATATGGGTCCAAGGCAATGTTTCCTTTTGAGCTTCAGGTTCACTCATTATGCATATTATTGCAAGATGCCTCAGTCAGTGATGAGTATCACTCAGATCATTTGCACCAATTGGAGCTGTTGGATGAAAAGTGTATTTATACCTTAGAGCATTTGTGAGCTTATTAGAATAGGCTCAAGCGATCTTACCCTAAGAAATTTTTTAACTATTCTTTTGAGTTTGGTGACCTTGTCCTTAAGGAAAACCAGAAGAACACCAATGCTCATTTTGATCTTAAAGGTAAGTTCCAAGAAAATTGGTGAGGGCCCTTTGTCATAATGACTAATTTTGGTTCAGGTGTCAATTGTTTAGCTTCTCTAGATGGTAAAGAACTTAAAGAACCAATGAACATAATGCATCTCAAAATATATTATGCATGATCAATCATTAGCATTGCACATTGCATTTAACATAGTTTCATATTGTATTTTTCTTGCTTGATCATTTTGCAGGGGTGCATGTCATATTTTGCATGGTTGTTTGACATTCTATTCCATTTACATTTTTTCTTGTCATAAATTACACTTCTATCTGCTCATATTTACATGATTGCTTCTTCATATAGATTCTTGGGGAATTTGATACAATAGCAAGTGATGACACCTAGTTAGGTCATTGCTCACATGCATTACACTCTCACTAGGGCTATAATTCATAGAGAATCCCCAACCTAAGGCCCACCTTCATGCATTTCCATAATTTCATCTGCCCATCTCATATTTTCCTTATTCCTTGACCTTAAAATTTTTCATTGCTTATATCTCTCCAAGTCAAGGGATATGGTTCTTGTTTTTCTCCATTAACCTTATCCATATACTTTATTGCATATATCATACCCCTATCGAGTAGTGCTCACTAATTCATCACTCACACAGCACATCCCATACAAGATAGCTTCATGGCCACATGTGAGGGGTAGCCTCCATCTTGATCATTTGTGAGCATACATCCTAGCGGGTATCTCTTTCTCTTTTATCCATATTAGCAAGCACTACACCCATAGTAGGTACAACTCCACCCTTTTCCATATTTGTAACTCCTTTAGGATAGCTTCATGGCCACACGCAAGGAGTATCCTCCATCTTAGCCATTTGCGAGCATTAATCCTTGTTGGTTTTTCATTATTTTTATTCTTTTGGTCTCTTTGGAGCTATATTTCTTCGTTTTTTCTTTCTCTTCTATTGTGTTCATTTTACCTCTTTGTGTCTTGTCACCCTGCTCATCCATTACATTTCATTTTGTATTTCACTCTCACTTTCATTTTATCTTACATTTTAGGTGTCTTGTTAGTTAGATTCATTCATTCATTCCATTTAATTAAGTCCATCATGCATTGCATATATATATATATTTGTACTCATCACTCATAATTAATTAAATATAAAATAATAATAACAACAATCATACATTAGCATATACTTATGTATCTTCCCCCTTTCTTCTTTCTCTCTTCTCTCTTTTCTATTATTTTTCTTTCCTTTCTTCTACATCTACCATTTCAAGTTTCATCAAGAATTTTGCTTCCTTATGAAACTTGAGGAGGCGCCTTGGACTGAGAGGTATTAATGTCCCTAGTTCCTTGAAATATGTGCACAAACAAGAAAGTGTCTGAAATAACATTATTTTTGCCCCACTCCTTTCTTCCAAACCAACGCCTCCTTTTTTATTATCCTACATCCATAGGTGTCTACATCTTTCTTTGATGCATTTATTAGGCCATAAATGCATCAAAGAGAAGGTAAAATGTAGACACAAAAAATTGAACCACTTGAGTGAGTCATTTTCCCTATATTCTTAGAGAGACCTTCTTACTTGCCCAAAGCAAGTTTGGTCCTCTCTCCTCCTTCCTTTCCCTTCTTTTTTTCCTGGTTTTGGTGAAATTGTGGTCAGCCATTATGAGGCGCAATTTCACCTAGCTAGTGGTTTCTCTTAGAAAACCTTAATTTTTCAAATCAACCTCTTTGATATCGGTTCCCCTTAGGTTTTCCTACTCATCCTTGTTTCAAATCCCATATAAATAGAGAGTTTGAAGCCTTATTTTCCCCCATAACAAGTTTTAAGAGAATTTCTAAAAGAGTCATCATATAAGCAAGAAGGATCTAATTGCTAAAGTGCTAAGTGCTCTATTGAAACTTTTTAATCTTTGTGGAGTTCTCTTTTGTTGCATTGACTGTGCATTGTTGCCCTTAGTGGATAAGTGTTGAAGCCCTAAGGAGGAGTCTACTACATTAGAGGTATTCATCCTTTTGTCTACTTTTTTGCTACCACCAGGTTGTTTTCACTCATTTACATTCATATACTATTAATTTTGTATCTTTCATTAGTTCATCTACTTTAGTCTATTGCTTTTACTTTTTCTTACAAAATTGTACCTCGTAATTACAAGGCATTATTTCTTCAGCAACAAAATCGCAGCTACCCCATATAGGACATGATTTTATCTATGTTAATCTTGGGGGCATAAATTCACCCCCAAATCCTAGATTTGCATTTTATGTTATATTTATAGTATAATAGTATAATTTGCCCTTTATTCATCATAATATTCTATTGTATTATAATTTGTTTATTAATTTTCTAAAAAATTCAACTTTCACTTTTGTAATATAAAGGTCAACTAAAAGGACCTATGGGGCTTGACTATTGTGCCTCCAAGGATAGTTATATAGCGGCCTAAGTAGGACCTCTAATTATGATCATATTTTTTCAGGAACCTATGAAATCACTTTGTCGGAATGAAGTTGTGGGATATTGTTGGACGCAAGATAAAGGTTGGAAAAACCATCACATTAGATAAGTGCCCTAATAGATCTTTAGGTTGTTTGGTATTTTATTTCTATTAATTTTTGTTCAAAACCTAGATCACAAGTAAGGAAAAGCATTTGATCAAATTTTTAGACATTTGAAAGAATAAAAGTATATAGTGTGCATCTAGGGTTTTAAATCTTGTTTGTGCATTTCTCTTGGACCCTTGCTCAAAGGCTTTATTTTGCAATCTTAGAGTTATTGATCATTCAATAAAAGAATTATACTAGGGTTAGTTGTTGTGTTACTGCATCTTGTATGTCTTGCATTGCTTTTCATTTGTATATTATAGTTGTAGAAATACCAAACATGGGTGTATGCTTAAATTGACACATTCAAACACATTCCACCCCAAACTTGGAGTGAGTCATAAAGCCATTCCTGGTGAAACCTTATCCTTTGCCCACTAAGCATAGAGTTATAACATACCCTTATGGTCACCTTAGCTTCTAGCAGATCCAATCGAGAATCGTACGTAGTAGGGCAATTTTCCCCCTCTACATAATGTAGAAGTAGAATTGGTGATAGCCATAACTAGGTTATCCCATGAATTAGGTAATGAACAAAGTAAAGTAATACACTTTACCTCATCATCCATTTTTACTTTTTACTTCAACAGAGTTTAATTGATTTACCATAGTGTTAAAATCATTTAGATGTTTATCCATAAAGTCACTATCATTCATCTAAAATGAATACAACTTCTTCTAGAGAGAAATTATTTACTAGTGACTTTGTCTAATACAAAGTTCCTAGCTTATCCCATAACAACTTTTTCATGGTCTTTGTTGATACATTCAATAATACTGAATCAAATAAGCATAATTTGACAGAACTCCTTGCCTTCCTATCAGTCTTTAATGAATCCTCATCTATTGTGGATGTTGGTTTTATTCTCAATACTGCAATCCATTGATCTCTATCAACCAATAGATCCTCCATATTAAGTTTCCATATCTCAAAATTTATCCATTAAATTTTTCAATCTCTACCCGTGTGCTTCTCATAATTTTTCTTTGTTTATATTATTTCACGTACAACTCCCACTCAAAAATTAATTTATCATAGGTTTGAAATCCTTAATCCTCAAACAAAGCTATAAAACCTATTTCTGATACCAAATGAAGAGCAAAAGGCCTTGATAAACTAAATCTATAAAAATAGTAAATACATAATCAAAGAAAAAAAGAAGAAAACATATACACACATAACATAGTATTTCACCTAGGAAACCCTTACAAAAAACCTAGCATAGTAATATCTCCTTATTATATAAACTTAACCATCTTCAATACAATAATGTTCATCTCTCATCTCTCTTCAAACCTTGATGCAAGTACAATTAAATAACAACTGCACAATAACGATTTTCCAATACCGTAGGCAAAAAACTAAGGGTTTAAATATTTCACCTTAAATAGCCCATATGTGTCTAAAAATAGCTTAAGAAACCCTAAAAAAATTATTGGGGTCTACCACCCTCAAACCCCTACTCGAGCCCCATCCTGGCCCTGAACCTTGATGTGGATACATGGAGAGTGTCCAGTATCTTTTAGATTTCACCTCTCTAGAATAACATGGAAAATATTCAACATATTTCCAACATTCTCCCACTTGTTGAAAACTTTCCATAGGGGCCAAAAACTACCATTGTCAACTACCAAGGGCAGCCATACCCATAGATCTTCTACACCAAGAAATTTTTTGAGCAGGTACAACCTTTGTTAATGAATAAGTAGCATTATTATTTGTATCAACTTTCTCCAGCATCACCTGATTCCCTTCAACCATCTCTCTCACAAAATAGTACTTGATATCAATATGTTTTGATCGATCATAAAAACTAGGATTGTTGGCAAAAAATATTGCACTCTGACTATCATTGTCAATTTTCATGGCCTTCTACTTAAGACTAAATATTGAACACAACCTATGTAGCCACACTGCTTCTTTATAGGTATGAGTTGCTACAATGTTCTCTACCTCTATTGTGAATAAAGTAACCATTGATTGCTTTTTACTCATCCAACTTACTACCCTCCAAATAGTCTAAACACATAAGCACTCATGGATATTCTCTTGTCTAGATCTCTAGCGTAGTCAGCATCCACAAAACCTTGTAGATTTATAATATTACTATATCTAAATTTTCCTTGGTAATAGATAGCATAGTCTAAATTTCCAAGCAAGTATCTGAAGATTCACTTCACAACATTCCAATATTCCTTTCTTGGATTGGAAATATTTCTGCTAACTAATCCCACTACATGTGCAATATCAAGTATAGTACAAACCATTGCATGCATCAGACTACCAACAACACCAACATAAGAAACATTATACATTTCTTCAATTTTCTCACATATTTTAGGACATTATTTAGTAGATAACTTTTGACCAACATGATATGGAATACATACTGGTTTACAACCATGCATCCTAAGCCTATGTAGTATCAAATCAATATGTTTCCTTTGGTTTAACCATAAATTTATGTTTGTACGATCCCTTATTATTTTCATACTTAGAATAAATTTTGCAACACCCAAATCCTTCATGTTAAATTTAGAAGATAACTAATATTTTAGTAAATTTATTATCTCCTTATTTTTACCAATTAACAGTCTATCTTCCACATATAAAATAATGATAGAAAAATTTTCACCTTATTGTTTTAAAATACACACATGGATCTTCTTTATTTTTTCCAACACCAAGTGTCAAAACAAACCTATCAAAGTTTTGGTTCCACATTCTTGGAGATTGCTTCAATCCATAAAGAGAATTTTTCAACTTGCATACCAAATCCTCCTTACTTTTGACCCTAAAGCATTCTGGTTGTGACATATATATGTCTTCATCATGTTCACCATATAGAAATGAAATCTTTACATCCATTTATTCTATTTCAATATCAAAAGCAACAAAAATATCCAACAGAAATATAATTGAAGTGAGTTTAGCCACAAGAGGAAAAATCTCACCAAAGTCAATTTTATCAACTTGAGAAAATTATTTTGCTATTAGGATATCCTTGTACTTCTCCTGAAGAACATAAGCTTATACTGAGAGGGGGAGGTGAACATTATAAGACCACTTTTTACTTTTTCTTCCAAATCAATATTATGTTGTGTAAAGATAGCAGTATCAATAGAAGTAATCAAAGTAATGAACAAAAACCATACACAATAGAGACACCACAATTTACGTGGTTCACCCAATATAGGATACTCCACGGAGAAAATATTTTACTAAACCTTTCTCAATAAATCTCTTTTGGAATCACTCCCAATTACAATGTTTATGGATCTTTATCTAAAGGAGATATTGATACCCTAATCTCAAGTTCATGGATCTCTTACATATGAGAACTCTTTACCCTTTTGCTCTGGCTATGTGATCTTCTAGAAGACTTTTTCTCTCTATTGCACTAACTGGTGGACCTCTCTCCACTTGAATACTCCTCACTCAGATCTATCTTCAACTATACTAGCTACTGGATCTCTATCCACTGAGACTCTATCCTATGTACTCTATCACCTCCAAAGCTCTGTCAATAGGCTCACTAAGAACCTACTCAATAGGCTCACATAGAACCTACTTAACAAGCTCACATAGAACTTGTCAAATCTACGCTAGCAAGCTCACCAAGAACTTGCCCAAATCTGCTCTAGCAAGCTCACCAAGAACTTGCCCAAATCTGCTCTAGCAAGCTCACTAAGAACTTGCCCAAATATGCTCTAAAAAGCTCACCAAGAAATTTCCCAAATTTGCTCTAGCAATCTCACCAAGAACTTGCCCAAATATGCTCCAACAAGCTCACTAAGAACTTGTCCAAACACTGTCCTTAAATTTTTCCAAACACTATCCTCAAATCTATCCCAAAGGCCTTCTCAAAGGCTCAATCAATCATGCTCAAGTAGTACTCAAATATCATACACAAATCTATCAAGGCAAAGCTCAAATATTAACTCAACAATGAATGACAGTGTATTCTTCAATGGATGACAATAATGATCCACAATGATCTCAAATCGACTCAACTCATAGAAGCATAAAGAGAATTTTTAGAGATTCAATATGTTCTAAACTCACTCTCAACTCAACTCAACTCAATTAAACTCATAGAAGCATAAAGAGAATTGTTAGAGACTTAAAATGTTCTAATATCAATCTCAACTCAACTCAACTCAAATCAATCTCAACTCAACTCAATTCAATCTTATAGAAGCATAAAGAGAATTGTTAGAGACTCAATATGTTCTAATATTACTCTCAACCCAAATCAGAATAATGGTATAGTTTGTTTCATAGGACTTGAACAATAACTTCACATATCACTTGACTAGGCTCAATCAACTCAACTCAACCAATCACCACAAGGGATAACTCTCTCTCACACAACCCTAGTCCAAGTATGTATCAACCAACTCAAATGTTTCCAACAATGCTCAACCACAAATATCACATAACAATGATACTCATGTTCTTTTCTAACTCAAGCTATTTCACAACTAATGGGCTTCAACAACTATGCTTATCAAATAAGGTTTAGACACAACTCTCAATTCAGAAAACCTTGAAGCATTCAATCAACCACTTTCAAAAAGGAAACCACAAACAATCCTTTTTCCTCCAATGATATTTCAGAAATCAACCACCATAAACAATCAATAGGAGAATGTGGCCATACCTTTTTTGAAGATGAAAAAAAAACCTCTTTGTAAATCTGCCACAATCACAAAATTGTTTTGCCAATATTCACAAGGATTAGTAGATCACAAAATAATCAACATTACTCCACTTTTCAATAATCATCACTAAGGCATTTAATTTCACAACTTCCTTATCTCTCCTAAAACCACTTGTACCATAAAATAAAATAAATCAAAACATTGCATAAGCTTTTCAATCCCAAAATCACTTATACCATAAAATAAAATAAATCACAATATTGCATACCTTGTCACCTCATGAAAGAATTAATACTCTTGAAAAATAACAAGGCAAACTTCACTTTTGGAACCCTTTGCAAAATAAGAAATATCTCTTTACACACATGTTATTTATCCTTCTAAATAATTTAGTCAAATAGCCCTCGAAATAAGCTTTTTGACGATATATAATATGCCCCATTTCCAAAATAAATTGAAACCTTTACATGTATATATATGCCACCCTCCATTAATTGCACATAGGTCGGCCCTCCATTAATTTAAACTTAAACTTTAATATCTTCATCATCGGAGGTCCTTTTTTGATGAAACAAAATTCCACCTTGGATTTTAATAAAAGCCATTTCCACATAAGCCCACCATGGTTTTAAATAAAACCTTTATTTTGCCTACCTTGGTTTTTATAAAAACCTTGTATGTATTCATGCTCTCCAAAATATCATAGATGATTATCTATGAAGTGCTTTTGCCACCAAAAGTCAATGTGACATCAATGATCCATGTGACATCAATGACAACATAAAATAACTCAAATTTCTAACAATCTCCCCATTTATCATTGATGGAAACACCTCTAATGCAAACACCACAATCACTACAAAAACCATCTCTGAGAATCAAAGTTGCTTCCCCTAACTCAATACTCTCTATGGAGGCTACTCCCCCTAACTCAATGCTCTCTTTGGAGGCTGCTCCCCCTAACTCAATGCTCCACCCCTTACTCAAATCTCTCTCCCTTTGACATAAATGGCAAAAGGGACACCTATGGGGCTAAAAGATATGACTCTTAAGCTTAGCCCCCTCACCACCTTCTCTCTTGAGGTGATTAATTTTGGGCTAGGACTACATTTACTCCCATCTTACATTATTCCTTTCCTTTGTCAACTTCCTTCCACATCTTTCTAATATCCTTTTCTTGATGAATTATTTGATCTTCTTGTCTAGAACCTTTTTGACCTTCTTTCCTTAAAACTATTTTAAAGTGAGTCTTACACCATCTTGCAATATGCCCAAAGTTATTGCAATTAAAACACTTGATATTGTTGCCTTTGGCTGGTGCCCATGTCCTAAAATTATTCCTTAAATAATTTCCATATTCATTCCTTTCCTGAACCCTATATTGTGAAGCTCTGTTTTCATGACCATTATAACCATGACTTTTGAATTTTGTAGCTCTATAACCAAAACCATGTTGCTCATTTTCCTTGCACTAAAAAGGTCTATGATCAGTCTTGTTGCATGAGAAGCAATGTCCCTAAAAACCATACCTTCTTCCCTTGAAGTTTCTTCTAGCAAAATCAAACTTCTTTGATCCATGGATCCTGCAATGTATAGCCCTGTGTCCAAATCCATTACAAGAAAAATAATATCCTTGAAAAGCCCTTTGTTCATGCCTTGGTTCCTCATACCTTTCTTGACCATTATCCTTATGATCATCTTCAACTTGTGCATTGCATTCTTGAACCTTCTTTGTAGCATCTAAAACCTCTTCCTTGCCTTTCTCTTCAATAATTTCTTTTTCTTTTGAACTTGATTCACCTATCTCAAAACAAGAACCAAACTGAATATTTGGAGCCATAGGAACTTTGGAACTTTCCTCACAAATCTTAGGTGCTTCCTTGCTTTCATCTTTTAGAACTTCCTTTCCTTTTGAGTGTGACTTTTCTTGGAAGTAAGATACAACCTTAAAATAAGTTTCCACTCCTTTTTTAATATTTTCATCTAATGTATCATGTCTTGTCATGGTTACATTTAGTTATTCATTCATCCTTTATTCTATCCTTTTTGCATTTTGAAGCTCTTCTCTGAGATTACTGATTGTTTGAAGTAGTTATTCTTTGATTTTGACATCTATTTGAATCTTGTTTTCAAGATTCCCGTATTCTTCTTTTAGCCTTTAAATTTTTTATTTTTGTTTACTTGTCTCATCCTCTTCCTTTTCTATTACCAAAAATGAGACTTATTTGTTTTCACTACTGCTAGAATTGTCAATAGAACTGTTGCTTTTTTTTTCAAATACACTTTCCTTGTTGTAATTGTTGTAGTATGTGCAATCATCATCTATATACTCAAATTCTCCACATATGAAGCATTTTAGTATCCTTAGACCTTTCTTGTACCTATCTACTTGCTCAATGGCTATGGCAATCTCTTCATGTCTTTCTTCAATAGGCACATCTTCTTCTTTAACTTTAATACCTAGGAATAGGTGTTCTTGCTTTTCTTCACTTATTCCAAAGAATGTACATTCTTATTCATCTAACTGATCTTTATCACTGTAATCTAAACTATCACTTGCTTCTAAAATGTAGAAATATTTCTTTGCCTTACAATTTTTTTTTCTTCTCATACCTGTTTTGCTTGAATATGTCATCTTTGTCATGCTTATGCTTTCCATCTTCTTTTCTTCTATGACCCTATTTTTCATCATCACTGATTTCTTCATGTGGACACTTTTATGCATAGTGACCAAGATCACCACACTTTTAGCACCTGACTTTCCTTATATCTCTAAAATTCCTTGAGTCTTATGAAGTTAGCTTCCTCATAATTTTCTAAAACTCTATTTATTTCTAAAACTTTCCCTTTCTCTTTTTTTGAAGCCTTTAATGCAATATCTTTTATTAGAGCTTGATGCTTACTTACCCTCATCTCATAAGCTATGAGAGTACCTTGCAATTATTCCATTGTTAACTTGTTGATATCCATTGTTTCTTCTATTGTTGAAACCTTTGCATCATATTTCATGGGAAGTGATCTCAAAACCTTTTGAGTAACTTCTGATTCTTTCATCTCAAAACCTAGAACTCTCATAGTATTAGTAGTCTCATCAACTCGAAGTAAGAACTTTGTAATATCTTCATAATCTTCCATTTTCAATTCCTCAAATATTTTTCTATGAGTTTGTAGTTTTCCCAACTTTACCTTGGAATCTCCTTCATAAGTATTCCTCAACTTGGTCCACATCTCATTAGCTAAAGTACATACCATGACCTTTGCAAAATCTATCTCACATAGCCCACTCAAAATACAATTCATTGCTCTTGCATTGATCTCAACCAATTTCCTGGTAGTCTTATCTTCCTTGAGATCACCTTCAACCTTATACTCTTTTTCAACCATCTGCCATACCTCATATCCTTGTGATATCAAGTAGTTCTTCAATTTCATGCTCCAAAAAGCATAATTGTTACCATCAAATAATGTAGCCTTATTTGAAGATAATCCTTTCTATGAAGCCATCTATATTCTTTGTAGAATATGCCCTCAAGATGTTAGCCTTTCTGAAGGAACCCGCTCTGATACCAATTTAAGAACACAAGCTTATACTGAGAGGGGGGGTGAATAGTATAAGACCACTTTTTACTTTTTCTTCCAAATCAATATTATGTTGTGTAAAGATAACAGTATCAATAGAAGTAGTCAAAGCAATGCACAAAAAATATACACAATAGAGACACCACAATTTACGTGGTTCACCCAATGTGGGCTACTCCATGGAGAAAATATTTTACTAAAACTTTCTCAATCAATCTCTTTGGGAATCACTCCCAATTACAATGTTTATGCATCTTTATCCAAAGGATATGTTGATCCCCTAATCTCAAGTTCATATATCTCTTCCATAGGAGAATGCTTCCCCCTTCTACTCTGGCTATGTGATCTTCTAGAATACTTTGTCTCTTTACTGCACTAACTGGTGGACCTCTCTCCACTTGAAGACTTCTCACTTAGATCTATCTTCAACTGTGCTAGCTACTGTACCTCTATCCACTGAGACTCTATCCTCTATACTCTATCACCTCCAAAGTTCTATCAATAGGCTCACTAAGAACCTACTCAATAGGCTCACATAGAACCTTCTTAACAGGCTCACCAAGAACTTGTCAAATCTATGCTAGCAAGATCACCAATAAATTGTCCAAATCTTCTCTAGAAAGCTCACAAAGAACTTGCCCAAATATGCTCTAGCAAGCTCACTAATAACTTGCCCAAATATGCTCTAGAAAGCTCACCAAGAACTTGCCCAAATATGCTCCAACAATCTCACTAAGAACTTGTCCAAACACTATCCTCAAATCTATCCCAACACTATCCTCAAATCTATCCCAAAGGCCTTCTCAAAGGCTCAATCAATCATGCTCAAGTAGTACTCAAATCTCATCCACAAATCTATCAAGGCAAAGCTCAAATATGAACTCAAAAATTAATGGCAATGTACTCTTCAATGGATGACAACAATGATCCACAATGATCTCAACTCAACTCAACTCATAGAAGCATAAAGAGAATTGTTAGATACTCAATATGTTCTAATATTACTCTCAATCCAAATTAGAATAATGGTATATTTTTTTCATAGGACTTGAACAATCACTTCACATATCACTTGACTAGGCTCAATCAACTCAACTCAACCAATCACCACAAGGGATAACTCTCTCTCACACAACCCTAGTCCAAGTATGTATCAACCAACTCAAATGTTTCCAACAATGCTCAACCACAAATATCACATAACAATGATACTCATGTTCTTTTATAACTCAATTTATTTCACAACCAATGGGCTTCAACAACTATGCCTATCAAACAAGGTTTAGATACAACTCTCAATTCAGAAAACCTTGAAGCATTCAACCAACCACTTTCGAAAAGGAAACAACAAACAATCCTTTTCCCTCCAATGATATTTCAGAAATCAACCACCATAAACAATCAATAGGATAATGTGCCCATACCTTTTTTGAAGATGAAAAAAAACCTCTTTTTAAATCTGCCACAATTGTAAAATTCTTTTGCCAATCTTCACAAGGGTTAGTAGATCACAAAATAATCAACATTACTCCACTTTTCAATAATCATCACCAAGGCCTTTAATTGCACAACTTCCTTATCTCTCCTTAAACCACTTGTACCATAAAATAAAATAAATCAAAACATTGCATAAGCTTTTCATTCCCAAAACCACTTATACCGTAAAATAAAATAAATCACAATATTGCATACATTGTAACCTCATGAAAGAATTAATCCTCTTGAAAAAGAACAAGGCAAAATTCACTTTTGAAACCCCTTTACAAAATAAGAAATATCTCTTTACACACACCTTATTTCTCCTTATAAATAAGTTAGTCAAATAGCCCTCGAAATAAGCTTTTCGACGATATATAATATGCCCCATTTCCAAAATAAATTGAAACCTTTACATGTATATATATGCCACCCTCCATTAATTGCACATAGGTTGGCCCTCCATTAATTTAAACTTAAACTTTAAACTTTAATATCTTCATCACCGGAGGTCCTTTTTTGATGAAAAAAAATTCCACCTTGGATTTTAATAAAAGCCCTTTCCACATAAGCCCACCATGGTTTTAAATAAAATCTGTATTTTGCCTACCTTGGTTTTTATAAAAACCTTGTATGTATCCATGCTCTCCGAAATATCATAGATGATTATCTATGAAGTGCTTTTGCCACCAAAAGTCAATGTGACATCAATGATCCATGTGACATCAATGAAAACATAAAATAACTCAAATTTCTAACAATCTTCCCCTTTATCATTGATGGCAACACCTCTAATGCAAACACCACAATCACCAAGCCTCATATCTTATTTTTATATAGGGATGGTTTCTTCCTCTATAGCCCTTTTCCAAGACTTATTCTCACTTTACTGAAGTATCTCATTTACAATCTTGGATTATTCATCAGTAACTAATATATTAAATGTAGAATAAATATTTGAAGGGCTATACCATTCTGAGAGTCTTCTCACTCGATTTGATGTCCTCAAACTTGGAGTTCCAGATTTACATATTCAGCTTCCTCCTTGTCTTCTTCCTTTGAATTTTCTTCTTTGAACTCTCTCTGTATTTCATCTTCTTATATAGCACAAGGTTCTACCATAGGTTCTTCCTCCTATTCCAGTTTTACTTGAACTATTTTAGGTTCTTTGCTCTGTTGTATTTCTTATTTTGGAACACTTTTTGTTTCTCTAAAGATCATATTACAACTATAAACAATATTATTTTTTTATGGGTTCTACACCTTATATCCTTTAACACTAATACTATAACCCACAAATATGTATTTTTTAGATTTATAGTCTAACTTAGTCCTTTTCTCTTTTGGTACATACATATAATCATCATGACCAAAAACCCTTATATGACTGAGAGAGGGTTTCATACCAGTCCACACTTCTTGTGGAGTCTTATCCACCAAAGCTAAGGTAGGAGATATATTGATGAGGTAACGAGTAGTTAACATGACTTCTACTTAGAAATTATTTTCTAACATTACACCCCTTAGCATACTTTTGGCCTTATCCATCAATGTTCTGTTCATCTATTCTGCAGCTCCATTTTGTTGTGGAGTATATGGATTTGTTTTCTACCTTTCTATTCCATTGTCCTCACAAAACTACTCAAATTTATTAGAGAAATACTCACCACCATTGTCACTTCTCAAAACTTTTAAATTTTTCTCTATCTTATTTTCTACAAGATCCTTAAACTCTTTAAATTTATGGAAAATATCAGATTTTTTCTATAAAAAATATACCTAGGTCTTTCTTGAAAAGTCATCTATAAATGTAACAAAATAGATAGATTTACCTAATTATGGTACTTTTGCAAGTCTAAACACATCATTGTGAGCTAGATGAAAAATTCCTTTAGATCTTATAACACTACTAGGAAACTTAACTCGAATTTGATTTCTAAAAACATAACGCTAAAAAAAAATTAAAATTTAATGACCAAATAGAATTCCTTCAACCATACCTTTAATTTTTAATGTTTAAAGGCCTTTATCATCAATATGCCTCATTTTTTGATGCAACAACATTGTCTTCACTACAAGAATACCCAAATCCACTTTTACCATAGTATTCTCCTCTACAACTGAAGAGTTATTGCAATCAATACTTATAGTTCTAGCCTCAATTCTAAATAGATTTCCTGTACAAAATCCCCTTGTCAACACCAAGACTCCACAAACCATCTTGTAGTTATATTTTTTGAATACCACAGTCACACCTGCATCATTCATCTTACTCATGGATATCAGATTCCTTGTCAAACTTGGAATATGCAACACACTAGGAAGGGTTTTAATTCTTCCATATTTTAACCTCAACTTGACTCTTCCTCAACCTATTATTTGATTTGTTGAATTTTTTTCCAAGAAGACTTCACCTCCATTTATATTTTCACATTCATAGAACCCCTTCCTATGAGGAGTCATATGAAAGGAAGCACTTGATTCAATCAGCCATCAGTCATGAAATTTACTTGAGCATCTACAGCTAAGAATAAGTCCCCTAAATCTTCATTTCTATAGAATTTTCTTCATCAGATGATCAGCTATTAACAACCTTTTTAGATCTGCAGTCTCTATTATAATGTCTTATTTTACAACACTTCTAGCATTTCCTCTTTTTTGGAGCAATATATTTAGCCATAGATCTTAGTTTCCTTTCTCTTGATTTCTTTTTACTTCTTTCTTGAGAACAATATCTCACAACCAAGGCATCCTTCTGATTATAATCCTCAAAATATTTTAATCTCAGTTCTTCAGATAGTAATGTTCGTAGTATATCCTCTACTTTCAATGTAGTAGTATTGGTGATAGTCATATCTAGGTTATCCCACAAATTAGGTAATGAATAAATTAAAGTAATACACTTTACCTCTTCATCCATTTTTACTTTAATAAAGTTTAATTAACTTACCACAGTGTTAGAAACATTCAGATGTTCAGCCATAGAGTCACCATCATTCATCCAAAATGAATACAACTTCTTCCAAATAAAAATTTAATTTACCAGTGACTTTATCTGATACAAAATTCCCAACTTATCCTATAATAACTTTGTCATGGTCTTTGTTGATACATTCAACAATTTTAAATTAGATAGACACAATCTATTTTAATCCTTGCCTTCCTATAAATCTTCAGTGAATCCTCATCTATCATGGATGTTGGTTTTATTTTTGAGATTGCAATCCACTACTCTCTATCAACAAACAAATCCTTAATCTTGAGTTTCTATAACTCAAAATTCTATCCATTAAATTTTTCAATCTCTACCCATGTGCTTCCAATCATTTTTCTTTGCCTATATTCTTTCATGTATAGCTCCCACTCAATAATTACTTTATCATAGGTTTGAAATCCTTACTCCTCAAACAAAGATAAAAAACCTACATCTGATACCAAATGAAGAGAAAAAGGTCCCGATAAACTAAATCTAGAAAAATAGTAAATACAGAATCAAAGGAAAAAAAAGATAACAGATACACACATAACACAATATTTCACCTAGGAAACCCTTATGGGAAAACATCCAACACTATTTTATCTCCTTATTGTATAAACTTAATAGTCTCCAATACAATAATGTTCATCTCTCATCTCTCTTCAAACCTTGATGTAAATGCAATTAAATAACAACCGCATAAGAATAAATTTTTACAATACCATAGGAAAAAAACCATGGATTCAAATATTTCACCTTAAAATACCCATATGGGTCTAAAAATAGCTTAAGAAACCCTAAAAATTTCATTGGGGCTACCACCTCCAAACCCCTACTTAGGGCTTGGCATGGCCCTGAACCCTGGCAATGAAACATAGAGAGTGCCCAATACTTTTTAGAGTTAACCCCACCAAAATAACATGGAAAATATTCAACATATGTTCAATATCCTTCCACTTGTTGAATACTTTCCATAGAGGCCAAAAACTACCATTGTCAACTGTCAAGGGCAACCATACCCATAGATCTTATACACCAAGAAAATTTATGAGTAGGTATAATATTTGTTAATGAATCAACAATATTATTCTCTATATAAACTTTCTCAAGCGTCAATTGATTCCCTTCAATCATCTCTCTCACAAAATGGCATTTGATATCAATATGTTTTGATCGATCATGAAAACCAATATTCTTGTCCAAAATATTGCACTCTAACTGTCATTGTCAATTCTCAAAACCTTCAAATTAAGACCAAATATTGAACACAATATCTATAGCCACACTACTTCTTTACAGGTATGATTTTCCTACAATGTACTTAGCCTCTGTTGTGGATAAAGCAACCATTGATTACTTTCTACTCATCCAACTTACTGCCCCTCCAAATAGTCTAAACACATACGCACTCATGGATCTTCTCTTGTCTAGATCTCTAGCCCAGTCAGCATCTACAAAAACTTATAGATTTACAATATTTTTATCTCTATATTTTCCTTGGTAACAGATACTGAAGTTCCACACAAGTATTTGAATATCCTATTTATAGCATTCTAATGTTCCTTTCTTGTATTGGACATATATTTGCTAACTACATGCAACGACATGTGTAATATCAAGTCTAGTATAAACCATTACATACATCAGACTACCAACAATGCTAGCATAAGGAACATTATATATTTCTTCAATTTTCTCATCTATTTTAGGACACTATTTAGTAGATATCTTTTGACCAACAAAATATGGAGTACATACTGGTTTACAACCATGTATCCTAAACCTATGTAGCATTAAATCAACATATTTCCTTTTATTTAACCATAACTTTCTATTTGCATGATCCTTTATTATTTCCATACCCAAAATAAATTTTGCAACACCCAAATCCTTCATGTCAAATTCAGAAGATAACTGGGATTTTAGTAACTTTATTATCTCCTTATTTTTACCAATTAACAGCATGTCATCTACATATAAAACAATGATAGTAAACTTTTCACCTTATTATTTAAAATACAAACACGAATCTCTTTTTTTTCCAAGCCTAAGTGTCAAAACAAATCTATCAAATTTTTGGTTCCACATTCTTGGATATTGCTTCAAGCCATAAAGAGACTTTTTCAACTTGCATACCAAGTCCTCCTTACCTTTTACCCTAAAGAATTTTGGTTGTGACATATATATGTCTTCATCAAGTTCACCATATAGAAATGTTGTCTTTACATCCATATATTCTATTTCAAGATCAAAAGTAGCAAAAATAGCCAATAGAAATTTAATTGAAGTTAGTTTAGCCACAGGAGAAAAAATCTTACCAAAGTCAATTTATTCAAATTGAGAAAATCTTTTTTCTATCATTCTATCCCTGTACTTATCCAACTTTCCTTCTACATTGTACTTCTTCTTGAATAACCACTTACAACCAACCGATTTTCTTCTAGGGAGTAATTTCACCAAGTCTTGTGTCTTATGTTTATCTAGGAACTCTATTTATTCCTCCATAGCCTTTTTTCAAGACTTATTCTCACTTGATTGAAGTGCCTCCTTTACAATCTTGGGTTCTTCATCAATAACTGATATATTAAATGTAGAAAAAATATTTGAAGGGCTATACCTTTCTAGGAGTCTTCTCACTCGATCTGATCTCCTCAAACTTGAATTTATAGCTTTTTCATCTTTATCTTCCTCACCTTATTCCTCTAAATTTTCCTCTTTAGAATCTCTCTGTAGTCCATCTTCTTCTATATCACTAGGTTCTACCTTAGGTTCTTCCTCCTATTCCAAGTTTATTTGAACTATTTTAGGTTCATTTCTTGGTTGCATTTCCTATTTTGGAACCCCTTTTGTTTCTCTAAAGATCACCTTAGGACTACAAAAAATCTTCTATGTTTATGGGATCCACAACTTATATCCTTTAACACCAATAATATAAACCACAAATATGCATTTTTCATATTTATAGTCTAGCTTAGTCATTTTATATTTTAGGACATACATATAAGCATCACAACAAAAAACCCTTATATTATTGAGAGAGGGCTTCTTACAAGTCCACACTTCCTCTGGAGTCTTGTCCACCAAAGATAAGGTAGAAGATTTATTGATGAGGTAACAAGCAGTTAACACAGATTTTGCCTAGAATTTTCTTTCTAATCCTTCACCACTTAGCATACTTTTAGCCTTATCCATCAATGTTTTTTTCATTCTTTCTACAACTCCATTCTATTGTGGAGTATATAGAGTTGTTTTTTCCTTTCTATTTCACGGTCCTTGCAAAATTGCCCAAATTAATAAGAGCAATACTCACCACCATTGTCACTTTTCAAAACCTTTATATTTTTCTCTATATGATTTTCTACAAGAGCCTTAAACTCTTTAAATTTCTTGCGAATATCAGATTTATTCCATAAAAATATACTCAAGTCTTTCTTGAAAAGTCATCTGTAAATTTGTAAAAGGTTTTGGGTCAACTTGTAAAACCCGGTATTAATGCTATAGTATCTTATCTACAAAAAAAAAAATCATCTATAAATGTAACAAAATAGATATATTTACCGAACAATGGTACTTTTATAGGTCCAAACACATCACTATGAACTATATACAAAATTCCTTCAGATCTTGTAGCACTACTAAAAAACTTGACTCGGGTTTGCTTTCTGAAAAACATTGTGCTTACAAAAATTAAAATGTAATGGGTAATTAAAAATTCCTTTAGCCATACCTTTAATTTTAATGTTTGAAGACCTTTTCTCATCAATATTACTCATGTGTTGATGCTACAACATTGTCTTTACTACTGGAATACCCAAACCTATTTATATTGTATTATTCTCCTCTACAACTGAGGAGTTATTACAATCAATACTTACAATGCTAACCTCAAGTCTAAACAAAGTTCTTCAATAAAATCCCCTTGTCAACACCAAGACTCCATGAACCATCTTGCATCTATCCTTATTGAATGCCTCAATCACACCTGTGTCATTCATCTTACTATCTAGATTTGAGGGCTAATCATTTAATTATCAATCCAAGTCAAAATTATTTAAAGAACAGACAATCCCGTATAGATTTTTCCAATATAATAATCAATTCACTTGATTCGTTTTCTTAAGATCAGGTTACAGAAACGATAGAATATTTTAAATGTTTTTCTTTTTAATATGCAATTAACTTAATAAATGTGAAATTTTTAATGAATGAATGTGTGGATCCATGTATAGCTAATGATGTTTTAACTATTTTACTTTTGAAATAAATGATGCAGATTAATTCATACTAATCCTATTTATTCTAATCTAATCCTATTCTAGTAGAAGAGTGGGAGAACAGGGACAGGTCTTATAGAAGTGGACCTTGCCTTTGAAAAGATCAATATTTTTCTCTTCTCCTCTAGCTATTCTAATTCATAAACTACTTATTTCATCTAACCTATTATAACTATTAATTACTCATTGATTGTAGGAAAATAAAAGTACTACATATGGAAATAAAAAATTACAAAATACATAATCTCATTGAAAAATAAATATGGAAATTAATACTATTTTATTGTTAGAATTTGATCGTGTACATTATTGGAATCTACAATGCGACTTTTTCAACTTTCATTACAGAGTGATTCATGGAGAAGAGAGAGTAGTGGGGAAAAGCGAGGAGGTGAGGACCTTTTCAATGGCCTCTTTATTGTAATTTATACATTAATTTTCAAGGAAACATTTTTTGTATCACACTCTATTCCTTGCAACTAATCAAATCTGAATCCTAACTACGTACTAACAATTTTCTAAATAAATGTATTTTCATAATAAGATGAAACTTTGACTAATCATCACTAGCACACGTGCTAAAAACTTGTTCTAAAAAAATATGACTTTATAGAAAATACAACTTGGACTAATCATTGTGAAGCCAAGTGGCATTCACTTAACAAATTGTAATTTTAAGAAATGATGAGAATAATCTTGTGCCCTGTTCTCAAGGAAAGAGAATATTAGTTGGCAAAAATAAATAAACAGTTTGGATTATTTCCAAATTTTAATAAAACTTTACAATTTTATTAATAAATCAAATATGCCAAATGTTCTTTGCCCACGTTGACATCTAGAATAATTGACTGTGCAAGATGCATTCTTTGTTGGACATGATGTGGCACTAATGCTTAGTCAATATTTGAATATATTTCCTGTAGCACTCCTCTCTATAGATGCATCGGTTGCACCTCATTGTGGTACTTCGTCCATAGCACCTGTAAGTATGTCATCCATATAGCCCTGCTACATACATTGGCCTTCTGGTTTAGCAGCCTACGAACTTTACCTAGCTCTATACGTATTTACCTAGCAACACAGTAACTTGCACAAAATTCATATAAAATATACATGTAAATAACATTTATAATCATTAATTCTAATTGATACATAAAGAATAAAATTAAATTAAAATAATAGTAAAAATCATTCATATTCATTCATGTATAAATAAATATATAAGCAAATCAGGTGTAAATAATGTAACACTTTGACACTCATCATTCCCCCAAACTGAAGGTGATGCATGTCCTCATGCATGTAAATTTAGATATTCAAAACCATATATCATTTTCCCAATTTACTAAATTTGATAAAACAACAATCATGTTTAAAACTGTAATATTCCAAATGAATGGATAATCCATATAGAGTCTGATTTCACAAAGTAATTTTATCTTTTCTGAACACTACAACAACAAAAATACAATCCTTATTTTTGAATGTTGTAAATTAAATTTTTTTTTTGCTAAAATAAGAATTTTAAGCTTTCAACAAATTTGCACAAGAAAAAAAAAATTTCTGAAGGTCATCACAGTTTTGGATTCATACCAGCTATTAAAACACTATCATGATAAAATATTTCATAATGGTCTTTTTTTTCAAAATTTAATTGATAAATCAATAACAAACATATATCAATCCACAACTCTGTGTATATCTCTTCCCATAATATGTATCTTAAAATCATATTGTAGAGCATTAAGATAATCAACATCTAATTTAAGATAAAATAATTTATGCATAATCAGAGTACTGTAGAACTGTACTATTTATTTGCAATTTAGAAAAACAATGATTTATGCAATGATCAGAATATACACATATATTAAACAAATTATTCTTGCAACTGTAATGTCTGAAACAACTCACACATACATACATGTCTATACATATATCCAAATATTATAAAAGTCATAAAATAAAAATAATAATAATGATGAATTTTGTGAGCCAAATATATAAAAATATATTTGTTTCTTCTGTCCCTATCATCTTCCAATAATCTTGTGAATGTCTAGACCAGTTTTAGCCCTAAGAAAAAATGAGATCCGTATAGGCGATGGTCTGGTTGGGATATTTCTCTCTTACTTTACCTTCTATATTTGTGCCCCTCATGATGCTAAATATATTGGGATATCTACAGTTATTATTTTGATGTACTCTACATCCCTGGATCCACTGTTGTGAGACTCACCCTATGCTTCCTATGTATTTGGAGGCAGACGTGCTATCTCTGTAGCTCGATTGATAATTTTATCAATGATAATTGGCATATCTACCTTAAGTTCTAAAATTTTTGGTCATATCCCTATGTATTTGGGTAATTCTAAAGTTGACGGTTGACTTGGCTGAGGTAGTTTAGATTATGACGTTGGGCTATCCTCTTCCAACACTTTGGAGAAGTAAATAATCTTGGTAAAGTTGACTGAATTCTATGGTTTCCTACTAGTTGTACCACTCTTCTGAGGAGATGTACTGATAGTCACCGATGCGATAACTAAATCATTCAGTTTCACCACCTTTCTCTTCGTCAATTTCCTAAGGATTTTGCTTTGGACAACAAGGGATTTGGTCACCATTGAAGCATATTTTTCAACAAGTGTTGCGACCTAATCCATTTTCATATACAGTAAAGTCTGCTACATTTTAAGAAATTCAATATCATAGGATGGCCTTGTAACAGGTGAATTTAAAGTGGATCTAAGTGTTTATTGAGGTTATTCCATTATAGGAGATCACTTTGGAATAATTTTCTCATACTTGTGAATGGTTTGAATCACATACTTTAGTAGGATACTTTTTGGGTAGAATTCCCCATGATACCCTTTTGCATACTTGGGTTAGCCAGGTCTGGACTCCTTATGGGATTAAAGTGGAGAATGTGCAAAACCTCACTAAGGGGTATTTCCTGTTTTGCTTTGCTGAGCCTACACATGCACAGAAGGTGCTAAGCAAAGGACCATGGTCGGTCCGTAATTCCTTGTTAATTTTGCAAAAGTATACCCAAGGTTTTTTTGTTGACAATGAAGCTGCCACTGAGGTCCCAGTCTGGGTAGAGTTCCCGAACCTTCCACTTCCCTTATGGTGTTTCCTTCAAACCCTAGTCGAATGCTTAGGCACCTTTGTCTGCTTTGAATCTGAATGATTTTTCTTGGCTCGGCCTTCTCGGAGAGTCTATGTCAAAGTGGATCTCACCAAGGACCTCCAAGAGTTTATTGATATTAACATTGGAGATGAGTCTTTCCAGAAATGGGTGGTGTATATTAACCTCCCAAATACCTGCTATCATTGTCAGTCCTCTGCACACAAGATTCATGATTGCCCTCTTATGGATGGCAAGTTCAAGGACAAGGCTGCTACTTCCCCTCTTGTAGCTACAACCTCAGATGACTCTAACAAGGAAGGGGACGGTGCATGGACTATTGTTGTCTCTCGACGTACTCGCCAACAAACTGGAACGGAGATGGCTATTGTTCCCATCACTTTTGTTGGTCAATCTTCTAGGGTTGACCCTATCATTAGACCCCCTTCAAGCAACACCCAAACTTTTGATGCTCCTACTGACTCCTTTGTTCACTCTATATGGTCTGGCCCATCGTTTGCCTCTATAGCTGCTGGATCTGCACCCATGCAAGCCCAGGGAGACATAGTCAATCTCAAAACTCGTCGCTCGTGGAGCCCATTGCGGGGTGGCAGCCCTGTAGAGAAAATACGACAAACCGATGTTGCTCACCGACAGTCTGACCAATTTCATGGTGATAGCAACTCGTTTGGGGCCCTCCAAGGGTTAGATGGCCCCGAGGATGACATGGACTTTCAGGACCCCCTGATAAGTCCGCATGATTTTTTTCTCTTGGAATATTAGAGGGTTGATGGACCCAACCCAAAAGTATAAGGTCCACAGTGAATTAGATGATATTATTTGTCTGCATGGCAATATTGATTTTATCTGTTTGCAAGAGGTTAAGATTGTTGATTTCATTCTGCAAAGTACTTGCTCTTTTCTCTGGCCAAGGGGCCCTTTTTTTCATACCAATCATTCTCTTGGGAAAGGGGGAGTTGTCACTCTCATTTCTTCTAGATGGCATGCTCATCTTGTTACTTGGGGGGCTGACCCTTCTGGCCAAGTTGTCTGGGTGCTTTTCGAGTTCTCGGGCAAGCCTTTTGGCATCATTAATATATATGCTTCCAATGATACCCCAGACATGTGTGCTTTATGGAGATGGCTTGCTCTGTCACTCCCTTTTGCCACCTGGGTTCTGTGCGGGGATTTTAACATGGTGGAGAAACCCTCTGACAAGAAGAGTCGCTCACCTATGCGTTGGAGTGTTGGTGAGCGAGAGGCGTGGTTCTTTATGAAAAACAAGCTTAGTTTATTTGATCCTAATCAAGGTTTTTGCCCTGATCAATTCCCTGAAGCTCAATGGTATATGTGGTCTAATTTCCAAGCTAATGATAATAGAGTTCTTAAAATATTAGATCGAGCTATGCTTTCTGAGAGTGATTCTTTCAGGTTTGAGAGGGTTTCTTTTTCTCAGCCCCCTGTTATGGTTGTGCTTGACACTACCCTGTCCGACCATGCTCCTATTTTGTTTGACATTTCTCAGTCTCATTCACCACCTCGGGTCTTTTCTTCCCAGTTTTACCTGAATGTCTCCTTCCTACAACATCCTTCCATGAAAGCTCATATTTGTAGGATTTGGAATGTTGTACCTCGCCCTGCTGGTTGTACTGGATGGATTCAATGGTGGAATGAGGCTATCATTCGCACCACTCGAGTCCTTCGTATTCTTGGCAGGGAAGTTGCTAAGAGAAGGAGGAAATCAAATGCCATTCTCCATTCTAAACTTGCTCGAGCTAACCGCCAGTTGGAAGCCAACCCTTTTCACCAACCCACCCAGGCTTTTGTGGCAGCCCTGCATCATGAAATCCGTAAGGCGGAATTGTATGAAGCTAAAGGTGCTCAACTCCATGCTAGATTAAATTGGCTCAAAGTTGGAGATAAGGTCACCAAGGAATTTTTCAAACGCCTTCGACCCCCTGTGCATGCAACTCAATTTTAGGCTATTCAATCTGATGGGGACCGGTTTACTTCCCTTCCTGATATCATCAGGGTCTTTGTTTCTCACTATCAACAAGTTTTCATGTCCCAACCTTTTACACCAGAAAGGCAACAAGCGCTCCAGGAGTGTTGTTCTATCATACCTCTAAAACTCTCCCAAGCTCAGAGAGAATCATGCGACATGCCATTATCTCTGGAAGATTTGAAATCAGCCCTTACTCAGATGGCCAATAATAAAGCACCTGGTATTGATGGATTTCCTTGTGAATTCTACAAAGAATTTTGGGACATGGTTGGCAATGATTTACTTCATGTTTATCAGGAAGCTATCTCTTCAGGCTCCTTGGGACCCTTGATAAATAAGGGCAATATCAAATTTATTCCTAAGTCGGGTGACCCTAAAATCATCACCAATTGGCGCCCCATTACCTTGTTGAATGTCAGTTACAAGATTATTGCTAAGGCATTAGCTCTTAAATTAAGGCCTCTTCTTCCACTCATCATACAGCCTGAACAAACTGGATTTGTACAGGGTAGATATATTCTTGATAATGTTATTGTTGTTTGGGAAGGCATGGAATGGGCTAGAACCTCTAATCAAGATGCTCTTTTTCTTAAGTTGGATTTTTCCAAAGCATATGATAGGATTGAATGGCAGTTTATCTTTGCTATGTTACAAGCATTGGGGTTTGGCCCTTTTTTTATTCATTCTGTTTGGATGTTATTCAGAGATGCCTCTGCAGTCCTTACTATGAATGGTATTCACTCTGAACCTATCATTCTTTCTCGCTCTGTCAGACAGGGGTGCCCCTTGGCTCCTTCTTTGTTTATTCTTGCTGTAGAGGCCTTTAGTTATCTTTTGGCACACAAGGCTTCTCAAGGCCTTATTAAGGGCATTTCTCTTCCTAGATACTTTGAAAAAAATTTAAACAACCATTTTGTAGATGATTCTTTTCTTACTTTACAAGAAGATGAATATTTTGTGGCTCATGCTCTTCAGTGTCTGGATACTTTTTGTCTTGCTTCTGGATCTTCTATCCAATGGCACAAATCTTCTTGTTACAGGTAATCTCCTAAGCCCATCCCTGATTGGTTGGCTCGCTATCCCTGGAAATGGATCCAAAATGGGGAAATCTTCAAATTTATGGGAATCCCTTTTGCTTTTCAGGGCTCACCCGCCCAACTTTGGTCCTATGTTGTTAAGAAAGTTGAGCAAAAATTGTCATACTGGTCCACTAAGAAACTCTCTCTGGCAGGGAAATTTCAAATATGTTCTAAGGTTTTAGCTTCTACACATGTTTATTACTCCTCTTGTTGGGTCCCTTCCAAATCCTGTTATCAAACTTTGGATAAGCTCTTAAGGGACTTTCTCTGGTCGTCAGATGTGAATAAGAGAGGTTTTCATCGAGTAGCCTGGGACACTTGTTGTCTTCCTCGCTCAGCTGGAGGTATGGGACTCTTTAATTGCCATAATCAAGGTCTTTCACTTGGTTCCAAATGGATTGTTCGAGCTTTGGAAGGAGCAGAAGCCTAGAAAATTCTTATTCGCCATTTTATTTCACAAGGCTTACCTTTTGCTAGGAAATGTTGGAAAGGATTATCCTTGCAGACTATTTTGACTGCTCCAATCCCCTTTAATATTGGTGGTTCTTTTGTTATCAAAAGTATTTGGAAGGCCTGGGAATCTCTTAAACCATGGCTTCAGTGGCAAGGAAAAGGCAAGTCAGCGGGGGCTTCTCTTGGTTCTCTTAGCCCTTGGTGGTCCCCTGTTACTCACTCTGAAGGTAGGATGCTAGCTCAAGTTCAATGGGTTCGTGCCCTTCGCTTTTACAGGAAAGGCATTGTTTCCCTTCATGATTTTTTTGATCATCATACCAGGAGCTGGCTAACCTGGGATCAATTTAAGTGGAGGTTTGGGCTTAAGGAGGATGACAAAGCCACTTATGATATTGTGATTGATCGGACCCCTTTTTCAATTTGGCTCAAGCTTCACAAGCACTTTCAGAAGCCATGGTGGGTTGATTGGTTCTGGCCTCATCATAGACACTTGGCTAAGTATCGGCCATGCTTGGGCTATGCTTGGCTATCCCCCAATGTTCCAATGATTGACATTCTTAATCACCGGTGGGGTCTTCTTTCTGCTCAATCTCGGTGGAGTCTACGTTTCTCAGTTCTTTGGTCCTCCTATCTTGAACCTAAACATAGTTTCTTTTCCTGGAGCCTAATTCATCAAGGGTTACCTATTGGGCCTCATCTTGTTCATCTGGGGGTTCCTAGTCCTACGTGTGCTTTCTGTAACAATCCTGATGGCTTTATTCATGTTTTTTGGGACTGTCTAAAAGCTCGAGCGGCATGGGAATGGATTCTCTCCTTTTTTAACCCCTTCCTCAAATCGCAATGTTCATGGGAGCATGCTATTTTAGGGGATCCTTTGATCTTTTTAGAGCAATTACAAGAGATTTGGCACATATTTCACCTCAACATTTTGTATCATCTATGGAAGACCAGGAACAATATTGTTTTTGGCCAGCAAGAGCCTTCTATTTCTTTCTCGCTGGCTGATAAATATGAGATTTTTTATGACTGTTGGCTGCAGATAATTGTGCAAGTTGAAAAAGTAAATGTTGAGGTGCAACATTTACGTAACTTATTGGATCACTGGGGAAATGCACCATGTTCGGTTAGTCACCTACCTCCAGGTTTTTCAAAACATTGTTCTCCGGCCCCCTCTCCTCAGAGGCATTGGTCTCAACCTCTGTCGAATCCTAAGTGGCACTGTGTTGGAAATCCTTCTTCCTCTCATGCTCAGAGTGGGTGGGATGCTCGCCCTTCTTCTCCTGAACCAGTTGTTGGATGGGGAGATGTGCCTGCGTCTTCTCTTGGGCAGGTGGATAATCATGCCATAGGCAGTGGTGATAATGTTAATGATGGTTGGGGTGCTTCTTTTAATGAACATGGTGGATGGGAGCATATGCAGTCAGTGGATAATTTTTGACCCCCTCAATGATTATTCTGTGTTGATGTCATTAGATTGATAATTTTTGTTTCTCCGGACTATTACTAGTTTTTTCCTAACCAGGGGTTAGTGTGACTGTTATCATGTTTTTTTGGCTAAGTGTTTTTGCGTAGTGGTTTTACCATGGGGTGTGACTAATTCCACCCAACCTTTTTTTTGTATGAAAAGCTTTTCACTTAATATAAAGGCCTTTTCATTCAAATTTTCTCATACTTTGATCTTCTAACATATTTGAAGGTTGTGGCAAATTTGGAGGTGGTGGGTCACTTTCGAGAAGAAAAATATTCCTCTAAAATTATGTCATCAGAATCAAATTCTTGAACTGGTTGAAACTCACTAGGGTTCAGCTATCAGATAAGCATTAGCCCCCTCGACCAAGGTATCCCATGAAATCTTTTCTTGGCAGCTTTATGTAAGACTAACAACTTTATTAAGCCATGATAGGAGATAATATGTAGTGTAGGGGCTTCATACTCACTTATTGGCTACACTCGATGGATGGTGGCTTTTAAAGAATTGAAAAAAAATAAGGTAAGTTAATTATGCAATCTTCCTCCTTGGAAAATTTCAAATTTAGGAGCATCTTTATATGGTATCCACCACAGATAGACAACCTACCCTCAAACGTAAAAAATTTCATAATAATTGTGACTACCTCCTACCATTTTATTGGTAGATATGATCCCCTTTATCCAACCTTTCCTATCCTTGACAACTAAACACCCTTTCCCAAATATTTTAGCCAACTTATTCATCCCCTTGTAGGTAGTTTTGAAGTATCTTTGGCCTGTCTTCGATAAACTTAAGACATCTATAATTAAACTGGGATAAACTTCTACTTAGACTTCCCCAACATGGGTTTTCATGGAAGCATGATGACAATTCAAAATGAACTATTTTGCAACTTCCAGGTCATGGCCTTGATATTTTGTCAAGGCAATCCACCATCAGGCATCCTGAAACAACTTTTTCATTGCATCACTTGGGTTTTGAGTTTCAATAGATAAAAGTTTACTTTTCTTGTGAAACATAGCCCTAGGCATAATAACGGTTTTAAGGGGAGTAATATTTTTAGCAGTAGGGTGTAATAGAAGGAACCCTGCATCATAAAAATAGAATAAATACATTGCAAAACAAAACATTTTTTTTTCTTAGAAAATACAAATTTGCAATTTTTTTTAAATAGAAAATTTTTACTTTATATATTTTCTATAAAAAATCATGAAGCCTTCATAATTTCTACAAAGTAATAATGCATACGTAAATTTTTTCAGAAGAAAACAAAGGAAACTTCGAGAAGATTCAAAATTTTTTATAGAAATTTTGGAAACCCTTTGAAATTTTTGTAGAAGAAGAGTAAGGAAGTTTCAAAATATTTTGAGTATTTAGGAATTTGAAACCCTAAAATATTTGCAAGAAAACACAAGGAAATTTCAAAATATGGAACCCTTCAAAGAATTTGTAGAAAAGACGGGGAAATTTTGAAATATGAATCCTTTCAAAGAATTCACAGAAGAAAGACAAGGGTATTTCGAAATAATTTTTTGGAATTTAGACATTTTTAAAACATTTTAAAATTTTTGCAGAAAAATGTAAGTTCGGAGTATTTTCGGTAGTTAGACATTTTGAAAACCCTTTAGGAAATCTGCAGAAAAATGTAAGGGAAATTTGAAATGAGAACATTTTGAACATATTTGCAGACAAAGCATGAAAGATATTTTTTGAATATTTCAAGGAGTTAAAATGAATTCTTCTGTCAAAAACATAGGATTTGTATATTTTTAGAAAATTCAAGGAAAATTTCAAAAATTCCTAAGTGAAAACCAGAGAAATTTTCAGAATTTTACCCTCCCAAATTTTAGAAATAGATAGATTCTCCTTTTTAATTTTATTATAGTTTTTTATACTTTCGCAGAAACAATTAGAGGGTTTCTAAATTTCCCATAGAAACATGGTTGTTTGAAGGATTTTTGGGAAGGGTTTTTTATCTAACCAAAAAGCATGCACCCATCTACTGTATTAATTGAATTCAATCATCCAAACATAAAATAATAACAAGATTTCATAAATTTAACAAAATAATTGTTTCTTGTATTAATATTTGCAAAGAATCCCTAATTACAATCATGCCCCTCTTAGGGTCACTCAAATGATGATACAGTTAATACAATGCCAAAGCCCTCAACAGGGTAGGTGCACTAATGTTGCTTTTCAACTAGTCACAAACTGCTCTAGGGTGGAGTTGCCCTCTTCTTCGTGTTGGGGAAGGAACTTGATGGTTGAATCTCCTTCGAATCTATTCCCTGCGATCAAGAAACAACATAAAGACATAAAAAAGATAGGCAACCTCTCATGATGAGGCCCTTTTGGGAAAAATGCATAAAGATACAATTAAAAGTGTATATTCAAGAAAGCATGAAAAGCATCTTTAAACTATGTTAATTGGATCAAGATTTATGGAATTGCATAAATAAAGATAGCAACTAAATAATGAATGGACCAATCACGTAAAATAGAGCATGAAAGCACATAAAGAATCCATTAAAGCCTACTTAATGCAAATGCAATGAAACTATTCTAAACCTAATTCTACCAGTCAGAAATCTTCTAAACTACAACTGAACCATGTAAATGACTAATTTAAACCATCTAGCCATACAAAAATAGAAATAGTAAGGTGGCGATACCTCTACTGCAAATCACAGCTCTGGTGAGCATTTTGCACTATAAACCATGATTGAAAGCCACGGTTAGCAATTTGATAGGTTTACCCTCAATTTCAAGGGTAGTGGGCTTGACCTCCTTGTCCAAATTGATGTTCAATGGTCACCTTCGATGTCCTCAAACTGATTTGGTAGTTGATTCACTATGATGGGCCTTCGTTTACCCGAATATGTGGTTCTTGGCTCTCCTAGGCTCCTAGGGCATCCATAATGCAATTCATAATGAATCTTGGAAAGTAGGTAGGGGATAAGTGCAATATCTCTCTCTCAATATACTTGGTTGAGTGTACAATTTGACAGGCTTTCGCTGCTCAAATATCCAATGCTCTCTCTGATAGTTTGCCCTAATTTTGAGGGGTACTTATAGGACTACCCAAGGGCTAGGGGTTGCTCCATGGAGAATCCAAGATCAATAAGGGGTGGTTAGAACAGTTGGAATGGAAGCTTCTATCCTCTAACCACCATCTTCTATATAAAATGGTCATTCAAACCGATTTGGCTCGGATGAAGGCCAACTAAACTTCAGTTAAGATCGTAAGTTACAGTTGCGGTCTAGACTATAAACCATAGGTCTCAACCATAGTTCAGCTTGTAGACCACAGGTCTGGGCTACGGTTCATACTGATTAGTCCAAGGAGCCCAAATTGAGTGGTTAGAACCACTACTCTCTCTTGGAGTCTATCCAAGATCCTCCATATGGTCTTGTAGCATGTCCATATGAGTAGTCACCCTCGACATGACATGTTTTAGGTGTCTACAGATGCCCCTTTTGAGATGTGTTGTGAGATTGAACAACACTAAGAAAAAATATACCTCCTAAAATGAAGTCGAAGGTTTTATGATGATCATTAGTCAAATCAACATCAGATGCCCTAGGTCCAGAAAAAGGATGTGCATCCTGGAATCATTGCTTCCAACTGGGTGAAAGGCTTACATTTGAAAATCTTGCACTCGCCATCAGGAATTCGGGTAGTGTTTGATGCTACAATAGGATTTAGGACTATATAACCGAAATGAGAAGAGATACAAACAAATTATCATATTTTTTATTTACCCCAATCAAAGGGGTAAGCATATGATAGTTTTTGACAATTATTTGCAAGGATGAACGCAATTTTGACAAGATCAAGGGATCTACAATCTTTGGGATCTTCTATTGATTTTGATTATGATTTGATATTATGACTACCCTCTCAAGCGACAAGTCGATGAGGGTAATGATAATGGTTAAAGTGACGATGTCGCTTGACCACCATGGATGATCTAAAAATATTTAGATTTGAGCATATTAATGCCTTGGCTAGGCCTAGTTCAGCTTCTGATTCCAACTATTAATAGTGATTGCACATTCCTATCCCATGGATCATTCGGGCTACAATAGCCTTCTTAGGGAATTGAAATGAAGCAACTCCAATTATATTTGTGTTCAATCAAGTTATTGATGATTTGCTAAAAATATGTCATAGGAGACATGACATGAAATGCCTCATTCCCATGGAGAAGTCCAGCCATGAAGGCCTTATTAGGGATTGAAAAGAAGCATATTAGATCAACAATGACAATTTTACCCCAAATTTCCTTATGATAATTTACTCATCTTGTCATATTGCATGGAGCGCAAGTCACTGCAACTGCCAAGTGTATAGGGTAAATTACTGAATACGAGGGGCATTTGGCTTTTAAATTATTTGATTTTATTTTTGTTTATTTTGCTTTTTTAAATTGATCTTGGTGCTTTGGACATCATCAAACTTGAAACATTTATTTCTCTTTTTGAAAATTTGATCCAATGGGAGTCATTAATTTACCTTTTTAGACCTTCCCATGGTGGGTTTTGACTAAATTTGCTACCATTTGCAAACCGCGGCTAGGGTCTACAGTTCCCTATTACAATTTTGGGAACCGTAGCTAGGGCCTGTGGTTTGTACGAAATAAGAAAGGCTTATAAAAGGTTCAATTTTCAAATTTACTTCATTATTCCTTGATAGCTAAAAATTTTAGAGCTCTGATAGTGACAAGTTACCTGACCTGACCCTATCAAACTTTACACCCACACCTTACACATCGCACGATGGCAGACCATGGGTAAGCTTCATCTAGTCGAGGCCATGGTGAGGGCAAGGTAATTCAAAATCGAGACCTCACATCCATTACCAGTAAAATTAACCTCATTAATAAATGGGCTAATTGAACCTAATTAAACTATTGGTAACGAACCTCATGCTAGATTAGGCTAGTGTAGGTATTATTTTTTTATTTTTTGTTTTTCTGATGGGGGAAATAACCCTATCTAGATGTTGATTGGAGACCACAGGTACCAGCTGTGGTTCCCAATTGACAAATTGGGAACCGTAGGTTCCAGCTACGGTCCACATTTAAACTCTCAACGATCAATTTTTGACCGCATGTGGACCGCAGGGTTGAACGATGGTTCGTAAACTTTAGGAAAATTTTATCAAATTTTTAATTTTTTCAAGGTTTTATAGGTAGTTAATGCTAATTAATGCATTTTTGACTTGTCTAAGTGACATTTTTTATTTTTATGACTGTCTAATGACATGTTTTTGTACTTTTATAAGTTTTTAGATGTTTTTGATAATTTTTAGGTCATTTTTTTAAAATGTTTTGCTTGTTTTAGTTAGATTTTTCCTTATACTATGCTTTTATTTTAGAGGTTGACCTCTAGAACTCATGAGCTCGACATCCTTAAGAATCTCTGAGGACAGCTCACTCCTGGGGAGCGAAGATGGTTCAGATTTGTTGGCTTCGACTATGTCCTAGATCTACCCATGATTAGGGTGGATCAGGCTTACTTTACTACGTTGGTCCAATGTTGGAATATGTGGACCAACACATTTCACTTGCCTACATGTAAAATGATTGTGATCTTGGAGAAATTTTATAGGATCTTCAAGATCCCCATTGATGGTGAGACCATCGTCTCTTCTACTTATGGGGCTAAGGGGCCCATTTTTTATGTTATCTTCAATGACCGAAGCTAGGAAATTCAGCACAGTATCAATCATGGAGGAGTCCACATCGGATAATAGCAGAGAAAGAACATATTCTCTATGCAAGAGACCGTATTTATATACCTGGTAGTGCAAGTTGTTCTTTCAGACTCCTCTAGTGTGAGGATTCCATGGAACCTCCTGGACACTATCTAAAGAGTAGTTCAGAGATTAGAGAATCAACCACTGTGATTGGTGTTGAGCAAGGTGTAGCAACAGTATTGTCATTGTTGTCAACATAGTCAGACAAATCGGTTGATGCAGTGGATAGGAGTTAAGAGGTTCTTCAGAGTATGTACAGTGATTTTCCAAAAGATCGAAGTGGCCCATATGCTAAAAATCAAAAGAAAATCATAAGGAAGAAAACTGTCATGATTTCGCGACATGTTCGAAGAGAAAGTGCAAGAAAGAAAAAGTGTAGCGATATCGCGACATGTTGAGAAGAAAGAAAAACTGTCACGATTTCATGACATGTTCGGAGAGAAAGCGCAAGTAAGCAAAACTGTCGTAATTTTGCGACATGTTCGGAGAGAAAGCGCAAGCAAGCAAAACTGTCATAATTTTGTGACATGTTCGGAGAGAAAGTGCAAGCAAGCAAAACTGTCGTGATTTCATGACATGTTCGGAGAGAAAGCGCAAGCAAGCAAAACTGTCATGATTTCATGACATGTTCAGAGAGAAAGCGCAAGCAAGCAAAATTGTCATGATTTCACAACATGTTCGGAGAGAAAGGCAAGTAGAAAAAGTGTCACGATTTCACAACTTATTGCAAGAGAGATTGTACAAAAGAAAAAGTGTCATGATTTCATGACATATTGCAAGAGAGAGAGTCTGAAAGAAAAATTTTCATGATTTCGTGACATATTGCAATAGAGATTGTATGGAAGAAAAAGTGTCGTGATTTCATGACATATTACAAGAGATATTGTACGAAAGAAAAAGTGTCACAATTTCACGACATATTGCAAGAGAGAGAGAGTCTGAGAGAAAAAGTGTCGCGATATCGAGACATGTCACGTTTTCGCGACCCGAAGGCAAGAGAAAGAGCAAAGGAGAAAAAGTGTCACAATATCATGACATGTCACATTTTCGCGACTAAAGAGGAGAGAGAAAGTAAGAAGGCAGAAGTGTCGCGATATCACAACAAAAGTAAAGAGGAAGAGTATGGAGGTGAAAGTGTGGCGATATCGTGACATGTTATTTTTTCATGGGTACAAGCCAAGAAAAGAAGCAAGGAGGTGAAAGTGTCGCGATATCATGACATGTGTTTTCATGGTCGTCATCTGAGAAGAGGACAAAAAAGAAAAAGTGTCACGATTTCATGATAGGTCATTTTGGCACGAGCTAAGAAGAGAACCCAGCCAAAATAATATATGTGATATTTAACTAAAGTTATACGATAGTTACAGGGGCCGAAGAGTTAACCAAAGTCAGTATGACAGTTACAGGTGCAATTACAGGGGCCGTTGCAGAAGAAAATCATGCAGCTAAAATAAGAAGAGTTAACAGAAGTCAGTACGACAGTTATAGGTGCAATTACAGGGGCCGTTGCAGAAGAAAATCATGCATCTAAAATAAGAAGAGTTAACAGAAGTCAGTACGACAGTTACAGATGTAGTTACAGAGAAAAATCATGCAGCTAAAATAAAAACAGTGAACTAAAATTCATCAGTCGAAGACCAAACAAAGAGCCGTAATTATTAATAGGCTACATGAAAGAATATTGTGTGATAAAGGAGTTACAACTGAAGTTAAAATTAGAGTCAAAAATTTATTATAAAAGGAGGTCTGCGTGGAGAATTATATGTAGAAAAAGAGTGAAAGTGCTACAAAAAGAGGGTTGGAAGAGTGTCGTAAGAGAGCTTAAGCAGAGCCGTGAGAGCCATAAGAGTGCAGTAAGATGATTGTAAAAGGGCCGTAAAAGTGTAGTAAGTAGAGCCTTAAGTGTGTATGGCGTTTTGGTGAATAGCGAAAGAGGTTAGGTTAGCAATAGACCAGTTAGGATCTTGTAAAAGTGAAGGCATCTATATGTCAATCTTCTAGTTTCAGAATTGAATTCCAAGTTGGTGCTTGGCATCAAGAGTTGGTGCTCCTTCCATTCGATGTTGGTAAATCAGGGGTTGGTGCTCCTTTTTATTAGTGCAGATAAATCAGGGGTTGGTGCTCCTTCTAGTGGGTGTTGGTAAATTGATTGTAAAATTGGTATTTTGCAAAGGCTGGATTTGGATGGGAGTCCAAGCAGTTATTTTTTAGGAGTAGCCAAATTGGTGAACCTCATTACATCGTGTGTTGTGGAATGCTCTCTTATTATACTTGCTTTATCTAATTTTGTTTTGGTGTTAAAAGTTGTAGATTTGAAATTAAATAGCTACACTGATTCACCCCCCACTCTCAATGTCATTGTGAGACTAACAATTGGTATCAAAGCAAGGTTCCTAAAAAAGCTTAATCGGCTAAGGTGATCTTGGAAGTGAGACAATGGCATGTGGTGAAATATTCTCATCAAACCAAGCACCATTGTTTGACAAAACTAATTACATATTTTTGAGACTCAGGATGCAGACATATCTGTGTGCTTTGGGATACGAAATTTTGTATTAAGTAAACAGTGGATACATAATACCCACCACTCCTCCAACCGATGTTGCCGGTAAGAAACTATTTGAGAATAACTCTAAAGAAAAGAATGCTATCATGTGTGGTTTAGTGGATAGTGAACTGATAAATATTATGAGTTGTAAAATGGAAAAAGACATGTGGGACAAACTAAGGAGCATTCATGAAGGACACGACAAGATCAATGAGGCCAAGTTACAAATGCATTGAGCTTATTTCGAAGCATTAAAGATGAATGACGATGAGAACATAGAGGCATACATGCTGAGATTTAATGGAATCATTAATGTGATTAGAGGACTCGATGAGGAAATGGAAGATGTTGTCGTCATGAAAAAGGTACTAAGATCTCTTCCCCAAAGATTTGATTCTAAAGTTTCAACAATAGAATAAGCTAAAGATCTAAATACTTTTAGTATGGATGAGATGCACGGTTCTTTGATTGCATATGAGATGAGAATAGGAAAAACTAAACCCACAGATAGAGAAGTTGCTTTTAAAGCACATAAAAATATAAAAGCAAAACAAGAATCCGAGGAAGAAGAGACATCAAATGAAATGGAAGCAAAATTTGTTTGGAAACTAATAAGGGAAAAAGGAAAATACAGAGGAAAGCTACCATTTAAGTGTTTCAACTGTGGAGGCATTGGGCACTTTGTAGCTAAATGTCCACTTAATGAGAAAAACAAAAGTGATGAAGGTTCACACCAAGAAAGAAGTGACTAGAAGAAGAAACCAAATTTTAGAAAAAGCAACTTCAAGAAGAAAAGTTTCATATCCAAGAATTTCAATCCTTCAGAAGATAGCTCCGGTGAGGATTCTGAAGAAGAAACAGGTGAATCTCTTTTCATGGCATTCAAAGTAGAAAAAATAGAGGAATGTGATAAAATACTTGAGGCTGAGGCTGAAGTAGATCTAGAAGGTGAGTTGGTCGTTGCACTTAAAGAGTTGAGTATAGAAAGGAAAAAGAATAAGAAAATTTCAAGAAAGCTTGAGGATGCCAATGAAATCATAACCAGCTTGAGAGTACAGATAGAAGAAGTTAAGAAAATATCTGAAGATATCAAAGTACAATTAACTATGAAAATAGATGAGTGCAGCAAGCTAGAAGAAGAGATTGTTGGTTTAAGGATGCAACTAGAAGAGATGAATCAAAAAATGAGTTGTTATCACAAACTTGAAGAAATTTATGTGAAGCTGGATAAGATAATAAATAACCAAAGGACTATAGGCATCAAATTTGGTTTAGGCTTCATCGAAGGAGAATCATCAAATGGATAAAAGGCCATAACTGTAGATCCCATTGAGAATGAAGATAAGATCAGGGTTGATCAAGAAAAAATGAATCATTCTAAAGAAAGCAATAATGTCAGGCATGAGAGGAGTATTAACAATGATGGATTCACCAATGGCACTCATCAAAGGAGAAGAAGATTTATGGCTCCCACTACAAAATGGCAAAGACCATCACCTAGGTTCACTCATTCCTTTTCTGGTTATTGTTTTGAATGCAATAATTATGGACATAAGATTTCAGATTGCAAGTATAATGTAGGACAAAGGAACTTTACCAGTAGAAATGTTTTTCACCGTTGATGGATTATGCAGTAGAATGTTATAACTGTCATAATTTTGGGCACATTGCAAGAAATTGTCGAAGTACATTTGCAGCAAATAAGCATCAGGGAAGAAAATTTCAACCAAATGGTTTGAGACAAAATAGAAATTTTTTCGAAAAACATGCACAGGCTACTGACAAAGAAAAGTTAAAACAAGTGACCAAAACTGCAATCAAACCAGAGTGGAAAGAAAAGGAACGACCCAAGGAAGAAAAGTAATCCTTGATCATACAGACAACATTTAAAGCACAAAATAAATCTGCACCATGGATACTTGATAGTGGATGCTCCAGTCATATGATAGGTGACAAACAAAAATTTGAGAAGTTACAGAAATATGAAGGTGGTTCTGTAAAATTTGGAAATAATGATGGAGCTAAGATAGTTGGCAAAGGATCAGTTAAGATTAGTGACAAAAAAATCAAGTCAAAATAAGTCTTGTTTGTGATTGGTTTGAAGCATAACTTGTTAATCATAAGTCAGATTTGTGACAAAGGTCATGAAGTAATTTTCAAGAAGCAGGGTTGTGAAGTCAGGACAACAAACTATGGAAAGTTGATAGCAACTGGATCAAGAACATCTGGAAACCTGTATACTCTCTCAAATACTTCAGAAGGAGCGTGCTTGATTGGACAGGAAGAAGAAAATTGGCTATGGCACAAGAGGCTTGGTCATATCAGTTTTGACAATCTAGTAAAAATCAGCTCAAAAAGGGCAGTGAGAGATATTCCCACCATTGGCAAACCATTAAATAGCATTTGTGCTTCATGACAAAATGGGAAGCAAACTAGAGCCACATTTAAAATAAAAGAGTACTTCACAAGCAAACCTTTAGAACTAATACATACTGTTTTATGTGGACCCATGAGAACGCAAAGCATAAATGGTGACAAATACTTTATGTTGTGCATAGATGACTATTCTAGGATGACATGGGTACTATTTTTGAAGCTTAAATCAAATGCCTTTGAGATTTTCAAGATTTTCAAAAAATAAGTTGAGAATCAAATAGGGAAAAGTATTAAATGTTTAAGATAAGATAGAGGAGGAGAGTTCATTTCAGAGGAGTTTGAAGAGTACTATGAAAAATATGGGATTAGGAGACAGTTTTCAGCAACAAGGACACCTTAGCAGAATGGTGTGGTAGAAATAAAGAATAGGACAGTGCAGGAAATGGAATGGTCTATGTTGACTGAGAGAAAAATAGCAGATAAATTTTGGAAAGAGGTAGTCCATACTGCGGTATACATCCAAAATAGGTGCATGTTGAGGACGCATGAAAGCAAAACTCCGTATGAGCTGTGGTTCGGTAAAAAGGCAATAGCAAGATACTTTAAAGTTTTTGGCAGCAAGTGTTACATCAAAAGAACTGAAGATAATCTTGGTAAGTTTGAAGATAGATCTGATGAAGGTATTTTTCTTGGCTATTCGACAAAAAGCAAAGCCTACACATGCTACAACAAGAGGCTAAAGAAAATTGTGGAGAGTGCCGATGTTAAAGTTGATGAAGGTAGGGAACGAGAAATAAGCTATGAAGAAAACTACCCAATTTATGAAGAGGTTATTGAAGGAGATGAGGAAAAGGAAATGGAAAAGAAACAGAAAATTGACTCAGATGATTTAAGTAGTGATTCAGAAGAAGAAGAAAACAAGAAATTCAAAACAGGCAACTGGCAAAAAAATCATCCTAGAGAGCAAATAATTGGAGACCCCACAGTTGGTGTTCAGATAAGAAGAAGAGTAGTAAGTAACTACTCTCTATTATCTAGCATTGAGCCCAAAAATGTTGTTGAAGCAAGCAAAGATGAAAGTTGGATGACGACAATAAATGAATAATTAGATCAGATCGAGAAAAACAAAACCTGGGAGTTAGTACCAAGACCTACAAATAAAAATATAATCGGTACTAAATGGATTTTTTGAAACAAATTGAATGAAGATGGATAGGTAGTTAGGAATAAAGCAAGATTGGTCTGTAAAGGCTATGCACAAGTTGAAGGTATTGACTTTGAAGAAACCTTTGCACCAATGGCTAGACTAGAGGCAATTAGAATGTTTTTGGCTTTAGCAGTTCACAAGAATTTCAAAGTCTATCAAATGGACGTGAAATAAGAATTTATGAATGGAAAACTTGAAGAGGTCTATATTGAGCAGCCAGATGGTTTCCAACTCGGTGATAATCCCAACTTCGTCTGCAAGTTGAAGAAAACATTGTATGGCTTGAAACAAGCACCCAGAGCGTGGTATGCAAGGCTAGACAACTATCTTACTCAACAAGGGTTCAAAAAAGGTATGGTGGATAGAAATTTGTATGTCAAAACAGAGAATGGCCATCTCATTTTCCTTGTTGTATATGTAGATGATATCATTTTTGGCAGCAACAATGATGAGTCGTGTAAAGATTTAGGAAATAAGATGCACAAAGAATTTGAAATGTCAATGATTGGTGAACTTTCGTATTTCCCCGAACTGCAAGTTAATCAAAATGAGAAGGGCATATTTATTTCTCAAGTTAAATATGTGAAAGAGATGCTAAAAAAGTTCACAATGGAGGATTGTAAGCTTGTTAGCACTCCCATGACGACAGGTTGCAAGTTGAGCAAGGATGACAAATCTCTAGATGTTGATCAAACCATATACAGATCTATGATTGGGAGCCTACTGTATTTGATAGCTACCAAATCAGATATCTTGCAGGGTAGTTTGCATGGTAGCACAATTTTAGGCTAGTCCCAAGGAGACTCATGTGACAGTAGTGAAGAGGATTCTTCGGTATCTAAAGGGTACTATGGAGTATGGGTTATGGTATCCAAAAGGTAAGGACTTCACCCTTATTGCATATTCAGATACATATTGGGCAGGATGTGTCGATGACAGAGAGAGTACCAATGGAGGTGCATTCTATCTTGGAGATAGGTTGGTCGCATGGCACAATAAGAAACAAGAGTCAGTCTCCTTATCCACAGTAGAGGCAGAATATATTACAGTAACTACGTGTTGTACATAGGTCTTATGGATGAAACAAACCCTAAAATATCTTGGCATTAACTTCAGTGAGCCAATTTTAGTTAAGTGTGATAACACCAGTGCCATTAACATCTCAAAGAATCCAATTATGCATTCTCGCATAAAACATATTGCTATCCGATATCACTTTCTGAAGGAGAAAGTTGCGGAAGGTGAGGTTAAGTTGGATTTTGTCCCAACTACAAAGCAAGTAGCGGATATCTTCACAAAATCGCTACCCAAGGAAATTTTTGAGTACCTTCACACTAAATTGGGAGTGGTCACACTTCCCAAGAATTGACTAGCTATCGGGACCACATTCTCAGGGGGAGCATTTATATATTTGATTATATTTTTGCTCATATTTGTAATTTTTGCTAACTGTAATAATTTGTGCCTAAGAATTTTGTGCATGGACTCAGGGGGAGTCTGCAGTAGCCCTTTGGTATTATTTTCAAAGGGGGAGAAGAATTACAGGAAATTGCACGTGTGTTGCCAACAATTCCAAAGGGGGAGATTGTTGAGCAAGGTGCAGCAACAATATTGTCATTATTGTCAACACAGTCAGACAGATCGGTTGATGTAGTGGATAGGAGTTAAGAGGTTCTTCAGAGTATGTACAGTGATTTTCCAAAAGATCGAAGTGGCCCATATGCTGAAAATCAAAAGAAAATCACAAGGAAGAAAACTGTCGCGATATCGCGACATGTTGAGCAAGAAAGAAAAATTGTCATGATTTCGCGACATGTTCGAAGAGAACGCGCAAGAAAGAAAAAGTGTCACGATATTGTGACATGTTGAGAAGAAAGAAAAACTGTCACGATTTCGCGACATGTTTGGAGAGAAAGCACAAGCAAGCAAAACTGTCGCGATTTCACGACATGTTCGGAGAGAAAGCGCAAGCAAGCAAAATTGTCATGATTTCGTGACATGTTCGAAGAGAAAGCGCAAGAAAGAAAAACTATCATGATTTCATGATGTGTTCGAAGAGAAAGTGCAAGCAAGCAAAATTGTCACGATTTCATGACATGTTCGGAGAGAAAGCGCAAGCAAGCAAAACTGTCATGATTTCGTGACATGTTTGGAGAGAAAGGCAAGTAGAAAAAGTGTCGTGATTTTGTGACATATTGCAAGAGAGATTGTACGGAAGAAAAAGTGTCGCGATTTCATGACATATTGCAAGAGAGAGAGTCCGAAAGAAAAAGTGTCATGATTTCGTGACATATTGCAAGAGAGATTGTACGGAAGAAAAAGTGTCACGATTTCATGACATATTGCAAGAGATATTGTACGAAAGAAAAAGTGTCACGATTTCGTGACATATTGCAAGAGAGAGAGTCCGAGAGAAAAAGTGTCGCGATATCGTGACATGTCATGTTTTCATGACCCAAAGGCAAGAGAAAGAGCAAAGGAGAAAAAGTGTTGCGATATCGTGACATGTCGCATTTTCGTGACTAAATGAGGAGAGAGAAAGTAAGAAGGCAGAAGTGTCGCAATATCGTGACAAAAGTAAAGAGGAAGAGGAGGGAGGTGAAAGTGTCACGATATCATGACATGTTATGTTTTCATGGATACAAGCCAAGAAAAGAAGCAAGGAGGCAAAAGTTTCGTGATATCGCGACATGTGTTTTCATGGGCGTCACCCGAGAAGAGGACAAAAAGGCAGAAGTGTCATGATTTCATGACAGGTCATTTTGGCACGAGCTAAGAAGAGAACCCAATCAAAATAAGATATGTGATAGTTAACTAAAGTTATACGGCAGTTACAGGGGCCGTTGTAGAAGAAAATCATGCAGCTAAAATAAGAAGAGTTAACTAAAGTCAGTACGACAGTTACAGGTGCAGTTACAGGGGCCATTGCAGAAGAAAATCATGCAGCTAAAATTAGAAGAGTTAACATAAGTTAGTACAACAGTTACAGGTGCAATTATAGAGAAAAGTCATGCAGCCAAAATAAGAACAGTGAACTAAAAGTCATCAGTCGAAGACCAAACAAAGAGTTGTAACTATTAATAGGCTACATGAGAGAATACTATGTGATAAAGGAGTTACAACTGAAGTTAAAAATAGAGTCAGAACTTTGTTATAAAAGGAGGTCTGCGTGGAGAATTATATGTGGAAAAAGAGTGAAAGTGTTGCAAAAAGAGGGTTGGAAGAGTGTCGTAAGAGAGCGTTAAGTAGAGTCGTGAGAGCCGTAAGAGTGCAGTAAGAAGCACAGTAAGAGGGTTGTAAGAGGGCCGTAAAAGTGCAGTAAGCAGAGTCTTAATTGTGTGTGGTGTTTTGGTGAATAGCGAGAGAGGTTGGGTTAGCAATAGACCAGTCAGGGTCTTGTAAAAGTGAAGGCATCTATATGTCAATCTTCTAGTTTCAGAATTGAAGTCCAAGTTGGTGCTTGGCATCAGGAGTTGGTGCTCCTTCCATTCGGTGTTGGTAAATCAGGGTTTGGTGCTCCTTTCTGTTGGTGCAGATAAATCAGGGGTTGGTTCTCCTTTCAGTGGGTGTTGGTAAATTGATTGTAAAATTGGTATTTTGCAAAGGCTAGATTTGGATGGGAGTCCAAGCAGTCATTTTTGAGGAGTAGCCAAATTGGTGAACCTCGTTACATCATGTGTTGTCGAATGCTCTCTTGTTATACTTGCTTTATCTGATTTTATTTCAGCATTAAGAGTTGTAGATTTGAATTTAAATAGCTACATTGATTCACCCCCCCCTCTCAGTGTCATTGTGAGACTAACAATTGGCCTGGGGAAGCACCCTGCTATGCCAGTTATATAGAGAGCTATATCAAATTACTGACCAGAGCCACCAGGGCATTAGTTGCAACCTACTACTTCATATTTGGGGCTGGCAGCACATTAGGATAGAGCATCCTAGAGAGCTACCACTACACATCTCAAAGATCGATGACAACCACCAATGCTATGCTACCTATTGACCTCACAAGGAGGAGGGATTTAGGATTAGGACCCATGTTTGTGACATCCAGCATTACATTACATGGTTTGCATCACTCGGATCAAACGATATTGAGTGGTGGTCATACATGGATTGCCCAGCATGGGCTAAGGAGGTAAAGTGGCTTCGATAGGCTCATCAGGATAGGTGGCTACTCTACTGGAAGGTCAATATTAGAGAGTATTAGTTATACTCTCACGTCCTATGTCAGTTTGACATAGTGCAGGACATCTCAAAGATCCTATTTGTGTATCGATGCTTGGCTTTAGAGTGGGATCTACCATGTATTTGGCCTTTGGCTCTAAGGGACGAGCCAGATGACTTTTTGGAGTCTAGGGTTGACAGGGCTACTACCATCGTAGCATATGATGGATGGTGGTCCATGCTCCAGTGGTATGGATCGAGGCATCTAGGTAGAGTGCCAGACCAAGTAGAGGTAGAGGTGGATCTTGATGAGTGCAGGGTGCACCAGTGGATAGAGGGTGGATGGGGCACAAAGGCCACCACCGAGGAGGATCATGAGGTCAACCTAGATTATGAGGCTCTAGAGGAGGGTGAGGTCCCTCCTAAAAGTATAGAGGGGCTCCTCCTAGCCTAGGTTGATGACTTGCAGAGTCAACTCGGCTAATATGTTACATAGCAGATGGAGTGAGACACCACTATTACCACTCTAAGGGCACAATTGACTAATAGAGATCATAGACTGACTCAAGAAAAGTAGCAGATTACTTATATGATAGCATGGGCCATGATAGCATAGGCGTAGGTCAAAGAGCTCACTAGCACATATGACTTGGTACAGGCACAATGGGGTGAGGCAGTGGTAGAGAGGGATCTACTCAGGACATAGATGGGGGCTCCTCCACCCTCTCAAGCAATCATGGGACCTCTAGCTATTCATTCAACTATATTTCTAGGAGGTGATGATCCTATGGCAGATGTCAAGCGACTCACTTCCCTTGTAGACGATGGAAATGACCTATACAATGCAAGGGTAGCTCACATCTCCCAGTTGGAGGGCTACATCAGACTGAGGGTCTTAGAGGTACCTGAGGACAAACATGCTATTGGGTCTCAGAGGACCAGATCCAGAACTACAGGGCATTCTACAACTAACTCCAGCTAGAGGACTCACAGGATAGAGAGGATGCACAGGTCCTCTAGCACGCATGGTGACAACTCTCACAAGAGCCATGGGAAGACAGGTGCAACCTCGAGTCACAGGACTAGCTCCCTAGAAATTTTGGTGTCTCGTGTGCTAGGCCTCTTTTGGTTAGGCAATACACAAGGCCCTCAACAGGGCACACAATAGGCACCAGAGCTGACTACAGAGCAGGCTCTAGGTCACAGGGCTAAGGAAGGTGGTAAGAGATCTAGTTTAGGGGGAGCAGGCCAGAGCTAGGGATCTATCTGATCACAGCTATACTTTTACATATGTACCATTTTTTGTGTAAGGTCTAGGACCTACACGATTGTAGCCTACGGGCATTTTGTACTCTTTTGATGTACTTTGAGATACACACACACACACACACACACACACACATATATATATATATATATATATGATCTAATCATTTATGGCTCATTATGTGTACTTGCATATATATTTTTAATTTTCTATTTATGTTATGCACATGGATGCAATGCTTATGTTAATTTGATGCTATATGATGTGATGTATGGATGACATGCACTAGATAGCTATTTAATTTATGATGATGATTATATGTAGTGATCCAGATGCTTAGATATGTGATGTATGATGGATGCATATGGATGCAATGTTTTCTCTTAACATATATTTGATATTGCTTTATTGTATGTATTAATGTATTTAATGATTTATTTACACGATGGTAATCTAATGTAAATGAACCTGTATGCTTTAATCACTTAAAACATAAGGAATGAATGCAAATATGTTTATCAATATAATGTATGACACCACAGAGTGTATAAAAATCATGAATGTAATTGAAAATCCTTTAAGATAATAATTTAATCAATTAATCACCCATATATGAAATGCAATTGTTTTATGTGAATGATATAATGTGTCATTCTATTTTCTTTTACAAAATTTGAAAAATATGCATGATATATTCAGTGGTCGTCTAAATATTATTTTTAATATCCATCTAGTATCTATCCTATATTTTTATTGTGCTCTATATGATGATGTATCATGGACTCGATACTTTGCAATTTGATGATTTTATATGGTTTACGATATTTGATATTTTGTTGCTATGAGAGAAATTTTTGAGGTTTTCCATGAGACTCAAACACCCTAATAGATTTATCAAAAGTTGCATACTAACCACACTAGACTTATAAGATAAAAGTCTTTTGCTAGGATAGGCCCTAATTGTTCATTATCCATGTGTGTGCACATGATTATTTTAAGATAAGACATGAGCGTTCCCCGATGTCATGCAGGATTCTTTCAGCCCATTACTAAGATAGGGATATCATAAATGTCTTATCCAATCCCAAGTTTAGATTTTAGTTGGACTAAACCACTAGGTAATGCAGGACACCTGAAGCTAGCTCTTCCACATTCAAATATTGGTCTACCCACAAGCGATATGCAAGTGTGTCAGACATATTGTCATGCATAAGGTACAGTAGTACCAAAAATTCTAGGGATTTAGGCTCATTCCTTTCTATCCTTCAATTTTTGGGATACTTTCTCATATGTAGTGGAGCAAGGGAGTCGATTCCATCTTCATTTTGAACTATCTTTGGATTTTCATTTGATCTCTCTTCGAACTAGATTTTGGATCTTCATTTGATCTCCACTCAAACTTTTATTTATGATCTTCATTTGATCTTCACTTTGAACTTGATTTGAGCCTATTTTCTGATCTTCATTCGATCTTCACTTTTTGGCATTTACATTTGATAATTTTCTTCAGAAATTTTTTTTTGGGGGATTTACTTGGGAAAAATTATTTATGGTATATCGATTGAGGATATCGATCTTATGATATCAATATGGGATATCAATTTGGGAAGTCGATCTATGATATCGATATAGGATATCAATCATGAGGATTGATGTGAGATGTCACTCTGGGATATTGCTAATTTTATCATAAGCAAAGGATTCTGAATAGGGAACTAACCTATCCTTTTGCCAACTACCAACATTTCCCATACCGTCTGCATAGAGGGATAAGCAAGAATAACTCTTTTCACTTCAAGATAACCGGTCCCACTTCACGGCTTTCATATTTCCCTAGTCCTTGTTAGGATTGTTTAATTTGTTGATTAGTGATAGGCTTATGATATGCTAAGGACTATACTAACTAAACCTTAGCTACAAAAGCACAGCAAGCTTTCTACCAACTCTTGATAAGACCACTAGGTATGGTTGAGTGACCGAAAAACCCTAGTATATCTCCATAGCAACATTATAGGTTGTGTTTAAAAACACAATTACTTACAGGAATGATGGATCATGATAAATGTAGAGATGCATGATTTAGACATAAACGTGGTGTCATTTGTAATATTGATAAACATAATCCCTTCTATTACAGAATGCAACGAATGATGAATGCCTATATGCAATGTAATAATTCAGTGGATGCATGAGTGAATGCAAAATGAGAATGCAAAATTCAAATGCAAATGCAATTGTTTTTGGATTTTATGCTTTACCAATTTTTTTTTTGGATTTTATTGATTTTATAATTTTTATGAGTTTTGAGCCTCATATCTGACCAAACGGAAAGTACATGCCTCTAGAGCATTTATATTGACCAAGCAATTTTTTAGCAAAATCCTTGGAGCTTTTTAGGATGACCGAGCGGTTTTAAGCAAACCCTCGAAGCTTTTGGGATTTTACCAAAGGGTTTATGAGCACCTATGGGGCTTTTTGTGATGACCAAGTGATTTTGAGAATCATTAGAGCTTTTGGGTTAGCCAAGCAATTTTTTAGAAACTCTTGGTGCATTTTGATTGACCAAACTACTCAAAGATGAGCTTGGAGATTTTTAGAATGATCGAGCGATTATAAGTAAACCCTTAGAGCCTTTAATTGACATGACCAAGCGATTTTTGGAACCCTTGGAACCTTTTGGGATGACCAAGAAGTTTTAAACAAACCCTCAGAGCTTTTTGAGTTTGACCAAAGAGCTTATAGACACCTTTGGGGCTTTTTGGTTGACCAACTACTTATGGGAGTGTTTGGAGCTTTTTAGGATGATCAAAAAGTTACAAGCAAACCCTTAGAGCCTTTTACTATGATCTTCAAGCATAAAATGCCTTAATATGGATGATGTTGAGAGGTTCACTCTTCAACACCTCCTAGCGATGTTAGGCGATAGGTACCTGGACCAATATTTTTAGATATGGTGTAGGGTCCTAGCCAATTAGTCATGAATTTGTCTCACATATCTAGTGGTAAATTAGAGTTCTGTTGGTTTTCTTTCAAGACAAGATCCCCAACTTATAAGTCTCTCTGGTGGACTCTAATATTGTAAGCTCATTTTAGTCACTCCTGATAAACACAGAGATGCTCCAAGGCATTCATACGATGTTCATCAAGTAGCGTCAGTTGATCCAGTCGATCTTGTTGAATTGTGTCGTCATCGATGAACTCTTTCAATGTGATGTGTAGCATTGGAATTTCTAATTCCAAGGGCATAATGGCCTTAGTGCCATATACTAGTGAGAACGGCATTGCCCCAGTGGGCATCCGAATACTAGTCCTGTAAGCCCATAATGCAAGGGGCAGTTGGATATGCTAGTCTTTGTGGTTTTCTTGGACCATATTTTTCAATATGGCCACCACTATCTTATTTGAAGCCTTAGCCTACCCGTTTGCTTGTGGATAGTATGGAGTCACAAAACTATGTTTTATTCTATATTTAGATGTCAAAGCTCTCACAATTTTTTTCTTGAAATACGTTCCATTATCCGATATTATTTTGGATGGAATCCCAAAATGACTTATGATATGCTCTAGTATAAACTTTGCTATACAAGCTCCAGTTGTCATTGTTAAGGGTATTTCTTCCACCCACTTTGTAAAATACTCAGTATCCATGATTATGAATGTATGTTAGCCCCATGACGGAGGAGATATCTTGCCTATAAGATCTAATCCCCACTGAGAAAATGGCCAAGCTGCTTGAATGGGTTGTAAGGCCTACGATGGCAAGTGCATAAGATTAGCATGATGCTAGAATTTAATGCATTTCTCGATATACACATTGCACTCCTTCTCCACAATGGGCCAATAGTAGCCCATTCAAAGGATGCGCTTGACGATGCTCATGTCATTGAAATGGCCACTGCATGTACTGTCATGAGCTTGCAAATTCACCCATGATGCCTCCTGGGGATCTAGGCAATGAAGGAGAACTCCATCGTAGCCTCATCGATACAAGATGTCTCCTATTAAGACATATTTAGTTGCTTTTTATTTAAATGTGAGCTTCGTAGCATCCGGAAATTCCTCTGGGATTATGCTAAGCTTTAGGATGTCTTTAATTTATGACATCCAGTTTTGATAAGCCTCAAATTTGACTGTTAATATGACTTGCTCCTCTAGCGTATTTACTTTTGCAAATGCAGACTCAAAAAAATCCTTGTGGTGAATGGTAGTACCACTACCCATAGGACTTTGAGAGTTTAATGACCCCCAGGGTGCCTTCTTAAGAAAGTCTTCAGCTTTGCAAAACCATTCAACTTTTAGTTCTACATTGATCATGTTTACCCATTCTCTATTATCATAGGTTGCACGCTCTGCTATTGGATGCAAAAGCATCTTGACATGGATGGTAGTGAAATCTACAAAATAATTTTGAGGGATTAAATATCCCAAAGATGCCATGGTGTTTTCAAACCTATTTGATGATCGAGGGACTGCCTCAATATGACACCATTCAAATTTGGCAAAATATGTGTCAACTAGATATTTATATACTTTTAGTATGGGACATCAACATTGGAAGAGCCCCTTGACTTGATTTACTATGAGCAAGAAGTCACCAAATATGTTCAATCTCTTTATATTCATGGTGATGATTTTGTGGAGGCCCAGCAGTAGGTCTTCGTACTTAGCATTGTTTTTGGTGCATGAAAAAATCAACTTAAATGACAAGGACATTGGAGCTCCTTGCGATGTGAAGAACACTATTTCAACACCACCCCCTTGCTCACATTTCAAATCATTGAAGAACAGACTCATATCACCATTGTTCTCTGGTTCTTTGGATTCAAGAGCTTCAAATATGACGAAGACTGCATCATCCAAAAGCTCAATTGTTAGATGCCTATTGTTTTATAGTGGTGCCTCAGCTAATTGGTCTACTATGACCTATCCCTTAATGGACTTCTGGCTTATGAATTCCAGATCGAATTTTGTCAATAGCATGATCCACTTTGTAGTACGCATATTGTGATAAGTCTTACTCATCATGTACTGTAAAGGATTTTGTTTGGATATAACATATGTCATATGACTTAACATATAATGTCACAATTTCTTTGTAGCAAACACTATTGCTAAACACAATTTTTCCACATATACATACCCGAGCTCATAGCTCACCAAGGTTTGACTAATATAATATATGGCATGTTCTTTACCTTGCACTTTCTTTTGGGCTAACATGGTTTCCAGTGCAAAGTCAATTGCTGATATATATAGTATAAAAGGTACCTCTCGCCTTGGTGGAGCTAGCATTGGTGGCATTGCCAGGTATTGCTTTATTTCAATGAAGGTTGTCTTGCAGTCCTCATCCCAGTTGAATGGGACTCCCTTATGTAGCATTTTATTTATGGGTCAAAATTTATCTGATAGTTGGGCGATAAATCGCTTTATCGAGGCTACCTTCCCCTGAAGGCTCCTTATTTCCTTAAAATTGGTGGGAGGATGCATTTCCAAGATGGCCTTGACCTTTGTTGGGTGTACTTCGATGCCTCTCTTAGAGACGATGAATCCTAGTAATTTTCTAGAAGTTGCGCCAAATATGCACTTCTTAGGATTCATCCTGACATTGTGCTCTATCAGGTGATTGAAGAATTTCCTTAAGACCTATGCATGCTCTTCTCGTAGTAATGACTTGGCCAATAATTCATCGATATAATATTCTAGAATTTGTGCATATAGTCATGAAAAAATGTATGTCATGGTCCATTGATATGTGGCACCATCATTTTTGAGGCCAAATGGCATAACTTTGTAGCAAAACATTCCCCATGGCATTATAAACATGGTTTTATGTTGGTCTTCGGGTTTAATATGAATTTGATTGTAACCAAAAAACCATCCATTAAGGAGAGCATTTTGTGACCTACAGTTGCATCTACAAGAGCATCAATATTGGGCAACAAAAATGAATCTTTGGGTGTTGCCTTATTTAGGTCTCTAAAATCCATGCAAATACGGATTCTTCCATCGGGTTTTCCCACGGGTACCATATTGGACACCCATTATGGATAGTCGATGGAGATCACAAATTCCACATCCAAAAGCCTTTGTAGTTCATCTTTCACCATTAAGGCTACTGTTGGGTACATTATTCTAAGCTTTTTCTTGATCGGCTTTTTCGTTAAATGATGAGGCCCTAGGTCTAAGTTTCCTCATCATCAGATCTAGTGAAAGGTTATGCGTAAACAATTTTGGGTCTAGACCTGGCATATCCTTATACGTCCAAGCAAAAAAAATTGGTCTCTCTTTCAGTAGAGGTATGAGGGTGGCCCACTCATCTGGAGTGAGACTCTCTCCAAATTTAACCTTCTTTGCACTGGCAAGATCATTATTGATATCCACCTCAAAGGTTTCCTCTATCGACATATGCGATCCCTCCTCAAGCTGGTGAGGCATAAGAATCAGATGGATTTCATCGACCGGATTGATCAATTTCATGTTAGAAGCATTTTTGGTATGATAAGCATCATATGCATAGCCTCGTGTAAAATGGAAAGGTTACAACATTTCTTTGTTGGGGAAGAAATCCTCAAGCTCAACGGGTGAATCAATGTGATCCCAGTCGATAGTATCTTTGTTAAGATACAATGGTTTGGATGGATCTGCTGGATTGCGGAGTGGAGTGGTCAAATCAATGGAGATTATATTTATGGAATGGAATTGATCTCCAAGACCACACGGATCAACTTCTACAAAATCTATGTAGTCCTCATACCTACGATCTGGCTCTAATGGCATAGGCACAAAGGGGTCTTCCCTGTGAGTACTATGAACAAATAGATCCTCCCTATGCACTAACTACAAAATAGGATCATTTGGTTCACGGAGCTCCATGTAGGTTGATGGAATGGGATTAACCAACCGATGAATTTGATCCAACACGTAGCTACCAATAGACCTCATCTATGTTGATGGGTTGATGATGGTAACGCAAATAAGGAGGACCAAGGTAAGCCCTCTCTAACTCATCTTCTTCATCACTGTCATAATAGAATCCTTCATTCACCCCTACTCTTAGGGAGCACTCTGGCAAGTGCAGCCCCATGAATCTGATTGCTTGATTGTTGTCATAACTATCTGGATAAACTAGATAATTGTATCGTAAGTGTGACATCACTAAGAAATCTAGCTTTGCTTCTTCCCCTAAATGATCAACATTGGGAAGGATCTCTTCGATAGCCTATATCGATTCAATAGGTAATAAATGACATGCATGTTAGGGTCTTTCATAGGTACCTTCTAATTCATCCCCAAATTCATCGTTGTTTGAGGATTATTCATCTACGTCATAACCTGGTCCACTCATATCAGAGGTGGAATCCACTCCATCTTCATTACAAAGATCTCCTAGCTCAAGATCGCATATAGTAATGGGGTTATGTCCCTGCATGTCTATGTCATGGACTACATCATAGGTTTGTTGTCCTAGGTGATATTTGGAATTTAGCTTTGTCTCAGTCTACTCAAGGAGCCCTTCATGATGATCTTCGAGTGGCTCAGTGGTGATGACATATATTATAGGGTGATTCCTCCAGAAACTGGAAGGATCAGGATGATATGGATTAAAATCCACATCGTCCACCATACTAAGGTACAGATGATCTAGGGATGCTACAAGAAAATCGTCTTGCCCTCGTATCTGTAACCCTAAACTGCACCTATCAGTGACTAACTGATAATGTGGTTCTAGTGGAGTCCTACGTCCTTGTTCAAATAGACCAAGGATGTATCCATACCAATGATACAACTCAAAGATACGTATCGCATACTCAGGGTTGGATAGATAATGAATGTTTACAGTGAAAGGTTCATCGTCATCTTTATCCATGAGCTCTCATGTTGGAAGCTGGTCTAGCCCCACATAGATGAAGTTAGTTTTATTAGGTGGCTCTCTCAATGGAATTACCGATCCAACTGGGTAACGATGAGTGAATGGTTGGCCCATCTATTGCATAATCTTCAGAATTGGTCTGAAGGTTACATTCTGCACAAGGTACTCACCTAATTCAATGTTGGTGATATGTATTGTCACCCACGGTGTGGATGACCCTGCTAAAGATGCAGGCAAGGTAGGCTAAGGCACCTCCTTGGCTTTGTCTTGGGGTTCCTCAACTTCCATAGGAGTGGGAATCTCCTTGACGATTAGCTCGAGCTCACACTCCTCTTTCTCACCCATTTTTGCCTTCAACTTCCTATCATCCCGATGCATGATTGATACTGGCGGTTTTAGGGAAGTGGCAGTGGTGTGCTCCGATCTATGTGACACATATGGCATTGGTTGAGCATGCACTATTGGTTTGCCTCCTGGTTTATTTATCGGTAATGACAGTCAGACATCTAGGTGCATTGATGGGAGTATGAAACCCCCAGGCAAATCTGCTAGGTTGACAAACTTAAATGGTTCTTGTTCAATGCCACTATGTGAACCTGTCCCTCATGAGTATACTTAACACACTGATGCAATATCGATGGAATGCAACGTATTTCATGAATCCAAGGCCTACCAAGTAATATGTTGTACTACATGGCCCCTTCTATCACATGACACATCATAGATATGGTCTTCATGCCTACCTACATGGGTAGGATAATTGTGCCAACAATCGAACATAGTGCATCGTTAAACACTCTCAATGTAAATGTAGTGGGCACAATGTGTGATTTAGGTAGCTTTAAATGACTCAGTGTCTTGGTCGTTATTATGTTGATCGATGAGTCGGTATCGATCAATATCCTTTTAAATTGCATGTGATTAACACATGCGATTATGTGCAACGATGGGTCGGCCGTAGTTGTAGAAATTGTCCTTATATCGTGATCATAAAATTGGATCATCGGTTCTTGACATTGTTGTACATGTCCTACAAAATTTGTAAATGTTTGCACATCTTAGGACTGTACTTCAATGGACCTCAAAATATCTATAAGATTCTCCCTATGCCTCGGGGACTGTTGTATTAGCTCATATATCGACAAATTTACAGGAGTTGTCTACAATTTTTGGACCAACCTACTCCTTATGGTCACCACCGAACTTGTTGGTGCGCCTAGAAATTTCTACGTCAGCCGCTAATTCAATGTGGCTTGTATTTGAATGGTAGCATGAGGTTGATTCTATTTTTTATATCTCCCATGTCTAGTGATAATGTTCACCATGCCTATGAACCCCTGGGTAGGTGGTTTGACTCGCACTTGGTTGACCTGGCCAACATTATTGTGAGGCACCTCATGATTTGGCAAGGGGTTTTTGTAAATCCCCATATTTTGATTATCGGGCGCCTAAGGGTTGTGCGGAACTACAAAATCACCTTTTTCAATCATATTTTGCACCATGTGTTTGAAATTCCAACACACCTCAATGTCATGGTCTTTTGTTCGATGAAAAATACAAAATAGATCTTCGTGGTACCCATTTTATTTGGGTTGATTGGGGTCTACCATCTTAATTTCAAGAAATCTAATTGTCTCGGCCTCGTACAGTTGATGGAAAATTGACGTTAGCAATTCCTTCAATGGTGTGAACTGGCAAGGTGGGCGTTGATCTTTGTTCTTGCCCTTATAATTGTTGTTGCGCTTGTCATATTACGTAGGAGGAGGTTGGTCTTGATAATTTTGTTTTGTTTCCCCTTGTTCTCCCTCTAGAGATTCAGCACCACTTGATTCACATGGGCCTGCTTACCCTGTTGTTTTATGGTACTCTTCTTTTGTTCCTCTCTCCTATTCTTGAGCTTTAAGTTACCTTCCTACAAATTGATGTTCTCAATCACTTTGGCTTGTGCCAAATCCTCTTCGAATGTAGGATATTGTTGTAGCTGTCGTAGTAATGATATTTGATTAGCATAACTCTTTGTAAACATTTGGGTTAACTCTATGGTAGGAATAGGGAATGGCAACTTCACCATTAGTCTCCTCCATATCTTTCTGTATTGCCCTATTGGCTCATCATCACGCTGAGCTAGCGTAGCCAGATCAAAAATATTGGTATATTTCTTGATGTCAAATGAATAGTATTCAAGAAAGGCATCAGCTAATTGCTCAAAACTAGTTATGTTATGTTTCTTTAGCTGATTGAACCACTCTCGGGCCGGATCAAAAAGTATCATGATGAATGTACGCAACAATAATGCATCATTGCTTACTATTTGGAAACAAGCATCCAGAAATCTTGTGACATATTCCTATGCATCTTCATCACCCTTAAACTTGTCCAACCTAAGCATATCAAAATGCTCATGGTAAGCCGAAGTAGGCACCGAAGGATCCAAAGGCTCATTATGAATTTTCCTTAATGTTAGCTTTTGAATAGCCATGCCTTGTCTCTTGATGGCTTTGATCTTCTCGGCTAAGGCCATATAGGCTTCTGAAGATAGAAATTCCTCCTCCCTACATTGATGTGGAGGTGGTTTAGGAGGTATTGTCTGCCTTGTACGAGATGAAGCATGTTGTTCTTCCTCCTCCTCAGCTCAGCAGCTCTCAGGATATTCTTTCTTGTATATGTCTCCCTCATCCTCTTCATGTTGCCTCTGCCTCTGATTATCAAGCGGTGGTGGCCTCTCCCTCTGTTTGGCACTATCATGATTACGAGCATCTCTTTTCTCTTGATGCATATCAGCTTGCGACAAAGCCTTCATATATACATGCTCTCAATGTTCATCATGAGGATATAGGCTAGCCCTAGCTAGCCTATCCTCCTGCTCCACATGCTCCTTCTGAGCAAGGATACGCTCTTCATGCATGCGCTGCTCATATAGCCTCTGTCTAATGAGCCTATGTGCTTGAATATTCGCATCTTCAATGTGCTTCCTCTCTAGGCGAGCATCCTCTAATTGATCTTGCAGGAGTTGGAATTTTTGCTCTGATACTAGTTGATGTGATCTATTAATCTGATCAGCCGTGGGAGGCCTCTGGTATCCCTGCTCTGTACGAGTGACCTTGTGGGTTTTGTATCCATTGGACTGATGTGTTGCACCTTTCCCTTTGTTTGTGAAGATGACATTGGCATACTATTGTATCCTATACTGTGAACCACCATGCGTTGATAGTGGGTGTGTGACATGAGGGTTCTTAGAAGCCTCTCCATGATATCTAGTAGTCCTGACGACACTCATGCTATGCTCACTCAGAGCATGAGTTGGTGGAGTGGAAGGCTTGCATCCTAATTGCTCTAAAACACTACCTAAACCCTCTAGTTGTCTAGACCACCATCGCTCATGCGGCGGTGTGCCATTAGCTCCCACCTTTGATATATCAATGGTGATCTTGCATGGTGGACCACGCATGGGAGTATGGTTATACCTATGCTTGGTAGCGAGCCTGTCTACCTATCCTTGAATGGGTGTATCTCTAGTCCTACTATACTCAGAAGGTGGAGGCATGGATCCTCCTATGGACTTAGTACATAGGGGCACCAACCTGGTCCCCTGCACAACAAACTCTCTGGTCAATCCTATGGACGTGCATGTAGTGGGATCTCGATAATGGCTCTCAAGTGGATCACCCTCATGCTGAGAGGCTCCCTATTCTATCCTTATGCCTAGAGGAGTGTATTAAATATCCTCTATCTGGGGTACACTCTACAAGCTCCCCTCATGTCAAGTTATCTCCTCTCATGCTTGTCAAACGATGTTCGGTTCGCTCATGTAGTTGAGGAATTGACATGTGCTGTTATGAATTGGTTAGGGGTTGGTCATCAGTGTTAGGTTTAGACCTTTTTCGACCACCCCGTGTATCTACAATTATGTACCTAGCCTCTAGATGTATCTTTTATTATTAGGCAAACAAGGTATACAATAATGATTATCTCATATTAAATTTTGAAAGTGAGCCCTAAACTATTTGATGTGTTTTCAATATTTGTTGTATCAGTTTAGAAACTCTTATCATGTTTTGCAAAACTTGTTGGATTTTATTCTCAGTTTAATGGCTTTCACCTGTACGCTCATAGCTCAACAACTTGGCTATGAACTCCAAGTCACATAATCCAACCTATAATGTGTGGTAATGAAGCCCACACACGATCAGGGAGCACAAGTCCTCCTAGATCCTCACCCATTTTCCCCCAGTCAGCATTATACCCTCTGAAGAGAATACATGTAAATTTTTCAAGGTACAAAAGGTTCTCGGATCCGGTATTGGTCTAGTATCCAAAAGGTTCACGAGATTTGGGCTAACAGATGGAAGTTACGCCCACCATCGTTGGACCCTACTAGTGGTTGGATGTCAAGCCCAACTCACTAGCATTTAAGTGCCAAGTGGTGTGTGTGGGGTTTGTTTTAATGTACATAAAAGAGATGCATCATATAGCATTCATGCTTATTTTCTAGATGTTATGCAAATGAAAGAACATTTCAAATTCATAAAATGCAAGCTACTCTAGATGCTCTTTGAGACGATGCACATTATGATGATAATTGGCCACTAATTAGGCCTCACACATGCAAACCAGACAAGACACTCTATCAAGCACATTGTAGCCAATACTGAAATCATAGGTCCGTTGTTCGTAGCAATGCCTTTCTACAAATGCAAATTGAAATGAACTAGGATATGATTGATTTTCTTTTTCTTAGTTTTATTTTCCTAATTGTATTTCAAAATATGCATTCTGGCAAAACATGGAGGGTAAAAACAAAATAGAGAATGGAAAATAGAACCTACCTCAAGTCCTGAGTTGATCTGCACTCTGATTTTGTTGTTTGTGCATCTATATGTAAATCATAGGTCTGGTCTGCGGTTCAAACTATAAACCGTAGGTTGAACCTATGGTTCAATTTTTTGACCGTAGATGATAGCTGTGGTCTATACCTAAAATTTCAAAAATACAAGAAATGATAGTCATATCGCTTGAATTATGGAGTCCCACCATGATCGCCTTCTGATCTAACCAAAAAGTGTGCACCCATCTACTATATTAATTGAATTCAATCGTCTAAACATAAAATAATGACAAGATTGCATAGATTCAACAAAATAAATGTTTCTTGTATTAATATTTGCAAATAATCCGCAATTACAATCATGTCCCTCTTAGGATCACTCAAATGATGATATAGTTAATACAATGCCAAAGCCCTCAACAGGGTAGGTGCACTAATGTTGCTTTTCAACTAGTCACAAACTGCTCTAGGGTGGAGTTGCCCTCTTCTTCGCATTGGGGAAGGAACTTGATGGTTGAATCTCCTTCGAATATATTCCCTATGATCAAGAAACAACATAAAGACATAAAAAATATAGACAACCTCTCATGATGAGGCTCTTTTGGAAAAAATGCATAAAGATACTATTAAAAGTGTATATTCAAGAAAGAATGAAAATCATCTTTAAACTAGGTTAATTGGATCAAGATTTATAGAATTGCATAAAGAAAGATAGCAGCTAATTAATGAATGGACCAATCACGTAAAATAGAGCATGAAAGCACATAAAGAATCCATTAAAGCCTACTTAATGCAAATTCAATGAAACTATTCTAAACATAATTCTATCGGTCAGAAATCTTCTAAACTACAACTGAACCATAGAAATGACTAATTTAAACTATCTAGCTGGACAAAAATAGAAACAGTAAGGTGGTAATACCTCTACTATAAACCACAGCTCTGATGAGCGGTCTGCACTATAAACCATGGCTAAAAGTCACGGTTAGCAATATGATAGGTTTACCCTCAATTTCAAGGGCAGTGGGCTTGACCTCCTTGTCCAAATTGATGTTCAATGGTCACCTTCGGTGTCCTCATACTGATTTGATGGTTGATTCATTGTGAGAGGCCTTATTTTGCCCAAATATACACTTCTTGGCTCTCCTAGGCTCCTAGGGCATCCATAATGCAATTCATCATGAATCTTGGCAAGTAGGTAGGGTATAGGTGCAATAGCTCTCTCTCAGTACACTCGATTGAGTGTACAATTCGATAGGGCTTTGCTGCTCAAATATCTAATGCTCTCTCTGATAGTTTACCCTAATTTTGAGGGGTACTTATAGGACTACCCAAGGTCTAGGGGTGACTTAATGGAGAAGCCAAGATCAAGAAGGTGTGGTTAGGACAGTTGGAATGGAATCTTTCATCATCTAACCACTGTCTTCTAGATCAAATGGTCATTCAAACCGATTTGGCTCGAATTAAGGCCAAATGAACTTCAGTTAAGACTACAGGTTATAGCTACAGTCTAGACTATAAACTGTAGGTCTCAGCCATGGTTCAACCTATAGACCATAGGTCTAGGTTGCGGTTCAGATTGATTAGGCCAAGGAGCCCAAATTGAGTTGTTAGAACCACTGCTCTATCTTGGAGTCTGTCCAAGATCCTCCATATGGTCTTGTAGCATGTCCATATGAGTAGTCACCCTCGACATGACATGTTTTAGGTGTCTATAGTTTTAAAATTTTCCTTCTATCTTACGACTCAAACACATTTTTAGATAGAATTTTTACTTTATTTTTACATGCAATTCCTAAGACAATTTTACAAATCCCAAATTGTTTTAATTCGATAAGATTCTAAAAATTTATAGCAGTTATTACCTTCAACTAGTTTCATTTCTTGCTTCTACCTCAGTCTCTACTCTGTTCATCATTTGCAACTTGGGATTCATCCTCCCTTAACTGTTTACATCGTCTGTAGTGAAAACTAGACACAAGGTGGAAGATTAGGGTTTTTTCCACCCTAAATTAACTTCTAATTTCCTATTAAGTCTCCACCATTGAATCACTTCCAATCTAATGATAAGGATCCTACACTGCTATTAACTCTTCTATGTATGCAGCATCATCAACACATATCACATTTCTAGTCCTGGATTTGCTTACTTAATCGATGGTTCGTAGCTTCCATCTGTGGATCCTCTTCTCATTGGATGCATAGGTGTGGCATCATTGATTAAGGCAACTTCCTTTTCCATGCAGATTTTCTTACCATCATTTTGATGAATAAAGGTCCACATTTTATTACCAATGACTAATTTCTCATCGTGTCATCATGTTTTACCATGCTGCATCTTGATGTGGCATTGTTTTCCTCCTATTATGTTGCATCATGGCCTTGACATAGGATCTAGACTTTTTGCCCTAGGTTAAAATTTCAAGAGTAATCCTCCATTGTTGATTTTAATCAACGGTGGAGAGGATCATTGGAAATATTCCTTGTGGATTTCCATGCGTCATGTGCATCAATTACATCATCCAATCATGGTGGTAGTACATCCTATTCGTAAATGCATTTTATACCTCTTTTTGTATCGCTTTACCCATGGACTATATGAATCCATGGTCAAGGTTTGGATAAATACGTGGCTTCTCCAACCTATGCGACACAACTTTCAATGCCTATGTGGCCATGATGTGGCGGTGTAAAATTCAATCTTCATTGCATCGGTCCAATTGAAATAGACTTGAGCTTGACACGTCAATTCCATGATCGTCTTCAAACTTCAAGGCAGATTCTTATTGGGTTTTAATATCGTCCATGTGTCGTAACAAGACTTTATAATAGGGGATAAATAATGTCATTCAAAATAATGTCCTCTTGCCCCTTTAATTAAAACAATTATTATTTATTGTTTCAACTTCTTCCATCGAAAAACTTTTTGAAGTTCGGAGGTTTTATGATTATGACATATTTAAAGAAATTTTGAGTCCAAAGCATAATTCGACGGATTTAAAATAATTTGGAGTCCGGTGCATGGTTTCACATCATTCGATAGATTTAAAATTTTTAAAAGTCCAATCTATAGCTTTTAAAATTCATTTGATGTCCAACGCTTAGACTTTAGGTTTTCTCACCAAAAATGATGCTTCCTTCAATTTTAATTTTCCCTCCAAACTACTTTGAATTTTTTAAATGTAAATCAATGGAAAGCTTGCTACAAAAACATTTGCTATGGGAAACTTATATTATTATTAAGGAAATTTTATTTTATTGCAAAGTTTTTCTTCCCCCCAAACTGTATTGTGGACTTAATGTATTAATCTTATATCTCCCCCAAACTATAATTTTGGCTATATAGCCAAAACAAAATATAGGGGAATATTTTATTTTAAAAAAATGCTAATATTTATAGGGATTTTATAGATATATTATTTTACATGGTACGGGGGTAAATATATATTGATTTATTATTATAAATATTATATATATTATATAAATTATCATTATATAGATATATTTTATTTACTTATTATTTTTATTTTTATATTATTATTATTTTTTTCATTTTTATTTTTTATTTTTTTTATTTGGAATATTTTATTCTTCTAATTTCATAAGGATTTCCATGTGGGATGAATATTGGTCATCAAAAATGGATATTTTATCATAGGATGATTCCATCAAGATAATAGGCTTCTTGGAAAATACAAACCACACTTTTGTAGGATGGGATAAACCATAGTACTTAGGAATTAGCTCATGACTCTTGCTTGCTTACAACATTCTAGGGTTTTTTTACAAAGACTCAAACATCCTAGAGAATTTGAATAAATTCATTTATTTATCTCACAAATCAGTATGATTCTAAGGATGTCCTAATGTTTTCAAGCCTCTTGAGGATCAACTGTGTGTACAGTGAAAGTTTATTCCTCATCATGAGTAAGGATTGAGTAGACCAATGGTCACTTATGCCAACAAGCTAGCTTATCTATGAGCATCCATAGGTCTTGTCCAGACTTAGCACTATTGCATAAGGATACCTTATTTCCAGGCAGGTTTCATTCAACCCACTATTGTAATGAGGATCACCCCATGGTTTTTGAAATACTAAGAATTCCAGGGATTCAAGTTCTTCACTCTTCTTTTATTTAACTTTATTTGGGATACTTTCTTATTTTGAGAGGAAGCAAGGGATTTTGATTACTTTTTGGGATTCTTGCTTTTTTAAGATGAAGCAAGAAGATAACTTTTGGGATACTTGCTTGTTTATAGAGAGCAAGGGATTTTTTTTTCTTTTTGGGGTTCTTACTCATTTTTTAGAAGCAAGAAGATACTTTTTGGAATACTTGATCATTTAGAGAGAGCAAGGAATTTTTATTTTTTTTCTCTTTTTTTTCAAGGATGAAGGGGGAGCTTGTCCTTTTGCCAATTCATTAGCTTTCTAGACCATGTGCAAAATTTGGATAAGTAGGGGAAACCGTTCACTCTTATGGCAATTCATGGTTAGTCTCTCCAAACTTCACAATGTTTTATTTATTATAAAGTATGTAGTTCAAGAGGAAACTTGATTGATTAGGAGCAGTTTATAACATCCAAATATTGTTTAATTTTTAATGAAGATTTGCTCAAAACACTAGTGGTGGCTAAGTAATTGAAAACATCTAGATTTTTATTTAGCACACAAAGGTGTTATGCAATATGTGGCAATAACTTTCCTGTAACTCACACGCTAATATAGAATAAAGAAATACCTTTTTAGGATTTTTTTGAAACAACATTGAGATAAAGATTTTGATGGAGAATAAAGTGAAAGTGATGCAAACATTGGAACACTTTTTATGAAATAAAAAGAAGCATAATCCCTTATATATATTAGTTATTTAATAGGTAGTGTATTTGTTGCTTATCAAAGAGAAGTATTTATTCAATAGTAGTTATTTGTAGTTTAGATATACACTGCAAATCAATTTTTTGTTTGAGATGGTGCATGAACTCTTCTTTAGAACATGGCTTTTTATATAATTTAATCCTACGTCCATTAACTAGCAATTTTCTATTTGATTCATCAATAGGCTTGAGTTTTACAGTACCATTTTTTAATATCTCTTCAATTTCATAGGGCCCAATCCATCTTGTCCTTAACTTCCCCTGAAAATCATTGAACCAAGAGTCAAATAGAAAAGCCCAGTCTCCTGGTTAAAATATTCTAGGTACAATGTGTTTATCATGCCATTTCTTCCTTTGTTGTTATGTTGATTCAGTTCTATGAAGTGCCTCGAGTCTCCTTTCATCAAGAATATTTAACTTCTCCAACCTAGCCCTTTGTGCTCGATCTAAGTTCATATCGAGTTGTACTATTGTGCAAAGAGTCTCAATATTAAACTCGATGGGCATGATGGCTTGCTTACCATAATTCATCTCATAAGGTGTTAAACCAGTGGTAGTCTTCCAAGTTGTGTTATAGGCTCATACAGCTTCTTTTAATATTTCTACCTAATTTGTTCTACTAGTGGCCATAGTTTTAGTTATTATCTTTTCAAGCTCTTGATTGGTTAAGTCCACTTGTCCATTGGCTTGAGGATGATATGGTGAAGTTTTTAATGTTTAATTTGATATATTGTGGTGAAATGTTCTATTAATTTAGAGATAAATTGAATTCCTTGTTCTGAGACTAGTTCTCTAGGTGCTCCAAAGCGCAACATTATGTATGAATAGAGAAAATCGGCAACAATTTCAGCTTGTGCTCATGGTATAGCTTTTACCTCTACCCATTTTGTAACATAATTTGTGCATACAAGTATATATTTATTACTTGCACTCAGAGGATCTATAGGTCCAACAAAGTCAATTCCCCACTTCTCAAATGGCTCAAACATAACTTGAGGTAATAAGGGCATCTCCATTGTTAGGGTTGGTTTACTAGCCCTTTGGCATGCATCACATCTATCAAAAAATTCATGAATATCCTTATTTATAATGGGCCAAAAGTATCCAATCTAGAATATTTTACTAATTATTCTTTGGGCTACATAATGACCTCCACAAGGTTCTTCATGTGCTACTCTAATGATATCATACACGTCCTCTTCATGAACACATCTCCTAACTACATAGTTTGGGCAAGACTTGAATAAAATCTCGTTAATCCATGTGTAAGGACATCTCTAATGTATTAAATTTCTTTGCTCATAAGGTATGAAATTTTGAGGCATCTTTCCCATTACCAGATAATTTACTATATCAACATACCATAGAGTGAAAATAGAAAGAGCAAATAGATGTTCATTTGTAAAACTATCAGGAACTAATTCATCATTATCAAGTATTTGCATACAATATAGATGTGAAGTAGGAAAAAATTATGCACCAAATTATGATAAAAAAATATGTATTTCTATGTCCTATTGTGTATGAGCGTCAAATGGAAGCATGCAAGTAAGATGAAAAGATAGCGAATAATAAGAAATAAAGCAAAGCAAATTGACTTATTATTAATTGGGCAGATCAGATTCAGGTTACAAAATTTCCCCTTCAAGGGCTCAAATGGATGACACAAATGTTTACAAATCGGGTGCCCAAGGGTAAATATCCTTCAAGTAACTCGGGTGCACATCTAGTGTCTTTCCTCGTACCCACAATCGAAGTGGGTGGGCCAACACTATTGTTTCTTGTGTATTTTATTACTTGAGGTCCTATTATGATCCCCAATGTGATGTACAACCTGCACCTTCATACAAGGAATAGAAAATTTCAAATAGCAAGTGCATGTGATGAGAAAAATGCAATCCCCATAGGGACCAAATAGCTAATAGTAAGAATAAGTATCAAATCAACTCCAAATTACTTTAAATTTTAGAGGGATATAAAAAAGAAGATTTTGTGAAGATATCACTAGAAATTGTGCTGATATTGAGTCTGATGGTGCCTCGTAATTGCAATAATCGTGCGCTACCTACAAAACATAAAGCAAACAATTTATAGCCCTACACATATCCAAAACACATGAAAATTGAATAGAACATATAAAATGATAATTTAAAGAATCCCATTTAATAATATTTCCAAAATAAATGACATTTTAGGTGTTTCTTTAGATGACCACTAGAGACCTACATGAGACCCTACAAAACACTAAAATTGCAATATCTCGGCCAATATAGCTTAGAATTGCCTGAAATTTGAACTGCAGCATAATATGATAATGTAGAAAATAACTAATTAAAAATAGTAACAAAATCATGCATATATTTCTATTAATAATAGGGTGGGACGAATACGACTATCACAAATTGGGGGGCGCCCGAGGGTGGGACGCCCACTATTTTTGCCTAAATTTTACCACCAATTCCATTGAGGATTGATTCAAAACACTATGGGATGTATTTTCATCAAATTTTGTGAGGGTATTCACTCATATGGTTTGGTAATGTGATAAATTGCGCCTACTAGTTCCCTCGTAAACCTCCTTTGCTAGGTAGAGATTTCAAGCTAAAAATGGGCAAGAAAGGTGAAAGGAAATATCGGAAGCACTCTGTTGCTTTATCCTCAAAATTCCTCTTTATCTTTTGTGTGGAAAATTCATCCATTGAAGAACACAAGCTTATACTGAGAGGGGGGGTGAACAGTATAAGAGCACTTTTTACTTTTCTTTTCAAATCAATATTAATCAGTGTATAGATAGCAGTATCAATAGTAGTAATCAAAGAAATGCACAAAACACCATACACAATAGAAATAACACAATTTACATGGTTCAACCAATGTGGGCTACTCCATAGAGAAAATCTTTCACTAAAATTTTCTCAATCAATCTCTTGGTAATCCTTCCCAATTACAATATTTATGGACCTTTATCCAAAGGAGATGTTGATCCCCTAAATCAGGTTTGTGGATCTCTATCCACAGGATATTTTGCTCTCCTTTGATTTGGTTGGTGATATTCTAGAAGACACTGCATCCACTGCACTTACTGGTGGATCTCTCTCCACTTGAAGACTCTTTTCCTCACTCAAAAGACCTATCCTCAATGTCCTAGCTAATGGATCTCTATCCATTGGAGACTCTGTCCTCTCTGCTCTGTCACCTCCAAAGCTCTATCTCAATACTATACTAAACATAGTCCAATCGGTCTACCACAGCTCTGCTCAATCTCTTGCACTAAACATAGTACATTAGGTCTAGCACAAATCTGCTCAACTCTTGCACTAAACATAGTCTAGTTTTTCTAGAACAAATCTACTCAATAGGTCCACTCAAAACCTACTCAAATCTACTCAATAGGTCCACTCAGAACCTATCCAAATCTGCTCAATAGGTCCACACAAAACCTACACAACTCTGCTCAATAGGTCCACATAGAACCTACACAACTCTGCTCAATAGGTCCACTCAAAACCTGCTCAAATATGCTCAATAGGTCCACTCAAAACCTGCTCAAATTGTAGACACCAAAACAGCACCAATCCGATTATGTGACTGCAAACACTGATCGCTTTGACACACACACAGCCCCCAGGGCAGCCCCTAGAGGTTAAACAGTGGTCCTAACCACTTTTATAGCAATTTTGTAAGGTCAAAAGGCAATTTGGCACATTCAGGCACTTTGCTCAGTATTCGTCTCACCCAGGGACGAATTCAAACTGGGATCCGTCTCACCCAGGGACGAATTCTGAATTCGTCTTTGGTCGGGACGAATTCCAGGTTTAACGGGCAAAAAGAAGAATGGCGCCAAGTGGCAGCCAAAGACAATCAATTGATGACTCCTGCCTCGCACGCGTGTGTGGGTGGGCAGATGGGCCGTTAGAGGACTGTCACAAGGGCGATCATGAAAGCCCAAGTCATGGAGGACTTTCCTCTCTCATGAGAAGACATGACCGCCACATGGCACCTATGACCACCACATGGCGCTTATGCATCCCTCTCCAAAGAGACCCCCTGGGTCTATAAAATGGTGGACTTTTCCCACCCAAAAGAAAAAGGAGGAGGCATTTTCAAGCAACGAAGTGCTGTCGATTTGATACCACGCCTTTACCCTTTTGATTTACATTTTCCACATCCTTAATCTCTTTCGCAAGAGAGGTTATTGGGTGGCTATTGGAAGTGTGAATTCGGACCCAAAAACCCGACATTTGACCACTTTAATCCACCAATTTGCTGACAACCCCATCCTAAGAGATTTTGGGCCCATCCCAAGTGGATTGGTGCCAAAATCAAGTTCCAACGGTGGGCGGCCCACTTGGGCGCCCCGCACCTTTTAAGTTTCATTCTAATTCATTCTTTTGTCATTTGTTCATCTTTCATTTCATTCTCTGTTGATTAGATAGTTCATATGTTCGATTTCATAATGTTTTGATCAGATTTCATCATGTTCTCGTCGCTTTTGTTGTCCCACTAACTTGCAGGTAGCGACGCCAAATTCTCGTTGATGGAGGTCAAATTGGGAGAATCCGACCATCTGGGTCATCCCAAAATGCCCCCAATTAGCTAACCCCTCTGTTTGCAGGTCATTTGGAGATCCCGAGATGTGACATTTGGACGGCATCAACTCGACATTTTAACACAGTCGAATTCGTCCTACCCGAGGACGAATTACAGTCGGATTCGTCCTACCCGAGGACGAATTACAGTAGGATTCATCCTACCCGAGGACGAATTGCAGTTGAATGCAAATTGGCCGACTGTTTCGATGGCAGTGGCCCTCTGGTAATGTTTTTCGGTCTCTGTCGAGTTTGCAGGTCATTTAGAGTCATTTTGTCTATCGATTTGGCTAATCTTTTACATGCATCTTTCATTAATTTTAGAGAACAAACGTTTCTTATTTGCAGTAGGTGCTACTAACATCTTTGTTGTTTCTTTGATCGCAGGAGGAGCAGCAAAGGTTAAGGACTCATCAACACCAGCGACGACAACGTCTTGGCCCGCCCATTTCAAATGTGGGCACGCGGAAGGAGGAACATTAAGTCTTGATTGTAACCAAATTCATTTAACGCTCCTAGCCCCTAAAAAGGGAGGAGGCGTCTTTGTAACCGAGATCAAGAGAGTTAAATAAAAGGGTTGTGATTTCTCCATTTTCTTGTATCTCATTTCAATGCGTCTCTTTCATTTCATGCATTCTACATTTTTAGGACTTAAGCGTGTTTGATTTTGAATACATCGCAATTAGTGTTTCCTTCACCCGGAATCTCGTGCTTTCAGTGGCGATCACGGTGGGACTCTGTCCCCTGATTTTTGAGATCAAGAAACTGATCAAATTTTTGTGTTTTGTGCTTCACAGGTACCATTCTTCAAAAGCAGACTGTTATTCGTCTTTGATGGTGGCGATTGCTTTACTGCAATTCGTCTGACCCTGAGACGAATTCGAATTCATCTCTGGCAGGGACGAATTCTGTTACGTAATTCGTCTCACGAGAGGGACAAATTTTTGTCTATGGATTTTTAGAGCCGAGGATCAGAAACAGCGAGGTTTAGGCAGAGAAAGGTAAGGGTTTTTTACTGTTCCTGTTATTTTCTATTTTTTGTTTCTATTTTCTATTAATTTTGCCTTCTTAGGGAAAGTTGTTTCTGCCTGTTTCATTTTTCCAAATAAAAAGAATCACACACACTTCACGCAACATTTTTAAACCAAGGAGCTGGTCGTAAAACCCCAGCCCTTGATCAAGACCATTGGTGGATTTCATCACCACCTTGGCTTGATTTTGCATCCATTTCCCCGATTGTCACTGTTGTTAGGCGTAAATCCTGACGAAAGCTGACCGAGTGTCACTGGGGTGATTCCCAGCACGCGAGGATAAGTCTTCTATGGTAGGTGTCATTAATAGGACAATCCCCCTTCCGTACCGCCTACGTACCATGTACCATCTGCTCTCACGTACCTATAGTCTCCCTCTCGTAAGGGCGGGTATATAGAGAGGTTGGTATATCGGCCTGGTTGGTATATTGAAGGGGCGACCATTTATGGGAGTTATATGAGCCTTCATTACGCATTTAAACGTTCTTCAAAACTTTCAAAAACAAAACAAAATCATCAAAATGCACTAAAACCAGTTTAGGACACACCATTAATCTTTAAAAGAGATAATCACCGTTTGTGTATGTGTGTGTTCATTTATGCTTAGTGTAACAAAAAAAAAATCAAAAATCATAAACGAAAAGATAAAAATCTGCTTAGCTAGTAGAAAGGTACCACAATGGTGTACACCCGTAGCCAAGCCCAATCAAGGGCAGAAGCTCCGGAAGGTGCACAAGAAGCGGGCACAAGTCGCCTTCGCTTTAGCCCTGAAGACTTGGTCATACCGCCTTGGCGGTCTAGGCCACAAGAGAATCCACATCATTCCATGTCTAGGTGGAATTATAGGGACACCCCTCTGGGGGATACGCCCATTCAGAATAGCCCCTTTCGGGAAGAACCTTTACGTGTGACACTCAACGCAAATAGAAGACCGCCTTTTGAGGCTAGATATGAGTGGCCACCGTGCAACGAAGCGCTAGAGAGGCACAGTGTCCATGAGGAGAGACAACGTGATTATGGCATCTCTCCTTTGCCTCCCATCATTGTTAGAACCGAAAGACAAAACCCAGAGCGCGGGGCTCTCCACACGGGGCGAGCTAACTCCGCCCGCCCCTTTCACACCCATGAAAGGGAGGACGAGGAAGATCATCGCATTCCTCGAGAGCAACATACAGCATGGGAGCCTTGCGCTTCCGCCCCTGCTAGATATCATGATCAAACATTAAGGCCAGAGCCTCAAGTAAATGTCGCCAACCTCGATAGAGGGAAGCGACCCATTGAAATCTTGGATCATCACGACCAAGGCAAATACATAGGAGAGGCATACAGGCCTCCTAAGCCCAAGATGGCGGATCAAATTGACCTGGCAGTCGCCAGACATGCCGCCCGCCAAGCCCAGATCACGCGGCTTGAGCAAGATCATCAGCAGTTAGAGCGCTTATACCGCCTTAACAAAGAGCGCATTCAGCGCGAAGCAGACGAGCTGCTTTACAAACTACCTGAGAGGGTGCCAACCCCTCGCACTCAAAAAGCAGAACAATATGAGAGGTATAATCCCTTGGTGCAGGATAGGTCTCCGCGACCTCGCCAAGCTTTGCCTCCGAGACCCCATAGACCTGAGAGGGAGGCCACTCCCCGAAACAATGATGGGTACCCTCAGCGGGGACTCACTCAGGGTCATAGGTCTCGCCCAGAGACTCCTCAGGAAGTTTATGAGGAGTATGAACCAGAAGAAGAATGGGCCAAAATGCCCTATCAAGGTGGGAGGGCTGCCATTCGGCCACCCCCCCATAGGCCTCCAGTCTCCCACAACTCACAACGGGAGCAAACAAAAGAGGAAGAGATTAAATCTTCCGATGCATACAAAGCGCTATTAGAGCGTTTGGAGTCTATGGAGACTAAAGCTTCTGGGCACCAAAAGCCCACGTTACGACAACTCCGCAGTCATCCGGTGCATCCGTCAGTGCCCACACCTCTTTATCCCGAACATTTCAAGTTGCCTCAGTTGGTAGTCTTTAAAGGTGAAGAGGATGCTCAAGAGCACGTGACAAGATTCTTGAGCCAATGCTTTGGCATTCAGGATAATGATGCGTTGTTGCTAAGGACATTCATAACCACATTCGTAGGTCCTGCCTCGGATTGGTTCACACAGTTGTCGAAGCACAACATAAATAACTTGGATCAATTAGTAGATGCGTTCCTGGAACGCTTTGCCTTCAACACCAAGAAGAAGGCATCACTGAGTGATCTGGCCAGCCTCAAGCAATATGAGGAAGAGACAATGGCGGCTTACGGGAATCGATGGAGGGCTCTGCTTTCTAAGCTACCTTACCTTCCCCCTATGTCCGACCTCACACAAATGTTTTCACGGAGTTGTCTGAGATCGATCTCTGGGCTATTGCAGCTGCAGCAATATGCCAGCCTAGAAGAAGCTTTGGCGCAAGCCAGAGTTATCGAAGAGATCAAGATACAGGAGGGCAAAATCACCAAGCCCAAAAAGAAAGAGTGGAACAAAAATACGAAGACAGGGACTACGCAACCAAAACCCGCTGCGGTTAATCAAGTTGCGATAAATGTTCCCAAGCCTGTGCAAGAAATACAGCCTCAAAAGGCTAATTATCAGGCAGTGCCTCCTAATTATGAAAGAGAAAATAAAAAATAGGAGCAAAATCAGCAGCGTCGCCCTAGGCGACAATTCACCCCTTATACGGAGTCCAGGGACTCCTTATTTGACCGCTTGTCAGCGGCAAATCTAATCACCCTTCCAGAAATCCAAACCATAGATCCTAACGCTCCCAAGCCTAAGGGATACAGGGAGGATTTATATTGTAGGTTCCACAGGCGAAGGGGACATGACCTAAATGCATGTTGGAAATTCAAGGGATTGATACAAGATTTGATTGATAATCAAACATTGGCAGTGGACAACCCCATAGCGCCAAATAATCAATAGATGGGGGTATTCAAGGACCCTTTGCCTGCCCACGAGGCACAGGCAAAACCTCTTCAGGTAAATGAGGTGCGACAAGAATCTCCCCATGCAAGGATATGTGGGAATGATCAGCATAGTAACCGAGGAACAAGAAATACCCGGGAGCTGCCCCGAGGCGGCTACAAGAGAAGTTCCTTCAACGTCGCAACCTCAACAACACACTGTGCAGTTGCCTCCGCCTAGACCCGAGGTCACGATACGGACCAAACTCACGCAGAGTTTGTGGACCACATCGGCTAGGCTTTCCATCTATGAGCTTATACAACAGTCAGCGCCCCATCGAGAAGCTCTCATGGAAATTTTGAAAGCCATCGAGTTACAGCCTCACGAAGCGAATTCCTTCAATAACTTCGTGGGACATGTAAAATGATGTACGGAGCCAGTCATTACCTTCAGAGAGGATGAAGTTAAAATAGTATCGAATGACATGGCAGATCCACCCTTGCACGTTATCGCGTGGGTCAACGGGATCCCGTACAAGAGAGTGTTGGTAGATACTGGCTCGTCCAGTAACATCATTACCACTATAGCATTAAAACATCTGAAGCTGCCAGCCTCTCATATCATGGCTTCCACATACACACTACGAGCATTCAACGATGCGATATGCTCGATAGTCGGCACAATTGTTCTACCCGTCCAGGTAGGACAAAAGACGATACCCACATTGTGCCATATTTTGGAAGGCGAGATGGCATACAACATATTGCTAGGGCGACCATGGATCAGGGACATGAAGTGTGTCCCTTCGATAGCTCACCGAGTGTCTGAAGTATGCATTTGAAGGAGAAATACATGTAGTCCCGATGGACTTAGAACCCTTCAAATATTGCAATGCAGTGCAATTGATGCCGCAATCGACCCTCCCGTCGACGCACTTGGATTTCTAGTTAAATCCATCTAGACAGGGTCCGATGCCGTGGGCACCATTGGTGACTAATCCATCAAAACCCTAGCCAGGTGCATCTTCATCATCTGCTCCTTCATTACCAATGCCACCTGTCATGGCTAAATAGAAGGACAAAGGAAAACAGATCTTGGAAGAGGCTCAACCCCTAGAAGAGGTGTTGCCAACGATATCAACTGTCTCAATAGAAGAAATACCTAGCACAATGGAAGCTGAGGCTCCTAATCCACCCAACATGGAATGGACTCAGGAAGGCCTTCCATTTCCTCCCTCTCAATCGTCAACAATTACTGTTGAAATGACCAGTATGGGCCCAGGGGAATATCTAGTGCGAGAATGTTGTAGCAACGCCCACGCTAGAATCGGTGCGAGGACATGGGGAGACCTCGCCTTCCCATAGGGACGAGTTGTTCCTTTAGGTTACCCACCAAACCAGGACAAATTTTGTGTATGGGGGCCTTGATCATGGTGTCGAACCATGCAAGCAAAAGGACGAGGACGAAGAGCCTTTTGCCAAAAATGTCAATTATCTGTCGAACCCGGACTTCGCTCTGAGATATCTCGGCCAATGCAATTGGCACGGATACGGGTTAGGCAGGTATGAGCAAGGGGTGCGTGTCCTTTGCCAGCCAAGATATCAAATGCCTTATGATAAGTCGGGAGTAGGGTTCAACCACCCCCTGCCCTTAGACATCTTGGTGGAAAACATGCAAGGCCTAGGAATAGGCAACAAGGGTGGATTGGCATCAGATCCTTATGCCAACCCAAACACAACGTACACATTGGGAGATTATCTCCCATGGTCAACAACCACCCTTGGTAACATCAATAACCCTTCTTCGTTGATAGAGAGAGGTGAAATTTCGGACACTAACTTCCAAGGAGAGCATAAACAAGTGTCCGAGATATCTTTTTGAAATTGTTCCCTTTAGAGGTTCCAATTGAACCAGTGCAATGTCAAGAGAATCAGGTCCCCCCACCGAGTGTGGAACAACCGCAATGGGATCAGATTAATTTGCTCGAACAAGATGAGCATAATATGTCACAGACAACTATCGGGGCCAACGAGGGCCTTTGGATCATCGACAATGATTACATAGATGAAACTGAGATGGAATATCTTAATCATGCACGATGGCACAATCACCCTGTAACCCATGAAGAACTGATGGCACAACTAGGCATAAGGTTAGGGCATGAATGGTACATAGACCCAGCAGGGTGGGACCAAGTGTTGGATCAATGGCTCCAAGTTCACGATGAGCACCGTCCACCCCGAGACCCTATAATGACATCAGTGTCGAGGGAAGACCCTGTCTTCCTATCAACACATAGGGCCGATCCATTCATGCCCGTCCCTACAGAGCCAGATCCAGAGCATAGGGAGCATCCAGAATGTTCGAGTTATCACACCCACGGTAATGGAGACCAAATTCATTTCATCCACATGATCTCCATTGATTTGACCGCACCCATCCACAATCCGGCCGATCCAACATGGTCATTGCATCTAGACATAGATGCCATCGACTGGGATCGCGTCAATTCACCGCTCTCCCCATCAGAGTATTGGCCTTTCGATGAAATGCCTCATTTTACCCCAGGGACAACTCAGGATATTTTTCAAGCTGAAGAGGGACCCGAGGTTCCAAACGCAGATTTAAACTCAGCTAATGATATCCATTTGATCCCGACTCCACATCAGTTGGAGGACGGATCCCACATGTCAGTCGAGGAGACGAGCGACGTAGACATCGGCTTAGATCCAATGAATCCATAGATTATCAAGTTGGGGGTAAGCTTATCCCCTGAAGAGCAAGCCGACTACATTGCCCTTCTCAAAGAGAAGAAGGAGGTTTTTGCATGGTCATACAGAGACATGCCGGGGCTAGATCCGTAGCTAGTCATGCATAATCTAACGCTTGACCCGACAATCAAGCCAGTTAAGCAAAAACTACGTAAGATGCACCCAACAGTGGCCTTGATGGTCAAAGATGAATTGCAAAAGTTGTTGGATGCACGGTTTGTCATCTGCATGGATTATCCGCCATGGTTGTCCAACATGGTGCCCGTCAAAAAGCTCGATGGGAGGATTCGCATATGCACTAATTTTTGAGATCTAAACAAAGTGAGTCCTAAGGATGATTTCCCCTTGCCAAGCATCGACGCGTTGGTAGACGCTACAACAGGTCATGAAATGCTATCCCTCATGGATGGTTTCTCGGGATACAATCAGATTCGTATCAATCCTGAGGATCAACTCAAAATGGCATTCACAATGCCTTGGGGGACATTTTGTTATAAGGTCATGCCTTTTGGCCTTAAAAATGCTGGCGCCACCTACCAACGTGCCATGACATACATCTTCCATGATTACATGCATAAAACTTTGGAAGATTACATGGATGATTTGTTAGCCAAGTCTCTTTTGCGCTCAAATCATATCAATGACTTAAGCAAGATTCTCGATCGCCTCATAGAGCATAAGGTTAGACTGAATCCCAAGAAGTGCGTATTCGGCGTCACATCTGGAAAACTCTTGGGTTTTATAGTCTCAAAGCGAGGCATCGAGGTGGACCCAAAGAAAGTCAAGGCAATCCTTGAAATGCCTCCCCCAACTACTATTAAGCAGCTCAGAAGTTTGCAAGGAAAGGTCGCGTCGATTAAGCGCTTCATAGCACAGCTATCTGACAAGTGTCGACCCATGAACAAATTATTGCACAAGGGGGTTACATTTCACTGGGATGACGAGTGCCAGTCAGCCTTTGATGACATCAAACAATACTTGGCTTCGCCGCCAGTATTGGCACCACCTAGACCAGGAGTGTCGTTCTACTTATACATCTCGGCTACTGAGGTGGCACTGGGCGCCATGCTGGCCCAGAAGAATGAACTTCACAAAGAACAGGCTACTTACTATCTTAGCCGCACCCTGGTCAGTTATGAACTTAACTATGCATACGTCGAGAAACTCTACTTGGCAGTGGTGTTTGCTACCAAGAAGCTATGCCACTACATGTTGAGCAACACTACGTATGTTGTGTCTAAGGAGAATCCATTGCGATACATGATGAGTCGTACTTATCATAGTAGTCGCACGGCGAAATGGATCATGTTGTTGACGGAATTTGACATAGAGTTTATTGGACAAAAATCTATCAAAGGACAGGTCATAGCCGATCAACTAGCAGAGGCTCCTCTTGAAGACGATCAGCCTCTAGTCATAGAACTACCCGATGATGGGGTCTTCCATGTCTCAGAATCGCCAGATTCTGATGAGCCTGAGTCACAGGCCGACATAACCTTATTTTTTGATGGTTCTAAGTGTGAGCAAGGTGGTGGCGCGGGAATAGTATTCTTCACACCGCAGGGCGCTCCAATGCCCCTGTCATTTAAATTAAATTTCCCATGCACCAACAATAATGCAGAGTATGAAGCCTTGCTCATAGGTCTTGAGACAACAATCGCCATGAACATCAAATGACTAAACATCTTTGGTGATTCGTTGTTAATTGTCAATCAAGTCAAAGGGGTATACCAATGCAAATGCCCAGTTCTGCAGGCTTATAAAGCCCTTGTGGACAAATTCTTGGCAAAACTTGAATGGTACGACATCGAGGCACTCCCTCGGTCATCGAATCATTTTGCGGACACAATGGCCTCCTTGGGGTCACTAATCCCGTAAGACCTTTCTGGTGATATGACAACCATTCAAGTCAAAACCCTATCGCAATCCATGATGGAGCGTGCAAGCTCTGACTTGACGTCAGGAATCCACATGATCCAGATTGAACCATCCTCGGATAAGTTCTCTCGAATCCATGATCATCTGAAACATGCCAAGCTGGGGTCCTTGTTCTCCCCTACTCCCATTAATAGCAACACAACGCTTGTTCTTACAAGTTCTATCCCGCTCAGCATTTGTTAGGGATGAACTTCAAGAGGGATTGGCTGTTCATATTGTCGAGGTTTCGATCAACAGGATTGGTATTTACCCATTAGAGACTACCTCAAGTTAGGTAATCTCCCGCTTGGATTGACGCATGCCGCAAAACGAACATTCAAGCAGAAAGCGGCTAAGTATGTCTTGATAGGAGACATTTTGTATCGTCGAAGCTATGAAGGGATCCTCCTTCGTTGCTTGGACCAGCAAGAGTCCACTTGGGCAGTCGCCCAAGCGCACGATGGTACATGTGGTGGCCACTTCAGTGGTATGGCCATTGCAAAGCGCATTCTTTGCATGGGCTATTATTGGCCATCTTTAGAGCGAGATTGTTGCGCATATGTCAAGAAGTGCGTGAAGTGTCAACATCATGCCAATTTGATGCACGTACCTTCCCAGGCCTTGCAGACAGTCCAGTCTGCTTGGCCATTTTCATAGTGGGGCTTCGATCTAATTGGAAAGATCTCCCCTACGTCGTCAGGCCGTCACACGTTTATCATAACGGCCACAGAGTATTTTACCAAGTGGGTGGAAGCAATTCCGCTGACCTCTACGACAGGACCCCGCATTGTGGAGTTCATTTTGCATAACATCATATGTCGTTTTGGTATTCCATCCAAAATAATCTCGGATAATGGGCCATCATTCAAGAACAAAGACGTGCGTGCTTTGACCACAAAGTACAAAATTCAGCACAGTTTTTTGACACCCTATTATCCATAGGCAAATGGGCAAGCAGAGGCGTCAAACAAAATGCTAGTTGCCATCCTTAAAAAGATGGTCGTAGACAGTCATAAGGATTGGCACATCAAAATTCCACTTGCCCTTTGGGCTTATCGCACTAGCATTCGGACGCCCACTGGGGCTACTCCATTTTTGCTCGTGTATGGCTCCGAGGTAGTCATGCCTCTAGAGTTGGAAATTCCTTCCCTACGCATATCAATGCAAGAGTTCATCGATGATGACACTACGCGATAGGCCCGGTTAGACCAACTTACGTTGCTTGATGAACGACGCGTTAATGCTCTCGAGCACTTACGTATCTATCAAGAGCGACTTAAGAAAGCTTACAACATGAAAGTTCACCTAAGGGACTTTCGGGTTGGTGATTTGGTTTTGAAGGAAAACCAACAGAACTCTAATTTGCCGTCCCACCTAAGGGACAAGTTCGCGGCAAATTGGTTAGGTCCATATGTCATTGATAGCAAAATAGGACCCGGGACGTACCGGCTAGCCTCTCTTGATGGAATCAAGGAAACAGAACCCTTGAATATCAGTCATTTGCGACCATTCTATATCTAAGAGAGCCATACCCCAAAAATGCTCCAAGGATTCCTAAAATCGCTTGGTCAATCCCAAAAATGCTCCAAGGATTCTTGAAATCGCTTGGTCAATCCCAAAAATGCTCCAAGGATTCTTGAAATCGCTTGGTCAATCCCAAAAAGCTCCAAGGATTCAATGCTGGTCAATCCAAAAAGCTCCAAGGATTAAATCTTGTTCAACACAAATGAGATTCTAATCTTGGTCAACAAAATGCTCCAAGGATTCTATCGGTCAACCCAAAAATGCTCCAAGGATTCTGAAATCGCTTGGTCAATCCCAAAAATGCTCCAAGGATTCCTGAAATCGCTTGGTCAACCCAAAAATGCTCCAAGGATTCCCTTGCAATCACTTGGTCAATCCCAAAATGCTCCAAGGATTCCCGCAATCGCTTGGTCAATCCAAAATGCTCCAAGGATTCTGCAATCGCTTGGTCAACCCAAAAGAGTTCCTCAAATAGTAATCCCAGGTCAATCGCTTGGTCAAAAGAAAATAAAAATAATCAAAAATAATAACAAAAAAAAAAAAATTGCATCTCATTTCTAGGCATGCTCAAATTCATCAATACAAAGCTCTTCTCGCATCTCATCTTCATATTCACAAAAAAAATCAATCCATCAAAAATACAAAAATATGTAGCTGCATTAAGCATCACACCCATACATTGCATATTTGTGGTCGTACAGGTCAAAGGCACCATAGACTGTAATTACTCTGCTAGTCCATCTTGTTCCATACTTTTCCATCTTACAAAACAAACAAACAAACGCCATTTACTGTTGTTTACCACAATAGAGTCAGTGGTCTTATAATGTATCAAGAGTTTTCGTCTTTTAGTCATCATTTTGCTTTCTAGCCACGTACTGTACCAAGTCAGAGAGATTTTACGAAGGTAGAGTTCTACTTGAAATACGCCTTGTTACGTAACATCCCATCACAAGCTAAAACACATAAAACAATTCCTAAGTTGTATGAACGAAAGATGAAACCTGCATAGTAATCTAGGTCACCATAAGCGAAACGGTTATCTTGCTTATCCCCCTGTGTAAATGACCCAAAGAATGCTGAGAGTTGGCAAAAGGACAAGCATCCTCCCTACCCAATTCCCCAAGAATCCCAAAATTCTCTATAGTTGCAAAACATCAAAAATTTGCAAACGTCAAAACTCCAAAATTTGACATCCCACAGTGCACACATCAAAAGGCACATACAATAGTGACTCTCATCACTCCATATCCAAATCCCTTGCTCGAAAGAAAAATATATAAAAATAAATAGTGATTTTATCACTACAAAGGAGCAAGTATCCCAATACAATTGAAGAAAAGAAGGGAGTCGAACTTGAATCCCTGGAACTCTCAGCATTTCGACAGGTCATGAGGTAAGCCTCAGTACCGGTTTGGTTGACAGCCTATTGGTCACTGGCGGTAAACCTCCCGCATGACGATATATCTGTCACATTAACTTGTGTATAGATCAATGTTTGCATGTGGATGAGCTAGCTTATGGTATCCTAGAAAACATCGCAGATTAATCTGACTAAATACAATAAAGGAGTTAGTGGAGCTAATTAGGTGATCCTTAGTACAGGTTCGGTTGAAAGCCCATCTGGAACTGGCGGTATCTTGACAAATACCACATAAATGAACTCAATTGCACACACAGGGATGTGAAATAACTTGGTCAAAAACAAGTCCGATTCATACCTTGTTCAAAAGTCTTGTAAGATAAAGTACGGTCATGGCTAGTGAGTTAAAACTGCCTGAATCTCAGAAAACCTTACATACATTTCTAAACCAACTGCGCTACTTTTCATCCTTACAATACCATCAAAAAATACAAAACCACATGTATACATACAAAGTCAGTTCACCACAACAATCGCCTAAAAAAAAACAGAGTCCTAAACAGTCTATGGTGCCATAACCAACCATCACAAATTCCATTCATCCATTTCATTTTGCATATCACATATAAATCAAAAACATTTGCATTCATCATAACATATGCATCCATCAAAATAAATAAACATGCATAATATCAAATCATCACATATGCATAAACAAAATAAAGTCGGTATATATATATATATCATCAAAAAAATGCTCGTAGGCTACAAAACTGGTCATCTGACCCCACAATCATCTAACAAAACCACCCAACCTAAGGCGTCGACCACCATGATCATGCAGGATCGGTGCGACGGGAACTACCCCCCATGGTGTGGGTCCTATGGGACCCCTCATAGCGGCTACTGCTAGCCCCCACATCATGCCTACTGCCCCCTCCCTCATCCAATCGCCTACGACGAGATGATGCTGACTGCTCAGTACCACTGTCTCTCGTCCGACGCGAAGATCCACCTCCCGATGGCTCAGGTAGCCGCCCATCAAGGTGGATAATCTCTCCCTCCATCTCCATCCGATGTCGAAACCACTCTCCTCGATCCCACTCCACCGTAGCTCTCCAGCATCGATCATCTGCCACAACCCTATCCTCTCTCTCTGCTAACTGAGCCCGTAGGAGATCCCTCTCCCGTAGCGCATCCCCTAGCTCCTGGTCTCGCCTCCATAATAGCTCTGCCAAACATGCATTCTCAGCATGTACCCCAGACTCCATCTCCTCTGCATACGCCTGAGGCATGGGACTCTCTAGAATAGCAGCCTGCTCTGGCTCCCACTGCTCCGCCATGTCCTGCATCTCCGGCTGATCCGGAGCCCCCAAATCCACATCCACACCCTCCACCTCCACCATGTCCTCCAAAGGAGCTCCCCAATCATCCCCTGGTGCCTCAGCACCCTCCCCACCCATCGCTACCACCTCCGTGCCTCCCAGTGGCCCCTCTCCCCGCCATCGCCGTAGTACCCACCATTGGTCGTACTCTACGGTAGTCCCGACGTCATCAATGTCAGGGACATCGATCACCATGTCCGAATCCTCGCCCAGTGGCACGATGACCGGTCGGTCTAGAGTCCTCTCATCTCCCCGACGTCGATAGACCACGGGCTCACCAGGCAACCCCTGGCGCACCCCAAACTATCGTGTAACCCGGCTATATGAGAAGAACTCATGCTCGGTCCCATGCCGCCCAATCAGCCACCGCTCCCTACGTACCCGTCGGAGCCACTCTCCAGCCTTCGGCCAAGCTGGACAGTCTCGATAAGGGCGCCAAACCACATCCCCTAGAGTGAGCCGAGAGAAGGCATCAACATAGTGCCCTACGGCACCTGCCCACCGTCGACTCTGCCCCTGCTCTCCGGACCGTCACCACAAAACTGCATACCCTATCTCCTTATCCTCCATCGCCACCCGAGTCATCCATGGTAACCCGGTTGGCCTCTCAACTACTATGTGCTGCCAACCCCAACACTGCAACAGATAACTACAACTGACTCCCTTCTACTGTCGACAACGGACCCCATACAACTCCCCATAGAGCTATGCCAACAATGTCTGTCCCCATCTCAGGATCAGCGGTGCCTCTATCGGGCACTCTACCAACTGCCACACCAAATCCAGCAGGTTCCATGGGAACCTCGCACCTGACGAGTCAGGTAATAGCATGTTGGAAATGAGGCCCATAAGGAATGCATGCCTCACTCCTAACACCCCCCTCTCCTGCCACCATCCAACCAAAAATCCCACCAATGACGGTCCACCTCGGCCGTCTCCACTGGGCTCTCTACGCCCAACCACTCCCCATGCCCGAAGCATCTCGTCGGTAGTTCCGCTCGATCACACGTGATGTCCTCGATGGGCGAGTCCATCTATCAAAATTCGTAGAAGCCGATAGATATCCTCCAAGGTACAATCATCTCCCTTGTTGGGAGATGGAAGGTGTTGGTCCGCGGATCCCAAAGATTGATCGGGGCCATCAAATAGGCCTGATCCGTGACCACTGGCTCCAGTCGAGCCACCGCTTGAGCCCAAGGGCATCAAGCCACTCCCAGATCGGCCTCAGCCCCCACGCCTTCGTAAAGCAGTGGATACACGGTACCGGCTCCTAACAACCTGCAAAAGAAAACAATTATAAAATTAAAATCATGGAAAAGAACTTACAGCAATAACATGCATATACAATATTGCCTACCAATGTACAAAAAAAAAGCAATAAATTATTGCTTAGGTTTTTTATGGCTAATCTGATATAATTTAAAAAAAACAAACAAAAATTAAAAAAATAAATTTTAGGTTTATTATTTTTTTTGGTTTTTCTATTAATTTAAAAAAAAAAATTAAAAATTAATTTTTAGGGTTTCTAATCCTAATATTAATTTAAAAAAAAAAATAAAAAATTTAATTTTTATAGGTTTCTCTTGATTAATTTAAAAAAAAAATTCAAAAACACAAAAATTACGTCTTAGGGTTTTACGTTCCGTTATCCTAGGGTTTAGTTGTAAGCAAAATTCTTTACCTAGGTTTTACGCTACGTTTAGTTGTACACTAAGTCTTAGTTGTCTTCAATTCAGTTTCAGGGTTTAAGTTTTAAAAATTTTGAAAAACAACATCACAAAAATAATCAAATAAAACAATTGCAATTTTAAACAAAAATAAACTCTAGGGAGCACTTACTGGTCTCGCTTCGGCTCCGCCGCTCGATCCGGTTTGTGTACTCATGATGGCAGGGAAAATCCGGCAGCGCTTCGCTTCGCAGAATTAACCTCCTCCTCCCCAGAGCTCCAAATCGCAAGAAAAATTAGATGCAAATGAGCCCAAACTCAAGTTTTGGCCCTTAAATAGGCCTTTTGAGCTTCAATTCGTCCTTCCCTAGGACGAGCGCTCTGGTTAGCGCTCGTCCCACCCAGGGACGAATTCTAAAGCTGGAATTCGTCCCACCCTGGGACGAATTCGAGGCAAAAACTTCAAAAACATCAAAAATTGGACAAAAATGCACTAAAACAGATAATAAATTTGCCCGATGAGAGTGTTGTTGCACTTGACATCCCGGGCATACAAAATAGACGTTGGGGTCACAAATTGTCACTATCCTACTCCCCAAGAAGGCTATTTTAGCCGGACCGCTCCACGGGAAGACGGATTTTCGCCAATTTCAGCTCCAAACAGCGTCGCAAAAAGGGTTACCACCCACCAAAAATAGGTCTAAATGTCGGAAAAATTGCACATGCTTAACGATAAACCATCTAAAGGCACCCTTGCACAAGTCATCTTGGGTCAAGCGACTCGTCGCTTTTCTCACGAAGGTCATTCCCTCATCGATTCGTCGCTTGAGGGGGTAGTCACACTTAGTCACCAATCAACAAACACACACCCAATCAAGGCAATGACATGCATTCAAAGAATCATTGACAAAGACAATCACGCTCCTGCTTGGGGCAACAAACAAGCAACAATCACAAATTGATCAAACACTTGGCATTCCTGAATCATGAACACAAGGTTTCCCCTCGTGGACAAAAGGTTGCGCCCTTTGCCTATTCATGACTGATCAATGTCCAAGCTCAAGTCACACCTCACCAAAATAGGTTAATACTTGAAATCAAATTCCTTAGCTCGTCAGAAGCAAGGATTCAAGAATGCATGCCCTTTCCATGCTTGGGGCATCAAAAGTTGGTTAGGTTACCAAGAAACCCTAATCATTAGTGCTTTGGTTATCTATTTTTGCTCGACGCTGCGCCATGCACAACGCATCCCAAAAAGGGGCATCTGTAGACACCAAAACAGCACCAATCCGATTATGTGACTGCAAACACTGATCGCTTTGACACACACACAGCCCCCAGGGCAGCCCTCAAGAGGTTAAACAGTGGTCCTAACCACTTTTATAGCAATTTTGTAAGGTCAAAAGGCAATTTGGCACATTCGGGCACTTTGCTCGGTATTCGTCTCACCCAGGGGACGAATTCGGGGTGTCTGGAATTCATCTCTGGTCCAGGACGAATTCCGGGTTTAACGGGCAAAAAGAAGAATGGCGCCAAGTGGCAGCCAAAGACAGTCAATTGATGACTCCTGCCTCGCACGCGTGTGTGGGTGGGCAGATGGGCCGTTAGAGGACTGTCACAAGGGCAATCATGAAAGCCCAAGTCATGGAGGACTTTCCTCTCTCATGAGAAGACATGACCGCCACATGGCACCTATGACCACCACATGGCGCTTATGCATCCCTCTCCAAAGAGACCCCCCGGGTCTATAAAATGGTGGACTTTTCCCACCCAAAAAAAGAAGGAGGAGGCATTTTCAAGCAACGAAGTCTTGCCGATTTGATACCACGCCTTTACCCTTTTGATTTACATTTTCCACATCCTTAATCTCTTTCGCAAGAGAGGTTATTGGGTGGCTATTGGAAGTGTGAATTCGGACCCAAAAACCCGACATTTGACCACTTTAATCCACCAATTTGTTGACAACCCCATCCTAAGAGATTTTGGGCCCATCCCAAGTGGATTGGTGCCAAAATCAAGTTCCAACGGTGGGCGGCCCACTTGGGCACCCCGCACCTTTTAAGTTTCATTCTAATTTGTTCTTTTGTCATTTGTTCATCTTTCATTTCATTCTATGCTGTCTAGATAGTTCATATATTCGATTTCATAATGTTTTGATCAGATTTCATCATGTTCTCGTCGCTTTTGTTGTCCCACTAACTTGCAGGTAGCGACGCCAAATTCTCGCTGATGGAGGTCAAATTGGGAGAATCCGACCATCTGGGTCGTCCCAAAATGCCCCCAATTAGCTAACCCCTCTGTTTGCAGGTCATTTGGAGATCCCGAGGTGTGACATTTGGACGGCATCAACTCGGCATTTTATCACAGTCGAATTCGTCCTACCCGAGGACGAATTACAGTCGGATTCGTCCTACCCGGGGACGAATTACAGTAGGATTCGTCCTGCCCAGGGACGAATTTCAGTTGAATGCGAATTGGCCGACTGTTTCGATGGCAGTGGCCCTATGGTAATGTTTTTCGGTCTCTGTCGAGTTTGCAGGTCATTTAGAGTCATTTTGTCTATCGATTTGGCTAATCTTTTACATGCATCTTTCATTAATTTTAGAGAACAAACGTTTCTTATTTGCAGCAGGTGCTACTAACATCTTTGTTGTTTCTTTGATCGCAGGAGGAGCAACGAAGGTTAAGGACTCATCAACACCAGCGACGGCAACGTCTTGGCCCGCCCATTTCAAATGTGGGCACGCGGAAGGAGGAACATTAAGTCTTGATTGTAACCAAATTCATTTAACGCTCCTAGCCCCTGAAAAGGGAGGAGGCGTCTTTGTAACCGAGATCAAGAGAGTTAAATAAAAGGGCTGTGATTTCTCCATTTTCTTGTATCTCATTTCAATTCGTCTCTTTCATTTCATGCATTCTACATTTTTAGGACTTAAGCGTGTTTGATTTTGAATACATCGCAATTAGTGTTTCTTTCGTCCGGAATCTCGTGCTTTCACAAATATGCTCAACAGGTCCACTCAACCTATCTAAATCTGCTCAACGGGTCCACACAAAACATGTCAAAATATTCTCAACAGGTCCACATAGAACCTATCCAAAACTACTCAACAAGCTCACATAGAACTTGTCCAAATATGCTCAATAAGTCCTCTCTAGGACTTGCTCAAATCTGTATTGTAAGCTTCCACAAAATCTCACATGAAATCAGTCCACAAGTCTTCTCAAAGACTTGCCTTAAATATGCTTAACAAGTCCACACAGAACTTGTCCAATCTCATAGAAACATAAAGAGAATTGTTAGAGACTCAATATGTTATATACTCAATACTCAATCACTTTCTCAACTCAATCTCATAGAAGCATAAAGAGAATTGTTAGAGACTCAATATGTTTTATTCTCAAAACTCAATCTCAACTCAAATCAATCTCATAGAAGCATAAATAGAATTGTTAGAGACTCAATATGTTCTATTCTCAAAACTCAATCTCAACTCAAATCAATCTCATAGAAGCATAAAGAGAATTTTTAGAGACTCAATATGTTCTATTCTCAACACTCAATCTCAACTCAAATCAAAATATAGAATAATTTGTTTTATGGAACTTGATCAATCACTTCATACATCCACTTGACTAGGCTCAATCAATTCTACTCAACCAATCACTTCAAGAAACAACTCTTTCTCACAAATCCTAGTCCAAGCATGTATCATCCAACTCAAAATATTTCCAACAATGCTCAACAACAAATCTCACATAACAATGATACTCATGATCTTTTCAAACCCTAGTTCAATTTCTTTGCATAAAAAATCACTTCAAAAACCATGCTCATCAAACAATGTTTTAATAACAACTCTCAATTTTAGAAAACCTTAAAGCATTAACTCAAACACTTCACTCAACTAATGATCTCAACAACAATGCTAATAAAACAAGGTTTTAATCTCAACTCTCAAATCAAAAAACCTTGAAGCAATAACTCAACCAATTTTTAAAAGGAAACCCTAATCAAGTCCTTTTCACTCCAAACTTAATTTCCAATAAAGCCAATCAATCAACTCAACCAAGGAAATTGCCCATACCTTTTTTTTGACAATTAGTTGGTCTCACAAATCTACCACACTCACAATTACTTATTTCCCAATCTCAATAAGGGTTAGAGGATAATTTTCTTCAACAAAATATATCATAAATATAATATCAAAATTACACCTTATCACTCCAAATTAAATAATAATAAATATCCTCACAATAGTCACAAAAACCCTTAATTCAAAATAACATACTACCCACAAAGTCTTAATCTTCTAATATTCCACAATAGCAATTTAAGACTTTAAAAATAAAAATAGAATTCTCCTTATAACTCCTAAAGGTAATTCTCAACTACCAAAAACTTTATTACAAAGCAACCTTTCCAAACTCAACCACTAAGCAACCTTATACCTCCAACTTAGGCATTTAATTAAAATTAAAATCAAAATATTACCTTTACCTTTGGAGAGTTTCAAACTCTCAACGCATCCCACTCTAATGTCTCAACCGTGGCACCAACAACCACACGAGCTACATGCTCATTGAATATAGGTGAAGCACCACGTGCTTCAAAAACTTTATCCCATCCTTGTTCCGCAAAACATGTGCCTCACGATTGGTGCTTTCAACACACCTGCCAAGTGCTTCCATCGAGACTCAAACGCTGGCCTCTTTGCACACAAAACCTAATCCATAGCCCTCTTGCCACTAGGCCAAGGTGCCTAGTTGGCTTCCAACTATTCAACGTTGTCCCTTTCGTTTCTTTTGCTGGAAATTCAAACTTAAAATTCGCACATCCTTTTCACGATCTTTGCATTAATTAATTCATATGCTATCTTTTCAATAGAGCAAGGATGGTCTTAATGCCATTTGGGCATAGGTTTAAACATTAATCTTCCTCCTTTACTTTAGAACGTCGGTGCTTCAAAATGCAATTAACCCACATGATGTCGACGAGGATAAACCTTTGTAACATGCTTCGAATATTTAAATTCTAACACCCATCTTTGGGTGTAGTAAAATATTATTATTAATATTTTACTTTGGGCTCTTTTTCACCACCTTACTTAATATTATAATAACTCATATTATAATATTATATCCTTTGATAAAGTAGCTTTAATATTTATTTATAAAATTTAAATTCACACTGAATTTAAATTTTATAAAATAAATATTATAACTTCTTTTTAAATTTTGTATTTTGCATTGTTTCACTTGATCTTTGGCCTTCTTCCTGGATATCAAATAACCATTGTATCCCCTTTGAAACCTGCTGAAATATTTGGTATTAATGATAACTTCATCTGGTGACATCAATGACAACTTTGACTTAGGGACTCAAAATGTCCAACAATATCCCCCTTTTTCATTGATGGCAACCCATACTCTTCTTACCGAAACCTGACCTTTCTTTTTCCTTCTGCTCCCCCTGGGACATTGCTCCCCCTAGCTCAATGCTCTCTCAAATATCAAATCTCTCCCCATATCAAATCTCTCCCCAATACATAAATCTCTCCCCCTTTGACATCAATGGAAAAGGGTCACCTTTGGGGCTTGGGGCTAAGAATGAGCCTCTTAGCTTAGCCCCTCCCCCACCTCCTCATGAGGTGGTTAATTTTGGGGTGGGAGTATTTCTACTCCCAGAAAGCAATGTTCTTTACCTTTATTATTTTTCCTTCTTTTTTTAGTTTCCTAAATCCTCTGACTGTTTCTATCCAAGTCATCATCCATGTTCTTGTCATCATTCTTATTCCTATTCCTATTCTTGTTCACATCTATATTCATGTTCCTGTTCCTGTTCCTATTCTCATCCATATTCCTATTCTTGTTCCTGTTCCTGTTCATTTTCATACATGTTTATGAAATGTCTACTCTACACCACTTTTTTGTGTGACCATCATTATTACACTTATAACACTTAATGTTATTATTCCTTGTAGGTGCAAATGTCTTAGGATTTTTCCTAGTGAAGTTTGTAACCACCAAAAAGGCTAACACCCGATCTAACTATTCCAATTAAAGAAAGATACACAAATAAGCATACATAAATTGATAACAAGAAATAACATGAATACAAGGAATCCTTTATTAATTTCAATGGATTCAAATTCTAGATTCGTCCCTCTTAGGTATACCCATTTGATACATCAATTACAATAGTGTCTAATCCCTATCAAGGGTAGGTGTGATCAAAATACCCCTCAGGGTGATACGAACTGCTCTAGGATGTCGATGACCCTCTTCTTCGTGTTGAGGAAGGAATTGGATGCTTTATCTATCCTTCAAATCCTGTTCACTGCAATAAAGAAACAACAAGAAGCAATTAGTAACAAAGGAGACCTCTCTTGATGAGGCTTTTGGAAGAATATTGCATAATGAATGATTTAAAATCAAGAAAGCATGTAAAACTATCAATCTATGCAAGAAATGAGGAAATTATAATAAAGTGTGTAAAAGAAGCATAGATCTATCTATGAAGCACTCTAATTAAGAATTAGTAACTTGAAAATCATGAAACTAGTCTAGATTAACAAATGCAAGGAAATATGAAGCAAATCTACCTCTAATTCCTAAATTAAATGGTCAAATGTCTGCTAAAATGTGGATTTATGCTAGATTAAGCTAAATGCATGACTAGAAATAGAAATCTAATGCTAAAATAGAGGAAAGAGAGCATCAAACCCTAGCCACAGATCTGAGGTGCGGTGAGCATTATTAACCATGGCTGACAGCCATGGTTAAGATGAAAGTATCCTTTCTCTCAAAACCAGGGCCAACAACTCTCAAATCCTCCAAGGAATTGATGATCAAGGGTCGCCTGTGTCTTGGAACACTGAATTGGTGGTGCATTAGGTGGAACTGGCAATGTAAGTATGTCAATTGTCAAGCTTACTCCTATAGCTCTTGAGATCTCCATTGATGCATGCACAGTTGTCTTTCGTTAATTGGACAACACTTTGTTACTCCTCAAGGGGATGTGAAATTGCTCTCCAATCCGACAAGGCTCCACTATGCAATTGAGTTGTTCTTCATTATTTGCTCTCTAAAATTGGGATCTTAAGTAGACTCCCGAAATCCTTGCTCTAGCTTCATGGAGAAGACAAGAACAAGATTTTGCAGTTGGGAGGAAGCTTATGGATGATTCCGAGCTCGAACCGCTTTGAAAATCATTGCAATTCGGCTATTGCAATTGATTTGACTCGGCTCTGGTCGCCCAAGTTTGCTATAGTGTTAACCATAGGTGTCAGCTACGGTTAGCATGCAGTATTTTGCTAATTGTAGGTGTCAACTACGGTTAGCATGCAGGATTTTGCTAATTGCAGGTGTCAGCCACGATTAGCACTGAATAGGCTAAGGATCCCAAATGAGTGGTAAAAACCATTGCTATACCTTGGATTTGTCCAAAGGTCTTCCATATGGTCTTCTATCATGTCCCATATGAGAAGTCACCATCGACATGACATGTTTTAGGTGTCTACAGATGCCCCTTTTGCAAAAATAGACCTCCTAAAACGATGCCAAAGGCTGCATGATGATCATTAGTCTAATCAACATTAGATGCCCTAATCATGAAAGAGCATGCATCATTGAATCATTGCCTTCGATGAGTTGAAGTACTTGATTCTGGAATGCTTAAGTCAAAATCCTAGTCTTGGTGGCAATTAGGATACAAGCTTAAGTAAAATCATAGCCTTAGCGGCAATTAGGATACAAGCTTAGGTCAAATCCTAGCCTTAGCAGAAATTAGAAGACAAGCTTAAGTCTAATCCTACCCTTAGCGACAATTAGAAGATAAGCTTAAGTCTAATCCTAAATTAGGAGACTAACTGCCTATTTTGCCTGAATTTGATCTTGATATTTTGCTTATTTGCCCCAGGGATGCTGGAAGCTTCAAATATTTGAGAGTTGTTTTCATTATGATGTTGCTAGAAGACCTAGTGTCTATCAGCACTCTCTTGTATAGCATTCCATTCACACATGTGATGATGTGCAAAGGAGAATCTACCATAACATTTGGAATTGGTTTTAGGTCATCTTCTTGAAAGGTAATCATCAGTTCTATGCATTGTTGCACGTGTCCCACAAAGTTGTTGGAGTCAAAATCCTAGGGCTAAATCTTGATTGCTTTAAGGATCTCCATCAAGGTTTCTCTATGAGGTGTTGATTTCTAAATGAGCTCATAGATGGAGAGTCAGATAGACATTGTTCTTAATATTTGAATGATCTTGCTCTTAATAGTGATAACAGGTCTAGGTGGGAGGCTTGGCATAGGAGGCGATAGAGGCTGCGACATCGAGAGGACATCACTCTGAGCCATAAATGGTGCAGTTAGACTTGGGTATCGCCTATTTCTTGTTGCAATGCTGATCATGCCAACATACCCCTACTTAGGGGGGCATGGTAAACCTCATTCACCTAAGGTGTTGGCTTGGCCTACTCTGCATGGGTAGGCAAGGGGTCTTTGAAGACCTCCATCTGCTGGTTGTTTGGTGCCAAAGGGTTGACTACCTAAAGGGTGTTCCTATCGATCACGTCTTGCACCAAATGCTTGAACTTGTAGCACATTTGTACATCATACCTGTTTGCCTATAAAACTTGCAATATAGGTCTTCTTTGTATCCTTTGGGCTTCGGTGCATTTGGGTCGATTTGTCGACTCTCGGGAAGATGGATCACATTAGCCACTAAGAGGCAGTCAAACAATGAGTCCATATACTTTGTAATAGGTATGAACTATTAATTGGGGTAATGTTGTTGATTTTTCCCTTGACTATTTTGGTTATCCTTGGCATAGTTCTCGGGTGTGGCTTGATAATTAGGCTTTTGAGGTGGTGTGGCTTGCGTTTGTCCTAGGACACCAATTGCAACTTGATTTACTATTGCTGTCTTATACTACGCTGGGGTGCTTTTGGAATTCTTGTGCCACTCCTTCTTGCGAGGCTTCATAATTTTGCCTTCTTGAATCTTGATTTCTTCGATGATCCTAGCCTTTACTAGGGCATCTTCAAGAGTAGCATACTGTTGCAGCTACAACAGTAAGGAGATTGGCTTCAGGTAGCTCTTGGATAACATTTGAGTCAACTCCAACATGGGGAGAAGATAAGGCAGCTTGGTGAGCAAGGTTCGTCATCTATTGCCATAGTTTGTTATTGATTCGTCATCATAGTATTTCAACCCAGCTAAGTCGGCCAGCATCGCCTTCCTCTTGGTATTGAAGGAAAAGTGTTCTAGGAACGTATCTGCAAGTTGGTCCAAGGTGCGGATGCTATGCTTAGGGAGTTTGTAAAACCACTCCAAGGTGGGGCTTGAGATGGTAGTCATGAATTTCTTACAAAGCAAAGCATCATCATCATGAATGCCGAAGAACTGGCCTAAGAATCTGGTGACATGTTCCTGCGCATCTTTCTCTCCCTTAAATGTAGATAATTGAGTCAACTTAAATTACTCTCTATAGGGAGGTGTAGGAACTGAAGGATGTATGGGTTGACTATGCAACTGGCACATAGTGGGATTTTGAGATCCAAACCTAGAGGTCTTGTTCTCTACTGACTCCACACGCTCTATTAGCTCTTTATAAGGGTCTAAGTATTTGATCTCCTCATCCTTATTCACATCCTACGGTAGAGGTCTAGGATCCTCCAACCTATTGTGGGGTAGTAGCATGTCACCCCCTGCCTTGGTAAGGCATCTCCAAGTACTATACTTTTGGCTCATGCTCAGTGTAAGCCCCATAGGGCATTTCTTGAGCCAGTATATAAAGAGAGTTATCTGCCCACTATGGGCACCCTATGTTCTATCTGGGTGGCACATCCTGATATAGCCTAGGGGGTCATGGAGGTAATATTGGAAAAGGTTTGGGAGACCTATCTTGAATGAGCATGGGTTGCCTTGGGTGGCCTTCTTGCCTATGTGTCTTAGGGTTAGGAACCCTCTCCCATTGAGTCTTTTGGAAAAGCTCATTGGTCTACTGTTCGATTATCTCTTTCTCAAGCTGATGCAAGTGGTCTAGTTACTCTTTATCTCATCGAAGCTGCTTGAACTAAGCTTGGTGCTCCATGTACCTTGCAATTGCTTAATTAATTTATTCCACTATGCAAAGCCTAAGGGGCCTAGGAGTATCACCTGGAGGAGACCTTGTTTAATATGATCTATGATATTCATCGCATTCTTCCCTCGATTGAGGATCACCACATTAACTTGAGGTTCAAGCCGGGGCATATGCTCATTATACTCAGCGGGCATAGAGGCACATTATGCATGCATAGAATACTGCTCCTAAGGTAAATCTAGGATCTCCTCATGCCTTCCTTCCTATATGAGGAAGGGCAGGGCAGAGTTAGCTTGCCCTAAGAGATGAGTATCATACACGTCAGTCTACCTAATATGTTGTACCCTATCAAGACGACATGTAGGCAAGGTCATACCAACCTGCTCTGCCTAATGTGTGAAGTCAAGCTCTGACCCATGAATAGGTGTGTCAGCCCTAACAGGTATGCAAATGCATGGCATCACTCTATCTACTAGCACCTTAGTACATTTTTGCCTTCCATTCAAGAAAGTGTGTGATGTATCTAAGTACCGAGAACATTCTCCCAAGTAAATTCCATCATCCTTGGGGGTGTCTTGGATAGGGCTCCCCTATAAGTGTGGCTCGTGCCTCACTATCTTGGGGCTAGGGTGAGTAAAGGCTCGCCAGGGAGATATGACCAAGTCCTTAGGGCTATAGTGGAGATGACTCATATCTCCTAGTCCACTCTCCACAATGTTTGCCCATGATTGGGCTTGGCTGTAGGTGCACACCATCATAACTCTCTACCAAACCCTAGATGATTATCTTCTTTACAAATTCTTAATGAAATTACAAAAAAATAAATGAAACACTCAATAAAACATATGGTTATCTCTTTTAAGTTTTAATGTGAATCCCTAAACTATTTTGTGTGTTTTAGATTTCTTATTTGTAAATAATGACCTTGTGTCACGTGTTTGAAATATTGTTGACTAATAATATTGTGTTTAATTAGCTTTCACTTGTATACTCACAGCTCAACAACCTGGATATGAACTCCAGGTCATGTTATCCCATCTATAATGTGTGGTGATGAGGTCCACACATGGCCAGGGAGCATAGGTCCTACCAGTTCCTCACCCAGTTCACCCGTAGTCTATGATATAACTCTCTGAAGAGAGATACATGCTATAACCCATGAGATATTATGGATATTGGAACCAGCCTTGGCAAAGAACAAGTTTCATGGGATTTGAGATGATGGATGGAGATGAAAGCCACCTCGTTGAACTCTACCAGTGGATGGTGATGAAATCCACCTCACTAGCGTTTAAGTGAATCGTGGTGTGTGTGGTTCTTTTTAATTTAAAGAAAGTAAGCAAGGAAGAATTCGATGATCATTCACTAAATTCATGCGAAAGGTGCATTTTACATTCAAAATGTTAGTATAAAAATAACTCACAAGTGTATCTATAAATGCGAAATCCTAAATTCTAGCCTACCTATTGGGTAGGCTACAAGCAAGCAATCCAAAGAGATGCATTCCTACTTTGATTTCTTTTGATTTTTCTCCTTTTGTATGTTTTTGTTATTTTGCATTTAAGAGAAGGAAATCTGACTTTTAATTTTTCTTAAACAATCAAAATATGCAAGAAAAACTAAATAAGGCAGTTTTTGAAAATGAAAAACAGAGACAAAAGCTTCAGATGCCTACCTCATCACTTTCAAAACTTGCTATTTCTAAAATTTTCCTCAAAAAAATCTCTAGTTTCTATTCACTCTAGGGTGAGATGAATAGCAGGTCTACATTCATTTCAGGGTGGGATGAATTCAAATTCATCCCAGGGTGGCACAAATAGCAGGTCAGAGTTTGTTTCAGTCCAGAACGAATAGCACCTACAACATGAAAAGATGAAAAATGAGTTCCAAAATTCACCTAAAGCAAATAGGAAAGGGTCCCACCATGATCGCCACTAAAGTAGGTAAAAATGGTGCACCAAATGATGATAAAAAATATGTGTATCTATGTCCTATTGCGTATGAGCATCAAACTAAAGCATGCAAGTAAGATGGAAAAGATAGCGAATAACAAGAAATAAAGACAAGTAAATTGACTTTTTATTAATTGGGAAGATCAGATCTAGGTTACAAAATTTTCTCTTCAAGGGCTCAAATGGATGATACAAATTTTTACAAATCGGGTGCCCAAGGTTAAATATCCTTCAAGTAACTCGGATGCACATCCAGTGTCTTTCCTCGTACCCATAATTGAAGTGGACGGGCCAATGCTGCCATCACTTGTGTATTTTATTACTTGAGGTCCTATTCTGATCCCCAATATGTTTTATAACCTGCACCTACACACAAGGAAACAGAAAATGTCAAATAGCAAGTGCGTGTGATGAGAAACATGCAATCCCCACAGGGGCCAAATAGCTAATAGTGAGAATAAGTATCAAATAAACTCCAAATGACTTGAAATTTTATAGGGATATAAAAAAAAAAAATTTGGAAGATATCATCAAAAATTATGTTGATATTGAGTCCGATGGTGCCTCGTAATTATAATGATCATGCGCTACCTTCAAAACATAAAGAAAACAATTTCTGACCCTACACATATCTAAAACACATGAAAATTGGAAATAACACATAAAATTCTATTTCAAAGAAACCCATTTGATCATATTTTCAAAATTAGTGACAGTTTAGGTGTTTCTTCAAATGACCATCGGAGACCTGCATGAGACCCTGCAAAACACTAAAATTACAATATCTCGGCCAATATAGCTTATAATGGACTTAAATTTGAACTGCAACATAATATGATAATTTAGAAAATAAATAATTAAAAATAGTAACAAAATCATGTATATATTTTTATTCACCATAGGGTGGGACGAATAAGGCTGTCACAAATTGGGAGGCACCCGGGGGTGGGACGCCCAACGTTTTTGCCTGAATTTTACCAAAAATTCCATTGAGGATTGATGAAAAATACTTTGGTGTGTATTTTCATAAAATTTGGTGAGGGCATTCACTCATATGGTTCAGTAATGTGAAAAATTGTGCCTACTAGTTCTCTCGTAAACCTCCTTCGCTAGGTAGAGATTTCGAGGTAAAAATGGGCACGAAATATGAAAAGAAATATTGGCAGCACTCCATTGCTTTATCCTCAAAAATCCTCTCTATATTTTATGTGTAAAATACATCCACTTTATAGCCCAAGGAGGCTTCATGGGTCAAAATGCATTCGAGGGCATGCAGGGTAAGAGGCGCCACTTGGCCACCGGGGCGGCATGCATTGGAGGGGGAAGAGAATCTTGTAAATTGGCCTCATTAATTGATCATGTCATAAGATCTACTACATTCACTAACTTGTGGGCAATAATAGCTAGGAATCTAATCTTTATTGGGCACCTTTGGCCCAAATTTGAATTTTTACCGATCAAACCTGCTATTCACTCCACCTCGATACGAATGCTGCTATTCACTCCAGGGTGGGATGAATAGGTTTTTTATTCATCCCATGGTAGGACAAATAGAAATAGAGTGTTCAAAAGGTCCCAAATGTGGCCTGAAATCTTACAAAACCTTGCACTTAGTGGTTAGGACCACTGTATACCTACCAAGGGCTGCCCTAGGGGCCTTGGTCTATCATTTAGTCGTTGCTTGCGGTAGCATAATTATATTGACCATAATTTAGTGTCTACAAGATGGTCTCCAATGATATTTTCTTTGCCTACTTTATCTATGATTGTAACATTAAATTCTTAAAGCAAAAGAAGCCATCTAACCACCCTACCTCCTACTATGGCTTTGTTCATTAAATACTTAATAGCAGAATGATCAGTGTGAATAAATACTTCATACCCTATTATGTAATATTTAAATTTATTAATGGCATGAACTACAACCAAGAATTCCTTCTCAGTGACTGTATAATTTAGTTCATCCCCATGTAAATTCTTACTTACATAATAGATAGCATATGGCATTTTATTTTTTATTTGTTGAAGTACTGCTCCTATTGCATATGCAGAGGCATCACAGTGAATATGAAATGGTAAATTCTAGTTTGGCCCTCTTAATATCAAAGTAGTAATCAATTTTTTTGTATGATCTCAAAAGCTCTTTGACATGCTTCATTCCATTCAAATTCACTATCCTTGGTTAAGATTTTAAGCATAGGAGAAGCAGTTTTGCTGAAATCCTTAATGAATCTTTGGTAGTACCCTACATGCCCTAAAAAGCTTCTTACATCTATCTGAGTTTTTAGAGATTGAAAGGACTCAATAACTTGTATTTTTGTAGGATCTACCTTTACACCTTCTTCGGATATGAGATGTCCTAAAATAATACCCATCTTCATCATCATGAAGCACTTTTCATGACTTACGAAAATATTTTACTCTACACATCTAGCTAGGACATTTTGTAAACTTGCTAGAGTTTCTTCAAAGGTCTCACCATAGACTGTAAATTCATCCATATAAACTTCTACGCATTCATTAATCATATAAAAAAAATAGCAAGGATAGCTCTTTGGAATGTAGCAGGTGCATTGCATAGTCCAAAATGTAATACTCTATAAGCATAATTTCCTATGGGAATTGTAAAAGTGGTCTTCTCTTGATCTTCTTCAGCTATTGAGACCTTTTTGTATCCACTAAATCCATCTAAGAAACATAAGTATTTCTTACCAGCTAGGGTGTCAAGGACTTGATCAATGAAATGCAATGGAAAATAGTCCTTCTTTATCACTTTATTTAGTTCCTTGTAGTCTACACAGATTCTAAATTTACCGTTCTTTTTAGAAACTATTACCAATGGCGAAACCCATTGACTATCAGAGATAGGGTATATAAATCCTGCATTTAAGAGCTTAATAATTTCTTCTTGAACTATATCTTTGATAGCTAGATTTAATCTCCTTTGAGGTTGTCTTACTAGGTGACAACCTTCTTGAATGAAAATACAGTGGGTACAAATACTCGGATATATCCCCTTCATGTCATAATTCCATGTGAATCTTGTTCAATACTTTTTTAAGACTTCTATCAGTTGTGATTCCTGAATATTTGTAATTTCATTGTTTATATTTAAAGTTTTTCTAGATGTAATATCTATTTGTTTATAATTACTATCTATACTCATTATTTCATTCTTAAAAGTATTTAGTTGATAATTGTAAGAGGCTCTCTAACTACAGTTCGTAACACAATTCTTGGAATAGTTCTCTAAAGAGTCTCTTGGGGTCCTATGATATCTTTGGCTATATTCTAGGTTTACTTCCATATCCTCTATTTTTGCTAGTAAACTATGGATGGTAAGGGAATCTTTGAAATACTGATCCCATGAGTAAGTTACTAAGTTTATTGTTGCTCTCCTATTCCCTAACCACCATTCGCAACTCCTAATAAGTTCAAGGTAGGTTGAGTGATAGTCTGGCCCTAGAATCTAGGCTATGTTTATCCTCTGGATTTGACTCAATTCGTCTGATCTATCTTTTATGATATCAATATGTTTACACAAAAATTCCCACTCTTCCCTAGATATTTGGTGTTGCTTTTCAAATAGAAGGTTAACTTCTTGCTCTATCAGTAATTTTTGAGATCAATGGATGTAGACTGTTTACTATTTTCCACCATCTAGCAACTTATACTTCTCTATTATTATTATTATTATTATTATTATATTTTTGTTTTTGTGTTTTATTTTCTAAACGGTTCCTACTATACTGAAACTAAATGGACTGGCCAGAAAATTTTAGCATAATAAGATAAAGTAAAATGATTCTAAAGCAAATCTTACTGTGGCTGAAATCAAACGGATTGGCTAGGTGATCTCAGGTCAATAAGAAAAAGTAAAACTATTCTAAATCAAATCTTATTGTGGCTGAAATCAAATGGATTGGCTAGGTGATCTCAGGTCAATAATAAAAAGTAAAACTATTCTAAAGCAAATCTTATTGTGGATGAAATCAAATGGATTGGCCAGGTGATCTCAGGACAATAAGAAAAAATGTTGTTGTTACTGTTTTGCTTCTAAGGAATTTTTTCACTATGGTTGTGTCACTTAGTCACACCTACTTCCTGTACTACATTGGATTTCTACAGGCCAAAGAGTCTTAGATTTAAACTAGCAACAACCACACTCTGTAGGAAAATAAATTGTAGAAAAATAAATTTTTGAAAATAAATGTTGGAAAGTAAATGCTTGAAAATAAATGGCTAAATTCTAGGAAAACAATAAAAATTAATTTTAAAAAAATTGAATCTTGGTCCACCTAATGTGGAGGATGCTTGTTGTGTGTGTACATTTATCGCTGTTTGTGCCACCCTCCACACGCAAATCTACGTGTGTTGATCACTACTTGTACCACCCTCCATGTATAGGTAAGATTCCTTCCTTACGCGGTCCAATAGCTTGCAAATTAATGTAATGGCACTACTCTCCCCAATAACGGTGCCAAAAATTTCTAGCTTTGAGAGCTAATCATTTAATTATCAATCCAGGTCAAAAAAATTTAAAGAATAGACAATACCGTGTAGATTTTTCCAAGATAATAATCAATTCACTTGATTCATTTTCTTAAGATCAGGTTACAAAAAAGATAGAATATTTTAAATGTTTTTCTTTTTAATATGCAATTAACTTAATAAATGTGAAATTAACTAAATGAATGAATGTGTGTGGATCCATGTGTAGCTAATGATGTTTTAACTATTTTACTTTTGAAATAAATGATGCAAATTAATTCATACTAATCCTATTCTAATCTAATCCTATTCTAATGCAGAAGCAGGACAACAAGGACTGGTCTTCTAGAAGTGGGCCCTGCCTTCGAAAAGGTCAATATTTTTCTCTTCTCCTCTACACTATTTTACTTCAAAAACTACTTATTTCATCTAACCTATTCTAACTATTAATTACTCATTGAATGTAGGAAAATAAAAGTCTATAGAATATCATTGCAAAAGAAATGTGGAAAAATAATACTATTTTATTGTTGGAATTTGATCGTGTACATTGTTGGAAATCTACAGTGTGACTTATTCAACTTTCATTATAGAGTAATTTGTAGAGAAGAGAGAGTACTGAGGAAAAGTGAGGAGGTGAGGACCTTTTCAATGGCCTCACTATTGTAATTTATATATTAATGTTCAAGGAAGCCTTTTCTGTATCACACTTTGTTCCTTCCAAATAATCAAATCTGAATCCTAACTTTCAATCCTAACTACGTACTAACAATTTTTTAAATAAATGTATTTTCATTAACAAGATGAAACTTTGACTAATCAACACTAACACACGTGCTAACGACTTGTTCTAAACAAACATGGATTTATAACAAATACAATTCATACTAATCCTTGTTAATCCAAGTGGTATTCACTTAACAACTTCTAACTTTAAGAAATGACAAAAATAATCTTGTACCCTATTCTCAAGTAAAGAGAATATTAGTTGGCAGAAATAAATACAGTTTGGATTCTTTCCAAAATTTAATAAAAACTTTACAACTTTATTAATCAATCAAATATTCCAAATGTTATTTTCCCATGTTGACATCCAGACTGAGTGACTGTGTAAGATGAATTCTTTGCAGGACATGATTTGATGCTAATGCTTATTCAATATTTGACTGTCTTTCCCATAGCACTCCTCTCTTTAGATGCATCGGTTGCACCTCACTGTGGTACTTCATCCATAGCACCTGTAAGTATGTCATCTATCCAACCCTACTACATATATTGGCCTTTTGGTTCAGTAGCCTACGAACTTTACCTAGCTCCATACATATTTACCTAGCAACACAGTAACTTGCACAAAATTCATGTAAAATATACGTGTAAATAACATTTATAATCATTAATTCTAATTGATACATAAATAACAATATTAAAGTAAAACAATAGTAAAAAGCATTCATATCCAATCATGTATAAATAAATATATAAGCAAATTAGGTGTAGATAATGTAACACTTTGACACTCATCACTTACTCACACATATTAGATTCCTTACCAAACCTAAAATATGCAACACACCAGGAAGGTTTTTAATTTTATAATCTTTTAACCTCAAATTTACTCTTCCTTGACCTATTATTTTATATGTCGAATTATCTCCCAAGAAGACTTCACCTCCATTTATCTTTTCATATTCATAGAACCTTTCCGTATGAGGAGTTATATGAAATGAAGTACTTGAGTCAATCATCCATGAGTCGTGGCATTCACTTGAGCACGTTGTAGGTAAGAATAAGTCCCATAAATCTTCATTTGTGGTCTTCATTTTTGTAAAAGTTCCTTCACCATATGATCGAATGTTATCAGCATTTTTAGATATGCAATCTCTTTTATAATACCCTATTTTACTACACTTCCAACATTTTCTCTTTTTTGGAGCAATAGATTTACCCCTAGATCTTGATTTCCTTTCTCTTGATTTATTTTTGCTTCTTTCTTGAGAATGACCTCACAACCAAGGCATCATTTTGATGATAATCCTCAAAATATTTTTATCTCATTTTTTCAAATAGCAATGTTCCTACTATATCCTCTACTTTCAATGTAGTAGTATTGGTGATAGCCATAACTAGGTTATACCAAGAATTAGGTAATGAACAAAGTAAAGTAATAAACTTTTCATCTTCATCCATTTTTACTTCAATAGAGTTTAATTGACTTACCATAGTTTTAAAAGCATTCAAATGTTTAGCCATAGAATCACCATCATTCATCCTAAGTGAATAAAACTTCTTCCAAAGAAATATTTTATTTACCAGTGACTTTGTCTGATACAAATTTTCCAACTTATACCATAACGACTTTTTTGTGGTCTCTATCGATACATTCAACAATACTGAATCAGATAAGCACAATTTGATAGAACTTCTTACCATCATATCGATATTTAGCCAATCCTCATATGTCATTGATTTTTCTTTTATTTTCAAGATCACAATCCACTAATCTCTATCAACCAATAGATCCTCCATCTTTAGTTTCCATAACTCAAAATTCTATCCATTAAATTTTTTAATCTCTACCCGTGGGCTTCCCATCATTTTCATTTTTCCAAATTCTTTCATGTACAACTTCCACTCAAGAATTAATTTATTATAGGTTTAAAACCCTTACTCTTTGAACAAAGCTAAAACCTATATTTGATACCAAATGAAGAGCAAAAGTCCCTGATAAACTAAATATAGAAAAATAGTAAATACATAATCAAAGGAAAAAAGAAAAAGAAGATATCAAATACACACATAACACAGTATTTCATCTAGCAAACCTTTACAAGAAAAATCTAGTAAACTTAACCATCTCCAATACAATAATGTTCATCTCCCATATCCCATCTCTATTAAAACCCAATGCAAGTACAATTAAATAAAACAACACAAGAACATGATTTTACAATACCATGGGTAAAAAACCATGGGTTCAAATATTTAACCCTAAATAACTCATATGGGTCTAAAAATAGCTTAAGAAACCCTAAAACTTTCATCGGGGGTTATCGTCCCCAAACCCTGATAATATTCAAAATATTTCTTACACACAAGTGTCTTATATGTAAGTGTGCACAAGTGTCCTTAGATTAGAATATGCTAAATGAAGATTCATGTCTAGGTGTGCATACAAGATAGAGTCGTGTGTATGCAAGTGTCAAGTAGAGAAGCCAAAATTCATGAGATTTATCATATGGAAAGGAATAGTATGTTATACAAAGAGTCATTCTACTATGGTTATATAGTACTTCATAGTGAAGCAAATAAAGTGAATCAAGATCAATATCAATTATCTATCATCAAGTGTAAAGAGAAGTGTTATATTTGTAAGAGAAAGAGGAGTAATAAAGTTTGCATACATTTGAGCAACTAATATTGTAAGTTGTGTTATTTCAATTAAAAAATATATTGTAAGTTGTGCTACATGCTTTGTACATGTATTATTGAGGCTATTTACATTCATAATTATTTCTCATTAATGAATGTTAGTTGATATATTATAAGCCTTTATATACATATTAGTTTGCTCATATTATTTTTCTTACATCATTATCTTGATCTTACTACATTGTGGCTATCTTATATTTGATCCTATGAAATTTATCTTGTGACTTTACATTAATATTAAGGCTTCAAAATCCATAAAATTTCACACAAGTTATCATAGGCATAAGTTTCATTCCAAAAGAAAAAATTGTTTGGATTATGCCATATATATGCTTTAAACCTATCGTTAATATGGTAGTTTTTAAGCTTAGGTGGAGGACATGCTTTGATAATATATTCAAGGGTCCATTGAGGTATCATATTCTTAGGTCTCAGGCCACTCCCATATTTTGTTATCATATACATAACAACTCTAGCAATCTCTAATTTATGATATTTATCTTAGATAGCTACATTACAAACCCCATCCCCTATAGCATTATTGTTAGATTTTTTATGTTTCAAGGATTTTTGGCCTCCCTTCTTTTCCCAATGTTCAATACTTTTAAAAAAGTATATCACCTTGTCAAGAAAGGGTAAACCACAAAGGTTGTGTTCCTAGATTTAATCCTTAAATAATGACCTAATCTTGTTTACAAAAATTTACTATTGTGGCATTTTTAGTTAATTTTATGTTAGCAAAATATTTAAGTCTTTTCAATATTTTATGAAAATCAATAACAAATTCATTAGGACCTCATTTAGTGTTCACAAAAACATCCATTACCTCCATCATATTCATGTCATCATTAAATTATTGTTTTAACTTTTTTGAAAAAGTATCTAGGGAGTCAATAGAGTGTTTAGATAATGATGTAAACCAATCAAGAGCATTTTATGCCAAAGCACTAGTCATCAATTTTAACAAACTATTATCATTGTGTAAGCAATCCCTATAATATAACATGAATTTATTAATGAATGGTTGGGTTTTATTTATCCCATCATAGATTTAATTTAGGCATATGCCCATACAATTCTATAGCTTCCACATCAAGTGCTAGATATTGGATTTTATAATTCCTCAAAGTAGGATTAATTGATATAGGCAAATCCTTCCTAATGACCAACAAATATGCTCATATTTTTGTATAAGTACTAACGGTTTTTGCATGGCAATATATCATGAGTTGTATATTTTTATGAAATATTATGTATTTATTTAATAAAATCATGTGTATTATCTAATCTATGTGCATGAAGTGTATTTTGTGTAGTTATTCGCCTGATTTTGTCATATTTTTCTCAGTCGAGGTCCTACATGGACCTAGCATGATTTCGCTCAAACAGACTAAGGCATACTGAATAAGGTGCCTTACTCAAGTAGGTGCCTTACTAAGGTAGGCACCTTACTCAAGTAGGTACCTTACTGAAGTAGGTGCATTACTCAAGTAGGTGCCTTACTAAAGTAGGCACTTTACTAAGGTAGGCACCTTATTGAGGTAGGCACCTTACTGAGGTAGGCGCCTTACTGAGGTAGGTGCCTTACTCAAGTAGGCACCTTACTCAAGTAGGTGCCTTACTAAGGTAGGCGCCTAACTCAAGTACGTGCCTTACTCAAGCAGGTGCTCGAATTATGTGTGTTGACCAAACGGTTGGAGAAGGACCCCATTGACCATTGTTCCACATCATCTATGAGAAACTGTTGAATGAGCGAGTTGTCCCATACAGAGTGGATGAACATGTAATCACTCACGAAGCAAAATTGTAATGAAGTAGAAATCGTTTGATTGCTAGGAAATGACGCAAGAGTTGATTATCGTGCATCGATTACAGTAACTGAACTATCCTAGTTTAGATTGTAACCAAGATGCCTGTTGTAACAAAACTACAACAGGAAGTCCTATGTGTGGTATATAAACACACAGACTTCTCTATAGTAGAGGAGGTGCATTATTTCATAGAACATTATCGCATGTAATATTTCACTGCACTATTAATAAAAGCTTGAGCATTGTTTATTTGCACTTTTTTTTTTAAGTGAAAAACCCCTTGTGGGGGGGGGTTCGCCGGCCTCCCTTGGGATTGCCCTCTCCTCTCCCTCATCTAAACCGTTGTGCGTTATCTTCAATATTTTTTTAGCGGTATCTGCTGGAGCTCAAGCCCACTCCAAACCAGTATTCTTCCCTTTATCTTAGTTATTTTCATATTTTTAATTATGCATGATAGTATGTTTATTTCTTAGATTAAATTTATCTGCTTTTGAATGGTGTGCTTTTTAATTACGTAGGTGTATTTACAGCTTTCAGAGTGGTGTGTTTATCTTTACGTATTTTATTTATGCATGAGCTTTATTGGTGTGGACAAATCAATTGCTATTTTACAAACACCCCCAATGATAGTTGAATGGATTCATCTCAAAAATGGTAGTGTGAGCAGTCTCAACCATGGCACTTCAAAAGTCTACGAGCTCCCTGGTTTGACAATTTAAATGTGAGTGTTGTGACATATATAGGACAAATTTAACCATTGTTTGGCACCCAATATTTTGGCATTATTAGGGAAGCATCACTACTAGATTGATTACATTACCTCTTAAAACCTTCTATTTGACCTTGTATGAGTCCACCAAGAAAAAGAGGACCCGACGGTCGTTTTATAAGACAAAGCCCATCAAAAAAGTTTGAGTCAGCCAAAGACCTAGAGTTTGAATTAGATTCTCTCAACTCATCACCAGTAGTCCACTAGAGTGAGCATCCTCACTTTGTGCAAAGTGCCTCCTCATATCATCGACCTAGGAAAGAACAAATCATCCTGAACCCGTTGTTTAAAAGAACACCCTCGAAGGAAGCTGTATTGTGGAAATTCATAGAGGATCAAACCGTAACACCAACTGACTTAGAGACTCTAATACAAAAAGTTCTAAATGATCGAAAGGTCATAGAAGCTGCAATAGAGACCACATTTCCTAAAAAAATGGTCGAATAAGTCTTGTCTAGATTCAACTTCTCAATAGAGGAAGGAGTAGGGGAAACCAAAATGAAGAATATATCCCCTACCCATCTCCCTACCTTCAATGGATACCCAACAAAAGATCTTGACCTATTTTTGTTTAAATTCGATGTATTGTGTAGGTCTGTGGACTATAATTCAGATGCTCAAAAGTTGAAATTGTTTCCATCAACATTGTATGACTCAGCTCTACACTAATTTATCGGGTTGGGGAACAAGTAGATCACCACATGGAAATAAATGAATACTATATTTCTAGAGCACTACCAAGACTTCGATAGAGCACACGATTCCAGAGAATAAGTCCTCAGTATGACACAGAAGGAGGATGAATCTCTAGAAGAATACTGGAAAGATTCAATTTCAACCTACAGTGATCCCCTCATGCGAAGCTGGGTGATAAGTCCCTCAAAAGTATTTTTTTGAGAGGACTCAAAAATAGGTCACTGGAAGCACTAAACATTATTTTAGGAGAAGATATTTACCAGCACATGATGGAAGACATCCAAAAATTATGTCAAAACTACTCATGGAGGAGAGGTAAGCCCACCTCCAAAACAGTCAAGGTGATCACATTGGTCACAATAATAGAGATAAGCAACATGTTGAAAGATTTAAAGAGCAAAATGCTATCCTCTCTAGCATTTTATATGGATACACTCTTACTGAAGAAGAAGAAACAAGATAATGATACAGTGTTGACCTATTTCTATCCAAAATGTAGAGGAAAGCATGCTCAGAATGCATACCTAGAGAAAAAGGTCAGAGTATGCATGGTTTGCCAATAGAATCACAAAACTCAACTATGCCCATAGTTACCCAATACCAAGGAGGATGCTGACGTAAGTGAAGCCTATTTCATGGGTAATCAAAGAAATTGGTAGCAACCCCCTATGGGGAATATACCCACGGGGATGCCACCCTATGGAGGAGGACCATATATGCCATAAGGATAGTCGAAACCACCCAATATGGGATGGTGGGGACCGCCACCTTGGATGAATGCACCTCCAGGAGCTGCATTCCCCAATCAACAACCATGGATGCCATATCAACATTTTGGGTAGTAGTGGAGGAACCACGTTCTGTGGAACTTCACTCCACAAAACATGGTATAGGCCCCACCTCAACAAGGCTTACTAGCCCTACCTATAGCAATACCTACATAGTTACTAGCACAGTCGATGGTGAACCCAAATAATAAGGTAAACCAACCAGCATACCAAGTAGAGGGAGAGATGTATCTGATGTATCATATTAGTTGTAATCCTATTCAACTTAGATCATGCAAGCAACTAGGAGTAGAAGCACCTCCCCTGGTAGAAGAGGAGGAAAACATAGAAAAATCCCCTCTTATAGAGGACGTGGGGGAAGAAAAATTGTTGAGAAAATAGAGGCTTTGTTCCCTAAATGGTTGTAGGAATAGAGGAAGTCGACACAACCAAAATTTGATATCCTCTCTAGCTTGAGGAATCTCACAATTACGATCCCAAATTTTCAAGCTATCCAAGACGTCTCGATATATACCAAAGCAATAAAGGAGTTGTGCCTGAGGAAACCAGGATGTAAAGCGGCACATACCATCAATGTCTTAGGAAAATTGGTTAACTTGATGATGGGGAATGCATATCATCCCAAATATGCAGACCCAAGCAACCCGGTGTTGACCATAAAAATAGAAGAAAATGCATTTGATGGCTAACACCTTAGTTGACTTGGGTGCATCCATTAAAGTAATACCATAGGAAACCATGCAGAATTTGAAGCTCACAAACCTAAAACCCACCAAGATGGTGTTGCAACTGGTCGATCGATCAACTATAGCACTAGAGGGAATGCTTGAAGACATCATCGTGATAGTTGATGCATGGGAATACCCGGTAGATTTCTTGGTGTTGTAGTCTAAAATAGGATTGGGTGGTTATCCACTCATCTTGGGGAGGCCATGGTTAGCTATGACTGATGCCTATATCAGCTACCATGATGGACTCATGACCATCTCAAATGGCCAAGATGTCAAGAGACTATCTCACCTCTCGCACAATCCATGGATATGCTAGGAGAACCCACGTTGGAAAATCAAGAGGATAGTTTGTTATCTATGCTCCAGCTAGTGATGGCATTAATAGAGTTGGAGGAAGAATCCAACGAAGATGGCGTCATCATGAGATTCCTTCAAGGAGAATCCTCCCTCATAGTTCTCGAGTCATCATTGGTCGGTGCTTAGGACCACCACACCAAGAAAATTGACATTGATCTTGGAAGAATGTTGAACGTCATTAGTGGGTTGACCTCCACACAATTGGAAGACTTGAAGGAGCTCCTAACTAGGTACTAGCAAGCATTCACCTAGGATTATTCAGATATGAAAGGAATCATCCTGGAGATATGCACTCACTAAATTTACCTTGAAGAATAGGCAACTCTCGTTAGATAACCGCAGAGAAGGATGAACTTGGCCATGAAATAAATCATCAAATCTAAGTTACAGAAGCTCTTGTCTATAGGGTTCATCTACCCAATCTTCGATAGTGAATGGGTGTCACCACTTGTGGTGGTCCCCAAGAAAAATGGGAAATGATGGATCTACGTTGATTACAGATCACTAAATAAGGTGACTAAGAAGGATCACTTCCCACTTCCCTTCATTGATCAGGTGTTGGACACGCTATCTAGGAGGAAATACTTCTCATTTTTGGATGGATTCAGTGGGTACAATCAGATTCAGATCGAAGAAGAAGACTAGGACAAAACGATGTTCACCTATCCATGGGGAATGTTTTCTTATAGAGTGTTACCCTTCGATTTATGCATGCACTACCAACCACCTTTCAGAGGGTGATGCTTAGCATATTCTTATATATTATGGGAGAGGCAGTTGAGGTATATATGGATGACTTCACTATTTATGGGGAAACATTTGAAGAAGCAATGACGAATTTGGAATGAGTACTCCAAAGGTGCGAAGAGAACAACTTATCTCTCACGATGAAAAGTGCTTCATGATGATGCATGAGGGCATAGTCTTTGGGACATCATCTCTCGGTAGAGGGAATTAAATTTGATCAAAAGAAAATAGAAGTCATCAAAGACTTACCCAACCCAAAAACATAGAGGGAAGTAAGGAGTTTTCTCGGCTCTATCGGGTACTACAGGCAATTTATCACCGATTTCAGTAAGATCACAAAACCGTTGCACACCCTGCTAGATGAAGGACGTAGAGTTCATCTGGATAGAGGACTATGAGCAAGAATTTCAGACGTTGAAGGAGAAGCTAATTTTTACCCCAGTTTTTTAGGGCCTAAATTGGGCTATCATATTTCATATATATTGTGATGCATCCAATAATGTAATTGGATAAGTCCTTGGGCATAAGGATGGTAAGGAGTTCTACGCCATTTATTATGTCAACAAAAACTTAGCAGGGGATAGAGCTCAACTACACAGTAACAAAAAAATAATTCCTCATAGTTGTGCATGCCATCAATAAATTCTACCACTATATCACTGGGTACAAGGTGTTCGTTCACACGGACCATGCGGCCATCAGGTACCTAATGAGTAAACCAATGATCAGTGGTAGGATCATTAGGTGGCTTTTGCTGCTATAGGAGTTTGACATTACCATAGTTGACAAGCCCAGGAAGGATAACGTAGTCATGGACTTCCTATCCAAGCTAATACCAACAGACCACGCAGTGGTAGAGGACCAATTTCTGGATGAACATTTGTTCGTCATCAGTGAACAGACACCGTGGTATGCAGACATCACCAACTATTTGGCCATCGATATAATATCCCCTACTATTTCATACAAAGATAAGCAAGGGGTGATTGAAAAGAGAGCTTCCTTTCAATGGATTGATGACCTCCTATTCAAAATATGGCCCGACCAGGTCATGAGGAGGTGCGTAGCAGAGCATGAGATTTTGGAGATACTCAAGGCATGTCACAATGAGCCATGTGGAGGGCATTTTTTAGGGAGAAGGACTACGTATAAAGTGTTATATACTAGGTATTTTTGGCCCACTTTGTTCAAATATGCAGCCACATACGCTAGCAGGTGTGATGAATGCCATAGAATGGGTAGGATGACCCATAGGGATGAAATACCCCTTCAACCTCACGTGCATATAGAGCCCTTTGATAAGTGGGGCATGGATTTTATGGGACCCATAAACCCACCTTTGGCTAGGAGGAGATATATCCTAGTCTTCACAAACTACATTACTAAATGGATTGAAGTCCAGGCACTGAGGGATTCCAAGGAAGGGACAATGGCTGAATTCCTATTTGCCCATATTTTTATGAGGTTTGGGGTGCCCAAGGAAATTACAATGGACCAAGGACCCCAATTTACCTCCAGGATAATTGAGGAGTTGATGGAGCAATACAGGGTTTGGCACAATAGGACTACCCCCTACCATCCACAAGCGAACGGCTAGGTGGAAGTGACCAACAGGGAAATTGAGAACATCCTGATGAAAACCTTGTAGCAGCATAGAAAGGATTGAGCTACAAGATTTTCGAAGGTAGTGTGGGCGTATAATACAACATGGAAATCAACCATAGGCTTTACCCCCTTCCATATGGTATATGGGAAGGATGCAATGATGCCCATCGAGTTCAAGGTTAAGATGCTCAGAACGATGGTAGAACTAGACCTGAGCCTAGATGAAGCACAAAAGGAAAAAATTCGATAGATGAACTATATGGATGAATTTCGAATGGACGCCCTATAGAGAAGATAAATCATGCAAATGCAAAGGAAGTAATGGCATAACCGCCACATTAAAATGAAATAATTCAAAGAAGGGGATTGGGTACTATTGTATGATTCCAGGTTCCAGGAATGAAAGGGAAAACTGATGCAAAGGTGGATGGGACCGTATGAAGTGGTGGAAATCATCAAAAATGGTGTCATGCGCATCAAGACAATTTACGGTAGCAACACCATTCTAACAGCTAATGACCACTGGTTGCACCCGTACAACATGTCCAAAATCTTATTGGTGAAGTCCAGAGCAGGCATGGGGGAGACCCCATCCAAGTAAATTTTTCTAGAGTTCTCAACAACATGGTGGACGTAGAGGTGTCCACCAAAAATAAGTTAGCATAGTTTCCTATTTTTTTAGATTACAATGTGTTTTGCAGGAACAATGCCCGCATGCAAGCTATAGGTATCCTAAGATCTAGGGAATAATAGGCGTGGAAGGATTTTAACTGCATATTTTTTATTTTATTTCTTGTTTTTATTTTGTAGGGAAATAACCTGATTTATCAAATAGTAGGCATCTTGGGTAACAAATCCTAGACCAGCTCAACATCCATGAACCTACATGTTTAGGAAATTTTGATCCAAGCATGGAGTGGGCACCAATTCCCCACAAAGGAAAAATTATGCACCCCCATGCCTAGATGAAGTAGACATCGACGTTGTATGAAGAGAATTTTTAGGAGGCTTGATCAACCTCGCATCAATAAACACGTCAACCGCTACTAACTTTTTAGGTGGGAGGATGACAAACCCTAGAATGGAGGCACCTTACTCTGAAGGAGGCACCTTACTCTAGTGCCTTACCCGAAAGGGAGGCACCTTACTCTGGCACCTTACTCTAGAAGAGAGGCACCTTACTCCAAAATGGAAGCACCTTACTCTGGCGCCTTACTCCGAAATAGAGGCACCTTACTCTGGTGCCTTACCCCGAAAGGGAGGCACCTTACTCCACCAAGGAGGCACCACCTCGGAGATGTTCTTTCACTCAAATATATATATATATATATATATATATATTTCAGGGAGGCACCTTACTCCGTGCCTCTCCAAAGGGAGGTGCCCTTACTCCGGTGCCTTACTCCAGAAGGGAGGCACCTTACTCTGGCGCCTTACTCCGGAAGGGAGGTGCCTTACTCCACCAAGGAGGCACCACCCTGGAGGTGTTCCAAAAAAATAGGATTTGTTAAAGTGCCATGATGTTATCCATAAAATGGTAAGGAAGAAAAATTATGATGATCAACTAGCACCTTACTCCGGTGCCTTACTGAGGTAGGCACCTTACTCAAGTAGGCGCCTTACTGAGGTAGGCTCCTTACTGAGGTAGGCACCTTACTGAGGTAGGCGCCTTATTGAGGTAGGTGCCTTACTAAGGTAGGCGCCTTACTATGGCGCCTTACTAAAGAAGGCACCAAGCAGGCACCTTACTCAAGTAGGCGCCTCGATCGACTCAAAAGCACATGCACAACTTGGAAGTACATGGAGCAACCAAAGCCAACACCATCATCTCATGTGATGGAAATCTTAAAGCACCCAAAAATATTTTAAAATTATTGGACAGGATAGCTGCACATCCCAAGGCCAACCATCGAGGAGATATGCATCCCAACCTGAACCAATAGGATCCACCACATTTTCAGCGTAGGACCTCGAGCGAACTAGAATTGCAGCACCCAAGGTGACGTAATCAGCACATGGGAAATATATTATCGAGTACCAAATTAGCATACTCCATGTAGCATGAAATGACCAATCAGGTATGCGCATGATTTATTTTAAATATATATGTAATTTTTCATATGATATGCTTCTCTAAAAATAATATCAATGCAAGAATTGAATTCACCCCTCATGCCTAATACGTCATATAGGAAATAAATTCTGGTGGCGTACCCTACCAATCCAAGGTGAAAACAATTTCCAGAGTTAGGTGCCTGAGTCTATAAGAAGGCACCTTACTAAGAATAGGGCATCAAGCCAGTCAAAATCAGTAGAGATCTCACCATGGGAGGATGTTCGAAGAATCATGCACTCAAAAATCATGAGCCCAGTGGCACTGAGGGGATTAGGGGAGAAGTCCACAACTAGTTCGAAGTGGTCGGGTGGATGAATTATTGTCGCCTGGTCAGCCAAGACCAGGACATAGAGGCAACAAAGGAATTTGTTACCGTTGTGAGTAGAGGAGTTGCCCGATTGCACGGACTGGAGATTCCAGTCACCCTAGAGCACATTGCTCATGTCACCAGTCTCCCTCTCATTGGGGAATGCACATACAAGGATGGCATGACAAAATAGTGCGCAAAATTATTTCTTGGATAGAGGAACATCCGATGCGACCATGGGGGGCTCCCAAAACAAGGACTCTCGATGCACCTAAGGAAGCTCTTTGAGTAGGTTGTGAGATACTTCACATGCACAGGGAAGTATTCACACTTGAACGTAAACCATATGTAGTTCTTGAACCACCTGGTGCATGGGCGAGAAATTAACATCCTGTTCTACTTGGAAAATGCCCTATAGGATGAGGCATCGAGATACCAGCAAGGGGTGACCTCTGCCCTAGACCACCATGGGCTAATTACAACCCTGATACACCACGTGGAGGAGCACAAGGGAAGCTCATTAGTGGTAAGGGCTGAACACTATGGTGTGCAAGAGTAGGTGGAGGATGAAGCAGAGCAAGAGGCCAAATTACAAGAAGTGACCGAAGAATAAGGGGCCAAATATTTTGATGCACAGGAGTAAGTGGTATCAAAGGCTGAGTATGAGATCAAATTGAAGGGAATACCCAAAGGAGAACAACCCCAAAATTCACTAGATGTTGTAGAGGAGGGGTATATTTCTCTACCCAATTATATGAAGGATAGGTCAAAATCCTCCAATATCGAACCCACAACATGATGGACAAAGCACATATGTGGTTGGAGATGCCTGTAGTGTCTAATCCTCTCGAGTGAGGAAGAAGAGGAAGATGCAGAGCTTGGATTCATGGCCTAAACCCTACAAAATTTGGTCACTCATAGTCCACAAGACCCATAATATTTGGCAAGCCTACAACAGCAGTTTGAGGTGCCAATAGGAGAGGGCCGCACTAGATAGAATAAGAATTTCATGATGTAGGCATTGTTCAAGGAGTATAAGGAGATGATGGTGAGAAATATTCAGAGGTAGGAGGCCAACATCACCCAATTACAGTAGCTAATCCAGCAACTCAAGGCATAAAACCAGCAGCTATAGATTAGGGCGATCGAGAAGCATATTGGGCAATTGAGGTTCCCACAAACTCTCCAACCTCACTAGAGAGGGTATTCTCATTAGGGATAGTCAAGTTAAACACTTGAAATGAGGAAATCAAGGTAGGAGAGGGTTCGTGCACCTCTAATAGAGCGACTACAGAGGAATAGGGGAATTCTATTTTTCAAATAGAAACCCCTATTATTAACATTGATGATGATGAGGAGCCTTCAAGGCAGAGCCAAGGGCAAAACCTTGAACTAGAGGTCAAGAAGGACTCTTCAGAGCGTCAGGAACCCAAAATTGAGGGGCCATAACCTGAAGAACCAGAGGAGTAGGCATTAGGCATGACCAGAAAATAAAGGAGACAACTACAGGGGACCTAAGACCAGAAGAGCAGATTCTCGAATCTTCTAACAGGGAGGCATCTCCCATGAGAAAGGAAGATATCCCCATGTAGGCCATCGCTATACCAAACATAAGGAAAGGGAAGGCACCTCAAACATCATAGAAGAGGGTCAAAAGAAAGGCCAAAGTTACATTCATCGAACCAAACCCCCACTCGGATGAATAATGGGAAGAAGGCATGCAGGCCTTCACCAAATGAAAATAAAAATTTGAAAAGATCCATGAGGAGTTCGAGGTGGCAAAGGCAGCTAGGAAAGCTACCAAGAAGGCTGAAAGAGGGCTTGGTATCTATGTGGACCTTGCTATGGACGACAAATTTTGAGAAATCTATGGTTCATCATAGGGCCGACCTTCCAAGATGAGGAAATGGTTGGAAAGATGAGGGATATACGGACCAGAGGCAGATGTAGTAGAAATTGTAGAGTAAAATGCTGGTCTCACCCCAAAAGAACTTTGGTTGTACAAGGCTAGCATGGTCGTTCATAAGAGGGACAATTTTGACATTCCCTTCATAGAGTTACGTCCTCAACTCGCTAACTTGTGGCAGGAAGCAGAGGTGGCCTTACAAAAGGGAGAAACGACTATGGTAGTAGTTCCCAGCATAGGTGATGGGCCAAGCATGACAGAAAGGCATAGCTAGTGCACTAGAAAGCTAGTGTAGAATGAAGTCCAACCCAGTACAATCGAAATCCAACATAGCCAAAGGTCAACACAACCTAAGAATGCCCCGTAATAAACCAGTACCCCACAACAAAAACAAAAGCCTCATACTGAAGGGAAAGCCAAGGCCACTAGTAAGAAAAATAAATAGGGAGAAGTGGCCTATGAGAAGGAGATAATTATCGATTTTGGGTGCCACGAGGGCATGGCACATATTAGGCTTAGGGGGATGATGAGCACCAAAATATGCTCATATTTTTGTATAAGTACTAATGGTTTTTGTGTGAAAATATATCATGAGTTGTATATTTTTATGAAACATTATGTATTTATTTAATGAAATCATGTGTATTATCTAATTTGTGCGTGAAGTGTGTTTTGTGTAGTTATTCGCCTGATTTTGTCATCTTTTGCTCAATCGAGGTCCTACATGAACCTGGCATGATTCCACTCAAATAGACTAAGGCATACTGAAGTAGGCGCCTTACTCAAGTAGGCTCCTTACTGAGGTAGGTGCCTTACTCAAGTAGGCGCCTTACTCAAGTAGGCACCTTACTGAGGTAGGTGCCTTACTAAGGTAGGCACCTTACTCAAGTAGGTGCCTTACTCAAGCAATCGCCCAGATTATGTGTGTTGACCAAACAGTTGGAGAAGGACCCCGTTGATGACTGTTCCACGTCATCTATAGGAAATCATTGAATGAGCGAGTTGTACCAATCGGATTGGATGAACACGTAACCACTCACGAAGCAGAACCGTAACGAAGCAAAAATCATTCGATTACCATGAAATGATGCAAGAGTTGATTATCGCGTGCCGATTACAGTAACTGAACTATCATAGTTCAGAATGTAACCGGGACACTTGTTTTAACATAACTGCAACAGGAAGTCTTGTGTGTGTTATATAAACACATGGACTTCTCTGTAGTAGAGGAGAGACATTATTTCATAGAATATTATCGCATGTAATATTTCACTGCACTGTTAATAAAATCTTGAGCATTCTTTATTTACACATTGTCTTCATGATTTTTTGGGCAGGATCTACTGGAGCTCGGGCCCACTCCAAGCTAGTATTCCTCCCCTACTCTTAGTTATTTTCATAGGTTTAATTATGCATGATAGTATGTTTATTTCTTAGATTAAATTTATCTGCTTTCGAATGGTGTGCTTTTTAATTACATGGGTGTATTTACAGCTTTCAGAGTGGTGTGTTTATCTTTACGTATTTTATTTATGCATGAGCTTTATTGGTGTGGACAAATAAATTGTTGTTTTACAAACACCCCCAATGATAGTTGAATGGATTTATCTCAAAAACGGTAGTGTGAGTAGTCTCAACCGTGGAACTTCAAAAGTCTACGAGCTCCCTAGTTTGACAATTTAAATGCAAGCGTTGTGACATATATAGGATAAATTTAACCAGTGTTTGGCACCCAACACTTCCCAAGTTTACCTAGGGTAGGTGGAGGATTCAAGATTGAAGGAGGGACAATATCTTGCACTATACGATTTCTATTATCACTCAAAAGTTAAGCAATATTGGTCATCAAATCCTATATTTTTTTAGTTGTTTCTCTCTTAAATGTCTTCATTTGCTTCTATGTATCATGCACATGACTATCTCGTTGATAAGTCAAATTTTCCCCAAGATTCTTCATATACATAGATAAAAAAAATTATGAGGCTTAGAATGGGCATGTGATTTTGGGAGGTGTGTTTTGCATGCATTGTTCATGTTTTTAGTTACTTTTTTGCAATCACCATATTAAGTGATGTTTGCAATTCACTGCATCTCTTGTCATCACTTCTTAATTCAGATGCTTCCAAAACCTTTTGGAACACTATGAAAGACCTATAAGGTTTATCAAAGTCAATATTAGAGTATTTTTCTCACTTATAGTCTCTATTCATCCTATCTCTAATTTGGAATTCATGATCATGATTAAGTGCCAGATAATGAACAGGATAATTTCCATAAACAATGGCTTGGGTGAGATCCTCTTCTACTTTTTGGAATGTTAGAACTGTTAGCTTTTGATGCTATAAACTTAAAACTTAAAACAAAATAACGAGAAGATCTAAAATAAAGTTGTAGGATGAAATATAAGATAATGGTAATATTTTAAACATATAAAACTTGGTAAATAATTTTTGCAACAACTCATAAAATAGCCACTAATAAATGCTCACGAAAATAGTATTCTCATATAGAATAAAGATCTTCAATACACCATACTTCCACACACTCTCACTCTACATTTCTCTCTCTCTCTCTCTCTCTCACTCACACACACATAGACATATATAATGGAATGTGACTCTTCATATGGAGTACTCTTGGCCTTCACTCTTCTTGAAACTCTTCATCTTCCTACTCTATGGACTCATGTGCACATGGACTATTATGCACATTTACATTACCAAAATACTTTGCACACTCTAATAATACTTGTGCATTTATTACATTGCATAAAGTAAATACTCACACTCTAATCTAAGACACTCTCCTAATCTAAATATGTACCCAAGGTGGTACATTAGCATGTATCAAATAATGTAATATACTCTAACACCCCCTGTATTACATTATTTGGTTATTGAAGACTTTAGTCTTCAATATGGATCTTCATGTTTCATAAGTCCTTCAACTTGATCAGGTTCTTGTTCTTCTTCTTTAATCTATAGATGACCAAGTAATCCATAGTATTGTTGTCCTCTCATCTTTCTCATTTTGAATCTTTGATTTACCTATCGACTTTTATGATAAATATGTTTTCCAATTCTTGCAATTTGTTCCTTAGAGAATCCATTAGTGTTGTTTTGAACTACAATAATATCTTATGAAATCCCAATTGAGTCTAAAGCATATATATCATTGTAAAGTGATCCTGTAGCTTCTATCTCATTTTGATTTATAATGAGACACTTATTGACTCCATTTATATATCTAAAATCAATCATCCTTTTGCTCTCAACCAATTTGGCTATTGAAATAAGATTTGATGTTAATCCAGGAACATACATTACATCATGTAACAAAATATTTGGAAAATATGTACTAGGTGTTACACACCCATATCCATGCACAAGATAGGTTTTTCCATCTGCAATTTTCAACCCAAGATTGTTTGTGACTTCAAGGCAATCAAACCATTGTAAATTTCCTATCATGTGATGACTTGCACTAGAATCAATAAACCAAAGGTCTTTACCATTTTGACTTGTAGAATTATTTGTGCTTGAAGTAATTTTACATTTTTGATATGAAGTATTGTATGGACTTTGATCTTGGATCCTTTCATAATGTGCTTTGTGATGATATGTTCCTCTTGCTAGCTTATCCATTACTATCTTCAAAAATAGTTTTATTGTTGTATTCCTTATGTCTCCCTAGTGTTTGGATGAAATACAAAATATCTTATGTTATAACCTTATATCTCCAAATCTTGAATATTTTGAATATAATAATCAACTTTGATGAAATATTTTCAACTTCTAACTTTGAGTTGAATTTGAGTATATGATCAACTACTATTTTTGATGAAACTTCAAATCTCAAATTTTGTAGAATATCTTATATTTTCTAATGTTTGGATGACAATATTCAACTTCTATTCTTCAAGATAAATATCTTATTTCTCCCAATATATGAATAACAATCAATAATTTTGATAAAGGTTTCTATTCTTCAAATCTCTAGGTTGAATACCTTTTATCTCCCAAATTTCAATAATATAATTTCTCAATTCTAAATTTCCCAAAATCTAATTTGATGTTGAAATCCTTATAGCTCCCAAATAAGAAATTTAGAAATTCTATGATATTTGCAAGTTTTGTATTCCTAATTTGATGTTGAACTCCTTATTTCTCCAAAATTATCAATTTGCAAATATTTCAAATTCTTTTTCAAACTCAAATAATCAAATTACAAAACTTCAAAATAATTTCTCAAATCTTCAAATCAATTTTCAAATTCTTCATAAAGCTTTTCAAATAGCAATAATAAAATTTCTATTCTTTGTTTTTCATTCATAAACCTTATATCTCCAATAACATTAATCAATCAATGTGAAAAACTTATAAATCAACTTCAATATTTCATAAATTATAAAATATTCCTTATTACTCCAATCCTTTGTATAAATCAAATAGTAAACTTGAGAATTTACCTCAATAATATGGATGCACGCTATTCTAGGAAAAATACTATGTCTTCACTGTTGAATAGTCAACAATATTCCTTGTTGCAAGGTGCTCTCTCGATTCTGCAACCCAAACTTCATTCCAAATGATCTCTCCTTGTGCTAATTTTGGCCCATGCAATAAATGATGATTCCAAAATGCTTTGACTCCTTTCAAATATGTTTGGCGCTCTTCTATTTCAAGTGCCAAGTGGCACGTAAATGCTTTTCCTCTTCTACAATGTTCTTTGGTGCTCTAAGTTGTTGTCCTTCCCATAACACTTGGTTGGAAATATTTTCAAACTCTGGTAGGTTACATTCAATGATTTTGTAACATCCTGGGTATTACATTCCTTGCAATACCAAGTGGTAAATAAACTCTACACCTCCTCAAATGAGCACTCTTTCTTTTGATAACGCTCCACTTCTTCTTTGCAATATGTTTGATAACACTCCACTTCTTTTCAATGTATTCCAACGTACTATAGCGCTTGGCCTTCTACATTCTCTCTTCTCCTTTGATGTTTGGATTTCTAGGTTCTCCTTTGTGCAATGTGGTGGCTCTTCCAATGGCTTTGCAATCTCCTCCATCTAATGTGGTGGCTCTTCCAATGGCCTCTCCTCTCACGGTGGTGCAACCACAACTTGGGTGGCTTTTCTTCAATACGGTGGCACCTCCTTGGCTTCTTTCTCAATCGAATGGTGGCTTCTTCTTTCCAACATGGTGGCTCCTCCACCTTTGCTTGGTGATGGCTTCTTCTCACTCCTATTCACCACTATTTGCTATAGCTATGATTGTGTTTCTTTTGGTGTCTTTAGACACTCTAAATCTACCTTACTCTTGTGCACTATTCGATCTCCTTTTGCTTTAATAATACTGCACTTCGTTGGCTTACTAAAAACAACATTCACTATATAACTTCTTCTCCTTATTACTCCTATTCCAAGCAATCTCTAACTTCTCTTTTGTTGTTATATTTTGTAGGTTCTAGGACGTCTCCTTCCTTGGCTTGGAAATAATATACTTAGAGTTCTCTTTTCCTGATTTTAACTCTAAAAATATGGTGCTAAATAAACTTGAATTAAATCAACTTTTTCATAAAAATGAAATACTCTTTTATGCACCTAATTTCAAACCTTTTTGGTCTTCTTTTGTAGCTTACCTCTTTGCCTTTCTTGCTACTTAAACTTGTTGTTCTAGACCTTCAAATTTGTAGCCTTAGCTTGCTGCCCAAAAATCTGATTTTTGCAGCTTTAATTCCTTTTACTTTGTTGCTCCAAAATATCTAAAACTTGCAGCTCTTAACTCTTCTTCAAATTTTGTCTCAATATCTAAAACTTGTAGCAAATGTTGTATGCAACCTTTTCGCTGTCCAAAAATTATCTCTAACTCCTTTTAAAATGCTACCCAATAACTCTGAAATTCACAGCTATACTCCTCTTCAAAATACTTCCCAAATCATTGTCTTCTTGTTGTCCAAAAATTCTACAATTTGCAGCTTCAATTGCTGCCAAATATTCCTTCTCTTTGCTGTCCAAAGCTCTCTCAAATCTACCTCAAAATTCTTCAAATCGTAGCTCTACTATCTCCCTCTAATGCTGCCCAAAATTTCTCCAATTTGCTACCTTAGTTTGTTGTCAAGCCTTCCTTCAATTGGCTGTTCAAGGGCACTTCAAAATCTGCCCAAATATTCTCCAATTTGCAGCTCTATGTCACCTTCAATTTTTTGTCTTGTGACCCTTCAACTTCTATCATGAAAATCAACAATCTTCTCCTCCATAAATCAGCCTTCAAATTCTTAATGGCTATCTTCAAATTTCTCAAATTGGTGGCCTCTTCTATCTTCTTTCTCCTCCTTAGCTCTCGCTGAATTTTATCTTCAAATCTGGCCTCTTTTGGCCTCTTCTTCAAGAATCTAAATGTCTTGAAGTCTTCAAAAATACTTTCTCAAATTTGGCAAACTTCTTGCCAAAAATCTTCTCCTTGAATCAGTTTCACAAATCCTTTTGGGCTTGTTGTTAATTGACAATAATTTTCCCAATTTTTATGTGATTACCTCTTTTCAGGAGCTTCTTCTTCTTGCAATCTTCTTCCCCAAACTTTCTTCAAATCTTCTCCAATGGCCACTTCTTCAACTTCTTCAATAGGGCTTCTCTAGCCTTCTTCTTTCTCCTTCCAAATTTGCTTGAGACCTCTTCTCTTGGGTCTTCAAATTTTGCAACTCTTCAATTGGACCTTTTCTTAGTCCTCCTCTATCTTCTTTCTCAAATCTTCAATGGGGACCTCTTCTCTCGGGTCTCCTCCTTCTCAATATTCAATGGGGCTTCTCTAGCCTCTTTCTTCAATCTTCAATCTACAACCTTCAATCTTCAATGGGGACCTCTTTCTTGGGTCTCCTCAATATTCAATCTTCTATATTCTATAGGGACCTCTTTCTTGGGTCTCCTCAATATTCAATATCTACTCTCTTGCTACAACTCAAAAAACTAATCCCTACAATCAAATATATCCAAAATTCCAAAAATCTGAAATCAATAAACTTCACTAGTTGTTCTTCAAACTAGTGGAAAAGAAATCTATGTTGAGTCCTAGTCTTCACGAGTTTTTCTGCAACTCTATGGAAAGACTCTAGCCAAATTGCAACTTTCAAATTCTACAAATGAAATCTCCCTATCTCCTCTCAATCTCTCTTGTGGCTCTCCCTATCTCCTATCAATCTCCCTTGTGGCTCTGATACCACTGTTAGCTTTTGATGCTATAAACTTAAAGCAAAATAACTAGAAGATCTAAAATAAAGTTGCAGGATGAAATATAAGATAATGGCAATATTCTAAACATATAAAACTCATAAATAACTTCTGCAACAACTCATAAAATAGCCACTAATAAATGCTCACAAAAATAGTATTCTCATATAGAATAAAGATCTCCAATACACCATACTTCCACACACTCTCACTCTACATTATGTCTCACACACACACATAGACATATATATAATGGAATGTGACTCTTCATATGGAGTACTCTTGGCCTTCACTCTTCTTGAGACTCTTCATCTTCCTACTCTATGGACTCATGTGCACATGGACTATTATGCACATTTACATTACCAAAATACTTTGCACACTCTAATAATACTTGTGCATTTATTACATTGCATAAAGTAAATACTCACACTCTAATCTAAGACACTCTCCTAATCTAAAGATGTACCCAAGGTGGTACATTAGCATGTACCAAATAATGTAATATACTCTAATAGGAACTTACTTCTTATTGGACCTAGTAGTCATTCCAAAGCCCTTGGAAGAAGTAGGAGACACAAGGGAAAGTAGAAAATCTACTCAAGGATAACTATGGTTTTACCAAAATTCTATCACTAAGCAATTCAACTACAAAGACCTTTACAACAATACAAAATTAGATTTCAAAGAAGACCTAAAAAAAAGAGGAAATTTATGATATGATAATTTAGATTTCAACTAAGAGCAACTACCAAAACAAAACCTATGGCAACAAAACCACTAAATTCTAGAGGCTAAAAATAGAAAACAAATAGTCTTAGAACATTGAGATCACCAAAATATTTACAAGAAAAAGAGGATATCTCATTTAATTATACTAATTAAATAAGATAAATCAAAAGATGCTTAAACTAAGATAGTAAAGCAATAATCTAACAAGTAGAGATGGAACTATCTTAATTCAAGTAGAGAATGAAGTAATGCATTCAAGAGTACACTACATTAAGATTATCCACAAAATATGAAAGCTAGGGCTAATTCTAATACAGTAAAAACAATACTTGACACTTAGGGCATCAAGAACCAAAACATCTCATAATAAGCATAATAAAATACTCATTCCTATTCTATCTTATTTAGAACATCATCATACTAAGAAAGGAGAAATTACACTTGCACTATATGCAAATGGTATGATATCCCTCAGAAATTAGTCCTCGAGTAGCATTTATTGACCTTTGGCTACAAATCCTAGTAGACCATCTTGTCCTACTTTGTGGAAGGAAGTACCTAGTGGTTGATGTATTTGGTTGTACCTACAAGAAGAAGAGAGAGAGAGAGATAAAGAGAAAGTCATGTATCATGGTAAATGGATAAAGGGTAAAGTATTTTTTAACTTCCACAAGGTCATAGGTTATATGAGATAAATATTGTTTACCCTAATTTATGGTTACCCCAACCATATTCAAGTTACTGAAGCATGGGGGTATAATCCTACCCCCCATAAGATTTGAACCTTAGGCCTTTATTCAATGTTCTAAAGTCTTTGGTGTTAGGCTACTCATGCTATACACCATGATTCAATAACCAAAGTATGATTAGGTATAACCATATATTGGGATAAATAATTTCTATAGCAATAGAGGTAAAGAGCTAAGAGCAATGTCAACAAGAGTATAAAAATGATAGAAAAATATTTTATAGATGTTTGGTGGGAAAATGAGGGGTAAAATAGATATTTATAGTGGAACAAATAAATAACTTTTACTTTTGAATTTAGTGATTAAATTTCACTTTTAAAAGCCATAAAATCATAACCATTAGTTCAAATAATGTGACTTTCAAACCCTAGATGTAAAAACATGCTAGAATTATGAGTGTACATCAAAAAACCTAAAATTTGATTGATGACTAAGCTTCCCACTTAAAGTGATGGTCTTGGCACTATCAATTTTAGGTTGCATGCTATTTGGATACATGTGTAATCAGGTCCCTTAATCATAACTCTATCTTTATTTTAGGATTTTGAGAAAGTTAACAAACCAAAACATTTGAGAGAAGGTAGCAAAAAAGCAACAGCTAGGTGAAGAAAGGGAACTAAAAGCACCATCCAGGATGGATTATTGTCATCCTACCTAAAGACTAACAAATTTATTCCACCCCTATCCCATATATAGGAATATGAGACTCTCCACCACCTACAAATTCAGCTATTAATGTTCTTATTACAAATACAAATTTTGTTGTCTTCAAGTTATAATTTCTTAAATGTTTAGTGAAAGAAAGAATTTCATGTTGAATAAAGAGGTTATATTATTTATTTATTAGCTTATATAGAAAATAATGTACTCAACATAAACAAACCATTTCTATTTTCTCATTCTATTTTATATTGATTTATTCATGAAGAGAGAGTTCACAAAAGATAATGCCCTCTTTCATATTAAGTGAGTTGCATTTGATATATGCTATTAACCTAATCGAATTTGAGGCGTACTTGAAATTAGAAGACAGAAATAGAAAATAATAATTACTTCTAATTCATTAATAAAAAATTAATTATGACCAAATTGGTTGTTGAGGACAAGACTAAAAGCTGACTATGAATCACTCTACCTCTAATCTATAGATTGATTTCAGTCTTATTACAATGGAGATAAATGAATTCTAGAAAAATATCTACCTTTCAACCAATGTTAGAAACTAAATTCACAAATGATATAATAATTTTAAGCTATTTGTAATGTACCTCCCTAAGAATATCAATTATTTATAGATCAAATCCATGGTAATACTTAAAATGTTATGTTAAAAGGTGTAGCTTCAAATGCACTCTCTCAATTGGCTTGGAATGAAACTTTTAGGTTGTGCTTCCTTTTACTCAGACTAAGTTAACTTGATGACATGTGCCCTCTTGGATAATACATTACTATTTTTTATTTGCTTATGAGCATTATCTCATATGCTAGAAGAAACATTTTCTGACTTAGGAGTCAAATAGAAACCTTACTCTTTTGGAGATTTGTGGATTTGTCTACGGAGGGATCCTTTTTATAAAAGCTATGGATTTGTATGTGGGATCCATCTATTGAACATATATGGACTTGCCTAATGAAGGTTCAATATTTCAAAGATATGTGGACATGTGTATTGAGGGTCTGATTTTCTAGAGATGTGTGGACATGTGACTTTTTGGAAATATTGTGAGGCTCCAAGTGAGAAGGGTTTCATTTTTTGGAGATCTATGTATCTGTCTACTTAGGGTTCTATTTTTTGAAGATCTATGGATTTGTGTGCTAAGGGATCCATTTTTTGAAGAGTTGTGGACTTGTCTACTGAGGGTTCCATATTTTGGAGCTTATGAATGTAATGATATTATATTTTGTGGTTGTGTTAGAGTATGTTTCATGCTTATGCACCAGAATAAACTAAATATCTGATGCAATGAATTTACTAAAGTTTTGGCAGTTTTGATATAGTTGTTCATAGTAGTGGGATGTTGTTCTAAGAGTGTATATGAATATTTTAGTATGTATTAAAGTTTTTGGGAAGAGGAAAACCAAAATATAAGATTGAATAGACCAGTGTAGGCTTGTAAAAGGGTTCAAGATCTTTCAAAAACCTTGTTTTACCAATATAAAAAAATAGAAACATTACTCAATAAGATAAAATTCTTGACTCTAATTTATCGTGATCAATTGACAAAAAAGGAATATATGGCAATGACAAGAAAGTTAAACTTGTCATGACTAAACTAGCTTACACTACCAAAACTTTATCCAAATTTTTTTGTTAGGATGAAAACCTATAACACGATGTTAAAAAGATAGCATTTTATTGATCATTAGGTGTCAATGGTGCACCATTCTAACAATATACTAAGTGTATATTTATCTTTCAAAAAATGCTACTACTTCTCTTCATACTTGAGCCATAATTTTATGTTATCACCTTCTTGCTATAAGTTAAATTATGTAACATCATTATACATTCTTGATTTTATAGGATACTGCTTGTACACTTATCATGCAATGAATGCTACTATTATTCTCCATACTTGAGCCATCATTTTACATTATTATCTTCTCGATATAAGTTAACTTCTTGTATATTATTATGCATTCTTTATTTTCTTGTCATTTTTAATGTTATTATTTAAAATTATAATATATTCTTCCTAGTAGAATTATTAATATTATATGCTTATAAACTTTTAAAAACTATCTTACAATTGTGTAAACCCTGCGTGCAATCAAGCAATGGAATAAAATGATAAATTTGGCTACAATCTTCACGAAATGGATGCAAACCCTATGTGCAATCAAGCATTGAAGGAAGAGGGTTGTTCATAGACCATCTCTTTGGTCTGTGAGAAAGCCTTTTCGGTTAGAAGAAATATCTCTTAAGGATCTTTGGGTTCGCGGGTAAATGAACCTTTGCCTATATTAGGATTTTAGAGGATGAATTCGGGTTGGATATGATTTATCATGAAGCACAAATAATTATCTACAAACTCAAGGGCAAAAGACCAAGCTTGGAGGAGATCAAAGAATACATTAAATATTGGTGGACAAATAAAGCATTTCAAGTAACTCTCCTGACCAAAATTTTCTTTTATGTTTCCTTTTCCAATTTAGCGGATGGAGATGAGGTAATGGATTATGATATAATTGGTTTTTTTAACAAAGGGGTGTCTATATAAGACCTTGGACTCCTAGTTTCAACCCATTTATAGAAGTTAATGGCTTCCTAGTCTAGGTGAATATTTATGCTCTCCCTATGGAGTTTTGGGGAGAGAAGATATATACTAAAAAAATATATACTTAATAGCTCTCGTTTTAGAAGAGATTACAGTAATATGGGATGCTTAAACCTTAGCGTGAGTCACATGAGTTTCCAAATCTTTATATATATTAAAAATTTAACTATTTAATTTATTAAAAAATAATAATAATATATATTAAAAATAATAACTTTTATAAAAAAAATATTTAATCTTATATAATCGAAGATCAAAAGTTAATCCCTTTTTAAAGATCACCAAGTCATAAGGCATCCAACAAACTTCTTTAAAAATAAAAAAATTATTATCAGATAATACATTTTTTTATATAGTAATGGTCACTTACACTTGAACTTAATTTTCCTTGATGAGAACTCTAAAATATACTTATTTGTCCAAATAAAATCTCATTAAAATTATGGTGGTATGGATGATAGTATTATTATTTTTTTAATAAGTTATGTGTGGTTTCTATTAGGGGCCATTCTCGATACGAAAACAAAACATTACATTGCTTTCATTGCATTTTTAACAAGTTAATTATATCCAAATTTATCTTTTTATCAGATATATTCTTCATTTATCTTTCTATCAAAGATATTCGTCATCTTCCTCAAATTGCTAAGTTTCCACAATCAACTTCTTTTATATCAAATGCCTTCAAAAATTTAAATTCTCTCAAAATGAAATTCAACATTGCAAACTTCTATATCCAAAAATATCTTGTCTATAACAACCTCATAATTTCTTAATACTTTTTCTAGGGTTTTTATTCATTCCCCTAATATTCCAAGATATTATTTTTATTGTTATTTTTTTATTTTATTTGTGGGTTTAGTCCACTTTTTGTTAACACTTTTGATATTTGTTTTTGTTTTCCCATGTTAATATCTTTTTGTGTTTTTTTTTCTCTTTGTTTTTGCTTCTTGGATCTTCCTCTCTTTTTTCATTCTCAGCAATACTTTCATCTTCATCAATCTCTTCAATCTTCTCACACTACTCATAGTAAGACTTATCATCTTTAGCTTTGCCTTGTTTTGAAGGATTGAAGTGCAAGGAATAACCTCAAAAGCACAATCTTCTTTTTATTTTCCTAAAGACCCTAAAGTGCAAGGATGCTCTTCTGTAGCAATTACCTACTTATTCTGCCCTTAAACCCCTAAATTGTTATGGGTTTCCTCCAACCTCATTTCAATATTATTTTTTTCTTGAAACCTTAAAGTGCAAGGGATAACATCTTCACCACTTTCACTTTTTATACCTAGAGAGGATTCCATACTACTTGAGAAAAATGAAGATGATTTAACAGGAATAAACTTGACCTTTTTTGTTGTCTTTATTTTAGGTTTTATCTCCATATCTTCTTTTGCACCTTTAATTCCTTCTAAACTTGTCAATTGATATTGTCGATAGGATTTATTTACCTCTTCTTTTGGAGTAGAATATCCTTGATTTTATCTAGCTTCTATTATTTCATGATTTCCTTGCTTTGAATTGAAGTTTATTTCATGGCTAGAATTTTGTGTCTCTTTCTTCATAATTTTTACTTTGCAAACTCTTGTCATGTGTCCAATATCAAAATAATTGTGGCAACAAAATGCAATATTTTCATAATCTACTTGTTGATCCCATTCTCTTGATTCAGATTTAATCTAAATGGATTGTGGCAAAGGTTTTGAAATATCCATAGCAACACATATTCGAGTATATATAGCATGCTTTCGCTCCTTAGTTGTTGGTTCTTCCTTGACGAATTACCCTAGGGTGTTTCCAATAATTTTCAATACATCCTTATTTATAAGCTGATATGGAAGTCCAAAAAGCCTAACCCGCACTGGAAGCTTCTTAATAGTTTCTGACTCAACGAAAAAAAATTCATTCCATGGTCTCAAATAAAGTGCATCTATTCCCCTAAACCATGGGCCACCAACCATTATTTTATCCCTAATTTTTGAACTGGAAAATATGATGAGAAAAAACCTTTAGGAAGAAAATTCACAAAATAATTTGAATTCAATCCCCACTTCCACTTGATCCAATTTTGAATCTCCAAAAACCTTAGCCACTATATATGGAACTTACATATTAGCCCTCTACTTTTAAGAACCATTAAATCATGCTCAATCATCTCATCCTTGATACTTACTTCTAGTGTACCATCTGCTACCTAGATCGAACTTGCTAAGTATTCGCTCTTCTACTTATCTCCAACTTGAGCCTTCATACTTCCAACTAGGGCATTTTGATTTCTAGTCAAGGTATCCTAACTTCCCATTAGGGCTTTCAAAAATGAGTTTCCTTCCACAATAGCTAATGGGTCTTGTTCTTGGCTTGCACTCCCTCTTGGTTCGCACTTCCTCTCTGCTTACACTCGCTCTTACTCCCATATTGCACACTTTTGCCTCACACTCGCTCCCGGCTTGCACTCCCTCTTGGCTCACAATTTCTTGTGTCTCTTCTTTTCTCGATATTCCTTCGCTTCAACAATTTTTTGGAAACAATGTTCCACATATTCATGGTAAGGGTTTGAAGCATTGATGCACTCTGGATGAACCTATCGTTCTTTTGCCATGATTGAATCGTGGCTTGCACTCCCTCTTAGTTTGCACTCCCTTTTGGTTTGCACTTCCATCCTCACACTCTCTCCTACCTCGCACTCACTCCTAGCTTGCACTCCCTCTTGGGTCACAATTGCCCTTGTCTCTTCTTTTTCCTTACGTTCATGTTCATTGGCTTCAACAATTTTTTGGAAACAATGTTCCATACATTCATGGTAAGGGTTTGAAGCATTAATGCACTCTGGATGAACTTGTCGCTCTTCTGCCATGATTGAATCTCAGCTCACACTCCCTCTTAGTTCACACTCCCTCTCTGATCTCATTCACTCTCGAATTGTACACTCACTCTGAGTTTGTGCTCGCACTAGTACTTGTTGCCGCACTTGCACTCACTTTTGGTTGCACTCACTCGCACTCGCTTTCGACTGCACTTACTCACACTCGTTGCTGCACTTACTCCTAGATCGCACTCGCACTCGTTACTGCACTTACCCCATGCTAGCACTCGTACTCATTATTGCATATACTCTCGGCTTGCATTTGCACTCACTGCTGCACTTACTCTTTATTTATACTGCTACACACATTTAAAATAATAATATTATTATTATGAATACAAAGTTTTTAATAAGGTTTCGATAATTTTACTTTACCAATTCAATATCTCATATGAAATTATTATTATGAATATAAGGTCTCTATGCACAACAATTAAAGTAACTAGTCACATGAAGCTTTTTAACTCTTATGAGAGAAGCCACCTAAATAGATAATTGATAATCTTCAAAGGAATATTTCTCCGTACTCTCTTGAAAATCCCCAAAGTAATATTTCTCCGTTCAAAGTATTGATTGCCTTGTCACAAATTGTCTCCCCTTAAAAAAGTAAAGAGTAAAGGAAGCCTACCTTGATCAAGGAATTTTGGACTTTCTATTAGGTACGTTTTCTTATTCAATTAATAATACTGCTTTTTCCTTGGCTTTATCTTTGATAATCTTCTTTGTGGTAGGTACTATTGTTTTTCTTCTGGTCAAAGTATTAATTTTTAATATTAAAATAATATTTTTTTAATATAATTCATACTCCTAGGACAAGTACATTTGTGCATTAATAAGTAGCTTTAGTACATGGTATGACCTTCACAGTACATTTGTGCTTAATAAATAGCTTTAGGAGCAGTGAATTGAATTAATGTTGACTTTCATATTTATTTAAATAATTGGTGTTTTAAATTTATTAAAATAATTGATGTTTAATTTTTTTAATTAAAGTTGGTATGAGAAATTTTAATGTGTAGATATTTCATCCCATCTTATAACTTTTTATAAAAATGAGACCTGAACTTATCAATAAAGATCCAATATACAACTACACTCACCCTCTCACAAATAAAATTTATATCTTTAATAATATTATTATTATTTACACTCTGCATAGTGTAGCCAATAGATGGTTCATGACAAAAATAATGATGGTCCTGTGCTTTAATGAGTTCTGGCTTTCATGTGCTGGAAGGCGTACTTGATTTAAAATTAAGTTTCTTTATAGTACTCTGTAATTTAGTTTTTGTTGTTGTTTGAATAATGTTGGTCATCATGCCTTCGTTAAAGGCCGAAGCTTTAAGAATATCATGCAAGTTTATAAGCTACATGGTTGTTTTATTTTGCCTTCAATAATTAAACACATATTTGTGCGAAATTTGATAATTTTTTTAATAAAAATTATTTTTTAATAAGTTTATATTGATTTTTATAAAGGGTTATGTTTTCCTCATTTTAAATAGGGTTGTTTTATTTTGCCTTCAATAATTAAACACATATTTGTGCGAGATTTAATCTTTCAATTTTATAGATAATGTAATTTTTTTAATAAAAATTATTTTTTAATGAGTTTATACTGATTTTTATAAAGGGTTATGTTTTCCTCATTTTAAATAGGATTTGAATTTGGGTTTGATTTTAAAAAGAGGTTAAAAGCCTTTACCACTGTAATAAGTTTGCAGTTACTCAATAAGTTTAAACAGGTTTTAATGAGAGGTCCTTTTCCTCATAGGGAGTCGGGTTTGAACATTAGACCTCTCAAAGAGAGGCTAAAGCCCTTACCACTGCATTAAGCTTGCAGCTATAAATAATTTAAGCTTAAACAAGTTTTTATGAGGGTCTCAATCCTCTCTCACCATACCAAAATTTAAGTTTAAACAAGTTTTTATGAGGGTCTCAATCCTCTCTTACCATACCACTACTGTATCCCTCATGGGTTGGCAAGATGATAATATTGATATACTCTGTTATACTATTAATTTAATTGGGAAGATCCAAGGTTTAAAACATGGCATGTGTGGTTGTATGTTAATCTTTTATTGATATGTTTAGCTCTAAACCTTCCTAAAAATCATAAATAAATAAGATAAAAATGTTCAACCATAAATGAAATATAAAAATTAAGTCATAAAAATTTCTCACGTAACAATTGCAATGTTCACAATCAATAAGGCTGCAGTCAATATTGTTACAACATGTTTTCTTACTTACTTCAGACCACATTTCAACTCTGTATGGACCTTATCAAAGGCCATCGTGAGGTGAGCCGGGACACCTTGAGTTACGAACACCTAACCCTTCTAATGAACAACCCATTTAAAACAGACTAGGTACAACCAATCACATTGTATGTCATTTAGCTTCATGCCTTTTTTAAACCCTTCTTGTTTTAAACCCTTCTTCTTTTTCTTTAAGATTCTAATAAGCTCTGCTAACCAAAGAACATTGTCTATCATTTGAGCTAATGCCATTTTTCCCATTCTTTACTTAAGTATTCCATTCCCTACTACATTGCACTGTAGTAAATGTTGATAGTTATGAGTATCAGTTGAGGGTGTAAAAATTATTGCTTCTGTACTCACCTTTTGTCCTTTTTCAGTTAAATGCTGAAAGCTGCTGCAGAGCACATAGGATGCCACTCTTCTCCTGCCCATGCATGGCCCACCCCACAGAATAACATTTAAAATTAGCTGTTCCTGACAAAATTAACACCACTCTCTTTCACTTGATGTAACAGATCAGGTATTACAGATCAGGTATCACTTGATGTTCCAGAAAACTTTAGTCACTCCCTCGTCTTCAAAGTCTGTAAGCCCTTCCTTTCCATTGACAAAGTAAAATTGCCTGCAACCATCACAAATCAAATGCTATGAACATTGTAAATACAAATCAGTGGTGTCATTCCCTAAGGAGGTCTAGTCACTTCCACTGACTGTCCAAACTGATCTGGGGAACACATCCAATGTATCAATAAAGAAAACAAGTCAGAGCATGACTAAAAACCCCAACAACATGATCTGCATGTTTGCATAAGAATTTGAGAATAAATTAGATTATCTGGCTTTTCAATACTGCTCAGTGACAATGTTTAATGTATAACTAAAAATTGGCTTGTTAATGTCTCCGTCTTTCTTTGGCTTGGGACTTCTAGGTTATAGCTTAATGAAAATGCTGCAAGTTTCAGCAAAATTGTCCAGCCTCTGTTTGATCCCATATCAGACGGTCACAATCATTGAATTGAACTAATAACATTCCAGTTGGGATATGGGTCCTTAATCAGAAAACCAGTACAGAGTCTTGTGATTGAAGAGTGTTGATACAGCCTTGCAAGGATGCTCATAAACTTATTAAACAGATTGCAAGTTGGGCATTCTTGTAACCATTCTATATCCATTGGAAGCATTGACCCCATAATGCAGATTATATTAGTGTAATAGGCATGAAATTAAAATCATTTCCATTATCCTCTAGAAGAGAAAGAGAAAAACAATACAAGGAAAAATGGTTGGGGCAAACCAGTGGATGAAATGTGCTGCCTCATTATTCACACTTTTACAAACTCCACATATGAACTCAACTCTGTATACAAAATAAATATTGAGTGTAAACTATTTTAAGTCTTCTAGCATCTTGGTATTCATAGCAGCATTTCTAGAGCGGTATACAATGGAAAATGGTCCTAGACAGCCTGCAATTCAATACATACGTCCATAAAAGCCTTTCTGATCAAATCATAGTGCTCAGGAGAATTCAAGCTGAAGTAGCAATATAATAGCTCCTCTAGATCAGAATTGCTGGTTTTCATATTGCCCGCCAAAATGATCTCTGTCATGGAGTCCTTGAAGTCCTTGTATGGATTGTAAGAATACTTTACTAGGGCTACACTTCCTTCCAAAGATCTACTGGCAATCTCAGAGGGCAAGCAGGCAGAAAGACTACTAGCAACTCTCCTAGCTCTGTTGTTCTCCATTGACACTTTCTTGGTCTGCTCTTGAACAATGGATACAAATTGCTTATCCTCAAACTTGACATCCACATCTTCTTTAAGTTCACATTTGGGATCACTGCCCTCACTTGTCACGGACGAAAGTTTCTCAATCCATAACAAATTAGAATCCTTTCTCCCATCCTCTCTGCAAAGTTCCCCCTTTTCCTTACCATCAAACCTAACACCCTTCTTTTCAAGGCTATGAGCTTTCTTTTTAAGCCCAAGTTTGGGGTCTGTAATCCTACTTCTCATGCATGCATGCTTCTGCCCCACAAACCCATTGGAGTTTTTTTCACCATCCCCTTCACAAAGCTGCTCCTTTTTTTCTCTGGAATATTCCTTAGACCTGAACCAATCTTGCCCATATTCCTTGACGTCCGACAGAACAAGCAATGCATCTATGCTCTGGGAAAATCTATGCTGGCTGAAATTCTCATCCCCCTTACATTCAGGCCTATAATGGGCCTCCTTGGCTCTTTCATTTGCACGTTTCAAGCTAAGTGATCTGGCCAACATCGATGGTGATGATGATTCCTCATAGCTTTTCGATCTCTCAAATTTTTTATTGGACACCCGTCTAGGCCACACAGTATGATACAGATTTAAGTGTATTCTACCCATCCTCAGACCAAAACATCCACAACACCCAAGTCTCAAATCCTCTTCTTCAGCCTCTTCTCCATTGATCAAAATGCTTCTACATTCATCTTATCAAAACCCAAGTACTAATTCCCCTTCTCCAGCACCATCTACAACAATTGCACTACTTCTACATCCCTCTCCTACCCCACCCTAAAAAGAAGAAAAAGAAAACAAGAACTTCAATGCCCAAGTCTTAAACCCTCTTCTTCAGCATCATGCGCCATTTCCTCTGCATCAAATCAGGGCCATACAATTGCAATTCTCCAATCTCTGGTACATTCCTCTTGCCATATAATCACAAACATCCATCTCATTCTCGTTTGTACACAAGAATTCACAGGACACCATCTAATCTGTCTGATGATATTTTGTTGGTATATGCACACAAAATAGACACCAGGACCAACTACTCTGTAGACCATATTTCTCCTTTGTAGGTATCTACTTCTCACCTGCACCTCCCATTACAAAGGACGTCTCAGTTGCACACATGCAGGATAGCTACGGGTCCAACCAAGGAGATGCTTCCACGTCCACAATAGAAGAAGACATTCTTGCAATTGGCAAATAATAATTAATGATAATAACTACTGAATGCAATGCAATTACCAGCTTTCATGGACCCAATGCCATGTCCTGTTGTATTGAATATACAGCAGCAAGCAGAAGCATCCAACATTTATTGTTGTGCACAAAATCTTGACGCTGCTACCATTCATTCCCCATCATATATCTCTCTGTCTATCTGTCTTCTTAATAATTAGGCCCGAAGTAAATGGATATTACTACATGTAGTGTATTCTATTCAATTTTCAAGCAGATTTACTAATTGTTGGAATGATAATGATTTAATAATATCAAGCTGGACGAACTCCAAAAACTATTTAATACCCATGTAGAGATCATCCTAGTTTATAAGTATTATCGTATCTATTACATAAAATGTTTTTATAAATACTTATATAATTTTTTTTTTCTCCCTCACCCACCCCACTAAGACATTCTGATCTAATAAACCAATCCTCACATTTGATTGAGCGTACAAAAATATACACCAAAACGTCACCCTGGAATCACATGTTGAATAGGAAGCATGAGAGTGTTATGATTCAAATTAACTTTACCTTTCACCATAGGATCACATGTTGAATAGTAAGTATGCTTGTCCAAAATTAAGGACATAGTCTTTGGATTTTCAGAGTCTTTGGATTCTCTTTGTGAAAAACCTATATGTCTTTCTATAGGGTTATTTTAAACTCAAAATTTCATCTTATATAACTTAATCTTTTTTATTTAAAATAAATAAATTATTTTTATTTTTGTTGAAAGTGATTTAATTTTATTAAAAATAATAATAAGAATATAAATTAAAAAATATATGAAAGCACATTTAAAAACCTATGTAAGAAACTAAACCAAGGTTAAATCATCAAGAGATCTATTGTTTACTTTGTAAAACTAGAGCCAAAAAAAATGTTTAGTTTACAAAACTAAAAAACTAGAGTAAAAAAACTCTAAACTGTAAAACTATAACTTTGAGAGATCTAATGTGCAGAATTCCGTGTAAGTAAATCTTTCTAAGTAAACTTAAAGATTGGTTGTTCAGTTGAGACTTTATCATCTTGCTTCTGTTCAAGTAATGACAACAACCCAAAACTGTTGAAACTGTTAGAGTTGACACTCGCCCACCAAAGTTCAGATGGATAAAACTGTTTTTTGGGTAGATTGCCCCCATCTTCTTTTCCCTGTCGAGGACTTCGAGAACGTTGAAACCACACAAAGGGGAGGGATCTTCAGATTTTGCTTCCTTTGTAAGAACCGTTGATTCCATCAATGATGAATCTACATCCAACGACATATCCTTGCCACTAAGATAGTTGTTGGAGGAATCAAAAACATAACTACCCAACTAAAAATTGGTCATAGGAAGTCAATTATTTGGAGTGACATCTTCTTCTGCAAATCCTCTTCTCGGGCTGCGGGAGCACTTTGCGCTATCCGGGGGGAATGTTTTCAAAAATTGACCGGTTGGGAAGACTTTGAAACAACCACTGTTGTAGCCCTTGGGATACAAACATGTTGAGATTAATGAGCCTTATTGTTGGTAATTTCAGTTGGAGGACCAAATTTTTCCTTTTTATACCCTTTTTCTACCAGCATCGACTTGGATTGTGTACCTTTAGAAGCAGTCGAACGCACATTTTTACGCCCTCCCAAAAATGTTCAACCATCCTCCTAAGGCTGAGGAGTGGGCACACTCGGTGTGGTAGGGCTCTACTTGTCCTTGTTATGTGCCCACAAACGTCCAACCATCCTCCTAAGGCTGAAGAGTAGGCACACTCGATGTGGTAGGGCTCTGCTTGTCCCTGTTATGCAACATTAAGGGATAATATTTGATCTTGTGTGCTGAGGATTAACACCAAAAACAAGTGTTAGAAAAATTAATGTAAAGGACCTACTTGAAATAGCAGTGTCACCAACTTCAATGTCAATATTCTCCTTAGGATCTCGAAATATATCAATATCAATGCAAACACATTTTTTATGGCATGCATGGAAAAGTTCGTCCGCCTCCACCAAAATGATTATGCGGTTGAAAGGTGGGAAAGATGATCGTAACATACCCTAACTTTTCAACCTATTAAAAAATAAAATAAAATAGTTAATTTTTTAATGATTAATATGCTTATCTAAAACTTTTAGGAATAAAAATAGTGTATAGACAACCCTTTCCCATTTTTTTCTTTTTACATAGAAGAATCGATAACTTCCTTCTGTTTTCTACTATCTAGATTCAAAATCTTTGGAGCTGCCTTTATAACCCCTAGATTCAAATCTTTGGAGCTGCCTCTATAACCTCTATCTTATTTCGTGTAAAGAAGACCACCCGTAGCTCGAAATTGGAACTACTACCATTGTCCCAATCAGGTTTGTCTTCAAGGTTTGGACCAAAATCTCCTCTTAATAAACGTCAAAACTTACCAATCCAATAACCCTCCTCCCCAAACTTAACTTTTTCTATTTAAAATGCAGATTTCTCATTGTAACTGTAAAAAGAATAGATGATGTTTTTATTATTTATCTTACACATATAAGAATTGGTTACACCCACATTATTTTAATAATATAAGAATTAGTTATACCCACACTATTTTAATAATTGACAGGTCAAGAATAAAATAATGTATTGCTCTTGGCATCTTCAATGTTGAAGCTCACTGTGAATAGTAAATGTAGGGACAGTGTGGTCGATGCAAAGGCTGAAGTATCTATTTTTATAAGTAGACACATTTGTCATGTATTGGAAGGTTTGAAACAAATAATTTTAAATCATACGGACATACCAATCACGTCCAGCAGTTACCTTCATGCAACTTTTAAAATTTAAACGCTCACATCAAATATGTTGTACCACAACCTGCATATCTTGCACCTACTATCCTATGGCTTGAAATTATTATCCTTATTAAGCATAGGTATTTTTGTTATCATGGGCCATTGTCCACGTAATGGAAATGGACCTCAAAGTATTTAATAGTTCAATAGCCAACCATAATAGGTGATAATGGGTATTAAACAAGATAGATAGTTTCTTCTTTTCCTTTTTATTGTTCCTATCTTGTTTAGTTTATGATTTAAGAATACAGAAGTATAATGGTTAGTTAAAAGATTAGAAGTTGGAAGTTGAGTGATGTTATTTAATAAAGTTTTTATTTTTTTATTTATATAATATATTATATATTTTTAAAGTAAATGTGGATTAAATTTATTTATAAAAGTTTTTAAATCTTTTTTAAATAAAACTTGAGTAGGTATTTAAAAACATTAGTAGTGGATTTTATAAAGTTATGGGTTTTCTTTGATGGAGCTTGTCAAGGTAGTTTAAGTAAGATCGCTTTTAAGATAAGTTTAAGGGAAGGAACAAATAATATGGCATGATAGAAAACATTGATCCTCTTGATGAGAATATTAATAGAGCAAGAAATTATAATTTTATAGAGATTCAAAATTAGTGATAAGTTGGGTTGCAAATCATGTTGAAATGAAAAATTTGTTCCTCAATCCTTTTTAGGAGCAAGTGAAATTATTTGAATTTTTTATAACAGATATTTTATACAAGCATATCTATAGGAAACTAAATATAAAAGCAAATGGTTGGAATCTTGAAAAGGCACTTGGTAGAACGAAGAAGTGGTTAGAGGACTTAGGATTTCCTCATAATCCTCTTATTAATGATTATATCATAAATCTATTAATAGCGATAAAAAGGGTTTTGAAAGGGACCCTTGCCTTTATTTTATAGAAAAACATACTTCACATAACGTTTATCTCCATAATTGAAACTTAAGTCTTCAATTTTTGTACTTATGTAAGACTTATTCAAGAATTGTGATTGATAGAAAGTTATTTGTGTTTTCTACCTAACAATCATGTTATTAGGATTTTGTTTTTGAATTGTAAGTTGATTGTAACATATTAAAGTAGGGAGGTCAACACTCTTATGAATTTAATTTACCAACTCTTAAATATGATATAACTAAAGTTCTAAAAACTACTCATAACATTGTAATTTTTTTTTTAAATACACATTTTCGAAGAAAAATATAAATGCATTTTTTTTAAATTAAAAAAAATTAAAAAATTAAAAATTAACTCCATTTAACTTGAGACTAGAAAAAATTAATTATTATAAAGTTTTTCATCTCAATCTCATATATCTAAAAGAGCCCATAAAAGTTAACCTCAATAGTCTAACTACACTTATAGAATGAGTCCATGAAATAAGAGCTTTAAGGCCTTCGAATAATATTTTAAATTATTTTATAATACATTATGTATCTTTTTTTTTCTTTTGGAGTAATACTTCTTATACACATCCACCATGGGGATTGAACTTTTTTTTTCTTTTGGAATAATACTTATACACATCCACCATGGGGATTGAACCCTTTTTTTTCTTTTGGAGTAATACTTCTTATACACATCCACCATGGGGATTGAACCTGGGTCACAAGATAGTTTATGAGCATGGGCCTTGGTCCATGCAAAGCTCCTTGATGGTATTCTCTCTATGGACTCTAGAATTTTTAATATCTAAGGATAGGACTTTCAATGTCCCAATCTAGGTTGAGTTCTTTGGTCTTCCTTTCCCCCTTTGGCCCTTTCTGGACCGCCTAATGGCGATCTTAAGGTGGGTCTTAATGGTTGAAGCCAACAAATTCTTCAATGCACACTCACAGAAAAAGGGTTTGTGTTGAGGTCGATTTGTCCAAGGATCTACAAGAGGTTATTGAGATATAGGTGGGAAACACCATTTTTTGCAGTAGGTAGTGTATATTGACCTTTCAAACACCTACTTCAGAAGTCAAGTCTTAGACCACAATGTTAAGGACTAGTTGCTTAATTCGTGCAATAAGTCAAAGCCAATCCTCACGCCATCCATTGTGCCTCCTCCCCAGGCCAAAAAAATGGTTGTACCATGGTGAGAGGGAGCAAACCTTTGTGGACCCTTGCAGTCCAACCAGTAGCAAAGGCAACTTTTTTTTGCCCCACAATCTTCGACAAGGGTGGAAGAGAAATTAGATGCAAGACCACCAACGGTGGAAATGGTGGTCCTTGAGGCTCCTTTACCTTGCCACCATGGTAAGCCATTAACCTCTATGGTTGTTAAGGTAAGCTCTCCCTCCTCCGTATATGAGATCTCAGTGTTCCTGTAGTCCCATGCAAGGGGAAGAAGCAGAGGATGATTTACTTGAAAAACGGTTTCATTTCTCTAGTCCTTGGCTAAAGAGATCTACACGGAGCAACTTCTACAACTTTGGGACTTTGGAGTTGCTTGAACATAAGCATGACAACAAGGATTTAGTGGAGATGGGAGTCCCTTCATTTGCCCCTAGGGGTCTCAGGACAAGGACTACTTGGGATGACGACACACAACGATGTCAACAATTTTCAAAGCTAGGTCTCATTCATTTGTCAAATCTAAAAAAAAAAATTATTCTCTATAGTTTTTCAGTTTAACAGTTTAAGGTTTCTAATTATTTGTTGTGTTAATTTCAAGATTGTTTGTGTAACCTCCATGCCCCTATTTTTGATTTTGGGTAGATTATCAATTTGACATTTTAGGGTGTGCTTCCATACCACCCGCCTTTTTTTGTGATGAATGTAACTGCTATTTTTAGTAATACAAGGCACTTTTCAACAAATATATATATATATATATATATATATATATATATATATATATATATATATATATATATATATACAAGGTTACTAGGTGCACGGGTGTGGGTGTGGCAAGAATCACGGATGCGGTCGTTGAGCGGGAATCGCGAGTGCGGTCGTTGGCAGGAATTGCAAGTGCGGTCGTTTGCAAGAATCACAGGTGTGGTCCTTACCAAAAACAGGGTTCATCGATAGGAATCGCAGGTGGGTTGTTGACAGGAATTGCAAGTGTGATCGTCTGCAGGAATCACAGGTGCGGTCCTTACCAAAAACAAGGTTCATCAAGTGCGGGTGTGGCTATATATATATATATATATATATATATATGTAATCAAAAAAATTTAAAATTTAAAATAAATCATACACATTACAAAATATTTAAATTAAAATGTATATATATGATATTCTTGTATATTTAAATATGACATTATAAGAGCATATATGATATTCGTGTACAAAAATGACAGATGTCAAAGTCATAAAGAGATAACAATATGCTATATAGTAGTGTGCATGGAAAAATATAAGATTAGATATCTCTCATTCGTCACAATCCTCATTATAATCTTCCAAGCCCTCCTCCTGTAGATCCGGTGGTGGTAGATCTAAAAAACCGTCACATTTGTTGTCGTTAAGAGACGCATCCCAACGTGCAAAAGACCCTTTTATATAACCCTTGTCCCTACAAGTGAAGAGTACTACGGACATATACGAGGTTCCCAGCCATACTCGCCTCCAATTGACCTCTCTTCGCTTTAAAAACTTTAAACTTAACAAAAAATTTAAAATATTTTTTTTTGGATGTATGAGGTGGATGCGCCTAAGACCCAATTAAATAAAAAATTAAAATTAAAAAAAAATATATTTTTATTTATATTTTTATGTCCAAAATGGGTTGGTTGCGGTCGGCCTAGCCAAACCCTATATCCTATCGGAATAGGGTCACCCATGCACCCGATGTGGGTAGATACGGGTTCATACACCTAGCCTATCGGGTGTGCGGGTTCGGTTGGAGTTCGGCCTAACCAAACTTGACCCCATATCCGCACACTTGATGCGGGTACGAGTTCACACATTTTTTCTATCGGGTATGCGAATCCTAATATTAATATTAATATATATATATATATATATATATATATATATATATATATATATATAAACTATAGATTGCTTATGATTTATTGTTAAATGTTTTAACTTCACAACTTTAAGATAATATATTAGATAATTTTATATATATCTATATATATTATAATTATTAACTTAATATAAAAAATTAATGCCTAAATTGATTATGATCCTTTATCTTTTTATATATATATATTTTTTCAAATATAAGGTTTGTTAAACTAAATTTATGGTATTTTTTTGTTTGTGGAAAATACCCTTTGAGATACCATGTTTGGGTAAAACCCAAAAAGGTAGGAATATCTATTCCACCAAAATCATCCAAAGCTCGCACCTAGCATGCCCCCTTAGGCACACTCAAGAGCATGTCTAGAACAGAAAAAACACAAACACAAAAACTCCAATAAACACAAACACACAAAAAAAACAATAAAAAAAAAAAAAAGACAAAACACAACACAAAAACAATAATAAAAAAAAAAAAAAACACAACACAAACACAAAAACACCAATAAACACAAACACACAAAAGCAACAAAAATAATTAAAAAACATAAAAACAACACAATAACAAACACAAATACACACATCAAAACACAAAAAACACAAACAAAAACAAAACCACCAAAAAACACACACAAAAACAACAAAAATAATTAAACCTCTTGTCTTTTTTCCTCTTTTATAATTGCATATTTAATACCTCTCACATAGCTCCCACTTTCTCCTTTAGTACCTTTGTTCTGCACCACATCTCGAAAAGAGAGATGACAAACCTCCTAAAGAAGACACCATGCTCACACAATAAAAAAATAAAAAACAAGGAAAGAGATATACCTTCCTTTGCAAACCGAAACCTTTACACCACTATGAAATGTTTGACCAAAATTTCACAATGCATGCATAGAAGAAACCTTGGAACCAGACAATCTATACAAGGTAAAAATTACATCCAAGTTGCAAGCACCACCAAATCTCACGACGAGGTAAAAAATTACACCTTGGTTGCATCCATGATTTCATGAAATTGCCATGTCAAACTCTAACTCTCACCTCAACCCTATTCACATTTTTTAATCTTAAATTAAATATATTGGATTAAAACAAATATTAGATTGTAATACTATATTAATTGTTTATAGATTTAAATTTATAATCATTTTTATTTATTTCAGTTTTTGAGAGGTTTAACCATAAGACTTTCAAAATCTAAATAAAAGATTTAAAATTTGATTTTAATAGAAAATAATATTATAACAACCAAAATCATGTCACAATGAATGCATAGAAGAAGCCTTGAAACTAGACAATCTATACACGGTAAAAATTACATCCAAGTTGCAAGCACCACCAAATCTCACGACATCGAGGTAAAAAATTACACCTCAGTTGCATCCATGATTTCATGAAATTGTCATGTCAAACGCTAACTCTGACCTCAACCCTATTCACATTTTTTAATCTTAAATTAAGTATATTGGATTAAAACAAATATTAGATTGTAATATTATATTAATTGTTTATAAATTTAAATTTATAACCATTTTTATATATTTCAGTTTTTGAGAGGTTTAACTATAAGACTTTCAAAATCTAAATAAAAGATTTAAAATTTGATTTTAATAGAAAATAAAATTATAACAACCAAAATCATATATTAAATAAACACTTTTTTTTTTTAAAAGAGGGGTAACATTTCTATTGAAATCACGAAAACATACAAGACCCAAGAATCAAATTACAACAAAATTATCTCATCCAGGCATATCATCTTTCAACAAACTAGTAAGAGTTTGAGAGCACGCTGAAGGAAGCTGATGCCACTCCCTAACATCCCAACCTTCTTGAAATTCAGAGGCCCATTTAGCCAAACAATCAGCAACACCATTCCACTCCCTTGAAATATAAGTAAAAGCGATGAACTCCATATGACAACAAAAACGAAGAATTTTGCATAATCACCCAACCAACCTCCAATTAACATTGTTAAAATTACAAGTATTCAACAAATTAATGAGAATTTGAGAATCCGATTCACAAATTATCTTGCGCCAACCCAAACCATATCCTTGTTCCAATGCATAAAGAATAGCAAGGGCTTCCATATAATTATTGGTATGTCTTCCTTTAAAACATGAGAAAAAAAAACATATCGCACCACTGCAATCACATCCCACTCCACCAATACTTGTATTTCCAAGATTACCTCTTGAAGACCCATCAATATTAATCTTAAAAACTCTCCTAGAAGGCAGGTGCCATCTACTCTTTCTCTCTCTGCACCCTGTTATTGAATCCCCTCATGCTAAAAAAAATAGTAGCACGTGGACCAAACATTGTCAAACCCAAACCATGCATAATTTGAACCTCCACTATATCCACAAAAATACTAATCTAACATTTGGTAAACACAATTTCCTCAAACATTCTCAAAATTCTCTAAATAAACAACATCCTTTATCTCTTATAAAATATACATTAAAATCCTCTCCATCTTACCAAATTTTACATTATTACCTCATAGAATATAGGTTGTGTATACAATTTTAAAGTGAACAAGGTTGATGTAATCATCTTAGCATCTTGTGTACTAGAACAGAAGGACGCTTCTGCTGCATAAGGCTGCAGTTTTGTACTCATTTGTAATTAAACACGTTCGTCTAGTAGCTTTAAGCTTTGGGAATGGCTTTGTTTTTATCCTTAGATGTCTTCAAGGGATGATTTTATTTAAAAAATAAAAAATATATATATCCAACATTTTATGTGCATATTAATGGCTGAAACTGTAGGCTGCAGTTTTGTACTCTTTTGCAATTAAACACGTTTGTCCAGTAGCTTTAAGCTTTGGGAATGGCTTTATTTTTATCCTTAGATGTCTTCAAGGGATGATTTTATTTAAAATTTTAAATATATATATATATATATATATATATATATATATATATATATATATATATATATCCAACATTTTATGTGTATATTAATGGCTTAAACTGTAGGTTTTAGGCAACGGTGTAAATATCCTTCAATAATAATAAAAGGTTATTAGACGAAAAATGTTTTTGCCTAATGTTTATATAAATAATAGTTAATTAAAGATTAAATATAAGTTAAATATTTACCTTTTATTTGGTAAAGGTGATAATAAAATTTAATATTAATATAATAAATGTAAAGTAGTTTTGTTTTTATTGGTACAATTCAGTGGTAGGGTTTTAGACTCTCTTCCGGAGATCCATGTTCGAACTAGAGAGTGGTATGTGTGCATGTTGGTCTTTGGTTCTTGTAACGGAGAATTAACCATAATAAGGTGTGTTAAAAAGAAAAAAACATAAAATAAAACATACATAAGGTTATAGGTTATATGAGATTGTCTAGTTTCAAAGTTTTTTTTCATGCATGCACTATAAACTTTTAGTCAAATATTTCATGGTGGTGTAAAGGTTTCCATTTGCAAAGGAAGGTATTGTTCAAAGTTATTCCTTTCTTTGTTTTTTTTGTTTTTTATGTGTGTGAGTGTAGTGTCCTCTCTCTCTCCAATGGTAGCCTCTTTAGGAGGTCTTCCACCTCTCCCTTTTCGAGATGTTGTTCAGAACAAAGGTACTAAAGGAGAAAGTGGGAGCTCTGCGAGAGGTATTAAACATGCAGTTATAAAAGAGGGAAAAAGACAAGAGAACACACAACCCTCAACCCTCAATAAATGCTTGGAAAAAACTATAGAGTTATTGCGATTTAATGTAAAGTTAGAATCCTTTAAAAAAGGAATTTCTTATTTATCTGAGCAGACATTAATTTACTACTTCACAAGTTTTTGGTTGATGGAGCAAGATCTACAAAATTGGATAAGGGAAGTCTAGAAACCAAAGGGAGATGTAGAACTTAAACTCTGCCCTAAAGGCTTCTTCATTGTCATTTTCACTTGCATGGAGGATAAGGAGAGGATTCAAGATAGGGGGTCTTATTTCATGGCAAGGGTTGGTCTTTTTATGCGGAATTGGACCATTAATTTTGATCCCAACAAAAAAATCCAACTAAAGCCTCAATTTGGATGCGGTTGTATGCTCTCCCCCTAGAATTTTAGAATGAGGAAACCTTGAAAGGAATTGGAAATACTATTGGAGAATATATAGGAATATCCAAAGCAACTAAAGAGGCTCATGTAACTACCTTTTCTTGGATTTATCTCCATGTAGACCTATCAAGCCCTCTTTTGGAGGTAATTATTCTAAGTGTAGGGGATTATGAGTGGACCCAAGACCTAGATTATGAGAATGTGTTCTTCCAATGTAAATTTTGCCATGCTCATTGCCATATCCTGTGAAACTGTCCTATCCTTAACCAAAAAGTGGAGGAGATAGAGACAAAGGATCCATTAGGGAAGAAGGAAGAGTGACAATCTCCAAAATTGATAAACAAAAAAGATAAACAAGTGTGGTAGAAGAAAGGGGAACAAAAAAATAAAAATAAAAATAAATAAATTTGTGATTCTACAAGAGACAAACCAAGAGATGGAGGAATCCATGCATATTCCTTGAGGGGAAAATGAACAAACAACAAGGGAGTAAGGGGAAAAACACAATGGAAATTCTTGTCAAGAAGTTCATGAAAGATCCTGAAAACCCAGAGGAATCCCCAGCTAAAGGTTAAGTCGCAAAGATACTCCAATGGATGCTAATGAGCCCATTCAAAGTGAAGAGATTTTGGGTGGAAGATCCTCGGACCCTCCCTTGAAGGGGCCTTGTCAACTAGAAAAGGAGGAGATTGGCCAAACCCTCCTGCAACAAAGACCTATTCCTAAAAATGTGGTAACCTCTACCTCAAACCCCCTCTTAATTCCTAATGTTCATGATCTTTTTACTATCCCTTTCAATTATAGCATCTCAAAGACCTTAAATATTGAAGGAAATAAAAAAGAGGACACTAAAGAAGGGAAGAGGAGGAAAAAATCAAAAGATGTTAGAAACCTCTCATCAAGTGCTCTGTGTTTGGGACTAAAGTCTACCTCATATACCAAAAAAAATTAAACAAATTGATTTAGTTAAGGAGAGGAAGAAAATATTTAACAAAGCTCCTGGAAAATATAGGGAAGACCCTCGTGGACTTTGGATTGGTGGTTGCCCTGAGTACAAATTTTTTGGCAGGAAAACCTTACACAAGTGGTTCGCAATGAAGATTTGTGTAAGATGATTAACATTAGACATGAATATTTACAATGGTGAGAGCTAGGGTTTGACATGGCAATTTCATGAAATCATGGATGCAATCGAGGTGCAATTTTTTTGATAGTTTTTTGTGTTGTTTTTAATTATTATTGTTGTTTTGTGTGTTTGTGTTTATTGGTGTTTTTGTGTTTTGATGTGTGCGCGTGTGTTTTTTTGTTGTTTGTTGTTTTTTGTGTTTTTTGTTGTTTTTGTGTTTTTTTAATTATTATTGTTGTTTTTGTGTGCTTATGTTTATTGGTATTTTCCTTCATTTAATTTTTTGGTATGTATATTTTGTGTTGTTTTTTTTTGGTTTTGTGTTTATTTTGTTGTGTGTTTTTGTGTTGTTGTTTGTGTTTTTGTTGTTTTAGGCATGCTCTTTGAGTGTGCCGAAAGGGGCAGGCCAGGTGCGAGTCCCAGGTGTTTTTTGGTGGAATAAATACCCCCACCTCCTTGGGTCTTACCCGAAGTGGCACCCCAAAAGAGGTGTTTTATATAAACAAAAAAAGGTTTATAGGTTATATGAAACTAAATGGTTTATCATATATAATAAATTCAATTAAACTAAATAAAAATAAAGTTTATAAGTATAATAATTAATGATATTTGGCTTACTAAATTTAAAGTCCTTGATTGAGAGTCAAAACTTCCAAATCTTAAACCATGATTTAAATCTATAAGTGGACCTTAATATTTTTATCAAATGACATTAGCTCAATGGATTAAACTCCTAAAGTTTTAAGGAAAAAATCAAGATTTGAATCTTGACCAACTATGTATGCATAATTACCAAACTACTGTAGTAATATTATATGATCATGATGTAAAACTAATAAAATTAATTTCAATCCAATTAAAATTAAATTCTTAAAATATCTTTAAAACTATTTAACTATGCTTTACTATAATATTTGATACATATAGGTTTCATATATTTTTAAAAAATAAATAAAAACAATAAAATTAAACTATTAAATATTATATTCAAGATGAAATCTTATACTAGACCAATTATAAAAATATATAAATCCAATTGTGAAAATATTAAATTATATACTAATGCTTTATTGTGCTTTATTATAACAAGGAATGTTTTGAAGGGTTGGAGATACAACACAATTAATAATTTGAAATTGATTATCTAATTTAATTAAAATATCAATAAATTGTTTTTTTATACCATAGAGCATTTTACACTCGCCTTCAATTAAAAGTAATTAATAATTATATTAGGAAAATCTTGACCCTGTATTGTAAGAAGGTTTAATTTGATATATTCCAACTTAATTTGAAGATAGGAGCAAAACAAGACATAAAAATTTATTATTTTAAGGGCAATTGAAAGACAAAATATAGGTACTTGTAATATTAAAATAAAAGGTTTATCTATTTATTTATATATAAATTACCACTCATATATATAATATAATATAATATAATATATGGATAGAAGATGCACAAAACAAGTTGATATTATCATTTTACTCCATTCCATCTTATATAATATATAAGTTTCTTTAAATAGTATTTTGTTTTCTTTAAAAAATATATTTATAAAATGTTTATATAAATAATGTGATATAATTATTAATTTGTATTTAAATTTTTTTTAATGATTTATATGTAATTTTTATTAGAAATTATATAAAAAATTATCAAAATATTACATTTGTTATTGGATTACTTAGATTGTATTTATTTTATTTTTTTATCAAAGATATTCTTATCTTCCTCTAACTACTATGTTTTCTCTATCAACTTCTTATTATCATTTTCATTAAGAGATATAATCTTCCTCGACAAATTACCTTCTAAAATTTAAATCTTGTAAAATGAAGATTAACATCTTGACTGGTTACCTATTTCCTTCTCTATAGATATGCTAATATATCCAAGATACTTCATTCATAATGAAGGATATTAAAAATAATGCTTTTATTGATTTCCACATCAAATTTTTTGACTTTGTGAATCTTTGTCACTTGAAATATATTTCCGTTCTATTTTGTATAGCAATCTTTATCCCTATGAGAAGAGTCCTAGCTTCTGCATAATTGTTAGTTGAAATTCTATATGAATTTTTGAATAGGTAAGGATAGTATTGGTGAGGGTTAATATTGAATTATGTCTGTTTCTTTAACATTTCATATAAGTCATCACTTAATTCTCCTTTATATTATATTTTCTAATATTTTGTTGTAAATGGTCTTGATTCACCCTAGTAATTGGGTAATCTATGACCATGGTTTCTTTGAGTTGATTATAAAAATATCACTTTTTTAAAAATTTGCATCATCTTGTGATATTCATGCATTATATCATGTAAGTGTTTTATTTCATAATAGACATATTTGTGTCCCTAATTTTATTTTTTAACTTATTTTGGATTCTTACAATTTTTACTAAGGTGCTTGTTCCTAGACAATATTATGGCTATGCTATCAAAACCCTAACAACAACACTTGAAATTTTGAAGATTTTAGAAAATTTTGCTTCGTCAAGAGATATTATCAACACAAATTTTAATATGTGAGTGTTTTGTGAGGTTTGAAGTTAAGCATGAAATTTGAAAGACTTCTATAATTTTGAGAGTCAGGTGTGCACTCAGAGGTCAACCAATTCTGGGTGGCAAATAAGTTAACATTCATTGGTTTTTTTTAGGCTAACCTATTTTTGGAAGAATTAAAAATAATATTATTTTTTGAGGCCAATCAATTTTAGGTGATTTTTTTAAATTCTTTGAATTTTATGAGATCAACTATAAAAACATTGAATGAGTTGTCAAGGTTTTTGAATTCTTTGTGAAAAATGGGATTCCTAGTCTAACATTTCCTTATTATTCCTCCATTTTGGTGCTTCTCAAAAACATCACTTGGGAATGTTTTGAAGGACAATATTTTGAAGACCATAACATTTGTAAATGAAACTATTTTGAGTCTTATTTTCAAAATGTATATTTTTGAGATCTTCACATTGCTAGTATATATTGAGAAACTTATAACAAGATAGAGACTAATTGAAGTGCACACATTTTAATAAGTCATATAAAAATGAGGACTCCTTCTTTAAGAAGTTGAAGGATTTTGAGGTAGAGTTGAAGGCCCTCAAGCTAGGGAGGGATACAAATTTAAAGGAGGGATCTTAAAATATTAGAATACTATTTTTTTGCACTTCAAGTGAGAAAGCATTATCTTGCATTGATAATGAATTTTTCATTTTCTAATGATTGGTATGTATATTCATGTGCTTCCCACCACATGACCATGCAAAATGACTCCTTTTGTAAGGATGAGTCTCATATAAATGGAGTGATAATTTTCATAACAAATAATGAAGGTATTAGAGAGTGACCACAAATGTGAAGCAAAAAGGAGAATATATTATTGACGTCTTCTATGTTTTAAACATGGGTGTGAATGTTGGCTTGTCAAAAGAAGATGAAAGTAGAGATTGATGATGACAACTTGGTCTCATTAAGGAAAATTACATAGCGAGAAGGTAATTACTATAGGGTTTGTGTATGATGAGGTTAATATCTACAAGTTTGATAGATTTGTGTAGTCAAAGGAATGGAAGGATATAGCACTTTATGATTTGGACATATAAGTGATGGATTATTGAGGTTCATGTGTAGGAAAGGGATCATGGAAGGACTTCCCTTATGACTTTCTCCTACTAGTGGTGTGTGCAATAGATGCATGCTTGGTAAACATCATAGAGATGTGTTTCATAGAGAAAAAAACATCACTCACTTTAAATTTATAAGATTTGATTGATTTAGATTCAATGTCCCATGCATGTGTCTTCTTATGTTGGCTCAAGATACATTCTCACATTTAGTAGTGAATATTGTATAAAGGTATGGTTCTACTTCTTGAGGTTGAAAAATGAATTCCTATAATATTGTGTCTTCAAGGCAATGGTTGAGAAATAATGTGGAAAATCCATCAAATATTTTAGGACCAACAATAATGGAGTACAAAAGTAACGATTTTAATGCTTTTTGAAAGAAACATGGGATCACCAATCATAGTACTATAGCCTATATCCCTCAAAAAAATTATGTAGGTAAAAGGTAAAACAAGGTACTTGCATATGGATAGGTGTATGTTGCATGACATAAGTCTTGATTTTAAATTATGGAGTGAAGTAGTTAATTATAATTGTTAAATCATTAATCATTCACAATATAGGGAATTGAAGAACATGACTTTTGAAGATAAGTGAAGTGGTATGAAGCCTAATTTAGATCACTTGTGTGTGTTTGTATATAAAATTTGGGTCCGTATTCTATATAAAAAGAGGACCAAGCTCAAGGGAAAAAGTAGAAAGTAAATCTTTATGGGGTGTTGTGAAGATCCTAAAGGTTATAGGATTTTTTATCCTATAATGAAGAAATCTAAGAAAAGTAGAGATGTGGTGCTTGATCAGAAATGACCTACTCTCATGGATAAATATTCTTCTATACTTTCATATTTTATTGATGAGAAGAATTCTTCTCCTACCACTTAAGAATATAGATTTCCTCCTATTCTAAATTTGACCATTTGGATGACCATTGTGAGACACCTTCTACTAATAGTGTACATGATGGATTACATGTTAAGTATATTTATTATGGGAACATTGACCAAGAAGTATGTACGTGATCATCCTCTTCATAATGTTGTAGTTGTTTTTGGTTCATTTATAGCACATGTTGTTGACCTTTGACCCATGTGGTATAAGAAACATTTTGAGGCTACCTCTAAGGATCCATTGGAATATTATAAAGTGGATGGGAAGATGCCTAGAAAAAATGCGAAAGTAAACATAGCCTTGATGGATCATATTGAGTGAGGGGATGATATTTATACATATATTTAGGATCACATGAAACCAAAGTGGGAAGATACAATTAGATAGGAACATGAGGCCTTGTAGAGATAAAACATAGGATTTGGTTCCTAATTATAATAGAAATAATGTTGTAGGGAACATTATGTAACTACTTTAGAGTTCATGCAAGTAATTAGAGCAACGCTATTAGTATAGTTAGCACCATTCTTTTGATAAAAGTCATTACTTCCAAGTACACCATATAATCATAAAAATAGGTATTGCAAACACTATGACTATAATATATGTATACTTTTGAGGTATTAATCACTGCTTGTGCACCACAAGTTACTAAAGATCCTACTCTATATGATTTTAAGTGTGTTTTAGCCTATCAAGAATCACATATGCATAAATAGGATTGATTACAAACTCTCATTCACTGTTAAAACCACAAAAAATGTATAAGAAATGTTAGTGAAAGGGAAATCAACTACAAAAAGTACCAAACTATAAATACATAATATAATAACTAGAATTTAAATCCTGGTCTAGGTCTATAAATAGACATAGAATTTATACAAAAAGTAAATCCTATAGAACCTCCAATTGACCTCATGCTTGCAATGGACCCTTTCTCCAAGGAGTGGGTTTGGTCCTCCCATAGCTATGAAAGAATAATTAAATATCAAAAATGAAATAATCATAGACTTGTGTTCTATTAATGATTGAAAAAATATAATAGCATTCATCTACATTCTTACAAATGCCATTATTATTCTCTTATAAATCAGTCTTAGAAATACAATCTTCTAAATGATTATTTAGAAATGTCAATAGAAATTTATAGAAGAAACCCTAACTTCTTAACCATCTAATAGTTATTATGGTTGGCTAAAACTAATTATTACTTGAATTAAATAAAATATAGAAAATTATAATAAACATTTTTGTTGTTACAAGGGATCAATTTCAATCTTTCAAGAACAAGATGAATTCTATCCCTTACATAAGATTGTATTCTTTTTTTCATAATGATTTTTTTGGGTTTGGATGATTCTATCAATAGCTAAGAGTCCCACAACTATCATTTCCACAAGTGTTTGGATCAAACATATAATTGCAATCTCCAACCATAGAATTAATTATGAAAAGTGTAATTGGAATGCATGGTGTCATTTTTCATGGTGGGTTATATTAGTTCTATGGCCGACTCCATAGTTGAGCTAGCTAGGAGTCCATATCTTAGACTTTTATCCATCCATTCCTAGATAAATAACTTCCCATAACTGATTAGCAAGTTATCTATAGCCATGTGAATTTATATTTGTGACTTGACTTATATCCACACCACACAAAAGTACATGTTTTCTTATTCTTAGAAAATAATTTAGAAACCATTAGCATAATTCTATAGGTAAAACCATATAAAGACATCAAAAAACAATTATGCTTATAATTTTAATGGTTATATAAATTTCCTCACAACCACAAGCATAGGGATAACCAAGGTATATAAAATAATAGGGATTGTAATCAAATTGAGCCACATGATGATATTTTAATGGCTCATCATTTTCTCATGCTAAATCGATTGTATGTACCTATGCAACACCAATTGTGCTACTAAATTGACTTGTTCATCTTCATCATATTAATTCATTCTCATGTGGCATTGATATCTCAGGTCATAGGATATGGGGTAGGTATTATTATCTCCATTTTTCTAATCCTTGGTATTTTGAATGTCTTACCATCTCTATGATTCCTTTATCATGAACATGGAAAAGAGTTTGGTGTAATCCTTGAATAGGATCCAAATCATAAGTAGATTGAATTTGATACCAATCTAAGAAAATACATAAACCTCATCCATATCAACATAAGTTTTATCCCTATTGAGTGCCTCTTTGAATGTGGTAAGGGAATGAAGATCCTTCTTCTATTAACAAATAGATAACTCATCCCATCTAGCCATATCTTTTGGGCTTCCACTATTTGAGAGTTTTATCTTGGATACATATTCCAACTATATGCATAGTCATTTCTCCTTTAGATATATATAGTAAATATATAAAGGCACTCTACAATATACAAGTTCCATATCTAAATTAACTATAATGGGAAGGAGCTATGGCAATTTTTGTACCTCATTTTTTCTTTTTCTAGTATGGACTTAGCATCTATGAGCATTTCATATTGTTCTAATGATTGGTCCTTGAGGACAAATACTTTCTTCTCATGTTTTGATAGAGTAATTTACCTATTATCATACACTTTTGTCTCTTTCTTCCATTTGTTCACTCTCCCTAGGCAACTAATAATTGTAGTAATTTTTTTCTCCTTCCATGTCTTGGGCCTTCAAAATAGCAACTTCAAATCAAGCTTGAGAAAACTTCTCTCATATACAAATTTTATTTGTAACTTTTTAAGTGAGGTATAAAACCTTGATGCTTTCTTCTAGTTGTGAATCCTCTTATGCTCCTCTATGTATATTATTTTATCTCCAAATAAAATAATAACATAATCTAGCCTAAATGTGAAACCAATTCAACTTCATCAAAATTTAGCTTATCAAATTAGAAATATGCTTCTAATTTTAAATATCTCAATGAGATATAAATATTATATACACATATCCAGGAGGGACTAGGATCTTTATGGGTGTATAGTTTAGTTTTAAGATTTTATATTGATATCATTTTCATTCATTAACTATTTTTACTCCATAAAACAATAGGCATAAATGGCTAGTTTCTCACTAACCATTTCCATATTTTTCATTTCTAAAAATAGGATGGGTTGACTAGCAATACCTATTATCACATAAGACTAAACTTGACAAGGCTTAGTCTTATATAGCAATATTTTATTTAGTTAATTCTTATTTTCAGTATCTTATAAAAATAAACATGTCTTATTTTAAAAGCACACCTTCTCAAATAAGAATAATCGTAATCCTTTATAAAGACTAAATATGAATAATATTGAGTGAATAGATTTTCATAGAGATAATATTCTCTCATTCTCTTTTTGTGTTTCTTCTTTTATAATTTTCATTGTCATTTCTTGCTCAAACAATTCTTGCTTATATCATATGGTATCAGATCCAAGTGATCACAACCTTTGATTTGGTCTTCTAAAATATTATGGTACAATATTTATCTAGATCCCTCATCTCATGTTTTCAAATATCTAGCCTCCTTAAGGGTTTTCACATATTACCCTTGCTAGATCTTTATTCACTTTTTAAAAAAAAAAAATCATTCTGATTATGAGAGCTATAACTTTCTTTCTAGTAGTCAAATTCACAAATTCTTCCACCATTGCATAAATAATTTTGAGTACTTAAAAAATGAGTGGTCACATGCCAAATTCTGAGCAATATTGAAGAAGTTATGGCTATTTGAAGTTGGGCTAACAATGCTTTTTTTTTTGTTATGTGAAAATTTGTGAAGAAAAATTCACCCAAATTCAAATACAACCCCAAGTTTGCAGGTTTTCAATATTTCCTATTTTTAAGAAAAATATATTATCTTTAGAAAAAAACAGAGTTTATTTTTAGGAAAAAAATCTTGCTCATCATGAGGAGAATTTTGACTCTCAAGTGAGATACCCATAATGAGGAAACTCCTGAATCATTAGTCAATGTGGGTGCACTCCAATTAATTTTGCAAGGTCACTCCAAGAACAAAAATCATGTCATGTAAGACCTTGTGGTATATTTTCAAGTAGTGCTCCAACCCCCTCCAACCAACATGCATGCAACTCAAACCCAGGGCTCCCAACTAGAAACAAAGTCTCAATTCTAAGATTTGATGGAAGCTTTGATGGTGAGAAGTTAGACTCTTGGTTGCATAGCCTTGAGATATATTTTAAAATTAGGCTTGATCTGACTAACTATGAAAATATCCAAATAGATGAAGTCCATATGTCAAATTTAGCCCTAAACTAGTGGCAAAACTAGGAGACCATGCTTACATCAAAAGCATAAGAGATCACTCAATGGGAGGAACTCCAAGTAGCACTCAAGAAAATATTTTATCCCCTTGGCTACCTTCATAACATGTTAGCTCACTAGCTGCAACTCAGATAAGCTCAAGGGCAATTAGTTTAGAAGATATCAATACATTTAGCAAGCTCTGGGTTGAACTCAATGTTTTAGATATAGAAGATCTACTAGTTGTTAAATTTATTTCCCTTGCCCTTCGTAAAGAGTTGGCTATGTTTGAAGTTGAATTCTTGGATAAGGATTTTAAGCTTACAATGGCTATAAAAAATAAGTTAGGCCTTAATAAGGGAATTCAACAGGGTACCTTTAAGCCCTTTACTAACAATAAAGGACAATCAAAATATCCTAATAGTACTTTTCCCCTACTACCAGTGGTAAGAAATAGTTTTGTAATTACCATAAGAGTTGGGGTCATTCTATTGAGTGTAAGGTACTCCAAAGTAATAAATAAGGGAAAAATATCCTAACTAAGAACTACTATCAAGCCTCTCAAGAGTCTATATTTACACAAAATTGCCAAATCAAGAATAAGATGGCTCTCTTGATCATTGATAATGGAAGTGAAAAGAATTTGGTCAATGAATGATTGGTCACTACTCTTTAGCTCCCCACATATGATCATCCTCATCCATATCATCTTGGTTGGGTACAATAATAGGGGCCCCGTACACTCATTAACAAGGGTTGTGTAGTCACTTTTGCTATTGGACCTTTAAAATATATAGTTGAGGGTGATGTCACACCCTTGGACTGCTCAAATCTTCTTCATAGATGTCCATTCCAATATGAATGTGGTGTAATTTATGACTACAAGATTTAAAAGGATGGAAAGGTGTATTAGATTCTTTTTGCTTCAAATATTAAAACTCATTCTATGTCAAGAAAGGTTGTTGTAAATCAAGTCAATTCATCAATATATTTAGCACTCTATACTACTCTTCAACCTACAAAGTAGGGCAATTGATAACCTCTGCTAAGAGAAATTTGGTTGAGTGTCACTCACATGTGGACACTATAGCAATAGAAAAGCCAATCCTACCCCTTATGGTAGAAGTTAAGATTGATATAGTTGCCTCCACTTGTGCTATAGGCATAGTTCTTAAATAGGGAGGATAGCAATTACCTCCTTTTGTATGACGATACCATCGTCTAGCTCAATAGTTTTTCTCTCGAGTGCCACCATCCTAAATTATCCTGCAATAGTTTGGTCATCATATTCATACAACATAATACAAGGTTTCTTCTTTTTTATAAAAACAACAATAGCATTTGTCCTTACCTACTCTTCAACAACAACAACAACAACAAGATCTAGGTACCATGAGAAGGAATACCACTACTTACTTGGTTGGTCATATGGGTACACTACCAAATCCACCATAGGGGGTCACTATGTCAATAGCCTGTTCTCCCTCTTTCGATGAAAATGGGGACACTTTCCACTAAATAAGGATGAATTTATAAGGTTATCTTATATAACAGTATTTAATTTAATTAATTCTTGTGTTTAATATCTTCTAAAATTTGCTTTCAGCGGTGTAAAATATTTAAAATGATTGTGGCATGGCAGTTATAGGGACGAACTATGCAAAGATCTGTGTGGCGACTTTCGAGGTGGACAACGCATACTATTGTGGTGGCCATAAAAGCCGGATAACCTGCCCGTATTCGTGGCGGCTACCGATTCCACCATGTTAAAAAAATATATATATCTTCTAAAATTAAATAGCATATCTTATTTTAAAAGTATACCTTCTAAAATAAGCATCATTGTACTCCTTTATAAATATTGGATATGAATAATATTGAGTGCATGAATTTTCATGGAGAAAAGCCTCTCTCGTTCTCTTTCCATGTTTCTTCTTTTTGAATTTTCATTGCCAATAATTCTTGCTCATATCAAAACTAAAAAAAGTCTAAATGAATAAATAAATAAGACTACCTTTTATCTCAATCATCAAAATATTGAGGTTTTTATATACATACTAATAAGTGGTATTAATATCTTCGATTCAAAGCTCGCCAATATGTTTTGGCCTGTCTTCCCTATTTCAACCTCTTTCAATCTATTTTGGATCATTTCAACCTTCTTAGTCTATTATGGTATATTTTCATTTGTCTCACTCATTTTAAATCCTTTTGGCCCATTTCATCTAGTTTGCTTTATCCCATCCTAGCCTACATGACTAATTTTGGTTTATTTTTGGCCTTCCCAACAAGTTCTAGCTTGTTTTGGAATGTTTTGGTCAATTTTTGGTCTGGCTAGTCTATTTTAACCCCTTTCGGCCTATTCTAACCTATTTTAGTCTTGCCTAGTGTATTCTAGCATATTTTGGCTTGTTCTAACCCGTCTAACCCTTTTTTCGACCTTCCTAGCTCATTTGAGCCCATTTTAGTCTTTTTTGCCCACCCAACTTGTCCCCCCATTTTGATCTTATTAGTGCCTTCCAACCTTCATAGCCTATTTTAACTCATTTTAGTCTTCCTAACTTGTTCTATCCTTCCCAACCCATCTAGGCTCATTTTGATCTGTTTGGACCTTCCCCGACGCATTTTGGCCTCCCCAATTGTCCTAGCTTGTTTCAATATGTCATAGCCTATTCTAGTCTTTCCTACTTGTCTAGACCCATTATAGACCATTCCATCCCATCTTGCCCATTTAATTCTTCCAAGCCCATTTTGGAATTCTTGTTAGGTACCTAGGATAGGAATTTAATATTATAATATTATACTTAATATTGTAATAAATTTATTTATCCCATATGTGTTGATAAGTGGTAGTGGTAGGTAGTTGAGTATTATAAATGTAGAAAGAGGATCATATTGGGATATAGAGAGAAGAATATTGTATGTGTTTGGGTCTCATATTGAGATAAAGTAAGGAGTGGCATCATTCCAATAAGGAGCATTATACAATGTTACCCAACTTTAAGGGTTTAATTTATATCGTGAATAAATAAATCTAGTTTATTTATGTGAGTTGTGAGTTTTATTATGAGTATCAAAATATGGTTTATTTATAAGAATTATTATTGTAAATTTTAACTATGGAAGAATATTTTAATATGCTTGTAAATTGTCAAGGATTTCTATGAAAGTGGATTGAGATTCTTGATAATTGGTATCAGAGTACTTTCTAGGGTTGTGTTTCACTATAGAAGTTGCAATTATATTAGAGTATTTTTTAGGGTTTTGTTTTGGTGTAGAAGCTTCAATATTTTAGAGCACTTTCTAGAGCCATGTTTTATTGTTTAGAATTTGGATCCTAATTTAAGTGATTAATAAGCACCTATATTAGGCTAATAACCTCTTATAATATTGAATGCAAGTTATGATGACTTAACTAGGGGAAGTACTTGGGCTAATATTTACCCTAAAACTCATTCTAAGGAGTACCCCAAGAACCCCATAGCAATTGGTTTGAGTTTGTCCCCATTAAAAATGGTCAATGGTCCCACACCTACTTTAGTAGTATTTTAACTTGAGAGAAAATACAAAGAGTTATCATTTGGAGGTAAACCCATGGATGGTTTCTTAGCATTATATTTTTGTGGGAATACTATTGATAACTAGAGAGTGGTCCTCGTTTAGACAATTTTTATGACTAGTGATATTTAACTTAAGCCCTAGGAAACTATAGTTTGATATCTAGTTTGTTGTTAGAGTTTCATCCATTAAGCTCCATATAGTCATCAACACAGCTGCAACAATAGTTTCAGTGATAGTTTCCATAATCTACAATAATTTTAAAGCTTCCGTAGAATAGACAGATGAAAGTGAGGACAAAAAATATCCAGTCCACAGTTTGGTAGTGGTTTGGAACAAACAAGTTTGTAATTTGATAGTAGTCCAAAGAAAAAGAGTGTTCATAGTTTGTTAGCAGTACATGAAAAAAAATGTATAGTAGGTTGTTATGATTTGTTGAAAGTACAAAGTTTGCAAGTTGTTAAATTAAGTGTAGGAAATATGCAGTCCACAAGCCATTATTAGTTGAAGAAAAATTAGTTTATAGACCACTAATAGTTGCTCATTTAAGTGCAAAATTATATCAACCAAGGCAATCAAAGTAGTTGTAGTGTATTCTATAAAACAAATTGTAGATATAATGGAGGATACTTGAGAAATTTTATTTTTGAAAAAAATCCAAGTTTTGAAGTTTTTTTTTAGTTTTGAGATCATGGAGTTGCTAATATTCACTAGAAAGGATGATATTGATGTTTGAGAATGGTGGATGAATTTTAGATCTTTATATTTTGATAATTTTTGTTGGGGATTTTACCTTAGAAAATTTTTAAGAGATGATACTTTTTCTTGATGGGGAAGTTTTGCTAAGGAAAAGGATTATAAGTACACTTGGGACAAAATGGAGCAAGCATTTTGAGCCAATGAGACCCATATAAAAAGAGAGCTAGGCTATAGATTGAACCAAAAAAATTAAAAAGAAATTTAGAATATTTTAAATTTCTAGAAGAAAAAAATGTGGACAATAGTATGCAAACAAAAGCACATATTTTATGATAGATAAACCACGTAGTGATCAGGAAGATTTGTTTGTATCAAAAAAATCTATTTTGTAAGTTTATGGATGCATCTAGAGGAAAAATATTATTATTTCTATAAACCCTACCAGTGGATATGATTTTATTAATATTTGGCTAAAATGTTGCAAGTTCAAGCAAATAAAATCAAAGATATAAGGATTGAGGGTAATAATATTTAAAATTTTCAAGATTTGAAAACTACCACAAACAAATATGTTTTACATTTAGATTTTCTTGATATTGAGGGCTATTATTCTTGGATATCCTTGGATGAATTCTTTAGGTATTGTTAACATTAATTTGCATAAGAAGTTCATGAATTTTTGGTATAGGAAAAGGAAAATAACAATACAAGATATTTATCAATGTAAGAGGTAGGGATCCAAGGAAAAATAAGATGTTGCTGAAAAGAAAATTGAGAAATAAGTGTTAGAACCTAAAAGAGAATCCAAAAAAGAAGTAGCCACACCAAAGTGAATGGAAGAAACAACAACAAATTCCAAGAAATACATAGAAGAGCACAAAGGCATATTAAAGAAAGGGTACATGAGGGAACAAAATGTGGAGGAGTCAAAGAAGGTAGAACATTAGGTTAAGGTTGCATCATCTCCATCCACACCACTAGGAGTGGCAACAACCTTGGAGGCATGACTTAAGGCAACAATATTATGGTTCTACATGAAATTAAAAGGGCACTAAGCATGGAAATGTTTAGAAAATAAAGCATAGTGATTCTAGTTTTTAGAGTGATACAACAAAATCAAGGAATAAATGGACTTGTAATTTGAGTTATTAGAGTAGAGCAACAAAAGTATGAAGCCAAAAAACAAATATTGGATACTCAAGTGGTAAAAGCAAGCAAATATAGATAAAAAAGAGTGATATTTATTGCTAATAGAAATATACCTCCAACACATGGAACCAAAATATAAATTCTAAATATTCAAATGATAGAATGACATCAACATTAGCAAAGACCACCACCAATAAAAGTTTCATTGGGATGGATGGATGATCGAGATAGGTACCACTTCATAGCAAGGCCTAGAAGATCATATTATTTAGTCTCTTATTATATTTCAAGGATGAAATATTTTGTAGGAGGAATGGAATGTTAGGTACCCAAGATAGGAACTTACTATTACAATATTGTACTTAATATTATAATAAATGTATTTATCCCACATGTCTAGATAAGAAGTAATGGTAGGTAGTTGAGTATTATATAATGTAGGAAAGAGTCTCATATTTGGATATGGAGAGAAGAATATTGTATGTGTTTAAGTATCATATGAGGATAGAGTAAGGAGTGGCATATTTCCAATAAGGAGCATTTATGGTATTGCCCTACATCAAGGGTTTGATTTATATCTTGAATAAATAAATGTGATTTATTTATGTGAATTTTCAGCTTTATTCTAAATATCTAAATCTACTTTATTTATGTGAATTATTATTGTAAATTTTAATTATGGAAGAATTTCTTAGTATGCCTATGAATTGTTAAAGATTTTTTTTAAAGTGGAGTGAGGTTATTAACACTTCCCAATCCATTTCTATCTATTCTAGTATTTGTGATCCATTATGGTCCATATAAATTTTGTTCTAGTATATTTTGACCTATTCCAACCTGTTATGACTTGCTCAAACCATCCCACATAGTTTGGCCCCTTATAGAAAATATCAACCCACCTAACCCATTTTGGTCTATATCAATCTATTTTGGCCTTCTCAACATGTTCCAACGCACCTAGTTAGTTTTAGCCTATTTTTACCCATACTGACCTGCTTGACCCATCTTGCTTATTGTGCTCCCTTCTAGCCCATCTCAACCCACCTGAGCCAGTTCAATTTGCCTCAGCCTATTTTGACCTTCTTATCCCATTATAGTATGTTTTGGCTCATCTTGTCTATTTCTACCCCCTTTGTCCCATTTCAATATATCTAGCCTAACTAATGCATTTTTGCCTTCTAGGTCTATTCTAGTATGTTTAGGTATATCTTGTCTATTTTTTTCCCCTTTTTACATGGCCTATTTGATCCCCTTATAGCCTAATTTGATCCTTCTTGGCCCAAATTAACAAAATGATAATTGGGAGTGCTTTGAGAATCAACCCAACCCTACAAAGGCACATGAAAATTTGATATTTCAATCAACAAAAGCAACCCTAACAAGACACAAATTTTTTTCCTAGAAGCCCAATCACAACCTATCAATGCACTTGGAGAAGTGGCCCAAAAGCATGATGGCAACCCTTTGGAGGGTATTGTAAAATTGGTTAGGCCCAATTTCTTGAGAGTAACCTCAAAAAGGTAGTTGGACAATTAAATTGACTTGATGGATCAAAGGATCATGTAGGTCATTCTAGTAGGTCATCTTGGGTAGGCTAGCGAGTTGTGTCATTCAAGAGAAGGGATGGAACACCAATCAAGACAAGTGTTGGGACACTATTTAAATTATAGTCTTTGACATGGTTTCCTAGAGGTAAATCCCAAGCTTGAAGAATCAATGTGACCTTCCTACTCAAAGTATCATACAAGGGATAAGTGCAATGCATTTCCTACTACCAATGGGCCAATCCAATTAAGACATGGGTTGGAACACCTAATACGGAACCTAGAGAATAAACATAAAAGCATAAAGATGACACCTAGAGAAGGCACTTGGAGAATCAAACTTAAAGCATAAGGGTGACCCTATCAAGGCTCTTGAAGTATTGGACTAGCCTAACCTGATCACATGATAACAACCCATAAAAATGGCACCTAGAGAACCGACTTAGACCAACTGCATGGAAGGGCTATGTAAGCCATATAAACAGGGTATCCTTGGCATACAAGACGATCAAGACAAAGGCTAGGACACTTTTCAAGTCACATTATAGGATACTATTTGGGTCATGGGCTTGGGCATGACTTCCTAAAGGTAACCCTTAGACTTGGAGTATCAACCTAACTTGAGTGCTCCAAGGGTTATGTAGGTCATGCAAGTATGTCGATCTAGTCAAGGCATGGGTAAGGACATTAATCAAGGGATGTGTTGGGGCATATTTTAGGTAGCTTATTAATTATTTATTTGACATGGAGGAGGACATGGCAATGTGTCCCTTATAAGTATGCTCAAGGCCTCACTTGGATTCGATGGTGCCCTTATTGTTAGGAGGAAAATAGATTTATATTACACTTTGAGTCTTTCTATTTTGCTTTGATGCCATCCACCTTGGGGTCAGCCCACCACATGGGATATTAGAGATCCTTTAGTCAAAATGACCCCTTTTTTATGATGCCCTAGATTACCTTTAATTACAATATATGAAAGATAACTCCCCTAGCTTGAGATGCATCCTAGGCACCCATAACCTTTACATCTACCTCCAATTAGAAGACATGAATGCACCTAGTTGATGCTATAAGTGTCTTGGGTTCACCCATATGTGTTGAGTGTGATTATAACAATATTAGTGCTCCCAACTAAACTCTATAATTAAGCATGCTTGGGCTAGAGTAGTACTAGGATGGGTGACCTCCTAGGAAGTCCTAGTATTGAACCATTTTTTTCTTTTTTTTCCTCATGCACTAAACCCTATTCAACATGCAATTCATTTCTAAGGTGTGCTTTATTTTTTAACCTCATTTATTTTTATAGGGTTGTTCTTGAAAATTTATCCCTTTGTTAACATATCTAATGTTCATGCCAACCCCCTCTTTTTCAATAGTTGCATAGTTTTCCCATTTCACTCTTGTTTCAAACCCTCTTCTTTGCCTAGCACATGCATGAGCTAGTGTCCCAATGAATGTCTCTCTTGTATAAAAATAACATCCTTAAATATCTCTCAATCGATGTCCTCCCCCATGCCTTGAATGGCTTAGCCTACATACATGACCAATACAACTCTTGAAGTAGTCAAATTAGGCTAATACTCCAAGCCCAAGGGCTGCCTCTAGGTGGTCATGTCCTAGCATGTGACTTGATAGTTATATTAGCCCTTGCATTTGAGTGGCTTGACTTACCATATGCATGGGATGTAAGTGTCCTAGTGGATGTCCCAACCTAATGACATGCTTTTTATATAATGAGATTGTAATTCTAATTATAATTATAGGTGAGGTTGAGTTCCTTGAGGAATGGAGCCATAACAAAAGTAATATTTAATAGAGTATTTAGTCAATGGTTATAGACATATAACTAGTTCAGCTAACTATGAATAAGTTGAAGTTGGGATAAAAATATTCAAACCAATAATCATTTCCATGTTCTTGGATGACTAAAAAAAGGTGAGTGGAAAGCTTATAAAACCAAGAGATAGTTGGTTCTCCCTGATATGTATAGTTATGGAACGTGATATTCAAGGATATCAAGGGTAACTCACTAAATATGGGAGGGCCTACTTCAATTCTTTCTAATCCATTTTGGTCTGTCTTGACTGTTTTGGCCCCTTGTAGCCCATTTTTGCATGTTCTAATATATTTTAGCTCTTTTCAGCTTATATTGCTTGTTTTGGACCCTTCTATCTTATTTTAGCCTATTCTACTCATTCTAATGGCTCTCTATTATCATTTAATGTTTTTTTTATCTTATTCTTATCTACTAGAGATATCATGGAAGAAATATCTATGGCCCTCATTTTGCTAGCCACCAACCACTATTTAAGTTAAGCTTCATTGAACCACTTTTTCTCCTTTTATTCTTGACAAGGTTTAATTTTAGTATTCTTTGATTTCTCTATAAGGTTTAGCACCATCAGATCCTCTAGCAATCCCATTTTTGAAAGCTTCTTTCTTACTGAAGAAAGTGAGCCAAAGTTGCGTAAAATTGGGTTGACTATGTATCACAGGACTAGATATTTGGTATAAAATAAAATACCTTTCTATTTTATCACCTTTGAAAGGTGAAAGGTATAATTTTTTGCTTGATAAGAGATGAACCACATATACATCTCTTGGAAAAGAAAAGGTTGTGTTGAGTGGTAATTTTGCCCAATTGCAAAACCACACTCACAGTTAGGATTTTAATTAGAAAACCCTCCCTTGCAAAGAAATAGAGATTTCTCCAAGGTTACTTTTACTTAATGTGTCCATGTATGCTTGTATAAATGTGTCAAATATGTACTTGGAATAACTTAATGCTCTACAAAATAATTGTTAACAAGGGACCTATGCTGGTGTTACTTTATTACGCTATGCTATTATTATTCATGAAACTTCAAAAGAAAATAATATGATTGACCCCCATATGACCACGATATAGAAGTAAAATTCCTTTTATCTTGAAATATTTTAGATAGATTTTATCTTTATTTTTTAAGCAAGTTTAACCAGTTTTATCTTTTATTAAACCTTTCTTTAAGGATGAAATAAAAGATTAAAATCTACCTCTAAAATGTGAATCTGAACATGGTGTGTGAATTCATTTTATGTTGCTTTGAGAATGAAAGAAAGTAAATGTGCATGAGTAACTTTTAAAATGTGATGGCCTTTGAAATTCCATATAAATTATTTCCCCTTTCATGAAATTGAGATTTTCATAAAGGGAAGATAACTCATTGCTTTAAAGAAAATAACCCTTTAAAATGCCTTATAAATTGTCCCCCTTTCAATGAAATTATAATTTTCATAAAGGAAGAATAATTTATTGTTTGCAAACAAAAATGTAAAGCTTGAAATCTAAATCTTCTTTCGAAATGTGAAAACATGTAAAACTAGAAATTGTGAAATTCCTTTTAAAAACTGCAATCTTTATAGTTTTTAGAATTTAGAATTTCTATTAAAACAAAAATGTCTTTGCTTTAAATGGAACATTAAATATTATTCTAGAGATCCATGCATCTATTTTTGGGTTTTCTATTTTTTATATATATTTTATTTTATTTTGAAAACTTAAAAAAAATATAAAAAGACAGGGTTAGAAAATAAAAATGAAATAAAACTAACATAAAATAATGCTACAAATCTAAAATCACCATAAACCCTGCAAATGTTAGTATCCTACAAAACTAGTATTGAAGTGATCCATGTTCATACAATCTAGCCTTCAAAGAGGTGTGGAATTCTAAGGGAAAGGTGCAATACAATATAAATTAAGACAAGTTAACCATAAACATGCATAAAAACTTGCTAAATATTAAATATATTGGCACAAAAAGATTTTCAATAAGCTTAATGACATGCAGAATACAAACTTCCAGCAATGGTGAAATCCAGTCCAACGAGGTGGAGGAAGAAAATTCCAGAAACAAACCCAATGCTCATGTTGTCTTCCCTACAGTCCTGCCTCCAAATTTTCCAACCCCTCTTTAATGAAATTGGTCATGTATTTAAAATACCTATGTCCAAGGAAGAATCTCTATTTATTTTCCCAAATGCCTCTTGTGTTTCATTTTCCCATGCTTTGATTTCAAAATTGCCCCTCTTTTGGTTCGCTTTGATCTTTTCTTTTTAAATAACACCTTTTCTTCGAGTAGTACTTTGGTGCTTATTCCCCTTCGTGTAGTGCCAAATGATTCACTCTAACATGCCATGTTTAAGGATGATATGTGGGTAGTAAAACTCGGAGCCTCTATCAAAGCCCTTATAATGCTCCTTTACCATGCATTTTGTCAATTTTCTCCTCCACTAAATCATGGTACAACTACCATGTTGCCTTTGTTCTCACATAAAACAAATTAATTGGTGAGGTCCTTGGTTTGAAATTTTGATCAGTAACACCTTTATCTTGTCTACAACTTTATCTTGTCTACATAACACTCATGTTGCTTTATTGTGTAAAGTTTACTCCCTGGTTAATACCTTGTGTGCTACTATAACTATCAGTGATGCTCTCTCTCCATTATGTAACTGCTCTATGGTAGCTCCAAGTTGGTGCGTTAAATATCGTAATGTATTTCAATCTGTTACAACCCTTATTCCACGTGGTTATCCATTCTAAACATATCCATAATTTACCATCAATAGCATATCTTCCATTGGATCTTGATACTCGTTGCTTTTCTAATAATATGATGCATCAAAACCTCTCTACTTTGCTATGTAAACCAATTTTATAGGACCAAAATATATCATCTTTAGTGGGTATGACAGTGGGTAAGGCTACCACTGCATTGTCCTATTCCTTGTGGCCTCAAATCAGCATCACGCTATCATCAAGGACTCGCCTATCTGGTTGATCCCATGACTTTATCGAGGACTACTTTGTTGGTGATAACGTCAAAGACCCATTTGAGGAAACCATCATAGATCCTCACTTTTCCCATTGTGCACCTATATTCTTAATTATTTCATTCACAAATTAGAACCGTGTATGAAACCATCACCTCTTGTGACAGTGAGCACATCGTTAATCTACAATTGACTATTGATAAAGATAACCTCTCCATTGTGTTCTTGGTTGTGTTTTGTGTTGTACTCCATGTTGATAAACTGTTAGTAAGCCTTTACCAATTTTGGGCTATCATACTATTTCTTCGATATCTTAATTAGCTTTCCCTTATTCACGCGGCCATCCATATACACCAAATACCTTTTCACGATTGAATATACCAATAAGCACTCCTTATATTTTACTTTCGTTGGCAAACCAACTACCATCAACCACTCTTCCATGAATATACATATACAACTATCCCAACATCCATCATTGTTAATTGGTCCATGCTGCCATGTTGAGTATTTTATCATTTGCAATGTCGAGTTGCCATCCCTTAGACGTATCCTCATAAGTCCCATCGACATATTGTCCATAGTATTACATTTCCACATAGTATGTCGTCTGTGGTATCAATATTCATCTTCGCTACTCATGCTGAGCGTCTACCAAATAATGTCGATGTTGCCCTACAACATTTGAATCAACTACTATAATTCCACATCCATGGTGTCATTTGACTCAAGATACGAGTCTTCATCACACACCTGCATAGTCGGTCGCTTTATCCTTTAGATCATCTACGTGTTTGTCGATGATTCCCATATAAAAACAGTTTGCCATGGCATCCAAGTTCAAAATAGTTGACCACGTGAGCCAAAATCCACCTCGCTGCATCCTAGTCATCTACAAAACATCAATACAGTGCCAAGTCAATGTGTTGCCCACTTGTCATTGGTTAAATCTGCCTTGAGCTGTGTTGAAGTACGAGGTCCAACAACAATAATAAGAAAATCAACCCTATTCAATATTCCCAAAAGAAGATGAAAGCAACTAAAAAAAACTAGGAAATCTCCAATCCTTGAAACCTACATTGCAAATTGTTTATAGGGGAAGAAATCAAAGCTACCACTCAAATAAACCAAAGATCCCAAAAACTTAAAATTTAAAGGTGGGTCCTTAAATTTTGGGGCTAGTTGTGGAATGGATACAACAAATGACAACTTGGCTAAGGAATACTCCTGAGCATTCCGGGTGAAGAACCCAATTCTAAAAAACAAATAAACCAAGGATCAAAAAAATAAACCATCTAGCAACCTCAAAGAAGGTGAGTAGATAACTTCAAATGAAACCATATAAACCATTTTATTTAGCTGAAGTGTGTGAAAGTGATTTCATTTTAACATTATTAAAAACCATCTGGATTCCATCACCTATTTCGCATTAGGCTATAAAAATATTACTCATGAAATAATGTGCCTATGCATTTCTCCACTGCCAACCAGACATTTATAGCCCTGATGGAGATGCCCTCACTCACCTAGATATCAGATTAAATTTGCATTTGCCTATTTTGTAAGCATTGCTCCATTGCCAGCCAAGTGTTTATAGCCCCAGTGGAGGTACCCTAAGCCATTTGATTGATTTTTTTTTTTTTTATTCATCATTGTATTACTTTACAAACTTCACCTTCCACCTAGGTTAGAGATAAAATAAGGTTAAATATTGAGTATACAACAATTTTCACATTAATTTGCAAACCAAATAACTTCATCTTTCAAGATTTCAAGAATACCCCTTAATGTGATGTGTTTATGTGTAGCTTTAGCAAAAGGATTCATTGTTCCAAAATTCGCTATCTTAATCCTAAAATCTAGGAATGATCACTAAACATATCCATCCACTTTTCTTTGATCTACATGATAGGTAATTCATCCTTCAAGAGGCCATAAATTAATCGCTACCATAAAACAATACCACCAATCAAGGGAACTCACCCAAAATGCAAACTTGCAAACCAAAACTTGGAAACAAACCCAAAACCTAATCTAACATAAAGATGACAAGACAACAAACACAAAAATTATCAAAATAAAATAAAAAACAAAACCCAAAACTGAAAACCAACACAAAAACATGAAAACCAAAACTTATATACAATAATATACAACATGATGCAAAAAATTGGACTATCATATCCCTGGATCCCAAACACGATTAGCACATTTTAAAAGACATAAATTGTGATATGCATGCCAATATTTACAAAGATCTAACCAAAACAAGATTAGGGCACACAATATAAAATATTTCACCTTGCCTCTCTCACCCCACCAATTTGATTCAAGAACATTAGCAATTCCATGTGAAGCATTTGATCCATTAAAATTGCAAGTGAATATATGATTTTCAACTATCTTTTGCTTATTCAATGAGATGTAAATTTCAAAATCAGATTAATTTTTACAAGCATGTAGGATTTCCTTCAAATAAGAGGCTATTTCTAAAATTTTTAAAGTAAAGTCATCATCTATGTCTTTAGGCCAATTATACTCATACAACAATCTACAAGCATCTAGGATATCTACCAAATAAGGATCATTACAATCTTGTATTCTAGATTCAATGGTTAATTATTGATGAACTTGATTCAACAACTCAAACATATCTACTTATCTCTCATTCACCAAAGCAATATCAATAGTGGTGGGAGTAAGAATCCCCTCTAGTTTGTTATCAACCTCCAATGGTACTTCATCATAAATAGTATTTGAAACCAATAAATGATTATATGAATTTTCACCTGGAGCTTGGATGTTTGGACTCAAAAGGTTAGATTATACCTTTTGTATATTTTCATTTACTAGCACTTGGTGAACCATTGTGATATTTTTGTCTTCTTCATAGGCTTCATAATCATCATCTTGTAACACTTCATGTGATATAGCGATTTCAACATCCTGCATATCAAATAAAATAGAATTTTCATTAATAGGAATGTGAGAAATAAATAAGTCCTCATATCTTCCCCAACCATTATAATACTCATCTTCTAAACCCATGGGATGAAATTCTATCATATTTTCCAAATGCATATGATTCTCTAATTGTTCAGGAAATGTAGGTTCTTCATGTAAGATAACAACTTTAGTGTCTTGCATATCAAATAAAGAATATTTTTTATCATAAGGTATAAAAGAAACATTTTCTTCATATTTCCCCAGCCATCATAATAATTATCTTTTGAAATCAAAGGATGATATTCCATCAATTCTTCTGCATAATCTTCAAATTCCTCTATTGAATTTGCTTTCTCAATTTCAAAAAATTCATCTTCCTCAAATTCATCCTCTTCAGTTTCAAAAAATTCCTCTTCAATTTTGAAAAATTCCTCTTCCTCAGATTCATCTATTGATTCACTTTCAACTAATTTTGAAGATTCAAGGGATTATACAATGGGATCAATTTTTGTATTCAACTTTCTATAATTGTCCTAATCCTCCTTTGTAAATAATGACCCTAAGCCAATCTCTAGATTTTGATTAACTTGATCATCACGATCTTCATTGATGAACATTTACCTTGAGACTTGCACCTCCTCTTTGATGATATCTAAGGTGGTTATAATATGTGGACATTCAAATTTATCCCCTTGATTGCTCACATCAGACATCATTTGATTAAAGGATGCTACATTGGATGGTTGGTATTGGTTGGAATCCAAAACTTCTGAAGAAAAATTCATTCTGGGAGAAGGTGATTCCTCAACCAGATTCATTGGTAGCATTTGATTACGAGACCTATATTTGAGCAATGATAATTGACTCACATCCATATCTTTTGAAATCCACCATTGTTCTACTATTTTTGTATCACTATAGGCTCTAGGCAAAGATGGTTTTTTTAGAATTCTCCCTAAAAATGTGGAAGTAAAGGGATCTAAGGCTTCTAGGTACACTTGGATGGATTATTCTTCTAAAACTATGTAATGACTCTCCATATTGGTGTACAACCTATGGAACCTATCATTAAATTGGCTTGGAGACTCATTAGATTCTTTACAAATAGAAACAATCTGATTTAATATCCTATTTGGATCAATCAATTTTCCAAACTTTTTGATAAATGTTGCCTCTAATTGATCCCAGGAGGTGATAGAACCTGTAGGTAAAACAAGATACCAATCATAAGAAAATTCATCTAATGTGGATGGAAACATCCTACAAACATCTTCATGTATAATTTACAAATGAATTAAAATGTTCTTATATGCCTCAATATGATCTTCAGCCAGTTCTATTCCATCATGCCTAAACTTAGGTAAATTACACATGAGATCTATGTTAGGACCCTCCTAACATGTCCTAATACTTATATTATTTATTAATTATATTCTAGGGTCACAACCCTTCACTCTTACAACTATTAGAATAGGTATTTAAATGCAATCCAAATATGATAATAAGGCATCATCGAACAAATATATAAATTAAGTCTATTGTGGGTTTTCTACCTTACAATCAAAAAATGATTCAATATAAAAATGATCTTGCTTCCCGCACCATTTAGTTTCATACCATCTGTATCAGAGCTAGCTCAAGGAGCAAATTCACCATTAAAAATTTTTCCATCGCACATTTTAGCCAGTCCACATTCGCGAGGACACAAACAACATTCACGCTTCACAGATCCATGTCTAAATCCTCGCAAAAAATTAAACCTTCTCCTAAGGTAAAAATTAAGTTGTATTACACCCAAATTGCTTGACATTTCACGTGTTGACCGGTGGATGTTTTGAAAAAGCTAAAATCTTCAACGCAGCATCAAGGTTTTCGACGTCCAAAATGCAAAGGAAAAAAAAATTAAATTAAATTTTTATTTTTTATTTTTTGCTCACCTGTACCAAGTCATATTGATCGTTACCTACACCAACCACAATGGTTGAAGGATGACGATCACTAGATTCCATTCATGAGAAACACGAAAGGCTCGCTGAAGAAGTTCAATAGGAAAGAGAGGAAAATACCCGTAACACAAGAGAACTCTTCGAGAAAATATTTGCAATGGATGTTAAACTTGATGCCATCAGTCAAAATCAGACAACAACACATGCAAATTCACCCAACCACGGGTCATCAAACCGAGCAATGTTAGGAGGTCCACAAACTTCCATTCTACCATGGACGACTAAATTAGACTTCCCAAAATTTGAAGGAGGAGACCCTACAAACTGGATCTATCGAGAAAAGCAATATTTCTCACTAAATCAAATTTCGGAAATGCAAAAAGTGCATATCGCCTCCTTCCACTTGGAAAATGATGCCATCCAATGGTACCAATGGTTCGAGAAAACTAACGACACTCCGACGTGGTCAACCTTTACATAGAATCTATTAGTGCGATTCGGCCCTAGCAAGTTTCAAAGCTTTACAGGGGCCCTCACTAAATTATGCCAAACCACTTCGGTAAGCGAATACCAAGCAAAATTTGAAAGGCTAGCTAATCGAACATCCGTATTAGACATTGCCTTCTTTCAAGAATGTTTTGTGAATAAATTCGAATAGAGGTGCAAATGTATAACCCTACAAACATGTTAGAGACCATCAACTTGGCAAAATTAGCAGAGGACAAAATCAAGGCATGGAATCGGTTCACAAAACCAACCTGGGGGAAACCATAAAACACTTATACCAATCCCAAACCAATGCAAAATGGATGAACCCAAAACTCCTACACATCCCCCAAAATTAACCCGGCTCTACCAATTAAGCGTTTGAGTTTTGAGGAAATGAAGGAAAGACAAGCTAAGGGTCTTTGCTACCATTGCGATGAGAAATTTGACAGAAATCATAAATGTGCCTCATGGAAATTATATATTCTAGATGCCACAGAGGAAGGGAATTCTACTGAAGAGGAACCTGAACTCGAAGTAGAGGTATTATCCAACACACTTGAAAGTGACGAAGAAAATGCACCAAAGATGCCCTTGTCAGATTTTTTGCCCCTTAAACAATGCGAGTAAACGAGTATTTTAAGAAACAAAACCTTACCATGCTCCTAGATTCTGGTAGCACGCACAATTTTATTGATCCAAAGGTGGCTAAACAAGAAAATTGTTTTATATACCCTTGCAATAACTTCGAAGTGATGATTGGAAATGACAGAAAAATTGCACGCAAACGAAAATGCAAAAATATAAAACTAACTATGGGGATTTATAACATGAAAGGCGACATGTACGTCCTACCCCTAGGTGGGTGCGACATTGTACTAGGCGTACAATGGTTACGAACCTTGGACGTAGTCCAATGGGAATTTGATGAACTATGGATGAAATTCACAACAAAGAACCAAACCTATATTATCCAAGGCCTAAAATCAGGACCTTCCCAAATCGTCAGCTCGCATAGAATGGAGAAAATTATCTAAAATGGAAAGAAAGGAATGGTCACCCAATTATTTTCAATTCAACCTAGTCACAAAGAAGATGAGAAACCAGAGTTACAAAATATTTTAGACCACCATAAGGCGGTATTCAATGAAACAAAAGGACTGCCTCCACAACGAAGTCACGATCACACTATTCCACTATTTCCAGGGCATCAACCTCCTAATATTAGACCTTATCGTTATCCATACCTCCAAAAGACCGAAATAGAGAAATTAGTACAAGAGCTTCTTAAGGTAGAAGTCATTAGACCTAGAAAAAGCCCTTACTCCTCTCTAATTATTTTAGTTAGAAAAAAGGATGGCTCGTGGCGTTTATGTGTCGATTTTTGAGCGCTTAATAAAATGACCATCAAAGATAAATTTCCTATTCCGGTCATAGAAAAGCTATTAGATTAACTCCACGAGGCAACTTATTTTTCCAAGTTAGACTTACGGTCAGGCTACCACCAAATACAAGTCAATGAAAATGATATTCCTAAGACGACCTTTTGCACCCACGAAGGGCACTACAAATTCTTGGTGATGCCATTTGGCCTGACCAACGCTCCTTCTACCTTTCAAAGTCTAATGAATAAGGTATTTCACCCTTTTATTCATAAATTTATATTAGTTTTCTTTGATGACATTTTGATTTATAGAAAAACATGGGAAGAACATTTGGACCATGTTAGACAAGCGTTCCAAATCTTGGAGGAAAATCAGCTTTATGCAAAAATATCAAAGTGTTCCTTTGGAAAACAAAAAATTGAATACTTAGGGCATATTGTCTCAAAGAAAGGAGTTATGGTAGATCCTTCCAAAATCGAGGAGGTGAAAAATTGGCCTATTCCAAAAACCTTAAAATCTCTACGTGGGTTTCTTGGACTAACGGGATATTATAGAAAATTTGTCCAAAATTATAGTAAAATCACTGCTCCTCTAACATCATTACTTAAGAAAAATTCTTTCAAATGGTCGTCTAAAGCGGATGAGGCCTTTATCACCTTGAAAAATACAATGTGTACCACCCCTATTCTAGCCATGCCCAACTTTTCTAAACCGTTCATCATTGAAAGTGACGCTTTAGGAATAGGAATGGGAGCCGTACTCATGCAGGATGAAAGGCCCCTAGATTTTATAAGCAAAGCATTTTATCTTAAGCATTCAACTCGATCTACATATGAAAAAGAGATGTTGGTGATTGTCCATGCTATTCAACATTGGAGGCCTTACCTTATTGGCCAACATTTCATTATACGCACTGACCATCATAGCTTGAAGTATTTTTTGGAACAAAGGACTAATACCCCGAAACAACAAAAATGGGTTACTAAACTTCTTGGCTATGATTATGAAATTACATATAAAAATGGAAAGGACAACATGGCAGCCGATGCACTTTCTAGAAAATTTGAAGATATGCCTCAAGTCCATGCTCTTTCCTCCCTTATTCCTAAAAGGGTAGATGAGGTGCATGAATAATGGATAAATGATCCTACTATCCACGCCTTAATTCAACAACTTCAACATAATCCTCGTAGCAAACCTCCATACACTTGGAAGGACAATATATTAAGATACAAAGGGAGGATGGTCCTCACCCCCAATTCAACTTATCGTGAAAAACTTCTTCATGAGTTACATACCTCACCCACTGCAGGCCACTTAGGGTTCTTGAAAACCTATAAAAGAGCCACTACCTCCTTCTATTGGGTAAGAATGAAAAATTACATCAAAAACTTTGTAAAATAATGTGAAGTTTGCCAAAGACAAAAGGGGGAGGCCCTCGCTATTCCAGGATTACTTCAACCTCTTCTTATACCCACCAAAACATGGGCAGATATTTCTATGGACTTTATTGAAGGATTACCAAAATTAGGAGGAAAAACAACCATTTTCGTAGTCATTGATCGTTTATCTAAATATGCCCATTTTTGTTTCGTGGCTCATCCTTATACTGCTAGCACTATAGCCCACCTCTTCCTAGATAACATATTTAAATTACATGGTATGCCCTCCATAATTGTTAGTGATCGCGACCCAACTTTCACTAGCACCTTTTGGAAGGAATTGTTCAAATTACAAGGTACTCAACTTCGTATGAGCTCTTCTTACCATCCGATGGCCAAACAGAAGTTGCAAATAAATGCTTGGAAAAATACCTTCGATGTTTTGTTTCTACTCAACCACTCCATTGGGTAAAGTGGCTTTCACTAGCGGAATGGTGGTATAACACTTCATACCATACGTCCATCAAAATGACTCCTTATGAAGCACTATATGGTCAAACACCACCATCCCTCACTTCCTATATTCCAAGGACTACAAAAGTCCATGCGATGGAAACGAAACTTGCTAATAGAGATGACATACTACGGATCCTAAAAGAGAACCTACACACCGCCCAACATCACATGAAGTAGCAAGCCGATCAACATAGAAGCGAATGTAGTTTCCATGAGGGTGATATGGTTTTCTTATGTCTCCAACATTACCGTCAATCCTCTCTTAAAAAAAAAGGGTCTCAGAAGTTAGCACCCAAATTTTATGGGCCGTATAAAGTTCTCCAACATATTGGGACCGTTGCTTATAAACTAGAGATTCCTCCCTCTTCCAAACTTCACCTTGTATTTCATGTATCTTGCCTTAAGCTCGCAGTTGGAGCCCATATCATGACACAAACCACTCTCCCTTAATTCTCTGATGATGGAGTACTTATAGTCGAGCCAGAAGCTATCTTGGATCGCTGCTCTCGTCACCTTCCTACTCGCAATATCATGGAAGTTTTAATCCATTGGAAAGGTCTACCTTTATAAGACGCAACGTGGGAAAATTTTCAAGATATCCAGCAGCAATTTCCAAATTTCCAGCTTTGAGGACAAAGCTCCTTTAAGGGAGGTGGCATGTTAGGACCCTCCTAACATGTCCTAATACTTATATTATTTATTAATTATATTCTATGGTCACAACCCTTCACTCTTACAACTATTAGACTAGGTATTTAAATGCAATACAAATATGATAATAAGGCATCATCGAAAAAATATATAAATTAAGTCTATTGTGGGTTTTCTACCTTACAATCAAAAAGCGATTCAATATAAAAATGATCCTGCTTCCCGCACCATTTAGTTTCATACCAATATATGGGCATATGATGTGAGGGTCCAAATATATTTAAAGGACTACATGTCATCGTTGGAGTAAATATTGACATTTGAGAACCTTAAATATTGTAACTTTAGTATCAATTTTGTTAGTCAAATAAATATATCTTGCAAAGAAGCATGAAATGACTAACAATTTTTAAATGGTTAGAAAAATAAATCATCATGTTCATCCATTGTAATGCATGAATTAAACCATAGCAATAAAGAACATTCTCCAATTTGCAAAAGGGTTAGCATCAATGCATTATCAATTAAAAGACCTTCAAATCAATGAATGTGACCAAAAAAACCTCATTAATCAAGACCAATGCCTTCCAATAACACTTGCATGTAAGATGAACAATTTAGTATCTATAACAAAAATAACCAAATCAGGCCCTCATTATAATACCAAAAATTTGGTGGTAATTTTCCCAATTGCAAAACCACACTCACAGTTAGTATTTTAATTAGAAAACCCTCTCTTGCAAAGAAATAGAGATTTCTCCAAGGTTCCTTTTACTTAATGTGTGCATGTATGCTTGTATAAATGTGTCAAATAAGTGCTTGGAATACCTTAGTGCTCTACAAAATAATTGTTAACAAGGGGCCTGTGCTAGTGTTACTTTATTATGCTATGCTATTATTGTTCATGAAACTTAAAAAAAAATAATGTGATTGGACCTCATATGACCACGATGTAGAAGTGAAATTCCTTTTATATTGAATTTTTTTAGATAGATTTTATCTTTCTTTGTTAAGCAAGTTTAACTACTTTTATCCTTTATTAAACCTTGCTTTAAGCATGAAATAAAAGATTAAAATCTACCTCTAAAATGTGAATCTGAACATGGTGAATGAATTCATTTTATGTTGATTTCAGCATAAAAGAAAGTAAATGTGCATGAGTAACTTTTAAAATGTGATGGCCTTTGAAATGCCATATAAATTATTTCCCCTTTCATGAAATTGAGATTTTCATAAAGGGAAGATACCTCATTGCTTTAAAGAAAATAGCCCTTAAAAATGCCTTATAAATTATCCCCCTTTGAATGAAATTGTAATTTTCATAAAGGAAAACTAATTTATTGTTTGCAACTAAAAATGTAAATCTTGAAATCTAAATCTTCTTTCGAAATGCAAACATGTAAAACTGGAAATTACGAAATTCCTCTTAAAAACTACAATCTTTATAAATTTTTAGAATTTCAAATTTTTGTTAAAAAAAAAATGTCTTTGCTTTAAATGGAATATTAAAGCTTATTCTAAAGATCCATGCATTTGTTTTTGGGTTTTCTATTTTTTATATATTTTTATTTTATTTTGAAAACTTATAAAAAAAATTAAAAAAGACAGGGTTAGAAAATAAAAATAAAATAAAACTAACATAAAATAATGCTGCAACTCTAAAATCACCATAAAGCCTAGGAATGTTAATATCCTGCAAAACCAACATTGAAGTGATCCATGTTCATGCAATATAGCCTTCAAAGATGTGTGATATTCTAAGGGAAAGGTGCAATACAATATAAATTAAGAAAAGTTAACCATAAACATGCATAAAAACTTGCTAAATATTCAATATATTGGCACAAATAGGATTTTCAGTAAGCTTAATGATATGTAGAATACATAATTCTAACAATGGTGAAATCCAGTCCAGTGAAGTGGAGGAAGAAAATTCCAGAAATAGGTCCAGTACTCATGTTGTCTTTCCTACAATCCTGCCTCCAAAGTTTCCAACCCCTCTTTAATGAAATTGATCGTGTATTTAAAAGACCTGTGTCCAAGGAAGAATCTCTATTTTATTTTTTCCAAATGCCTCCTACGTTTCATTTTCCCACGCTTCGAATTTGAAACCGCCCCTCGTTTGGTCCTCTTTGATATTTTCTTTTTAAATAACATCTTTTCTTCGAGTAATACTTTGGTGCTTATTCTCCTCCATGCAACACCAAATGATTCACTCTCATGTACCATGTTGAAGGATGATATGCGGGTAGTAACACTCAAAACATTTATCAAAGCCCTTATAATGCTTCTTTACCATGCATTTTTTCCATTTTATCCTCCACTAAAACACGGTACAACTGCCATGTTGCCTTTGTTCTCACATAATATAAATTAATTGGTGAGGTCCTTGGTTCAAAATTTTGATCGGTAACACCTTTATATTATTTACATCATACTCCTATAGGTTTCGTTGTGTAACGTCTGCTCCCTGGTTAATGCTTGGTGTTCTGCCACAACTGTTGGTGACGCTCTATCTCCACTACATAATTGCTTTATGGCAACTCTAAGTTGGTGCATTAAGTGTCATAATGTCTTTCAATCTATTACAACCCTTATTCTTCCTGGTTATCCATTCTACACATATCCATAATTTTTCATCAATAGCATGTCTTCCATTGGCCTTTGATACTCGTTATTTTTCTAATAATACGATGCATCAAAACCTCTCTACTCTACTATGTAAACCAATTTTCTAGGACCAAAATTCATCGTCTTCAATGGGTATGTCAGTGGGTAAGGCTAGCACTACATTATCCTATTCCTTGTGGCCTCAACTCAACACTGTGCTATCGATAGGGACTGGACTGCTTCATTGGTGATAACGTTAAAGACCCGTTTGAGTAAACCATCATAGATCCTCACTTTGACTATCATGCACACATATTATTAATTATTTCATCCACAAATTGGAACTGTGTATGAAACCATCACCTCTTGTGATAGTGAACACGTCGTTAATTTGCAATTGAATCTCGATAAAAGATAACCCCTCCACTGCGTTCCTGGATGTGTTTTATGTTGTAATCCACATTGATAAACTATCAGTAAGCCTTTCCAATTTTGGGCCATCGTGCCATTTCTTCGACATCTTAATTAGCTTTTCCTTATTCACGTGGCCATCCCTGTACACCAAATACCTTTTCACAGCTGAATATGTTAAGAAGAACTCCTCCTTCTCTTTTACTTTTGTCGGCCAACCAACTACCATCAACCATGCTTCCACGGATATACATCTACAACTATCCTGGCATCCATTGTCATTAATTGGTCTATGTTTCCATGTTGAGTCTTTTGTCATTTGCAATGTTGAGTTGTCACCCCTTAGACGTATCCTCATAAGCCCCATTGACATCCCATCCACCATGTTGGATTTCCATATAGCATATCATATGTGGTATCAATCTTCATCTTTGCTACTCATGTCAGGCATATGCAAAATCATGTCGATGATACCCTGCTACGTTAGAATCAACTACTACAATTCCACATCCATTGTCATTTGACTCGGGATAAAAGTCCTGATAATACACCTACGTAGACGAACACTTTATCCTTTAGATCGCATGCATGGTTATCGATGATTCCCATATGAAGATAGTTTACCATGGAATACGAGTTCAAACTAGTTGACCACATGAGCCAAAATCCACCTTGCTGCATCCTAGTCATCTACAAAACGTCAATACAGTACCAAGTCAATGTGTTGCCTACTTGTCATTGGTCGAATTTGCCTTAAGCTGCATTAAAATACGGGGTCTAATGTTCTCCTCGTATACCGCCCCATAATGCACATCCACATTGTTTGATAAGCTCTTCTGTCAGTGCCCTAATATTACCATTTTATTGATCGACATGCCATTTTGATGAGCTCTTCTACACCATCTCCACATTGCTATCATCAATCACAATTTACCTCTATTTCGTAACTCTATAGCTTTTATCAATAGCCTGCGACACTACATCCTTATCATGGCTACCAATGCATTCTACCTCTAAAAACAATGTATATTAGCAGGGTCTATTATCCCTCGTATTGTTGTTGTAGATCCAAATGTTGTCTCATGATTTGGGTGGTATCACATTGGCATTGACCACCATTAAATCTCTCTCGAGTATACTACATACGTCGTTGCGGTGACTTTCATGCTATGCTCTTGAAACCATGCTTAAACCTATAATAGTACATGATATCTTCATCAATATTGATGCCCTCAACATCCAATCTATCATCATTACCCACCATATTTAGGTCTATGAGCAAAAATGTCCCTATTTAGCTCATCTACGTGGGCTCTAACATCTCCATAACCCATCATTCACCATGGTTTCCTGCAAAATGAGAACCCACTGCTCCTAATCAGCACTTCATATTTGATTTCTATCTTGAAAGTTGTCAGAGATCTGCTTGATTTTCATACCAAAATGTAGATGAGTATATAGACGTTCACTTTAGCTAGCTCATCAATCCAAGTGTTATCTGCTCTGTGCTGTTTGATACAATCACCTTGTCCTCACATGCTCTATCCTCTATGCTAGTTCATGATTATCCATGGTGTCATCATCCAATAGTCATTCACCATAATCATGTTGGTCGATTCAGTAAACCAGCCCAATTTATTTTGTTTGCATGATAGCTTCATGAGCGCGTAATATCTCCATGAGTGCGTTCTTGGCACAAGTCCTATCAAACAAATAAAAAATAACATAATTAAAACTAAAATTAGAAAATAAAACACCCTAACCTAACCCTATGCACCTACACTAACACACTAATCAAACCCCTAAAGCATATATACTAAACACTCAAAGGGCCACAAAAATTAAGTCTAACAAATAAATAAAAAGATGCTAATAAACCAAACCAAGACCACAATCACATGGAACATTAAATCCCAAAAATAAAATTACATTTTTCCCTTTATTATTTTATTATTTATTATTATTATTTTTTAAGTTTGATTTTTTTATATGAAATGTGATGACAATAATAACAAACTGATATAAATCACTCTTTTATTTGTTTTGTTCATTATTTTTTTTCTCTTCTTATTTGATTTATTTAACTTCGGATGTCCCTGAATATTAACAAAAGGACTACAACAAGAAAATCGACCAACAATAATAATAAGGAAATTACCCCTATTCAATATTCGCAAAAGAAGACGAAAGCAACTAAAAATAAACTTCCAAATCTCCAGTCCTTGAAACCTACATTGCAAACTGTTTACAGGGGAAGAAATCAAAGCTACCACTCAAACAAACCAAAGATCCCAAAAACTTAAAATTTAAAGGTGGATCCCCAAATTTTAGGGCTAGTTGTGGAATGGCCACAATAGGTTGCTTGCTAACCTTAAAAAATACCACAACTATATTCCCTGGGCCATCTATGTTTATCCACCTAAATGACTTCTTCATATGGAAAATGACTATTATGAAACTTTATTCTCATTAACAAAAATCATTTACCAATATGAAGAAATATGAAATCGTTCATTCACAAATAATTATTTTACATAAAGATACACATATAGATAATACCCTTAAGATATGGCAACACCAATAATGCTCATCAACTAAGAAAAACTTCACAAGATCTCCCAATATGGGAGCACCACTTAGAGAGGGCAAAGTATCATAAGCCACTTCATGGGAAAATATGATTACAAGTAATACTCCATATGAATGATCTCCATGATGATTACAATGACAATATCCCTTATTTATATACCCATTTTCTAATTCTACTTTGGGAAGTCGACTACTAAAACCTCATCCCACTCATTATTATTATAATATAGTATAATAATATAATAAACCTTGGGTTATGTGTAGCCCATGCCAACCCTTATACAATATAATATCACATCCTCATATACTTATTCCTAGGTACCATAACATTCCACCCTACTTACAAATGTTTTATCCTTGAAATATGAGAAGAAACTACATAGTATGATATTCTAAGCAGTGATGGCAACTGGTACCAATCTTGATCATCCATCCATACAAGTGAAATATTGATTGGTGGTGGTCTTCGATGATGATAAGTTTCCATTGTACCACTTTATTATCCATAGCTACTCTATTGGATCCATGCTTCTATTGCTCTACTCTAATATTTTGAATGAATGGTCCAATAATTCTTGATGTTACTACACCCCTTTGAAATCAAGAATCACTATGCTTTTTATGCCAAATACTACTATACTTGATGCCTTTCTAACTCCATGTAGATCCATAATAATATTGATGCCCTAAGCCATGCCCAAGATTATTGTTGCTAAGGGTGGTTTGGGTGGCGATATGTTGCAACCTTAACTTGACATTTTATTTCCTTTGATGCTTCATCATTTTGCTTCTCTATTTTAAAGTCTTCCTCATGCTTTTCTCTCTTGTGCCCATATTTTGCTGTGTCCTTGTTCTCTTCTTCCATGGACTTTGATGCTACTACTAGTGTAGATTCAACTTTTGATTCTTCTATTTTTCTTAACTTGTTTCCTTACCATAAATGCTTCTCACTTCTCCTTAGATCCTTGCTCCTTAAATTGAGAAATATCTTGCAATGTTATCTTATTTTTCCTGTACCATAACTTCATAGAATTGTTTTACACATTAACGTTAATAGTACCTAAAGAATCTAACCAAGGATAACAAAGAACAATATCCACATTATCCATCTCAATAGCATGAAAATATGAATGTAAAACATATTTATCCATGATGATCTTCAAATCTTTAAAAAGCTTAATATTCTCACCCTCAAATTATATGCCCTTAATTTTTGTTGTCTAAACCTTCAACCTCTTAATCAAAACAATATTAATAAATTATATTTGTTTCTAGGGTTTATGGAAATAATAACCTTTTCCTTTTGAATTCAACCATGAACTTGTAAATAGAAATTTTAGATGAATTTAGATCCTTCTCTTGCTTTTAAAAATTCAAAGATGTGGCTTCTTCATTCTTCTCACTATTTTCCTTATTATTTTCCTCTTTCTCCTCCTTGAGTAATTTTATTTATTTTTCATAGTCTTCATTTTGTTTCTTGAAAAATTTCCACTCTCCTTTTATTTCATTTCTCTCATTTTGAATCCCTTGTAGTTTCTTTTCAAGGTCTTTGATGACACCCATCAATCTATCTATATTTTTATCCCTTGAATCTCTCTTTTTATTTTATTTTTGTTATTTTTGAAGCATGTTTATTTCTTCTATGTAACCTTTGAGTGTATCCTTCAAAGTAGCTATCTTTTTATATGGGTCTCAATGGCTTAAGAATGCATGCTCTTATTATCCCCAAGCATACATATTATTCTATTCAATCGTAAAACTTAACAACCATATTTTAGCTTCCTTTTCTAAGAGTGTAGTAAGGTAAAATTTCAATAATGATCAACAAAATATAAACTTAAAAATTTTCCACCATTATCTATCATCAACGTCATCCACTCTAGAAATTTTTTTAAGTGCCATGAGTTCACATCTACAAAAATGATAATGCAATCGATAAAGGGTATATCATCATCATAAGAGCTAAAAATATCTATACCCTTTTTGGTAATTTGATTATTTAGATTAAATACTCTATATCCAAGTAAACTTAAAAAAATTGATTATAATCAACATGCCTTTTGGATCATCTTATTCCTTGTAACCCGTGTTTATCCCCACGAATAGATCTCAAAAGCATACAAGGTATTGACTTGTTACTGATCTGGCCTTTCTCCTTCCTTAGATCCCTTCTTTTACTCCGATAGTTTACCTTATTGAAATGCAAGGGAAATGGATGCATTTTCATACTATGAAAATTAAAGGGGAATCTAATCCCTTGACCTTAAGGTTGAGCCTTATTCTCAACCAATGGTAGATCTCTATCCTTATTTTAGGTTTTGGCCTCTCTTCCCTTTATCAATAGAATGAGGTTTCTCCTTTCAAATCAATAATCAAGCACTCTTTTGATGAGATAAACCTTCAATAAAATAGATACTGATCCAAAATAATTATATATTTGCAATCATTATTTTCTTCTTTGCTTTTTAGGTTAGATAGGAATTGAACTGGGTATTCATGTCCATGTGGAGTTACTTTTATAATAGGTTCTTGTTCCCACTCATGGGCCTCCATTACATCTATAAGATGATTTTTAATTTCTTCAAATGACTTTGCTACATCTATAGGAGGTTCCCGTAGTCGATTGTGGACTATATTATCTCTATAGAAAATGTTGTTGTGTACATAGGAGACTTCATTACTATTATAGAAGGCTCAACCATCTCTATATTAAAATCCATTACTTCTTGAGATTCTACTATCTCCATGAGCTCTTCCTTATTATCTACAAGAACTTCTAGTTTTATAGAGGTGTCTATTGCTTCTATAGGAACTTCCTTTGCTTTTATAGGAATCTCTTTTGGTTCTTATAAAAGTTTTATTATCTTTAATTGGTGAATTTACTTCCCAAGGTTGTAAGATACCTCATATTGAGGATTATTAATATATAGAACTTATTGTAGAAATTTATTTTTTGGGGATTTTGGACATACCAGGCAATGGTTGCAAACTTCACCCTATGGGTGCTCTCTACTTTATTGATGGCTAAGGAACTAAAACTTCTTTGTATCAACAACACCGTTGATTCCCATTCCTTGGACTATGCTTGTCCCTCATATTATTTTTTTATGAAGGAAGTGCTTCCTCTTTGGAATCAACCATAATGATTACAATGCTCTTAATGGCTTCCTAGATGTTTTAAGAGCCTCTAATTCAGCTATATTTTAGACCTTGTCCTTCTTTATATTCCTCATAGATGATTTAGCCTTGTTTTCTATAAAATATACCCATTATAACTCTATTTTTTTTTTGTTAGGGAATTTTTGACTAACAAGAAAATTATCCCATCATAGGTGAGACTAGTTTCATTGCCCTTCTGCATCTTTAATGCTTCATCTTATGGTATTTTTATAAGAAAATATAGAATACCAATCCTCTTTCCATGGAATAGATAGGTCAAAATTATGAAATGGTAGGAAAATATTAAATCATGATAGCCATCATAGGTGAGACATCTCAAAACCTAAATATAAACCTTATCTCAAGGTAAGGGAAGTGAGGTTGTTTGAATTCCTTTGGATTAGTTTTGTATTATTATTATTCTAGTATAAATCCATGTCTCTAGTCTAGGAATCATACCTACATCTTGCTTCTATAATATTAGTATCCATCCATAGAATGACTAGTATCTTATGAAATTGTTGCCTCTATGATTGAGAATGTATTGCCCAAGAATCACATAATGTTTCCATGTAGGGATATTAGAAATTTGAGAGATTATACTTAAATATACTCCATCAACTTTAAGAAGCACATAATCCATCTTGTTTACCCAAACTTATGCATTTTTCGTATTCTAACAATATTTGTATATTTGTTACACTTCTACATATGAACTATGGTGGCATCTTGGTATGAGATCACAAATCAAACATATTTTTTCTTCTATTGTTTTATAAATAGAAACAACAATTTTGTTAAAAATTAGGGTAACTTATAGTATTTTATAAAATTTACTTCATAATCATCACAAATCATGTGTATTTTCTAGCACTTTGTCCCATTGCACATCATTATCCATACGATATAATTATCACCTATCCTTTCTATCTAGTCATATTGTACAATATGCTTTTCTAATGTGGTTTCACATACTCATTGATTCATTTGTACTTTGGTACTTTGTCTTTGTTGGATGATATACCTCTTGGTATTTATTATACTAATACCCCTCATGCTAGATCTTGATATTATCTCCAATAATTATCACAAGTATGCCATGGCCTATACATGGGTTAATAATTGACTTGATAAATGAGTGACAAGTTGTATATTTTTATGATAGGGCATGATAGTAAGGTAGGTGACAATTGGCATGGTCAGAAGGTACGTAGATGATAGGATTGGTTGTAAATAAGAAATACTATGGAATGAATATATAGTCAAAGGTTGAATCAACTTACAACTATAGAGTTCTATAAGTAATGAATGTGTTAAAAAAGCACGATCCATTACAACTATGGTGTTTTAGAAAATAATTTGTTAAGTATATATTACATAATATGCAAAATAAATGATTGTGGGTCTAGAAATATTATACATGAGCTACTTGTAGGTAATGAAATGGCACCATCCATAGTATCTCTATCTACAGTATCCACCATGAGTGTCTTTATGAGGAGTGCAACTAGTCATCTATTTGTTGTTGCTTTGGTAGTTCCATAGGTTCACTATCAAAGATACTTATTTAGAGATTCAACCAAATTTTTTGAATCTTTGTCTTTTCTTCTGATGGAGATATTCAGCCAACACAAAATTTTCTAAAATTTTCTCTCTTTTTTGTCCACATTTAAAGAAGATTAATTCTTATATTTGGATAAAGGAATTTTCTCCTTCACCAAGAAAAGGTCAGACTGATATGCAATATACTTGGTAAATTCTTCCTTGTTCAATGGTTCCTAGTACAATCATAATGGATGATCATTGTCCATAGATTCACATCTCTTTTGTCAAATGTTGTATCAACTTCATAAGGTACCAACCATAATTATTGAAGCTTCCCTTGAAAGTCTCTATACCTTAAATCATACAATAATGCCCAATATACCATGTTGAATTCCTTCCCCTTGATAAAATAATCATGCCAAGTGACCCTCTATTTTTGAATCATATTTGTTTGAAAAAGTGCTTGCTTATATTACTCATCTAAAGCATAGAGTTATTCCGTTTGCTTATTCTATACCTCCAAAATATCCATACCTAACTCAAATGAAGTCCTAAGAGTTTAAATTTCAAAAGCTATAGTATTGCTATAAACAAGCTCATAGTGTGCAAGCCCTATTGTAGTTTTTATGTAATCATGTAAGCCCAAATACCTTCAAGAAGGCGATTTTTTCAATTCCTTTGGTATGTTTTAATTATATTTATAAGGATATTCAATATTTTTAGGTTTGTCACCTCCACTTATCTATTAGCTTGAGGATGGTAAGGAGTAAATTTTCAATGATGGATCTCATATGTTTTTACCAAAGCATCAATGGTTTGTGAATTGAATTGAGGACCTTTGTCTATCAATTTCTATTGGGACTCCAAACCATGTGAAGATATTTTATACAAGAATTATACTACCTTTTCATCATGAGCATGCTTGAGTGCTTTTATCTCCACCCATTTAACCATGTAGTTAATGTAGACCATAATATATTCTTTTTTATTTGATGGAGGATTAATTGGTCCTACAAAGTTGAATTCCCATTTCTCAAATGGTTCATTGGATAATCATGGTTGTTATGGCATATCTTCTACTTGAGTTGGCCTCCCCATACATTAGCATTTATTATGGTGCACTACATTTTCATTGGTATATGTGAATAATATAGGTCAAAAGTATCCTACTTTCAATATCTTGGTAGTTATTCTTCTACCAACAAAATGCCCTGCACAAGACTCATATTAGAAGACCCATAGACTATTTTTTACCTCATATTCATGCAAATACATATGCATGATGTGATATAGCCTTGTTTTAAAAATATAACCTCTAATTTAAGTGTATGGAGCACTTTTTTTGTTTAAATTGCGAGCTTCCATTGGATAAAAATGTTGTGGTTTCATCCCCATAACAAGATTTCAATATCAAACCATAGGGTTTTAATGGACATCATAAAATGATATTCATTTGGAAATATATCTTTAACAAGAAAATCATTTATAGTCATATGCAATACAGAAATAAAGTTAACAACAATATTTTCCCTTCTAACCTTGTCAATTATCTTAATATCAAACTCTTGTAATAAGAATAACCATACTTTCATTCAAAGACAAGTTTATTCGTTAAATACGTAATTGCAACATAGTCCATGTGAACAAAAAGTGAATGTCCATTAATGTCATATCATAATTTATTGATAGTGTATACTACAACAAGAAATTCCTTTTCTATTATAGTGTAATTTAATTTGGCCTTGGATAAGTTTTTCTTATTGTAACAAATGAAATATATTTCCTTGTTTTCTTTGTATCCTAAAATGCTCCTAATGTTGTATTAGAGGTATCTATATAAATGTGGAATTACAACTCCTAGTCTAGTCCTCTCAAGACTAGTCTTGAAATCAACTTTTCATTCAAAGTGTTAAAGGTTGTTTGAATTTTTGATGTCCATACAAATGTTGTATCCTTGAAAACACTGAAAATAGAGGGTATGCAATATTACTAAATTATTTTCTAAACCTTCTATTGTATCTAACATGGCCAAGGAAACTATGGATATTTTTTTACTTTTTTGGGGTAGACATATTTTTTATAATTTCAGTCTTAGATGGATCTACCTTAATACCTTGAGCAAGAATATGATGGACCAAAACTATCCCTTTATCATCATCATGTAGTATTTCTCATTTCTCAAGGAGAGGTTGGTTTCTTAACACTGTTGGATTTTTTTTTCAAATTCATTGCAACTTCATGAAAACCATTTCCATATTCCCTAAAGTTATCCATATGAATTTTGACACATTCACTTATCAAATCAAATAAAATACTTAGTTCTACTCTCTAAAATGTAGAAAGGAAATTATACAATCCAAATGATAAAACATGATAGGAATATGTAACCCATGGGCACATGAACGTAGTCTTATCTTGGTCCTTGGGTACTATATAAATTTGATTTCCATTTAAGAAGGAAAAAAATCTTACTAGATAAAGTATCCGATACTTGATCGATGAAAGATAAGGAAAAATGGTATTTGTGGGTGGATTTTATAAGACCCCTATAATCCACATATATTTTCCACCTCCTATTTTTTTTTTTGATACTATTACTAATGGGGTTACCCATTAGATTTCCAATATAGGATAGATGATTCCAACATTTAATTTTTTTATAATTCTTCTTTGACAATATCTTTAAATGTGGGTTTAATCCTTTTGTGGATGGAATATTGGTTTGAAATCATCTTCCATGTATATACAATGAGTGCAAATACTAGGATGGATTTATTTAACATCCTTATAATCCCAAGAAAAGGCTAAACTATAGTCAAGCTTTGGTTTATAATTACCTCATCATGTTCATATTGATCCACCCACATGGTATCCTTATTTTCAAAGGTGGGTATAGCATATGGATAGAGTATTAGGATTTTTTCTTAGACCCATTTGAGATAGTCATGTTCCCCAATTGATAACTTATACACACATTAACTATGACTATCCAAGGTTTTCTAAGGATTATGGGATATCCTCCAAGGTTAGTTTTTTGTTGTAAGAGCTTAAGCTAGTATGGTATTCTCATGCCTTTTTAGAAATGGTTATATATTATATTATGCCTTTCAAAGTTAATAGATAGATCAACCATCTATAGCATTGTAGGGGTAGGCCTAAGATCCTAAATTTATAGATAATCCATTATTTTCATTATTATTACTTTTATTATTGTCTCTATATCAACCAAGATTAATAAAACATTCATACTTTGAAAATTCACAGTTGGGATTCTAGGATCAAAATACTTAGGAGTGATAATCTTCCCAAGTATGAGATCCATAATCCACCTTGCTAATTACATTGTTTTAAATTATTTATTCTATCTATCCTTCTTGAGACATAAATCTTGATGGTCCTACTATAAATAGGGATATCTATTATAGATTGGAAGAGGTAAATGTAGACACATACATTCCTTAGTTCCCAAAGGAAGTCAAATTTAGATTGTATGAGTTGTTTTGATTATTATAGTTGTTCACAAAAGGATAGAATTTCTATGTTTCCCTTATTTATTTTGTGAGTTTAGCCTATTGAAGTTTCACTTGGAATTCCTCTTCAATTGGGATTTATTATTTTGATTCAAAAATTATGGGGGCTTTAATATCCTTAAGGAATCTTCCTGAACATAGTTTTAAACTTTTACAGCTAATACTATTGATAGAATAAGTAGGGTATCCTATCAACTAGTCTTTATTTTACATGGGATTTCCTAGCTTGTTATTTGGGTTTGATATTGATTGAGGAGGTAATTTTGGTTATTTTAGGGATTGGATATTAGATTTATTAGGCAATGGTATATAACACAACTTGTTTTATGGTGGTGGTTAGGTAAGAGGCTAGTATTACCAATTTGACAATGATTTCCACTGTTGTTGGATTGGATATTGTTGGGATCAAAAGTTTTGTTGGTTAGTCCATGGGTTATGGTTTTGAGGAGGTGATTTCCACCTCAATGGAGACCAAACATGTTCATATTAGAAGGATAATAAAGTGTATGAGCTCTAGAATTCACACCTTAAAAATGTTGGGATTGCCACTACTTTATTTAGTTTATATAGAAGATATATTTAACTATCTAGTTCCTAACCTCATAGGGTTTTGTTAAATTTAGAATCATAGAACAACTACTTGTCTTATGATCTTGCTAATATAAATTAAAAATCTTGATATTTTCCATTGGACATTCATGCTTCACATGCATTTTCTTCTACCTTGGACAAAATACCACCAAACATCTATCCATCACCTCCTACATATTTTTTCCTTGAAATGTGTCCAATTGAGTGGATAAGGAAGAGAGGATATATATATTAAAGCACTTTTAAGTATATTCCTAATCTTAGTCCTTGTAATCCTAATTGAGATGTTGGTTGTGATGTAGTGTTTCCTCAATCTCCTTTCCCTTTTGTCATGTATACCACACATATTTTTGAAAAAGACTTTTTACATCATCATACCCAACCTAGCAAGCATTTATATTAACGATCAAATTTAGTGCTTCTAGAAACTTGTCTAGGATCCCTCATAGGAAGATGATCTTCAAAAAATTTGAATCCAAGTTTGAATGTTTAGATCATTGGAGACTTAATTAGAATATTTCAACATAATTTGGCAATGTTTCTTCCTCTCTCTATTTCATCCATAAGACTTGATCTCTTACCTCTCTTTCCTTGTAATAGTCCTAATATTTTCATAGAAAATCAATTCTCATTGAATCCCATGTACTAATGTTCTTATTGCATAGCCCCATAAACCAACATAGAGTTGCATCCTTCAAGGTGTCTAGAAAGAGCTTAAAATTTTATACATACATTTTGTAATCATAATTTTTGTACAACATATAAAATTAAAAAAGGAAGAAATTAGGATCCTTTAAAATCAATCCATGAAGGAAGAACAAATGGATAAATATTCTCAATATGAATATCTTATTATGATTTTGTTATACAAAAATTGAAGGTTGTAGTTTGATTTTCTTCTACTATCTTTGTAAAACTTTCTTCTACTAAAGAAATACAATAACTTGAATAGCTAGAGTTAACATTGATTGTGCATATTTTATTGTATCTTCTAATATACTACATTCTCTTATTAGAGTATATCAAGCTAGACAACGATAAGTTCTCCTTGCATAGGATCTTTTGATGAATCTTTAATCAATCTTGTTGGATTGATAGACTCAGTTGTTTATCCTTGAAACTCATTGGATTGTTGTAGCTCTTCTTGTGGAATTTTTTTTTCTTGTTGTTGTGTTTTTTTTTCTTATCCAACCCTCATACCCTTGGTTTTTTTACACCACTTCATGGACTTTCTAATAGGTACTTACCTCTTTTATACTTGGGTTAATTCATGAATGACCAAATGATCTAAAGTGTAGCTACAAAAAGTAAAAAACATCTTGTAGAGGGATAGTATGGTTGAATTTTGACCTTCACCCAAGATTACCACTATAGTGCATAACCTTTAGACTACTATTGTTTAGCACCTCCTCTATAATGATGCCAAAATTACCTAGTCATATAATGCTCTAATAATTAATCTAAAATTAGATATTGCAAACACTCTAACTATTGCATATATGATCGATAAATAATATCAATATGAGGTACATAGACTTGTGAGATGTTATCATTATTTGTGTACCACAAGTTATTAATTTATTTACTCCACATGATGTAAAAGTGTGCTCAACCCTCTTGACAACATTGTATGTATAAATAGAATTATATACAAACTATCATTCACTCTATAAGATATGGAAAGCATATAAGAAATACTTTTGAAAGAGAAATAAACTATGAAATGTTTAAAACTTTAATTATAGAACATAACAACTAGAAATTAAATCCTAGTATATTTTTGTAGATGAACATAGAATTAATGTAGAAAATAACTCCTATAGGTGCTTTAGTTGACCTCACCCTTATAGTAGGCCCTTTCTCTAGGAAGTGGGTGCATTCCTACTATAGTAATGGAATAATCATTAAATGCTTAGAAAGGAGATGAATCATAGATCTATGTTTTATTAATGACTAAAACAACACATAAAAGCATTTTTTTGTATTTCTAAAAATGCAATTATTGCTCCCTTATGATTTATTCTGAGAATTACAATCCTCTTCTAAATAATTATCTAGGAATGTCTATATAAATTTAAAGAAGAAATATTAACAACCTATTAACCATATAACAATTATCAATGTTGGCTAAAACTTGTTACAAATTAAACTAAATAAAAGAAAATAAATAATAACAACTAGCATTTTTGTTGTTACAAGGAATACGTTTTTAATAACAAGACGAGTCTGGTCCCCTATGTATGATTGGATTATTCTATATTAATGGTTGTTTTGGATTTGGATGTTTATCCCAATGGCTAAAACATCCCACAAGTATTATTCCATTTGTGTTTGTTATAAACATATACTTGTAATCTCCTAATGTGGATTTAATTCTAAAAAGAGTAATTGGAATGTGTGGTGTTGTATTTCATGGGGAGTCATATTAATTCTATGGTTGACTCCATAGATCAGATAGTTGGACATCCAAAGTTTAGAATTTTATCCATCCATAGCTAAATCAACATCTTCCCATAGCTAGTTAACAAGTTATCCATAGTAACATAAATGGATGTTTTGTGCCTCAACTTATACCTACAACACACAAGATATATGTTTCCTTATTATTCAAAAAGAAGTTAGCAACCATTACCATAATTATATAAATAAAACTAAGTAAATACTTGCAAACAACCACAAAATAATATATTATGCTTATAATTTTAATGGTTTATTTCCTTCATAACTAATAGGCTTAGGGATAACCAAGCTACACAAAAGAACAAGAATGGATCACCAGATTCTATTAGACTTGTTCTATGTATGCTTTTTAATATTATACAATAAGTGGACCAAATAGATGTGGAAAGTGAACTTTCAATAAGAAATTGGAGGATATCTATATGGAAAAACCTCATGGATTTGAGAAGGATGATTCCACTTATATTTTTTGTAAGTTAAAGAAATTATATGATCCTAAACAAGCTTTCAAAAAAAAATATGAGACAATGGATAATCTTATTTATTTTAAATTCAAAATATTTGTATGTGATACTAATGCTTGTGTATGGAAGTGTTATGAGGACATCCTCATTATTGTCCTTTATGTAGATCAATTGGTTTTCACAAGAATTTATGTTATGGATATTGTTGGCATGAGGATCAATTTGAAGAATATTTTTTAGATGACATATTTTGGTCTTCTACACTTTCATTTGAAATGAATTTTGGTAATTGGAGTAAAGTATTATTTTTCTCAACCGAGACTTGTCTTTCATATATTGAGAAGATTCAAAATTGAGAAGTTTTATCCAACTAAGACTCTTATGGTTTGCATGCAATTGATTAAATATGCTCTAGATGTTTCAAAGATAAATGATTTATTATTTATTTTCTTGTGGATATTTTGTTTTATTTGACTCAAAATAGGTTGGATATTGCATTTTCCATAGGTTGTATGACTTTATTCATTAAGAACCTATAGGAATTCCACTTTACTACATCCAAGAGGATTTTGAGATATGTATAGGGTGCTATGTATAAAAAACTAATTTATGGGAGGCTAGCAAATCCAAATTAGATAGAACTTTGATTCTAATTATGATGGAGATGATAATGACCCAAATTTAACTTTAGGATTCAATTTCACATATCATGGTATTCTAGTTGCATTAATGGGTGAGAAGAAAAGTGATGTTTTAAAGTAGTCTATGGAGGACAAGTAATATAGTAGAGTTCATGTGGGATAGCCTTTGTAATGGTCATGTTCTCTTCTTTAGAAGCTTACCTTTACTCAATATAGGTCATACCATATTTGGATAGATGATAATAGTGCTATCCAAATGACAAATAATGAGGTGTTGCATTTGAGGTCTAAGCACATTAATATCGATACTTATGAATCTTAGATAAATTACAACACGACATAATTGGTGTATAATATACTTTGACAAAAACTTAATTGGAAAATATATTCATCAAACCATTGGTGGAGGCTCTATTTGTTTATTTTTGGTAAATAATAAAGATGTAGAATATTATCTTCAAGGGAGGGTATTTGAGTGATGACACCTCTTAATTCCTAATTCAATCATAAGGGAGGGTATTGAGGATTAAGATTTACTTATCTCTTGTGTTTCTTTAATACTTCATATGGGCCATAACATTTTTTTTAAGCGAAAAAACCCTTGCGGGGCCACCTTGGTCTGAGAGACCACAAACAGAGGGTTCTACACCATCAAAGTCACCCGGGAGTTGCACCCGACCCTGCCCACACCAACATTATCAATTGGATTTTGGATACCCAATTCAGCTTTTTGGTAGGGTGGAGATTTGAACTTGGGACCTCCCTTGGAGGATTGCCCTCTCCTCTCCAACTCACCCACAACACTTGGGTTGATGGGCCATAACTTGACTCTTCTTTATAATACATATTTTCTAATATCTTATTATGAATGGTTTTGATTCACCTTGGTGATTGGGTAATTTGACTAATATTGATTTGGGTACATCTACATGCATTATACCTTAGTTGAGTTGGTTATATATACACCATATGCCTAAATATTTGTGTCATATTTTGTAATTAATTTTTCTATAAAATAAAGTATTTTGTGCTATGACACATCTTATTCATGTCCTTGATTTTCTTATTTTAGTTCTTAAGTTTTCTCATTGTGTTTACTAAGGTGTTTTTTCTTAGATAAAATTATGGACAATTTCATCAAATTTTACCTTCATTATTTTGAAGCACCATCTTTGTTAACTAAAATAAATATTTAGAAAAATCTATGATAATATTTTTTGACAAATATAATTTATAAATTCACTTATTTAATATCTTAATTAAATATTTTTCGAGCAATTAGTTGGAATGAAGAGTTGCACGTCTTAAACCAAGGTTCCAATTTCATGGGTGAACCTTAACATTTGGTATGTGAGATAGGGGAGAGTGCAAGATAGGAATGAGCCTCACATTTTTTGTTTTAGAAAACCAATTGTTGCAAGTGCTAGTAGGAAGTAAGTGCAAGCAAGGATAAAACATCATTTTTTCTTGTTATAGGCTGTAATAGAAATTTAATAACTAAAGAACACACATGAAGAAATTCTAGGTAACATGGAAGGGAAGTTAGTTTTTAACATCCTAAATAGAAGTAACGATACCTTAGTTATGGACAAGAGGAAGAGCAAATATATAGCAAACCCTATGTAATAGCAAAAATTACATCAAAAATGATTACCAAGGATGAGATGATAAAGCATGATATACTAGTTTTTAAAACTGAAGGGTTAATATGTTAGTTCCATGGATACTAGCTAGGTATTTTAGATATTTAAAATTGGATCAATAGGAAGTGGGGATTGAATTTAAATTACTCCATAATTTTTCTTCTGAAAGGATTTTTCCTCATCATCTTCTCTAGTTTAGAAATTAGGGATAAAATAATGGATGGTAGCCCATGATTTATGGGGAGAGATGCTTTATATTAAAGACTATGGAGTGTAATTTTTGAAGACAAAGACTATTAAAAAGATTTTGATATAGATTAAAATTTTTGGGCTTTCTTATCAACTTATTAATAGGGAGGTTTTAAAGAATTTTAGCAATATTCTAAAGGAGTTCATCTAGAATGTACCAAGGAATGAAGGCATGTTGTATACACCTAAATATATGTTTTCATGGATATTTTAAAATCTTTACTAGAGTCTGTTTAGGATTAAATATGAATCGAGAGAATAATATTAACAAGTAGATTATGATGTCACAAATATTATCAGAGTAGAAACATGGCAAGAGATTACAATATCAAAATCATGGTAAAAGAGAGATAAATTTTTGGGCATGAGACAAACTTCAATATCAAGAAAGAATAAAATATCATAGTAGAATTTGGGTCAACTCAAGGATTTTCCACTCCAAAGAAAGTGGTAAATAAATTCCCTTTGCATCATCAAATTTTGAAGTCCTTAATAGTTCACTATAATCAACCATTAGGAAAAAATGACACAAGATATGAGGAAGTATAATGCACAAGTTCAAATTTAGAAGGAATTAAAGGTGAAAAGGAAGATGGGAAAGAAAAATATAAAACAAAGGAGTCAAAAGAGATAAAGTTTAATCCAGGTAAATCATATTCACTTTCATAAATTAGTATAGAATTCTCTCCTTGTAATAAAAAAATGTATAGAGTGTATCCCTTACAATTTAAGGTTTCAAGGGCAACATAATAACAAAATATATATGGACGACATCCATGGAAATTTTTTATTTCTAGGATAGTATAAGAAAGTAATTACTATCAAGAATACTTATTGTACTATAGGGATTTGGGGGAAACATTAAAAAGAAAGTGTTTTTGAGTGTATTCTTTGCAATTTAGATTCTTTAGAAAAATATAAATATTAAGAAGATAAGTATCGTCATAAATAGTATGGAAATTTTGAAGAGATTGATGAGGATAAAAGTGTTGGTGATATTGGAAAAAGGAGAGGAAGACCTTTAAAGCAAGAACAAAGAGAAAAGAAAACTCAAATGGATATCAATTTTAGACACCAAAAATAAATATTAGATGTGTTAACAAGAAGTGGGGCTAAGCCCACTAATAAAAATAAAAAATGATGATAAAAATGTTATCTTGGAATATTAGGAGAATGAATAAGACCCATAAAAAAAGAGATTTTAAAGAATTAATAGGTTACAATCTTGAGCTTATTTTAATACGAGTTATAAAATTATGTAGTGGGAAATATAAATATGCATTCAAAAATATTTGGAAGATGGATAATTGTCTAGTTATTTCTTCTATAGGAGCTTCTAGAGATATTACGATAATATACAAAAAATATAAATGGGATGGACAATTGATAGAAGAAAAAAGTAATTTGGTTGTTGGTCTATTTTATTTAAGAGATAAAATTTTCAATATTGGGTTTATAAATATATGCTCAAAATATACTTACTCTTTGTTAAAGATGTTTGAAGGACCTTAGCATATTTTTGTCAAATACAATGATGATTCAAAATTGTTATCTATGGATTCTTGGGGGGGCTTCAACATAGTTCTATATTCTTTGGAAAATAAAGTTGTTCCTCTTGGATGGTATAAATAAATAGAATATAGTACTTTATTTGTCAAACATAATAGCATTTTAGTTGCTATTACTTCAAATTTTCAATACACGTAGAAGGTTAGACACATTGGACAAACTCAAATAGCAAAAGGAGTGGATAAATTTTTGTTATCCAACACATGGTTGCAAATAGAGTATATAATATCTTTAGACATTTTATTCTTAGTAGTATTAGATTACAAATGTATTCTCTTGAGATGTGATTTACCTAGTAATGGTCATACAAAACCATTTTGCTTTTAGTCTATGTTGCTTGAAGGCCTTAATTTATTCCATATGGTTATCCTATAGTAGGATGAAGCAAATCTTGAAGGATCATGTATGTACAAGTTTGCTCAAAAGGTAAAATATTTAAATGGAGAAATAAATATTTGGAATGCCAAATATTTTTGTAACATATTTAAAGAAAAGAAGGAAATTGAGTCCAAGATCAAGAACTTATAAGAGATAGTAGAAATAAATGGAATGGACGAGGATTCTTATGTTCAAGAAAAATAATTACTTTTTTATTGTCATAATGTATTGAAATAGGATTTATATTGACTGTAAAAATATAGGGAGGAATGTATCAAGGAGACAAAAAAAATCATGTTACAACCATAACATTTTTTCTTTTCATTGCATAAAACATATTTTAACTCTAGATGGAAGAAATATTGAGGAAGAAAAAGATATTAGGAAGGGAAAAATAATTATTTGAGAAGTATTTTGTATCATGTTGGGAAATATAAGGTGGTATTAGGTAAGATTTTGTAAAATATTCTATCAATTATCACATAAGGACAAAAATAAAATCTTGTTGAAGATATTTATGGAGGTGCTACATGAGGCATTTTTATCTATCCATCCTAACAAGGCACCTAGCCGTGATGGATTTCTTACAATTTATTTCAAAAAAATTGGAATTTATTGAAGAGTGATATGCTAGTTGCAATTGAAGAGGCTTAAGGAAGGTTATAATAAGTAAAATCATTGTTGCCTTTATGTCACAACCCAATTTCCCCAACCTATTTTTTTTAATTATATATATCATCTTCCAAGGATCTAGATTCTATACTCTGTAATGTCCATTAATGTTACAACATCCATTCTTATCTAGATCTTCCTTGAGGCACACCCATCCTTACACCTTATATAATTATAGCTATGTAAGAGCACTAGGTGTTTCACGTAATAGGTCAAAACTATCCATCTCACGGATCCAAATGAGCTAGCATTGACCTCCCCTTTCATTCTTTTGAAATGTGTACATCAACATACTCCTTACATAGGTCCTTTTATGTAGGAGTAACCACGTGTGGGGATTGACTATCCATCTCATATTCGTTTGAGCTAGACATCCCATAAAGCCTCTTTCCAAATTCCTTCATTGGAAATGACATTAAAACTATCTTTTCATTTTAATCCATTCTTTAAATAATAGGTCATACTATTCCTTAAGGCCTATTATTTAATGCAAGAGGGCTAATCACTTCTCAATCGTATGAGGGATCTCTTAACTACTCCCATCAATGTCCTTTATGAAACATGGAGTAGGATCTAACTAAATTATCCAATTAGCCATCTATCAACATGTCATAAGCATTTCCATGAAGTATGGGCCAACATTAATTAAATGACCCAAGGGGAATATCCATTATTATTAAGCCCCTCATGTGCAATTCCATGAATGTTCCTTTATTATACAAATTACATCCATTCCTTTGAAATATCTAAACACTACATCACAATATTTCAAGCATCTTAAATATTATTACCATAACTAAATATTCATTCCATAACATTTAAATATTAGCACAAATCCATCACAAAAGCCATAACACAATAATTACCCTAGGAGAAACCCCCCTATGGGAAAAACCCAACCTGAAAATTCCTTTATCCTTTCATTCCAATAATTTGAATAATTTTTACATTGGATTGAAGACCCTCCACATCTTCAACTCCAACCAGATTTATCTTCCAACTCTGTTCATAATCGCTATGAATCATTCCTTTAATTCATAGCTAAATTAGCTTGTTACTTAGGACAAAGCATCCCAAAGTTGCACAATGTTCTTTCATTGCACTTACATATTTTAAATATAATTTACAAGCTTTATTTCCAGCAATCTCTGTAACATAAATAGAGGTTCTAATTGGTGTCTTTCGTAACAATATAACTCATAAACTTGAGTAGACTACAACTAACATTTCATCATGAATCTCTAGCCACTATTAGTGACTGCTAATATATGCAAGTATTCTCCAAGGCACTTCATTGACCACTGCATCACTCCACTTACCAATGAAGGCTCACTATGCACAACATGTTATGATCTTCTTATCTTAAATAAGCTACAGGTAACCATAAGTCATTCCAAGGTGAATTACCAACCATTATAAATGCACCGATCATTAAGCAATAGGAGAACAATCTGAGTTATTAAAGAATACATAAATTACTTTTCTTTCTTTAAAGAGACTAAAATCCGATTTCCTTTACCTTAGGCATCACATTGATTCCATAAAATCCCCAATACATACAATATCCAATTTATAATTTTTTTTTTTCCTTTAAGGAGGATCATTTTATAGAAACCACTACATTTCTAATGAATGTTCAATAAAAAGGAACCAATACATACAACATACAATAATAGAATTTATTTTTCCTTAAAGGAGGATTGTTTTTGGAACCATTGTCTCTAATAAAACTCTCAACAAAAAGGAACCAATACATACAGTATCCAATAATAGAATTCATTTTTCCTTAAAGGAGGATTGTTTCTGGAAACCACTATGTTTCTAATGAAACTCTCAACAAAAAGGAACCAATACATACAATATCCAATAATAGAATTCATTTTTCCTTAAAGGAGGATTGTTTCTGGAAACCACTACATTTCTAATGAAACTCTCCACAAAAAGGAACAATTACCACAACATCCCTTCCAAGTACTCAAATCATCTAAATATTGAATCAATGAAGACACAATATTGCATGTAACATCCAACTTAAGCAAAGGTAAAACAACATTCCAGTATTCCTTTTTACCTGAAGTCACTATGGGCAATCACAAAGATGCAACAACACTTCCAAACATAATTAAAGATGGCACATCAAGACGTCCATGATATTTATCTTAAGGAACAAGAAAGCATCTTAGTTCATGTAACCTATTATGATGACCAGGTTTAAAACCAATCAAAAATTTGACTTCATGGGCAATGATTTCCAAAGGGACTTGGTCTCTGCCATGTTATAAACCAAAGGACATGCAACTTAAGTAAAAGGATCTCATTAATAGGTTTAGCATACAAAAACACAAATGTGGAGGATCCCATTTACTCATAAATACACCTCACTTCACCTCCAATCAACCACCTATAGTTTCCAATTTGTGACTTCTACTCTAAATTCGATTCTCAACCTACTACCTTAATCCATTAACTCACTGTAAATGGTCTTATTATTTTCCAAATAGACAAATGAATAGCTATAAAATTTTAAATAATATAACCTCTAGTCCTTGCTAAGAAGAAGAACACAACAGGTCAATGTTTATGGCACAAGGTAATCATTTATTATATCAACCAAGACTAACAATTACAATGGTAAATATTCATTCAAGTTCAATAGTTCCATTCTATTCACATTCAGGTGATGAGCCATCCAAGCCACACTTGCACAACACACTACTCTTTACAGTAATAGGGAATATGACTTCTACGATCCATAGATTTCAACACCTAATCGTTAATGAAATTTGAATACTTACTTGACAGTTCTCTAATCATTTTTCATCTGAGTCCACTGTAACACTAGTATATTCCAATGCGATCACCAAACCAGCTCTTCCACACCATCCACTATGTATCTCATCGAATTTCCAATCCAACCCATCCTTGCTCTCCTCCAATTCTACTACCCACCAAAAATTCTCGTTCCCCTGGCCGATCCTCTCCACTACCTCATCTGTCACATCACTGACCGACCTAGAACATGAATCCATCTCAAATTATTTCACTCTGCTTCAATGATCCCATGTCCCCCAAATTTTCTTTAGATTATTAATAAGATGCCTTACCTTGTATTCCTTTTTTGGTAAGATGGATCCTAAGCTTTTCTAGTGCACCATCGTGACTTGCTAACTACCAAAATATTCTCTCAACTCTCAGTTGAGTATTTATTGTTTCGATTTCTTTTAGCTCATTATTTGGAGTTATGCTTCGAATCCAAGTGAAGGGAAAGTTTAGAATTTCACTAAATTACTTTATTTCATGACAACAAATCACAACAAGAAATATATTTATTTATTTCAATAAAAGTAAAAGAAGTCAAAGCTTAACTTATCATTCCATTTGCAATGAACCTGCTACGTAACTTTATTACAGGAATAATATGCAATATTCTAAATTTCATTTTTTTTCTTATTATTCCATCTCATTTTTTGATGGCTAGTCTTTATCCCAAACATGAGAAAACCATGTTCCTACAAAATACAATTCTATTAGTAGCATCATAATCATCATAATAATTATGTCAACAAGTGATTATCCATCATTCCCATTAATAAGTATTCCTATTACATTTTCCTTAAAATGTATTGGTCAACATTACTAATTTTAAAAAACTCAAATAGTCCTTCCATAAAGCATATAGCAAAACATAAGTCCATCCAAGTGAACAAAAATTTGCCAAGGGAAGGTCATGACATCCTCCCCTCTTAGGCTTAACACAATCCTCTATGTGTCAATAAATTTTAACATAAAACAATAATTATAATGCTTTTTAAAACATAAATAGGAAATGTTTTTGCATCTCTGCTACTTTCTCCCAAGTAGCATTTCTCTCGAAGTAGCGGTCCCATTGGACCTTGCATTGCTCTAGAGCCCATTTCCTCATCGATTTGGAATAGAACTCAAGGATTTTTACTGGTCAAACCTCTATAGCCTTTGGGTTCGCCATATACAAATTAGAAAAATTCCACACATGATTAGGATTAGCTACATACTTTCTAAGCAATTAAATGTGAAAGGTATCATGAATCTCCTATAAACTGGGTGGTAAGGTAAGTTGATATACCATAGGACTGATCTTCTCTATAATTTCAAAGGGTCCAACAAATAATGGATCAAGTTTTATGGAATTAATCACACTCTTCTTTGGTCTCATCCTTAGAAATACTCTATCACCCACTGCAAACTCTTTAGGCTATCTTTTTAGATTGGTATAGCTCTTCTAACTATCCACAACTTCCTTAAGCCTTTATTTAATAATTTTTTAATTGTTTCTCCATTTCCTTGACCATGTTGGGTCCCAGTACAGTTTGGTTCTTTATATTTTCCTAATACAAGGCTCTCCTACATCTTCTACCATATAAAGCTTCAAATGGTGCTATTTCTAAGGTTGAATGATGACCATTGTTGTAGGTAAATTCTACCAAATGTAGAAAATATTCCCATTGAGTTTTTTGATCCACACAATATATGCATAATATATCCTTTATCACTTGGTTCACTCTTTTAGTTCACCCATCAGTCTCAGGGTGATATGTTGAACTAATGCTCAACCTAGTGTCGATGGCACAATGTAAAGCTTACCAAAACTCAGATGTAATTCTTGAGTCTTTATCTAAGATGATTACTTCTAAAAAATCATGAAGCCTAAATATCTTTTTGGAAAATCTGTTAGCCACAATCACGACATCATCTTTGGTTTTTTTTTTATGAAGTGCGCAACCTTGGTTAGTATGTTGACTACAATTAGAATTGCATCATGCTAAAATTTAGTTTTCGATAATCCTACAATAAAATCCATTGAAATTACCTACTATTTTTGTGTTGGTTTATCATGAGGGTACAATAGTCCCATAGGATGCATAATTTATGCCTTTAATTTCTAGAATTCAAGGCATTGGATGATAAATTTTGTTATGTCCCTCTTCATTCCTGGCTAGTAGAAAGTTTTCTTCATATTCTCTCTCATTTTTTCCCCTCCTGGGTGAGTAGAATATGGAGATTTATGTGCCTCATTCATGATCATTTTCCTCAAATCACCAGCCTCTAGAATCACTACCCTATCTTTAAAGTATAAGAAAACCATATTTGGTGCTAAAATCCTTACTTTTATTGGATTTCCTTTTCATCCTTTCCCATATTTTATTGTAAAACACATCCTGTTGTTGCACTTCCTTAACCTGTTCCATCAAGTCTACATGGATGTAAGATAAGACCGCTATGTGTCTTCTTCTACTAAGTGCATCAACCACCTTATTTTATTTTCCTTTGATGTATTCAATACCAAAATCATACTCAATGAGGAATTCCATCCATCTTCTCTACCTGGCATTTAGCAATGGTTGAGTAAAAATATACTTCAAACTTTGATGGTCTATTCTCAACTCAAAGGGCCTTCCTAAAAAATAATATCACCAAATTTTGAGAGCAAAAACCACTACTACCAACTCCAGATCATGAGTTGCATAGTTAACCTCATGTCACTTTAGTTTCCTGGATCCGTAAGCTATTATCACCTCTTCTTGTGAGAGCACCCCTCCCAAACCTTCCAGTGATGCATATGTACACATGAAATAGCTACCCTGAGGATATGGTATCTTTAGTATGGGGGATGTAGTGAGTTTTTGTTTGAGAAGATCAAAAGCTACTTCACATTTATCCATCCATTTAAACTCTTTTCCTTTCCTCTGAATATTAGTTATTGGAGTGGTTATCTTGGTGTAGTCCTTCACATAATGTCTGTAGTATCCAATCAAACCCATGAAACTTTGGACTTCCATCACATTTGTTGGTGGTGGCCAATTTAGTATGGCTTCTATTTTCTTAGGATCTACCGCGATCCCTTCTACTGATACAATGTGCCCCAAATATTACACTTTTGACACATAAAATTCACATTTCAACAAATTCTTGTACAACTAATTCTTTCTTAGCAACTCCAACACGATCTCCAAGTGTCTGTCATGCTTAGTCTTATTTCAAGAATATATCAAAATATCATCTAAGAATACAAGGACAAATCGGTCCAAAAGCTTTCTAAAGATATTTTTCATCAAATTCATAAATAATACTGGAGCATTTGATAGACCAAAAGGTAAGACAGTAAACTCATAATGTCCATAATAAGTTTTGAAGGCTATCTTATGGGTATCCTCTTCTCGAATCCTCAACTGGTGGTATCCTAACTTTAGATCAATATTTGAAAATATGGATATATCCTTAAGCTGATCGAAGAGGTCTTCGATTATGGGTAGAGGATATCTATTTTTAATGGTTTCCTTTTTTAACATCCTATAGTATATACATAGTTGCAAGGAACCATCCTTTTTCTTGACAAACAACACTGGTGCACCCCATGGTGACACACTTGGTCTAATCAATCTCTTCTCCAATAATCCTTGTATTTGTACCTTCAGTTCTTGCATCTCAATTGGATTCATTCTATAAGGATCTCTATGAATAGGTTTTGTTCCAGGTTGAAGTTCAATTATGAAATCAAATTCACGTTAGGGGGGTAATCTAGGTAAATCCTCTAGAAATACATCCCTAAACTCTCGAAGAACTGGGTATTTCTCAACACCTCCTTTTTATTTCCTTCTTCTAAATAATTTATCTTTACTACATAAATTGTTCCTCCTCTCTTAATTACCTTTTTAAGTTGTATTGTAGAGAGGATCTAGGATAAAAAAAACCCCATGTAGGTTGTACACCCTTTGTACTTTCCTACCATATTTTGAGTATTCAATCCATATATCTTAGAAATTGATTACAACTTTATGTGCTTGTAACCAATCCATTCCTAGCACTACATCAAAAGCATGCAATGGTGCTACATAAATGTAACCTACCATTGTGCCACTAGGTAAGATAATTTTAGCCATAGGGTAACATTTATCTATAGAGTAGATCTACCCTGAGCCATACTCAACTTTTCACCCATGTGCCAAGATTCTTGGCCTTTCTAGTATAGTTTTAATTATAATTGTGGAAATAAAGCTATCTATGGTGCCACTATCAACTATAACTCTAAAATATCTACTAAACATATTATCTTTTACCAATAGTGGAGTGGCTTGTCCTTACAGATTCTGACTCCCTATTATTGCATAAATATTATGTGCAGGTTCTTTATAAGTTAGTTTTTTACTTTCAAACTGGTTCCTACCTTAAGTGGATATTTTTGGCATAATGCGGACTTCCAAATTCATAACATCCTACTTTGGGTCCTGGATGAGTTTTTTTATTCTGTCCATATTCTGTTTTCATTGCATGTGGAGGATTGGTCTATCATTACATTGATGATCGATTATCATCGTTGTTGTAATTTTTAGGGTTACGGTTCTTTCCTTTGAACCTCTTCCTAAAATTTCCTTATTTCTTATCATTCCCTCTTTCCTGTCTATGGGAAATATTGTTTGCCTGATCACTTTTCCATTTCATGAACCCTGCACTATTTCTTTTCCTTAGTGCCTCTTTATCCTGCTTTGATGCCCCTTCATAATCAAAGTATGGCTTGAGATAAGTTTCATTTTTTCTAGCCAAATCGTAGGCCTTTTGAAGGGTACTAGGTTCCTACATATTCACTTCATATCCTATCTTGGTATATGCTCCTAGTATAAACTTATGTACCTTCATTTTATCATTATATACAGGTACATATTCAGTAGCCTAATGAATTTTAGATAGTATACCTCCACAGTCATGGTACCTTGTCTATGTTTGGTAAACTCTTCAAATTTTTGGGTGTATAAGTGTTTGATGAGGAATATTTCTTTGAAGGCTATCACAAAGTTCTCCCACTTCAAATCAACTGCAACCTCAATCCCTAGTTCCCCACTATATATTTCCCACCAATCCAAACCAATACCTTGCAAATATAAGGTAGCATAGGATGTTTAGGTACTAGTGGAATAGTTCTTCATATTATAGTAGGTTTCTATCTCTTTCATCCAAGCTTCAACTTTGTCACCATCTTCCTCTCCATTGAACTTGGAAGATTTTAGATGTTTCATATCTTTACCCAACTCAACCTCAAGTCAAACCCTAGCTTGTTGTGCCTCTATAAGGGGTTCATTCTCTCGTTCCACCATAGAATTCCTAGATTGTAAATCTTGATTCATAATAACCTCCAACAGTTGTTTTTGTGCTTCCATCTATTCCCTCAATAATGCAACTATTGTCATGAGATCCTCTCTCATTATTAGGAGCATTTGTGCCTAAAATAGGGGTATCGACCTCTACATTATTTTATCGAGTCTGTATCATTTATGAGACAACACTCCCTCTCCTTATATTTGGTGCCATTATCCCTGGCCACACACAGGAGTATAGTAGAGATCAGTTCACAATTACATCCTTGAATTGCTTCTCCTACTAGCAACTATATTCTTAGTTATTCAAACTAGATGGTCAAAATTTGTTGTTAAAATAGTATCTATTTTTTTATAGGTATATTCTACATAGTACCTATCCTTTTGTACTCTATAAAATATTTGTGCAAGGAAACTTGCATCCCTACAAACTTGCTCTTTCCTGCAATGTCCATAGACAGGAAAGAGGGAATTTCACAACCCAATTTTCCCAACCTATTTTTTAAAATTATACATATATCATCTTACAAAGATATAGATTCTATACTCTCCAATGTCCATTGATATTACAACATTCATTCTTATCTATATATTCCCTAAGGCACAACCATCCTTACACCTTACATAATTCCAACTATGTAAGAGCACTAGGTGTTTCACATAACAGGTCAAAACTATCCATCTCACAGATCCAAATGAGCTAGCATTGACCTTCCCTTTCATTATTTCAAAAGCTGTACATCAACATACTCCTTACATAGGTCCTTTTATGTAGGAATAACCACATGTGGGGATTGACTATCCATCTCATATCCATTTGAGCTAGACATCCCATAATAGCCTCTTTCCAAATTTCTTCACTCGAATTGACATTAAAACTATCTTTTCGTTTTAATATGTTCTTTAAATAATAGGTCATACTATTCCTTAAAGCCTATTCTTTAATGCAAGAGGGCTAATCACTTCTCAATCGTATCAGGGATATCTTAATTAGTCCTATCAATGTCATTTATTAAATATGGAGTAGTATCTAACTAAATTATCCAATTAGCCATCTATCAACATGTCATAAGTGATGAGTGTTAAAACAACACGTATTTTATGCAAGTTTAATCTATTTTCTGTCTGTAAATTTATGAAAACAAATGTATTTTGATGATTATTTTGTCTTATTTGTATGATTTATGAATGAATTTGAAAATAATTTGTGCATGTGTAAGTTTTATGTGTTTTTGGTAGGAGAACATTGCAGGAGCTTTGTAGGGAATGATGCGGCAAGGCATGGACTAGATGACAAGCGTGGATAGACCAACTATGAGGATGATGTGCTAAGGAGACTCATGGATGAACACTATAGAATATAGCTATGAAAATATACTACAAAAAGTATCTACTAAAAGGCATTATAGAAATAATATTGACCAAGTCAAACTATCTAATGCATTGTTATGCCACGTCTAGTGACAATGTAGCATCATTATGAGGCATATACAATCAGCATAGTTGATTGATATGTTGGCATTGTACACGAGATTTTATATTTATTAAAGTTGTTATTAGAAAGTTGTAATATTATTATGTTGTTAAGATGTTTAGATTTAGATGCAAGCCTATTTTATCTCTTCCTGAAATGAAGGATAAATAGTTGTATTGTTGCATCATTAGATTATTTAAATTAAGAACTTTTGTTATGTTAGTTCATCAGTTTACCACTTGGACCATCATGATTGTGACAAAGTCCAAGGTGGTTATAAAATAGTATTAGTTTAGATTATTATTGTTGTAAGGTTAGTATTCGAATCATCAAGCTGATAAGACACATGGAAAAATACGTAGAGGAATTCCATTAAGAATGTCCAAGCGATATTATAAAATATAAGAGAGACCTTTGAAAAGGTCTAATGTTGAAATTATTCTAATGTTTTGTATACAATTTATGCTATTCTGAAGGCTTGATGTTCGAAGATCCTATACATTTGAATTTTTAGCAATAAAGTAACAACACTTTTCTTCATGAATTTGGTAACTGTGTCATTTATTTTATTATGATTTATTTGCTTATGTAATCTTTACTGTATTTTCCTGCATCCATGAATTAAAATAATGTTAGTAGTTTTAATGCACATTAGTTACTGAAGTAAAATAGTTTAGGGGAGAAATATTTACACTGTCCTCTAGGAGGTAGGGCCCACTCCTACAACCAATCCCTATTCTCTCACCCCTGAAATAGGTTAGGATTAGTTAGTACATAGAATTAATTTTAAATTATCAATTAAATTAAATTGCATCATTTTAGACTATAAGGTAAAAATAGATAGTTAAATTAATAGGTTGCATGTGGATCCACATCAATAAATATACATAGCATTTAATTAATATAAATCATAAAATTGCATTTTATTTTAATTCAACATAATTTATTTTCCTGTAACTTTTATTATTTTGTAAACCTGAAACTAAGAAAAAAGAATTAAGTCTAAGATTAATCATTGTGGTATAATCTATATTGGATTACTGCTCTTTAAATCGTTCACCCTGGATTGATAATTAAGTGTAGAGTTTACAACTAGATATTTTGGCATCATTGTCGGGGAGAATAATGTCATAATTTTTAATCAAAGATTGTTGGTTTGCAAGAAGAGAGGCTTACCTGTATGTGGAAAGAGGTATGAGTCCTTGGCATGCATATAGGTCAGAGTGGCACAAGAAGTCCCAACAAGCCCCTTTGTTCGACGTTGCTAGGTTCTTTTTCTTAGGATCATTTTACTGCTTTCTTAGTTAATATTTGATTTCAACAAATTTTCAAAGCATTGGGTGGTTGTTGTTGCTTGCTTAGGTCTGGGTTCTCTGACCTATGAAAATAGGAAGTAGGTGTGATTGAGTGACACAATCATAGTGAAATGTTCCTTAAAATCAAGAAGTAACAACAATTTAACCTTTCAATTTCAGCAATTTTATTTCTAGCAAAATTTACTTTTCAAGCAATATTTCATTTTACTTTACTGTGCTAAGAATTAGTTGTATAAATTCATTGACTATGAATTGCACCTAGTTTTAGTGGTAGTAAAGTTGTTTTAGAAATAGAAATTTTATTTTCCTCCTATTGTGCTAAGATTAGTTGTATAAATTCATTGGTTGTGAATTGCACCTAATTTTAGTAATAGTAGGATTGTTTTAGAAATAGAAATTTTATTTTCTCTTATTGTACTAAGATTGGCTGTATAAATTCATTGGTTGTGAATTGCACCTAATTTTAGTAATAGTAGGATTGTTTTAGAAATAGAAATTTTATTTTCTCTTATTGTACTAATATTGGTTGTATAAATTCATTGGTTGTGAATTGCACCTAGTTTTAGTAATAGTAGGATTGTTTTAGAAATAAAAATTTTATTTTTCTCTTATTGTGTTAAGGTTGGTTGTATAAATTCATTGGTTGTGAATTGTAGATTGAATCTTAACAATAGTAGGATTGTTTTAAATTGTTAACAAAAACAAAATAAAAAAAAAAAAAAAAAAAAAAGGAAGAACAAAAGAGAAGTAAAAATATTGCTAGATGATAGAAAATTGCATCAAACAGTCTGCATCGATTGACCTCAAAAAATTATTACTAGAACAAGAAGTTAACCTTCTTTTGAGCAAAGAGATAAAACATCTAGGAAAGAGTGGGAATACCTGTGTGAGCACCTTGATATCATAAAAGAAAGATCAGACGAATTGGGTAGAATCAAGAGAGTAAACATAGCTAAAATTCTAGGGCTAGATTATCACTCACCCTACCTTGACCTTATAAGGAGTTGTGAATGGTGGCTTGGGGATAGGAGAGCAATAGTAAATTTAGTCACCTACCCTTGGGATCAGTATTTTGAGGACTCCATTACCATTCATAGTTTCCTAGAAAAATAGAAGATAGGGAGGTGAGCCTAGAATATAGTAAGAGATATCATAGGGCACCTAGAGTTGTATACTTTAGAGAACTATGTCAAGACTTACGTTATGAATTATAGTTTGAGAGCCCTAACCCAATTCCAAAATAGGCTTTTATTGTCCAATTGATTACTTTGGTAATAAAAGACTTTGAATTTGAGGAGGAGCATTATATGACTCCTGAACAACTCGATCCAATTAATGATATCCATAGGTTGTTCAAGGAAGATTAGAAAGGTAAAAATTTATTGCAAGAACCAAAGAACTTGGAAATTTCATGAATAGACCTAGAGATTCAAAGGGAAGATTTATTAAGATTAGTGAACTAGAAGCAAATTGCCAAAGAAACCTTAGTAAGAAATCTAAAACTTCTGAGTTAAAAGAAACTAAAACTGTAATCCAAACATCTACAGATTCTGCATCATCAACAAAATAGATTGAATTCCTAGAACAAGATCCCAAAACATATCTACTACCCGAACCAGAGTTTGATGACCATATAGATCCCTCATCTATCTTTTTTGAACCTATACCTGGTCCAATTCTTGAAATATTATATTCAATCATGGCTGATCAAGCTAGTGAACATGGGGAAGTAAATGGAAGGGAACATAGGCAAAGGACTAATGATCAAGGAGAAGTAGAAAATCAAAGGGGGGTAGACAAAGAAAGACTTTTGCCTTCCCAATTCCTTCTTTCGAAGATAGGCTAACAAGAGAACCAAAACCGATCTCTATTATTGTTTTACCTACCTTCCATGGGAAACCACATGAGGATCCTGATGCATTTCTCTTTGAATTTGAAGTGGTATGCCAAGCCTACTTTTACACCACTGATGAGAAAAAATTAAGACTATTTCCTTCTACACTTAAGGATGCAGCCTTAATATGGTTTATGGGTCTAGGAGAAAGTGTTTGCAATCGATGGGATGGAGAACATGGATTAAAAGACATATTCCTTGAAAGATACCAAGATTATTGTAGAGTTAGGGATAAGAAAGCCGAGTTGTTTTGCATGAATAAAAATATGATGAATCCCTTGAAGATTATCTTGAGAGATTCCAGTTTGTGGGATCAAGAGTAAACATTGAGTTGGATGAAGAAATTCAAAAAGAACTTTTTCTTAAAGGGCTAAAGGAAGATGTCCTTGACATACTAAACCTTATGGCAAAGGGGGATATTCATCAGATGGGATTAGGAGAAATTGTAAATATTTGCAAAAATTATTCAAGAAATAAGCCATTAAGAAGTAATAAGTACCCATCATTAGGAGGGGAGTAACAAGAGCTAAAATTGGCAATATGCTAGAGAGTCTCAAAACTGATTTATTGAGTACATTAACAACATCTCTCGACCTCATGGACAAGAAACCAAAAGAGCAAAATATTGAAGAAATATATTGTCACAGATGTAGAAAGAAACACAACTTGAGGGAATGTCCTCTCAACATTACAAACATTTCCAACATCTCTACTTGTAAAATCTGTGACAAGAACCATAATACTAAAAATTGTAAATATATTTTAGCTATCAAAACTGCTATAAAAGAACCTGAGGTTGAAGAAGTAGAAGATGTTTATTTTATAGCTCAAATAAGGAATGGTCCATTTAATGGTCCACCTAATTGGTCAAACTCTAACTATTCCAACCAACAAAGACCTAATTATTGGTCAAATGCTCCAAGTTGGATGAATTGGAATCAATCTAATCAAGATTGGAACATGCCTCCTTGGGCTCAATTCATGTCCAATCCATATGGAAATTCACCTCCATGGATGGCAGGACAAAATCAAAATGCATCTAATTGGAATATGAGTGGCCAATACAATCAAATAGGACCTAGCTGGTCTCAAGGGCAACCCCAACAACAAAACTTTCAAAATCAATTTAGGGGGCAAGTACCTCAAAACCAACCTCAAAATAGACTCCTTCCACCTCCAAATAATGTAAACAATCCTCCTAAGCAACCACCTTTACCATCTCAACTAGTGCCTAATCCTAATAATAACAAAAATGTTCAATAGGTCTATGAAACAAATGAGACATGCTCAATATCTGTGGTACCTTGCCAATAGATTCAATTAAGATCTAGAAAAATATTGGATAATACTAGAGCTACTCTCATAGAAATTGAAGAACCCACAAAAAATCTGTTTGAAAAAGTAAATAAAGATGAAAGGCCTAAAGAAGAGGTGGAAGCTTTACTAGAAAATATTCTAGCAAAACAAAAAGAGATCCAAATTCCTCAAAGGAAAGGAATGGAGATACCATTTCCTGAAATACTAGCAATACCAAAGGAACCATCTAAACCAACTTTCAATTTCCTTCAAGAGTTAGAAAATATCACCATTAAAATTCCTCTTTTGCAAGCTATCAAGGATATTCCTATCTATTCCAAATTAATTAAGAACATATGCACAAATTTAGGAAGGAAAAATAAGAATGAAGCTCAAACCATTCAAGTTATTGGACAATTGTCTGAGATAATGATTGGAGGTAGGTTATTACCAAAATATACAGATCTTGGAATACCTATACTCATAGTTCACATTGGTAAAATAGCCTTACACAATATTTTGATCGATTTAGGAGCTGCTATTAATGTCATGACCAAGGAAATAATAGAATCTTTAGGAGTACACAAATTACAACCAACTTCTATAGTACTCCAACTTGTAGATAGGTCTACTATCAAGCTAGAAGGAAAACTAGAAGATGTTATAGTCTCTGTAAGTTCATGGGAATACCCTATAGACTTTGTAGTCTTACAACCCAAGAAGAAGTTAGGGGGACATCCCTTAATTCTAGGATACCCATGGCTTGCAACAGCTGATGCCTACATTAGTTGTAGATCTGAAAACATGACTATTTTTTATGGCAAGAACACTAAAGACCTTAGCCTATTTCCTGAATCAACATTAGATAGAGATTTTCCAAAACAACTATGGTATGATTTCCCTCATGATTTGGATGATATCCAAACCTTATCAATCAATGTTCTGAGTGAACACCTACAACAAGAAATTGAGGGACCATTATCATTGCTACTAGGAGATCAAAAGGAAGATCAAGGTCAAGATAATAGTTGTTTATCTAAATCTACTATGGTCAATAATGAAGCAAGTACAAGTCAATCTCAACAATTGATACCTTACGACTATCACTTAAATGTTCTTGAACATGAAATGATGGGAATAGATGCAAATACTAAAAATTGCAAATAGATAGATATCACACCTAGAAGGACTTTGAATATTAGTAATGAGCTTACAAGCATACATGAATCACAATTGATAGATGTGCTTAAGAAGCATCAACTAGCATTTGCATGGAACTATGAGGACATGAAAGGAATACACCCAAATGTTTGTACCCATCACATATTTATTCAAGAAGGTTGCCACCTAGTAAGACAACCCCAAAGAAGATTGAATCTAGCTATGAAAGATGTAGTTCAGGAAGAAATCATTAAACTCTTAAATGCAGGATTTATATATCCAATTTTTGATAGCCAATGGGTATCACCATTAGTAATAGTCCCTAAAAATAATGGTAAATGGAGGATTTGTGTGGATTATAGGGAATTGAATAAAGTGATAAAGAAGGACTATTTCCCCTTACCATTCATTGATCAAGTTCTTGATACCTTGGTTGGGAAGAAATATTTTTGTTTTTTGGATGGTTTTAGTGGGTATAATCAAGTTTCCATAGCTGAAGAAGATCAGGAAAAGATAACTTTCACATGTCCTGTAGGCACCTATGCTTATAAAGTCTTACCTTTTGGATTATGCAATGCACCTACCACTTTTCAAAGGGTTGTTTTAGCTATTTTTGTTGATTTGATTAATGAATGTGTAGAAGTCTATATGGATGACTTCACAGTCTATGGTAATACCTTTGAAGAAACTCTATCAAGCTTACAAAATGTTCTGGTTAGATGCCAAGAACAAAACCTCTCTTTGAGTCATGAGAAGTGTTTCATGATGATGAGAGGAGGTATTGTTTTAGGACATTACATATCTGAGGAAGGTGTTAAAGTAGATCCTACAAAAATCCAAGTTATCCAATCCCTCCAACCTCCAAAAACACAAATAGAGGTAAGAAGTTTCTTAGGACATGCAGGATACTACCATAGATTCATTAAATATTTTAGCAAATTTGCTTCTCCTATGCTTAAGCTCTTAACCAAATAAAGTGAATTTAATTGGACTAAAGCATGTCAGGAAGCCTTTGAAGTTATAAAGAATAAATTGACTACTGCTCCAATCTTGAGGGGACCAAATTGGGAATTACCCTTTCATATACATTGTGATGCTTCAGGATATGCAATAGGGGTAGTACTACAATATATAGAGAATAAAATACCTTATGCTATCTATTATGTGAGTAAAAATTTGCATGGGGCTGAACTTAATTACATAGTTACTGAAAAGGAGTTCTTAGTTGTAGTCCATGCTATTAATAAATTCAAACATTACATAATAGGGTATGAAGTATTTGTTCACACTGATCACTCTGCCATAAGATACTTAATGAATAAAGCTATAGTAGGAGGTAGAGTGGTTAGATGGCTTCTCTTATTGCAAGAATTTAATGTCACAATTATAGATAAAGTAGGTAAGGATAATGTCATTGTAGATCATTTATCTCGTATGCAAATATTTGATGATGATGAGTTAATTCCTGATAATTTCTTGGATGAACATTTGTTTGCTCTCTCTATTTTCACTCCTTGGTATGTTGATATTGTAAATTATTTAGTAATAGGAAAAATACCTCAAAATTTTACACCGCATGAGCATAGAAAACTAATACATCAGAGTGCCCCTTATATGTGGATTAATGGAGTCTTGTTTAAATCTTGCCCTGACCAAGTAATTAGGAGATGTGTGCAAGAAGAAGATGTATATGACATCATTCAAGTAACACATGAAGAACCTTGTGGAGGCCATTATGCCACCCAAAGAATAGTCAGTAAAATGCTTCAAACCAGTTACTTTTGGCCTACTATGAATAAATATACCTATAAATTTGTTGATAGATGTGATGCTTGTCAAAGGGCTAGTAAACCTACACCTTCAATGGAGATGCCTTTGGTACCACAAATAATGTTTGAACCATTCAAGAAATGGGGAATTGATTTTTTTGGACCAATAGACCCTCCAAGTGTAGGTAATAAACACATACTTGTGTGTACAGATTATGTCACCAAGTGGGCTGAAGTAAAAGCCTTACCACGAGCACAAGCTGAACTTGTAGCTGATTTTCTTTATGAAAATATCATGCAATACTTTGGAGCACCTAGAGAACTAGTTTTGGATCATGGATCTCAATTTATCTCCAAAGTAATCAAACATTTTATTGAAATATATCAAATAAAACATAAGAATACTTCACCATATCACCCTCAAGCTAATGGACAAGTAGAAGTTACAAATAGAGAACTTGAAAATATCATTACAAAAATTGTAGTTGTTAATAGGGTTGATTGGGAAGAAATATTAAAAGAAGTTGTATGGGCATATAATACAACTTGGAAAACTACCACAGGATTGTCACCTTATGAAATGGTCTATGGCAAGCAAGCTATTATGCCTATTGAATTTGAGATAGAAACTCTTCGCACAATGGTACAACTTGACATGAACTTGGATCAAGCACAAAAAGCTAGATTGGAAAAGTTAAATATTCTAGATGAAAGAAGACTAGAGGTATTACACAGGACTGAATTAACTCAACAACAAAGAAATAAATGGCATGATAAACACATTGTACCATGAACATTTCAATCAGGAGATTGGGCCTTGTTATTTGACTCCCGCTACCAAGATTTTCAAGGTAAGTTAAGGACAAGATGGCTAGGACCCTATGAGATTGAAGAAATGTTTGGGAATGGTACAATTAAACTTAAGCCTATAGATGATTCAACAAGAAGATTACTAGTAAATGGGCATAGGCTTAAACTCTACAAGAAGCCATTATCTAAAGAAGAATTCATACACCATCTTAAGCAATAGGTTGATTTGTAGTGCATTTCTAAACTGCAATCAACTATTATTGAATAACAACTTCTCTTTCTTTAAAAAATAAATATAAAAAAAAAAAAATAAATAAATAAATATATTGTTGCTATATACCACTTGGAAAATGAAAGAATATTATCATGAAAAATCACTCTTTAAATATACTTCCTTTGTTTCATGATGGAGTTCCAATATCTATAATATTTTCATCTTATTTTTCATCAATCTTCAGTCTCAATATTATTTCAAAAAGCTCCAAAGGAGACACCTCTTCTAGTTAAATCAGTTTGAAAACTTGTAGGGAAATTACTACCACATCTTGCATAACACTTTGTTTGCTAAATAAAATCTAGGTGTTTTCAATCACTCAGCCACCCCTAGTGTTTTAAGCAAATCTCCATTGAAAATCGAACAATCCTTAGGTGCCATAGGTTGTTCCTGGTCAATCAAGTTTCCTCTTGGACTATGCACATTATAACAAATAAAAACATTGTGAAGTTTGGGAAAGAATAACTCATGAAGTTACTATTGCCATAAAGTGAATGGTTTCCCCTACTTATCCAATTATGTGCATGGTCTAGAAAGCTAAAGAATTGGCAAAAGGACAAGCTCCCCCTTCACCCTTAAAAAAAATTCCCTTGCTCTTCCTCAAAATGAGCAAGTATCCCAAAAAGCAATAAAAATCCCCTTGCTCTTCCTCAAAACGAGCAAGTATCCCAAATAAAATCCAATAAAATAAGGGAAAGGAGCTTGAATCCCTAGAATTCTTAGTGTTTCAAAAACCATGGGGTGATCCTCATTACAACAATGGGTTGAATGAAACCCTCCTGGCAATAAGGTATCCTTATGCATGGCGCCAAGTCTGTCACATTAGTGACCTTATTTTGTACAGACCTATGGACGCTCATGGATGAGCTAGCTTGTTGGCATAAGTGACCAATGGATTAGTCGATCCTTACTCATAATGAGAAATGAACATTCACTGCACACACATTTGGTCCTTGAGATGCTTGAAACCACTAGGACAACCTTAGCATCATATCGATTTGTGAGATGAATAGATGAATTTGTTTAAGATCACTAGGATGTTTGAGTCTTTGTAAAACAACTCTAGATAATTTATACCTAAGGCAAACAAAGTCATAAGCAAGCTTGTCAGGAGGTGAAGTCACTATGCAAGGTTTTAGCTAGCAAAGACAGCTGGTAGACATCTAGGCAACACTGCTAGACATCTAGATAGTAGACATCTAGGCTGCTAAAATTCTAGGCAATGATACTAGATGTTTAGGTAGTAGTATCAGACATCTAGGCAGCAAACATCTAGGTAGTAGTGCTAGATGTCTAGGCAGTAGTACTAGATATCTAGGTAACAGATGTCTAGGCTGCTAGACATCTAGGCAACACTGCTAGATGTCTAGGCAGTAGACATCTAGGCTATTAGGCTATTAGACCTCTAAGAAACATTGTTATATATCTAGGAAGTATACATCTAGGCTACTATACATCTAGGTAGCAAACATCTAGGATAGATGTCTAAATGTGAAATATAAACAATTTTAGATATTTTCCTTGGGAGTGGAAACAAACAGTTTTTGAAGGCTTCCTTTGGGAGATGAAATGAATAGTTCAGGATCTTCCTTTTTTGCTCTACAAAAGGGAATTGATCCCTTGCATATGATAGAAATGTGAATGTAATTTTTTTCTAAAAATAATAAAAAGGATAAGTTGCCATTATGCTGTGCTTTTCTTGCATATTGCAGGTTTCCATGTAAATTCTCTGTGTTACTTGTGTCGTTGTTTTTTGTTCTCTATCATTGTGTTTCTACTTGCAGGTATAAAATTTGATGTTTTTCCTAACATATGGTATCAAAGATCAAGGTTTTGTGCAAGTTAGATCTACAACAATGACAGGAGGTGTAACCAAGTTTGAGATTGAGAATTTTTATGGCAGGAACTTCGCTCTATGGAAGATGAAGGTGGAGGATTTGTTGGTTCAGAATGACCAATATCAAGCCTTGAAAGGGGTCATGAGTAAATCAAGTAGCATGAAATATGAGGAATGGGCAACATTGGACCAGAATATGGTTTCTACAATCCATATCTTCCTAGCAAACTCTGTCTTGTTCAATGTAGCTAAAGATAAGACCGTGAAAGCCCTTTGGAAAAATATTGAAAATTTGTATGAAACAAAATAACAACAAATAAGTTTTTTTGAAAAAGTAGCTTTATAGCTTGAGGATGAAGGAAATTTCATCCATGGTAGATCATTTGAATGATTTTAATACTCTTATCAATAAAATGGTTTTAGTTAATGTGAATATGGAGGATGAGGACAGAGCTATCACCCTACTTTGTTTTCTCTAAAAAACTTGGGATCATATGGTGATGACCATCAGTAATGCATCATCAAGAACTCTAAAATATGATGATGTGGTAGTCACTTTATTGGCATAAGAGTTAAGGCAAAAAATATCTCTAGAACCCTCAACCAATGAAACCCTATTTGTGAGAGGTCATTCTTTCGAAAGGAGTAAACAACGTAGAAAACAGTACATATCTAAGTATAAAGGACATAAGTAGAAAGGGAAGTGTTGGCATTATGGGAATCTAGGGCACTCAAATAAGGACTATTGGTAATTAAATAATTGTGAAAATCAAACTCAGCCATTAGCTGAGGCCAGTACTTCAGATTCAGGAGAGATGGAAATATATGAAGTCTTCTATATTAGTAACAATATATCTATTTTATATACCTGGGCTTTAGACTTGGATGCATATTTGCACGTCTCCCATAGATACTGGTTTGACAAATATCATCCATACTATGGTGAAATGGTCTACTTGGGTGATGATTATCCTTTAGAAATTATGGGAAGAGGGGATATAAGGATTAGGTTGGACAATGGTAGAGAAAGGATGTTATGTGATGTACGACATGTACCCAATTTGCGAAAGAATTTTCTCTCAATAAAAATGATGGATAAGATAGGGTATTATGTCACTTTTGGTAACAACTACTACAAAATTACCAGAGGAACTCTTGTAGTAGCTAAGGGAGAATATTATGGAACCCTATAACATTTATGTGGTGATACAATGACAAACCATGCAGCAACAACTTCTTTTATTCAGGATGCAGTAATGCTATGACATCAACACTTAGGCCATATGAGTGAAAAATATCTAAAAAGTTTGCATGACAGAGGTATGCTTTCTGGGATTAAGTATTGTAATTTAGACTTATGTGAGCACTGTATTTTTTGTAAACAAAATATGGTTCAGTTTACTACAAGCCCTAGTAAGAGTTCTGATTTTCTACATTCGGATATATTTGGACCAGTCTTCACTCAGTACTTAAATGGCACCATCTATTTTATGACTTTTATAGATGATTATTATAGGAGAGTGCGGGTTTATTTTCTGAAGAAGAAGTTAAAATCTTTGCAAAAATTTAAAAAGTTCAAAGCATGAGTAAAGAAGAGTTTGGGCAAGTTGATTTTATGTCTCAGATCAAATAATGGGGGTGAATATTACTCCAAATAATTTGATAAATTTTGTATGTAGAAAGGTATTAAGCACCAGAAGACTGTACCATATACTCCACAAAAAAAATGGTGTGATTGAGTAGATGAATCACACAATCATAGAACATGAAAGAAGCATGCTCAGCACAACCATGTTGGAGAAAACGTTCTGGATAGAGGTTGTTAATACAACTATTTACCTTATCAATAGGTCACCTATAACTGCATTGGATGGATAGATTTTGGAGGAGGTTTAGTGTTGTAATCTAGTTGATTACTCTCATTTGTGTACCTTTGGATGTGATGCATTTGCCCATGTACCCAAAGAAAAAAGGTCCAAACTTGACCCAAAGTCAAATAAATGTGTTTTTCTTGATGGCTATGGAGATATAGTGAAGGGGTATAGACTATGGGATCCTACTGCCCATAAGGTAATTATTAGCCAGGATGTTATTATTGATGAAAAATACATGCAAAGGAAGGAGGTACAACAAAATCCTAATGTTGTACCAATTGAAGTAGAAATGAATGAAGATGAATGTGAAAATTAGCATGCTAAATTTTTTGATCAACATATAGAACAAAAAATAGAGCAGCAAGTAGAGCAACCAAAATGGTCATAATACCAAGAGCCGTAATCAATAGATCATTGGGTTAGAAGATCTACACGTCCAAAAAAAAATTGAAAAGGTATTCTCATGTTTATTAGTCCTCTTTTGTTTTATTAACTGATGATGGTGAATCTCGTTCATTTCAGGAAGCTAGAGAGTCTAAGAATGCAAAAAAATGGAGGAAATCCATGGGGGAGAAAATCTAGGTACTTCAAAAGAATAAAACATGGAAAATTGTGGAACTCCCACCTGGAAGAAATACTGTTGGAAAAAAGTGGGTGTACAAAGTGAATAAGAACAACGATGGGTTGTTGGAACGCTATAAAGATCTCTTGGTGGCAAAAGGCTATGTGCAAAAGTTAGGTATTGACTTTAATGAAATTTTCTCTCCAATTGTGGAGGTGACTACTATTAGAGTTCTAGTTGCACTTGTAGCTACACAGGATTTAGAACTAGATAAGCTTGATGTAAAGACTACTTTCTTACATGGTGATCTCGAGTAAGATATTTATATGGATCAGTCTGAGAGATATGAAGAAAGAGGTAAAGAGCATTTGGTTTGCATACTGAAGAAATCACTGTAAGAGTTGAAACAAGCACTAAGTATATGGTACAAGAAATTTGACACCATGAAGAGCCAAGGTTTCAACAAGAGTGAAGTTGACCATTGTGGATACTATAAGAAGTTTTATGATGGTAGTTTTATTATTTTGTTGTTGTATGTTGATGATATGTTGGTTGTAGGACCCCATCATGAAGAAAATTAATGAAATTAAGGCTCAATTAGATAGGATATTTGAAATGAAAGATTTAGGAGCAGTAAACCAAATTTTAGGGATGAAGATACACAAGGATAGAAAATGAAGAAATATCTGATTAAGTCAAAATTCATATGTGGAAAATATTTTGCAATGCTTCAATATGCAGAATGCAAAACCAATTAGTACCCTTGATTCTATAGGTATATTTTGTAGTTACTTTCTGTATATTGTTTCTTTAGACATTTTCTGTAGATAGTTTCTATAGATATTTTCTATAGGCATGTTCTGTAGACAGTTTTTATAGATATTTTATGTAGATATTTTCTGTAGATAATTTATGTAGATATTTTTTGTAGATAGTTACTGTAGATATTTTTTGTAAACAATTTCTATAGATATTTTTTGTAGGCACTTTCTGTAGCATATTTCTAAAAATGCACATTTCATAAATTTTTCTATGTATTAATGATATCATATTTGCGCAAGTTAGATGACACATGTCAAAGCAAAATTATACAAGGTAATTATCAATAATCATTTATTTTTACAAGGACTTTGGTATGAAAAGGTACTTAAAAATTATACAATGAACACCATGGTGTGGATGTTTAAATTCTAACCTGTGAATCATGGCATGAAAATTGAAATATGGATTTAGCATTGAAAATAGTGCACAAAAGAATGGGACAATCAAGAATTGACTTTGGGAATCGCACATAGAAGGTTTGGATTAACAAGCCAAGCACTCTAACCTTTGCATGAAGATGATTTTGAAATTACAAATCAAAGTATGAATGAATGTGCAAACTTATGATTGGTCGAAAAAGGTGCCATGAACACATCACAATTAATCGCCTCGAAAGAAAGGTGAAGCACGGATCAAAAATTTGAATGCCACCAATTTACGAGGAAGATTACATGAAAACCTAAACAAGCATGAACATGAATGGATTATATGGACATTCATGACCAAGATGCAAATTGTAAATAGGGCATTATATGGTGATCATAAAGTCTAATTTTAAAATATGATAAAAATATTATGGAGAAGCTGATGCCAGACAAAGAAGATACACGTGTTAGGCATGACAATTCAAAGTGTTGACGTTGTATGAAGAAGATACACGTGTTTAATTTTTATTAATTAAATATAATCTCCTTTCGTAGTCGAACTCATAACACAAATATTAAATTTATTAAAATTTTATTGTTTAATTCCCATGCAATATGGCAGGAAAGCATTGTGCTAAAAGAAGGAAATGCAAGATAAGTTGACCACCTCACGACCCAAGTGAAGAACACAAGCTTATACTGAGAGGGGGGTGAATAGTATAAGATAAAACTTTTACTTTTCTTTCCAAAGTAATAAATTCAAATATCATCAATTGTAATAATGAAACAATACACAAATCACCACACACATAAGAGACACAAATTTAACGTGGTTCACCCAATATGGGCTACATCCATGGAGAAATATTTCTTATAAATTTCTCAATAAATTTTGAGGGCTCCAACACTTAGGGGATACCAATCCCATATTACAATGTTCGTGGACAACAATCCACAGGAGACACCTATCCCCTCTCACAAGTTTGTGGGCACCTACCCACAGGAGACACCAATCCCATCTTAATTTTGTGGACACCAATCCACAAGAGACACCAATCCCCTTTTCTCTATTTTGTGGAAACAAATACATAGGAGACACCAATCCAATCTGCTGGTTCGTGGACACCAATACATAGGAGACATCAATTTCCTCTGTTGGTTCATGGATACCAATCCATAGGAGACATAAATTTCCTCTGCTATTTCATGGATACCAATCCATAGGAGACACCAATCCCATATATTGGTTTGTAGACACAAATACATAGGAGACACCAATCCCCTCTACTAATTTATGGATACCAATCCACACGAGACACTAATCCCCTCTGCTCTGGTTCATGGACACTAATCCACAGGAGACACCAATCCCCTATGCTGGTTCATGGACATCAATCCACTCTGCTCTCAATTCTGGTCAAAACTCTGCTTAAATATTCTCTCAAAACTGTTCAAAAATCTTGCTCAAATTTTCTCTTAAATCCTACTCAAATCTACTCTTAAAACCTGCTTAAATCTGCTCACACAACTTTCTCAAATTTGTTCACAAAATCTACTCACAAAAGTGCTCAACACTGCTCCAAAACCTACTCATAAATATGCTCAACAATCTGATCCAAAACCTTCTTACAAACATTGCTCATCTACTCCCAAATATTGCATGCATACAATGCTCATCTATTCCAAAATATTGCATACAAAACAATGCTCATCTATTCCCAAATATTGCATACAAAACAATGCTCATCTATTCCCAAATTTTGCATAATGATGTCATCAAGTTCTTCACCTATTCTTCAATGTGTTTTCCTCAACTAAAGCAATTCAAACATATTCTACCCAAAATTATTTTATCTTCATGAAATATAGAGAATTATATGCACTAAAAAATACCCAATATGTTCTTCACATTCATTAAGTCCGTCGCTTTCACCTATCTCACATTTATTACATAAAAAGGTAGCTTTAGTCTAGCACTTGATAACTGACCTGGTAATTGCTGATTTGCACCTTTCCTTCAAAACCAATCATAGTGCACAAATTTATCCTTTTCATCTACTCCCAAAATCAATCATGAATAATGTACAAATTTGTTCTCAAATTTGATCTATAACCCTTGCACATTTACTCACAATTTCAATCAAAGGCAATGCACAAATTTGCTCTAAAATTTGATCTATAATCCTTGCATATTTATTTCCAATTTCAAGCAAAAATAATGCACATCCAATAATTCCTTATACCTCCCACTATATGACAAAATATTTTCCTCAAATTTATTAATCCATTTTGATAAAGGAATTAAATCACCATACCTCTAAATCTTCCTCAATTATGATGATGAGTTTGCATGATCTTTCCAAACCAGTATTAAGAAAATAGTTTTTCTTTTATTTGTGCCTTCAAAAATTGGTTAGCAATTCTCTTTTTCTTTTCTTGATTAAATATCAAATCAACCACTTTTAAAAACCCTTATCAAAAACATACACAATAAAACTTGAAAATATCTCCTTATAACTCCCTTTTGAAAGTCACAATATAAATATTTATTAATAACAAAAACCTTTTATATCTCCTTTTAAAATATACAAAATACAACCTTTAAAAATAACAACCTCATACCTTATAACTCCCTTTTATAGCATGTAAAACTTCATTTTAAAATAATCATTACACACCTTATATTTCCCACTCAAAGTATGCAAAATATAATCATGACACACCTTATATCTCCCACTCAATTAAATCAAATAAAATTGTTGCCCTTACCTTGCATAGCAAAAACCACTAAACGTGCGTGGAGGAGATTCAGTCTCCCGACTTCTGCCAGCACAACGCCCTAGCATAGGCTAGGTGACCAAACGAGCTACCTCGACGGGTGGAATAAAAGGCGCAGCCTGAACTATTTAAACCCTTTTTTGTTCTATTAACCAAAATAAAAATGGCACCACAAGGATTTGACCCTGCAACCTCTTGCTACACAATGCCTTAGCGCAACATTGATAACTGGTTGGGCTACCCATCCGGATGAGACTAAAGTCGTAGCATAAATATTATAAATTCTCTTTTTCGCTCATTGCCACCAAACGTGCTCTTCTCCTCCTCTTCTATTTGTCGCTCAATTTTTGCACGAAGGAGATTCAAATTTCCACCATGCCAAAATGAATTTGATAACCTTTTAAATATGCATTTTATTTAGTGCCCAAGGAGGTCAGCTATGCATTTTATTTATTGCTAAAATATTTGAATTTTCAAACTTTGCATTAGTGTTCTCAAGGAGGTCATCCAACCTTTTAACCTTTAAATATTAAACTTCTAAATTATATTTAAATCCTTTTGTTTAAATATGACCTTCCACTTTTTTAAACTTTTATATATTTAAATCCTATTTATTTAAAAATAACCCTCCACACTAATATTTAAATATTTCATTTAAATATTAAAGCATATCTCTGCAGAAATTGTTTTATCAAAGGCACTTGTAGGATAGGGGATTGACAAGCTGGACGATTTTCGCAGGACTGCCCAAACTACCGAACTCGTTTTGGCCATATCTCACTCATCCGAACTCGGATTGAGCTAAAATTTTGAGGGTAGATGCCTGAAAAACCCTAGAACGTCTCCACCAATTTTCATATCATTTGGAGCAACACATATCCTAGCACAGCCCTATGTGTGAATGATATATTTGGCAAGCGACTATGCGAGGGTTTCATCTGGGTTGAGTGCAAGCAGCTCCAGAGGTTGGTTTTTAGGGCCTTCGGGCCCTAGCGGCCAATATTTTTGTGGTTTATGCTCAATATTTTAGCAAGAAATGTTGTAGGGGATACAATATGGGTTAGAAATTTGTCTTTCAACAGATCATACTGTGAACTTGAGTGACAACGGCTTCCAATTTGTTGCTCAAAAGAAAAGTGAAAACCATACCTTTCCACGATGTCTAGGGCAAGGATTAAAGAGATCTCGAAACAAGTTTCAAGCAGTTGATCAAAAAATGGCTCATATCTCAAATGAATCTGGTGCTAAGGTGCACCCACAAAATAATTCTACTGTGAAAACCCCTGTCAAGGGTAAGAATTTTGAAGACTCAGTCCCAAAAATGAATTTTAGGGATGCCCTTCATGGTGGACAGCCTCAACCTAATGCTAATATCAATATTAGGGCTTCCCATAAACCTCTAAGAATGCCTAAGATTGATCCCAGGAAAATAGAGTCGGGATGTCTTAAAGCAACTGATGGAACTCCTATTGTTAAGCTTGATATGGGGAACATTCAGACTGGCATTGAAGATTTGGAAAAAAGAGGACTAATTTGTCGGTTCATGGGTTTTCGTCCGAGTCTATCTCCTTTCAAAGTCTGGGCTGCAAAAAGCTGGAAAACTAAAGGTGAGTTACAAATCTCTATTTATCCAAATGGTTATTTTCTTGTTTTATTTGCTAATAATGAAGATAGAGAGAAAACTTTTCAAGGGGGTCCTTGGTTTTTTGGAAGGGCAGGGCTTTTCATGAAGCCCCGGCATACTAAATTTAAAGTCGAAGAAGAGATGCCTTCTATAGCTCCCGTGTGGGTTAGACTCTTTGGCCTCCCTATTGAATTTTGGAATCCTACTATTTTTTCTTCAATTGGAAACTCTTTAGGAACTTTTATGATGACTGTTGATTGTACTCAAAATTTTGAACATATTATTTATGCTCGAATTTGTGTTTTAATGGATTTTGACAAACCCCTTCCTAAAAATATCACATTACAATTTGGGGAAGACACTTGGGAGCAAGTAGTGGACTATGAGAACATTCCTTTTCATTGTAGAATTTGCCATGAATATGGTCATTTGGCCAGTGCTTGCCCAAATAAAATTCCTGATCAAAAGAAAGAAGATATAAACTCAGCAGGTTTCCAAATACCTAAGAAGAAGAACACTCGAAAAAAAAAGTTATGAAGGATCAATCAAAGTCATTTGCTAATATGTTTGAAATACTTTCCACAAATGATGTCCCAAGTGAGGAAGAGGAAATAATGGAAACTGAAATCTTAGAAACACAATTTAAATATGAAGGGAAGAACTCAGAGACAAACCAACAAATCAAAGGTTTTCAACAAAAAAAAGGAGAAAATTTACACAAGAAAAACAATATTTCAAATGTCAAAACTTCAAATAATGCAGTCCCAATATAGACTCCATTGAACCATCTAGTAAAATTTTGGCAGTGTATGAGCATTCTTCAAGGTTAGAAGCCATCTCAGATTCAATTGGAATAAGTCAAGAAACAGGGAAAAAAAATTGAAGATGGATTCCAATCAAAAAATAGGTCGCAAGACCAATCAATATCATATGGTAAAAGAAGGTGAAAAGCTTGTAGAGGAAGGTAAGATTAATGCCCTTCCCAAATTTTTTAGCCCTGGTATTAATGAAGATCATCACTTGGAATATTAGAGGACTCAAAGGGAGTCTTTCAAAACAAAATGAAATTAGAAGAATGATTCAAATAAATCATCCACATCTTGTTTTCCTTCAAGAAACAAAGATGTCAATGGAGGATATGGACTTAATTGCCAAGAAAATTTGGCCACTGAAAAGTGGTTTCCCTTAGTTCCCAAGGAACTTCGGTGGCATTGCTTGTCTTTGGGACCCAAAAGAGGTAGTTATTCACCATATGGTTGGCAGTTGGGGTTTGTTGGCTATAGCTATTCAAAGTAGACATTCCAACCAGATTATGCTCTGCATTATCGTTTATGCCCCGACTTCTTTAGAGGAAAAAAGAAGACAAGTGGAAGGATATTACTCATATTATCTCTCATTTTCCTAAAGCTTGGATCTTGATCGGAGGAGATTTCAATACCATCCTCTCTCTGGATGAGAAAAGGGGGGAAATAGAAATTTGGACAAAAGCACTGACCTCATGAGCGAATATATTGCAAACCTCCATCTTGTGGATATCCAACCAGATAATGGCCTTATGACTTGGTCTAACATAAGGCAAGGCTTAGCTTGTATAATGGAGAGATTGGATAGGTTTTTGCTCTCTAAAAATTTCTTAATCCATGGTCACATTCCTAAAGTGAAGACTCTTAATAATGTTGGTTCGGATCATTGGCCACCATGGTGGAAATGTGGAAAACCAATGTGAGTTTCTCTCCTTTTCATTTTCAATTAATGTGGCTCAGAGACATTTCCTTCAGACCTCGTGTGCAACAATGGTGGAAGGAAGGTAAACCTAGGCATGGGACTAAGATGTTCTGTTTTGCCAAAAGACTCCAATACATTAAATCCAAAATCAAGACTTGGAACTGGAAAGAGTTTGGGGATGTTCATAAAAAAAAACATGAAGTTATTGCTCATCTTGAAAATTTGAATAAGAAAATCCGTTTAGATGGCCTCACAGAGAAGAGAAGTGCAGATGAAATTAAACTCACAACTCAGCTTAGAGGAATGGGAAAAAAGAGAAGAAATCTTATGGAAGCAAAAATCTAGAATTCAATGGCTCAAAGAAGGAGATCGAAACACAAATTTCTTTCACAAATCTCTTCTAGCTCGAAGATCTCACAACTTTATTTCTTCCTTAACTTCAGATATTGGAGATGTTGTTTATACTTGGGATGGCATGAACTCTATTGTTGTTGATTACTTTTCCAATATTTTTGTCGCTACTCCTCTTGACTCGCCTTCTCAACAAAATGTTCTTCAAGCAATCCCTTCTCTTATCACTTCTGAGGAGAACTCTATTTTGACTGCTCCTGTTACTATCAATGAGCTTCAACAAGTAGTTTTTAAAATGCAAAAAGGGAAAACCCTATGTCCCTATGGTTTTCCTATTGAGTTCTACCAAGAGTTCTGGGATATCCTTCATGTTGATTTATTAGAGGTGGTGGAAGAAGCCAGGAAAGCCAAAGAAATTTTGAAGGTTATCAATAAAACTTATATTACTCTTGTTCCAAAAGCTCAAGAGGTTGATCATATCTCAGCTTTTAGACCTATTGCTTTATGTAATGTTCTTCTCAAAATCATTACTAAAATCATGGCATAAAGGTTGAAGCCTCTTTTGCATAAGATTATTTCCCCAGAGCAAGGGGGATATGTGGAAGGACGTCAAATAGTAGATGAGATAGTTCTTGCTCAGAAGCCATCCATTCCATGGATATGCAAAATTCTCCTTCTATGTTCATTCGGTTAGACTTATCCAAAGCTTATGACAGAGTGGATTGGCACTTCCTTATCAAAGTTTTGAGGCAATTTGGTTTCTCTAAGGATTGGATGGATTGGATTATGGGATGTATCTCTTCAGTTTCCTACTTAGTTCTTATCAATGGCAGGCCTTCTCAGCTTTTCCCAGCTTCCAGAGGTATTAGGCAAGGTGACCCGCTATCCCCTTATTTATTCATCATTCTTGTTGAATGCTTGGGTAGGACTATAACCAAAAAGAGGGAAAACAAAACCCTTGAGGGAGTTACCATTGCTCATGGAGCTAGACCTATCTCTCATCTTCAATTTGTGGATGACTCTACTCTTTTAGGTAAAGCTACAGTTAAGGAAGCTTCTAATATTAAGCAAATAATTAGCTGTTTTTCTAAGGCTACTGGGCAGTGATCAATGAAGAAAAATCTAAAGTTATTTTCTTTCACTTCTCTTCTAGACAGGAATCCATGGTCTTGGATAAATTAAGATATAAGAAGACCTCTCTTCCAATCACTTATTTAGGTATTCCCATAAATATTCAAAGGCAGAAAAATAAATATTGGAATTGGTTGTTGGACAAAGTCAAGAAGAAAATTGGAAAGTGGACCAACAAGTGGCTTTCTTCTGGGGTAGAATCACCTTGGTAAAATCAGTCCTTCAAGCTATTCCTATTTATGTTTCTTCTATTTTGAATATCCCAAAGGTCGTTCTTCGAGAATTGGATCAAATCAGTCATCGTTTCCTTTGGAGTGGTACTAAGGAGAAAAGAAAATGGGCCTTGGTGAAATGGGATACTTTATGTCTTCCTAAGAGTGAAGGGGGGTTAGGATTCCGGTCTTCAATTAATAACAACAAAGCTTTAGCTGCTAAATTATATTGGAGGATGTTGCATAACCCCAATGCTCTTTGGGCCAATAATCTCCGTGCTAAATATGCTCGAGAACAAAAGTCCCGAAGACCTTGTTCGCTATCAACTTCCTACCAAAGGTTCTCCCATTTTAGCAGCTCTTAAGACTCGGTGAGGATTTGATAAAGAAAAAATTATTTTGGATCATTCATAATGGTCAACATGCAAATTTTTGGATAGATTCTTGGGATGGTCACAAGCCTTTAATAACTCAGTTTCCCGATTGGAGGCCTTTGATGGAGGAGCTTCACCGAGCTAATTGGATAAAGGTGGCTAATTATTGTCTGTACCATACTGGTAATTCAAAGGTTGGTAGATATTGGATCCCTATTGAGGACTGGCCTATTCAAATCCCAGAAAGGCAAAGACAAGATATCCAAGGCATACTTCATATGAGATCCCTCTCTTGGTCCCATGAAAAAGATTGTTTTGGATGGAACAACACTACTAAGGGTGAGTATTCCGTTGCTCAAGGTTATTTGACCTTATGCCATAATAATCCCAACCATTCTTCTGACATATTTTCTCAATTGTGGGCTCAAAAGCTTTGGCCTAAGGTGAGGTTCTTTAATTGGCTTTTATTGCATCGTAGGGTGCTTACCGGTGAGCAACTTATGAAGCGTGGTTTTCATGGCCCTTTTAGATGTGAAATGTGTGAAGAGAATGTAGAAAATATCAACCATATTTTTATTGAGTGTACTTTAGCCTCCGAGCTATGGAGGAGAATGGCCACTTTACTTGGCTTACAATGGTCCAATTTTTTTACTTTTGAACAACTTTGGAGGGATTGGCCTAATCAAGAGGGTGTTGATCATTTTATTAGGCAGTTAGTTTGGATGGGTTCTACCATTCTTCTTTGGAATATTTGGAATGAAAGGAACAACCAAATTTTTAATCAAGATAGGAAGGATATTCACTATATTTGGCAAAAGACCATAGCCAACTTAGTTGAATCAGTCCATCAACTCCTTAATCACCCTCAAAACTCCCACCAAAGATGGGATCAAGTGATGCAAATATTGAAGATTAAACCTTCTAAGGGCAACCAACTTAAAGGGAATGTGAGTATTAGTAAGATGGATAGGACTAGAAATTGGCAACCTCCTCCTAAGGATTTTGGAAAAGTCAATACCGATGGAGCCTCTAGAGGGAACCCTGGAAAAGCCAATGTGGGAGGAATTGGTAGACTTTCAGATGGCTCCTTGGTTTTTACTTTTGCTAAGAATTTGGGTATTCTTTCCAATAACCTTGCCGAGGGGTATGGTATCCTCAGAGGCCTTCAGGAGGCTACTAAGGTTGGATGGTAAAAGGTGTTAGTTGAGTCTCGACTCTCAACTTATGATTAATCTCTTGAAGACTCCTTCTAAGAATCATAAGGTGGATTGGAGAATAAAAAGAATTATTGAGAAGATTCAGTTAATCCAGATGGGATTTTTGAAAGTTGATTACAATCATGTGGTCAGAGATCAAAACAAGAGTGCTGATGCTTTAGCTAATTGGGCTTTGGACAAAGGTGATCTTACTTGTTATGGCCACCCTCCTATATGGTGGGCTTCTCAAATTAGGGAAGCTCTTCTTTCTATCATTTCTTTGGATGGCTCCAGTTCTCAAGGTACCTAGTTTCTTCTTGTTTTTTTTTTTTTGCTTCTCTTTGGTTCATTCAGTTTTTTTTAGTTCCCTAGCTCATTCTATTCTTTATTTTGTTTCCTCCGTTGATTCTTGCCTTAATAGTCTTCTGGTCTAGATAGGTCATTGTTTTGTTCATTGTTTTTTTTTCTTTTTTCTTCTTTGTTTTTTTTTTTAGTTTTTTAAGGTGGGTGGGTTCTTTTGTTTTGTTTTGTTTTTGTGTTCTTTGTGTTGTTTTTCGTTGTTCTTGTGTTTTTGTTGTTTTGTTTTTTTTTATGTTTTTTGTTATTGTTCTTGTGTTTTTTTCGTTCTTGTTCTTGGGTTTCTCTTTGTTTGTGTTATTTCGTGTTTTTATGTGTGAGTGTCTTCTATGTCTTTTGTTTTTGTTTATTGTCTGTTGTTGGTTGTTTTTTATTTTTATTTTTATTTTATTTATTTTATTTTTTAGGTTTTGGTTGTGTTTATTTTTCATGTTTTTTTTTGGGTTATGTCTTTGTAGTGTTCTGTTGTTTTTGTCTTGTTTGTGTTTTGTTATGTGGTTCTTGTGTTTTTCTATGTGGTTTGTGTTGTGGTTTCTTTTTTCTTATTGTGCGTGTTTGGTTGTGCTTTTGTTTTTGACACACTCAAGGAGCATGTTTTTTATTTTATTTTATTATTTTTGTTGTTATTTACTTATTTTTAAATTGGTTTTGTGTGTTTGTTTGCTCCTTGAGTATGTCAAAGGTGGTAGGCCAGGTCCGAGTCCTGGGAATTTTTGGCAAAATGGATACCCCTGCCTCCTTGGGTCTTACCCGAAAGTGGCATCCCTTTTGGGATGTTTTCCACAAATAAAAAAAAAAGCATATCTCTGCTTTATGACAAATTTACCATTTCATACTTAGAAGATATTTCTGCCTTTGACACCTATGAATATATCTATGCCTTGACAACTAAAATTTTTATCCTTGAAGATGCCTTTGACATCAATGACAACTCAATATTTCTAACAACATCTATCATTAACACTTGGCCATATGGAGCAATGAGGAAATACGCCACAGATAAAATTTATAGATCGTCGATTATGGGAAAATAGAGGGCCAAGATCTAGTTCGATTGAAGTTGCATGACCTGTCGAAACTTCCCCTACAAGCTAGCACCCAACCACTACGCATGAGGAAATGGTGATTAGTGACACGTGGTCACGCGAAGAAATGAGGAGCATCACGGACCAAAATTGTGAGCCATCAATCAAGGAGGAATGAAGGGCTAGGATCTATACTTTTTTATCGCATAAGAAACCCAAAATAAAAATTAACCCTAATTATCTTTCCATAGCACGAGCTTTGCAACTTCAAAAAAAACTTATGGGTGTGGTCCAAAGACGAAACCATTGCATGGCAGATGAAAGTTACTATGTGGAGGATAAAGAATGAAGAAAATTATAGATAAAAGTTAAGGAAATAATCAAAGTGAACGACAACAAAAAAATAAACGAAGATAGGCAATTAATATGGTGAAACCATTTCAAAATAATGAATATTTTTTATAGAGAAATTTTATAAAAATGAAAGCTGCAGAGCTGCAAAGTATATTTTGAATTTTTTTCCTTTTAATCATTTTCTTTAATAAAATACAGGAAACTTCCTTTTAATTATGTAGAAAAAAAACATGATAATTTATTCAAAGCTCAATGCTACATTTTTGTATGGGTCAAAATATACAAAAATTTCTTTTATTTTATAACCCAAAGGGTCAAAATATACAGAAGTTATTTTTTTTTTATAACCCATGCATATAATTGTTTATCAAGATTATCTGCAAGTTTTTTCTCTCAACTAAAAGCAACTCTATGGTAGAATTTTAAGCAAAGGCCAAAGTTTATTCCAAACCACCTTACTTTTTTACTGCTAAACCCTACCTTGTCCACTAAATCTGTTACTATGCTTAGAAATACATTCCACAATCAAAATGAACCCTTGTCCATCAGTTCCCAAAACCCTAGTGATGTTAAAAAATTATTTCAAGAAGCCCACTGGTGGGAAGCCCTAATGAAATTCCAAGGTCATGACCATGGCATGGCAAAGCAATTCATTATGAACTGCAATCCCATGACCATGGTAACCCATGTGGGTGAAATTAAAATTGAAATTACTGCCATCCTAATATTTGAAGTCTTGAGCCTTCCTGAAGTGGGTCAATGGTACTACAAGTCTACCTATAAAGGAGTGAACTAGATGGTTGAAAAACTTGGAGAAATATGTACTCTAACCCAAGATAGGTATGGGTGGATTAAATGCGTAGCTACTTCCTTAGTTCCTATAAAATGGTAGGAGGCAGCTACAATCCTAAAAAAAAAAATTATGTTAGAAAGGAGATTGTCCAACTGCGAGGGTTATCACCTAAAAATGATGCTAAACCTAAAGTATCCTAGGCATAAATATTGTGAAATTAACCTGCCATTTTTTCTCTATCACTCTATAAAAGCCATATTTACTTGATTCAAACTTAATAAATCCAATGATCAACCCAAACTACACCTAATCGTCCATCATGGGTTGATAAAATTGATAGTTTTTCATAAAGAGTTCAAAATTGGGATTCCATGGGATACCATAGTTGAAGAGGCCAACCTGTCCATTTATTCTAAGTCAAGTGAGTTAGAGTCTGTTGGGGAAAATGTGTTGAGGGAAGTTATGAATCTAAGAGTCAGAATGAGCAGGAATCTCTTGTGCACAAATGCCCTACCCGTTCCAAGCCGGCCAAATCCTCTCGGCCTACAAGAAAGACTAGATATGAGAAATATGTTTCAAAAAATTAGGAAAAGAGAGACGTCTAGCAAAAAAATAAACCCACCTACATCATATCCTTTCACAGAGACTCTTGGACACATCTAGATGCAACAAACCCTGCTACATATCAAGTTGGATAGACTCAAAAATGAGTTTACCGAGAATGTCGCCTTAGTAAGATGTGTCCTTACTCTCCAACTTGACATCCTCAAGCAAATTTTTATGGATAGGGTGGTAAAACTGGTTGAACCAATCACCTAATTGACAATTTTTAGTACATCTCCCAAAAAGAGCTCCACGTCCAAGAAAAATCCAAATAAGTCAATGAATTTTAGCAAACTTATTGATTTCACCAAGGTACTTGAAGAACACAACTCAATTCCATTTGTCGAATTGCTTCAATAGAATCACCCTCAAATATTGAAACCATCCATTGAAATAGGGATGCCTCAAATAGGATTATCTCTTAACGTTGGGATACCCCATGATATAGATGTAGTAATCAACAAGATCATTGAAGCAGCTGAACCACCTCCTACTCTAGAGAAACATGATGCATTGTATGAGTTATAGGATGGAGTATCTATAGAGGTTGAGCATGTGAAGACAATATCTATTGAACTACCACTTGATACCAAGAAGGCCAAATAACAAGTGCAGAAGGTGAAGTGAGAAAGGAATTTTCTAGCTAAGATACCAAAACCTACGCGGGTTTCATCCTGGATTAAATCTAAGTCAAACATGGACATTCACAAAGCCATATTAGATCTTTGATGAACTTGCATACTTTTATTTACAAAATTTATTTGATTTTCATGATGATATTTGATTTCAATAATTTGCAGAAGTTAAAAAAAAAGCATTTCATCTTTATATCTGCAGTATTTTCCTTTTGCATATCTAAAAACAATTGTTATTTTCACTTTGCAGTATTTTATTCCATATCTTTGTAGACTTATTTCCATGAATGAATGCAAATATTTCATGTATACAATTTTAGTATTTTATTTTAAAAAAAATTGCAGTTTAAACGATTTCTGAAAATGATTGCAGAATCTTACTTTATACCTATAAAATTATTTACGTATCGTTGCAATATTCTATTTACTATGACTATGAAATTATTAAAATTATTAAAAATTTGCTTCAAAGTTTTATTGGACATACTGTAATTTTAATTTGTATGCATGAGGAAATGCATCTCCTTCAGTTTGGATGAATGATGAGTGTTAAAACTATACGTATTTTGTGCAAGTTTAATATATTTTTTATTTGTAAATTTATGAAAATAAATGTATTTTGATGATTATTTTGTATTATTCATATGATTTATAAATAAATTTAATATATAACGATGAAAATGATTTGTGCATGTATTTTACGTAAAAGTGTGCAATTTTCTATGTGTTTTCGGCAAGAGAACATTATAGGAGCTTTGCAAGAAATGATGCAGCAAGACACAGATCATATGACAAGTGTGGATAGACCAGCCACGAGAAGGATGTGTTAAGAATACTCATGGATGAACACTACAAAAGGCGTTACAAAATATAGCTATGGAATGCTGCTACAAAAAGTGCCTACTTAAAGGTATTACAGAAAGAATACTGACCAAGTCAAACTATCTAATGCATTTTCATGCCATGTCCAGTGACAATGTAGCATCATTACAAGGCATATACAGTTAGTATAGTTGACTAATATGTTGGCATTGTACACGAGATTTTGAATTTATTAAGTTATATAAAGTTTGTTATTATAAAGTTGTAAGATCGTTATGTTGTTAAGATGCTTAGATTCAGATGCAAGCCTCTTTTATCTCTTCCTGAAATGAAGGATAAATAGTTGTATTGTTGTGTCATTAGATTATTCAAATTAAGAACTTTTGTTATGTTAGTTTGCCAGTTTTCCACTTGGACCATCATGATTGTGACAAAGTCCAAAGTGGTTACAAAATAGTATTAGTTTAGAATATTATTATTGTAAGGTTAGTGTTTGAATCATCAAGCTGATAAGAAACATGGCAAAATACGTAGAAGAATCCTTTTGAAAATGTCCAAGCAACGTTATAAAATATAGGAAAGAGGCCTTTGAAAAGGTCTAATGTCTAATGTTTGAATGCTCTAATGCTTTTGTATACAATTTTTGCTATTCTAAAGGCTAGATGTTTGATATCCTGTACATTTGAATTACATCAATAAAGCAGCAACACTTTTCTTCATAAATTTGGTAATTATGTTGTTGATTTCATTATGATTTATTCACTTATGTAAGCTTTTATTATATTTTCATGCATCCATAAATTAAAATAGTGTTAGTATTTTTAAATGAATATTACTTACTGAAGTAAATTATATTAAGGAATAAGAGATTTACAATGTCCTCTAGGAGGCAGGGCCTACTCCAACAATCAACCCCTATTCTCTCACTCCTGAAATAGGTTAGGATTAGTTAGTACATAGGATTAATTTTAAATTATCAAATTAAATGAAATTGCATCACTTTAGACTATAAGGTAAAAAAAAATAGTTAAATTTATAATAGGTTGCACATGGATCCACACCAATAAATATATATAGCATCAAATTAATAGATAACATAAAATTACATTTTCTTTTCTTTCCAAAACAATTTCTTTTCCTGTAACTCTTTTTCCATAAACTTGAAACTAAGAAAAACAAAATTAAGTCAGAGATTAATCATTGTGGTATAATCTATATTGGATTACTATTCTTAAAATTGTTTACCCTAGATTGATAAATAAATGTAGAGTTTACAGCTAGACAATAAGCATTTCCATGAAGTATGGGTCAACATTAATTAAACGACCCAAGGAGAATACTCATTATTGTTAAGCCCCTCGTGTGCAATTCCATGAATGTTCCTTTAATATCTAAACACTACATCATAGTATTTCAAAAATCTTAAATATTATTACCATAACTAAATATTCATTCCATAACATTTAAATATTAGCACAAATCCATCACAAAAGCCATAACACAATAATTGCCCTGGGAGAAACCCCCAATAGGGAAAACCAAGCCTGAAAAATCCTTTATCATTTCATTCCAATAATTTGAATAATTCTTACATTGGATTGAAGACCCTCCACATCTTCAACTCCAGCTAGAGTTATCTTCCAACTCCAATAATAATCGCTATGAATCATTCCTTTAATTCATAGCTAAATTAGCTTGTTACTTAGGATAAAGCATCGCAAAGCCACACAATGTTTTTTCATTGTACTTACATATTTTAAATATAATTTATAAGTTTTATTTCTAGAAATATCTATAACATAAACATAAGTTCTAATTGGTGTCTTGCCTATTGATATAACTCATGAACTTGAGTAGACTACAACTAACATGCCATTGTGAATATTCAACCACTGTTAGTGACTGCCAATGTCTACAAGTATTCTCCAAGGTACTTCGTTGACCACTGTGTCACTCCACTTACCAACGAAGGTTTATTGTGCACAATATGTTATGATTTACTTATCTTAAATAAGCTACAGGTAACCATAAGTCATTCCAATATGAATTACCAACCATTATAAATGCACTAGTCGTTAAGCAATAGGAGAAAAATTTGAGTTATTAAAGAATACATAAATTAATTTCCCTTATTTAAAAAGATTGAAATCAGATTTCTTTTACCTTAGGCATCATATCAATTTCATAAAGTCCCCAATACATACAATATCCAAATAATAAAATTTAGTTTCCTTTGAGGATCATTTTTTTGAAACTACTATGTTTCTAATGAAACTCTCAATAAAAAGGAATCAATACATGGAGTATCCAATAATACAATTTATTTTTCCTTAAAGGAGGATTGTTTCTATAAACCACTACATTTATAATGAAAATCTCAACAAAAAGGAACCAATACATACAGTATCCAATAATATAATTCATTTTTTCTTAAAGGATAATTGTTTTTGGAAACCACTACATTTCTAATGAAACTCTCAACAAAAAGGAACCAATACATACAATATCCAATAATAGAATTTATTTTTCCTTAAAGGAGGATTGTTTCTAGAAACCACTACGTTTCTAATGAAACTCTCCACAAAAAAGAACAATTATCACAACATCTCTTCCAAGTACTCAAATAATCTAAAGATTGAATCAACAAAGACACACTATTGCAGGTAACATCTAGCTTGAGCAAAGATAAAACAACATTCCAGTCATCCTTTTTACCTTAAGTCATTATGGGAAATTACAAATATGTAACAGCACTTCCACACATAATTAAATTCGACATAGCAAGATATCCATGCTATTTATCTTAAGGAACAAGAAATAACCTTAGTTCACGTAAGCTATTTTGAAAACTAGGTTTACAACCAATCAAAAAGTTGACTTCATAGGTAACAATTTCCAAAGGGACAAGGTCTCTACCATGATATAAACCAAAGGTTATATGTCACTAAATTTACATAGAATAGTCAGTACATGCAACTTACTTAAAAGGACCTCATTATTCAGTTAAGCATACAAAACACAAATGTGGAGGGTCCTATTTACTCACAATTCCACCTCACTTCACCTCTAATCTACCACCTATAGTTTCTAATATATGACTTCTACTCTAAAGTCGACTCTCAACCTACTACCTTAATCCATTAAATAATTGTAAATGGTCTTATTATTCTCCAAAAAGACAAACAAACAGTTGGAAAACTTTAACTAATATAACCTCTAGTCCTTGCTAACAAGAAGAACACAATAGGCCACCATTTTTGGCATAAGGTAACCATTTATCATATCGACCAAGGTTAAAAATTATAGTGGTAAATGTTCATTCAAGTTCAATAGTTCCATTTTATTCATATTCAGGTGATGAGCCATCCAAGCCACACTTGCACAACACACTACTCTTTACAATAGTATGGAATATGAGTTCTATGATCCATAACTTTCAACACATAATCATTAATGGAATTTGGATACTTACTTGACAGTTATCTACTCGTTTGTCATTCGAATCCACTGTAACACTGGAAGATTTCAATATGATCACCAACCCAACTCTTCCACATCGTCCACTATGTATCTCATTGAATTTCCAATCCAACCCATCCTTGCACTCCCCTGATTCTACCACCCACAAAAACTTCTTGTTCCACTGGTTGGTCCTATCGACTACCTCATTCATCGCATCATTGATCGACCTAGAACCCGACTCTATCTCGGATTCTTCCACTCCACTTCCATGATCCCACGTCCCCAAAATTTCTTTCAAATTATTAAGAAGATGCCTTATCTTATCTTCATTTTTTGGTACAAGGGATCCTAAGATTTTCTAGTGCACCATCACGACTTTCTAACTACCAAAACCTTCTCTCAACTCTTAGTTGAGGATTTATTGTTTTGGTTTCTTTTAGCTCATGATTTGGAGGTATGCTTTGACTCCAAGTCAAGGGATGGTTCAACATTTCACTAAATTACTTTATGTGACAACAAATCACAACAAGAAATATATTTCTTTATTTCAATAAAAGTAAAAGAAATCAAATCTTAACTTATCATTCCATTTGCAATGAACTTGCTACATAAATTTATAACAAGAATAATATGCAATATTCTAAATTTCATCTTTTTTTCTTATTATTCCATCTCATTTTTTTATAGCTAGTATTTATTCCAAATATGAGAAAACCTTGTTCTTGCAAAATACAATTCTATTAATAGCATCATAATCATCATAATAATTATGTCAGCAAGTGATTATCCATCATTTCCATTAATAAGTATTATATTACATTTTCCTTAAAATATATTGGTCGACATTACTAAATTTGTAAAACTCAAATAGTCCTTCCATAAATCATATAGCAAAACATAAATCTATCAAAGTGAACAAAATTCTACCAAGGGAGGGTCATGAAAAATTATTATATTGGTTCTTAATAAATATGATAAAATATTTTGATAAATTTTTTCCAATAAACCTTTGTAATATGATTTATAATATCTTTTCAAAAATTATGGTAAGCATGTTGAAAATCATTCTATATTGGCTTATGTCAAAGGAACAAGATGATTGTGTTCATGATAAAATAATTCTTAATAATGTGATCATTGCACAAGAGATGATACATTCTCTTCAATCCATGAAAATGCCAAGTATGCTTATGAAATCAGCTATGAAAAAACATGTGATAGGGCTTATTGAAATTTTCTACATGATATTCTCAAAATATTTGGTTTTGATAAAGGTTGGTGTGAATGGATTAGATTTTATATAACACTAAAATATATATTTTTTGCTCAATGGATCCCTTGCTAGATACTTTGAGTCATCCCATGGACTTTGCCAAGGTGATGCATTATCTCCATATATATTTATTATTCTTGTAGAGGCATTAGGGAGAACTTTCTCAAAGGCAAAAATAGAAGTAAAAATCAAAGGTATTTAGATTGTAATAAATTATTCCTTAAAATCTCATCTCTAGTTTTTTTATGATGTTTTTCTTTTTGATCACCCCTCAATAAGTAAGACTTGGAGATTAAATTAGTATTATCATGGTATGAGAAGGCTATTGGACAATAATTTAATACTTTAAGATATAGAATATTTTTTATTAAACTTTACCAAGGCTTACAATGGGTTATTCTTGATATATTAGGATTTAACATTGAAATTTTTCCATCAAAAAATTAGTGTATTCCTTTGTCTTATAAAAGAAAGAAGGAGCTTTGAAACTCAATTTTTGATAGAATGAAATCTTGTTTGGGATGTTGGAAAGATAAATCCTTAAACATGGTTGGAAAGCTACAACTCATAATTACTACATTGTAATTTTTTCCTATTTGTTTGATATCACTTACAAGATTTCTAGTATCTATAGTATACAAATTTGATAAAATTCAAAGAGATTATCTTTGGAAAGTATGTGAGAAATTTTTTAGCTTTCCTCTTTGTACATGGGATAGGGTTTTCAAGGGAAAGAATATCAAATGGATAGGCTTGAAAAATAGTTGATTTATGAGTTTGTCCTTAGGGGAAAAACTTGGCTAGATATTATTAAAACATCAAAGAAAGAGTTAGGATAAAATGTTACTTCAAAAATATACAAGTTTTCATGACTCAATAAAATTATTTAACAAATAAATCCTACCTGAACTATCGTCAACATAGAACTTTATATCAGATAGTTTGTAGGTGATTAATAAACATATTATATGGTTAGTCAGTGAGGGGGATCATGTAAATGTTTTGTTTGATGCTTGATTGAAGTCTTATCCTCTTAACTCTAATTAAAAATAGAAACTATTGGCTCAAGCATGTATAACCTATAAAGGTTCAAAGGCCAAAGATTATATTAATATGAGAAACAAATCCAAATCATGGATTTCTATTAGTAACCTATTTGAAGCAGAAAAACTCAAATAAATAGTTGATGATCTTCAAAATATGCTTCAAGATTATTTGCCTATTTTTACATGAAATAATGAATTGGTTTGGAATTTGTCAAAAGGTGATGGATATTTGATTAAGTTGGAATATGAGGATTTAGAGAAATTGTAATTTTCCACTCCTAGTACTTTCACATGGAAGAGTATTTGATCATAATAGGCCCTTCCAAAAACCTCAACATTCCTTTGGTTAGTAGTGCAAATAAATATTCCTCCAAGAGAAAGTCTAAAAACAAGATGATGTCATGGACCTTTTAGAATATCCCAAAATAACATGCTTAAGGGGCCAATTGATAACCTTTTCCGTTTTATGTGTCAATCAAAATAATGGAAGATGAAAACCAATCCTAAAATAATTTATATTTGAATAGACTTACCATAATCATAACTAAGGAAATTAGATAATCAAACCCTAGTAGAGATCCTTACAACCTCCTTTTGGGGTTCAAGCACCTACCACTCGTGCATCGCCTATTTTGAACATAGTATTAATATGAAAGGTTGTTGATTTTATATTTTTAAGTAGAAAATTTATTTATTTGATGGGTTTCAATACCTTTTTACTATATATTTATGAACCTTAGTTGAATTGGGAGGCATAATTGGGGGTTTCCATACACATAAGTTAGATTGTTACATCCAAAAACTAGGATATAACACCTTTAATGCCTAGCTTGATAACCCAAATTATAACCTTAATTAGAGCCTTTGACATTATGAATATAAAGAAATCCATTTGAGCTATCTCTAGCACTATGTACATTGCTAGGAGCACCACTATAACTACCTCCAATAGCACTAGCTTTGGTACCATCATTGAAATGATCTCTATCAACAATATTAGGAACATTAAAAAAATTACCTTTAACACCACCAACATCGAGGCTACCAATAAAATTGGGATCACATCTCTAATACTATAATATCATGAACATGATTAAAAATACATTTGCCTTTAATATCACCAACTTCAAGACCACCAAATACCACCATAAAAACACCTCTACCTTAGGCATTTCTAGGGTCAATACCACTAATAGAACAACATTTGTGAATGGACATGTCAACACATAACAATCATGTTGGGATCATTATCCATTCACATGTCCAAAGATTTGAAATTGATCTTCTTTAATAAAATCCCAACAAAGTAGCCAAGTCAATTCATCCTTGAGAATAAAATAAATTACATAAGTGATAAAAACCTTAAACCCTTTTATATTGTTATGCATATCATTGATTTTTTAAATAAAGAAATAGTTTCTAATTTAAAAACTTAATCAAATAATTTGTATGCAATATTCATAGAAACAAAAAAATATATATTTTTAAAAATTAATCTCCTACAATATATTATTTCAAACTTATTAAAAATAAATTTGAACCCATGCTATTAACCACCCAAAAATCCATGACATCATAAACATTCATGATATAATTCATCCTAAGGGCTTCATATTGTAATTAAACCAAAATTTATTACTTAAAATTGTTTAAATCTATCTATCTATATATATATATATATATATATATATATATATATATATATATATATATATATATATATATATATATATATATATATATATATATTGAGTATGTTTGAATCTTGCCAAGTGATACATGTGTAATAACCAAGTTATTGTAATATGACTATGTGGTCATGATGCAATACAAATGGGAATGGTTTCAATGCATTACAATTATTTTTTAAATAATTGTTGAAGTTAATGGCCACTTGTAAAAAATTCATTTAAAATACAAACTAATATTACATAATAAAAATCTTATACAATTTTTCTATAATTTTATTCTTTATACAATAATCATTACATTAAAAATGTTTAATATTTGTCCCAACAGGGATACCACAATGGAAAAAGGTATTAGGCTTTCCTACTCGAATTCAATTCATGGGAAGGGTGGCCCCAATATGCCCCCAAATTTTCAACCTATTCAAAAATAATGTTTAATATTTAGTAAATATTTTATAAATAATATAATATATAAAAGGATGACCAAGTTCAAATTCCCCTTAACAATTTTGAGCAGGATTGACGACGAAGGCTTGGGTACTTTATATAGGATGTCCAAGGTTCAAATTGAAAGCAAATTAAGGTATGCATGCATAATAGGAAAATAGCACAAGTACCTTCTCTCACACAGTAAACCTAAAAGGGTACAATATGGTTTGATTCACACCTTGTCAACCTTAAAAGTTACTTTACTTTTACAACCTAAATGGACTTAATGGTGAAAGCTTGGGTACTCAAAATAAAAGGTCCAAGATTCAAATATAAAGGATATAAGGCATGTGCACCACTTAGGTGGATATCATGGCATGAGTGCCTCCTCCCATACATAGTGGGCCTATCATAGTATGGGGTGATTTGACATATGCAATGCTCATGGATCTTAAAAGTTACTTTACATTTATAATTTCTACAACTAAGTCATGTAAATATATAATAATAAAAACTATATAAATTTGTATTTTATATTTAAACTTCTCATATTTCTATGCTTAGTAATTGTAATTGTATACCTAATGGATTTGGAATAATTTGTGGAATGAAAAGAGTTTTCAACCACAAACCAAGGTTCAAGTCCCATAAATAAATCTTAATATTTTTAGTCAAATGATATAGATAAGTGATTTAAAACATGGACTTTGAATACAAATATCTAGAATTTTATATATTTAATAAAATAACATGAACTCAAGTTGTTTATAATATAAAATTTAAAAATAGATATTTTATGTAGTGAATTTTTCACTACAGTAGGATAGGCTCTTGATCCCAAAATTAAATAAGTAGATACTGTCACCTAGGCTTACCATATGAAGGATCCTAAAGCTTTATCCACATACGAAGTAGTTGATTTAGAGAAAGCACCTACAAAGAACATTCTACATCAAATACTAAAAGCATGCTTAAAGCTCACTTCACCCCAAGGCAAACTCATTCACCTGAAACAAGCCAACAAGAAATTTTAACCTTTTTAGTGGTGACTAAGCTTCATACCATCATCAATAGGAACCCTCAAACCTTCTTTATGGTGAGTAAAAGGGTTTCCTTTACAATGAAGTCTCTAGTAGCTCGATTGATTGGTACTTGCTTGCCATAACTAGTTGCAGGGACCTAAAATTTGGCCATATTCCTCTATCAAGTGGGTTTTAACACTCCATATACCCAAGGGTGATTGCTTAAAGGTATGAGCAACATACCATTTAAGGGGATCCCAAAGACCCTAGATAAAGAGAATGGGAGGGTAGAAGAGTCAAGTAAGGATTCGCAGGGTCACCATCCCTTGTTGACCTTCATCAAGATTCCCCTAGAGAACCCAATGTGGGAGAGGCAAGAAGAGCATGGAAAAAACACCAAGACTAGAAGTATTCCCATCAAATGAGATCTAGTGGAATCCTAGACTAAGGTATTCTTGAAAATCATCTACATGAAGAACAAGATAAAGTCAAAAGTGACAACAATCTGACTAGGGGGTGATTGGAAGCTAAGAGAAGAGGCCACCAGAGTGATTAAATTATCGAAAGAGATCCTTTATCCCTATTATATTCGAGGGCACCAACATGCAAATGAAATAAATTGCCAATACGAGTTGATAGTCAAGGGAACCTGAGATCCCATAATGGATCTCATCCATTAGAGCTAATTCCTAAGCTTGTCTCTCTATGAAGGAAGGGAGGCATATTAAATAACCCCTCTAAAAAGAGGACTATTCCATCTATGGAGGAATTTATGGAAATTTAACTCCTCTCAACTCTGGACTCATTAAAATTTAATGCAACACTATCCTTTAAATATTGTAGTTAGATTAGAGTTGGCACTCCCACCCACACTCATCTTGAGGGAATTTTAAAATCCAAACCTCATTTGTAAACATTATAAATAGGAGTTTTTGTATCTAGATGTGGGGTTTATATTTGTTTTTGTGTCAAATATCTAGCATATGGCATTTGATTTCTCAGTTTTCTATTTTCTTGCTTAGTTTGGACTTGAACCTTGATCCAGCTATATGTATAGCCCTTGAGCCTCTTTTGATTATGCATATTACTTGTATGAGCAAATCTATGTTTAACCTTTGGGCATGCATTGTTCATGTATTCATTTATTCCACTGATTTGAGATAGAAATTGTATGTTTTTTTGTTCTATTGTATCTTCTTCTTTGGTGCATCATCCCCATTAGATAAGCTAGATAGGTTTCCTTTTTTGTACTTTAATTTTTTTTGTGTTATATATTTTATTTTCTCTTCCCCTTTTTTCCTTTAAAGCAACTAGATTAGGAGTAGACTAGTGTAGCAGTAGAATGATAAGCACCAAAGAAGAAATCCAAAAGCAAGGAACTAACCTTGGGTAAAAAACCCTAGAGGTCATCCAATGGAAGTTGCATTCCATGCTCTCTTGGACTTACCAAGACTGGTGCCCCACACAAGGCATAGGGCACTAGACACACCTACTCAATAGAGGTGAAATAATATGCTTAAGTCACAATTGTGGGAGGTCACAACACCCAATAAGCGCAAGGGGATCACAACCAAACTCCTCACATTTAAGTACATATATTGTCAAAATCTATAGTCAATATATATTTTTGTGTGTGTGTAAATGGGCCTCATCCATATTATATTATGATTAAATAGTGGCATTATAACCAATTGGCTATTATGAATGTACTGTTTGGTAAGATTTGAGATAGGGTCTCCTCATTAATAGTAAAAAACTATAACTAATTAAACTATGAAAATATGCGGTGGTTAAGATTCACTTAAGGCTACAAAAGACTTTGTATTGTATTGTGTGTATAATCCCTTTGGACCCTTATACACCTTGACCTAAAGGTAACTTGTAATTGAGTATAAATGCCCCTCCATACCAACTAAATAATTTTTTGGAGTGTATTTTAATTTTTTTTAGTGAGATTATTTGGTGTCCATGGATACCCTCTTATATTGTGTGCATTGATTTCTATGTATTTCTTTTAAATAATACAATCTATTATGAAATCTAACATGGTATAAGAGTGGATGTGAATCTCCATTACTTGATTTCTTGTCTTTGAAAAATTATATTCTATGACATCTCCTAAGGGCAACAATGTTTGAAGCAATTAGAATATTTTTATGTTAGCCATTGATAGTTTGTAAAAAGGGTTTTTTGATAAAACCTAGGTAGGTTCAGGTCGAAAGTGTCTCAATCCTCACTAACAATTTTATTTGTTCCATTCTTGGTGCTCAATCCTTTCATTAGTTTTTTTTATTTTAAGGTAGATGGATACCTTAGCTTTAGGATTGAGTCTCTCGAGGTATTTTGAAAACGTAATTTATATTTTATGATTTTTTCTTAAAAAATCTATTTCCTTTTCTCTTTTAGAATTTTGTGTCTAATAGCAGAATGGATGAGAGGTTAGAGTTCTTGGATACTAGAAAAGGAAAAAAAAATAGACTAAATATTTTTTGATAGACCCTTGGTGACAAAGAATTCATGGGTAGAATTTCATGCATGGTAAAGTTTACCTTCAAGCTACTTAGTAAAGTTGCTAACATGGTCTAACAATTTTTTAGTTGTATTGGTGTGAGAGGATATCCCAATTGGTATCATTCAACAAAAAAAATTATGTATAAAAAGTTGTGATAGCTATGAATGAACAATTAGTGTTTTTGGATTCTTTGTAAAGTTTTATTAGGGCTTTGAGTGTAATACTTTTCTCCATTTTGCCTCCAGGTACCTATTTCCTCTAGCATTGAAAATTTTATCATTTTCCTTCATTTTTAAAATTTGAATTCAAAATTTAGAATATTCCTTGTGCTGACATGCAAAAAAATCAAAAGCAACACATGCACATGATCATGATGCACACATGCATAATGAATGCATAAGGAGAGGGTTTGGTTGAGGCATTTAGAAGATGGATTTGCATTAAGTATAGCCTAGTACCTTTGTTATTAAATACCACCTCCACCCAAATTCCTAGAGGACCCCATTATAGGGCATTGGGATTTGTAGTTCCAAGGTATGAACATCACCTACCCATTATTTTGACAAACATTGTTGACATTAACATTTATTGTGATGATGTAAGCAAATAAGACATGGCATTGAATGATCAAATATTAACATTTATTAATGTTGATGTGGCACCTATGATGTAGAATTCTACACAATTTCTTATGATGATATGACATTCTATATGGTACCTTATATTGATGTGGCAAGTGGCTTGTAACTTGCTAATGTGGCATAGAAAGACACAACGAACAAAGATGTAGAAGGATCTAATATGGTAGGAAATAACATGGTAGGGATCAATGTGTCAACAACTAACATGGTAGGAATATTTCCATATAACAAGTATAAAAAAAGGGTCTAATCAATCGTATTCCACCAACCCATCAAACCTAGTGACCATACAATTACATAGTCAACAACAATATTAACAAAGCATAGATTATAGAGAGAATCAAAATGAAATAAATGGTAAAAAATGGTTCATAGGTTATAGAATAAATTAAAGTGTGATCAATGGTGTAGTCTTGTTCATTGGTATATTGCCCAATAGTTTACATAATTAGCACCTAGTTAGAAACCCCTTGTTTTAGACTATGACAAATGATATCACATCATTGGTTGATATGTTATATAATTAGTACATAGTTCACACCTCTTATCCACTTATGCAATGACATAGGGAATCCTTTGTTGGAGATTTATTTTGACTAAGAAAGAGAAAATCAAAAGTTCTCCCATGAATTTGAAGAAGCCAAAAAGGTTCTACAGGCCTTGAAGAGTCACCATGACTGTTGGACTCCCTAGAATGTCAAATGAAGGGTTGTGATATCGTTTTCTCTCTTATAAATGTATAATAGTATATTATAGTTGTAAGATATTTTTGAGAAAGCTTTGTAACACTTTTGAGTTCATTTGAAATGAAAAACAACATTTAATTCTATTCATTTTGTGAAAACATATGCTTGTTGTCCCTGTTTTTTGAAAACTGTTGTAACTTTCAAAGATTATAACTTTTATTTTATAGCTCCATTTCTCATGTGTGATACACCATTGGAAATTATTTTTAAACATAATTTACTCCTAAAATTTTATCAATTTTAGGCACTTCTGGTCCCTCAAATTTAGATTGACGTGCTCTGCAGCAACTTTTGCACTCTGCTATAATTGCTATAGTTTTTTGCTACACTTTGGTGCTATTTGTTTTTAGTCATTTACTTCATTTGGTATCAGAGATTAGTGGTTTTTTGGGTTTGAGTGAACTTGGGTTCATGGTCATTCTAACAATTTATCAAGTTCATTAAAGAAAAAATTTATTTGTTGTTTCTTGAGTCTAATGGCCAACAATAATTCGTTACCCATTCTAGAATTTAACAGGAAAGATTATGATTATTGGAGAATAAATATGAGAACATTGTTAATTGGAAAAAATATTTGGAAAGTAGTGAAGAGTGGTTATGAAGAACCACCTGATTGGAACATATTTCAAGGAAATGATAGGACAACAAAAAGGGAAACAAAGAAGAATTCATTAGCCTTCTACCATATTTAGTCTACTCTTGACAAGAGTTTATTTCCATGAATTATTGATGCTACATCATCCAAGGAGGATTGGAAGTATATTAAAGAGGCTTACCAAGGAAGTGACCAAGTGATAATAGTTAAGTTGCAAACCATGAAGAAATAGTTTGTGAATCTGTAGATGAAAGAGGCTAAAAGTGTGGGTGATTATTATGTTAGAGGGAAGGATGTGGTAAACAATATGACCACACTTGGAGAGACCTTGAAAAAATATTTATCTATGAAGAAGGTATTGAGATATATTACCCCTAAATGGAATCATATTGCAATAAGTTTTTAGAAGTAAATATTTGTTTACACTTGAATTTGATTGTCTAGTTGGTTCTCTTATGTCATATGAGGAAAGACTAATAGAAACCAATAAATAAAATAAGGAGAATGCTTTTCATTATAAATTGATTTTTTTTTAGAATGATGAATTTTGTCCAAGCACAAGTAAAAAAGAACATAGAATAGGAAGAAATCAAAATTAATCAAGAGGTAGAGGAGGAAGAGGAAGAGGAATTGTTGTTGTTGGAAGAGGACATGGAAGGGCTGATAAAAAAAGAGTCGAATCATATAATTGTCATAAAATGATCCACATTGCATGAGATTATAGAGTGAAGACCACAAATGGAGATCGAAGATCCCACTATGTATGTAAGAATGAAGTTGCACAAGGTAATTTATTTTTGATAGTGACATGGCTAAGAAAACTAGTCAATAAGTTTGGTATCTAGATTTTGGTTGTTCTAACCATATGACTGGAAAGATATAGTTGTTTGCTAATGTGAATGAGAATTTCAAGACCAATATCATTGTTGGGAATAATAATGCTTTAGATGTGGTTGCAAAAGATACCATGGAGGTTGGAATCAAAGAAGGTACAAAGAAAATACATGATATCTACTATGCTTCCAATTTGAAGAATAATTTTTTGAGTTTTGGACAACTTGTAAAAAATAACTATAATTTTATGTTTGATAACAATGAATGTATCATTTATGATAAGAATAATAGGAACCGTATGGTCACTATTGTTCCTATGTCAAAGAATTAGATATTTCCTTTGAATTTTAGAGGAAAAGGGAGTATGAACATGGCACCAATGGCACTTGAATATATGAATTGGCTTTGGCATATTATATTTGGATACTTGAATTTTAAAAGTTTAGAATATTTTTCTTCATAAGATATGGTAAATGGACTACCTATTGTTGGAGAGCACAAGGGTGTCTGTGAAGCATGTGTTATTGGAAAGGATGCAAGGAAGGTGTTTCCAAAAGGAAAAGCATGGTTGGCCTCATACCCACTCTAAATCATACATTCTTAAATTTGTGGACCTATGCAAACACAAAATTTGGGCAATTCTTCATATTTTCTCACATTCATTGATGATTTTTCAAGGAAGTGTTGGGTGTATTTTTTGAAACATGAGGATGAAGCTCATGTTCAATAATTTCAAAGAATGGGTTTATAATGAAATTGGATATAAAATAAAGTGTTTGATAACTAACCATGCAATTGATATAATAGTGTACATTCTCAATAGATGTTCCACAAGAGCACTACACAAGAAGACTCCACATATGGCACAAAACCCACTATAGGTAATTTGAGAGTTTTTGGTTGTCTTGCATATGCGCATGTGAATAATGAAGAGAGAAATAAGTTGGATCCCAAGAGTAATCCATGCATTCTTATGGGATATTCTAAAATAAGTAAAGCATATAGACTGTATAATTCAAACCTCACAAGTTTGTAGTATCTAGAGATGTAATTTTTATGAAGGGAGAGTGTACAAACATCAAAAATTAGCAGTCAAAATATTTGATGATGAAGAAGATAATACAACTAGGGGATAGCCTTTAAATATTTCCTCTACTCCTCCAAGCCCACCTAGCAGCCCATCAACATGTTCAAAGGAGACTACACCAAGTTCAACCATAAGCAACTCATTTACAAGTCCCACCAAGAATATAAATAAAGGAAAGAGAATGCTCAAAGCATATCCATCTAGCCAAATGATGTACACGAATTTTCAAAGGAGGTTAAAAAGAAACCAATTGCAAGAGTTGGACCAAGTTGTTTCAAGATTGGCCAAGTTCCAAAAGTATGGTGATGAAGAAGAAGCACCAAAAAGTGAGTTTGTGAATTATGCTTTATTTTTTGAAGCTAATTTGGAATATTTATTTTACGAAGATGCTTGTACTAATGATTTTTTGTTGTAATAAATAAAAGAAGAAATTGAGTCCATTGAAAAAAATGACACTAGGGAACTTGTGGAATTGCCCAAGGACAAGAAGATTTTTAGATCCAAGTGGGTCTACAAAAAAAAGTTTAACAATTATGGAAGCATCGAAAGATACAAATAAATATTTGTTGCAAAAGGATTCACTCAAATATATGTTGTGAATATGAATAAATAGTTGTCTCTTATGCGATATCAGAGATAATCTAGATGGCTCTTTCATTGGCAGCCAATAAACAATGGAAAGTTTATCACATAGAGGTGAAAAGTGGATTATTGAATGGTTATCTAGATGATGAGGTTTATGTTTAGCAACATAAAGGATTTAAAGTGGAAGGAAAGGAAAACCATGTTTATAAATTGAAGAAGGCACTGTATGGACTAAAGCAAGCACCTAGAGCATGGTACTCAAGAATTGTTGGATACTTCCAAGATTGTGATTTCAATAAAAGTAAGATTGACCCCACACTTTGTTTCAAGAATGAAGTTGATTATATTCTTCTTGTGTGCCTATATTTTGATGATTTAATATACATGGGAAGTATTTAAAATATGATGAATGATTTTAAGCATTCTATGGTGAAGATATTTGATATGAAAGATGTAGGACTTATGTAACACTTTCTTGGTGTGAAAGTGCATCAAGGTGATGGTAATATTTTCATTTTTCAATAAAAGTATGCAAAATATATGTTGATGAAATATGGTATGGAAAATTGCAAACCAGTTTGGACACATGTGGCACATGGAGAAGTGTTGTGCAGAGATGATGGAGAAGAGAAAATTGATAAAAAAAAATGTTTAGAAGCATTGTTGGGAGCTTAATGTTCCGTACTACAACAAGACCTGATATTGCATTTGCAATTTCAATTGTATCAAGGTACATGAATGAACCTTCACAAAGCCACATGAGAGCAGCCAAGAGAATCTTGAGGTATGTCAAAGGAAACTTGAATTTTGGCATACATTTTTATGCTAACAAAAAAATAGAACTAGTTGGATATAGTGACTCAAATTGGGAAAGTTACTTGGATGATAGAAAATCAACTTTTGGAAATTTTTTTCACTTGGTTCAAGAGTGATAACATGGAGCTCAAAGAAGTAAAGTATTGTTGATTTATCTTCTATAGAGGTAAAATATGTTACAACTACTACAAGTACACAAGCACTTTGGTTGAGAAAGGTACTTGAAGAGATTGGTGAAGTTCAAAACAATCCAACAATATTTTTTTGTGACAACACAAGTGCAATCAAGATTGCACAAAATCTAATACATCATAGTAAAACTAAACATATTGATTTAAATTTTCATTTCATAAGATAAAATAAGGTTGTAGATTTGAAAAATTGCAGCACCAAACAACAACTTGCAGACCTATTTACCAAAGGTGACTATAAAGAACAATTTTGAGATCGAGAGATAAACTTGTCTCACCACTTAGCATCAAGGGGGATGTTGGAGATTGATTCTAACTAAGGAAAAGAAAATCAAAAGTTCTCCCATAGATTTGAAGAAGCCAAAAAGGTTCTACAGGCCTTGAAAAGTTGCCATGATTGTTGGACTTCCTAGAATGTGAAATGAAGGGTTGTGACATCTTTTTCTCTATTATAAATGTACAATAGTGTATTATAGTTGCAGGATATTGTGGAGAGAGCTTTATAAAACTTCTGAGTTAATTTAGAATGAAAAAATATTCTATTCCATTCTTTGTGAAAAAAATTCTTATTGCCCCTATTTTTTGAAAATTGCTCTCAACTTTCAAAGCTCATAACTTTTGTTTTACAATTTTTTCTCACATGTGATACACTATTGGAAAGATTTTTTTGAATATAATTCACTCCTAAAATTTTATCAATTTATAGGCACTTTTGATCCCTCAAATTTAGACCATAATACTTTCCTGCAACTTCTACACTTCGTTGTAACTACTGCGGCTTTTTGCTTCACTTTGGTGCTCTTTGTTTTTGAGTCATTTACTTCAACCTTCCACTAACTACAAAGAAAAAAATAGTTTTAAAGTTTTTGAAGTTATTTTATATGATATTTTAGATGAACATGTGGAGGCCATAACTTTTGCATACATAAGTTTTTTAAGCCAATTTTTCAAATCACATGGTATCTCAATAAATCTATATTGGTAGTGTTGTTTGTAGTCACAATTGCATATAGGATTTTGTATATCGGTAAGAAATTTTTGGATCAAAATGTGCCCTTTCTAAATGTTCTAAACCATACCACTTAAAAAATCAAGATTGAAGCTTTGCTTTGAAGTAAGGGGTTGCTCAAATATGTGAATGAGGAATCTTAGGAGATTGATTATAAGGAGAGGAAGCAATTGTACAAGGATGAGAAGTATGAGGCTCTTTGTATGATAGATCTTCATATTAACAATATCTATTGCACTTATGTTAGTAGCACTATGAACCCTAAGGAGATGCTTGACAAATTTTATAAATTGTGTGATCACACTAATTCTACATAAATTACTAGGAAGCAAACTTGTTACTCTCACTATGAATACTTTGATACTATTGATGATTACAACGATCAATTCAAGAAGTTACAAGCTGAAATTTGAACTACTAGAGGGATTAAAAATGTTATATAATAAGAACAACAATCTATGGATAAGAAGAAAATATAAAACTTTTCAACATTATCTTCTATAGTGTTTTAGAGACATATAAGATAGTTTTTATTATGTTTGATATGTGTCTAATTCCTAATTTCTCCTTCACCACCTATTGATAAGGTGTTAAAATACCTCCTCCCTCATTAGGCTCAAAGATAGAGGTATAAGGTTTATTCTTGTATCAATCAAGCTCATCTAAAAGAAGTGGTTAAATCTTAAAATGACAAGAAACTAAAGCAAAATGGAAAAAGTCCAAGAAGCCCTTCAAAGATCCAACAAGTGAGTTATGTAAATTTGCATCAAGAAATTTGAAGAAGCAATAAAAAATGTGGTATCAATAGTCTCTCTTCTATGCACAACATGAGGATAGTTGTGATGGTGAAACCTCACAAGCTCGCATAGATGTTCATTCAGCATACTGGACATCCACCTCTTTCAATAAGTGGATTATATATTTAGGGGCAATAAGACATATAAAAAAGCATAAACATGTTCTACAGGGTTACAACAGATTACATTCTGAGTAATGTATTATTATTAGAGATGATTCTTCTTTACAAGTGGAAGGCTATAGAGACTTTAGTATTGGATCTTCTTTCTTTGATGAAATTCTTCATGTTCCTAGTGTTGGATCCAATATTATTTCTATATATATTGTCATTTATATAAAACAAAATTTATAATTATGGCCTTATCCTTCGATAATCAAGGACATAGACAATGGATTCAAGATAGTTGCTTCTAGTTATTATCACAAGTCATAACAAATATATAAATTGGTGGAACCTTCCTTTTGTTCCTCCCTCTTAGAGGAAATATTTTGTGATTATGGTGGCTCAAGAAGATGATGAGAGTCAATGATGACACCATAGAGTTGGATAACTTAGCTATGGATAATTGAGATACATGAATCATCATCAAATGGCCAATGAACTTGCTCACATTTCTCCTTTGAATGGTGTGAATGGAATGTACACTAGAGAAGCATCATAGTGAGACCTTTCCAAAATGGACAACAAGACATGTTACTCATCCCTTGGAGAACATACACAATGATATATGTGGATCCATGGGTACACCCTTTATTTTTAGAAATAAGTGCTTCCCTCTTTATTGATGATTTATCTAAATATGTGTTATATACTATTCATAAGAAGTATGACGTCTTTGAGAAATTCAAGGAATTTAAAGCATTAATAGAGAACCAACTAGAGAAAATAATATCTTTCATGACCTTTTGAATCTTCATGGTATAACATTCTAGAGATATATTCACTATACATAGACTATAATAGGATAGTTGAGAGGAAGAATATGATAATCATGAAGATGGATCATTGTATAATTTATGTCAAAAGGATGGAGCGTAAAATTTGGATTGAGTTTGTCATTTGTGTAGCATACATCATCAATAGGGTTCCCATTAGAGCAATCTAGGGTATGACACCTCTTGAGAGGTTGACATATAATAATCTTGATGTGTCTTGGTTTTGTATCTTTGGGTCTTTAGCACGGGTTGGCATACCCAAAGATCTTCAAAAAAATGAGGCACCAAAGAGTCACATGATTTTTTGTGAGGTATTTTGATACCTCTATAAGGCATACTATATCTATGATCCTTATAAGTGTAAGATATTCATTCATATGGAGATAATTTTTGAAGAGGTATTTCCATAGGCTTCATCTAGTCTTCCACCCGATATTTTGGTGGATGATCATCTTATTTCTTTGGTTGCTTCAACAAACTCTTTAGAGACTCTTGTGGGATATAGTCCTATTAGTAAAGGATGAACTTGACACACTAGTTCCTTGTGCTATAATATTGGATCATGATGTGAGTAGTGAGTTTGATTTAGATTCTTTAGGTATGACTTTGATGTTTCTTTATCATGGGATGTACATAGTGATTTCATAGTTTATCCAATGTCCATGTGGGTTCAAGCATTTCTATAAGACAATCAACCCATTTGGTCTATGGAGTGACACTAGAACGCCCCCTCTCAAGAATTTCTCTTAAAGGTTAATAATTTTGGAAATTTTTTTACATATTTTTAGTCTAAGGGTCGACCAAAGTGGGAAGATGTCATTCTTGTAGAGCATGAATCCTTGATGAAGAATAATATATAAGATTTTGTTCCACTTATGGAAGGGAAGATTGTGGTTGAGTGCAAACGGGTGTATAGGACCAAGTACACTTCAAATGATCAGGTGACAAGGTACACCTTATTGCTAAGGGATTCTCTCAATAGGAGGGAGTTTACTATTCAAAGATATTTGTCCTAGTTTCTAAGATAGATTCTATCAAAATAATTATTTCTATAGTTGCTTACTATGGTTGTAAGGTGAAAAAAATGTATGTGAAGAGTCCCTTCCTCCATGGTGAGCTCCAGGAAGAGCTCTACATGCAACAACCACCTAATTTTAATCTTAATATTCCTACTCCCTTAGTTTTTTGGTTTAATAGGTCCTTGTATGGACTTAAGTAGGTACTTAAGTATGAGAAAATTGACTCTTTCTTAAGTAGGTCCTTGTATGGACTTCAGTATGAGAAAATCCACTCTTTCTTCATCACTTGTGATTTTTGACGATGTGAGGTTGAACATGATGTTTACATCAAATATCAAGATGGGGACACCTTAGCGATTATACTCTACTAATTATATTATCATTATGAGCAACTCTCTTGTCTTGATGTGGGACATGAAGTCACAACTTCGTGCTTCCTTTGAGATATCAAATTTGGAGCTCATGCATTATTTATTGGACAATTAGATTGATCAAAAAACTTATGGGATTACCACATCATAACCGACGTATTCCTTGGATCTCCTTCAATGCTCAAGGATGGGAGATTATAAGTCTATTTGGATTCCCTTAGCTTCAATATTGAATCCTTGAGTTGATTGTACAATTACTTTGATGAATTCTACTTTATATTGGACTCTTATGGGAGGTCTTATCTATCTTACCCATGTGCAACCAAATATACCTTTTGTTGTTATCTATTGTTCCAAGTATATACAAACCCCTCAAGAGAGTCGTTGGTCCACAATCAAGAGGATCCTCAGATACATCACAACTACGTATCAATTGAATATTCTTTATTAAGTTGTTTTCCTCCAATTTTGGCAAGATATTCAGATGTAGATTGGGTTGATGATTTGGCTAAGTGACACTCCATCATAGATTTTGTCTTATATCGAAGTTTCATCCCTAAATCATGGTTCTCTAGAACAAAGTATACTATTTCTAAATATTTCGTGGAAGTTGAGTATTATGTTGACAATGGGACAACTAAGCACCTTCGATGGATGCTTATGATTTTGGAGAAAGTGGGCATTCCTTAGACCTACCCTATCACTCTTTGGTGTGACAATTAGAACACCAATTCGCTTGTCCACAATCCAATATTTCATTAATAGACTAGGCTCATTGAGATTTGAATGCATTATGAGATGGCTTTATGCCCATAGGATACTTGATCTGGTCTTTATGTTATCAGCAAAGCAGACAACGGATATGCTTGAGGTTCTTTTTGTGCATATGTTAGAGTTACTTGGTGTGGGAGAGTGTCCCTTAAGGGGATGTCTAGTAAGGGTCTCTATCATGTCCTCTGTTTAGCTTAAGAGGAGATGTTGAAACATGTAGTGGTTAAGCTTCACTCAAGGATACACCTGACTTTATATTGTATCGTATATATAAGTCATTTGAGCCCTTGTAAATATTATAAAAGCTTTTTTTATAATTTTCTATTTATATAAACCTAAAGGTCAGATACTTAACCTTGATCTAAAAGTAACTTTTAATTGGATATAAATACCCTTTCATACTAACCATTTAATCCAATGTTGGAGTGTATTCTATTTTTCTTTATTGAGATTATTTAGTGTCTACAAATACTCTCTTATATCTCATACATCGTTTTTTATGTATTTTTCTATCAATAAAGTTAGACAATATATTAATTCCATATTTTTCGTTAAATTACTATAAAATTTAATATAAACTAAAAATATTTAATAAATAATTACCAAAACATTATTATAATACTTAATATAATCAATTAAAATATTATAATAACCATTATAATATAAATATATACATTATTTTTAATTATCCATATACATTCTTCTTGTGCATTAAATGAATATGAAATTGGGAACAAATAATATATATAGCTTGTGCATGGGCAATAATGTTAATCTAAACTAAACAAAGAGAATCGATTTCAACTCCACTTATTACCTAGATTTGTAATATGCTCTGATGTTATATTTTGATTTTTCGTAAAATAAAAATAATAATGTTAATCCAAAGTTATATATTATTATGGTGGCACGCCTTATGGCTCTCCTTCGTAAATCCAAATTCAATCTACAACGAGGTTTAATATAAATATAATGTGTGCATAAACTTACGTTATATATAAGTAGACGCGATGTTCCATGTCCACAAAATGTGAATTTAATAGGTGACATTAAATAGATTCATCAAATTATTTAAAATACTCAAAAATGTGAATTTAATAGGTGACATTAAATAGATGCATCAAATTATTTAAAATACTCGAATTATTTGGTAATCGTCTCACATCACTGCCATCCACAGTAAGACTATAAGGTTTTGGTTGAAATGACGAGTAAAGCAATTTGTTTTAAAATATTTAGAAGGTTTAAGATTTGTTTTTTATAAGTGTTTGTATTACTTTAAAAAAAAAATAATTACATTGATCATATAAAAGTAAGTGGAAGGGAAGCACATTTTAAAATGTTAAATCGATAATTTAATTAGAATAAAAAATAAGGATCTAGAGGTTACATATAATCTTAATTAATTCAGAGTAAATAATTTAAAACATTAAAATGTTAAACTAAAAAACTAAAATTAATAAATAAAAATAAAAAATTTAGTAAATTCGGAAAATGAATGAGACTTAGCTTTAAGAATTATTTGATATTGTCACGAGTTGCATGTATATTTACAAGATCATCTTAAGCAGTTTTCATTGGGAGATCCTTAGGGGTAAACAAAAGGAAAAACTAAAATTAATAAATAAAAATAAAAAATTTAGTAAATTCGGAAAATGAATGAGACTTAGCTTTAAGAATTATTTGATATTGTCACGAGTTGCATGTATATTTACAAGATCATCTTAAGCAGTTTTCATTGGGAGATCCTTAGGGGTAAACAAAAGGACTCTCGTCTGCACTAAATCATCGTAGTCTTGCTTATGTTCAAGCAACTCCAATGCCCCGAAGTTATTGAAGTTGTTCCATCTAGAACTCTCTAGCCAAGGACTAGAGAAATGGAACCGTTTTTCGAGTAAATTATCCTCTACTTTCCAACCTGAGATTGCAAGAACACCAAGATCTCATAGATGGAGAAGGGGGAGGAGAGCTTACCTTAACAACCATAAAGACTAATGGGGTGTGGTGGTGACAAGGCAAAGGAACCTCAAGGACCATCATTTCTATCGTTGGTGGTCTTGGATATGATTTCTCTTCCACCCTTGTTGAAGACTATCGAGCAAAGAAAGTCATATTTGCTATCAGTTAGGCTACAAGAGTTTGTGCCCTCTCACCGTAGTCCAACCATTTGTTTTGGCCTAGGGAGGACACAATGGATGACATGGGGACTAAATTCGGATTATTGTGAGAACAAAGTAAGCAATCCTTAATTTTGTGTTCTGAGGCTTGGCATATGAAGTAGGTGTTGAATAGGTTAATATACACCATCTGTTGCGAAAAAGAGGTGTCCTCTACCTATATCTTGATAACCTTTTGTGGATCCTTAGACATATTAACCTCAACACAAACCTTTTTCTATGGCAATGTATTGAAGAATTTGTCAGTTTCAACCATTAGGACTTGCCCTACGACCTTTGCTAGATGGTTCAAAAAGGGCCAAAGGGGGAGAGGAAGACTAGAGAACTCAATCCAGATTGAAACCTTGGACGTATTATCTCACACAAGTCCATGAAGAAAATACCACCAAAAAACTTCAAATGGACCAAGTCATGTGCTCATAAATTATATTGGAAAGATAAACATTTGCAAACTAGAAAAGAAAAGAAAAAAATTCAGGTTCTGAATCAGCTTGAGTTCGACTCCATGAAGAGTCCAAGTTGAGCTAACCTAAGATTATAACATTCTTTCATAGGGAATGCATCCCACAAAATACCCAACCATGGTAACAGACTCCAATCATTGACAAACATTAACAAACTCAGGTAGAAGTGTCGTGAACTTATTACGAAATTCTCCATCAAAAGCCACTTCCTAGGACACTCTATGAAAGTCGTCGTCAATTATCTTCTCCCCTACAAAACCTGCAAAAATCGCTAGCCCGCCTAAGTTGGGGGTCATGAAAATGTCCAAGAAACTTAGGAAACCTTAGCTCGAAACAAGAACATCTAACACAAGACTGAAACCTCTTCACAAGACCGAAACCTCTTGGCTTTCTAAAGTTTTAAAATTTTAAGAGTTCTAATTTTTTTTTATAATATTTTTAAATTTTATATGAAGATAAAAATATATTATTAACATTTGAATGCCAATTAAAAATAAATTAAAAAAATTTGTTTGACTTAAATAAATTAAATATTTCATTTAATTTAATAATAAAATAAAAAATAAAATAATTTTTAACATGTATATAATTATTATAATAATTTTTTTAATTATTAAATAATTATTCAACCATGCTTTAATAATATATACTTTACCTCAATAAAATTCAAAATCTTAAATCACTATTTAAAATTTCTAAATCTCTAAAGGTGCATTAATCTTCTAACAAAAGTATTATGCATGATACCACTAATCCTTTATTAGGTGGTTTACCGGCATTACTGGTCATAACTAATAAAATAATAAACTATGCATTGAAATTTGTTATACTATTCTACATCCATACCTATTATTTTTTTACCTGTTTAATTTAGCATACACATTGATTTTAAGTTTTATTAAAAATAATTTTTTATAAAAAATATAATTATTTATTCTATATCGTTCAAAACTTTAACATCATACATATTATATTTTATAAAATTCCTAAAACGTGTCGGCCATGGTCATGTATATAAGAGATGGACCTTTATAATAATTAATAGTTGAATAAGGTTTGCTCCTAACTTGTCTCATTTTACGTGGACTTAATTAATACTTTTAAAAGTAGTGGATTGGTAAGTGTACATGTAATTGGTATTTATTAAGAAGAGATCTAAGTTTAAATCTTAGGAAAGCCAATCCTTTGCAAAGGCACTAGTTTGCTCTAAATCCTATGGGTGTACATCAAAATGATGACAACTGTACTATCCCCAAGTGACCGGTGGCCCCTATCTCACGCTGGGTCAACAAGAACCAGACAAATAAGTTTATTGGGAGTAGTTCCTGATTTGAAACGACCAATTAATTGTAACTAACTCTTATATAATCAATAAAAAAAATATGTGAATTAAAAAACATAAAATTTACTCAGGTGTTGAAGGTGAGTTGGAGAGGAGAGAGCAATCCTTCAAGGGAGGTTCCAGGTTCAAATCTCCACCCTACCAAAAAACTGAATTGGGTATCCAAAATTCAATTGATAATGTTGGTGCGGGGAGGGTCGGTTGCGACCCCGGGTGACTTTGACGATGTAAAACCCCTTTTAGTGGTCTCTCAGACCAAGGCAGCTCCGCAAAGAATTTTTTGCTTTAAAAAAAAAAAAAAAAACATGAAATTTGTTATTACTTCGAGAGGAAGGTTCTTTTTATTATTAGTTTAAATTTCTTAACGTCAACGTCATATTGCATAATTGATGAGGAAAAGAGTTATAAGCATCTATTATCATTTGACTAAGAAGGAATTTCAATGGTATTTTGTAAGAGGTGATTAAAGTTATATAAAACATAATATATTTAGGAGGGGATAAGTTGTTGGTAGTGGTTGAGTGTAAGTTTGGTTAGGTATAAGTATTTATTATCATTTGAATAAGAAAGAACCTCGACCCTATCTTATAAGAGGTGATTAAAGTTATATTAAACACAATATATTTAGGAGGAGATAAGTTGTTGGTAGTGGTTGAGTGTGAGTTTGTTGAGGTATTTTGTCCTATATGGAGTTAAGGTGTTACCAATTTTCTTAATGTATAAGAAAATGTGTTACCAATTCCCTATCAAATTAAATTAAGTTAATAAAAATAAACTGACAAAATTATATTTAAAAGTTACATTAATAAACACCTTTTCAAAATTTGATTGTAATTCCAAAGTAACTTTGAAAGCTTAACATTTTGTTTTATGAACATTCACTATGGGTAACGGTGAAAACTTTTGAAAATAGCTTCAAAGTTTTTAATATTGTGGAAATATGATTGTATATTATATTAAAATATGATTATATATATATATATATATATATATATATATATATATATTAAAAATTTTAATAATTAATTTACATTTTAAATTTATTGGTATTTAAAAACTATAAATTAAATATATAAAAGTATTGGACTTTGCTATTAAACCCCAATTCAATTCACAAAAAAAAGTAAAAGCACAAACTAATATTATGGAACACATTGACATAATGCAATAGTAGTATAATCCATTTAATGTTTAATTTGGTTTGTTATACATATAATGTATATAAGCCTTTAAGGGTTTAGGTGGATTGGTAGTGGAACATTTATGCTCAAATCTTGTGGGCAGCTTGTTTGCAAAGGTAGTAGTCTGATCTGAATATTTTGAGTGCATGTTAGACTAACTCTAACAACGATGGAATCTAAGCGATCGATGGTCCATGTCATGCTTGGTCAACAATAATGAGGTGGAATAGGTTTGGTGGGAGCAGTCCCTTGATGGTCCCTGTCACGCTGGGTCAACAATAATGAGGTGGAATAGGTTTGGTGGTAGCAACCCCCATCCCTGTCAGGTGTTCCTTATCATGTTGAATCAACAACAACGATGTGGAATAGGTTTGGTGAAAACAACCCCTGTAATTTGAACCATGTGCCTAACAATTACTAAAAAATAATGTAATTGCAACCAACTCTCCTATAAATCAAAGAAAAAAACAACTATAATGTATACACGTATTTTAACACCTTATTTATTTTGAGTCTCTTACTTGTTACTTTAGGTGTTGATGGAATCTTGTTTTTGTTGTTAAGGAATTAAAACCTAAGGTTATTTTTAGCATATAGATTTTTCATACATCTCATTTATTTTGAGACACCTTATTTATTTTGAGTCTTTTACTTGTTACTTTAGGTGTTAGGTGTTGTGTTACTTTAGTTGTTGTGTTACTTTAGGTGTTGATGGAATCTTGTTCTTGTCATTAAGGAATTAAAACCTAAGGTTCTTTTTACCATATAGATTTTTCATACACCTCATTTATTTTGAGTCTCTTGCATATTGCTTAAAGGTATTGAGGGAATCTTGTTATTATTGTTTTTTTAAATTGAAGTTAGTGTAAGAAATTCCTATCATCAATGTTTAGGGTTGAGTATCTTTATCCCAACCATGACTTCTAATAAGGGTAAAAGTTGAGTTTATCAATAAGGGTCAAACACACATCTATACACACATCCACCCCCTCACACGCTTGCCCACACTACGGTTTGAACCTTGGACCTCTCAAAGAAGAGCTAAAATACAAACCATTGTGCTATCCCCAAAGACATTTTATTCTTATTGTTAAAAATGAGAAGCTATTGTAAAAATAATAAATTTTTATTTATATTTTATTATTATTATTTTACTTATAAGCAAGGTTTTAAATTTCAAGAATTTTATTTATTTATTTTTTACATGGTGGAATCGGTAGCCGCCACGAATCCGAGCAAGCTGTCCAACTTTTATGGTCGTCACAGTATTCTGCGTTGTCCGCCCCGAAGCCGCCACATAGATCTTCGCACAATCCACCCCTATAATCACCATGCCACAATCATTTTAAACCTTTTACGCTACTGAAAGCACCAGGAAAGGGACAATCGTTCAGTTCGACGAGGCCCGAGATTTGAACCTTGGACCTCCGCCCCCCTTATGGGGTTTGGATGAACCAATTGGTCTACAACTCGGACCTCTATTTGACTTTTATTAATTATTATTTTTTTTTTTTTCGAGGAACCTTTTATATACAACATATCCGCAACATGTGAGGGGAGAGATTTGAACCTGGGCCTCTCCATAACTAGAGAGTTTTAACTACCCACTTGCTCTCCAACTCCTCTACATGAGCGGATTTTATTAATTATTTATATGAGTTGTTTTTATATTTTAATAAAAAAGCATTATGTGAAATATGCAAATGTCGTTTGATAATTAAATCTTAAAATTATATTTAATTTAATTTTTTCCTAAGAAAAAAGAGTTGTACTTGGGTTCCCAATCGTAACTCTCTTTTTTAGAGTTTGAGAGTTTACAAACAAATTCAATTTTCATCTTAATTGAGTTGTTATAGTTAAATATCTAATTTTTTCATAAAAAGTTTAAATTCTTGATTTTTATTTTTTGAATTATTTGTCTCGTGAGAGACACCTTAGTGGTATGCCTTTCAATTTTCATCTAAGATACCCAAGTTTAAACCCTGGTACAAGGGGGCCAAGATCTCTTTTTTTTAGATGAAAAAGCCATTATATTAATAAAATAATGTCTAATCATACAAAAAAGTGCGGGTGGGATTAGCACACCCCGTAAACCAACACACTAACCATCGTGGTTAGGAGTACACAAGAGTGTCAGAAATAATCCACAAAAATCCAGATAACAACCACCAAAATAGTGTCAAATATGCATTCAGAAAGAAAGGAGCCAAGAAATCACTGTTAGGTGGAAGGCCTGAAGTTTTCCTCCATAAGGTCATAAGTCCATCCAACAGTTGAAGAAGCCGAAGCCCCCAACCATCAGCAGTAGTACCACTAATAGTACAAGTCTGTGCATTTGGTACAATTTCACCCCAACCAGGGGCATCATCTTGCTCAGGAGGTCGAACATCCCAACTAGAGGCCAGGCGAGATGGACCTCCAACTCTAGATTCTCCACATTTGCGTTGCGAGGGGGCTGGGACCAGTGTTTGGTAGTAGAGGGTTGTGGTCAATGACGGGTCCCTCGGTGAGTCGACAACCGAGACCTGGAAGGGGAAGTAAGAGGCACATGACTCATAGCGCAGGGCACATTCCCCCAATGATCCATGAGGGTACGTAAGTACTGCAACTCCACATGTACTTTTTCAACTTGTACTTGAATCTGTAACCAACAATCAAAGAATATAGCATATTTATCAACAATAGAGAAGACACGCCCGACATCTTGCTGAGAAAAAATAGCTCTATTTCGAGACTTCCAAAGATAAAATAGGGTACCAATTCTAAAAATATTCCAAACAACACCCAAGTTGAAGGAAAAAGCAATAGGGTCACCCAAAATAGCATGCACCCAGGTAAAATCCTCTTGCATAAAAGGTCTAAAAATTTCAAGAAGCCACTCCCAGGCCGATTGAGCCCGATCACAAAACCAAAAAATATGCAGTAAATCTTTCGCCTGTTCGTAAATCGGGAAAATGGGATTATGAACACCCAGATGCTTGAGCCTATTGCCAACAGGCAACCCCTGGTGCAAGAGGCTCCAAGAAAAAAAACTTTGTTTAGGTTCAATATAAGTAGCCCAAGCAATCTAAAACCTCTTATTCCATCGGGAGGGAAGAGAGACTAAGTCCCATCTCATAGTGAGCTTATCAACCATTGGAACTTGTGGGGTGAGCCATTTGTAACCTAGATGAGCTTTATATTGCAAAATAGGAAGCTCCCCAGGCCAACACCAATCTGACCACCAGGGTTTTTGAAAATGCTTATGCAGTTTGCACCAAATAGAAAATGGAATACTATCAATAACCACCTCATAAGTATCTCTATCACTAGGATTTAAATTGTGAATTTGATGAAAACTTTCCTAGGGTATCCAACTCCTGGTATGTCGAGAGAAGAAATAAAAAATGGAAGCAATACCACGCTTATAGAACCTCTACGCTCTAACCCACTGCACCAGAGCTAGGGGAGAGCCCTGCCAAGTGATAACAGGAGACCACCAAATATTCATGGAAGGCAAAGAGGCACCTGCTTTGCGAAAACTCCCTTTCCAACTGAGCCAGGGTTTGAAGGCCTCCCAGGCTTTCCAAATACTTTGAATGACAAAAGAACCTTTAACTTTAATAGGGACATGGGTAGTAAGAATGGATTGCAATCCCACCCCTTTCCAAATTTTCTTCCCCTAAAGCAAACTAGAAGAAATGCAATGCCTGACCAACACTTTCCAAGATTCATCCCCAATTAAAGATCGAGTGATCCATTTAGCACAAAGGGCAAAACCTTGTCGGTGATAATCAAACAAACCCATGCCTCCATAGTCCTTGGGCAAACAACAAATTTCCCAGGCTACCCAATGAAAACCTCGTTTGACAGAGTCTTTGGCCCACAAGAAATCTCTCAGAAGCTTATCCAACTTTTTATAACAAGATTTGGATGGAACCCAACAAGACGAATAATAGACATGGGTAGTGGCTAAAACCTTAGAACAAATCTAAAATTTTCTTGCCAGAGAAAGTTTCTTACTAGTCCAATAAGAAAGCTTCTTGTCCACTTTCTCAATAACATACTACCACAATTGAGCAGAGGAACCATGAAACACAAAAGGAATTCCAAGAAATTTAAACACCTCACCCGACTGAATCCAAGTCCATTGGAAATGATGCAGCCAACATGGCAACTGGGATTGAGATTGCCAAAAATAGGAGGTTTTTTTCCATTGAATAGAAGAACCAGAGGCTAAACAGAACACCTCTAAGCAACTAATAGCCGAGGAAAGGGATTGCTCATCTTCTCAAAGCGTTAAAAAAGAATCATCAACAAAATGACCATTGACCAACTGACGATCAAAATTGGGGAGAGCAATACCCTTGATTAATCCTTGATCCACCTTATGGGCCAAAAAATAGCCAAAAGCCTCTACAACAAGAATGAAAAGAGATGGAGCAAGAGGGCACCCCTGTCTTACAGAATGACCAAGAGAAATTGACTGAGATTGACTATTATTCAAAGTAAGAATAACTGAAGCATCTTGAAATAACATAAGAACGGTGCTCACAAACACTGGCCCAAAGCCCAAAGCCTGAAGCATGGCAGTGATGAAGTACCACTCCATATTATCATAGGCTTTCTCAAAGTCAATCTTAATGAATAAAGCATCTTGTTCAAAATTTCTTGCCCACTCCATACCTTCCCAAACAACAAGAACATTATCAAGAATGTATCTTCCCTAAACAAAGCTAGTTTGTTCAGGTCTAACAATCAAAGGCAGGAGAGATTTAAGCTTAAGCGCAAGGGCTTTGGCAATAATATTATAGCTCACATTAAGCAGGGTGATCGACCTCCAATTAGTGATGAGCTCAGGGTCTCCAGACTTAGGAATAAATTTAACATTGCCTTTGTTAATAATGGAACCTAGTGAACCACATTGCAGGGCTTCAAGATACACTTTGTGGAGATCAGAACCAAGCATATCCCAGAATTCTTTGTAGAATTCACATGGGAAGCCATCAAGACCAGGTGCCTTATCATTGGCCATGAGTGACAAGGCATTTTTTAGATCTTCCAGAGAAAGAGGAGTGTCACAGAATATCATTTGCTCAGGAGAAAGCTTGTTGGGGACAACAACGGTACAATCAACAAGAGCTTGCCTTCTAGCATCATCAAGGGGTTGAGAAGCAAAAACACCTTGATAATGTGAAACAAAGGCTTTGACAATGTTTGGAAGGTCTGTGAATCTCTGCCCATCAACTTGAATGGCTTGAAACTGGGAATACTAGGTAGGAGGTCTGAGGCATTGAAAAAAATCTTTGGTCACTCTGTCCCCCACTTTGAGCCAATGCATTCGAGCACGTAATTGAGCACCCTTGGCTTCATACAAATCAACTTTTTTTAGCTCATGCCGAATGGAAGAAACTTGGGACTGAGCAAGAGAGCTGAAAGGAGAGGCTTCAAGCCTGAGACAGGCTTTGGATAGCTCACTCTACAAGGTAAACTTAGCCTATTTCCACCGCTTTGCAACTTCAACACCCAGAGTCCGCAACACCTTAGTGGTTCGTTGAATGGCAACATTCCACCACTCAATCCTTCTAGAAAGACCATCAGGTCTAGGAATCAAATTCCAAATGCGGCATATATGAGCTTTCATGCTAAAGCTATGCAAAAAAGAAACATTCAGGTAAAACTATGAAGAATGCACTCTAGGTTGAAAGTTTAACTTTGCCACCGAGAATAAAATAGGTGAATGATCAAACAATGTAGTACCAGGGAAAGTCAGCACATACGACGAAGAAGGCAAAATATGGGAGAACTAAAAGTTGTCACACTCAAAAATCATGGCTCTATCCAATATTTCCAAAACCCTGGCAGAAGCAGCCTAGAAATTGGACCAGGTGTACCAAAGAGCCTGAGGGAAGTCAGAAGGTGAGAAGCGAGAATTAGGGTCATAAAGGCGAAGCTTGTTTTTCATAAAAAACCAAGCTTCCCTTTCACCTAAGCACCATCGCATCGGGGCATGACTGACCTTGTCAGAAGCTTTCTCCACCATATTAAAATCTCCATAGAGCACCCAAGTGGCAAATGGCAGATTCATGGCAAGCCATCTCCACAACTCACATCGATCAAAAGCGATGTTCGAGGCATACACATTAACCACCCCAAATGGTTTTTCGTAGATCTCGAGCAAAATCCAGACAACTTGATTGGATGGGTCAACACCCCAGGTCACAACATTCTTCTGTAATCGAGGTGCAAGGATAGTGATGGCTCCCCCTTTTCTCGAGGAATGCTTCGTGGCAAAAGAGGCACTTCGTGGCCACAAAAAGTCACATGCACACCGTAGATTGAAATCAAAAATCTTAACTTCTTGCAGACATAAAAAATTGAGGCTTCCATGCACTCGAGAAACATTTGACATCTCATTTTGGACCAAATATTTTTTGATCGGGTCCGTCAGTCCTCGGACATTCCATGAGAAGAAAATCATTGGGATTTGTTAGGATGCATGATCTCCATGACATCCTCTACATCACCCAAACCTTCAAGCGAGCCATAAGAGTTGGAGGTCATGTGGAAAGCATCACTATTTAGCTACCGATGTTTGTCATTCCGAACAGGGCTACGAGAGTGATGGACCTTAAAGGCCCGATCCTCCTCCATCGAAGAATTATCTGGAGCTACCACCACTGAGGCAAAAGAAGGGCCCGACCAAAGAGATTGAGACACCGATGGAACTGGGGGTTGCATGCCAACAATCGGAGGGGCCATATCAATAGGAGTCTGAACATCTTCAGTAGAAGCTTGCATGTCCCGAGAAGGAGTAGGGGTAGGTTGCGCAATGGAAACCGAAGCTTCCTGCTGCTTAGCTCCATGGGTTTTCCTGCTAGAAATAGTAGTCCATTCTTCAGTGTTTCCCCGTGAGCCATTAGCGAGAGCCGCGAGAGTGGGCGAGGGATTTACCTTATATTTCCACTCCATCAGAGGACACTCCCAAATTTTGTGAGCTGCAGATTGACACCGGTAATAGGTATTGGAAAAATTGATATAGGCAACTCTTTGCCTAAAGGATTGGTCCCCGATCTTGATATCAATAAACTCCTACAAATCCTTGGTAAGGTCAACTTTGATACAGATCCTTCTAGTGGGTCGAGCGGAGAAGAACTTTTTTGGCTCAAGACAAACAAACTTACCTAAGGGGGTAGCTAAAGTCTGCAAAAAACCCCAAAGGGGAACAGGAAGATCGAGGAATTCAACCCACATCGGGACTTCCAGTGCAGCTTGGTCACTGACTTGGAAATCCCTAGAGTAGGGTTGCAGAATCAACAGAGAATTACGGATAGTCCATGGTCCCCTAGACAGAACCTTCTGTGCTTGAGCTGGGTCTGAAAAGCAAAAAGGAAATACCCTTTGGTAAGGTTTTGTACATTCTCCACTTTGACTCCATATGGGCCCCAGACTTGCTGGACCCAGGAGCGAATAAGGGTATCATATGGGATACGACCCAAAAAATAACCCACCAAGGTATGACTTTCAAACCATTCACAAGTTGTATGATATTCATGCAAAGGAATAACAACTTCAGGGACAGGGCCTTTACCTCATGATACACTTTTAGAATGAACTTGTGCGAATGCTTCCCCGATGCCATTGAGCTCTCCAGCAAACTCAAAATAAATTGAGCCGACTGTATGAGCGACAACCATTAAAAAGGGTGAACTAACACCACCTCAGGGCAACGTTAATGCAACAGATAAGATTTTCCCACCCCTAAACCTACCAAGCTAGCAACTATTTTTTGCTCTTCTGTCACCAATCCTATCAAGATATCTTTTAAAAACTCATGATTAAAATTTTTCTTGCAAGGGATACAATATTGGTATGGCTTTGGGTTTTCATCCAAGAGACCCAAGTTCAAATCCTGGTATACGGGGATTGAGACCCCTTTCAAAAACCAGTGTTTTACCTTAAAATTTTAACCAATTGAAGGGAAAAACTATTGATCCTTAATATTTAGCATTTTTTATCAGGTAAATAATATTATAAGGGTGGGTTTTTTGATAGGGTCCCCAAAACCTATTTACATAAAGAATATTTCAACCATCATTACAAAACCTCAACAATACCAAAGTAAACTAAGATACTAAAACTATAGTAGAGTATTACAAATCATTAACTACTTTTTTGGAAAATTTTTATCAATATTCCATTGATATTCAACCCTATTGCTTTGGCAATTAGAGGAAGGGAAAAGGTAAAGACCACTCCCCCAATCTTAACCCGACCCCCCTTCCAAGTGATTGTAGCCTTCCTAGCTAAATCTTCATCAAAACTATAACATGCTTCTAGAAAGGAGTTCAAACCTCCTTCACAGATAATTCTCCAAACTTTTGCCTTACCCTTGACTTCTACATAGTTGTCTGGTTCTATCTTCACAAGATCTCCACCCATATTGCTAAAATTCCTCCTCAAAAATACTAAAACTACTTTGATATATTGCTTCCCAAACTGAGAGTAAATAAACCAAAACAAGCTTGTTGTAGTATAGGATTCCAACTAGATTTTATAAATCCAATCGTACTTGACAAAAATAATTCCAAATTGGGTTGTTTCAGCTTGTATGCATGCAAACATATCTCAAATCCACTTAACAAACATAAAACTAACTTTCCCACAAAGCACGACAATACATTTGCTACAATATGATAAATTTGTTTTGATTTAGAATTAAACCACCATTTACGACATGCATGCCAACACTTATGATGTCCTCTCAACTTACACAAACTTGTTCTATCAAAATCCCTTTCCTTAAATCCATCATTACACTTTTCAATGAACTTTAATGTTTCATTATTATTCCTTTTGAACTTCTTGGAAATGACAAGCCATATCTTGTCAACCCACTTCCACATTTTCTTCATTGTCCACATCATCATGATTTAATAATTGCAATATCTTGATCATTTCCTTCTCTTTCCCATTCTTTTGGGGTCTACAAATCGAATAATTTTCACTAATACTAAATTTTATTATTTGGTAAACTTTTGCTTTAGTTTTGGAAAATCCTGTGATTCCTCTCTTTCCACACTACCCAACAAAAGTGTGGAGGAATGAAATCCCAAAATTCATTGGAAATATTCCTACTAGAATTCCTATCCCATTGGATCAACATCTTTATAAATAATTCAGATTGAACCCATTGAATTCTCAGATCATTCCAGATTCTACCCCAAATGTTCCTAGCAAAATCATAGTGTAGAAATAGATGGTCAACTGATTCCTCCATTTTACAGCATAAAACACATCTATTAGGAAGCTAAAACCCTCTTTTATTCAAATTTTCAATAGTAAGGATCTTATTATGAGTTGTTGTCCATATGAAAAAACATATTTTTGGTATCAATCCTTTCAACCAAACCTTCTTCCACAATTGACAATTTGCATCAACTGAATCAAAATTCACAAAATTAAAGGTTGATTTCACCTTGTACACCCCATCCTTTTCTCTATTCCAAACTAGATTATATTTTCCATCAGAGTGATCAATTTCCTTTCCCATCAATTATTTTCTTACCACTTCCAACTGACTATTGATCTTTTCATCATCAGCTTCTATCATATACCATTGTTTCCCATTCTCAGTTCTTCTAATATAATCAAACACCTTCATCCCTTGCTGATTTATTGCCCACAAAGCCCCATATTTCAACTCTTCAAAGGAAATTAAAGATTTCTCTCTTAACCACATGTCTTCCCAAAATAATACATCATTTCCACTTTTGATTTCCCAAGAGAGGTGATCCCAAATAATCTTCCTAGTTTCAAGCAAACCATTCCAAAAAATAGAGCCACTTGGAGGATTTTCAACTCTTAAGAAAGAATTTGTGTTTTCAAGATATTTAGCTTTGCATATTGAAGACCACTCACATTCAGTATTATTGCTTAATCTCCATCCCAATTTTCCTCTTAGGGCTTTACACAATGTCTTCATCTTCCTTAAACCAAGGCCACCCAATTATTTACTCTTACAAATTGTATCCCAAGCTACTAAAGTCATCATTTTCTTATCCTCTAGACCAGACCAAAGGAATCTATTACAAATCTGATCAATTTTCTTAGCAATGGTTGATGGCATTTTAAACACAAGTGAACTATAAATGGGTTGGCTCTGAATTGTAGTTTTTATTAGTAATAATTTCCCAACCTGACTCAAAATAGCCTCCTTCCACCCAACCAATTTCTTAGATATCCTTTCTAGTATTCCATTCCAGAAACTATCCTTTATCCTTCCAACAAAGAGAGGCATTCCCAAATAAACAAAAGGCAAGTTACTAATCTGACAATTCAAAACCTCAACAATTTTTAGTTGTCTTCTTTCAAGGGTGTGGAGAAAAAAATCTTGGTTTTTTGAAAATTTACTTTTTGGTGAGAGGCCTTCTCATACAACTGTAAAACCTTCATAAACTCTTTTTCTTCTAATATAGATGCTTTCCCAATAAGAATGGTATCATCAACAAACTGATGATGTGTGACCTTTTCATAGTTTGGAGTAGGAAGAATGCCTTGAATTCTATGATTTCTTTTTGTTGCTTTAACTACCCTCCCTAAAGCTTCAACCATAAGAATAAATAGATAAGGGGATATAGGATCCCCTTTCCTAAGACCCCTTTGTGTAGGAAAGAAACCAACAACCTCACCATTAATCAAAACTAAAAATCTAGCAGTAGAAGTACATACCTTTATCTAGTTCCTCCATTGAACACTGAAACCAAATTTTGCTAGAATCAGATCCAAAAACTTCCAATTCACTCTATCATATGCTTTTTGCATATCCAACTTTAAAAGCATCCCTACTTCTCCTCTTTTGTTGATGGAGTGTAAGGTTTCATGCATAGTTATGATACCATCAATAATTTGCCTTCCTTGGACAAATCCATCTTGTTCTTGTGAAATCAAAAGAGGTAAAAACTTTTGTAATCTTCTTGCTAGAATTTTAGTAATTACCTTATAAATAATATTACATAAACTAATAGGCCTAAAATATTTAAAGTCTTTAACATCTGGAACCTTTGGAATAAGAACCAAAAAAGTGGTATTCCATGATTTTAGAATAGTGTTCTTCTCCTAAAATTCTAAAACTGTAGCAACAATATCTCTTCCAACAATGTCCCAGCATGACTAAAAAAACCTAGTGGAAAACCATCTGGTCTAAGGGCTTTATCCTTATTCATAAAAAAAATTGCCCCCTTAACTTCTTCTGAGATAGGTTTTACCAACTCCTTATTGATTTCTTCTGTAATAATTGATGGAATATTTTCCAAGATTTCATCCATTGCCAATTCATCATCCTCTTGATCATTGGTCAACAAATTTTGATAGAATCTCACTCCTTCCTCCTTAATTTCTTCCATGTCCTTAGTGATCTGTCCATCAAATTTCTTTATTTCAACAATTTTGTTAAAGCTCCTTCTTTTAAATGTAGTCAATTTAAAGAACTTTGTATTCTTATCCCCCTCTTTGAGCCATGAAATTCTTGATTTTTGTTTCCAATGTACCTCCTCTTGTGCCAAAGTATTATGATAATCAACAAGAGTTTCCTTTTCTTTGCTATCAATTTCTTCATTTCTTCCTTTCTTCAAGATTTCCCCTTCAATGTGCTCCAATTCCTCTTTCAATTTATTTTTTCTAATGGTCACCTTCTGGAAAACTTCCTTATTCCATTGCTTCAACATTCTCTTAACATATTGTAACTTCTTTGTCACTCTAAACATACTTGACCCCTCCACTTTCATCTCCCACCATTGTTGTAGTTTTGGAAAAAATTTGGATGAGTTAACCACATATATTCAAACCTAAAAGGGTTGCATTTTTTGACCTGTGGTTCTACTTGAAGCAAAAGTGGAGTATGATCTGATGCAATTATGGGAAGTGAACACAACATATACTCTTGATACTGATTTAACCAATCTCCTGTAACCATCATCCTATCTAGTCTACATTGAATAAAATTCTACCCTAATCTTCTATTAGACCAGGTATATTTACTGCCCTTCAAATCTAAATCAATAAGACCAAGAGAGTCAATAAAATCCTTAAATTCCTCCATGCTTCTGGTCAAATTCTCCTTACCCCCCATTTTATTAGATAACAAAAGAGGAGTATTGAAGTCTCCTACAATCAACCATGGATCTTGCACAAAATATTTCCTATATTTTTTAATTTCTTCCCAAAATTTCCTTCTTTCAACCATAGCATTGGGAGCATATATATTTGATAACACAAATTTAAAATCAGAATTACTACAAGTAATAGACAAAGAGAGGCACCTATTTGATGGTATTGATAATATTTTTGCTTGGATAGTTTGAGGATTCCAAAGAATCCATATTCCTCCTACACTCCCATTAGCAAGTATCCCTTCCATCTCTGCACATTTTTCCAAATTCCCACCTTTGCAGCTTCAATTCTACCTTCCTATATTTTGGTTTCTTGAAGTAGCAATATATCAAGTTTATGTTGTCTACACAACTCTTTTGCAATTCTTTGTTTCCTGAGGGAATTGCAACCTCGGATATTCCAACATAATATCTTCATTTAGCACCTTTTGGGGTGATCACCACACCCCCACTCTGCTCCAGAGTGCATTGAGTACCATTAGAAATTTCTCTTGCCCTTATTTTGGATCCAGATGGTCTTCCTAGAGAATCCTTTCCAACATCAACCATTTTTCTAGAATTTCTTGTTTATCTCATAGCTAGGGTTTCCCCTGATTCCATATTTTCATTCCTCTTATTTCTCTTTCCATCCTTTCTATCTTGTCCAGGTGTCTCCATACTCTTTTCCTTATTCTGCTCATAGATTGACTTTCCTCTTTTTCTGTAGACTGCTTCAGCATTGCTTCGGTTTTACTTTGGTGATTGAAATTCTGCTCCTACATCTGCTCTATTTGTGTTTTCTTAACCTGACTTGGAAAATCATATTCATCTTCATTCTCAGATATATCATTTATCTCTCATTTCTTTTCTTATTCTTTTTCATTGAGATCAAACAAAATACCAAAACTATTTTGATGCTCCTTAACCTGATTTATTTTTCCATTATTATCTTGGACCTTCATTTTCCATTCCATTCCACCACTTCTTCTTCCATTCCTTCTCTCATTTAGGACCTTATCAAGGTAGTATTTTGGTAAATGTCCAATATTCCTATAGATGTTACATTCTCTAGGTTTGTTTTCATATTCAATGTTTTGAATCCAATCCCCATCCTCATTTCGCAAAGCAATTTTATTTGGCAAATTTTTTGATAGATCTGTATTTACATAGAATCTAGCTGAGATCATTCTTGTTTTTTCCCTTGTTGTTGAATCAACAACAATCAAAGTACCAATTGTACTAGTTATCCCTTCAATAATTTTCTTACACCAAAATTCAATTGGCAAGTTTGGCAATAGAACCTAGATAGGTGCAATATCAACATTTTCTTTTTCTGGTTGAAACCCCCTAAACCATATTTTAAGGAACATTCCTTTTCTCCCAAAAAACCAAGGTCCATTCTCCAAAACCCAATGTAAATATTCCTCCAAATTAAAATTGAACAATAAAAAATCACTTGGAAGGGCAATAATATCAATAGTACCTCTAATATACCATTTCATTCACACCTAATTACATATTAGATCAATATTAGGCTTGGTGCCAACAAACTTTCCAACCAACTTAAGCTTCCTTTTTGCTTCAAATTTATTTGTTAATTCATTTAGAATGATTATCCTTGACATTCCATTTTCAACCACTAATTTTTGGATCTCCACTTGTATATCCTTGTCCTTGTCCTTTCTAATCCCCAATCTGTAAATTTAGGGGGATTTCCCCCAAATTAAATTATATTTTCCAACCATCCTTTATAGATATTCAATATTTCAATTGATTTTATTATGTTTTCACCTTAATTTTGCTATAGTATAGCTTTAGAATTGCCTGTAGACCCAGATCATAGATTCACTTCTTCTTACCTGCACCGATCAGAGAAATATCTTGTATCCTTAAGAATGTGTCACAATACAAGAATTTTTTATTCCAATTAGTATTGCAGACTCTAGTGGATCTGCCTCTTTGATGTATAAAAAAACTATCACACTGAATCTAAACAAACCAAATTGGGTTAGGATAGCCCTAAAGTGAACTTATAATATTTATTTATATGTTCATGTTCATCTAGATAAAAAAGTGCAATTTTTTTTGTTCTTTGACCAAGATTTGCATAACTCTTAAATGTGCTTTATATCAGACTAGTGCCTTATTTGTTGCCCATTATAGCAAGACTTAAAACACATTAACATATTTAAGAAAGAAATGGAAAGAAGATGTTGAGTCAATTATGTTCATTCAAATTATGTAACAAGCACAATTTATTATCAATGAAAGAAAGTATCAATCACATGTTCAAATAATGTAACATGTAAAAGAGACAAACACACAAAGTTGAACACAAAGAATTGATTTGGGAAGAAGCCTAGAATTGTATTAATATCAATAATTTTTATAATGAGAGTTGGCTTGAATTGCCATTAAGCTATTTTTATATTAATACAATAAAAATTCTCGTTCAAATGATGTAACAAGAATTCTTCACTCTCCCATTCCAATCTGGTAATAGTTAGATCTCCAGACCTCTAACTCAATAGTTGTAAATGATATTTGTTCTTGGGTACTTTACTATAAAAACCTACACAAAAATATGAGTAATAAGATATGGCAAAGAATAAATACACAAGAAGGAAAGTCAATGATAAGATAAGGGTGCTCTAGTATACCTCCAACAAAATTGCTATGCAAAAATCTTGATCCTTTATTATGGTTGTAGCATTCCTTTTTATAGCTTTAGGTATCCCTATTTTGTTATAATTGGCCTCATCTAAGCATTCCACTTGTCACCATATCCTTTGCTTGATTGGCTGAGTGTGCTATAGCACAAAAATAGTTATCTTTATCTATTTTATAAAAAATCAATAATTGGTTGTCTCTATATTTTAGATTTTCAAAATGAGGTACAATTATGTCACTTATTGGCTAGCCTCTTGGTTAGTATCTTATTCAATGGTAGAACCAACACTGACTTCTTCAAACTTATATTTTTATGAGCTTTTTCCTTATTCTAAGCTTATCTTGAGCATCTGTGACAATGGAAACTTTAAGGCTGCTTTTCCTTATAAATTTTCCTTTACAAATCTCATCTCAAATGTCCTTCACATCTTGATCAATATACTCCCAGACCTCATCACTAAAATTCATGGTAAATTTTAGCATGTTCATACTCTTTATGATCTTATTATTAGTAATTTTAGACCATTCTTTGCTATCCTGAGCAAATATGCATAAGTAATTTACAGTTTCTGCCAAAAATTTGGTCTATCTGACCAATTATTTTTCATTATCAGGATTAGAGTTTAAGCTTTGTATTTTTTTTATGATTAAGTCTTTGACATTGGCCACTTGTAAGCACTCTTCTAAAGTGAGCTCTTCTTTAGACAACTCTTCATTAATCCTATTTTCCTATTCGACCACCTTTATCTCCCATGCCTACCATTTTGGCTTCTTAAAAATATTGAGACCTTTACAAATTCCTTAGCATATAAGATGTTGGTGTCATCGTCCATTATTATATGTACTTCACTTATATCCTCATTGTATTATTCAAACCTTTGAAATGTGGGGTATACTTTGCTCACTCTTTGATCTACTTTTTCTAAGAGAAGTTTTAGATCATTTGTAGTGAGCTTGATCAATCTGATGTTATAGAATATATCTCTTGGATCTCCTAGCTTATCTTAGATTTTATTTTGTACTTCTCTTTTAAATTTAGAGATAATATTAGAGAAATAAATATACTTAATCATAATATAAGGTTCTACCTGTAAAGTTGTGACCTGTGAGTCAGATATCTACTTCTTTAGGCTATTTATTTTAGCCTGCATTTTCTCCTTTTTTTTTTGAATTATTTGCATTTTTATATTCAACTCCTAATTTTGTTTTAGAACGCATTTTGTTGCTTGCTCTTGAATGTGTTTTCCTATTTTTAGTATATCTACGGGCTTACTAAACATTTGCACATCCCCTATTTTTTTATCAATCTAGACAACAATGATATTTTTTGGCCTAGGGATTGTAATTGACGCAACATGTGATGAAGTAGCTTGGGCATATTTGTCTAAATGTGTGATTCTCCTAGGGTCTTTCCATTACTCCATGGCTTGCAACTATTTTTCATCAAAGTCATCAATGGTGATCACTTCCTCTACCTTGACTAGGCTGATGCTTTTCATGCTTTTTGTAACAGGGTTGACCTCAGTCATTACTTTCTTATGTTCTAGATATTAGAAGGATTGCACATGCTAACATGATGTTCCATTAGGAGGGCGGTCAATCCTCCAAATATTTCAATATTTTTCTATACAAAAGAAGATAATTTTATTTCCTTGTTATCTATCACCATGGCTTTGGGTACAAATTGTGGTCTTTGCATTACCAATTGGATTTGGTCTTCTTCAGACACTTGGATTCTAAGGGATATTTGAAAAATGGATTGTTCTTACTGAGAAGTAGAAATAATTTCTTTATCTTTATCTGTTAGTCTTTGTTCTAGAGTTTTGGTCTCAATATATGTGATTTCAAGAGGCCCTACTTCAATAGTTGTGGTTCTCTCTAGGTCTGTTAAGTCTAATTGGGCTATTCTAGGTATTGCTTCAGTTAATTACACTATGTCCACAAGGATTTCTACTTGTTGGGCATTAGTATTGACTGGATTCTAAAACACATTTGGTTGCATGGTTGGAACTATAGGTGCATAAGCCTTGATTTAATTTCTTCTCAAATATATTAGGTTAGTAGAATAGTCTCTAGGGAATTCCATCTGATTATGACCCCTTCTCTTAATTTCAAATTGATCCCACATGTCTTTGATCCATATTATTTCCTTTTGCAGTTGCTTGATAATGTTGATGAGGATCATATGGCCTCCAACTAAGCTCTGGAAAACCATACTCATCCATCTTCCACATTGATTTCAGCAAGCTAGGGTATCCTCTATAGATATATGTATCCATTTTACAAGGGAGCTTAAACTAGGGGACCCTTTTTATATTCTTGTTGTCCCTCATTTTGGCTTCTTCTACTATTTGTTTGGCAATATCTAAGGTAGCTATAGAAAAAGAGCAATATGATGGGAGCATTTTGGGAGGAATATTGACCCCATACAGTCTAATGTAAGTGAAATTTTTAGTAATGAATAAGTCCCCTATTTTATTTTCATTTAAAAAATTTGCAATCCCTCTAGGCATCCTACTCGGAGAGTAACCATATAGGTATTTATGGACTAGGGGTAAATTTTTTTCTAAAAAGTGAGCATGGCTATATCCCCCCTAATGAATCCATAGTAGTGTATATTGTATACCAAGTGCTTTTGACACCCCTCCAAGCTCCTTGATTTTGCTCTTTTCCTTATATTTGATAAGCAAATGGACCAATAGGGAGTAATGTGTGAATCAAGGTATCATATATTTCCCATCCTTAATGGTTGTATGTAGGGATTTTAGTTCTTCATGCATTATCTCAATGATGACTTCTTCCCAGTGGTACATGGGTATTTGATATTTTCTATTACATTGGATTATCAGTGTTAGCTTTTGATGTAACGAGCACTCGGAGATAGCAATTACAAGATGCAGAATAATATGAAAAAAAGTAAATCTACGAGATGATTGAAACATGCAATAAATAGAAATGATATAAAATAATACAATGTAGCTATGGATTAAATGAACACTCCATTATAAAGCAACTGAACTACATTGCATCCATCACTAATAAAAGGTGAAGCACACAAAACTATGCTAAGTACTAAGCTACACTATCAGACTATATCCCCCAACTCTCTACCTATCTATGTCTATCTCTATGTCTATATGTATCTTACTATGAGGCCATCCTTATATAGTTAAAATAGGATACTTGGTCAAAACTCTATCTAGCTGTGCAAGGGAGAATTTGCACATGTACAACTTGCACATTGACACTTGTGCATTTATTACATTGCATGAAGTAACTAGATAACTTGCCCCTAAAGTAATATAAGTATGTATCTTGGAAGATACATTTATATAACCCAAATTATGGAATAGAATATTTTTCTAACACCCCCTCAATATTACATTATTTGGATGTTGAAGACTTTAGTCTTCAATATGGATATTCTTCTTCATCATCCTGATCTTCTTATGCATTCTTTGTAACCTATTCAAGCAAATAATTAGTGTCTCTATAATATGTCACTCTGTAGACACCTAAAATGCATCATGTCGAGGCGACTACTCATATGGGACATGCTAGAAGACCATATGGAAGACCTTTGGATAGATCCAAGGTATAGCAGTGGTTTTTACCACTCAATTGGGCACCTTTGCCTAGTCAGTGCTAGCCACTGCTGACACCCATGGTTAGCAGTGCTCACTGCGCATGTCATCTGCGGTCAGAACTCAGAATAAGTTGGCCTTCATCCGACCCAAAATTGGTTGCAATGGCCAATTGGTTGCATATTGGAGTGGTTTGAGTGAGGAAGGTTCTGGATCCTTCCATCCAACAAGCTCAACTACCCAATATTGATCTTAGCTTCATGAGGAAGCTACCCCTAGCCCCTTGGCAATTGCTATAAGTACCCCCTCCGAATTGGGGATAAGTCTAGAGAGAAACATTTATCAATTGAGTAGCGAAGCCCTATCGAATTGCATAGCCAACTACATGCATTGAGAGGGATACTTTTGCTACCCAATTGGAGATCAAATTGCCATGGAAGCCCTAGGAGCCTAGGAGAGCCAAGAAACATCAATTCGTGCAATCCATGCACCATCAGATCAATTCAACCACCAAACCTATCAGAGGACACAGAGGCGACCCTTGGACATCAATTTGACAAGGTGGATCGAAGAGAAAGCCCTGATTTGGAGGGCAAACCTACTTAGAGCTCCACTATGGCTTTCAGCCATGGTGAACAATGCCACCCATGCATCAGACCCATAGTGAGAAAATTAAGGTAGATTCCCTTGTTTTTCCTTTTGCAGATTATTTAGCTAGGTTAGATTAGTCTTATTATTGGATTAATTAGCATTTTAGAGATTCTAACTTATAGAATTAGGCATTTTTAGTCATTCTATTTCATTTCTAGCAATTAGTGCTATTAATGGTTCATTTCATGCTTCCATGCTTTCAATTTGATAAATCAACCCATTAGATAGATGTAATATGCTTTCCTTTACATATTGTAGGATATTCTTTCATGATTAATATAGGTTTAGTATGTTTCTTGCATTTTCTTGATTATTGCTAATCATGACATCTTTTTGTGCAAGTATCTCTTAAAAGCCTCATCAAGAGAGGCCTCCTTTGTTTTTAATGTTTCTTGTTGTTTATTGCATGCAGGACTAACAAGGTTTTGGGATGCAAGGCAACAAATGCCTCTAATCATGGAGAAGAGGGTCATCGACACCCTAGAGCAGTTCGTGTCACCCTAGAAGGCATTTGATTCACATCTACCCTTGAGAGGGATTAGACGCTATTGTAATTGATGTATCAAATGGGTATCCCTAAGAGGGATGAATATGTAATTTGACTCAATTTGGAATTAATAAAGGATTCCTTGCATTTTATTTTATTTCTTGTTGTCAATTTATGCATGTTTATTTGTGTATCTTTCTTTAATTGCAATAGTTATACTAGGTGTGAGCCTTTTTGGTGGTTACAATAGGTGATCATGGTGGAACTCTATATTTTTTGCCATAATTTTTTGACTATGTTTGGTGTTTTTATGGTAGGTGCTCCCCATGGCTGATAGTCATGATCAAAAATTTAGCCTGCGGTTGATAGGCATGGGCTATAGTGGTAGCCATGCATTAGACCTATGGTTAGCAATAGACATAGTAGACAATAAGATTTTAAAGCTCAATCAGATGAGGATCTGAGGTAGGCCCTTCTGACATCCTCTGTTTCTATTTTCTGTCTCTGTGTTTTTCTAGAACCTAAAAAATGAAAGTTAAATAGGATAACCATAAAAGAAGGATAAAATAAATTAGGTCCTTAGGGTTGTCATTTTTTTAATTTTTGCTAGGTGCTGCTAGGAACAATGGACCTTTGATTGTAGTCTGCCCTAGACTCCAGCATGCTAGAATAATTTGTGTGTTGATTTTGCATGCTTGAGGCCAAATAAAAGGCCATTTTCATCGTAAAGTTGCATTGTCGAAAGGTCATGTAGGATGTAGCATGCATACTTTCTGAATATCAAACGTTCTTTTTATGCATATCATGTAGGAAATGATCATGTGAGTGTTGTATTATGCATATTTCCTTTATGTAAATTAAAAAGAACACACACACCACGTTCCAAAGTAAATGCTAGTGAGTTGGAAGTCACATCCAACCACTAGTAGGGTTTCAATGATGGTGGAGGTGATTTCCATCCATTGGCCCAACTCCCATGTACCCTATGTTCTAGACCAATACCGGATCCAAGAACCTTACGTAGCTTAGAAAATTTGCATATACTCCTCTTCGGAGGGTATGACGCTGACTGGGTGAAAATGGGTGAGGATCTAGGAGGACCTGTGCTCCCTACCTGGGTGTGGACTTTCATTGCCACACTTTGGGGGGATTACGCGACCTGGAGTTCATAGCCAGGTTGTCGAGCTATGAGCATACAGGTGAAAGCCATTAAACAATTGAGAAAATCATCAACGCTTTGCAAAACATGATAAGAGTTACTTTACTGATACAACAAATTGAAAACACATCAAATAGTCTAGGACTCATTTTAAAATTGTAAAAAGAGATAATCATCATTGTATTCTTTGTGTGCTAATAAAAGTTAAATCTAGACATAGGATACACAATGGTGCGAACATAGAGTGGTCGACCCGAGCATAGACCCGAGATCGAGGCCCAAGCTCCACCTAGTGCACAACACGATGTAGAACACCCTCAATCATAGAATCCTCCTGGACGTCGTTCAACGAGCATTAGAGGGGATAATTCTACATGAGGGGATTCCATTGAGAATACCCCAATTAGAGGAAGTACTAGACATCCCTCTAGGCATAGATCAGAGCATGGGACTTCCCAGCATGGGGGTTCCACATATGGTAGCATTTACCATGACCGTATTCCACGTGGATCCATGGGTTCTACCAAAGAATATGTCATTGAGGGATCCAGATTGGTACCCCTTCGACTGGTATCTAAGGGAGGCTCACGACCTCCACCTTTAGAGCATAGACATGTCCAAGATCCACCCATTCAGGGGTGAATAGAGAGGGTTGCTTCTGAGCATAGGCCCACATAGACTCCCTATAGGGGTGAACATACCAAGTTTACCATAGATATATCCAAAGTGGGAGAAAATGGTATGCCACCTCATGAGCCATGGCGTAGCAAATAATTGGATGGTCTAGACAAGGTCCTAGGGCATCTAGGATATAAGCCTATGCCTGCACCCTCTCGACCCATGAGCATGTGTAGTGGAAGCACCATTAGGACCACTCGAGAACATAGAGAGTGCTCCAAGCATTCTCGAGACATGCATGCTCCTGCATCGCATGCAGGCACTGAGTATAGGAGACAACCTGACATGAATGCCATATTTATAGATAGAGGCAAGAGTGTGGCAAATCAGTCCATTGGAGGACATACCCATAAAGTCGCTCGAATAGAGTGCACCCCTCCAAGGCCTCAGATGACCGATCATCTTGATAGGGCTCATAGACTAATGTCGAAGTAGAGATGATAGATTCTCCAAGATCAATTGGAGGATGTTCATGCAGAGAAAGAGCACCTCAAAAATGAGAATACTCAGAGGCAGAGGTTCATAAGGCAAAAATTATATGAACAATGCATGCGTGAACAACGCATCCTTGATCAGAAGGAGCATGTAGAGAGAGGATCGATTGGCTAGCACTGGTTTACATCCTCACAGTGAGATCAGGGAGCGTGTCCATAGACGAGTGGCTTCACAGCTCGAGTTACACCCTGAGAACATAGACACACATACTCGCCATGCAACTCAACATAGAGATCGACGTCCAACGTTCGAACAACATGAGCATAGGTAGTATGAGAATGAAGTGGGAGAGGAATTAGAACAAGAATATCCAAAAATCTCCCAATTCGAGGAGGAGGGCGAGCCTAGTCCCCCACCTCGGTCGAGGAAGAACCTACCTCCGAAGCCGCCTCCAAGACAATCTCGAGAGGAGGAGTTTCTTTCCTCACAAGCCTACAAGACCTTAGCAGAGAAGGTTCAAGCCATAGAGAAGCAAGGAATGGCTTATCAGAAGCCTACCTTGAACAAAATTCACAATGAACCTCTATGCACGTCAGTGCCTATTCCAGCATATCCTGAGCATTTCAAGATGCCTAGACTGGAAAAGTTTCAAGGAGAGGAAGACGCACAGGAGCACGTGACTAGTTTCCTAGATATGTGCTTTCATATTGAGAGCAATGATGCTTTGCTCCTATGCACCTTCATCATGACCCTCTCAGGCCCAGCTCGAGAGTGGTTCAACCAATTAAAGAGGCACAACATCACTAGTTTCAAACAACTAGCTGATGCATTTCTTGAACGCTTCTCCTTCGGCGTCAAGAAGAAGGTAAACTTATCCGACCTGGCCGCTCTAACGCAACATGATGATGAGCCAATGATGGATTATGGAAAACAATGGAGGAAAATGATGGCAAAGCTACCATTCTCCATCCCATCCTCTAAATTAACGTGAATGTTCACGAAGAATTATGCCAAGCACATTTTGTTATTGCTACAGTTGCAGCAATACCAGACATTCGAAGAGGCTTTGGCGCAAGCCAAGGTGATTGAGGACATCAAGTTATAGGAGGGTAACTTGAAGCTTAGGAATAAGAAGGAGGGCACAAGAAAAGTATTGAGAGACATCAAGCCAAGCCGGCCCATGTTAATCAGGTAGTGTTGAACCTTCAAAAGGGAGAAAAAGGGTAGCAAAAGCAAAATTATCAGGCCCAACCTCCGCCTGCATAGTATGAACAATGCAACAACAATTACAAGGGTAAAAATAAGGAGCAACACCCACCTCACGTATTCACTCAGTTATCGAAGTCGTTGACTTTGATTTTTCATCAGTTATGTGAGGTGAAGGCTATTAACTTACCCGAAGTCAAGATGGTGGATCCAAATCAACCTAAGCCTAAAGGCTATAAAGATGATCATTATTGCATATTTCATCGATCGAAGGGCCATGACATCGAGGTATGTTGGTCCTTCAAACATCTTGTGCAAAATATGATCGAGAGAGGTACGCTTCTTGTCGACAACCCGCAAGCGCCTGACAATCAAAATATGGGGATTTACAAAAATCCTCTACCAAATCATGAGGCACCAAGGAATAATGTTGGCCAGGTCAACCAAGTGCGCATCGAACCACCAACCCATGGGTTCATTGGCATGGTCAACGTTGTCACGAGGAACATGAGGTATGAATAACCGAATCAACCTCCAGCGCCTATTAGGGTCCAAGCTGCACCTCCTCCAAGGCCAGCCCAGTATGTGCCCGACCCACCAACTAGACCGGTGGTGACCATCAGAAGTAGGTTGATTCAAAACCTACAGATAACTCCAGCAAAGTTGTCGATTTATGAGCTAATTCAGCAGTCTCCTAAGCATAGGGAGACGCTCATGGACATTTTAAGGTCCATAGAAGTGCAGCCTCAGGATCCCAAAGTGTTTACACACTTTGTGGGGCACGTGCAATAGTGCCAAGAACCGGTCATTCAATTTCATGACCATGAAATCAAGACGGTTTCCACTATTATAGCAGACCCACCACTGCATATTATTGCTTGTGTGAATCACAAACTATTCAAGTGGGTTTTTATCAACATGGGGTCATCGATCAATATCATAACTACCAAGGCGTTAACTCACTTGAAGTTACCCAAGATGCATATCATCCCTTCCACCTTCACATTGAGAGCGTTCAATGATGCATTATGCTCGATGGTCGGTACTATAGTTTTACCTATCCAGGTGGGACTGAAGACCATCCCGGTGATGTGTCATGTAATCGAAGGTGCTATGCAGTATAATATACTTCTAGGTAGGCCTTGGATCAGAGAAATGCATTGCATCCCTTCTATTCTACACTAGTGTATCAAATACATTCATGAGGGATAGGTTCACGTGGTGCCTTTGGATGAAGAACCCTTTAAATATGTGAATCTAGTAGATTTATCGAGGGAATTTGTGCTCCCCTCAATGCACCTGGATGTGCGACCAACATCACCAATCAAATATCCAGGAGGTATAATCAAAGAAGTGTGTGCTAGACCCACAACATCCGTATCTCAATGATCGAAGCACACAACAACTACTTCTATTAGACCGACTGCATCCATGATACAGCGGGATGATAGGAAGTTGAAAGAAAATGTGGGCAAAAAGAAGATAAAGCAAAAGCCCAAGCCAGTTATCATTGAAGCCCCTACTCCCATGGAAGTAGAGGAAGTTCAAGGAGGAGTCAAAGAGGCACCTCAACCTACTTCGCCTGTGTCTTCAGTGGGGTCATCTGCATCGTAGGTGACCATCCATTTGGTTAATCCTAGATTAGGGGAATACATTGTGTAGAATGTGATGTTCACATCGATTATCAAGACTACATAGGACATGGACCGACCATGAGCCCATCGCCTTCCCATAGGGATGGTGGAACCATTGGGGGTACCACCTAACCAAACCAACTTCATCTATGGAGGGCTAGACCAGATTGCATCTCCCATGCCCATGGATGAGGATGATAATGAACCATTCACTATAAATGTTCATTATCTATCTAACCCAGATTATGCCATGTGATACTTCGAGCGTTACCATTGGCATGGTTATGGTCTCGGACTATTCGAGTAGGGGCATAAGAGGCCTATAGAACCACAATATCAGTTACCTATTGATAGGTTCAGGTTGGGATTCTACAGTGGAGGATAGGCTAAACTCCTCATGGTATCTTTAGACCACCTGTACCTCAGTCTGGGGGGTGAAGTTGACTTCAATCCATACCACCCTAATCCTTCTACATCTCAGAGGGATAATCGGTTAGTGACTTATGTCACTATAGAGCCACCCGAGAGATATCATGCGAACATCTTGGTGGAGATCGGACCAGAAATCATTCCAAGAGCTAACTTGGATAATCAAAGTCATGGAGCTATCGACGACATTGGTATGCACTTCAATAATCTAGACACAACTATGACTACCAAATCAGAAGTTGCTTCTGAGAACGTTCATGCAGTATCCATCATTGAAAGTGATGGACCAGACTATGATTCTAGAATAGATGATGCTGAGTTATCCTCACCCAATGATCAATTTGAGGATGAAGCTGAGCTAGTTTACTCAGCACCTTCATATTTATGGTATTTGTACCCAGTTCTACCAGATAATGATGATAGCGATCAGGAGATAACCTATATGGGGCCACATTTTCCAGAGCATTCCATTCCTATGGGGATGAATGAAGGCCTGTATTATGATAGTGATGAAGAAGATGAGACAGAGAGAGCCTACTTAGGACCTCCCTACTTACGCTATCGTAATGCACCGTATACTACTGAGGATATGCATAGAGAGATCAATCTCCATCCTCGCCTTAGGGGGAGACCACCGAATCTTAATGTGATTTATCATATGGTGTTTCTTGATCCACCAACGTACATGGAGCTCCTTGAGCCCAATGATCCCATCCTATAGTCTATTCATAGATTAGATCTAGAGATCCCCATACCCCCAGAACCACATCTCGGGGATGGTAGTTTTGCTAATGATGAGTCACTTGCATGTGGTCTTGGAGACATGATCCATTTCATCAACATGATCTCCATTGATTTGACCACTCCACTCCATAATCCAGCCGATCCATCCAAACCATTGCATCTAAATGTAGATGCTATTGATTGGGATCATGTTGATTCACCACTAGAGCCTAAAGATTTCTTCCCTAATGAAGAAATGCTACAACCTTTCCATTTTATACTAGGTTATGCACATGATGTCTATCATGTTGAGGATGCTTCCAATGCGGAACCTATAAACCCAGTAGATGACATCCACTTGATCCCTACGCCTCATCAGCTTGAGGAGGGATCCCATATGTCAATAGAGGAAACCTTCAAAGTGGATATCAGTAATGATCCCACCAATCCAAGGAAGGTTAAATTTGGAGAAAGTTTGACTCTTGATGAGTGTGCCAACCTCATCCCTCTACTGAGAGAGAGACCTGCTCTCTTTGCTTGGACTTACAAGGATATGTCGGGTCTAGATCCAAAATTGGTTACTCATAACCTTTCGCTAGATCTATCAAAGAAGCCAGTCAAGCAAAAACTTAGGAAGATGCATCCAATAGTAGCCTTAATGGTTAAGGACGAGTTGCAAAAGTTGTTGGATGTAGAGTTTGTAATCTCCATCGACTATCCAGAATGGGTATCCAATATGGTGCCTATAGGAAAACTTGATGGAAGGATCCGTATTTGTATGGATTTCAGAGACCTAAATAAGGCAACACCAAAGGATTCATTTCCATTGTCGAATATCGATGCTCTTGTAGATGCAACTACAGGTCATGAGATGCTCTCCTTAATGGATGATTTTTTTGGTTACAATCAAATTCGGATTAAGCCTGAAGACCAACATAAAACCATGTTTATAACACCATGGGGGACATTTTTCTATAAAGTTATGCCATTCGACCTTAAAAATGTTGGTGCCACATATCAGCGGGCTATGACATATATCTTTCATGACTATATGCATAAAATCTTAGAAGATTATATTGATGACTTGTTGGCAAAGTCATTATTGTGTTCTGAGCATGCAGAGGTCTTGAGGAAGGTCTTCGATCGCCTGATAGAGCATAATGTCAGGTTGAATCCTAAGAAGTGCATGTTTGGCGTAACTTTAGGAAAGCTCTTAGGATTCATCATTTCAAAATGAGGCATCGAAGTTGACCCAACAAAGGTCAAGGCTATTTTAGAAATGCATCCCCCCATGAACATCAAAGAATTAAGAAGCCTTCAGGGCAAAGTAGCATCCATAAAGTGATTTATCACTCAATTATCGGATAAATGTTGACCCATGAATCGACTGCTACACAAGGGGGTCCCATTCAATTGGGATGAGGACTGTCAAGCAGCCTTTTCTGAAATAAAGCAATACCTGGTGATGCCACCAGTGCTAGCTCCACCAAGGCCAGATGTGCCATTTTTGCTATATATATCGGCAATCGACTTTGCATTGGGAACCATGTTAGCCCAAAAGAATGTGCAAGATAAAGAACAAGCCATATATTATATTAGCCGAACCTTGGTGAGCTATGAGCTTGGATATGCATATGTGGAAAAGTTGTGTTTAGCAGTAGTGTTCGCTACAAAGAAATTGTGACACTATATGTTGAGTCATACGACATATGTCATATCCAAACAAAATCCTTTGTAGTATATGATGAGCAAGACATATCATAATACACGTACTACAAAGTGGATCATGCTACTGATAGAATTTGATTTGGAATTCATAAGCCAAAATTCCATTAAGGGACAAGTCATAGCAGATCAACTGGCTGAGGCACCTCTCAAAAATAGTAGGCCCCTCACCATAGAGCTTCTTGATGATGCAGTCTTTGCCTTATCAGAAGCACTCAAACCTGAAGAACCAGACAACAAAGTCGATATGACCTTGTTCTTCGATGGTTCAAAGTGTGAGCAAGGGGGTGGTGCAGGAATAGTGTTGTTCATGCCACAAGGAGCTCCAATGCCCTTGTCATTCAAGTTGGACTTTCCTTGCACTAACAACAATGCTGAATATGAAGCCCTAATTTTGGGTCTCCAAATAGCTGTCACCATGAAGATAAAAAGGTTAAATATCTTTGGTGATTCCCTTCTCATTGTGAACCAAGTTAAGGGATTATTTCAATGTCGATGTCCGGTATTGAAAGCTTACAAGGATCTTGTTGACACTTATCTAGCTCGACTGGAATGGTATGACATCGAGGCAATCCCTCATTCATCCAATAGATTTGTAGACATAATGGCATCTTTGGGATCTCTAATCCCTTAGAATCCATCTATCGATTTCACTACCATCCATGTAAAAATATTGTCACATTCTACTATGCAACGTGAAGCATTGGATAACAAAGAGTCAATCAACATGATTCATGTAGAACCAAACCATGAGTGGTTCTACAGAGCTAGAGACTTTCTCAAGAGAGCATCCTGGGGGTCTTTGATCTCGTAGGATCCGACGGGGAGTGGTACTACCATTCACCACAGGGTTGTTTCCCAATCTGCATTTGCAAATATAGAACCATAGGGGGAGCATGTTGTCTTGTCGGTCGAGGCCGAAGCTTATCATAACTGGACGTCATAGATATATGACTTCCTTAAACTTGGTATAATCCCTCAGGGATTATCGCGTGCCACAAAATGCACATTCAAATAGAAAGTGACAAAGTATGTCTTGTTAGCAGACATCCTGTACCGTAGAAGCTATGATGGAGTTCTCCTTCATTGTCTTGAGCCCCAAGAGTCATCTTGGGCAATTTTAGAAGCTCACGATGGTACGTGCGGTGGCCATTTTAGTGGCATGGCTATCGTCAAGCGCATCCTTTGCATGGGTTATTATTGGCCCACTATGGAGAAGGATTGCAATGTGTATGTCAAGAAATGCATTAAATGCCAACATCATGCTAATCTTACGCACCTGCCATCATAGGCCTTACAACCCATTCAAGCGGCTTGGCCATTTGCTCAGTGGGGACTCGATCTCATAGGTAAGATCTCTCCTCCATCATCGGGTCGACATACTTTTATTATTATGGCTATTGAGTATTTCACTAAATGGGTGGAAGCTATTCCCTTAACAATGACAACTGGAGCATGTATTGTTGAGTTTATACTCACCAATATCATTAGTCATTTTGGGATACCATCCAAGATAGTTTTGGATAATGGAACATCATTCAAGAACAAAATTGTGAGAGCTTTGACGTCTAAGTATAGAATCAAACATAGTTTTGTGACTCCATATTATCCACAAGCAAATGGGTAGGCTGAAGCTTCAAATAAGATAGTGGTCTCCATATTGAAAAATATGGTACAAGAGCACCACAAATATTGGCATATCCAGCTGCCCCTTGCATTATGGGCTTATAGGACTAGCATTCGGACACCCACTAGGGCAACTCCATTTTCACTAGTATATGGCATTGAGGTCGTTATGCCCCTAGAGTTGGAAATTCCAATATTGCATATCACATTGAAAGAGTTCATTGATGATGACACTACATGGCAAGCTCACCTAGATCAATTGATGCTACTTGATGAACATCATATGAATGCCCTCGAGCACCTCTATGTTTATCAAGAGCGCTTAAAATGAGCTTACAATAGCAAAGTCCATCTGAGAGACTTTGAGGTTGGTGATCTTGTGCTGAAAGAGAACCAACAAAACTCCAATTTACCACCAAAAATGTGAGACAAATTTATGGCTAACTGGTTGGGTCCTTATATGATCTCGGAGAAGATTGGACCTGGGACATATCACTTGACATCGCTTGGAGGAGTTGAAGAGCCTGAACCTCTCAATATCCTTCATCTTAAAGCGTTCTATGCCTAAGAACCAGAAAAGGCTCCAAAGGCATCTGTAAGCCCTTTGGTCATTCAAAAAAGTCTCCAAGGGTTTCTCAAACCCTTGGTCAATCCAAAAGGCTCCAAGGGTTTCTCAAAACCACTTGGTCAATCCTAAAAGGCTCCAAGGGTTTCTCAAAACCGCTTTGGTCAAACCAAAATGTTAAAATCCATAAAAAATTGGAAAATATCAAAAATAAAAAATTTGCATTTCATTTGCATCATTGCATTGCATTTCATTTTGCATTTCACCTTTGCATTGCATTAGGCATATTCATCCATCGCACTTGCATTGGAACAAATTGTGTTAACAATATTACAAATGACACCATGTTTGTATCTCAATCATGCATCTATGCACTATCTTTTTCATCCATTTATCACCCTTGTGAGTAATTGTGTTTTTCAACACAACCCATATTGTTGCTATGAAGAATATACTAGGGTTTTTCGATCATTCAACCATACCTAGAGGTCTTCTCAAGAGTTGATAGAAAGCTTGCTTTGCTTTTGCTAGCGTTGAGGTCTAGTTAGTATAGCCCTTAGCATATCATAATCCTATCACTAATCAACAAATTAAACAATCCTAATAAGGACTAGGGGAAGATGAAAGCCACGAAGCAGGACCAGGTATCCTGAGGTGAAAATATTTATTCTTGCTTATCCCCCTGTGCGGACGGTATGGGAAATGTTGGCAATTGGCAAAAGGACAAGTTTATTCCCTACCCAAAATCCCTTGCTTACGTTAAAATGAGCAATATCCCAGAGTGATATCCCAGATCAATCCTCCAGATTGATACCCTAGATCGATATCATAGATCGACATCCCAGATTGATATCCCATATTGATATCATAAGATCGATATCCTCACTCGATATCCCAAAAATAGTTCCCCAAAGTAAAATCCCCAAAGGAAGTTTCTGAAGCAAATTATCAAATGTAAATCCCAAAAAGTCAGATCAAATGAAGATCAAATTGTACAAAGAAAGTAAAATCAGTATCAAATCCCTTGCTCAAAAGAAAAAAAAGGAAAGTACAAAATAAACAGTGATTCTTATCACTATAGTACAAAAATAAATAGTGATTTTTATCACTTTATATGAGCAAGTATCCCAAAAAATTGAAGAAAAGAAGGGAGTGAGCTTGAATCCCTGGAATTGCTAGCACTACTGTACCTTACGCATGATGATATGTCTGATGCATTAGCATCTCGCTTTTGTGCAGACCAATGTTTGAATGTGGAAGAGCTAGCTTCAGGTGTCCTGTATCGCCTAGTGGTCTAGTCCAACTAAAATCTAAACCTAGGATTGGGTAAGACATATGCGGACCCCCGATCTTAGCAATGGGCTGAAAGAATCCCACCTAACATCGGGGTATGCTTATGCCTTATCAAATATACTCACTTGCACACATAGGGGTAATGAATAGTTAGGGCCTATCCTAGCGAAAACCTTATGTTTCAGAAGTCTAGTGTGGCTAGTATACAACTTTTGATCAGTCAACTAGGGTGTTTGAGTCTCATGGTAAACCTCAAAAATTCCCAAATAGCAACAATCAAATTTTCAAATGCAATCATCAAAAATCAATTTCTTTTATGAGAGTTTGTTTATTAGAATTATTTGTACTATATAATTAGATACCGGATGGATGTCAAAAATGATATTTAGATGACCACTGATTATATTATACATATTCTTTTAATTTACAAAAGCTTATGAATAGAAAACATATATCATTACATCTCACATATGGGTGTACTATCTTTCACAAAGAGATAAAGCAACTACAATCCATGATTGTTATACATTTTGTGGTGTCATCCATTAGATTGATTTAAAACTCATATTGCATACATTATGTTTTAAGTGATTAAAGCATACATGTCCATTTACAATATCATCAAATATACATGCAGTACATACATGGCATACATTATGTCATAGCAGTGTAAGTAAAGCAAATATATACATGCATGTAACATCAAAATATGGCATTCATAATGTATCCATCATAAGTAGTACATCTGCATACATAACTCATAACATCTAATCATCTATCATATAGCTAGTGCATGTCATCCATACATCACATCATATAGCATCAAATCAATAACGCATTGCATCCATATGCATAACATAAAATATAAAATACCAAAAATAAAGTACACATGTAATGAGATGAAATGTCATATCATATAAATATATGTGTCAATAAGTACAATGGGGTATATCAAAATGCTCGTAGGCTACATATGTGTAGGTCCTCGACCTTACACTCAAAAATAGTACAATAAAGTATCTCTAAGATCTGTACTAAATAGGGCCTACACCCCCAGCCTGTGAGGCACCTCCATCACCTCTACCATCCTTATGAGTCCTCTATGAGCTAGCACCCTGAGTACTCAAAGACCTATGAGTCCTCTCAGTCCTGTGCATCTTGTGGCTTGAGCTAGCAGAAGACTGCCCATGTCTCTCTAGTCCTAGACCTGGTCTTGTGGGTCCTTGTAGTGTGGGTCTCCTCTGGAACCTCCCCACCTAGCAGCCTAATATGACCCTCTAGCTGGTCGATGCGAGCTACTCTCATTGTATGTCAGGCATTACCCTCCTCCATGAGGGTATGTAGACATGATCTCTGCCATGGGATCATGACCTCCTGGTAACAAAGTAGATGGTACTATCGGAGGTGGCATAATAATCTGTGAGGATGAGGGATCTCCCCTCGCTACCCTGAGCAAGTCCCTCTCAGTAGTCATGACACTTAGCTATGCCTGTGCTAGATCTCGCTCACTAGTGAGTTGTGTGATCTGAGTGCCTATAGTGGTAACCTATGCTTGGAGAACTACCCTCTCCTCCTTGTATCCCTACCACTACCTCTACCCATGAGATAGCTTCACCTCTAGAGTGGCGATGGTAGTATCCTTGTGTAAAATTTGAGTCTACAGTCTCCCAACCTAGCTCTAGAGGTCAGTAATCTGGGCTCTCAACTACCCAATATCATTTTCAGGAGGTGCCTCACCCTCCTCTAATGCCTCCTCCTCTACCTCCACCTATGGGCCCTCCTCTATTGCTGTGCCCCATGCACCCTCTATCCTCTAGCTGGTCCTACACCCATGAGGGTCCACCTCTGTGCCCTCTGTACCCTCTGATGCGAATCCACTAGTTGGTTGGCCTAGAGGACCCTCTCCATGCCATTGGAAATCTACCCACCATCCATCATAGTCTGGAGTAGTGCCTACATCTGCTAGGCCTAACTCTTGATAGTCATCATCCTCATCCCCTAGGGGAGTCACCTAGGGCCATGTTAGGTCCCTCTTGAGGACTAGGTATCTATAGATAGTTGACATCTCTAGGACATCCTATTGGATCCCAAACTACCTTAGGATATGAGAATAGAAGTGGTACTCATGTATGTCGGCCTTACGGCCAAAGATCCATCTATCTCTGCATGCTCGATGTAGGTCCCTATCTGCATCTGTCCATGTCGAGTAGTCCATGTATGGTCACCATCGTATGTGCTTAGGGTGGAGCTATGCAAATATGGCAATGTAATGCTCTAGGTCTCCTACATGAGACCTACTCCTGAAGCCCTCCTACTCCTAGGGCTAACAGGTGGTGTAGCATTGGTGATCATCAGCAATGTCAGTAATCTTTAGGGTCAAGTCCATGGGGCGCTCAATCAGGATGTGCTGCCAGCCCCATATCTAAAGAAGGATGCTGCAGTTGATGCCTACTCTACTGTGGTGCATGATCTGATACAACTCATGGTAGAGCTATGCTAATAGGGCGCTCCCCCATGATAGAATGAGAGGTCATGCAGTCAAGCTCACCATAACCTCTCTAGTCCGAGCTAGGAGGTTCCAAGGGAACCTCATGCCTAAAGAATCTAGGAGGACTATCTGAATAATCAAGTGCATAAACATAGCCTCCCACTGTGAAAAGAATCTGGCCTGAAACCACTCCTCGACATGGATGCCTCCATGGGCATTATGGTCCAAGGCCTCATCGAGGCGTCTACCAAAGATGGTAGCGAATACGACCTTCTTGGCCATAGTCGGAGAAGATGTGATGGCCTCACCATCAATGGGTAGGTGCAAGATATGGTAGACGTCCTCCAAAGTGATAGTCATTTCACCCATCGATAGGTGAAATGTGTTGGTCCATGCATCCCAATGATGGGCCAAAGTAGTCAAGTATGCTTGGTCAATCCGGATGGTGGGGAGGTTCAAGATGTAACCGAACCCCATAGTAGTGAACCACTCCCACTCCCTAGGAGTGAGATCACCATGAAGGTTGTGAAGGAGATCGGTCTCCCTCGCTCTGTTAGTCAAAGTTTGAGTAACAAAAATAATAAATAGAGAAAAACAATGAAAAATAATTCTAACTATCAAAACAAATTTGAAAATGCATAAAAACACAAAAACATGTCAACACATGATCACAAATTTCAAAAACATCAAAAAAGCACTTCAACATTGCAATAAATGGCATTAATGCCTAGAAAAATCAAAAAATTAAACAAATTGAAAAAAATTTCTAACTCATGTGCACTGCGGGTCCTAGATGCAGTCAATATTAAAAATTATGACCATTGGGATTTAAATCCCATCACGGATGATAGCATGACCCCCAATTTTCCAATTGGGAGCCATGTCTACCACCCACGACTAAGGAGCATGACCTTTTCAGGGTCATGTGCTCCCCATAAATAACCCCAAAACCCTAAAAAATTAAGTAACCCACCCTCTAATCTAACCTATGCTAAACCTAGCTAGGGTGTGGTTCGTTACCAGTAGTTTAATGAGATTCGTTAACCCATTATTTAGTGTGGTTAATTTTAAACCGGTAATGTAATTGTGAGGTCTCGGTTTGTGAGTTACCTTAGAAGCACCGGCTCCTCCACTGGTCGAAGCTTCCGGCTGATCGGCCATCGATGTGGAAAACTAGAATTGTGTCGGGTTTTCGGCAGCATTCCATGTGTCAGAATGCAGTTTTTACCTCCCAGAGCTCTCAGTTTTACTATTGTTGTCAGGTGAATAATGAAAATTTATAAAGCAAAAAACCTTATATAATTTTTAATTTTGGTGCGGCCCACGGTTGACATTCGTGGTCCCTAGATTAGGGTTTTTCATCTATGGTTTCCATCCATGGTTAAGGAATTGGCCTATTTTGATAGGCGTGGTTAGAAAACCATATTAATTGCTCCAAATTCCCACCGTGGAGAGCCTTAAAAGGTCAAATCAAGGATGTTAATCAGACCAGATAATTCAAAAAATTCAAAATTAACAAAAAAATCAAATAAATCAAAAGCCAAATGCACCTCGTATTCAGTTATTTACCCTATACACTTGGCGGTTGCAGCGACTTGCGATCCATGCAATCCGAAAAGATGAGTAAATTACCATAAGGACATTTGGGGCAAATTCATCATTTTTGAATTGTTATGTTTCATTTCAATCCCTAAGAAGGCCTACACAATCGGACTGCTCCATGGGAATGAGATATTCATCGCAATTCTCCTATGACACTTTTCAGCATATCATCGATATTATGATTCACTACAAGCCTAATGGACATTGCTATCATTTTGATTCCCTAAGAAGGCCTTCATGGTTGGACCACTCCATGGGATAGGAATATGCAATTATTCTAAATGGTGTAATCATAGCTGATTAGGCCTTGCCAAGTATTCAAATGCTAAATCTTAATTTGTGCAAAGATCATTCATAGTGGTCAAGCGACCTCGTCGCTTCATTTAATTGTCATTACCCTCATCGACTCGTCGCTTGAGGGGGTAGTCATAATATCAAATCATAATAAAATTCAATAGTAGATCCCTTGATCTTGTCAAAATTGCATTCGTCCTTGCGAATCATTGCTAAAGACTATCATAAGCTTACCCCTTTGCTTGGGGAAAATAGCAAATATGATAGTTAGTTTGTAACTCTCTTCCTTTCGGATTGATAGGCATGAAAGCCTACTTGGCATTGATGCTATCCGAATGTCTGATGATGAGTGCAAACTTTTTCAAATTTAAGCCTTCCATCTAGTTGGAAGCAATGATTCGAGGATGCACATCCTTTTACTAGACTTAAGGCATCTAATGTTGATCATACTAATGATCATCATGCAACCTACGACATCTAATGTGATGCTTCTAGGGTATTTCCATTCCTCCATGGCTTGCAACTATTTTTTATCAAAGTCATCAATGGTGATCACTTCCTCTACCTTGACTAGGCTAATGCTTTTCATACTTTTTGTAACAGGGTTGACCTCAGTCCTTACTTTCTTATGTTCTAGATATTTAGAAGGATTGTGCATGCTAACATGATGTTCCCTTAGGAGGGCGGTCAATCCTCCAACTATTTCAATATTTTTCTATACAAAAGAAGATATGTTTCTTTCCTTTTTATCTATCACCATGGCTTTGGGTACAAACTATGGTCTTTGCATTACAAATTGGATTTGGTCTTCTTCAGACACTTGGCTTCTAAGGGATATTTGAACAATGGATTGTTCTTGCTGAGAAGAAGTAGAAATAATTTCTTTATATTTATCTGTTAGTCTTTGTTATAGAGTTTTGGTCTTAATAGATGTGATTTCAAGAGGCCCTACTTCAATAGGAGTTGTGGTGCTCTCTAGGTCTGTTAAGTCTAATTGGGCTATTCTAGGTATTGCTTCAGCTAAATACACTATGTCCACAAGGATTTCTACTTGTTGGGAATTAGTATTGATAAGATCCTAAAACACATTTTGTTGCATGGTTGGAATTACAGGTGCATAAGGCTTGATTTAATTTCTTCTCAAAGATATTAGGTTAGTAGAATAGTCTCTAGGGAATTCCATCTGATTATGACCCCTTCTATTAATTTCAAATTGATCCCACATGTCTTTGATCCATCTGATTTTCTTTTGCAGTTACTTGATAATGTCGATGAGGATCATATGGCCTCCAAATAAGCTCTAGAAAACCATACTCATCCATATTCCACATTGCTTTCAGCAAGCTAGGGTATCCTCTATAGATATATGTATCCATCTTACAAGGGAGCTTAAACTAGGGGACCCTTTTTATCTTCTTTTTGACCGTCATTTTGGCTTCTTCTACTATTTGTCTGGTAATATCTAAGGTAGCTATATAAAAAGGGTAATATTATGGGATCATTTTGGGAGTAATATTGACCCCATACAGTCTAATGTAAGTGAAATTTTTAGCAATGAATAAGTCCCCTACTTTATTTTAATTCAAAAAATTTACAATCCCTCTAGGCATTCTACTCGGAGAGTAACCACATAGGTATTTATGGACAAGGGGTAAATTTTTTTCTAGAAATTGAGCATGGATATATCCCCTCTTATGAATCCATAGTAGTATATCTTGTATACCAAGTGCTTTTGAAACCCCTCCAAGCTCCTTTATTTTGCTCTTTTTCTTATATTTGATAAGTAAATGGACCAATAGGGAGTAATGTGTGAATCGAGGCATCATATCTTTCCCATCCTTAATGGTTGTATGTAGGGATTTTAGTTCTTCATGCATTCTCTCAATGATGACTTATTCCTAGTGGTACATGGGTATTTGATATTTCTATTACATTGGATTATCAGTATTAGCTTTTGATGTAACGAGCATTGAGAGATAACAATCACAAGATGCAGAATAATATGAAAAAAAGTAAATCTGCTAGATGATTGAAACATGCAATAAATAGAAATGATATAAAATAATACAATGTAGATATGGAGTAAATGAACACTCCATTATAAAGCTACTGAACTACATTGCACCCATCACTAATAAAAGGTGAAGCACATAAAACAATGCTAAGTACTAAGCTACACTATTAGACTATATCCCCCAACTCTCTACCTATCTATGTCTATATGTATCTAACTATGAGGTCATTCTTATATAGGTAAAATAGGATACTTGGTCAAAACTCTATCTAGCTGTGCAAGGGAGAATTTGCACATGTACTTGTGCATTTATTACATTGCATGAAGTAACTAGATAAATTGCCCCTAAAGTAATCTAAGTATGTATCTTGGAAGATACATTTACATAACCCAAATTATGGAATAGACTCTATTTCTAACACCCCCTGTATTACATTATTTGGATATTGAAGACTTTAGTCTTAAATATGGATATTCTTCTTCATCATCCTGATCTTCTTATGCATTCTTTATAATTTGTTCAAGCAAATAATTAGTGTCTTTGTAATATGTCACCTGTAGACACCTAAAATGTGTCATGCCGAGGTGACTACTCATATGGGACATGCTAGAAGACCATATGGAAGACCTTTCAACAGATCCAAGGTATAGCAGTGGTTTTTACCACTCAATTAGGCACCTTTGCCTAGTCAGTGCTAGCCACTGCTAACACCCACGGTTAGTAGTGCTCACCACGCATATCATCTACGGTCAGCACTCAAAATCAATTGGCCTTCATCAGACTCAAAATCAGTTTCAATGGCCAATTGGTTGAATATTTGAGTGGTTTGAATGAGGAAGGTTTTGGATCCTTCCATCCAACAAGCTCAACTTCCCAATATTGATATTGGCTTCATGAGGAAGCTACCCCTAGCCCCTTGGCAATTGCTATAAGTACCCCATCCGAATTGGGGATAATTCTGCTGGAGAAACATTTATCAATTGAGCAATGAAGCCTTGTCGAATTGCATATCCAACTACATACATTGGGAGGGATGCTTTTGCTACCCAATTGGAGATCAAATTGCCATGGAAGCCCTAGGAGCCTAGGAGAGCCAAGAAACACCAATTCATGCAATCCATGCACCATCAGATCAATTCAACTGCTAAACCTATTATATGACACAGAGGAAACCATTGGAAATCAATTTGACAAGTGTATCAGAGATAAATCCTTGATTTTAAGGGTAAACTTACTTAGAGCTCGGTCGTGGCTTTCAGTCATGGTGAATAGTGACACCCGTGCATCAGACCCGTAGTGAGCAAATCAGGGTAGATTCCCTTGTTTTCCTTTTGTATATTGTTTAGATAGGTTATATTAGTCTCATTATTGGATTAATTAGCATTTTAGAGACTCTGACCAATATAATTAGGCTTTTAAGTCATTTTCTTTCATTTCTACAATTATGCTACTAATGGTTCATTTCTGCTCTCAATTTCATAATCAGGCCATTAGGTAGATGCAATTGCTTTTCCTTTACATATTGTAAGATATTATTTCATGATTAATATAGGTTTAATATGTTTCTTGCACTTTCTTGATTATTGCTAATCATTACATATTTTTGTGCATCTCCTAAAAGCCTCATTAAGAGAGGCCTCCTTTGTTGTTAATTATTTCTTGTTGTTTATTGCATGCAGTACTAATAGGGTTTTGCTATGCAAGGCAACAAATGCCTCTAATCATAGAGGAGAGGTTCATCGACACCCTAGAGCAGTTCGTGTCACCCTAGAAGGCATTTTATCGCATCTACCCTTGAGAGGGATTAGACGCTATTGTAATTTATGTATCAAATGGTTATCCCTAAGAGGGACGAATCTGTAATTTGACTCCATTAAAATTAATAAAGGATTCCTTGCATTTTTTTCATTTCTTGTTGTCAATTTATGCATGCCTATTTGTGCAATTTTTATCAATTGCAATAGTTAGACTAGGTGTGAGATTTTTTGGTGGTTACAGTCACATTTGCTGATAAAGTTTTCACCTCATAGGTATCTACGGGTTCTTCTTTTTCTTCAATTTCTTCTATCCTCTGTACCAGGTGTCCATTCTGATTTCTCTTCTAATATTCCAGTTGAGGATAATTGGTTGATCACTAAAAATTTTGTTTATGAGGGCTCCTTTGATATTATCGAGTTTGAAAAAGATTCCCACTATTCATATGATTTGTTGCTTTCAATTTTTGGGATTGTATTTGCAATAGCTGGTACTATGAACTTTCTTTCTACATATATGACATTACCACATTTTCTGTCCTCTCACTGAAGATGCAATATTTTCGTGTGGATTATATTTTGATGTTAATGCACTGTTAGTCAATTCATCTTTCACAATATTTTCTACTTCATATTCTTGAAGTAAATTGACTAGATCATCAAAAGAAGTATCTTTAAGTAAACCTGTAAAGATGTGACCACATGTTTAAATCTGTCAAGAAGTGATCTCATGGTTACTTGAGTGAGAATTTTATCTTTAATTAATTCTCCTAAGGTCAATAGTTTACCTTTAATATCTACAACCTTCCTTAGGAACAATTCTATGCTTTCTCCACTATTCATATTTAAAGAGTGAAGTTGAGTTTGGAGATGAAGGATAGTCACCTTATTCTTTCCTTCAAATATGTTTTCTAAGCTTTTCCATGCATCTGAAGATGTCTTGGCTGCAAGGTTATGCGTAAGGGTTCAACTCCAAAATGTATTTATAAAACTTTGGCGAATCAATTTTGAAATCCAGGAAATTAGTGTCCAAACGCATGTAGAAGGTTCGCTATTATTAGGGGCAATGTTGGAAATTTAAATTTAAAATGGTCAAATTACTATAAAATTAGGGTGAATCAACCCAAAAAAAAATTGCACCCAAAATTTTTTAGCTAATGGACCTTGGTCAAGGGTCCCAAATATTAGCCAATTCTAATTTTTTAAAATTCTAATTTTAGCCAATTTGGTGATAAATAGCCACTATGCATAAACCTTCTTGGCTAAAATGATATATGGTTGAATCTCATCAGTGATATCAAAATTTATTATCATTAAGGCTTTTAAATAATTTTCTTCAAACTTTAGGATTTCAGTTTCACCTGTAGTAGGTCTCTGTGTTTTCCCTTTGACAACATCCCAAAGTTTTTCATATACTAAGATTGCTTTCACTTTATTTTTCCAAGAGAAATAATTTGTACGCTTGAGTAGTTGAGATTCTGCTAGGAAGAATTTTTTTGATGCATTTAAATCTTCCTAATATCAATCCTTGGATATGTAGGCTTCCTTATGTCTCCCTATATATGTTTTGGAGTATGATATAGTGCTTTTTTAAAATATAGTTCAATTTTGGTTGATTTTGTATTAATTTTGTAAAAATAAAATATCAACTTCTTAACACCTTATTACTCCTATTGAACTAAGCACTTTTCAATTTTTGAAGAGGTTTTAATGTTGGATTTCTTTTGTCCCTTTTGAAATTTTTTTTAGACAAGAACATAAATTTCCAATGTTGATAAAATATTTTAATAACCCCTTTTTGTAGCCCTTAGGATTTTATTCAAGTGTTTCTAATTTCCAAAAAACTTAGTTTGATGTTGTAACCCTTATCACTCCCAAACTTGGAAAACTAGAACACATTAATATTTGCAAACATTAAATGGATTAATTCCAAGTAGCATCCCTTATTTCTCCTAAGTTGTATTTGCAAATATTATATTAATTTCCCTAAGTTTTGCTTTCAAACAAAGATTTATTTCAATTAATATCTCAACCTTATCTTATAACCTTCTAACTCCCCTTTTAAAAATGAAAGCAAATTAGATGAGGAAATTTGATTAAGGCTTGTATATTTATGAAGTTGGATGAATATAGCAGTAATCTCTCCTTCTTGAGCATGAATTCCCCAAGGTAAGCATTGGCATTAACGTTTTCCTTTAATGTTGTTTGAACAAGAGAGTTTTCTACTGCTCTTGACTTGCTCTAGATCATTGTCGAATCACTACTGGACTACCTTCGTGTCTACCGTTGATCTACTAAATTATCATCAATCTATTACTGAGTAGCTTCCAAGCTATTGTCTGTATCACTTTCAAACTACTGCACCTCATTTCAAGGTCCAAGGCACCTTTAATAGGTGGTCATATGAGTGACAAGTGTCATGGTAGAAGTTTTAAACACCCATGAAAGTTTCTACTATTTGGTGGAGGTGCCGAAATCACTCCATTGCTTGTGAAAATGTCACCTTTTCTTTGAGATATTTTTTATTCTCCTTTTGAGCATTTTTCAATAAAATGCTTCTTCTTCAATGTCTACGAGACTTTCATGTTGTAACGTATATTAAGATATTAGTTGTATGTAACTCCTCTTCAACATGGAGTATGGGCACCAAGAGATAAATGTAATGTCTTCTTTATGAGCATTATATAGAGGTTCTATCATAGAATGACAAGTGGCAATTGCATGCCCTTATCTTTATCAACACTTTCTTGAAGACTCTCAAATGTGTTTTCCACCTTTTTCTTTATAGATGTTTAAGTGTCTCCAGCCAAGCAATGCTAATGATCAAGTTGTGGTGGAGATATGGAGGAGATTTGGTGAAGCTTTGGTGGCCCTAAATGGATTCTGAATGGCATCACTTGTATGAAGACTCCTTGATGCTTAACTTATGGTAGAAATGCTTTGTAGCTTGCTTTGATAAGAATGCTCCTTTACTTTGATGTATGCTAGCTATTTTTCTTTATACACTGCTTGATATTTCCCTATGCGTTGTCTTATATAGGTTTGACCATCCAAAATGAGCCCTTTGAGTGGCTCCTATTTCTTGGGAAGAAGAGTGCTTACGTTCGTCCTTTCTTGGTTACTTTTCTTGTTGATATTGTGCCTTTTTGGGGCACATTCGAATCTGCTCTTGGGCTGTAAAAAACCATATTAAAGTAGTGCAAAAAAATGTACTATAGATTGTACATAAACCTCCTTTGATGCACCTTCTTTTGCACTCTTATTTCAGATCTTAAATTCTGGTTTTATGGCAGATTTTTCTCTTGCAATACAAGGGTTTTGAGGTTGTCTTTTATGAGTAGACACCTTCTCCTTTTTTCTTGGACACTTTGATAAAAAATCCAAGCTTAGATAATAGTAGATAGAAGCTTTTTAATTTATACAATTTTTTGCATTTTCTTTTCTTGTATCCAATCTTGTAATGCTTTGGTTTTGAGACTCACCAAGCCTCAATCTATGAAGCTTCTATTTCTATTTTTGGTTAGTTGTGTTTTTCTCCAAGTTTTGGAGGATTCTAAATTTTGTGGGTAGCTTCTTTTGGCCACTACGAGTTGCAGGTTTTTGTGCTTCAATAGTGTCTTTAGACACTTGATACAAATCATATTTTATGCCCTTTAAGAACACAAAACTATTTTTTTTTAGAGTAGTATAATAGTGCAAGTCTTTCACTTTTAATGCACTAATATTACACCTTATCATTCCAATCAACTCTCAAATTAATGCACTAACAATTTAGTGCAACTAATCAAGAATAACCTAAAATATTTAAGAGTTATTCTGCAATTTCACTACAACTAATATTGTAGGACTTAGTTTTATTTTTATTTTTCCAAAATAGATAATAGGTAGTTGATAGAAGTAATTTTAAAATCTAATCAACTCCTAATTAATGTGCAAATGAACCTTAAAAATAACTTTTTCTTTTTGCACTTTCGAATACTGTAATCCAATTTTCTATTTGCAACTTTAATCCAAATTCAGGTGCTTCTAACAAATCTGATAGGTAAATGAATTAATAAACCTACTTGCACCAAAAAGTTGCATACCTTTTTTGTAGTAGCTCTTTTATCACTTTTGTAGAATATTTAGATCTTGGTATCTAGGATCACCAAGTTGCTTCTACGAGTATGTCCTTGTAACTCTTTGTAGACTGTCCTGAGAAACTTATTCTTCACCAAATGATGGTCTTAAACTTTCTTTTACGAGCCTAGGATTTTATGGCTTGTTATCCTATTTTGTTCTTCTCCTTCTGCTACAAATTTAGAGAATTATTTGTCTCTAAAGTGATGCCTTCTTGCTATGATAAGTAATCTTCAAATCTTCAAGATTTGGTGAGCTTCTTATGTCTTCAAGTCTTCTTGTTGAATTCTGACTTCAAGCATGATATTCTTTTGAGATTTAGCACTCCTTGCCAAGTTCTTCTATACATATTTGGCACTCCTTTTCAAATTCTTCTTCTAGGATTTGGCACTCCTTGTCAAATTCTTCTTCTCTTAGGCTTGTTGACAATTATCCCAAGTCCTTCACTATCATGGGCTTCTCCTTGGTAGTGGATTTCTCCAATGAGTTCTCCTTTGATAATATATTTAGTAAGGCTCACCTAGCCTTTTTTTGGATGCTCGATAAGACCTTTCCAAGGTCTCTAATATTACAAATTCTGATGGTCTTTCTTGAGACTTTTTATTCAACCTTCTACTCCTGGAAGTTTTGGTGGTGAGATCTACTTCTGGATATCTAATTCTATTACTTTTGGATTGAATGAGTTGTCTAGTCCTTATTCTCCTTCTCATTCCTTGACTAGAAGTTCTTCAATGAGATCTTCTCCTAATCTCTTCAATTTTGTTTTAGGTTCTGAATTGATTCTGAAGAAGATACCTTTCCTAACTTTCTTTTAGGAATTTTTCCAACTCACTAAATCTTCTTTCCATGCAACAAAGTATTAGTACTGAAATATTTAGTCTACTTCTAAATCATATATTCTCTATGAACTTTTCTTTAGGATCAAGGCTTATATGGCATTTTTTAGTATCAAGGCTTCTATGGCCTTTTTTAGTATCAAGGCTTCTATGGCATTTTTTAGTATCAAGGCTTCTATGGTATTTTTTTAGTATCAAGGCTTCCATGGTATCTTTCAATACAAAGGATTTTATGGCCTTTTTGGTATCAATACTTCTATGGCTTCTCCTTCAAGGTTCATCTGGCCTTTTATCAAAGGCTTCTAAGGCCTTTTTATGTCAAGGCTTCTATGGGTTATTATTCAACTTGTGAAGTTCTTCAATTCATCAATGGATATTTTCAGTATTCTGACTTCACCACAACTCTTCACTAGAAGTCTTCTTCTGTAGTATTCTTCTCTTGCACAAGGAACCAATATATGCACTATGAGGGTACATAAAACTTTGGGAAATGAAGTTGGAGTCTCCTATATTTCTATCTTAGGAGGAGTCCCAATCCTTTTAGAATTAATTTTCTACAACAAAATAAACTTTAGGTACTAGTTAGAAAATTCCAAATATCCTGGATGATCCTCGATGGATGATTTTTCAATCTAGTGGATTGAATGTTGAGTCCTGTTCTTCACGAGTTTTTCTTGAAACTCTATGGAAAGACTCTTTTCAAATGCAATATCAGTATTTTTGAAAATAATATTTTTTTCAATCCTCACTTGGGCTCTCCCTAATTCTACCACCTAGACTCTTCTGAGATGTTTTGACAGTGACTAGTCCAGTGATGCATTATTTTATCAAAACACTCAAGCTCAATGATAATGGTGGTTTCCTTATTGACCTACATAGACTAGATCTACCATAGCTATGATACCACTATTAGCTTTTGATGTAATGAGTTTAGAAAATTTTACAACTCACTAAATCTTCTTTCCCTACAACAAAGTATTAGTACTGAAATCTTTAGTCTACTTCTGAATCATATATTCTCTTTGAATTTTTCTTTAGGATCAAGGCTTCTATGGCATTTTTCAATATCAAGGCTTCTATGGCATTTTTTAGTACCAAGGCTTCTATGGCCTTTTTTAGTATCAAGGCTTCTATGGCCTTTTTTAGTATTAAGGCTTCTATGGTCTTTTTTTAGTATCAAGGCTTTCATGGTCTCTTTCAGTACAAAGGATTTTATGGCCTTTTTGGTATCAATACTTCTATGGCTTCTCCTTCAAGGTTCATCTGGCATTTTCTCCAAGGCTTCTAGGGCCTTTTTATGTCAAGGCTTCTATGGGCTATTATTCAACTTGTGAAGTTCTTCAATTCATCAATGGATATTTTCAGTCTTCTGACTTCACCACAACTCTTCACTAGAATTCTTCTTCTGTAGTATTCTTCTCTTGCACAAGGAACCAATATATTCACTATGAGGGTACATCAAACTTTGGGAAATGAAGTTGGAGTCTCCTAAATTTCTATCATAGGAGGAGTCCCAATCCTTTCAGAATTAATTTTCTACAACAAAAGAAACTTTAGGTACTAGTTAGAAAATTCCAAATATCCTGGATGATCCTCACTGGATGATTTTTCAATCTAGTGGATTGAATGTTGAGTCATGTTCTTCACGAGTTTTTCTTGAAACTCTATGGAATTACTCTTGTCAAATGCAATCTCAGTATTTTTGAAACTAAGATTTTTTCAATCCTCACTTGGGCTCTCCCTAATTCTACCACCTAGACTCTTTTGAGATGTTTTGACAGTAACTAGTCCAGTGATGCGTTATTTTATTAAAACACTTAGGCTCAATTATAATGGTGGTTTCCTTATTGACCTACATGGACTAGATCTACCATAGCTCTAATACCACTATTAGCTTTTGATGTAACGAGCACTGGGAGATAGTAATCACAAGATGTATAATAATATGAAAGAAACTAAATCTGCTAGATGAATGAAACATGCAATAAATAGAAGTGATATAAAAGAATACAATGTAGTTATGGAGGAAATAAACACTTCATTCTAAAGATACTAAATTATATTGCACCTATCACCAATGTATGGTGAAGCACATAGAAATATGCTAAGCACTAAGCTACATTATAAGACTATGTCTCTGACTCTCTATCTATCTATGTCTATATATATAACTATGAGGCCATCCTTATATAGGTAAAATAGGATACTTGGCCAACACTCTATCTAGTTGTGCAAGGAACAACTTGCACATTGATACTTATGCATTTATTACATTACATGAAGTAACTAGATAACTTGCCCCTAAATTAATCTAAGTATGTATCTTGGAAGATACATTTACATAACCCAAATGATAGAATATACTCTACATATAACAATCAGATAGACTACTTCTTTGGATATTTTGAATAAATTAGGGATGGCTAGTGCTATACTAATCATGTCTGCATAATCCATAGCCCATGCTTTCAGAGCATTTTTTCTTAGAGAACTTTTAGTAGAGACTCCTAAATCATACTTGAATAAATTGGGTAGGAGTCTATGAACAATATCTAATTAGCTTGAGCCTTTAGCACTATCTTATCCAACGTCAAATGGGATTTGTCTAATTTGAAGATCCTTTGAAAGATTCACTAGACTGAACGCTTGTCCCTTTCCTGGTGCTTTCAGCGACGTAAAAGGTTTAAAATGATTATGGCATGGTGGTTATAGGGGTGGACTGTGTGAAGATATATGTGGCAGCTTCTAGGGTGGACAGCGTAGAATATTGTGGTGGCCATAAAAAGCTAGATAGCCTGCCTAGATTCATGGCAGCTACCGATTCCACCATGTAAATAATAATAAAAAAAAAGATCCTTTGAAATATGTCAAGCATTATTTTTATAGAGGGTCTACCGTCGTATTTTTTAAATTGCTTCTTCTCTAGGTCATGCCATTGCCAGGCAAGATATTAAATCTACAAAAAAAATAGACTTTGGGACAAGTCAACTTGCCTAAGTTGCTAGTCCATCTATTATAGTATGGCTTGTCTTTTGTCCTATACCTTTGAGCTCATTTGAAAAGTACCATGAGAAGGGTTGGATGTTTTTTGGATCCTCTTCTATTAGCTCGTAAGAATCTACAACTATGTTATCTACCTCCAATCCTTGAGCTATAGTAATTTAACCATCAGGTCCTGATCCTTGTATGTATTGCAATATTTGATTAGCATTTATTAGACTAGGAAGAGACTGGTACTGGCTACTTTTAGTGAGATTTTTGATGTGACCAACGATACATTCAAGGAATGTTGTTTGAGTGCTAGAAGAAGCCATACTCTTTTCTTTGCTATGAGTTGCTTATATTTTGTTCTGATACTGGTGTTCTTTGCCTCTAACCTTACTTTTGCAATAGGATGAGTCTCTATGAAGCTTTTCTAGTTTTCTTGTACGTTTAATTATAGTGATTCAAAGGGCTTTCTCACATAGATTAGTCTTTATGATACCCAACTACTATATTTCCTTTTTGCCACCTTGCATGCACCAACTTTTATTTATCAATGGTTCTAACTATCTTAGTATTGTGTTGTCATGGTGTAATTAGTTTTCTTGATTTTAAAACATGTGCCATTGCTTTCCATAGGTGCATATGGGTGCATGGTATCAATACTTCATAACTCTTGAGTTTCTTATTGTGTTTTTTATAGTCTCTAAAAGGGTAATTTTATCATTGCATGAGCTTCATAAAAATCCAAACACTTGTTAATGAAAACATAATCAAGTATGAACGTTTTTGCTTATCGGGACTTACAATTTCATTATAGGTAAAGGTGTCTTCCTCATCCTTTTATTTTATTTTCAATGAATTATTTATATCATGGATCTGATTTAGAGTATTTTTATTAGCCTTTCGACCTTTGACAAGTCTTCCAGCTTTGACAGTATGTAATGGTGTCAGATTTACTAGGATCACACAAGAATAAGATAAATATTTTTTACACCTTCATGTTCACCAGCTACAGGTATGGTTCATTGATCTACTAGCTCTAATTTTGCACCATCATATCTGGGTGTAGATAAGACAAAAGCCTTTTTTTTAACTTGACCAATACTATGTTAACTCTCAAACCATAGGCTCACCCTCCATGTTGTTAATCTATGGGATCCTCCTCCTAGCCATTCATCTTGGTGCAAATAGGACAAAAGAATTTTTGGACTATCATTAACTCTCATATCGTAGGCTCCCCCTCTGTACCATTGATTTGCCAGCCTCACCTCCTAACCATCATATCTAGCCAAATTTCTCAAGGTTTATCTAAATGGGGCGCATAGACATAAGAAAGAGGGGGGGTTATTTTAATTTCATTAAGGTGTAACTTTAAGGTTTTTTTAGACAATATGGATGAATTAAGGTATGTTACACAAAGGTCTAATTTTCTATAGGAGGGCAAAATAAATACATAATTCTAATCCTTATGAGTTGTGAGAGGTCACATGGTGATGAGAGTTAGACATTCGAATGACTCTATAATTTCTCACAGCTTAGGTTTATAACATTAAGAGATAAATGTATATAAAATAATTTAGATAATGGGGGTTAATATTGAGGTGTTTTAGTTAAAAGTTATAATTTGAGCTTCTTAGTTTTACTAGTCATGGGTCCTAGCCATTGATCTCTCGGCCTAGCCTCCACATCATCAAATTTGAGTACATATAATACAGAAACCTTTGACTTAATTGTGGTTATGTATATTCTTATTTTCCATTGGTTGCCCCTCTACAATGTTATATCTACGGACCTTGATTTCACATTGTTAGATCAGACGTAGTTAAGACAAAGCACCTAGATATTATTGTTAACCTTTGGAATGAAGGCTATCCCTCTGCATCATCGAATATTTTGGCTCTGTTCTTGATCATTAGATCTATTTGAATAATATAAGGAACTTATGTGCTCTTCACTCGTTGATCGATTATGCTTTTGAGCCATAGATTTGTAGGCTTTGCTTTTGTATTATTGGATCTCTTTGGATAAGATAAAAAATTTTGATCCTATCAAAAACTACTGTTATCTTTCAGATCACAGGTTGTCCCTCTACACCATAAATTTTTTATTCCTACCTCTTAATCATTAGATCTTCCTAAATGAGACAAGAAACCTATAGTGAATATAAGACAAAATACTTTGACTTCGATGGAGGAATACTGTTATCTTTTAGATAGTAGGCTACTCCTCCATGCCATTAGTTTCTTAGTCCTATATTTGCACCATAGAATTTTTTGAATGAGACAAGAAACCTGCAATAACCTTAGGTGCAAATAATACAAAGCACTATTTTAGTTTATCATTAAATTTTAGACCGTAGGTTACCCCTCTATGCCATCAGATCTCCCGACACTGCCTCCTAGCCATCAATTTGGATGAAAATAGGACAAAAGCACTTTGACTTCAATGAGATAATATGGTTATTTTTTGGATAACATGATGCCCCTCCACATCGTTGATGTGTTGATCCTACCTCCTAACCATTTTATCTTTTGGATAAGACAAGAAAGTTGTGTAAACCTTAAGAGGGGGAGAAAAATAACACCAAAAATAATTAGCATCATCCATAAGGTTAGGGCTATAAGGGGAGCAAGATATTTAGATTAGGACTTAGGGAGTGTGACCTTAGATAAAAAAGGGGGAAATATTTAGTTCATGTGTCATGAAATTTAGGCGCTTGGGGGTGAATGATTTTTTGAAGACTTTTAAAGTGTGACTTATGTTAATATAGGATGCTAAGAAGAGGAAATAATATATGTATGGAGCCTAAGGTCTAAGACTTATGACTTGGGAAAAAATTATTTACCTTAGGTTTAAGGGTTTATGAAAGGGGAACTATGAATGGCAGTCAATATTTGAATAATTAATTTTTTCGATGATGACCTAAGGCTTAGGGAATGGAAAAAATATTTGGTGAACCTTAGACCTTGGGAAAAATTAATGGAGGGTGATGGTTATAAAATTTTCCAAAGTGACCTTAGGGACCATGGGGGAATAATGGATGGATGATGATGTTTGGGGATCTTTTGGCGATGGTCTTAGGGACTAAAAATTTAACATTGAAGGACTAAGACTCATGACCTTTGCAAAAGAATAAAACCTTGAGGACCTTCTTGAGAACAGACATACTTTGACTAAGACAAAGAAATTCAAAGGACTTCTGGACATGACTATAACAAAGGAACACCTTGAAGTGTTTTTGACTAGCCTTATTTCAAAAACTTGATAGCCATTTTATTTTGACTCAACAAAAACAACCTAAACCTAGGACTTTACAAGACCCTTCAAAATTTTAAAATTAGGGGTCAATCTTAAGTTGGATTTTGAGGATCCAACATAGGCTTCGATTGGGACAAGTGGTGAAAACTTGAAGCACTTGAGAACCCTAGAATATTTGGTTAAGACTTTCCCTAAAATCACCTAAAAAAACTAAAAATACAAAGATAAAAATAAATTTTTCCTACCTAATCACCTAAGACTATAAAATGAAAAACTAAAAGAAAGTTGCAACAAATTGCTTTGAAAACATAAAAAGACATTCCTCTACCTAATCACCTAAAAATACAATGAAGGACTTGGAACATATTTTTTTTTGATAAGAGTGCAACTTCACTCTCTTCTAACCCCAAAATAGGGTTGATACAGTTTTAGATGTTGGCCATTTATTGGAATCTGCATTTGTTCTCCTTCTAGAGTCTACAGTCTATAAGTGTGTTGCCCAATGATCTGAACTATTTGATATGGCCCAAGCCATTTGGGCTCTAATTTACCCTTTTCACCATGCTTATCATTTTTGGGGTCCTAGTAAATCACTATATCTCCTTCCATGAATGGTTTTCCTTTGGTTTTCTTATTGAATAACTACACTATTTTTTGAGTTTGTTTTGTCATTCTGTTCAGGGCTTCTCTTCTATCTTCTTGTAACTGTGCAATCTGATCTAATATTCTTTGCAGTGCATTTGGATTTTCATGGTCTTGGAGAAGTAGAGATAAAGCATTTCTCTCTATCTGAGGAGGCAATAGAGCCTTTTCACCAAACACCATCTCATATGGGGACTTTCCTGTATTTCTCTTGATAGACAACCTATCTACCCATAAAGCAAATTTTAGTTCACTGTCCCAACTTCTTTTGTTCTTGCCTAGTGACCTCTTGATTCTGGTAATCAAATTTTTATTTGAGGACTCAACAACCATTTCCTTGAGGATAATAATTTGTAGCATGTGAAAGCTCTATATTATATTTGGCACAAAATTCTATCATTTCAAATGAGGTGAAGTAGTTGCCATTGTCTATAACTATCTTCTTGGGGACCCCAAATCTTGTTAATATATTTTCTTCTAAGAATTTAATTACAACTTTTGTGGTTGACTTCTTGAGAGGAGTTGCTTCTACCCACTTAGTGAAATAGTCAGTAGTTGTTATGATCCACCTATGACCTCTAGAAGAGTTTGGATTCATTTCACCAATAAGATCAATTCCCCATTGTGTGAAAGGTGCTTCAATGATCACTAGCTTTAGAGGCATAGCTGCTAAATATTTCTTACCTACAAAAACCTAGTAACTATGACAACTTCTTACCAATTGGTGAACATATTTAAAAAGTGTAGGCCAATAATAACCAACTCTCATTATTTTATTAGTAGTAGCCTTTGGTGCAAAATGACCACCATAAAATCCAGAATGATATTCTTTTAATACTTAATGGATTTCTTTTTCAAATAGATAGAGCAATAGTACACCATCTGGATGTCTCCAATAGAGCTTACCTTCTTGCACATAGTATTTTTGGGCTTGTTATTTGATAGATCTCATATTATTTTATGATATACCTCTTGGGAAAGATAATGTCTAAAGATACATTAATATATCATCATACCATTTGCACTCAATATTATCAATTCTTTTGATTTCATGCATTTCATCAACTATGATAGTATTGTTCATATCTTCCCCTTCTCTGTTAGCCAAGTATTTTTCTAAACCCTATCCTCTGATAATATGAACTACTTTGAACTCTACATCATACTGCAATAGTTTTACCATCCACCTTGTAGTATTACCTATTGGTTCAGATTGAGTAAGGATATATTTTATAGCTATGTAAGGAATATAGGCTATAACTTTGCTTGACCCAAATATGCTTTTAAAATATTCCAATGCTCTTATTAGAGTGTAAGCATGTTTCTCTATCATGGAATATTTGAGTTGAGCTCCCTTCAATCCTATGCTCATAAAATCTATAGGTCTTTCATTATTCTCATTATCTTTCTGAGATAGAACTACAACAATAGTGTGCTCTGATGCAAAAGAGTATATATTGAAGTCTTTGGAGTAGTTAGGGTAGTTTAATATAGGGGTTGTAGTGATGGTATATTTAATACTTTGAAAGGCTTTGATATTCTCTTCTATCCATATTATATCTCCATATTTTTTAATCATATCATTAATGGGTTTTGCAATTTCAACAAAATTGGGGATAAACCTCCTTACAAAGTTAATCTTTCCAAAGAAAGATCTAACTCCTTTTAGATTTTTAGGAGGGGGATTTTAGCTATTGCTTCAGTTCTTTGAGGGTCAATGCTAATCCCTTCTTTTGATACCACATGCCCTAATAATTTCCCTTGAGTTACCCCAAAAACACACTTCTTTGGATTTAGAGATATTCCATATTCTTTACATCTGGAAAACACAGTAGCTAAGTGCTCAAAGTGGTCTTCTAGGTTCTTAGAAAACATTGTTATATCATCAAGGTATACAACAACAATTTCAAACATAAGACCTTTGAAAGCAAAATCCATAGCCCTCTAAAATGTAGCACCTACATTCATTAGTCCAAATGGCATTCTGAGATATTCAAAGGTTCCCCAAGGTGTAGTAAAAGTAGTCTTATACCTATCTTCTGGATTGACCAAAATCTGATTGTACCCTAAAAAACCATCTAGTAAAGATATTCTTGATGATCCTACCACTGCTTGCAGCAACTGTTCCATGTTGGGGAGTGGATAGTTATCTTTAAGTGAGCTCTTGTTTAAATTTTTGAAATCAACACAGAGTCTGATATCTCCATTTTTCTTCCTAACTGGTACTAAATTTTCTATCTAGGAAGAAAATCTCACTTTTCTAATTATTTTGGCATCCAATAATTTTTGTACTTCTTTTTGCATTATTGGATGTAATGTGGGGTTAAATTTTCTTTGCTTCTATCTGAAAGTCTTTGCATCTTCCTGTAGAGGTATAATATGAGTCATAATGTCAGTGTTGAACATCCTCAAATCTTCATAGCTCCATGCAAAAATTTCTTTGTTCTTTTTTAGAAAGTTGATATATTATTCTCTTTCCTTCCCTAATAAAGCTTTATTTATCTTGACAAGCCTAGGCTCTTCCTTTGTTCCAATATTGACATCATCTACTTCAGATTCTTGGAAGAGTGGTTTGTAAGCTTTATCAAAATCATCAAACAAGATTTCTAGAGAAACAAACCCTTTAGGAATTCTATTTATTTTTAGTTGAATAACTTCAATTGGCTCTCCAATGACATCTTTTAATTTCTTTTCATCTTCTTCTTCACATATTACATCAACAAATTGGTTTTGAAGAGTCATGAAGTCTTTGATGTCTATATCATCCTAAAATACTTGAAGGTAGACTACATTATCAGGTACAGATGGCTTATAGATAAAAATAGTAGGGAACCTTTCCATATACTCTATATCTATATCTGGATAGTCTGCACCAGATGCATTTATTGCCAACAGATCTACAACATGATTCTTTTCTCTCGAAATATAAGATAAATTAAATACCAAAAACTTATCTATCTCTTCTAGCACTGCTTGTCTATATTATTTCAGTCTTGGATGCTTGGCTTGGTATTTTCCTTTAACCTATTGAATGATTAATTTTGCATCTCCACTAACAATCAAGTAGTTTATCCCTAACTCTTTGGATTTTCTGAGTCCTAACAGTAAAGCTTCATATTCAACCACATTATTTGTGCATGGAAATTCAAGTCTGTAAGGAATACCTAAGTAGTTACCCTTAATATCTATTAAATTTATTCCTGCACCAGCCCTAGACTGTGATTTAGCCCCATCAAAAGTCATGGTCCACATTTTTGAAGTTAGAATCCTAGTAGATTCTGCATCAACTTTTTCTCTTATTTTTGGATCCATATCTTTAGCATCAGGAACTTCCATTAGGAATGGAGTATGCCAAATTGAGTACACTCCCATTTCCTTCTCTTCAATAGAGTTAACCAAATTAATCATAGTATCATCTAATTTTCTCAATTCCATAGAATACTTGTTAAATGGTTCTCTCCTAAGAGTAGCATTTTCTTTTCCTGATAATGGGATGGTAGCATATGACCAATCTAGTTGAATAGAACCACCTAATTGTTCATCCTAATGTCTACTTAAAAGCAAAGAGAAGAAAGGGTCCACATCCACAACTACTACATCCATCACAATGCCTTTCTTTGGATATTGGTCTAAGAATACCAACAAACCAGTTATTATTCCTACACATGGTATCTGTCTACTATCCATTACTAAAATAGGAGGAGAGTCTCTTGTGCAAATAAGTCCTAGCTGATCTACTATCTGTTTAGGCATAATATTGTGTGAAGCACCACTATCAAGCATACAATTGTGAATTACATATTGATCTCCTAATTCTGATTTATACCTAAGGGACACATAAAAGGGCCTGACTAAAGAAGGTATTCTAGTCTCATGGGTTTTTGGTCTAGTAGCATTACATGACGGATTTCTTGTCTGCTCTATCAACCCAAAAGCTTTGCAGACTTGATCTCTATATTTTGGGACTATCATTAATTCACCAAAGGTTATGTTGACCTTTTGTCTGGTTATCTCTGAACCAACATCAAATTCAATTTTCTTGACATCTAATGTCTTTATATATTCCTCTTTTTGTAGTTCTTCACTTAATTCAACTACTTCTAGAATGAACTTTTCATATTTTTTGTTTATCTTTATAGGTAAATTTATTTGGGCCAGTTTGCCCTTATTTTCACTAGTAGATGTTTTCTCTACTCTTCTTGGCATTATTCTATTTCTCAGATTTATGGCATGAATTCTTTCTAATTCTTTTCTCTTCTGCTGTTGGAATCGATTTTCCTTGCTTCATTAATTCATTTCTAGAATCTTGTGACTTTTGCATGATATTTACATTATCAACAACTAGAATTTTAGGATGATGATTTGCAGCATATAAATCCATATTTTCTTCAAATAATTTTTCTCTAGATTCATCTTCTTGAGTCCAACAAACATTTATTCTTATATCTTCTTCAGATTCATCATCAATATTGACATTATTATGCATACTTAAGTAAATTCCACAGTTAGCTAAATTATGTGGAGCATCACAAGTAGAGCAATAAAAGAGAAAATCTATTGTTACATTAATAGAAGGAATGGGATTTGGGACAACATCTACATCTTTCTCAGTTTCTCTCTTTTTCCAACCATTCTCATTGTTCCTATTTCTATTACCTTCATCTGAGTTGTGGTTATTATTCCAACCCCTATTGAAATTCCTTCTAAATGGAGGTCTGTTATCTCCTTATTTTTTTTCACCTTGAGAGTGTGAAGATTCTCCATTATTCTCTTTTCCCCTTTCTATTCTTTCTAATCTGTTATTCATTGTATTAAACATCTCTGTCATCTGATTAGCTAATCTTTCCATTGGATCTTGCTCTATTTTTTTCAATAGATTGAATCCTACCTTCTTGGGTTTCTTATCTGACTAATTTAACTCTAAGGAATAAGGCTTCATCTTACCATTGTCTATCATATTTCTTTCAATCTCTATTGCTTTTTCCATACATATATCAATTGTAGTTACTTGTTCTTATCTTAACTCATAATTAAATTCTCCTAGAAATGCATTCTTATAAAAATAGATAGATTGAATATCATTTGGCCTTAAACCAGTAGGGATTTTATTTCTAATCTTGGTAAATCTCCTATTAAAATCACTTACTGATTCATTTTCTTTCTTTTTCATTGTAGCTAATTCTGTTAATAGTGACTATTCGTTCTTCCTTTCACCATATTTCTTTAGAAAACTTTCTTCCATTTCATGAAAATTATGAATAGTGCTAGTTGGAATACTATTAAACCATTCTCTAGCATATTTTTCTAATGTTTGTAAGAATAACCTAAGAACTACATCTTCTTCATTCACTTCCAGACTATCCATAGCATATAAGAAATCTCTGATATGATCTTCCCTAGATACAATATTATTTCCTTGGAATTTAGGTAGGTATTTATGAGCTTTTGTAGGCAAAGGATGTAATACAAAAGGAGGTATCTATTGGTTCTCCATTGATGTAAATTAGGTTGTGGGTTGGCCATGTTTACTATTAGGGTAGTTTTAATAGGAATTACAAAAATAATAGTAGGGGGAGTAATAGTAAAATTATTATCTATAGGAGTAGAATCAAAATTTTCTCTAGAAGTAGGACTTTTAGATGAGGGACTAGAAGTACGAGTCTAAAAAAATACCTCTGGGTTTGAAAATTTTAGAAGTAGCTCTCGAGTGGTTCTTCTTGTTGATGCTAGGACAATCTGCTCCTTTCTTGATTTTCTTGATTTCTTGATTTCTGGGTATCATCTAGTTAAAGTCGCCAACATTGTATGTGTAGAAAGAACAAGATGCTTTGGTCAAGATTGCTTGACATTTATACTCTCAGCCTCACAAGATGTTATACACTCAAGGGATTCTGGGATATGTGATAAAAGAAAATAAAATTATAAACCAACATAACCCATGACCGTTGTATTTGAAAAATTAAAGCATGGGAAAACAAGACTCAAAGAAATTTTAAAAATTAAAAATGTATTTGTTTCCAACACTAAAATATGTGGTATTGTTGCACAGAGATTTTAAAAGTGTTGAAGAGAATTAAAATTTCAGAAAATAATCTATAGATAAAATATAAGTTCATTCCCCGACAATGAGACCATAATCTATTGGAGAAATATATTGTATCCTTAAGAATGTGTCATGCTACAAGAATACTTCTTGATCACAATCAGTATTGCAGACTCTGGTGGATCTACCTCTTTGATTTGGGAAAAGATTATCACACTGACTCTAAATAGACCAAATCGGGTTAGGATACCCCTGAAGTGAACTTATAATATTTCTTTATATGTTCATGTTCATCCAGATAAAAAAGTGTAAAAATTGTTGTTCTTTGACCAAGATTTGCATAACTCTTAAATTGTGCCTTATATTAGATTGATGCCTTATCCATTGCCCATTGTAGCAAGATTTTAAACACATTAATGTATTTAGAAAGAAAGAGAAAGAATATGTTGAGTCAATTATGTTCATTCAAATAATGTAACAAGCATAATTGATTACCAATGAAAGAAAGCATCAATTACACGTTCAAATAATGTAACATGTAAAAGAGACAAACACACAAAATTGAACACAAAGAATTGATAAGGGAAGAAGCCTAAAATTGTATTAATATCAATGATTTTTACAATGAGAGTTAGCTTGAATTTCCATAAAGCTCTTTTTAGATTAATACAATAAGAATTCTCGTTCAAATGATGTAACAAGAATCCTTCACCCTCCCATTCCAATCTGGTAATAGTAAGGCCTCCAAACCTCTGACTTAGTAGCTGGAAATGATCTCAGTTCTTGAGTACTTCCCTATCAAGACCTGCACAAAAATGGGAGGAATAAGAGATGGCAAAGAAGAAAGACACAAGAAAGGAAATACAATGAGAAGACAAGGGCACTCTTAGTATACCTCTAGAAAAATGGCTATGCAAAAATCTTGATCCTTTATTCTAGTTGTAGCAGTCCTTTTTATAGCTTTAGGGAGCCTTAATCTGTTATAACTAGCCTCATCTGAGCCCTCCACTTGTCATCATATCCTTCGCTTGATTGGTTGAGTGTGCTATAGCACAAAAATAGTTATCTTTATCTATTTTATAAAAAACTAGTAATTGGCTAGTCTCTTGGTCAGTTTATCTTCTTTAGTGGTGGACCCAACACTGACTTCTTTAGCGTTGTCTTTTTGTGAACTTTGTCCTTGCTCTAGGTTCTTATCTTGAGCATTTGTGACTGTGGAAACTTTAAGGCTACTTTTCCTTATATATTTTCCTTTATTGATTTCATCTCAAATGTCCTTCACATCCTGGTCAATATACTCCCAAACCTCATCACTAAAAGTCATGGTGAATTTTAGCATGTTCATACTTTTTATGATCTTATTCTTAGTAGTTTTAGACCATTCTTTGTTGTCTTGAGCAAATATGCATAAGTGATTTACAATTTCTACAAGAAAGTTGGTCTATCTAGCCAATTCTTTTTCATTATCAGGATCATAGTTGAAGCTTTTTATTTTATTTATGATTAAGTCTTTGACATTGGCCACTTGTAAGCACTCTTTTAAAGTGAGCTCTGCTTTAGACAACTTTTTATTAATCTTGTTTTCCCATTCGGCCATATTTTTCTCCCAAGCCTGTCTCTGGCCTAACTATTAGAAATATTGAGATCTTTACAAATTACTCAACATATAATATGATTATGCTTCGATTCCATCATCCATTATTCTATGTCCTTCACTATTCTTCAAATATTTGAAATGTGGGATATACTTTGCTCACTCTTTGGTCTAATAAGATAAGTTTCAGATCATCCGTAGTGAGCTTGATCAATTCAATGTTATAGAATATTTCTCTTAGATCTCCCAACTTATCTTGGATTTTGTTTTGCACTTCTCTTTTGAATTTAAATATGAAATTAGAGCAATCAATATTCTTAATTACAATCTGGGGTTCTACCTATAAAGTTATGACCTATGAGTCAGATATTTTCTTCTTTAGGCTATCTATTTTAGCATGCATTTTCTCCTTTTCTGTTTGAATTATTTGCACTTTTATTTTAAACTCCTCATTTTCTTTTAGAATGATTTGTATTGCTTGCTCTTGAATGTGTTTCCCTATTTTTAATATATCTACGAGCTTTCCAAACATCTGCACATCCCCTATTCTTTGATCGATCTGGATAATAATGATATTTTTTGGCCTAGGGATTGTAATTGATGCAACCTGTGATGAAACAACTTGTGCATCTTTGTCTGAACATGTGATGCTCCTAGGGTCTTTCCCTTCCTCCATGGCTTGTAATTATTTTTCATCAAAATCATCAATGGAGATCACCTCCTCTACCTTGACTAGGCTAATGCTTTTCATGCTTTTTGTAATAGGGTTGGCCTCAGTCCTTGCTTTCTTATATTCTAGAGATTTAGAAGGATTGGGCATGCTAACATGATGTTCCCTTAGGAGGGTGGTCAATCCTCCAACCTTTTCAATATTTTTCTATACAAAGGAAGATATTTTTCTCTCCTTGTTATCTATCACCATGGCTTTGGGCATAAACTATGTTCTTTGCATTACTATTTGGAGTTGGTCTTCTTCAGACACTTGGCTCCTAGGGGATATTTGAACAATGGATTGTTCTTGCTAAGAAGAAGTAGAAAAATTTCTTTACCTTTATCTGTTGGCCTTTGTTCTAGAGTTCTGGTCTCAATAGATGTGATTTCAAGAGGCCCTATTTCAATAAGAGTTGTGGTTCTCTTTGGGCTTGTTAAGGCTAATTAAGCTATTTCAGTTGTTGCTTCAGCTAAATGCACTTTGTCCACAAGGATTTCTACTTTTTGGGCATTAGTATTGATAAACTTTAACACTAGATCCTAAAATTCATCTGGCTATATGACTAGAACTATAGGTGCATAGGCCTTGACTGAATTTCTTCTCAAAGATATCAGGTTAGAAAAATAGTCTTCAGGTAATTACATTTAAGTATGACCCCTTCTCTTAATTTCAAATTGATCCTACACATCTTTGAGGAACTTATTTCCTGTAATGGCATCCTATAGGTAATCTCCAAATGAATGAATCTTAAGGTTTACCCAACCAAACTGCATACCTTCTATGGTTACTTGATAATCGCCATGAGGATCATATGACCTCCAACTAAGCTATGAAAAACTATACTTATATATATTCCACATTGCTTTTATCAAGCTAGGGTATCCTCTAAAAATATATGTACCTATTTTACAAGGGAGCTTAAACTAGGGGATCCTCTTTACCTTCTTGTCGACCCTCATTTTGGCTTCTTCTGCTATTTGTCTAGTAATATCTAAGGTAGCTATAGAAAAAGGGCAATATTATGGGAGCATTTTGGGAGGAATCTTGGCCCCATATAGTCTGATGTAAGTGAAATTTTTAGTAATGAAGAAGTCTCCTACTTTATTTTCATTCAAAAAATTTACAATTCCTCTAGGCATCCTACTAGGAGAGTAACCATAGAGGAATTCATGGACTAGGGGTAGAAATCATCCTAGTCAGTGAGCATGGCTAGATCCTCCTTCATGAATCCATGGTAGTCTATCTTGTACATCAGGTGCTTCTGGCACCCCTCCAAGCTCCTTGATTTTGCTCCTTTCTAAATACCTGATAAGCAAATGGACCAATATGGAGTAATGTGTGAACCTAGGTATCACCTCTTTCCCATTCTAATTGGTTGTCTGTAGGGATTTTAGTTCTTCATGCATCCTCTTAATGATGATTTCTTCCCAACGGTACATGGGTGTTTGATATTTTCTATTGCATTGGATTATCAGATAGACTACTTCTTTGGATATTTTGGACAAATCAGGGGTGGCTAGTGCTATATTAATCATGTCTGCATAATCCATAGCCCATGGTTGTAGAACATTTTTCCTAAGAGGCATTTTGTAAGAGACTCCTACATCATACTTGAATAACTTGGGGTAGGAGTCTATGAATAGTACCTGATTAGCTTGAGCCTTTAGCACTATATTATCCAACATCAAATAGGCTTTGTCTAAGTTGAAGATACTTTGGAAGACATCAGGTATGATTTTTATAGAGGGTTTACCATCATATTTTCTAGATTGCTTCTTCTCTAGGTTGTATGCCATTACCAGCCAAGACATCAAGTCTATAAAAAAATAAACTTTGGGATAAGTCAACCTACCTAAGTTGTTAGTCCATTGGTTGCAGTATGCCTTATATTATATCCTATACCTTTGAGCTCGTTTGAAAAGTCCCATGAAAAGGACTAGGTATTTTTGTGGATCTTCTTCTACCAGCTCATAATAATCTATAACTGTGTTATTTGTCTCTCATCTCTAAGCTGAAGTAATTTGTTTGTCAGACCCTGATCCTTGTATGTATTACAATATTTGATTTGTGCTTGCTAGCCTAGGGAGAGACTAGTATGGGCTACTTTCAGTGAGCTTTCTTATGTGGTCAATGATACCTTCAGGAAATGTTGTCTAAGTGATATAAGAAGCCATACTCTTTTCTTTGCTATGTTATGCTTATATTTTATTTTGAGACTGGTGTTCTTTGCCTTTTGTGAACTTTTTTGGTTTTCTTGTATGTTTACTTATAGTGAGTCGAAAGGCTTTCTCGCATGGATTAGCCTTTATGATACCCAACTACCGTCTCTCCTTTTTACCACCCTACATCCACCAACTTATTATTCCCAATAATTCTAATTGTCTTAGTACTGTGTTGTCATGGTGTAATTAGTCCACCTGATTTGAAAATATGTGCCATTGCTTTTCACAAGCGCATATGGGCACATGGTCTCAATACCTCATAATTCCTAAGTTTCTTATTATGTCATTTATAGTCTCTAAAAGGGTACTTTTTATCATTGGATGAGCTTCATAAAATCCAAGCACTTGTTAGTGAAAAAAAAATCAAATATGAACATTTTTGCTTGTCGGGGCTTACAATTTCATTATAGGAAAAGGTGTCTTCCTCATCTTTTTCTTTCATTTTCAAATAATTCTTTCTACTATGAATCTAATTTAGAGTATTTTTATTGGCCTTTCGACCTTCTACAATTCTGTCAACTCTGATAGTCTGCAATGGTATCAGATTTACCGAGATCGTGCAATAATAAGACAAATATTTTTTGTGCCTTTGATTTCAATGGTTGTAGATCTGGGCCATTGATTTGTTGGATCTAATTCTACACCATCAGATCTAGGGTAGATAAGACAAAAGCATTTTCTTAACTTGAGGGAGACTATGTTAACTCTTGGACCATAGGCTCTCCCTCCATGCTATTGATCCATGGGCTCCTCCTCCTAGCCATTCATATTTTTGCAAATAGGACAAGAGACTTTTTAGACTATCATTAATTATTAGAATGCAAGCTCCCCTTCACTCCGTTGATTTACTAGCCCTTCCTCCTAACCATTAGATCTGACTAAGTTTCTTGATGTTTATCTAAAGGGGGTACATAAACATAAGAAAAAAGGGGAGTAACTTTGAGGAGATTGTTTAGACAATATGGATGGCTTAAGGTATGTTATGCAAAGGTTCAAGTTTCTGGTGGGGGATGAAAGAAATGTGTTATTCTAGTCCTTATGAGTTATGAGGGCTCACGTAGTGATGAGGGTTAGACCTTTGAATGACTTTATAATTTCTCATGGATTAGCTTTATAACCTTAAGAGATGAATGTATATAAATGACTTTGTATAACATGGGCTAAGATTGAGGTGTTTTAATTTTTAAGTTATATTTTGGGCTTCTTAGTTTTATTGATCATTGGTCCTAGCTATTGATCTCTCGGTCCGACGTCTACATTGTCAGATTTGAGTGCATATAATCCAAACACCTTTGACTTAGTCGTGGTCACGTAGATTCTTCTTCTTTGTTGGATATGTTAGAGTAAATATTCCATTACTTGGGATATTACCTATATTCCTAGGGTAGATTAGTTTATTTTACATTTACTTTCTACCTAAGTTAGATATTCGATAAATATTTCTATTTATCGAATATTATATTGTTAGTATTGTTAGTGCTAATTATTCATTGTTAGCGTGATTAGAGTGATAGGTTAGTAGTTAGCATAGATTAACGTGATTTGGGGAGATATTATTCTCACCCATCTAATGGCTATTCTAAGCCTAAGTTGCACTATATATTTCAATGAATAATCAATAGAATGGAAATAGATTTCTGATTCTAATATGGTGTCAAAATGGGATTGACCTCGCTTTGATTGGTGTGAGGACCCCTGATCCTACAATCTCGCTATGAAAATTCTCTCACAAGCCTAAACCAGATCAAGGATCTTTAAATCTAAGATCTAATGAATCCCTGCATGAGATTGGACTCTGGAGGCTGACGTGACACAAGATCTAATGAGCACAGATTTTGGAAGCACATGTTGCCTTGTTCTTTGATGTCATTTTGCACAAAACAATTGGACTCTGGAGGCTGACGTGACACAAGATCTAACGAGCACAGATTTTGGAAGCACATGTTGCCTTGTTCTTTGATGTCATTTTGCACATAACATTTTGTGCTAAATTTGATAGTAAATTCCTGGATGGAAATTCGAAGAAGTTATGGTATTGTGATGTATCAGTTTGAGGGTCTCTGATAGCATGCTACACATCTGTCAGGACATGTGTGTGATTCTTTGAATGTGCAATAATGATCTAGACCTCCTGTTGGAGGCTCTAACTTAAGGATCTAACAACTCTTGATCTTGTCTAGACGAGACATGGATAAACTAACTTTGTTGATGTGGACCAGTAAGTGGCATGGCATGACATATCGTGACACAAGGGAACTCTTAGGTGAAGTGTTGAATTATAAGCATTGGACTCTTTGGCAAACTGATTAAGAGGTAGACATACAAGGACTACACCATCATGAGGCAGTTATCATCATATTTGTGTGATACTCATTTTAAATGACAAATGATGTCTGATGTCCCTCATGTGGGACTAAATACACACAACATTTAATATTTCCCATTTATCCATGATATCATCCAACTCTTTTCACTTGGTTTTGTATTTCAGTGCCATTGTAGATCGATTATCAACCCTAAATGCTTTCCTCCTTCAAGATAAATTCACGCACGATGGAGTTTTTAAACTATTCAGGCTTGCTACCATGGAGGCCTAGACTGTGTTATTGTTTCAACTTATAGCATACACTTGAATAATTCCACTAATATTTTTTTTGTAGGTTTCAGTCTTGTATGTTTGCATCATCGTACATAGAAGTTTTAGCAATTTGTAGCCCATCTAGTCATCGTTCACTGCCAGGATTTGATCGTCGCTCAACCATGTGTCATTTTGTGCATCTGGCGGTAGATACGTCAATGACGATCATCAAATTTCAATAAGAAATCCCTGTTTTACCTCAATGTGCAGACCCCAAGAGTTGTTACATGATCGTGTCAAGGAGGACACCTGTTGCTACATAGTTGCCTAGATTAATTTTGTAGGCTCTTTTCTGGTAGATGAATTGCAGGCTTGCAGATTCGTCGATAGATCTATTCAATTTTTTAGCATAGAGGGTTTCCTTTAGTAGTATCCATCTTTATGGACGTTAATTTTTCTGGTTTGAATACCTATAGGTTTCAAAAATATTTATGGAGGAGATCAAACTTTTAGTTATCAACTCTGATTTTATTTTCGCCTATGGAATGCATATTTAAGCCTGACTATAAGCAATCTTTGATAGAAGGATAAAAAGGCTATTTATGTGGTGAATATTGTTGATGATGTGATGATCTCACACTAGTGCACACCATTGCCGAACTCAAATTCACAACAATGCACATGGATTTTTTTGACAAGTCAATAAAACTAGGTTGTTGCTATTTTAAGACCTGTCGAGGTAGGTAGCCCGGTTGGTCATTGATCGGGCACTAAGGTGGTGTAACTCAGAGGTCACAAGTTCAATACCTGTCGGCCCCAAAAATAAAAGGGTAACAATTTTACACCAAGATTTTCTAAAAAAATTAATTTTTATTTTTATTTTAAATTAATTTATTTTAATTTAATTTAAAATAAATTTAAGCTTGATTTTTGACACAAATTGGGCCTTATTATTTGACAAATTTGTAACACTCAACTTGAGTGTATTTTGCAAACATAACCTAAAAGGAAAAATTATACAAGCCCAAGAGGCTTCATTGATGCAATTTTTTGCACTAAGGGGGGATAATCATTTTTTTCTCCATCAAAGCTAATTTTGCAAAAAGGGGGGAACAAGTTGTAAAGGTGCATTTTCAGCAATGACCAACACCTTAGCCACCCTAGTCATTTATTTTTCAAAATTTCATTGTAATAGGTGCATTTTTGATAGAGACCGACACCTTCAAAGGATGGGTAGATCAAAGAATAAAAATGCCCCAACACCAACTGATAGTGTTGCTACATTAGTTAAAGGTCCTTACTTTCCACCAGAGATTGAATGGATGGATTTTTATGAGGATGGTACATTTTTCACACAACAAAATGGTGTATATGCCATACTCGATGATTCTGTGTCTTGTGAATACATTCAGACAAATGGTGTTCTAATCCCTATTGGCATTGTAAGGGCAATATACATGTCATTGGTTGCACTTGACATTGCCCAAAGTAAAACAAAAAGGGACATTAGTGAGGAACCAAAGGTCAAGCTTCAAATGGTCAATGCTTGTTGTGACACAAGTGACCTAAAGCCCATTGTGGCCAATGCTTGTTGTGATACAAGCGATCTCTTACCTTCAAAGGTAGATATCATTTGTAGCACAGGTGATCTCATTACAAGAGAAATTTTTTCTTATGACACCAGTGACTTAAAAGCTAAAAATCCTAAAAATGAGCTCCATAATCTCATCAATAGTGACAAATGTCATATTGTTAAAATCATTGATGAAGATGATGAAATAGGGTGTTTTAAAAAAAACACCAAAGGATTTGGATCCAAATTGAAGAATAAAATGGGTTTCAATAGTGAGAGATTAGGTAAACATGAACAAGGCATTAAAACTCCTATAATGCCAAATGTCAGGCCAAATAATGAAGGCCTTGGCTATGATGGACAAGCAAGTACCAATAAAACCATGTTTGTAAAACCTAAATCTCTTACAACTCCTACAAAGCATTGTTGTAGTCATTGTGAAAAACAGGACATGTAGCAGCTAGGTATTGGAAACTACATCCTTGTGACTCATGTGGATGTACAAATCACTCTTCTTCAAGTTGTTGGTACAAAGTGAAAATGACCAACAAGGTTCATATTGATTGTGGATGGCCAAATTTCACACAATGGACCAATATGAAAGCAATATTGTATGGCTTCTACCGAAAATGTAAAACCTATGGTGGACCCAGAGGCAGATCCAGTGACAGATCGAGTGGATGTCCTAGAGGTAATAACCCAAAGACAAACCTAAAGATAGACCTAGTGATAAAGTTCTAGAGGTAAATCTATAGGCAGATCTAGAGGTAATGATCGAGAGGCAGATTCATAGGCAGATCCAGAGATATATCCAGAGGTACTCATCTAGAGGTACACTTAGAGATAGATCCAAAGCCAGAGCCATGAGTCAAAGCATATGCTAGAGCAAGAGCCAATATTCTTTCATTTCTCTTCTTCTTCACTGTATTGGGACAGTTATATATATTACCCAAATAATGTAATAAGGGGGGATGTTAGAGTAAATATTCCATTACTTGGGATATTACCTATATTCCATTAGGGTAGATTAGTTTATTTTACATTTACTTTCATCCTAAGTTAGATTTTCGATAAATATTTCTATTTATCAAATATTACATTGTTATCATGATTAGAGTGATAGATTAGTAGTTAGCATAGATTAGCATGATTTGGGGAGATATTATTCTCACCCATCTAATGGCTATTCTAATCCTAAGTTGCACTATACATTTCAATTAATAATCAATAGAATGACAATGGTTTTTCAATTATAATGTAAGCTCCCCCTTCACGCCATTGATTTACCAGCCCTTCCTCCTAACCGTTATATCTGACTATGTTGCTTGATGTTTATCTAAAGGGGGTATATAGACATAAGAAATAGGGGGGTAACTTTGAGGATTTTTTATACAATATGAATGACTTAATGTATGTTATGCAAAGGTCCAAGTTTTTGGAGGGGGGCGAAAGAAATACATTATTCTAGTCCTTATGAGTTGTGAGGGATCACATGGTGATGAGGGTTAGACCTTTGAATTACTTTATAATTTCTCATGGTTTAGCTTTATAACCTTAAGAGATGAATGTATATAAATGACTTTGGATAACGTGGGCTAATATTAAGGTGTTTTAATTTTTAAGTTATATTTTGGGCTTCTTAGTTTTACCGATCATTGGTCCTAGCTATTGATCTCTCAGTTCGACATCTGCATTGTCAGATTTGAGTGCATATAATACAAAAATATTTGACTTAGTCATGGTCATATAGATTCTTCTTTTTTTTGGCTACCCCTCCATGTCATCGAATCTGTAGGCCTTGTTTTTGCACAGTTAGATCCGAGCGTAGATAAGACAAAGTGCCTAGACAATATTGTTAACCTTTGGAATGCAGGCCACCCCTTTGTGCCATCGAATATTTTGGCCCTATTATTGGTCATTATATCTATTTGAATAATACAAGGAACTTGTGTGCTCTTCATTTGTTGATTGGTTATTATTTTGAGTCATATATTTACGGGCTCTACTTCTGCTACCATTGGATCTCTTTGAATACGACAAAACATTTTGACCTCATTTAATACTATTGTTATCTTTTTTATTATAGGCTATCCCTCTACACCATAGATTTTTGGGTCCTGCCTCCTAAATGTCAAATCTTCCTTAATGCAATAAGAAACCTGCAGTGAATATAATGTAGAATATTTTGACTTCAATAGGGGAACACTTTTATCTTTCATATTGTAGGCTGCACCTCTATGCCATTTATTTCCTGGTCCTACCTCTACATCATTGAATCTAATGAATGACATAAGAAACCTCCAAGAACCTTAGGTAAAAATAAGACAAAGCACTCTTTCAATCTATCCTTAATTTTTGGACCTTAGGTTGCCCCTTTATGTCATCAAATCCCTCGATCTTGTCTCCTAGCTGTTAATCTCAATGCAAATAGGAAAAAAACACTTTTACCTTAGTGGGAGAATATGGTTATTTTTTGGATCGTAGGTTGATACTCTAAGTCATTTATGTGTCGGTACTGCTTCCTAACTATCTGATATTTTGGATTAGATAAGAAAGTTGCACAAAACTTAAGGGGGAGAGAAGAATAGCATAAAAAATAATTAGCATCATCCCTAAGGCTATGGCTACAAGGGGATGGAGATATTTATACTTAGGACTTAGGGAGCGATACCTTAGGAAAAACTGAAAGTAAGGACTTAGGTTGATCCTCTAAGTCATTTATGTGTCGGTCCTTCCTCCTAATTGTCTAATATTTTGGATTAGATAAGAAAGTTGTGCAAACCTTAAGGGGGGAGAAGAATAGCATCAAAAATAATTAGCATCATCCTTAAGGCTAGGGCTACAAGGGGGAGTGAGATATTTATACTTAGGACTTAGGTAGCGAGACCTTAGGAAAAATTGGACTTTAGATAAAAAAAATGGGGGAAATATTTAGTTCATGTGTCGTGAACTTTAGGCACTTGGGGTGAATGATTTTTTTGAATACTTTTAAGGCATGACTTATGGTAATATAGGATGCCAAGAAGGGGAAATAATATATGTGTGGGGCCTAAGATCTACAATTTATGACTTGGAAAAAAAATTGCAGAACTTATATTTAAGGGTTTATGAAAGGGAGACTATGAATGGAGGCCGATATTTGAATAATGTATTTTTTGATGATGACCTAAGGCTTAGGGAATGTAAAATATATTTGGTGAACCTTAGACCTTGGAAAAAATTGATGGGTGATGGTTATGAAATTTTCCAAGGTGACCTTAGGGACTATGGGGGAATAATGGATGGATGATGTTTGGGAATATTTTTGGTGATGGTCTTAGGGACTAAAAATTTAACATTGAAGGACTAAGACTCATGAAATTTACAAAAAAATAAAACCTTGAGTACCTACTCGAGAACAAATATACTTTGAGTTTTGGACATGACCATAACAAAGGAACACTTTTGAAGTGTTTTCCACTAGCCTTATTTCAAAATATTGATAGCCAATTTATTTTTGACTCGATAAAAACACCTAAACTTAGGACTTATAAGACCCTCCAAAATTTTGAAATTAGGGGTCAATCTTAAGTTATATTTTGAGGATCCAATAGGGGGATTTTTTCCAAACCAAATAAGATTTTCCAACCATCCTTTGTAGATCTTAGCTTAGATGTGGTGATAACACATGTTTTTGTTCACAAAAATCACATAAGGGTTAAATATAATTCTAGGTTCGCATATATTTGTCATGACTTTCCTCATAGTTATACTCATCCAACAACCTATAACTAAGGTTTGAAGGTGAAATCATTCATTAATCAATTTATATCAAATATTAAGTGGCAATTAACCTTTTTCAAGCTTAATAAATACTAAGTATTTAACTTGTTTTATATTATAAGAAATTATTACTATATTTAATGATTTTAACACATGGTTACTATGAATAAATTTGATGGCATTTGAAAATTCCAAATTAAATATATAGTTCTTTCAATTTTAATTTTAAAAATAATTTATTTATTTATTGTTGGAGAAAAAGAGGTTGTGCATAGGTCCCCTACCCTTGACAAATTACAACTCTCTCCTTTAGAGTTTAAGAGTTTACAAATAGACTCAATTATCATCTCAATTGAATTGGTATAACTAGATACCTGTATCACTCCAAATTTTTTGCATCCTTACCTTCAGGCTATAGGATCCGCACCCGAAAGGGGGATGCGAGAAGGATGGGACAATACCTCATGTCGAGAGGCCCTTTGAAGGTCACGCCTCTCGGGGGAGGGGTATAAGGGTGAATTTTTGATGGATGGTGGGTTCACCAGGAAACTTTTGAGTGGCAGTTTCCATGCCTAGGTTGAGAATGGTTTTGATGTGTTCATTTTGTGCTTTAATCATTCATATCCTAGGTTTTGCCAAGATGAATCTAAGCTATTCTATATGCCAATGCTGATTTATATGAATACAAAAAACATGAATAAATGCTAAACACAGAAAGTATGCTAATAAGATAGAATATACCTGATTTCGGATGTCTGATGCAGATTCTGAGTTTTGCAGAAGTCCAAATCGTCTCAAATCGTACGTAATCATCTGAAATGTCATAGAATCATCTCAGATCTCAGTCGGTCATCTGAGATCAGATGAGATCATCATCGATCTGATGAATTCGTCAGACGAATTCGTCAGAAACCTGTAGTCACAGAGACAGATACCAAAAACCAAAAATACAACTGCAAAAGCAAGGGGAAATGATAGAAATGATAGTAAATTTGCCTAAATGATAGATCCAGATAATGATTAAAGGAAAATGTGTTACTTTAATAATTTATTTTAACTTTAGCATGCATCTATACTAAATGAGGTGAACTCCAGGATGCAGGAATAAAATAAACCAAGCTAATGCATAAGAAAATGAAGAGAAAAGATAAGAAAATGCAAACTTCGGGCTCTGATTGCCCCCAATCTGGACTCCAGTTAGGATCACCTCCAATCGTACGAGATCATCGCCGATCCTCGACAGGATTGTCCGAAATCATCTGGAATCGCCTTCGACGATCCGAGCTTGCTTCGGCTGAAAAACAATAGAATTCCTGCAAGAAAACTTGAAATACAGAACGCAAACGATGGTGCGAGGATGTTCTAATGCATAAGGAACTAAATTTGTAGGGAAATCAGTCAGCTAGGGGGTTCAGGGGGATAAACTGAGAAAATCCCAGTTTATATAGGATTAGGGAGAGGTTAGGAGGTTGGAGATCATCCCAATTTGGGAGATCTCCAACGGGGGAGACTCTAACCGCGCAGACACGCTTTCTGCCCAAGTTAGAGAAGCTGTTGAAACAGAAGCTAATTATGAAAATTTGGTTTTGGGACGAAATCGTCTGGACGTTCTGTTCCAGATGAATTCGTCAGATCTGGGATGATTTCGTCTGATCGGCGACGATATCGTCCAATGGTCAAAACAAATCCTAAAAATGGCACGAAAAACAAGGGGAGTGGGTAACGGGCGATTTTGGGTTAAAATTCAAATTTTTATCTTTTTACTAAGGTTTAACTGCGCCAATTTTAGGGTGCTACATTTTGCCCCCTCTTTAGCGAATTTTCTGAAGAAAAATGCGTTAAAGACGAGTTCTTCCCATTTTACGAGAAAGAAAAAATTTACTCAATTTTCTAGATGACGATTCTAGGTCGAATCGTATGACTGCTGACTATGGTGCCCCCTCCGTGTTTTTACCCAAATCGAACGTTTGAGGTAAAAGCGCGAAAAAGCAAAATTTAAAAAAATGAAAAAAGTTGTTTTTAAATAAAATTAAGAAAAATAGGGAAAACCCTAATTCCTTTTACTATTCATTTTTTATTGTTTTAGAGCTCTGTAGACAAAATGGTTGAGACAACGCACAGATCGACAGAGGTCCGACGCGGGCTACGGGTAAGGATCTAATCCTAGTGAATGATGTTTGAATTTGTTTTGTGCAATTTTTTGTTTTAAATTTTGACTGTTTGGGGCATCGCGGCCGTTTTTAGGCCGTCGATGACGTCGGGACGAAATCGTCCCTATTTCATCGAAATCGTCTCTAGATCGTCGATTTCATCTGAGGGCGAAATCGACGAACTAGGGGCGATCTCGTTCAACAAGGGGCGATCCCCAAGTTGCGAAATAGAAGATGATTTCATCCTACAAAGGATGATTTTACCCAATTTAGGATGATATCGTCCAATAGTGGACGATATCATCATTTGATGAAATTAAGCTTGTTTGAATTGCATTTAATTGATTTTAATAATTGGTTTATTAATGAATTTTGTTGTTTTATTGTTTGTTTTGTAGAGGGGATTACTAAAGAGTCGAGAGTGGAAATACGGGGGCTGAGAGATGACATAGCCATGCTCGACCAGGCGGAGCGCGACCGACTAGCATAGGTCGGTTTGCAGCATGTGGCAGAGATGCCACAAGTACCGATGGACATGGGGCTATTGATAGCCCTAGCAGAGAGGTGGTATCCGGGGTCGTCCTGCTTTCGGTTACCGACAGGGGAGATGGCTCCCACACTAGAGGATGTATGGAGGATCTTGAGGATCCCCATACAGGGACGACTGATGACTCCTATGGCCAATCAGGGCCAGGCGATGATGAGGCTGAGCGGAGACCCGAGCTTCACCCTGGAGAAGGGCGAAGTGAACATCGAGTCTCTAAGGTAGATGCCTAGGGCATCTAGGTTGACTCGAGTTTTGGTCGAGATAGTGGGTGGCTTACTGCTGTGCCACCAGAGCGGGTGCAGATTACCCTGGCTCCTATCAGATGTGGTCTACGACATGAGAGACCATGGGTACAGATATTCATGGGGCAGCTTTGTACTATGCCACTTGTATAGGATCCTACATGGGGTCGTATACAAGGGAGGCCAATGTCTGGTTGTGACATCACTACTATAGGTTTGGTGTTGGGAGCACATCATGGTGCGGAGGCCGATAGGGCTCCCACTGACAAGGGTTGACCGGGAGAGGCCCCGAGTTTTCTATTGGTGGTTACAGAGGGGGTCACAGTGGCGGATAGATCTCCCGATGTCACGGAGGTTGCTAGATGACCTCATCCCAGACCAGATCACCTGGAGGCCATGGAGGGAGCATCCAGGGTGGGCAGAGGATGGGCAGGAGCTGGCTCACATCAGGCGAGTCTGTTGGCTAAGGATGGAGCGAGGAGAGGTAGAGCTCCACCGCTACGACCAAGTTTTGTGGTAGTTCGGTCTTCAGTAGGGGATCCCTTCTCTTAGGGATTACGAGTACTCCCGGACTATTTGGGATAGTACTACACTGAGCGGGGCTCCAGACATGCAACGATTCTGGAGCTAGGATGCAGATGATGCCCCCATCCAACCAGTGGATGGTGACGACGCTAGGGTTGCCGATGGATACGATGCCTGGTACAGGCATCCGCCCTCCTCGGATGACGAGGGCATAGGGTCCGGTGCATGCCATTGTGCGATGGATGGGGAGGCGGCGCCAGGCTGCTATTGAGGCAGCACGGGGTCACGATGGGAGAGAGCAACGGTGGTCTCCATAGGAGAGATGCCAGAGGATGCCACAGGCTCCGTAGAGACCGCAGCGGATAGGGAGGAGGGAGGAGGGATTCCCTTCTCAGTAGGGGGAGAGGCCACCATCGCCCGATAAGGGCAAGGGTATCAAGGTGGGGGAGAGCAGCGAGATGGTGGCTCTCCGAGTGGAGAATGCCCACCTCCGGGCTCAGGTGCAGACACTTCAGGATGAGGCTACATGGCTCAGGGCTCAGAGCGAAGGGGCGAGCACTCGAGATCTGGCATGGGCTATTGCTCAGACCACGTTCTACCAGGGGTTGTACTATCATGTGGTCCCAGAGGGGAAGAGGATACCATTGCCAGCCCCCATTGCAGAGCCGGTCATGATGGGATCATCGAGGACATCCTCACGATCGATGATGAGGACCCGGGACACAGCCCGGACCTCTATGGGACCACCTCCTCCACCTTAGGGCGGGAGAGGAGACGAGGCTGAGAGCTCGAGGGCTTCTCGAGGCTAGCTGCTATAGAGTGCATATTGATTGTATTATTACTACTTTTTGATGGGATTGAGTATGCCAGGGTATTGATTGTGGCGTACCAATCTAGATGATGTACATAATTGATTGATATATATAGATTATCTTTTTGATGATATGACTTGTGTATATGTTGTATGATGCTTTAATATTTGAATTTTGTTGATTGATTATTCATGTAATTATGTCATTTGGAAATAAATTATAATTTTTATGTCATGGCATAAAATTTAAATGAAATAATCTGATGTAAACAAATTGGTTGTTTTGGTGGTGTGTTTTGATGAAACATAAAAAGGGACTTCTAACAATAATTTCAAAGGACATTGTCACTGTTATAGACCATTTCATGGAGTCACCGCTCGCTAGGTCGTCAAGCTAATCCCAGTATAGAAATATTGCTAAAATTAAAAGAGTGCTTAAGAGACTGTCTTAAGACTTTGTGTTGTGATGATGAAAAATGATGATGATGATGATGTGTTTTCAGATTTTCATAAAAATATTATGCCTGAAATATTAAAGAAATATGATTTTTGCTAGGCATAAAATTCCTAAGTATGATAAAATTTTTGAATAAGTCCCTAGGAACTATACCATCATTGCAAAATTAAATGTTGACATAATGACATAAAATAGAAAAATTTGCGTTCTTTTTAAAGCACAATTGGGTAACATAATGATGTAAGCCATAAGTTTTTATGAATTTAAAATAAATGGGAAATAAAATAAGAACAATGGTTTGCGCTAGGCATAGAATTATAGGTACATACTTATACCATCATCGCGAAATCCAAAAAAGAATTTGATATTTTAGTTTTATTGCATGATTGATTTTTGAGATAAACAGAACAAAATAATATATAAACATGACTTTATTTACTAGGTTTTTGAAGATGTTTGTGAAAAAAAAATTTTGGATTTGTGGAAAGAAATATATTTAATTGTTTTTATGCTAAGCAAATGTTCTTAAATAAGAAGATGAAATGGTTCTAAAAGAATTGCAGAGATATTTTAAATTATCTTAAAGACAAAATGTAGATTTATAAGGAACCCTCATGTGTAAATGTGAGTTCATTACCGATCTTGATTTATCATAATGATACAAAATCTCTCAAATACAAATGTGTGTGCAATTGTATTGTTCATTCACCAATTTTGAGCAAGATAATTTGATACAAGTAATTTGAATTAACCAAATGAGTGTTCGTTGCCCATGATTTATATGCAAGTAACCGTACCAGACTACTATGTAAGTTAGGTCATCAAGAGCTAGCTAATCCATAAGCCGACATAGGTCTATACAAAAGAAGGTCGCTAATGTGATAGACATATCACCACGCTAGGGATTACCCAAGGCCAAGCGGGTTGGGCACAAACCACCTGTTATGGGGCTTACCTCACAGTTTTCGAATAATTGAGAATTCCAGGGATTCAAGCTCATTCACCCTTCTTTTCTTTTCAAGGGGTAGGGAAAGGGATTTTATTGCTTTTTTCTTTTGCTTTTCTCTTGCTTCTTTTTTTTTTTTTTTGTATTGTTGCTTGGAACTGAGATAATGCTGAAATATTGCTGCGATGGTACAAAATAATATTTTCTTTTTCTCATTTTCTTTGACTTTTCTTTTTCTTCCTATGCTAGGGATACTTGCTCGGATTGGCTGTAGAGCAAGGGATTTTTATTCTGGGCAGGGGTGAGCTTGTCCTTTTGTCAATTCTCAAAGATTCTAGACCATGTGCATGATAGGATAGCAAGGGAAATTTTTCGCTCAAGAAACCATTTCTACTATGTAGCATCATATCGAATTTGCAATGAAATCATTTTAATGTGAAGAGATATACTTGGTTCAAGTAAATAACAAGATCAGTTCTCTATGCTCAAAAACTTTATTTAATTCAACTGTGGATTTTGATATAAGAGAGATTAATAATCATACCAAATAAAATCAAGATATTTATTCATGTGAGTGTGAAAGTGCGGGATTCCAAATAAATGCTAATTTATCCAAAATAATTGAAAATATAATTGCAATACTTCAAGAATTGACAGGGACGAAAATAAAAGATGTTTTTTGAAGATTTTGATGATTTTGAAGTTTTTATATTTTGATTTTAATTTATAAATGGAAAGAATAAATACTATTACTATTTTTTTTTTTTGAAATTTTTATATGGATGACGACAATGAAACAATATGCAAAAGAAGAATATATACAATGATGAAATGACCAGATGTTATGCATAATAGCGCTTAAGATGCATAATGTTCATAGGTTCTTTAAGATCTTTACCATCTAAGGTAGCTAATCGGTATGCTCCTGAGCCAAATTTAGCAGTGATGACATATGGCCCAAGCCAGTTAGGTTCAAATTTACCTTTAAGATCTTTAGTTGCATTAGTATTTTTTTGATTTTCTTTTAAGACAAGGTCGCCGATCTCAAAGGATCGATGATGAACTTTCTTGAGGTATGCTCGTTTAAGCTTGTTTTGGTAGGCACGAAGATGTTCCAAAGCATTGATGCGCTTCTCATCTAGGAGTTCCAGCTGACTAAGTCTGCCAGCACGATATTCATCTCCTACTTCAATATCTTGAAGTAGCAGAGCCAAAGAAGGAACTTCTAATTCAAAGGGAAAAACTGCTTCAGCGCCATAGACCAAAACAAAAGGTGAAGTGCCCGTGGGAGTGCGAACACTAGTTCGATAAGCCCACAAAGTAGGATATAATTGGATGTGCCAATCTCGGCCAGATTTATTGACCAGTATTTTGAGGATTTTGATTAATGTTTTATTAGATGCTTCTACTTGGCCATTACCCTGAGGATAATAGGGAGTGGACCAACGATGTTGAATTTTATATTTTTGACATAATTTCTTGACATCTTTATTTTTGAAACAAGTTCCATTATCTGAGATGAGATTTGCAAGAATTCTGAACCTACAAATAATTTGATTAAAAATAAATTTGGAAACTTGGGTTCCAGTGCAAGAAGCTAAGGGCATAGCTTCAACCCACTTCGTGAAATACTCGGTGGTGGTTATGATGAATTTGTGTCCATCAAATGACACAGGGTTGATTTTTCCAATGATGTCTAAGCCCCATTTTGAAAAGGGCCAAGGAGATGAAATAGCCTATAGCTCTTGTGCAGGTGCATGGACAAGGTCAACATGTTTCTGGCACTTGTCGCAATGGCGCACATAATCATGTGCATCATTCTCCATGGTAGGCCAAAAATATCCTATCCTAAGGAGCTTCTTAGCAATGGCACTACCACTGAAATGTCCCCCACAAGATCCATCGTGGGCTTCACTCAAAGCTGATCTAGATTCTTCTAGATTCAAACATCTCAATAGGATGCCTTCAAAAGATCTCCTATACAATGTATTGCCAATAATTACGAAGTGACTTGCTCGTCTACGTAATAACCGACGTTGGTTGCTATTACAACCTTCAGGGAAGGTCCCATTTTGAAGAAAATTAAATATATCAGTGTACCAAGGTTCAGGAGTAGTTTCGTTGATTAGAAACACATCCAAAGGTTCTAAGCATGATTTATTTGAAGTGGGTTCCTGGAGTCGACGAATAATGATGGTAGCATATTCGTCATCTAACTCCAAGGGCAAAAGAGATGCAGCTGCAGCCATAGCGTCAACCGCACGGTTGCTAGTTCGAGGAATAGCTTCCAAGGTAACTTGATCAAATAAAGATAATAATTGTAAGACATATGCTTTATATGGATGTAATTTATCATCTCTGGTCTGATAAACATCATTGATTTGATTTATGACAAGTTGAGAATCACCAAAAACTAATAAATTTTTAATTTTTAGTGCCAAGGCAGCCCGTAATCCAAGGATTAGAGCCTCATATTCAGCAGTGTTATTAGTGCAAGCAAATGTTAATTTGAAGGACAGAGGTATAAGATGTTTCTACGGAGATATTAAAATAATACCTGCACCAGCCCCACTCATGCATCGGGCTCCATCAAAGTATAAGGACCATTGCTCTGGATGGTCTGCCTCTAGTTTAAGGCATTCATCGGGAAACGCAATGATGAGGGGATGGGTAGACTCTAAGGGTGCAGCAGCTAATTGATCAGCTATGATTTGACCCTTAACAGACTTCTATCCTATAAATGTGAGTTCAAACTCGCTTAGCGCAAGAACCCACTTTGCTGTGCGACCAGATAAATAAGGTCGACTCATGAGATATCGCAAAGGGTCGAATTTAGCAATAACATACGTTTTTTGATTGAGCATATAATGGCGTAATTTTTGTGTAGAAAATATGACTGTGAGACATAACTTTTCTAATACTGTATAGCGAGTTTCATAACTGATTAAGGTTCGGCTAATGTAATAATTAGCACGTTCTTTCTTCTCATCGTCAAGTTGAGCTAACATAGCTCCTAAGGCAAAATCTGAAGCAAAAATATACAAGATAAATGGGTGATCAGATCTAGGTGGTGAAAGCACAGGAGGGTTAAGGAGATATTGTTTGAGGAGGTCAAATGCTTCCTGACATTCGTCATCCCAATGAAAAGAGACATCTTTCTTAAGAATCTTAAGAAAGGGTCCTATTTTGTTCACCAACTTATCGACAAAGCGACGAATAGCTTGAAGTTTACCTTGTAGACTTCGTAATTTAGATATATTTGTGGGTGCGGGCATATCAGTGATAGCCATGATCTTGAAAGGGTCAATTTTGATGCCACGTAAAGAAACTATAACCCCTAATAATTTACCGAACTTAACTCCGAATATACATTTAGCTGGATTCAGTCGGATAAGATATTCCCTTAACCGATCAAAGACTTTTCTCAAGTCATCTAAATGATCATCTTCTTTGATGGAACGAGCTATAATATCATCTACATAATCATGTAGAATATCATGCATCATATCGTGAAAGATATAAGTCATGGCTCGTTGATATGTTGCACCTACATTCTTCAAACCGAATGGCATCACTTTCCAACAAAAGGTTCCCCAAGGGGTAATAAAGGTTGTTTTAGCCTGATCTTCAGGAGCTATCCTGATCTGATTATAACCAGAGAATCCATCCATTAGGGATATCATTCCACTCCCAGCAGTAAAATCAATGATCTGATCCATGTTGGGAAGAGGAAAATCGTCTTTAGGGCATGCAGCATTAATATCTCTAAAGTCTATGCAAACCCTAACTTTGGTGGCTTCTTTCTTAGTTACTGGAACTACATTCGAGATCCATTCAGCATAATCAATGGCTTGTATAAAAATAACCTTCAAGAGCTTTTCTAATTCCCCTTTGACTAGTAAAGCCACTTTAGGATGCATTTTTCTAAGTTTCTGTTTAACAGGTTTAGCATCCGGATGGACTACTAGGTGATGCATAACTACAGAAGGGTCTAAACCTGGCATATCTTCATATGTCCAAGCAAAGACATCCTCATAGTCTTTAAGAAATGCAATGTATTTATCTTGTTTTTCTTGACTTAATTCTGATCCAATGTTGATTATGTGAGGGTTATCGTTGGTTCCAATGTTAATTTTTATGACATTCTCTACTTCCATGTGTAGATCTCTCTCAAAATTAGGTGGGGCGGGTGAAACGCCCAATTCTTGTAATTCTTCCAAGGTTAGCTTGGATAATTCGTCTTGAGGAGTCGTGGCCTCAAGTTGGGCTATACTAGGTATAGAGCCATCGAAATAAAATCCATTATGTAATAATTCCTCAATGGAGACATCATGGAAAATATCTCCCTCCAACTCATCGTCGGATTCAGCGATCATCTGAGGGTAAGCTATGGAGAGCATATTACACGTAAATGACTTATTTATTAAATGCAAAGGATCGCGTTCATCCAAATAATCTTGGTAAGATATGAGATGGTCATCATCCTCGAATGGGAAGGGCTGACCTTTACTAGGAAATAGGCCCACACCACATCGGGCGGGCCATGGTTCTACCTCAAAAGGTTCTTTCATACCATTTTGGGAAGGTCCCAAACCTTTCCCTTTATATCCCAATTTAAGCATTATAGGCTTAGCTTTAATATACTCATTAGCAAAATAACATCGAGCATATCCATCATAATGTGTCTTGATGTTTCTAGGTATTCTTCCCCGAGTCATATCCCTTATAAATAAAAGTGCAACTCCCAACTTGGTAAATACTTCCCATAGGTTGTGGGAGACCCAAGGTGCGAGGAGAGGGTGGCAATTTATTTAAAATAAGGGAATCTTGCATAGCAACATTTGTTTTTTCTGATATAAGAATTTTAGATAAATCGGGTAAGAGCTCATCAGTAAGAGCGTAAGAGGTAGAAGGAACATTTCCTACATCTTTGGATGCGGAAAATATGCCTCTGGTAGGTGTAGATGTTGTAGAGATGTTGATGGATGGATCTATAGGTATGGAAGTTATAGGAGTAAAACAAGAAGCATTGGTTGTGGGTTTAGGATCTTTTTGAGGTCCTAATGTGGTTTGTTCAGAGGATGGTTGAACTATATGTAGAGGTGGAGTTGATGGAGTAGAAGTAGATGATGTTATGGGTGTGTGTTTCACACGTTTAGATGGTTGATGAGAATTAGGATGTGTGGATGATAAAGCAGGGCAAAATTGAACTCCAATAGGTTCTACCAAAGCACACATATCAAAGGGTCTGGGATCACCATGAATGGTAACCAACTGATTTTTAAATTTGAATTTAACACACTGATGTAAAGTTGAGGGAACAACTCGCATCGCGTTGATCCAAGGGTGACCCAAGAGTATATTGTATGATGCAGGGCAATGTACAATAAACACGGTCATGTCTAAGGTTCTAGGACCAACTTGCAATGGCATAGTAATAACTCCACATGTTTCTTGTGTTTCGTCATTGAAGGCTTTTATGATCATATCAGTTCTTTTCATTTCATCACTTCTAAACCCAAATATTTGGTAGAAGTCAAAAGTGCAAATGTTTAAAGATGAACCGTTATCAATCAAGACTCGTTTAACTGCTACATCTCCAATTAGGGCAGTAATATATAAGGGGTTATCCTTATGTAAACTATGTTGTGGTATATCTCTATCCCGAAAGTCAATACAATCGACTTCACGAGTTATTATAGTATTGGCCATGGCTTCAGGTTGAATATTTTGTGGTACCATCATTTGGCTTAATGTGAGCATTAATTCATCCCTATGTGTAGGAGAAGATCTTAAAAGGTCCAAAAGGGAAATTCTAGTCTGTAGTATTTGATAATTGTTCATTAATATTATAAGGAGGTTTAGGTTGAACATTAGGCGCATGATTCCCTTTATTAGGAACTTTCAAAACAAATGGAGCTGATCCATCATTCTGAGTTTGATCTTGTTGAGAATTTTGAGCCTGTTGTCTAGTAACGACTTCGATGGTACCGACAATATTATTTTGTGGATGATGAATAGGTCTTGGTCTAGTGTTTATGGCTTGTTCATTAGAAAGTAATTGGTGAGAAGATGGTCTAGTAGTGACTCTTCTTGGAAATGGTTCTTCTGGAACCATAGAACTTGTGATAGGTTGAATAGGATCTGATTCATCTTCAGAGCTATTCGATTGATTTGAGGTAATTTCCATGTCACTTTCAGTCTCGTATTCTACATCACTAAGATCAGGTATCGGAGTATTATATAGAGGTCTGGTCGTAACCATGGATAAAGTTGTGTCAAATATTTCCAAATCATGAGTAGGTAAATGCCCACTAATAGTTCCTACATATCGGGTAGGAGGGGGAACATTATGGTGCTCAATTTGATTAGCCACTTCTTTACCATGCTTTGGTAAAGGATGTTGAAATATGTCCAATGATTGATTGGCATTCTGATTCTGATTTTGGGGGATGTTCTTTTGAGCATTATTGGGAGGATTTTGTTTAGGTTGGAAGGCTTGTACCTCCATCTCATTGTTATCAATCAGGTCTTGTATTTTATGTTTTAATATTTTACAAGCATTGGTAGCGTGTCCAGGTCCTCTATGGAAATCACAGTGTAAATCAGCTCTATATCCAGGTATAGTTGGATCAGGTTCCTAGATATTTGGTAATTGGATCAAACCTCATGCTAGTAATTGTGGGAGAATGGTTGATAGAGGTTGATTTAACCTAGTAAATTCTTGAGGTGGTTTATCAGGAGGTTTCAATATGAACTTCTCCGTTGTTTTTGCAGTATTAACATTGGCAACGTTTTTGCTATCGGTGACTCCATCACCCACAACTTGTTTATTTTTATATTGATTTCTGGATGTTTTCTCATCATCTTTCTTTTTAAGCTGACCTCTCCTAATGAGAGCATCTTCCACTCTTCGGGCTAAGTCTATAGCCTGATCGAAGGTGGTCAAGGTAGCAGTTGATAATTCATAGGATAGTTGTTCTTGTAAATTATTGATAAAGATATCCAACATTTCCCGATAAGGTAACACAAAGTGTAATTTTCCTATCAACTGCCTCCACCGAGCTAGGAAATCAGCAAAACATTCATCTTTGTCTTGTTTTAAGTTGTACAAATCTTTAATGGTTACATGCCTTTCGATGTAGGCACTAAATTGATGAACAAAAGACTCGGCGGTTTCTTCGAAATTCCTCAAAGAATGAGTGGGTAGTTGATAGTACCATTCTAATGCCATTCCTCCTAAACTTTTTGGGAACATCTTTAGTAATAACAAGTCATCATGTGATATGTCATGACATGCTATCCTAAACATACGAAGATGCTCTATGGGATCTTCGGTTCCTTTGTATATAGGTAGGACAGGCATAGGAAAGTGTTTAGGATATGGTTGTGCTACAACTATAGGATCTAAAGGCTGACTACACATCTCTCGATAATTGTACGAGGGATGGTAGGGATCTATCTGGTCCATGCGGGAGACTAACTGTTTCACCATGGCTTCCAGATTACTAGTTTGTCCACCATATTGGTTCGATGGTACCTGAGTATGGGATTTATGAGCGTATGATGGCGTGACGTAAGGATTGGATGCTATATTGCTATTATGCAAATGGTTGGTAGGGAGAGTATTATGAAGAAGATTTGTAGTAGCATTATGTTGTATCCCAGATTGTTGGAAATTGGTGTTAGGTTTTGTTTTAGGCTTTTGTTGATTTGAGGTATGTTGATCAATAACTTGGCGAAATAGAGCAGTGAATGAAGGTTTCTTTTGTGTGGGAATAACTCTAGGCTTGGTAACAGGCACTCTAGGTGGTTGGGTAACCTGTTGTTGTTGCATGTTCTGGATTATAGCGGCCATATCCAAATTGGATGGTCCAGCTTGATCACTTTCTTGATCAACGAAGGACAAGGGATTAGTGCGTGTGTGATATATTTCTTCTAGGGTTGCTTGAGTGTCACTAATTTGATCCTTGTCCATATGGATTGCTCGATTAAGAGTGCCAATATTAGTATTGAGGAACTTCCAAAAATGTTCCATGTTCTCAAAAGTAACAGCTCCTTCCGGAGTCATTTTAGGGGATGAGGATCCTTCCTCTCTAACAATTTCTCTTTGTTCATTTGCTTCAACAAACTCTTCTTCTTGTTGGTCTAGTGTTCCTTCCTCCTGAATTGGGTCTTCAGGAAGTACATCTGGTTTATTTACTAGTTTTCCTAACCAATCTTCTTCTACTTCAGTCTGTTTTCCATTCCTAAGTCTAGTCATTATGCTTAAACTTAGATTTTAGCAAATATATATATAATATATATATATATATATATATATATATATATATATATATATATATATTTGCAACAAATTTGGGAGGTATATATTTTAATTATATACCTACTATAATACTTAAAAGAAAATGTTTTGATTTTTGTTATGTTTTTGTTTTGTTTTTTTTTTTATGTTTTTATGATTATAAAGACAACAAACAACACACTAAATGCAAGAAATAATAAAAGAATGGCTTAGTTTTCTATAAATAGTTTATAGATGTCATTGATGGGATCAAGTTCATCAAGAGTCATGAAATGCTCCTCTTCAAATTGGAAATGGTTTTTCAAGAATTTGACAAAGTGTGCTATGGTGATGTTATCTACTTCTGACTTCGACTTGTAAAAATAGAGCTCATGGCAATACTCTCGATATAACACAGCTCTAGGAACTCTATTCCATATCTTTCTATCCGTAAGGACGACCTCTTGATCCTCTATACGAGATAGAAATTTATGTACTACAACTGCATTGTCGAGGTATTCCTCAAAGGTGTACAACTCGGAAGACACAAGGGCTCTTTTATCTGCTAACCACCTATGGCAAGCTCTCTGAAGCTCATGATATAAGGTCACTTGATCAGGATCCAGGATTCTATCTAGGACAAACCTCTTGATTTGCCTAAGTTCTGTTGATCTAGATGAAATAAGATTCAATCTCCTATTAAGTTCATCCCATAAAGGTGGGACTCTATATGTTTGAGATACTCTAAGCAAAGAAGTAATCTCTATGGCTGCTAATTGATTTTCAACATTAACGGTGACAACTCGTCTTTTATTATAATCTACCATCTAACTATGATATGCAATCTTTAATTGTTTTTTTGATGATTCTAAATGCATTTATGTTTTGTTTTTTGGATTGTTTTCAAAAGGTTTTTAGTTTTCACGTCGGGTTCACCAAAATGTATCGCTCCAAATTTTTTGCATCCTTACCTTCAGGCTATAGGATCCACGCCCAGAAGGGGGATGCGAGAAGGATGGGACAATACCTCGGACTGAGAGGCCCTTTGAAGGTCGTGCCTCTCGGGGGAGGGGTATAAGGGTGAATTTTTGATGGATGGTGGGTTCACCAAGAAACTTTCGAGTGGCAGTTTCCATGCCTAGGTTGAGAATGGTTTTGATGTGTTCATTTTGTGCTTTAATAATTCATATCCTAGGTTTGGCCAAGATGAATCTAAGCTATTCTATATGCCAATGCTGATTTATATGAATACAAAAAACATGAATAAATGCTAAACACAGAAAGTATGCTAATAAGATAGAATATACCTGATTCTGGATGTTTGATGTAGATTCTGAGTTTTGCAGAAGTCCAAATCATCTCAAATCATACGTAATCATCTGAAATGTCATAGAATCATCTCAGATCTCAGTCGGTCATCTGAGATCAGACGAGATCATCGTCGATCTAACGAATTCATCGACGAATTCGTCAGAAACCTACAGTCACAGAGACAGATACCAAAAACCAAAAATACAACTACAAAAGCAAGGGGAAATGATAGAAATGACAGTAAATTTGCCTAAATGATAGATCCAGATAACGATTAAAGGAAAATGTGTTACTTTAATAATTTATTTTAACTTTAGCATGCATCTATACTAAATGAGGTGAACTCCAGGATGCAGGAATAAAATAAACCAAGCTAATGCATAAGAAAATGAAGAGAAAAGATAAGAAAATGCAAACTTCGGGCTCTGATTGCCCCCAATCTGGACTCCAGTCAGGATCACCTCCAATCGTACGAGATCATCGCCGATCCTCGATAGGATCGTCCGAAATCATCTAGAATCGCCTTCGACGATCCGAGCTTGCTTTGGCTGAAAAACAATAGAATTCCTACAAGAAAACTTGAAATACAGAATGCAAACGATGGTGCGAGGATGTTCTAATGCATAAGGAACTAAATTTGTAGGGAAATCAGTCATCTAGGGGGTTCAGGGGGATAAACTGAGAAAATCCTAGTTTATATAGGATTAGGGAGAGGTTAGGAGGTTGGAGATCATCCCAATTTGGGAGATCTCCAATGGGGGAGACTCTAACCATGCAGACACGCTTTCTACCCAAGTTAGAGAAGTTGTTGAAACAGAAGCTAATTATGAAAATTTGGTTTTGGGATGAAATCGTCTGGACGTTCTGTTCCAGACGAATTCGTCAGATCTGGGATGATTTCGTCTGATCGGCGACGATATCGTCCAACGGTCAAAACAAATCCTAAAAATGGCATGAAAAACAAGGGGAGCGGTTAACGGGCGGTTTTGGGTTAAAATTCAAATTTTTATCTTTTTACTAAGGTTTAACTGTGCCAATTTTAGGGTGCTACAATACCTATATATTTTTTCATTAAAAAATAAAATTAAATTCTTGATTTTTATTTTTTGGACCTTCAATATTCTTTGTAAATGCAAATATTCTAAAATCCAACATCCTTTTTTTTACATTTTCCTACAACATCCTTCACAATACCAAAACTCTGCCTCTATTTTCTATGCACTACATCTTAGTAGACTAATATTTCCAAAAATTTGCACTATCATAGTCCGCTTTACCAAATATAAATTCTTAGTTTCAATCCTAAAGCATAAGTGCAACCATAGGAACTGAAACAAATACTTTATATGAAAACACACTAATATTATAAAATATAAAAAATATTACCAATAGAAAATATTAAAGTAAATCTTAATCATTATTTGATTCTTACTACTTACTCTAACCATGGAAAAGAGAATTTAATTTCACAATTCTCTATTAAAACCCCTATATTGGTTAGTCTATGTACACATTTGTTCCTTTCCCTTAACATTTGTGTAAACCTAATTTTTTCATACTCTATAGCAAGGTATTGTATTTCCACAATGATCTCTTGTATGTTCTATGGAACCTTTATTTTCCTCAAAATTGTATTTATTACTATTAGTGAATTGCCTTCCATTTATACTCATTTCCCTTTCATTTGTTTGCATATTTCTAACCCCTGCAAAGTTACCCAAACTTTAGCTTCATTATTTATCTTAAATCCACTATTGAAAGCACAATGCGATAAAATCTCAACCCTATCATTTCTAACTATTCCTCTTCCTCCTGTTGATCCTAGATTTCCTTTAGAAGCTCCATCAAAATTCAATTTGACCAACTTCACTTTTAGTGGTTTTCATTTTATATTATTCGCCTTCCTTTTGTTTCTCCTATACCCAACATCATAATTATATTTGATGACTTGACTCCATCTATCAAGGTTTGCTTCTAGATTAGGGATTGAGTGAGTTTATATGATTGGTTAAGACTTCTCCATGGCTAAACAAATCTTCCTTTTTATTACCTCTAAACTACTATACTTTCCTTTAAATATTCTTATATATCTTTCTAGTCATACAGTCCAAAGTATTGTATCTTTTGATGTAACCCAAATTATTTGTAACATATCACTTTAAAAAGTGCTCTACCATTGTTTTAACCATTATTTAGTTCTACCATGCATCACCATAAATTTACCAAACCTATTAATAATCCATTTTCATAGTTCCCAAACTATTGAGCAATGTCCCAAGAGATGGTCTATATTCTCCTGCTTTTTACATAGAACACATTATGAGGGGCCATGAAAATCTATTTTAATTAGGTTATCCTCGGGTAAAATTTTGCTATGATATACTAGCCATAAAAATATTTTGACCTTTGGAATGCTTGGCTATCCAAAATATCTCTCCATATTCTTGCAATATTCCTATTTTATTAGTGGTTTACATTATATCTTCTTCTTATTGTGTATTCTCTATAGTTGTTAAACTCCCAAATCAGCTTATCCTTCTTCTCAATTACCTCCTAGAAATTATAGGTTTGCTTCCCTCATAATAATCATTGTTGTTATCTTTCTTCTCAATTACCTCCTAGAAATAATGTTTGATATGCTTATAAAAAAATCTTATTTCCATTTGTATCTTCCTTCATGGTCCTTGTACATAATGTTTGTAATTCTATAACCATATTTATCTTGAAGTAATATCATCCACGGTTTCAAAATTAGATCTAGATTGAGTGGTTTTTTATCACACCAAGTATCCATCTAAATATAATTTTTTTCTCTAGTTCTCATAACCCATCTCAGACCTTTAATCACCAAATCAATTGATTTTTTTAAATTGTTTCATAGTGTGAAACTATGTGGTAGTGAGAACGTAGTAAAGATTAAGTTCAGGTCATTGGGATCAACATACTTAGAAAAATTCTTGCCCATTATCTTTGACTCTCTTTATACAATCTCAAATTACTTTTCCTATTAGAGCTAAGTTTGCATCTATAAGAACTCTTAAACCAAGACCTCCCCTAGTTTTATCATCACACACTTTGCTTCATTTCACCAAAGGAAATTTCCTATTATTATGTAATACTAACTAAAAAAATGACCGCATAATATACATTAAACCTTTTTCTATCAATTTGGCATAATATACAAGGACATATAGAATGACCTATAAGACTTATTTAATTAGATACACTCTTATTGCTAATTACAACCATATACCTTTTCATATTGGTAGTTTATTATAAAATTTACTTATAATTGGATTCCATAATTTCTTTCTTCATTCTCCCCTCAGATAAGGGCATCCCTAGATATGTTGTTGGTAATTTTGCCTCCTCCATTTGAAGTAACCTACATATCCCTACTTTGATTCTAGTTGGAGTGTTTAAGAAGTAAATTTTGTATTTTTTCCTATCAAATTTTTGCCTTGTTTCTCTCTCATATTTCTTTAATAAGTTATTCAAAGGTCTGACATAAATTTTCCCTGCCCTCTCAAAAAAGGTTGTATCATCTACAAATTATTGATGGGTGATATTGTTGATGTTATTACTAGCCTTAAGTCTAGTTATTAACCCATATTTGTATGTCTTATTCAAGTTCCTTTCCAATACCTCTATCATAATAATGAACATATATGGTAATAGAGGATCTCCTTGTCTAATACCCCTCTTAGATTTAAATGATTCTATTATTTACCCATTGACTAGCACTAAATATGATATTATAGAGACACAAGCTTTAATCCATCTGATCCATTTCTTCCTAAATCAATTTTTTTTAATATTGCAAAAATAAAATCCCATTTAACCCTATCATAAGCTTTATTCATATCAAGTTTTAAGATCATTGCTCTCTCTTTTCTAGAAGTTGTTGAATGCATTACTTCATGAGCTACTATGATCATGTCCAGAATCTATTTTCCTTTCATAAATCCTCCTTGCTCTTATGAAATATTTTTTTCTAATAGTGGTCTTAACCAATTTACCACCATTTTGGAGATGATCTTATATGTCATATTACATAGACTTGTGGGCCTAAATTAATCAAACAATTTTGCATCCTTATTGTTTGGAATCAAGGTAAGATATGTTATATTTATTTTGTAAGATGTGTACTATTTTACCCTAGACAATTCCACTATCACTAATAAAGAATCCCTCACTTTTTCCCAGTTATGCTAATAGAATGGTGCAAAGAGTCCATCCAAACCTAGAGATTTATCCTTATCTAAAGATAAAAGAGTTGAATGAAATTCTAGAGTAATAGGCTCTATTAGTTTGTTATTGTCTTCATCTATTATAATTGAAGGTACTTATTATAGTAGTTTATCATTAAGAACTTCAATCTCCTTTGATCCTAGAATATTCTAGTAAAAAATCCTTGCAAACTTTCTTATATTGCTTTGGTATTCAATCCAAATACCTTCTACTAATTTTGGATGTTGATATCTATACTATTTCCATCCTATGAAAAACAATGTTTTATCTCCTTTTAACCAACTTTATCTCAATTTTAATCTCCAAAATTTTGCTTCCTTAAAATATTATGATATTCACTAAGCAACTCCCTTTCCTTTGAGCTTGGATTATTGTGCCCACCTTTTGGATTTTTGAAAGTTTTTTTTTTTTTTTTGATAAGTAACGATGTATTTACAATGGGTTTTTTAGAAAAGGATCCCAAAACCTTAGTTACATCAGAAGCCGAGGCTAGAAAAAATGAATAAAAATTGGGGTTACGCCCGATGGCAAAGGTCCGGGGCCCGGGGCCCTGGTGACTACAAAAAATGGACTAGGACGCATAACCTCAAAACTTGGCATGAAGCCACCAAAAACCAGAAAGCGTCGCTGTCAACAACGCTGAAACTGAATGCCGCTGCACCGGTGGGCCCTGTGGCCGATCCTGACTAGGACGGGGCCCCTGGCAGCCCAACTTTACTCCCTATCAGGGCCATCTCCCATCCTACGTCGAAGCTCGACCAGGGCATTGGCAGTAGAGGAGGTCGCTTGGGCCGCCGTAGTCAGGGATCCAATTGCCGTGTCGAGAAGGGCCCTGATAGCCAGATTTTGCATCCTGTTATCGAAGTCGAAACTAACTTCGGTGGGCTTCGAGGCCTCCAATTTGGCCTTTTTGGTGCTGCCAACAGCCCTACTGAAGCCAGGGGAGGGGCCTTTGCGGGCGCCACCAGGATTCGGGGCCCCGCCAGGGCCCTGGACCGGAGTCCTACACTTTCGAGTGGGCCTGCGACGCTTCGGGGCAGGGGAGCCTTCGAGAGAGGGGGTTTCCTTGGAAATAGAAGCAGCAGGGGAGGCAGCGGGAGAGTTAGCCATTTCAGGGGGGACAGAAGACAGGGGAGGGATGCGGTGGAGCTGTGGTTGGTTGGCAAGGGCATGCCTATATAGAATGGCCATGAGGCCTTGGTGGGAGGGTCGGGAGTGGCTTTTGCGAGCACGGTCAATGGAAAGACCTAGGGAATACAGAAGGAATCGAGGGGTGCTAACCACCGTGGCCCCCGGAGGTGGTTGAAGTAGCTCAGATGGAAACTAAACAATCGTTGGTTCGGGTCGTCGCAGGTAATGTACTGCATCATCAGGATGATGGCCTCATCGAAGGGGGCCGAGAGGTTGGAGCGAAATAGATTCGCCTTGTCCCATTGCTGCTCCGGGAAGTGGGACAACTCCTCCTCCCAATTATGCTTGTCTCGCCTGACTACTCTACCCTTTTCCTCGTGGTGTAGGCATGTTACTTCCATCAAGAATTTTTTGGTAACTTTGAAATGGAGGCCCTTCACCGTGACCTCGTCGTCGTTCCACGAGTCCAGAAAGCTTTGGGTAATGGCATCATCAGCTCCTACAAATTTGCTAAAAAAAGGGGTGAATTTTTTGGCGTTGGAGAAAATTCTGGCCGACTCGCTCAAATCGAGCATGGAAGGCTCGAGGAAGACAGATTTTCCAGCCATGGGGATCGAACAGACGGCCCAGGGATAGGGGAAACAGGGGAAACCAGGCCAGAGATGCTGGTACCGGGGATGGGGGAAGTAGACAAGACTACGGGTAACCTCTACGCGTGACAACTTTAAAACCTTGCAGGGGGCCACGAAGGAGGGAAGCCGTCGATGTCGAGAATGAGCGCTCGGGGTCGGGTGCGACACGAGGGGGAGGGGCTAGGGGGATGCGACTGCTGGTTGCCACGCGGGGCAAGGGAGAGGGGCCACTGCCAGCGCGCCAGGTGGCACAAACTGGGCGAGGGATCGCCTTGAGGGTACTGCATGGGATAGAGCCATGGGCGAGCTGACGCAGCAAGGGGATCCGATGGCGTAGTGTCCAACGCAGAAAGGTCGAAGTGGGCCGACGAGTACTCTGCCTTGGAACTGTCAGAACTGCCAACGGAGCAATGCAAATCTAGGCCGAGAAGAGCCGCTCTACTGACGTGGCCTAAGACACTTGTCACCATGAGGGGGATTAGGATGACCAACTCACGGGCTGGAGACGGACATGGATCAGACGACGTGGCACCACCGGGAGGGGAATCCCCTACCCTCTAGAAATTGTGCTGGTGGAACTTCGGGGCCCCGACTCGGGGTAGCCTAGACACCAGGGTCCTCATCAATGCTGGAATAATCTTGCGTAGTAATCTGGACCAGAGCTTCGGGAAAGTTCATTGTCCAAGTGGTGAAGTCTTCAGCAGAGATGGCTTGGTTTGCCATGAAATCGGTCGCCCTGTTGCCTTCCCTGTACACATGCCGAAAGGCGTGGTCGGGGAATCCCTGAAGGACGGAGAGGGCTTCTCGGATGGAGTTGTGAATGCGCCAAAAGTAGTTTCTCGGGCTACGGGCGGCTTTGATAATAACTTGGGAATCGCCCTCAATGATGACTTTTGAGGGTGACTCCCTGAGGGCGGTCAGCCCGCTGAGCAGAGCTGTTGCTTCGGCGAAATTGTTAGTCTGGATGCCGAGCGGAGCAGCAAACGCCATGATCAGGGCCCCGTGGCAGTCGTGGATGACCCCGCCCGCCCCGGAGGGCCCGGGATTACCTTTAGAAGCGTCATCGAAGTTAAGCTTGACCCATCCGAGGGGGCAATCCACCTTGTCAAAGATCGCAGGGAGGGGGCGGGGGGGGGACCGAGGGGGAAGCTGAATTCCAAGAGAGGAAAGGAGGGTGGCCTCGCCCAGCCGCCGAGGCGCCTCAGTCAAGGGGATGGAGCGGGAATTCTCAAGGGCAAAGGTCACCGCCTTGGTCGCTATCCACTGGGGGACCGGGCCGGGGAGGAGAAGGCTCTATTGTTGCGCTCCAGCCAGAGTTTCCAGAGCATATGGGGAAGGCAGGAGCCCCAGAGGAAGCGGATGAAGGGATGGGCAAAGGGGTTGGGCCACTGAGACAGAAGATCAGGGATGGAGTTGGGGGCCACCCACTGGATAGAGAATTGGGAAAGAATGAGGCCCAAGACTTCAGACGAAAAGGGACAGTTGATAAAGAGGTGATTAGTGGACTCCCAGGCAGCACAACAAAGGAAGCATCTATTCGGGATCTGAAAGCCCCTCCTGATCAGATTCTCGAGCGTCAGGATCTTGTTTTGGACGGCCGCCCAAACGAAGTGACTGATTTTGGGGATCAGCCTCTTGGCCCACACCTGACGGGTTGGAAAGGGAGCCTCGTCAGGGACTCTTTGGAGATTGTAAGCAGATTTGACAGAGAAGACTCCACTGGGAGTGCCATGCCAAACGCATCTGTCGTTTCCTCCGGAGGACGGGATGACAGTCACCTTGAGGAGGCGCTGAAGCCTGGCAGCTTGGAGCGGGTGCCTGGGATTCAGGATGGGTTTCCAGGTAGCTCGCCCCTGGTTCTGGGAAAGATAGCCCGACACTCTGGGCCCTCTATCCGCAAGCCCTGGTTTGAGGACGAGAAGCTCTCTATCAGCAGTCAGGGCCTCATCATGAATCCATCTGTCTTCCCAAAAGTCGATCTTGGCTCCGTCCCCGAGAATCCATCTGGTCCCTTTTCGGATTATGTCTTTGGTGGAGATCAGGGACTTCCAGAAGGCTGATCCATCACGGGGCTGAGAATCACTGAGGAAGGGGTGGTTATGACAGTATTTTTTGTGCACGATGCTGACCCACTCATCAGGGGTATTGGTATGCACCTTCCAGGCGTGTTTGGACAAGAGGGCCTTGTTCATGGGGACCACCCGCCTAAGCCCGATCCCTCCCTCACCTTTGGGGCGGCAGACCAGGGGCCAGGAGACCAGGGGAATCCTCTTCTTATCTTCGCTGCCCGACCAGAGAAATCATTTTTGAATTTGTTCGATGTGAGCTGCAATGGAAGCCGAGATTCTGAAGACCGACATGAAATATATCGGAATGCTTTGCAGGACTACCGCCAGGAGGGTGGCTCTACCAGCTTGCGAGAGGAGGTGACCTTTCCAGGGGGCCAGCTTCCTCTGAATCCGCTCAATCACCCCGCCCCACAGGGCCTTGGAGGATGCACCTGTGAACAGGGGAAGCCCGAGGTAGGAGGAGGGAAGGGAACCAGGAGTGCAGCCCAATATCCGCCCGATTCTGATCTGCCTAGCCAAGGGAGTATGGATGAAGAAAATCTTGCTTTTTTGGAGGTTGATTTTCTGCTCGGCCGCCTCCTCATACAGGGTCAAGATATGCTTGAGGGTCTTGGCTTGAGGGATTGAGGCAGAGGTGGCGAGGATGGTGTCATCCACGAACTGTTGGTGGGACACAGGGGGAAGGCCCGACGTAGGCCTGATGCCCGAGATGAGACCGCGGGTTACAGCGCCTGAGATGGTACGCCCCAGGGCCTCAGCCAGGATTATGAAGAGGATCGGGGACAAGGGGTCACCTTGGCGGAGGCCTCTGGAACTAGGGAAGAACCCGACAGGGGACCCGTTGACGAGGATGGAGAACCACGGGGAGGACACGCAGTTGCTGATGAGCCTGACCCAGGAGGGGTGGAACCCAAACTTAAGGAGGACCTTGGATAGGAAAGCCCAGTCAACCCTGTCAAAGGCCTTGTTCATATCCAGCTTGAGCAGAAAGGAGGCTTTTTTGGATAGGACGACCGAGTGAATGGCCTCGTGCATGATTATAACACCATCTGTGATCAGTCTACCTTTGACCGAGCTGCCCTAACAAGGGGCAATAATCAGGGGAAGGATATCCTTAAGGCGGGAGGCCATGGATTTAGTCAGGATTTTATACAGTACATTGCACAAGCTGATGGGGCAAAAATCTGAGAGGGATCTGGCTGCCTGGGTCTTGGGGATCAGGGCTATGAAAGTGGAATTGATACCTCTGGGGATGGAGCTGGCAGTCTGCAGGTCCCGAATGGCTGCGCACACTTCTTGCCCGATGATGTCCCAGAAATATTGGAAGAATCAGGGGGAATCCGTCCGGGCCCGGGGCCGCCTCAGCCTTCATGGAAAAAGTGGCAGCATGGATTTCGAAGTCAGACAAGGGCTGCACAAGCATCTCGTTTGCCATGGCCGAGACAGAAGAAGGAATGTGTTCCAGAAGGGATTCAGCTGCTTTCGGGGACATGGGGGGCTATCACCCAGGAGCTCCTGGAAGAAGTGGGTGGCTTCAGCCCGGATGTCCTCTTCTTCCTTGATTATTCTGCCGTCGTTGCCCACCAACTCAGCAATTCTGTTGGAACCCCTGTTCCTGAGAGTCGACGCGTGGAAGAACTTAGTGTTTGCATCGCCATCTTGGAGCCACAGGGCTCTCGACTTCTGCCTCCAAAAGGTTTCTTCCCTGGCCAGAATGTTGTGATACTCACTGAGAGCAAGGCGTTCCTCTTCCCTGAGCCCCGGGTCTTGGGAGCCTACTTGAAATCTGGACTCGAGGTCTTCGAGCTTATCTTTAAGAATCGCTTTGTTTTCAAAGATATTACCGAACACCTCCTTATTCCAAACCTTGAGTTGCTCTTTGAGGCATCTCAGCTTGTGAAAAACTTGTTCAGCGGGGCGACCAGGGACTGGGGGAGCCCACCAATGGCCTACCTGGGCCCGGAAGTCAGGGTGATGCAGCCACATAGACTCGAACCGAAAAGGCCTCTTGGGGGAGGGGCGATGGTCGGTTTCGAGGAGGAGGGGGCTGTGATCAGACCCAATTTTGGGGAGGGCCAACAGGGTGGCATCGACAAACATGGGAAGGGCTTCCTTGGACAAGAAAACTCTATCTAGTCTGACCTGTATATGATTTGCTCCCGCTCTTCTATTGGACCAAGTGAACCTGGCTCCTTTCAGATTGACGTCCATGAGCTCATTGAGGGCGGTAAAGGCTCCAAAGTCCTCCATGCTCTTGCCCTAAACCGTTGAGCCCCCGCTTTTATCAAAAAGGAACAGGGGGTTGTTGAAGTCCCCGACCAGGATCCAGGGCAGGGGGCAAAGGCTTCTCTCATCAAGCTAATTTCCTTCCATAAGGCTGCTTTCTCGACGGGGTTGTTAGGGGCGTAGACGTTGGACAGAATCCACGAGCGCCTTGACTTCACGCAATGGACCAGAATGTTGATTATTCTGGGAGATGAAGATATGAGTCTTCCCTCAAAATACCGGGGGTCCCACATGCACAACAAACCCCCGACTGAGCCGATCACCGGGGTAGACAGGGACTCGCAATTGCGCCAGGTAGCTTGGGCTACACGTCGGGCAGCAGCGTCATCTATTTTGGTCTCCTGAAGGAGGAAGGACGGGCGGTGATCCCTGCGAAGTTGGTCGAGGATCCTTTTCTTGGGGGCCCCATTGAGCCCCCTGATATTCCAGGTGATGAGCTTCATTTGACACCCTTGTGGGGTCGCTTGCCCCCCTTCCCGGCCTGAGCGGGGGTTTGGGTCGGATGGCGTCCATCTTGGAGAAGCTTGCGCCAACGTCAGAGAGAGTTGCCTGGGAGCCATTGGCTATGTCATCTTCAGTGAACCTTGTCCGCTGGTCACCCAGGGTGGGCCGCCCTCTTTTGAGTTTGCTGCCAAAGTCTATGGCAAAAGTCCTACTTCGGGTCATCTTGGGGCTGACTTCATCGGGCCCGGACGGAGAACTAGCTTCGATCTCTTCATCTGACCTCTCAGATCCGCACTCCAAGGGAGGAAGCCCAGTAGGGATCACCGGGAGGGGCATAGGGGGGTCGAGGGGGGATAGCGGGAGTGGGGGGGAGAAGGGGGCCCCGACAGAGGGAGCCGACGGGGAAAGGAGCCCAGGCAGCTCGCATGCCTAGAGGGGGGCGCAAGCAGGGGCCTGCGGGGCGGGATTCGAAGCGGGCAGGGAGGGAGAACCTGGGATCGGGGCCCCGAAAGATGACCCAGGGGAGGGAGCAGTGGAAGGGGAAACCTAGGGGAGACCGCCCTCCAGATCGGGGTCCACATGAGAGTCCTTTGGGGCAGGAGGGGGAGCCTCCTTGCTGGTCCAGGCCTGGGATCTGTGGCCGTCGCGAGGGGGCCCTCGAGACGGGGCCCGACCTGATCGGGAAGGGAGTTTGGGGACAGGGCCATCAGCCTTTTTGGAAACCGGGCATTGGTGGGGGAGGTGGCCTTGAGTGCAACAGGTGGGGCAGAAGGCAGGTTTGTTTTCGTAGATCAGGGGCTGGCGCCACAAGAAGGACCCAGACGAGATGGTCACCGAAGAGGGGAGTTCAGATTCGAGATTGGCGTTGACGCAAAATCTGGCATGCACCATACGGGATCCGGCCTTGGTAGCGGGGTCGAAGGCCACCAGGTCCCCGATCGACTGAGCAATGAGTCTTAGGACGTCTTCGTGCCACAGGTGAAAGGGAAGGTCTGGGAGACGAAACCAGATCGGGGCGAAATTGATGCTTTGGGTGCTGGGGTGGAAGTCAGCTCCATAACGCCTGAGGAAGAGGCTTTTGCGCCCCAAAAACCAGGGCCCGCCCGACAGGATCTTTTTGGCGTCCTCGCTGTTATTTAGCTTGATGATGAAGAAACCCTTGGTCAGGGCAACCAGCTGAATATGCCCGAACACCTTCCATTTGGTAGCCGCCCATCTGCGGACGGTTTCCATGTCTGGGCGCCCTCCCAGGAATTTCCCTACCAGGGAGGCAGAGGAACCAGCTACCAAGGAGGCGTAGACCTCCTCCTGAATAGAAATGTGGGTGCCCTCAAGGGGGCCCTGGTGCCCGCCAAGATCTGCTGATAGGAGGGTTTGTTCCCACCCGAGACAGAGCCCTGCCCAGGATCAGGGGGCTTTTTCCCTAGGCTTGCGCTCGCATCGAGGCTGGCCTGGGGGCCAGGGCCCAAGATGTCGTCCCCGCCCTGGCCGCCAATCAGATCAGGTGCAGAGCCATCCTTTGGGCCCGTCGAGGGTCCTTCTGGCTCGAGACCGAGCCCTGATGTGCTTGACCTCGATCTTGAAGTCGATCTCGCCCAGAAACTTGTACCGTTCTCTGAGCCTATCCCCAGCCCTGCGTCCATACCTGCTCCAGCTCCTGCTCCTGCTCCCGCCATCTCTAATCTAATTTACTATATTCATCTCAAACAACAAAAGAATCAAAGTTTCTCTTTTAGTTCTTGTTTCTTCTCAAAATTATTTCCAAAAGTGTTTTTGTTCCATTATTTTAATCTAGATGTCATTGATTTAATTTTTTTGTAGACCCATTGGTACACCCTCATTTTTTGGAAATAAGTACTTCCCTCTTTTTATTGATGATTTATCTAATAATTTGTGGTTATATACTATTCATAAGAAGGATGAGGCCTTTGAGAAATTCAAGGAATTTAAAGCATTAATAGAGAACCAAGTATAGAGGAATATCAAATATCTCATTTCAAACAAGGGATATGAGTACATAAGCAATACCTTTCATGATTTGTTTACTCTTGATGGTATAACATTCCAAAGGCCTATTAACTATACCCTAAACCAAAATGGGATAGTTGAGAGGAAGAATAGGATAATCAAAGAGATGGCTCATTGTATAATTTATGTCAAGGAGATGGAGCATTTGGGGTGATTTCATTACTTATATCGCATACAACATCAATAGGGTTCCTACTAGAGCAATCCAGGGTATGCCACCTCTTAAAAGGTTGACAAATGATAATCTTGATGTGTCTTGGTTTTGTATTTTTGGGTCTTTAGCATGGGTTAATATACCCAAAATGAATTTTTGTGATATTTAATACCTTTATAAGGTATACTATCTCTATAATCCTTAGAGGTGTGAGATCTTCATTCAGACAGAGGTGATTTTTGATGAGGTTTTTCTAGGGGCTTCATCTAGACTACCACTCAAGATTTTGGTATATGATCATCCTATTTCTTTGATTGCTTTAGCATAGTATTTAGAGATTCTTATGGGATCTATTCCTATTAAGGATTCCTCTTCATCTTCTAGTGTAGGCCTTATGCTTATAGATTTGACCCCTCCTTAGGTGTCACCACCTTCAACACCTTCAATCTTAGGTTTAGTAAATAATGAACTTGACACACTAGTTCCTTGTGCTATAATATTATATGATGAGGTGAGTAGCGAGTTTGATTTAGGTTCTTTAGGTTTGACTTTGATGTTGCTTTTGTATAGGATGTGTGTAGTTCTTCCATAATTTTTCCCATATCCAAGTGAGTTCAGGCATTTTTGTAGGATGATTATCCCATTCGATCTATGGAGTGACACCAAAAGGCCCCATATCGAGCATTTCTCTTGAAGGTTGATCATTTTGGAGAATATCTCATACACTCTAAGGGTTGACTAGAGTGGGAATATGCCATGCTTACAAAATATGAATCCTTGATGAAGAATCAGATATAGGAGCTTGTTCCTCTTATGGAAGGGAATATTATGGTTGGGTGCAAATGGATGTATAGGACCAAGTACACTTCAAATGATCAGGTGAAAGTGTACAAGGTACAACATGTTGCTAAGGGATTATCTCAATAGGAGGGAGTTGACTATTCAAAGATATTTGTCCCAGTTGCTAGGATGGATTCTGTCAAAATGATTCTTTTTATTATCACTTTCAATGGTTGGAAGGCACATAAAATGGATGCAAAGAGTGTCTTCTTCCATGGTGAGCTCTAGGAGGAGATGTATATGCAACAACCACCTAATTTTAAGCTTGAGGGTACGATTCCCTTAGTTTTTTGGTTGACTAGGTCCTTGTATTGACTTAAGTAGGCACCATGTGCTTGGTATGAGAAGATCCACTCTTTCTTCCTCACTTGTGGTTTTTGATGATGTGACGTTGAACATGATGTTTATATCAAACATTAGGATGGTTATACATTGGTGATTGTAGTCTACAAATGATCTCATTATGAGCAACTCTCTTATATTAATGTGGGACATGAAGTCACAAATTTGTGTTTCCTTTGAGATAACAAATTTGAGGTTTATACACTTTTTATTGGGTAATTAGATTGATTAGACAACTTATAGGATTACCACTTCATAGCCCAAGTATGCTTTGGATCTATTTCAATTCTTATAAATGGAGGATTATAAGTCTACTTGGACTCCCTTTGCTTCAAGATTGAAGCTTTGAGCTGATTGTACGATTACTTTGGTGGATTCCACTTTATATTGATCTCTTGTGGGAAGTCTTCTCTACCTTACCCATATGCAACCAAATATGTATTTTGTTGTTAACTATTATTCCAAGTATATACAAGTCCCTCGAGAGAGTCATTGGGCCACAACCAATAGGATCCTCAAATACATCACAATTACGTATCACTTGGATATTTTTATTAAGTTGGTTTCCTCTAGTTTTGACAAGATTTTTAGATGTAGATTGAGTTGATGATTTGGTTGAGTGACACTCCACCATGGGCTTTGTCTTCTATTGAGGTTCCATACCATTTCATGGTGCTCTCAAAGATAGTATACTATTTCTAAATCTTCCATAGAAATTGAATATTATGTTGCCAATGAGACAACTAAGCACCTTTGATGGATGCTCATATTTTTTGGAGTAGGTAGGCATTCCTTAGACCTATCCTATCACTTGTTGTAATGATTAGAACACCAATCAACTTATCCACAATCCAATGTTGAATGTTTTATTAGTAGAATAGGCACATTGAGATTTGGATGCATATGAGATGGCTTTATGGCCATGGGATGCTTGATCTAGTCTTTATGTTATTAGTAGAGCAAGTAACATATATCTTGACCAAGGGTATGTTTGAGGTTCCTTTTGTGCATATGTAGGAGCTACTTGGTGTGGGAGAGTGTCCCTTAAAGGGATGTCTACTAAGGGTCTGTCTTCATGTAATTTGTTCAACTTAATGGAGGATGTTGAAACACGTAGTGATTAAGCTTCACTCAAGACCATGACTAATTTTATTTTGTATTATTTGTATAAGCCCTTTGAACCTTTGTAAACATTGTAAAAAGTTTTTTTTGATATTTATTTATTTATTTAAACCTAAAGGTGAGTTACTTGACCTTGATCTAAAGGTAACTTTTTCTTAAGTATAAATACCCCTTCATACCAACCATTTAATCGTTTGTTAGAGTGTATTCTATTTTCCTTTAATGAGCTTATTTGGTGTCTACAAATACTCTCTTATATTGTATACATTGCTTTTAATATTTTTTTTCAACAATATTAGGTAATATGTTGATTTTATATTTAGTTGCAAGCTTATTGCAATGGTAAGGGCTTTTGTCTCTCTTTGAGAGGTCCAAGGTTCAAACCTCACTTAGTACGAGGGGATCGGGATCCCTCATAAAAACTCGTGTAAACTCATTCAAAAAATACGTTGATTTTATATATTTTTTAAAATTATTTTAAAATTTAATATAAACAAAAAATATTTAATAAATAATTACCTAAACATTATTACAAAACTTTATATAATCATAAGGTCCTTGCTCCCTCTCCCTGCTCCCCCTCCCTTGGTTCTTGCCCAGTCCCTAGCTCATCCCGGGTCATCCCGCTCTAGGAATGCTTTGTAGCAGATGATCTCCTTGGGGGGAGATCCTTCTCCACTTTCTGCTCCTTTCCCAGCAGTTTCAGGGTTTCCTTGCCCGAGCCCGGGGTTTGGTGCATCCCAAGGGTCTCCTAGGGTTCCCTGCATGCTTCAGGGATCCCTTCCCCGATCTCCCTCAAGATTCCCCTTGGGGTTTTTTGTAGGTTTTTGCTTGGATCCGGTTCCCAGGGCTTCCTCGGTCGGTGGTGGTGGCAGGTTGGGTTTTCGACTGCTTCTTGGTGCATACCGTGAGGTCCTCTCTGCTTCGAGGTTGGTCTGGGAGAGGTCAGTTTCCTCTTCTACTAGTGACTCCTCTCTGGGATGTCAGTGGTTGTTGTTGGTCCCGTCCCTTTGGGTAGGGCCCTTTTCGGTTTCCTGTTCGGAGGCTTCTTCTTGCTGGATCTACTTTTTGGTGGACACCCAGGGCATTGGTTGGCCATCGAGGTGGGCCTCTTCCTCTACCTGGGTTGTTCCTAGCCCCAGTCCCAGTTCCCTAAAGCTTCCATGAACAAGGATGGGGGGCTTTTGGTCCCTTCTTCTAGGGTTCCTAGGGTTTCTGTTGCATGTCTGGATCTTGGGGGGGCATGATCAGTGCATGCAGACCCTGGTTCCCCCAGGTTAGGCTTACGAGGATCCCATCTTTGTGTCTATTATCGCTCCCCACCTGGGATCCTCAGGTTGTTCATTTCAGTTCTTGCTCAGGGGCTTCTAGTCCCAGTTCCCTAGATCTATTTGTGAGAAAGGATGGTGATTTCTGGGCCTTTCTGCTAGAGTGGTGGGGGCTTCCTTCTGTATTCTCTAGTCTAGGGGGGAGATCAGTGAGTTTGCAGCTGTGGTCCCTCCTTCCTTCTTCAGTTTTGGCTTCTGGAATCTTGTCTTTGCACTTGTTGTTATTTTCCCTAGATCCTTTCGGCTTCCTCGTATTTCTCCTTGCTATGCACAGGGATATCTTGGCCTGTAGATATCCCCAGTAGTGTTGTTCCTCTTTTCAGGCTCAAGTAGAGGCATCCCATTTTTTTCTTTGAGGACCCTAATGCCATTTCCCAGGTTGTCTCGCTGCTAATCCCTGGCCTGTATCCCGGTGCTGCTTGTTGCTTTGCTCGCACGGCTGCTTGCTGCCCCGCTGCACCCCGGATTGCATCTCGTGGCATCCCTAGGCGAGGATCCTCTCCAATTTTCTAAATTTCCCTGCTTCAGGTTTTCGGGCAGGATTTCTGGTTGCAGGCTATCCTTGGCCTTCCCGCTCTCCCTGCGCAGGTCTGGGCAGATGTTCTGTTTCCACCCCTGGGAGGATCCCGGACTGTTGTATCCACCCCCGAGTGGATCCCAGACTGTTGTATCCACCCCTGGGAGGATCCCAGTCTACCAACAATGGGAGGATGATACCTTGGCAAAGCGGGTCTCACTAATGGTTTCTAGAATCTGGTCTTTCTGCTGGATCAAGGGTTGTTTCTGGCCCTTTCCCTTTCAGTTTGTGTTTATTTTCATGTACTTAGGAATTGCTTTAAATCTCGGTGCTATGGCCCTTTTTGTTATAAGGTTTTGAGATCCTCTTAAAAAACCCAATTTGTATATAAAATTCTAGTTACTTATCAAAAAAAAAACTTTATATAATCAATTAAAATATTATACTAACAATCATGATATAATATATATAAAATACAACTTCATTAAAAGTTTAGTGACAACAAGGAATAGGATTTGAACCTATGATGAAATGATGAAAATTGTAACGAATTACTGGGATTTGAACCTACAACGAAGCGAAGAAAATTTGTAACAAGTTATCGATTCCTCTAGTATATTCAATAAATAAATAAATATTGATTCCTCTCCATGAAAAACTATAAAAGTTATTGATTCCTCCACACAAAAAAAAACATATATATATATATATATAAGTAATAATTATCAAAAATCAGAATAAGACAATCTATTAACAAGCATTCACTCGAATGCTATCAATAAACCTATCCTTAGATGACATGTATACCAATTTATTACGAAGTTAAGTAGACACAATGTTCCATGTCCGCACTATGTGAATTTAATAGGTGACATTAAATAGATGTATCAAGTTATTTAAAATCCTCGATTTGGTAGTCGTCTCAATTCACTGCCATACCACCAACAAGAAGGTTACGAGGTTTTGGTAGAAATGACGAGTAAAGCCATTTGTTTTAAAAAAATTAAAAGTTTTAAGAATTTAAGAATTTTTTAATTTTATGTGAAGATAATAAAATATTAACAACATTTGAATGGCAATAAATATAAGGTTAAAGTAAAATGTTTGGCTTATATACACTGGTTATTAAAATGTTTGGCTTATATACACTGGATATTACATTAAATAAGTTAATAGTTATTATTATTATTTTTTATTTAATATTATTGATTATAATTAAATTATTAAAATATATTATATATTTTATTTTAATAAATTTTAAATTTTAAATTTTAAATAAGTTTAAATTGTAGTATGGACGAGTGTAAGAGGAAGTATGTTTTTAATTATGTGTTTGATTCTTATTAATAAATTTAGTTGTAAAAAAAATTACACTAACCAAATTTAAAAATAAAAAATTTAAAAAAGTGTAACCATGTAAGTTTGATGTATAATACCACTAACCTAGGTGGTATAAAGGTGCATCAGATCTACTAACAAAAATACTAAGTTTGGTGTATGATACCACTAACCCCTTACTCGTCATAACCAATAAAATAATAAACTATGCATTGAAAATTCTATTGTACTTTATGGTGTTTGAGTTGGAACCAAATCAGGTAAATAGTATTCTACACCTATACCTATTATGCTTTCATCATTTTTTATCTGTTTAATTTAAACAAATACACATGTATTTACAAAGTTGATGGATTGATTAAAAAATAAAGTGGATTTTTCTGGTGGACAAGAAAATAATTTTTATAAAAAAATTTATATATTTTATGTAAAAAACATAAAGTGGATTTTTCTGGTTTACAAGGAAACAAATTTTATAAAAAATATTATTATAAAAATATTATTTAATTTATATATTAAAATATAACGTTTATAACCATAATATCTGCAAAATTTAAATTTACAAATTTCATTGTAATCTCAACCTTTAAAACATATATTATATTTTAAAATATTCCCCAAGTGTGTCGGCCATTATGAATATAAAACATATTAATATTAGTTGTTGAATAAGCAAGCATAATGGATAAGCTTTGTTCCTAACTTTTCTTGTTTGAGTTGGTAGGTGGGCTCCGTACGTTACAACTTACCTTCAAAATAATTATTAATGTTATGTGAATTAAAAAAGTATGAAATTTGTTATGACTTCAAGGGGAAGGTTCTGCTTTTTATTATTAGTTTAAGTTTATTAATGTTATATTGCGTAATTGATGAGGAAAAGGTTATAAGCATCGATTATCATTTGACTAAGAAGGAATCTCAATGCTATTTGGTACGTTAGCCTCAATGCTATTTGTTTGTTAATATATAATATACATATATTTTAAATTTATAAAGGATATTGTAGTGGTAAGTTTTTGGAATTTTGAAGGATATTGTAGTGATAAGTTTTTGGATTTTTATTAAAATATTTAAGTTGAAGTTTGGTAAGAAGAGATAAGGACTCCTTATAGAAACCCGTGTAAACTTAATTTTTAAAGGGAATAAAATAGATATGCAAATATACTAACCAATAAAAGGGTTTTAAGTGAGGATTGTGAAGTTAAATTTTTATTTTTTTTAAAGGAAGTAGTAAGTTTGGCTAAAGCTGACAAAAAAATAGGAAATGTTGACTACCTAAATCAAATAATGATTAAGATTTTATAATACTAATATTTTCCATTGGTAATATCTTCTTTATTTTATAACACTAATGTGTGTTCATATTTAAACTATTTATTATAATTTTTGTGGTTGTACTTGTGTTTCATGAAGGAAACTAGCAATCCAAATTTGGTAAAGTGGAGAATGATAGTATAATGTTTTGGAAATATATTTTTACTAAAATGCAATGCATAGATAGTAGAGGTGAAGTTTTGGTATTGTGAAGGTTACTATAGAAAAATGTCAAGAAGGGTGTTGAATTCTGGAATATCTGTATTCACAGATAAAATTGAAAAAAACCAAAAAATAAAAATTAAGAATTCAAACATTTTATAGAAAATTATGCAGGTTTTTAGCTATAACATCTCAATTAGGATGAAAAGTGAATCTATTTGTAAACTCTCAAGCTCTAAAGAAAGAGTTGTGATTTATCAAGGGTGGGGGATCCGAATACAACCCCTTGTTCTCCAGCAATATTGTCAAGTGTGAGAAACCCTTACGACCGACACTCAGAACTAGGCATCCCCAAAAACCCTTACAATTGACACTCAGGGCTAAGCATCCCCATCCCAACCATGACCTCTGGTAAAGTTGAGAGTTAAGCTTATCAATAGGGGTTATACACACACCCACCCCTTCACACACTTGTCCATACTACGGTTTAAACCTTAAACCTTTTGAAAAAGAACCAAAACCCAAACCGTTGCATTGTCCCTTTTATTTATTTATTTATATATATATATATATATATATATATATATATATATATATATATAATTTAACATATAATAAGAATCAAAGCATATAATTAAAGTGTCTTGTGAATCAAACTCAAATTTAAAATGTCCCAAGGGACAACGCAAAGGTTCAGGCTTCTTTGGGAGGTTTAAGGTTCAAATCGTGGTGTGGACGAGTGTGTGAGGGGGTGGGTGTATGGTGGTTGTGTGTTAAATTTTCTATTGATAAGCATAGCTATCGTCTTTAGGAGGGGCCATGGTTGGGAGGAACCTGTTCAACCCTCTTTGGCTCTTCTTCGGAAGGTCCAAAGTTCAAACTACGATGTGAACGAGTGTATGAGGGGGTGGGTGGGTGGGGGGTGTATGTTAAATTCCCTATTCATAAGCATAGCTCTCGGCTTTAGGAGAGATCATAGTTGAAGGGAGCCTGTTAAACACTGCACGCTAGTCGTAGAAGTTTCTCACACTAATGAAAATAAAAATAAAAATTCAAACTTAAAATTTTATTTATTTTAAATCTCTTAAATATTCTTTTAAATATTTACTTAAAAACATATAAAAACCAACCAACCACCCTCCTAGTAAATCTAACAAATCTTGCTCTTGTTGCTAAGGAATCAAAAGCTAAGGTTCTTTTTAGATTTAGATTTCTTTTGTACACCTCGTTCATTTTGAGTCTCTTTCCTATTGCTTAAAGGTCTTGATGGAATCTTGTTGTTAAGAATGAGAAGTTATTTTTAGCTATATATGTTTTTGTACACCTCGTTCATTTTGAGTCTCTCTTGTATTGCTTAAAGGTCTTGATGGAATCTACCTCATTTATTTTGAGTTTCTTTCGTAGTGTTTAAATGTCTTGATGGAATCTTATTCATGAGAAGCTATTTGAGATCCCATTGGCCTTGTAAAAATAATAAGTTTAAGATTTAAAATTTTAAAAATCTTATTTGATTTTTTTTGTTAATATTTTTTCAATTATAATAAATAAGTTAGTTTATATATATTTATAAAAAAAAATCGGTAATATTATTGGATATTGCTTTTATAAACTTTATCATATCAAGTAACTCTAAAGTATCGAACAAGGGATAACTAACCAACAAACACTCAACTGTTACCATCTATTCTATACCCTTCTAGATACATCGTGGTTTTAACTTTGGGCCTTCCCAAAGAGAGGTCAAAGCCCTAACTACTATGGTATCTTTGTGGGCGTCTTTTATATTTTCATAATGTTTAAATAAAAAGATATATTATGTGAAATATGTGAATTTTATTTGATGAATGACCTTTAAAATTATAATTAACATTTTTTTTTGCTTGATAAAAAAGGGTTGTACTCAAGTCCCTATCCTGAACAAATCACAACTCTCTTCTTGAGATTTGAGAGTTTACAAAAAAATTCAATTCTCATCTCTAGTGAGGGATATTGTAGTGGTATGATTTTGGGTTTTCATCCAAGAGACTCAAGTTCAAACCCTAGTTCAATGGGACCAAGCCCCTCTCAAGAAAAAATCTTGCTTTACCTTAAAATTTTGTTTGCAAAGATAACACAGTATTAAGAGCTTTAGGCTCTCTTTTGGGAGACCTAGGTTCAAACCACAACGTACCTAGAAGGGGTTAGGTTAGTTGGTAGCGATCAAGTGCTTGTCAATTGGCTGTCTTGGTTCAATTCCCTGGAGGGTCGATGTCTCATTGATTTCATATTAAGCAACAAGCTAGGTTTTATAGCAATGATGTCCAATTTTAATCAGTGTTCAGCCCCATATCGGTAAAGGTGTTATTGATTCTCCTATGCAACAAAAAATTCATCTCAAGTGAGTTGCTATAGCTAAATACCTATATCTTTTTTCATGTAACAAGAAAATATTCTCATCTCAAGTGACTTGTTACAGCTAAATATCTATATCTTTTTTCATGAAAAGTTTGAATTCATGATTTTTATTTTTTGTATTTTGTGTCCCCTTAAAGGATACTAGAGTGGTATGTCTTTGAGTTTTCATCCAAGAGACCCAAGCTCAAATTCTGATACAAGGGGACTAGAACCCCTTTCAAAAACCCATGCTTTATGCTAAACTTTATCTTGTGAGGGATACCATAGTGGTATCCCTAAAAAACCCATGCTTAATGCTTTCAAAAACCCATGCTTTGTGAGGGAGACCATAGTGGTATGGATTTCATTTTTCATATAGGAGACCCATGTTCAAACCTTGGTACAAGGGAACCAGGGCTCCTTTCAAAAACTCGTGCTTTACCCTAAAATTTAACCAATTGAAAAAACATTAATCCTTAACATTTAGTATTTTAATGTCAATGGATAAACCTTATAATTTGTATTTGATAAAATCCTATCTCATCTTGAAAAACCCTTGACAATGATATTCTTAACTAATAGGTGGTGATAACACATGTTTTAGTTCACAACAATCCCATAAAGGTTTAATATAATTCTAGGTTCATATACAATAGTCATGACTTTCCTCATAGTTATGCTCATCCACAAACCAATATCCAAGGGTCAAAGGTGAAATCATTCATTAAACAATTTATATCAAAGCTTTCAATGGCTTTGAAAGGGTTAAAAATATGCAAACAAATGAAATTGAACAAAGTATGAATGGAAGGTGATACACTCATAGTAATAAATGTAATTTTGAGGAAAGTAAAGACTCCATGGAATATACAAGAGATAATTATGGAAATTCAAGATCTTGTTGTAGAGTTTGAAGAAATCATTTTTACACATATGTTAAGGGAAGGAAACAAATATGCAGATAGACTAACCAATAGAAGAGTTTTAATTGAGGATCGTGAAGTTAAATTTTCTTCTCCATGGTTAGAGGAAGTAGTAAGTTTAGTTGAAGTTGACAAGAAAATGTTGATTGCCTAATTCAAATAATGATTAATATTTACTTTAATATTTTACATTGGTGATATCTTATTTGTATTATAACATTAATGTGGTTTTATATAATCTATTTATTATAATTTTTGTGGTTGAACTTGTGCTTCGGGAAGGAAACTAGCAATCTAGATTTGGTAAAGCAGACTATGATAGTGCAATGTTTTGGAAATATTACTCTACCAAGATACAATGCATAGATAGTAGAGATGAAGTTTTAGTATTTTGAAGGCTGCTATAGAAAAATATCAAGAAGGATGTTGAATTCTGGAATATTTGTATTCACATAGAAAATTGAAAAAATCCAAAAAATGAAAATCAAGAATTCAAATATTTTGAAGTTACTGAAAAAAGAATTCAAACATTTTATGTAAATTGATGTAGATTTCTAGCTATAGCAACTCGATTAAGATGAGAATTGATTTGGTTTGTAATCTCTCAAGCTCTAAATAAGAGAGTTGTAATTTGTCAAGGATGGGGGACCTGAGTAAACCCCTTGTTCTCCAACAAAAAAAAAAAGCAAAGCTTTATGTGGCAATTAACCTTTGTCAAGATTAATAAATACTAAGTATTTAACTTTTTTTATATTAGAAGACATGATTACTACTTTTAATAATTTCAAAAGAGTTATTATAAATAAATTTGATGGTATTTGAAAGTTTCAAATATATATGTAGTTTTTTTAAGAAAAGTGGTTCTACTTGGTTCTCTCACCCTTGATAAATCACAACTCTCTCCTTTAAAGCTTGAACAAATAAATTCAATTCTCATCCCAATTGAATTGGTATAGTTAGATACCTACATCTTTATCATAAAAACCTAAATTCTTGATTTTTATTTTTTTGGATCTTCTTCAATATTCTTTATAAATACAAATATTTTAAAATTCAACATCCTTCTTCTTGACATTTTTCTACAACATCCTTCACAATATTAAAACTTCATCTTTATTTTCTACACACTACATATTAAAATATTAATATTTTTACCAAATTTGGAGTATAAGTTTCATTTTTGAAGCATAAGTGCAACCATAACAATTGTAATAAATAGTTTATATAAAACATGTAAATGTTATAAAATACAAAAAAAATATATTACCAATGTAAAACATTAAAGTAAATCTTAATCATTAAATGATTCAGACAGTCAACATTTTCTTGCCAACTTCAACTAAACTTACTACTTCTTCTATCCATGAAAAAAAGAATTTAACTTAAGGATCCTCTATTAAAACCCCTTTGTTAGCTAGCCTATCTGCAATTTTTTCCCTCCCCTTAATATGTGTAAATATGATTTCTTCATACTATGTAGCAAGTTATTGTATTTTCACAACGATCTCTTGTATGTTCGATGGAGCCTTTGTTTTCCTCAAAATTGTATTTATTACTATTAGCGAACTCCTTCCATCTATACTCTATTCCCATTCATTTGTCTACAAATGTTTAACCCTTCAAGAGATGCCCAAGCTTTAGCTTCATTATTTGTCTTATATCCACTATTGAAAATATAATGTGACAAAATCTCACCCATATTATTTCTAATTATTCTTCCTCCTCCTATTGGTCTTGGATTTCCTTTAGAAGCTCCATCAAAATTCAATTTGACCAACTCCACTTTTGATGGTTTCCACTTTATATTCTTTGTCTTCCTTTTGTTTCTCCTATACCCAACATCATAGTTCTATTTGATGACTTGACTCCATCTATTAAGGCTCTCTGCTTCAAGATTAGGTATTAGGTGAGTTGATAGGGTTGGTTTAGACTCCTCCATGGATAAACAAATCTTCCTTTTTATTACCTCTAAATTGCTTTTCTTTCCTTTGAATATTATTGTATTCCTTTCCATCCATACAGTCCAAAGTATTATATCTTTTGATGTATCCTAGATTGTATGTAACGCCTCACTTTTAAAAATGCTTTGCCATTGTTTTAACAATTCTTTAATTATACCATGCATCACCATGCATTTACCAAACATAATAAAAATCCATCACCATAGTTCTCAAACTATTGTGTAGTGTTCCAAGAGATGGTCTATACTCTCCTCCTTTTTACATATAACACATTATGAGGGGCCATGAAAAGCTCTATTCATTAGGTTATCCTAGGATAAAAGTTTCTTGTGACCTACTAGCCATACAAATATTTTGACTTTTGAAATGCTTAAGTTATCCCAAATATCTCTCCATATTCTTATGGTATTCCTATTTTGTTGGTTGTTTACATTATATATGCTTCTTGTTGTGCATTCTCCCAAGCTATTCAACTCTCAAATTAGCTTATCTTTGGCTTCCCTCAGAATAATCACTATTGTTATATTTATGCTCAATTACCTCTTAGCAATAATTTACAATATACTTGTAAAAAATATATATCCATTTGTATCTTCCTTCATGATCCTTATACATAATGTTTGAAACCCCATCACCATATTTTTCTTGAAGCAATATCATCAATGGATTCAAAATAAGATATAAATTGAGTGGTCTTTTATTACACCAAGTATCCATCCAAATAGAATTTTTTCTTTAGTTCTCATCACCCATCTTAGACCTTTAATCGCTAGATCAATTTATTTTTTAAAACTATTCCATAATGTAGAACCATATGGTAATGAGAATGTAGTAAATATTAATCTTGGGTCATTGTGCTCAACTTACTTAGAAGAATTCTTGCCTATTGTCTTTGATTCTCTTTATACAATATCCAAATTAATCTCCCCCTTAGATCTAATTTTGTATCTGTAAGAACTATTAAACCAAGACCTCCCCTAGTTTTATCGTCACACACCTTTCTCCATTTCACCAAAGGAAATTTCCTTTTATCATGTAATCTTGACCAAAAAAATGACCGTATAATATAGATTAAACTTTTTCTACCAATTTTGGCATAATATACAAGGACATATAATATGTTGGAATGGCCTTTTAGACTGATTTAATTAGCTACACTCTTCCAGCTAATGATTACCATCTCTCTTTCCATGTTGGTAGTTTATTATGAAATTTACTTATAACTAGATTTCATATATTTTTTCATTCTCCCCTCAAATAAGGGTATCCCTAGATATGTTGTTAGCAAATTTACCTCTTCCACCCTTGCTTTGATTCTATTTGGAGTGATTAAGAAGTAAATTTTGAATTTTGTACTATTAATTTTTTGCCCTGATGCTCTCTCATATTCCTTTAATAAGTTATTCAAAGCTTTAGCATCATTTTTTCCTTCTCTCCCAAAAATGGTTGTATCATGTACAAATTGTTGATGGGTGATGTTTCAATGGTATTATTAGCCTTAAGTCTGCTTATATACCCAACAGTGTATGTATTTTTCAAGTTCCTTCTAAATACCTCTACCATAATAATGAAAAATTATGGTAACAAAGGATCTTGCTTTAAATAATTATGTTACTAGCCCATTGACCAACACTGAATATGATATTGAAGAGACACAAGCTTTAATCCATTTGACCCATTTCTTCCCAAATCAAAACGTTTATAATGTTGAAAAAAATTCTATATAACCCTGGCATAGGCTTTATTCATATCAAGTTTTAATATCATTGCTCTTTTCTAGAAGCCATTGAATGCATTACTTCTACTATGATCCCCTCCCTAATATATTTTCATTTTACAAATCCTCCTTGCTCTTATGAAATAATTTTATCTAATAGTGGTCTTAACTAATTTTCCATCACTTTGGAGATTATCTTATATGCCATATTACATAGGCTTATGGGACTAAATGAATCAAACAATTCTACATCCTTATTTTTAGAATTTAGATAAGATATATTGCATTTATTTTATAATATATATATATATATATATATATATATATATATATATATATATATATATATATATATATATATATATATATAATTTTATCCTAGATTTTTCTACGTCTACCAATAAAGAATCCTCCACTATTTTCCATTTATGTTGATAGAATGTTGCAAAGAGTCCATCTCAACCAGGGAATTTATCCTTATCAAAAGATAAAAGAGTTGAATAACTTCTAGATTAATAGGCTCCACTAGTTTGATATTGTGTTCATTTGTAATAATTAAAGGGCTTGTTGGTTGTAAATCTGACCTACCGGAGAGGCGAGGGAAGATACTTGCCACTTAGGGACCTGCACCAACATTGAACGATTGTGGATCTTGGGGAATACCGGGCGATCAATCTCCGAAGAAGGCCGATTCCTGGGTCCTAGCTACTTGCTTAAAATTAAAGGGAAAAGGGGACAAAAAGGAATGAAAAAGAGGTTGTATCCAGAACTAACAAGGATGGGTATAGCCACATCAAGATACATGCATGACAAGCTAACGTCATGAGTAGAAATACAAGCGAACTACCTAACAAATCAGGAAACCTTACCCTTGTCATTTAAAACCACTGATTGAAATCCAGGATGCAAAATTAGAGCACGTCCACCCAACTAGTCTAAGCAAAAATAAACCCCAACCCAATATAAAATGTGAATTCTAGAACTACTTAGTAAAATGCATAAAATTCATATAGCAAAATTAGAACGAAATCACTTAGACAACTTTAGAAAAAATAAGCATTATCTATGATGTGACTCGGGTTCAATCCCCATGGTGGATGTGTATAAGAAGTAATACTAAAAACAAAAGCATTTAACATTCAACGCAAAGATATAAGGACAAGTTTGGAGACCAAACAGTAAAATACTTATATTTTTGAACAACATAAGCTTTACAAATGAATTAGAATGGCTAAAGAGACACACTTTGGAATGCCTTACACTCCAGTATAAATAGATCCTACAATAAATGTTACATTGAATACAGTGGGTGGCATACGAGACAATTAGATGGTGTTAATAGGGATGACCATGCATCGAATCTATCCAAATATTTTGCAAACTACAATGGAGGATGGTTGTCGAGAGTACTCTAGTCAGATCACATGAATATGGACTCTTCTTCATTTGGAAACTTTGACAGTCAATAAATTTTGCTCGTTTGCACCTAGTACATTAATTGCACGAGAGGATGGGTTGAGGCTGACTAGTTGATTATTGCATAATTTTATCAATTTTCACACATAAAGTGAGGCACAAAACCTCTTTAATTCCATCTACCCATATCTTAAATACGGACAAACACTTTCTTGCAAGTATCTTTTGATATTGGCAAGAATATTTTCATGGGAAAAATTTTGGGATACTACTATTGCTTGCTACCGACCCAAAACCCTGCCCATTATGCTTTATAGAGTGGGCTTTTTGGGTCGTCACCTTAGTTTCTATTTTGGGTACAATTTCTTTTGGGGGGGCATCGGGGAACTGATGGATGCTCAAACCTCCATCAAGATTTAAACTCGGATGATTCTTGATCTTGCTTCTAGGGTGAGACTCTAGGAGTTGTCCTCGACCTACAAATGTTTTAATTATTTACCCCTTACATGGGGTGGGCATTTGGGATTCCAATTCTCCTTCTAATCATTAGGGTGGGATTTTGGGATCCACCTGGTACTTGTGAGCACCCAATTCTCCATCCATTGCCAAACTTAGACAAATCTTGCATATAGAGTTGGCGGGACTTCTTGCATCATTGTGGTTAATAGCGTCTGCCTTTTCTAGGTGACTTATCATTTGATAGACCCACCCAAATATATTATTCACCACATCCATGAGTTATGCTACTAGCAATGGTCATCCAATGCTTAAGAGGCATGCTCCAAAACTAGCCATTTCTAAGGGCCTTCATATTTCTTACTTAAAAAAGGGAAAGAGTGGGTGAGAGGGTGCAAAATTTTACCCACACTCTTGGCAACTCAAGGGGATTTCCATCTTGTGGAAAAGGAAACCCAGGAAGACATCTTAGACACATAACACTTTTGAACATGAAAGAAACAAAGAAGAAGTGGATAGAGAAGACACAAACAAATACAATCGAGGAAGGTTGCAAGACAAATGAGGAAGGCAAACAAAGGTGCAGAATACAAACACAAAAACAAAGTGAAACATAGCAAAAAAAGAACAAAATAAAGGTACCCCAAGAAAGAAGATAGAATGCAAGGGGAAGGGACCCCTAAAAATGAGAACGAGAAAACACAAAAGGGAAGGAATAGGGAGAAGGGGTAGCTGCAGGATGGTTATGAACACTATCATCTATAGGGATGAGCGATGCAATCATCAAAATAACAAAAATGAAATGGAAAAAAAAATAAAGGGGATAAAAAGGATGCAACCCTGGCATCATCCCATGGTGAGTTCATCGTGATTACCTACTCCATGGGACACCTCCATAGACTGCATACCCATCAACATACTCTATTGTAGCCCAAAGCTACTTCAAGAATAGACAGAATACCAAAAGATATTTGTCCATCCTATCAAATCTTTCTTACTGAAAAAATATAATAAAAATCCGCTCCATATCACCTCCTACCATGGGATAGACTAGTTGTACTTTAAGTCTCATTTTTCTTGTTGCATCCTAGTCACTGAAACCTCTTATATAGAGTAATCCTTAAATTCAGGCATGATGCAAGCACCACCTTCGAAGGTTAAGGATGGACGATCTGGTAGTACATCAAAATATTTTGGGTAATGCACTATACCACCTTTTGTGATCACATATTTTTAAGAGTAATATCCATTGGGCTACAAAGTCACAACTAAAAACGAGGGATAAAATGATGAGGTTAAGAAAAAACACATAAAAAAAATAAAGTGTTATTAAGAAAGAGATGCCACCTAGGAAAATATTTTTTTATCAAATTTTAGAACTAAAATTTAAACACATCGTCACCTCTGCGCAAGATGATACCAGCATCTATACGGCCTTATCCATGCCATACTTTTTATTTATATTTCGATTATCTACAAATTTATGGTGTGTATCACATGCTTGCAACTAGGGTAAATAAATTCACCCCCTAACCTACAGTTTCTAGACCATAAAATCTCAAACCTGAGCTTTTTATTAGGATTTTCCTGGCACCATTTGAATTCATCATTAATTATGATGTAACACAGGCCAGTCTTTGCAGCTTTCCTATAAAGTCTCGTTCTGTGACCCTTTTCCATCAGCATAAGGGCTAATTATATCACCCCATATTGAGATTCAATTAAAAACCTTTCCATGGATAGAAAAAAAGCATTTTTGGGAAGAACTCCCTTGTTGTCAGTGCTCTAGCAATAGTCTTTTAATCATCATGCACACAATCATTGAAATATTATTTATTTTGGAGACCACAAGTTACCTCGAAATGAGGTGCTTTTGCTGGTACCAAAAGAGGTTCAATAAAGGATGATTCTTCCTCTTTTGCATCCTAATATTAGGGAAATAGAGCCTGGTTACACAAGGGTCACTTGGAATAATTGGTTTCCAGATTCTCACCTTCCGATTCTAGTTGTCCCTAAAGTGAGTTGCAGGTAATAATATTATCTATGACTGGGAATGCATTAATGATTGTATTGTGCGGATAATACAAATCCCCTTATTTGTATCCTTTATAGGATCAAATTATTTTTTCAAGAACATCCTCCTATGTAGTTGGATGGAGATAGAGTTGTTGGAAAAGTAGCCAATAATTGATAATTTCCTCATTTTTAACTAATGAGGGCTTCTTTCCTGTGCCTTCATCCTCTATAGCCATCCACTAGCTCTTTTTTTGTAGCCCCTACTGCATCTGGTACATATCATTTTGTATTATTTGGTGCTACCATGATGGCATTTATGTACGTAATGCGCTAATAAAGAGCTGAGGTGAATGGACATCTTCTCGAGACAAAAAATTTCTAGTCTGGATCAAGATAGTTTCAACTCGAAGAGCTTCCTTAAAGATTTGGAGAAAATTTCTTTTCCTAGACTGATAAAGGAAGAGTCCAATATCAAGATACAAGGCCTGAGTATAGTACATCAATGCTTGAGCTTGGGATGGTCGACACTGAGGGACGATTTTTATCCAGCTCCTTTCAAATCATATGTTGAAGTCCACAATAGCTTCAAGAGGGGATCTCTTGCTGAATGAGAACTAGATGAGCAAGAAAAAGGGATCTTCTGAGCTATAAAATGTATTAATAAGAGCTTCCACCAGGTCAGCCCATGCATAGATGCTCCTTCGTTGCAGATACTTATACCATAATAATGCTTTGTCTTCCAGAGACAACACAAGTAGCCTAATCATCACATCTTCATGTGTGATATTGTGGAACATAGTCAAGGAGGCTACATATTGAAGATGTTTGCATGCCACTCATTTTGTACCATCATATCTTGGTAATGCCTTTAGTGCAGCCTTGAGAATGTCATGCAAATGAGGGATGTTGAGGGGACCGAAATCATTTCACTTGGGATAACATTTTTGGGCCATCACAGCACGAATCCTTCAGATATTTTGGGTCCTCTCCTCAGGTTGGAGTCACCATATAAGTATGATTTCTCTGCTAATAAGGTCAAGGCTACTCATCAAACATTAGTTCCTCTAGGGAATATATATTTAAAGGAATTAAGAGACAATTGGTTGCAAAATTTGGATTTTTATTCAGAGGAGTTGCTAGGTGATTTTACAAGGTATGGACAGATCGAAGTATCACCAAACTCTTATCTTCTTAAAATATAGGGATCTTTTGAGTCCATCAAGCATGCCAAAATTTGTTAGTTCCATATCTAGCCTAAGGGAGAGGCATGGGAAGATACTTGCACTCTCGCAAATCTATGCCAACATTGAATGGTCACGGGGCCTAGGGAAGGTCAGACAATTGATATTTAGAGAAGTTCAGTTTCTGGGTCCTAGCTACTTGCCTAAAATTAAAATAAAAAGGGGACAAAAAGGAAGGAAAAAGAGGTCGTAGCCAAAAATGATATAGCTGCATCAAGACACATGTGTGACAAGCTAACACCGCAAGAAGAAATACAAGCAAACTACCTAACAGATCAACCAACCTTACCCTTGTCATTTAACACCATTGATTGAAGGTGAATTCCAGAATCAACGAGTGGGGTGCATGAAATCCAGGATGCAAAATTAAAGCACGTCCACCCAACTAGCCTAAGAAAAAATAAACCCCAACCCAATATGAAATACGAATTCTAGAACTACTGAGTAAAATGCATGAAATCCAGATAGTAAAATTAGAGCATAATCACTCAAATAACTTTAGAAAAAATAAGCATTTAACATTCAATGCAAATATATAAGGATAAATTTGGAGACCAAACAATAAAATACTTATATTTTTGAACAACATAAGCTTTACATATGAATTGTAATGTCTAAGGAGCCATGCTCTGGAATGCCTTGCACTCTAGTATAAATAGACCCTACAATAAATGTTACATTGAATATAGTGGATGGTATATGAGACCATCGGATGGTGCTAGCAGGGATGGCCATGCATCGAATCTATCCAAATATTTTGTAGACTGCAATGGAGGATGGTTGTTGAGAGTATACTAGTCAGATTCCATGAATCTAGACTCTTCTTCATTTGGAAACTTTGACATTCAATAAATTTTGCTCGCTTGCACCTGGTACATTAATTGCACGAGAGGATGGGTTAAGGCTGACTAGTTGATTATTATGTGATTCGATCAATTTTTGCACACAAAGTGAGACACCAAACCTCTTTAATGTCAGCTACCCATCTCTTAAATGTAGGCACACACTTTCTTGCAGGGGTCTTTTGATATTGGTGGGAATATTTTCATGGGTAATATTTTGGGATACCACTATTACTTGCTACTGACCCAAAACCTCACTCATTATGCATTGTAGAGTGGGCTTTTCGGGTCATCGCCCTAGTTTTTATTTTGGGTGAAATTTTAGGAGGGGTACACTAGGGAACTAATGGATGCCCAAACCTCTACCAGAATTTAAACTTGGATGATTCTCTGTCTTGCTTCTAGGGAGGGGCTCTAGGAGCTAAACCCCGACCTACCATAGTCCTGATTATTCACCCCCCCTGCACAGGGTGAGAATTTGGGATCCCAATTCTAATTTCAATCATTAGGGTAAGGTTTTGGGATCTACCTAGTACTTGCGAGCACCCAATTCTCCGTTCACTGCTAGACTTAGCCAAATCTTGCATATAGAGTTGGTGGGGCTTCCTGGATCACTTTGTGGTTAATAGTGTCTGCCTCTACTTGGTGACTTATCATTTGGAAGGCTCTCATGAATATTTCATTCACCACATCCATGAGTTTTTATCCTAGCAGTGGTTGTTTAATGCTCAAGAGGCCGACTCCAAAACTAGCCATTTTTTAGGACCATCATCTTTCTTACTTAAAAAAGATAAATAGTAGGTGAGAGGGTGCAAAATTTCACCCACTATGCTTCTTGCCGTAGTTTATCATTAAGAACTTCAATCTCATTTGATCCTAGAATATTCTATTAAAAAATCCTTGCAAACTTTCTGATTTTGCTTTGGTATTTAATACAAACCCCTTCTACTAATATAATTATAGGATGTTGACATTTGTTCTATTGCCATCCTAAGAAAGAATTATGTTTTTATCTCCTTTTAATAAAGTTTGTCTTAATTTTAATCTCCAAAATTTCTATTCCTTTCTTAAAATATTATGATATTCACTAAGCAACTCCCTTTCCTTTGAGATTGGATTATTGTGCTCACCCTTTTAGAATTTTGAAAGTTTATTTTTAAATTCTTCTCAAAAATATTTTTAAAAGTGTTCTTGTTCCATTATTTTAATCTAGAAGTCATTGTTTTAGTTTTTTTGTAGACCCATGGGTACACCCTCTATTTTTGGAAAAAACTACTTCCCTCTATTTATTGATGATTTCTCTAAATATATGTGGTTGTATACTATTCATAAGAAGGATGAGGATTTTGAAAATTTCAAAAAATTCAAAGCATTAATAGAGAACCAACTAAATAGGAGTATCAACTATCTCAAGTCAAACAAAGGAGGTGAGTATATAAGAAATATATTTCACGATCGTTTGACTCTTCATGGTATAACATTATAGAGGTATGTTCACTATACCCTATACTAGAATGGGATAATTAAGAGGAAGAATAAGGTAATCATGGAGATGATTCATTGTATAATATATGCCAAGGGGATGAAGCATAAATTTTGGGGTGAGTTCATCACTTGTGTAGCATAAATCATCAATAGGGTTTCCACTAGAGCAATATAGGGTAGGCAACTCTTGAGATATTAACAAAATATAATCTTGATGAGTCTTGGTTTTGTATATTTGGGTCTTTAGCATGGGTTCATATACCCAAAGATCTTAAAAATAAGGAGGAACCAAAGAGTCACATGATTTTTTATGAGGTATGTTGATACTTTTATAAGGCATACTATCTCTATGATCCTTAAAGGTGTGAGATCTTCATTCAAACAAAGGTGAATTTTAATAAGTTTTTTTTATGGGCTTCATCTAGTCTGCTAGCTGATATTTTGGTAGATGATCATCCTATTTCTTTTATTGCTCCAACATAGTCTTTAGCAATTATTATGAGATCTATTCCTATTAGGGCTTCTTCTTCATCTTCTAGTGTAGACCTTATGCTTATATATTTTATCCCTTCTTAGGAATCACCACCTTTAATAACTTCACTCTCAAGTTTAGTAAATGATGAACTTGACACACTAGTTTCTTGTGCTAAAATATTGGATGATGAGGTGAGTAGCAAGTTTGATTTATATTATTTAGATTTGAATTTGATGTTTCTTTGCCATAGGATGTACCTAGTTCTTCCATAGTTTATCCCATGCTTAAGTGGATTCAGGTATTTTTACATGATTAGCCCATTTGGTCTATGGAGTGACACTAGAAGGCCCCCTCTCGAGCATCTCTCTTGAATGTTATTCATTTTGGATAATCTCTCATATATTCATAGTCGAAGTGTCAACTAGAGTGGGAAGATGACATGCTTGTAGAATATGAATCATTGATGAAGAATCAAATATAGGAGCTTGCTCCTCTTATGGAAGGAAAAATTATGGTTGGATGCAAATAGATGTATATGACCAAGTATGCTTTAAATGACCAGGTAAAACTGTACAAGGTAGACTTTATCACTAACGAATTCTCTCAACAGGAGGAAGTTGACTATTCAAAGACAATTGTTCCTCTTGCCAGGATGAATTATGTTAGAATTATTCTTTCTATTGCTGCTTCCTATGGTTGGAAGGTACATAAAATGGATGCAAAGAGTTCCTTCCTCCATTGTGAGCTCTAATAGGAGATCTACATGTAGTAACCACCTAATTTTAAGCTTGAGTATCCTACTCGCTTAATTTTTTTGTTGATTAAGTCCTTCTATGGACTTAAGTAGGCACCATGTGCTTGGTATGAGAAGATCCACTATTTCTTCCTCACTTGTGGCTTTTGACAATGTGAGGTTGACCATGATTTTTACATCAAACATCAAGATGGGGATACCATGGTGATTATACTCTATAAATGATCTCATAATGAGTAACTCTCCTATATTGATATGGTGCATAAAGTTATAGGTTTGTGCTTCCTTTAAGATAGCAAATATGAGGCTCATGCACTATTTATTTGGTATTCATATTGATTAGACAACTTCTAGGATTACCACTTTAGAGCCTAAAAATACTTTGGATCTCCTTCAATGCTTAAGGATAGAGAATTATAAGTCTACTTGAACTCCTTTTACTTCAGGATTTAAATTTTGAGCTAATTGTATGATTACTTTGGTGGATGCCACTTTATATTGGTCTCTTGTGGGAGATCTTCTCTACCTTACCCATATGGAACCAAATATTCATTTTTATTGTGATCTATTGTTCCAAGTATATACAAGCTCGTCGAGAGAGTCATAGACCACCACCAAGAGGAACCTCAAATACATCACAACTATGTATCAATTTGATATTCTTTATTAAGTTTATACCCTCCAATTTTGACAAGATTTTTAGATGTAGACTGGATTGATAATTTTACTAACACCACCATGGGTTTTGTATTCTATAGAGGTTCCATCCCCATTTAATGGTGCTCTAGAAGATAGTATACTATTTTTAAATCTTCCATGGAAGATGAGGATTATGCTACCAATGAGACAACTAAGCATCTTTGATGAATGCTTATGATTTTGGAATAGATGGGTATTTCATAGACCTACCCTAACACTCTTTGGTGTGACGATTAGAACACCAATCAACTTATCCACAATCTAATGTTTCATCAATAGACTAGGCACATTGAGATTTGGATGCATTATGTGAGATGGCTTTATATCCATGGGATCCTTAATATAGTCTTCATATCATCAACAAAGAAGGTAGCAAATATCTTGACCAAGAGTATGCTTTAGGTTCCTTTTGTGCACATGTAGGAGCTACTTGGTGTAGAAGAGTATCCTTTAAGGGGATGTATAGTAAAGATCTCTCTTCATGTCCTTTGTTTAACTTAATGGAGGAATATTAAAACATGTAGTGGTTAAGATTTACTCAAGGCCACAACTGAATTTATTTTGTATTGTATGTATACGCCCTTTGAGCACTTATAAAAGATTTTTTGGGGTATTTTTCTATTTATTTAAACCTAAAGTTTCAGTTACTTAACCTTGATCTAAAGGTATAAACACCCCTTTATATCAACCATTTAATGAAATTATTTAATTCTATTTTTCTTTAATGAAATTATTTAATGCCTACAAATACTCTTATATCACATACATTGTTTTCTATCTTTTATTTTCCAACAATATTAAACAATATGTTTTTTTATTGGTGAAAAAGGGTTTTGAAAGGGTCCCATAACCTTTTACATTTCTAGCCAAAGTCCAAAATATCTCTGGAGGCTGACTAGCCCCCATGAGATGATCCTACCAAGCAAAAGGAGAAGGCACAACCAAGACACAGAAACCTTAACAAAACAAACTATATATAGACCATCATAATCCCTAACAGGTTCAACCCAGCTACATACGAACGTCCATGCAGGGGTGGAAAAGAAACAAAATAAATAAACCACCCTTGTAGGGGTAACCAGAGACCAAAAACTACCATCAAACCCTGAATATTGACTGATGCAGGAGGCACCCCCGAGCCGGATCATGCATTAGGCCCACCGTCATTATCCACCAGATACTCTTTGACCAGGCTCTTTAATTCTTGGATGATCTCGAACTGGTTCTTGTACTCCTCTAGGGGAGCATCCACCTACATCAACAGAGACAAAATTATTCTGACCACCCATCCTAGCATTTGCAGGAGGTCCTAAATTTCCTAAATGTGCCCATGGTCAGAGAGGCTCGGGAAGTGCATTACACATGAGGACAAGAGGGGAGCCTGTGCCGATGTTCCTTTGTTATGGGCCATGAACCATGCTAACTTCACCTTCTTCATCTGGAATGATAGAGAGTCATCCAACACATCGTCAATGACCATAAGAGCCTTCCTTTTGTTGATTCCTTCCTTGGCACAGATAGGATAACGATGGGCCTCAGTATTCTGAGGAACTGAGGAATCATAAAATTTGGTGGCTCCACTCAGGGTTTCAATGGACGGGGAGAAATATCAGCCCCAGTATTGTCTCTAGGATTACCTGGCCCTCTATTAAGGAGGGCAGGCCCAAACGACCCTCTAACCAGTGGAGGTCTAGCCAGATCTCCAACAAGGGGAAGTCCAACTGGTGGCGCTGCTACTCGATTCTACTCCACCACCACGAACCTGAAAAAAACTTGGTGCAAACCTTGATGAAGGGGGGAGGAAGAGGTCCCCATTTTCACATTGATAACCAATCACTCCATTGACCTGAACATGTATTCATGGATATTGATGGTTTTATTTCCCCTGTGGTGGTTTAAGAATGCAAGGTGGAAGCTTCGTAGAATGGTCGAGGGTGAAATATTGGAGGACAGTTATCATCATCATGTCTAAGGGTTTTGGGAGTGTCTCCTTGACAATCCCACCCTTCTCTTTCCCCAGGGATTCTCCTTTATCCCTAAACAATGCTAGTTCACCCTGGAGGGAGTGCTTCTCCCGATTGATAATTTCACCCTCATTTGGGAGACCAATAACCATCGCAAGAAGATCAACCATAATAGTGAAACCCATTCCTCAAGAAATCACATGGCCCCCGTTCCATGAACGGATGAAGTCCATGGAAAAATCTATCTCGACTCCCTGAAATTGTTGCAAAAAATGTAGGAGGCCATGGTCTCTAAAAATATCCTCTACCAGGGGAGTTAATTGAAGGGAAGCGGGTTCGATTTCGGCCATGATGTCGATATTCAGATAAATCCAAGGATAGGATATCAAAAAAAAGTACGATGATGGTGAACATGGTGATGGAGAAAGGTGGTGGGAATAAATAATATATGATACATGAGTAGGTTCCCCCACTCAAAGTGCCTCGTGCAAAAAATATTTTGGATCGATCGAACAATCGATGGCACGGGTGGACGGGCACACCAATCAACCAAGAGGGCCAGGTGGATACTCTAGGAACTGACACCATGACTAAAAAATGGGTCAAGTGAGTACAGGTCATGATGATGGGGATTACCTTCCAAGGTGGTACAATGAGCATGGCAAAAAGGAGTAACAGTAGTGACGTGGGTAATAGCTACAAGGTAGATAGACCAAAAACCCACTTCCATACTTGTGCTGCCAACACATCTTGCCAAAACAGTGTTGGATGAAGAGTGAGAATTTAGAGGGTTACAAAAAATAAGAAGGAAGCACAAATAGCACCTCGAGAGCATAGGAACTGTTGTAGTGGCCCGATCGAGGGCTAGGGTACTAGGGGCTAACAATCCCCATGTCGAGTCGATCGAAAAACTACCAAATATGAGGTTGGTCCTAGTACCAAGGTGACATCTTCTAATGTGGTAGAGGTTCTGGTTCCAATGGAGCCTAATACCATGGATGGACCTCCACTTACAACAGGACAAGTGGTCGTGGAGGCAAAAAATCCCTCTTGTGGACCAAATGGGAAGAATGACATGTTGAAGCTTCGACCAGATGAGAGCTACACATGAGAAAAAGGTAGTGGTCAATATCAATGTGGCACTATGATAGTAAACCATGTTGGAGCTTGGTTTATGAATCACGCTTCGAGAGCGAGGATCATCGTGAAGGATGTGATTCTCCATTATGGATCATTTCGCCTCACTGGTTGGCCAGGTCAGCGATATTTACATCGATGATATCTTGGGGGAAGGAGTTAGTCCACACCCGAAGACTTGACTTTGAGATATCGATGTTGGCTAGCTGGTCAGCCACACGATTGCCTTATCTAAGAGGATGGGTTGCCTTAGAGTTAGATAAGTATTGAAGCAACTGTTTGAATTCATCGATCATGGTGGAGGTGTTCCATGATAGAGAAATGGAGCCACAAGATAGGCTAGCAATAATGTTCTTGGAGTCACATTCGATCACAATGTTAGAGACTTGAAGCTTGTGGCTCAATACAACACCTTGGTAGAGGACCCGAGATTCAGAAAAGTGACTGGAATTGAACCCCAAGTTCTCTGTATAAGCCAATATGATGCATCATTTATGGTCTCTAACAACATCGACACCTGCAACTCCAAAATTACCTTTCGTTGCTCCATAAAAGTTGAGCTTGAGGAAGCCTGGAGGCGGAGGGATCCACTTGACATGGGAACGGTTAGCCTTGGGGGGGTCTGGGAATAGATGCCCTATGGGATATCGAGAGAAGAAGCTAGAATATCTTTAGAGAGAGGCTCCTAGCCTACCTCCAAGGGGGTGACCAACATGTTTTCCAGCTGCTTCTACCAAGATCCTTGCTAGGACATGACTTTCTTTGTGGGACAAATCTCTGAAGGCCTGGGCATTACGTTCTCTCCAGATTTCCCACATGAAATATGGTAGGTAAAGGTATCAGAAGGTTCTGAGCCGGTGTCCTCTAAACGGGTTTGGCCACTGCACACAGAGATCATTGATCCAGAGGAACAAGACCTAGGAGATGCCAACCGAGGAAAAAAGGAAAGAAAGGATGGAATGGGCGAAGGGACATGAGGAGAAGATATGTTGGGTTGAATTGAAATCCACACAGCATAGGTAGCACCGGTTGGGGAGGGATAGACCACGGTGGTGAAGGTTAGGAATGGTAAGGATCTTATCCTAGACGGCCAACCATAGGAAAAATTTTACTTTGGGGGTGAGGTGAGGCCTCCAGATAAGTTTGGACGGGAACCAGGGGGGATTGGGGTCCTCAAAAAAGGCATATGCTGACTTAATAGAGAAGGATCCGAATAGGAAAGGAGCACAAAGGATGCAGTCCTCTACAGGGGATGAGGGAACGACATAGAGGGGAAGGAGATCAGACAGGGCGGCAGAGGAAATTAACTGATTAGCTGAGAGACCATCGATCAGGAAGGGCTTCCAAGAGGAAGGTCCTAGGAGGAGAAAGTCACTTAATTTTGGTTCAAAGAGGGTGTCCATCATTGGTCGGAGGCACACTAGATCATCTCTATCCTACAGAGGACCATTTCCCAACTAGGGGTTGCTCCAAAAGTTGATTTTTGCTCTATTATCGAGTTTCCATCTGATGCTCTTCTAGATAATATATTTGGATTTGGATATGGAGTTCCATACCATTGATCCTTTGATTGTGTTGGGATCCTCTAAAAAATTTGGGTTGGCCCAAAGGCACTTTTCTTTGATGATGTAAGCCCACAGAGAGTCTTCATTGGTAAGGACTCACCATTCTTGTTTGGCGATGAGTGTCAGATTCATGTTGTGAACCTTACGTAACCCAATGCCCCCATTATCCTGTCCTACACAGACCTGGTTCCAAGCTACCAAATGAATTCTTCTTTTATCTTCTAAGCCAGACCACAGGAATTTTCTTTGGATCTATTCAATGCAGTTGCAGACTTCAGTAAGAATCTAGAAGATTGACATGAAGAAGACAAGAATGGACTATAGAGTGGCTTTGATAAGGGTGGCCTTCCCAGCTTGGTTGAGTAGGCTACCTTTCCAAATTACCAACTTCTTCTACATGCGCTCGATGATGGGGTCCCAAAGGGCTTTCTTGGATTGACCATCGAAGAGGGGGAATCCCAAATACGTTGTTGGGAGGGTACCAATGGAGAAACCAAGAGTAGCAGCAATGAGGGCTTGACGCCTCGCCGGGGTGTTGAAGAAGTAGAGCTTACTTTTATCGAAGTTCACCTTCTAACCTGCTGCCTCCTCAAAGGATAGAAGGATGGACTTAATGCACTAGGCTTGGGAGACCGAGGCTTGGGTAGCCAAGATAGTATCGTCGACGAAATACTGGTGGGACACGGTCTGGAGAGATGACACCGGTTTGATGCCAGATATGGACCCTTCGAGGTAGGCGTGGGTAATAGATCTACCAAGAGCTTCAACAACAATTATGAAAAGGAAAGGGGATATGGGGTCCCCTTGCCTGAGGCCTTTGAAATTCTTGAAGTAGCCTACAGGGGAACCATTGACCAGGACGGAGAAGTTCGTCGAGGTAATGCACCCTTTGATTAACTTGACCCAATATGGGTGGAAACCGAACCTGTGGAGGATTACCAAGAGGAAGTCCCAGGAGATCCTATCAAAGGCCTTGTTCATGTTGAGCTTGAGGAGAAGGCCTGCTTGAACACTCGAGGAGATAGAGTGGATGAGTTCATGGATGACAATGATATTATCAGTGATTTGTCTTCCATGGATGAAACTACCTTGGTTAGGGGAAATGATGGAGGGGAGGATGAACTTGAGTCGAGTGGCTAGGGATTTGGTGAGAATTTTGTATAAGACATTGCACAGGTTGATGGGGCGGAAGTTTGAGAGGGTGCGGGCCTGGTTCACTTTGGGGATAAGGGCAAGGAATGTGGAATTGATGTCTCTGGGGACGACCTTATATTATTGTAAATACTGGATTACTGAGACCACATATGACCCTAGAATATCCTATAAGTGTTGAAAAAAGATGGGGGGAACCCATCTGGACCCAGGGGTTTCCCACCCTGCATGGAGAATACGACAAACCTAATCTCCTCGGCAAACAAAGAATCACAGAGCATACGATTTTGGTCCTCAGATACTAACCTTAGAATATTCTGAATGAGGCTTTTGAAAGTATGGTGGTCGCATTTGGGAGAGGGCCCAAGAAGCTCTTCGAAGAAGAAAATCACCATAACTCTGATTACATGGATGTCGAAAATAACCTGGCCATCCTTTTGAACTAGCTCCCTGATCCGATTGCTGCCTCGGTGTCACACCATTGTGGCGTGAAATAACTTGGTGTTTAGGTCACCTTCTTTGAACCAGGTTACACGAAATTTCTGCTTCCAAAACACCTCCTCGTCTCTTAGAGTGTTGTGGTAATCAACAAGGAAGACTATCTCAGTGGCTTGGAGGGTGGGTCCTGGGTCATTATCCTGCATAGTGAACTCAATGTCCTTGAGCTGAGATTGGATCTTTTGTTTTTTTCTGAAATATGTTCCCAAATACTTCCTTATTCCACTTTTTGAGATTGAATTTGAGATGCCGAAGTTTGCTGTTGATTTGGAAAATTTTGGGCCCCTAGAAAGGTTTGGCCCACCACTGAGAAATGAGAGACCTTAAGTTTGGGTCATGGAGCCACATGGCTTCAAATCTGAAAGGATATTTGAAGGATGAAGTGTGTGAATGTCTCTCGAGGAGGAGAGGATTCTCATCGGATCCAATCCTTGGGAGAGATCTCATGATTGCATCACCGAACATGGGAATGACGTTGATCGAAATGAGAACACGGTCTAGATGTATTTGGATTACCTGATCTCCCTTTTTGTGATTGGTCTAGGTGAATCTCGAACCATATGTTAATTCCATGTATTTTTAAATATTATTATAAAATTTAATATAAATTAAAATATTTAATAAATAATTACCAAAATATTATTATAATAGTTAACATAATCAATTAAAATATTATAATAACAATTATGATATAATATAAATAAAATAATTTTCAATTTTTATATAATTAGTTAAATTAATTATTTGTGATTGTCCATATATAAGCATAAGGCTGCATGCATTATAAAAATATTTAAGAAATAATTATCAAAATATTATTATAATATTTAACATAATCAATTAAAATATTATAATATAAATTATAATATAAATAAAATAAATTTCAATCTTTAGATTATTAATTACATAAATTATTTGTGATTGTCCATATATAAGCATAAGGCTGCGTATTACACATGCATTTGTAAAATTGACAGATTGATTGAAATTAAAATAATTTTTAATATTTATAAAATTATAGTTATAACTTTAAAAAATATAAAATTTAAACTTTAAAATTTAATTATTGTCTCCACCGGTAAACCATAATTATTGTATTTTATAAAATTCTTCAAGTTTGTTGGCCATTTTCATGTAGATAAAACTGATGGACCTTTTTAATAATTAGTTAGTTGAATAAGCAAGCATAATGGATAAGCTTAGTACATTGAAAATAATTATTAAATGTTATGTACTTAAAAAGAAGGTTCTTCTTTTTATTATTAGTAATTGACCATGGGTTGTAAGCAGCGGAATGGTATTTGGTGTAATGGCAGTTGCCTTTGTAAATATTTTTTAACGAGTTTTAATATAAAAAAGTTGTAAGCATCAATTATCATTTGGAACGTCAATAGTATTTGGTAAGTGGTGATAAAACTCTTAATCTCATCAATTTTAAAAAAATAATTCAAATGTTTTTAATTATTTATAATATATTTGAATCTATCGGTAAGTCTACTATGTTTGTTAACATAAGAATTTATATTTGACTTTAATACTTTTAATATAAAAGTGAAATTATTTCGATCCCGCTATAAAATTAGTAGTGGGATTACTAAACCTTGACCCCTCAACAAAATATAATTGTGACAAGTAATAATAAGTTCAACGTCAATGGTATTTGGTAAGTGGTGATAAAACTCTTAATCTCATCAATTTTAAAAAAATAATTTAAATGTTTTTAATTATTTATAATATATTTGAATCTATGGGTAAGTCTACTATGTTTGTTAACATAAGAATTTATATTTAACTTTAATACTTTTAATATAAAAATGAAATTATTTCGATCCCGCTATAAAATTAGTAGTGGGATTACTAAACCCCTCAAAAAAATATAACTGTGACAAGTAATAATAAGTTCAAACTAGATAATATTATATAAAAAATATATTTATAAGATATAATCTTTATTTCATTAAAATTATATTTATATTTATATTTTTTTAATAAAATATATTTTTTGAATTATATGGTAGTATTATAATAGCTTAACAATTATGTATGTATTGTTTGGTAAGATTTAAATCTAGTCTTTTTTTGAAAGTCGAGGAACATAATCAATTGAATTGATAATCAAATATATTATGTTTTAAAAACACAATAATTAAATTTAAAAGTATAAGGTGAAGTCAATAAAAATAAAATGACTTAGTTATAAGGTTAAATTATAAAGTGTAAGGGTATGCATTAGTTTGATTAAATGTTTTGTTTTGGAATGCAGTAGGCCCATTTATTAGCTTAGGTATCGTTTGCAACATATACTTTTCGAGGAAGAGAATGGGGTTAGGATTTAGTTGTTGAGACCATTAGTCAAGGGGAGGGCAGGAAAAAGTGGTCAAGAGAAGGTTTTAATGTCGAATAAGAGCAAAGAAGAGTCTTTATCAAATGATGGCAAAAAAAGTAGGGATTGGGAGCAGGTTAATGTGTATCCGAATTCTCTAGAGAATGGGTAAGGGATCAAGGATTTGGATCAATCTGATTTGTAGGAAAATGGTAGGAAATAATTGAAATAGATAATCCACATAATTAGGGTAGGGAATTTGTTTTAAGGAATACTATCAAAGCAAACAATATTGAAATTAAGGATAGGAAACAATCATGAATATTGGTAGTGAAGTGGTTACAAGAAATATCTTCAAAGAGGCCTTGAGTGACAAAGACTGTGATAAAGCAATTAGTGGAGAAGTCTTTGATAAGTAGAATTTATTGGAGAAGTTAGATAACGATGATGCTTCAGGATTGAATTTGAATAAAGCCCTGAGGAATGGAGTAATAGAGAATGTGACATCTAGAGGACGTAAGAATGATTCTAGGATCTATTGCAATGGAGGAAAGATTGATGCATTGCATGTTGTGTCTATATGCCAAGGAAAAGAATTTGTAGATTATGTGGTGAATTTCATGAATGGTAGACAATATAATTGCAATGATGTGATGGCAACACAAACATGTTTGGAGTGAGGGATGAAGGTCATATTTAATGGAACCATAGAGATAGGGTCTACTATGGGAAAATTTCAAGAAGAAGAACATTGAATATTTGTATTTACAAATAAAACTGAAGAAGATCCAAAAATAAATATTAAGAAGTTAGACATTTTATGAAAAAATATGTAGGTATCTAGCTATAGCATCTTAACAATGATGAGAATTGAATATATTTGTAAACTCTCAAGCTCTAAAGGAGAGAGTTGTGATTTGTCTAGGGTGGGAGATCTGAGGACAACCCTTTTTTCTCCATAAAAAACAAAAAAATTACAATTGAAAAGTAAAAGCAAACTCAAATATTCTATATCATTCTCTACATTTGCTAGGAAACTTAAAATCCTTTTACAACATCCACAAATATGGAGGTAAATTTAGAAGATTTCTAATTTTTTCTTTTGATCATCTAAAGGATTTTGTGAAAGGTTTTTGAGTTTGCTTTTCAATTTGTCTATGGGTATTTTATTTTGACACATTTTTTATTGATGATGAAATAAAACTACCTCATATGTAAGTTTAATTTTTTTGCTTATTGAAAGCCGGAAAAGTCCAACTTCTAATATACCTCACAAATCCATTTCAATAGAATAAAAGGAGAATCATTTCTCCTTCAACCTTTGGATTTAGTCTGAATCCCCACTATCTTTCGTAATCTAATCTAAGCTAAGAAAATTATAGAAATTAAATGCATTAAGGTAAGGGCACAAAAGAGATTAAAGTAAATTGTATGAAATAAAATACTATCATGGTTGCAACAACTAGAGTGTGTGATTAATCAACACATGAAGAAAACATATAACAACATTGTCTTCAAAATTTATAAAATTAAAAATAATAGAAGAAGAGGGCTTACAAAAAACAAAAGGATAATGCCACAATCACTATGCATTCCACTATCCAAAAGATCAGTTCCATAATTGAAAAGTAAATGCCATGCATAGTCTTTTTATTATTCTAAACTTAGAGCATGAATTCAATATAAAGTCCATAGAGTGTAGCTTTAATTCCATCAATGGCCAAAATATATTTATAATGGAGTTCATGACTCCTATTTAAAGAAAATTATTCACCTAAGAGTTATTTGTATTAATCAATCTCTACTTCTAGAAAATCTACTAATTTATGGGTATCTTTAGTAAAATAATGCACCACTAAATGTTACATGTTTTTCAAAATCATCTCTAAACTATTTAGAAGCCTTTTAATCTGCACTTGGTGTTGTAAAATGATAAAATATTGATTTCTAATTAATTGCCTTAGAATCTATTCCTTCTTGTCCATGTTTCTATAAAAATGAGAAATTCAATTATTTAAGAGTAAATCATACAATTTAGGAGCAAATCATAGTTTTTAGTGAGTTACACCTTTGGAAGTAAATCACAATATTTGAAGTGAATTGTATCTTTTAGAGCAAATCGTACCTTCGGTAATGAATACCTCTTTTAGGACTAAACCAATTTTCTAAACTTTGTTGTTTGGCGTTGTTCCTTCTAGCCATGCAAAATTTATTTTTATTTATCATCCGTTGACTAATTCCTTGTAGGAATTTGAAGGTAGTATCTAAGCTACTATATTTTTGATGACTTCTCAGGGCACCAAGCTAGATTGGTGATAGATCCTATATCCTACATTTATCCTTAGACATGAAGTCAAATTTGAGGTCATCACACTATTGAAGTTTACATTTATTCCTAGAAATGAACATAAGCAATCAATCCACTCAAATCTTAAATAGAAAGCATAAAAAATAATGAAAGAGAGAAAGATATAGTGGGCACCCATATGCACCATAAATAATAACTATATTATCCATATATAAGAATCACAACACTTTGATGCAATGGATGGAGTGGTTGGGGGGTATTTATACCAATACTTAATCCCCAATATTACATGAATAAGTTTAACCTAAGCTAACATAACAAGAAATATTTAGGTTAATTATAAGTTATAATATAGGTTTAACCATAATAAGGTTAATCACAACCCATATAGGGCTTACATAATAAAGTATTATAATAAATTTAATACATTATATAATGATTGCCCTTAAGCCTATACATTATTATATCATACAATGTAGGCCTTGTCCATAAGTCAAATTACACTTTCAACACCCCTTCATAATATTAACTAAGGGGTCAAGGAGAGAAGACATTAAGGATAATAATATCTTCTCCCTATAGTGGATGCTATTATGGGCCTTTGCACTTGGGGTAGACTCATCTAAATCCCCCTCATCATATGAAATATATAGTTTCTAACTCCTGCACAAGAGTCTCCTTAGGATGGATCGTAGTCATCATTACCACTATTATATACTCCCACACACATCCAATGAACACTTTTGGTAAGACTCCAAATGAGGCTTAGAAGTCAATATCACCACCACCTCTAAAGAAAAGTTGCTTAAATCTTCCATAGTCACATAAGGTATGACTTTAATACATAACCTTACTTCTAAAACATACATCCCCTTATTTGAAGACTTCAACTTAGCCTTAGGCCACCTAATTTCCATCACCAAAGAAGGGTTCACATGAGCCTACTTAAAAGAAGAGCTATAACAAACTTAAAGGAGTACCTAGACAAGGAATAGAAGGAAAATATCATGAATGGTTAGATCTATGTGAAAAAGTTGAATCAATTATCCAAAGGAGGAAGACGGATTGACTAAAGTACATAGTACATTTTTTTTGTATACCTTCAAAAGACTCAAAATTTGCTACAACTTTTAGAAGTCCAATTGTATCTCCCAAAAAATTAGGCCATGATTTGTTAAAATATCATTACAATATGAATGAAATTCATTTCATAACTTATTAAAATGATAAAATATTTTTTTATTGGTTATTTTGGATTAAAATGAATTCGAATTGTATTATATAATGAATCATACTTGAGTTATATGAATATATTCCTTGATAAGATTTAAAATGAACTTTTAACTTTATTGAGACTACTAAACTAATTATTACACTTCTAATGGTTGCGCTTATGCTTTAGGAAGGCAACTAACAATCTAGAGCTGGTAAAGTGGACTATGATAATGCAAAGTTTTGGAAATATTATTGTTCTAAGATGTAGTGCATAGATAGTATAGGTGAAGTTTTTTATTGTAAAGGTTGTGAAAAAAGTCAAGAAAAAGATTGTTAATTTATGAAATATTTGTATTTAAAAAAATGAAGAATATCTAAAAAATAAAGAATTCAAACTTTATATGAAAAATATGCAGTTATCTATAACAACTAAATTGAGATGAAAATTGAATTTTTTTTGTAAACTCTCAAACTCTAAAGAAAAAATTATGATTTATCAAAGATGAAAGACCCAAATATAACCATTTTTCTTTAAAAAAAAATATTATAATATAATATTAAATACAATCACTTTTAATCTTATATAGGTAATCATACAAATTATTTTTAAGCATGAATATACATTATCTTATATACTAATTTCATACCATGTAAGTGAATATATATATATATATATATATATATATATATATATATATATATATATATATATATATATTTATTTATTTATTTATTTCATACCATATAAGTTTTTTAATAAAAAATAAAATGGCGATGACTTTTATGTTAAGATGACTTTCATGAAAAACATTGTTTATTTTGGTTATATATGAAAGTTGGTCACAACCATACTAATTTTTAGTAACTGACAAGCACAGGTTTAAATTGCAGGGATTGCTCCACCAAACCTATTTCGCTTCGTTATTGTTGATTAAGTGTGAAGGGGACACCAGTCACTCGATATTCGTACCCTCATCGTTGATCTGACGCATACCCAAAATATTCAAATCAGACTAATACCTTTGCATATAGGCTACCCGCGAGGCTTAAACCTGGGTGTCTTCTTATTGGTAAGCTTTTAATAAGACAAACACTTACCAATCCACCTATCTCTCTGGGCAAAAACATTGTTTATTTTAATTATCTTGTAATATTTCAAATACCAAAATATTTTTTATATAGTTATTGATCCTATAATTCAAATTATTTTAAAGTATTGTAAAATATAACTGGTGACACAATTGGAGGTCATATTCCTTAGGGACATTAACAACATTGGCCTTCAATCTCGTGTTTAAACTCATATCAAAATAAAACACCAAAACATATCATTGAGATGTCCAAATAAAAGAAAACAAAATACTAAGTTTATTAAAAAATGCTTAATTTTTTTTGGTTCAAAGTTTTAAAAACCTTAAAAAATACTAATTTTTAAATGATACCACTAACCCTTTATTACGTCATTTACCGAACTAACTCGTCGTAATTAATAAGGTAATAAACAATGCATGCAAAATTCTTTCATACTTGATGGCGTTTGAGTTCAAACCAAATTAGGTAAACACTATTCTACACCTATACTTGTGATGCTTTCAATTTTTTAGATTGATTAAAAAAATAAAATGGTTATTAGTGTTAGAGGTTATGAGAAGGTTTTAATATATAATTATTTTATTATAATTTTAATATTTATAAAATTTAAATTTAATACCCATGTGTTATAGGCGTGTTGGAGAGGGTAGGCAATAATTCAAGGGAAAGCTTTAGTTTGAATCTCCACCCCATCAAACGTATATTGGGTGTCCATAATTCAATTGATAATGTTGGTGTGGTTAGGGTTGGGTGCGACTCCCGAATGATTTTGATGGTGTAAAACCCTTGATCGTGGTTTCTCATATCAAAGCGGCCTTGTAAGAGGTTTTTTTTGCTAAATTCAAAAATAAAAATTAAACTTAAATTTTTATATAAAATTATAAAGTCTCCATTATAAAATATTTTATAAAATTCTTCAAATGTACCGATCATTGTTATAGATGGACATTTTTAATAATTAGTAGTTGGATAAGCAAGCATAATGGTTAAGCTTTGTTATAAATACGATTATGATAAGTAATAATAAGTTTTTTATTGAAATTGCTGCCAAATTCATATTAACCAAAATCTTAAGGGAACAAATACAATATAAAAGTAGATCGTGGTTTGGGTGTTTACATTCAGGCCTGAATACACAACATTGGAACCATGATAGACTTCCCTCTAGAAGGGACAAAGCAAACACATGTGCATTCACAGGGCCACGCAGAACACCCAACACTAGAAATAAGCACATCGGAGACCACACACAGACCCCACTATTGTATTACAACATGAGGCCATGAAGGACCAACACAGAGGAGAACTGAGAAATATTGTGACACTCAAAGCACCCGACTACAAGCATTGGAAGTAAACAACCACACAAGTGATCTCCTAGTAACCCATGTTAAAAACTGAGATATCCCAATGGTTGTTATGGGGATGAAAAAGCCTGCCATCACCAAGACTCTAAAAAGATGTGTTGACATAAAATTGAATGACTAGAGACTGTTGGGTTGCTCCCTCTAATGGGTAGCCCACACACTACCTGTTGAGAAGATATTACTGCACTCTACCAGAACAAAAACTATAAGGGAGCAACCATGCTGGGAAAACATCTGCTAAGGAGACGAGTCTAAGTGACCCTGCTCCACCTCATGCTGTGATAGGAACCTAATATGAGGACTATAATGAGTATTGGTGGCCTCTAATTCCACTTGACCCAAATGCTTCATCAAGTGTTCCTGATTATGCATCATCGAGCTATGTTGCTCAGTTAATTCACCTACCATATTCTGTAATCTGTAAATACCATTTGATCTATGAGTTGAGGTCTCACAAATATACCTCTTTAGAGCTATGATTTTTTCTTGCAGTGTTTTCGCCTTATGAGTGCCACCTGTTGACTCAACCTGCAATTGATATTTTACAACAACAAATATGTTAGCCACTAAGAGATTAGAGATATCTTCTTTGTCAGTTTTAAAAATAGATTTGCATCGAGTCTTCCATATATGAAAGATGATAGCTACCCTGGTAATGGAGAGAAGAAATTTTTGATTGGACATCAAATTGATCCCCAATAAGGCTTGATCCTTTGTCATAGGAAGTGGTAAGGGATAAAGCAACTATTGTGCTTCACACCAAATACTATGGGTACAAGCACAGTTCCAAAAAAAAATGTTGTCAAGTCTCTTCGAAAAAACAAAAAAGGCAATCACCTTGCCCTTGGTCCATCCATTTCAGTATGCTCCGTGTAGGTAGACCTTGAAGGACTACATTCCAAAGAAGAATCTGGAACTTTCCTTGAATTGGAGCAAAGTTGATAAGCTTGAAGATTCTTGCTCAAGTGGCCCAATTGAGCTCTAAGTCCCACTTTTTATTGAGCACATCTGCAAACTACTGACAGTTCATAGGAAGTAGGGCTTCGTACCAAAAATTAAGGACTGGCTACTCAAAGTCATAATTGCCAAACCATTTCCAATGAGACGAACAGGGACTAGCTTCCAGTGGAGAAGATAGAGGTTGGGGAACTTGGGAGGTGATGGAAAGGATCTGCATAATCACTGCTTTATACGTAGGATAGAGGTCTAATTTTGACTATATTTATTTCTATTTTTTCCATGAGGACTACGAAAAATCCTAAATGTCACCCACCAAAATTATTCCCCTTTTGAAGATATGCCTAGAAGGAAACCAAGAACTCATACCAAGAGGTTGTGCATCAAGGGTGAGGAGGGGTGACCACCATAAGTTGTGCTGGAGGAAATATGTGGGACCTTGCTTTGGAGGTGTCTGCCATGACATAAATTGATGTACTTGTTTCCAGGCTTTCCAAATCCTTTTGAGAATATTACAACCTTCTATGGAGAAATAAGGGGCTTGTAAAATAACGTCAGTGTATGACATATATGCCCAGATTTAACCATCCACCCGAGGATTTTTCAAATGCTCCCTCACCAATACCTTCCATGGATCATTCCCTATGATCACCCTTTGCATCCATTTAGCTGTGAGTGCATAGCCCTATGCTTGAAGGTTGAGGATTGCTAGCCCATTGCATAAAATTGGTCTACAACAATTGCTCCAGGAGCCTATTGGGAGACCTTGTTTGGCTAGGTTTTTTATCCAAAAAAAACTCCCGAAGCATATTGTTCATCTTATCATACCCAACCTTGATAGGATTCAATAGAGAAGAGAAGTAAACATGGAAGAAGGCTAAAATTTTTCTAGTAATTTGGATTTTAGCTACTTGAGATATTAACTACTTGATAGGAGTCAATACTTGAGATAGTATTCCATTTTTTTGGTAAATTTGTCCATACACCAATCCCACATAGATTTGGGTGAAAGGTCAACACCAAAAGGAAAGACCAAATAATTAGAGATTTCTCCTCTTTGCATCCACTTCCATGTTATGGGAATCCATTCTGCCTTATCATCAAATCCAAAGGGAATAACAAAGTTTTTAGATTCTTGGATTTTTCACCAAAGGCCCTACAAAAGGTGTGAATTATCTCAAGGATGTTCGCAAGATTTTGCTGATCTACTAAAGGAAAAAGCCTATAATCATCTGTGAAGTGAGAATTGATAATCTGGGAGCCATCCAAAATGGGGATACCTCTTATCCTCCCCTATTTAATTGCAAATTCCAATAGATAACCAAAAGCATCAACTACAATTACAAATAGATAGAGGGCCAATGGGCAACCTTTCCTAATTGATCTTTCCACAGGAATTCTATTAGATAATTTTGTATTACTAACCACTCTTGCAGAAGCATTTGAAAAGAGGGAAGCTACCATATCGATGAATCTATTGCCAAAACCAAGCCAGTGGAGCATGCTTAAGATGAAGGGCCACTCTAGTTGATCATAAGATTTGTCAAAATCAAGCTTAAGGTAAAGACCCTTGAGACCCTGTGATCAAGCTCATTCCATCCCTTCCTAAGCTGTAAGAAGATTATCCAAAATGTAGTGACCTTTTAGAAATCCTGTTTGCTTTGGGTGAACCATTTTTGAGACCCTGTGATCGAGCCTATTCCATCCCTTACCAATCTATAAGAATATTATCCAAAATATAGCGACCTTTTAGGAATCCTGTTTGCTCTAGGTGAACAATTTTTGTAGCCACTGGGAGGAGTCTTCTAGCTAGAGCCTTGGCCAAAATTTTATAAGAGAAATTGAGTAAACTAATGGGACACCAATCAACAAGCATATCTGGCTTATGTATTTTGGGAATGAGCTTGATCAATCCTTGATTAGTGGCCTCCCCAAGGCATCCAACAATAATAACCTTCTCACACATCTACAAAAAATCAGCTCATATAGTCTTCCACATGGTCTTAAAAAATTCACTTGAAATCCCATCAATGCGTGGGAATTTTTTATTTTCTAAAGAGAGGAGGACATAATGAAGTTCATCTTGTGAAAGAGGTTTGTCCAACAATGCTCTATCTTCTTCAGATACTTTGGGAGATATGCATTGTTTGCAACATTCTCTAAAAAACTCAACTTCTATGTTGGGCCCTTCACTTTTGAAAAAGGCTGCAAAATGCTCTTGGATGAAGGGTGGGAGGTCCTCCATCGGAATTTGTAGGCCAGATATAAGATTTTTAATAACATTTATCCACTATGATCTATTATTCTTCTTAATGGCATTAAAGAAAAATTTAGAATTTTTATCACCCTCACAAATACATTGAAGATGTGCCCTGATTTGTGCCCCATGAGCTTTATAACCTTGGAGTTGCCTTACCTTTACCTTTTTTTCACCCAATTGCTTTTGAGAAGGGATGCTATTAATATTTTGGCTGAGGTGGTGGCTGAGTTGGTCAACTTCCTACTCCAATTATTTCTTTTTTTTCCTATGAAGAGAGGTTAGGATTTTTCCAAAACCTCGAAGGTAATACACTATTATTTTGATGGCTTCCTCCCACCACATAATCCACCCTCTTCCTCCCGAGGGCCTTGGTACAAGATTGCACACTTTCTTGATTCCATCAACACAAAATTTGTGCCTGAGCAGGGAAGTGTTTAACTTGAAAGGTAAACTATTTTTGGGTTTCCTTATGGAGCACACCTAATACTCAATGTAATGGAGAGATGATATGAAGTTACCATTGAATAGATTGGATGAGACAAATCATTTTGGAGGATATCAATATTTTTTGCTACATAGAATCGATCCAGTCTTGCCATTCTGAGAGCATCCCCACATCGTGCATTACGCAAACTAAACCAAGTCCCATGATTTTTAGCACTCTTGTTCCAATTGGGATCATAAATATTTCAGGCCCTTATAAACCTAGACCATGATCTATCCTCTTCTAGATGTTTGAGTGGAGTGCCTTCCCCCAATATGTCTCCCTTCCACTCTACCATATTGAAGTCCTATCCTATTATCCAATCTACTTCAGGAAAAATGAAGCACATCCAATCCCAAAGGGCTACCCTTCCATATGCATCATTGGGTGCATAAACATCTGCAATATCCAATTTCCTACCACCAAACATTATTGTACACCACACTACTCTATGCATTGGGTCCTCTACTGATAATAAAATAGAGTCCCACAATTCTTGAGAGAGGCATAGGACAACCCCTCCTCCCTTCATCATTATTCCTACACAAGGCCCCTAACCCCCTATAGGGTCTTAAGGGTATTTTTGAGTTTGAAACCTGAAATTTTGACTTCTTGCGACAATAAATTCTACGGGTAAACTCTCTTGATGACTATCCAAAAAATAAAATGTCGCTCTCACAGCGTGATGCCATGTACATTCTAAGACATGATTATTGTAGACATCAATTTGACTTATTGTTAGCTAAAGCATCATAGGCATTCTGGGTGGGTACAAATTACATATAATCATACAAAGTACCTATCCCCTTAGACTGATGTGTGGTTGAGGTATGGTTGGAGTGAGTGTTCATGGGCTTATGGCTCCATTCCTTACTTCCTAGATGCTGGTATTTGGGGACACCTTTGGAAGGAAGGGGAGACATCCCATGATGAGTTGCACATGTGTTTCTTGTTATGTTGGGTTACCCATCCCTCCTTGATTGTTTCATGAGGATTTTGCTCCACAAGAGCCTCAAAAGCTAGAGGGGGCTGAAGGGAAATGTGTAACTACCAAGTTAGAAGCTTGGGAAACTGAATGAGCAGGGAAAGAGGTCACATCATGACAACTAGAAGGTTGTAAAGGCTAAACATGAGGTATTGTTTTGCTTGCATGTTGAGTAACGGTAGTAGGAGTACTAGCAGACTAGTTTTATTATTTGGGAGGTATCACTAGATAATTTTTAATCATATGGCCTTGTTGTCTACAATAGAAACATGAGTTTGGCAAGTTGAGATAATTAATTCATTGTTCAAATTGGATACCAAGGGCTCTAAATAAGATCTTACTCAGGAGGTCCTTGGAGACATCAGTCTCAACCAAGATGCATGGGTGGGAGCACATGAAGTGTGGTGGCTCGAATGGGAGAAATAATGGCCTTCCGAACTTAGAAGCCATCTAAGGTAAGTACTTTGTGCATGCCAGGTTTAAGAAAGGGAGTTCAATCCAAAGGAGGTATTTCATGTTTGACACATTCTCAGGGTCAAATTGGAATGCCCAATGTTGAAGAAAGACTAGTTGACCAAAAATCATCCAGGTGTTGAGTCTTAGGGCTTTTAAGCAAGATTTTTTGGAGGTAAAAGTGACAGAAACAAAGGATTGACCAAGGTGATGACAAGAGATAATCATCCAACCCTTGGATTCCCAAACTTTCACAAACCACCGATTGAGCTCTTCATTAGGGGTGATTTTTCTAGAAAAAAATAGAACAACAGTTAGCTCTTCTAATCGTTTTATTTCTTTAGTAAAATCATCTTGCAATTCAAACTCAAAGGTACCTGACTCTTTGGATTGCTGATTTGCTTGTTTAGAGCTTTGATTTCCTCCTACATGTCTAGCTTTGAGGGTTCCCTCTTTTGGTACATGTTGGTCACCACCTCCTTGTTCAAATCCTCCAGGTCCATGGCTTGAGGGTGAGGGTGTGAGGTCAACATTATTTTGACTTATGTTGGAATGAAATTCTTCCATTTGAGCTATTGAGGATGCTTGAGAATTGCTACAATTGAAATTCAGGTTATTGAGCAACGTATGGGCGTAAGAGGAGCTAGAATTGGCTCCCCCCTGTAACTTTACACCCAATATGGTGGGGGATCTTGAACAGGAGCATGGGTTATTGCCTTTGGAAATATCACTTTTGTTGTGTTCCTTTCCTAGAGATACACTATTTTGTATGTCATGGTAGTGGTATGGCTTAGATCTGGAATAAAATCCACAATCAGGGCTAGAGACTCCTTCAGTCCCCAAATGATCATCCTCCCATCCTAGTTGTTGGGTTTATTTCTTCTTGAACTTAAATAGGGGGTCTACTAGCATGTTGTTGAAAGGTGAAATGAAGAGCTCCTCATCTTGTGACTTGTCCTCTCCATGGGGATGAGAGATAGAACTAGAAATTGATGGTCCAAGCTCATTTTATTTCTTGTTGAGAGAAACTATGTGAATTCCACCATAAATGGCATGTGATGCACCTTCCAAAGAAAAGAACCCTAAGTCAACTACTGTCTCAATATCTTTGGTATAAAATGACAATGTTGCAGTCTCTGTCCTAGGTAAATGGTCACCTGTAGCACCCAACAATGAATTTCCATCATTTGACAATGATCTTGGAGAGATTTTGTTCACGTTAATATCCATGCTACACCCCTAAGAGAACCCTCTTTCTGTAAAAAAAAACCCTAACTTCTAAAAAAACTTTAGCTTCTGAAAAACCTCAGAGCTCTTCTCACAATAGCCAAAAACAAATCATTTTCTCTATATTATTCATTAGGAGTGTATACAAAACAACCATAATAATAAGTTAAAATTTTATTTTATTAATGTTATATTTATATTTTTTATTAAAATAAAAATTTAATAAATATATATATTTTCGAACCAGCTTTATTTATATTATAATTACATGATGGCATTATTTTTTTGTCCGAGAGCATAGTGGTTAAGGTTTTGGCTTCTCTTTGAGGAGGTCCAAGGTTCAAACTACAACTTACCCAAAAAAGGATAAATTATATGGTAGTTGCTGAGTGTTTACCAATTGGCTGCCTTGGTTTGATGCTATGGATAGTAGGTTAGAGTTTATAATAGCAACATCAATGATGTTACCAAATACCCTATGCATTAAAAAAAACTTAAAAATTATGCATGTATTGTTTGATAAGATTTGAACTAAGTATTTTTGAAAGGAATATAACCAAATGATCTGGTACCATTTGATAATCAAATATATTATGCTTTAAAAACACATAATAATTAAATTTAAAAGTGTAATGAAGTTAATAAAAATAAAATTGTTTAACTATATTGAAAGTTACATGAATGAATATCAAATAACATTAGCTTAACTAGTTAAACTAGTTAGATTCTTCAACATTAAAGGTGGATATCGAGATTCTTATCAAAAAATACATGGATAATATCTAAGCTTTGTTGCAATAACACTATGTAACATACAGACATACACGTATTAACATAGAATAAAATTCCAATCATGGAATATACCACTAGACTATGTAGCAATGATGTAATTTTTTTTTTGAGATATATAGGGGAGTTGGTTACATCCACACTATTTTTAGTAACTGCCAAGTGCAGGGTTCAAACCATAAGGGCTACCCCAACAAGCCTATACCACTTCTTTATTTTATAATCTAACGTAAAGAGAATCATCGATGGCTCGAGATTTGTATCATCATCGTCGTTTTGAAACACACTCAAAATATTTGGAGGAGACTACTACCTTTGCAACAAGCATGCCTCCAAGGTTTGAATCTAGGTATCTTCTAGGTAAATGTCTGGCTAGACAAAAAATTAACAATCCACCTCACCCTTAAGGACCAAAGATTTTAGGTTAGAAAAAAACCTTGAAAATTGCTCTTAGGTGGCCAACAATGTCATCCCATTCAGGTATACCACTATCTAGAAGGAAACCACAAGAGATTTTTTTTGTTCTCCTTCGCATTACAGAGGTTCGAACCATGGACCTCTCGTTCAACAAGCAAAACTTACCTTCTCCACTTGTGCTACAGACAATGATGTAATATAGATAAGGCTTGTTTCATATAACCAATTTTGAAAAAATATATATAAATAAATATCTTGTTAAAATTTAATTATAATATAAAAGTAAGTTTAAAAGTTGTATATTTTGTTTTATAATCAGTCAACATGAATTGAATCGTTTTAATCTCGTATAATAAATTTAATAATAAATAAATATATACATGAGTGTGGCTATGTGTTAATCCTCTATTGATAAGTTCAGCTCTCGACCTTAAAAGGCTAATGGCTGGGATGACTAATAAAAAAGTTAAAATTTGACTATAATGTCTTGTAGGTGCAATTTAGTGGTATGTCATTAAACTTCTCCAGGCTACTCAAGTTCAAATCATGGAAAAGGAGAGGCCAGTTGTTCCCCTCGTAGAAAAGGAGAGCCCAATTGTGCCTCTTTGGAACATGGCCCTAGTTGTAGTATATATATAATACAAAAGTAACTTAAAAATATTAACATTTTATTTTATAAACAATCAACATGAGTGGGCAACTATAAAGACTTTAGAAATTTAAATACAAGACTTCAATCTCATGAAAGTAAGGTTATATACCATACTTATTGAATTAAAATATAGTTAAATAATTATATATTAAATAACATTCTTAACAAAAAGTCACCTCATAAATATTTATTTTTATAAAATAAATTTAAAATTAAACTTATATCAATAAAAATAAACATATAAAAGGTATATACATATTTACCTTACTCTTAAAGTAAGAGTGTTACTTTAGGTGTTGATGGAATCTTGTTCTTGTCGTTAAGGAATCAAAAGCTAAGGTTTTTTATATAGATAGATTTTTCATACACCTCATTTATTTTGAGTCTCTAGCCTATTGCTTAAAGGTATTCATGGAATCTTATTCTTATTGTTAAGAATGAGAAGCTATTTGAGATCCCATTGGCCTTATAAAAATATGAATAAATTTTCTTTATATTTTATTTTTGATTAATGGTGAAAATATAGGGTTTTGAAAGGTCTTAGAATATTTTACATTAGAGGAGGTAGAGAAAGAGAAGGTCAACTAAGCACATTCCAATCTCTAAGGTTAAAAGAATAAAAATTAAACCCAACAGCCATTGAAGAGCATAGACTAGTCCATCACCAAGTAGGGCATAAAGGATAATTTTTTATTCAACTTTCTTTTAGAGGCACCACCGATCCTGCTCTATTTTTTGCGTAAGACTTGAAGAGCATCAAATACATCAAGATACATATGTAGCACCCTAAAATTGGTATAGTTAAACCTTAGTAAAAAGATAAAAATTCAAATTTTAAACCTCAAACCGCCCGTTAACCGCTTGTTACCCACTTTCCTCATTTTTCATGCCATTTTTAAGATTTTTTTTGACCGTTGGATGATATCGTCGCAGATTAGAAGAAATCCTCCCATATCTGACGAATTCATCATGGACAAAACGTCTAGACGATTTTGTCCCAAAATCGAATTTTCATAATTAGCTTCTATTTCAACAGCCTCTCCAACTTGGGTAGAAGCGCGTCTACACAGTTGGAGATTCCCCCATTGGAGATCTCCTAGATTGGGATGATCCCCAACCTCCTAACCTCTCCCTAATCCTATATAAACTGATATTTTCTTAGTTTATCCCCCTGATTCCCCTTGAATCTCTGCCTAAAACTCTGCTTAAACTCCCTTGAACTCCCACGCACCTCAGAGCATCCTCACACCATCATTTGCATTCGACATTTCATTTTTTCTTGCAATAACTTTATTGGTTTTCAGTCGAAGCTAGCTCGGATCATTGCAAGCAATTTCAGATGATTTTGGACGATCTTGTCGAGGAGCGCAGACGATCTCGTACGATTGGAGGCGATCCCGACTGTAGTCCAGATTGAGGGCAATCAAAGTCTAAGTTTTGTATCTCTGTCATTTTTCTGCATTCCTTTATACTTTATCTTAGTTATTATGTTTATGCATCTTGGAGTTCACCTTATTTAGCATAACTGCATGATAAAGTTAAAATCAATCATTAAATCTATTGCATTTCTCTTTTTTGTTATTTGAATCCATTATTTAGGCACACTTGCTGTCATTGCTATCATTCTCCTTTTCTTCTATAGTTGCATATTTGGTATTTTGTATCTATTTTTGTGATTGCAGGTTTCTGACGAATTCATCTAACAAATTCGTTAGATCTCAGATGATTCCATCTGATCTCAGACAACCAACTGTGATTTGAGATGATTATGTGAAATATCAGATGATTACGTACAAGTTGAGATGATTTGGACTGCTACAAAACTTAGAACCTTCATCAAACATCCGAAATCAGGTATGTTCTGTCCCATCCGACACATTTTATGTGTTTAGCATTTATTCACATTTTATGTATCCACAAAATCAGCATTGGCATATAGAATAGTTTAGATTCATCTTGGCCAAACCTAGGAGTTGAATGATTAAAGTACAAAATGAACACATCAAACTCACTATCAACCTAGGTGTGGAAACTGTCACTCAAAAGTTTCCTGGTGAACCCACCATCCATCAAAAATTCACCTTTATACCCTTCCCCCGAGAGGCGGGACCTTCAAAGGGCCTCTCAGTCCGAGGTATTGTCTCATCCTTCTCGCATCCCCCTTCCGGGCGCGGATCCTATAGCCTGAGGGTAAGGATGCAAAAAATTTGGAGCGATACATTTTTGGTGAACCCGACGTGAAAACTAAAAACCTTTTGAAAACAATCCAAAAAAAAATAATAATAAAAAACATAAATGCATTTAGAACCAAAGAGTGCATATCATATTTAGATGGTAGATTATAATAAAATACGAGCTATCACCATTAATGTTTCTCTGGTTCCAAGGCAATTTCAAAACTTAGAAAAATTAAGAGGTTTGTCCTAGATGGAATCCTAGATCCTGATAAAGTGACCTTATATCATGAACTTCAGAGATCTTGCCATAGATGGTTAGCAGATAAAAGATCCCATGTGTCTTGGCGTACACCTTTGAGGAATATCTTGAGAATGCAGTTGTAGTACATAAATTTCTATCTCATATAGAGGATCAAGAAGTTGTTTTTACGGATAGAAAAATATGGAATAGAGTTCCTAGAGCTATTTTATATCGAGAGTATTGCCATAAACTTTATTTCTACCAGTCAGGGTATGAAACAGATAATATCACTATAGCACATTTTATCAAGTTCTTGAAAAACCATTTTCAATTTGAAGAGGAGCATTTCATGACTCTGCTTGATCCTATCAATGACATCTATAAACTATTTATAGAAGACTAAGCTATTCTTTTATTATTGTTATTTCTTACATTCAGTGTGATGTTCATTGTCTTTATAAAGCATAATAAAATAAAAATAAAAATAAAAATAAAAACAAAAAAAATCATAACAAAAATAAAAACATTTTATTTTAAGCATTATAGTAGGTATATAATTAAAATATATACCTCCCAAATATGTTGCAAATATATTAATATATATTTGCTAAAATATAAATTTAGACATAATGACTAGACTCAGGAATGGAAAACAGACTGAAGTAGAAGAAGATTGGTTAAGAAAACCAGAAAATAACCCAGATGTCCTTCCTGAAGACCCAATTCAGGAAGAAGGAACCTTCGACCAAAAAGAAGAAGAATTTGCTATGGGAAATGAACAAAAAGAAAATGATAGAGAGGAAGGATCCTCATCCCCTAAAATATCTCCAGGAAGGAGTCATTACTTTTGAGAACATGGAACATTTCCGGAAGTTCCTCGAGTACTAATATTTGCACTCTTAATAGAGCAGTCCATATGGACAAGGATCAAAGTAGTGACAGTCAAGCAACCCTGGAAGACATATATCACACACGCACTAATCCTTTGTCCTTCGTTGATCAAGAAAGTGATCAAGCTGGACCATCCAATTTGAATATGGCCGCTATAATTCAAAACACGCAACAATGACAGATTACCCAACCACCTAGAGTGCTTGTTACTAAGCCTAGGGTTATTCCCACACAAAAGAAACCTTCATTCACTGCTCTATTTCGCCAAGCTATTGATAAATATACCTCAAATCAACAAAAGCCTAAAACAAAACCAAATGCCAATTTCCAACAATCGAGGATACAACATAATGCTACAACAAATCTTCTTCATAATACTCTTCCTACCAACCATTTGCATAACAGCAATATAGCATCTAATCCTTATGTCACGCCTTCCTACGCTCACAAATCCCATACTCATGTACCACCAAACCAATATGGTGGACAAAATGGTAATATGGAAGCCATGGTGAAACAGTTAGTCTCTCGCATGGACCAGATAGATCCCTACCATCCCTCGTACAATTATCGAGAGATGTGTAGTCGGCCTCTAGATCCTATAGTTGTAGCACAACCATATCCTAAACACTTTCCTATGCTTGTCCTACCTATATATAAAGGAACTGAAGATACCATAGAGCATATTCATATGTTTAGGATAGCATGTCATGATATATCACATGATGACTTGTTATTACTAAAAATGTTCCCAAAAATTTTAGGGGGGATGGCATTGGAGTGGTATTATCAATTACCCACTCATTCTTTGAGAAATTTTGAAGAAACCACCGAATATTTTGTGCATCAATTTAGTGCCTATATCGAAAGGCATGTAACCATTAAATATTTGTACAACCTAAAACAAGACAAATATGAGTGTTTTGCTGACTTCTTAGCTCGATGGAGGCAGTTGATAGGAAAATTACATTTTGTGTTACCTTATCGAGAAATGTTGGATATATTTATCAATAATTTACAAGAATAGTTATCCTATGAATTATCAACTGCTACCTTGACCACCTTCGATCAAGCTATAGATTTAGCTCGAAGGGTGGAAGATTCTCTCATTAGAAGAGGTCAACTCAAAAAGAAAGATGATGAGAAAACATCCAAAAATCAATATAAAAATAAACAAGTTGTGGGTGATGGAGTCACTGATAGCAGAAACATTGCCAATGTTAATACTACGAAAAAAATAGAGAAGTTCATATTGAAACCTCTTGATAAACCACCTCGAGAATTTACTAGGCTAAATCAACCTTTATCAACCATTCTCCCGTAATTATTAGCATGAGGTTTGATTCAATTACCAAATATCCGGGAACTTGATCCAACTATACCCGGATACAGAGCTGATTTACATTGTGATTTCCATAGAGGGCCTGGACACGCTACCAACTCTTGTAAAAGATTAAAACATAAAATACAAGACCTGATTGATAACAATGAGATGGAGGTGCAAGCATTTCAACCTAAACAAAATCCTTCTAATAATGCTCAAAATAACATCCCCCAAAATCAGAATCAGAATGCCAATCAGTCATTGGACATATTTCAACATCCTTTACCAAAGCATGGTAAAGAGGTGGCTAATAAAATTGAGCATCATAATGTTCCCCCTCCTACCCGATATGTAGGAACTATTAGTGGACAATTACTTGTTCACAATCCGCAAGTCTTTGACACAACTTTATCCATGGTTACGACCAGACCTCTATATAATACTTAGACACCTGATCTTAGTGATGTAGAATATGAGACTGAAAGTGACATGGAAATCATCTCAAATAAATCGAATAGCTCTGAAGATGAATCAGATCCTATTCAACCTATCACAACTTTTATGGTTCCAGAAGAACCATTTCCTAGAAGAGTCACTACTAGACCATCTTCTCACAAATTACTTTCTAATGAACAAGCCATAAATGCTAGACCAAGGCCCATTCATCATCCTCAAAATAATATTGTAGGTACCATCAGATCCGTTACCAGACAACAGGTTCAAAACTCTCAACAGGATCAAACTTAGAACGATGGATTAGCTCCATTTGTTTTGAAAAATCCTAATAAAGGGAATTATGTGCCTAATGTTCAACCTAAGCCTCCTTATAATATTAATGACCAATTATCAAATACTACAACTAGAATTTCCCTTTTGGATCTTTTAAGATCTTCTCCTACCCATAGGGATGAATTAATGCTCACATTAAGCCAAATGATGGTACCACAAAATATTCAACCTGAAGCCATGTCCAATACTATCATAACTCGAGAAGTCGATTGTATTGAATTTCGGGATAGAGATATACCGCAACATAGTCTACATAAAGATAACCCCTTATATATTACTACCCTAATTGGGAATGTAGCAGTTAAACGAGTCTTGATTGATAATGGTTCATCTTTAAACATATGCACTTTTGACTTCTACCAACGATTTGGGTTTAGAAGTGATGAAATGAAAAGAACTGATATGATTATAAAAGCATTCAATGACAAAACATAAGAAATATGTGGAGTTATCACTATCCCCTTGCAAGTTGGTCCTAGAACCTTAGACACGATCGTGTTCATTGAACATTGCCCTACATCGTACAATATACTTTTGGGTCGCCCTTGGATCAACACAATGTGAGCTCTTCCCTCAACTTTACATCAGTGTGTTAAATTTGAATTTAAAAATCAGTTGGTTACCATTCATGGTGATCCTAGACCCTTTGATATGTGTGCTTTGGTAGAACCTGTTGGAGTTCAATTTTACCCTGCTCTGTCATCCACACATCCTAATTCTCATCAACCGTCTAAACGTGTGAAACACACACCCATAACATCATCTACTTTTTCCCCATCAACTACACCTCTACATATAGCTCAACCATCTCCCGAACAAACCACATTAGGATCTCGAAAAGATCCTAAAACTACAACCAATGCTTCTTGTTTTACTCCTATAACTTCCATACATATAGACTCACCCATTGATATCTCTATAACATCTACATCCACTACAGGCATCCTTTCCACATCCGACGATGTAGGAAATGTTCCTTCTACCTCTTATGCTCTTACCCGATTTATCTAAAATTCTTATATCAGAAGAAACCAACAATGCTATGCAAGATTCCCTTATTTTAAATAAACTCCCACCCTCTCCTCGTACCTTGGGCCTCCCACAACCTATGGGAAGTATCTACAAAGTTGGGAGTTGTGATTTTGTTTATAAGGGATATGATTGGGGAAGAATACCTAGAAACATCAAGACACATTGTGATGGATATGCCAAATGCTATTTTGCTAATGAGTATATTAAAGCTAAGCCCATAATGCTTAAATTGGGATATAAAGGGAAAGGGTTGGGACCTCTCCAGAATGGTATGAAAGAACCTTTTGAGGTAGAACCGTGGCCTTCCCGATGTGGTGTGGGCCTATTTCCTAGTAAATGTCAACCTTTCCCATTTGAGGATGATGACCATCTCATATGTTAACAAGATTATCTGGATAAATGGGATGTCTTGCATTTTAAGCCTCTTACATGCAATATGCTATCCATAGCTTACCCTGAGATGATTACCGAATCCGAAGATGAGTTGGAGGGGGATATCTTTCATGATGTCTCTATTGAGGAATTGTTACATAACGGATTTTATTTCGATGGCTCTATACCTAGTATAGCCCAAATTGAGGCCACGACTCCTCACGATGAATTATCCAAGCTAACCTTGGAAGAATTACAAGAATTAGGCGTTTCACCCGCCCCACCTAATTTTGAGAGAGATCTACATATGGAAGTAGAAAACATCATAAAAATTAACATTGGAACCAAAGATAACCCTCACATAATCAACATTGGATCAGAATTGAGTCAAGAAAAACAAGATAAATACATTGCATTCCTTAAACAATATGAGGACGTCTTTGTTGGGACATATGAAGATATGCCAGGATTAGACCCTTACGTAGTTATGCATCACCTAGTAGTCCATCCGGATGCTAAACCTGTTAAACAAAAACTTAGAAAAATGCATCCCAAAGTGGCCTTACTAGTCAAAGGAGAATTAGAAAAACTCTTAAATGTTATTTTTATTCAAGCCATTGATTATGCTAAATGGATCTCAAATGTAGTTCCAGTAACTAAGAAAGAAGCCACTAAAGTTAGGGTTTGCACAGACTTTAGAGATATTAATGCTGCCTACCCTAAAGATGATTTTCCTCTTCCCAACATGGATCATATCATTGATTTTACTGTTGGGAGTGGAATGATATCCCTAATGGATGGATTTTATGGTTATAATCAGATCAGGATAGCTCTTGAAGATCAAGCTAAAACAACCTTTATTACCCCTTGGGGGACTTTTTGTTGGAAAGTGATGCCATTCGGTTTAAAGAATGCAGGTGCAACATATCAACGAGCCATGACTTATATCTTTCATGATATGATCCATGATATTTTACATGATTATGTAGATGATATTATAGATCATTCCATTAAAGAAGATGATCATTTAAATGACTCAAGAAAAGTATTTGATTGGTTAAGGGAATATCTTATCCGACTAAATCCAGCCAAATGTATATTTGGAGTTAAGTCTGACAAATTATTGGGGGTTATAGTTTCTTTACGTGGCATTGAAATTGACCCTCTCAAGATCATGGCTATCACTGATATGCCCACACCCACAAATATATCTGAATTACAAAGTTTACAAGGTAAGATTCAGGCTATTCACCGCTTCATCGATAAGTTGGCAGACAAAATTGGACCCTTTCTTAAGCTTCTTAAGAAAGATGTCTCTTTTCAGTGGGACGAAAAATGTCAGGAAGCATTTGAACTCCTTAAGCAATATCCCCTTCAACCATCGGTGCTTTCACCACCTAGATCTGATCATCCATTTATCTTGTACATTTTTGCTTCCGATTTTGCCTTAGGAGCTATGTTAGCTAAGCTTGACGATGAGAAGAAAGAACATGCTAATTATTACATTAGCAGGACCTTAATCAGTTATGAAACTTGCTATACCATATCATAGAAGTTGTGTCTAGCAGTCGTATTTTCTACACAAAAACTATGACATTATATGCTCAATCAAAAAACGTATGTTATTGCCAAATTCGACCCTTTGCGATATCTCATGAGTCGACCGTACTTATCTGGTCGCATAGCAAAGTGGGTTCTTGTGCTAAGCAAGTTTGAACTCACGTTTATAGGAAAAAAGTCTATTAAAGGACAAATTATAGCAGATCAATTAGCTGCTGCACCCTTGGAGTCTACCCATCCCCTCATCATTGAGTTTCCTGATGAATGCCTTAAACTAGAGGCAAACCATCCAGAGCAATGGTCCCTATACTTTGACGGAGCCCGATGTATGAGTGGGGCTGGTGCAGGCATTATTTTAATATCTCCACAAAAACATCTTATACCTCTGTCCTTTAAACTAACATTCTCTTGCACCAATAACACTACTGAATATGAAGCTCTTATCCTTGGATTACAAGAAGCCTTGGAACTGAAAATTAAAAATTTATCAATTTTCGATGATTCTCAACTTGTCATAAATCAAATCAATGATGTTTATCAAACCCGAGATGACAAATTGCATCCATACAAAGCATATGTCTTACAATTATTATCTTTATTTGATCAAGTTACCTTGGAAGCTATTCCTCGGACTAGCAATCGTGTGGTTGATGCTATGGCTGTAGCTGCCTCTCTTTTGCCCTTGGAGTTAGATGACGAATATGCTACCATCATTATTCGTCGACTCCAGGAACCCGCTTCAAGAAAATCATGCTTAGAACCTTTGGAGGTATTTCTAATCAATGAAACTACTCCTGAATATTGGTACACTGATATATTTAATTTTCTGCAAAATGGAACCTTCCCTAAAGGTTGTCATAGCAACCAACGTAGGTTATTACGTAGACGAGCAAGTCGCTTCGTGATTATTGGTAATACCTTGTATAGGAGATATTTTGAAGGCATCTTACTGAGATGCTTGAATCTAGAATAATCTAAATCAGCTTTGAGTGAAGCCCACAATGGATCTTGTGGGGGCATTTTAGTGGTAGCGCCATTGCTAAAAAACTCCTCACGATAGGATATTTTTGGCCTACCATGGAGAATGATGCACATGCCTATGTGTGCCATTGTGACAAGTGCCAGAAATATGCTGACCTTATCAATGCGTCTACACAAGAGCTACAGGCCATTTCATCTCCTTGGCCCTTTTCAAAATGGGACTTAGACATCATTGGAAAAATCAACCCTATGTCATCTGATGGACACAAATTTATCATAACCACCACTGAGTATTTCACAAAGTGGGTTGAAGCTATGCCATTAGCTTCTTGTATTGGAACCCAAGTTTCCAAGTTTATTTTTAATCAAATTATTTGTAGGTTTGGAATCCTTGCAAATCTCATTTCAGATAATGGAACTTGTTTCAAAAATAAATATGTCAAAAAATTATGTCAAAAGTATAAAATTCAACATCGTTGGTCCACTCCCTTATTATCCTCAAGGTAATGGCCAAGCAGAAGCATCTAATAAAACATTAATCAAAATCCTCAAAAGACTGGTCAATAAATCTGGTCGCGATTGGCACATCCAATTATATCCTTCTTTGTGGGTTTATCGAACCAGCATTCATACTCCCACATGCACTTCCCTCTTTGTTTTGGTTTATGGTGCTAAAGCCATTTTTCCCTTTGAATTAGAAGTTCCTTCTTTAGCTCTTCTACTTCAAGATACTGAAGTAGGAGATGAATATCGTGCTTGCAGACTTAGTCAGCTGGAACTCCTAGATGAAAAGTGCATCAATGCTTTGGAGCATCTTCGTGCCTACCAAAACAATCTTAAGAGAGCATACCTCAAGAAAGTTCATCCATGATCCTTTGAGATTGACGACCTTGTCTTAAAAGAAAATTAGAAAAATACTAATGCAATTACAAACCTTAAAGGTAAATTTGAGCCCAACTGGCTTGGACCATATGTCATCACTGCTAAATTTGGATCGGGAGCATATCAATTAGCTACCTTAGATGGTAATATCTTAAAGAACCTATGAACATTATGCATCTTAAGCGTTATTATGCATAACATTGGGTCATTTCATCATTTGTATATATTGTATTTTGCATATTGTTTCATTTTAGCCATTTCTATCAAAATCTTTTTCAAATAACAGTAATAGTATTTCTTCTTGCCATTCATCAATCAAAATCAAAATATAAAAATATAAAAACATCAAAATTGTCAAAATCTTCAAAAATATATTTTATTTTCATACCTGTCAATTCTTGAAGTGTTGCAGTTATATTTTCAAGTATTTTGGACAAATTAGCATTTATTTGGAAACTTGCACTTTCACATTCACATGAATAAATATCTTGATTTTATTTGGTTTGATTATTAATCTCTCTTATATCAAAGTCCACAGTTGAATTAAATAAAGTTTTGAGCATAGAGAATTGATCTTGTTATTTACTTGAACCAAGTACATCTCTGCACATTAAAATGATTTCATTGCAAATTCAATATGAGGCTACATAGTAGAAATGGTTTTTTGAGCAAAAAGTTTCCCCTGCTATCCTATCATGCACATGGTCTAGAATCTTTGAGAATTGACAAAAGGACAAGCTCACCCCTACCCAGAATAAAAATCCCTTGCTCTACAACTAATCCGAGAAAGTATCCCTAGCATAGGAAGAAAAGAAAAGTTCAAGAAAAAGAGAAAAAGAAAATTATTATTTTGTATCATCACAACAATGTTTAAGCATTATCTCAAATATCAAGCAAAAATACAAAAAAAAAAAAAAAAAAGAGAAAAGAGAAAAAGCGAAAGCAAAAGAAAAATGGAATAAATCCCTTTCCCTACCCCTTGAAAAGAAAATAAGGGTGAATGACCTTGAATCCCTGGAATTCTCAATTATTCGAAAACTATGAGGTAAGCCCCATAACAAGTGGTTTGTGCCCAACCCGCTTGGCCTTGGGTAATCCCTAGCATGGTGATATTTCTGTCACATTAGCGACCTTATTTTGTACAGACCTATGTCGGCTTATGGATTAGCTAGCTCTTGATAACCTAACTTACACAGTAGTCTGGTACGGTTACATGCATACAAATCATGGTTAATGAACATTCATTTGGTTAAGTCAAATTACTTGTATCAAAGTATCTTGCTCAAAATTGGTGAATGAACAATACAATTGCACACACATTTGTATTTGAGAGATTCTCCATCATTATGATAAATCAAGATCGGTAATGAACTCACATATGCACATGAGGGTTCCTTACAAATCTACACTTGTCTTTGAGATAATTTAAAATATTTTTGCAACTCTTTTGGAATAAATTTTATTCTTATTTTTAAAATATCTGTTTAGTATACACACAATTACATACATTGTTTTCACAAATCCAAAATTATTATTCTCTGTTCATCAAAAATCAAAAATCAATCATGCAATAAAACTAAAATATCAATTTCTTCTTTGGATTTTGCGATGATGGTATAAGTCTATACCCATAATTCTATGCCTAGCGCAAACCGTTGTTCTAATTTTATTTTCCCATTAATTTTAATTTATCAAAACATATGGCTTACATCATTATGTTACACAATTGCGCTTTAAAAAGAACAAACGCTTTTTCTATTTTATGTCATTATGTCAAACATTCAATTTTGCAATGATGGTATAGTTCCTAGGGACTTATTAAAAAAATTTATCACACTTAGGAATTTATGCCTAGAAAAAAACCATATTTCTTTAATATGTCATGCATAATATTTTTTCATGAAACTCTGAAAACAAATCATCACCATCATCATTTTCATCATCACAACACCAAGTCTTAAGACAGTCTCTTAAGCACTCTTTTACTTTTTAGCAATATTTCTATACTAGGATTAGCTTGACGACCTAGCGAGCGGCGACTCCATGAAACAGTCTAAAACAGTGACAATGTCCTTTGAAATTATTGTTAGAAGTCCCTTTTATTTTTTATCAAATCAAACCCCACAAAACAACCAATTTATGCACATCAGATTATTTCATTTATAATTTTATGGCATGACATAACATTATAATTTATTTCCAACAACATAATTATATGAATCAACAATTTAAAACTTAAAGCATCATAATACAACATATATACACAAGTCATACCATCACAAAACAATCTATAAATATCATCAATCAATTATGTACATCATTTGGATTGGTATGCCACAATCAATACCCTAGCATACTCAATCCCCTCAAAAAGTAATAATAATACAATCTGCACTCTGTAGCAGCTAGCCTCGAGAAGCCCTCGAGCTCTCAGCCTCATCCCCTCCCTCACCCTGACGTGGAGGAGGTGGTCCCATAGAGGTCCGGGTTGTGTCCCGGGTCCTCATCGTCGATCGTGAGGATGTCCTCTATGATCCCATCATGATCGGCTCTATAATGGGGGTTGGCAATGGTATCCTCTATCCCTCTAGGACCACATGATAGTATAACCCCTGGTAGAATGCGGTTTGAGCAATAGACCATGCCAGATCTTGAGTGCTCACCCTTCCGCCCCAAGCTCTGAGACGTGTAGCTTCATCCTGCAGTGTCTGCACCTGATCCCGAAGGTGGGCAACCTCAGCCCGGAGAGTCGTTGTCTCGCTGCTCTCCCCTACCTCGACACCCTTGCCCTTATCAAGCGATGGTGGTCTCTCCCCCTACTGAGATGGAAGTCCCTCCTCCCTCCTCCCTAGCTGCTATGGTCTCTAGGAAGCTTGTGCCATCCTTTGGCATCTCTCCTATAGAGACCATCACTGCTCTCTCCCGTCGTGACCCCACGCTGCCTCAATAGCAGCCTAGCACCGCCTCCCCATCCGATGCACCACGGTGTGCACTATACCCTGTGCCCTCGTCATCCAAGGAGGGTGAATGCCTTCATACCAGGCATTGTATCCGTTCGTGACCCCAGCGTTGTCACCATCCACTGGCTGGATGGGGGCATCGTCTGTGTCCTGACTCCAGAACCGCTGCATGTCTAGAGCCTCGCTCATCGTAGTACTATCCTGAACAGTCCAGGAGTACTCATAATCCCTGAGAGAAGGGATCCCCTATTGTAGACCGAACTGTCATAGCACCCGATCGTAGCGGTGGAGCTCTACCTCTCCTCGCTCCATCCTCAGCCAACAGACTCACCTGATGCGAGCCAACTCCTGCCCATCCTCTACCCACCCAGGGTGCTCTTTCCATGGCCTCCAGGTGATCTAGTCAGGGATGAGGTCATCCAACAACCTCTGGGACATCGGCAGATCTATCTACCGCTGTGACCCCCTCTGTAGCCACCAGTAGAAAACTCGGGGCCTCTCTCGGTCAACCCCTATCAATGGGAGCCCTACCGACCTCCACACCGTGATGTGCTCCCAGCACCAAACCTATAGCAACGATGTCAAGACCAGACATCGACCTCCCTTGTATACGACCCCATGTAGGATCCTATACAAGCGGTATAGTACAAAGCTGCCCCATGCAAACCTATACCCGTGGTCTCTCATGTCACAAACTATATCTAAGAGGAGCCATGGTAGCCTGCACCCACTTTGGTGGCACAACAGTAAGCCACCTACCACCCCTGCCAAAACCTGAGTCAGCCTGGATGCCCCAAGCATCTGCCTCAAAGACTCGATGTTCACCCTACCCTTCTCCAGGGCAAAGCTCGGGTCTCCAGTCAATCTCATCATAGCCTGGCCCTGATTGGCCGTAGGCATCATCAACCATCCTTGTATGGGGATCCTCATGATCCTCCATACGTCCTATAGAGTGGGAGCCATCTCCCTTGTCGGTAGCCAAAAATAGGACGACCCCGGATACCACCTCTCTACTAGGGCTGTCAGTAGCCCCATGTTCGTCGATACTTTTGGCATCTCTGCCACATGCCGTAGCCCGACCTGTGCTAGTTGGTCATGCTCTACCTGGTCGAGAGTGGCCAAGTCGTCTCTCAACCCACCGTATTTCCATTCCCGGCTCTTTAGTAATCCTTTCTGCAAAACAAGCAATAAAAAAATTAAATTTATTAATAAACCAATCATTACAATCAAATTAAACACATTTCAATCAAGCTTAAAGATGATATCGTCCACCATTGGATGATATCGTCCCAAATTGGGCAACATCATCCTTCTTTAGGACGAAATCGTCTTCGATTTTACAACTTGGGGATCGCCCCTTATTGGACGAGATCGTCCCTAGTTCACCGATTTCGCCCTTGGACGAAATCAATGATTTAGGGACGATTTCGACGAAATAGGGACGATTTCGTCTCGACGTCGTCGACGGCCTAAAAACGGCCGCGATGCCCCAAAAAATCAAAATTTAAATCAAAAAAATTGCACAAAGTAAAATCAAACCTAATCTACTAGGATTAGATCCTTACCCGTAGCCCGCGTTGGACCTTTGTCGCTCTGTGCGTGTCTCGACCATTGTTTCTCTCTACAGAGCTCTGGAATAGTAAAAATGAATAGTAAAAAAAAAGAATTAGGGTTTTTCCTATTTTTCTTAATTTTATTCAAAATCAACAACATTTTAATTTTGCTTTTTCGCATTTTTACCTCAAACGTTCGATTTGGGTAAAAACATGGAGGGGGCACCATAGTCAGCAGTCGTACGATTCAACCTAGAATCGTCATCTAAAAAATTGAGTACATTTTTTTTCTTTCTCATAAAATGAGAAAAACTCGTCTTTAACGCATTTTCTTTAGAAAATTCGCTAAAGAGGGGGCAAAATGTAGCACCCTAAAATTGGCATAGTTAAACCTTAGTAAAAAGATAAAAATTCAAATTTTAAACCTCAAACTGCTCGTTAACGGCCTGTTACCCGCTTTCCTCATTTTTCGCACCATTTTTAGGATTTGTTTTGACCGTTGGACGATATCGTCGTAGATTAGATGAAATCGTCCCATATCTGACGAATTCGTCATGGATAGAACGTCCAGACGATTTTGTCCCAAAACCGAATTTTCATAATTAGCTTTTGTTTCAAAAACCTCTCCAACTTGGGCAGAAGCGTGTCTGCGCAGTTGGAGATTCCCCCATTGGAGATCTCCTAGATTGGGATGATCCCCAACCTCCTAACCTCTCCCTAATCCTATATAAACTGAGATTTTCTCAGTTTATCCCCCTGATTCCCCCTGACTCTCTGCCTGAAACTCTGCTTAAACTCCCTTGAACTCCCATGGACCTCAGAGCATCCTCACACCATCGTTTGCATTTGGCATTTCGTGTTTTCTTGCAAGAACTTTACTGGTTTTCAGTCGAAGCTAGCTCGGATCGTCGCAAGCGATTCCGGATGATTTAGGATGATCTTGTCGAGGAGCGTTGATGATCTCGTACGATTGGAGGCGATCCCGACTGTAGTCCAGATTAGGGGCAATCAGAGTCTATGTTTTGCATCTCTTTGTCATTTTTTTGCATTCCTTTATACATTATCTTAGTTATTATGTTTATGCATCTTGGAGTTCACCTCATTTAGCATAACCGCATGATAAAGTTAAAATCAATCATTAAATCTACTACATTTCTCTTGTTTGTTATTTGAATCCATTATTTAGGCATGCTTGTTGTCATTGCTATCATTCTCCTTTGCTTCTACAGTTGCATATTTGGTATTTTGTATCTGTTTTTGTGATTGCAGGTTTCTGACGAATTCGTCAAATCTCAGACGATTCTGTCTGATCTCAGACGACTGACTGTGATTCGAGATGATTGTTGGCAATTTTGGGTTTGAGATCATAGCTTCCTGTCTATGAGTTGTCATTGATGTCAAAATGAAATGGCATTAATGTCAAGAGGATTTATTGGCTTCAAAGGTTGAAGATTCCAAAGAATATTTTCTAGAAGATTTCAGAGAGATTCCATGTGGCAGATGAAAAGGTTTTTATCAAAACCATGGCAGGTTTAAGGGTTTTTATTAAAACTAGGTGGATGCATTAAGGGTTTTTCTCAAAACCACTCTCAACTTAATGCAAAGGCTGGAGACACTTATTAATTAAATAACTTAATTAATAAAACCTTTTAAGGTTTTTTAATTAATTATTTATTTGATTTAAGTGATTAAATTATTTTAATAATTTAATGGGTTCTCCACCTAAGGTCTAAAAGACCTTTGATTATTTTTTAAATAATCAAAAGGGTTTCATAAACCCTAAAGTTGTTTCGAAGGTGCCAAAATAATATTAATTCAAAAAGTTCGAATTATCCTCCCGTCGACGTCGTGCATAGCATGGAAGTTTGGCTATATAAGCCATAACCTATAGTCCAAAGCCAAGTGTTAAAGAAATTCGAATTGCGCAAAGGTTGGGAAGTAAAAGCTACGGCTATCATTTTTTTCGCCATGTTTATCCATCGCCAAAGGGTTAAGGAGAAGGAGACTCTTGCTAGCCTTCAAGCTAGCGTCGTTGGCCTAGTGGCAACGACTGTCCTGCGAAGGCACTTGAAGGGAGGTTAAGCGTTCGACTCTCGCCATGGAGTGTTAGAAGATTTTTTGCGCTCCGATTTTTTCGGAGGCACTATTGACCCACGATTTTCGGAAGCATTTTTTTGGTAAGGTTTTTTAAATAAAATCTGCATTTTTGTTAAAGAAGAAGTGGTTGGGCAGATTTATTTAAAATTATTTTTAAGGTTAAATGCTTCTTTGGAGATATAAGGTTGATAGTGTGTGGTTGAGATTTTTGGCTTGATTATTGAGTGAGATTTGCTTAGAAGCTATTATTCCTTGAGCATGGTTTAATTAATTTGGAGAAATAAGGTGTAAAAGGATATATTGTTTGTATGCTTTATATTTTTGGTAGTTGACTTCTAAGGATTGGAGTCATAAGGTGTTTTATGGAATAAATATTTTTGTGGTTACTTTTATGATCTAACCCTAACTTGGTGGTAAAGTTGAGGGTGGTGTTGGTAATAGGTTGAAGAACTATTCTCTTCTTCCTCAAACAAAGGTATGGGCAACTTCTTCCATGTATATTGTTGATGGTGTATTTTCTGAAATTGAGTTTGGAGTGAAAAGGTTGTCTACTAGGTATTCTTGTTGGTGTAAATTCCATTTTCTAGATATTGAAGATTGTTTATGCATTAAAATCATTGATGAGTTTTTTGGGTGAATGCATAATTCTGGTTGAGGAAGAGGAAGCATTTTTGCACTAGGGTTTATGTTAGTAAGTCTTGCTACTTGCTTTGAGATGGTGAAACCCTTAGTTGGCTGTTTTGAGATTGATGGTTGAGTTGCTTCCATAGAGGTTGTTTTGATCAAGTTAATGCTTTACTTGATACATGATTTGGGCTTACTCCATTGAGATTGATTTGAGCAAGTTATTCTTTGCATTGGTGATTTATGTTGGTGTTTGTTTTGTTCAAATATCTTTGGAGGGAAAAGGATGTCTACTAGTTTCCTTTTCATGTAGTGATTGGTTGAATGCTTCAAGGTTAATGTTGAGTTGAATGATTTTGGTTAAACCTTATCTATAAGCATTGTTTTTAAAGCCCTAATTGGTTGAGAAAATATATTGGTTGTGGAAAGAACATGAGTATCATTATTATATGAGATATTGCATGGTTGGCAATTGTTGGGTTGTGTTTCATGTTCTTGAGAAAAGCATACTACATCTATCTTATTATTTTGAGATTGAGATTGAGTTGAGATTGAGATTAGGAGTTAAGTATAGAACATATTGAGTCTCTAACAATTCTCTTTATGCTTCTATGAGGTTGATGAATCACATTGGGTCTCTAACAATTCTCTTTGTGGGTTCATGCTAAGCAAGTTTTTCTTGATGAACTTGTGAGCTGATTTGGACAGGTTCTAGTGAAGACTTGTGAGCTGATTTTGATAGGTTCTAGTGAGGACTTGTGAGCTGATTTGGACAGGTTCTAGTGAGGACTTGTGAGCTGATTTGGACAGGTCCTAGCAGAGGACTTGAGGACAGAGTTGAAGTGGTTCTTTGAGAAGAACTCGAGGACGATTTTGACAAGTCTTTGAGAAGGCTTGTGTGCAACAAAGATTGATTTGTTCAAGCTTTATGAGTTGAGCTTTGGACAGATCTGACGGAGTGAGGAAGACTTGTGATGGACCAACTAACTATGTTTAGTATAGGTTGATGAGTTGCTATGGAGGTAATCAGTGAGGACAAAGGTCTCTTGAGGCTGAGCATTGAGGACATGAGGTCTTCCCGTGGAAAGTAGTTCCACGTGCTAGAGGAATAAGAGGCAGGTGATCTTCGAAGTATCATTTCCAAAGCCGAGGGGAAGGATTCTCCTTTGGGCAGGAGGCTCATAAATTTGTGAGGAGGGGAAGGATTCTCCTTTGGGTAGGAGGCTCATAAATTCGTGAGGAGGGGAAGGATTATCCTTTGGGCAGAGGCTCATAAATACTTGAGTAGGGGAAGGTTTCTCCTTTGGGTTGAGGCTCATAAACATTGTAATTGGGAAGGATTCCCAAAGAACTTTGAGAAAGCTTTTTAGAGAAAAATTTTGTGGATGTAGCCCATGTTGGGTGAACCACGTTAAAATTGGTGTCTCATTGTGTGTTGCTTTATGCATTACTTTGATATTGCTATTGGTTCATTGCTTTGCGAAGTTGAAGTTAAATAGAGAAAGTAAAAATAGATCTTATACTGTTCACCCCCCCTCTCAGTATAAGCTTATGTTATTCAACGATTCTGTGAAATATCAGATGATTACGTACAAGTTGAGACGATTTGGACTGCTACACAACTTAGAACCTTCATCAAAAATCTGAAATCAGGTATGTTCTATCCCATCCGGTACATTTTTTGTGTTTAAAATTTATTCACATTTTTTGTATCCACAAAATCAGCATTGGCATATAGAATAGTTTAGATTCATCTTGGCCAAACCTAAGAGTTGAATGATTAAAGTACAAAATGAACACATCAAACTCACTATCAACCTAGGTGTGGAAACTACCACTCAAAAGTTTCTTGGTGAACCCACCATCTGTTGAAAATTCACCTTTATACCCTTCCCCCAAGATGCGGGACCTTCAAAGGGCCTCTTAGTCCGAGGTATTGTCCCATCCTTCTCACATCCCCCTTTCGGGCGCGGATCCTATAGCATGAGGGTAAGGATGCAAAAAATTTGGAGCGATACAACATATAACAAAACCACAATCCCAGAGAGCAAGGGTGAGGGTAAAACACCAAGCATATTCCTTGAGAATAAAATCACTAGGGAGCAAAAGGACCAGCCCCCCAAAAAAAACCCCTAGAGAGAGGATCACTACAACACAAAGGAGACCTCATCCAAGCAGAAAGACAATAAAAAGACCTACTGGATAGGTAGGCCCAATGCTTACAAAGAAATAATTTTCATTAACTATGGAGGAAAATTGTTTTTCCAAATTCTAAATTGGCCACTCTCCACCCCTAAATTGGCCATAACATCAGCATTTGGTTACCTTCCATATAAATATGCTCAATTTTAACTTTAACATACCTTCCAAAATATTCGAGGTGTCCTTAATAATATTAAAGATAAAAAAAATATTTAAAAAATTATTAGTATTTCCAGCCTACAAATCCTTAATGATGTTCAAGGAGTTACCTTGTACAAGACGCCCTCTGAAGTCCCTCTCAAAAACCTGACGAACACCCAAGAAAAATATCTTAACTTCAACTAGGTGGTTGATTTCAATACCATAATATTTGATGTAAGCCCAAATGACCTCACCATTATAATTTTTAACAACACCCCCTCCACTAGCCCTCCCAAGGTTACCCTTGGTAGCCCCATCAAATTTCAGAATGACCCACCCTTTACCTGGTTTATACCACTTAGTAGCCAATATTTTTTGAAAAATGGATATAGAAGTAGAAAATCCTAAATTCAATTTACAACTAACAAAAACCACTTTCTCCACAACTTTCTCCCTACTATTTCCAACAATAAAGACATCTAGGTTATTCTCAATAGCAACTTTAATCCTTCTATAGACAAAGGATTCATCCCTAGCAATATCATTAAAAGTTATTCTATTCCTATCCTACCAAATACCCCATAAAAAATAAGGAAGAAATAGATCCCACATCCTAGTGAGGCTATGATTGAAGAAGGGGGATCTCCACTGAGTGAAAATTTCCTTGAAAGTTCGAGGTAACGTCCACTTGAGAGAAAAAATCCAATAAAGTATTGAGCACCTTATTTGAGAAATCACAATGGATGAAAATATGATCCACAAATTTAGAATACTTAGAACACAAAAGACAAATATTGGGAAAATGGAAGCCTTTCTTGCATAAATTATCAACAGTTAAAATTCCATTTTGCAAACACAACCACAAAAAAATGTAATCTTGGGGATCAAATGAGGATACCAAACCCTTTCCACCGGAAAATATCCTTCCCTGGATAATGTTTGGGCCTCATATGCAGTCGATATAAAAAAGGCCTTTAGGAGAATGAGTCCATAAAAGGAAGTCCCTATCATTCTGCTGAGGAAGAAAGTACTATTGTAGCAACATGTTCAAAATTACCAAACTCTGAAGGATTCAAAGATAAATTGTATGTAAAGTCAGATGCTTTAAAATCCTCTTGCCATTAGTGACGATTATATAATCAATTACTTTTCTCCCATAGTTTAGTGACAAAGGAGCTTTCAGTTCATAAAACTCATGACTAAGAAAGAGGGGTTTAGAAAGAATCCAAATATCCTCCCAAAAGAATACATCCTTGCCACTCCCAATCTGCCACTTCATATCCTCTGTAACAAAACTTCTAACCCCCAACAAACCATTCCAAATCACAGAGCCCCTAGGAGGAGTAGCACTTCTAAAAAAAGGAATGTGATTTTCTAGATACTTACCTCTCATAATATCTTTCCATAGTTGTTCTCCCTCAACACATAATCTCCAGGCTATTTTTGCAATCAATGCCTTATTGGAAAATAATAAATTTCTAATCCCAAGACCACCTTATTTCTTAGAAGAGCATACCCTATCCCAAGAGATAAGGTACACCCTCTGTTATTCCTTCACCCCAGCCCATAGAAATCCCCTAAAGATATATTTAATCATCCTCCTAAATTTGAAGGGCATTATGAAAAAGACATATAATAGGCAAGAATGCTTTGGAGGGTATCTAGAAGAAATTACAACTTACTTGCTTGGCTTAGGAGATTACCTATTCATGTAGCTAACTTACGTTGAATCCTATCCAACATAAGAGACCACAACTCCTCCTTCATCCTACTATTAAACAATGGTATACCTAGATATAAATGCCACAACAAAAATCTCTATAATTCTATGTTGAAGCTGCCCCCCAGTATTCACAAAAAAAAATTGACTTTTATGGAAGTTAATTTGTTGGTTGAAAGCTTTCTCATAAAAATGCAAAATATTTATGAATTCCTTAATCTCTCTCATAGTAGCCTCACCAAGAAGTACAATGTCATCTAGAAAAAGTTGACAATAAACTACCTCCGCAATACCAGTAGGCCTAATACTCTTAATATTAGAGGACAAGATAGCAGCAAGAATAGATATTCCTAAATATTTAGCCATAAAAATGAAAATATATGGAGACAAGGGATCACCTTGCCTAATATCTCTTTGATCCCCAAAAAATATGATCCCTTTGATCCCCAAAAAAACCACTCGAAATCCCATTGATGATGATAAAAAATTTAGCAAAGAAAATACAAACTCTAATCCACTTCCTCCATAGAACCCCAAAACCAAATTTCTACAACACCTTGTCAAGGAACTCCATGGAGACCCTATCATAAGCCTTTTACATATCAAGTTTAATAAGAATTCCAACCAACCTACTTTTGGACATAAAATGTAAAGTCTCATGAACTGTAATGATCCCATCCACGATCTGCGTACCATGAACAAAACCACCTTGATATTTTAATAATTTCATTTGATTTTTTTTAATGATTTGTTTTTTAAATTATGATGTATGAGTTGTCTTTTATATTTTTATAATATTTAAATAAAAAAATATAATGTAAAATATGTGTGTCCTTTAATGATTGACTCTTGACATTATAATTAATATTAATTTTTTACATTTAGTATTTATTTTTTTTATTGGTAAATAAGGGGTTTTGAAAGGGATCCCAAACCTTTTACAATAGGCACCCAAGACCTCTAAAAGGATTGAAAGGTGCAAAAGAGAGGAACCCAAAGGAAACTAGCCCTAATCCACAAAGACATGGGCAAAAAGCTAAAACAGAAAAAAAAATCCACAAAAATATCACTGGATCAACACTTCACAAGCAAGAAGGGGAATGGTTAAAGCAAATAGGCACTGCATAAAATCTCAAGTCTTGCATTTGAGTATTTTTTAAGGAGAATCCAACTCCTTCCTAAGATAAATGTCGACCATCTTCTAGGAGGGTGACCACCTCCTCCATCATCATTCCCACTATTTTGTTAATTCTAAGCATTGATTCATTTAGATCTTTAATAATTTCATATCGTTACAAAACCAAAAAACAAAGGAATTGGTCCAAATGGTAATCCTTTCCCCTCATCTTTGCCAAGGGATTGCCCATCACCATTCCAATAAATAATTGGATTATCATCAGTCCCATAGATGGGAGTACCAATGAGGCACTTCCTTTCATAATTACGAATGCCAAGGCATAAAACCAGCTTCTAATTTATATCATTTTAACAATAAAATTGCCACCAATACACCCATTATGGCTTGACATGACACATTGGTAGGAGCTTAAGAAATTCTAATTAGAAGAGCCATTAGCCAAACCACTAGGCATTTAATATTTTTAATCTAAATAGGAAAACCTTATAGTTTTTATTTGATCAAATCCTATTTCATCTTAAGAAACCATTGACAATATATTCTTATCTTAAGAGTGGTGATGACACACATTTTAGTTCACAACAATCCCATAAGGGTTCAATATAATTCTAAGTTTATATACAATAGTTATGACTTTCCTCATATTTATACTCATCTAGCTACCAATACTCAAGGGTTGAAGGTCACATAATTCATTAATCAATTTATATCAAAGCTTTAAGAGAATTAACCTTTTTCAAGCTTAATAAATACTATATATTTAACTTCATTTATATTAAAATACATGATTACTACGTTTAATAATTTTAACACATAGTTATTATGAATAAATATGATGATATTAAAAAGTTGTAATTTTTTTCAATGAGTTTTAGGTTTTTATGATGGGTCCTAGTTCCCTCATAAGGAGTGGGGTTTGAACCTTGGACTTCCTAAAGAGAGGCCAAAGCCCTTACCATTGCACTAAGCTTTCAATTATTAGAAAGTTATAAATTAAATATATAGTTTTTTTTATTTTAGTTAAAAAAAAAAAATTATTTTTTGTTTGGAAAAAAGGTTGTCCTTGAGTTCTTATCCTTGGAAAATTACAAATCTCTCTTTTAGAGCTTAAGAGTTTACAACTAGATTCAATTCTCATCTCAATTGAGTTGCTATAATTAGATATCTACATATTTTTCATAAAAAATCTGAATTTTAGGGTTCTCATCCCTAAATTTGCTAAAGCCAAAAACTCTATGGAGTTCCATCCTATTAGCCTCTTCAATACTATTTATAGAATCTTATCCAAATCCTTGGCTAATAGGTTGAATATTTTCATGTCCTTGTTGATTGACAAAGCTCAGAGTGGTTTCGTATCAAGCAGATAAAGTTTGGATGGGGTTGTGGCTATGCATGAAATCCTCCATTCAACATAGAAAAGTGGAAGACCGGGAATGTTTCTCAAGTTAGATATGAACAAAGCTTACGATTGTGTATCTTGGGATTCCCTATTTGTGGTGCTCAACAAATTCGATTTTAGCCAGAGTTGGGTCAAGTTGATTAAGACTTGTGTTTCATCAGTAAAATTTTTAGTGTTGGTCAATGTGACCCCAACTAGGTACTTCCAAATCCTTAGGGGCCTTCACCAAGGAGACCCACTTTCCCCTTACCTCTTTATTCTCATGATCGAGGCATTGGGGAGATCCTTTTATCATAATCTTGTGATTAAAGGTATCAATCCAACCCTTTTCTTGGACTCGCTCTCCCACCACCAGTTTGTGGATGACACGCTCTTATCACTCATTGCTTCTATTATACAATACAGAGAGGTGAATTCCATTATGTCTGCCTATGAAAATACGGTTGGTCAAAAAATCAATCTTTCTAAAAGCTTGTTGTTTTTTTTGAATACCCCCCAAGCTCATAAAATTAAGATTGTAGATATCCTTGGTTGTAGAGTTGTTGACTTCCCTACCACCTATTTGGGTCTGCCTATTTTCATTGGAAGAATGAAGGAGCGTTTGTGGGACTTGATGATTGAACTAATGCAACGATGTCTTACCAGTTGGAAAAGGGCTTTGCTCAGCCAAACATGTAAAATTATTTTAGTAAAAACTATATTATAAAATATTCTAGTATCTTTTATGTCTATATTTAATTTATCTATGAAATTTTTGACCAAATTAGAGAGGATGCAAAAGATCTTTCTATGGATGGGACCTCAAGATTACAAGAAGTTCCACTTGGTATCTTGGAACCAAGCTTGTACAAGGAAATAAAAAGGTGGGTTAGGCTTGCACAACATCCATTTGATGAATGAAGCCCTAATACTAAAGCAAGGCTAGAAAATTCTGATCAATCATAATTCTGATTGGGTGAAAATCATCACAACTAAATATTTGTTCCACTCAGAGAGTTTTCTCTATGATCCCCTTCCCCAAGAGAGGTCCACCTTCTGGCAAAGTGTGAGTAAATTCATATTAGATTTAGCTCTTGGTGTTCAGTGGATAATAGGGAATGGTAAATCCATTGACTTCTGGCAGGATTCATGGCTCCTTGAGCACCCACTAATCTAGGATACCAACCTATCACCAAAAAAACTCTTACCCACAGACTTGGATGGTCTAAAGTAGAGAATTTTATTACAAGTGTGGGGGGCAGGAGAATCTGGAAATCAATACCCACCTCTAACTACAGTAGGGAGGAAGCTAACGCTTGGGTTGCCATCTCAAATTTACTCAAGCTACAAGTTGTGAAAATACATGAATCCAAGGATTCTCTCATTTGGAAAGGAGAAAGTGAGGGCTCATTTTCAGTCAATTCAGCCTACCTCTTCATCGAAACTAACTCAATGGTATCTTCTTGGTAAATTTTAGATGAATAATTTGACCCCCAAAGTAAATGTATTTACTGGCTAGCCATACAGAATAAATGTTTCACTCTTGAGAATCTTCCTAGGAGGAGTATGTGTTTACCCAACAGGTGTTATCTCTGTGAGGTTGTTGAATAATAGTGTCTCCACCTATTTTTCCATTGTCCCTTATCTGCTACAGTGGTAGCCCATGTTTTTTTGTACCTGGGAGTTCATTGGGTTTTTCCAAATTCTATTTCGGAGGTTTGTAGTGGACTTCACCTTTTAAATCTCCCTGCTTGATCAAATTCTAGACCCTTTTGCTCTCCCATTTATTTTCAAGTATTTGGTGGGAGTGTAATCAAAGAGCCTTCAAGAACTCAAAGCATGATCCTGAATATATTTTTAGTAGAGTGATTGGGATGTCTATGGAGAATGTGACCTCTTGTTTCCCAAATCTACATGGTGGGCTCCTTAATGAAGCCTCGATAGAGCTTAAGCTTGGTTTTCCTCAACAAACTATGTCTAATGACCCTCCTCCTCCCTCTTTGAGATCCTCATTTTTTGGTCCCCTTCCCCTGCAATTTGGGTTAAACTCAACTTCGATAGTGCTTCTAAGGGGAACTCGGGCCTTGCTGTGGTAGGTGGTGTTCTTATAAATAATAAAGAGGATCTACTAGATGCCTTTACCAAAAATATTTCAATACAGATCTCCCATTTTGTAGAAGCCAGACCAATCCTTCAAGGCCTCTTATTGGTGGAATCCTTGGGTTTTAATAAAGTGATAGTAGAGGGGGATTCATTAAATATTGTTAATCTAGTCATGAAGTCTTGTACCTTGCACTAGAAGATAGAAAATATCATGGCAAAATCAATAAATGTGTTTTTATCGAGATCGAGGGCTCAAACTCAACATATTTTTCATGAAGGAAACAAAGCGATAAACTTGATGGCGAATATTGGGCTATCGCAACAAGACCTTACGGTTTGGATGATAAAATTTCCTCAGAGTCTTCAAAATTTAATTGTGGATGATCATGATTAGGCATGGGTGCTAGTTATGGGAGTTTAGGAGGCCGAGGGGGAGATTTCCTATGCTTTTGGAGTCTCTTTTTTTTTATGTTTTCTTGCTGGTAGTGATTTGGTGCCATCTATAGGTGCCTCATGTACAACAGGTGCTAGTTGACTGGGAGCCTTGTATGGTTTCATGTTTTTTTTTGGTGGCATATGTGGATGTGTTCCTTCAACATGTGGGATATCCCTAGAGAGCAGTGAGCTTCTTTTTTGTATCTTGTGATATCCCTTTGGGTATTGCAACTAGTTTTTCCTCACTTTGTTTCTCTTCTAGGGAGTTTGGTACTGGTTTTATATCTGAATATATATTTTTTGCTTAAGGAATGTTTTCTCTAATAATGATGCATTATCTCTTGCTCTTTCTCAATCCCATATGTATTAGGTTTGGGGATCCTTTAAAACCTCTTCTCTTACCTAAAAAAAAAATCTGAATTTTTTATTTTGATTTTTTTGGATCTTATTCAATATTCTTTGTAAAGACAAATATTCCAAAATTCAACATCCTTCCTTTCAATCCCATATAACCTATTGAAAAAAATCAAATAGAGGAATGAAATATGTTTACTGGTCTAATTACTTTGCTAAAGCCATCTAATATTATAATATACATTTTCTCATCAATATATTTATATAATACTTAAGATTGATTGGACAAATAAAAGATATATTTAATTTGATCAACAAAAGACATTCTAAAATCAATTGAAAAAGAATCCATAGCACATCATTAAAAGAAATAAAGAAATAATATTACATAAATTATATTGTAAACACCTTTGATAGGAAAGGAGTTCATGTGATATCATTTGAATTTTATGTTTGCTTATTACATTTTCCTGTAGCAGCCTTCACAATACCAAAACTCCACCTCTATTGTCTATGCACTACATCTTAGTAGAGTAATATTTCCAAAACTTTGTGCTATCATAGTCCACTTTACCAGATCTGGACTGTTAGTTTCCTTCCTAAAGCATAAGTGCAACCACAAGAACTATAATAAATAGTTTATATGAAAACACATTAATGTTATAAAATACAACAAATATTACCAATGGAAAACATTAAAGTAAATCTTAATCATTATTTGATTCAGACAATCAACATTTTCTTGTCAACTTCAACTAAACTTACTACTTCCTCTAACCATGGAAAAGAGAATTTAACTTCATGATCCTCTATTAAAACCCCTCTATTGGCTAGCCTATCTGCACATTTGTTCCCTTCCCTTAACGTATGTGTAAACCTGATTTCTTCAAACTCTGTAGCAAGGTCTTGTATTTCCACAATGATCTCTTGTATGTTCCATGGAGCCTTTGCTTTCCTCAAAATTGCATTTATTACTATTAGTGAATCACCTTCCATCCATACTCTATTCCATTTCATTTGTCTACATATTTTTAACCCTTCCAAAGTCACCCAAGCTTCAACTTCATTATTTGTCTTAAATCCACTATTGAAAGCGTAATGTGACAAAATCTCACCCCTATTATTTCTAATTATTCCTCCTCCTCCTGTTGGTCCTAGATTTCCTTTAGATGCTCCATCAAAATTCAATTTGACCAACTCCACTTCTGGTGGTTTCCACTTTATATTCTTTGCCTTCCTTTTGTTTCTCCTATACCCAACATCATAATTCCATTTGATGACTTGACTCCATCTATCAAGGCTCTCTACTTCAATATTAGGGATTGGGTGAGTTGATAGGGTTGGTTTAGAATCCTCTATGGCTAAACAAATCTTCCTTTTCATTACCTCTAAACTACTTTCCTTTCCTTTAAATATTCTTCTATTCCTTTCTATCCATATAATCCAAAGTATTGTATCTTTTGATGTATCCTAGATTGTCTATAATACCTCACTTTTAAAAGTGCTCTACCATTGCTTTAACCATTCTTCAATTCTTCCATTCATCACCATGCATTTACCAAACATATTAAGAATCCATTGCCATAGTTCCTAGACTATTGAATAGTGTCCCAAGAGATGGTCTATACTCTCCTCCTTTTTACATAGAACACATTGTGAGGGGCTATGAAAACCCCTTTTCATTAGGTTATCCTAAGATAAAATTTTCCTATGACCTACTAGCCATACAAACATTTTGACTTTTGGAATGCTCAAGCTATCCCAAATATCTCTCCATATTCTTGTGGTATTCCTATTTTGTTGGTGCTTTACATTATATCTACTTCTTGTTGTGTATTCTCCTAAGCTATTCAACTCCCAAATCAACTTATCCTTGACTCCCCTTAAAATAATCATTATTGTTATCTTTCTACTCAATTACCTCCTAGCAACAATGTCTGGTATACTTGTAAAAAAAATCTTTCCATTTGTATCTTCCTTCCTGATCCTTGTACATAATGTTTGAAACCCTATCACCATATTTATCTTGAAGTAATCTCATCCATGGTTTCAAAATTGGATCTAGATTGAGTGGTTTTTTATCACACCAAGTATCCATCCAAATATAAATTTTCTCTAATTTCCACCACCCATCTTAGACCTTTAATCACTAGATCAATTGATTTTTTAAATTATTCCATAGTGTAGAACCATCTAGTAGTGAGAATGTAGTAAAGATTAAGCTTGGGTCATTGGGCTCAATGTACTTAGAAGAATTCTTGCCCATTGTCTTTGACTCTCTTTGTACAATCTCCAAATTACTTTTCCCCTTAGAGCTAAGTTTGCATCTATAAGAACTCTTAAATTAAGACCTCCCTTAGTTTTATCATCACACACCTTGCTCCATTTCACCAAAGGAAATTTCCTTTTATCATGTAATCTTGACCATAAAAATGATCATATAATATAGATTAAACTTTTTCTATCGATTTTGGCATAATATACAAGGACATATAATATGTTGGAATGGCCTATAAGATTGATTTAATTAGTTGCACTCTTCCTACTAATGATAACCATCTACCTTTCCATGTTAGTAGTTTATTCTAAACTTTACTTATAATTGGATTCCATAATTCTATCCTCATTCTCCCCTCAAATAAGGGTATCCCTAGATATGTTGTTGGTAAATTTGCCTCCTCCATTTGAAGTAACCTGCATATCCTTACTTTGATTCTAGTTGGAGTGTTTAGGAAGTAAATTTTAGATTTTTTCCTATTAACTTTCTTCCTTGATACTCTTTCATATTCCTTTAATAAGTTATTCAAAGCTCTGGCCTCATTTTTTCTTGCCCTCCCAAAAAGGGTTGTATCATCTATAAATTATTGATGGGTGATGTTGTCGATGTTATTACTAGCCTTAAGTCTACTTATTAGCCCATATTTGTATGCCTTCTTCAAGTTCCTTCCCAATACCTCTACCATAATAATGAATAAATATGGTGATAGAGGATCTCCTTGTCTAAGACCCCTCTTGGCTTTAAATGATTATGTTACTAGCCCATTGACCAACATTGAATATGATATTATAGAGACACAAGCTTTAATCCATCTGACCCATTTCTTCCCAAATCCAAACTTTTCTAATACTATAAAAGAAAATCCCATTTAACCCTATCATAGGCTTTATTCATATCAAGTTTTAAGATCATTGCTCTCTCTTTTCTAGAAGTTGTTGAATGCATTACTTCATGAGCTACTATGATCTTATCTAGAATCTATCTCCCTTTCACAAATCCTCCTTGCTCTTCTAAAATAATTTTGTCTAATAGTGGTCTTAACTAATTTTCCATCACTTTGGAGATTATCTTATATGCCATATTACATAGGCTTATGGGCCTAAATGAATCAAACAATTTTGCATCCTTCTTTTTTGAATCAAGGTAAGATATGTTGCATTTATTTTATAAGGTATGTATTATTTTACCCTAGATTATTCCACTACCACCAATAAATAATCCTTCACTATTTCCTAGTTATGTTGATAGAATGTTGTAGAGATTCCATCTAGACCTAGGGATTTATCCTTATCAAAAGAGAAAATATTTGAATGAACTTCTTCTAAAGTAATAGGCTCCATCAATTTGCTATTGTCTTCATCTATTATAATTAAAGGTACTTCTTGTAGTAGTTTATCATTAAGAACTTCAATCTCCTTTGATCCTAGAATATTCTGGTAAAAAAGCCTTGTCTCCTTTTTTATTTTACTCTGGTCTTCAATCCAAACCCCTTCTACTGATTTAATTCTACTAATTTTGGATGTTGATCTCTGTACTATTTCCATCCTATGAAAAACTTATGTTTTTATCTCCTTTTAACCAAGTCTATCTCAATTTTAATCTCTAAAATTTCTCTTCCTTAAAATATTATGATATTCACTAAGCAACTCCCTTTCCTCTGAGCTTGGATTATTGTGCTCACATTTTTGAAATTTTGAAAGTTTCTCTTTTAGTTCTTCTTTCTCAAAAATATTTTCAAAAGTGTTCTTGTTCCATTCTTTTAATCTAGATGTCATTGATTTAATTTGTTTTGGAAGTGTATACAACCCATCATTTCTTAAATAATTCCATGTATGTGCTATCATATCAATAAATTGAGGATGGTCTTCCCACATCTACTCATATTTAAAATATGATATTTTTTAAATTCACTTACCACCATTTTAACTCTTATTGGCTAGTGATCTGAACCAATCCTTGTCAAGGTATTAATTTTAGCACAAGTCCCTTCATCTAGCCAATGATTTGAGAGTATGCATCTATCTAATTTTTTTGCTATTAGGTTCTAGCCTATCCTATTGTTGGTCCATGTATAGTTGTCCTCTTCAAACTCAACCTCCCATAGATTATTATTTTGAATAAAAGTTGAGAAATCTCTCATACTTTGGGTTATTTTCCTAATTCCCCTAAAATTTTCATCTAACTTGGTTATGGCATTAAAATCTCCTATGATCATGAATTAGGTTTCTTGGTCTTTACTTCTCATAAAGGCTTCAATCCCACTCCATACTTCTGATCTGCTTGATTGAGTTGTAGGTCCATAGACATTGATAAGGATGAAATGAATATCTACAAAGTAGCATGTGACTAATGAGGCTATCCAATGCCTAGTTTTATGAATGGTTTCATAGGAGGTTCTAACTAGATTCCAACATGTTAGAATTCCCTTTATCACTCCTTTTGAATCCATAACATCCCATTCACATCTTTCCCATACTACTTTCATAGTTTTGGAAACTTCTTCCTTTGTCATTTTAGTTTCTTGGATACAAAGAATATCAGGCTTATTACTTAAATAGAGGTCCTTGATACACCTCTACTTTGAGGGGGCATTAGCATCCCTTATATTCCATGAGATGGTAATCATGTCTCATTAGGGGTTGTTGGCCCCTCCTATGAATTACCAATATCATTTTGTTGTTTGGTAAAGAGAAGTTCAACCAACTTAGATTGTGTTCCTTTCTCTATGTTTGCTCTTGCTTCCCTAGCTCTCGCTTGATAATTTGAAGGTTTTCCTCTTTTTTCCTTGCTAGTATTAGGAGTAGGTCTTATTATTCTATTCCTCAATATTCTTTCACAACTTTCCTTTTCATTAGATTTATCCTCTCCTGGCTCTACTAAGGAAGCTTTTGACTTATCTTACTCATTTTTTGGTATTTCCTTGTTAATGGTAGAGGTATTAACATCTAACATTATATTTTCTCTACCACTTTCCTTCTCCTGAATGGTGCATGGTACTTCAAGAGAGTCTTCAAAATTTGATGAGGCACATTCCTTAGGTTCAATAGGAATGTTCATCCCTAAATCAGGATCATATTGAGTAGATAGTTCCTTGTTAATATTTTGATCTTATTGTACCATGTCCTCTAAGCTCTGATCTACTTTTTCTTCATAGGCTAAAGCCTCAAAATAATTGGTATTTCTTCCAATATCCTTACTTATTAGTCTCCATTATTTATTTACTTTCATCTATCTAGACCTATTTTTTGGAAGTTGAAAACCATCCTCATCCATATCCATTTGTAAGTTTCTCTTGTGGTTTTCTACATATGTTTTTATTGGACTCTTCTTAGGGCATGATCTCTCAATATGCCCCACCTCATGACATCTTCTACATCTAAAATATATGTTTTCATAATCCATGGTTTGGGTCCACAACTTACCCCCATACTTAAGAATGATTGATTCTGGTAAAGGTTTACTGATATCAATCATGACCAATATCTAGGCATAAATAGCCAAGACTCCATCTTTTGTAGTTTTTAAAATCTCAAGGAATTCTCCTAGAGTGTTTCCTATTGCCTTGAAGGTATCCATTTTCTAGAATTCAATGGGTAACCCATACATCTTGACCTAGATTAGTACTAGGGATAGATTTATATTTTTAGGTGCAAAGCCTTCATACCAATGGGTAAGGAAGAGTCCTGCTCTTCCCATAAACCAAGGACCCCCTTTCAAGATTCTATCTCTTTCCTCCTTAGAATAGAAAATGGCTAGGAAGAAACCTTTGGGAAGAAAGGATAGACTCACTCCTAGAGACTTCCATCTCCTATCAATCCATTTTCTCAGAGTTGAAGCCCCTGGCCAAGACCCATTAAATTTACCAATGATTACCTTATCTTTGAGCAATAAGGATCGTTGCTCTATGAGGTCCTCCCTAACCTCTACTACTAGGGATGATTATAAGGATTTAGCTATAAATTAGTCCATGGAAAGGAAACTATAACTCAATATCTACTAAAATTTACCAATATATCCTATAGCGATTATATTATTTGAAAATAAACCTACAATAATTTACATGTAAAACTTCTAAGATAATGAAGGGATAAATGAAACTTAGCTAAATATCCATTCCTATCCTAGCCCTCCATTGCTCCTCCCATCATCTGAACCTTGGCTGACAGATATTTGCAATTTCATTTCTCATGACTTAAAAAATCGTCACTGCCCTTGTTCTGGATGGCTGACTTCATAGGGTCGTATCTCCCTCAATACTGCTTGAATTCCTTCATATGACCACTCATTTTAAAGCTCTTCAAATTCTGCACAAATTGGTCCAAGAATCATCTGAATCAGACAACCCTTCACAAAGATATGGCTCCTAAAAGATGAGATATTTTTTTAGAAAAAATTACCCTAATGCTACCCTTGTTTCAGATGATTGTCTTCACATGGTTGTATCTCCCTCAATACTGCTTGGATTCTTTTATATGATTCTAATATAATTTATAAAATTTAAATGTAAGTTATCTATATATCTATATATATATATATAATCCTTTACTTCAAGTCAAAAGTAATAACTTATCTAGTAAAAATGGTTAGAATATAGAAACACAAACTAATATTATGGACATATACGCTAATGCATTAACATAATGCAATTGTAGTATAAACCATTTAATGTTTAATTGAGTTGTTTGTTATATATTTAATGTATATGCATATTTCAACAGCTTATTTATATTGATTCTCTTATGTGTTACTTTAGGTCTTGATGAATCTTGTTCTTGCCATTAAGGAATCAAAAGCTAAGGTTTTTCTTATCATATAGATTTTTCATACACTTTATTTTGAGTCTCTTGCCTATTTTTTAAAGGTCTTGATGAAATCTTATTCTTATGGTTAATGAATGAAAAACTATTTACGATTCCATTGGTATTGTAAAAATGAAATAAGTTTTCTTTACATTTTATTAATACAAGGAAGATTTTAATTTTCATGAATGCCATTTGATTTCTTTTAAAGGATTTTATTTTTTAATAAATTGTCTTTTATATTTTCATAATATTTTTTTTTGGTAATTATTATAGTAGATTAACAAAGGGTTTTTATAGAGGATCCCAAAACCTTATGTACAAAATCAGCCTTGCATCATGCCTCCTGGCTTTATGTATAAGCCTATTACAAAAATCGTAACCCCTAAACTAATTTCCCGAAGGCAACAGAAAAGGCATTTATGCCTGATTAACCAGGAAACAAAACGAAATTTAAACAGGATAACAAAAAGTAACAACCGAAGAAAATGAAACATAACCCCTAAAATAATTGCCTGGAGGCTACAAAAAAGGCATTTATGCCTGATTAACCAGAAAAAAAATGAAATTTAAATAGGATAACAAAAAGTAACAGCCGAAGAAAAGGAAACATTGGAGAGTAGAAGCAAAACCAGCTAAACACCAGATGAGGAAAATAGTTATTTCGGATCCTCCTGATCCTCCGAGTTCAGACATAACACAACTAGTCCAAATCCTCCATGAGTTCTGATGCTCCTAGGTCTGCTTCAGATTCATCTAGATAGTTTGAGGTTCTTCTTGCATCCCTTTCCTTGTTGGAAGGGAGGTTTAGGCACATGCACATCACCTATCTGAGTATCAGAATCATCTAAAAATAGCAGACATTGGGTGCCATTCGCGACGTCTACCGCCATCTCTTTGTCTCTTCTGTCTTTGTTGGGAGGTCGGCCTTGCTTCCTCACACTTCCATAATCCACATTTTGCTTTTGACTCCTAGTAATTCGAGGGCTCATATGTCCGATCTGGTTGACGACCCTCCTTCCCAGGAGGTAATCTTCTAGCAAGGTTTGGGACTGGCTAAAATCGAAAGGGCCCAGGTCCTGGAGCCTGGGTGGACCTGACTGAGTGGTGTTTTGGGGGGGCCACCCCTCCTTCCCAGTAGGTAATCTTCCAGCACAATTTGGGACTCGGAAGGGTTTTGGTATTGAAGTATGGGTAAATCTGCCTGTGAGGTGTGTTGGGGGAGGGACTGATCCTTCTCCACCTGAGGTCCTAGAAGGGTGCTAGCAACACACAGCTGAGAGTCTGGTTGGAGGGGGATTCCTTCTTCTGGGTGGGAGGATTCATGAAGGTCCCTGGATGGGCCTGGAGACTTATGGTCTTTCATAATAGGGGGCTTCGCCTGACCAGCACCGTGTTCCAAGGGGTTACAGGAATCCCGCTTCTTCTTCCCTGGCTTTTGAAGAGGACAATTGTGCTGGAGGTGCCCTTGAGAACTGCACTGGGGGCAGAAAGCTGGTCTGTTCTCATATGCAATGGCTTGCTTGTGGAGAATGGAACCTCCGGACCGAAGAGTGATGGAGGAGGGGAGGACTACCTCCAAGTCCGCCAAGACACAAAAACGGGCTTGGAAAAATCTTGTTCGAGCTCTGGTGGGAGGGTCAATGGTGACCAACTCCCCAATGGAGCAATTCCTCTAATTACATTTTCATGCCAACAAAAAAGAGGGAGACTCAGGAGCCTAACCCATATTGGAGCAATGTTGATGTTCTGGGTATCAGGGTTGAAGTCCATACCCCACTTCCTTAGAAAGAGACTCCTACGGCCCAGGAACCAAGGACCTCCAGCCAGGATTTTGTAGTAGTCCTCCTTGTTGTTCAGTCTAATCACAAAAAAACCTCGGGTTAAGGCCGCCAACTCCATGTGACCAGAGGTTCTCCATTTGCCAGACACCCATTTGCGAATGGTCTCCATATCTGGCCGACCACCAATGAACTTACCAATGAGGGTAAATTTTTCAAATTCCACGAAGCTTGAGAGAATTTTCGTCGGGATGTCCAACTCGTCCCCGGTCAAAAACAACTCCTCGATGAAGATGCCACTTAGGGTTTCTAAAGCCGCTGCCTGAGCATACGACTTTCGAGGTCCACCTCCCCATTTTTCTGGCGGATCCTTGCCATGGCTGACACCATCTTCGGATGGCAAGGACTCCTTAGTGCCCCCGGACTCTGGTTGCTCTCCTTTCGCCCTGCTATGCCCGTGGTTCGATCTGCTGGCGTTCTCGTGCTCTCCCGCAAGCCTTCCCGCCCACCGTCATCTCAAAACCCTAAACTCCTCTAACCTCAATATTCTTTAAGCTTATATTTTCATAATATTTGAATAAAAATTATTTGTTCAAATATATATATATATATATAATGTGAAATATGTGAATACCTTTTAATTATTGACTCTTAATTTTTAATTTACATTGATATTTAATATTTAGCACATTTAATGTCAATGGTTGTATTATATAGATTCAAACCTTATAAATTGTATCTGATCTAATATTATTTTATCTTTAAAAACATTGACAATGATATTCTTATCTTACAGGTGGTGATAACACACATTTTAGTTCACATAAGGGTTCAATATAATTCTAGGTTTGTATACAATAGTCATGGATATTCTGATACTTATACTCATCCTATGACTAATACCCAAGGGTTGAAGGTGAAATGACTCATTAAAAAATTTATATCACAACTTTAAGTGTTAATTACCCATTTTCAAACTTAATAAATATTGCGTATTTAACTTGTCTATATTATAAGATACTATTGCCACATTTAATAATTTTAATACACTTGACACTGTAAGATTTATTGAAATAAAATTAACATATTATTGATTCTTTTTAGTTCATGAAAAACTATATTTGAGATATCTGGGATGAGGTTTTTGAAGGGTTTCAGGTAAAATTGTAGAGAAAATACAGAGGAGAGGGCCTTTTGGCCCTAGTGGAGAACATAAATTTTTGAAGAGGATGATTACAGTAAGGAAAATGTGTAGTTTGAGGAAATGCAATGGAATTAAAATGCAATAGGCAACCAATTTTTACAAGCCACACAAAGTGAAGGAAAAAGCAACAAACACTTCCAATTCATAGTGCAAAAAGATATGGGCGATCATAGTCTACAATGAAAAAAAGGAAAAGGGATAAAGAGAACCAAAAATAAAATTCATGGCACAGAATATATCAAAGAAGTTGAAACAAGGAAAATTGATATGGCCCAGAACATGTGCAAGACTAGTCCGAATGAAAGCTACGAAAATGGGATGACTAGACCAATACCCAATATGGGGAAGGAGTTAGGGGAGCTACCCAATAAAATAAAATTTAGGAATTCTATTCATGGGGAAAAACCTTAGCCAAATGTGATAAATAATCTAAGGGCACCACAAAGACCCTTGAGGATGCTTAAGAAGCATCCCAATAAAACTATGATGATGTGTTTAAAGGTAGCATATGGTTCCCCAATAGTGAAGATGAATATGGAGGACATACAGAACAAAATAGAAGACATGGAGAGGAGAGGAATGCTATGTCAATTTATGGGTTTAGACTAATCCTTTCAACATTTAAACTATGGGCTACTAAACAATAATGAAAAAAAGATAAGTTTCAAATATATACATACCCCAATGATTATTTTCTTGTTATTTTTGCTTTTGAAGAAGATAGGCAATAAATATTCCAATGGGGGACATTGTTAGTATTTGAAGCTATAAACTTAAAGGAAATCCAACCACAAGTAATGAAATAAGCTTCCAATATTATAACTATGTTAATGGAAGTCTAATGAGCAAGTAAATAACATAAGAAACTTCTGAAACAACTCATGAAATAGCCATTGATATAAACTCATGAAAATTGAAACTTGTTACAATATATGGAACTATTTCACCACTCTACTAGTGCATGCTTTATTACACCATTTATTAGAATGCTTTAGTCATGAATATATACTAGTATGTGACTCGTCACTTTCCTAACCTAAGGACACATGTGCATTCTACATGATAGATACTTGTGCACATGCACACCTAACTAAGGATACTTACATGTGGACAACATGCACATTTACATCATTGCACATACTTGTGTTTTGATTCCTTTGCATAAAGTAAATACTTAAATCCTAATCTAAGACAAACTCCTAATCTAAACATGTAATCAAGGTAAACCAAATAATGTAATATATTTTCTAACAGGTATAGTGTTTTGGAAGGGCATGCATCTTTATGAAACCTTGGCATACTATATTCAAAGTAAAGAAAGAGATGCCATCCACAACACTAGTTTGGATGAGGTTGTTTGGGCTACAAGTAAAATTTTAGAATCCAAATTTTTTTTGGTAATTGGGAATACCATAGGAATACTTATGATGGTTGCTGATAGTACATATAAATTTGATCAAATTATTTATGCTTGGATATGTGTCCTAATAGATTTTAACAAACCTCTCCAAAAAATGATCACTCTATAGTTTGGGGAAGAAACATGAGAGTAGGAAGTGGATTAAGAGAATGTATATTTCCACTATAGAATATTCCAAGAATATGGTCATTTATCAAGAGACTACACACATAAGATCCTAGAGCAAGGAAGATAGAAAAAGATCCTAAAGGGTTCTAAGTTCCCAAAAAGAAGAATATAAAAAATAAATTAGCAATGAGAAATCAGACCATGGTATCAAACAATATGTTTGGTAATATTTCCATTGATAATATTTTGGATGATGAGGGGGATACAATGGAGACAGAAGTCCTAGAGACATAGTTCCATGGTGAGAGGAAGCAATATGTGCTAGAAGAGGTAAATAACACCTCAAACACTACCCTCATAGGGCAAAGCAACAAATAGGAAGTAGTAAACCAATCAACAATAGACTACCAACAAAGAAACAAGGGCAAAATAAAAATAAGATAAATAATATGTTAAAGGGAGGAACTACAAAAACCTAGAGCCTAGGGAAGACCTCACTAGATCTACCAACAATACCCTAGTGCAAGGTTTATTATAAAATTAGGAGGGGTAAGCCAGAAGATACGTAAGATGAAAATGAACACTAATCAAAAGGTAGGACACAAAACTAATCAACACCATGTGGAAAAAGGAGAAAAACTAATAGCAAAAGGTAAGGTCAATGCCCTTACTCATATATTTAGCTCCTAATATTGATGACGATCATTTCCTGGAATATTAGAGGAATCAATGGGAGTCCCTCAAAAAAATTAAATTAGAAGAATGATATACAAAAATCAACCATAACTTGTCTTCCTTTAGGAGATGAAGGTGTTGGTGGAAGAAATGGAGACAATTGTAAAGAAAGTGTGGCCTATAGGAAGAGTGGAATCTCTCAAATTCCAAGGGATATTGAGAGGTATTGCATACCTTTGGTACCCTAAATATGTGGTTATCCAACGATAGGCAGTATTGAGCATTCGGTGACTTTAGCAGAATGAACATGCTAAACATGAGCAACCTGGATTGAAGTGGATGAATTACATAGTCTGGATTTACACGGGGGATTCCAAGCCATCCAAATTGGGATACACAACAGCGAAGGTGTCAAATATTTTATGCAACATACGTGGACGTCTCCCAACACGATGGTACAGATAATGAAATTTGAAGTGGATGCAGATACATATAGTGCCAACATAGAATGTCTGATTTGCATATTTCCATGTCAACATGTTATGTTGGCAGCACATAGAGGACTTCCACGATGAAGGATTAATGCAGTTATGGGGATTTCGAATCATACTGTCGCATATGCAAAGGTGTGAGACCTAGGATAGACAGATAAATAGGATGTGCACAGGTTGGAGTGTTTGAGAGTGTGGAGAGCAAAGCGTACAGAGTCTGTCAGGAAAAAGAAGTGGATAAGTGATAAAAACAAGCTAAGAATCAACAAATAATGTCCTAAAATATTCAACGGTTGTCGTGTTTACAGTGGATATGACCATGCAAGTGAATGGTGATCACAAATGGGTGAGGCTCATCGGATGGGTATTTTCTCTGTCTGATTCTATCATCGAACTTGTTAACGGAGCGTCACTGATGGTGAGAATAATGAACATTGGTGTTACTTAGTTCGATATTGATGGCGTTTTGTAGGTTAATTGTGAATGACACAGCGTTAGTGGCACATCAAGGCATGAACAATAACAAGCGCAATGAATTGCACAAGAAGACACGTCGAGATATGGGTTTGACAGAAGTGACGTACCGAAATACCCTGCATAAACTCGTGGGGCTTGCAGAATATTGTCAAGGCGCTAAAGTATACATGACCCACTGCCAACATGGTTTAAGGAGCCATAAATGGACAAGTATTGAAATGCGTTCGATTTAGTTTTATTCATTGAAATCCCTGACTATGGAGATTTATTTGTTGTATAATCTCGGTATATGGTGAGATATATGAAGGCAGGCCGAAAGTAAAAAGGATACTATTTTTATTACGGTTATTCAATTTTGTGTTTTAATACATATCAACTCATTCTATAATACCTATGTGCATGGATATTGAACACAAGGAAAATGATCGATTCGATAGGCTAACAGCAAACACATAAATGAAGACGATGATAGTTTCATAGAAGACAACAAGCTAATATAATAATAATGAAATATAATATAATAATTTCATTATTATATTTCAAGTTTCATTATTATAATTTGAAATATAATAATGAATCATTATCCTAACTTTAGGGCTTATGATAATTACAATGTCATCAGTATGGATTAATTTTTTATATTTGCTCCCACTGTGTCCTATAAAAAAAAAAAAATTATTAGCTCCACATTGTCTTGGATCCTTTTAATATTGTTGGATAAAAGGCACTACAGAACGAAAAATATGAAGCTAAGTCATAAATTTTGGCATAGAATAGGAGGGTATTGGATAGCATTACGGTAATGTGTAACGCCAAAGCGTTCGTTGAATAAAAGAAGATGAAGAGAAACGGATGCAAGCCCAGCTAAATGAAAACAAAGCATTTCAAATGAAATCTAAAAAGCGGGCGTTTGAAAAGGAAAAATGAAGAGACGTATGAAAATGTTAAATACTCCATTGAAGGGCAAAAACATGGTTGGAAGTTTGTCCAATGCCAAGCGCTGGACATTTTGGGAAACACCGCTGAACAAGAATTCACATCATGATGCCAATTTTGGGCACTGTATTCTACACTTATGTTGGATGTTGAAAATATTTCTGTTGTAATATATTTGAAATACATTAAGTTTTATGTAATTTTGTGGTTGGCTTGTTTGTCATTTTTTGATATATTGCACCATTTCCTTAGAAGCTCACACCGCATTAGATGTTTGATTGCATGAATTTGGGTCACACTAATGTTGGTTTTGTGCAGAATACTAATCCTTGCAAGGTCTGTGGAGAAATTTTGAGTTGTAGTATTTGTTTTATTTCCATATTTTTATTTTTATTTTTATTTTTTTAACTGTTCCTTTTACAAATTTTTTAAAACTTCGACGATTAAAATAAAAATCGAAAAAATTTAAAATTTCAAAATAAATGTACGGGTGTGAAGAATGAGCTTCAATATTTCATCCGAAACAATTTCGATCCCATTTTGAAGCCATTTAAAATTTATAAAAATTATTGAAAATTATTGTTTTATGGGGATTTTTTTATAATTTCGAAATTTCACATTTTTTTCATATTTTGAAGGTAAATTGATTTTTAGGCTTTGCATTTTTATTCACAAACAATAAATTAACTTTCCTTTATGAAAATTACAATTTCATTAAAGGGGGGTAATTTATATGGCATTCCATAGGCCACCATTATTAGAGCAATAAATTACTTTTTCTTTATGAAAATTCGGATTTCATTAAAGAGAGGTAATTTATTATTATATCAAAGGCTATTTTTTTGAAAGCATTAAATTATTTCTTCTTTATGAAAATTATGATTTCATTAAAGAGGGATAATTTATAGTGACATTTTATAGTTAGTAATGCATATTTATTTCCTTTTTATTCATCAAGCAATAATTAAAGGAATTCAATATTCATTTCACATTCACATTTAGAAGTAGATTTTAATATTTATTTTCATGTTCAAAGCAGGGTTTAAGGAAGATAAAACTTATCTAAAAATATGTTTAACAATGAAAGATAAAATCTTCCTAAAATCCTTTAAGAGAAAATGAACTAAGGCTTTACATCGTGGTCATATGAGGGCCAATTCACATTTGCATTTCTTTAAGTTTCATGAACAATCATTAGTATAGCATGATAAAATAAACCAACACAGGCCCCTTGTTAACAGTTACTTGTAAATCACTAAGGTATTCCTAGCACTTATTTGATATATCTTCACAAGATTACAATACACATGTGCAATGCTTATATAGCGGAACCTTGGAGAAGTTGTTTTTGTTTTAACTTCTTTGCAAGAGAGGGTTTTGTGATCAAAATCCTAAGTGTGAGTGTGGTTTTGCAATTGGGCAAAATTACCACTCAATAGTACCCTAGTAGATCTTTAGGTTGTTTGTTAATTATTTTTAATTCAATTCTATTCAAAATAAAAGATCACAAGTAAGGAAGAGCATTTGATTAAATTTATAGGTATTTGAAAGAATAAAATCATATAGTGTGCATTTAGGGTTTTAACCTTGTTTGTGCATTTTTTTAGATCCTTTATCCTAGGGTTAGTTATCATTCAAGCAAAGAATCATTCTAGGGATAGATCTTATCTTCCTACATCTTGTATCTTGCATTGTTCTTTCCATTTTTATAGTGTAGTTTTAGAAAGGCCAAACATAGGTGCATGCTTAATTGACACATTCAAATACATTTCACCCTAGACTTGGAGCGAGTCCTAAAACCATTCTTGGTGAACCATTCCCCCGGTTGCCCACAAAGTGTAGAGTTATAACATACCCACATGGTTCACCTTGGCTTCCAGTGGATCGAGTTGAGAATCGTACGTGGTAGGGCAGTTTTCCCAATCTACATCTTTGGTGAACCGGACATGAACGTGCATCTTAGTGACCAAATTAGAAAACCTTTTTCTTGTTTGATTTTCTTTTGAAAACTTTTAAGCAAGACCACTAATTTATTTTCTTAGAATTAGAAGAACATATATAAATATATTAAAAATCTTGTGTGTCTTTTGTTAGTTTTCTCTTATATCCTTTCACTTCTTCTAATGGCTCCATTCCTTAGAAGATAGCGAAGGTAGATAGAATCTGATCATGTTTCATAAGAAGATGATCAGATTGATAGAGAGAACCCTAACATTGATGTAGAAGAGCAAGAACATGTTGAAACCAATACCAACTATGATCCCTTTGAGGGGCCCTAATGGAGGCTTCACATTCACAACAATTGATCATCTATGGGGTTTTATGAAACTCCACAAGGAGACTTTGCTCAAAGTGATGGAGTGAGAAGCTCAAATTTAAAGAGGTGAGACTCCTCCTCCTCCTACCATATCTCCTAAGAATGTTCATAACAACCTCTTTTTTGAATCTTTGCATCATGGTAATATTATTCATAACCCAACATATGCTACTACCATGATCACTAATGTTGGAAGGGTTTCGCAAAATCCTCCAACTACTATTGCATATCAAGATCATGTTCAATTTCCTCCTCATTCAACTAATATCAATATTCATGCTTCTAGTCCATCAAATATTGGTTATCCTCTCTATCAAGATACCACATACGGCAATAGTATCAATATCTCCAACATGGACCAAATATCCTTTCAACAACCTACCTATACCCCTCCATTAGGGAATATAGGGGCATTGCAAAACAATAATCTTGAGGTGCAAAGTTTAACTAATGTGGTGAAACAATTGATTTCAAGAAAGGATATGATTCAACCTCCTAGTTTCACCTACAACTATAGAGAAATGTGCAATCAGTCCTTAGACCCTATTGTAGTAGCTAAGCCATATCCTAAGTATTTTTCTATGCCAATTTTACCTATATATAAGGAAACGATCCAATTGAGAATTTAAGAATGTTTAGAACAACTTTTCATGATATCATATATGATGACATGTTGTTTCTAAAGACGTTTCCTAAGACCCTTGGTGTAATGGCATTAGAGTGGTATTATTGGTTACCCAACCATTCTTTGAGGAAAACCATTCTTTGAGGAATTTTAAAGCAATTGTTGAATTATTTGTGCAATAATTTGGTGCTTATGTTGAAAATAATGTGACCATGAAAGATGTTTACATATTAAAATAAGGTAAAGAGGAAATTTTTCATAATTTCTATCTCGTTGGAGTATTCTAGTTGGACACTTGAGATATACCTTACCTCCTTAAGACATGCTTGAAATATTTATTGGAAACAATAATAGCCCTTGCAAAGAATGTGCTTTGAGATGGCCATGCCACTGAAATATCCACCACAAGTACTGTCATGTGCTTGGGACATCGCCCAAGTCGATTCTTGATTATCTAAGCAACGAAAGAGGATTCCTTTGTAGCTCTGATGGTATAGGATGTCTCCTAACAAGACAAAATTTGCTGCCTTCTGTTTAAATTTCCTTTTGGTAGCATGTTATGATCCAGGAGGGAGATTACCAAGCTTTAGGTACTCTCTATTCTTTGTTGACCAGTCATATTGTATGGAAGCCTCGATTGCATGAATTGTCTGTCCCTCATGAAGTTCATCCCGAGAAAATGTTGATTGGGAAATAACTTGTAAGAATAGCACTGTGCTACTATCAAAAGGGGTTTGGGGGAACAAAGTCCCCCAAGCAACATGATTCAGGCGCTCGTGAATGTGTGAGAATATTTCTTGATGAGGTTCTATTTGAATCAAGTGGACTTCTGGCATGGCTTGAGTGCTCTCATGCTCAACTGCTGATTGTGATAGTGTCTTGACTTGAATGGTTGTCATCTCGTTTGTGGGGTCTTGCGAGATCAAGGACCCTAAGGAGGCCATTGTATCAACAAAACAATTAGAAAATCGAGGGAGTGCCTCGATGTCATACCATTCAAACTTTGCCAAGATTTTATCCACAAGGGCTTTGTAGGCTTGCAAAACTGGGCACTTGTACTGGTAAATTACTCTGATCTGGTTCACTATAAGTAAGGAGTCACCAAAGATATTGAGTTTGTTTATTTTCATGGCAATAACCATTTGAAGACCTATGAGCAAGGCTTTGTACTCGATATTGTTATTAGTACACGAGAAAATAAGTTTAAACAACAGGGGTATGGGAGCCCCATACGGTGTGAAAAACATGATCTCTATGCCACCTCCTTGCTCGCATTTGGAGCCATTGAATAAAAGAGTCATATCTTCTTGCGACTCAGGCTTGTCAGAATAGGGTGATTCTGGTATTTGGAAGACTCCATCATCGGGAAGCTCCATGCTAAGAGGCTGATCATCCTAGAGAGAAGCCTATGCAAGTTTATCAGGAATGACCTGGCCCTTGATCGACTTTTATCCTATGAATTCGAGGTCAAATTTTGTCAACAACATGATCCATTTTGCCGTGAGACTACTATGATAAGTATGAGTCATCATGTATCGCAATGGATTCTCTTTAGATACAACATACGTAGTGTGGCTGAGCATATAGTGTCGTAGCTTCTTGGTAGCAAAAACCACTGCTACACATAACTTTTCAATGTATGCGTACTTGATCTCATAGCTCACCAAGGTGTGATTGAGATAGTATGTGGCTCGTTCCTTGTGCAATTCATTTTTTTGGGCTAACATGGCACCCAATGCAGTCTCAGTAGTTGAGATATATAATCAAAATGACACCCCTGGTCTAGGTAGAGCTAACACTGGCGATGAAGCTAGGTATTGTTTAATTGTGTCAAAGGCATCCCGACATTCATCATCCTAGTGGAATACGACCCCCTTGTGCAAGAGTTTGTTCATGGGTCGACACTTGTCCAACAATTGTGCTATGAAGCGTTTGATGGATTCAATCCTCCCCTGCAAGCTACGAAGCTGCTTGATGGTAGTCACAGGAGGCATTTAAAGGATTACCTTGACCTTGTTAGGGTCCAATTTGATGCCTCATTTAGAAACTATAAATCCCAAGAGCTTTCCAGATGTGATGCCAAAGACACACTTCTTGGGGTTCAGTCTCACATTATGTTCAGTAAGGCGATCGAGGACTTTGCACAAGACATCTAGGTGCTCATGACCTAAAAAATATTTAGCCAATAAGTCATCCATGTAATATTCCAAAATCTTGTGCATGTAGTCATGGAAGATGTATATCATGGCACGCTGATAGGTGGCATCGATATTTTTAAGGCAAAAGGGCATGATCTTGTAACAAAATGTTCCCCAAGGCATTGTGAATGTCATTTTGAGCTGATCTTTAGGGTTGATACGAATATGATTATACCTAGATAAGTCATCCATAAGGGAGAGCATTTTGTGTCCTACGATGGCATCTACCAGGGCATCAATGCTTGGAAAAGGAAAATCATCCTTAGGACTCACTTTGTTTAGGTCTCAAAAATTAGTGCAAATGCAAATCCTCCCATCAGGCTTCTTGACGGGGACCATGTTGGATAAGCATGGTGGATAGCCTAAAGAAATGACAAACTTGGCATCCAACAGTTTCTATAGCTCATCTTTGACCATCAAGGCCACTGTTGGGTGCATATTTCTCAACTTTTTCTTGATAGGCTTGGCTTTGGGGTCAAGCGTTAGATTGTGGGTGACCAGATTGGGATCTAGTCCCGACATGTATTTGTAAGACCATGCAAAAGTGACCTTATTTGTGAGAAGGGCTATGTAATTGGCTTACTCTTTGGGGATAGGCTTTACCCTAGCTTGATACATTACGGGTTTTCAAAATTTGAGTCGATATCTTTGTCAACCATAGGCTCAATTGACATATGCGACCGCTATTCCAACTGATGGGGAGTGGGGATCAAATGGATATCATCAACTAGATTTAAATCCTTAGTGGGAACCTTGGGTTCCTCCTCAGCATGGAATACATCATGAGTTGGCCCAACAAAGAAATGGAACATTCCACCGTAAGACCAATACTCAAAGGGTGATGGGGGTGAATCAGCGCTATCCCAGTCAATAGCATCTAGATCTAGATGGCATGGCTTAGAAGGATAGACTAGGTTTTGAAGTGGTGTGGTCAAATCAATGGAGATCATATTGATGGAATGTGTATGCTCTCCAGGACCACGGTCATATGATTGTATACTAATATCATCTCCCACCCCTAGATGTGGTTTTGGGGGAATGGGTATCATTGAATCCTATCTGGGGATAGACTGTAGGATGATATCAGTAGGCTCAAGAAGCTCCATGTGTGTGGGTGGGTTAGGGAAGACCTCATGGTGGATCTGGCCTAAATTGATAGGCCTTACCCTCAAGCATGGGCCAATGTGCAACTGACGATAGACTTCTTTTATATCGATGGGCTCGTGATGATGATGCAAGTAATGAGGACCAAGGTATGCCCTCTCTGTTTCATCCTCAAAGTCACTTTCATATATGGTAATCTCATTGTTGCCTCTTGGAATCGAGCGATTAGGTAAGTGTGGTCCCATATATGCTCGTTCCTCATAATTATTGTTATGGATGAGGACTTCTTCATTCTCACCTCGTAGCGCCTCAGGCTCACGAGGATCCAGCTACTCAAGCAAATTAATTGCTCCTTCATCAGGAGGTATAGCTTCCTGTGGGTGAACTGGCTCTTTAGGAGGAAGGAGCTGCCACCAGACAGGATCGGATAAAGGAAAAAAATGTATGAGGACTTCCTATTGGTCGTTAATGGGAACGATTTACGAATGATCACTATCCGACTCAAAAGGGTCATATGGTGCCACCTCGTAACCCGAATCATCATATGAGGTCCATTCATATGAGGTGCCTTGATATGATTCATAAAAAACATGGGGAAAACCTCGTGAACCTTCCCCTCTCTCAAAATGTGGAATAATGTCATTGGGGATCGTGGGGTTCCCATCTAGCAATGGGAAGTAGTCCCCTAGGGAGTTGACTGTATTGGGATTGGCATAAGGGTCTTGGGCCAACCCGTCCTTGTAGCCTATATTCAAGCAATTTAGGCCATCCATGAGGACATCTAGAGGTAAGAGATTGTTGCATCCCACTCTCGACTTGATCTAACCTAGGGCTACAGATAGAAGAGGTATGAGAGTGAGACTTGATCTGGCTCATCGTTTGCCTCGTGTGGTGTCTCTTCATCATCCGGGCTAGGTATCTCCTTTGTAGAGATAGTGGATATGGTCAGTTGGACCTCATCAATGGGTCACTTTTGTGGGTTCCTAGGCAAAGGATCCACTGGTGTACTAGGCATCTGGGGCAAAGCCGACGATGAGGATGGCATGGTATTCGATAGCGACGGGGTCGAACCTTCGATGGATTTATTTGGCTTAAAATCCAGATGTGTCGATGGCAAGGTCGACTCGGGTAACTGTTGCACCATGTTGCAGTGCTTGAAGGGATCTAGGTCCGCATGAATGACATGAACTTACCCTTTGTGATTGTACTTGAGGCACTGGTGAGCGATGGAAGGGACACACTTCATGTCCCTGATCCATGGTCTTCCTAATAAGATATTGTACGCCATCTCACCCTCTAGGATGTGGCACATTGTAGGGATGATCTTTTCTCCTACCTAGATAGGTAGGATAATGGTACCTATTGACAATTTTGTCACATTGCCTAGAGGGGTAGTAAAATCAAAATTTTGTGAAGTATTTCTTTTAATTTGTTCCTTTGTTTTTTAGAAGACATTTTTGAGTATAGCAACAATTTTGGCTTTCATCACCATCCCCCTTGTACATAGAATGGAGATACAAGTGCTTCGCTACTGAGCAAGCTAATCTTAAGAGCTTCGCAAGAAGAGGAGGAAAGCAAGGAATGAAAAGAGCTTCGCACCCGAAGCAACCCAAACTGATGCTTCGGGTGAAAGTTTTGCGAAGCGGGATTCAAAGAAGTCCAAACATGGAAAACAACTTCGCTGAAGGAAGGTTGCTAAGGCATGAGAAGAGCTTCGCACCCGAAGCAGCCCAAACCGATGCTTCGGGTGAAATTTTTGCGAAGCAGGATTCAAAAGGTTCAAGCACTGAAAAATGCTTCGCTAAAAAATTAGCGAAGCATCCACTTCGGGCCTCCCTACTGGGAACCATTTTTACTTCACCCAAAGTCATTGCGAAGCATCTGCTTCGGATAGCTTTCGTGCGAGGCGCTTTCACCTGAAGCAGTAGCGGTCCGTAAAGAGCAAGGCAGAATTGCACTTCGGCCAAAAACCTCTCAAACCGCAGTTTTGAAGAAGGTTCATGGTGAAGCATTTTGACAAGCCCATCAGCGAAGCATCCACTTCGGGCAGAGAATCTCGCGAAGCAAATTTTGACATGCCTTCTCGACGAAGCAACGAGAGATGGAGAGCCCTGTCTTGAGGAGAGAAATCTACTTCGGCATTTTACATCCCCGAAGCAGTTTGGCGAAGCTCCTTCGTGTGAAGTGCATAACCAAGGGAGATGATCTACTTCGGCTTACATCCATTGCGAAGTAGGGTCGCGAACTAGAAATCGACGAAGTGCTTCAAGGGCACGCACTCCAAGCCCGAGTATTTTTTTGAGGTAATCAAGTGCCTCATAAATGAATTTTTACGTGCCCGATGAACTCGCTGCTCATTTTTGGTAATCTAAAAAGAGGTATCGATCTCATAAGGAGAGCTCAACGGACATGGCGGCCACTCGAGCTCCACACCCAAAAGCCTAGGTTGGATCAGGCAGCTCATAAATGCGAGTTTCCCTGGCTGACCCGGTCGCAGCTGCCAGTTATAGAAAAATATTTGAGAAATCAGTCATGGGAGTCGCAAAATTTGACTTCTCAGGTTTTCGAGGATATACTCCTCCATTTTGTGCATTCAAGGCTCAGAGGGTCGGGTCCTCTATAAAAACCCAGGCATTGTAATACAAAGAGGAAGGGAACTTTCTGCTAGAAAGCTATTGTAACTTAAATCTATGCGATTAATACTAAAGAGCTTCGGGCCTAATTGCTCTCTTGTATGCTGCCTTCTGTGATTATTTTTGTTATTTATTTCTTCATTTGCATACTGTAATTCTGCACTTTGGATTTTGGTGTGCGATTGGGGATAAAACCCTGGAATTTTCTCGAAGGATACATAGGGAAGAAAAAAACGCTATAATAGTTCTCTTGTATGCTGCTGTGGATAGTGTTTCTGTTATATTCACTCATTTCCTAGTCGTCGTAATTTTGAATTCTGGATTTCGACGTAAGGAGGAGGGTAATCCTAGAAATCGTCCAGAGGATACATAGGAGGACTAGTATTGTGTTCACTTCGTTTCATTCTTAGTATTTATTGCTGCTATTTCGAGCTATTAGCCAGTAATCGTGCTGCTGGTTCTTTCCCACTTTAATTCACCAATATTTCTTCCCTTATACTATTTCTTTCTTTCCTGCACCCTTATTATTTTTATCTCTTTCCTGCACTCTTATCTCAAAAAACACCAAGTAGTTTAGTAAAGGAGCCAGCCTTTCTCCGAATATTGGCACGAGGGGGATCTCTTCCCTTCGGCCTTTCAATGTTGGTCGAGGTGTAGGGTGGGTACACTTCCCAAAATCCTTTCCTGGGTAGATTTGATGACCAACAGTACCAACCATTGAGCATATGGCATAATTGAAAGCTCAGAGGGTGTAGGTAGATGTAACAATGTGGGATGTTGGGAGCTTCAGGTGCTTGAGAGCTATTGTAGTTATGATGTTGCTTGAAGATCCAGTGTCTATCAACACTCTCTTATAAGGTGTTCCATTCACACATTCGACAATGTGCAAAGGGGGATCCACCATATCATGTGGAACCATTTTAAGTTCATCTTCTCGAAAGGTAATCATTGGTTTCGTGCATTGTCGCACATGCCCCACAAAGTTTTGCGAAGCAGGATTCAAAAAGTTCAAGCACTGAAAAATGCTTCGCTAAAAAATCAGCGAAGCATCCACTTCGGGCCTCCCTACTGGCGAACCATTTTTACTTCGCCCAAAGTCATTGCGAAGCATCTGCTTCGGATAGCTTTCGTGCGAGGCGCTTTCACCCGAAGCAGTAGCGGTCCGTAAAGAGCAGAACATTTTTCCAAGGCAGAATTGCACTTCGGCCAAAAACCTCCCGAACCGCAGTTTTGAAGAAGGTTCACGGCGAAGCGTTTTGACAAGCCCATCAGCGAAGCATCCACTTCGGGCAGAGAACCTCGCGAAGCAAATTTTGACATGCCTTCCCGGCGAAGCAGCGAGAGATGGAGAGCCCCGTCTTGAGGAGAGAAATCTACTTCGGCATTTTACATCCCCGAAGCGGTTTTGCGAAGCTCCTTCGTGCGAAGTGCATAACCAAGGGAGATGATCTGCTTCGGCTTACATCCATTGCGAAGCAGGGTCACGAACTAGAAATCGGTGAAGCGCTTCAAGGGCACGCACTCCAAGCCGAGGTATTTTTTTGAGGCAATCAAGTGCCTCATAAATGAATTTTTACGTGCCCGATGAACTCGCTGCTCATTTTTAGCAATCTGAAAAGAGGTATCGGTCTCAGAAGGAGAGCCCGACGGACATGGCGGCCACTCGAGCTCCACACCCAGAAGCCTAGGACGAGTCAGGCGGCTCATAAATGTGAGTTTCCTCGGCTGACCCGATCGTAGCTGCTAGTTATAGAAAAGGATTTGAGAGCTCAGTCACGGGAGCTACGGGAGCCGACTTCTCAGGTTTTCGAGGATGTACTCCTCCATTTTGTGCATTGATGGCTCAGAGGGTCGGGTCCTCTATAAAAACCCAGGCATTGTAATAAAAAGGGGGGAACTTTCTGCTAGAAAGCTGCTGTAACTTGAATCCCTGCGATTAATACTAAAGAGCTTCGGGCTTAATTTCTCTCTTGTATGCTGCCTTCTATGATTATTTCTGTTATTTCTTTCTTCATTTGCATACTGTAATTCTGCATTCTGGATTTAGGTGTGCGATTGGGGATAGAACCCTAGAATTTTCCCGAAGGATACATAGGGGAGAAAAATGTTGTAATAGTTCTCTTGTATGCTGCCTGTGGATAGTGTTTCTGTTATATTCACTCATTTCCTAGTCGTCGTAATTCTGAATTCTGGATTTCGACGTAAGGGGAGGGTAATCCTGGAACTCGTCCAGAGGATACATAGGAGGACTAGTATTGCGTTCATTTCATTTTATTCTTGGTATTTATTGTTGCTATTTTGGGCTATTAGCCAGTAATCGTGCTACTGGTTCTTTCCCACTTTAATTCACCAATATTTCTTCCCTTACACTTTTTATTTCTTTCCTGCACCCTTACTATTTTTATCTCTTTCCTGCACTCTTGTCTCAAAAACACCAAGTAGTTTAGTAAAGGAGCCGACCTTTCTCCGGAGATTGGCACGAGGGGCATCTCTTCCTCTCGGCCTTTCAATGTTGGTCCAGGTCTAGGGCGCGTACACTTCCCAAAATCCTTTCCTGGGCAGATTTGATGACCAACAGTTTCTGGCACGCCCGGTGGGACCCGGTCAGTCTCACCTTGTGAGTGGTAGTGAGAATCGATGCTCGTCTCATTGCCAAAAGACTCTAGCATCTGGCGACTCTGTTCAACCCGAGAATCTTAAAGTCGTAGAGACCGGTACTTAAGTTTGTGCCTTCATGCAAACAAGATGGAGAGTTAGGAATAGAGGAGAGGAAACTGAGTTCTTTGAACTTGATATTGATGCCTTCGGGGAACGCTCTAGGTTGGTCACCCCTGAGTCACTGTTACATGGAACATCCTCACAAGAGGCTACTTTTGATGAACAAGGGCTAACCTCAGATAGCACAATAGCTAGCTTTCCTCCCAATCCTCCCAACTCATCGAAGCATCATAGTGCCTCCGTTCCTATTAGTCGTCCTGTTAGCAATCAAAGAGGAGCTTCGAGAATCTCTGTTTCTCAGAATCCAAGCGCAAATATGGCACAACAACAACAACAACAACAAATGCAGTAGCAATAGCAACCGCCACCTGCATCGTTCCCAACATGGAATTCTTTCGGACCACTAAATCTAGCGGGACAAGGGCAAGTTCCACCTGCTGCTATGAAGAAAATCCCAACGTTCGATGGAATTTGGAAGACTGCTCTGGAGCACATCCAGGACATAGTTTCTCTGGCGGCGATTCATGACATCACAGAGGAGAGAGTTATGGTAAAGCTTCTGGTTCTATCTCTTAGAGGGAAGCTCCTCTACTGGTATAGATCTTTACCACCTGATACTATAATGGGATGGGACCAGTTAGCCGGACAATTGATGAGAAGCTTCAATGAGTCCATCGATCCATCTTCTCTTCTGCATCAGTTCACAATGATCCAGAGACATCCACAAGAAGAGATCATCGATTTCAATGTTAGGTTCACTCGAACCTGGCAAAGGATACCAGTTGGACTTCGGCCAACTAGCGAAGCTGCAACATACTATTTCCTTAGGGCTTTCAACCCTGATATCAGTGTAATGGTAAGGTATTCGAATATCAATACCTTCCCCGAGTTGTATGAGTTAGCCCAAAGAGCGGAGATGGATCTAATAGCTATGGGTAAGCTTCCCCAAAGGATGTCGATGCCCATACTTCTTGATTTCCCTCAATCCCAGTATGCGAATGCAACCGCTTCGTAGATCTCTGCAACCCTCGCGTACCCGATCTCGTCTTGGAACCCGAATCCCATCGTATCTCAGATCGCTACTCCGCAAATCCATTTTCCCACATTCTCGGCATCACAACCCACTGTCTCTTCGACATTCCCTGTATTGCCAGCACCACCTCAACACCCCGCCCTACCTCCAATACCAACGATGGCTCCATTGCCACCTATTCCTAAAGCCGATGATATGCAAGCCAAGATACTACAGGAAGTTCAGTCCCTGAACTCCATAGTGCAAACTCTGTCTAATGACATGACCATTATGAAAAAGAAGCAAGCGCAACATGAGTTTCTACCAAGAAGGTCTTATCCTACACCCGCGCTTACTAAAGATCAAGCGGTCCAGCAAGGGAGAGCATCGGCAAGAAATGTCATGATTGATGAAGCTCCGAGCACCTCCGACTACATACATTGGTGCTCCACATGTAATGATCCTCACAAAGAAAACACTTGTATGCTGCACCAACATTATGTGCAAACGTTGGCGAGCAGTAGTCATGGTGGTCAGGTCAACATTATCAGACAAATGGATCAGAACCTGGTAATTGGCGAAGAAGAGCAAGTTGCAGTCCTCACCAGAGGAGGAAAAAGGTCAATAGAGGTAGACGCTGATCAAATGGCTCCTTTAAAGGTGCATGCTCACCATGAGAAGGGACAACAACTTCCTCAGGCCCCGAGCGAAGCTTCTCAGCTTCCACCAGTAAAAGAAAAGGCTCAACAGGCCCTTGCAAATCCACCTCAGGTGGAAACTAAAGAACAAGCTAGAGAGAAGCTCAAGCTTCCTTCACTGACCAAGCGACAAAGGGTCGAAGCCACGGAGCAGTATCACACCAAGTATGAGGTGAAAAGGGAATCTGAGGTGCCCAACTCCCTAGTTTACAATATTGTAGATGAGTTGAAGAAGACTCCGACCAAGATTAGTCTATATGACGCATTGCAGTTACCCGAACAAGTGGACTTGCTGCAAGAATCGTTGAAGACAACTAAGGCGAGAAAGTCAGCACCGCTCGCCCTAGTGCAGACCCTATCCACATCCATTATAGGAAAGAATAGGCCACCTCCATTCTACCTGTCTCTACAAATGGAAGGGTATGTTGTACACAACTGTATGATTGACTCCGGGGCCGCGACGACAGTCATGCCCAAAGTAGTGTGCGAGGAAATAGGAATGGAGTACACCCAAAGCAGCCATGGCATGCTCCAACTGGATGGTACTCCTATGAAGACTATGGGTGTAATTAAAGATATACCTATCCGACTACACAAGATGCCTCAGATCACGGTTATACAAGAGGTGGTGGTCATCGACCTTGAGCCATATTTCAGTATGTGCTTGTCAAGAGAGTTTACAATGAAGCTAGGAGGATATCTATCTATGGATTACTCACACTTAGAGATTCCATTCAAAGGGAAGAAGGTAAAAATCTATAATGAGAAACCTTCTACCTTCCTCGTATAGAAGATGTCCGAAGAAGAGAGTAGTGATCCCGTGCATGCGATAGTGGAAGGGATAGAGCAAGTGGACCTGGTCGAGGAATCCCTTGCATAGTTAAGTTGTGAAGATGAGTTTTCATTGGCAGATTTCAATGCCATGATAGAGATAGAAATGGGATGTTATGCCATCACCAAGCCTGAGAAACACATCAAGTCAGAGAAGAAAATATCTGCCCAAGGAGAATTATGGAAATTGTTCTTCGATGGCGCCCGATGCAAAAATGGTGCTGGGGCAGGAATTCTTTTAGTATCACCATCTGGAGAGCAAAAGGAATATTGTTACCGGTTGGTATGGAGCTGCACCAACAATGCAACAGAATACGAAGCATTATGCCTAGGACTCAAGAAAGCAAAAAAGTTAGGCATAAAGCATCTCCAAGTCTTTGGAGATTCAGAATTGGTATGCAATCAAGTCACCAACAAGTGCATTTCAAAGAAGCACTATCTCAAGGCATACCATAATAGGGTATGGGACTTGTTTGACCAATTCGAATCTCTCAATCTACAGTCCATTCCTCATGAAAAGAATCGACATGCTGATGTATTAGCATCCATCGCAGCTAGGTACTCTCCAACAGAAGACATGGTGCATAAACCTAAAGCTGTGAGGATGATTTACAGGCCCTCTGTCCCAGACAGAGATCTGCATTGGCAAGTTTTTGACAATGATGAGCAGATTGTGAATTTTATGATTCAAGAAGCAGCCACAGTTGAGAAAAGAAGCCCTGATGATGAGGAATATGAAGGGCTAGTTCAATTGAAAAACAACCACGTCCCCAAAGGGTTAATTACTCTTGAAAGCCTCTTCGATCAAAATGATCGAGCAGTTTCTCATAGGATCAAAGTCAATGCGAAGCAATATCAGGATTTGGAGCTTGAATCTGGAAAGGCAATAAAAGTTGGAACAGATTGCACTTCGAAAGAGCTAGAACAGATCCGATCTCTGTGCAGAAGGTATCCCGACATAGTGGCATGGTCTTATCAAGACCTAAAAGGATACGATCGACAACTGATCCAGCATACAATTGAGTTGCAGGAGGGGATCAAACCCTTTCGACAGAGGCAAAGGCCTGTTAACCCAAAGATCGAGGTCCTGATGAAAGCCGAGCTCCTGAAGATGCTTGAGGCAAAGATAATTTATCCCATAAAGCATTCCTCTTGGGTAGCGAATCTAGTCCCTGTTAGAAAGAAGAATGGAGATATACGACTATGCATGGATTTTCGCAACCTGAATCAGGCTTCGCTCAAGGATCATTACCCTCTCCCGTAGATTGATCAGATCTTGCACTCAGTGGCTGGGGCTCAACGCTTCTCCCTACTCGATGGCTTCTCAGGATATAATCAGATATGGGTTAGGGATGAAGACCAGCATAAAACTGCATTCACTACCAAGTGGGGAACATTCGCTTACCAGCGAATGCCATTCGGCCTTTCGAATGCAGGGGCCACTTTTCAGAGGGCCATGGATTTAGCTTTTGGCGAACTCTTGAATAAGGTCATTGTTATCTATTTGGATGACATGACCATTTTCTCCCGAAGAAGGGAGGACCATCCTTTTCACCTACAACAGATATTCGAAAAGTGCCGAGAGTTTGGCATTTCAATCAATCCTAAAAAGTCCATATTCGTAGTCAATGAGGGAAAGTTATTGGGACATGTGATATCGGAGAAGGGTCTCACCGTAGATCCTGATAGAGCTGAGGCTCTCTTGAAGCTCCCACTCCCGACGAATAAGAAAGGACTACAATATTTTTTTGGCCAGATCAACTTCGTAAGGAAGTTTGTTCCAGATTTCGCCCAAGTCATCAAGCCGATGTCTAAACTTTTGAAGAAGGGCGCTGAATTCATCTGGATAGATGAAAGGAAAGAGGCATTTGAAGAGATCAAGGCCCGAATTGCTCAGGCTCCAGTCCTGACCAACCCCGACTACAATCGAGATTTCATCCTATATGCTATAGGAGAACCTGAAAGCTATGCTGCAGTCCTGACACAGAAGGGGGAAGATGGCGAAGAACGCCCCATCGCGTTTCTAAGCCAAGTGATACACCCTCATGAAGAGAAATACAACTTCATAGAGAGACAAGTGCATGCAGTAATGAAATCCTTGAGGAAGTTCAAGCACTTCATTTCTCAGAGTCGGGTTACAGTGTTTGTCATTCATCCCGATGTGCGCAACTTCATTATTCAGGGAGAGTTGGGTAGCAAAAGAGCTGGTTGGGTCAGCAAAATATAGGAGTTTGACATTGAAATCAAACCCACAAAATTGGTTCACGGTCACGCACTATGTCAAGAGCTTGCGAAGAGCGTAGCGGCCAAAGTAACAGCTTGTCAGTGGGATGACTTAGCAGCAGAAGGATGCTTCGCAAATCAAGAAGAAGATGAGAAGGACTGGGTCGGTGAGATAGTTGAATATTTCAATATCGGGAGATGTCCTCTACATTTGAATGCTTCATAGTGAAGACACTTCAGGATGCGGTCCCTCCGATATACGTTGCGCCCCGAAGGCCTATTCTTTAGGAATATCGATGGAGTTCTTCTTAGATGCATAAAAGAAGATGATAAGAGAAGAGTCCTGGGAGAATTCCATTCAGGGTTGTCCGATGGCCACTTCGTAGGAAGAACAATGACATTGAAGATAATTAAGGTGGGTTATTATTGGCCTACACTCTTCGTCGATGCTTTTGCGGTCTGTCGCAGATGCGAGCAATGTCAGAAGTTCATCGGTCGAAGCAGAAGTGCTCCTATGCCTCTCCGACCGATACAGGTAGAAACGCCCTTTCAACAATGGGGGTTGGATTTCATAGGGGTTATATCACCGAACTCCTCCGCAGGGCATAAATTCATCCTGACTGCAACCGACTACTTCACCAGATGGGCCGAAGTAGTACCCACAAAGCATGTCGACCAAGAAACCGTCATTGCATTCCTAGAGGGTTTGATCACCCGGTTCGGCATCCCAGAAGCAATTATAACAGACAACGGTCCTGGGTTCACTGGAGCCAAGATCAACGAGTTCACCTACAAATATGGGATGTATCATAAGGTCTCTTCCAATTACTATCCACAAGGTAACGACTTGGCAGAATCAACTAACAAGACTCTGTTAAGGGTGCTAAGAAAGCTCATAGAGAATAACAAAAGAACTTGGCACCTCCTCTTAGATCGGGCCTTGTGGGCCGATCAGATTTCTATCAAGAAGTCAATCAAAACATCACCTTACACCCTGGTGTATGGCAAGGAGGCCATCCTACCAACCCATGTAGAGATCCTTGCATTGCAGCTGTTGGATGAGGAAGAAGAAGTTAATCCTATGGAGAATAGGCTAGCTCAGCTACTACAGCTGGAGGAAGACCGTGATAAGGCCTACCAGAGCTTCGCGAAGCATGCCCAGATCACCCGAGACTGGTTCAAGAAAAAGTCCTCCGACCGCACTTTCAGAGTGGGAGATCTAGTATGGAAGTGGGACTCTTGGAAGGCCAAGCCTGGGAATCATGATAAATTGGACGCTTTCTGGGATGGACCGTTCGAGATTGTGAAGGTAAACTCAGCCAACTCTTTCATTCTCAAGGATGCAGATGGCCAGATCTTGCCGATTTCTGTCAATGGTCTTCATTTGAAGACTTTTCATCGCTGAAAAAAAAAAAAAAAGTTCAAGTTTTTACTTTTGTATGTAAGATTTTTTATCTTTGTAAATACCCTGTTTCAAGACTGCCATAGCAACAAGCCCCAGCTTCGCTAGACTTAGCGAGAATCTCCTTCGGGAACTTTATGTGCGAAGTGACTGATGCGAGATGCTTCGCAGCGAAGCACTTAGGCCAAGAAAGAGTCCTCGGAAGACCAAACGACATCAAAATGAAGGCGTGAGGAATACTTCACAAAAAGGGTCCGAGCGAAGCAGTTTTTGAAGGAAATTTAGCGAACCATTTTTCAAAAGGAACAAGCTTCGGAGGCTAACCTTTCGCAAAGCAAGCAGTGACGCGATGAGGTAAAACTACTTCGGGCCCGAAGCATAGAAGATCAGCTCACACCGGAGGTTCACCATGAAGTATCTTTAGCGTCGGCTTCCACTTCGCCAAACCAACAATGCACAAGGTGGGGAGCATTTAAAACGTGTCTTGAGAGACGCATCGACGACAACCTAGGGGAACGTTCAGGGTAGGTGATTTTAATGCAAAGGTGGCGGGGCACATCCCGAGAGGATTCAGTTATGAGAAAAGCTCACGCCTAGGTACGAGGTGGCAGAGGGTTAAGTTTCCAATGCTGGGAAAATCATCGAAACACATGGGCCCGCGTACCACACCGTCGTGAAGCCAATCAAATGGCAAAATGACCTCCTCCGTCCGAGTTGCGAATTTAATTTTGGCAGGCACCATAAATTGAGGTAGTTGCCTTTTAAGGCTATAAAACATGAGCCTTAGCAGTAAAAGGGGTGTTCACCAACTGTTAATGCAAGATTAAGAGCCCTTGCTAATAGCCTGCATTTCCCCCGTTCTTCGCGTCGAAGCCCTCTGCATCAAAAACTCTGCTGCCGCCTATATCCAGAATGGGGAAGAAGAATTCTAAGGAAAAGAGAAAGGAGCCCGAGGTAGCAGGCCCAGAGAAAACAAAGAAGGGCAAAGAGGAGAAAAAGCATAGACCAAAGAGGGTCGACCTCAACCTCCACTCAAAAAAGCAAGCTGTGGAGGAAAGAGAGGATTCAGAAGAAGAACAACCTGAAGAGCCACCAATTGATGGGTGGGAGAAAATAAGGGACACTGCACTTTCAAAGAGCGTGGCCGAACTCCGATACACTATCGAGTTCATGAAAAGTAGACTCTCCGTGGAGAACAAGAGAGTCATCGCTTACTATTCGTAGATATACTGGTATTTGACCCTGCCCGCACACCATTGTCCCGAATTGATCTGTGCCATTGCACAAAATTACCAGCCCGCCACCAGACAAGTGTTGGACGCCACGGGCAATAAATTGTTTACAATTTTAAAAGAGGATGTGCAAGGAGCTTTCGCGCCCCAACAAGGGCCGCCCAAGGGTTATTCTGTTCGCAATGTCATCTTGAGCGAACAAATGGAGAGGTTCACCAGCTCCAGTTATATCATAAAATTTTTGAGCGAGAACCTCAAGGACGGGCTCCCTTCAGGCAAGCTTCCTCAGATGCCTCGCCCCTTGATGGATTTCAAGAGCACGGACATCTTCTCCATCATTGCGTGGGTCGCGGGCCTATCAACTGATGCTTCGGTGCACCCCTGGCAAGTGTCATTGGCCGAATGTATTTCACGAGGGGAGTTTTATGCCCCAGATTCATCAAGGCCAAACACAAACCCGGTCTTCTTCGACTGGGCAGAATGGGTGGCTCGGACCTTGCACACGCGGCTAACCAGCATGAAGAATTCTGGGACGGGCCAGTACTTCGGACCTTGCTCTTTCCTGGTTTGGTTATTTTTCTATCATGTACATAAGCATTTCCCCCACATTGCCATTTCTTCAAGCGGCAAGGATGGAACTCCTCTGCGGTGTATCAGTGGACTCCCCTCCTGGCGAGGACGGAGTCATATTATTCTTTTAATCAGCAGTTTCTAGGACCTGCTATTCATTTGTTGAAGGGTTCTTGCCCTCGGGTGCCTATCAGTCTAAGGGACAAAGTGGTGAAGGAGGAAAAGGGAGACATCTTTCAATTGATGCAAGGGCTTGTGATTCACTTGTTCGGATTCATGGGGAAACCCTTCCTGCTACCCGTCTACCCCTCTGAATACCAGTTCACATTGGAGGTCGCTCGACAGAGCGACGCGACAAATGTTATCTATGACCACGACCGAAAATGGGCGCACACATGCGACTTCCCTTTCAAAATGGGGGTAATTGAGGTGTTTGCCCTAAAGCAACATGTATTCTTGGAGGAGAAGCTTGCCGACTTCGGTTTGCTACAAATTCCTCAATGGTGGTGTTACGACCCCTTGGGGGTGATGAGGGATCACCTCCGATTCAAAAATTTTCATGTATGCCCTCACCCGGAGATAGTGGAACAAAGAAACAACCCTAATGGGAGAGATTTGGAGTGGCATCTAGAGAGAATGAAAACCTTGCCTCCCTGGCATGAATTTTACCCCATGGAAGTCGAGTATGATCCAGTTTGGCACCCCTTCCTGGGCCCAGACTCCACATTTTGGAAGAAAATGAAAGATGACTTGAGGGAAGAATTGAAGGGTTGGGGCGAAGAACAATTGAAGGAGTGGTGGATAATGAGAGTCCACCGTCAGAAGATGAAATCATATGGACTCTTGGAGATAGATAGAGACTTCACAATTTACTACGAGGCCAACGTTGGGTCTTGGAAGCCCATCTCCTTCATCGACTTCATCCCCCCTAGTGCCCCAGGTTCGGGTGAAAGCCCACAGAGAACTGATGATGCTTTCGAACAAGAGGAAGAGGAGGAGGCAGAGGCGACACCACAAGAGTTGCCTCAGGAACCTATGGAAAGCCATGACACGAGTGTCGTAGGGTCCACAACAATCAGAAGAAGGGGGAGAAAAGAAAAAGAAAGAAGATGGAGCAAGCTCAAGTGCCTCCAACCCACCCGAAGCGACCACATACAAAACCTCCAGGTGCTTCTAGCGGACAGCCTGTGATGAGCTCAGCCGAGGTAAATGTTGGAGGGACGACGTCGCAAAGGGCCGAGGCAGTCTCAGACGTAGACATCATCGATGTGGAGGAACTCCTCCAACAAGAAGGGGGCCCTGAAGAAGAAGTCATGGAAGTCGAAAGTGCAGAAGCTGGAAAGGAACAAGAGCCGATCACGCAGGAAACCACTACTTCTGCTCTATCAGGGGAGCATGCAGGTACGCACTCCTCACCCTTCACCTTGGTTTCTCAAGGTATGTCCACCACGGTCCCGACCGAAGGTCCTCATCAGTCTCTCTCTCTCTCAAAAGTTTGGTCACCCCATCACATGTTGCCCTTCGCCACCTCGAGTTTGCCTCGTGATCCCGTTAGCCCCACAAGCATATCCACCCCCTTCGAGTCGTCAGGCCGGGACAAGTCCGTCGATACTACTTCGCTCGCCCACGCCACCATTCCCTTGGTTCTCAGTCAGGGCGAAGGTAGTACTCCAACTCCGAACCCCGTCTCCCTCTCCCCTGTCATGCACGACATTGTCTCTCTCATCGAAACTCCCACCACACCCATCGTCGAACCCACTGGTGAGGCATCCCCTGTACAATCATTGTATTTGTTCACCCCCTTGGCTGGAGACCCAGCCTCATTTGAAATGGAACTAGCTATGATTAAGGAACGTCCCCTGGCAGAAAAGCTGCTCCAAGCCCGACAGAACACAGATAAGATGCTGAAGGAGGCGAGGAAAAAGAGAGGGCGCTCTCTGGCCAAAGTAGAAAAATGCGCTATTTTTGACTTGAAAGGCGGAAAGTTGCATAAGGTGAAAAAGGTCCCCAAGGTCCAGAAACCTCTGGACGAGATGACTCCAGCAGATTACGACTATCAGGAGAAGTCCAAGGACCTGGAACACTTAGATGTAGATAATGAATCTGCATCTATGCATGTGAGAATAGAAACATTTCGTGCACATGCAAATATCGCCAATCAACGCCGATTTGAAGCAGAGAGCGCCAACATCAAGTTGGAGGAGGAGCTAGCCAGGACCCGCTCCAAGCTAGAAGACGTGGAGAAGCAGTGCGAGATGATGAAAAAGGAAGTAGACGCCTTAAAACAGCAAGTAGAACAACTGTAGGGTACAACTGAAAATCAGAGCAAGATACAGGCCGAAGCTGATCTAAAGGCCAAAGAATTTGAAAGCAAAATCTTGCAGATGCAGTAGTAGTTGTACGAAAAAGAGAGCCTGGAGCTATTTGATAGGGGCCGAATAAAAGAAATCCGCTCGCACCTGCTCAAGAACTTTAGATCTCGGGCCTCCAATGCCCTGTCAATTTTGACTTACATTACCGAAGCCCAGTATGTCGCTGCTCAAGAAGGGCCAATAGTAGATGAGATCATCCAAAAAATTAGAAGCCGACTCAAACTGGCTTTTGAGGTCCAAAGTATCAAATATCAGGACCTGCAGGTCGCTGCGATGAGCCGGACAACCAGAGATTGGTCCACAGCCCAGGCCACGGTCCACGCCTTCTTCTCCAAGGTGAGGAAAGCACAGAAGGCGAAGGACCTCATGGATGTATTTGAACACGAGCAACGCACATCACTGGGGTACTTTCAAGATCTCTCTTCATTAGGTTTCCCAAGTTTCATTGATGATGATGGGAACCTTTTGACTAAGGAAGAACTCAAGCCGGCTTGGCTCCATTTTGAAGGCGACGTCTCAGAGATAGACGAGTGGGAGGAGCCAATTACAGAAGGGCAAGTCACAGATTTCATCCTGAGACATTGCAAGATCATGGCCTGCCTGAATGATCTAAGCACAAGAGCTAAACATGCCGACATAGGGCAAATTGATCGGTTCCATGTTCTGGTCAAAGCACTACAAGACCGAGAGCCTTTCCAGAAAGGCGCCGGGCTCATGTTCATCGAACCATGGAACGCATCCATGATCGCCTTCCCCAACCGCCACAACAGGAAGCCTCATCGAAAGAGGAAGAAGAAGAAGAAGAAGAAGAAGCTGTGGAAGCACCCCTAAAAGAGAAAAAGGAGAAGGGTCTGGAGGTAACTCTGGCCCAATGGATTAAGGCTGAGGGTTCTTACACCGAGGCGAGCTCGTTGCCCCGCGAGCCACCAAGAATGTTGACAATTTTGTCACATTGCCTAGAGGGGTAGTAAAATAAAAATTTTGTAAAGTGTTTCTTTTTATTTGTTCCCTTGTTTGTAGATAAACATTTTTAAGCATTACAGCAATTTTGGCTTTCATTGCCATCCCCCTTGTACATAGAATGGAGATACAAGAGCTTCGCTACTGAGCAAGCTAAGCTTAAGAGCTTTGCAAGATGAAGGAAGGTTGCTAAGGAATGAGAAGAGCTTCGCACCCGAAGCAGCCCAAACCGATGCTTCGGGCGAAAGTTTTGCGAAGCAGGATTCAAAAAGTTCAAGCACTGAAAAATGCTTCGCTAAAAAATCAGCGAAGCATCCACTTCGGGCCTCCCTACTGGCGAACCATTTTTACTTCGCCCAAAGTCATTGCGAAGCATCTGCTTCGGATAGCTTTCGTGCGAGGCGCTTTCACCCGAAGTAGTAGCGGTCCGTAAAGAGCAAGGCAGAATTGCACTTCGGCCAAAAACCTCCCGAACCGTAGTTTTGAAGAAGGTTCACGGTGAAGCATTTTGACAAGCCCATCAGTGAAGCATCCACTTCGGGCAGAGAACCTCGTGAAGCAAATTTTGACATGCCTTCCTGGTGAAGCAACGAGAGATGGAGAGCCCCGTCTTGAGGAGAGAAATCTACTTCGGCATTTTACATCCCCGAAGCGGTTTTGCGAAGCTCCTTCGTGCGAAGTGCATAACCAAGGGAGATGATCTGCTTCGGCTTACATCCATTGCGAAGCAGGGTCACGAACTAGAAATCGGCGAAGCGCTTCAAGGGCACGCACTCCAAGCCAGGTATTTTTTCGAGGCAATCAAGTGCCTCATAAATGAATTTTTACGTGCCCGGTGAACTCGTTGCTCATTTTTAGCAATCTGAAAAGAGGTATCGGTCTCAGAAGGAGAGCCCGACGGACATGGCGGCCACTCGAGCTCCACACCCAGAAGCCTAGGACGGATCAGGCGGCTCATAAATGCGAGTTTCCTCTGACCCGATCGCAGCTGCTAGTTATAGAAAAGGATTTGAGAGCTCAGTCACGGGAGCTGCGGGAGCCGACTTCTCAGGTTTTCGAGGATGTACTCCTCCATTTTGTGCATTGATGGCTCAGAGGGTCGGGTCCTCTATAAAAACCCAGGCATTGTAATGAAAAGAGGGGGAACTTTCTGCTAGAAAGCTATTGTAACTTGAATCCCTGCGATTAATACTAAAGAGCTTCGGGCTTAATTTCTCTCTTGTATGCTGCCTTCTGTGATTATTTTTGTTATTTCTTTCTTCATTTGCATACTGTAATTCTGCATTCTGGATTTAGGTGTGCGATTGGGGATAGAACCCTGGAATTTTCTCGAAGGATACATAGGGGAGAAAAACACTGTAATAGTTCTCTTGTATGCTGCCTGTGGATAGTGTTTCTGTTATATTCACTCATTTCCTAGTCGCCGTAATTCTGAATTCTGGATTTCGACGTAAGGGGGAGGGTAATCCTGGAACTCGTCCAGAGGATACATAGGAGGACTAGTATTGCGTTCATTTCATTTTATTCTTGGTATTTATTGCTGTTGTTTCGGGCTATTAGCCAATAATCGTGTTGCTGGTTCTTTCCCACTTTAATTCACCAATATTTCTTCCCTTACACTGTTTATTTCTTTCCTGCACCCTTACTATTTTTATCTCTTTCCCCTTACTATTTTATCTCTTTCCCGCACTCTTGTCTCAAAAACACCAAGTAGTTTAGTAAAGGAGCCGGCCTTTCTCCGGAGATTGGCACGAGGGGCATCTCTTCCTCTCGGCCTTTCAATGTTGGTCCAGGTCTAGGGCGCGTACACTTCCCAAAATCCTTTCCTGGGTAGATTTGATGACCAACAGTACCAACCATTGAGCATATGGCATAATTGAAAGCTCAGAGGGTGTAGGTAGATGTAACAATGTGGGATGTTGGGAGCTTCAGGTGCTTGAGAGCTATTGTAGTTATGATGTTGCTTGAAGATCCAGTGTCTATCAACACTCTCTTATAAGGTGTTCCATTCACACATTTGACGATGTGCAAAGGGGGATCCACCATATCATGTGGAACCATTTTAAGTTCATCTTCTCGAAAGGTAATCATTGGTTTCGTGCACTGCCGCACATGCCCCACAAAGTTGTTGAAGGAGTTAGACTCCTGGGGCTGAAGTTCAATTACCTTAAGGATATTCATAAAGGATTCTCTGAGGTTGTGATTATTGTATGAGCTCATAGATGGAGAGCCGAGCAGATGTTGTTCTTAAGCTCTAAGAGAGCTTACTCTTAATGGTGACTACAGGCCTAGGTGGGAGGCTCAGATCGAAGGTGGTAGAGGCTGCAATGTCGAAGGGACATCACTTTGAGCTATTGATGGTGCTCCTGGACTTGGATACCGCCTATTTCTTATCACAATACTAACCATGCCAACATACCCTTGCTTAGGATGGGCATGGTGAACCTCATTCACATGGGGTACTGGTTTGGCCTGCCCTGCATGGGTAGGCAAGGGGTCCTTGAAGACCTCCATCTACTGGTTGTTTGGTGCGATAGGTTTATCTACCTGGAGGGCATTCCTATCAATTAGATCTTACACCAAGTGTTTGAATTTATAGCACATTTGCACATCATGCTCGTTTTGCCTATGAAACTTGCAATATAGGTCTTCTTTGTATCCTTTGGGCTTCGGTGAATTTGGGTCAATAGGTCGACTGTCAGGTAGATGGATTGCATTGGCCGCCAAGAGGCGATCAAAAAATGAGTCCATATATTCTACAATGGGCATGAATTGTCACTTGGGGCAACGCTATTGATTTTTCCCTTGACCATTCTGGTTATCCTTGGTATAGTTCCCAGGGGTGGCCTGATAATTAGGCTTTTGAGGTGGCGCAGCTTGCGCTGGCCTCAGGAAACTAATTGCAACCTGATTTATTGCTACTGAATTTGGTTGAGTTGGGGTGTTTTTAGCATTCTTGTTCCATTCCTTCTTGTGAGGCTTTGCAATCTCACCCTCTTGAATCTTGATTTCTTCAATGATCCTAGCATGTGCTAAGGCATCTTCAAGAGTAGGGTATTGTTGCAACTGCAACAACAAGGAGATTGGCTTCAAGTAAATTTTGGAGAACATCTGAGTCAACTCCAACATGGGGAGAAGATAAGGTAGCTTGGCAAGTAGGGTTCACCATCTATTACCATAATTTGTTATTGACTCGTCGTCATACTGTTTCAACCCAACTACATCAGCCAACGTTGCCTTCCTCTTGGTATTGAAGGCAAAGCGCTCTAGGAAAGCATCCGCAAGTTGGTCTACAGTGTGGATGCTATGCTTAGGGAGTTGGTAAAACCACTCGGATGCGGGGTCAACGAGGGTAGTCACAAATATCCTCAAAAGCAAAGCATCATCATCATGAATGTCGAAGCATTGACCTAAGAACCTAGTGACATGCTCCTACATGTCCTCTTCTCCCTTAAATGTGGCCAACTAAGGCAAATTAAATTGATCTAGATAGGGAGGTGCAAGTACTAAATGATGTATGGGTTGACTATGCAACTAGCACATAATGGGCTTTTGAGATCCTGACCCAGAGGTCTTGTTCTCAACTGACTCTAGGCGTTCTAGCAATGCTTTATATGGGCGACAGAGGTCTAGGGTCCTCCAACCTATTATGGGGTGATGGTAAATCACCCTGTGCCTTGGTAAGGCATCTCCACATACTCTATCTCTAGCTCATGCTCAGTATAGGCCCCATAAGGTGTCTCTTGAGCCGGTCTATAAATGTGAGTATCCACTCGCGGTGGGTGCCCTATGTTTGTCCTGGGAGGCATCTCTCGATCTAGCCTAGGAGTTCACAAAGGCAACATTGGATAATGTCTTGGAGACCTTATCTCGAATAAGCATGGGTTGCCTCGGATGGACTTCCTGCCTATGTGTCTTAGGGGTAGGGACCCTCTCTCGTAAAGTCTTCTGGAACAACTCGTTGGTCTGTCGTTCAATCCTTTCTTTCTCAAGCTGGCGCAATTGGTCTAATTGCTCTTTGTCTCACCAAAAATGCTTGAACTGAGCTTGGTGTTCTATGTATCTTGTGACCGCTTGCCTAATTTTATTTGTAGTGTAAGGCCTAGGGGGTCTAGGAATCTTGCCCTGGGATCGACCTCATTCAAGATACTTTGTGGTCTCCATAGGGCACTTGCCTCTTTCGAGGTTCGTCGCATTGACTTGAGGTTCGGGCTGGAACATATGTTCATTATACTTAGCTGACGTAGAGGCACATTGGGCATGCACAGAATATTGTTCCTGAGGAAAATCTGGGATCTCCTCATGTCTTCCCTCCTGAATGAGGAAAGTTAGGGTAGAATTGGCTCACCCCAACCAATGAGTGTCATTCTCGTCGGGCTGCATGAGCTATTGTATCCTATCAAGGTGACATGAAGGTAAAGTCATGTCGACTTGCTCCGACCAGTGTGTGAAGTCTTACTCCTACCTATGCTTAGGCATGTCATCCCTGATGGGTACGGGGATGCATGGCACCACTCTATATATTAGTGCCTCGATGCACAGTTGCCTTTCACCAAAGAAGGCCTATGAAATATCTACATATCGAGAACACTCTCCCAAGTAATGCTCATCATCCCTCGGGGTGTCCCAAAGAGGATACCTTTGGAGATGAGGCTCATGCCCTGCTGTATTGGGGCTAGGTGGAGTAGAAGCTCATCATGGAGGTATAACCAAGTCCCTAGGGCTATATCAAAGACGATTCATGTCTCCTAATCCACTCTTCGTAGCTTCCACCCATGTTTGGGCTTGGTTGCGGGTGCGCACCATCACACTCCTCTATCAATACCCCAAGTGATTATCTTCTTTACAAATTTTAATGAAACAACAAATAGAAAAAGGAAACACCCAACAGACAGATTATTATTGCTTTTAAGTTTTAGATGTGAGTCCCTAAACTATTTTGTGTGTTTGATATGTGTTGTTTGCAAAGGATGACCTTGTATCACGTGTTTAAAATATTGTTGGATGATGCACTCAAATGTTTAATTGGATGTCACCTGTATACTCACAGCTCGACAACCTATCTGGAGTTGCATTATCCTACCTATAATTTGTGGTGATGAGGTCCACACATGGCCAGGGAGCATAGGTCCTACCAGTTCCTCACCCAGTTCACCCGTAGTCTGTGATACACCTCCCCAAAGGGTGATGCGTTCTATAACCCACGGGCTATGACAGATCTTGGAACTAACTTTGGAAATATGGATTGGGTTCATGGGATTTGAGCCAAGTGGATGGAGATGAAACCCACCGTCACTTGCACTCTACTAGTGGATGGTAATGAAGTCCACCTCACTAGCGTTTACATGAATCGTGGTGTGTGTGTGGTTCTTTATTATCCAAGAAAGTAAGCAAAGAAGCAATCAATGATCATTCACTAAATGCATGCAAATAAGTGTGTTTTAATTTCAGAAAGTTAGGATAAATAACCTACAAATGCAACTTATGAATGCAAATCCTAAATGCTAGCTCACCCATTGGGTAAGCCACAAGCAATCAAGCCACAAAGATGCATTGCTACTTCAAATTTCTTTCGGTTTTTCTTCTTCATTTTTCTATGTGATGTTATAAGAAAAGAAAAAATGTAAATTTTAACCTTTCTATGCAAGCAAATGAAGCAAGAAAACTAATTTTTAACAGTCTCTAAAAATGCAGCAAAAAAGCAGAGGGTTTAGGCACTTTGTCCATTTTGAGCACTCCAAATTCTGAATTTTTGGTCAGAAATCTCTCTGTTTCCTCACCGATCTAGGGTGGGAAAATTAGAAGCCTCACCACCATCCCAGGGTGGTATGGTGAAGCCACCATCCTAGGGTGTTCCAGATAAAGGCTCTACCACCGTTCCAAGGTGGGGAGGGGAGCACTTGCAACACAAAAAGGGCAAAAATTGCAGAAATGAAGTCAAATTTTCACCCAAAGCATAAAGGAAAAGGGTCCCACCATGATCACCATTGAAATAGGGAAAAGCGGTGCACCTAATGATGAATAAAAATATATGTATCTATCCTATCTCGCTTATGAGCATCAAACGAAAGCATGCATATGAAAATGAAGTAAAACCAAACAATAAGGAATGAAATGAAACGAGTCTCTTATTTATTAATTTAGTGGATCATATCCAAGGTTACATAGAATTCACCTTGAGGTCTCAAAGGTGATACAATTTTTACAAATTTTGGGGTGCCCAAGGATCAAATCCTCCAAGAAATTTGGGTGCACATCCAGTGCCTTTCCTCGTACCCACAATCGAGGTGGGCGGGCCAATGACAATGCTGATTGTATCTTCAATATATGATGTCTGATATTCCTTCCCAATGCCTCTCAAGAACCTGCACCTGCACACAAGGAAGCAAAAGGGGTCAAATAGCAAGGGTGTGTGGAGGGAAACATGCAATCCCCACAGGCACAAAATGGCACATATATTAAAAATATGTCAAATAAAATCATAATGATATGAAAATTTATGGGGATGTTGAATGAGATTTTTTTATGGGATATCACCAAAAACATATCGGAAATTGCATCTGTGGATCCCTCGATTTTGCGTCTCTCACCTACAACCTACGAAGACCAAGACAAGCAAATCCTGCACCTAGACATGTCCAAAATATATGACATTTATGGATAATGTATAAATAATAATTTTAAGACAACCCATATGATTATATTTCCAAAATGAGGCGCATATCCACCTGCATGCAACCGGGGTGCCCGGATGGGCCCTACAAACCTACAAAACCTTAAAAATGCAATATCTCGGCCAATTTAACTCTAAATTGAATGAAATTTTAACTACATAATAATATGATAGTCTAGAATGATATAATTAAAAAAATTAATAAAATTTTGCAAGGATTTATCCTCGTCCTGGGGGACGGTGGTGACTGCAACTAATTGGGGGCACCCTGGGAGGGGATACCCACCAATTTTGCACACTTTTTGCTACCAATCCCACTAGGGAATGATATTAAAAATTATAGGGGGTGTTTTCGTCGAATTTGGTGAAGAAATTCACCCATATGAAAAATTTACGCTCAAAAGACCCTCTTGAAGTCACCCGGTAACCTCCTTCGCAAAAGAGAGATTCCAAGGGCAAGAAGGCACAATAAGGTGAGGGGAAATATTGGCATCACTCCGTTGCATATCCTATAACTCCTCTCTATGTTTTTGTGTGGATATTGAATCCATTTTATAGCCCAAATGGGCTCATGTGCAAAAAGGCATGCGAGGACATGCATGGTAGGAGGTGCCACTTGTCAAACGGGAGGGATGCAATGGATGTGGAAGATAATCTTCAATTTGGGCTTCAATTAAGAAGTGTGACATAATGATTCAATGCCCTCTGACCCGCATGCTTCATTTTGCGGGGTAAATGGCAGTTTTTGGGTGCCATTTTTCCTAGATTTGACTTTTTCTGGGTCAAACTTGCTCACCGTCCCACCCTGGGACGATGGCTCACCACCATCCCAGGGTGGTATGATGGGAATTTACCACCATACCAGGGTGGGACAGTGGTGAATTTTGAGCCAAAACCCCCAAAAATTAGACCAAAAGCCTTCAAAACCTCTTTCGGAGTGGCTAGAACCACTGTGACCCTTCTAAGGGCTGCCCAAGGGGCCATATGATGTCAATTTGATCATTGTTTGTGGATGCTTAATCGGGTTTACCAGATTTTAGTGTCTACAAGTTGTAATCTTGTTTGTCTAGGTTTTTTTGTGTCTTATGCTTGCTTTAACTTATTATTTTGTGTTTTGATTGATTTTCTCCTTTCTAACTATAATTGCCTCTTAAAGAGGTGATTCCAATCATTCTAGCATTTAGACATATTCTATATTATTTGAATTCATGTCTTGTGTTTATTTTCTTTTGTGGGTTGTTTTTCTTATTACTTGGTGCTTTCCATTCATTTATGTTGGCTTTTATTATTGCTAACTTTATTTTTTATTTTTTTTCTTTCTCTCTCATGGTGTTACTATTGCTAGTAAGGGGTACTATGATCTCTTCAAAGTATTCCCTATGTTAGTACCCTAATTTATGTACCATAAATAAACCACCTTAGTTCAATCCATGTCATTTTCCATATGGTATATGGTTAAAACACCAAGGCAACATCCCTTTATGTTTACATGCAATAAATAATGTTTAAACAAACACTCAATTTTACCAATCAAGAAATCATGTTAGTATCCCACTATAGTGACATTCATGCCTTGTTGAACAACACACTTGACCAGATACTATGTAGCAAACCCTATTGTAGTAGAGGCATTGTGACTTTCCCTTCCACAAGATATCCCTACCTTGGGGTGAGCCATAACATGTATATAACCTTTTTTCTTGACCTTATCTTACTTCTCCTCCTATCATGGTGGGTGTGCCTTTCCAAGGAATGCATCCATCATTATTGGTAGGTCATGAGTTGGATTTATGGGTATATACGTGCATATTATTCATGGAATAGGGTGGCATATCCTAGGTTACCTCATATTAGTGGATGGATATGATTGACTAGCATAGTGTCCAATTGTAAATATTTTATGGTAAATATTATCATCAAGGGACAAATTATTACCTCTATACATGTTGTAGGTTGGATTCTCTAGGTCTACCCCATTATAATAAGTATATTTGTTGGTACTTGATACTTATTGGTTAATGCTTGTGGCCTACCTAATTCAATGATATGCATGATTGAAACACCACCTTATGCATGGAAAATATGAGATGAAGGAAATGTATGAAGAACATGTCATGATAAGTCATTATGAGTATCCTAAAGAGTATTAGGAAGCTTGTATTTCCAAGATTACTATTCCTAATGAAAGGCATATATGTTCCCTTGAGAATAATAGAGCCTATAAGATTCATGTTACTAAGAAATATAATAAGAAATTTTATCATTATAATTTTAAATTTGGAGACCTTATCATCAAGCTTGATAATATACGCAAGAAGTCCAAGGAAAATTTTATACATAATTTATCTTTGTGTCTTTGAATAATTTATTGAGTCATAATGAGTATCATCAAGAGTATCAAGAAGCCTATTTTCTCAAGCATACTACTCTTGATGAGAAAATTCTACATTATCTTAAGCATAATAGAGCCTCTAAGAGTTGTGTTTCGAAGCAATAAAATAAGAAAGTATACCATCATGATTTCAAAGTTAGGGACCTTGTCCTCAAGCTCGATAATGATAACAAGAACTGCAAGGGTAGGTTTATAGAAAAATGTCTTGGTCCATATATTGTCAAATAGTTGTACAGGTTTGGGGTAATGAAATTGTGGTTGAGTTTATGTAAGCCACAAAATCCATGCATGTCAAATGCTTTTCTTCATATATCCTTCTAACCCAATTTGTACAATCTTTTTATTTTCTAAGTTTACATGTTGATTTTGGTGTCTTGTTTTTTGCTTTTTTTGCTTTGTCTATCTATTTGTGAGTGTCATTCTTATAAATTATTTAGTCTAGCATATATTAATGTGTTTTGTAATGTCTCTTCGTCTTAAGAGGCTATCCCATTTATCCAAGTTTTATATGTGTTTTGCTTTTTTTGACTTACTATTTTATGTTTTGAGTGGTTTTCTCTTTTCTTACTATGATTTTCCCTTAAAGATATAATTATTACCAGTCTATCTATTCATCCCTATTCTACCTTGTTAAAAAACCTATAGTGGAAAACCCCGTTGTAGTAGGGGTATAGTGACTTTACCTTATATGGAATATCCCTCCCTTAGGGACAAGATACAATGCACATATAGCCCACTTTTCATAACCTTATCTTCTCCCCCCATCACAGTAGGTATGGCTTACCAAGTAACATCTCCATTTTCAATAGTAGGGTGTGATTTAGATTTTGGAATATTTACTTGCATATATTTTTTGGTATAGGTTGGCATCCCTTGGCCCACCCCATAGCAGGATGAACATGATTGAATGCCATAGTGTCCATATATGCTTATATTGTGGTTTATGATAGGATTGGGGGATAAATACTTGCATCTATACATGTATGTTGGATTATCTTGGTCCATCTCACTATAGTGACAAGTGTATTTGTTGGTACTTATAATTTATCAAATATTGCATACAACTTATCTTCAACAACATGTGTGATTAGCACAAAATATCATTCATGACCAATACTAGAGGGAGGAAATGTATGAAGAGCACATCATCAAATTCTATGTAAATATTTCATGCTCTAAATTATTTAGATTTCATAAAATCACATCATTGAATGTGACACAAATCATACATGTTATATCATTAGTGTATGACATTGAATGTTACTCAATTCATACATGAAAATCTTGAAATAAAATATTGTTTAATGCCACATAAATCTTAAGTTTATGCCATAAAAATATTAATATGTCATCAAATGCTACACAAATCCTGAGTATATGCCATACATAAATAGGCTTGTCATCGCATACTATACAAATCATACATAAATGCCAACAATGCAATAAATAAATATAGAATCATCTAATATATATGTAATATGGTACATGGGGCACCTGGTCTTATCATCATAATCTACTTTGTGTCCCAAATACATATCCCATAACCCAAAGAATCCTATATACATCCTACGGGTTCCATGGTGGCCACAAAATGATGCTAAGATATAATACATGTAGGAGCTATGGATACAAAATCAACCCCTACATACCTCTGATTATGTGTTAGGAACCTATGCCATGGTATGGGAGGTGACTCTATAGGAGATCCATAACATTAATATCTTGAACTCTACTATCACTCCTTAGGCCCATGCCAAGTCCATTTGTGTTTGGATCATCTACTTGTATCATATGCTCCCTCTTGGCCACCTCCTATTGCTGTCATAACTCTAACTCCCTCTCATGGAGCTAGTAGGCCATGTAGTCTCCCTTGGGTAACTGAGTCAAAGTTGTGCCAAGTTAGCATGTTGTACTATGCAATTCATGTAGACTCTATACTAGTCTAGCCTATGATGGTGATGGTGGCAATATTATATCAAAATCGGTGATCCTCCTAAGGTGAATCTCTATAGTCAATTGATTAGCTTTTATTGCTCTTTGGAGTCTCTATAGTCACAAACAAGAAATAAAGAATTAGATGCACGATCATAAAATTCTATCATAAAACTCTAATAATGCAAAAGTAAAATCTAAAAGAAATTATGAAAGTGCTATGATATGAAAGGAGAGATTTTTACCTAGACTGCCTAGTTGTCAGGTGGGATTGTGATCCTTAGGGGATGGACACTAGAGGTCCATAGTGTCTACTCTGAATTCCTATACATAAAGTTCCTCCACATCCATTTCCTCATCGAATCCCTTTTCCTCTAATCTCCTCGACTGCCTCCTTCTCAACAACATCCTCATATATATTTACCACCTTTTGTGTAGCCCACTCTATTGGTGCTTCCTCATCCCCTAGAGACTCCTTGTTGCTACTCAAAATACACATTGGTATTTCACTCACTAGAGGATTTGAAATTAGACTTAGAGCAATGGCCTCTCTAGGGTCCCTTTTACATTGTACTATTGGATCCCCTATACTTCTCTCCTTGATCAATGATGGCCCTGAGCTAGGTGGACTATTCACCTTATTTGTTTCTTGGTCGTAATGATGTCTGAATTATGGCTTTAGAAGCATGAGCTCCTTGAATAGATGTATATGCATAAAATTCCTAGGGAACCTCTCTGTCCTATGTTGTTTTTCTATCTCTAGTCAATTATTTTACACCATGATCACCTACTATACCCCTACAATGTATTAAAGATCTCATTGTCTACTAAGGCAGAGATGGTGGTATGGGGTTTAGATGAATTGGCCCTAGGAAATTTAAGTTAGAGACAACACTTGTGGTTGTATATTTCCTATGATTTGCTCCCATTGGATCACTCAAATATTTTATGGTATCACATCATGAGGTAAGCCTAAGGGTCTATAAATGGAAAAATGCTCATATACCCATGCTTGTAGTGAGAAAACTGAGATGATAGTTCAAGGTTGTTAGTCCTAAATGCAATACAAATCATTGTATATGATAATTAAGATAGACCTTTCCTAGGAAAATCCCCTCTTAAGTTCTATGTGGCCCTCCTCCATGGCCAAGTACAATGGTTAAATGAGCAACATTAGGATATTGTTCATGTGATTCTGATAAAACATGTAAGAAAATAGAAGGATACCATATGTTGTGCAAATGGTACTATGATGGTCAATAAAATATGATCTAGCATGATAGTATTCTATTAGTCTAATAACCTCTCCCCAATGGCCCTATCTATTTGCCATCATAAGCCAAATATTATTTGTGGTGTTGATGCAAAAACTCTGACTAATCATTGGAAGACCTATGATGAAGTATACATCCTCTAAGATAACTATCATCTTGATCATATCATTATAGGTCAACCTCCATAGAGATGTGTTGGTTGCTATGCTCTAGAAAATAATAAATCCATAGCACAACAACCAATGTGGCCAAATGTAGAGCATCTTAGCTACATGATATAGACCAATCTCACGTAGCTTTACTCATACCTGGGGATTCATACCCTTCCTTAGACACATGCATCCAAGAATACTCCTTGTGCCAACATATCCAATCATCTTCCCATCACTCTATTCTAGTAGTTCACCCTTGGCCTTTGCCCCATTTAGCCTCACCTTTCTAGGATCATGTTGCCTGGTAAAACAATTAAGTTTGACTACGACTATTGGCATTGATCATGGTCATCATTTGGGGTTGCGATCACCCTTGGATTTCTAGGACCATGACTGCCTCTTTCAATGTGCAACCCCAATCATCACCTTTTGCAATGATCATCAATTTTACCATGATTACCTACTTTTTTGATTGATGACCATGACCACCTATTTTGGCATGATTTTTTCCTTGGGTAGTGATTCTCACTTTTTATTTTTTTCCAAAACCACTTTGTTTGACCATGATTACCAACTTTTAAAAATTAATTATCATAGTCTTCCTCAAGTTTTGAGCTTTTGGGGACATCTTTTGGGCTATTTTTACCTACCTCATGTGGACCCCATCCATTGGATGATATGGTAGTCTTGATGAGACTTTCTATTATGTCCTAGCTATCCTAACTATGTGATTATTCATTTTTCTTATTTTTTTAAATTTTTGTTCATTTTATCCAAAATTTAAGGAAAAACACAAATAAGGGTTGGAAAACCTATCTCTATGACATCGGGGTCATATATGCTCACCATAAATGATCTTTGTGATAAAAATGGATGTTGCACATGTGCATAGTAGTCATAGGAGGGCTCAAAATATGCATGAAAATAAAAGTTTTTATCCCTATTTATATTTTTGAATAGTTTACTGCAAAAGTTTGTTTTTTTCACAATTTTTGAAGGGATAGCAAGGCGATAGTGTGTCTAGGGGTTTTGGCATGTTCCAAACTCGCCTACACACTATATTTTTTCTCATTTCATACCCACCTAACAATTTTTCAATTTTTTTAGGTATTTTTATAGGTAAATCCATTTCTAGTTGCTTAGGGTAGGTAAAATTCAATTTCTTTTGGTCAAAATTTTTAGGAACACATACAAGTAAGTATCAATTAATTTTTCCTCTACTTTTACATTTTTGACCATGTTTTGGTATTTTCATTGTTTATTTATTTATTTTGGCATTTTGTATAGATAGCAGAATAAAAATTATAAAAAAAAGTTTTTATTATGTAGCAAATATTTTTCATTTATGTTGCTTCAACTATCACATATTATTCATTTTTATATATTTTTTTGTTTTCCCTAAGGAATTATGAGTGGATATCCATTATGGTGCCATCCCATAGTCCTTAGAGAGGAGTAATATGTATTTATGAAAAGTGTACTAACAATTGAATTTTTAGGTAATGGAGAGTCTAATCATCCTATTTATAGAATAGGACTGGACTAACTTTGTTAGTCCTTGGGCAGGATGACAACAAGCCATGTTGGTTGATAGTTTTGGTTCTCTTTATTCACCCATTTAACACCTTTTTCTATCTTCTTTGATATTTTTGATTGTAAACTTTCTCTAAACCTCAAAATAAGGATAGAATCATGATTAAGGGACATTTTGACATATGTCCTCTAAAGTATGTATTATAAAAATCAATGGTGCTAAGACCATGACTTTAAGTGGGAAGCTTAGTTTTTAAATTAATTTTAGGGTTTTTAGTGCATAATTGCAATATAGCATGTTTTTATAGCTAGGGTTCAAATGATTTATCATTTAGACTGATAAGCATGATTTTATGACCCCAAATAGAGAGAAAATCAACTATTAGCTCCAAAGTGAAAGTTATTCTATTTCATCTACTATAAATATCCACTTCACATCCTCATTTTTTGACCAAACATCTATAAAAAAAAATTATGATCTTGCTAATTCTTTGCCTCTGTTACTACTACAACACAATATTTTGATCTCTCCCTCTCTTGTTCTTATAGGTCCAACCAAATCCATTGACCATTGGTTTAATGCCTTCCATAGAGGAAGACAAGATGCTCTACCAATATTTGTAGCCAAATGTCATTGATTGCTACTTTAGGATTGTTTTTTAAGGTAAATCAAACTCTCTATGAGCATCTCAATTGTTATCTCTCCTTATTTACTATGGTAACATTGTTAGCACATAGAATAAAAGTAAGAATTATATGCTTGATGTCGTAGGTGTAAGTAGTTTCTATTTTTATAGCATTAAAATTAACCCTAGTGTTGTGGTTGCTCCACAACTCGCCCCAAAATTGGGGACCCACCTTTTCGTTTTGGTATTTAGATATTTACGGTTTTTTTTTAAGTGTATGATGATTTCGTTTTGTTATTGTCAATGACTTTTTCTTGTCGGTGACTTTTTCTTGTCGACGATATTTTATTGTCGATGACTTTTTCTTGTCGACGATATTTATTGTCGATGAATTTTTTTTGTCGATGACTTTTTCTTGTCGATGATATTTTATTGTCGATGACTTTTTCTTGTCGACGATATTTTATTGTCGACGACTTTTTTTTGTCGACGATTTCTTTTTTGTCAATGACTTTTTGTCGTCACTTTTGTGTCGTAGAGTTTTTCGTCAAGTTTGTTGTTTGCAATTTTTTTTTGGTTTAATCTTCGTGTTGGCTCTCATTTGTATGTATGATGCAAAATAAAAATAAGCAAATAAAATAAGAAGGATTTCGAGTGGCATATTACCACATGGAAGTTTCATTTCATTTTAATAACTTTTTCTTCTTATTTTAAGAATCATACATATATAAGATATAATAAAACATAAAAAAACCTTTGTTTATATGTGTATATATATTGCAATTTATAAAATATACATATAAATTGAGACCTAAATGAATAAAAAGAAAGACAAAATAACATAAAAAATAAAAACAATAAAAAAGGAAAATTATATATATATATTTTGTTATTATTATTATATTTTATATTATAATAATAATAATAATAATAATTTTTTTTTTTCAGAAGAACCTTAACAAATTACATCAATAACCACCCTCAAGGGGTTTGAACACAAAACCACTTAAGAAACAACCACCATCTTTAACCACTAGAGCAACTGCCTGTCGATCGGGCTACCGAGTCGGGTAACCCGACTGGTGACTAGCCGCAAGGTAATTTCTTGCTTCATGGAGGTCACGGGTTCCATTCCCGACGACCCTAATAAAGGTATAACATTTATAAAAATAATAATAATTAGTTTTGTGTGTTTGTTTATTGTAAATAGGTCCTTATCGATCCAGATAAAAATTCCCACTATTCCCTTGACTCCCTCGTAGAGTAGGATTCGATCTATGGATTTAGGTACCCATGGGGGGAAGATACTAGCCTTTATTTGTAAGTGTCGGGTATAGGGGATAGATGTAGCCTTTATTGGATAGATGCTTCATTCCTGCGACGGTGGCTTGAATCTAATCATTTTTGTTGATTGGTGATCCGAGTGTCAAATCCCAACCCTAATCACAAGAGAAGGCTCTATCAAGACCCCCTTGGATAGGTGGGTAAAATATCCTTTCCCAACCTGTCCCCAAAGCTACCCCCTCCTCAACTACCCAATATACCTGCTGCAATATGATGAGAAGTTATTCCTCCCGAAACAAAAGGATCAAAACCTTCAGCCCCCCACGTTGGATTTACAGGTTGTATTTTTCCAGTTAGCCCATAAGGATCAGACACCCATATTCCAAGACCATACAAACCCATTACATGAAATGCTCCGAATTCGAAGCAAGCTGCTTCTGAGAGGAATAAATGAATTCCAAAGATCTTCAATATAAATTGTTCGAGATTGTTTTGCTCAGAAATGTAGCAAAAGAAATATATGAATAGAGCTCTATTCATTATCTTTATAAATAGCACCAATACCAACTGTGTAGTGTAACCCCTTCATGACTTGTGGAACGTATATTATAATATCTAAGGTAATGGATACGGATGAATTAATTTGGCAATTATTCTCATCGGATCATCTGACATTATCTTTACCAGTTCGTTCAAAAGATTAGAACGGAAGAAACTTCTTGTACAGTCAAAGAGAGTAAAAGTTAATTTCTTACATTTAGGTGTAAAAATGAGAATATTCATGAATATTTTTAAAGATTATAGAAAAGCAATTACTATCTAATACAACTATTTGTGCAAGTGTTTTACGATTTGGAAGAAACTGCCTTTTATACAAATATTGTATAAATTTGTTATAAGAGACTCCATTAGCACGAGATGCTGCATTGATTGAGTAATCCACAAACGACGAAGATCTCTTTTATTTACTTGTATCTCGGTGAGCGGAAACTAAGGCTCTAGTTTTCTGTTGGTTAGCAGTTCGAAAAAGTTTTGAAATAAAAATAATAATAATAATTAGTTTTGAGTGTTTGTTTATTGTAAATAGGTTGTTTTAGTTTTTAGTTTGTTTATAATATTGAGTCTAGTTACCTTCATTACTGTATAAGGTAATATTTTGGTGTTTTTTTTTTTTTAATGATAAACCTGCGACTAATGCACGTTTTTTTGGTGTATGTGACCAGGTCCTGCGTTGATGGGGAGGATGCTGGAGTTATCCACATAAGACGACGAACGCGGCAACCGAATGTGACAGCATGGACCAGACGGATGGCCAGGTGGACAATTCGTGGCGGCATCGGTATCTGCGTTTGGGATGCATATTGGTGGTAAGTATAGTATAGTGGGCAAAACCAACAGACGGGAATTTCGCTTGTTAACTCCAGTGGGGATACCGAGAAGAGTGGCCGAATGATATATAAATACTGTCAGGTTAGAAGATAGGATTTAGCAAGACTCAGCACAGCGCGGGTATCACAGTGGAAGAGCAGGGTACATTGCGTCGACGTGGCAGTAGGGACTCGGATAGTGCTGATATGGCATAGACCTGGCCAGATGTGGTATATGGTGAAACAGGATGGTTAACCCATTACACAATAGATTTACATCCATTCAAAATCGTCCATTATGAGAGTGCGCAGAGTTTTGGTGTCGAGGGTTTGTTTTTTTATAATGTGCATGGTTGCCAGGAGTAAAAACAATGAGGTGCACATCGGTTACACAGTGAAATGCCCGGCAATTGCCAGGAAGATTCGAACAGTAATTCAACCGGGCAAGCAACGTTTTGACAACGTCAACGAAGACAACGACAAATGGCAGCGCTAAGGAAGAAGTCATAAACACTTAGCTATATTTCAAACAAAATTTGTTTGTGGCATTTAATGAGCTATTATTTTTGGAGCAATAAATGCACCTTTTCTTCATGAAAATTTTGATTTCATTGAAGAGAAGTAATTTACCAACGAAGAAGTCATAAACAGCAAACAAAGTGCAGCCTTAGCAATATATCATTCAAACAAAATTTTTTTGTGGCATTTAATGAGCTATTATTTTTGGAGCAATAAATGCACATTTTTTCATGAAAATTTTGGTTTCATTGAAGAGAAGTAATTTACCATTACATCAAAGGTCTCGATTTTAAAGCATGAAATTATTATCTTCTTAGTAAAAATTAATTTCATTAAGGAGGGATAATTCATCATGATATTATGAGGCTATTATTTTCAAGCAATAAATTGGTATCTCTTTATGAAAATTAATTTCATCAAATGAATGAATGAATGAAAGATTTTAATTATGTCCTCGAGACCCAAATATGGTCTGTGGGACCTCAAATATGGAAGTACAATTACTCAAATCATATCATATGATATTTAATATCTTTGAGAAGGTTGTTCCTTCTCCTGCTGATTTGTGTTAGTAATTCCCCAACTTTTTTTATTTTACTGTCTTCAAATAAATCTGCCATAAACTCGTTCCCAAGTGTTTCTTTGTATTTGTCACGGAAATTTGAAAAACTCGGGCATTTATAGATGAAGTGTTCCTCTGTCTCTACTGCCCCTGTGTTGCATAGAGTACATATCCTTTCTTCCCATTGTTCTTTGGGCGTTGTCCATCTCCCTGTTTCACATCTAAGCCTATGAGAGCTAGTCCTTATCTGAGCAATGAGTATTTTTTCCTTCAACTTGATTTCAGCACCTATATACGTTTTTTCCTTGTGGTCATACGTTGGGTTAAAATTTGCAATATAATATTGTCTTTTCTTGCTTGTATTTTCCACATTCCACTTCTGAACTTTTCATTCATATAATTTTTTATGTCTTTGTTGACATTTGGGCATTCATTTATGTTGATTTCCCAATGTTTCATCCATTTCTGATTTTTTTTCATCCATGTATTCTTTCGCCTATGCAACTCTTCGTCCCTAGCTGCCCTAGGCCATCTATCATTTGTCATGTTTTCTGTTTTTTTCAAGTAACATAACATCTTGGTCATAGCAATTGCTTCTAAAGGGAACATTCCAGTTTCAGCTAGAATAATTTCATAAGGGGTTGTGGCCTTAATTTTGAGAAAGTTTGTGATTATATATTTTTGAATCCTTTCTATTTGCCTCCATTTTGCATTTTTTGTGCCACTAGCCCACACCTCACAACCATACAACAGAACCGGTGTAACAAGTAGGCCAAATAAGACCTTGGTGGTCTTCCAGTCCCACAACTCGGTATTCCTACACCTATTTTGAAGTGCATATAGTGCTCTCCAACCACTTTGAGTTCTTTTCATCCTACATGTATTCCAATTAAGTTTGTCATGAAATTCTATGCCCCGGTATTTGTATTCTACTACTACATCAAGCGGTTCTCCTGCAAACTGAAATTTGAGTTGTTGCTTCTTCTTTTTTTCTGAAAAAATCATAATTTTTGTTTTGCTCATGTTCACCTGCATCCCAACTTCTTTACAAAAGAGTTCTAGAGCTTGAAGGTGATCTTCTAGATCTTTGGCTATTTTGGCCACAAGAATTACATCATTTGCATACATGAGGAGTTTTACCACATATTTGGCTAAATGCACACCCTCTCCCCCCAAATTTGTTTATCCATTCTTCTAACTTGTCAATGTACAACCCAAATAAGGTCGGAGATAGAGGGCAACCTTGTTTGACACCTATGGCACTACCAAAACATTCAAATAACCCTTCCTATGTTCTGATCCTAGCCTTTACATGCTCATATAGTCTGTGAACTACTGCCCTATAGTGAATTGGAACCTCTAGCTCTTCCATTCTGCTCCATAATATTTTCCTTTTCACTATGTCAAATGCCTTTTTGAAGTCTACAAAACAACAAAAAGCCTCCTCTTTTTTGTCCCATACTTTTTCCACTATGTGTCTGAGCATGATACAATGATCAATAGTTGAGTGCTTGGGCCTTACCTGCTTGCCCCTTTGCTCTCTTTCCATTTTCTTCTATCCATATGTTGATCCTATGCTCTATCATACTCCCAAACAACTTTTCAAAGAGAGAGTTGATCATGATAGTTCGATAGTTTGAGGGATTATTTACATCTCCACTTTTAAACAAAGGAATGGTCAAGCTAGTTGTCCACTCAGTAGGGAAGTCATTTTGTATGACCTCATTGAAAATTTTCTTTGATTTGCGGTGCCAAGATATCTACCCCCATTTTATATGCTCTGCTTAAAGATTGTCTATGTCACGGGCTTTACTAGTTGCTAACTTTTTTATCCCTTGAATAATGTCTTCAATTGTGAAAAGTTCTTTCTTGACAATGATAGTAGGGGGTGTCTCTTGCTGGTTACTACGCTGATATAGTTGTTTTGAATACTCCAACCACTGATTAACTGCTATGTTATTTTCAGTTTGCATCCTTTTCACGCTTAATTCCTTCCAAAATTTCTTTGGTTTATGCTTCCCTAAGTAAATCAATTCTTTCCTCCTTGTTCTAGTGTATTCTTCTTTTTTTGCCCTTACCAGTTTCTCATATGCTTTTTTGTTTGCTCTTGTTTTACCCGTTGGTTCCTTTAGTATTCTTCGTATTTTTTGCAATTTTTATCGAACCATGGGTTGGTTGGGAAGCTATTCCTTTCTTTATTTTTAGGTTTAGCTCTCTTGCATTTGTTTAGAGCTTCTTGAATAACGTGCATTAACCATTCACTCTTACTGTAATCGCTACTACTGTGATGCAGTTCTTCCCTTTCCTATAACTTGTTATTTAATACTGCTCTAAAATTTTGTCGATTTTCATCTGTTAAGAGAATGTTTCCCTTGTGAGGATATTTATTTTTATTGCCTTGCAAGTGTTTTTCCCTTAGTTTGTCTCCATGCGTTCGAAGTTTCATAACAATTGGGTTGTGATCTGACTTAAGTTCCACTGGAGAATATTCCACTTCTAGCTCCTCTATTTTTTGTATGTAATTTTGTGAGCATATTACATAGTCTATTACACTTTGTCCCTTATATGTTTTGCATGTATACTTTCTTGAATTTTTCCATTTGTTCATCCCATTGCAAATAATAAAATTGTATATGCTGCAAAGACTTAACAACTCTTCTCCATATTGCATGATAGCCCCATGCTCATATTTTGAAGTCCTGGTCCACTATTGATTTTCCTCTTCTGGCATCCAAAGAGGATTAATCTCAATATCTTCATTACCTTCTAGAATGTTAGCTTGCTTATTTGTTGTCCTTGCATTGAAATCTCTAATTAATATAATCTCCCCCAACTTACTGTATATTGAAATGTCTCTTTTTAGGGAGTATGTGTCTTCTCTGTTAAGGTCATGTTTCTTATAGAATTTAGAATTATTGGGAACAAAATAACATGCTGCTATGCTAATAACTGACTTATTTTCTAGGATCTTTATCCAGATGTACTATTTTTTTTCATCTTGTTTTTCAATTTTAATGACCCTATCCCATTCCTCTTTTATTAAAACCATAATACCCCCATGCCCTTTGCCATTTTCTACTGCTTTATTCCATATTGCTATTTTTTTGTATCCCACAAATTTTGGAGTCCTACATCCATCGTGTTCATGTGTTTATGTCAATATGATTATTTCTTTGTCTCTAGCAATGGGCCCTAACCCGGGTCCTCTTCTCCAAGGGAAACCTCGATAGTTCCAACTTACCATTGTAAGATGTTCTCGGGCGGGCCATACTCCCTATTTGTTTTGGATTTGTTTAGATGTGATGTATGCCTTTCCATTTCTTAAATATGTCTATTTCCCTTCATTCCTTGTTGCCCTCACCTTTTCCCATTCCTTAATTCTTTCTTCCTGCTGTAAAAATGTTAGGTCATCATCTAAATAAAATTGTGACCCTCTCAACATGCCTCTATTTTTAAGTAACCTTATTTTATCCTCGTAGCTCATCAATGTGACCCGAATATGTCTATCTCTGCCTCCTTCTCTCAGCTTGCCAATTTTGTTTGTTTTTTTTATCTGACCCTTCCATTGTAATCAATCTGACAAGAAGTCCCTGGTTAAATGATTTGTGTCTTCCCTGTCCCCATAATCTTTCAACCCTTTGATGATTATATTTGATAACTTCTCATGTCTTTCTCTTTCTTTTGTTATTTGAATTTTTACTTGCTTCTCTTTAACTCTTTTTTTTGATTGACTGGTTCTTTTACTACTTGAGACCATGTCTTTGCCTTTGCTAATTCATTTCATAGCTCATTTTCTCTTGTTTCCATGTTTTGGAGTGTTTTTCGTACCTCTTTTATTTGATTTGCATTTATTTTTTCCACCTCTATTGCATCATTGATTGGGGGGTGGATGGCTTGTTTGAGGACATGCCATTCACGTTGACCCATGTTTGCAAGGTTTTGTAGCTTTGACACTTGCTCCTTGAGTTGGTTGTTTTCCTTTTTCAGCCTTCGAATGGTGTTTATAACCTCATCTGATTTAGTTTCTCTTAATTTCTCCCTCCTTTCCATGCTTTCAAGTTTCTCTTTCATATTCATTAGCTCTTGCACATAAAGTCTTGGTGCTCACATGAGTGGTGTAGTTGTGGGACTGTAAGTTTCTTCCTCATCTAAAAACTCATTTTGGTGATTTGCCTTTGATTGTTCCTTATTCTCCACCTGTTTATGTGGTAGAATATTTTTCATTTTTATTTTTCGATATGTCCTCTTCATTTTTGTTGCCCTTGCTCGAGCTTGTCGACGCCTTAATATCCTCTAGTACTGTTTCTCATTGACATATATTGGTTCTTGCAATTGTTGCTTCCCTTCTTCCATTTTCAAACCCTTTATAGCCGAACCCTCTGTACTATTGATCCGATGAAATAAATGTGTAATAAAACCCTCCTTGCTCTGCAAACCCTCCACTGCAAACCCTTGCTGATAATAAAACCTTCTGCCGCAAACCCCTATAACGAATGTATTTCTTCTATCTACTTAAATTGTTTTATAAATCGAAAGAGGACGAAAAATGTGCTTACCCTATGAAATAGATGTTTAATACAATAATATACCGTAAACCCTCCTTGCTCTGCAAAAACTCTTTGCCACAAACCCTTTAATTTTTTTATGCTGATATTTCTTATCTGGTTCAGTGTACAGTTTGAATCTTCTCCGTTCTATCGGATCTGCTTTAGTATCCCCGTGCTCTGCTTCAGTCCTGCTTAAGTCAATTTATCAATTACATTTCTTCATCTTCATGATAGAAGCTAAATTTAATGGATATTTTCATCATTCTAAATTCACTTTCATAGATAGATTTAATCTTCTATTTCATGCTTAGAGTAGGATTTAATGCAAGATAAAACTTGTTTAAAATCCACTTAATCAAGGAAGATAAAATCTACCTTAAAATCATTCAAGATATAAGGAATTAAGGCACTACATCGTGGTCATATGAGGGCCAATTCACATTTGCTTTTATTTGCTTTCATAAACAATCATTAACATAGCATGGTAAAATAAACCAACATATGCCCCTCATTTATAGTTACTTACAATCACTAAGGTGTTCTTAGCATTGAATTGATATATTTTTATTGAGATTACTAATACATATGTGGAAATGCTAATATAGCAGAGACCTTAGAGAAGTCATTTTGTCTTACTTCTTTGCAAGAGAGGGTTTTGGGATCAAAACTCTAAGGGAGAGTGTGATTTCACAATTGGGTAAAATTACCACTCAACACCTAGCATTTATATTTTGTAAATAATCTTAGTGTAATTTATTCTTGAATGCTCTACTTTCATTTATGCCTAGATTTAGATAATTTTTAGCTTTACCATTAATTTACTATTATACAATCTTAGTTTAATAACTTTTGTTTATATTATATTAGTTCAAGTAATTATATGAGATATCCCCTTTTTCATGCAAATAACTCCTTCAACTTTAATCCCAAATCCAAACCCAAGGAAAGATCTAATGTGAAGCATAGTATTAAAGGAAAATTATCGAATCAAATATTTGGTAAACATTGTGTCAAGTACATGCAAGGATGCATCATCATCTCAAACACCGTCTGATTGGATAACCAAGATATGATGTGGATTGTTGCTTTAGAGCAAATGATGTGATTAAAAAATGAGGTGAAGGCTTGGTTGTATAGTAAGAAGGTAAAGAAAAAAGAGCACAGAAGGACAAGAGTTATAATTGGACATGGAGTAGGGCCTTGCACCTCTTTTTAAGGGAATAAGGCCAAACTAGAGCATGTTCATGTTGTTACTAAATAATCCATTCTCAGTCCTCATATCCAATGAGGTAGTGGGAGTGAGAGGAGTGTAATGGATGAGTCTTCAATACAAGACAAATAAACCTTTAGAATATTGCATGGAGAAGGAAAAATGTGAAAGAAGTAAAGATATCAATGACTAATTTTTGGTATTACTACAACATTCCCTTCAATTGTGCAAGTAACCCCTATTGGAAATCCCTAGTGAGGTTGGAAAAGGGGTTAAACTACTTTCAATACAAGATTTTAGTAGGCCATTGCTATAGGAGTGTGGTCTGAACATACATGCTCTTGTAGAAGAGCAAGAGAAGATATGGAGGAGAAAGGACTATAACATTCTCTTGAAATTCATGGACAAATGTGAGAAACCGCATGATCCTAAACTTTAAGGTGGATTAGGGTGGATCCATGGTCTTCTTAAAGTTAGTTAATACCTCATGAGATGTGAATAATGCATAGATGCTATTCAATTTGTTGGAGGTTATCATGCTAGAAGTAGAAGTAGAGAATATTGTCTAGGTAGTGATGAAAAATGCAACAACATATATATCTACGAGTAGACTTCTTGAGGAGAAGTACCCCTCTATTTTTTGGAGCCCATGCATTGCCCATTGCATTGACCTCATGCTTGAGGATATTGGTAAATTTACATGTGTGTTTATATAAAACCACACATGGGTGTTTAGCTCAATGAGGGAACATAATGATGGAGGGGACATTCTTTGCCCAGGGATCACCCAATTTGCATCAAATTTCATTGCCTTACAGAGTATTCTAATGACATCATCTACTTTGAAACACATGTTAATAAATAAGAAATAACATGTTTTATCTTTTCATTCAAAATAGGAGGGAGAGTGGGTCTAGAGGCAAGTTTTTGATGATTCATTTTAGGTGATCATGTAGAAAATTTTCAAGGTAATTGGCTATTCAAGTTTAAAATATTATTTTATACTTAAAAATTTTAGTATTTATTTTTCTAAACTTTTATTGTTCAATTGCAATGATAGAACTCTTGATAGGTGTTCTTTGTCTTGTAGATGGCAAAAAATTAGCAAATAATAGATAGAGCAAAACAGATGATTGAACACTACTACATTGTCAACCAACACAAATATAAATCAATTTACTATATTATTGATAAGACATGGGCGTTGACTTATTCATTCAACAGGGTACTTGAACCCCAAATTCTTTTACACTAGTAGTCCTAGCACCGATGAAGAGGTCTAGGGGGTTCTATACTTATGTAAAGGGGTTGATAGATGACTTTGCCAAACATTGCTTCATCCCTGTCAAGTTGTGAACCTATAAGGCCGCTCATGGAATCATGTTTTCATCCTCCTATAAAGAATCAAGGTCAACCTCATGAATAAGTAAAATACGAACTTTTATAGTTTAAACATTTTTCTTGTATTTTACATTTACAAGGACACAATTACAAATGTAAACTAATAATTTGAAAATATTTTTTTTTTTAGATTTATGATGGGAGGATTATGTTTCAAAAACACCCAATCTAAGGAGGATCATTCTATGCATCATAAATTGGCCTTTTAGTGCTTTTGGGTGTGAGCACAATTAGTATCTATTTGACACCAGCAAATGCAATAGTTTGACCTAGGAACGTCTCAATGACCTTGTTAGCCTTTTAGTGCTTTTGGGTGTGAGCACAATTAGTATCTATTGGACACCAACAAATGCAATAGGTTGACCTAGGAATGTCTCAATGACCTTGTCTTCATATAGTACAATCTTCGACTTTGCACTAGACAAATGGAGGTGAATGAGTCCTACGAGGTGATTGACTTGGATGAGCTAGATCCACTATTAGATTGGACTATCGGTCGAATTTTGAGTTTACTATAGAGAACATTGATGCACTAGAGTTTCCAAAGCCAAGTCTAACCAACTAGTTCAAGGGGGAAGAGGGAAAATAAAAGGTAGTTTATAAGCTGCTTTATATTTTGAATTTTGAATTTGTATAATGTATTTCATTGGATTTCATGATTAAGAACTGTAAACTTTTTTTTATGAATATCTAAAACAAAGTCAGCTTTTAGGTTCTCCAATTATTGTTTAAAATGTATTTTTTTTTTAATTAAAATATCATTATTTAAATGGTCCCATAAAACCAGTACACCGTTGATTTAAAAAAAATAGAATAATTTTAGAAAATTCATAGCCCCATAGATTTGAAGATTTTAAGCAGCTCCCGAAGGGAGGAGGTTGAAGCTTTAGAACATCCATCAAAAATATTTTGAGTCAAGTGGTAACATGCATATACTAAATAGTCGCTAAAGTTTCTCACAATCTTTAACAAATCCTTTTTGAATAGAAATCTGATAGACAATAAAGGACAATGTTTATGCAAAATATTATTAAAAAATCTGAACATCACCTATTGAACAAATGGCCTTATTATGCCCTTGATAGGTATCATAATAGGTATGGATGAATATCTATAGAACCAAATAATTTAAGGGCCCGATTGCCTTCCAAAGAAATTAGAAAAACCCATGAATAAAATTGGTTTTTGATACGTTCATGAAATTAAAACATCATATAATCATTCTGTTTCCTGTTTTTTTTTTTCAAATTGCTGCCTTCCTTTATCTTGTCAATAGTATGCAAAATATTCATCTCAAATACTTTCATGCATCATGAGTATTCAGCAAGATTCATAGAAATGAACCTAGACAGCCTGCAATTCAATCCATATGTCCTCAAAAGCCGTTATGATCAAATCATGGTGCTTTGGAGAATTCAAACTGAAGTAACAATATAAAAGCTCCTCTAAACCAGAATTGTTGATTTCCATATTGCTTTCCAAAATCATCTCCATCATGGAATCCCTGAAGTCCTTGTATGGATTGCAAGAATGCCTAACTATGGCCACAATAACTTCCCCATTTCTATTGGTGATCTCATGGGGCAGGCAGGCAGAAAAGACACTACCTCTTTCATCTTCCATTAATGCTCTCCTGGTATCCTCTTCCACAGTACACACAATCTCCTTATCCTCACACATGACATTCTCATATTCAAGGTCATGATCTTGAGCTTCCAATTCAGGCCTACATGTGGAGTCACTGCCATCATCTGTATTGCATTCAAGTTCTTCCTCAACCCATAACCCATTAGAGTCTTTTTTGTCATTCTCTTTGTAGAGATCCTCTTCCTCTTTAGATTCCTTGATTTCTAACAGAAGAAGCAGTGAACATATACTCTTAAAAAATGATTGCTGCCTGACATTGTCATCCCCTTCATTCCTATTACGATCCTTCTTAAATCTCTCATTTTCAGTCTTCAAGCTTGCTGATTCCTCACAGTTTCTCAAGCTCTCATACTTTCTGTTGAACCTCCATGAAAACCTCACAGAATGGAACAGGCTTAAACTTATTCTACCCATTCTAATACCAAAATAAAAAAAAATACAGCACCCAAGCTTTAATTCCTTGTTTTCAGCATGATCTCTATTCAAGGCATGATCTCCACAAAACTTTTCCCATGGAATTGGAATATCTCCATTTGTATACACAACACCAACATCACTTTGATTGAAGATACTATTATTAATTAGTAAAGGTCTATCCTACAAACGAGGAGGATAGGTTTCCATGTTAGGCCAATTAACTACTTACACATGCACAAAAAAAATGAGATAATAAAAGATAACGTTAACAAAAGCTGAAGTTTGTGTCAGCCAGACTAGAACGAAATCATGGTGATCGAAGATACCGAAAAATCATGCTTTATAGAATTTATGCCGGAGACAGTTAGAGACAATACCTCCTAACATTTATTACTTACATTGGTCCAACCTCTTGAAGAAATCGTGATTGAATCGACTTGCCATTCTTTTAAAATTAGCTGCATGTTGTAGGTTGTTGGTGGTAGCTTAGCTGTTTTTTTTAAATCCATTTAAATAAACTTACAAAATTTTATTTAAAAAAATTAAATAATTAAAAAATAAATATTTAATAAATAATTTTATTTATAAGACATATTGCAGTTTTTCATAAGTTTTAGTGATGAGTTGTTCTCGAACTTATCTTAACATACATATATCTTACACCAGTCAATCATCATAGCTCAAACCTAAACCTCCTCCCCAAAAGAGGATTTGTCTTCGCTTCGCACAGACATAGAGATGACATCTATTTGCAAAACCTCCCTAATTTAGAATTCAAGGTCGAGATTCATCTTCTTTCAACGTTGGGACAGGTCCTTTTTTTGAAGAGAAGGCTTAAGATAAACCAAAATCACATTTGTTTAAAAATTTAACTGAAGGTTTGAGATTATTGTTATATATTTTTAAAATATATAAATATAAAATATATTTTTTATAATTAATAAATATAATTTTTTATTATTTAAAAATATATAATTAAAATAATTATTTATAATGATAAATGGTTATAATTGTAATCGGAAGCCTCCAGCATATTCTTTGAATTTTCTTTGTCTAGGTGAGGGACCTAGAACAAAACTATAAAAGCAAACATGTAAAATGTATAAAAGCAAACATGTAAAATGTCGACAGGTAGTTGTCTTAGTGGTTAAGATGATGGTTGTTTTTAAGTGGTCTTGTGTTCAAACCCCTTAAGGGTGATTGTTGATGTAATTTGTAAACGTTCTCTTAAAAAAATTATGTATTAATTAATTTATTCAATATTAGAAAACTTTTTAACTCTTAAGGTTATAGCTTTATTGAGTTATGACTGGTCAATGATATGAGTTGTGGTTAATCTTCATGTAAGTTCACGAATGATATTGTATTATGGTTGGTATATACTATATGGGCCTATGTCATCTTATAATGATATTATTAATTAATATGATTGACATTTATTATATTATGAATGGTATTATACTTTTATTTATTTAATTATTTTTTATTAATTGAAGATTTTTTATACAATAAATGACAGAGTGTTGGTGTCTAAGAGAATCTTCTTATATTTTATGTTTTAATATTTTATTAATGATATGTTTTCTTTCATTTTTAGGTAAAGTTAATTTTGTCCATTCTTAAATATATTGCATAAATTTTACATGATATCAAAGTAGGTGTTATTTGATCTTGAAGTTTGGTTCTTGTACCTTCTAGCATTCTAAAGGAGTTATGTTTTTTTAGTGGTGTGATTTTGTATCTTCTAGCATTCTAAAGGAGTTATGTTTTTCTAGTGGTGTGATTGTGGAATGAGGATTTTTAGACTAACACTATCTTTCTTAAGATTTTCTAAAAACCTTATGTTTCCTTTCACTTCAATAGATATTTGGTTCATTTTATTTGTGAGAGTGGTGTTTCCTGCACAAACAACCACATCGTAAAGGTTTGGATCAAATTTTTAATGTTCATTAAAAATCAAAGCTTATCTTTTGGCATTTAAAAAAAAAAACTCATTTTTACCTCTTCAAATTTCTTATTGTTAGAATATAGATAAAGTATTTGACATCCATAAGATTGAAAATAATGTAAATATTGATAAGTAATCCTTAAAGGTTTGATGGATTTTTGGGCAAAATCTAATGCACTATAAATAAATCTAGATATAGAGTCCAAATAAGAGTTGTTTACTAGTTTCCTCACATAATATAGAGATTAAATGAAGTAGGATTAACTATTGTTTAATCTATCTTGTTAGTGTAGTGTAGTTGTGTGTGTGTGGGGTTGTGGGACTTGAGTGGTTTAAACCCAAACACTTTCCCATCTCTTTTACCATGGGGTAAGAAACTTAAAAGTGCAAATCCTTGGTCCCATTTTATGGGTCTCCTTCACCCCTATTAACATCGAGTTTGGGCATGTGTGGGGGGTTGGCCGCGGCCTATTCTCTAACCGGTTATGAGTGGAATTCCGCAATGTGTGGGGTTTCAGATTGGAATCCATTCACGTTAATCCCGTTAATACCTATCTATATAAAATATGTTTGTTCAAGTATATGATTATTAAGACTTGTCTTTAAAATAAAACTATACAAGCAAACAGGTCACAAAAATTTTGGGTCATCTTGCTTTTTTTTTTTAATTAAATCGTGGGTTTTTCCCTCTAAAGTTTCACAAACGTCCACTAAAATTATTATATGTATATACTAGTATTAATGGTCCCCATTTACTTCCAAGGACTTTCATAAGCCTTTGCATGTGACTTTCTTAGGTTTAATGACCCCTTCTTATAACTTATTACCATGATTTTTTTGTTATAATTTTCTCTCAATAGCATCTTAATCTCTTCTAGTCAAGCCTCTTGATGGATTTTCTTAGGTAGTTCAATCAATTTAAAGAACTTTCTTCCATACTAGTGGTTGACTGTTTGCCAACAAAATATTTCGGTTCAATTTTCTATGAGGATGATGGTGCACCTCACACCGATTCTCTTTGAGGAAGTAAGTAGTTGCTATGCATTTATCAAGAGTGGTTAGAAGTTATACTAGTAATTACCAGAATCAAACCTTTGATCAAAAGGAGATAATGATGACTAATTGTTAATTTTCCTATGTAGCAAAAAGAACAACTCTTATTTTATATTTAAAACCCTCCAACCACCTAGTAAGTGTCCCAAGTAATATGCACCTAACACCTCAATTTTAGAAACATCATTTTTATGCTTTTTACATTTAAATAAGATATAAATCTAACAAATTGATGCCATAAAATTAGATAAATTTTAATTAAGTTGACCTTTATAATATTATAAGACTTCTAACTCTTATTTTTGGTATTATTATAGTTTTGTTGAGATGTGGTTAATCTTCATGTGATTTCATGAATGGCATTGTATTATGGTTGTGTATATAGTGAATGGATCTATGTTCACCTTATAAGACTATACTTATATTAATGTTATTAACCAACATGATTGATATTGAGATTATTATATTATATTATAAAATGTACTTATACCCCTATTTACCTAACCATTTTCATCAATTGAAGATTCTTTTACTCATTTAGTGATAGAATATTGGTGTCTAAGGGAATCTTTTCATACTGTATGTTCCTCATTCTTTATCAATGATATGTTTTCTTTATTTGTTAGGTAATGTTAATATTGTTCATTCCTAAATATATTCCATAAGTTCTACATGATACAATAGTAGATGTGAGTCATTATTACTTGATTCTAATGTTTTGTTCTTGTCCCTTCTAGCATTTTAAAGGAGTTATATTTTTTTAGTGGAGTGATTATCAAATGAGAATTTTTGGACTGACATTGTCTTTCTTAGGACTTTCTTAAAAAACTATGTTTGCTTTCACTTCAATAGATATTTGATTCATTCTATTTGTGAGGGTAAGCTCCAAGGAAGTAGTGTTTCTTACAGGAGCAACTACAAAGCATAGGTTGGACTAAATTTTTAGGGTTCATTAAATATACAAGCTTATCTTTTGGGGTGTTATAAAATAATTAATCTTTATCTCTTTAAATTTCCTATTTCTAGAATACATATAAGGGTATTTGTTATCCATATTGAAAATAATGTTACACATTGATAGGTTATCCTTAAATATTGATGGATTTTTAGATAAAATCTAGCTCACTATAAAGAAATATAGATTTAGAATCCAAATAAGAGTTGTTTGCTAGTTCCCATAGCTCGCATAAAGCTAAAATTAAGAAGAATTGTTGGCCAAGAATTCGCCTTAGGTATAGAATGTTTCATCTATGCGACCTAGACCCGACCAACATTGAAAGGCCAAAAGGAAGAAATGCCTCCCGTGCCAATATTCAAAGAGGGTTGGTTCCCTTACTAACTACTTTTAGCTTGCAGATTTAGAGAACAAGAAAGGAATGAAAAATTACTAAAAGGAATGGGGAAAGGGTTGTAAGCTGATTGAGAAGGGGTGATGAATAAATATCAAGATCAATAATTTTACCTCAAACCAGTAGCATTTTACACAAAGAATCAAACAAAAACCGAAACCAAAATTCCTTGAACATGCAATTTTCAAGGATATTCCAACATTCACCCTTTACTTATAGCTAAATCTAGGAATAGAATTTAAAATTTTTGATAATGAAATGAGTTTAACAGAAATAAATGACAAAAAATCTACACATAGAAGTGGGTTAGAATCAGAGCCAAGAGTTCCTTGCATTCATAGCAGAGCTTGAGTTTACAAATATTTCAAGAAAATTTCCCATCATTCTTACATTGAACTTGCTAATTTTTATAGAGGATTCCGCCTCTAAAATATAAATGCTCAACTGCAATCCATTGATGTGGTAGGAAAGATATGATTCGGTAGTACTTCAAGAGTTATGAGGCATGGCAACATATAACTCTATTGCTGAAAACATTGCACCTCATTAACGCAGTTGGTAAGATTTATTGTCAGTACCACCTCAATGGAAAATATCGGATCCTAAAATCTTTGGATGTTAAATTTTGATCACCCTCATACCCATCGCCATTAAATAGATGAAAGCATACCCTATAAATTCAATTTAATTGCTAAAACAATGCTTTGGGGTGGTTTCACTAAAGGAAGATGTGACAGGGGAGTTTCGCTAAAGGAAGAGGTAACAGGGGAGGAGTTTCGCCACCTCTTTCAAGCGAAACATCAACCTAGAACTATGGGCCTCATGAGTCCTGCACTTGAAAAGTAGCCTAAAAAGGGCTTTTGGGAGAGGAAATCCCTAAAACAGCTCTCTGTTGGGATGAATCCATTAGTGGCATCCAGATTGCATTGAATTTGACCATGCTTTGTTGCCTGGGTGGCGTGGTGGCCAGTGCATGACTTTGAATAATTAAAAGATTATTTTAGGCTTTTCACCCTTTCTTGCAGTGATAAGAAGCTTCACTTTATAACATGTGAGAAATAAGTGGGTCCCACCTGATTTTCACTTTGTTGCAAGCCCAAAAGAGGCTTTCGGAGTGTCTCCTGCTCGAAACAATCTTTTCCATTAGTGGGGCCCTCCATGCACCTATTTCTAGACATCTTTCTTTCACCTAAGGCATAGCTTGAAATGGGTTTTTACCCTTTATATTGCCCGAAATGATCCCTTGTAGTCGTAGAGGGGCATTTGCTGGAATGTGGGTGTGAAACGCCTCAACGTTTTCACACACACGCCTATCACAAGGGGTGTTGAACATACCTTTTGCGTGAAAGAATTATTTTTGCAAAGGCTTGGAAAAACCTGGCCTTCGCAACATCAACATGATAAAATATAACCCAAAAAAATTTCTTATACGTCCAATGGAACTGATATATTTTTTATTTTTTGAATTGGAGGAAAAAGAAAACTTAGACAAAAAATTTGCAGTAGGAATTTTTATAGTGAGTTTCGAAGAAGAAGAAGCATTTTCTTTAAAACTAAACAAAAATTAGACTGTGGCACAGATGCCAAAATTTTTGGTGACTCACGGGAAATTGATCTCGCCTCAATGTGATGATCCCAAGCCTTTATCCTTCAGGCTCAGAGTCATCGTTGCTTTCTACTTCTTTGGAGTGCTTGTTTTCGGTACCTGCTTCTTCCTCCAACCTCTCTCTCTCTTCTTCTTCATATTGCTATTCTCGATGGTCTCCTTCCTTATCTTTGCCAATTTTACCTTGGTCGTTATCATTTTATCCTCTTCGTCCTTCCTCCTCTTGTTGCTGGAGGTGTGTCAATATCAGAGGGTGTTTGTAAATATATTTATAAACTATCTATGCCTCGACCCAAGCATCCAAAAGGAAAGGTGGACAGTTTTTGAGCTCCTTGACCATATATCAAAAATTTTCAACCTGATCTATGCTGTCGAAGGTAGCTCTTTGGCTAAGCTCCAATAAAGAGGTCTCTATCCGTGCATACTTTTTCATCAGGGGTATTACTTATTTTTCTACAATGTGGTCTCCCCAACCATCAATATCGAAGTTTTTATTAGCAAAAGCAACTCATATATCCTTTAACTCCCCATGGGATAAAACATTACCTTCATCGTCAATGAATATGAGAAATTCCATTTGCACGAGAGACTCAAAATGGAGTAATGAAGTAACCCTCTCCTGCTCAAACACATCCCACAATTTTTGAGCTTCTCTGGTCAATTCAAACTTTGTAAAATAAGATCACAGAGTGACCTTTGCAGTAGCCCAGGGTCGAGCCAATGGGATCATGGGAGTAACGTGGAGTTTTGTCTTTTCCAATTTTTTGATCTGCATGGTAATATCTAGTTGGTAGTCCATGTCTTCCTCGACAGCTTCGACAATCGACCTACGAAGGGCAACTGCCTTCTATACTTCCTGCATTAATATCAGAACTATGGCTATCTTGGAAGCCCTAGCCTAGAAATCGGTCAGGAAACTACAATGAATTTCTTTGACGCGTTCCTTAGTAAAGACAACCACCTACATCTCCTTTTCTATCAATTTGCCTTATAATTCCTGAATTTGGGTATTTAAAACTTGTACCTAACTCTCTGCCTAAATACGTGCCTTGAGGTGTTGTTCAGTTGTTTCTTTATATTTGCTCGACTCTTCTTCCAAATCGACTACGTATTACTGCCATCGTGCATATTCATATTGGGGCATCTCCAGTCTGGCTCTTGCTTGTGCTAGAGCTTCCTCTAGCTCTAAGTTCTTAGCTTCAAATTTGAATAAGTGCTCCTTATAGTGCTCCCCATGAAAGTAGATGGAGCCCATTTCTATCTAGATGTTGCCCATCTTATCCGTTGTGTTGATCATCCTCAAGTCCTCGGTAACTGCGTGGTAAGAATATTTTGTGGGCACCATCTCCCCTAGCGACTTCTGGACATTAGGTATTTTTCATACCTTATGGACCTCCATCCTCTCCGGTTCAAAGATGGCCCTTTTCTCTACCTGAGCAAGATCTAGCGCACCCTTTCTTGGAGGACCTCCAACTCTATTTCTAGTGGCTCTTGCACTTCAAAAAATATTGCATAGGGAAAAGAGCACGTTGAGGCTAGATTTTGGTGGATGGGATGGAAGCTGGCGAGGTAGCAACTATGCTCACTTTGGGAGATGCTAGGGTTTGTATAGTAGTGACTGAGGGTATAAGACTAGGTAGTAGAATATAAATAGACGTTGTCACTATGATGGAGGTCGACAGGGGTAAAGACCAGATAGGATCAAGGATGGTAATAGACATAGCGACAAAAGAAGAGATGCTAGTGGAGGGTCCAAGAAACGTAAATACGTTGGTGATAGTGACCAAAGAACTAAATGTCAAGGAAGTAGAGGGGATAGAGGGCGAAATAAAGAACTAGCAATCAATGACTAGGAGATTGGAGATAAAGAGGAAGACATAGGGATGTCGAATGGAGGTAGACTAGCAATAAGGGTTTTGATGTTTGATGAAATGGGTAACAGTCACTCAACTAAAATGGAAGGGATTAGAGAACACGTACTAGAGGGTTCAGATACCACCATATCTAAAGAGGTAAACTGTTGTGTAATTAGGCTCACCCTTCCTTCTCCTTCGTTTGAAGATTCTGTCTCAAGATCGATCAACTCTATCTCCTGGTTTGAATTCCCCTATTGCTCTAAAATAGGTACTTTAGGAACATTCACCTCCATGGTTGAAAAAGCTACAAAAGGGTTCATATTGGGTATTCTTGATGCATTGGTCCTAGGCTTTTTGGTGACATGAGAAGGCAAGGATGATGTGCTAGCACCTCTTTTAATTGGGGTACCTCGATCTTATAGGAGCAGTTGTTCACCTTTCTATTTAACAGGTGGATCTTTTGCAGTTGGTTGGCCCCTTTCTGATGCTACATCCTCTATTTGGCCAGGGCTCAAACAGATTCAAAGATCATGAATGATTCCAGGCTAGAAACTGCCTATGCATATTTTGTGCCATCTAGACCGAAGTGTTTGGTTGAGGGGGTAAACTAGTTGTGGTGCTGGAAGGACTTGGAGTTTGTGAAAATATATCGACTACTTGCGAGGATGTCTCGACTAATGGGATACTTGAGGGAACTACTCTAGGATGCTCTCCTAGAGTGACGATGTTAAGATCAAAGAACTCAACTGTATCTTCTATATTTCTAGCCTTCGATCTTGTGATCATGAGGGGGAGGCCTTTTAATCGGCTTCAAGATTTGAAGGCTTCTGGGTTTAGTTGAGTCACCAGATGTTTTGATTTAACTAGCAAAAATATGAACATCAAGTCTTAATACTCTTGGAGGTGGAACATTTGTGTCCCACAAGGCGTGTTAGAAACTGTTGGTCAAGAATCTATCTTAGGTATAGAATATTTCATCTATGTGCCCTAGATATGACCAATTTTAAAATGTTGAAAGGAAGAAATGCCTCCCATGCCAATCTATAGAGAGGGTTGGTTCCCTTACTAACTACTTTTAGCTTGTAGATTTAGAGAAAAAGAAAGGAATGGAAAATGACTGAAAGGAATGGGGAAAGTGTTGTAAGTTGATTGAGAAGGGGTGATGAACAGATAGCAAGATCAACAAATTTCATCTCAAACTAGTAGCATTTTACATAAAGAACCAAATAGAAACCGAAACCAAAATTCCTTGAATATGCAGTTTCCAGGGATATTCCAACATTTACCCTTTACCGATAGCTAAATCTAGGAATAGAATTAAACTTTTCGATAATGAAATGAGTTTAACAAAAATAAATGACAAAAAATCTACACATAGAAGTAGGTTAGAATCAGATCCAAGAGTTCCTTGTATTCATAGCAGAGATTGAGTTTACAAAGCTTTCAAGTAAATTACTCATTATTCTTACATTTAACTTGCTAGTTTTTATAGAGGATTTAACCTCTAAAACATAAATGCTCAATTGCAATCCATCACTATGGTAGGAAAGATCTAATTTGGTGGTACTTCAAGATTTATAAGGTATGGCAACATCTGACTCTATTGCTGGAAACATCGCATCTCATTAATGCGGTTGGTAAGATTTACTTTCGACATCGCCTCAATGGCAAAGATCAGATCCTAAGATATCTGGGTGTTAAATTTTGATCACCCTCACACCCATCGCCATTAAATAGATGAAAGCGCACCCTCTAAATTCAATTTCATTGTTAAAACAGTGTTTTGGGGTGGTTTCACTAAAGGGAGAGGCGACAGGGGAGTTTTGTTGAATGGAGAGCTGTCAGGGAAGTTTCACCACCTCTTTCAAGTGAAATGCCAACCTAGAACTATGGGACTCATGAGTGCTACGCTCAAAAAGTAGCCTAAAAGGGGCTTTCTGGAGATGAAATCCCCAAAACAACTCTTTGTTGGGATGAATCCATTGGTGCCACATAGATTGCATTGACTTTGACCATGTTTTGTTGCCTGGGTGGCGTGGTGACCAGTGTGCGACTTTGAATAATTACAATATTATTTTAGGCTTTTTGTCCTTTCTTGCAGTGAGAAGGATCTTTGCTTTATAATCGACGTGAAAGAGTTGGGCCCCACGTGAGTTTTGCTTTGTTGCAAGCTCGAAAGGGGCTTTCAGAGTGCCTCCCGCCCGAAACAATCTCTTCCATTAGTGGGGCCCTCCACGTGCCTATTTATAGACATCTTTCTTTTGCCTACAGCATAGCCTAAAAGGGGTTTTCATCCTTTATATTGCCTGAAACAATCCCTTGTAGCCGTAGAGGGGCCTTTGCTGGAATGCGGGCGCAAAATGCCTCAACGTTTTCACACGCGTGCCTATCGCAAGGGCTGTTGAACATACCTTATGCGTGAAATAATTCTTGCTATGAAGGCTTGGCAAAACCTGGCCTTCGCAGCATCAACATGATAAAATATAACCTAGAAAATTTTCTTACACACCTAACATAAATGATCTTTTTTTATTTTTTGAATTGGAGGAAAAAAACTTAGACATAAAATTTACAATAGGAATTTTTACGGTGAGTTTCGAATAAGAAGAAGCATTTTCTTTAAAACTTGAACAAAATTTTACAAAAAATTGAATGTGGCAAAGATGCCAACAAGAATTAACTATTGTTTCATATTCTAGATAACAATTATATAGGACTAATCATCAAAACTTACAATAGTTAATTAATTTACAATAGCTCGCATAAAGCTAAAATTAAGGAGAATTAACTATTGTTTTGTATTCTAGATAACAATTGTATAGGATCAATCATCAAAACTTACAAAATATGGTTAGGTTTTCTAAAATTCCACAAAGATATGTTGGTCCTAGTTCAATATTTTCTAAATTTATTTATTTTAAACTTCTTTAGTAATACCTACTAATGCATACCCTCCTCCAAAATTTTATATTTTTTGAATTTAAAATAGAGTGGAAAAATATTTTGATATATTTCAATTTTCTTTGGTTATTGAATTGTAATATATCTCATATTCTTAGAATAGGCTCATGGCATAGTAGTTGAATTTAATTGGATGTAACATGTATAAGTTTAATATTTTTCATGATGTTTGTGAAGGATGATGGAGGCATATTAATATTCCTATCATCTTTAGTTACTTTTGTTGTAATCCATGGATGGTATTGTCACCCAAACAATATCATAAAAATTTTGACAAAATAATGTGAAGATTTTAATTTTTTTTCCAAGTTCTCATTTTTGCTTCCATTGCAAGAAAATGGAAGGATGGTCATTCTAATTATGATAATGCTTTTGTAAGTAATAGGTGTAGATTTTGAGCCCTCACCCCCTTGGGACATACCAAATTACTTGGTTTTAGGGGCTTGGGTCTTTTTTGTCCTTTGTGAAATGGTATATTTTTTCTTTGAAGGAGATTATGGATATACCATTTATACAATGGACACCATTTGCCTATAAAGCAAGGATGTAAGTGGTTTACCTATCTTTCCTAGTCCAAGTCATCTATGCCTAGGAGGTCAATTGTTCAAGCCTTACCTCCTTTGCAAAGATAGAAATGTGTGTTGTGATTGCTTTTATATATTTTTATCTTGATTGGTTGTTCATGGTCAATGTGGCACCACTATTAGATGATATGGCATGAAAATATGTTGAAAATAAAATATTCTTCCTATTTATATGTCCATGTGTCCAATCAATGAATGCAATTTATAATTTTCTCATTCACTCATTTGTACATATCACTATTCTTAATTTTTTTTGGAGAATACAAGTTAGAAATCTAAATAGATCTTGCAAGGTGGAAAAATCATGTGATTTAGAGAGATTCAAATTTAAAACTTAATTTTGTTTGGTAGCAAAGTTGGTTGTATATAAGATATCTCTTGGAGCTTATTTATCTATTGAATTGTGGAAAGGTCTAACTTCTAATTGTGCCCATAATTCCATTTCAAATTTTGAAAGAAATAAAATTATATCTCCTGGAACTAATGGATTTAGTCTATCTCCCACCAATCTTACTAAACTAATCTAATATAAATACTAAAAAGTAAATTTAAAAATTTTAGGATGTAAGAGATTGAATTAAAATGCATGAAATAAAATATGGTCCTTACCATAGCAAGACTAGTGTATGATTAAATAACACAATTTTTTTTTTAATAATATTAGTGTTCTCCAATACATATAAAATAAAAATAATAGAAGAAATATACAAGCAGAAAGTCAAAGATCAATGCCATAATTACTTTGCATTTCTTAATTCAAAAGGATAATGCCACATTTGGAGAGCAAATATCATGCAAAATATTTCTTTTATTCTAAAATGAACTTAAGAGTACAATATTAAATCCACAAAGTGTAGCTCTAAATCCTTCAAATGGCCAAAAGACTTTAAAATGGATCACCTAACTCCTATTTGTAGGAAATTATCCACCTAAGGAGTTATTAAAAGTAAAATAAATTATACTCTTAATTAAAACACTAATTTTTGGGCATCTTTAGCAAAATGATGCACTACTATATGTGAAATTCTTCTAAAATATACCTCTAAACCACTTAGTAGTCTTATAACTTTTATTTGGCACTATATAGTGATATAATATCACTTTCTCGAAAGTTTCTTTAAAATTCACACTCTGTATCGCTTGCTCTGAAAACTAGCAATTCAGTTATTTCAAAAGGATTGTTTATTACTTGCAAAATAGTGATTCACTAATCTAGAATGACTTGCACCTTTTGGATGGACACAACCTTTTATTGAATTATACTATTTGGATGAATCAATATTTCTATAGCTAGTTTTTTATATTCTTTAAAATATTCAAAGGCCCAAAAATATGTTTTTTGGGATACAAAATTGTGACTTCTTGTTTTTCATGGCCCTTATTTATTAGGAATCCAAAGGCAATATCCAAGATATTATGTTTCTAAGTAATTCTTGATATATCAAACTCAATCACTAAGATATTCTCAATCCTACCTTTATTATTGGAAATAAAGTCTACAAAATTTGAATTGTCTCATTATAAATTTATAAAATTATCGAATCTCCTAGCTCTGTTAGTAATAGGATCAATAGCACCTACCAATCTACATCACTTGGTAGCTCTAGACTATCAACATCTCTACTCCTCCAACATGCTTCTCATATTATATCTTGAATAGCCCTTCTTTTTTCCTTATGATCCCTTTGATATTTTGTAGTAGTGATTCTAGTTTGACAACTTTTCCAAAAGAAGTATTGCTTTCTGCATTGCTCTTCTCCTCACTAAAAATTATCTCTATTTGCTCATTTTCAATAAGTCCTTCCCTATTATTGAAGATGTATGAAAGCTTGAAACCTACTAGTCATTGCATTTCTATTATCATCTTTTATAAGGGTGACTTTAAATAATCATGAGTGTTTTTACATTCTTGTAGTCTCCTTTGGATGTCTAGAATTAAAGTTTGAGTGTTAAGAAATTTTGACTTAAAAGGAGTCTAATGGATCTTACTTATATGTATAATTTTTTTTTTTTAGGTAAAAGAAGGGTTTTGAGAGGGACCCATAACCCGAAATGAGGGTTTTGATAGGATCCCACAACCATTACAATAAGCTCCTATCGAAGAAAAACAACCAATGATCCCAAAAGAGATGACCAGAAGCTCTAGATGGAGAAAAATCAATAACCCCTTACAAAAAGTATAACAATAAAGTCACCAAGGGTTACAAACTGAAAGCTCTAGAAGGGGAACAACACCACACCCATCTAATGAGAACAAACAAAAAACATCCCATTCAAATATAAATTTGAAAATTAAGAATCCAAACGAGCGAGAACTGAAAGAACCTCCTATGAAAAGTACAACAATAAAGTCATCATAGGTTACAAACTGAAAGCTCTTGATGGAACCACACCCATAAATGAGAACAAAATTAAACATCTCACTCAAAATTAAATTTAAAATTAAGGACCCAAATGAGCAAGAAGAACTTCCTGACGAACAGAAAACCAACATCGAAAATCGGGAAACAAACCCTTGCAATGGAAACCCTTACTTGTATGTGTAATATTATGAGATATGGGTATCATACAATTTGAGTATTGAGAATTTCTAGCTGAAAAGGAGTCCAATAAGTTTTTTTATGTGGGTGAGATATAAATATCATAAAATTTAAGTTAAAAATTTTAGGCCCGAATAAATTTTATTTGTTTGGGTATTATAACAAAGTATGAATATCATAAATATTGAAATAAAAAAGTCTAGTGAGTTTTATTTTTTTAGGTATCATGATAAGAAATGTGTATCATAGGTATAGCTTAATTTTTTACTTAAAAGAGTCCAATAATTTTATTTACATGGTTGTTATAATAAGATATAAATATTATGATGTAATATTTTGATATATATTTGTTTTACTTTAATATAATTAATAAAAAATAATTTAAAAATATCGAGCATAAGTTAAAAGTGAGCCAAGAGTGAGACCCACTAGGTAACATGGAAGGAAAGTGATATTTGAAATCCCTAATGGGAAGTTAGAATTAACTACTTAGAAGTATGGATGCCTAAGTTGGAGATAGGAAGAGGAGCAAATATATGCCAAGTTTGATCAAGGGAACAAATGTTACACCATGAGATGATCAAGCATGATATAATGGTTCTTAAGTAGAGGTTTAATATGTAAGTTCCATGGATACTAGTCAAGATTTTTCGAGATTCAAAATTAGATCAAGTGGAAGAGGGGATTGTATTCACATTGCATTATGACTTTTCTTCCTAAAGGAATTTTGTCTCATCATCTTTTCCAGTTCAAAAATTGGAGATAAAATAATGAGTGGTGGACCATGGTTTAGGGGGAGATATGTCATTTATTCAAGACCATGGAGTGAGAATTTTTTTGTCAAGATAGAAAGTATTAAAAATATTCTATTGTGGGTTAGGAATTTTGGACTTATATATCAGTCTATCAATAAGGGTGTTTTGAAGAATATTAGAAATACCCTAGGAAAATTCATCAAGGAGGGACCAACTACTAAGGAGCGAAAGCATGCTATATATATTTTTTATATTAGGTAAGAGAAGGGGTTTTAAAGGATCCCCAAACCTAATACAAATGGGACTGAGAAAGAGCATGATACAATGCAACATTCTCAAGGAAAATAATCCTTAAGCATAAAAATATAATCAAGAAAAAAAAAAAAAACACCAAAAGAAAAAAAACCATAAGAAAAAAATATAATTAGAAAAAAAAAGATATAAAACCAGTACCAAAAATCCCTAGAAGAAAAACAAAAGTGGGGAAAAATTGGTTGCAACACCCAAAGGGAGATCACAAGATACAATAGAGAAGCTTGTTGCCCAATGGGGAGACCCTTGCATCCATAGTTACTTAGGAATTGGTGAATCCAAATGCAACTTTCATCTCTCTATGAGTAAATCGATGAGCCATAGAAACCAGTACTCTGACAAAATAGGGGAACCAACTTTCTAACTTACAACTAGGTAAACCAAGCCTCGCATCCCTTAAATCAAAGGAACACCAAAGGTTAGCCGTAGATTTCCATGAACTACACTTCAACAAGGTGTTGAGGATGAGTCTAGTAATGTGGTGCCTTGGATAAGGAGAACACTTTATCCCCAAGTAGAGTTGACAAAACCCCAACCAAGATAACCATGAATCTGTTTGTGTCTTGGGGTTGCAAACAAGGCTCGATTCCCAAGCTTGGGTGAGAAGAAAAAAGCATTATCGGTGCCATGCCAAGTAATAAGTGTTTCTTCCCTTAGCATGAGTCAAGGAGCTAGCAGCATAATCAATAGGAGGATACCTTGAAACTTGGTAATCATCTTGGCACTACCAGAAGGGGTATGGGTGGTAATAATCCATGAGCAAAGAGGTAGTGGTCTGACTCACCCTCACATTGTAGGAACACACCCACCTATGCCACTAAAATAGGATGTGATACCTTGAGAAGAAAAGGCTCCTAGTCATTTGGCACCTGTTGTACACGAGGCACCTATAGGTGGCATCGAATCCCTACCAACAAAAAAAATCAAAAAATAAGAGGCTCCCAAAGTATATAAAATATCCCCCCTGGCCTCCCATCCTCCAATAACTAGTGCCCACACCTAACCATGATCATTCACAATTAAATTATGAAGGCTCTTAGAAAAATTTATCATCCAATCTGTAAGGTCTTGTTGTGATAGCCCAATATTTGCCATCAGGTCCATCACTTTATTTCCTTCACAAAAAATGTGCTAAATTTGAGCCTCAGATCTTGAGTGGAATATTTTGATTACTTTTGCAATAATATTTACTATCTTCTAGTGTGGGGTGCTAGACTTCTTGACTAGATTAACAATATTTAAAGAATCCCCCTCCACTATAACTTTACTAAAATCCAAGTATTCCACCAATAAGAGGACTTAAAGGAGTGTTCTAGCTTCCACAAAATGGGAGGTCTAGATGGAAATATTTTTGGAAAAGGTACCTAGCAGATCTCCTTTATCATTTCTAAGTTAACCACCTACCGCAACAAGGTTTGGGTTCCCCTTAGAAGCATCGTCGAAGTTGAGTTTAACCCAACCCATAGGGGGAGGGGACCAAAAAATTGAGGATCTTGAGGAGGGAGGAGGTGGGTCATTAGACATAGTTTGTTGAGGAAAACCAAGCATGAGCTCCACCGAGGCTTCATCAAGGAGCCCTTCATTCAAATCCGGGAAACAAGAGGTCACATTCTCCACTGATGCCCCAATCACTCTACTAAAAATAGATTCAGGATCATGCTTGGAGTTATTTAAGGCTCTTTTATTACACTCCTATCAAATTCTCTAAAACAAATATGGGACCAAGAAGGTCCAAAATTTAATCAGTCCAGGAGATTTAAAAGGTGATGTCCACTACAAGCAAACCTCCAAAATAGAATTTGGCAAGACCCAATGAACTCCAAGGAACAAAATAATATGGGCTATCATTGTAGTGGATAAGGAACAATGGAAGAACAGGTGGAGGCATGATTCTTCAGCAACCTCGTAGATATAACACTTGTTGGGTAAATTCATACCCCTCCTATGAAGATTCTCAAGAGTGAGATATCTATTTTGGATGGCCATCCAATAAAATACATTTACTTTGGGGATCAAATTATTCATCTAAACTTTACTAGGTAGATACCATTGAGGGGAATTAGAGTCGATGAAGAGGTAGGTTGACTTGACTAAAAACAAGCCCTAACTTTCTCCTTTTCAAATGAGAGAGTCCTTGGTTTCATGAGTTTTTAAAACCTAGAGCTTAAGTAAATTTGAGATGGTGATCCAAGCATCTGCTTCCTCCCTATTGCAATTAGAGGTGTGGGTTGATTTCCAAATTCTCTTACCCCCCACACTTGTAATAAAATCCTCTACTTTAGACCAATCAAGCTTATGGGTTAGAGGTTCGATCGGTGACAGGTTGGTATCCTAGATTAGTGGATGCTCGAGGAGCCATGAATCCTACCAGAAGTCAATGGATTTACCATTCCCCACAATCTGTTAGTCTCATAATGATACTGATAGGGGGGGTGAATCAGTGTAGCTCTTTTAAAACTTAAATCTTCAACTCTTAAAGCCGAAACAATGAAAACTTGAAACCAAATAAAGCAAGTATAACAAGAGAACATCACACAACACAAGATGTACCGAGGTTCACCGATTTGGCTACATCCTCAAAATGACTGTTTGGACTCCCATCCAAATCCAGCCTTTGCAAAGCACCAACTTTACAATCAATTTACCAAGCACCCACTGGAAGGAGCACCAACCCCCGATTTATCCGCACCAACAAAGGAGCACCAACCCCTGATTTATCTGCACCAACAGAAAGGAGCACCAACCCCTAATTTATCTGCACCAATAGAAAGGAGCACCAACTTCTTATGGCCTCTTTGAATGGCGTATTTAAAACCTCTAAAAAAATTTTGTTTCTCCTTCCATGACTGTTCGTTTTCTCCTTCCATGACTGTTCGTTTTCTCCTTCCATGACTTTTCTCCCCTTGTGCATGCATGTGTTTTGGTTTCCAAAAAGGCTTTTCATTTCTATTTTGTGGCCCTTCATTTCCTTTTCTCCACATGGGCATGCGTCCGCTTCTTTCCATGTGTAACGACCATCTTAGATGATTTCAAATCATTAAAGATTCCTTATGTAACGTTTTGTCTTATTCATTGAATTTTGTCCTTATGTGACAAATTACCTTATTCAATCTTTGATTTATTCCTTATAGGTCCACGTCACTATGCAGTCTTCGCTTCACTATCCTGGTGTTCATCACTAATATCAAACGCACTGTCAACTACTCGTTCCTTTGGCAAAAATGCAACATGTCACGATATCGCGACACTTTTTTTTCTCTTCGTTCTCTTTTTTTGAAAAATGCAACATGTCGGATATCGTGACACTTTTTTTCTTGCTCTTTCTTTTTTTGACGCGAAATGCAACATGTCGCGATATCGTGACACTTTTTTTTCTTGTTCTTTCTCTTCTCTTTTGGTCGTGAAAATGCAACATGTCGCGATATCGTGACACTTTTTCTTTTTTTCTTTCTCTTCTCTTTTGGTCGCAAAATGCAACATGTCGCGATATCGCGACACTTTTTTTCCTTGTTCTTTCTCTTTGCTTTGGACCGTGAAAATGCAACATGTCGCGATATCGCGACACTTTTTTTCTTTGCGGTGTTTTGCTTTTTCTTTGATCTTTAGCATATGGGCCACTTCGGTCTTCTTGGAAAATATGCAAAAAGGTGGGTCCCCAATTTTGGGGTACGTTGTGGAGCAGCCACAACATGACGATTTTTTCAACTTTGCACAAACAACCTGTAACAACTTCACCCAAACATCAAAAACATCCTCATAAGCATTTAACATCAGTACATACTCCGAATAACCTCTGAACTCCTATCCACCGCATCAACCGATCTATCTGACTGTGTTGACAACAATGACAATATTGTCGCTGCACCTTGCTCAACAATCTCCCCTTTGGAATTGTTGGCAACACACGTGCAATTTCCTGTAACTCTTCTCCCCCTTTGACAACAATACCAAAGGGTTGCTGCAAACTCCCCCGAGTCCATGCACAACATTCTCATGCAAAAATTATTACACTTAGCAAAAATCACAAACATGAGCAAAAAGATAAACAAATACACAAATGCTCCCCCCGAGAATGTGGTCCCGATAGCTAGTCAATTCTTGGGAAGCGTGACCACTCCCAATTTATTGCGAAGGTACTCAAAGACTTCCTTGGGCAACGGTTTCATGAAGATATCCGCTACTTTCTCGTTGTTGGAACAAAATCCAACTTAACCTCACCTTTCGCAACTTTCTCCTTCAAAAAGTGATACCGGATAGCAATATGTTTTGTGCGAGAATGCATAACCGGATTCTTTGAGATGTTAATGGCACCGGTGTTATCACACTTAACTGAAATTGGCTCACCGAAGTTAATACCAAGATCTTTCAGGGTTTGTTTCATCCATAATACCTGCGTACAACACGTTGTCACTGCAATATATTCTGCCTCTATTGTGGATAAGGAGACTGACTCTTGTTTCTTACTGTGCCACACGACCAACTCCGTCTCCAAGATAGAATGCAGCTCCACTGGTACTCTTTTTTTCATCTACACATCCTGCCCAATCTGCATCTGAATACGCAATAAGGGTGAAGTCCTTACCTTTCGGATACCATAACCCATACTCCATAGTACCCTTGAGGTACCGAAGAATCCTCTTCACTCCTGTCACATGAGTCTCCTTGGGACTAGCCCGAAATCGTGCTACCATGCATACCGCCCGCAAAATATCTCGGTCCGGTAGCCGTCAAGTACAGTAAGCTCCCAATCATAGATCTGTACATGGTTTGATCAACATGTGGAGATTTGTCATCCTTGCTCAACTTGCAACTCGTCGTCATGGGAGTGCTAACCGGCTTACAATCCTCCATTGTGAACTTTTTTAGCATCTCTTTCACATATTTAATTTGAGAAATAAATATGCCCTTCTCATTTTGATTAACTTGCAACCCGAGGAAATACGAAAGTTCACCAATCATTGACATTTCAAATTCTTTCTGCATCTTATTTGCTAAATCTTTACACGACTCATCTTTGTCGCCGCCAAATATGATATCATCTACGTATACAACAAGAACAATAAGATGGCCATTTTCTATTTTGACATACAAATTACTATCCACCATACCTTTCTTGAACCCTTGTTGAGTAAGATAGTTGTCTAGCCTTGCATACCATGCTCGAGGTGCCTGCTTTAAGCCATATAATGCTTTCTTCAACTTGCAAACCAAGTTGGGATCATCACCAAGTTGGAAACCATATGGCTGCTCAATATAAACCTCTTCTTCAAGTTTCCCATTCAAAAATGCTGATTTCACATCCATTTGATAAACTTTGAAATTCTTGTAAACCGCTAAAGCCAGAAACATTCTAATTGCCTCTAGTCTAGCCACAGGTGCAAAGGTTTCCTCAAAGTCAATACCTTCAACTTGTGCATAGCCTTTACATACCAATCTTGCTTTATTCCCGACTACCTGTCCGTCTTCATTCAATTTGTTTCGAAAGACCCATTTAGTACCGATTATATTTTTATTTGCAGGTCTTGGTACTAACTCCCAAGTTTTGTTTTTCTCGATCTGATCTAATTCTTCATTTATTGCCTTCATCCAACTTTCATCTTTGCTTGCGTCAGCAACATTTTTGGGCTCAATGCTGGATAATAGAGAGTAGTTACTTACTACTCTTCTTCTTGTCTGAACACCAACTGTGGGGTCTCCAATTATTTGCTCTCTAGGATGATCTTTCTACCAGCTGCTTGTTTTGAATTTCTTATTTTCTTCCACTTCTGAATCACTGTTTGAATCATCTGAGTCAATTTTTTGTTTCTTTTCCGTTTCCTTTTCCTCATCTCCTTCAATAACCTCTTCATAAATTGGGTAGTTCTCTTCATAGCTAATTACTCATTCCCTACCTTCATCAACTTTAACATCGGCACTATCCACAATTTTCCTTAGCCTCTTGTTGTAGCATTTGTAAGCTTTGCTTTTTGACGAATAGCCAAGAAAAATACCTTCATCCGCTCTATCTTCAAACTTACCAAGGTTTTCTTCAGCTTCTTTTGATGTAACACTTGCCGCCAAAAACTTTAAAGTATCTTATTGTTGCCTTTTTACCGAACCACAACTCATAAGGAGTTTTGCTTTCATGCATCCTCAACATGCACCTATTTTGGATGTATACCATAGTATGGACCGCCTCTTTCCAAAATCTGTCTGCTACTTTGCTCTCAGTCAACATAGTCCGTGCCATTTCCTGCACTGTCCTATTCTTTCTTTCTACCACACCATTCTGCTGAGGTGTCCTGGTCGCTAAAAACTGTCTCCTAATACCATATTTTTCATAGTACTCTGTAAAATCCTCTGAAATGAACTCTCCTCCTCTATCTGATCTTAAACATTTAATCCTTTTTCCTGTTTGATTCTCAACTTGGTTTTTGAAAACCTTGAACATCTCAAAAGCTTCTGATTTATGCTTCAAAAATAGTACCCATGTCATCCTGGAATAGTCATCTATACACAACATAAAATATTTGTCACCATTTATGCTTTGCGTTCTCATGGGTCCACATAAATCGAGATGTATTAGTTCCAAAGGTTTGCTTGTGTAGTACTCTTTTGTTTTAAATGAGACTCTAGTTTGCTTCCCCTTTTGGCATGAAGCACAAATGCTATTTGATGGTTTTCCAATGGTGGGAATATCTCTCACCGCCTTTTTTGAGCTGATTTTTACTAGATTGTCAAAACCGATATGACCGAGCCTCTTGTGCCACAACCAATTTTCTTCTTCCCATCCAATCAAGCAAGCTCCTTCTGAAGTCTCTGAGAGAGTGTACAAGTTGCCATATGTCCTCGATCCAGCTTGCTATCAACTTTCCACTCGTTTGCTTTTCTCGACTTCACAACCCTCGCTTCTTAAAAATCACTTCATGACCTCTATCACAAATCCGACTTACGCTCAACAAGTTATGCTTCGGACCAACCACAAACAAGACTTCTTTTGACTTGATTTTTCCATCACCGATCTTAACCGAACCTTTGCCAACTATCTTAGCTCCATCATTATTTCCAAATTTTACCGAACCACCTTCATATTGTCAGTAACTTCTCAAATTTTTGTTTGTCACCTGTCATATGACTCGGAGCATCCACTATCAAGTATCCATGGTGCAGATTTATTCTGTGCTTTAAATGTTGTTTGTACGATCAGGAATTCCTTTTCTTCCTTAGATCGCTCTTTTGGTCTCTTGTTTTGACTTTTCTTTTTCAAGTAGCTTGTGCATGTTTTTCGAGAAATTTTCTATTTTGTCTCATTCCATTTGGTTGAAATTTTCTTCCCCGAAATTGATTTGATGCAAATGTACTTCGACAATTTCTTGCAATGTGCCCAAAATTATGACAGTTATAACATTCTACCGCATAATCCATCAAAGGTGAAAAAACATTTCTACTGGTAAAATTCCTTGGTCCTACATTATACTTGCAATCTGAAATCTTATGTCCATAACCATTGCATTTAAAACAGTAACCAGAAAAGAGATGATTGAACCCGGGTGATGGTCTTTGCCATGTTGTCGTAGGAGCCATAAATCTTCTTCTTCTTTGATGTGTGACATTGGTGAATCCATCATTGTCAATTCTCCTTTCGTGCCTTGCATTATTGCTTTCTTTTGCATGAGTCAATTTTTCTTGATCAACCTGTTTCTTATCTTCATTCTTTATGGATTCTTCATTTATGGCCTTTGATCCATTTGATGATTCTCCTTCGTCAAAGCCCAAACCAAATTTGATGCCTGTAGTCTTTTGGTTATTTATGATCTTATCCAACCTTCATAGAACTTTCTTCATGTTTGTGATAACAACTAATTTTACGATTCATCTCTTCTATCCGCATCCTTAAACCAACAGTCTCTTCTTCTAGCTTGCTGCAATAATCTATTTTCATGGTTATTTGCACTTCGAGATCTTCAGATATTTTCTTGGATTCTTCTATCTCGTACTTTCAAACTCGGTTATGATTTCATTTGCATCCTCAAGCTTTCTTGAAATTTTCTTATTCTTTTTTCTTTCTATCTTCAATTCATCCAGAGCCGCAATTAGTTCCTCTTCCAAATTTACTTCGCATCAATTTCTTCTTCATCACATTCCTCGTTCTTTTTCTATTTTTTCTTCTTTGAGTGCCATGAAAAGAGCTTCACCTATTTTCTTTTCAGAATCCTCATCGAAGCTATCTTCTGATGAACTGACATTCTTGGAGATGAAACTTTTCTTCTTGAAGTTGCCTTTTCTAAAATTTGTTTTTTTCTTCCAATCACTTCTTTCTTGGTGCGATCCTTCATCACTTTTGTTCTTCTCATTAAGTGGACATTTAGCTGCAAAATGCCCAACGCCTCCACAATTGAAACATTTAAATGGTAACTTTCCTCCGTATTTTCCTTTTCCCCTTTTTAGTTTTCGAACAAAGTTTGCTTCCATTTCATCTCGATGTCTCTTCTTCCTCGGATTCTTGTTTTGCTTTCATATTTTTATGGGCTTTAAAAGCAGTTTCTCTGTCTGTGGGTTTAGATTTTCCTATTCTCATCTCATATGCAATCAAAGAACCATGCATCTCATCCATACTAAAAGAATTTAGATCTTTAGCTTCTTCTATAGCTGAAACTTTAGAATCAAATCTTTGGGGAAGAGATCTTAATACCTTTTTCACGATGACAGAATCTTTGATTTCCTCGTCGAGTCCTCTAATCGCATTAATGACTTCATTAACTCTTAGCATATATGCCTCTATGTTCTCATCGTCATTCATCTTTAATACTTCGAACCGAGCTCGATGTGTTTGTAACTTGGCCTCCTTGATCTTAACGTCTCCTTCATGAATGCTCCTCACTTTGTCCCATATTTCTTTTGCCATTTTACAACTCATAATCTTTACCAGCTTCACCGTCCACTAATCCGCACATGATAGCATTCTTTTCTTTTGAGTCATTCTCAAACACTTTCTTACCGACAGTATCAGTTGGAGTAGTGGCAGGTATTGTGTAACCACTATCTACCGAATCCCAAATGTCGTATCCCAAAGCACAAAGATATGTCCGCATCCCGAGTCTCCAAAATGCGTAATTAGTTTCATCAAACAATGGTGCTTTGTTTGATGAGAAGCCTTCACCACCTCGCCATTGTGTCACTTCCAAGATCACCCTAGCCGGTTAAGCTTGTTCAGGAACCTCGCTCTGATACCAATTGTTAGTCTCACAATGACACTGAGAGGGGGGTGAATCAATGTAGCTCTTTTAAAACTTAAATCTTCAACTCTTAAAGCCGAAACAATGAAAACTTGAAACCAAATAAAGCAAGTATAACAAGAGAACATCACACAACACAAGATGTACCGAGGTTCACCGATTTGGCTACATCCTCAAAATGACTAGTTTGGACTCCCATCCAAATCCAGCCTTTGCAAAGCACCAACTTTACAATCAATTTACCAAAGACCCACCTGGAAGGAGCACCAACCCCTGATTTATCTGCACCAACAGAAAGGAGCACCAACCCCTGATTTATCTGCACCAATAGAAAGGAGCACCAACCCCTAATTTATCTGCACCAACAGAAAGGAGCACCAACATCTTATGGCCTCTTTGAATGGCGTATTTAAAACCTCTAAAAATTTTTTGTTTCTCCTTCCATGACTGTTCGTTTTCTCCTTCCCTTGTGCATGCATGTGTTTTGGTTTCCAAAAAGGCTTTTCATTTCTATTTTGTGGCCCTTCGTTTCCTTTTCTCCACATGGGCATGCGTCCGCTTCTTTCCATGTGTAACGACCATCTTAGATGATTTCAAATCATTAAAGATTCCTTATGTAACGTTTTGTCTTATTCATTGAATTTTGTCCTTATGTGACAAATTACCTTATTCAATCTTTGATTTATTCCTTATAGGTCCACGTCACTATGCAGCCTTTTAGTTTCACTATCCCGGTGTTCATCACTAATATCAGACGCACTGTCAACTACTCTGTTCCTTTGGCAAAAATGCAACATGTCGCGATATCGTGACACTTTTGTTTCTCTCGTTCTCTTTTTTGAGTGAAATGCAACATGTTGCGATATCGCGACACTTTTTCTCTTTCTCTCTTTCTCTTCTCTTTGGGTCGTGAAAATGCAACATGTCGCGATATCGCGACACTTTTTCCCTTCTTGCTCTTTCTCTTTCTCTTTGGACCGCGAAAATGCAACATGTCGCGATATCGCGACACTTTTTTTCTTGTTCTTTCTCTTCTCTTTGACCGTGAAAATGCAACATGTCCATATCGCGCCTTTTTTCTCCTTGCTCTTTCTCTTTCTTTGGACCTGAAAATGCAACATGTCGCGATATCGCGACACTTTTTTTCTTTGCGGTGTTTTGCTTTTTCTTTGATCTTTAGCATATGGGCCACTTCGGTCTTCTTGGAAAATATGCAAAAAGGTGGGTCCCCAATTTTGGGGTACGTTGTGGAGCAGCCACAACATGACGATTTTTTCAACTTTGCACAAACAACCTCGTAACAACTTCACCCAAACATCAAAAACATCCTCATAAGCATTTAACATCACCGTACATACTCTGAATAACCTCTGAACTCCTGTCCACTGCATCAACCGATCTATCTGACTGTGTTGACAACAATGACAATACTGTCGCTGCACCTTGCTCAACACAATCCATCAAGTGCCAAGAGCTAGATCTAATCTAAATTTACACAGGCTTTGCCAAAGGTGGACCCCTCTTGGGGAAGGGGATCAGTGAGCAAACTCTTCAAGTGGACCAAATACTTAGTTGTGATGATTTTCACCCAGTCAAAATTATGATTATTCAAAATTTTCCAGCCTTGCTTTAGGATTAGGGCTTCATTCATCAAATGGATGTTATGTAGGCCTAACCCACATTTTTATTTTCTCGTACAGGCTTGATTCCAAGAGACCAAGTGGAACTTCTTGTGATCTTGAGGTCTCACCCATGGAAAGGTTTTTTTAATCCTTTCTAATTTGATCAAAGCTTTCATAGTTAATTTAAAAATAGACATAAAATATATCGAAATGCTTTGTAATATAGTTTTAACCAAAAGAATTTTACCTGCTTGACTGAGCAATTTCCATTTCCAATTGGTAAGACGTTGCTGCATCCTTTAGATCATCGGGTCCTATAAACACTCCTTCATTCTACCTATGAAAAGAGGTAAGCCCAAATAGGTGGTAGGGAAGTCAGCAACTCTACAACCAAGGATATCTACAATATTTTTCTACCGAGGTTGGGGGATATTCAAAAAAAACAATAGGCTTTTAGAAAGATTGATTCTCTAACCAACCACATTTTCATAGGCAGATAAAATGGACTTCACCTCTCTGGCTTGGACAATTGAAGCAATAAATGATAAGAGTGTGTCATCTATGAACTGGTGGTGGGATAAGGAGTCCAAGGAAAGGGCTAGATTGATACCTTTAATCACAGGATTACGAAAGAAGGATCTCCCCAATGCCTCAGCCATGAGAATAAAGAGTTATATGTTGCTATGGATATTTCAAATCCTTTACCACAATCCATTAGGATTAAATCTAAATGAAGAGAATAGGATGAAGTGGATAGTAAAAATATTACATTTTTGATGTCAAATTACTATGAGATTGGACACATGGCAAGAGATTGCAAAGTGAAAACAATGAAAAAAGACATAAAATTCTAGTCATGAGATAAAATTCAAGATAAATCAAGGAAATCATATTGTAATAAAAGTTGGACTAGATCAAGGAGATTTCACTCCAAATGAATAGGAAAAGAAAGAAGAAACAAAGAAAGATATAAAGAGGTGAAAAAGTACATTGTGCAAGTTCAACTTTAGAAGGAATTAAAGGTGCAAAGGAATATGTGGAGGAAATTTTTTAAAGTAAATATGATAGAAGAGATCAAGTTTATTCCAGGTAAATTATCTTAATTTTTGTCTAGTATAGATTCCTCTCTTCTCAATAGAAATGGAAATAGTGTAGAGGTTATCCCTTACACTTTAGGGTTTCAAGAGCAACACAATAAGAAAATGAGGATGAGTAATGTAATTGTGATAAAGGAGTGTCTTTGCACTTTAGGTTTTCTAGGTCAACATAAAAAGGAAAGTGTTTTTGAGGTTATTCCTTGCACTTTAAATCCTTCAAAACAAGACAAACCCATAGATGATAAGTCTCACTATGAGAAATATACAAAAATTGAAGAGATTTATGGATATGAAAGTGTTGGTGGGATTAGAAAAAAGGTAATAAAACCAAATAAGCAAAAACAAAGAGAAAAAGAATCTCATAGGTATATTAATATGGGAAAACAAAAGCAAATACCACAAGTGGTAACAAGAAGTGGGTCAAAACCACAAATAAAAAGTGATGATAAAAATGATATCTTGGAATATTAGGGGCATGAATAAGACCCATACAAAATTAAGTATTAAGAAATTGATAACTTGTCATAGACAAAATATTAATAGAAATAGAAATTGAGTTGCAAATATTTTAGCCATTTGTAGTGTTGATTTACATCTTGGCAAAATTTAAATTTTAGAAAGCAATTGGATGAGTGAGGTTTTATTTCTTAATATCAAGGAGTTGATTGTGGAAACATAATAGTTTGAGGAAGATGAAAAATATCTTTGATAGAAAGGCAAATGAAGAATATCTTTGATTGAAAAACAAGTTCAATATGATTTAATTAACTTGATAGCAATATAATGAGAATAATATTGGTTTTGGATTATTTTAATGGGAGTGACCCCCAATAGCAACCATACATAACTTAATAATAATAATAATTATTATTAAAATATATGAATATCATAAGTAATATAAAAAGGAGTCTATAGTAAGTAGAGGGAGCGAGTGCAAGCTAAGAGCAAGGTGGAAGTGTTAGTAAGAAGCAAAAATCATGAGTAGGAAGTATGAAGCAAAGTGTTATCAAGGAGCAAGTACCACTTCTCTTGTTCTATATCTTAGGAGAAATTCAAAAAGTAAAGGATTTATATGAAGAAAATCTAGATAACATGGTAACAAAGTCATTTTTTTAAGTCCTTACTAGAAGTAAGGATTCCCTAGATGGAAGTAAGGATGCCTTAGGTGGAAGTATGGATGCCCTATTTAGTGGTAAAAAAAAGAGCAAGTCTATGAAAAATACTATCCAAGTAGCAGATACTACATCAAAGGTGATTATTAGGGATGAGATGAATAATCATGATATAATGGTTCTAAAAACTAGATGGTTAATATGTAAGTTCTATAGATATTGGCCAAGTTTTTTGAGATTCAAAATTGGATCAAGTGAAAGTGGGGATTGAATTCAATCTACTCCATGACTTTTCTTTCGAAAGGATTTTTTTTCTCATTATCTTTTCTAGTTTTAGAAATAAGGGATAAAATTATGGATGGAGTTCCTTGGTTTAGGGGTAAAGATGCATTATATTTAAGACCATGAAGTGAGAATTTTTGTATGAAGACAAAAACTATTAAAAGGCTTATGGTGTGGATTAGGCTTTTTGGACTTTCTTATCAACTCATCAATAAGGAGGTTTTGAAGAATATTGTTAATACTCTAAGTGATTTTATCTAAGAGGGAACAAATACTAAGGAGAGAAGGCATGTTGGATACACTTGAATATGTGTTGCCATGGATATTTTAAAACCTTTATCATAGTCCATTAGGATTAAATCTAAGGCAAGAGAATGATTATGAAAACATTGCATTCTAATGTCACAAATGTCATGAAATCAAACACATGACAAGAGATTGTAAATTAAAAATTATGGAGAAAGAGATGGAAATTTTGGGCATGAGGAAAACTTTAATGTATAACAAGGAGCTTGTATCATAGGAGAAGTGGGGTCAAATCAAGGATTTTCCACTTCTAATAAAGTGGTAAGAAAAATCCTTGTGTGTCATTAAATAACAAAGGCTATTATAGTTCACTCAAATAAACCATTAGAAGAAAAAATGACACAAGGTATGAAGAAGTACAATGTGCAAGTTTAAATATAGAAGGATTCAAAGGTGTGAAGGAAGATGGAAAGGCAAATTTTAAAGCAAAGGAAGATGGGGAGATAAATTTTAAAGCAAATAAGGCCAATGAGGTCAAGGTTAATATAGGGTTTCAAAAGCAACACAATAAAGAAAAGCATGTGTAGGACATCCAAGGAAATTTAGGATTTTAAATGAAGCATAAGAAAGTAATGACTATGGAGGATCATCCATGCACTTTTAAGGTTTTTAGAACAACATAAAGAAGAAAGTGTTTATGAGGCTATTCCTTGCATTTCACATTCTTTAGGGCAACATAAAAATTTAGAAGATAAATCTCATTATGGACAATATGAAATGAGAGTGTTAGTGGGAACATGAAAAGGATAGGAAGGTCATCAAAGCATGAAAAAAGAGAAAAAATAAACTCAAAGGGATATTGATTTATGAATCCAAATAAAAATATCATAGGTGTTAACAAGAAGTGGGGTTAAACCCACTAAAAAAAAAAAAAGTGATGATGATGAAAATGATACCATTGAATATTAGGGGTGTGAATAAGACCCCTAAAAAAGAGTTATTAAAGAATTAATATGTTGTTATAGTCCTAAGATTATTTAATAAAATAAATAAAATTAAGTAGTGAGGAATGTAAAGATGATTTTAAAAATATTTGGAATATGAGTGATTGTCTAGTAGTTTCTTCTATAGGAGCCTCATGCAATATTGCAACAATATGGGACAAATGCAAATGGGATGGGTAATTGTTAGAAGCAAAAATTAAATGGGTTGCTAGACTATTTTATAGGAAAGAGAAAAACATCAAAGTTAGGTTTATAAATGTATATGATCCAACTATATTTACTTGTGAAATATGTTAGAAGGACCTCAACATACTTTTATCAAACACAATGAATGATTCGTTGTAATCTATGGATTCTTGGGGGTGATTTCAACATCATTTTATCTCCTTTGGAAATGAAGGGTGGTATTCTAGGATGGTCTAAATCAATATAATATTTTGCTTCATTTTTCAATTCAATAAGATCTTAGGATGTCAGTCCTTCAAGTTTTTGATATGAATGGGAAAATAGATGCATTGGGAAACGCTAAAAATTGAATTCAAGCTCAAAAACTTACAAGAGATAGTAGAAACCAATGGAATGTATTATTATTCTTATATGAGAGAAAAACAACTACTTTTTAGTTATCATAATGCATTGAAAAAGGAATCATATTGGTTCCAAAAATCTAAGGAGAAATGGCTCAAGAAAGGAGATAGAAATACAAAAAAAAAGCATGTTACGACAAAAACAAAATTTTCTTTTCATTACATAAAAAATATTTTAACTATGGATGGAAGAAATATTGAGGAAGAAGAAGATATAAGAAAGGAAGCAATTAATTATTTCAAAAATATTTTGTTAGATACTAGGAAAGATAATGAGCCATAGGATAAGCTTGTGCAAAATATTACATCAATTATCACACAAGGACAAAATAATAATTTGATGAAGATATCTATGGAGGAGCTACATGAAGTAATTTTCTCTTTCCATCCTAACAAGACACCTAGCCCTAATGGATTTCCTGCAATTTTTTTTTCTGGGTGGTCGGCCCCCCTTGTGTTGCAATTTTATTTCAAAAATTTTGGGATTTATTGAAGATTGATATATTAGTTGTAGTTAAAGAGGTTTGGAAAAGGAAGGGTATAATATTTGTTATGTCACTTTTATTACATCAATTCCCAAGAAATGCAAGATAAAATATTTTGATAAATTTCATCCAATAAGACTTTATAATATGATTTATAAGATTATTTAGAAAATTATGCCAAACAAGTTGAAAGGTATTCTAGATTTTGTTATCTCAAAGGAACAATGTGGTTTTGTTCATGGTAAAAAATTCTTGATGGTATAAATATTACACAAGAGGTCATACATTCTCTTCATTCCATTGCTATAAAGGGACCTTGTGAAAATCATTTAGAAAGATAATGGTTTCCCTTGTCTAAATTGCTATAAAATTTCTTAAGTTAAGTTATTAAACATGGCAAGAAGGCTACAACTCATACAAACTACATCACATAGGTGGAGACTATTTGGAGATCAAGGAAATAATTGAGCAAAAGAATTATTTAAAAAATACATAGGTTCTGTTGAGTGGTGTTTTCACCCGATTGTGAGAGCACACTCTCCGGTAGGATCTGAGTCCAAAAATCCTCTGCTTGCAAAGAAAATAACTTTCTCCAAGGTTCCTGTTATGCTTAAATAATGTTGTTCAAATGAAATGCCAGGAATATCTTAGGGTTTGCAAGTGGATGTTAACAAGGGGCACTGATGGTTTATCTAATTTGAATTTACAATGGACTCAAAGTGAATAATTGTACTTTAATCTTGGATTTTGATGGATTTTCAATTATTAATTTGGATACAGTAATTAAACCGCAAAAAATAAAGCAAGGGTTTGAAAAATAAAGAAAAGTAAATGAAGAGAAACTAAACTACAATCAGAATGCTGCCATCAATTCGATGAAACCGAAGATACTGAGGTTTTATGCATGCAACCTAATCTAATGAACCTACAAACTCGCACAATCCAAATAAATTAGGTGCTGGTTTCTAGGGTTTCTACTGTAATTCCAGACTTAGGCATTCGCATGAAGCAACCAAGCACACTTGCATTAAACTTCACCTAAAAGCCTCATAAATCTGGAATGAAAGATAAAACATTAAATCATGCATGCACAAAATGACTCCTTCTTTCTCATCAATGAGATGCCAATACTCTGTATTTTATATTAAATGATATGTCAATTACATTCAAAGAATGTTCCAGGCATAAATATTCCAGAACAAAAAAGAAGGAAATTGCCCAAGTGCAGGCCCATAATAGCACGAAGCTCTTGTCTCTGCAACTCTGCAATCGGCAATTTCCAACCCTTCCTTCAATCTGCGCTTCTGGATTTATCCTGTCTAGCGTGGCTCTTCGATTCTCCCCGGTCGCTTCGCTTCACCTTCCCCGCATGTGACCTTTCGAATTCCCACCTTTTCCTTGTCTTTATTCCATGTTTAACGCCAAAACGCCTAAAATCCTCCGCCGCATGTAACGCTTCCGCAAACCCGACACCCGCATGCCACGTGTCACACGCTCTCTGCGCCTTCTGTAACGCCACTCTATGAAAATCCCGACAAAAACCGCATGCCGCCCGTTCACCTTCTTGGCCGCGAAAACGCGACATGTCGCGAAATCGCGACATGTCGCGATATCGCTACACTCTTCCCGGCCGTACATCCTCGGCAGCATCTTGTCGCGATATCGCGACCATTTTTGCTTTTGAACCTTCTTTCCACAAACTGTAGCGAGATCGCTACCATTTCTCCGTCGGGCTTCCTTCTCACCAAGCTGTAGCGAAATCGCTACCATCTCTCCGTCGGGCTTCCTTGGCAACTTTACGTCGTGACATCGCGACCATTATCACTCTCTTGCCTTCTTTCGACAAACCGTCGCGATATCGCTACCGCCTTTATCCCCGAACCTGCTTGCCACAAACTGATCGCGATATCGCTACCGCTTTTCTTTTCCGTACGCCTTGGCAAAACCTGTCGTGATATCGTGACGTTTTTCACCCTGACCTTCATGCCGTCGTCGCGATATCGCTACCGCTTTTCTTCGTATGCCTTCGAAACACGTCGCGATATCGCGACCATTTTCTTTCCGTACGCTTTGCCAAAACACTTCGCGATATCGCGACCATTTTCTCCGTCCGTACGCTTTGCCAAAACACGTCGCGAAATCGTGACACTTTTCATCATCCGTACGCTTCGAAAACACGTCATGAAATCGTGACCATTTTCATTCTTTTCCAACGGCATGTCGCGATTTCGCGACACCATTTCTTTTCTTCTCAACGACATGTCGCGATTTCGCGACACCATTTCTTTTCTTCTCAACGACATGTCACGATTTCGCGACAACTTTCAATTTTTCTTTTCTCTCCTCTTCGGCAGCGATGGAGCTACATGTCACGATTTCGCGACAACTTTCCCGTTTCCAGCAGTGATGGCGCGACATGTCACGATTTCGCGACACTTTCAACACTTAGGCATTTTTTCCTCTTTTCTTCAATTTTAGCATCTGGGTCACCGAGATTCTTCTCTGCAAGCCTTGCAAAAAGGTGGGTCCCCAATTTTGGGGTGTGTTGTGGATCAACCACAACAAATGGCGACTTTGCTGTCAAATGCTCTTGAGCATTTTAGTAAGAACCCAACCTGAAACATATCACAAACTCGCAAATATATGTTAGCACATAAGCAAAATAACAAATGCCCAAAGATCAAAAGTACATGAATCATCATAATCATCAAGTATTAGCTCAATGTGTGCAATGTGCTTTCATTCCCTATCGTTTGAAATTGATCAACATTCCATTATCAGTTTTGCATGAATGCATATATGGGATGGTGAATGATTTGTGTACCCTAATGAATGTGCAAGGAGATTTGCTTCCATAAAAGGCATGGTCCTTCTTCTATTACTATGTACAAGCATTCAAGATTGCCAAACCCTCTTAGGATCCACTAATTCATTACCTTATTGTATCCCAAAGTTGGTTATGAGTCCCTACTATCTAGAACCCATGTGCAAGTGAATGTGAAATCAGAACTTTGGGGAATCAGACTCCCAACCAACCGAGATGAGAGTTTAACCTTATCCTTACTATTCTCGATTTAGAGTTCATTACCTCACTTTAAGCAAAATAATTAAACCAAGTTATGGAAGAAATGGTCATGCTAGTCTAACCCTCTAGACAATCACTGGTCTTGTTTTTTAGGCAAGACATGATGCCATGCATGGGCATATCTAACCCCACAATCCAAAACTTATCTCCATTTCTTTGGACCTTGGGGATGACTACCCATCCCTTGCAGAGGACAAGTAGTACGATCCTTACAATCCAAAATAAATATGAGATGGGAAAAATTTATTTATTATTATTATTTTTTTACTTCTTGGACCTTGGGGATGACTACCCATCCTGGCTAGGGACATGTAGTACGATCCTTACAATCCAAACTTTAGATGAAAGGAAAATATTAATTTTGTTACTTAGACCTTGGGGATGACTACCCATCCTTTGTAGAGGACAAATAGTACGATCCTTACAATCCAAGACTGATTATGAAATGAGACATAAGAGCTTTGGGGAATCAGATTCTCAACCAACCGAGATGAGAATTTATACCCTATCCTTACTACTCCATGTGGGTCAAATCAAAGCTTTGGGGAATTGGATCCTCAACCTAAGTTTGATGAGGATTTAACCCTATCCTTACTACTCTGATTTTAGACTTTAAGCTCTATGGAAGTGGTCAAAACCACTGCTTTAAGGATCATGTTGCATAATAGGATAGACATGAATAACTTCTTTCGCCCAACCTTTTCCTCCAAGTTAGGTTTTGATCATTTTGCTCAAGATCCTTTTTAATGTATGAGACGTGCTTGGTTCTAGATATCTCAAGACTCGCTTTCCAACCTTAGGAGCTACTTACATATATGTTATAACACAACCCTAAGAGGATTTGACATACTTTAATGGCTTGTACCTAAGATGCATATGTAACTAAGATGAGATGTATGTAAGGTGAGATGGAACATGAATGCATTATTTCTTGAATTACAAATGGAATGAATTGTCATGCAAAACTGATTCTTTCATGCATCACAAAATCAAACAATATAACTTAAAAATGTTTTATGTTACTTGTGGAGCTTTTACAAGACAATTCCAATATTTCATATTCTCCTAACCTTAAGCATAAGTTGACATCTCAATTTTTTATTCTTTATTTATTTATTTTTATTTTTTTTATTTTTTATTTTTTTATTTTTTTTTTTATCAAAATTAACACACATGTCAATTGAAATCAAATCCATAACCAAAATCCTAGCTAGACTAACAATCCTAAACAATAAAAACAAAATCTGAAAATCCCCCACCAAAACCAAAAGAATAATATCAAAGTCTCACAACCTAAGGGCTAAAATAATGCTTTAAAATCTGCCCATTAACCGGTAGCATGAAATCTTCCCCTTCTAATGTTTTTAGCCTGAAGGTATTCTTCCCAAGAATCTCTCGAAATCTGATATGGACCCAACCAAAGACAATCAAACTTTTGATGATTCCCTTTTTCCTCATGTCTTTTGTCCCATAGTAATACCAAATCTGAAATTCTGAATGATTTAACTTTGGCCCTTCTCACAAACCATCTCTTGATAACTCGCTCGGTGTTTATTCATGTGATTCATGGCCTCTTCTCTCTTTTCATCAAGGTGCAACAACCGGCTCAACCTCGGCTTCAACTTGATCATCTCGTCCCCAAGTACTCTTGTATGAAATGTAAGGTCTCGCAACTTCAAATTTGTCTGGAAATATCGGGTCTTGCCCATAGACCAAATGATAGGGAGTATTCCCTATGGACTCTTTCACTGGTCCTATCTCGCCCAAAGGGCAAACTTTAGTTGGTCATGCCAGTCCCGAGGGTTCTTTTCCAAAGAACTTCTTAATAGTATTCAACAAATTCTTATTTGAAGACTCGGCCAACCCATTTCCTTGAGGATAGTAATTGGATGCAAACTTTAAGCTCACTTTGTTATCATATGCCCAATCTGCAAATTGTGTAGAAATAAAAGCTTTACCATTGTCACTGACAATAGAGTCGGGCATTCCAAATCTTGTTATAATCTGATCCTCAAGAAATTTAATCACAACATCTGTGGTGGCATGTTTAGTAGGAATCGCTTCTGTCCACCTTGTACAGTAGTCCGTAGCTGTCAAAATGAATTTATGAGAATCAAAAGAATTTGGGTTAATAACCCCGATGAAATCTAGTCCCCACTGTGCAAACGGTCTCATTTCGACTACAGGCTGCAACGGCATGGCTGCATTTCTTTCTCTATTTGCAGCCACTTGACAGATGTGACAAGATCGTACATGGGTATGCGCATCCTTGAAAATATGTGGCCAGTAGTATCCTGCTCTCAAGATTTGATGTGCCGTAGCATTGGCCGCACCATGACCAGTTCCATGTTTCCCGTGAAATTCCCGCAACACCCCGGCAGCCTTCTTCTTTGTTCAAGCACCTCATGTAGATACCTTCATGATTCTTCCCGTAAAGCACACCAGATTTTATCAGTATAATTGATAGATTTAAGCCTTAAGGCTCTTCTTCGTGTTGAATTCAGATTAGAAGGACACTTACCACCAATAAAAATTGCACAATATCAACATACCAGCTCGTCCTTAGCCATGTATTCTCGTATTTGAGCATTGACCTGTTATTTGCGGATTACTTTCTGTGATCGCCTTCGCCAGTCCCTGTCCTCGAACTAGTTTCATTGGTTGGATTTCGAGATCAAATTCTTGGATGGTTGAAATCCACTTTCCTCTCTTCTCACCTAGTTCATTCTATAAAAACATGGTCTTGACAACAGAATCGGGCACGATGGCGATAATTCTGTTGTGCACGATGTAGTGCCTAAATTTTTTCACAGTTTTAAAAAGTGCGTACATTTGCTTATCAAGGATTGAATACCTTAATTGAGCGTCTTTCAGAGGGGCACTTAAAAATGCAATGGGTTTTTCGGCACTATCCTCACCTTTTTGGGTTAAGACACTCGCAAAGGAGTGTTCTGATGCAAAAGCATAAATATAAAAAGGCTTGGAGTAGTCTGGGCTTATAAGGACAGGGGCTCTGGAAATGGCATCTTTGATATTCTTGAAAGCCACTCTACTTTCCTCGTTCCATTTTACATCCACATCTTTCTTGAGCATCTCGGTTCGTAGGTTTGGCTATCTCAAAGAAAGCTAGAGATAAACTTCCTCACAAAATTGACTTGCCCAAAGAAAGATCTCAGCTTCTTTTTACCGCTTCGGGAGAGGTAGGTTTTGGATAGCTTGTATCCTTTCTCGGGTCGATGGATATGCCCTCTTTTGAAATGATGTGACCCAACAATTTCCCTTCGTTACTCCGAAAATGCACTTTTTGGGATTTAAGGAAATTCCATGTTCTCTCGCATCTTTGAAGCACTTTCTTCAAATCTTTAACATGATCCTCTCTCTTCTTCGAGAAAACTGGGATATCATCCACATACACGATGATGCATTTGCCTATTAGCCCTTTGAATGCGTAATCCATGGCGCGTTGAAAAGTTGCACCAACATTTAACAGTCCGAACGACATTCTCTTATATGCAAATGTCCCCCACTTGGTAGTGAAGGCTATTTTCATCCCGTCATCCTGGATGTATAAGAACTTGGTTGTACCTCGAATATCCATCGAGAAAGGACATCATTTCAGATCCATTTACCATTTGCAGAATTTCATCGATTGATGGTAATGGATAATTATCTTTTTGAGAGGCTTTATTAAGATTTCAAAAATCTATGCACAGCCTAATCTCTCCACTCTTTTTCTTATCGGAACGAGGTTGGCCACCCAGGTTGAGTGCCTAACAGAAAAATGATTTTCGCTTCCAATAATATTTTAACCTCCTTTTCGATCAAAGGCTCCAATAGCGGGTTAACAACTCACTGTCTTTGCCTAAAAGGCTTGGAGTCTGGCTTCAAAGGGATGGTATGTGTGATAATGTTCTAGTTGTAAGTCTTCAGCTCATTGTAGTTCCAAGCAATACAATCTATGTAATGCTTCAATGCCTGTATTATATTGCTCCTTTCTTCCTCTCGTACATGCCTTTGCTATGTACACCTCCTTTGGATTGTCCGCACTCCCTAGATTAATTGAATCGCATGCATCTTTGGGGAGTGGGACTCTTTTTCTTTTCTTGTTCTTGCATTCCATGTCGAACATCTTTTCTAATGAAACCACGTCTTTAGGAATTTTGTTGGATTGATACGCAGCTTCACTTTCTTCTCGTTTCATCCCTGCCACCTTTGTTCCTCATCAATCACCTGATTTTCAAAAATACCCGAGTTTGTGACAAACTTGAAGATGTGCCTGTCACTTTCAAAAACCTGGAAATTCTTCACATTATCAGGTATTGATGGACAAGGAACCAGCTCAATGGAAAACTTTTTACATCTTTTTATATCCACCGGGTTTAACATGCCCACGACGACTGCAAGAGAGTCTGCTATTCGATTTCCTCTCCTAGAAATAAGGGCTATGTTGAATGCATCAAACTCCTCCATGAGGTCCATAACCCTAGTCCTATAAAGGCTCAGCCTTTTGTCGCGGCATGTATACTGGTCCTTTGATTTGCTTGACAACCAACTCGTAATCTCCCAAAACCTTCAAGCATTTAACATGTTTGCTCAATGCTAGACGTAAACCATAGATCAATGCTTCGTATTCTCGCCACATTGTTTGTGCAAGGAAATTGCAGTCCGTAGGCAGCCAATAATGGTTTACCTCCTGGACCAGTGAGCTCGACTCCAGCTCCTGCTCCCTGTCTAGACTTTGATCCATCAAACTTGAGCAACCACGTGTAATCCTTTTCCTCAGAAGAACCACCATGACACACTTCTTCTTTAAGCTCGTCAGCAGCTTTCTCAACATCAAGAGCATAGACCCCTAGGTCCTGCTTCATAAAACCGAACCTCATTCGGCTTGTTGAAATCCGTTATAATCTCCTTAAGCCTCGGTTCGTTTTCCACTCTGATTTGGTTTGCAATGCCCTTCCATGGCAGCCACATATGCGAGCAGTCTGTTGAAAAATAACCATTCAGAGTTTTCATCCAATCTCTCGCAAGTAACATTCCATACCTACTTGGGATGTTAACCACCAAAATGTCTACAACCTGCTGGACCCTGGGTTCAGAATTTAATTGAATCTTGACATCATATAAGGTCCCTACTACATTTACCTCCGAACGGTCCAATTGCAAGACCGTGCATTTGGATGAAACCGGTTGTAGACCAAGCATTTGACATATCTCCGTAGGCATGAGGTTGCTCGTGGCTCCCGTGTCCACCAAACAGCTTATGCAAGTTCTTACCCGCAATTCTCATAGTCAATAAGAATGGCAGGACATCCCTTCTCTCCTTTCGCAAAATCAGATGGGATTCAGCTCTTTTTTCCTTCCACATCGGATCAGGTGAGTTCAAAGCTCTTATCAACGCCTCCTTTTGACCAGGCAATTTAGTTACGTCCAGGAATGAAAGGCTAGATTTGGACTTCTTCATATCCTCCACTACGTCATAATTTGGTTTTTCGAATTTGACTGCCTTCTGGACGTCATTAGACATTTCTCTTCTGAGTGGAGGGGGAGGGTTGTTACTTGCCTTTGTATCTGGAGGAAGAATAGAATTGTTTGGAGGTGTTGATGAGGTTTTAGGGGCTTTAGATTTACTCCTCAAATGGTACCCATGAGTCCCCTTTCTAAAATCTCGAAAAGCTTGCACCTCCCGTTCCAAAACTTCGTCTTCTTCCTCCTCGCTTTCACCCTCTTGGTGATATACCGTTTCCATCACCATAATATTTTCATCTTGATGATACGATGGATCCTCATTTGATACCAGCTCCAAATCATCAACTTGTGCCTGAAGACAATGAGTGTATCTAGCAATCTCAGGACAATTCCTCTCATTGTGTTCTTTTGTGTTATGTAACCCGCACCCCCTTTCCCATGCCAAATCTGAAAGATTCAAAAGAGAATTGGATTGGCTAGGGCCTGCAGAAGCATCTAATTGATTAGCAATGGGAGCAGGAACTCCCCCATTGTTTGGCTTGGTGTTCCAAAGTGCCTCCCTCTATTGTTAAAATTCTGATTTGGGTGAGGGGCATGGGACTCATACTTCGCTGTTGAACCCTGTCATTGCTTAGTTTATGCACTAGTTTCTTGAGCTCTTCGACTTTCGAAAAAACATCCTTCGGTGGAATCATATTGTTGTTAACCCCCGTTGGATTCGCATAATTAATGGGGTCTTGATTCCACATTTGGGTCGGGTTCTGAGGAATTTGATTCCCATATGGATTGATACCTTGAATCGGGATTGGATTCGAAACAGGAACTATGGCTTGAGGATTGACTTGACTAGTTTCCTCGCGTAGTTGATTGACTCGTTCTGCAAAAATGCAGGAACAGTGGAATGGCCGTGATTGGTTGGATTGGAATGGGTGCATATGCGGGTGCCGGTGGATACGGCCACCGATATGGGAAGGCGTTCATACTTGGCATTTGTGGTGCCATGAGTTGATTTGCCTGGGGAGCTTGACCATATGGAGCACACTCGTCCCATCATAGGCATCTGGGTAAACCCGTAGCCTTGCGGTGTCAATTGCTGCTCAATAGTCATGGCTTCATTATAGGCCAAAGCCAACGTGGTGACCTGAGGATTGCGCCTTGCAAACATAGCTATCATGGGGTCCAATGCCCCAAAATATATCTGCAAAGCCACCGCGGGATCGATGGCAAAATGTCTAATTGCTCTATTATAGTTCTTTTGGAATCTCTGATTAAACATTCGGATTGGTTCCCCTTGGCCCCGCTTTGCATGTAATAAACTCGATTGTAAATAGTTGCGGGATCTAAGGGTGACCTAAATTGATTGACAAAGGCATTTTCCATTTGTGTCCAAGAGGTGATTGAACCAGCTTGGCAAGCATATATACCATTCATATGCTATTGGATCCAAGCTCATGGGGAAAAGTCTACAGTGCTACATCTTCATGCTGAACTTGCAGCCTAATTAAAACATCCCTATAGGCTTGGATATGTTCTTCTCACTGTTCTTAGGCCATCCGGCTTGTATTTAGGCAGAAATATTTCAATTTTCTTGGGGATTTCATGGATATCCCCGGCAATATTCAAAGGAGTATTGTTAGCTCCATACCAAGGAGCCACTGGAGCTTGAGCCATTTGACTCGTAATTGATGTAGACAGACCTACAATAGCAGTAGAAATATTACTAACTATAGGCACACTAGGGGCAACGGATATTACTGGCGTAGGTCCACTCGACGTTCCTAGAGAAAACAGGTCTTTTGCGACTGGTGTGCTTACGACTTGCTTGGATTTACCCTTGGGAGTACCAGGAAGGTCATGAAAAATGGTTTCTCCGGTTGTTTGAGACCCGGTCGCAATACGGCGTGGTGGGTCCAAACTCGCTCGAGGAAACCCTCGGCTATTTCGAAGAAAACCTGCAACAAAAACAAAAATAGTGTTGCAGTTTAGCCGTAAATGATTTCAAAATTAAATCAAAAACAAAATATTCAGATATGAAAATCAAAATAGATAAACCAATTCGGCCCTCCTTCTAGCGCCAATCTGTTGAGTGGTGTTTTCACCCGATTGTGAAAGCACACTCTCCGGTAGGATCTGAGTCCAAAAATCCTCTGCTTGCAAAGAAAATAACTTTCTCCAAGGTTCCTGTTATGCTTAAATAATGTTGTTCAAATGAAATGCCAGGAATATCTTAGGGTTTGCAAGTGGATGTTAACAAGGGGCACTGATGGTTTATTTAATTTGAATTTACAGTGGACTCAAAGTGAATAATTGTACTTTAATCTTGGATTTTGATGGATTTTCAATTATTAATTTGGATACAGTAATTAAACTGTAAGAAAATAAAGTAAGGGTTTGAAAAATAAAGAAAAGTAAATGAAGAGAAACTAAACTACAGTCAATGCTGCCATCAATTCGATGAAACCGAAGATAATGAGGTTTTATGCATGCAACCTAATCTAATGAACCTGCAAACTCGCACAATCCAAATAAATTAGGTGCTGGTTTCTAGGGTTTCTACTGTAATTCCGGATTTAGGCATTCGCATGAAGCAACCAAGCACACTTGCATTAAACTTCACCTAAAAGCCTTAAAAATCTGGAATGAAAGATAAAACATTAAATCATGCATGCACAAAATGACTCCTTCTTTCTCATCAATGAGATGCCAATACTCTGTATTTTATATTAAATGATATGTCAATTACATTCAAAGAATGTTCCAGGCATAAATATTCCAGAACAAAAAAGAAGGAAATTGCCCAAGTGCAAGCCCAGAATAGCACGAAGCTCTTGTCTCTGCAACTCTGCAATCGACAATTTCCAACCCTTCCTTCAATCTGCGCTTCTGGATTTATCCTGTCTAGCGTGGCTCTTCGATTCTCCCTGGTCGCTTCGCTTCACCTTCCTGCATGTGACCTTTCGAATTCCCACCTTTTCCTTGTCTTTATTCCATGTTTAATGCCAAAATGCCTAAAATCCTTCGCTGCATGTAACGCTTCTGTAGACCTGACACCTGCATGCCACGTGTCACACGCTCTCTGCGCCTTCTGTAATGCCATTCTATGAAAATCCCGACAAAAACTGCATGCCGCCTGTTCACCTTCTTGGCCGCGAAATCGCGACATGTCGCGATATCGCTACACTCTTCCCGACCGTACATCCTCGGCAGCATCTTGTCGCGATATCGCGACCATTTTTGCTTTTGAACCTTCTTTCCACAAACTGTAGCGAGATCGCTACCATTTCTCCGTCGGGCTTCCTTCTCACAAGCTGTAGCGAAATCGCTACCATCTCTCCGTCGGGCTTCCTTGGCAACTTTACGTCGCGACATCGCGACCATTATCACTCTCTTGCCTTCTTTCGACAAACCGTCACGATATCGCTACCGCCTTTATCCCCGAACCTGCTTGCCACAAACTGTCGCGATATCGCTACCGCTTTCTCTTTCGTACGCCTTGGCAAAACCTGTCGCGATATCGCGACGTTTTTCACCCTCGGACCTTCATGCCGCTTTCTGTCGTGATATCGCTACCGCTTTTTCTTTCGTACGCCTTCGAAACACGTCGCGAAATCGCGACCATTTTTCTGTTCCGTACGCTTTGGCAAAACACGTCGCGATATCGCGACACATTTTCTCCGTCCGTACGCTTTGCCAAAACACGTCACGAAATCGTGACACTTTTCATCATCCGTACGCTTCGACAAAACACGTCACGAAATCGTGACCATTTTCATTCTTTTCCAACGGCATGTCGCGATTTCGCGACACCATTTCTTTTCTTCTCAACGGCATGTCGCGATTTCGCGACACCATTTCTTTTCTTCTCAGCGACATGTCGCGATTTCGCGACAACTTTCAATTTTTCTTTTCTCTCCTCTTCGGCAGCGATGGAGCTACATGTCGCGATTTCGCGACAACTTTCCTGTTTCCGGCAGCGATGGCGCGACATGTCGCGATTTCGCGACACTTTCAACACTTAGGCATTTTTTCCTCTTTTCTTCAATTTTAGCATCTGGGTCACCGAGATTCTTCTCTGCAATCCTGCAAAAAGGTGGGTCCCCAATTTTGGGGTGTGTTGTGGATCAACCACAACAAGGTTCTATTGATGTAATGAAGTTATCAAGGAAAAGAACCCTACCCAAAGGATCATCAATATGGAAGTTCATACCAAATAGTTTACAATTGATTAAAAAAAAAAACATATTAGATGGTTAGTCAATAAGGGGAATTATATGCAAATATTTGGTTTGATGCTTGACTAAAGCCTTATCTTCTTAACTTTGACTCAAAATGACAATCGTCGACTTGGGCATGCCTAGCTTGTAAAGATCCAAAAGGTCAAAGACTATATTAATATGAGCAACAAATCCAGATCATTGGATTTCTATTAGTAACCTTGTTGAAGGAGAGGAACTCAAACAAATTATAGATGAACTTCAAAGTATGCTTCAAGAGTTTTATTTACTGATTTTTACAAGAAAGGATGATTTGTCTTCGAATTTATCAAAAGATGTTGGAAACTCAATAAAGTTGGGATATGAGGATTTAGAGCAATCAAAATTTCTTACTATCAAATATTTTCCTTGGAAGAATAATTGGTCACTAGAAACTCTTCCTAAAACCTCAACATTCCTTTGGTTAATAGTTCAAAGCAAGATTCTTACATGAGAGAGTTTGTAAAGAAGAGGTATCATGAACCTTTTAGATATGTCTTGTGTGAGAAGAATTTAGAAACATTAGATCACTTCTTCATTGTTCCTTTGCTCACACTGTTTTAGAATATTTTTAAAAATATGAAAATATATTAGATAGCTCCATCAACATTGAAAGAGTTAAAATGTTGGATTAATTATTTCAAAGTTAAAGCATTAAGTATCCTCGCACCATTTGGGATTATTTTAAAAAATATATTAGATAGCTCCATCAACATTGAAAGAGTTGATGAAATGTTGGATTCATTATTTCAAAGTTAAAGCATTAAGTATTATGTGGAGAATTAGATTTAGCCTTATCATTATTTGTAAGAATCTATTATTTGTAAGAATCTATGGTTTAAAGAAATAATAGAATTTTTAAAAATAAATCTCAATACTCAAGTTTGTTATTGTCTTCGTTGTAGAATATCTATAAATAAAATGCTCATCATAAAAAGTTTCAGTAACATACAAAAAAATCATATACCATAATAACATAAAAACAAAGTGCTAAAAGTACCTTATGAAAATCATTCATAAAGATAACGGTTTCCCCTTGGTATAAAATTTCTTAGCGCTACCATGACATTAAGATTTACTTTCTCTCTTTATAGGCTAAAAAAAAGACATGTCTAACTTAACCAAGATTTTAGGACTGATCATAGTCAATTATTTTTTTTGTTTTTTGTTTTGTTTTTTTTTTTTGCGTAGAAGTAGTTGTGTAATTTTCCTCTTTGCTATGAATGAGTGTAGAATTGTTGGCTGTTTTTTTAATGACAAAATCAAAATCCACATGGTGGCTACGCCTATGAGTGCCGTGCCCAATTGTTTTAGAATCATTATGGTGAGTTTGATCATGACTGCCAAATGTATAGCTAGCTAGTATTCAGAAATCTGATTTTAAAGCCAAGTATTTTTTTATTTTTCAATTTTTTTTTTTTTTTTTTAATATTATAAACTTGAAGTAAAGAGACACTTGCCCCAGTCGGAGGCAATTTCACCGTTGTAGTCTTCAAACGGCTAGAGAGAAAAATGGCGGTGCTTTTTCAGGAGGCGAGCAGAAGCAGAAAGTAGAAAGAATTTAGGAAGGTGGAAAGGAGTCGGCCGAATCACGGATCGAGAAAGCCTGCTGGCTGACGATTTGTATCGTTATTTCCCTCCCAACCCCGGAGAGGAGTCTCATCTTATGGAATCTTCAAGTCATATCTAATGTGGGGGATTGTTTAAAAACCGATACCGGTACAGGTGGTGATGTACAAGCCTATTCCAATATCCACAACCCATCTTTGCTTTTGGACAGAAAAGAAAAGGGCAAGATTGTTTGTCAAGTTCTGAAGATGGCTTCTGCAGAAATTGGATCCATGAACAGCAATGCCAATGGCAACGGAGAAAATTTTGGTGGAAAAGATCTGGAAGGTGGGCTAACTTAAAGTTATATGTTCATCGACACTATACATTCTGCAAACCATCTCCCAAATTTTTGAAGAAGGTGAGTTTTATGTGTTTTATATTTTCGTTTTACATTCAGAGCGGCGTAGCTAGATAAATTGGATAAATGTTTGGATAATTACATATATGGTTTATGATTTTGTAGAACCTAACATTCTATTACATTTCAAACATGATTGATAGATATCTATATGTGGGTTTTGCTGCTTTATGTGAGTTTGATTGCTATGGAAACTATTCTTGGTATGGCTTTTATCATTTTTTATCCAAAATGGTTCCATGTCCGTCAGTCAACTTCACTGGACTTTTTATCCGTATGGAAGCCCATAGGTCTATGTATTATATGCTCTATAAGCGAATTGGTTTTATAGTCATAGTCGTAAATGACAGGGTTGGATTTGGGTGCTCTAATCCCAGTCAGTGAATGTGAGTCGTCTCATATGCGCAGTTTATCGAGAGGCTGCGGGTTTGGATTTGGGTGCTTGTATATAGCGATGTTGTCCGTTTCGGATCTGATGATGGGAAAGTTGTACGAGGGGGCAGCGGTGCTGGATGGGTTTCAGAGAGTGGACAATGTTTTCCATGGCCGGGTGCTCTCGAGGAACGAGATGAGATGATGTGAAGGAGTTGGATCTGCCAGGTGGGAGGAGGATCGAGTGGGAGAGTGTGGCGGGGCTGCAGTGTTGGGCGCTGGCGGCGCTTGGGGTGTACTGGAAGCACCCGGCCAAGTCGTCATCGGCGCTGTACACGCTGTACCACGGCGGGGTTGTCTCTTTATGCACTCCATCGGTTCTACCTCAAATTGTACAAACACTTAACAAAAAAACAACAGTTTATGATTAGAACCGTTAACTTGACAAACACTCAGGTATGCCTACTTCCTACCCCCAATTTTAATCATTTTCATTGTATAATCTATATTTTTTGAATGAAAAGGCCTTTATATTAAGTGAAAAGCTTTTCATACAAAAAAGGTTTGCTAGAACTAGTCACACCCCGTGGTAAAATCACTACGCAAAAACACTTAGCCCAAAAAACATGATAACAGTCACACTAACCTTTGGTTAGAAAAAAATCAGTAATAGTTCGGAGAAACAAAAATTATCAATCTAATGACATCAGCACAGAATAATCATTGAGGGGGTCAAAAATTATCCACTGACTGCATATGCTCCCATCCGCCATGTTCATTAAAAGAAGCACCCCAGCCATCATTAACATTATCACCACTGCCTGTGGCATGATTATCCACCTACCCAAGAGAAGAGGCAGGCACATCTCCCCATCCAACAACTGGTTCAGGAGAAGAAGGGCGAGCATCCCACCCACTCTGAGCACGAGAGGAAGAAGGATTTCCAACACAGTGCTGCTTAGGATTCGGCGGAGGCTGAGACTAGTGCCTCTGAGGAGAGGGGGTCGAAGAACGGTGTCGCGAGAAACGTTGTGTACGAGAGAAGCGACCCCTCGACCGGGACCGCGAGCGAGCACCAACATTCGGAGGCAGGCGACTAACCGAACATGGTGCATTTCCCCAGTGATCCAATAAGTTATGTAAATACTGCACCTCAACATGTACATTTTCAACTTGCATAATTATCTGCAGCCAACAATCATAAAAAAATCTCATATTTATCAGCCAGTGAGAAAGAAATAGAAGGCTCTTGCCGGCCAAAAACAATATTGTTCCTGGTCTTCCATAGATGATACAAAATGCTAAGGCGAAAGATGTGCCAAATCTCTTGTAATTGCTCTGAAAAGATCAAAGGATCCCCTAAAATAGCATGCTCCCATGAACATTGTGATTTGAGGAAGGGGTTAAAAAAGGAGAGAATCCATTCTCATGCTGCTCGAGCTTTTAAACAGTCCCAAAAAACATGAATAAAGCCATCAGGATTGTTACAGAAAGCACACGTAGGACTAGGAACCCCCAGATGAACAAGACGAGGCCCAATAGGTAACCCTTGATGAATTAGGCTCTAGGCAAAGAAACTTTGTTTAGGTTCAAGATAGGAGGACCAAAGAACTAAGAAACACAGACTCCACCGAGATTGAGCAGAAAGAAGACCCCACCGGTGATTAAGAATGTCAATCATTGGAACATTGGGGGATAGCCAAGCATAGCCCAAGCATGGCCAATACTTAACCAAGTGTCTATGATGAGGCCAGAACCAATCAGCCCACCATGGCTTCTGAAAGTGCTTGTGAAGCTTGAGCCAAATTGAAAAAGGGGTTTGATCAATCACAATATCATAAGTGGCTTTGTCATCCTCCTTAAGTCCAAAACTCCACTTAAATTGATCCCAGGTTAGCCAGATCCTGGTATGATGATCAAAAAATTCATGAAGGGAAACAATGCCTTTCCTATAAAAGCGAAGGGCACGAACCCATTGAACTTGAGCTAGCATCCTACCTTCAGAGTGAGTAACAGGGGACCACCAAGAGCTAAGAGAACCAAGAGAAGCTCCTGCTGACTTGCCTTTTCCTTGCCACTGAAGCCATGGTTTAAGAGATTCCCAGGCCTTCCAAATACTTTTGATAACAAAAGAACCACCAATATTAAAGGGGATTGGAGTAGTCAAAATAGTCTGCAAGGATAATCCTTTCCAACATTTCCTAGCAAAAGGTAAGCATTGTGAAATAAAATGGTGAATAAGAATTTTGCAGGCTTCTGCTCCTTCCAAAGCTCAAACAATCCATTTGGCACCAAGTGAAAGACCTTGATTATGGCAATTAAAGAGTCTCATACCTCCAACTGAGCGAGGAAGACAACACGTGTCCCAGGCTACTCGATGAAAACCTCTCTTATTCACAACTGACGACTAGAGAAAGTCCCTTAAGAGCTTATCCAAAATTTGATAACAGGATTTGGAAGGGACCCAACAAGAGGAGTAATAAACATGTGTAGAAGCTAAAACCTTAGAACATATTTGAAATTTCCCTGTCAGAGAGAGTTTCTTAGTGGACTAGTATGACAATTTTTGCTCAACTTTCTTAACAACATAGGACCAAAGTTGGGCAGGTGAGCCCTGAAAAGCAACAAGGATTCCCAGAAATTTGAAAATTTCTCCATTTTGGATCCATTTTCAGGGATAGCGAGCCAACCAATCAAGGATGGGCTTAGGAGATTGCTTGTAACAAGAAGATTTGTGCCATTGGATAGAAGATCCAGAAGCAAGACAAAAAGTATCCAGACACTGAAGAGCATGAGCCACAGAATATTCATATTCTTTTAAAGTAAGAAAATAATCATCTGCAAAATGGACGTTTAAAAGTTGTTCAGAGGATCGAGGAAGAGAAATGCCATAATTTATATTTTTTTTTAAGATTTGAATCAAAACTTTATTTACAATTTTAAAATGAAAATATTTTATGAGTTTAAAATATTTATATATAGAAGGATATGGTCACCTAGTATATATTGTATACAATTATTTAAAATTTTAAACTCTATACAACATGAATGACTTGTTTGCCATTTAAATTCTCTCAACTGTTAGCTGTTTAAATGATTTTTTTTACCATTAAATGTTTTTCATATATATTTTTATCAAAGGATGGAATTTTACAAGGATGTCTTTTATGTTCAATTTTATACGGATCTAACTCGGTGCTTAATAAGCGTCTGCATTAGGCTAATAACCTTTTGCAGGATCGGGTGTAAGTCTCGACCGCTTAACTAGGGGAAGTATTTGGGCCAATAATTGCCCTAAAACTCATTGTGAGGAGTACCCTAGGATTTTTTTTTAAATCTTCATTTATTTTTAATATTATTATTAAATTATTTAAAAAAAAATGATGAAATATTTTACATGGTTGTTATTATGATGAAATATAATATAGTATTTTGATATAATATTTATTATACTTTTATTTTATTTTATTGATAAAAAATAAATAAATTTAATATATATATATATATATATATATATTTATATATATCGAATGGGAAAATGTCAAAGCTGAAAGAATATGGAAAACATTATCCCTTTCAAACTTAGTTCTGTTTGATAATAATTTGAAAAACATACCAAAGACTCTATTTTAATCATTAAACTTTTGTACTCTTTTAGCGTTCAAATTAATTTGTTTCGGTTTTTAATTGAAGAAGACGGTACTTTACACGCCATTTGTAGATGATGATCGATGATTAATGTGTCACATGTATACCAGAATATAGATAATTTTTTTAGTATAGTCAAGGTGATGGTCGGGTGTATTTCTGGAAGCATTAAAAAAAATCATTGAAATTAACATAAACAATGAAATGAACGGTTTATAACTCTAATCCTGTGGGACACATCATCATAGCTGTGTGAATGAGCTTGTTAGAAAAATAGTTTATAGCTCTAATAAGACCTTATTGGAACATGACTTGATGATTACAAATCATTTATCCCCTTTGTCAACGACATCATGTTGGCTTCTTTTGTTTTATGTGTGAATACTATAAATTGTGAGCCTCAACCAACAAGAACAAAAGTCAGCACTTAGATTTTTGTTTTCTTCCTCTAAAGGTCATGCCCTAATGGAGCAAGGCCACAACAGTTACCAGGTGACACGCGTCAAAAGACATAGTAACCTAACATGGTAAGTTGACAACTATGCAAGAGTAAGAGACTTTATGGGCCTTCATCAACTACTATAAATATGTGTCAAAAAAACAATGTAATAAGACCTATCATTCATGATAAGCCAATGCCAGTGAGGACTTTCTTTAAGACAAAGCCCAAAAAGCCCCTTTTAAAGATGAGGGTGATTCCATAATCAATGCAGCCACCACTTCGGATCCTGCTCCTCTACAATTCTTGGCCCCATATTCTGGGTGTGCCATGAGAGAATATTTCTGTGATAATGGAATGCACGCACCGGTTGTCGGAGGGTGGGCTTTTAAAAACAAAGTATGGTTAGAAGTCGGGAATAGTGGTATCACATCCTTCACATCATACGACTCGTTTTAAGGCTGGTTGTTGGGTTTAGAGGCGAAGGAGATCGACTGGCTCTTTCTCTTTTTAGAAAGGGGGGCCCTCTCCCCACCCCCACCATTTCAATTTCAATTTAAAAGGGTGGTAAGCGAGGATTATGGATAGTGTATTGTGTCTATGTAGCGATTGGGCAGAAGCGCTCGATCGTGGCACAATTGGTTCAAATTCTCTACCTTCCCTAGCAATCCGCGTTTCAAACTGGAGGAAGGAAGAGGCGAGGTTATTTAAAAGCCCCGGGTTTTCACTTATTTATTAGAGAGGCCCCTCTCAATTCTAAAGGTGAATAGAATAGGTTAGAGTTATTCGATCCGACTACCTTAAAATAGTACATAAATGACCTCTCCCCCGACCTCCTGATCTCTCCCAAACGATCGACACGAAACCAAACATTTTGAAAATGGAATGGATTTGCATGCCACCTCAAAAGGAGGAAGAGGTTGTATTGCAAGCAAAGTGTGCAACCAAATGTGATCTTCCCAGTTTAGAAATGCCTAAGTTATTGTAGCTTAAAATAATATATTTTATTTAAATTTTGATCTTATGTTATTCAAAAAATGGTGAATGAAGGTGTAACTATGAAGAAATTAAAAGTTCGAGTTTTTTTTTATTTGATAGATATTTAGTTTCTTACACTATTTTTAATTATAGTTAGCATTCTATTTTAAAAAAACTATGCTTAGCAAGAGATTCCAAGGAACCCAAAATTCCAAAGCGACCAACTAGAGGCCTTGTGAAAATTATTAAGAAAGGGGCCTTGTGATATATCATTTAGAAAGATAATGGTAGGGCTTTTCAAAAAGTTGATTGTTTCATTTATTTATTTAGTTTAGAGGAAACGGTCAAGGAATCTCATTGACATGTGTCTTACGAAACTCTTCAACTTAACGGTTGTGTTTTCAATTTCATTCTCTCCTCTCGTAACTATAAATCCCATGCCTCCGTCTCGGGTTTGTTCACTGCAAGCTCTTCTTCCTTTGGGACAAAGAGATTGCAGCCGCGACATTCCCTTTCTCTTTTCTTCACCTAAGGAAATTAATTGTTCTACCGTTTCTTTAGCTTACAAATTTGGATTTCAGTGAATTCACAGATCAAATCCAAGGATGACGAAGGTCCATTTGGAGAACAGTAGCGTTAGTATCAGCAGTACTCCTACAGAAGGAAGATTAAGGAGACAAATGTGCAGACCAGCAACGTTGCCACTGCTTGAGGGTGCAAATGCAAATGGAAACGGGGATGGGAATCATCCAATCCACGTGGAAGGGAAGTTGGGCCATGTCGGCAACTCTTTTCCTACTCCATGTCACTGGCGGAAGGCTGTGGAGGCGATGCAGTGCAACCACTTCGAGGAAGTGAAGAGGATGATGGAGGAGTTCAAGGGATCTCACAAGGTGGTTTTGCGCGGGACCATGCTGACAGTGGCTCAAGTGACGGCGATAATGCGGCGGGTCGAGGTGAAGGTGGAGTTGGACGAGGTGACGACCAAGGATAGAGTGGAACAGAGTGCCGAGTGGGTGGCCAACAACATTTCCAAAGGAACCGACACGTACGGATTCACAACGGGCTTCGGCTCCACATCTCATTGACGGATGAGCAAAGCGATGGATCTGGAGAGAGCTAAATTTTCTAGGGTTTAGCAGGTCTCAAAGAAGTCGAAAGAAAATAATGATAATTATTATTAAAAAATACTAAGGATTGACCTAGAAGGCGGTGTTCATTCACTACGGGATTGCGGGTTCGTAGGAAACGGTCAAGGAATCTCATTGACATGTGTCTTACGAAACTCTTCAATTTAACGGTTGTGTTTTCACTCTCTCCTCTTGTAACTATAAATCCCATGCCTCCGCCTCGGGTTTGTTCACTGCAAGCTCTTCTTCCTTTGGGACAAAGAGATTGCGACCACGACATTCCCTTTCTCTTTTCTTCCATCAAAGGAAATTAATTGTTCTACCATTTCTTTAGCTTACAAATTTGGGTTTCAGTGAATTCACAGATCAAATCCAAGGATGACGAAGGCCCATTTGGAGAACAGTAACGTTAGTATCAACAATACTCCTACAAAAGGAATATTAAGAAGACAAATGTGCAAACCGACAACGTTGCCATTGCTTGAGGGTGCAAATGCAAATGGAAACAGGGATGGAAATCATCCAATCCACGTGGAAGGGAAGCTGGACCATGTCGGCAACTTTTTTCCTACTCCATGTCACTGGTGGAAGGCTGCGGAGGTGATGTAGTGCAACCACTTCGAGGAAGTGAAGAGGATGATGGAGGAGTTCAAGGGAGCTCACAAGGTGGTTCTACGTGGGACCACGCTGACAGTGGCTCAAGTGACGACGATAAAGCAACGGGCCGAGGTGAAGGTGGAGTTGGACGAGGCGACGACCAAGGATAGAGTGGAACGAAGTGTCAAGTGGGTGGCCAACAACATTGCCAAAGGAACCGACACGTACGGAGTCACAACGGGCTTCGGCTCCACATCTCACTAGCGAACGAGCAAAGCGATGGATCTGTAGAGAGCTGAATTTTCTAGGGTTTAGCAGGTCTCAAAGAAGTCGAAAGAAAATAACGATAATTATTATTAAAAAATACCAAGGATTGGCCTAGAAGGCGGTGTTCATCACTGCGAGATTACGGGTTCGCAGGACACGATTTTTGACAACATGGGGAGGAATTTCTTCTAGTGCTGCCACATCCGGGGCTCCATCGACTTCGTCTTTGGTAATAGTAGGTCCCTCTACGAGGTGAGCCAACTTGAGGTTGCGAGTTCAAATCTCTGCACCGCAATGAGATTTAACGGTTTTGTTTCTTGGTGTTTTGACAGAATTGCGTGTTGCGGGCCACTGTGGGGGGCTATGGAGCTGTGGCGGCTTCTCAAAGAAATTCTTCCCTGGACGACTTGACATGACTTCCTTTGTTGTTGTTTTCATCAAATGACGACACTGCTCTGACGACAACCTCTTAGTTGACGCGTCTGACGACTCCCTCCTTACCGACCTGCTTAACGATAACTTTCGATGCATATGACGGTTCCCTCATCGATGCGTCTGACGACAACTGTTGACGTGTCTAACGACTCCTTCCTTATCGACTTGCCTGGCGACAATTGTCGATGTGTCTAATGACTTCTTCCTTGTCGGCCTGCCTAACGGTAACTTCTGATGCATCTGACGACTCCCTCCTTGTCGACCTGCTTGACGGTAATTGTTGGAATGTCTGATGGCTATGTCGCTTGTTGGCGGAAGGAAAATTATGATAGAAGATGTGACTCCTCGCAATCACAAAAAAATTGCTTGTTCTTCCATCTCCCTGTGTTTTGACTGTAACTCTTTGATAAGGTTGTCCGACTACGAATGTCGTAGCAGAAATATCTTGCAAATGCATAGTGAGTCTGGAAATCTCCACGAAGACTTATTATCTGCCAATTGTCTACGGCTTAGGGTGTCCTTCATTTTGTCTAAAATTTTTTGATGCATAGATTTCTTGCTAGCGAATCTCCAGCTCTAGCTTCACTCGCGCGAATGCTTCAATCTGCAAACAATGAGCATTCCTTCCCTTGGCCATCCAATTTATAACTTGGGCCCATTGTCGTTGCCGCCTATGCAACCATTTAGCAATTGCCACTTCTTGCTTCAACTGTCGGATGTGTGCCACTTTGCTACTTTTGCATGTAATTGTCGTCCTTTTCTAATTTTGTCTTTTCCTTATTTCATCTTTTTCCTTATTTTGTCTTTTTTTTTACTTGCAACTTCTTCCCTTAAGTCATTGGCGTTGCGTGAAGCGCATGGCAATGCCTATGCGAACTTCCAACATTTTTGTCGATGCTCCTTCCTATCGATGACTGCCATTTTCCTCACTCACTGAGTCCTCATTGTCATAAATTGATTCTGTCTGTTGCCTACTACGATGGTTCCCTTGACTTCAGGGTATCTTCGATTGTTGATCTTGCCTTTGATCATGTCTAGTCCTCACAATACGCCAACCCATCCTATCCTCCTCTCATTATTGACATCTTCTATCCATCAATAGACGACGAGAAGATCGAGGATCTGTTCTATTGTCATCATCATGACGGATCTCCTATCTACCGTTATCTCTCTTGCGTTGGACTGTCGAGTCTCCCTTGTGTTGGACTATCGAACTCCTAGCTATCTGGATTCGTCTGGTTTCTCAATCATTCTTAACGACATCTTTGGTTCCCATATCAATGAGGTAGGCCTAGTAGCCCATCCTCATGAACTTGTGTTTTCTTGTTTTGTACTATATTTGTGAATAGCCTTTACGACCTATTATACTGACCAGTCGGCCTATGGGTAGCAAGAGGGAATTTCTTCTCCTCGAGCTACTAGGAAGGAGACCAACCGAACTCCCCCCTTGGTCAGGTACACTTGGGTTACCCAAAAGTCTTGTCGAACTCCTTGGATTACTCATGTTACCCTGTTCCTTGCTTGATTTATTGATTCTCCTGTTGTATGTTGTCCTTTGCGATTTTGGCTTTTAGGTGACATTTGCCTTAGGAGTCTCAACCTCCTATATGCTCGCAACAATCTTCTTTGCCACCTTGCCTCTTCAAAGTGTCTTTATGGTTCACATTGTGCTAATGCATCCCTATACTGATCTGAGAAGGTAGAGTCAGTGCTTGAATCATTCCCTTTGCTTGTTGTGTGCATAGGCCACCTGGACATTTCTTGCACTCTCCTTTGCAATCTCCTAACTTCTCTTCTCTGTCTTCTCAATTATCATGCAACGACTTGATACTCTTGTACCTTTGGTCTCCCTTGTGGTCCTCTTATTGATTCATTATCGCCATTTGAATCATTTTCCATTCTTTCTTCCTCCTCCTGAGGCACTAGTGGTTCATTATTTTCAATCACTTGAACCATTTCGAAAAATCGTACCCTGACTTGCTGACTTCAAGCTTCGTCTCTTTGTCTTCTCCGCTCAATGTTGGGACTTGGGTATGGAGTGTTAGGATCCCTAGGAAAGTTTTCATTGCTGTTTGAATCTTCTATCCATCCTTCGTTCCTAGGTTGTTCACGTACTTCTCTAACATCTCTCCATAAAATGGCAGCAGTTTGTTCTTTACTCACCCGATGTTCTATATAATCAGCAAGAGCTTGTTGAGATTTATTCTTGATTCTTCCTTGAAGCTCAATTGTCTCCTCTTGCTTTGGTGGCATCATGTTCCTTTATCTCCTAGAACATCATGTCAATGGGGAGGTAGTACTAGAAGAATTTTTTGTATTCAATTGAATTCTCAACGTCTTTGAAGAGGAACTACTAGAGTCTAAGGAGAATAGGCTACTTTTCGAAGGTGCTTCCTCATTGCTATTTGCACTTTCCCTTAACTCCATCGTTTGTCTCTCCAGTTGTTGATCAAATTTGTTCAACTCTGCTCTTCGTAATTTGTCTTTCGTTCATTCTCTGCATTTGTTTCATCTAGCTTGTGAATCACCTATTCTCTCATTCGTGCATTATGTATTCTCAAGGTTTCTTTCGTATTCTTCCAGTAACTAATGTGTCTCCTTAATCATCTGTTGCAGAATCTTTGATTCTTCATTCTGAATCTCATCCCCTTCATTCTCAGAGACGAGGGTCTTGTTCTTGTAATGCAACATCTGTGAGGGTTCGAAGTCTTTCTTCTCCTTCATTATTCAGAAACCTTATGTGAACTTGTAATCATCTACATTCCCTGTCTCGAGGTTCCAATTTCCTCTGTTTGATTACAGGTTCCCCTTTTGCTCTGAATAGTCATTCTAGGTTCATTTGATCTTCTTCTCTAGCGATTCTACTAGGCTCTCCATGTTCGTGGTCGTAGCTCTTCTGTCATTCTTCCAGAAGTTTCTCTTGATGATTCCAAGTTGATTACATTCACCTACGCTTGTGCCTTATACACCTTCAACTTAGAACCATTTATAGTTTTGAGGTAAACTATACCATCCAATTTCCTTAGTCGAATAGCCCCATTGTCTAGTACTTCTTCCACTTGGAAGGGTCCAAGCCATAAGGTCTTCCATTTGCCTAGCTTGACTTCTCATTTCCCATTATATTTGAGCACTAAATCACCAGCTTTCAAGTCCATTTTTCATAAATGTTTGTCATGCCAAAATTTACGTCGTCGTTGGACAAATCTCTGTCGCCCATTGTGCCATCACCCTCTTTTCTCCTAGTTATATGAGTGTTGTGATCCTCTCTTCCATGCTCTTCTCATCACTTAGGCGATTCACAACAGCTACTCTCAGACTCGGTACCAAGAATTCAACTGGTACAATCGCCTCTTGTCCATATATCAATTGGAAGGGTGTATGATTTGTTGTTGGCTTGAAATTTGTCCTATACACCCACAAGACCGTTGGTAATTGTTCTTCCCAATCGACGCCCTCCACGCCGCATGTCTTGTACATGATGGAAACCAAGACCTTATTCATTGCCTCTGCTTGCCCATTCGCCCTAGGGTAGTACGAGCTAGACAACGAGTGGAAAATCTTGAATTTTGCGGTTAGGTTTTGTATAATCTCATTGACAAAATGACCTCCCCTATCACTTGTCAATTGTAGGGGAATCCCAAACCTGGTAATAACTTGTTCATACAAGAAACAAGCAGTGCTTCTTGCAGAATTATCTGGTAGATCCCTTGCTTCTACCCATTTCGTCAAGTATTCTGTTGCCACTACAATATATCGACATCTCCCTTTTTGGCTTGTTCAAAGTGGTCCCACAAAATCCAATCCCCACCTTTCAAAAAGTTCTTGGGGTTGAGAAGGATGTAATGGCATGAAATCTCTTTTTAATGGCTTCCCTATTCTTTGGCACGTATCACATGCCTTCACATACTCTTTGGCATCGTGATAAAGGGTGGGCCACCACAGTCCTGCCAACAACACTTTCCTTGTTGTTGCATCGGTCCCATATGACCTCCAACCAATCCCTCATGTGCCTCCTTTAATATTTGTTGTACTTCATCCTCCATCACACACCTTCTCAAGATGTGGTCTTTGCCCATCTTATATAACAAGCCTACAATCAACGTAAATGGTGTCGATTTTGCAATGATCTTTCTTTGCTCTATTGCCATCATCTCCTTTGGCAACTCTTCTATTGATAGATATTCCCCGATATGTTTATACCATGTTGGTATCGCACTTATCATAAATAGTTGTGCGTTAGGGAATTCATCTTGTATTCCTCCTTTTGCAGGTTCTCTTGAGCGAGTCCTTAACAACTGGTCTGCTATTACGTGCTTCTTTCCTAGCCTTATTACCACTCAAAACACGAACCCTTGCAATGTGAGGAGCCACCTGCTCACTCGTCCATATATCATTGGCTTGCTAATCAAGTATTTCAATGCCTGATGGTCTATGTATAAAGCAAATGGGTTGGCTAGTAGGTAATGCCTAAACTTTTATATTGCATAAACCATCCCCAATGCTTCATGTTTCATTGTGTTATAATTCTTCTTCGCCCTTGACAACAACTGACTTGCAAAATAAATGGGTTGGTCCAATCCAGATTGCCCATCTCCCAAGGCATAGCCAATTGCAAAGTTTGAGGCATCTACGTGAACATGGAACTCCTCCCAATTTGGATAAACCAGGATAGGTGCTTTCACCAAATGTGCCTTCAATCCTTCAAAAGCCTCTTGGTGCTCCTCCGCCCACTTGAAAGGAACACTCTTACGCGTGAGAGCATCTAGTGGATGGGCAATTTGTGCGTAGTTCCTGATAAACCTCCAGTAATAGCCCACTGTTCCTAAGAAGGTTTTCATGGAACTTACGTCATATGGTTCTTCCATCAACAATATTACCTGAATCTTATCTGGATCTGGCTTCAAGCCTTCTTGACATACAATATGTCCTAATAGTTTCTCATATGGCACCATCAAGACACATTTTCCTGGATTCAGTGTGATCCGTGCTCTCCTGCACAAACTCATGCATTCTTCCAATGCCTTCAAGTGTTCCAGTCCTTGGCCATACAGGGACCAATCATCCAAAAGGCTTTGAAATTTCCTATGAACATTTCATCAAAAATATACAAGATGATTCTTTGAAAGGTAGTCGATGCATTACATAGTCCAAAAGGCATGCGGTTATATGCATATATGCCATTTTCCACTATGAAAGTGGTCTTCAATTTATCTTCTTCTGCAATGCTGATTTGGTTATAGCCCGAAAATCCATCCAAAAATGAATAGATCTCGTGTTCGGCTACTTCCTCCAATATGGAGTCTTTGAAAGGAATCGAGAAGGGATCTTTTATAGTTACGACATTCAATATTTAGACTCTGAAAATCCACACAAATCCGAATCTTGTTTGCTTCTCTTTTCAGGGTAATCACTATAGGTGACACCCATTCACTTGTCATAACTTTGAAGATAATGTTTGTGTCTAGCATCTTCTCTATCTCGACATTCACCAAAGCTGCATACTTTGGATTCATTCTGTATGGTCTTCTTCGTACTAGTTGTGCACCTTCGATCAAAGGAATCTTGTGTACACATAGTTCTGGTGGCACTTCTTTCAAATCTTTGTAGGTCCATGCAACCATGTCTTTATACTCCATAAAGATCTTAAATGCTGCTGCTTTGAGCACAGGATCCTAATCATCTCTACACTTGATCATCTTCTCCTCCCCTTCCTTGCCAAGGTTAATCTGCACCATCCTTGGTCCTTCGTAATTTGATAGATTTAGGCTCTTCTACCACCTTTAAAACATAAATGGGATGAGTTGGTTTGTCTTCAATTACCGCATCACCCATAGTATATTCTACAAAGTTTTTTGGAAATGTCCACTTTTCATTTTCCTGGTCCTTCTCTATTGTTGATCTCTTTTTGCTACTCTGACCTTTTTCTGGCTCCTTTTCTTTCTCTTGGATTTCGTCTTCTGTGTGGATGATGCATAAGCATTGAGGTGTGAATACCTCATACTCATAGTCTTCCATTTACCAATGAAGTAGATCTCTGTCGTCATCCCTCTCCTCTTCCGTGTACTCCAATTGCAATGCTCCATTAGGTTCATATCCTGTTTCGCCATCTGATGATGAACTTCCTGATTCGTCTGAGGTTGCATGGTCTTGGCTGAAAGACTGATTCTTCAAGTTAATCATGTACTTATGTTGGCCTTTCTTAAAAGTGAGATGTTTCTCCTAGTTATGGTTTACTCTCGCCATTCTTAGCCATCCATGTCCAAGCAATGCGTCATAAGTAGGTTTTTGCATGACCATCACTACGAAATCCAAGGTGAAATCTTGCTTCGCTATCTGCACTCTTTGATTCATCAATACGCCTCTCGTCTCTATTCCGTACTAGTCTACTCCATATAATCTGAAATTCGAAGATCACAATGTGGGTTGTCCAATGCTTTTCCATGTCTTCTCAAGCATCATGTTCACACTTGATCCTCCATCTACAATAACTTGAGTTAGCTTGTGGTCCAATATCTCCATGTGAACCAAGGCTGGCTTCTTTTTGGTTTCGATCATTAGGATTGTGGGATCAATGAATTGCTCTTGTTTGACATTGGCTACTTCCCGAACTTCTTCTCTTTTCCTTGTCTTTATCATTTCACCAATTGCGGTGTATAATTCGGGCACTGCACTAAGTAGACTTGATACTTTAACTTCCACGATTGTGCTCAGTACTTGTGTCGCCAAGTGTTCCATCAATGCTTGCTTACTTGTCACTATCTCTGACCTTTTCAGGGCTCTCTTGGAGTAATATTTCCTATTTCTCCTTCTCCAACTCTTCCTTTACCACTTCGTGGGCTTCTTGCCATCGCTCTTTTTCCTTAGAAGGGTTTGGATACTACTCCATTTTTCTAGCGTGAGCTCTTGTCATTGCTAGTACTTGCTTTTCTTATTCTTTTTCTTGGGTATCACTAACTTCGCCAATGTCAATTAGATTGAAATTTTGTGTCACCGGTACTTGCTTTGTTCAGGAAATTTACTTCCTTGTGGTTACCCGGTCCACACCATCGACACATATGAGTGACATTGTTTGTGTTTCCTCCAGTCTGCGGCTTGGGGCAACTTTTTGTAAAGTGTCCCCACTCTTGGCAGTTTCGACATTGTATGATAGGTCTTCCATCTGAATCATACTGCAATCGACATTGTCCTCCCTACCTTCCACCTCGGCGGTTGTTCCTATATTTGCCACTAGTTGCGCCTTATCCATTTCTTGAGGTATTTGTTTGTTCCACCTATTGCACCGTCATGGTTTGGTGCCTTACTCCCTTCAAATTGAATGGACAATTGTAGATTGGATGGCCTACCACATCGTATATATTGTAATACGCATTCATAGGACAATTGATATTCGTATGACCTTATTTGCAATCCAAACACCAAATGTCTTTTCGTTCCTTTTGTACTTCTCCTTTGACTTCTTTCATGTTCTTGTCAAACTCTTTTCTAAAAGAGTAGATAGCGCTTTGCACTTTGTCCTCTGCATCGCTATCTGAATCGACATTCCTCGAATGCCCCACGATTCTATGAACCAATGTTGACTAGTGCATTGCATTTTATCGACCAATTGCTTTAGTCTCCTATTATAATTCTTAACATCTTCTGGATTTTGTTTCGTGGTGTAAATCCCTGTTATAATTTCAGTTTCATCACAGAGTGGTTGTAATTCATTGATGAATTCATCTTGCATTGTCTCCCATCGCTTGAATGGTTGTGTACTTTCCCTCTTCAAGTACCAATCAATTACCATGCCTCGCAGGGTAGCAAGAAACAATTGCAACCATTCAGCAGGTTGCGTTACTCCATTTGCCTTCAAAATTGTGGTACAAGTACCAATGTGGCATGTTGGGTCTTGTTTCCCTTCCCCAGTGAAGGGTGGGTATTTTTGTTTGCCTGCTCTATTAGCAACGTGTGCCATTGGGTCTCTCTTGACCTCCATAGTTTGTATTTGATTCCTTCGTCGTTGGCCTTGCAACCTTGAATTTTGTCATTCACCTCGTCTTATCATGCTCACTTCTTCTCTCGACCTGAACTTCTATTTGTTTCCCTTCCCCAGTGAAGGCTGGGCATTTTTGTTTGCTTGCTCTATTAGCAACGTGTGCCATTGGGTCTCTCTTGACCTCCATAGTTTGTATTTGATTCCTCCATCGTTGGCCTTGCAACCTTGAATTTTGTCATTCACCTCGTCTTATCATGCTCACTTCTTCTCTTGACCTGAACTTGATCTAGGTAACAACGCCAAATGTAGACAACAATGAGGACTTCTTGAGATGAGGAAATGATAGTTTTAGTGGGAGGAATATTGGTAGTACATGCGAAGGAGCATGTCAATATCGGTTTGATATTCCTTGTGTTAATGTTGTTAGCGTACTATTTAGCATATTGTTTGTATTACTCTTTTAGTTTGCACTGTTACAACTCCGTAACAGTTCTGGTTATTCCAGTACGTCGGTGTTCTATTCCCGGCCCTTTGTAACCTTATTTAAATGCCTGCAATACAATAAACAGATGTTCGCATTTTCTACATGGTATCAGAGCCAGATTGCTGCAGGGAGCTGCGAGAAGCCGAGGTCTGCAGGCGGACGTGAAGGGCGAAATTTGTTTTTAAATTTTTTTTTGCCGCGTGATCGTCGCTGAGAAGGCCTGTAGTTAAAAAAAGAAAAAGAAAAGAGAACTGTCGCGCACAGACGCGCGACAGCAGTGACGCATCCACGCGCGACCACGGGCTGCGGACCGCGCAGGCAGGGCCACTGTGCGACGCGCGGACGTCGCAGCCGCGTCCTTGTTAGAGGACGCAGGGCCCCGTGCGCGCGTCCCCGTACGCAGGCAGGGCCACCGCGCGACACGCGTCGCGTCCCTCGCCGCGCGCGGTCCCGCACCCGAGCGGGGCCACCGTCGCGTAATCGTTGCACGCCGCCCCGCACACGAGCCATGCGCGACGCGCGGAAGTTTTTCCGCGCGTGCAAGGGAAGGGCCCCCCCGCGCGTAGGTGGGAAGTGGGGAATTTAAAATCCCCCCCTCCCGCGTGGGCCGGTATAAACCCCCCCCTCCCTTCCGCAAGAAAAAAAAAAAAAAATTTCCGGTTAAGAAATTTTTTTTTTCGGTTGGAGGACGGAGTTGCAGGCCGGGGCGAAGTTGTTTGCCCGCGGAGGAAGAAGAAGAAATTTTTTCCGGTTGGAGGACGGAGTTGCAGGCGGAAGCGGCCGGGGCGAAGTTTTTTTTCAAAACGCAGTGCGAGGGAGGAACGCGCGACGAAGCAAAGCCGCGCCCGCGAGTTGCAGAGGAGGAGCATCCCGAGGTTGAAGAAGGAGGGCTCCGGTGATCCCTTCGGATCAGCCCGCTGGCTCACGTGGTCGTGAGCCGTGCGGTAAGGCTCAGGGAGCCTGCAGGTCGGGGGTTCAAATCCCGCCGACTTCCCCTTTAAGGTATAATTTTTTTTTGCATAGTGTTTTTTAATTATTATTTTTTAATTAAAATTTTTAATTTTAATTTTTTTTAATATAGTTTTTAAACTTTATAAATTAAAATTTAATTTTAATTTATTTTTCTTAAAGTTTTAAAACTATATAAAATTAAAATTATTTATTTTAATTTTAAATATATAATAATTATTAAAATGCTTTGTTAAAGAGATTTTTAAGGGGGGTTATTTTTTCAAAAAAATCAAAGGGGGATAGTGAGTAATTTTTTGAAAAATAGCAATTTGTCATTGTAAAAGGTGCATTTTCGGCTGTGATCGACACCTTGTGGGTTATTCTTGTGGGCAATTTTTTTTGTTGTATGTTGCATATTTCATTTTTGCACTATAACATTAAAAATTAAAATCAAACACTCCCTAAGTCCCCGGAATATAAAACCCATCCGTGCAATTTTATTGCACTGCAGCGTTCGGTATTTGTGATACCTCTGGCCAGCACTTATAGGTAAAGCTGTCGTGATTTGGCTACTGTATCCGCCGCCTAATATAGCTGCTACAACGACGTCTGAGCTTGTTCTCTATAAATCGTCGGGGAGGAATAAGTATGCCATTTTTTTGCATTTTTTTACTCCATCCACTACCCTTTATCGCACTTGTGTTTAGGTGTAAATCCTGACGAAGTATTCTTCATAGTGTTTAGGGGAAGTTACGCCCCACGCATGAGAAGAATCTTTTATGGTAGGTGCCATCAACAAGGCGATTCCCTTTCAATACCGCTTATGTTCCACGTATCGTATGATCTCTAAATTTCACCTATAGTCTCCCTCACGTAAGGGCGGGTGATTTTTTGTTGATCTTTCTAAATACCTATAGTTTCCCTCACGTAAGGGCGGGTATTTTGTACGGTATATTGGCCTAGCAAAAGGTATATCGAAAGGGGGACCAATTGGTGATATAAGGAACCTTCACTATGGCCGTTGTTGCAAAGTTGATGACTGATCCGCATCAGTTATTGAAAGGTCCAAATTATACACCATGGAAACATAAGATGAAGGCTATTCTCCAAATGGAAGATTTGTAGGATATTGTTACTGGAGTAGCAACTAGGCCTTCACCAAAAGCAGGATCCACAGGTCCTTCACGAGATCGGATAGCTTTTGACAAGAAAGACAAGTAGAGCAAAGGTGCTCATTTTGTTTGCTGTTTCAGATGAAGTGCAACCTCATATAGCTGACAAAGCAAGTGGTAAAGAGGCATGGGATGCCCTTAGAACCATCTATGAGGGGAAGAATGAATCCACCATTCTTCATCTTCAACAACAACTTCATAACTTGAGTTTGAGGCAAGGTGAAACAGTTGAACTCTTTCTGTGCAGAGTGTCTGAGTTGAAAGAGAAATTGAGTTCTTTGGGAGATACTATGGACGAAAAGCTTCTCATTTCACTTGTGATGAGAGCTTTACCTTCTTCATTTGATATGTTGATAACCTCCATCCAGGTGTCTCAACGACAAATTACCTACATCGAGTTGGTCAATCTGCTTCAACAACAGGAGGCACGCCAACTTCACAAGGATGATTCTTCCAATACAGCCCTATACACCAACAAGCAGGGTTCTAGGAAGAAAGGTAATGGGCAAAAAGGAGGCAACTTTCAGAAAGGAGGAAATTCTCAACAAGATACGAAAGGAAAAGGCAAACAACCTCAACAGAAGAAGAGGTGGTGCAAGATCTGTGAGAAAGACAACCATGACACCAACAAGTGTTGGCATAAAAACAAGCAGAAAGGCCAAAACAAACCACAAAATAAAAACAAGCAACCCCAGGTGAATGTTGCTGTTGAAGAATCTGACTCAGATTTCGAATGGGCACACAAGGTGCTCATGACTACCACAGATTCCTCACAAAGGGATCCCATTTGGTATGTCGATTCCTGGAGCTAGCAAACATATGACCGGCGACAGATCGTGGTTTGAATCATTTGTGGCCAAAGAGGGCAAACCTATCACCATTGCTGATGATAAAACATACAGGGTTCAGGGAGAGGGTATAGTTTCAGTCACTCTTCCTGATGGCAAGTGTCAGATTGACAAAGTCCTCTATGTTTCGGGATTGGCCAACAATTTGTTGTCAGTGACACAAATCCTGGACAGAAATATGGTTGTCAACTTTCGTGTTGAGAATGGAAAGAAGTGTTGTACAATTACCAGGAAGGGTAAGCAGATTGCAACAGCTTCATATAAGCACGGCTTATTTGCACTAGATGCTATCTCTACTCCACATGTTGCCATGACTGTCTCTACCAAGGAGGCAACTTCCCTATGGCACAAGAGATATGGGCATCTTAGTTCTGGCTACTTACTTGAGCTCAGCAAGTATGAGATGGTAAAGGGTCTTCCTTCCCTTTCTGCCACATTGCCAGTGTGCTCGACCGCTGCGAGGAAAGCAACATAGAGTACCATTTGAGAAGAGCTCTACAAGAGCACGAAAACCTCCGGAGTTAATTCATACCGATCTGTGCGGTCCTTTCACACCTCACAGTTGTGGAGGGAAGAGGTACTTTCGGTTATTCGTAGATGACTACTCACGAAAGATGTGGGTTTTCTTTCTCCAACTGAAATCTGAAGCTTTCGCATTCTTCCAGCAGTTCAAGAAATCCGTTGAGGAGTCAGGAGCTTCTATTAAAACCCTCCGCTCCAATCGAGGGGGAGAGTTTACCTCTAATGAATTTTCAGCATTCCTAGATAAGCATGGAATAAAGAGACAGTTAACAACTGCCTATACTCCTCAGCAAAATGGAGTTGCTGAGAGAAGGAACCGTTCTATCATGGAAATGGTTCGTTGTATGCTCACAGGAGCTACTCTTGGGCAACAATATTGGGCCGAAGCTGTCACCACTGCAGTGTATCTGTTGAATAGGGCTCCCACAAAGGCCCTAAAAGGAATGACTCCACAGGAAGCATGGAGTGGTCAAAAACCCTCCATATCTCATCTACGTATTTTCGGATGTCAAGCTTTCATGCACATACCGAAAGAGAAAAGGAAGAAGCTAGATGAGAAAACACTGAGATGTATTTTTCTTGGTTATTCTGAGCACTCTAAAGGATATCGGTTGATAGATCCTTTGACCAAGAAAATTCATATCAGCAGAGATGTTGTCTTTGATGAAGCTTTCACATCACAGAGCACATCTAAAGTACACCAAGATATTGTGGAAACTAAGGAAGAGAAGATTCCTTCGTCAACACAGACAGGAGGTCCTTCTACATCTTCTTCACCACCACCGAAGAAGAATCCTAAATGGTGTACAAATACAATCAGAGACGCAAATTTATCCACTCCTCCCAATTTGAATTTGGATAGACCTCGTACACGGAGTATGGCTCAAAAGGAAAGAGAAGCCCGAGAAACTGGTGAGGTTGATGATCTTTGTCAATCTTTTGAGGAACTTTCCGTGACTCCAAGTACGTAAGTAGAGGATATGGATATTGATGATGACAGGCATTCATGTCTACCATAGATAGTCTTGAACCCGCATCGCTGCAAGATGCTCTCAGTGAGCCTCGGTGGAAGGCCGCTATGGATACGTAGTATGAGTCTTTGATGAAGAATAAAACTTGGAAACTTGTTGATCCGCCGCATGGAAAGAAGCCCATTGGCTGCAAATGGGTATACAAAGTCAAGTACAAGGCAGATGGAACAATTGATAAGCATAAGGCCCGTCTTGTTGCAAAGGGCTATGCTCAAAAGGAAGGCATCGACTATGAGGAAACTTTTGCACCTACTGCTCGGATGACCACACTTCGGGTTGTGTGCTATGGCAACACAATATGGGTGGAAAGTTCACCAGATGGATGTCAAAAGTGCCTTTCTAAATGGTGATCTCCAAGAAGAAGTCTATATGACTCAGCTCGAAGGATTTGAAGTGGAAGGCCAAAAGCAGAAAGTTTGCAAATTGGTCAAATCCTTGTATGGTCTGAAACAAGCTCCTCGAGCTTGGTATATAAAAATGGACAATCACCTTATGCAGCATGGATTTAAGAGATGTCCGTCAGATGCAAACCTCTATTTCAAGAAACAGGGTTCTGAGATAGTGTTGCTTGTACTCTATGTGGATGATCTGCTCATTACAGGGAGTTCATAAAATATGATCTCTACTGTCAAAAGAAACTTGTGCAAATCTTTTGAGATGACAGATCTCGGACTTCTCCATTACTGTCTTGGTCTGGAATTCAGCCAGAAGGAGCACTCCATCAAAGTGTCTCAGAAAAAATATGCCAAGACATTGCTTGGATAAATATCGCATGATCGATCGCAAGCCAATGGCAACTCCAATGGAGAATGGACTTCACTTATCGCGATATGATGACTCACCTCAGGTAGATGGTACTCTCTATCGACAGTTGATTGGGAGTCTCATATATCTGACCAATACTAGGCCAGATCTCGTTTTTGCTGTCAACTATCTTTCGAGGTTCATGCAGGAGCCGAAGACTACTCATTGGAAAGCAGCAAAACGTGTTCTTCACTATGTCCGTGGTACTATGGAATATGGCCTAGAATACAAGAACAACAAATTCTTCTTGCAAGGATACACGGACTCCGACTATGCCGGATCATTTGATGATCGCAAGTCAACTTCGGATACATTTTTCATCTGGGATCCGGTCCTGTCTCTTGGCACGCCAAGAAGCAACAGGTGGTTGCTATTTCATCAACAGAGGCAGAATATCGCGCCGCACGTGAAGCTGTGTGCGAAGTGATATGGTTACGTCGCATTCTGACAAGTATGGGCCATCCATCAAAATCTCCAATACACTTGTTTTGCGACAATCAGGGTGTTCTGAACCTCGTCAAGAATCCAGTCCATCATGAAAGAACAAAGCACATTGACACACAATGTCATTTCATTCGAGATGAAGTTCCAAAGCACCGAATTCAGCTTCAGCACATTCCCACCGATGCTCAAGTTGCAGACATTTTCACTAAGGCACTTGGACGTGTCAAATTTGAATTGTTCCGCAGCTCACTTTGTATTGCACAATGATGTAAGGGGATGTTAGTAGTCTAGTATAGCTATTAGTTATTACATTACCCAAATAATGTAATAAAGGGGGATGTTAGCGTACTATTTAGCATATTGTTTGTATTACTCTTTTAGTTTGCACTGTTACAACTCCATAACAGTTCTGGTTATTCCAGTACGCCGGTGTTCTATTCCCGGCCCTTTGTAACCTTATTTAAATGCCTGCAATACAATAAACAGATGTTCGCATTTTCTACAAATGTTGTTTAGACGAAAAACTCTTGATGACGAATCAACTTGTGACGGATTGCTTCAAGATGAAATTGTTCTTGATAGAATGACTGTTGTAGGATGGGCTATGATAGATGTCGACACTTCAAGGTGATATGACGGTACATGCATGATGGTAAGATGGATGTTGGCACTTTAGAAAGACGGATATTGGCACTTCATGTTATCATAGCCCATGTCGGCTCCGGCTATGAGAACTAGTTGCATGTTGACAATAGAGTGAGGGCTTGTCTATGCTAGTTGGCTTGTGTCAACAAGTCTATGACACTTTAGAAAGACGGATATTGGCACTTCATGTTATCATAGCCCATGTCGGCTCCAGCTATGACAACTAGTTGCATGTTGACAACAGAGTGAGGGCTTGTCTATGCTAGTTGGCTTGTGTCAACAAGTCTATGTCGGCTCCCCTGGACAGTTAGACAATGTCGTCCCTGCAACTGCTATGTTCCATTTGAGCATTCCTCCCTGCAATACTGTAACACAACATAGATTCTAACACATACAAGCATTCAAAGAGATATAGTTGGCACAAAATGGCATCCTTGCATTATCATGAGGACAATTACATCCCAGTCATGTGACTGAAACAATCTCACATACAACACTATCTCATTATAGTGGCTGCTCTCCTCTATAATGGATATGGATCTGGATGGATTCCTTTACAAAATGAAAGGGGTTTATATATAGTGTGGCTTTGGTAGTTACCATAACCAACCAAGCCTCAACTACCAAAACTACTTTTCATTTCAGCCTTAACAATGCAATTAACAATTTAGTTAACCGTTTGCAAATAATTATTGATTACATACATCTGATTACATTGCAATTATTATTGCTAATTACTAAATGGTATTACATTTGACTATTTTTCATACCATTCCTACGTAAAAGTAATGTACAATGTTTTGATGCGTAGACATTTCGTCAAACACTTCATTTATTTTTGAAATTGTTGTCTACAAGCTTAAGTGCTACGTCCTACTTGGTTATACAATGCATATGGTATATGAAGACCATCTCCTGCAGGTGCTTCAACAGAGTGATCAGTCCTTGTCATCATATTTTTACAAGACTTCCAATGCTAATGTTGGTAGGTTTCCCCATTCAACTAGTCGCTCAAGCATCTTGGTCGAAAGTCATTGTTAGAACAACCATACTAGGTGTCCTTTTGGTTGCAATGAAGGTCAATGTATTTTTTGCTCTTGAAAGTAGGTGGAGCCTTCATCAAAATCTTGATCTTGTGCTCTTCTCAATGGCTTCTTTGGGTTCTTCTTTATAGTAGAGTTTCTAGATGAATTTCTTGAGAGCTTTAAAAAGATGATGATCGTGGCCTTCATCGGAACCATGACGTGACTTCTACATTAGAAGATAGATTTTTTCTAGTTCATGTCTCATTGAGCATGCCAATTTGAATTATTGGGGGCTAGATGCGACCCCTACGCTTTGTATGCGTCGTGACCCCCCCGAGGCTATGGTTTGACCCTTCGTCTTCCCAAGCGGGTCCGCTCCATGCCCTGCGAAGTTCGGGGAACCATGGGACGCGACTTTTGCTGGATGGCCTTTGGGGGTTTTTACCCAAGACTGACTTCTTGCTTTGGATGTGATCTTTGGAACTCGTCTTTCCTTTGCTACACTAACCTATTTTAATCAACTTCTTCAAGGAAAAGGGAAAGCAAAGAAAATATGAAATAATGTGAAAAGTAAATTGTAGAAAGTGAAATCTAACTAGCCTAAGGATGACAATGCACCAAAGACCTAATAAGACCCTCCCATGTCACGGGGGGTTGAGTGAACACATGTGCAATGACTGATAATGCATGAGGAACACAAGTCCCTCCAAGATCATGCGATAAAACAGAACACCTGCATTAGAACTAGGACATGGATTTCATAAGTAGTCATAAATTCTTATAGTTACATACATACAAAGGAAAAAGGTTCAAAATCTCTTGGTTGGCTATGCAAGGCTTGAGCCAGGCTGAGACATAGGAGAAAATGAAAGAAAGCACCCCTTAGGAGAATAGGTGGCTTTTCAATAAATTACAATGAGAAGAATGATACATATTAATAGTCTAAGATAATACATGAGGCCTTTTCCCCCCAAATATTCAAAATGCCCCCTTTCAAAATTTCTACTTACAATAATTTGCATTGATGATGTATAATCTTGAGGTCTCAAAATATGGAGCTGCTTAAGATGGTAGTATCGCCCATGCTAGAGATTTGTTGCAGGGATATTTTACCATTAATGAGCTCGAGTCTGTAATTACCTCTTTAGAGAACTCATTATAGTGTCTTAGATGTTGTACCTTCTCATAGAGGAAAGACCACCCATTCAGGGGACCGTACACCCTCACATAATATGTGGGGCCTAGGCTGCTTGTGCATTCCTCGACCTGGTTAGCACTCTTTATGGTAGTTTCACCTTTTTGCTTCATCTCATTATTCCAATCACTACCGCTACCTGGATGACCGGTTATTTGATTTGGTCGAACATCCTTGGGCCAAACGTATTTTTTGGGATCCAACACTTAGTATGTTGCGGTGCCTTGGGATTTTACTGGAACTGTTGCGGTGCCTTAGGATTTTACTGGAACTCTAATTATGCTTTCTTATCATAAGCTTTCACCATGAGGGTCCTACTATCGGGCTTTTGTGCCTGCATTCGCTTATGCTCTTCTTTGAGGGGGCGTTAGTTTGGTTTTGCCTGGATTTCACCCAACCTCGGAACCAACCTTCAAAAAGGGGCCAATCGGCCTTACTCCACCCAAGTGGTGAGAATTCAATTACAATATCCTTACAGTGGTATATAAAGCACAACCAACACTCAAAGCTTTGCAAATAACGAAGTAGGCTTTTTGGTGAAATGCCCTTATGGTAGCTGGTGAACTATCACCCAACTCCTCAAGTGGGTGAGTCATTCCCAACCATATTCTCCATTCTCTCTTATGGCAGCATCGTTTGATAGTGATGAGTCTAGAGTTCTCCCCATGTATGTTTTATGTTGGTTGATTTTCCTTGTGGACCCCATATTAACTTTGGGGTTCATTCTTTGCCAAAAATAGCCTCATGTTAACTCTAGGGTCATTTATCTACAAAATAAAAGCCCCATGTTAGCTTTGGGTTTTGTTCTCTGCTCCTCTCATATTGTCTAGTTGTATTTTCTTGCATAAACCATAAACCCCTTATGAGCAACATTATGAGTATCTAGAGCCACTATCCCACGTGTATCCCATGATGGCCCTTATGGTGGTATATAAAGCACAATAGACACCTAGAAGATTGTGAATCAAGAAGTAGGCTTTTGGATAAAATACCTTAGTGATAGTTCGTGAACCATGGCATAACCCCTCAAATGGGTGAATCATGGCCCAACCATATGCTCCATCCTCTCTTGTGGGACATCACTTGATGGTGGTGAGTGTGGAGTTTTCTCCTTATGGGGTTTGTATTGGTTGATTTTCCTTGTGGACTTCATGTTAACTTTGGGGTCCATTTTCTATAAAAAAAAATAGCACCATGTTAACTTTGGGATCAATTCTCTACAAAAAAACTCCATGTTAGCCCTAGGGTTCGTTCTCTACTCCTCTTGTACTACTTAGTTCTCGTACTTTCTTGCGTAAACCCTAACATCTTGTGTGCAGTGTTGTAAAAGTCTTCAGCCTCTATCCCACATGTATCCCACGCTAGCCCTCATGGTAATTCTAGGGTTAGTTCTATGCAAAAAGACAACCCCATGTTAGCTCTAGGGTTCATTCTCTACTCTTGTACAACCTAGTTCTCATACTTTCTTGCTTAAATGCTAAACACCTTGTGAGCAACACTATGAGTCTTGATCCATTATCCCACATGTATCCCATGATGGCCCTCATGGTGGTATATAAAACACTATAGACACCTAGAGTCTTGATCCATTATCCCACATGTATCCCTCGATGGCCCTGATGGTGGTATATAAACCACACCAAACACTTAGAGATTTGTAAATCGAGAAGAGCTTTTGGTGAAATGCGCTAGTGGTGAACCATCACCCAACCTATCAAATAAGTAAATTATGGCCAAACCATTTGCTCCGTCCTCTCTTATGAGAGCATCGCTTGATGGTGGTGAGTGTGGAGTTCTCCCATGTGTGGTTTTTGTTAGTTGATTTCTCTTATGGGCCCCATGTTAACTTTGAGGTCCATTCTCTACAAAATAAACCATGTTAACTTTAGGGTCTAATTTCTACAAATAAATAATCCCATGTTATCTTTGGGGTCCATTATCTGCTCCTCTTGTATTGCATTATTCTCGTACATTCTTGCATAAACTTTAAACACGTTGTGAGAGCCGATCCATTATTCCATAGGCATCTAACAATGGCCCTCATGGTGTATATAAAGCACAACAAACGCCTAGAGCTTTGTGAATCGTGAAGTAGGCTTTTGGGTGAAATTCCCTAATGGTAGCTAGTGAACCATGATCCAACCCCTCAAACGAACGAATCATGGCCCAACCATATGCTTCATACTCTCCTATGGGAACATCACTTGATGATGGTGAGTGTGGAGTTCAACCCATGTGTGGTTTCTGTTGGTTGATTCTCCTTGTGAGTCTCATATTAACTATACGGTCTTTTCTATACAAAAGTAGCCCATGTTAACTCTAGGGTTTGTTCTCTAAAATAAACAACTCTATGTGAGCTCTAGGGTTCGTTCTCTACTCTTGTATTGCCTAGTTCTCATACTTTCTAGCATAAGCCCTAAACACCTTGTGAGCAACGTTGTAAGAGTCTTGAGCCATTATCCCACATGTATCCCATGATTGAATCATTCCCTTTGCTTGTTGTGTGCATAGGCCACCTAGACGTTTCTTGTGCTCTCCTTTGCAATCTCCTAACTTCTCTTCTTTGTCTTCTCAATTGTCATGCAACGACTTGATACTCTTGTACCTTTGGTCTCCCTTGTGGTCCTCTTATTGATTCATTATCGCCATTTGAATCATTTTCCATTCTTTCTTCCTCCTCCTGAGGCATTAGTGGTTCATTATTTTCAATCACTTGAACCATTTCGAGAAATCGTACCCCGACTTGCTGACTTCAAGCTTCGTCTCTTTGTCTTCTCCGCTCAATATTGGGACTTGGGTATGGAGTGTTAGGATCCCTAGGAAAGTTTTCATTGCTGCTTGAATCTTCTATCCATCCTCCGTTCCTAGGTTGTTCACGTACTTCTCTAACATCTCTCCATAAAATGGTAGTAGTTTGTTCTTTGCTCACTCGATGTTCTATACAATCAGCAAGACCTTGTTGAGATTTATTCTTGATTCTTCCTTGAAGTTCAATTGTCTCCTCTTGCTCTGGTGGCATCATGTTCCTTTATCTCCTAGAACATCTTGTCAATGGGGAGGTAGTACTAGAAGAATTTTTTGTATTCAATTGAATTCTCAACGTCTTTGAAGAGGAACTACTAGAGTCTAAGGAGAATAGGCTACTTTTTGAAGGTGCTTCCTCATTGCTATTTGCACTTTCCCTTAACTCCATCGTTTGTCTCTCCAGTTGTTGATCAAATTTGTTCAACTCTGCTCTTCGTAATTTGTCTTTCGTTCATTCTTTGCATTTGTTTCATCTAGCTTGTGAATCACCTATTCTCTCATTCGTGCATTATGTATTCTCAGGGTTTCGTATTCTTCCTATAACTAATGTGTCTCCTTAATCATTTGTTGCAGAATCCTTGATTCTTCATTCTGAATCTCATCCCCTTCATTCTCAAAGACGAGGGTCTTGTTCCTGTAATGCGACATCTGTGAGGGTTTGAAGTCTTTCTTCTCCTTCATTATTCAAAAACCTTATGTGAACTTGTAATCGTCTACATTCCCTGTCTCGAGGTTCCAATTTCCTCTGTTCGATTACAGGTTCCCCTTTTGCTCCGAATAGTCATTCTAGGTTCATTTGATCTTCTTCTCTAGTGATTCTACTCGGCTCTCCATGTTCGTAAAATCACATCCCTGGTCGTAGCTCTTCTGTCATTCTTCCAGAAGTTTCTCTTGATGATTCCAAGTTGATTACATTCACCTGCGCTTGTGCCTTATACACCTTCAACTTAGAACCATTTATAGTTTTGAGGTAAACTATACCATCCAATTTCCTTAGTCGAATAGCCCCATTGTCTAGTACTTCTTCCACTTGGAAGGGTCCAAGCCATAAGGTCTTCCATTTGCCTAGCTTGACTTCTCATTTCCCATTATATTTGAGCACTAAATCACCAACTTTCAAGTCCATTTTTCATAAATGTTTGTCATGCCAAAATTTACGTCATCGTTGGGCAAATCTTTGTCGCCCATTGTGCCATCACCCTCTTTTCTCCTAGTTGTACGAGTGTTGTGAGCCTCTCTTCCATGCTCTCCTCATCACTTAGGCGATTCTCAACTACTACTCTCAGACTCGGTACCAAGAATTCAACTGGTACAATCGCCTCTTGTCCATATATCAATTGGAAGGGTGTATGATTTGTTGTTGGCTTGAAATTTGTCCTGTACGCCCACAAGACTGCTGGTAATTGTTCTTCCCAATCGACGCCCTCCACGCCGCATGTCTTGTACATGATGGAAACCAAGACCTTATTCATTGCCTCTGCTTGCCCATTCGCCCTAGGGTAGTACGAGCTAGACAACGAGTGGAAAATCTTGAATTTTGCGGTTAGGTTTTGTATAATCTCATTGACAAAACGACCTCCCCTATCACTTGTCAATTGTAGGGGAATCCCAAACCTGGTAATAACTTGTTCATACAAGAAACGAACAGTGCTTCTTGCAGAATTATCTGGTAGAGCCCTTGCTTCTACCCATTTCGTCAAGTATTTTGTTGCCACTACAATATATCGACATCTCCCTTTTTGGCTTGTTCAAAGTGGTCCCACAAAATCCAATCCCCACCTTTCAAAAAGTTCTTGGGGTTGAGAAGGATGTAATGGCATGAAATCTCTTTTTAATGGCTTCCCTATTCTTTGGCACGTATCACATGCCTTCACATACTCTTTGGCATCGTGATAAAGGGTGGGCCACCACAATCCTGCCAACAACACTTTCCTTGTTGTTGCATCTGGCCCCATATGACCTCCAACCAATCCCTCATGTGCCTCCTTTAATATTTGTTGTACTTCATCCTCCATCACACACCTTCTCAAGATGTGGTCTTTGCCCATCTTATATAACAAGCCTACAATCAACGTAAATGGTGTCGATTTTGCAATGATCTTTCTTTGCTCTATTGCCATCATCTCCTTTGGCAGCTCTCCTGTCGATAGATATTCCCCGATATGTTTATACCATGTTGGTATCGCACTTATCATAAATAGTTGTGCGTTAGGGAATTCATCTTGTATTCCTCCTTTTGCAGGTTCTCTTGAGCGAGTCCTCAACAATTGGTCTGCTATTACATGCTTCTTTCCTAGCCTTATTACCACTCAAAACATGAACTCTTGTAGTGTGAGGAGCCACCTGCTCACTCGTCCATATATCATTGGCTTGTTAATCAAGTATAACAATGCCTGATGGTCTATGTAAAAAGCAAATGGGTTGGCTAGTAGGTAATGCCTAAACTTTTATATTGCATAAACCATCCCCAATGCTTCATGTTTCGTTGTGTTATAATTCTTCTTCGCCCTTGACAACAACTGACTTGCGAAATAAATGGGTTGGTCCAATCCAGACTGCCCATCTCCCAAGGCATAGCCAATTGCAAAGTTTGAGGCATCTACGTGAACATGGAACTCCTCCCAATTTGGATAAACCAGGATAGGTGCTTTCACCAAATGTGCCTTCAATCCTTCAAAAGCCTCTTGGTGCTCCTCCGCCCACTTGAAAGGAACACTCTTACGCGTGAGAGCATCTAGTGGATGGGCAATTTGTGCGTAGTTCTTGATAAACCTCTAGTAATAGCCCACCGTTCCTAAGAAGGTTTTCATGGAACTTACGTCATATGGTTCTTCCATCAACAATATTACCTGAATCTTATCTGGATCTGGCTTCAAGCCTTCTTGACATACAATATGTCCTAATAGTTTCTCATATGGCACCATCAAGACACATTTTCCTGGATTCAGTGTGATCCGTGCTCTCCTGCACAAACTCATGCATTCTTCCAATGCCTTCAAGTGTTCCAGTCCTTGGCCATACAGGGACCAATCATCCAAAAGGCTTTGAAATTTCCTATGAACATTTTATCAAAAATATACAAGATGATTCTTTGAAAGGTAGTCGATGCATTACATAGTCCAAAAGGCATGCGGTTATATGCATATATGCCATTTTCCACTATGAAAGTGGTCTTCAATTTATCTTCTTCTGCAATGCTGATTTGGTTATAGCCCGAAAATCCATCCAAAAATGAATAGATCTCGTGTTCGGCTACTTCCTCCAATATGGAGTCTATGAAAGGAATCGAGAAGGGATCTTTTATAGTTACGACATTCAGACTCTGAAAATCCACACAAATCCGAATCTTGTTTGCTTCTCTTTTCAGGGTAATCACTATAGGTGACACCCATTCACTTGTCATAACTTTGAAGATAATGCCTGTGTCTAGCATCTTCTCTATCTCGACATTCACCAAAGCTGCATACTTTGGATTCATTCTGTATGGTCTTCTTCGTACTAGTTGTGCACCTTCGATCAAAGGAATCTTGTGTACACATAGTTCTGGTGGCACTTCTTTCAAATCTTTGTAGGTCCATGCAACCATGTCTTTATACTCCATAAAGATCTTAAATGTTGTTGCTTTGAGCACAAGATCCTAATCATCTCTACACTTGATCATCTTCTCCTCCCCTTCCTTGCCAAGGTTAATCTGCACCATCCTTGGTCCTTCGTATTTGATAGATTTAGGCTCTTCTACCACCTTTAAAACATAAATGGGATGAGTTGGTTTGTCTTCAATTACCGCATCACCCATAGTATATTCTACAAAGTTTTTTGGAAATGTCCACTTTTCATTTTCTTGGTCCTTCTCTATTGCTGATCTCTTTTTGCTACTCTGACCTTTTTTTGGCTCCTTTTCTTCCTCTTGGATTTCATCTTCTGTGTGGATGCATAAGCATTGAGGTGTGAATACCTCATACTCATAGTCTTCCATTTTCCAATGAAGTAGACCTTTGTTGTCATCCCTCTCATCTTCCGTGTACTCCAATTGCAACACTCCATTAGGTTCATATCTTGTTTCGCCATCTGATGATGAACTTCCTGATTCGTCTGAGGTTGCATGGTCTTGGCTGAAAGACTGATTCTTCAAGTTAATCATGTACTTATGCTGGCCTTTCTTAAAAGTGAGATGTTTCTCCCAGTTATGGTTTACTCTCACCATTCTTAGCCATCCATGTCCAAGCAATGCATCATAAGTAGGTTTTTGCATGACCATCACTACGAAATCCAAGGTGAAATCTTGCTTCACTATCTGCACTCTTTGATTCATCAGTACGCCTCTCGTCTCTATTCCGTACTAGTCTACTCCATACAATCTGAAATTCGAAGATCACAATGTGGGTTGTCCAATGCTTTTCCATGTCTTCTCCGGCATCATGTTCACACTTGATCCTCCATCTACAATAACTTGAGTTAGCTTGTGGTCCAATATCTCCATGTGAACCAAGGCTGGCTTCTTTTTGGTTTCGATCATTAGGATTGTGGGATCAATGAATTGCTCTTGTTTGACATTGGCTACTTCCCGAACTTCTTCTCTTTTCCTTGTCTTTATCATTTCACCAATTGCGGTGTATAATTCGGGCACTGCACTAAGTAGACTTGATACTTTAACTTCCATGGTTGTGCTCAGTACTTGTGTCGCCAAGTGTTCCATCGATGCTTGCTTACTTGTCACTATCTTCAACCTTTTCAAGGCTTTCTCTTGGAGTAATCTTTCCTATTTCTCCTTCTCCAACTCTTCCTTTACCACTTTGTGGGCTTCTTGCCATCGCTCTTTTTCCTTAGAAGGGTTTGGATACTACTCCATTTTTCTAGCGTGAGCTCTTGTCATTGCTAGTACTTGCTTTTCTTATTCTTTTTCTTGGGTATCACTAACTTCGCCAATGTCAATTATATTGAAATTTTGTGTCATCGGTACTTGCTTTGTTCAGGCAATTTACTTCCTTGTGGTTACCTGGTCCACACCATCGACACATATGAGTGACATTGTTTGTGTTTCCTCCAGTCTGCGGCTTGGGGCAACTTTTTGTAAAGTGTCCCCACTCTTGGCAGTTTCGACATTGTATGATAGGTCTTCCATCTGAATCATACTGCAATCGACATTGTCCTCCCTACCTTCCACCTCGGCGGTTGTTCCTATATTCGCCACTAGTTGCGCCTTATCCATTTCTTGAGGTATTTGTTTGTTCCACCTATTGCACCGTCATGGTTTGGTGCCTTACTCCCTTCAAATTGAATGGACAATTGTAGATTGGATGGCCTACCACATCGTATATATTGTAATACGCATTCATAGGACAATTGATATTCGTGTGACCTTATTTGCAATCCAAACACCAAATGTCTTTTCGTTCCTTTTGTACTTCTTTGACTTCTTTCATGTTCTTGTCAAACTCTTTTCTAAAAGAGTAGATAGCGCTTTGCACCTTGTCCTCTGCATCGCTATCTGAATCGACATTCCTCGAATGCCCCACGATTCTATAAACCAACGTTTGACTAGTCCATCTGCAAGTGGCATTTGCATTTTATCGACCAATTGCTTTAGTCTCCTATTATAATTCTTAACATCTTCTTTCAACTTTTGTTTCATGGTGTAAATCCTTGTTATAATTTCAGTTTCATCACAGAGTGGTCGTAATTCATTGATGAATTCATCCTGCATTGTCTCCCATCACCTGAATGGTTGTGTACTTTCCCTCTTCAAGTACCAATCAATTACCATGCCTCGCAGGGTAGCAAGAAACAATTGCAACCATTCAGCAGGTTGCGTTACTCCATTTGCCTTCAAAATTGTGGTACAAGTACCAATGTGGCATGTTGGGTCTTGTTTCCCTTCCCCAGTGAAGGGTGGGCATTTTTGTTTGCCTGCTCTATTAGCAACGTGTGCCATTGGGTCTCTCTTGACCTCCATAGTTTGTATTTGATTCCTCCGTCGTTGGCCTTGCAACCTTGAATTTTGTCATTCACCTCGTCTTATCATGCTCACTTCTTCTCTCGACCTGAACTTGATCTAGGCAACGATGCCAAATGTAGACAACGGTGAGGACTTCTTGAGATGAGGAAATGATAGTTTTAGTGGGAGGAAGATTGGTAGTACATGCTAAGGAGCATGTCAATATCGGTTTGATATTCCTTGTGTTAATGTTGTTCAGACGAAAAACTCTTGATGACGAATCAACTTGTGATGGATTGCTTCAAGATGAAACTGTTCTTGACAGAATGATTGTTGTCGGATGGGCTATGATAGATGTCGACACTTCAAGGCGACATGATGGTACAGGCATGACGACAAGATGGATGTTGGCACTTTAGCAAGATGGATATTGGCACTTCATGTCGGCATAGCCCATGCCGGCTCCAGCTATGACGACTAGTTGCATGTTGGCAACAGAGTGAGGGCTTGTCTATGTTGGTTGGCTTGTGTCGGCAAGTCTTTGTTGGCTCCCCTGGACAGTTAGACAATGTCGTCCCTGCAACTGCTATGTTCCATTTGAGCATTCGTCCCTGCAATACTGTAACATAACATAGATTCTAACACATACAAGCATTCAAAGAGACATAGTTGGCACAAAATGGCATCCTTGCATTATCATGAGGACAGTTACATCCCAGTCATGTGACTGCAACAATCTCACGTACAACACTATCTCCTTACAGTGGTTGCTCTCCTTTGTAATGGATATGGATCTGGATGGATTCCTTTACAAAATGAAAGGGGTTTATATATAGTGTGGCTTTGGTAGTTACCATAACCAACTAGGCCTCAACTACCAAAACTACTTTTCATTTCAGCCTTAACAACACAATTAACAATTTAGTTAACCGTTTGCAAATGACGATTGATTACATACGTTTGATTACATTGCAATTATTATTGCTAATTACTAAATGGCATTACATTTGACCACTTTGACTATTTTGCATGCCATTCCTACGTAAAAGTAATGTACAATGTTTTGATGCGTAGACATTTCGTCAAACACTTCATTTCTTTTTGGAATTGTTGTCTACAAGCTTGAGTGCTACGTCCTACTTGGTGATACAGTGTATATGGTATGTGAAGACCATCTCCCGCAGGTGCTTCAACAGAGTGATTAGTCCTTGTCATCATATTTTGACAAGACTTCCAGTGCTAATGTTGGCAGCTTTCCCCATTCAACTGGTGGCTCAAGCATCTTGGTTGGAAGTCATTGTTGGAACAACTATGTTGGGTGTCCTTTTGATTGCAAGGAAGGTCAATGTGTTTTTTGCTCTTGAAAGTAGGTGGAGCCTTCATCAGAATCTCGATCTTGTGCTCTTCTTGATGGCTTCTTTGGGTTCTTCTTTATAGTAGAGTTGCCAAGTGAATTTCTTGAGAGCTTCAAAAAGATGATGACCGTGGCCTTCATCGGAACCATGACGTGACTTCTAAATTAGAAGACAAATTTTTTCTAGTTCATGTCTCATCGAGCATGCCAGTTTGAATTATTGGGGGCTAGATGCGACCCCTACGCTTCGTAGGCATCGTGACCCCTCGAGGTTGTGGTTTGACCCTTCGTCTTCCCAAGCGGGTGCGTTCCATGCCCTGCGAAGTTCGGGGAAGCATGGGACGCGGCTCTTGTTGGATGACCTTTGGGGGTTTTTACCCAAGGCTGGCTCCTTGCTTTGGATGTGATCTTTGGCACTCGTCTTTCCTTTGCTACACTAACCTATTTTAATCAACTTCTTCAGGGAAAAGGGAAAAGGAAAGAAAATATGAAATAATGTGAAAAGTAAATTGCGGAAAGTGAAATCTAACTAGCCTAAGGATGACAATGCACCAAAGACCTAATAAGACCCTCTCGTGTCATGGGGGGTTGAGTGAACACATGCGCAACGACTGATAATGCATGAGGAACACAAGTCCCCCCAAGATCATGCGATAAAATAGAACACCCGCATTAGAACTAGGACATGGATTTCATAAGTAGTCACAAATTCTTATAGTTACATACATACAAAGGAAAGAGGTTCAAAAACTCTTGGCTGGCTATGCAAGGCTTGAGCTAGGTTGAGACATAGGAGAAAATGAAAGAAAGCACCCCTTAGGAGAATGGGTGGCTTTTCAATAAACTACAATGAGAAGAATGATACATATTAATAGACTAAGATAACACATGAGGCCTTTTCCCCCAAATATTCAAAATGCCCCCTTTCAAAATTCCTACTTACAATACTTTGCATTGATGACGTATAATCTTGAGGCCTCAAAATTTGGAGCCACTTGAGATGGTCTTATCGCCTATGCTAGAGATTTGTTGCAGGGATATTTTGCCATTAATGAGCTCGAGTCTGTAATTGCCTCTTTAGAGAACTCATGATAATGTCTTAGATGTTGTACCTTCTCATAGAGGAAAGACCACCCATTCAGGGGACCGTACACCCCCGCATAATATGTGGGGCCTAGGCTGCTTGTGCATTCCTCGGCCTGGTTAGCACTCTTTATGGTAGTTTCACCTTTCTACTTCATCTCATTATTCCAATCACTACCGCTACTTGGATGACCAGTTATTTGATTTGGTCGGACATCCTTGGGCCAAATGTCTTTTTTGGGCTCGAACACTCAGTATGTTGCGGTGCCTTGGGATTTTACTGGAACTCTAATTATGCTTTCTTGTTGTGAGCCTTCACCATGTGGGTCCTGCTATCGGGCTTTTGTGCCTGCATTCGCTTGTGCTCTTCTTTGAGGGGGCGTTAGTTTGGTTTTGCTTGGATTTCACCCAACCTCGGAACCAACCTTCAAAAAGGGGCCAATCGGCCTTACTCCACCCAAGTGTAGTGAGAACTCACTACAATATCCTTACAGTGGTATATAAAGCACAAAAAACACTCAGAGCTTTGCAAATAAGGAAGTAGGCTTTTTGGTGAAATGCCCTTATGGTAGCTGGTGAACTATCACCCAACCCCTCAAGTGGGTGAGTCATGCCCAACCATATTCTCCATCCTCTCCTATGGGAGCATCGTTCGATAGTGATGAGTTTGGAGTTCTCCCCATGTATGTTTTCTGGTTGATTTTCCTTGTGGGCCCCATGTTAACTTTGAGGTCCATTCTTTGCCAAAAATAGCCCCATGTTAACTCTAGGGTCATTTCTCTACAAAATAAAAGCCCCATGTTAGCTTTGGGGTTTGTTCTTTGCTCCTCTCATATTGCCTAGTTCTTGTATTTTCTTGCATAAACCGTAAACCCCTTATGAGCAGCGTTATGAGTGTCTTGAGCCACTATCCCACATGTATCCCATGATGGCCCTCATGGTGGTATATAAAGCACAATAGACACCTAGAACATTGCAAATCAAGAAGTAGGCTTTTGGATGAAATGCCTTAGTGATAGTTGGTGAACCATGGCACAACCCCTCAAATGGGTGAATCATGGCCCAACCATATGCTCCATCCTCTCTTGTGGAGCATCACTTGATGGTGGTGAGTGTGGAGTTTTCTCCTTGTGGGGTTTCTATTGGTTGATTTTTTGTGGACCCCATGTTAACTTTGGGGTCCATTTTCTATAAAAAATAGCACCATGTTAACTTTGGGATCAATTCTCTAAAAAAAACAACTCCATGTTAGCCCTAGGGTTCGTTCTCTACTCCTCTTGTACTACTTAGTTCTCATACTTTTTGGTAGCACCCTTCTCTCTCGAAAAAAGACAACCCCATGTTAGCTCTAGGGTTCATTCTCTACTCTTGTACAACCTAGTTCTCATACTTTCTTGCTTAAATGCTAAACACCTTGTGAGCAACACTATCCCACATGTATCCCACGATGGCCCTCATGGTGGTATATAAAACACTATAGACACCTAGAGTCTTGATCCATTATCCCACATGTATCCCTCGATGGCCCTCATGGTGGTATATAAAGCACAACAAACACCTAGAGATTTGCAAATCAAGAAGAGCTTTTGGTGAAATGCCCTAGTGGTGAACCATCACCCAACCTGTCAAATGAGTAAATCATGGCCAAACCATATGCTCCATCCTCTCCTGTGAGAGCATCGCTTGATGGTGGTGAGTGTGGAGTTCTCCCATGTGTGGTTTTCGTTAGTTGATTTCTCTTATGGGCCCCATGTTAACTTTGAGGTCCATTCTCTGCAAAAAAAACCATGTTAACTTTGGGGCCAAATTTCTACAAACAAATAGCCCCATGTTATCTCTGGGGTCCATTCTCTGCTCCTCTTGTACTGCATTATTCTCGTACATTCTTGCATAAACTTTAAACACGTTGTGAGAGTCGATCCATTATCCCATAGGCATCCCACGATGGCCCTCATGGTGTATATAAAGCACAACAAACACCTAAAGCTTTGTGAATCGAGAAGTAGGCTTTTGGGTGAAATGCCCTAGTGGTAGCTAGTGAACCATGATCCAACCCCTCAAACGAGCGAATCATGGCCCAACCATATGCTTCATCCTCTCCTATGGGAGCATCACTCGATGGTGGTGAGTGTGGAGTTCAACCCATGTGTGGTTTCTGTTGGTTGATTCCCCTTGTGAGTCCCATGTTAACTATGCGGTCTTTTCTCTACAAAAATAGCCCCATGTTAACTCTAGGGTTTGTTCTCTAAAAAAAAATAGCTCCATGTTAGCTCTAGGGTTCGTTCTCTACTCTTGTATTGCCTAGTTCTCATACTTTCTAGCATAAGCCCTAAACACCTTGTGAGCAACGTTGTAAGAGTCTTGAGCCATTATCCCACATGTATCCCATGATGGCCCTTACTCTGATTCATCTGTTGTTATTTCAAAAGGTTGTTGTAAGTCAAGCAAAGAACGGGAGCAAAGCAAAACAACTCTTTCAACTTCTTAGATTCCTTTTGCTATTTTTCTCTCCAATGGAACCTAGCTTTTGCTCCTCCTTTAGTCACCTCATTTAGTGCCCAAGTAATCTATGAGTACCCAAGCACAAATCCACCTAGAAATTGGCAAGTCTCAAAAGAGTATGAAACTCTGCAAGGCTCTTTGGAAGGGACCACTTCCAAACACTTAGTCTTTTCTGGATCAACTTGGACTTCTCCATCCATTACATATCCAAGGTATCAAATTTTTATCATACCAAAGTAAAAGTTGTCCAATTTGGCATACAATTTATGTCTATAAAGAGTTTGCAGTACCTGTTGGACATATTGTAGGTGTTGCTGCTTTGATGTGCCATTGAAGACAAGAATTCCATCTAGATAGAGAACTACAAGGGACACGAGGAAGGGGCTCAAGATTTTACCCATGAACCGCATAAATATGGAAAAGGTTCATTGGTTAAGCCAAAAGGCATGTTAGGAACCTTCTAATAAAAATAAGCTCATTCACATAAATATTGCAATAAAAACAGAATTTCATGAAAGAACAGAATATTGCAATACGAAATGTAAATGCAGAATTATAACAATCTCACAAATCACAACACATAATCGCAGGTCTCTTCGAGGGGGCAACCTCCTTCAATATTTTCATTCAATATGCAAAAAGATACATTCATTTATGGACCCTTGTCTTTTAAAGATACACTTCATGCAACCCTAACCTAATGCTCAAGAGTTGGCTTACATGCAAAGTGCCACTCAAGCTAGAATATTCTACCAAACATCAGTTACATTCTTGATAACGGTTACATGAAATGGCCCCACTTGTCTAGACACCTCACTTGCCACATACCATTACAAAATTATACAAAATATCATTATAAAGGGGTCCCACGTTGGAAAGGGGTCATTACATAATAATATGAGAATTACAAAAATAGTGTTTGGATGGGGTCCTAACAAGGCATGACTAACCATTCAAATAGGGCCTTCTATAGACTTTTAAGTAGCCTTCAATACATCAATGGGCTTAGTGCAGATTTGGTGATACCCTTACTTGAGGTCTATTTTGTGAAGCACCTTGCAATGTGAAGCTGGTCCAGTAAATCGTCCATCCATGGAAGAGTATAATTATTTTTGGTGGTCATCTTGTTTAAAGTCCAATAGTCAATGCAAAGCCTCTGTGTGTCAGCCTTCTTTAGAGCCAACACAATGGGGCTACCACATGGTGATGAATTTGGTTGGATGTGCCCTTTTGAATCAACTACTTGATTTGTGTTCTGATTTTTTCATTCTCTAGTATTGACTTGCGATATGCAGGGCTGATAGAAACACGATATCCTGAAACCAAGTCAATGGAATGTTTCATTGAGCAATGAAGTGGTAGTCCAAAGGGTAACTTGAGTAAATCATCAAATTCTATTAACATTTTATCCAATTGGAGGTTGCCTCCTTTTCAAGTGCAATAGTGGTAAAATTTTCTTTTGATGTCGAGGCCTAATATTTAGGAGAATGAACTTCTATGTGTTTCCAATCAACTTTGTGCATTGCTTGGAACTAATCAAAGATATAGAGGTAGGAGGAATTACCTCTGCTATACTATACTCTTGTTCCTCAATAGTGACCAAAACGCTATGAGAGCTTGCTTCATAGATGCCATGTCTCTGCCACATCAAGGCTGCCCAAGCAACATAATATGGACATCAAGAGGTACAACATCATACAAAACCTCATCTTTGAAGGGATTGATAGCATAAGAGAGATGACACTATTGAGTGACATGCATCTCTTTTTCACGTGTAAGCCATCCAACACTCTATGGATGTGGGTGACTCATCACAAACAAATTCATCTTCTTTGCAACATCCATAGAGATCAAATTCTTTTGATTGCTACTATCAAAAACAAAATGTAAAGGCTTACCCTGCACCCATATGTGTGACTGAAACAACAACTTCTCTTGTGGATCTTTATGTAGTGTCTATGATGAAGCTTGAGTAGTGGCAACGACTACATTCGGGTCAACTTCCACCATCTGCTTCTCTTTGTACACTGTAAGTTGGGATTCTGGAGTTGTGGTGGAGCATTGGCCCATGGTTACTAAGGATTGTTTAGCTTGTCAGTCTTATTCACCGTGTTGGTTAGTCTGATGATAGTTACACCATGTATGGGGCTCTTGAGGCTTCTTCTTCTGAAACCCTTTTCTTCCATCTCTAATTTGAGTTGTGTCTCCATTCCCAATTTTGCCTTTGCGTATGTCAATCCTTCTCTTGCTGTTTTTGTGCCTGACCTTTCTTCTTTTGCTGCTTATTGCCCCATTCTTCCAAGGCTTCCTAGTTTGACTTTTATTATTTGGCCAAAACCTTTCTTGCTCTTCAACTTCTGCTCAAGCTTGATTGCAAGCTTATAAGCTTCATTAAGGTTCTTGAAGTGTTGTAAATCCATCTCTACCAGGATGTACCTTTAGACCACTATGGTTCTTAATGTCCTAAATTCCTAGTTTTGCAAACAAATTGTGAAATATGTTAGCATATTCTTGTACAGATTCGTCATTTTCTTGACGTTGTCGTTGCCGCCACATGTAGTGATCATCATATGCACCATCGAATAGTATTCCTTGTTGACTGTCATAACAAAATCTTGCCTTGTGGGTTCTGCATCTAGATCTCATGCGATTGAAATATGCTTCCCACCAATTTCTCACAGGTATGACTATCTTCACCAGCGAAACTGCATGGTTCTTTTGATCAGAGATCTTATTCACTGAAAAGAATGGTGTAATTGGTCAAGCCATTGCTATACTGCATCGGATTTTACTTTCCATTCAAATGTGGGGATATCAAAATTCATCTACATCCTGAAGGGATTGAAGGAGCTAAACAATTGTGAGGAGGGTACAAGTTGTAAAGTGGATGTAGAGCCTCCTTCTGGCACCTGTTTCAACAGACTTTGAGCCAATTCCTCTCCCTTTACACCCCTTTGTCTGTCAAGGGTCTTCATTCAGAACAACTTAAAAGGATCAGGATCTGTTGTCTACATGTTGTTTGTCATCAGAGGTCGTTTGAATCTACCGGGAAGATAATTTGACGGATAGTGTTTCAATACCAACGCTTCCAAATATCTTGACCTCATGTATATGGGCATGCACTTTCGGATACACTGCTCTGATACTAAACGATCTATAGATTCAAGGGAAACAGAATAAAGAATCAAATAGTAATAGCAGTACATAGCCAAAAAAAATGGAAATAAGAATTGATGCGGAAATTAAAGTACCGTAAGGGAATTGCAAATTGGCTGAACTGAAGGAATCAAACCAATGAGAAACTTCATGAAGAGCTGATGGCATTCTCTCTAGAAGAGATGTGAAACCAACGTATGCTGCTAGCAATCCCTGTGGAAGGGATGTAGGGCTAGCTTCTCATTGTTTATTACATTGCATGTGCACATATTTATTTACAAACATAGGAGAAATTAAAAGCCACCTAAACGAAACAAAGTGTTTCATATTGTGATGTGCCTAGAAAGATAAAGCATCAATTATTTTAAAATTTTGTCATTGTTGAACTTGCAATGTGGTTCAGCCACCTGGATCAAGAGAGCAAGTAGAAGTTTATCCTCTTGCCATAGCCTTCTTGAAGGAAATTACGATGACTATAGGTTTCCTTCTTTCCTCTAGCCTTGAGAAACAAAAACTATAACTGTCAGAAATAACACTTCTTTAGTAGGTTGTTTAAAGAAATTATATCAAATGCACATGAATAAAGAGGCCCAATAATAACAAACACATCACTCTTCACAGAACAAAATATCTTTTTCCCTTCAGTGCTCCAACTTTAGTATCAAATTTAGAAAAACAAAAGGGGACAGAGGAAAACTTTGTAGAGGAAGATAGTCTCAGAGCAAAGACTAGGAAACTCAGAAAATAGATAAAGATAATGATGCCACATTGACATTAATTATTGTGTAATGTTCTATGACAATAATCTGTTGCATTTGTTTTAACCATATTGAATAGGATACTCATAACCTCAATTTTCTCTCTTCTGGTTGACCTACATGGATTCTTTGAATTTTTTCTCATTTAACATATCTTTCTGGGCCAACCAGCTTGACATCACCCTTGGTTTACTTGCGTTAACCATGATTAGGCTCAGTTATTTGTCTTGAGTTACCTATATCTATATTCTTACCTGTTAAAGATACAGGTATGGGTATGAGAGAGTATTGTCAGGTGCACTCAAATTTTTATTTGGTATTTAGATATAGGAATGCATTATGTGGGCTGTATTTAGATCAGTGTTGAAAATATCTTCAAAAACTGGCAATTATCATGTATGTCCTATTTTTTCCTTCCTCTAATGATTTATTTGAGAGTAGCCTTTTTCAAAAACTTGCTAATATTTTCAACAAAAGGGAAAAAATCATGATTTTTGCTGATTTTTTCCCAACTACTTGCAGATCCGATTTTTGCCAGGCCTCGTTGATAAATTGTTGATCACAATTTTTCCAACTTTGATTTAGATAGGTGCAATTGCAGCCTGACTTATCTTGGCTGTATCTGGTATTGCGAATGCTTGTACATTATCACAAAAACCAGGTTACAATTTCTTGAGATGAGTGATATTCGATTCAATATCTTTTGAATTCTTAAATTTATTTTCTAAGGTGAGGTTGTTGCCCTCAGGTGTAGTAGTACATTTTTCATTTAACCATGTTTGTCTCATCCAACCAACATGACATCACCTTTTTCTAACTTGCGTTAACTACAATTAATCCAAGCTATTGAATACTTTGGCATAATGCAACCATGTTTGTATGGATATCTTATATGGATATGATAGGGATATATATTAGATGCATCAGAATTTTCATTTGCTATTTAGGTATAGCAATGCCCTATCTGGGCCATATGTAGATAAAGCACAATTGTATTCTGGCTATATCGGTCTGTATCTAGTACTGCAAATGCTTGTAAATTATCATGGAAACCATTTTGCATGTCTTGAGATGACTGAATGATGTTTAACTTTATTCTATATAATGTTGTTGTCACGCTTGGGTATAGTAGGGCACTGCTTTTTTAGACCTAAGCCAGCTATTGAGTGCTCATCCAAAAGTAGACAGACCGCCTTTTTTCATTCTCCTTGGGTATATAGCCGCATATGACAGGTATGATATACAAGTCAGTCCAAAATGCTTGTAAATTATCATATCGGGCTGCATCCGGTACTGCACATGCTTGTAAATTATCATAGAAACCATTTTTCATGGCTTGAGATGATTGAATAATGTTTAAATTTAATCTCTAGAATGTTGTTGTCACCCTTGGGTATAGCAGGGCTTTGCTTTTTTAGATCTAAGCTAACTATTGAGTGCTCATCCAGAAGTGGACAGACCACCTTTTTTCATTCTCCTTGGTGATATAGCCGCATATGAAAGGTATGATATAGAATTTAGTCCAAAATGGAAATAATTAAGGATTTAATACATATGACACAGGTCAACACAAAGTCAGCCTTATGATATTTCTTATTCATATATATTGCATTGACAAAACCATATCAAAATATTAGTATTGAGAAGCTTTCATTGAAATACTATGCATATTATAAGATAATTCTATTAATGTCCACGAATGACCAAAGTAGGTCAATGAAACTCAACATAAAAAAGCCTTTAAAAAGCACTGTAGTTACCAAGAAAGTAGTCATAGACTAGAGTGAACTTCACTAAACTAAACTATTGTACAACTTCTAATCACATCCTTGAGGGGTGGATCCATAAATGGGTAAACCTTAACATATTGCAAGTAATGACGAAGAGATACGAGAACCAGCAATCAAGGGAAAAAAAAATAGAGAAGAGCTTGAGAAAACGAAGTGGAGGCAGGAGTGGAAGTGAAGCGAAGCGAGCCATAATCATCACCAAAATCATAAAAAGAAGTGGAATGGAGTGGAAGTAGAAGCAGAAGCAGAGCCATAATCATCACCATCATCCCAAAAGAGGCAGCACAAGGTCTAATGATACTCCCAGGAGAATGGCCAGGGCTAAGGGGGCTTGGCTGGATAATCTTGGGAGTGCATAAAGTCCAACCTCTGTAAACTCTCCTAGCATCCATGTCTGAGGAACTAGTAGAAGAGGGCAAGAATGCTATCTAAGGGACAAAACGTATTTTCTTGCTGTCATATACCATGCCATATGATGAACAATGAAATCACATAACTGTTGAAACACCCATTATTATGCAAGGTCAAAGATACAATTAATAGGCCTACATATATCACATTAGTTCAATTTCTTTCTTGGTTGTCTCCTCTCAACTTTTCAATATCATGTTTTTTTTTTTAAATTTTTGTACAAAAACATGTTTGTTTTTGTATGTTTACTTTTGGTCATGTATATTCTATATTAACATATGGATGTATCCATTTTGTATCATTAGCTTGGGTTTCTCTTCCCCATATATATATATATATATATAGCTTAGCTATTAACAGGTCAGTTAATTGGCTCTATTTTGTAAATAGACCATAATTCCAAGTCCCCATCACAAACTTCAAGGAGAAGAGGAGTTGGGTACTGACTCACCAATAAACTGACTAAAACTGTTGTGGTGTTTGAGTCTGACCTTGACTTTGACCTTTAAGCAGTGTTGAGTAATGATTGAATTTCAATGAATTTATCTCATTAATTCCTGCTATTGGCTGAGAGTCCTATCTTGGAGGACAAAATCAGTTGAAAAAGAGTTTGAGCATAAGCAGCTTTAACCAGCATAGGCTTTTGCTATTACTGCTCTTTGACCGAGGTGTAGCATTTGATTGCCATATTATACTGATCTATCACAATTTAATTCTCTTGTATTTCCAGGATTGATTTGACTAAAATATTTTTCTGTAATTTCTTGAAGAGGAAGAATATTGAACCCCAACCCCCCTAAATACTTGTAATAATTAAGTGATGGAACAAAACCTTTGAATGGATAATTAGGTGATTGGGTGCAACCTATGATTTTATGAGATTATTGAGTGATTAGAAATCCTTGGAATTGTACGAGGCTGTGATAAGGTTGGCAATTGGGTAGCTAACGTGTAAGGGCTGGTAGTTGAGTGAATGAAATATGACTGAATGAATTGACTGAACAGAATATATACAATAAATTGTACTTTATGAAATTAATGCAAAATTTTTACTTGTAAACCGAAAATCAGTTGCGTAATGGAGATATAGTTAGCTGAACTCCCTAAATCAGTGATGCCTTAGGGTGATGAATAATGTCAAGGGATGTCCATCTGCAAGATGTGGTTTGGTAAAGGTCTCCTTTTATACAAGATTTAATGAGTTTTGCTCAGTGAATTGTATTGTGTGCACATGCATGTGCTATAGGTGTTTATCTTGGATCTTCTTGTTGGGCAAATGTACAGGTCAGAGGATCTGTAACAGCACAATTTGAAACAAAACAATAAGGAAATATGATAGCCATCAACAAGTAAAGATACTAAAATTAATCTCATTACCAAGTACAGAAAGTAACTCATGGCTGTAGCAAAAGAGGGAAAACACTAGCAAGGATTATCTTTGGTTTCCTACTGTTTTAACCATTTGAATATGCCTATCTTAAGCTCAAAAATTCACAAAGGATCTACCATTTCACATAGTTGGGAATGGGCCTCTGAGTCTGTCTTTCATACCCCTAAACTTTTCAAGATCTGCTAAAATTTCCTACAAATTTTCTTCATACAACCAGGAACTCTGAGAAGATTCTTTTATATCAAGGTCAATGCCATGTTCCAATCTTATCATTCCAAGGAAGTGGTCCATTTCTGTGATCTGAGAAAGGATGCTAGCTTCCTTTTCTAATGACGGCAGTTTGTGCTGTTTTTCCTGTCATGCCTTTTCCCTCTAGATAGAGTCCCATTTATGCATTTTCTTTAAAAGTTAAAGTTGACTTGCTCCAGTGCTATGGAAGTGTGGCTGCTTATCTCACGTAGTTTCCTTGTCAAAGTACCTCAAATTATGTTAGGAGGGGTCAGTGCTATTACACCACCTCGTCCTAGTCTGTTAGGTGATTTCCTGTTTTTGGTGCTGAAAATTCAAATCGTAAAGCCCAGTGAAGGATAGATTTTCACTGTCACTGAATTTCGCTGTATGAAATACCTTTTGTGAGGTTCTTGACGTGTAAGTCACACATTTGACATTCCCAGATGCTAAATTTACTGTTTATTGCAGTGGTCATAACTCTTTCTGGTTATCCAATACCCCAAGGACAGAAACTACAAGTGAGGCCTTCTCTGATTGAATATTAACACCTGATAAAACCCTGCACGAAATGCCCATTAATTTTCTTCCGGAAACATACGTATATAACCAAAATAAAGGTTGTAATGCGATTAAAATAATATTGTTGCAGCTAATAATATATAACCAAAACTTCCCCCGTTAGGGCAAAATGGTGAAATTAGGGATCCAGATGGGAGAGCTAGGGATCTAAGGAATGTTGATCGATGTGTAGAAAAGGGAATGACAGATGCAAAAAATGTTCTACAAGAAGGATCAGGAAAGGATTCTTGGGCATCGATTCTCAAAGGAAGAAAGGAAGCGATTAAAGGAGAAGTTGGTACAGAGATATCTCATGAAAATGGAAAGGTATGTATTGTTGACTCCCTAATCAAAAAAATATTGAGGGATAATGAGTTTAGCATGGTAGGCAAATTTCTAGGGCCCAGACCAGATTTAGATGTGCTTAGGAGATGGCTTCATTCTAAAATTCAAACAAAGGGTTCAATGAATGTTATTGGTCTATCAAAGGGATACTTCTTAATCCGGTTTAATATTGAGGAGGATCTGGTGGCAGCTTTATCACGAGGTCCATTTTTCTTTGGGAAAAGACCAGTTTTCCTAAAACGTTGGCATCAGGGCTTCAACCCTCAAAAGGAAGAATTTTTTTTTGTTCCCATCTGGATTAGGTTCCCAGATCTACCTATAGAATATTGGGATGATCAAATTATTAAGGGCCTGGCAACACAAATTGGATAGTTTATAACCATGGATCCACCCACCCGCAACAAAACAAGAATGTTGTGTGCAAGAGTCTGTGTTAACGTGAAGCTAGAACAAGACAAAGTGGAAAAAGTGAGTATCAAATCGATGCTTGGGGAATGGGAACAAAAAGTTGAATATGAAAATTTTTGGTATACTGTAAGCAATGTAAAGTGTTTGGACATGTGGAGGGGAAATGTCATCTACAAAGATAAACCAAATTTACTAAAAAGTGGCAACAAAAGGAGAATCAAATAAACCAGAGGACTACAAGCATGGAAAAGGAAACTTCTAGCCCACAAGAAAGGGCACAAGAAAAGGAACAATATCAAGAAATTTACTAGGAGGTAAATGAAGAGGCAGAAAGTAAAATTAGTAATGGATGTTCTATACAGTACAAGGAAGAACAATAGAATCCTAATAAGATAATGGAGTATGCAAGTAAATGCACAGAGCTAAACCAACAAGCAGATGAAGAACATAATGAGAAACAAAACTTGAGTGGTTTTGGAAATAACACTAATCAACAAGAGAATAGTCTCAATCAAGAAAAAGAAAATAATTATGAAGATGGTAACCATAAGATGAAAATAAATATGATTGAAAATCATATAAATCTAGATACCAAGACACAACAACAAAATGTGATTGCGATCAACATAGAGAATGCATACATTAATTTGGAAGTTGAAGAAGAAATATTAGTAGATGATGCTAAAATGGTAGAGGATACCCCATCCACTCAAATGGACTCAGAATAGGAGAAGGATCAGATTGAAGGAGTTTGGGGGTTTAAAATCAAAGAAATAGAGGGATGGAAAGGATTAGATCAAGTTTTAAGTTCAAAGAATGAAACTAAACAATTTGAGGAACATAAGGATCTAAGCATAATAGAAAACTCAAAGCAGTCTAAGGAGGGTATGCAAACAAGATTCAACAAAAGACTAGAGTTGGGTAAAATAACTCAATCAACATCAGAAGAATCTTCGATAGGATGTAATCAAATGGGAGAGAATGATCCTCTTGGAAAACATACAAAAAATACAAAGAATACAGGTAATTATGGGAAAAGAAAGCAAGGAAGACCCCCCAAACAAGAAGAACAAAAAGTACCAGAGAACAGGGGACAAGAATTAGATCCAAATGAAGAATGGATGGTTAAGGGTAAAAGCCCATCAAACAAAACCAAAAAATGAAAATCCTTTCTTGGAATGTGCGGGGGCTAAATTCCCCTGGGAAAAGAAGAATTGTTAGAGATCTACTCATGGAAGTAAAACCTGATATTGTTTGTCTTCAAGAATCTAAAATTGACACAAAAAACTTGACATTATTCAGAAAGAGGTTTGGCCGAATGTTGAATGGATCATAAGCCCAACACAAGGTACTGGAGGTATTTGCATCTTTTGGGATAGAATGAATTTTGAGGGCACTTTAATTGATCAAGAAGAGAGATTTTGCATAGTCAAATTGAAGAACAAAAAAACTAACTTTTGTTGGGTAATGATAGGGGTTTATGCTCAAAATGATGATCGTGAGAGATTCCATCTGTGGAATAAGCTATCTTTTTAGAGGAGTCTTTTCATTAATTTGCATTGGATGGTTTTGGGTGACTTCAATATAGTCTTAAGAATAGAGGACAAAAGTGGAGGGAGGATTAACATCACTCAAGGTATGCAAGATTTTAATGATTTTATTTAGAATAATAAGTTGATTGACCTGGATATGTGTAAAGGTAAGTTTACATGGACAAACAGAAGGATGGGGGATAATCACATTCAAAGGTGCCTGGATAGAGTTCTTATTTCTGATAGTTGGCTAAGTATAAACAGTATTCATAGACTTACATGTATGCCCAGAATAGGATCAGATCACAATCCCCTTTTGTTGGATATGGAAAAGGAGGGGAAGCAGGGAGGAGCACCCTTTAGGTATGAGCTCATGTGGAATATGCACCCAAACATTACAAATAAAATTCAATCTTGGTGGTAGGAGGAGGTTCAAGGATCAACAATGTACAGAGTTACCCAAAAATTAAAGAACATCAAGTATCGAATCAAAATTTGGAATAAAGAGGTTTTTGGTAACATCAATTTAAGAAAACAATAGCTTAAAAAGGATATCCAAGATATAGAGGAAACAATGGAGAGGGAAGGTAGAAAACCAGAGTGGCATGAAAAGGAAAAACAACTCCTCACGGAGTATCATAATACCATTGCCCAAGAGGAAATTCATTGGAAACAGAAATCCAGAGTTTTGTGGCTCAAGGAAGGTGATAGAAACACTAAATTCTTCCATGTTTCGACTATGAGACATAGGAACAACAATAAAATCCTCTACCTTATGGGGGAATATGGAAGAAAGTATGAGGATTTAAATGATATTAAAAATTTGGCCATTACTTTCTTTCAGAACCTTCTTAGCAAAGAAAAATAGAGTGCAACATGGAAATAGAAAGCATCATTAACAATGTTCCCAAAGGAGTTAATGATAGCATGAATGAATATCTATGCAAGGTAATCTCTAAGGAGGAAATTAAAAGAGTTGTGTTCTCTATGGGAGCATCCAAGGCTCCAGGGCCAGATGGTTTCCCACCAGGTTTTTTTCAACATCATTGGGATATTGTTGGAGAAGATGTAGTCAATGCAATCCAAGAAGCCCAAGAATCTGGTAAGTTGTTGAAAGAATGGAATAATACCTTCCTTGCTCTAATTCCCAAGAAATATGGGGTAGATAAATTGTAGGACTTTAGACCAATTAGCCTATGTAATACAATTTACAAAATTTTTACTAAAGTTTTGGCCAATCGGTTGAAAAACATCATCCCCTCAATCATTAATGAAGATCAAGGAGGTTATGTGGTAGGTAAGCAGATTACTGAAAGCATCATTGCCATTTATGAAATAACACACTCTCTTCAAATGAGGAAAGGGTCAGGCATGTTCCTTAAGTTGGACATGAACAAAGCCTATGACAGGGTTTCATGGTCTTTCTTAGATAAAATAATGGAGCGAATGGGTTTCAGTGAAAAATGGAGGGCATGGGTTGGTATGTGTATTTCTAACCCCCACTTTTCAATCTTGATCAATGGACAATCTGTTGGGTTCTTTCCTTCTACTAGAGGAATCAGGAAGGGAGATCCATTGTCTCCATATCTCTTTATCATTATGGCAGATGCCTTGGGAAGAACTTTGGAAAGAAAGAGAAAGGATGGTAATATCAAAGGTCTAAAACATTCATCCATTGGTGAAGCTTTGTCTCATCAACAGTTTGTGGATGATACTTTCTTGCTAGGGGAAGCTACAGAGGAAGAAGCTTTGGAGTTTAAAAAAGTCCTTGATTCTTATGAAAAAGCTACAGGCCAAAAAATAAATTATGAAAAAAGTAGGATTATGTTTTTAAACATGGAGGAAAGTATAAGAGATCAAATAGTTAAAGTGTTGGGTTGTAAGGAGGAAAATTTCCCTATCACCTATCTTGGTTTGCCTTTGTTTATAGGCAAGATGAAAGATGAACTTTGGAATCCAATTATTGATAAATTTAATAGGAAACTTCAAGGTTGGAAGGGATCTCTGTTATCCTCTACAGGGAAAGTACAACTCATAAAACACACGCTTCAAAGCCTCCCTATTTATTTCATGTCTTTCCTAAGGATGTCAAGGAAAGTGGAAGAGACTTTAGAAAGACTACAAAAAAATTTCTTATGGGATGGCACTGAATGCAAAAAATGTATACATCTGGTAGCCTAGGATACCTATTGCCAGCCTTTACAGAATGGGGGTCTTGGTTTGAGGAAGTTGAGAGATCTAAATAGAGCCCTTCTAGCTAAACATGGTTGGAGGCTTTGCACTGGAGCATCAGGGAAATGGGCTAGCATTATCCAAAACAAATACTTGGAGGGCAGAAACCACTTTATCAGTTGTTCTAATCCTCCACGTGGGTCTATTTTTTGGCAAAATATAATCAATAGCAGGAAAGTTCTATGGCAAGGTCTAAAATGGAGAGTAGGTAGGGGAGACAAAATTAACTTTTGGAAAGACCCTTGGATTCAAGAGGAGCCTTTAGCAAACTACAGAAAGTTCAAAGATATTAAAGAACATTTAACCAGAACCTATGGTAAGAAAATTAATGGTTACATTCATAGGGTGGGTGATTTTTAGGAGTGGAAAATCGTGCAAGAAGATATGCAAGGCTCAGGGGTAAAGATCTGCAAAACCTCCTAAGGAGTTATTATTTAGGTAGAGGTTTAGAGGAGGATCAGATAATTTGGGGAAGAAACCAGCAAGGCCAGTACTTGGTGAAGGATGGATATAGAGTCTTGGGCAAAGTAACCTCAGAGAAACCCGAGCTTAAAAGAATTTGGAAGCTAAACATCATCCCTAAGGTTGCTATGTTTTTTGGACTTCCATTCTCAATAAGATCCTTACAAAAGACAATATGTTCAAAAGAGGGATTGTGGTTCCAACTGTTTGTGTCTTATGTAACAAAGAGGATGAGTGTGTGGACCACTTGTTTGGAACTTGTGATTTTTTTGTGATATCCTAAATATGTTATTGAGAGAAGTTAATGTTGCTTGGGTCATTCTAGATTCTCTAATCAGGATTTGGGAATAGTGGCACTTAGGAAGCAGTATTTTTGGCAAAAATGCATTCCACATATTTGTTGGGGGATTTGGTTGGAAAGAAACAGACGAGTGTTCAAAAATAAAACCAGAGGAATAATTGGGGTTTATGCCAGGATAAAAATAGCCCTATTGGAGGATTGTATTAAAAACATTGTTGGCTAGGAAAATCTTGCAATGATCCTCTCTAGAGAAAAATATATCTTAAATATGGAAAAAATCAATAAGGTGAGACTAGATACTAGATGGGAACGTCCCCACAAATATTGGGTAAAAATTAACTTTGATGGAGCTGCAAAAGGTAACCCGGGTCATGTTGGTGGTGGGGGCCTCATTAGGAATGATAGAGGTCAGGTAGTGGTTGCATATGTTGAGGATCTAGGAATTACCACAAATCACCAAGTTGAAGCAAGGGCAATGCTTACAGGCCTCCGAATTGCAGTGAATTTGGGTTTTAGGAGAATTGTTCTTGAGGGGGATTCCAAGAATATTATAACTTCCCTTCAAAAGGGGAGTTAAATAATTCTAGCATTTTCCAAATAATTACAGATGCGAGGACTATCTTGGGAAACCTAGAAGAAAGTCAAGTTAAACATATTTATAGAGAGGGAAACAAAGTTGCCGATAAAATGGCGAATATGGCAGTTAAATCTGAGAATTTCAAGGTCTGGTCATATGCCCCCATGGAGTTGGAAGAGATTATAAGAATTGATAATGAAGCTAGCAGATAAAGAGGGCAGAGCAAAGCAGAAGCACACTAAATTACATTATTGTCAGCAGTTTCTTTATCAGTTATGTAAAGCATTGAGCACTGCATCAGCCATGTTAAATAGAAGGATAGCGGGAGGAATATTATTTCAGCTTCTCCATCAACAGGTTTAGCCCAGGTTTGTTTGTTTTACTAAGATAGGGCTATCTTGCATTTGTATGATCTTCTCTTGTTTTTTCTTGTACATCTTTCGAGCTCTGTGTAAAGGGTCGGGGCCCTTCAACCCCCTTTTTTATCAATACCAAAAAAATTAACAATATTGCAACATGAAATAGAAATGCAGGAGATTATATTATAGAAACAAAAGCACATTATAAAATCGCAAGCCACTTTGAGACGGTGACCTCCTTGGAAGCAAAGTTCCATTACAATATGAAAATATGAGATGATCCATCCTCTTGCCCCTTTGGTTCTCTAAAGATTCTAGCTAACCCTAACCCTAACGCTCAAGGGTTCCAATCCATGAGCAAGTGGGATCAATAAAGTTGTGTACTACCAGAATCAATAAGGATTATGATTCTTTGCCCCTTGAAATATCCTACTACCTTCATAGTCTGAGGGGTCAAGATTTTGGCTAGTGCATGAACTGAAATTTCTAGCTGAGGTTCTTCTTGTGCTTCACCCTCATCATGGTGCTCTTCTTCTTGCTGTTCCGCTTCTTCTTCGAGGACTTCATTTGTTGTAGAATCATCCATATCCATAAAATACAATTTCTATTGTACACATTTATGCCTCGGAGAATATTTCTCATCACAATTATAGCATAACCCTTGTGCTCTACGGGCATCCTTTTCCTTCCTAGTCAATCGCTTAATTGTTGGAGATTTATTCCCTGGATTAGATGTGGCCTTGAATGGAATTGGGGGTTTGGCCTTTGGAAATTTAGACAAATGCCTTTGAGCAGTAAATTTTTCCTCTGCTAACCTAGCCAACCCTATTGCTTGCATCATGGATTGCGGTTTAAACATTTTTACCTCGGCCTTGATATCATCCTTCAACCCACTGATAAAATGACTCTGAAAGAATCCTTCACCCAAACCCCTTGTTCGATTAGCCAACTTCTCAAACCGAGTCTAATATTCACAAATAGTGGAGGTTTGCTTCAATTTTGTTAGAGCTCCTATAAAGTCCTCATACTCACTAGGGCCAAAATGAGTGAGTAGTTCAAATTCTTCCCAAGAAAGGTCGAGTCATATGTTGCACCCATTGATACCATTGAAGGGCTTTAGACTCAAAGTTTAAGGTTGCCATGGTGATCCATAAATATGGGGACATTGTTGGAGCTTGAAATACTGATCCGCTTGACACAACCAACCATCAAGGTCCTTGCCATTAAACTTGGGAAAATCGAGCTTGGGCATTTTATATGGGGCATTATTATTGAAAAGAGCATTGTGTGTCTCCTCTTCTATATGTCCAGAACTACCAACCTTTCCCTCAATTTCACCACTATGAATTTGATGGTGTGCATGAGTGGCTCCTTTTAAGTGTCCTTCAACCTCATGGAATTTTTCCTCAATTCCCGTTTTTACTTTGATCTGCTCACTATTTAAAAGATGCAGTCTTTCAAGTGTTTAATTTCGTGTCTAAATTGGTTTTGCATTTGAGTAAGTTGACTCAATAGCCCTATTTGTTTAGACAATTGGTTTTGCTCCATTTCCCTCATTGCTCCTCTAGTTCCTCTAGCCATGGGTTTGTGATTTGGACCTTTTGAAAATACTTTACTAAAAATAGAATTCCTATTTTAGCAGTTACTATTTTTAGTAAGGGTCTTGAAAAAGTGTTTGGGTGCTATATACCAAAACGATTAGCTCGAAAAGACGATCAAAATGGACTATAGCCCCAAATGACAATTTTTGGACTCCGAAAAAACCTTAGGTGCTATATACCAAAATGATTAGTGCGACAAGATGATCATAATGGACTGGTTCTCAAAATAACAATTTTTTCTAGACTTTTTTTAATACACTGATTGTTACACCAGGTTCCTTCTGTACTGATGGATTGCTTAGCCCGACAACTACCCTGTCTGATACTGGTTCCAACTGTTACTGACAACTGCCCTATCAGATATTGTTCCCTATTGTTACTTACAACTGCTTTGTCTGATATTATTCCCAACTGTTATTGACAACTACTCTGTTTGACATTGTTCTTGACTGTTATTGACAACCACCTGTTCTGAGTCCTGACAACTCTTCCCAATAGCTATTTTTCCCAACAATTATTTTTGTTTGTCCAAAATTTTTATAGTATTGTCAATTCCATGATAGGTGTAGTCTACTCAGTATGCTCAAATCTGTAATTAGGGTTTTTAGGTTTGATGGTCTGTGTTTAAGGTTTGTCATATGACTGATATAGGGTAACTCTAAGCCAAGGTGTGTGTATTGCCCGTAGGCCTTTGTTATACCACAACAATGATCGATAATGCTTGAACCAATATTTTAGGCTGCTACTCAAGGAGGATTCCATGCATACCCTTTAGCGCACTACTTGCCTCTCTAATAGTATGGGAGGGTAATCTTCCCGAGTGCTGTGCTCGGTGCACTATGGATAGATACACAATTGAAATCTTCCTAGGTCTAAAGGTTTCTCCTAAACCTAGGGGGATCTCCCTATATACCCTATGGGTGTTGAAGTCCATACACGGGTGTTGTTTGAGGCCTGGGTATTGGAGTATGATCACCCTTCACTTCACTAGATGCTTTATCGACAATCTAGCTTAGCCAATAATGACAATGCCTTCGTGATATTTTAAAACCTCCGGCACAAGGTTTCTAACCTATTAAACTAAAACAAAAAAAATTATTTGACTTGGGATTTTGTAGGATAAATCGTAGAAAGCACAAAAGAAAGGAAAATTATACCTAACATGCACGAAAGGGCAGGATAGGAACTATTGCAGTTGTAGCAAGACATGACCCTGGAAAGCGCTTTGATACCACTTGTTAGGAACCTTTAGTAAATTAAAAGCAAATCTACACAATATTGCAATACTAAATGAAAATTAATGCAATTGATTACCAGTATTGCAACATGAAATGAAAATGCAGTAGATTATATTGCAGGAACAAAAGCACATTACAGAATCGCAAGCCACTTCGAGGGGGCAACCTCCTTGGAAGCAAAGCTTTGTTACAATATAAAAATATGAGATGATCCATCCTCTTGCCCCCTTGGTTCTTTTAAAGACTCTAGCTAACCCTAACCCTAACGCTCAAGGGTTCCCATCCACGTGCAAGTGGGGGTCCAAGCTAGTAACTCCTAAATAACAACCGTTACATCTTTATATAACATCTCTTTATAATAAATAACGGTTACATCATATGGGCTTGTAAGCCTAGCCACCCAATGTACCACATGACTATGCAATTATTAATGATGTTAGGATAGGGTCCTAACATTGGATTAGCTCTTTTTGTACATTATTCTCCATGTCAGTTGCATGAATAATGTAATTGTTGAAGCTTTAAAAGTGCTCTTTTCTACTTTCCAGTGACAATAAGTGGATTTTGGTAATTTATACTAAAATTGCTTTGGGATGACTAACAACCCTTGGCTCTTTTTTGTGCTTAAGAATTTTATTTAGTGGTTTTCAATGCTTTCTTTTAATTATCCTTCAGGATCCTAACTGTTTGTTAATTGTTACAACGCTTGTGTTTTTGCAGATTTTACTGAAAGGTGCCAGTGGAAATGAGTTGAAAAGAGTTAAACGTGTTGTTCAATATGCTGTTTTTGCTGCGTATCATTTAGCTCTTGAGACATCCTTCCTAGCAGATGAAAGGGCTAGCATCCTTGAAACATGTGTTAGAATGCCAAACAAACAAGAAAGTTCAGAGCCATCCTATTATACAGGACATGGTTTTGGAGTTCCTCTATACAAAGTGCCTGCAGTAGAACTGAAAAAACAGAATAAAGATGACAAAGACACGACCATTTCTCCTATCCTGTCAAGTAATTCTTTGAACCATCTTGAGGGAGAATCTAAACCTGAAAATCCTACTGGTCCTTCGACAACAAAATGTGTTGGCATGCCTGTTTCAATGGATGTCTGTCCTGCAAGTGAAGTGATGCATCAAAAGGGTAATGTAGCTTATGAAGGATTTATACCATCATCTATTTCTGGGTTATCAGCTTCTTTAAAAAGGGCCTTGGAGGAAGCTTTTCCAATCATAGGTGCAAGCCCTTATGCAAGAATCGCTTATTTTTTGGGTATCAAGGACATGGAGCTGCTACTTTAGGAGAGTGAAGGAATAACTGATGGTCAGGATGATTGTCGCTTGCTGGATTCTCAGCCCATGATTGAACACAAGAACCAAGACAGTACTCATTACGAGGAACATGGATTCTCTAAAGAAGGCTTAACACCACCTCTTTCTGATCAGCAAAGTATTTTGGTTTAATTTTCCAGCCACTGTATTTTGAAAGGGATTGTGTGTGAACGTAGTCAACTCTCCCGTATCAAATATTATGGAAATTGTGATAAATCTCTTGGGAGGTTCTTGTGTGACAGATTGTTTGTTCAGGTATCCTTTCATGGCATGATTTTTTCTTACTAACTTCCGGATTCTTTCACTAACAGACTACATGCATGTGATTGGGTCTAACCTTGGGGAGGTTGAAGATCAGGAAAGTGTATGATATCTCTATGTTTGATACATGATGCATGATTGGAAGAAACATGGCATGCATTTAATGCATGTGGAAGTGCCAAAGAACACACCCTTGAAACACATTTTAGCCTGACCCTAATCTTGGTGATTCTTAACTTTCGAAAGTGACTAACTAGGTCATGCAAATAAAAGTTGCAGATAGAAGAAGATTTCAAATCATCAAGGACACTTTAAATGCTGAGCAAAACGAAGAAGAAAACAAAAATCCAGATATTTGAGTCCTTTTTAAAATATTTTTGTTGATATAGTGTCAATGGAAACTAATATTGTATCAATCATTTTACATGGGTTTGGCCATACATGCATACTTTAACATCTTTTTGTGCATCTTGCAATTAATATTCTGACCAAACAAGGATTCCAAATGCCAGGCCCATACTTGCATCTAGATTTGCATACCCCCCTTTAATTGATAATCTTGTAATTAGATCATGAAACTTTGCTTATATGGATGTAAGAACTGGAACTCACAATATTCCTTGGATATTGCAGAATTCTCATTGCCATTTTTGTGATCAACCTCCAACGGTCCATGCTTATTGTTATACTCATCAGCAAGGAAAGCTTGCAACATCTGTTCAACAGCTTCCTCGTGCTCTTGTTTTGCTTGGTGAACAGGAAGGGAAAATTTGGATGTGGTATCGTTGTTTGAGATGTCCACGAAAAGATGGAATTCCACAAGGAAACAAGAGAGTAGTTATGTCTGATGCAGCATCAGGTCTCTCCTTTGGAAAATTTTTAGAGCTTAGTTTCTCAAATCATGCTGCAACAAGTAGGGTGGCAAGCTGTGGCCATTCCTTACGTAGAGACTGCCTTCGATTTTATGGGTATAGTTCTGCCATTTCTTTTGGTCTTTGGCATTGACTCTAATTATTCCGTGGTTCTTATATCTAGAGTCTTTCATCTGAGAAAGTTGGAATGACTTATTAGTGGGCTTTTTCCAACAATGGACTTCACAGGTTGGGCACTATGGTTGCATGCTTCCACTATTCTGCCATCAATGTTTTTGGGGTTCGTTTGCCACCACCTAAAATTGACTTCAATGACCCAAAACAACAAGAGTGGCTTAAAAAAGAAACGGCAGAGGTACCTTTTGATGAACAACATGGTTTTTCATTTATGTGTTTTTATAATAGGTCTGAAGCCTTGCTTGCCACTTGGTTTAGGAATTCACTTATGATGTTCCTGACTAATTATGCAAGTAAACAGGTTGCAGAAAAGGGGAAGGAATTATTTTCAGAGATTTTCACTACGATGCATAGGGCTACCAGTCAGTCTAATCTTGGTGTTGTTGAGTTGAAAAATTTGTCTAAAATGGAAGTGATGCTGCAGAAAAAGAGAGAGGAATTTGAGGTGATAACCGTGAGGTTTAATAATCTAATTGTCTTCTCATATTTTTCTTATTGTGACATTTCCAAAATCTTGTCTAAGCTACCTAATATTTTAATGTACTCTTTTTCATTTGAAAAAAAATATATACTTGACTTATACATAATGGTTTGTGAAACAGGAGTCATTGCTAAAGGCTATAACTAGTAACTGGCAACCTGGTCAACCATTTGCTGATATTTTAGAGCTGAATCGCCTAAGGTGGCAACTTATTTTTGAATCTTATGTATGGGAGTATCGTTTCCAGTACAGCCGTTCATCGGTTGATGATGAATATTTGAAAGTGATAGCAGAATTTTTACGATCCCTTAGCATTCCTGGTAGTCTACAAGATGCAAATTTGGTGGAGCAATTGGCAGGGGTGCATAGAATGCATAATAAACCTGTGGACTCAATGGTGAACATGGATTCCATGCAAACGGATGAGAAACAGATGAATGAACACGAACATGCCAGAGGCTTTAGTATACTTGGGCAGGATATGACATGTCAAGCTGCTGGCAGCAGATGTTCTAATGATAACGAGATTTCAAGCAATCAGTTGGCTGGTTTAGTTGGTAGCAGGGATAATTTGGATCCTTTGAAAGAGGATCTGGAAGTTCAAAGACTGCAATCAGAGAGGCATTCTGCCTCTGATCTTTCTGAGACATTTGATGTGGCATGGACTGGTGATCATCTATTGGCAGGCCAGGATGCCAATGTGACATTGCAGGTGCAAGGAGTTGCTAATGGGTTCTCAGCTATTGAGAATGCTGGGGGAAACGATGAACTGCCTGTTGAGACAGATTCTATTTCAGTGCAACATAGCACATATGAATCCATTGTCAAGCATGAATTTGGTGACTCTGGTTTCAACATGCAAGATCAAGATGGGTCGGGGTTAGCACATACAAGCAGGCATTTATTGCCTGTTAAATCATTTGATATTCTGAAAGACTTTGACAGGTTAGTTTGGATTCCCTTTTCAGACTTGTATATGGCTTGTAGCAAAGATTATCAGAAACTTCTATCATGTTGTAAGTTAATTACTGAGTACCACCCCCTTTACCTCAAATCGCCTTCTAGACTGCTCAATCAAGGTGGAGCCCGGTTACTCTTACCCCCAGGTATTGATAATACTGTTATTGCTGTTTATGATGATGAGCCAATGAGCCTGATAGCCTATGCTCTTTCCTCTAAACAATATTGGGCCCAGATTTCTGATAATCCATTGGAGGAGAAACAGAAAGAGAAATATGAGGACATGCAGAGGGAAGCTGGAATTTCGTATGGCACTGATATAGGTGTTTTCTCAGATAGCTCCTCAGAGGTGGCTGAAGTGTCTTTTGAGGGGAGAAGTACTTCATCTGCAGATGCTTCAACATCTGGTTCACATGGGACTGCAGTTGCAGATCCATTGCCACATACAAAGGTCATGCATGCTGAAATATGTTTTGGTGATGAAAATTAGTTTGGAAAAGTGAAGTACTCATTAATATCAATAATATGTTATCATGCAAAACAGTTTAGTGCTCTTCGAAAAATATGCTGTCCAACAGAGAGAGTTTATCCGTTCGTTGAGCCGTTGTAAGAAATGGGGGCACAAGGTGGAAAGAGCGAAGTTTTTTTTGCAAAAACTTTGGATGATAGATTTATTATCAAGCAGGTCACTAAAACAGAATTGGAGTCCTTTCATGACTTTGCCCCACAATATTTCACACATCTTACATGTTCCTTAGATTCAGGAAACCCAACTTGCCTCGCAAAAATTCTTGGAATTTATCAGGTTATTGTTAATACATTCTCCATCACTTTAAGAGAATTGTCTTGAATGTTATAGTATTTGCATCCTTAGCTGCTTCAAAATAAATTTCTAATTTTTCTGATTTCTTGTTTGGATGACTTATATTCTGGTTAGCATTGCAGGTTACTGTAAAGCATTCCAGAGGTGGCAAATATATGAAAATGGACCTTATGGTGATGGAAAATCTTTTGTTTGGAAAAACTGTTACAAGGCTTTATGACCTCAAGGGCTCCTCCCTTCGCAATAGTTACAATCCAGATTCCAGTGGAGTTTTTCTAGATCAGAATTTTATTGAAGCAATGCTAACTTCTCCAATCTTTGTTGGGAACAAGGCTAAGCAACATCTGGAGAGAGCTGTTTGGAATGATACTGCTTTTCTAAGTGTAAGTATTCTTCCACTTTTCCTTACCATTTGGATGCTTGAAAGGCTAGTCTGGGTTTGTTCAAGATGTTTCTGATGGTTGGGTATATTGTTCTGGTGTTTACAGTCAATCAATGTGATGGATTATTCATTACTTGTTTGAGTTGTTGAAGACCAACAAGAACTGGTTATGGGCATTATTGATTTTATGAGGCAGTATATATGGTACAAGCACCTTGAAACTTGGGTGAAGGCCTCTGGAATTCTTGGAGGTCCAAAGAATGAATTACCCACTGTTATTTCCCCACATCAATACAAAATGCGGTTCAGAAAAGCAATTTCCACCCACTTTAAGACAGTTCCAGATCCATGGCCTCCTCATCTTATTCTTTCACAGATAGAATCAAGTGAAGATAACATGAAACAAGGCAGTGGAGACCAAGTTCATTGAAGTTGCTTGAGTGATTAAAAGCATCATTGCCCCTTTCCTGTCCTTTCTGGTAGCAGATTCATTCCCTCATAGTGATTTTATTTGTAAAATTATTTCTCCTAATGAGAAAATGTTAGAATTGTGAAAGCAGTAATTCCTGTAAACTCTGTAGATAATTATTTCTCATTGGAAGTTGATGCATTGGTTCTGTAAATGGGTGTACCACTAGCTATTTGAATAATAATGGAGTTGCATATTTCAGGTATGGTGATCATAATTCAAGTTTGTTCAGTTAGAAATTTTCTAGTTTCCATTTCAAGCAGACGATCACTTCAGCAATAAGCTGCAGAAATTGTTGTATCCTCTCAATGATTTACTGTCTAACATTACTCTAAATGAATGCTTTAAGGTTTTATGATCCACAGGTTCCATAAACTGAATCAAAGAGCTGCACATCTGGGATTCTGGTCTCAAGATTTCTTTTTTTCCTTTTTAATTGCCTATATTTTCTGAATTTGAATTTTATATTTAACCTAACTTCAATATCATGTGTAAGTTGTGTTTATTAAAAATTTCTGCAGAGTTTTGATATCCAAATTATACAATTCTGGTTGCTGCTGTTGCATGTTATGATCACATCTAAGTACACAGCACATAGAAGCTACACAACACATGTAGTGCACGCAGGTATTTACAGACGGCAAAACAACAACCCATATCAGGAAGGCCAAAAGAAAGATCAAGTTATATTTTGAAACCTCATTCTTTTGAAGCTTTGGATTAGGTAGATAACAAGATAGAAAAAACAAGATACTATTTAAACCTAAAGGACATCAAAGTGCACCGTTCAAACTCTTAATATGAAAAACCCACATCAGTAGATCCCTTGCAACATACCAAAAAATGAACTCAACAACATGAATCTTGGATGAGGCAGGAAGAAGAAACAAACAAGTTTGTTTCCTTGAAGGTAAAATCATATGTAATGGGAGCATATGGTTCTTTATTAAAGAAGACATGGTAATGTTTATCTTCAAAGACAAGGCAAGTGTTGAGGGCAATAAAGTACTCAACACAAAGTATATGACAAAAGTATCAGCATATTATGGAATGAACACATGTTCAACGGAAACTCAATTTGGTCCTATTATTAGGGTATGCAAGCACAATTCTTCTTATATGAAGTATGTGTACATATTATAGTGTTCTCTGTTTATGCTACACCATGTGGTACACTAAAATTAAAAGCCTTTAAAGAAGTAACTTACTAGTTAAACTAATGCAAACACAAGCTTTCTATAATTTAAGGAGATTGATCTGGTCAAATAAACAAGGGATAACCGATTTTACTCTCTTAACTAAGACAAGATTGTGGGTTTTACGTTCACTCTAAGGACTTGGCACAATTGACTAAAATGTAACGGATACATCACTAGTTCACTCTAAGGACTTGACACAATTGACAAAAATGTAACGAATACATCACCAGAAGATTTGGATATTTCCACAATTCAAAAGAATGGATCAATCATTAATGATAGGTAGCAGCCCATTTGCAACATCAAATGTTTTTTAAAATTGTGTCCATATAACAACAAGTCTAGCTAATTACACCACCCTAAAATTTCTTAAGTTAAAAGAATACATGACACAAGTGCCCCAAAATATATCTAATGATGGATGTTTTTTAGATGAAGGGGACTCCCTTCTAGAATATAAGATGTAGAATGATGGGGAGATACAATTATCAACCAAAGAATCCGAACCCCATAATATTTGAAGGTCTTAAAGAGGTAAAACACAAGTTCAAAGACTTATAAATTAGGGATTCAACCTTCGTTTAGGCCATGCAACATTAGGAAAATAAGAGCTACTCAATTAGTAAACTTAGAAATAATTGAAAGAACTCGAGGAAGAAAAAAAGGGCAAATTATGTGGATCAAAGAAGATAGGTAGTAAAATTTATCCTTTGATTGATAGAAGATTTCAAAATAAAATAGAACTTAGTGACTAAATCTAACAATGAAAAGAAAGGGGAATAACTAAAATTTTTATACCACTCCTAAGGCCTACCATCACTAATGACAATCATCAACCAATGGACCCCAACATAAAAGTAGAATTGACACAATTTCTCCTTGTCAAGGGATAAAGTCCTAGAACTAAAATATTTGCATAGTTCCACTAAGAATTTTGGAAGACAATGAAAACTAATAATTTCAATGCAATTGAAGAGATAAGTAAGGCATACAATACTTTATAGTGCATTAATGACATAGACTTTGTACTAGTTGCAAAAAGCTAAGTAACTTGATACAAAATCACATATAAAGTGTTATAACAAACAAAATACAACTATAGCTCTTTATATTATTATTTTCATGAAGGGTAGACAATTTTTGATGATATTGTAGAGATGAGAAAATTTGCACTCCATGGGTGTGCACAAAAGAGAGGTTGGTTATTAATCAAATTGGACATGTTCATATACTTTTGATTGAAGCAATTAGCAACACATTCATGTTAAACATCCTAAGTCATCTTAGGTTTCATTAAAAACTTGCATGGTGGATAACACAATTGCTACCTCTACTTTCTTGATATAATGAAATGGATCAAATACCTTAATATAAATATTAAAGTAGATAATTATATTCAAGACAATATATTGTCATTCTTTATCATTCCTATACACATGTATCATGAAGTAGATGAGTATATTCAACACAATATATTGTCATTCTTTATCGCTCTAAAATGCAACATATATTGTGATGTAATGTAATGAATTATTTTGCTATGAAGCTTATATTTGTGATTTTTATGTTATGGTTTTGTCTATTGCGTTTAATCACGCTTTACTATCTTGTACAACAAATACCTTCTTAGAAAGCTCTAGTTAATGATGTTAGGTGAGTGCCACTCCTGAAACAATACTACATATTAATACTACAGATTAAATACCATTATGATTGACTTAGCTATATATAGGAAACTATATTTCATTGTATAATCAAGATATCTCATTGATACAAGTTTGTGATTTTCATCTCTTAAGTAATTTCCCATCTAGGACTTGCAAGTCTTTGTCCACTTCATATATTTGTTGTACAAGTGCTATAATAATCATGCTTTGATGTAGAAGTGCTATAATAATCATGCTATAAGCCATGTCAATATAACTTTTGAACCTATGGAATTGCAAAAAGATCACACAAACTAGAGGGTATTTGTCCATGAGCATTGGATTGAGTTGTGACTTTTTTGAAAGGTGAATCTAGTGTATATATATATATATATAAACATCAACCATCACAAATTGCTATTTTGGATTGGCTTGAAAATATGGTGAAATTTGACAACTTATCTTTCATGGACCATAACATCAAATGTGTTGTTAAGATTTTATTTTTTCTTTGAAGGTAAATCACATAAGATTTCAAATAAATGGTGTTTCATGGATTTTATGAAAAATAATGTTTTCAGAGCTCTACATCATGATATATATTCCATGAAACCCTACTTAGAAGTGAAAATAATAGTTTTAATTTGGGTTGTGTATATCAACACTCATTTTCTTTTTCACAGTTACAGAAAATAAATTCATAACAATTGTTGTCTAATATTTGCATTTAAAAGAGATGCTTATTTGAAGGTCTAATTTATTAAGCCTTCTTTTGCTTGGAAGCTTGATTTTAGATTATTATTTTTCAATAAAGGAGTAAATGTCCAATCACTAATGAAGAAAAGGGTATAATTTTCCCTATGTGACTAGGAGGTTCAATCATGCTTTACTAGCTTGTACAACAAATACCTTCCTAGAAAGCTCTAGTTAATGATGTTAGGTGAGTGCCACTCTTGAAACAATACTACAGATTAAATACCATTATGATTGACTTGGCTATATATAGGGAATCTATATTTCATTGTATAATCAAGCTATCTCATTGACACAAGTTTGTGATTTTCATATCCCTCTTAAGTAATTTTTCAACTAGGACTTGCAAGCCTTTGTCCACTTCATATATTTGCTATACAAGTGCTATAATAATCATGCTTTGATGTAGAAGTGCTATAATAATCTTGCTATAAGCCATCTCAATATAACTTTTGAACCTATGGAATTACAAAAAATCATAGAGGCTAGAGGGTATTGTCCATAAGCATTGGATTGAGTTGGGACTTTTTTGAAAGGTGAATCTAGTGTATATATATATATCAACCATCAAGAATTGCTATTTTGTATTGGCTTGAAAATGTGGTGAAATTTGACAACTTATCTTTCATCGATCATAACATCAAAATGTCTAGTTAAGATTTTATTTTTTCTTTAAAAGTAAATCAATTAAGATTTAAAAATAAATGGCATTTCATGGATTTTATGAAAAATAATGTTTTCAGAGCTCTACATCATGATATATGTTCCATGAAAACCTACTTAGAAGTGAAAATAATAGTTTTGATTTGGGTTGTGTATATCAACACATTTTTTTTCACATTTGCAGAAACAACACTCTCCATAACAACTACTATCTACATATTTGCATTTGAAAGAGATGCTTATTTGAAGTTTTAAATTCTTAAGCCTTTTTTTGCTTGAAAACTTGATTTTACATTAATATTTTTCAATGAAGGAGTAAATGTCCAACCACTAATGAAGAAAAAGGTATAATTTTCCCTATGTGACTAGGCGGTTTAATCATGTTTTACTAGCTTGTACAACAAATACCTTCATAGAAAGCTCTAGTTAATGATGTTAGGTGAGTGCCACTCTTGAAACAATACTACAAATTACATACCATTATGATTGACTAGGCTATATATAGGGACTCTATATTTCATTGTATAATCAAGCTATCTCATTTATACAAGTTTGTGGTTTTCATATCCCTCTTAAGTAATTTCCCATCTAGGACTTGCAAGTTTTTGTCCACTTCATCTATTTGCTATAAAAGTGCTATAATAATTATGCTTTGATGTAGAACTGCTATAATAATCATGCTATAAGCCATGTCAATATAACTTTTAAACCTATGTAATTGCAAAAAGATCACACAAACTAGAGGGTATTTGTCCATGAGCAATGGATGGAGTTAGCACTTTTTTGAAAGGTGAATCTAGTGTATTTTTATATATTAAAACATCAACCATCATAAATTGCTATCTTGGTTTGGCTTGAAAATATGGTAAAATTTGACAATTTATCTTTCATCAATCACAACATCAAATGTCTTGTTAAGATTTTATTTTTTCTTTGAAGGTAAATCACATAAGATTTCAAATAAATGATTTTTCATGGATTTTATGAAAAATAATGTTTTCAGAGCTCTACATCATGATATATATTCCATGAAACCCTACTTATAAGTGAAAATAATAGTTTTAATTTGGGTTGTGTATATCAACACTCATTTTATTTTTCACAGTTGCAAAAAAAATACTCTCCATAACAACTGCTATCTAATATTTGCATTTGAAAGAGATGCTTATTTGAAGGTTTAAATTTTTAAGCCTTTTTTTGCTTGGAAACTTGATTTTACATTAATATTTTTCAATAAAGGAGTAAATGTCCAACCACTAATGAAGAAAAAGGTATAATTTTCCCTATGTGACTAGGAGGTTTAATCATGCTTTACTAGCTTGTACAACAAATACCTTCCTAGAAAGCTCTAGTTAATGACGTTAGGTGAGTGCCACTCTTAAAACAATACTACGGACTAAAAACCATTATGATTGACTTGGCTATATATAGGGAATCTATATTTCATTGTATAATCAAGCTATCTCATTGACACAAGTTTGTGATTTTCATATCCCTCTTAAGTAATTTTCCATCTAGGACTTGCAAATCTTTGTCCACTTGATATATTTTTCGTACAAGTGCTATAATAATAATGCTTTGATGTAGAAGTGCTATAATAATCATGCTATAAGCCATCTCAATATAAATTTTGAACCTATGGAATTGCAAAAAAATCATATAGGCTAGAGGATATTATCCATGAGCATTGGATTGAGTTGGGACTCTTTTGAAAGGTGAATCTAGTGTGTGTGTGTATATATATATAAACATCAACCATCACAAATTGCTATTTTGGATTGGCTTGAAAATATGGTGAAATTTGACAACTTATCTTTCATCGATCATAACATCAAAATTTCTAGTTAAGATTTTAATTTTTCTTACAAGTAAATCACATAAGATATCAAATAAATGGTGTTTCATGGATTTATGAAAATTAATATTTTCAAAGTTCTACATCATGATATATGTTCCATGAAAACCTCCTTAGAAGTGAAAATAATAGTTTTGATTTGGGTTGTGTATATCAACACATTTTTTTCACATTTGCAGAAACAACACTCTACATAACAAATGCTATCTACAAATTTGCATTTGAAAGAGATGCTTATTTGAAGTTTTAAATTCTTAAGCCTTTTTTTGCTTTAAAACTTGATTTTACATTAATATTTTTTCAATAAAGGAGTAAATGTCCAACCACTAATGAAGAAAAAGGTATGATTTTCCCTACTTGATTAGGAAGTTTAATCATGCTTTACTAGCTTGTACAACAATTACCTTCTTAGAAAGCTCTAGTTAATGATGTTAGGTGAGTGCCACTCCTGAAACAATACTACGAATTAAATACCATTATGATTGACTTGGGTTTATATAGAGAATCTATATTTCATTGTATAATCAAGCTATCTCATTTACACAAGTTTATGATTTTCATATCCCTCTTAAGTAATTTCCCATATAGGACTTGCAATTTTTTGTCCACATCATATATTTCTATACAAGTGCTATAATAATCATGCTATAAGCCATGTCAATATAACTTTTAAACTTGTGGAATTGCAAAAAGATCACACAGACTAGAGGGTATTTATCCATGAGCAATGGATGGAGTTGTGTCCTTTTTGAAAAGTGAATCTAGTGTGTATATATATATATATATATATATATATATATATATATATAAACATCAGCCATCACAAATTTGCTATTTTGGATTGGCTTGAGAATATGGTGAAATTTGACAACTAATCTTTCATCGACCTTAACATCAAATGTCTTGTTAAGATTTTATTTTTTCTTTGAAGGTAAATCACATAAGATTTTAAATAAACTGTGTTTCATGGATTTTATGAAAAATATTATTTTCAGAGCTCTACATCATGATATATGTTCCATGAAACCTTACTTAGAAATAAAAATAATAGTTTTAATTTAGGTTGTGTATATCAAAACTCATTTTATTTTTCACAGTTCAGAAAAATACTCTCCATAAAATCTGTTATCTAATATTTGCATTTGAAAGAGATGCTTATTTGATGGTGTAATTTTTTAAGCCTTCTTTTGCTTGGAAACTTTTATATTAATATTTTTCAATAAAGGAGTAAATGTCCAACCACTAATGAAGAAAAAGGTATAATTCCTATGTGACTAGGAGGTTTAATCATGCTTTACTAGCTTGTACAACAACTACCTTCCTAGAAAGCTCTAGTTAATGATGTTAGGCGAGTGCTACTCTTGAAAGAATACTATGGATTAATTACCATTATGATTGACTTGGCTATATATAGGGAATCTATATTTCATTGTATAATCAAGCTATCTCATTGACACAAGTTTGTGATTTTCATATCCCTCTTAAGTAATTTTCCATCTAGGACTTGCAAGTCTTTTTCCACTTCATATATTTGCTGTACAAGTTCTATAATAATCATGCTTTGATGTAGAAGTTCTATAATAATCATGCTATATGCCATCTCAATATAAATTTTGAACCTATGGAATTGCAAAATGATCACACAAACTAGAGGGTATTTGTCCATGAGCAATGGATGGAGTTGTGGATTTTTTGAAAGGTGATTTTTTTTTTTTTGTGGAAAACATCCCAGAAGGGATGCCACTTTCGGGTAAGACCCAAGGATCACAAATTTGCTATTTTGGATTGGCTTGAGAATATGGTGAATTTGACAACTTATCTTTCATTGACCATAACATCAAATGTCTCGTTAAGATTTTATTTTTTCTTTTAAGGTAAATCACATAAGATTTCAAAAAAATGGTTTTTCATGGATTTTATGAAAAATAATGTTTTTAGAGCTCTACATCATGATATATATTCCATGAAACCCTACTTAGAAGTGAAAATAATAGTTTTAATTTGGGTTGTGTATATCAACACTCATTTTCTTTTTCACACTTGCAGAAAAAATACTCTCCATAACAATTGCTATCTAATATTTGCATTTGAAAGAGATGCTTATTTGAAGGTTTAAATTTTTAAGTCTTCTTTTGCTTGGAAACTTGATTTTACATTAATATTTTTTAATAAAGGAGTAAATGAACAACCACTAATGAACAAAAATGTATAATTTTCCCTGTGACTAGGAGGTTTAATCATGCTTTACTAGCTTGTACAACAAATACCTTCCTATAAATATCTAGTTAATGATGTTAGGTGAGTGCCACTCTTGAAAAAATACTATAGATTAAATACCATTATGATTGACTTGGCTATATATAGGGAATCTATATTTCATTGTATAATCAAGCTATCTCATTGACACAAGTTTGTGATTTTCATATCCCTCTTAAGTAATTTTCCATCTAGGACTTGGTAGTCTTTGTCCACTTCATATCTTTGTTGTGCAAGTGCTATAATAATCATACTTTGATGTAGAAGTGCTATAATACCCATGCTATAAGCCATCTCAATATAACTTCTGAACCTATGGAATTGCAAAAATATCATACAAGCTAGAGGGTATTATCCATGAGCATTGGAGTAAGTTGGGACATTTTTGAAAGGTGAATCTAGTGTATTTATATAGATATAAACATCAACCATCACAAATTGCTATTTTGGATTGGCTTGAAAATATGGTGAAATTTGGCAACTTATCTTTCAATCGATCATAACATCAAAATTTATAGTTAAGATTTTATTTTATTTTTCTTTAAAAGTAAATCACATAAGATTTCAAATAAATGGTGGTTCATGGATATTATGAAAATTAATGTTTTCATAGCTCTACATCATGATATATGTTCCATGAAAACCTAATTAGAAGTGAAAATAATAGTTTTAATATGGGTTGTGTATATCAACACATTTTTTTCACATTTGCATAAACAACACTCTCCATAACAACTGCTATCTACATATTTGCAATTGAAAGAGATACTTATTTGAAGTTTTAAATTCTTAAGCTTTCTTTTGCTTGAAAACTTGATTTTACATTAATATTTTTTCAATAAAGGAGTAAACGTCCAACCACTAATGAAGAAAGAGGTATAATTTTCCCTATGTGACTAGGAAGTTTAATCATGCTTTTACTAGCTTGTACAAAAAATACCTTATTAGAAAGCTCTAGTTAATGATGTTAGGTGAGTGACACTCCTGAAACAATACTACAGATTATATACCATTATGATTGACTTGGCTATATATAGGGAATCTATATTTCGTTGTATAATCAAGCTATCTCATTTATAATAGTTTGTGATTTTCATATCCCTCTTAAGTAATTTCCCATCTAGGACTTGCAAGTTTTTGTCCACTTCATATATTTGCTATACAAGTGCTATAATAATCATGCTTTGATGTAGAAGTGCTATAATAATCATGCTATAAGCCATGTCAATATAAATTTTGAACCTATGGAATTGCAAAAAGATCACACAGACTAGAGGGTATTTATCCATGAGCAATGGATGGAGTTGTGACTTTTTTGAAAGGTGAATCTAGTGTATATATATATATATATATATATATATATATAAACATCAACCATCACAAATTTGCTATTTTGGATTGGCTTGAAAATATGGTGAAATTTGACAACTTATCTTTCATCGACCTTAACATCAAATATCTTGTTAAGATTTTATTTTTTCTTTGAAGGTAAATCATATAAGATTTCAAATAAATGATGTTTCATGGATTTTATGAAAAATAATATTTTCAGAGCTCTACATCATGATATATGTTCCATGAAACCCTACTTAGAAGTGAAAATAATAGTTTTAATTTGGGTTGTGTATATCAATACTCATTTTCTTTTACACAGTTGCAGAAAAAATACTCTCCATAACAACTTCTATATAATATTTGAATTTGAAAGATATGCTTATTTGAAGGTTTAAATTTTTAAGCCTTATTTTGCTTGGAAACTTTTACATTAATATTTTTCAATAAAGGAGTAAATGTCCAACCACTAATGAAGAAAAAGGTATAATTTTCCCTATGTGACTAGGAGGTTTAATCATGCTTTACTAGCTTGTACAACAAATACCTTCCTAGAAAGCTCTAGTTAATGATGTTAGGCGAGTGCTACTCTTGAAACAATACTATGGATAAAATACCATTATGATCAACTTGGCTATATATAGGGAATCTATATTTCATTGTATAATTAAGCTATCTCATTGACACAAGTTTGTGATTTTCATATCCCTCTTAAGTAATTTTCCATCTAGGACTTGCAAGTCTTTGTCCACTTCATATCTTTGTTGTACAAGTGCTATAATAATCATGCTTTGATGTAGAAGTGCTATAATAATCATGCTATAAGCCATCTCAATATAACTTTTGAACCTATGGAATTGTAAAAAAATCATACAGGCTAGAGGGTATTATCCATGAGCATTGGATTGAGTTGGGATTTTATCCATGACGGTAAAATCACAAATTGCTATTTTGGATTGGCTTGAAAATATGGTGAAATTTGACAACTTATCTTTCATCGACCTTAACATCAAATATCTTGTTAAGATTTTATTTTTTCTTTGAAGGTAAATCATATAAGATTTCAAATAAATGATGTTTCATGGATTTTATGAAAATTAATATTTTCAGAGCTCTACATCATGATATATGTTCCATGAAAACCTACTTAGAAGTGAAAATAATAGTTTTGATTTGGGTTGTGTATATCAACACATTTTTTTTCACATTTGCAGAAATAACACTCTCCATAGCAACCGCTATCTACATATTTGCATTTGAAAGAGATGCTTATTTTAAGTTTTAAATTCTTAAGCCTTATTTTTCTTGAAAACTTGATCTTACATTAATATTTTTTCAATAAAGGAGTAAATGTCCAACCACTAATGAAGAAAAAGGTATAATTTTTCCTACATGACTAGGAGATTTAATCATGCTTTACTAGCTTGTACAATAAATAGCTTTGTAGAAAACTTAGTTAATGATGTTAGGTGAGTGCCACTCCTGAAACAATAATACAGATTAAATACCATTATGATTAACTTGGCTATATATAGGGAATCTATATTTCATTGTATAATCAAGCTATCTCATTGATACAAGTTTGTGATTTTCATATCCCTCTTAAGTAATTTGCCATATAGGACTTGCAATTTTTTTCCACTTCATATATTTGCTATACAGGTGCCATAATAATCATGCTTTTACGTAGAAGTACTATAATAATCATGCTATAATCCATGTCAATATAATTTTTGAACCTATGGAATTGCAAAAAGATCACACAGACTAGAGGGTATTTGTCCATGAGCAATGGACAAAATTGTGACTTTTTGAAAGGTGAATCTAGCGTATATATAAACATCAACCATCACAAATTGCTATTTTTGATTATCTTGAAAATATGGTGCAATTTGACAACTTTTCTTTCATCAACCATAACATCAAGTGTCTTGTTAAGATTTTATTTTTTCTTTGAAGGTAAATCCAATAAGATTTCAAATAAATGGTGTTTCATGGATTTTATAAAAAATAATGTTATCAGAGCTCTACATCATGATATATATTCCATGAAACCCTACTTATAAGTGAAAATAGTAGTTTTAATTTGGGTTGTGTATATCAATACTTATTTTCTTTTTCACAGTTGCATAAAAAATACTCTCCATAACAACTACTATCTAATATTTGCATTTGAAAGAGATGCTTATTTGAAGGTTTAACTTTTTAAGCCTTATTTTTCTTGGAAACTTGATTTTACATTAATATTTTTCAATAAAGGAGTAAATGTCCAACCACTAATGAAGAAAAGTTATAATTCTCCCTATGTGACTCGGAGGTTTAATCATGTTTTATTAGTTTTTACAACAAATACCTTCCTAGAAAGCTCTAGTTAATGATGCCAAGTGAGTGCCACTCTTGAAACAATACTACAGATTAAATATCATTATGATTGACTTGCATATATATAGGGAATCTATATTTCATTTTATAATCAAACTATCTCATTGACACAAGTTTGTGATTTTCGTATCCCTCTTAAGTAATTTTCCATCTAGGACTTGCAAGTCTTTGTCCACTTCATATATTTGTTGTACAAGTGCTATAATAATCATGCTTTGATGTAGAAGTGCTATAATAATCATGCTATAAGCCATCTCAATATAAATTTTGAACCTATGGAGTTGCAAAAAAAATCACAAAGGCTAGAGGATATTGTCCATGAGCATTGGATTGAGTTGGGACTTTTTTGAAAGGTGAATATAGTGTATTTATATATATAAAAACATCAACCATCACAAATTGCTATTTTGGATTGGCTTGAAAATATGGTGAAATTTGAAAACCTGATCTTTCATCGATCATAACATCAAAATGTCTAGTTAAGATTTTATTTTTTCTTTAAAAGTAAATCACATAAGATATAAAATAAATGGTGTTTCATGGATTTTATGAAAATTGATATTTTTAGATATCTACATCATGATATATATTCCATGAAAACCTAATTAGATGTGAAAATAATAGTTTTGATTTGGGTTGTGTATATCAACACATTTTTTTAACATTTGTGAAAACAACTCTCCATAACAACTGCTATCTACATATTTGCATTTGAAAGAGATGCTTATTTGAAGTTCTAAATTATTAAGCCTTATTTTGCTTGAAAACTTGATTTTACATTAATATTTTACAATAAAGAAGTAAATGTCCAACCACTAATGCAGAAAAAGGTATAATTTTCCCTATGTGACTAGGAGGTTTAATCCTTATTTACTAGCTTGTACAATAGATAATTTCCTAGAAAGCTCTAGTTAATGATGTTAGGTGAGTGCCACCCTTGAAACAATACTACAAATTACATACTATTATGATTGACTAGGCTATATATAGGGACTCTATATTTCATTGTATAATCAAGCTATCTCATATATACAAGTTTGTGGTTTTCATATCCCTCTTAAGTAATTTCCCATCTAGGACTTGCAAGTTTTTGTCCACTTCATATATTTGCTATACAAGTGCTATAATAATCATGCTTTGATGTAGAAGTGCTATAATAATCATGCTATAAGCCATGTCAATATAACTTTTGAACCTATGGAATTGCAAAAATATCACACAAACTAGAGGGTATTTATCCATGAGCAATGGATGGAGTTGGTTGAAAGGTGAATATAGTGTATTTATATATATAAAAACATCAACCATCACAAATTGCTATTTTGGATTGACTTGAAAATATGGTGAAATTTGACAATTTATCTTTCATCGATCATAACATCAAATGTCTTGTTAAGATTTTATTTTTTCTTTGAAGGTAAATCACATAAGATTTCAAATAAATGGTGTTTCATGGATTTTATGAAAAATAATGTTTTCAGAGCTCTACATCATGATATATATTCCATAAAAAATACTTTGTATAGTTTTAATTTGGGTGGTTTTTTGAAATTAATTTTTTGAGGTTTTTGGGGTTTTGTTTTGTGTTTTTTAATTTATATCACTTAAGAAAAGGTTTTTTTCGGTGTTAATTTTAAATGGCCAGGTTTATTAAATAAAACATTCCTAAGAACCCTATTAAGATCTTCATGAAGATGAGAAGAATCCATTATTGGTATGTGATAAGGATTCTTAATAAGAAGGGTAATAACTACAAATAATACAAAATAAGGATTTTCATAAAAAAGAAAAATGACAACATTGAATGATGATGCACATAAAGGAAATATATATGCTTGAATAGATGATCATTATGAAGATATCAAGAAGATTCTTATATGTGAGAGTTCACAAAGAAGAAGATAACATAGAAGATATCATAGATCTTTTAGGTGTGGCTTGTGTGATAAGGATCTACAAACATTAAACCATTTAATTCTCTATTGTTCCTTTGCTTGTATCATTCTTGACCACATTTTCAAAATATGAGATTATATCACAACATTGAGAGAGTTGATAAAATTTTGGATTATTATTTTAAAGCTAAAGCAATGTGCATCATCTTGAGGATTTATCCTTCTAGTATTTGCATGGCTTGAAAGGAATAATAGAATTTTGAAAAGCAAATTTCAAAATCATGTCCAAGTTTGAAATTGTATTGTTGCCTCTCTTGTGGAAACTTAACAAACATGTTACTTATCATGGGAAGAGAGCATATTCATTTGGAGTGTATCAAGTGCAAGCTGAGAGGGAGCACGAGCCAGTCTTGAGATCCTCAAATATAGTAGAAGAGAGCATATTCATTTGGAGTGTATCAATGCTTTTAACCCTTACATGAATGCATCCAATATTATTTTCAAAAAATTGTTAAAGCAAAGGAACATTAGGATAAAGAAGAGACAAGAGCGAGTGTGAGCTAGGAGGGAGTGCAAACAAGTAGGAACTACAAGCCGGGAACAAGTGTGAGCCGAAAGTAAGTGTGAACCAATATTGAGATCTTCAAATATAGCAAAAGAGTAATGGATTCATTCGAAGAGTATCAATGCTTCAACCTCTTACCATGAATGTAATGAATATTATTTAAAAAAAAATTCAAAGCAAAGGAATGTCAAGATAAAGAAGAGACAAGAGCAGGTGTGAGCCAAGAGGGAATGCAAGCTAGGAGGGAGTGTGAGCTAGGAGGAAGTGCGAGCCGGGACCGAGTGCGAGTTGTGAGGGAGTGCGAGCTAGGAGGGAGTGCAATCCAAGAGTGATCCCCACCCCCAATGGGAAGTGAGGATGCCCTAGCTGAAAGTATAGAGGCCCAAGTTGAAGATAAGTGAAAGAGAAAATATATGGATAGTTCAATCCAAGTAGTAGATGTTGCACTAGAAGTGACCATCAATGATGAGATGATTGAGTATGATATAATGGTTTTGAAAAGCAAGGGGTTAATATGTATGTTTCATAGATCCTGGTCAAAGTATTTGGAAATTCAAGATTGAATCAAGTGGAAGTGGATATTGAATTCAAATTGCTCTTTGAATTTTCTTCCTAAAGTTTTTCCTTATTATATTTTCTAATTAAAAAATCAAGGATAAAATATTAATTAGTGGTCCATGGTTTAGAGGGAGAGATACCCTTTATTTAAGACCATAGAATTGAAATATTTCTATTGAGATAGAAACTATTAATAAGCTTTCAATTTGGATTAGTCTTTTTGGACTTCCATATCAACTTATCAATAAGGATGTTTTGAAGAGTATTGGAAATACCCAAGGAGAATTCATCAAGGAAGGAGTGAAATCATGCTATATATACCAAAATATGTGTTGCTATGGATATTTCAAAACCTTTTCCACAATACATTAAGATTAAATCTAAATGAAGAGAATGGGATCAACAAGTGGATTATGTAAACATCACATATCATTGTTGTAATTGTTATGAGACTAACCACTTGGCAAAAATTGCAAAGTGGAAACTATGAAGAAAGAGACAAAAAATTTTGATCATAAGAAAAACTTCAAGGTGAAGTAAGGAAATCATACTTAATCGAATGTAGATAAGATCAAAGATATTCCACTCCTAAAGAAGGGGCAAAGAAAACCTATCTACAACATCTTATGGAAAATGCCACCATAATTCACTTGGATCAACAATTAGAAGAAACAAAGAAAGATATAAGGGATGAGAAAGTATAATATGTAAGTTCAAGTTCATAAGGAATTAAAGGTGCAAAGGTAAATATGGAGGAAAATCCAAACACAAAGACAATAGAAGAGGTCAAGATATTTCTAGGTAAATCATCTTCATTTTCCTCAAGTAGTATAGAATTCTCTCTTGGTAATAAAAGTGAAAATGGTATAGAGGTTATCCCTTGCACTTTAGGGTTTCAAAAGCAACATAATAAAGAAAGGAGGATGGATGAAGTATGTAATAATTTAGGATTTTTAGGGTAGAATAATAAGGTAATTGCTTTGGAAGAGTGTCCTTGCACTTTAGGGTTTCTAGGGCAATATAAAGAAGAATGTGCTTTTGAGGTTATCCCTTGCTCTACAAATCCTACATGACAAGACAAACCTATAGACGATAAGTATTACTTTGAGCAATGTGAGAAGGTTGAAGAGATGGATGAAGATGAAAGTATTGGTGGAAATTAAAAGAGGGGAAGAACCAAGAAGCAAAAACAAAATAAAAAAGAACCCCAAAGGGATATTGATATGGGAAAAAAGCAAATATCACAAGTGTTAATAAGAAGTGGGGCTAAACCCAAAAATAAAAACAAAAAATAACAATGAAAATAATATTTTGGAATATTAAGGGCATGAATAAGAACCTTAAAAAAAGATATTAAGAAACTCTCAGATTGTTGTAGAAAACATATTTATATTTATACATATGAAAAATGGACAACGAATATTTTAGCCATTCATGGTGTTGAATTTTTTTGAAAAATAATTTGAAAATTTTATATTAAAACAAAGATCATTTATAGGTTGGGATGAGACTCCTCCTAGCCTTGGCCAAAGAGAACACATGTTTACAAAATTATAATAAGATTTGTATTGGAGCCAAACCTCCTAAACCATATTTCTATAATGGTCATCCACTTGTTTACAACAATAAAAGAAGATCTGCATTGGAGCTAAATCTCCTAACCATATTTATACAATGGTTGTCCAAATTAGCTAGACACTGGATTTGCTCACCAACCTGCCTAATCATCTCATCCTCAATAGCCATGTCACTATGTCACTAAACCCCTACCTCCTTCTCAGTACCCATCTTAGTAGGAAGTCTACCACTTTATTTATATCTCTACTCACATATACTGGAATGACATCATCTAATTCCCTCCATAATTCCTTAATTGAGTGACAAGAATCCTCAACCTCTATCTTCAAAGTAAAGTTCCTCATGCAATCTAAAGCTCCTACCATTATTTGTGAATCTTATTCTAGGATTATCCTCCTGTAACCTTGTTTTGCTGCCCAAATAGAAGCAGATTTGATAGCTAAGGCTTCTACTTCATTGTTCATGGTCCTTCCCAGGCCTTGCAATTCCCAATAGAGCACTATTCCAACATGATTCTTGCAAACCACTCCAATTCCAGCTCTACTCGGATTACCTTTTGTATCTCCATCAATATTAATTTTAATCCAACCTTCTAGGGGTGGTTTCCAACTAGTTCTCTCTATTGCACCTCTTGCACTTCAAATTCCTTCTCCATTGTTACTATAATAGCCTAAGTTTCCTCTTTAGCATACACTACCATAGTGTATGTGACTTTGCTCCAAATTACCTTCCAAATGCCATCTAAATATGAAAAGGTTTATATAAAATTTTTGCCATTTCTCTCCAACTACACTTATCACCAAATGAAGTTCAATCCAAGCTTCCAACTGATACAAAGAGCTTTATATTTAAATCTACCCTCTTCCATATTTACCAAATATTAATCCGATTGAAATCACCATTGACTCAAATTTTATAAGATAAAAACCATCGCTCCTTGATCTGGTACGTGAATGTGCACTCAAAAATCAAGTGATATTTCCTCACTCCTGTAGCATAAAACACATTGATATGGACCAATGGTTCCTCTACATTTGAGATTATCAAAAGTCAAAATTCCATTGTGCATGAACTTCTAGGCAAAGAAGTTTACTTTCGACCAACCCTTGGACTACCAAATATTTCTCCAATCCTCAACCTAATATGCATGAGGAGGTTTTGGAAGGATCTTATCATATCCATCCTTCACTGTGTAGACTCCAAGGCTCCCATAATCCCAAGCTAATTCATCCTCCTCATCTCTACCTGTGAGAAATATTTCTACAAAGATTTTAATCATGATGGGTGTTAATTTCGAAGGGATTGGAATTGGCAACTCATCCAACTTCTTAAACTACGTAAACTTATAATCCCCCAACTGACTAGTGTTGAAATAACTTTCAATTTGGATCCAATATTTGCTTTCCATGGCTATTTTTATTAGTTACAGTTCTAAAAATTCAACAATGATAGGTGGGTATTGATCCCATGAATCTATCCAAAATTGTGCCTTTTCCCATCTCCCCACTTTCCAAAATAATCTATCTTTCACTACCCGAGATCCAAACATTATAGCTTGCCACACTAAGGATCCATTACCATCCAAAGGGAAATGACTCACCTCATTTGGGTTTACCTGTCCCAAATATTTACTAGTTAAAACTCTACTGAATAAAGAAGTTGGTTGGGAAATCTATCTCCAATAAAGCTTTCCATCCAAAGCTTTATTATTTAACTTTGATCTCCTTAGTCCCAAATCTCCTTTTACCTTGGGTTGGCTTACTTTCTTCCAATCTACTAAGGCCTATTTCCTCTCTCCTTTTACTCCTCCCCATAAAAATTTTCTAGCCATGTTGTCCAACTCTTTCCATATGGTATATGGGGCAGAAAGGATAGAAAATTTATAAATTGGAATGGCTTGAATGACTAATTGCAAAAAAATTTAATCTACTCCCATAGCTTAACCATTTGTGAGACCAATGATTAATTCTTTCTTTGATACAATCCAAAAGATTCCTCCAAATATCTATTTTTAGTTTTTTAAAATTCAAAGTGAACCCCAAGTATACCACTGGGAGAGAAGTCCTCATGAATCCCAAGATCTCTAAAATTTTATCTTGAAGCCTTTGATCAAGATTGAAAAATACCACTTTGGATTTTTAATCATTGATGACTTGGTTTGTGGCCCTAAGGTAGACATTAAGTGTATCTCTAATCATTCTTGCTTCCCTGAAGTTGGCCACTCCCAACAATCCTATGTCATCCACAAACTATAGGTGAGTCAAAACTTCCTCACCCACCTTGATACCTGTTAGCAAACCTTGTTGTCTACTCCACCCTATCATAAGCCTTTGACATATCCAATTTTATGAACATTTTCCTATTGTTATATTTTTGCATTGGATGGATTACCTCTTGAGCTAGAATCGTACCATCCAATATTTTCCAATCCTCTACAAAACCCCCTTTATTCAAGGATATAATGCTATGTAAAAGAGGCTTTAGCCACTCAACCATTACCTTTGTGTTTATTTTATATATGACATTGTAAAAGGTAATAGGTCTATAATATGAAATATGCACTCCCTCCTCCCCTTTCAGAATTAAGGTAATGAATGTATGATTTAATGCTTTAAGCATTCTTTGACTACCTCTGGACTCCTCTATAACAATAATTACATCCTCCTCCAAGTTCTACTAGAAGGCCAAAAAAAACTCAATTGGAAAGCCATCTGGACCTAGTATTTTTTGGTACTCATTTCAAAGACTACTTTCTTCAGTTCTTCTCTATCAATGGTTTTAAGTAGGGCTTGATTTTATTATTCAAAGATAATAGAGGGTATGACAACAAGAACTTATTTTTGAGCCTCTTCATCTTGAACCATAATTTCCTTAAATAGTTTCAAAAAATAATCCATTGAATAAAAATGCATACCTGGGATTGTATCAAAGGAGTGTTTGTTCTCATCCTGAAGAACTTCCATCTTGTTCATCTATCTCCTAGCACAAGTAGCCCGATGAAAAATTTGGTATTTTTATCACCTTCTAATAACTAAGTGATTCTTACTCTCTGTTTCCTATAGATACCCTCTTGGTTGTCAATGTCCTCAACCACTTTACGCAATGCATCATCCTCTTCTTTGAGATGCTCTATAATTGTTCCTTCCCTGAAGTGTTTTTGAACCTCATCCCATTTGGCCACCAATGGATCTCTTTGATCTAGAAGTCTATCTTGTTAGCTCACCTCTATTGTTTCAGTTGATCCTTGACATAGTGAAGCTACTTGTGGAATCTAAACATTGATGTCCCATATGTTGGGCATCCCTCTTCCCACCATTGTGGAATTTTATTTCAAAGTTCCTCTTTTTGTAACCAAAAGTTTTCAAATTTGAATAGTTTATGATGCTGCACTATCTTGATCCCCCCTTCCAAAAAATGGGAAACTGATATGAAATTAGACCCTCCAAAATCTAAAATTTAATATTCCATTTCACAAACGCCTCCTCTAAAACCAAAAAAATGATCTAACTTCACCTTCCAGCTATGTGACTCCCTCCTCTTATAAGTCCAAGTATAGTTGGTTTTGAGACATTTAATATCCATCAAGTGTAATGCATGGACTTGGGTAATAATAATTCGATCCCTTAGATCCAAAATTAGGGTTACCCCTTCCTGATATCTAGAGGATAATTTAGCATTAAAATAACTAGCAACAATCCAGTCTAATTCCTCCCTTGAGAGTCTCATGTTATGCACCACTTTCCATTGACACATCTGACCATCTAGGTTTTGATCCCTATAAAAATTTATGATTAAAACCTGCTCAACTGTCACATTGTTCCTAAAATGTGATGTGAGGACACCCCTCCAAGCTATATATTCTATTATCATCCATTCAATAGAGTTCCAAAAAGTAACTATCCCTCTTGAGACCCCTTGGGTAGCCACTTCCATATGACCAACACCCCTCCAAAGTCTATTTACTATTTTACACATAAGATCCAATGACATTTTTGTCTCTTGGATAAGCAAAAAAAATATTTTATATTTTTCTAAGAGTCTTCAAACAACAAATTGATGGGTTCTACTATTTAAATCTCTAACATTCCATGATTATATAATTATTGGTTACCTTGAGAGTAGTAAGAGTCTATTGGCCTCATCAATCCTCTAGCGATCAGTTTGTCTCCTTGACCTGCTATCAATTCCTTATTTAATTTTCTGATCTCTTTTCCACTTGAGTTATCCCTAGAGTTGACCTTTCTATGTTCTTTTTTGCTATACCTATGATGACATCCTTAATTATCGGTTGCTATTGGTTATGCACTATCAATGCACCTATAATATCTGATTATGGTAGCTCATTGCACTCAATTACCTACTCTAGGATGGGAGGAGGTGAAAGAGGGGCTTGAACATGGTTGTTATTGTTTTTATTATTCCCATACACTCCTTCCATTAATTGTTCTTCTTCTTGGTCCACTAGTGTCTTGAAGATCTCATACCTATTGAAGGGCTTGAGTTGGGTTTGCTCTTTGCTATATTTTTTCTTTTGCCTTCTTATTTTGAGCTATTCAAAACCATCTCCCTGTGGTTCTTTACCTTGAGAAATGTTGACTATTTTTTATTGATTGTTGACTTACCCTCGTTAGGAAGAGTCAACATTCATAGAGGAGCCTCCATTTTAATGTTCATATTGTTTGGGTAGCATCGAGAAAAATACCCATACTTGTGGTAAAATTTACACTTGAAGGGTAATACCTCATAATCTAGTTGCTGAATCCAAGATAGCCCTACAAGTTTGAGTTTAACTTTTGCTGACAAAGGCTGACTAAGATCCATTTCCATGCATAATATAGCATAAACAATCATATTTCCTTCCATTGTGTCTCTAGAAACATCCAAATATCTTCCAAGAGAATTATCGATGATTTACAATACCTTATCACTCTAAAAATCCATTAGAAGTGCACATAAATAGATCCAAATTGGGATAGCAGTGGGTTCAATTTGAGGATCAAATCCCACTCTCCCGGTTTGAAAAAATAATAATGCTGGACCATGATTTCTTTTTTTGATTCGAAAGCCCTATTTCTATCCGTAAGTGAAGAAAAACTAATAATAAAACATCCATTACTAATAGACCACATAGAATACTCACCAAGAGGCTCCCAGATTTGTCAAACCTAGGAATGCAAAAAATTTAGGGTAGGGAAAATACCCATGAATTTACAAATCATATCATGATTAGCTCTATATACAAATATTTCTTCTACCATCCTTTGCTTAATGACAATATTTGGCCTTGATTCTGATTATGGTGAGCATCCATTGACTCATTGAGATGCTGATATTTTTCTAGTAGTCGTAAAGAGCATTTTTAATGTTGTTTTTTGTGCTTCTTCAGTCTTTGCTAGAGATTTATCCTTTAACAAATATGCAAAAAAACTCTATCTCTATAAAAGAGGATCCAGAGGTGTTCCCATTGGACCCTCCTAGGGCAAAAATCTTCTATTCAATTCCACAACAACTAGAAATTCCTTTTTCTACCCAAATGATGCCCTAGTTTTCTCTTCCCTCATCTCAGGGTGTTGAATTTTATATTGACAAAATTTTAATTTTGCAAGGAATCTATATGAAATAATAAAAAGAAGTTGATTGTGAAAAGTTAGTAGTGAGGAAGATGAATGGAAAAGTTGCTTGATAAACTAAATCTAGAAAAGTAGTAAATGTAAAATCAAAAGAAGAAGATAATAAATACACACATAACACAATATTTCACCTGGAAAAACCCTTATAGGAAAAAAACCCAACACAATAATATATCCTTATTGTATAAACTTAACCATCTCCAATACAATAATGTTCATCTCTCATCTCTCTTCAAACCTTAATGCAAGTGCAATTAAATAACAATACAATAATAAATTTTACAATACCATGGGCATAAAACCATGGGTTCAAATATATTAACCCAAAACAACCCATATGGGTCTAAAAATAGCTTAAAAACCCTAACCACAACCTTGATGAGAATACATGGAGAGTGTCCAGTACCTTTTAGAGTTAACCTCGCCAGAATAACATTGAAAACATTCAACACATTTTCAAAATTTTCCCACTTGAATAATTTTCATAGGGACTAAAAACTGACACCGTCAACTGCCAAGGGCAACCATGCCCATAGATCTTCTACACCAAGAAATTTTTTGAGTAGGTACAACCTTTGTTAATGAATCAACAACATTATTATTTGTATCAACTTTCTCCAACATCACTCGATTCCCTTCAACCATATCTCTCACAAAATGGTACTTGATATCAATATGTTTTGATTGATCATGAAAACCAAAATGGTTTGCCAAAAATAATTTTGTACACTGATTACCATTGCCAATTTTCACAGCCTTCTATTTAAGACAAAATGTTGAACACAACCTTTATAGATGCACTGCTTCTTTACAGGTATGAGTTGTTGCAATGTATTCTACCTCTATTTTAGACAAAGAAACCATTGATTGCTTTTTACTCATCCAACTTACTACCCCTCCAAATAGTCTAAACACATAAGCACTTGTGGATCTTCTCTTGTCATGATATCCAACCCAATCAAAATCCACAAAACCTTGTAGATTTACAATATTACTATCTCTAGATTGTACTTGGTAATAGATAGCATAATTTGAAGTTCCACGCAAGTAGTTAAAGATCCTCTTCACAATAGTCCAATGTTCATTTCATGGAGTGGATATATATTTTCCAACTACTCCCATTGCATGTACAATATCAAATCTACTACAAACCATTGCATACATCAGACTACCAACAATACTAGCATAAGAAACATGATGCATTTCTTCAATTTTATCATCTTTTTTAGGACACTATTCAACAGATAAATTTTGACCAACATGATATGGAGTACATAATAGTTTACAATCATGCATCTTAAACCTCTATAGTATCAAATAAACATTTTTATTTGATTTAACGATAAGTTTCTATTTGCACAATCCATTATTATTTCCATACCCAAAATAAATTTTGCAACATCCAAGTCCTTCATGCTAAATTCAAAAGATAATTGAGATTTTAGTAACTTTATCATCTGCTTGGTGTTACCAAGTAACAAGATGTCATCCACATACAAAACAATGATACCAAATTTTTTACCTTCTTGTTTAAAATACACACATGGATCTACTTTACTTTTTCCAAGCCCAAGTGTCAAAAAAACCTATCAAATTGTTGGTTCCACATTCTTCGAGATTGCTTCAAGCCGTAAAGAGAAATTTTCAACTTGAATACCAAGTCCTCCTTACCTTTTACCTTGAATAATTCTGGTTGTAACATATATATGTCTTCATCAAGTTTACCATGTAGAAATGTTGTCTTTACATCCATTTGTTCTATTTCAAAATCAAAAGCAATAGAAATAGCCAACAAAAATCTAATTGAAGTTAGTTTATCCATTGAAGAAAAAATCTCACCAAAGTCAATTTATTCAACTTCCTTTTGCTACTAGGAAAGCCTTTTACTTCTCCAACTTTCCTTCTATATTGTACTTATTCTTGAATATCCACTTACAACCAACAGGTTTTCTTCCAGGGGTAATTTCACCAAGTCCCACATCTTATTTTTATCTAGGAACTCCATTTCTTCCTCCATAGCCCTTTTCCAAGAATTATTCTCATTTGACTGATGTGTCTCCTTTAAAGTATTGGGTTATTAATTAGTAATTGATATATTATATGCAAAAAAAAAAATGAAGGGCTATACCTTTCTAGGAGTCTTCTCACTCGATTTGATATCCTCAACCTTAGAGTTCTAGATTCCGCATCTTCAGCTTCCTTCTCACCTTATTCCTTTGAATTTTCCTCTTTAAAATTTCTCTGTAGTTCATCTTCTCTTGTAGTACTAGGTTCTACCACAGGTTTTTCCTCCTTTTCCAAGTCTACATAAACTATTTTATGTTCTTTTCTTGGTTGCATTTTCTATTTTGAAACCCCTTTTGTTTCTCTAAAGATCACATTACGACTGCAAACAATCTTCTATGTTTTTGGGCTCCACAACTTATATCCTTTAACACCAATACTATAAACCACAAATATGCATTTGTTAGATTTATAGTCTAGCTTAGTCCTTTTCTATTTTGGGACACACATATAAGCATCACAACCAAAAATCCTTATATAACTAAGAGAGGGTTTCTTACTAGTTTACACTTATTATGGAGTCTTGTCCACCAAAGCTAAGGTAGAATATATATTGATGAGGTAACAAGTAGTTAATATGACTTCTACCCAAAATTTTCTTTCTAAAAAAACCATTTAACATTATTATTCTCCTCTACAACTGAAGAGTTATTGCAATTAGTACTTACAGTGCTACCCTAAAGTTTGAATAAAGTTCCTGTACAATCTCCCCTTGCCAACACCATGAATCCATAAACCATATTGTAGCTATCCTCATTGAATACCACAATCACACCCACATCATTCATATTAATCATGGATATCAGATTTCTTGCCAAACCTGAAATATGTAGCACATTGGAAAGGGTTTTAATTCTTCCATATTTTAACCTCAACTTGACTCTTCCTGGATCTATTATTTTATATGTCGAATTGTCTCCCAAGAAGACTTCACCTCCATTTATCAACATATTCATAGAACCCCTCTTTATGAGGAGTCATATGAAAGGAAACACCTGAGTTAATCAGTCATTTGTCATGGCATTCACTTGAGCACACTACAACTAAGAATAAGTCCCTTGAATCTTCATTTGTGGTCTTCATTTATACAAAATTTCCTTCATTAGATGATCAAATATTATCAACCTTTTTAGATATGCAGTCTCTTTTATAATGCCCTATTTTATCACACTTCTAGCATTTTCTCTTTTTTGGAGCAACAAATTTACCCCTAGATTTTGATTTCCTTTATCTTGATTTCTTTTTGTTTCTTTCTTGAGAATAATCTCTCACAACCAAGGCATCATTTTTATGATAATCCTAAAAATATTTTCATCTCATTTTCTTAGATAGCAATTTTCTTACTATATCCTATACTTTCAATGTAGTAGTATTGGTGATAGCCATAACTAGGTTATACCATGAATTAGGTAATGAAAAAAGTAAAGTAATAAACTTTTTCTCATCTATTTTTACTTCAACAAAGTTTAATTGAATTACCACAGTGTTAAAAGCATTCAGATGTTCATCCATAGAGTCACCATAATTCATCCGAAGCGAATACTTCTAGAGAAAGAGTTTATTTACCAATGACTTTATCTGATACAAAGTTCCTAGCTTTTTATATAACAACTTTGTCATGGTCTTTGTCGATACATTCAACAATACCAAATTAGATAAATACAATTTGATAGAACTCCTTGCCTTCATATCAATTTTAATCTAATTCTCATCTATCAATGATGTTGGTTTTATTTCTGAGACTGTAATCCACTGATCTCTATCAACCAATAGATCCTTTATCTTGAGTTTCCATAACTCAAAATTTTATCCATTAAAATTTTCAATCTCTACCTTTGTGCTTCCCACCATTTTTATTTGCATATATTCTTCCACATACGACTCCCACTCAATAATTAATTTATGACAAGGTTGAAACCCTTACACTTTGAAAAAAGCTAAAATACCTAGCTTTGATACCAAATGAAGAGCAAAATACCCTGATAAACTTAATCTAGAAAAGTAGTAAATGCAGAATCAAAAGAAGAATATAATAGATACACACATAACACAATATTTCACATGGGAAAATCCTTACAAAACAAAAACCGAGCACAGTAATATCACCTTATTATATAAACTTAACCATCTCCAATACAATAATGTTCATATCTCATATCTCTTCAAACCCTAATACAAGTGCAATTAAATAACAACACAAGAATGATTTTTATAATACCATGGACGTAAAACCATGAATTCAAACATATTAACCCAAAACAACCCACATGAGTCTAAAAATAGCTTTAAAACCCTAACCAGAATATCGACGAGAATACATAGAGAGTGTCTAGTATCTTTTAGAGTTAACCCTACAAGAATAACATGGAAAATATTCAACACATTTCCAACGGAACATGACAAATCTCTTTGATAAGAAAGGAATATGAAGAATATTTTTGATAGAAAGGTAGGTTGGATATGATTTAACTAATTTTATAGAAATGTAATGAGATCAATGTAATGTTTTATTTTTGTAATGGGAGTGGCCCCTAATAGAATCCACACATAGTTAAAAAAGAAGAATCTATTGTTATAGATAATATCTTGAAAATGTCGTATGTATGTAGAGAAGGAAATGAAATAACACATAATTTAGCTAATTTATTGATCTTTGTCTTGGTAAAATTTTAATTTTTGAAGCCAATTGGCTAAGCAACTTTTATTTCTTAATGAAAATGATATAAAAGAGTTTTTTGCAGAAAAATAGGTGTTTGTGAAAATAAAGAATATCTTTAATAAAAATAAATCTTATAAAGCACAACAGACACCTAGAGCTTAGCAAATCAGAAAGTAGGCTTTTGGATAATATGGCCTAGTGATAGCTGGTGAACCATCATCCAACCCATCATATGGGTGAATGATGGCCCAACCATATGATCCATCCTCTCTTGTGGACCTTGTGTTAACTCTAAGGTCTATTCTCTACAATAAACAACCCTCCAACTCTGGGGTCACTAATCTACAAACTAATAACCCCATGTTCTCTTTGGGGTTTGTTCTTTGCTCCTCTTATACTATGTAGTTCTTGTACTTTCTTGCATAAACCCTAACACCTTATGAGTTATGTTGTGATAGTCTTGAGATATTATCCTATAAGTAACCAACGATGGCCCTCATGGTGGTCTATAAAGCACAAAAGACACCTAGATATTTTTCAAATTAGGAAGTAGGCATTTAGGTGAAATGCCCTAGTGGTAGATAGTGAATCATGACCCAACTCCTCAACCAGGTGAATCATGGCCTAATCGTATGTTCCATCCTCTCTTGTGAAAGCATCACTATATGATGGTGAGTGTGGAGTTCTGCAGCTTGATGACACTCTAGTCAAAACTATGGGTGTTGTAAAAGACATGTTGATGAAATTATACAGAGCTCTAGAGATCACTATCTTGTAGGAAATAATGGTAATTGACCTCGAACCTTATTTTGGTTTGTCTTTCCAAGGAATTCATTGCTAAACTAGGAGGTTACATGTATTTGGATTGTTCTAGCATGATGATCCCTTATAAAGATAAAAGGATAAACATAACTCTTGAAAAGCCAATGGTCTTCCATATTGAGAAGATTGAAGAGAATATGTCTAATCAATTTGTGATAGAAAAACTAAAGGTGGTAGAACTTCTTGAAAATTTGGAAGTAGATGATAAATTACCATTCAAAGAGGTCCATGATCTGTTTGAAATAGGAATAGGTACATACAACATGTTATCAAAAATAGAGAAGAAGATTTGCTATTTCTAATTAGTCTCTAAGAGAATCCAGAATATGGATGATGCATTTTGATGGAGTAAGATGTCGAAACAGAGCGGGATCAGGAGTAATCTTAAATTCCCCTTCAGATGGGGTTAATTTTTTTTCTTATAGATTCACTTGGTCTTGCACAAATAATACTACAAAGTATGAGGTTTTATGTCTAGGACTTATGTAAGAAAAAAAATGGGCATCAAGATGTTAGATATCTATGGTGATTCAAAATTGATGGTTAACCAAATCACAGAGAAATACAACAGTAAGCATCATTATATGAAATCCTATAGGAATAGGGTATGGGACTTGATGAAAATATTTGATGCTTTAAATTTACATGTTGTTCCAAGGTAGTAGAATACTCTAGTATATGCTTTAGCTATTCAAGGATCCAATTTTTCTCTAGTAGTAGAGTTTGGATCTAACAAGAATAAAAGAGTCAAGCTTGTCTTCAGACCATCAGTATTGTATAGACATATATTGTAGCAAGTATTTGAAAATGATGGACATATTGTTGATTTTTTGATTAAATAGATTGATTGTACTAGTTCATATGATGAGATGTCCCAAGAAATAAAGCAGCAACAAATCATACAACTAAAAAATAACCACATCCCTAAGGTATTGATCACCCTAGAAAGCCTCTTTGATAATTAAGATAGTAAGAAGTTGAATAAGATGAAAATAGATGCTAAGATCTATAAAGAAGTTGAAGTAGAAGAGGGAAAAATATTGAAAGTTGGTGTTAAATGCACCACAATTGAAACTAAGGGAATTAACGATTTGTGCCTCAAATACCTGAACATAATAGCTTGGACTTATGATGATTTAAATATATATGATAAGAGCATTATCTAACACACTATATAGTTGGCATCTGATTCCAGGCCATTTAGACAAAAGCAAAGGTTATGAGGTAAGAATTGCTAAAGTTGTTAAAATAAAATATCATATATCCAATAAAATACTCTACATAGGCCACTAATCTAGTCCTTGTAAGGAAGAAGAATGGTGATATCTGCTTATGTGTAGATTTCAAAAATTTGAACCAAGCATCACTGAAGGACCATTATCCCCTACCAAAAATTAATCAGATTTTACAAATAGTATCCAAGGTAGAAAGGTTCTATTTAATAGATGGTTTTTTGGGTTATAACCAGATTTGGATGAAAAATGAGGATCAACACAAAACTACATTCACTAAAAATTGGGGTACTTTCACTTATTAGAGGATGTCATTTGGCCTCTCCAATTCTGGTACTTTCTAGAGGGCCATGGATTATGCTTTTGGAGTGCTTATCAACAAAATAATTTTGATATATTTGTATGATATGACAATTTTCTCCCATAAGAGATAATATCATCTTGATCATCTCAAGCAAGTTTTTTAGAAGTGCATAGAATTTGGCATATCTTTGAATCCAAATAAATCCATCTTTGCAGTTCATGAGGGCAATTTTTTGGGGCATGTGGTGTCAAAACATAGGATATCCCTTGATACAAATAGGGTGAGATCAATATTAGCCCTCCCACTTTCGATGAATAAGAAATACCTGTAGTATTTCTTTAGGCAGATTAACTTTGTGAGAAAATTCATTTCAGAATTTGCTTAGATCATTAAGCCAATCTCATAATTACTCAAGAAAAATACTAATTTCAAATGGACTAACAAAATGAAAAAAGAATTTGAATTAATTAAGAAATCCATTGCTACTACTCCAGTATTTGTGAACCCAATTCATTTTATATGTTTATGTAGCTGATGAAAGTTAGATTGTTGTGCTAACTTAAAATTATGGGATAAGAAATGAGCACCAGTTATTTTGCCAATCCAGAGATCTACTCTATATTCATAGTATTAGCAGGGTTGGAATCAAAAATTAAAATATAATATTGGAAAATATCTACAACCTACTACATTTCGAACATACAGATGTATGATATGTCCACTATTAGTGGTAATACTTAGGTCATTTACTTTAATGGGTTTGATTTCCTTTCCAAAAGAATGCATGAAAAATTGGTAGCAATAAAAACATATTCTCAACTTGCCTTGTTTGGACGTTGCTCTAACTTAACATGGATGTTTTTCACCACTACAAGGAAAGATATGCAATGGATAGAGGCTAGGGATAAAAATTATGAGGGCAACCCTATACTAGTTTACACATGTTATAACTTCAATAGAGAATTTTTGGGACCGACCCTAAAAATCATGTATGGCTAGTTTCCTAGGATTCACCCTTGGCTAAAGACTTGCTGAGAATCCCACAGACTGAGGAGGGTGATTGGTACATACTCATGGATGGGATAGCAATAAGACTATATGGCTTCATGGTAAAACTATTTGTAGTACCGCACTATGTGACTAGTCAAACGTTAGCACTAGAATATTGCAGATAGATTGATTTTATTAATATATGCTTTGGTTCTGGACATAATAAAAAATACATATTTAGATGCCCTTGTAATTTTTGATACATCACCTTAACAAAAAAGGGGCAACATGATCAAATCACTAAAATAATGCTCAAACTAGGGCTTACAAAACTCCCACAGAGGTGGAGGTATGATTCAAACAATAAATTATTGGAAAAATTGAAGGCTCTCAATGTAAGTAAAGCCCCTAAATTTGCAAGGACTCTAAGGCCACATATCAATAAGGATAGAAATAACAAAGAAAATTCTCCTCTAGAATGGGAGGTGTATAATATGGAGCCTCTACCCTTGTGGATATATTTTTATGAATAGGTAGTCGATTATGACCCTGCTTGCAAACTGTCTCATCAGTTGGTAGAGGAAAAAATTCAAGAAATGAAGAACCAGTATAAGTGGGATGAAGGTTAAATTTTGGAATGGTGGTAGATGCAAATAGAGACAAATACTATAAAATATAAGTATGGTCATCATATAGGTACCCAGTTCTCAAAAAAGTATGATGAACATTATGAAACCTAGAAAACCAACAACAAGAAAAGTATAGCATTAAGCTTCAAGAAAGCTGAAATAAGGGAGGAGCCACAAAAGGCTAAAATGAAGGGAAAATGATAATAAGTGAAAAAACATAAGAAAAAACAAGCTCCTCCCCCTCCTTCTCAAACACAAAAATAGGGCGATACTAGAATATCCCAAGATCTAGAGACTGAAGAAACACATGATACTTTTGAGCCCACACAAGAATATTTAGAAATCTATAGTAAGGGGGCTAAATTGATGAAGAAAATAAAACACTTTAGTGTGGGAAAGAGTAAAAGTGGCATAAGGTCTATAAAATTATTGCAAGTAGGAATGAGGTCTAAAAACCTAGCCTTGGGAGCAACAAGCCTTATAGAAAAAATAATAGCTCCACTAAGATCAGAAGCACCTCAAACTATGCCAACTCAAGAAGTTGCTCTATCTACAACACAAGAACAAGGTTCCAAGAAAAAGGCTAATCCCTCACCACTATTGAGAGGAAAAGAGAGGTTGAGGACTCAACGGGAGGAGCCTCTAGAGAGGAGAGTAAGAAAATAAAATCAAAACACACATTACAAACATTTGAACAAGTACAGGATTCGATGACAAAACAACTGATTCATAAAAAACAACAACCTAGACCTGATGATATCCTTCAAAAAAATATCTTGGTAGGTGTAAGTATGTTCTCAAATTTCTCTTTTTCTTCTCTTCCTCTTTCCCTGGAAAATTCTCCTCCCCATTCTCATGAAAAGGAGGTGTCATCATCATCACGTATACAAAACATTCCTCCATCACCACCAAAGTCTACTTCACAATCTCATTCTACATACCCTTCCCTCCATTCAATATATATCCCAATCTCATCTGCCAAAATTCATTCAGTATCCCTACCAGTATCATTAACCCCTATTTCCATAGAAATACCAGTGTTTCCACTTTTCTCACCATCCACTCTAGTTGTAACAAGTAACACAACTAAAACTTTAGTTTTCATTCAAGCTATCAACAAATATTCCATTGTCGTTGTTATTCCATAACTTTCATTTTATCCTATTCCATTCTTACTATCGTTAATCACTACATCCACCCCTTCCACTCATCCTACCATAGCCTCTTTACAAAAATTTAAGCATGCTGATATGAGTACTCAAAGCTATTGGGGCACGAAATTGGTCTAGCCTTTTAAAGGAACTATTAGGTTTAGAAAGAGCATGATAGTTGATCTAGTATGTATAAAGAGGAAAAGATTCTCCATGACCCCTCTTGTTAGTAAACTAGAAGAAGATATGACATTGGAGGATTACCAGTTCTTGGAGGTCATTGAGGACATAGAGTAGTTATCCTTGGAGAATGAATATATTAAATCCAGGGCATAGCTTGATACCATTTACATCCATAATGATAACATAAGAGAAAGGTATGAGAAATTGGAGGAAAATGTAAAGAAGCTTGAGTCAGCAAATAAGGCAAAAAAACATAGAAAAGACCTTGCACAATGAGATACAAAGTTGGCAAGAGAAGTTTCAAGAAATGGCCAAGTACAAACAAAAACTTGAAGAAGTTAATAAACAAGCCCAAAATTAGGCTAGCTGCAGGTTGAAAATACTAGAGTAGCAAGAATTTCCAAGGAAAAATTAAATCAAAATAGAAAAGAGATGTGGAACCAGGTCCTGGAAAAGTGTACTTAGATACAACTTGTGCTCGATTTCTTAGATGAGGTCAATCACCTATTAGTGCAAGCCAAAAGGGATTTGGAAATAGTTCACAATGAAGTTCAGCCAATGGTCTCCTGAGCCTCAAAAATTTATGCATTATCTCAATTGAGATGTAATTTCATCACCAAGTCAATTATTAGTAGGGAATGTAATACTACATGACAAATAGCTAAAAGAGTCCTAAGAATACATAAGCTAATCCAAAATTAATTGTTGTTGGTAGATAAAATTGATGAGAGGGTTGAAAAGATCTTTAATTTCACTCAACAAATACCTAAATATGATTTCAAAGGATTATAGAATAAAATATACACTCTACTGATGGTTGAAGATATCCTAATAGATGTGAAATCCATTATCCAATATGGTTTTAAAATAGAGGCTTGGATTAAGCCCATTGAACATGATCAAGTATTGAAACTAGTAAAAGACTTGACTACAATAAATCAAACAATGGAGAATTGGTTGAAAGGGGATAATTTTTATCTTATAAAAAGCTCATCAAGTTGAGAGACACTCATCAACTATTAATAGAGATAAAAAACCCCTCCCCATTAGCTTGGAATGAAGCTCTAAAATTACTAGCCTATGTATAATAATTGTTTGATCAAGGAGGATAAGAAATGGTAAAAAATGAGTCATATAATGAAGAAGAATATCAATATGAAGAGGATGAACAATAGTTAGATGATTCTGATGGGGAAAATGAAAAGGATGTTACTATGGATGTAAGACAAGAGGAAGATGCATAAAATTTGCATCAAGGAGAGAAAGAAGAGAGTCCTTGAAAGGATCACCAAGAAAAAGGTGATAGTGATGTGGAAATAATTAAGAAACCCCAAGGAAAACAAAAAGAGAAAAAATTAGAGCACAAAGAATAGAAAGTTCCACCACAATAGGTTGAGCAAAAATGATCCCCAAAATTAACACATTTTGTGTGTGACTTCAGTCTAACAAGTATCAGAGAAGCAAGAAAACATGACACTACAGGCAACATGAAGAAGTCATGTGATTGAGCTTTAAGAGGGAGGTCACACTACACTAAGCAAGTAGATATTTTACCTCTTGCTTCGTTTATTTATGTAATTTTATCCTATGCATATGTTTTCAAATGTGCATGAGGGTGTTAGTCATAAAGAAGTGATATTTTGAGACATTATTTGCACTCGATTGGAGTCATAACTTTGTAGTTGGCCGAAGATATAAAACTAAGCCCATAAAAGTAGAGTTGAAGTTAGCTAGAGCAAGGAAATCTTTTATTTCATGTTGCTTCTTCATGAACCATTAGTCTCTAAATATCTCAATTTTTGTGTTTGAAAGGCTAACATTCACGAGGATGTAATTTGTTGAGCCATAATTTTATGGATTGATGGATTACATCTTATATTCAATTCTCACCACCATCCATTCTTCACTCCATTATTCCCTTCATACATTCATTACCACTATTACTTATCACACTTATCTTATCATCCATTTTCATCGCCATTTCCCATTCGTTCTATTTCCTTTTCATTTGATTCCGTAATCCGCATCTATCCAATTTTTGACCACATGAACCTAATAGATAAGGCTCTGAGTTATTTAACTATGCAAGTAAAGTTCCCTAGGAGACACCAAAATGTAGGCCTAAAAGGCCACATGAGAAAATTTTGTAAATTTTTTAATTTTTTTGTTAAGTATTGAAGAGTTTTATCTATGTCACCTTTGAACAAGTGTTCCTAGGCTACAAGTTGCTCGAGGTTGCAATTAGAATTTTCAAATATGTGCAAGGAACAATAAAATTTTGGCTTAGCTCATAGTGTTTTTAGGTCACATTTAGACAAGCATTGTTCCAAGCCACAACCTACCTAGTTTTATCCAGCAAACTTCTCATTTCAAAGTGCGATCAAGCACCTTGTATTACAATGCATGCATTTTGATGATTAAGCAACCGAAAGAAGATAAATGCATCCTAAATCTGAGCTCTTTCCATTTCATAGTCAATATTATCAAACTTACTATTTGTAAAATCATAAATGCAACCTAGATACAAGAGTACCTAGGCTACACTCAGCCAAAATAGGTAGTGAGCCACGAGGGTATTCCTAGACTGTAGTTAACATAGTTGGATTGACTAATCTAGCAATCAAAATTGTGGCCTAGAGTGCAACTCTTAGGTCAAAGTTAAGCAACCAAGTGTAAAGGATAAAATGCGACCCTATGTTATCTAGCCAAATATCATATCATAGTCAACATGGTTAAATCCTAAATAAAGGACCTTTAAGATGCAGTCTCTCTATGTTGTACTATACTTTCACCTTAGGTTGACAATGGATAAAAGAAATGTGGTCACATACAACCTAGATACCCAAAGCTATAAACATACATAAGTCTTTTGAAAGCTCAATCTTAGCCATTTGAAGATAGATCAATGGATAGTAATGAACTTGAAGCTATATGTGGATAATATGAAGATCTGAATGCGCAGCTCAATCTCCACTAGAGAGAGAGAGAGATTCCCACCATATAATATATATGTGAAAGAATTCACAAATATGGTCGAGTGAAAGTATTCAAATATGGATTTGTGATGGCTAGTCCACGACATGTAGGGAAGGAGGCCATCACATGTAAGAAGGGAGGCCATTGTTTAGGTCAAAGTAAAATGACTCTACATAGGGATACGTATGAAGGAGCATATAGGTGCACAAAAATAGAGCCCAAGCTAAATATGGTTGGGGCTACATGGATCTAGGAAGGCTACTTAAAGAAAAATAAGTAGCATCATCATTTTGTCCACCACAAGAAATGGGTAGGAAATCATGACCACGACACATGATAGGAGTGAGCAAGGTAAGAATATTATAAAAAACATGAAAACCATGAAGTTTTATAAATAACTATTGAGCAGAATAGCAAATCAGATAGGAACATAGTGATGATTGGAAGAAGAGCACAATTATTGGATGTGCAAAAAGGCAAATAGAGAATGGTTCTTAAGCATAGTGGCCAAAGATAGGCATGTGCTATGGACCAAAGTCAAATGGGTTGGGTGAGCATGTGGGTTTCAAAATAAGACTACAAATATGGCATGTGGGATAATGGAATTTGTGAGAAAGCATCGCTAGAAAGACACTTGGTCCAAAGTAGTCACAGAAGGACTAGAAGTAGACAAAAACACAAAGACCAAATGGGCTATCGAAAGCACATTCGAAACCCAACCTGAAAATTATCAACACAACTACCAAAATAGAATGCTAAAATTCAAATAACGAATGGAGGATAATCAAAGGAAGGGAAGGAAAATTCCCCCTCATAGGGCAAGATGTACTGCTTTGATACCGAACTAATGAGGAAACACCAAAAGACACAAGGAATTGCAAAAATGAAATATGTCCATTGCCATATGGAAGGGGACTATTTATAGCCCAATACATTGCCTCGAAAGGAACCTTCTAGGAAACAAAGCATTAAATGCTTAAGGAGGAACCTTCCAAAAAATGCTTACATTATAATGGTGGCCACCTACTAACAAATATTAGATATTACATTATTAATAAGCATTATTAATCAAAAGAGGTGACCATAGGAACTATTAATCCCTATCAATTGGTGCTACTACTACCAAAATATTTTTGTACTCCACCTGAGTTGTGTATACTAGGAAATATTGCAAGGCACATGCATCTATGTACATTGTCCTTGGTACCTTGTAATTAGTTTGCATGCCCTCTGGTAGATCCTTCATTCCAATCATATTTTTCACTTCAGCTTGTAACTCCCATGGTTCTTTTTCATGGATTTCAGTGAGCTTGTCTTCACGTCCTCTTGGACCCACTATACTACTTTCTCCATTTCATTGTAAACCATGGATTTCCACTTCCTTAGTTGTCCTACACAACCCATTCTAAATTATAGTCTTGTAGAGTCAAAAACCTGCATCATCTTTTCAAAAAAGTCATCCACTTGATCATCAATTTGGATTCCTTCTTCCTCAGACCATCAAAAACTGGGCACTTCAATAATGAAATGCCTCTTTGGTACTTGGAATGTCTCTTCCTTCTCTTGCTCCATATTTAATTTTGCTCTATTTTCTTTTGATTGTACTCCTCTATTCTCTTTTGGTTGTACTCCTCTATTCTCTTCCAGTTGTGCTTCTCTATTCTCTTTCGATTGATTAGGTTGTACTACAATTTGTTCCTCCAAATTTGGTAAACTTTCTTCTTTGGTTGATCATTCACTACTACCACCTCTCTTGACAAATTTGATTTTCTCTCTTTTCCTAAGATTCGGGTACAATCTCAGCCTCCTTGCCGACTCTTGTTTCTCTTAGCACCACTATTTATTTTATTAGAGCTTGGGATCTCTTTGAAAGCTCAAACTACTCTATACTCTGCATGGTTGGTGATGCACAAAAATCCACTTGTTGTGCCCATTCAACAAGTCCTAGCAATTCTTCCTCCACATTTCCCATCACTACTAGTTCTTCTTGAACCTCTTCAACTAGTTGTGCCCTCACTTTTTCCTATTGCACAGTCTCTTCTAGAGGTTGTCATTATTGTGACATTAACCTCTCCTTCTCATGTTGTCTCCATGTTCAAACAAGACTTACTTGCAGTCCTTCCTCCTCCCTTATTTCTTCAACTTGCTACTCCTATAGCAATTGTTCTTGTTGTTCTTCCTTGATGACTCCCACACTTTAGTTTCTTGTTGCAATTCAAGCTCTAACCTTCTCTTCTTTCTTCGTTGTGGTGCCACCTCCTCCTTTGACTCCTCACTATCATCTTCATCAAAGAGGTCCACTCTTCAAAGAATATTCTTGGTTCAAACCTTAACCGGAATAGTCTTCATTATTGGCAGTGATTTTACCCATCTCAAAATTATGGGTTCATTCTCAGGTAGCTTCTTTGGAGCCGTTAATCCATGCATTTCTATCTTGGCATACAATATTGCATTCAACATGATTCCAATGGTGTGGAATGCCATAAAACAATTTTCAATTTGTTGCCTCAATAAATTCCTAATTCTGTATGACAAGTATGATGCCCAATCATATTGTATACCTTCCACCATGCCTTGCACATACTATGCTAGCCACACAGGCATCTCTGACGATCTAGTTTCACCAAATAGTTTGGACATAACAATATTCATAACACATCATAACTCATCATTCTTCATTTGGCTTTGTTTAATCCCATAACTTCCTAAACCTAAAATCTTGTTGACATAGTCAGGTTTAATAGTTGTTATATATGGAATTATCCTGTTTCATTCTTCTACATCTATGGCCTCCTTCCTCATTGCAATTCCCTATTTTGGCAACCTAAATGTCTGCTAGAAATTATTTGCTAAAACAATCACCTTGATGCCTCGATTCCTAATATTCATAATGCTTATGTTCTAATTTACATCATAAGTATCTAGCATTTGCAACAAATAATACTTAAAGAAGTCTTTTTCAAATACTAGAACTTGTGCAATGTAGATTACTCTTGGTTGCATCAATGCAACTTTTAGTCTATGATCTAGTGGATTATCTTGCCATCACTTCTGACAAAATTCTCTACCTGGCAGAGTCCATGTTATGTCTTTCAACGATATATTTTTCTCCTTTTCTTTCTCAAATTCGCTTTGGTGCTCTCTTGGAGACTAGGTTTCCTTCTTCATATTATAATTGCATCCAAGCCTATTTATGTGTTTTTTTTGTTCTTTCCTTCCATCGAGTCTTATCTCCTCCTCTTGTCCTTAGTGTTCTCTTCTATGCAATGGTCCATGCAAGCATTTAAGCCTTTGTGCTTCTATTCTTTGTAAGCACTCACTAAATTATATTCTCCTTCCCATACTTCATCTGTCTACCTCCTTTATTTTTATTGTATACTGACTATTCAATTAGTCTATCATCATATTATGATGAATCCTTTGTACTTGTATGTCAATTATTTTTATTGGAAAATGCTCCTTTTATTTATGAGGCTCCTCCTTGGTACGATTATTCTCATTCTTCATACAACAACATTCTTTTGTACTATGGTAGGCTTTGTATTCTTTCGTATGATGAATTCCCTACATTGTACGACAACCGTAATTACCTTGTACAACAACTTCATAGCAACTTCCACATGATAGTTTCTTCCCTTGTACAATAATTTCATAGAAAATTCCATATGAGACTTTAATTTGCAGGTTTTTTCCCTTTGCAATATTGCATTCAATATTTTTGTACAACAATTTCATCACTGGTCGAATTGCCTCCTTGGTGCACTTCATCCATATTGTAGCTTCCTTTTGCCTTCCCCTTACACAATTTTCCAAACCCTTGATTACAACTCACCTTGAATTACTTCGAACAACAGGTGCCCTTCCTTGTACAATTTTAATATGAAGGTTTATGCAAGAAAAAATAGCCAATTTCCCCAATTTTGTACAATGTTTCCCGTTATCTATCTTAGTTTGTAAATTCATCTTTCATTACTCAGACCCTTACATTCAATTTCTCTTCTCATGATTATTTTTTGTACAGATATATGGTCTTCCATACACCTACATTTTTCAATAGTTAGGGCACTATTTGATAGCCTAACTCTGCTTTCTTTTGTCGTAGGTTTACTACAAATTATCTTCTTTGTGGTGTTTTAGCTTCAACGACATCCTTTGGTGGTCTTATCTCCTCTGCAACATCCTCCTCTTCTCTATTCAAATTTTTTCTTACAACCCCTCCTACCCTATTTATGAATTTGGACTTGGGTTGGAAGCAATTATAACCATTCCCTTGGCCACTACATCAACACCTTTGCATGAGCTTTTTACTTTTTGCTTTATATATATATTACATGTGTCTTTTTGATGATATGTTAGGGTTGTTGTACAAATAGTACGATCATGCAAACTTGGACTTGCATGGCGTCTCCTACTGACATGTCATTTTATTATTTTATTAGTTCTTCCATTGTATAATCCTCATTCTCCACATTCTCCATCATACAATTTTCCTACTTCAAACTTGTATGGTGGTTGGCCATACAATCCTCCACATGTGCTTGACTTGTATGACACTCTATCATACAATCCCTTTGCCACTACTCCTGGCTTGTATGTTGCTCTATTGTACAGTCTCTTTCTTGGTCTTGCATTGTATGGTCATCCTCTACATTGCTTCTTATCATCCTTTTCTCATTTGTACGAATGATTATTATACATTCTTCTTCATTTCTATGGCTCCTACTTGGATTTCCTTAAGCTAAATATACTTCCAAACTTTATGATCGAGTTCATATTCTAAATCCTTCATGGATTTATTGAAATCATGCTTACATTAAGCAAACTTGCTCTCTTTGATTCCCTTGTAGATTTATTCCATGACCATGCATTTGTGCCATGATCCTTCCTCTTATTATCAAGGGTATCTCTTTAGCTTGGGACTGCCCTCTCACAACTATAGGTTTCTAAGATCCATATGATCCCTCGATCATCATAGATGACTTATTTATTTTGAATGTGTCCCTCAAGGTGATCCAAATGGTCCAACCTGAAGTTCACACCCAACTTGATTGTTTCTTACTTGATCAATAAATGGTCCTTGCACCCCATTATGTCGATCCTATAGCCTAGTGGTAGTAGGAGGGAAATTTATCCCACTCGAGTTGTCAAGAGGGATACCAATAAAAATATTCCCTTGTCTAGGTAGCCTTAGGTACCTACAAATATTTTATTGTCTCCCTAAGATGCCTAAGTTAACCTCTTGATATTGTTCCTACATCCTACTGTTGAGCAAGGTGCAGTGACAGTATTGTCATTGTTGTCAAAACAATCAGATAGATCGGTTGATGCAGTGGACAGGAGTTCAGAGGTTATTCAAAGTATGTACAGTGATTTTAAATGCTTATGAGGATGTTTTTGATGTTTGGGTGAAGTTGTTACAGGTTGTTTGTGCAAAGTTGAAAAAATCGTCATGTTGTGGTTGCTCCACAACGTACCCCAAAATTGGGGACCCACCTTTTTTGCATATTTTCCAAGAAGACCGAAGTGGCCCATATGCTAAAGATCAAAGAAAAAGCAAAACACCGTAAAGAAAAAAGTGTCACAATATCACGACATGTTGCATTTTCGCAACTCAAAGAGGGCAGGTAGGCAGAGAAACAAAAGTGTCACGATATCGCGACATGTTGCATTTTTACGACTCAAAAAGGGCAGGCAAGCAGAGAAACAAAAGTGTCATGATATCGTGACATGTTGCATTTTTGTCAAAGGAACAGAGTAGTTGATAGTGCGTCTGATATTAGTGATGAACACCAGGATAGTGAAACTAAAGACTATATAGTGACGTGGACCTATAAGGAATAAATAAAAAATTTGAATAAGGTAATTTGTCACATAAGGACAAAATTCAATGAATAAGACAAAACGTTACATAAGGAATCTTTAATGATTTGAAATCATCTAAGATGGTCGTTACACATGGAAAGAAGCGGACGCATGCCCATGTGGAGAAAAGGAAATGAAGGGCCATAAAATAGAAACAAAAAGCCTTTTTGGAAACCAAAATACATGCATGCACAAGGGAAGGAGAAAACAAACAGTCATGGAAGGAGAAAACAAACAGTCATGGAAGGAGAAACATAATTTTTTCAGAGGTTTTAAATACGCCATTCAAAGAAGCCATAAGCGGTTGGTGCTCCTTTTTGTTGGTGCAGATAAATCAGGGGTTGGTGCTCCTTTCTATTGGTGTAGATAAATTAGGGGTTGGTGCTCCTTTTTATTGGTGTAGATAAATCAAGGGTTGGTGCTCCTTCCAGTGGGTGTTGGTAAATTGATTGTAAAGTTGGTGCTTTGTAAAGGTTGGATTTGGATGGGAGTCCAAACAGTCATTTTGAGGATGTAGCCAAATCGATGAACCTCGATACATCTTGTGTTGTGTGATGTTCTCTTGTTATACTTGCTTTATTTGGTTTCAAGTTTTCATTATTTTGGCTTTAAGAGTTGAAGATTTAAGTTTTAAAAGAGCTACATTGATTCACCCCCCCTCTTAGTGTCATTGTGAGACTAACAATTGGTATCAGAGCGAGGTTCCTGAACAAGCTTAATTGGCTAGGGTGATCTTGGAAGTGACACAATGGCAGGTGGTGAAGGCTTCTCATCAAACAAAGCACCATTGTTTGACATAACTAATTACGCATTTTGGAGACTCAAGATGCAAACATATCTTTGTGATTTGGGATACAAAATTTGGGATTCAATAGATAGTGGATACACAATACCCACCACTTCTCCAACCGATGTTGTCGATAAGAAACTATTTGAGAATGACTCAAAAGCAAAGAATGCTATCATGTGCGGATTAGTGGATAGTGAACTGGTAAAGATTATGAGTTGTAAAATGGCAAAATAAATATGGGATAAACTGAGGAGTATTCATGAAGGAGACGTTAAGATCAAGGAGGCCAAGTTACAAACACATCGAGCTTAGTTCGAAGTATTAAAGATGAATGACGATGAGAACATAGAGGCATATATGCTAAGATTTAATGAAGTCATTAATGTGATTAGAGGACTCAACGAGGAAATCAAATATTCTGTCATCGTGAAAAAGGTATTAAGATCTCTTCCCCAAAGATTTGATTCTAAAGTTTCAGCTATAGAAGAAGCTAAAGATCTAAATTCTTTTAGTATGGATGAGATGCATGGTTCTTTAACCGCATATGAGATGAGAATAGGAAAATCTAAACCCACAGACAGAGAAGCTGCTTTTAAAGCCCATAAAAACATGAAAGCAAAACAAGAATCCGAGGAAGAAGAGACATCAGATGAAATGGAAGCAAACTTTGTTCGAAAACTAAAAAGGGGAAAAGGAAAATACAGAGGAAATTTACCGTTTAAATATTTCAATTGTGGAGGCGTTGGGAATTTTGCAGCTAAATGTCCACTTAATGAGAAGAACAAAAGTGATGAAGGATCGCACCAAGAAAGAAGTGACTGGAAGAAAAAAAAATTTCAGAAAAGACAACTTCAAGAAGAAAAGTTTCATCTCCAAGAATGTCAGTTCATCAGAAGACAACTGCGATGAGGATTCTAAAAAGGAAATAGGTGAAGCTCTTTTCATGGCACTCAAAGAATAAAAAACAAAAAAAGAACAGGAATGTGATGAAGAAGAAATTTATGCAAAAGTAAATTTGGAAGAGGACTTAATTGCAGCTCTGGATGAATTGAAGATAGAAAGAAAAAAGAATAAAAAAATTTCAAGAAAGCTTGAGGATGCAAATGAAATCATAACCAGTTTGAAAGTAAATATAGAAGAATCCAAGAAAATATCTGAAGATCTCAAAGTGCAAATAACCATGAAAATAGATTATTGTAGCAAGCTAGAAGAAGAGACTGTTGGTTTAAGGATGCAAATAGAAGATATGAATCGTAAAATTAGTTGTTATCACAAATGTGAAGAAAGTTCTATGAAGCTGGATAAGATCATAAATAACCAAAAGACTACAGGCATCAAATTTGGTTTGGGCTTTGACGAAGGAGAATCATCAAATGGATCAAAGGCCATAAATGAAAAATCCATAAAGAATGAAGATAAGAAATAGGTTGATCAAGAAAAATTGACTCATGCAAAAGAAAGCAATAATGCAAAGCACGAAAGGAGAATTGACAATGATGGATTCACCAAGGTCACATATCAAAGAAGAAGAATATTTATGGCTCCTACGACAACATGGAAAAGACCATCACCCAGGTTCAATCATCTCTTTTCTGGTTACTATTTTAAATGCAATGGTTATGGACATAAGATTTCAGATTGCAAGTATAATGTAGGAACAAGGAATTTTACGAGTAGAAATATTTTTTCACCTTTGATGGATTATGCAGTAGAATGTTATAACTGTCATAATTTTGGGCACATTGCAAGAAATTGTCGAAGTACATGCATCAAATCAATTTCAAGGAAGAAAATTTCAACCAAATGGAATGAGAAAAAATAGAAAATTTCTTGAAAAACATGCACAAGCTACTGAAAAAGAAAATTCAAAACAAGAGCCCAAAACTGTAATCAAACTAGAGTGGAAAGAAAAAGAGCAATATAAGGAAGAAAAGGAATCCCTGATCATACAAACAACATTTAAAGCACAGAATAAATCTGCACCATGGATACTTGATAGTGGATGCTCCAGTCATATGACAGGTGGCAAACAAAAATTTGAGAAGTTACAACAATATGGAGGTGGTTCAGTAAAATTTGGAAATAATGATGGAGCTAAGATAGTTGGCAAAGGTTCAGTTAAGATCAGTGACGAAAAAATTAAGTCAAAAGAAGTCTTGTTTGTGGTTGGTCTGAAGCATAACTTGTTGAGCATAAGTCAGATTTGTGATAGAGGTCATGAAGTGATTTTTAAGAAGCAGGGTTGTGAAGTCAGAAAAGCAAACAGTGGAAAGTTGATAGCAACTAGATTGAGAACATCTAGAAACCTGTACACTCTCTCAGAGACTTTAGAAGGAGCTTGCTTGATTGGATAGGAAGAAGAAAATTGGTTGTGGCACAAGAGGCTCGGTCATATCAGTTTTGACAATATAGTAAAAATCAGCTCAAAAAGGGCAGTGAGAGATATTACCACCATTAGAAAACCATCAAATAGCATTTGTGCTTCATGCCAAAAGGGGAAGCAAACTAGAGTCTCATTTAAAACAAAAGAGTACTACACAAGCAAACCTTTGGAACTAATACATATTGATTTATGTGGACCCATGAGAATGCAAAGCATAAATGGTGACATATTTTATGTTGTGTATAGATGACTATTCCAGGATGACATGGGTACTATTTTTGAAGTATAAATCAGAAGCTTTTGAGATGTTCAAGGTTTTAAAAAACTAATTTGAGAATCAAACAGGAAAAAAGATTAACTGTTTAAGATTAGAAGGTGGAAAATAAGAAAAGAATAGAATATCAAAATAGGTAGTGGGAAGATCATCCTAGAGAGCAAATAATTGGAGACCCCACAGTTGGTGTTCAGACAAGAAGAAGAGTATTAAGTAACTACTATCTATTATCTAGCATTGATCCCAAAAATGTTGTTGATGCAAACAAAGATGAAAGTTGTATGAAGGCAATAAATGAAGAATTAGATCATATCGAGAAAAACAAAACTTGGGAGTTAGTACCAAGACTTGCAAATAAAAATATAATCGGTACTAAATGGGTCTTTCAAAACAAATTGAATGAAGATGGAAAGGTAGTCAAGAATAAAGCAAGATTGGTATGTAAAGGCTATTCACAAGTTGAAGGTATTGAATTTGAGGAAACCTTTGCACCTGTGGCTAGACTAGAGGCAATTAGAATGTTTCTAGCTTTAGCAATTTACAAGAATTTCAAGTTTATCAAATGGATGTGAAATCAGCATTTTTGAATAGGAAAATTGAAGAAGAGGTTTATATTGAGCATCTAGATGGTTTCCAACTTGGTGATGATCCCAAATTGGTTTGCAAGTTGAAGAAAGCATTATATGGCTTAAAACAGGCACCCCGAGCATGGTATGCAAGGCTAGACAACTATCTTACTCAACAAGGGTTCAAGAAAGGTATGGTGGATAGTAATTTGTATGTCAAAACAAAAAATGGCCATCTTATTGTTCTTGTTGTATACGTATATGATATCATATTTGGCAGCAGAAAAGATGAGTCGTGTAAATATTTAGCAAATAAGATGCAGAAAGAATTTGAAATGTCAATGATTGGTGAACTTTCGTATTTCCTCGGGTTGCAAGTTAATCAAAATGAGAAGGGCATATTTAATTCTCAAATTAAATATGTGAAATATATTCTAAAAAAGTTCACAATGGAGGATTGTAAGCCAGTTAGCACTCCCATGACGATAGGTTGCAAGTTGAGCAAGGATGAAAAATCTCCACATGTTGATCAAACCATGTATAGATCTATGATTGGGAGCTTACTATACTTGATAGCTACCAGACCAGATATTTTGCAGGAAGTATGCATGGTAGCACGATTTCAGGCTACTCCCAAGGAGACTCATGTGACAGCAGTGAAGAGGACTCTTCGGTATCTCAAGGATAGTATGGAGTATGGGTTATGGTATCCGAAAGGTAAGGACTTCACCCTTATTGCATATTCAGATGTAGATTGTGCAGGATGTGTAGATGACAGAAAGAGTACCAGTGGAGGTGCATTCTATCTTGGAGACAGGTTGGTCGTGTGGCACAGTAAGAAATAAGAGTCAGTCTCCTTATCCATAGCAGAGGTAAAATATATTGTAGCGACAACGTGTTGTACGCATGTATTATGGATGAAACAAACCCTGAAATATCTTGGTATTAACTTCAGTGAGGCAATTTTAGTTAAGTGTGATAAAACTAGTGCCATTAACATCTCAAAGAATATGGTTATGCATTATCGCACAAAACATATTGCTATCCGGTATCAATTTTTGAAGGAGAAAGTTGCAAAAGGTGAGGTTAAGTTGGATTTTGTTCCAACAACAGAGCAAGTAGTGGATATCTTCACAAAACCGTTGCCCAAGGAAGTCTTTGAGTACCTTCACAATAAATTGGGAGTGGTCATGCTTCCCAAGAATTGACTAGCTATCGAGACCACATTCTCAGGGGGAGCATTTGTGTATTTTTTTATCTTTTTGCTCATGTTTGTGATTTTTGCTAAGTGTAATAATTTTTGCTTGAGAATGTTGTGCATGGACTCAGGGGGAGTTTGCAGCAACCCTTTGGTATTGTTTTCAAAGGGGGAGAAGAGTTACAGGAAATTGCACGTGTGTTGCCAACAATTCCAAAGGGGGAGATTATTGAGCAAGGTGCAGCGATAGTATTGTCATTGTTGTCAACACAGTCAGATAGATTGGTTGATGCAATGGACAGGAGTTCAAAGGTTATTCAGAGTATGTATAGTGATGTTAAATGCTTATGAGGATGTTTTTGATGTTTGGGTGAAGTTGTTACAGGTTATTTGTGCAAAGTTGAAAAACATAGTTGTGGCTGCTCCACAATGTACCCTAAAATTGGGGACCCACCTTTTTGCATATTTTCCAAGAAGACCAAAGTGGCCCATATGCTAAAGATCAAAGAAAAAGCAAAACACCGTAAAGAAAAAAGTGTTGCGATATCGTGACATGTTGCATTTTCGTGACTCAAAGAGGGCAGGCATGCAGAGAAACAAAAGTGTCATGATATCACGACATGTTGCATTTTCACGACTCAAAAAGGGTAGGCAGGCAGAGAAACAAAAGTGTCATGATATCGTGACATGTTGCATTTTTGCCAAAGGAACAGAGTAGTTGACAGTGCATCTGATATTAGTGATGAACACCAGGATAGTGAAACTGAAGACTGCATAGTGACGTGGACCTATAAGGAATAAATCAAAATTTTGAATAAGGTAATTTGTCACATAAGGAAAAAATTCAATGAATAAGACAAAACATTACATAAGGAATATTTAATGATTTGAAATCATCTAAGATGGTCGTTACACATGGAAAGAAGCGGATGCATGCCCATGTGGAGAAAAAGAAAAAAAGGGCCACAAAATAGAAATGAAAAGTCTTTTTGGAAACCAAAACACATGCATGCATAAGGGAAGGAGAAAACGAACAGTCATGGAAGGAGAAAACAAACAATCATGGAAGGAGAAAACGAACAGTCATGGAAGGAGAAACAAATTTTTTTTAGAGGTTTTAAATACGCCATTCAAAGAAGCCATAAGCGGTTGGTGCTCCTTTCCGTTGGTGCAGATAAATTAGGGGTTGGTGCAAATAAATCAGGGGTTGGTGCTCCTTCCAATGGGTGCTAGTAAATTGATTGTAAATTTGGTGCTTTGCAAAGGCTAGATTTGTATGGGAGTCCAAATAGTCATTCCCCCCCTCTCAGTGTCATTGTGAGACTAACACCTAATATATTCTCCTAAATTTTAACTACTTGGGGATAATTCTCTCAATTTTCTATCTGTAGCCAATATTTTTTGAGTATTTCTTCCTCCCAACATATTTGTGTTGCAGAATAAATTAATGTTTCTCTATGCTGCATTGAGAAATCAAAGTTAGTACTTGAATTATTTCCCTCACCTTCTCTCTCTCCTTGAATCCTTTCAACTACTTCCTCCAAGTGTTTACTTTGCTTTCTAACTTCATTCATTTATCTTCTTAGCTATCTATTTGCATCTAAGTGCTATTGTACCTTCAGATGGATTTGTAATTCTTGATATCTTCCTAAGAGGTCAAAGTTACTACTTGAATCATCACTTCCTATCTACATTTGTGAAACATCATAATTACTTGAGTCTATTACCTAATTCCTCTATCTTTTGATGATGTTGGTGCTTCCTCAATATCTCAAAAAAATCTTCTCTACTTAGCCGATATTGTGTCAAATCCTCAGGTCCCTCTTGTGGCTGACCTTTTATCCTTGCACTCTCTTCAACTATTCTTTGTTTTTCAAGTTCTACCTTTTGTTCTTGTCATCTTCTAAATGTCCATTTATCTATTCTTGTATAGTGTCATCCATCCAACTTCTAGATGATTTACATTCTCATTATTGCGTTATTACTACATAACATCTCATACTATTCTTAAAACTACTATATTTGTTCTTGCATTATTTGTTGTATGAGTCCAATTTGAGCTAAGAGGCTATACTCTACCAATTCTTCAGTCCTAACTTTCCCTTCCTCAAGAGTTGGTATTTCCTACTCATGTACCTCTGTTCTATCTAGGAATCATATGTGCACCCATGTTATTCTTTGTTCATTTGGGTGAGGTATTAATTCCTATTGTTCTATTATAGGTTGTGCTTCCTACTACATTTATTGTACAAATCCCACTTGAGATAACTGACTTAATGTTATCAATTCCTCATTTTTGACTCATCTTGTATCTTCAGGAACAAACATATCCTACTCATATTCTTCCATTCTATATAAAATTGTACACACACCTATACTCTTATTATTTCTATAGGATGAGGTGCTAACTCTTCTTGTTCTATAAATTCTTGTGCTTCCTCTCCTTTTGCAAATAACCCTCTCAGTCACATATCTTCTTTATCCACTTAAAGACCTTGATTGCTTTGCCTTGATTCTCCTCATTCATAGAACACTTCTTGTTGACTCCTCTCTACCTTCAAAGGAAACAAATAAGCATTGAGATTTTACTCTATAAGGATTTAATTTTAATCCATTGATGGATTCAAAAATCACTATCCCATCTAGATTTTGCAACTTTACTCCATCATTTTCCATTATTTCAACTACTTGGAAGGGACCAAGACACAATATTTTTAGCTTACCCGACTTGATCTCTCTCTTTCCATTATACTTCAAGACCAAGTCACTCAATTTCAAGTCTATATTCCTAAGGTCCTTGCCATACCACAACTTCCTTTTTTTCTAGGCTACTTCTATCTCCCACAATGCCATAACTATTTTCTCATCTAGTTGAATCAATACCCCAAGACTCTCCTCTAGGTTGTCCTAGTATCATAACTGATTTTCCACTGCTAACCTTAAATTGGTTCTAAGAAATCTATTGGCACTACTACCTCTTGGTCATACATCAACTGGAATAACATACGATTATTTTTTGGCTTAAAAGTTGTCCTATACACCCATAGGACTGATGGCAATTTCTCCTCCCAATCTGCTTCTTCTATTCCACTATTTTTTTAGAGTGTAGATACCAAATTATTATTCATCACATATACTTACCCATTTTATCTAGGGTAATATAGACTTGACAAAAAATATAAAATCTTGAACTTTGTTGTCAACTTATTAATAATTTCATTCACAAAGTGATCTCCTCTATCACTTGTCAATTACAATAGAATTCCAAACCTAGTGATTACTTGCTCATAGAAGAATCGAGTTGTACTCTTGGCTAAATTATCTGGAAGTGCCCTTGTCTCTACCCACTTTTTTAGGTATTCAATCACCCCTATGGAGTATACACACTTTCTTTTATTACTTGTCCTAAAAGGAGCCATAAAGTGTAAGTCCCATATCTCAAATAATTCCTATGGTTAGGACAAGTGTAATGATATAAAATCTCCATGCAATGCCTTTCCATATCACTGGCACCTATCACATGCTTGCCATACTCCTTAGCATCATGATATAGGGTGGGCCACCATAGACTTGCTAGAAGCACCTTCCATATAGTTGCATCTAGTCCCATATACCCTCTATCTAGTCCTCATGAGCTTCCTTTAGAATTATTCTTACTTCTTCCATTACACATATTCGTAGTATTCCATCTGGTTCCATCTTGTGTGGTAATTCTACTATTAGTTGGAAATATGTTGAATTTATAATCACCTTTCTCATTTTTTCTATTGACATCTTCTTTGGCAGCTTCCCTATGGATAGGTAATCTTCTATTGATGTAACAACCCAGGTCTAACTCTCCTAGTTTTTCAAAACACAAAGTAAAATTTTTGACATAAAAGTAATTAAAGTCACAGATAGAGTACTGTACACCCAACTTGTTATTAGTATGTAGACATAAATTACACACTCTGATAACGATGACCACTGTAGATGATATCTCGAGTGCTCGAGATTGACCAAATCCCACAATAATAGTACCATCTAGTGAATCCCACCTTCTCATTCTCAATTTTTGGGTTCATGACAAGGGGTTGTCCTTCTAGGGCCCATAATACTATAGAGGGGTAAAACTACCCTACCATGTACAATTCCCAAAAAAAATGTTGGATCTACAAGGAGAGAACATTTTGTGGGGTGAACCATGGGGGTATGTTGTGCTCTACACTTGGTGCTAGGGGGATGGGTTCACCAAGAATGGTTTAAGGACTCACTCCAAGTCCTTAGGATATTCAGGAATGTTTGATGTATTCAATTTTAAGAAAAACACCTAAGTTTGGTCTTTCTAGTTCTAAACTAGGAAAGATAAATGATAATGTAGAAAATAGAGTATAATAGCTGAAAGCAGAATGCAAGCATACAAGAGCTAGCCTAATATGATTCTTTATTTTGAATGCTCACTAACCTAGGGTTTTATCTAGAAAAAATTTAAACCAAATGCAAAGGATGAATGCACAATATTAAACCTAGATGCAAAAAAATATTTTTCACTTTCAAATGCCTAAGAATAAAATATTAAACTCAGATCCACAATTAAGGTAATAAATAGAGCACTTATCTAGACCGGTGGTTGATCCTAGATTTCTTACCTCTTGTCCAAGATATCAAAATAAATGTTCCTGCAAGATAATTTCAAATAGACTAAAGAAATGTGATCAATGTTAGGGGGTATGCTTAGGCTATTGTACATAAGTCCTTGAGGGCACAACAATCAAGCCCCCTAGGTCCTTTTAGATGACCTTTTAAAGCAAAAGCATAAATTGACCTTTGGATGATTAATCATAAAATGAAAATGCAGTAGCAAAATATAGAAAACGAAATGTAGCAGTATGACCTAAATTCAAAATGGAATGCAATAGTGAAATCAAAATATTGAAATTGCCCCTAGTGTGCTCTCAAGCAAAGTCATGCTTCACCTAGAGCAGGTGCGATAACGCGGTAGCAAAGTCGCACCCTATCTGGATAGGGTGCGATCTCGCTTCTGTAGACTATTTTACCCTAATATGGGCAAGTGAAGTTACACCTCGCTAATACTAGGCGTGATATCACTACATATTAATGAAAAATAAAAAGTGAATGCAAGAATAAAAATAAATACCAAAAACTAAGTAATCAAACCCTGATGGACGTCGCAGAAGTAGGCAGAGAAAATTGAAGTATCCAAGAGGGCACTCTATCTCTCCGAACCACACCACGAATCCACCAAGTCCAACAATAATCCAATCCAATCCACGCAATAGAAGATCAAATCCAAAATTCACACTTCGGGGTTAGCTTACAGTAGAAAAAGCAAAGGAAGAAGAACGAGCTATCATAAAATTTTTGAGCTTAATCAATAATCATAATTTTGCATTAAGATCGCATATAACTTGCATATATTTTTTTGCCTTTTTTTTGCCTCCTTTATTAAGCAAGAACATCCTTCCTTTTATATATGAAATCAAAGGGAAAAAGGTGAGCAAAGAATTAAATTAAAACTGGAGAAGTCATGCTCCGTGATGACGGAGCACGATATTGCTTCGAAAAAGTTATGTCCAGCCATGACAAAGCACAATTTCACCAAAGGCACTAAAACAAGCAAGGCTGAGGGAGGAGAGGCCTATCCTTTCCTTAGGCAAGGGTTAGGGACCTCTTAGGGGTTCTAAGGAAGATTGCCCACTGAAAGTGGGTCAATTTTCCATATCTACATTTTTCCCCTCTTTGATGCATTTAAGGCCAAGTAAATGCATCAAAGAAAGATGTAGACTCCTATGGGAAAGAACACACACAAGAAGGCAACAAAATCAAAGAAGGGGTGGCTAGGTTTTGGGCAAAAGGGGTAGTGCAAAAAGGGGTATCACAAAGGACATCCTGGAATTTTGCACACAAAACAAGGTATTACTTCCACTAATACCTCTATGGCTAGGGTGCCCCCTCGAGTTTCGAAAGGAAAGGGACGTCCTTAAGAAACTTAAAAAAGGTAAAGAGAAAGAAAGCAAAAGGCAAACACACAGGAAAAAAAACACAGAGAAACAAAGCAAAAGTTATTGGGTACAACATGAATCTAATGCAACTAGCATGAAATGCATGGAAGAAAAGGAGGGAAATAAGGGAGAGGAAGAAAGAGGAAGAAGAGTGGAAACAGAAAACTATGAAGTGGAAAAAGAAGAAGAAGATAAAGATAAAACTCCAAAGGTCAACCATCTAAAATCGAGAAGGAAGCTAGATCAGAACCCTAACTAGAGGGTGTTATGCTCAAAATATGGTCCATGTATGGAGTGAATAACCCAATATGGGTGTAGTACTCACTAAATATGGACCAATAAGTGAAGTGTATAGTGTAACCCGCTATGGGTGGTTGCTCACTAGTAACTGTTATGGGGTGATTACCCGCTAGGATGTATGCCGAGGCCTATTTTCAATGGCCAAGGAGATGATCCTATAATGGGGTGTTGGACCCGCTGAGTCAAAGAGAGACATAACTTGATAGGGGTGTTATAGTGTATACTAATGTAAAATTATGTATGTAATGTATATTCCAGTACTACCTGAGAAGGTGTATGCATATGTATGTATGGACCAACTAATATGAGCATAACATGATGTGAGTGTGTGCATGTGCTAGAAGAAATAAGAGAAAGAAAATGAGGAGCAAAGAATTGTGTGTGTGTGCCCCCAGCTTGAAGTTTCAACTAGTGAAAAGTCAAGAGGGAGGAAATGTGTAATCAAAGAAGAGAAGAATGTATATCCTTATCTGAACAAAGAAGACAAAGGAAAAACAAGAATCATGTAAAAAGACAAGGACATACCAAAAGAGGATTTCATTCCTTGACTTGGAGGAGGAATGATGATCATTGTAAAACTTTCAAAGTCAAGGAATACAAGAAGAAGATAGAAGAGAAGAAAGAGAAAAGGAAGCAAAGAAGAGAAGAAGGGATGAAAATGCATGGGCCCTAGGTTGGGGCTTTGCTAGGCATCATAACCCTAGTGAAAGTGCAATGCATGTGAGCTACGACCTAACTAGGTATCATCACATGCCATTGTCATGAATCCCTAGAAGTTATATGAACAAGCAATCATGATCAATCAATGATGCAAATATGACAAGCAATATGCAAGAACATAATGACAGACAATCATGCATTAATATGATAGACAAGTGTGCAGAATATGTCAAGTAAACATGCAACATGATCTAACTAAATGCATATGCAATATGAAAAATGGGTCAAGCATAATATATTTTTAAATGAATTATATTCATTAGTTCCTTAAGTTCTTTACCATCCATAGAAGTCAAATTATAAGCACCTAAACCAAAATTAGTTGTTATGACAAAGGGCCCCAACCAGTTGGGTTGAAACTTACCTCAAAGATCAACACGAGCATTAGTGTTCTTTTGGTTTTCTTTGAGGACAAGGTCCCCAACCTCAAAAGAACGATTGCAAAATTTATTAGAGTAAGATCACTAGAGCCTATCCTAATAGGCTTGCAAATGCTCTAAGGAATGAATACGCTTCTCATAAAACAACTCCAATTGGTGCAAACGTTTTGCATGATACTCATATCTAACCTCAGCATCTTGCAACAAGATGCGCAAAGAAGGAACTTCTAGATCAAAAGGAAATACTACCTCAAAAACATATACTAAGACATATGGTGATGCCCCTATGGGAGTACGCATGCTAGTATGATAGGCCCATAAGGCAAGATAAAGTTGAGTATGCTAGTCATGATCGGTCTTATTAACTAACTTCTTCAAAATCCTGATCAAGGATTTGTTGGATGCTTTGGCTTACCCATTACCTTGAGGGTAATAAGGGGTTGACCATCTATGTTGAATCTTGTACTTAGCACAAAGAGTACGGACATCCTTGTTCTTGAAAGGAGTGTCATTGTCAGAAACAATCATCGAAGGAATCCCAAACCTACAAAGAATTTGGTTGAAGATGAACTTAGAAACCTGAGTTCTAGTCACCGTAGCCAGAGGCATGGCTTCAATCCATTTAGTGAAATACTTAGTCGTAGTAATGATAAAATTGTGACCATCAGATGACACTGGGTTAACCTTCCCGATAATGTCCAATCCCCACATGGAGAATGGCCAAGGGAAATATATTACCCGAAGGTCTTGAGAAGGAGCATGAATAAGATGATCATGGTGTTGACACTTGTCACAACATCGAACATAATCGCATGCATATTTCTCCATGGAAGGCCAGTAATACCCCATTTGAAGGAGCTTTTTGGTAATAGCATTATTGCTAAAATGGCCTCCGCATGAACCTTCATGAGCATCACTAAGAGCAATTTGGACTTCATCAAAGTTAATGCATCATAAGAGGATACCTTCAAAATAACTTCGATATAAAGTATTTCCAATTATAACGAATCGACATGCTATTTTGCGCAATAGCTTACGCTAATTATGATCTAAACCATCGGGTATCGAGCCATATTTAAGAAAATTAAATATGTCATTATACCGTGGTTAAGATGGGGAATCTTCGATGGTAAAACACTCTAGGGGATCCAAACAAGAACTCAAAGATGCAGGTTCTCGGAGTTGCCAAATAATAATTGAATCTTAATCATCTTCTAACTCCAAAGGGAACAAGGATGCAACAACAGCCATGGCATCCGCATGGTGGTTTTAGGATCTAGGGACAAACTCTATGGTTACCTACTCAAAAGAAGATAACAACTTGGTAATAATATCCTTATAGAGTTTAAGCTTATCATCCTCAAGTTTGATAAACATCATTGATCTGATTAACCACAAGTTGAGAGTCACCAAAGATCGAAAGGACTTTAACCTATAAAGCTAAGGTTGCTCTAAGACCAAGGATCAAAGCTTTATATTCTACAATGTTATTTGTGCAAGAAAAATGAAGTTTGAAGGACAAAGGGATGAGCTATTTTTGTGGTGTAACTAGAATGACTCCAGCTCTAGCACCCTTCATGCATCGGGCTCCATCAAAAAACAAAGTCCAAGACTCAAACTCTTCAATTTCAATATTGAAGCACTCATAAGGAAACTCAACAACTATAGGATGGGTAGCTTCTAGGGGAGCAAAGGCTAACTGATCAACAATCACCTGATCCTTGATAGCCTTATAACCTATGAAAGTTAGATCAAACTCACTAAGGGCCAACACCCACTTAGTAGCTTGACCTGATAGGTGGGGCTTAGACATCAAATAGTGCAAAGGATCAAACTTTGCAATCACCAATATCTTATGGCTGAGCATGTAGTGTCTTAACTTTTGGGAAGCAAACACTACGACAAGGTAAAACTTCTCTAAGGGAGTGTACCTGGTTTCATAGCTGACCAAAGTTCTACTAATATAGTAGATAGCTCTCTCTTTGTTTTCATCATCATGTTGAGCCAGCATGGCTTCCAAAGCGTGAGTGGTGATCGCTATGTAAAGCAACAAATGTCTACTAGGCATAAGGGGAACTAAAATAGGTGGGGAGGTGAGATACCTTTTGAGGTCATCAAAAGATTTCTAACACTCAAAATCCCACTGGAAAACTACATCCTTCTTAAGGAGCCAAAGGAAAGGCTGACACTTATCAAATAACTGGATGATGAACCGATGAATAGACTGCAACTTACCTTGTAGACTACATAGCTTGATCAAGGTGCAAGGAGGAGGTATATCAATGATAGTTGCCACCTTAGAAGGGTCCACTTCAATGCCTCGCCTAGACACTATGAAGCCTAAAAACTTGCCAGATGTGACTCCGAACACACACTTAGCGGGTTTAAGATGAACCTTGTATTGCCAAAGCCTTTCAAAGATTCATATTGAGTCATGGAAATGATCATTTCATTCTAAGGAATGAGCCAAAAGGTCGTCCACATAGTCCTGGAGAATATCATGCATCATGTCATGGAAAATATAAGTCATGGCCCATTGATAGGTAGCCCCTACATTCTTAAGGCCAAAAGGCATGACCTTCCAGTAGAAGGTACCCCAAGGAGTAGTGAATGTTGTCTTGGCTTGATCCTTAGGAGCAATCATGATCTAATTGTAACTTGAGAAACCATCCATGAGAGAAAGCATTCCACATTTGGCAGTGAAATCTACAATATGGTCTATGTTGGGCAAGGGAAAATCATCCTTGGGACATGCTAAGTTAATGTCCCAAAAGTCGGTACATACTCTGATTGTTCCTTCCTTCTTAGCTACAGGAATGATATTTTAAATCCAATATAAATAGTTGATGGCTTTTATAAAATTGATGTCAAGGAGTTTTTGGAGCTCCTCCTTGACTGAAAGGGTGACCTTCGGATGCATCTTTCAAAGCTTCTGCTTAATAGGCTTAACATTAGGCTTAACTACCAAATGATGCATGACAAGGGAGGGATCAAGCCCTAGCATGTTGGTATATGACCAAGCAAAAATATCCTGATATTCTTTCAATAAATTGGTCAATTGCTCCCGCTCGTCCATGGTTAGGGCTTTGCCTAACTTAAGGATTCTAGGGGCTTCCTCAGAACCTATGTTCACATCTATGGTATCCTAAATAAGAATGGATAAATCATCCTCAAGAGGAGGCAGGGCAAGAATCACTCCTAATTTCTTCAGAAGACATAGAATTAAAGTCAACTTGAGAACTAGAAGACTCAACCTGCACTGCACAAGGGACATACCCATCAAAGTCGATGTCATTATGAGAAAAAACCTCATCTATAACATACAACTCTAGGGTTAAGACCTTAGTAGAGGGTGGAACCTCATCCTTAACACTCCATTCTAAACCTTGATGAGATTCACCAAAGATAAGATCTAAATAGGAAGACTTACCTTGATCCTCTGATGAAACATTTGTAGAAAACTTTTTAGAGGAAGATTGTGATGAATTGATTTGGGCTAGATATTTCGGTGAGAAAAATTCAAATGGATGAGGATATCCCATGATAGAAATTATTTGGTTTTCAAATTCAAATTTTATACATTGGTGAAAAGTAGAAGGGACAACCTTCATTGCATGAATCCAAGATCGTCCAAGAAGAAGATTAAAATATGCAGGACAAGACACCACATAAAACATTATTTTCAAAATTTTGGGTCCAACCCTAAGAGGGAGTAATATAGTACCACAAGCTTCTTGAGAATCATTGTTGAAAGTTCTAATGATTTCATTGGATGTAATAAAATCTTCCTTCTTCAATCCAAATTTTTGAAAGAAATGATGTGTACAAACATTCACTAACCATTATCAATAATAACCCTTTTGATGAGAGTGCCCCAATGTAAGTAGTGTTGTATAGAGAAAATTCTTCTTGTACTCCTAAGAAAGCCATATCATTATCTAAAAATTTTAGATGAGGCTTCCAGAGGGAACTTATAACCTTTGTCATATCACTAGGAGAAATATTCGGAGGTACTGGTTGTTGCTTCAAAACATTTATCATAGCTTATTTATGGGCTTGAGAATTATGTAGAAGTTCTAAGAGTGGGATCTTCACTGAATCATCCATATTCTGTACAAGTTTTCCTAGAGTAGCTATTATCATTCCAACCATGTTGTTATCATACTGATTCAATATATTTTTATAGGACACTTGGTTGGTTTATCTTGTTCTAGTATGATTTTGCTAGTTGTTGGAAGATTGAAAACTACCAGTTTCAATGTGACCAGCATCGATTAAATATTGAACCACATGTTTCAACATTTTACAAGAATTAGTCGATTATCCCTCTACTCTATGATATGCACAATGTTGATTTACTTTATACCAATGATTTGTAGTATCTGGATGTCTTATGGGAGGTAATTTAATTGCTTTAGCATCCAATAGTTATTTAAAAACTGCTTCCATAGGTATATTAAGTCTTGTGAAATTCCTTTGAGGAGGTTTTTGAAGTACAATATTTTATAGGTTGTTAGTGATATTGTTAATAGGCCTAGTATCACTGTCACCTCCCATATGCTTATTCTTATGTTGAGACTTAACTGACTTATCTTCTTTAACCTTAAGTTGACCTCTTCTAATGAGAGCTTGTTCCACTTTTCTAGCTAATTTGATTGCTTGATCTAGAGATGTGACAGTAGTAATTTCTAGACCATAAGATAAATTTTCTTACAAATTACCAATGAATATATCAAGAATATCTTTATGAGATACCAGGTTGTCTTAATCGGCCAACTAAACTTATCCAATGAGCTAGAATTTTTGAAAAGCTTTCTTCTTTACTTTGTTTTAAATCATATAGATCTCTCATAGTCACTTCCTTTTCAATGTAAGCACTAAACTTATGAACAAACATATCTCCAGTATTCTCAAAACTCTTCAAAGAATAGTTGGGCAACCAATAATACCACTCTAATGCCACTCCAACAAGACTCTTTGGAAATATTTTCAATAAGAGCATATCATCATAAACAAGATCATGACAAGCTATCCTAAATCCTCTTAAATGCTCTATTGGATCTTCAGTCCCTTTATAGATTGGAAATACTGGCATAGGAAAATACTTAGGATAAGGTCTAGCAACAACAATAGGATCCAATGGTTGACTACACATTTCTTTATAGTTGTATGTAAACCCTGAAGGCTAAATCATATCCATACTTCAAACCAACTGATTCACTATACTTGCCAAATTTTGCATCTCTAAATTACTATGTATGTTTCCCATATTCCATTGACTTAGTTTGGACATGTGAAGGTTGTCATATGTGGTGCCTTGTGAGAATGGAAGATTAACTTGTGGAATAGAGTCAATATTTGTTCTCCTTCAGCAAGAGGAATGAGTGAGCTAAGGTTTAGCGGGTGCGGCGGGAGTGAGGGTTTGAATTTTTTGGGCAGGAATATCAGCCAAGGCGATAGAGGTAGAGTAGGTATGGAAGGGGCAGGTGGGAACCTCGAGCATGGATCAAGCAAGGATCCAGAGGAAGGTAGTCAAGCTATGGAAGATTTGGAGGTGGGCATCACACGGGGGCCCGACCCTCCTCAGAAAGACCCCGACAAAAAAGATACGAAGGTCAATGAGGGGCCCAAGAAGTGGCTATATTTTACTAAGACTCTTAGAGGAAAAAGAAAGGAGGTTCTCTCTCTTTCGCCCCTAGTTCCAATAAATAATAAAATTTCAGCCTCGAAAAGTTCCATGAGCCCTTTTATTTTAATGGAAGAATTCTCCCTGGTAGGCAAGTTTTTGGGAGGTAGGTCGGACATGGAGACTATCAAGGCTTGGGCGATAGGTAAATGGTGACTGGTAGGCAACTTGGAGTTGGTAGCTCTAACTCGAGGGTTCTTCATTATCCGTTTTAACAATATGGAGGATTCTAACTACATTTTAACAGGAGGTCCTTGGTTTCTAGGCAAAAGAAGCCTCTTTATCAGACGATGGAGTGAATATTTCAACTCTAAAAAGCAAAATATTAACATTACCCCTATTTGGGTTTGTCTCCCGAGTCTACCTGCCCAGTTCTTCAATGAATATTGGCTACAGGGCATAGCCAAAACTATAGGGGACCTGATCTCCATTGACCATGCGACCTTGGCCAGGACAAGGATGACTCATGCATGAATCTACGTAAATGCTATTTTGAATAATGAATTTCCAAGGTTTGTGGAGCTAGAGTATGAAGAATACTATAGAAAACAGTCAGTAGAATACGATAACAGATCGACATTCTATGCAGAATGTAAAAATCAAGGACATCTATGCAATCAGTGCCCTAACCTAGCAACGAATAGAGAAAAGCAGAAGCAAGGAATGCTAGACAGGAAATTTGAGGAGTTTCCTTGGCAGAGGCAATTTCAATCAGGCAAACTATGTCTACCAAAAAAATAAAAGAGAGGGTACAGGGTCCCAACAAGACAAAGGAAAAAAATAGGTTGTTGGCAACCAAAATACTCAGGTAAGTTCAAATCCTCTAGTTTCAAATAAATTTTTAATTCTATACAATATGGGAGTAGGAGGATTATCAGAAGACATGGAAGCCCAACACCTTTAGGCTAACCTTTCTGACTCTCTCGAATCCCCATCCAAGTAAGGATCCTCAAACCCTAATGTTGAAATTACTATAAGCCCCATGGGCATCACAAATACAAACCCTAATGCACGATCTCCAGAATCTACATCTAAGTCAGGATCCTTAAACCCCAATGCTAGAAATACTTCAAGCCCAGTGGGCATCCCAAAGCCAAACCCTAATTTTGAAGAACTTAGGAAGAAAGTTGAGGCATTGGAAAATAAAAAATCTCATCTCCCTAACATCATCACTAGGAGCCAAGTGAATCCTACTGAGGGGCCATCCCGCAGACCAGGGGAATATAGGAAAAAAGGAGAAAATTTGGATGTAGGGGTGGAGATATGTGAAAATATTTAGACTGAGGAATATGGCAGTCTGGTTCTACAACAAATTACCTCCCCTCAGTTTAGTCCTAAACAAACCAAGAGCACTGTGAAGTCTCCTATAGATTTTGGCAGTGAAAAAGAAGAGGGAGAATATCAAATGTCGAGCATAAAAAAATTAAAACTGATAATGACATTGCCAATGGAAAATAGAGAACCTTGTTTCAACAGGTTATTTCGGGTTCTGAAGACAACAAATTAGGAAAACCCCCTCAAGGGAGAGGGAGAGGAAGAAATCCGAAACAATCTAAATGAAGTTCCTCTCATGGAACGTGAGAGGCCTCAATGGCCCGCCCAAACATAGGGAAGTCAGTGCAATAAGAAATCAAGTGAATCCAACTATTATCATGTTGCAAGAAACAAAAACTGATGAGATTCAATAAAAAAATAGCAAAAAAAATCTGGAATCAAGGGGAGATGGTTTGCAAATCAGCAAGAGGAGCATCTGGAGGCCTTATGACTTTGTGGGATCCCTGGATAGTAGAAGGCACCATTATTCAAAAATATGATAGGGTTCTTAGTGTTTTATTTAAGGAAATAAAAAACAACAGGTCGTGGATCCTTTCAAATATTTATGCCCCGACTTCAATTCAAGGGAGAGCTCTACTGTGGGAGTACTTAGGCAATTTGAGTGAAATCTTCCATAATGTCCCCTAGATTCTAGTTGGGGATTTTAACACTCCTCTTTACCCTTCAGACAAAATGGGTGGAAATGAACCACCTATCGGGAGCATGGATGAGTTCAATGACTTTGTGAACTCCAACATGTTGATGGATGTAAAACTTAGAGGAGCAAATTATACCTGGAGCAATCGACGGATAGGGTTTCATCTCATTCAAGAAAGGATTGATAGGTTTTCTCTATCAAAGGAGGCTACAACTTTTTTCGATGATTCTACCGTGCAAGCCCTTCCTAAGATTGCCTCTGATCATAATCCCATTTTGTTGGAGATCCCTAACTCTCTGTCCTTCAAGAAACCTTTCAGATTTCAATCATTCTAGTTTCAGAGATAACTTAAGTCAGTGGTAGCAGCAGCCTGTCAGGGGTAGTGCAACTTTTAAACTTGTTGGCAAATTAAAGTTTGTTAAGGAAAAGCTTCGAACTTGGAACAAAGAGGTCTTTGGGAACCTCTTTGAAAATAAAAAATAGGTTGTTGAAAGTTTGAAGATAATTTATCAAAGGATCCAACATGGTGATGCTGATGAAACTACTAGGCACGAGGAACGAACAAAACTAGCAGAGTTTCATAACATTTTGGCCTGTGAGGAAACCTATTGGAGACAAAAATCAAGGGCTCTTTAGTTGAAATATGGAGATTCAAATTCCAAGTTTTTTCATGTCACCACGCTTAGAAACAGAAGCAATAACAAGATAATTTTTTTTAAAAAAGCAGATGGTTCTATTACTCAAGACTTAACAGAAATTAGAAAGGAGGCAGTAACTTATTTCAACTCTATCCTTGGTCAGGAATCGCAGTGCAATGAGGAGGCCAAAGATATTTTATTGCAATCCATTCCTAGCATAATAAATGAGGATATAAACCTTAAGCTTCTAGCTCCCTTTTCTAATGAGGAAATTAAGGAAGCCTTGTTTAGCATGGAACCAGACAAAGCCCTGGGACCCGATGACTTTCCACCTCGTTTCTATCAAGCTTTTTGGGACATTGTAAGTGAGGATATAATTTATACTGTCAGAGAATTCCAAGAAAGCAATCATATCCCAAAAGGTATCAACTCTACTTTTATTTCTCTAATTCCTAAGAAGCAAGCCCCTAAATCTATGGCTGACTTCAGGCCAATCAGTCTGTGCAATGTTTCTTACAAGATCCTAACTAAAGCCATTACAAATAGAATGAGAGATATTTTGCCCCGCATCATAGATCCATGCCAGGGAAGCTCTGTCCAGGGTAGGTCAATATTGGATGGAGTTATCACAGTTCATGAAGCTCTGCACTCTGCTCATAAGACTAACGAGGTCTATTTTTGCCCTCAAGCTTGATATGAACAAAGCATTTGATAGGCTAAATTGGGACTTTCTGATTGTTGTCCTCCTTAAGTTTGGTTTGCACCACCAACGGGTTAATTTGATCAAAGAATGTATTTCTAAAGCATGGTTCTCGGTTCTAGTTAATGGAACAACTGCTGGTTACTTTCAAATTCATAGAGGAATTTAGCAGGGGGACCTATCAGTCCCATGTTATTTATAATTATGGCAGAAGCTTTAGGTAGAACCATAAAAAATACTTGTAGTTCAAGGCTAATATCGGGAATCAAGGCAAAATCTCTCACTAGGGCTGTTTCTCACCAACAATTCATCAATGATACCCTTATATTGACTAAGGCATCAGTAGTTGAAGCTAAAATAATTAAATACATCTTGCAACTCTACGAGGACGCTGCTAGTCAGAAAGTTAATTTCAGTAAAAAGAAGTTATATTTATTGAACACCCCCATTCATAGGCAAGGAAGGATTGAAATTTTTTTAGGGTGTGATATAGAAAACCTCCCCACTTCGTATCTTGGTATCCCTCTTTTCATTGGTTCTCCGAGAGAGTCAATGTGGGACAGGGTTATTGAAATAATTTAAAAAAAACTTGCTGGATGAAAAGGTCATCTTCTATCTCAAGCAGGAAATTTGACCCTCACTAAGGCCTCTCTTCAGAGCATTCCAATCTATTTCCTTTCTATTTTCAAAGCCCCTATGAAGGTTTTACAGAAAATTGAGAAACTCCAAAAAGAATTTTTATGGACTAGATCAGAGGAGAAAAAAATGATACACCTTGTAGGATGGACCAAAGTGTGCAGACCCAAGGAAAATGGGGGCTTAGGTCTGAGGAGAATTGCTCATATAAATTTAGCTTTACTAGCTAAGAAGGCGTGGCATCTCATTTATGGTGAAGAAAATGAATGGACATCTATCATCAAATGAAAGTATCTTCAAAATATGGAATTTCTAAGTGACTCAGTTCCAATCAGAGGTTTTGCTTTTTGGAAAGCAATTCTTAATTGTAAGGAAATCATCAAAAAATGTTTAAGATGGGTTTTAGGCAATGGTGAGAGGATAAATTGCTGGAATGATAGGTGGGCTAAGGATGAACCACTGACACAATATCCTAACTTAGCCCGAATCAAAGATATCACAAAAGAACTCATTGGCAGAAAAGTCTCCGATTATATGGTTGAGGACAGAGGTAGAATGAAGTGGAAACAAATAAGAATTCAGGGATTTCAAGTGGAATAAAATGATCTTTGTAACATTCTAGGGCAATAGTTTATCCCCATGATACCCAAGGAAGATCAAGTGACCTAGGATCCTACGAAAAATGGGCAGTTCACTGTTAAATCAACTTACAAGCTTCTGCTTGATGACGAGGATTTTGTCCTCCAAAAGGACTTAGTTTGGATAAAAAAATTAATTCCAAAAATTGTAGTCTTTTCATGGTTGGTTATCCAAGGAAGAATTCTAACCATTGATAATATGATGCGTAAAGGTATTTGTATCACTAATCATTGTTATCTGTGCGGGGGCTAATTGAGAGACCATTTATCACATTTTCCTTGAGTGCCCTTTTTCCTTGACTATCCTAAGTGGGGTTTTTCAGGCCTTCAATATTTCATGGGTTAAACCGGCCACTGTACTTGATTTGTTTGTCCAATGGCCTTGCCCCTTTTCAAGCCAAAGACTTAGATACATGTGGAAAATTTGTCTCAATCACTATCTTTGGTAGGTGTGGTTAGAAAGGAACCATAGAGTCTTTAATGAGTCTATCCATGATCATCAAACTATCATTGCCAGGATCCTATCCTTTGCCAATGAGAATGTGAACCTTATCCCTTTTGATAGATGTAAACCTCATCTACAGGAGACCATGGTTACTCAATATTTAAGCTTAACCTTGTTAGATGAGTCTGTGCCTAGGGTAGTCAACCCCAGAGCCAATGTTAAGTGGTCTCCACCTCCTACGGGTTGGTTTAAGATTAATTTTGATGGAGCAGCTAAGGACAATCCTGGCAGAGCAGGCGATGGTGGCATTATGCGAGATCATAATGGGAATATGATGCTTGCATTTTTTGAATATTTGGGAACAAGGATGAACAACGAAGTTGAAGCTAGAGCTATGTGGAGAGGCCTTCAAATGACTTAAGACTTAGAAGGCAATTTGATCATAGAAGGAGACTCTATGCATGTTATAAATCTCCTCAATAATTGGAAAACACGTCCTTGGAGGATTAAAACAATTGTTGAAGAGGGTAGGATCCTTTTCCAGGGAAGACAGGACAAAAAATCCCAACATATCTTTCGGGAAGCTAACAAAATTGCTGATAAGCTGGCCAATTTGGGTGTCGATGGTGACAAACTTTTCAAATGGGAACACGGTGTCTCGAGTGAATTAGAGGAGCTTATTCAACAAGAATTCCAAGAATGATAGTCGAATTTACCAACAGGGAAGGCACTATAAGTTCGAAGGCTAGGAGTATTCCCATCTCTTTTTTGAATTGGACTCACAATAAAAATTATCTGAGCTTTCAGTCTTCGTGGATGTTGATTGGAAATACCACATAGAATAATGGGGACAGTCACATGTCAGATAACATGGCTCCTATTCATCTTAGTAATTTGAGGTTAGTTGATAATCACAGGGAAGGAAAGAAACAACAATATAAGACTTCGAACCAAAGCCACGTGGACCACCAGATAGCCACCGCCATAAATCTAGCCAGCATGTTCACTTATCCAAGGCTGATTGGCCAAGATAGTATGTGGTACCAAAGCATGTCATATACAGAAGAAAGAAATTACCAAAGAATTATTAAGAGTAACTATCAATACAAAGCTTGTGGGAGTTTTTTTTAGTACTTTGCTATGTGTGTTTGCAACTTTTTGTTTCTCCATTGTCTCAAGGAAGGGATCCGTGTCTGTTTCTTTTTTATAATTATGATGCATGTGTGTTTTCTCGAGGTATACCCAAAATGTTGTATGGGAAGTTTCTTTTTGATAATAGGCTATGTGCCTTACCGGATGTAATGGCTTTGGCAGCATGTAGATTTTACATATATAGGATCCTTAGTAAGGATATGTTTATCAACAACCCTGGGCTGATTTTTGTAAAAGGTTTTGGGTCAACCTGTAAAACCCAATATTAATGCTATAGTATCTTATCTACCAAAAAAAAAAAATAGTGTTGATATTAGAAGATTAAGGAGGAAAATGAAAATAATTTTGGGTTCCATTACTAGTTGGAGTAGCTGGTGGATTCCATCAAATGTTGGTGGTCATAGTAGTGGCATAAGTAGGTTGACAGGTTCGATTACCATGATTCAAAGGTTCACTCAAAGGATTTTCTTGAGGTGGGATATCATTTTCAAGTAATGCTTCTTCCTCTAAGATCATATCCAAAGCATGTCTATGGTACTTATAGAAATTCCATATATGATCAAAAGATTTAAAGATAATATTCCCATTGGAATATTGGATAGGATCAAGATGATTATCGACCTCTTCTTCTAGGTTATAATTTCCTCTATCAATTTGCTCATTCTCATGAAAAATATCATAAAACCTAAGAAGTCTTCGTCCTTCCCCAATGTTAGAAGCCATTGAGAAAAAGGAAAAAGACAAGAAGAAGAACTAATACCAAAAGAAACTTATGGACTTATACGCAAATGAATTATATTTTTAAATATTTACACACAATTAATTATCTTGCTTATTGTTTGAAAGAAAAGGAGGTGTTCACGTTGGGTTCACAAAATATGTAGAGGGGGAAAACTACCCTAACACGTACAATTCCCAAAAAAAATATTGGATCCACAAGGAGAAAACCTTTTATGGGGTGAACCATGGGGGTATGTTGTGCTCTACACTTGGTGCTAGGGGTATGGGTTCTCCAGGAATGGTTTAAGGACTCGCTCCAAGTCCTCAAGATATTTAGGAATATTTGATGTATTAAGTTTTAATAAAAACACCTAAGTTTGGTCTTTCTAGTTCTAAAATAGGAAAGGTAAATGATAATGCATAAAAAAGAGTATAGCAACTGGAAATAGAATGCAAGCATACAAGAGCTAGCCTAATATGATTCTTTATTTTGAATGCTCACTAACCTAGGGTTTTATCCAAAAAACCTTTAAAGCAAATGCAAAGGATGAATGCACAATATTAACCCTAGATGCAAACTAAATGCTTTTCACTTTTAGATGCCTAAGAATCAAATATTAAAATCAGATCCACAATTAAGGCAATAAATAGAGCACTTATCTAGACCTGTGGTTGATCCTATATTTCTTACCTCTTGTCCAATGATATCAAAATACCTATTCCTGCAAGATAATTCTAAAGACACTAAAGAAATGTGATCAGTGTTAGGAAGCCTTATTAGGCCATTGTACAGAATTCCTTGAAGGCACAACAGTCAAGCCCCCTAGGCCCTTTTAGATGACCTTTTAAAGCAAAAGAGAAAATTGACCTTTGGATGATTAATCATAAAATAAAAATGTAGTAGCAGAAAATAGAAAATAGAATGCAGTAGTATGACCTAAATGCAAAATGGAATGCAACAGTGAAAGCAGAATCTTGAAATTATCCTCGGTGTGCTCTCAGGAAAAGTCGCGCTTCACCTAGAGTGGGCACGATAACATAGCAGCAAAGTCACACCCTGACTGGACGGGGCATGATATCACTTCTATAGACTATTTTTCCCTAATATGGGTAAGCGAAGTTGAGCCTCACTAATTTCGGGTGCGATATCACTGCAAATTAATGAAAAATAACAAGCAAATGTAGGAAGAAAAATAAATACCAAAAACTAAGTAATCAAACCCTGATGGACGTCATAGAGGCAAGCATAGAAAACTGAAGTATCCAAGAAGACACTCTATCTCTTCGAACCTTACCACAAATCCACCAAGTCCAACAAAAATCCAATCCAATCCACGCAATAGAAGATCAAATCCAAAATTCACACTTCAGGGTTAGCTTGCAGTAGAAAAAGCAAAGGAAGAAGAATGAGCTATCATAAAAATTTTGAGCTTAATCAATAATTATAATTTCGCATTAATATCACATATAAATTGCATATATTTTTTTGCCTCCTTTATTAAGCAAGAACATCCTTCCTTTTATAAATGAAATCGAAGGGAAAAGGCAAGCAAAATAAATCCAAAGCCGCTGCCAAAAAATGTTGGGAGGGTTTAGACCTAGGTTTAAGTAGGCCAAAATAATAAAAATAAGAATTAAATTAAAACTGGCGAAGTCGTGCCTCGTGATGACAGAGCGCGAGATCGCTTTGATGAAGTCATGCCCAACCATGACGGAGCATGATTTATCCAAAGGCATTAAAATAAGCAAGGCTGAGGGAGGAGATGCATTTCATTGCCTTAGGCAAGGGTTAGTGACCTCTTAGGGGGTCTAAGGAATATTACCCACTAAAAGTGGGTCAATTTTCTGTCTAAAAATACCTAGAAGGGTGAACGTATAGTTTCCCCACCTCATAGCATGGAGGACATCACATGTTTCTCTGACCTATGCTTTGCTTATTTTTGTATAAAACATGTTAGAGATAGCGTTAGTATAGAAAGTAATTGGTTGTAGATCATCTAATCATGATCTCAAATAGGGCCCACAAATTCTCTGGATTTGGGGTCTAGGTATCCCAAGTTACATTGAGTTGATGATGAGATGTCCCATTCCATCCATCGTTGGACCTTCAAACCCCAATGACTAGCACTTCTAGTCTCAGGATATTGTTGGCAATTCCATAGTTGAACAGTGTATGTGAGAAACTTCATGGTACTACTTTGTAATATATCCTGGAACGATGTCCCATTTTGTCGTTCGTTACTCAGACTAGTAGAAGAGCCTCTCATCCTATTTATTTTGCTAGGATACGATTATTGCCGAATCACAATAGCCAACACCTATGAACTATCGGAGTTGGGTGGATTCTTATCCTTCTCGATGTGCACCTTAGTATTCCATCCTTTTAGAAAGTTTTACTTGAAGGCAGGTCAAAAGGTTAAGGCGTACATTTGAGGTTGTGTTATCGGTATTGAACTATGTCCACCATAGTTTTAATCTTCTACAAAATGAGAATATTCTAATGAATCAACAATGATTTTATATTTTTTAAACCTTAAGTGTGAAGACATTAATAATTAAGTTCTTATAATAACATCATACTAAATTTTACACAAACTTATAAATACAAAAATCAATTACCCAAATGTATTGTATATGTTTTAAAATTCAGCCATATTAATGCAGTTTATAATAAACACATAATAGCAAACGATATATAAAACTTTAAATTTTACTGGAAAGAAGTAAAGAGAAGACATATAAATTGACCACGCCTCAAGCATTTTTCTAATGTGAAAGGGTCTACAACCTAACAAATTTACTTATTTACTTCATGTATCCTAAACTTAGCCTGTAAAGCATATTTAGTTATCATAATTATTTTAGGCTTAGCATCAATTGCGACCACTAAAAATCATTAGACCTTATCACCTAGCTCACTGCCTGATAATAAAAGTATTTCCATATAAAATTTAAAACTCAAGCAAGACCAACAAATATCCATACTCAGTTTTTTTTTTTAAATATCCTTTCTTCTAAGTATACGTTCTTACATTAAAGACACAAAATACAATATAAGACCATTCATTTCAAACAAAAAGGTAAACTCGACCAAATTATTTTTAAGTTCTACGTAAACCTTATGACTTTATTAAAATCTATCATATTATTGCATTTCATGTTGGTTCCCCTATTTAAAGGTTAAAGTAAGTTGTGTTCTAAACTACAATATTTTCTGACTCAGAGATAGGAGTTCTAATTTTTGCTATTTTAAAATAAAATAGCCTTTTAAGTTGTCCCTTCACTCCAAAATATAAAAACTTCATTTGAAGTTTTGATGTTTCATATTTAAATGTTTCTCCGGCGGACAACCTCAAATACGAGGACCGCACAAACTTACGCTTTTCAAAGAATATTCTAATCCCCAAGACCAAGTTAAGAGACATAATCTAAAACACATGTGAGACTATATTTTTCTAAAACTCACAACCACATAATTCATTAAGATCTAATGTGTTGGTATGACAAGCCGATTAGAAGCACATATCTCCCAAAAAGCTCCTTTAAAACCTAAGAGTAGACAATAGCAATGCACAAAGGACAGGTTTAGTTTCCAAAAAACATACTATCAAACAGGAAAACTCTGCTTTCTTTCCACTCTTTTAAAAAATGTGCTTAAGTGTTTTAACAACGATTTAAAACAAGCTTTTAAATTTAGAAAAGAGAATTCTAATATTATACTTGGTTTTTTTTTAATGAGGTTCCATTTTGTTTTTAGGTTAAATTATTCTGCCAGTGAATATTATACCGACCATTGCTGCTAATAAGCCTCAATAAGGAAGTACATCAAACTATTACTTATATATTTCAGCTACGGTCAAACAAAAGATGAATTTCTACCATATTATAACATCAAAATAATTTTGGAAAGGAAGATTTGTTGTAAATTTTATTTAATCAGTAATAGAATAACTTAGTTATTTACATTTAAATATATCATGCAAACATGCTTTCTCATAAATAAAATTTGAACGAAATATGAGAATAAGGCTCCTATGTTTCATCTCAACAGGTAAATAGAATACAATTTCTCCCAATAATATTTAATGACATTGCTCTTATAAGTAAACGAAATATAAAAAAATCAAATAAATCAATAGTATTCTTTCCATTGGAATTATATTGTTGAATGCGACCCTGGTAAAGTTACCATTCCACAACTTTCCATCTAACGATCTTTTCCTTCTTCTAGCACCCTTTGCACGAACACTCATTTGTTACATGGAATCGGTCAAAGAATGGAAAGGGAAATGCATGGGATCAGCCATGGCCCTATGTATGCATCTATCTAAGATATGCAATTAAACAAACTTGCTTTTATTTCCATGCATGATACACCAAAACTTACCTCTTATTTAGTTAATTGTATTTGGTTAAACATCAGTATGAGATATTTACAGCAGATTCATCTTATGTTTTAAATGGTGAGTTCACAGAAGCTTTGGAATATCTACCTAAAGTATTTTAGGTTTGAATATTTTGAAGTTTTATTGTATTATATCAAATTAAAATGTACCAGAAAGAGACGTCACCCTAATTAATGGATTAATTATAATTTTTTAGAATATAGAGAGGGGCATCACATTAATTCGACTATTTTCACACGAATAATTTCAAGCATGAAAGACAACACGATATAATTCAAACTTCATATACACTGTATAACTATTATGAAAATTTCACATATGCGGATGGCAGATGTTCAAATCATAACTGATATGGAGACCTTAACTAACTTGCACGCACATGCTTTTTTCACTGTTAGCTCCATAGGACTCTTCACAAGCAATACAAGTAAAAGAAAGATAACATGCTCAAGGTTTCCTTGGCCTTCTGTTTATAGCAAACTAGACACACCTTCGATTAACAAGTGAACACGACCATGCTAAGGTGGCAGGTGAAGCAATGCCAGGTGGAGGAGTTATATTATTTAATCTTTTCTTGACCTTATATAAAAATAAATTGTTTTCTTTTATCCAACTAACGTTAGTTAATATTTATATATATACACTTTTAAAAAAAAAAAAATTATATTATTATTTTTTATATATAATTTATATATATTTTTAATATTTTTATTTATTTATATATTATTATTTTCAAATGTATCTTTCAAAATTAAATTATTTCATGATTGTAAAAGAAAATAACTAATTGAAATGCAACTATATACAAATTTCCTCTAATTGTGAGCTTTCGTGTACTCACGGGCCATGTTTTTGCATCATTTCCCTCCTTATATCTTGCAAAACCTTCCCATATTTCCATCTGAAGGAGGGTACCGGTCAAAATTTCTTCAAAGCAAAACATGTTCCTGATGCATACAACCATTGTCTTCGCCAGGGGTGAGTGCTAAACTCGTATGTCTTGCTTGCTGTGGGGTGAATACCTGCACCTGCACTCAAAATTTCTTCAACAATATCTCATTCCACAAGCATATATTCAATTAAATAGAGGGGTTGTTACATTCACCCCCATCATAATTAAACACAATCCCTGTGTTTGCTGCATAACCATATTAATTTTAAACATACATATAACATCATCGTGCTGAAAGAAATATTTTAGCATTTCTCAAGAGTGGATCTCATTAGTATAAATAACATATTTCATCAAAGTTCAAATATATGTAAATATATAAATATGTTCATTAGTTTTCAAACAAAAAAGAAAATTGTTCTTTCATGGCTGCCACATCCTCCCATGTGGCATTTCTATCAGAGTAGAGGTTCCATTGGACCCTAGATTGGTCAACCATTCTTTTCTTCATCTACTTGGTTTGAAAACCAAGAATATTAATTGGACAAACTTTAATGAGTTTTGGGTTCGATATCTACAAGTGTGAAACATACAAAATGTGTGAGGGATCAACCACATACTTCCTAAGGAGGGACACATGGAAGGTACTGTGGATCTTGGAAAAATTATGTGGTAAGGCTAGCTTGTAGGCTTCAAGACTAATTTTGGTAATGACTTTAAATGGTTCTACAAATCTAGGACTAAGTTTGGTGGATTTTATGGAAATATTAGTAGGTTTAATTCTTAGGAAGACTTTATCATCAATAGCAAATTCTCTAGGTGATCGTTTAAGATCGGCATAGCTTTTTTGGCAGTCGCTAGCTTATTTGAGTCATTGGTAGATTTATTTTAGTTGAACCTCCATTGGTGCAAACCTTACCAAAATTAAAAAGTAAATAACGAATCTCTATCAGAGATGATTATCTTAGGAAAACCATGAAATCTCACTACTTATCGAGCAAATTTTTGAGCTATTGTAGGTGCATCATCATGAATATTTTTGGGTATAAAATGAACCACCTTGGTTAAATTATCGACTATGAACAAAATTACATCATGTCAAAAATAATTCTTGGGAATACCAACTATGAATTCCATAGAAATGACTTACCATTTTTGTGTAGGTATATCAAAAGAGTATAGTCATCCCCTAGGATGTTGATGTTCTGTCTTAACCTTTTGACATTCAAGACATCTTGCAACAAAATGTGTTACATCTTCATTCCAGGCCAAAATTAGTCCTTTTTCAAATTATCCTACATTTTGACTACTTCTAGATGAGGAGAATATGGAGTATAGTGTGGCTCTTGCAGAATAGTCCTTATTTCATCATTATTTAGGACTATTATTCTATCTCTGAAATATAGCAGGTTTTTCTTGATTTAAAAAACCATATTCTTATTTGGTCCTTGTTTGACCTTAGTACAACATTGAATACAAAATTCATTAACTTTTTGCAATTCTTTAATTTGCATAGCCAGTCCATACTGACATCATGTTAAGACAGCTATATGTTTCCTTCTATTGAGTGCATTAGCCAGTTTATTCTTTTTCCATTTGATATATTCTATCTCAAAATCTTATTTAGCTAAAAACTCCACCCACCGTCGTTATCTTGCATTTAATAATGGTTGACTAAAAGTATACTTTAGACTTTGGTGGTTTGTTTTTAGTTCAAATGGTTTACCCAACAGGTAATGTTGCCAAATATTGAGGGCATGAACTACAACAACTAGTTCTAAGTCATGGGTGGCATCATTAATCTCATGTTTCTTAAGCTTTTTGGACTCATATGCTATAATTACCTCTTCCTGCATTAGGAAACCTCCTAGTACTTCTAACGAAGCATTAGTACAAACAGTGAATTATTTACTTGGGTTCAAAATATGGAGAATAGGTGCAAAAGTCAATTTCTCCTTAAACATTTTGAATGCTTCCTCACACTGAGGAGTCCATTTAAAAGTGTTTCCCTTTCTTTGCAGATTGGTTATGGGAAAGGTAATTTTTGAAAATCCCCTTACAAATCGTCTATAATACCTCGCCATACCCATAAAATTTCTCACTTCAGATATATTGGTGGGAGTCGGTCAATATACTATAGCTTCTATATTTTTGGGATCAACTACAACCCCGTCGACTGAGACTATGTGACCCAAATATTGCACTTGCAGTGAATAGGACTCACACCTAGATAGCTTCCCATACAATTGATTCTTTCTAAGAATTTCCAAGACTACTCTCATGTGTTGATCATGTTCCTCCCTAATCTGAGAATAAATCGATGTCATCCATAAATATTAAAACAAATTGGTCTAATTGTTCTCAAAATACATTTCTCATCAAATTCATGAAGGCTATAGGAGCATTTGTCAAACTGAAGGGTAATACCGTGAACTCATAGTGCCCATATCGAGTCCTAAAAGTGGTCTTGAAAGTATCCTTCTCCTTAATTCTCAATTGATGATATCTTGACCTAAGGTCAATTTTTGAAAATATTATTGCTCCTCTTAACTGATTTAAAAGGTCATTAATTCTTGGCAAGGAATACTTGTTTTTTACAGTTATCTTGTTGAGCATAAAATAATTAATGCATAATCTCAAGGATCCATATTTCTTATTTATGAAAAGAACTGGAGCACCCCACAGAGAAACACTTGGTTTGATGTGACCCTTCTCAAGTAAATCCTATAGTTGATTATTAAGTTCTTTTAATTCAATAAAAGTCATATGGTAGGGAGTTCTAGCTATGGGCATTGCACCTAGTAAAAGCTCAATTGAGAAATAAAACTCCCTTTGTGGTGGAAGTCTTGGTAGGTCTTTGGGAAACACATCTTTAAATTCATTTAAAACCAGATACTATTGGAATAGACCAGAGCTAGACTCAGTTTCTTCCTTTTTGTTCATTTTAACTACATAGATCTTACACCGTTTCCTTAAGTCTCTTTTAACTTGCATAGAAAATAGTAGATGAGGATCTAAGGTCATTCGACCACAATGGACTCGAATTCATTGTTTTGAGTCATCCATGAAATTGAGCCATATTTCCTCAAATTTTCGTAGGGCTTTATGGGATTTTAGCCAATCTACACCTAGGATGACTTCAAAAGCATGTAAATATGCCACATATAAGTGCCAATTTACTTTTCCTTGAGATAAGTCTATTTGGGAGTCAAATAAACATTGGTTGACCTTATAGGTTTGACCTAAACAATACTCAACCTACCACCCATTTGCCATAATTCTAGGTCTTACCAGTATGTCCCTCACAAAGCTAGTAGATATGAAACTATCAGTTGCTCCACTATCTATTAAAATACAAACATCCTTTTCACCAATTTTTCCTTTCAAAATAAATGGGATAGCTTGTCCAATAAGATTAGGGTTACCTATTACTGCGTAGATCCTATGAGGAGCATATTCATTTGGTTTTATTTTGTCTGCTCTTTTTTGGAATTGATTAGCATAATGGTCTTTAGCTCCATAGACATAACATACATTTGGGCCTTTTTTCTTCCATATTTCCCCATCCTTATTTTGGTTAGCAACATTCTTTCCTATTTTTTGTGTCACAGTTCTTTGTACAAATCTCTCTGGAAAGTTCTTATTTTCATGCTGCCTTTTGTTATTCTAAAACTTTCCTCTATTTTTGTTGTGTCACCTGTAATGATATCTATTATTGTATTTCTTGTACTGGTATTTTTATTTTGCTAGTTCCAAATTTTTTCTTTTTTTAGAATCATCTTTATCAAGCCTCTGATAATAAGCTTTTCTATTCTTCTAGCTCAATTCTTCATATCGTGCAGAGTCAAATGCATCTGACAGATTCTTTGGCTTGACCAGTCCAATAGGTGATCCAATTCTGGGATGTAATCCCCACATAAATTTGTGCACCTTAAAATCTTTACATCTATCATATTCAGGTGCATACTTTAGTAGCTGGACAAATCTCTGGTAGTACTCTATTACTGACATATTATCTTGATGAAGGTTTGTGAATTCAACATACTTCTCAATATAAAATTGTTGGGTAAGGAATCTATCTCTAAATTCCTTCTCAAATACATCCCATGGTATATTAGAGGCCTCCTTTTGGTTAATTTTCTTATATGTAGTCCACCAATATCTAGCAGGACCTGATAAATGTGCCACAACCCAAGTAGTCTTAGATTCTAAACATAGGGGTTGAATGGCAAAGTATCCTTCGACCTCACTTAGCCAATTCTCAACTACCTCACCATCACCCTTTCCATCGAATTTAGAGATATCCAACTTTTTGATTTATTTTTGTAGCTCAACATCAAATTTCCTTCTTATAGATCCTTCAAGTAAATCACTCTGTACCCTTTCTGGATCCTTATTCTTAGTCAAATTTTCAATCACCTTTTCTTGTTGCTGAGTTAGTTGAGCTTTCTATTGCTCCATATGCGCATTCATTTGAGCTCTCTAAATTTACAAATTTTCTTTTTGTTTATTCAACTGTTCTTACATTAGCTGAATCATTCTGGCCATATTATCATCATTTTGAGTAGCCCTTCCTACTGTAGGTTCTTTCTCTTTTCTCAAAACATGTCTAGGTGCTTCCGCAACTTACACACATTCTGACTCTCTAACGAGTCATCTCAATCCCTTTCTCAAAACCTCTACAAGCCCTTCTTGCAGAGTAGCATTTATTCTCTTGGAGGTCCCTGCCATATATACCTGAATACAAAAGAGCTATGTCATTTAATGGTTCAACAAACCACATTTTTGCAACCTAAGGTTTTTACAACCTAGGCTTTGATACAAACTGTAACAAACCAGATCTAACTGTCCTGGTTGTTCAAAACATAAAGTAAATTTTTTGGCATAAAATTAATTAAAGTCACAGATAGATTACCGTACACCCAACTTGTTATTAGTATGTAGGCATAAGTTACACACTTCGAGGTTGATGACTACTACAAATAGTATCTTGAGTTCTCAAAATTGGCAAAATTCCATAATAAGAGTGCCATTTAGTGAATTCCACCTTCTTATTCTCGAGTTCTAGGTTTACGACAAGGGATTGTCCTTCTAGGGCCCATAATACCTAGAAGGATGGATGCATAGTTTCCCTACCTCATAGCATGGAGGACATCATAGGTTTCTCTAACCTGTGCTGTGCTTATGTTTGTATAAACCATGCTAGAGATAGCATCAAGGTTATGCATAAGGGGTCAAACCCAAAATGTACTTGTAAAAAATAGGTGAATCCATTTCGAAACTGTGGTGAATCCTGGCCAACCTCATGTCGAAGGAAATGGTGAATTACCTTAGTTTTTGAAAAAAATTGGAAAAAAATGGTGAATTTGATAGTTTTGGCTAGATCGAGTGGAAAACACAACCCAGATGTGGTCCAGGTGAAAAATGCAATTCGAGATCAGGTCGAGTGTAAAATGCAATCCGATATCAAGCCAGGTGTAGCATATAGTCCAACATTATATAGAATAAGGTTCAGATCCAGTCTGATGTAGAATATGGTTTTGCCTCATATAGAATATGATATGATACTAGTCCCAATGCAAAATGTGGTCTGATGCCAGGCCTGATGCAAAATATGGTCTAATATTGAGCCTAATTCAAAATATGGTCTGAAATGTGGCTTGATGTAAAAAATGGTCCGATATCGAGCCTGATGTAGAATATAGTTTGGTATCGGGCCTGTTGTAGTATCGATTTCGATATCAGGCCTAATGTAGTTAGGGTCTGATATAAGGGATTATGTAGAATACGATCTAGTGTCAGGTTTGATGCAGTATAGGGTCTAGTATTGGGTCTTATGCAAAATATGGTTCGGTGTCGGGCCTGATGTAGTTTATGGTCTAGTAAGGGGCCTGATGTAGATTATGGTTCGGTGTCATTCTTGATGCAAAAGTTGGTTTGATATTGGGCTTGATGCAGAATATGGTTCGATATTGGGCCTAATGTAGAATATGGTCCGGTACCTGGCCTGATGCAGAATATGGTTCGGATGCAAAAAATGGTCCATCATTGACCACCTACCATGTGTCACACAATCGATCACCCATATTGCATGTCCAATACAATGTTGCCACATGTCAACTCCATCTATTCTATCTATAAAAGGGCATCAACTATCATTTTTCTAGTTCATTTCTATGATTACACCCAACTAGAGTGAACCATTACCGAGCAACCAATTTCTCCTATTTCTCCTATTTCCAAGTTTCCAATTTCTAGCAATGGCCACCGCTTCCACCCCTATTCCAAAGTTCAAGAACATTTCTTGCACTTTAATTTTAGATTTGTTAATAACCCTAGGTATAGACTTATCATGGTTAGATGATGCAGGTTTGACAACCTTGGTATCAATGCCACATTTCAAAATTGATAAAGTCCTCCTACAATATATTATTGGTGGTTATGACCATGACAAGGCCATAGTCAAAATGAAAATATGGAATAGAAATCTGTCATTCACCATCACAACTATAGATATTAAGAGATTGATAGATCTTCCTTTCGATGATTGTCCTCTAGTGTCAATGAAGTGCTAGCTCTCTACAGATGAGAAAGGCTACCTCGACAAAATGTACCAACTCGACATAGAATATTTGGTAGGTATAATTCTTGTGTCTTAGAATCTATTAATGCTAAAAATTTCAAATTTGTAAATTGTTATCTAATTTTTTTTTAGCTTCCATCGCCAAGTCAAAAAGAGGGTTAACAATCACCGATGTTAAGCATCCAACTCTGAAGGCCATTATTGAGTTCTTCTAGGCAAGACTGATTCTTCTTGGAAGATCAAAAATTCTATTTTGGGCACTAGCCTATGTTATTCATTGTGAGCATCATGAGAGGTTCGATTGGTGCACCTATATTGCAGATCGCATCAGGATCGAGTTGCATGCGGTGCAATTGCAAACCAACAACACACAACCCATTGTGGCCATTGTTAATTATATTTTAGCACTCTATTTTGAAAGTTTTCATAATTTGCAAGATACTCCTGTTCCTACTGTAGTGCATGCAACACTACAAGCCATTGCCTTGACACCAGATGAATTGAAGGTAATCAATCAATATTTGACAATCAAATAGTATTTTATATTTTAGCATGTTTTCATTTTTTAATTTTTCTTTTCATCTAAATGTAGGGTAGGGTAGCCACCATAAGGAATAAATAGGATGCTACCAATAGGGGTCACAGGCCAGAGCAAACTGGTGATTCTGAAGACACTGGATCAAAAATATCACCATTATAGAGGCCACCAAAATGTTCGAGGCAAGCTCCTTCTCCTGGTGGTTCTCGTACGCCTAGGTATGCACAAAATGTGTAGGCTGAATCTAGTGTGGCCACCCCCTCCCCCATCGGTACCCAAATTCAACATATTTCATCATCTTCAGGTAAAACAATGTGTATTTACTTTGAATTAAGGTTTTTTTCTATTTGATTTTCTGAATAATGCTAACAAAACTTTTTTATGTTTTCAACCACCTCTCAATGACAACCTATGAGAATGAGAGGCCATATGGTGGCACCACTTCCACCACACCCATAGTTTCCACCACAACAACCACTTCCACCATAGCAATAGGTTCCATCGTAACATCCACATCCACAACAACAATGACAGGCACAACCTACACAGATGAGAGGCCAAATATGGGTTGGAGGTGGAAAACAATTTTTTCATAGAGATCATGATCGAAAGCACCAAGTTCTGGGCCTGGGTTCTCATATTTTACATTCCACACTTCTTCACAGGCACCAAAAGTTTCATCCATTGGATTGGATAATATCCAACTTGATGATGATTTTCTGTTGTAGGGCAACATTTTAGGCTTTAAGGCAATGGATGTGCTTCAAGATCCACTGGGTGAAGCACAACAAATGGAAGCCCCTATAGCTGAGCAGACATCATTCCCAACTCCTCAAGGAAATGACCCTCTTCCTCAAACTGAGGATGACATTGTTAATTTTGATGAAAATGTCTTAATGGTTGAAAATATGGAAGCAACCGTGAAATAGATTGTGCTTAAAGATTTTCAAGAAATGAAGGATTGGGAATATCGGGCCAAGGTCCTAATAAAGCAAATAAATGCTCGATATAAGAATTACACAAAAAGAGATTCAATTTTTTCTTTGGTTTAGTATGAACTAGAAAAGCTTAGCGGCCTCCTAAATCAGGCCACAATAGGAATAGTCAATTCAAAAATTATGTATGATGATGATGTTTTAAATATTATCGTCAGTAGATTAGAGAATATTAATGTTGAAGCCCAAGATTTTTATAACCAATGGGCTTTCGATAAGGAAAAAGTTGCACTTGTTGAGTCTACCAGGGATGTGGTTGAGGTAAGAAAATGTTTATTTATGTTTCAATTTGCTTTTGTAGTTTATTTTTTATATTTCATTAAAACAAGTAATAATTTTTTATATAACTATTTTGAATGATGTTTTCATTTTATTTTTGTAGTCAAATTTTGAAAACTTAAAAGGGCAAGTTAAGAGCATGCATGTTAATATCAATGCGGCAAAAATATTTTTGCAAAATGCAATGGAAATGAAGAAAAGAATACAATTAAAAGTGGTGGATAATAATATTTTGAGAAAATATATCAGGGATAAGCTCAATGAAGATCCGGACATCGTACTACAACACCAGAAAGCAAAAGAAACACTTCCAACAATACTCGAAGATCCAAACCAACAAGAAAGTGCATTGTTGGGGAGTATTGTGAAAGTACAAGAAAATCTAGTCAGACTTGGTGCACTACTAGAATAGGGTGTCAAGGAAGGAGATAAAGGAAAAGAAAAGGTCGTTGCAAGTGAATCTGAGGTAGCTATCCCAAAATAAGATATTTAACAATGTAAAAATATTTTCAAGTTGACTACAGTCAACAATTTTGTACAATGTAATATATTTCTATTCGAATTAATGAAAAATATATTTTCTAATTTTGTGTCTTCAATCATTCAAAGGTTGTTTGCATTTATAATTTTGTGTTGCTTTTCTAGTATTACTCACCAATATTATTTACTATCTTCATCTCAAACAACAAAAGAATATTTTTGTTGATCAATATTCATACATTAACAATACAATACCAATATTGTGATATAAAATATAAGACAATGATTTATCAAGGAAGGTAGTTGAAACACTATGATATAAAACATACAATATTTAAAAGCACAATGTGATATAAAACATACAATTTTTAAAAGCATAATGTGATGTAAAACATACAATTTATGAAGAAACATTGTGAAACAACATTGTGAAATCTGGAATGAACGGTTCTCAAGTTATCTAGAATAAATATTTTGCATAGCACATTTTGAAACAATATTGTGAAATCTGATAACAAAGAAAGTCAAATTTTACATTGTTGTGATATACTAGAAAAATCAGAATTTAGGTAGCTAAAATGAACACTTCTCAACTTGTCTAGAATCAATATGTGAAGCCACCATTTGATCACTAAAAGCATCATTATCCTCCTTATCGATCGTATTCATGATACCCCTTCTATCTGCAATTGAATTCTAGTATGCCAATGCTCTATCATATGGAAATTTGTCTAACTGATACGATGACACATAAATTCTTAAACAATTTTCTAGATTTTTGTCCAACCTATTGTGGAGCTTAGATTTAACAAAATATAGTGCACTAAAAACCCTCTCATCTTCCATAGATCCCAAAATCATTGTTTGACATAATTCATATAAACAAAAGTATTCACTAATCGTATCTTGTAAGATACTACTTGGATACAACTTTTGCCACAAACGTGCAATGGAACCAGTCTCATGGATGTTACTCAAAAGTGATGCTTGTTGAACCATTGTACTTCCAAAATGTTGTGACTATTGTCTTAAAAGATCTTTGTTGAGAATACCTTTTATTTCAACACCATTGACTTCCACACTTTTACTGAAATGCTCAATAAGGATGCCCATATATTTAATAAACAACTCTTGTGTAGAATTGTGATCATTGCAAGAACCCCAAAACAAAGGGTTAACAACACCCATGGCCTCAAGCAACTCATGTCTTTGAAACCGATCTCTTATCTCATTTGTCAATGATTTTGCTATGTTGAACAATTTTTTCTTAGTATTGTGTAAAACAACTTCGTATCTATTGTGTGTTACACAAACTTTTTCAACATCATCAGTAACTATACTTGACTACCTTTCATAACAATATAGAGGTATCATATTTCCATGAACATTAATACAAATATTATCATTGATGTCAAACTTCAAAAAGCTTTTTGCATCATTCATGTTTGTCAATGTTTTCCAACTTTCAAATAAGGGATCTATAAAATCTGGTTTGGACACATATAACCTATCAATAATCATACATATTTGCTTTCTCATCCTCATGAAATCAATGATATAGATGGATCTCTCTTGTGCAAGTTTAGTCAATCTGTTCATTTCTTGTAACATTGGAAGAATACCACATAATGTTAAAAGAGTTTCCAAGTTAGTCAAATGGAACAACATATCCTTTGCCTTATCAACTGCCCTACTATTTGCATACATAAACCCTATTAAATATTGATATTCTATAAAAACTCTGTGTGCAGGTTGATACAATGAAATCCACCTTGTATCCACATCTTTCAACAATTTTTTTCCTTCTGTAACTCCTAGTGCAAACTGTTGAAACTCTGCAAACCTTTTTGGACTACAAGAAAAATAAGAATGTATTTCATGAATAAGGTCTTCCACTCTAGCAACATTTTCAAAAGTGCTCATGATTTTATATGCAAGATTCACTCTATGAGCCATGCAATGAATGGGTATCATATATGGGGCAACTGAGGTTTGGAGTCGAACACATAGGCCATTCCTGTGCCCTTGCATTATAGCAACACCATCAGCTCCAACGCAAATTAACTTTGTGGCTATGTCTATATCATTCATTCTCACAATTTCCTTTAAACTAGTCAAAACAACATTATAGATGTTTTCTGCATTTGAACTTTCCACCATCTTATGTAATCCTAGCAAACTAGGCTGCCTTACATGATTTTGAAATGTGTACACATGCATGCAAATCCAGGATGTGTTGTCCACAACCATCACCTCATCAATAGAAAGTGAAATGAATCTGGAAAGTTTTACTTTCTCCCTTAGGTCCTCCTTCTCAACTAAAGATAGACATTTTACCATTTCCCAACCACTTCGATCTGACCAATGGGAACTAGGAAGGTTTTGCACATCATCTAGTTCATACAGGTGCTTATAATCAATAAAATCGGACATGGGTCTACCCTTTTTGAGAATACTAAATACAACAACAAACTGCAAACTTTTTGAAGCTAAAATGGTCTTCTTCATTTTATGAAATTGGGTTTCAATCGTTCCACATTTCTCAACAAGGGATTGTTGTTGCTTTAAGTGATTCTCATAATCTATTGCATATCTGACATGCATACATTCTGATGCATCCTTCCACCTAACATATTTATTAATTTTACCATCACTTCCTATAAATTTTACATATACTTTGCCAACATGTTTTTCTATTGTATCTTTTTTATTTTGCAACTTATGATCCTTACCTAGTTTCCAACTATAAATTTTGCATCTACATTCTTTTTTATTGACTTGGTTGTCTGCAATCAAGACCGACTCAATCCAGGGAAATTTTTTGCCCATTCATTCTTAAATGACCTTCCAATAACCTAGTTAGATTCTATCTTTCTCTTTTTAGAATTTTTTCTTGAAGATTCATAAGAAGTTTGTAGTGTATTTGATTTATCGCTTTCATTTTCAACTTGCATATCTTGGTGAGGAATATCTTCAAGTGATTGTTGGATGTCATTGTTAAGAGAATTTTCATTAGAAGGCATCTCTTGGTGAGGAATATCTTCAAGTGAAGGCTTATCATGGTCAACAGGGTATTCTGCATAGTAACATACAATAATATTCTTTATCATTTTTGGATTTTAAAAAACTAACTTATAGACAAAAAAATATTCATATCGTTGAGCACATACTGAGAACTAATTGTTTGAGGAAGAAAGCAGTATTGAAAATAATTACAAAATATACAACTAACTATTTAGAAGTCAAAAATCATTTGTACCTCAAATTTGTATGGATGTCGATGGCTTGTTTGATTTCGACGTATGGCTAAAATATTTGAGGATACTCTTTTCAGTAGAATATTTGGCCCCCTTATTTCCATCATCGGTGGGTGACATTTTTCTTGTAAAGAAAGTGTTTTTCATTTTAGAAAAGTAATAAAATGTTAAAGAGATGTTACTTCTCTTAGGCCTCAAGATAATATTGTAACTAGAATAAATAGATGGTCGGTTGCTAGAAAATACATACTTATTTCCTACCATGTTTTATTATGATTTTGTTAGTGTATGCCACTACTGCGTTTTCTGGTGATAACACTTGTAACTGATAAGAGCACAAAAAATTCAATATACAAATTCAAATTAAATTAAGAAAAAAAATTTTGTATGCAAAAAATAATTAGAGATACATATATGGAAAAATATCAGATTATAGTATATAAAAGCATTTACTAAAGTATTTACCTATTTATAATATTATAATAGAAAAGTAGATCTGAATAGAAATAGAGAATCAAAGAGTTTTAATAGAAGGAGAAAAAAATAGAAGACAACATGCAAAATAGGGAAAAATAGAGAAAAATATTTGAAACTAAGCATTGACATATTTTCTACAACTACTTCAACTTATATTCAGAATGTCTTAAGAGAAATAGAGAACCTAGTGTAGAACGCGGTCTAATAATCTATTCTAGTGCATAATAGGGTTTGGATAATGGTCAAGATGTAGAATAGGATCTAGATATCGATCTGGTGTAGAAGACAACATGCAGAATAGGGTAAAATAGAGAAAAATATGGGAAATAGAGCATTGACATATTTTCAATAAATGATAGAAAAATAGTAGAAGAAAAACTTGCAATTAGTTGATAGAAAAAAATCTTATTACTACAATTGCTTCAACTTATATTCAAAATGTCTTAAGAGAAATAGAGAACCTAGTGTAGAACACGATTCGATAGTCTATTCTGGTGTAGAATAGGGTCTAAAAAATGGCCTTGTATAGAACAGGATCTAGAGGAAGGCCTTGTACAAAATAGGGTCTAGAAGTTGACCTATTGCAAAATAGGGTCCGATATCGACCTTGTGCAGAATGGGATTCGGTATCGACCTAGTGCAAAACAGGGTTTAGTGATCAACCTAGTGCAAAACTAGGTCCAATCTATTGCTAAATAGGTTTTGGTCTAGTGCGAAAAGGTTGAATAAGGTCTTGTGTAAAATGGTTTTAGTTATAGAACTGGTTTGTATATCGGTCTATTATAGAATAAGATCTAGATTACGGTCTTGTGTAGACTCGGTCTGATCTATTATAGAATAGGGTTAGATCTTATCTAGTACTGAACACGATTTGGTATGGTGTAGAAATGGGTTCAATCTAGTACAAAAATGGGTCCAATCTGGTGCAGAACTAGGTCGGGATATCCGTCTAGTGTAGAACAGGGTCCGAAAATGAAAAAGTATCGTTGGGGTGTTAATTATATATAGTGGTATACTTGGCGAATTGGGCGGGATAATTTAGAAATTTTAAAATTTTATGGCGAAAAGGGTCCTCTATTTAGGTGGGATTGCTAGCGAATTTTTAAAAAAATCCGTAATACTATTATCAACGCATGACAAACCGACACCTAAAAAAATTTGAAAATTTTGGGCGAAAGGGCCGACGTCTGGGTCCCCCAAAATAGCAAATTTGAATTTTTGAAAATGCAAATATTAGCCCAATTGGTGAATATTCTCCGCTATGCATAACCTTGCTTGCTCCTTATATTATGGAATTGAATAATGTAGAATGCAAATGTTAAAGTGTTATTTGATGAGAATTTTAATGATGAACATTTAGTTGGAATTAAGCATCATTATGGTTAGTTTCCAATGTTGTGCATATTATGTTGTACTTTTTATTTCATAGAAAAAAAATTAAAAATTTATATTAATGTTACATTTTTCAATTATTTAAGGAGATATTAGTTTAAAAATACTTGTATGTTTATAAAGTTGTGAATAGAAAATTGGAATAAAAGTTCTTATGTAAAGAAAATAAATGCATGAGTTATTTTGTTTTGTTAAAGGAAGTAATGGATGTTAGTTATGGTTCTTTGAGGCTTGGGTAGATATGAAAACCACTACTGAGGGAAGTATGGGATTCCCTCCTTGATTGCATGGAAATATTGTTTTAAAATGTATGTTTTGCATGATTGCATGTTTTATTACTTAGTGCATGTTCGACTTGCATAAGAAATCTATGAGTTGTCCTGATCCCTAAGATCCTTCTTGAAGTTCATGGAAGATTCTCCTTAATGAAGAGGATCATGAAAAGAAGTTGATGCTAGGGACTTCTTAAATAAAAAATGTATTAATATTTTAAGGATGAAAATAAAAGTGATTTAATTCTTTATATCAAGTTATTGTAAAGTTGAAAGTGAAGTAATTTAGAGGAAATATGTTTTCCAATTACTTTTGTTATATTGAAAATTGAATGAAGAATGGAAGGATTATATGTTATTGATTTCTTATATGTAGTTATTTGAATATGAGAAAATGGGAAAGAATGAGTTAGATTATAATTCATGGTTGATGGATTATAATGCTTCTAGATGTTGTTTATTCTTTCTTTCTAAAATAAAGGAATTACTAAATGCTAGTAGTATGTTATGGAAATATTTTTCTTAAAATTTTTAGTTTAGCAATGTGTTATTTTTGATTTTATAGATAACACTTTAATTCCTTTTAGAGATATGTATTTATTTTATTGTTAGATATGATTATTGGGTTTGTAGGGCTTTAAAAAATAATTATAGCCATGTTAGAACCCTTGAGTCAAGAAGATAATCCAATCATGGGAGGAGTTGTGGTGATGCAATAACTAAGTAGTTCTGAATCCTAGGAGGAGTTGTGATGATGCAATAGCCAGGTACTCATAAATCTAGGAGGAGTTATGGTGAAGCAATAAATAGATATTTATGAATGATACACCTTGAATGGTAAGGATTGAGTGTTCCATAATGGTGAGGCTTTTGGAATCATTCACAAGACAACAATGGTGGTACATTGAATGGTAAGAAGCAGGTGACCATGCTCATTTCAAGTGAGTGGTAATGGCCTTTGTTAGCCTACAGAGGTGTTAACTAAGCACAAAGACATTTTTCCAAATTTATCCTACATAGATAAAATTATGAAGGGTTAAGGAATAGAGGTCCCTCTTTAAGTGTTATGGTCCTTAAAGGATAATCTCTATGCTATGGTCAAATTGTCCTATGCTAGTAAGGGTATAGTAAAGGTGGGAGGACCACTTTTGGTGTTCTTCTAAATGATGAGGTTTAGTAAGATGAACCCAAAAATATGGGATGTTGTCCACTCCTATCCACTTAAGTGTTGTTTGCAATGACATTGAACTCAAATTGTAGTTATGCCTTGTGAATGCTAAAAAATATTGGGACCCCTTTTGTGAACCTTACTTGTGAAAAAAATATCTCTCTTGGTTTGTTTTTGTGGGTTGTTACAGTTGGTATCAGAGCTCTATATATAGGACTAGAAGATTCTATGGAGATAACCTAGGATAAGTCTTGACTTGATGTGCTACATTGGGGAGACTTAATCTTCTAGGGACCTTAACATGATCTAGGATAAGATGGGTATTGTACACCATTTGGACCAATCAAACCAATGGATCCACTATTTAGCACTTATATGTATCAATTCTACATGCCTTTGATATCATCCTAGGGATGGATTGGTTAAAGTCTCATCGAGCCCTAATCAACTTCCAAGAAATATGTATGGACTATACTGATAAGGATAAGAAGAAATTAAGGGTTCAAAGTAGGAAAGAGTCATTTCGATTACTTTCTCCTATGCAACTAAAGAAGGTAATCAAAAGAGGTGGTATGTTGTATGTAGTAAATATTAATGGTAAGATAAGCGATAATGGGGATGAGGAAATATTTAAGAAACATCCAATTTTGCATAAATTTAGGGATGTATTTTTAAAATATCTCGTAGGCCTACCACCTCAATGTGAATTTGACTTCACCATTGAACTAATACCTAGATTTGAATCCATTGCAAGGACACCTTACAAAATGACTCCTATTGAGTTGCAAGAGTTAAAGGTGCAACTTCAAGAATTATTGGAAAAGGGTCTAATCAAACCTAGTGTGTCACCTTGGGGTGCTCCAGTACTATTTGTGAAAAAGAAGGATGGTTCCTTAAAGTTGTGCATTTATTAAAGAATATTGAATAATGTTACCATCAATAATAGGTATCGTTTACTAAGGTTAAATGATCTCTTTGATTAGTTAGAGGATTCCACTATATTTTCCAAGATTGATTTGAGCAGGATATCATCAACTGAGGATTTATGAGGAGGATAATCACAAAACAACCTTTAATACTAGATATGGACACTATAAGTTCACAATATTTCCATTTGGGTTGACAAATGCACCAAATTTTTTTATGACTACGATGAATAATGTGTTAAGGAAATATCTAGATCGATTTGTTTTGATATTTCTAGATGATATTTTGATATATTACCACACAAGATAAGAACATGAACAAAATTTAAGGTTAGTGTTAGAGGTGTTGAGGAAAAATTAACTTTATGGAAATTTTTCTAAATATTAGTTCTATGCCTCACAAGTTCAGTATTTGGGGCATATTATAACTGCAAAAGGGATTGTTGTAGACCCTAAGAAAATTGAGGCCATTCTAAGTTGGCTTGCACCCACAAATGTGTATGAAATTAGAAGCTTCATGGGAATCACTAGCTATTATAGGCATTTTGTGAAAGACTTCAAAAATTTCCTATTCTATTAGCAACATTTATAGAAAAGGAAAAAAGTTCAAATGGATAGCCTCCTTTAAGATACTAGAAAAAAGCTGATTACATCACCAATTCTTAGGATACCATATCATCTTAGGAATTTTATAGTATGTACAAATGCATCCTTAAAATTTTTGGGAGGGGTGTTGTCCAAGAATAAAGCCATAGTAGCATAGAAGTCCAAGAAACTCAAGAAGCATGAGTTGAATTATGCTACACATGACCTAGAGTTGGTAGTGGTTGTGCATGCCCTAAAGGTCTAGAGGCACTTTTTGTAGGGGAAGCTATTCAAGCTAAGTACAAACCACCAAAGTCTAAGGTATAATTTTAACCAACCTATGTTGAATGTAATATAGAGAAGGTGGATAGATTTCTTAGCGAAATATCGTCTTGGTATAGAATATATCAAAGGAAAAAAAAATAAGGTTGTTGACACCTTAAGTAGGAGAAGGCATATAGCAATATTGACCTAGATTCATGTAGAATTGATGGACTAATTCAAAGAAATATAGTTATAGGATCAATATTCCATTGAAATCTAGGCTATAATTAAGGTAAATCCTGAGGAGAATAAGGATTTTAACATAAAAGATATACTTTTATGTTTCAAGGATAGGGTTGTCATACCTAAAACTAGTGATTTAAGGAGAATGATTATGTAGAAAGTGCATAGTTATCCATATTCTACTCATTTGAGAGGTTCAAAGATGAGAGAAAACATAAGAAAGACATTATATTGGTCAATAATAAAACTAGATATCACTAGTTTTATTGGTAGATGCTTGGAGTACTAGAGGGTAAAAACAGAGTATCAACACCCAAAAAGGAAATTATACCCACATGATATACCTCCTTAGAAGTGGCAGGTTATATCTATGGATTTTTTTATGGGTTTACCGAATACTAAGTATTAACATGATGTAATACTTGTGGTGGTCGACAAGTTGGTCAAGGTTGCACATTTTATACTGAAAAATATCAAATATGATGCATCAATTATGGTAAATAAGTTTGCCAATGAAATTTTTTACATGGTTTTTTTGAGATGATCACATTAGATAGAGATTCTAAGTTTACATCCAAGTTTTGGTAGGTTCTTCATCATGTAAATGGCAATAAATTGAATATTAGTTCTACTTACCATCCAGAAATAGATGGGCAAATAGAGAGGGTAAACCAAGTTTTGGAAGACATGCTTCACATATATTGCATGGATCAAAATTCTAAGTGGGAAGAATTTTTGCATATGGTTGAATTTTCTTATAATAATGGATACTATGCATCCTTGGGAATGGCTCCATTTGAATCCTTGTGTGGTAGAAGATATAGAACACCTCTATAATGGGATAATTTGGAAGATCATGTGGTGATTAGACTAAATATTGTTAAAGAGATGAAGGAGCATCTCAAAGTGATTTTACCAAGGCTTAAGGGAGTAGCTGATCACTATAAGAGATATGCTGATATGAAGATATCACAAAGAGATTTCTTTGTGGGAGATATAGGCTTCTTGAGGGTAAGACCCATGAAAATTTCCATCACGTCAACTAAGTTGTATCCTTGTTATGTTGGGCCTTTTGAGATCATTGATAAGATTAGTTTAGTAGCCTATAGGATCATCTTTTCACCCAACCTATCAAAGATTCATGATACTTTCCACATATCCCTACTTAGGAAGTATGTTATTGATCCTTCTCATGTTTGGAATGTTTCAAAATTATAGATGGTAGATCCTTCTCATCGGTATGAATTCTAGGGTTTCATTCCAAGCAATTGAGAAAATTAACCCTAGATAAATGTAAGGTCTAGCGGGACCAATATTCTAAGAACTTTACAACTTGGAAAGATGCTAAGGAAATGAGAAAGCAATTGCCATATTTGTTTGAATGAAATCTATGCTTTATTTTTTAGAAAACACAAGACTGTATTTAGACCAAGGGGGAGTATATAATGGCCCTCCTTGGTAGGACTTGATCTTGATACTTGATTTATGTATTGATGTGTGGATATCTAATGCATAATATTATTTTATGTTATCAAGATATGTTGATAGTTACACTTTATGCTTTATTTATGATATATGGAGAATATGGTACTATTGATGAATTTTATGGTTGTAGGACTAGGTACTCTCATGGGTGGATTGGTATGGGACAACCGTGAAAGATGAGAGAAAATTTAAATATTATGGATGACAATCTCATCAACAACTCAAGGGTAAAAGAAAACCCTTCATATAGGTGCATTGCATATATGGTTGCTTGTTTGAATGCATCATTGGACAAGAAGGTTACTATTAAGCAAAAGAGACCTCATTAGTGGAAGGGTAATAGCGTTATAGTTATCATAAAACCTTCTACTCAAGGAAAATAATGTTGCATATTTTGTTTGCAAAGCCTTTGTGATATTTGTGTTATGAAATATAGAAGTGTTTAGTTATTGGTTAATCGAATAAAGTACTATAAATTTCTTATTGTTAGAAACATTCAATATCGATGTTAATAATTAATATCAACACTCAACATTAATTAATTTAATTAAGCAATAATTAATTAAATTATTATGATTTTTGCACTAATGTTAACTTTAACATTAGGAAAGGCTAATAGTATTAAGCAAAGATTAAGGTGAATATTTTGGATGTTAATACTTTATTTAAAGGTATTAACTGACTATTATTTTATGAATTGCTAGAATTTACCTTATATAATAATAAGGTTAAACTTAAGCTAGAGTATTGGGTTTGAAATGCTCAAGAGTGAGCACTATATGCTCTAATTTGGCTAGATCATGGCTAAGGGAACACAAGTGAAATATCCACTGATGTGGCTGTGGGTAAATTGCATTACCATCTTTGTGGTGTTCTTTCCCTAATGCCTTGGTTCATGATGGATCCAAGGGGGAAGGGGATCTTAATATAGCAACAAAATAAATTTAATAAGGGTTATGATCGATACAGGAACTTTGTCTAGTAGTGGCAAAATAAAGGAGTAGAGCTTCAAAGTTGGAGTAAAGCAAGTTTTTGGATGCACTTCTAGGTAAGGTGCAAGCTTCTAAACATATGAGTATGGTTGCTATTTTTCTTTGGATCGTCTCTAGCAATAGATTTTCCATTATGTTTACTTGCTATTATAGAGCTATGGTTTGGAGCTATGCTTGTAGGGAAGATTTGTTCCATATCCTATGCAATAGATGTTTAGACACCTTATCTTATGTGTTGGTTGGAGTGCATAAGACCAATATTTCTACGTTGTTTTGTAACCTTTGTTGGTGTGCTACTATAGAGTTTCTTTAGAATTGAGTTGTAGACCTATTCTTTTAGTTTGGAGCCTATGGTAGTTGCAATGATGTCAAACATTACGTTGCATATTTCCAATGAAGGGTGGCCTTGGTGGAGTGCAAGATCTTCCGTTAGTGTTGGGTTTGGAATATTATCTTGGATTGTTGTCTCCTTTCACTATTTTTTATTGAGAGTGATATTACCTTGTTGTAAAAAACTTGTTCCTTCAGTTTCATAGATAGTACCTAGTTGCACTATCTGCAACTATGAGATCCAAGTATCCATGTTATCTTGTAGTGTTTTGAGATTGTTTCTTATTGTTAGATCCGACTTCATGTACATTAGAGTAAGCTTCTAAAGCATTGTGTTGTTCTATTGCCATTCCTTGAGTGCACATGAAAATATTGTGGTAGAAGAGAGAGTAGGTTCGTCCTCATAGATGCTTTTTACCTTGATAGTTTAACCTTGGTTCCTTAAGGGAAGGATTTAATTTTTTTTTTAGGATTTTATTCTTAGGATTGGTTTTCTAAGGATTATTGCTTGCTGCTTATATTATGGAATTGAATAATGTATAATGCAAATATTAAAGTGTCATTTGATGAAAATTTTAATGATGAGCTTTTAATTGGAATTAAGCATCATTATGGTCAGTTTCCAATGTTGTGCATATTAGGTTGCACTTTATAGTTCATAGAAAATATCTAAAAATTATATTGATGTTACGAACTTAGAAGATGTTAGTTTAAAAGTACTTGAATGTTTATAAAGTTGTGAATAGAAAATTGGAATAAAAGTTCTTATGTAAAGAAAATAAATGCATGAGTTATTTTAGTTTTTTAAAAGAAGTAATGAATGTTATTAATGAGTCCCTGAGGCTTGTATAGATATGGAAACCATAATTGATGGAAGGGATTCCCTCCTTGATTGCATGGAAATATTATTTTAAAATGCACGTGTTGCATGATTGCATGTTTTATTGCTTAGTGCATGTTAGGATTGCATAAGAAATCTATAAGCTGTCCTGATCCCTAAAACCATAATGGATCAGATTCAAAATTTAAGCACTACTCTCTTAGTTAGTTTAATATCTTCTATGGATGTGTAATAGTATATGATCCCTATGTAAAGATAACCACTACGCCATTTGTGCTAAAGATGTTGATCATTCAAATATAATAAGTTGGAAAAATAAATAATACTTCACATTGTTCAAATTCAAATTTTGATGCCCTTTTTCCAAGGTAGCAAGCATTTCTATAAGAAAAAATGGTAACACAAACCAATAAAATGAGCATTCATACCTCGATGATAACAAAGTTTATAGATATGGCATAAAGACTCTAGAGTGGATAAAATGCATGGATTTTTTTTATCTTTTCATGCCTTAGATACTAAAGAATATTTGAGAAGTAATTTGCCCTAAAATTTAGAGGAAGGATTGGAGGATATGAATAGGCTTTATGCATGACTAAGCAATGGTGATCCATAGTTGCTCTTATATAATGTTGGAATTCACAATATTTTTCTCAAAAATGAACATAAGCAATCCATCCACTCAAATATTAGAGAAAACACTTAAAATAGGACAAAAGAGAGAAAGATATAGTAGGTACCCATAGGCACCATAAATATTCGATATATTATCTATAGATAAGAATCACAACACTCTTATGATGAAATGAAGAGTGGTGGAGAGGTATTTATACCAATACCAAAATCCAAAATACATAAATGATCTTAACCTTAAGCCAACATTATGAGAAAGTCTTCAACATTAATTACAATTTAATAAGATGGGTTTAACCATAACAAGGTTAACCATAGTTTATATATCTTATATAATAAAATACTTCAAGAAATTGAAGTATTTTAACCATAACAAGGTTAACCATAACATTATGTAGTTAATCACCTTAGGCCTATCCAATATTACATCATACAATGTTGGCCATGGCCATGAATCAGATTACACTTTCAACAAAATAAATATATGATAGTCCTTGCCAGGTGTGATTATCAAGAACTAGATAATCAAACTTGATATGATTGTTCTAAAATTTGAGTGGACACTAATTCAAAAGTAAATTAAATAAAAGTAAGGATTGAGTTTAAATTATTTAATTGTTTTCCTTTTAAAAGTACTTTGCTTATCATATTCTATAATTCAAAAGTTATAGATAAAATAATGAGCAATAACCCATGGTTTAGGGGGAGAGTTGACTTCTATTTAATATTATGGAGTGAGAGTTTTTTGTTTTGGGGAGAAGGCTCTTAGTATAGGTCAGCCTTGTTCGACTACCATATCAACTTATCAATATGAAGATTTTAAAGAGTATTGATAATATTCTATAAGAATTTATCTATGAGGGATCGACCACTAAGGAGCATTCAAACATGTTGTCTATACCCAAATACGTATTACCATAAGTATTTCAAAAACATTTGAAAAAATCCATTAATATTAAATATGAATTAAGATAATGGGATCAACAACCATGTTATGAAAGCATTGCATTTTAATGATGTAAATGTTATAACATTAAATACATGTCAAGAGATTATAAAGTAAAAATGATCAAAAAATAGATGAATTTTTTTTATCATAAGACAAAATTAAAGATAAAATAAGGAAATCATATTGTAGTGGGAGTTGGCTTAGATCAAGGATTATTTTAGTCCCAAAAAAAGGTAACTAAATCCATCCTTATCAAATGGTAAAGGTCATTATAGTTAATTCGTAGGAAACATTTGAAGAAACTACAAATGTACAAGATGAAGTACAATGTTCAAGTTCAAATTAAAAAGTAAAACTGACAAAAAGATGCAAAAGTCAATTTTTAAAAAAGAAAGTGAAAGAGGTTAAATTTGATCTCCAATTTTTAACATACTAGAAATTTGTATTTTATAATAAAAATAAAAGTATTCTAGAGATCATACCTTACACTTTAGGGTTTTCAAGAATCTATCACAAAGAAAATAATAAAAGAATACATTACATTTAAAAATATAAGATACAACATAACATTAAAAAAAAATTATAGAGGTTGTCCCTTATATTTTAAGAAAATTAAAGTAACATTAAAAAAGTATTTTTAAAACTGTCTTGCATTTGAGGTTCTCTAAAATAATATAAATCTATATATGTTGAATTAAAATATAAATAATAAGATATAAAAATTAATGAGAATGACAATGTTTTATTGATAAATTAAATCCTTTGGTGATTGATAGTTATATAATAAAGTATTATTGCTTTGCTATATCTTTTTATGGTTGATAAAGGACATAACCTCATTAATGATAAAAAATGATGATTACCACTATTTATCGAATATTGTTTTAGTCATTTATTATTTCTTGTATGGATTTATCAAACAAAACAACTTTAAGAGTTTATATTCTATCCTTACCTTAAAACAATGGTTAATAAATATAATATGCTTAATAAGGACATGAATTTGTGCCATCAAGTCTTTAGAGTGGCTGGTAATTTTTTTTGAAAGTTTTGTTTACTTAACTCTATAGGATGTTTGACTCTTTTATGATATAAATGTATATATTGGCTTTATATTACAAATGTATTTCAATTTTAAACCTTAAAATATCCATAATATTTTATTGTAAATCTAGGGTAGTGTTACTATATTTTGTATTTTTTTTATTATGGTAGAAGGGGTTTTAAGGTCCCCAAACCCATACATTAGGCTATAAACAAATTTTCAATAGACCCAATAACCTATTCAAAAGGAAATAAAAAACATCGACTGAACCATAATATTCTACAAGACAAAACTAAGACAACACACTAACAACCAATTGAAATTAAAACACTACCACAAAACCAAACCAACCAAAGATAGAAACACCATAAACATAGAATTACTACACACAATCTAGGTACTACAGAAAGTCCAGTGCCTCCTTGGACCCAATGGAGCTCAACTTACTATGAGTGTCTTCAAGGAAAGTCCCTACTATGAGAGGACCTCCACATGAACATAACTAGATGTGTTATTATGATAGAAGATTTAGAATGGAGACCATCTAACCTATTCTCAACTTATCACTCTAACAAGTATTCTTCCTTCCTTTCCTTATTAATTAATTTCATGAGAGCAGAAGGAAAGTAAATTTTCCAACCGTGTAATCCTTGAAGCTCCACTCCCAAGTTTACTATGCAGACTACAACTTGATTGTCTTCCCAATAAATATGCTAGATCTTGACCTATTCAATATTCTCTAGGTTTAATCTACTCTCCATGATCTTACAATTATCCATATTGCTTCATGCTCCTTTTTAATTGCCTTGATGATGTTAAGGGAGTCCCCTTCTATTATCACCTTCCTAGCTCCTAATTGAAGTACATATTTAGTTCCCAACATTAAGGCCTTGGCCTCTACAAAATGGTTCGATTGCTTGCCCAAAGGCTCAACAAAGGCTAGCATAATAGTCCTAGTCAAATCATGAAGAACACCTCTAGTTCCAGCCATCTTAGGATTACCCTTAGTGGCTCCATAAAAATTTAATTTGATCCAATCTATTGGGGGGATCCCAAAAAACCTCAATCATAGATTGTTTCTCACAAATAGGGGGTAAAATATATTTCCTAGGATTTAAAAATATTATGTTCCTATGCATAAACTAGCTCTTTGTGGTTTTTAAAGACCTTCCAATTCTCTACTAGCACACTCCTAATGCGGGTAACAATTGATCTTACATCCCTTTTTCTATCCTTAAAAATTTAGTTGTTGTGCTCACACCATATCTCCCAAAGGAAGTGGAGGCATAATCACCAAAGGAGGTGTTGAGTGATACATCTACCCAGTTGCAAACATACACCAACGGTTAGGACAAGATGTCCTCTCTTGAAAGGGATTCTTGATTCCCCCAAGGTTCGGGTAAGGTTATTCAAAATATAAAGAGGAAATTAAAGAAAGTATGTTAGAATGGTCAGGGCCACAACTAATTGTTATTTAATTCTAATTTTAGGGTCTGATTTAAGCATTAATCTACTACAATTATCAAATAAATTATCTTAATATTTAACAAATTTCATAGTAAGTTGCATATAAAAACAATATTCTAGGCTTGTTACCTTGTGATTATAATATTTAAACACATTTAAAGAGATATTCTAAAACTTAAGATAGTAAAGTGTATATTCATGAAAGAGAAGCTTCAAAATATCAAGCTAAACTACTCTAATCTAATCAATTATCAAATAAAATCAAAAGGAAGGGTTAGATAAAGAAAGAAAACAAGCCATTGTAATCTTGAAGCCTTGCAAGGAATCTGTTGAAGCAACAAACTTTGAATCAAACTGGTGTTAACTTGATCAACAATCACATAATCTAAAACTAAGATGGTGCCATATTCAAATGGGAAAAGAAAAAAATACTAGAATGGACTCAAATGTAACCACCATCAACATGCACAAATTACACCAAGAATTCTAATATCTTGCATTAATAAATATGTTCAATGATTACAATCTCATAATTGCTTGCTATAGGTGATTGCAAATACAACTCTCCAAGTACAATGTCAGGGGTGCAAATATCCACCAACTACCAAAGAAAAAAACTCTAAAAATCTATCTCTAATAGCCAAAAATGACGACCCTTTGGAATGAGGTCTCAATGGCTATTTATAGCCATACAATTCAAATTTCTTTAATGTTGACAACTATACAGGTGAATTGTTGACCACAAAAAAATATGAGGTGTCTAATTGGAAATTTTCTTGTTTTTGATCTTTAATTATAGCCATGGATCTTCTAACCACTTTAGTAGTGTATCCATGAAGCTAAATGGGTAGTTGAATTGTCACATTCTAGGTGGTTTGAAATTAGGTCTAGGTTTAGTGTATTTTTATTTTTTTCCTTGGGTCTCTTTTTGTTCCCTTTCGATTCTCGCTTTCTGGTTCAATTACCTACAACATAGAAGAAAAGCATATATTACTTCAAAATTTATGTTTGGTCATTTTAATATGGATGTTTTAATTATTTAAAATATTATTTCCTTTATTTGGCTGTCCAGTTTTTATGGCCACCACATTATTCTATGTTGTCCGCCCCAAAATCCGTCACACAGATCTCTGTGTAGTCCGCCCCTATAACCACCAAGCCACGATCATTTTAAACCTTTTACGCTACTAAAAGCACCAGGAAAGGGACAAGCATTCATTATGGTAAGGCCCGAGATTTGAACCTTATTATTATTGTTATAGATACTAAGGTTTATGATTATTAAATTTTGTTTTTTGGGTTACATAGGAGATTTGGTCACAACCACACTATTTTTAGTAACTGAAAATAGTAACTGACAAGCGTAGGGTTCAAAACAAAAGGGCTTCTCCAACAAAACCTATTCCACCTCATTATTATTGACCCAACATGAAGGGGACCATCAATCGCTTAGGATTCATATCGTCATCATTGGTTTGGCATGCACTTAGAGGATTTAGATCATACTACTATTATTAAATTTTATTAATTATTTTCTAAGGTTTAATCTCTTTTAATTTTAGGTTCAAGTTATTAGGTTTAATAGTAATATTCTATTTTAATTTATTTTTAATGCCAAAGTATTAAAATTAATACTAACGTTTTCGTTATTAGTTAAAATCCAAAGCTTTATGGTTATAAAAAAAATGAAAAAATGAGAGGCTCAAATTGGACGGGCAGATATGAGAATTTGAATGGATGGGCGAAATTATTACCAACAATGATTAAATAAAATGCGACCGCACGATAAAACCCTTATTAAAATTATCTCAAAATCGTGTTGACATTTTTTTTGCGAACGAATTTGACCATTTTGACCCTGATTGTGGGATTCTCACTTTTCTTCACCTTGACTTGAAACTGTGATCACTTTTTAAGTTTGGGTACGTTTGATTAGTTTGATAATAGTTTTGAGAAAATCCACAACCGTGATCGTAGTCCAAAATTCAAGCTTTTAGTTGAAATTTTTTTACCATGACTTTGATATGGCTCGTAGTCGTGATTGAAACTTGGCAAATTATAGAATTGACCATTTTTTACCACAACATTGGGATGGCTTGCAACCGTGGACTATGTTATTTGCAAAATTTCCAAGTCTTCTACTTTCTCAAATGTTTTTTTTTTCCTTTTTTTTTTTATATATTTCTTTGGATCTTTGCACGAAATCAGGATTACGTCACCCTAAGATAAACTTCGTCTTTGGGTATTCCATTTTGAGTGCTTTCACTTGCACAGTCTAGGGCTTGGCTTAGAAATGATTTTAATTACTGGAATGGACTTTGGTTGCTCAAAAATGATTTCTAAATTCCAAAAAAATAATTCCTTTGATTATTCCAAAATAAATTCTCAAAGCTAGAAATGAAATCTTATTGCCCTAAAATGAATTTTCATTGCCTAGGAATGAGATTTGGTCCTTTAAAAAGTTATTATTGATCACCTAAAATGATTTTAAAGTGCCCTAAAATATTAAGTTCAAGGCTAAAGATTAAGCTTTAATTATTCTAAATAATTAAAATTATTGCCTAAGGTTTTCTTCTAGGAAAAGAGTGAAGTGGAATGCTTTAGAATAATTTAAGCAAAAGACTCAAATTATTTTAAAAATGGATGGTAGGAATTATCTTCGATGACGGGAAAATAAAATATGACCCTATGATCTAGTTGGCTAAACCCTTATCTCAAAACCATGCTTAAATTTTTTTATCTAAGCACTTTTGACGATTTTGACCATAACATTGAACTTTTTCCTTTTTTCACTTTGTCTTAAAATTGTGATTGCCTTTTTAAGTTTGGGTTTGTTTGACCATTTTAACCGTGGCTTTGATATGGATCACGGTTTTGATCAAAATTTACAATTTGCCCTTGTTGATTAATTTGACCATGACTTTGATATGACTCACACCCGTGAAGTGAAATCTGGAATCTAAGCTTGTTGACTCCTTTGGTCGCAACTTTGAGATAGCTATTCGTTGTGATTGAATTTGCTAAATTATTAAGTTGAACAATTTTGACTGTGACTTTGAGCAAGCTCACGATTTCAGGTAATCTTATGGTTGTGGTTCATTTTTTATTTATACCTTCATTGATCATTTCAATATCATTGTCAGGTTATCGTAAATTAATCCAATTTCAATGCTTTTGTTTGCCCAATTTGATCATGATTTTGAGCAAGCTCGCGATCGTGATGCATTTTGATTTAGGCCCACCTTGAATATGTTGACCATAGATTTGAGACATCTCATGGCTTTGAATCACATAAAATGGATCTCTCTAGCAAAAGTTATGTTGATTTTAGGTTTATAGCTAACAAAAATGGTAGAATTTAAAAAACCCTAAAATCAGCTTAAAATGAAATCACATCAAATGGAGATTTATTAGCTAACAAAAATCTTGATATTTTTCCATTAAGATTTGAATCACATCAAACAGAGCTCTCTAGCAAAACTTATGGTCATTTTAGGTTTACAACTAACAAAAATGGTAGAATTCTAAAAACCCTAAAAGTAGCTTAAAAATAGAATTTTCCAAACCTTGAAAAGCAATTGAAATTTAATCCTTTCTAAAATATTCAATGCAAGCAAGTTTAAAAACTTATTCAATGCGAGAAAATGTAAAACATGTGTGTTGGAAAATTTAAAACCTTGGTGTGGGCAAAAAAATGTTCAAGTGGGTCCCCAATTGGAGTGAGTTTTACAATGGCAACAACAGGAGGTTGAACCATTTAGATTTAAATGGGGAGGACCATTGAAGGTAAACATCCACCATGTTTTTTGGGAGGGCCCAAGAGATTCTAAACCTAGAAAGAAGAAAACTTAAAACTTCATGAGAAAAATTATAGCCAAGAAAAAGGTGGTATACTGATTCCAATTCCTTTTCACATAGGGCACATCTATTGACGAGATTGAACTCTCTTTTAACTAAATTGTCTATGGTCAAAATTTTATTTTGCACCACAAGCCAAAAGAAAATGGTGATTTTGGAAATTAGGTTCTTGATCCATATCTTATTCATAGGGAGCCACCCCAAACTCTATCAATCAGTGAGTACCCAATATTAATAGTGTAGAGGCCCTTGCTATCCTTAATCCATATCAAATCATAATTACTTCTAGCAAGGTTAATAGGAAAGACCCTCATCAAGTCTGCAAGTGCCTTTTGAGAGACTTGGTAGATTCAGACTTTTCCAATGCTAGCTAACATCTCTAAAGACAAGAAGATATTTGAATTTGCTTCTGATGGATTTTGATAATCATTGTCTAAGAGGGAGCAACAAAGAATCACATTCAAGAGAGGAATCAATCAGCCAAGCATCTTTTCAAAAATCTACTTTTTCACCATTTTCTATATGCCATTTGATCCCTTTTCTCAATAGGGATTTGTAGTTTAGCAAGTTCTAGAAAGAAGAGCCTCTAGGGTGGATCTCTAAGTTGAGGAAGTCTTGATTATCATGCATATACTTAGCCTTAAGAATTTTAACCCAACATAATTGGTCATTCTTCAATAGCTTCCATCCCATTTTACCAATCAGAGCCTCATTCATCATTTTTAAATGCTTGAAGCCTAGACCCCCAAAATTCCTTTTGGAATAGACTTGGTTCTAGGCCACAAGTGGTAGTCTCTTCTTTTCCTATGATCCATACCATAGGAAGTACCTTTGGATTTGTTCCAATCTATTCTTGATCTTGGTTGGGAGTTTAAAATATAACATGAAGTATATTTGAATATATTAAAGGGTGGACTAAACCAATTAGGCTTTCCTAGCATAGCTTATTAGGCAACCCATCCAACCTATAAATTTCTTGGAGAAACAATCAATAATCAAGTTCTACATATAGCCTTCATTCATACCTTGAAAATTGACATTCCTAAATAAGAAGTTGTAAGGTCCCTACACAGGAAAAAAATTGTGAGATGCTTCATTACTTGACCTTAGGAGTATTGATAAAGTAAATTTTTCTCTTAGAAAAATCAACTTTTTGCCCTACTTCCTCTTCATATTTATTCAAATGATTTTTATTTCACATGCTTGGGGAATAGAATATTTAGAGATAATTATTGTGTCATCAACAAACTATTGATAAGACACTAGATCAGCAATTGAGGCTATCTTAAAACCCTCTAACTAGCCATTGGATACTATTGAAGAGATGCTCCAATCAAGTGCTTCTGCTAATATTATGAACAAATAGGGTGACAAAGGGTCACCTTGTCTCAAGCCCCTCTTGCTTCCAAAGTAGCCTATTGTTACACCATTAACCAACATAGAAAAATTGGTTGTGGAGATGCACATACTAACCAGAGCCATCCATTCTTGATTAAACCCAAATTTATACAAGATCTTAGCCAAAAAATCCTAGGAGATCTGGTTGTAGGCCTTGTTCATGTCAAGCTTAAGTAGCATACTAGCCTCCTCACTTCTATCCATCAAGTGGATTACCTCATGGATGGTGATGATCCCATCTAAAATTGCCTACCTCTTACAAAACCACCCTGGTTAACATAAATTATGAAAGGAATAACAACTTTGAGTAGATTAGCAATGGAATTTTTTAGGACTCTAAGAAGACTATTACACATGTTGATGGGGTGACACTGCATGAAGCCTCTTACACCAACTAATTTGAGAATCAAGACCAAAAATATGGAGTTAAAATATAAGGGGATATGGTAGGTTATTTATGCTTCTTGAATGGCATCCACCATATTAGGCCCTAAAATATGCCAAATTTTTTGAAATAAGGCTATCAGGAAGTTGTCTAGCCCTGAAGCCTTGTACCCCCTAAATTGAACACAAACTTTTTTATTTCCTCCTTTGTGAAGGATTTGAGGAGGTAAAATTTAAGGTTTTCAATTATTAGTGTAGTAATGACTCTCAAAATAGAGTCCTCTTCAATTGGGTGTTCAATATCTAACTCTCCCAAAATATCCTTAAAGTACTCCACAACTTCTCTAATCTCATCAAGATTATCCAAAGGGAGCCATCTCTTTTAAAAATTTCTCTAATCTTGTTGTAGATTCGATGAGAGAGGGTAGAGATATGAAAGAAATTAATATTTTGGTCCTCCTCCTTCAACCATTTAATTCTATATTTTTAACACCAATACGTTTCCTCACAATCCAAGATATTATGGTACTCTGAGATCAATTCCCTCTCTTTCATTTCTAATTTTATTTGTGATTGATCCTTTTGTAATTTTTTTATTCTATATCATGAATCTCAACTCTTAATTCTTATTTATTTTTTAATAGGTTACCAAAAGTGTTCTTATTCTAGGCCTTCATGTTTTGCTTTATATGTCTCAATTTGTTGTCAATTTGGCTCAATTTGGGACCTTCAAAGAATTTTATCCATGATTCTTCAATATTTGAAGATAAATATTCATGTTTGAACCACGTCAATTCAAACCTGAATGGGCTATTATATTTTCTCTTATCTTTAACTACCTCCCAAACTATTGGGTTGTGATCAGAGCCAATTTTGGGTAAGGTCATGAGCGAGGAATCACCAAATATTGTGAAACCCTCTTAGGAGACCAGAAACTTATCAAGTCAAATTTGGATCAACCAGTCTCCCAACTACCTATTACTCCATGTATAGTAAAATATTATTAGGTCAATATGTTGGAAATTTTGAGGAGTATTTGTTGTCATTGATGTCAAAAGCATTTTTGTGCTATGTTCATCATCCTTGAGGATATTAAATGCTTCCTCCAAAAGCAAGAAGATATTGAAAAGCAATAGGTTATAATATTAATTTTAAATATTATATACGCAAGAGGGCTCAAAGAATGAAGATCCAAGGAAGGAGAAACAAGTTCAAATTAAATAATAATATTTTATTATTATTATTTCGGATAAAAAATCGAGTTGAAGAAGATCAAGGACCAAGGTGAAAAAGACCCACAAGCAGATTTGATTTAAATTAAAATATTTTAATCTTTGATTAAAGTTTTAATTTAAATATTAATTTAATATTTAAAATAGTATTCGAATTCAAATTAAAATTTGAATACTCGTTGATGTTGGAATATGCTATGGTTTGCATATAAATAATGCCAAAGTTTGGCATTTAAAAGATGATCCATGTGATTGATTATTGGCTCATGCAAAAGAGAGAAAAGCTTGCATTTTCGCATGTGTGTTTGAGCATAGAAAACAACAAGACTTCATGGCTTATGAAAACCACTTGAAGCCCCTCATAGCTGAGTTGGCAACCAAGGGCTGCGTTAGACGCGTTCGGGAATGCTAGGCACAGGTTCAAACCTTGCGCACGCTATTTTTATGAAGGGAAGTTCGTATTGTGTTTGCATCATTCAAGGAAGGGAATTCAAACGTACATTTATGCCTTTTTGGCTCTTGTGGAGCCACACAGCCCAGTTGGTGGGAATGAGCACTGCAGAAGCGCTTGGGGGAGAGCCATCGGTTGCTCGAGTCCCGCCAAGGCCTTTTGGGTAGCATAATAGAGGTATGCACATTATTTGGGTTGAAAAAAAAATAAAAAGGGAAAAATATTTTTTTTCCAAAGGTTTATTTTGATTAAGGTTTTTGCATAATTAATTTGGATTATAATTCGTTTTGGGGGAGTCAAAAGGGGAATGCAAAATTTTAATTTATGAGTTGAATTTTTAAGTGATTAAGGAGTTATAAGGTAATAAGGAAATTTATTATTTTTGAGATTGAAGGTTGTTGAATATTATTCTTAAGTTGGATATTATAAGGTGTATTTGAGTGTTATTTTTTTGTATTACGAAATATTTTGAAGAAGTGTTAGAGTGATATTTTTGTCATCTAACCTTTGTGCTTGGCAAGGAAAGTGGTTATAATTGAGACAGGTTTTTAAGGGAACTTCTTCATCAAACAAAAAGGTATGGGCACATATTTCTTGTGAGTGATTGTTGGATGTTGTGAATGCTAAGTTGGAGTGAAAATGATTGTTTGGTAAGCATTGTTGAGTTTGGCTTTTTGTATTAATGCTGCAAGGTTTTCTGGAATAAAGGTTGAAGATAGAAACCTTGTTTGATAAGAATTTTTGGAAACATTGGTTGAACCTTTATGTGCATGACTAGGGTTTGTGAAAGAACATGAGTATCATTGTTATTTAAATTTGTGAACTATCTTGAACTAGGGTTTGTGAAAGAACATTGGTAACATTGTTATGTGAAGTTGTGAACTATCTTGAATTATGGTTTGCAAGATCATGAGTATCATTGTTATGTGAGATTGGTTAACAAGCATTGTTGGAAATATTTGAGTGAATGTTTATATACTTGGACTAGGGTTTGTAATCAAGGAGTATTTATTTGAGTGATTGATTTAGAGGAGTTGATTGAGCCTAGTAAATTGAAAGTGTTGAAGTGATAGTTCAAATTCTGTGAAACAAATTGTTCTATATTCTAATTTGATTTAAGAAAGATATTGGAAGTGATTAAGCATTGTGATGAGTGTGAAGCATATTAAGTCTCTAAAAATTCTCTATATGTTTCCCAACTACCTATTACTCCATGTATAGTAAAATATTCTTAGGTCAATATGTTGGAAATTTTGAGGAGTATTTATTGTCATTGATGTCAAAAGCATTTTTGTGCTATGTTCATCATCCTTGAGGATATTAAATGTTTCCTCCAAAAGCAAGAAGATATTGAAAAGAAATAGGTTATAATATTAATTTTAAATATTATATACCCAAGAGGGCTCAAAGAATGAAGATCCAAGGAAGGAGAAGCAAGTTCAAATTAAATAATAATATTTTATTATTATTATTTCAGATCAAAAATCGAGTTGAAGAAGATCAAGGACCAAGGTGAAAAAGAACCACAAGCAAATTTGATTTAAATTAAAATATTTTAATCTTTGATTAAAATTTTAATTTAAATAATGATGCGTGCTAAGGTTTAATTTAAATATTCATTTAATATTTAAAATTAGTATTCGAATTCAAATTAAAATTTGAATATTCGTTTATGTTGGAATATGCTATGGTTTGCATATAAATAATGCCAAAGTTTGGCATTTGAAAGATGATCCATGCGATTGATTATTGGCTCATGCAAAAGAGAGAAAGGCTTTCATTTTTGCATGTGTGTTTGAGCATAGAAAAGGACAAGACTTCATGGCCTCTGAAAACCATTTGAAGCCCCTCATAGCTGAGTTGGCAACCAAGGGCTGCGTTAAACGCGTTCGGGAAAGCCAGGCGCAGGTGCAAACCTTGCGCACGCTATTTTTTTTAAGGGAAGTTCATGTTGTGTTTGCATCATTCGAGGAAGGGAATCAAAGGCATATTTGTGCCTTTTTGGCTCTTGTGGAGCCACACTGCCCAGTTGGTGGGCATGAGCACTGCAGAAGAGCTCGGGTGTGAGCCATCGGTGGCTCGAATCCTGCCAAGGCCTTTTGGGCAGCATAATAGAGGTATGCGCATTATTTGGGTTGACTTGGCTTGAAAAAAAAATAAAAAGGGAAATTTTTTTTTTTTCTAAAGGTATATTTTGATTAAGGTTTGTGCATAATTAATTTGGATTATAATTTGTTTAGGGGAGTCAAAAGGGGAATGTAAAATTTTAATTTATGAGTTGAATTTTTAAGTGATTAAGGAGTTATAAGGTAGTAAGGAAATTTATTATTTTTGAGATTGAAGGTTGTTGAATATTATTCTTAATTTGGATATTATAAGGTGTATTTGAGTGTTATTTTTTTTGTATTAAGAAATATTTTGAAGAAGTGTTAGAGTGATATTTTTGTCATCTAACCTTTGTGCTTGGTAAGGAAAGTGGTTATAATTGAGACAGGTTTTTAAGGGCACTTCTTTATAAAACAAAAAGGTATGGGTGCATCTTTATTGTGAGTGATTATTAGATGTTGTGAATGCTAAGTTGGAGTGAAAATGATTGTTTGGTAAGCATTGTTGAGTTTGGCTTTTTGTATTAATGCTGCAAGGTTTTCTGGAATAAAGGTTGAAGATAGAAACCTTGTTTGATAAGAATTTTTGGAAACATTGGTTGAACCTTTATGTGCATGACTAGGGTTTGTGAAAGAACATGAGTATCATTGTTATTTAAATTTGTGAACTATCTTGAACTAGGGTTTGTGAAAGAACATGGGTATCATTGTTATGTGAAGTTGTGAACTATCTTGAATTAGGGTTTGAAAGATCATGAGTATCATTGTTATGTGAAATTGGTTAACAAGCATTGTTGGAAATATTTGAGTGAATGTTTATATACTTGGACTAGGTTTTGTAATCAAGGAGTATTTATTTGAGTGATTGATTTAGAGGAGTTGATTGAGCCTAGTAAATTGAAAGTGTTGAAGTGATAGTTCAAATTCTGTGAAACAAATTGTTCTATATTCTAATTTGATTTAAGAAATATATTGGAAGTGATTAAGCATTGTGATGAGTGTGAAGCATATTGAGTCTCTAACAATTCTCTATATGTTTCCCAACTACCTATTACTCCATGTATAGTAAAATATTCTTAGGTCAATATTTTGGACATTTTGAGGAGTATTTGTTGTCATTTATGTCAAAAGCATTTTTGTGTTATGTTCATCGTCCTTGAGGATATTAAATGTTTCCTCCAAAAGCAAGAAGATATTGAAAAGCAATAGGTTATAATATTTATTTTTAAATATTATATACCCAAGAGGGCTCAAAGAATGAAGATCCAAGGAAGGAGAAGCAAGTTCAAATTAAATAATAATATTTTATTATTATTATTTCGGATCAAAAATCGAGTTGAAGAAGATCAAGGACCAAGGTGAAAAAGACCCACAAGCAGATTTAATTTAAATTAAAATATTTTAATCTTTGATTAAGATTTTAATTTAAATAATGATGGGTGATAAGGTTTAATTTAAATATTCATTTAATATTTAAAATTAATATTCGAATTCAAATTAAAATTTGAATACTCGTTGATGTTGGAATATGCTATGGTTTGCATATAAATAATGCCAAATTTTGGCATTTGAAAGATGATCCATGCGATTGATTATTGGCTCATGCAAAAGAGAGAAAGGCTTGCATTTTTGCATGTGTGTTTGAGCATAGAAAAGGACAAGACTTCATGGCCTCTGAAAACCACTTGAAGCCCCTCATAACTGAGTTGGCAACCAAGGGCTATGTTAGACGCGTTCGAGAATGCCAGGCACAGGTTCAAACCTTACGCATGCCATTTTTTCGAAGGGAAGATCATGTTGTGTTTGCATCATTCGAGGAAGGGAAGTCAAAGGCACATTTGTGCCTTTTTGGCTCTTGTGGAGCCATGCAGCCCAGTTGGTGGGCGTGAGCGCTGCAGAAGCACTTGGGGAAGAGCCATCAGTGGCTCAAATCCCGCCAAGACCTTTTGGGAAGCATAATAGAGGTATGCGCATTATTTGGGTTGACTTAGCTTGAAAAAAAAATAAAAAGAGAAAAATATATTTTTTTCCAAAGGTTTATTTTGATTAAGGTTTTTGCATAATTAATTTGGATTATAATTTGTTTATGGGAGTCAAAAGGGGAATGCAAAATTTTAATTTATGAGTTGAATTTTTAAGTGATTAAGGAGTTATAAGGTAGTAAGGAAATTTATTATTTTTGAGATTGAAGGTTGTTGAATATTATTCTTAAGTTGGATATTATAAGGTGTATTTGAGTGTTATTTTTTTTTGTATTAAGAAATATTTTGAAGAAGTGTTAGAGTGATATTTTTGTTATCTAACCTTTGTGCTTGGCAAGGAAAGTAGTTATAATTGAGACAGATTTTCAAGGGCACTTCTTCATCAAACAAAAAGGTATGGGCACATCTTTCTTGTGAGTGATTGTTGGATGTTTTGAATGCTAAGTTGGAGTGAAAATGATTGTTTGGTAAGCATTGTTGAGTTTGGCTTTTTGTATTAATGCTGCAAGGTTTTCTGGAATAAAAGTTGAAGATAGAAACCTTGTTTGATAAGAATTTTTGGAAACATTGGTTGAACCTTTATGTGCATGACTAGGGTTTGTGAAAGAACATGAGTATCATTGTTATTTAAATTTGTGAACTATCTTGAACTAGGGTTTGTGAAAGAACATGAGTATCATTATTATGTGAAGTTGTGAACTATCTTGAATTAGGGTTTGCAAGATCATGAGTATCATTGTTATGTGATATTGGTTAACAAGCATTGTTGGAAATATTTGAGTGAATGTTTATATACTTGGACTAGGGTTTGTAATCAAGGATTATTTATTTGAGTGATTGATTTAGAGGAGTTGATTGAGGCTAGTAAATTGAAAGTGTTGAAGTGATAGTTCAAATTCTGTGAAACAAATTGTTCTATATTCTAATTTGATTTAAGAAAGATATTGGAAGTGATTAAGCATTGTGATGAGTGTGAATCATATTGAGTCTCTAACAATTCTCTATATGTTTCTATGATATTGGAAAAGTTCTAGTTAGGAAATTTTGAATAGATTTGAGGTAAGTCTTGGTGAAGACTTGTTGAGCAGATTGAACAAGTTCTAGTGAGGACTTGTGGAGTAGAGTTGAGGTAAGTCTTGGTGAAGACTTGTGGACAGATTAGTGTGAGCTTTTGTGGAAGCTTACAATACAGATTTGAGGATAGATTTGTGCTAGACCAAAGTACTATGTTTAGTGCATATTTGAGGATAAATATTGAGCAGATTTATGCTAGATCGAAGGATTGTGTTTAGTGCAGATTTGAGGACAAATATTGAGCATATTTGTGCTAGATTGAAGGACTATGTTTAGTACATATTTTAGGATAGATATTGAGCAGATTTGTGCTAGACCGAAGGACTATGTTTAGTGCAGATTTGAGGACATATATTGAGCAGATTTGTGCTAGACCGAAGGACTGTGTTTAATGTAGATTTGAGACAAAGCTAAGAGAAAGCTTTGGAGGTGATAGAGTATATAGGATGACAGTCTCCAATGGATAGAGGTCCATTAGCTAGAGCAGTGAAGATAGGTATTCTGAGTGGGGATAGGAATCTTCAGTGGATAGAGATCCATAAGCCAATGTAGTGGAGGCAACAGTTCTTCTAGAAGATCACTAGCTAGATCTAAGGAGAAATAGTTCTCCTATGGATAGATATCCATAAACTTGATTAGGGAATTGGTGTCTCCTTTGGACATAGGTCCATAAAAATTGTAATAGGGAAAGGTTTCCCAAGAGATTTGATTGAGAAAATTCTAGTGAAATATTTTCTTCGTGGAGTAGCGCACATTAAGTGAACCACGTTAAATTGGTGTCTTTATTGTGTGTTATTATTTGTGCATTGCTTTGGTTACTATTTTTGATATTGCCATTGATAGTATTGAATAATAGTGTTTGGGAAAGAAAAGTAAAAAGTGATCTTATACTGTTCACCCCCCTCTCAGTATAAGCTTGTGTTCTTCACAATATCCATGAGATCATTGGAATTACAAATGATTGAAAGTCCTACATATAGGAGATCCCCTTTCTTATCGAAAGGATTAAGAGGGGTGTTAAAATCCACTACTAAAATACATGGAATACCTCTAAAAGTGAATCTCATTTGGCTCAAGTTCTCCCAAAGTAGCCTTCTTCCATATGATGTTTTACGAGCATAAACATTCATTAGAAACCAATTTTTCTCTAACTCATTTTTATGGAAAAACAAGGTTATAAACCATCTAGAATTGATATCTTTCCTCTATATAGTTTTTGTTCTAAATACAAATAAGGCCCCCAGATGAACCCTCTACTGCACTAAAAACTACTTTTGCATCTCTCTAGATGATGTTTTTAGTTCTTTATACCTTATTATCATCAAGCTTAGTTTCCTAAAGAAGAACCATACCTGGGTTATGGTCCCTTCTATAGATTTTATATCATTAATCGATTGTCCAATACCCTTATTATAGCATGATAATATTGATTTGAAATCCATAGACTCATTGGCTAAGGGATGGTCCAAAGCAAAAGTATCATGAATAAATTGGAGATGTGATTTGAAGGGACCATTTTTTGCAACTTAAATACCTTTTATTTTTCCTTTCATTTTTGCTTTTGAGAAAGCTTTCGGTAATGTCTTTGCAAGAATAATAAATAGATAAGGATATAGTGATCACCTTGACAGATTCCATGAGATGACTTAAAGTAATGAGTAGAAAAACTGTTGATCAAATTATAATATTCCATAGTGATATAACATCTTATCCATTGATATAAACCTTAATCAAAACCCATTTTTTTGAGAATATCATGTATAAAATTCCATAAAACCCTATCATATGCATTGTTTATATCTAATTTCATAACTATACCTATTTTTTTTCATGGAATGAAGAGAATGCATGACCTCCCATGTAATGATTACATAATAAATAATTTGTTTTCTACAAACAAAACTACCTTGATCCTTTGAGATAACTCAATATACAATGTTTTTCAACCTTTTTGCCATAATTTTTGAAATGATCTAATAATTCATATTACAAAGGCTTATTAAGTGAAACTTATCAAAATATTTTGTTGTCTTTCCTGGAAATCAATGTAATAAAAGTTACATTGATCTCACTTATTGTAGCCTTCATTTTCTAGGCCTCTTAAAACACAACCAACATATCATTCTTTAATATATCCTAATTTTTTTGAAAGAAAATGATAAGAAATCTAACCGGATAGGTGCCTTGTTAGGATGGAAAGAGAAAATTTCTTCATGTAACTCCTCCATAGATATCTTCTTCATCAAGCTTTCATTTTTTCTTGTGTGATAATTAATGGAAAATGTTACAAAATCATTGTGCCTCCTTGTCTTACCCATTACCTTAAAAAATACTTTTGAAATAATAAATTTTTTCCTTTCTAATATCTTCTACTTCCTAAATAATTTTTCCATCTAGTATTAAAATATTTTTTATGTGACAAGCAGAAGAAATTATTCTTGTTGTAGCATGAAAATATTTGGTATTTATATCTCCTTCATTGAGTCATTTCTCCCTAGATTTTTGGAACCAATATGACTCCTTTTTTAATACATTATGATAATTAGGAAGTAATTATTTTTTATTCATATAAGAATCTTGATTCGTTCCATTAATTTTGAATATATCTTGTAAATGTTATAGTTTGGATTCAATTTCCTTATTTTATCTAAAAATGTTACAAAAATATTTGGCATTCCAAATCTTCATTTGCTCTTTTAGATATTTCATCTTTTAAATAAACTTGTACATACACGATCCTTTAAAATTTGCTTCAACCCATCATAACATGACCATCTAGAAGAAAATAGTGTCTTGGAGACACAGACTAGAAGCAAAATGACTTTGGATGACCATTATTATCTAAATCACAAGTTAATGGAATAGGTTTGTAATTTGATCCTACTCACATTAAAATATTTGAAGACGTTGTATATCTCTGGTGTAATGACCCCAATTCCAAGACCAACCAACCTAAGGGATTTTTTTTGTGTCTATTGTTTATTATGATCATTAGCTCATAAGTGATTGAAATTATCTTCGTTGTTAGAGTAATATTCCATTCTTTGGGATATTTACCCTTTTACTCCACTAGGTAAAATAGGTAGTATATTGCATTATACTACATAGGTAGATTATTACATTTACTTTTTACTACTTACCATAGAGATATTTATTGTGCTAAATATCTACTGGTAAACCTAGGTTAGTATATAAAATATCCTAGGTTAGATATTTTAGATTAGTAGTTAGTTCATACTTCTCTACCTAGGTTAGCTGTTAGCACACTACTCTCCTGACGCGTTATGTTAGCATTATTTGTGCTAATATAGTTTGTTTGTAAACTATATAATGCTTAGACCTTTCTAAGCTAATGTTAATGCATATTTTATTTATCAAATCATTTATCTTACCTTTCACTTACTAACATTGGCATCAGAGCCAGAGGGAGGAAGTGTTGGAGATCTCGTTCCAAGTGGAGAAGACGAGAGACAATCTCGTTCCATTGGAGAAGGTGAGGAAGCGCTTGAGAATACAGATCTCAATATCGCGCTTGAGAATACAGATCTCAATATCGCGCTTGAGAATACATATCTCAATATCGTTCCACTGGAGAAGGCATTGTGAAGGGTTTGATTTGATTTGTTATGCAATTCATTATTTATCATTTCCTAAGTTTGGGTTTGATTTTTTTTGCCTTACCTTACTCGGGCCCACAAAGATCGAGCAGGCAGGCATTTGAGGTGGCTCAGCCACATCAGGCGAGCCCGCCCATAGGAGGCCACCAGAGCTAGGCCTCCATCAACAAGTTGCTCGACCGACCATCGAAGCTAGGCTCTGACAATCGGAGACCCATAACCGGCGACTGACTAGCCCACCGAGGAGGGTAGGAGCACCCTCCCGTGGGACCAGCTTCGATGAAAGATGTCCCATAATCGATGACCGGTCGACCCACCGAGGAGGATAGGAGCACCCTCCCGTGGGACCGACATAATGATTGGGTCCAACACCGTGATCTATGAGGGTAGGAGCGTCGTTCGATATTCGATGATCGAACCGGCATGACTCCCTAAGACCAACACACTCTGACAGGGTAGGAGCACCCAGTCAGCTACTAGACGAGGACCTGGGCAAGAGCTCCCTAAAACAAATCCCAAGGACAACCATCTAAAATAAACACATGGTAGAAGACACCTGGCTCTGACATGGCAACTCACTAGAAGCTGAGGGGAAGCTAACATGATGTGAGATACCGAGGTGTTAGCCACGTGGACCTGACAATTGGCACAGTCGCGAAGCGTGGCATGCATTGATTGGGTCTTACGAGGCATTGACTGGATGTGCGGGGTCTCGGGTGCACATACGTGGCAGGATGCTATTGGTTGGTTTGTTTAGAAAAATGGTGGTGAGGAGGTCTGATTTCCCGAATGCAATCACTTCTTCATTCACGCGTTCGTAATTTTAAATAGGCATTATGCACCCAACAGGGTGCATGTGGGATTTTTAATCCCAAGCCTTTTGAAAAGGCTTTAATTTTTTCTGCCTTACGGTGGATCACGCCTTCAAGAAAGAGGCGCCTCCCTTCAATACCTATCGGGCTAGCTAGCCCAACCGATGGAGGGGCCTTTGTGCAGTCATTGCCCGACTGGAGGTTGGGAGTTCGACTCCCGTCGGAGCCACCCAAAGCAATATATTTTGCTTCAAACCAAACACAAAAGGGTGGGGCTGCGGTGAACCATGGTAAGAATTTTTTTAAAAATAAATTTCATTTTTTTTATAATGTTTTTTTTTAATTATTTGATTAGTAATAATTATTAATAATTTAATTAACATTGTACTAAATCATTTTTTTTTCTCCAAATTTAGATGATTTTTTTTAACAATGTTATTTTATTATTAATACATTTATGCTAATCTTAATTAGAAAATTGCATTAAAATTGAAATTTAAAGGTTTTTTGAGACAAATTTTGCAAATTTCAAAACAAAGAAAGTGCTTTTGTTTTCTCACAAAAAGGGATATAAGACATAGAAGAGCACATTTTTCTTGCAAAATTAGGGAACCTAAAACCTTTCAAACCTTGTTAATTTTGCACAATCAAAGGGAGACAAAATCAAGCAATTTGATTCTTTCATGCAAAGTTGGAATACAAGGTGACATAAAATTTTGCAACATCAAAAGATAATAGTGCATTTTGTTTTCTCTCAAGGAGGGATATAACACAATTTTTTTTTTGCACTTCTCTTGCAAAATTAGGAGACCTAAATTTCTTCTCAAGCCTTGTTCATTTAGCATACAATAAAGGTTCAACATTGAATTCTTTCTTGCAAATTGTAAAACAAGGAGACTCAAAAACAAAATTTTGCAACACATCAAAGGCAAAGTGTGCATTTGTTTTCTCCAAGGGGGGATATAAGACATAAAATTGCACATTATTTTTGCAAAATTTGAGAAGAATTTGAAGCTTTGGGTCCATAAAAACTAAGTCATGTGTCGACTAGTTCTGGAAGCCTTTCAAAAGTGGGTCGTGTGTCGACTTATCTTGGAAGGAGTGTTATTTGTTAATTTTGCAAAATAAAGGGGGGAAGACAACATTGTACTTCTTTTGCAAAATTGTAAGACAAGTAGGAGACATAAAAATATCAATTTTTTGCACAACACAAATCCACATTTTGTTGCAAAAATTAAAAGGTGCATTTTCGATTTTACTCGACACCTTCATTGGCAAATTAGGTGCATTTTCGGTTGCATCCGACACCTAGGTGATAAGAATTTTGTGGGCATTCTTGTTTGATTATTGCATTATTTCTTTTGCAATTATAAGTCATAGAATCAAGAACACACTATACCCCAAAATTTCACAAATTTGTGTAAATCCTTGCACAGATTTAAAGCCAATTTCACTTGATATTCTCTCCTAAACCAAAAACCCCTAATTCACTCTTATTTGTTTGGCTTAAACTCCTCAAACTGATCATCCTTATTTAAGGGTGTTTAGGCAGGGGCCATTAAATATCTGTTTGAGTGAATTATATTTTGGTACTCTTTTAGGGTAATCAAAAGAAAGAACAAGTTTTTGAAAATAAGGAACCTTAAAAGTTGCAATCCTTTGCACTAAGGGGGATAATTCCTTTCTTCCTTCAAACACATAGATTTTTGACAAGAGGGAGATAAAACTTGTAAAGGCAATCATAAAAGTAGAAGTCATCAAAATTATACCTTTTCTTTTAGGCTTCATAATAGCAACCATGCTTGAAGTACTTGCAATAAGGAAGGATGATTTGGTGAACTTTTTGATAAAATTGCCTAGAAAGCATAGTTTTGCACAAAATTGTAAAAATGACAACCAAGACACCATTCAGTGTTGGTTTCAAAACAAGAAAAACTAAAATGGCAAAGGCACATCACAGAAGCCATGTTTCTAGTGAAGTGTCTCATTCTGATTTTGATTCTGGTTCAAAGAGAGCACACAGAGTGCTCATGGCTAAAACAATATTGTAGAGGGAAAACACATGTGTCACCTTGAGCAAAGCACCATTTCCTCTCTCTTTTTTAGGCTTCATAAATAGCATAAGTTTTTGTTTGAAGTACTTGTAATAAAGGGGTGATTGTACCTCTTTTAGGCTTCATAAATAGCAAACTCTCAATGTTTGAAGTACTTGTAACAAAAGGAGGGAATTTTCTGGTGTAAAATTGCCTAGGAGGCAATATTTGTAAAATCCTTCACAAAACTCTTGAGTTGCACATATTTTGCAATTAAGGGGGATATACTTTCTTTTTCTTCACAATTTTTTGTAAAAAGGGAAGAAGACTTATAAGGGTGCATTTTCGATAGCGACCGACACCTTAGTCATACTTCTTTCAGAAATTAATTACAACATGTTTTGCAACAAGAAGGGGGAACTTATAAGGGTGCATTTTTGGCAGCGACCGACACCTTAGCTACCTTATATTTTGCAAACTCATATTGTAAACTGAATGAACCTCGTATGAAGTGATCTATTCTACTACACCTAGCGATTGCAATGGTTGGTTACCCATGCAATTCGGTTGGATGATGAGATTACTATAAGGACATTCGTTGATGTGAAGACAAAGTGAGGAATGACCCACTTTTTGCTTAGGAGCAGCTAGAGCACTGTGATAGAGCAAGAACCAGCAGATCAACATATTTTTCACTGTATTGGGATAGTTATATACATTACCCAAATAATGTAATAAGGGGGGATGTTAGAGTAATATTCCATTCTTTGGGATATTTACCCTTTTACTCCACTAGGTAAAATAGGTAGTATATTGCATTATACTACATAGGTAGATTATTACATTTACTTTTTACTACTTACCATAGAGATATTTACTATGCTAAATATCTACTAGTAAACCTAGGTTAGTATCTAAAATATCCTAGGTTAGATATTTTAGATTAGTAGTTAGTTCATACTTCTCTACCTAGGTTAGCTGTTAGCACACTACTCTCCTAACGTGTTATGTTAGCGTTATTTGTGCTAATATAGTTTGTTTGTAAACTATATAATGCTTAGACCTTTCTAAGCTAATGTTAATGCATATTTTATTTATCAAATAATTTATCTTACATTTCACTTGGTAACATTCGTGTGGTTCTCTTATAGATAGCACCCAAGTAAGTTCAAGGCTACACTTAATAGAAATCCAACATGGTCGGTGTCTTTCCTGTGGATAGAAGTGGCCAACCCCTATATTGACCTGCAGGTAAGGTTTCTTTACCTTGAAATTGGGAATTCTCCTATCTCAATAGGAACACCCTCTTCCCCTAATAGTTTAAATCAAACATTAAACTCGCTTCCATGTTAGGTGTCTTTCAACCTTACATCATGCGTATACCTTGAGTTTTTTTTGTTCTTCATTAAGGATAGAACCACAATTATTGCAATGCTTAACCTTCATATATCAACCATAGTAAGCTAAGGGGGTTATCACACAAACCCACATAGACTTGTGAATGTCTACCATTTTCCTTACTTGGTTCAACCAACTATAATCTCCATGATTTAGATATCTTTCAAGGTTTTCCCTTTAAAAACATTCCCACAATTAATCTCTAAGTGTCATGCATGAATCAAATATTCCTTTTTGTTTTAAGGTTACTTTATATCAAATAGATACAATATTTGAGTCACTTTAAGAGATTCAATCCTTATCATAAGGTAATTTTATTTCATCATGTAACTCTACATTTCTTCTATGATCCTTCGAAGTCAAGTGTTACATTGTATACACTTCCTCTCAAGGAGTGATATAATAGAATTACAATTGATCTTCATAATTACATTTTACAACAATGGAGGACCTCTATTAAAGGAGGCAGTGTTACAACATGTATAAATGACCATTAGAATTCTAATAGTGCTAATCTTTGCTTGACTCCTTTTGAGCCATCAGTACTAGATTGTAGATGTTTTTGAGATCAGGACAACCCATTACATGTATATGAAATGCATTCTAGTCAAACAATAACATGTAATTATTTTTCAATGAATGCAACTAAACACAATACATTCTCACAATGTAGTAGTCTAAAGCATTTCATCATTCAAAGGAAGGAAATCCCATACTTTCCTAAGACTGAAAAATCCCATTTTCATCTCATATCCTACTCACAAGGATATGCCTTTGAAATGAGTAATATTACAATCAACTATTTTTAGTCCTTTTAGGAGAATGTCATAGATTCATTTATCAATGATATCCCTTTCAAGCATATAGCCATTAAGCATATCACACTTTCACAAGTGTCTCACTTTTCTTCAAAAGAGAAAATAGCATTTTAAACAATCATACTTTTCCAAGTATCTCATATTTCTTCAAACAAAAATAACATTTGAACAAATCATACTTTCACAAGTATCTCATATTTATTAAAATATAAACAACATTTAATCATATTTTCCAAGTATCTCATATTTATTCAAACATAAATAGCATTTAAACAAATCATATTTTCACAAGTATCTCATATTTATTCAAATAGAAATAGCATTTGATCTAATGGATTCAATTGTAGTTCTACAAATCCTTCCAAGGGTTTAGCCTACTACAAGACCATAAACTAGACTTGTTCTACAATCCATCATTATGGTTCACTATAGATCCTTGTGATTGCCAATTTGTCTTGTAATCTATAGTTCTTCCACAAACCTAGCTACCAAGTTGTCTCATGATCAATCAATAATATCATCCTATGGTTCCATGAGTTTAGCTACAATATCTCTTGCAACCCATCAATGACATTGCTCAAGTTTAGCTACAACTCCTCTCGTAATCTATCACACAATATTACACCATAGGTTTACTTACTTGGTCCTTTATTGGTTTTAGGGAATAAACACTATAGGTATACAACTTTAGCAAGTGAGTTTTGTGTCCAAACTCTTGTCAGGAATGATCTATAGTTTTAAGAGGCATTGTTTAGTCTATTAACCAGACTACTACATATTTTACACAATATTAACCAATATATTTTTGGATAACCCTTCACTCATCAAGGTTGGATTATAAATCATAATAGAGGTTTTACATAGTCCACCCATGTGACTATTATAAATATTTCAAAATTTGGTCTTAAAATCCTTAAACATGAGTTCATCATGGTTTACATAAGTTTTTCCACAAACTTTCCTCAAGATTTATTTCATGATCTATTAAAAGATTGCTACTTGTTTTATTACAAGTTTCATCTTAATCTGCCCCATAATTTATTGGGTAGTATCTAAGATACTTTAATAAGATTTTAATCCAAAAAGGGTTTTCCTTTTTCTTACCCCCTCTAATTAATAAAAGGTTCTTTGATTTGGTTAGTCATAATCTAACCCAAGAGGGTTTCTAAAGTTTTTACCCTTCATCGATGCCTTACCCATTAAAGCGTGGTTTTATCAAAAAATGTTTGTATTATAATTGTCATGGTCAAACCTATGACTAGTATCGTAAGCCAAAGCATAGTCAACTAAGCACATGATCAAAATAATCACTCACAACTTTATCATAGTGTGTAGCATACGATGAATCATAATAACTAGACAAAGCAAGGAGGTTACACCCAAAGTCTCTATCATCATTGTTGATGTACAAACCTTGACTCCAACCATTGGTCAAGTAAATAGGGTTATATTTCTCCCCTTAAATTCCTAGCTGGGTTTCAATATGTTTCGAGTGAGATAAAGCTTTTAAATGACTTTCCTCTTGATCGAAATCTAGTGCATCATTTTTGTGTGCAGTTTAGTAAAAGGAGTTACTCTTACTACAACATTCCCAAGTATTAAATGTACTATCGCTAGACTAGATTTGTGCATATCTCTCTATTTAGAGAGTGACTATGGATATGATCCGTACTTTCACTATAAGGAAAAACAATTCATGGTTTCCCTTTCCTAAGAAACTCCATCACAGGTGCCCCTTTACATAAATAAAAATGGGCTCAAGTTTCTTTTACTGGGGAGAACGATAGACATCCTTTCATGATCAACCAATGTCTACTCCATTTAGGAGCATAGGAAAGTCTACCGTTGTTTGATCATATGAGCAATAGTAACATCTGTTCCAATGCAGACTCTATACTTTTGACCTATGATGAGTAGACGAGTCAAGGGGATACTTATAGTATTCCTACAAAGGAGATTTAGCATGGAGATATTAGAAATGGTTCAAGATTCTTCGTTCGTTAACCCAAAGAGATCGCTCTTCTTAGGTGCTACCACATTTTTGATAGACTACTGAACTTACAAGGGGAATGGTGTCTTACGGGTGCTAGATGATGAGACATACCTTCCAAGTGTAAGTTAGACTATTGTGTAGGCTTTGGATAATCGATTGTGGTATTTATAGATATATGAAAACATATCCCATTAGAGGTACTATAATACCATTTAGAGGGAACACCCTCTTTCCCCTACTAGTTTAAATCAAACATTAAACTAGCTTCCATGTTAGGTCTCTTTCAACCTTACATTAGGTGTATACCTTGAGGTTTTTTTGGTTCTTCCTTAAGGATAGAACCACAATTATTGCAATGCTTAACCTTCCCATATCAACCATAGGAAGCTAAGGGGGTTATCACACAAACCCACATAGACTTGTGAATGTCTACCATTTTCCTTACTTGGTTCAACCAACTATAATCTCCATGATTTAGATATCTTTCAAGGTTTTCCCTTTAAAAACATTCCCACAATTAATATCTAAGTGTCATGCATGAATCAAATATTCATTTTTGTTGTAAGGTTACTTTATATAAAATAGATACAATATTTGAGTCACTTTAAGAGATTCAATCCTTATCATAAGGTAATTTTATTTCATCATGTAACTCTACATTTCTTCTATGATCCTTCGAAGTCAAGTGTTACATTGTATACACTTCCTCTCAAGGAGTGATATAATCAAATTACAATTGATCTTAATAATTACATTTTACAACAATGGAGGCCCTCTCTTAAGGAGGTAGTGTTACAACATGTATACATGACCATTAGAAGTCCAATAGTGTCAATCCTTGCTTGACTCCTTTCAATCCACTAGTACTAGACTGTAGATATTTTCAGGATCAAGACAACCCATTACATGTATATGAAATGTATTGTAGTCAAACAATAGCATGTAATAATTTTTCAATGAATGCAACTAAACACAATACATTCTCACAATGTAGTAGTCTAAATCATTTCATCATTCAAATGAAGGAAATCCCATACTTTCCTAAGACTGAAAAATCCCATTTTCATCTTGTATCCTACTCACAAGGATATGCCTTTGAAACAAGTATTATTACAATCAACTATTGTTAGTCCTTTTTAGGAGAATTTCATAGATTCATTTATCAATGATATACCTTTCAAGCATATAGCCATTAAGCATATCACACTTTCACAAGTGTCTCACTTTTCTTCAAAATAGAAAATAGCATTTTAAACAATCATACATTTCCAAGTATCTCATAATTCTTCAAACAAAAATAAAATTTAAATAAATACTTTCACAAGTATCTCATATTTATTCAAACATAAATAGCATTTAATCATACTTTTACAAGTATCTCATATTTCTTAAAACAAAAATAGCATTTGATCTTAATGGATTCAATTGTAGTTCTACAACTCCTTCCAAGTGTTTAGCCTACTACAAGACCATAAACCGGACTTGTTATACAATCCATCATTATGGTTCACTATAGATCCTTGTGATTTTCAATTTATCTTGTAATATATAGTTCTTCCACAAACTTGGCTACCAAGTTGTCTCATGATCAATCAATAATATCATCCTATGGTTCCATGAGTTTAGCTACAATCTCTCTTGCAACTTGTCAATGACATTACTCAAGTTTAGCTACAATCTCTCTTGCAACTCGTCAACGAAATTACTCAAGTTTAGCTACAACTCCTCTCATAATATATCACATAATATTACACCATAGGTTTACTTACTTGGTCCTTTATTGGTTTTAGGGAATAAACACTATAGGTATACAACTTTAGCAAGTGAGTTTTGTATCCAAACTCTTGTCAGGAATGATCATAGTTTTAATAGGTATTGTTTAGTCTATAAACTAGACTACTACATATTTTACACAATATTAACCAATATGTTTTTGGATAACCCTTCACTCATCAAGGTTGGATTATAAATCATAATAGAGGTTTTACATAGTCCACCCATGTGACTATTATAAATCTTTTGAAAGTTGGTCTTAAAATCCTTAAACATGAATTCATCATGGTTTACATAAGTTTTTCCCACAAACTTTCCTCAAGATTTATTTCATGATCTATTAAAATATTGCTACTTGTTTTATTACAAGTTTCATATTAATCTACCCCATAATTTATTGGGTAGTATCTAAGATACTTTAACATGAGTTTAATCCAAAAAGGGTTTTCCTTTTTCTTACCCTCCTAATTAATAAAATGTTCTTTGATTTGGTTAGTCATAATCTAACCCAAGAGGGTTTCTAAATTTTTGACCCTTCATCGATGCCTTACCCATTAAAGTGTGGCTTTATCAAAAAGTGTTTGCATTATAATTTTTGTGGTCAAACCTATGACTAGTATCATAGGCCAAAGTGTGGTCAACTAAGCATTGGATTGAAGTGACCCACTCATGCCTTCATCGTAGTGCGTAACATATGATGAATCATAATAACCAGATAGAGCAAGGAGGTTACACCCAAAGGCTCTATCATCATTGTTGATGCACAAACCTCGACTCTGACCATTGGTCAAGTAAATAGGGGTGTATTTCTCCCCTTAAAGTCCTATTTGGGTTTTAGTGTGCTCCAAGCGGGATAAAGCTTTTAAATGACATTCCTCTTGATTGAAATCTAGCACGTCGCTTCTATGCACAGTTTAGTAAAAGGAATTACTCTTACTAAGATATTCCCAAGTATTAAATGTACTATCGCTATATTGTATTTGTGCATCTCTTTCTATTTAGAGATTGACTATGGATATGATCTGTACTTTCACTATAAGGATAAGCAATTCATGGTTTACATTTCCTAAGTAACTCAATCATAGGCTCCCATTTACATAAATCAAAATAGGCTCAAGTTTTTTTACTAGGAATAACGATAGACATCCTTTCATGATCAATCGATGTCTACTCCATTTAGGAGCATAGGAAAGTCTACCACTGTTTGATCGTATGAGCAACAGTGACTTCTGTTCCAGCACAGACTCCATACTTTTGACCTGCGATGAGTATACAAGTCAAAGGGAAACTTACAGTATTCCTACAAAGGAGATATTAGAAATGGGTCAAGATTATTTGTTCTTTAACCCAGAGAGGTCACTCTTCTCAGGTGCTACCACATTTTCGATAGTCTGTTGAACTTACAAGGGGAATGGTGTCTTACGGGTGCTAGATGATGAGACATACCTCTCGAGTGTAAGTTAGACTATTGTGCAGGCTTTGGATAGTTGATTGTGGTATTTATAGACATCTAAAAATGTATCCCATTAGAGGCACTATAATACCATATGGAGGGTAAAAGCACAAATCCCACATGTACATCATGGTAGAGAGGATAGGGAATAAACATTCTCCACTGCATACTAGTTAGCAGCCACCAAATGATGGTTGCAGGCTTACTATCATCATGGTACTAGGTGTGCTAGGCTCCTATGTGTAATTAGATATACTTTTAATAAGAACACATCAGTGTATCATAACCACCTATCAACGACTAAGAGCAACACCCAATCATAAATCAACATGGTATATAGATTCATATAAATCAAACCCCTCTACGAGTCGTATCAATTCAAACCTCTATTTAATCATAATAAAGGGAAAGCTATTCAATGAATAATTGCATTGCATAAAAAAATCAAGGCTTATAGATTAAAAGAGTAAAACTCTCCGACCTATGGAAATTTGCAAGAGTTTCAAGCTTCTTCCTTGCCTTCTGAAACCAACAACCCTTCCTTATGCTACTCAATCAATGTCTTGACCAATGTCTTTAAATAAACTCAAGGTTGTTTGGTTTTTGATTCACCCAAAGGGTGAAGAGCATAATCCCTAAGCCCAAGCTTTCCTATTAAACAAGTTTGACCAAATGTCTCTAAAACTTGAGGTTGTTTGGTTTTTGATTCACCAAAATGGTGAAGAGCATAATCCCTAAGCCCAAGTTCTCCTATTAATTTCTTCAAATTCCTTTCTCCAGCATGCCCCCTTTGTTGATCCATGGTGGCTATTTATAGCATTCAAGGGGGTGCCTTCCCAAGGGTGAAGGGAAGGCTAGGTAATGACCTATTGGAGAGGTCAAGTGGGTGGTGATGTATGCATAGTATTTCTGCAGCCAAGAGGACTTGAGGACATGATGCATCATAGGGTGGTAATAGTATTTTGAAGACTTAGGGAGACTAAAAATTATTTTAAAATCCTTGCTAGAGCTTGTGAGTATAGATTCTTTCTCTCATAGCTCTTAATAGTACTTATAACCATAATACATTCTCTCAAAGTATTTTAACACTATTTTAAATTGCCAAACACACTTGTAATTCCTATTTACATGGAAGTTCCCTTTTTCTAATAAAATATATGATATTTATTTCTCTAGATATATCTGCAAAAATATTAAATAAATCACCACTATTTTTAATACCTTGAAAATTTAAATAATTTTCTATGCCTTCTCAATTCAAGAATTAGTCCTACTTATTTTTTTCAAACATAAGTGTTCGTTCGAGATGGGATGTGACACTTTGCAACCATATGTTGGATAATAAGAATTTATCCAATATTTTTGCTATATGAGTTTGCCAAATATTAGATTATCCCATGCATATTGAAAATTTGAAGGAATATCATCCCAAAGGACATTTAAATTTTCAAATTAAGTAAAATAGTGTATTGATTTAGACCATTTAGGACTACCACCTTCTTTCCAAAGGAGACAAAATTGTGTTGAGGTTACCCCCAAGAACCCATAGATCATAATTATGAATAATCATTGTGTTTAAAAATGTGTGCTAAGGTCCTTCTAACATCATTCATGAGGAGTAACTATAGTTGGATAATATACATTTATAACCCCAAATTTGATGTTTTTTTCTTTTCCATAAAATAGTATAGCAACCCAATTACATTTTGCTTCTAATTATAGTCCATTCCATTTGTGTTTATCCCATATTGTTATAGTACCACTAGAAGATTCTATAATAGAAACTACCAAACAATATCCCATCTTCCAGATCAATTTTAAAAGCATCCTTACGTTCCTCACTAATATTAATATAAACTTAGGACTATAACAAATTATTAATTCCTTAATAAATCTTTTTTTATGGTTCTTTTTCATACCCCTAATATACCATGACTCATTTTCATCATCACTTTATAATTTTATTACTAGGATTAGCCCTGCTTCTTGTTAACACCTATGATATTTGCATTTTGCTTCCCATATTTTTTTTTTATTGATTGGAGGAAGGGGTTTTGAAAGGGTCCCCAAACCTTTTACATCAAAAGACCATCAAGAGATACTATCTCCTAGAGATAAAAGGAGAATATCCAACATCAAGATCAAGGGAGACTATCTTCTTAAGAGTGGGTCAAGAAGACAAATAGTGACAAAAAAATAGGGGGTCTTCAAAATAGGGGAGACCACCTAACAAATAAGGAGAGGAACACAAATGATAAGAACTGACAAAGAAGAGGACAAATACCCATCATTTGCCATCACCAGGAGTAGGGGAATCCACATGATACACTTGTTCATCACCCTCAAACTGGTTCTTGAATTCATCCAGGATGATTGTTGCCTACTATAGTAGAGAAGCATTCATTTTGGTTTATCTAGACATAGCATTCATTAGGTCATCGAGCTCCTAAAAATATCCCTTCATGGTGATGAATGTGACACACATTCTCTACTAAGAGTGTCTAGATGGCTTTGAGGAGCCACTATAGAGATCTCCCTTTTGAGAGGACCACACTAAGACATCCTCATATTTGGATTTGTGAAACATAGTGGGAAATTCCTTCGAATTCTCTAGTTATTTCTCAAGGATAATGGGAGATTTTTGTTTTCTAGTCTAGGATTTATTGCATGTTGAGCGGCATTGGACCTCCAATTTAATAGTAGGAGGAGTATCTCCATATTTAGACCCATAATCCATAATTTAGTTAGTCTTAGGAGAGATAGGTCTTTGGGAATCTTCATAGGAAAGAATATTTTACAGTGGCTAGACTTAGCAACTTGGGTAAAAATTAGTAGGCTTCCAACATAAGAAATAATTGGATTTTGTGACTTCCTTTGAAGAACATGTCTATAGATGATGAAATGGAGGTCTTTGTAGATAGGAAATAAATAATATCATTTCTTGACATTGTTGATAGATCACTCAATAGACCTACAAAGGTATTTTGGGATATTAATATACTTATTGCCTCTGAGGTGGTTCAAAAAGGTGAGATGGAAGCTTTTGAATATGGAATTTGGACCATCCACCATGAAATACTACAGGACTGAAACTATCACTCTATCCCATGGTTTGGTGAGGGACTCTCTAACTATGCCACCTTTGTCCTTGCTTATATTGTCCCATTTTTTAGTGAAAAATATAATTCACTGGCCAAGGAATGCTTTTCACATTGAAAAATATTCCCATCATTAGGGATCCTAGTAACTTCCACCATTAGATCAACTATAATGGTGAACCTAAGCCCTATTACTAAAACTCTTCCATCTTCCCACGATTGAGATAGTTCTTGAGAAAGCTCCATGTCATTGCCTTTAAATTTTTGAAGGAAAGGGAGGAGCCCTTGGTGATTGAAAATATCCTCAACCATCACATCCAACATAAGAACCTTAGATTCAAATATATAGTCATAGTCAACTATAACCAGATATGGAGGAAGTGAAAGCAAAAAAGAAAAAATGGAGAGGGGCATGAAAGGGTTGATGATAGGGGATACAAGAATGGTGATTAGAGCCAGAAATATAGCTATCTAAGAACCAACAGGGAGGAAAGTGAAAATAGACAAGGATCGAGAAAATGGCAAGGTGGTTAAGTCTATAATTGGTGATAATGAGGACCCAAATTGATTTTAATAGACCAAAGGTTTGGTTAACTAAAAGATTCAAGAAATCAATTTTGTGTATTTTGATGCACCTAGAAATAATGTAATTTCAAAGCCATTGATGATGATCCTCATGCCAAAAAATCCTCTTCAAATCTAGCACCAACATTAGAAATAAGGAAGAGAAGGACTTGGCTTGGTGGTAATTGACATAACCAAAAAGCATGCACCTATCTACTGTATTAGTCTATAGTCATCATAAAAGCGTAAAAGCTTGACACATTGCATAAATTCAACAAAATGATATTTCTTGTATTGATTATGAATGAATCTCTATTACAAATATGCCCCTCTTAGGGTCACTTGAATGATGATACAGTCTATACAATTGCCAATGCCCTCAATAGGGTAGGCGCATTAATATTGCCCTTTGACTAGTCACAAACTGCCTTGGGGTGGAGTTGACCCCCTTCTTCGCGATGTGGAAGGATTATGATATAGACTCCTCTTGTACCTATCTTCCTACGATCAAGAAACAATAGCACATGATCAAAAATATAGATAGCCTCTCATGATGAGGCCCTTTAAGGAAACATACATGATAATGCCATTAAACTAATGATCAAGAAAACATAAAGAAAAACCTTTAAACTATGCTAATTGAATCAAGATTTGTAATATAGCATAAAGGAGATCATTAGACAAATAATGCATGGATCAGATAACAAAATAGAAGCATAAAGGTGCATAAAAGATCCACAAATGTCCTAATTAATGCAAAGCATAAACTATCTATTCTAAGCTAATTCCCATGGTCAGAATTCTTCTAAACTACAATTAAACCTAAGAAATGATTAATCTAACCTATTTAACTGGACATAAATGAAAAGAGTAAGGTGATCTATCACCTATTGCAAACCATAGCTCTGGTGAGCGGTCTGCACTATGAACCATGGTTGACAGCCATGGTTTGACCTCTGATAGATTTACCCTCAAAATCAGGGGTAGTGGGTTTGATCTCCTTGTCCAAATTGATGTTCAAGGGTCACCTTCATTGTCCTCAGACTGATTTGGTGGTCAATTCGATGTGAAGGGCCTTCGTTTGCCCAGATTTGTGCTTCTTGACTCTCCTAAGCACCTAGGGCATCCATAATGCAATTCATCATGAATGTTGGCAAAAGGGTCGAGGATTAAGTGCAATAGCTCTATCTCTTAGTATACTCAGTTTGAGTGTACAATTCACTAGGGCTTCACTGCTCAAATCTCCAATGCTTGCTTCTCTTATTCTCCCCATTTGGAGGGGGTATTTATAGCATGCCCCTAGGGCTAGGGGTGGCTTCATGGAGAAGCCAAGACCAAGAAGGGTGGTTAGGATAGTTGGGATGGAAGCCTCTAGAATATTTCATCCTTCAACTACCTTCTTCTAGATATTTTGGCCATTCCAACCAATTTGGCTCGGATGGAAGGCCTAACTGAACTTCAGTTAAGACCATAGGTCACAGTTGTGGTCCAGACTACAGACCGTAGGTGTCAACCATGGTTTAGACTAGAGACCATAGGTCTGGGCTGCGGTTCAGACTGATTAGGCCAAAATGCCTAAATTGAGTGGTTAGAACCACTGCTCTATCTTGGAGTCTATCCAAGATCCTCCATATGGTCTTGTAGCATGTCCATATGAGTAGTCACCCTCGACATGACGCATTTTAGGTGTCTACAGATGCCCCTTTTGAGATGCATTGTGAGATCGAACAACGCTGAGAAAAAATATACATCCTAAAATGATGCCTAAGGTTCTATGATGATCATTAGTTGGATCAACATTAGATGCCCCAGGTCCAGCAAAAGGATGCGCATCTTGGAATCATTGCTTCCAACTCGTGAAAGGCTTACATTTTGACAAGTCTGCACTCGTCATCAGACATTCGGATAGCATCAATGCCAAGTATGGGTATCTTCTGACCCATAAATCTGAAGGATGAGAGTTACAAACCAATTATCATATTTTTTGTTTACCCCAAGCAAAGGGGGAAGCTTATGATAGTTGTTGACAATGATTCGCAAGAACGAACACAATTTTGACAAGATCAGGGGATCTACGATCTCAGGGATCTTCTATTGACTTTGATTATGATTATGAAATTATGACTACCCCCTCAAGCGATGAGTCGATGAGGGTAATGACAATGTATGAAGCGATGAAATCGCTTGACCATAATGAATGATCCTGAACAAATTTAGATTCGAGCCTTTTAATGCCTTGGCTAGGCCTAGTTCAGCTTATGATTGCAACTCTTAGTAGTATTTGCACATTTCTATCCCATGGAGCAGTCAGGCTACAATAGCCATCTTAAGGAATCAAAATGATACAAATGCAATTAGACTTGTGTTGAATCATATTTGTCGATGATTTGCTGAAAGATGTCATAAAAGAAATGACAATTTTACCCCAAATGTCCTTATGGTGATTTACTCATCTTGCCGGATTGCATGGATCGCAACTCACTGCAACCGCCAAGTGTATAGGATAAATCACTGAATACGAGGCGCATTTGGTTTTTAATTATTTGATTTTTTTGTTTTAATTTTGCATTTATTTGATTGATCCTGGTGCTTTTAACATCACCAAATTTGCAATTTTGATCATTGATTTTGAATTTTTATCTAATGGGAGTCATTAATTTATTTTTTTAGACCTTCCCACGGTGGGTTTTGAGTGCATTTAATGCTAGCTATGGACCATGGGTACGGTCTATGGTTTAATTTTTCAAATTTTGGGAACCGTGGGTCATACCTACGGGTAGAAAACCCTAGTTTCAGAACCGCAGGTGTCAGCTGCGGTTCACCGAGACTAGGAGAACCTATAAATTGAATTCCCATTTGAAATTTTTCATTATTTTCTTGCAAGCACTAGCAACTTGAGAGCTTTGAGAGTGAGAGAACATTCCCTGATCCAAAATGCTACCACACTCTACCATAATTACACTCGTCTACCTCGATGGCGGATCCTGATCAGCCATCTACTAGCCGAGGCTAGGGTGCGGGCAAGGTAACTCAAAATTGAGACCTCACACTCAATACTAGTAAAATGAACCACATTAAGTAATGCGGATAATGAACCTCACTAAACTACTGGTAATGAACCCCACTAGTCTAGGTTAGCTTAGGTTTTTAATTTTTTGATTTAGTGGACTAGGAGGGTACCCAAAATGGGTGCCTCTCCTAAATCGTAGCTGGTAGTTGCGGTTCCCAATTGGAAAATTGGGGACCATAGGTTTCAGCTATGGTTAGGATTCAAAAATCCCAATGGTCAAAATTGACCGCATGCGAACCGTAGGGTTGACCCGCGGTTCGACAACTTTAGAAAATTTTGACTAATTTTGCTATTTTTTTTAGATGTTTTTGTCATTTTTAGCATTGTTTTTAGCTCTGTTTAGCTAGATTTTGTCTTACATTATGCTTTTTATTTTAGAAATTGACTTCTAGAGCCTAGGAGCCTGACATTCTGAAGACTCTCTATGAGGCTCTTTTTGATGATGATCGAGATTGGTTTCGAGCTATCGGGTTTGGCTATGTCATGGATCTACCCACTATTAGGGTAGATCAAGCCTACCTGACTACGTTGGCCTGATGTTGGAATGTATGGACTAACACATTTCACCTACCTATAGGTGAAATGACTATTACCCTAGAGGACATCTACAGGATCTTCAGGATCCCCATCGATGGTGAGGCCATCGTCTCCTCTACCTCTAGGGTAAAGGAGGCTATTTTTGATGCTATCTTCGGTGATCGGAGTGAGGATGCTCAGGAGGCGATTGACCATGGAGGGGTGCACATCGATGACTGGTATCATGAGGATGTCTTCTCTACATGGGAAGCCCTCTTCATGCACTTGATAGTATAGATTGTCCTTCTAGACTCTTCGGGCATGAGGATTCCCTGGAACCTCTTGTCCACTGCTTGGAGGGTTCTTCAGAGTTCTATAGAGGAGCCATTACTTTTATCATGGGGGAGCACCCTGCTATGTCAGCTCTATAGGGAGCTGTATCATATTACTGAGCGTAGTCGTAAGGGCATCATGTAGTCTTCTGTTGTAGATCTGGGGGTGGTAGCACATCCGGATTGAGCATCCTATAGATCTTCCACTATGCATTGTTGAGATAGATGCTGATCATCAGTGCTACACTACATGCTAGCCTTGTGAGGGGGAGGGTACCCATAGTAGGATCCATGCTGGTGACGTCGAGCATTACATTACTCGATTTGCATCACTCGAGTTGGGGAACGTTGTCTGGTACCCCTACATGGATTGCCCCACATGGCCTGAGGTAGACGAGTGGCTTCGATGGGCTCATCGAGATAGGTGGCTTATCGATTGAAAGGCTAATATTAGAGAGTATCAGTTCTACTCTCATGTCCTATGATAGTTTGGCATGGTGTAGGACATTCCAGAGATCCCTTTCAGATATCGATGCTTGGTCATGGAGACTGATCTATAGTGGATCATTCTTGAGCCTCTAGGAGATGCTCTTGATGACTACTAGGAGACTAGAGTTGAGACTGCTGGGACCACTCTAGAGTATGATGGGTGGTGGTCCATGTTTAGATGGTATGGGTGAGGGCCTCTAGGTCGAGAGCCAGATCAGGTAGAGGTAGAGGTGGATCTCGATGGGCGTAGGGTGCGCTAATAGATAGAGGGTGGTGGGGCATAGAGGCCACCATCGAGGAGACTCTTAAGATTGACCTAGATGAGGAGGCTCTAGAGGAGGGTGAGGTCCCTCCTGATAGTATAGAGGGGCTGCTCTTAGCTTAGGTGGCTGACTTGTAGAGTCAGCTTGGACGATTCCATACACAGTAGTTGGAGCGAGATACTACTATCACCACTCTAGAGGTGAAGGTAGCTGATAGGGATAGGCGCCTGACTGAGGTGTAGGATCAGATATAGGATCTCACTACGTGGGCCATAGATGTAGAGACCTAGGTTTAGAGACTATAGACTACACTAGAGTTAGCATAAGCACAACATACTGCAATAGAGGTAGAGAGGGATCTCCTCTAGGCATCGAGGGGGCTATGCCACCTCCTCAGGTTACTATGGGGCCTTCGACAGCACCAATGGTAGCTTTAGTAGGTGGTCAAGATCTGATGGTTGAGGTAGAGTGACTACGCAGCATGGTCATGAGGACCAATGAGATGCATGCAGCCCGACTTGCTCATATTGATCAGCTAGTCGGCTACATTGAGATGCATGGGCTACAGGTTCTTGAGGATCCTTTCACTTTAGAGTCTCAGTGGACTAGGTCTAGGACCTCTGGATAGTCTATGGTGAGCTCGAGTCATAGGACTCATAGGACTGAGAGGATGCACAGGTCCTCTAGCACACATGGTGCGACATCGCGTGCCAGGACTAGAGATGCAGGGTAGACTTCAGGGGCCATCGGTCAGAGGACTAGCCTACTTCAGTTACTAGTTTCTCATGTGTTGGGTGCCTTAGGATTTGGAGGTAGGCAGGATCCACAGTAGGACCCACCATGGGTGCTAGAGTAGATAGGAGAGCAGGCTCTAGAGCATAGTGTTGAGGGAGGCGACGAGAGCTCCGGTATAGGGGGAGCAGACTAGATCTGGGCTCTGCTAGATGCAGACTACATTTTGATATGCCATATTTATTTTGGGTGTAAGGTCGAGGACCTACACACTTTGTAGCCTACGAGCATTTTGATACACTCCCTATGTACTCTTTTGGACACATATATATATGACTTGATCATTTATGGCTCATTATGTGTACCGATATTTATTTTTGATTTTATGTTTATTTGATGCACATGGATGCAATGCTTATGTTGATGCTATGTTTATATGATGTGATGTATGGATGACATGCACTAGATAGCTATCTTATTTATGATGATGTTGATGAGATGCAGTGATCTAGATGATTAGATGTGCCATATATGATGTATGCATATGGATGCACTATTTATTTTTAATGCATATTTGTTTTTGCTTTGTGGGCATGCATTTATTTTTATGAAGTTATGGTATGCTATGCAATGTATGGTAATGCATTATGTACATAATCGTAATCTAATGGGAATGAACCTGTATGCTTTAATCACTTAAAACATAAGGAATGAATGTAAACTATGTATATCAATTTTAAAATACGACACCACAGAATGTATAACAATCATGCAAAATAATTGATAATTCTCATTACAAGAACTTAATCAATTAATCACCCATATATGAAATGTAGTAAAATGGATTGGTATAATGCTAATGAATGAATATGTCATTCTGTATATTTTTCTTTGTTGCACTATATAGTCAGTGGTCGTCTAAACATCATTTCTGATATTCATGCGGTATCTATCCTATATGTTTGATTGTGCTTTGTAAAATGCATTCTGATAAATGGATGACTCTTTTCTTTTTTTTTTCTTGATATTTTCACTTTTTTTCTAGTGGTATTTGATATTTTGTTGCTATGAGAGAACTTTTTGAGGTTTTCCATGAGACTCAAACACCCTAGTAGACTTCTCCAAAAATCACATACTAACTGTACAAGGCTTTTATTGGACAAGGCTTTTGCCGTGATAGACCCAACTATTCATTATCCCTATGTGTGCATGTGAGTATTTTTAGATAGACCATAAGCATACCCCGTATGTCAGTCGAGACTCTTTCAACCCATATGTGAGATAGGGTTCCTCATACGATCGTACCATCCTTGTTTCAGCTTTGATTAGACTTATACAACTAGACAAACCTAGGCACCTAGAGCTAGCTCATCTTGCAAATTGATCAGGGCTACCCCTCTAAAAGCACGTGGGACTCTTTCAACCCATTGGTGCGATTAGGGATCACCCAATAGAACTACTACTCCAGAAGTAGGCGGGACTCTTTCAACCCATTGTTGTGATCGGGGTTCACTCTATGGTTTTCGAGATGGTGAACAATCCAGGGATTCAAGTTCTCACCCCATTTTTTTTTATACTTGCTCATATGTAGTGATTCTTGTCACTATTTTTTTTTTACGTTTCATTTACGCTTTACTTTGAGCAAGGGATTTTTATAGTGCTTTTGATTCACTATATTACTTGGGATTTTGAACTTTGACTTGTAAAATTTGAACTTTGACCTTTGAGATTTGAAAATTTTCCACTTTTGAACTTGAAATTTAACTTTGTATTTGTGTATGAGTAGGGGAAATTCTTGTCCTTTTTCCAAGGTTCACCACTCTAGACCGAACTATTTGCAAGATAAGCAGGTCATGAAACCCATCTCTCTAGATACCTAAGACCGCTTTCGTAGCTTTCATCATCTCTTGTCTTAGCAGGATTTTATATTGTTTTGCTTAGTGACGGGATCCTGATATGTTGAAGCACTATCCCAACTAATGACCTCATCTATAAAAGCAAAGTAAGCTTTCTACAATATCTGAAGAACCCACTAGGTATGTTTGAGTGACTGGAAAACTTAATATACATACATATTTCTCCGCAATAGGTATCGTGTATGAATGCAATGAATTATGATAAATGCAAGGGTGCATGATTGAAACACAAACGTGTGACCATTTGTAAGATTTTGATAGACACATTACACTCTATTGTGGAATGCAATGGATGAAAAATGCCTAAATGCAATATGATGAGGTGAATGCATGTATGAAAATGCAAACTGCAAAAGCAAATGTTTTTGGATTTTATGCTTTACCAATTTTTTTGGAATTTTATATATTTTCAAATTTTTATGAATTTTTGAGCTTTCATATTTGACCAAACGATGAGTATATATGCCTTTGGAGATTTTTGGGGTTGACCAAGCAATTTTTAGAAATCCTTGGAGCTTTTTGGATTGACCAAAGGGCTTACAGATGCCTTTGGAACCTTTTAGTTGACCAAACTCTTAGCAAGAGAGCTTGGAGTCCTTTTAGGATGACCGAGAAGCTATAGGAACTCTCGGAGCCTTTGGGTTGACCAAGTAATTTTTTAGAAATCCTTGGTGCCTTTTTGGGATGACCGAGTGGCTTTAAGTAACCCTCGAAGCCTTTGGGTTGACCAAGCAATTTTTAGAAATCCTTGGTGCCTTTTTGATTGACCAAAGGGCTTATAGATGCCTTTGGAGCTTTTTATGACATGACCAAATCACTCGAATGAGAGCTTGGAGCCTTTTGGGATGATCGAGTAGTTTGGAAAAAACTCTTGGAGCCTTTGGGTTGACCAAGCAATTTTTTAGAAATCCTTGGTGCCTTTTTGACTGACCAAAGGGCTTACAGATGCCTTTGGAGCCTTTTTTGCTACACTCTCTAAGCATAGAACGCCTTAAGATGGATGATGTTGAGAGGTTCAGGCTCTTCAACACCCCCTAGCGATGTCAGGTGATAGGTACCTGAACCAATATTTTTAGATATGATATAGGGTCCTAGCCAATTAGCCATAAATTTGTCTCGCATATCGGGTGACAAATTCGAGTTCTATTGGTTTTCTTTCAGCATAAGATCCCCAACTTCAAAGTCTCTCTAGTGGACTTTGATATTGTAAGCTCATTTTAATCACTCTTGATAGACGTGGAGATGCTCCAGGGCATTCACGCGATGTTCATCCAGTAGCATCAATTGATCTAGTCGAGCTTGTCATGCGGTGTCATCATCGATGAACTCTTTCAATGCGATGCAACGTTGGAATTTCCAACTCTAAGGGCATAATGGCCTCAATGCCATATACTAGTGAAAATGGAGTTGCCCTAGTGGGAGTCCGAATGCTAGTCCTATAAGCCCATAATGCAAGGGGCAGTTGTATATGCCAATCCTTGTGGTGTTCTTGCACTATCTTTTTCAAGATGGCTACCATAGTCTTGTTTGAGGCCTCAACTTGCCCATTTTCCTGTGGATAATATGGAGTTGCAAAACTATGTTTGATGTGGTACTTAGATGTTAAAGCTCACACAATTTTGTTCTTAAAAGAAGTTCCATTATCCAAAACTATTTTGGATGGTATCCCAAAATGACTTATGATATGCTCCATTATGAACTCTGCTATGCGAGCTCCAGTGGTCATTGTTAAGGGAATGGCTTCCACCCACTTTGTAAAATACTTAGTAGCCATAATAATGAATGTATGTCAGCCTGATGATGGAGGAGAGATCTTGCCAATTAGATCAAACCCCCACTGAGCAAATGGCCAAGCCGCTTGGATGGGTTGTAGGGCCTATGATGGCAAGTGCGTAAGATTAGCATGATGCTGACATTTGATGCATTTCTTGACATACACATTGCAATCCTTCTCCATAGTGGGCCAATAATAACCCATTCAAAGGATGCGCTTGATGATGGCCATGCCACTGAAATGGCCATCGCACGTACCATCATGAGCCTCTAAAATTGCCCAAGATGACTCTTGGGGCTCAAGACAATGAAGGAGAACTCCATCATAACTTTGATGGTACAAAATATCTCCTATCAAGACATATTTAGTCACTTTCTATTTGAATGTGCACCTTGCAGCATGCGATAATCCCTCTGGGATCAAACCAAGTTTTAGGAAGTCTTGAATTTGTGACATCCAATTTTGATAAGCCTCAGCTTCGACTGCTAAGATGACTTGCTCCCCCTATGTATTTATCTTTGTAAATGCATACTGGGAAACAACCTTGTGGTGAATGGTGGTGCCACTCCCCGCAGGACTCTGGGAGGTTAAAGACCCCTAGGGTGCCTTCTTGAGAAAGTCTTCAGCTTTGCAGAACCAATCAACTTTTGGCTCCACACTAATCATGTTGATTGATTCTTTGTTATCAAAGGCTGCACGCTCTACTATAGGATGCGAGAGCATCTTGACGTGGATGGTAGTGAAGTCGATAGATGGATTCTGAGGGATTAAGGATCCCAAATATGCCATGGTGTCTATGAACCTATTTGATGAATGAGGGATTGCCTCGATGTCGTACCATTCTAGTTTAGCTAGATATGTGGCAACAAGATCTTTGTAGGCTTTCAGTACTAGACATCGACACTAAAATAGTCCCTTCACTTGGTTAATTATGAGCAGGGAATCACCAAAGATGTTTAGTCTCTTGATATTCATGGTGACGGTTGTATGGAGGCCCAAAAGTAGGGCTTCATATTCAAAATTATTGTTGGTGCATGGGAAGTCTAGTTTGAATGACAATGGCATTGGAGCTCCTTACGGCATGAAAAACACTATCCCTATGCCAGCTCCTTGCTCACATTTTGAACCATCAAAGAATAGAGTCATATCAACATTGTTCTCTAGTTCTTCGGGTTTGGGAGCTTCGGATACTACAAACACTGCATCATCTAGAAGCTCGATTGTTAGAGGCCTACTGTTGGATAGTGGCACCTCAGCTAACTGATCTGCTATGACCTATCCCTTAATGGACTTCTGGCTTATGAATTCTAGATCAAATTCTATCAATAGCATGATCCACTTTGCAGTACGTGTATTATGATATGTCTTGCTCATCATATACTACAAAGGATTTTGTTTTGATATCACATATGTCGTATGACTCAACATGTAGTGCCATAATTTCTTGGTAGCGAACACTACTGCTAAACATAGTTTTTCCACATATGCATATCCTAGCTCGTAACTCACCAAGGTTCGGCTAATGTAATATATGGCTTGCTCTTTGCCTTGTACATTCTTTTGGGCCAACATGGTCCCTAACGCAAAGTCTGTTGCCGATATATATAGCAGAAAAGGCTCTTCTGGCCTTGGTGGAGCTAATACTGGTGGCGTCGCTAGGTAATGCTTAATCTCAGTGAAAGCTGCTTGGCAGTCCTCATCCCAATTGAATGGGACCCCCTTGTGTAGTAGTCGATTCATGGGTCGACATTTATCCGATAGTTGAGCGATAAATCACTTTATGGATGCTACTTTGCCCTGAAGGCTTCTTAGTTCCTTAATATTTATGGGAGGACGCATCTCTAAAATAGCCTTGACCTTCGCTGGGTCGACTTCGATGCCTTGCTTTGAAACAATGAATCCTAAAATCTTTCTTGAAGTTACACCAAATACGCACTTCTTAGGATTCAATCTTACATTATGCTCGATAAGGCGATCAAAAACTTTCCTCAAGACCTCCGCATGCTCAAAATGTAGTAATGACTTGGCTAGCAAATCATCAATGTAGTCCTCTAAGATCTTATGCATATAGTCATGAAAGATGTATGTCATAGCCCATTGATATGTGGCACCAACATTTTTAAGACCAAATGGCATAACTTTGTAGCAAAATGTTCCCCATGGCGTTATAAATATGGTTTTGTGCTGGTCTTCGGGCTTAATCTAAATTTGATTGTAACCAAAAAAATCATCCATTAAGGAGAGCATTTCATGACCTATAGTAGCATCTACTAGAGCATCGATATTGGGCAATGAAAATGAATCTTTGGGTGTTGCCTTGTTGAGATCTCTAAAATCCATACAAATATGGATCCTTCCATCTGGTTTTCCTACAGGCACCATATTGGATACCCATTCTGGATAGTCGATGGAAATGACAAATTCTACATCCAACAATTTTTGCAATTCATATTTCACCATTAAGGCTACTGTTGGATGCATCTTTCTGAGCTTCTGCTTGATCGGCTTCTTTGATAGATCTAGCGAAAGGTTATGGGTAACCAATTTTGGATCTAGACCTGGCATGTCTTTGTATGTCCACGCAAAAAGTTTAGGTCTCTCTTTCAGTAGAGGGATGATGCTATCACGCTCATCTGGAGTGAGACTCTCTCCAAATTTTACCTTCCTTGGATTGGTGGGATCTTTACTAATATCCACATCGAAGGTTTCCTCTACTGACATATGTGATCCCTCCTCGAGCTGATGAGGCGTAGGGATCAAATGGATGTCATCAACTGGGTTTATAGGTTCCTCATTGGAAGCATCCTCAACATTATAGACATCATAAGCATAGCCTGGTGCAAAATGAAATGGTTGCAACATCTCTTCATTCGGGAAGAAGTCTTCAGGCTCTACTGGCGAATCAACGTGATCCCAATCAATAGCATCCATGTTTAGATGCAATGGTTTGGATGGATCTACTGGATTGCGGAGTGGAATGGTCAAATCAATGGAGACCATGTTGATGGAATGGAATTGATCTCCAGGACCACATGGACTGAACTCTACATCATCTGTGTAGCTTTCGTACCCAAGATCTGGCTCAGATGGTACGGGGATGAACGGGTCCTCCCTATGGGATGCTCGGACAACTGGATCCTCCCTATGCACTAACTACAAAATGGGATCTCTCGGCTCAAGTAGCTCAGCATAAGTAGGTAGATGGGGAAAGATCCTTTGATATTCCTCTTCCAGATTTACTCTTTCCCTAAGGCGACGATGGAGATTAATCTCTCGATGCAAGCCCATAGCTGTGATAGGTGGTGGACCCCGAGGTGGATTCTGATTACGTAGGTGATGAGGCCCCAAATAGGCCATCTCCAATGAATCCTCATCATCACTGTACAAATATAATCCTTCACTTCCCCCCATATGCAAGGGGTGATCTGCCAGATGTGGCCCCATGTATCTGATTCTGCGGTCACTATCATCACTATCCGGATAAATCGGATAGAATGATCGTATATATGACATCGATGCAAAAATTGGCTCTGCTTCCTCTTTAGAGTGATCAGTGTTAAGAGGCACTTCTTCTATAACATACTTTAACTCTGTAGATAATAGATGTAGCGGATATACAAGCCTCGGATCGGTCATCTCATCTTCATCGCTATGATTGCTATTATGAGCAGACCACTCTATCGTGTCCACAAATATTGGGAGATTAGCTGGATGAGGCCTTAAGTAGGCCTACTCTATCTCATCTTCATAATCACTATCGACTATGAAATGCTCTTGTATCTCATCTAATTGCTCTCTAGGTAGTAAATGGCATAGAAATACCGGAACCACGAAGGCTCGATCAATTTCCTCCTCAGATTGATCATCATTTGAGGACTCACCATCTGCATCATAACTCGGTCCACTTATTTTGGAGGTGGACTCCTCTCCATATTCACTACAAATATCTCCTAAATTGAGATCACCTAGAATGGTGGGGTTGTGCCCCTGCATACCTGTATCATCGGTTGTGGTATGGTTTTGATGACCCAGGTTGCCTCTAGGGTTCTTCTCCGAGAACTCTTCATGTTCAAGCTCCGGTCTCTCAATGGTGATGACTGACACCATTGGGTTGCTACCCCAAAGACTAGACATGTTAGGATGATATGGATTAAAATCCACGTCATCCCCTAGACTCAGGTATAAATGATCCAATGATGCAACGAGTAAATCATCATGTCCTTGAATCTGCAATCCCAATCCGAACCTATCAGTTGCCAACTGATAACGTAGTTCAAGAGGGGTTCTTCATCCTTGTTCAAAAAGACCAAGGTCGTATCCATGCCAATGATAGAGCTCAAAAATGTGCATGGCATACTTTGGGTTGGACAAGTACCGAACGTTCATCATGAACTGTTCCTCATCATCCACCTCCATGGGTGCTCATGTTGGAACTTGATCCAACCCAATGTAGATGAAGTTTGTTTGGTTGGGTGGCTCACCCAATGGTACTATGGATCCAACTAGATATCGATGGGCCTTTGGTCAGCCCATGTCTCGTGTAGTCTCTAAAATAGGACCAAAGGTCACATTTTGCACAAGATACTCACCTAGACCTGTACTGGCTAGGTGAACAGTCACCCGTGGTGTGGATGACCCTATTGATGATGTAGGAGAAGCAGGTTGAGGTGCCTCCTCGACTTGATCTTGGGCTTCCTCCACCTCCATGGGAGTGGCAGCCTCAATGATGACTGGTTCGGGCATGTTCTTTGCTTCTTTCTTGCCCAATTTTACCTTTAATTTCTCATCATCTCGATGCATTGCTGATGCACTCGGTCTCAAAGAAGTTGTAGTGGTATGTTCAGATCTGTTTGATATAGATATCGATGGTTGAACATGCACCACCTGTTTACCTCTTGGAACCCTTATCGATGACGTGGGCCATATGTCCAAGTGCATTGATGGGAGTACGAAGCCCCCTGGAAAATCTGCTAAGTTCATGAACTTGAATGGTTCTTCATCTGATGAAACCATGTGAACTTGTCCCTCATGTATATACTTGACACACTGATGCAATATCGAGGGAACACAATGCATTTCATGAATCCAAGGCCTCCCTAGTAGGATGTTATACTACAAAGCACCCTCTATCACGTGACACATTACGGGAATGGTCTTCAGTCCCACCTGAATAGGTAGGACAATCATGCCAACCATAGAGCATAGTGCATCGTTAAATGCTCTCAATGTAAAGGTGGTTGGTACGATGAGTGATTTAGGCAATTTCAAATGGTACAGTGCCTTAGTCATGATTATATTGATCGACGAACCAGTGTCAATCAAGACCCTTTTGAATGACACATGGTTAACACATGCAATGATATGTAGTGGCGGGTCAGCCATGCTTGCAAAAACCATTTTCACTTCATGATCGTAGAATTGGATCATTGGTTCTTAGCACTATTGTACGTGCCCCATAAAGTTTATGAATGCCTGTGCATCCTGGGACTGTACCTCAATGGACCTCAGAATGTCCATAAGAGTCTCCCTGTGCCTAGGGGACTATTGTATAAGCTCATATATCGACAACTTCGTAGGAGTCATCTGCAAGTTTTGAACCAACCTGCTCCTAATGGTCACCACCGGTCTCGTTGGTGGGCCTGGAATATTTTGTGCCTACCATTGCTAGGGCATGGCCTATATTTGAATGGGAGCCCAAGGTTGATTCGGTTGTTCGTACTTCCCATGTCTGGTAATGACATTGACCATGCCGATGAACCCCTGGGTAGGTGGTTCGACTCGCACTTGATTGACATGGCCAGTGTGGTTACGGGGCGCCTCATGGTTTGGTAACAGATTTTTAAAAATCCCCATGTTTTGGTTGTTCGGCACCTAGGGATTTCCTGGTACCACAAGCTCTCCCTTTTCTATCATATTTTGCACAATATGTTTGAAAGACCAACATACCTCGATGTCATGGCCTTTCACTCTATGAAATATGCAAAATAGATCTTCCTGATAGTCTTTGGGCTTGGGCTGATTAGGATCAACCATCTTGACTTCGGGTAATCTTATTGCCTTGGCCTCATAGAGCTGACAAAAAATTGATGTCAATGATTCCATCAATGGCATAAATATGTGAGGTGGGCGTTGCTCTTTGTTCTTGCCCTTGTAGTTATTCTTGCATTGGTCGTATTGCATAGGAGGAGGATGGGCTTGATAATTCTATTTCTTTTGCCCCTTATCCTCATTTTGGAGATTTAGTACCACTTGATTCACATGGGCCTGCTTGCCCTGTTGCTTTGAGGTACTCTTCTTATATCCCTCTTTCCTGGTTTTGAGCTTCAAGTTGCCTTCCTGCACCTTGATGTCCTCAATTACCTTGGCTTGCACCAAAGCTTCTTCGAATGTAGCATACTATTGTAGCTGCAATAGTAGCGAGATGTGCTTGGCACAACTCTTTGTAAACATTCAGGTTAATTCTATGGCAGGAATCAGGAATGACAACTTTACCATTAATCTCCTCCACCTCTTCCCGTATTGTTCTATTGGCTCATCGTCGCGTTGAGCTAGCACAACCAAATCGAAAAGGTTGGCCTATTTCTTGATGCCAAAGGAATAGCATTCAAGAAAGGCATCAGCTAATTGCTCAAAATTTGTTATGCTATGTTTCTTTAGCTGATTGAACCACTCTCGGGCTGGACCAGAGAGTGTCATGACAAATGTATGCAATAATAGTGCATCATTGTTCTCTATCTGGAAGCAAGCATCCAGAAAGCTCATGACATGTTCTTGCGCCTCTTCATCACCCTTGAATTTTTCCAACCTAGGCATCTCAAAATGCTCAGGGTATGGGGGCGTAGGCACCGAGGGATCTAAAGGTTCATTATGAATTTTCCTCAGTGTCAACTTTTGGATAGCCGTGCCTTGTTTCTCAATTGCTTTGACCTTCTCGACCAAAGCTTTGTAAGCCTCAGAAGAGAGAAAGTCCTCCTCCCTAAGTCAGCGTGGAGGCGGTCTAGGAGGTACAATCTTCTTCTATCGAGGTGGAGGGCATTGCTCTTCCTCCTCCTCAGCTCGAGAACTCTCAGGATATTCTTGGTTGTATCTGTTCCCCTCTTGTTCCTCATAATGTTGCTACCTCTGATTGTCGATCGAAGGTGGTCACTCTCTCTGATGGGCAGTGATATGAGTGTGAACGCTTACGCGCTCATGGTGCATGTCAGCTTGCGAAAGAGCCTTCCTGTGCACCTGCTCTCTATGCTCATCCTGAGAATATAGGCCAGCCCTAGCCAACCTATCTTCCTACTCTACATGCTCCTTCTAGATGAGGATGCACTCCTCATGCAAGCGCTGCTCATACAACCTCTGTCTAGTAAGCCTCTGCGCCTGAAGATCTTCATCTTCAATGCGCTGCCTCTCTAGGCGAGCATCCTCCAATTGATCTTGGAGGAGTTGGCATTTCTATTCAGAGGCCAGTCGATATGATCTTTCGACCTGGTCAACCGTAGGAGGCCTTTGGTATGCTTGCTCTGTACGAGCGACCTTGTGGGTTCTGTACCCATCGAACTGATGTGTTGTGCCTTTGCCTCTATCTGTGAAGATGACATCGACATCGTGCTGTGTCCTATGCTGCATGCCACCATGCATGGATGGTGGACGTGAGACATGAGGGTGCTTAGAAGCCTCTCCATGCTCTCTAGTAGTTCTAATGGTGCTCCCGCTATGCTCACTTGGAGCACGAGTGGGTGGAGCCAAAGGCTTGCAGCCTAGCTGCTCTAACACACTACCTAGACCATCTAGCTGTCTAGACCTCCACCTCTCATGGGGTGGTGTTCCATTAGCTCCCACCTTCGATATATCGATGGTGATCTTGCATGCTATAGTACGCATGGGAGTATGGGTAGACTTGCGCTCAATAGGGAGCCCATCTACTTGCCCCTGAATGGGTGGATCTCTATTCCTTCTATACTCAGAAGGTGGGGGTATAGTACACCCTATAGACTTAGTGTGAATGGGTACCAATCTGGTCCCCTACATGACATACTCTTCGGTCGATCCCATGGATGCACGTGCAATGCGGTCTCGATAATGGCTTTCGAGTGGAGCACCCTCAAGCTGAGAAGCTCCATGCTCTAATCTACGTCTAGCATAATGCACTGATGCTAGTCTATCAGGGGTACGCTCAATGGGATCCCCTCATGTCGAGTTGTCTCCTCTAATGCTCGTCGAACGATGTTCGGTTTGCTCATGTGGTTGAGGACTAGACACGTGTATTTGTGAATCGGTTGGGGCTTGGTCATTGGCTTCAGGCTTGCACCTTTTCCGACCACCCCGTGTATCCACCATAGTGTACCTAACATCTAGATGTATCTTTTATTATCAAACAAGGTATACAATGATGCTTATCTTATTTTTAAATTTTAAAATGAGCCCTAAACTGTTTGATGTTGTTTCAAAATGTGTTGTATCAGTATGAGAAACTCTCGCATGTTTTGCAAAATTGTTGGATTTTATTCTCAGTTTAATTGGCTTTCACCTATACACTCATAGCTCGATAACTTGGTGATGAACTCCAAGTCATGTAATCCAACCTATAATGTGTGGTAATGAAGCCCACACATGGTCAGGGAGCATAGGTCCTCCCAGATCCTCACCCATTTTCCCCCAGTCAGCGTTATACCTTTCGAAGAAAGTACATGCAAATTTTCTAGGGTACGAAAGGTTCTCGGATCCGGTATGGTCTAGTAACAAAGGGTACGTAGGATTTGGGCCAACGGATGGAAATGATGCCCACCGTCATTGAACCCTACTAGTGGTTGGATATGAGGCCCAACTCACTAGCGTTTAGTTGCATGTGGTGTGTGTGGTTCCTTTTACTTTGCATAAAGACAAATGCATAAAAGAGCATTCATATGATCATTCCTACATGATATGCATAAAAAGAAAAGGAACATTTCAAATTCAGAAAGGTATGCATGCTATGTCCTACATGATGTTATGACAATGCGATTACGATGACATGGCCTCTAATTGGGCCTCAAGCATGCAAACGACCACTCAATTTTTATCAAGGTCATTGTATTCTAGGGCGGACTGCAATCAGAGGTCCGTTGTTCCTAGCAACGCCTTTCTAATGGAAGGAATGCGAAAGCAAACTAGGACTATTCATTCACCCTTTTTCTTTAGTGTACCTAATTTGCAATCGATTTAACGCTTACTGTAAAAACATAGAGAAGAAAATATAGAATAGAGAATAAAAATAGAGCCTACCTCAGCTCCTGATCTGATGCCAAGTGGTTTCTCTGTTGTCTGTTGCTTCTGCTGTAAACCGTAGCTCTGGTCTACGGGCTGCAGTGTGAACCATGGGTGAAAGTCGTGGGCCAACAAATAACCATAGCTGTTAGCTGTGGTTAGCACCTGAGATAAGAAAAATTCAAGAATGTCAGCACTCAGGGGCTACAAATGCGGAGTTCTATCGTGATCACCTTCTGACATAACCAAAAAGCATGCACCTATCTACTGTATTAGTCTATAGTCATCATAAAAGCGTAAAATCTTGACACATTGCATAAATTCAACAAAATGATATTTCTTGTATTGATTATGAATGAATCTCTATTACAAATATGCCCCTCTTAGGGTCACTTGAATGATGATACAGTCTATACAATTGCCAATGCCCTCAATAGGGTAGGCACATTAATATTGCCCTTTGACTAGTCACAAACTGCCTTGGGGTGGAGTTGACCCCCTTCTTCATGATGTGGAAGGATTATGATATAGACTCCTCTTGTACCTATCTTCCTACGATCAAGAAACAACAACACATGATCAAAAATATAGATAGCCTCTCATGATGAGGCCCTTTAAGGAAACATACATGATAATGCCATTAAACTAATGATCAAGAAAACATAAAGAAAAACCTTTAAACTATGCTAATTGAATCAAGATTTGTAATATAGCATAAAGGAGATCATTAGACAAATAATGCATGGATCAGATAACAAAATAGAAGCATAAAGGTGCATAAAAGATCCACAAATGTCCTAATTAATGCAAAGCATAAACTATCTATTCTAAGCTAATTCCCACGGTCAAAATTCTTCTAAACTACAATTAAACCTAAGAAATGATTAATCTAACCTATTTAACTGGACAAAAATGAAAAGAGTAAGGTGATCTGTCACCTGTTGCAAACCGTAGCTCTGGTGAGCGGTCTGCACTATGAACCATGGCTGACAATCATGGTTTGACCTCTGATAGATTTACCCTCAAAATTAGGGGTAGTGGGTTTGATCTCCTTGTCCAAATTGATGTTCAAGGGTCACCTTCATTGTCCTCAGACTGATTTGGTGGTCAATTCGATGTGAAGGGCCTTCGTTTGCCCAGATTTGTGCTTCTTGACTCTCCTAAGCACCTAGGGCATCCATAATGCAATTCATCATGAATGTTGGCAAAAGGGTCGGGGATTAAGTGCAATAGCTCTATCTCTTAGTATACTCAGTTTGAGTGTACAATTCACCAGGGCTTCGCTGCTCAAATCTCCAATGCTTGCTTCTCTTATTCTCCCCATTTGGAGGGGGTATTTATAGCATGCCCCTAGGGCTAGGGGTGGCTTCATGGAGAAGCCAAGACCAAGAAGGGTGGTTAGGATAGTTGGGATGGAAGCCTCTAGAATCTTCCATCCTTCAACTGCCTTCTTCTAGATATTTTGGCCGTTCCAACCAATTTGGCTCGGATGGAAGGCCTAACTGAACTTCAGTTAAGACCGTAGGTCACAGTTGCGGTCCAGACTACAGACCGCAGGTGTCAACCATGGTTTAGACTGGAGACCACAGGTCTGGGCTACGGTTCAGACTGATTAGGCCAAAATGCCTAAATTGAGTGGTTAGAACCACTGCTCTATCTTGGAGTCTATCCAAGATCCTCCATATGGTCTTGTAGCATGTCCATATGAGTAGTCGCCCTCGACATGACGCGTTTTAGGTGTCTACAAGTAACCATTAATGAAAGCGACACTCACAATGCGTGTTATTAGAATTTACACATATAAGCATGAACAAGATTATGTTCATTGAATCACCCTCTATGATGAGACTAGCTGAGGAGAGTCCATATAGAATTTTTAACCCTTGGTAGAATGCCCTGGCCTTAGCAAAATGATTGGTTTTAATTCCAATATTTTTAGCATAGGCAAGGAGAATTTGGCCTTGGTTATCTCTAAATACACTTCAAGCACTTGCATGTCCAAGGTTACCTTTGGCTACTCCATAAAAATTTAGCTTGATCCAACCTAGCGGAGGAGGAGACCACTTGATCTTGGATCTGTCTACAGAACATTTGGCTTCCCATATTGATATTCCTTTGAGTTTCTATTTTTCTTTGTTTTATGACCTTCCTCCTTTTTTATTTCCACCAACCCATTCATTTCATCAATATCTTCTATTTTTACATATTGTTCATTATGAGACTTATCTTTTAAAGATCTATGTTGCCCTAAAGAATATGAGATGCATGGAATAGCCTCATAAATACTTTTTTCTTTACATTTTTTCAATAACGCTAAAGTCAAGAATGAACCTCCATAGTAATTACTTTCTCACGTTGCCTTAGAAACCCTAAATTTCCATGGATATCCTCTATATGCATTTCTTTTTTATGTTGCTATTTAAACCCTAAAGTAAAACATGTATACTCCATACTACTTTCATTTTTTGATATTGATTAAATATGGCTTTTGAAAAGGCCCAAACCCTTTTAAAATCCTAGACTAGTATATTCAAACTTACATTTCATTTTTCCTCTTATAAAAACTTCAATTCATACTGAAATATTCATATATGTTCTTATAACTATAGACCACAACTAATTTTCCTTTTATTTTTGCAACATCAAAACTACCAAAAATTTAATACATTTTGGTGCATCAGATCATCAGTTTATTTTGGCACATAAAAACTACAACATACTCTAACGCATCTCTATTGTACATATTTTGATGTGAATTGTTATATGACACTCATGATATAGACAATATGGTGTATGCCTACTATAGATATTTTGGCAAAATCCTTAGCAATAGTCCTAGAAGATAACCTTAGTAACAGTACTAGAATACAACTATAGTAATAGTCCTAAAAAACAACCTTAGCAACAATCTTGAAAAATAGTGTTAGTAGCAATTCTAGAAAACAACCTTAGCAATAATATTGGAAAATATCCCAATAGGGACACTATAATGGTAAAAGACAATGAGGCTTTTTAGCGGAGACCTAAGTTCAATTCATGGGAATGGTGGCCACTGATATGCCCCTATATTTTCAAACTATTAAATAATAATTATAGAAAAAAACCATAACAATAGTTTTCAAAAATAGCATTAGCAACAATTCTAGAAAATATCCCTTATCTATAGTCCTAAAAATAGCCTTAGCAAAAATCTTAGAAAATAACCTTACAACAGCCCTAGAAAAATAACCTTAGCAATAGTCCTAAAAATAGCCTCAACAACATTCTTGAAAAATAATCATAGCAACAATATAAAAATATCCTTAGCAATATTCTCAGACAACATCCTTAGCAACATACCCAAACAATAACCTTAGCAATAGTCCTAAAAAATTCATAGCAATAGTCCCAAAAAATAGCCTTAGTTACAATCCTAGCAAAATTTCTCTGGACACCTTTTTTCATATTATCATATATTACAATATGATATCAAATATTTCCCTTTTCACTAGTTCATTTACATTTTGATTTATAGTATTTGGTGAAATTCATATTTTGTCCTATTTATAAAAATCCCCTAGTTAGCTAACCAATCTGCTACCCCATTTCCTTCTCTAAATACATGGGCCACTTCAAAATTCTCCAATGAGTTTAGGATCCTTAGAGTATCTTCTATTGTACTTGACACCCACCAACTCACCATAGCCCTCTTATTAAGACAATTGATAATGTTAAGTGAATCTCCCTCCACTATCAACTTTCTCACTCCTAGTTATCTTACCAATTTTGCTCCAACCAATGTTGCTCTAGCTTTTGCTTGATGACTTGTTATAGTTCCTAAATACTCACTAACAATTCCAGTTAGGATTCTATTGCTATCACTACTTTACCCCCTATCATTACCATGATTCCCTTTAGGTTCCCAATCAAAATTAAGCTTTATCCATCCCTCCTTGGATGGCTTCCATTTTACACTTATTCTTGGATCTAGTTGGGGACTATTCTCCATACCAACTAGGCTTAGATCCCATTTTTCAATTATCCTTGCTTCCTCTACTAATTTTTTTTTTCTTTTCTTCTCAAGGATTTCATGTTTTTCACTATAGTAGCTTAAATATTCTTACTATTTTTATATGTAGCTCTCTTTTTTACCTTAAATATTCTTCTATTTTGCACCAACCATACATCCCATAAATAGTAGAATGGAATCAAGTCCCATATCTTATTAAATATAGTACTCTTAAAGGGATTTTATCACTACTCAATTCACTCTACCATATTATTTTGCATTACTCATTTAATACTCATATCCTTGATTAATTTTTGAAGTATCTTGAGGGAGTAGTTACACTCTAATATTATGTGTTTCATTATCTCTTCTTGTGCTTCACATAGGTAACACCTATTTGGAAATTGAAATCCTCTCTTATGCAAATTTTCTACTATAAGGATCTTGTTTTGCATATCCAACCATAGAAAATTGTTATCTTAGGGGCAACCTTACTTCCCCATAGTCTTCCCCATTGAAATACCCCTTCTAATTTTGATGTTAGTAACTCATAGGTGTCTTCCCATACTATGGTGTCTTCCTCCACATTAACACGTACATGGTAGGCCTTATTTCCCATAAGTTACTTACACATTTCCTCTCAACCTTCCCAATCCCATACCTCTACTCTCAATCTTCTTAGACATTGACTATCTCCTCATCCTTACTTGCTGGGTGGTTCTCCAACCATGTGTCCTCCCAAAAGTGGACCAACCTACCATTACCAATTTTCCATTGAACACTTTTTCATAACACCTCTCTTCCCTTTAGTGTATGGTTCCATATAGAAGAGTCATTACAAGGATCTAATGTAGTTATGAATCTTATTTCTTCTTGGTTGTCTAAATACTTATTCTTTAGTAATCTATCCCATAATTATTGACTTTCCTTAATTATTTTCCATATTACTTTTATAGCTAGGTCCTTATTTATGTTTCTTATCCCCTTTAATACAAATCCTCATTTTTATTTTGGCCTACACACTTTATCCCATGCAATAAGGGAAAATCTACTCTTCTCTTCAGATCCTAACCATAAAAAAAAATATACTTCCTACTAGGTTTGTAACTATAGCAAGAATCTTAAACACAAATAAGAGATATAATGTTATGGCTTGGGGAGTGTTATTTAGTAGTTGAAGCTTATCTTCCTGAATTAATAAATTTTCTTTCTAGCCAACTAACTTGGGTTGAGACTTATCTATCAATGTGTCCCAGACCTTATCTTTGCATAATCCAGTAAACATCAATATTTTCAAAAATATAAATGGAAGGGTTGAGATATTGTATCCAAGTTCTTCTACTATCCTTCATTATTAATCCTTTAAAGTGTTAATGAACACTTTACTCTTTTCCATGTTTATAATTTTGTGAGATGCCTTAGTATATAGATTTAGAATCCTCCTTAACTCCCTAGCTTCTACCACCAAAATTTTTTCAAGCAAAATTGTGTCATCTACAAACTATTGGTTAGTGATACTCATTATATCTATAGAGGGTTTCATCCCATTTAATACTCCTAAAAGTTGAGTTGCACCTATACATCTATCTACAACTTCTTCCATAATAACAAATAGGTAAGGTGATAGTGGATACCATTTCCTTGGAACCCTACTATTCTCAAAGAATCCCGCCAAATATGTTGGAGGTATTACATTATTTTATCCCTTGTAAATATTTATATTAGGGTGTGTTTTATATTTGAGTTCATAGTATGTGTCAATTTTTTAAGTGTGAGTATGTGTCATGTAAATAAGTGTGTGAGGTATCTTGTTTGTAAGTGTGAGTTATGAGAGTGAAGTGTCAAGTTTAGAAGTAAGGAGTTATGAGCAATCATGAGAGATTGTATTTATGTAATATATGATATTTATTATGTAAAATGTAAAATATGAAGAGTGCAATTTCTATGGAGATATTTCAAACTACAATGCTATGTAGGAGAGGAAACATCTAGTAAGTTGTGAATAAGATGAAACATCCACTAAAGATACCTCCAACAAGGAAGCTACATAGAAAAGGATACATCCAGTAGAGAGACATAGAGAATGGAGGCTAGAATCTACAAAGAATACCAAGTGAAGAAATATGACATTTGTATTGGCCAAAGGATACAAGTATTTAGCAAACAAAGAGTATAAAGGATAAATACATTCAAAGCACCTAGTGCAGACTAAGAACCATCTAAAAATTCTATGAAAATGGTAGGAGAAGTTAGGTAGAACATGGAAAAACAAAATCTAGTTGAGTAACACCCAAGGTAGAGGTAATTTTTGGAAGTTTAAGTGCACAAACAATTCACCCTAACATGTAGTAAAAGCAACATTAAATTTCCTTGATGAAACATCCAAATGTATATAAAGGATAAGTGCTTAAAGGTATAATTTTGACCATTATATTTGGATGTACATTTGATTTGAAAAATTAAAGTGAATTGTTTTGGTTTCAAGAGATATAAGAAGATGAATGAATAAATAAATAGGAGAGAATAATGAAATCAATGGGAGTTATAAGAATGATAAATTAATTATTTGAAAAAAATAAGAAAAAATGATTGAAATGAGAAATCAAATTGATGATTGAAGAAATGAATTAAAGAAGAAAATTTTAAAGAATTGAAATTGAATTAAGGGAGATATAAAAGTTTTATGAAAATTTAAAATTTAAAATTGATTGAAGAAAGAATTTGAAATTTGAAACTGAAAGTGATTAAAAGTTGAAATTAAAGAAATTGAAAAAATTAAAATTGAATAATTAATTGAATGAAAAGTTGAAAGTGATTATTATATTGATTCATGAGCAAGTCACCATATGATAGGAAATTTTTATTGGTTTGATTCAATTCAAATCAAACCAAAAATACCAATCAAGATAGTAGATGATAAAATCGATCATCTACAAGGAACAAGGAATGTCACTCTTAGCCTATCACATTTTGAATGTACATTTGAAAATTGCTTTATGTTCCTAACATAAAAAATAATCTTATTTCAATATTATAATTGTTGTACAAAGGAAGAATGGTGGAATTCAAAAACATTAATGGAAATAAGAGATGTTTAATTAAGAGACTAAATAAAATTGAAGCTATGGGATCCTATAAAAGTGGCATATTTGCCTTGGATGTAATAGAAATTTCACAAAAACATTTGGACCAACTTTTGCCAAGAGAATGATTTCAAAAGAAGTATTATATTGAACACAATATAATTATGAAAAAATAATAGGATAATGTATTCATTTGTGACCTCTTCAAAAGTATAGGTAAAAAATATAGATACAATGATCTAAAGTAGTATCAAAGCCAGAGTTGAAAAACTAAAACAAGAATTAGAGATTGAATATAAAAGGTCTTCATACTAAATAATGTAATATGGGAGGGGGTGTTGGAGGTATTATATCATTTGGTCCCTTTTGAATATTTAAATTAGAGAGTGTGTTTTATATTTGAGTTCATAGTAGGTGTCAAGTTTTGAAGTGTGCGAGGTGTATTGTTTGTAAGTATGAGTTATGGGAGTGAAGTGTCAAGTTTAGAAATAGGGAATTATAAGCAATCAGGATATATTGTCTTTATGTAATATATGATATTTTTTATGTAAAATAGAAAATATGAAGAGTTTATTCTCCCATGAGTTTGAGGAGAGAAAAATTCGGAGTCATGTAATATGAGGAATCTCGTGTATGTTTTTTTAAGAGAAAACCATGTAATATGTAACTCGAGGAAGCATTGTAATTATCCATTGATTTAGTCTTTTTAATAAAGCTTTCAATGTGTTTATTGTGAATTTGATATATGCATGTTATTTTATGATCTTGGAGATTGTTTAACTTATGAATATAGCATTATTTCACTAACAAGAGAATTATTTAGAATGACTGAGAATATTGGCCCTCCACATCAATTACTAACCCATCTTCTCCATCTCCTACTAAATACAAATTTAAAAATAACTTTGTCTACGAAACACCAAAAAACCCTACCATAAGCTTTATTCATGTCTAACTTGATCATCAGTCCTTCCCTACCAATTTTTATTGAGTGCATATTTTCATGAAGCGTGATAAGTTCATACAATATCTTTCTTCCCTTCACAAAATCCCCTTGTTTTTCTAAAATTATCTCTAGGAGGACATATTTCAACCTTCAAATTATTACTTTAGATATGATCTTATAAATTGCATTATATAGGCTTATCAAACTTAAGTACTTAAACCCTTTCAACCCCTATTTCTTAGGAATTAGCACTAACAAGGTGTTGTCATACTTTCTTAGCACTTTACCTAAATGGTGATATTTTTTGACTACTACTATTAAATCCTCATTCGTCACATTTCAAAAGGCCTAAAATAATCCTACCTAGAATCCCCCTAGGCTTAGAGATTTGTCTTTTCTGAAGGAGAAGACCTCTTCCTTCACCTCCTATTTACTCACATATTTCTCAAGTTATGCATTCATAGCTTTTGTCATCAACATTGGGATATGTTTAAGTACATCTTCCAGAGCTTCCTAGTCATTCTCCCTATCCTTCATTATCAGTGAGATAAAGAAGTCATTTGCCTCTTACATAGTTTGCTCTCCATATTTGGCTACTCTATTATCTTGAAGGATTTAGAGATCCTTACGGTAATTTAATGTTTTATGGTCGAGACATGAAAAAAAATATGTTTCTATCTCCTTCCATAATCCACTTATTCCTAGCTTCTATCTCTAGTTAGTTATCTCTCATGCCATTAGAGTATGCAATTCTGACTAGATATGTTTCTCTCTTATGTAGAGATCATGATCCATCCCACTTCTACTTACTTCCTCCTCATTCAAGGTAAGTTCCTACCTTAGGCTTTCCTTTTGTCTAAATATATTTTCAAATATTAACTTGTTCTACTTTTCACTTCTCTTCATATATTTGAGTTTCCCAACCAATATATACATATTAGATTCATGGAGTGGATGCCTCCACCATGTCTTAATTTCTTCATAAATGTTTGGGTGTTGAAGTCACATATATCAAAATCGAAAGGTATACTATTCTTCCTTACTTCCCATTACTTAAATATCAAAATATTATGGTATTATCCCATCATTGGCATTGGTACTCATGTGTGCTCATAGTTTTCCTCAAACCACTTTATAGATAGCAATACTCTATCCAATCTCACCTAGATCAAAATATCCCTTAATCTCTTATCCATCCAAGTAAATGTATTTTCACATAATTCCACATCATAAAGGCTAGATTTTGAGATAAAATATTAAAATCCTCCATGCTCTCTTAGAATCCCTAGGAACCCCTTTCTTTCCCCCTAGAATTAAAGGGATATTGAAATCACCTTCCACTATCCATATTATTCCTATAACCTATTGTCATATCTTCTCTATCTCTATCTATAATTTGTTTCTCACTTTACTCACATTTGGTGTATAAATGTTAGATGGTGCTCATTTTTTAAATAAATTCTTCATAGAAAACAAAATTCTATAATATTAATATCCCTTATTGAGGTATATTACATTATTTTGTACATGTTAATGTACCCCCATGGTACCTTCATGGTACATTTGTAAATATGTAATAGATTAGGGTTGAGTCTATAGTTTAGAGTGTGATTTATATTTCCTCTTTTATGTAAGTGTCAATATGCAAGAAATGCACAAGTATCATGTAAGAGATAATGTGCACAAGTGTCTTGTATGTAAGAGTGCAAATATGTAATGTGAGGATGTGCACAAGTGTCCTATATTAGGAGTGCATGTATAAGTGTAAGATTCATGTGTGCAATTATCTATAGTTAATTTTCCATCAAGTATGCAAGTGGTATGTTGATAAGCCAAGAGTCATAAGACTTGGTATATGGAGAGTAATAGTTAAGTACTTGAAGAATCACATCACTATAGCTATATTATGGAGATAATTTTCCATAGATTTGATTGAATGAAATCAAATTAGGAGCATAGAGTTAATAGTTCATGACAGGAAGAGCAATAAAGCTTGTATATATTTTGAGCAATTAATGTTGTAAGTTTTCTTCATGCATAGTTCATGAATGATTCAGTCTATTTAAATTTATATTTCAGCATATAAATGAATGTTATTCGATTTATACGAGCTTTGATATACATATTAATTTACTCATATTATTATTATCTTGACCTTTAATATTGTGGCTATTTTATATTGGGACCTATGTGAGATAACCTATGATATTTTGTGGTAGTAAGGCTTAAAAAGCCAACAATGGTATCATAGCTACCATCGAACTCTATCTAGTTTGATAGAGTTATTTATTAGCCACCATTATTAATTAGATTTGTCCATTTTGATAAATTTAATTTAGATTCTATCCACTTTAAAGGTAGTGAAGACTTAGACTCTATTATATCTAAAGGTCCTATTGAGTAGAGTAGGCTAGGGTCTTTCCACTAGGTTGAAGGAAAACAAATGAAGACTAATACTTAGATATATTGAAGATAAGTGCCAACTTAGAAGAGAAGTTGGACATTTATTTATAGGCAAAACCAACCTAGAGGTAAGTTGGTCATTCAGGGAAGAGCCACCCTAACATTAATCTAAAGAGTTGGAGATTGAAGTTTTTGATGAATTGAATATTAAATTTTGAGAAAGAATCAACCCAAAAGATTGTTTATCATTCAAGGACATTCAATGTCACCCTAACATTGATATTGTGTTCTCTAGTAAGGAGGAGAATCATATTGAGCTCTTAGGTGTGACCTAAGATATTGAATATATTTGATAAAAAGAAAAAGAGATGGAGTTACAAAATAAAATTTTAGGAAGCTTCCTACAAAATATAGAGAAGAATTTTAGCTTATGAAGAAGAAATAGTAGAATAGAGAATATTGAAAGTAGAAGATAGGAAAGAGAAGAAGAATAAAAGAATGGAGTTATCATCCACATAAGAATAAATCCATAGCAATAGAGAAACAAAGAAGAAAGATATATCGATCTTGAGAAAGATATATCAATCTTGAGAAAGATATATCAATATTGAATAAGGATAAAGAAGCATACATAGCTTACTTTATATAGCTTCAAGCATTGGATTCAAAGCTACAAATAATTGAGAGCTACAATAAAAAGATAAAAGAAAAGAACAACAAGCATTAATAAGAACAATTTTAAGAGAAAATAGCAAGCTCACTATTTTTTTTGAGTAATACTTCTTATACACATCCACCATGGGGATTGAACTCGGGTCACATCACCGATAATGTAAGTGGCATCCTTTGCGGTAGACCAAACTCACAGGGATAGCAATATCACTATTGAAAATAAATATGCTTAGTATTGAGAGCAGAAAAACAATCATTTGAGAGTAGAACAACATTAGATAATAGCAAGATCACAATTGAAAAAGAATAAGCTTAGTATTGAGAGTATAAAGGCAATCAGTTGAGATCAGAACAACATTAGAGAAAAAGTATTAGAAATAATTTGAAAGGTATAAGTGCAATGGACACCAAAGGCCAATATTGAAGATATTGTTTAAAATAAGCCAATGTTGCAGTCCAACATGGCTAGTCCAGCATAATAGCTTGAGAAGCCTACATAGAGAATAAAATATGAGGATAAATATTTAAAAATGTAGAAGACATCTAAGTATTCTTCTAAGAAATGTAGAGGTGGTGACTTTTGGTCCCACCATTAAAAAGTCTTGGCCTTCTCATAACATACTCTAGAAGGCAACAACCTTCTCCAAGTGCAAGGATACTTGGCTTTCTCAGTAATGCTTAGCCTCCTCCAAGCTAATCTAGCAAGGGAGACATTTGATCTCCTCCATCAACTCAAGTAGAATAGGAGACATTCAGTATTTTTCATCAGCTTAGGTAGAATAGGAGATATTGAATCTTCTCCATCAACCTAGCCAGAACAAAATATGTTTGTTCTCCTCCACAAGCTTATCTAGAATAGTAGATGTTCGATCTCCTTCATCGGTTCAACAAAAAAGAGAGACACTTAGTTTCTAAACATCAATACAAGGTCCAACATTTGGGAACATACAGTAAGCAATGAATAATTAGTTCCAACATTTAGGAGTCATGATATCCCTAGGTTTTTCGATTGCAATCATTAAACAATGTGTTTTCAACATGCAATGTTAGCAACAATGAAATTATCGTTGGTGGAAGGTAACATTATCTAATTAACATTACATATTTTTGAAACACTTACTATATTTTTTGGAGGGAAATAAAAATATATGTGATTTTTTGAAAAATTAGGAGTAATAAGGATTAAAATGATTAATTAGTTGTTTCAAAAAATCAATTTTGATTTAAATTTGAATGGAGAGATAACGTTCGAAGAAATTAAAGTTAAGATTAGAAATTTTATTAGTTGGAGTTAAAAATATTGGAAATATGAGCAAGTTTTGTTGTCATTGATGTCAAGAGTCAGTTTCAGTGAGCAAGACAAAAGGAAGGATGTCAAGAGTTAGTAGTGCAAGAAAAAGATTCCTTCTAGGCCTAAGGGAAAATAATATTATAGTATGCTTATTATAATATTTAAGATGGTCAAAAAGGTCTAAGAGAGCAATTGGAAGGCCCAAGAAAATAATATTATAATTTTAATATTATAATATTAAAGGTCTAAAGTATAGACCCAATTAATTAATTAGCTATAAATTAATTATAACAACTTTGTTATAAATTAATTTAACCCTAAGGTGAGGGTTACAAAGGGCAAACAATAATATTCGAGCGCCGACGTCGAATAATTCCATCCACCCGTCGACATGTTGAGGAGAGCAAAAATTCAATATAAATACTATATGCTTTGAACATAAAAGATTATCCTTCGAAATAATGTTCGATGTGTGCATGCAAAATTTGAAAAACGTGAGGAATAGAAGGTAAGGTTTTGTTGGCTACGTGGCAGACGAGTTCGAACAAGTAGGAGGAGGCCTAAATTCCAATAGCCAATCGTGGCGGTTGGTCCAACAGTAGGCGGTTGTGGCTTAAGGTGTTCTTAGGCAAAAGGTTCCATGATCAAAACCCAGTGGTAGCTTTTTATTAAGGTTCATGCGTTAAGGTTTTTGGAACCAATGTGAAAGTCAAAGCACACAAGGCACCTTTTGGTGCCAAGGTGAGCGTCTAGCTCACGTGGCATGTAGGCCATGGTTAGGGCATTGTGGAAGCACAAGCGGGAGTTCGATTTCTGTCGAGGACAAAGGTATTTAATTTTTAAATATTAAATTGCTTCTAAGGTTTAAAGGTGGCATGATAAATTTTGATTAAGGGGGAGTTATAAGGTTTTTAAGGTTGATTGTTTTATTGTGATTTTTGGTTAAAGTGAATTAAATATAGGAGTCATAAGGTTGAAAAAGGGAATTATATTTTTATTGGATGAGCTATGATGTGTTAAAGAGATAAGGGTTTAAAAATAAAAATTATTGTGGTTATTTTCTTTACACAAATTGTTGGTTTCCATTTTGAAGTGTAGATATTATAATGTGTAAAATGGATTTATTGATATGTATGGTGAAATATTTTGAGGGATAAAATTGAGAGAATGATTGGGAAGATATTGCTACCTAACCTTTAAAATTGGCAAAGAGTTGATTGTGAATGAAACAGGTGTTTTAAGTCAAGTCTTCTTCAAATAAGAGGTAAGGGCATATTATCCTTAAGAGTGATTGTTCGATGTTGTAAATGCTAAGTTGAAGTGAAAAGGATTGTTTGATAAGAATTATTGAGTTTGGTTTTCTAGAATGAAATTTGATACTAGAAACCTTGTTTGATAAGCATTGTTGGAAATAATTGAGTGAGTATCCATATGCTTGAACTAGGATTTGTGAAAGATCATGAGTATCATTGTTATGTGAGGTTTTCTTGATAAGAATTATTGAATAAATATTCATTGAGTGATTGGTTGAGTGGAGTTGATTGAGCCTAGTTGATTGGAGTGATAGTTCAAGTTTTGTAAAACAAATTGTTCTATATTCTAAATTGATTGAGAAAGAGATTGAAAGTGATTGAGTGTTTGTGAGTGAGAAACATATTGAGTCTCTAACTATTATCTATATGTTTCTGTGATATTAAAACAATATTTTGTGTGAAGCTTTTTTGGTTGATTGAAGAGGTTTTTTGTAATAGAGTGAGTTGAGTTGAATAAGCTTTTGTAAAAGCTTATGAGCTGATTTGAGTAAGTCCTAGAGTGGACTTAAGGATAAATTTGTGTAAGCTTTTGTGAAATCTTACAATTATATTGAACAAAGTTGAGGTAAGTTCTAGTGAGGACTTGTTGAGTATATTTGAGATATGTCTTGGTGAAGACTTGTTGAGTAGATTGGACAAGTTCTGGTGAGGAATTATTGAGCAAAATTAAGGTAAGTCTTGGTGAAGACTTGTTGAGTAGATTGGACAAGTTATAGTAAGGACTTGTTGAGTAAAATTAAGGTAAGTCTTGGTGAATACTTAAGAGCAGTGAGATCAAGTTCAAGAGAGGACTTGTGGATATATTAGTGAGATTTTATGGAAGCTTACAATACAGATTTGAAGACAGAGGTTGAGAGAAAATTGGATAAGTCCTTAAGAGGACTTGTGGACAGATTTGAGGTAAGTCTTTGAGAAGACTTGTGAGAAGAGTTGATTGATTGATTTGTTCAAACCTTGAGTTAAGGTTTGGAATAGATATAGTAGAGTTTATTTGTGATTGATTCAAGCTTTATGTTAACGCTTGAGGATAGATTTGAGGACAAAGTTTGATGCAAATTTGAGGATATATTTATGCCAGACCAGAGACAGAGATTGAACAGATTTGTGCTAGATCGAAGGACTATGTTTAGTGCATATCAAAGACAGAGATTGAGCAGATTTGTGCTAGATCGAAGGACTATGTTTAGTGCAGATCAAAGATAGATATTGAGAATATTTGTGCTAGATCGAAGGACTTTATTTAGTACAAATTTAGGATAGAGTTGAGAGCAAGCTTTGAAGGTGACAAAGCATAGGATAGTAGTCTCCAGTGGATATAGATCCATTAGCCATGGTAGTGAGGATAGGTCTTCTAAGTGAGGATAAGATTCTTCAGTGGAGAGATATCCATAAGCTAGTGCAGTGGAGGTAGTAGTATTCTAGAGGATCACCAACCAGAGCAAGGAGAAGGAGTTCTCTTGTGGATAGAGATCCATGAACCAACTAAGGGGATTGGTGTCTCCTATGGATAGAGATCCACAAAATTGATTAGGGGATTGGTGTCTCCTTTGGACAAAGGTCCATAAAAATTGTAATAGGGAAGGATTCCCAAGAGATTGATTGAGAAAATATTAGTGAAATATTTTCTCCATGGAGTAGCCCACATTGGGTGAACCACGTTAAATTGGTGTCTCTATTATGTGTGGTGATTTTTGCATTGCTTTGATTACTATTTTTGATATTACCATTGATATATTGCATAATATTGATTGGGAAAGAAAATTAAAAAGTGGTCTTATACTGTTCACCCCCCCTCTCAGTATAAGCTTGTGTTCTTCAATTGGTATCAGAGCGGGTTCCTTCAAAAGAGTTTAATAGCTTGAAGAAAAATCTCACAAGAAAACAGATGGATTCTAAGAGTGGATCCTCAAATAATTCAACACCAGTGTTTTATGGAAGCGATTATGTATTTTGGATTATGAGAATGAAGATTCATCTAATGGCACTTGGAAATGAAATATGGGAAGCAGTTGAAAATGGATACACACCACCAGCTACTCCACCTATAGATAAATATGGTAAGCTTCTACATCATTACAATTCAAAAGCAATGAATGCAATTTTGAGAGGTTTGCATAAAAAAAAGTTTATAAAGGTTATGCATTGCAAGTCAACAAAGGAAATTTGGGGTAAATTGCAAGGCATATATGAAGGAGATAAAAATGTCAAAAAGGTAAAGTTGTGGAATCTCAAGGGAATATTTGAAGATCTAAAAATGAAGTATGAGGAAAATATTAGTGCTTATCTACTTCATGTAGATAAGGTTTTTCACTCCATGCAAGGACTTGGACTTGAAGTTCAAGAATCTGGTGTTTGTGATAAGATTTAAGGTCACTCCAAAAAAAAATTAGAGAATATATTTCAGCTATAGAGGAATCAAAAGATAGTGATATTTTGACAAGGGATGAATTACATGGTATTCTTACATCTTTTGAGATGAGAACAAAAGAGGAACCTAATCCCTAGAAAGAAGCAACCTTTAAGACTACCAAGAAGACAAAGGGAAAGAATTTAGATTCAAGCAATGAGTTATCCAGTGATGAAGAAGTAAATTATGGCATAAGGAATAATAATCCAAGAAAGTATAAAGGTACGAAATTAGTTAGATGTTTAAATTATGGAAAGTATGGTCACTATGCATCTGATTGTCAAGAAGTTGGAAATAGTAATAATGAAGAAAAATAGGATCATAAGAACAAGGAAACGGGAAAGCACAGGTACCAAAAGAAAAGTAGGGATGAACAAGGCAATAAAGGAAATAAGTTCTTCCAAATATATAAGAAGATTTTCTATGCAGAAAAGGCAAGTAAGTATTCAAGTGTTAGTGAAGAAATCTCCTCAGGTAATGAAGATGAAATACTATTTCTAGTAGAAGAAAAATAAGTGGTTAGAAACAGGTCACCAATAATCCTCAAATGTTTTAGATGTGGTAACTTTGATCATCTTGAAGATAGTTGTACAAGGAATGGTTTCAGTTTTAGTGATGATGAATATGAAGATACACTTGAAGGACCAGAAGAGAATATTCTTATGGTAATAGAAGAAGAAGAAAGTGTTTCTAGTAGTAAAGAGTTAGAAAAGAATGAAGATGTTTTCAAAGGCAAACAAATAGACGAAGAATCAGAGAAAGGAGAATTTGATCTTGAGGGTGAGATTATTCATGCCCTTGATGCATTAAAGGAGGTAAGAAAGTAGAACTCCAAACTTAAGCTTTAATTTCAAGAATTTAATGAAAATAAAAGAAATATTATAGCTAAGATGAGGAGATTCAAAGAGAAGTTAGAAGCAAAGGTTTTAGAATGTGAAAGGTTAGAGCATGAGGTAGCTTCACTAAGGAAGGAAGTAAAAGAGTCTAAGGACAAGTTACTTAGTTTTGGAATAAGCCCATAGAACTTGGATAAGATTATCAAAGTACAAAGATCTTCATCAAACAAAACAGGACTTGGTTTTGAACAAGTACAAAGAAAACAAGGAGAGGAGTCAATCTCAAGCTTCAAAGAAGAAGAAACTTCAGAAGAAGAGAGTGTAAGAGAGAGTGAGACTTATGAGGATGAGTTGGACAATATAAAGTTCAACAAGAAGAGGAATAATGCACAAATGAGGAACATATGGAACAGGAAGCAACACAGAGTGGAAGAGACTAAGAGACCAATGGGGTCAAGACAAAATAGTTTCAATGGATGATGCTTCTCATGTCACAAGTTTGGAAACAAGGATTCACAGTGCAGGACACATCGAATACAGGAAGACAAGAATATGGGAATTTCATAAATGGATATCTTTTTCAAGGGTATTGCTACTATTGCAATCAGTTTGGTCACAAGGTAGTAAATTGCAGGGTTCATAACAGGAATGGATATGGTTTCACTAGGAGAAATCCTAAGACATTTGCACCTCCAAGGAATAACAACATTAAGTGTTATAAGTGCAATAATGTTGGGAATACAACAAAGTTGTGTAGAGAAGAAATTATAGAAATAAGCAGGAATAGGAACAATCAAAGGAATTAGAAGGATCAGTCAAGGAAGAAAATGGACAAAGGCAAAGATCAATGCTTGCTGGGAATAGAAAGAATCCCACCCCAAAATTAACCACCTCAAGAGGAGGTGGGGGAGGGGCTAATCTAAGGTTCTCATTCTTAGCCCTGAGCCCCAAAGGTGACCCTTTGCCATTGATGTCAAAGGGGGAGAGATTTGAGTTAAGGGAGAGAGCATTCAGTCAGAGTGAGCAGTTTCTCAAGGGGAGCAAAATAGAAAAAAGTTAATAAATTGGTAAAAAGTAATTGGGTTTCCATAAATGAAAAAGGAGGAGATTGTTGGAAATATGAGCAGGTTTTTTTGTCATTTATGTCAAGATTCAATTTTAGTGATTAGGACAAAAGGAAGGATGTCAAGAGTCAGTAGTGCAAGAAAAATATTCCTTCTAGGCCTAAGGGAAAATAATATTATTATATGCTTATTATAATATTTAAGGTGGTCAAAAAGGTCTAAGAGAGCAATTGGAAGGCCCAAGAAAATAATATTATTATTTTAATATTATAATATTAAAATTCTAAAGTATAGACATAATTAATTAATTAATTATAACAACTTTGTTATAAATTAATTAAATTAATTTAACCCTAAGGTGAGGGTTACAAAGGGCAAAAAATAATATTCGAGAATCGACATCAAATAATTCAATCCACTTGCTGACGTGTTGAGGAGAGCAAAAATTTAATATAAATACTATATGCTTTGGACATAAAAGATTATCCTTGAAAATAATATTCGATGTGTGCATGCAAAATTTGCGAAACGTGAGGAATAGAAGGTAATGTTTTGTTGGCTACATCGCAGACGAGTGCGAACAAGTAGGAGGAGGCCTAAATTCCAATAGCCAACCATGGAAGTTGGCCAACGATAGGTGGTTGTGGCTTAAGGCGCTCGTAGGCAGAAGGTTTCATGATCGAAACCCGATGGCAACTTTTTGTTAAGGTTCATGCGTTAAGGTTTTTGGTGCCAAGGTGAAATTCAAAACACACGAGGCACCTTTTGGTGCCAAGGTGAGTGCCTAGCTCATGTGGCATGTAGGGCATATCTAGGACGTTGTGGAAGCACATGCGGGAGTTTGATTTCCATCGAGGACAAAGGTATTTAATTTTTGAATATTAAATTACTTCTAAAGTTTAAAGGTGGCATGATAAATTTTAATTAAGGGGGAGTTATAAGGTATTTAAGGTTGATTTTTTTATTGTGATTTTTGGTTAAAGTGAATTAAATATAGGAGTCAAAATGTTGAAAAATGGAATTATATTTTATTGGATGAGCTATGATGTGGTAAAGAGATAAGGGTTTATAAAGAAAATTTATTGTGATTATTTTCTTTACACAAATTGTTGGTTTGCATTTTGAAGTGTGGAGATTATAAGGTGTAAAAAGGATTTATTGCTATGTATGGTGAAATATTTTGAGGGATCAAATTGAGTGAATGATTGAGAAGATATTGCTACCTAACCTTTGAAATTGGTAAAGATTTGATTATGAATGAAACAGGTGTTTGAAGTCAAGTCTTCTTCAAATAATAGGTAAGGGCATATTATCCTTAAGAGTGATTGTTGGATGTTGTAAATGCTAAGTTTGAGTGAAAAATATTTTTTGATAAGCATTATTGAGTTTGGTTTTCTGGAATGAAATTTGATACTAGAAATTTTGTTTTATAAGCATTGTTGGAAATAATTGAGTGAGTATCCATATGCTTGAACTAGGGTTTGTGAAAGATCATGAGTATCATTGTTATGTGAGGTTTGTTTGATAAGCATTTTTGAATAAATATTCATTGAGTAATTGGTTGAGTGGAGTTGATTGAGCCTAGTTGATTGGAGTGTGATAGTTCAAGTTCTGTGAAATAAATTGTTCTATATTCTGAATTGATTTGAGAAAGATATTGAAAGTGATTGAGTGTTTGTGAGTGAGAAACATATTGAGTCTCTAACCATTCTCTATATGTTTCTATGAGATTAGAACAATATTTTGTGTGAAATTTTTTTGGTTTATTAGATATTTTCTATAATAGAGTGAGTTGAGTTGAATAAGCTTTTGTAAAATCTTGTGAGTTGATTTGAGTAAGTCCTAGAGTGGACTTAAGGATAGATTTATGTAAGCTTTTGTGGAAGCTTACAATTATATTGGATAGAGCTAAGGTAAGTTCTAGTGAGGACTTGTTGAGCAGATTTGAGACAAGTCTTGGTGAAGACTTGTTGAGCAGATTGGACAAGTTCTAGTGAGGACTTGTTAAGCAGAATTAAGGCAAGTATTGGAGAAGACTTGTTGAGCATATTGGACAAGTTCTAGTGAGGACTTGTTGAGAAGAATTAAGGCAAGTCTTGGTGAAGACTCAAGAGCAGTGAGAGCAAGTTTAAGAGAGGACTTGTGGAAATATTAGTGAGATTTTGTGGAAGCTTATAATATAGATTTGAAGATAGATATTGAGAGCATATTGGATAAGTCCTTGAGAGGACTTGTGGATAGATTTGAGGTAAGTCTTTGAGAAGACTTGTGAGTAGATTTGATTGATTAATTTGTTCAAACCTTGAGTTAAGGTTTGGAGCAGATCTAGCAGAGTTGATTTGTGATTGAGTCAAGCTTTGTGTTAAGGCTTGAGGATAGATTTGAGGACAAATTTTGGTGTAGATTTGAGGACAGGTTTATGCTAGACCAAATACAGATATTGAGCATATTTGTGCTAGACCGAAGGACTATGTTTAGTACATATTAGAGATAGATATTGAGTAGATTTGTGCTAGACCGAAAGACTATTTTTAGTGTAGATCAAAGATAGATATTGAGAAGATTTGTGCTAGACCGAAGGACTGTGTTTAGTAAAAATTTAAGACAGAGCTGAGAGCAAGCTTTGGAGGTGATAGAGCAGAGGATAGTATTCCCTAGTGGATAGAGATCCATTATCTAGGGTAGTGAGGATAGGTCTTTTGAGTGAGGGCAAGAGTCTTCAGTGGAGAGAGATCCATAAGCCAATGCTATGGAGGCAATAGTCTTCTAAAGGATCACCAGCCAAAGGAGAAGGAGTTCTCCTGTGGATAGAGATCCATGAACCAGTTGAGGGGATTGGTGTCTCCTGTGGATAGAGATCCATAAACTTGATTAGGGGATTGGTTTCTCCTTTGGACAAAGGTCCATAAACATTATAATAGGGAAGGATTCCCAAGAGATTGATTGAGAAAATATTAGTGAAATATTTTTTTCGTGGAGTAGCCCACATTGGGTGAACCACGTTAAATTGGCGTCTCTATTATGTGTGGTGATTTTTGCATTGATTTAATTACTGTTGTTGATATTGTCATTGATATATTACATAATATTGATTGGGAAAGAAAAGTAAAAAGTGGTCTTATACTGTTCACCCCCCCTCTCAGTTAATCTTGTGTTCTTCAAAAAGGGTTATTATAGTTTATTCAGGGAAGTAATTTAATTTTTTAATTTTTGGAAGATTGTTGAAGTTTTATAGAGTGAAGTTTTTAGATTTTGTTTTTTAAATATTTTTGAAGATTAGAGAAGTTTTTTTATTTAAATTTTTTTTGAGTGAATTGAAATTTTGCAAATTTAATGTTTTTGGAGTTAAAAGGTTTTCTACATCAAAGGATTATAAAATTTGTAAAATTTATATTTAAAGTTTTTTTTTTTTTTTTAATTTGGGAGTTATAAGGGTACTACTTCAAAGAATTTCTACTTAAAGACACAAAATGGATAAATGGTAAAGTGGAAATTTTCAACATAGGAGAAATCAAAATGCAAAATCATACTTTATGAGAGGAAAAGTTCAAAAACAAAATTTATATCAAAGGCAATTTTTTGAATATAATGGACAACATCATAAAAGAGTTCTTCAAAACTCTTATCAAAGATGTAAGATAATATCACTTGAGTCAAATCAAAATGTTCAAATGGAAAAATATGTTTGGTATATAGACTCAGGAGCTAGTCATCATATGACTAGAAACTTACATTGGTTTGAGTCTTTAGAATTTAGGGATAATATCTCTATAAATATTGCAAATGATAAGAGATATCAAGTTCAAGGAACTAGTAGAGTAATACCTAACATACCTTTTTCATATTTTGTGCTAGAGAATGTTTTATATGTTCAAGGAATTAACTAATATTATTTAGGTTACTCAATTGGTTGAAAAAGGAAAATTAGTTGAATTCAAATAATAAATGAACATAGTAAATACATCATCAAGAATCAAAACAAAATAAAAGCTACAAGTTCATTAAAAAATAGAATATATACCTTAGATTCAATTGGTTTTCTCAAGAGATTATTGAATGTTTGTCTTAAGATTAATTTAATGATAAATTACCTAGGTGTTCAAAATATAGGATACATGATATTGGATCTAACATAGTCCAATGTTTTCCTATAAACATAAGCATTGGATGAAACCAAGGTTTAATATGATGATGCAAATTCCAAAGAAGCAGAGGTTAGTGAACAGTGCAAGGTCACCTGAATATTGAAGACTAAAGTCTTCAATAACCAAATAATGTAATAAGGTAGGTGTTGAATTATATTCCATTATTTGGTACATATTAATGTACCCCCATGGTACCTTCAAGGTACTTTCATAAAAATGTAATAGATTAGGGTTGATTCTATAATTTAGAGTATGATTTATATTTCCCTTTTATGTAAGCATCAATATGTAGGAAATGCACAAGTATCATGTAAGAGAGAATGTGCATAAGTATCTTGTATATAAGAGTGCAAATATATAATGTGGTGATGTGCACAAGTGTCCTAGATTAGGATTGCATGTAGAAGTGTAAGAGTCATGTGTGCAAGTATCTAGAGTCAAATGTCCATAAAGTATACAAGTGGTAAGTTGATAAGCCAAGAGTCATGGGATTGGCATATGGAGATAAATAGTCAAGTATTTGAAGAGTCACATCACTATGGCTATATTATAGAGAATGCTCCATATAATTGATTGAATGAAATCAAAGTAGGAGTCTAGAGTTGATAATTCATAACATGAAGAGGAGCAAAAAATATTATATACATTTTGAGCAATTAATATTGTAAGTTTTCTTTATGCATAGTTCATCAATAATTCAGGCTATTTACATTCATATTTCAGTATATAAATGAATGTTATTTGATTTATATAAATATTTATATACATATTAATTTTCTCATATTATTCTACATATATTATTATTATCTTGACCGTTAATATTATGGCTCTTTTATATTGGGATCTTTCTGAGATAACCTATGATATTTTGTGGTAGTAAGGCTTAAAAATTTAATAGTGGTATCAAAGCTACCACCAAAATCTTTCCAGTTTGATAGAGTTATTTATTAAGCCACCATTATTAATTATATTTGTCCACTTTAATAAAGTTAATTTAGAGTTTTCCCACTTTAAAGGCAATGAAGATTGGACTCTATTATCTTTAAAGGTATTATTTAGTAGAGCAGGATAGATCTTTACATTAGGTTGAAGGAAAATCAATGAAAACCAGGACTCAACTATATTGAAGATAAGGGATATTATAGAAGAGAATTTGAACATTGATTTATAGGAAAAACCAACCCAGAGGGAAGTTGCTTATTCAAGGAAGATCCATCCTAACTTTAATTGGAAAATTTTTAAGAATTAAAGATTAAAGTTTTTGAAGAATTGAAGATTAAATTTTGAGGCAGAATCAAATCAAAATATAGTTGATCATTCAAGGACATTTAATGTCACTCTGATATTGATATTGGGTTCTCTAGTAAGGATAAGAATCATATTGAGTTATTAAGGTGCGGCCTAAGACATTTAAGATATTTGATAAAAAGAGAAAGAGATAGACTTGCAGAACAGATATTTGGGAAGCTTCCTACAGAAGATAAAGAAGAATTTTAGCTTCTAAAGAAGAAATAGTAGAACAAAGAATAAAGGAAAGAGAAGAAAAGAGAGAAGAAGAAGAAAATAGTGGAGTTATCATTTGCATTAGAAAAAAGTCATAGCAAGAGAGAAACAAAGAAGAAAGATATGTCAATCTTGAGAAAGATATATCAGTATTGAAGAAGGATAAATAAGCATACATAGCTTACATTATATATATTCAAGTATTGTATTTAAAGCTATGAATAATTGAGAGCTACAAGCAAAATATAAAAGAAAATAATAACAAGCATTAAGAATAGAAACAAATTTAAAATAAAATAAAAAAGCAAACTCAGTATTGAAAAGGAATAAACTTAGTATTGAGAGCATAACAACAATTAGTTAGAGAGAAAAAAAATAGTTGAGATCAGAAGAACATTAAAGAAAAATCATTAGAAATAATATAAAAGGTATAAGTGCAATGGCCAATAGAGGTCAATATTGAAGATATTGTTTAAAAGAAGATAACATTGTATTCCACCATAGCTAGTCCAACATAATAGCTTGAGAAGCCTATACAAAGAAGAAAATATGAGAAGAAATATTTAAAAAGAGTAGAAGACATATAAATATTCTTCTAAGAAAAGTAGAGAAGGTGACTTTCAGTCTCCAACAATAAGAAGTCTCGGCCTTCTCATGGCACAATCTAGAAGGTTATGTCCTTCTCCAAGTGCAAGGATACTCAAATTTCTCCAATTGATGCTTGGCCTCGTCCAAGCTAATATACCAAGGGAGATGTTTAGTCTCCTCCATCATCTTAGGCAAAATAGGAGATGTTTGATCTCCTACATCAACTCAGGAAAAATAGGACATGTTCGATCTTATCCATAAACCTACCTAGAATAGGAAATATTTGGTCTCCTCCATCAGCTTAACCAAAATAGGAGACATTTGATCTCCTTCATTGGTTCAACAGTAAAGAGAGATGCTCAGTTTCCAAACATCAACAGAAGGTCCAACCTTCAGGAACCTACATCAATCAGTGAATACTTAGTTAAAATGTTTGGGAGCCATGAGAACCCTAGGTTTTGTGAGTGCAATCATTTAGCAAGGCATTCACAACATGTAATATTAGCAATAATGAAATCATTTTTGGTGGCAGGTAACATCATATAATTAATGTTACATATTTTTGCAATGCTTATTATGGTTCTTTGGGGAAAATGAAAGTATATGTGATTTTTTGAAAAATTAGGATTAATAAGGATTAAAATGATTAATTAGCTTTTCAAAAATCAATTATGATTTAAATTTGAATGGAGATATAAGGTTAGAAGAAATTAAAGTTAAGATTAGAAATTTGATTAGTTGGAGTTAAAAGGGTTATTATAGTTTTTTGAGTGAAGAAATTTGATTTTTAAATTTTTTGAATATTGTTGAAGTTTTATAGAGTGACATTTTTAGAGTTTATTTTTTTAAAACTATTTGAAGATTAAAGAAGTTTTTTAATTTAAATTTTTTTTGAAGGAATTGAAATACAAATTTAATATTTTTGGAATTAAAAGGTTTTCTACATCAAAGGATTAGAAAATTTGTAACATTTATATTTTAAAGTTTTTTTTTTTTAATTTGAGAGTTATAAGGTTTAATACTTCAAAGGATTTCAACTAAAAGACACAATATGGATAAATGGCAAGAACAAATTTTTCAACATATTAAAATGCAAAACCATACTTTATGAAAGAAAAAGTTCAAAAATAAAATTCATGTCAAAGACAATTTTTTGAACTTAATGGACAACATCATAGAAGAGTTCTTCAAAACTCTTACCAAATATGTAAGATAATATCACTTGAGTCAAATCAAAAAGTTCAAATGGAAACATATGTTTGGTATATAGACTCAGGTGATGAGTGTCATTAATGTGCATCATTTAATTTATCTTGGCAATCCAAGGTGGTGGTCAAGGCTATATATGATAGAGGAGATATATGGTTCTACAATTCAAAAATTAAGGCACTTTCTTGTTTGATGGGAACAAATATTCATAAGGTCATTGCAGGAATCAAACTAAACTAGCATCACTTGCAGAATTGAAACCTATTTAAGTTGCAAATATAAACTTTGTTGAAGGAAGAAAGAAACTACTTTACATTTTCTAAATTTAAATACCATGAAATAAGAATGCTAAAATGAAATAATAGAAGTGTCAGTGCTAGAATATGAAGCTACTGAACTAAAACTGTTGAAACAGGAAATTATTGCTAGAATTTTAATTAAGTTATTGAATTGAAATTGCATAAATGAAAATAAAAATGCAAAGGAAAAGAAGTTCAGCTATATGGAAACACATCAAAACATTCACACATGAAAATAGGGGAAATAAATGGAAAAAATAGATCATTTACTAAACTATAGAAAAATAACAACAAAAACTAAAAACTATACTTTTTGACAATAAAAACAACAAATTTAGAAAACCTGCAAAAATGTGCTAGATGTCCTTCCACAAACCCTGAGACTAGGCCCTTGCTCCTAGGTCTAGCAGAAGGATTAAACTATCAATTCCTAAGCTCTACTCAACGAATCATGCATCAAAAGAACATATGAAACCAAACTGCACTTTATTGACAAATTATGTTTTTACAAAATTATTGATAATTTCCTGCAACTACTATGTCTAATTTCTATTTGCCATATTTGCATATTATTTTCAATGTAGGTAGGTAAAGGATATTTATACAAATTATCCTTCATTCCTAGCCTATAGTTGACAAATACATTTCAATTCATTTGTTTTCACAAACTGATTTTTTGATTTTGCTGCTAATGAATTCTACCCAAAATTGGATAAAATTTTGTTTGTACCAGTTGTCATGTTGTTCTTGCCTCCAAAAATCAAGGAATATGCTTGAATTCTATGGAATATTATTTGTTGTTATCTTCCACAAATTATATCACTTGCTTTCCCTATAATTTGATGAAAAAGAAAGTTTTCAGCCAATTTTGTAGCTTCTCCTGCAATTGCTCTAGAACATCCGACTAAACAATTATTAGACATTGTTGGCTTAGACTTGGTGATATTGAGATACTTTCATATGGTTGGGTATCTACATATTGGTTGGTTTAATACTCCCAAAGTGGTTTCACCTCTAAATTTGGTGTTCCACGTTAGCTCCCTATTAACCTATAGGTTGTTGCCCGAATGTTCCAGAGTAGAACCTACAAGTTCTATTTCCAAAGAAGTTTCTTGCCTAGTTTTAGCTACAGCATGGGTTTCAAAGTGCCACCTCATCTCACAAGAATTTCTAAGGTGGGAAAAACTTTCAAATATAGTCATCCAATCAACTTTTAGCAAAAAAATTATTTATAGCTATTTTTCATTATGCTTCATTTATACTAATTAACTGCTAAAATCATGCAAAATAATGAAAAAAATCAACTAAATAGCAAAATAGTACTTATTATTATTTTATCATGTCAATACTAACATATTAATGCATATTAATCAAAAATTTGACAAATTAACTATATTATAGATCCAAAATATGGCAGTTTTCATGTCCACAAAGATGAAATAATGAGGCATTTGAGTGCCTCGTCATTAGGAGCTAGTCATCATATGACTGGAAACTTACATTAGTTTGAGTCTTTAGAAGTTAGGGATAATATCTCTTGAAATATTGCAGATGATAAGATATATCAAGTTCAAGGAACTGGTAGAGTAATACCTAGCATACCTTTTTCAAATTTTGTGCTAGAGAATGTTTTATATGTTTAAGGATTATCAATCAATCTTATTTCAGTTACTCAATTGGTTGAAAAAGGAAAATCAATTGAATTCAAATATATAAATGAACATATAAAATCCATCATCAAGAATCAAAACAAAATAGAAGCTACAAGTTCAATCAAAATAGAATATATGCCTTAGATAAAATGGTTTTTATCAAGATATTATTGAATGTCTATCTCAATATGAAGCTAATAAAAATTATCTGAGTATCCAGAAAGACAGGATACAAGAAAATATATCTAGCATAGTCCAACATTTTCCTACAAATATAAGCATTGGATGAACCCAAGGTTCAAGATGATGAAGAAAATTCCAAATAAGCAAAGGTTTGTGAATAGTGCAAGGACACTTAAAGATTGAAGACAAAGACAAAGACTAATATTGAAGACTAAAGTATTCAATGATAAAATAATGTAATACAGTGGGATGTTGATGTATATTACATTATTTGGTACATACTAATATACCCCCATGGTACCTTCATGGTACATTTGTAAATATGCAATAGATTAGGGTTGAGTACGTAGTTTAGAGTGTGATTTATATTTTTCGTTTTATGTAAGGATCAATGTGTAAAAATGCACAAGTGTCATGTAAGAGAGAATGCACACAAGTGTCTTGTATATAAGAGTGCAAATATGTAATGTGAGGATGTGCACAAGTGTCCTAGATTAGGAGTGCAAACACTCTATCTCTGATTTATAAAGTGCCACACTATGGATTCACCTCTACATACAGATCTATGGATCTTGCTTAATCCTTATGCTTGATTAATTTATGATTTTTGTGTGTTAGTATTAATCTGATAATTGCAGCAATAAAGGAAAATAACAACAATAATCTCAAAAAAACATTCACATAGTTCAAAGAGAAACACCAAATTTACATGGAAACCCCAAAATGGGTAAAACCACGGTCAAAGAGATTTCTGCAGATTTTTATTGGAAAATAATGAATTGATTACAATCCTTATTGTGGTATTAGACTACAATATTCCCTTCTCCAACTCTGCTCCCCCTACTCTGATGTCTTTTTTGCCCTTTTGTTCTTCCACAAAAAGTATGATAGTTTGTTTTTACTTACGTCCATTCAACATTTCCATAGAAAGTATGGGTGTCACAATATCATCCTTGGTTTCAAAGTGTGCAAGTCTTTATTTTATTAACATGCAAACTTTACCCAATCCAACACATTACAAAGTGTGACCATGGCACTTTACATAAGCGAGGTCCCAACCAACCTCCAAGAGCGTGCATGATCCAATGACAATTAAATGTGGCAAGGGGTCCTTGCCACCTTCCACCACCATTTACCACCAAATGGTCGTAATTATTTAATACACCACCATTTGTCCTCAAATGGCCATAAATATTTAATATGCCACCTTTTATCCTAGGTACCCATGCTACCCGCGTGCCCCTTTGACTGCATGATTTACAATGCACCATGTGAGATATTAGACCCCCTTACCCACCTAACCACCTAAACATGGGTAGACAGGCCCGAATCCCAATACCCCCATGTGAAAAATATGGGTAGACTACTCCTTACTCATTAATAGCTCTTGGTTTAGCCTTAGAACTACATTCGAGCTCCTATGTCATGGGTTTTCTCCTTGCTCGTTTCAGCTCCCGATTTACTCTATGGAACTATTCTAAGCTCCTGATCATGCCTCCCCCATTAGAGGATTTTGGTCCCTCAAAATCCTATTGAGTTAGATGAGGGTATTGCACCTCCACCTATCTCCTTGAGAGCCATTTCACCTTGCTTAGTGATTTCTCTTTTGGACAGATTAGCCATAGCTCCTCTTCTCCTTGGTGAGTTGTCTGCTTCTTCTTATCCAAAACCAAATATTCCTTGGCTATCTCAAACTCAATTGAGACTAGATCATCCAACTTAGGCAAAACTGGAGATTCTTCCTATTCATCTAGTAGAGAAGGCTCAAACAACCTTAGGTTCTCCATGTTCACAATAGAGTACATTTGCATGTAGTTGGGCAATTCAAGATGAAAAGCATTCTCCCCATACTTTTCCAAAATTTTAAAAGGACCATACCTGATGGGTTTGATTTTCTTCCCAACTCCTTGCAACCTTTCCTTACCTAAGTACAGCCATACCAAATCTCCCACTTGAAAATCATGAGACACTCTATGCTTATCATGGCATTCCTTGTATTATTGTTGAGTTTTCTTTAGCTTCTCTTCTATTTTTTATTGTATTAGCTGAATACGTTGAATGAATTTTAGTGCTTTACCTCCTTCTGACTCAGAGCTACTTGGGTCTTGCCTACTTCAAAGGCTCCATCAAAAGGTAAGTGTGGTTGGAAACCATAACACACCTCAAATGGTGATAACCCCATAGATGAGTGTATTGCCCGATTGTAGCAGTATTGGACATATGCTAGACTTTCATCCCAAGTTTTTGGATTACGTTGATTATATCCCCATAGCAAATGCACCATTATTCTATTGACCACTTTTATTTTTCCATCCGTTTGTGGATGAAACATTGTTGATCTTTTCAACTTGGTGTCCAACATTCCCCAAAGTGCATTCCAAAATTTACTGAGGAATCTAGTATCACGATCACTAATGATGCTCTTTGGTAATCCAAAATGTATAAAAATATTTTCAAAGAATAATTTGGTTGTCCCTTCTACTATAACAGTCTTCTTGCATGGCACAACAATTGCCATCTTGCTAAATCTATCAACTATTACAAACAAATAGTCATTTCCTCTCCGAGTGGTTGGCAAGCCACCCAAGAAGTCCATTGAAATGCTTTCCCATGGCTGATTTGGAACTGGTAGGGGAGTGTACAACCCCAATTTATGGTTTTTGGGTTTTCTTGTGTTGCATGTTGCACATCCATGGATAAATCTAGAAACATCATTTTGCATGTTGGGCCAATAAATATACCTCTGCAGATTCGCTACAATCTTGTGCACACCAAAATGACCAGCAATCAATGAAGTATGAGCTTCCCTAATCAGCTGCAAGTGATTATTGCCCTTGGGAATATAGATCTTACCTTCTTTCAATAACAAGTCATTCTCCACATGATAGTAATTGGATTCACTCCATTGGATGTTTGGGAAGTGCATTAGTTCTCAAAAATTTTGTAGCAATGACTCCATTTCCAGATTATGTTTTAGAGTGCAATCAACTACTTCAACCTCATTTCTTATTTGAGCACTATCCTCTGTACCTCTTATCATCAAAAGCACAAAATTTTTGCTCACATTCACTAGGTGTTTGGCTTGTTGCGCTGTCACAAGTTGGAATATTTTTTCCATCTTGCTAGAATTTACCAAGAACTTAGTACCATCTTTTCTTAGTTCCCATTGATTCAACCTTCTTCTGAATAAGCCATCCCTTTCCCATATGTATGGGCTTCCAAATATGACTTGATAAATTTTCTAAGGGTACTACATCACAAGTGATTGTATCCTTGAATTTATCATTGATAGAAAACCCAATAGTACATTGTTTTGTTACCTGGAGCTCCACATACTTTTACACCCAAACCAATGGGTATGGTTGTGGATGATCTATAGCTTTCAACCCTAACTACTTCACTAGATCTTCAAAAATTAGATTTCTTTGTGATCTCGTATCAAACAATATTGTAACTTTTATTTTCTTCACTTGGATATACACCCAAAACAACTCCTTCTTGGCTTCAAGAGTTTGCTCCTCCTTCTTAGAGGGCTTCTCCTACCTTGAGGGTTGGGATTTTGTGACACACACCACTTTACCCTCTTCATCCCCTTCATTATAGTTGTCCTCTTGGTGTTCTTCCTTCTTGCATGCACTTGCTACCTTCTTCTTACCCTTGTTCCACCATTTGGGCCTCTTCTCTAGATGCAACTTCCAGCAATCTTCACTTGAATGGGTGTTGACATCGCACTCCTTGCAATGCTTTTCACTTTTCTATGTTTTGGTTGTTGTTGCTCCAAATTTCTTCTTACCCTTGTTGCTAGAACCCTTGGATTTTTCTATAACTTTTGAGGACTTTGAAGGGTTTGGGGTTTGCTTTTCCTTCATGGGTTTATGGCTCTTCATCTCCAAGTAAGTGGCTTTGATGCATGCTTCATCAATGCTCTTGACATCAAATAATGCCAATTTTATCCTGATCTGAAAGTGCAGACCACTCTTGTACTTCTTGAAGATCTGGGGGTCTTGCAGATTTATGCCCAACATCACCACTTGTTTCCTAAATTTGGTGGTGTATTCTTGAACATTTTGCCCCTGTTTCTGCCACAAAAATTATCATTTCTCCTCAAGCCTTTCTTGATACCCTATGGGATAAAATTGGGCTCTAAGGGCTTTGGAAAATTTTACCCATGTTTGTATTGGTGGCTATTGGTTTCTTGCCAATCTAGCAACATATGCCTCCCACCATGTGAGAGCATGGCCACCAAGCTTTAGCCTAGAAAAGTTGATCTATTGTACCTCTGTATAACCCTTGGTGCTGAAGTAAACTTCCAGTTATTTGAGCCATCCATCCAACTTCTCAGGATCTAGTTCCCCACTATAGACTAGAATATCTAATCTGACCTCCATTCTGAATGGATCTAGGATCAAGGGTTGTGATGAGGAATTTTTAGGTTGTTTTGATGAAGGTCCTTCAACCTATTTTCCCTTTTCATCACTAGAATAATTTGAATTAAAATCAAAATTTGATCCTTTCTTCCCTTCCTTGACTTCTTCTTCAACATCATCTCCATCAGGCTTTGGAGGGTATTTTCCATTTCTAGGAACCTTTGCTAGAAATCCTCTTGTGATATGGTTGGGGTTTGTGCTTGATCTACCATCTATCTAGATATGATCCTTCTACTCCCAATCTCAGGGTTATAAGGAAATAACTCTCCTTTTAGGGATCTTCTACCTTGCATACACAGGCCTCAAAGAAAAGAAATAGCTCTGATACCAAACCTGATCTATAAAGTGCCACACTATGGATTCACCTCTACATACAGATCTATGGATCTTGCTTAATCCTTATGCTTGATTAATTTGTGATTTTTGTGTGTTAGTATTAATCTGATAATTACAACAATAAAGGAAAATAACAACAATAATCTCATAAAAACATTCACACAGTTCAAAGAGAAACACCAAATTTATGTGGAAACCCCAAAATGGGTAAAACCATGGTCAAAGAGATTTCTACAGATTTTTATTAGAAAATAATGAATTGATTACAATCCTTACTACGGTATTAGACTACAATATTTCCTTCTCCAACTCTGCTCCCCTACTCTAATGTCTTTTTTGCCCTTTTGTTCTTCCATAGAAAGTATGATAGTTTATTTTTACTTACATCCATTCAATATTTCCACAGAAAGTATGGGCATCACAATATCATCCTTGGTTTCAAAGTGTGCAAGTCTTTATTTTATTAACATGCAAACTTTACCCAATCCAACACCTTACAAAGTGTGACCACGACGCTTTACATAAGCGAGGTCCCAACCAACCTCCAAGAGCACGTGACCCAATGACAATTAAATGTGGCAAGGGGCCCTTGCCACCTTTCACCACAATTTACCACCAAATGGTCATAATTATTTAATACACCACCATTTATCCTCAAATGGCCATAAACATTTAATATACCACCTTTTATCCTAGGTACCCATGCTACCCACGTGCACCCCCCTTTGATTGCATGATTTACAATGCACCATGTGAGACATTAGACCCCCTTACCCACCTAACCACCTAAACATGGGTAGACAGGCCCAACTCCCAATACCCCCATGTGCAAAATATGGGTAAACTACTCCTTACTCATTAACAACTCTTGGTTCAGCCTTAGAACTGCATTCGAGCTCCTATATCATGGGTTTTCTCCTTGCTCGTTTTAGCTCCCAATTTACTCTATAAAATTGTTCTAAGCTACTGATCAATCTCTTGGTCATCACTCTACAAACCCTAGGCTATGAATTTTTTGTGTTTCTTTATAAACCCTTTGGCTCTCAATCGTTGCTCTATAATCCTACTTTGTAAACCCTAGACTACAATTTTTTTTAATTGCTCTACCAACCCTCTAGCTCTTGACCATTACTCTACAAACTTGCTTTCTTTTTATTTGTCACTTTGTAAACCTTCTTGTTCTTGGACATCACTCTACAATCCTAATCTATAATTATTTTTATTTTATCACTTTGCAAACCCTTTGTCTCTCGATTGTTTCTCTAAAAACCATAGGCTATGAAATATTTTTTATTGCTTTGCAACCCTCTAACTCTCGATCATTGCTCTATAAAATTGCTCTATTAAAATAGTGGATTTATGCTAATTTATGAAAGTGGAGATGATTTACCTAGATTAGCCTTGACTTCCTTCACCTCATTCACTTTAAAAGTTTCCTCTCTATCTTCCTTAGCACCTTTAACTCCTAAATTTGAACTTGTACATTGTTCATTGATGTGAGAGTATTCACACATGAGGATGGTTACAACAAGGTAGTTGTCATATGTAAATATTATCAATGTATATAAGGAAGAGGAGAGGAAAAAGAAAAAAAATGAGAAAACAAAGAGAAATAAAAGAGGAATCAGTAAGAAAGAAATAGATACCAACAAGCATCGAGAAATATAGGAAAAGAGAATAGAAGAGAGGGGGTGGCTTGTTGGATAAAAATGTCCAATTCCTTACCTAAGTATAAATATGAGCATCCAAGATGATGTAATATGTTAAATGAAGAACCAACAAGTATCTTGGCAATACCATATATGATTCAATTCCAATATTATTTATGTACACATTAAAATGGTGAATGCATTGAGTTGTTTGAATTGTATTAGATAATATGTGTAGTATTGTAGGTTTATAGGTGAAAACAAAGAATGGTTATAGCTAAGAAAAGGTGTTGTTCCAATGTGTAGAGAACCATTCAAGTGAGGTTGTGATCACTATCAAATGATAATGTGGAGTCACTCAAGTGGAAATGAACATTTTCATGCAAATGGGAGTGCCAACCAGTTAAGATAAGAAGTCAATGGGTGGGATATCATACAAATAAGGAATCTATGATTGTCATTCTTATAATCCAAGAATGTTATTCAATTGCATAGAATTTATAACACCGTCAGGTGAACATCTAAGGATCATTCATCTATGAACCTACCATTTAATTGGAAACCTTATCATTCAAAGAGTTTGTCATTCAAGTAAAATAGAGTATCATTCAAATCCACAAATAAGATTGTTCATGTGGTTACCATTAAACTAAGTTGATATATAAATCAACCTATTGATTGATAAACCATATTGTTATTCAAGTAGAGAAGAGTGAGTTGTTCAAAGTGTCTTTGTTATTCAATTAAACTTTTCCATACAAGCTTACCACTGTTCAATAAGATGTTTAAGTGAGTACTGTTCAAATTACAATGTGTCATTCAAGGCAATCAACAATCAAATCAACCTACTATAAAATTAAATATTGTCATTCAAGTTGGCCAACACTCTAGTAAGAATTGTCATTCAAAATAGAGGACGTTCAAGTAAATTGCAAGCATCATATAAGTAGGTCATCATTTGAATTTGAATGTGAGTATTGTTCAACTAACGGCTATCCTACCATTCAAATCCATTACTAGAGAAGTTTTTCTACCAAAATGGGCATTAAATATTATTCAAATTTATTGTTAGAAAGTGTTGTTTCTTAAGGAGGTAGTTAAATAGACGCCCTTCTCTTGGTACTACATCATTTGGTATTAGAATAGGTTTGTAGAAGTCAAAAATACATATTGAAAATGAGATGAAACACTAAGGAAAAGAAATATTGTGTGGTCTTGTGACCCAACCAATGGACATAGTTGAAATATTGAGAGGAATCACCACCAAACTAGATGCAATATAGACTTCCCAAGGGAGAAGCATTCATATTGAAGATATTAGTGACAATTAAGAAGAGGAGACTAGTCACCCAAAATATTGAGATGAAGATTAATGAGAAGAACCTAATCATCGATTGATTTGGATAATTTCCAACATTTGAAGTAATTTGAAGATGAATGCTCCTAATTTTCATGAAATTCTAAAGCAAGAAGATTTTATAGATTGGATAATAGATATAAAAATATTTTTTTATTACAAATCCATAGACAATCTAAAATAGGTCAAATTTTGCATGTATGCAATTGAAGGGACATGTTGCAATTTGGTGGGATCGTGTCTAGATAGAAAGGTAGAAAGAGAGGAAGGATAAGATTTTGAACATGGGATAGATTTATTTCTAAATTCAAATCAAATTTTTTGCTTGTTGATTACCAAATAGGGTTGTTTAGAAGATTATAAAATCTAAAAAAAAATGATATGGGAGTGAAGGAGTATAACAAAGAGTTTTATAAATTGATCATAATAGCAAGTCATATTGAAGATGATGAGGATAAAGTGGCAATATATATAAATAGACTAAGGTTATCCATACAAGATGAAATTGGTATGCTTTGAATTGGAATAGTTGAAGAGGCATATCAATATACACTCAAAGTGAAAAACAATTGCCCCGCAAGCAAATAATTCTTGAGGAAGAGAACAATCAAATAATGGTAGAGTCTATCCTATGCAAGAAGGAGAAGCTAGCACTTCTCAAAGTAATTTCAACTAGATCACCAAAGAAAATGAATATTTCTAAAGACAAAGATGTGGTTACTGTAGATGGAGTAGAGGATTACCTAAAAATTTCTTTCAATATGGAGAAGCTATCCATGAAATAAATTGATGTCAACCTTTCTTTGTATTACTTTCTTAATTGTAGTTCTCTTTTGTCTCATAGGAATTCTTTTCTATTTATTGTAAAAACCTCTTCATTTTGTAAAAAGGGTTGTCAAGGAGGTTGGAGAAGGTGAAACAGAGATTGAAGAGGGCTGTAAATGCTTTGAAAGTTGTTGGTAATGTTTGCAATACTGCATTTCTTGATAGCTTTTTGTGTGTGAGCTTTCCTTGTACCTTTTATGTAAGCACTCTATTTTGATGCACTTATTAAGTTGTATTCATATTTTTTTTGAAAAATGCAAATGTGGCTTTTGTTGTTGAATAGTTTTCCTCACATATTCATGGCTTTAATTAGCATATAAAACTCCATTATTTGGATGATCTGTTGTTTGTGTTGAACACAGTCCAAATCCTTAGTAAACTGCAAAAAATTTCAGAAGTCCATAACTTTTGATTTATAGGGTATTTTTTAGTTTTGTAAAGTTTTTTGGATACCCATTTTTGTGTACTTGCACTCCTAAAAAGTTTAGAAAATTATGGGCACTTTCATAAAAACATCATTTTTGACTCTCTTTACTTGCCTAGACTGTTGGTGCTCATTTCTAGAACTCTTTGGTATCTTAGAGCATCCTTCCTTCATTTATTTTATTCCATAAGGCATCTGAATGTCCAATAGTACAACTAGACAATGGTAAAGGAAAAGAAATCAGGAATCACATTGCACAAGTATATGAAGAAAGTGTTGTTTCACCCAAACACATGGAGGAACCTAAACAAGGAGAATATCTTTTTATGAAAAGGGTATTGTTAAAACCATCCAAGTGTATTAACTAATGCAAAGAAGAAGTATTTCTAGAACCATATACAAATTAGGAGGTAAGTTTTTCAAAGTCATTATAGATAGCAGGAGTACAAATATTCTAGTCTATGGAGATGGTAGGAAATCTTGGATTGAAGAGGATTTAACACCCAAATCCATACAAATTCTCACGGTTGCAAAAGGGACATCAAGTTTTAGTGAATGATAAATGTATGGTGAACTTCAAATTGGCTCTTACAAGGATGATATACTATGTGATTTTATGCCTATGGATGTTTGTCATATTTTGTTGGGAAGACCATGGCAATTTGATAGAAAGGTAGTGCATGATGGTAGGGTGTGAACACCTACACTATTGAGAAAAATAGAAATAGGTACACATTAAATCCATTTAAGGAAAAATTAAAATAGGTGAACAGTGGTCCCATAGTGTTTTTGGGTACAAAAAACAATTCTTGAAGGGAATGAAGAAAAAGGAAGCATGTTTTGATTTCATCGCTAAACCCACAAAAGAAGGGATAGTGGATAAGATAGATGAAATTCCACATGAAGTAAAGGATTTTTTAGAAGAATATGCAAATATTATTTCAAAATATTTGTCGGATGGATTACCACCCATTAGGAGCATTGGTCATTGCATTAATTTTAGTCCTATATTGAGCTTACCTAATAATCCAATTTAGAGGATGACACCAATGGAGAATGAGGAGGAAAGAGGATGAAAGATGAAGAAATATTCCAACAAGATAAAGGGAGTTATAAAGATATGGTAAAGGAATATGAACCTCATCATGTCATTGATGGCTACGATAAATACCTTATTATTGAAGAACATAGTGATGATGAAGATATTGGGTGCTTTGAAAGGCACACCAAAGATATTGAATCCAAGTTAATGAGAATAATGGGATATTGATATGGAAATACCAAATGTGAAGCTAGTTTATTCATTAGTGCAATAGAATATATAGAGCTACAATGAATTCACATGGTTACAGTGGTTGTAACAATTTTCCAAACAAGGCCAACCACTTGTAACTAACAGATAACAATTTGCTAAACATGGATGCCAACTAACTGCTAGAAGATAAAATACATCTCTAATAGTCTAACTAAGCATCCTAACAAATAAAAAATATATTTCCAACATGGGTATACTATGCCTCATGTATTACAATGCAAGAAATAGGAAATATCTAATGTGGGTATACTATGCCACACATAATACAATGCAATATAACTTAGGCTTATAAATAAACCTAAGGTAATATAATATCCTCAACACTCCTCCCAACCATAGAAGCATTGGACCCCAATGCTCTCAAAAAATATGGAAATTCATGGGCCATCTAATGGTGAGGAATCTAGAAAGCCATATGTGGAAATTGATCATAATGGGTGACAAGGTAAGAAGTGGAAGAACCCTATCGAGTGTGATGATTCTTCATCTCGAAAACTCTATTTGTAATAAGTGAAAACTAAGGATCAGGTACCACTACTACTGTAGGGTTGATGACAGGTTTAGGTACCAAATTAGGATCCTTATATGGTATCTCTGGAAAGAGTCACTTATCCAAAGGAAGCTAAACTTTATCTCCAACTTGAAATGAGTGAGGACTATGATGCTTACTCATCTCTCTCTACTACTCCTGCTGAGTCTTTTGCAAATCATGTGGTATCTTGCCTTGAAGGCTCTATCGATGTTGAATGAAGGAAGTGACCTTATATTGCTCTTCCATATGTGCAATGGTGAAAGAGGTCAAAGCCAAAGGTAACTTCTATGGAGCAAGTGGTCGTGTGTTCATAGATGTACCTGAAATGATGCCACTAGAATGGTTGGTATCTTTCTCATGAGAGAGAGTGATGGGTTCATTAACCATGAGCTCTTGTGTTTGTTCAATTTGTGGAAGTGAAGCTTCTTATTTATCATGCATATTTTATGGTGTTTGTTCTTTCTATTATGTTGGACTTATGCAAGTAGAAGCTAAAACAAGTTCTTGACTTAATGGCTTGCGAACTTTCCTACAACTTAGCATCAAATTTGATGTGGGTGTAGTTATTTGTATCAAATATTTTTTATCATGCAAATCCAAGATGTATGTGTCTTTTTAGCATGATACATTGCATTTCTATCAAATTGATAGGGTTTACCAAGAAATAGTCCACAATAATCCATATTAGTGATATCACATCTTACTTTATCCACAAACTTATCACCAAAAGCAAAATTCAAGATGCAAGTGTGTGTGATGTTAGATGTGGAGTCTACATCCTTCCACCCAAGTGCATAGGGTTGATGATGTGGCTTTGTGAGAAGCTTCAACTTCTAGATAATGGTCCTCACAATGATATTATTTTGTGAGTCATTATCTATGATAAAATCCACATAAAATTCATGTATAAGGTGGGCTATAGTGATAAACAAATGGTCACGACCCCCTTGTACCAAAATATTTGACATAAGGGTAACTTTGTTTAGTTTACACTTCAAAGCTAGATATTCATTTTATGTCCCTATAGTCATAATGGGACCATATTGTGGTTCCTTATATGTAGGCTATACAATTAGATACTTCTTCTTCTTCATTCTTTTAAAAGTAAAGCATTTAGACTTTGTATGACCATGTTTTTTACAAAAATCACAATACATTGTTGAAGAAGGATATTTAGAGTGAGAAGAAGAAGAATGTGCTTTAGGATAAGTGGGAGGAGAAGAATAATGAGAATTTTTCTTCACCTTTTGTTGATGTTGATTCACGCCTTTGGAACTGTTGTCTTGTCGAGATCTGTAAGAGGCACCAACTTTTTTCTCTGCGAGAATGGCATGCTTGAATACCGCATCCAAAGTGAGGAAATAATTGAACTTGATTTCCCTAAAAATATGATCTTGCAATCCACAAGTGAACTTGTTAATCAAATCCCCTTCTGATTCTTTCACACCAAGAAGCATCCTTAGCCTATTAAATTGGAAAATGTAGTTAGCAAATGACATACTATAGGCTTACCTCAATCTATACCACTTGGTCGTGAGGTAACTTTGGTAATTTGCTGGGAAAAATGTGTTTTTCAGAATTTGGATCAATTCTTTCCAAGTCATGGCAGCATTATGGCTTTGTCTTTATACAATCAAAACTTTTTATAATCCTGTGAGTTTGATTGTGGCAAAAGCAACTTGGTCATATTCAAGAATTTTAGCATAAGTGAACCAAGTTTGCATATCTAAAACCATGTAGACAAGACATCAGGGTGTCTTGATCCATCATACAATTTGATCTCACATGTTGCTTTTTTGGTATGGTTGTGATGAATTTTGACCTCACCAAGAGTTAATTGGACAACAATATATTTCACTATATCTGCCAAAATATCTACTGCAATAGTAATGTTTTCCATGTTTTTTTTGAGGTCAGTAGCCATTTTATTACGTGTATATGCCATACTAGGAGGATTCCAAAATGGTAGCAAGAACTATCTAGGCTCTTAGGAAAAAATTGCAAGTTTTTCTAATGCAGAATTTGCCTAAATTACAAAACTTTTGCCTTTACAATTTGCAAAAAAAAAGGGCTATTATAGTGCTTTTCAAAAATTACAATGAATGTGGAATTACAAGAATTTTCCCTTCAATTTTAAGTGGTAAAATTAGCACTAAAATGTGAAAATTTCCACCTTTAATTTGCAAAAAAAAATATCTTTGGGAGGCAAAAATAAAAGAAATTGAGATAAAATAAAAATTTCATCTTTCCTTGTTGTTTTGGTGCCAGAATTTTAATTCAACTTTTGAGTTTTTGTAAGAAAATATTGTCTCTATATTTAGTGGAAAAATATTATTTTTAATTAGCGCACTGTCAATCGCATAGGGTTGATCAACTACCCGATGTCAATAGCGTGGGACTGATCAACTATCCAATAAATAGACTACTCCAAAGTCAAACAGTGCCAATAGTTTGATCCAAAAGCCAAACATAGTCTCCACTAATTGTTGGGAGGTCAACCACTACCTCCTAGTCACTCACACGTGGGCATCTAAGGTGAGGATGACCACTACAAGGTGATCACTCTTTTACATGGGTAACGACCCCTATAAACAATATTTTGGTTTGTCACACCACAAATGTGGGATAAAAACCCACATAAAGAAATTTTTAAGGTTTTTCCATCTGTTGTTGGAGGTTGTGAAACTGAGCTTACTTGTCGAAACCCCCATTGCTATCGAAATACTATCAAATTTGATGAATGAAAAACCTACCAAAAAATTATGCTAGAATTTTTTATATCCAATGTGCCTCTACCACGCATAAATATACAATAGGTTATAAAAACCTTAGGGAGGGTTTCAATTTTTTTGATTTCCCTATGATTTTCTTTTTCATCATCTCAAATTTCTGTGAGCATCGAAATATGAAATGTTCATTGAGAAATCTGCGATTATGGAATCGTACAAAATAGCCAGACATCATCGAGATCAATGAGGATCATCAAAAATGTTAGACCATTGAAAACTATGAAACTCATCGCGCTTCACCGTAACACAGAAATTCATGTTGAACATGTATTATTTTTTATCGCTGGGAAACCACGAATGAAAAACAACAATCCGTTATTTGCTGCCTCAGCCTGTCTCAAACTGATTTGATGACAAGATTCTCCCTAACTATGCATGATGCCATGTGGTAGTCTCTAGTTAGCAAATGATTTAAGGTTTTAATCTTCTGTTTGATTGGATGAAAAACCTTAGGTTTTTTGTTTAATTTTTTATTTTCCTTCTTTATTTCCTTTCTACCTGTAACTCTATTTTCTCCAACCTACACATGAAAATACTCTTCACCTATGCATATGATTTCTCTGATCTGTGTTGTGTCTATTGTTGCATATAGCAACTAGGTATTGGAACCTACATCCTTGTGATATTTATGCACATAATTGCTCCAATGGAAAGTGTTGGCACCAAGGGAAAGTAGCCAAAAAAATACATGTTTATTGTGGTTGGATGGATATGAAGGAATGGGATAAAGTGCAAAAAATATTGAGTGCATTCTATAAGAGGAGGTTTTGTTCTCAAATTAAGGCAAGGATACAAAAAAAGGTGGCTTTCTGAAGAAAGCCAAGTTAAAATGGTAATATCTTGGAAGAATAATTTATATTCATGAATAGGAGCTCATGAAATATTTCCTCTTACCCATTGAGTATAATGTGGGAGCATCTGCATATGATGATGATTACAAGGCAGATGCCATCTATAACTATCATCAATGTATATAAGGAAGAGGAAGAGGAAAATTCAAAAATAAAATGGAAAGGAAGAGAAGAAGAGGAATTTGTAGGAAGGAAGAGAGACCAACAAGCCCTGAGAAATATAGGAAAGAAGGAGAAGAGAAGAGAGGGAAATGGTTTACTGCGTAGAAATATGTAGTTCTTACCTGAGTGCAAATGTGAGAATTAAATATGGATGTAATACGTTAAATGTATATCCAACAAGCATCTTGAAATACCATAAATTATTCAACTCCAATATTATATATGTACACATTGAAATGGTGAATGCATTGAGTTGTTTGAATTGCATTAGATAGTATGTGTAGTATTGTAGGTTTGTAAGTGAAAATAGGGAATTATTGTAGACAAGTAGAGGTGTTGTTCCAATGTGTAAATAACCATTCAAGTGAGGGAATTATCACTGTCAAATGAGAACATAAAGTCATTCAAGTGGAAAAGAACATTGTCATACAAGTGGGAATGCTGACCATTAAATATAAGAAGTCAATGGGTAGGAGATCATACAAATAAGGAACATATGATTATCATTCCTATAATCCAAGAGTGACATTCAATCTCATAGAAGTCATAACACCATTAGGCAAATATCTAATCATCATTCAACTATGAACTTGCCATTCAATTGGAAACCTTGTTGTTCAAAGAGTTTGTTGTTCAAGTAAAAGGGAGTGTTGTTCAAATCCACAAATAAGACTATTTAGGTGGTTATAATTCAACCAAGTTGATATGTAAATCAACCTGCTAATCAAGAAACCATATTGTCATTCAAGCAGAGAAGACCAAATTATCATTTAAAGGGTCTTTTTTGTTCAAGTGGAATTTGATATTGCATCATGCTTCCTCATCTCTTATGTCATTTTTTCTTCTAATGGTTGATTCAAGTGAATTATAATGGTCTTTATCATTTGATTATGCAAAGGATTTTTTTACCACTATCTTAGGAATGGAAAATCATTGATTTGACACAATTTTTACTATGATATAATCTCTTTGTTTCATATTTAAGTTTGTCTCATGCCCAAATTTTCCATCTCTTTCTCCATAATTTTCACTTTGAAATATCTTGTCATTTATTTAATCTCATAAAATTTGTGACATCAGAATGAAATATTTTCATAATCCACTTGTTGATGTCATTCCTCTTGTTTATATTTAATCCTAATGGATTGTGGTAAATGTTTTGAAAGGTAAAACATATTTGAGAGTATACAACATCCATTATCTCCTTAGTAGTCAGTCCCTCCGAGATGAATTCCCCTAGATTATTGCTAATATTATTCAAAACCTCCTTATTTATGAGTTGATAAAGAAGACCTAAAATCCTAATCCATACTAAAATCCTTTTAACATTCTTTGTGTGCATATAAAATTTATCACTCCATGGTTTTAAATATAATGCATCTTTACCCCTAAACCAAGGACCACCATCCATTATTTTATCTCTTATTTTTGAATTGGAGAAGGTAATGAGAAAAAATCATTTCAAAAGAAAAATCATGGAGTAATTTGAATATAATCCCCACTTCCACTTGAACCAATTTTGAATCTTTGAAAAACCCAACATGTATCCATGTAACTTATATATTAACCCTCTACATTTAAAAACCATTACATCATGCTCGATCATCTCATCTTGATAATCGTTTTTGGTATAGTATCTACTAGATAGATAGGTTCTACCATAGATTTTATTCTAATTATCTCTAACTAGGGCATCCATACATCCAACTATGGCATCCTTACTTCTAACTAGAGAATCCTTATTTCCATTAAGGGCTTTCAAAAATGAATTTTCTACTATGCTACCTAGATTTTCTTCACATGAATCCTGTAGATTTGAGTTTCTTGTAATATTTGGATTAATAAGAAGTGACACTTACTCCTTTCTCACACTTCTTCCTTGCACTTGAAACACTTGCTTATTTTATAAAATAAGAAAAAGGTGAGGCTTGCTCTTAGCTAGCACTTGTTCTTGGGTCATAATTTATTTTATTTGTTAAAAAAACATTTGAAATGGACTAAATATTTATAAACCTTATAATTATTTTTGTTTTTAATAAGTTATATGTGGCTTTAATTGGGGGTTTCTCCCATCAAAACAACAAAATAATACATTTGTATCAGGATAACTAAATCATATTTACTTCACCCTTTTATCAAATATATTCTTCATTTTCTTTTCTATAAAATATATTTTTCATGTTCTTCAAACTATTATGTTTCTATAATCAAAATTTTGGCATCATTTTCATTAAGAAATAAAATCTCAATCTACTAGTTACCTTATGGAATTTAAATTTCACTATGATTAAGATAAACATCATGATTAACTAAACTATCTACTATGTTATTTTCTTATTTGTAGATATGCTCATATTTCCAATAGATTACCTCCAACAATATTTGATGAATATCAAAGTAATGTTATTTTTTATCCAATCCCAAAATCAACTATTTTTAATAAGATATGTGTGGCTTCTATTGGGATCCACTCACATAAGAATAGTAAAACATTGCTTTGCTATCATTACATCATTTTTGAGTTAATTAAACCATATCTAGCTTATCAAAGATGTTCTTCATTTGAATTTCTATCATGAGTAGTCCTCATATTCCTGAAACTATTATATTTTTGTAGTCAATTCCCTGATATCAATATCTTTAAGAGATACAATATCACTTATCCAATTTTCTTCTAAAATTTTAATTTTACCAAGATAAAGATCAACACCATGAATGTCTAAAATATATGCTATCCCATTTCCTTCTTTATAAATATCCTATATGTAACAACCTGTTAATTCTCTATTACCTCTATGTTTTGGGGATCTTATTCATACCCCCAATGTTCCAATATATAGTTTTCATAATCATATTTTTGTTTTATTTGTGTTATTAGGACCACTTCTTGTTAATACTTGGAACATTTGATTTTGTTTTTCATATCTATACCCCTTTAAGTTTTATTTTCTCTCTCTTTTCCTTTTACTTCTTTGGTCTTTCTCTCCTTTTTTTATAGGCCTAACACTTTCATTTCCATCAATATCTTCTATTTTTAATAAAACCCTAAATACCTATGGATATTATCTAGCCTATTCTTTATTATGTTTATCTTAGAACACTAAAGTGCAAGGGATAATTTTTGCAATACTTTTATTTATATTGGAGGATTTTATACTACATGAGAAAATAATTTACATTGAATAAATTTAACCTCTTGTGCGTTCTTTGTTTTAAAATTTTCCTCTACGCCATTTTTTCATCTTTAATTCCTTTTGAATTTGAAGTTGCACATTGTACTTCTTCATCCATTATGTCCATTTTTTGTTTCTTCCAATTTTTATCTGAGCAAACTATGATACCCCTTGTCATTTGATGTTGTTGATAGGGTTTCTTTACCTCTTTTTTGGGTGTGGTATAACCTTGATATAATCTATCTGTTGCTATAGTATGATCTCCCTACTTTATTAATAAGTTTGTCTCATGACCAAAATTTAATGTATCTTTCTCCATTGTTTTCACTTTGTAATATTTTACCATATGTTCAATCTCATAACATTTGTGATATTGGAATGCAATATTTTCATAATGCACTTGTTGATCTCATTATCTTAATTCAAATTTAATCTTAATGGATCATGGAAAAGGTTTTACAATATCCACAACAACATATATATGAGTATATAACATGCTTTGATCCTTAGTAGTTGGTCCCTCCTAGATGAACTCACCTAGGGTTAAGGTATTGGCTAACCTACACTAGAAAATTTTTAATAGTTTGTCTCAACAAATAAATTCTCACTTTGTAGTCTTAAATATAGGGCATCTCTCCCCCTAAACCATGGACCATCACCCATTAGTTTATCCTTTATTTTTGAACTTATAAATATAATGAGGAAATGACATTTTGGAAGAAAAATGGAGTAATTTAAATTCAATACTTACTTCTAGTTTATCCAATTTTGAATCTTTAATAACCCTAGCCAATAAAATTTATATGTTAACCCTCTAATTTTAAGAACCATTATCTCAAGCTCGATCATCTCATCCTTTATAATCACTTCTAATATAACACCAATTCTCTAGATCAAACCTACCATATAATCACTCTTCTTATTGTATCCAAATTGAACCATAATTCTAGCTAGGGAATCCTTACTTTCAATTATGGATTTTAGTTATGGATTTCCTTCCATGGTACATAGTTTTTTAATGTAAATAGGGGTAGGGTTGCACATCATATTCTATATTGTACTAAAGCTTCTATACCTAATGGTTTTTTTGGTGTCATGAACATAATCAAAATTATTTCATTTCATGAGTTCTTTGTTTTTTGTAATTTTCCTAAAGATCTAGAGTACGAAAAAGTTAGGATTACTCCTTACTCACACTTGCTTCCTATTCACACTCTCTCCCTATACTTACCCAGAGATCTAAAAAAGAAAATGTGAAGCTCACTCCTAACTTGAACTAGCTCAGATCAAATCCAATTATTTGAATGTTAAGGTTTACCTATAGGATTTGAAACTTGGCTCTCGATTTAAACTTCTTCTCCCTACATCCAATTTTATTAATAGAATTACCTCAATTGAAATATATTTCCATCATTTTTCAGTTGTAATTTTGATCCTTATAAGAAGTGTGCTAGCCTTTGCATAGTTGTTATATGATGCTCCACATGATTATGACTAAGTGAGGATAATTGTGCCCTAATTTTTTAAAAAATGCCACCACTAGTTTTCCCTATATTTCCATTGGAAGCACCATCAAAACTAATTTTGATAAACCCAATTTCTAGACATTTCTAATTTACCATAGATTAAATCAAATCATTTGTATTAAATATATTTTCATATATGAACCTTACATGTATTCATAAATAATATAACCAAGGGTTAAGGGATTTAGAGGGAAAACGAATTCAACAGAAGTTGGACGTTTTTCGCAGGACTGCCCAAACTGCCGAACTCGTTTTGGCCATATCTCACTCATCCGAACTCGGATTGAGCTAAAATTTTGAGGGTAGATGCCTGAAAAACCCTAGAACGTCTCCACCAATTTTCATATCATTTGGAGCAACACATATCCTAGCGCATCCCTATGTGTGAACGATATATTTGGCAAGCGGCTATGCGAGGGTTTCATCTGGGTTGAGTGCAAGCGGCTCCGGAGGTTGGTTTTAGGGCCTTCGGGCCCTAGCGGCCAATATTTTTGTGGTTTATGCTCAATATTTTAGCAGGGAAATGTTGCAGGGGATACAATATGGGTTAGAAATTTGTCTTTCAACAGATCATACTGTGAACTTGAGTGACAACGACTTCCAATTTGTTGCTCAAAAGAAAAGTGAAAACCATACCTTTCCACGGCGTCTAGGGCAAGGATTAAAGAGATCTCGAAACAAGTTTCAAGCAGTTGATCAAAAAATGGCTCATATCTCAAATGAATCTGGTGCTAAGGTGCACCCACAAAATAATTCTACTTGTGAAAACCCCTGTCAAGGGTAAGAATTTTGAAGACTCGGTCCCAAAAATGAATTTTAGGGATTTTCCCTTCGTGGTGGATAGCCTCGGGCCAATGCTAATATCAATATTAGGGCTTCCCATAAACCTCTAAGAATGCCTAAGATTGATCCCGGGAAAACGAAGTCGGGATGTCTTAAAGCGGTGATGGAACTCCTATTGTTAAGCTTGATATGGGGAACATTCAGATTGGCATTGAAGATTTGGAAAAAAGAGGACTAATTTGTCGGTTCGTGGGTTTTCGTCCGAGTCTATCTGCTTTCAAAGTCTGGGCTACAAAAAGCTAGAAAACTAAAGGTGAGTTACAAATCTCTATTTATCCAAATGGTTATTTTCTTGTTTTATTTGCTAATAATGAAGATAGAGAGAAAACTTTTCAAGGGGGTCCTTGGTTTTTTGGAAGGGCAGGGCTTTTCATGAAGCCCTGGCATACTAAATTTAAAGCCGAAGAAGAGATGCCTTCTATAGCTCCCGTGTGGGTTAGACTCTTTGGCCTCCCTATTGAATTTTGGAATCCTACTATTTTTTCTTCAATTGGAAACTCTTTAGGAACTTTTATGATGATTGCTGATTGTACTCAAAATTTTGAACATATTATTTATGCTCGAATTTGTGTTTTAATGGATTTTGACAAACCCCTTCCTAAAAATATCACATTACAATTTGGGGAAGACACTTGGGAGCAAGTAGTGGACTATGAGAACATTCCTTTTCGTTGTAGAATTTGCCATGAATATGGTCATTTGGCCAGTGCTTGCCCAAATAAAATTCCTGATCAAAAGAAAGAAGATATAAACTCGGCAGGTTTCCAAATACCTAAGAAGAAGAACACTCAGAAAAAATAGTTATGAAGGATCAATCAAAGTCATTTGCTAATATGTTTGAAATACTTTCCACAAATGATGTCCCAAGTGAGGAAGAGGAAATAATGGAAACTGAAATCTTAGAAACACAATTTGAATATGAAGGGAAGAACTCAAGAGACAAACCAACAAATCAAAGGTTTTCAACAGAAAAAAAAGGAGAAAATTTACACAAGAAAAACAATATTTCAAATGTCAAAACTTCAAATAATGCAGGTCCCAATATAGACTCCATTGAACCATCTAGTAAAATTTTGGCGGTGTATGAGCATTCTTCAAGGTTAGAAGCCATCTTAGATTCAATTGGAATAAGTCAAGAAACAAGGGAAAAAAAATTGAAGATGGATTCCAATCAAAAAATAGGTCGCAAGACCAATCAATATCATATGGTAAAAGAAGGTGAAAAGCTTGTAGAGGAAGGTAAGATTAATGCCCTTCCCAACTTTTTTAGCCCTGGTATTAATGAAGATCATCACTTGGAATATTAGAGGACTCAAAGGGAGTCTTTCAAAACAAAATGAAATTAGAAGAATGATTCAGATAAATCATCCACATCTTGTTTTCCTTCAAGAAACAAAGATGTCAATGGAGGATATGGACTTAATTGCCGGTAAAATTTGGCCAGCTGGAAAAGTGGTTTCCCTCAGTTCCCAAGGGACTTCGGGTGGCATTGCTTGTCTTTGGGACCCAAAAGAGGTAGTTATTCACCATATGGTTGGCGGTTGGGGTTTGTTGGCTATAGCTATTCAAAATAGACATTCCAACCAGATTATGCTCTGCATTCTTGTTTATGCCCGACTTCTTTAGAGGAAAAAAGAAGACAGTGGAAGGATATTACTCATATTATCTCTCATTTTCCTAAAGCTTGGATCTTGATCGGAGGAGATTTCAATACCATCCTCTCTCTGGATGAGAAAATGGGGGAAATAGAAATTTGGACAAAAGCACTGACCTCATGAGCGAATATATTGCAAACCTCCATCTTGTGGATATCCAACCGAGATAATGGCCTTATGACTTGGTCTAACAGAAGGCAAGGCTTAGCTTGTATAATGGAGAGATTGGATAGGTTTTTGCTCTCTGAAAATTTCTTAATCCATGGTCACATTCCTAAAGTGAAGACTCTTAATAATGTTGGTTCGGATCATTGGCCGGTCATGGTGGAAATGTGGAAAACCAATGTGAGTTTCTCTCCTTTTCGTTTTCAATTAATGTGGCTTAGAGACATTTCCTTCGGACCTCGTGTGCAACAATGGTGGAAGGAAGGTAAACCTAGGCATGGGACTAAGATGTTCTGTTTTGCCAAAAGGCGCAATACATTAAATCCAAAATCAAGACTTGGAAGCTGGAAAGAGTTTGGGGATGTTCATAAAAAAAAACATGAAGTTATTGCTCATCTTGAAAATTTGAATAAGAAAATCCGTTTAGATGGCCTCACGAGAGAAGAGAAGTGCGAGATGAAATTAAACTCACAACTCGGTTAGAGGAATGGGAAAAAAGAGAAGAAATCTTATGGAAGCAAAAATCTAGAATTCAATGGCTCAAAGAAGGAGATCGAAACACAAATTTCTTTCACAAATCTCTTCTAGCTCGAAGATCTCACAACTTTATTTCTTCCTTAACTTCGAGATTTTGGAGATGTTGTTTATACTTGGGATGGCATGAACTCTATTGTTGTTGATTACTTTTCCAATCTTTTTGTTGCTACTCCTCTTGACTCGGCTTCTCAACAAAATGTTCTTCAAGCAATCCCTTCTCTTATCACTTATGAGGAGAACTCTATTTTGACTGCTCTTGTTACTATCAATGAGCTTCAACAAGTAGTTTTTAAAATGCAAAAAGGGAAAACCCCAGGTCTGATGGTTTTCCTATTGAGTTCTACCAAGAGTTATGGGATATCCTTCATGTTGATTTATTAGAGGTGGTGGAAGAAGCCAGGAAAGCCAAAGAAATTTTGAAGGTTATCAATAAAACTTATATTACTCTTGTTCCAAAAGCTCAAGAGGTTGATCATATCTCAGCTTTTAGACCTATTGCTTTATGTAATGTTCTTCTCAAAATCATTACTAAAATCATGGGAGAAAGGTTGAAGCCTCTTTTGCATAAGATTATTTCCCCAGAGCAAGGGGGATATGTGGAAGGACGTCAAATAGTAGATGAGATAGTTCTTGCTCAGGAAGCCATCCATTCCATGGATATGCAAAATTCTCCTTCTATGTTCATTCGGTTAGACTTATCCAAAGCTTATGACGAGTGGATTGGCACTTCCTTATCAAAGTTTTGAGGCAATTTGGTTTCTCTAAGGATTGGATGGATTGGATTATGGGATGTATCTCTTCGAGTTTCCTACTTAGTTCTTATCAATGGCGAGGCCTTCTCGGTCTTTCCCGGCTTCCAGAGGTATTAGGCAAGGTGACCCGCTATCCCCTTATTTATTCATCATTCTTGTTGAATGCTTGGGTAGGACTATAACCAAAAAGAGGGAAAACAAAACCCTTGAGGGAGTTACCATTGCTCATGGAGCTAGACCTATCTCTCATCTTCAATTTGTGGATGACTCTACTCTTTTAGGTAAAGCTACGAGTTAAGGAAGCTTCTAATATTAAGCAAATAATTAGCTGTTTTTCTAAGGCTACTTGGGCGGTTGATCAATGAAGACAAATCTAAAGTTATTTTCTTTCATTGCTCTGCTAGACGAGGAATCCATGGTCTTGGATAAATTAAGATATAAGAAGACCTCTCTTCCAATCACTTATTTAGGTATTCCCATAAATATTCAAAGGCAAAAAAATAAAGATTGGAATTGGTTGTTGGACAAAGTCAAGAAGAAAATTGGAAAGTGGACCAACAAGTGGCTTTCTTCTAGGGGTAGAATCACCTTGGTAAAATCAGTCCTTCAAGCTATTCCTATTTATGTTTCTTCCGTTTTGAATATCCCAAAGGTTGTTCTTCGAGAATTGGATCAAATCGAGTCATCGTTTCCTTTGGAGTGGTACTAAGGAGAAAAGAAAATGGGCCTTGGTGAAATGGGATACTTTATGTCTTCCTAAGAGTGAAGGGGGGTTAGGATTCCGGTCTTCAATTAATAACAACAAAGCTTTAGCTGCTAAATTATATTGGAGGATGTTGCATAACCCCAATGCTCTTTGGGCCAATAATCTCCGTGCTAAATATCCTGAGAACAAAAGTCCTGAAGACCTTGTTCGCTATCAACTTCCTACCAAAGGTTCTCCCATTTTAGCAGTTCTTAAGACTGGTGAGGATTTGATAAAGAAAAAATTATTTTGGATCATTCATAATGGTCAACATGCAAATTTTTGGACAGATTCTTGGGATGGTCACAAGCCTTTGATAACTCAGTTTCCCGATTGGAGGCCTTTGATGGAGGAGCTTCACCGAGCTAATTGGATAAAGGTGGCTAATTACTGTCGGTACCATCTTGGTAATTCAAAGGTTGGTAGATATTGGATCCCTATTGAGGACTGGCCTATTCAAATCCCAGAAAGGCAAAGACAAGATATCCAAGGCATCCTTCATATGAGATCCCTCTCTTGGTCCCATGAAAAAGATTGTTTTGGATGGAACAACACTACTAAGGGTGAGTATTCCGTTGCTCAAGGTTATTTGACCTTATGCCATAATAATCCCAACCATTCTTCTGACATATTTTCTCAATTGTGGGCTCAAAAGCTTTGGCCTAAGGTGAGGTTCTTTAATTGGCTTTTATTGCATCGTAGGGTGCTTCTTGGTGAGCAACTTATGAAGCGTGGTTTTCATGGCCCTTTTAGATGTGAAATGTGTGAAGAGAATGTAGAAAATATCAACCATATTTTTATTGAGTGTACTTTAGCCTCTGAGCTATGGAGGAGAATGGCCACTTTACTTGGCTTACGGTGGTCCAATTTTTTTACTTTTGAACAGCTTTGGAGGGATTGGCCTAATCAAGAGGGTGTTGATCATTTTATTAGGCGAGTTAGTTTGGATGGGTTCTACCATTCTTCTTTGGAATATTTGGAATGAAAGGAACAACCAAATTTTTAATCAAGATAGGAAGGATATTCACTATATTTGGCAAAAGACCATAGCCAACTTAGTTGAATCAGTCCATCAACTCCTTAATCACCCTCAAAACTCCCACCAAAGATGGGATCAAGTGATGCAAAGATTGAAGATTAAACCTTCTAAGGGCAACCAACTTAAAGGGAATGTGAGTATTAGTAAGATGGATAGGACTAGAAATTGGCAACCTCCTCCTAAGGATTTTGGAAAAGTCAATGCTGATGGAGCCTCTAGAGGGAACCCTGGAAAAGCCAGTGTGGGAGGAATTGGTAGACTTTCGAGATGGCTCCCTGGTTTTTACTTTTGCTGAGAATTTGGGTATTCTTTCCAATAACCTTGTTGAGGGGTATGGTATCCTCGAGAGGCCTTCAGGAGGCTACTAAGGTTGGATGGGAAAAGGTGTTAGTTGAGTCGACTCTCAACTTATGATTAATCTCTTGAAGACTCCTTCTAAGAATCATAAGGTGGATTGGAGAATAAAAAGAATTATTGAGAAGATTCGGTTAATCCGGATGGGATTTTTGAAAGTTGATTACGAGTCATGTGGTCGAGAGATCAAAACAAGAGTGTTGATGCTTTAGCTAATTGGGCTTTGGACAAAGGTGATCTTACTTGTTATGGCCACCCTCCTATATGGTGGGCTTCTCAAATTAGGGAAGCTCTTCTTTCTATCATTTCTTTGGATGGCTCCAGTTCTGAAGGTACCTAGTTTCTTCTTGTTTTTTTTTTTGCTTCTCTTTGGTTCATTCAGTTTTTTTAGTTCCCTAGCTCATTCTATTCTTTATTTTGTTTCCTCTGTTGATTCTTGCCTTAATAGTCTTCTGGTCTAGATAGGTCATTGTTTTGTTCATTTTTTTTTTTCTTTTTTCTTTTTTTTTGTTTAGTTTTTTAAGGTGGGTGGGTTCTTTTGTTTTGTTTTGTTTTTGTGTTCTTTGTGTTGTTTTTCGTTGTTCTTGTGTTTTTGTTGTTTTGTTTTTTTTTATGTTTTTTGTTATTGTTCTTGTGTTTTTTTCGTTCTTGTTCTTGGGTTTCTCTTTGTTTGTGTTATTTCGTGTTTTTATGTGTGAGTGTCTTCTATGTTTTTTGTTTTTGTTTATTGTCTGTTGTTGGTTGTTTTTTTTTTTATTTTTTTTATTTTTTTATTTTTAGGTTTTGGTTGTGTTTATTTTTCATGTTTTTTTTGGGTTATGTCTTTGTAGTGTTCTGTTGTTTTTGTCTTGTTTGTGTTTTGTTATGTGGTTCTTGTGTTTTTCTATGTGGTTTGTGTTGTGGTTTCTTTTTTCTTATTGTGCGTGTTTGGTTGTGCTTTTGTTTTTGACACACTCAAGGAGCATGTTTTTTATTTTATTTTATTATTTTTGTTGTTATTTACTTATTTTTAAATTGGTTTTGTGTGTTTGTTTGCTCCTTGAGTATGTCAAAGGTGGTAGGCTAGGTCCGAGTCCTGGGCGTTTTTGGCGGAATGGATACCCCTGCCTCCTTGGGTCTTACCTGAAAGTGGCATCCCTTTTGGGATGTTTTCCACAAATAAAATAATAATAATAATAATATAACCAAGAGGCTAAAACCTCTCTTTTTAACTTGAGCTTCCCATCATGAGCATCATGTCTGTAAACATTCTACAAAAGAGGCAATAATATAGTTCAAAAATTGGGCATAATTTTGAGATTTACTCACAAAAATTCTATTATTGCTTTCAAGACATAAATTCTAACAAATAATGGCAAGACCAATCATCCATATAATACAAAAAACTTTAACTCTGAAATAAGTAATCCAAAATTTCATCAAATTATAGTTATTATTATTTAATCTAAAATAAAATTTATTATTAAACTAAAACATCTATAATTATTATTATAAAGTTCACAACTATGTACTAAATAATCTGAGTGGAAGTTGTGAGTGAGTCTCATATTTTCTTGTTTTATAAAGGGAGAAAATTTTGTGAGTACCAATAGGAAGCAAGTATGAGCAGGGACCAAAGTGCAAACAAGGAGTCAATGTCATTTTTTTGTTAAAATATTTGTAATTTTACCTTATTAGACCAAGGCCAATAGTGATGAAGTACCTATAGATGCTCTTGATGTAAGCCTATAGACAAGTTCTTTGTAATCCTCTGGATATCTTGGTGTAAGCCTATAGGCATCTGCGTATAAGCCTATGGGTATATTTCTATGGAATCCTACATGCATTCTTCTATGTAAGCCTATGGGTATCTTCATGTAAGTCTATAAGCATCTTTCTATGTAAACCTATAGGAATATTCATGTAATCCTATGAGCATATTTCTATGTAAGCCTATGGATATTTTTCTATGTAATCATATGGTCATCCGCGTGTAATAATACAAGCATCTTCATAATAACCTAAGGGTATGTATTCACCCTTAGTGGTATTGGTTAATCCATATTAATGGATAACCTTTATTAAAAGATAAATTTATTATTATTTTATTGTAAGGTTAACCTCAAGGTAAAGTTAATGTTGGCATGAGATTAAACTCTGGGGTTTTGATATCATTATAAATACCCATCAATAAGTAATGATTTATATCATAGTGTGATATATGAAAATATTGTGGGGATGCCCATAGAATCCCAACCCCTATTCCTTCTCTCACATAATTTTGGTTATCTCTTTCTCTCTTTTTCATCTATTTGCTTTTATTCCTTTTTTATATATGATTGTAGCAAATGGATATTTCAAGATGTTTTTGGAAAACGTTACAAATTCCAACATGGTATCAATGCCAAAATGAATCAACTTCACTCAATCACACAAAAATGGTATAGGGTAAACCATAGTAGATATTGACAAACCATTAATTTTGATGAATTCCTTATAAATTTTTAGTGAGGTCCCAGTTCAGAAATTTTAAATATTTTGTTGTTTCAATACCTATATGTCCTTACCCTCCAAATTTTAAATTTCAAAACTAGAATATTCTATGGAATTGTTTTTGTAGCAAGAAAAGGTAGAGGAATACAAAGGTAGTTATTTTTGTAGGAAATATTTGCACGTCACATTTATTTTTTCTTTAAGTTTGTCCCACTAGTTAGAGATGGCACATGGATTGGATGTCTTACTAGCAAGATGAATGTCCCTAAATCTAACCTTAGAGGGAAATGGTTTTTAGATGTATTTTGTTGTTATTGCTCATACACGAGGTATGTTTAGGGGGAATTCTCTATTATGCACGCATAGACTACTAAGTACTTGTATAGCATGATGGGTGAGAATACCATCATGTTATCTCAACATGGGCATGAGCACACGTATAAGGCTTCATTTTTTTCACTCTTAGCATGACCTTAAGAGGAAGCACACTCATTTAGCATTAACACATTGGTGGCATAATGACAAGAGTATTGTGCTATGTACATAAATACCTAAATCCAAATCTCCTCGATGACATAGCCCAAGCCTTAGGCATAAATTTTTAATTTTTATATAAATGGAGGACGAACCTATCAAATTATACCAAGTGTTGACATTTAATTCATTGTCATATCCTAGTTGGTAGTCCTAATACTAAGTGATATCTATAGAAGAAGCACTTAGAGGTGACAATTGATAACTTTTGAGTGGTCAAATTTTCTCATAAGTTCTATCAATTATTTTTTCTCTCAATTTAGCTATTATTACACCCAAAAATTTTGAAGTCTGTAACTTTTGTGTATGGAAGTGTTTTGGGACCTTTTTTTCAAATTGTAAATATTTTTTAAGTTCTACAAATTAGTGATATTTTTTCTATTGGTAAGAGGGGTTTTTAAAGGGTCCCATAACCTTTTACAAAAATTTCTAGTTAGGAACAACTCTCCCAACCATCTGAAACAAAAAGGAGGCACCTTGTTCAACATCGAGAGGACAAAAAAAAATAGTTAGAGAAGACCTCGTACGGGCAAAAGAGGAAGCCTCAAAATATGATAAGAGAAGCCCTCACAAGGACAAAAGGAACTAAAAAGAAACCACAAGACATTAGACCCAAAATAACTGTTAGGACTTGCAGAGAAACACAGTTACAAACTGGCATGGTCTGCATTAGGATACCCGATTACAGCCATTGAATTTTTGTAGAAAATGAAATACCCATGATCTCTAAAAATATCCTCAAAAAGAGCATCCAGGTGAAGGGAAGCAGGCTCATTCTCAACCATTTGCTTACACATACTCAAAAAAAAGACAATGGGAGGAAAGGATAACAGAGGCTCAGAGGCAAGATACAGGTTGATGAGTGCAAGTATCGTCAAAAAGACTATGAATATAAAGAGGAAGGAGGATTCTGAAGGAGCGCAAGGAATCTGCAATTCAAGGGAGCCTGAAAAAGGATAAATTTCCTAAGTGTGGAGCGGAGCTAGCATTATTGTCATTGGAAAATTGCCATTATTCTTGAAATTAGACGATGAGTTCCAATGAAGGTGAACTAAGCAAGGAAAGGGGTAAGATTCAAAAGCTAGCAAAAAATAGAAGTTCCACACAAGACATCAAAAGTCCACCCATCGGCCAATCAAAGGAGAAAATTTACAATCAAAGAGTTGAGAAAATATTTTGGTGGAATTTCTCACAAGGCCGTAAGTGTCGTTGGTTGAAAAAATAATGTTTTGATCCTTTTCAATCTTGGTGTTGCACCTCTCATGATGGATAGTATCTGTTTCATCACCGATTTCCTATAGGCTCACATGAAAATAAAAGGTTGAAATAGGAAGTTGCCTTGGGAAGTCACAGTAAACCCCTTTATGCCAAAAGTAACCAATAGAAATGATTTTTAAATTTGATCTGGAGTAAAGCTTGCTTATGTGTTTGGGAAAGACAACAATTCGCTCAAATGTGTCATCCATCGAGTAATAAATATCCCACAAGTGAATATCATTTAAGGTGATGCAATTACAATGTCTCTACGTATAGTTGGAAAAGACATTCACCATGTTGAACCACATGCTCCACATGCCCTGAGCATTCATTCTGACTAGGTTAAACCACTCATGAGAAAGAATGGTGGAAATAGAAACTCTAAAATTAGAATAAATCCATATACCGATGAAAACTTCGATCATGAATTCTAGAAATCTTGTCTAATCCGAGGTGGAGTCCTTAGATTGATACACCTATGAAATCTTAATTGAAGCAAATTTTGACATGGAAATAATTTTCCACCATTTGTTCGAAAGAAACATATTGGGCAAAAGAGTAAACCACAATATGGTGAAGAAGCAGATATCCAAGAATCTTGAATCCTGGGAAGGATCACAAAAGAGATATAGACATGGTATTGCCATCAACTAGGGGGGATAACTTTCATTCCAAATGGTGAGGTTAGGCATAGCAACACCCAAGTTAGTTAGAACATCAATAGCTTGGTTTCCTTCCCTAAATACATGTTGAATAATGATATTAGGAAAAGAGCTCAAAAACAATTACCTCAAATATTAAGTTGGAGATGTTCCAAGATGCTAACTGGGTTCCTAGAAGGCTTCTTATAATGTTCACAGAGTCACCTTCAACAATGAGGTTATGGTAGTTTAGGCTGGACAAAAGAGACAAACCTTGGAAGAGGGCTTGAGCTTTAGCAAAATGGTTGGTTTGGACTTTGATATTTTTTGCAAAGGCCAGCAAAATCTTCCCTGAATTATCTTTGAAGATACCTCCTGCACCAACTAGCCCTAGGTTACCTTTTGCTACACCATTGAAGTTGTACTTGATCCATACCAAATGTGGAGGAGACCATTTGATAAGCAAGCGATCAACCACAAAAGTGGGAGGGGAAAGATTACAGGAGGGGATTTGGAGGGACTTGGCTAACCAAGCTTCACTCAAGGACTCCATCCACCCAACGCCTTGAGTAATAGAGAGGTTTTCAATCATCATGTGGATAAATTTGTAGAGAACATAGTTGGAGTCTTTGGTAGAGTTATTGAAGGCTCTAGAGTTTTGTTTATGTCAAACTTCCTATAGGAAATGGAGGAGACAGAATGTCCAAAAGGTTTTGACATGAAATTTTTTGAAAGGATTTGGCCACTATAAATAGATATCATTCAAATAAGATGAATGAGCCCAAGCAATACCCATAATTGAAAATAAGGAGTACATAAATTTGAGGAAAAACTGACGGGAGAGGAAAATATGTTGGGTAGATTTGCAATCTTGCTTACAATGGCAACAGTAATTAGGAATACGGAGCCCTCTAATATGGAGATTTGGAATGGAAAGAATTTTGTCCTAAACAACAAGCCACAAGAAAAAATAGACTTTGGGAATGATGTGTTTGTTCCAAATAATATTTTAAGGGGACCAAGGCTACCCTAGGTTTTTAGTAAGGAAGTAAGTGAATTTGACAGAGAAAAGCATGTTCTCATTGGGAGCCCACAGGAGTTTATCTTCAAACTAATAGCTAGAAATAACACAGGCACACAAAATGCTAGATAAAACCAAATTTACTCTTTTTTGGTCCTACAAATTGGTGATATTAGTTCAAGGACCTGTTGAGTAGTAATTTTACCCAATTGTGAAATTACACTCTCCTTAGGGTTTGGATCCCAAAACCCTCTCTTGCAAAGAAGTTAAACAAACAACTTCTCTAAGGTATCTGTTATATTAGCATTTGCATGTATATTAGTAATCTCAAATAAAGATGTATCAATTTAATGCTTGGAACACCTTAGTGATTGCAAGTAACTGTAAACAAGGGGCAATGTTGGTTTATTTTACCATGCTACTTTAATGATTGTTCATAAAACCAAACAAAAGTAAATGTGAATTGGCCCTCATATGACCACGATGTAGTGCCTTAATTTGTTTCATCTTGAGAATTTTATGATAGATTTATCTTCCCTTATCAAGTGGATTTTAATCAAATTTTATCTTGCATTAAATCCTACTTTTAAACATGTAAATGAATATTAAATCGATCTATGAATTTGAATAAGAAATGATGAATAGGCTCCTTGAATATGGCTTCTTATCATGAAGATACAGATAGCTTTCAAATGTGATAAATAAACTATCCCTCTTTGGTGAAATTGATTTTCACAAAGAGGCAATAATTTATGGCCTTAAAATAAGGGCTTTAAAATGTCATTTCAGATTATCCCTCTTAAATGAAATCAAATTTTCAGAAAGATGAATAATTTAGTGCTTTGCAATAATGATCTTCAATGTAATGCAGAAATTACCCCTCTTTCATAAAATCAAAATTTTTATAAAGAGAGGACAATTTAGGACTCCAAAATGGTAATTTAAGAAATGCCATAAAACATAACCCCTTCAATGAAATTGAAATTTTAATGAAGGAAATGTCATCATAGGCCCATAAATGAAATATAAAACTGAAAAAATGAAATTTTGAAATTATAAAAATCTGCATCAAACAGTCATTTTCAAAAATTAATATAAAATCAAAATGATCTCGGAATGAGTCCGAATCTGTTGCGTATGATAGATTTTACATCATTCTTCACAGCCATATAATTATTTTTATCATTTTATTTTTTTATGATTTTTATTTTAATGCCTGAAGTTTAAAAAAATGCAAAATGAAAATTTCAAAAACAGAAAATAAAATCTAAAAATAAATTTAAATGCTGAAAACAGACATATGCAAAGCATTTCCAGTTTGATGGCATCCCGTCCTGCAAAACCGAAGCTGTGAGAAACTCTTACATGCAACCTATTATATTCCAACCTGCATTCACACAATCGAAATAAAACAGGTGCTAGCTCCTAAGGTACAAACATAAATTTCAGATCCCAAATATTCGCCTAATGCAACCCAAAAAAAATGGCATTAACATTATCTATAAATTCGAAATCTGAAAATAGAAAAATAAGACAATGAAAATCCAGCATGCAGAAAATTTTCTCCTCCTATTTTGACAAACAAAATCCAAATTTTTGAAAAGGCTTTTGCATTAAAAATATTCCCTATTACATTCCAGCAACATGTGGCCTTCCAAAAGGTCCAGCCCCTTTTTTTTACGTTGGAGGAAGTATTTGAATCTTTTTTTCAAAATCCAACCTTTCGCTTTCTCTGAGGGCATTGTCGTTGTCTACTTATCAAATGCAGTGTCACCAGGTTTTATAATCACCGGATATAACTTTTCTCCATGAGCACATGATGTTGTCCACCTTTGGATATCTCATCCATATTTCCGGTAATATAATGCCCATATATTTGCAAGACATGTGCCCGATATGGATGTCTAGAAACATATCTTCGAGCTGGTTCCACTGTAATTTTATCCCAAATCTGCTAGGTTGTACTGTTGTCCACATTCTGGGCTGTACGATCAGCAACTATGGGATAAATTCAATGAGTCACGGTCAATCCCTCAATCGGCGCGTGATAATTTGATGACAATCATCTAAGATCGTGACCTCGAAACTGCTCTGGCAATCCACGTCTTTGGAGTCACCAATGCCTTCACTAACGCAGCGTACCAAGCGTGTTGGGCATTAGTATGTGAATACACGCTGCCCATCGTAGGGTTTCGTCTTGGTTTGCACTGCACACAATAAAACCAATAATTAAACCTCATATAAAAGGAAATACACAACTATTAATAAGTGGACACAATGAAGCTTTATCAATGTTTAGTTATTATATTATTATTTTTTATTTGGTTACTATGAGAAACCTTACGACCCATTTACGGGGTTGAGCAATGACACCTAAATTTAACACAAAACCATCACACACCATTTTTTTTTTAAATTATTATTAATATATATATATATATATATATATATATATTTCTTTTATTTTATTTTTCCCTTTCATGTTTTGCTCTTTTAATTTTTTTTGTTTTTTTTTTATTATTTTTTTTTATTAATGAGCCATGAAACAAATAAAACTTATTTCAATTTTTTTGTTTCATCTATATATATTGACTTTATTAATGGTTAATAAGACCATTGACTATAAATATCTTTTTGTGTTATATATATATATATATATATATATATATATAGTTTTGTTATTTTTATTTTTTATTTTATTTTGATTTTATTATTAATTTCAAACATACACATGAAAGAAGACATAAAATTTAACAACAAAATTTGACAAAAAACAAAACATCATCGACAAGAAAACTTGACGAAAAAAAATCATCGACAATAAAACTTGATGACAAAAGTCATCGACAAGAAAATTTGACGAGAAAAAAAAAAATAGTCAACAATAAAACTTGACGATAAAAGTCGTCGACAAGAAAATTTGACGATAAAAAATCATCGACAATAAAACTTGACAATAAAAGTTGTCGACAAGAAAATTTGATAATAAAAAATCATCGACAATAAAATTTGACGACCAAAGTCATCGACAAGAAAAAGTCGTCGACAATAAAAAATTGTCGACAAGAAAAGTCCTCGACAATAAAATATCATCAACATCAAAAATTCGTTGACAATAAAATATCGTTGACAACAAAATTTTGTTAACAAGAACTAATGATAACTGCAAATTCAACACAAACCAAACATTAGACACTTAAAACTGACATGCCAACACCCAAATACCAAAATAAAAGATGGGTCCCCAATTTTTTTGGGGCTAGTTGTGGAGCAGCCACAACAGGACCTATTACTATTTTTAATGGGATGTTTTATATGTAAAATGGACCCAATTGACAATGTTCTTCATATCAAGATCATATATAATACTTCTCTTTTCTCGTAATGGATGTTTGATCTAACTCAAATAACTCTTTAGTTTGGTGATTGGTAATATTTTGGGATATAATATAACTAGATTTTGGATGATTAGTGCAAGGTCCACATTATTTCTATGGGCCCTTTCTAACCATTGGGTTTATTATTCATAGATCTTCCTATTGCTTCATGATTCAATTACCTTATCTTGATATTGGGGGATAGATTGTGGTCACCATTATGCATGTTGAAGTTCTTCTCATGAGAAACTCAACATCTTGATCTAGGAGGTGAAGTCATGGCTTCATGTTTAGGAGAGTTTGATCTAGTTCATGTGCCTTTTGGCAAAGAGAAGATAGTAGGATACATTATCCCATATGAGAAATTAATTATGGGAGGAGATGTATCATCTCTAACATTTTATCTCCTTAGGTACTTAGTTTAGATTATGGAAGGTGTTAAAATATTTAAAATCTAGTCTTATTAGGGCAAGGCCAACAATGATGAAGTACCTCCAAGTTATTTTGATATAATCCTATAGAGAAGTGCTTCAAAAGCCTTTGGACATCTTGATGCAAACCTATGGGCATATTCATGTAATCCTATGAGTATATTTTTATGTAATTCTATGATCATTCTTCTATGTAATCTTATGAGCATCTTCATGTAATCCTACAAGCATATTTCTATGTAAGCCTATAGGCATCCTTCTATGTAATCCTATGGGAATCTATGTATAAGTATACAGGCATATTCATGTAAGCCTAAGGGAACTCTCATGTATTCATACTTAGTGTTATTGGTTAATCCACCTTTATGGATAACCTTATTTAAAAGGTAATCTATTATTATTTTATTGTCAGGTTAACCTCAAGGTTAAGTTAATATCATCCTAAGGTTAACCTCTCATTGGGGTTTTGGTATCACTATATATAACCCTAAATGAGCAATCATTTGTATCATATATATGAAAATATTATGGGGGTATCCACGAGCACCACCCCTTATTCCTTCTCTCATATTATGTCATTTATCTCTTTCTCTCTTTTTCATCTATATGTTGTTCTTTTTCTACATATGATTGTGGTGAATGGATGTTTCAAGATGTTTCTAGAAAATATTGCAAATTCCAAAAAAAATATTATCCAAGAGGTTAGGGAAAATTCAAAAACTAAAGGATTGTTGTGAAAAATATATACCATTGCAGGAAAGTTATTTTTGAAAGTCCTAAATGGAAGTAAAGATACCCTACTTAGAATTATGGATGTCTTAATTGAGGACATGAGGAAGAGAAAATATATGGCAACCTTATATGGTATCATATATTACACGAGATGTGATTATCAAGAATGAGATGATTGGACATGATATAATGGTTCTTAAATATAGAGAGTCAATATGTAAGTTCTATGGATACTAGCCAAGTTTTCTCAAGATTCAAAATTAGATCAAGTAGAAGTGGGGGTTGAATTTAAATTATTTCATGATTTTTCTTTCAAAGGATTTTTCCTCATCATCTTATCCAACTTGGAAATCAAAAATAAAATAATGGATCATAGCCCATGGTTTAGGGAAAGAGATGCATTATATTTAAGACCATGGAGTGAGAATTTTTTTATAGAGACAAAGACTATTAAAAAGTTTCTAATGTGGATTTGACTTTTTGGGATTCCATATTCCTACCAATAAGGAAATTGTGAAGAATATTGATTATACTCTAAGGGAGTTCATACAAGAGGGATCAACTTCTAAGGACCAAAGGTATATTGTATAGGATCAAATATATATTTTCCATTGATAATTCAAAACCTTTACCACAATCCATTAAATTAAAATAATGGGATAAAAAAGTGGATTCATTTTACATTTTGATATTGCGAATGTTATGATACAAGACACATGGCAAGTGATTGTAAATTACAAATTATGGGAAAGAGATGGAAAATTTTGGCCATGAGACAAACTTCAATATAAATCAAGGAGATCATATCATAGTAGAAACAAGCTCAAGTCAAGGAGTTTCCATTCCCAATAAAGTGGAAAAGAAATCCCCTCTATATCATCAAATGGTGAAGGTCATTACAATTTACTTTGAACTAAACACTAAAAGAAAAAATCACACAAGGAATTTCGAGGAAAATGACATAAGGGATGAGGAAGTACAATGCACAAGTCAAGTCCAAGAGTTAAAGGTACAAAGAAATATGGAAAGGTCAATTTTAAAGCAATAGAGATAAAATAGATCAAGTTTAATCTAGGTAATTCATCTTTATTTTTCTCAAGTAGTATAAAATACTCTCCTTGCAATAAAAATGAATGTTGTACATAAACATATCTTATACTTTATTATTTAAGAGCATCATAAAAAATAAATGTGTATGGAGGATATCCATGGAAATTTAGGATTTCCAAGGAAACATAAGAAATTAATTATGGTGGAGGATTATTCTTGTGCTTTAGTGTTTCCAAGGTAATATAAATAAGAAAATGTTGTGAGGTTATTCCTTATTTTTTGGATTATTTAGAAAAACAAATATATTTGAAATATAAGTTTCATTATAGATAATATTAAAAATTTGAAGAGATTGATGAAGATGAAAGTGTTTGTGGGAATGGAAAAAGGATACAGATACCTTCAAAGCTAGAACAAAGAGAAAAGAAAACTCAAAGGGATATCAATTTGAGAAACCAAAAATAAATATCATAGGTGTTAATTGTAAATTAAAAAATAAACAACACCAAAGCAATAGATAGAACCAATACACAATATGTTGCACAATGAATAGAGACAATATTTTATTGATATAAATGGAACCTTAATCTCCAATATAACAACATGATTTGGTATTGATGCAAATGTTACAAATCTAGAGTTTCAAAACCCTAGTACAATGAATAGTTGGTTTCTTCTACCTCATCCTTGATCCAAACAAGAGTGTGGGTGGTCTTGTGTATTCCTACAGGACCACCATAGCTTCAACATCTTCCAAAAAGATGATTCCTACACTTGTAAACTGAAAAAAACATTAAAAAGGGATTAGAAGCACCTGCGAGGGCTCCACTACATGAGGCCCTCAGAAAGATAAAACTACTAAAACCCTAGATGCTGCAGAATATAATTGTAAATATAAAGTACAAAAATATAAATGAATACCAATAACTTCTTACCTTGTCAAAGCTAGTCTATTTCTACTTCTATGACCAAGAATTGCACGAATGCCTAGAAGGTGCCCAAGGGTTTGGGGACTATAAATCTACTATAGGAAATGCCTAGAGGTATTCGATGATGGTTGTAAATGTCCACCAGAATTCCAAGAATGCTTAGCAGAGTTTGGTGAACTCTGGGGGGGCGTTCAGGGTTGAGGTAAGGGTTGCAAAACAAGATCTGGTTCATGAGGGTTTGGCAATGATAGAAATAGGGGATGTGATGGCAGTGGTGAGGGATGACGATGATAAAAAAATGGCTAGGGCAAATGTTCTCCTAAAAAATTTCTAAGGTGCTTAAGGCTTTCCAAGGGGTTTGATTCATCAAAATGACTCATCTTTTATAATTTGCCCTTGAACATGTTAGGGTTTTGATGACACAAAATGGGTAGTCAAGATTAAAACATGAGGAAGGATGGAGATTAAGCTTGGGCAAATGACATGGATTGAGATGGATGGATGGTTGAGATTAAAACATGGTGGATGACTAGGATTTATTCATATAAATACATATATATTTATTAAATATATAAATATAAATATAAAATATTAATATTTATGTATATTAAAAAAATACATACATATATATATATATATATATATATATAATGTATGGTTCTTATTGGAGGACACAAATGGATGAAAAATGGTTAGATTTTGGTGTCTATAGATACCTCTTTTTGTATCGTGTTACGTGAAACACAATGCAATGCAAAAATATGAGACACTTGGTTTGGCATGATGAAGCAACTTTATTTTCTTGGAATGCAAAGAAGATTTTGAAGACAAAGAATTTGTATGTGTAGCTTACCCCCTCAATTGGCGAATGAGTGAAAAATGAGTCTCACAAGCCAATTGACAAAATTATGGGTGAAAAATGCAGTTGAATGGTGCAAGTGCAAGTGTATGATGTAAATGTGGATGATATGAATGATGTAAAATGATGATATGAATGATGTAAATTCATGTCATTTTTAACCCAATGGATTAAAGGGGTTTTTTCAAAGTGTAGATGCCATGATCATGTAATATGTATCCCTTTGTGGGAAATCAAAATCAAGTTTGGTTGCCCCAAGTTTGGGGTGATTCCATGTTGTTGAAGAAAGTGCCTTTTGGCGTCATTGAAATGCAAAGTGATGAAAATGCAAAAAAAAAAGGAGAAAATAGTCTATCCTCGGGGCCACTCATGATTGTAGCTAATTCCCACATGGAATTCCTAAATGGTTGCTAAATCACTTTAATCGGCCTACAATTGCAAAGGAAATGATGAAAGTTATCCATGTTGGTAACCTCATGGAAAATGGAATCAATGATAGTTGTTGAGAAAATTGGTCTTGGCATAGTCTCACTCAAAATATGAGGGACCAAATGTAAAAACCTACTTTACCAATCAAACTTGAGATAGAAATTTTTTTATCATATCTATCATGTTAAGTTATAACCAAGTATGTTTGAATCAACACCATGTTGGGAAGGAAGTAACTGAGAGAATTATGACATGGTCAATATCAACTCTTATGATAGCAGTGACCAACTCCTATCCAACATTTCATCCCATAATTATAGGTATGATCCCTTGACTTAAATGTTTCTACCTCTTCATTATTAGGAGTTTAAGTTACATAATCAATTGAATTTTATTTCAATCCATCCTCCTAATTTCATTAATTTGCAACGAAATATCATGCATGTATCATCTATACGACACATGAAGATTACCTTATTCATATCAAGACTTTCACTTGATTACAAATGTAAGCCATTCCATCATATTAAAAGAGCCATTCATTGAAAAGCACAAAGGTATCATATATTATAATCATTAACCATAGAATATTGCTTGTTAACAAAATATTACATCATACAACATTCTAATAATCATCTTACATGAATGTAAAAGCATCATCTCATTAGAAATAAAATAGAATTTACTTCTTTCATCATATGCAATATCCATGATCTATCTAGATATCATCATACTAGAGAGTAAATACAACATCAATGCTTTAACAACAATTTGCAAACCAAAAATAGAAATACACAACATATACCCTGGGAACCCTCACGAGGAATAAACCTAGCCTCCAAAATATGTTTCTCCTCTCATTTCATAAAATTAAATTGTCATAAATATAAATATAGAAAAGCCATCCCACAGATCCTTTTCTAAATCATTATGCAGTAAAAGAAACCAACTTGTTCCATGGTTTAATTATGATGCAATTAAGAAAATACCACATTTCCTTTCTCTAAGCCATCAACAAATAAGAATCTCACAAATTATTATATCTAAATTTTTATGAAAGATCATTGGTTACATATTAAAAATATATTTCATCAGTTGCCAAGAGGGAACATAATTCCCTCGAGAATGTATCTCGCTTTCATTCTCCAACATGGATGTCATTATAACCCAATATAGTACGGAATTTATCTAAAGTTTTTCCTTTCATGAAGAGATCCCATACTCTCTCCAATATTAGATCCCATATCTAATATTCCACATTCATATTTCACACAAACAATTTACACCATATCTTATTATATTTCTCATCATCCATTATCAAGATCATTCATATGGTTATGCTAGAGTCCCTACCAATATTTCCCTTTTAATCGAACAAGCAAGATCACCAATCATCCTTGTAATCTATTACTTATTCAAATTGAAAATGTAATCTATCACACAAGATTACTTCCTTAAACTCAACTCATCTTTGTAATCTATCCCACAATATTACATCTTTAAACTTAAATCACTCATGTAATCTATCACACAATATTACACAAATTAACCTTGTAATCTATCAAATAAGATTATATCCTAATTATAAATTAACCTTGTAATCTACCCAACAAGATTACACCTTAATCATAATTTAGCCTTGTAATCTATCCAACAATATTACACCTTAATCACAATTTAACCTTGTAACCTATCCAACAAGATTACACCTTATTCAAAAATTAACCTTGTAATCTATCCAATAATATCACAATTTAACCTTGTAACCTGTCCAAAAAGATTACACCTTAATCACAAATTAACCTTGTAATCTATCCAACAAGATTACACCTTTAGTTTCTTTCAATTTAGCCACAATTTGTTTCTGATTATAATCTTTTATACTTTATTCCTAAGGTCATATTATGAATCTTGATCGAATTGTCTTATAATTTATCAAACCAATTTACACCCCAAGATGGTCTTGTAATCTATTAACAAGATTACTTTACTTGTCACATATTGACCCACAATTTATTCATAATTTTCTGCAACCTTATACCAAGTTTGATCCATAATAAATATTTATTGGATCCATACTCTAATTTTAAATTTACTCTTTGAAATATTTTTAACCCAAAGGGGGTATCTAATAATAATTCTCTTTTTTATAAAATCCTTCGATATAACCCAATGGTCATCTAGTGGTTATTTTGAATTAGCCACTATGGTCACTTCAAATCATAGGGTATCGCCCGAATGGGTTAACATTTACCTAATGTGTGTCTCAATAGTTAACACCAATGGATATATCCATTGATTAAAAAGTTTGTTATCTTTTAAACAACCAAAAATCAACACAATACAACTACAGTCCAGTCAACAAATGCAACATAGTCCAACTACCAATAAAATATTGTATAACACATGGCAGTTGTCAACGGTTTGTGTGATGGAAGTCCAACACACATCTTTCAATACATTGAATTTTGCGTGGTGACCATCGACGGATGGTCACTGTACTGTCAGAGGCTTATAGTATGTAAATAATATTTCCAAAAGGGCACTTCATCCACATGGATATAGAAAAACACTAAATCCTTCCAATATCCACATGTTCTCATCTAACTGGATGCACAATATTCAATGGTTCAGATGTCAAGGATATGTTCCACCAAGTTTTTGTCATCAATTTGACTATAGTCAGCATGACTATTGACCACCACGTCTTGGTGGTCAATATACAACGGGAGGCTTTCCCCTTATATTCCTCTCTCGATTTGTGACATTTCCCATGTGGGACTTTATATCCAAGAGCAAGTTGTGACACGCTAATAATTTTAGCAAGATATATAATTGGGTATTGCCATATGGCATGACAACGGGCAAAGGACTTCATCCAAAAACCATGCAAAAATTGGTGCCACATGGAGGGTAAGAATTGGGTAAATTAGAAATTATGGTTGGAAATAAATTTATTTGAACATTGTGATGGTCTCTGTTCTACCATTTATAGAATTTTGAGCATTTATCCTAATATTTGGATGATTAATGGAGGTATAAATTCTTTTAGGGTAGTTCTTATAATCTCTGCTATCGGTGAACCAGGCATCTTCAGCCACATTCTAAAGGCAAGGCGGTCATAGAATTCAACTCATTGGATTTATCATGCAGTAACTGGTCGAGCATAGGCAAATAAAGTCCAAAGTTATGGTTGCAATAGGATCCACTTGGAGATAGCAATAAAGGGGAGATAATCTTAGGAAGAATTGTTTTCCATTCTTGTCTCTATGTGCAGAGGCTCTATTCGTAGCCAGAGTTGGATGGTGGTTAAGCTGTTTTCCAAATTCACGTCTATTATATGGAATTCCAAGTAGAGCAACCTGGATGATCTGCTAATTGGATGTTGATTAAAAACATAGATATTTTTTGATACGTCAAGCAGATGCAGTGTATGACTATTTTTTTCTTTAAAAAAACAACTACCATCAATCTACAAACGGTGTCCCAAATTGGCCTCCCTATAGGCTTAGCTATCAAATTTGCCTCCCTATAGGCTTAGCTATCAAATTCATAAAAAAAATTATATAAATTTTGAAATTCATAAAATTTAAAACCCTGGAAAATAAATTCGACGAATAAACCCTAAATTTGGCAAGGAAAAAAATTTGCAGCAAAAAAATGAGCATGGTATTTGCTATTTGCGATGGATAAGGTTTTTGTTTCCCCCTACTTTCATTTACATGAATCTGTACTTGAGAACTATTGTCCCTTCAATAGGTAGAACGGTATGAATCCCTAGGAATTTGTACTAAAACATAGCAAATCCAATACAGTGTTTAATGAAGCCATGGCTTCTTTTTCTAACGCTGTGATGCCTTACGTGGTGGAAACCTACCAAGGCTTTAAGGATATCAAAACCCTAGTGGACGTCGCAAGAGGCAACGGCTCTTGCCTGGAAGCAATACTTCACAAACATGCTCACATTCATGGCATCAACTTTGATCTTCCCCATGTAGTTGCCACTGCTACTCCTATTCCTGTAACCCCTAACATCTCATAAAATTAAGTTAATAAAATATTGTGTCCAAGGACTTTCCTTATTTGGGTTATACTGTGCAGGAGTGGAGCATGTAGGTGGAAATATGTTCGAAAGCATACCTTCAGCAGATGCGGTATTTCTCAAGGTAAATTTATAATAATCCCCATCACGTAACCTGAGGCGTTTGGCACAATTTTTATTTTTAATAATCTATATTTTTAGATATGTATTTAAATTTTTAACTTCTTTACAACTAATAAAACTATCCATGTTTGAAGGTTCTCAAATCCTTTTTAGATCTAATAGGAAAGTATTTCAAAGGTTTTCAAATCTTGATTTTTATTACAATGAATACCTATATTTTAAAATTGTAAAATCTTGGATCTCTTTACAACAAATATACGTTATTATACTGTGCAGGAGTGGAGCACGTAGGTGGTATATGCTATTAGGTGTATAAGAAGTATTAATAAAAATAAAATAAAAATATTATATGTTTAGTTATCAAGTTCGGAAAAAAACTATTTAAAATGGCATCATTAAAATCTACTATAGAACTTAGAAGCTTCAAAATATATGATAAGGAAATTATTAATGTTTGTTTCAAGTATTCATTTTTTTCTTAGTTACTAATTTATTTACATAACATTGAAAGGATATATGCACATTTATAATATATCAAATTTTATGTCGAATTTTTAAACATGTCAAATTTCTTTCGAACTTCAAGAGTGTCGAACTCGAATACGAACTTGAACTTGATAACTAAGCTTGTAGGTGATGGTGCCATCTTTCAGACGAATGACCTAAAAGGAGATGGTACCTTCAGGGTTAGCTATATGCTGGCTTGGACTCAGATTTTCTTCCACACTTTGCCTAAGTCGATAGTCATCGCAATGATATGTAATTTTGCAAGTGAATTTTTCAAAGAACCACACTTCGAAATAAGTTGTCATTCATGATTAAACAGGATCAAGCATAGTAAAATCACCCACCTATCCCTCAATTTGGTACAACATGGTAGTTTAATCCCGTAGATCGTGTAGACTAAAACCTGACTTCAATCCAGGATTCAAACATCACAAAATGACCCAAATTGCCCGTACATATTTTAAACACAAAGTGGGCATATCCCACGTGTTGTGTTGTGAAGGGGGAGTACCATAAAGGTGTTTATGTGTCATAATGCTAATACCCATCAAGCAGTGGCCATGGTAGCTCCACTATGGTGGTGGTGGTTGCTTGGCCATGCCATCAATGGTTGAGGGGGTGACAAAATGTATCCGTCAATCTCTAATTTTAGATTAAATAGGGGTATTCAATAATCAATATGGTTTGAATTTCTATCCAAGCATGTTAAAGCTAGAATAAACCAATTTTTGAATATATATATATATATATATATATATGTATGTATGTATATATATGAGTTGTCCCATTCATGAGGTGCACGATGGAATTTATTAAAAATCCTTAAAAAGAAGCTCAAAGAAAAAAATATTTCTAAGCTAGACCTTAATTATATTCCAAATAGGCTCAATAAAAATTGAAACCATGCAACTGGGACTATCAAAAACTAAATCATAATGGTCAATTACTAAGAAGTTCTAAAATGTAATAAGCAAGGCATAGCAATTTATAGTATAATAAATATGTGAAAGAACCTAAAACATAGCTTCCCAAATTCCTTCTCAAGGCATATACTACTTCAAGCTTACCTCCTGCTCTCTTTCCATGCTTGCCTCAAAGTTAGTCCTCCTAAATTTACTCCCATTGATCAAATACCCTCTCTTTTTTTAAAAGACATAGTACTCTCCTAGGGCTTTTTGGTTTCTAATCTACCAAGGTAGAGAGCATACTCCCTAAGCCCAAGATTTCCTCCTTTCTACCATTGCTTGTCTCCCCTTTTATAGATTTTTCCAAATCTTCTTCCCTCATGAGCAAGTGGGTATATTTATTAATAAAATATTAAAAGGAACCTTTTTGGAGTTCACCCAAATAGTAGGATTCCATTTTTATCATTTTAAAATTAGGGACAAGACAAGAGAGGGTAAGGTGGGAGTACTTTGCCCATTTTTGGCCTTCCCTTTCTCCCAAGTGCACCTGCAAAGCCTGCATTAATACTATTGGGAAGGAATCATGTGACATGGAGAATAGTTCATCCACTAGACAAATATGCATATTTTTATTATTAAATTATGACCTTGTCCTTTTTGGGTCTTTTCAAAATTGGATAAATTTTTAGGGTGCACCTAATTGTAATAAATTAGGTTATATTTTAATAAGTCACTTTTGTGGAGGATAATTTTCCCAAATTAATCCTTTTTGCAAAAGCCTTATTTTATTTTCCCAAAACCTTACCAAAATCCCAATTGTATTCAAAACCCTTCCAATTAACTTGGTAGAGTGTAGTTAGTTTTTAATTAGGGATTTTTATGGAATAATTAGGGCTTACCATCCCCTAATTTTATTAATTAGATCCTTTTATTAATGCTTGGTAGCATTAGTAAGGTTTGGTCAATGTTTAAAATTCAAGTATTAATTGATCCTTTGGATCAATTAATGTCTTCTAGGAAGTCCAACGGGTGGGATGTGACATACTCCCCCTTGGATTAAACATAGTCCCTTGTGTTTCTCATTAGTTCCTAGCTTAGTTAATGTAGAAATCAATAAAAACAACATTAGTCCTTTACAAATCTAGATAGAATCATCATCCTTTTCCTTATTTCCAGTGTCTCGATCCTGATGGTAAGCAACATCTTCCATCCATGAGAGTACCTGGACCTGTAAAAGTGCAAACTATCAGTAGTATCATGTCCTTAAAGCAATAAAACATCCATATTGCATCAATAATAAGTATTGAAAACATCATCAATACATAATTTTCATCATGAAAACAAAGCATCAAAGCATCTATCACAACATAGTCAATGATAATAGAGTACTGCAATAAAAGAACTACAGAATATTTCCATAGAAATGACATGAATTCATATTTTTATAATAAATTAGACTCCATTTGTCTAATTAAATGCATCAAAATTCTCACAAAGGAGTATCACACCATGCCTTGATAGCTCCTTTTTATGAGTTAACCTATTTATGCACAAGTGTCATCAAAGACAAAGACATAATTTTCATACTTCTTCCTTCAAGATGCCCATACATCTTAAAACCATCTTGGCAAACCCATTTGCCACCACCAGTGCATCACTCTTGATGTCCCCTGGTACTCATTTTCAATCAGTCTATTACAATATTCATATCTCAAGAGACACAAATATCAAGTGCATTCCTCAAAAGAGTCTAAGGTACACCGCTTAAGACCCACAAAATATGGAGGGTTCACTTAGCTCTTCCACTTTGATTCACCAATGGCTCAATAGTGGGAGGAGAAGAACTTGAACACGTGTAGTCTCTGAGTAACAAAATCCAATAGCAATGATCATCTTTACTATGCTTATGATGCTATATTGATATTCATGGTCACACTTACCCCTTGTAAGGTACCATGCAAAAATTTTCATACCAATCATACTATCACTCATCGATAGTACTTATGACCACACTTACTCCATGTAAGGTGTCATAATAATCATACTATCACTCATCGATAGTACCTATGACCACACTTACTCCATGTAAGGTGTCATAACAATCATACTATCACTCATCGATAGTACCTATGACCACACTTACTCCATGTAAGGTGTCATAACAATCATTAGAACATGATTTCTTCTATGTTAAGAGGGAATCCTACACTCTTATTTAAGGATAGATTCCTCATCTATACCTCCTAAGAGTGTTCCCATATTAAAAAATTTCATGTCTAACCTTGCTCATTTAAATTAGTTTTAAATCTTAACTAGAATAAGATTCTCTTTCATTAAGTTTGTTAGACTCATATACAGATGCATCCCGAAATACCTCTTCTTACCCTCCAAGACATTTTTCACTTGATATCTAGTCACTGCAGATGACATTCAAGTGATCAATATGTTGGATAGGGTACTTAGTCCAAGCTTACCTGCTTAGGACCTTCCAAAAGCTAACCACTATTTGGAATTTTTTGAGCCACTACTCAAAAGAAAAACAAGAAGACTTAAGTATTAGGGACCATCCAATCCAACTCTTAATGAAATATAATCATATCTAATTTAATCATTAGATAAACATTGCTTTATATTACATAAGCAAAAACCCTCCTGGGTTACAATTATCATCCTTACAATATACAATGGGTGGCTTTCAACCACTTTTGTAACCCTTAAGGCTATTTTTACTTTGGTCCTATCACTATTCTGTGTTGGACCTAAACCCTCAGCTCGAGAAGGTGGTGGGGCAACTGTTCCAACGGTTGCTCAGCCTCTACCCTAGGTCATTCTTCAAACTACTCGGGTGGTTCTCCCTCACCCACATTGTGTTCTAACTACTAGTGGAGATGGGATGATTATTCCATGGCTTACCAATGCCCCATAATAGGTAGTCAAGAATGTAGTCCTATATTCATCACTTGCCTGATGTAGTTGTGCATTTTCTATGTATAAAGCTGCCATGGTTCTGGCTCTCTAGTCACTTCTTTGTGCTTCTACTAACCTGAGCCTATCCCATTCTGCTATGGTTGCATCCCTTTCAGCCTCTAATATCCTCCTTTCTTGGGCCCATAAACTTTCTTGGGCCTACTTTGGTTGTTCAAGAAGCTCTACTCTAACAGTAGCCTCGGATGTGCCTTCAGTTGTCTTAACAGCTTCCTGCATAACCACATCCTTTCCAAAAATTGCATTATTTCCTTGGCTCATTTTGGCACCATCGAAAGCCATTTCCTACTTCAGAGAGTGTGGATCAGCATATCGGCAAGCACTAGGAGTATGATCATAAGGATAACTATAGGGCTTGCTCCCATTGTGCCCATAAATAGCAATGCCAACCCCAACATAAGTGCTACCATCTTGCATTCCATGGGTAGAACTCTCGCTTTTTGAATGCTTACAGAGTAACGCATCTTTGGTTCTCCCAAATGTTCAACTAGTTGTCAGTTTTTGGTACATAGAGTTTGATCAAAAATCTGATCGAAAGTACCCTGATTATTCAAATTCTATTTGACACCCACCATCGATCGTGTCTTGATCGATGCAGATGTACTATATCGTCGATCCCATCCTAGTTCCTTTTCCAAAGTTCCCAAGGTAATAATTCACCTTACCAAAACACTTATGGTCGTATCACCTTGTTATGGGTGTCTCATTAATGCGGCCTCAAGGTGTCTTATCACTGCCCTTTCGAAGGCTCCATCGAATGAGCACATGTTCACCCATGCATCTTCTCTTTTAGAAGTTGCATCATTATCACATTATTTCCAACTATCGAGGTTGCATTTATACGTACACATGGGTACTATCGCAAAACCTCGTTCATGATTGTTTATTTGATAATAATTCAACTTTGTGCTAAGTCGAGTTTAATTATCAACTCATCTCGTTGCTTGACATAGTTTGTAATTCTTCCTGCGTCATACCAGAAACTATTTCCTGGTATACACATTTACTAGATTATTTACCAAGATGAGATGCATGTTTTACCTTATACAAGGGATTCTTATGAGTTACTTTGAATTCTAAGGTAACTCTTATTTTCTAGGAATTCTTCCTGTGATTACATACTTTTCAACAACTACTCTGTTATTGATTCTGTAATATTTCTTGACCAGGTTCATCATACCTGTAGTCATTCCTTATCACATTGCTACTCCAAATCCCTTAATATTAGAATTATATTTCCCTTTTGTATACAATAGAGGGCTCTCGGTGCTTCAAAAAACTATTGAATGTTTATGCCCTAATTTAATTGTATGGATAATAATACCACATGCATTGTGTAGAGGGTAGTCCCTTGTTTAAATAGCATAGCACACCTTATTATACTTGACCACCACCCGGGTGGTCGGGTGGCATACTTTTATGTGGAGTCGAGATATTTCTTGGTGGAGACCAGATATGATCCCCCACATGCTATGATTCTAGTGAGGCTAGGTATGGAGTTTCTCCATCCTTGCTCTCCTTCGCCATATCGGGGCATCATGTTAGAATATGGTTCTAGTGATATTTGGATGGCTTCCATGTTCATAAATGGTTCTACCATTTCCTACACCATAGCCTTTGGTTGGAAAACCATGAGTGTATTGTAACATTGATAAAAAATATAAATAAAGAAAACATTCTTTTGTTTATCTTATGATCTTATCCAGACTCTTGCCTTATTGCAAGGTAGTATTGCCATTTGCAAATTTTGAATAGGATCTTATCTTCCCATATCCTATGGTTTGTTTCTCCATAGATAACTTTCAATTCCCAATACTCTTAGGAAATTTTATAGCTTAACATAGCTAAGTTTATGATCAAGGGGTTACTTTAGCATAGTCTCCATGTGGTTCTCTTAAAGATGAATACTCAAGTAAGTCCAAGGCTGCACTTCACATAAATCAATGTGGTCAATGTCTATCCTATGGATAGGAGTGGCCAACCCTCCTATTAGACCAGCGGGTAATCAAACATACCGTGCTCTTGGGAATTCTCTTGTCTATTTCAACAAGAATACCCATTTCCCTTTCTAGCTAACACTAGACTCATGTTAGGTCTCTTTCAACCCATACATTTGGTGTATGCCTTGAAGACTAAATGCCCTATCATGCAGATAGAACATTAATCATTTGCAATGCTTAACCTTCTTCCCATATCACACAATGGGGGTTAAGGGGGTTATCACACAAACCCTCATAGACACTCCAATGTCTACCATTTCACCTTACTTGTTTTATTCACTTTTAATCTCCACGATATGAGATAAAATCTAAGATTTTCCCCACTTGATCATTCTTGAATCTATTTTCCACACAAAATTTTAGTAAGGAAGAGGCTTAGCTTCATACTACAAATGTCAAGTATCCTTTCTCAATGATCTCTTGGGTACTCCACAAGTTGTGGGAGGTTCCCTCACCCTTCCATTCTGATTCACTAGTGAATACAGGCATGGGAGAAAATATTTACACATTAGTAGCTTCTAAGCACTTTTTCTTCCCTTACCATGTACTTAGAGTTCATCAAGAACCATTATAGGTTTACAATAAAAACCCATCTCTTTGCTAGCCTAGACCCATCACTAGAGTCCACTAACTAGCCTGGGCTCTAATACCAACTGTAACAACCCACTTTACCAACCAAACCTGAGATAGAATTTTTTTTGTGATCATATCTATCATGTTAAGTTACAACCAAGTATGCTTGAATCAACACCATGCAGGGAAGGAAGTAACCGAGAGAATTATGACATGGTCAGTGTCAACTCTCATGATAGGAGTGACCAACTCCTATCCAACCTTACATCCCATCATTATATGTATGATCCCTTGGTTTAACTATTTCTACCTCTTCATTATTAGGAGTTTTAGTTACATAATCAATTGAATGTCATTTCAATCCATCCTCCTAATTTCATTAATTTGTAGTGGAATATCATGCATGTATCATCTAAACAACACATGAAGATTACTTTATTCATATCAAGACTTTCACTTGATTACAAATGTAAACCATTCCATCATAATAAAAGAGCCATTCATTGGAAAGCACAAAGGCATCATATATTATAATCATTAACCATAGAACATTGCTTGTTAACAAAATATTACATCATACAACATTCTAATAATCATCTTACATGAATGTAAAAGCATCATCTCATTAGAAAGCAAATAGCATTTACTTCTTTCATCATATGCAATATCCATGATCTATCTAGATATCATCATACTAGAGAGTAAATACAACATCCATGCTTAACAACAATTTGCAAACCACAAATAGAAGTACACAACATATACCCTAGGAACCCTCACGAGGAATAAACCCAGCCTCCAAAATATGTTTCTCCTCTCATTTCATAAACTTAAATTGTCATAAATACAAATATAGAAAAGGCATCCCGCAGATCCTTTTCTAAATCATTATGCAATAAAAGGAACCAACTTGTTCCATGTTTTAATTATGATGCAATTAAGAAAATGCCACATTTCCTTTCTCTAAGCCATCAACAAATAAGAATCTCACAAATTCTTATATCTACATGTTTATGAAAGATCATTGGTTACATATTAAGGAGAAATTTCATCAATTACCAAGAGGGAACCCCATAATTCCCTCGAGAATGAATCCCACATTCATTCTCCAACCTAGATGTCATTATAACCCAATATAGTATGGAATTTGTCTAAAGTTTTACCTCACATGGAGAGATCCCATACTCTCTCCAAGATTAGATCCCATATCTAATCTTCCACATTCATATTTCACACTTAGACAATTTCCACCATATCTTATTATAGTTCTCATAATCCATTAACATGATCATTCATATGGTTATGCTAGAGTCCCTACAAATTTTTCCCTTTTAATCGAACAAGCAAGATCACAAATCATCCTTGTAATCTATTACTTCTTCAAATTTACTTTGTAATCTATCACACAAGATTACTTCTTTAAACTCAACTCATCCTTGTAATCTATCCCACAAGATTACATCTTTAAACTCAAATCACTCTTGTAATCTTTCACCCAATATTACACAAATTAACCTTGTAATCTATCAAACAAGATTACACCTTAATCATAAATTAACCTTGTAATCTATCCAAAAATATTACACCTTAATCATAATTTAACCTTGTAACCTATCAAACAAGATTACACCTTAATCACAAATTAACCTTGTAATCTATCCAACAAGATTACACCTTAATCACAATTTAACCTTGTAACCTATCCAACAATATTACACCTTAATCACAAATTAACCTTGTAATCTATCCAAAAAGATCACAATTTAACCTTGTAACCTATCCAACAAGATTACACCTTAATCACAAATTAATTTTCTAATCTATCCAACAAGATTACACCTTTAGTTTTTTTCAATTTAGCCACAATTTGTTTCTGACTATAATCTTTTATACTTTATTCCTAAGTTCATATTATGAATCTTGACCAAATTGTCTTATAATTTATCAAACCAAATTACACCCCAATATGGTCTTGTAATATATCAACAAGATAAATTTACTTGTCACAAATTGACCCACAACCTTATCCCAAGTTTAATCCATAGTAAAAATTTATTGGATCCATACTCTAATTTCAAATTTACTCTTTGAAATATTTTTAACCCAAAGGGGTATATAATAATAATTTTTTTTTTTTTTTTAATTCTTTGATATAACCCAATGGTCATCCAGTTGTTATTTTGAATTAGCCAATACGGTCACTTTGAATCATAGGGTACCACCAAAATGGGTTAATGGTTTCCTTATGTGTGTCTCAACAGTTAGCACCAATGGACATATCCATTGATTAAAAAGTTTGTTATCTTTTAAACAATCATAAATCAACACAATCCAACTACCGTCCAGTCAACAAATACCACATAGTCCAACTACCAATAAAAAATTGTATAACACATGGTAGTTGTCAGCGGGTTGTGTGATGGCAGCCCAACACACATCTTTCAATACACTGAATTCTACATGGTGATAATTGATGGATGGTCACTCTACTTCCAGATGCTTATAGTATGTAAATGACTTATATTATCAATGATGTGGGCTAAACCTATCATGGATTTCCAAATGGGTGCTTCATCCATGTGAGTATAGACAATCACTAAATCCTCCCAACATCCACATGTTCTCATCTAACTGGATGCACAATATTCAATGGTTTAGGTGTCAAGGATATGTTCCACCAAGTTGACCACAACAACATGACTATCGACCACCACATCTTGGTGGTTGAGATATAATGGGATGCTTTCCCCTTGTATTCCTCTCTCGAGCCACGACATGTACGATGTGGGACTATAGATCCAAAATCAATTCATGATGTGCTAATACTCTTAGTGAGATATACAATTGGGTGGTGCCATATGACATGACAACGGGCAAAGGACTTCATCCAAAAACCATGCAAAAATAGGTTCCACGTGGAGGGCAAGAATTGGGTAAATTATAAATTATGGTTGGAAACCAATTTATTTGAATGTCGCAAGGGTATCTTTTCTACCAGTTATAGAATTAGGAGCATTTATTCCAATATTTGGATGATTAATGGAGTTATAAATTCTTTTAGGGTAGTTCTTACAATATTTGCTACCAATTTATTTGATGTAAGAACTACCCTAAAAGAATTTATACCTCCAATTTATTTGAATGTCGCAAGGGTATCTTTTCTACCAGTTATAGAATTAGGAGCATTTATTCCAATATTTGGATGATTAATGGAGGTATAAATTCTTTTAGGGTAGTTCTTACAATATTTGCTACCAATGGACCAAGCATATTTAGCCATATTTCGAAGGCAAGGTGGTAACAAAATTTAACTCATCGGATTTATCATGTAGTAACTGGACGAGCATAGGCAGAGAAAGTCCAAAGTGATGGTTGCAATAGGATCCACTTGAAGATAGCAATAAAGAGGAGAGAGTCTTAGGAAGAACTATTCCCCATTATCATCTCTATGCGCAGAGGCTCTATTCGTGGCCAGAGGTGGGTGGTGGTTAAGATGTTTGTCAAATTCAAGTCTATCTAGATGGAATTCCAAGTAGAGCAATCCGAATGATCTGCTAATTGGGCATTTATTAAAAATATAGAGATTATTGGATACGTCGAGTAGATGCAGTGTAGGACTATTGTTTTTCTTTTATTAAAAAAAACAATTGTCATAAATCTACAGACGATATCCCAAATTGGCCTCCTTGTAGGCGATGGCGCCATATTTTAGAGGAATGACCTAAAAGGATATGGTACCTTCAGGTTTGGCTATACACCAATGGCTTGGACTCAGATTTTCTTCCACACTTTGCCTAAGTTGGTAGTCATCGCAATGATATACAATTTTGTAAGTGAATTTTTCAAAGAACCACACTTCAAAAGAAGTCACCATTCATGATTAAATAGGGTCAAGCATAATAAAATCACCTAGTTATCCCTCAATTTGGTACAACATGGTAGTTTTACCCTATAGACCACATAGGCCAGAACCTGACTTCAATATAGGATTTGAACTTCACAGAATGACCCAAATCACTGGTACGTGTATCCCACATGTGTTGTACTATGGAGGGGGAGCACCATAAAGGTGTTTACGTACCATAATGCTAATACCCACCAAGCGGTGGCCATGGAGGTTTCATTGTTGTGGTGGTGGTTGTTTGGCCATGCCATTGGTTGTTAAGGTGGTGATCAAATGTATCCGTCGATCTCCAATTTTAGATTAAATGGGGGTATTCAATAATAAATATGGTTTGAATTTATATCCCAACACATGTTAAAGTTAGAATAAATCAATTTTTTAATATATATATATAAGTCATGTCATTCATGAGGTGCATGATGGAATTTATTAATAAGCCTTATAAAGAAGCTCATAGGGAAATCTTGTTAAGCTAGAACTTAATTATATTCCAAACACACTCAATCAAAATTGAAACCATGCAACTGGGACTATCAAAAACTAAATCATAATGGTCAATTACTAAGAAGGTCTAGAATATAACAAGCAAGGCATAGCAATTCATAGTATAATACATATGTGGAAGAACCTAAAACATAGCTTCTCAGCTTCCTTCTCAAGGCATCTACTACTTACAGCTTACCTCTTGCTCCCTTTCCATGCTTACCTCCAATTTAGTCCTCCTAAGTTTACTCCCATTGATAAAATGCCCTATTTTTTTTAAAGACATAGTACTCTCTTAGGGCTTTTTGGTTTCTGATATACCAAGTTATAGAGCATACTCCTTGAGCCCAAGTTTTCCTCATTTCTACCATTGTTGGTCTCTAATTTTATAGATTTTTCTAGCTCTTATTCCCTCATGAGAAAGTGGGTGAATTTATTAATAAAATATTGAAAGGAACCTTTTTTGGGAGTTCACCCAAATTGTGGGATTCCTTTTTATTATTGTTTTAATATTTTGGGACAAGACAAGAGAAGGTAAGGTGGGATTAATTTACCCATTTTTGGCCTTCCATTTCTCCCAAGTGCACCTGCAAATCCTGCATTAATACTATTGGTAAGGGGGTCATGTGACATGTAGAATAGTGCATCCACTAGACACACTTCTATTATTAAATTATGACCATGTCCTTTTTAGGTCTTTTCAAAACTGGGTAGATTTTTGGGGTGCACCTAATTGTAATAAATTAGGTTATATTTTAATAAGTCACTTTTATGGAGGATAATTTTCCCAAATTAATCCTTTTTGCAAAAGCCTTATTTTATTTTCCCAAAATCTTGTCAAAATTCTAATTGTATTCAAAAACCTTCCAGTTAACTTGGTAGAGTGTAGTTAGTTTTTAATTAGGGATTTTTATAGAATAATTAGGGCTTTTCATCCCCAAATTTTATTAATTAGATCCTTTTATTAATACTTTTCAGTATTAGTAAGGTTTGGTAAATGCTAAAATTCAAGTATTAATTGATCATTTGGATCAATTAATGTCTTCTAGGAAGTCCAACGGGCGGGATGTGACACCAAAAGTGATTTTGTTTTTGAACAAGGAGATATTGGATGATGAAAATTTCCAAGTGTCCTTATGGTTATTTAATCATCTTATCGAATTGCATGGACAACCAATCGATGCAATCACCAAGGAGATAGAGTAGACCACTAGATACGAGGTTCACTTGAAATTGTAGGTGAACTATGTTTGATGAAAATGCAATTATTGGTGGATTTGATGATGTTGAAATGAATATGTGATGGTGAAAATGCATTGATGAATGAATTGCAAGATTATGTGAAATTTTGCATTATTTTGGAGCATTTTTTAAGCAATTTTGGACAATTTTACGACTTTTGATCGCAAACAAAATTTAATAGGTCAAATCACTCCATGTTATCACAAGGATGAATGAAATGATGAAGTAGATGATTATACTGATGAATGTGATCATTTTATGAAAATTCTAACCGTTTTGGTATGTTTTGAATCTTGTTAGGTAATTTTGCAACTTTTGGTTGTAAACAAAAATTACACACCCAAATCAATTTTATTTGTTTCACAAAACATGATATAATGATGAAATGAATGTATGGATCCAATGTGGAGTGATTTTATGGAGGTAAGCTACATTTTGGATTATTTTTATCTTTTTGAAAATTTTGAAGCCAAAAATCGGCTAGCGTCTACATCATGCACAAACACTAGCAAGCATTTGCCACTCTCAAATACTGGTCAGCATTTCAATGCACCTATGAATGCCCATGGGTATTTTAGTGCACCAAAAAATATCTAGAAATAGTCTACAGAAGTGAAATCAAATTCATTCTTGCATTCACAAATTCTAGAAGTTGTGTCTGAGGAGTGAGGTGGAGTAAAGGAGTGTGGTGGGACGAAAGTTATGGTGATGGAGGGTGTGAATGCGACAAGAGCAGTGGTGCAAGTGGCTGAGGTAAGTGCTCTTGGTATTCTTGTTTGGAATTTGTGGAATTTGTTTTGAAGTATAAAATTAATGTGACATTAACATGCTTCCATTGTGTATGTGTTGTGTTGTGTTGTAGTTGAGTATTTTTGAGGCTCAACATCGGTTCTCACCTATCATACCTAGGGTGATAAAGACATTACTAGATGAGCAGTGGAAGTGGTTGGAGGCTTTAGGGTTGGTGGGGGCATCCTGGATTGATGTAGTGAGGGTATATGAGGGGTATCTCTCTACCTTAATAGAGATATGGGATCTAGATAGGGGGACCTTTCAGCTCCCTACTATTGAGGTGACAATGACACTTGAGGATGTATATCGCATCCTCAAACTATCGGTAGAGGGGTTACATGTTGAGGTTGGACATGATAAGGAGCATGAGATAAGTGAAATGTGAGTGTGAAGGTCGAAGGGATCAGAAAAGTGGTGATGTATACTGATAAGAAGTTGGAGGTATTACCCATCTTAGTCATGTTCCTATTGGTCAACATAGTGGTATCAAATAGCACTAGCTATCAGTTCCCATGGAACATGATCATGTTGGTATACAATATGATCGATTAGCCTCGGGTGTATGCATGAGCACCTACTCTATTGGCACAACTATACCAAGAGTTGTATGAGGTAAGAAGGCAAAAGTAAAAGGTTCTAGGATGCCATTTACCATTATAGTGTTGGGGTTAGGAGCACTTCAATGTGGCTCGACCTATGGGCTTACCTATCGAGGCATGGGATGGAGAGGAGTCACATGTTATAAGATGGTGAGTGATCGAAGAGATATAGTTGAGTCATCCTATATGGACTGGCTAGGAGTATAGGGATCTATGGTCAGGGCTAACACCTCCTTAGCTAAATTGGAGGCCATGGTGAGGTACTACTTATATTAGTGATGGGGAGTAGCTATAGAGAGTTCAGTAGGTGAGATGGGTGGTTAGATGACATAGGAGTGAGGTGGATCTGGTCTATTTCTCATAGATGCTATGGTAGTTTGGGCTATGATAGGGGATTCCTAAGGTACCAGTGTTGTACAGGCACCATCGAGATGATATGGGTCTACCTTATGCTGAGGCATGGAGGATGACTTATAAGGATGATGAGGAGATGGATCTCCTCGATATAGATGATGCGAGGACCATGAAGAACACAAGCTTATACTGAGAGGGGGGGTGAACAATATAAGACCACTTTTTACTTTTTCTTTCAATTCAACTTTCAATTCAATATTATGCAATGTATAGATAGCAGTATCAAAAGCCGTAATCAAAGAAATGCATAAAAACACCATCCACAAAGAGACACAACAATTTACGTGGTTCACCCAAAGTGGGCTACTCCATGGATAAAATATTTCACTAAATTTTATCAATCAATTTTTGGGAAAACCTTTCCCGATTACAATGTTTATGGGCACCAACCCAAAGGAGACACCAATCCCCTAGCTCTGTTTTGGCTGGTGATCCTCTAGAAGACCTCTACCTCCGCTGCCCTTAGCAAATGGAACTCTATCCACAGAAGACACCTGTCTTCCCTGCTTTGGCTGGAGACCTCTGTCCTCAACTCTATCACCTCAAAATTTGGTCCTCGAATTTGCACTAAACACAGTCCTTCGGTCTAGCACAAATGTCCTCTTTCGTCTTTGCCTGTTGCGCTTACTACGCCCTCTGCTTTCTCTACGTAAAACACAGCAGCACTGTCTTCGTGCACTCTGATTCCTTGCGATCTCTCTCACTTAGAATATTCGACAGAATGCACTCTGTATATCGCTATCAAATTTCATACTCTACTCTCGACGATCGAACTTCTTCTCTACACACTGTCTGTGAATGTCGCACTTCGAACGCACACTTAGAAATCAATGCTCTAACTCTTCGAACAGCCCTCCTTTTATACTAATACTAACAATATTAAAACCTTGATCTTAGTCGGCTGCACACCCTAAACTACGTCGACTACAAACCCTAAACTTCGTCAGCCCAAATTTAACTTTGTCGGCTTCACTGCCTCTGCAACTCCTCTGTAGCTTCTGCCATGAAACTACAACATGTCGGGATATCATGACACCTTTGCAACCGAACACTATCTTATGGCTTTTGTCATGATATCATGACACTTTCTTCTTCTGCTGATGTCATCTTCACTCCTATCATGAAATCGTGACCCTTCTATCTTTCTCAACCTTTTCTCGGCTTGCACTAGCGAAAACGGAACATGTCGCAAAATCATGACACTTTCGTTGCCTTATGCTTTTCTCTACCTTACGCCCATGAAACTGGAACATGTCATGAAATAGCGACACTTTCGCCTTTGAGCTCTTCCTTCTTGAATTCGTCGTGAAATCATGATGCTTCTTTTGTTGAAGACTTGCTTCCTGTTTCTATCGCGAAATCGTGACACTTTCTCCAACTGAAAGCCCCCATCTCAACCTGTCATGAAATCGTGACACTTTCTCCAACTGAATGTTGTCATCTCAACCTATCATGAAATCGTGACACTTTCTCCAACTGAATGCTTCCATCTCAACCTGTCACGAAATCATGACACTTTCTGCATCCATACGATTTCTTTGCAGCCTATCGTGAAATCGTGACAGTTCTCATTTCCGACTCTTCCCTTTTGCTGCATGTCACGAAATCGTGACACTTTTTCTTTTGGAATTTCTCTTCTGCATTATGTCGTGAGATCACGACACTTTTCCTTTTGGACTCTCTCTCCTGCAACATGTCGTGAAATCGTGACACTTTTTCTTTCGGACTCTCTCTCTTGCAACATGTCGTGAAATCGCGACACTTTTTCTTTCGGACTCCCTCTCCTGCAACATGTCGCGAAATCGTGACACTTTTTCGTCCGTACAATCTTCTTTGCAATATGTCGTGAAATCGTGACATTTCTCCTTCTGCCTTCCTACACTTTTCGAGTCGCGAAAATGCGACATGTCACGAAATCGTGACACTTTCCACCTTGCTCTTCTTCTCTGCCAATATGTCGCGAAATCGTGATAGTTTTTCCACTTGCCTTTTTCTCTGCCAACACGTCGCGAAATCGCGATAGTTTTTCCTCCTTCTTCTCTCTCTTCCAACATGTCACAAAATCATGATAGTTTTTCCAGCTCTTTCTCTCTCCTCAAACATGTCACGAAATCATGACAGTTTTTCTTGCCTGCTGCATACCTTTTCTTACTTGACTTTTTCTTTGATCTTTTGCAAATGGGCTACTATGATCTTCTTGGAAACTCACTGTCCATGCTCTGAATAATCTGACATTAAATCAAATTCCTTCAAGAGCTTCTTGACATCAATGACAACTTCTATACTTGAGCAAAGGCAATGTACCCAAGGTACCCAAAATTGCCAACAATCTCCCCCTTTGTCATTGATGGCAAACCTTTAATGAAAACACATCTCAAGAGCCAAAATTGAAACCAACTGAGCTAACAATTGAGAATCTGCCTTTGAAATTTTTCTCCCCCTGACTTGAAGCTCTTCTCTTCACTTGAAGCTCTCCCCCTTACTCATATCTCTCCCCCTTTGTCATCAATGGCAAAGGGTCACCTTTGGGGCTTGGGACTAAGAATGAGCCTCTTAGCTTAGTCCCTCCCCCACCTCCTGATGAGGTGATTAAAACAGGGGTGGGAGTAAAACTCCCATTAGGCACTGATCATCATCAGCGTCTACAATTTCCTTGCCAGGCCTTCTCTTGAATTCTTTGCCCGTATTCTTGTTCTTGTCACTATTCTTTTTCTTGTTATCATTCCTATTCTTGTTCTTGTTCTCATCCCTATTTTTGTTCATGCCATGATCCTTGGACCTGTTTATGCCACTGTTCCTATTTTTGTACCTTGAAATTTCAGCTCTACACTGTCTAGTTGTGTGACCTTCATTGTTGCACTTATAACAAGTAACAATGTTATTTCTTTTAGGCATACCTGTTCTTTGAATCTGCCAGTTCTGCCTAAACCTGTTTGGATCAAACCTGTTCCTATTATTTACCTTGCAATAGACTGCCTTGTGCCCGAACTGTTGACAAGAGTAGCAATACCCTCGAAAGAAACTAGCGCTTCTGAAATTGCCGTTCACCTTCTTCACTTGAGCCATGCAATGTGCAACCATGTGACCAAACCTGTAACACGCAAAACATCTGCCATGAAATTTACCTTTATCCGACCTCTTGGGTCCTGAAAACTTCTTCTTTTCATTCTGAATTTCATTTTCTGTTTCTATGCATCTATCATCCAAGGACTCATAATCTGAAATACTTTCCTTATCAGAACTCTCTTCCTTTTGGAGTCTCTTACTAGATTCTCCAGCTTGTTCCTTGACAAAACCAAGGCCTGTTTTATCCGTTGTCTTTCTTTGACCTTTGATGAGTGACTTAACATTTTTGGAGCTATCTTGAAACCTGTAAAGCTTATCCTTGTACTCTTTAGTTTCCTCTTTCAAAGAAGCCATTTTCTGTTCTAACTCACTGTATTCAAGAACCTTAGACTCTAACTCATCCTTGAGTTCTTGTGTTTTAGCCATAGAGACGTCGAGACTTTCTATAAGATCATATCTCTCCATACAACATTCATCTAACTTATCCTTGAGTCTAGCATTCTTCTTTCTTTCCTTTTTCAAAACACTAAGAGCGTTAGTAAGTTCACTTTCTAGATCCTTTATTTGTTTGCTTTCTGAATCATCAAACCCTTTTTCAGATTTCCTATCACTAGAGGTGCTACCTTTTTCAAAAACCATACATGCATCTTCCTTATAGTTTTTTGAAGCATCCTCATACATACTAGAAACCAGATCATCATTTGTGCAATCATCCTCAAGGTGACCAAAATTTCCACATCTAAGACATTTCATGATAATGAATCTATGTTTCGGTTCTTCCTCTTTTTATGATATGAACAACATCTCATTTTTAGTATCACTTGAAGAACTTTCACTATCACTACTAGAACACTTACTTGCTTTGTCTAGGTATAAACTCTTCTTGTGCTTGTGAGAATACCTCTTTCCTTGATTGTTGCGCTCATCTTTGTTTTTCCTGTGATGCTTGTGCTTTTCAGAATCCTTGCATTTAGAATCCTGTATATCTTCATCACTTTCATTCTTGGGAACAGTACAGTCAGTAGCATAATGACCAAACTTTCCACAATTGAAACATCTTATATTTTTCATGCTTTTGTGCTTTCTAGAGAACTTGCCTTTCTTGTTGTAATATGCCTCTTCATCACTAGAAGACTCATCACTCTCTTGAAGCTATTTACCCTTGGATTTCTTGGTAGCCTTGAAAGCTGCCTCTTTCTTGACATCAACCTTCACTTGAGTTCTCAACTCAAATGCTGCAAGTATACTATGGAGCTCATCCTTTTTCAACTTATCCAAATCTTTAGCTTCCTCAATAGCAAAAATATTTTCACTAAATCTATTAGGAAGAGATCTTAAAATCTTATCACAAACATCATTTTCAGCAAGCTCAAGACCTAAGTCTTTCATGGAGTTAACAACCTCATCCATACGAAGCATGTAGTCACTAATATTTTCATCATCATTCATCTTGAGTTGTTCAAACATACCTTTGAAGTGTCTCAACTTAGCCTTTCGAACATTTACATCACCTGTGTGAACCACCTGCAACTGTTTCCACATTTCACTAGTTGTCTTGCAGTGAATCACCTTGGTAAGATCTGCCTTCTATAAACCTTTCAGGATTGCATTCATTGCTTTTGAGTTGCTGTGATGAAGGAGCCTATCTTCTTTAGTATAAGGACCATGTTCAGGAATGGTGTACCCGTCTTCAATCACTTCCCAAACCTCATTCCCAAGTGCCATTAGATGAACCTTCATCCTTGCACTCCAAAGACCAAAATCTGATCCATCAAGAATAGGTGTTGCATTGCCACTTGAATAATCCATTATGTTCTTTGTTGGCTTTTCCTTCAAGCTATTAAACTTTTCGAAGGTACCCGCTCTGATACCAATTGAAGAACACAAGATTATACTATGAGGGGGGGGTGAACAGTATAAGACCACTTTTTACTTTTTCTTTCAATTCAACTTTCAATTCAATATTATGCAGAGTATAGATAGCAGTATCAAAAGCCGTAATCAAAGCAATGCATAAAAACACCATCCACAAAGAGACACAACAATTTACGTGGTTCACCCAAAGTGGGCTACTCCACGGATAAAATCTTTCACTAAATTTTATCAATCAATTTTTGGGAAAACCTTTCCCGATTACAATTTTTATGGGCACCAACCCAAAGGAGACACCAATCCCCTAGCTCTGTTCTGGCTAGTGATCCTCTAGAAGACCTCTGCCTCCGCTACCCTTAGAAAATGGAACTCTATCCATAGAAGACACCTGTCTTCCCTGCTCTAGTTGGAGACCTCTGTCCTCAACTCTATCACCTCAAAAGTTGGTCCTCAAATTTACACTAAACACAGTCCTTCGGTCTAGCACAAATGTCCTCTTTCGTCTTTGCCTGTTGCGCTTACTACACCCTCTACTTTCTCTGTGTAAAACACAGTAGCACTATCTTCGCGCACTCTGATTCCTTGTGATCTCTCTCACTTAGAAGATTCGACAGAATGCACTCTGTATATTGCTATCGAATTTCGCACTCTGCTCTCGACGATCGAACTTCTTCTCTGCACACTGTCTGTGAATGCCGCACTTCGAACGCACACTTAGAAATCGATGCTCTAACTCTTTGAACAACCCTCCTTTTATACTAATACTAACAAGATTAAAACCTTGATCTTAGTCGGCTGCACACCCTAAACTACGTTGGCTGCAAACCCTAAACTTCGTCGGCCCAAATTTAACTTTGTCGGCTTCACTACCTCTGCAACTCCTCTGTAGCTTCTGTCATGAAACTACAACATGTCGTGATATCGTGACACCTTTGCAACCAAACACTATCTTATGGCTTTTGTCATGATATCATGACACTTTCTGCTTCTGCTGATGTCATCTTCACTCCTATCGCGAAATCGTGACCCTTCTGTCTTTCTCAACCTTTTCTCGGCTTGCACTAGCGAAAACGGAACATGTCATGAAATCGTAACACTTTTGCTGCCTTATGCTTTTCTCTGCCTTACGCCCGCAAAACTGGAACATGTCATGAAATCGTGACACTTTCGCCTTCGAGCTCTTCCTTCTTGAATTCATCGCGAAATCATGACGCTTCTTCTGTTGAAGACTTGCTTCCTGTTTCTGTCATGAAATCGCAACACTTTCTCCAACTGAAAGCCCCCATCTCAACCTGTCATGAAATCATGACACTTTCTCCAACTGAATGTTGTCATCTCAACCTGTCGTGAAATCATGACACTTTCTCCAACTGAATGCTTCCATCTCAACCTGTCGCGAAATCGCGACACTTTCTGCATCCATACGATTTCTTTGCAGCCTGTCGCGAAATCGTGACAGTTCTCATTTTTGACTCTTCCCTTTTGCTGCATGTCACGAAATCGTGACACTTTTTCTTTTGGACTTTCTCTTCTGCATTATGTCATGAGATCGTGACACTTTTCCTTTCGGACTCTCTCTCCTGCAACATGTCGCGAAATCGTGACACTTTTTCTTTCGGACTCTCTCTCCTGCAACATGTCGCGAAATCGCGACACTTTTTCTTTCGGACTCCCTCTCCTACAACATGTCATGAAATCGTGACACTTTTCCATCTGTACAATCTTCTTTGCAATATGTCACGAAATCGTGACATTTCTCCTTCTCTGCCTTCCTACACTTTTCGAGTCACGAAAATGCGACATGTCGCGAAATTGCAACACTTTCCACCTTGCTCTTCTTCTCTGCCAATATGTCGCGAAATCGTGACAGTTTTTCCACTTGCCTTTTTCTCTGCCAACACGTCGCGAAATCGCGACAATTTTTCTTGCTTCTTCTCTCTCTTCCAACATGTCACGAAATCATGACAGTTTTGCCAGCTCTTTCTCTCTCCTCAAACATGTCGTGAAATCATGACAGTTTTTCTTGCCTGCTGCATACCTTTTCTTACTTGACTTTTTCTTTGATATTTTGCAAATGGGCTACTATGATCTTCCTGGAAACTCACTGTCCATGCTCTGAATAATCTGACATTAAATCAAATTCCTTCAAGAGCTTCTTGACATCAATGACAACTTCTATACTTGAGCAAAGGCAATGTACCCAAGGTACCCAAAATTGCCAACAGCACCATCGATGACTACAATGTATGGTTCATTGCATAGCCACCATGGGTATCGAGTCCGATAGTAGATGAGGGGAATGGGGATGAGGATGAGGTAGAGGTTGAGGTGGAGGAGGTATATGAGGCAGAGGAGGCTCCCAGACATCAAAGATACCTTTGATATAGCAGTTGAGAGATACGGGTGAAGGATGCAGTAGAGCAGGTTCCAAATATTGGAGGTGATGGAGGTGATGATGATGATGATATGGAGAGCGAGATGCAAAAATAGTAACTTTGGATGTAAAAATAGCTTGGTTGTTAATGAAGCTAAAGGTACGAATAGCTACAGGTGGGGATGGGGATAGGATTGTGAGGCTCTAGGTAGAGCTACTTCAGAGGGACCATCATCAGAGATATGATGTACTACACCTTTAGGCCTGAGATGGATACATCTAAGATTTAGAGGATCTATTGATGCAACACCACATTGGGCTACCATATTGACCCTCTTCATCCATATCTAGGAATTTTAGGCATAGTGAGTCTAGGCATAGTGGCTATAGGTCTAGGGATCCTTTAGGATCACAGGGATCCTCTTATAGGTAATAGCTAGTGCTTAGATGCACTTTTTGTATATGAGCTTTAGTGCTCTATTCTATATAGACTTTCGGGCATTTAGTGTACATGCAATATTTATATATATAGACATGGATTTTATTTTTGTGTTATGATTTTATGTGGATACTTTTGTTTGAATGCATGTGTATATGTGTGATGGATGATAATGCAATGATAATGTGTATGAATGCAAATGAATTAATGCTCTAATGATAATTCATATTTTAGATTTTTCTTGACCATGTATAGCATTCTTGTTTAATCAGAGGTATCAAAGTGAAATGGAAGACTCATGTAATGATATGGATGTTGATATGGAAGAAGATATGGATGTTGATATGGAAAACTAATTGTTTTGTAGAGACTCAGACATGCTAGTGGTATAAAAAAACTCACTAAATTTCTTTAGGACCAAATGTGTGTGCAGTGAATTCATTTACCGAATCATGAGCATGGTAATGACTCAAGGCAATAAAGAACCAATGTGTGTGCAAGTGATTTCATTAATCCATCTTGAGTAAATTGATATGAAACCTATCATGGATAATACTAAGAAGCTAGTTTATCCTTATGTGCGATCATAGGTCTCTTCAAGAGAGATGTGTCACCACGCATGAGCATACTCCACTGCCAGTCAAACATCTATAGCTCCGATGGAGATTAACTCCACAGTCCAAGAATTTGATCTCTAAGGTTTGGGGATTTGGACTACCTAACCATCTGACTATAAATATAGTTCTATCCTTACAACTTGAGGATATTTCGTGTGTGTGTTAAATATTTAGAGATTTGGAGAATCAGATTCTCAACTAAAGTGTGATGAGAATTTTACCCTATCCTTACTACTCTATATTTTGTTATGAAATGATTGTGATAGTGGTGAAAACCATTGTTTTTTATTTTTGGACTATGTACATAATGGGACAAGCAAGTATTACCCTTTTACTTCGAGGTTCAACCTAATTGTTGTGTTATATATATTTGACACAATATGTTTTAATATGTGTGATTGTGTTTGGTTCAAGAATGTTAGAGTCAATTCCTAGAACTTAATATTTTCTTATTTAAAATGTGTCTTGGTACTAAATAAAACTCATGTATTGGAGGTTGCTAGAAACACTAGGAGTGATTGAGTGACTGAAAACACCTAGGGATTATGAAATGTGATGTGCAAATGATAATTTGACTTTATGGAAAGGTGCAATGAAATGGATAATTGTTTGAAGGTGCCCTTGATTAAGGTAACAAAACTTTATTAGACCAAAACTTATCTAGACTTCATAAATGATCCCTAAAATGTGTGAATAAAATGTGTGAAGATGGTTGTGAGTGCAATGTATGAAATAAAATTTGTGAAATGTAATGTGTGCAATGCAATGTGCGAAATGCAAGGTGTAAAAATGCAATGTGCAAAATGCAATTTGTTTTTGTGTATTAGCCATGTATATATACATATATAAATCACATTAAGCATAGAATGCTCTCAAGTGGATGATGTTAAGTGGTTTAGGCTCTTCAATTCCTTCTAGACTAGAAAGTCTATAAGTTCCTTTACCCACTTTTTGAGTGACAATGTATGGACCTAACCAATTAGCCGTAAATTTATCATGAATATGTGGTAATGCATTGGTGTTTTGTTTATTTTCCTTAAGAACAAGATATCCTACTTGGAATTCATGTAGATGAACTTTAGTTTTGTAAGCATACTTTATGCGGTCTTGATAAACTCGTAAATGCTCTAAAGAATTGACCCACATTTCATCAAGAAGCGTGAGTTGGTAAAAATATGCTTTTCTAGCAGTATCGCCATCTATGAATTCCTACAATGAAATTTGCAATGAGGGGATCTCAAGCTCAAGAGGTATAATTTCTTTAGCTCCATAGACCAGTGAAAATAGCGTTGCCCCAATAGGTGTGTGGATGCTTGTGTAGACACCAAAATCTAGCACCCTTTAGTTCACATTCACCACCTCACCATAAAATCCTACATAATAAAGATATATGCCTAAGTTATAACTTAGGGATATAAAATCCTACACATCATTATATTTTCCTAATTTATTTAATTAGGAAAATCACCCTAGGATACCCTGTCTACCCATTGGACATGTGTCCTGGACACTTCATCCAACATCCATGCCACATATTACCCACTCATGTACCCTTTTTCCTTGTACATGAGATAAATTCCCAACACCCATACCACAAATCCTTTGTTGTTGTCCCCTTGTCCCTTCACATAAAACAACATCCCACATCCCACTCCACTTGGAGCCACATCACCCTAGTTAAGTGAGCCACACTGAGTGACTCACTATAACTGCCCCTTCCACCTTGCAGTCTAGATTTGCCACTTGGCAAGTCAGGCTTGCCGCCTCACATTCCCCTCCAAATCCCTAGGCAGCCTATAAAGGCACCATCAATACAAAAAATAGAGGGAGCTAAATTTTTGTATCGATAGGCTGCCAAAATTCATCCAGACCTGATGAGAAACTGAGAGCACGAGCTCGAATCTGATCATTGGCATGCATATTGAGGTGACTTATCATCTCAGTCAAAACTGCCTGCTTGCGGTTCTACAATAAAAAACGTGCATCCGTGGTTTCCAGCCCGTAATCGTGTTCTCATGGTTCCACAGTCCCGAATAGGTTTTATCAACAGAGATCAATAACTTATCGACTTGTTAGCAAGGCATTTTTAATTAGTATTTCCATGTTTTCTTGCAAGCATTCCTTTCAAGGGTTTCTTTTATTTGCATTGTTTGTAGTCATTTATACAGGTGCTATTAACCCTTGTTTGGTTTCCATGTGTGTAGGAGATAGGTATTTGAAGAGCTATTGAAGCTAGGAGTGGTCCCTACAGTGGATACCAAAGCCCACTCACCCCTTGGACTTGTAGCAGAGGAATGAAGAGCACCCTATCTTGCTGAGGAGTTGGAAGAATTTACCTCTCCTATGGGAGCATTGTAACATCTATCAGAAGGAGAAAATCATTGTAGCATTACCCCCAACGCATTTGGGGCAATTCAAGATATCCATTTGTAACATTGTATCAAGCACTAATACAAAGGAACATTCTTTTTGGTAAATCTCTCTCTCTGTGTTTATCTTATTTATTGTGCTTAGTTATTTTGCTACAAAAAATGGCGATCATGGTGGGACCCCCTAAAGGTCCTATTTTGTTTTGCTTTGCTATCTAAATTTGTTCACTAATCTCTGTTTGCACTTACAGGTTTCGAGAATTTGAGGCGCACATAAATATAATTTTAGATCGATAAATTTGGAAGATCTTACGCCCGAATTGTTTACTGTAGAAATGCAAAAATGTGGTTTCTATTCTGAGGAAACATAGACTCACGGTTTTTGTTCTAAGGAAACACAGACTCACGGTTTCTATTTTGAGGAAATACAGACTCACGGTTTCTGTTCTGAGGAAATGCAGACGCGCGGTTCCTATTCAGAAGTCCCATTTCACCTATATATTTTTGCAATAGATTTTTCTTTAGGAATAATGCTTGCACAAAATAATGAGAAAAATAAAGAGCAAGCGGTTTATTACATCAGTCGAACATTGGTAAGTTACGAAACAAGATATGCTTATGTCAAAAATTTATGCTTAGCAGTGGTTTTCACCACCAAGAAACTTATACATTACATGCTAAGCAATACCATCTATGTTATATCTAGAGAAAACCCTCTGCAATACATGATGACTCGCACTTACAACAAAACCCGCACTGCTAAATGGATAATGCTTTTAAAAGAATTTGACCTCGAATTCACAAGTCAAAAATCCATAAAAGGGCAAGTGATAGCTGATCAATTAGCAAAAGCTCCACTGCACAATGATACACCATTAATAATTGAGATTCCCAACGATTCAGTATTTTCTATCACAGAACAATAAGAAGTAGTTTCACCTGAGGATGAAGCAAATATGACAATGTTCTTTGATGGATCAAAGTGCAAAAAGGGTAAGGTGCATGAGTTGTGTTTTACACACCTTAAGGAATACCCATTCCTTTATCATTCAAACTCGACTTCACATGCTCTAACAATAATGCAGAATATGAAGCCTTAATACTAAGTCTTAAATCAGCTATAGCAATGGGAATAAAAAGAATAAGCATTTTTGGTGATTCTCAATTGGTTTTCTACCAAATAAAAGGAGAATACCAATGTAAAGAGCCAATCTTAAAGAAATATCATGAAGTAGCATTACAGTTGCTAGGAAAATTTGACTGGTATGAAATTAGTAACTTGCCACGATCGATAAATAAATTTGCGGATGCAATGGCTTCCTTGGGATATCTCATCCCTAAAAATGAACATGAAGAAATGCAACCACTAATCATAACAACAGTGTCTAAACCATCAATTCAAAAAGCAGAATATATAGGTGAGAAGAATATTTTTTTGATACATGTCGAACCTTACAATTCTTACCTTGATGAGATAAAATATTTTCTCAAGTCAGGCACACTACCAATAGAAATGACATGAACTGCAAAAAGAACATTCAAACAAAGAGCCATTCATTTCACTTTACTTGGAGATGTGTTATATAAACATAGTTATGATGGAATATTCCTACGATGTTTAAATCCAACTGAAGTAGAAAGAGCAATATCAGAAGCCCATGATGGTACTTGCGGTGGTCACTTCAGTGGAATGGCAATTGCAAAAAGAATATTATGCATGGGATACTGTTGGTCAACAATGGAAAATGATTGTTGCAAATATGTCAAAAGATGCCAAAAATATCAACATCATGTAAAATTGACCCATGTGCCATCACAAAATCTGCAACCCATTCAAAGTTTGTGGCCCTTTTCAAAATGGGGCCTTGAATTGATTGGTAAAATAACACCTGCTTCATTAGGAAAATATAAATTCATCATAACTGCTACATAATACTTCACAAAATGGGTGGAAGCAATTCCAATGACAACTACGACTGGACCTCGAATAGCGGAGTTTATACTTCAGCATATTATGTCATTTTGGAATACCCTCAAAAATATTTTTTGATAATGGAAAGTCATTTAAGAATAAGCATGTTAGAGCATTGTACAACAAATTTAAAATCCTACACAAATTCTCAACACCTTATTACCCACAAGCAAACGGGCAAGCTGAAGCAACAAATAAAATAGTCATATCCATTCTCAAGAAAGTGGTAAAATATAATCATTGAGATTGGCATACTCACCTCCCTTTAGCACTATGGGCTTACATAACAAGCATAAGAACGCCAATGGGAGCAACAACATTTTCACTAGTTTACGGTGCAGAAGCAATATTAACATTGGAGCTCGAGATACCATCCTTGCGAATTGAGATACAAGAATTCATGAACGATGATACAAGTAGACAGGAGCGTCTTGACCAATTGACAATTATTGATGAGAAACGTATTAATGCTCTAGAACATTTACGAGTATATCAAGATAGAGTCAAGCGCGCTTACAACGCAAAAGTCCATCCTCATGAATTTCAAGTGGGGGACCTAGTGCTCAAAGAAAATCAACAAAATACTAATGCTTTACCGCACTTAAGGGATAAATTTGTAGCAAATTGGTTGGGCCCATATATAGTAAAGCAAAAATTGGGACAAGGAACGTACAGAATCTCCAATTTAGAAGGGAAATTGGAGCCAGATCCACCGAACATTATGCACCTAAAGGCATTTTATGCATAAAACGACTTGCAATATATGTATATATATGTACATGGCTAAAACAAAAATAAAAAAATAAAATAAACAAAAGATTCCATTTTACAACATTGCATGCATTTCACATTGTAAATAGACATATTTTAAATTGCATTTTTCATATTGCATTTGCATTTCAATTATATGTTCATACAAATATATATATATATATATATATATAGTTGCATCCATCCCATCCCTTGCTCAATAATATTTAATAGTGGTGATGATACGACCAAGAAAACAAATTCCAAGAATTGGGGGTATTCAACTAAGATTATTTACAACTCACAAATCATACACATCATATATGATATATCATACAATTTTCAATCACTCAAACATGTCTAGTGAAAGGGAAGAAAGTAGAGAGGGAGGGCTCTGGTCCCTCCCCTGCTCCCCCTCCCATGGCTCCTGGTTCCTGCCCAGTCCTTGGCTCAACCCAGGTCATCCCTCCCGGGGAGTGGTTGTTTGCAGATGATCTCCTGGGGGGAGATCCTTCTCCACTATCTGTGCCCCTCCCAGCCGGCTAGGGTTTCCTTGGTTGTTTTTTCGGACTGGTGCTTCCCAGGGATCCCTGTTTGGTTGGGGATCCCTTCCCTTTTTCCCTCAAGCTTCCTCTTGGGGTTTTTTGCAGGTTATTCGCGTGGATTTGGTCCCCTGCGTTTCTCGGTGCGATGGAGGTGACGATTTAGGGTTTGGCCAGCTTCCCCCTTTTTCTTGTGAATCCTCGGTGGGCTCTGTGCTTGGACGGGATTCTTGGTCCCTCGGCGGGCTCTGTGCTTGGACGGGATTCTTAGTCCCTGCTGCTGGGATCCTCTTTTGTTTTCCCGAGGCGGGTTGTTTGTGGTGCAACTCTCTGGTCACTTCTTGATGGGCTGGATCCTCTCTGTGCTGGCTGTCGGCTTCCTGCAGGATGGCTCTCGCTGAACTGAATGTTTTACCGGTGGGCGGGATGGTTTCTCCACAGGGCGGGATCCGCAAAATCCGTCGGTTTTCCTACGAGGCGGGATCCTTTCTTTTCTGCTGGTTTCCCGGATGGCGGGATTTCCCTGTTGCTTCCCGCTAGGCGGGACTGTTTGTGGTGGTTTTTACTGCTTCCCGCGAGGCGGGATTTTATTGTAATGGTTTTTCTGTGCTTCCTGCTGGGCGGGATCTTCTCGATGGTGGTTCTTGGCTACTCCCCACTGGGCGGGATCTCCAAAACTACTTTCTTTCTTATTTGTTTGTTTTCCGCTAAGAGGGATTGTTTCATGCTTACTGTTACCGCTGGGCGGGATTTCTGTTTTGGTGTTCAGTTTCAAGGGATTGATGCCCTAGGCCCATTGCTTATGTAATCAGGTTTTGGGATCCTTGTTAAAACCCGCCATAAATTCAAACACTTATAACTATCAAAAAAAAAAAAAACATGTCTAGTGAAAAACCAAACTTCATGACGTGTCCAATTTTCTTTAGGACCAAAGCACTTTTATTACATTAAGAAAATCTTGAGTATGGTAGATTGACCCAAAAGCAATCTGGAACCAAATACACTTTTACAAATATTAAAACATCTTGAATAATAGAAAGATAACACCAATTTGGGTAAACCTCAAAGCAATAAAAGTTAAATTATTCGCTTACCCTATCATGCAACATAGTCCAAAAAAAATAGTGGTTATCACCATTACCAAAGTGAAACAACAAATAAAAATAAATGTAGAGTAGTAAGGATAGGGTAACATTCTCATCATACTTCAGTTGAGAATTCGATTCCCCAAAACTCTACACAAAAAACAATTAACAACACACACCACAGATATCTAAAGCTGAAAAGATCATACTATGTTCCCCTTAGAAATTTATGTAGTCATCACAAAGGCATAAAAATAAAAAAATCGGACTATGGAGTGAGCCTCCATCGGGGCTATAGATGCTTGACTGGCAGTGGAGTAAACTCATGCAGGGCGACATGTCTCTCTCTCAAGAGGGAGACCTCTGAACGCACATACGGGTAAGCTAGCCAAAAGGAAAATCTAGAAAGGTAACGTCCAAAAATTACTCAAGATGGGGCAATAAACATCACAATCACATGCACTGGTTATGGATTACTTAGGGTCATCGACACACAAGATTTAATAAAATAACTTCACTTGCACATAATATGGTCCTTAAGAAAGTAAGATAACATCAAGAAAAATGGTTAACATTACTAGCTTCTTTGAGTATTTGAGAATACTTTCAGTTACATATCAAAAATCAAATCATAATCAATATCACAATCCACATACCATTTATACATACCACATACATCACCACAAATAATAATCAAGTGGGATACCCCCAATTGCAAATATGAACAAGTAAAGGTCAAGAATACTCTGAGCTAAATAAGATTACATGAGAACCATGCATACCTTCATTCAATTACATGACTATAAATCAAAATGCATTTTACATGTTCATTTGCATTCATTATCATAGCATTAACATAGAAATATAAAATTGCATAATATAAACATTGCAAAGCATAAACAAGAAGAATACATATATAAATAACACATGTAAATACCGAAATAAAATGCCATGTATATATATATATAAATACAAAATTCTACAAAGTACAAAATGCCCGAAGGCAATATACATCGGAGCACTGAGGCTCATACTAAGATAAAATATACAAAAAACAAAATTAATGCAATACAACATCTAGCTAGTGCCAGCAGGATCCCTTCGTGGACCCTGCATTGTAGAAGCCCCGTGAGAGCTAGAAGCACGATGAGTCCTACGACTCGTCTCAGTCCCTCGGGTAGTAGTGGCAGTAGATGATGAAGGAGGAACAGGTAAAGGAATCTGACGCTCATGAAGAATGTTCTCCAACATATCGATGTAGACAACCTGCTTATGCAAGCTCCTCAAATTAGCACCCTGGCGAGCGACCCTCTGAGAAATATCTGCCCGTAGAGAAGCAATAGTTAAAGTAGAATCATCACCTCTAGCATTTGACTACAATCAAGAAAGCTTGCCCTGTAAAAGGGTAATATCACCACCAAGTCTGGTGATCTCTACATCCTTAGCAGCCAGAACAGTGCTGCTAGGTCCAACCCGTAACCCGTCCACCTTTGCCTCAATACGAGTCACCTCACCCTGATACTGTGCTAACTTGGCCTTCACTCAACCCAACTCCAAATCCAAGATATCTCTCTCAGCCTGGAGAATCCCCCACTCCTCCTATGACTGTCGAGGAGGTAAACCCTCATAATCATTGCCACCACCCTCCTCAGGCTGCTAAATGTTTGTGTCTGTGTCAGCTCTCGAAGAGCTACCATATTGGTGCTTCGTCAATCAAGGAACCCATCCACCCACATCAACATCATCACTACTCCCATCATCATCTACAATGATGCTAGGAGTCCATAGAGGTTGACTCGTAAACCAAGCATCATACTCAGCAGTCGTGCCAACATCATCCAATTCAAGCACCTCCAAGTCTAAGTCATCAGTAGGATCGTCGACTCACCAAAAATCAATAGCAATAGGTAACCCCAACTCATCACCCCATCACTTGTACATAACAGATGCATTCAAAACATCCTGAACAATACCAAACTGTCATAGTACATGAGAGAACTGGATAAACTCCATATTCCTTAAATGGGAGCCAACAACCCATCGTCCCCACCTAACACGACGAAGCTTCATTGCATTCGTCGCCCAATCCAAACCCCTCCAATACCACCAACAAATTAGGTCCCTAGTCAAAGAACTCAAGATATATCTGAACTCTGATGCACTCGTAATAGATCGACTGACCTCCTCACTGAGTAACCACCTGTATGCCTGGGGAGAGGTGGCATCCACGTCACAAGGCAAACCAATAGGGTGACCAATGATAACATGCTCCCAACACCAAATTTGGAGCAACAAACTGCAGCCCAGGCCCTTGTGCCCATGCCTCTTCACCTCATAGAGCTCGCTATAAACCTTGCAGAGAAGAGCGAGAGCCCAGGCTAACCGACGAGGATCAACTATCAACTCAAGAACAATAGACACCTGGTTCCACGGGATCCTCGATTCCATGAAATTGGGCAACAACATGTTTCTCAATATGTACATCATAAAGGCAGGTAATGCACCCAAGCTACCAGCTATAAAGAGATCTAGGTATGTAATGTCGCCCCTACTGCAATCAATGTCCCACATCTCACCAAACAGAGGGAAAATGACCTCCTCCTTGTCAAGGCCAACACGAACGATAGGACCCTCGATAGGGACACGAAAGATACGGTAGATATCCTTGAGAGTGATAGTTAGGTCCCCTATTGAGAGCTAAAATGTGCCATTGTCTAGATCCCAACGCTCAACAAGTGCCGAAAGGAGATCCTCATCAGCTCGGACGATGCCTAACCGCCCGCAACCGTCTAAACCAATGGTCTGAAGTAGAGTCCAATCATCATTAGAAAGTGCTTTTCGCACTTTTCGAATGGTCCTCGGCCACCTATGCCAAGCATCAAGAAGCTTAACCTGAAAAGAAAACATATAAAAAAAACAAAAATTAGCACAACATGCTAGAAATAAAAGCAAAAACGAAATTTTTTTACCTATGCATGGTAATAAAACAAAAAAACAAATTTTTTTTTACCTAACCTAGGTAATAAAAAAAAAAAAATAAATTTACCTACCCTAGGTAATAAAACAAAAAAACGATTTTTTTTTTACCTAACCTAGGTAATAAAAATAAAAATTACCTACCCTAGGTAATAAAAGCAAAAACAAAAAAACAAAAAAATTACCTAATCATGGTAACAAAAACAAAAAAACGAAAATTTTTACCTACCCTAGGTAATACAAGAAAAAACGAAAAAATAAAAAATAAAAAATTACCTAACCTAGGTAATAAAAACAAAAATTAAAAAAAAAATTACCTACCCTACGTAATAAAACAAAAAAAAACGAATTTTTTTTACCTAACCTAGGTAATAAAAACAAAAAAAAAATTTTACCTACCCTAGTTAATAAAAGCAAAAACAAAAACGAAAAATTTTACCTACCCTAGGTAATAAAAGTAAAAACAAAAAAAAAAAACGAATTTTTTTTTTACCTAACCTAGGTAATAAAAACAAAATTAATTTTTTTTTTTACCTACCCTAGGTAATAAAAGCAAAAAAACAAAAAAAATTACCTAATCATGGAAACAAAAACAAAAACAAAAAAATATATACCTACACCAGGTAATAAAACGCAACAAAACAAACAAGAAAAAAAAAAGGGGCAACACGCCTACCTCGGCAAACCGGCCGCCAACTTCCGCTCCAGTCGAGCCACCACCACCACTCCCCTTGCCAACCTCCATCTCACTCATCACTTTAACCGACCAACCAATGACAACTAGCAGAATGATATTGAAAACGCCAGCAGCCTATAAATAGTCGCTTTTAGCGGCAAAAAACGCGCGCCCGTGTTTTCTGTGACGCGCAAAAACACAAACACGCTTTGAAGGCGAAAACACGGAAACACGGTTTCATAAAGCAAAAACGTAAATCCGTGTTTTTTGCCAAAATAACCGCAAGTCAGCGATTTCAAAAAAAAAAAAAAATTCCAATCCACCTAATCATCTGGAGTGAAACTCGTATCTAGTGGATTATCCTATACACCTAGCGGTTGCAGCGACTAGCAATCCATGCAAACCGGTTGGATGGGTAAATCACCATAAGGAAACTCATTCAAAAATCACAAAAAAAAAAAAAAACAATGAATCAAGTTGATAAGTCCCTAAAATTTATGAGCTTATTTGTGTTCTAAAACAGATTTGCCAAGGTAATCCTACAAAAACCTTCCGTTGGGTCAAAAGCGGAACAACAAACAACAATTTGGTAATAATCAAAAAATCGCTTGAGCATCAAATCCTCGACGACTGGTTCCTTAAACCCATCATTTGGAAGGAATTGCTAAAGTCATAGTGGGTGAAAACTCAAAAGAGTGGTCAGAAATTTTACCATGTATTCTAACATTAATGAAACCAAAAGCAAAATTGCAAAAACACAAATAATCCCAAACTTGAGGCACAAAGAAAATCAAGACAAAATTCATTAACAAAATAAACATCATTCAATAAACAACCCACTTTCAGCATTCATATTTTGTCAATTGGCTTATGGGTGTCAACCTTTACCCAATCGTCAATTGAGGGGGTAAGCAAACAAATCAAAATTCTAAATTCATTCATTTTGTGTGTCAAAGAGAAATGAACCCATTCGTCCAATAAAGTTAGATGTCATTAGTTTTTGCACCGCATTGTGTTGTACACAACACAGTACAAAAAGGGGCAACTGTAGACACCAAAATCTAGCACCCTTTAGTTCACATTCACCACCTCACCATCAAATCTTGCATAATAAAGATATATGCCTAAGTTCTAACTTAGGGATATAAAATCCTGCACATCATTATATTTTCCTAATTTATTTAATTAGGAAAATCACCCTAGGATACCCTGTCTACCCATTGGACATGTGTCCTGGACACTTCATCCAACATCCATGCCACATATTACCCACTCTTGTCCCCTTTGTCCTTATACATGAGACAGATTCCCAACACCCATGCCACAACTTCTTTGTTGTTGTCCCCTTGTCCCTTCACATAAAGCAGCATCCCACATCCCACTCCACTTGGAGCCACATCACCCTAGTTAAGTGAGCCACACTGAGTGACTCACTGTAATCGCCCTTCCTCTTTCCACTTGGCAAGTCAGGCTTGCCACCTCACATTCCCCTCCAAAGCCCCAGGCAGCCTATAAAGGCACCATCAATCCACCAAACAGAGGGAGCTGAATTTGCGTACCGACAGGCTACCAAAATACATCTAGACCTAATGAGAAACTGAGAGCACGAGCTCGCATCTGATTGTTGGCACGCATCCTGAGGCGACCTGTCATCTCAGTCGAAACCGCATGCCCATGGTTTTACAGTTGAAAACATGCATCCATGGTTTCACAACCATAGGTCCGCGGTTTCTAGCCCGCAACCACGTTCCCGTGGTTCCACAGTCCCGAACAGGTTTTATCAATAGAGATCAATAACTTATCGACTTGTTAGCAAGGCATTTTTAATTAGTATTTCCATGTTTTCTTGCAAGCATTCCTTTCAAGGGTTTCTTTTATTTGCATTGTTTGCAGTCATTTATACAGGTGTTATTAACCCTTGTTTGGTTTCCATGTGTGTAGGAGATAGGTATTTGAAGAGCTATTAAAGCTAGGAGTGGTCCCTACAGTGGATACCAAAGCCCACTCACCCCTTGGAGCTGTAGTAGAGGAATGAAGAGCACCCTATCTTGTTGAGGAGTTGGAATAATTTACCTCTCCTATGGGAGCATTGTAACATCTATCAGAAGGAGAAAATCATTGTAGCATTACCCCCAATGCATTTGGGGCAATTCAAGATATCCATTTGTAACATTGTATCAAGCATTAATACAAAGGAACATTCTTTTTGGCAAATCTCTCTCTCTATGTTTATCTCATTTATTGTGCTTAGTTATTTTGCTACAGCTTGTTCGATAAGCCCATAATACCAAGGGTATATGAGTATACCAATATCGATGATTTTCTCTGACTAATTTCTTGAGAATAGCAATTAAGGTCTTGTTGGTAGCCCCAGCTTGTCCATTTGCTTGTGGGTAGTAAGGAGTCAAGAAATTGTGTTGGATATTATACTTCTCACAAAGTGCTCGAACATCCTTGTTTTTGAAAGACTTTTTGTTGTCAAAGATGATTTTCAATGGAATACCAAAACAAAAAATGATATGGTGAAGTATAAACTCCACAATTCGAGTTCCTATCGTACTGGTTAGAGGAATTACCTCAACCCACTTTGTGAAGTATTCAGTGGCTATGATGATGAATGTATATTGTCCCAAGGAAGGAGGTGAGATTTTTCCAATCAAATAAAGACCCCATTGTGAAAGGGTCTAAAGGATTTGAATAAGTTGTAATGCTTGTGATGGTACATGAGTTAAATTAGCATGTTGTTGATATTTCTGATAATGCTTGATTTAAGTGCAATAATCACATTCCCTGGTGGGCCAATAGTAACCCATGGATAGAATACACTTTGTGATGGTTATTCCACTAAATGACCGCCACAATTACATTAATGAGCTTCAGCTATGGCTCTTTGTGCCCTTGCAGGCTCGAGATAACGAAGGAGGACTCCATAATAACCATGTCTATACAACATATCCCCCAAGAGATTAAAATGAGCTACCTTTTGCTTGAAGGTGTGTTTAGCAGTCCATGACATGTCTAATGGGAGTGTTCCAAACTTAAGGAGGGCTATTATTTGGTTGGACCAAGGCTCATATGACTATGAATGGATAAAGCATAAATCCTTCTTATCCTTAGATTCAACACAGATAATTGCAGATTTAGAGATTGTTGTAACAATGAGCGGTTGTACCTCTCCTTCGAAGTTTTTTGGAATCAGTGATCCTAGAGAGGCCATCGAATTTGAAAATCTATTAGTTGAATGTGGCAAATTATTGATTTAAAACCAATCAAATTTGGTGAGCAATGTCATTGCTACTTCATGGTAAAGCTTTGTGGTAGGTTCTTTGCATTGGAATTCTTCGTTGATTTGACAAATGATAAATTGAGAATCATAAAATATCCTAATATGCTTTATGCCCATAGTTATGGATACTTGAAGACCTAATATTAAGGCTTCATACTTTGCATTGTTGTTTGTGCATTAGAAGTCAAGTTTGAATGATAAGGGAATAGGTACCCCCTGTGGTGTATGAAACACAAATCCAGCACCTTGATCTTTTTTGCACTTAGAACCATCAGAGAAAAGATTGATATTGATGTCTTCCTCTAGAATGACATCTCCTTCCTATTCAATGATAGTGAATACCGAATCATCTGGGAGCTCAATAATCAAGGGTTGATCACTAGAAAGTGGAGCTTCCACAAGTTGATCAACTATGACCTAATCTTTAATGGATTTTTGGTTGATAAACTCAAGATCAAATTTAGTGAGAAGCATTATCCATTTTGTGGTGTGGATGTTATTGTAAGTGCGAGACATCATGTAACGCAAAGGATTTTTGCAAGCTATGACATATGTGTTGTGACTAAGCATGTAATGTTTGAGTTTATTAGTGGTAAAAATCATTGCTAAGCACAATTTTTCCATGTAAGCATATCTAGTTTCATAACTTACGTATGTTTGACTGATGTAGTAGACAACTTGCTCTTGATTGTTTTCATTCTTTTGGGCAAGCATTGTCCCTAATGCAAAGTCTGTTGCTGAAATATAAAGATGGAAGGGGACCCCCAAAGAGGACGAGTTAAAACTGGTGGAGAAGCTAGATATTTCTTGATATCATCAAAAGCTTTTTGGAATTTATCTTTCCATGAAAATATCATCCCATTTTATAGCAGGTGATTGAATGGGTTGCATTTATCAGAAATTTATGCAATGAAATGATGGATCGATTGGATATTTTCTTGTAAACTATGCAATTCCTTCAAGTTTTTTGGTGGAGGCATATCCATGATGGCCTTGAATTTATTTGGGTCCACCTAAATGCCTCTTTTGGAGATAATGAATCCTAGTATTTTTCCTGAGGTAAAACTAAAGATACACTTTTAGGGTTCAACCTTACATTATGCTCTAGAAGTCGATCAAAGATTTTTTCCAAGATACCAATGTGCTCTTGTCAAGTTTTGTATCTTTCCAAGAGATCATCCACATAATCTTTGATGATGTTATGCATGTAATCGTGGAAGATGTATGTCATGGCACGTTGATAAGTGGCACCTATATTTTTGAGGTCAAAGAGCATGACTTTGTAACAAAAAGTACCCCAAGGTGTATTGAATGTTGTTTTGTGTTGGTCATCAAGATTTATTCGAATATGGGTATATCCTGAAAAAACTATCCATTAGAGAAAGCATTTAATGGCCAGTACAAGTGTCAACAAGAGTATCGATGTTTGGTAGAGGAAATTCATCCTTAGGATATGCTTTGTTAAGGTCTCAAAAGCTAGTGCAAATGTGTATCACCCCGTTAGGCTTGCGAATGGGTACCATGTTTGAAAGCCACTTAGGATAGTCAATGGGGATAATAAAACCCACATTTAAAAGATTTTGAAGATCTTCTTTGACTATGAGGGCAATGGTAGGATGCATATTTCTCAATTTTTGTTTGATCGGCTTAGCATCAGAGTGCAAGGTGAGATTGTAGACAACCAAATTAGGGTCAAGACCAGGCATGTCTTTTTAGTACCATGCAAAAATGTCCTTCTTCTTCTTGAGAAGAGTAATTAATTGCTTTTATTCATCTACGGATAAAATTTTACCAAGTTTAACAATTTGGGTATTGTATACGTCTGAACTAAGGTTCACATTGATGGTATCTTAAATAGACATGTGGGGACCTTCCTCAATATAATGGGGCATTGGGATTAGATAAATGTCATCTATGACGTTATCAAATTCTTCTAACTCAACCTCTTCTATGTCTACCTGAAAAACCTCAGGATCTAAAGGTGAAGGTGAAGGCGAAGATGGAGGCAACGGAGGAATGTAGTTGGTTGAAGCCCTTAATAATTCCTCGAAAAGAAAAAATTCAAAAAAGGATGGAGGTGAAGAAATTTGGTCCATATCAATAAGGCTCATGTCAATTGGAATTGGCTTCACCAAATCGTATGGGTTATGGAGTGGGGTGAATAATTCAACAGGATTCATGTTAACTTAAAGGGTAAATTGGTGGCTAGCAAGGTGAAGGATGGGTGGATCTTGTCTGCTAGAACTGATGCTAGAGCTCGATAAACCTAAACAACAATGAGCAACACAAATAAATACAATAGGTAAAAAGCCATGTACATGCAATTCAAAAAAAAAAAATTGACTTTTTGTGAATTTTTTATTTTTTTTGTGTTTTTTATTTTTGAATTTTTTTGTTATGTACATATATTACAAGTAAAATTTCCGATGAGGTGGATTAATGAAATGGAGGTGGTTCATCGATTGGTTCGACTCGCTCTTATGGAAGAAGCAAGCAAAATATGGGTTGATGGATGGAGAATATTTTGTGGTAATACTCATCTTTTTTAGTGAATGGGATGATGGGTGTCGATTCCTCATCAAATGCATCAGAAGCTATAAACATAATGCCATATTCTTCATAGGTTTATTCTTCAAAGTAATTGGTTTGATGGTTTTCTTCTTTTGAATTCAAATGTATATTTTGAAAAGCTTGTTCAAAAGAAGAGGTGGAAAAATAAGAATGATAGCCTAAACCTAAATGGTCATGCACTCCTTGATATGAGGTATCAATAATTTCATGCATTCCCTATTCATATCATCCTAGGCCATAACCTTACCAATTGACTCGATGAAATTATTAGGATGGAAAACCTGACATGTGTTGTATGTTGGTAGGTTTTGGTTGCTTGGGTTCATTAAGGGAAGATGAATTAGACGATGAATCGATCCCCCCATACACAAAATTTATGCTATTGGGTATTGATCCCATGTGGATAAGATTGGATCACGTGGGTGATCATAATCCCTATAAGTTTAGATATTAAGTGGTGTGATGATGATGTCTTGGACCACATATTCACCAATGCTAGGATTGGTGAGGTGGACCACAACTTGGGATGATGTGGAAGTGGATGAAGTGGATGTGGATGTGGAAGTGGGTGTGGAAGACTCAAGATTGGCTTGGGGCTTCTACAATGTAAGAGGTATGAAATGGAATGGCATCTCATAATCTATTAATTCAACTTGTGAGACATCAGCTAATGTGTATGTAGGTGGATTTGGCTAAGGCATTTTATGAATAGACAATGATGTGGAAGGAATTTTTATGTAGGAGGTTGATGTTGATGATGTGGTTGATGTGGATTGGGCTTTTACTACATGTACATGTAGTCAATGATGATGAATATGGGGGCATGGAGGTGGAAACTTGATGTGTGGTAGTTATGGGGAGTTCCTCAGGAATAGGAACTTTAGATGAAGAGGTGGATGGTGTGGTGGATGATGTGGTTGATGATATCAAGAAAAGATGAGTGGATGAAAGGGTGGACTCATAGGGATTTGAAATGAAATTGTAATACTTAAACGGTTTGATGTCCACTAGTATGCAATAAATTTATCCCTCATGTACATATTTTAAGCATTTATGGAGTATAGAGGGGACACATCTCATTTCCCTAATCCAAGGACGTTCAAGGAGTACATTGTATGCCATGGATCCTTCCAAGATATGGAACATCATGTGTAATGTATTTTCCCCCACTTCAATGGGTAAAACTATAGTGCCAATTATGGAATAGAAAGCATCATTAAATGCTTTCAGGGTGAAGGTGGATTTGGTGATGTGAGATAGTAGGAGATTAATATGTTGAAGAGCATATGTGGTGATCATATTTATGGAGGATCTAGTATCAATAAAAACTCATTTGAATGGATTCCTATCAATTTGAGCCATGATATGCAATAGAGGGTCCACTTATCCTGATGATATTGGTTTGATTTCAAAATTGTAGATTGTAATGGCAGGCTCCACACAACACATGTTTGGATACGTCCTAAAAAATTGCTAAAGGCATTAGCATCTTGAGATTGGATTTCAATGGATTTTAGGATCTCCATTAATGTCTCACGATGTGGGGGATATTGTTGAATTAGATCATAAATAGATAGTTTAGTTGAAGCTATTTTAAAGCTAGTGGTTAATTGGCTACTCAAAGAGATGATTGGACTTGATGGATGGTTGTGAGGATGAACGGATGGAGATGGATGACTTGGAATGTGAATTGGTTAGGAAGAATTGGTAGATAGTTGAATGGGTGATGATGAAATGGAAGGTTGTGGAGACACTCTTTCCTATCGTGCTATGGGAGATTGAATAATTTCTATTGTGCATTTTTTTGATTTATGCACTGCTGACCTCAGGTAACTACATCAATAGCACCCACAAAACCTTGGTATTGCTGAACATGATTAACTTGATTAGGGGGAGTCTTGGTGTTTGAACCTCCTATTGTTGGTTGCACTTCCTCATGATGAGGAAGTGGTGTTTGATAGATGCCAAGGTTTTGATTTTGTTGAGCTAAAGAACTATCAATCTTGATGGCCCCTAAGTCAATTAGGTCTTGCACCATATCTTTAAATATGTGGCAACCGTTAATGTCATACCCATTCTGTTGATGATAAGGGAAAAATAAAATTTCCCTATAGATTTTGCTACATTTGGTGGGATCATTTGGTTTGACCTTGAGTAAGGCAAGTTGATTTGTGTCATACAACCTATGAAATATGGAGGTATATGACTTGGATAAGGGGGTGTAGTGACGATTTTGTTGAATGGATTATTGATGTTGATGATTATCCATTGTTGGCACTGTGTTTTTCCCATCAAAGTGAGGGTAAAAATGTTGCACACGATGTTTTATATCTTGGAAGGATCCATGGCGTATAATGTAAACCAAAAATTGAACAACACCAAAGCAATAGATAGAAAAAATACACAATATGTTGCACAATGAATAGAGATAATATTTTATTGATATAAATGGAGCCTTAATCTCCAATGTTACAACATGATTTGGTATTGATACAAATGTTACAAATATAGGGTTTCAAAACCCTAGTTCAATGAATAACTGGTATCTTTTGGCTTATCCTCGATCCAAACAAGAGTGTGGATGGGCTTGTGTATCCCTACGAGACCACCCTAGCTTCAACATCTTCCAAAAAGATGATTCTTACACCTACAAATAGAAAACAACACAAAAAGGTATTAGAAGCACCTGCGAGAGCTCCACTATTTGAGACCCTCATAAATATAAAATTACTGAAATATTGGATTTTGCAGAATGTAACTATAAACAAAAAGTACAAAAATATGAATGAATACCAATAAATTCTTACCTTGTCAATGCTAGTCTCTATTTTTGCTTCTGTGACCAAGAATCACGTGAAAGCCCGAAAGGCACCCAAGGGTTGGGGGACTGCAAATTTGTTGTAGGAAATGCCTAGAGGTGTTCGATGATAGTTGTAAATACCCACCAGAATTCCAAGAATACTCAACAGAGTTTGGTGAACTCTGGGGGGGTGTTCGGGGGTTGAGGGAAGGGTTGCAAAACCTGATCTGGTTCGCAAGGGTTTGGCAGTGGTGAAAATGGGGGATGCGATAGCGAAAGAAAGGGATAATGATGATAGCAAAATGGCTGGGGTAAATGTTCTCCTAAAAAATTTCTAAGGCGTTTAAGGCTTTCCAAGGGATTTGATTCATAAAAATGACATATTTTATAATATGCCCTTAAACATGTTAGGGTTTCGATGACACAAAATGGGTAGCCAAGATTAAAACATAAGGGTGGATATTAAGCTTGGGTAAATGACATGGATTGAGATGGATGGATGGTTGAGATTAAAACGTGGCGGATGGCTAGGATTTATTCATATAAATACATATATATTTATTAAATATATATAAATATAAATTCAAAAAAATTACTATTTATGTATATATTAAATACACACACACACACACACACACACATATATATATATATATATATATATATATATATATATATATATATATATATATATATATATATATATATATAATGGACGACTATGATTGGAGGACATGAATAGATGACAAATGGCTAGATTTTGGTGTCTACATTAACAATAAGTGGATCTAAACTCATTAATAAAGATCAAAAGTGGTGATGAAATTGGTATTGTTGAATATTAGAGGTGTGAATAAGACCCTTAAAAAAAGAGTTACTAAGGAATTGATAGATAGTTATATTTATGAGCTTATTTTAATATAAGAAACAAAGTATTGTATTAATAAACATAAGGATGCATTCGAAAAGATTTGGAAGATGAGTGATTTTCTAGATGTTTTTTCTATGGAACTTTCTAGAGGTATTGCAACAATATGAGGTAACCACAAATGGGATGGAAAATTTCTAGAAGATAAAAGTAATTGGGTTGCTAGTCTACTTTAGAAGAAAGAGGAAAATATCAAAGTTGGTGTTATAAATGTAAGTTCAACTATAGTTACTTCCTACAAAAGGTTTTGGATAAACCTTAGCATATTTTTGTCAAAGGCAATGATAATTCAGAATCATGATCTATGGATTCTTGGGGGGGCTTTAGTACAATTCTATGTCCTTTGAAAAATAAGGGTGGTACTCCTAGATGGTCTAAATCAATATAGGATTTTGCTATATTTTTTAATTCTAATCATTTTTAGGATGTTATTCCTTCATTTTTAATATTTTGGGATAATAGACACATTGGGAAAACTCAAATAGTAGAAATACCAGATAGCCCATTGTTATCCAACATATGATTGCAAACAAAATATATAATATCTTCAAACATTTTATTAAGAGCAGAATTAACACAAACCTATTTTCTTGAGATGTGATTTACTCAATAATGATCATCCAAAACCAGTTCACTTTTAGTCTATATGGCTCCAAGACCCTAATTTCTTACATATGATTATGTTACGGTGAGATGAAGCAAATTTTGTAGGATAATTTATGTACACATTTGTTCAAAAGATGAAATATCTAAAGGAATAAATGAAGATTTGCAGTTTCAAACACTTTTGTAATAAATTTAAAGAATATTAGAAATTTGGACCCAAGCTAAAAAATTACAAGACATCAAAATTCAATGGGATAGATCAGTATTCTTATGTTAAAAAAACAAATACTTTATTATAAAAGGAGTCATGTTGGTTTCAAAAATCAAAGGAGATATGGATCAAAGATGATAGAAATACAATTTTTCATGCTACCACAAAAGCACATTTTTCTTTTCATCAAATGAAAAATATTTTAACTCAAGAAGGAAGAGATACAAAGGAAGAAAAAGATAGTAGGAAGGAATATTATTTCAGAGATAATTTTTATATGTTGGGCAAGATAAGGAGGCACATGATAAGCTTTTCCAAAATATTCTATCAATTATCACACAAGGACAAGATGAAATCTTGATGAAGAAGAATATATTTTAAGGGGCTACATGAGGTAAGTTTCTTTTCATCTTGTAGACTCTGCCAAGGTGATCTACTTTTTCCATATCTATTTATTTTTCTTGCAACATAGTTGGGAGAGATTTCTCAAAGGCAAAAATAAAAGGAAAAATCAAAAGTATTTAAGTCACAAAAATTGATCCCTTTAAATATCATCTACAATTTATTGATAATATTTTTATTTTGACTCATCACTTAGTGAGGCCATATAGTTTAAATCATTAGTATCATGCAGTTATAACGATACTAGACAGCTAGTCAATACTACAAAATCTAGGATCTCTTTTATTAACACTTCCCTAGATCTACAATGGATTATTATGAACATTTTAGGATTTAATATTGAAAACATAAACATATTTGGGCATTCCTTTGTCTCATAAAGGAAATAAGGAGATTTGGGACTCAATTTTGGATAGAATGGAATCTTGTTTGGTGGATTAGAAAGGTAAGTTCTTAACAATGTCTATAAGGTTAGAAGTCATAAATACTACATTGTAATCCATCCCTATTTCCATAATGTCAATTTCAATATTCTCAATAGGTATAGCATCCAAATTTGATAAACTTCAAAAATATTTTATTTAAAATGGATATGACAAAAAAAATAGGTTTCCTCTTTGTAAGTGAGATAGAACTTGCAAACGAAATAATATTGGATGGGTAGGCTTGTGGAATTGCAAACATATGAGTTTGTCCTTAGGGGAAAATCTTGGCTATAAATTATTAAAAGATCAAGGAAGAATTGGGCTAAAATATTATTTAAAAAAAATATAGATTCTCTTGATGTAATGATATCATTTAGGAAATGAAACCTACCTAGAGGATTGCCAACATGGAACTTCATATCAATAGTTTACAATTGATCAAGAAATATATTAGATGGTTAGTAAATGAGGGTATTTATGCAAAAATTTTGTCCAATAATTGGTTGAAACCTTATTCTCTTATATTTGATTTAAAATTGTGTCCATTGGTTCGATCATGTCTAGCTTGTACTTGTTCAAAATTTAACAATTATTTAATATTGATGTGAGAAATAACTCCAAATCATAGATTTAATTTAGGAACTTGGTTTAAGGAGAAGAACTCAAACAAATAGAAGACAAGCTTAAAAAAAAAAACTTCAAGATTTTCATGTACCTATTTCACATGAAAGTGTTGAATTGAGAAATTGTGACTTCTTATGTACCCTCAATTCTATTTTAAACAAATTTGTATGGAAGGGATAATACTCTTCCAACCTATGAATTCAAGTTGGATCCCCACTTTACTTGCTAAAAACCAACTAATCTAAACTAGTTAGATGAAATTAAATGTGCGGATGTAAAACATGAAAATTAAATATAGAAATTAAAATGCATAAAAATAATATGTGAAGTTCAATATATGAGATATTAAGAGTAAATATGCCCAAAAAGGTAGAAAGTAGAGTACATTATCAATAAACACAAGAAAAATTCAAATAACAACAATGCATTCCCCCTCCTATGAGTTGAAAATTTGAGAGAAATTACAAGATGGGGGGAAAGGACTATGCCACAATCATCATGCATTCCATAATTTATGATGGCAATGCCATTGGTGGAAGTTAAAATGCTTAATAATTTTTCATTAATCTCATGAATATAGAACATAATGTGGGCTTCACAATGTGTAGCTCTAAATTCCTCAAGGTTCAAAAAATATTTATAATATATTATATGGATCGTATTTATGGGTCAATAGGTAAGAGAAAAATGAAATTTGGTATGTTATAGGAAATCCCCATTACTCTAAAGTCCCATGTAAACATGTTAATAGATTTTTAGAACTTCCTTATTGGCACATTTAATACGACCATCTCATGTGCTAAAGAGATTAAAATGATGATGGGTTGGGAGCATTGGGATCCTATTACCTCATTTGCAGATAAACGGGAAGCTAGAGAAGGTGATATCGAGGGATGATGCTCTTTGGAACTTCCTCCTAGGCTTGGTGTGATTGGTTTGTTGTTCTAGTTTTGTTCATATCTTGTCATAGTTTATTGATGTATTTAGCCTTCAGGATTTGTGTCTGGGGTGCCTTTATTTCTTGGGGTAGGCTAGTACCACAGGATGTATTAGCTCCTTTAGTGATCTTTTGTTGTCCCGTTGGGATGTTGTGTTGCCAATGTGTGGTTGTTCCTTTTGTAGTGTGGATGTGGTTCTCTATAGTCTCTAGTTTCTTTCCTAAGATTATAGTTTTCCTCTCTATGTAAAATTTGAGGTTCCTTTCAAAACCCTTTCTTTCATCAAATAAAAAAAAAGTATTTATAGGAAGTCTTTATCCTTGAAGTACTTGGGAAGAAAATTTCTTACTCCTAGTGAAAGTAAAGAATTTGAGACATCACTAAAAAAATTATGAACCCTTAAATGTTACATACCTCTATTTATGGTCCAAAAGGGTTTAGAAGTCTTCTAAAATGAGTTAAAACACAACTAGATGCCATAACATTGCTTCCTAAAGATCTCCCTCAATATTCACACTTCTATTTTTATCCCTTTGATAATACATGAGTGGTTTTCTCTAGGAGACAAGTGAATCACTCTAGTCTACTAGTGCTTTGCTCATACAAGCCAATAACTTGTTGCTAGTGGATTTCTCTTAAAGCAAATTAGTCCTTGTTATGGTTTTGGAAGGTTTCAGTTGAAGCATTAAAACCATTTTATAACCTTAGAAAATGGAACAATCTCCAAGGTAGTGATATGTCACTATGTTTGTAATGACTTCAAGGTTCCAAGTTTAATTGGTGAGGGATCCTAGATCATACCTTCATCCTTGGGTATGAAGTCTTGAAAATCAAAATCTTTGCTACAAAATTATAAAATTGCTAGTATTTCTTATCTCTTTTTTATGATAGTAGTGCCAACAACATTTTCCATTACTCATTTCCTAGCAATCCATATTGGTGAGGTATTTTGCACCTCCTACCAATTCCTCATACAAGTTTTTAACAACCTATCTTATTTGCCCATTATTTCCCACAACTTGACAAGTAGTGTTTTCTAGTTGTTTTATTATTCCATTGTAGTTTTAGCTGCAACTTTGGCCTTATGTTTAATTATCAAATAGATATTATCATCATTGAGGAGTTTCTTTTAAAAGTCTAATAGTTTAGACAATCTAACAGTAACTAGCCCTTGAATATCGTTTTCCATTTCTTATATTGAGCCTTCCAAATAGGCCATTACATCCTTGCATGTTTGGAGGTCTTTTTGGGTATCAGGGATCTTCTTTAATTTATTAACTAGGTTTCTTCTATTCATCCTAACTACTAAGCCTATGATATTTTCATCATGCCCAGTAGTTTGAATACCTCCTAGTATCTTTCCTTTCTAGCCATTTCCTCTTTATTTTGTTTTATGATTCCAACCACCTGGTTGAGGTTATTCTATGCATTGGCTACAAATTTAAAAACCCCCTTTGGCAATTATCAAATTGACTTTAATATCATCCTAGAGGGACTTTACCTTATTGATTTTATAGGCTTCTTCATGATCTATTTTTACTACTCTTAATTTCATAATTTCTTCCAAGAGTAAATATTTTTTAATCCCTCCCCTATTGTGATTCCTATAACCACTTTACTTGATATCTCTATCAATATTTTTTGTTCAATTTGCTTTCTCAACTAGTCTCACCCCTATGAAAGTTGCTATGAAATATCTAGCTACTATTTCATCTTTTCAACGTCTAAAAGTTGAGACCTGAGGTCCTAAACCTATTTTTATAACTAATATTTCACTATGATGTCTTTATTTAGGTGTCATGACCCGTCACCCTCCTACCTTATTTAAATAATATTAATTGATCTTGGGGATCAATTAGTGCCTGATAGAAGGGGCATGACCCTAAAGAATCCTACAAAAATTCTAATAAAATAATTTTATGAAGGGTAGGAAAATATTAATTATCTTTTAGAGGAGATAAATTAAGAACTATTTATGAGGTCTTGTGAAATATAAACTTGAGGAATTATCTTTTACAAAATTATAACAATATGTAAACAACCTAGTGGACCCAACTTATATGGGACTTAAAAGGACTAGAGGATTTTTAAAATAGTATATGGGTCATCCTATCTATGGGAAATACCCATATGGCTTCCCCATATTGGTGGAAATTAAAAAGGAGATTTCTTATCCTATCAATAATAGTCCTAACTTTGTATCCACTCTATGCCTTAATAGTATTGGGTTTGTACTTGTTCCCCATAAAAGGGGCACAAAACAAAAATAAGGTCATTCACCTTATCTCTAGTGGACCCTTTAGTGACATGATAAGTCTTAAGGGGCCCAAGGTATATTTTTAATAATTAAATAATGAAGCCACTATTTGGCCATAAGTGGAGAAATTTCCCTATAAATAGAGGACATTTTGTGAATAAAATGATCATCTAGGAATTCTTGATAGTCCAGGGAGTATGCTCTCCACCTTGGGTGGATCAGAAACTAGAAGGCTTGAAAGACTTCCTAGTTGAAGTAAGGAACAAACTCGGAGGACTAGGAAGGTTGAGAAGGTGCTCTTGAAAACAAGCCTCAAAGGGAAGTGAAGTCGGGAGAATCAGATAGAATCTTTCTTTTCTCCTTTATGCTTTAATGTAGATATAAATTAAATTAGCACAAGATCTTCTATTATATTGAAAGACAAAACTTGTTCTAGATATATTAAAATTATGAAGCCATTAGCTTTATTTTGTAATGGGAGGATATTAAAGGAAGAATATCTAGCCTTTTTAAAACTGTGTTTGTTTTCTTATCTGAAGCTCTCTAGTCTAATGTGGAGGAAAGGCCTTAGCTTTATAAACTAATTGTTTATACTACTACTATACTACCTTTCAATACAGAGTAGATATAGTAAAAACAAATAATGCTAGAAACACCCACTGATGGTCACCCCCGCAATCTTGTGCGGAAGAGCTCAACAACATAGAGCTTGCGACCAACTTTGTTGCAAGGTCGAACGAAGCTATAGGATGAGAATTTAGTTATGGCATTGATCGAATGAGGATTTTTTTTTAAAGAATAGAATTATATTGAGCTTCCTAGCATATCAGATTTAGCGATTCGTGAATCTAACCCTCCATTCCTCGGAGATACGACTTCGCATAATGGGTTGGTATTGCTACCAAACTAATGGATTGGTATTGCTACCAAACTAGGGAAGGACACTCCTGATCAAGAAAATTGTTGCTCAATGATTATACCTAGTAGGAGGGGCTATAACTTTGAATTAATGACCCCCCTGCTGCAACTTTGATGTAGTAGACTTGATCCCCCACAGTATACTGGTGGCTTGAATCGATCTGACAAGTCAGGTTTGCTAGTCTTTCAAATTTAATTTACCCAGTGGTGAATCACTGTGTAACCAAGTATGAGCTTCTATATTAATTCGAAGAACCAAGTCTGTTATGGGTTTTTGCCTTCCTAAATTTAATGTCCTATGAGCATCTGAGAAACCTAAAGCCAACAAATCGATGAATCTTTCACTAGTATTGACTTACACTTCATGCAAAAAATTGGGGTTAGATTTAGGAAGTAATATATTAGATAATTTGGAGGGTCTCTGAAACTCACCGAAACACTCCTAGAGAAAGGAGAATCAGAACATACCAATGCTGAAAAACTCTGGTTCAAAATCCTTCGACCTGAGTCGGATAACCTTTTCATGAAGGTGGAATTGGTCATAGAATAGCGATTGCTGATCATTTTAATGGGGACTGCAACTCGCGGAAGATCGACGGTCTCATTGGGAGGTTGGAATCAACAGGATTACATGTTTAATGGGTCACTAAAGAAATGAGGAAACATGGAGGATAAGATATATTCGGTGTCCTTCTAGGGTTCGGATATGAAACACCACTAGATTACCGATTGACACCTAGTACATGATTTCTCAAATAACTTTCATCGATGTTCTACGTTGCTTTGTTTTTAAAAAAAAAGAGGAACTGTCAGGGAAGTCTAAGTATGGATGGACCATGTCGAAATGTGTGGATAGATAGAATGATTCTGAAGCTAATGATATCGGTATTGACCCTTCCAAAATGATCAGAGGACCCATATTATTAGATAGCATTGGAATTAATCTCCGATGGATAGACATGGCATTCGTCGGGATCACAATTGGTCAAGGTATTTGGGGACTTATAAACTTTATAAACTAATCCATTTTATTGACTAGAGATAGTAACTATATTCAATTTCATGAGATTTAGTTATTAGAATTTATGGGATACATAAATTAGAGCTGATATTGTACCTTATGGAAAAGAAGTTTTATTAATGGGTTATTTAAAAGGTGTGTCTTACTTTAAGAAAGTTCTAAGTATAGTTATACTTTAAGAGGTACTTAGTTATAATTAATGGAATCATAAGAATGTTGGGATTTCATGAATTAAGGGTATGGGAATTTAATTCATGAATAAGGAATTGGTTGATTCAATTCTATTATAAAGAACGAAAGGTAGATTTTTTTTTGAGGGAATTTGTGAAGTTCCTTTTAAAGTCGAAGTGACCTCTCTAAAATATGGTTTTGATGATTATCATAAACATATGAAGGTGTTATAGATTCTTAGTGATTATTTTGGGAAAGAAATTAGTGAATTACTTAAATTACATCATGAAACTTAAGGGAAAAAATAGATTCCCCACATGTAATATAAATTATTATTTTTTTGGTAGATAAGATACTATAGCATTAATACCGGGTTTTACAGGTTGACCCAAAACCTTTTACAAAATCAGCCCAGGGTTGTTTATGAACATGTCCTTACTAAGGATCCTATATATGTAAAATCTACATGCCGCCAAAGCCATTACATCCGGTAAGGCACATAGCCTATTATCAAAAAGAAACTTCCCATACAACATTTTGTGTATACCTCGAGAAAACACACCTGCATCATAATTACAAAAAAAGAAACAGACATAGATCCCTTCCTTGAAATAGTGGAGAAACAAAAAGTTGCAGACACACATAGCAGAGTACTAAAAAAAACTCCCACAAGTTCTATATTGACAGTTACTCTTAATAATTATTTGGTAATTGCTTTCTTCCGTATATGACATGCTTTGGGACCACATCTCGTCTTGGCCAATCAGCCTTGGATAAGTGAACCTGCTAGCTAGATTTATGGTGGTGGCTATCTGGTGGTCCACGTGGCTCTGGTTCGAAGTCTTATATTGTCGTTTCTTTCCTACCCTGTGATTATCAACCAACCTCAAATTACTAAGACAACTAGGAGCCATGTTATCTGACATGTGACTATCCCCATTAGTCTTTGTGGTATTTCCAAGTAGCATCCACCAAGACTGACAACTCGGATAATTTTTATTGTGAGTCCATTTCAAAAAATATACGAGAATACTCATAGCATTCGAACTTACAGTGCCTTACATATTGGTAAATTCGAATATCATTCTTGGAATTCTTGTTGAATAAGCTCCTCTACTTCGCTCGGGACACCGTGTTCCCATTTGAAAATTTTATCACCATCGACACCCAAATTGGCCAGATTATCAACAACTTTGTTAGCTTCTCGAAAGACATGTTGGGCTTTTTTGTCCTGTCTTCCCTGGAAAAAGATCCTAGCCTCTTCAACAATTGTTTTAATCCTCCAAGGAGGTGTTTTCCAATTATTTAGGAGATTTATAACATGCATAGAGTCTCCTTCTATGATAAAATTGCCTTCTAATTCTTGAGTCATTTGAAGGCATCTCCACATAGCTCTAGCTTCAACTTTGTTGTTCGTCCTTGTTTCCAAATATTCAAAAAACACAAGCATCATATTCCCATTATGATCTCACATAATGCCGCCAGTGCCTGCTCTACTAGGATTGTCCTTAGCCGCTCCATCAAAATTAAGCTTAAACCAACCCGTAGGAGGTGGGGACCACTTAACATTGGCTCTAGGGTTGACTACCCTAGGCACAAACTCATCTAACAATATTAAGCTTAAATATTGAGCAATCGTGGTCTCCTACAGATGAGGTTTACGACTATCAAAAGGGATAAGGTTCACATTCTCATTGGCAAATGATAGGATCCTGGCAATGATAGTTTGATGATCATGGATAGACTCATTAAAGACTTTATGGTTCCTTTCTAACCACACCTACCAAAGATAGTGATTGGGACAAATTTTCATGTATCTAAGTATTTGGCTTGAAAAGGGGCAATGCCATTGGATGAACAAATCAAGTACGATGGCTAGTTTAACCCAAGAAATATTGAAGGCCTGAAAAACCCCACTTAGGACAGTTAAGGAAAAAGTGCACTCAAGGAAAATGTGATAAATGATATCCCAATTAGCCCTACACAGATAACAATGATTAGTGATACAAATACCTTTACACATCATATTATCAATGGTTAGAATTCTTCCTTGGATAACCAGCCATGAAAATACTACAATTTTTGGAATTAAACTTTTTATCCAAACTAAGTCCTTTTGGAGGACAAAATCCTCGTCATCAAGTAGAAGCTTGTAAGTTGATTTAACAGTGAACTGCCCATTTTTCGTAGGAGCCCAGGTCACTTGATCTTCCTTGGGTCTCATGGGGATAAACTATTGCTTGAGAATATTACAAAGATAATTTGAATCTGCTTGAAATCCCAGAATTCTTATTTGTTTCCACTTCATTCTGCCTCTGTCCTCAACCATATAATCAGACTTTTTTGCCAATGAGTTATTTCATGATATCTCTGATTCAGGCTAAGTTAGGATATTACGTCAGTGGTTTTTCCTTAGCCCACTTGTCATTCCAACGATTTATCCTCTCACCATTGCCTAAAACCCATCTTAAACCTTTTTATGATTTCCTTACAATTGAGAATTGCTTTCCAAAAAGCAGAACCTCTGATTAGAACTGAGTCACTTAGAAATTCCATATTTTGAAGATACTTTCATTTGATGATAGTTTTCCATTCATTTTCTTCACCAAAAATGAGGCACCACTCCTTCTTAGCTAGTAAAGCTAAATTCATATGAGCAATTATCCTCAGACATAAGCCCCCATTTTCCCTAGGTTTGCACACTTTGGTCCATCCTACAAGGTGTATCCTTTTTTTCTCCTCTGATCCAGTCCATAAAAATTATTTTTGGAGTTTCTCAAATTTCTCAAAAAACCTCACAAGGGCTTTGAAAACGGAGAGGAAATAGACTGGAATGCTTTGAATAGAGGCCTTAGTGAGGGTCAAATTTCCTGCTTGAGATAGAAGATGACCTTTCCATCCATCAAGTTTTTTTTGAATTTTTTCAATAACCCTGTCCCACATTGACTCTCTCAAAGAACCAATAAAAAGAGGGAGACCAAGATACGAAGTGGGGAGGTTTGCTATATCACACCCTAAAATTTTTGCAATCCTTCCTTACCTATGAATGGGGGTGTTCAAGAAATATAACTTGCTTTTACTAAAATTAACTTTCTGACTAGCAGCGTCCTCGTAGAGTTGCAAGATGTATTTAATTCTTTTGGCCTCAACCACCAACGCCTTAGTCAATAGAAGGGTATCATTGATGAATTATTGGTGATAAATAGCCCTAGTGAGAGATGTTTCCTTGATTCCTAATATTAACCTTGAAATGCAATTATTTTTTATGGTTTTGCCTAAAGCTTCTACCACAATTATGCATAACATGGAGTTGATAGGGTCCCCTTGCCAAATTCCTCTTTGACTTTGAAAGTAACCAATAGTTGTTCCATTAACCAGAATCGAGAACCATTCTTTAAAAATGCATTCTTTGATCAAATTAACCCATTGGTGGTGAAAACCAAACTTAAGGAGGACAACAATCAGAAAGTCTCAATTTAGCTTGTCAAATACTTTTTTCATATCAAGCTTAAGGGCAAAAACAAACATGTTAGTCTTATGAGCAGAGTGCAGAGCTTCATGAACTGTGATAACTCCATCCAAGATTGACCTGCCCTGGATAGAGCTTCCCTGGCATGGATCTATGATGTGGGGCAAAACATCTCTCATTCTATTTACAATGGCTTTAGTTAGGATCTTGTAAGAAACATTGCACAGACTGATTGGCCTGAAGTCAGCCATAGATTTAGGGGTTTGCTTCTTAGGAATTAGATAAATAAAAGTAGAGTTGAGACCTTTTGGGATATGATTGCTTGCTTAGAATTCTATGACAACAAAAATTACATCCTCATTTACGATGTCCCAAAAATCTTGATAGAAACGATGGGGGAAGACATCGGGTCCCCCAAGGCTTTGTCTGGCTCCATGCTAAACAAGGCTTCCTTAATTTCCTTATCAGAAAATGGAGCTAGAAGCTTAAGGTTTATATCCTCATTTATTAATCTAGGAATGGATTGCAAAATAATATCTTTGGCCTCCTCATTGCACTGGGATTCCTGACCAAAGATAGAATTGAAATAAGTTACTACCTCCTTTCTGATTTCTGTTGAGTCTTGAGCAATAGAACCATCTATTTTTTTTTTATCTTGTTATTACTTCTGTTTCTAAGCATGGTGACGTGAAAATACTTGGAATTTGAATCTCCATATTTCAACCAAATAGCCCTTGATTTTTTCCTCCAATAGATTTCCTCATAGGCCAAAATGTTATGAAACTCTGCTAGTTTTGTTCGTTCCTCCTGCCTAGTAGTTTCATCAGCATCACCATGTTGAATCCTCTAATCAATTATCTTCAAACTTTCAACAACCTATTTTTTATTTTCAAAGAGGTTCCCAAAGACTTATTTGTTCCAATTTTTAAGCTTTTCCTTAACAAAATTTAATTTGCCAACAAGTTTAAAAGTTGCACTACCCCTGACAGGCTGCTGCCACCACTGAATTAAGTTATCTCTAAAACTAGAATGTTTGATCCACATAGATTTAAATATGAAAGGTTTCTTGAAGGAAAAAGAGTTAGGGATATCCAACAAAATGGGATTATAATCAAAGGTAATTTTAGGAAGGGCTTGCAGGGTAGAATCGCCGAATAGATTTGTAGCCTCCTTTGATAGAAAAAACCTTTCAAGCCTTTCTTGAATGAGATGACACCCTATCCACCGATTGCTCTAGGTATAATTCACTCCTATAAGTTTTACATCCATCAACATGTTGGAGTTCACAAAGTCATTGAACTCATCCATGCTCCTGATAGGTGGTCCATTTCCACCCATTTTTTCTGAAGGGTAAAGAGGAGTGTTAAAATTCCCAGCCATAATCCAGGGGACATTATGGAATATTTCACTCAGATTGCCTAACTACTCCCACAGTAGATCTCTCCCTTGAATTGAAGTCGTGGCATAAATATTTGAAAGGATCCACAACCTGTTGTTGTTTATTTCCTTAAATAAAACACTAAGAACCCTGTCATATTTCTGAATAATGGTGCCTTCTACAATTCGGGGATCCCACAAAGTCATAAGGCCTCTAAACGCTCCTTTGGCTGATTTGTAAACCATCGCCCATTGATTCCAGATTTTTTTTGCTACTTTTTTTTATTGAATCTCATCAGTTTTTATTTCTTGCAACATGATAATAGTTGGATTCACTTGATTTCTTATTGCACTGACTTCCCTATATTTGGGCAGGCCATTGAGGCCTCTCACATTCCATGAGAGGAACTTCATTTAGATTGTTTGGGATTTCTTCCTCTCCCCCTCCCTTGAGGGGGTTTTCCTAATTTGTTGTCTTTAGAACCCGGAATAACCTGTTGAAACAAGGTTCTATGTTTTCCATTGGCAATGTCATTATCAGTTTTAATTTTTTATGCTCAGCATTTGATATTCTCCCTCTTATTTTTTCACTGCAAAAATCTATAGGAGACTTCACAGTGCTCTTGGTTTTTTTAGGACTAAATTGGGGGGAGGTAATTTGTTGTAGAACCGGACTACCATATTCCTTAGTCTAAAGAGTTTCACATATCTCCACCCCTACATCCAAATCTTCTCCTTTTTTCCTGTATTCCCCTGGTCTGTGGGACGACCCCTCGGTAGGATTCACCTGGCTCCTAGTGATGATGTTAGGGAGATGAGATTTTTTATTTTCCAATGCCTCAAATTTCTTCCTAAGTTCTTCAGCATTAGGGTTTGGCTTTGGGATGCCCACTGGGCTTGAAGTATTTTTAGCATTGGGGTTTAAGGATCCCGACTTGGATGGGGATTCTAGAGATCGGGCACTAGGGTTTGGCTTTGTGATGCCCACGGGGCTTCCATTATTTTTAGCATTAGGATTTGAGGATCCTGACTTGGATGGGGATTCTAGAGAGTCATAAAGGTTAGCCTGAAGGTTCTGGGCTTCCATGTCTTCCGATAATCCTCCTACTCCCATATTGGATAGAATTGAAAATTTATTTAAAACTAGAGGATTGGAAATTACCTGAGTATTTTGGTTGCCAAAAACCTGTTATTTTCCTTTTTCTTGTTGGGACCCTACACCCTCTCTTTTATTTTTTTGGTAGACATAGTTTGCCTAATTGAAATTGCCTTTGCTAGGGAAACTCCTCAAATTTCCTCTGTCTAGAATTCCCTACTTCTGATTTTCTCTATTCATTGCTAGGTTAGGGCACTGATTGCATAAATGTCCTTGATTTTTACATTCTGCATAGAATGTCGGTCTGTTCTCATATTCTGTCAACTATTTTCGATAGTATTCTCCATACTCTAGCTCCACAAACCTTGGCAATTCATTATCCAAATTAGCATTTACGCATATTCATGCATGAGTCATCCTTATCCTAGCCAAGATCGCATGGTCAATGGAGATCAGGTCCGCTATAGTTCTGGCTATGCCCTGCAACCAATATTCATTGAAGAACTGGGCAAGTAGACTCGGGAGATGAACCCAAATAGGGGGGATGTTAATATTTTGCTTTTTAGGGTCAAAATATTCACCCCATCATCTGAGAAAAAGGCTCCTTTTGCCCAAAAACCAAGGACCTATTAAAATATGGTTAGCATCCCCCACATTGTTAAAATAGATAATGAAGAACCCTCGAGTTAGAGCTACCAACTCCAAGTTGCCTATTGATCGTCATTTACCCATCACCCAAGCCCTGATAGTCTCCATGTTCAGCCTACCTCCCAAAAACTTGCCTACCAGGGAGAATTCTTCCATTGAAAGAAAAGGGCTCATGGAACTTGTCGGGGCTGAAATTTTATTATTTACTGGAACTAGGGGCGGAAGAGAGAGAACCTCCTTTCTTTTCCCTCTAAGAGTCTCAAGAAAAGACAACCATTTCTTGGGCCCCGCATTGTCCTTCATATATATTTTTTTAGGGTCTTTCTAAGGAGGGTCCGGCCCTCGCGTGATTCCCGCCTATGTCGTAGCCTGACCGCATTCCTCTGGATCCTTGCTTAATCGATGCTCGAGGTTCCCACCCACTCCTTTCATACCTGATATACCTCTGCCACCTTGGCTGAGATTCTTGCCCAAAAAATTCAAACCCTCACTCCTGTCACACCCGCTAAACCTCATCTCACTCATTCCTGATGATGCAATAAGCAGCATGTGATCCTTACCTAGTTTCCCATGAAAGATAAATTATTACCATGGCTTAGAGAAAGGGATTTGGAATAAATTCCTTAATTGCATCATGCATTTGAAGGGAATGATTTGGATTCCTTATATTGTGTAACTAATTATAAGAGATTTGTGGGACCCTTCTTTAATTGTACTATTTTACACTCTCATTTATGAATAAAAGAAAAACACATATTTTGGAGGTTGGGTTTATTCCCCATGTGGGTTCCCAGGATAAATCTTTGTGTCATCTATTTGTGGTTTTATTTATTACTTCTTGTGGATACTGCACTTATTTTCATAATGAAATTGTTATAAGATAATGAGATATCATAGTATAATGAATAATGCATATCTTTAAATTATGGAAATGTTCTCATTTGAATTAATGGATGTATCATTGATTTTAATATGGTGATGGGATGAAATGCTCTATAATAAACTGTCAATGTTTACTTTCATGCACTTTCATTTGAGACGTAACCTAAAATATGATGGTAGAATGTATGCTCAATCTTAATATGTTGTTTATGGCCTGCATAGAAGAAATGGATAATACATGTTAAACTGAGAAAATGTGTTGTATGTTTAAATGTTAATGAATTGGGAAAGATGTAAATATACCTTATACTTTCAAGACTAGGAATGGACAAATGCATTATGTGAATGATGCACCATTTTACTTGTAGTAATAGTCTAATAAAAATGGTTATTTTCATATGTGCAAAAATTCCAAGGACACCTATGTAATGGAATTCAATTCTTAAGATAATAATTAATGATGTTGACTTATTCAAAATACAAACATTCATTGATTAACCTGGAACAAATTATGGTTGAATATGAGTTGATAAATAAATAAACAAACTTGAGGTATGTAAATTAAGTAACACCTTCCAGACTCAACAATTCAACACATGTAGGTCCGAGGTGTAGACCAATTGGTTCATCCAAACCCCATAAGGGGGTTAGAGGTCCAAGGTTCAAATCTCAGGCCTCCCCAGATTGAAATCTTGTCCCTTTCCTGGTGCTTTTAGCGGTGTAAAAGGTTTAAAATGATTGTGGCATGGTGGTTACAGGGGCGGACTGTGCGAAGATCTGTGGTGGATTTTGGGATGGAAAACGTAGAATACTGTGGCGGCCATAAAAAACTGGACAGCCTGCCTCGAATTCGTGGTGGCTACCGATTCCACCATGTAAATTCAAAAAAAAAAAACAATTCAACACGTGTTAGTAATAAACAAATATACCTTGATATATTTCAAGGAGTATAGTCATGCTCAAGGAAACTATCCGAGGATGATGTAAATCACATTTAGTGATTTATTGTCTCAGTGACCCCATCATTAAGATGTGGGAGGTATTTAAGACCCATGAATAACCAGTGGGGTTATATCATGTAAGATGGGTTTCCATCTTCAAGGGTTTCACCTATATATCGGTCTTGGTGGACTGTATGATTTATGGTGATTTTCCTTTAATAAGGGATGAAACCTAACACTTGGTGGTGTGAGGGTTTCATATAAGCTGATCACTTCTACTTAAGAGTGGCTCTGATCAAGTCTTAATATCTCTTGAAGCTAATAGCCTTGATATCTTACAAATCTGAATGTAATGGTACACCCTTAAAGTATGACTATATATATATATATAGATATAATTTAATAGACGAGTAGTGACAACAAGGGTTTTTACATTAGGGTCTCATTTTACTTTTGAATTTGTTCCTTTTTGGATTTTAATTATATCACTTCTACCTCTAGTTCTACATTTTGCCTTTTTAGTGTGTCATCCTCCATCACCAATTGGCCAGATTGCATGGCTACACCAATTGAAATTTGCTTGGCAAGTTAGATTATCTGGTATGCATTTGTTCTACTAAGATCCAACTTTGACAATATAGTAATGGGTTTTACAAGTGCTATGGTGTGTTTAGAAGGGTCATTTGAGATTGTTTCCATAATGAGGATCACATTGCTTTCAAATTCCAACTAGAACTGCATTAGAACTAGAGATTGATAGGTATTGTCCTTCAATTATTTCTATTACTTTTTTACTTTGCTCTCCTCCTCTTATAGAGGGTCAAATATTTTTTGGGCATTTGTTTCATCAACATCATTGGCAATGCTTCAAACAAATGCCTAGACACTCTCTACGATTATATTGGTATCTAGGTTTGCTTTCTTAAGATCGATCATGGAAGTTGGCATGGATGATTCCATGGCCTATAGCAGTTGTTTGGATCATGATGTGGGTTAGTATGTATGGGATGACATGGTATATATTGAAAATTTTGTGTATATGGGAGTAAATGATGATGTAGAGGTGGACATTTTAGTTGATAGCTACACTAGTGTTTTAGCTAGTAATAAGAGTAACTATAAACAAGATTGGTTCGTAATGTAGGTAACCAAGGGTTGTGAAATGGTGACTTGGATGGAAAGAGAAGGGACAAGATGATAATTATAGGGCTAGAAGTGAGGGTTGTATTTGGAGGTGTGGTTTCTCCAAGAGAACCAATAGTCACACTAATGCATGGTGAAGGAAGTGTGATAGAAAGAGTAGGAAAAGAAGAAGGAGGAATACAAGAAGTAAAGGTAGAACAGAAGCAAGAGTAGTTGAAAATGAAATACAAGTGTTGTTGAAGGAAGTGGTGGCTATATTTTTGGCTATCACCAACTCAAGAGGAGTTCCTCCTTAGGGTATTTCCCCTCCTTGAGTTGGGGTGTTTGTTGTTATTATTGTGGTGTCACTATCAACTTCTTAAATATTTACCCATACAAGTTTTCTTCCTATTTTTGTATCCTCTTCCTAGTTGTCTTATGGGCTATAGTGGTCATGATGGTCAATGTAGTTGACACTACAAATATCATTATCTTAGTCACAAATATGGGAGATGAACTTAAAAGGGCTTCTTAGGTGCTCTCTTATCATTTTGGCCCTCTTTTTGCTCTTCATGTGTCTCCTGTCCTAGATATATGAGAATTTTTCATCAAAGGGATAATCATGCAATGGATTTTTTATCATTTAGATCTCATATCACATATTTTCTAGGCAAGGATCATCCTCCTTGAGTATCCCAATTTATTCTATACCTTAAATTCTTAATGATTAGGTTTTATGTCAAGATCAAAGTCATCCTTAATATTTGCATAACCATAGAAGTCATACTATTCTAGAGAGTTGGTGTACCAATGTTATATTTTATTTGTATACCACCCACCACTCCCCAAAGTGTTTTAGACTACATATTTAGAATGGTTTACCTTTTCAATTTTATATATCCTTTTATACATGAAGAAGGCATACAAACCCTCATCATCTAACTATTTTTTTAAGTAGCCTTATGGATTATGGTACCACACATCTTAATGTTTTCTAGTCCCTTGTCCCTTAATTTCTCTTCCACTACCATATGGAAACCCACATCCTTTGTGTAAATTTCATGATCAAATTCTTGATTAGGTAGAAGGTGGTTTTTTCTACCCCTTAAAATACATTAGATCCACATAGTCAAGTTGTCTAACATTTTCAAGGTTGAATATATAACTAGGTAGGTATGCTGACAACTTAAAGGGAATGGATAAAAATCTAAATAGTCAAATTAATGACATTTATCTCCCTAGGTAATAGTTCCTGTTAGGTGACTTCTCTAATAATTATAGGTTATATGGATCATCTTATAGTCTCGATGCATTTATCCTCATCTTCTCCATTATCACATTGTACATTGTGTCATCTCAGTGGTAATATGCCTTCTCTACTTCTAATTAAGGTAATTCTATGCAATCGACAATGAGAGTGGTTGTCCATATAGCCCTATTTGGTCTAGTTGAAGGGAAATAAATCAACCCGATTTATACAAGATGAGCAAAAATAGGTAGAAGGTGTAAGTAAATTATTTTCTTCCTTGAATTCTATGTATCTAGAATGGTCTATCACTTATGAATGTTTGGGTAGTTTTTAACTACATGGAGGGCAACATGTTCTTCATAAAATTGTGCATCTAACTTTTTTCCAATCACTACTACAATCCCAAATAATACCATCTAGACATCATATTTGAACTAGTCCAATTATAGCAAGATAATATCTATAGATTTATTTTGGTTCTTAATATGTGGGACTAATAAATTTGACCAATAGTTTTAGTCAAAGTGATAATGATAGTCTTTCTCAATTTTGGAGTTGCATGGTACCCACATGATTGTATTATCCATTGATTTTAACATCTTCCTTATGTCATTTTCTTTAATATAAAATAATTCTTCTATTTATTGAAGGGGTTTTATTCTTCATCAAATGAAATCATACTTCAACACACATGCTTCCATAAATTCTAGAGAATCCTAAAATTATGAGATCAAGTTCATCACCAAACTTGGGGTCCAAATATGACTTATGCTTCAAGAAACAATCTTAAGGTCTAAATTAAATATTTTGAAGGCTTCATTCCTCACATATCCTAGAGAGTGCTTGTATTTTCCTTCCCCTACCATCCTATATAACTCATCAAACAACTCCTTGGTTATTCAAAGAAAGAGGATGGGAGGGCTTCTTCCTTTTAATATTTTTATTTTATTTCTCTTTAAAAAGGCATTACATCATGTGTTTCTATTTGAACTACTGCTATTGGTGCTAACATAAGAGAAGAAAAAGTTTTGAAAGGTAGTGTCATGGTATTGGCCTTTGGAGTGGAAGGTGTGTCCATAAGTTTTATCTTTTTAAGCCTTTCTACCACAAAATATTGTGAAATATTACATATGTCCCAATATAAAATAGCCACAATATTAAAGGTCAAAGTAATAATATAGAATCAATACACATGGATCAATTGAAATATACTTACAATATTATTCATAAATCAACAAGTACAATCTTACGATAGTCTTTACACTTGATATAGATTTTTTAATTTTAATTTCCATAATATAGCTATACAATATAACTCTTAAAATTTTTGACTATGACCTTTGAGTTCTTATCTTACCACTTGTAAACAAAACTTCGTATATTCTACTATGAAAAATATACATATCTTGCACATCAATATATCAAATAATATAATATTCTCTAACACCCCCTTGTATTATATTATTTGATGTGAATTTATCTTGCTTTGCATAAATGATTCTAGAATATCTAAAATTTGTTTCGACTAAGTACTTTTGTAAAAATATCTGCAATTTAATTTTTAGTAGAAACATGTTTCAATTAAAAATGATGATTCTACAGATGAACCCTAATAAAATGACATTGAGCTTCAATTTGTTTTTTCTTTCATGAATAATTGGATTTTTTACTAGATTGAGTACTCCATGATTATCACAATTTATTATTACAGTTCTTTTGATTCCCATGTGTGATAATATATATTGTAACCATAGTTTTTATGGACTACATCTTTTATTGCATGATATTCAAATTTTATAGATAAAAGTGCCACTACATGTTTTTTGTTTTACCAAGATATAGAAAACATAGCCTGATGTAGACTTTCTATCATCTATAGATCCTACATAATCATAATCTAAATATCCTTGTAGGCAAAATTTGTCATCATCATTTTTATATGTTAGCCCATATTCTATAGTCTTGTTAATATATTGTAGTATTATTTTTGTAGCTTTCCAATGACTTTCTCTAGGTTCTTGCATAAACCTTGAAAGATAATTTATAGCAAAAACTATATATGGTCTAGTATTTGTTAAATATAGAAGACTACTAATTAATTGTTGATAGATAGTAGCTGAGATGAGAGGTGTTTCATCATGTCTTAACAATTGCAAACCTTGCTCCATAGGAGTGTCTTTGGATTTACAATTGTTCATCCTATATTTCTCAAGCAATGATTTTGCATATTTTGTCTATGTAATTGTAATATTATTTTTATTTTAACAAATTTCTAAACCAAGACAATAATGAAGAAGCCCCAAATTTGTCATTTCAAAATCCTTTTCTAAATCCCTTTTAACCTTGTCTATCAGAATTTTTGAGCTCCTTGTAATTACTATATCATCAATATATACAATAAGTATTATTATATCATGTCCAATCCTTTTTGTGTACAGATTTGGATTTGATAAACTTCTTTTAAAATTATGTTTTAATAGATGATTATTAATATTTATATACCATGCTCTTGGTTCTTGATTTAGATAATATAATCATTTATTTAGCTTGCAAACCTTTTGTTCTTGATATTTAATCACAAATCCTTCTAGTTGTGACATATATACCTCTTCATCAAAATCACCATTGAGAAATGCATTTTTTACATCCATTTGATGAAGTTTCCATCAATATTGTGTTGCTAAAGCACAAATTGTTCTAATTATAGTCATTGTGGTAGTTGGTACAATTTTTTCTTCATAATCTATTCCTTTTGTTTGAGTATATATTTTTACAACTAATTTGACTTTATATTTATCAAGAGAACCATTTGCCTTGTATTTTATCTTGTAGATCCATTTACATCCTACTACCTTTTTTCCTTATGGAAGATCAACCAGATTCCATGTTTTATTTTTCATTAATGTTGCATATTATGATTCCATGGCCACCTTACATTCTAGATGATTCAAAGCATTTGAATTAGTTGTAGGTTTTTTTATAGATATTATCAATCCCTTGTTTATTCTCATTAAACTAAGAGTTTTAGATATTGTAGTAGTGAGATCTAGTATTTGTTCTAGCTTTGAATCCTTAAGTGTATCTCTAAGCCATATATGTTCTTTCCTTTGAATTTTTGTATTAGTTTCTCCATTTTCAATTTGTTCATCATTTGTGTTTGATTTTGAGTCTTCACTTGATGAATCTTCTTTTGAAGAATTTAGAATAATCCCTAAATCAATCTTTTGTTCTTTAATAATATTTTTGTTTCCTTCATCAAATACTACAACTCTGCTTATATATTTTTTCTTTTTTGTAGGATCAATTATCCTATAACTTGTTGAATCATTATCATAACCAATAAATATTTCGCACATAGTTTTATCATCCAATTTAGTTCTTCTCTATTTAGGAACATGCATGTATGCCTTACATCCAAATATTTTTAGATGTTCTACTATTGGATTTTTTCTTGACCATACTTCTTTAGGAGTAATATTTTTTACTATCCTCGTAGGTGATCTATTTTATAAGTACACTATTGTTTTAAATACTTCTACCTAGTATTGATGATCAAGATACACTTACTTTAGCATATAGTGAACCATTTCCATAATTAATCTATTTCTTCTTCTTGCAACACCATTTTTTTGTGGAGAATAAGATATGGTGAGTTGTCTCTTTATTCTAATGGCTTCTAAAATAAATCAAATTCTTTGGATAAAAATTCACCTCCTCTATCCAAACGAAGATTCTTGATTCTTTTTCAACCAAAAGTTTGAATTGTTTGAAACAATTGAATTCTTGAATTTTGAATTTTATAAAATACACCCATATTTTTTTAAGTAATCATCAACAAATAGTGGAAAATATCTGTCCTCTAATACTAGAAATAGTCATTGGACCATATAAATTTGTATATACTAATTCTAATGGTTCTTGAGTTTTGTGCTAACGAATTTCAAAAGGTATTATATGATGTTTTCTTGCTAGAAATTCTATACAGACCATGGATTCCCATGAAATTTTAGGTAAAACTATGACCATTTGATGTTTATCATCTCATTTAATGAGGATGTATTTATGTATCCTAATATTTTATGTCAAATATCTCTTGTTTTAGAAATCCTTGTTGATAGAGCCATATTTGACACTATATCTAGAGTAAACAAACTATTTTTATAAGAGCCAAAAGCTATAACTCTTCCTTGTTTGATAATAAGACATGTTTTTTTACCTTTAATAGTTTTGAATTCAACTATTAGATTCTAATTCATCGGTTGAGATACTAAAATAAGATTAGTAGTCAATATAGGTACATATAGTACATTATTAATTATCCCTTTTTCATTTGACAAATTGATTAAGACATCTACTCCTTTGACCTCATAAGTCATACTATCTACTATGACAACTAATTTTTCATATTTTTTCAAAATTTATTAAACCATTGTTTATTTCCAATCATGTGTCTACTAGCTCCAGAATCAATATACCAATAATCTATAATGAGTTTATTTGAAGTAGCAAACCTTATATCTCCGAAATTTAAAAATATATTGACTTAAATATGAAATTTTGCAAATTATAAAATTTCCTAATCATTTGATGTTGAAAACCTTATAAATCCAAAATTGAATTTGCAAAATTTCAAAAACCTTCTAATATATTTTTTAATTTCAAGGTTTCTTAAAAAATTGAAAGGACTTAAAAATGAATCTTCTATAAAAAGAAATTTAAAAAATTTAAATGCCTAAAATAACCAAATAAACTAATTAATGTAGAAATCCTTATCACTCCACACTTTTCAAAAATTTCAAAAAAACTTTCCTTATAACTCCTACTAATTACTTTCTAATATTAAAATCACCTTATGACTCCTAAGCTTATAATCACCTCATATCACCTTATGACTTCTCAAATAAAGGAAATTAATTAAAATTAATATATCTAATCTTTATTTCCTCCTTAGTCAGCTCAAATGCATGTTCAACGCTGAAAATGTGTTAACCCTAATATCCATGGATGGAGCTCAATGTTCACTAAATTTGCATGTTTTTTGGATGTTTTTTGCACATTCAGTGAATATTCCTCAACTCATTTAAGCATGAAACGTTCCAAGCTATCTCTGGTGTTATAGAATTTTTTTTACCTTTTGAAATGCATTACATCTATCGTTGAATACATTACTACTTTAAGTAATGTTCTTAGGTATTATACATGTTGTTTATCTCCTTTTCACTATTGCTTGTGTTTGCTTGACTCCTCCTTATTGCTCTAGCTTCTATTGGATATTTACTTGACTCCTATTTGTTGCTCTAGCTTTCTAATTCATTCTCAATTGTTCTCTAGGATCCACTTAGTTGATCTTCAATTTGCTTTTGTCTATGGTTCCCTTCACCTTCTTGAAAATGCACAGTTTGATTGTTGGTATTTTTTCTTAGATCACTTATCAGTGCTCCAGTCTCTATCTAGTGTTTTATCACTTCTTGTTGCTCAAATCACTTGCTAGTGATCTAGTCTCAAATAGATGTTCAATCAACTCATTGGTGTTTAGTCCATGTGCTGGTGAACAAGCTTCATGTTGGCACTTGTTGGTGCACAAGACTCACATTTAAGAATAAGCCACTTGATAGTGCTTAGGCCTTTCATTGAAGGTCGTATGACAATCTTTATTTTCCTTCATAGCTATAAAATGATTTTCACCTTAGGTGAGCTACTTTTTTCTTTTTTATGAAGCTATCGTTGTGAGTTTTAGTTTTTGTCCTTATCTAGTTTTTGGTCGAATTATTTTAGTGCTTCTATATTAGCACTAATTCATATATTTCAATGCTTAATCCTCCTATCTGCACTTGTCTTAAAAATAACAATTCATCAAATATTAGTGCTCTCAATCTTGAGGGTGCTTACCTTAGAGTAAATTTACTTATTCACTGATGTAGTGAATATATTCTTTTCTTATAATGCGTTTCCTCTATTTATCCTTTGATTTTTTTAATTTTTTTGAGCCTCTGCTTAGATTATCCTTTATCTTAGTAGATATGTACTTCTTCTCTATGTTGTTCTATTCTTTTCAAAAACTTTAGAAGTCAAATTTCTTCTCTATCTTTTGTAGGAAGCTTCTCAAACTTCTAAGATATAATATTCAATGTCTTAGGTCGCACCTAAGAAAAAAATGTGATTATCCTCCTTACTAGAGAACCAAATATCAATGTTAGGGTGGCTTTTCAAATCCTTGAATGACCAACTATCTCTTGAGTTGGTTCTGCCTCAATCTTCAATAATGATTCTCCTCTTTCTCTAGGGAATCCAAAATATTAATGTCGTGGTGGCTCTATCCTTTAAATGATCAACTATCTTGAGTTGATTCACCTTCAATCTTCAATCTCAAACATTTTAAATTTTAATATCCAACTTTTCTCTAAGTTTATTTCCAATCAATATAAAGCGTCCAACTTTTCTCTTAAGTTGACATTTTCTAACAATATACTTGAGTCCTAGTCTTCACTATTTTTCCTTCAACCAAGTGAAAAGATACTAGCCTACTCTACTTAATAATACATTTAAAAATTAGATTCCAAGTCTTCATTCCCTAAAAAGTGAACAAAATCTAAATTAACTTTATCAAAATGGACAAAATTAAATCTTGAAAAATGGTGGCTAATAAAATAAAATTTATAAAACTTGACAGAGTTAAGTTGTAGCTCTAATACCATTTTTAGATTTTTAAGTCTTTCTACCACAAAATATTACACAGGTCCCAATATAAAATAGCCACAATATCAAATGTTAAAGTAATAATGCAAAATCAATATACATAGATCAATTAAAATATACTTGCATTATTAATTACAAATAAATAAGTACAAACTTATGAGAGTCTTTACACTTGATACAAATTTTTGGATTTTGATCTCCATAATATAGTTATACAAGATAACTCTTCAAATTCTTGACTGTGACCTCTGAATTATTATCTTGCTACTTGTATAAAAAACTCTCAATCTTCCATTATGACAAATGTACATATGTTGCACAATAATATATCAAATAATGTAATATTCTCTAACAATAATGACTAAAGGAAGATGTTGGATGATTTTTAGAGAATGGAAAAAATTGCTATGTTTGGGTATAGGGAGAGATTCACTCAACCTAGAGAGTGATTCACTTGAGAATAGAAGTGACTCACTCATTTGAAGGAAGATAGAAATTTTTTAATTTTTTGAGACAATTATCTTGGGAAGTCAACTGATTCACTTATGTAGTCAAGTGATTTGTTTATGTAGTCAAGCAATTCACTTGTGTAGTTTACCAATCTACTTACCTAGACTAGAAAATTGCTAGGGCTCAATTTAGGCAAATTTTGCTTTAGCAAATTAATAGTTTTTTGAATTAGGTGATTCACTTGGTAATGGTGTTAATTCACTTATTCAAGCATAGTTTAGTAAAAATTTAGTTTGGTGGATGTTCCACTTAGTTTTGAATGAGTGTATTACTCTCTATTGGAGACTTAAAAATTTTTGCTCCTCAAGTATTGATCCGCCCTCTCAAACCAAATTTTCTTAATATGGGGTTAGCTTAGCATAGAAACCCTATGGGTTTTAATCTAACCAATGTTGGAAATATGATATAAGTGCAAATGGCATGTGAGGGGGTAGTTTGTCCAAGGTGTCAATGGTGAAGAATAATTTGCCTAAGTGGAGACCACATGGAGCAAATCAATGTTGGGGTATGAACTAGGAAATAGGCATGAGTTGTTTATCAAGTGGCCTAATAAACTATGGATGCAAAGTGGGTCATTTAAAATCCATATGGATCTAGCATGGAGGATGAGTAGAAGTGGTAATATTATATTGAGTGTTCGGTTAGCTTTGGTTCTTTCTATGTGTAGTCTAAATGAGAGGGGATGAAGATTGAGATGGGTTTTACATAGGTCCTGGATTGCCTATGCCTAACCATTAATGCATTGAGTTGGTAGGTAGAATTCGAACAAGTGAATTCTCCCATCCAATTAATGACTTATCATGTGAAGCATTGATAAGAAATTCACTTGCCTCATCAAGCAAATCACTCGATGAGATGAGTGGTTTAATGCCTTCTCTCCTTAGGTATTTTTTGTAAATAATAATGGTAAAATAAAGGAACAAAAAAATAGAAGTAAGAAAAATAAAAGTAAGGGAAAATAGAGGAAAGAAATGATAAGAACTAAAAAAATCAAATATCAAGACAAAGAGGGATTATATAAATATTTATATTTCATATTTTGAAAGTAAATTTTTTATTAGATGGGTCAGAGCTACTACCCGTTTACTATTTGGTAGTGGCCTCTCATCGATTGTAGAGAGCTTGTAGGTATTCAAACCCATGATCTGAAGAATTTGATATAGTTCACTTCAAAGGGAATCCAATTTTTGATGGCCCTTTAGTTTAGCTCTATCCTTATACCAATTGAATACTAAGTTGAGTTCCTTGTAAACCATCTTAGTAGACTACTTCTCAAACCACATTTTAGTCACTTCTTGATGTTTTATCATCCTTTTAAATATTTTTCTCTTTCTTCTTCCATGGCTAGTAGGGCATTCAGTTATGCTTGCATTGGTTTGATATGATTATTCAATATCCAATAACTATGAAATTTGGAGGAAAGGGAGATTTAGATTTACTAGTATCATTGCCTCTTTTCCAAATAATAGTTTGTAAGGGGATGCATCTAGGATATCTAATATGTGAGAATCATTATAAATTTTTATCCTAGATTCCATTGTCAATTGTTCATGAATTTGATTTATTAACTCCAAAGCATCTACCTCTATTTTGTTTAACATAGCAAGCTTATTATTGGTGTATGGAGAAATTAACTCAAATTCTTTGTCCACCACAAATGACATTTGATCATTAATCACATCCAAATCCAACATACCATTATGCAAACTCTTACCTGAATTTCGAATGGTTGAACAAAAAGGTTGAGATTCTACCTTTTGTACATTTTTATTTACCAAATCTTGGTGAGCCTTTGTAACTTCTTTTCTTCATGGGCTTCATCATCATCATCATGTATTCCATATTCACCAATGACATATTTTTCAAACACGCCAAAATTAGGCACCCAATCAAAAATATGTTCATCCTTTTCAAATCATAAGTCTTGTCTATCAAGGGATGTGTCAAATAACATATCTCCCTGATCAACCACTTGATTTATTTTAAATAAAGCAAAATTTTCATTTATATCATCAATGATATCAAATCCAAACCATTCAAATTCTAGAATTTTCTCTATTTGAGGTAGCATAGTTATTATAGGATCCTTAGGTGAAACAATGCTTTCAATTTCTTGCACCTCAAATGGGAACAAAGTGAGTGATTCCCCTTCTTCATCCACAACAAATGGATCATAAGAAACATTTACCATTTTTTTCTTTTCTCTTTTGGAAAGGTGTTCAATAAACTCATATTCAAAATAATTGAGTCTTGGAACCTTTTCTATTTCTATAAATGGCTTTCCATCTTCTAGTTGTACATGGGTCACAAAATATTCATGTGAGATGGAGGTTTTAGTGTCCTACGTATCAAGTGCAATAGATATTTCATCAGTAGGAATGTGAGAAGCCAATGATTCCTCATATCTTTCCAGATCATTATAATAATTATCTTCCTGAAATATTTTATGAGATTTCATTTCTTCCTGGTCATTATTTTGAGGATGTTGAAGGTTTTGATCATCAATTTTAATCATCTCATTAAAATTTATGGAGGGTCCTAATTTGTCATATGTTTCAAAACTAGTCCACTCTAGGACCCATCCACTATCTAAAAGAATATAAATTTTATCATCTTCGACCTTTATCTCATGAGGATGATTTGTAGAATTATCAATATATGCATCTTGAGGCATTTGCTCTTGTAATTGAGCGATGTTTCTCTTAAGATATAGAACTAGCCTTTGCAACTTGTCCTGCATATTAGGTGAATTGAGTGCTTCATTAGAAAGAGTGGCAAATTCCTCCCATTTATTCCACCAAAAATAATCATCTTCTAAAACTAGGGTGTGACACTCAACCACTTCTTCACCATCTTTAAATTCAATAATAGATTGCTTTTCAACCTCACCTTCATCTACTTTTGAGGGATCAATTATTTCTAAAAGTGGATCAATTATTACATTTAGCTTTCTATGATTCTCCCAATCCTCCCTTGTAAATAATGACTCTAAGCCTTGGTCATCATTTGGAACATATTGGCCTTCTAGATCATTTGCTTCAACTATTTCATTCAATTCTATGGAAGGTCCCAACCTATTTCATATTTCAATGCTAGTTAGATCTAGGACTCCTCCATTGTCTGAAGACTCATGCATTTCTATATTTTTATGGGCTTGTTTACCGTAATCCTCATTGGTGGATATTGGCTATGAAACTTGCACCTCCTCTTGGACAATATCTAAGGTGGTTGTGACATTTGTACACTCAACTTTATCCCATTGATTTCTCACATTAGAAATCATTTGATTCAAGGGTTCTAGATTGGATGGTTGGTGTTGGTTGGAACCCATTGTTCAAATTCAGAGAATGTAATTGCGTTTGAAGATTTATAATATTAGCTTTGTTTTTCCCTTCAAATATTTTTTCTAGGGTTTCCAAGATTCTATAGATGTTCCTACTAAATTGATGTAAGGTTGTATTTCATTTGTAATGGAAAAAGTTATTATCATTAATTCTTTTGCATCATTCTCTTCAAACTTTTGAATCTTTGTGTCACTTTAATTAAGTTTAGGAGTTATTCCTTTGAAAATTTTCCAAAGCTTCTCAACTATTAAAATTGCTCTCACTTTATTTTCCATGAGAAATAATTTGGATCTTTAAGTAGTTGAGATTCTATAAGAATGAATTTATTTGTTGTCATGATGATCCTTATATCTCCCTAGTGTATGAAATTATTTTGATAGAGACCTTTTAAAAATTAGGTTTTGTAGAATTCCTTATGTCTCCCTAGTGATTAGAGTAAGTTATAAGCTTAATAAAGTGCTTAGTAAATAATATTTCACTTTTGAGTTGATTTTGTAATGTTTTGTAAATCAACTTCTATTTCACCTTATCTCTCCTAATGAACTATGCACTTAATTTGAAGTTCTCTATGGTTGGATTTATTTTACCTCTTTAGTATGAATATGAGACAAGTGTAAGTATATAATTCCAACTTCCTTAAGTAAATGAATAACTTCCTTTTATATCCCTTTATGTTTCTAAATTCCAATAATATATTTTTGGTGTAGTAAACCTTATAACTCCCTAATTTGGAATATTAAAAAACAATAATAATAGTATTTGCAAATTTAATATTTCTAATTTACTAAGGTTGACAACCTTATATCTCCTACTTGATGATTTGCAAATATCTATAATTTCTTCTACCTTTGTTAGGATATCTTCCTTGCTTTCTAAGGTTGTTATTTTAATAATTGTAATCAACCTTATGCTTAACACCTTATAACTCCAATTTTTAGAAAGCAAATAATTAAATAATATACTTATCTTCCTTCAACATAGGTGGCTTGGCTGGCAGTGAGTATTCTGAGATAGGACACTCTCACTGGACGATGGTAATGTAACCGATTTTGTTCTTCCTTGACGGCTATGATGTAGGCAATTTTGCTCTCCCTTGACCATGGTGATTTGAATGGTTTAGCTCTCTCTTGACGGTGGTTATAAGATTTTACTGGATGCTAGTATGATCTTTTCCACCCAAAAATTAAACACCTAATAGGCGCTAGAATTGTTGATTGATTATAGACTTTTAGTGGACATCCTTTGACTCCTCAGCTTTGGGATTCCAATGTGTCTTCACTATAATGCGACTGACTTCAATATCCTTTCCTTCGAATTTGCTTACAATTGCTTACATGTGCTTGGAATTCATCATAATTTCTTGGACTTGGGTGTTTATGTAGCTTCTATTCTCCTTATACTTGCATCCACGTGTTACTGTGATATTGTGAGGCATTATAGTAACGCTTTGGTCTTTGAGTAACACTCTTTTCTTCTTTAACTAGTTGGCAATGATGATTATGCTCGTAATGATGCCTTTCAAACATCTAAAACTTAGATGTTATCTTGAGTGTTTTCCTTTGTGAGTGTTATCAAATGCTCTATTGTATATGACAAGTGGTGGCCTTCTCAATTACATGTATGATATCTTCCAACATCTATTGAGCTTTATAAAACTCCTTTAACAATGAGTAGATAGCTATTTTTCCTTGCTCTCAACACTTTCTTAAAGTGAAAGAAATGTGCTTCCTTTCACAGCATTGGCTTTGGTTTGATGAGATCGATTCTATGGTGCTACTCTTGGCTAGTGACTTTGCCATGATAATGCACCTCTTATGTTATCTAGACATCCTCTTCTCTTTATTGTATCATTTTGTAATGACTGCACTAATATATTGTCCTCTCATAGGTTCAATGCTTGTAGATGTCAATGTTGTGGATGATAGGACACCATAATATGCACTAGATGTTGAGCCCTAGGATGGCTCTTTGCTATAGCACTCTTGAGCCCTTTTTTGGCTCATATCTTATATGTTATCTACCTGGTACTTGCGACTTGTATATGATAGACTTTGAGCCTCTTTCAAATGGCTTTGGCTAATGCTTCTTGTAGACAAGAGCTATGTATACTTAGTCTCTCCCTTTGATGTAATATGGGGAGGTAATTTTGGTGCTTACATAAAAATCTATAAACCTTTAATTACACCTTTAATATGAGATACTTCAAGTCTTATTTCATAGCTCCTTCTTTGCTTTTAATGGTTGCCTTCTTCTCCAATCCTTGGAGGAATTTTGATATGCTTGGTGGATTCTATAGGCCTCAATAATTTGTAGTTATTGAGTACTAAATAGTGTCTTTAGACACATTGATATTTTTAGATTTTGTGCTCTTTGGTTTTCTCCTCAAGTTAATAACCAATGCACATAATGATATTTAAGAGTAAATAAGTTAAACAATCTAGAATAGTGCAATAGTAGTCTCACCTTATTGCTCCTTCAATGCACTAATAATAATAACTCTTAAAGAATGTACTAATAATTTCTACAACTCTTCTTAAGAGTAATTATAAAGAACTCCTAAAAGTAATATGTAGTATGCACTACAATCAATGTTGTAGGATGTAGTCTTCTTTATTATTAGATAGACAAGAGGTAGATGATATTTTTCTTTCTGTCAAAAATGTATCTAACTCTTATTTAATTGTGCAGGTAATATCCTTAAAAATAAATTCCTTTTGCACTCCTTGAAGACTATAATGCAACCTTCTCTTTTTGCAACTTCTAAAGAATTAAAATGGTGCTTAATAGAACTGAATAATAACCCAATTATAGTTTTGTCCTAGTCCTTAAGCATTTTCTAGATCCTCCAATGGCTGACTATGGCTGCAGATGATCTCCTTGGGGTGGGAGGTCTCTTTTCCACTTTTTTACCCCTATCCTCATCATTTTTTGGGTTTCCTCCTTGTGCTTCTAGATTGTGATATCCCTGGGTCCTTCTGTGTCTCTTCTACTCTTCAAGACTTTCCTGGGACTATCCCTGTGCCCATTTTTTGTGTTTTAAGGATCTTTCCCTTCTGCTCTTTGGTTGTCCCAATTTTTTGTAGGTTTCCTTCATGGTGTGGCTCAGCTTTGTCCTTGTTCCTTGGCACTTCATGGATCCTTCTCTCTTGGTTGTCCCTGGTTTCAGATGATTTCCTTAGGGTGGGAGGTCACTTCTTCACTTTTTTACCCTTTTCCAGCCACTTCGAGGGTTTTCTTCATGTGTCTATGTTCAAGGACATCCCTAGGTCCCTCAAATTTTTTGTGATGCTTTTATGATGAATTTTCTTGTAAATCTCTTCTTAGTGTTGGTTTTGATGGTTCTTCAGGTGCGGCCAATGCGGGATGATGTTTTTCTTTGAGTGCAAGAGGATTTTTTGTCCTGTGGAAATCCTCAATCTTGTTACTCCATTTTCCAGGCCCTATGCAGAATGCTATTTTTGGTCCTACTTTTCAACATTCCTACTTTCCTCTCTATGCATCTTGTTTCATCTCGATGGTTTCTCCGCTCCTTCAACCTTCATGGGGGGTTTTTCGTTCGATGGTTTTAAGCCTTGTGCTAGCCTGCTGGATTTTTCTCTACATCCTCTTGTTGTGTCCCAAGGCATCCTTTGGTGGGAATATTTTCCTCTACATTTCTCACTTTTTTCAAATTTAAATTTTTAAATTTTAGTGTTGGACTGGATGGCCCTTTTTCAATTTAGTTTTGTGCGGGTTACCCTATTTAATTTTCCTTGCACATGTTTTTTAGGTGAGATAGCCCTGATCCTCTTCTCCATCCTTTTTGTACAAGATGTATGGATGATTAGGGCAGGGTGGCCCTACTTTAGTTTTCAATTTTAAAAAAAAATCCTGTCCTTTAAGGTTATCCTTTAGTTTGTCCTATAAGGCTATCCTTAAGTCTATCCTAAAAGATAATCCTTTTGTCTTTCCTTTGGATTTTTTGTTGTCTTTTTCTGTGGCCTTGTTGTTAAACTCTTTTGACTTGTTGTAATCAGGTTTTGGGACCCTTGATAAAAACCCACTTTAATTTTAACCGATAAAAAAAATGAACCTATTTGCACTCAAGTTTCTTACCTTAATGATCATTGTAGATGAAATATTGCAGGTGATTAGATTCACCTTATTGTTACCCTTTTACTGGATGAATATGCAACTATTCTTGGTTGTCTCGAATAGCTTCTTAACTTACCAATTTGCAGTTTAGTAACTCCTCTATCTTTTTTCCCTTTAATGTAGGTGACTCCTATTAGCCTCCAGGATAAACTCTGAAACTCCTAAAGTTTTACAGGTAATAATGCTATCTTAATTGTTGGCCTTTCATAGATAATTTTTGCACCAAAATGTTGTTCTTAAAACTCATAAATTTTGTGGGGAGTTCCCCCAAATAGTAGCTAATTTTTCCTTCAAGAACCATTTTAGTATTTTGCTATAGATTTAGAAAACCTCTATCTTTGGATGAGCCTTTTAGCCTTCAAAGGTAATCTTCAAATATTTTTGGTTTGGTAGTAATATCTAGTTCCTTTCTCTTTGTAAAATTTTGAATTCAATCCAGGCCTTCTTCTCATGAATTTAAATATCTTGAGGTCTCCAGCATTCTCCTTCAGGATTTGGCACTCCTTGCCAAATTCTTCTTCTTTTGGATTTTTTTATCAAATGGCAACAATTATCCAAAATTCTGCTCTATCAGTAAATCCTCCTTGCTGGTAGATTTCTCCAATGATTTCTCCTAGAAACTCATTTAATGGCCTAGAAACTCGTTTAATGGCCTTCTTTTAATCTCCCTTAATGAGGCTCACCAAGCCTCCTCCTTATTTCTCCTTGAGACCTCAGCAAGATCTTCAATATTGTAGCTCTTATGGTCTTCCAAATGAGTCCTTTACTTCAACATTCTACTAAGAAAGTATTGATAATGAGATCTTCTTCTCGGATATCTAAAATTTGTTGCTTTTGGATTTTGGAATAGGACCTTGTTGGTCCTACTCTTCTACAATTTACAGGTTTTAATGGAGATCACCAGCCTCCAATCTTACAAAATTAGGGATTATAACTGGACCTACTAAGGGTCTCTTCAGCTTCTTCAGGGTGAAGTCTTCAATTTGCATTGGAGATCACCAATCACCTATCTTCACTAGGACTCTTCACCAGAGTCTTCTTCTCTACCTTGAGTTTGTAACAAGGCTCCTATGGATTTTTTTACTTTTACACTCTGTAGGTTTTAATCTTGAATAGAGATCACCAATATCCTATCTCCTTCTTGACCCATCTATGGATTCCCTTCTTCCTTGAGTTTGTAATGAGGCTACTATGGCCTTTTCTTCACTTCTGTAATCTACAAGTTTTTAGCTCTTGTAATGGGATATTTTTTAGGTCTTTGAAATATTTAGTCTTCTACTTGTTGTTGCAAGTGCTGGAATTATTCTAAGAAGACATTCTTCCAAGATATCTTGTAGGAAGCTTCCCAACATTTTTGAATCTCCTTTTCTTACAACAAGATATTAGAAACTAGAATGGAATAATTTATAATTTTGGAGATAATAACCTTCACTAGTTGATTTATCAATCTAGTGGAATTTATGCTAAGTCCTAGTCTTCACAAGTTTTTTTGCAACCTTGTGGAAAGACTCTAGCCAAATGTAATCTCAAAAATTTTGTAAATGAGATTTCTAGATTTCTCTTAATATCACTTGTGGCTCTCCCTATTTCCTATTTGATCTACCATGTGCTCTGATACCATTGTTAGCTTTTGATAAGAGGTAGTACAACCACGGGATGAGAGATAACTACTCTGATATAACTATAAATCTAATGGTACAATAATATGCAAGAAAATAAAAAAATTAACATATGCAAATAACTCAAAAATATGCCATTAATGAGAGTGAAGAAAATAGTACAATGTTATATAATGGAGGACATGAACACTCCATGAAAATATATGAAATAACTACATTGTACCTGACTACATCTACTACATACTATATACTTACTATATCACTCTCCCTCTCTCTCACACTCTATCTCTATCTGAATTAATACCTATGAGACCTTTATATAGAAATATAGATTGCTTGGCCTTTACTCTCCCTAGGACACATGTACATGTGGACTACATGCACATTGACACTTGTGAATTTCTTATAATACTTGAAGCAACTAACTGACTTTACTCTGAAGTAAACTCCTAATATAGATATTTACCAAAGGTGGTACATTTACATGACCCAAATGATGTAATATACTCTAACACTACAATATTATCTTAATATTTCATATTGTCTTTATAGGGGCCATAAATGTTCACCACTATCACTATTTCTTTAAGTTCTACCAAAAAGAATTCAACCCCTACTCCTAAGCCAAGCAATGCAAATTTGATTAGCCTATAATAATTTTCCTTCCACCCTATGGCCACTCCTCATGATGCCCCCACATAATTAACGGCTATAAAATCCCATCCTTTAAGAAATTTACTAAGACCTTTCATCACTTTTATAGCTAACCCTTTTGTCTCTTGAATTAGTGGAATCTCCAGGTTATGAATTTCTACTAGCCCACATAGAGCAATTTCTTTGCTAAGTTGCCCATTCCTCGGATATTAAAAGAGATAACTTTAATTGATTAGTTACATTTGGGATCATTCCTACTCTAAGTATCCTATTTAATAATGATTGTTTACCTTGTTGAACTTCATGGAGGGCTTTATTCATAGCCAATGAAATAAAATATATTCTTTTCCTCCCACCAACAAGATTCCTTACCTCCATGTCTTTATTAAGGCCTCCCCAAACTCCTCCTTCCCTTAGTCCTATTCTTCCTTTTAGGGATCATAGGGGATACCTGTGGGTTTATGGGGACACAAAACCTTCCTAAAAATAAGAAAAAAGATATGGTAAAGCAAATTCAAAGTGGTTTACCTATAAAGCATTATTGATAGGAAGCATTTGAACGATTAAAAGTGAGGTAACTATCACTCGTCTAGTAAATTCTTCCCATGTATAGAACGAGACTTTATTGGCTATAAAATATTTTATAGGATATGGATTGACCAAGGAGTTAAAAATGAAGTAAAAGAGTCCTAAGGAAATAGAATGGACATAGGGATGCAAAAAAATAAGTTAAGAGAGTGGACAACAAAAGCTAGGAGAGATGGAAATGAAGTAGATAAAAAGAGAAATAGAATGATATGAAGTAGAAGAAGCAAAATAGGAAATAAGAGTTAGGTGGGAGGAAGAAATAAAGGAAGATAGAATACCATGAGAGACTTCAAAGGTAGAAAAAGAAAGGGAGGCTGATTGTGTGGCTAGATTTTGGTTGATACGAACTAGAGAGGAAGAAGTAAGATGAGTAAGTCATATAGGAATGAAAGAGAAAATAATTCTAAGAGAAGTTGAAGAAGTTGGATATGATCTAGGAGAGAGGCCAAGGAACAAGACTTTAAAAAAATTGCAGAGGAAGAGGCAGATAGGAAAATATACCAACAGGTTCCAGGAAAAAAGAAGAGAGATATGTAGGCCTGATATGGAAGGTAAGATAAAGAAAAGATATAGCTTAAATAGCTTTTCCATATCCAATATTTTGGATAGAAATTCCATATTTGGATATGGTTGTACAAGAATATTAATAATAAAATTGTGTTCAAATTTCCAAGCTACTGTATGTTATATGAATGGTGCATGTTTTAGAATATTATAGTTGTATTTTAAAAGGTCTTATGTGTGCAGGAAAATTAGCTTTAGCCATAGTTGTAGAGGTGAAAATAGAGTGAGGTTGTTGTTTGAGCCAGATAATCGGTTGATGTGTAGAGGATTATTCAGAAGAAGAAAATAATAGATCGTTCAACTATTTTGTTGGCCATCCCAAATATCCATCCAAAAAAAATTAAACCATATGATGGAAAGACACACATTCAAATTGAAGCAATCATTCAACTAAAATTAACAATTGTTTTCATCCTTCAAATGAATGCATTAATCATTCTATTGATAAAAAATATTGATTGTTCAACCCAAGGCAAGGTCATAAAATCCCATAGGTCATTCAATAAGAAACTACACAAACCAAAAACCATTGGACGATCATTATAGGAAGTTTTTTTTAATTATTATATGAATGGAGTTGTACAATCTATCCATCATACGAGGATTGTAAACCATACAAGTAGGAAGAAGCAATTATTTGAGGCAACAATCATACAAGGATTGATCATAAATACAAGGAGTCATTTAGAATACAAGTATTATACAAAGTTTGTAACTGTACAACACATAAGCCCTTATTATACAAAGTAAAATTATGGGTCATACAATAATGGTCATCATATGATAGCAAGGGCATTATAGTATAGAGGAGTGGCAGTTTTCTACTACATCATTTTGATATTAGAGCTAGAAAATCTCTAATGTATAGTACATGCAAAAGGAATGATGTCACAATAGGGACTAAGAAGACCACAAGGTCCTTGAGCCATAAATATAGCTAAAATGATGATATGAATCATCACCAAGTTAGATTTCCTTCAAAATACCAAAGAAGCGGTGTTCAAGTAGACGATATAAATGATAGTAAATAGGAGGAAGTGGGTCAACCAAAAGTTTACAATGAAGAACAAGAAGGAAATCCTAAAGAGAGAATAATTTAGGTAATTTCTAATATGTCTAGGAAGCCAAATTTAGAAACCTCATCAAATAATAGAATTTTAAACCCTAAGGAACTCATTTATTAGATTGCAAAGATGGATAAATATTTTGATTCTGAATCAATAGAAGATCCTAAGAAGGTGAAGTTTGCTTGTACAAAATTGAAGGTGTATGCCTTGTTGTGGTGGAACCATGTTCAAATTCAAAGACAAATAAAGAGAAAAGAAAATATTAATACATGGGAGACAATAGTCATAAAATTGAAGGTCAAATTCCTCCCATTATATTACCCAATAGAATTGTTTAGAAGACTTCAAAACCTCAAGCAAAAAGAGTTGGGAGTGAAGGAGTATATGAAGAAATTATATAAGTTGACCATCATAGCTGTTCATATTAAAGATGATAAGGAGAATGTGGCAAGATATATAAATGCACTAAGATTTTCCATACAAGATGAAGTTAGGATGCTTAAAATTAGGACAATTGAAGAAGCATGTCAATTTGGGATCAAGGCATTAGAGAAATTGGCTTGTAAGCAATAGAATAATTCCAGAGGAAGAGGATTATCCTCTCGAGCAAGAGCCCAACCAAATAATGGTAGAGGATAGCATTTGCAAGAAGGAAAAGCTAGTACTTTTCATAGTGATTCCAATTAAAGTGCTTAGGAAAAGGGTGAATTGTTAATAGGATGATGTGGATTTGGAAGAGGTAGAGGACATGGTTTTATTAAAATGTATTATAGATGTAGAGAAGTTGAATTGGCCTAAACCACAACATATTGGTGGGTGTGGAAGGGAATCCCATAACAAAGTTATACAAGTAGATGAAGATAGTATTACTTCACCAAAGCACACGGAAGAACTCAAACAAGGAGAATATCTTATGATAGAAAGGATATTATTAAAACCTGCAAATGATGTGAATGAAGCTGAGCAAAGAAGGAACCTATTTAGGATAATTTTTAAATCAATGAGAAAATATTGCAACGTGATTATGGATAGTGGAATCAAAGATAACTTGGTGTCAACATAATTGATGGAGAAACTTGGGTTGAAGAACATTGAATACCCAAATCTATATAAGGTGTTATTATTGCAAAAGGGGTATTGTAATAGCCCATCTTGGTAGGGCACTCCCTTGTTGTTTGATTTATGTATTGATGCATTGATAATTAATGCATGATCCTATTTTATCCTAACAAGATGAGTTGATAATTCTACTTTATGCTTTCTAGAGTTGAATTATGATATTTATAGAATATGGTATTGGTGATGAATTTTGTGGTTGTAGAACTAGGTACTCTCATGGGTGGATTGGTATGGAACAACCATCGAAGTTGAGAGAAGTGTGAAATGGAAAATGATGGATCTTCAGCCTGATAGTCCACAAGGGTAAAACAATCATGTAGAAGCATTTGCATGTGTGTATGTGTGATTAAATGTATCATTGGGTAATGAGGTTACAATAAGGAAAAATAGCCCTTACCCCTGTGCTTAGGGGGTCCTTCATTGGTGGTTGATAACCTTGTGTTTATCATAATGCTTCCTGCTTAGGGAATAGTAATATTTGTGTGTATTCTTGCTTATTATTGACTTCATTTTTAGTCTGGGCAAGGACAACTTTTAACAAGAGCCCTAGTGTTGCTTAGGCTCTTAATTTAACATTAGGATGCATTAATTCATATGTTTCGAAGTATAAAACCTAATTGGTTAATTAATTGACAAGTAAAATATTAATAATAGTTTTAGTCTTTTTAATATTAAAAATATTAAATCTCTAATTTTAATAATTAATATTAGCATTAGACAAGAGAAATTAGTAATAGTATTAATTAATTTAATACTATAAACTAAGTAAATAAATTCATTACTAATACCTTTGTTTAAAGAAAAAGAGTATTAGTTAATTAACATTAATCTTATTATGTAATGCTTTATTAAAAGTGTTCAGTTAATAATTAGTTATTTTTAAAAGGATTAAAGTCCATAGGTTCTTTTTATAACGTAATGGGAGCATTGAGCATGGAGTGTTGGATATTATAACATAACAGTTGGAGTGTTGAGCGTTAGAAATTATAACATCGGGAGGATTGAAATTATCACTATTTGAGGCCACAAGCTATTAGGGTTATGGGATGACTAGAAATATTGGGAGGTTGATGGATCTGGGAGATTGTAGAGGAATTTGGATTACAGTAGTCGAGGTAGATTCTAAATTTTGGCCTCTTTTTCTTACTTCCTCTTGGTTTATTTTTCTCCTTAAATCGATCCTATTGCTTGTTGTATTTTGTTTATTTTGGAGAATGTGTTTATGAACACATTATAAATACCTTCTTGGATGTTGATGTTTTGGGTAAGTCTTAGAGCTTTGGTCACCACTACCGCTTAAGTTCAGTTGAAACAATATTTTACCATTAGAGATTTACTCAGTTCTTCTTTGCAAGTTAATTTAACCGAGATAATAGCCTTTGGCTTATCTTTTTCTTCCATTTGATCCTTCAAGTTTAATTTATGTTCACTCCAGATCCTTGTAACAATATTTTTTCATATTTCATCTGTGAGTCTAGTTTTGGGAGCTTAAGTGAAGCTTTAGAGGAACCATAGAGTCTTCCACCAGGACCTATTTTTTTAATAGTGTAGATGACTCTTTAAAAATATGAGCCATGTGATGCATGGTATTTTTTAATCTTAGAAGAATTGAAGACTTGTGCATTTTTTTATGGGAAATAAATCAAGTTGATTAAATAATCATTTTTATTTCATTAATTATGCATTTAGTTAATAGTTTTATTAATATTTATTTAAAAGTCAAATTCTATTAATAATAAGAGGATGAAGGCTTATGGATTTTCTTAATATTGATTGAAAAATGTGTTAGTTTATTAAATAATATTAAATATTATATTTGGTCTTTTAGAAGAGCATTTATACTCATTTTTATAAGGAAGTTTTGGAAACTTAAAAATTGGAATTATTGAATTTGCTAATAGTTCCTTTCTTTAAGAATGATTACTTATTATTTTTACTTAGGTAATGAATAGTAAGTAATTTAAGAGGATAGGATTTGCAGGTTAATAGCACTTATTATTTTTAACAACACTATTAATATGTTTAAATAAGTCATTTCTTTAGATTGATAGGGTTAAGCTATTAATCTAATATCAATAGAAGACTGTAGATCTTTATATTTTAATGTTGATAAAATAATATGATTTTTTAATTAATTAACATGATTCAAGTCTTTTTAAATTAAGAGTTTTACTATGTCATAGGGTTAAATTATATATTAATAAAATATTGAAGACCATGTCATATTAATATTGATTGACTAATGTGTTGTTTTATTAATTCATTATAGTTGGGTTTATTAGGAGAGTAATAAACCCATGATATAAAAGAATATTGTAAGATTTATGAGCAGAGAAAGTGTATTGAAAATTAATACTATAGCTAAGAAACAATGGAATTAATTTTTGTATTCGAAGGTTGAGGAGTAAATCTATCCAAGGGAATAGTTGTGGCTTGAATAAACAAAGAGCTATAGTTGAGTGAGAGAAGTATGGGCTTCTCTTGTTCATAATTAATAAGCTCTGGAAAAATTTTTGGTGTCTATTTTTGGAACTGAGTTATTGTATTCTTGTTGAATGTTTTACTTGCATAATGTATGTTAGGCTTACATTTTCATTCAAAGAGTTGTCATGATTCATATAATTATGTTCAAAAGCTCGTAGGAGAAGACCTATTAAATAGAATACTTTGAGAAAGAAGATGTGACTAATGATAATTATGTACTATTGTATTAAAATATTTTATTTAGAAATGAGAAATACTTAAAATATTTCATGTGTAGAAGTTATGCTATGCAATGATTATGAAGAAAGAATGGATATCCTTGTAATAATTCTTGGTGTATTGTCATAAATTTTATTGTAAAAGATGAAATATGAATTATTGTTTTTTTTTATATTAAGTACCTTTGGAAAAGGTTTGTAGTTATCAAGATAAATTGTGTTTATTGAAGAAGATGATGGAATAATAGGGAAAGTAATTAATCGGGTTATGATATTTCTAGATGTTGCTTTACTTCCTTTCTTTTAAATAAAGGAAATACCTAATTTTCTAGTGTTATATTGAAATTGAAGTACCTAAATTCTCTAGTTCTTATCAATTTGATATATGAAGTTAGTATGGAATTTTGGTATGATTTATTATAGCACTTATTTTTTATGAGTTAGACAAAAATGATGAATAAGATCCTTGGGTTCAGAGAGGGTTATTTTTGGATATGTTTTTCTAAGTTCCATGTTAGTAATCCCTAGAGTTGGTTGTACTCAATCCCAATTGAGTTTTGGGTAGAGAATTCAACTAGGTAATTGTGGATTGGTATGGGATAATCCACCGACTCATTCACTAGTCAATATAGTGGTGGTACCTTACAAGAAAGCAAGTTTATTCATGATCATTATCAAGTGAGAGGTAATGGTCTTAGAGAGTTTCATGGGTAGATGAAACTAACTAATCACTAAGGTATTATGCCATAGTAATCCTACATAGATGATAGTATGTAGGGTTAGGGAATAGGTATCACCTTTAAGTATTATGGACCTTAAAGGGTAATCCCTATGTCGTGGTCAAGTTGTCCCATATAGGGTAGTGTAGGGAAATGGAGGGACCACTTATGGCATATTTTCTAATGGTGAGGTTAGAATAAGTGAACCCTAGGAATTATGGGAAGTTGGCTACTTCTATCCACTTAAATGTCATCTACAATGACAAGGAACTCGAGATGGTTGTGCATTAATACTGATGAAATTATTAAGTCATCTTAGAGAGTTAATTAATTCTTGTAGAAAAAATAGCTCTCTCCTTTGGGTTGAGATAGTGGGTTGTTATAGCCATAAATTTTGGTAATGGAACAATGTATGGTAGATTTTCAAATTGGATCTCATAAAGATGCAATTCTATGTGACATCATATCGATGGATGCTTGTCATATATTTTTGGGAAGACTAAGAAATTTTGATAAAATGTAATGCATGATGGTAGAGAGAACACTTACACTATTGAAAAGGATGGGAAGAGATACTGTAGATTAAAGATACAACGCCAAATAGAAATAAAGAAATCACAATAAAGGAATGCAGAACAGTTGTACAAAATGAATGATTTTTATTAATCAATGGAGTTTAGAAACTCCTTTTAAGTACAACAGGGACTGTAACCCTTTTCGTGATACAAAGTTACAATTTGTGCTAGGGTTCTCCGAAACCCTAGCTGGCACAATGTGGTGGTGTCTCCGAAGAATGTATCCTTAACCTCAACGGAATGAGTGGGCTTCGTTGTATCCTTTGGCTCGGACCACTCCGGCTTAAGCATCTGCTATCAACAAATCGGATCTACCACTAGAATCCTGCACACATTTAAAATTATCAAAGAGTTAGAAACTAATAAGAGGGCTCCATCGTGTGAGCCCTCGAAACTGATCTAAAACCCTAGATTTATGAAATAAAAATAAACAGAATGCGAGAATTCAATAGCGATTAATACATAAAGAAAGATTACTTGCTTTAGACGAATCTATACCTTTTCCTGTTAACGCGGCGAGACCAGGCGATGGCGATGGATGCGGCGAAAGGGTTTAGTTCAGACTTAGGGCCGTAGAAGACTCAGAAGACTCAGGATTAATAGCAATAGCCAACTCCATACTTAGATAGGAAAGATAGGTAGGTTTAGCCGAAGAGATAGATAGGGTTTGAGCCATCAAGGTGACTCAATTTATAATCTACTCTTAGGGCACACTTTAGGGTTTTAACGACACTTTGAACGTGTGGCTAAGATTAAAGTGGATCCAAGGGTAGAGAATAAATCTAGGTTGTGAAACGGATTAAGATGGATGGAGGATGAGATTAAATAAAGGATGGACGGCTCGGATTAAATCACTTAAACTTTATTTATATATATATTAAAATATATTAAAATATTAAAATATATATATAAATATTAATTTAAATAAATTTGGGGATGAAAAATGGCGGGAAAAGTGAAATTGGGCCAAATAATGGTGGGAAAGTGTGGATTTGGGCCAAATAATGGCGGGAAGGATGGATGACTGACACGTGGCTGCCAGGAAGGTATAGATGACTTACAAGTGGCTGGATTTTGGTGTCTACAGATGCCCCTTTTTGAGCTGCTTTGTGTGAAGACACAATGTAGCACAAAAACTTAAGACACCTAAAAAGCTGGATCAGACGCAACTCTCTCTCAAGACTAAAGCACAACTTTGAAGACCAAAGAATAAAAAAATATTTAAAAAATTTTCAGCTTACCCCCTCAATTGGCGAGCGAGAATGGTTCTCACAAGCCAATTGGAAGAAATTCGGAAGATAATGAACCGTTTTTGCCCCAACGGTGAAAAAAAGGGTTGGTGCATGCACCATCTGTTTATGTCCCAACGGAAAAGGGGTTGGTGTACAAACCAGAAAAGAATATGATTGAAGACGATATGAGTGATGTGAAAGATGGACCGTTTTCCGCCCCAACGGTTATAAAGGGATTTTTGCCAAATCGTAAATTCCATGATCATGTAAGATGAATTCCACTATAGGAAAATTAGAAATTGATAACGGATGCCCCAACTCCCGTGTGTGAATCCATATTGTTGATGAAATTGCCTTGTTGGCGCCATTGATATGGAGAGATGAAAGATGCATGAAAGATTTCAGAACTCAGAGATGCTCCTAGTGACTGTATGGATAATTCCTCGAGTCGAAACCAATCAACCTAGGTAGCCACAATCTCTAGCAAGACTTAAAATAATGACGATATGAAAGATTGTCCATGTTTATGGCCCCATGAACTAGGCCATCAATGACAACTGTTGAGCAAATTAATCTTGGTATGAGGTCACTTGAAAAGTAGAATACCCAAAATTGATTTCCAATTTTCAAACAATGAAATAATTGATGATGATAAATGGTAAGTGTCCTTATGGTGGTTTAATCCTCTTACCGAATTGCATGGATTCAAATCGCTGCAATCGCCAAGGTGATAGAATATACCACTAGATACGAGGTTTACTTTAATTTGATTTGGCAAAAATATGCATGATGAAAGAAGAATGAAATTGACGATAGATCAGAAGAATCTCGCTCACTAATAGGGTAGTGTATGCCTGGGCACCCGCTTTATTGGCACAGGTGTACCGGGAGTTGTATGAGGTTCAGAGACGGGGCCGGAAGGGCCTGGGTTGCAGTGTGGTGCTCCAATGCTGGGGCTAAGAGCACTTCAGAGTGGCCCGACCGGAGGGGTTGCCATGGGCTCACTGGGACGTGAGCCAGGATTATGGTAGGATATGGCCAGTGGCAGAGGAGAGACAGCCGAGCCGCCCCATGAGATTGGGGCAATGGTATAGGAGACTATGGGAAGACTTGACAGATGCCTGAGTCATTTGGAGGCCCCGGTGGGAGGCGAGGTGGATCGGGGATGGAGAGCACCTGAGACGGGTGCGATAGGCCAGATGGGTAGTAGGGCGGAGCCACGGTGAGGCGGAGTACATACAGATGTCTCAAGTACTCCGCCAGGTCGGATTGAGGCAAGATGTCCCCGGTGAGCCAGTGCGCTACCGGAGGCACAGATTCGAGGGGGATTTGCCATGTGTCGAGCCGTGGAGGGAGGCGGCAGAGGACGATGAGGACATGGAGATCCCCGACGTGGACGACGTTGGGGTGACAGCTGAGTATGCAACATGGATGGCCGCAGAGCCGAGGTGGGAGCCACCATTGGTGGCTGGTGGAGCCAGAGAGCCCGAGGCTAGGGCTGGAGAGGGCGAGGGAACCGTGGAGGTTCCCAAGCGTAGGGAGGGTCCCCGCCTTCGATCTGACAGTCGAAGGCGAAATGGGAAGATGGTGCGGCAGGCTCTGGGGAGCAGAGATGATGGGGAAGATGGCGGAGAGGGCCTAGGAGAGGCTAGGGAGGTACCCCCTAGCAGGCCCGAGAATGATCTGGCGTAGCTGTAGCAGTAGATAGCAGAGCGCGATGCTATGCTAGCTGCCCGGGATGAGAGGATAGCTCGGTTGGAGCAACAGGCGGTAGAGCGGGATGCCCTATTAGCTGCTCAGGAGGAGAGGATGGCCCAGCTATAGGCGGACTTGGATGGAGCGACCAGGGTGCCCCAGGATGACAGGGTGACGAGACTCCAGGCAGAGCTAGCGGAGCGAGGAGCGACGGCACGGGATAGACATAGCTAGGCTTAGGTCTAGGACTCGTTACATTGAGGCTCTAGAGGACACATTGTTTAGGCATCACATTGTGTTGCCTGATCCTCCATCCTCCTCTTGTCTCTAGGCGTAGTGAGTCTAGGCACACCACTAGGTCTAGGGCTCCTACTAGGTCTCAGGGGTCCTCTTTTGATGGTTAGCTTAGTGCTTAGATGCACTCTTTATGAGCCTTGGTGCTCTATTGTATATTGTAGCCTTTTGGCATTCATTGTACGGTTTGACCTTTATACATATATATATACATGGCTTTTATTTATTTGGTGTTTTACTCTCTTTTGTGTGAATGCCTATGTTTTTGTGATGCATGTTTTTATATGTTTTAATGTTTTTGATGCATATGTGATGGAATGGTATGCAAACTTATAGATGATTAATGCGAGACTAAGTATATAACATACAAATCTATGGATGATTAATGCAAGACTAAGTAAATGATATGTAAATCGATGGATGATTAATGCAAGACTAAGTAAATGAAATATGCACTAAGAAGCACTCATACTTTTAGATAGTTAGATTTAGCCAATTGTTATCATAATTGTTTAATCAGGGGCACCGAACTTGGTGGCTTGTGAATGGATGACGTATGGAATGACATGAATATGGAAGAAGATATGGAGGGTGATATGGAGGATGATATGGAGGAGATATTGTTTTACAAAGACTCAAACATGCTAGTGGTATCAAACAAACTTACTAACATTGCCTAATTCAACTAGGACCAAATGTGTGTGCATGCGAGTTCATTAACCAAATTAGAAGCATGGTAGTGACTCTAGGCAATCAAAAACCTGTGTATGTGCAAGTGTGTTCATTAACCTCATCTTGCATAAATTAGGTAACCCTGTTATGGAGAAGACCCCGAAGCTAGTTTGTCCGTATGAGCATTCAGAGGTCTCTTTTTGAGGAGAGACATGTCGCCACGCAATGAGTATACTCCACTACCAGTCAAGCGTCTATAGCCCCGGTGAAGGTTAACTCCATAGTCCATGTTGTTTTTGACCTTTGTAAGCCTTGGGGATGACTACCTATCCATCTGACTGGACAAGTAGTATGATCCTTACAACTTATTTGGGATGAGTGGTGTGTGAAAAATGTTCATTTCCTTAGAGCTTTGGGGAATCGGATTCTCAACCGAAGTATGATGAGAATTTTACCCTATCCTTACTACTCTGTTTATATTTATATTTTGTGATTGCTTGTGATAGTGGTAAGAACCACTTGTTTTATGGACTATGTTTGCATGATAGGACAAATGAGGATTACCCTTTTCACTTCAAGGCACAACCCAAGGATGGTGTTATTTCTCTTTTACACAAGATGTTTTTAAGATGTGAAAATGTGATAGGTTCAAGACCGCTTTTGAAATCATTTCCCAATACTCAAGATTTTATTTAGTGTAATTTGTGATATGGCCCTAGAGAACTTTGACATGCATTTCGAAGTTTGCTTAAAACACTAGGAATGGTTGAGTGACTGAAAACATTTTGGCAATGTAAATATGTGCAAATGGAAAATGGGTGTACGAATGACAATTCGGTTTGATGGATTTTATGAAGGTGCCCTTGATTAAGGCAACATGACTTTTGCTTGACCAAATTTTATATCCAAAAGATAGAATGGTCTCTAACATGATATGCAACTATGGCTGAAAATGAAATGTTATGGTTTTGAATGAGATGTATGCACATGAAATGCAATGTTTTTGAATGAGATGTATGCAACTAGCAATGAAATGCAAATTCTTTTTATTTTATTTGTTTTTTTTTTTTTTTTTTTTTGTTGTTGTACAAGCCATGTATATATGTACATATAAAATTCAAACTATGCGTAGAATGCCCTCAAGTGTATAACATTAAGTGGTTTGGGTTCTTCCTCTCCCTCTAAAGCGGCAAGTCTATAAGTTCCATTACCCACTCTTTCGGTGACCATATATGGACCTAACCAATTAGCCGCGAATTTATCTCGAAGATGCGGCAATGCATTGGTGTTTTGTTGATTCTCTTTAAGGACAAGATCCCCTACTTGAAATTCTCTTAGATGAACTTTGGCATTGTAAGCACGTTTCAATCGGTCTTGATAAACTCGCAAATGCTCTAAAGCATTGATTCATTTTTCATCTATGAGTGTGAGTTGATCAAGACGTGCTTGTCTAGCAGTATCATCATCGATAAATTCTTGCAAAGAAATTCGCAAGGAAGGGATCTCGAGCTCAAGAGGCATGATTGCTTCAGCTCCATAGACCAAAGAAAATGGCGTTGCCCCAATGGGAGTTCTGATGCTTGTTATGTAAGCCCATAATGCTAAGGGGATTTGTGTATGCCAATCTTTATGATTTTCTTTAACAAGTTTCTTAAGAATAGCAATTATGGTCTTATTGGAAGCTTCAGCTTGTCCATTGGCTTGTGGGTAGTAAGGAGTTGAGAAACTATGTTGGATATTATACTTTTCGCAAAGAGCTCGAACATCCTTATTCTTAAAAGACTTGTCGTTATCATAAATGATTTTAGAGGGAATACCAAAACGACAAATGATATGGTGAAGTATAAACTCCACAATTCTAGGACCTGTCGATCTTGGTTAGAGGAATAGCTTCAACCCACTTTGTGAAGTATTCGATGGGTTGTAATGATGAAAGTATGTTGTCTCGAAGAGGCGGGTGAAATCTTGCCAATTAAATCGAGACCCCATTGTGAGAAGGGCCAAAGGCTTTGGATGGTCTGTAAAGCTTGTGATGGTATATGGGTTAAATTAGCGTGTTCTTGACACTTTTTACATTGTTTAACATATTTGCAACAATCTTGTTCCATAGTGGGCCAATAATACCCCATACGTAAAATACGCTTCGCAATGGCCATTCCACTAAAATGACCACCACAAGTACCATCATGGGCTTCAACAATAGCTCTATGTGTTTCACACCGCTTCTAGACAGACGGAGGAGTACTCCATCATATCCACGTTTATACAACACATCCCCCAAAAGAACAAAACGAGCTACCTTTTGCTTAAAATAGTGGAGAGCAGTTCGAGACAAATCATATGGGAGTGTTCCAAACTTGAGGAAGGCTACTATCTCACTAGACCAAGGCTCATATGGATCCGAATGGATAAAGCAAACATCTTTTTCATCCTTAGACTCAGCACGGACAATTGCGGACTTAGAGATTGTGGAAATGATTAGGGGTTGTACCTCTCCAAGGGAGTCCTTTGGAATCAATGATCCAAGAGAGGCCATGGCATCCGCAAATCTATTAGTCGAACGAGGCAAACTAGTGATCTCATACCAATCAAACTTAGAGAGCAACTTCATTGCTACATCATGATAAAGCTTAATGGTAGGTTCTTTGGCTTGGTATTCTCCTGTAATTTGTTTAACCACGAGTTGAGAATCCCCAAATATTCGAATACGCTTAATACTCATAGCTATGGCTGATTGAAGACCTAAAATTAAGGCTTCATACTCTGTTGTATTATTGGTGCATTGGAAGTCTAGTTTGAATGATAAAGGGATGGGAATCCCTTGAGGTGTATGAAACACAACTCCAGTGCCTTGACCTTTCGCGCACTTAGAGCCATCAAAGAATAGCATGATGTCAACATCTTCCTCCGGAATGATGTCCTCTTCTTGTTCAGTGATAGCAAATACCGAATCATCTGGGAGCTCAATAATCAAAGGATGATCACTAGGTAGTGGAGCTTCCGCAAGTTGATCGGCTATAACTTGACCTTTAACATATTTTTGGCTAATGAATTCAAGATCGAATTCGGTAAGCAACATTATCCATTTAGCGGTACGAGTGTTATTATAAGTGCGAGACATCATATAACGCAGAGGGTTTTCTCTAGCTATGACATATGTTGTATGGCTAAGCATATAATGACGAAGTTTCTTAGTGGCAAAAACCACTTCTAAGCACAACTTTTCCACATAAGCATATCGGGTTTCATAGCTTACCAATGTTCGACTAATATAATAGACGACTTGCTCACGATTTTGTTCATTCTTTTGTGCAAGCATTGTCCCTAAGGCAAAGTCCGTTGCTTGAGATATAAAGATTGAAAGGGACCCCTGGACGAGGCAGAGCTAAGACTGAGGAGATGCTAAGTATTGCTTGATGTCATCAAAGGCTTTCTGACACTCATCTGTCCATGAAAATTGTACCCCCTTTTGTAGTAGGTGGCAAAATGGCCTACATTTATCATAAAGTTGTGCAATAAAGCGACGGATTGAATTAATCTTTCCTTGCAAACTACGCAACTCCTTCAAATTAGTTGGGGGACACATTTCCATAATGGCTTTGACCTTGTTTGGGTCCACCTCAATACCTCGTTTAGAGATAATAAAACCTAGGAGTTTGCCTGAGGTAACACCAAAGACACATTTCTTAGGGTTCAACCTTACTTTATGTTCTAGAAGTCTATCAAAAACTTTTCCCAATACATCAAAATGCTCTTGTCGAGTTTTAGATTTTGCCAATAAATCATCCACATAATCTTCGATAATCTTATGCATATAATCATGGAAAATATAAGTCATGGCTCGTTGATAGGTTGCAACTGCGTTCTTAAGGCCAAAGGGCATCACCCTGTAACAAAAAGTTCCCCAAGGTGTGGTAAATGTTGTTTTGTGTTGATCTTCAGGGTTTATTCAAATCTGGTTGTATCCTGAAAATCCATCCATGAACGAAAGCATTTCATGACCAGCGTAGGTATCGACAAGAGTATCAATGTTTGGAAGAGGAAAGTCATCCTTAGGACACGCTTTATTTAGATCTCAAAAATCGGTGCAAACACGTATCCCCCCGTTAGGCTTGTGAACGGGTACCATGTTAGAAAGCCACTCAGGATAATCAATCGGGACGACAAATTTAACATCCAGAAGTTTCTGAATCTTCGATTTAACTATGAGGGCCACGGTAGGATGCATTTTCCTAAGTTTCTGTTTGACAGGTTTAGCATCTTTTTGTAAGGTGAGGTTATGGACAACCAAATTAGGGTCTAGGCCTGGCATGTCTTTGTAAGACCATGCAAATATCTCCTTCTTCCGCTTGAGTAGAGCAATCATTTGCTCTTGTTCCTCTGATGATAGACTTTTAGCCGGTTTCACAATTTGGGTGCCATCTTGGTCCGGACTAAGGTCTACATCGATAGTTTCTTCAATAGACATGTGGGAACCTTCCTCAAGCCGATGGGGAGTAGGGATCAGATTTATGTCATCTAAAATGTCATCAAGCTCCTATGCCTTGCTCTCATCTATGTCTGGCTGGAAGACCTCTGGCTTAGAAGATGAAGGTGAATGTGGAGGTGAAGGAGGAATGTAGTTGGCGGAAGCCCTTAACAATTCCTCGGAAAGGATGAACTCTGAAATAGATGGAGAGGATGAAATCCGATCCATGTCAATCAGGCTTGGGTTGATCGGGATTGGCTTATCCGGATCATATGGATTATGGAGTGGGGTGAATAAGTCTTCAAAATTCATTGTCGACTTATGGAAGAAAGGATGGGCGGAATGGAAGGGAAAATCGGTGAAGACCTCGGAAGACCTGAAATGCAAAACAACATAATTTTTCAGTTTTTTTTTTTTTTAGTTTGAGTTTTTTTTTTTTTTTTTTGCAGTGGTGAAAACCACTATTACACACATACATAAAGCAATAAAGTATTTTTATATATTTTGATTTTTTTTTTTTTTTTTGGGAATTTTCTGATTTTTTTTTTTTTTTTGGTAGTGGTGAAAACCACTATTTTAGTATATACATATAATACAGGTTTGGATTATGGCTTATGGATGTGGCGGAGGGGGTGGTTCACCTCGTTCTTGTGGAAGAAACAAGCGAAAGATGGCTTCTTGGAGAGGGAACAATTGGAGATAAAACTCGTCTTGTTCGAGTGAGGGTAACAATTGGCGCCGACTCTTCTTCGATTCATCACCATTTGACATGACGTCAAATTCTTCATAGGCTTCATCTTCGGATTCGTCGGGGTGGAGGATTTCTTCTTTCGAATTAAGATTAATGCTTTGAAAAGCTTGTTCAAAAGAAGAAAGGGATGGAAGTGGTTGGTAGCCCGAGCAAAACGCTCGGTGGGTCTCCGGTATGGCATATCGATGCGTTCGGTTACCCCTTGCTCGTATCGACCTAGGCCAAATTGCTTGCTAATTATGTCCGTGGAAATAGCGAGAGGGAAAACCCTCCATCCTTTCGATATTGGCGAGGGTGGATGCTTGGGTTCTAGTATGGTGGTAGGACTAGAAGATGACTCTATTCCCCCATATACAAAATTAATGGAATTTGGCATAGAACCCATGTTATAAACCGATCCAATGGATAAATGTTGGTCATGTGGACGACCAAAATCTTTAACTGTTTGCACATTGAACGGTGTGATGTGGACATCTTGGATGGCATACTCACCAATACCTGCATCAGTGAGATGGACCTTGACTTGGGAGAGAGATGGACTAGATGATGGAATAGAAGAATGTGGGATAGAAGAATTGGAAGGATTTGGTTGGGTTGATGCTTCACTGACTTGTGAAACATTAGCTGGTGATGGTTGGGAAGATGGAGGAATAATAGGTGATGTTGAAGAAGGTGTAGAAGAAGGGGGTAATGACGTGGAAAGAGATGATTGGTCATGGCCACATGTGCATGTGGTCACCGATGAAGAAGAAGGAAGATTAGGAGATGAAGAAAGTGGTGAATGAGATGGAATAGCGGAAGAGGAAGATGGTTGCGATATGATGGGTAGCTCCTCGGGAATGGGAGCTTTAGAAGAAGATGGTATAGAAGAAGTAGATGGGGTCAAGAAAAGATGAGTGGATGGCAACACAATCTCATAAGGATTTGAGACATAGTTGCAATGTTTGAAGGGTTCGGTGTCGACAGGTACACAATGAACTTGTCCCTCATATACATACTTTAGACATTGATGCGAGTATAGAAGGGACACATCTCATCTCCCTAAGCCAAGGCCGTCCAAGCAATACATTGTATGCCATGGACCCTTCCAAGATGTGAAACAAGGTATGCAAAGTTCGGGCCCCTACCTCAATGGGCAAGATAACCGTGCCAACAGTGGAAGATAAAGCATCATTGAATGCTTTAAGAGTAAAAGTCGACTTGGTGATAAGGGATGGCGACAACTCTAGATTACTCAACGCCGATGTTGTAATGATATTGATTGAGGAACCGGTGTCAATTAAGACTCTCTTGAATGGCTTGTGATCGATCTTGGCCATGATATGCAGTGGAGGATCTATACTTTCCGTTGACAAAGGTTTGATTTCAAAATCATAGAAAGTGATGGAGGGCTCCATGCATGTTTGAATACTCCCCACAAAGTTGTTGAAGGCATTAGTATCTTGAGTTTGAAGCTCGATTGACTTTAATATTTCCATTAATGCCTCTCTATGCGGGGGAGATTGTTGAATGAGGTCATAGATCGATAACTTGGCGAAGCCATTTTTAAACTGGTAGTTAATCGGCTACTCAATGACATGATGGGTCGTTGGCGTTGAGTAGAATGATTTAGCGGTTGTTGAGAAGTACTAGCACGTCGTTGGGTCATTGTTACCTGAGGTGGACTGGGATTTTGTACAGGTGGCTGTGGTTCAGCCTGATTTGGTTGGTTCGCCCTTTGACCCCGGGTTACTACGTTAATAGTACCCACAAAACCTTGGTATTGTTGTACATGGTTGACTTGATTAGGAGGAGTTACCTGAGTTACTCCCCCCGAAGTTGTTGGAGCTTCCTCCCGATGTGGAAGGGGTGTTTGAAATACACCAAGATTTTGATTTTGTTGGGCTAAGGGGCTATCCAATTTAATGGCTCCAATCTCAATAAGATCTTGGATCACATGTTTGAAAGTTGTACAATTATTGATATCGTGTCCATTTTGCCTATGATAAGGACAAAATAGGTACTCCTTGTAATACTTCCCCCTTCTAGATGGTTCTAAAGGTTTAAATTCAGGTAAAGTTAAGCGATTTGTGCTATATAACTTGTTGAATATGACCGCATATGGTTCATCTAAAGGTGTGAACTGTCGCTTGGGACGATTTGTTTGCCAAGGTCGAGTTTCCATGGTTGGCCCAGTATTGTGATCTGGTTGAGGAGGGGCGGGTACCACATGATAAGCAATTGGTTGCGGTTGACTTTGCATTACTTGTTGTTGTTGAGCCATTACGGGTGGCTCGCCACCACTTGATTAACTTGGTTAACATTTGAGGTTGTACTAGCCTGTGCTTGTTTGTTTTGGCCATAATTATTATTTCGTTGTTGGCCCTTTTGTTGCCATTCTTTTCTACGGGGTTTTAAAACACCCTCTTGGACTTTAATGTCTTCTATGATACTTGCTTGGGCCAAAGCCTCTTCAAAAGTCCTGTATTGTTGTAATTGGAGTAACCAAGAGATAGGTTTTAGACAACTCCGGGTGAACATTTTGGTTAACTCCTCCATTGGTAGGGACAATGGCAATTTATTAATGATAGCCCTCCAACGGTTTCCAAAGTCATAAACAGTCTCATCGTCATGTTGCTTGAGCTTGTATAAGTCGGACAATGAGATTTTCCTTTGTACATTTAGGGAGAATCGTTCTAAAAACAGATTAATCAATTGCTCGTAAGCATAAATGCTATGGTGAGGTAAATGATTGTACCATTGTACAGCATCTCCTCCTAATGTCTGAGGAAAATTTCTAAGCATAAGAGCGTCATTATTTTGGATTCTAAAGCAGGCATGCATGAATGAGCTCACATGTTCATGAGGATCCTCAGTTCCTCAAAATTTGTCAAACTTCGGTAATGTGAAATCAGTCGGATATGGCGATGAAGGTACCGAAGGATGAATTGGTTGATTGATCAACGACCTTAGCGTAGGTTTCTGACTAGATGCGCCAGGCATGTTGAGCATAAGGTTGTCAATTTGTTGTTGCATAGCATGGAGTCGAGAATCTTCATGAAAATTTTGATTCGTTTGATGATTATGATGATGCAATGGAGGAGTGGAAAAATGATGAGATGGGATGAAATTGCCTGGATTAGGCGGTGTGGAATGGACAGGTTGTTGGTATGGATGATACCAGAAAGAAGGTGATTGGGGTGGATGATGAAGCTGGATCGGGTTGGGAGAAAGGTGGGGTAGGAATGGACACCACCGAAGATTGGGGTACCAGGTGGGGCTCGAGCTAAGAAAAGGCGGCTAGGTAGAAATTGGTTGGGGTGTAGGATTTACTACGACAGGTGGTTGGGCATTTTGTTGCTTGTTGTTGCTTGAAGCAACTTGTCGAGGTACTCCCTAACCTTATTAATTTCTAACCCAAGGGATGTGGGATGATTGGATGAAGGTGGAGGGCGAGGTTGCCATGGTAGTCACGGGAGGCTGCGTAGCGAGGGCAATGAAGGTGGCTGAAGTAGGCGGTACAGGGAAGAAACAGATGACTGTGCCCCAGGTAGGGTGAAACCATAAATGGTTTGGGAAGAAGAGGGTTGAAATTGGTCATGGCTAGAGGAGGTTCCACCAGCCTCATAGAGAGAATTGGTGTACACTCGGGTAAATGGAGGAGAAAGTGGTCGAGAAGACACTACATTTGTCTCCAAAGGAGGACAATTGAGCATCTGGGAAGATGTTGGAGATGAAGCCGGCTGAGCAGATACAACATTAGCCTCAAAAAAAGGGTTAGTGTAGACTTGAGTGAAACCGGCGGGTATGGTTGATGCAATATCCTGCTGAAAAATAGAATCTTGCATAGGGGAATCTTGGATTGGCTCAAGGACATAACCGGTGCCATCTCTTAAGTGAGTTTGCACTTGGGCCATATCAATGTGGGTAATATGACAGGAATTGTCTTCCTCCATGGGCATGGCCATGCGATAGACGGTAGAAGGACGTGAAAGACTCCGGGCGAACTCTGCTCGAAATTCACTAGGATAAGTGGTCATGTTGGTGGTGGGGATGTTCTATGAATTATTCATTTGATTATTTAGATTTAACACTTTAGATTGATTCCTTGTTAAGACCATAATGCAATAAATCTAAACAAATTCGGAAAAGAAGAATGCAAAACTGGAATGATAAATTTACACTAAATAAATTATCAGAAAACAATCACAACCTAGGTTTCAACCAATGTGTCTTACCTGCGGTTAATTACTTATTTTCTGATCTTAATCTATAGTAAATTTTAAGTGTCCGATTTATGAGTTTTGCATGTGATCTAATCTTGAATTATTCAAAAAAAAGGTAAAAACTATGGCTAGGAAAGGACAACAATATTCTTACTTGGTGATGAAATCCGAGCAAGTTTGCTCGGGGGTGACCTATGGTGTACGAGGCGGAAGTTTAATGGATGGAGATGAATTCCACCGTCACTAAACTTCAAGCAATACACGGTGATGAAATCCAGGATATTCTTGTTTTAAATGCAATATGAAATGCGAGTGAATTTTATTTTAAGTGTTTTAGTTGTCTAATGTATACATACAAAGCTATAAATCAAAAGTTCTAATGATCTAAGCAAGAGGCCACTGAAAATATGCCATTTCCTCTGAAGAAGTGGAGTACACCGTTTAAAACCCCCTGCCTACCAATGATATCAGATATCAAAGGAGCAACCGAAAGGTTCGTCCACTTCTCTCGCCTGGAATCACCCAATGGCGGGAGTACTATTGACATCCAATCAATAGTCCTACTTAGATAACTAAAAAAGATAATTCGTAGCTATTCTAATATGCAGCTAGGTATGCAATTTTTTTTTTTATGCAAGCAACAACCAATAATGCAATGGAGAAAAATGTAACTAAAAATGTAACAAAAAAAATGTATATACGACTTAAACTGTTCTTTTCCAGATTACTTAGTTTTTGTTCATTTTAAAGCAATGATCTGAAAAAGAAACAGAATACAACAGAAAAACCAAAAACGTAAAAAGTACAGTTTAACAAAGAAAAAAAAAAAAAACGCACTTACTCGGAAGCCTACGCTTTTTCTATAAAACTGCCTTCAAACGCCCAAGGGAGTCTGCGCAGGCTGAAACGCACCTCTGCATTTCGGATCGGACTTCCAGACGCCGCTCTGCGTCTGCTGCATTTTCTGCAAACTCCTCAGAAACCCTAGTTTGCTTGGAACAATGAATTTCATGATTTTCGAAACCTGCAAAATAAAACAAAAACGGGAATAGATCAGTAAAGCAAGTATTAAAAACAGGAAACCCTAGGGGGTCCCACCGTGATCGCCATTTGTAGATTAAAGATACAACGCCAAACAGAAATAAAGAAATCACAATAAAGGAATGCAAAGCAGTTGTACAAAATGAATGATTTTTATTAATCAATGGAGTTTAGAAACTCCTTTTAAGTACAACAGGGCTTGTAACCCTTTTCGTGATACAAAGTTACAATTTGTGCTAGGGTTCTCCGAAACCCTAGCTGGAACAATGTGGTGGCGTCTCCGAAGAATGTATCCTTAACCTCAACAGAATGAGTGGGCTTCGTTGTATCCTTTGGCTCGGACCACTCCAGCTTAAGCAGCTGCTATCAACAAATCAGATCTACCACTAGAATCCTGCACACATTTAAAATTATCAAAGAGTTAGAAACTAATAAGAGGGCTCCACTGTGTGAGCCCTCAGAAATAGTCTAAACCCTAGATTTATGAAATAAAAATAAATAGAATGCAGAATTCAACGGCAGATTAATACATAAAGAAAGATTACTTGCTTTAGACGAATCTATACCTTTTCTGTTAACGCGGCGAGACCAGGCGGCGGCGATGGATGCGGCGAAAGGGTTTAGTTCAGACTTAGGGCCGTAGAAGACTCAGAAGACTCAGGATTAACAGCAATAGCCAACTCCAGACTTAGATAGGAAAGATAGGTAGGTTTAGCCGAAGAGATAGATAGGGTTTGAGCCATCAAGGTGACTCAATTTATAATCTACTCTTAGGGCACACTTTAGGGTTTTAACGACACTTTGAACGTGTGGCTAAGATTAAAGTGGATCCAAGGGTAGAGAATAAATCTAGGTTGTGAAACGGATTAAGATGGATGGACGGATGAGATTAAATGAAGGATGGACGGCTCAGATTAAATCACTTAAACTTTATTTATATATATATATTAAAATATATTAAAATATTAAAATATATATATAAAATATTAATTTAAATAAATTTGGGGATGAAAAATGGTGGGAAAAGTGAAATTGGGCCAAATAATGGTGGGAAAGTGTGGATTTGGGCCAAATAATGGCGGGAAGGATGGATGACTGACACGTGGCTGGTAGGAAGGTATAGATGACTTACAAGTGGCTGGATTTTGGTGTCTCAGATACACATTAAGTATTTTGAAAGAAGTCAACAATAGTTCTACATTGTATCAAGTTATAGAAACAATCCTTAAAGAGAATAAAGTAGAAGGAATTATGTTTTTCTTTCATCACTAAACCCACAAAAAAAAGGATAGTGGACAAGGTGGATGAAAGCCCACATGAGGTGAAGGATATGTTTGAAGAATATCCAAAGATTATTTCAAAATATAGGTTACCATCGATAAGGAGTATGGATCATCACATAGATTCTATAATCAATCTTATATGATAAGCTAACACCAATAGAGAATGAGGAGGAAAGGATAAAGACATGCAAAAGAAAAATAATAGGGAAGAGGCAGCTAACCCAAGTCACCAATGGTAAGGGTTATGAGACCAAGTTTAAAGAAGAAAATCTAGTGCTAAAAGTTATGAAACAAGTGAAGGAAAGTGTGGACACATGCAAGAGATTAAGCATGAAAAGAGGCTAATCGTCTATGTCACTAGTAGTAGTGACAATGAAGATGATGGTGTAATGACTCTTGTTGCATAAAAGAAGAAAAATAAAGAGAGAGAGAGAGAGAAAAGGAGTGGTAAAGCAATAGTAGAGGAATATGAACCTTATTAGGTCATGTATGGTTGCAATGAAGACCATGTTGTCATAGTTAATAGTGGTAAAGGTACTTCAGAGTGTGGTGAAGGACACTATGATGATGACTAAGGTCAAAGTGGAGATGAAGTGTTTGGATGATTTGAAAGGTACACCACATGCATTAGCTCTAAGTTGATGAGAAGAATAGGGTATAATTGTAAAATATTGGGAAGTTATGGGTAAGGTGTGAAAATATCCATAATTCCAGAGATAAGGCCAAGGAATGAAGGCCTTAGTATGCGAGTCCAACAGGAAGTACTAGGACTAAATTTGTGAGATGAGATAACAATACAAGGAATAAAGGTTTTAGAATCGGTTTTTGTAGTCAATGTGGAATATCTAGATATGTAGAAACTAGGTGTAGGAACCCACATCCTTGTGGGAGTTGTGGAGGATATAATCACTCCACACATGAGTGTTAGCACCAAGAGGAAGTCGTTGACAAACTGCATATTTATTGCATTTGGATGGATGTAATGCAATAGTACAAGGTGAAATGAATATTGAGTGTATTTTATAAGAGGAGGTCTGATCCTTAGAGAAAGTTCAAGATGAGACAACGAAGTTGACCTTGTGGAGATAACCAAGATAAGATAATAGTAGCTTGACTAAACACTTAATGAGTTGAAACTCATAGAATCTTTTCTCTTACCCAATGAGTATGATGTGGAAGCATCTAGATGTTTGCAAGTGAGGTAACCATTGTCTATTTAGTAATTGCTCTTGAGGTGTATAAAAGGAGACTTTATTGGATAGAAAATATTTGGCAGGAGTTGGTGTGTTCGAGGATTTAAAAATGAAGTGTAAGATTCTAGATAAAATAGATTAGATATAGGGATGGAAAAAGAAATTAAGAGAGAGTAGACAACATAAGCCAGGAGAGATGGCAATGGAGCATATGAAAAGAGAAAGAGAATGACGTGAAGGAGAAGTAAAATAGGAAAGTGAGAGAGGAAGGAGAAATAAAGGAAGAGTGGATACCATGAGGAGACCTCAGAGGTAAAAAATAGAAAGAGAGATTGAGTGTGCAACTAGAATTCTATTGATAGGAACTAGAGAGGAAGAAGGAAGAGTAAGCCATCTGGGAACAATAGAGAAAATAAGTTTAAAAGAAAGGTCAAAAAATTGAATATAATCTAGGAGAAAGGCCAAGGAATAAGACTTTGAAAAATCCATAGAAGTAGATAGAAAAAGATATTGATATGCACCATGAAGGAAAAAATGAGAGATGTAGGCTTGATAAGGTAGGCAAGAAAAGAGATAGCTTAGATAGTTTATCCATATCTAGCATTTTGGAATACAATCCCATTTATGGATATGGTTGTACACGAATATTAATAATATTATTGTGTTTAAATTTCCAAGCTACTATGTGCTATGTGAATGTGCATGTTTTATATTATTAGAGTTGTGTTTCGTAAGGTCTTGTATGTGCAAGGTAATTAGCTTCAATAATAGTTGCAAAAGGGAAAATAACGTAAGATTGTTGTTCAAGCCATAGTGTCAGTTGATGTGTAAAGAATTGCTTAGAGGAAGCAAATAACACCATTCAACTAGTCGTCTCAAGCAACCATCTCACTTGTTTTAAAAATTGTATGAAGGGAAGACACTCGTTTAAAGTGAAAGTCATTCAAGAAAAATTAATAATTTGTATCATTATTTGAATGAATTCATTAATTGTTATACTAACGAAAAATATCAATCATTCAACCCAATATAAGGTCATACAAGTCCACGAGTCGTTCAATAAGGACTACACAAGCCAAACACCATTAAACAATCATTATAGGAAGTTGTTGTTTGAATTGTTATATGATTTGAGTTGTACAATTTGTCCATCATACAAGGAGTGTAAACCTTACAAGTAGGAAGAAGCAATCGTTTGAGGCAACAATTGTACAATGAGTGATCATATAGACAAGACGCCATTTAAGAGACGAGTCTCATACAAATTCTATAATCCTACAATAGAGAAGCCCTCACCATACAAAGAAACTAGTTGTTCAAAAAAAAAAATAGGTCATACAAAAGTGATCATATTATGATAGCAAGGACATTATTGAGGAGTGACAATTTTTTATTACTAAAAAATTTACTAAAATTTAAACCAAGGTGTGGATCTATTACTTTAAAAGAAATTCATGAATAATTCATAACTACCTAAACAATAATCTTAAATTGATTTAAATTTTAATTATTTTAAAACCTATTATTATTATTTTATTTTTATGATTAATTCACTCTTTATGATTTTGATTGAACTTTTTGAGTTGAATAGATCAAAAATAAGGATATTATCGCTACAGGACCAGCAACCGCCGCAGGGATATTACCTCCATAGGGCCATTGAATCTTTGAGGGTTTTCACAATCACCACAGGGATATTACCAGCAACAACCATCTGTGGTGGCATCGATGCCCAAGCTCAGTCACAGAAGTAGTTTGGGTTTGCCTAGGGTTTTGACTGTGGTTGGAAGTGTCGGCTATGACTGTTGCAAGTGAGCGACCAACGGATAGTCCTTTATTTTAGGGTTTTTCTAATTAAAAGTTATCAATATGGGTTTGAAGGTCAAGACTAGAATCCAAAATTCTGACTTGCAGGTACAGATGGATCTGCTCGAACAAAGGTTTCAGTCTAAGCTCAATCTTCTTGAGAAGCATTTTCTAGAGATCTCCCTTCAAGCTTCTGAATAGAAATTTATTATCCATGCACAAACCGAGCACATTTCCCAGCTAGAAGATATAGTAGCTAAGCTTCAGGACGTTTCTCCTAGCATCAGAGAAGAGATTACTGGACTACGCACCAAACTCAATGCAAACCGCAAGGATAAAAAAAACATGGCTTCTAAATTCAACATTGTTAATATGGAGGATATCACAAATATCCGCGTTGAGCTCTCTGTAAATCAAGAAGACCAAAAAAATCTAGCAACCAAACTAGAGACAGCAGGTGCAGAATCATGGGCTTAGATGGTAAAAGGTAATAAATTTAGCAAACCCCCCCTCTAGTAGATGCAGACATTCAAGCTAAGTTTGTTTAGAAACGTCAGAGGCAATTTAAATCATTGAACCTTCGAGTGAGAGGTTTGAAAGATCAAGATCAAGGGGACCCAATGAAAAAGGCCACTGAATTTTTGCACAATACCTTAATCCAGAAGAAAATTCTACCAGAAAGGGCATGGTATACATAGGATAACTCTCTGATCATGCGCTTTCACACCCTGTAGGATAGGCTAGATTCCCTTAAGTCTAATAAAACTCTTTTTAATATGACTGATAAGATTTATCTTGATGAATATTTGACCAAATATCAGTGTGAATAATTTAAAGACAATAGAAACAGAATGATAGAAGCAAGGAAACAAGGTAAATGGGTTGTTCTCCGAAATGGAAAAGCTTGGATTAGAGATACCCCTCCCACAGGTTGGACCAAGCCTTGGCCAATCTTCTCAACATGACGTCAGGATCTAAGTCTTCAGACTGAATTATCAATCGTTTGGAATTGTGGTGGTTCTCTTTTCTTTTCCCCAGGTTCAGTAGATGATGTGATTTAGTTTAGAGATATTATATTCTTCATAGAAACACATGAGACTAGCACAAAGCTGCTCCCCTCATATATAGGCTACTCATGGTTGTTCGCACAAATATCAAAGACTCAGCATGGTGCTAAGGGTTCAGGAGGTATTGCTTATTTTTTCTAGGATCATCTTGCCTCTTCTATACATTTGGAATGTCCAGATTCTCATGCTAGATTTATGTGGATCTCTCTGGATAGAAATCCACCACTCAGTCGGATCTATATATTAGTGTGTTATTTTCCTCCAACCTACTCTTCATATGCAATGACATCATATGGAGATTCACCGTATTTAGATCTTTTTCCAAAAATTTCTAAATTCTCTTCCCTCGATGATATTTTGCTAGTGGGTGATTTCAATGCACATACAGGTACTGCACAATGCTCTATATATGATGTTTCTTTATATATGTTGTGTCTAAGGGAGCTTGATCATGACAGTTTGGGTATTTCTCGCTGCTCAGTCGATGTGGACACTATCATGACACCCTATGGTAAGCACCTGATTAACTTTGGCGAGTCTCATGATTTAATCATTCTAAATGGTATCAAGCAGTTTCCTCTTTCCAGTAATTTTACATGTTTTCCACATGTTGGTGGATCTAGTGTAGTTGACTATGTGATGGCTAACCCACCTTTTGCCTTAACCATATATGATTTGTGCATCTCAAGTGTACCTCCTTTAGCATATCATGCCTTCCTCACCTTTAACCTCCCATTTGTTCCCAAACCTAAACCTTCCCCTCCACCCCCTCCCAAAATAATTACCAAAATCCACTTTAACCACAGTTATGATGATGTGTACACAAAAAAACTTAAAACCTACCTTACCCATATTCACACAATTCAAGATCCCATTGAGAAAGCAAACTGTTTTTCTAAAGCATTATGGTTGGAAGTTGTTGAGTATTTTCTCATACCACCCGTTCTTTTCATCAATCCCATGGCCATTGCCCTCATAACTTGTGGTTTGACACAGAATGTAAATATTTACATAGGCTCACTCGATCAGTAGGTTGTCTTGATCCCTTGAATTACAAGCTAGCCCAAAACCACTACCGTTATTTTCTTAGGAATAAAAAACGTCAATTCTTATCAAGAAAAAGACAAGAAATTATAGACATGCTCAAACTTAATCCAAGAAACTTTTGGTGTATTTTTCTACCCAAAAAGAAAACATGTCCCATTTCTGACCCTCACACTTGGTACACCTATGATGTCTCACTATATGATATCCCAAACCATACCCTAATTATACCCAACCCACGGACATCACATTGTAACTTATTTACTAATGAAATGATTTTTCATGCTATCCATAAACTACAGACTGGGAAAGTAGTTGATAATAAAAATTTTAAGGTAAAATTTCTTAATCATAGCCCTAGAGTCTTGGCAGTCCATATTTCCAAACTCTTCAATCATATAGTTATGCATGGGTTCCCACCCTCTTGGTCCTCGAATATCATACATCCCATCCATAAATTCGGAGATCCGCTAAATCCAAACAATTACAGAACTATTATGGTTGGTCATACTCTTGCAAAACTTTTTTGCAACAATTCTTGATGTTTTTATGATTTTGTTGAGGCTAAGAAACTTCGTGCAAAGGGGTAGGTAGGTTTTAGAAGAAATCATCGTACCTGTGATCACATTCTAACTCTCAGAGCTATCATTGAAGAAGCCAAAGCCAATAAATGCAGGGTCTATTGTTGTTTTGTTGACTATAAGAAAGCATTTGATACTATTCCCAGATAGTTACCGCTTCAGAGGTTGAAGGATCTAGGAATTCCAGAGGAGGTTATTCTATTGGTTATGACCTTATATGAAAAATTTATTGGACAGTCAAAATTGGATCTCTTAGAACAGAAGATGTTCATAGTACTATTGGGGTTAAACAGGGTTGCCCACTTTCACCTACACTTTTTGGATTGTATATTGATGAATTGGAGGTGCTCATTATGGACTCTCTGGATAAGAGTACAGATTGCCTACTTTTTGGTAGTGTTATTGCCATTTTGCTATTTGTTGATGATATTATCCTAATGTCACACACAACAGGATGACTTCAACAACAGCTGGACATACTTAGCACATACTCTGACTTGCATGGATTAGAAGTTAATCTTCAAAAAATAAAAATCATGACATTCAACCTACCCAAGAAAGATCTTTCTTTTGTTAACATCATATATAAAGGGAAGGTTATTGATATTGTCACATCCTACACATACTTGGGAGTTCTTTTCACAAGACCTACCTTCAACTTGATCGTTGCATCTCAAGCAAGGTTAAACAAAGGTTATGCTGCCTAGCCTCTTTTGATAAGCAGTGCTTTTAGCTCTAGTTTCAGGACATCAGTATGAATATCAGACTCTTCCACACTCTTGTTACCCCTACACTACTCTATGGTTGTGAAGTTTGGGGCCCTAGCCTCAGACAATTGGGTTGGTCTCGTATTGAAAGGGTCCTCATCTCAATGTTGTCAAAGTTCATTCATTCCAAAAGAACTATTTCACATCCCATAATTTTAGCTGAGTTTGGTGCTCGTCCATTGCTTACATCAAAAATATTTCTTATTGTTTCTTTATTGTGTAGATTTCATTGTATGTCGGATATGAGAAGATATCCATAGTTAGCACTACAATCCTCAATACAGTTGGTAAATCAAGGGGTCAGGAATTGCTGGTATGCTCAGACTACTACTCTACTTCAATCTCTTGGCCTAAACATCATGAGACCTCCTCCTACTAAAGCTTCAATCAATGCACCATACTCCAATAAGGATATTCGATATGATATTTACTCAGTATATATAAAAACTACTTGGACTGATCCAAAGGAACCTCTTTCACCAAAACTGCTCCATTACTCTCACTTTTATCTCCAACTAGAGCATGGATTGATCACTACTCCAAATTATAACTTGATACAGATGTCACACAACCTCAGGTTTCCTATAGTTCAGCTATGATTTTGCTCCCACCAGCTATGTATTGAGACAGATCATCACCTCCCCAGAGATCAACGTATTTATAGATTGTGCAGTCTTGATGTGGAATCCGATGAGCATTTCATTTTCACCTATCCTATCTACTACGAGATACGAGGTAGATATTATTGCTTATTCAGAGACACCCATACACTAAAATCTTGGATTAATTATGAAGATCATAGATGCATTGCCCTTTTCATCCGGGAATTATTCAATCTCAAGAAAGAACTACTTAGTAACAATTTGCAGAAGATAACAGGATCCCAACTTATCACTTCATTCTTCCAGCCTCTAGAGGCCACGACCAAGAAGCGCTAGGGTGATCACAGAGATACAACAAGATCAATTCATCGTCGCCTCCAACAAAGAACATCTACGACGACATCCAACTCTTACATCACTCACTTTTCTTCAGCCTTGAATGTTGGGAGTAATCCTTGATCCACAGATCTTGTATATCATATGTCATCTTGTTTACTGTTTTTCTTACTTTATTTTCTCTGGAGCTGCATTAGGCACTCTTGTTGCTTTGTATATGTCCTACTTTACAGTCCTATTGACCTCTTTTGGTCACCGATGGACATTAATACAAATTCAAATTCAAATTCAAATTCAAACGATACAAATTATATTCTATATTTATTTTATAGATTTTGTAAAACCATATTTTTTAAAAACTTAATCAACTTTTAAATATATGCACAATGATAAACCAAAATCGTTCTCAATATATAATACATTAATAAATGACATGTTTTCATAAGAATCTTGCTTTGAAAATAACACTAACATATTATCTTGTTTATAAATATAAATGTTAGTCACTCAAATCCTCAATATATTCTTGAGGTTTGCATCAACTTTTATTATTCAACATTCACCAATATAACATATATGGTTCAATCACTCAATAAATTTTATAATAATAAGTTGTAAATGTTAATTTATTTTATAATAATAATTTGTAAATATTAATTTATGACAAGTTTCTTCAGCGTTGTTCATTGTGGCCAATAATTGCACACAAACGGTATAGTTGAGAATATTGGTCGGCGACGACGAAATGGTGGACAACAGATTTTGCTGAAGGCCAAGGAATTGAAGATACAGATTATGGATTTATAAATCTTCTTATAGTAGAACGGATTGAGGGTGAAAGTAGCTTCATTAGGGTTTACAGTGAAAATTTAGAGTTTCCTGCAATTTCATCTTTTGGATATTGGTATGGAGGGTTTCAACAAAGATGCATGCATTAAATAAAAAATAAATTTTAGAGAAGCAATTCGTGGAGGACCACCTCAAAAAGGAGGGGAACGCAATCAACGATTGCCAAGGAAACCATTTAGGATGCCAAAGGTCAATCCAAGGAAAACAAAGATGGGTTGCATGAAAGCAACTAATGCATCTCTAGTAGTGAAGTTGGAAATAACGGATGTTCAGAAAGGAATAGATGCGGTTGAGATGAAAAGTCTAATTTGTCGATTCATGGGATTCCAACCAACTGTTGCTACCTTCAAGAAATGGGTTGCCAATAATTGGAACACTAAAGGTAAGTTCTAAATTTTTACGTACCCTAATGGCTACTTTCTTATTTTTTTTTAAATAAATAAGATAGAGAGAACATTTTTCAAAGGGGCCATGGTTTTTTTTGGTAGGTCAGGGCTCTTCATGAAGCCATGGCATACCAAGTTCAAAGCTGAGGAAGAGATGCCATCAACTACCCCTTTTGGGTCCATTTATTTGGTCTTTCGATAGAATACTGGCATCCAAAGATATTCGAAACAATTGGAAATTCTTTAGGAGTTTACATGATGACTTATGATTGTACCCAACACTTAGAGCATATGATTTATGCAAGGATTTGTGTTTTGATTGATTTTGACAAACCACTTCCAAAGAATATTACTTTACAATATGGGGAAGAAATATGGGACCAAGCAGTAGATTAAGAAAATATTCCATTTAGATGCATAATTTGTCATGAATATGGTCATCTAGCCAAGGATTGTCCACATAAGGTCCCTAACAAAGAGAAAGAGGATGGGGACTTGGCAGGGTTTCAAATCCTTAAACAAAAAACACAAAAAAATAGCAACAAAAGAGAAAACAATTATTTCTCCTAACACATTTGAATTTCTCTGATGAGGATGGTCAAATAAAACAGTTATTATGGAGACACAATTTGATGAAGAAAGGGAATAGGAAAGATTGCATGATGAGAAATCGTTAAAAGAGCTTGCCTGGATGCAGAAAAATAACAGTAAAGGAAAAAAAAGTACAAAGTAGAAAACCAACCCAAGTGCAAAACAAAAGGGCTGGTTCAAACTACAAACAAAATGGATCCTCAAAAAGACCATACAAATTCCAACAATAGTGTCGTGGTACCAAGTAACCAGCCTATAGTCCCAATTGGAATAAAGCAAGATACGAATAAAAGGATAAGGATGCCATAATCCTAAGGTTTATAGTCAATCTTTATATGGCAATGTTGGAAGCTTTGACTATTTTTCTAAGTAGTTTATGATATTTTTGGTAATTTTTTAAGCTTTGGTATTTTTTCTTAGTGTTACCGTATTTTATTTTATTTGTCAATTGCTCCTTTGGCTTAGTTTTTGTTGTATTTGTTTTTTCTGATTTCGTTTGTGGTGTTTTTTATTCTTTTTGTTGTTTCTATTTTGGTTTTGTTTTGTTATGTTATTTTTGGAGTTTTTTTGTGTGTTTTGTGTTATGTGGTTTTTTGTTTCTTTTTGTTTTTTTTTTTTATGGTAGTGTTTGTTATGTTGTGTTGGTGGTTTTTTCTATGTATTTCATGTTTTGGTGTTGTTTATTTTTGTCGTTTATTTTATTTTATTTTATTTTATTTATTTATTTATTTATTTATTTATTTTTTAATGTGTTTTCCTCTGTTGTTTGTGTGTTTTTTCTGTGTGGTTCATGTCTTTTTTTTGCTTGTACCTTTTCTTGTCGACACACTCAAGGAGTATGCTTTATTTGTTTTAGCTTTTTGTGTGTTTGTGTTTGTTTGTGTTTGTTTGTGTTTGTTTGTGTTTGTTTGTTTTTGTTGTGTGTTGTTTCAGGCATGCTCCTTGCGTGTGTCAAAGGTGGTAGGCTAGGTGTGAGCCCTGGATGTTTTTGGCGGAATAGAGACCTCTGCCTTCTTGGGTCTTATCCAAAAGTGGCATCCCTTCTTAGATAAAAATATTAATTTATTAAATGTTATGATTTTTAATACATAAAACAATTTTCCATATTTTTAATAAAATATATATATATATAGGTCTTATCCAAAAGTGGCATCCCTTCTTAAATGTTTTCCATAAACAAAAAAATATTAATTTATTAAATGTTATGATTTTTAATACATAAAATAATTTTACATATTTTTAATTTTTAATTTTTAATTTTATATATATATATATATATATATATATATATATATATATATATATATATATTTTTTTTTTTTTTTTTTTTTTTGGTTAATGTGAAAAACCCTTACAACTAAAATGCAAGGCTGAGCAGGCTCCCCTCAACCATGACCCCTTCTAAAAACCAAAAGATATGCTTATCAATAGGGAATTTAACACACAACCACCACACATCCAACCCCCTCACATTGCACTGTCCTCATAGAACATAATAATAAAAAATAAAAAAATAAAATTATATATGAATAATATTGTATTTGAATAATAATTTCTTTTAACTATGAACCCCTTACCCATCATTTACGTTCCCTTGGTAACAATTGGTTTAATCATTCATGTCAATACTGAACTAAATTGTTGGTATAAATAATTTAAAGAAACCCAACTTCTTAAGTATATAAGACATTTTTAAATAAAAAATACCAGAGAACATGATGATAAAAGATTAAGGATATTATAAAAAATAATATTTTTATATTGAGTAAATATTTCTTATATAAACATTCGTGGTGGGGATTTAACCTAGGTTCCATAAGGATAAACAAATAAATTTTAACTTTAACACAATTATAAATCATATAAAACAATTCTGATAAAGATGTGCTTACCCATAATTGTTTAGAGTTCCTATGTTTATACTGTTAGGCTGCATTATTCACATGCAAATATTCACTTTCTGAATGTTAAAATAATTAACATTCAAGAACACAGCTACGCATGTTTGTACCTGCATAATATCATGACCAAGTAGATAATATTGAAGTAAAAAGATACACCAGTACAATCTATAAAAAGTAACAATACCATGTTAGTAGGAAGTGGAACCATGGTGCAACAATAGATAGGTCAGAGTTTACCATCACTAATCCAGATCGGATTCACAGATTTTAATATCTAATAAAATTTCAGTCATGATATAAATTTGTGTCAGAATACCTGCATTGCACAGTACTGATGTCGACACTCGTAAGACCTTTCCTAGGAATATAAGGAGGATAAGGAAATTGTATGTGATGTTGAAGAGTATCAATGGAAGCAAGAAGAGCTAGGAGAGTTGTTCACAGTCTTTCTGCTTGCTTGCCCTCTGAGAGTACCAGTAGATTTGTGGAAGAAAGCTTGGCTTTAGTTAAGTATTCTGTCAATCCATACAAGGACTTCAGGGAATCTATGATGGAGATGATCTTGAGGACCAATATGAAAATCAGCAATTCTGATCTAGAGGAAATATTGTATTGCTACTTCAGCTTGAACTCACCAGAGCATTATGGTTTGATCAAAAAGGCTTTTATGGACATATGGATTGAATTACAAGCTATCTAGACCCATGCCCATTGACCATATCTCTGGAAATGCTTCTGCTGAAGACTAAGAAAACAGAATTCTACAAAATACTCTGCATTCAATGTCTTTCCTTTATACAAAATTGAGTTCATTTGCTCCTTTGAGTTGTAACAAAATGAATGAAAAAGGAAACATATTTCATACACTGGTTTGTCCCAACGTTTTTTTTGTTTTCCCTTGTTTTAATTTTCTCTTTGTGTATGGCATAATAGAAATGATTTTGATACCTACTAGACCCATATGGCTTATTCTGTCAATCCATACAAGGACTTCAGGGAATCTATGATGAAGATGATTTTGGGGACCAATATGAAAATCAGCAATTCTGATCTAGAGGAAATATTGTAATGCTACTTCACCTTGAACTCACCACAGCATTAGGGTTTTATCAAAGAGGCTTGTACGGCCATAAGGATTGAAATTGAATTATAGGCTGTCTAGGCCCATGCCCATTGACCATCTCTCTGGAAATGCTTCTGCTGAAGACTAAGAAGAGAGAATTCTATAAAATAATTAGCATTCAATTTCTTTTCTGTATACAAAATTGAGTTCATTTACTGTTTGAGTTGTAACCAAATTAATGAAAAAGGAAACATATTTCATCCACTAGTTGGCCCCAACATTTTTTTTGTTTTCCCTTGTTTTAATTTTCTCGTAATGGAAATGATTTGATACCCACTACACCCATATGACTTGGGTCATAGCAGTATACATTCAATGGATACAGAACAGTTATAAGTATACCCAACTTGCAATCTCTTCAATAGGTTTTTGATTATGTATGCAAGGTTGAATTAGAACTCTCTTCAATGACTAGAGGAAAACTAGTACCCTATTGAAAACCCTATTCTGGTGTGTTCTGTTCTGGGGTTAAGGACCTTTAAGTTCTATCCATAATATTTAATAACTTGGACACTAATGTAACCTTCTAATATTGAACCAATCAGTGCCTGTACAATTTTTTCTGAAAGTTGTAGTATTTTCATTAGGCTATGCAAAACAAGAATGCATCCCAACAATCCAGAAGGCCGAAGACAAGATGAAGAGACTTACCACTGCCCAACATTCACATGCAAAATAACTTATTGACCAGAGCCAAAAGATCTGACTTGTTTTATTTATTGATCTTTGGATGTTTTTTTTTTTAAATTAGTTTAACAATTTGTGTTTACAGCGTTGGTGGCATTTGATTTGTAATGGGTATAGGCAATATCTATTTTTCAATGCAAAAGGCTGGCTTGCCGCTTTATGACAAAGCATTGAAATCCCCATATGTGATCAGATGGACTGTTGATGAGGTCAATATACAATATTATTTTACATTAAGTTTGGAAAGGGATAGGTTGTATAAAAAAAGATAAGTTATTTGATAGTAAATGTTTTTCCGTGTTCAGCTCAATTTTAATCTTTAAAACATTTAATTCTGTAAATTTTATCTTTATCCAATATATTAAAAATTATAAAAATTTAAAAAATAATATTATAATGATATTATGTTTTTTATTTACCTATAAGTAACCAATTTTCTACTATTTTGCAATGATATGTTAGGATAGGTTGAAAATTTGATACGATGAACCATGCAATTTTTTATTATTGCTTTTGTGGGCACCATCATTAGGTTCGGTGGCATGTGAAAGGTAGCATTACATGTACTATGTGAAAAGCTTAAAAGCTGAGTAGACAAGCAATGATTCCAACAACTACCAATTTGACCTGACATAACATTTTGATAGCTAAGGTGAAAATAGTTTTTAAAGAAATGGATTTGGCAGTTGAGAAAATCTTATTGAAAATAGTTTAAAAAAAAAGTGATTTGGCACTAGAGGAATATCTTGTTGTAGCCTAGAACATGTAAGCATGTCTTTGTTCAATTACGATACAGGATGCAATAACATGTTTTTGTTCTTACTCAAACCCAATGATCCTGATTATCATAAGGAATTTAATTTAGAGGAAGATAAGGTAAAATTATTAAATTAAAATAAGTTAAAAAATAATTTTTTTAAAATTAATTATATAAAATTGAAAATTTTTAATTAATTATTTAATAAGATTTAAATTTGGTTTTTTATAAAAATTGAGGAATATAATTTATTGAGTTCATTTTATTTGATGATGTGTACTTGTTTAATTTATATATAAATTTGGAATTTATGGTTTGAGATGTTAATTTAAAATAATTATTTTTTCTCCCATAGGGGAATCCATTACACCATTGGGTGCTGCCACTATAGACCCTAGTCCGCCGGATTAGACAAAGTCAACATGATCCCTTGGGTGCTGCTACTATAAACCCTCACCCAACCCTAACCCATTAGCTTAGACGAAGTCAACAAGACCCCTTGGGTGTTACTACTATAAACCCTAGCCCATTGGGTTAGACGAAGTCAACAGGACCCCAACTTGGCCGCTACCATCCAACCTATCCCTTCTTAGGTATGTTGAGATTTGAACCTTAGACCTCCTCAAAGAGAGGCCAAATCTCTAACCACTTCATTGTTCTTATGAGACAAAATATAAGTTTACATGAGTTTTTATAAGGGGTCCTAGTCCCCTTGTAATGGGGTTTGAACTTGAATTTCCTACATGAAAATTGAAGGACTAAAAATATTTGTATTAAAATTTGGTCAAAAGAAAAGTGAACTAGCTCATAACATTATATTCCACTTCATATTTTGTTCATCACAACATTATAATCATAAATTATCATCCAAAAAATAAATAACATTGATAATTATTAGATAAGTTAATTTTAAACCACATCTAAATTCACTATTAAATCATATAATAATAATATCAATAGAAAGGTCCATTAAAAAACTAGGGCACTGATTTTAAAATATTCATGACAACACATGTCCCCACACACATAGCTTGCTTTCTCTCCTAGAAATGAGTATCATGTGCATTATGTATCTTAGTTTTACTATCAATAGAAGTTACTATGTATTCCTCTCAATTGAAATGTATTTCCAATCTTTTTTAAGTGCTTTAACCTGTTGATAGTTGTTTCTTTAAGTTTCATATTATTTTAATGAGATGACAATAATTATATCTTCATCAATTCCAAAACATTACTTCTACTAGTTTTTCTAAGATTTCTATTGGAAGCACCATAATTTTGTTACTTCTATACATTTTTATTTTTACAATGGATCAACATAAATTCTTTGTGTTAATTTTGTCGTTGTAAATCACCTTGATATTTATATTGAAATCTTATAACAAAGATGCTAGTACATTCTTTTTCGTGCTTGAGATATCCCATGATAAGCACCAGTCTTGTGACGCTTCATAAGAGATGCCACAATGCCAATCCAAAATTATTAAGATTTCGAATCTTATTTTAAAAAATCTATTAGTCCTTTCAAGTTAAAAATTTCCAACAATTAACACCCAAACCAATCATCCATAGAATGATTAATGCTTAAACTTTGAAGCAATTAGTCTAAAATTTCATCAACTCTTCCAAACCAATCCTCCACACAATGATTACTGCTTTAGATTTGAACCAACTAATCTAACATTTCAACAACTCTTTCCAATTTCACGAAACAACCCCACACATATTATTATTTTTTAAATGCAACCCCAAATAGAAGTAGCAAAAAAACAATGAGTAGACCTTTTGATGTTTTCAAAATCTTATCATACAAAACACGTATAATGGCCCATGATACCTCTTCCTTGCAAACTATCACCCATTAAATTTTATTTTCAATTGCTAAGCAATGGAATATAAACACCTTAGAAATGGCATCGTGTTGACAAATTTTCATTCAAAAGAAATCCTTGGGAATAGAAAAATCTAATTATTCTAAAATTTGATATGCCCACTTCAATAAGCATCCACCATGTTTTATAGATTCCAAACCAACTTACTCTCCCGTGAAAAAGAAAAAGAAGGTAAATAGACATCTTGGATCATCCTTTATAGATCCTTTGTTGCTTTATTAAGGTCCACTCCCTTAACCATATTGTTAATAGAAATTCAAAATTTAGAGTTGATGCTTTCATCAATATAATTTTACCTTTTATAACTCTACAACCAAAAAGCCTTGGGTCAATGGTTGTCATTTTGGATTAAAAAGTGAGAGGATAAGACTTTAACCAAACATCATACCAAAATTTTATATAAATGGCCTATATTATATGTTTCATGATTAATTGCAAACTCTTTGATTTGAAGTTATGTGTTGTTGATCCCTTGAGAAAGATTTTTTTCCTTATTAATTTTACTACGTCCATCAAGCCTATATGTTTTTGAAGTAACATTTTTTACCAGCTCTTTATTTGATCATTAAATAACCACCAATTAAGTTTTTGTTTTTAATGTCAAACTCATAAATCTACAATTTTGCAAGCCTTCCCCTTCCACATTCTTTTTAGTATAATTCTATCACATTCACAAAGATGAAATCTAAAATTATCCTCATATTGTTTTCCAAAAATAGAATCTTGATTATTTATTTATTTATTTAAAGGTTACACGTCATGGTAATCTTAAAACTATCATAGATTTTGAAATAGATTACAATGTAGGTTTTACAAGTTGAATTATTCCATGCATGGTTAATAACTTACCTTTTAAATGATTCAAAAAAGATCTCATTCTCTTCAAATTTGAATTATAAAGATATATTTTTTCAATTATTTAGTTGTCTTCTCATAACATGATAAAATTGGTTTAGATTTCATGCCTTCATTGATTGAGTATGACCAAAGTTCTACTTAGATCAAATAAGAGTTACATCCATCAATCGAAGATGAGATCTGAAAGGACTTATTACTGTTAGAAATAAATGCTTCAATGATTTGCATTATGAAGTGATACATATTTAACTACATAGAATACCTATTTTAGGTATAAAACCAAACTTCTAACTACCTCTATCCTATAGTACATACATAGACCTTGTGAGGGGTGATTATACCACATGCCACTTCACATGGACTATGATGTAATAACTCCTAACATACCCCCCTTGTTACATCATGATCATAGCTTTATCTAGGATTATGATTTGAAATGTTTTAGGATGTTGTTGGAATTTGAGAGAGAAATCCCCCCTTAATATACACTACTTACTAAAATACTTAGGAATGTTGAGTTTCATTGATCATGCACTCCAAAAATATATTTATTCAGTACTTTTTAATACTTAAATAATTCAACGCATGAATTATGTTCAACCTTCAATGTCTTCAAGTGATGTGTTGTCATGCATCCAATGTTGATTATTAAATTTATTGGTTACCAATTTTTATCTTGCATATGATGGGAAGAAGGTTGCGTAAGAATTCATCTACTGCTTTACCTTCTTCTGCTTTTTATTTCTTTCATTGTGATCAAATAATGGATTCCTTGTAAGTTCTTTTATCATAATTTCTTTGATATAATAAATGGGATGTTTTTTTTTAATACAAATTTTAGTAATTTTGCATACTTGTTTTAGCCCTTTGAATGATCCCATAGCTACCATAATTTTTTCTTGAACAAGAATGTAGCAACCCATCAAGTTCTCTAAAGTCTTTAGAGTTGAACTATTAGGGACCAACAACTACTGACGTTGTCTAACAAAATCTTCCTTTATCTCATATTGTGTTGTCAATTTAGATGATATCATAATACATCTTATCATTTAATATCATGATTGCTTATAGTGTTGGTACACTTCTTGAGAAGAGTTTTATGATATCCTAGGCTTTGATAATAATGTATGGATCTCTTGTTTGAGTTTTAAAAATAGATAATCTTTTATTAACAAGATAGAGTTTGCAAGCATATCGTGTTTCTTTAAAGCTCTTCTCGTAATAGGTCATTCATCCTACAAATATTTTTCACTATACTTAGGAAATAAGTGGAAAAAGAATCAGCTTTGAATGTACTACCATCATTCTAGAAGGTAATGAATTTCTTGGCCTTAGAGGTATCCCATGACTTGTACTGTAATGCTTGTCTTTGTATCTTGATAGTGTTATTTCCTATTGATTCCTTGGCTTGGAGTGAACAATATTTCTTGTATAATAATTTGGATGATTTGAATGGATCCAATTTTCTTGACCTATCATATGTTTGGTTGCTTTAGAGTCATACCAAACATTATTGTGTTGTCTTAACTATGCTTGTGAAATAAACACATGTTCTTTTTCTTCTGCATTAACTTGATTTTCCTTGGCTACATTGGTTGGATGTACCTTTCTCCAAATTTAATTGTGCTTTTCTAAAGATGACTTATCTTGTTATTAGTTAATCTCTTGTGAAGGGGACCCATTATTTAATGGATTATGCTGACATTACTTCACAGTGTGATTGTTTCCACCACAAAGTTTACACATCTTTTATGTGTGAAAATATCTCTTTGAGAATCATTCATATGATTTTGATATCCTTGAGATTTGTTTCTTTATTTGAATCCATATATATATTATACCTCTTTTGATTGGATGCTTTCCTTTCTAATTTGAAAGAAGTAATTATTCTTCTTCATTTATTGTATGTGAGATCTCTACTTTTTTATGTAGGTTCACTAGCTTTTCAAAACTTGGAGTTTGTTTAATGATATTTAATATTGTCACAAAAATTTTGTATTTTGATGTGAGAGATCTAAAAATAATTGAAATTAATATTTTGTTAGATACTTGGTTTCCCAATGCTTGCAATGATGCTCATAATTTAGCAATTATCCTCATGAAAGAATCTAGTTTCTCTCCACTCTTCATCTTTAAGCAATGGAGTTGGCTTTAGAGAAATATAATTTGATTTTGATTCTTTGTGTCAAATATTATTTGTAGCTTCTCCCATGCATCTTTGCTTGTGGACGAATCTCAAATTTATGCTAACACTTCATATACTACCCCAAACATGATGATTAATCTTGCCTTACTATCTACCTTGTCAAACTTTGTTTAATCTTCATCTTCTATAGTAGGACGGATAATGGTTCCATATACAACTTGTCATACTTCTTCAAACTCAATCTGTGTTTTAAGTTTGGCTTTCTAGGTAGTATAATTATTTTTTCTAAGCAATTGGGAATCGAGCAACAAGAACTTTGGTGCTCTACTAGCCATAGTAAACTTTTACAGAATTTGAATATTTTTCTTTCATTGAATAAACCTTGAAAAATACCTTCCAACAAGTATATATCTATCAATACTTGTGATTTAATTAAGGGCTCCGTGCAAACAAGATGAACCATTAGGCACTAAGATCATTGGATAACATGGGCTAATCATGAAGAAATTGTTAGGATCATATCCTAACGCCATTTTGTAATTCTCATTTACTGATGTAATGACCCACTCCCAATGTGGGGGATCCCATTATAATGTTATTTTGTAATACTTTGTAATGTATGTGGTAAGTAAGGTGCCTAGCCAAGTGGCACCATCTCATGTAACCATTTTTATCAAGATTTTAACCGATGTTTGGTAGGATATTCTAGCTCAAGTGGCATTTTGCATGTAAGCCAACTCTTGAGCCTTTAGGTAGGGTTGCATGAAGTTTTTCTTTAAAATATATGAAGCCATGTACAAATTCATATTTTTGCAAGCTAATGAAATATTGAAGGAGGTTGCCCCCTCAAAGAGAACCATGATTACGTGTTATTGTGAGATTGTTCCATTTCTACATTTAATTTTTACATAGTGTTATTGAGTTATTTGATGTATTTGAGTTATTTTTTAGTATTATGTGTGAGTGTGTTTTATTTTAATAGTAATATCCTAACAAGTGGTATCAGAGCGCTTTCCAGGATCGAGTTCTACTGCAACTAAGATGATTTTTGTCATCTATTTCTCCTGTTAGGTATAATTTTCTGTGTTTTTCATTTCTATTTTTCCCTTTATTAAAAAAATCTAAAAAAATACAATATATTTTTTTCAGCCAAAAAACCAGAAAACACAAAAAGTCCATTGGAGAAGATTTGAGGAGAAATCAAGAAGAAGTTCTTGATAAAGAATAATTTGGGAAAATTTTTGCCATCCGATAACAAGCCCAAAAGAAAGAAAGATTTGGCAAGAAGTTTACCAAATTTTGGAAAGGATTTCAAAGACCTCAAGACATTCAGATTCTTGAGAAGAAGGCCAATAAATAGGTCAAAATTGAAGTTGAAGGAGAAAGAAGCTAGAAGAAACCCACAAATTTGAGATTTTTTAGAACAACCACCAAGGAGTTATAGGTTGATTTGAAAGGAGTTTGCTAATTTTAAAGTAGAAAATTAAAGGTATCTTGAAGAAAAATCTCAGCTAAAATTTGGAGGATTTTCCTACCAAATTTGGGAGATTCGAGGACAACATTTCGGAGGAGAAATTGATTGCTTTGCAATATAAAAATTTCAGATTTGAAGACAACAAGAAAACGGTGATTTGGGTAGCATTAATAGCTGCTAAGTTTCATATTTTTAGGGTGCATCCTAAAGGAGAGTTGAAGCCACCAAACTACAGTTTCGGGCAACAAGTTAGAGGAATTTCAAAGCTACAAAATAAACAAGTTTTAGGGCAGCAAAGGATATCAATTAAAGCTGCAAATTGGTGAGTGAAAGAGTTGTTTTTCGACAGTAAGAAAGAGCTACAATTTCATCAAGCATAGGGCAGAATTTAGGTGATCCAAATAACAAAGAACATTATCATCAAATAGAGGTTAAAAATGTATGCAACTTAGGTGCAAAAGGTTCATTAATTGAACATCCATATTTGAGTTATTATTAATTTTATTAAGCACCAAATTTCAAGGATTGAAGTTGTAAGAGAAGGTTTCTAGTTTAAGTCTTCAAGGAAGTGCAGAAGATAGTTTCTATAGGATTTAAAACTTGGACATAAGATATAGAAGTTAGATATATTTCAAGAGAAAGAAAAATATCAACATCCTACTATCTAGTAAAGAAAATAAGACACTATTCTAAAAGTATAGATTGCACATCCTATAGTGCAAAGCAGTGTCATTCAAAAGGTATACTATTAGCCTAATTAAAAGGCTTGGAATCATCATTGAAAGTTAACCAAGCTAGGAGAAATAGTAGACAATTTCCAAGGAGAAGAAGACAATATTGAAACCCTTTTTAGTGAAAGGAAGGGTGCCAATTTAAAGTACAGGAGGTAAGCACTTAAATCAGTGCATCTTAAGATTTCAAGAGCACCACATTAGAGCCATCAAATAGAGCTCTAAGGTTTAGTATCTCCAAGGTGAAAAGGGGATATATTGGACATCATCAAACCTGCACATTTACAATCAAGCAAATCAGATATTGCTTGGAGAAGAAGTCATATAAAAATAGAAAAGCAAAATATTGATTTAGACTTCTCAAGATACGTATACATCTAAGGACTATTGAGATAAAGCAAGAGAACTCAATAGTAAGACCAAATACTTCAAAGTAGGTGCATCTAGAATTTAAGAGCCTTTGGTGAAGGTAAGATAAAAAGGCAATATCACATTAAAGAGAGCATCATTGAGTATAGTTTCTATTCGACCCATGTACCAGCATTGATGCATTAGAGAGAGCATAGTTCGCACTAAGACAGTCTCTATTCTTCCCTCACAACAACATTGATTTACATGAATGCAAGCATTCTCATTCAGGCTACGTAAACAACGTGAAGACCTTTACAGGGTGTAAGGAAAATACAACAAGCTTGCACCACTAAAGAGAGGATAAGACACCTTGGGTTGTAGTATTGAGTCATCAAGTTTGTACCAGGTTCATAAGGAAAAGAAGGATAAGTAGGACACTGCCTGAATCTACCCCACAAGCCACAACATATACTTAGTTGGTACCTGAAAGAAGCATTGGAGAACAAGAAATATTTGCACCCTCATAACACCATATAGAAGCTGGAAGGATTACCATCATATTAGTTGAAACCTCTACCATTGAAGGAGGATAAAATATTCTCAAAGCATTGAGTAGCTTCAAGAAGTGTAGTAAGAGATCGTTGAATAAATTCTAAGGAAAAGGTTGGAACAAGATTAGGGTGTAGTGGTTGAAGAGCATCCGCCACGTGGAGAAGAAAATTCATGTTATTGGGGCAAGCAAAAGGAGAATATGCCTCATGTGTATCATAATTTATAGTAAAGAAGTTACGTTGAGTATAATCCATTATTTATACACTCAAGCATATAATACTCTCAGGAAGCGTTAGATAAACACCTCAAAGATGGATTATTGGTGCCACTTGGTACATGTGTCGAAAGAATAAGGTGCTACAAGAGATGTTATCAAGGATATGGAAGACCTTGAGTGCCACTTGGCACCATCTACCTTGCATGTTAGTTAAAATCAAGAAGGAGAAGCACATCAAAAGAGCGCACATATAGTGCATGAGTTGGAAAAATATTTAATGAGAGCAAGACAACACATAGGACAATGAAGGAGAGAAAAGAGAGCACGTGAAGATCACTGCATAGAGCTGAGAGAAGTTAACTATTAAGGACAATAAAACACAAAGAGACTGAATTTAATGAGCAAGAGACTACATTGATTGTAGGCAGATTGAAGTCTTGTTCGAGTGCAGCATACAAAGTTATTGCATGTAAATTTTGGCATGTTGAGAAGGTAAGAATTATTCTCTTAAACCTTTGCAAAGTACAAAGGAGAAATAAGGCATATATTAAATTTGAAATCAATTAAGTTTTATAGGGTTATTTAAATAGTAGGAGTAATAAGGTGATAAATAATACCCTAGAAAGTATATTGAATGCCTTAATAAAGGAGTAGAAAAGAGAAGCATTGAAATCATTATATTCAATTCATATTGCATTATATATTTACAATTTATTAAACTAGGAGATATAAGGGTTTTACAAATTGAATTGAAATTATAATTTCAAATACATAGTTTTTCTAAATTTCTAATTAGGGAGGTATAAGGAGTTCTATTCCAAATTTAAATTTATAGAAATTTAGAAACTACATTATTCAAGGATAAAAGAAGCAAAACCATTAGTTGCTTGAAAAATTGGAAATTGCATTTTGCATTAGTCTCTTACACTGATTCATGAGATATTAGAAATCCAACTAAAAGGTCTTGAAGGAAAAAAACCTTATCAAAACTTGAATGTGCATCATCATTTACATTTAGCTTTCTACTTACTAATTAATAGGGAGAAATAAGGCAATACATTAAAGTTGAACATTAGGGAGACAAAAGGGATTCAACTCAAACTAAGAAATCTAAGCATACTATCAAGTTCATAGTACATTCAAACACTTGCAAGATAGAAGAAATTTTACAAAATTTGTAAATTGAAAAGTTCTTATCAAGTTTGATCATAAACTCAAACTAAGGAGTCATAAGGTAGATAACTTTAAAAGTTTTTGAAATACAAAATTTCCATCAAAATTGTCCTAAATACTTGAGAATTAAAAGGTATTCTAACTAGAGATTTGGGAAAGGTAAAGTCTTATCAAAACCATAGATTGAACATTAAGATTCTCAAGGCATTCTCAAAACACTAAAGAGCTATAAGGAATTCTACTTCAAAGGATAATCTAGAAGAAACATGGATGAAATAGTAAGGAATGCATTCAATAATGAGGAACTATTTCATGAGGTGGAATTTTACTCTCAAAATTTAATAGATACTTTTGATGGGTACAAATACTTGTCCACTAGTAAAAAGGAAAGATTCTCATCATTCCTCAAAGAAGCAAAGGAAGGAAATTTTACAACATTAATTGGTTATCTTCATGAAGTACTTTTCAGATCTTGGTGGAACACTCAAATTATATTCACATCAAAATAATGCTTGATGATATATCTATCATTAATTGTTTTGAACTTTTTCAAAACATGAAATAAACTAACAATCCTAGTCAATATTATTGTGATGATATACTAACTCATCATGAAGGATGTATTCCTCTAGTAAAAATAAAGAAACAAAGAAGAAGAAGGAGGAAGAGGAAGCATGACAAGAAGGAACAAGACAAAGATACTCATTAGGATACAAACAAAGAATATAATGAAGAAAGCACAAAGACCGAACCAAATGAAGAAGAAGGACCAAACCAAGTTGAAGAACATCTAAAAGACAAAGACAACATGAAGATTGAAGTAGAAGAAGAAGGACCGGTTCAAACTAAAGAGTACTTGAAAGATGAAGGTCCATATTGAATATTAAATTCTTCAATACCCAAATAATATAATACAAGTTGTGTTGGAATATATTATATTATTTGGTACTTGCTAATGTACCATCATGGGTACATGTTTAGATTAGGATTTAATTTTTTTCTTAATGCAATATAATAAATGCTAAAGTACTATTAGAATTTGCAATGATGTAAATGTGCATGTAGTCCACATGTACATAAGTCCTAAGAATAGATTGATGAAGTGTCATTGGAATATAGAAGGCCAAGAGTCATGTCACACTATATATATGCCTTCTTAGAGTAGAAGAATAAGAGGATTTTGGAGTGCATAGAGTAGAGTTGTAGTAGTAATAATATAGAGAATTTTTACAATATGGAGTGTTAGAGACCTCCATTGCATAGCAGTGTATGTTTTTGTGAGCTTTCATTAATGGCTATTGCATGAGTATTTTTTTAAGTTTCTTATCATATTTACATGCTTATTAGTTAGCCTTTATCATAGTTATAACATTGCTTGCTTATTTCATCACTTGTGGTTGCATTTCCTTAAAATTTATAGCATTAAAAGCTAACAGTTTGAAAAATCTAATGGGGAAAATAAAGATATGGAATGTCAAATATTTTGGTAGCAAATTTAAAATAAAAGAGGAAATTAAAACCAAGCTCAATAATTTACAAGAAATAGTAGAAATTAGAGGAATGGACCAAGATAAGTACTTATCCGCAAGAAAAATATTTACTTTTTTGGTTATCATAATGTATTGCAAAAACAACATTCATATTGGGCCCAAAAACCTAAGGAGAGATGACTTAAGGAAGAGGATAGAAACACCAATTTTCAAACCAAATTCAAAACATAGTTGTATTTCCATTAAATAAAAAATATTTCAACTCCATATGGAAGGAGTATCTAGGAAGTAGAGATATCAGGAATGAATGAATTAATTATTTCAAATATATTATGTCAAGTGTTGAGCAATATAAGGAGGATTAGGGTAAGATTTAACAAAATAGTTCATAAAATACCACACAAATCTATGAAGGATCTATAGGAGGTCCTTTTCTATTTCCACCCTGATAAGGCCCTAGACCCAATGGATTTCCTATATTTCTCTTTCAAAATTTTTGGGATTTGTTGAAGAGCAATATGTTAATTATGGTTGAAGAGGCTAGAAAAAGAAGGATATAATAAGTGAGATTAATTCTATATTTATTGAATTGGTTTCTACCAAAGGTGAAATATATTTGGAAAACTTTTGCCCAATAAATAATGATTTACAAGATAATTTTCAAGAATTATGACAAATAAATTGAAAAGCATTCTAGATTAGAAATAAGGTAGTTTTGATCATGGCAAACAAATTCTTAATGGTATAATAATTGCACAATAAGCCATGCATTATTATTCCATGAAAAAACCATGTCTACTTCTAATATTAGATATAAACAAGGCACATGATAAGGTTTGCTAGAGTTTCCTACATGATATTCTCCCAAAATTTGGTCTTGATCAAGGTTGGCATGAATGGATTAGATGTTGTTATAGCACTCCAAAATATCATATTTTGATCAATTAATCTCTTGTTGGATACTTTATATCATCTTGTAGAATCTACCAAGGTGATAGATTATCTCATTCTTTCTTTATTATTCTTGTTGGGTCATTAAGAAAAGCTTTCTCAGAGGAAAAAATAGATTATCTCATTATTTATTTATTATTCTTGTTGGGTCATTAAGAAAATCTTTCTCAGAGGAAAAAATGGAAGAAAAAGTTCAAATAACAAACCCCACTTGTTTTACATCAATATAGTGGTATTACAACAACTTGGATATTAAGAATGCATAGCTTGGCAAATTGGAACTTGGATCTTCTCCTTAAAAGTGAAAGAATTTAACCGATTGAACTAATGCCATTCGATTAAAAAATATTTAGATTACAACATATGTTCCCTTTAAATTTTATTTCCAATTTATTGATAATACTTTTCATTTTGGTCATCCCTTGGTTATTGAGGCCATGGAGTTTAAATCAACATTATTATGCTAGAATAAGGATGTTGAACAATTGGTTAATACTACAAAATGTAGGATTTTTATTAACATTATCTAAGATTTACAAAATTATTGTGGATATTTTAAAGAATTTGCCATCCACATTTTTTTGTATTTCTTTGTTTTATAAAGAAAAGGATCTATAGGACTCAATTTTTGATAGAATGAAGTCTTGATTGGGAAATTAGAAAGGTGATGTCTTAACTATGGGTAAAATGCTACAAATTATAAAGACTACATTGTTATCTATATATATTATGATACCATTTTCAATATTTCATGTAGGTATACCATTTAAAATTTGATAAAATTCAAAAAGATTTTATTTGAAAATAATGTGAAGAAAAATTTAAGTTTCCTCCATATGTAGGATAGAGTTTACAAAGAAAATACTATTAGATGAGTACACTTATGAAATTACAAATTTATAAGTTTGGAATCAAGAAAAAACTTGACTAGATATTATTCAATGATTAAGAAAAGAGTTGGGCAAATATGTTACTTAAAAAAATACAGGTTTTGTGAATGCAAAAAATTGTTTTAAAAAGAACCCTACCTATTGTTCAAAAAAAGAACTTTACAAAAGGGCTAGACAACATAGAAATTCATATTTGAGAGTTTGCATTTGATCAAGAAATATATTAGGTGGTCATTCAATGAGGAGATTTTTGCAAATTTTCTTATTTACTTAGAATCATAAGGAACTTCAACTAACAACTATGCAGAGGCTAAGCCACATTCTATAGGAATCAAGATTTCCATTGCAAACGGATGGAAATACATTTCAATTAAGGAGTATTTATAAATTATTAATAATACTATAGAAAATGGATGTAGGAATTGGGTGAGTGGTGATTCGGATGGTTAGAATATTTCTTGTAATATTACAAGAAATATTTCTTGTAATATTTTTTAAAGGATTGAAAATTTCAATATATAAAAATAACATTGGCATTCTATTAAATTGTCAAAATATGATTTAATAATAGATAAATAGAAAGAAAAAATATATAAAAGAATAAAAAAAAGCTCAAATTGTCTTATTACTATGTTTTTTGTGTTCTTCTCAAAGAGACCCAAGTTCAAATCATGTGATAGATATGTAAGTGTATGGATATGTAAGTGCGTTGAAAAAAAAGTTTACAAAATAACAATCTCATTCCAACAATTTACTAAAATATTATTTAATAATAGATAACTAAAATCATAGCTAATCAGAATTCAATTTATAATTCCTTCTCAATCATAATCCATCCTAAACATAATCTAGGACTATGACATCAATACTTTTATAATCCATCCTAAACATAATCTAGGACTATGATATCAATACTTTTAAGCTTGGAGAAAAACACTATGGTCTTCCAATCTCCATTTGACTCTATATTAACCTTGTATCAGGCCAAACATATCCCATTTGAATCACATTTCTCACTTTGCTATTCCCTTTCCCTTTTCAAATGCAGTGGCAGTGGCAGTGGCAGTAGCAATAGCTCCATCTTCTCCATGTAGTTTATTCAGTTGTTCCTGCATTGCATATAATACTGACGTTAACACTCATAGGACCTTCATTTCTGGAACCCTATTTCTAACGCTTTATATCATCTCAAATAACATACCACTTACCATAAGGGTTACATTCTCTGCACTTAGCTTGTTGCTCTCTTCTTCCAACAGGTCTAACTCGGATCTAAGAGCCATGATCTCAATGATCAGGCTATCAACCTCTTCTTGTATAACCTTTTTTAATCCCGCATTAACATGAACATGATTAAACTATATATATATATATTATATCTCAATCTTAAAAAGTTATAAATATATTTGTCATGCTTTTAAGTTATAAAATATTAAAAAACAACACTAAATGCTTTTGGAATATCATTATTCTACCTTTTTTCGCAACCTTGAACGTCTTGCTGACTCCCTATTAGATTCTTTCCTTCTATTTAGCCTTGATTTTTCCTGTAGAGTATCCTAGTTTAAACATACAGTATTTTTTTAAGATCCTTAAAAAGTTTATTCAATAAATATTTGAGTTTAATTTTCACTTTTTTTTTATAATCTTTCTTGTTTTGAAATAATTCTACAAGATTTTAACCTAAAAAATAATACTCAACACGGATGTATTCGCTTCGGGACGGCATGAGTTGCGCAGCTGTTGGAACCGTTAGTGTTGTTCTTTAAAATCTTGTTTTGGTGAAAAACCTTTAAGATTTAGTACAGGATTAACTGGTTTCTTCTTAATTATAATTTTTCAAAATTTATGTTTATTAATAAGGAATTTAATACACAGCTATCATACATCCACTCCCTACACCCCGTCGTCTAAACCTTGAACTTCCTGAAAAAACCAAATACCCAAATGTTGCACTGTCTCCCTAAGACTAATAATATTGTTATAGGTATTGAAATAATTCTACAAGATTTTAACACAAAAAAATTAATACCAAATACATATACCTGGATCCATAGCTCAAGACCGAAGTCTTCGCTTCCAGCGTCTTGGCTTCTAGACGACATGAGGTGCGCAGCTATTGTTTTTGCAGTAATGGTAGGTCTGTTATCCTCCCCAGCAGAAAAAGAGGCATTCCCATAATCTATCTCCATCTCCAAAGAAACATTCAGATCAATATTTGAAATAGGTCCCTTACCACTGTATGCCATATTTCCCGTCATAATTTTAATGGGTGGGTTTTCTTCCACTATGGTTCTTCTACTTCAAAACATATATAGATATATATAAAAAGTACCGTTGTTCTCAGGCCTGTAGCTTTTATACTTTTAGATATTTTAAATTTAGACCAGAGTTATTATTATAATAGAATATAGTTGAATTAGGTTATATTACAGTAGTTTTATATTGAATATAAGTTTTAGTTTTTCATGTGAATTAATTTTTATTTTTATGAAAAGCTGGTTAATAATAATAATTGTTTATTTAAAAAAAGAACATTTAATTAGATAAGTTATATATTTTTTAATTGTTTATATGAGATTTATTTTTATTTTTATTTGATCTATGAGGGATGTAGAGGGCTGAACAGTCTCTTCTCATGACCCCTCTTAAAGTTCAGAGTTATATTTAGAGAATTTAACACAAACCACTACACATCCACCCCCTCACACACCACACTGGGGTTTGAACCTTCAACCTCCCCAAAAGAGCAAAGCCCGAAGAATTTTTATTTCTTAGTTTATTTTTGGTGGATTATATGATATTGAAATTGACATTTTAATAGAAAAATTTAATCAATTAAATTTCTACCATGTGATAAGTCTTATTTATTTGTTTTTTTTCATATTTTTTTTGTTTAAGAGGTTGAAAGACGGGTGCATATCAAAGGCCACCTTAACGCCGCTTCCTCTTAACGAAATGAAAGATTTTAATTACTTCTGCGAGACCCAAATATGGTCTATTGGACCTCAATGACTTGTACCATTGGTACTTGTGCTTCTTTTCATAAGTTTTATTTATTTGTTTTTGTATAATTTCATTTTATTTTTTAACTTATTTAAGTTCACCAAGTTTTCAGGCCCCTTAACGCCATAATTTCATTTTATTTTTTAACTTATTTAAGTTCACAAAGTTTTCGCCATAATTTCATTTTATTTTTTAACTTATTTAGGTTCACAAAGTTTTCAGGTCCCTTAACGCCACTTCCTCTTGAAAAGAGCCCACTAAATTTTATCATTGGTAATTATGCTTCTTTTCATAAGTTTTATTTATTTGTTTTTGTATAATTTCATTTTATTTTTTAAATTATCTAAATTCAAAAAAATTTCAAGTTTTGAATGCATAAAAATTTCAAGTTTTGAATGCATAAAGCAATACTACTTTAAATTATGTCGTTTATGTTAAATACTTATCTCAAGTTATTTTATATGATAAAGCATAGGTTTTCATATACTCTTTGTATCATTTATGTAAATCGTTGATTCAAGACCTTTTATTCTAAAATTTATACTTAAATTCACAAAACTTTCGATGCAACTTAGTGTGACTTTAGCTTTTAATTAATAAAGGTTAAACGACACTTTTTTTGCATTTATGTTTTGTTGGAAAAAAGAGAGGCAACTATTAATTTGGATTGCTTATATCAAAATATATAATTACAATGATAAATGAATTAGTGAGCAATGGACTATTATTTACTAACAAAGAATAAAAACAATAGTACTAAATGAAGGGCCCATCCAATAGCTAAGCATAGTATAATATAGATATCGATAAAACTAATGTAAAAATACCCATCCGATAGCTAAGTATAGTATAATATAGATATCGACAAAACTAATGTAAAAATGATGGCTAATGCATCAAGTGCCTCATTGAACATTAGTTTCTTCAATTAGCTTGCTAGCTAGTTGTTTGGAAAAACATATGAAGGCTACTACAAATGAGTTTGTTCTACTATTTAAGGCGCGTTTCTAAGGTAGATTTACTCTTAACTATTGTTGTTGAAAGTTGTGCCACCTTGTATGTAATCCAAGAAGTGATTATGCTTTGTTATGAAAATGGTGAAATTGACGATGCAAGCAATTGGCTTTCTCCAATGCCAACTATATGGAAGTGAATGTTGGAAATCTAGAACAAGATGTCAAAAAAAAAGTTCAATATTAAGATTCCTAGGGACAAGTAGAACCATCAAACATGCTCACACCTCTATTTCCATGCATGTTTGAGGATAATGAGCCTACAAGATTCCTAGAAAAGGTTATCATAGTCTTGTATGGATTTGTCAGTTAGAGTTATTTTCCAACATATTTGAAAGGAAGGAAAAATATTTGTTCATTGAGAAAAATATTATGAAAACATAGATAATTTTTTCTTATACTTTTTTTTCATATATTGACTATGTAACAATACTTAATATTGGGACCATTTGCTTTGTAATAACTTTTTTTCCTCGGTGATAGACATGGATAATAGAAATCTACAAACCTTAAAATACTATTTATTATTTGATTAAGATTTTATATAGTAATAATTTTTATAACAAAAAAAATATTCATTTATATAAAAAAAGTTTTATTATTTAAAACTCTAATGGCATTAGTTCAACCTATTATATTCCTCAAATTTCAAGGAGAAAACCAAGGTTCAAATCTTGCCTAGAGATACATTAATAATTGCCAAGCTATTGTAATATCGCTAGGTGCTCATGATGTGATGCAAGAGCCTATCTTTAGAGGTTTTTTTTTAAAGAAGTTTTAAAATAATTTTTATTACTCACAATGGAATTCTTTGACTCAAAAATAATTTGCCAAAAATGGTAATTATTAAAAAAGATAAATTTTGATGAAAAATAATTTGCCAAAAATAGTAATTACTTAAAAAGGCAATTTTTTGTGGAAAAATCAATTTGTCGAAAATAGTAATATTTTATTTTTAGGGCTTTAAGCTTTAGGGTTTTCTTTTAGGGCTTCAAGATTTAGGGTTTTCTTTTAGTGCTTCAAGCTTTAAGGTTTCTTTGGGGATATATATTCCCTTGGTATTGCATTGTAAAAGGGGGAAGTGAATCCAGAAATAAGAAAATAAAATATTTATTAGTTTATTTCCATATATTATAGTTTTTATGTAATGGAAGGTATTTTTTTTATCTCTTGTAGCTGGATTTACATAATTTGGTATCAGAGCAAGTTGGATCTTGCTGGGAAGAAAAGAGAAGAAAATAAAAGAGAAAAGGAGAGGAGAGCGACGGGGCTCAAAAAAAAATTGGCACTCTGTGCAGTGCTTGCTGAAGGTTTGTAAAACCTTGGAGACAGAAATTGGCACTCTATGTAAGTGCTTGCAAGATGTTTTTTTATGTAAAAGCCTCAGGAAAAGAGATTGAAACTGTGTAGTGTTTGCAGAAGGTTTGTAAAACCTTGGAGAAAGAAATTGGCACTCCGTGTAAGTGCTTGTAGGAGGTTTTTTTATGTAAAACCTCAGAGGGAGGAATTGACACTTTGTGTAGTGCTTGCAGAAGGTTTATAAAACCTTGGAGAAAGAAATTGGCACTCTGTGTAAGTGCTTGCAGGAGGTTTTTTTATGTAAAACCTCAGAGGGAGAAATTGACACTTTGTGTAGTGCTTGCAGAAGGTTTGTAAAACCTTGGAGAAAGAAATTGGCACTTTGTGTAAGTGCTTGTAAGAGGTTTTTTTTATGTAAAACATCAAAGGGAGGAATTAGCACTTTGTGTAGTGCTTGCAGGAGGTTTGCAATTTTCAAACCTTAAAGGAATTGACACTATGTGTAGTGCTTGCAGGAGGTTTGAGATATAGAACCTCGAAAGAAGATTGGTACTTTGATGAGTACTTGCAGATGTGTGGCCCTATATGGAGAGCAATTATGAGTTTGATCAAAGGAACTCGTAGGAGCAAAGTTCTTTTCAACTAGAGGAGAATGATGCAGGAGCCTATCTTTAGAAGGTTTTTTTAAAGAAGTTTTAAAATAATTTTTTTATTACTCAAAATGGAATTCTTTTACGCAAAAATAATTTTTCGAAAATGGTAATTATTAAAAAAGGTAAATTTTGATGAAAAACTAATTTGCTAAAAATAGTAATTACTTAAAAAGACAATTTTTTGTGAAAAAATCAATTTGTCAAAAATAATAATATTTTATTTTTAGGGCTTTAAGCTTTAGGGTTTTCTTTTAGGGCTTCAAGCTTTAGGGTTTTATTTTAAGGTTTCTTTGGGGATATATATTCCCTTGGTATTGCATTGTAAAAGGGGGAAGTGAATCCAAGAATAAGAAAATAAAATATTTATTGGTTTATTTCCATGTATTATAGTTTTTATGTAATGAGAGGTATTTTGTTTTGACCTCTTGCAGCTGGATTTACATAATGATGTGATATGGTGGGATCCAATTCAATTTCATACAACCCATTAAAAAAATATAATAATTAAAATATGATGTTAATTTTGGATTTTGATGCTTTTAAGTCAAATATTTTTATTCTAAGTTTTGTGCCTTCCGTTGGGGCCACTCTAATCTACATGACAAAACATTACATTTATTGTCAATTCAATTCAATTAGATTTTATTTTTATCAAATATATTCTTCATTTCCATTTTTATCAAATTTAATCCTCATCTTCTTTAATCTATTATATTTCCACAATGAACTTTTTGATATCATCTTTATTAAAATATAAAATTTCACTTAGCAAAATTTTCATCAACTTCTCATTAATCCAAAAGGAAAAAGCAATTACAATGTGGGGCTCATAAATTGTAGCTATGATTTGCTCAAGGTCAAAAGATGTTGGTGATAGAGCAGGGTTATGCATAAGGGGCCATACCCGAAATGTACTTGTAAAAAATAGATGAATTCATTTCAAACTGTGGCAAATCCTGGCTAACCTAATGTCAGAGAAATTGGTGAATTACCTTATTTTTTGAAAAAAAATAGAAAAAATGGTGAATTTGACAGTTTTGGCCAGATCGGGTGGAAAACGAGATCTGACCATAGGCCGATGCAAAAAATGGTCCAACCTTGAACTAGGTGTAGACAATGGTCTAGTATTAGAACATGGTATTGGTTGTGGAGCTTGATTCTATTTCTAATTTGGAGGTCTTGTTTTCAGCCACACTTAGAGCCAAAAATACATGTATTTTTCCCTTTTTAAAACAAGGTCTAATAGTCCGTTTAGATGCAAAACAGGGTCCAAATATCAGCTTGGTGTAAAATAGGATTTGACCTAGTGCAAAATAAATTTTAGATATCGACCTAGTGCGAAATAGGGTTTGACCTAGTGTAAAATAGGGTCCAAAAATTGACCTAGTGTAGAACAAGGTCTAAAAATTAACCTAGTGCAGAACAGTCTGGTCTAGTGCAAAATAGGGTCTGAATATTAGCTTGGTACATAATAGGATCTGACCTGGTGTAAAACAAGGTCTGGATATCGGCCTAGTGTAGAATAGGGTCCAACCTGATGCAAAACAAGGTTCAAATATCAACCTGGTATAGAATATGATCTGACCTGGTGCAAAATAGGTTTTGGAAATTGACCTGGTTTAAAATAGGGTTTGGAAATCAACCTGGTGCAGAACAGGGTCCGGTAGTTTGTTCAAATGCAAATCAGGGTTTGAATATCGATTTGGTGTAGAACAGGATCCGATAGTCCATTCAAAAGTAGAACAGAGTCTAGATATCGACTTGGTCCAGAATAGAGACTGGCCCGATGCATAGAATGATTTGATCTACCACAAAAATGGGTGCAGAACAAGGTTCAATTTTGTCTGATGCTAAACAAGATTCAATTTGGTGTAGAACAAGGTTTGTTCTTATCTAGTATTGAACATGATTTGGTCTGGTGCAGAAATGGGTATGGTTTGGTACAAAAATAGGTTGGGATATCCATCTAGTGTAGAATAGGGTTTGAAAATGAAAAAGTATCGCTGGGGTGTTAATTATATATAGTGGTATACTTGGTGAATTGGGCAGGATAATTTAATAATTTTAAAAACTTATGGTGAAAAGGGTCCTCTATTTAGGTGAGATTACTGATGAATTAAAAAAAATCCATAATACTATTATCAACGTACGGTGAATTGACACGTAAAAAAAATTCTAAAAATTTTGGGCGAAAGGGCTGACGTTCGAGTCCCCCAAAATATAAAATTTGAATTTTTAAAAATACAAATATTAGTCCAATTGGCAAATATTTTTCGCTATGCATAACCCTACGATAGAGCCCATGGTTCCTATTTATAGGAAAAATTTACCCTTGAGTTATCATCAAAGATAAATTCTTACTTTCTCATAAAAATAAATATTTGAAGACACCTTTAGAAAAATGGTACACCTCCAAATGTTACGTGACTCTAAATATATTCCTAAACATAGAAGGCTTCCAAAATGCTTAGTAGCACCATTATCTATAAAGAGCTCACTTTCCAAAAATCCTCCTTGGGTTTGGTATTTTTTTTGTACTTTTAGCTATCCATGAGTGATTTACTTTAAAATAGAATCAAATTGACCCTGGTTAGGAGCGCTTCACTCCATTCTGCTAGTGTTTTGCTCTTGGGGCCAATTTCTCAATGTTTTCTAGCACATTGCTTCTCATGAACAAATCACACACCTTGAAAAAATCTCTCCTATGGTTAATCATCATGCAAAGTTCATTTTTTGGAGGCTTTAATTAGTCAATTAAATTTTTTTAGACATCTTCAAAATGTGGTAAATCTTAATGGAGTTACCTGTTACTACACTTTTAGCAGCTTCAAGGGGCACCAAACTTGATTGGAGAGAGATTCCAAATCATGCCTTTATCTTTGGGTATAAGGTATACAAAATTGGAATTCATTTACCACAAAACTATAAAATTGGTGGTTCCCCCTATCATATTTAAGGAAAAGTCTATTAACTTTTACCACTCCTCATATATTGAAAACCTAAGGTCTACAAGGTCTTTGGCTTCTCCTACTAGGTTTTCATATGGATTTTTTAATAATCCACCTTATTTCTCCATCAACCTATGCAACTTGTCAAGTGGAGCTTTTAACTATTTAGCTTATTTCAATGTTAATTCAACTTTAGCCTCGACCTTCTCCTCTTTGAACATTACATTGATAATGTCATCATTGAGGAACCTATTTATGGTTGTCCAACATGCATGACAATACAACGTCGGCAAACTCTTGAGTATTGTTTTCCATATTCTATACTAGGATTTTCAAAGAGATAATCGTGTCCTTATAAAAAATATTACTTTGGATTACTTATATCAAAATATATAATTACAATTTAGTAAGCAATGGACTATTATTTACTAGCAAAGAATAAAATCAATAATACTAAATGAAGGGCCCATCCAATAGCTAAGTATAGTATAATATATATCAATAAAACTAATGTAAAAAATAATAAAATTGATGTTGTTAGCTAATGCATCAAGTGCTTGAATAAAAATTAGTTTCTTCAATTAGCTTACTAGCTAGTTGTTTGGAAAAACATATGAAGAATACTACAAATGAGTTTGTTCTATGATTTAAGGTGTCCAAGGTAGATTTAATCTTAACTGTTTTTAAAAGTTATGCCACCTTGGGTGCAATTCGAGAAGTGATTATACTTTGTTAGTGAAGATGATGAAATTGATGATGCAAGCAATTGGCTTTCTCCAATGCCAACTCTATGCTGTGGTCTAAATTATGCACAGGAAGTGAATATTGTAAACCTAGAACAAGATGTTAAAGAGAAAGTTCAATATTAATATTCCTAGGGACAAGTAGAACCGTTAAACATGCTCACACATCTCTACTTCCATGCATGTTTGAGGACAATGAGCCTACAAGATTCCTAGAAAGGGTTATTGTAGTCTTGTATGGATTTGTAAGTTAGAGTTATTTTCCAACATATTTGAAAGGAAGGAAAGAGATTTGCTAACAGAGAAAAATATTATGAAAACATAGATAATTTTTTCTTATACTTTTTTTTCATCTTTTGACCAAATAACAATACTTAATCTTGGTTTGGTAAAGTCGACTATGATAGTGCAATATTTTGAAAATGTTACTCTACTAAGATGCAAGACATATATAGTAGAGGTGAAGTTTTGGCATTGTGAAGGATGCTATAGGAAAATGTCAAGAAAGATGCTAAATTCTGGATTAAGTGTATTCATACAGAAAATTGAAAAGATCAGAAAATGAAAATAAAGAATTCAAACATTTTATATAAAATGATGTAGGTTTCTAGCTATATCATCTCAATTTATATGAGAAGTGTATATATTTGTAAAATCTCAAGCTCTAAAGAAGAGAGATGTAATTTGTCAAGGGTGGGGGACCCGAGTACAACCCCTTATTATTCAACAAAAAAAAACAATACTTAATCTTGGGACCATTTGCTTTGTAATAATTTTTTTTCTTTGTGATAGACATGGATAATAGAAATATACAAACCTTAAAATACTATTTATTGTTTGATTAGGATTTTATATATTAATGATTTTTATAACAAAAAAATTTCTTCATTTATATAAAAAAAGTTATAATATTTAAAGATAGTTATTTAAAAATCTAATGGCCTTAGTTCAACCTGTTATATTCCTCAAATTTTGAGGAGATCAAGGTTCAAATATTTTCGAGATATACATTCATAATTGCCAAGATATTGTAATACTACTAGGTGGTCATGATGTGATACGAGATCCATTTCAATTCCAATCAACCCATTGAAAAAAAGAATAATTAAAATATAATGTTAATTTTGGATGTTGATGTTTTTAAGTCAAATATTTTTATTCTAAGTTGTGTGGATTCCATTGGGGCCACTCTCATATACATGAAAAAATATTACGTTTGTTTTCAATTCAGTTAAACCTTAATTAGCTTTCTTTTTTATCAAATATATTCTTCATTTCTCTTTTTTATCAAATATACTCCTCATATTCTTTAAGCTATTATATTTCCACAATCAACTCTTTGACATCATCTTTATTACAAGATAAAATTTCACTTAGAAAAAGTTTCATCAACTTCTCATTAATCCAAAATAAAAAAGCAATTACAATGTGGGGCTCACAAATTGTAGCTCTGATTTGGCTTCTATTTATAGAAAAAATTTACCCTTGAGTTATCATGGAAGATAAATTCTTACTTTATCATAAAAATAAATATTTGAAGACATCTTTAGCAAAATGATATACCTCCAAATGTTACGTGACTCTAAATATATTACTAAACATAGAAGGCTTCCAAAATGCTTAGTAGCACCATTATCTGTCAAGAGATCACTTTCCAAAAATCTTCCTCGGGTTTGGTGCTTTTTTTTTTTGTACTTTTAGCTATCCACGAGTGATTTACTTCAAAATAGAATCAAATTGACCCTATTTAGGAGCGCTTCACTCCATTTTGCTAGTGCTTTGCTCTTGGGGCCAATTTATCAATGTTTTCTAGCACATTGCTCCTCATGAACCAATCACACCACCTTAAACAAATCTCTCCTATGGTTAATCATCATGCAAAATTATTTTTTGAAGGCTTTAATTAGTTAATTAAAAGTTTTTAGACATCTTCAAAATATGGCAAATCCTAATGGAGTAACCCGTTACTACACTTTTAGCAACTTCATGGGGCACCAAACTTGATTGAAGAGAGATTCCAAATCCTGCCTTTATATTTAAGCATAAGGTATACAAAATTGGGATTCATTTACCAAAAAATAATAAAATTAGTGGTTCTCCCTATCGTCTTCAATGCAAAAGCTTTTAACTTTGACCACTCCTCATCTCTTGGCAACTTAAGGTCTCCAAGATCTTTGGCATCTCCTGCTAGGTCTTCATATGGATTTTTTAATAATCCACCTTATTTCTCCATCAACCTATGTAACTTATCGAGTGGAGATTTTAACTATTTAGCCTATTTCATTGTTAATTTAACTTTAGCCTTGGCCTTCTCCTCTTTGAAAATTACCTTGATAATGTCATCATTGAAGAACCTCTTTATAATTGTCCAACATGCATGACAATCCAACATCCACTAACTATTGAATTTTGTTTTTCATATCCTATACTAGGTTTTTCAAAGATATTATCGTGTCCTTATATGTTTGAAGGTCTCTATAGGCATTGGGGATTTCTTTAGCTTCCTTACTACATATTTTTTATCAATCCCTATTTATTATACTTGTGACATGGACAAGGTGGTCAATTGTTTGACCACCTCTTGGTACCTCTTCTTTACATCCAATTCTTTTGTATATTTTATTATCTTCACCACATTATTGAGTATGATCTCTGTGTTATCCATAAATTCAAAGTACCATATGAAACTCATAAAATCACTTTTAATGTTGTCTCATAGGGATACTATTTCCTCCACTTCTATGGCTTACCCTAGGTAATCCATTGCTCCTTCCATTTTTACAATTTACTCTTGGAGCTAAAATTTCTTTTGATCATTATTTTGTTTGGTTGTTCATAGTTTCTCTATCTATTTTACCAGTTATAATTTCTATTGTTTGAACTATTACATTAGTTGGTTTTGCACCTAGGTAATTTTTTGAGAAAAATATTCTAGTTATTTATTTTACTTGTCACTTTTAACAAATTAGTTTTAAATTCCTAATCTAATATTGTAGCATGAATCCTTCAATGAAATTATTTTTAAGGGCTTTATCTTCCTACTAAAGCTTTTCTTCTCTACTATCAACTAGGTCATTGTTATCTTGTACTTTATTTTTTTCTTATTTGTGGTGTCATTCTCCATTGCTTATTGGATGAATTGCATGGCCACTCCTATAGAGATTTGGTTAGAATACTAGATCAAATGATAATGATTATTTTTGGTAATATCTAGATTGAAAACTTTAGTAGTGAAGTTAGCATTGGAAGTGATTTATCTAAAAGATTCATTTGGTATCGCTTCCACTATGAGGACTATGTTATCCCTAGATACCAATTGTAACTACATAATGACTAGTTTTCTTGGGCATTTTACTTTAAGCATTTGTACTCCTTTCTAACTTTGATCTTCTTGACTTGGAGGGAGTCCAATAGTTTTTACATGTTAGTGTATCCCAATGCACCAATGATATTCTAAACATAGTCCTAACTAGGACCCATGATTATGCTTAACTTTACGGTTGATCTTGTAATATTTATCCCATAAGTGGGAGTTGGAAATATCATTGCCTTAAGTAGGAGCTACGTATGTGTGGTAGGATGACAAGGAGGATAGAAAAACACAATGTAAAGAAATAAGGGTGAATGGGGATGCATTGGTAGGCATATTTATTTTCACTTGAGCTAATGCTTCAACTAGTAGGGAAACTAGTTATGAAGGTGAAGAGATATTGGCATGTTGGATGAGCGGTTGAGTGGTGGTAATTTCTTTAGTGAGTGATAGAAAATATGTCATGGTGAATGGTTATGATGGTATGGATTACTATGTAATGTAAAGTACCTCCAAGAGATCCTATAACCACAATTATTGAGGAAGAAGGATCTACAACATAAGATGAAGAGGAATTAAAGAAGCATGAATAGAAGAAATAGATAGAAATAAAGAGGTAGTAGAAGAAAAATAAAGGGAAGGAGTAGAGAGATGAAGAGGGATAATTGTGGAGGGGCCATTGAGATATTGTAAGACGGTCTAAGAGATAATTTCTTTCACCTTGATAGGGTCCATGGAGGATTTTATGGCCACTATGTCTTGGACCCTTCTTTTCCTCGTCTCATTGAGTTATCTCAACTAGTCATTGATCATTCTCTTAACAATGGAAATCAGGTCTTGAATTGTGCCTCTATTACTATCAATATTAGAAAATATCCTTCGTAAGGAATTTCCCCTTCCTTATATGAGGGTAATTCCTTGCTCTACTCCTACATAGGCTGTGGATCATCTACTTCATTACTTGGGCCTAATTCCCATGCAACTCTTGTCTGAATCATAAATTAAAAAAATGATCCATGTGGGTATCCTTACTACCTTTGCTACCTCTCTCTAGCCATTTATTGGATTGTAGTACTTACTGTAGCCAAGGTTTTTGGTGATATAGTAATTATAATTTTTGGTGTTGTGGCACAAGGTGAACTTGGTGGAATTATTTCAAAGGATGCTTTAATGACCATATATCTCTCTTGTTTCATAGGTTATAGCTATTGAGAACTGCCTTTAAAGGGACCACTTTGTACTTGCTTATTGGATATTTTAGTCTCATGCCTCATCTTGTATTAGGTAAGAATATTTTTGTTAGGATATTACTATTAAAATAAAACACACTCACATAGAATACTGAAAAATAACTCAAATACATAAATTAACTCAATAACACTATACAAAAATTAAATGCAGAAATGAAACAATCTCACAATAACATAGAATTGCGGGCCTATTCGAGGGGGCAACCTCCTTTAATATTTCATTAGATTTAAAAAAGATGAATTCATACATGGCTCATATATTTTAAAGAAAAAATTCATGCAACCCTACCTAAAGGCTCAAGAATTGGCTTACATGCAAAATGCCAATCGAGCTAGAATATCCTACCAAACATCGGTTACAATCTTGATAAAAATGATTGCATGAGATGGTGCCACTTGTCTAGGAACATTACTTTCCACATACATTACAAAGTATTACTAAATAACATTATAATGGGATCATCCACGTTGGGAGTGGATCATTACATAAGTAAATGAGAATTACAAAATGGCATTAGGATAGGATCCTAACATGTCCTTCCCCTTTGAAAAGCTTTGTCCTCAAAACTGAAAATGAGGGAACTAGTGCTGAAGTTGATGGAGAGACTCCCATGTAGCGTCTTCTGGCTAGAGCCCACACCACTAAATAAGGACTTCTATGATGGTATGATTGTGGAGAGTGCAGGTTAGAGGATTTAACAATTGTTCAGGTTCAAGTAATATGGACCCTTCTTCATCCAATTTTGGCAATGTTGATTGAACTTGTACCTATGCGCCCAAATTTTTTTTGAGAGAGGAAACATGGAAAATAGGATGGAGCTTGGAGGTGGGTGGAAGAGCCAATTTGTAAGCTATGGTACCAATCCATTGTAGAACTTGGTAGGGTCCATAGTATTTTATAGCAAGTTTAGGAACCTACGGAGTTGTAGAGATGATTGTTTGTATGGTTGCAAGTAGAGGAAGACCATATCACCCACATCAAAGCTACTCTCAAAATGATGTTGGTCAACCTATTGTCGCATCCGATTCTGGGCCATATACAAATACTTCTTTAGCTGATGAAGAACATCGGTATGTTGGCTAAAAGTAGTGTTGACTACCTAGACCTTGGAGTTTCTTAGGATGTATGAAGAAGGCGTGAGTGAAGGGTACCCATAAACAACCTCAAAAGGGGTGAGTTTGGTTGTTGTCTGATAGGAAGTGTTGTACCACCATTTTGCCAAAGGAAGCCACTTCACCCATTGAGTAGGATGATCTTATTCAAAGCAACGAAGATAGATCTCCAAACATTTGTTGACAATATTAGTTTGACCATCCGTTTATGGATGATAAGCTAAACTCATTTTGAGCTGAATTCCCTAAAACTTAAATAATTCTTGCCAAAAATGACTAGTGAATGTTGGGTCTCGATCGGATATAATGGAGGTGGGCATACCATGAAGGAAAAATAGAATTGAGGAATATTTGGGTAACGGTGAAGGTTGTGTACGGATGGCAAAGAGAACAAAATTGAGCATACTTTGAAAGGTGATCCACTACCATGAGAATAACATAATAACTGCTAGATTTAGGTGACCCTTAGATAAAATCCATGGAAATATCAGTCCAAACCTGATCTAGAATGGGCAAGGGTTTAAGAGTACTCGAAGAATGTACTACGTCACCTTTCATCCGTTGATAGGTATCACAAGTTGCTAAAAAATCATAGATGTCTTATTTCATAGATTTCCATAAGAATGTGTGCTTAAGGTATTCATATGTTTTAAGAAATACTGAATGACCTACAGAGGGAGCAATATGTAGTTCCTTCATGAAAATCTCATAGAGTGGGGATGTGCAAGGAAGAACAAGGCGTTGGCGATAACACAAGTCATGGCCATCCCAATTGTAGCCTGGGTATGAAGTAGGATCATCATGGAGTGAGGCCACCAAAGCTTGCAAGTCTACATCCTGAAGTACCTCCTGTTGTAAGGAATCTATCCATTGAGGAATAGGTGAGGAAATGACACATAACATACTGAGGGCCTCAAATTGGCAAGAGAGAGCATCAACCACAAGATTCTCTTTGCCCTTCTTATAGGTGATATCATAATCATATCCCATGAGTTTAGAAACCCATTTTTGTTGTTCTGGGGTAGAAACCCATTGTTCCAAGAAGTATTTGAGACTTCAATGGTCTGTTTTAATGGAGAAATGGTGCCCAATAAGATATGGTCACCAATGGGTTACAACATGTAAGATTACCAATATATCCTTGGCATATGTAGATTTTTCCAAGTTACAATCAGAGAGTGCCTTACTAGTGAAAGCCAAGGATCTCCCTTCTTGCATCAACATTGCCCCGATGCCATGACTGAAAGCATCACTTTCAATGATGAAAGGTTTGGAAAATTTTGGCATGGCTAAAACTGGCGTGGTGGTAATAGCATGCTTGAAGTCGAGAAAGGCTTGGTCAACGAGCCCCATCCAAGTAAAAGAGTCCTTATTTAACATGGATGTGAGGGGGCTGCTATTTTACCATAATTATGAATAAATTTGCAATAATAACCTGTAAGCCCTAAGAATCCTCAAAGTCCCTTAAGAGTGAGAGGTTTTGGCTAGTCTTGAACTGCCTGAATCTTCTTGGGGTCGATATTGATGACATATTTGGAGATAATGTGTCCTAGATACTCCACTTAAATCATACCAAAGGAAAACCTAGGCCGCTTAGTAAAAATTTAATTTTGTGCCAACAACTGTAATGTCTGATCCATGTGGATAAGGTGTTCTTCCCACGAGCGGCTATAAACTAAGATATCATCAAAGAAAACCAGGATGAACTTTCGCATGAGAGGGTGAAATATGTTGTTTATAAGGATTTGAAATATGGAAGGAGCATTTGTTAGACCAAATGGCATTACCAAGAACTCATAGTGACCTTCATGAGTACAAAAAGCAGTTTTGGGAATATCCTCATCCTTGAGCCTGATTTGATGGTATCTAGAATGAAGGTCTAACTTAGAGAAGTACATAGATCCATGTAATTCATCCACTATCGAAATGGGGAATTTATCCTTGATGGTAATTTTATTGAGCTCATGGTAGTCTATACACAATCACCATGAGCCATATTTCTTGAGAACTAGTAAAACTGGAGAAGAGTAAGGGTTGGTACTATGTCGAATAACACCAACTTTGAGCAATTCTTGTACCATCTTCTCAATTTTGAAATTGAGATCATGAGGATACTAAAACGGTATGATGTCGGGTGGTGTATTACCTGGTAGCAGTGGAATATCATGGTCATGTGATCGATGAGGTGGCAGGATAGTTGGTTCTGAAAAAATGCCATTGTGCTTGGTCAAAACAAGTTGCAAATCTACTGGAATTTGATCCGCTGTGGAAGTGTTTGGTTGAATTGAAAATATTTATGCAATGACCCCATGGGATGAATTTTTCAACAACTTATCCATACGATTGGAACTAATAATTTTGGAGGATCCTTATTTGGTACCATGGAGGGTGTGTGTTTGCCCATGTTGTGAAAACTGCATCTATAGTTCTACAAAGTTCTAGAAGATAGTTTCCAACCATTGAGCTGCTAACATAATGTCACATCCTCCCAATTGGAGGGAAAACATGTCTTGCTTGAATTCATAATCCCCCATATTTATTTTGTTATTACGAAATTTACCTTTACAAGGTAAAGTGCCTCCATTTTCCACAACAAATTCAAATGAATTGCATGTGTGTATATAGCAATTACCTACTTAGCAACTCAAGGATCAATAAAGTTGTGTGTACTACCTGAATCAGTAAGAATAGTAAGGTGTTGGTCTTTGAAAAAACCCATAACTTTTATGGTTTATGGAGTGGTAATCCCAGCAAGAGCATGCACTAAATTTTTTGCTTGAGGTTATTGGGTTTCCTCTGCCTGTTGAGTTGGTGCTTTAGCTGTGTCACCCTCCTCATCACTATGGTCATTGCTATCGGGTTCCTCTGCATCTATTAAGAAAAATCTCTTATTTGCACTATATGCCCTTTCACAAAATTTTCATCATAATTATAACATAGCCCTTGGGCACGATGCGCATCCATTTCATATGTGGTCAGTCGCTTGGGAGCAGGAGGTTTATTATCAGTATTATTTTGGAACCAAGGAGAAAAGGGAGGTTGAGTTTGAGAAAATCGCAGTGTTCACATTTGAACTAAGAGTTTTGATTCATCCAATTGGGTTAAACTGATAGCATGCATCATGGTTTGGGGTTTAAACATATTGAATTCATCATAGAGATCATATTTCAACCCACTAACAAAACAACTCATAAAAAACCCTTCATTCAAGCCCTTAGTTTTATTGGCCAATTTCTCAAATTGTGTCTGGTAATCATGAACTGTGGTGGTTTGTTTCAACTTTGTCAATGCTCTTGTAAAGTCTTCATAGTCACTAGGGCCAAATTGGGTGAGTAGTTGGGACTCAAATTCCTCCTAAGAAATATCAAGGTTAGTGGCTCGTAGCCATTGGAACCAATGTAACACCTTAGATTCTAAGTTGAAGGAATCCATCTGAACCCGATGATATACAGGGACATTGTGGAGTCTAAAGAATTGATCAACCCGACATAACCACCCATCGAAATCCTTTCCACTAAACTTAGGGAAATCCAATTTAGGCATTTTGAAGGTTGAATCACGATCATAGTGAGTGTCTTCTGTTTCCCTTATTTGACCTCATTCAAAGTTTTCAGCTTGGTGTTTAGATGTGAGAGTACCATGCAATTGGGTCTCCACCTTTGTAAGTTGTTTTTCTAAGTAGATTCTAGTGGTATCATGATCCGTTTGAAGCTCTCAAATATCTTCTCTAATGTTGTGGTTTGTAGTGGTCAAGTAGTCAAGGGATTTTTGCATGTCAACCAATATTATGGTAAGTTCTAACTCCTTTTATTTTCCATGAGTACCGCTTGCCATTGTGGGTCCTCTTTTACTAAGTTACTAAAAAAATATGTGGGGTTTCAAGAGTTACTATTTTTAGTAAGGCATCCAAAAAGTGCTTGGGTGTGGTATATCAAAATGATCAGCTCAAAAAAATAGTCGCAATTATCTATACCCCACAACACTGAATTTGGTTACCCCAAACTTATTTATTTATTTTTTAATATAGTTGTGTTGACAAGTCTATTGGTGTTCTCGATTTCTGATTTGGAGTTACGGTTCAAAAGTTGGGGTTCGAGATCAACTATCTCTAACCTGTATAGTTGGACCCCTAACCAACCTGTCACTATCCTATATCTTCCCTATCACCTGTATTATGGTTTCTAACACATTTATGTCACTACCCTTGGGGATTCTATGATACTGATAATTCTATTTCTGACATTGGAAGTCTATAATTTTTGACTGTTACAAAGGGTTGTTACTGTCGATCTGACTATCACTGTTACTGACCAGAATGTTACTATCACTGTTCTGACTATTCTATTTTTGACCATACGCTATTGCAAACACTTACAAAATTTGTCTTGACTATTGGTGTATGCATGTTTGTTTTCTATGATAAGGAATGCCTTCTCTGTATGCTCACTTTTGGGGTTGTAAATGCAGGTTAGCAGAACATGAATGGTGTTGATTTGTAGGTGGAATTTGTTTTTAGAACCAGGGTACGCTAAGTAAAGGAGTATGTAATACCCATAGGCCCTTTGTTATACCATAGTGATGAACAATAGTGTTTGGACCAATATTTCAGGCCCCAAGATAATTCCACACATACCCTTGAGAACACTATATGCCTCTTTCACAATATGGGAGGGTGATTTTTCAGGATGTTGTCTTGTGGACTATGGATAATACAAGGCCAAAAAGTTTCCTTATGGATAAAATTTTGTTGAAGCTTAGATTATCTCCCGATACACCTGAAGATGCATGGTAGATCAAGTCCGTACGCGAGTGTTGTCTAAGGCTTGCGTATTGGAACCTGATCACCCCTCACTTCACTAGATGCTTTATGGGTTATCTAGCTTATCCAATAATGACATTTTAAAACCCCCGGTAGAGGGTTTCTAACCTACACAACTACAAGTTTTGCAATGAGATCTCTAAAATCTATTGCTTCTGAAATCTGCAATAGGACCTTTGCTAGTCCTTCTCTATATTAAATCTTCCAAATATGGAAGTTCTTCAATGAGACCTCCTTTAGACCTTCTCTTCAATCTAAATTCTTCAATATTCAATGGATATCTCCAATCTCCAATCTTATTCAGGACTCTTTTTCTTGAGTCTTTTCTTCCTTCATTGAGGTCTTCTTTATAGGTCGTCCTTGATTTGCAATTTTCAATGTGGCTTCTTTAGCCTCTAGATATTTTCTCACTCTCCAACTTTGGGTCTTCAATCTGCAAATCCTACAATGGAACCTTTTCTTTAGCTCTTCAAATATTCAATCTCCAACTTGTTACTTTAGGTACTGTATGGATTTCAAAGAAGATATCCTTCCTAGATCTTGTAGGAAGCTTCCCAAATTTCTTTGAATCAATTTTTCTACAACAAAGTATTAGAAAAAATTGTAATGGAGAAATCTCTAAATCTAGAGATAATGAATCTTCACTAGTTTATTTGTCAATCTAGTGGAATCAATATTGAGTCCTAGTCTTTATCAGTCTTTCTACAACTTTGTGGAAATACTCTAGCCAAATAGCAATTTTAAAAAAAATAAATGAGATTTGTTATCTCCTCTCAATTTATTTTATGGATTTCTATATATCCTATCAATCTACCTGGTGCTTTGATACCACTGTTAGATTTTGATGTTATAAACTTAAAGGAAATACAACCACAATTGATGAAATAAGCAAGCAATGTTATAACTATGATAAAGGCTAACTAAAAAGCAAGTAAATATAATAAGAAACTTTAAAAAATACTCATGCAATAGCTATTAATGAAATCTCACAAAAATATACAATGCTATGCAAAGGAGATCTCTAACACTCCATATTACAAAAAATGCTCTACATTGTTACTACTACATCTCTACTTTATGCACACTCCAAAATCCTCTTATTCTTCTACTCTAAGAAGGCATATATATAGTGTGACATGACTCTTGGCCTTCTATATTCCTATGATACTTCATCAATCTATTCTTAGGACTCGTGTACATATGGACTACATGCACATTTACATCATTGTACATTCTAATAGTATTGTACATTTATTACATTGCATTAAGCAAATATTTAAATCCTAATCTAAACATGTACCCATGATGGTATATTAGCAAGTACCAAATAATGTAATATATTCCAACATGAACAAACCTATACTTACATTATTCTTCAATCCTTATTTCATCCTAAGTAACATAACCATTTGGAATAAATTAAGGTCTTGAAGCTACATAGACTAAAATCAAAATGGATTTGAATAATAATTATTAATTAAATCACATCTCAAGAGAATAGGTTTGTGATCTAATAATACTCATAATAAAATTTCTAAAGAGATTATATACTTTATTTGCAATTATGTATTAGATAACAAAAATATATCCAAAGTTTTTGGGACATGTTCAATATGTCTATTATCCTATGTATATTAAAATCTCAAAGGAATAGTATCACAAAGGCCATTTGATTTGAAAAAATAAAAATTGTCCATTAATGTGGACCATCTAGGAGTCCCATATTTCTTTTCCACGGAGATAGAACAAAGCCAAAGTCCATCCCCTTAAGAATTCATAGATCACAATTACGAATCATCATTGGATAAATTGAGGTCCTTCCATCGTATAACATGAGGAGTAACTATAGTTATAGCATATACATCTATAACTCCAAGTTTGATATTTTTCTCTTTCCTACAAGAAATGTTAACAACCCAATTTTTAAAGATGTTAAAAGACCATGAAGTTAATTTAAGATTATCCCAGCTGTAAAATAATTATCAATATTTTCATGTAAATTTTATATATATTAAATTAAAAATAATAATAATAGTTAAAATATATAACTTATTTTTTTAAGTTGTGTATGACTTCTATTGGGAGCCACTTCTATTAAAATAAAAAACATTACATTATTCACATTACATCGTTATTAGGTTAATTAAACCATATTTAACTTGCTTTTTTATTGAAGATATTTTTTATTTGACTTTCTATCAAAGATATTTGTCATCTTCCTTAAACTATTATGTTTCAACAAGCAACTTCTTGATATTATTTTTATTAAAAGAAAAAATGTCACTCTAGTTGCCTTCTAAAATTTAAATTTTGCTAAGATGAAAATCAACATCGTGAATGGCTAAAATATTTGGATTTCATATTTATAAATATGTTGGGTATAACAACCTATCAATTCTCTCATACCTCTTTTATAAGTGGTCTTATTCATACCGTAAATGCCTAAAATATTTGGATTTCATATTTATAAATATGTTGGGCATAACAACCTATCAATTCCCTCATACCTCTTTTTTAAGTGGTCTTATTCATACCCTTAATGTTTCAAGATATCATTTTCTTCAACACTTTTGTTTTTATTTGCGGGCTTAGCCCTACTTGTTTTTTTTCAATGAGTTTACACATGTTTTTATGAGGGGTCCTGGCCCCCTCATACTGAGTGGGTTTTGAACCTTAGACCTCTCAAAGAGAGGCTAAATCCCTTACCATTGCAGTAAGCTTATAGCTATTGCTTAGCCCTACTTGTTAACACTTATGAAAATTGCTTATATATTCCCATAATTAAAAATAATACTATTAATAAAATTTTAAATATTCATATTTAAATTTGATTAATTGATTGTGTTCATTTTAAAAATTTAAGCTCATAGTTTTATATATTATAATAATTTTAATTTTTTATATATTGGATGGTTGTATCAATGTTAAATTGCATAAAACTTAAATTATGAACTCTTATAATGTAAAATTTTCTATAAAATAGAATACATCAAGAAGCTCACAAAGTCCAAAACAAAATCCAAACATTTATTTTAAGCTCATTCAAAAAAATTAATTAGTTATATGGGATTGACACATAGTGGTAGATTTTAAGGAGGGCTACGAAACAAGGAATTGGTAGGATAACTAAATTTTAAACTGCGATGATCGAAATACACCAAAGAAAGCCTGCAAGCAACAGAGGATAGACAACAACGATCTAAGATCAGAAATGAAGACAAAATAGGTAAGATATAAATAATTTAGGTTTTCTAAAATGATTGTTTGAGGATCTTCATATTCAAGGGTTGTTTTTAAAATGACACTTGCTAAAAAAATACAAGTAATAGTTGAATATAGGAAGAGGAAAACCGAGATTTTTTCTTTCCCCTAAAGGAATGGATTTGCAAAGATAAAAAAAAAAAAATCCAAAGGTAAAGTTTGATGAATAGGACCTCATAGAGGATTATAACAAGTTGGTTGAATGTGGAATGATATATCAGTTCTTTAACCTATGGTTGTCTCCAAAGGATATTGAAACTTGGGTTAAAAGTAATTGACTCTCATTAATCTTGCAAGAACTAGATGTAGTATATATAAAAGGGTTTTTTCTCATAACATTTAACAATCCCAAAGACAAGGAAATTATTTTTGAGAGAGGTCCCTGGTTCATGGTAAGAAGTGGACTATTTATGAAGTATTGGGATGATAATTTTGACCCAAGAGAAGAAATTTTGAACTCCATTTCAATATGGGTTAAGATATCTTTTTTCCATATCATTTTTGGTAGGAATAATATTTTAAAGCAATAAGAGACTCTTTAGGATAGTTGATTAAAATAGTTGAGATGATATCACAACAAAATCTAACCACATGTGTCTATATATGTGTGGAGATGGACATAATGGAAGGCTTACCAGAGCGTATTAAAAATGAGATACAAGGTCAAGTATGGAAGCAAGAGCTAGATTATGAGTAAATTCCATTTAAATGCACCCACTGCTATTAATATGAACACTATATTTGTAATTCCTAAAGAAAAGCAAGATAAGTATCAGAATAATAGGTAAATAAGAAGGATAATGAATGATTTATGAATTTATCAAAAAAAATGTAGACTAAGAAAAGTGTATACCAACAACGAAAGAGATATCAATGAAAAATTGATTTGAATCCTTGAAGAAAGAAAAACCACAAAAAAATATTACAAAGGAAAAGAATTCAGAAATGAACATTAAGGAGTATGAACTGATTGAAGAAGAGAAAAAAGTAGAAAATTAAGAACAAAAAAATGAACATAAGGTGAAAAATGGAAGATAAGGTAACAATGCAAGGTGGTATACTATCCTTAAGTCAAATAAATATCACAAGTAGACTATGGGATAAATACCAAGAAGAAGGTAGGAAGACCCACAAAGTCAGAGGTGTTGCAAACATATTCACAAAAATTCATTAAGGAGGGATCTCAAAAGCAAATCAATATAGTGGGCAAGATAGCATAGTTAAACACCCCAAGTGGACAAGGAGGAATAAGTAAGACGGTTGTTCCGTGTAGCTAGAAAAAATGATTATATTCTCTTGGAATATAAGAGGTACAAGTTCTACTTCAACAAAAATAAACTTAAAGGGAAAGATTCAAGAATCTAGTCTAGATATAATTTTTCTTCAAGAAACTAAGATAGCAAAAAATGAATGGACAGTTGTGGAAGGAATATGAAAATATATACCAAAGTGAATGTATTGGCTTGAGAGGCCAGGCAGGAGGTATTTCTACAATATGGAATAGAAGAAAATAGAATTTCATAGAAGTGGTTAAAGATGCACATTGGATACAAATATCATTGGAATGCTAGAGATCTGGGAAAACATATCATCTTACAAGTGTGTATGAACCCACTTATCAATATTGGGAATAAAAAATTGGTAAATAATATGGCAAGATGGATCATAAAATAGCCTTGAAAATTAGATAATATAGGAGACTTTAATTTAATTATCAAATTAGAGGAGAAGAAATGAGGAATTATAAGGCTAAACCAGAATTCAATAATGGTATCAAATATGATGAAAGAGAAGAACCTAGTAGATATCATTTTAAATTATGGTATTTTTACATGGTTAAATAGAAGAGGAGGAGCAGCCTTAATTTGATAAGGATTAGATAAATTTTTAGTAGATGAATCCATATTAGGAACAAATGTATCAGTGGAGTTATTTATATCATCTAGAGCAAGATTAAACCATGTACCAATATTATTGAATATATAGAAATTTAAACCTCCATAAAATGTGTCATTCAAATTTAATCCTTATTTGATAGAACATGAGGAGTATCAAATACATTAAAAAATGGTGGAATGTGGTTGAAGTTGAAGGAATAAAAAAATTTATATTCTATAGCAAATTAAAATATATCAAGAATTGAAGGATGACAAAGAAGCATAATGAAAGCTAAAATTGAAAAGAAAAAATATGTGATAGATTGAAAGAATTAAACAATCTGGAATAAAATGAAAGATACATATTGAGTAGATATGAGAACGCTAAGTTGGTTGCACAAATGGAAAGGATTGAGAAGGAGGAGAGCAATATATTAATGTTAAGAGCAAGTATACTCTATGTATAGAAAGGGATTCAAATTTTAATTTTTCCATAAAGCCTTGATTGCTTATAAAATGAAGAACCTAATATCATGTATCAAGCAATACAATGGGGAGGAGATGGTAGAGGATAATAAAATATGAAATGCTATGAGAAATTATTTTTAAACCATATTATCAAATGATAACATTGACAGAGAAGAAATTTAGAGAGCAGTGGTTGAATAAAACCATAAGTAGTCACATAAGAAATGAATAATCATCTAATGAAGAAATTCACCATGGAAAATTTAAGAGAGAGTGTATTCATTTAAGCTAGATAAAGCTCCAAGTCCAAATGGATTTTAAGCAAAACAAATTAAAGCATGGGAAATTATAGTTGAGAATCTGCTATTAACGGTAGAAGTGAGAAGAATAGGGAAAATTTTAAAGTTAATAAATTCAACATTCTTGGAACTTATCCCAAAAGAGGAGAAGGCAAGTAATTTTGATAGATTCAAACCCATTTCTCTATGCAAATTTTCCTATAAAGTAATTTAAAAAATAATGGCTAGTAGATTGCAAAAATGGTTGCCTATGATCAAATGGAATTAGTTCAACTAGTTAGATTCCTCAACATTCAATGAGACCTAGGTTCGAATATTGCCAAGTGATACATGGATAATATCCCAAGTTGTTGTAATACCTCTAAGTGGTGACGATGTAATACGGGTGGGACCCGTTTCAATCCCATAGAACCAATTTTAAAAAATGGTTACCTATGATCATATTGAAATAACAATGGGGAGTTGTTAGAAGAAGATAAATTTTAGATTAATTCATCATTTTGTAAGAAGCAATTCAGTCTACAATAACAATGATGATCAAACTTGACTTTTCTACAGTCTATAACAGACTCAACAAGAGATTTTTCATAATGGTCCTTCGCAAAATGGGGTTCTATGAGAAATGGGTAAAATGGATGGAAGGTTTCATGAGCTCTAACATATTTTCAATATTAGCAAATGGAGGACTATCTAATTTTTTCAACTCTTCTAAAGGCATAAGACAAGGTTGTCTATTATCACTAGCTTTATATATCATCGTGGTTGAGGTATTGACCTATCTTATGAAGCAAGAAAGAACACAAGGACAAATTGAAGGAGCATCAATTAATTCAAATGTAGTAAACACCACCCACTTACAATTTATAGATGACTATATGTTGATGGGACAAGCATCTATTAATGAAGCCAAGAACATGAAAGAGATACTAGAAAAACTTTACATAGCAATAGGAGCTTCTATTAGTTGTGGCAATATTATCCTTTATGCATATAATTGCTTAGTAGATTTTGGGAGGAAACTTACCATAATGTTTTGTGAATCTAAATAATTTTGTGTATCTAGGATGTCAATTGGCCCATGCAAAAATACCAAAAAGCAATGGGTAAATATCCTCAACAAAGTAATATAGAGATTGAATATGGGGTCCCATAGATGGTTGAATCTAGTTGGGATAGTGATTCTAATAAACTCAAATTTATCCGCCATCTCAATATATTTAATGTCACCTATTCATGTACCAGTAGGAGTAATTAAGAACTTTGAAAAGATAAGGATATTTCTATGGAAAAACACCAAAGTACAAGAAAGAAAGAAGTTTTATTTGGTTAAGTGGGATATGATATGCTTACCCAAAAAATGGGGTGGATTGAAACAACCACAAGAGACGACTAAGCAACCACAAACTGCTATGGCAAGAGCAACAACAACAAAATAATCATATTTTTTAAAAAAAACCTAGGTGTCTGCAGGATGGGATAAGGTGACAAGGATTTTGAAACCAAGGTTCAGATAGGAACTTCTGATATAGGGACTCATCAAGGATCCAGATCCAAAAATTATGGGGGATTGGAATTTGTACAAGACCATTTGATCCTAGAGATTCATGGCTTCATATTATGAGGGGCAAGCAAAAGGCTCCAGTAGATAATTTTATTTTTTCTTGAAAGGAGATAAAATTGTAATGTTGGATGATCTAGCATGAATGGTTGTTGCCCAAGGATAACATTGCTTGGTAGGAGAATTTATGGGTTTCATCCTGAGCTCGATGCAATCTGAAGATGGGCAATGGAAAAATGATGACCTCTAGGACATATGGAAATAGTAGCAATACCCAAAAAAAAATTCTTGATCTAGTTGAACTACAAGGAGGACTCAAAAAAGGATTATAATCATGAGCTAGGAGTGAGGAGGAAGTGTAAGTAGAGAAGTAGAAAGTAGAAATAAAATAGTGATCAAGGAACAAGTGCTACTTCTTGTTCTCGATCTTAGGATAATTTAAAGGATTCATTTGAAGAAAACCTAGGTAACATGGAAAGAAAGTTATTTGTGAAATTCCTTATTGAAATTAAGGATGGCCAAGTTGGAAGTATGGATTTCCTAGCTAGCAATAAGAGGAAGAGCAAATATTTGGTAAACCCAGTCCAGGTAGCAGATTCTACACCAGAAGTGATTATCAAGGATGAGATGATTGAGCATGATATAATGGTTCTTAAACCCAGAGGGTTAATATGTAAGTTTCATGGATACTAGCCAGGTTTTTTTGAGATTCAAAATTGGATCAAGTGGAAGTGGGGATTGAATTCAAATTACTCCATGATTTTTCTTCCAAAAGGATTTCTCCTCATTATTTTCTTCAATTCAAAAATAAGGGATAAAATAATGGATGGAGGCTTGTGGTTTAGGGGCAAAGATGCATTATATTTAAGACCTTGGAGTGAAAAAAAAATTGTGGACATAGAAACTATTACAAGGCTTTCGGTATGGATTGGGATTTTTGTACTTCCTTATCAACTCATCAATAAAGATATTTTGAAGAATGTTGGTAATACTCTAGGTGAATTCATCCAAGAGGGACCAACTACTAAAGAGAGAAGGCATGTTGTATACACTAAAATATGTGTTGTCATAGATATTTATAAACATTTACTGCAATCAATTAGAATTAAATTTGAATCAAGAGAATAAGATCAACAAGTGGATTATGAAAATATTGCATTTTGATGTCACAAATATCATGAAACTAAGCACATGGTATGAGATTGCAAAGTGAAAATGATGGAGGAAGATATGGAAATTTTTGGGTGTGAGGGTAGCTTCAATTTGAAACAAGGAGACCATATTACAAGAGAAGCTAGGTCAAATCAAGGAATTTCGCTTCTAAGAAAGTGGTTATAAAAAACCCTCTACATTATCATATGGTAAAGGCCATTAAAGTTTGCTTGAATCAACCATTCGAAGAAAAAATGATAAGGGAATGAGGAAGTACAATGTGCAAATTCAAATATAGAAGAGCTAAAGATGTAAAGGAAGAGAGGAAGGAATATATAAAAGCAAAGGAAAATGGGGAGGTGAATTTTAAATCAAATAAGGTGAAGGAGATCAAGTTTAATCTAGGTAATTCTCCGTTATCATCCTCAAGTAGCATAAAATTTTCTCCTTACAATAAAAATGAAAGTAGAACGAAGTGTATTCCTTGCACTTTAGGATTTAAAGAGAAGTATAGTCAAAAAATATTATGGAGGATATACAAGGAATAGGGTTTCCAGGCCAACATAAGAAAGTAATAACTATGGAGGATCATCTATGTAGTTTAGATTTTTCAGAGCAACATAAAAAAGAAAATTCTAATGAGGCTATCCTTGCACTTTTGACTCTTTAGGGAAACATAAATCCTTAGAAGATAAGTCTCATTATGAACAATATGAAATATAAGAGATTGATGAAGATGAGAGTGTTGGGGGGAATGGAAGAAGAAGAGGAATGTCGTCAAAGCAAGAACAAGGAGAAAAGAAAACTTAAAAGGATATTGATCTAGGAAGCCAAATAAAAATATCATAGGTGTTAACAAGAAGTGGGGCTAAGCACATTAATAAAAATAAAAAGTGTTGATGATGAAAATGATATCATGGAATATTAGGGGTATGAATAAAACCCCTAAAAAATATTTATTAAGGAATTAATTGGTTGTTATAGTCTTGAGTTTATTTTAATACAATAAACAAAATTAAGCAGTGAGGAATGTAAGGATGCTTTTAAGAAGATTTGGAAGATGGATAATTGTTTAGTAGTTCCTTCTACAAAGCTTCAAGCGGTATTGCAATAATATGGGATAAATGTAAATGGGATGGACAACTATTAGAAACAAAAAGTAATTGGGTTGGATTATTTTGCAAGAAAGAGAAAAACATCAAATTTGGGGTTATAAATGTATATGCTCCAACTATAGTTACTCCTAGTGAAATATGTTGGAAGGACCTTAGCATATTTTTGTCAAATACAATAATGATTCATTGTGATCTATGGATTCTTGGGGGTGATTTTAATATTGTTTTATCTCCTTTGGAAAATAATGGTGGCATTCTAGAATGGTCTAAATCAATGCAAGATTTTGTTTCATTTGTCAATTTAAGTGACCTTTGGGATATTAGTCCCTCAAGATTTCAATAAACATGGGATAACAGACGCATTGGGCAAAATCATATAGTAGAAAGACTAAGATTCTTCTTATCTAATAAATGGTTGCAAATAAAGTATACAATTTCTTCAAATTATTTGTTAGGAACCTACTATTAAAAATAAACACACTCACATAAATACAAAAAATAAACATATACGCTCACAACACACTATGGAAATAATTGCACACTAAGAAAATAAATTGTAGAAATGAAATAATATCACAATAGCACTGAATTGCAAGCCTCTTTGAGAGGGAAACCTCCTTCAATACTTCATTAAATTATGTAAAAAGATACATACAATATTGCCCCTCACAGTTTTAAGGAATTCCTCTAGCACCTAACTCCCAAGGTTGGCTTACATGCAAAATGCCACCCAGGCTAGAATCTCCTACCTACAATTAGTTACATTCTTGAAAAATGGTTACATAGAAGGGCACAATTTGGCTAGGTACTTCTTAAACCAAAACTATAACAAAATATTACAAAATATTAACATGGTTTTACCCATGTTCCACGAGGACTATTACATCAAGGTGTTGGGATGGGGTCCTAACATATTTTATTGTGAGTAAAATTATATCACAAACCCATTCTTTTGACTTGTGAGTTACCTAATAGTGGTCATCTAAAGCCATTTTGCTTCTAATCTATGTGGCTCCAAGACCCTAATTTTTTCCATATGTTTATGTTATGGTGGGATGAATCAAAATTTGAAGGATCATGTATGTATAAGTTTGTTCAAAATTTGAAGTATTAAACAGAGCAAATTAAGATATGTAATGGCAATTATTTTGGTAACATTTTTAAAGAAAAGAAATAAATTGAATCCAAGCTCAAAAATTTACAAAAGATGGTAGAAATTAATGGAATGGATTAGGATTCTTATGTGAAAGAAAAATAATTACCTTTTTATTATCATAATGTATTGAAAAAGGAGTCATATTGGTTTTAAAAATCTAGAGATAAATGGTTCAAGGAAGGAGATAGAATGCAAAAAAAATTATGCTATAGCCAAAAAGAAATTTTTTTTGTTCATCGTATCAAAAATATTATAACTCTATATGGAAGAAATATTGAGGACGAAGAAGATATAAGAAAGGAAGCAATTAATTATTTCAAAAATATTATGTCATATTCTAGGCAAGATAAGGAGGCACAAGAAAAACCTCTACAAAATATTCCATCAATTATCACTCAGGAAAAAAATGAAAGCTTGATGAAGAAGACATCTATGGAGGAGCTCTAAGAAGAAATTTTTTATTTCCATCCTAACAAGGCACCTAGCCTCGATGGATTTCCTACAATTTTCTTTCAAAAAATTTGGGAATTATTGAAGAGTTATATGTTAGTTGTGATTGAAGAGAACCAAAAAAGGAAGGCTATAATAAGTGAGGTCAATGCTACTTTTATTACCTTGGTTCCCAAGAAAGGCGACAAAATATTTTGATAATTTTCGTCCAATAAACCTTTGTAATATGATTTATAAGATCATTTCAAAAATTATGGCAAACAGGTTGAGGGGCATTCTACGGTGTCTTATCTTAGAGGAACGTGGCTTTGTTCATGGTAAAAAAATTCTTGATGGTATAATTATTGCACAAGAGGCCATACATTCTCTCCATTTCATGAAAAAACCAAGTATGCTTTTGAAATTAGATATGAACAAAGCATATGATAGGGTTTCCTAGAATTTTCTATATGCTATTCTCAAAAAGTTTGGCTTTGATTATAGTTGGTGTGAGTGGATTAAATGTTGTTATAGCACTACAAAATTTTGTATTTTGATCAATGGTTCTCCTATTGGTTACTTCAAGTCATCTTGTGGACTTCATCAAGGTGATTCACTTTCTCCTTATATGTTCCTTATTATGGCAGAGGCATTAGGGAGAACCTTTTCAAAGGAAAAAAATGGAAGGAAAAATCAAGGGTATTCAAGTTGCAAAAAATGGTCTCTCCAAATATCATCTCCAATTTCTTGATGATACTTTTCTTTTGGGTCATCCCTCAATCAATGAGGCCATGGATTTTAAATCAATATTATCATATTATAAGAAGTCTATTGGACAGTTGGTAAATCCTACAAAATCCAAGATTTGTTTCATTAATACTGACCAAGATTCACAACAAATTATTGTGAATATTTTAGGGTTTAAAATTGAAAATTGTCCATCAACCTACTTGGGTATTCCTTTGTCTAATAAAAGAAGTAAAAGGGAGCTTTGGATCTCTTATTTGGATAGAATGAAAGCTTGCTTGACAGGTTGGAAAGGTAAGTTCTTAACCATGGCAGGAAGGCGATAGATCATAAAGACTACATTATAATCCATTCTTATCTATATGATGTCACTTTCAATACTACCAACAAGTATTGCATCAGAAATTGATAAAATTCAAAGAGAATTTCTATGGAAAGGTTGTGAGGAAAAATTTAGGTTTCGTCTTTGTAAGTGGGATAGGGTTTGCAAAGGAAAGGATATTGGTGGAGTAGGCATGAGGATTTGCAGACTTATGAATTTGGCATTAGGAGCAAAGCTTGGGTAGATATTATTTAGAGATCAAGTAAAGAATTGGGCAAAAATATTATTTCAAAAATATATAGGTTTTCTTGATGCAATAAAATTATTTAGGAAGAGAACTATACCCAAAGGATTGTCAGCATGGAACTTCATATCAAAGATTTTACAATTGATAAAGAAACATATTATATGGTCAATCAATGAGGGGAGTTATGCAAATTTTTGGTATGATTCTTGGTTGAAGCCTTTTTTTTTTTTGTAGATAAGATACTATAGCATTAATACCGGGTTTTACATGTTGACCCAAAACCTTTAACAAAAATTAGTCCAGGGTTGTTGATGAACATATTCTTACTAAGGATCCTATATATGTAAAATCTACATGTCGCCAAAGCCATTACATCCGATAAGGCACATAGCTTATTATCAAAAAGAAACTTCCCATACAACATTTTGGGTATACCCCGAGAAAACACACATGCATCATAATTACAAAAAAGAAACAGACACGAATCCCTTCCTTGAGACAATGGAGAAACAAAATGTTGCAGACACACATAGCAGAGTACTGAAGTCTTATACTCTTATCCCTAACTCAAAATGGCAACCATTGGCTCAAGCATGCCTAGCACGTAAAGGTCTAAAGGTCAAAGACTATATTATTATGAGCAAAAAATTTAGATCATGAATTTTTTTTAGTAACCTAGTTAAAGGAGAGGAACTCAAACAAATTGCAGATGAACTTCAAAAGATGCTTCAAGAGTTTTATTTGATGTTTTTACATGAAAGGATGAGTTGGTTTGGAATTTATCAAAGGATGGTGGATACTCTATCAAGTTCGGATACGAGGATTTAAAACAATCAAATATTCCTTCTCCCAAAGATTTTCCTTCCAAGAACGTTTGGTCATTAGACGTTCACCCTAAGGCATCAACATTTCTTTGGGTAGCAATTCAAAGTAGATTCTTACAGGAGAGAGTCTACAAAGAAGAGGATATTATGGACCCTTCAAATGTGCCTTGTGTGAGAAGGATTTAGAAACATCGGATCATTTACTTCTTCATTGTACATTTGCTCACTCCATTTGAGGTTATTTTTAAAAAATATGAAATTACATTGGGTGGCTCCATCAACATTGAAAGAAATGATAAAATATTGGATTAATTATTTCAAAGCTAAAGCATTATGTATTCTTTGGAGGATTGGCCCTACAATTAATTATTTGTTGAAATTTATGGCTTGAAAGGAATAGTAAAAATTTTAAAAATAAATCTCAAAATCATACCCAAGTTTGGAAATATATTATTGGCTCTCTTCTAGAATGTCTACAAATATGGTGCTCATCATGGGAAGCCTCAATTGCAGAAAAATATGTGTTAATAACTTGGCTACAAGATTCGAACATACATGGAAGAGTCATCTACGACAAAGGATTAAAACAAAGGATCTACTTTGATCTATGGTAAAATGGAAATGTCTAGAAATTGGGTTTATCAAAATTAATTTTGATGGTGTTTTTAAAGGAAATCTTGGAAAAGTTAGTAGAGGTGGTGTTTTCAGAAATAGTGAAGGAAAAATTCTCCTCACTTATTCAAAATCATATGGAACTTCAACTAACTATGCATAGGCTAGGGCACTTCTTACAGGGATTAAAATTACAATAGAAAAAAAGATGGAAATATATTTCAATTAAAGGGGACTCACAAATTATCATCAATGCTATTAACAAAAATGGATGTGGAGACTAGATAAAAAATAATATTATTGATGATGTTCATCATCTATTACTAGAGACAATCTCTTGGAAGTGTGAGCATATTTATAGAGAAGAAAATCGAGTAGCAAATAAATTAGCAAATTGCGGTGTTGATCTTCATCCCAGTGAAATCCAAATTTTAGAAGGAAACTGGCCAAGTAAGATTTTATCTCTTAATCAAAATGATGTTAAGGAGCTAACTGTGGAAACATAGCACTTCAAGAAAGTTGAAGAGTGTATTTAGGAGAAAAAAGAAATGAAAAAACCTATGTTGCAACAAATGTAATATTTTGAATTTTGATGAGTGGCCCCCAATAGAAGCCGCATATAACTTTTTTGATATATATATATATATCAAAAAATATTATAAAATACCTTTATATGGTTTGTGAAATATCATGGTAATGTGGTCATGAAGTATTATAGGTGGGGTCCAATTCAATCCCATATAACCAATTAAAAAAGAAGAAGAGTTGAGTCTACATATTACATCCTTATAAGATCAAATATCAAACATAGACACCATATTCACATAATATTCTATGCATGCAACTAAGGAGAATAAAAAATTTTAAAATGTCGTATATAATTTTAAATTTACAACTAATGTTTTTATAGACCAAACTTGTGGTCACTAAAATAATGCATAAATAATAGATTGATGACTTGCCAAAGAACACCAAACATGAAGCCAATGTGTAATTAGATGTCATCATTGTGCAAAACAATACCATTTATAATTGTATTTTTCAATAAATCTCATTGGGGCATGTGCACAACATGTTAATCAAGTAAAGTGTGCCTTTTATGGGACATCATCTTTCTATACTTAAACTTGTCAATAATGTTGTTGTTTCTTCCATATGCAACGGAGAACATGACAATCCAACCCTATTCCTCTAATCCTATATATAAAATAAATTATGATGGTCTACTTATCATTCCCTCTTGAACCATGCATCACAACAAATACAATATTACCACCACATAACTTTTCATAACACTATTTATAGTCATCTAATTATACAAGGATTGGATAACATCTTTATTGATAATAAAAATTAGCTATCCGTCTAGGATATGCTAACATTATAGCATAATTATAAATGATTATCTACTATTGTATAACAAGCTAAAATCAAGGAGCCCATTCGTGACCAACCAGCAGCCTGTCAAACAGGCTGAAATGAACAAGAACCAAGAAAGAACTAGAAAGAAGTAGTCGGTCAAAAAACTAACAACCATCGGTAGAAGAGCCTTCCTGCCCAAGACAGGAAGTAGAGAACAAGGGCATTCAAAGAGAATCCAAACAACAAGCACCTACCCGAAACTAGAATCCAAACAGAATATGGACCCACAAGGGGTTTTGAAAGGATCCCCTAACCTTTTACAAGGGGGTTTTGAGAGGCTCCCCCAACCTTGAAACAAGGTTTTGAAAGACTCCTAGAACCTTAAACAAGAGGAAAAGGTCCCACCCAGAGGACCGCAAGGTTTTGAAAGGCTCCTAGAACCTTAAACAAGAGGAACATGTCCCACCTAGAGGACCGCAGGGTTTTAAACCAAGGGTACTAGTTTTGCATGTGTAGGTTACTAATTTTAATAATTTTTTGATCCTTACATATACAATGCACCTTACAAAAAAACATGATCCAAATTGAAAAATAAATTATCAATATCCGACAAATGGTAAATTGAGCTTCTCAAATGTCTCAAGTAATTGAACTTTGGTTTGTGCTAATTGTTGAACATAGTCCTGATATCTTTTACTTGTGAGAGTGGATAATAACACTTTTGCAAGTTACTAATAGAGATCAACTTATCTACCAATGGAAGTGGTATGCCTAGAGTCAAAAAAAGAGAAGATATACACTTGGTCTAAGAATTATGGCAATGAAGGATATTGATTCCTAGATAAGTGTGTTTGATCCCACTATAATTGATGGTTTTGGTTAGGCTAAATTGTGGAGGGTGTATCTTCACAACTTAGCTCAAAATTAGGTGTTAAAAATATTTCAAAACCGCAAGTGTAATTTTGACACTTACCTTCCAAACCCCACTTTGAAAGTTCCAATTTTTGCAAAATAAAATTCAATCCTAAAATTGATTCTCATTGACTAGAACTTAGAACCATCAAAATCCCATCCTCTACCAACTCAACTCAATTAGTCACCATCAATCCTTTAGTACATTGAAAGATGAATCACATCATCTCATAAAAGGTCTAACCTTTTATTATAATATGGCTCATTATTGAATAGATAATCCATACTAATTCTATATTTCTTCTTACCTAACTACAATATATGGTTTTTATATTAACAAAATCTCCATTATAGCTCACTTGATATTGTTTTTTTCATGTGTAAATGGTTCTTTGTTGTTTTGATTGTACTCTTTTAATAAATTTGTTTTTAATTTGTTATATGGAATTAGAAGGGGCCATGATCACATAGTGGTATTACAATTGCTTGGCCATTATGCATTTATCGTCTCGTCTCCCAAGATTCGCAAGATTTGAACTAGGTTGTTCTTCTTAAAAGTCAAGAAATTTAACCAATTAAGATAATAACATTTAATATTCTTTTAATAACAAATTATATTCTCTAATTTAATATGTTGTCAACCCAATTGCAATACTAGTCTTAAATTAAGATCAAAAACATCTCATGACGGTGATTTCATGTATTCTATAATTTAATATGTTATCAACCTAATTACAATAGTAGTCTTAGATAAATAAAGAACAAAGAATATTATAGCATTGATTTCATGTCTTGCACGGAAGAATAGGGTCTTTAAAACTATAAATCATGTCTTGCACCAAAGAATTAGGTCTTTAAATTTGGAAGCATAAACTCTTATCTCGACCCATTTGACAATATCTCATTTGAACCATCTGACCAAAATCTTAACATTAGTTAGTAACAAGATGATGTTTTATTGGTTACTCAAAAATGTGAAGGTTTCCCATACATCGTTCTTACAGAACCATCCTCTCATATGAACTTATCACACAAAGTTTCAAGGGAGTCATCTTCATATATGAGCTTATCCTATAAAGTTTGTTATTAGGGTGCTTACAATTGTGTTATTATATAACCCCATGTATTTGCATTCAAATATTTGAATATCATTTGATATTTTCTTAAATTGTATAATATATTTAAATCAAATATCATTTGAGCTTTTCTTTTCTTCGGTTGTATCAATCTTGAGCTTTTCTTTTCTTCGGTTGTATCAATCTTGAGCTTTTCTTTTCTTCGGTTGTATCAATCTTAATTTTTAAACTGACATTGATTATTTGAATATCATTTGAACTTTTTTTGTGTCATATTTATCTTCTTTTTTAAACTTGCATTAAGAAGTTCCAATTGCAATACTAGTCTTAAATTAAGATCAAAAACATCTCATAACGATGATTTCATGTATTCTATAATTTAATATGTTATCAACCTAATTACAATAGTAGTCTTAGATAAATAAAGAACAAAGAATATTATAACGTTGATTTCATGTCTTGCACCGAAGAATAGGATCTTTAAAACTATAAATCATGTCTTGCACCGAAGAATTAGATCTTTAAGTTTGGAAGCATAAACTCTATCTCAACCCATTTGACAATATCTCATTTGAACCATCTGTCCAAAATCTTAACATTGGTTAGTAACAAGATGATGTTTTATTGGTTACTAAAAAATGTGAAGATCTCCCATCGTTCTTACAGAACCATCCTCGCATATAAACTTATGACATAACGTTTCAGGGGAGTCATCTTCATATGTGAGATTATCCTATAAAATTTGTTATTAAGGTGCTTACAATTGTGTTAATATGTAACCCCATGTATTTGCATTTAAATATTTGAATATCATTTGATATTTTCTTAAATTGTATAATATATTTATTTCAAATATTATTTGAGCTTTTGTTTTCTTCGATTGTATCAATTTTTTTATTGAATAAATACTTCTTATACATATACATATATGTATACATATCCATCGTGGAGATTGAACGTAGATCACATCACCTATAATGGAAGTGCTGTTCTTCCCGGTAAACCACATTCACACAGAATATATCAATCTTACTTTTTAAAGTCACATTAATTATTTGAATATCATTTGAGCTTTTCTTGTGGCATATTTATCTTCTTTTTTAAACTTGCATTAAGAAGTTCAATCCTTCCGTTGCTTTCAATTCCATTTCTTTTGAACACAAGTTAAAATCCAAACATCCATTATGCTTTTTATAACAAATCATCTTTATTGTTGCATGAAACATACATGTACTTTTATAATTTAATTAATTGATCAATTAAAATGTATTTAACATATAGACAGCAAATGAGCTTATTTTATTTTTTTTATTTTTCATTAAATTTCAAAGCAAGTGGTGTCCTTACGGTAAATTTTTTTTTTTTTAAATCAATCCTTAATTGCTTGGAGTGCAAGAGATCCTTACCTTCCCTTTCTTTTCTTTTCTCTTCTTATTTTATTTTTCCTTCTTAAAATGATATCTACTCTGATTTTTATATTCAAAGGCCAAAGTTATTAGACCTCCGTATATAACCTTCACACATCATACCCGTTAAAAAAAACAAAAATTAAAATTAAAAACTCAGTTTTGTGCATCCATTCAAACGCACAGTTTGATATTTGCTAATTTTTTTCAAGTTTGTTCAGGCTGCTCCACTGCTCAGCTGAGGTAACCTGGGAAATACATCCCCAAATTCTATTCCTCAATCGTTAAAATATGGGAGCAGAAATCAGCAGGTCATTGGCAATTTTAGCCAATGCCTCGCTCTAATATACTGTATTACTTAAGAGACCAGTCCAATATACTACTCTATAATGTGAATTGTCAGGTGTGATCCTTGCTTTATGGTAGTAAATATGCATCTCAATAGGGGAAAAGGATTCCCATCTTGTTATTGCCAGGTGCCCTAAAGATTCCCAGCGAGTAAAATTCATTGTCGTCATTTTCGTCCAATCTTTTCCTTAAAAAAGGGAGTGGATGAACTTTTCTATGATTTAACATTCACAAGACATTACAGTACGTAGAAAAACCTGATTCAAGGCAGCAATACCTATAGATGGTATTGCCCAAGACTGAAAACTTTGTTGAGATATCATCTAGCATACCACTTATTTTTTGCATACTCCCCACTAGTCATTGACTTATTTTGGCTTTGAAATGACCTCTCTTGACAATCATCAAAAGGTTATGCCTCTTAATAATGCCCAGTATATAATAATATTGGTTATATGTATAGCTTCAGCGTAGTATAAGAACAGCATTGCAATGAATATCATCCATAATGCCCAGAATATATTAATATTGGTTATATGTATAGCTTCAGCGTAGTATAAGAACAACATTGCAATGAATATCATCCATTAAAATGACACAATGACCCCAGCACACCGCCCACCCTAAACCAAGTCGGAATTGATGGTCGTTATTTGGCCTAATAAATTCAAGCACTTACTGTAGATGTACTTCGAAGTGCTTTTCTGCATTGCCGCCTAAAAGTTGCACCATAATCTTGTCTTAGTTCAGTATTATTCGACTATCAGTGTCCCATACAAATAATAATGATAGCAATACCTACATAGCTAGGTTTCGGTATTATTCGACTACCAGTGTCCCAAATAATAATAATAATAATAATAGCAATAAATACATAGTTAGGTCCAACAAGAATAATGTTATGGTTAGAGCTTTGGTTTGTTTGGAGAGGTCTAAAGTCCAAACCAGAGCATACCCAAAATAGAATAGGCTAAATGGTACCGATTGCCTGCCCCAGTTCAATGCCCTGGATTGTTGAGCCCCATTGATTTCGTCTAACCCAGCAAACTAAGCTTTATAGTGGCAGGTGACAGAACACCCAATTGTGTTACCAGTTCCCCTAAGTATATAGGGGGACAGGGGAAACAGAGGTGGCGTCTGTTCGTTCCCCGCCCGCTTAGAAAGTAAATCCCGTCTCATGTTGAAAGGAAATAGATCCCACCAATATATTTTAGAGACTAAGATGCAAAGTGCCCATTTAGATGCTTCATTTTTGTACTTCCAATGATAGAATGTTATATTCAAACTATACACGAAATAGCTGACACTAATAATATACCATTAAAAAGCAGATCCCACCTACCCCACGTGGTTAATATGCATCATCTCATTTGTCGTTCATCCTGTATAATGCTTGGGAGATGTTATCAAAGCCGACATCTAATGAGGAAGATGTTTTGATGGATGATTCAACTAATCCATGACCTATTCCTCAACAGTATGAACACACACCACTGTGAGCTAACTGGCAGGCCTCCAGACAGAGAATGCTTTCAAAAGCAGATATAAACTTTATTTTACTTGCTCATAGAACTTTGATCCTACGTTACATACAGCATTGTAAATACCATTCATATGATAAGAAGCCATCGATGATTTATGAACCATGTAAATGATTATCACATGTAATTTGAAGATTGTAGATACTAGATTTTCCATGGATGCAAAAATACACAAAAACAATTCCTTTTTGAGTGGTTTGCTATATAGAATAAAGTAAAAAATATATTGAAAGAAGAGAATACACAGTTAAAAACCTTTGAACACATACCATTCTAGAATGATGATAATAAAAGTGTCAGCTTTTGTTCACAATTTTAACAGCATGCGACGAAACTGTATTGGGGTGTAATGGGCCAGCCATTGAGAAAAGTTAGATGGCCCAGAAGTTCAGATATAAGACAGCAGTTCACAACTACCTGACATGGCTATTTCAAACCCACTTCAAATGTTTATGGTAGATCACTTTACATAAAATGTCTTAATCATAACCCACGCTAGACCAAATTCTAAATTAACATACATTAGTCATGATATCAGGGCTTTAAGTTTGGAGAAAGCCCAGAACAAAGAAATCAGTATGGGCTTCCGAACTCCAAATCTGCTACCTACTTTTTAAATTAGACAAACATTAGAGGGATGAAGGTATATGTTAACCTGTATCAGACCGAACATTAGCATCTAATAACGTATGAAGCTTCCCGTTTGAATCACATTTCTCACTCTGCTTTTGCTCATTTCTTTCACTAGAATTTGAATTGATCCCCCTAGATATATCATGGTAATGTCCATTTCCTTCAGCTTTTACTGACTGCAACCCTATCTTAGTGGGACCATTTTCTTCAGAAGCAGTAGTTGTATCTTCTCCATGCAATTTGTTTAATTGTTCCTGCATTTAACAGTATGGATGTCAACATGCAGACAGTGTTGCACCAGTAAACAAAACCTCCATTTCTAGGAACCCTCTTGTGCCCCAAAAGACAAATTAAACAACCACTAAAATCCAAATGCATTACCATCATGGACGCATTGTCTTGAGTTAGTTTTTTGCACTCTTCTGCCAATCGTGTTAGCTCAGATCTAAGATTCATGTTCTCTATGGTCAGAGACTCAACTTTTGATGCCAATTCTTCACACTCAGCCTGCTCAATACGCATTTACATAGTTATTCAGCACAAAATTATCACAACCTAACAAGACAGGATCTATAAAGATCTGCTAATATAATAAAACAATTGCATTCAAAGAAAAGCAACCTTTAAATCTCAATTAGGTGCATCAATGATGATGAGGCATTTACCTGTTTTCGTAACCTCGAACGTCTGGCTGACTCCCTGTTAGATTGTTTCCGCCTTTGTCGCTTTAATTCTCGTTCGTCCTGTAAAGCATTCTTAGTTTACACATTTGGTTCTTTCACAAACATAGCTTAAACCACTGACTATTCAGAACAGAAAAATAACACTAGATATGTACCTGTATCCATAACTCAGGGGGTACCCCTTCACGGCCAGCTGGCATAAGCTGTGCAGTGGTTGGAACTATTGCCGTTGGAATACCAGTTGTATTACCCCTAGCTTTTACAGTAGTTATAGCCCCAGCAGCGGAGGCATTCCAATAGTCCATACCAATATTCAAATTAGTAATTGGCCCACTAGTTGCTGGCTTTCCTGTTACAGGAACTAGAGGAAGCGCCACAGTTTGACCGATGGGATTACCCATTGCATGCCCGCTAGAATTCATATAGGGTTCTCCTGTTTGAGTATTGTATGTTGAAACATTGTTCTGAGCATTTGCACCTGCCATTATCAAATTAATTATAAATAACATAAAACATTTGGATTCTAATAATATATTGAAAGGATGGGAGATAGGAACATAAAATTAAATAAATAGCAACATACCATCCACAATCATTTGATCAAAACTTCTCTTTCTTGCCACTTGCGACTCCTGAAGTACATTCAGGATAAGATATCAGCAGGGAAAAATGATTCCAAAAAATATGTTTCAAATGCATATGCATGACCAGGGGCATTGATAGCCACCTTAAACTCGAGGAAAAATTATTAACAAAGAATAAATGAAGAATAAAAGATGAGGGTCTGCACATTTTGGGCATTGTCTTCCTCACTTCCTTCACTTGATCCATCACTTCCGCTCTCCCCACTGTGATTATCACTTAAACTAAACATCATGAGAATAATAATAAAACAAATAATACACTGTTTTCCATTTCAGGAAGCTTCACACCACTTTAAGATTCAATGAAAATATTTTACATTATGCTTGTTCATTTAGTAATTCCCTATTTTATTTTTAAGTACATCACAACCTTTCTGAAGGAGCTGCCATAAAATTCATACCTTTGTGAACCAGCCTCATTTGCAGATCCTGATGTTGCCTTCTCCCCTCCTTTTCCAGTTATCATTCCAAGGCTTCCTAAGCTTCCTTTTGATCTCTTCATCGTGTTTTTGTCTTTGCCTTCTGAAGACTTAGCTTCTGCTTCAGCATTTGCCAGTGCTGCCGCCTGGATTTATTTAAACCATAGATTATTATCCACTCTTCAACACAATGTACAGATGATAGGAGCCTAGGCAACTCATCAAATACTCACTGTCTAGAACAGGTTGTGTAGTTACCGTTGTAACTTCAGCATTGCCGGGCGATGGCATTCCATAGTGAGCATATGGAAGTGCACCCTGGAGTGACAACAACGTTTGCAATGATTGCATAAATTGAACAATATTGGGACGATTAAACTACGAATCTGACAACAGGACATAGAGAAAAAGAGTGACAGGTGATGGGATATATTGGATGGAAGAAGGCAGGTGCATGCACTTATGTGCACATTGACTCGTGATCTTGCATGAGCCAAAACAGAATAGAGAAAAATGTTTCAACTTAAGTTCCTATATTTCAATATTTGTTGGACACAAAACAGATAAGATTGAAGGGAGATAGGCGACGGCAATATAGAGAAGAAATAATTACCGGAGGCATCGAAGGATGTGCATAGATTCCGCCTGGTGGATACATTGCAGGATATGGTAATGGAGTCCCATAAGGTGGCATCAAGGGCTGAAACCATAACAAAATCCCATCAAAATAATATTTAACACATCAATCCCAAAACTCCCTAAATAGACGGATTTCAAACTCAATTCAGTCACTACCTGGCCTCCCCACATGTACGGATGGGGTGTTGGGGCAGTTCCAACTGTTGATGCAAAGAAAGCAGGAGGAGGTGGTGTGGCTCCTGCCCCATAATATGCCTGAAACATACAGCACAATTCAGATTTCATTACATGCCATGATTCTACGATCTGTCTTAAGCCTATGGACACATACAATAGATAAATTTGTACCAAACCTGAAATGCTGCTGCCCAATCAGGGTATGCAGGTGTCGTTGGTGTTTCCTGCATATACACAAAGAACACGGATGAGACCCCAGTAACCTACCTACATAGCACATACAACTGGGAGTACATGGAGAGAATTACAGAGAAAAAAATTCCTTTGAAATAAAATATTTTTACTGGCATGGAACTCAGAGACAAACCTGGTTGCTCGTGGATGTTGGTGGTTTGGCAGGAGGCTTAGTAGGTGTTCCTTCTTCCCCAGTCCCCATTGTTGATAAAAGTTATAACCAAATTTAACTTCAGAGCAAAAATAACAGAAACCAGTACAAAATATGTTCGTGTGCTTTCAGCAGGTCACCATATTGGGCTAGCTGGACCATGGCCACAATTGCATGTCTATTAGAAACCATAGACAAGCAATCAACTAAGAGAAATGACTACTAAATCAAAAAAGTGACCATTCGCATTGGAAATTTTTCGATTATGAATAATAAAGATAGAAATACATTGACTAGCACATGAACTTAGTTCCTGCGATATATTTGTATGTCATCATCATTCAAGAATCAATTTGGCCGCATCTAATCATATGGTCAAGGAAACCAGCAAGCGATGGTTACTTCAACAAAACTCTAAAACATCTTAAATAGAGTAGCTCCAGTCTACTGCTGCTGAAGAACTACATCAACCTAAAAGAATCTGCATAGCTAAACCCTTCAGAGAAGAATAATTCATTGAATCATTACTAATCCAATAACATTTCATTTTAGCATTTGTAATTGCCAGTCGTTCTATGAATGAATACCATAAACATTGATAGAAGCTGCTGCTCTACATTTTTGTTTTTCTCGACCCAATATTTTTAACCATTTTTTTATTTGAATGACCAAAATTAGTTCTTGTGAACTGTTATGCACAATGAGAATTTTCCTTATTGCAATTACCATAAAAACAAAGATGTGTGTATTGAAGAGATGCAGAAGATGTAATACTTCACATCAATCACTCATTGTTGATTCTATTACAACATAATTATTCACCATATACTATAATACATTATACAGAACTAAATAAGGATGCTTATGCCTTTAAATAGATATTAAAAGCAACTTTATGTTTTTTATAAAAAATTTAGCCCCAACAAAAAATTGTATATATAGAAAAGAAAACAAAATTTATAACTCTACATATAGACAAAATAGTATCCTAAACGGCCTTCCGATCTGTGGTTAAGTGGTTGAGACAGGGTGTCACCATGCATTAGACACAAGTTCAACCCTCAGGAGGCATAGAGCCTGTGTGTGTGTTATATCTTCCTTCTAGGAGTTTGACCCTGAAATCAAGGAATAAGTTGCATACCCTTTTCATAAATCAATGAGGGTTTGCCAATATCGAAAAACTAAAAAGGAAAAATGAAAATGAAACTTAATCAATAGTTTCAAGTTATCAAAAACTTAAAATAAAACTTAATGATGAATGCTATAAATATTAAAAACTCCAAATCTAACATTTACTAAGGTTAAGAATCTATTTCTGGCTTTAAAAATATTAAATTCTTAAAACCAAGGTTCCACGAGCCTGGGAGACGGGGGGGCATGTTTCAGGGACGGCAGCCCGATTTTAGGGGGCGGCTGGGGGGGATGGCTGGCATAATACTATAAATTTTTTAGAAATTTAGAATGATCTACAAATTCTACACACAACAAAAATGAAAAATACTAAAAACTTAAATAGTATGCATGTTCTTAAAACATGTTTCAATCTGAAATGAACTCAGCTATTAGCCTAGTACTAAGTGCAGCCATTTCAGCAAATGTAACTTGAAAGTTCAGCCAAGGATATCAAGTGCAATCTCTAACAGTTAACCAAAATAGTTGCTATTGCTCAAGTAATGAATGCCACACTGTTCAGCTTTTAACATTCGAACAATAACAATCATCATTTTTAAAGCGACCAATGTTCAAGCAAAGACCATTTTTAATTTTTTTTCCAGTCACCAATGTTCAAACAAAGACAGTTCTCAGTTTTTACTTTTTGGCCATCAATGTTCAAGCAAGATAGTCATTGGTTTTCACTTTTCTCTGTTTAGGCAAGATAGTTATCTATTTTTTCAGCCATCAATGGCCAATCAAGACAGTCATCAGTTTACAGCCCTCAATATAAATTAAAAAAGCAAGACAGCTTTACTGTTCTCAGTCTCTAGCAATTCTGCACTGCTGTCCAATCACTAAAGTGATATTTAAACATTGACAACCACCATTGTTCAGTTCCCACCATGTAAGCAATGACAGTTACTCCAGACTGGTCAAATATGACAACCTTTTTTTTTAATTTAAGTTTGTATCATTTTTTTTTTATTTGTTTTTTTTTGGGGGGATGGCTGGGCGTCCCCGGGGACGCCCAGGGGACGGCTGGGTGTCCCCGGGGATGGCTGGCCGTCCCCGGGGACGTCCCCTAAAAAGGGACGGCCACCTGGGATGGCCAGCCGTCCCAGGGACGGCTGCCCTGCCGTCCACCAAAAGGGGAACGGGGGGAAACGACCCCATGCCGTCCCCTGTCCCCAGGGACGCAGGGGACGGGGGGACGCGTTCCCCAGGGGGGGATGCGTCCCAGTGGAACCCTGCTTAAAACGAACCAAAAATATAAAACAAAATCACAAGTTCAGGAAACATAATAATATTAAAGATATTTAAGCTGCAAGCTTACTGCAGTGGTAAGGGCTTTGACCTCTCTTTGAGAAGTCCAAGGTTCAAACCCCACTTAGTATGAGGGGACACCCCTTATAAAACCCTGTGTAAACTCAATGAATTTTTGCATATTAAAAAAAAATAATAATATTAAAAATATTTAAATAAACAAGGCTTACAATGTAACCATTACGGAATAGCCATCTGCAGTGAGCATCAAAATGCACAATCATGACAGATGATAGGCCACATTTATAATACATTTTCATTCTTAAATCCGATGCATCTTAAAATTTAAATAAATCTAATCTAAGCTCCATTATAAGTATCTTATATTTTGTAGAACAAAGGAAACAGGTGCTTGAGCTACTAATATTTCTAAGTCTAGTTTGTACCAATGACAGAATGCAATTGCTAATCTCGACTTAGGCCAAACAAAGGGATGGAATGCAAAATGCAGCCATGAGTTAGCCAGATGGATGAAACGTATATACCTCATTTTTATGATTAGATTGTTGAAACAATGAAGAAAAATATTCATCTAATATGAAAGTACTTAAGCATGAATCATAATAGAAAATAATTATTCATCTAATATGAAAGTACTTAAGCATGAATCATAATAGAAAATGCGAGGTTGAGAGGAAGATTAATGAAATAATTTTTAAGATATATTACAGTGCAATGAAAATGCCAATTGTTATAGTTCATAAAATGAGCCATTTGGTAAAAATAGTTAATTCAAAATGTCAAGTTTCATTGGTAGAGGTAAAGGTAATTTTGTAGGTAGCAACCACGCCAAAACACCTCTCGGGCTTATAAGACCCCTTGTGTGAGCAAAAGGAAGTTTCCGTTTTACCCTCATATGTTTAGTTAAATTATGTACCTCTTTGGAGTTTGACCATTTGACCAAAAGCCAAAATGAAAGATCTACGCAATTTACTTGAAAAAGATATGGATGATTGCCATAGAGTGGACACTTTGTTTCATGATTGCCATAGAGTGGACACCTTGTTTCATGATATGGGTACTACACCCCAAATGTAAGCATAGAGGGCTAGTATCAATACCTTGCCATAAAGAACCAAATCACTTATCTGGCTCAGAGGTGGGTCCACCTATACACGTGTATGCCAAAACCTAATATTTGTACAAATATTACAAAATCATCAAAAATTGTAACAATTTACTGCATTTAATTTGTTTGCTTTCCAAAATCCATTCAATATATATCTTATTTTAATATATTGCAAGTACATACCCAAATAGGTTGAAGTGACATCATAGGTCATATGAAATGAGGAAACAACTTTGGAAACAATACCAATTGCCACAGTATACATTTTCAAAAGTCTCAAAGATACAACATAGCTATAGCTATGAACAACTTTTCCTTTTTCCCATATAACAATATATCTTAGGATTATATTTTATTTGCTCCATAAAGCATTATTAAGGTATCATATTGATCTTGTTTAAGGGTTGTTGGTCTTAGAGTTTGCCAAAGAATGTTACACTCAGCTCTAACCTTAATCCACAGAAGAAAAGTTGAAAACACACACAAAAAAATTAAAAATAAAACAAAATTGTTTACCTAGAAAATAAAAAATAATAATAATAATAATTCTCTGGTTTGTTAGGAAATGCCAATGTATCCCACTGTTTCCAAGTATTTTCTAATTTAATAAAGATCCTTAGCCCAAAAACTTACCTGAGTGTAATACCTCCATCCTACAAGTCCGAGATTATACAGACATCTCAAAAGAAGAATAGTCATAAAAAAACTTAAGGAAATGGAATGGAAACAAAACAATAAATATGTTAAGACAACTACTATTATGTCAAGACTTTAAAAACAATAACATCATAATGAACTGACATGTGAAACCTAGTGCAAAAATGAAAAAGCTTGAAAAGCCCGAAAAATATTATAAAATAAAAAATAGAAACAAATCTAGAGAAAAATAAAATAAAAAAAATCTTATATAAGAATTAGATCCCAAAGCCTGAAATTCAACTGATTCTCTCTAAGTGTAAGGGCCTCCTATGATTAAATCCCTCAAGCAACATGCGATGTAAAATCTCAGACCATTCAACAATCTAGGTTCTCCCCTAAAATACTCACAATTTGCATACTGGACTGCTTTCTTTCTGTGCTTATCAGGTTAGTTTCTTCCCTTCTCTTTTTTTTCTATCAATTTTTCTTATATTTAATATTTTAATTGGAAGTGCAGAGGTGCTGAAAGTGAAACACCTTATAATAACAATTCATTTTGCCCCTAGGAAGAATGGCCTTCAAGGGCCTCAAGAGTCAACACTTCTGTAGGCTAAGAAATTATTTCTCAAAAAAACAAAGATGGCTGAAACCATTTGTTCTGAAAAATTGCCATGATAATTTCCTGTCATGGAAGCATAGCTTACACTCATTCATTGAAAAGAAAGTGATGCCATGCCGGAGATACCATCCTCTAAAGAATAAATCTAACTTTTCATATCAATGTTCTGTTTAAGACTTGAAAAGGCACCAGTGAACTGATCATTACTAGAAAAAGTTGCCGGAAAAGCCATTTTCCAACTATATGCAATGAGTTAACAAGGTCATCTGTGTTTGTGCCTCCTTTTCCCCAAACCCAAAGATGAAGGGGGGTGAGAGGAAGGGAACAGAAGAACCTGTCAAACCAGCCTTTACTAAAAGTTACTGTGCTAGTTCATGGAATTATTCACTCGTACTGTATACATACAGGCTTACAGCTCCATTACACTTGAATGTTGCTTAGCTTACATATGCAAGAGCAGATTCAACACCCTTGTCCAAGCTTTTTTTTTGCCACATCCTCAAATAATGAAAGAAACACCCACCCAACCCCAACCAAGGTCGTCTGTGTTTGCATCTCCCCTTCCCCAACCCCAAAGATGAAGGGAGGAGCCTTTACTAAAAGTTACTGTGCTAGTTCATGGAATTATTCACTCGTGCTGTATACATACAGGCTTACAGCTCCATTACACACGAATGTTGCTTAGATTACATATGAAAGAGCAAATTCAACATCCTTGTCCAAGATTTTTTCTGCCACATCCTCAAATAAAGAAAGAAACACCCACCCAACCCCAACCAAGGTCGTCTGTGTTTGCATCTCCCCTTTCCCCAACCCCAAAGATGAAAGGGGGAAGGGAATGTAAGAACCTGTCAAACCAGGCCTTTACTAAAGGCTACTGCACTGGTTTGTGGAAATAATTCGCTTGTGCTGCATAGATGCAGGCTTACAGCTCAATTACAGTCAAAACACAAAATACACACAGACATAGGAAAGACACTACACAATAGTACAACCACTCTTACCCAAAAACTTTTTCTGTCTGGATCAGTCCTTTGGACCACAATTGCAATATTTTCATGTCATGTTAGCCTTTCTAAAACACATAACACCGTCCAGAATTAATAACATAGCTTTTGTACGCATAAATTGACAAAGGCAACAATGTTAGAATGCAAAATCAGTGTAATCATACCATGGGTACATCAGAAATTATAGCCTTGTTCATCCTAAAATGTATAAACTATAATCATTTTGGCCAACTCAATATATCGCACTTCACACTTCACACATCTGCCACAAAGACACTGAAAGCCTAGAACCAATTAAGATAGGAAATATAGACACAAAAACTGGTTAGAGGACATTGCAGCCAAACCATCAACAACATGCTATGACTCAAAAAGCATTTAGAAGTGAAATCCTGAATTTCACAAGCTTTTTAATCCGCAACTCAAAAATAGTTAGTCATAGGAAATATACTGCAATTTCATTGCATCCTCTTCAATACAACTTTTTCATGACTTTCCCTAAATTAATGATGGAGGCAAAGCACAGTCCCAAAGAAAATTGTTAACTGGCAAATTTTTAGACATATAACCAGATCTGCATAAAACTAAAGAAATATGGCAAGACAGAACCCATGTAAATTGCTTCTGACAGTGCAACAAATTTCTGTTTAGCCACACTACCGTTCTGTTTAGAAACATTCAGATTGACTCCTTTCATATATAATTCTTTGAGATGGTGGATCATCAATCGCAGTTCCTCCTTGCATTATACACCACATGCAAACAAGGTGGTCATAAAAAACAGCAGATTGCCAGAAAAACACTACCAAGGCACCCCATACAACTAAAAACAAAGTGGAAACTTAAAACCGCTTCATAAAGCAGAGCATAAGCAACTTAAGACTCCATGATAAAGCAGAACATAGGCGTAATTTCCTCTAAATAGGCTCAGCGCATACAACTGTGCATCAAATAAACTTGACAACAGAGAGAAAACTTGTCAGCGAACAGTGTTTAACAACAATATGTATGACAGGTCACAGATTGATAATGTTTTGTCAAATATCTAAAAATCAGCACTCCTAACTGAGATCTTGACTTTTATCCTTGCACATTGAGTGTAAATTACAGTCACGGAATACACACAAACTTCTAGACAAATTGCATGCTTATCTATTTATTCTTAGTTGACTACTTCCTATAAGCACACTCTACTTTGACCAATAAAGAAGCAAACCACCTTTATGGCCTAAAGAAGTAAATTATACTTGAGGTTTACATAATCATGTTAGGCCACAACCTCCATTTCTCCTTTCAGATTTGGCATTTTCTTACATCTACACTGCCATAGTAGTTTTGTCCTCCGTACTCTCTACCCTCCTTAGAATACAGGCCCCTTTTTGACAGTGCATAGTAGCTGTGCTAAAACAATACGCCTTGAAACCATAACCAAAATGTATTCAACAAAAATAAGGTTTCAATACCAAATTGTGATGGGGGTTTCATGTTCTTGACTTCAACAGCATGACCTGGATGACTCTAACTGCTATAGAAGTCCTTAAAGAGTGTATCTTAACAGCACAGGCAACGTAAGGCGACTTACCATCTCAATCTTGCCAAGACCAGAATCAGTTCTGTACTGATCTGGAGCCTCTCACAAATCTAGACCTACTAAGCAGCAGTGGTTAGAAGAATGAAGAACAATAATGGCACAAAGCTTGCAGTTCAAGACAAGGAAGCAGAGAAACTTGTTGTGGGAATGGAGGCAAGACACTGTTTCAAAAGGGGAAACTAAAAGGAGGGACATTATCAAAAGTTGGACCTTTTGACAACCAAACAAAAATTACCTGCACCAAAAGTGGACTGAATTTTAAAGCCCCTAACTAACAAAACAGAACAACCCATTTTTCATAATGCAAACAGAAAATAAATTCTTAACCTGCCATCACCAAAAACATAAAGCTGCCATAAACCACAAAGGCTGTAATTTTTACTACTTACCTCGGTGTCGAAGCAGCCCTAAAAGGTCTTCATTTGCAGCCCTTCTCAAATCTTCTCAAACTTAAAACAGAAGATATTACAGAGCTCTGTGGCAAGGGTAGGAGCTAAAACACTGGAAGAGCAAGGCTCCAAGATCTGTAGAGACTGCTTGACAGGGAACCAGGGCCCCAAATTCTTGGAGAATGCCTGCAGGTGTTGTTGGGCAGAGGATAACTCCAGATGGGCTACCCTGGGACTGACAATTTGGCAGAGTCCCAAGGTCCTTGGAGCCAATCAGAATTCCCTGAAACCAGAAACTATAGCCAGGGGGTTAGACAGTTAATAACACAACACACTACCTGAGTGGAATGGAATGAAATGATGAAATGGGTGAGCCAGGTGAAGAGGGAAAATTGGACTAGGACCAAATGGGTGCGACAATGGTCAAGTGGGTAGGCTGATTAGACCCAGTAAATGACTCAGCAGTTGCAGAAAATTAAAAACAAATTACAAGACGCCACCCAGGAAAACCCCGACACCCTTAAGGAAACAAGATTTGACAAAATATAGAGGGCAAAGACAATGAGTTGGGCCGTTCTGGAGTCCAGAATCTGTTCCAAGAATTGGTGATTTGGTTGATGACTAAGGCGTGAACTGAATCCACCGGAGCGCTTCCCAGCAAATGACAAATCCAAGTAAATAATACCCAGATCACAAATACAACCAATCACCTAGCAAAAATTATATAACGTATAGCCATTCGAGAGTTCTGCCGACCCACTTTGATGGTTTTGTTGATCTCCACAGAAATCCAGGCCAAAAACTTTAAAAAAAGGGCGCAACTGACCTCCCATGCCTCAAAAATCCACGCACGCTCCGCTCTGATATGCCCAACGACGTGTCCCCCGTATATTCATAGGATACGCCTACCTGTACCCACCGTATGCCGTACACATACGCCTTCCCTGCCAGGTGTATGTGTAGGCAATCGATCATTGGGTGGAGTGTTAGGGTTTCGGGGTTCGGTGCGACACGTGTCGGTCGTCGGGAATCGGACAGCTGACATTGACTCGCCCACGCGGCCTGCTGCCGCGTGGCTGGGGCCCACCGCTGACAGACGCCTGCGTGGCCGCAGACGAATAAGAGCCGAGGAAACGTGCACTCCCCATTATTTTAATAATTGTTTTTGGATTGGGGGATTAAAGCGGATTGAACTTCCCTTTTGAGTCCGCGGGAGGGGAAGTCACTTTTGATTTAATTATTTTATGGGGAAAGGGGGTACTTTTAATAGTTTTTTAAGGGGGTTGGGGGAATTTTTTAATGAATCCTAGGGAAAAGGTGGTGGTTTGCTGGTTGCCTACTCTGGCTATGACACCTTGGAATCCTAAATTCCACCTAGCATAACCAAATTTGGTTTGTATGGGGGTGGAGAGGCTCCCCCAATGGCTTTCTGCCACCAAATCTGCATCTTGTCATGTTATGACAAGGCATGTGACAACTGTGCATGTTCTTGTGGAAAGATTTTAGGGTTTTCTATTTATCTCCATACTTCCACCTTGGTGAGGTGGGATGGTTGGTGGGGTGTGAATGCCAAATTTGACAATCACAGATTCAATGGTTGATATTTGTTGTTAAAAGTTAATGATTTGATCCTTTCAACATTTAATAATATTTATGATCATATTTTTTTAAATCGGTTAAAGTATATAGTTAGTATATTAGGATCACCTTTTTATAAATCGAATTTAGGTTTTTTTTTTTTTTTTTTAAACTTAATATATAATTAAAATATATATAGAACCATCCTTCTTATGAATCGAATTTAAATCTCGATTAAAATCTGAGAACAATACATGGTGTAGGACCTTCTCAATTGAGGATTTGGAACTTGTCCATGGTGGCAGAGGGGTTTTGAGGGATTTAAGGTGGTGTGCACCAACTTTCACTCTACATTGGCTGGTCAACTCCATTTCTCCCTCAAATGGGAAGTTAGATGCTAAGTATGGGTTGTTTAAAGAATTAAGCTTTTAGTATTATATGACTTTAGAGACTCCATTCTTTAATACTGAAATTGATGGATTGAGGCACAATTAAGGGTCATGGATTCATGGGAAAGATGAATTGAACATGGACTCATTAATAAACTATGTTAAGTGATAAGAACTCATGAATGGTCATAGCAACATAGAAGTTAAGTCGTCCTTAGCCGAAGCATGTTTTTCAACTAGATACCACATAGGCCAGTTTTCAAAGTGGAACGAGCCATACTTCATAATACTTCTCAACGTGTAAGGGAAGAACAAAAAATTGCAAGGTCAAAAATGTTAGATTCCTTAATCTTTATTTTTTCAATGAAGATTCCTTAATGTTTTTTAATTTTTGTTTGTACATAGGAATTGTAAGTTTTGTGTCTGTGTCATGTTTTCTTTTATTTTTAGTGGATTAATAAGTAGTTTTTTTAAATTGTATAAATATTTTTAATAAAAATAATATTGCAATTGTTGAATATCGTAGTGGTATATTTTTTGTTTTTATTTACTAGACTTAAGTTCAAATCACTTGTACAAGAGATCAAGATCTTTTTCAAAAACTTATGTTTTATTTTAATTTTGAGGCAGCATTTAATGGTGTTATCCGTTTCCCTATTTATCAAAAAAAAAAAAATATTACAATATTAATAATTATTTTTTTAATCGAATGGTATTAGCTCAATTGGCTAGATTGTTTAACATTTATGGAAGAGACCAAGGTTCAAATCTTAACAAATGATACATGGATGATATTCAAGCTTTGTTGTAATACCACTATGCGGTGATGATGTAATACCAGTGAGGTTCATTTCAATGAGTATGACAACTGAAGATGGATAGATAATTTTTTTTATCAAATGGTATTAACTCAACTGGTTAGATTTTTCAACATTCAAGGAGGAGACCAAGGTTTAAATCTTAACAAGCAATAATAATTGAAGAAAAAAATAATTAGTTTTTTTAATAATTAACCAATAATTAGTTGTTTTATTTATTTTTATAATTAACTTTTTTATTTTTATTTTTTTGGATACATAGAGGAGTTAGTTATATCTACACTATTTTTAGTAATGACCAAGTGTAGGGTTCAAACCACAAGGGTTAACTTTTTTATTAATAATATAAAAGTATTTAATAAAAATAATATCATAATATTTTTCTTTCTAAAAAAAATGGTAATTTTCATTTTAAAGTTTGAAAAAAATTATAAAGAAATGAGTATTTAATATTTTCATATAAGTCTTATTAAAAAGGGTTAACTTCTTTATTAATAATATAAAAATATTTAATAAAAATAATATCATAATATTTTTCTTTCTAAAAAGTTAGTAATTTTCATTTTAAAGTTTTTAAAAAATTATAATTTTGGAGAGGAGAGGGCAATCCTCCAAAGGAGGTCCCAGGTTCGAATCTCCACTCTACCAAAAAGCTGAATTGGGTACCCAAAATCCAATTGATAATGTTGGTGCGAGCAGGGCTGGGTGCGACTCCCGGGTGACTTTGACGGTGTAGAACCCCCTGTTCGTGGTCTCTCAGACCAAGGCGGCCCTGTAAGGGGTTTTTCGCTTTTAAAAAATTAAAAAATTAAAAAATTATAAAGAGATGGGTATTTAATATTTTTATATAAATCTTATTAAAAAGTCTCATTCAAAGCTATTTTAGAATCTCTCAACAATTATTCAATTTTTTCTATAAAGTTTATCTTACAATAAAAACTAAGGAGCTTGGTGCAAGCGTTCCAATTTTGGTACTTTAGCCTTATAACCATTAGTCATCTATTAGATTGACCTTAATTATCAAAATACATCAAAAACAACACAAAAGGTGTCCTAAACCACAACTTCTATCAAATGGAAACAAGTATCAAAAAGAGCAAAATGTAGTGGAACCACAATCCCACACACTACTCTTTCTTTTAACCAAGTACCAACTAGAATATCTAAGGCAACTTTGGATAGACCATTTGTTTTCTCAGTTTATTCTTTGTATATATGTTTATAAGAAATCTTTGCAAATGATATTTCTAGTAATTTCACATGCTCACAATTAGGCCTAAGTATTAAATTATGCATCCCCACTAATCCTAAAACCTAATCTACCACCAATTTTGAATCATCAAAAACTTGAGGTTTTGTTATTCTTTGTTCCATTGTCATTCATAACAAAAAGATCAAAGTCTTCCACTCTACCACATTATTGGTGTCTTCACAGGAACCACTTTAAAAGTGAATTTACGATTTTCATCTTAAAATAACACTCCTACCCCTCATCTACTAGATTGTCTTGACAAACTCCATCAAAAAAGCCCAAGACTTCGTAATATCCACTGCTAAATTGCTAACTTGTTTAACAACCTTTAAATTTGGGGCTTGTTTTATGCTTTAATAAGTATATCTAATTTGAGCTTGAACTTGTATATGTGAAATTTTTTTTCTCTCAAACAACATAGAATTACTTGCCAACCACAGACCCCATGCCACGATTAATGGAATGCACCTATATTCCTTTAATCCTTTATTTTTGAACCATTGTTGCATGTTATCCAACAAATTCTTTAGTGGTCATTGTCCCTTCCCCTTACTCATGGGTATAATAGACCTCCACATTTCTTTCAAGAAATCACAATAAACCAGTAGGTGATCCGTTGTTTCATTTTCTCTTTTACACAAATTGCTTTGACTTGGATCCTGCCATGACCTCTTTTGCAAAACATTTCATGTCAATGCCTTCTTAGCTAAAGCTAACCAAGAAATTTTTTTATTTTCAAAAGCGCTTTCAATTCAAAATCCTACTCCGCCACCAAAGGACCTGCTCATTATTATCTTCAAACATTGTCTTGTATCCTTCCTTAATCTTATAAAAACCCTTGTCAGATTACTTGCATAATTATTTCATTGCTTTCATTTCCTTCCAAAAATAATTCTTTTGCTAAAAGCCACCCTTAATTTCTTAAACTGGTGTTGTCCATAAAAGTTACATTTGTCAATTCCTTGAACCTTCTCATCACAATACTATAATATAATATAATCTTGTCATCTTCAATTAACAAATTAAAAAATACCATAATATTATTATATAATTCTTTAAAATATCATTGTAAGATAATCCTAACTATAAGATGAAATAAATAATACACATTTCAATTTTAATATTGTATTAGTAAGGGCTTTGATTTTTTTTTTTTTTCGAGAGGTTCAAGGTCCAAACCTCACTTAATATGAAAGGACCAAGACCCGAAACTCATTGAAAAAATAATACACATTTTAATCCATGTGATTAAGTAAATAATATTTCTAAATTATTAATATTTAAATATTAGTTTTTATATTTCAAAATTTTAATAATTAATATTAGGTTATTTTACAATTATATATTATTTTAAATATAAATTTTTAATAAATATTTTCTTCAAGATTTTTTTGTTTTAGCAATTGAACCAAACAGTTGATCTAACCCACACCAAGATTTAACTATTGATGACACCAAATAAAATGTGACTAAATAAATATGAAAATTAAAACAATCTTTCAAAACTCTATTTTTTATTAAAAAAAAATATTCACTTATGAAGTAAGTGAATCATAATACCATATCCACGTGGCAAATTATTAAATTTAGATTATAATCTTCTATAGTCTTTATTTAAGATATATAAAAAGGTTCCTTGTAATGATTATAAATCTACATTAAAGGTCAAGGAGGTCAAGGACAAAAACTTTAAATGATATAGTTTAGGTCTTTTTAATAAAGCCCTTCCAAGGCTATTAAACTCCGTCCGACATTTTCCTATAATGCTTTTTAATTTATAAATCTTTTCCACTTGGTGATATTTTTTAATTTTTAAAATAGTTTTATAAATATGTTGAAGTGTATTTATAAATTTATACGTGGTAAATAAATTAAAATAATTAATATTAGGATTAAATGATATTAGTTTAACCAGTTACATTTCACAATGTTTAAGAAGGAGATCAAGGTTCAAATCTTGCTAAGCGATATATGAATAGTATCCAAAATTTTGATGTAATGCCACTATGTGGTGATAATGTAATACGGTTATTAAACGTTTCAATCTCATATAACTAAAAAATAATATTAAATAAAATGAATCTTTAGAATTGAGAAAGTAAAGGTAATTCAATTTCAAAGGAAGAAATGATAGAAGATGGATAAATCTAAGAAGGTAGATTATTATTAAGACACACAAACAACACATTTAATAAAAATTTACAATGGTTTTATTGTTTTTTAAGTTATTGTAATAAGATACCCAAAGCAAATGGAGTTTAATAGTATTTAAAATTTTTATCAGTGTTTAAAAGAAATGGAAGCAAGAAATTATACTCATTAATAATTTTTTGAATGAAAAAGAGTGAAAAACTTCTATTAATGAATAATTAGGCCTTTTTACATCAAAAAAAGTGGGTGGAAAAGATCACACCCCAGTATGGTTCCAAATTAACCACCATGGTTGGGATACGCAATAAATACCAAAACATCATAAAGTTCAGATACAACAAGCCTACGGCTAACAAAATATCATTATTATGCTTTAACTAAACATAATTGCAAAGAGTCAGACTTTGGGAGAAGTGTGGGGCGACACATCTACCTCATCCATTTCCATGTAATACCAACCTACATTGGAAGGTACGGGAATGATCCAACCATCAAGGCCCATTTGCACATCCATTTGTGCAAGCATTAACCATAGTGCCTGCAGTATCCGTTGAAACTGAAGCATTCATTATTGTATCTCCTTGCGTCGATGCATTTATGACAGTATCATTGTGAATAGTATCCCCCCAACCTGTAACAAGAGTGGGTACTTCAGGAAGTTCATTTCCTCATCCTGCCATAGGGGTAGAGGCTGGAGCAGGAGGACGAACATCCCAGTCATTGTGTTGTCTGGAAGAACCTGCATCTAACACTCCACATTTGAAAAATGGAAGTTAAAACCAATGTCTCCCTCTCCGTGGAGGAGACCCGCCTCTATGACAGGAAGGATCCCTTCAAGAATGAGAGTGAGATCCTAACCGACCATGGGACTACTGATCCTCAAGAACTCGACTAATAGTGCAAGGTGCATTACCCTAGTAGTCAATAAGGCTACAAAGATGTTGAATCTCCACATTAACCTTCTCCACCTGTACAGAAATCTGTAGCCAAGAATCATAAAACACTACATACTGGTCAGCTAGGGAAAAAATCTTTGAACTAATATCATTAGAAAAAGTATTCTTGATTCTTGATTTCCAAATATGATAAATAATGCTAATTCTAAATATGTTCCAGACTTCCAACAAAGATTCTAAAAATTTAGGAGGGTCTCCAAGAAGGATTTGCTGCCATGAAAAGGGAGATTTTATGAAGGGGCGAAAGAAGGACTCAATCCAGGTCCAAGCTAAACGAGCCTTGGAGCAAAACCAAAATACATGCATACAATCCTCCAGCTCTCCACAGAGATAACAGGTAGGGTTATCAATGCCAATATATTTAAGTCTTTGCCCCATTGGTAGGCCTTGCATCAGTAAACTCCATGCAAAAAAGGATTGCTTAGGTTCAATATATTTCACCCAAACCATTTTTAACCTACTTCTCCATTTAGAAGGAAGAGAAATCAGATCCCAACGAGCATTTAAAACAACAACCATAGGAATATGGGGAGATAACCAAAAATAACCCATATGGACTTTATATTGAGTCATGGATTTATTCTTAGGCCAACCCCAATTAGCCCACCAGGGCTTCTGAAAGTGCTTGAAAATTCAGGGCCACAAAGAAAAAGAGTATTTAATACCACAACATCATAAGTGACTTTATCTTCTTGCTGATAAAGAATTTTTAAAATCATCCCAAGGAATCCAGTCTTTGGTGTAAAAGGAAAAAAAATCAATGATAGAGTTAATTTATTTTCTGTAAAATCATTGAGCATAAATCCATTGTACTTGGGCCAAAGGCAAGGACTGAATTTGAATAATAAGAGATCACCAAACACTAATGGAGAAAATAGAAGCACCATTCTTTTTCCTTTCTCCTTTCCAATTGAGCCAGGGTTTAAGAGATTCATAGGCCTTCCATATACCTTTAACAATAAAGGAACCTTTGATTTTAATAGGAACATGGATTGTGATAAGAGTAGACAAATTCAATCCTCGCCAAACCCTTTTCCCCAAGGGGAGACCAATCAAAATGCAATGTTGAAGAAGAATTTTCCAGGCTTCATTGTTGTCAAGAGCTCTCACAACCCATTTTGCACACAATGCAATTCCCTGACGGTTACAATCTAAAAGGCCCATACCACCATAAAGTTTGGGAAGACAACAAAAATCCCAAGCAACTCTGTGAAACCCCTTTTTTTGAGATGCATTTGCCCATTTAAAATTGTTCAACAATCTTTCCAATTTCAAATAGCAAGCTTTTGAAAGAAGCCAACAGCAAGAATAATAAACATGAGTGGCAGCTAGAATCTTAGAGCAGATCTAAAATTTCCCTTCCAGAGAAAGCTTTTTAGTGATCCAATATGTCAATTTCTTCTCCACTTTTTGAATGACATAATTCCATAATTCAACAGGTGTGCTTTGCAAGGAAAAAGGTATGCCTAAGAACTAGAACATTTCACCAGGTGGAATCAAATGCCACAGGTATTAAGAAAGCCAAGGAGGCAAGGGTTTGTCAGATTGCCTAAAGCAAGAAGTTTTTTTCCATTGAATACTTGACCCATAAGCAAGACAAAAAGTGTCAAGGCATTTAAGGGTAGTGGATAAAGATTGTTCATCTTCAAAAATGGTTTAAAAAGAGTCATCAGCAAAATGACGATTAACCATTTGAGAAGAAGAAGTAGGTAAAGTAATACCATGAATAGATCCTTGAGACACTCTATAAGCAAGTAAATACCCAAAAGCTTCAGCTGCTAGAATAAAAAGGGAGGGAGCAAGGGGAAAACCCTGTCTAACAGATCTGAATAATCCAAAGGCTTCAGACTGATAATTGTTCAGGGTAATTATAGCAGAAGCATCTTGAAAGAGCATATTCATAGGCTGAATGAAGTAAGACCCAAAACTTAAGGACTAGAGCATGGAAAGTATAAAAAACCACTCAATTTTGTCATAAGTTTTTTCAAAATCTATTTTAATAATTAACATATCCTTTTGTGAAGAGCGAGCCCATTTCATTCCTTCTCAAACTGCAATCACATTATCTAGGATATATATGCCTTACACAAACCCTGTCTATTTAGGTCTGATAATCAAAGGGAGAATTGGTCGAAGCTTGAGAGCAATGGCCTCAGTAATGATTTTATAGCTTACATTCAGCAAAGTAATTGGTCTCCAATTAGTGATAATTTTAGGTTCTCCAACTTTAGGGATCAGCTTTATATTTCCTCTGTTTAAGATATGTCCTAAAGATCCAGTGATAATTGCTTCTTGATAAACTTTAAGAAGATCGGGACCAACAAGATCCCAAAATTCTTTATAAAATTCACAGGGGAATCCATCTAATCCAAGTGCTTTCTCATTAGCCATTTCAGATAAGGTCTACTTCAAATCATCAATAGACAAAGGGGTTTCACAAACTTCTCTTTGAGAAGGAGAGACCTTTTCAAGAATTACAACCTTACATTCAGCTAAAGCTTGTTGGCGAGCTTCAGAGAAAGGTTGAGAAGCAAAAAATAATTGATAGTGTCTGACAAATGCTGCACTTATTTCAAGGAGAGAAGTTAACCTTTGGTCATCAAATTAAAGAGCAAAAATATGAATAGATTGAGAAGGTGGCCTTAATCTCTGAAAAAAGTCTTTAGAAACGTTATCCCCAATTTTTAACCAATTCATTCTAACCCTCAACTGGGCTCCTTTTGCTTCATACATGTCAACTTTTTTGATTTCATGACAAAGAGAAGCTACTTGGGCTTGTAAAACAAAGCTAAAAGGACAATCTTGAAGATGAGCAGAGGCTCTGTGTAACTCTTTCTTAAGAGCAGCATTTGCAATTCTTCATCTTTTAGCAACCTCACCACCAAGAGAGCGTAATATCTTAGTGGTGCAAGAGATTGCATTATTCCACCAAGAGATCCAACCAAGGTGACCACCAGGACGAGGAATGAGATTCTAGCAGTGAACAATATGAGCTTTCATATGAGAATGTTGCAAAAAAGAGACATTGAAATAAAATTAATTATGAAACTACCAAGGTTGTTGTATGACATGGTTGATGTTAAAAACTATAGGATCATTGGTCAGATAAGGTCGTATCAGCGATAGTATGCACATAGGGAAAAGAAGAATGCAGATGCTGGAAAAAAAGGTGTCATTCTCTATAATCATGACTCTATCTAATATTTTTAATATTCTGGCAAACCCTATGTCGAAGTTGGACCAGGTAAACCAAGCAGACTCAGAATAATCAACAGGAGAAAAACAATAATTAGGGTCTAAAACTCCAAGCTTATTTTTCATAAAAAACCACGCTTCTCGCTCTCCTATATTCCAACACATTGGAAGCTGCCCAATATTATCAGAGGGTTTTTCAATCATATTAAAGTCCCCACATAAAACCTAGATAGCAGGCGACAGAGAAAAAGTAAGCCAACGCCATAGTGCACATCTTTCAGAAGCATTATTAGAGGCATAAATATTAACAATTCTAAAGGTTTTACCATTAACTTCCAACAAATACCAAACAACTTGATGTGAAGGGTCAAAGCCCCAAGAAACAACATTACCCCACCATTTAGAAGCAATAAAAGTGACAACACCAACTTTCCCAGAAGGATGACTTGTAACATGAAACCCACCACGTGGCCATAAAAAGTTGTAGGTACAATTAAGAATAAAGTCAAAAATCTTAACCTCTTGCAAATAGATAAAATCAAGCATACCAAACATGTGAATTGCTCAAGACAACTCATCACGAACCATATATTTTTGGATTAGTTTCGTTAGCCCTCTAACATTCCAGAAATAAAAATCATTGAGATTTGTCGAGGTGCATGTCATCCTCAACGACCTCTCTGTCACCTAAGTGGCCCAAAGATTCATACAAGTTAGAAAACCGTCCACTATTCGACTGGATTCCTAAAAGCTGACATCTAACTTCATCCATCTGACGTCGTTTATCAAACAAAAAATCCACCCCCCTCTTAGGGCTACGGGAGCGACAAACTTTTGGAACTTGAGAATCATCAACATCATACTCTTTTGTAGAAGAAGAGGAATGAGGAACATGAGCTAGATGAGCTTGAGCAACAACAGTGGCGAAAGAAGGACCAGACGAAGTTGTAGGAGAAGCTGAAGGAATTTGAGGGGCAGGGGGAGCTTGTTGTTCTTGTATTGTAGGGACAGGTTGTGGAGTCGGTTGCACTTGAGATGCACCATTGACTACCGCTTGACTAGCAACTAAGGGTTTAGGCACCCTCTCAAATTGTCTGGGTTGATGGTTTTTTCTATTATTCACCACCACCCAGTCATCTTGCCCTCTTTTCTCAAAAGGTGGTGGAACGGTAGAAGTAGGAGGAGCCTCATGTGGTTTGAATTTTTCAATCATAAGAGGGCAATATTTAATCTTGTGAGTCATTGATTGACAACGATAACAAGTATTAGGTAAATTTATATACACAACCCATTGCCTAAGGGTGTGTTCCCCACACTTGATATCAATAAACTCATGCATGTCATTTTTCATTTCGACTTTGACACACACTCGTCGAGAGGGCTGAGGACTGAAAAACTGTTCAGGTTCAAGACACACAAAATTCCCTAAAGGAGCAGCTAAATATTGTAGGAAATTCCATAAGGGAATAGGAAAACTCGAGAACTCCACCCACTATGGAACTTCTAGAGAGGCTTCATCACTAACCGTAAAAGAATGATTATATGGTTGCAAGATAAGCAAAGAAACTCTAACAATCCAGAGGCTTCTTTTCAAAGCCTTTTTAGCATGAGTGGGATCAAAAAAATGAAACAAGAAAAAACCTTTTGTCAAATTTTGTATATTTTTAGCTTTAATACCATGAGGTTGCCAAAATTTTTGGACCCAATTTCTAAACAGAGCATCATTAGAAATACGACCAAGAAAGTATCCAACTAGATGAGTTTGTTCATACTAGTTACATGCATTCTAAAAATATTCAACATGAAGAAGAATCTCAGGAACAGGGCCATTACCTCGTGGAATACTCTTGGAATAAACTTGCGAGGACGTTTCTCGGGCATCATTATTTGCTCCAGCAGCTCTAGCATCAATTGAAGTTGCTTGACGAGCAACGATCATTAAAAAGGCTATTGAACACCGCTCAAGGCGATTTTAGTGAGAATTAATTACAGGATATGTGGCAAAATCTCTCGCACAATCTCCAAAAAAGATGGCAGTATGAGGACAGTACGACGCAGACAAACCCTAGAAACCCTAGATAGCAGAAATTCATTCGAAAGATTTTTTTGTCTCCTTTCAACATATTTCATAAGAACTCATTAATAATGTTGAGAGATCATATATCCAAAATTTATGAGCTCAAGAAGACTTAGGTTGTAATTTATCTTCAATAATTATGAGTTTCCCAAACATGGATAGAATAGTGTGATAGACATCATATATTCAAACTTTATGAGTTGAAGTCGAATTAGGCACTTTGTAATTATTGTGGATAATTATAAGAATTGTTATTTTATTTTTATTTTTTTATATAGGAGAGTTGGTAACAACCACTATTTTTAGTAATTGGATAGTGTAGAGATTGCTCCCAACAAATATATTTGTTTTGTTTTTGTTGACCCGATGTGAGATGGGGACCATCGGTCGCTTGGGGTTTGTATCGTCGTCGTTGTCGGTCTGGCATGCACTCAGAGGATTTAGAGTAGACTACTACCTTTGCAAAGGGTTGGCTTCCTCCCAAGGTTTGAACTTAGGTCTCTTCTTGGTAAGTGCCCAAACACACCTACACTTACCAATCTACCTAGCCCTTGGGGGTTAAAATTTTAGGTTAGTGTGAGAAACCCCTATGACCAACGCACAAGGTTGAGTAGTCTCCTCCCAACCATGACCCCTCTTAAAGCCGAGAGCTATGCTTATCAATAGGGAATTTAACACACAACCTTTGTGTTCCCCTTTGCATCGCAAAGGTTCGAATCGTGGACCTCCTGTTAAACAGGGCCAAACTCGCCTTCTCCACTTGCGCTACAAAGACAGACATAATTATAATAATTTTAATCAAGGCTAAAATAGTGCAAGTACTATTTATGGAGCATGTTATTTCAATGAATAAGGAACTTATTTTCATTATGTTTCCCTTATAATGATTATTTTTATGTTGTTGTTTAACACTTCAAGGGCACAATTAGATTGTAGATAACTCTTTTATTTTTTCACTTATTAATTAAGCAGACATTAGTTGTGTATTATGTTAGACTACATAGCTACAAATTTCTTGTTATAAAACATTAGTTGTGTATTATGTTAGACTACATAGCTATAAATTTATTGTTATAATTGTTTTACTCGATGTTAGATTGTATACTTTTATTCAAATTTCATTAGTTATCAATGTTTTGTTATTGTTGTTTAATTTAGATTGTATAAATATTGAGGGAGATACTACCCTATGAAGTCAACCATTCAGAACAAGGGTAGTGACGATTTTTTAACTCACGAAAAACAAAATTGTAAATATTTGTCAGCTAGGGTTTGGATGATGGGAAGAGCAATGAAGGGCTAGAATGAGGCAAGACATTTTATTTGGACAACATTTTTGAACTAAGTTTTTCCCATTTCTTTATCTTAGAAAGTTTGCATGCAGATTATTATAAATTTTTTATCAAATATTATATTTGCTATAGAAAATTCAGATAAATTTCAATAGATTTTGAGTTTTAGTTTCCTTTCCATGGACTAATTTATAGCTAAATCCTTAGAATCATCTCTTGTGGTAGAGGTTAGTGAACGAACCTTAGAGAGATCCTCATTGCTCCAAGATAGGGTGGTTTTGGGAAATTTAATGGGTATTGACCAAGGGCTTCGACCTTGAGAAAATGGATTGATAGGAGTTGAAAGTCTCCAGGAGTGTTTCTATCATTTCTTCCCAAAGGTTTCTTCCTAGCCATTTTTTGTTCTAAGGAAGAAAGAAAAAAATCCTAAAAGGGGGTCCTTGGTTTATGGGAAGAGCAAGACTCTTTCTTACCCGCTGGTATGAAGGTTTTTCACCTAAAAATATAAATCTATCCAAAGTACCAGTATGGGTTAGGATGTTTGGGTTACCCATTGAATTTTGGAAATAGATACCTTCAAGGCAATAGGCAAGGAGAATTTCATGAGATTTCAGATATGATGAAAGATGGATTCTTGGATATTTATACTCGAATATTGGTCATGATTGATATAAGTAAAGCTTTACCAGAATCAATCATTCTTAAGTATGGGGATAAGATGTGGATCCAAACCATAGATTATGAAAACATATCTTTTATATGTCATGAGGTGGGACATACTAAGAGATCATGCCCTAAGAAGAGCCTAGCAGAATCATATGTAGAAAATCCCCAGGAAAAACTTACAAATGGTTTTGAATGAAGATGGTTTTCAACTTAAAAAATAGATTTAGAAAAATATTAGAAAATAAACAGTGGAGACTAGTAAGGAAGGATATTGGAAGAAATACCAACTCTTTTGAGGCTTTAGCCTATGAAGAAAAAGTATATTAAAACTTAGAGGACATAGTAAAACAATTTCAACATATTAACAAGGAACTATCTATTTAGTATGATCTTGATTTAAGGAAGAAAATTCTTGATGAACATAAGGAATGTGTCTCATCAAATTTTGAAGACTCTCTTGAAGTACCATTGTAATGTCCCCTTTTTTGTGTGTCTTGTGGACCCCACTCATCCTTATGTTATGTAATGTAAAATTAGACTAGGAAAAGTGGGACGCACTTTTTATGTATTAGTAGGAGTTATTTTATGTTTTAAACTTGTGTCATAAGTTAGTAATAAAGTGGGCCCCCCTTAATGAAGAATTAGAAGCTCATGTTATATAAGGGAGAGGTGCGCCCCATTTGAGGGGGTTTTTTGGTATTTGTGATATTGTATGAGAGTTGAGGGCTGAACCCTTACTCATCTTCTGCAGATTTAGGTGATGTGCCCTAGTCTTTAGGAGAAGCCAATCTTGTAGACAAGGTGATGTGCCCTTGCTCTTGATTGGAGATTGGTGGATCTACCTCAGGATTCACAATTTGTGCTTCAGATTTCAATGTTTTCTGTGTGCAGCTGTGCTTGGAGTGGGTCGCCCAATTTTGGGGGCCATATTTAGTGTGTTTTCAGATCAGATTTACCCTAGAGGAGGGTCGCCCAGCTTTGGGTAATTTTTTGTGGTGTTTGGAGGGATTTTTGTGGAGTCTATTGTGTGCCCTACCTCCTAGAGGAGGACGTCCAGCCTAGGGCTTCTCTTTTATGCAATTTTGTGGTGAATTTGAGATGTATTTGGGCTGATCTATCCATTGCAACTTGCAGAATATTTTTAATAAATTTGTGTGGCCACATTTGCCACTTTGGGGTTTCTTGTGTCAAATTTTCTGCACATATTTTCAGATCTGATTTTTATTTGCATGGTACAAAATTTTATTGGAGAAAAGTTATAATATTTTCAGCTAGGGTTTGTAAATTTTAATTGGGGATATTACAGTGGTATCAGAGCTGGTTTCCTGCCAGCCTGTGAGGGTTTTTTATGCAGCTAGGGCACAATTATTACACAAGGAGGAACTCAAATAAATCAGCCACCATGAAGATTAATGAGAAAATATTGGATGCAATGCTTGATGTGTTGACTAAATTGGATGCCAAGCTAGGTCAAGGTGGAAACCCTCAGCCACAAAAACCCACATCTCATGGGGTTACAAGAGATCATGGATGTGAGAGCTTAGCTTCTCATTGGGCAAGAATTTTGAGAGGAAAGTCAAGCACTCATAGATCTGCCATTAATGATGATGAGCTTGGAGAGAAGCAAGAAAAATCAGATCCTGAAGTGAAAGTTTCATCAATTTCAGATTTGGAAGAAGATGCCTTGTCTCAAGAGGTATGCAAAAATGAATCTACCACAATGCATGTGTCTTCATCCATGGAAGATAGTGAGATTTTTGATAACAGGTATGAGGAAACATGTTTATTTCCTAATAGCAGTCCTTTCATGCATAATGGTGGTGTTTTTGATGAAGTTTGTGGGAATAGGGGATCTCCAACTCCTAAATTTAATGAAGAAATTGATGTTAGAGAAGATGCATCAGAATTGGAAAGCATCAAAAGGATGTTGGAAGGAGATTTTTCCAATGAAATTAACATTGTTGCAGATCTAGAAGATGAAATTAATTCATCTTGTGCATCCATTACTGGAGAAGTGTTCAATGATGATGAGATCATAAAGTGCCCTGATGTAGACATTGATAAAACAACAGTAGATGAGGAGTTGCAGCCATGGGATGATTCATGGGTTGAGCATGAATCTGCCCTAACTTCAGTGAACAAAATTGAAGAGTGTAATGTTGCTGATTTTGATCATTGTGCTGATAAAGATAAATCAGAATTACTGTTTCATGGAGCTGATTTTGATCTAGGGCATAGCAATAAAGATTTTGAAGAAGAGGCACTTGAGTCTTGGGACAGCCATGAAGACATTGCTAAAAGGTATGAACTTATTTCTGGTTTTGATATGCATTATAACAGTAGTTCATTAAATGGGCATAGTCTTGACATTCATGAGGATTGGAAGAAACAATTGTTAGTTAACACTGAAAAAGAGGTGTATACCCTGTCTAAGTTTGATGATGCTAAGAGATTTGTTGACAATCTGATCCAAAAGACACCTAGAAATCAGAATGAACAAACTATTTCCATTTCTGATTTGCAAAATATTAAAAGCATAATGGAGGAGTTGAAGCTAGAATAGAGATAGGGATGTAGCTAAAAATGATGAGTTTCTCACTACATCTAAGCAAATGAGGTCAAGGGTTGAATAGCTCACTCATGAGCTTAAAGAAAAAGTTTTTAGCAACCAAGGCTTTAAAGAAAATTGCTAGGAATGGCCAAAGCTAGAAGATGAAAATAATTTTCAGTTTGTTGATAACCCACTGTCTGAGATGGATGTTGAACTATCTTTTGACAATCCACTTTTTGAATTAGATGATGTACCTCCTGATGTTAGTAACACAAGAGAAATATGGGATCCAGGTGTGATGTGTAGTCATGAGGCAGAGACAGCTAGAGTCAAAATTCATGAAGAATTTAGACTGAAAGTTGTTCTAAAAGAGGCGACAACATCAAATGGACAGACCATTCTCTTTATTGATGAAATTCATACAGTTGTTGGAGCAGGTGCTATGAGTGGAGCTATGGACGCAAGCAAATTTTGAAGGGGGGGGGGTGTTTGAAGCCTTTTTTGGAGGGGGAGGGCTACGTGTATTGAGAAGGATGCTGCTCTTGAATGGTGATTCCAACAAGTGGTTGAGTACACTTCAGATCAGTACTTTTGGGAGGAGGAATTTACTCTCATAGGGTGGAAGTACTGCAGACAAGATTTGGAGATAAGAAATAGTTGTGGCCATGTCTTGCAATGTAGTTACTATATTCCATCCCCTTTTTCAGAAGACACACCACTTCCTTGTGTTATTTACTACCATGGAAATAGTGGTTGTCGAGCAGATACAAATGAGGCAACAATGATCCTTCTACCTTCAAACATAATTGTGTTCACTCTTGATTTCTCTGGCTCAGGTCTGTGGGATGGTGAATATGTGAGTCTCGGATGGCATGAGAAAGATGATCTTAAATCAGCTGTTTCATACCTGCATGATATGAAAAATATTTCTTGTATTGGACTTTGGGGAAGATCAATGGGAGCTGTTACAAGCCTTCTATATGGAGCAGAAGACCCATTGATTGCTGGAATGATATTGGATAGCCCTTTCTCTAATTTATTTGATCTCATGATGGAGCGGGTGGATGTCTATAAAATTCATCTTCCCAAGTTTACGGTGAAGGTAGTTGTCCAGTATATGCGATGGGTTATCCAAAAGAGAGCTAGTTTTGATACTATGAATCTAAACGTCACTCAGATAGCTCCCAAAACCTTCATTCTAGCACTGTTTGGACATGCAATAGAGAATGCATTCATCCAACCACAACATCATTTTCAAATCATATGCGAGGGACAAGAATATTATCAAATTTGAGGGTAATCATAACTTTGCATGGCCTCAGTTTTACTATGATTCTATTTTTATTTTCTTCTATAATGTCCTTCACCCTCCACAATTGTCAGCTACAGTCATTCTTGCAGTTGATAAATATTTCGAACTTGGAGCTTTACAGCTTGGGAATGTAGTGGATCAGACTTTGTTGTATGAGATTATTACAGACCTCCGTATGATAGAACCTGGCACAACTAGCTTTTCTTCAGCTCCTTGCACATCCAATGACTCCAGCATGCCTTTACCAAACAAAGCACTTCAGCTGTCAAAGTCTTCCTCTGAAATTGAAAAAATCATTGTACCAGAAGGAAATTTAGAGCAAAATAATGTTGTCATTGACCTGGGGAGAGATGAGGTTAAGTCATGTTCATGATAGGGTAAAGGAAATGGACCAAATGATGAATGCTTCTCATATTCGAGCTCAAATCGTGAAAGCTGGGGAAGATGTTCTTCCTTAGGAATGAGTGATGAAGAGTCATCATCCTTGGAAAACTTTGCACCTTTCACTTTGAATGCAAACGATGAACAGGTGGATAAAGCAGAAGCTGTTGAGATATGTTTCCATGCTATGATGTCCAAGACTACAAAAGAGGAAAGCTATGATGTAGTTCACCTTGGTGGGGAAATAGATATTGAAAACATCCCTACTCGTATTCTTGAAGCAAGGAAGATAGATTTGGTGCCAGTATTTGAGCCTCATCATAACTTCAAAAGCATGCAACAGGAAAGAAACCCTGTGTCAAACATCCATTCAGTTATTTCAGCTTTCCAAATGGATTGGTTGAAAGATGGTTGTATACAAGAAAACATGAATTCAGGTCATTTACAAGTATCAAGTAGTGGAAGCAGTTGTGGTTCTCAAGGTGGCAATTTTGAAGGGTACCCAGAAGTCATGAATGACTTTCATCATTCTAACCAAGATTCTGAAGAACATGTGAGAGTTGTGCCTAATTTAAATCCTCAAAGTCTGGAACGTAGTCGAACATCATCAGACATAGCAGAAGTATCTAGAAGCTTAAGAAAGCTAAACATTCCAAATCAGAATCCTAATGGAAAATGCCATTCTAAAACAAGATATTTTGAAAGTATTGCATCCATGGATATCCCTTTGGGTGGAGAAGATGTTGTGGTCAATATGCAGATATCTGAAGTTCTTAGAGTGACTGGTGGCTCAAAGAATCCTACCATGAATGAGATTGACATGGACAAGAGACAATCACCCAAACAGGGTCATTCAATGGTCATTGCTGGAAGACATATAGTGAATAGCAGAGTGTCCTATGGATGTCTGATTCAGCTGTACACAATAGATCAGATAGTTGTTGAAGTCCCCTGGAGTTATATCAGTCATGATCAGATTTTGTTCTCTCTGATTTCAAAACAACCTTATGTAGCAATTGTCTTCAATATTTTGCTTCGAATTTTGAATGATGGTTTCATATTTAAACCTAACATACTTGGATCTGTAGGCTTGACATATTTTCATATTGAAGCTAGCATGAGGAGTGTTGAAGGTGTATTAGACACACTCACTTATGGCCCATGTGAGATTGGAGTGAGAGCATTCTTTCCAACTGAGATGACATTTTCTATGGGACAAAAATTGGTTGTTATGTCTGCATTTTTAGGCTTTGATCAGGTGGCAAAAGAAGCTGACATGCAATCACCTCTGAAATATATTGAAGGAGAAGCTGTTTCCTGGAACAATAAAGAGTGCTTCAATGCTGATATACCATCTATATTGGGTAGGAATGAGATTCAGTTGGTATCAGATCTTATTTTAGAGACCAAGAAGAAGAAAGTGATGAACAAAGCTATTGCCAAATACCTGATTCAGTGGAAGGGATTACCAGATTCAGTTTGCATTGCTTGAGGACAAGCAATTTGGGAGGGGCGGACTTGTAATGTCCCCTTTTTTGTGTGTCTTGTGGACCCCACTCATCCTTATGTTATGTAATGTAAAATTAGACTAGGAAAAGTGGGACACACTTTTTATGTATTAGTAGGAGTTATTTTATGTTTTAAACTTGTGTCATAAGTTAGTAATAAAGTGGGCCCCCCTTAATGAAGAATTAGAAGCTCATGTTATATAAGGGAGAGGTGCACCCCATTTGTGGGGGATTTTTGGTATTTGTGATATTGTATGAGAGTTGAGGGCTGAACCCTTACTCATCTTCTGCAGATTTAGGTGATGTGCCCTAGTCTTCAGGAGAAGCCAATCTTGTAGACAAGGTGATGTGCCCTTGCTCTTGATTGGAGATTGGTGGATCTACCTCAGGATTCACAATTTGTGCTTCAGATTTCAATGTTTTCTATGTGCAGTTGTGCTTGGAGTGGGTCGCCCAATTTTGGGGGCCATATTTAGTGTGTTTTCAGATCAGATTTACCCTAGAGGAGGGTCGCCCAACTTTGGGTAATTTTTTGTGGTGTTTGGAGGGATTTTTGTGGAGTCTATTGTGTGCCCTACCTCCTAGAGGAGGACGTCCAGCCTAGGGCTTCTCTTTTATGCAATTTTGTGGTGAATTTGAGATGTATTTGGGCTGATCTATCCATTGCAACTTGCAGAATATTTTTAATAAATTCGTGTGGCCACATTTGCCACTTTGGGGTTTCTTGTGTCAAATTTTCTGCACATATTTTCAGATCTGATTTTTATTTGCATGGTACAAAATTTTATTGGAGAAAAGTTATAATATTTTCAGCTAGGGTTTGTAAATTTTAATTGGGGATATTACAACCATGTACCATTTAGGAGAAAAAAATTGGTAAAGAAAATGTAGTTTTAGAAGTTAATACCTTTGCCATTAATAAGGAAATTCTAGAAAATGAACAAGACAAGTCAAAAGCTTCTGTAATAGAGCTAGGCGAGGATAAATATGATGAAAAAAAATTTTATGAAAGAATAATGAGGAATAGAATAATAAGACCTGCTTCTAATATAGGCAAAGAAAAAAGAGGAAAACCCTCAAATTATCAAGCAAGATCCAAAGAAGCAAGAGTAAACATAGAGAAAGGAACACAAACTAAGTTGGTTAAACTTCTCTTTACCAAACAACAAAATGATATTTGTAATACACAGGCGAGGCCAAAAGCCCCTAATGAGACATGATTGTCATCTCATGGAATATAAGGTGTGCTAATTCCCCCTCAAAGTAGAGGTGTATTAGGGACCTATGTTTAAGTAATAAGCCTGATATTATTTGTATCTAGGAAACTAAAATGTCAAAAGAAGTTTAAAAAACTATGAAATAATTATGGCCGAGATGTGAATGGTGTGCTATGGATTCTAAAGGAGCAATAGGGGGAATTGTAACTTGTTGGAATCCTTCTAGAACCTCCTGTGTGACCATTCATAAAACTAGGCATTGGATAGCCTCTTCACTTGCTACTTTGCAGATTATCGTTTCAACCTTGTCAATGTCTATGGACCTACAACTCAGTCAGGAAGATTAGAAGTTTGAAGTGGGATTGAAGCCTTTACGATAAGTAAAGACCAAGAAAATCAATTCATGATCATAGGATATTTTAATGCCATAACCAAGTTGGATGAAAAAATTGGGGAAATTAGGAAATTACTCCAAAGTATGATAGAATTTTTAGATTTAACTCAACAATAATCTATGGGAGGTTGAGTTTGAAGAAGACAACTATACTTGGACCAAAAATAGGAGAGGCCATAACCTAATAGCAAAAATATTAGACAAATGCATACTCTCTTATCATTGACTAGATGAAGTAACTTGTGCTAAATTTAATATATTAAGAAGGATTGGTTCAAATCACTGGTCAACAAGAGTTAAAATGGTGGTAAGTGAATTAAAAAAAAGCATATTTTAAATATGAGAAATTGTGGGAAGACCATCCTAAATTTGTTGATATGATAGCTCAAACGTGGAATTCTTTAGGTAATGATGGGTTGTATGCTTTTCCAAATCAAATTAAATCTATGACATCTAGATTAAAAGAATGGAACAATAACACTTTTGAAAATATTTTTGAGAAGAAAGAAGAATTGAAAGATAAAATTTTAAAATTCCAAAAAGGTGATCATAATAATCCAAGCTTAGAGGAAAGGGAGTTGCTTAGTGAATATCATAATATTTTAAGTAAGGAAGAAAAAATCTAGAGATTAAAATCAAGACAAACATGGTTAAAAGGAGATAAAATACAAAGTTTTTTCATAAGATGGCTATAGTACAAAGATCAACATCCATAATTAGTAGAATTAAATCAATAGAAGGGGTTTGGATTGAAGATCATAGTGAAATTAGAAAAGAGGTAAAATATTTTTATCAAAATATTCTAGGACCATAGGAGACTGAAGTTCTTAACAATAAACTCCTTCAAGATGTTCCTTGAGTTATAATGAATGAAGAAAATAGGAAACTGATGGAGCCTATTACTCTAGAAGAAGTTCATTTAGCTCTTTTCTATTTTGATAAGGATAAATCCCTAGGTCCAGATGGGCTCTCTACAAATTTTTACCAATATAATTGGGATATAGTGAAGGATTCTTTATTGGTGGTAGTGGAACAATCTAGGGTAAAAAAATACATACCTTATAAAATAAATACAACATATCTTACCCTAATTCCAAAAAAGAAGGATGTTGAATTATTTGATTCTTTTAGACCCATAAGCCTAAAGTGATGGCAAATTGATTAAGACCATTGTTAGACAAAATCATTTTAGAAGAGCAAGGAGGATTTTTGAAAGGAAGATAAATTTTGGACGGGATCATAGTAGCTCATGAAGTTATACATTCAACAACTTCAAGAAAAGAGAAAGCAATGATCTTAAAACTTGATATGAGTAAAGCCTATGATAGGGTTCAATAGGATTTTATTTTTGTAATTTTAGAAAATTTTGGATTCGAGAATAAATGGGTTAGATGGATTAAAGCTTGTGTCTCTACAATTTTTTATTCAGTGTTGGTCAATGGGTTAGTTACAAAATCTTTTAAAGCAAAGAGAGGCCTTAGACAAGGAGATCCTCTATCTCCTTATTTGTTCATTATTATGGCAAAGGTTTTGAGTGGAAACTTAAATAAGGTTTATAAATATGGGCTTATAAGTGAACAATAATAACATCGACAACATCACCCATAAACAGTTTGCAGATGATACAATACTTTTTGGAAGGGCAAGGATAAATGAGTCCAAAGCTTTGAATAAATTTTTAAAGGAATACGAAAGATCTTCAGGGAAAAAATTTAATAGAACAAAATCCAAAATTTACTTCCTTAACACTCCAACTAATATCAAAGCAAGAATTTATAGGTTACTTCAAATGGAGGAGGCAAATTTGCCAACAACTTATCTAGGGATGTATTTATTTGAGGGGAGAATGAGGATATAATTATGAAATCCAATTATTAGTAAAGTTCATAATAAACTTCTATCTTGGAAAGATAGATTGTTATTGTCAGCAGGAAAAGTGCAATTAATTAGATCAGTATCACAAGCCATTCCAACATATTATATGTCATTGTATTCTATGCCAAAATTAGTTGAAAAAAGTTTAATCTATATTATGTGATCCTTTTTATGGTCAAGTTTACATGATAAAAGAAAATTTCCTTTGGTGAAATGGAGCAAGGTGTGTGATGATAAAACTAGGGTAGGTATTGGTTTAATAGTTCTTATAAATGCAAACTTAGCTCTTCAAGGAAAAGTAATCTGGAGATTGTACAAAGAGAGTCAAAGACAATGGGCAAGAATTCTTTTAAGTACGTTTATCCCAATGACCCAAGTTTAATTTTTACTGCATTATCTCTACCAAATGGTTCTACTCTTTGGAATGGTTTAAAAAAATCTATTGATCTTATGATTAAAGGTTTAATATGGGTGGTGGGAACTCAAGAAAAAATTTCTATTTGGATGGATACTTGGTGTGATAAAAAACCACTCAATTTAGATCCAATCTTGAAACCTTGCTTCAAGACTAATACGGTGATAGGGTTTCAAAAATTTTGTACTAGGATCAATAATGAAGATACAAATGGAAATAAAATTCTTTTACAAGTATACAAGACATTGATGCTATGAGGCATTTGAGTAGAAAGATAACAACTATGATTATTCTGAGGGGAGCCAAGGATAAATTGATTTGGGAGTTGAATAGCTCAGGAAAATACACAACAAGAAGTGGATATAATGTACAACACCAACAAAATAATAATATCACTAGAAAATGAAGAGATATTTGGGATAGCCCAAGCATTTCTAAAGTCAAAATGTTTGTTTGGCTATTAGGTCATAAAAGAATTTTATCCTGGGATAACCTTATGAAAATGGGTTTTCATGGCCGCTCTCAATGTGTTCTTTGTAAAAAGGAGGAGGAGAGTATAGACCATCTCTTGGGACATTGCTCAATAGTCTAGAATCTATGGCAATGGATTCTTAATATGTTTGGTAAATACATGATGATGAATAGAAGAAATAAAGATTGATTAAAGCAATGGTAAAGCACTTATAAAAGTGAGGTATTTATAGACAATTTGGGATATATCAAAAGATACAATACTTTGGAATATATGTCTAGAAAGGAATAGAAGAATATTTAAAGGAAAGGAAAGTGGTTTAGAGGTAATGAAAAGGAAGATATGTTTAGCCATAGAGGAGTCTAAACCAACCCTATTAACTCACCCAGTCCCTAATATGGAAGTAAAGAGCCTTGATAGATGGAGTCAAGTCATTAAATGAAATTATGATGTTGGGTACAAGAGAAGCAAAAAGAAGGCAAAGAATATAAAGTGGAAACCACCAAATGTAGAGTGGGTTAAATTGAATTTTGATGGAGCATATATAGGAAATCTAGGACCAGTAAAAGGGGAAATAATTAGAAATAATATAGGAGAGATTTTGTTTCATGATGCTTTCAATAGTGGATTTAAGACAAATAATGAAGTTGAAGCTTAGGTGGCTTTAGAAGGGTTAAAAAGTTACAAACAAATAAAATGGAATAAAATATGGATGGAAGATGATTCTCTCATAGTAATAAATGCAATTTTGAGGAAAGCTAAGGCTCCATGGAACATATAAGAGATAATTGTGGGAATTCAATATCTTGATAAAGAGTTTGAAGAAGTTTACACATACATTAAGGGAAGGAAACAAATGTGTAGATAGGCTAGCCAATAGAGGGGTTTTGATTGAGGATCGTGAAGTTAAATTCTCCTTTCTATGGTTAGAGGAAGTAGTAAGTTTAGTTGAAGTTGACAAGAAAATGTTGATTGTCTGAATCAATTAATGAATAAGATTTACTTTAATGTTTTCCATTGGTAATATCTACTTTATTTTGTAACAACAATGTGTTTTCATATAAACTATTTATTATAATTTTTGTGGTTGCACTTGTGTTTCATGAAGGAAACTAGCAATCCAGATCTAGTAAAGTGGACTATGATAGTGGAATGTTTTGGAAATATTACTCTATTAAAATACAATCCATAGATAGTAGAGGTGAAGTTTTGTATTGTGAAGGCTGCTATAAGATAATGTTAATAAGGATGCTGAATTTTGGAATATTTGTATTCATACAAAAAATTGAAAAGATCCAAAAAATGAAAATCAAGAATTTAGACAATTTATATAAAATGATGTAGGTTTATAGCTATAACATCTCAATTGAGATGATAAGTGTATCTATTTGTAAACTCTCAAGCTCTAAAGAAGAGAGTTGTAATTTTTCAAGGGTGGGGGACCCGAGTACAACCCCTTATTATCCAGCCAAAAAAAATAGATTGTATAATTTTAATCAAATTCTATGATATATTTCAAGGTATCACAACTTTGACCTTGATCTAATAATTTTTTTTAACAATAAAATAGGGAGCACTTTAATTGCTTAAGTCTTTCACAATTGAAAACACCCACAAAAAGCAAGAATAAAGAAGATAAAAATAAATTCTTCATTCTATGTCTTGATGGTATAATGAAACAACTGCTAAATATAACAATTCAATAATAATAATAATTTACAATAAAACAAAAGCAAAGATATTTGAAATAGTAAATATAATATAAAATCAATAATCCTTATTCAAGTTATAGTTACAAGTCCAAGCCACTTAGAGAGGGTAAAGTCTCATAGGCTACTAAGAGAGGGCAAAGTATGATATAAACACAAATGGTGATGTAACAAAAGATTATATAAATGATGATCAACTAGAACATACCTCTCCCTATTTATAGACTTCTAAAGTAACAAAACTTGGCCCTAATGCTCAAGGGTCAACTAATCCTAACCTATGACCTCAAGCCAATCAAATAAAGATGCATACTCTCGTCCTTGAGAAGTTTTCTCCTCAAAGCTAAAACATTATAAAAAATCTACAATTTCAAGGTTACATCCATTTTTAGAGATATTTCTATTTAATAAGTAGCTTATGCACATGTCACTTATGCATATTTCTCATCCATGACTAAAATATTGTTAGGTTCCTAAGATAGGAACTTAATATTATAATATTTTAATAGATGTATTTATACCACATATGTGGATAAGAGGTAATGGTAGGTAGTTGAGTATTATATAATTGAGGCAAGAGACTTGTGTGGAAAGAGAAGAATAATATAAGTGTTTGATTCTCATATTGAGATATTATGTGCAATGGATTCATTCCAAGAAGGAGCATTGTACGATGTTGTCCTACCTAAAGGGTATTTGAATATTTTGTCTTGTACAAATTGTTTGTGAAATGATTTATTTATTTTCTAGTATATCTATGAATGCTTTTATATTCTTTGAGAGTAAAGGTTCTTAATATTTCTACACATTGGTATTGATTTTTATGTGGATGAGAAAAGTGTTAGCTTTTGAAGCTAAGTACTTAAGATAAAATAACCACAAGATCTAAAATAAAGTTGCAATATGAAATATATGATAATGGTAATATTCTAAACATATAAAACTCATAAATAACTTCAAAAATAACTCATAGAATTGCCATTAACAAATGCTCACGAAAATTGTATCTCCATTGAATAATCCATACTTCCACACACTCTCATTCTACAATATATGTCACACACACACACATAGACATATATAATGGAATGTGACTCTTCATATGGAGCACTCTTGGCCTTCACTCTTCTAGAGACTCTTCATATTCCTACTCTATGGACTCATGTGCACATGGACTATTATGCACATTTACATTACCAAAATACTTTGCACACTTTAATAATACTTGTGCATTTATTACATTGCATAAAGTAAATACTCACACTCTAATCTAGGACACTCTCCTAATCTAAATATGTACCCAAGGTGGTACATTAGCATGTACCAAATAATGTAATATATTCCAACACCCCCTTGTATTACATTATTTGGTTATTGAAGACTTTAGTCTTCAATATGATCTTCATCTCTTAACTCACTTTGCACTGTATGCCTTCTTGATCAGGTTCTTTCTCTTCTTGCTTGTCTTCATCATTGATGTCAGTCTGTAAGATTTTAGATGATATCACATTGTCATTTGATTTTTTACAAAAACACTTTCTCTTTGCCTTTGTCCTTCATATCATAAGTCTTCATCTTGATCTGATTTCTTTTCTCTGTTTTTGGATTCTATTTTTGTCTAGGATAGTCAATCATTAGATAGCCTTGTTGAACAAGGGATCTAATTACATCTCTAGTCCACTTTTGTTTTTCCTGTTCTTTGAATAATATTCTTGCTTGTTCTTCATGCTTATATTCATTGTTAGCAAAGGCTTTAGAAATAATATTTTGAAACAAATACTGTAATTTGTATGTTAGAACCTTTTCAAAATTCTAGTAATATTCTTCCTTGTAATAATAGAAAGTAGATGAATGAGATCCTTTTCCACAATATTTACAAGGATGTAAATTCCAACAATTAGCTTTTTCATGTCCTCCTCTATTACAATAAGTGCATTTCAAATTTTCTTTTGTTGTTTTGAAAAACTTAATTTCATCTATTTTCTTGATCAACTGATATAACCATGTGTGTATAGTTGAAGCAATTCTACCTTTGCTTCTTTCATAAATCTATAAGAAATTCTCTTGTTCTACATGTTTTGCTATACTTTGAGAATGATCCTTGAATTTACTCTCAACATTATAAATGTCATCAAATTCTTCTATCATATTGTTAGAAGATGTCTTTATAGTATCTGCTCTTGTCAAATTGTTAATCCGTGATTTCTCAAAAATCCTTTTAAGCCATATTGGTTCTTCTCTTCTACTCATACTTTTTATATTGTTATTATCCTTTGAATCTAGTATGTCTCTATGCCATGTTGATTCCTTGAATCCTCTATACTTAATAAGTTCTTCCATTGTTAAAGAAATCTTCTTGGTAATTTGCTAGTCTTAAAGGTGAAAGACAACTTTTTCAAATCTCTAAACTTTTGAGGTTGACTACCTTATGTCTCCCTAGTTTATATGATCAAATACTATTTTCAATTCTTCAAGTTTTGAATAATAGACTAAGGACAATTCTCAATTGTTAATCTTAATGTTGACAACCTTTTATCTCCCTAGTTAGGCTTGTCAAATGATATCTTTGAGGTAATTTCAGTTTTCAAAACTTCAATATTTATGTCTCTTTAATTTTTGAATGAGAGACTAAATATCAATGCAATTTTCAATTTTCAAAAACTATGTTGAATTCCTTTTATCTCCCAAATCTCAATAATATAATTTCTAAATTTCCCAATCCTATGTTGGTGTTGAATTCCTTATAACTCCAAATTTAGAAATTTAGAAATTCTATAAAAATATATTTGCAAGTTTTGTATTCCTAATTTGATGTTGAAAACCTTATTTCTCCAAAATAGCAATATTTGCAAATATCAAAACTTTATAATTCAATTTCAAAGCTTTCCAAAACTTGAAAAAATAACTCTTGAAATTTTTCAAAAATAACTTTATAACTTCTCAAAAACTTTCCAAAAATAGTTAATTTCTTTCTAAGGTATTCAATTTTGATTTAAAGCCTTATCTCTCCAGAAATTAAATTAATCTATATCTTAACCTTAGAAAATAATATTCAATCTTGAACCTTATAACTCCAACCTTTAAGCAAATAATTAATTTTAATCTTACCTCCAAAATAGGCGCACAATATTTGGTCAAGGGTGTTTGACTTACCCTAAAATGGTGTTGCTCTTCAAAGTAACTCCCTTCTACTACACGAACTCCAACGTTCTCAACTCTGCTGAACTCAGGCGCATTAACTCCTCTTTCTGCCACATTCAGATTTTGCTATACAAATGTTTCTCTTATGGAGTTCAACTCCCATGCACTTTATGGAGCTCCTCTAGAATGTTTGAATGCTCCTAGGTGGTTGGTACTTCCTTTCCTAGGTGACAAGTGTCTCTAACACCCTTCAACTTCTTTACCATACGTAGCACTTGGCGATGGATATTACAAACTCCTTCCTCCTTGGTAACATTCAAAATTCTACCATGTTGGACTTGTCTGTCTCCTCTACAGTGATGGCTTGGTGCTCAGACTATGACCCTTCATTCTCCAACTCTTCACCACTCAATCTTCAAATGTTTTAGATTCACTTGTGAGTGATTGGTGCTTCTCCTTCCATAATGCCAAGTGTCTTCTCAGCTCCTACACATTGCAAATGGTACGTTACATACCTTATCTTCTCATATTCACTTCTCCCAAATATTTCAACTAGACTCTCCTCCAAGTGGCACAAATTATGGATGTCCCTTCACTGCTTCTCCTTCAACAAACTATTGGACTTCGTATGAAGTCTATTTGGCTCACCAAAAATATTCTTTGCCAACGTTGTAACTTCCTCAAATGACTCTTCACTTTCTCATGAAAAATGCTTCTCTTTTGATGTCCCAAAAAACTCTTTGGCTTCTCCAGTGGATGTGACATTATAGCTTTCAATAGTAGGTGGCTTTGCTTTGACTAAAATGGTGGCTAGTGCTTCTCCACCGGTGGCTCTCTTCCTTGACTCCGTTCTCAACCAATGGTGGCTTCTTCTTCAATATGGTGGCGCCTCTACGTTGGCTCAATGGTTTTACCACTTCTTTGGTGGCTCTTCTTCACCAAATTTTCCTACAACTTTATTGACCCCTTTTGGTGTCTTTAGACACCTTTAATCCTTGTCTTACTTTTTGCACTATTCGGTCTTCTCTTTCCTTCAATAATATTTATAAAAATCTGCACTACTTTGGATTATAAAACAACATATACATTATTCTTTTTCTTTCTCCTTATTACTCCTTTTTCAAACAATATTTAACTCCTCTATTTGTTGTTGTATTTTGCAGATCCTAAGATAGCAATGATGCAATATTTTTCAACTTTGAAGTCTTCTTTTTGCTACTTTAAAAACTCAAATGCGGTGCTTACAAAAACTTAGAATAAACCAACTTTAATACTTGGATAAAAATATTTTTATTGCACCAATATTTCTAACCTCTTTGGCCTCCTTCATAGCTAGCTCCTTGGTGATTTGATTCACCCTTTTGCTATCTCAAATTTGTAAATTTTGTAGCTCTCCTTTCTACTCTAATTGCTGCCCAAATATTAGCTTGCTCGATGTCCAAAAACTCTATAATTTGCAGCTTTGAATGCTACCAATTCCTCCTTTGCTTTGTTGTTCAAATCTCTCTCAAATATGCCCTAAATTTCTCCAAATCATAGCTCTCTTTTCTTCTTCTAATGCTACCTAATTTTGCAGCCCAAATCTCTCAAATTGCTGCTCCAAAATTTTGATTACTCCTCCTATATCTTGTTGTCCAAGAATCTCCTCTATCTCCTTCAAATTGCTACCTTCTTTTGCTATCAAGCCTTCCTTCAATTGGCTATTCCAGGGCACTTCAAAATCTACCCAAATCTTCTCCAATTTGCAGCTTTATGCCTTCTTCAATTTGCTATCTCAAAAATCAGCAATCTTCTCCTTCGCAAATCAACCTTCAAAATCTTCGTGGCTGTCCTCAAACTTCTCAAAACTATGGCCTCTTCAATTCTTCTTTCTCCTTCAATCTTCTTGTCAATTTTAACTTCAAATTTGGCCTCTTTAGTTGGCCTCTTTCTCAAGAATCTGAATGTCTTGAGATCTTCAAAAATCCTTTCCAAAATTTGATAAACTTCTTGTCAAATCCTTCTTCCTTTTGGGCTTGTTGTTGGATGGTGACAATTATCCCAAATTCTTATTTTTAGGAGCTTCTCCTACTTGCAATATTCTATCATAAACTTTCTTCAAATCTCCTCCAATGGCCACTTCTTCAACTTCTTCAATAGGGCTTTTCTAGCCTTCTTCTTCTTCTCCAAATTCTCTTGAGACCTCTTCTCTTGGGTCTTCTAATTCAATAGCTTCTCAATTATTTTCCTCAAAACTTCAATGAGACCTTTCCTTGGTCTCTCCAATCTTCCAACTATGGAAATTTTGCAATGAGATCTCTTTCTTGGATCTCCAAATTCTGTTGCTTCTCAAATATGCAATAGGACCTTTTCGTAGTCCTCCTCTATCTTCAATATTCACTCTTCAATAAGGCTTCTCTTGGCCTCTTTCTTGGACCTCCTTAATCTTCAATGTCTACTTTTTTGTTGCAACTCAAAACTAATCCCTACACAAGGAAAGCACATAGACTTTATGTAAGCAAGGTGAAATTCTTCTCTATCTATTGTAGGAAGCTTCTCAACTTCTGAGAACTATTTTTTGCCAAAAAATGAGCTAGCACCAAATACATTCAAATTTCTAGAATTTTAAACATAATAAACTTCACTAGTTATTCTCAAAACTAGTGGAAATAAATCTATGTTGAGTCCTAGTCTTCACGTTTTTCCTTCAACCTTGTGGAAAGACTCTAGCCAAATATTAATATGGAATCTTCTTCTCTCTATCAAAATTTTCAATAGGACCTCCTTCTTGGGTCTCTTAATCTCATTAATGTCAAGGTCTATCTTCAAGACCTGTAAATTTCCTTCTATTCCAAATTTGCTCTTGGAATAGGTAAATCTTCAATCTTCATTGGTTTTCCTTCAACATAGTGGAAAAATACTATCTTCTCTGGTTTTCTTTTCCAGAGGTAATTTCTTCAACTTCACTGGTTTCTCCTTAACCAGTGGAATTCTCCTTTGCAACTTAAAAACCTGTGCAAGACAAAACCTTGTTGTGGCTTTGATACCACTGTTAGCTTTTGAAGCTAAGTACTTAAGATAAAATAACCACAAGATCTAAAATAAAGTTGCAATATGAAATATATGATAATGAAAATATTCTAAACATATAAAACTCATAAATAACTTCAGAAATAACTCATAGAATTGCCATTAACAAATGCTCACAAAAATTGTATCTCCATTGAATAATCCATACTTCCACACACTCTCATTCTACAATATATGTCACACACACACACATAGACATATATAATGGAATGTGACTCTTCATATGGAGCACTCTTGGCCTTCACTCTTCTAGAGACTCTTCATCTTCCTACTCTATGGACTCATGTGCACATGGACTATTATGCACATTTACATTACCAAAATACTTTGCACACTTTAATAATACTTGTGCATTTATTACATTGCATAAAGTAAATACTCACACTCTAATCTAGGACACTCTCCTAATCTAAAGATGTACCCAAGGTGGTACATTAGCATGTACCAAATAATGTAATATATTCCAACAAAAAGTGGTTCTTAACAATTGGTATCAAAGCATTTTCTAGGGATGGGTTTCATTGTAGAAGCTTTAGTTATTTGAGAGTACTTTCCAGGGCCATGTTACAATATAGAAGCTTCAATTATTTGGCAATCATGTATTCTCTCTTTAGATCCTAATTTCGATGCTTAATAAGCACCTACATTAATATAATATCCTCTTTCAAGATTGGATGCATGTCCCAATCGCTTAATTGGAAAAGTACTTGGGCTAGCATCTACCCTAAAACTTATTCTGAGAAGTACCCCAGGAACCCTAGAGTAATTGGTTTGAGTGTGTTATCAGTGAAAAGGATCAACAATCCCACACCCAGTTTAGTAGTATTTTACCTTGAGAGAGTATACAAAGAACTATCATTTGGACGTAAACCCATGGTTGGTTTCTCAACATTATTCCCTAGTGGGAATACTATTGATGATCAGATAGTGATACTTGCTCATACAACCTTTATGGCTGGTAAGATTTACCTTAATCCCTTAAGAAGTCATAGTCTAGGGTCAGGTTCATCACCAAAGTTTCATCAATCAAGTTCCATATGATCATTAGCAATAGTTTCCACTGGTTGTTATCAATAATTAAAAAAAAATACAATTCATAGAGCAAATTGTTTTCAGTTAGTTTGAGTTCAAAAAATACCCAATCCATAGTTTACCAATAGTTTGCTAAAAGAACAGTCCAAAATAAATATCCACAAGCAAGTCATTATTAGTTGTACGAAGTACATAGTATACAAGTTAATAGTTTCTAGACTGAGTGTAGAAAATATGTTGTACATAGGTTGTTATCAGCCAAAAACAATATGTAGATCATTAACAATTGCTAGTTAGAGTGCATATATCTATCAACTAGGGTAATTAAATTAGTTGCAATCTATTCTATTTTTTATAAACATTGAAAATATTAGAAGATATTTGAGGAATTTTATTTTTGAAAAATTTAAGTTTTGATTTTTTTTTTGGATTTCAGATCATTGAGTTGCCAATATTCACTAGAGAGAATGATAATGATGCTAGGGAATGGTGGACAATTTTTTGGTAAATTTAGCATATTAACAATGGGTTTTTATAGAGGATCCCAAAACCTTATGTACAAAATCAGCCTTACTTCTAATAATGCATCATGCCTCCTGGCTGGATATATAAGCCTGATTGCAGAGATAGCAAAACCTAGTCTAATTGCCCGGAGGCTACAGTGAAGGCATATATGCCTGAATAATGAGATAACAAGACGTTTTTAACCGAGGTAACAAAAAATAATAGCCGAAGAAACAAAAACATTTAGAGAACAAAAACAAACAACCTTTCACCAGTCAAAACACAGCTACTCCGGATCCTCTTGATCCTCCGAGTTCTGATGCTCTTGGGTCTGCTTCAAAATTTTGATCATGGAGTTAACAGAAGTGAGAATGGAAGGACTGCACCATCCCCTGACTGAAGGTGCCATTTTGCCTTCCCATACGCCTTACCATAAGTCCCTCGTCATCCCTCCATGCACGGGAGGCAGTCCGATAGAGGCACCGAACAATGGAAGGACTATAGAGATCGTGCCAAATTTGAGGCAAGGATTTGGTGAGAGCCTTGCCCAAACATTCCAGCAAAATGCCACTGTCCCATCCATGCGTGGTCACCATTGGGAAGGGGCACTTTGGACTTCCATCACCGAACGTAATTGGGATCTGCCACGTGAGGGAAAATCCAGCTAGACCGCCTCGATGGAAAAGGGTGCGCTGATTGCCACCAGGACACCAAGTCTTGAACGCCTTAGAAACATGAAAGCTTTTGGCTTTGGAGAAAGGACTGCACTTCACGTGGCTCGTGCGGCCGCTACCACACAGGGGATTGGAGAGAGCTACCACCCCAACCCGACACACATCGGGAAGGACCTTCCAAAATCTGCGTGGGGAAGACATCATGATGGGATATCCGCTTTGGCTAATCTTTCCACTTCGGATGGGAAGCGTGACCGCCACACGACCGGACACGTGGTCGCGAGCCCTTTGTTGGCCATGTGGTCTGCCACACGATTGCCTTCTCTGAGGATATGACCCGCTTTCCACCTGCCACGTTGGGATAGGAGCGTTCTTGCCTCGAGAATGATGTTAAAGACCCTCCAAGATGGGTCCTTGGTGCCTAGAAGGTAGTTTATGATGTTGAGCGAATCTCCTTCTATAATTAAAGGTCGAGGATCCTCAGAGAGGATCTGGATTCCTCTCAGGATGCCTCTGGCTTCGGCAAAGTGACTCGACTAGGAGCCCAACTCTTCACAGTAGGCCAAAACCAGGTTCCCATCATGATCTCTGACTACTCTGCCCGATCCAGTGGGCCCTGGATTACCCTTAGCCGCTCCGTCAAAATTCAATTTAATCCACCCCATGGGAGGCTTGGTCCAAATGACACTTCTTCGACAGGGTCCTGTGTCAGCTTTCGGTGATGGGCAGAGATCCATCCTTTTGAAAATCACTTCTTCGCTCGGGATGTGGGGACGGGGACCGGGAGTGGCTTTGGAGTTCTCGATGGCGTAGGATAAGGCCCTTTGAGCGACGAAAGGAGGCATTTTCGGGGCTCTACCAAAGACTCTGGCATTCCTTTCAAGCCAGATTTGCCAGATGGAGTGGTGGAAGGAGGCCTCAAGAAGGAAGCGAAGTTTTGGATTCTTGAAAGGATTGGGCCACTGATGGAAAGCATCTTTGAGGGATCGAGGGGAGCACCGAGAGGATTTGGAAGGAGGATAGGACAATGTTGAGGACCGAGTGGGAAAAGGGGCAGTGCAAGAATAAATGATCCACCGTCTCGCACTCAGCTAAGCACATGTAGCACTTGTTGGGGAAGGCAAAGCCCCTCTTGTGAAGGTTGTCAATGGTTAAAGCTTTGTTGTGGAAAGCAATCCAAGCAAAGAAATTCACTTTAGGGATGACCCCTTTCCTCCAGACAACTTTCCACCGATGATCCAAGGTAGTCTCGCTAGTTAGAAAATCATAGGCAGATTTGACAGAGAATAGACCATCCTCCGTGCCTCGCCAAATGATTCTATCTGTCCTCCTAACAGATGGGATGATAATCGATTGGAGGATGTTGGACAGATAAGTCACTTCATTATTGAACCCATCCACAACTGGTAACTTCCATCGAGGGGGAAAGGTACTCCGGTCTATGAAATTCATCACCTTGAGTTGGGAATTTGGGTCGGTCTGAGCTCTCAGGCCAGCCAGGTCCGCCCTCAAACCAAGGCCCTCATCAGAAGCCCACCTGTCCTTCCAAAAGAGGATGAGATTGCCATCACCCAAAATCCAGCGGGCTCCCAAGCTGATCAAATGACGGGTTTGGAGAACCGATTTCCAAAAATCCGAAGCTTCGGAGGGAGCCTCGACATCAAGGAAAGAATTGGAACCAAGATATTTCCTTTTGACCAACCTGACCCACTCAACAGAGTCATTTGCTAGGATCCTCCATGCATGCTTAGCAATCAAAGTTGTGTTCATAAGCCCTGATCTCCTCATCCCCAAGCCACCTTGGTATTTCCACGAGCAGACCTTATCCCAGGCCACGAGGGGGATTCTGAGTTTTTCTTCATTGCCAGACCACGAAAGGTCCTCTGGATCTTCTCAATTTTGTAGTGGATAGAAGCTGGAAGCAGGAACACAGACATAAAATAGGTTGGAATCCCCTGAAGACAAGCTTTGGTAAGGGTGGCTTTCCCAGCTTGTGACAGGAGTTTGCCTTTCCAAGTGCCCAACTTCTTGTGAAGGCGCTCCAGGATCATGTTCCACATACTTCCACCGCCATGCCCATTGCAAGACAGGGGCAGCCCCAGATAAGAAGTAGGCAGGGAGTCAATGGTGCACTCCAAAATTTTAGCAATCCTGAGTTGCCTTCGTAGGGGAGTGTTAATAAAGTAGATTTTGCTCTTAATGTAATTGACCTTTTGCCTGAAAGCCTATTCGTAATGGGAGAGGATTCGCTTGAGGGATTTGGCTTGGGCTACCGACGCCCCAGTGGAGATGAGGGTGTCATCCACGAATTGTTGGTGAGTGATGGGGTCAACTCTAGAAGTGGGAAGAATGCCATAAATCTTGTTCTGATGAAGAGCCTCTTTCAAAGACCAGCTCAGAACCTCCGCCAGGATGATGAAGAGGATAGGTGACAAAGGGTCGCCTTTTCTGAGGCCTCTGGCGCTTTGGAAGAACCCAACAGGGGATCCGTTGACCAGGACGGAGAAGAAGGGAGTGGATATGCAACTAAAGACAAGGTCGATCCAGTGAGGATGGAAACCGAGCTTGAGGAGGACTACACACAAGAACCCTCTATCCACTCTATCAAAGGCTTTGTTCATGTCTAATTTGAGAAAGAGTGCAACATTCTTGGAGCGGTAAGCAGAGTGAAGAGTTTCATGGACAGTGATGACGCCATCAAGAATGTTTCTGCCTTTAACAATGCTTCCTTGGCAAGGATCAATCAGGAGAGGGAGGACGGGCTTCAGTCTGTTTGCTATGGACTTGGTGAGGATCTTGTAAAAAACATTGCATGGGCTGATGGGCCGGTAATCAGAGAAGCTTTTGCAGGTGGGGGACTTTGGGATGAGAACAAGAAAGGTGGAATTAAGCCCCGGGTGAATGGATCTGGAAGCTTGAATATCCCGAATAGCTTCGCACACATCCGAACCCACAACCTCCCACATGACTTGAAAAAAGTGGGGAGGAAAACCATCAGGGCCAGGGGCCTTGTCAGGTTGCATAGAGAACAAGGCTTCTTTAATCTCAGACGAGGAAAAAGGGTCCAGCAGCTTGATGCTTACCTCATGGGGGACTTTAGTCGGAAAGTTGGCAAGCAAAGATTTCTGGACCTGGAGGTCACTGTCGGGAGGATCGCCAAGCAAGTCCTGAAAAAAACCAACAACTTCATTTTTGATTTCCTCAATATCTCTTGTTACGCGCCCATCCTTGTAGGACACTTCCCTGATCTTGTTGGCCCCTCTATGCCTCATGGTTGACGCATGGAAGAACCTCGTGTTGGAGTCTCCGTTCTTCAACCAAAGGTCTCTAGATTTCTAGCGCCAGAAGGTTTCCTCCCTTGCAAGAATAGAATGGTAGTCCACCAAGAGTCTCCGTTCTTCCTCCCTGAGGGACTCGGTGTAACCTTCGAGCTCCATTCTCTCCTCTAGAATTTTTAGGTTCTCCGAAATGGACTTTTTGGAATCGAATATGTTGCCAAAGACCTCTTTATTCCATATTTTCAACTTCTCTTTGACCATCTTGAGTTTTATAGCCACTCTCTTTGAAGCGGATCCTCTCACCTCCTATTGCCACCAAGTTGATACCAGTCCTTTGAAATCTTTATGAGAAGTCCACATGGATTCAAATCTAAAGGGGGTCTTATAGGCAGGCCCGTCGCTCGTCTCGAGAATAATAGGGTTGTGATCAGATCCAATCCTTGGTAAGGTCGAGAGAGTTGCACCTCCAAGGATGGGAATAACTTCTTGAGATATGAAAAATCTGTCGAGCTTGACTTGAATAAGGCTGCTCCCGATCCTCCTGTTGCTCCATGTGAAGGAAGCCCCTTTGAGGTCAATGTCAAGCAAGCTGTTAGTAGAGACAAAATCTCTGAAGTCCTCCAGGCTACGACAGGGAAGGTCGGATCCTCCTTTCTTTTCAGATGGGTGTAGAGGATAGTTGAAATCTCCCCCTACGACCCAAGGAAAGTTACTAAAATTATCCCGCATCTGGGACATAGCCTTCCACATTTTTGCTCTCTCCGTGGCAGAATTCGAAGCATAAACATTGGACAGGATCCAGGAAAAATTGGTGGTTTTGGAGTGGAACAACACATTGATAATCCTATTGGAGGTTGATAGCAAGCTGCCCTCGACACTCTCTGGATCCCAAAGGACCATGAGACCGCCCGTTGTTCCCACTACAGGACTGGAGAGAAATTTTGCCTTGGCCCAAATGGCTTTAGCAACTTTATCAGAGGAGACAACATCGGTCTTGGTCTCCTGCAAAATTAGGATGGAGGGGTTGGTCCTCTTTCGGAGATCAGCCACTAACCTCCGTTTGGCTGCTCCATTTAGTCCTCTCACATTCCATGAGAGGACTTTCATCTGGATAGTTTGAGGTTCTTCTTGCCTCCCTTTCCTTGTTGGAAGGGAGGTTTTGGTACATGCGTTTCGCCCGTCTGAGTATCGGAGTCATCTGGAAACAATAGACGTTGGGTGCCATTCACGACGTCTGTCGCCGTCTCTTTGTCTCTTCTGTCTTTGTTGGGAGGTCGGCCTTGCTTCCTCTCACTTCCATAATCCACGCTTTGCTTTCGGCTCCTAGTATTTCGAGGGCTTATATGACCGGTCTGTTCGTCGGCCCTCCTTCCAAGGAGGTAATCTTCTAGCAAGGTTTGGGAATGGTTGAAATTGAAATGGCCCTGGTCCTAGAGCTTGGGTGGATCTGACTGAGTGGTGTTTTGGGGGGGGGTACGTTCCTTCCCCTCCTATGGATGACTCTCTTGGTGGGAATTTCCTCCACATTGGGTGTCCGCGCTAAGCTGTTCTGGTTTCGGTTGGTGGGTATTATCCTCCTCTGGCTGAGATACTTCATCCTGGTCCCTGGTGGGGCTTGAAGAAACTTGGGCCACCGCATTTGAAGGACTAGGCCCTTTCTCCTGGCCTTCTCCATGTTCCAGGGGGTTAAAGCTCTCTCGCTTCTTCTCGCCTAGTTTTTGAGAAGGACAGTTGGACGGAAGGTGGCCTTGTGAATGACACTGGGGGCAGAAAGCTAGTCTGTTCTCATAGACTATAGCTTGTTTGTGGAGGATAGTGCCTCCAGACCGGAGAGTGATGGAGGATGGGAGGTCCGCCTCCAGATCTGTCAAAACACAAAATCGGGCCTGGACGAACCTGGTTCGGGCTCGGGTGGGAGGGTCAATAGTGACCAACTCTCCAATGGAGCGGGCAATGCCTCTTATTACATTTTTGTGCCATCCAAAGAGGGGGAGACTCGGGAGTCTGACCCATATTGGAGCAATGTTGATGTTCTGGGTGTCAGGGTTGAAGTCCATGCCCCATTTCCTAAGAAACAGGCTCTTACGACCCAGGAACCATGGGCCTCCAGCCAGGATTTTGTAGTAGTCCTCCTTGTTGTTCAGTCTAATAGCGAAAAAGCCTCGGGTTAGGGCCGCCAACTCCATGTGCCCAAAGGTCCTCCATTTGTTTGTCGCCCATCTATGGATGGTCTCCATGTCAGGCCGACCACCGATAAACTTACCAATGAGGGTATATTTCTCGTACTCCACGAAACTTGAGAGGACATCCGTCGGGATGTCCAGCTCATCCCCAGTCGAAAACAACTCCTTGGTGAAGTGACCGCTTAGGGTTTCTAAAGTAGCTGCCTGGGCATAGGACTTCTGAAGCCCTCCTCCCCTTTTGTCTGGTGGTTCCTTACCTTGACTGTCTTCGTCGTCATTCCATAATCCCTTTGATGACAAGGACGCCTCGGTACCCCTGGGACCCGCCTGCCCTCCGTCCGCTCCGCTGTGCCCTAGATCCGAACCGTTGCCGCTACCATGCTCTACCATAGAGGAAGTCCCACCCTTCATCCCACAGTTTTCCCCTCTTGAATATCTTTCAAATGGTGGACAATTTTAAAGTCTAACTTTTCTTGAATCTATGTGAAGATATAAGCTTTTTTGTTCTTTCTGAGGGAAAGCTTTTTCTTACATACATGAGGGAAGAATTTAGAGTTGTATTTTTAAGCAAATGGAAATTGGAGAAAAATGATGAAAATATAACTAGGCTCGAGGATGAACAAAAAGAATTAAAAAGAGAATTAGAAAATTTTAAGAAATTAGCAAAAGGAAAAGATAAGGGTAAATGTATGCAAGTTAAGAAAACCACACCTTTTGTGTTAGATAGGCCAAATAATGGTAAAAAAGAATTGTTTAAATCTAAAAATTATATTTTCAAAATAAATAAGTTATTGTTTCCATAAATCCTAGCATCAGATATAATTTCATTAATATTTCTTTGGCTTAGGTTTTGCAGGTTCAAGCCAAAAAAATCAAAGACATACATATTGAATATGAGATTGTTTAAAATATTAAATATTTAAAGATCACCATGAATAAATATATTTTACATTCAAATTTCTATGCCATTGAGGGGGATGACGTGGATATTGTTCTAGGTTATCCTTGGTTGCATTCTTTGGGTACTGATAAAATTAATGTATAAAAGAAGTTCATGAATTTTTGATACAAAAATTATATATTACATGATATTTCCTAGTGTAAGAGGTAAGGATAAAAAAAAAAACAAGAATCTATTGCAGAAAAACAAATTGAGGAAGAAGAATTAGAACCTAAAACAAAATCTAAGAAAGAAGTACTAGCAACAATGTCTATGAAAGAAATAACAACAACAAAGTCCATGGGAAAAATAGTAGCAAAGTCCAAGAAAGACACAGAAGAGCATACGAACACATCAAACGAAGGGCACATGAGAGAACATCATGTATAGGAATTTAAAATAGAGGAGAAAAATGTTGGGGAGTTAAAAAAGGAGCACATTCGGTTAAGGTTGCAACATATTGCCATCCACACCACCATGAGAGGCAACAATCATGGAGATAAGGTATTGAGCAACAAAAGAGCTATAATGGACATATATGAAAATGGAGGATCAAAAACTATAGATATGTTATTAGTGGCAATTACAAGCATAGATAGAAAAGAGTGATATTTATTGTTAGTAAGAAGATGTCTTTAATACATTGAACCAAAGGATTACTTCTAGATACTCTAGTGGTAAAATGGCATATTGGCATAAATGAAGACCACCACCAATCAAAGTTTCCTTGGTATGGATGGATGATATAGATTAGTACTAGTTCACATCATGGCTTAGAAGATCGTATTATTTAGTGTAGAGGGGGAAAAATGCCCTACCATGTACAATTTCCAAAAGCTAGATTTGCAAGAGAGAAGCCTTTGGGGTGAACCACGGGGGTTGTGTTGTTCTCTACACTTGGTGCTAGGGGGGAAGGGTTCACCAGGAATGGTTTAAGGACTCGTTCCAAGTCCTCTAGTTTTCAAGAATGTTTGATGTATTCGATTCAAGACAAACACTTAGATTTGGCCTTCCTAGATCTATGCTATAATAGATAAAGGATAATGTAGAAATACAAAATGCAAGAGTACAAGAATTAACCCTAGAATGATTCTTCCTTTGAATGCTTTTTAACCCTAGGGTTTTAAATAAACAATCTTTAAGAAAGGGCTCAAGAAGAAATGCACAAACATAATTAACCCTAAGTGCACACTATATGTTGTTTATCTTTGAAATGCCTAGAAATTAATTAAATATATTTCTATAAAATCAGATCTAGGGTTTACAACAAAAATATAAAGCACTCAACAAACAACCTAAAGACTAATTATAATACTTAGCTTATCCGGTGATTTATCCTTGTTTTTATCCCTTTATCCAATGCTATCAATAATTCATGTTCTTACAAGATAACTTGATAAACACTTGAAAAATATGATTAGTGTTAGGGGGCCTGCTTAGGTCATTGTACAATAATGCTTGGAGGCACAACAATCAAGCCCCCTAGGTCCTTTTAGCTGAATTTTGATAATTAAAAGCAGAAATTGACCTTTGGAGAAAAACAAAAATAATACAATATAGCAGAAAATAATGGTGAAATCACAGAAATAAAATGCACCACTATGCTCTAAATGCAGTCTAGAATGCAATGACGAAAATTGGAATAGTAGATTGCCCTCGGATTGAGCTTCGGTGAAATTACACCCCATAAAAGACCAGGTGTGATAATGCAAGGTGAAATCGCACCTCGTAGAAGACTGGGTGCGATAACACAAGGTGAAATCACACCTCACAGAAGATCGGGTGCGATAATGCAAGGTGAAATCGTACCTCACACAATATTGAGTGCGATAACATAAAAGTAAAGTAAAACACCTCAGATTGAAGCAAAATAACTAATGCGTGATATAGAAAAGAAAAACATGCATAAAAAAGAGAGAAATCACCTGGTAGAGAGCGAGGAAGCAAGCAGAAAGGTTTGAGATCTCCTAGGTAGTCAATATCTCCTTAGGGCTTCAACACAAATCCACCAAAGTGAGCAACAACAATCAACAATCCAATGCAACAAAAAATAAAGCTTCAATAGATCACACTTCACACTTGTGAGTTAGCTTGCTTGTAGAAGAAGAAGAAGAAGACTTTAATCAATAATGCTTGGTGAGAAATGAACTTGCTTGATGAAAACTTGATGGCTTGATTGCATTGATACTTGGGGAGAAAATGAATTTCAAACCCTCCTTATATAGTGGATTTGAAAGAAGAATGGGTGGGAAAAACTAAGCACAACCGACCTTAAAAATATCAACTTTGAAAATTAGGGTTTTCTTAAGAGAAAACCCTAAAATGCAAAATCGCGCTCCATAAAAGATGGACCGCGACATCGCACCAACTAGACCCCTGTGCAGTTTTAATGCATTTTGGAGGGTCAAACAAAGTCAAAATGGGTCATATCATATACCGTTGGAAAGCTCTTTTTGAGCCTAATCCAATGGTATAGGATTTATGAGGAATGGATAAGATTTGGTAGGGGAAAATTGGCTCAAAGATGACCCTACTTTTCCAAGGAGAAAACAAGGGATCTAGGGAAAATTACTCACCTTAGTGGATCAATTTTTTGTGTCTACATTTTTCCCCCTCTTTGATGTATTTAAGGCTAAGTAAATGCATCAAAGAAAGATGTAGACTCCTATGGGCAAGAAGACAACAAACACAAAAAAGGGTGGCTAGGTTTGGATAAAGGGGTGGTGCAAAAGGGGTATCATGAAGGACACTCTAGAATTTTGCACACAAGGTGAGACATTACTACCATTAATGCCTCTATGGCTAGGGTGCCCCCTCGAGTTTCAAAAGGAATGAAAATTCCTTAAGAAACTAAAAAAAGGTAAAGAAAAAAAGCAAAACATAAAAACATGGAGAACAAAGCAAGCAAACAAATAATAGAGCAAAGATCATTGGGTACAACATGAATCTAATGCAACTAGCATGAAATGCATGGATGAATAGAAGAAAGGGAAAGAAAGAAGGAAAGAGGAGAGAAGAAGAACAAAACGAAGAAGAACAAGAATATCCAAAGGTCAACCATAGAAAGTAAGAAAAGCTGATCAAGAACCCTGAATGAAGGGTGTTATACCCAAAAGAAGGTCCAGATGTGGAGTGAAAACCCGCTATGGGTGTAGTACTTGCTAAGATGGATAGATGGGAAAAATATGGAGCGTAACCCACTATGGGTGATTGCTCAAATGATCAAATGATGGAGCATAACCCGCTATGGGTGATTGCTCACTAGTGACTATTGTGGGGTGATTACCCACTAGGATGTATATCGAGGCCTACTGAAATGGCCAAGGAGCTTATCCTATAATGGGGTGTTGAGCCCACTGAGTCAAAAGAAGCATAACCCGATAGGGGAATACGTCATTGCTGATGTGAATGATGTATTAGCAAGTACTACCCGATAGGGGTGTGTAAGAATATATATAGACCAAGTCATATGAGCATAACACAATGTGAGTGTGTGCATGTGCTAGAAGAAATAAGAGGAAGAAAATGAGGAGCAAAAAATTGTGCATGTGTGCCCCAAGCTTGAAGTTTTAGCTATTGAAAAGTCAAGAGGGAGGAAATGTGTAATCAAAGAAGAGAAGAATGCATATCCTTATCTAAACAAAGAAGACAAAGGAGAAATAAGAATTATGCAAAAGGATAAGGATATACCAGAAGAGGATTGCATTCCTTGAATTTGGAGAGAAATGATGATCATTGTAAAAACTTTCAAAGTCAAGGGACATAAGAAGAAGAGAGAAGAGAAGAAAAGAGCAAAAGAAGACGAGAAGAGAAGAAGGGATGAAAATGCATGGGCCCTAGGTTGGGGCTTCACTAGGCATCAGAGCCCTAGTGAGAGAGTGCAATGCATGTGAGCTATGACCTAACTAGGTATCATCACATGCCATTGTCATGAATCCTCTAAAAGCTATATGATCAAGCAATCATGAGCAAGCAACAATGCAATTATGACAAGCAAAAATGCAAGAGGAACAGAATGTTAGGAAACCATGCAAAATATGATAGGCAATCATGCAGTATGAGCAAGCAAATAAGTATGATGGAATGAGAATGCTAAATGCATGCCTAATTAATGATTGATTTTATTTTATTTTATGTTTTATTAAACAAGCAATCAGAACGATAGTCAACACATATTCTAATTGTGCCTCCTATCTTAAAAAAAAGAACAGGCATTCAAGGGACTACTTCATCAAAGAAAAATCTAGAAGGCAAGCCATCTCGATGATTATAATCATGGAGAGGCTCCTTCATAGCTTTTTCTTTGGCAGCCATAACATGATAATCAATACATTCTCGAACACAACCATTATTCTTAGCATAAGGAGGAGAAATCCCTAACTTTGCAAGATCTTTATGAGAAGTAGAATATTTACCATTAGAACACATAAAATTTATCATATTACAAAACAAGATGTTAGAGGGATAAGGGGGATCCTCATCCTCATTACTCTATTCACAACCTTGATGAGATATATCCAGAAGAGGTTCTTGAAGAAACTGATTGTCTTGATCCCATGATGAAATTTTGATTAGAGGTTCCTCACTCACTTTTAGATTGTTGAATTGCTCAGATTTTTGAGATGAGGAACTTGGAGAAATAGATGATGAAACTGAAGGATAAACATTGAGACCAAATTGAGCTTGTTCAACCATTGAACAATATTCAAATGATTGAGGGTCACCTGGAATGGTAATAACTTGTTCTTTAAATTTGAATTTCAAACATTGATGAAGAGTAGAAGGGACGACCTTCATTGCATGGATCCAAGGACGTCCAAGAAGTAGATTAAAATATGTAAGGTAAGATACCACATAGAACAATGTATCTAAGATCTTGGGTCCAACTTTAAGGGGGAGAGATATAATGCCACAAGCTTCTTGGGACTCGTTGTTGAATGTTTTGATGATTGCATTGGATTTAGTTAAATCTTCCTATTTTAATCCAAACTTTTGGATAAATTGATATGTGCATAAATTGAGGGATGAACCATTATCAATCATAACCCTCTTGATAAAAGTATCCCCAATAAATGCGGTGATGTAAAGAGAAGACTCTTCTTGCAAGTTTGAGGAAGAAATATCGTCATCCGAGAATGTGAGATGATGTGTCCCAAGAGAACTTACAACATTGGCCATATCACTAGGGGAAATATCTGGAGGGATAGATTGTTGCTTCAGAAAATTCATCAAGGCTTCTCCATGAGTAGGAGAATTTTGCAAAAGTTCTAAGAGAGAAATATTTACTGAAAAACTCATCTCCTGTTGAGATCGTTGGATCTATCTATTTTGCACTTGCTGCTCTAAAGTAGCTATTATCATACCAACCGTATGATTATCATAATGATGTGGTACATTTTTATAAGATACTTGATTAGCTACCTGTTGTCCTTTCTTAGATACATTCTGGTTGGTAGTGGACTTTTTTTGGCTATTTGAAGACTGTGATTTTTTTACATCAAGATATCATGCATCAATTAAATCTTGAACCACATGTTTCAACTTCTTACAAGAATTTATCCAATGTCCTTCTACTATGTGATATGCACTATGCTGTCCTACCTTATACCAATTAGCTATAGTATCCGGTTGCCTTATGGGAGGTAATTCAATCACATTTGCTTCCAAAAGTTGCTTTAGAACTTCTTCCATAGGTATGCCAAGTCTTGTGAAATTCCTTTGTGGAGGTTTTTAAAGTATTATCTTTTGTAGGTTGTTAACAATATTATTAACATGCCTACTATCCGTTACACCATCACCTACCATATCCTTATTCTTATACTATGATTTAATGGTTTTATCTTCTTTCACTTTGAGTTTTCCTCTTCTGATAAGAGCTTGTTTCACTTTTCTTGCTAACTCAATTGCTTGATCAAAATATGTGATAGTAGTAGTTTCTAATGCATAAGATAATTTTTCTTGCAAATTTCCAATAAATATCTCAAGCATATATCTAGGAGGTATAGTATATCTCAAGCGTCCAACTAGACTTCTCCAACAGGTCAATTTTTTTGAAAAACTTTCCTCTTTATCTTGTTTCAAATTATAAACATCTTTCATGGTTACATCTTTCTCAATATAAGGACCAAAATGTTGAACAAATAAATTTGTTGTTTCTTCAAAATTTCAAATGAACAATTAACTCTGTTGTTTCTTCAAAAAAGGTTCTTGAAGAAACTGATTATCTTGATCCCATGATAAAATTTTGATTAGAGGTTCCTCAATCACTTTTAGATTGTTGAATTACTCAGGTTTTTGAGATGAGTAACTTGCAAAAACAGATGATGAAACTGAAGGACAAACATTAAGATTAAACTGAGCTTGTTCAACCATTGAATAATATTCAAATGATTGAGGGTCACCTGGAATGGTAATAACTTGTTCTTTAAATTTGAATTTCAAACATTGATGAAAATTAGAAGGGACGACCTTCATTGCATGGATCCAAGGATGTCCAAGAAGCATATTAAAATATGCAAAGCAAGGTACCACATAGAACATTGTATCTAAGATCTTGTGTCCAACTTTAAGGGGGAGAGATATAATGCCACAAGTTTCTTGGGACTTGTTGAATGTTTTGATGATTGCATTGGATTTAGTTAAATCTTCCTATTTTAATCCAAAATTTTGGAGAAATTGATATGTGCATAAATTTAGGGAAGAACCATTATCAATCATAACCCTCTTGATAAAAGTATCCCCAATAAATGTGGTGATGTAAAGAGAAGAATATTCTTGCAAGTTTGAGGAAGAAATATCATCATCCGAGAATGTGAGATGATGTGTCCTAAGAGAACTTACAACATTGGCCATATCACTAGGGGAAATATCTGGAGGGATAGATTTTTGCTTTAAAACATTCATCAAAGCTTCACCATGAGTAGGATGATTTTGTAAAAGTTCTAAGAGAGACATATTTACTAAAAAAATCATCTCCTATTGAGATCATTGGATTTGTCAATTATGCACCTACTGTTCTAAAATAGCTACTATCATACCAACTGTATGGTTATTATAATGATGTGGCACATTTTTATAAGATACTTTATTAGCTACCTATTGTCCTTGCTTAGATATATTCTGGTTCGTAGTGGACTTTTATTGGCTATTTGAATATTGAGAATTTTTTACATCAAGATGTCATGCATCAATTAAATCTTGAACCACATGTTTCAACTTCTTACAAGAATTTGTCCAATGTCCTTCTACTCTGTGATATGCAAAATGATGTCCTAACTTATACCAATTAGCTGTAGTATTTGGTTACCTTATAGGAGGTAATTCAATCGCATTGGCTTCCAAAAGTTGCTTTAGAAATTCTTCCATAGGTATGCCAAGTCTTGTGAAATTCCTTTGTGGAGGTTTTTTAAGTATTATCTTTTATAGGTTGTTAACAATATTATTAACATACCTACTATCCGTTACACCATCACCTACCACACCCTTATTCTTATACTGTGATTAAATGGTTTTATCTTCTTTCACTTTGAGTTGTCCTCTTATGATAAGAGCTTGTTCCACTTTCCTTGCTAACTCAATTGCTTGATCAACAGATGTGATAGTAGTAGTTTCCAATGCATAAGATAACTATTCTTGCAAATTTCCAATAAATATCTAGGAGGTATAGTATATCTCAAGCGTCCAACTAGACTTCTCCAATGGGTCAATTTTTTTGAAAAACTTTCCTCTTTACCTTGTTTTAAATTATAAACATATTTCATGGTTACATCTTTCTCAATATAGGCATCACATTATTGAACAAATAACTCTGTTGTTTCTTCAAAATTTCTTAAAGAATGGCTAGGTAACTGATAGTACCATTCTAATGCCATACCAAAAAGACTCTTAGGAAACATATTTAGTAATTAAAATATCATCATAGATGAGATCATGGCAAGCTGTTCTAAATCTTCTTAGATGCTCAATCAGATAGTCTGTACCCTTATATATAGACAAACTCAGCATGGAAAATGTTTAGGATAAGGCCTAACAATAACCATAGGGTCCAGGGTTGATTGCACATATCTTTATAACTATAAGTAAAAATAGAAGGCTGAATAATTTCCACTCTTGAAACCAATTGTTTTACCATATTTTCCAAATTCTGAACTTCTGGATTACTATTGTGCAATGCCCTCAGATTCCCTAAGGGATGGGTATAGGTAGGTTGTTGAAAAGGCACTTGGCTTAAAATAAAGGTATTAATACTATTATGATATGTGATACCTTGTTGGAGAGGATAACTAACAATTGGTGGAAAATAAGTAGAAATATTGAGATTAGTAGATTGAAGAGGAAATTGAAAATAATCTTGAGTGACACTACTAGTTGGAGGAACTTGTGGACTCCATCCAACATTGGTGGTTATAGTAGTAGCATAAGTTGGTTGATGGATAGGATTACCATGACTCAAAGATTCAAATAAAGGGTTATCATGAACATGCCTAGGAGAGATTACTGGAGGAAGAAGAAGAGTCTCACCTCTTTCAAGTCGAGCTTTATGTTCCATAGCCTCAAGCAAGTCTACCTTATGGCATTTCATAAAACCCCAAACATGATTGGATGATTTAAATATGAGCCTACCACAAGGACCTTCAATAGGATCATCATTCTCCAAGTCCTCTTTTCTCTCTAGATCAGGATTCTCCTTGTCAATATGATCATAATTTTGAGGATTCATATTAAATTCTGAAAGCTTTCGCTTAGTCCTAATGTTTGGAGCCATAGGATTAAGAGAAAGAACAAGGGATAAAAAAAGATCTAGAAATAATGAAAGCCAAAAAAAAGGTATTTTTAAAGTATTTTCATGTTCTAACTATATGCAAATAAATTAGTGGTCTTATTAAAGTTTTAAAATAAAAATGAGGGGTTCACGTTGAGTTCACCAAAGATGTAGAGGGGGAAAATTGCCCTACCGCATACAATTCCCAAAAGTTGGATCCGCAAGAGAAAAGCCTTTGGGGTGAACCATGGTAGCTATGTTGTTCTCTACACTCGGTGCTAGGGGGAAGGGTTCACCAAGAATGGTTTAAGAACTTGTTCCAAGTCCTCTGGTTTTCAAGAATGTTTGATGTATTCGATTCAAGACAAACACCTAGATTTGGTCTTTCTAGATCTATGTTATAACAGATAAAAGACAATGGAGAAATACAAAATGCAAGAGTACAAGAGCTAACCCTAGAATGAATCTTTCTTTGCATGCTTTTTAACCCTAGGATTTTAAATAAATAATCTTTAAGCAAGGGCTCAAGAAGAAATGCACAAACAAAATTAACCCTAAGTGCACACTATATGTTGTTTATCTTTCAAATGCCTAGAAATTAATTAAATGTATTTCTATAAAATCAGATCTAGGGTTTACAATAGAAATATAAAGTACTAAAAAAACAACCTAAAGACTAATAAAAATACTTAGCTTATCTGGTGATTTATCCTTGTCTTTATTCCTTTATCCAATGCTATCAATAATTCTTGTTCTTGCAAGATAACTTGATAAACACTTGAAAAATATGATTAGCATTAAGGTGCTTGCTTAGGCCATTGTACAACAATGCTTGGATGTACATCAGTCAAGCCCCCTAGGTCCTTTTAGATGACCTTTGATAAACAGAAGCATAAATTGACCTTTGGAGAAAAACAAACATAATGCAATATAACATAAAAGAATGATGAAATCACAGAAACATAATGCACCACTATGCTCTAAATGCAATCTAGAATATAATGATGAAAACTAGAATAGAAGATTGTATCCAGATTGAGCTCTGGTGAAATCACACCCCGTATAAGACCAGGTGTGATAACACAAGGTGAAATCGCACCTCGTAGAAGATTGGATGCAATAACGCAAGGCAAAATCACACCTCGTAGAAGATCGAGTGTGATAACGCAAGGTGAAATTGTACCTCGTAGAAGACCGAGTGTGATAACACAAAAGTAAGGTGAAACACCTCATATTGAAGTGATATGACTAATGCGTGATATAGAAAACAAAAACATGCATGCAAAAGAGCAAAATCACTTGGTAGAGAGTGAGGAAGCAAGCATAAAGGTTTGAGATCTCCCAGGTAGTCAATCTCTCCTTAGGGCTTCAACACAAATCCACCAAAGCGAGCAACAAAAATCAATAATCCAATGCAACAAAAAAAAAAGCTTCAATAGATCACACTTCACACTTGCAAGTTATCTTGCTTACGAAAGAAGAAGAAGAAGACTTTAATCAATAATGCTTGGTGAGAAATGAACTTGCTTGATGAAAACTTGATGGCTTGATTGCATTGATACTTGGGGAGAAAATGAATTTCAAACCCTCCTTATATAGTGGATTTGAAAGAAGAATGGATGGGAAAAACCAAGCACAACCTACCATAAAAAGATCAACATTGAAAATTAGGGAAACCCTAAAATGCAAAATCGTGCTCCATAAAAGACGGACCGCGACATCGCACCAGTTAGACCCCCGTGCATTTTTAATGCATTTTGGAGGATCAAACAGAGTCAAAATAGGTCATATCATATACTATTGGAAAGATCATTTCGATACTGATACAATGGTATAGGATTTAGGAGGAATGGATAAGATTTTATAGGGGAAAAATTGGCTCAAATATAACCCTAATTTTCCAAGGAGAAAACAAGGGATCTAGGGAAAATTTCTCACCTTAGTGGGTCAATTTTTTGGGTCTATATTTAGTCTCTTCTTATGTTTTGAGGATGAAATATTTTGTAAGAGATATGGAATGTTAGGTACCCAAGATAGAAACTTAATATTATAATATTGTACTTAATATTATAATATTATAATAAATGTATTTATCCCACATGTATGGATAAGCAATAGTGGTAGGTAGTTGAGTATTATATAATGTAGGAAAGAGAATCATATGGGGAGAGAAGAATATTGTATGTATTTGGGTCATATATTGAGATATAGTATGGAGTGGCTTCCTTCCAATAAGGAGAATTACATGGTGTTGCCCTCCTGAAGGGTATTTAAATATTTTATCTTGTACAAATTATTTGTGAATTAATTTATTTGTTTTCTAGTCTATTTGTGAATGCTTTTATATTCATTGAGAAGTAAAGGTTAACATTTCTATAATTTGGAACCAATTTATATGGATGAAAAAAATGTTCTTAACAAATACAAATTTAGACTCCAACACCATGAATCCTTAAACCTCATTTAACTATGGAAACTCATTCTAGGGATAAAAGCATGGTATTATGATATAGTTTTAGCCTATATTATGACATCAATTTCTTGAAAAATCAATATGTTTAGCTTCATCAAGGAATAAGTGCTACTTTGGTGTAGAATTAGAGGAAGGTGTAAATTTGTTGGAATTTATAATATTTTTTAGAAATGAACAAAAACAATCCATCCACTCAAATATTTTACAAAAAAACATAGAAAGGGATGAAAGAGAGAAAGATATAATGGGCACCATACTAATCACTATATTATCATTGATAAAAATCACAACACTGATAAAAAATAAGTTGGGGGTATTAATTGATATGGATTAATTTATTAATCATTTTTTTTAATTTTACATGGTGGAATCGGTAGCCACCATGAATCCAGGTAGGTTGTCCTATTTTTTATGGCCACCACAGTATTCTACGTTGTTTATCTTGGAAGCCGCCACATAGATCTCTGCACAGTATGCCCTTACAACCACCATTCCACAATCATTTTAAATCTTCTACGCTATTGAAAGAACCAGGAAAGGGACAAGCATTCAGTTCGACGAGGCCCGAGATTTGAACCTTGGACATCCACCTCCCTTACAGGGTTTGGAGGAACCAATTGATCTACACCTCAAACCTGATTAATTTTTTAATCATAATATTAGGTTTGTGTAGCCATTTTATGTAATATTTATATTTATACATGGCTACCTTGGATTATATATTCTACATGGTCATTTCTTGATTGAAAATGTAAATATTTTATGTGGCCACCTTAGGGTTCATGTTTAATAATTGGACCTCTAGGTGTAGATCTGATTATGGTTATAATTTGATCCTTCATGTTGTGTTTTGCTATTTACAACCTATTTTGTAATGTAAATATTAAACTTGGTGTTGTTTAATCCTTCTCCTTGTCTATTCGTATCAGACTGGTATCAGAGCAGTTTGCTCCTATGTGAACTCCCTAAGGGGAGGATTTTCCTCCTAAAAATTCTCCTCTCCCCCTTCAAGTTGTTGAAACTATAGCTTTTGATGTTTAGTAATTGTTTCTCTATAGTCTCATTTTTATTTACCTTTATGATAGATCCATGGCTCTGTTATAGGTCCCATATTGTCTGCACATGTTATTTCCATTGCATATTAACTCATATTTCTTAAAAATCAATAATTTACCAAACCCAAGTCCACGACTATTGCTAAGTCTATTTTCAGTCTATGATTGCTTATCACTTGGCATACATCTACAACCCTTATTGTTTTTCTGCTTAGTTTTGATAGCTGTGTTTGAAGTATGGGTTCCACCTAACATTCTTATATTGATATTCTGATAGCTTTTTATGGAATTCAAAAAAGTATACCTCTATTATTTTCTTTGTGTCAAGCAATCTAAGCTTGATTGCATCATTGACCCACATGATAACTCAATGTACCATGTTCTATTAACTAGAGGTGATCATTGCTATTCTTATGTAATTAATCATCCTAGCATTGCGTTGGCTTCACATCAGCTAGAGTAAAGTATAGCATTCCATTCCTACTTAATGTCTGCTTGTCTTGTGAAAGTGATTCTATGTTGCAAGGCTTTGATTCTTAGTACAAAAAAAACATTATAGTGAATTTGCGTATCATAGATCTATCCATGAAGGTAGTCCATGTTACCCCTTCTTTTTTGACACTCATTGTGATTCTTACGTGCCACCTTGCACTTCCTATTTGAATTTCATGTACCCGATCATCTGATTGCCATTCATCTAGTTCCATTTTTACTTATTGAAGTCATCGTTTTAGATACACAAAAATATCAGTGTATACTTGGCACATTCATCATCCAATTTTATCGTTTGCCTCTCGAAGATCATAATTTCACCATATCATTCATAACATTATTTGACGTGCAAAGGGGTCTTGTTGACTAGCTTAGTATTCATTCATTTATTTTCCAAATGGGGTCATTAGAATATGTCATGCAAATCCTGCATGCACTATCATTTTTTAGTCGACATTCTCACTTGCTCCTCCACTTCAATGACTTCAACCATGGGTAGCTTTTGTTGTCTCACACCACATAAAAGTGTTGCCTTGTTGGTCGTCTAAGATGCAACTTTATTTTACTATATGAATGTTTTTTTTAGCAAGTGTGGCACAACCACCACATGGTGCCCCCTCCTCTTGCATGTTTGAGACATTGGTCACCCACCAACAAGTTTGTGAATAAATGGTGTTGAAGAAACCCACAAACTTGGACGTGATACCATACCACACATAGCTTGCCTGGGCATGTTGTGCATGTTTTCATTGGCATAACCTAAAATATTTTATCCCACATGCTTAGTGGAAAGTGTCCTAAAAAAATTATATGTTGCATATTTTTTTGTTCTTGTATGCAACATTGCAAAGGTGGTAGGCAATGCTAATATTTTAAACAAAAATATACTTGATAGAATATTCTTTGATTGTAAAATGGGAATCTCCTCCTTTTTACTTTCCAAAGAGCCTTTTGATTTTTTACACAAAATGAGGCTCCATTCAAACTTGAATATAATCTTATTTATAGTAATTGGAAAGATCTTTCTGATCCAGATTCTGTAGAAGTGTTAATTTTTTATTTTGTAAAGGTCTACTTTGATCTTTGATTCTTTAAAAAATTTATTGTATAAAACAACTTTGTTGTATTACAAAGTACATTTTTGGTTGTACCCAATACTCATCACAATATAAGTGAACCTAGTCAATAGTGATATCCTCTATCACACCTAGAAGTTGTAGTGACTGGTTATCCATGCAATCCAATAGGATGAGAAAGTTGTCATAAGGACACTTGTATTCTTGTAGGATCTTATCTCAAGTAATTGTATCATGTCACCTTTGACATTAGATAAGTATTATGGAAATCTTATTTTGTGTCTTGTTCTGAGGTAAAATTTGCAGTAGACTTGATCCTCACTTGTTAGTTGAATTGGATTTTGTGTTTTGATTCTTGTATTAGAGAGACTATCCTCTAATGTCTCTCTCAATAGATTTTAGCATTTCAAATTTTTAGCTTGGTTTATGTCTTCACAAGCAAGACTCACCAAATTTATAGGGCAACACCACATCTATTTGTTTTCACATTAGCTTCTACATTTGGCTGACTGAATCATCAACTATCTTAGTTCTTACTCTTGTTTCGATTACTCCTGTTCTTGCTCCTATTTTGGTTGTTTCAGTTCCTACTCCTATTATGATTGTTCCAATTCCTACTCCTATTTTGGTTGTTCTAGTTCCTCCTTCTATTTTGGTTGTTCTAGTTCCTACTTTTGCTCTAGATTTTGTTCCTTTTGATTTTAGTATGTTCTCATTGTTAGATGGATCATGATTCTCCTTCACAACTTGTACATATTAGAGATTAATTCTTCTATAGTAGGGAGGAATGATAGAGATTAATTGATTAATCATAGTATTAGGTTTATGTAGCCACTTTTATGTAATATTTTATACTTATACGTGGTTACCTTGGATTATATCTTCTGCATGGTCATTTCTTGATTGAACATGTAAATATTTTATGTGGCCACCTTAGGGTTAATGTTTAATAATTAGGCCTCCAAGTGTAGGTCTGATTATAGTTGCAATATAATCCCTTGTGGTGTATCTTGTTGTTTATATCCTACTTTATAATGTAAATATTCAACTTGGTGTTGTTTAATCCTTCCCCTTGTCTACCCATATCATTTATACCAATATCTAATCCTCAAATTAACTACGTTTAACCTAAGCCAACATAATAAGGTATGTTAAAGATTAATTGCAAGTTATAAGATGGATTTAATCATGATAAGATTAACCATGAACCACAGTGATTTACATAATAAAATATTACAGTAAATTAAATTATTGTATAATAATTTGCCTTAGGCCTATACATTCTTACATCATGCAATATTGGCATTGGATATAAGTCAAATTACTATTTCAACACTCCTATATAATATGAATTAAGGGGCCAAGCCAAGAAGAGAATATATTAATGACAATAATATCTCCCCCTATAATGGATCATCTAGTGGGCCTCCACACTTGAAATAAACTCATTTGAATCCCCTCATCATCTAAATTTTTCTATAAAAATTCTTCTTATATGAGTCTCCTTAGGCTCTACTATAGTCATCACTACCACTATTAGATACTCTTACACACATCCAAAAAACACTTTCACCAAGGCTTCAAATAAATAGGAGAAATCAAGATCATCATCAACTTGAAATAAAAGTTGCTTAAATCTTCCATATCCACACAAAGTATGACTTGAAGGCATAGATTTTCCTTTTCAAGCATACATCACCTTGTTTGAAGACTTCCACATGCCCTTGGATCACCTAATTTTCATCACCAAAGAGGCTTTGCATATATTTTCTTAAGAGAAGAATTATAAAAAACTTCCAAGAGTACCTGGACAAGGAATAGAAAAAGAAAGAGACCATGAATGCTTGGATATTCATGAATAAGTTGAATCAATAGCTCAAATAAGGAAAATGGATTGAATAAAGTACATCCTAAATCCTTTTCTTGTACACCTCCAAAAGACTCAAAATCTACTATAACTATCACAAATCCATGTACAACTTCCTAAAAAACAAATCAAAGATTCTAATTGCATAGAATATGGTAAATTCACTCTTTAAAAATAGGGCAATAGGGCTTGAGGACTATTCCACATAATTCACCCCTAACAATATAACACATATATAAACTAATATCACCAATATGTAGAGCTTAAAAAACTATGCTTTAAAAAAATGGGCTCAAAATGCTTCTATATGCAAAAGTTATGGCCTCTAGAAGATTTTCCCAAATAGCCCCCCAAAAAGCAAAATTAAAACCTCAAACCTTAGAATAACATTAATGAATCCTAATCTACCACTTGGTGCCTACTCATTTGCTGATGACAACCACTCGTTTTGCACTACTTGCTTACCTCTAATTGAATGGAACCTTACCACTTGTTGCATCATGATTGCTTGAAAGATTATATATTAGGTTATATGGAACCCTTGGATGCCATGTTGACTATCATATTGGCCATAGAAATTGTTTAGTCAATTCACTATGAAAAAATCCACAGTCAAAATTTAACTCTAGTCTCTTACATGATAGAAACATAGTGTTAACTACTGCATCCACAATGCATGTGCAAGGTAAAAGCATGATTGTTAGCAAAGTTTCTATGTCAATAATGAAAGGCAAAAAAATACTTCCTACCTAGCCTCAATCCCTTGACCACTCCATCAATACCTTAGCAATCATGATTGAATCATCTAAGTGTTGCTTCTACAAAAACCTCCCTAACCTCCTTGAAGAACACAAGGTATGCCAACCAAAAGGATAGCTTCTCTATCTAGGTTGAGGGTAAAACACTTTTCTTGTTCTTGCTTGACCTCAATCCCTTGACTACTCATCTATCAATACCTAAGAGATTATGAACTAGCCATATGAGCACTACTCTTCCAATGAAAAAAATCTCCTTGGCCTCTATGAAGAGGATAGGACATGCCATCCAAAAGAACAATTTCCTTGCCTAGGTTAGTGGTGAAACATATTTTTCCTTTTTATCTGCAACAAAACCGAAGGCATAGAGCCTAAAACCTAGAACATCCTATCTTGAGTATGTCGTCATGACTCCACCTAGCCAATAAAGCATCACCATGATGTTGTAGCATCGACCACTCTCCACCTTGATAAAAGATCCAAGCATTTATGAAGGTGCTAAGTGTGCATAGTGAAGGAATGCACAAAGAAAGTCATTTACATAACACATTTTAAATTCAAACATATTAGCTTCAAACAAATTACTTAAGCCTATTATTCTCCTATGATGTAGAATTGAAGAACGAGGGTGCCAAAAATAAATTAGAACTATAAACCATAGATCAGGATTGCCTAAAAAAAATGAAGAGGATGGACTTTTAAAGATCCTTGAAAAATGAATAGTATGTTGTAGATTAAGATCTCCTTTTTGTTTCTTATGAAAAATCTTATTATAAAATTTTAAGTAATTTTAGATGGAGGATCGAAGGCTTTGAATAGTGTTCCTGTGTAACCAAGAAATGCTAATCCATACCTATTCTCATATCATGTTGGAATTCCCAATATTTTTTAGAAATGAACATAAGTATCCATCTACTCAAATCTTATACAAAAAGCATAAAAAAAGATGAAAGAGATAAATATATAGTGGGAACCCGTAGGTACCATACATAATCACTATATTATATATAGATAAGAACCACAACACTCCTATGAAAAAGGATGAAGTGGTTGGGGTATTTATACCAATATCTAATCTCCATATTACATCAAGCCAACATAACAAGAGTGTTTTAAGGTTAATTACAAGTTATAATATGGGTCTAACCATGATAGGGTTAACCACAACCGATAGGGTTTTACATATTAAAATATTACAATAAATTAAATACATTATACAATGATTGCTCTTAGGCCTATACATTATTACATCATACAATGTCAACATTTTCAACAAAATTGATAAAATATTCTAAATAGTCTCTCTCTCTCTCTCTCTCTCTCTCTCTCTCTCCCCCTATATATGTATATCTATCTATCTATCTATCTATCTATATATACACACGTGTGTGCGCATGTGCGCACACGTACACACATATATGAAACTATGCAGTTTAGTAGAGGCTGTCCTTATTTTAAATCTTTATTAGGACAAACTGAGATAAGGATAATTTCATATAACATGAGTATTTTGATGTTCTACATATGTCTTCTACACAAATAGATCTAGAGCAAGATATAATTTTTATAATCTTGTAGTCAATAATTTAGTTTTTTTTCAACTCAAGGAGTGTAATTTTTTTGATAAGTTGTTGTGAGTAGATATGTTTTTTTCCTTTTATTTCTTTAAGCTATGTTTGGCTTCTATTAGGGACCACTCTCATTAAAACAAAAAAATATTACATTGTTCTCATTACATTGCTACCACGTTGATTAAACCATATCCAACTTACGTTTTTATCAAAGACATTCATTTGCCTCTGTATCAAAGATATTTATCATCTTCCTCAAATTGTTATGTTTTAGCAATCAACTATAACTACTATAATATAACCATGCCAAATATATTTCTTTTTATTAGCTCAGTTCTAGGTTTATATATTCAACCCTTGCGCATTAGGGTTAGGGTTAATGATTGATTAATCTATAAATAGAAAGAGTTAGGTGGTAGTTGAGATCATCTTTCATATTCAAATCTTAGTTGTGTTTGCTACACATATGAGACTTTGCCCTCTCCAAGTGGCTATGAGACTTTGCATTTTCTAAGTGGTTAAGGATTTGCATCGACTTGAATCTAGAATTTGATTATTGCATATTTGATTTTCTAGATATTAGATTTGAATTATTATTATTTGGGTAATGTTATTTGCACATTATTGGATTTCTATTGCTATTGGTGTAATTCTCAAAGTTGTTTCATAAGAAGTGGTATTAGAGCTTCAATATTAACTTCCTATGGGATGCAAATTTGTACCATAAGGGCACACAAACCATTCTAGAACCTCTTTTTTTGTGGAAAAAACCCCAATTGGGATGCCACTTTTGGGTAAGTCCCAAGGAGGCAGGGGTATCTATTCTGCCAAAAATGCCTAGGGTTCGCACCTGGCTTATCCCCTTCGACACACTTAAAGAGCATGCCTAAGACAAAAAAAACACAAACAAACAAACACAAAAAACAATAATAAATAAAAAAACACAAAAAACAAAAAAAAACACAAAACAAACACAAAAACATAAAGACAACAAAAGACAACAAAAAACACAAAATAAACACAAAAACATAAAAACAAAAAAATAAGTAAAAATTATAAACAACAATAAAACACAAAACACACACAAAAAACCACAAAAACAACACACAAACACAACAAAAAACACAGAGACACAGAAAAAAAGAACAAAAACACAACATATGTGTGAATAAAAAACAACACAAAAAACACAAAAATAAAACATAACAAAAACAATACAAAACAACACACACACCAAAAAAACAAAAAAGGAGAAAAAAACATAATACAAGTTTGGCCTTTCTAGGCCAAAAGGCTATTTAGGCAAGAATCAACAAAGAAAACATAAGAATGATCAGTCTGAGAAAGCCAACAAGGGAACTAAAATACCCTGAATGAACTAAAAAGAAGCAAAAACAAAGAAATATGGAACTAAGTACCTCTAGTACTAGAGCCATCCAAAAAAAGGATAGAAAGAAGAGCTTCTCTTATTTGTGAATCCCACCATATGGGAGGGTGGTCGTAGTAAGATCATCTTTATCCAATTCCCAATTAGCTAAAGCATCAACACTCTTATTTTGTTCTCTTACCATATGATTGTATTCAACTTTAAAAAGCCCATATGGATTAATTGAATCTTCTCAACAATTATTTTTATTCTCCAATCAACCTTATGATTCTTAGAAGGAGCCTTCAACAAATTAATCATGAATTGAGAGTCGGATTCAACCAACATATTTTTCCATTCAACCTTAGTAGCCTCTCAAAGGCCTCTAAGGATATCATACCCCTCAACAAGGTTATTGGAAAGGATACCTAAATTCTCAGCAAAAGTGAATACCGAGGAACCATCTAAAAGTCTACCAAATTCCTCCTGCATAATATTTTCCAAGATACCAACTAGAGGCTCCATCGATATTGAATTTTCCAAAATCCTTAGGAGGAGGCTGCCAATTCTTTGTTCTATCCATATTTCGATTACTCACATTCTCTTTAAGTTGGTTGCCCTTATAAAAGCTAATCTTCAATCTTTGCATCACTTAATCCCATATTTTGTGGGAGTTATGGGGGTGTTTAAGGATCTGTTGGACTGATTCAACTAAGTTGGCAATGGTATTTTTCCAGATATAGTGAATGTCCTTCCTTTCTTGATTGAAAATCTAGTTGTTTATTTCTTTCCAGATATTCCAAGGTAGGATGGTAGAACCCATCCAAACTAGCTGCATAATAAAGTGATCAAAACCCTCCTAATTAGGCTAATCCCTCCAAAGTTGTTCAAAAGTAATAAGACAAGTAATATGGCCATTCTCCTCCATAGCTTAGAGGCTAAGGTATACTCAATAACAAGATGGCTAAGAGTTTCCACATTATCTCCACACATTTTGCATCTAAACAGGCCAAGAAAATCACGTTTTATAAGTTTCTCACCAGTAAGCACCCTGCGATGCAATAAAAACCATGTAAAGAACCTCACCTTAGGCCAGAGATTTTGAGCCCACAATTGAGTAAATATTTCATATGATTGGTTGGGATTATGATGGCATGAGGTCAAATAATCTTGAGCAACTAAATCCTCACTCTTAGTAGTGTTGTTCCATCCAAAACAATATTTATCATGGGGCCAAGAGAGAGATGTCATATGAAGGACGCTTTGGATGTCTTTTCTTTGCATTTTTTGTATTTTAATAGGTCGGTCCTCAATAGACATCCAATATCTACCAACCTCTAAATTACTAGTATGGTACCGAAAATAATTAACAACCTTTATCCAGTTAGCTTGATGAAGCTCCTCCTTACAGGGCCTCCAATAAAAAAAAAGAGTTATCAAAGGCTAGTGACTATCCCAAGGATCTATCCAAAAATTTACCTGCTGACCATTATGAATGATCCAAAATAACTTTTGCATAATCAAATCCTCACCAGTCTTAAGAACCGCTAAAATGGGATAACATTTGGTAGGCAATTGATAGTGAACAAGGTCTTCAGGATGTTTGTTCTCAACATATTTAGCATGAATATTCTTGGCCCAAAGAGCATTGGGGTTATGCAAATTTCTCTAATATAGTTTAGCAGCTAAAGCCTTATTGTTATTAATAGTAGACCAAAAACCTAGCCCTCATTCATTCTTTTTTTTTGGTAGATAAGATACTATAGCATTAATACCGGGTTTTACAGGTTGACCCAAAACCTTTTACAAAAATCAGCCCAGGGCTATTGATGAACATGTCCTTACTAAGGATCCTATATATGTAAAATCTACATGCCGCCAAATAGATTACATCCGGTAAGGCACATAGCATGTTATAAAAAAGAAACTTCCCATACAACATTTTGGGTATACCCCAAGAAAACACACATGCATCATAATTACAAAAAAAGAAACAGACATAGATCCCTTCCTTGAAACAATGGAGAAACAAAAAGCTGCAGACACACATAGCAGAGTACTGAAAAAAACTACCACAAGCTCTGTATTGACAGTTACTCTTAATAATTATTTGGTAATTTTTTTCTTTCGTATATGACATGCTTTGGGACCACATCCCTTCTTGGCCAATCAGCCTTGGAGAAGTGAACTTGCTAGTTAGATTTATGGCGATGTCTATTTGGTGGTCCACATGGCTCTGGTTCAAAGTCTTATATTGCCGTTTCTTTCCTTCCCTATGATTATCAACCAACCTCAAATTACTAAGGTGACTAGGAGCCATGTTATCTGACATATGACTGTCCCCAATAGTCTTTATGGTATTTCCAAGCAGCATCCACCAAGACTGACAGCTCGAATAATTTTTATTGTGAGTCCATTTCAAAAAAGAAATGGGAATACTCATAGCCTTTGAACTTATAGTGCCTTCCCTGTTGGTAAATTCAACTATCATTCTTGGCATTCTTATTGAATAAGCTCCTCTACTTCACTCGGGACACTGTGTTCCCATTTAAAAAGTCCGTCACCATCGACACCCAAATTGGCCAGCTTATCAGCAACTTTGTTAGCTTCCTGAAAGACATGTTGGGCTTTTCTTGTCCTGTCTTCCCTGGAAAAGGATCCTAGCCTCTTCAACAATTGTTTTAATCCTCCAAGGAGGTGTTTTCCAATTATTGAGGAGATTTATAACATGCATAGAGTCTCCTTCTATGATCAAATTGCCTTTTAAGTCTTGAGTCATTTGAAGGCCTCTCCACATAGCTCTAGCTTTAGCTTTGTTGTTTGTCCTTGTTTCCAAATATTCAAAAAACGTAAGAATCATATTCCCATTATGATCTCGCACAATGCCACCAATGCCTACTCTGCCAAGATTATACTTAGCCGCTCTATCAAAATTAAGCTTAAACCAACCGGTAGGAGGTGGGGACCACTTAACATTAGCTCTAGGGTTGACTACCCTAGGCACAAACTAATCTAACAAGGTTAAGCTTAAATATTGAGCAATCGTGATCTCCTACAAATGAGGTTTACGACTATCAAAATGGATAAGGTTCACATTCTTGTTGGCAAAGGATAGGATCTTGGCAATGATAGTTTGATGATCATGGATAGACTCATTAAAGACTCTATGGTTCCTTTCTAACCACACCTGCCAAAGATAGTGATTGAGACAAATTTTCCACATGTATCTAAGTCTTTGGCTTGAAAAGGGGCAAGGCCACTAGATGAACAAATCGAGTACAATGGTTGGTTTAACCCAAGAATTATTTAAGGCCTGAAAAAACCCACTTAGGACAATCAAGGGGAAAGGGCACTCAAGGAAAATGTGATAAATGGTCTCCCAATTAGCCCTGCACAGATAAAAGCGATTAGTGATACAAATACCTTTACGCATCATATTATCAATGGTTAGAATTCTTCCTTGGATAACCAACCATGAAAAGACTACAATGTTTGGAATTAATTTTTTTATCCAAACTAAGTCCTTTTGGAGGACAAAATACTCATCATCAAGCAGAAGCTTGTAAGCTGATTTAACAGAGAACTGTATGTTTTCCGTAGGAGCCCAGGTCACTTGATATTCCTTGTCTCTCATGGGGATAAATTGTTGTCTGAGAATATTACAAATATCATTTGATTCTACTTGAAATCCTTGAATCCTTATTTGTTTCCACTTCATTCTGCCTCTGTCCTCAACCATATAATCGAAGACTTTTTTGCCAATGAGTTCTTCCGTGATATCTTTGATTTGGGCTAAGTTAGGATATTGCGTTAGTGGTTCGTCCTTAGCCCACCTGTCATTCCAGCAATTTATCCTCTCACCATTGCCTAAAACCCATATTAAACCTTTTTTGATGATTTTCTTACAATTGAGAATTGCTTTCCAAAAAGTAGAACCTCTGATTGGAACTAAGTCACTTAGAAATTCCATATTTTGAAGATACTTTCATTTGATGATAACTGTCCATTCATTTTCTTCACCAAAAATGAGGTGCCACGCCTGCTTCGCTAGTAAAGCTAAATTTATATGAGCAATTATCCTCAGACCTAAGCCCCCATTTTCCCTGGGTCTGCACACTTTGGTCCATCCTACAAGGTGTATCCTTTTTTTCTCCTCTGATCTAGTCCATAAAAATTCTTTTTGGAGTTTCTCAATTTTTTGGAAAACCTTCATAGGGGCTTTGAAAATGGAGAGGAAATAGACTAGAATGCTCTGAAGAGAGGCCTTAGTGAGGGTCAGCTTTCCTGCTTGAGATAGAAGATGACCTTTCCATCCAACAAGTTTTTTTGAATTCTTTCAATAACCCTGTCCCACATTGACTCTCTCAAAGAACCAATGAAAAGAGGGAGACCAAGATACGAAGTGGGGAGGTTTGCTATATCACAACCTAAAATTTCTACAATCCTTCCTTACCTTTGAATGGGGGTGTTCAAGAAATATAACTTTCTTTTAATGAAATTAACTTTCTGACTAGCAACGTCCTCGTAGAGTTGTAGGATGTATTTAATTATTTAGCCCTCAACCACCGACGCCTTATTCAATAGAAGGGTATCATCGATGAATTGTTGGTGAGAAACAACCCTAGTGAGAGATGTTGCCTTGATTCCTAATATTAGCCTTGAACTGCAAGTATTTTTGATGGTTCTGCCTAAAGCTTCTACCATATGATGAGTAACATGGGGTTGATAGGGTCCCCCTGCCGAATTCCTCTACGACTTTGAAAGTAACCAGCAGTTGTTCCATTAACCAGAATCAAGAACCATTCTTTAGAAATGCATAAATTAACCCATTGGTGGTGAAAACCAAACTTAAGTAGGACAACAATAAGAAAGTCCCAATTCAGCCTATCAAATGCTTTGTTCATATCAAGCTTGAGGGCAAAAACAAACCTGTTAGTCTTATGAGCAGAGTGCAAAGCTTCATGAACTGTGATAACTCCATCCAAGATTGACCTGCCCTGGACAGAGCTTCCCTGGCATAGATCTATGATGTGGGGTAGAACATCTCTCATTCTATTTGCAATGGATTTAGTTAGGATCTTGTAAGAAATATTACATAGACTGATTGGCCTGAAGTCAGCCATAGATTTAGGGGTTTGCTTCTTAGGAATTAGAGAAATAAAAGTAGAGTTGAGACCTTTTGGGATATGATTGCTTTCTTGGAATTCTTTGAAAGTAGAAATTACATCCTCACTTACGATGTCCCAAAAATATTGATAGAAACGAGGGGGAAAGCCATCGGGTCCCGGGGCTTTGTCTGGCTCCATGCTAAACAAGGATTCCTTAATTTCCTCATCAAAAAAGGGAGCTAGAAGCTTAAGGTTTATATCCTCATTTATTATGCTAGGAATGGATTGCAAGAGAATATCTTTGGCCTCCTCATTGCACTCGTGATTCCTGGCCAAGGATAGAATTGAAATAAATTACCGCCTCCTTTCCGATTTCTGTTAAGTCCTGAGTAATAGAACCATCTGCTTTTTTTAAAATTTTTATCTTGCTATTGCTTCTGTTTCTAAGCTTGGTGACGTGAAAAAACTTAGAATTTGAATCTCCATATTTCAACCACCCCCCCCACCCTTCATTCTTGGGAAGGCATAAAGTATCCCATTTGACCAAGGCCCATCTTCTTTTCTCCTTAGTACCAATCCAGAGGAACCGATGATTGATTTTATCTAATTCTCAAAGAACAACCTTTGGGATATTCAACATAGTATAAAAATAAATAGGTATATCTTGAAGGACTAATTTTACCAAGGTAATTCTACCCTCAAATGAAAACCACCTATTGGTCCACTTTCCAATTTTCTTTTTAACTCTATCCAAAAACCAATTCCAGTATCTTTGAATATTGAGAGGAATGCCTAAATCAGTTATTGAAAGGGAGGTCTTATTATATTTTAATTTATCCAAGACCATGGATTTCTGTTTGGGAGAGCAATGAAAGAAAATGACTTTAGATTTGTCTTCATTGATCAATTTCCTGGTATCATTAGAAAATATATGATGATTTGCTTAATTTTAGAAGTTTTCTTAATTGTAGCTTTACCTAACAGAGTAGAGTTATCAACAAATTAAAAATGAGAAATAGGCCCAACTCCACAAGCAATGGTAACTTTCTCAAGGGTTCTATTTTCTCTATTTTTGGTTATAGTCATGCCCAAGCATTCAACAAGGATGATGAATAAATAAGGGGAGAGAGGGTCACCTTGCCTAATACATATGGAAGCAGGGAACAACTGAGAAGGCCTACCACTTATAAGAATAGAGTAGGACAACGAAGAGATACATCCCATAATCCAGTCCATCCAATCTTGAGAGAAGCCAAATTGCCTTAAAACTTTGACAAGGAAGTACCAATCCACTCTATCATAAGCTTTAGATAAGTCTAAAAAAATGAACATTGATGGAGAATTTTGCATTTCCATGGAATGAATGGCTTCCTAAGCAAGAAATATCTCATATGATGCCATTCCACATAACCCCCTTGTTCAGGGGAAATAATCTTATGCAAAAGAGGCTTCAACCTTTCTACCATGATATTTGTAATGATTTTGAAAAATTTACATAAAGCTATAGGTCTAAAAGCTGAGAGATGATTTGCCTCTTGATATTTTGGGACAAGAACTATATAGATTTTATTGATAACGTTCAAAATATCTTTGGCTTTCTTGGCTTCTTCCACCACCTCTAATGAATCAGCATGAAGGATATCCCAATACTCTTGATAGAAATCAATAGGAAAACCATTAGGACCCAGGGTTTTTCCTTTTTGCATTTTAAAAACCATATGTTGAAGCTCATTGATAGTAACTGGAGTAGTCAAAATAGAGTTCTCCTCAAAATTGATAAGAGTAGGAATAACTTGAAGAATATTTAGTTGAGAAGCCAAATAAAGAGGTGCAACAACAAATAGATTGGAAAAGTAATTGAAAACAACAGAGTTCATGCCATCCCAAGTGTAGATAACATCTCCAGAATCAAATTTCAGGGAAGAAATAAAGTTGTGAGATCTTTGAGCTAGAAGAGATTTATGGAAAATATTTGTGTTTCGATCTCCTTCTTTGAGCGATTGGATCCTAGATTTTTTCTTCCATACGAGTTCTCTTTTTTCCCATTCCTCTAACTGAGCAATGAGTCTAATTTCATATATACTTCTACTCTCTATGAGGCCATCTAAACAATTTTTCTTATTCAAATTTTCAAGTTGAGCAATAACTTCATGTTTTTTTGCTAGACATCTTCAAACTTCTTCTAGTTCCAAATCTTGATTTTGGATTAAATGTATTGCAATCTTTTTGGCAAAACAAAACATCTTAGTACCATACCTTGGTTTACCTTCCTTCCACCATTGCTACACTCAGGGTCTGAAGGAACTATCTCTAAGCCACATTAATTGAAATAAAAAATATGAGAAACTCATATTGGTTTTCCAAATTTCCACCATGACTGGCCAGTGATATGATCTAGAATTGTTAAGAGTCTTCTCCTTAGGAATGTGACCATGGATTAAGAAATTGTCAGAGAACAATAATCTATCCAATATCTCCATAATACAAGCTAAGCCTTGCCTTCTGTTAGACCAAGTCATAAGGCCATTATCTGGCTAGATTTCCACAAGATGAAGGTTTACAATATATTCACTCATGAGGTCAGTGCTTTTGTCCAAATTTTTATTTCCCCCAATTTTCCCATCCAAAGAGATGATGGTATTGAAATATCCTCTGATAAAAATCCAAATTTCAAGAAAATGAGAGATAATATAAGTTATATCTTTCTATTGTCTTCTCTTTTCCCCCAAAGTAGTCACAGAATAAATAGTTATGCAAATCATAATTTGGTTATATTGTCTAATTTGAATAACTATAGCCAAAAGACCCAAGATGCCAACCATATGGTGAATAACAACCTCTGTTGGGTCCCAAAGGCAAGAAATACCACTAGAAGTCCCCTAGGAACTGAGGGAAGCAACTTTTGTAGCTGGCCAGATTTTACTAGCAATTGAATCCATTTCCTCTATTGAAAACTTTATTTCTTGAAGGAAAAAAAGATGTGGATGGTTTGTTTGAATCATTCTTCTAATTTCATTTTGTTTTTAAAGATCAAAACTCCCTTTGAGTCCTCTAATATTCCAAGTGACGATCTTCATTAATACCAAGGCTAAACAAATTGTAAGGTTAGTAATCTTACCTTCCTCTACAAGCTCTTACCTTCTTTTACCATATGATGTTGATTGGTCTTGTGACCTGCCTTTTGGTTGAAATCCATCTTTAGTTTTTTTCCCTATTTCTTGACTTATCCCAATTGAATTTGGATGGCTTCTAACCTCGAAGATTACATGTATAAAGCCAAAGTGTTACTGGAAGGTTCAACATAGTCTATCTTGGGACCTGTATTATCTAAAGTCTCAACATTTTAAATATTGTTTTTCTTATGTATATTTCCTCCTTTTTTTTTTCTTGTTGAAAACCTTTAATTTTTTGGTTTTTCTTTGAGTCCTTCCCTACATATTTAAATTGTGTTTCTAAGATTTTTATCTCCATTATTTCCTCTTCCTCACTTGGGACATCATTTGTGGAAATAATTTCAAACATATTAGTTAATAACTTTGATTGATCCTTCATAATTGGTTTTTTAGTGTTTTTCTTCTTAGGCATTTGGAAATCTACTAAGTTTATATCCTCTTTTTTTTGATCTAGAATTTTATCTGAGCAAACACTAGCCAAATGAACATATGCATGGAAAATTCAAAAATGAAAAGGAATATTCTCATAGTCTACCACTTGCTCCCAAGTGTCCTTCCCAAATTGTAATGAGGTCTTTTTAGGTAGGGTTTTGTCAAAATCAATTAAAACACAAATTCGAGCATAAAAAATATGTTTAATTTTTTAGTATAATCAACAGTCATCATAAAAGTTCCCAAAGAGTTTCCAATTGAAGAAAAACTAGTCAGATTCCAAAATTCAATTGGGAGGCCAAAGGGTCTAACCCACACAAGACCTATAGAAGGCATCTCTTCTTCAACTTTAAATTTAGTATGCCAAGGCTTCATGAAAAGCCTCGTCCTTCCAAAGAACTAGGAACCCCCTTAAAATATTTTCTCTCTATCTTCATTATTAGAAAATAAAACAAGAAAATAACCATTTGGATAAACAGATATTTGTAATTCACATTTTGTTTTCCAATTGTTTGTAGCCCAAACTTTGAAAGTAGATAGGCTCAGATGAAAACCTACGAAATAATAAATTAGGACTCCTTTTCTAGATCTTCTATGCCATTCTGAATGATGTCCATATCTAGCTTAACAATCAGAGTTCCATCGACTGCCTTAAGACATCTTGACTCAATTTTCCTAGGATCAATCTTAGGCATTCTCAGAGGTTTATGGGAAATCCTAATATTAATGTTAGCATTAGGTTGAGGTTGTCCACTATAGAGGGCATCCCTAGAATTTATTTTTGGGCCGAGTCTTTGAAATCGTTGTCCTTGAAAGGGGTTTACACAGTGGATTTGTTTTGGGAGTTCTCCTTAGCACCAGATTCACTTGAGATCTAAACCATTTATTGATCAGCTGCTTGAAATTTTTTTCGAGATCTCTTTAAGCCATGCCTTGGATGTTGAGAAAAAGTATGATTTTTGCTTTAGTTTTGTGCAGAAAATTGGAATCCGTTGTCAATCAAGTTCACAACATGAATATCTATTGAAAGATATTTCTAACCCATCTTGGGTCCCCTACAACATATCCCACTAAAATCTTGAGCAAAAACCACAAAAATGTTGGTCACTAGGGCCCAAAGACCTTGACAAACAACCTCTGGAGCCGCTTGCACTCAACATAGATGAAACCCTCACACTATCATTCACTTTCAAAAAAGTCACATAATAGGATGAAAGGCCATATCATTATATTGACCTTATTGCTTTATCTCATTCTAGAACCTCTATCAAACATTACTATTGCCTATTTATTGGTATTTTTTTAAAACTTTTTTAGGTCCATCTTCTAGTGTAATTATCTTCTTGAATATTGTTAGTTTGTTGTTGTTGCTTCCTTTTCCCTATACCATTGCGATTTTATCTTCAAGTCAGAAAGAAAAAGGGGTATTTCTAACAACATTTTTTTGGAAGGTGAGTGTCCTAGGACCCTTGTGGGAGACCTATCTATTTGTGATTATCTCTTTAAGTTAATTAAAGTAAGAGGTATTTTTCACAAAACTTTTTTAGTAGCATTCCAAGTACTTTTTGGGTTTCTTCATTGCCCCTATTGCATGAATGAACCTACTGCCACTACTAGTTGGATGTGAGTCAATTATTGATTATAACATATTGTTCATTTAGAGGATGTGTGTATAAGTAGAAATAAGTACCAACCCAAAAATCCTGGTAAGCATTACAACACTTCCTCAAATATCAATAGTTTTGACCAACCTCTTCTTTCTTCCTAAACACCATGTCTTTGCCTCCTCCTAATACCTTAACTTCCCCTTATCCCAATAACCCTTTCCTTATCACTCCTCCTACTACCCCTCCAATTGGTAAACCTCTTCCCAATATTGTTGACCCAAATTTTTTATATACATATCTTTGGAATCAAGAAAAAATAATTACTTTCATTGTTAAGTCCTTGGATAACATCCAAAGAGTCCTACAAATATCTGCTACTATATATCATCTTTTCTAAGGGTCACAACAAATCATGGGGTAACAACCTATAATTATTCATCAGGCACTAAATACTAGTGTTCTTCCACAACTACCACCTAGTCATCATCCTTTAAATTCTAATGGAAGTCACTCAAATCCTTATGCCACCCAAGGTTCTCCTCTAATCATGGGTGCTTACAACCTAGGATTTTCTTCTGATCTAGATTACATGGCAAGAGGTGTTTCTAATTTCCATAACTAGCCTTATGAAGTTCTTGTTCCTCATATCAACATGCCCACCACTGAAGGTGTCTATCCATGAGAGTGGTTAGCCAAGAAGGATAGCCTTACCCACCTATAACATATTTCTAAAATTGGTCATGTCACATTAGCAGCTTCTAAGTTGGGAACCAAATCTCATAAATGGTTGTTGTGAAAACTTTGCTAACATGGGGGTTCTATTTTATGGTCTAAATTCAAAGAATTATTTCTTTAAAGAATTGACAAAGGATCTTCCACATCGTTTGTGGTATGTCTCATGCAAATAAAGCAAACAAAACAGTGGAGGAGTATTGCTCCAAGTTCATCAGTCTTTTCACCTATACCCACCAATTGAATCTAGTGGTGGTGTTATCAATCTTTTGACATGGTCTTAAGGATATCAAGAAGTTGACATGCTCAATCCCTTTACTCTCAATGATGCTTAATGTATATCTTTGGTGACATAACAAAAGCTCCAAGATTCTAGTCCCCAACATAGATGTGACTTTAAATCTCATTGTACTTACTACAATAATGAGTGTTTACAAATATTATTATATTTTAAATGTAGTTCTCATCATCCCTAAGATCAGGTCTATGAAAAACGTTGTAACTTTCAAGTGCAAGGTGAAGATGCAATAGTATATCAAGATGATTCATTTGGGGAGAAACTGATAAGGAAGAACATGGAGATTATACCATATCTCTCTTTTCTCATAGTCGTATAGGGGTCCAATCTCATCATACTATCAACATACATGGATTTAATATGTTGATTGATTCAAGTAGCACACATAACTTTATATATAGTAAGACAATGAAGTTCTTTGGCTTCTATATCAATACCTTAAATCAGGATCAATTTCAAGTCTTAATTACAAGTGAGAACACCATTCAATGTGTGGGTTAAATAACTAAAGTTAACATCCAAATGGGAAATTCTACTTGGTTGAGAAATCTCTTTGCCATGAACCTAGGTAGTTTGGATGTCATCTTGGGAGCATAATGGCTATCTCAGCTTGGTGATGTTAATATTACTCTACAAAATTTATATGTTAAATGGATGGAGAAGGAAAGATTCATTTGTATCAAAGGAATCCAACCCTTCCATAAAAGGTGGTTAGTTCACATAGCATGGAAAATATATCGAAGAAATATGGTTATGGATTCTTTACCCAAGTCACTTTCATGGATGTTAGAGCCACTTATTCTAGGTCTTCCTTTGGATTTACAAAATATTGTGGATCACTATAAGGAGGTCTTTAGTGAACCCATGGGTCTTCCTTCTAAGCACACACATGATCGTACCATCCATCTTGTTCCAGGAAGTTAACCCCCTAATGTATGTTCTTACTATTATCTTCAAAAGTCAAAAATTGAAAAGCTAGTTTAGGAAATGTTGGAGTAAGGAACCATCCATCCAAGCATCAATACAAAGTCCTCTCCTATTGTGATGGTATAAAATAAGGATAATTCATGGTGAATCTATATTGATTTTTATCCTCAACAAGATCATTATCAAAGATAAGTTTTATATGATGGCTTTTTAAGCCTTAATACTACCACAAATATCATAGGTTATGTATCATAGGATCAAATATAATATAGCCACAATATAATAAGGTCAAGATAATGATAAGAGTAGAATAATATGAGAAAATTAATATGTAAAATAAGGCTTATAATAACTCAAATAACATTCAATAATATGCAGTAATATGAATGTAATAGCCTTAATGAACATGTACTAAGCATGCAATATAACTTACAATATTAATTGCTCAAAATGTATACAAGATTTATTCCTCCTCTTTTCTCTTACAATGATAGTACTGATCGTGATTATATGTGATACTTGCTTATGGAGTATTGTCTCCATAATATAGTCATAGTAGTGTGACTCTTTGGATACTTGACTATTCCTTTCTATATGCCAAGTCTCATGACTCTTGGTTTATCTACTTGACACTTGCATACTTTATGAACACTTGAATCTATATTGTATGCACACCTATACATGACTCTTACACTTCTATAACTTACACACTCTAATCTAAGACACTTGTGCACATATTTACATTACATATTGTTCTCATACATACAAGACACTTGTGCACATAGACTCAACTTACACTTGCACATTAAATCACATGACACTTGTGCATTTCCTACACATTCACACTTACATAAAAGGAAAATATAACTCACACTCTAAACTATGACTCAACCCTAATCTATCATTTACAAATGTACCATGAATGTACCATGGGGGTACATTATCATGTACCAAAATACTCCATCATTCTATACCTATTATAGATAATTTTTTGGATGAATTACATGGTGTTAGATACTTTACAAAAATAGACTTGAATTATGGCTTTATTAAATTACAATTAGGAAAGACAATATCTCTAAGATTTATTTTTGTATACATGAGGGTCAATATGAGTTCCTAGTTATGTATTTTGGTCTCACTAATGCTTCTTCCTCTTTCCAAAATCATATGAACTTTGTCTTTTTTTCATTTCTTTGTATGTTTGTCCTAGTTTTCTTTGATATTATTTTAATTTATAGCAAGTCCTAGGAGGATTATCTAGTTTCTGTTGACAAAGTTCTTTACCTATTACAAAGGGAAAAACATTTTATTAAAAGATCCAAATGTTCCTTTGGGGTCCAAGAGGTAGAATATATAGGACATTTAGTAACTCAACAAGGATTCAAGGTACATCCTAACAAGATCAAGGCTATGCAATATTTTCCCTTCCCCAAATTTTTTAAATAATTTTGTGGATTTTCAAAACTCATAGGCTACTATAGAAAATTTGTTTACAACTATGGTAAGATTACCACTCCTCTCATTGCTATTACTAGAAAGGGTGTATTTTTTTGGTCACAAGTTGCTTCTCAAGCCTTCCAAGCCCTTAAATAAGTTATGTTTACCACTCCTATTTTGACCACTCCTAACTTTAGCAAACCTTTTGTCATTAAGTGTGATGCTTTTGATATAGGTATTGGAGTTATTTTGATGCAATATGGACACACATTATCCTTTGAAAGTAAGTAAGTTTTAGGAAATAATTTGGGATGGTCCACTTATGAGAAGGAAGTACTAGTTGTTTTGCATGCCATATAGAAATAGATGCCTTATTTGTTGGGGTGTCATTTCATCATAAAGACTGACCATAACAACCTTAAGTATTTCTTAGAGCAATGTCTCTCATACCTTGAATAAAATAAATGGATAACCAAGCTCTTGGGTCATGATTTTGTCATTTAATACAAGAAATAAAAGGAGAATGTGGTGGTTGATGCCTTGTATCACAAATATGAGGATGTTGCTATCAATTCCATTTTGAGTCCTCTTCCATAATAACTTTCTCAACTTTAAGAATATTGTCTTTTTGACCCAAATATTGCATGGATCATTTAGGAAAGGGAGGTAGTCTCATCATTTCATTCTTATTTCTCATATAATTATGGAGTGTTTTTTAAAAAGGATCATATTTATCTTCTTCAATAATTGGTTACTAAGTCAAATATTATCCAAGAATTGCATGCATCTCCTTTGGTTGGACATTCAAGATTCTTGAAAACATACCAACGGGCGAAGCAATTTTTTTCTTGAGGATTAAAAGCAAATGTCAAGATGTTTATGATTTAGTATGTGTGTTAGTGTAACAAACAAAATATAATTAAATATCTTGGATTGTTACAACCCTTGCCTATCCCTGATTACCAATAGGAGCATATATCCATGGATTTTATTGAGGAACTTTCTAAATATGAGGGCAAAATGGTGATATTTGTGGTAGTAGATCACCTTTATAAGTATGTTTATTTTTATGCATTATAGCATCCCTATTCAGTAACTAAGGTAGCTAAGAAATTTTTGGTTTATATTTTTAAATTACATGTTATGCCCAAGGCCAATATGAGTGACCATGACCCCATCTTCACCAATAACTTTTGGAAAGAATTGTTTTGTCATAGTGGTGCCAATTTGAGCATGTCCTTTTCTTATTGCTCTCATTTGGATGGTCAATAAGAGATTATTAATAAATTTTTGGGTACTTACCTTCATTATTTTTCTTAAGATAAGTAGTATTATTGGGTTCATAGACTCTCATTAGATAAATGTTGGCATAATACTTCTTACCATTCATCCCTCAATATGTCCCCATTTGAAGCATTGCATGATAAAAATCCTCCATCAATGGTAGACTATGTTCTAATATCCTTCAAGGTTTTCCAAGTAGATGATTTTTTATAGAAATGAAGGCTTGTGCTTCAACTTATTAAAGATAATTTGAGCCAGGACCAAAATTGCATGAAGCAAAAACATGATTCACACCATTTTGAACAACATTTTACAATAGGAGATATGGTATTTTTGTGCGTTCAACCCTACAAGGCAATTGTCCTTGAAAACCATGTCTAGTCAAAATTTGGCTCCTCAATTTTATTGGCCCTAAAAGGTTGTTTGTCACATCGGTGAAGTGGCATATAAGTTGGAGCTTCCACTATCTTCCCACATCCATATTATCTTTCATGTATCTTGTCTCAAATAGGTTATTGGACAAAAGGTGCAGTCCTAGATGAATATTCTAGTACTTTATGAAGAAGGTTGAATCACTCTCCAACATAAAGCCATGTTGCAGTCCAAAGTTCATTATCTTTTATTGCAACAAATTCAATATTTTCTCATCAAGTGGTAGGACCTTCCAGAAGTAGATGCTATATGGGAGTCTGAGAGCATTTTCTAATATTTATTAGCTTTGAGGACAAACCTTCTGAGGGGGGAGCAATGTAATGACTCCAATATAACCATATCAATTATCTTTATTTTTATTAGCTCGGGCCCTAGGTTTAGATAGTCAACCCTTGAGCATTAGGGTTAGGGTTAATGATTGATTTAATCTATAAATAGGAAGAGTTAGGTGGTACTTGAGATCATATTTCATAATCAAATATTAGTCTCATATACCATGTATATGAGACTTTTACCTATCTAAGTGGTTATTAGACTTCATCCTCTCTAAGTGTCTAAGGATTTGCATTGATTTGAATCTAGATTTTTTTTTATTATATTTATTTTTATTAGCTCAAGCCCTAGGTTTAGATAGACCTTGAACATTAGGGTTATGGTCAATTATTGATTTAATCTATAAATAGGAAGAGTTAGGTGGTAGTTGAGATCATATTTCATAGTCAAATATTAGTCTCACTACTATGTATATGAGACTTTGCCATCTCCAAGTGGCTATGAGACTTCGCCCTCTGTAAGTGGCTAAGGATTTGCATTGATTTGAATCTAGATTTTTTTGGTAATTAAATCTAAATTATTATTATCGTTTGGGTAACACTATTTGTGCATTATTGGATTTCTATTTATATTACTATAAATCTTGAAGTTGTTTCATATCCTTGATATAATTTTATTAAGAGATAAAATCTCACTCATCCAATTTCCTTCTAAGATTGAATTTTGCCAAGATGAAAATTAACACTGCAAATGACTAAAATATTTATAACCCAATTTTTACTTCTATAAATATGTTGTATATAACAACCTATCAATTCCTTAATACCTATTCTTTTAGGGATATTATTCATACCCCTAATATTCCAAGATATCATTTTATCATCACTTTTTATTTATGGTTTTAGCCCCACTTCTTGTTAACACTTGTGATATTTGCTTTTGTTTTCCCATATCAATATCCCTCTGAGTTTCTTTTTCTCTTTGTTTTTTCTTCTAAGATTTTCTTATCTTTTTTTCATTCCCACCAACACTTTCATCTTCATCAATATTTTCAATTTTTCCCATTGCTTATAATGAGATTTATCATCTATAGGTTTGTCTTGCTTTGAAGGATTTGAAGGGCGAGAAATAACCTCAAAATAAATTTCTTATTTATGTTGCCTTAGAAACCCTAAAGTACAATGATGCTCCTCTATAGCAATTACCTTCTTATGCTACCCTAAAAAATCCTAAATTACTATGGATTCCTCCAACCTCATGTCATTATTGTGTTGCTCTTAACACCATAAAGTGCAAGGGATAACCTCTATACTACTTGACAAAAATAAAGACAATTTACCTAGAATAAACTTGACCTCTTTTCAATTTCAACATTTTAGCAAGGAAACTAAAATGAAAAAAAAAAGTTTCAAAAACTATGAAAGTAGGGCAAGATGTGAATGTGATGCTATGGATTCTAAAGGAGTGGCAGGGGGGATTATAAATTGTTGGAATCCTTCTAGAACCTCTTGTGTAACCATGAATAAAACTAGGCATTGGATAGCCTCTTTAGTTACTTGCTTCTTTCCAGATATTCATTTCATCCTTATTAATGTCTATGGACCTACAACTCAGTTAGGTCGATTAGAAGTTTGGAGTGGGATTGAAGTCTTTATGAGAAGTAAATACCAAGAAACCTGATTCATGATCATTGGAGATTTTAATGCCATAACCAAGCTGAATAAAAAATTTGGAGGAATTAGGAAATTGACCCAAAGTATGAAAGATTTCTCAGCTTTTATTCAAAATAATAATCTATGGGAAGTTGAGTTTGAAGAAGACAACTATACTTGGACCAACAACAGGAGAGGCCAAAACTTAATCGCAAAAAAATTAGACAGGTGAATTCTCTCAGATCATTGGCTAGATGAAGGAAGTTGTACTAAAATTAATACCTTAATAAGGTTTGGTTCAGATCATTGGCCAGTAAGAGTTACAATGACAGTAAGTGAATTAAAAAATTTATATTTTCAATATGAGCAGATGTGGGAAGGCCATCCTCAATTTGTTGATTTGATATCTCAAACATGGAATTATTTAGGTAATGGTGGGTTGTATGCTCTTCTAAACCAAATTAAAGCTATGCTATTTATATTAAAATAATGGAACAAGAACACCTTTGGCAACATTTTTGAGAAGAAAGAAGATCTAAAAGATAAAGTTTCAAAATTAAAAAAATGTGATGATAGTAATCCAAGCTCGGAGAAAAGGGAGTTGCTTAGTGAATATCATAATATTTTGAGTAAGGAAGAGAAATTCTAGAGATTAAATTCAAGATAGACTTGGTTAAAAGAAGGAGATAAAAATACAAAGTTTTTCATAGTACGACTATAGTGCATATATCATCTTCTAGAATTAGTAGAATTAAATCAATAAAAGGGGTTTGGATTGAATATCAGAGTGAAATTAGAAAGAGATAATATAATTTTATCAGAATATTCTAGGTTCAGAGGATACCAAAGTTCTTAACAATAAACTTCTTCAAGATGTTCCTTCAATTATAACAAATGAAGATAATAGCAAATTGATGGAACCTATTACTCTAGAAGAAGTTCATTTAGATATTTTATCTTTTAATAAGGATAAATACCAGGTCTATATGGGCTCTCTACAAATTTTTACCAACATAGTTTGAATATAATGAAGGATTCTTTATTGGTGGTAGTGGAGCAGTCTAGGGTAAAAAAATAAATGCAACTTATCTTACCCTAATTCCAAAAAATAAGGATGCTGATTTTTTTGATTCTTTTAGACCCATAAGCCTATGTAATATGGCTTATAAGATTATTTACAAAGTGATGGCAAATAGATTAAGGCCATTGTTAGACAAAATCATTTCAGAAGATCAAGGAGGATTTGTGAAAGGGAGACAAATTTTGGATGGGATCATAGTAGCTCATGAAGTTATACATTCAACAAATTCAAGAAAAGAGAAAGCTATGATCTTAAAACTTGATATGAGTAAAGCCTATGATAGGGTTAAATGGGATTTTATTTTTGTAGTTTTAGATAAGTTTCGTTTTGGGAAGAAATGGGTTAGATGGATTGCAAATTTTATCTCTAAAGTTTCTTATTAAGTGTTAGTCAATGGGTTAGTGACAAAATATTTTAAATTCAAGAGAGGCCTTAGACAAGGAGATAATCTATCTCCTTATTTGTTCATTATTATGGCAGAAGTTTTGAATAGGAAATTAAAGAAGGCTTACAAATATGGGCTTATATTTGAACTTAAGTTTAGTAATAACATCAATAACATCACCCATCAATAGTTTGTAGATGATACAACCCTTTTTGGAAGGGCAAGGATAAATGAGGCCAGAGCTTTGAATAACTTTTTAAAAGAGTATGAAAGAGCTTCAAGGAAAAATGTTAATAGGACTAAATCTAAAATTTATTTCCTTAACACTCCTACTAATATCAAAGCAATAATTTACAAGTTGGTTCAAATGGATGAGGTAAATTTACCAACTTATCTAGGGATGCATTTATTTGAGGGGAGAATGAGGATAGATTTATGGAATCCAGTTATTAGTAAAGTTTAAAATAAACTTTTAGCTTAGAAAGGTAGATGGTTATCATTAGAAGGAAGAGTGCAATTAATTAAGTCAGTATTACAAGCCATTCCAACATATTATATGTCATTGTATTCTATGCTAAAATCAGTTGAAAAAAGTTTAATCTATATTATGCGATCCTTTTTATGGTCAAGTTTACATGATAAAAGGAAATTTCCTTTGGTGAAATGGAGCAAGTTGTGTGATGATAAAATTAGGGGAGGTCTTGGTTTAAGAGTTCTTACATATGCAAACTTAGCTCTTAGAGAAAAAGTTATCTGGAGATTGTACAAAGAGAGTCAAAGATAATGGGCAAGAATTCTTCTAAGTAAGTATGTTGATCCCAATGATCCATGTCTAATTTTTACATCATTCTCTCTTTCAAGTTCTACTCTTTGGAATGGTTTAAAAAAATCTATTGATATTATGATTAAAGGTTTAATATGGGTGGTGGGAACTAGAGAAAAAATTTCTATTTGGATGGATACTTGGTGTGATAAAAAATCTCTCAACTTAGATACAGTTTTGAAACCTTGGATGATATAGCTTCAAGACAAATATGGTGATAGGGTTTCTAATATTTTATACAAGGATCAAGAAGGATGATAAAAATGGAAAGAATATTATTTTACAATTATAGAAAACATTGATGCTAGGAGGAAATTGAGTAGAAAGATAACAATTGTGATTATTCTAAGAGGTGCTAAGGATAAATTGATTTGGGAGTTGAATAGCCCAGGAGAATACACAAATAGAATTGGATATAATGTTCAACACCAACATAATAATAATGTCACTAGAATATGGAGAGATATTTGGGATAGCCCAAACATTCCTAAAGTTAAAATGTTTATTTGGCTAGTAGGTCATAGAAGAATTTTATCCTGGGATAACCTTATAAAAAGGGATTTTCATGGTCCCTCTCAATGTGTTTTATGTAATACGGAGGAGGAGAGTATAGACCATCTCTTGGTACATTGATCAATAGTCTAGAATCTATGGTAATGGATTCTTAATATTTTTAGTAAATGCATGGTGATGAATAGTAGAATTGAAGATTGATTAATGCAATGGCAGATCACTTATAAAAGTGAGGCTTCCCAGGCAATTTGGGATATATCAAAAGATACAATACTTTGGACTATATGGTTAGAAAGGAATAGAAGAATATTTAACGAAAAGAAAAGTAGTTTAGAGGTAATGAAAAAGAAGATATGTTTAGTCATAGAGGAGTCTAAACCAACCCTATCAACTCACCCAGTCCCTAATTTGGAAGCAGAGAGTCTTGATAGATGGAGTCAAGTCATTAAATGGAATTATGATGTTGGGTACAAGAGAAGCAAAAAGAAGGGAAAAAATATAAAGTGGAAACCAACAGATGTGGAGTGGGTTAAATTGAAGTTTGATGGAGCATCTAAAGAAAATCCAAGACCAGGAGGAGGAGGAATTATTAGAAATAATAGAGGAGAGATTTTATCTCATTATGCTTTCAATAGTGGATTTAAGACAAATAATAAAGTTGAAGCTTGGGTAACTTTTGAAGGGTTAAAAATATGTAAACAAATGAAATGGAATAGAGTATGGATGGAAGGTGGTTCTCTCATAGTGATAAATGCAATTTTGAGGAAGCAAAGGCTCCATGGAACATACAAGAGATAATTGTGGAAATTTAAGATCTTGCTAAAGAGTTTGAAAAAATCAAGTTTATACATATATTAAGGGAAGAAAACAAATGTGCAGATAAGCTAGCCAATAGAGGGGTTTTTATTGATAATTGTGAAGTTAAATTCTTCTTTCCATGGTTAGAGGAAGTAGAAAGTTTAGTTGAATCTGAAAAAAATGTTGATTGCCTAAATAAATTAACGATTAAGATTTACTTTATTGTTTTCCATTGGTAATATTTGCTTTATTTTGTAACATTAATGTGTTTTCATTTAGACTATTTATTATAATTTTTGTGGTTGCACTTGTGTTTCAGGAAGGAAACTAGCAATCCAAATTTGATAAAGCGTACTATGATAGTGCGATGTTTTGTAAATATTACTCTACTAAGATGTAAGGCATAGATAGTAGAGGTGAAGTTTTGGCATTGTGAAGGCTGCTATAGGAAAATATCAAGAAAGATGCTAAATTTTGGAGTAATTGTATTCATACATAAATTTGAAAAGATCTAGAAAATGAAAATCAAGAATTCAGACATTTTATGTAAAATGATGTAGGTTTCTAGCTATAGCATCTCAATTGAGATGAGAAGTGTATCTATTTGTAAAATCTCAAGCTCTAAATAAGAGAGATGTAATTTATCAAGGGTGGGGGACCCGAGTACAACCCCTTATTATCCAACCAAAAAAACTTGACCTCTTCTATCATATTTACTTTAAAATTTTCCTCCACATCATCCTTTGCCTAGAATATGGTCTAATTAACTTAATAGTAAATATAATGTTTTGAAAATACTGCCTACAATTTATTAAAAAATAAAGTATTGAAAAAATAATGTGCATAAAAATTCTCTATTTTTCTTGCATACAACAAAAAGAGTGTGCATTAAATATTTGTGATTCCTTCTAAAATAGATTTTCCAATTAAATTATCATTTTTTCTTATAGAGTTATTAAAACATTGGTGGTTGTGATGGCCATATTTTGACCCCTTTTATGAATCAAAGTTATTTGTTCATGAATGCAATGACATGAATAATAGATTAATATTTATTTTATTTTTTTAAAGTAGGGTTTTGAAAGGGTTGCCCTTTCCCTTTTACATCAACTTAGTCACATGAACCATGGTGTGCACAACTATTGAAACAAGAACTCATTGATGAATAGAATATTAGTATGTTATTTAGTAAATTGATGGCATATTACCATGATGTATTTATATCAATAAATATGTTGTTTAAAGTTATTTTGAAAAGTTAAAATATTAATTGATGAATTATGTTTAAGAGCATTGGTTGAATTGTTATGAACACATATAAATCTTGATTTGTAATTTTAAAAAAGATGGGGTTAAATAGTTAATGATGAAATGCAATAACTTCATGGAATCCAAGTATACATGTGTTTTGCAAGAATAAATCACAATTATGGATGAGGATGAATGATCTAAAAATATGAGATTTTTGTAGTACACTTTACATGTTATTGCTTGCAAGGCATGATCAAGAGCTTGTTTATGATTTATGTCTTTATATAAGTGAAGGTCAAATTGCATGTGTGTGCATTGTACATCTAAAGGAGAGAAATTAAAAAGAAATAAAGAAATAAAGAAATAAAGGAAAATAACTATATTAAAATATTTTATAAGATGAGAATCATTTCTAATGCCCATTTAAAATTTTGAAAAATGTTGTGATTCAAATATGTTACAATAATGCTTTTAAATACATGGGATTGGGATTAATACATATGATGTCCTAGTTAAATTTATAAGTTGCATAACAAAATTGAATTAACTTTAACATAATATTTTTTACTATAAATAAAATTATCTTTCCAATTAATTTTGGGAAACTTTAAAGAGAATTTAATTTTACCCCCCATTTACCTCATGAAATACAAGGCCATAGTGGATGGATAACTTAACGGGATGAGCAATGCTTGTACTAAACCTTCCACAGTTGTGTTGGTATATAACTCTTGATATGGATGAAAAGGTAACTTTTAAATAGTGAAGGGATATGGTTGGAGAAGAGGACGGAAAGGGGGCAAGGAAGGAACACCAATAAGGAAACAAATAATAGACAAAGTTACACATGGAGGAAGGAGGGAATGAAGATAGATAAAATGTTGACACTAAAACATAGGAAAAAGAGATAGAGAGTAGTGGTTGTATGCATAGAAGAGTATTCTTAGTAATGAAGTGCATGTAGAGAGTGCACCATGAAGTCATTGTGATAAGTCATTTATATATTTGTTGAATCCATAGGTTTCTGAGCTTCAAAGGTTCTTACACTATATATGCAAATATCATGCTAAAGTCAACTTGAAGTTGCCTAAACTTAGTTATACTAGTGTAATATACCTAAAGAAGAAATAAGTCACACACAAGGATCTTTCTACAAGCTTTAAAATTATTAGAAAAAGAGAGTAGAGGACCTCTTTATTAAGGGATATTCTACATTTGTCTTCATGCACAAGGGAATGAAGATTCCTGGCCTGGTCTAATCCTTTCTAAGATAATTGTGTAGGTCATAAAACAAGTCCATTTGATAGGAAAATCAATACACCAATATATTATCCATAGTATCCATGATTATCTACATAGAGGATCAACTTGTTTAAACCTTAATTGAGATCCTCCTAAGCAAATCATGAGGTTCAAGAAACTACATACCAAGACTTTTATGAAGTACACCTAAAACACTCTAATTGAAAGGAATATAATACTTGCATTAATAACGACACTTAGAACAAAATTTATACAAACATGAAAGATAATGTATCAAACATCTATGCTACTAAGGAGAAACCAACTTAATTGGAGTGCCTCCAAGAGTGGGTTCTTGATCTCATGGTATATAAATTGATCCCTCAAACTATTCACTAAATTAAAATTAGTTATAGAAAATAAGAAGCTTGTACTATAATATGAAGAGGATTGCAATTAGTATATTTTAGTGCTTTGTTTTGGATTAATATCATCCTTAATAACAATATTTCATATGCTCTCTAGCTAGATAAATGTTTAAATTGATTAGAAAACAATTTGTAGAGTGATGGGCGACATAATTTTTTTTTTAAAATCTGATTACATTCAAAGTACAACAGACATAAAAAATTATCTTATTTCCACTAGATTCCTAAATCATTCTATGTTTTGAATGATAAAAATTAGAGAATACTTATTAATATAAAAATATAGAAGTAATTCCAATGGTTGTATGTGATCCAAATATCTAGTTTTACCTATGAATATTTCTTATAGGCACTAGGAAATTTGATATAGACAAAGTTATAGTATGGATATAAAACTATTCAATAGCCAACACTATGCTCTAAACAAGTGATATCAACTAGATTTTTCTAGGCAATTGGTCAAACTAAAGATGCATTCATTATGGTTGATCAATATTTGGATTGATAGTGGCTATAGCTTTAGCCACAATCAAATGACTATGATAATTATAGTTGTTTACTACCAACTCAATTGTTTAATCTACTTGTTAGGACCCCATCCTAACATTAATATTATATTCATTATAAGGTGTTTGGACCCCATCCTAACATTATTATTATGTAGTGTCCTTATTGGTAAGCAATGGTCGATTTTGAAGTACTCGAGAGTCCCCTGCTGACGTTGAAAATAAAATTAAATCCTCTTAGAGTAAGGTATTGTATTTGTAGAGGATATTTTTACCTTTTGAAAAATATATGGCTTGTTTCTATTTATTTGCACCACCTTCTCCTTCCTCGATGAACTCTCTAGAATATGAGGTGGTAGTGCATTAGTGCCTTGGATACTGACAAAGTATTGACTTGGGTGGAGAGCCATGATCTTTGATCACTTGGAAAGGGTGATTTCAGTAATTTGTTAGGTTTCGATGTTTTTATCGTTACCTAGAGTGTGATTTATATTCGATTTAGGTGGTTTTGTATCAATATTTTGAAGAGCTATTTTGGTCCTTTTCAATGGTCTCTTGAAGTTTTTAAAATTCTAGGTGAACCATCCTATAAGTTATGTGTTTCTTTGAGTGGATTTGTTGTTGCCCTAGTCCTTAGTTTTTCCAATAGTGTATTTTGAGGGTGGTCTATTAGGATATGGAGGGAGTTGTACTTTTTTGGAATATATTACATCATTTGGTTCTTTACTAATGTACCTTCATGGGTACATATTTAGATTAGGATTATATTAGGAGATAAATAGTTTATTAGAGTAATTTAATAAATGCACAAGTGTTAGAATGTGCAATGATGTAAATGTGCATGTAGTCCACATGTACATGAGTCTTAGGGTTGAGTAAGAGGCAAGGAATCTATCTTCCTATATAAAGGCCTCATTGTGAGTGTTTGAGATGAGGATTTTGGAGTGCATAGGTTAGAGTAGTAGTAGTCACAATGTAGCTCCATTTTGTTAATATGGAGTGGTTGTAAACTCCATTAGAGGAGCATTGTAATTTTCGTGAGCTTTCTTATATGAGCATTTCTAGAGCATTGTATCAAGTTTTCTATCATATTTTCATGCATGTTAAGTTGCCATTATCATAGTTATAACATTGCATGCTTATTTCAATACTTGTGATTGCATTTCCTTTAAGTTTAAGGCTCCAAAAGCTAACAGTGGTATCAAAGCCATGGTGGATCAAAGGAAAACCACAAGTGATCACCATTGCTATTGTTGAGTATTTGCAAACCGGATCAGCCATTGTGTGCCATTGCATGCAAATACCATCACAATAGATTTTTGATAGAAGAAGCTCTAGGTAGAATAATAGGAAGTAGAGAAAGCCACATGATTGATTGATAAGAGTTGGCTAGAGTTTTTCCACAGAGTTGCAAAAACTTGTGAAGACTAGAACTCAACATTGCATCCACTAGATTGGCAATCCAACTAGTGAAGATTATTTTCTATAGAGTCATAGAAATTTTTATTATCATTTCTAATATTTTATTGCAGAAGAAAAAAGATTCAGAAAAATTATTGGGTTACTATCATCTAAGTTTTTCTTGTTGCAGAAAATTAACTCTCAGAAGTTGGGAAGCTTCCTACAATAGATAGAGAAGAACTTCATCTTCATTGCCTGAAATTCGATGTACTTTCCTCGTGCAGGGATTAATTCTTTATTGCAGAAAAATAAATATTGAAGATTTGGAGGCCTAAGGAGAAAGGTCTCATTGAGAGATTTGCAGATTGAAGACTCCTAGTTGAAAGTTTGAGGAGAGATCTAGTGGCCAAGGAAGCCACATTGAAGATTGCAAATCTAGGAAGGAGGTCCTAGAAAGAAGACCCCATTGAAGGAAGAAGAGACTCAAGGAGAAGAGTCCTAGTGAAGATTGGAGATTGGTGATCTCCATTGAAGATTGAAAACTTCACATTGAAGAAGAGGTCCATAGAAGGCCCTATTGAAGAACTTCCATAGTGGAAGATTGAGCATTGAGAAGAACTAACAAAATGTTCTATTGCAGATTTTAGTAGTAGCAGATTCAAGAGATCCTAGAAGAATATCTCACTATGAAACTTCCATAGTTGAAGATTGAAGAGGCCAAGGAAGGTCTCATTGAAGGTTTTGAAGTTGCAAGATTGAGGACCTTGGAGAGGTCTCAAGGAGAAACAAGAAGAAGGCTTGGTGAGCCTCATTGAAGGAGTTCCTAGAAGAACTCATTGGAGAAATTACTACCAAGGGAGAAGCTCGTGATAGCTAAGGAATTGGGACAATTGTCACCATCCGACAACAAGCCCAAAGGAGAAGGTTTGGCAAGAAGATTGTCAAATTTCAAGGTAGTTTGGAATAGATCTCAAGATTATCAGATTGTTTGAGGAGGAGATCTAGTTTGAAGTCAGAATTCAGCAAGAGAAAGGAGATAGAAAAACCACCAAATCTGAGAGATTTGGGGACCATCATTGAAGGGTTCTTGAGTGAACATCTCAGCTGTGATTTGGAGGAGTATCCTACCAAATTTTTGGGATTCAAGGACAACATTTCAGTGAAGGTATTGACTGCTTTACAATCTGAAATTTTTCAGATTTGAGGATAGAAAAAGGCAGCAATTTGGGCAGCGTTAGTAGCTGCTAAAGATCAGATTTCAGAGGTACATTCTGAAGGAGCATTTAAGCCACCAAGTTACAGTATTGGGCAGCATATTAGTGAAGTATTGAAGCTGCAAAAAGGTGAGCAAGAGAGCTATTTTGGACAGCCTAGAAGAGCTGCAATATCATCTACAAAAGGTAGCAAATTTAAGTGACCAAAGTCACTATCATCATCATCATCTACAAGGAAAAATGTATGCAACAAAAGGTGCAAAAGTTCATTAGTTGAGATTTTATATTTGGATTTTTATTAAAGTTATAAAGCACCGGTTTCAAAGTTTCAAGGGTTGCATAGAATAGTATTCATTTCAAGTCTTCAAGATAAGTGCAGAAGTTATAGTCTACAAGGTTCAAACCTGCACATAGAAAACATAATAGAAGTTAGATATATTTCGAGAGAAAGAAACATATCAACATTCTATTGATATCATTCTAAGTAAAAGAAGACCTTACAAGTTTGCATATACAATAGTGCAAATATTAGTGGAAAGCTTGGGTTGCTAAGAGTAAGAATAACCAAGCAGAGAAGGTATTGCCAAAATATAGAAGGCAACATTGGCTTCAAAGCATATCAATCAGTAAAGGAAGTTGAAGCCTACATTTTGACAAGACAAGAGGCTCGGTTTAAAGAGCACAAGGGGGAAATGTCTACATCATTCTACTCTACATTTGCATAGCAGAAAGAACCATTCAAAGGAGTTAAAATTGAAGCTTTCTCAAGGAAAGGAAGATATCATTGGTGTAGTAGCTTCAACAAGCAAGAGAGAGAGTCATCCAAAGGCTCAATATCCAATCATTTGAGGTGTCTAAAGACACCCAACGCAGCGCCAGAGCCACCGGATTCATCACCTACATAGAGAGCAAGGAAGCTATTAGTCATACGAAGGACGTTGAGCATCGAAAAAGCCTTTGGTGAAGGCATCATAGGGATCACAACAAGTCTACCTTCGAGTGATGAAAAAATGAACAACATAAGAGCAATAGTTCTATCCACATAATAGCATTGGGAGCAATACAGTGAGGCACTCAGACCAAGCATCCTTTAGCCCACATAGATTGCACCAAAGAAAACTCACCATTTGACGTGGAAGCAAGTACAAGGTGGAAGGCAAATTTAGCAATCTGAAGAGAAGATACAATGCTAACAACAAGGACATTTTGTAGTTTCAAAGAAGGCTCAATTTTGAAGAAGCACACTTATCATTTGAAGCCACCTCATAGCCTTGCTCGGTGCTCAATCGAAGCGTTAGAAAAGTAACTACAACTACCATAGAAATGGTGGAGAATCATGATCATTCCTCTGTCATAGAAGCGGTTGAAGTAGAGCAAGAATTGCAGAAGACAAGCATCAAAATAATAAGGAGGATAACAGTTGTATAGCCCAAGGGAGTTAGGGCAAAAGAGATAGAAATATTGCACCACGTAGAAGTCATCCCATGCAAGCAAGAAGGAGATCACCACGTCGTTGAGTGCACAACATAAAGGAATATTTAAGCATTGATTTAAAACGAAGAGGATCATTTGAATAATGCTCTCATTGAAGCATTGGTGACAGCACCAAGGAATCAAGTAAGGTTCTTAATGCCACTTGTGGTAGGCATTGGAAGAAGGTGCAGTAGAGACGTTAAGCACCACTTGGCACCATTTACCTTACATTGCAGCATCAGACTCAAGAGAAGGTGCTCACATACGTAGCTCTTGTTTTTAAGTGAAGACAACATTAAGACTAAGGAGAAGAGTCACCATTTTAAAGAGCACATAAGTGGTTAGAGAAGCCAACGAAGAGCACGATTGACAAGGAAGAAAAGCATGACCAACCATTGGAGAAAAGACCAGCATTGATAGTGGAAAATAGTGCACATAAAAGTCTAAGACTTAGCACAAGTTCAAGGTGTATACAATGAGCTCGTGGTTGAAGAAAGGAACGCAGACCAACGTGTTTACGTCAAGGAAAAGTGCACAAGTGAAGTGGAAAACCTACAAGAGCATTTAGAAGTTGATAAGGAGTAGTCAACCATTGTCAATACGAAGCAAACAACATTCATTTCAGTCAACTTGCAAACCCGAATCAAGCATTTGAAAGGTGAGAATTATCCATAGTTATATTGCAAGTTTATTCAGGTTGATATCAACTACACTCTATATTCTAGAGATATTAGTGTTAGGAGTAATAAGGTGTTGAAAGAATCTCTAGAATACTTATTGGTTACATAAAGAAAGAAGTTGAAACTTGAAGCATCTAAACTATTTCTATTGCTTCAAAACATTTGCAAATATTGAAACAAGGAGTCATAAGATTAGTATTTGCAAACATATAAACTTACTAAAACTTCTAAACTTGGGAGAGAAAAGGAATTCTACATCAAAACTTACATATTAGAAGTTTAAGAATTTTCCATAAGCATTGATCAAAGGGAGTGAAGAAATTAAGATATTGCTTGCATCAAAATTATAGTTGGAAGATTGATTTAGAAGGACATAGACAATCCAACTAAAGATATTGAACTCTTATCTTTGAAATTGCATTTCTGAAAGCTTTCTACAAGTGAATACTTAATTGCAAGTGATAGAAGTTAAACATTATTCTAATCACTAGGGAGTCATAAGGTAGCCTACTAGGACCATCATGACATCAAATAAGTTCATTCTTACAGAATCTCAACTACTTAAAGGTCCAAACTATTTCTCATGGAAAAACAAAGTGAAGGCCATCTTGACATTTGAGAAACTCTGGGAAATTACTATAGGAACAAAAACTAAACCAGATTCAGATGATATAGAAATCCAGAAGTTCAAAGAAAGTGATGCTAAGGCATTAATGATAATAACCTTTGCTATCACAGATGAAATACAACCATATATCAGTTCAGCAAGAACATCTACAGAAGCTTGGAAATCCTTAGAGAAAATATTTGAAGGGAAAAACAAAGCTACCATCTTAAACCTTCAAACTCAATTACATTCCTTGAAAATGAACAATGGTGAAAGTATAGAGCTATTTCTAAGGAAGGTAGCAGATATCAAAGGAAAATTATTAACATTAGGAGAAGAAGTTAAGGATAAATTTCTTGTTCAAGTGACCATGAGAGGACTTCCAGATAGTTACAAGCATCTAGTTACCTCCTTACAAATTTTAAGTAAAGATATTTCCTTTGATGAGTTAGTCAATGTTCTCCAAGAATATGAGGTAGAAAATATAGTTAAAGATGAGATGACTAACAATGCTTTGGTGACAAAAGACAATCCATAGGGAAATATGGCATCATCCTCAAAAGGACGAAGACCTTGGAATAACAGATATTGTCAGATATGCAGAAAGAAAGGGCACAACACAAACTACTGCAGATTCAATCCTAAGAATCAGAATCAAGGAAATCAAACATCCTATGGAAATCAACAAAATAGGATATTTCAGCCAAAGCAGTATCAACCTCAAAAGCAACAGTTCCAAAGGACATATTCTTCTCAGAATCAGTACCCTCAACTAGAATATCATGGAGGAAATCATAAAGGACACATTGCCCAAAAGATTCAAGAAGTTGAAGAAATGGAAGAACCTACAGATGAACGTGGAATTAAAGCTCTATCAACAAAGATAGATTCTTATGAAGACACTAACTACTTACTTGAATAGGAAGGAGAATACAAACTTCAGTACCAGATTGCAGATCCATATTGAAGACTAAAGTCTTCAAAAACCAAATAATGTAATACAGGGGGTGTTGGAATATATTACATCATTTGGTTCTTTACTAATGTACCTTCATGGGTACATATTTAGATTAGGATTATATTAGGAGATAAATAGTTTATTAGAGTAATTTAATAAATGCACAAGTGTTAGAATGTGCAATGATGTAAATGTGCATGTAGTCCACATGTACATGAGTCTTAGGGTTGAGTAAGAGGCAAGGAATCTATCTTCCTATATAAAGGCCTCATTGTGAGTGTTTGAAGAGAGGATTTTGGAGTGCATAGGTTAGAGTAGTAGTAGTCACAATGTAGCTCCATTTTGTTAATATGGAGTGGTTGTAAACTCCATTAGAGGAGCATTGTAATTTTCGTGAGCTTTCTTATATGAGCATTTCTAGAGCATTGTATCAAGTTTTCTATCATATTTTCATGCATGTTAAGTTGCCATTATCATAGTTATAACATTGCATGCTTATTTCAATACTTGTGATTGCATTTCCTTTAAGTTTAAGGCTCCAAAAGCTAACATTCTTGAGACAAACACTCTCAAAGTTGATGAGGATGTAATTAATATTATTAAAAAAGAGGTCCTTTGGGATTGCTTACTAAAATTCCATGGATATAATAGGGACCTTTCAAAGCAAATGATCCATTATTGGAAGAATGGGATGGTGAGAGTGGGTGGGATTGAATTCAAGATCTCCATCCCCCTGGTTGCTGATGTGACGGGCCTACCTCTTGATGATGCCTACCACAATAGGGAAAAGTATTCCTTGGCAAGAGAATTGGGATATTTTCTTGGGGAGGATGAAGTTTTATCTAAACTTCAGAATTTCTATCAAAGGAAATCTCTTTAGGCTCCGTGGGACAGGGTTGCATTGGTTATTATGGATTTTTTATGCTAGATGAAAAAAAATATATCCCATGTAGTTATCATGTTATGTTTTTGAACCAAATTCATCATAAAATATTAATGAATATTCTATCATTTCTATTCACTTTTATGGATAAGTCCATGCAAGATATTAGGAAAGGGAATATTACTAATCCAATCCATCAAGGCTGACGTTGATAATTTTTGAATGCATGGCAAAAGTTAAAGGGGTCTTAGGGGAGGTGGTTCCTCATCCAACATTCCTTTAGAAGGAGACCTATGTAGCTATAGAATCCTTGGTGTCATCTCACTCAAAGTCTAGAAACTCTAAGGTGACCGATGAGAACCTGATAAGCCCCCTTATTTTTGAAAAGAAAGTGAAGGATTTTTCATTGAGTTTGGAAGGAGATTTGAATTTGCTTGTGGGAACCAGGGGTTGAGTGGAGAAGGCTATACAATCCAAGTATATTTTCATTAAGAAGGTCAAGTCAGAGAAGAACCTAATTTTAGTGGAGAAATTAGACCCAGAGGACCATGCCCCCTTAAGAAAGCTAAACACACTACGGGGTTTTTTGGTTGTTGGGGTAAGAAATTCTCCAATCCGTTGGTTACACCCAAAGTGCCAAAGTCATTTCTTAATACGATGGTGGATTACCATATTTCTCTAATGGGCACATTGAATGAGGCCATTGCTTGTGTGAAAGAGATTAAAACTATGATGCAATGGATTTAGGAAGCGTTAGGAGCCTCAAATCTAGGATTGTAGGAAGCTGGTGATGGTTCCCCTGAGGAATGAGTCCTCTCTTCTTTGTGGCTCAGCTAGAGTTTTATTGTTGACTCTTTTCTACTCTTACTTCCTATTGGGAGTTTTAGCTTGGCTTGGTTCTAGTCTCTTAGTTTTGGCTCTTCTCAAGATTATGATATTTTAGTCATTTTCAAAATTCTATGATCTTTTGTTAGGTCTGTTATTGGGCTATTGTGTTGGTTGTTAGACAAATAGCTAGTTTGTGGGGTTAATTTGATCTCTGTGGTCCATGAATTTTGTCTTGGATCTACAACGTTCCTTTTTTTGTAAAATGTTTGGGGACCCTTTCAAAACATCTTCTTGTATCTAATGAAAAAAATTATTATTATGTAATGTATTGTAATATGTATGTGACACTTGTGGTGCCTAGAGATATAGGCCCATATGATGTAATCGTTATAAAATATATAACTATTTTTTTAGTAGAAGTTTCTAGCTCGGGTTCCCACTTGCATGTGAAATTGACCCTTGAGCATTAGGGTTAGGGTTGATAGGAGTATTTAAAAAAGTTAGGTCTTAGATGGAAGGTATCAAGTCTTTCATAATGTATTGGCTCTGCTTCTAAGGAAGTTTCCCCATTGAATAGGCCAATTATTTTGTAACTGTGATTTCATTTTGAATATAATAGTTGTTACATTTTCATTTCACATTGTAATATTATTAATTCAACTATAATATTCTATGATTTATTACAATATTCATATGGATGTACTTATTTTTATTGGAAGGTTACTAACAAGTGGTATCAAAGAACTTTCTAGGATTATTTCTACTATAGCTACAACATCTATTGTCCTACCATTTAGTCCCTGTTAGATATAATTTTTTCTTTCCTTTGTTATTTTTTGCTAGATATCCTACAAAAATCCTAGTCAATTTTTTTCTTTGTTAGTGTAATAGATTAGAAACCCTGTGCCATAAATTTTCAAATATCATAGAGTTGTTTGTTAGCTTTTGATGGGAGGTAGTATGACCACAAGATGTAAAATAACTAATCTGAGATGAATGTAAACTAATGGCACAATAATATGCAGGAAAGTAATAATATGAACATCTACAAATAACTAAAAAATATACCAATAATTAAAGTCATGAATATAATACAATGCTATATAATGGAAGACATGAACACTCCATGTACAGATATGAAAGGACTACATCGTACTATACTACCAAACTATAACACACACTCTCTATATTCACTTCCTCTCCTAAAACATTCACTATGAGGTCTTTATATAGGAATATAGATTCCTTGGCCCTTACTCTACCTAGAACTTATGTGCATATGGACTACATGCACATTTACAACTTGCACATTGACACTTGTGCATTTATTACAGTACTTGAATTAACTAAGTAACTTCACTCTAAAGTAAACTCCTACTCTAGCTATGTACCAAAGGTGGTACATTTACATAACCCAAATGATGTAATATACTCTAACTTCATATGAAGGATGCCTTGGATATATTGTCTTTGCCTTTCTAGGATTTGAATAGGCCAGTACTCAATAGGGATCCAATATCTACCAAAATTTGAATTACCGGCATGGTACCGATAGTAATTAGCCACCTTTATCCAATTAGCTCAGTGAAGCTCCTCCATCCAAGGCCTCCAATCGGGAAACTGAGTTATCAAAGGCTTGTGACCATCCCAAGAATCTATCCAAAAATTTGCATGTTGACCATTAAGAATGATCCAAAATAAAATTTTCTTTATCAAATCCTCATCAGTATTAAGAACTGCTAAAATGGGAGAACCTTTGGTAGGAAGTTTATAGTGAACAAGGTCTTCAGGACTTTTGTTCTCAACATATTTAGCATGGAGATTATTGGCCCAAAGAGCATTGGGGTTATGCAACATCCTCCAATATAATTTAGCAGCTAAAGCTTTGTTGTTATTAATTGAAGATCGAAATCCTAACCCCCCTTCACTCTTAGGAAGACATAAAGTATCCCATTTCACCAAGGCCCATTTTCTTTTCTCCTTAGTACCACTCCAAAGGAAACGATGACTGATTTGATCCAATTCTTGAAGAATAGCCTTTGGGATATTCAAAATGAAAGAAACATAAATAGGAATAGCTTGAAGGACTGATTTTACCAAGGTGATTCTACCCCCAAAAGAAAGCCACTTGTTGGTCCATTTTCCAATTTTCTTCTTGACTTTGTCCAACAACCAATTCCAATATTTATTTTTTTGCCTTTGAATATTTATGGGAATACCTAAATAAGTGATTGGAAGAGAGGTCTTCTTATATCTTAATTTATCCAAGACCATGGATTCCTGTCTAGCAGAGTAGTGAAAGAAAAAACTTTAGATTTGTCTTCATTGATCAACTGCCTAGTAGACTTAGAAAAATAGCTAATGATTTGCTTAATATTAGAAGCTTCCTTAACTATAGCTTTATCTAAAAGAGTAGATTCATCCACAAATTGAAGATGAGAGATAGGTCTAGATCCATAAGCAATGGTAAATCCCTCAAGGGTTTTGTTTTCCCTCTTTTTTGTTATAGTCCTACCCAAGCATTTAGCAAGAATGATGAATAAATAAGGGGATAGCGGGTCACCTTGCCTAATACATTTGGAAGCTGGGAAAGATTGAGAAGGCCTGCCATTGATAAGAACTAAGTAGAAAACTGAAGAGATACATCCCATAATCCAATCCATCCAATCCTTAGAGAAATCAAATTGCCTCAAAAATTTGATAAGGAAGTGCCAATCCACTCTGTCATAAGCTTTGGATAAGTCTAACCGAATGAACATGGAAGGAGAATTTTGCATATCAATGGAATGGATGGCTTCCTGAGCAAGAACTATCTCATCTACTATTTCACGTCCTTCCACATAACCCCCTTTCTCTGGGGAAATAATATTATGCAAAAGAGGCTTCAACCTTTCTGCCATGATTTTAGTAATGATTTTGAGAAGAATATTACATAAAGCAATAGGTCTAAAAGTTGAGATATGATCAACCTCTTGAGCTTTTGGAACAAGAGTAATATAAGTTTTATTGATAACCTTAAAAATTTCTTTGTCTTTCCTGGCTTCTTCCACCACCTCTAATAAATCAACATGAAGGATATCCCAGAACTCTTGGTAGAACTCAATAGGAAAACCATCAAGACCTGGGGTTTTCCATTTTTGCATTTTAAAAACTACTTGTTGAAGCTCATTAATAGTAATAGGAGCAGTAAAAATAGAGTTCTCCTCAGAAGTGATAAGAGAAGGGATTGCTTTAAGAACATTATGTTGAGAATCTGAGTCAAGAGGAGTAGCAGCAAAAATATTGGAAAAGTAATCAACAACAATAGAGTTCGTGCCATCCCAAGTATAAACAACATCTCCAGAATATGATTTTAAGGAAGAAATAAAGTTGTGAGATATTTGAGCTAGAAGAGACTTGTGGAAGAAATTTGTGTTTCGATCTCCTTCTTTGAGCCATTGAATTCTAGATTTTTGCTTCCATAAGATTTCTTCTCTTTTTTCCCATTCCTCTAACTGAGTTGTAAGTTTAATTTCATCTGCAATTCTCTTCTCTGTGAGGCCATCTAAATGGATTTTCTTATTCAAATTTTCAAGATGAGCAATAACTTCATGTTTTTTTATGAACATCCCCAAACTCTTTCCAGTTCCAAGTCTTGATTTTGGATTTAATGTATTGCAGTATTTTGGCAAAACATAACATCTTAGTCCCATGCCTAGGTTTACCTTCCTTCCACCATTGTTGCACACGAGGTCTGAAGGAAATGTCTCTAAGCCACATTAATTGAAAATGAAAAGGAGAGAAAATCACATTGGTTTTCCACATTTCCACCATGACTGGCCAATGATCCGAACCAACATTATTAAGAGTCTTCACTTTAGGAATGTGACCATGGATTAAGAAATTTTAAGAGAGCAAACACCTATCCAATCTCTCCATTATACAAGCTAAGCCTTGCCTTCTGTTAGACCAAGTCATAAGGCCATTATTTGGTTGGATATCCAAAAGATGGAGGTTTGCAATATATTCGCTCATGAGGTCAGTGCTTTTGTCCAAATTTCTATTTCCCCCCATTTTCTCATCCAGAGAGAGGATGGTATTGAAATATCCTTCAATAAAGATCCAAGATTTAGGAAAATGAGAGATAATATGAGTAATATCCTTCCACTGTCTTCTTTTTTCCTCCAAAGAAATCGGAGCATAAACAGTAATGCAAAGAATAATCTGGTTGGAATGTATACTTTGAATAACTATAGCCAACAAACCCCAACTGCCAATCATATGGTGAATAACTACCTCTTTTGGGTCCCAAATACAAGCAATGCTACCCAAAGTCCCTTAGGAACTGAGGGAAACCACTTTTCCAGCTGGCCAAATTTTACTGGCAATTAAGTCCATATCCTCCATTGACATATTTGTTTCTTGAAGGAAAACAAGATGTGGATGATTTATCCGAATAATTCTTCTAATTTCATTTTGTTTTGAAAGAATCCCTTTGAGTCCTCTAATATTCCAAGTGATGATCTTCATTAATACCAGGGCTAAAAAAGTTGGGAAGGGCATTAATATTACCTTCCTCTACAAGCTTTTCACCTTCTTTTACCATATGATATTGATTGGTCTTATGACCTACTTTTTTATTAGAATCCATATTCAATTTTTTTTCCCTATTTCTTGACTTATTCCAATTGAATCTGAGATGGCTTCTAACCTTGAAAAATGCTCGTACATAGCCAAAATTCTACTAGATGGTTCAACGGAGTTTATATTGGGACTTGCATTATTTGAAGTTTTGATATTTGAAATATTGTTTTTCTTGTGTAAATTTTCTCCTTTTTTTTTTTCTATTGAAAACCTTTGATTTTTTGGTTTGTCTTTGAGTTCTTCACTTCATATTTAAATTGTGTTTCTAAGATTTCAGTTTCCATTATTTCCTCTTCCTCATTTGGGACATCATTTGTGGAAAGGATTTCAAACATATTGGTAGATGAATTTGATTGATCCTTCATAATTGGTTTTTCTAAGTGTTCTTCTTCTTAGGTATTTGGAAACCTGCTGAGTTTATATCTTCTTTCTTTTGATCAGGAATTTTATTTGGGCAAGCACTGGCTAAATGACCATATTCATGATAAATTATACAATGAAAAGGAATGTTCTCATAGTCCACTACTTGCTCCCAAGTGTCTTCCCCAAATTGTAATGTGATATTTTTAGGTAGGGATTTGTCAAAATACATTAAAACACAAATATGAGCATAAATAATATGTTCAAAATTTTGAGTACAATCAGTAGTCATCATAAAAGTTCCTAAAGAGTTTCTAATTGAAGAAAAAATAGTAGGATTCCAAAATTCAATAGGGAGGCCAAAGAGTCTAATCCACACGAGAGCTATAGAAGGCATCTCTTCTTCAGATTTAAATTTAGTATGCCAGGGCTTCAAGAAAAGCCCTGCCCTTCTAAAAAACCAAGGACCCCCTTGAAAATTTTTCTCTCTATCTTCATTATTAGCAAATAAAACAAGAAAATAACCATTTGGATAAATAGAGATTTGTAACTCACCTTTATTTTTCCAGCTTTTTGCAGCCTAGACTTTGAAAGTAGATAGCTCGGACGAAAACCCACGAACCGACAAATTAGTCCTATTTTTTCCAAATCTTCAATGCCAGTCTGAATGTTACCCATATCAAGCTTAACAATAGGAGTTCCATCAACTACTTTAAGACATCCTGACTCCATTTTCTTGGGATCAATATTAGGCATTCTTAGAGGTTTATGGGAAGCCCTAATATTGATATTAGCATTGGGCTGAGGCTGTCCACCATGAAGGACATCCCTAAAATTCATTTTTGGGACCGAGTCTTTGAAATTCTTACCCTTGACAGGGGTTTTCACAATAGAATTATTTTGTGGGTGCACCTTAGCACCGGATTCACATTAGATATGAGCCATTTTTTGATCAACTGCTTGAAACTTGTTTCGTGATATATTTAATACTTGCCCTAGACGTCTTGGAAAGGTATGGTTTTCACTTTTCTTTTGTGTAGCAAATTGGAAGCCGTTGTCACTCAAGTTCACAGTATGATCTATTGAAAGACAAATTTCTAACCCATCTTGTATCCCCTGCAACATTTCCTGCTAAAATATTAAACATAAACCACAAAAATATTGGCCACTAGGGCTCGTAGGCCCTAAAAACCAACCTCTGACTTGCACTCAACCCAGATGAAACCCTCACATAGCAGCTTGCCAAATATATCGTTCACACATAGGGATGCACTAGGATCTATGTTGCTCCAAATGATATGAAACTTTGTGGAGATGTTCTAGGGTTTTTCAGGCATCTACCCTAAAAATTTTAGCTCAATCCGAGTCCGGATGAGTGAGATATGACCAAAACAAGTTTGAAAGTTTGGGAAGTCCTACGAAAAATGTCTAATCAATTTTGAACATCATTCCTCGATGGTGTAGTATACCTTATAACTCCCTAATTTGGAATATTAGAAAACAATAATATTTGCAATAATAGAATTTAAATTTTACAAGTAGAAACCCTTATAACTCCTATGGTTTTTTAATTTCAAATATTAAACTATTTTTTTAAGCAAAAAACCCCTTGCGGGGCACCTTGGTATGAGAGACCATGAACAAGGGGTTATACACCGTCAAAGTCACCCGGGAGTCACACCCGACCCTGCCCGCACCAACATTATCAATTGGATTTTGGATACCCAATTCAGATTTTTGGTAGGGTGGAGATTCGAACCTGGGACCTCCCTTGGAGGATTGCCCTCCCCTCTCCAACTCACCTACAACACCTGGGTAGCAAATATTAAACTATTAAGTATATAAATATCCTTTACTTTTGCTTTCAAATGTATGGTTGATTTTGCTATTATTTCCAAGGTAAATAATAGAATAGTTTCAACCTTATATTATACTCCTTATACCTCCTTAATGAAAGCAATTTGATTAAGGTAAAACCCTTACCTTTATAATTTGCTAGCTCCTAAGTAATGAACGTTGGACTCTATCTTACTATGCACTGCTCTCCTTCAATGGCAGACGTATGACAATGGCAGTCATTCTTTAATGCTACTTTGACCCTTTTTAGTAACCTTGACCTTGGTACTTTAATGCAGTCTACTCCTCTTCCACTGCGTATGGATACTCTTTTCAGCTAACTGTGGATACACTATTATCCTCATTGAGTTTAGGTGCTTTAAATAGCATGGACATCTCTTGATATTGGACAAGTGTCACTCAAGAGTTACATTAGGTTTCTTCAATGCTTAATCCTCCTTGTAATATGTTGATGCTCTTGAAACTTGGTGTATTCATTGCTTGGATGTGAGGATGGAAGATAGATGTTATAGTCTCTTCAAATATTGGTTAATGAGTATTCAAAACTCTCAATTGAGGATGGAAGATAGATGTTATAGTCTCTTCGAATGTTGGTCAATGAGTCTTCAACACTCTCAATTTGCTGAAATGATTATTACACCTTTCACTCCTTCAAAATATGCCTTTAAAGATTTAAATATGAGTGTTATGACTATTCATATTCTCTTCCCCTGCACAAGTGTTATGTAATGCTCTCTTTTGATATGCAAAGTGTCACTTGCATGTGAGAACGTCTTCAATGTCTGTATTTCATCTCCAATGGGTGTAATCTATGCAATCTTAGCTTTAACACTTTTCTCCTTCTTGCAAATGAGTGCAAGCTTGTGCATTTTACAGCAAATGATGACTGTATTCTCCTCAAGGTTGGCTCCAACTATGGCATTTATAGGATGCTCCAACACTGCCCTCTTGGTAAATGATATGGCTTCAATCGATGGTTGCTTTGATCGCTTCTTTCCTAGCTAGAGATTAGTCTCCAATCGATGATAGATTTTGATAGCTTTTATTGGTAGTTTGTCCACATGATTAGTTGGGTAATGTATTCCTTGTTAACCTCTTGATTATACATAATTTATGCCTAGTTAACCTTAGACCTATCTACCTTATAGTGAGTGCTATGCCTCCCTTTATGTGCTATAGGCTCTTATTATGTAGGCATTTATGTGGTGCTTATATACAACTTCGAACACCAACTTATGAGCCTTTGATGGCTTGATTTATCTACCCCCTTTATGTCGATGTTGCGGTCACTTGATGGCTATATAATGCTGGCTGATGTAATACCTTTGAATAACAATAACTTTTGTCCTTCTATTGTTTTTTAAAGGACAAGAATGGTGCTCATTTCTCACTATAAATATTAGATGTAATAGTTAAGATTTTGTACCTTAACTTACACCAAGTTTTGGATTGAAAGTCTCATTTTCCAAGCTCTCTAACTTTTTTGGTAAGGTAACTTCTTGAGAGCAAATGTTGCCTTCCTTACTAGACAACACTAACCTCTAATTTTTGCACTTGGATAACTTAGTAAGAATGAATCCAAGTATGCAACTAATGTGCTATTCAAGAGGTTTAACTTCACACTATTGTTTACTTTAACTAAAGTATAGTGAAGTAATAATGAACTCTCAAGGTAACTCAAAGTATGCACTAATTTTCATTGTAACTTAAAATACTTAGTGCACCTTGAATCTCTATAACTTGATGTATTCAGTGCATCTTAAAAAACATTTTAAGAACAACTAGTATAGTGCAATATTGATTTCACCTTATTACTCCTTCAAATGAACCTTAAATCATGCACTAGTAATTGCTCCTAAATGCACTATAATTTTTGTAACTTAATATAGTATTATTTGTTGTAATTGAATAATAGGAAGATGATCTAACTCCTATTTTAATGTGTAGGTATAAACCTTAAAAAAAATTCCTTCTACACTTCTTTTTGAAGACTTTAAAATGAATCCACTCCTTGCAAATTTCACTTAATATGGTGCTTAATGAATCTCTAAATAAACCGTAGTTTAAAGTTCAACTAATGAATATTTTGCACCCAAGTTGCTTACCTTTAATAACTCTTGAGGATGGTGGATTTTTTGGTGATTTGATTCACCAAATTGCTGCCCTTGACTTGATGATCTTGCATCTCTTCTTGGATGTCTCCAACAACTCCTTAAATCAACAATTAATAACTTTGTAACTCCTCTATATTGCTACTTGAAACTGTAGTATGGTGGTTTTTATTCTCCTTCAGAATGCTCTCTATAGATCTGAAGTTTTGTAGCTAGTATTGTTGTCCTAATTGTTGCTCTCTCACAGTTGAATTTTGCATTAAAATATTATCCTTGAAACTCAAAAATATGGTAGGGACTTCCTCCAAATCATAGTTGAATATTTTTCAAGAACCCTTCAATATTTTTTTTGAAGATTCAACAAATCCCTATCTTTGAATAAGCCTTCTAGCCTTTAATGGTAATCTTCAAACCTTTCAGGTTTGGTAGTAAATTTAGGCTCCTATATCGTACTGTAGCACCCTAAAATTGTTGCAATGAAACCTTAATAATTACAATTACTCTAGTAAATAATTCAAATTCAAATTTTAACCTCCCAAACCACTCCCAAATCGTCGCTTAATTCGTTTCCTCATTTCCCATACCATTTTTAGAGTTTGTTTTGACCGTTTGACGATATCGTCGCCGATCAGACGATATCGCCTTAGATCGGATGATTTCGTCTGGGCTAGGACGTCTAGACGATCTTGTCCCAAAACTAATTTTTCATAATTAGTCTCTGTTCCAACGACATCTCTAATCTGGGTAGAAGCGTGTCTGCGCCGTTAGAGACCCTCCCCATTGGAGATCTCCCAAATAGGGATGATCTCCAACCTCCTAACCTCCCTCCTAAGCCTATTTAATCCTAAGCCCTCCCCTTAGCATCCCCTTGGCTGAAATTCCCTGTAACTCGAGTTCTATACACACTAGACATCCTAAATTACTATTTGCACTTGTTCTATCCAAATTTTGTTGTAGGTACCTTAGTATTTTTTAGCCGGAGCAAGCTTACATCGTCGCAGATGATCCTGTTCAGATCGAAGGTGATCCTGTCGAATCAGAGATGATTTTGACTATAGTTCACATTGGGGGAAATCAGTGCCCAGAGTTTGCATTTTCTCCACTCTTTTCTGTTGTATTATTCTGCATTTAGTTAAATCTAAGTTTATTTCTTATTACTTTGCATTTTGGAGTTCACCCATGTAGCTTTAAATGCATAATTAAGTCACCAATTGTCATTAAGTCATTGTAGTACACTCGTATTTTGTTTATTATCATCATTTTAATGTTATTCCTATTATTCTACATCATTGCCCTCTGTTAGAATAGTTGCATTTTCTGCATTTTGTGTCTACTTCTTTGATTGCAGGTCTCTGATGAATTCGTTTGATGAATTCATCAAATCTCAGACGATCTTGTCTGATAGCAGACGATCCTATCAAATCAGAGGCGATCCTGACTGCTTCAAGAATCAGAATCTTCATCAGACATCCGAATCAGGTATGGCTCTATAATTTAGCCCTTTTTCTCTATTTTTTGTCCTAATTTGTTCTTCTGTATTCATTTAATCTGCATCTTCATATAGAGCAATTTAGATTCATTTGGCCAAACCTAGGACTTGAATGATTAAAGATAAAACTGAACACATTAAACACATTCCCAACCTAGGCGTGGAAACTGCCATTCAAACGTTTCCTGGTGAACCCACCATCCATTGAAAAATCACCATAATACACCTTCCCCAAGAGGCGGGACCTTCGCAAGGCCTCTCAGTCCGAGGTACCATGCCATCCTTTTCCCATCCTCCTTTCGAGCACGGATCCTATAGCCTGAAGGTAAGGATGCAAAAAATTTGGAGCGATACATTTTGGTGAACCCGACGTGAATACATTTTAAACCTTTTGAAAAAAATAAAAATAAAACAACCAAAACATAGATGCATTTCAAATCATTTAAAATTAATAAGTTGCATATCATGTTTAGATGGTAGCTCCTAAGAAAATATTAGCAGTTACTATAAATGTTGAAAACCAATTGGCAGCCATAGAAATCAATTCTATGCTTAGTGTGCCTGAAACAGATAGAAATCAACTTTTGTGGGACGAACTTGATAGAAGACTTAGTGTCATTTCATCTAGGTCAACAAAACTTAAACAAATCAAGAGGCTTGTCCTAGATAGAATCCTGGATCCTCATCAACTCGTCTTTTATCATGAACTTCAGAGAGCCTGCCATAGATGGTTAGCTTATAGGAGAGCTCTTGTGTCTTCAAAATTTTTCACTTTCGAGGAATACCTCAAGAACATAGCTATGGTACGCAAATTTCTAGTTCATATAGAATCCCAAGAAACTGATCTTATGATTAGAAGAAGATGGAACAACACTCCTAGAGCTATGTTGTATCGTGAATATTGTCGTGAGAATTATTATTATCAACCAGAATTTGAAATACATGGTATTTCTATAGCCCTTTTCATTAAATTTTTGAAGGAAAATTTTCAATTTGAAGAAGAACACTTCATGACTCCTGAAGAACTCGAGCCCATTAATGATATTTATAAATTGTTTATAGAAAACTAGATCATTACTTTCAGTATTATTTCTTGCATTTATTGTGTTGTTTGTTATCTTTACAATATTATTACAAAAACAAGACAAAAACTAAAAAAACATAACAAAAACTTAAACATTTCATTTTAAATATTGTAGTAGGTATATAATTAATATATACCTCTTAAGCTATTTGCATATATATATATATATATATATATATATATATATATATATATATATTATATATTTGCTGAAATCTAAATTAAGCACAATGCCTAAACTTAGGAATGGTAAACAAACCGAAGGAGAAGAAGAAGATTGGTTAGAAGATAAAACTAGAGACCCAAATGTCCTTCCTGAAGATCCAATTCCGGAAGGAGAAACTCTAGATCAACCAGAAGATGACCTAGGTGAAGACAATGAACAAGAAGAAAATGTTAAAGAGGATGGATCCTCATCCCCTAGAGTAGCTCTAGATGGAACTATTGCTTTTGACAACTTAGATCATTTCTGGAAATTTTTCAATAATAACATTGGTGCTCTTAATATGGCAGTTCGTATTGATAAAGGGCAAATTAGTGACACTCAAGAAGCCATGGAACATATGTTTGATGTGCACACTAATCCCTTGTCTTTCATTGATCAAGAAAGTGATAAGGCTAGACCATCCAATAGAGATATGGTCACTATGATTCAGAACATGCCAAAACAACAGGTTACCCAACCTCCTAAGGAACCTATTATTCAGCCTAAAATCATTCCCACACAAAAGAAAACTTCCTTCACTGCTTTACTTTGCCAAACTATTGATCAATATGCTTCAAGTAAACAAAAATCTAAAGTGAAGCCAAACACCAATTTTCAACAATCTAGAATACAACATAATACAACTTCAAAATTCCTTCATAACACCTTTCCTACCAAAAATTTACACAATAGCAACATAGCATCTAATCTTCATGTCCCTCCATCATATGCTCACAAATCCTATATCAATGCCCTACCGAACCAATATGGTGGGCAAACTAGTAATCTGGAAGCCATGGTGAAATAGTTAGCTTCGCGTATGGACCAGATAGATCCTTACCGTCCCTCGTACAATTATCAAGAGATATGTAGTCAACCTTTGGATCCCATAGTTGTAGCACAACCATACCCTAAGCATTTTCCCATGCCCATCTTGCCTATATATAAAGGAACCGAAGATCCCATAGAGCATCTTCGCATGTTTAGGATAGCATGTCATGATATATCACATGATGACTTGCTATTACTAAAAATGTTCTCAAAATGTTTAGGTGGAATGGCATTAGAGTGGTACTATCAATTGCCCACTCATTCTTTGAGAAACTTTGAAGAAATAGCTGAATCTTTTGTCCATCAATTTAGTGCCTACATCGAGAGGCATGTAACCATTAAAGATTTATACAACTTAAAACAAGACAAGGATGAATGTTTTGCCGATTTCTTAGCTAGATGGAGGCAGTTGATAGGAAAACTGCACTTTGTGCTACCTTATAGGGAAATGTTGGACATTTTTATTAATAATTTACAAGAACAAATATCTTATGAGCTATCAACTGCTACTTTAACTACCTTCGATTAGGCTATAGATTTAGATCGAAGAGTAGAAGATGCCCTCATTAGGAGAGGCCAACTTAGGAAGAAGGATGATGAGAAAACATCTAGAAATCAGTATAAAAATAAACAAGTTGTAGGTGACGGAGTCACTAACAGCAGAAATGTTGCTAATATCAATGCAACGAAAACAACAAAAAAATTTATATTGAAACCGCCTGATAAGCCTCCTCGAGAATTTACTAGATTGAATCAACCATTATCAACTATTTTACCTCAATTACTCGAAAGAGGTTTGATTCAATTACCACTATCCGGGAACTCGATCCAATCCTATCCGGAACCCGATCCAACTATACCCGGATATAGAGCTGACTTACACCGTGATTTCCATAGAGGACCTGGACACTCTACCAATGCTTGTAAAAGGTTGAAACATAAAATATAGGATCTGATTGATAATAATGAAATGGAGGTGCAAGCCTTCCAACCTAAACAAAATGCTCCTAATAATCCTCAAAAGAACATTCCCCAAAATCAAAATCAAAATGCTAATCAATCATTAGACATATTTCAACACCCTTTACCAAGACATGGTAAAGAGGTGGCCAATCAAATCAAACATCATAATGTTCCTCCTCCTACCCAATATGTAGGGACCATTAGTGGACATTTACTTAATCATGATCCTCAAATATTTGACACAACTTTATCCATGGTTACGACCAGGCCCCTACATAATATTCAAACTCCAGATCCTAGTGATATAGAATCAAATACTAAAAGTGAAATAGACATCACTTCAAACCAATCAAATAGTTCTAAAAATGAATCAGATCCTATTCAACCCATCATAGATGCTATGGTCCCAGAAGAACCATTTCCTAGAAGAGTTACTACTCGACCCTCTTCTAATCAATTCCTCCCAAATGAACAAGCCATAAATGCTCAACCGAGACCGCAGGTCTTCAATATAACATTGTAGGCACCATTGGAGTCGTTACCCGACAACAGGCTCAAAATTCTCAACAAGAACTAAACCAGAATGATGGATCGGCTCCATTTGTTTTGAAAAATCCCAATAAAGGGAATCATGCTTCTAATGTTCAACCTAAACCCCCTTACAATATTAATGAGCAATTATCCAATACTACAACCAGAATTTCCCTTTTGGATTTATTAAGATCTTCTCCTACCCATAGGGATGAGTTGATGCTTACATTAAGCCAAATTATGGTACCTCAAAACATTCAACCTGAAGCCATGGCCAATACTATCATCACTAGAGAAGTTGATTGTATTGACTTTCGGGATAAAGATATCCCACAACACAGTTTACATAAGGATAATCCCTTATATATTACTGCTCTAATTGGAGATGTAGCTGTTAAACAAGTCTTGATTGATAATGGTTCATCTCTAAACATTTGTACTTTTGACTTCTACCAATGATTTGGCTTTAGAAGTGATGAAATGAAGAAAAATGACATGATTATCAAAGCTTTCAATGATGAAACACAAGAAACGTGTGGAGTTATTACCATCCCATTGCAAGTTGGTCCTAGAACCCTAGATACAACCATGTTTATTGTACATTGCCCTGCATCGTACAATATACTCTTGGGTCATCCTTGGATCAATGCAATGCGGGCTGTCCCATCAAATTTACACCAATGTGTTAAATTCGAATTTAAAAATCAGTTGGTCACTATCCACGATGATCCTAGACCCTTTGATATGTGTGCTTTGGCAGAACCTGTTGGAGTGCAATTTTGCCCTACTCTGTCATCCACACATCCTAATTCTTATTTTTCATCTAAAACTGTGAAACACACACCCATAGCTTCACCTATTTCCCCTCCATTAATTTCATCCTCATATATAGATCAACAATCTTCTAAACAACCCACTCTAGAACCTCAAAAAGATCTTCAATCTACAACCAATCTTTCATGTTCTATCCCTATAATTTCAAAACCTATAGACCCATCTCTTAACATTTCCACATTATCAACATCTATCATACCTTCCACATCTAAAGATATAGGGAATGATCCTTCTACATCTTATGCTCTTTCTGATGAACTTTTACCGTATTTATCCACAATCTTAATATCAGAAAAAACAAATGCTTTCATGCAAGATTCAATTCTTTTAAATAACTTGCCGCCATCTCCTCGTACTTTGGGCCTCCCACAACCTATGGGAAGTCATTACCAAGTCGGGAGTTGTGCCTTCATTTATAAAGGATATGACTGGGGAAGAATCCATTAGAATATCAAAACTCATCATGAGGGATATGCTCGATGTTATTTTACCAATGAATATATTAAAGCTAAACCCATAATGCTTAAAATGGGATATAAAGGGAAAGGCTTGGGACCTTTCCAAAATGGCATGAAAGAACCTTTCGAGGTAGAACCGTGGCTTGCCTGCTGTGGTGTGGGCCTATTTCCTAGTAAGGGTCAACCCTTTCCTTTTCAATATGACGATCAACTCATATGTTATCAAGATTATTTGGATAGGCGTGATGATTTGCCTCTAAAAAATCAGCCATTTACATGTAACATGCTATCCATAGCTTACCTTGAAATGATTGTTGACTCCGATGAGGAGTTGGAAGGAGATATCTTCCACGATGTCTCCATTGAAGAGATGTTACACAATGGATTTTATTTTGATGGTTCTATACCAACTATAGCCCAACTTGAGGCCACGACTCCTCAAGATGAATTATCCAACTTAACCTTACAAGAATTACAATAATTGGGTGTTTCACCCGCCCCACCTAACTTTGAAAGAGATCTACACATGGAGGTAGAAAATGTCATTAAAATTAATATTGGAACTAAGGATAGTCCTCACATAATCAATATTGGATTAGAATTAAGTCAAGAAAAACAAGAGCAATACATTGCATTCCTTAAAGAGTATGAAGATGTCTTCGCTTGGACATATGAAGATATGCCAGGTCTAGACCCTTTTGTAGTCATGCATCATCTAGTAGTCCATCCGGATGCTAAACTTGTTAAACAAAAACTTCAAAAAATGCATCCCAAAGTGGCTTTGCTAGTCAAAGGGGAGTTAGAAAAACTCCTGAATGTTGTTTTTATACAAGTTATTGATTATGCTGAATGGATCTCAAATGTAGTTCCAGTTACCAAGAAAGAAGCCACCAAAGTTAGGGTTTGCACAGATTTTAGAGATATTAATGTTGCATGCCCTAAAGATGATTTTCCTCTTCCAAACATGGATCAAATCATTGACTTTATTGCCAGGAGTGGGATGATGTCCTTAATGGATGGATTCTCCGGTTATAATCAGATCAGGATAGCTCCTGAAGATCGGGCTAAAACAGCCTTTATTACCCCCCTGGGGTACCTTTTGTTGGAAAGTGATGCCATTTGGCTTAAAGAACGTAGGTGCAACCTATCAACGAGCTATGACTTATATTTTTTATGATATGATGCATGATATCCTACATGATTATGTAGATGATATTATAGCTCGCTCTATTAATGAAGATAATCATTTAGATGATTTGAGAAAAGTTTTTAATCGATTACGAGAATATCTTATTCGATTAAATCCAGCCAAATGCATATTCGGAGTTAAGTCCGGTAAACTATTAGGGGTTTTAGTTTCTTTACGTGGTATCAAAATCGACCCTCTCAAGATTGCGGCCATCACTGATATGCCCGCACCTACTAATATATCTGAGTTATGAAGTTTACAAGGTAAGCTTCAAGCCATCCGTCGCTTCATCGATAAGCTAGCGGACAAAACCGGTCCCTTTCTTAAACTTCTTAAGAAGGATGTCCCTTTTAATTGGGATGACGAATGTAGAGAAGCTTTTGAACTTCTCAAACAATACCTCCTTAACCCACCTGTGCTTTCACCGCCTAGACCTGATCCCCCATTTCTCCTGTATATTTTAGCTTCAGATTTTGCCTTAGGAGCTATGTTAGCTAAACTTGATGATGCGAAGAGAGAACGTGCTAATTATTATATTAGCCGAACCTTCATCAGTTATGAAACCCGCTACATAGCATTAGAGAAACTATGTCTAGCAGTTGTGTTTGCTACACAAAATTTACGCCATTATATGCTTAGTCAAAAAAATTATGTCATTGCTAAATATGATCCCTTAAGGTATCTCATGAGTAGACCTTATTTATCGGGTCGCACAGCCAAGTGGGTTCTTGCTCTAAGCGAGTTTGATATCACATTCATAGGATGAAAGTCTGTTAAGGGTCAAATCATAGCAGATCAATTAGCTGCTGCACCCTTAGAGTCTACCCATCCCCTCATCATTGAGTTTCTTGATGAATGCCTTCAATTAGAGGCAAACCATATTGAACAATGGTCCTTATACTTTGATGGAGCCCGATGCATGAGTGGGGCTAGTGCGGGTATTATTTTAATATCCTCTGTCCTTCAAATTAACATTTGCTTGCACCAACAATACTGCTGAATATGAAGCTCTAATCCTTGGATTACGAGCTACCTTGGCGCTAAAAATTAAACATCTGTTAGTTTTTGGTGACTCTCAACTTGTTATAAACCAAATTAATGAAGTTTATCAGACCAGAGATGATAAAATGCACCCATATAAAGCCTATGTTTTACAATTAATGTCTCTATTTGATCAAGTTACCTTGGAAGCTATTCCTCGAACTTGCAACCATGCAGCTGATGCTATGGCCGCAGCTGCATCTCTCCTGCCATTGGAGTTAGATGACGAATATGCCACTATCATTATTCATCGACTCCAAGAACCCGCTTAAAATAAGTCATGCTTAGAACCTTTGGATGTGTTTCTAATCAATGAAACTACTCCTGAACCTTGGTATACGGATATATTTGATTTTCTCCAAAATGGGACTTTCCCTGCCAATTCTAATAGAAACCAATGTTGGTTATTACGTAGATGAGCAAGTCGATTTGTAATAATTGGCAATACTTTATATAGGAGATCTTTTGAAGATATCCTATTAAGATGTTTGAATCTAGAAGAATCCAAATCAGCCTTGAGTGAAGCCCACGATGGATCTTGTGGAGGACACTTCAGTGGTAGTGTCATTGCTAAAAAGCTCCTTAGGATAGGATACTTTTGGCCTACCATGGAGAATGATGCACATGATTATGTGCTCCATTGCGACAAGTGCCGAAACATGCTGACCTTGTCCATGCGCCTACACAAGAACTACAAGCTATTTCATCTCCTTGGCCCTTTTCAAAATGGGGTTTAGATATTATTGGCAAAATCAATCTTGTGTCATCTGATGGACACAAATTCATCATAACCGCCACTAAGTATTTCACGAAGTGGGTTGAAGCTATGCCTTTAGCTTCTTGCACCGGCACACAAGTCTCTAAATTTATTTTTAATCAAATCATTTGTAGGTTTGGAATTCCTGCAAATCTCATCTCTGATAATGGAACTTGTTTCAAAAATAAAGATGTTAAAAAATTATGCCAAAAATATAAGATTCAACATCGCTGGTCCACTCCCTATTATCCTCAAGGTAATGGTCAAGCAAAAGCATCTAACAAAACCTTAATCAAAATTCTCAAAATATTAGTCAATAAAATCGGTCGCGACTCGACACATTCGATTATATCCAGCCTTGTGGGCCTATCGAACTAGTGTTCGAACCCCCACTGGAACTTCACCTTTTGTTTTGGTTTATGGTGCTGAAGTCGTTTTTCTCTTTGAATTGGAAGTTCCTTCTTTGGCTCTACTACTTCAAGATACCGAAGTAGGAGATGAATATCGACTGTGCAGACTCAGTCACTGGAACTCCTAGATGAAAAATGCATCAATGCTTTGGAGCATCTCCGTGCCTACCAAAACAAGCTTAAAATATCATATGCTAAAAAAGTTTGTCATTGATCCTTTGAGATCGATGACCTTGTTTTAAAAGAAAATAAAAAAAATACTAATGCAACTAAGGACCTTAAAGGTAAATTTGAGCCCAACTGGCTTGGACCATACATTATCACTGCTAAATTTGAATCGGGAGCATAAAAATTATCTACCTTAGATGGTAAAGAACTTAAAGAACCCATGAACATTTTGCATCTTAAACGTTACTATGTATAAATTTGGTCATTTCATCCTTGTATATATTTGTTTAAAATATTTCAAAATCACTATCTTGTATTTCTTTCAATTTATAAATTCAAAAACACCAAAAACATTCATAATCATCAAAATATTCAAAACTACTTGTTGTATTTATTTATGGCACTTTGTTAATTCTTTCAAAAACAAAAAAATAATAATGATAAAAAATAAAAAACAACAATATTCTTGACTCTTTCGAAACCAAAAAAACATAAAGAAGAAAGAGAGAGTCAACATTCTCAAAACTTCTCAAAAAGTATTTATATATATATTCTTACAAATATTGTAGTTATATGTTTCAAATTATTTTGGATAAATTAGCATTTATTTGGAATCCCTCACTTTCACAAACACAAAAATAAATATCTTGATTTTATCTGGCATGATTACTAATCTCTCTTATATCAAAGTCCACAAAATTAAATTAAATAAAGTTTGAGCACAGAGAATTGATCTTGTTATTTACTTAAACCAAGCACATCCTTTCACAATAAAATGATTATATTTGTAATTTCCATGCTATGCTACATAGTAGAAGTGGTTTCTTGAGCGAAAAGTTTCCCCTGCTATCCTATCATGCACATGGTCTAGAATCTTTGAGAATTGGCAAAAGGACAAGCTCACCCCTACCCAAAATAAAAATCCCTTGCTCTATAGCTAATCCGAGCAAGTATCCCTAGCATAGAACAAAAAGAAAAAGCAAAGTTCAAGAAAAAGAGAAAAGGAAAAATATTATTTTATATCATTACAGCATTATCAAGCAAAAATACAAAAGAAATACAAAAAAAAAAAGCAAAAGAAAGCAAAAGCAAAAAGCAATCAAATCCCTTTCCCTACCCTTTGAAAAGAAAAGAAGGGTTGATGAGCTTGAATCCCTGGAATTCTCAATTATTCGAAAACTGTGAGGTAAGCCCCATAATAGGTGGTTTGTGCCCAACCCGCTTGGCCTTGGGTAACTCCTAGCGTGGCGATATGTCTGTCACATTAGCGACCTTCTTTTGTACAGACCTATGTCTACTTATGGATTAGCTAGCTCTTGATAATCCGACTTACATAGTAGTCTAGTATGGTTATATGCATCTACATCATGGTTAATGAACACTTATTTGGTTCATTCAAATCACTTGTATCATATTATCTTGCTCAAAACCGGTAAATGAACATAGCAATTGCAAACACATTTTGTATTTGAGAGATTTTGTGTATCATTATGATAAATCAAGATTGGAAATGAATTCACATATGCACATGGGATTCCTTATAAATCTAAATTTTGTCTTTAAGATACTTTGAAATATTTTTTTGCAAATTGTTTGGAATAAATTCATTTTCTTCTTTAAAGTATAGTTGTTTAGTATAAAGACAACTACATGCATAATCAAAAAGATCAAAATTTCTTTCAAACCATACAATAAACACACACACACACACACACACACACACACACACACACACACACACATATATATATATATATATATATATATATATATATATATATATATATATATATATATTATCGACTTTCGCGACGATGGTATAGTTCTAAAACCAAAATTGGAATTTTATGCCTAGCGCAAGTCCTCATCTTCATATTTTTTATTTAATAAAAATCAACTATGCAATAAAACTATCTCTTTTTGGATTTTGCGATGATGGTATAAGTCTATACCTACATATTCTATGCCTAGCATAAACCATTGTAACAATTTTTATTCCCCATTTATTTAAAAATCATGAAAACCATATGACTTAAATCATTCTATTATACAATTATGTTTTAAAAAAAAAAGCATGCACATTATCATTATTTCATGTCATTATGTCAACCTTCAATTTTGCAATGATGGTATAATTCCTAGGGAATTATCCAAAAATTTTATCACTTATGCCTAGCAAAAATCATTTTAACATTATTTCATGCATACTATTTTTATGAAAACTCTAAAAACAAACCATCATCATCATCATTTGCACCATTGCACCAAAGTCTTAAGACAACCTCTTAAGCACTCTTTTACTTTTAACAATATTTCTATACTGGGATTAGCTTGACGACCGAGTGAGCGATGACTCCATGAAATGGTCTATAATAGCGACAATGTCCTTTGAAATTATTGTTAGAAGTATCTTTTTATTTTTTATCATCATCACATCACAAACAACCAATTTGTTACACCAGATTATTTCATTTAAAATCTTACAACATGACATCAAAATTATAATATTTCAAAAATGACATAATTACATGAATCCTCAATCCAATCATCAAATCAATCAATCAAACATAAAAGCATCATAAAAATACATAAGACACAACTATGTCTCAATATGTACAGTGCAGTGCAATAGTCTAGCCTCGAGAACCCCTCGAGCTCTTCGCCTCATCTCCTCCCCTGCCCTGAGGTGGACGGGGTGGCCCCATCGCAATATGAGTGGTACTACGAGTCCTTATCATGGATCGGGATGAAGTCCTCGATGACCCAATCCTGATCGAATCCACGATGTTAGCCGACAGTGGTAATCTCTCCTCCTCTGGAACCATCTGGTAGTATAGTGTCTGGTAAAAAGTGATTTGGGCAATAGCCCGTGCTAGCTCCTGAGTGCTCGCTCCTCCACCCCATGCTCTGAGGCATGCAATATCATCTCTGAGCTATGTCACCTCAGCTCGATGGTGTGCAGCCTCATCCTGTAATGTCTGCACCTATGCCTGGAGACGGACTGTCTCTACTCAGAGAGTCGCTGTCTTGCTGCTATCCCCAATGTCCACACCCTTGCCCTTATCGGGTGATGGTGGCCTCTCTCTCTGTGGAGAAGGGGGTCTCTCCTCCCTCCTCTCCTGCTGTCGCGGCCTCTGCTATGCCTGTGCTCTCCTCTACTCTCTCCCTCTATGACCCTATGCCACCTCAATGGCCGCTTGGTGCCGCCTCCCTATCCGACGCACAACTACGTGAATCGGACCCTGAGCCCTCGTCATCCAAGGAGGGCGGATGCCTACGTACCAGGCATCGTAGTCGTCAACTACCCCAGCGTCGTCCCCATCCACTGGATGAATGGGGGCATCATCCGTGTCCTGACTCCAGAAGCACTGCATAACTAGAGCCCCGCTGACTGTAGTGTTATCCCGAACAGTCCGGGAAAACTCATAATCCCTGAGAGATGGGATCCCCTGCTGTAGACCAAACTGTCACAAAACTCGGTCATAGCGATGGAGCTCCACCTCTCCCCTCTCCATCCTTATCTAGCAAACTCGCCTGATGCGATCCAACTCCTGTCCATCCTTGACCCACCCTGGATGATCCCTCCAAGGCCTCCAGGTGATCTGGTCTGGGACAAGGTCATCCAACAGTCTTCGGGACATCGACAGATCAATCCACCGCTATGCCCCTCTTCGGAGCCACCAGTAGAAAACTCGGGGCCTCTCCTCGTCAATCCCTGTCAAAGGAAGCCCTACCGGCCTCTGCACTGTAATGTTCTCCTAGCACCAAACCTGTAGTAGCGATGTCATAACCAGACATCGATCGCCCTTGTACACGACCCCGTGCAGGATCTTGTACAACCGACATAGAACAAAACTGCCCCAAGAGAATCTGTAACCATGGTCATGCATGTCGTAGATCACATCTGCTAGCACCCATGGTACCCTGCATCCACTCTAGTGGCATAGCAAAAGTCCACCTACCACTTCAGCCAAATCCTGTGTGAGTCTGGATGCCCCAGGCATCTGATGCAGCGCCTCGATGTTCACTCTGCCCTTCTCTAGGGCGAAGCTCGGATCGCCACACAACCGCATCATAGCGTGGCCCTGATTGGCCATAGGAGTGATCAACCGTCCTTGTATGGGGATCCTCAAAATCCTCCATACATCCTCCAATGTGGGAGTCATCTCCCTTATGGGTAACCAAAAACAGGAAGAACCCGGATACCACCTCTCTGCTAGGGCTGTCAGTAGCCCCATGTCTGTAGAAACTTGTGGCATCTCTGCCACATGCTATAAGCCGGCCTGAGCCAGCCGATCCCGCTCTGCTCGTGATAGAGTGGCCAAGTCATCTCTCAACCTGTCGTATTTCCATTCTTTGCTCTTTAGTAAACCTCTCTGCAACATAAACAACAACACAATAAAAAAATCATTAATAAAAACTCAAGTGATTAATAATGCAAGTAAAATCAGTTCAATTTTATACAAATGATGATATCGTCCACTATTGGACGATATCGTCCCCAATTTGAGCACAATCGTCTTTGATTTTGCAATCCGAAATCGTCCCTAATTTGTCGAAATCGTCCCCCTTTTGTCGATTTTTCCCTTCGACGAAATCGGTGAACTTGAGACGATTTCATCGAAATCGGGACGATTTTGTCCCGATGACATCGACGGCCCAAAAATGACCACGATGCTCAAAATTTATTTAAAATTCACCTAAAAAGCATGTAAATTCAACTTAAACCATTCTTAGCTAAGTTTAGACTCTTACTCGTAGCCCGTGCCGGACCTCTGTCGATCTGTGCACTGTCTCCACCATTTTTGCTTGCAGAGCTCTAAAAAACTAGAAAAATGAATAGTAACAATGAATTAGGGTTTTACCCTATTTTTCTTAATTTTATTCAAAACACAATTAAAAATAATTTTAAAATTTTGCTTTTCCGCGTTTTTACCTCAAACGTTTGATTTGGGTAAAAACACGGAGGGGGCACCATAGTAAGCTGTCGTACGATTCGACCAAGAATCGTCACCTAAAAATGGGAATAATTTTTGATTTCTCGTAGATCTAGAAGAACTTATCTTTAACGCATTTTCTTCGAAAAATTTGCTAAAGAGGGGGCAAAATGTGGCACCCTAAAATTGGCGCAGTAAAACCTTAATAATTACAATTACTCTAGTAAATAATTCAAATTCAAATTTTAACCTCCCAAACCACTCCCAAACCGTTGCTTAATCCATTTCCTCGTTTCTCGTGCCATTTAAGAGTTTTTTTTGATCGTTTGATGATATCATCGCCGATTAGACGATATCGCCTCAGATCGGATGATTTCGTTTGGGCTAGGACGTCCAAACGATCTTGTCCCAAAATTGATTTTTCATAATTAGTCTCTATTCCAACAATGTCTCTAATCCAGGCAGAAACATGTCTACGTCGTTAGAGACCCTCCCCGTTGGAGATCTCCCAAATAGGGATGATCTCCAACCTCCTAACCTCCCTCCTAAGCCTATTTAATCCTAAGCCCTTCCCTTAGCATCCCCTTGGATGAAATTCCCTGTAACTCAAGTTCTATACACACTAGACATCCTAAATTACTATTTGCACTTGTTCTATCCAAATTTTGTTGCAGGTACCTTAGTATTTTTTAGTCGAAGCAAGCTTACATCGTCGTAGACGATCCTGTTCAGATCGGAGGTGATCTTGTCGAATCAGAGATGATTTCGACTGCAGTTCACATTGGGGGCAATCAGTGCCCAGAGTTTGCGTTTTCTCCACTCTTTTCTGCTGTATTGTTCTGCATTTAGTTAAATCTAAGTTTATTTCTTATTACTTTGCATTTTGGAGTTCACCCATGTAGCTTTAAATGCATAATTAAGTCACCAATTGTCATTAAGTCATTGTAGTACACTCGTATTTTGTTTATTATCATCATTTTAATGTTATTCCTATTATTCTACATCATTGCCCTCTGTTAGAATAGTTGCATTTTTTGCATTTTGTGTCTACTTCTTTGATTGTAGGTCTTTGACGAATTTGTCTGATGAATTCATCAAATCTCAGAAGATCTTGTCTGATAGCAGACGATCCTATCAAATCAGAGGCGATCCTGACTGCTTCAAGAATTAGAATCTTCATCAGACATCCGGATCAGGTATGGCTCTGTAATTTAGCCTTTTTTCTTTGTTTTTTGTCCTAATTTGTTCTTCTGTATTCATTTAATCTGCATCTTCATATAGAGAAATTTAGATTCATTTGGCCAAACCTAGGACTTGGATGTTTAAAGATAAAACTGAACACATTAAACACATTCCCAACCTAGGCGTGGAAACTGCCATTCAAACGTTTCCTGGTGAACCCACCATCCATCAAAAAATCACCATAATACAACTCCCCCTAGAGGCGGGACCTTCGCAAGGCCTCTCAGTCTGAGGTACCGTGCCATCCTTTTCCCATCCTCCTTTCGGGCACGGATCCTATAGCCTGAAGGTAAGGATGCGAAAAATTTGGAGCGATACATGTACAACCTCCTTATCGAATTATGACTTAAATATCGACCCTCTTCTCAAGAATTTGAATGTCTTAAGGTCTTCAGCAATCTCATCCAAAATTTGGCACTCCTTACCAAATTCTTCTCCTTTTGGATTTTTTATCAGATGGTGAAAATTGTCCCAAATTCTACTCTATCAGTAACTTCTCCTTGTTGGTAGATTTCTCCAATGAGTTCTCCTAAGGAACTCCTTTAACGACCTTCTCTAAATTTTTAACTAAGGCTCTCCAAGCCTTCTCCTTGTTTCTCCTTGAGACCTCACCAAGGTATTTAATACTATAGCTTCTCTGGTATTCCAAATGAGAACTTTTCTTCAACCTTCTACTATGGAAGTGTTGGTAATGAGATGTTTCTCTCAAATCTTTGAAATCTACTGTTAGTAGAATTTTGGAACAAGACCTTGTTGGTCCTTCTTTACTTCTACAATCTACAGGATTTAATGGAGATCACCAACCTCCAATCTTCCAGAACTATAAGTTTTGTAACTGGACCTTCTAAGGGTCTCTTCAACTTCTTTAGGCTTATTTATTTAATTTGCTATCTACAGTCTTTAATGGAGATCACCAACCTCCAATATTCTTTTGGAATATTATCTAGAGTCTCTTGAATATGGCATTTTCTTCTTCTACAGCCTGTAGGTCTACAATATCTAGTAATGGGACCTTTTCTCAGGTCTCTAAATTCTTCAGTCTTCTACTTGTTGTTGCAAGTGCTGGAATTATTCTAATGAAGATGTTATTCCTAGCTCTATGTAGGAAGCTTCTTGACTCTCTTGAATCTTCTTTTCCTACAACAAGATGTTAGAAGCTGAAATGTATGACACTCTTAAATCTAGAGATGACTAATATTCACTAGTTGATTTTTCAATCTAGTGGAATCCACGTTGAGTCCTAGTCTTCATGAGTTTTCCTATAACCCTATGGAATGACTAGCCAAATTTAATCTTAGAAATTTTGTAGATGAGATTTTTGGATTTCTCTCAGTCTCACTTGTGGATTTCCCTATTCTCTTTCTGATCTACCATGTGCTTTGATACCATTGTTAGATTTTTATGGGAGGTAGTATGACCACAAGATGTAAAATAACTAATCTAAAATGAATGTAAACTAATGGAACAATAATATGCAGGAAACTAATAATATGAAAATCTGTAAATAACTCAAAAAAATACCATTAATGAAAGTGACAAAAATAGTATAATGCTATATAATGGAGGACATGAACACTCCATATACAAATGTGATAGGACTACATTGTACCATACTACCAACCTATAAAACAAACTCTCTATATTCACTTCCTATCCTAGAACACTCACTATGAGGTCTTTATATAGGAAGATAGATTCATTGGCCCTTACTCTACCTAGGACTTATGTACATGTGGACTACATGCACATTTACAACTTGCACATTGACACTTGTGCATTTATTACAATACTTGAATTAACTAAGTAACTTCACTCTACAGTAAAATCCTACTCAAGCTATGTACCAAAGGCAGTACATTTACATAACCCAAATGATGTAATATACTCTAACATTGTTGTTATTAGCTAAGATAGATTGTCTATGAAACATCTAATGAAGTGAGAGATGATCAAAATCCAATTCCTAGGCCTTAGAAAACACTCATATATGGTGGTAAGCTCCCACATACCCTCGGTTATATAGGGAGGTCCCCATAGGATTATGAGAGATCTTTAGCCCTCCAAATATTTTAATATTTTAAATTTTGTGATGCATCAATACATAGCATACTTGAAATTTACTCTCACAACACACTAAAAAACAAATAATTTGGCTATGGATACGATGGAACCCTTTGTATTTAGAGATTTGAGATATTAGGACAAACACTAATCATGACTAAGGAAGTATATTTGATATCCCATAAAATCAAACACACCTTGGCATAGAGTGTCCCTATTTTAGTCATCTCTCAACCATATTTAACCCTAACACATACTTGAGCATACTAAGGACCCTACAATCATCACAAATTGATAATATAGTAACAATCCTTATCAATTGGGAGCAAACCACTGGTGTCAATAATATTTAGATACAATGATAGTAGAGATACAATCAGGGATAGTAACAGATAGGATATTTATAGAAGGGATTAGTAAAAAATAAGAAAGTTGTCAGAATAGGCAACTACTAGGAAGCAATATGTTAGTATAGAAAACATCTTGTGTAGTAATCAGGACACTAGAAGTGTAGAAAACACCCTGTTGGACTAAGAGAATACTTAGAAAAACAGTAAACTAAAAAAGTATAGGGTGCCAAAAAAATACCATTTTGAGACCTAGTATATTGCAAGGATCTTGCCCCACTGATCATTTTGGTATACACCCATAAGTTTTTTTGGAGTCTAAAAATCACCATTTTGGGGTATAGTCCATTTCGATCATCTTTTTGAGCTGATCAATTTGGTATACATCACCCACAAGTATTTTTGAGAGGCCTAAATCACCAAAACATGGTTATAGGTACTAGAGGTTCCCACATGGAAAAAATATTGAGTAACATACATAACACCTTGAGTACACTAATGAGCCAAGTAAATAAGTTGTAAGAAACCCAAGGTTACTTGAGTACACTCACGAGCCAAGTAAATAAGTTGTAAGAAACCATAGGGCACTAAACTTAAAAGGATTTTCAACATGTTTTTGGAGATACACCTTCATTATTTTGCATCAAAGCATGCTATGCAGTGGGTCAAGTGGCTTCCTCTAGTCAAATGGTGGTATAACACTTCTTACCATACAACTTCTAAGGTCATGCCATTTGAAGTAATATATGAACACCCTTATCTAACATCTTCCTTTTATATCCTATGTAGCTTCAAGGTCTAGTCCATAGATTCCACTCTTTGTTAGTGTGCATCACTTATCCAATATCTCAAGGAGAATTTGGAGATAACTATATGCATCGACAATCTGAGTGACATCGTTCTAAGTGCAATTTCAATGTAGGAGATATGGTGTTTCTTTATTTACAACCATACAAAAAATCCTTAGTACAACTTTGTGGATGCCAAAATATTACAACACAATTTTATAGTTTATTTCATGTACTACAATGGATTTATTCAGTCACCTATAAGCTTGAATTACCACCTACTTCTAAGATCCATCTAGTCTTTCATATCTCTTCTTTGAAGAAGGTCATTGGTAGCAAGATAAATGTTTAATCAATGTTACCTAAGTTGGATGAAGAAGGATCCATAATTTTGGATCCTGAACAAATATTGGACCAAGGTTCTCACACTCTTTGTAATTGTACCATCATGGATGTTCTAGTATAATTGCAGGGACTACAACCAAAAAATACCACATGGGAATCACTTCACCAGCTACAACAATAATTTGTATATGGTAAATATTTTGTTTACTTTACTCATAATTTGGCAAAACTTTATGATGAAAAATCCACTTGATATGTTTATTGAAGTATAATTAATATAAATTATTTATTTTGGCAAAATATGCCCAAAAATATCATAGGTTAATATTCCCAAGAACAAAATACTCTCACATAAAATAACATTCAATGGTAACACAAATATTGCACAATAAAAACTTCTTTATTTGTAGACACCAACTCCTATCCACTTGCCAAAACCTAACCCATCACATAACCTAATACACATTTTCTCCCTACCCTAAAATTCCAAAATGTTATAAAAATCCCATCACTTTTATGAATGAGGGGATGAAATCATACCATTATGCTACCTATGTTTGCGTAGAACTGCTCAAACTACGTAACTTATTTTGACCATATCTCACTCATCCAGACTCGGATTGAGATGAAATTTTGAGGGTAGGTCCATAACAAACCTTAGAATGTCTCCACTAGGTTCTAGATCATTTGGATAAATATAGACCTAATTACAGCCTTATGTTTAAACATGATCAAATTCAATCACCAATAGATCTTGATGGAAGCAAGTAAATCAGCAAGGTATTAAGGTTATTATTATTTTTTGTTCTCTATATATTTCATATATTCTAAAAGAATTTATATTAGGGTTTTTGGTAGCTTATATTCATATCAAATAGGGCTTCATACAGTGGAGGCTCTGCAAGTGCTACTAATCTCTTTTATATTTGCATCCATACATCTGTAGGTAACAGATCTATGAGCAGTTGTTGAGGCAAGATTGACCCACCAAGGATATACAAGCCCACTCACAAAACTAATTTTAGCAATGAAGATCCATCACACCCACATTCCATTGATATACAAAATGGGTTTCTCCATATTTTTCTCACTGTAATCTGAAAGCAAGCACACTTTTTGTAACCCCTGCAATTTGGGGTATACCATTATTGTAAAAGAGAGGAGATCAAGGCTCTGAAAAATTTAATACAAAGATCATTATTTTAATGCACTTGCTTATTTTAGTTTTTATTTGTTTTGGTGTATATTTATTGCTTACAAAATGGTGATCACAGTGGGACCCCCAAAGGGTCTTATGTTGATTTTCCTTACTGTTTAACTTACTAATTTTTGTTTGTTTCATGATTGCAGGTTTTGAAGTTCTAGCACGAGAAAATTTGTAAATCGAAGTCGAAAGTTTTAGATCCTATTCAAGCTGTCCTTATATCTATGCAAACGTAGATATGCATTTGAGAAGTTGGAGGAAGAAAGCGCAAGGCTTCCAAGTAAGCCATTTTTGAAACCCTAGCTCAAAAATAAAAATAACTTTTTTTTGTTTTTGTTTTGTTTTGTTTTTTTTTTTCTGTTTTCTATATCTGTTTCATTATAGGCCTTACATTAAATGTTTTGTAAGCATTTTTAAATATTTTGTAGGCATATTTAAAAAAAAATTAGATTAAAATTGCATTTTAGAGCATTTCTTTGGCTTTTTAGGTTACCAAAAGCATAATAGCTGCATCTAAGGTTAGTTTTGCATCCTAGCGTGCATTTTAGGTCATATTAAGGTTTTGGGCTTGCCTTGTTCTATTTTTGACACAATAAAAAACATAGATTTTCATTTGGGTAATCCCAAATGTAGCATTATGTTTGACTAGACGTAGACCTCCATATGATCAGTCCTAAATGCATCTCTACGTTTGGATCTATGTTTCAAAGGCACTATAGGGCCTATTGGGAGCTTGTGTGCTGCATTTTAATATAGGGTTTTCTCTATTTTTCTATTATGTATGCTTTCTATCTGTGTTTTGATTGCATTTTAGGCAAGAAATCAAAATTGCATAATAGATTGCATTTTAGGGTAATTTTGTGCTTTTGCTTTACAAAAACATAGAAAACCAAAAAAAAAATCACCACACATACTTTGCACATTTCAATATGCTGCACCGCTACATGACAAGTGCAAGGAAAACCTCCTGAAAAAGTGGGATTTCATCACCAACTATCAGTAGAGCCTTAGAATAACCCATAGCTAGTACAACAATTTATTAGAATTCATCACCAAGAAACTGGTTATTCTTAAGGTTAGATCAGAGTAATCAATGTTAGATGTCATTCAATTCCTAAGGCTTAATACTTTGTGGAATCATAGCTGTCGTTTATGCCCAAGCTCACACAAGGGTGAAGTGAAAGCCCAAATGGGCTGGTAGCAAGGCACTAGATAACACAACCTCTCTTGAAGAGGTATTTTGTTCTCCTAGGTTACACCCATTACCAAGCCTCATCTAGGAAGCTTCATCAACCATTCATGATTCATCCTTCATGAAAGGGGTGAGTTCGAACACATATTTTTAGATTTCATTCCACCACCTACCTTGCATAGTTTTTAGGCCTAGGTTACATAAAACACACAAAACTCCAAAGAATAAAAAAAATCTTCAAAACATCAAAATAAAACTTAAAAAAAAAGAATAAAATTGCAAAAATGAAATAGAAACATAGAAGACATTTGTTTGATTGTGTATTTGTTTGCTTTTCATTCACATCACATTTTCACACACATACCCACCATTTGTATCTCCATCTCACCCCTAGCTTATGGTAATGATCCAGAGTCAAGCCAAAGCTTTAACCAATATCCAAGCCAACCACTCACATCCATGGAGCATTTTTTTTTAGGTTTCCCATGTCCCAACTGCTTCTACGATTGAGCAAGTCAATGTGTCATGGACAATGTATTTAAGCTTGTCCACTGGGCCATCCAATACCACACCCACTTTAGGTATGGATATGATGTAGAGATCTATTCATACCTCCATATTAGAAACTCCCTACATCAATTCATCCACACTGTTTGATAACCAAATTACCTACATAGATTTTTATGCCCTCATAAGCTATCTAAATTTGGTCTTTCCATCCTTGCCACCGCTCACCATTCCACCTTGGTTCATTCCTACCTTACAATAGGAACCCACCTTTTCACACCCTCATCATAACAACCAAGTCATCATCAACCCTCTTTTTTAGGCCATGTCCATACCTATGATCCAAAACCCTCCATCATCATCCAACCAATACATTTCCATCCCATATGCTCATAACATCATTTGTTCCAACCTTATTTATGAGGTACAAGTCAATTCTTCCTTACAAATACCAACCTCCATTCCACATACATCATTACCATCTATTAACCCCATCCAACATACCATTCCTCATTCGTTTGTGATACCCTTTAAAACTTACCCTCCACCTACATCAACCCATGTTGCTATCATGTATCATGTGCAAAACGATGTCCCCCATGTGACCATGGAACCTACATTAGTGATTGTCATACAGTAAGATTTTCAATATTTGTAGTAAGTGCTTGTAGATAATGCTAATAAAAGTAATCATCTCACTTCACAACAACAATCATAGATGGAAAACCTCAATCATCCACCCACATCAAATCAAAATACCTTCTTCATCCAAGATCCATCCTGGGTGTTGAGACCACCCACAATAATCATACCCACTCATCCAATTCATAACACCTATTTCACTTCATCAACTCAACACACCATCATCCTCCCATATCCACATCATCAACAATAAATATTTCATAATCATAACCAACATAACATCCATCAACATAAAATCCCAACCAACACTAACCCATTAGCCAGTCAAAACTTCATTCCATAAAAATACTTCACCACACATCAAACTCACCTAACCTATACACAACAAGCAAATCATGGCTTTCAACCAACCTTGGATGACCCTAAGTTTCAATTTTTGCAAAACCAAATTGATAACTTGGCCATGTAGATGCCTAGAATATTATATCAGAAACCCACTTTATGGTAGTTGGTCAATCAATGAATTCATCCTTCGAAACCATCACCACCTTACTCTACAGATTTCACACTAACAAAGTTTAACAAATTCAAAGGGGATGAGGACCCCTGAGAGCATGTAGGTGCATTCATCCATGTGTGCTTCAGAATACAAGAGAATGACCCTTTGATGTTCTGAAACTTCCCTCAGAAATTTGAAGGAGATGCCCTAGAATGGTACAACCATTTGCCACACCATAGTGTTTACACATTTGAAAAATTAGTGAACCAATTTCTAGAGTGTCTCTCTCTAAATGTTATAAAGAAAACCACATTGACCGACCTATTCAACTTACATAAATTCAAAGATGAGTTGGTCTATGATTATGAAAACTGCTAGAGGGTAGTTATGACCAAGTTATCATTCTTCCTCCCTATGGTGGAACTAACAAGAATGTTTACAAGGAGTTGTTATAAACCTATCTACTTGTCACTATAATTACAATAATATAGAACATTCGAAGAAGCTCTCACCCAATCCCGAGTCATCAAAGAAATCAAGATACAAGTGGGCAAGATAAAGCTTAAAAATAAGGAATGGTAAAATAAGAATCAAAGGGGGAACAATCAGGGCTAGTCAAAATATGGTCAAGTGAATCAAGTGGTCTTGAGCCAACCTCAACAATAGACACAAAAATATCAAGTTTAATTCCAACAACCTCCACAACAAAAACAACAACAACAACAACAACAAGCATATCAAGTGGTACATCCCCAACCTCAAATACAAAGTTAGGGCAACACAACATATAACCAATAAAGATAACAATACAATTGACTATCTCGCAACTACACCCCATCACTCGAGCCACTTTCCAACATATTCCAATGGTTGTATGAGGAACAAATGATTACATTACCAAAAATTAAACCAAAAGACCTCAAAAAACCATAGGGTAGGAATTATAAGGAGTACCTTACACCTTTCATCATCAAAAAGGTCACGATTCTAATAATTGCTAAAAGATATAATCCAAGATATGATAGACAAGGGGACTATTAAGATTGATAAGCCTTTGGCACAACAAAACTAACACCTTGGTATTTATTAGACACCACTACCTAATCATGAGGAAATACAACAAATAATAGGGGCATCAACTTCTATAGTTACCCCTAACCAAGTCAATCATATACATAATGCATAACAATACCAAGGTTTTGTGGGTGCTATCCATATAGTAACCTGAAGTCAAAGGAATGCCAACCAAACACAAAAATCAAATGAACCAACACTAGTGGTACTTCCTTCTATGGCACCATCATCTGTTGTGCCTATATAATTGAATCACACCAATCCACCACCATAAATTCATCTCCAAAACCATAAACCAAGACCAACCATCACACTAAGTAGTCATTTGAAACATAGCCTAAAGTTGGTCTCGGCCAAACTACCAATATATGAGCTTACAACACAATCTACCCCACATTGAGAGGTATTTATGGAGATCCTAAAATCCATCAAAATTCGAACCCAAGACTCCAATACCTTTGCTAACTGTGTGGGGAACATTCATACATGCATGGAACCTTCAATCTCATTTTATGATTTTGAAATAAAAACAATGCCATCGGAGTTACCTGATCCTCCATTGCATATCATAGCTCATATTGACCAAAAACCTTTTAAACAAGTGCTAATCGACACTGAATCCTCTATCAACATCATCACCACCACAACACTTCAACACCTTAACCTTCCACCTTCACATATTATCACCTCCATATTTACCTTGTGATATTTCAACGATGCCCTATGTTCTATAGTTGGAACAATTATCCTACCTATGAGAGTGGGGGTTAAGACTATCCACACCATGTTTCATATTCTAGAGGGAGCCATGGCTTATAACATACTTCTTGGACACCCTTATATTAGGGAAATGAAGAGTGTTCCCTCAATGTTGTACCAATGCTTGAAATACATGCATGAGGGACAAATCCATTGCATACCAACCAACACAAAGCTATTCAAGTACTGCAACTTCATCTCCAATCCATATGAACCATCACTCCCATCCACATATTTATCCCTCACCCCCATCACCACTCAATCAACCCCATGCTAAAACACATCATCAAAAGTACCCATCCTAGAGGTTCTTCCCATAGTTGATCATCCATCCACATCCCAAACCATTCACCCAAATCATGCCTCCACATAAACCTCATATCATTTTCCAATCGCATCAAATCATCCTGTAAATTAACTATCACTTTCATAAAACCACATATCATCATATCAACCAAATAATAAATTGTCACCCCTATAACCATCACACAGGGGGTAAGCCTCCACATCACAGAGTCAACCACCCAATCCAATTCAACCAACACTCATCATCACCCCACCTTGTCTTGAGACTCAATTTGTTAGCCATACCACTCAGTCGAACCTTCCTTCACCACCACCAGTTGAGCCATAGGTTTATATTAGGATGATGTGGATGACATGGATAATTTTTGGGAGTTGACTCTACCATTTTTGAACCAATCACATGACACATTTATTAATGAGATCTTGCATCAGAGAGGGATGATGCCATGATTGGATTGAATCTTGAAGCGAAAAGTTCTTCTTGCTTGTCCCATTATGCACATAGTCCAATAATATAAATATACATCTTTGTAAGATTTCACAAAAATGAAAGAGTGAGTAGTAAGGATAGGATAAAATTCTCATCAGGACTCAATTCGAGTGGTTGAGAATCCAATTCCCCAAAGCTCTAACTATTTTCACAAAAATATAATAATAATAAAGTGAGTAGTAAGGATAGGGTAAAATTCTCATCAGGACTCGATTCGAGTGGTTGAGAATCTAATTTTCCAAAGCTCTCTTTATAAACACAAAATAATAATAATAGGCCTTCAAGTAGTAAGGATAGGGTTTAATTCTCATTAGGACTCGATTTGAGTGGTTGAGAATCTGATTTCCCAAATCTTGGAGACCCTAGAATTGGACTATGCTCATGCATGGTGACACATCTCTCTTGAAGAGACCTCTAAATGCACATAAGGACAAGCTAGATTTTTGGTTCTCTTCATGACTGGTTTAATATTACCTTACTCAAGATTGGTAAATGAATTCATTATTTGCACACACAATGGTTCTTGATTGGCTTGCATCATTACCTTACTCAAAATTTATGGAAAATGAACATTCATTGCACACACAATTGGTCCTTGAGATATTTGACTCCACTAGGATGCCATTAGCATCATATGGATTTGCAAGATGAGTAGATGAGTTTGTTTGAGATCACTAGGATGTTTGAGTCTTTGCAAAATAGCTCTATATAAATTATCCCTAAGACAAAAACATCATAAGAAAGGTTCCATTCCATACCACCATTGCATTGTCACACATGTATCAAAGTCCATTTCATCCTATAGCATATGGTCAAACCAATACTACTATATTGGTGCCCTTGATTAAGTAATAAAGGCAAAATCTGATAAACAATGGTCCATAACCTCTTTGAATGACAATAAATAAGGCAACACCATCCATTCATTTGCATACATCACCATCAATTACATTCATTCATAATACATTTATTTCATCACATGCACACTAAAAAAATAAATCAAACAGTCCATCATTACACATATACATGCACAATCACATCATCAACCAACTAGGGGGGGTATAAGGTCTCACATTTTTTCCATTAGTCACATCAAAAAACAACTTGGATATTTTCAAGGTATCACACCTTCCCAACTAATTGATCGAATCCAATCATACACTTAGATAATTCAACAACTTGGGGGGGTTCAAGGTCTTACACCTTCCCCAACAATCACATCATCAACACCAATTGGGAGGGTTCAAGGTCTCACACCTACCCCAACAATCACATTAAACAGTCAATTAACAAATCAACTGCCAGGATTAAAAAGGTTGCATCATGTTTTCAAAGGTTGTGTTCTTTGCATTGCATTCACATTTCAAATCAATTTTCTATATTCAAAAGGTTGTGTCCTCTTGTCAAAGGTTGCACCCTTTGCCTTACATTCACATCAGAACAAATCATCTGCTAGGTTCAAAAGGTTGCACCCTTTTGTCAAAGGTTTCACCCTTTACCTCACATTCATAGAAACAACACATCTAATTCTATTTACTTTCCTGCATTCATCAATTTGATTCACTAGCACAACTCCTCGAGTGAACCTCGTATCTAGTGCTCTACTCTAGTCACCTGGTAGTTGCAACGATTGGTTATCCATGCAATATGGTAGGATGAGTAGATTACCATAAGGACACTCGTCATTTCATTAATTCAAAAGCTCCAAAGGCACCTAACCCCTTTGGTCATTATTTTCATTCAAAATCCCCAAAGGCATCTAACCCCTTTGGTCAAATCAATTTAAAATGCTTCAAAGAAGACACACTCCTTTGGTCAAATTAGTTCAAAATGCTCCAAAGAAGGCAAACCCCTTTGATCAAATTAATTCAAAATAATCCAAAGGAAACACACCCATTTGGTCAAATTAATTCAAAATGCTCCAAAGGAGACACACCCCTTTGGTAAAATCATTTTAAAATCTCCAAAGGCACCAAACCCCTTTGGTCAAAAGATCTCTGAGTGAACCTCGTATCTAGTAATCTACTCTAGTCACCTGGAGGTTGCAATGACTAGTTATCCATGCAATCTGATAGGATGGGTATATTACCATAAGGACACTAGTTAGATTATCATTCATGCAATAAAGTAAAAAAAATTCAATTTTAGTTCAAAAGGCTCCAAAGGAACCAAACTCCTTTGGTCACTTTCAATTCAAAAGACTCCAAAGAAACCAAACTCCTTTGGTCACTTTCAAATCCAAAAGGCTCCAAAGGAATCAAAATCCTTTGGTCATTTTCAATTCAAAAGGGTATTCTCAAGTGAACCTTGTATCTAGTGATTTACTCTAGTCACCTGGTGGTTGTAGCGATTGGTTATCCATGCAATCCGATAGGATGGGTAAATCACCATAAGGACACTTGTTTCAAAAAAACAAACCATCAAATCAGCCTCAAAACTTCACAAACACAACCACTCAATCTTCTTCCCTCTCAAACATGAAAATAGAACTCTCAAACACAATAATGAAGTCAACATGAGCACCCCAAGCCTATTTATAGCCAAAATTCATGCTTTTTGGAGCACCCAAATGCAACTTGCATTTGCAAAATACCCCAAAAGACCCCAAAAGCATACCAGAAAGTCTAAAAAACACTCAAAAACTTCACAAAATCATCAAATCATTCATCCATGCATCCCACACATTATACAACCTCATCTTGTCCTAAATTAAATAAATTTGGCAACTCAATTTTAGAATGTGACTGCGTTCAAGAAAATTTGCTCAAGGTTATCATCAAACCCTCTTCATGGGGTTGCAAAAGTAGAAATCCTTTACAAAATTAACTTTGGTATGCATCATGCCATAGGGTTGAACATGATACCCATAGTGGTTGGTCCATATACCACATTACAAGTGCTCATCATTCTACCAAAAGCAAACTTTCAACAATGCATACACACCCAAACTTGGGGAAATCAACTTGATTTTAATTTGTGATATTCAAAAAAATACCAAATCACTCATACATGCATACCACAAATCACTCCAATTCATTTTGAAACAAATCAGATCAATTTGGTAACCTAGTTTTGGAAAGTGATGGTGTTCAAGGAAATTTACCTAAAACTATCATCAAGCCCTCTCCGCGGGGTTGCAAAAGCGAAAATCCTTTACAAAATTAACTTTGGTATGCATCATGCCATAGGGTCAAACATGATACTTGTAGTGGATGGTCCATCTACCATATTACAAGTGCTCATCATTTTATCAATGACAAAGTTCCAACAATGCACACCCCCCAAATTTGGGGAAATCGACTTGATCTTGATTTTCAATATTTGCATCCATCAATGCCACCCCTTTCATCATCCAAATTTGGTCAATTGGCTCATGGGTTTCATCCTTCACCCATTCACCAATTGAGGGGGTAAGTTAAAATCAAAATTTTCAAAAATCATTCTTCTTGTGCGTTAAGGAAAGAGTCCATTTCTCCATCCAATAAAACTAGGTGTCTCTTGTTTTTGCACCACATTGTATTTTACACAACACAATACAAAAAGGGGCATTTGTAGACACCAAATCCTAGCCACTTGCCAAACCCTAACCCTTCACAAAACCTAATCCACATTTAATCCTTACCCTAACCTTCCAAAAGGTTATAAAAACCCCATCACTTTTGTGAATGAGGGGATGAATTTATACCATTACACTACCCACATTTGCATAGGACTGCTCAAACTACCCAACTTTTTTTGGCCATATCTCACAAAAATGGACTCGAATTGAGATAAAAATTTGAGTGTAGGTTCCTAAAAAAACCTAGAATATCTCCACCAATTTTTAGGTCATTTGAAGCAATAGTGCATCTCTATGTTTTAATAGGAGCAGATTCAAACACCAACAAATCCAGATCAAAGCAGGTAAATGATCAAGGTATTATGGTTATTATTTTTTTCTATTCTCTCCATATTTCATACATATCGAGAGCATTTATATTAGGGTCTTTGGTAGCTTATATTCATATCAAATAGAGCCTCACATACTGGAGGCTCTACAAGTTCTTCTAATATCTTTTATGTTTGCATCCATACATGTGCAGGTTATAGATCTACGAGCAACTGTTGAGGCAAGAGTGTCCTACCAAGGATATACAAGCCCACTTACCAAAATGATTTGAGCATAAAAGATTCATCACACCCACATTCCATTGATATGCAAAAGGGGTTTCTCCCTCTTTTTCTCACTATAATTTGAAAGCAAGCATACTTTTGTAACCCCTACAATTTGGGGCATACCATTATTGTAAAAGAGAGGAGATCAAGGCTCTCAAAAATTTAATACAAAGATCATTCTTTTACTGCAATTGCTTGTTTTAGTCTTTATTTGTTTGGGTGTATCTTTATTGCTTACATTATTACATTCATAAATTAAAAATTTATCACATTACATTACATGGATTTTCATCTCCAATATATAACTTTTACATTACACTCTTTAACTCTCTTGACTTTTTATCTCCTCAAAACTCATAGGAGATGCAACCTTTCACATTCCTTACATTATGAAAAAGGCTCTTATTATTACATAACATCCTACTTCTAATCTTGACACATCTAACATGACTTTCCACTTCCACACATGACACCTATCACTCATGACTCTTCACTTGCACACTTGACACCTTTCACTCATAAACACACTTTAAATCTTGACATATACACACATACACACTTTCTAATCTAAATATTTACAATGGTATTCAAGGTACCAAATAATATAATATTACCAAAAAATTAGTCACATGTCAATGCTCATACTTGAGCATGCCACCCCAATGTTCACCCATAACATAACTATTTTGTAAGTACCATCTATAAACTATTTATGTCCTCTTGTAGTTGCATACCTATTTCCTTCCATCTCACTAGGTTAGAAATTCTATTTGCTTTCAAAGTGACTTCATAGAATACCTTCCTATATAGGTAAAATCAAGTATGACACAATGATCCATTCACAATATTGATATAGTAAATATATTCCCATCCTAATAAGGTACTAGTACAAAACATTAGCCCATCTATAATAATACATAAACAAAGTGTCTATTCATGTTGGTAAGATATTAAAATTAGGATAATGAATCACACTTTTTGAGTCCTCTTTGACAAAGTACTAGCATAGATCATTGAACAAAATGTCCTTCTCACTTGAATTGGTAATAACATAGAGTATTTATCTCACACTTGATAATTATTCATCAAGGTAACACTCCAAATGGTCTTGGCATTAAGTGCATGTCATGTAAGTTTTTCATAATAATTGTTCATTTTGGAAGTACCCAATTAGAAGAGTCATGCATAAATTATCTATAAATATGATATTTCAAATTTTTAAAGCACAATTGTTGTACAGGTAAGACCTTAGTAGAGATTGATTTTAGTTTGATCATGTTCAAAATATTGGACTATATTACATTATTTGGTACATGCCAATGTACCATATTGGGTACATCTCTAGATTAGGAGTTCGTCTTCGATTAAGGTTTGAGTAGTTACTTCATGTAATGTAATAAATCCACAAGTGAGAATGTGCAATGATGCAAATGTGCATCTAGTTCACATGCACATGAGTCATAGGATAGGTAGATGAAGAGTCATGGGTAGATGAAAGGCCAAGGGACATATCTCCCTATATATATGCCTTTGATAGATGCTAAAGAAGAGCTAGATAGTTATGAAGTATAGTGAGTTTAGTAGGTACAATGTAGATCATGCATAATTTTTGGAGTGTTTAAGTCCTCCATTATATTACATTGTACTATTTTTGTGAGCTTTCATTAATGACTATTTTTTGAGTTATTGTAAAAATTTCTCATATACTTTTCTTACATATTATATTACCATTATCATATAGTTAATATTGCTTGCTCATTTTACATCTTGTGGTTGCATTTACTTAAATATAGATAATCAAAATCTAACAATGGTATCAGAGCACAAGGTATTTTTATAGGAAATAGAGAGAGCCACAAGAGAGATTGAGAGGATATAGAAAATCTCATTTTAAAATTTTTTAAAATTGCATTTGGCTAGAGGCTTTCCACAGAGTTGCATAAAAACTTGTGAATACTAGGACTCAACATTGACAAATCAACTAGTGAAGTTTATTTTCTTATCATTTTCTAATACTTTATTGTAAAAAAGAGGAGATTCAAAGAAAGTTGGGAAGCTTTCTATAAGAGCTAGGAAGAATATATTATTTAGAATCAATCCAACACTTGAAGCAAAAAGTTAAAGATTCAATATTTGGAGGCCTAAAAAAAAAGGCCCCATTGCAGGATTTGCAAATTAAAGATTCCAAGTAAAATATTGAGAAGAGAGGAAGAGGTCAAAGAAGCCACATTGAATACTGTAGATCAAGGAGGATTTATAAGAAAGAAGACCCCATTACAGATAGAAGATTAAGGAGAACCAAGAAGGAGGTCCTCAGAAATATGAATATTGTAGACTTCAAAGTGAATGAAGAACATAGCTCTAGAAGGAGGAGACCCAAGAGAAAGGTCTCATTGAAGAACTTCCAAATTTAGAATATTGAAGATAGAGAAGGACTATCAAAGGTCCTATTGTAGATTTCAGAAGCAATAGAATTAGGAGATCCAAGAAAGAGATCTCACTGCAAAAATTCCATAGTTGAATATTGGAGAGATCAAGGAAATGTCTCATTGAAGTTTTTATAAGAAGAGAAGCTACATAATTTAAATACCCAAGAGAAGAGGTCTCAAGGAAGGATTGAAAGGAGAAAGGAGAAAGCTAGGAAATTTGTATTGAAGGAGACTTGAAGAAGTCCATTGGAGAATACTTGAGGAGAACTCAAGGAAGAAGATTGCTAGCAAAGAGAAGTTCTTGATAAAAGGTTTTGGGAAAATTGTCACCATCCAACAACAAGCCCAAAATGAAGAAGGTATTTGGTAAGAAGTTTGCTAAATTTTGAGGAGATTTTATGAAGACCCCAAGACATTCATATTCTTGAGAAGAAGGCCACTAAATAGACCAAGACTAAAGTTATAATTCGACAAGGATACTAGAGGAGAAAGGAGCTAGAAGAGACCACCAGATTAGAGAAATTTGAGGACAACCACAAAGGATTTGAAGGCTAATTTGTGGAAGAAGAGATTGTTATTTTTTTTTTGAAAAAATTGAAAAAAAATTGTATTAAAACAAAGATCAGTTACAATTGGGAGTAGACACATCCCAGCCGAAAATAGTGAAAGCACATGATTACAAGAGAAGAGGAGGATTTACAATGGAACCAAATCTCTTGAACCAATACCAAGCTAGCTAAGGGAGCTGATTGGTCTGTTACAACAACTTGTCACGAAATCGTGCAGCAAACACCAACTTCACCTTTGGCCACGAAAAAGCTACAAGTCGCAAAATCATGACACAAGACTCCTCTGACCGCAAAAAGTCAACCTGTCGTGAAATCGCGACATGTCGCGATTTCGCAACAAAAATCCTCCCTTGGCCGTGACGGAGCAAACATGTCACAAAATCGTGACACCTTTCCACCTTTGGCCGTGACGGAGCAACATGTCACGAAATCATGACAACTTTCCTCTCTTGGCCGCAATGAAGTAACACGTCGCAAAATCATGACAACTTTCCTCCAGTGGCCGTGACGGCGCAACATGTCATGAAATCGTGACAACTTTCCTCCAGCGGCCACAACGGTGCAACATGTCGTGATATCGTGACAACTTTCCTCCCTTGGCCGCGATGACGCAACATGTCGCGATATCGTGACAAAATCCTCCAGCGGCCGCGACGGCGCAACATGTCGCGATATCGTGACAAATTTCCTCCCTTGGCCATGACAGCGCAACATGTCGTGATATCGCGACAACTTTCCCACATCAGCCGTGACGGCGCAACATGTCACGATATTACGACAACTTTTCTCCAGCGGTCGCGATGGCGCAACATGTCACGATATCACGACAACTTTTGCACAACGATCGCAACGGTGCAACATGTCGTGATATCATGACAACTTTTCTCTAGCAGTTGCAATGATGCAACATATCACAAAATTTTGACAACTTTCCTCCAGCGATCGCTATGGCGCAACATGTCGCGATATCGTGACAACTTTCCTCCAACGACCGTGATTGCGCAACATGTTGCAGTATCGTGATAACTTTCCTCCATCAGCCATGATGACGTAACATGTCGCAATATCGTGACAACTTTCCTCTAGCGACCGCGATGGCGCAACATGTCGCGATATCGCGATAGCTTACCTCCAATGGCCGCGATGGTGCAACAGGTCATGAAATCATGACAAAAACCACCCTTACCTTTTTCTTTGATCATTGGATCAAGGATATTTCAAGGCCCTGCCTAATCACCTCATCTTCAATAGGCATGTCACTATGCAGCTGCACCCCTACCTCTTTCTCAACACCCATCTTACCCAAGAAACCAACCGTTTTGTTTAAATATCTACTCACATAAATTGGAATCACATCATCTAATTCCCTCCATAATTCCTTGATTTGAGAGACCAGAATCCTCAACCTCCAAGCTTTCAACGCAAAGTTCCTCATGCAGTCAAGAGCTCCAACCAGAATTTGAGAATCAGATTCAAGAATTATCCTCCTATGGCCCTGAGTAACTGCCCAAATAGAAGCATATTTGATAGCAATGGCTTTTGCTTCATTATTTGTGGCTCTACCCAAGCCCTGCAGTTCCCAATAGAGCACTGATCCCTCATGATTCTGACAGACCATGCCAATTCCGGCACTACTCGGATTGCCCTTTACAGCACCATCAGTATTGATTTTAATCCAGCCTTCTGGGGGTGGTTTCCAAATGGCTCTGTCCTGTCCCTCTTGCTTTTCAACTCCCTCTTCCATTGGCCCAGGACCAACCTAAGTTTCCTCTTTAGCGTAGATGGCAACAGTTTCTGTGACTTTGCTCCAGATGACCTGCCAAACTCCATCTAGCGAGGAAAATGTTTCTCTAAAAATTCTAGCATTTCTCTCCAACCAAACTTGCCACCAAATGAATTTTAAGCCAAGCTCCCACCCAATTTGAAGAGATTTGGATTTAAATCTACCCCACTTCCATCTTTTCCAAATATTAGTCTGATTCATGTCACCATTAACCTGGATTTTATAGTGAGAGAACCATCGCTTCCAAATCTGATGCATGAAAGGGCACTCAAACATCAGGTGATCAACTGTTTCCTTGTTCTTGTGGCATAAAACACATTGAGAAGGGCCGATGATTCCTCTACATCTAAGATTGTCAAAAGTGAGAATACCATTGTGCATAAACTGCCAGGCAAAAAAGTTTACTTTCGGCCAGCCCTTGGAGTTCCAAATCTTTCTCCAATCCTCAACCGGATAAGAATGGGGGGAGGCTCTGGGAGGATCTTGTCATATCCGTCCTTCACTGTATAAACACCAAGGCTACCATAGCCCTAAGCCAATTCATCCTCCTCGTCTCTCCCTATGAGAAACCTTTTTGTCAAGATTTTGGTCAAGATGGGTACCAACTCCGGGGGGATTGGAATTGGCCACTTCTCCAACCTCTTAAAATTTTTAAACTTATACTCCCCCAGCTGAGTAGTGTTGAAATAAATTTCAATTTGGACCCAACCCTTGGTTTCTATGGTAGATTTTATTGGAAGTAACTTGGAGAATTCAACAATGATGGGTGGGTACTGATCCCATGAATCAATCAAAAAACGAGCCTTCTCCCCTCTCCCCACTTTCCAAAACAATTGGTCTTTAATAACCTGAGATCCTAGCTTGAGAGCCTGCCACACTAAGGATCCAATACCATATAGAGGGAAATGGCCCACCTCATTGGGGTTAACTTGACCCAAATATTTACTAGTTAGGATTCTACTGAATAAGGAAGTTGGTTGGGAAATCCACCTCCAGTACAACTTTCCAACCAAGGCTTGATTATTTAACTTGGATCCTCTCAGTCCCAGCCCACATTTTACCTTGGACTGGGTGAATTTATCCCATCCCACTAAGGCCCACTTTCTCTCTCCCTTAGCTCCTTCCCACAAAAACTTCCTAGCCATCCTGTCCAACTCTTTCCATATTGTAAGTGGGGCAGCCAGGATAGAAAATTTGTAGATTGGCATGGCTTGAATGACTGACTATAAGAACGTTAGTCTGCCACCATAGCTTAACCACTTGTGAGACCAGTGATTAATTTTGTCCTTGATACACTCCAGAAAATTCCTCCAAGTGTCTAATTTCAGCTTCTTGAAGTGCAAGGGGATCCCCAAGTAAACCACGAGGAGAGAAGTCCTAGTGAATCCCAAGATTTCTAAAATTCCGTTCTAAAGCCTTTGCTCCAGATTAAAAAAGACCACTTTGGATTTCTTGTCATTAATGACCTGTTGAGTAGCCCTAAGATAGACATTAAGAGTATCCCTAATCGTTCTTGCTTCCCTGATGCTGGCCACTCCCATCAAACCAGTGTCATCCATAAACTGTAGGTGTGATAAAACTTCATCCCCCACCCTAATACCCAATAATCTACCTTGCTGTCTTCTCCTCAAGAAAAGTCTGCCAAGACCTTCAACCAGAATGAGAAAAAGATAAGGGGAACAGGGATCCCCCTGGCACAGACCCTGAGAAGCTCCAAAAGGTTGCGAAGGCCCTTGATAAGCACAGAGTAAGTCGGGGAAGAGACACAGCTCATGATCCACTCAATCCAGCCCTGAGAGAAGCCGAAGGCTGCCATAATTTTAGCCAAGAGACTCCATTCAACCCTATCATAAGCATTTGACATGTCCAATTTAATGAACATCCCTTTATTACCCGAAGTGTGCATTGAATGGATTGTTTCTCGGGCCACAACCACCCCATCCAAAATCTGTCGTCCCTCAACAAAGCCCCCTTGCTCAGAGGAGATAATGTTGTGAAGAAGAGGTTTTAGGCACTCAACCATTACCTTTGTGATTATTTTGTACAACACATTACATAAGGCAATAGGCCTATAATCTGAAATATGAACCCCCTCCTCCCATTTTGGAATCAAGGTAATGAACGTGTGGTTTATAGCTTTAAGCATTCTCTTATTTTCTCTAGACTCTTCAACAACGACCCTTACATCTTCCTCTAAGCAGTCCCAGAAATCCTGAAAGAACTCAATTTGGAAGCCATCTGGACCAGGAGTTTTACCAGTGCTCATTCCAAAGACCACAATTTTCAATTCATCCCTATCAATGGGTTTGAGGAGGGCCTGATTTTCCTCCTCTGAAATAAGAGCAGGTATGACAGAAATAACTTCATTTTGGGGCTCTACATCTTGAACCACACTTTCCTTAAAAATCTTAAAAAAATAATCCATAGCATGGGAATGTATACTTGGAAGGGTATCAAAGGAATGACCGTTATCATCTTGAAGGACCTCCATCTTATTCATCTGTCTTCGAGCACACGCAGTCCGATGAAATAATTTTGTATTTCTATCCCCTTCTAATAACCAGGAGGTTCTTGCTCTCTGCTTCCAATAGATCTCCTCCTGGTTGTCAATGTCCTCAACCGCTGTACGCAAGGCATCATCCTCAACTTTGAGCTGGTCAGTTATTACTCCTTCTCTGAACTATTTTTGGACCTCATCCCAGTGGGCCACCAATGGAGCTCTTTGGGCCTGGAAGTTAGTTTTATTAGAACGCCTCCAATACTTCAACTGAGTTTTGACATATTGAAGTTGTTTGTGGATTCTGAACATTGTTCTCCCATAAGCTGGGCGGCCTTCTTCCCACCACTGTGGGATTTTCTCCCGAAGTTCTTTCTGAAGCCAAAAATTCTCAAATCTAAAAGGTTTGTGATGGTGCCCCATCCTAGTCCCGCCTTCCAACAGAATAGGATAGTGATCAGAAACAGGGCCTGCTAAAATCTAAAAATTGATATTCCATTTTACAAACGCCTCTTCTGAAAACAAAAAGTGATCTAGATTTACCTTCCTACTATGTGGCTCCTGCCTTTTATTAGTCCAAGTGAAGTTATTGCCAGGACATTTAATGTCCACTAAGTGCAAAGCCTGGACTTGAGCAATCATGAAGCGGTCCCCTGGATCCAAAAGAGGTGTTCCCCCTTCCTGGTCTCTAGAAGATAATTTAGCATTAAAGTCCCTTGCTATAATCTAGTATAGATCTTCCCTTGATGCTCACATGTCATGCAAAACCTTCCACTGCCGCCTCTGACCCTCTAGGTTTTGAGATCCATAAAATTTAGTGATTAGAACAAATTTCACAGAGACATTATTCCTAAAAAGAGAAGTGAGAACACCCCTCCAGGCAAGGTGTTCTATTGCAGACCATTCCAGAGAGTTCCACAGAGTAACAATCCCCCCTGAGGCACCTTGGGCAGCCACATCCATATGACCAGCACCCCTCCAAATTCTGTTGACTATTTTAGACATAAGATCCAAAGACATCTTAGTCTCTTGTAAAAGCAAAAAATCAGTATTGCTATTCTCTAATAATATTTGAACAACAGATTGATGGGTTCTACTGTTTAAACCCCTCACATTCCAAGATTGTATAATCATGGGTTACCCTGGGAGAAATAAGAGTCAATTGTCCTCACCGATCCTCCCAAGATCAATTTGTCTCCCTAGGCTGCTAGCAGCTCCTTATTGGATCTTCTACCTACTCCCTGATAATTGCTATGTTTTGATATTTTTTCTACCTAGGTTATGCCCAAAAATGGCCTTTCCCTGTTCTTCTCTGCTATCCCCATGCGAACATCTTGAGATACTGTCTGCTCCTGGTTATGGACTACTAAGGCACCAGAACACACTAGTTGTGATACCTCAGAGGGATCAACTACTTGCTGTATAACAGGAGAAGATGAGAGGGGGAGTTGTCCAGGAACAAAAGAAGTTTCCTTGAAACCCTCCAAGCCCTCCATAGATTGATCCTCTTCATCAACCAATGACTTAAAAATATCATACCTATTGGCAGGACTGAGATGAGATTGCTCCTTTCCCTCCTTTTTATTTGTCCGTATTTTTCTTCAAGGTCGTTCAAAACCCTCTCTCTGAGTTTCCTGGCCCTGACCGGTGCTAATAGGATCTTTATTAGGTGTAGCCTTATCCTCTTTAGGCAGGTTTGGCATTCCTGAAGGGGCCTCCATATTGGCATTCATATTAATAGGATAGAAACAGGCCAAATGTCCATGCTTGTGGCAAACCCTACATCTAAAGGGTAGGGCCTCATAGTCCAACTGTTGAATCCAAGAAAGACCTGCCAATTCAATTTCCAACTCTATCGAAAAAAGTTGGCTGAGATCCATCTCCACACATATTCAAGCATACACTACCATGCTCCCTTAAATAGTGTCTTTGGCAACACCCAGATGTCTACCAATCGAATTGCCAATCATTGCCAATACCTGCTCACCCTAGAATTCCATTGGAAGAGCATATAGTCAAATCCACACTGGGACAACAGTAGGTTCAACACGAGGATCAAATCCTACCCTCCATGGTTGAAAAAATAGCCCTGTCGGGCCATGGTTTTTCTTCTCCGACTCGAAAGCCTTATTTCTATCAGCTAGAGCCGAGAAGATGACAATAAAATAACCATTACTAATAAACCATAATGAATACTCATCGTGGGGCTCCCAGTTATGATGGATCCAAGAATGCAAAAATTTTTAGGGAAGGCCGAATACCCATGAACTTGCAGATTAAATCATGGTTAGCTCTATAGAGGATTGACTCTTCAACCATGCTGGGATTAATGACAATTTTTGGCCTGGATTCGGCCTGCAGCAAAAAACCATTCACACAACGTGCTGAAGACCTATTCCCAGCAGTTGTGAAGAGCTTTTTATATGCCATCTTTTGGGCTTCGGCATTCTTCGGAGGAGAATCTTCTTTAAACAAATCAGCGTAAGAGCTGGTACTTCCTGGAAAAGGAGTCGGAGAAGTCCCCATTGGACCCTCCTGGGGCACCGATCGAACCTTCAGATCCACCATACCCCAAAGACACTTCTGCAAGCCAGCAGAAGCCAAAGATTTTTCGAAGATCCAGAAACCCTAGTTCAGAGAAAAAAATTGCCAGAGCTCATTTTCCCGCCATTATTTTATCTTCTTCTTGTAAGTTTAGAAGGATAATTTTCTCAAGAGATTGTTGTTTTTACAACATAAGTCCAAGAGATTATTGGACAACATATAGAAGGAGAAATTAGCTACATTAGAATCTAAAAATTTTAGAGTTCAAGGATAGTTAGAAGGTAACATTTGGGCAATATTAATAGCTGCTATTTTTTAGAATTTTAGAGAGCAACTTGGAGGAGAGTTGAAGCCACCAAACTGTATTTTTGGGCAGCAAGTTAGAGGAGTGGTAAAGCTAAAAAATAGTCAAGTTTTAGGGCAGCAAAGATCAAGGATTTGAAGCTACGAAAAATTACAAAACCAGGGTAGCAAATAGGTGAACCAAATCACCAAGCAAGATTGCTACAAGGAGGTCAAAATAAGGTTTGATAGTTGGTGTTATTAAAGTTTCTTATTTAGTATTATTTAAGTTCCTTTAAAACACCATTTTAAGAGTTATTAAAAGTAGCAATAAGGAGGTTTATTTTTAAAGTTTTAAAGTTGAGTAAGGAGGTAGCCTTATTATCTTGAAACCTGCAAAACATTTTAACACAAGTTAGTGTTAGAAAGTTGATTAAAATGAGTGATAAGGAGGAATTGATAGTTCATAATAGACGTTATTTCTAGGAGCTATTAAAATTGCGTTAAGTAGTAAGCAAGAAAGGAATATTAGTGCACAAAACAAGGTTGAGTTGGAGTGTCAAAAGACACCATTGAATGCAGGAAAAATTACAATAAGTTTTGGTGAAGAGAAGCCACCAAAGGAGCATTATAACCACCAAAGAATAGAGAGGGTGCTGCCATACTAAAGTCAAGGAAGAAAGCTACAAAAATAAGACTAAAAAGTATCAAAAATCTAGGTGTAACTAAGGTATTCTATTTTATTTTATAATAGATTTATTTCAGGTTTTAATAGCACCATATTTATCTTCTACAAAGCAATAAAAGGAAGACAAAAATTGAATTGTCTTAAGACACCAAAGTAGCATAAAGTTACAATCATCAAGTGGTAGTTTTTATCAAGGTTAAAGAAAAAGCCATGAAGCAAAGGAGAAAGAGCTATCAAAGGGCCCAAAAACATCTTATTCAAGGTGTATAAATACACCAAATTTAGTGCCACAGTCTCATGAAGGTAGTGCTCACAATGCGCAAGGAAAGTGTTGCAAGAAGGAGACTAAGTAAGGATAGGATAGTGCAAATATCAAGGACAACATAAAACAATAAAAGTGAAAGTTGTAAGAAGGATAATGCAAGAATAATAATGTAACACAAGGAGATTAACATCAAAGAGTTACCCAAGCGGAAGAGGAGAGAAGCATGGATGACCGACCACCTAGAAGAAAGCATTTAAAAAACCATAGGAGGGGTCACCTTCATTGGAGAGGAGCCACCAAATGTTGGATGTCAAAAAAGCACACTGTAAAAGAAGCCAAGCAACTTGCAAGGAGTTGGAAGAGCGTTAAGGCGATAAGGTATGTTGAAGAGCTTGGTTACATGCAAAGGAAGAAGCCTACACTTTTCACAAGCAAACAAAAAAATCTTATACCATTTGGCACAAAGGAGGAAGGTTCCAACAAGTCTTAGTAACACCTTAGGAGGAATATTTCTCAAATAGCGCTTGCACTTGCACCACCCACTATTTATAGGCTTTGATAACGCTCCATACAAGCATGAGATAATAAATCATCATTAGTCCAATGTCCATAGGGAAAGATAACACCTGTGCCATCTAGATCAACGTATCATAAAGACTGTAACATCCCTATGCCACCTCACAAGGATATCAACATAAATTCCATATGGCATGCATTCCAAAGGGAGACAAAGAGGTATTAATAGCCCTGCTTGAGAAGAGTGTGTTTATTGAGCCTCTATAGGTAAAAGAGCATTAAAAGAGGAGGACAATATAATATTAATAAAGAACACCATATAATGTAGAGTATTTAATGCAAACTACCATACCTTGAAGATAGAGAAGAATACAATGCTCAAAAGCTTTGAAAGTGTAGTCAAGATAGAAGCCAATTAGCACGTAGCACATCACATTACAAGAAAGGTATATTTACATTGAATTAATATTTTCTTTCCATTAAGTGCAAGGAGATATAAGGTGCATTATATCTAAGGTTAAGTTTATTTAATTATCACATTGGAGATATAAGGAAATTACAACCTTAGTGGATTAGAAAGCCAATTAAAGCAAGGATATTATATCATTAATAATTGCATTATTTGAAATTCAAATATTATCAAAGTATTTACAAATTATTAAACTAGGAGATATAAGGATTTCTACCTTGAAAATTGAAGCATTATTTTTTGCAAATATTATCATTTTTTAAATTTCTAATTAGGGAGATATAAGGAGTTCTACACCAAACTTAGATCATTGAAATTTAGAAAACTAAACTATTGAGAGTTAAAGGGTAAAAGAAGTTTTACATAGCATTGCTTAAAATTTGAAAATTATTATTTATACTTGTATCTTATACAAATTGAAGGGACAAAAGGAATCCAACTATAGAGTCTTGAAAAATAGAGAACATTATCAAATTGAAAGTGCATATATCAATAGGGAGAAATAAGGTGAGAAATAGGAGTTGGACACTATATTAAAATTATCTTCAAAACATTAGGGATTCAACTCAAAAGGATATCTAAAGAAAGCTAAGCACTTTATCAAGACTATAGTACACTCAAATACTTGGGAGATATAAGGGGTTCTACAAAACTTGAGATTTGATAAGGTTTTGTCAAAGTTTATTCATTTTTAACTAGGGATTCATAAGGTAGACAACTTCAAAGGTTTTTAAATACAAAAATTCTATCAAAATTATTCTAAATACTTGGGAATTAAAAGGTATTCTACCTAGATATTTGGAAAAACTAAATTCTTATCAAAACCATTGATTGAACATTAAGATTCTCAAGGTATTCTCAAAATACTAAGGAGAAAAAAGGATGTCTACTTCAAATAATACAATGAATAAAGATATGGAAAACATCATCAAAAAGGAAAGGGTAAATGTGATAAAAATTAGAATCAAGAATTTACTTATAAAGTTTGAAGGAAACTTAGATCTTACTTCAAAAGTGATCTATAGTGAAGCCTTAGAAGAAAACTTTAAAACTCTGTAATATTATCTACATGCTAGAATTACTAAAGCAATTGATAATAGAAAGGATAATATTCAAATTCCTTTAGACATATGTAGCATATTATATATGGCATTACTTACATTCAAATAATACAAACATGAGAATGTAGAACAAAAAGGATTGATTGAGTCACTTAAAGAGAAAATAACAAGAGATGAATCCTTCTTAGAAGAGATATTTCAATCCTCATGCAATATTGATATCTCAAGTTCTACTAACTCAAGAACTTATCATGATGACTTAAGTGATTGTTCAGAAGATTCTATACTAAAGAAAAATAGTGATAATAAGGAGAAAGACAAAGAGGAAATACTTTTGCAGGAATCTAGTGATAGCTTGACAGCTCAAGAAAGCACAAAAATTAACTCCAAAGATAAGGATAAAGAAGAAGAAGAAGAAGAGGAGACTGAAAAAGGAGGTATACAGTGCAAAGTAAATTGAAGATAATACAAAGAACCTGACCAAGCCAAAAGAGTATTCAAAAGATGAAGATCATATTGAAGACTAAAGTCTTCAATACCCAAATAATGTAATACATGAGGTTTTGGAATATATTACATTATTTGGTACATGCCAATGTATCACCTTGGGTACATATCTAGATTAGGAGTTTGTATTAGATTAAGGTTTGAGTAGTTACTTCATACAATGTAATAAATGCACAAGTGTTAGAATGTGCAATGATATAAATGTGCATGTAGTCCACATGTACATAAGTCATAGGATAGGTAGATGAAAGGCCAAGGGATATATCTCCCTATATATATGCCTTTGATAGATGCTAAAGATGAGATAGATAGTTAGGAAGTATAGTGAGTTTAGTAGGTACAATGTAGATCATGCATAATTTTTGGAGTGTTTAAGTCCTCCATTATATTACATTATACTATTTTTGTGAGCTTTCATTAATGGCTATTTTTTGAGTTATTGCAAAAGTTTCTCATATAATTTTCTTGCATATTATATTATCATTATCATATAGTTAATATTGCTTGCTAATTTTACATCTTGTGGTTGCATTTCCTTAAATATAGATAATCAAAATCTAACACAAAATATGACCATCAATGCATGCTTCTAATTTATTTGAGTGTAAAATAGGACAATCGATATATATTTATATTTTTTCAATGGGTTATATGGGATTGAAATGAGCCCCACCCATATTACATCATCACCACATAGTAGTATTATAACAAATCTTGGATATTATCCATGTATTGTTTGGCAAGACTCGAACCTAGGTCTCTTCCTTGAATTGTTGAGGAATTTAACTAGTTGAGCTAATGCCACTTTATCGATATATATATATATATATATATATATCTTATCCAAGTACAAAAATAGGATAATTATTTATGTTGACGATCAAGAATACTTCTAGAATGTCCAACTATAAAAACAAGACTATATATACACACATATACATATCTATACATATGTGTGTATGTGTGTGTGTATTTTGACAGTCAAGAAATCTTATAGTTTATTCAAAAAGAAAAAAAAGAAATTTTTCTTTTTTTTAGATAGTCAAAAGGTTTTTTATTTTTTTTAAAGATAAAATTAGGATAATTATTTTTTTGACAGTCAAATTCTTTCAATATGTTGAAAGACAAAATTATGATTTATTTATTTATTTATAGTAATGTAGTAACAAATTACATGTTTGGATTTTTTCCCATTTTAGATATGCATAAGACCTTTTGGATCAATCAATTTAAGCCTCCAAAACCTAAATTCTTCTAAGTGAGGAGAAGAGGATATTTCTTTTCAAGAAGGATGTGATTGGTTCACAAGAGCAAAGGACTAGCAGACTAGAAGCAATTGGTTCATAGGAGTGCAGTGCTTCTAGACTTGAGCAATTTGCTCATATCCTAGAGCACTTTTGGACTATCAAAAGGGTAAAAGGAAGATGCATATATCCTAAGGAATATTTTTGAAAAGCAACATTTTGGCATGTAATGCGCCATCAAGCAACTTAGAAGCTTTTTGATATTTAGAAATATATAATAGAGACATATAATATTTGGAGGTGTATCATTTTGCTAAATATACCCCCCAAATCTTTACTTTTTCTAGGAAATAAGAATTTATCACCCAAGGTAACTTTGGGGTGAATTATTCCTAATAGGATCTAGGGGATCCATTGTAAGTCTCTTTTGACCTTGAGGAAGTCAAAGCTACACTTTGTAAAATCCATATTGTAATTGCTCCTTCTTGAATTTAATGAAATTTTGATAAGACTTTTTCTTTCCATTAGTGGCATTGTCCTCCTAGATTGGTGGAATATGTGGAATGTGACACTGCCCTTTTGTCCTCTTATCATTCCTTGTAGATATCATTTCATACATATGGGATTTCATTGTTATTCAATTTTATCATGAGTTGATTGCTCACACACTCTCCTTTCTACAGTTACATTCATATTTACTTTTATCTCTTGCACCCTAAACTTCCAAAATTTGTTTTTCATGCATTTTGATTTATGCATTTGCTTCCTACACTTTAATTTTTTAAATTTAATTTAATGCAAATAAATAAGGTTAGTTGGAAATTAGCAAGGATAGTAGGGAGCTCACCTAAATTTAGAGGTTGGAAGAGACACTATCCTTTCCTTCCAAGATTGTTGAAATAGAATTGTAGGCACATAGGAAGTTGGACATTTTTATAATTTAGCATTATCATTTTTGGAACACCTGATGGGACCAAGGACTTAATATCCATGATGAAATAGAGCCTTGTCATGAATCAAAATTTAATGTTACCTATTTTTTGTTCTTTGTATATGATTTTGTAGGTGATTTACAAATGACAACTCCATTATGATCCTTATAAATATGAATATTCACAAGGTAAGCAAGAAAGGTAACCCCCAATTTAGAGAATTTGTCAATTTTGGCTCTAAATTTGTATTTGCCACTAACAAAAAGTAGTCAAAACAATCTTAGGAGATTTTTTACTAAGTATTTATTTAGAAAATGATTTGCAACAAAATTTGAGTGATTTTATTTGTTTGAGGTCAATCACTTGGAAAAAATACAAAATATTTAAAGTCCAAGTTAGGAAGAGATTTACCTTGCTTAGCTAGTGACTCACTCGAAAAGAGTAATATTACTTCAAGTCAAACCCAAAGAGTGATTTGCCTAGATTCTAAGGAGCACTTCACTTAGGAAGGTGAAGAATCTTCCTAAATCCTCCAAAAGGAGAGTTTTTTTTGTCTTTATTTTTGTAAAATTCTCCAAGTTAAATTTCTATAAGGAATTTCCTCCAACTAGGGAGTGATTCTCTCCGTTTAAAAATAAATAATTAAAAAAAAAATGATGCCAAAACTCTGTTTGTGCGAGTATGTATACAAGGGAACTCAAGCTTTTGAATGTGTTAAAAAATACAATGATCAGGCAAAGAATTTCAATGAGTGAAATTACTTGGTTACCAATGAAGGGACATCAAAGGGAAAAGAAAACAACAAATTGCTATGTGGGAGTACCAAGATGATAAGATCAAAGAATCTCCTATACTAAATTCCACTCTTTCAAAAGGAACATATCTCAAAATATGGTCTTCTTTGGATTCCCAACAAATTATGCTTTCAATATTTCTAATCTAGCCTAGGCCAATACGAGACCCACCATGACTCACACTAATCCTTTATATGGTATGTTGTTGATTGATGTAAATAATCCTTCAAATGACCAATTCTTAGTATCCTCTAGTAATTAGAACAATGCAAGTCAATTTCCAACATCTAATACCCAAAATAATCTCCTTATAAGTATAACTTTGTATCAAATACTATTTGAGTCTATTCAAAAAAATAGCATGTCTAGCATAACAGTCTGGTCATCCAAAAATTCTATACCATCCAATGCAAATATTTTAAACAAATCCACATTTTTGCACAAAGCCAAGGTATTTCCCAAAACTTACAAGTGTTCACTGGTCAAATGGGGGCACAAGGAGCTTGAGGAAACCCCTTGAACCAAACACCATTTCCAACTAATCATCCATTACAATATTTGTAGCAATTATCACCTTGTTAGAACCATCAAGTCTCTCAACATGACTTGTGATATCCTCTACATTTTAAAAATTTATAGGCCTTGCTGAATCAATAGTTGGACCATCCTAATATGTCACCTTTTCAAACTCTAAACCCTACTTTTTCATCACTATATAATATTATGCATCAATGTCCTCAAGATTTTTCCTAATAAAACTTTCCTCAAATGCATCCATATCTAGCATATGAAGATTTGTTTCAAGGCCACTTAGTGTACGCATATTTGATGCAATATGATAAACCCCCTTAGAAAATCTATCACCTCAACCTCTTAGGCCCCATAATAAACTTCTAGACTAAACCTATATGGGACCACTTTACCTAAGGGCCTCTTCTACCATTCCAACCACTACTATAAAAGCCTTATCTACTTTCAACAAAAATAGAACCAAAAGGATGTTGGATCATCAGAATGAGCTCTCCATGCTTAAGTCAATTTTTTGCATTTAGGAGGAAAACATCATGGTATGATTTCTTATATTTTTATTATGAGATAAATCTACTTTATGGTATAGGAGATTATTGGATAGTCCTCACTAATTGAGCATCAATTATATAACTGTTCATGCATAAATTTTGTAGCATGGGTAATAGGTATTCTGTTATGTTTAAATAAATGCTATTCAAAGGCATCCTCAAGAAAAAATTCATGATTATAACACTAGATTCATGAGGTTATTACATTTAATTCCTCCAAAAGTTAGACCAGATGAGGAATAAACATCATCATATTACATCAAAGGTTTGTAATTTGATTTGGTGCTAATGGTTTAGAATGTAAACCATGTTACTTTAGCTACAAATTTTGAAGAATCTACTCATGTAGAAAATGTCATGGTTAGAGTTAAAAAACTACCACTTGTCTTGCTATGGCTTACACCACTTAATAACCTAATACCCTTATATTTTTAGATCCACACCCATCATTTTACCCATTGCCCAATCATGTACCAATTCAACCCCTTCTCCATACATTGTGACACACCTAGGTCAAAACTCACAATTGACTATCACTTTCTAGCATAAACTACTAGTTTTAATTGTTTCATTATAAACCAATAATGATACTAAATCCATAACTCAGAAGCTAGGTCAATGTGAGCTCATTATGAAGGAAATGGTGGAGGTTGTAAATACAATAATGAGTCAATAAAAAGTAAAAGAGATAGTGGAAACTAAATAGATGGTGATAATAACAAAATAGGAAACTAAGAAAAATCCATTTTCTTACAAATTATTAGGTGCCAAGATGTAACACTAGCCAAAACATAAATTAGGCATAAAATAATATGATGAACACAAACTTAAAAATCAATGCATTATGGTGTTTCCTATGTAACACAAGGTACAATCGTATAAATTGCATAGTGGCAATTAGGAATTCATAAATAAATTAATATGATCAGTAATTCCAATACCAAAAAGCTACCATCATGGGGTAAATAAGGTCAACAATGAATCAACCTATGATGGTAAAACTAATTTTCTATTAGTCATATGTTTTAAACTAGTCAATTTATCAAGCTCCATCCCTAATGCAACAAGAGGTCCTAACTTTTATAAACCCTAAGAATATAGTTTTTATCAACTTCAATGCAATTGATGAATATGAATAATTTGTATTTTAGGATAAAAATATATTCACAATCCAATAAGGGGTTAGAACTAGGGGTAAAAGGTAGGTGACAAAAAATCAAGTACTCATTTTAAAATAGATTTGAAGTAAATAAAAATACTATAGTATTAAGGAGGGAAGGACACTATTATATGAGTGACCACAATCCAATAATAGAGATGAATAAAAAATACTAAGAAATATTTGGTCAAATATCCCTAAGTAGATATGTGAATAAAAAATTAAAAGCAAACAAATAAAGAAAAATAACCAAAAAACTAAAAAGGTTATCCAAGAGGAGGTGAATAATCCCAAATATAGGAGGAATGCAAAATAAAAGGATAAGTTACAAAAGGAGGTTGAATAACATATCAAATATCCTTCTCTCATTAGTGAAGGTATGCAATAGCTACCAGGTAGTATAGGAAATCCACAACATGCCATGAAAGTAGTTCCATCAACTTCATATTAAATATAGTAGAAGAAATGAAGGAAACTCAAGATAAAGTAAACGTGCTAGAGGCTCTAGCCATTCATGTTCAAAGAGATTTACTCCAAGAAGCTCTCAAGGAGTAAGAGAGAATCTATGCTGAAAAATTATCAATTTGAGTTGATCCAACCTAGTCTAAAAAAATAATTTTTGATAGAAAATGATCCTTTTGACATCTAAGTCAATGCAACAAATATCTTAAATGCTCTATAGCCTAAACTCCAAGGCTTCTACCATTCTGTGTGATCATAAAAATTAATAATTACCGACTAAAGAGTTTCATAATAAGTTTGGAGGCTATTGTGATAGTAATTCCCAAGGCCCTCTATAAATAAATGAGATTTCATACATGAAGACCATAAATAATCCAATAGATGGATGATATCTATGTGAATGTTGTAGGTATCTAAAAGATCTGATCATGACTATGGTAAAGCATCTAGATTTAGTGGTAGTCTATGTAGTTACAGCAGTTAATATTTCCCCATATTTTGGCATGATATTGTGAAGATAATGGATGTGCAAGCTATCTAGGGATGGAAACTTAGTGATGGACTATACCCACATGAAAGTACCTCTATAAGGAAAGATGATCTAGATTAAATATGAGACTCCATGTAACTTGTTGCATAAGTTGGATGAGGATAACATTGTCAATTGGAATGAATTGCTTGAATTATGGATAATGAAGTTATGAAGGATGGTTAGATGTTTAAAATAGATATGATTATTGGTGTGCTTTAGGATGATGAAGATTCATAAGTGAGCTTCTAGAAAACTAAGGTAGAGAATTACCTAATATTTGAGGAACCAACTAGAATTCCAACTCTGACCAGTCAATAGATGTAAGGATCTAATGGAGTATGGATCATGCATTTTGATGGTGCAATAACTAAAAATGGGGCTAGTACAAGTATTCAACTCATAAAACCTCAAGGCATGCAAAATAATTTTACCCATAGGTTGTTGTTTAACTACACCAATAATATGGATGAATACGAATCATTGTGGACTAGCTTGACAAAGGCTAAGAAGATGAGGATTAATGATCTCAAGATATTTTTTGACTTTGAATTGGTCATGAATCATGTTAATTCATAATGTACCACAAAAAATAAGCAATTGAAGTCAGATAAGCACATGGTCTAGGACTTTTTGTAAATTTTTAAGACTTATGAAATCAAAGTGATTCCTTGGGATTTAAATGCAAAGGTGAATGAATCGACATCCATGGCACCAAAAATTGACCCCATAGTCAAAATTTAGAATAAATTAAAGGATTTGGAGGTTATTTTTAGGCCAAAAGTCCTCAATTCTAATTATAATTTTTCAACAATGATGAGCAAATAATTGAATTCCTCATCAAATAATATCAACATGTTGAAAATATAAGTAAATACAAGGACATTATAAAGGATGGAGTAATTCAATTTAAAAAACTTCTAAAGGTAATTATATTGAAAACTAATCAACTTCCAAAAGGACTAATCATGTTGGAGATCCTACTCAATGCAAATGATAGTGTAAAGAAATCCATAATCAAAGTAAAGGCATCCTCCTATCACCTTATTGAATTATTGAAGGGAAGAACTTGCTACTAGGTAATAAATATAACAAAGAGAAAATATACTTATTTAAAGAGTTCTATGGTAAGTACAAATACATAAATACATAGTCCTATGAAGATTTGAAGGTATACAATACGATCATCATAGAGAACAATATCAAATTAGATCCTTGTGCCAAACATGTTAGGTAAAACATAGGTCTATAAATCCCAAAACCAAAGAAATTATGAAAAATGAACTTCTAAAACTTCTATAGACCCAAATCATCTTCTCAATCAAGTAATCCAATTAGGTAACCAATCTAATACCAATTTGAAAGAAGAATGTCAATATTACACTGTATTAATTTGAATAATATAAATAGGGCATTATTAAAGGACCACTACGCTCTACCTACCATAGACCGAATATTTCAAACGGTGTTGGAATCATAGATGTTATCAATTTTGGATAAATTCTCAGGGTACAATCAAATCTAGGTTAAATATGATGATCAACACAAATTTCTTTTTGCCACTACATAGAGGAATTTTGCATATCAATGAATACCTTTTGGATTGTTGAATGTTAGGCTTATCTTCTAGTTATATAAGGATATTATCTTTGTGGGTTTGATAGGTGAGATCATACTCACATAACTTGATGATTTAACCATATTAAAAGAAAGAAATAAGAATTTTGACCACTTAGAATATGTTTTTCAAAGGTGTAGGGAGTATGGTATTCACTTAACCCTAAAAATTCCATTTTCATGGTCTAAGAAGAAAACATTTTAGGGCATGTAATGTCTAATTATGGACTAGCCTTAGAACCCAAAAGGATTAAAGAAATCCAAAAACTTCCCCTATCTAAATATTTTAAGGAAACCCGATACTTTTTAGGTCAAATCTAAGTTATAGCCAAGTTCATAACCATTTTAGCATAACTGATAATACCAATCACTAAAATATTGAACAAGGATGAGGCCTTGGTATGGACTAAGGAAGATAAAAGGTCCTTTCAAGATCTAAAGGATGTACTTTCTAGATTTTTAGTACTTTTCAATCATTTTTTTTCCAAATACTTTAGAGGCTTTATGTGTTTGCAATAGATGAAAGCATTGCTATGATGTTGATCCAAAAAATGACAAAGATGAAGAGTATCTAATTTCAAGTCCTCCATAATATGAATAAAGGTACAAATTTATAAAAGAAATAAGTATTATCCACCATGAAATCCCTAAGGAAATTTAGGTATTACCTATTCCAAAGAAAGACTACCAACTTTGTAGCTCTTCCTAACATTTGATCCACTATGTTGCATGGTGAACCAGGGGAAAAGAGAACATGATGGATAAATAAGATCTAGGAATTTGACATAGAAATAATATCCATAAAGCTAATTAGAGGTAGATATCTCTATGAAAATCTTACAATATCATTCACAAGTGATCATGTAGCATTTTTTGAGGATATAGGCTAGATGATCAAATAGGTTGGATGGAAGACATTAGAAGGTATATGATATCTAAACAAGTCCTAGAAGGTTGATGCCTAAAGAAAAGGTCCAATATAGATAAAACATATTTCCTTATAGATGGTTGGATAATATACTTCTTCAAAAAGGATATGATGGAGTCCTATTAAGGTACATCAAGGAGGAAAGGATAGAATCCCTACTCAAGGAATATCATGACAAAGGGGAACATTATTCCACATAGATAACAACACAATATTTTGAGAGTGGGATATTATTGTCCTAGCATTGTATATGATTGCTTTTAATGGATTAAAAAGTGCAAGGCCTATTTTACATTCATGGGAAGAAGGAGAGAAGTACAAATTCTCTTGAAGCCTATCACTATCACTGAGCATTTAGTAGTGGGGCTTTAATTTCATCTATTATCTAATGTAGGACATGGATGGATATTGATTACAATTGACTATTTTACAAAATGGGTTAAAGTAGTACCTACCAATTTAGTAAATACAAGGCAATAATACAACAATTGAAGGTCATTATCACTAAATTTTGGGCCCCACCCATAGTAGTCATCGATAATACCACCACATTAATTGGGTTTAAAGTGATGAATTTCACATTTGAGTATAGGTTTTTGTTCAAATTTACCTCCAATTGCTATCCCCAAGGAAATGGTCTAGAAAAATCCACCAACAAGAACATCATGAACATATTGAAAAATACTATAGCCAAATCATAAAGAGATTGGCATACCAAGCTAAGGATTACACTGTGGATTGAATGGATGATGCCTAAAGCTTCTATGGGATAAATTCCCTACAAGTTACTTTTGGGAAAGAAATATGTAAGCCAATCAACCTAGAACTCTTTTATCTCTAAATATCAATTCAATTAGAGCTTGAGGATATTAATGTTAAACCAATGAAAGCTTAATTAAATGCACTATTGCCCTTGGAAGAAAAAAGAGAAAAATATTCAAAAGAATGGTCTAGCATTAGATGGTGGTTAAATGATGGTTTGAAAAAAAGACCACTAAGATGGATTACAAGGCAAATTAGTATTTAAGTGGCATGAAGATAGAGGTAAACCACAAAGTCATTAAAAAATTGATTCCCTTTCGAGTGGTCATACTTAATTATTGGTATTATGGGACCAAATGCCTACAAGATTAAAATTATGGATGGAAGACTGCTGTCAATTTTGATCAATGGACAATATTTAAGGCCCATCTAAAGGTATGTAAGGGAAAAAAAGAAATGTAAATATGTACACAGACCCTTTTTGCACTTTTTTTCTATCATCCCCATTCCATATTCTTCTCCTTATTATTTTGCTATTTGTACCACGTATGTCATTTCTTTCGCTTAGTTCATTCTTTTAAAAAGGACAAAGTAAAATTAAGGTAGTGATTCACTTTCCATGATGAGTGATTCACTCTCTATTACAAGTGAATCTCTCATCAAGACCCCCTTCTAAAATTAATTGGTTAGGAAGGTAAATCATCCCCAAAATGGGCCAACTACTCGTCTAACTTTTTTATAGTAGGTGCAAAAATCCCGAGTGCTATAATACCCCCTTTAACATGCCTTCTCATTTTATTTTTTTAGCAAGCATGATGGCTCACTTCATGTTTCCTTGTCACCTAAAATGCAAAATGACTCTTTCTAGCCTATGCCCACAAGAAGCTGTAAATTATTCAACCAACTTATTGAACATCAACATAGTATTTGCACTTAAATCAGTTAGGTCAAACCCTATGAGAGCTCCCTAATTGAGTCGATTTTTTTAAAAAATGCACAAAATACTACATTACCAAACAAATTCTATGCTGAATACCATTAGCATATAGATCAAGCCATTGAAAACCTTCTACATTATTAACTATTTGACTTCCTATGCAAGATAGGTTTGTTGAACCGCTCCCTTGGCTGTAGAGGGCACTCCATTTGTTAATAACTATGCAAACTCCTTCAAATCAACCAAGTCAAACCCCACACTAGCTCCCTAATAAGCCTCTAAAATTCCAACATCATAATTTGTTTTGTAAAGTAACCATCATTGAGTGATTTACTCAACCCCTTGAGAAGATTGCTCCATATCCTAAGTTGTTGGACTACAAAAGTATAATTTTACATACATCCACTTTAGCAAGTGATTAATTATCTATATTGAGCAATTTGTTCCCTAGTTTGAGTAGACCACTTCTAGATCAAAATTATTTCAAAATTTTCCATAATGAGAAAATGGATCCCTATCCATAGTGAATTGATTTAGTAGGCTAGAAAATTGCTCCCCAATTTGAGCAAATCACTTCCCTATACAAGACTTAAAATTTTTCTTCTCATTTTAAAAATCACCCATTATCCATCCCACTCATCATGGACACCACTTTTATTGCCATAATCCATCCATATAACTCCACCTACCACTATGGTTTCTTCTATAATCTTAAGTTAAATAGCACAAATCCAAGTAGAAATGCTAGAAGTAGGGTCTTCAATAAGGAAAAAAAAGAAGAAATAGAGGAGGAAGAAGTCTACTCCCCAAACTTAAAGACCAAAAGAGTTTTTTGATGACCCATATAGGGGGCTAGAAGAGGGAAATTTTAACCACTCCCCTATAGAGGTGAGTCATGAGGCTTTATAGAGATTTAACATGGGTCCCAAGACCTAATCATGGAGCATCAATAGGATCTAGAACTCAAGACTAGTAATGAACATGTTACCAAAGATCTAGAATTTCCTAGAATTTGTGGAAGCATGTGCTAACGGGTAAAATTTTGATGTAGAAGGAGCATCAGGTTGTCATTGTGGCAAGAGGAATCCTTATATATAAGGGATGGTTATATAAGAAATATGTTGAATATGATATATGACCAAACCATATGGGTCACCTTTAATCCTAAAGCATAAAAGAATCACTACTATAAATTTGATGAACATTAATGATGAGATTTTTAATCCCTCATATAAAATACCTAACCAAATATTTTGACTTCAACATCCTACTCGAGTTGGAGTGGGTCAAGGATGATGTCCATTTGGCCCTATTGAGGATTGTAATATTACTAGGGGAGGAATACAAATATAGAATTTATGAGGAGCATGTTATACTCCTACATAGTGGAGAACTACTGAGACACTCCCAAATGATTGATTGTGCTAAATATATCATTGACTAGATGAATTAACAATTAAAGAAATTAAATAAAGAAAATTTGTTCACCTACACTTCCTACTTTGTATGGCTAATAATTTACCCAAAGAATGGCCAATTTTCTTTATTATAGTTGAACTAGAATGGGATGGATAAAAAGCCATTGCTAATAGTCGACTATACTAACATTTCTTACTACGAAATAGAAAATAATTATGATAACTTTTATGGCAAAATTTATCTCCTCATTATAAGCTCAAGGGAAGTATGCCTAGGTTATCAAAAGAGGCCCAAAAATTGCTATATCTTTAGGTGTAGCTAAATATATACTTGTGTTTGAGCAACTATAAATATTTTATTTGTTTGTTTAGCTTCTTGACCATACCATTTTAGTTGCTTGCATATGTTCCCAACTACTTATTCAATTTGGATTACTTCAAGCAGCTAGACTATGCCAACTTGAAATATTTGTAGGGATAAAATAAGGCCACTTCTACCCTCTAAAGTAGTAATTTTGGATTGATTGATCTACCTAGGTATAGAATGTGCATCCTAGACTGAGGTCAAGATTGGATGAATTAGAATTATTTCTAAGTCAACCTCCATAGAAGGATGGTTCCTTATCTAAATTCTATTATGTAAAATACTAAAGAGAGAAAAGGGGTAGGGTTGAGAGAAAGGAAGGGTTAGAGATGTTGATTAAATGCGGTCGAGCTCAACTAACAACATTATTTTTAGCTAAATGAGCATAGACCATCTGCTACAAGCAATGCCTAAAAAACCATTCAATTAAAGCTATGCAAAAATACATGAAACTCAAATGTTACAACATTCAACATTCCAAGCACTCCAATAGAAATAAGTCAAACAAATTCTAGCATAACATAAAATTTCCACTAAAGCATAAATGCAAATGTTGAAAGTGTAAATATCAACATAATAAATAATTCTTCACATTTTAGTTGAGGTAGGTTAAATAGCCCTTGATTTCATTAGAATAGCATACACATATAGCTTATGATACACAAACACTAAAACATACAACCCTTTACAATGAGAAGCATTTCTCTATTTATAGCTTTTGCTGAATTAAAATGAAATTAACTACTATGTATAATCATAAGTAGACTGGTCTTGCATGATTAAGGATGTGTTGGAACTATTAAAAATCTTCAACACATTTCACACAAGATATAATAGGTGATAATGATTTATAGGATCATCAGATATACTTTGATGGAGTTATTGTCATTTTCTTGCTCTGACAACAACAATTTTAGCCTCATTGCTTTTATTCAAGAGTGTCGGATCATCTTCCTCTTAGAGAAACATGGATTTAAAATTCATTCCAGATATTGTTGACACTAACATCATCCTTATTGCTAAGAAACTTTGGTATGGGATGTTGCTTTCCTTTGTCTAGCCTTTTGGACGACTTCTCTTACTTAACACAAGCTTTTTCACCAAGCCAAAAATTTCTGGAGGTTAGGATGACCTTATTGTTAAAAAGTTCTAGTTAATTCTTTGCTAAAATGAATACTATCTTCTCAATAAGCTTTTGCACTATGCTAAATATTTTGAAATGCATTGTTACTATTATTTCCAAAATATTTTGGCTTGCTATCCTCCATACTCTAAATATTCTTCTTCTTTAAAAGGTACTTGCTAGTCTAGAGATTTTGAGTGCCTTGTTGATGTCACTACAAATGTTTTTTAGCCATTGATATTTTATAAGTCCAACCTTGAAAATATGAAGCTACTCTAGACCAAAGCTTCCAGGATACTCAATTTCAAGCCTAGAATTGCTTCCTTAGGCTAAAGGAGATTTTGTTTTGGTTTTTGGTAAGCTTCCTTCTAGTGCTTTGAAAAAATCAGATATCTTAATTCTGTGAGTGTACCTTTGTTTCTCTCTTTGTTTTATTTTTAACCAATTTGACCATTTTTTTCTTTCTTTCCATGAATTTCTGGGGTAACTTAATATTTGTATGGACAAAAAAGCTTACATGGTCTATGGAGGTTTCACAACTTGAAGTTTCCAAGATGCTTCTATTCCTAAATATTACTAAGTGTTAAGCTCCTCTTGATGGAAGAATAGGATATTCTCTTGCTAGTTCCTTGATTAGACACCTTCAATTCCTCTTCTTCCTCAATTATTATTGGGTTTTATTCCTTGGGATCCCTAGCTAGTGCTATCTTGTAATTGCATCGAGGAATAGTGACTACTTGGATAATGTAAACCTAATAAAATATGGAAGATAGTCTAGCCTACAAGAACATCCTTCTAGGTGAGTGGTGAATCCATAGCCAATGTATGGGATGAAATCCTACCAAATGTAGATCTCTTTTAGCTATCACAAAAAAGGATATGGGGTTCCTACCAATGGTAATGTCTAGCTTAACTACCACTAAAAAGGCTATGGGTCTTTGTTTGTCTGGTTCAATTTGTCAACAGGACCTCATGGCATAGGCAACTTAAGATTTTTTTCAACTTATGATGGGGGCTTCCTTTTTCAATACCTTTATAATCTTCTTAACACCATCTACTTGATAGATCAAGGAGGTATTTAATCCTTTTATTGCTTTTCTTCAAAATTAGCATTAGGTGGTAATCTTGCTCAAAATTTTCCCCTCTGATGGGATTTTACTAGTGTAGTGAAATATCACCATAGTAACTGATATAGATGATCTCAAAGTTGTGATAGTTCCACCACATAATCGAAGATAAACTTAAATGTATGGGGCTCAAGCAACTTAAGGGTATTTGGCCCAATGACCCCAAGGGCTCCTTTTTATGATAGCTAAGGTTAGATATTTGTACATATTTTATGTGCATGATAGAAGATACATGGTGGAGAAGGAATCAAATCCATTAGAAGAAGTGGTACAAACCATTTTGGGAAGTGAGCAAGGGTATGGGGATGAGACTCAATAATGGTATGCTCATCCCCTAATGTGATTCTTGATTTATGCCAAGGCTAAAGTAAAAGATGAATTTGAACCTAACTACAAAATAAAACATCGAGCAATGAAGGTTTTGGAGGATATTGGACACTCCTAAAAGAAGAACCTCACATGACAAAGGACGAGGTACAAAACTTAAATTATAAAGAGGCTAGTGCATAGTGGTCCCTTTAACAAACAATTCTTGGTGATATAATATAAAAAATGTAGGAGAGAACTAAAGAGGCAAAAACAATAAAATCAAGTTCGTATAGTCCACCTCCTATCATAAAATAAAAAAACTATAATATTTGTAGTTCCAACAACATTAGCAATGGTAAGCACTATAGTGTAGGACATGGTGAGGAAGAGGTAGGAAAAATAAGAGGAAGTCCTACATGGGTCATTATTTAAGAATATTGCAGCATAAGAAGTAGGTCCACAACCTCTTGAATAACAAGGGCTACCCCACTCATGGAGGTGATATTCCTCACAAAGAACCTCATCCTAATTTGGTGGTAGCCAAGAACTGAATCATGGCCACCAATATTTCCCTTTCCATTTTTTTTTCTCCTACTATTTTCTCCCTCTCTATTTATTCTCTTACTTATTCTATCTCCTCCCTTTCTTTTTTTGCATATACCTCACCATCAATAAATATTACCATTGGTTCTCCTAGAGATACCTTATCTCCCACCATGTCTCATACTATTGACACCACTTATATCACTTCATTCCCCTTGTCCACCATAGAAATAACCACATCACAACCATGAGTATCCTATATCACAATCCCTTCACCTTCACAACTAGTCTCTCCACTACTTGAAATGTTGGACTAAATTTCAATAAGAACATCCATTTCCATATCTCCATTCACACCTATCTCCACCCAACTTTCTCTTCCCATTGTATCATCCTATCCAAATAAACATCCTATAATGTACCAAAGCATCTATTATTTGAAGTGATAAAATTACCAATTCCAATCAAATGATTGAGCATATAAAAGTATCCCTAGACTCCAGTTCAACCATAGGGTATTTTTTAGCCTTTGTTTAGAATATCACCGATAACCTAGAGACAACTGATCTTCAAGATGCCTTGGACTCCCTATAAGTCAAGGAGAGAAATGTCTAAAAAATAATATAAAAAACTAAAGGATAGGACCTCTAAGGCCAATTATATTTTGGTGACAATAAGCTCCTCATCATAAAAGTGATTCCCAATGACCCCTCTTAACCTACCATCACACTTAATAACTTTACTACCAGAGTTTCAAATCTGGTTCTGACTAGGGTGAATCCATACTAGATGGTCAAAAAATTAACCACCTCTCCATTAGGGAGGCCATGCAATTTGGCTAAATGGTAAAGGAGAATAATAGATTGAGGAGGAAAGCAATGAAGCATGCAACAATAGTGGCCTAACTAAAAATATAGAAATCTAGTTATAACAATAAAATGAATCTCTTAGGAAGGATTCCATAAATAAATAGGGTACAACAACAAGTTAAGGAGCTCAAATCTCAACTTTTTGAGAGCAAAAAGTAAATGCAACATCTTGAAGATATTTTACAATAATTTTCACAAGGGCAAGACCATCTAAAGAAGAAATTTGAATAAGAAAACTCATAATTGGAAAAATATGTAGAGAAACTACATGTAGACCAATAAGAGAAAGATTAAGCGATCTCAAAGCTCCAAGATGAAATTGTAAAAGTGAAATAAGGAGCAACAACTGACCTAGGATGACCTCAAAAATAGAAAAGGTAAAGTCCCTATGGAATTGTTAGCTTTTGAGGATGTATATTGAAGGAAATGCAACCACAAGATATAAAATAAGTAAGCTATGATAACTATATGATAATGACACTATAATATGCATGAAAATAATGAAATAGACTTCTGCAATAACTCAATAATATGCCATTAATGAAATCTCATGAAAATAGTACAATGCAATATAATGGAGGACTTGAACACTCCAAAATTTTTAATGAAGAACTACATTGTACCTACTCACTACTATAATATAACTCTCTATAGTAACATTGTCTCTCACACACTCTATACCTTAAAGGTATATATAGGAAGATATGTGCCTTGACCTTTACTTTACCCAAGACTCTTCATCTACCTATCCTATGACTCATGTACATGTGGACTATATGCACATTTATATAATTGAACATTCTAATATTATGCATTTATTACTTGCTTGAAGTAACTACTCAAAAATTACTCTAAAGAAAACTCCTACTCTAGTTATGTACCCAAGGTGGTACATTGGCATGTACCAAATAATATAATATACTCTAACACCTCCCTGTATTACATTATTTGGGTATTGTAAAATTAATATTCAACATGGATTTTTGTCTTTCTGATGTTCTTCATATTGATCTGGTTCTTCTTCTTCTTCAGCTTTAGTATTAGAATCGATCTTTGTACTTTCTTCAGTATACTCTTTGTTTGTGTCATGATGAGTATTTTTATCTTGTTCTATTCTGTCATGCTTCCTTCCTCCTTCATTTCTATATTTTTACTAGATGAATATTTGCTTCATGATGAGTTAGTCTATCATCACAATAATATTGACTAGGATTGCTAGTTTATTTTATGTTTTGAATGAGTTAAAAAACAATTAATGATAGATATACCATCAAACATTCTTCTGATGTGAATATAACTATTTTTTGTGTATTCCACCAGGCTTTGAAAAGGACTTCATGAAGATAACCAATTAATGTTGCAAAATTTCCTTCTTTTACTTCTTTGAGGAATAATGAGAATCTTTCCTTTTCACTAGTGGACAAATACTTGTATCCTTCAAAAGTATCTATTAAATTTTGAGAGTAAAATTCCACTTCATGGAATAGTTCCTCATTATTGAATGCATTCCTCACTATTTCATCCATGTTTCTTTTAAATTATTCTTTGAGGTAGAATTCCTTAGAGTTTTAATAGACTTATAGACCTTGTATCTTTTTTTTCTTAATTCTAGGCTATATCAAGTCTTGTAGTGTATGATTAATCAATAGAATTCTTTTAAATATTTAGTATTTTGAGAATACTTTTAATAGATCCTTTGTAGTAGTCTACCTTATGACTCCCTAGTTTTTAGTATATGCTCAACCTTGCTAAGAACTTTTCAATTTTACAAATTTTTTAAAATACTTCTATCTTCAAGTGTTTGAATGTAATATGAATCTTGATAGTATGCTTAGTTTTATTAGTTTGAGTTGAAATCCTTTTGTATCCCTAATGTTCAGTGTCATTTTGTTGCCTTATGTCTTCCTATTTATTAGTAAGTAGAAAGCTAAAGATAAATGGTGATGTTAGTCTTATAATGGCACTGAGAGGGGGGGTGAATCAGTGTAGCTTTTTAAACTTAAATCTACAACTCTTAAAACTGAAATAATGAAAGCTTAAAACCAGATAAAGCAAATATCAACAAGAGAGCATCACATAACACAAGATGTAACGAGGTTCACCAATTTTGGCTACTCCTCAAAAATAGACTACTTGGACTTCCATCCAAATCCAGCATTTGCAAAGCACCAACTTTACAATCAATTTACCAGCACCCACTGGAAGGAGCATCAACCCCTTAATTTATCTGCACCAAAAAAAAGGAGCACCAACCCCTGATTTACCAACATTGACTGGAAGGAGCACCAACCCCTGATTTATCTGCACCAACAGAAAGGAGCACCAACTCCTGATTCCAAGCACCAACTCAAAATTCTATATTAGATCTCTCTTGACATAAAAATGCTTTCGCTTTTACAAGACCCTCACTAGTCTATTGCTCACATCAACATCATAGAAGCATAAAGAGAATTGTTAGAGACTCAATATGTTCTATACTCAAATTGCAGACTCAACTCAAATCAATCTCATAGAAGCATAAGGAGAATTGTCAGAGACTCAATATGTTCTATTCTCAGAATAAGAAGTAATCTCTTCTATGCTCTTACAGCCTTGTCTTATGGATTTCTTTTCGTAGTCGCACTTTGTATTTCAGCCACTCTCTCTCAGCTGCGCTCTCTCAGCTGCACTTTCTCAGCCACGCTCTCTCAACCGTGCTTTCTCAGCCACACTCTCTCAGCCATGCTGTCTCAGCCGTGATCTCTCGGCTTTGCTCAATGCTCTCTTATAGCCTTGATCTAACCCTATTTTTTACAGCTTGCTTTCTCTTACAGTAGCGACACCCTTTTATATCTTACTGTACTGAGCTCAAACCCTAAATTCTTAACTTACTATCCATGAAACATACACATTCTTGCAGCTTTGCTTACTGTGCTCTGACAGCCTTCTCTGCTTACTTATCGCTTTATTTACTGTGCTCTGACAACCCTCTCTTCTCACTAGTGGATCTTACAGCCCTCTCTTCTCACTAGCAACTCTTCTTTCTGTAGCACATTTACTCTTTTAGCAGTGACACTTTAACTCTTTACGACAACACTCTTTTCAATTCTCAGCAGCTCTTTACTTCTGCACGCAACTGCCCTTTTATAACAATATTTTAATATTGAAACTCCAAGTCTTTTGTTACTTCCATAATCCCGCATGCAGCCTATTAATAGTCACTCCTGTAAGTAACTCCTTTCTCACATAATATTCTTACACGCAACCTATCAAATAGATTTGTCTCTTTTTTTTGATTGACAGTATAACCACTGCTCAATGGTTTCACTGCGACACGTGCCCTGTAACTGTCATTCTTCCTTTAATACTTTGTTCTTATTTTAGCTTGCATGATTTCTATCTGTAACTGCACCTGTAACTATCACACTACTTCGGTTAAATTTTACTTCGGCTTTTGGTCACGAAAGACAACCTGTCATGAAATCTTCTTTTGGCTCTGCTTAATGTGCTTTTGATAGCATTAAATGCTTACTTACGGCTCTGACAGTAGAACCACCGCTCTGAAAGTATTTTTGTCTTCTTCTTGGCCTGCATGCATGAAAACACATGTCATGATATCGTGACACTTTTCACCTCCGTACACTCTACTTGGCTTGCACCAACGAAAACATGACATGTCGTGAAATCATGACACTTTTCACTTCCTTGCACTCTTCTCGACATGCACCAGCGAAAACATGACATGTCATGAAATCGTGACACTTTTTGCTTCCTTGCATTCTTCTCGTCATGCACTAGAGAAAACATGACATGTCACGAAATTGTGACACTTTTTTTGCCTTGTGCCTTTCTCTGCCTTTCACCTGCGAAAACAAAACATGTCGCGAAATCGTGACACTTTCACTGCCTTGTGCCTTTCTCTGCCTTTCGCCCATGAAAATGGAACATGTCATGAAATCGTGACACTTTCGCTGCCTTGTGCTTTTCTCTACCTTTCGCTCGCAAAAATGGAACATGTCACGAAATCGCGACACTTTTGCTGCCTTGTGCCTTTCTCTGCCTTTCGCCCGTGAAAATGGAACATGTCGCGATATCGCGACACTTTTTCTCCTTAGCGCTTTTATTCTCATCGGATCGTGAAAACCCGACATGTCATGAAATTGTGACACTTTTTCTCCTTAACGCTTCCTCTTGCAAATTGTTGCGAAATTGTGACACTTTTCTTTGCAAGCTCTTTCTCTCAAACATGTCACGAAATTGCGACACATTTTCGTCCGTACTGCCTCTCTTGCAGATTGTCGTGAAATCATGACACTTTTTTTTGTGAGCTCCTTCTCTCAAACATGTCATGAAATCACGACACATTTTTTTCCATACTGCCTCTCTTACAGATTGTCACGAAATCGTGACACTTTTCTTTGCAAGATCCTTCTCTCAAACATGTTACGAAATCATGACACATTTTCATTTGTACTGCCTTTCTTGCAGATTGTCGTGAAATCGCGACACTTTTCTTTACGAGCTCCTTCTCTCAAACATGTCACGAAATTGCGATAGTTTTTCCTGTATGCGCTGCTTCTTCGAACATGTCGTGAAATCGTGACAGTTTTCTTACTTGCCTTCTTTGCTTCCAACATGTCATGAAATCGTGACAATTTTTCTTGTGCTTTCTCTCTCTTCCAACATGTCACGATATTGCGACAATTTTTCCAGCTTCTCAACATGTCACGATATCGCGACAATTTTCCTTGCGCTTTCTCTCTCTTCTAACATGTCGCGATATCACGACAGTTTCTTATGCTTGCTCAATATGTCATGATATCGTGAAAGTTTTCTTACTTGACAAATATGTCGTGATATCGTGACAGTTTTATTACTTGTCTTTTTCTTTGATCTTTTACCTATGGGCCACTTCGATCTTCTTGGAAATTCACTGTGCATGCTCTGACTGCTTTGAACTCTTGTTCACTTCATCAACCGATCTATCTAATGACCTCTGCACTCCTGTCCATTGCATCAACCAATCCTCTATTTGTGTTGACAACAATGATAATACTTTGGTTGCACCTTGCTCAACAATGAACTCCTGTCCATTATACTTTGGCTGCACCTTGCTCATCAATGAACTCCTGTCCATTGCATCAACTGATCAACCTGACTATGTTGACAACAATGACAATACTTTGGTTGCACCTTGCTCATCAATATCCCCCTTTGGAATTGTTGGCAACACACGTAATTGTGTGCAATTACCTGTAATTCTTCTCCCCCTTTGACAATAATACCAAAGGGCGGTTGCAAAACTCCCCCTGAGTCCATGCACAACATTCTCAGGCAAAAATTATTACAGTTAGCAAAAAGCATAAACATGAGCAATAAGATAAAAAAATACATAAATGCTCCCCCTGAGTCCAAGACCACTTCATTTCACTGATTGACAACATCATGATAAGCATAATAGGCATCAACAATATCAATAATGTGAATAGCAACAATAACTAGTGAATGACACCATCACCATCAACTTCACCAATATAACATGTGTAAGAACATGATTGGACCACTGTATTCTGTGCAACTACCCTCTGTTGCTTTGCAAACTCAAACTTGTCCACTGTTAGTGAAGGCATACAATAATATTATATAGCCAAATTTTTGTTCTGCAATGCCAGAAACATCTGCATACATCTCCACCATGCATCTTGGATATTCTCAACAAGCTTGAACCTAATGACAACTGTTTGTCTCTCTCTGCAGTGAGAATCCAACAGGCTACCTCAATCCATTTTATATTTACAACCTGATCTATGTTTTCTATAGTCACCGCTGGTCACACTTTACTTTCAATTGAGCAAATCAGGAGAAGACATTTAGTCAAACACTTCATGGCCAACCATGGTGCACCTTACTCAACCTCATACTTCGTAATCTTGGATTGGCATTTTATCAACAGTTAAAATGAAACTGTCTGTTATAATCTGATGCTTTGAACAGTGGCAGTAAGAACTATCAATAGAACAACAATGACGTATAGCAATACTACCAATGGTGAAAATTCTCAATTTAATCATCACCCTTCACGACACTTCCACACACAACTACTTTAACTGATAACACACTTGACAACTATACAATAATAACCCGATTGCTGGTCTTTCATCCTCAGATACCTAGACAAATACATAGGAGCATTAAAATAAAACTTTAATATTGCTCCCCCTGAGGATGTGCCACCTGGAGTTGCTTAGAGCAATGGCGGAGTAGCCTCCTTTAGTCCAAGGAGACAGGATTTCCTTTCTTATGCCTTTCTCTAGACTTTCCTGAACTTGGGCTTGAGTTTTTCAATTACTTCCCTATTTTGCCCCTGTTCGTGAACTTGAACATTTCTCTTGCGGGGTTGTCTCTTGTGCATTCTTGATGGATGATTATTTTATTTTCTTTTATGCACATGATATGTTCCCTTTCTGTGTTGCCCTATTTGTGTCTGATGAAATCTAGGGTTTTGCCTTAGATTAGATACAGAAGTGCTTGGACGAGAACCTTGCTATGTGCCCTTGACCATTACATTTAAAACATTGCACATGTTTTATTCCTTGTCTGCATTGCATTCTATGTGTATGATGAAATCTATGGTCTTGCCTTAGATTGGATACAGAAGTGCTTGGACAAAACCTTGCTATGTGCCCATGGCCATTACATTTAAAACATTGCACAAGGTGTTCACTCAGGAAAGCAGATGTGTTTTTATTAGCATAACTTTTTGATCTATTGTTTAGTCCACAATAAATTGCCTTGTGACCATAGCAGTTGCATTTAGAACAATAGCCATTAAAAGCATTATTATTAAAAGAGTGAGAGTGAGAGAACCTCTTCTGTTGTGGTTTCTTTGTTGTAGATCTTCTTTGATATTTTCTTCCTTTTGAAGATTTAGCTTCAGAATTTTCTTGCTTTGATCCTTCAGCAGTGTGCTTCTTCTTCTCTGCATTTTTAGAAGATGAAGGTTGTTCAGCTTCATATCCAAGACCAAACTTAGCCGTGGAGCTTCTTTGTTGCTTTATCATTGTATCTAGTAACTTTGTGCTCTTCTCAAATTTGAGACTTATATTGGCCTCTTCTAGTTGTTTCTTCAATGAAACAATCTCTCCTTCTTGCTGGTAGCAAACAGTCTCTTTCTCATTGATTTGTGACCTGAGAATTTCTTCAATCCTTTTGGACTCTTCTACTTGCAGCTTCATATTACTAACAGCTTTGTTAGATTCTTCTTCACGTTTGCTATATACATCAACCTTATCATCCAGTTGTGTCTTCAAGGCTTCTGTTTTCTTGGCCTTTTGAAATTGTAAGAAAAGGTCTTCAATATCATTCCCATATTCTTCCAGCTTCTTGGATAGTCTTTTGTTCTTTTTCTGTTCTATAATCAACTCTTCAAGTGCATCTATCAACTCACCTTCTAGATCTACTTCAATCTCCAGGTTTTCATTGCATACTTCAGAATCCACTTTTTCTACCTTCTCTAGTTCAGTTTTCTCTTCCACAAGAACTAAAACTGGCTGAGATGCATTTTTGGAGGAGGATCTATTCTTCTTACCCATTGTGTACTAATCCAAGATCAACACTGAATGATTTAGCCTAAACTGGAAACTTGGCTCTGATACCAATTGTTAGTCTTACAATGGCACTGAGAGGGGGGGTGAATCAGTGTAGCTTTTTAAACTTAAATCTGCAACTCTTAAATCTAAAATAATGAAAGCTTAAAACTAGATAAAGCAAATATCAACAAGAGAGCATCACATAACACAAGATGTAACGAGGTTCACCAGTTTTGGCTACTCCTCAAAAATAGACTGCTTGGACTTCCATCCAAATCTAGCCTTTGCAAAGCACCAAATTTATAATCAATTTACTAGCACCCACTGGAAGGAGTACCAACCCCTTAATTTATCTACACCAACAGAAAGGAGCACCAACCCCTGATTTACCAGCACCGACTGGAAGGAGCACCAACCCCTAATTTATCTGCACCAACAGAAAGGAGCACCAACCCCTGATTCCAAGCACCAACTTAGAATTCTATATTAGATCTCTCTTGACATAAAAATGCCTTCGCTTTTACAAGACCCTCACTGGTCTATTGCTCACATCAACATCATAGAAGCATAAAGAGAATTGTTAGAGACTCAATATGTTCTATACTCAAATCGTAGACTCAACTCAAATCAATCTCATAGAAGCATAAGAAGAATTTTTAGAGACTCAATATGTTATATTCTCATAATAAGAAGCAATATCTTCTGCGCTCTTACAACCCTGTCTTATGGCTTTCTTTTCGTAGTCGCACTCTATATTTCAGCCACTCTCTCTCAGCTGTGCTCTCTCAGTCGTGCTTTCTCAACCATGCTCTCTCAGCCATGCTGTCTCAGTCATGCTCTCTCAGCTCTGCTCAACACTCTCTTACAGCCTTGATCTAACCCTCTTTTTTATAGCTTGCTTTCTCTTACGGTAGTGACACCCTTTTATATCTTACTGTACTAAGCTCAAACCCTAAATTCTTAACTTACTGTCCATGAAACATACACATTCTTGCGGCTTTGCTTACTGCACTTTGATAGCCTTCTTTGCTCACTTATCACTCTATTTACTATGCTCTGATAGCCCTCTCTGCTCACTAGCGGCTCTTGCAGCCCTCTCTGCTCACTAGCGGCTCTTCTTTATGTAGCACATTTACTCTTTTAGCAACGACACTTTAACTCTTTATGGTGGCACTCTTTTCAATTCTCAGTAGCTCTTTACTTCTGCATGCAACTGCCCTTTTATAACAATATTTTCATCTTGAAACTCCAAGTCTTCTGTTACTTCCATAATCCCGCATGCAGCCTATTAATAGCCACTCCTGTAAGTAACTCCTTTCTGACATAATATTCTTACACGCAACCTATCAAATAGATTTGTCTCTTTTTTCAGACTGACAGTATAACTACTGCTCAATGTTTTCACTACGACACGTGCCCTGTAACTGCCGTTCTTCCTTTAATGCTTTGTTCTTATTTTAGCTTGCATGATTTCTATCTGTAACTACACCTGTAACTGTCACACTACTTCAGTTAAATTTTACTTTGGATTTTGGTCACAAAAGACAACCTGTCACAAAATCTTCTTTCGGCTCTGCTTAATGTGCTTTTGATAGCCTTAAATGCTTACTTACGGCTCTGACAGTAGAACCGCCACTCTGACAGTATTTTTGTCTTCTTCTCGGCCTGCATGCATGAAAACACAACATGTTGCGATATCGTGACACTTTTCACCTCCGTACACTCTACTTGGCTTGCACCAGTGAAAACATGACATGTCATGAAATCGTGACACTTTTCGCTTCCTTGCACTCTTCTTGGCATGCACTAGTGAAAACATGACATGTCACAAAATTGTGACACTTTTCACTCCCTTGCACTCTTCTCGTCATGCACTAGTGAAAACATGTCATGTCACAAAATCGTGACACTTTCGCTGCCTTGTGCCTTTCTCTACCTTTCGCCCGTGAAAATGGAACATGTGAAATCGTGAAACTTTTGCTGCCTTGTGCCTTTCTTTGCCTTTTCGCTCGTGAAAATGGAACATGTCATGAAATCATGACACTTTTGCTGCCTTGTGCCTTTCTCTGCCTTTCACCTATGAAAATGGAACATGTGAAATCGTGACACTTTCACTGCCTTGTGCCTTTCTCTGCCTTTCGCCCGCAAAAATGGAACATACACTTTTTCTCCTTAATGCTTTTCTTCTCATCGGATCGCGAAAACTCGACATGTCACGAAATCGTGACACTTTTTCTCCTTAGTGCTTCCTCTTGCAAATTGTCATGAAATCGTGACACTTTTCCTTGCAAGCTCTTTCTCTCAAACATGTCGCAAAATCGTGACACATTTTTGTCCGTACTGCCTCTCTTGCAGATTATCGCGAAATCATGACACTTTTCTTTGCGAGCTCCTTCTCTCAAACATGTCACGAAATTGTGACACATTTTCGTCCGTACTGCCTCTCTTACAGATTGTCGTGAAATCGTGACACTTTTCTTTGCAAGCTCCTTCTCTCAAACATGTCGTTAAATCGCAACACATTTTCGTTCGTACTGCCTCTCTTGCAGATTGTCGCAAAATCGTGACACTTTTCTTTGCGAGCTCCTTCTCTCAAACATGTCACGAAATCGTGACAATTTTTCCTATATGCGCTGCTTCTTCGAACATGTCACAAAATTGTGACAGTTTTCTTACTTGCCTTCTTTGCTTCCAACATGTCATGAAATCGTGACAATTTTTCTTGCACTTTCTCTCTCTTCCAACATGTCACGATATCACGATAGTTTTTCCAGCTTCTCAACATGTCGCGATATCGCGATAGTTTTCCTTGCGCTTTCTCTCTCTTCTAACATGTCACGATATCACGACAGTTTCTCATGCTTTCTCAACATGTCACGATATCGCGATAGTTTTCTTACTTGCCAAATATGTCACGATATCGCGACAGTTTTCTTACTTGTCTTTTTCTTTGATCTTTTGCCTATGGGCCACTTCGGTCTTCTTGGAAATTCACTGTGCATGCTCTGACTGCTCTGAACTCTTGTTCACTTCATTAACCAATCTATCTAATGACCTCTACTCTCCTATCCATTGCATCAACCGATCCTCTGTCTATGTTGACAACAATGACAATACTTTGGCTGCACCTTGCTCAACAATGAACTCCTGTCCATTATACTTTTGCTGCACCTTGCTCATCAATAAACTCCTGTCCATTGCATCAACTGATCAACCTGACTATGTTGAGAACAATGACAATACTTTGGTTGCACCTTGCTCATCAGGTGATGCACCTTCAAGTTTTAATAAGGTTCTTTTCCTTCAATACCTTTTAGTTGGATTAATGTAAAATGTAATTTCCAACTTTCAAGAAATTATAGTTTTGCTTCTTTAATCCTTAAATTTTAATGGTTCAATTTTTCTAAATTCCAAGAAACTAAATTTTGGTGTAGTATTCCTTATATCTCCCTAATTTGGAAATTTAGAAAGTAATAATATTTGCAAACTAGTATTTCAATTTTTCCAATGTTGAAAACCTTATAAATCCTAATTAATTATTTGCAAATATTCTAATGTTTGAACCTCATGCAATTTTGTAATATCTTTTAAGATATATTCCCTTTGCTTAAATTCCCTTCTAATTCACTAAGGTTAGTTCTTCAATGCAGTAATAAACTTCAACCTTATGTTAGGTACCTTATAACTCCTTAAGGAAAGCAAATATTTAATTATGTAAATATTTTACCTTCCTTGAAGTGTGCATGTTGATTGGCCTCTAGTTTGGCTCTTCTATCCACACTTTTGGCACTATAATGCTAGTATCCTATGTATGACTGAGAGTATTTATTGCTCATGGGAACCTTATGAAAATATTCCTTCTCCTTAAATGTAGTTTGACTCTACTCAACACTTGAATCCAATGCTTAATCTTCGTGCTTCCAATCTTAGTGCACTCTTCTTTAACTTGGGCACTTTAATATGCTTTGTACCTTCTTGGAATACTGGCCACATGGTGTGTATGTTGCTCAGGCATGTAAATATAGGTTACGATCTTGATGAGCATTAGTTTAGATGCCTTCAATGCTCTTATACACCTTCAAATGATGTGCAATGATTATTATTCCTCCAAACCTTTGAATGATACTTCCAATGCTCAAGATGGGTGTTACATCTATCCTAGATGCTCTCTTTATATGTAGGCATTATGAAGAATATTTTAGAACCTTATTTTATTGGGTGAAGTGGTACAAGATACCTTAGCTTGAGGTGGCAAGTGGCACTCCTTTCCCTTGCATGCAATTTCTCCCTCAACGTCTTCTACTTCCTCAACGATTCTTGCCAATGAAATGCAAGTTGTTTGGTCTTGGATTCAATGCTCTTTCTCCAATGAATGGTGGCACTTCTCTTCCATAAATTTAGCTCTAGAAAACATGGTTCTAAGGTGGTAATGGTGGTTCTAAGATGCTCCAATGCTTTCTTCTTGGCTACGGTTCTTCTCCAATGATAGTTCTTAGGTGCTTCAACACTATCCTCTTAGCTAGCGGTTCATCCAAGCTATTGCTTGGGTAATGTACTGTTGTTTGCATCTTAATATTTTACGTTACTTGTAATATGTTATCCTTTGTGATTGCTTTACGTATATTTGCAATGGGTGTAACACTACCTTATGTAGGTTCTTGAATTTTGTAGGTCACTTCTCTTATGCTATTGTAGGTGCTATTTTCATGAGCCCAATGGCACCATATTTGGTGTCTTTAAACACCTCGAAAACCTTTGTTATTGAGACCTTCATTGAATCTCTTTATCAAACTAAAGTTTGCTCTACAAACTTGATAATATGGTTGGTTTGTAGATGTAATATGCTGGTTGTTTTAGTGTCATTAAGACACTCTGGATTTTTCCTCTTTTTTCTATGTAGGACAAGAGAGATATGGTGTAATAATATAATACAAATAGTTAGAATATAATATCTTAACTTGCACCTATGCTTTGAGATATTTAAGTCTCCCTTTTTTAGTCTTTATTATCTTTTTTGATGAGATGACTACTTGTTCTACTCCTTGGTGGTAAACGATGATTTGATGTTGCCCTCCTTACTAGATAACTCTCTCGTATAATTTCTTTTCTTGGTTAACTTTGCAATAATGAATCCAAGCTCTTAATCATGCAACTAAAATGCCATTTTGAATGGTTTAAATTTGCACTAATTTTCAACTTAACTTGAATACTTAATGCACCTTTAATAACTAGTATGATGCAATAGTAATTTCTTCTTATTGCTCCTTTTAATGAACTCTTAATCTATGCAACCTTCACTTAAGAGTAATGTCTTCTTTATTTTTAGTAAAATATAGGATGTTGATATTTTATTTCTCTTGAAATATATCTAACTCCTATTTTTGATGTGTAGGTTTTAACCTTATAAGAAACTATCTTCTACACTCCCTTGAAGACTTAAATATGCAACCTTCTCCTTGCAAATTTTAAACTCTAATATGGTGCTTAATGAAACTTAATAATGAACCAAATATAAGTGTTCAACTAATGAACCTTTTGCACCTAAGTTGCTTACCTTTATGACCTCTGTAGATGATGTATTTCTTGGTGATTGGATTCACCAAATTGTTGCCTTGTATTAGATATAATCACAACTCTTCCTTGCTGTTTGAAACAACTCTTTAACTCACCAATTCACAAATTTGAAAACTCCTCTAACTTGTTGCTTGAAAATGTAGTTTGGTGGTTTTAATTATCCTTTAGGATGCTCCCTTGAAACCTGAAACTTATCAGCTAGTAGTGCTACCCAAATTGTTGCCCCCAACTTTAAACTTTTAGATTCTAATGCAACTAATTTCTTCTCAGGAATGATATCCTCGAATTTCCCCAACTTGGTAGGAAACTCCTCCAAGTTGTAGCTGAAAATCTTCTTCAAAATTTTGCTGTAGAAACCAACAACCTCCTTTCTCCTAATCAACCTTTAAGACTTCAATGACAATCTTCAAATCTCTTAGATTTGGTGGCTTCTTCTAACTCCTTTCTCATTCAACCTCCTTATTGAATTCAGACTTCAACCTTGTCCTCTTGCTGGACTTCTTATCAAGAATATGAATGTCTTTAGGTCTTCACTACTCTCCTCCAAAATTTGGAAAACTCCTTGCAAAATTATTCTCCTTTTGGGCTTGTTGTTGGATGGCGATAATTGTCCCAAAACCTTTACTAAGAAGAAATTCTCCTTTCTAGTAAATTTCTCCAATGATTTTTCCTTGAAAAACCTTTCAATGGCCTTCTCTGAAATATGCAATGAGGCTTTCCAAGCCTTCTCCTCCATTGAGATCTCTTCTTAAGGATATTTATATTTTGTAGCTTCTTTAGTCTTCCCAATGAGACCTTTCCTTCAATCCTCAACTATGGAAGTTTTACAATGAGATATCCCTCTTGGATATTTGAAATCTGCTACTTCTAAAATATGGAACAAGACTTTTGCTAGTCCTTCTCAATATTCAATCTTCCAAACTATAAGTTCATCAGTGGGACCTCTTGTGGGTCTCTTTAGCTTCTTGAGCTATTTTCTCCTCTTCCTTCTATCTACAATTTGTAGTCTTCAATCTTCAATGGAGATCACCAACCTCCAATATTCTCCTGGACTCTTCTTTAGAGTATCTTCTTCTATGAGGATGTAGTAAGACTCCTCTAGTATTTTTCTATCTTTTGCAATTTGTAGGTCTACAACTCTAGCAATGGGACATTTTTCTTAGGTCTCCAAATCTTCATTCTTCTGTTTGTTGCTTTAGGTACTAGATTTATTGTAAAGAAGATATTCTTCCTAGCTATTTTAGGAAGCTTCCCAAATTTATTTGAATCTCCTTTTTTTGCAATAATGTATTAGAAATTGTAATGGAAGAAAAATATAAATCTAGAGATAAACAATATTCACTAGTTGATTCATCAATCTAGCAGAATCAATGTCGAGTCCTAGTGTTCACAAGTTTTTTGCAACTCTATGGAAAGACTCCAGCCAAATGTAGTTTTAAAAATTCTAAAAATGAGATTTATGATCTCCTTCCAATCTATCTTATGAATCTCTCTATTTCCTATTGATCTACCATGACTCTAATACCATTGTTAGCTTTTAAGGATGTATATTGAAGGAAATGCAACCACAAGATATAAAATAAGTAAGCTATGATAACTATATGATAATGACACTATAATATGTAGGAAAATAATGAAATAGACTTCTGCAATAACTTAGTAATATGCCATTAATGAAAGCTCATGAAAATAGTACAATGCAATATAATGGAGGACTTGAACACTCCAAATTTTTTAATGAAGAACTACATTGTACCTACTCCCTACTATAATCTAACTCTCTGTAGTAACATTACGTCTCACACACTCTATACCTTAAAGGTCTATATATAGAAAGATATGTGCCTTGGCCTTTACTCTACCCAAGACTCTTCATCTACCTATCCTATGACTCATGTACATGTGGACTACATGCATATTTACATCATTGCACATTCTAACACTTGTGCATTTATTACTTGCTTGAAGTAACTACTCAAATATTACTCTAAAATAAACTCCTAATCTAGTTATGTATCCAAGGTGGTACATTGGCATGTACCAAATAATGTAATATACTATAACAGAAAAAATATAAAAACCAGGTCATAGGTACCAAGAGGAACTTCAAATTTATAGCCAACATTGACAACATCCTAAACTAAGTCATGAGGATCATAAAAATAACTAAAGAGTTATCTATGAAGGAAATGTAACAAGAGGTGCATAAAAAAATAGCCACAATGACAACATCATAGACATGATAGATGGGGATAGATAAAAAAGACAAAGTAAAAAAATTAAACAAGATTCTTGGTGCCCAAAGAGGCCTTCAAAATTACAAAGAAAATGGTTCTTTGGAAATCCTAGTTCACAAGATGGAAAAATAAATCAAGGTATTAGTTAATGATGGTTTATTGGATGTATTCAATAATTAGAAGAATATCCTTGATAAATACATCATTAACTTGATGATTGGAACATGTTTGAACAATTTTGATGATCATGAACCCTAGCAAGTCTGTGCGTTGCTCGGTGTTATCCTGGTCTCTTCAACTTATAGAAGGTGCTTTTGGGGGGCCATGGTGCCTCTCCCAACCCAAAATGTATGAGGATCATTAAGTTTAGATTTTTTTGAAGTGTAGAGGGTGGTTCAAAGATCCCAAATAGGAAAATCAATGAAAAAGAGGAAGGAAAACTAGGTCTTTGTGAAAAAGTTATATGGCAATCTATTAGTGGAAGTGAGAATCCAAGATATTAGTGAGGAAATTATTATTTTGAAGAACCAGACATTGATTGGTCATTTCTATGGAATGTGGCCTAGAGATATTTCACCTAGGACCTGAGTTGATGTCAACATGATGCCAAAGGTGTAGGGAAGCATTCATGGATGGTAGGGGATTTTTCATTATTATTTTTAGCTCCCCAAAGGATAAAGAAAAGGTGTTTGAGTAGGGCCCTTACTTCATGAGCAAAAGTGGTTTGAACCTGGTCATGTGGCATATCAACTTCAACCCATTAGAGGAGAACCCCAGGGAAGTGCCAATTTGGGTACATTTACCCTTTTTACCTAGGTTTTTGAGAAATAACTCAGTCTTGGAGGAGATAGGCAATAAATTAAGGAAATTAATAAAATATGCATAGAATAATGGTGCAAATTCAATAGTGACCTACATTTGCATCCAGGTAAAAATTGAAATTGGATTACTAAAAGTAGTAAATATTAATGTGGACTCTTTACAAATTGAACAAAAATTAGATTATGATTGTCTTCCTTTCAAATGTATCTGTTGTTATGAGTATGGCCATTTCACCCGTTATTGTCCTAAGATCCCTCTAGAAGAGCATACGATGAAATATATTATTAAGGATGGTTACCAATAGGTTTGCAACAAAAGAGGATAGAGGTAGAACAAATCAGGGTTGTTCACCTCACAATAAAATTTTCCAAAGGAAACCTCTAAAAAATTTGAGGCACTACAACAGTTTGGGGGATCCAAAGCAAACACAGTTGAAAATAGTCTCAACAAAGGGAATAAATGAAATGAAGGAGCAATGAAAGATTATCTAAATAAAAAATAGACAATAAAAAATAATAGAAAAATATGGATCCCAAAATGATTTCATTTTGTAGTGGGTCGATATTATAAAATCTAGACAAACATCTTTTGTTCTAGGTTTGAATTCCTCTTCCCCTAATTTTATCCCTTTTGAGAATAATTTTGAAATGGATAATGTGATCAACCCAAATTGGTCACTTCAAAATTAAACTATTCATGACATTAAAATGAATTCCAAAAAAACCCAATGTGAAATAGATACATGAGACACACCTAAAACAATAGGTAGACCCAATAGTAAAAAAAGTGAGATAAGCAAACTCATGAATTGATTGTTGATAGGACCCAAATCATGCTTGAGGACAAAGGAATCAGGACAAGAGCAGGAAAAAAATTAGCTAAGTGAAGTTTATTTCTTGGAACATTAGGGGTCTTGGCTCCCCTAAAAAACAATCATCTTTGAGACAAAAAATTAGCCAAGAAAATAGGATATTATCTTAATCCAAGAGACAAAGATGAATGAAGAAGATTTTTTGAAGGTGATAGATTAGATTTGGAAAGGTAGTAAAACAATGGTAATTAGTGCAAGTGGGTAGTTAGGAGGATTAGCCATTATGTGGAAAAGCAATACCTTTGAAATTATGGAAAAAATATTAGGAAGCAATTGGATCTGCTTAAAATTCCTTGAAACATCTCTAAATTTAACATTACTACTACCAAGCTTAAATTGTGGCATCAATTGTGGAGTCTTTACAAAATTAGCATGTCATTCTGGGTAGAGACTTCAACTCAATTCTAGATAGGAATGAAAAGAAATGAGGATGGTTCAACAAAATTAATCAAGTTCAATATAAAATTACTTTGGGAATTCAACAGTTTGAACTTATTGATATTCCATGCAAAGAAGGTTGGTTTACCTAGAGTAATAGAAGGAAAGAGAAAGTGATGATTATTGAAAGGTTGGACCGAATTCTATTATTCGAAAGCTTAATAATTGACTCCATTATTATGGAAACAAATGTAGTCTCAAGCACTAGCTCTAATCATTGGCCAATGATCATTGAACTTCAATTTATTTTGAATGTAAAAAATACTCTCAAATTTCTACCCATGTGGATAGAGCATGAAGATTTTCTCCGACGGGTAAAAATTTGGTGGGATAATGGTGCCCCTAATCTCAAATGTATCAATTCTATAAGAGGTTGTTGAATGTAAAAAGAGATATAAAGATATGGACCCAAAATATCAGATTTCAAAAACAAGAACAAGTGAGAATGATAAGAGAAACATTACTTCAAATCGAGCAAAAAGCCTTGGAGAAAGGTTGGGAAGATGATTTATTCCAAGAAGAGTAAAAATGGAAATAAATCATTTATGAGGAATAGGAGAGAGAAGAGTAGGTTTGGAGGCTAAAATATTGAAGAATTTGGCTTTAAAAAGAGATTCAAACACATCCTTCTTCCATAAAGCTTCTAGAAAAAGAAGGGGAGTCAATAAAATTTCCATGATTAAGAATTCAAAGGGAGAGGAGTTAAAGGATCAAGAATTAAGAAGTAAGCAATCAATTATTTTGATTCCTTCTTAAATAAGGGGATTAAAAATAATGAAGAATCTCAGAAAAGGATCCTCATCTACATTCTGAATCTAGTCACACCGCAAATGAATGAGGAACTAGAGAAACTTATTACAGAGGAAGAGGTCCATGAGATGATCAAGAGTATGAGCTTGGATAAGGCTTTTAGGCTTGATGGTTTTTAGGTTAATTTTTATGATACCTATTGGAAAATCATAAAGCAAGATTTGGTCCAAATGATTGAAGAATCTAGACAAAATGGTGCAGTTTTAGGGGCTATCAATACCTATTTCATTGCACTCATTCCCAAAAATAGCCTTTGATAAATTTTTACCTATTTCTCTTTGAAATACTTCTTATAAAATAATAACCAAGTTAATGGTTAACAAACTAAAGCCATTCATAAATAATTTGATCTCGATGGAACAAGGTGGCTTATTTGGGGTAGACACATACAAGATAATATTGTAGTAGCTCAAGAAACTTTACATTTTGTAGTGATGAATAAAAATAGAGCTATGGAAATCAAGGTGGACCTCTTGAATACCTATGATAGGTTGGATAGGCAATTCATAAGCAAGATGTTGAAGAAAATAGGATTTAATGATCTGTGGACGAACTGGGTGCAAGGATGCATATGTAATTCAAATGTTGTAGTTCTTTTTAGAGTAGGTGTTTAGACTCTAGCTCATGCTCACCTAGGTACTTTATTTTTATATTAGTTTAGTTTATTTTTCCCCACCCACTTTATGTGTGGATATTTATTTTTATCTTATTTAGATATTATGGGGATATTTGGCATTCCTAGGGAGTTACACTCATTGATTACATTTGGAGGGTTGAGATATTTTCTCCATGGATCATATCACACCTCCCTATTTGTACGGTGGATATTGATCCTTATCTCTTTGTTGATCCTATGGTTGTGGTGGATCTTCCTTGCCTATTTAAGCAAGGCTTCTCCATTGTATTCACAATCAATTCTGACATATGATATGATATTGCAGTTTTTGTGTTAGCTTCCATTATCTTGTTTCTATTTTTTAGTCTCTCTATTTTGGTTAATGTGGTGTTGCTTCAACCCCTTGATCCTTGTGGCTTGGTTCGGTGTTTTGCATTTTTCCATCATTCCTTTCATGGTATCAGAGCTTTGAGGACTATTGGAAACATCCATTGTTGAGGTTCGTGCAACCGGATCATGTTGAAGGTTTTGTAGTTGGAGATTGGAGGTTTCTAAGCCCTAGAAGGTGAAAATTGATTTTTTTTCTCTTCTATTATTTTGTGAAGAGCTTCTATATATTTTTTAGCCCTTCATTGCATCTTGGTTGACTCCTCTGACCACGAGGATTGATCAAAAAGGTTCTATTTTTTGGAAGTTTTTTAGAGTTTTTTTGTGGGTTATTTTAATAGTTGTAGAACCATCGATGACCCTATTCACCTAATCATCATCGATCTAGAACCATTGTTGATCACTTTCGACTACTAATGACCATTGTAGTATACAAATTTTTTTGTATGTGGGTTTTTCTTGCACATAGTCCATGAAATATCTAGTTTTCTGTAATATCTGAAGTTGCTTGTTGTAGATCTGGTTTTCTGATATCTACAACCTATCTTCTTCACTCTTGAGTTCTTTCCAAATTTTAAACTCAGATCTACATTTAAGTTACTAACAAGGTTTGCTAAAAATACATTTTTTTAAAAAAAAATATATTTTGCTAGTAGTTCTATGTATTTGAAAATAACTTTGTAAAATATTTGTTTTGTGAAGTTGTTACTCAATTTTTTTCTTTTCAAATCTACAAAATTTTAGTGATTGTAAAAATCAGATCTGATCATATACTCTTTGTAATACCTGAATTATAAAGGCATTTGATTTTTTGGGGGCTCTTATTTCTGGAAGCATTGAATAAAAATATTTTGGGTGGGGTGTCTTGGTGTCGATTTGAACACCATCTTTGTGGATCTTGCATTTTATTTCTTGTGATTGAAAAATGGGTTTAGAGGATTTTGAGCCACTTAACTCACATAATTATCACATATGGAAGCCACACATGATGACACTTATTCAATCTAAAGGGTTATCAAGATTAATGCAAGAAGAGCTACCTGAAGTTACAAAAGAGTATCATAAGTTTGTTCATGATTGCAAAATGGATGAATGTAAGGGATTAATTGGGATGCATGTGAGTGACAATCTATTGTTTCATCTTAATGATTATGACACTCCTTTTCAAATTTGGGAGAAGCTTGAGAAGCTATTTGGGCAAGTGGACACTTTGAGAGTTTTACATCTTGATGTTGAACTTAGTGCTCTCAATCTAGATGATTTTCCATCTATGGATGATTTTCTCACTAAGTTTCAATCCTTGCTCACACTTTTAAAGGGTAGTGGAAAAACTAAAATGGATGAAGAATGTATTTTCATGATCTTGTCAAAACTTAGGGGTCCATTCCATATGTTTGCCTCTGCATTTTTTGCCAATATGGATTCCATGGGTTCTGATCACAAAATGCCTACTTTTGAGAAGTTTTGTGCCAATATTTTGAGGGAAGAATCCAAAGTTCTTAACTCTGAGCATTACACCTCCTCACATAAGGCATTTGTTGCATCCTCCACTTCCACTTCCAAAGGCAAGGGAAAGTCCAAGTCTAAGTCCCAACCTAATCCTTCCCCTTCTCCTTCATTTCATCAAAATCCCAAAGAGTCACATCAAAAAGAGTCATCCTCCAAAGAGTCCAATCATAAACCTAAGTAGTCCAAAAGCAAAAATAGGTCAAATGTTACTTGTTCATATTGTGGAGTCAATGGTCATTTCGATGACAAGTGTTGGAAAAAGTTACAAGACTTAGAGGAAGCCTTTAGGAATAAAAAATTATCCTTCACTCCTTCAAAATATAAGGGCAAGGCTTTGAATGCTTTTGGGAAATCATCTAAGGCTATTTTTGAGGATTGGATTTTGGATTCTGGAGTGACTCATCACATGACTTCATCTAGGGAGTCATTTGCCACCTTGTGTTCTACTTCTACATCTTGCATTGAGGTTGGAGATTCTTCTTCCATTTTAGTTAAGGGAAAATGTGACATACAGGTTGATGGTGGATGCATTAAGAATGTTCTTTATGTTCCAAACATTTCCACCAATTTTCTCTTCGTGTACCAAATTTGTCATTCTAGGGAGGGAAAAATTATGTTGTTTACACCTCAAGGAGCTGAGATTAGAGATTTGAGTGACCCATAGTCTATTGTTGCACAAGGATTTGTTGACCATAGATCACATCTTTATCACTTTGAGGGTTTTGATTCTTCACTTGGAGGTACTTGTTTGGTGGCTCATGCAGATTCAGAAAGCAATATTTGGCATGAGATATTTGGCCATCTCAATTACAAATATTTGAAGGATTTAAGCACTCATGATATGGTCATTGGATTACCTAAGGTCTCCTGTATTGATGGAGTTTGTCCAGGTTGTGTACTTGGAAAACAACATCAAGATCCTTTTCCCAAAGGTAAGTCCAAGAGAGCTTCTTCCCATCTTGAGTTGGTGCATAGTGACTTGATGGTTTTTCCCACTCCTTTTTTGGGAGCTAAGTATGCACTCACCTTTATTGATGATTTCTCAAGGAGAACTTGGGTATATTTTCTCAAGTTCAAGAGTGAATTTTTTGCCACATTCAAAGTCTTTAAGGCTTTTGTTGAGAATCAATCTTCGAGTTGCATCAAGAAGCTTCGCATAGATAATGGGGGGAGTATTTTAGTAGGGAGTTTTTAGATTTTTTGGCCCTTCATGGGATTCTACATCAACACTCTATCCCACATACACCACAATAGAATGGTGTAGCTGAGAGGAAAAATAGAACACTCAAGGAAATGGCAAATTGTATGATGCACTCACGAGATTTACCTCCCAAGTTTTGGGCTGAGGTAGTCAATTGTGTGAATTACATTCAAAATCACACACCTCATCGAGCTCTTGAGCAGATGACTCTAGAGGAGGCTTGGATAGGGACCAAGCCTGATGTTTCTCATTTTCAAGTTTTTGGGAGTCAAGCATGGGCTCATGTTCTAAAGAAGAAAAGGATAACTTTGGATAGAAAGAGCAAGCCACTCATTTTTGTTGGCTATTATGAGGATATGAGGGCTTATAGATTATTAGATCTAGATACACATGAAGTTATTTTTTGAACTCATGTCCAGTTTGATGAGCATTATTCTCCAATTGAGCCCACTCTTTCTACTCCTCCATCCTCATCTACTTTTCACTTTGAAGATGGTTGTTTTGATGATGATCATAGTGAGGATGAGGATATTGTTGAGATAGTTGTAGAGGTTCCTGCACATGCTGCCCCCATGCCTAGATGGGCTCAAACTATAGTTGAGGAGGCAACACCTTTCATTGAAGGTCTCCCACCTTCAAGGTATACTTCTACTTCTAGCATGGGTCTTCTTTGTCAGGCAGTTTCTGTTGATCCATAGAGGTTTGATGAGGCCCATGGCATTCAAGAGTGGGATGATGCCATGGATGATGAGTATTCTTCCTTAATGAAGAATCATACTTGGGATTTGGTTCCTCTTCCAAAAGGAAGAAAAATGGTGAGATGCAAATGGGTGTATCACACCAAATATGTAGTAGATGGGTCCATTCATAGGTACAAGGCTCGACTTGTGGTGAAGGATTTTTTGTAGGTTGAGGGGGTTGATTACTCTGAGATGTTTACCCCTATCACCAAGTTGGATTATGTTCATCTTGTACTCTCTATTGCTGCATCATAGGGTTGGTCAGTTTACTATATGGATGTGAAGAGTGCCTTCTTGCATGGATATTTGCAAGAAGAGATTTATATGGAGCAACCTCCAGGATTTGTCCAGGATTCTTCATTGGTGTGCAGATTATGGAGATCACTTTATGGCCTCAAACAGGCCCCTAGGGCTTGGTATGAGAAGATGGATTCTTTTCTTCTATCTTCCAGATTTTTGAGATGCCATTCTGATCCTACAGTTTACACTTTGAGGGATGGAGAGGACATCATCATCATTGTCTTATATGTTGATGATTTATTGATCATAGGTAGTTCTACTTCACGCATCCAGGCTGTGCAACGCTCTCTTTTCGAGCATTTTGAGATGATAGATCTTGGACTTCTACACTTTTTCCTTGGGTTTCAGATTTCATAGTCAGATTCAGGGATCTCTATTTGTCAGCAGAAGTACACATTGGATTTGCTTCAACGATTTGGAATGGTTGACTGCAAGCCATCTCCTACTCCTTTTCAGTCAGGTGTTGTTTTGAGTGCCACATGTTCTACTCCTAGAGTTGATGCCACCATTTACAGATAGTTGGTTGGGAGTTTGATTTACTTAACTCACACCCATCCTGACATATCATTTGCAGTTGGTTTGGTCTCCCAATTTTCACATGATCCACATGACAGTCATTGGTAGGCTACCAAGCAGATTTTGTGGTATCTTCGAGGGACTTCACATTTTGGGCTTCACTTTTCTAGGGGGCCTTTACAGTTGGTTGGGTATACAGATTTTGATTGGGTAGGTTGTGTTGATACTCGACGGTCTACTTCTGGTTATGTCTTCTACCTTGGTTCTTCACCTATTGCTTGGGCATGCAAAAAGTAGACAACTATTGCACTTTCATCGATAGAGGTAGAATATCAGGCAACAGTATTGGCTAGTCAGGAGATTCTTTGGATTCGATAGTTTTTGATAGAGCTTGGCTTCTCATAGGATCAGTGCAACACTTCACTTTGGTGTGACAACCAAAGTACCATACATATTTCTCGCAATCCTATTGAGCATCAGAGGACCAAGCACATTGAGATTCATATGCACTTCATTCGACAACTTATCTAGGATGGAGTGATCAACTTGGACTACATTCCCACTCAACAACAGATTATCGACATCTTCACTAAACCCTTCCCATCTCCTCATTTTCATTTGTTGTGAGAGATGCTTGGGGTGAAGGAAGTTGTCCTTGGGGGGTGTGGATGAGGCCACCTTCCTTTCTTCTTCTTCTCTCTTTCTAGCTGGATGGTTTTTCCCATGTGGTTTTCCCTCCTTCTGGTTTGAGAGCTTCTGGATACACATTGTACATGAGTACCTGATCAGGCCTTGTTGTCGAGACTCATACTATGGATATGCCACTTCTTTTTGACCCCTAGCTTCACTTGAGGGGGGTGTTAGAGTAGGTGTTTAGACTCTAGCTCATGCTCACCTAGGTACTTTATTTTTATATTAGTTTAGTTTATTTTTCCCCACCCACTTTATGTGTGGATATTTATTTTTATCTTATTTAGATATTATGGGGATATTTGGCATTCCTAGGGAGTTACACTCATTGATTACATTTGGAGGGTTGAGATATTTTCTCCATGGATCATATCGCACCTCCCTATTTGTACGGTGGATATTGATCCTTATCTCTTTGTTGATCCTATGATTGTGGTGGATCTTCCTTGCCTATTTAAGCAAGGCTTCTCCATTGTACTCACAATCAATTCTGACATATGATATGATATTGCAATTTTTGTGTTAGCTTCCATTATCTTGTTTCTATTTTTTAGTCTCTCTATTTTGGTTAATGTGGTGTTGCTTCAACCCCTTGATCCTTGTGGCTTGGTTCGGTGTTTTGCATTTTTCCATCATTCCTTTCAATTATAATAAATGAGGGCCCATCCTATTTCTTTGATATGTCAAGGGGCATTCATCAAGGACGCCCTCTCTCGCCCTTTCTGTTCACTTTAGTATCAAAAGGGTTGAATAGATCCTTCCAAGTAATTCAGTAAAAGAAAAAGTTTTAGGGCTTAAGTGCTACTACCAATGCAAAAACAACCTCTCATCTCCTCTTCACTAACGACACGTTGTTAATGGGTTTAGCCAATATTCAAACTATCAAGGCTATCTAAAACATTATGACATACTTCACTTCAATTTTTGGGAGTGTGATAAACAAGGATAAAAGTTTCATCTTTTTTATCAATACACCACTCCATCCAAAGAGAAAAATCTATAGAATTATTTAGTTCCAAGTAGGAGAAGACAATTCAATAATCAAGTATCTAGGCATTCCTATCAAAACTGGAAACCAAAAAGCTATGGATTGATTTTGTCTGATTAAAACGAGTAGTAGGTAGTTGGGAAATTAGTTTTTGAACCTGATAGGTAAAATAATGTTGATTTTTACAACCTTTTCCGCAATCCCCATTTATTGGATATCTTTACTTTCAGCTCCTAAGTCTATAATAAGTTAAATGGAAATATAATTAAGAAGTTTTCTTTGGTCTAGAGGAAAAACTATTACGAAGAAATATCACCTTGTGAATTGGAATAAGATCTATAGAACCAAAATTTTTGGAGATCTGGGGATAATACAACTCGAAAAATTTGGCCAATATTTAGCCACCAAAATTTCTTGAAGAATGTTTCTCACTATGAGGCTCCTTGGGCCAATATTTTGGTAAATAAATACTATGGTAGAGGTAAACCAAAAGATGTTCTGTTGAACCTTAATTAGGGATAAAGAGGTACCAAAATTTGGTCAAACATATTGATAGGGTTGAAGATAATTAAGGAGAATATGAATTAGGTTGTGAAAGAATGTTATTTAAATATTTTCACTTAGTCCTTGGCTGGGTCCAAACCCCTAGAAATATTTACATATATAAATAACATTAGGATTCATTTCTTACAACAAAACATTTACAAAGTCAAGGATTTCTTTGTGAAAATGACCCACAAAATAGGGTGGAGAGATTATGTTTTTAAAATAGATTTGGTAGACCTCTATCTAGAACCCTTGAAAGATGATTTTAATTTTCTACAAGAGAACTTAGGAAACAAATGAATTTTTCTCCAAGAGGGGGAAAATCTACCAGCATGGGCAGAGAATGAAATACCAATGAATCTATCAATAAAATTTGTGTATAAGTTCTTAACTGCTCAAGACACCAAAGAGAATTCCCTTGAGGTGTTAATGGAGCACGTTTGGAAGTGTAGGGTGGTTTCAAAAATCTACATGTTTTGATGGTTGGTGGCACATGGTGCAATTCTAACAACTAAGAATCTGAGAAAGAAGGGAGTGATCGATTTGGATAGATGCCACCTTTGTGAAAGAGAAGGAGAAACTCTAAATCATTTGCTCTTTAATTTTTTGGTGTTAGCATATTTTTGGACCAAGTTGCTAAAGCTATTTAAAAGCCTTGCTTAGGAGTTAAAGTGCTTTATAGATGTTGTAGAGATGTTAAATCAAATGGCTAACTTCTTACTAGTTAAATATCTATGTAGATCTATGGTTTTCTACTTGATGTGGCAGTTATGAAAGATTCATAATGATAAATGCTTTAGATATCAGGTCATAAACTTAGGAAGAATAAGGGCTAATCTAATAAGTTATATAGGTGAACTGACTATTACTTTATTTATAACTAGTATCAGTGGTATGAAACTAAATGGTGCGGGAAGCAGGATCGTTTTTATATTGAATCACTTTTTGATTGTAAGGTAGAAAACCCACAATAGACTTAATTTATATATTTGTTCGATGATGCCTTATTATCATATGTGGATTGCATTTAAATAACTAGTCTAATAGTTGTAAGAGTGAAGGGTTGTGACCCTAGAATATAATGAATAAATAATATAAGTAATTAGGACATGTTAGGAGGGTCCTAACATGCCACCCCCCTTAAAGGAGCTTTGTCCTCAAAGCTGGAAATTTGGAAATTGCTGCTGGATATCTTGAAAATTTTCCCACGTTGCGTCTTCTAAAGGTAGACCTTTCCAATGGATTAAAACTTCCATGATATCATGAGTACAAATGTGACGAGAGCAGCGATTCAAGATAACTTATGGCTCGACTAGAAGTACTCCATCATCGGAGAATTTAGGGAGAGTGGGTTGTGTCGTGATATGGGCTCCCAATGCGAGCTTAAGGCAAGATACATGAAATACGGGGTGAAGTTTAGAAGAGGGAGGAAGCTCTAGTTTGTAAGAAACGGTCCCAATATGTTGGAGAACTTTATACGGCCCGTAAAATTTGGGTGCTAACTTCTGAGAACCTTTTTGTTTAAGAGACGATTGACGGTAAGGTTTGAGACGTAATAAAACCATATCATCCTCGTGGAAACTATGTTCGCTTCTATGTTGATCAGCTTGCTGCTTCATGTGATGCTGGGCGGTGTGTAGGTTCTCTTTTAGGATCCATAGTATGCCATCTCTATTAGCAAGTTTTGTTTCCACCGCATGGACTTTTGTAGTCCCTCGAATATAGGAAGTGAGGGATGGTGGTGTTTGACCATATAGTGCTTCATAAGGAGTCATTTTGATGGACGTATGGTATGAAGTGTTATACCACAATTTCGCTAGTGAAAGCCACTTTACCCAATGGAGTGGTTGAGTAGAAACAAAACATCGAAGGTATGTTTCCAAGCATTTATTTACAACTTCTGTTTGGCCATCGGTTTGAGGATGGTAAGCGGAGCTCATACGAAGTTGAGTACCTTGTAATTTGAACAATTCTTTCCAAAAGGTGCTAGTGAAAGTTGGGTCGCGGTCACTAACAATTGTGGAGGGCATACCATGTAATTTAAAGATGTTATCTAGGAAGAGGTGGGATATATTGCTAGCGGTATAAGGATGAGCCACGGAACAAAAATGGGCATATTTAGATAAACGATCAACGACTACGAAAATGGTTGTTTTTCCTCCTGATTTTGGTAATCCTTCAATAAAGTCCATAGAAATATTTGCCCATGTTTTAGTGGGTATAAGAAGAGGTTGAAGTAATCCTGGAATAGCGAGGGTCTCCCCATTTTGTCTTTGGCAAACTTCACATTGTTTTATTGATGTAATTTTTCATTCCTACCCAATAGAAGGAGGTAGTGGCTCTTTTATAGGTTTTTAAGAACCCTGAGTGGCCTGCAGTGGGTGAGGTATGTAACTCATGAAGAGGTTTTGCATGATAAGTTGAATTGGGGGTGAGGACCATCCTCCCTTTGTATCTTAATATATTGTCCTTCCAAGTGTATGGATTTTTGCTACTAGGATTATGTTGAAGTTGTTGAATTAAAGCATGGATAGTAGGATCATTTATCCATTCTTCATGCACCTCATATACCCATTTAGGAATAAGGGAGGAAAGAGCATGGACTTGAGGCATATCTTCAAATTTTCTAGAAAGTGCATCGGTTGCCATGTTGTCCTTTCCCTTTTTATATGTAATTTCATAATCATATCCAAGAAGTTTAGTAACCCATTTTTGTTGTTCTGGGGTATTAGTCCTTTGTTCCAAAAAATACTTCAATCTATGATGGTAAGTGCGTATAATGAAATGTTGGCAAATAAGGTAAGGCCTCCAATGTTGAATAACATGGACAATCACCAACATCTCTTTTTCATACATAGAGCGAAATGAATTCTTAGGAGAAAATGCTTTGCTTATAAAAGCTAGAGGTCTTTCATCCTACATAAGTACGACTCCCATTCCTATTCCTAAAGCGTCACTTTCAATGACGAATGATTTAGAAAAGTTTGGCATGGCTAGAATAGGGGCGGTACACATTACAGTTTTCAAGGTGATAAAGGCCTCATCTGCTTTAGACGACCATTTGAAAGCATTTTTCTTAAGTAATGCGGTTAGAGGAGCAACGATTTTACTATAATTTTGGACAAATTATCTATAATATCCCGTTAGTCCAAGAAACCCACATAGAGATTTTAAGGTTTTTGGAATAGGCCAATTTTTCACCTCCTCGATTTTGGAAGGATATACCATAACTCCTTCCTTTCAAACAATATGCCCTAAGTATTCAATTTCTTGTTTTCCAAAGGAACACTTTGATATTTTTGCATAAAGTTGATTTTCCTCCAAGATTTGGAACGCTTGTCTAACATGGTCCAAATGTTCTTCCCATGTTTTGCTATAAATCAAAATGTCATCAAAGAAAACTAATATAAATTTACGAATAAAAGGGTGAAATACCTTATTCATTAGACTTTGAAAGGTAGAAGGAGTGTTGGTCAGGCCAAATGACATCACCAAGAATTCGTAGTGCCCTTTGTGAGTGCGAAAGACCGTCTTAGGAATATCCTTTTCATTGACTCGTATTTGGTGGTAGCCCGACTGTAAGTCTAACTTGGAAAAATAAGCTACCCCGTGGAGTTCATATAATAGCTCGTCTATGACTGGAATAGGAAATTTATCTTTGATGGTCATTTTATTAAGCGCTCAAAAATCGACACATAAATGCCACGAGCCATCCTTTTTTCTAACTAAAATAATTGGAGAGGAGTAAGGGCTTTTGCTAGGTCTAATGACTCCTGCCTTAAGAAGCTCTTGTACTAATTTCTCTATTTTGGTCTTTTGGAGGTATGGATAACGATAAGGTCTAATATTATGAGGTTGATGCCCTAGAAATAGTGGAATAGTGTGATCATGAATTCGTTGTGGAGGTAGGCCTTTTGGTCCATTGAATATCGCCTTATGGTGGTCTAAAATATTTTGTAACTTTGGTGTCTCGTCTTCTTTGTAACTAGGTTGAATTGAAAATAATTGGGTGACCATTCCTTTGTTTCCTTTTTGGATAATTTTCTCCATTCTATGCGAGACGACGATTTGGGAAGGTCCTGATTTCAGGCCTTGGATAATATAGGTTTGGTTCTTTGCTGTGAATTTCATCCATAGTTCATCAAATTCCCATTGGACTATGCCTAAGGTTCGTAACCATTGTACGCTTAGTACAATGTCGCACCCACCTAGGGTAGGACGTACATGTCGCCTTTCATGTTATAAACCCCCATAGTTAGTTTTATATTTTTGCATTTTCCTTTGCATGCAATTTTTTCGTCGTTTCCAATCATCACTTCGAAGTTATTGCAAGGGTATATAAAACAATTTGCTTGTTTAGCCACCTTTGGATCGATAAAATTGTGCATGCTACCAGAATCTAGGAGCACGGTAAGGTTTTGTTTCTTAAAATACCCTTTTACTTGCATTGTTTAAGGGGCAAAAAATTCGACAAGGGCATTGAAGGAAACCTTTGGTGCATTTTCTTCGTCACTTTCAAGTGTGTTGGATAATACCTCTACTTCAAGTTCAGGTTCCTCTTCAGTAGAATTCCCTTCCTCTATGGCATCTAGAATATATAATTTCCCTGAGGCACATTTATGATTTCTGTCAAATTTCTCATCGCAATGGTAGCAAAGACCCTTAGCTTGTCTTTCCTTCATTTCCTCGAAACTCAAACGCTTAATTGGTAGAGCGAGGTTAATTTTGGGGGCTATGTAGGAATTTTGGGTTCGTCCATTTTGCATTGGTTTGGGTTTGGTATAAGTGTTTGATGGTTTCCCCCAAGTTGGTTTTGTGAACCAATTTTGTGCCTTGATTTTGTCCTCCGCTAATTTTGCCAAGTCGATGGTCTCTAACATGTTTGTAGGGTTATACATTTGCACCTCTATTCGAATTTCTTCTTTTAATCCACTAACAAAACATTCTTGAAAGAAGGCAGCGTCTAATCCGGATGTTCGATTAGCTAGCCTTTCAAATTTTGCTTGGTATTCGCTTACCAAAGTGGTTTGGCATAATTTAGTGAGGGCCCCTATAAAGCTTTGAAACTTGCTAGGGCCGAATCACACTAATAGATTTTGTGTAAAGGTTGACCATGTCGGAGTGCCGTTAGTTTTCTCGAACCATTGGTACCATTGGATAACATCATTTTCCAAGTGGAAGGAGGCGATATGCACTTTTTGCATTTCCAAAATTTGATTTAGTGAGAAATATTGCTCTACTCGGTAGATCCAGTTTGTAGGGTCTCCTCATTCAAATTTTGGGAAGTCTAATTTGGTCATCCATGGTAGAATGGAAGTTTGTGGACCTCCTAACATTGCTCGGTTTGATGACCCATGGTTGGGTGAATTTGCATGTGTTGTTGCCTGATTTTGACTGATGGCATCAAGTTTAACATCCATTGCAAATATTTTCTCGAAGAGTTCTCTTGTGGTATGGGTATTCTCCTCTCTTTCCTGTTGAACTTCTTCAGCGAGCCTTTCGTGTTTCTCATGAATGGAATCCAGTGATCGTCGTCCTTCAGCCATTGCGGTTGGTGTAGGTAATGATCAATATGACTTGGTACAGGTGAGCAAAAAATAAAAAAAATAATTTTAATTTTTTTCCTTTGCGTTTCGGATGTCAAAAACCTTGATGCTGCGTTGAAGATTTTAGATTTTTTAAAATAGCCACCGGTCACCATGCGAAAATTCGAGCAATTTGGGTGTAAGACAACATAATTCGTACCTTAGGAGAAGGTTTAATTTTTTGCGAGGATTTTGACACGGATCCGTGAAGCGTGAATGTTGTTTGCGTCCTCACGAATGTGGATTGGCTGAAATGTGCGATGGGAAAATTTTTTAATGGTGAATTTGCTCCTTGATCTAGCTCTGATCCAGATGGTATGAAACTAAATTGTGTGGAAAGCAGGATCATTTTTATATTGAATCACTTTTTGATTGTAAGGTAGAAAACCCACAATAGAATTAATTTATATATTTTTTCGATGATGCCTTATTATCATATGTGGATTGCATTTAAATACCTAGTCTAATAGTTGTAAGAATGAAGGGTTGTGACCCTAGAATATAATGAATAAATAATATAAGTAATTAGGACATGTTAGGAGGGTCCTAACAATTAGCTATTCCACATTGTACTAGGAAGAAAAAAGGAATTTTGGAGGTCTTTGGTTTCAATTTGAATCAATCAATTCCTCTGAGACAAACATCAACTACTGACATTATGGAAGAATCTACGGTGATCTTCTACTTTGATAGAAGTTCCCTTGGAAATTTGAGAAAAGCAAGGGTAGGGAGAACTAGTATGGTCCTTACAGGAAAATATCATCTACTTCTCTGAAGGGTTAGGGTTGAATGCAAACAACTACACAAAATGGCAGCCCTATTGAGAGGATTGAAAATTACTTTGTAATAAGAGGTCACAAAGATTTCTATCAAGGATGAATCCAAGTTAATCATAGAATTCTTAGGGTAAAATTGGCAAGTAGATGATTTGGTCCTTACGAACATGAAAGATGAAGTGATTAACCTAAAAAAGCTCTTTAAGTCCTTCCAAATTCACCATGTTTATAGGGAGATGAACTCGGATGTAAATCAATTAGAAAAGACAACCACACACTTAACTATAAAAAATCTATAGATTTACCACTGCTCTAATTTATTATTAAAAAAATAAATAATCTCTCTCTGGAGCTTTCTTCTCTCATCTATTTAGGTTATTTGTTGTCCTTTGCTGTTCAAGTGTTTCAAGACAAAGTTGGAGGAAAGAGTTAGCTATGAGGTTACCAGTCTTGTTGTTCATGTCTTTATTGTGATTTGAGAAAGTGTTATGTCAACTTCTCACTTTTGCTGTTGTTGCTTTTATTCCAGGTTTTTTAGAGTTGTATGTTTTTTCTGTCTAGATTGGGGTATAGGCATTGTTTATTTCATGGATGAGCTCCTGATGTCTTGATTTTATCTATTTGTGGTTAGGTCTTGTAAGTATTATAATATTTTCTCAAGTTTAATAGATTCAGAGCCTTTTTTTATTGTTAAAAAAAAAACTTGATGATTGGAAAAGAAAAGTTTAATGTTAAAGTTAAACCATATGTAAAAAAGATCAAGTAGCTATAAACATTACTCGGTAAGCTATAGAAAATGGTAAAAAAATAATATGGGTTGTCAAAACACCCAGAGGACTTGGTAGGAGACACTAAGGATTTTATAGATATTAGTTTTCTAGGGAATGAGGAGTGGTAGTTGTTGAAGCTACTACCCTAAAGTGTGATAGAACCAATAATTTTATAATTTTACAACAAAGAATTCCAATTTTGTAAAAATTGTGTCAAAAAATAAAGGTAAGATCTGAGATCTCTTACAATCAAGTTGGGGGACTATGAAGTTGCCAAAATGTAGTAACAAATTACTACATTGGTTTTTTGTTCATTTTGGAGATGCATAAAACCTTTTAGATTAATCAATTTAAGTCTCTAAAATCCAAAGTTTGCTAAGTGAGGACCAGAGGACCAATTTATTAAAAAAGGGTATGATTGGCTCACAATAGGCAAGCACTAGTATATTAAAATTAGTTGATAGGAGTGAAGCACTCCTAGAATGAAGTGATTTTCTTATCTCCTAGAGTGAATCACTCATGGAAAGGTAAAAGGGTAAAAAGAAGATGAACAAATCATGAGGAAGATTTTTGGAAAGTGATATTTTGGCATATAGTTGTGCCACCAAGCACTTTAAAATCCTTCTAAAATATTTAGAAATGTATTTAGAGGCGTGTAACTTTTGGAGGTGCATCATTTGCTAAATATGCCCCCAAATATTTATTTTTATTAGGAAGTAATAATTTATCACCCAAGGTAACTTAGGGGTGAATTATTTCTATACATAGGATCCATGGGATCCATTCTAAACATATTTTGGCCTTGAGGAAGTTAGAGCTATAATTTGTGAAACCCATATTGTACTTGTCCTTTCTAAAGCTAATGAGATATTGATAAGAATTTTGATTTTCATCAATGGCAGTGTCCTCCTAGATTGTATAATGAATGATGATTGTGGCAATATCTTTTTGTCATCTTGTCATTCCTTGTTAATTTTATTTCATACATATGGGATTCCATTATTGTTATTTTATTTTCTTATAGTTTACTAATCACACACTCTCCCTTGTATGGTTACAATCATATTTACTCTTAATCTCTCACACCCTAAAATTCCAAAATTTACTTTTTATGAATTTTAATTTTCACATTTGCATTCCACACTTTAATTTTTTGCAAATAGGTTGAATTAGTTAGAATTTATCTAAGAGACTAGGGAGTCAACCTAAATATACATGTTGAAAGAGGCACTATCCATTCTAATATTGTTGAAATAAAATTAAGGGCACATAAGAAGTTTTTTTTTGTAATTCGACAAGTAAATTTATTGATTTTTTTTAAGATAAAAGCATGACAGTTTTTGTTTGATAGTCAAGAATTCTTCTAGTTTGTTGAAATACAAAAACTCAACAATTAGTTTTTTGATAGTTAAGAATTCTTGTAAATATGAAGACAAAAATAGGACAATATTTCTTTGACAATTAAGAAATATTCTATTTTGTTCAAAGATAAAAATATGACAATTATTATTATTTTTCATAGTATTTTTTCTAGTTTATTTAAAGATAAAAACATGGCGAATATTGTTTTGATGGTGAAGAATAATAACACCAATTTGATAACAAGGTCAATATTACTAGTACAACCATTAATGTCACAATACAAAGGGGGTATATATGTATCCTAGGTATTAAAAGTTCATAAGCTTCCAAGATGACCTCACCTATAGATTTTAAATTAAATACTACTTGCAAACAAGTAAAGAGTCAAATTATAGTTTTAGGAATTTCTTGTTTTGCCTCAAAAACATAACAATTTTCCATTCCATGAGCTAAGTTATCACTCCTCGGTCAAATTTATGGTAAAGATAACTAGATTAAGATGTATCTATATTTAGTCACTACTTGATTGCTCTTTAGAATGAGAAAGAAAATAATAAATTATTTTGATCTTTAACTAGGAAAAGTGTTATTATAAAATTGGATAACTTAAGTTTTCATACCACTGTTAGCAAGTCGTCACACTCCTATAACATTCAGGGTGGGTTTTACACAAATTTAGTAGTGAAACATAAAATTTATCGTAGTTTAAAATTAAAAAAAACACAATCAATTTATTTTATTTTTAATTGCATTCAAATATGACACTTAACTTTCAAAAGAATATTTAGACCTAGGTTTATGCTATTTTTCATAGGTAAAAACAATCTAGAAAATAATACATTATACTAAAGTCTTCAATAACCAAATAATGTAATATAGGGGGTGTTAGAGAATATTACATTATTTGGTACATGCTAATGTACCCCCATGGTACCTATGGTACAATGTAAATATTAGAATAGGGTTTGAGTCTATAGTTTAGAAGTGTGATTTATATTTCCCTTTATGTAAGTGTCTATGTGCAATATATGCACAAGTGTCATGTAATTAAATGTATAAGTGTGTAATGTGAGAAAATGTACAAGTGTCATGTAATTAAAGTGTGCAAGTGTATAATGTGAGAAAGTGCACAAGTGTCATGTAATTAAGTGTGAAAATATGTAATGTGAAAAAGTGCACAAGTGTCATGTATTAGGTGTGCATGTAGAAGTGTAAGTGTCATGTAGAAGTGTGCAAGTGTCATAGAGTTAAGTGTGCAAGTAAATAGAGAGTCAAGAGTCATGTATACAAGTGGCAAGATGAGAAGCCAAAAGATATGAGAGGATTTATCTTATGCATGGAATAGGAAAAGATGTATCTCCCAGATATGTGAGGAGAGCAATAGTCAAGTACTTGAAGAGTCATATTTGTAAGGCTATATTATGGAGACAAAGCTCCATGTATTGTATATCAAAAGGATCTATGAAGATCACATTCAAGCATTAATAATATTGAATCTTGTATGCATATTTTAAGCAATTCTACTGTAAGTTTCTTCATGTTATTGCATGAATGATTTTTTGACCATTTATGCTCATATTTAATATTTTCTTGAATGTTATTATTATTTATATTGGTCAACTTATATATTTATTGCTCTTATCTTTGAGACTACTCTAGATCCAGAATATTGGAACTTAAGATAATCTGGCTTAAAATCCAACAATGGTATCAAAGCTATTTGGAGTAATATTTATTGCTAGCATCAGAGGAAGTATTAAGTGTGAATTTATATTAAATATTCACATGAAGAAAACATAGACTCATACTATTGCAAATTTTGAATTTGCAGATTGATATATGATAAATATTCTATGCCAAAGTCTATCCACTCTAAAAGAAGTGAATACTAGGACTCTATTCAAAGGCTTGAAGAATTTATAGAGGGGATAAATAAAAATTCACCCTAATTTTTAATTGGATTCTCTCTAAAGAAAGAGAACCACATATTGAGTGGCCAAAGCCACCTAAAAAATATATAGTGTTCAATTTTTTGGATATATTTGATCCTACATGGATAGCACACATTGAAGGTAGCAATCTGAAGAATACTATGAAATAATATAGAAGAAATCAGGCAAGAACCTGAGAAGAAGAATAACTCAGGTAAGAACTTGAGAAGAAGAACTCAGACAAGAACCTAAGAAGAAGAAGACTCGGGAAAGAACATGAGAAGAAGAAGAACTTAGGTAAGAACTTGAGAAGAAGAAAACTCAAGCAAGAACCTAAGAAGAAGAATATAGAAGATATCTCAGGCAAGAGCCCGAGAATAATTATAGAGCTCAGGAAAGATCTTGAAAAGATAAAAAATATAAAAAATAAAAAGAAAGCATTAAAGCTTTCCAAATATTATTCAAAAATAGAATTTGTAGAGCTGGAAAGCACATTTTGAAGAAAATAATTAAATCTACAAAGCAGGAAAAGAGAAAAAGTTGAAACATCAAGTTTTGAATATAATCTAATAAATACTAGACACGAATCAAATTTAGAGAAAGCACTTGAGTGAGACAAGTGTCATGTATTAGGTGTGGATACAAAAGTGTGTCATGTAGAAGTGTGCAAGTGTCATAGAGTTAAGTGTGCAATTAAATAGAGAGTCAATAGTGACGTATATGAGTGGTAAGATGAAATACCAAAAGAAATGATAGGATTTATCTTATGCATGGAATAGGAAAAATGTATCTCCTAGAGATGTGAGAGGAGCAATAGTCAAGTACTTGAAGAGTCATATTTGTAAGGCTATATTATGGAGATAAAGCTCCATGTATTGTATATCAAAAGGATCTATGAAGATCACATTCAAGCATTAATAATATTGAAGCTTGTATGCATATTTTAAGCAATTCTACTATAAATTTCTTCATGTTATGGCATGAATGAATTTTTGGCTATTTATGTTCATATTTGATATTTTCTTGAATGTTGATATTATTTATATTAGACAACTTATATATTGATTAATATTATATTTTGAGACTACTCTAGATCCATAATATTGGGACCTAAGATAATCTGCCTTAAAAGACAATAGGATGATCTTGTGTATGAGAAAGAGCTTCACAAATTTTCATTTCAACTTCATAACGAATAAGAAGCTTGAATAGTACTTTAAGAAAGATAGGTTGTGGATACTTGATAGTAATAAAATTTACATAAATAATAAATTCAACTATATAGAAAAGAGGAGAGAGACTGGAATTAATAAAATTGACATACTCTTCATCACCCTTTACCTTGTCTCTTGTCATATCTAAGTCAGATTTTAGGGATTTTAACTGATATATGTAGTATACAACACTACTAAAATATGAATTTTAATATTGGAAAGCTCTATCAATATTTTTTTTAACTTCACTAATACTCACTTTTTCATAGATATCCTTCAAAGTGGTCCATACCTCAATTATATCAATTTTCCCTATGATGTAGAAAATTGCACACTGTTTAACTAACATGAAAAAAGTCCAACAGCTTCCTCATTCTTGCCAAGTTTATGATCATTGATATTTTAGGATTCATCATTAAAAATGAACCAGAGATTTTTTATTTTGAGTAATCCTACCATTTGAACTAACCAAGTGTTATAATTTCACCCATTGAGGTGAGTAACATACCCTAAGGAATTCATTTCACACATAAATCCCATGGAGAATTGTAACGGGTTTATAAACTAATGTCACCACTATGTAGAGCTAAAAAATATGATATTGGGTTTAAAAAAGGGCTCTGAACACTGTTGTATGTAGAAGTTATGGCCTCTAGAAGTTTTGGTATATTAGAACTTAAATCAGAAAAAATAAACTGCAAAATCTAAGAAATTATTTGTCGAATCAAAGTTAGCCACTTGGCACAATGAGACTAGATATTTCTTATTCAATTGGTTAGGAGTACTCTTCACATATAACAATTTGCATATTTAAGGGTTCATAGCTAAGAAAGCTCAAAATTGAGACCTTTTTCGACTGAATGGGTAAGCTTACCAATATGATATGCACATGTTTAGAGATATATACGATTGTCCTCTATTAGATAAACCCTATCTTGGAAAAATAATATGCCAAGTTTTGAATCCCTCACCTATTAGCTACAATTGAGCATTCCAACAACTTTACCATACCACTTGGGTAGAAGTTGAATTATGGAAACAAATTTTCAATAGTCAAAGTCATCATGCTATGTATAACAATGACCTTATGACTTGTGATCTTATGATGACCATCTCATTTTATTTTCCAAAAGTACCTTCAAGGATTTTGAACTAACACCTTCCTCACCACAAGCAAGGTGATCGATCATTTCACAACAAGCATGGTGTAGATCTAAAGGAAGATAAACCAAAGAAAATAGATAAATACCTCTTGAAATAGCTACAAAAAAGCATTCCTATGTTTTAGATAAATGATGTCTAATCACCAAAGCTTTACACCAACCATTGTACCATAGCATATTTGGTGCAAGAAACTTCAATTTGGGCATGCATATTGACTCCTACATCACCCATGGGAGATGCCCTCTTAGATTTTTACACCACAAAGAATAACCTCCAAATATTTAAAACTACAACCATGAACCTACCAATTGAGCATCTAATTATCACACTACCTGAATGTAGGGGACTCATACAAAGTAGGTAGGAAAAAGAGATAAATGACCAAAAAATGTGCAAGGGAGCATCAAACCCCATAATATTGAGGGGACAAGACAAAGTGCTTATCATTTTGCTCCACCTCCAAGAGCAAAGGAGGCATGCACAAAGTAGGAGAAAGGAACAAGCATAGAATGAATAGGACGCATGGCCATGCATGCATGAATATAATATGGACAATAGTTTTTTGGAGGGAAAAGGGCTTTGGATCCCTACTTTAGAAATTTTAATATATAAAAAAATTCTAAAAACAAGGCCTAAGAGAAAAATTTCCTTAGTGACCTTGAGAGTTTCTTCTATTGCTTTAAATGATGAAATATCTCTACTTTTAAGTGATGAAGCTTTGTTATTTATTATGATACCATATTGGAAGTCATAATAATCTCCAAAAATATTTTGAAACATACGTTCACCATGATCAAATTAAGAAAATATGCAAGAGCAATTAAAGATAACAACGATTAATGAAATACAAAGAAATAGAGAGATAAATGATATGAAAGGAATGAGGGGTGGGTGCTTGTAGGCACCCCACAATATCTTACTTATAATACATACTCAATGGATTAGTCATTAGGGGTATACATAGTGACATCAAAGCACCAGTTAGAGTTAACCTTGAGCCCACATTAACTTTACTTTGAGGTTAAATTATAAAATAATAATAATAAATTGAACCCTTTAATCTAGGTTATCCGAAATGGTGGATTAACCAATATCACTAAGGATAAAATATGAAGGGTGCCCTTCAAGCTTACATGAACATGCACGTAGGCTTATATAAATGATTTTTGGAGGCTTCACTTGAATAATGCATATAGGCTTACATTTACACATGCCCATAAGCTACATTAATAGCACTTATAAGCACTTATTCATACTTTTGACCTTTGTCTAACAAGATCATATTACAAAAATTTTAACAATACCCTCCCATACCCATAGCTATCATGAAATACTTACCTACCATTGATGGTAATGGAAATAAGGATACTCTTGATCATTTAAATGAGTTATCTACCTTAAAGTTAGTATACATAATCTACGAGGAAGATATTATGGTTTGATTGTTAAATCTATTAATTGAGAAACTAAGTTTCCATATGGTACAAACCTACTAGATAACTCTATCACCAATTGGAATTCTATAGTTAAACCTTTTATGAGGAGATTTAGTAGCCTTGGGAGTGGATATTTTATCATTTTTTAGTTAAATGCCATGTAAAGACATCCCTAGGGAAATATCCATGACTATAACAATATGTTTATGAGAGCTTTCTATTTGATACCTCATACTATTAGGCTTTAATATGAGTAAGCTTTATCTTATTACATCAAAGGTTTATAATATGATTTGGATTTAATGCTTTGCAATGCTAATCATTATAATTTGTCTAAATCCTTTGAAAAATCTTCCTAAATAGAAGATGTGTCGATTCAAGTTGGAAAATTAGCTCCCACTCCATATATGACATATACCACATATATGAATCTAACATCTAGCTCACTAGTGTTAGAAGTGTCACCTACTTTCAACCCCATCCCTAATGCTCAAATCCAACCTACATTAATGTAGCCTTCCAACTCCAATTACCAGCACAACCTACTCCTCAAACATCTTACCTAAATAATAATCCCATGCTTCATAATCATAATGATAAAAGTCAATCCTAAGTAAGGAAACTCAAAGAGGTTGTGAAGGTTTTTATAAACCAAACTAATATAGAAAATATGTAGAGCTAAAAGTGCAACAAGGAAATGGATGGCAACAAACAAGTAATTACCAACAACAAATTTCTTTTCTCATGAAAGATAAAATACCTTGGTAAACTACCAGTGCATTCAAAAACTAGGTGTAGAACAACATGGTGATGATGGTCCAATGCAAGGATAATTCATGGTGTATGTCCTATTTTTCATCCTCTCAACAAGATAAGTATTAAAGTTAAGTTTCCTATACTTGTTATAGATGTTTTATTGGATGAATTGCATGGTGCTAGATACTTTACAAAATTAGGCTTGAATTTTGGGTTTCATCAAATTAGGGTTAGGGAATATGTTTTTTCTAAGACTATTTTTTGTACAAATGAGGGTCATTATGAGTTTTTAGTCATGTGAAGCAAGCACTGAGATCAACAAAACATACACAAACTAGAGAAACAAAGAAATGCAATAAAATTTCTTGTATTCTTTACTGAGGAGAATGGAGCTTACAGAGACCAACCCATTACAAATTCAAAATTCCCCCTATTTTACCCTATTTTCCCTTTTCCCTCCTAGAACCATCTATTTCAAATTTGAATTTTGGGGGCAAACTTCCCGAGGTCATAACTCATCGCTCGTTGCTCAAAATGACTATTGGCGCATGTTTTTAGAAAGCTCTCGAAGGGATTTACTACTTGATATTGTGTTTACACACAATACTACCATATTTCAGCCCTTAAAAGGATCTCTAAGGCCTTCAAAATTGACCTCCAAGTTTTACTAGCAGGATTTTCACTAGTTTTGATAGGGTAGAAGACCTTAAAATTTACATATCTCCCAAACCGCTCAGGATATTGGGATGATTCTTTCGGCATTGGGTCTATTTCTCCATCCTCTAAAAAACTAAACAAAATTTAGAACAAAATGAAACAAATACAAATTTGGGTGATGCAAGATCACTCTTACACCATTGGATGCTCCTGCATCAGACACCCAGGGTAAATTGAGAAGTGACCTTCACTTCTCTATTGTTGGAGGAAAACCAAGGTGGTCAACCTCTATATTTGACAACCAAGATGAATCTTCAATAGGCCTACCCTTCCATTTAACCAGATATTCCTCATACTGCCTGTTCCTTGTACTTTTGCCAGTGCGGGTGTCTAGGATTTCTTCTATCTCTTCCTTCTCTAGAGTAGACGTTGGAATATCCCAAATTTCTATTATTGGTCCCTCATCATTGTCCCCTTCATGATATTCTGCCAAATCAAAAATGTTGAACATAGGTGATATGTTAAGCCCATTCGACAATTCTACTTCATATGCATTTCCTGAATCTCGTTTCTCTATGATCTTGCATGGTCCAAACTTCTTCATTTTTAGCTTGTTATAGGTTTTAGCAGGAAACCTTTCTTTTCTCAGGTGAACCATAACTTCATCTCCCACTTGGAATTCCTTAAACCACCACTTCTGGTCTACCCTTGTCTTGTACTGAGTGTTCATCTTAGTAATATGTTTCTTTACCTCCTCATGCAAGTTCTTCAGGTGCTCTACAAAGTCCTCAGCCTCAGCACTACTCTTTTCCCCTCTGTCCATATTCCTCAACTCAGAAGCATTCCTTGGGATGCTCCCATATACAATATGGAATGGGGATTTATTAGTACTCCTATTGACAGAATTTTTGTAAGCAAATTTTGCCTATGGTAAAACCAAATCCCATCCCTTGGGCTTATCTCCTACTAAGCATCTCAGCAGGTTACCCAAACTCCTATTCACCACCTCTATTTGTCCATCAGTCTATGGGTGGTATGCAGAACTGAATTTCAAATCTATCTTCAATTTCTTCCATAAGGTCCTCCAAAAATACCCAATAAAATTGGTATCCCTATCTAAAATGATACTCTTTGGTAGACCATGTAGTCATACCACCTCTTTGAAAAACAACCCTGCAACATGAACTGCATCATTAGTTTTCTGGTAGGGAATGAAATGTGCCATATTTGAAAACCTGTCAACCACCACAAATATGGAGTCATTCCCCCTCTATGTCCTTGGTAGGCCAAGAACAAAATCCATGTTGATGTCTTCCCATGGTTTCTCTGGTATAGGTAATGGCTGATATAATCCAGTGTTCTACCTCACACCCTTGGCCCTCTGGCATACTCTACAACTTTGTACAAATCTCTTCACATCTTGTTGTAACTATGGCCAATAGTAGTTCTCACTAACGAGGGCAATGGTCTTATCTCAACCAAAGTGTCCATCCAACCCTCCACTATGCTTCTCCTTGACCAGATTCTCTCTCATCGAACTCCTTGGAATGCACAATTGGTTTCCTCTAAACAACATTCCATATTGGATTAGAAAATCCAACCATTTAGTTCTATCCAAAGTAATAGGTGCCAAGAAAGCTCTCCAAGCCTCTGCAAAATCTGGATCTTCAAGGTACAAACTCTTAAGTTCATCAAACCCTACAACCTCCACCTTCATTTCTGTCAACAAGTTCTACCTTCTACTTAAGGCATCTGCAACTCTGTTTGACTTCCCACTCCTGTGTTTTAACACAAAGGTATAACTCTGCAAAAACTCAACCCATTTTAAGTGCCTCTGATTTAATTTTCCTTGACTATTAATATACTGTAAGGCCTGATGATCAGTATATAGAACAAACTCTTTTGGCAACAAATAGTGTCTCCACTTCTTCAAAGCCTGAACTATAGCATAAAACTCCTGATCATAGACAGAATACTTCTTCCTAGCATCATTAAGCTTCTCACTAAAATAAGCAATAGGTTTACCTTCTTGACTCAATACAACTCCTATGGCACTACCACTAGCATCACAATCTACCTGAAATACCTTATTAAAATCTGGAAGTGCCAAAATAGGTTGCTCTGTGACTTTCTTCTTCAACATATCAAAACTCCTATCTGCTCCTGAAGTCCACTTAAACTCCTTCTTATCCCCTTTCATTGTCTCTGTTAGGGGTGCACAAATACTGCTAAAATTCCTAATAATTTTTTTGTAAAAACTAGCTAGACCATGGAATGATCTTACCTCTGTAATGCTCCTTGGGGTAGGCCATTCAATGATAGCCCTCACCTTTTTTGGGTCCATTTTAAGACCTTCAACTGAGATGACAAATCCCAGGTACACCAACTCCTTCACAAAACTGCACTTCTTCAAATTAATCAGCAACTGCTCCTCCCTCAGCTTCTCAAAAACTTGTCGAATATGCATCAGGTGCTCCTCCAAGGTCTTACTAAAAATTAAAATGTCATCCAAATAGACAATGACAAATTTTCCTAAAAATTCCTTCAATACCTCATTCATAAGTCGCATGAATGTGCTTGGTGCATTGGTTAGCCCAAATGGCATGACCAACCACTCGTACAAACCCTCTCTGGTCTTGAAGGTTGTCTTCCACTCATCTCCTTCTCTGATATGGATATGATGGTACCCACTCTTTAGATCAATCTTTGTGAAGTACTTGGCTCCACTCAAACAGTCCATAATGTCATCCATCCTTGGCAATGGAAATCTGTATTTGATGGTGATCTTGTTAATAGCTCAGGAATCTATACACATTCTCCATTCCCCATATTTCTTTGGTGCTAGTACTGTAGGTACTACACATGGGCTCAAGCTCTCTCGAATCAGTCCCTTTTTTAGTAGCTCTTGGACTTGTCTTTTTAGCTCCTCACTTTCTATAGGAGTCATTCTATGGGCTGCCTTATTGGGTAAACTAGCTCCCGGTACCAAATCTATGTGGTGACTGATCTTCCTCACTGGTGGTAAACCCTCAGGTACATTATCTGATATAATATCTAGGAATTCTTCTAATAGACCTGAGACCTCTATTGGGATATCTTTGCATTGCTCTTCCTTAACTCTAGGAATTAATGCATAGCACATATGCTCGTGCTTTAGGCCATCCAAAAATTTTCTACCATCTACTAAACAGATTCTGGCACTGCTACATACCTTTTCGTCCACCTCCTTCAGGGGCTTCAACTTGTGGTGCACTCCATCCTTTGTCAGGGAGTAAGTGTTGGCATGCCCATCATGTATTGCATATCGATCAAACTACCATGGCCTTCCCAATAGCAAATGGTAAGCATCCATGGGTAGGATGTCACACATGACCTCATCATGGTAACTTCCAATATTGAATTTTACTAAACATTGCTCATTGACCAAAGCCCTATGGTCCTTCTACAACCATGCAATCCGATATGGATGTGGGTGCCTCCTTCTCTCTAACTATAACTTGGTAACCATCCCTTCTAAAACTAGGTTATCAGTGCTACCATTATCAATGATAACATTACACACCTTACCTGCACATTTACACCTTGTATGGAATAGACTCTTCCTCTGATCTAGATCTTTCTCCTCATTCAGCAAAGCCCTCCTTGTGACCAGAACTTCTCCTCTTTATGCTTCTTTAGAGTGCTCATATTCAACACCTTCATCTACAATAGCAACTCGAGCATTACCTTCAGGCCTCTTATTCATTCCCCCTTGGTGTTGTGGGCACTCATATGCTCGATGTCCTTCTTCCCCACATTGGAAATAGGTTCCATGAAATCCTCCTCTTCTAGGCCCTCGTCTAGACCTTCCTCTTCCTCTTTGGTAGCCATTATTCTACTCATAGGGGTGGTAAGAATTCTCCCCCTTCTGGTCCTGACTGTTGCTTGCTTCTCCATTCTTCTTTTGGTCCTCATTCTGCCCTCCATTTGTTCTCCCACCAGTTCTTCCACCATGACCTCTTCCTCTCTGTTTTCTTTCAAATATCCTATTCAACTTCTCTTCTACCTTCAAGGCAAACTGGTAAGCATCTTCTATGGTGGTCATCCCAGACTCGGACTCCTCTTGAATACTTGCTCTCAACCCATTTATATAATGGGCTACCTTCTCCTTGTTGGCCTTAGAATGGCCTATTCTGATTAAAATCTTATAGAACTCCTCTGTGTATTCTTTGATAGACTTGCTTGACTACCTCAAACCCTACATTTTCTTTAGCAGATCCAACTCGTAATCATCTGGAATGAACTATCTCTTCAACTTCTCCACCATCCACTCCCACCTTGTTATCCTTTCTTTCCCTCTTCTATTTCTATCCAACTGTACTCCCTTCCACCAAATACTAGCATGACCCTTCAGCTTGGTCTTAGCAAATTTGACCCTCTCAGGATCTTCCACCTCCTCATACTCAAAATATTCTTCCATATCATTGATCCAGTCGATCAACTCTTCTAGGTTGAGATTTCTAGAATACATAGAGACATCAAACTTTGGTCTCTTCCCAATATAGGATATGGCCTTATACAATCTAGCTTGCGTAGGATCTACTGCCTCTTCTTCTTCCTCGAACTGGGCCTCTTCTTCTTCAACTTCATCTTCACTCCCATATTCTCTCCTTGGCTCAAACCCTCTATGCAGCTCCTCTTGCAGAGCTTGAACTTACCTCTACAAAGCTCTAAAATCCTCTTCTGGCACCATAGCATTTCTCCCACCACCACGGTTTCTTCATGGAGGTATTCTGCTCATGTTTCTCACAAACCCTAACCACAAATCCTAGTGTAAACTACCTCACATCCAGCGATCTATTTACACACTCAGGAACTCCTACTCTGATACCACTTGAAGCAACACTGAGATCAACAAAACATACACAAACTAGAGAAAATAGAGAAATGCAATAAAATTTCCTATATTCTTTACTGAGGAGAATGGAGCTTATAGAGACCAATTGATTACAAATTCGAAATTCCCCCATATTTACCCTTTTTTCCCTTTTCCCACCTAGAACCATCTATTTCAAATTTGAATTTTGGGGGTAAACTTCCCGAGGTCATAACTCATCGCTCGTTGCTCGAAATGACTATTGGCACATGTTTTCAGAAATCTCTCGAAGGGGTTTACTACCCTATATTGTACAAAGTACCACCATATTTCAGCCCTTAAAAAGGCCTCTAAGGCCTTCAAAATTGACCTCCAAGTTTTACTAGCAGGATTTTCACTAGTTTTGATAGGGTAGAAGACCTTAAAATTTACATATCTCCCAAACCGCTCAGGATATTGGGATGATTCTTTTAGCGTTGGGTCTATTTCTCCATCCTCTAAAAAACTAAACAAACTTTAGAACAAAATGAAACAAATACAAATTTGGGTGATGCAAGATCACTCTTACACCGTTGGATGCTCCTGCATCATCATGCCTTTTCATCTCACGAATGCTCCTTCCATTTTCCAAAGTCTCATAAACTCTATCTTTCATCATTTTCTTCATAAGTATGTCCTATTATTTAATGCTCTCTTAATTATTAGCAAGTTATGGGAGGATCATATAGTTCATGTTGACAAAGTTCTTCACCTATTACAAAGGGAAAAACCTTTTTTCACAAGGTCCAAATGTTCCTTTGGTGTCCAAGAGGTAGAATACTTGGGACATATAGTAACTTAGAAATGATTCAATATGGATCCTAACAAGATCAAAGCTATGCAATATTGGTCCTTGCACTAATTCATTAAACAACATGGATTTTTAGGACTTATAGACTACTATAGAAAATTTACCTACAATTATGGAAATATTGTTGCTCCTCTCACTGCTCTTACTAAAAAGAATATCTTTATTTGGTCTGAAGTTTCTTTCCAAGCCTTTCAAGTCCTTAAAGAAGCTATGTGTATGAATCTTGTTTTTACCACTCTTGGATTTAGCAAACCGTTTATCATTGAGTGTGGTGCTTCTGACATAGGTATTGGAGTTATTTTGAAACAATATGGACATCCATTAAGATTTAAAAGTAAGCAAATTTTAGGCAAGAATATAGGATAGTTCACTTATGAGAATGAAATATTAGTTGTTTTGCATTCCATATAGAAATGGATGTCTTATTTGTTTGGGAATCATTTCATCATTAAGATCAACCATGGCAGCATTAAGCATTTGTTAGAGCAGTGTCTCTCATGCCCTAAATATAATAAATAGATGACCAAGGTCTTGGGGTATGCTTTTGTCATTGAATGTAAGAAATGAAAGGATAATGTGATGCTTGATGCTTTGTCTCACAAATATGAGGATGTTGTTGCTGTCAATGTTATCTTTAGTCCTCTTCCATAATGGATTTATCAACTTTGAGAATATTGACTTTTTGACCTAGAGACTATAGAAATTATTTAGGAAAAGGAGGTAGGCTCATCATTACATTATTGTTTCTCATATACTGATGAAGTGCTTTATAAAAAGGATTGAATTTATCTTCTTTAGTATTTGGCTATTAAGTCAAACATTCTCCAAGAATTACAAGCATCTCCTTTGGCTAGACTTTCAATATTCTGGAAGCAATATTTTTCTTAGGAAGGATTAAAAGTAGATGTCAAGATATTTGTGGTTGAGTATCAAGTGTGTCAACATAACAAAGGGAAAATTAGTTAAATCTCTTGGATTGTTGCAACCCTTTCCTATCCTTGACCACCAATGAGAGCATATTTTCATGGATTTCATTGAGGGCCTTCCCTAATACGAGGGTATAATAAAAATATTTGTGGTAGTAGATTGCATTTTCAAGTATCCTCCTTTTTGTGCATTATAGCATCCCTATTTAGAAAGTAAGGTGGCCAAGGGATTTCTTGATTTTATTTTTAAATTACAAGGTATACCCAAAATAATTTTGAGTGACCATGACCCTATCTTCACCAATAGATTTTAAAAATAATTGTTTTTTTTTAGTGGTAACAAGTTGAGTATGTCCTCTTCTTATCACCCTTAATTAAATGGTCATAAAGAGATTGTTAATAAATGTTTGGGTACTTACCTTCATTGTTTTGCTCAAGACAAGTAGTATCACTAGGTTCATTGAATATCATTAGCTAAATGGTGGTACAATACTTATTACCATTCATCCCTCAATATGTCCCCATTTAAAGCATTGTATGGTCAAAAACCTCCATCAATGGTAGACTATGTTCTAAGATCCTCCAAGGTTTCCTAGGTAGATGATTTGTTATAGCAACAATGACTTGTGCTTTAGCTTCTTAAAGATAATTTGACCCAAGCCCAAAATTGCATAATGCAATAATAGGATTCCTACCATTATAAATAATAATTTCCCATAGGAGATATGGTCTTTTTGCATCTATAACCCTATAAACAATTGTCCTTGAAGACCAAGTCAAGTTAAAAGTTGAATCCTCTATTTTATGTGCCCTACAAGGTGGTTTCTCGCATTGGTGAAGTGGCATATTAGTTGGAGCTTCCACCATCTTCCTGCATACATCTTATCTTTCATGTATGTTATCTCAAATGGGTTATTGGCCAGAAGGTGTAGTCACAAAAGAAACTTTTAGTACTTGAAGAAGAAGGTTGAATCACTCTTTAGCTTGAAGTAGTGTTGCTATCTAGAGTTTTTCATCTTCAGTCTCAACAAACTGAGTTCCTCATCAAGTGGTAGGACCTTACAAAAGAAGATATTATGTGGAAGCTTAAGTGTTTTTTTTAATATTATCTAGATTTGAGTATAAATCTTATGAGGGGGAGCCATGTAACAACTCCAATATAGCCATGTTGGCTATATTTATTTTTAGTAGCTTAGGCCGCAGGTTTAGATAGTTGGCCCTTGAGCATTAGGATTAGGGTTAATGATTGATTTAGTCTATAAATAGGAATATTTAGGTGGTAGTTAAGATCATATTTCATATTCAAATCTTAGTCACGTCTGCTACACATATGAGACTTCATCCTCTCCAAGTGGCTATGAGACTTTTCCCTCTCTAAGTGGCTAAGGATTTGCATTGATTTGAATATGGAATTTGATTATTGCATATTTTATTTTCTAACAATTAAATTTAAATTAGTATCATTGAAAAATGTTACTTGTGGATTAGTGGATTGTTGCTACTATTGCTATAATTCCTGAAGTTGTTTCATAACATTGAGTTTAACATTTAATTAGGGATTTGTTATCACTATAAACACCCCCAATGAAAGATCCATAGAATTATTTGGTGATATGTGAGATCGTGGGGGTGCCTACAAGCACCCACCCCTTATTCCTTCTATCTATCCATGTCATTTATATATTTCTCTATTTTTTTTGTCTATACACTCTTCTACTTCTCTCTTCTTCCTTTTTTTCTATACATTATTATGGTGAATGTATGTTTCACGATGTTTATTAAAAATATTATGAATTCCAACACCTTTACCATCAAATAAATACTTTTATGTTTCCCTTCAAACCTAGTTCCCCTTACGTCTATTCATTGCATGATGAAAATGAAGGGTTATCCAAATTAGAAGTTTGTGTTTGAGCCCTCTTAGAGTTTTGGCACCCAAGCACCAAATTATTTTTTATTAAGGTAAGAAAAATATTAAAAATAGAATACAACATTTTATGCTATGGGAAGTATTCCTACTCATATCTCTTAAGATCTCCACTAGATGTTTTGAAATTAACAAAGAAGTCCTTCTCAAAGTGTCCCAAGAAAGACTTATTTGACTTATTCCTTCATGTCCTCATGTTTCTATTCACTTTCTCAAAGGGTCACTTGGTATGGTTTGAAAACATTATTTTTATTCATTTAAATTTTATGCAAGAATCGCACTCATACAACTAAGGACTAACTTTCACAAGTATATATGTAGAATGTAAAATTTATGCAAAACAATTATATAAAATCAAATGTAATTCACTTTTTATGTCAACAAGAAATCACTCATGTCTATTCTTATCATACAATGTAGTTCTAAATGTATGATATGCTACTCTTGTGCATCTACAATCCTATCCCTAATGATACCCTACCTCTCGAACTAATTGAGGGCAACCACTATCAAGCACTAAAATCAAGTCACTATAGTTAGTCTTGTTACAAGAACACATAACAATTACAATATGTAATAAAATAAAATCACCTTTCCATTTGGAGATACATTCATCATGAATTTAGAAAATTAAACCACACATATGATTTAAATCACTTAGTGCCAAGTCACTATTTTCATGTGTCATGTCAATTTTATCACATGTTTAACATATATTAAAGTAAATATATTTTTAATAAAAAATCAGGCTATGACATATTGGAGGTTCTCCCTAAAGCCTCAACATTCCTTTGATTAGCAGTCCAAAGCAAGATTCTTACAAGAGAGAGCCTCAACATTCATTTGATTAGCAGTCCAAAGCAAGATTCTTACAAGGAAAAGTCTATAAAGAAGAGGATATCAACGACCTTTCAAGTGTGCCTTGTATGAGAATGATCTAAAAGCATCATATCATTTAATTTTTCATTGTTGCTTTCCTTATACCATTTTGGACCATTTTTAAAAAAATACGAGCATACATTAGGCAACTCCATCAATATTAAAAGAGTCGATGCAATGTTAGATTAATTGTTTCAAAGCTAAAGCATTGTGTATTATATGGAGGTTTGGTCCTACTATCATTTGTTGAATTATATGGCTTGAAAGGAAAATAGAATTTTAAAAACAAGTCTGGAAATGATGCTTAAGGTTGGAACCATATTATTGTGCATCTTGCTTAATTTTTATAGACATGGTACCCATTAAAAGAAGTTCCATAAGGAGAAAAAGAGATCCTAATGTCTTGGTTTCATAATTTCAATATATATAAAAAGTTTGGACAAAGAAAATATCACAAAGAATATGCTTTTATCTATGGTAAAATAAAATTATTTAAAACTTGAATTTATCTAAATTAATTTTGATAATACTTTTAAAAAAAAATGAAGAAAAAGGTGGTAGAGGTGATGGTTTTAAAAAAAAAAAAAAAAAAATTCTTCTTGCCTTCTCAAAACCATGTAAAACTTTAACTAAAAACTACACACAATCTAAAACACTTTATATCTTTTGGGTATGGTGCAAAGGGGGTGTACTAGGGTCCCCATCCTTTTTCATAATAAAGTTGTGACTAGGTTCTCAAATCAATTATAATATCTCTCATATTGGGTGTCACTATATCAACTATTTACATTAAGCTATATAATTTTTTTTTTTGTGGTACCCCTAGATTTTAACCTGTTATGGCTTATGTCACTGCATGTCTCAACCATTAAACTAAGACCCATTGTCATGTAAAACATTTTATATTAATAACTTCGTAGAAAAGAAAGAAAAAAAAAAAAAAAAATATATATATATATATATATATATATATATATATATATATATATATTTTGATACATAGGAGAGTTCATAATATAATATCCTCGCTATTTTTAGTAATTACCAACTGTAAGTTTCAAACCAAAAGTCGTTCCCAACAAACCTATACCACCTCGTTATTGACCTAGTGTGCAAGAAAAAATAATATAATATTATTCATAGTAAAAATATCCACTGTTCTCTGTTAATATTCAAATGAACCAAAATACTTATTTTAAGCCTACTTTTGCCCAGTAGTGCATTTTACTTTTTGTTATAAAGGCATTATGAAGGTAGACATTCCATTATTTCTATTTTAAATTTAATGAAATAATATCACTTAAGTAATTTAAGCCTAAGAGCCATATTTAAAAAATAAGCTGTGCTTGATATTAGGTCAAATCCAAAGAGCTAAATTCAAATCCAAAGAGCTAAATTCCATATGAAAAGTGAACTTGCCTTTTCTTCTTGTTTGAAGTCAAAAAGCTAAAGAGATTCACACCTTCGGGGGATTATTTTAATTATTTTAAATTTTGATTGAAAAGGACACACAAAGTTGTTTGTCATGATCCTGATGAAAAACATTCAGAAATGACAAACAACTTCTCCAGATCTTCATGATCTTGATGAAAAAAATTATTTTTTGGATGTGGTCTTTACATGACGTTAAGAAATTGAGAGCGTGTTTTATATTTCTAGGACTTCCATCGTGTTGTTTTGACATTGGGTAGGAAAAGGTATCATTTCATAGAGAAAAGTTGAAGTATTTGAAGATGAAGAAGTCAAGGATTCCTCGGTACGTAAAAGTAGTTTTAAGTTTTATGTATTAAGAAAAGTTTTATACACTTTTTTTTTTTAAGTTAATAGAATTTTTAACTTTTAGGAAATTAAATTGGGATAACTCATTGATAAGTATTTGACCGTTATTAACCCACCATTTATATGGAATTAATTATTTTAAAATAAAACATAAATTTTGAAAGGATCTCAATCCCTATTTGAATTTGACTTCCAATAAAAATTTAGTAGACCCTTGTATAATATCTTTAAAAATTTAAAAAGACAAAAAATATTATAAGGTTGAAGAAATGATGTTATATATAGATGCCTTTTTCTAAAAGGTATATAAGGTTATTAGTCATCAAAGCTAGTAATAAAAATCATTTGATAAAGAAACTTCTAAAATATTTTAATGATTGCAAGAAAATGTGTGGTATTGATCTTAGTCACTTTGAAGGTTATTATTATTATTTTTTTTTGGTAATAATTTATTAACAATTGTTTAAAAAAGATAGGTCGGTTGGTAGGGGTCGAGTACTTACTATTGGGTTGCGATTGAATACTTATTGTTGGCGTGTCCCGAATACTTAGAGGGTGGGGTTCAATTCACTTCACCAAGTAAACTAGAGATTATAGAGATACTTTATGCAATAAAAATATAATTTTTAATTGTTATATACTATTTTTTAATAAAAAATATTAAATTTAAAATTCAGCTGCTTTTATGAATAGGTTTTTAATTTTATAGAGATGATATGTTAGGATAGGTAAAAAGAATAATTTAGATAAATACAATTTTTATTAGAAAGATGTATTTTTATAAAAAGTGAAATGAATTATAAAATTAATATAATAAGAACAATTGGATATGATATTTTTCTTGTTAAATATAAATTTTAAATTATATATATATATATATATATATATATATATATATATATAAATTGATTGGAGGAAGAGGTTTTGATCCTCAAACTTTTATAACTAGAGATGACTCTCAGAGAAGAGCCAGCAGGATAAACTACCAAAAATAGAAGGGAGAAAAGCTAGATATATTATTGAAGCTGGGAAAACTTGGAACTACCAAAATAGAGAAGCAGAAAAAACATGGGAACCTCGCAAGAGGGTCCACATTAGGATCTGCCACGTCTTAAATTTTTCTTCATGGAAGAAAGCGACTCACATTCCATAAGAGGATCTTCACTTGCAAGGATGTGAGAATTTTTTTTGGAGGTTTCGGTTTGAGGCCTTACCTTTCTTTTTTTTACTGCCAACACTTGCATCCCCAAAATTGGAAATATGGTGAGTATAGAGTTTGTTACCATAATTTTACATGGCAATAGAATTAGATGAAAATCCAAAGACAACCAGTTGAGGCTCCATGAACTGGGCTCATATTGAGCCACCTCTCCAATCTGGGTCTTCGGGCCAACTGAAGATATGGTTTTCTTTGGAACCTTCTTACCTTTTGAAATCTGAGTCTTGGCCTCCTCCTAGGCCTTCTCCTTATCGTTTGATATTTGGACATCCTCTTGGGCCTTCTTATCATTTGATATATGGGCCTCCTCTTGGACCTTCTCCTTACCTTTCAAGATCTGGGGCTCCTCCTGGGTCATCTCCTTGCTAATCGAACTCTTCTCTTGGGCTTTCTCCTTACCATTCAAAGTCTAGGGCTCCTCTTGGGCCATCTCCTTGCTAATGGAAGTCTAGGCTTCACTTGGGATTTCTCCTTGCCATTCGAAGTCTAGGGTTCCTCCTGGGCCTTCTCATTAGGTAAATTTAGAGGTTCTTCAGGCTTGAAGATCAAAGAATCTGCTAGTTTCTTGCATGAGAAGGGAAGGTTCTCGTTCTCTATATCTTGATGCTAGGCATAAATTTTTGAGATTAGCTCTATGGATTTAGGTAACTTGAAGGTCATATTTTCAATGATGCACATTCTAGCATAGACCATCATTGAATTAGCTTTTGTGGTCGGATCAAAAGAAACTAGATCCTCAATGACTCTCACGATTCCACTGAGAATGTCTTCATGCCATAATTGAATTAGAAGACCTTGAAGTTTAACCCATAACAGAGCCAAGTTGATACTTGTCTATTCTTGCGATAACTTTTAAATATATAATTGGTTAAGACGATTGTCTATTTTATGGAATTATAATTTTATTTTGTTGGAATAAATGATTAAGAATAACTATCAAGTGGCATTAACTCAATCGTTTAGATTCATCAATATTTAGATTCCTCAAGGTTCAAACTTGCCAAGTGATACATAGATAATATCCAAGCTTTGTTGTAATACCACTATGCGGTGATGATGTAATACGGGTGGGACCCATTTCAATCACATATAACCAATTGAAAAAAATTAACAATAACAATAAAACACAGTAATTTGGAACCAAGTCATCCGGTAATTAGTTTCTATGGTCTAATAACTCCAATCCAAGATAAAATTATTTTCAGAGATAAGATACTTCATGAGTTCACATATTTTATATTCAAAAATATTGGAAGGGAGGATTTGGATACATTTTGAGGCTCTTTAAATAAAAGAAAAGACACTGACATTAAAGGATGTGTAATATTTCTAAACCTTTATTATTAATGATACACATTAGGATATTTTATGAAAAAATGAATGTTTTATCCACAATATTATAAAGACCAATGAATGAGAGTATCATAAAAAGACTAGAGAAATTTGTAGGAGGCCATGGCTTAATTTAAATAAGATAGTGAAATTTGGGGAAGAGAAAATAATGCCAAGGGAACAACCTTTTCAAATTAAAAAAATATGGATAACGCATCCATATCTACACTTAATGGTGGAAATTTTTGAGAAATCCTATAGGCTAATGGTTGGTTCAAATATATTTTAGTTTCTATTAGAGTGAAAAAATTGAAGATACAACTAAAGGATTGGAATAAACAAGTCTTTATGAATATCTTTAAGTCCAAGTAACTTTTGGAACAAGAAATAGGTATGACACAAGACAAAATTCACAATCAAGGGGTGAATGATCATCTTAAGTTGAAAGAAAAAAATTCAAAAGAAATTAAACGAAATATGCATAAAAGAAAAGATATTTTGGAAACAATTTTTTTTTTACTTTCTATCAACTATGGTCCAAAGGAAATGAAATATGATTACAAACATTACAACCTCAAAATTTATTGATTTAGATGTTGTAAGGGGTCCAAAGGAAATGAAATATTATTACAAACATTACAACCTCAAAAGTTATTGATTTAGATGTTGTAGAGGATATCAAGAGTGAAACAATGAAATACTTCATAAATATTTTATCAAAAGATCATATTTATAAAAGAGAGGCCTAAGCTAGAATAGATGATGCAATCCCCCAAATTATAAAAATGGATAAAATATTTTTTCATTCCCATAGTATAAAAAGGTGAGGTAAGTTCTATACCTTTTAATCTAAAGGAAGATAATGTACTTAGACTGGATAGACTTTCAAATACTTTCCCAATGTTTTTGGCATGTACAGATAACTAGTTATGGTAGTGGAAGAACATCAAATTTCAAAGATTTTTTTTAAAGCTTCAATACTATTTTCCTCACTTTTATTTCTAAAGGGTCATTTATTTTAATGAATTTTGACCAATATCTTTATGTAACATGACATGCAAGATTGTTTTTAAGGTCATGAAAATTTTGAGAAAATGCTCTCTCATTTGATATCCCAATAACAAAGTGATTTTGTCAAGTGATACTAGATTCTAAATAGTATACTTCTAATTCAATATTTGATTAATTCCCTTAAATCCATCTAAAAAAAGGATTATTTCTAAAATTGATGTCGAGTACTTACAATAGGAATTGCTTGGATTTCTTAGATTGAAGAAATTTGAATTTGATAAATATTTACAAGCATAGATAAAATTTTGTTATTCAACTCACACTTAATTAATTTTAATAAATGGATATCTAAAAGATTTCATTTCTACATCATGGAAAAAATAAGGTATCATCTCTTCCTATCTTTTTATACTCATGGAAAAAAAATTGAGATGTAAAACTACTACACGAAAAGTAGATTGAAATTTAGATGGACTTGAATCTGACTCAATTTTTTGATATAATATATTTGAGGGCTCAATCACCTTTAAAGAAATAATAAATTTAACATTTTTATTGAGATAATATGGAAGTGGTTTGGGAAAAGAATAAATAGAAAAAATACTTGGTCTTTTCCTTTGATATGTATAGCCAATCATAGGTATACTTCAAACGGAAGTTGGGAATAGAAAGTACAATGCTCCTAAATAATTAGTTTGGTATTTTTTTCAAAGATAGACTAAGAGCTGAGTATTTATCTTCTTTACCATGAATATTTTTAATAAAATCTTAGTTAAAAAGCTTCTTGTGTTTGATAGATATAGCTTTATAAGTTGTATACTCTTATCTACTCTTCCTCGTCATTGGTTTTAGTTCTAGACTGATAAAAAAAAACAATAAGAGAAATGTATAAAATGATGAGAAATTTCTTTGGCATGACATAACAAAACAAAACAAAAAATATTGTGAAAATATGCTTATCACGTAAAAGACTTAGAAAGAGTTATGCTTCATGAAACAAAATTAACCAATGTGACTCTATAATCTAAGTTGTTATGGTGGGTTTCTCAAAGAAAAATAATTTTTGAGTTTCATAATACCAAATAAATAATTAGATAAGAATTAAAAAAAAAATACCTTAGAAATTATTTAATGTGATTTTATGAAATTTTTAACTGAATTATAAGCATTATCCTCTCTAAGTAATTATTCTATATATTATAGGAAATGAAAGAAAAGTTGAATTATGGGAATATCAATGGTTCATAAGTAAATATTTGAAGGATGTGGAGGAGTTACATGGAGTAAGAGCAAAAATTCAACAAGATTGAGAATTTAAGGTATAGGAATATAGGCACTAAAGGTGTTGGAAATGATTAGCTCAGTAAGAGATAATTGAATCCATAGTTTAGCTTAGAATATATTGATGGAGAAAAGTAAAAGACGGAAAAAAAAATTAGTGATTGTAAACAACTACAATCAACAAAACCCAATTTCTTTTAGTGAGATAAAAGTAGCAATGGGGAGTATTATGTTAAGAAAGGCTATTTCCAATTAATATAAATGCATGTGGATGCTATAATATCTCATCATTGAATGGTATTTTGGTCAAATAATACTTAAAGCAAATTCAGATTACTTTTGTGCATGGTAGAAAAGGAAAAAACCTTACAAAGGAACAAGTAAAGGGAAGGAACATAAGTGATCCTTCTAGATGTATATTATGTGGAAAATTTGAGAAAGGGGTAAATCACTTGTCACTCATGGCAACTTATGTTAGATATAGTAATTATTTATACAAGCTTTTTCAACCAAAATGGGTACTACTTGATATAGTTGAAAGACCACTAGTTAATTATACTTTTGCATGAGGGATTTAAATGATTTTGTGGAAGACCATTTTAGTAGTTGTGACATGGGGAATTCTATTAGAATGTAATAGAAGAAAATTCCAAAAAAAAAATTGGAAAGAGAAGATGTTATTAAAATGATTGGTGTCACCATTGACAAAACAATAAAATTTCTTGAATGAGAAAGAAGAAAATAATAGAATAGATAGTTGGGTAGCTCTCCAATTTTAATAAATAGAAGAAATAAAATAAAAAGAAAAGAAGGAACAAGAAATGTTACATGATCCACAAAATGATTGGATTAAATTAAACTTTGATGCAGTAAAAAATAAAATCAAGTGGCATCAAAGGGCGAGATGCATAATTAGATATTCATGAAATAACATTCATTCTATAAGGGCATTTGCAATTAAATTTGGTACCAATAACTATGCAAAAAGATAATCAAAATTTTAAAGTATCAAAAGTGAAAATTGAATATGCAATAGAGAAATCAATTAATAAAGGAGACTTTTTGTTAAATACAAGCATTATGAATAGTTTGATTAAATCAAATAAAAAATTATAAAGAACTATTTATAAAATTTGATCTTTGTTTATTGTTGTTAATCAACCAATCGAATCCTTGATTGGTAGAAAATTATCGAATCAGATTAATAAAGGACATGATAAAGGCTAATAATATTACAATAAATAATTTAGACCTTCTAGTGTTGTGATCTTAAGAAAGTAGGTTTCGATTCAATGAAAAAGAAGTCAATGCTCAAAATAAGATACCAATAATCTTGTGATAATAGGAGGGTTTGGGAGTTTATTTTCTATAGCTATGACCTATGGAATAAAAATTACCCATCAATTGGAACTATGATAATGGATGAGAATACATTTTTTAAATCTCATCATTTTATTTTGCTTTTTCCACTTATAATATTAGAAATATCTCAATTGCTTGTAATATAGTCAAAACATTAATTTTATGCCAAGATCCAAGAACTTTATTAACATTAATAACTTAGGTTGCTTTCCTTTGTTTCTCCTACATATAATAATGTCAATGCTATCTTCCACGATGATAATTATAAGTATCTATGTGGAATGGTCTATGATTTTTTTTTGTCTAATATGTTTAGGAGTATAGTTACCTTTCTTCCTATAAGAAAACACCAATTGAGAAACAAAATGGAAACTATTTTAATAAGTGAAAACCAACAAAAATATAAGGTAGATTTCCTAGGCATATCTATGGATTCAACATCTATTCAAATTGTTTTGATTGATTATATAGTCTTGTCCCATAAAAAAAGAACAAGAAGAATCATAATTTAATAATGGTTTTGAAGGAAGGGTGTATTTGTATAAGAATGATAAATTTGAGATATAAGCCATGGAGGATAATATAGAGGATTAATTTTATTCAAAGATGCATACTTTTATGGAATGATCATTTGAATTTTTTGACCAATACAATACCTAAAAGAACAAAGAAATTATATAAGAAAAAGAAGGAAAGGATGATATTAAACAACAAAAATATACTATCTAGAATAATTATTCTTCCCTAACATATCCTTGAATGGGATAAAGAATGATAAATAAAAAAGTATAACACATGTAATAAAATATCCTAGATTGTTTATGTGGATTTTATATCAAGAAAATTCCTAATGTGTTTGTTAATAAATAAGTACAAATATTTATTTTCCTACAAGGCATCAATATTTATAAAAATAAATTAAATAAGAAATATAAAACAAAATGGCCGGTATTAGTATTTCTTCCACTTAGTTATCTGATCATGTTATACAGTAGAAAAATGAAGGGAGTTGTTGAATTATGGATATGTCTAGTTTCTTATGCACTCACAATTTTATTTCAACAAATTGGAAGGAAGGGAAGTATGTCCCTTTAAAACTTTGGATTTAGGTTGATTCTAAACCATCCTTGCTAGATTTAATCTAATTTAAACTAAATGTAAAAATTAAAATACATGAAAGTAGATTTTAGAAGTTTAGGGTATGAAAGATTAAAATTAAGATATGGCCATAACTATAGTAAGGAGACTGTGTGATCAATTAACACATGGGAAAATATAATAATGATGCATTATACTCATATAAAATAAAATTAACAAGGAATGACTAGAGGAAAAATGATAATGCCAAAATTATCATTTATTGCGCAATCTAGGAGGGAAATACCATTGATGGAAATTTCATAGTTTTAAAAGGTTTTCAAATATCAAGGACCCCAAGATAGTAACTATGTTAGTATATTTTTGGTATTTCATGGGGTACCAAGCTTGATTGAGAAGAGAACCCAATTAATTCCTTTACTTTGGGCACATATTCTATAAAATCAAGACTCGATCATGACAAAATTACAAAATTTGGTTCTCTTTTACCTTCTCATGATAGTGGCTTCAACAAATTCTACCACTCCTTATCTCTAGGTATATTATGGTTTGTAAAATTCTCCATATATTATACAAGATCCTCATAAGGGTATTCAAGTAATTCATATTATTGCTCCTCATTTTCTATAATCAATTGAACATTATCTTTAGTAGTTCAACTCATTTTAGTGTCACTTTTGCTTTAGCCTTGGCTTTTTCATCTTTAAATAGTATTTATAAAAACATCATTATCAAGGAGTATCTTTTGATGATCAAGCACATCACACTGACCAATATTCACTAACCCTTATATTTTAGATATCATTTCTTGCACTAGGTTTTCCAAAGTAGCTATTGTGTTTTTACCCGTTTGTAGGTTTCTTTGGGTGTTGGGATTATTTTCAAATTTTTTATTATTTCCTTTTTGTCTATCCCCAATTATTATTCCTATGATGTTGACATTGTTTCGAACTATTTTAATATCTCTTGGTATATTTATTTTACAGCTAGTTCAACCTTGGTATATTGAATCATCATTGTAGGTTGGCCAAGGATTGTCTCTACATTATTTATGAATTCAATACCTTTTTTTGCATGTGACCTTGGTTTTAATACCATACCAAAGGGTTTTAATTTCTTCATTTTCAAGGCATGCTCTAGGTCTACAATTGCTCGTTTTAGTTTTCTAGATTTTCACTAGAGTTAAGTAATCTCTTGATCTCCCCTCTATTAGACAACCTACATCTGCTCAACTTGTTATACCAACTCCCTCTTTTCTTATTCAAATTACTTTATTAGTTAGTTTTAGCCTTAATTGAGTTATTCTAAGAGATTTTCTAGCTTCATTATCTACTTCTTTCTCTCAACAAGTTAAGTTTACAAATTTTCTACTTATTGTCATAGTTGGGCTCTTTTAATGGCATCTTTCCTAAAGGCCTCAGTGTCTTGTTGAAGTCACAAATTTTGTACTATATCTAAAGAATTTCATTGTCCTTATTCTTGTTTACTTCAGTCTTGTAGTATCTTAACTACTACCTCATATTTCAAAGGACTTAGCCAAAGAAAATAGATTTTTCAAACCTAGGAACAACATTGTAAAACAACAATATTTGCAAAATTGACAAAATTTGGCTATCAATAAAAGGTATTGATTTTCTTAGAAAAAGGTGTTGATTATCTCAAAAACAAGTGTCGATTTTTTTAATAGAGGGTGCCAATTTGCTTAGAAAAGGGTGCTATTTCTCTTAGTAAAAGGTGTCAATTTACTCAAAAAATATGGTTTGCTTGGTAAAAGGTATCAATTTTCTCAATAAAGGGTGTCAATTCACTTAGAAAAGGGTGTCATTTCATTTAGAAAAAGGTGTTGATTCGCTTAACAAAAGATACCAACTTTCCTAGAAAAAAATATCGATTTGCTCAAAAAAGGTTGTCGATTCGCTCAATAAAAGGTGTCAATTCATTCAATAAAGAGGGTGGATTTGCTTGTCAAATGCAAGCAAGTCACTAGAAAATACAAGCCAATTTCTCACAAATGTGAAAACATCTCTTGAATAGTCGTGGAAGTAAAAATTAGTGTGGATCATGAGAAAAATCTTTTAAAAAGTGGATTTTTGCATTTAGTGGTCTAAGTATTTTTGGGGACTTTTAAGCATGTTAGAGGCATAATTAAAAGTATGCAACATTTAAAGGTTCAACATTTTTCTTAAGTTACCCCAAATTTATAGCTTTATTAGGAGTAATTATTTTTACCCTGGGTAGCTTAGGGGTAAAATTTTATTATAAATAAGGGCTTAAGGCCCTTATTGTAACTATCTTTTGCCCATGATAATTTAGAGCTATACTATGTGAAACTCACATTGTACTTTGTACTCATGAGGTTCTAAGAATTGGTCCTTATGATATGCCATTGTGGCACCACCCTCCTAGTTTGCTAAGTGTGTGGTGGTTGGGCATGGCCTTTCTAGCCCATCTTATCATTTGCTTATCAATTTCATAATAAAACAAGTGGGTGGATATTGTTGCTATTCAATTTATCATATGTTTACTAATCACATGCTATCCTTTATATGGTGTAACACTCATATTTGATTTCATTTCTCACACTCTAAACTTCACACAATTACTTTTCACACTTTACTTTGATGAATTTTATTTCCAAAATTTACTTTCATATTTTCTATTATGCATTTAATTTATATGCAAAGTAGTTAGTTTAGATTAGAGATCTATGTGAGGATATATGGGAGCTAGAATTTATTCAAAGGTGAGGGGAATCCTTTGGTAAATCTTCCCCACCTTGTTGAATCTTGGATTTGGGGGCACAACACTTAAATCAAAAGTCAATATAATTTCTTGAATCAACATAGTTTCTAGGATTCTTGGTGGAACAAACCCATAATATTTATACATTTGCACTAATTTTTGAGAGTTTTGTGTCAAAAAAAGCATCCATCACAAATAGAGTGATTGGATCAAAATCAATTTTTTTTTACTAAGTTTGATTTTGCAAGCAATTCTCTTGTAAAAGTGAGTGATTGACTCAATTTGAACCAAAGATAAAAAATTACTAAATCTATAAAAGTGAGCGATTCACTTGGAAATTCAAGTGACTACTCGGTTTAGTGAATAATTTTCTTGATTTAGAAATCAATTTTCTTCATAAAACCTGCATTTTTATAGGTCAAATCTAGAGCAATTCACCAAGGTAGGGAGCTGAATTTTATAGTTTGAAACCTAGTTTTACTTAAAATTTGACCAATTTTTTATTACCTATGCTTGAATTTTATAGCTACTTTGTGAATGACAACTCTAACATGAACTTTAAAAAACATAAATTTTTGTAAAGATAACTCAAACAACATCCAAGCAACATCAAAAACTTGTATTCAATCTTATATTTTCATCTTACATAGGCTAAAGAACTCAAGGTATATTCTAAATCAAATTTTGACTAAGTGCAAAACATGTTATTTGCTCGATAAAACAAGTGATTCACTCGAAAACAATGGATATTTTTTAATATAAGTCTAGCGAATAATTTTCTCAAGGTCTAAAAAGTGATTCTTTAGGAAAGACATAATTATTCCTCCTCCTCTCATGATATGGTGATTTATCCTAGTCTTGAAAGCCATTTACTCTGATGCTTTACTTGAACAATATTCTCTTTCTATTTTTTTTTCTAAGTTTAAATAAATGAGTAAATCAGTCAAAAAGTAGGTAAGTTACCTAATTTTTTCAAGCAAATTGCTTGCTTCTTTAGCATATTGTAAAATTGTATCTTTCTAGTGAATCACTTGATTTTGTGAGTGAATCACTTAATTTTAGGAGTAAATAATTTCATTTTATAAGTGAATCACTTGATTTTGTGAGAGAATCACTTGATAGGAATTTTTTTTTGTTAAAATTATTAACCCCAAAAATCTATCTACATAGGTGCATACATTGGAAGATCTAGAATGATGATTTACAACATAGAATTTAGAAAATTAAGTGAGCAAGTTGCTTCAAAAAAACCTAATTTTCTTTGGAAGACTACCCCAAATCCTATGAGCTCCACTCTTGTCTTCGATATATCTAGAATTTAAACAATATTATGGTGGTCCAACCATTGGGGAATTCTTATAGTACAAAATATATCATAGACTCAAAATCCTCAAATACTTCAATACTATTCCCCAAGGCCAACAATAATTTATATAGAATATATAACCATCTTTGAACCAATAGTGGGTTTACCATAATCTACCACCTTAGTACCTTTTACCTTATTATCCTCCGTATCCTCTATAACCTCTATATTTTCTCCCCTCCTTAAAAAAACCCTAGGAGTGTCTCCTAGGACACAAAACACATTCCCTCATTAGACCTACCAAGGATCACTAAATTTGGTGGTATATTCTCCTATTCCCTCAATAGCTATGAAAGCATTACCTACGTTTGATAGGAACAGGGAAAATATGATACTAGACCACGTAAGTGAATTGTATATGCTCAAGTCAATTCGCTACACCCATGAAGAGGACATAATTGTACATTTTTTTATCTACTCTCTTCATGATAAAGCTTCCTTGTGGTATAGGGGATTACTAGATCATTCAGTTACTGGTTAGGCATCAATAATGGAAGTATTTATGTGTATATTTGGTAGCATGGAAAATGGTTACTCAATTTTGTTTTAATTAAGTACAATCCAAAGATATCGTTAGGAATATATACATGAATTCAATACTATATTCTTGAGGACCTTGAACTTAATCCCACAAAATATTAAGCCAAGTGGATAACATGGACTACCATATTACATGAAGGACTTATAATATGACTTGGATTTAATATTTTATAATGCTAATAATCATACACTAACTACAATATTTGAAGAAGTAGCTAGAGTAGAGGTTCTCATTTGAGTAGGAAATATACCCCCTACTCCACTATGGCCTATGAACCTTAAAATTTTTAGAGTATGCCTATACCTAGCTCCACATCTAATATTTCACCTATTTTTTATCCATAGCCAAATACTTTGCTCATCCTTCTACATCACCATATATTATTACTCATATTAGACAAAACCATAATCTACTATAGCCTTTCAGTAGAAACTTATAGCTCTCCCTACTCCATCTGAATCAAGTAACCAATGAATAAATTTATGGGAGTGATCAAACTTTTGTAAATCAAAATAATACCACAAAACAACAACAACAACAATTACAAAATTAGCAGTCCCAAAAGACTCCTTATTAGATAAAATATTTGGTACCTCAATAAGGCACTAATCAAAGAGAAAATCAGACTTGCAATCACATGGTTAAAACCAATACAAATATGGAGCTATCATGGTGTCTTCCTTGTAATTATAGGTATGATCTCATAGAATGCATTGGATCCATTAAGGATTATTATACTATTCAATATAATCACCAATTCCAATCTAAAAATACCATCATCATAGATCAAATTCCACCATGAACGCCTACCCTACCTAGTCCCAACAATGTAATCCTACCAAATTTTAGCTTCATATATATATTAGGAGTCAGTATTCAAAGATGACATCATATGCATTAACCAACATGGGGTTGAAACTAGAGATAAGAGGAAAACTTTTGAAGAGCAATCGGTTAATAAGCAAGCTAAAATTGGAAAGGGTACAATAGTCCTTAGAAGAGGGAGGTTGCATTTGCACTTAAAGGATGAAGAATATATATTAGCATAATAGAATAAATAAAAATGGAAGGAAAACATAAAAAAGGAAGCAAAGGATGAGGAATAAATGAAGTGTACTTTTTATTTGGAATGAGAAGAGTCTATGACAAAAGAAAAAATTAAGCCAAAATACAAGGGTTTTAGTTCCCTTTTTGAGGATGTCCTACCTATGGGGATAAGAAGGAAAAATATACAAACAAATAATCAATCATTAGTTCCTCCCTCACATGATTAATTTGAGTATAAAAGAGTGATAGAAAGAGGAATTAGAATAGAATATGAAGAAGGAGACACTACAAAGTTTGAAGAATTGACATGTGAATCACCTTTCATGAATGCATTTTGCTTCCGCAATGAGAAAATTTCAGAAGAAGACTATTAAGTTCTTGAGATACCATATGAGATTCAATTTATTGAGATCCTTGATACACCTAATATTGTTGAAAGCCATTTTCCTATCCAAGGTGTCATCATTTGCTATCCTCATAAATCACCAAAGAGTGGTAAATTATTTGCTCTCCCAAAATATGAGACTTTCAATTTCTCTTTAGGGGGAGAGAATCTTGTATCAGGAGGGGATATCCTACTACCAAAATATAAGATATTTTTATTTGAGAAAGAATTTATACTAGAGGATGAGGATGGAATAGAAGAAGAAGAAGCTAAGCTCGAATAGAAAGCATCCAATTTTGTCTTGGAGAAAGCTAATATTGTAGGGTCAAGAGAAAACTTATGGGGATCCTTTTATGAAGAAGTATCCTTCTTTGGAGATGAAATCCTAGAAATAGACTCTATTCAACAAATGTATAAGGATTCACTTGTGACTAATTTTAGATAATTAGTTAATGCTAAGTGACAAAAAAACCATGATCATAGAAATGAGGTATTTTCCTACAATTTTAGGGAGTACAACTAGTGTAAAATATGTATCCCAACAATTTTATGCTTTGAAGCATGACTTTGGGATGATCATGGATGTATAGCAAAAGTACTCTTCATTATTTCATGATGCTAGATTCCCCAATTGTATAAAGGTGGTGGCTCAAATATTAGAAGAATTTTTTTTAAAAAGCAAGATCAAATTCCTAGGAGTTCATGTGAGATCTAAATAACTAAGATGTTCAAAGATCTCAAGGTTACAAAATATCATATCCCTTTCCAAGAAGTTATTATGAGTGATCCTTATAATCATCAAAGATAGGTAAAATATTGGCTCCACCAAATGAGGCACTTTTATCAAGGTAAAAATTTATATTGGAGGTTGACCCTTGAGACTGCAAAATTGATTCTAGATAAATGGGGTACATTGAGTAATATAGAAGCTATGTTTCTAAAAATGGATTTTTTCATCAACTATAATAAAAATCATACTCCACTAGTTTGATGATTTCAAGGATGGCATTGAATTGGTCTGGATGCAACAACAATAGGAACCATTATTATTGATTGATGTTGCATTGCCTGGTTGAATAAATTTGGTTATCCAAATTAATAATCACCATCAAATTCAATCATAGAATGAGGTAAAATTTTGAGAGGCTATCATAGTTGTAGAAATACAAATGTCCACATGTGCTTCCCACCACTTAAAAAGTAAAGAGAGGTATCAATTCTAAAATAGTTGGCATCAAAAGGTAGATCAAGAAGAAATGATAAGAGAAAAGGTTGTTCCAAATTTCCAAACCATGATATTCACTCAACATTTTGATAATTTTGGTGAACAAACATACTATCTACTAGAATATCCTCATGAGGCTTTAAATTTGGGAATCTCCCTTGGAAAAGGTCCCCCATCGGTACCAATTAATTCTATCCAACCTACTATGTTTACATAGGTGTTGGAAAATCCTGAGTTGGAACATTAGTTTCAGAAGGGCAAGCGACTATTTACCTGAGTGGGTGAATGGGGCTATATTTAACTTAGAGAGATAACTATTCATTTTAATGAATTTTCTATTCTAATTTATCCTTTAAAAAATAAAATAAAAAATAAAGAAAGATAAATTTCCCATCTCACTTGGGTGAAAATATCACAAAATACACTCAAGTCCCCATTTATTTACATCTCTTTCCTCTAATATTGGTTGAAGATATTTATAAGATGTTATGGATTTATTCCTTCTGACCCTGAAACCTAATGGATAGGGCAAAGTCTAAGATAGGTCTTGTTAACAATATTATCTTAGGCTAGTTTGTCAACTTAAGGGTTATAAAAATGACTCAAATACATAAGACCTTTGATAAATTAGATAAATAAAGGATAAAAGGATAAAGAGAAATAATATATAACTCTCAAGAAAAGGGCTCAAAAAAAGAATCTTTAAAAATAAATAAGAAAAAGAGTGACAAGAATAAAAGCCACTAATCTAGAAGTATAGATTTCTTCTACAATATTTTCCAAAATCATCTTCACTACTTGCACCATAATTTATTGTACCTCCACCTCTATTTTCCATTTCCTTCTTATTTCTTCTACTCCTGCTTCTTTAAATCCCTCTAATTTATTTTTCTATGTCCATCCCACTTTTGGCAAGTGTAGCCCTAGTCTTAGGTTCAACAACATGTTTACCTATTTAAAATGTAGGATAATTTCATATGACATCTCCACTCTAGTCTACCCTATCATCTTTCATATTATCACCTAATATTACATACATGCTACATCCATCCTTTGGCATCCACATTTCAAGGTTCATTATGTCATAATTCCAATTTATCTCATCATTCATCACCTCAGTCCACACCATAATCCATATCATTGTTTCATACTGATATTACTATCTTCATTGGTCCACTAGTTACCATAAGTATAATGGTACTCTTTCCCATTTAGCATCAAAGCTTTTAAATGTAATTATCACTATGAAAAATATATTACCATTGAAATTCATCAGTTTTTCCCTCACCTAGTAAAAAGGGATCCTTTAAAAAGATAAAAAGTAAGTGCCAGACACTGTGCAAAGGACAAGAAAATAGGTTGATCAAGACAACACTAGTGAAAGGAGCTTTAGAATCTACTACAATATTGATCCATAAAATTTGGCTAATGAAAAGAAGAGGGGAGCTATTAGTCATCAAGGAGTTTTTAATGTAGAATATAAAATTTAAGATCTTATTGGTGGGACACGATCAATCTCTTTTGACCATGTGTGTTAATGTGCACTCGATATTTCTTTGATCAAGTCCCTTCTTGCTAAGATGTGCCTCACATATCCTAATAAGTGCAAGACTTGATATTCAAATAAAATTAGGTAGATGGAAGATAAACTAACATCCAAGGCAAATAACACTAAAGAACTCCTTGTCTAATAAAATAGATGAAGTAGATGCATAGGTCAAGTAAGAAGATAGCAATCATGCAATTAAAATATATATTTTACATGCAAGGGTGACCTCAATGATGAATATTTATTATGATGCTCTTGGAATGGTAGTTGAAAATTATGAAATAAAATATAATAAATACTAAATAATTGCAAAGAATACCAAAGTGGATGTATCCATTGATAGTATCACCTAGTTCTTCAAAGGAGATCATTGAACTAGAAATCCAATTGCAAAATTCAAGAAATTGAAAAGAATCAAGGGAAGAGCCCCTCATAGGTTTAGTATGAGGAGTTGATATAAAATACCCAAATGTAGATGATCAATGTGCACCCTCACATACTAATTAGTAAGCAGTTTTGAATCTATTACCCCATATCTAAACAAAGGTGACCCATAGTTTTGTAATTTTGCAATAGGGATTCTAATTTTGAAGATTTCATGCCTAAGGATAAATTAAATATATAAAATATCTCACCAATAAATCTTGGTGCCACATAAAGTTATCATAAATATAGTATATCAACTACTACCTTCTAATTCTAAGAAATTAGCTATAGAAAATAGGTTTTGCAAACCCATGAACAACATTGTAAAGTAACAAAATTTATGAAGTTGACAAAATTTGTCTTAGTTAATAAAATGTGTCAAATCACACAATAAAAGGTGCCAATTCACTCAAAAATGGTGTTGTTTCACTTAATAAAGGGTTTTTATTCACATATAAAAGAGTATCAATTTGCTCATCAAAATATGTCAATTTGCTTAGAAAGGGTATTGGTTCACTAAAAAAGGAATACGAATTCATTCAGAAAAGGGTGTCAATTTACTCAAAAAATGTGCCAATTTGCTCATTAAAAGGTGTTGATTCACTCATTAAATGATTCCAAACCACTCAATAAAGGATGTCAATTCACTATACAAAGGTGTTAATTTGCTTATCACATACGAGAAAATTGCTCACAAATGTGAGCAAATAGCTTGAATAGTTGTAGAAGCAAAAATCAACATGGATCATGAGGAAAATATTTTGAAAAGCAATTGTTTTGGTGTTTAGTGGTGTAGTAAGAATTTTTGGAGTCTTATAAGCCTATTAGAGGCACAATTAGGGGCTATCACATTTGGAGATGCAACATTTTGCTAAAGTTACCTCCAAATTTTTACTTTTACTAGGAGTAATTATTTTTCACCCCATGTAACTCAGGGGTAAACTTTTAATATTAGAGATCTAGGGCCCTCATTATAAGTATCTTTTGTTCATGATAATTTAGAGCTACACTCTATGAAATCCACATTGGACTTTGTACTCATGAGGTTAGAAGAAATTATTAGCAAGTTCTCAATCATCACATGAATGGTACTGCCTTCTTAGTTTGCTAAGAGTGTGGCATTCAGACATGTCCCTTCTAGTCCATCTTGTTATTCAATTATAAATTTCATAATTGAATAAATAGACAGACATTGATGTTATTCGTTATTTCATGTGTTTATTGATTGCATGCTATCCTTGTTATTGTGTGATAATTATATTTGTTTTTATTTCTTGCACTCTAAACTTCACAAAATTACTTTTCAAAATTTACTTTGATGCATTTTATTTTTGTAGTTTACTTTCATGTATTTTTTTCATACATTTAATAAACGTGCAAACTAGTTAGTTTAGATAAGATATCCACATGAGAAAAATAGAGAGTTGGAGTTAATTTGGGGGTTAGGGTAAGCCTTTACCAAACTTATTTAACCTTGTTGAAACTCAAATATGGGGATGCAACACTTAAATTATAAGTCAAGATAATTTTCTAGATCAATAGTTCTCCTTTATCATATTGTCATATTACATGGTTACTCTGGTTGTCAACTAGTTAGAGAGATGGAACATTTGATATGGATCCATTCTTGTAATATCGAGCCTCAAAATTTTGGTGATGAAGTCAATAGAATAGGTGGATGATCTAGATGGATCTCTTAGAAGGTATTTTCTGATGATAGTATTTCCACATACAAGTGATCGTGATCCCATAATCATTAGCACCCTTGGGGATTCATATTTCAAGTGTTTATACTCCTTGTTTTAATTTTGTCTTCCTCTTGAAGTGAATCTTGTTGGTAAATATACCTAAATATATCACAAGGAAATATTTCTAGGATCAAAATCACTCACACATAATGTCACATTCAATAGCAACACAAGTATAGTACAATTAAAACTTTATCTATTGCATTCATAAATTATATTTTCTCACATTCATTCATTTACATATAATGGATCTTTATATCCAATATATAACTTTACATAATAAAATCTTCAATATTCTTGACTGTTGCTCTCATCAAACTCATACTAGATGTAACCTTTTACATGCCTCACATTATGAAAAAGCTTCTAATGATAACATAACCTTCTACTTCACATCTTGACACATATCACATGACTCTTCACTTCCACACTTGACACTTAATACTTATGAATCTTCACTTGTGCACTTGACACCTTACATTTCCACACTTGATACCTTTCATACTTTATTACATAACACATAAATATTCTTTACATCTTGACACATACTTTTAACACACATCCTAATCTAAATATTTACAATAGTACTCAATGGTACCAATTAATGTAATACCTCCAACAAGTCTAACACTTCTTATACATATTTGGATATTTGGGTGTTAGTTACTTGTCATATATAAGCTTGACTAGGTCTAGTTATTAATTGTTATACTAGGGTGGTTTTGCCATTCTTGATCACATGAGTCTATGTTGGTAATATTATTGTCTCAAATAGAAATTATAAACCAAATAAATTGGAGGACATGGAGGATGGTAGGACATAATGGAAGGGGTGAATTGTGTCGATATAAAGTCAAATGGTAATATTTCTATTTATGCTAGTGTATCAACTAGTGGGGAGACTAGTTGTAATGGTGATAGGATCTCAACATATGATACTAATGGCATGGTGTGATGACCTTGATGGAAGGAGATGGAAAAGAGGTGATAAGTGTTGTCCAAGGGTTTGACTAACTTTGGGAGGTGGTGTGACACCTAGAGGATAAATGTGTATGCTTATCATGAGAGAGAGGAGTGTAACAGAAGAAGTAGATGTAATTGAAGAGATAAGAGTAGAGAAAATTGGCAGGAAGGAAGAATCAAGGACAAAATAAGTGGAAGAGACTAGAAATGGAACAATAGTGGTAGCAACCTCCAAGGTGACTATTCTGATTATTTATTTTTCCTTTTGAGGGTCCATGTAGGATTTGATGGTTACTAAATCTTGGTTTCTTTTCTTCCTTCAATATTCATCGAGTGCTTTGAGTAATTCATATCTTGCACTCTCAACAAAAGAAGGCAATGTATCTATTGTACTTTAGTGACTATTGTATTGAAAAGGAGCCCTTATTAATGGATCTCCCCTTCTTCAAGTGGTGGAAGTTCTTGTCTAGATTATTCTCCTAGTACTACTCCACTATTTGGATGAGCCACCTCTATCTCCTAAACTAGGCCATCAATTAGTGCATCTTTAATACAGATGGCCACTTTTCTAAAAAATGACACATGAGAATCTTCTTGTTTCTTTTCAAACTACTCCTTGGTTATTTCTTGAACTATAACACTGATTATTGCTAAGGTTGATAGTGCTATAGACATTATAATATCAAGAACAATCATTGTAGATCTTCTAATCCATGGTTTTGTCAACACCAAAAAAAATTAGGTTATTTGCATGTGTAGTAGCATGTAGAATATATAGTGGGATGGCTTGTTAGAGAAGATTATGATTTGGTAGCTTTCTTGTGACACTTTTAGTGGGGTAGCTCCATTGAGAAAGTTATGATGATAGTTAAATAACAAAATAATTATACAAAAGGAGTATAAAAATAATATTGTGATAAGGATTAGTTAGGGTGAATAATAAAAAGATAATAGTAAAAAGTGAATAGTAAAAGTGAAAGTGTTAAGGTCATGGTCAATTGTCTTTATTCCAAGAAGACATGTTGTAAATAATAAAATATTTAGAAATCCAAGATATTCAAAAGTACTTTTGTAATTAATATGTACTTATAAAAAAATTCCAAAATATGATATTTAGACTATCTCATGTAATCATAAATTATCTTAGGAAAAGTCCAAGAAAAATATCTCAAATATCTTGATATTATTGAAAGAGTCCAAAAAAAATATCTCTAGAAAGTGTTGTCATGTATCCATCTAGAGTTCTCCATACATGTAATATCTAGCTCCCATGAGCCTAAAAATAAGGAAGAGACCCCTTATGAGAGGTATGTCAAGTCAATTTGAGTTAAGAAAGTGTGAGCTCAAGGAAGTAATAGAGATTCTAGGGTGTTAGTGAGAGCTAGAAAGCCAAACTAGCTAAGAAAGAGTATCTCCTTGTCCAAAGTGTCTCCAAGATTGTTATAGTGAGGGTGTGAAGCATAGTCATTGGGTAAGTCCATAGGAGTTGGAGGCTCAACAAAAGGGTCATGTTCGCTCATAAGACAATCTAGTGAGCATCTATGTACTATTATAATTTGTATATATAATACAATTTTCTATTTACATTATTTTTATGATGTGCTAATGTTTTCTTATGCATGAGAGTTGTATGATAACATACCATCATGACCAACTTAAGAATATGTGTCTATCAAAATAATAATAGGAATATGAGGGCTCGAGGAAGTATTGTGTGTGTGTGTTATAGTTTGATAGGATACTAGGTGGAGATTATTCTATAATCCTTGGCCTCTTTGTTTATCTTTTATATTTTTGTTCCCAAATATTTGATAAGTATTTTTAAATGGATATTGTTGTATTGGCTTATTTATGGTGCCTATTTCACATCATATATTTTACTAGATGAGGATATTTCTTATAGATTAACCTGAGTTTTCTAAGGCCTTCCTTGGTTGACGATTAATTTTACAATATAGATCAAATTTATATGGCTTTGGTCTACTTATTCTGATGGATTAGCCTCCTTCTTGATTCTATATATTTTTAATGCAAGTAGGTGTATAACCTTGTAGATCTATTATAGAATCCCAAAAAGCTTTAGGAGCTTCAATGTTAGGCAACGATGATGAGTGCTATGATGACATGATCATGATTGCCCTATACTATGGTTATTGCAGTAAAATAAATGCATGTGCAAATGATGCACATAGAATGCTAGTCTCTAAAATCCAACACTCATTTTGAACCTCATGACAAAAACTAGCTATATACATGATAGTCTTAAGGGAAAATTTGGATTACCAGCTAGATAGTAATAAGAATGATATTGAAAAGCAAATGGATGCTTATAAGAGAGAAACAACCAAACAAATACAAGACTTTATGACCAATATTACTCAAATTCTAAGTGCAAGTAGAAACCTTATAGTGTAGGCTATTATTCCTCTAATATTAAATCCTAATGCTCCTCCTTCTCCTCCTCCCCTGGTTAAATCTAGGGAGGCTTTACCTACATCAACTAATACCACTTTGAAAAATTATAAAATTCAATCTCTAGCCCCTGATGTGGAAGCTATAGACCTATCTAGGCATGTGCCTAGGTTCTTTTATAACAAGTCTAATAAAGCCCAAATATTTATTAACAAGTTTTTTGACATATTTTGGGAATTGGCCTCATAACGAGAAAGCTTTTTTGAAATTAATAACTAGGGATTTGGTAGGAAATACTCTTTATTATTTTGCATCCTTACCGTAACATCCCATTGAATTCCTAGATACTTTTGTTAAAAATCTAAAACAAGATTTTGATGATGATATGACAATAATGGAAGTGATGGATATTTTTGTAAACATAAAATAAGGTCCTAATAAATATATTATTGATTTCCACATAAGGTGGGAAAGGTTAAAATTTCATGCAAATATCAGCTTAACTAAAGAGGCTATTAAAATGATATTTATAAATAAGCTTAGGCCCTTTTTCCTAGCTAAAATCCAAGAACATAATCCTTGTTCTTTGCATTCCCTTAACAAAGTTATTTATTTTTGTAAAATCCTTGAACACTAGGAAAAGAAGGAAGGCTAAAAATCCTTGAAACCTAAAAACCCTAATAAAAATGCTATAGGGGATGGGATTTACAATGTAGTTGTCCAAGATACCTCTCATGAGTTAGAGATAGTTGGAGCTCTTGTACATAATAAATTTGGGAGTGGTCCAGATATGGACACATGAAGACATTATAAAGATATGTCCATATACTAATATTAAAAAATATCATATAAATGATAGGTTTGAAGCACCTATATGACATTGATCCCAATAAAATTTTCTTTTGGCACAAAACCTATGGTTATGATAATTCCTTGCTCAAATTACAAATTTTCTACCTTAGGCAAGCCTTTAGTCCTAACTTTAAAATTGATCAAATTAAAAATATTAAAAGAGGTTTAATAGCCCTTGAAATCAAATTTTAGATATCTATAACAACCCATTTCCCAACCATGAACAATCTCCCAATCAATAGTAAGGAGTGAATCAAAATTAGGATCAAGGATTTAATCAAGGTGGCCAACAAAACTATCAAAATCATAGATATATTACAAATAAAGGCAAACAAGGATAGGGTCAAAATTATCAAAATAAAAATGGTAATTACTTCAAAAATCAAATGGAGAAATCATCTATGCTAAAATAAATATGATTTAGTAAGTCAATATTTTAGAGGTGCAAATAGTAACAATTGCATCCTTGGAACAACAAATTGCTATTGTTACTAGGAGTGCACCTCAATACAGAAATAAGAAACCTTATAAGAGGAAAAATTGAAGGAGAACAAATGAAAAACATGCATTCAGGCAATGATTAATCTTGCAATTATTGATAAGATTCCAAATCCTTCTTTGGTCATTTGGGAACCTATTACGAACACAAAAAACATCCAAAAATGTAGAAAATATTCCTAAGAAAATATTGAACCAATCTACAAAACTTTTTGTTTGTAAAAATAATGAAAGGCCATGACCTCCTCTTAAATCAATGATCCCAACATCCATAATAGAAAAAAAGACAATATGCTACCTGACCCAAGGAATCATTACTTAAAGTAGTCATAAGCAAGACAAAAGTGTGGAATATTGTTGAAGAGTTGCATACAACCACTTGCAAGATCCCATACTTAGAATTACTTAGGACATCTTCTTATCAAGGACAAAGGTTAAGAGACTTATTGGATGAAATAGAGATGCCTAGACCAATAATATTTAACATTATGTCTGCCATTTTAGGGTCTTATAAAGTACAATATATTCAATCACATAGATAAAATATTTGTATTGATGCACATACTAACACCTACTAGCCCTGATTTGGCTATAAATTTTCCTTTAAAAAAAAATTATTATAGATGATTATTTAGCAAGGTTTGATGACCCACCATTGATGTTTTTTTTTTTTTATAATAATATGATAGTCCATAAATATTTGGTTGACAAATGGAGTGGTACATGTTATATCATTATCTTTGATAGATAAGCTAAAGATTCCTAGAGAGAATACCCTTTCTACTAGAAGTTTTTGCTATGCTTATAATGGTAAACCTTTAGATCCTATGTGTTGCATCTGGTTGCCAATTTTAGCTAGGCCTATTGAAGTATTTTCAAAGCAACTATAGCATGCTATTAGATAGAAATTGCACTAGTAATATGGTATCCATAATTTAATCTACTTGCCATGTGGTTATATATGCCTATGATGATAAAGTTTTCACAATAGAGGAAGACTTAGACCCTTGAAGGCCTTTTCCTCCAAGTCATGGTAGCCATTTAATTCTTTCTCCAAGTCATGATAGATGTTTTATTCCTTCTATGTATGAAACACAAAATATTTTAACCTATAAACATGAGCCTCAGTGGACTTATAGACATAAGCTATATAAGGGGCATCCTAAATTTCATTTGAAATACCCTCAAGATAGGTATGAATATAAATATGGTCAAGATGATATGGATATCATTATTTCCCTTCTTCAAGAGGTAGCAGATAAATTACCATAATTTTTTAAGCCCAAATAAATATAACATCCTCTTTTTTTTTACCAAAGGTTGGCTAAATTACATAAATACCATGATGATGCTACCAAATTTAAACAAGTAATATTTTGTGTAGATAATAACATGGTGGAGAAAATTGATAGTGATACAGATAATAACTTTAATCAATCCTTTCATATTAAAACTAAGAATATTCCTTATACTACTATTTTTGAGGTGGGTGTGGGATATTTTATGGCTTTAGCAACATTGCATTACACGATGAGACAAATATCAAAGCAATAGAACATCTTATTGAATGAAATAGAAGAGATACAAAATGAGGTGAACCATGACCCCATTCATATAGGAATAAGGGTTCCTTGTCCAACACTCCATCTAGTTGTACAATGAGATACCTTGCACACATGCATACTAACACTTGTGCATATGTTGCTTGTTCCTCAAGTAACTAGATAACTTCCCCCTAAAGTAATATAATGTCCTAACTATGTACCTTTGGTACATTTACATAATATCACCCAAATTATGTAATATACTCTAATTCTAACACCCCTTATATTAAATTATTTGGGTATGATATTCCTTTGGATTACATAGAAGATCTCTAAATATTTCAAATTTGATCTTTCCAAGTGCCTTTATAAAGATATATGTTATCTGATATTTTGTAGGCACATACTTGAGTATGATGTGTTTATTCTGAAAATATTCCCTAATGAAATAAAATTGTGCTTCAATATGCTTTGTTCTTTCATGTATGATCAGATTCTTGATCAGTTTTAGTACTCCTTTATTATCATAGAATATCATGGTTGGAGTTCATTTGATTCCCATGTTGGCTAGTATGTATTGTATCCATAGTGCTTCACAGGTGGTATCTCTTGCTACTCGATATTCTACTTCAGTTGATGATTGTGCTATTGTATGCTATTTCTTGTTGTGCCAAGATATGGATCCTGATCCGAGGTAGAATACATATCCTGAGGTAGATTTTCTATCATCAATGGATCTAGCATAGTTTGAATCTGAGTAATCCTATAGACAAAATCCTTTGAAATATTTTAAATATGTTAGTCCATAATCTATATTCTTATTTATATATTGCAGTATCCTTTTTGTAGTTTTCCAATGACTTTCTCTTGGTTCTTGCATGAATCGTGATAGATAATTTACTGTAAAAGCAACATCTGGTCGACTGTTTGTTAGGTATAGAAGAAATCCAATCAACTATCGATATAATGTTGCTAAAACTAGTGGTGTTCCATAATTCTTAGATAGTTGAATCCTTTATTCCATTCGTGTGTCTTTGGGCTTACAGTTTGTCATTCTGTATTTTTCCAGTAGGGCTTTAGCATATTTTGATTGAGTGATCACTATTTTGTCCTCTCCTTGATAAATTTCTAGACCAAGACAGTAACTCATTAACCCTAGATCTATCATTTCAAATACCTTTTCTAGATCCTTTTTTATATCTCTTATCAATTTTTCTAAGCTTCCAATAATCACAATGTCATAAACATATACTATGCGAATCAAGATATCATTTCCAATTTTCTTGGTATATAAACTGGGATCGGATGAACTTCTTTTGAAGTTATGTTGTAGCAGATGATTGTTGATCTTTATATTCCAAGCTTTGGGAGCTTGCTTTAAAACATATAAAGATTTATTTAATTTTCATACCTTATCTTCTTGTCACTGAGTAATAAATCCTTCTGGTTGTGACATATATACTTCTTCTTCTAAGTCACCATTAAGGAAGACACTTTTTACATCCATATGATGAAGTTTCCATCCCTGATGTGTCTCTAGTGTGCAGACTGTTTTGATAGTAGTCATCGTTGTTGTTGGTGCAAATGTCTCTTCATAGTCTATTCCTTTTGTTTGAGTATATCCTTTTTCCACTAATCAAGCCTTGTATTTGTCTAGTGTTCCATCTACTCTGTATTTGACCTTGTAAACCCATTTATTAGTTATTAGTTTACTTTGTATTTGACCTTTTTGATATCTTTTATCAGTTTTTTTGAGCTTCTAGTAATCACAATGTCATCAACATATACTATGAGAATCAAGATATCATTTCCAATTTTCTTGGTGTATAAACTGGGATCGGATGAACTCCTTTTGAAGTTATGTTGTAGTAGATGATTGTTGATCTTTATATTCTAGGCTCTGGGAGCTTGCTTTAAACCATATAAATATTTATTTAATTTGCATACCTTATCTTCCTATCCCTAAGTAATAAAGCCTTCTGGTTGTGACATAGATACTTATTCTTCTAAGTCACCATTAAGGAAGGCATTTTTTACATCCATTTGATGAAGTTTCCATCCTTGATGTGCTGCTAGTACGTAGACTATTATGATAGTAGTTATACTTGTTGTTGGTGCAAATATCTCTTCATAGTCCATTCCTTATGTTTGAGTATATCCTTTTGCCACTAATCGAGCCTTGTATTTGTCTAGTGTTCCATCTGCTCTGTACTTGACCTTGTAAACCCATATACATACTAATACCTTTTTCTAGGGGGTAGTTCCACTAGATTCCATGTTTTATTCTTTTTAAGTGATATAAATTCAGATTCCATTGCTACTTTCTAATGTGAATCATTTAGTGCCTGTAGTGTTGATATTGGTTCTGCTATATTACTCAACATCTCTATGTTTATTCTGGTTATGCTACGAGTCTGAGGTCTTGTAGTAGTAAGATCCGATATCCTTTCTAGATTTGCCTCTCTGAGTGTTTATTTGAACCATATTGGTTCTCTTCTAGGATATTATGTTCTCTACTCTTGAAATTCTGATTCTAAGTCTTCACTTCTTGTATCTTCTTTGAACAGATCTAAAAGAAATTTTGTATCATCATTAGATTTTCATGTGTCAACTTTGACTTTTTCATCAAAGAATATATCTCTACTAATGTAGATTTTTTTTGTAGATGGATATAGTATTATGTATCCTGTATATTCATTGTCATAACCAAAAAATATCCCTTCCATGGTTTTATCATCTAGTTTAGTCCTCTTTTGCTTTGGACTATGCATATAGGCTTTACATCCAAATAAATTCAATTTCTCTATATTGGGCTTTTATCTTGACCTTGCTTCTTCTAGTGTAATATGTTTGATTACTCTTGTAGCTAAACTATTTTGTATGTAGACTATTTTTTGTATTGTTTCTACCCAAAAATGGTAATCAAGTTATGCTTCTTTCAACATGCATCTAACCATTTCCATTATTGACTTATTTCTTATTTCTGCAATTCTATTATGTTGAGGTGAATATGTTGTAGTGAGTTGTCTTTTAATTTTATTTTCTTCTTAAAAATAAGTCAAACTCTTTAGAAAAAAATTCTCCTCCTCTGTCTGAATGAAGTGCTTTTATAGTATTTCCTGATTCTTTCTCTACTTTGAGTTTGAATTTTTTGAAATAAATAAATGCATCTAACTTGTATTTTGTGAAGTATACCCACATTTTCCTTGTGTGATCATCAACAAACAACTACAAATATTTATGTCCTCCAACACTGTCAACCTCTATGGGCCTACATAAATTTGTATATACTATCTCTAAAGGTTTTTGAGCTCTGTGTTGATGTAGTTCAAAAGGAATTTTGTGTTGTTTTCCTGCTAGACATTATGCACATACAATGGTTTCTGGAGATAGGTTGGGTAATCCTTCCACCATTTGATATTTGAATAATTCCTTCATTGATGTCTCACTGGTATGTCCTAATATTTTGTGTCAAAGTTCTAAAGCATTGACTAAAAGAGCTGAGTGAATAGTTGTATCCAAGACAAATAGGCCATTTTGTATGATCCTGATGTTATCATTCTTTCCTGTATTGAGATGTGACATTGTTTTCTTCTAGTGAGAACTTTGATCTCAAAAATTAATTCTTGATCCATAAGTTGAGAGACATAAATGAGATTGGTGGTTAATCCTGGAACATACAATACATTTTTATTATTCCTTTTTCACCCTTAAGATTTATTGGAATATCCCCTATTACTTTCACTTCATATATTTTGATGTCTGCTACTACAACTGGTTTTTCATTTATCTTTTTCAAAGAGTTAAACCAAAGTATTTTTCCTATAATATGCTTGCTTGCACCTAAATATATACCAATACTCCATGATATAGTGCTATAATTTTGGTTGATTTTTGTACAAGTTTTGTAAAGACCAAAAAACAACTTCTTAACACCTTATTTGAACTAAGCGCTTTCCAATTTTTAAAGATATTTTGGTGTTGGAATTATTTTATCCTTTTTTGAAGGTTTGATAAAAGTAAAAATATATTTATCCAACCTTAATAGAAACCCTAATAACCTATTTTATATTCCTTGGATTAATTCTAAATTTCAATAATATAAATTTGATGGAGTAACCTTGTGTTGGACATTTTGAGTAGTTGTGTTATCATTGATGTCAAGAAACAATGTCAATGATATTATAAGTCAGTACAAGGAATTGGCAAAAGGAGGGTTAAAATATTTATATTTTAAGCCCAAGATATTTGGTTTAAAGCCTCACATGATTGGTCAAAAGGTTGGTTAAATACCCTTGAAGGAAGGAGATACCTAGGCCCAAAGGAAATAATATTATAATATTTATTATTATAATATTAAAGGTTGTTAAGATAAGGCCTAAGGGAAGAAACATCTAGGCCCGATGGAAAAATATTATAATATTCATTATTATAATATTAAGTGTTAAAAATAATGCCTAAGGTTATTTATAAATTATTTATAATATTTATATTATAAATTAATTTATAAAATAATTTAATTAAACCCTAAGTTAGGGTTGGGTGCAAAATATTTCATTTTAATATTTTCTCGTCGACGTCAAGCAAAAATAAGATATGGTATTTATACCATATAGTTTGGATGCAATAAAGTAAGTCTCCGAATTAATTTTGCATGTGCGAGGATTAATAAGTATTGATGTGAATTCGTGAGCGCAAAAGGATAGAAGCCTTTTATTTTTAAAAGGTAAGGGAAATCACGGAAGGTTAAATTGACTAAGGCTCAAAGCCTTAGCACCAACCACGTGGTTGGGCTAGTGGCAAGAGGTGGTTGTGTAAGGCATTGGACGAGCGGAGGTCTTGTGTTCGAAACCTGACGGCAGCGGAGGTTAAAGTTTTTGCATTTTTGGTTTTTAGCATCGACAAAGGTGACAAGAAGCGCAAGGTGTGTCTTTGGTCTTGTGAGGGCTCGTAGCCCATGTAGATGCTTAAGTTATGGCTAAGGCACTTGTCGAGCAGGTGAACATGATTTCGAGTTGCGTGGAGTGCAGGCTGTTGGTTAAGGCGCATGAAAATTAATTTTTTGGTGGTGGCTAAGGTATGAATAAATAATTTTTTATTTTTACAAAGTGTTAATTAATATTTGGAGTTTATAAGGGTTTCCAAGGATTTCTGTTGGTAGAATTTGAAATTAATGTTGGATTAAGAGTTGGAGAAGATAAGGTGTATTCAAGGACTTTATGATTGTAATTTGAAATTTATTTTAAGGGTTGAAATTTGATTAAAATATTTTATTGAGTTGGAGTTAAAAGGAGTTATAGGGAGATTGTCATTATAATTATTTTTGTGAGTGAATGATTCATTGATTGAAGATTGGTTTTTAAAGGAGTAATAAGGTGTATTTGTGATTTGTCATTTTATTTGTATGATGAAATATTTGTTGGTATAAATATTTCTATGGAGGTTTTGAGATAGGTTGTTGCTATCTAACCTAGAGTTGGCAAAAAGAATTTGGTTGTGAGTAAAATAGGTTTTGAAGACATATATCCATAAAAAAAAAGGTATGGGCACATATTCCTTATGATTGAAATATTGTTGGATTGAATGTTGTAAAATGCAAAGGTGGAGTGAAAAGGATTGTTTGATAAGCATTGTTGGAAATGTTTGAGTAAATTTTTATATGCATGATTAGTGAATGTTTAAGAGAACATTTGAGTTAGAGATTGAGGATTGGTTGAGTTAGGTTTTGAGACTCACATTGTGCATTTTTTTTTTTTAAGTGAAAAACCCCTTGCGAGGACGCCTGTGTCTGAGAGACCACAAACAGGGGGTTCTACACCGTCAAAGTCACTCGGGAGTCACACCCAACCCTGCCCACACCAACATTATCAATTGGATTTTGGATACCCAATTCAGCTTTTTGGTAGGGTGGAGATTTGAACCTGGGACCTCCCTTGGAGGATTACCCTCTCCTCTCCAACTCACCTACAAAACTTGGGTCTCACATTGTGCATTTTGGTTGGAAGTAGTGTGAAACACTTGATTAGGGTTTGTAAGCAAGTTGTGTTTCATTGAGTGAATGATTGAGTAAAGTTGATTGAGCATTGGTTTTGAGTGATATTGAAAGTGAATGTGCAAACATTAAGAGTAAGATTTGTGAAAGTGATAGAATTAATGACTGAGTAGAACATATTGAGTTTTTGATAGAGTACATCATTCTCTATATGTTCCAGAGGTTAAAATAATTCTGAATAGAATATGTCTAAACTACTTCAAGTTAAAGGAATTACTTCGAAGATTAGACAAAGCAATTGATAGCATTGTGTGCAATAATTGAGATTGATTGAGCATATCTTGTGAGATGTTTTAATAATGTGTTTGAGAAAATTTGAGTAAGCTTTTGTGAAAGCTTAAGGATAAATTTGTGTAAGCTTTTATGAAATTTTAAGGACAATATTGTGGAAGCTTTTGTGAAAGCTTAATGACAGGTTTGAGCAAGCTTTTGTGAAATCTTGTAGGCATATTTGAGGTAAGTCTTGGTGAAGACTTGAGAGCATATTTGAGGTAAGTCTTAGTGAAGACTTGAGAGCATATTTGAGGCAAGTCTTGGTGAAGACTTGAGAGCAGATTTGAGGTAAGTCTTGGTGAAGACTTGAGAGCAGATTTGAGGTAAGTCTTGGTGAATACTTGAGAGCAGATTTGAGGTAAGTCTTAGTGAAGGATTATAAGAAAATTTGAGGTAAGTATTTGTGAAGACTTGTGAGTAGATTTGATTGATTTATTTGTTCAAACTTTGTGTTAAGGCTTGGGGCAAATATGAGCAGATTTGATTTGTGATTTATTCAAGCTTTGTGTCAAGTATTGGGGTAAATCTAAGCGTGTTTTATTAGTGATTAGATCAAAATTTGTGTTAAGGCTTGAGGATATATTTTGGTACAGATTTGAGAGTTGATTTATACTAGACCTGAGACAGAGTTAGAGAATATTTGTACTATATTGAGGATAGTGTTTGGTACATATTTGAGATAGATTTGAGAGTAAAATTTTGAGGTTACAGAGCAGAGGATAATAGTATCCAATGAATAGAGATCCATTAGCTAGGGTAGTGAGGACAAAGGTCTTATGAGTGACAAAAAAGGTCTTCTATGGAGAGAGATCCACAAGCCAGTGCAGTGGGGGCAGTAGTCTTCTAGAATATCATCAACTAGAGCAGAGGAGATTGGTGTCTCCTATGGATAGAGTTTCATGATCTAGAGCAGAGGGAAAAGAGTTCTCCTATGGAGTGTGATCCATGAAGCAGCTAGAAAGATAGAGTTTTTCTATGGAGAGAGATCCATGAACTAGTTGAGGAGAAAGAGTTCTCCTAGGTCAAGTTCCACAAACCAGAGATAAGGGAAAAGAGTTCTCCTGTGGATAGAGATCCACAAAGTAGAACATTAGGATATCGGTGTCTCCTTTAGATAAAGGTCCATAAACATTGTAATAGGGAAGGATTCCCAAGAGATTTGTTGATAAAATTATAGTGAAATATTTTCTTCGTGGAGTAGCCCACATTAGGTGAACCACATTAAATTGGTGTCTCTGTTATGTGTGATGATTTGTGCATTGCTTTGATTACTGTTGTTGATATTTCCATTAATATATTGGATAACATTGTTTGATAAAGAAAAGTAAAATTTGATCTTATATTGTTCACCCTCCCTCTCAATATAATATTGTATTCTTCACCTTGTGACTCCCAAGTTTGGAAAATTAGAAAAATAATAATATTTGCAAAATAATTTAATCCAAGTTGAATTCCTTATTTATCCTAAGTTAAATTAAAAATATTAAATTAATAAGATAAGTTACCCCTTTTGCTTTCAAAATATAAGTTTTAACCTTAGTTTATAACCCTTATATATCCAAATATGAAATCAATAATAAATTATATTAGACCTTACATTTTTAGATGTAAAATCCCCTCACTATTCGATGCTTTCTATGACTGAGTATAGCAACATGTAAATGGTACCTTAGGTGATTGAATCAATGGAGATTCCTTGGAATAGCTAGCCTTAAATGTTGGTACATAGGCACTGAAGGTTTGACCTTCAAAAATGGAGGATCCTATAATGCCCCTTATTCCTATCTTCCACATTGCACTTTAGATATTTTTGTTGTGCTTCACTCCTTATTTAACTATGCTACACTCCCTCTTTGGACATCAAATATCGTTGATGAATAATTAATCACAGACTTTATGACATGTGTCACATCCATTACAAGTGAGTGCTCCCTTATTTTTTAACACTCCAAGTTCTTTGTTCAACACTCTTGAAGCAATCCAAAATATGTATAGGCACTCGTGTGAAGCTGGTGGAGAATACCAAGTGTCACTACTTCGCTGTAACTCATGCATGGGAGTTTCTAGAATGTTGAAAGAGGAATGATGTCTATAATTCCAAGTGTTATTTTTGAATGAAGTCCATTCTTGTAATGTCTTCGAAGATGGATATTATAACTCCTAAATTCTTTTTCTTTGCTATGTTGGTTGGTCAACAAGCAAGCTATTCTTTTGTAGGTAGATCAATGATGCGCTATGAATCTTGGATGATGATTTGGAGCTTCCTTTGGTGGATGGTCTTCTCCAAGTTAGAGACCATGAATGTAACACATTTTCCTCTTCCTTTTATACCTCCAATCGTGTAGAATCCCTTGTAGATTTTTGACTTCTTTTAGAAATAGATGTGCACTCGCTTGTCTACATAAATGAAGATCTAGAATGTAATGATTTTTTATTTAAGACTCCCCAAGTCTCACTTTATTAAGCTTCTATTTCTGTTTTTTGGTTAGTTAAGTTCTTCTCCAAATTATAGAGGATTCTAACCTTTTTGGTGGCTTCTTTTGGCCACTACAAGTTGCAGATTTTTGTGCTCCAATAGTGTCTTGTAAATAGAAGCTTAATAATTATTTTGAAGATCTAAAATATTTCTTTCCTTGCATTCAAATTTTTATTGATTTTTGATTTGAGACTCCCCAAGTCTCACTTTATTAAGCTTCTATTTCTTTTTTTTGGTTAGTTAAGTTCTTCTCCAAATTATAGAGGATTCTAACCTTTTTGGTGGCTTCTTTTGGCCACTACAAGTTGCAGATTTTTGTGCTCCAATAGTGTCTTTAGACACTTGATACAAATCAGATTTTGTGCCTTCACAAAACTAATTCTTTTTTTATAGTGGTATAATAGTACAATTCATTCAATTTTAACGCACTAATATTACACCTTATCACTCCAACCAATTCTCAAAGTCATGCACTAATAATTTTTTGCAACTAATCAAGAATAACCTAAAATGAATCTTTAAGAGTTGTTCTGCAATTTTATTACAATCAATGTTGTAGGACTTAGTCTTATTTTTATTTTCTTCAAAAGTAGCTAATGGGTAGTTGATAAAATATAATCTGAAATATAATCAACTCCTAATAAATGTGCAAATAAATCCTTAAAAATAATCTTTTCCCTTTTGCACTTTAGAAGACTATAATCTAATTTTCTTCTTGCAACTTTAATCCAAAATAAGGTGCTTTAATAAATATAATTAACAAATCTATTTGCACCAAGGATTGTGTACCTTTTTAAGAGTTTTGCAACTCCTTTTTTCTTTTGTATATTTTGTTCTTCTCCATTGGGGATTTGGCACTCCTTGCAAAAAAAACTTCTCTTCTTGGGATTTGGCACTCCTTGCTAAGTTCTTCTTTTCTAGAGATCTGGTAGATCTCCTTTTGGTCTGACGCCTTCTTATTTTTTGGCTTGTTTTTGGATGGTGATAATTGTCCCAAAAATTCTGCTTATTAGAAACTTCTCTGATATCCTTATTCTTACCGATCTCTTCACACAATCTCAAAGCAATGGAATTTACAAGTGGCAGGTCCAAAGGCACATCTATTTTGCAAAACCTATAGCAATGAATTTCCTTATTCCTCTATAGGAATAGTTGTAGCTCTGATACCACTAATGGCTTTATAAGCATTTCATTACACGATGAGACAGAGATCAAAGAAATAGAACATCTTATTGAATGAAATAGAAGACATACAAAATGAGGTGATCCATGAACCCCTTCATATAGGAAGAAGGGTTCCTTTTCCAACACTCCTTCTAGTTGTACAATGAGATATCTTGCACACATGCATACTAAAACTTGTGCATATGTTGCTTGTTCCTCAAATAACTAGATAACTTCCCCCTAAAGTAATCTAATGTCCTAACTATGTAAGTTTGACACATTTACATAATATAACCTAAATGATGTAATATACTCTAATTCTAACAACATTATCAAGTAGGATCATTAGAAGTTCATAGTTTATATGATGAGGATAATGAATTTGGCATATTTTTTTATAAAATTAATAATAGTAATTTATTTACCCATTGTATGCTCAATAATGTTGAATGTAATCAATACAAAGCTAGGTTGGACATGCATAGAATATCTTATTTTTTTGTTATCTCTACTTCAAAACCGTTGTATAGGTTAGGTGAAATAAGAATTACTCCTTTGCCTAAGCATTTAATAATGGATAAAATATATTATCTTAGAATTGCTATGTAGATAGACCAATTGACTAGTCTATTTTTACAAATGTTACTTCCTATAGTGTCTTAATTGGGTTATGCATAAGGGGTTGGACTCGAAATGTACTTGTAAAAAAATGGTGAATACTAATGGAAATCAAGGCAAATCAAGGTAAATTCTAATAAAATCAAATCAATCATCTCCACACCAAAATTTGGGGTATTTGAAGCCCTAAAAAGTAAGGTCATATTTGGGTAAAATTTTGACCTATTAAATCACATTATAAATTCATAAAAACACCACCATTAGATTAGGATCAAAAAAATATTTCCAACGAGTACAAATATGCCTATTTTTAGATATATATTATGGCAAATTGACCCTAAGAAAAAATTGATCTCAAAAATTTCAAGTGAATGCGTCGACGTAGAGGGTCCTCATATTCGCCAATTTATAATTTTGTAAATCCTAATATTCACCCAATTTGTGAATATTTGCCATAGTCGCCATAGTGCATAAACCTGGTCTTAACCTATTCTAAACTAGAACCCACTATTGGCTCACCTTTTGTTAAATTTTCTTTAGAAAAAGTAGGACTGCCTCTAAGAGCAACAATCCTTGTTAATATTGACATTCTAGTAGTTTTTGGACCAATTATTGCTATTTTGATACTCATTTATGACTATTTGACCTGTAGAACCCTTGCTATGCCTAGATTGCTTGAATTTTTTGATGAAAATTATGGAAAATCATGATTAACCTGTAATGTGGTGATTCCAGTTTATTTATCTTCTTGGGAAATAATGAATTTTCACATGTTCCTTATTATCCTTACTAGCTTATTTCTAGATCTATAAACATTTTGCTATTTATATAGGTAGTATAACAAGTTGATCAATAATCTATCTGTCCTTCACCCTCTTGTTTGGAAAGACAATTGATAGAAGCAAAAATCTCTATTGAATAAAGAAATTTTATAAGCAAGTAAGACCATCCCTAGTAAGCATATGCTTATCTTTCTCAATATCAATCACATGTTCATATCCTCTTTAGGATTAGGGGTAAGGGGCATGCAAAAGAAGCAATATCCCAAATTCCTAATAAAATTTTCTTCCTCCCATTATTTCCTAATGATGAAACTATCTTAGAGTTCTTATATGCTAGAGAGGAAAGACTTCCTTGGCAATATCATAAGAGAGGGTTCCTTTATAAATCTAATCATAAATGGAAGGGCATAAGTGGTTTGACTATATTTGCTAGGTTGAGATTAATTCTAAATTAAAGAATCTTCCTCCTACTCTTGACCTTTTGTAAAAAGGTAATGTCATGAATGTCGATCCTATGAGAGATGTTAACATAGATATCCCCAAGCAACCATGCATAGTTAAAAATGGAGGAGTACTATCTACATAAGAGTAGGCCACCTTTACTACCTTGCTTTAGGAATACAAAAATATCTTTCCTTGGGGATACTCCTACATGCCTAGAATAGATTATAATTTGGTTATCCATAATATTATTATTGTTGAGTTTGTCGCTTCTATCCAAAAAAAAGAAAGATAATTCTCTCTACTCATTCGAGACCTATACAAAATTAAAATCTAAATTTTGTTAGATGTCAATTTTATAAGACCTATTGATTATCTTGGATGGGTGTCTAACATCGTGTCTATGGAAAAGAAATAAAAAATTCTATCTAGGTTTGTTGTGACTTTAAATACATCAATCTAGCTTATCCCAAAGGATAAATTTTCTTTTTCATATATGTATGCTATTGTAGATTCTACTAAAGGGTATGAAATGTTGTCCCTTATGGATGACTATTTAGGGTATAACCAAATCCAGATTCCCCCTAAGGATCAAACTAAAACCATATTTACTACATCTTGGGGAACATTTTGTTATGTTTTTATGATTTTTAGATTGAACAACATCAATGCTACTTATCAATAGGCTATGACAATAGTTTATCATGAATTAATGGGAAAGATAATAGAACTTATATGGATGACCTCTTGGGTAAGTCTTAGGATCGGGTTGACCACCCACTTCATGTCATTTTTAAGTGATTATATCACTACAAGGTTAGATTTAATTCTAAGAAGTATGTATTTCATGTTACCAATGATAAGCTATAATGATATGGGCATAGAATATTTAGTTGCTATTATTTGTCGACTAACTTAGAATATCGACAAACTAGTTGTTAGTTTGTTAAGATTGTTAATCTATATTTGGCATCTCGTATGCCTATTTATTATTGTAAATTTAATAAAAATGCATTTAGGTTTTTGATACCTTATCACTAGGTATCAAAAACTTGAATGCATTTTTATTAAATTTGCAATAATAAATAGGCATACGAGATGCCAAATACAGATTAACAATCTTAACAAACTAACAACTAGTTTGTCGATATTCTAAGTTAGTTGAAAAATAATAGCAACTAAATATTCTATGCTCATATCATCCCTCCCAACCATATAAGCATTGGAATCCAATGCTTTTACAAGTGGAGAAGTGCCCCAAAAGAATGAATTCCTCCAAAGTGGTTTAGAAAATAAGAGAGATAGACTATGTTCAAGAGCCCCAAAAAGAGATCACCACTACTCCATCAAAGGGAGCTACAACAAGCAAAACTCATGCTCAAAAAGGGTCCATTTCAGAATCCCCTGTGGGATCTCAAGGTCTGTTGCCTCTTGGGTTAGCCTCTAGCATATAGGAGTCACTACTATGCCTAAAAAGTGTCTTGTAAACATGTCTTTCACTATTTGAAGTTGCAACCCTTCACACCAATAATGTTGAACCATAAGCATGCACCCAAAACTTAGTACAAACGATACTGCCAAGCAAGTATCTTGTAACTATAGTCGGTGGAGGAAGAGCGGAGGAATTTGGCACAAAGCATGGGGATGCAAAACAAGCATAGAATGGAGTGTTAGGTACCACCGAACTACACTCCTTATTACAAAGCATAATATTAAGAAAATAAGTCTCCAAAGTGTCGAAATATTTGTAGTCTTTGGAGTTGCGAAAGCGATGCTGATGTGGTGCTACTAAAAAATCCACTATGATACAAGCCAACTAAGGGTGAAGACTACTCCAATGTATGGAGTTCCCATGTGATTTCCATGATCACATAACAAGGGCCATTTTTCTTCTAAAGGATAACGTACTCCAAAAAGTCTCAAAAGGTGATCATGGATTTAAGGAGTGTCGGGTTCTACTGAGAATGCACTCCATATTACAAAAATTTTGGGTATGAAATAAGGTTTTATCATCCCAAAATTTGGAGCACCATAAGGTCAAGAAGACCTTTACAAAACATCAAAATAATGGTTCCATTAGAACCATATTAGAAATAAATTTCCAATGACTATATGCAAGCCTCTACTTGCAAAAATATTGAGCCTTGAAAGCTATGAAAAAATAGTAGGTCTCTCCGACAAAAAAATAAATGGCTCATTTTACAAATTTAAAATCCCATAGGGTATCCTTCTCGTTGCTAGCCAACTCGCGGTGGCTCAAAAAGTTGGGTGGAGATAAATGAGCTATTCCTCTACTCATACAAATGGGCCCACCTTAGGGCGATATCAAACCAAGCCCTCAATAGAAATGAATTATTTGGATGGGGCCCAAAATAGCAGGTGGAATCCCTAATCCACCAGATTATAGTCAAAAAACACAGGGAGCCCCTTTCGCAAGTTAAGGCACTAATTGTCACCATATGTCAAATCCTTAAAAATAATACATGGCCTCAATAATCCAAATCCTTGACATGTCATGGATGGCCACAACGAAACTGGTCCAAGGTCTATGGTCTACAATGGAAATTAAAATAGACCCATGTTATAACCACCATGGTAGGATCATGTTGGCTAGAAATTTCTCCATCAACAACCTTGTCATTCATGGAGAAACCTCTAAAATTTGTTTTAAATGCTTATTTAGAGGTGGTCTCCATGTTAGATATTTATTGGTACATTGTGATGAGCTACCAAAACTTGTGATGCATCCTCCGAATGAAAAACACAACAATGAACCTCCAATCTCCATGATGTAGTCTCTATGTTGCTCATTCGTTAATGGTTTTCCAGATTTGTGCATGGTTCATAATTTCGCATTGGAGAATTAATCCATGAAATCATCTACCAAAGTTGGGAGAATACCTGTCTATGTTTGAGATTCTAGAATACAGTGAATTCCTATCACCCTATGCATCTCTACTTTGCTTTTCATCCAATCTAGACTATGATCTCTCTACTGTGGTTGACATTGATTTTTGTGTTAAACGTGGTTTGGATCTGCATTACGACCATAGCTTCATTTTACTAACATAACCTTCACTCAATATCTAGATCTGATCTGGCATAACCATGGATTGAATACCAAACTACTACGAGTCAAAATCATCGATGCACCTAGGCCAACCAAAAATGGTTTATGTTATTGGTATTGTAGATATTTCTTTGTTTTTATCATGACAAAACTTTGGTCTTCCAAATCCTTAAGCTAGTGGGAGATCAACACAATGTTGGATCTATTGAGTTGTGTCTTCAGTTCTACATCTATGTTGGACGGGGATGTATTTACACACTACAACAAATCGATGGTGCCTTACGATTGGGTCAGGTATTCCAATGTAAATTATGCAATGATGTGCTATGGGAAAACCATGCATATTTGACCAGTGTGTTGATTAAAGAAGTCCCTCATAGTCCAAAATAACATACCATCGATCACCCATCTAGGGTTTCTTTTAGGCTAAATCTAAGCCAACTAATGGTGTCACGAGAATACTCTAACAACATCAATAGCCAACACATCAAATTGCAAGGAGAGGGGGGAATTGCCAAAGGGGCAATTCCTCCCTTAGGTCTCAAGCAGGAAAGGACCTGCTCTGATACCAATGATCAGGTATCAAAAACCTGAATGCATTTTTATTAAATTTACAATAATAAATAGGCATATGAGATGCCAAATACAGATTAACAATATTAAATAACTAACAACTAGTTTGCCGATATTCTAAGTTAGTCGACAAATAATAGCAACTAAATATTCTATGCCCATATCATATAAGAATTTATGTTGTCTCATAGAGATATATATGTTGATCAAGATAAAATCAAAGCTATTGATGCTATGCCTCCCTCTAAAACTATTAAAGACAACAAATCCTTCTTGGGAAAGCTTGGAGCCATTAGATAATATATCCGTGAGTTAGCTTTAAAATCTTATCCACTAAATAATTTGCTTGAGAAAGATGTTGAATTCAAGTGGGATGAAATTTATAGCAAGGCCTTCCTTGAATTTAATAATTTCTTTTAAGACCCCCAACTCTTTTCCCTCCCAACCTAGATAAGTTATTTAAATTATATATCTTGACTACTCAAGTTTCCTTGGGATCTATCCTTAACAAGATGATAATAATAAGGATTTTTTCATATAATATATTAGTCAAATAATACTTCTGGTAGAAACGTGATACACTTTCATGGAAAAGGTTTTCCTAGCTATATATTTTGTATGCAAGAAATAACATCATATGTTGTATCATACTACTTATGTGGTCATTCAAATTGACCCCTTGAGACACTTTCTACAAAATCTTAATCCCTAGTGACACCTGATGTAGAAAGTGGATCACCTTGATGTAATAATTTGATCTCCATATTGTTACACTAAAATTTGTTAAAACTTAGATGATCACTGATCAATTTGAAGTAGTGCTATACCTCACACAACCCCTAAATGAGGTATCGCATAATGAGGACATAATGGGTATTTTATTTTCTACTTATGAATTTATCATATTTTCTTCCTCCATTACATCTAGTCTTATTTAGGAGTCTATCCCTTATAAACTTAATGAGCAAGAAAACTTGCTCTTGGAGTCTTATGCGGTTGTCGACAGACACCATGAAACAAAGGCTAAATCGAAAGCTAACACACCTTTAACTTCTCAATAATTTGATAAAGACCTCCGTGCTGACACTTGGATCCTTCACTTTGATGGAGCAATAAATGAATTTGGGGAAGGCATAGGTATCTTTATCAAGTCTTTGACTAGATTAGCTATTCCTATGGTTTTTCACTTGAACTTTTTTGGCATCACTAATAATATTGTAGAATATGATACTTTAATTCTAGGTCTCTTGATTGCCTAACATATGAATATTAAACACATAAAAGTGTTAGGTGACTCTCAAATTGTAGTTCATTAGATATTTGGTGAATATGTTATCAAATATCCTCATTTGATCCCTTGAAAACAAGTGGCTATAAACTTGATCAATGTTTTTGATTCCTTTTCCATTAGGCATTTCCCAAGGGAGAAGAATGCTAAGGATGACTCCCTTGATACTTTTAAAGTTCATGATGAGCCTAAATTTTTTTCATTAATGGTCTAATGGATGTGCATACAATCAAGGTCATTGTTATTGTTTTCCAAAACCCTCTTGATGATCCTTGGTATAGCAACATTTTATACTTTCTTGATGATCAATCCTATCCACCCATAACTAATTCGAAGCAACAAGCTCACATTTTTAAGAGGACATTTAGATATTTTATTCTTGGTATAGTCTTATACTATTGTTATCTTGATGGTAGTCTCGTATGATGTCTTATAGAATTTGAGGTACCCAATGCTCTTTTGGTGTTCCTAGAAACAATTGTAGATGATACTTTAGTGGTCAATCCATAAAATATAACCTATTATGAATGGGTTACTTTTGACCAACAATGAAATCCAACAAATATGAAATTCATACCCGACCTAGGTTCTTCATATAATTATGTATCCTTGGCCTTTCTCGACTTGGGGTCTTGATCTTGTTGGACTTGTTTCTCCTATGTCCTCATATGGACATGTTGGCATTTTTGCCACATTGATTCTCATTGATTAATGCATTAATGTATTGTTGGGGATCTGACCTTTGATTGATGCAGCTTGGGCGAAAAAAGGAGGAAAATGAGCAAAAAATGACTAAGTCCTAAAACTGCAGCGATGCGCTGACATGTTGCAGAATCGTGGTCAACGTAGTCAACGCAGGCAGGTTCGCCGAAACTGTCGCGATATCGCGACATGTTCCGAAATCGTGGGTTGGCGGGCAAAAAAAGCATTAAGTTGAAAACATGCAGCGATTCGCTGACATGTCAGCGAATCGCGACCGAAAATGTCGATTGATGCGGAGAGCGGAAACATGTAGCGAAATCGCTACGTGTTCCGTTTTCGTGGGGCAGAGCGCAGGGAGGAGCCAACGGCGGAAACATGTAGCGAAATCGCTACATGTTCCGTTTTTGCGGGTCTTCAGCAGCGAAGCGTACGGCATAAAAACATGTCGCGATTTCGTGACCCGTTGCGTTTTCGCGACCTGTAACTGTTTTCCCGCCAAGTGCAGTATGAACGGCCGAGAAGGATTTTTTGGTTTCCGATGATTTAATATTGACCCGAATTAAATATTTTGCGGATTTTCGAGGCGGTTAAAGTCGAAGAAGCACCCAAGCCACCAAAATTAAAGGGTTTATTGGTTCGAAGTTGCCGTTCGTGGATTAATTCAACGGTTTTTCATGCACATATTCAAAGAAACGAATTTAATGAAGAACCGCGAACGTTTCATTGCCTTTAATTTTTGCTTCCTCGAGGCCGTGATTAAGGGAATCGTGTTCCTGATTTCGAAGATATAATTGTAGATCACGAGGAAGTTGGTTTTAATTATTTAATGCTGCAAAGAGGACGGACCTCTATAAAAACCAATGTAATTCTCATTTACAAAGGTTGGAAAAACTTGCTGCTAGAAACTGGAATTGTATTTGCGGGAATACAAGGATCGACTTCTAATTTTTCAAGCGTCGCATGGATGAATTTGCTTTCTGTTTTCTGCATTTCTAATAGCATTCGTACTCCTGCATTGCTATTACATTTAAATTCTGCATACTGGATTTAAATACTGCGGTCAGGGTACAATTCTTGGAATGTGGGTTTGGAGGGATTTGCGGCATGTGATTGTGCGAGGATGAAGCTGATTTCTTGTGTTACTTGCTGTTGTTGCGTTTGTAGTTTCCTGCTGTTGTTTTTCTGATCCCATCACTTCGGCCTGCGGCCATATTTCCCATTTCTTTCTGCAACCTTTTAAATCTCTTTCCAAGCAACCCTATCTTAAACCCAATTTTAGAATAGTAGAGGGAACCGACCCACTCTGGAGATTGGTCTGGGAGCCATTTCTTGCTTCCAGCCTTTCAATGTTGGTCGGGTCTAGGGCGCAATTGTAAAAATCCTTTCCTGTGGCAGATTCGTGACCAACAGTTTTTGGCACGCCCGATGGGACAGACTGTTTCTGTCTCCAAGAATTCATAATTGGTGGGATACGCATAATTTTCCAAAGTGATAACCCCACCGGTGCCAACAGTTTTGGCACATTTTTTAAAACACCCGAAGGTCTCAAGATTTGATGAGCTGTCTTGGCCTCACAGCGGAGATTTGTAAGTTCATCTGGCGACTTTGCTGAGTTGAAGATCTGTTCGTGGACGCCTATTGTTTAAAAAAAAAAAAAAAAAGAATTCAAAGAATGTTTTTTCTGGCGACTCTGAATTAATGGCGATGGCCGTGATTCCGCAGACCACTGCCACAAAGGCGAGGGTTTTTTCTATATGGGATGATCCTGGCCCTCTGAATCTCCAAGTTCGGCATGAAATTCCCGAAGGTGCCCTAAAAAATCTGGCAAAATATGATGGTACCGAAGGCATGGCTCTGACACATGTTGAAGACATTGCTATTATGTCCATGATCCATGTCATAGAACATGAAGATGTTATGATCCGACTTCTGGTTCAGTCTTTGGAAGGAAGATCATTGCAGTGGTACAGACTGCTCAAATGTCAAAGCATCGGCTCATGGGACGATCTAGCGGGAGCACTGATCAGAAGATTTGACGAAGATCCTTTCTACAGTTCTTTGGATCTCTACCAATTTTTCATGTACATCAAGAGAGCACCTCAAGAAAGCATCACGGACTTCAATGTTCGATTCTTGATAAGTTGGAAGAGAATTCCAGAGAAGATCCGTCCATCACCCACCCAAGCCCACCTCTTTTATGTTTGAGCTTTTAATTCTGACATAGGTCTCTTTTTGCTTGCGATCGGGTGAACAACGATTCCCACAAATCTTTGAGGAAGCAGTGCGAGCGAAACAGTTGTTGCTCTTATCGAGAAAGTTACCATGGGGAGAAACTCCATTACCTTCTCCGGTGGTTGCTGCTCCTGTTTACCCTGCACATTCATGCCAGATCCCTGAGATGCAGTCATGTGGAGTTCAAGGGACAGATCTCGTCCAAATTCAAGGATTGGAACATGCCAGCACTTTTCCAGTAATGAACAATATGGTTGCTTGTAGTTTTCATCAAGAGATGGGCCAAGTAGAAGAACAAGTTCAAATTTCAGAGCCTGAGGAGATCCCAGAATCAGATTTCTCCCTTGAAGAGCCCTGTGATCACATCAAGGAGTTAGAGGAGCTCAGTACTCGACCCACGACCGATGAAAGTCCGCAAAGTGGTGGTGTTGGTTCCAGCCACTACATCCAACACTCGAAGAAGTCCTCCATGTGGGTACTAGTAAGAAGGATAATCTGTCGCATTGCATCCTATTCGCACCATGGAGAACTTCAGGAAGGAGCCAGCCTAATTTCAAGGACCGACTTAAGTATGATCAGATCTGGTCGGGACATTGCAGATTTACCGGATAACATTCTGAGATTGGGTGTCTGGTGGCGACATGCCAATCATGTCGTGCATTATTGTATATAGTATTTTGAAAAAACAAAAAAAATAGAAAAAGAAGAAGAGAAAAAAAAAAAAGTGGTATTGTTTTTATTTGTTCATCTCGGCTCTTGTTGCCTGCGAGCCGTAGATGCTTGTTTTTCCTTTGTTTTTCTCCTCCCAACAGTTTGGTGGCTTTCTAGCACTTTCTTCTTTTCCCTTCCCCGTTTCCTCTCTTTCCTTTCTTCATCTTCTTCCTTCTTTTTCTTCTGCATTAAAACAAAATAAGCCACGGCTGTTGTTTCTTTTTCCCTTTTCTGTTTTTCCCCGTCCCTTCTTATCCCTTTCCTCTAAGTTTAGTCTTTTACGCATTTGCTAACAGTCTAGTTCATTTCATTTCACAACTTTCCTAGTTCCATTCCCACTCCATAACTTCGTTCATTTTCATTTCATCATTCCATTGCAGTCACCGCTTGCGCAATCGCAAGAGCTCACTCCATCATCGCGTTCCATTAGTTGTTTCATAATCAGTTATATGCAGGTTTTTTTTCAGTTTCAATTTTTCAGCAGAACATGTATTGCAGCAGCCCGCCTTCTGTTCGGATATGACTCTGTGCCCAATGGACTAAGGCCTGGATTCTTGCATACAGCGAGCTGTATACCCCGTGAGCCGCCAAGAATGTTGGCATTTTTGCCACATTGATTCTCATTGATTAATGCATTAATGTATTGTTGGGGATCTGACCTTTGATTGATGCAGCTTGGGCGAAAAAAGGAGGAAAATGAGCAAAAAATGACTAAGTCTGAAAACTGCAGCGATGCGCTGACATGTTGCAGAATCGTGGTCAACGTAGTCAACGCAGGCAGGTTCGCCGAAACTATCGTGATATCGCGACATGTTCCGAAATCGCGGGTTGGCGGGCAAAAAAAGCATTAAGTTGAAAACATGCAGCGATTCGCTGACATGTCAGCGAATCGCGACCGAAAATGTCGATTGATGCGGAGAGCGGAAACATGTAGCGAAATCGCTACGTGTTCCGTTTTCGCGGGGCAGAGCGCAGGGAGGAGCCAACGACGGAAACATGTAGCGAAATCGCTACATGTTCCGTTTTTGTGGGTCTTCAGCAGCGAAGCGTACGGCATAAAAACATGTCGCGATTTCGTGACCCGTTGCGTTTTCGCGACCTGTAACTGTTTTCCCGCCAAGTGCAGTATGAACGGCCGAGAAGGATTTTTTGGTTTCCGATGATTTAATATTGACCCGAATTAAATATTTTGCGGATTTCCGAGGCGGTTAAAGTCGAAGAAGCGCCCAGGCTACCAAAATTAAAGGGTTTATTGGTTCGAAGTTGCCGTTCGTGGATTAATTCAACGGTTTTTCATGCACATATTCAAAGAAACGAATTTAATGAAGAACCGCGAACGTTTCATTGCCTTTAATTTTTGCTTCCTCGAGGCCGTGATTAAGGGAATCGTGTTCCTGATTTCGAAGATATAATTGTAGATCACGAGGAAGTTGGTTTTAATTATTTAATGCTTGCAAAGAGGACGGACCTCTATAAAAACCAATGTAATTCTCATTTACAAAGGTTGGAAAAACTTGCTGCTAGAAAGCTGGAATTGTATTTGCGGGAATACAAGGATCGACTTCTAATTTTTCAAGCGTCGCATGGATGAATTTGCTTTCTGTTTTCTGCATTTCTAATAGCATTCGTACTCCTACATTGCTATTACATTTAAATTCTGCATACTGGATTTAAATACTGCGGTCAGGGTACAATTCCTGGAATGTGGGTTTGGAGGGATTTGCGGCATGTGATTGTGCGAGGATGAAGCTGATTTCTTGTGTTACTTGCTGTTGTTGCGTTTGTAGTTTCCTGCTGTTGTTTTTCTGATCCCATCACTTCGGCCTGCGGCCATATTTCCCATTTCTTTCTGCAACCTTTTAAATCTCTTTCCAGCAACCCTATCTTAAACCCAATTTTAGAATAGTAGAGGGAACCAGCCCACTCTGGAGATTGGTCTGGGAGCCATTTCTTGCTTCCAGCCTTTCAATGTTGGCCGGGTCTAGGGTGCAATTGTAAAAATCCTTTCCTGTGGCAGATTCGTGACCAACAGGACACATGTTTATTATCATATCCATAGAATATTTTATAAAATAAATGGAAGCTATGCCATTGAAAAATTAGACAACTCTTACTATATCTATTTTTTTGTTTAATTAGATTGTGTGTAACTTTGGTGTCCCATCTGCTCTTTTTTTTTAAAGTGAAAAACCCCTTGCAGGGCTGCCTTGGTCTGAGAGACCACAAACAGGAGTTATACACCATCAAAATCACCTGAGAGTCACGTCCGACCCTGCCTGCACCAACATTAACAATTGGATTTTGGGTACCCAATTCAAATTTTTGGTAGGGTGGAGATTTGAACCTGGGACCTCCCTTGGAGGATTGCCCTCTCCTCTCCAACTCACCTACAAAACCTGGGTGTGTCCCATATGCTCTTATTTTAGATAATGGTGCTCCTTTTAAAAATAATAAATTACAAGATTTGACTTCTCAATTAGGGATTCAAAATTATTTTTATATACCTTTCTATCCATAAGGGAATGGTCAAGTTGAATCTAGCAATAAAAGTTTGGTAAATATTTTTAAAAATATAGTTAAATAATCAATGAAATATAGGCACTTAAAATTATATCCCATATTGTTGGTGTACCACACCAATATTCATATATCCATAGGGAAAATCCCTTGTTCTTGGGTTTATGTTATTAAAGCTATTTTGTTGCTTGAGATTGAATTGCCTTCTTTGCATGTTTCTTTAAAAAAAAATGAGTCATGATGAGTATCATATTGAAAAGCCTATCTTGTCGATCTTACTACTCTTGATGAGAGGCATATACACGATCTTGAGCATGATAGATCCTATAAGCATCATTTTTCCAATAAATTTAATAATAAATTCTATCATCATGACTTTAAAGTCAAGGACCTTCTCCTCAAGTTTGATAATGTGTATAAAAATTGCAATGACAAGTTTATACAAAAATTACTTGGTCCATATACTGTTAAGGAATTTTTTGGGTTTGGGACAATGTAATTGTAAATAATGGATGTAATTTAGTTGGATGAAGCCACCAATTCTATGTATGTCAAGATATTTTATGCATAGCCCCTTCTAACCCATCTGTATAGTCTTTATGTTTTCTTGGTTTACCTATTGAATTTGATGCTTTATTTTTTGCTTTGACTACTTTAACTATTTATTTGTGTTTTAGTCTTAAACATCTTCAGTTTGACGCATATCCATATGTTGTGTAGCATATATTCTTCTCATGACCATGATTAACTCTTAATATGATGATCCCATTCATCTAGGTGTTTTATTTCTTATTGCCAAATTTGACTTGCTACTTTATGTTTTGAATGTTTTTTCTTGCCTAACTATGATTTCTTCTTAAAGTGATGATTATGGTTGCTATATTCACCTCAATTCTACCTATATTTGTTTTTTTTTTGTATTTATTTGCTTTTGCTACTTTTTCCTTTCATTTCTTGGTGTTTTTTGTCCATTTTTATTGGTATTTATTGTTGCTAAATTTGTTTGCACTTCGTCTACCTTTATTTTTCATGGTGTTGTATTGGTAAAGGTCACCATGATGTTGTCAAATTATTCTTGGTATCAATACCCTACTTTAATTTCTATTAAGAAACCATATTAGTTCAACAAATGCCATCTTCTATATGGTACATGGATAGAACACCAAGGCAAAATTTATTTATATTTTCATGCAATAAAAAAGAAACAAAAATATTCAAACTTTTCAATCAATCAATTATGTTAGTGTCTCACTATGGTGAACCCCATCTCAATGGAGGTGTAATACATTTTTCTTCCATAACATTCCCTCTCATAGGGTGAGCTACAACATGTATCTAGTCTATTTTTCTTGCTTCTTCCTTATCATGGTGGAGATGCCTTACTAAGTAACATATCCATCATTAGTGGTAGGGCATGAGCCAGCTTTAGGGATATATGTTTTCATACTATTTAAGGCATAGGTTGGCATCCCTTGGGTTCTCATGTAGTAGTGTGTGGATATGATCGACTTCCATAATGTCCATCTACACTTGTCTCATGGGTTCTCTTATAATTGGGTTCAAATACTTACGTTTGTATATGGAATAAATTGGATTTTCCTAGTTTTCTCCACTATAATGATAAATGTGCTTGTTGATACTTGGAACTTATCATATATTGCATGAGACCTTCCAAATTTAGTAGTATGTATGAGCAATATACCTCTCCATTCATGACAAATATGAAATAGAGGTAGTATATGATGAACATATTGTCAAATGCTACAAAAATATTTTGTGCTCTAAATCAATTAAATATCATAAAGCACATCACTAAATGCTACACAAACCATATGTGCTATCTCTAATCATATTGCATGATGTTCAATACTATTCAAATCATATATACAAGTTTTCAAATGACACATCATCATGTGCTACATAAATCTTGAGTATGTGTCATTCAATTATTTTAATGTTTCCATGTGCTGCAAAATTCTTGAGTATGTGGCATTCAATTATTGACATGTTATTGTGTGCTACATAAATCTTAAGTATATGTCAAGCAATGATAGGCATGTCATCGAATGCTACACAAATCATATGCATATGCCACCAATAAATGATGAATATTATATATATATATATATATATATATATATATATATATATATATCAAAAAATATGGTACATAGGGCATTGAGTGCCATCAACCTAATATTTTATTATAAAAATTATTTTCAGCATAATATCTTTACAAGTTTTGTAGGGATAACAAAAGATAATGCTTCTAGATGTTTTGGCACACTTTTAGCTCATGTATGCAATCTATTTTTGGTAATTTTGTACCCAACTAGAATGTTTAGTGCTTTGGATATTTTTACAGGTAAATTCTTTTCATGCCACATGGGGAAAATAAAATTCAATTATTTTTGGCCAAAAGTTTCAAGGTCACATACATGTAAGTATTAAGTATATTTTCCTCTACCCTCATATTATGGATTAAATTTTTTATTTTTCTAATATTTATTTCATAATTTTTGTATTTTTAATAGATAGTAGAAACAAAATTATAAAATCTTTATTTTCATTAATGTATCATAGATTTTTTCATTGCTTTGACTATTGCATATTGTTATTTTTATTTTTCTTGTTTTTCCTAAGGACTCACAAGTGGTTATCATGTATGGTGTCACCCATAGTCTTTAGGGAGGGGTAATATGTATTTGAAAAATGAGCACTAACAATTGACTTTATAAGTTATGGAGTCTCATCCTCCTATATATGGTATAAGGGGAACTAATTTTATTAGTCCTTGGATAGCATGATAGCTATCCATGTTGGCTAGTGGTTTTGATTCCTTTTCTTCACCTAGTTATCAATTTTCTATAACTTTCCTTGATTTTTTGGTCTCCTAAATTTACCAAAATTAAAAAATAAGGATAGGATTATGATTAAGGGACATTTTGATACATGTGTCCCAAAGCATATGTCCTAAAATTAATGGTTTCAAGACCACCATTTTAAGTGGGGAGTTTGGTTGTCCAATTATTTTTATGGTTTTTGATGTACAGTCATCATTCTAGTGTGTTTTTACACCTAGGGTTTGAATTACACATTGCTTGGACCAACAATTATAATTTTATGATCCCAAAAACGGAGAAAATAAACCATCAACTTTAGAGGAAAAATAATTTCTATAAATACCCTTTTCATCCCCCTATTTTCTAACCAAATAATTACTAAACATATATTAATATTTTATGTTAACATGGCTCTAAAACTCAGCCTTTGTTGCTATCACTTCATGCAATCTTTACTCAGTGTCCTTGTAGGTAAAACCAAATTTTCCAACCACTGGTTCATGTCTTTCATGGAGGAGGGTAGGATTCTCTACTAGAAATTATAGCCAAAGGTCATTGCTTTCCACTTGAGGACTAGTTTCTAAGGTAGGTCAAACCCTCTATAAACATCCCAAGTATGATCTCTCCTTGTTTAATATGAGTGAGGATTTTTATTGTGATTATTATGATATGATTTTATTCTTGATGCCCAAAGCGTTAAGCATATATTTTATTGCATTAGAATGAACCCTAGACTCTACATAACGAGGATAATCTTAGTGATACACATATTTGGAAGATTAAATTTATTTATGCTTAGATTGAGATAGTTTTTATCCCCATAATGCCAATTTACTATTATGTTATCTTAGTTTAAGCATCTTGGTTTATCTTGTTTTAATTTACCTAGTTGTATGATATGTCTCCTTTTTTTGCAAACAAACATTTGGAGAGAAGGGAGTTCCAAGTTGATAATTAATATCATTTCCTTTCCAAAGACAAGTTTGTAGGGTGACAATGTTTTGGAAGCTTTAGGTGTAATCCTAACTATCCATAATGCATTTTTTACTTTTGTTTTCTAATACCTTTATGAATTAGATATTGTCCTTTTCAATATCCTCATGAGCTTCTTGCTCATATATTCTACTAAGTTGTTTTCCTCGAGGTAGGAATTGGATATTAGTTTCAACAAAAAACCATATTCTAGCACAAACTTCATTACCTTGAACAATGTGAAGGTTATGCCATTATCAATGATTATCATGGAAGGAGTCCCAAAATTGGTGATGATGTTCCCCAAAAGTTGGGTAACTACTTCTTGATTCATGGATTTGATTGGAACTACTCGAATCCACCAAGTGTAGTAATCTATGGTAATTAGAATCCATCCATATCAAATGCCTGATAATGAATTAATCTTGTCAAAAAATTCTAGGCCCCACTATTGTAAGGGTTTAGTTATAATGATTGGTTTTAGGGGAATAGATGTGTTCTTGTTTTTCCCATAAAAAAATATAGTAGGCTTTACATTTCTTAAGCCACTAAAAATATTTGAAAAAGATGGTAGGCTAGTAATATCTCGTCTTTAAGCTTTTATGAGCTATAATTTGGGGAAAACTGCCCTCTTTCATCATCATACTCCTTGATCAAACCTTTCATTATTTACTCTTTAATTAATATCAATAGAATCCAATCATACCATTTTTAGAAAAGTACATTATCCATCCCAGTATAGTGTGTCAAGCTTTGCATTCCTTAACCCATTAAAAGTAGTAAAATATATGGTAGACTAGTAATATCCCACTTAGGATTTTAAGAGATATATTTTGGGTAGAATAATGTCCCCCCTAATCATGATACTCCATGATCAAGGATTCTATAATTTCCTCCTTAGCACATTATAATATAACTCCATCATACCCTTTTCAAAAAAGTATATTATATAGGCAAGTTTAGTGCATTATCTTTTGTTTGAATCTTTTATTTCCTTAGGTATCAAATTTTCTGGTACCTATCTTGATATAATGTATCTTCTAATATATTTGATCTAACATGAATAGTAATCGATTTCAATGTCTACTAACAATGTCATATGATCTTTGAAGTTGACATAACAAGATTTTTATATAAAGCCCTACCCCTACCTATTTAGTGGGTTTTATCTATGTTAAATTCTTAGATCTTATTTTTTTATCCTGCTCTCTTTTCCCCCAATTAACCATGTAGTATAATGAATATAACATTAGGGTGCACTACAAAACAAATGGTTTTCCTTTGATAAAAGTATTACTTAACTTTCCTTGGGGATTTCATCATTGCAAACACCTAGCTTTTCTATGAAGGTATACCTTTCATTGTAATTATGGAGCACCTTACTCAAGAAGGATATTGATTGTTATTCTTTTTATTATTCTTTTGAATCAAAATTATTATGATATATCATCTACACCAAACACAAAACTTGAATTATTTAGAAAAGTCTAAGTTTATGAGGACTAGAGCCTTTGTAATTACACCTCTAAATACAGGAAAAATTTCTTACTCTCTTTAGTCCATACAAAGATGGCATCTTTCTTTAAAATTTTGATTATTGGTTTAACAAATTATGCAAAATTGATTATGAACTTGGCTACAAACTAGAATTGACCTAGGAATAGCCTAATTCCTATTATCAATGTGGGTAAAAATAACTCTTGGGTTGTTATTATCCCATCAAGGTTTATTTCTTTACCATATTTGGACACTATATACCTAATATTTTTCCTTTTTAAACCATAAATATAGACTTTATTAGATTTAATGAAATGTCATACTCTATACATTAGTTAAAGGTGGACTCTAGTTCAATATGGTTACTTATTTATTATAAAAATATTGTTAAATTATCTATGTATATGAGAATGATTTTGTCTATCAAACTACAAAGGCAGTGTCCATAGCCCTTTGAAAAGAGGTCCTAACATTTGATAAACTAAAAGGTATTATTTGGTATGCAAAAGACTCATATTTTATCATGAAGGTTATATTTTGTTGGTCATCATCTTTGACCCAAATTTGTTTATACCTTAAGAAGAAATCCAATAGTGACAACATCTATGATTTTACTATTTTCTATAAATTTTAATCTATAACAGGTAGTGGGTAAGGATATTTTAGTGATGCCCAATTAAAGTTTCTAAAATCAACCAAAATATAATATCACCATTTTTCTTTTGAACTAGTATTATATTAGCCACCTAGAATGCTTAATTATGGTGTAAACTCAGCTACAAGAGACCAACAAAATGAACTCCAATCACATAACACAAATGCGATATAATGGAAGAAACTTGCAAATCAATATTCTTCTCATTATTGAATTCACACCCCTTCTCCAAAAGATTACAATCCATCATATAGCAACCGAAAACCAAAGAAACCCTAAAAATGTCTTTTCTAAAAATTGCTAAAAATAGAAATGAGTCGGATTGCACCCAAATTCGGTGTACACATCCCTCTTACAATAACGAACCTTAATTTAAAATATTAGGTCTCAAATTAAGTTACAACAAATGATGATAAACTTCTAACATTCAAAAAAACCCAAAAATCCCAGGAACCTATTCTAAAAGCTAATTTTGGGACACTAGATGGAGGAGTTAGATCCCGAAAATATATTTTTTGGATATTCAGTCCAATAAAATATTCACATGATGTAGAACACGCACGCAAAACCACCTATTAAATTTCAAGGCCAACGGGCGTATGGTTCACAAGTTATGGCTTTGGTAAGGTGCATCAATTTGGAATTATAATTTTGGTGTACTAAAGCCTTTGAAGGTCTTTCAAATTTCAAGGCCAACGGGCGTACGGTTCACAAGTTATGGCTCTAGCAAGGTGCATCAAATTGGAATTATAATTTTGGTGTGTTGAAGCCTTTGAAGGTCTTTCTTCATAACTAATTTAATTTTAGGATTAATAGGCCTTTGTTTTTATTATATGGGATTTGCATCAAGTTCTAACTCTATAGTATGTTCAATAATATTCTTGGCATATGCCTTCAAATATTTGTAAGACCAAGCAATTATGTCACCATACCTCCCAAAAATCTCTTTGAATATGAATACTTTTAATTTTGTACATTTCTTACCCAACAACTAGTTCTTCCCTTTGATAACTTCAACTGGGGGGTAAGAGGATGCTTTAAATTTGAAGCTAGATTTTCTATCACTATCATTAGTGTTGAGAATTATTTCAAATGTGGTTAGTCCTTTTGGAATTTGATTAGTCTTTGACTAGATCACTCTATTCCTTATATCATATCCATATTCTTTTTTATTTTTAACATGTCGAGCTTCTTTTATGAGAAATTTGATAATTTTCTCATCATGATTAAATACCTACCAATAATCAAATTTATCCCACATCTCTTAAGCTAGGTCAAACTTTGTTGCAACTGAGGCTAATTCATCTACTTTGGCATTCAATTCATGATGGACTACCTTGATTTTATATTTGCTAAAACTTTCTAACAAGTCCCTAACCATGTGTTTATATGATTTCAAGTGCTTATTTTTAGTTGCACACTATGATATGTCTTGGCTTACAAAAAGATCAAAATCACCAAATATTTTAGTGTTCTTGATCCTCATATTTTTGGATTCCTTAATCCCTTACAAAGTGCTTCATATCTAGACATATTATTGGTGTATTTGAATAGTATGCTATAAAAATATTTTCATTGGATACCCTATGGATCAATGGATTGAATACCCACACCATCTCTATTTTTTGTTCTTACACTATCAAAATGCATAGTCATGTTCCATAAGATCCATGTATTGTGAGCTAGTTAGGGTCAGAATTCTAGTAGGTTCTTAAAATATTAGGTAATTATCAAGTTTAGTTTCTTCAAAATTTACCTTTGAGTCCTCATCAACTTAGAACACACTAATGATCATGTCAGTTTTTGACTTATAATTGCCATAATCAACCTCATCATATAAAAATTTATAACTCATTCCAATTTACTATGTTATCACCATCAAGCTTAGGTAATAGGTAGTTATAAAGAGGTTCATTTTCTACTCTAAACATATTTCTATCTTAGGACACCTTCATATGTGTGTAATCCATTACTTAGTATCCTCTCAATTTTTACATATTTTTTCTTGAAATTACCATCCCAAAATGAACAAAGAGGTAAATGATTATGAGTTCTTGAATAACTACTAGATTAGAATATTTTACTAGTCATGATGAAGTCCTATAAAACTCTTATGGCATTCACGCTAGTGTCATCCATTTAGATTGGATTTCTAATGGTTTTAGTATATGAAAAGCTTATTTCTTCACAAAAATACTTAGATATTACTTTCAATGTGGCCCTTAACTATACTATGAAACTTCTTAGCATATAGTTTTTAATATTTAATTTTACATAGAATGTTGGTGACTTGAGAGTCTTTGGTTTTTGAACATTCAAAATATCTACCACATTGACCTTGATATCCAAAGGATATTTTACAATTAAATTTTATTGTCATATCGTATTAGGTTGTATTTATTATGATTTTCCATTCTTAGCATAGATAATTTCTTGCTATTTGAAGGCCTCTTGGAGTAAATCCCTTTGATGAAATAGGGCTAAGGCTTCCATCATGCTCATTGGGTGGGTGTCTTATTCATCTTCTTTATGATATTAAAATTAAACTCAATAGTGTTGCTTCCACTATCGGATGTGAGTTTCCTATATTACCTTGTGATTACAAATCCTTCATTTGTTTGTTTTTCTTTTTAATTTACATGGTTGTATCAGTAGCCACCACAAATCCAAGTAGGTTGTCCAATTTTTTATGGCCGCCACAGTATTCTATGTTGTCTGCCCCAAAAGTTGCCACATATATCTTCGTGTAGTCCACCCCTATAACCACCATGCCACAATCATTTTAAACCTTTTACACCGCTAAAAGCACCAAGAAAGGGACAAGCGTTCAGTCCGATGAGGCCCGAGATTTGAACCTTGGATCTCCTCCCCATTACGAGGTTTGGTTGGACCAATTGATCTACACCCCGGACCCACATCCTTCATTTGTTAGAAAAGGATATTTTATAAAATTGTCTTCCTCTCTCTATAGCTTATCTCTTTCTTTCTCACATTTTAATTTTTTTTTTGTTTTTTTTCCATTGCCACTTCTTATAATTCTTTCTCCTTTTTGGATTATTTTTATTTCTCAACTTGAGCACTAACATGTGGTACTACAATTGGAGCCTTTTTGCCACTCTTATTTTTTTTCTTGTTGCATTGTTTTTATTGGCCCTTTATCCATTATATGCAATGGTGGCCTTCCTCTACTTAATATTGTGGTGTTTGTATTAGCCTCAATTAGCTTCTTGGTTGGCTCTTACTCTTTTGTTACCTTACTTTTACTTATGGATCCAACCCATTTCTAGTTAGCACATACAATGTTATCCTCAAAAGAGTAATCTTTGACTTCTTCAATGTTGCCAAAGCTAACAAATACGACATTATTTGTATTTGGTATAGTTGGGACTACTTTTTGTACTAGATCTAATGCTTCATAAATCGATATGTTCATCATAGGTGGTCGATAAATCACTTTATTGATTACAAGTATTTAATTAACCATGAGTACCATCCATCCCCTAACTATAACCTTTTCAGCCTAGCATTATTGCTTATACTAATTAGTTTATAATTATCTAATAGCCATGATACAATTTATATGATCATATCCATCAGTACATGGGAAACACCATAGGATTTTTAATTTTTGAATTTGTCTTTAACATGTTATTTTGCATTTGTTATTGGTTTTCCCAGCATTCTATTGAGGAACTTGATCTTTTATAAATAGAGGATCTTCCTATCTCACCAATTCTATTATTATCATTTGCTATTTGGCTTCTATTGTTGAAAGTGTAATATGACTTATGGCCAAGGGATTATATGATGTAATTATGTATAGGCCTAAGGGTAATCATTGTAATAATTTATTATGTAACCCCTATGGGCCATGGTTAACCTTTTGTATGGTTAAACCCACATTATAGGTTGTTATTAACCTAAAATACCTTTTGTTATGTTGACTTAGATTAAAATTTTTAATTTAATTTGGGGATTAGGTATTGGTATTTATACCCCTACCACTCCATCCATTATATAAAAGTGTTGTGATTCTTATCTATGGATAATATAGTGGTTATTTAGGGTGCCTATGAGTGCCCACCATATATTTCTACATTTCATCATTTTTTACACTTTCTGCATAATATTTGAGTGGATGGATTAATATATTTATTTCTAGAAAAATTTGTGAATTCCAACATGGTATCAAATAAAGTATGAAGCAACATTGCTTAGTCATACAAGAAGTTTACTTAGAGCCCCTGATCCTCCTTCCAAGATTTAGGATGAATCTATCTTCAAAAATCTATGTGTGTTTTCAACATAAGGAGTAAAGAAGATTTTTTTTTCCACTTCTTTCATCCATAATTTCTTTCTTTTTAGAGGATTTATCTTCTTTGTTCCTTTTTTTGTATTTTTGAAAGATCAATTTTTTTGAATTAAGCTATGCACATATTTCCTCTCTCCAATATTGAAAGAGTTAGATTAAGGGTTTGTTGCCATTTTTTATTTTTAATTTTAAAAATTGTACACACATCATAGTAGTGTTTTTCATGTTCTTTTGTAGGGGACATAGAGTTAATCAGTGTGTAGAGGTTTCTAGCTTAACTAGCAAGGAATGTGCAAAGACATGGAAGGATGATGGTTTTAGGTTTGATTCAGGGCACAACCTATTTTTACCTTTTGAATTGAATAAATTACAATATCAAACTTCTAACAAGGCTCCAAACTATATTGTATGCATGGAACAATAGCAAGGGCATATCCATAAGCAAAGAGATATGTAGGGTCCAAAAACCCATGCCATTATTTTTTATATTTTGATATCATTTTCCCAGGAAAATGATTCTCTTCAAGGAGTCATCGATCAAAGTTTGAAGCTACATACTATTATGATGGCTATTTGGAGTGTATTAGGAGTAGGATGCTATAGGTTTAAATCCTAGTAGAGAAACCTTTTTGTTTATTATTTTATCGTAGGAAAAATATTCCAAAGGGTAAAGTTGCATTTCATGCTTCAAAGGAAAAGATAATATCCCAGTTAGCACAAAAGACTTAACTTTTGACCAACCCATAATTGAATCTCTATTTTTTAAAATAAAAGTAAAGTGATGGTACCATGGATGACATGGTAGTCTTGGCCAATGTGGAATTCATTGATACCACATATGTACCCTTCTAGTAAATCATGATGCAATAAATGGTAGGATATTATCTAACCAAAGGCAGTTACATGGCACAAGATAAGTGGCTATCACCAAAAATGAGTAATAACCAAGTGCCAGGTTGGAATTAATTATTGCATTTCTAAGGTCTAAAAGGTTAATTATGTAATTTTGTGGCATGTTTGGGTAAAACTTCTAGATGCTAAAACTTTCACATATGGAAGTGTTTTGAGCCCTTTTATTAAATCACATGATTTTTTAAGCTCTATAGATTGGTGATATCATTTTATGGACCTATTCCATTATTAGGGGATTAATTGTGTGGAATAGTCCTCATACTCTATTTTCCTATTTTTAAAGGGTGGATTTACCATGGTCTATGCGATTAGAAACTTGGTCTATTTTTTCGGTAGATATAATTGAATTTGTGATACTTGTGGTAGATTTTGGATCTTTTAGAGGCATCCAGGAAAATGATTCAAGATGTGCTTTAGTCAATCACTCTTCCTCCTTTGGGATATTAATTTAACTTATTCATAAATATGTAATCATTCATGATCTGTTACTTTTTTCTATTCTTTATCTAGGTACTCTTAAAAGTTTGTAACAACTCTTATTTTAAGAAAATTTATATAAATCCTTTTTTGGTGATGGAAATTAGGTGGTCCAAGGGTAAATTGAAGTTTTCAAAAAAGGTGATGTATGCTATAAAAGGAAAGGATATGAATTTAATACATACTTTATGTGACTATGGAAGATTGCTTCAACTATTATTTAGAGGTGGTGGTGATCTTGACTTCTCTTCCTCATTTGGAGCCTTAGCAAAAGTGTTCATTGGTTGTGTATATGAGTATCTTATAATGGAATTGATGACTATGGTCCAACCTAAGGAGAATATTATGCAAGATGTATTTTTGTTGTAGAAAATTTCAAACGATGAGGGGGATTTATACGAGTCTACCCAAGTGTAGAAGCCCATTAGAGCATCCATTATCGGAGGGAGATATTATTGTCGCTAATGTCTTCTCTCCATATCCCCTTAGTTTAGAAGATGAAAATGTGTTGAAAGTGGAATATGATTTATGGAGAAGGCCAACATTTTATGATATAATAATATATAGGCCTAAGGGCATTCATAATATAATAAATTTAATTTATCGACCATAATTAACCTTTTTATGATTAAACCCACTTTATAACTTGTAATTAACCTAAATACCATTTTGTTGTGTTATCTTAGGTTAAACTTATTGATGAAATTTTGGGATTAGGTATTGGTATAATTCCTCCACTACTCCATCCATTGCATCAAGATGTTGTGATTCTTATCTATGGATAATGTAGTGGTTATTTATGGTGTCTAAAGGCATTCACCATATCTATTTCTTTGAATATTTTTTCTTTGCTCTTTTTTACGCTTTCTATATAAGTTTTGAATGAATGTATTGCTTTAATTTATTTCTAGAAAATATTATGAATTCCAACATCCATTGCCTCTTTTCCATATTGTTCTAATTCACCATTATTCTTGTTATATCTATCATTTCCTTCATAGAGATTAATCTTTCATTGAGGTTTTAAGTAACAACATTGTTGCTACTTCATGAAGTAGTTAAGGTGGCTAACTAAGGCTAAAAATAAAAAGTTAAAATTTTATTTTTACTTAGGTACGTCATAATGTATATTGAAGTATTAGTATTCAAGGATGAATGGGCATTTGGGATAGGCAAGATGATAGAAGTGGACCCTAAAATTTAGGAATTTTGGGCAAGATGATTGGAATAAAATATAGATAGGGTAAGGGGTAGTCTTTAATCTAATTAGAACATATTATATATGGTAGACCTCTTCAAAAGCTATAACTAAAGTGATATGGTCAGCATTACATACCATTAGCACCAAATTATATTGCAAACCCTTTATGTAATATGATAATGTTTGTTCTTCATTGGGTTGTACATTCAATGTAATTAATACAAACTCCTCATGAATCTAATGTTATAATATTGAATAGTTTCTTGAGGATATCTTTGCATAACTTTTAATTATAAATGTATAAAATACCCATTACTCATATTACCAAATCTTGACAAAAAATATTCTCCAATACCTAATTAGTAATATAATTATTAGGTAATCATCTATACCGTAAAAATAAATTTATCTCTTAATAAGCATAAAATCAAATGTATCATGATATATTATTTTTAGATGTGATGAATCGACTTCAATGTGGACGTCCATAATTTTTTTGGACTCATTCCCATCAAAAATTAGTAAGGTCTTCATAACAAATAGGATTGGAGGAATAGGTCCTTAATAGGTCCAATTCAAAAGTTAATTTTGAGGCCTAGGTGATGGAGATGACTAATTGTATTGATATGGTTGGTCAAATTATATTGGATAAGGATTACGTTGTATACCCTTAGGGAAAAGTCATGTATGTCTAGTATGGGGAGATTTGTAGGAGAATTTTTTGTGGAAATTCCTATTGATAATATTGTGTAGCATAATTTCATATGGTTGGGAGCATTTTTCCTAACTAGAATTTTTTTGTAAAAGGTTACAAGAACCTTTCAAAACCCCTCTTGCCAGTAAAAAATATTGTGTAGCATAATACTATGATGGAAAATGAGGCTTTAGAGTATGCATACATATTGTGTAGCATAATACTATGATGGAAAATGAGGCTTTAGAGTATGCATACAAGGTAGAGTTGAATAAGCTAGATTTTTATTAGGTGGTGCTTCTAAATTTTGAATAGGCAGAGGATATTGTAAGTCTTATTAAGGGACTTGATGATTGATAGGAAACATGTATTGATGTAAATTTTATAATGGTTGGTTGACTAGAGGTGACGTTTTGTTTGGGAGGTTTCCCTAAAATCCTTGTGTCCCCATTTGACTAGTTTTCACTTGTGAATTATCACCCATACCTTGATTTGAGACCAATATATGAATTTATCTAGAAATATTTTCAATGTTGGTATTTGACAAGGTGGATTGGCTTAGGGGTGGAGTCACCACTTTGGAAGTATTAGTTTATTTACTATACTTGAGAAAGCTTTGAGTCAATATGGCTTTTGTCAAAGGGCTATTTTAGATATTAGAGACTTGTGATTGAGTTACTCTAAATTGGGTATTAGAAGATACCATAATCTAATTATTTTTTAAAAATATCACATAATATTGAAGACCCTATTTTATTTGAAAATCAAGATCAAATTTATGATACTAGGGATTTTTTGTATAAAATATTAGTATGAGTGATGGTTGGCCCTGTAGTAGCATAGGTTTGATTTAGATTATTTGGAATGATGAATGTCTAATCATAAACTAGATAGAATCCAAGGAAGTTCTCATTTTCAAACATACTATTTTGACTTGTTCGATCATCAATTGGACCTTTTTATTTTGATGGAATAGGATTATACATTGGGTCAATTTTAGGCTTGTCATCTTGGTGTATGCATCTCATGTTCCTCAATTAGTATGATATAAATTAAACTTGATGAAACACTTTGTTTGATTATTTCATATTTGAGCATGCATTCATAAATTTGGATCCTTCTACTTACCTACTTGCATTGATAGAGTTTTGTGGTTAAAAATGAGAAAATATTAAAAAAATTAGCAAGGGAGCGATTCACTTTGCTAAGTGGATAAAATTTCTCTAAAATCAAACTTTATTTTTTTGGAAAAAGAGTGGCCTAAGTGAATCACTCTAGGTTCCCAAGTAAATAACTTCCTTGATAGGAATTATAAATTTTTTATCTTCTAGATAGTCGACTTCTTGGATTTCAAGCAATTCACTTCCTTGTCATTGAGAAAATTGCTCCTTGGATTAAACTTGAAGAGTTTAATTTTAGATAATTTGCTTCAAACGAGGTAAACCACTCTTATTTTAGAGTGAATTACTCCTTAGACAAAGACTTTACAAAAGACCACATTGTTTTGGTAAATTGTCTTTTGTCCTTGATAAAATACAATTTAGTGCCAAAATTGAAGAAAAATGATGGTTTTAGATGCATTTTTATATCACTTTATGAATAAATTCAAAACTTTGATGAGGTTCATGAGGGAGTCATAATTTCACAAACCATCTAAAAAAATGAATGTAAAAAATAAAAGATATACAAAATTAGAATTCAAAAAGGGTCTAGTCTCAACTTCATCATGGAAACCAACCCCTTAGCCTCCCAAAGAATGCTAAAAACATATTAAATTATGGAAATGTTCAACTTCTTATGTGCTTGCAATTACATTTGAAAAAATTAGAACACATGGGAGAGTTTCCCTTTCAACTTTGAATTTATCCCATCTCTTCATTATCCTCACTAAATTTAATCTAAATCTAAACTAAATGCAAAAAGTAAAAGTAAAAATCAAAATACATGAAAGTAAATTTTGGATGTTTAAGGTGTAAGGTATTAAAAGTAAAATGCAACCATAATCATAACAAGGAGAGTATATGATCAATAAACACATGACAAAATCAAATACCAATAATGCATCCCATGTGTATGAAATGAAATTAACAAGAATTAACAAGGATTTCCAAGAGAATGAAATGGTAGTGCCATAATTGTCATGCATTCCACAATATAGAAGGGCAATGCCATTGATGGAAAGAAAAAATTCCTACAAAATGTTATCAGTCTAAAATAAGCAAAATCAATTACAATGTAGGACTCACAAAGTGTAGTTGTAATTCTATTAAGTACAAAAGATGTTTAAAATTGAGCCTAGGGTTCCTATTTATAAAATAAATTCACCTCTAATTTACTTTGGGTGAGAAATTTTTACTTCTAGTAAAAGTAAATATTTAAGGACATCTTTAGCAAATTGATGCATCTCCAAGTGTTACATGCCTCTAAATAAATTCATAAACGGGCTTATGTAAGGAACCTACTATTGAAATAAAGCTCACACACAAAAAATACTGAAAGATAACTGAAATACATGCAATAATAGAATAACACTAAGCAAAAAGTAATTGCAGAATTAAAACAATCTCACAAATAACTTAGAATCGCAGGCCTCTTCAAGGGGACAACCTCCTTCAATATTTCATTAACTTGCAAAAATATGCATTCATACATGGCTTCATGCCTTTTAAAGATAAATTTGCATGTCATCCTACCTAAAGGCTCAAGAGTTGGCTTACATGCAAAATTCCACTAAAGCTAGAATCTTCTACCAAAATTGGTTATAATCTTGATAACGGTTACATGTGATTACACCACTTGGCTAGGTGCCTTACTTGCCACATACATTACAAAGTATTACAAAATAATATTATAATAGAATCCCTCCACATTGGAAGTGGGTCATTACATAATAATGAGAATTATAAAATAATGTTAGGATAGGATCCTAACATCTTAGAGGTTGTCTAAAATGGTTAGTGGTTCTTGTTAAAGTAATATTCCATTCTTTGGGATATTTACCCTTTTACTCCACTAGGTAAAATAGTAGTATACTGCATTATACTAGCTAGATTATTACATTTACTTTTTACCACTTACCATGTAGATATTTATTGTTTCAAATATCTAATGGTTACCTAGGTTAATACCTAAATATCCTAGGTTAGTTGGTTAGGTTTAGCGCTATCTTCTCATAGCGCATTTGTTAGCAATTAGTTAGGGGGATATTATTTTATAGTTATCCTAAAGTCTATTTTGTAACCTATATAAAGTCCTATTTTCTAATGTTAATGACAATGATTATGGTTTGATAAATTTCAATTATTGTTTTATTTTCTATCATTGGCATCAGAGCCAGAGGAGGAAGTGCTCGTTCCAAGTGGAGAATACAAGAGCAGATATCGTTCCACTAGAGAAGGCGACATGCAGGGTTGATTTGATTTGTTATGCACTTCATATTTTATCATTTCCTAAGTTTGGTTTTGTTTTTTTGCCTTACCTTACTCGGGCCCACAGAGACTGAGCAGGCAGGTAATTGAGGTGAGCTCACCCACAAGCGGCCATCAGAGCTAAGCCTTCGTCGACCATTTGCTCAATCAAACACCAGAGTTAGTCTTCGACGACCAGCAGCTCGACTGACCATCGAAGTTTAGCTCCAACGACCAGTGGTTTGGCTGACCATCGAATGAGGGTAGGAGTGCCCTCGGATGTCTGACCATCGAAATAAGCACTCTGATGTCGCATCAACCATCGAAGCTTACTCTTTGATGGATCCAGCTTGGCTGACCACTCCCTGAGGGTAGGAGCGCTCTTGAGAGGGTGACCATAGTATTCGGGTAGGAGCGCCCTAACACCTCAAACTCAGGAGAACAACGATGTCTGAGTAGGAGTTCCCTGACACCTCAGCACAAAAACCTAGACCTAACTCTGGACTTGACACCTTAGCATAGACCCTACCTAATAGCTAGACCAACACATGGTGTGGGTGGTTGACGTGGATGCTAACTCTGCTAGGCTGATGTGGCTTAACATGGGTGGCTGACATGGACACTAACTAGGCTGGGCTAACAAGTGGCACCACATGGTGTGGGATGAGTGGTTGGATAGGTGGCATCAATTCATTGGGCATCTTGTGCCAAGTGGTGGTCTTCTCGTGTGGCATGCATAGCAAAAGATTCATTAGTTGTCTGATTACCCACAAGCAATCAATAGACCTGTGGAGGCAATTTTCTTTTAAGGTAAAAAACTGCACCCACAGGGTGCGTGTGGGACAAATACGTCCCACTTTATTTTTTTTCTCGTCGCCTGGCGAGGATGAAAACAAAAGGGAATTAATTTTCCTTATATCTCGTTCGATGCCCTAGGCGGGTCGGTCGAGCACCCAATGCTAGGGCACTGCTGAGCAAGAGACCGCGGGATCCAATCCCGTCCTCACCGCCAATGATAATTTTGCTTAATAAAATAAAAGGGCGCCCCATGAAAGGTAAAAGTTTTCATTTCTTTTTTTTTTAATTACTTTTTAGTTTTTTTTAATAATTTAATATTTTTTAGTTTAAAATCATTTTTTTTTAAATATTAAAGTGATTTTTAACCAAGAAATTTTTTATTATTAATTAAATTATGCTTAAAGTAATTAAATTAATGCAATAAATATTGAAAGCCTTTTTTTTTGCAACAATTCATAAAAGACTGCTTTTGTTTTCTCCTTCAAAGGGGATATAAGACATCCAAAGGCATCATTTTTTTTGCAAAATTAGGATCTTAAACTCTTCTCAAATACCTTGTTAATTCTGCACACAAAAGGGAGGATCAAACTTGAATTCTTTCTTGCAAATTGTAACACAAGGTGACTTAATTTTTTTTGCAACATTCAAAGGCAAAGTGTGCATTTGTTTTCTCCAAAGGGGGATATAAGACATAAAATTGCACATTCTTTTTGCAAAATTGAGAAGAATTTGATGCAGTGGGTCCATAAAAACCAAGTCGTGTGTCGACTGGTCTGGAAGCCTTTCAAACGTAGGTCATGTGTTGACTTGTCTTGAAAGGAGTGCTATTTGTTCAATTTTCAAATCAAAGGGGGGAAAGACAAGCAATTGGATTTCTTTGAAAATTTGTAATACAAAGTGAGGAACACTTTAAAAATCAAAACTTGTTTATTTTGAAAAATAAAAAAAGGATAGGCAATTGTTTTATGCTACATTATTTATAAAATTGTAAGACAAGGAGGAGACATAAAATATCAAATTTTTTGCACAACACACATTCATATTTTGTTGCAAAAATTAAAAGGTGCATTTTCTATTTTACTCAACACCTTCATTGGAAAATTAGGTGCATTTTTAGTTGCATACGACACCTAGGTGATAAGAATTTTGTGGGCATTCTTGTTTGACTATTGCATTATTTCTTTTTGCAATTATAAGTTATAAAATCAAGAACACTCAACCCCAAATTTTCATAATAAATTTGTGTCAACCATTGCATAGGTTTAAATTCAATTACACTTGATATTCTCTCCTAAAAAAAAGACCCCTAATTCACTCTTATTTTTTTGGCTTAATTTCCTCAAACTGATTATTTCTCTTCTAGAGGATTTTCAGGCAAGTGCCATTAAATATCACTTAAGAGTGAAAGAAATATCATCTTAGTGCAAATTCTAGGACCTTCATAATGGCAACTATCAAAAAATACTTGAATGATACACAATTGCTTAAAGGTCCTAACTATTCAACATGGAAAACTAAGATGAAAGCCATCCTGACTGTAGAGGAAATGTGGGATTTAGTTGATGGCACTGAATCAAGACGTGCAACACCAGGAGTAGATCAAAGAGCATGGGATAAAAATAACAATCGTCTTCTTATGTTGATCCTCCTAGCTACTACTGATGAGATCCAGCCTCACATAAGTGAAGCTAAAATTGGTAAAGAGGCATGGGATGCTCTTTATACCATTTTTGAAGGTAAGAATCAATCAATTGTTATAAACCTTCAAATGCAGCTTCATACACTCCATATGAAGTTAGGTTAATCTGTAGAATTCTTCCTCTACAGAGTATCAGAACTAAATTCTAAGCTCAATGCTTTAGGAGCTAAAGTAGAAGACACCCTTTTGACTTTAGTAATATTGAGAGATCTTCCTGAATCCTATAAAATGTTGATTACATCCCTTAATGTTTCACAAAGATCAGTCACCTTTGTGGAGTTAGTCAATTTTATTCAAACTGAGGAAGCAAATCAACTCCAAAGCGATGAAGTGTCGAACAATACACTTTACTCAAAAAATCAGGGTGATAAGAAGAAAGGAAACTTTCAGAAGGGAGGATCATCTTCAAAAGGTAAGGGAAAAAAACTCAAAAGAGGTTTTGCTTGCATTGTAAAAAGGATAACCATGACACCGATCGGTGTTGGTTTAAAAACAAGCAAAACAATAAAGGCAAAGGCACATCACATAAGCAAAACAAAGGCAATATTGCTAGTGAATTTTCTAGTTTCAATTCTGATTCTGGTTCAAAAAAAGCACACAGAGTACTCTTGGCTAAGACAGTATTGTAGAGGGAAAGCAAATTTGTCACCTTAAGCAAGCACCATTTTATCTCTTTCTTTTTTTAGGCTTCATAAATAGCATAATTTTTTGTTTGAAGTACTAGGAATAAAGGGGTGATTGTACCTCTTTTAGGCTTCATAAATAGCAAACTCTCATTGTTTGAAGTACTTGCATCAAAATGAGGGAATTTTTTGGTGTAAAATTTGCCTAGGAGGCAATCTTTGTACAATCCTTCACAAAGCTTCTTAAGTTGCACATCTTTTGCAATTAAGGGGGGATATTCATTTCTTTTCTTCACAATTTTTTTTGTAAAAAGAGAAGAAGACTTATAAGGGTGCATTTTCGGCAGTTACTGACACCTTAGTCAAACTTCTTTCATAAATTACATGTTTTGTAAAAGGGGGAACTTATAAGGGTGCATTTTTGGCAGCGACCGACACCTTAGCTACCTTATATTTTACAAACTCATTTTGTAACTAAATTAACCTCATATGTAGTAATATATTCTACTACACCTAGCGATTGCAATGGCTGGTTACCCTTGCAATTCGGTTGGATAACAATATTACAATAAGGACATTTGTTGATGTGAAGACAAAGAGAGGAATTACCCACTTTTTGCTTAGGAGCAGTCAGAGCATTGTGACAGAGCTAGAACCAGCAGATCGACATCTTTTTTCACTGTATTGGGATAGTTATATACTTTACCCAAATATTGTTGTATAGGAGGATGTATATGTATTACTCAAATAATGTAATAAGGGGGGATGTTAAAGTAATATTCCATTCTTTGGGATATTTACCCTTTTACTCCACTAGGTAAAATAGTAGTATACTACATTATACTAGCTAGATTATTACATTTACTTTTTACCACTTACCATGTAGATATTTACTGTTTCAAATATCTAATGGTTACCTAGGTTAATACCTAAATATCCTAGGTTAGTTGGTTAGGTTTAGCGCTATCTTCTCATAGCGCGTTTGTTAGCAATTAGTTAGGGGGATATTATTTTATAGTTATCCTAAAGTCTATTTTGTAACCTATATAAAGTCCTATTTTCTAATGTTAATGGCAATGATTATGGTTTGATAAATTTCACCTACCATTTCATTTTCTATTAGTTCTCCTACATGCCAAAATAATGCTTTTCAAATATCTTCCTTGGGATTTGTGCAAATTTACTATGCTTTATTTATTGATAAGTGATTCATTCCTAGAATAGAGTGAATAATTCCTTCCTTGGTGATCACTTTGCTACTACTAATCCAATTGCATCTCCTTAATTAAGAACTTTGCTCTTATTGAGTCAATCACATCTCAGTACCTAATTCTCTAAAATTCGATTTTAGGAGGCTCTAATTAGAAAATTTCATAAATTTACAAGTTTTCGAAATGTCAGGGACCCCAAGGAAGTAACCAGATTACTATAGGATTTTTGGTGGATTTTTGAAGGGATTTAAATAGAGGTTAAAAATAAAAATCATTTAATCAAAGATGTAAAAAAAATTATAAGCATTTTTTTGTTAATCTAAAGATATCAAGTCTACATGAATAAAAGGATACAACGATTATATCAATATTCTACTCAACATTGAACATTTTATAACCCATTTGAATATGCTATCTTATCTCTTCTTTGGCATATCTCTTCTTTAGCATGGTTAAACATATAAAATTAAAAGGCGAGTTTGAGATGTTACACTTTCTTCCTATTGTTTTCCATAGTAGAAAAAGAACTTGGATATGGATTCCATCCATGCATTCCTATTGCATGGGTGTTCTATAATATGCCCAATACCATACCATATAGGTTCATATTGGGGAAATTAAAGTGAATATATTCAAAATAACACATGACTAATAATAAGGTTTGATTAAATTAAATTCAAGTGATATGTATTAATAGGTAGTGGGGTGGGGGATTTAGTTCATATGACATACAAGAACAAAATCACCCTCATTTTTCATGCTCCAAAATATAGGTAATCATTAATTTGTGTGTGTATTAGTGGAATGCTTTGTAGCCTTGCTACAAAGAGTTTGTAAATTGATAATAAATATGACCATGATGTATCTTTATCTCTATTCTAGTTGACTAATATTGATGATTCCAATTAAGGTAATTGTATAACATTTAACAAAGGTAATCTTGTTTGTCTTCTCACATATGGCTAACTATATTTGGTTGTACTCTAATTAGAGTTTGAAAACTCTTTAATCTTGATCATAAATTTCTTATTTTTTAATTATTATGAGGAGTGAACCACAATCTCTATCTTTGGCATAATATATTGTTGTTATGATCACTTTTGTCATTCTTACTACAATGGAATATTTAAAAAATAATTTAAGTAGAGTTCTAATGATATTCAAGTTCACATTAAAAATAAAAAGAACCTTATTATTCATAGATGGTTGTGGGTTGGGGGTGGTTAATATAGCCTTTAAAAATAGAACTACACTTAAGTATAGAAATAAAAAGGGGTGTAAAATATCATGAAAAAATGTACATAAAATACATGTATAGTATTTTTAAAAATATATTAGGAGAGGGTATTAATAATATAGAATTAAGACGTAGAAATAAAATTTAGGGGGATTCTTTAGCACCCTACAAACATGCTATGCATTAGTCTTATTAAGATGATCCCTCGGGACCTACTATGATAGGTTAAAACTCCTTTGATTCAAATTCAAAAGAGATTGTAGATATAAATGGAGGATTGTTATATGAAAAAGTAGTCAAAAATAGTTTTCATAGGTTATATGATGAAAGGAGGTTTCATGTACAAATAAAAATGACAAAGTTGACAATTTGGAGAGATCCAAGAGACATGAGGTCAATCATGCTCACTCCAATAATTTTATCTAAAAGAAATAAGGTTAGTATATGAAAAATACTTGTGATGAAATATTAATAATGATAATTTAATATCTTTGGAATTAATACTAGGTTCTAAGCCCTCATGAGATTCAAATCAATATAAACAAAAAGTGGAAAGGGCAATCTAACATCCCACCAATAAAAAAACCTATAACCAATACAATCAATAAGGACATAAAGGACACAATTAGCATTCAAGTAACCAATTGGTCTAGCTCCAATTCCTTATCTTCCAACTACTTTAATAGTGGAAGCTTTGGATTAAATCAAATTAGAACTAATCATACTCAAGTTGGTACATGTTAGGAATGACAAATACAAGCCAGTTAAGACCTAACATGGAAAGAGAATAAATTTCCATGAAGAATATCCAAACGTAGTTGAAACTAGTCTAATGCATGGACCAAATGAACTTCAAAAATTAAAGAATAATGTTATAGCATAGATTAGAAACTAAATGATTGAATCCAACAAAGTTTGATGATGCTTTTTAATGGATAAATAAATTAAATCCTTAAGCTAAATTGGTTAGAAATGAATATTATATAAGTTTGTTAGATAACTATTATAAAATATCTTAAATTTTAAAAAATAATGATATAATCTAAATTAAGCATAAATACAATAATATTTAATTATAAGAATATGCCTTTTAATAGAAATGTTGTCAAATATAGATAGATAGATAGGTATTAAAGTGGAAATTATTTAATTGACTTAACATTGAAATAGGTGCATATTATATGATGCAATATATATATATATATATATATATATATATATATATGTGGATTTGGTTAATAATGATATATATTTTTTATTGAAATTGTTGTCAAATTCATATTAGCCAAAATCTTAAGGGAAAAATACAATATAAAGGCAGACCGTGGTCTGGATGCCTACATCCAAGCCTGGATACTTAACAACATCAGAACCATGATAGACTTCCTTCTAGTAGGGATAAAACAAACACAAATGCATTCACAGGGCCATGTAGGACACCTGTCACAAAAAATAAGCACACGAGAGACCAGACATAGACCCCCACTACTGAATTATAACATGAGGCCATGAAGGACCAACACGGAGGAGAGATAAGAAATATTATGACATTTAGGGCACCTGATTACAAGCAATGGAAGTGAACAACCACACAAATGATACCCTAGTGACTCATGTTAGATATCCCTAGTGGTTGTTATGGGGATGAAAAAGCATGTCATCACCAAGACTCTAAAAATATGTGTTGAGATAAAACTAAATGACTAGAGACTGTTGGGTTTCTCCCTCTAATGGGCAACCTGCACACTATCTATTGATAAGAGACTACTGCACTCTGCAAAATCAAAAACTACAAGGGAACAACCATGCTAGAAAATTATTTGCTAAGGAGACAAGTCTAAGAGAGCCTGCTCCACATCATATTGCATTTGAGCGTTGTTGGCTTCTAATTCCACTTAACCCAAAGGCTTCATCAAGTGAGCCTGATTATGCATTATTGAGTTATGTTGTTCAGTTAATTCACCTACCATATTCTGTAATCTATAAATACAATCTGATCCATGAGTTGAGGTCTCATAGATACACCTCTTTAGAGCTATGATTTATTCTTGTAGTGCTTTATCATTACAGGTGCAACCTGTTGACTCAGCCTACAATTGGCATTTTACAATAGCAAATATGCTAGCTACTGAGAGATTAGATATGTCTTCTTGATCAGTTTCAAAAATAGATTTGCATCAAGTCTTCCATATATGAAATATGATAGTTACCCTCGTGATGGAGAGAAGAAATTTTTGATTGGGCATTAGAATGATCCCCAATAAGGCTTGATCCTTTGTCATAGGTAGTGGTAAGGGATATAGCAATTGATGCACTTCACACCAAATATAGTTTGTACAAGTAAAGTTCCAAAATAGATGTTGTATCTCTTCCAAACCATAAAAATGGTAATGACCTTACCTTTGGCCCATCTGTTTCAACTTGCTTCGAGTAGGTAGAACTTGAAGGACTACATTACAAAGAAGAATTTGGAACTTTCCTTGAATTAGGGTAGAGTTGATAAGCTTGAAGGTTCTTGCCCAAGTGGTCCAACTAAGCCCTAAGTTCCATTTTTTATTGAGCATATCTACAAACTATTGATAGATCATAGGAAGTAGGGCTTGGCACCAAAACTTAAGGACTGGATGCTCAAATTCATGATTGTCAAACCATTTCCAATGAGACCAATGAGGACTAGCTTCTAGTGGATAAGATAGAGGATAGGGTGCCTGGGAGGTGATGGAAATGATCCACATAATCACTACTTTATCAGTAGGATAGAGGTCAAATTTTGATAGGATTTACTTCCAATTTTTTCATGAGGATAGAAAAATCCCAAATATCGCCCACCAAAATTATTTTCCTTTTGAAGAGATGCCTAGCAGGAAACTAGTGACTCATGCCAAGAGGTTGTGCATTAAGGGTGAGGAGGCGTGACCACCATAAGTTGTGCTGGATGAAATATGCAGGGCCTTGCTCAGGAGATGTCTGCCATGAAATAAATTGATGTACTTCTTGCTAAGCTTTCCAAATCCATTTGAGAATATTACAAGCTTCTATAGAGAAATAAGGGGCTTGTAAAAGAACATTAGTGTATGACATATTTGTCCAAATTTTATTTTCCACCCAAGGTTTTTTCAAATGTTCCCTCGCCAACACCTTCCATGGATCATTCCCTATGATCACCCTTTACGTCCATTTACCCATGAGTGCATAGCCCTATACTTGGAGGTTGGGGATTCCTAGACCACCGCATGAAATTGGTCTACAACAATTTCTCTAGGAGACCATTAGAGGCCTCGTTTGGCTCGGTTTTTTACCAAAAAAACTCCTGAAACATATTGTTCATCTTATCATACCTAGTAGGAGTCAAAAGAGAAGAGAAGTAAAGATGGAAGGGGGCTAAAATTTTTCCAGTAATATGGATTTTACCTATTTGAGACATTTCCAGAGATTTCCAGTATTCCAATTTTTTGGTAAATTTATCCATACACCAATCCCACATAGATTTGGGTGAAAGGTCAACACCAAAAGGAAAGCCCAAATACTTAGATATTTCTCCTCTTTGCACCCACTTCCATGTTGTGGGTATCCAATTTGGCTTATCATCAAATCCAAAGGGAATAACAAAGTTCTTAGATTCTTTCACCAAAGGCCCTACAAAAGGTGTGAAATATCTCAAGAATATTTGCAATATTTTGTTATTTTGCCAAAGGAAAAAGCATAGAATCATCTACGAATTGAGAGTTGATAATCTGGGAGTCATTTGTAAGGGGATACCTCTTATCCTCCCCTCTTTGATTGTATATTCCAATAGATAACCAAGGGCATAAACTACAATTACAAAAATATAGGGGGCCAATGGGCAGCCTTGCCTAATTGATCTTTCCATAGGAATGTTATTAGATAATTTTGTATTATAACCACTCTTGTAGAATAATTTTGAAAGAGGGAAGCTACCATATCGATGAATCTATTTTCAAAACCAAGCCAGAGGAGCATGCTTAAGATAAAGGGCCACTCTAATCAATCATAAGCTTTTTAAAAATCAAGCTTAAGGTAAAGGTCCTTGAGCCTCTGTGCTCGATCCCACTATATCCATTTCCAAGCTATAAGAAGATTATCCAAAATTTAGCGACCTTTAAGGAATCCTGTTTGCTCTGGGTGAATAATTTTTGTAGCCATTGGGAAGAGTCTTCTGGCCAGAGCCTTGGCCAAAATTTTATAAGAGGAATCAAGTAAATTAATGGAACGACAATCAACAAGCAGATATGGGTTATATTTTTTTGTAATGAACCTGATCAATCATTGATTAGTGGCCTCCCCAAGGCCTCCACCTCACACATTTACAAAAAATTAGCTCCTATAGTCTTCCACATGGTCTTAAAAAATTCACTCGAAAGCCCATCAATGCCTAGGGTTTTTTCATTTACCAAAGAGAGGAGATCATAATGAATTTCATCCTGTGAAATAGGTTGTCCAATAATGCTCTATCTTCTTCAGATACTTTGGGAGATATGCACTATTTGCAACATTCTCTAAAAACTCAACTTCTATGTTGGGCCCTTCACTTTTGAAAAGGGCTGCAAAATACTCTTGGATGAAGGATGGGAGGTCCTCCAACGAAATTTGTCGACCAGATGTAGGATTTTTAATAAAATCTATCCTCTCTAATCTATTCTTCTTCTTAATGGTATTAAAGAAAAATTTAGAATTTTTATAACCCTCATGAATCCATTGAAGATGTGCCCTGATTTGAGCCCCGTGGGATTTATAAGCATGGATTTGAGCCCTATTTTTCACACAAATTTTTTTGAGAAGGGATGCTACTAATATTTTGGCTAAGGTGGTGGCTGAGTTGGTCAACTTCCTGCTCCAATTCTTTCTCTTTTTTCCTGTGAAGAGAGGTTGAGATTTTTTCAAAACCTTGAAGGTAATCCATTGTTCTATTGAATGCTTCCTCCCACCACATAATCCACCCTCTCCCTCTCAAGGGCTTTAAGAGATTCCACATTTAATTGATTCCATTAACACAATCTTTGCACTTGAGCAAGGAAGTGTTTAACTTAAAAGGTAGATTGTTTTTTGGTTTCCTTATGGGGGCACACCCAATACTTAAGGTAATGGGAAGATGATCTAAAGTTACCACTGAATAGATTGGATGAGACAAATAATTTTGGAGGATATCAATATTTTTTGCTAGATAGAAATGATCCAATATTACCATTTTGAGAGCATCCCCACATCGTGCATTGCTCCAAGTAAACCAAACCCCATGATTTTCAGCACTCTTGTTGCAATTGGGATCATAAAGATTTCATGTCCTTCTAAACCTAGACCATGATATAGCCTCTTCTGGCTGATTGAGTGGAGTGCCACCCCACAATCTGTCTCCCTCCCACTCTACCATATTGAAGTGCCCTTTTATTATCCAATCTACTTTAGGCAAATTGAAGCACATCCAATCCTAGATGGTTGCCCTTTTGATTGCATCATTGGATGCATAAACAGTTGCAATACCCAATTTTCTACCTCCAAATATTATTGTACACCACACTACTCTATGCATTGGGTCCTCTCATGATAATAAAATAGTGTCCTACAACTCCTGATAGAGGCATAGGATAGCCCCCCCTTCACCATGACTCGTACATAAGGCCCCCAACCCCCCATAGGATCTTAAGGGCATTTTTTAATCTGAAACCTAAAATTTTGACTTCTTACAATAGTAAAATTTATGAGCAAACTCTCTTGATGAATTTCTAGATATAAAAACATCACTCTCATAGTGTGATACCACATATATTCCAAGATATGATTCTTGTAGACATCAATCTGACATATTGTCAACTCAAGCACCATAGGCATTTTGGGTGGGTACATATTGCATATAATCATGCAAAGTACTTGTTCCCTTAGACTGACATGTGGCTAAGGAGGTATTGTTGGAGTAAGAGTTGGTGGGCTTATGGCTCCATTCCTTACCTCCTAGGTGTTGGTATTTCAAGACACCTCTAGAAGGAGGAGGGTAGGCATCCCATGATGAGTTGTGCCTGTATTTCTGGTTATATTTGGTTACCCAACCCTCCTCGATTGTTTCATAAGGAGTTTTATCCACAAGAGTATCAAAATCTAGAGGGGCTGAAGGGATATGTGGGTAACTACCAAGTTAGAAGCTTGGGATATTGAATGAGCAGAGAAAGAGGTCACATCATGAGAACTAGAAGGTTGTAAAGGTTGAACATGAGGTATTGTTTTACTTGCATGTTGAGTAGCAATAGTAGGAGTACTAGCAAGCTAGTTTTGTTGTTTGGGAGGTCTCATCAAATAATTTTTAATCATATGGCCTTGCTTTCTATAGTAGAAACATGAGTTTGACAAGTTGAGATAATTAATTCATTGTTCAAATTGAATACCAAAGGATTTGAATAAGATCTTATTCGAGAGGTCCTTGGAGACATTAGTCTCAACCAAAATGCATGGATGGGAGCGCATGAAGTGTGATGGCTCGAATGGAAGAAATAATGGCCTTCCAAACCTAGCAGCTATCTGAGGTAAGTACTTTGTGCATGCTAGGTTTAAGAAAGGGAGTTCAATTCAAACTCAAAGGTACCTAACTCTTTAGCTTGCTAATTTGCCTATTCATATCTTTTATTTCCTCCTACATGTTTAGCTTTGAGGGTTCTCTTATTTGGTACATATTGGTCACTGCCTCCTTATTTGAATCCTCCAAGTCCATGGGTTGAAGGTGCGAGGTCAACATTATTCTATCTTGTGTTGGAATGAAGGTCCTCTAGTTGAGCTATTTAGGATGCTTAAGAATTACTACCATTGAAATTCAAGTTGTTGAGCAACGCATGGGTGTAAGGGTAGCTAGCATTGGCTTCCCCTTACAATGTGGCACCCAATCGATTGGGGGAGCTTGAATGGAAATGTGGGTTACTGCCTTTGTAAATCTCACTCTATCATGTTCCTCTCCTAAAGTTACACTACTTTACATCATAAATTTCACCTACTTTTATCTCTACTTTTCACCTACTTTTATCGCTACTTTTGGAGCGGCCCTCGGGATTCCCACGGTTGGTGGGTGGTTAGTGGGTGTGGGTGGTTTAGCCCACGGTGTTGTATCCACGGTACCCTAATACCACTTGGTGGTTTAGGGTTGTATGAGTTTCCTTATATAATTATTGTAATGCCCCATTTGAGGGACAAGAGAGAGAATAATATATCAAGGAGGATAGACTCTTGTTTGTTGGACTAGCCCAAATCGGGTGAACCAAGGTAAATCTTGTGTGTTATATGTGCATTGAATGGTGTCATTATTTCCTTAGTTATTATTTCTGCATTATTTCTAGAATATGTTTCTGTAATTCTCTTCATTTGGTATCAGAGCCAGGTTATTAGCCATAGGGGGACACCTTTATTGCTAGGATTTAAATCTGTTTGAAGAAGATTTAGGGTTTCTAGGAGTGAGAGGAAACCTATTATGGAGTGGTAGTTACGTAGAAGGAGTTTGAAGGAAAAATGTCAGGAAATCATTCAAGGATAGAGATCGAGAAATTTGACGGCAAAAGTTTTGAGTTATGGAAGTTAAAGATGGAAGATATGCTCGTGGACAGAGATTAGTGGGCTGCTATTTCGAAACAACAAAACCTACGGGTACTTCCGATGAAGATTGGGAGAAGATGAATCGAAAAGCAAGGAGTCCGATTCGACTGTGTCTTGCAGATTCGGTGCTCATCAATGTTTCGGGAGAAGCTACAGCGAAGGATCTCTCGGGAGAGGTTAGGGGCTTTGTATCAATCGAAGTCCCTAGTGAACAAATTATTCCTCGGAAAGAAATTGTACAATCTTAGGATGCATGACGGGGATTCGGTTGCAGATCATCCGAATGCATTCAATACGGTGGTAAGTCAACTAACATCCGTAGAAATTAAGTTGAGTGAGGAAGATAAATGCATTACTTTGTTATGCTCTTTACCACATTCATGGGATAACTTAGTAGTAGCAATTGGTAGTACAACTTCATCCACATTGAAGTTTGAAGATATAGTGGCATCTCTATTATCCGAGGATATGAGGAGAAAAGCCATGGAGGGCACATCTAAGGAAGCCCTAACGGTGAGAGGGCGTGCCAAGGAGAAGGACAAATCTAGATATGGTGATAGGTCTAAGTCTAAAGGTAGATCCAAGTCTCGAGGGAAGTTTGAGAGAAAATGCTGGAATTGTGGCAAGCCGGGTCATATGAAGAAGGATTGCGAGATCAAAGAAAGTCGAGTCCGGAAAAAGTCTGATGAATCGACTTCCACGGAGATGAATAAATCCATTGATGAAGCAGGGGATGTATATTTGGCATCCTGCTCATCATGCTCCACACGATCAGATAAAAACGATTGGTTGATTGATACTGGTGCCTCTTTTCATATGACTCCTCATAGAGGGTGGTTCAGTGAATATGAAAGATATGATGGAGGGGAGGTACTATTGGGAGATGATTCACCACTCAGAATCATGGGTCGTGGAAGAGTGAAAATTTTGCTGCAGGATGGTAGGGTTAAGACCCTACCAGGTGTGATGCATATTCCGAGACTTGCTAGAAATTTGATTTCGGTAAGCAAAATGGCCGATGCAGCAGTGAATGTCAGTTTTGGCAAGGATTCATGCAAAATGGTTCGTGGATCAATGGTGTTGGCAAGGGGAGTTCGGATTGGAACATTGTATAAGCTATTGGGAAGCTCCCTTGGCTGCGAAAATGCACCCTATCGCGAAATCGTGACAACTTTCCTGCCCTGGCCGCGATGAAGCGACATGTCGCAAAATCGTGACAACTTTCCTCCCTTGGCCGCAACGAAACGACATGTCGTGAAATCGAGACAACTTTCCTCCAGCGACCTCGACGGCGCACCATGTCGCGAAATCGTGACAACTTTCCTCCAGCAACCTCGACGACGCAACATGTCGCGAAATCGTGACAACTTTCCTCCAGCGACCTCGACCGCGCAACATGTCACGAAATCACGACAACTTTCCTCCAGCGACCCCGACCACGCGCAACATGTCACGAAATCGCGACAACTTTCCTCCAGCGACCACGACGGCGCAACATGTCGCGATATCGCGACAACTTTCCTCCAACGACCGCGACGGCGCAACATGTCGCGATATCGCGACAACTTTCCTCCAACGACCGCGACGGCGCAACATGTCACGATATCGTGACAACTTTCCTCCAGCGGCCGCGACGGTGCAACATGTCGTGATATCGTGACAACTTTCCTCCAGCGGCCGTGACGGCGCAACATGTCGTGATATCGCGACAACTTTCCTCGAGCAACTGCGACGGTGCAACATGTTGCGATATCGCGACAAATTTCCTCTTGCGGCCGCGACGGCGCAAAATGTCGCGATATCGAGACAAATTTCCTCCAGCGGCCGCGACGACACAACATGTCGCGATATCATGACAACTTTCCTCCAGCGACCGCGACGGCGCAACATGTCGCGATATCGCGACAACTTTCCTCCAGCAGCCGCAACGGCGCAACATGTCGCGATATCGCGACAACTTTCCTCCGACAACCGCAATGGCGCAACATGTCGCGATATCGCGACAACTTTCCTCTGACGACCGCGACGGCACAACATGTCGCGATATCGCGACATCTTTCCACCTTTTGCATTTTCTTTGATCATTGGCGCAAGGACCTTTCCAGACCCTGTCTAATCACCTCATCCTCAATATCCATGTCACTGTGCAACTGAACTCCAACCTCCTTTTCCGCACCCATCTTAGCCAGAAAGTCAGATGCTTTGTTCAAGTCTCTACTCGCATAAACTGGGATCACGTCCTCCAATTCCTTCCATAATTCTTTAATTTGGGTAACAAGAGCCCTCAACCTCCAAGATTAGATCAAAGTTCCTCATGCAGTCCAGAGCTCCAACCAAAATTTGCGAGTCTGATTCAAGAATAATCCTGCGGTGGCCATGTTTCACTGCCTAAACAGAAGCAGACTTAATGGCCATGGCTTCGACTTCATTGTTGGTGGTTCTTCCCAGGCCTTGCAATTCCCAATAGAGCACAGTCCCAGCATGGTCCCGGCACACCACTCCAATTCTGGCTCTACCCGGATTACATTTTGCAGCTCCATCAGTATTGATTTTAATCCAACCAACAAGAGGAGGTTTCCAACAATTTATGTCCTGTCCCTCTAGCAGTGCACCGCGGTCGTCCATAGCTCCAATGGCAATTTGAGCTTCCTCCTCCGCATGAACAGCCACAGTTTCAGTAACCTTGCTCCAAATGGTCTGCCAAACCCCGTCTAGAGCAGTAAAAGTTTCTCTAAAGATTCTAGCATTTCTTTCCGACCATACTTGCCACCAGATAAAGCTTAACCCGATCTCCCAACCAAAACGAAGAGCTTTAGATTTGAATCTACCCTTCTGCCATTTTGCCCAGATATTCATCCGATTCATGTCACCACTTACTTGAAATTTAAAGTATGCAAACCAACGTAGCCAAATCTGTCGGGTAAAAGGGCAACCAAACAGCAAGTGGTCAGCAGTTTCCTCGCTCTTGTGGCATAGAACACATTGAGAAGGGCCGATGATACCTTTTAATCTGAGATTATCAAAAATGAGGATTTCATTGTGCATGCACTGTCAAGCAAAAAAGTTAACTTTCGACCAGCCTTTAAAGTACCAAAGTGCAAATAAATGTTTTGAATATTAATATATATTTAATTTTTTTAATTATAAAAATATAAATATTATATAAACTAACATATTTCAACTGCTTTTTTTTATTTTATATGGTGAAACTGGTAACTACCACCATGATTTTTATCTAGGCATACTGCCTTTACCGCCACAATCTGTGCATACCACCCAACAACCACCAAAATTAATTATTTATATATAGAAAAAGGTATTATAATTTTAAAAGATATATTTTAAAATTGTTCCTATACATGACGGTGTAATTCAACAAATTAATCAACATCATATAATCATCGGCTTGCAACTTTATCTAATAAATGATATAGTATTTTTTAAATTGTTATTTAATTTAATTTTTAATAATAAATAAAATAAACAGGTCTTCAACCTATGTTTATTGTACTTTATTTTATTATAAGATCTATTCTAATATAAAAATTATAATTTTTTTAATACAATCTATTCAATGCATATTTATTCACTATTTTGAACTTATATAAATATAATATGATGTATATTATATTTATTCATTAATTTGAACATAAAGTGTTGTTGATATTTTAATTTAATTTTTTTTTTAATATTAAAAAAATTTATTGATTAAATTAATATCATGATTAAACTAATACTATTTAATAACTTACATATTATAAAATATATTATATTTTAATAATACATTTATTACATATCGAATACATTAATAAAATATTAATATATTATAAATATTTGAAAATATAACTCAAAGACACAATCCCACGTTTTATGGGATTTTATTGTTGTGACGTAAATGTATAAGGTGGTTGAAACTATTCTTGTTGAGAAAACATAGCATGGCTGTTCACGTTAACTAAAATGTTTATTATTATTTTAATTATTTATTTTTAAAATAAGTTATTTTTAATTTTTATTAAAGATTATTTTTATTAAAATATTTAAATACAATAAATTTTTTCGGTTATATTTAATATGTTTTTAATTAATTAATTATTATTTTTTTATTAAATATATTTTTCAACTTTTTAGAAGTGTTATGTTTTTATAAAGAACTTCTTGAGATATATATATATATATATATATATATATATATATTGTAAAGCCGAGAGCTATACTTATCAATAGAGAATTTAACACAAAGCCACACACCCACCCCCTCACACACTTGTCCACATAGCGGTTTGAAACTTCTTGATATTATTTTGATTAAGAGATAAAATTTCACTTTGACTTCTTCAACTTGATTATGTGATGTTATTCCCATTTGAAAGTTGTTTATTTCCAATGGCATATTCCTATGTTGGAATTTTGTTCCACTTTAATACCTTTTCTACTTGACCAATTGCCTTCTAAAATTTGAATTTCATCAAGATAAATTAACATCAAGATTGATTAAATTATTTGTTATATGATTTCCTTTTCTATAAATATGCTCACATTTTCAAGAGATTGCCTCCAATAATAGGTGATGAACATTAGCAATATTTTATTAATCCCCACATCTATTTTGTTGATAGCATTAATGATAATTCGTGAATCCCCTCAATTACAATATATTTCCATCTTTTTTCTATTGTAATTTTAATCCTTGTAAGAAGTGCCTTAGGTTTTGCATGGTTGTTTGTTGAAGTTCCATATGATAATGAGTAAGTGAATGGAATTTTAACTTTATTATTTCTAAAAACACCACCTTCATGAGCTTTTCCTAGATTTCCTTTAGAAGCACCACCAAAATTAATTTTGGTAAACCCAGTTTCTAGACATTTCCATTTTACCCTAGATCAAAGTACACCCTTTGTTTTAATTCCATTATTGCAGATGACTCTTCCATGTAGGTTCAAATCCTATAACCAAGTTGTTACCATCTTTTCTGCACTTGAGACTTCCCATGTTGAGTACCATATTTGTAGATATTCTACATGAGGCAATACTATGGTTACAAACTTCGGCATGATTTTGAAATTTATTTAAAAAATTTATAAAATAATATTACTTTAAACTACTAACCAAAGGAATGTTGAGGCCTTAGGGAGAGCCTCTAGTGATAAAACATTCTTCCAAGGAAAATCTTTGGAAGTAGGAAATTTTATTTGCTTTGAATCCTCATATCCCAACTTGACTAAGTATCCACCATATTTTGATAGATTCCAAACCAAATCATCCTTTCATGTAAAAATCAACAAATAAAACTCTTGAAGTGTCTTTTGAGGTTCACTTATAATTTGTTTGAGTTCCTCTCCTTCAACCATGTTACTAATAAAAACCCATGATCTAGAGTTGTTGCTCATATTAATATAGTATTTGATCTTTGGACCTTTACAAGCTAGGCATACTTGAGCCAATGGTTGCCATTTAGAGATAAGAGGATAAGGCTTCATCCAAGCATCAGACCAAAAATTTGCACAATTCCCCTCATTGACTGACCATCAAATATGTTTCTTTATAAACTACAAACTATCTAATATGAAGTTCCATGTTGACAAGCCTTTGGGTAGGTTTTTTTCCTAAATAATTTCATTGCATCAAAAGAACCTATATATTTTTTATGTAATATTTTTTCCCAATTCTTTCTTTGGTCTCTAAATAATCTTCACCCAATATTTACCCCTAATGCCAAACTCAAAAGCATGCAATTCCGCAAGCTTGCTTATTCAATATTATTTTCTTTGCAAACCTTATCCCACTTACAAAGAGGAAATCTAATTTGATTCCTTGTAAACTTTCCAAAGAAAGTCTCTTTGAATTTTATCAATTTATGATGCTATACCTACTAGTAATCATGAAAGTGACATCACATAAATAGGGATGGATTGCAATGTAGTTTTCATGAGTTGTGGCCTTCCTACCATGGTTAAAAACTTACCTTTCCAACATACCAAATAGGCTTTCATTCTATCCAAATAAGAGATCCAAATCTCCTTTTTATTTTCTTAATGAGACAAAGGAATACCTAAGTAGGTTGATGGAATTTTTCAATTCTAAACCCTAAAATATTCACAATAATTTGTTATAAATATAGGGCAATATTAATGAAAAGAATCTTGGATTTTATAGTGTTATCCAACTATCAAAATAGAATACTTCATTGGTTTCTCTTATATGTTGCCTCTGATCCCTGGTTCTTGGTTCGTAAGGTTTGGCTCAAAGGCCTCACCCCCAAAGTTAACCTCCTCTTCTGGCTTGTTGTGTAGAGTAAGGTTCTTACTATGGATAATTTCCAAAAGAGAGGTGTGGTTATTCTGAATAGGTGCTACCTTTTTGGACTCGTGGAGGAATCCCTGACTCATTTTTTTTCTTATTGCCCCTTTACTTATGAGATTTTCTCTTATTTTTGTGTTCTATGGAGGTCTATTGGTTCTTTCCTAATAATTTTTTTGACCTTGTGGAGCATTGGGCTTCCCCCTTCTCTTCTCTTCACCTCCATGACTTCTGGTACTTTTGTTTGGCTCATCTCCTTTGGTGCATTTGGAAGTAAAGGAACCTATGAGACTTTAAAAACTCCTTGTGCACTGTAGAGTTTGTGAGTCGTAGAGCCATTCTGCCATGGTTGAGAACGTCTCGCTTCTTCCCCTTGATGGGGATGTTATCCTTGATAAGGAGTTGGAGTTGGCCCTCGTCTTTAAACCTTAGATTGTTCCTATAGTCCAACTATGGATAAATTTGAGAGATTCGACCATGTGGGGACCCCCCCTTTGGCTAGATTAAACTAAACTTTTATGTGCCTCAAAAGGTAATCTTGGTTTGGCAGGGACTAGTGATGTCGTTAGGAATTCAAGAGGTGAGATCTTGCTGGTTTTTACTAAAAAGTTGGGATGTCAGACCAGTCACTTTGTGAAGGCTAGAGCGCTCTTTCAGGGCATCTCTTAGTATGAAGCTATGGACTAACATTATTAACATGGTTAACGGCTCTCAGACTCCCACCTAGACCATTGCAAATTTAATTTCAAAAGATAAAAGAATAATCCAAAGCTTGGAAGTAGTTCAAATCAAACATGTGTTCAAGAAGGGTAATAAATCTATGGATTTCCTTTCCAACCTGGGCTTGTGCCAGGAAGACATCACCATATTGCGGGAAGGCTTTCCTGAGGTCTTAACCTATTTGAAAATAGGGCTAGGATTTTTTAGTGTGGATTGTTCCTTCACCTTGGGAGGTGAAGAATGGTTCAGTTTGTGCCTGGTATTTAGGAGGGGAAGGGCCCCCATGTATGAGCTTGGTCCCTCTTCTTTGATGTGCAGTTTTTAAAGCCACCTTTATTTGGAGACTAGGCCTTGTTGGGGCTTTCAGTAAGGCCACCTAAATAATTCATATTTGAATTTTATTATGCTTCGCACTATTCAAATGGTGTACTTATGTTTGACGTGGTAGAGGTTGGCTATGATTGGCAACGCTCCCAAGGGTGCACTTTTAGGATTTATCCAAAACTCTTAGTATTTTAAAATAATATTTTGGATTATGTGGAGGGGGATGGTGAGTCATCATCTCATATGGTGGTTTGTGGTTTCGAACCATAAGGATTTTGCTCGGTATCTTCAGATTAATTTGATATATGGGGCACAACAAATCAACAATCATCATTTGAAATGGCAAAAGGATGCAGGCCAAACCATTGTTAATTGGCTAGGCATATCTCATGGCATGAGTCTTCTTTGGTGGCAAGAGAAGTTTGGGAAATTTTTGGTTATCTGCAAGACATGGACCGATATGATTGGGCAAGCACATGGGTTTTCCTTCATGATGATTATGCATGGGATGAGGTGGCCGCTCAGCATGTGGGAAGTATAAGGTACCAATTGGAGCACCGTAAGAGCATGTAAAAAGTTGTATCCTTGACCCATGGGTATCATTGCATTTTTGCATATAGTTGGGTGCCAAGGCCTTAAAACTATTGGTTCCCCTTTTAAGAAGATTATGCTAATCAATGGGAAGATAACCCTATCATTTTTTCCATGGTTCAACTTCTATAGTGATAGTTGTAATCGTTGGCTTGTCTTTGACTGCTCTTGTTATTCCAATTGTCAGCTCAATTTGTAAAGTCATCCTTTTTCTTTGATTCTTGAGTTTTCTCATAGGAATATGAGGTTGCAAGTTGTTAGGGTAGTTTGGTCTCTAAATTCTTGTTAGAAGGTTTTGTTCCTTATGATTTTAGTCACTTTTAAACATAGTGTTGGGTTGTCATGTGGCTACAGGATTTGTTTGGATAGCGTTTGGTGTTCGATTCCTCTTTTCAGGATCCTCTATGGAAATAAACTAAAAATATGACTTATTTGATTCTGGAACCAAGCACATTGGTCATAGATGAGGATGTAAGGAAAATCCTCAAAAAGGGTGATATTCTCCAATGCTTGATGAAATTCAATGGGCATAATAAGGATATGGCCAAGCATAGGATCTACTTGTGGTGCAATGGTTTGATTAGGGTGGGGATCCTTGAATTCAAATTCAATATCCCCTTGATTGTCAAGGTGATAGGTCTGCTCATGGACGAATATATTCATAATAGAAAAAAGCCCTCTTTGGCTAGAGAGTCCCAACAAATCTTGGGAGATGATTAGGAGCTGGTGAAATTCCAAAATAGGTTTAAGAGATCTTCTTTGAAAGTGCCTTGGGATAGAGTTGCATTAGTGATAATGCAATATTTCATGCTGGAAGAGAATCAAGAAATTTTCAAAAGTTTTCACTTTATGTTTGTAGTTCACCTGCACCATAAGAGACTCATGAACATTCTTTCTTTTTTATTTTAGTCTATGTTGAGGTCGATGAGTAGGGTGAAGAAGAAGGCTACGTCAGAACCAATCCACTAGGGGTTGACGAAGTTGATTTTTGATCACATCATCAAATCTAGAGGATTATCGAGGGATGAGATCTTGAGTTATCTTGCTAGAATACCACTTCCCATTGTCGACTATCCAAAATTCTCTAACTTTGAGCAGAGTGAATCTCTCATTCGAGAATTTTTCAATGCAACCCCTACTTCAGGTTTCAGAGCCAAGGTGGTAGAATCTTCCCTGAAAGGGGCTGGTGGCAGTGAATAAGGAAACATACACTCCAAGCGCCTGATGGAGAAACTTGCTAATTATGGTAAAACCTCCCTTTGTGTTGAGGATTCGCACTCGAATGACATTACTCAGCCTTCAAAGAAGTCCAAGATAATTTTTAGATCGACCTATATGAAAAAAGAAGTTTAATCTCCAATCCTAGGATACTCGTACAATTTCCATATCCTTTAAAAGGATGTTCTTGAAACTGCAGAAGTCCCTCATTGACTCCATGCAAGCAACCATTTTGTGCACTAAAGAAATTATGGTTTTAATGGGTTGGGAATAATGAGACATGAACTAGTAGAATACAGATAAAAATGAAGTTGGGTCTGGTGGGTTGAAGGATTGAGTTATGGGATCTATGGCTATGTTCTTCATATGGTATTAGTCTATCTTATCGGATGGCCCTCCCCTACGTAGGAGGCTAGTCTCTTTTTGTTTGATTGTTAGTTTTTCTTAGATTAGAAGTTCTTGGTTGTTGTTTCTTAAGCCATCCATAGGATTCGATAGATTCCCTGATTACAATTTTACTAGTTAGTGTTATTTTGCTTCTACCTTCTTGGATTCTTCGGGGAGGTTAGCTGGGCTCTTTTTGTAAAAGGCTTGGAGAGCCTTTCAAAATCCCTTCTTCCACCTAATCAAAAAAAATAAAATACTTCACAATGCCATAACAACATTTTTTCCATTCACACCAACTAATCAAAACCATTTTTTTTGATAATATCATATAGAAAATTCTAGGAAACCCTATCATATGCTTTGTTCATATCTAATTTCATACGTATACCTAGTTTTTTTTTATGGTATTAAGAGAATGTATAGCCTCTTGTGCAATTATTATACCATAAAGAATTTGTTTACCACAAAAAAACCATCTTGTTACTTTGAGATAACACAATCTAGAATGACTTTCAACCTGTTTGCCATAATTTTTTAAATTATTTTATTATTATAAATCATATTACAAAGGTTTATTGGATGATAAGTATTAAAATATTTTATCTCACCTTTCTCAGGAACCAACATAATAAAATTGGCATTGATATGACTTATTATAGCCTTCCTTTTTTAGGCCTCTTCAACTGCAAATAACATATCACTCTTCCATAAATCCCAAAAAATTAAAAAGAAAATTGTAGGAAATCCATCGGAGCCAGTTGTCTTGTTAGGATGGAAAGAGAAAACTGCTTCATGTTGCTCCTCCATAGATATCTTCATCATCAATCTTTCATTTTGTCCCTATGTGATAATTGATGGAACATTTTGCAAAAACTTGTCTTATGCCTCCTTATGTTTCCCTATGTCTGACAAAATATTTTGGAAATAACTTTCTTCCTTATATTTTCTTCATTCTCAATATTTCTTCCACCTAGAGTTAAAACATTTTGATATGATGAAAAAAAAATATTTTTGTTGTAATAAAATTATTTTTTTGTATTTATCTCTTTCATTTAGCCATTTATCCCTAGATTTTTAGAACCAAAACGACTCTTTTTCAATGTGTTATAATAATAAGAAAGTAATTGTTTTTCTTTCACATAAAAATTCCAATCCATTCAATTAGTTTCTACCATCTCTTGTAAATTTTTGAGCTTGGATTCGATTTCTTTCTTTTCTTTAAAATTATCACCAAAATCTTTAGCATTCCAAATATTCATTTGCTCCTTTAAATATTTCATCTATTGAAAAAAACTATACATATATGATCCTTTAAATTTTGATTCATCCCATCATAACATAACCATCTCAAAGAAATCTGGGTCTTGGAGCCACATAGACTAGAAGAGAAATGGCTTTGGATGTCTATCATTGGGTAAATCACAAGTTAAAAGAATGAGTTTGTGATATGATCCTGCTCGCAATAAAATATCTAAAGAGATTATATACTCTATTTACAACCATTTAGTGGATAACAAGAATCTATATAATCTTTCTACTATATGAGTTTGCAAACTTGAAGGACTAACATCCCAAAGATCATTTGAATTGACAAATAAAGTAAAATATTACATTGATTTAGACCATCCTAGAATACCACCTTTCTTTTCCAAAGGAGATAGAATAGTGTTGAAATCCTTTTCAATAATCCATAAATTAAAATGAATCATCATTGCATTTAACAAAAATATGCTAAGGTCCTTCTAACATTTTTCATGAGGAGTAACTTTAGTTGGAGCATATGCACATATAACCCCAACTTTGATTTTTTCCTTTTTTCTTTTTCTATAAAATAGTCCAACAACCCAATTACTTTTTAATTCTAATAATTGCCCATCCCATTTGCATTTATCCCATATCGTTTCAATACCACTTAAAGCTCCTATAGAAGAAACTACTACACATTCACCCATCTTCCAAATCTTTTTAAACGCATCCTTACATTCCTCACTAAATTTGGTTTATTGTATTAAAATAAACTCAAGACTATAATAACCTATTAATTCCTTAATAATTATTTTTTTAGGGGTCTTATTCGTACCCCTAATATTCCAAGATATCATTTTCATCATCATCACTTTTTATTTTTAATAGTGGGCTTAGCCCCACTTCTTGTTAACACCTCTCCTTTTGTTATTTGGCTTCCCAAATTGATATCCCTTTGAGTTTTTCTTTCTCTTTGTTCATGCTTTTATGGCCTTCCTCTCCTTTTTCCATTCCCATCAACACTCTCATCTTCATCAATATCTTCTATTTTTCCATATTTTTCATAATGAGACTTATCTTCTAAATATTTATGTTACCCTAAAGAATCTAAAATACAAGGTATAACCTCATTAAAGAATCTAAAGTGCATAAATGATCCTCCATTGTCATAATTTTCTTATGTTACCTTTGAAACCCTAATTTATTTTTAATATCCTCTATATGCTTTTCGTTATTGTGCAACTCTTGAAACCCTAAAGTGTAACAAATACATTGTACTACTTTCATTTTTATTGTAATGAGAATATTTTATGCTACTTGAGGAAAATGAAAATGATTTACTTGGATTAAGCTTGACCTCCTTCATCTAGTTTGCTTTAAATTTTGCGTTTCCATCTTCCTTTGCTTTAAAATTTGCCTCCCCATCTTTCTTTATTTGAACTTGTGCATTGTACTTCCTCATATTTTGTGTCATTTTTTCTTCTAATGGTTGATTTGAATGAACTATAATGGTCTTTGCCATCTAATGATGCAGAGGGGTTTTTCTTACCACTTCCTTAGAAGTGGATCCTTGATTTGATTTAGCTGCTCCTATTATATGATCTTCTTGTTTCACATTGAGGTTATCCTCATGCCCAGAATTTTTTATTTGTTTCTCCATCATTTTCACTTTGGAATATCTTGTCATATGTCAAGTTTCATGACATTTACAACATTGGAATGCAACATTGGTATAATCCACAAATCTCATTCTCTTGATTCAAATTTAATCCTTATGAATTGTAATAAAGGTTTTGAAATATCCATGGCAACACATATTCAAATGTATAAAGCATTCCTTCTCTCCTTATTAGTTGGTTCCTCCCAGATGAACTCGTCTAGAATATTGCTAATATTATTCAAAATCTCCTTATTGATGAGTTAATAAGGAAGTCCATCAATTATTTGAAGAATTTCAAAACCCCTGCTTGGAAAGTCAAAACTATATCGAAGAATCCAGAAACCTGATCCTTCATCAACATGAGGCCACCATTCAACATGCTTTTAGGGAAGCAAATAAAGTGGCGGATAGGTTAGCAAATATTGGAGTTAATACCCCTAGGATGATGACGTGGACTGACACCCTCCCACATGAGGTTGACAAAATTTCCAAGTCAGAGAAAATTCAAAATGTTTGACAAATTATTATTCATTTTATTTTGCCTGATTTCTTGTTTGAAAAATTTACTTTTCCTAAATTTTATTTTTATCTATGGAATATTCCATCAAGGCAACCCACTCAAAGAAGGACGAGGCCGTCCTCACATCAAATTTTTTTAAGGTAATCTACAAATATTTGTTGGAGAAGTTCCCAAAATGCATAGGAGCAGCAAGTGGAATCCAAACAGACTACAAAGGAGGATACGTCCTTTACCCCATCCTCAAGTGCTCGTGTTCCAAGAAAAGGAAAGCGAAAGACAACTCTCTGGACATTGAGCAATCAATAAGAAAGAATTTCAAGGTGGAGGATCGCCCCACCCCGTTGAGAAGCTCCCAATGCCTAAAGGACAAATTCATTCAGAATCAAGAAAAAATGCATGGTTCCATTGAGGATGAGCTTGAGGATCCTACAGTCAAGTTACTTTAGGAGTCCATCATAAAGACTACTACTACTACCATAGCTCAGATGGAGAGTGCAGTAACCGTGAGCATGGTGGCCATTGCCTAGATGAAGGAGCATAAAATGGCTCTACATTTGCTATTTTTCGATGACAATTACTTCGAGGATCACCTAGAAAAGAATACCACAAGAGCCAGTGCTAGTGGCAAGGAGGATAACGTGGTGGAAAATTCCAAGGAAGTATTCAAGGAAACTCTTAAGGATGTCGAAAAGGACGACACCAAGGGTTCTGCAAATGTGTAATACCCTTGTAGAGTAGCAGTTGTCTCTGGGTTTTATCTAGTTGGAATGTTTTGTTTCCTGTTTCGTCCTTTTGGAATGTTTTTGTTTTATCTGAAAGTCTTAGACTTTGTTTGGTTGTCATTATATATTTGTGGATGTTGCATCCTTTAATTATGCTTTTGTACTAAGGTGTTAGGGTGCCTTTCAAATGCCCTCATCAATACAATTTTGTTAACTTACCAAAAAAAGTTAATAAGGAAGTCCAAAAAGCCTAATCCAGACCAAAAGCCTTTTAAAAATATTTGTCTCCATCGAAAAATTCTCACTCTATGGTCTTAAATATAATGCATCTTTACCCCTACACCAAGGGACTCCATCCATTATTTTATCCCTTATTTATGAACTGGAGAAGATAACGAGTAAAAGTCCTTTCGAAAGAAAAGCCATGGAGTAATTTGAATTCAATCCCCATTTTCACTTTATCCAATTTTGAGTCTTAGAAAAACTTGGCCAATATCCATGGAATTTACATATTAACCCTCTTGTTTTAAGAACCATTATATCATGCTCAATCATCTCATCCTTGAAAATCACTTATAGTGTAACATCTTTACTTGGATAGGGTTTGGTATAGATTTGCTCTTCCTCTTATTGCTAACTAGGACATCCATACTTTTAATTGAGACATCTTTACTTTTAGTAAGGACTTTCAAAAATGACTTTCTTACCATGTTATCTAGATTTTCTTCACATAAATCTTTTAATTTTTAAATTTCTTCGTAGATTTTGAACAAGAAGTGACACTTGTTTTCTGATTGCACCTTGCTTTCTATTTAAGGATGAAGATAAAAAATGTATTAACTTAATGGATTGATTTTTTTTAACTTTAAAAAAAGAAACCTAAATTTAAATCTTACCAAATAAGATGTGAAATAGCTAAACTTCTACAATATCACTATATAATAATAATATAATATAAACAAAATAGATTTCAATTCCACATAATTAATTAAGTGATAATAATATAATATAATATAATAAGCCTGGAGGATTCCGACAGAGAATAGGAAATGGGCAAGCAACAGGTTTCACAAGTGCAAAGTTCCAAACTTCAATTTTCTATCAATGTAAGTAATGTTTACAGTTATGTTTAGGTATGGGTGTGCCTTGTTAGTAAGGTGTTGTAGGGGATTCAACACAAGTTCTGGTAAGAAAATTTCAAGGATGACTAGGATCTACAATCTCAGCAGAAGGCTTGATATTGTAATAGGTTTTGAGTTAACCTGCAAAACCCAGTAATTAATAGACTTTTATTTACAAAAAAATAATAAACAAAATACATTTCAATTCCATATAAATAATTAAAAAACTTGATAGAGTGCAAACCACCATTAACTACCATTCCCATGATGCAGGAAGCATTTATACCTATAACACGGAGATTCAGTTACTTGTATGTTAAACTCAAGCAAACAAAATTTACACAATGAGTGAGAATGTGAGTTAAATTTTTTAACTTTTTTAGATTAATGTTGAAAAAAGTTGTTCAACTTCATCTCATTTCCTAGTGGTTGCTTTAAAGAGTAGTCAAAAAGTTATTTCCCAAGGCATTATTAGGTCACTCCAAGGACCAAACTACATCATTAAAATTTAATTTTATTGGTAAAGTAACAAGGGTCATAAGGACCTTCGTTATCTTGTGGGGTTTGAAGTCCAAAAAAAAGTGCACATTCCACGGCAATACAAAAAGATGGAAAATAGCACCTATAGTTTCTTATTCATCATTATTGGATGTGAAAATGTCACCTAACAAGGTCTAGACAAACAAGTCCACATCCTTATGTCTATTTATTTTGCCTACCATGTGAAGGATTGATTTAGTATCTTTCATATCCATGTCATTAGGTTTTTTAAATTTTAAATTTTAATATATTTGTCTGTTGTATTTAGATAGCACAGGAAAGACAGGTTGGTTTCATATAAATAAATTAAAATGTAAAATAAAAGCAAATAATTTTCAACATCTATACATGTCAATATAATATATGATTTTATTTATTAATTTAAATTTTGAACTTTCCCTTTCTTGACCATTGAATCCAGTTAAATTATACCATAGATAAATTAATAATTATTTGTTAGTTTATTGGACTTGTTGAAGATTATACATACATGGATAATTATTTGCTAGTTGCCCATTAACTCGTATTCTTATTTGAGTCGTTGAAGATGGTTTCTCTAAGAGATTGCACCAAAGTGAATAGCACAAAAGCCAATTAAACTACCAACTCATACAAACTTTATTATATTTAAAAAAAATATATTTATTTATTTAAAAATAGTGTGGTTGTGATTAATACATATTTAACTGGAAAAAAATTATTTATTATAAAATATTAATTTGTATTAGTTTAATTTGATTAGATTCTTCGATTTTGATGAAGAAGACTAAAGTTCAAATCTTGTCAAAAATGATACATGCTTCAACAACTATCTTATTGTAATACTACTCTATAATGATGATGTGATACAATTGGATCCCTTTCAATACCATTAAAAAAATTAATACCATTTTATTGTATTATCATAATATTATCATAAAAATATTTTTTAAAATTAATTAATTAATTTATTATTATTATTTTTTATTTGGTTAGTGTGAGAAACCCCTACGACCAACGCACAGTCGAAGAGTCTCCTTCCAACCATGACCCCTCGTAAAACCGAGAGCTATGTTTATCAACAGGGAATTTTACACAACCACCACACACCCACCTCCTCACACACTCGCCCTTGCCACGGTTTGATATTTTTTATTTTTTAACCCGTAAGGATTAGGTGGATTGGTAAGTGTTACTGGGCACTTACCAAGAAGAGGTCTAGGTTTAAACCTTGGGGAAACCTATTGCAAAGGTAGTAGTTTGATCCGAATTCTTTGAGTGTGTGTCAAATTGATGACGATGGTATGAATCCCGAGCGCTCGGTGGTCTATTTCACGTCGGGTTATAAAACAACGAGGTGGAATATGTTTGGTTTGAACCTACGCTTGCACTTACTAAAAAATAGTGTGGTTGTAACCAACTCTCCTATCAAGCAAAAAAAATATTATAATAAAAAGTATATATTAAATTATTAAAAAATATTATATTTTATATTAAGATTTATAGAAAATTTTATAACTATATATTTTAAATATGTTTAAGAGGTTTGGGTAAATAGTAGAGAGAGGAGTTTCACCACTATGGAAAAACATTATATGAAAATCAAAGATGGTCATGGTCTAGTTAAAACACCAACTTAGATGTAAAATAGGAAGATGAAAGATACCAAAAGAGATATGAAAGGAAAATATATATGGTCATAGTCTAATTAAAAATTAATTTACACCAACTTAGATGTAAAATAGGAAGATGAAAGAGACCAAAAGAGATATGAAAGGAAAACATATAGTAGGGACAATTGAAATAAAGAATCATTTTATTTTGGTGTAAGGTATACGGAAATATTTGAGCTTGCTATGCAAACTTAGTGCAAGAATTGCTTGAAGAGGAGACTATAGATGTTGGAAATATGAGCAGGTTTTGTTGTCATTGATGTCAAGAAGTCAGCACCAGTAAGCATCAGTTTCAGTGAGCAACATCAGTTTCAGGTTTCGTAATCAAGTGCAAAAGAAAGTTTCCTTCCAGGTGGTCAGATGAGGTTTAAAGGGCAAAAGGAAGGCCCAAGAAAAATAATATTATAATAATTTATTATAATATTAAAGGTGCAAGAGATTTAATTAATTATAATAGTTTTATTATAATTTAATTTATAAATTAATTTAATTAACTTTTAAAGTTATTAAGTTAATTTTAAATTAATTATAATTTAATTATATATTAATTTATAGGTTAATTAAACTAACCCTAAGCATAGGGTTATAAAATTCATAATTCAAATTTTTGAATTATCGTCGACGTCATCGAAGGCATAGCCCAATGCATATAAAGGAGGGAAAGGCCTTGGTAAATATTTCATCCATGATCAAAGTTTAATGGTGTGTTTCGTGTGCAAAGCAAAGGATCGATCGCGTGTTTTTAAAGGCTTATAGAGGCAGCGAAAAGGACAAGGAGGAGAGGCTTTTGGTTTACATTCCAAGGTGCATTGTAGCGCAACCGACAGCAAGGGAAGGCACTAAGTCTTGGCCAACGGAAGGTGCAGGGATCGAATCCCATGGGCTTGAGTTTTTGTGAAGCGAGAATTATTTTGAGGTTTGTGCACCAGGAAGGAGACAAAGGGAAGGCATGAGCCTTCTCCTTTGTGTGGAGGCTCATAGCCCACGTGGTGGGCGCACACCTTGCTAAGGCGCCCGACTGTGGATAGGTTTCACGTTCGAAACCCACCAGGCACCTTTTGCGCTAGACCAAGGTATGTGCTAAGTCCAAAATTTGTGGAGACCCAAAAATTGTGGAAGCTCCGAATTTTGCGGAGATTAATTTTTAAAAAGGTTTTAAATTTAATTTTGCATGGTGTAAGGTTTTTGTGAGGGAGATAAAAGGTTTGGCATTTTTGTTAGGGTTTGATTTTTTTGAAGTGTGATGAGCTTGTTGAGAGGAGTAATAAGGTGTGCCTTAGGTGTTAGAAATATTTGTTGAATACAAAGTTAATAATTGTATTGAAAGGAGAAATAAGGTTGATTAAGTTGTGAGATTTTGACTTGATGAATTATTCTTGAAAGGATTTATTGAGAATAAATATTTGCTATCTAACCCTAGTATTGGCAAAAGGAAAGGTTGTGATTGAGATAGGTGTGTAAAGATAAATCATCTTCAAACAAGAGGTAAGGGCACATTTTTCCTTGAGAGTGATTGTTGGATGTTGTGAATGCTAAGTTGGAGAGAAAAGGGTTGTTTGATAAGCATTGTTGAGTTTGGTTTTTTTTTGAATGAAAGTTGATACTAGAAACCTTGTTTGATAAGCATTGTTGGAAATATTGAGTAAGCTTTCATATGCTTGAACTAGGGTTTGTGAAAGAACATGAGTATCATTGTTATGTGAAGTTGAGAACTATCTTGAACTAGAGTTTGTGAAATAACATGAGTATCATTGTTATGTGAAGTGTGAAAGATCATGAGTATCATTGTTATGTGAGATTGTTTGATAAGCATTGTTGGAAATAATTGAGTGAGTGATTCATATGCTTGGACTAGGGTTTGTAAGCAAGGAAGTATTTTATTGAGTGATTGATTGAGTGGAGTTGATTGAGCCTAGTCAAGTGGAAGTGTTGAAGTGATAGTTCTAATTCTATGAAATAAATTGTTCTATATTCTAAATTGATTTGAGAAAGAGGTTGAGTGTTTTGTGAGTGTGAAGCATATTGAGTCTCTAACAATTCTCTATATGTTTTTGTGGTAAAAGATTGAAAGTGATTGAGTTGAGTGTGAAGCATATTGAGTCTCTAACAATTCTCTATATGTTTCTGTGGTAAAAAGAGAGATTGAAAGTGATTGAGCATTGTTGTGAGTGTGAAGCATATTGAGTCTCTAACAATTCTCTATATGTTTTTGTGAGATTGGACAAGTTCTAGTGAGGACTTGTTGAGAGATTGGACAAGTTCTAGTGAGGACTTGTTGAGCAGATTTGAGGTAAGTCTTTGAGAAGACTTGTGGATAGATTGGTGAGAATTATTGAGAAGAGTTGAGAGATATTGGACAAGTTCTAGAGAGGACTTGTGGATAGATTAGTGTGAGCTTTTGTGGAACATTACAAAGAATTGAGACAAGTCTTTGAGAAGACTTGTGAGCAGATTTGATTGATTGATTTGTTCAAACCTTGAGTTAAGGTTTGGGGTAGATCTAGTAGAGTTGATTTGTGATTGATTCAAGATTTGTGTTAAGGCTTGAGGATAGAGATTGAGTAGATTTGTGCTAGATCGAAGGATTGTGTTTAGTGTAGATTTGAGGATAGAGTTTGGTGTAGATTTGAGGATAGGTTTGTGCTAGACTAGAGATAGATATTGAGTAGATTTGTGCTAGATCGAAGGACTATGTTTAGTGCAGATTTGAGATAGAGCTGAGAGTAATCTTTGGAGGTGATAGAGTATAGAGGATGATAGTCTCTAGTGGATAGAGGTCCATTAGCTAGGGTAGTGAGGATAGGTCTTTTGAGTGAGGATATGAGTCTTTAGTGGATAGATATCCATTAGCCAGTGTAGTGGAGGCAATAGTTCTTCTAGAAGATCACCATCCAGAGTAGAGGAGAAAGGAGTTCTCCTGTGGATAGAGATCCATGAACTAGCTGAGGAGATTGGTGTCTCCTATGGATAGAGATCCATGAACTTGATTAGGGGATTGGTGTCTCCTTTGGATAGAGGTCCATAAACATTGTAATAGGGAAAGGTTTCCCAAGAGATTTGTTGAGAAAATTTTAGTGAAATATTTTCTCCGTGGAGTAGCCCACATTGGGTGAACCACGTTAAATTGGTGTCTCTATTATGTGTGGTGATTTGTGCATTGCTTTGATTACTACTATTGATATTGCTATTGATACATTGCATAATATTGATTGGGAAAGAAAAAGTAAAAAGTGGTCTTATACTGTTCACCCCCTCTCAGTATAAGCTTGTGTTCTTCAATTGGTATCAGAGCGGGTTCCTTCGGAAGAGTTTAACAGCTTGAAGGAAAAGCTTACAAGAACACAAATGGATTCTAAGAGTGGATCCTCAGATAATTCAGCACCAGTGTTTGATGGAAGTGATTATGTATTTTGGAGTATGAGAATGAAGATTCACCTGATGGCACTTGGCAATGAAATATGGGAAGTAATTGAAAATGGATACACACCACCAACTACTCCACCTACATATAAATATGGTAAGCTTCTACATCATTACAATTCAAGAGCAATGAATGCAATTTTGAGAGGTTTGCATAGAACAGAGTTTGTTAAGGTTATGCATTGCAAATCAGCAAAAGAAATTTGGGATAAGTTGCAAGGCATATATGAAGGAGATAAAAAGGTCAAAAAGGTAAAGTTACAAAATCTCAAGGGACAATTTGAAGATCTAAAAATGAAGGATGAGGAAAACATTAGTGCTTATCTACTTCATGTAGATGAGGTTGTTAACTCCATGCAAGGACTTGGACTTGAGGTTCAAGAATCTGATGTTTGTGATAAGATCTTAAGATCTCTCCCAAAAAGGTTTAGTGAAAATATTTCAGCTATAGAGGAATCAAAATATGGTGATATTTTGACAAGGGATGAATTACTTGGCATTCTTACAACTTTTGAGATGAGAACAAAAGAGGAACCTAATCTCCGAAAAGAAGCAACCTTCAAAGCCACTAAGAAGACAAAGGGTAAGAAGTCAGATTCAAGCAATGAGTCATCCAGTGATGAAGAAGCAAATTATGGTAGAAGGAACAAGGATCCAAGAAGTTTTAAAGATACGAAATCTATTAGATGTTTCAATTGTGGAAAGTATGGTCACTATGCAACTGATTGTCAAGAAGCTAGAAATAGCAATGATGAAGAAAAATAGGATCATAAAAATAGGGAATCAAAAAAATACAGGTACCAAAAGAAAAGTAGGGATGGACAAGGCAAGCAAGGAAAGAAGTTCTTTCAAAGATAGAAGAAGAGTTACTATGCAGACAAGGCAAGTAAGTACTCAAGTGATAGTGATAATAGTTCCTCAGATAATGATAAATATGAAGTTCTATTTCTGGAAAAAGAAAAGGAAATGGTTAGGAAAAGGTCACCAATAATCCTCAAGTGTTTTAGATGTGGTAACTTTGGTCATCTTGAAGATAGTTGTACAAAGAGTGGTTTCAATTTTAGTGATGATGAATATGAAGATACACTTGAAGGACCAAAAGAGAATCTTCTAATGGCATTAGAAGAAGAAGGAGGTGATCCTATAGAAGACAAGTCAGAAAAGAATGAAGATGTTTTCAAAGGTAAACAAATAGAGGAAGAATCAAAAATAGGAGAAGTTGATCTTGAAGGTGAACTTATTCATGCCCTTGATGCATTAAAGAAGGTAAGAAAGCAAAACTCTCAACTTAAGCTTCAGTTTCAAGAATGTGATGAAGAGAAAGGAAAGCTTATAGAGGATCTAAATAAGTCAATGGCTAAGACAAGGAAGTTCAAATATAAGTTAGAAGCAAAGGTCTTAGAATGTGAAAGGTTAGAACATGAAGTGGCTCTACTAAGGGAAGAAGTAAAAGAGTCTAAGGATAGGTTACATAGGTTTGGAAAGAGCTCAAAGATCATAGATAAGATGATCAAGGTACAAAGATGATCAACAAACAAAATAGGTCTTGGTTTTGAATAGGTACAAAAGAAACAAGGAGAGGAGTCAACCTCAAGTTTTGAAGAAGAAGAAACTTTAGAAGAAGAGAGTGTAAGAGAGAGTGAGACTTCTGAGGATGAGTTGGACAATAAAAAGTTCAACAAGGAAAGGAACAATGCACAAAAGAGGAACAGATGGAACAAGAACCAACATAGGGTAAAAGAGACTAAGAGACCAATGAGGTCAAGGCAAGGTAGTTTCAATGGATGATGCTTCTCATGTCATAGGTTTGGGCACAAGGCTTCACAGTGCAGGACACATGAAAGACATGAATATGGAAAATTTAGAAACAAGCAACTTTTTCAAGGGTATTGCTACTCTTGTAATCAGTTTGGTCACAAGGCAATGAATTGCAGGGTTCATGATAGGAATAGATATGGCTTCACCAGAAGAAATCCCAAGATATTTGCACCTCCAAGGAATAATAACATTAAGTGTTATAAGTGCAATAATGATGGACATACAACAAAGTGGTGTAGAGCAAAAATTCTAGAGACAAGCAGGAACATGAATAGTTAGAGGAATCAGAAGGACCAGATGAGAAGGAAAGTGGACAAAGGTAAAGATCAGTGCATGTTGGGAGTAGAAATACTCCCACCCTAGAATTAACCACCTCAAGAGGAGGTGGGGGAGGGGCTAAGCTAAGAGACTCATTCTTAGCCCCGAGCCCCAAAGGTGACCCTTTGCCATTGATGTCAAAGGGGGAGAGATTTGAGTAAGGGGGAGAGATTTGATTTAAGGGGAGAGCATTGAGTCAGGGGAGCAGTTTCCCAGGGGAGCATAACAAAAAAGGTTAAGGAAATGGTAAAAGGTAATTGGGTTGCCATCAATGACAAAGGGGGAGATTGTTGGAAATATGAGCAGGTTTTGTTGTCATTGATGTCAAGAAGTCAGCACCAGTAAGCGTCAGTTTTAGTGAGCAACATCAGTTTCAGGTTCCGTAATCAAGTGCAAAAGAAAGTTTCCTTCCAGGTGGTCAGATGAGGTTTAAAGGGCAAAAGGAAGGCCCAAGAAAAATAATATTATAATAATTTATTATAATATTAAAGGTGCAAGATATTTAATTAATTATAAATTAATTATAATAGTTTTATTATAATTTAATTTATAAATTAATTTAATTAACTTTTAAAGTTATTAAGTTAATTTTAAATTAATTATAATTTAATTATATATTAATTTATAGGTTAATTAAACTAACCCTAAGCATAGGGTTATAAAATTCATAATTTAAATTTTTGAATTATCATCGACATCATCGAAGGCATAGCCCAATGCATATAAAGGAGGGAAAGGCCTTGGTAAATATTTCATCCATGATCAAAGTTTAATGGTGTGTTTTGTGTGCAAAGCAAAGGATCGATCATGTGTTTTTAAAGGCTTATAGAGGCAACGAAAAGGACAAGGAGGAGAGGCTTTTGGTTTACATTCCAAGGTGCGTTATAGCGCAACCGATAGCAAGGGAAGGCACTAAGTCTTGGCCAGCGAAAGGTGCAGGGATCGAATCCTACGGGCTTGAGTTTTTGCGAAGTGAGAATTATTTTGAGGTTTGCATGCCAGGAAGGAGACAAAGGGAAGGTGTGAGCCTTCTCCTTTGTGTGGAGGCTCGTAGCCCACATGGTGGGTGCACACCTTGCTAAGGCACCCGATTGTGGATAGGTTTCACGTTCAAAACCCATCAAGCACCTTTTGCGCTAGACCAAGGTATGTGCTAAGTCTGAAATTTGCGGAGACTCAAAAATTAGGGAAGCTTCAAATTTTGTGGAGATTAATTTTAAAAAGGTTTTAAATTTAATTTTGCATGGTGTAAGGTTTTTGTGAGGGAGATAAAAGGTTTGGCATTTTTGTTAGGGTTTGATTTTTTAAAGTGTGATGAGCTTGTTGAGAGGAGTAATAAGGTGTGCCTTAGGTGTTAGAAATATTTGTTGAATACAAAGTTAATAATTGTATTGAAAGGAGAAATAAGGTTGATTAAGTTGTGAGATTTTGACTTGATGAATTATTCTTGAAAGGATTTATTGAGAACAAATATTTGCTATCTAACCCTAGTATTGGCAAAAGGAAAGGTTGTGATTGAGACAGGTGTGTAAAGACAAATCATCTTCAAACAAGAGGTAAGGGCACATTTTTCCTTGAGAGTGATTGTTGGATGTTATGAATGCTAAGTTGGAGAGAAAAGGGTTGTTTGATAAGCATTGTTGAGTTTGATTGTTAAAGGTTTTTCTGAGTGAAAGTTGATGATAAAAACCTTGTTTGATAAGCATTGTTGGAAATATTGAGTAAGCTTTCATATGCTTGAACTAGGGTTTGTGAAAGAACATGAGTATCATTGTTATGTGAAGTTGAGAACTATCTTGAACTAGGTATTTGATAAGCATTGTTGGAAATAATTGAGTGAGTGATTCATATGCTTGGACTAGGGTTTGTAAGCAAGGAAGTATTTTATTGAGTGATTGATTGAGTGGAGTTGATTGAGCCTAGTCAAGTGGAAGTGTTGAAGTGATAGTTCTAATTCTGTGAAATAAATTGTTCTATATCCTAAATTGATTTGAGAAAGAGGTTGAGTGTTTGTGAGTGTGAAGCATATTGAGTCTCTAACAATTCTCTATATGTTTTTGTGGTAAAGTGATTGACTGTTGTGAGTGTGAAACATATTGAGTCTCTAACAATTCTCTATAGTTTTTGATAAAAGAAGTGAAAGTGATTGAGCATTTGAGTGTGAAGCATATTGAGTCTCTAACAATTCTCTATATGTTTCTGTGAGATTGGACAAGTTCTAGTGAGGACTTGTTGAGCAGATTGGACAAGTTCTAGTGAGGACTTGTTGAGTAGATTGGACAAGTTCTAGTGAGGACTTGTTGAGCAGATTTGAGGTAAGTCTTTGTGAAGACTTGTGGATAGATTGGGTGAGTTTGAAGTGAAGATTGAGTAGATTGGACAAGTTCTAGAGAGGACTTGTGGATAGATTAGTGTGAGATTTTGTGGAAGCTTACAAGGTAGATTTGAGATAAGTCTTTGAGAAGACTTGTGAGTATAGTTGATTGATTGATTTGTTCAAACCTTGAGTTAAGGTTTGGGGTAGATCTAGTAGAGTTGATTTGTGATTGAGTCAAGCTTTATGTTAAGGCTTGAGGATAGATATTGAGTAGATTTGTGCTAGATCGAAGGACTATGTTTAGTGTAGATTTGAGGATAGAGTTTGGTGCAGATTTGAGGATAGGTTTGTGCCAGACTAGAGATAAAGATTGAGCAGATTTGTGCTAGATCGAAGGACTATGTTTAGTGCAGATTTGAGACAGAGTTGAGAGTAAGATTTGGAGGTGATAGAGTATAGAGGATGACAGTCTCTAGTGGATAGAGGTCCATTAGCTAGGGTAGTGAGGATAGGTCTTCTGAGTGAGGACATGAGTCTTTAGTGGATAGAGATCCATTAGCTAGTGTAGTGGAGGCAGTAGTTCTTCTAGAAGATCACCAGCCAGAGCAGAGGAGAAAGGAGTTCTCCTGTGGATAGAGATCCATGAACCAACTGAGGAGATTGGTGTCTCCTGTGGATAGAGATCCACGAACTTGATTAGGGGATTGGTGTCTCCTTTGGATAGAGGTCCATAAACATTGTAATAGGGAAAGGTTTCCCAAGAGATTTGTTGAGAAAATTTTAGTGAAATATTTTCTCCGTGGAGTAGCCCACATTGGGTGAACCACGTTAAATTGGTGTCTCTATTGTGTGTGGTGATTTGTGCATTGCTTTGATTACTGTTGTTGATATTGCTATTGATACATTGCATAATATTGATTGGGAAAGAAAAAGTAAAAAGTGGTCTTATACTGTTCACCCCCCTCTCAGTATAAGCTTGTGTTCTTCATAAAGAAAATAAGAGGTTTCATCACTAAAAGTAGCAAAAAATCAATGTTATAAAAACAAAAATAATTGGGTTAGATTTTGGGTTGGTAATTATATCTCTTTGTAAACATGTTCTATTGGATGCTTTTGTCCCCATTGATGTTAAAAAAACTTCTATTTTATTATATGCTACCATAAGTTAAGATTTCAATCTTATAAATGAATTTAAACATAGTCTATTAGGTTTGAGATAAATGCGGGAAGCAATAAATTTCATGTTATACATTGAAATTTCAATATTATAAGTTAAACCTTAACATTAATTCATCAAGTCTAATTCCAAGGATTGAAATCGATTGTCTCTTACAAGAAATATTAGATTCAAATGTCAAAGATTTTTTTTAAATATTTATAAGATATTAATGCTTAATCCCATACACTAAATTTTCAATCTTACAAGTGAAGCTATCATGTTTTTACACCTTGGTTTCAAATGGTGTATTCTTTGGATCTATGATTATGATTTTATGACCCAAAAAATAAAGAAAATCAATTGTTGGATCCAAAGGGAAAGTTATTTCATTTCACCCACTATAAATGCCCATCTCATATCCTCATTTCACACTCAAATTATAACAAAACATCCAAAAAATACTTTATGCTTTTGCTACTACTATTAGGTCTTTTCCTTTGTTACTAATACAACAAAATATTTTGGTCTCTCTCTCTCTCTTGTTATTGTAGGTACAAACAAAGCCATTGACTGCTAGTTCTTGCCTTCCATAGAGCAGGATGGATTTCTCTACCAATATTTACAACCAAAGATCACTGATTTCTTCCCAAGGACTAGTTTCCAAGGTAAAGTCAAACCCTCTATGAGTATCCAAAGTGTGATATCTCCTTATTTACTCTAGTGATATTGCAAGCAAGTTAGAATAGGAGCGAGGATTCTATTATGTTTATTATGAGATAATTTGGTCCTTGATACCCTAGGTTTCAAGTAATATGTTTTATTGTATTAGGATTAGCCCTAGCAATTGCATTTTGCATATAATCTTAGTGTAGTTAATTCTTGATTGCTCTATTTTTTTTTTTAATAGGTTATATGTGGCTTCTATTGGGGGCCACTCCCATCAAAATACCAGAATATTACATTTGTTGTAGCAAACATTTTTATCACTATTTTTTCTTTTCTTTTTCTCTTAAATATATTCTTCAACTTTCTCAAAGTGCTATGTTTCCACAATCAACTCCTTGACATCATTTTGATTAAGACATAAAATCTCACTTGGCCAGTTGTCTTCTAAAATTTGAATTTCATGGGGATGTAGATCAACACCATAATTCGCTAATTTATCTGCTACTCGATTTCCTTCTCTATAAATATGCTCACATTGCCAGGAGATTGCCTCTAGTAATAGATGATGAACATCAACAATAATATTATTTTTTATCCAGTATCCACATCCATTTTTGTTAATAGCATTGATGATAATTTGTGAGTCCCCCTCAATTGAAATATATTTCCATCCTTTTTCTGCTGCAATTTTAATCCCAGTAAGAAGTGCCTAGCCTCTGCATAGTTGTTAGTTGAAGTTCCATATGATTTTGAATAAGTGAGGAGAATTTTGCCTTCACTATTTCTAAAAACACCACCTCCACCAGCTTTTCCTGGATTTCCTTTAGAAGCACCATCAAAATTAATTTTGATAAACCCAATTTCTGGATATTTCCATTTTACCATAGATCGAAGTAGATCCTTTGTTTTAATTCCGTTGTCGCAGATGACTCTTCCATGTATGTTCAAATCCTATAGCCAAATTATTAGCACTTCTTTTTCTGCAATTGAGACTTCCCATGATGAGCACCATATTTGTAGATATTCTACAAGAGAGGCACTGATACGGTTCCAAACTTGGGCATGATTTTGATATTTATTATTAAAAATTCTATTATTCCTTTCAAGCCATAAATTCCAACAAATAATGGTAGGGCCAATCCTCCAAAGAATACATAATGCTTTAGCTTTGAAATAATTTATCCAACATTTTATCAACTCTTTCAATGTTGATGGAGATACCCAATATAATTTCATATTTTTTAAAAAGTAACCCCAAATGGTGTGAGCAAATGGACAATGAAGGAGTAAATGGTCTGATGTTTCTAAATCCTTCTCACACAAGGCACATCTGAAGGGTCCATAATATCCTCTTCTTTGTAGACTCTCTCCTAAAAGAATCTTACTTTGAACTGCTAACCAAAGAAATGTTGAGGCCTTAGGGAGAGCCTCTAATGACCAAACATTCTTCCAAGGAAAATATTTGGGAGAAGGAAATTTTGATTGTTCTAAATTCTCATATCCCAACTTTACTGAGTATCCACCATCCTTTGATAAGTTCCAAACCAACTCATATTTTCGTGTAAAAATTGGCAAATAAAACTCTAGAAGCATATTTTGAAGTTCATCTGCAATTTGTTTTTGTTCCTCTCCTTCAACTAGGTCACTAAAAGAAATCCATGATCTGGAGTTTTTGTTCATAATAATATAATATTTGACCTTTGGACCTTTACATGCTAGGCACACTTGAGCCAATGGTTTCCATTTTGAGTCTGAGATGAGAGGATAAGGCTTCAACCAAGCATCAGACCAAAAATTTGCATAACTCCCCTCATTGACTGACCATCTAATATGTTTCTTTATCAATTGCAAACTCTCTGATATGAAGTTCCATGTTGATGATCCTTTGGGTAGAGTTCTTTTTCTAAACAATTTCATTGCATCAAGAGAACCTATATATTTTTGAAGTAATATTTTTACCCAATTCTTTCCTTGATCTCTGAATAATCTCCACCCAAGCTTTGCTCCTAATGCCAAATTCATAAGTTTGCAATTCCAAGCCTGCTCCTCCAATATTCTTTCCTCTGCAAACCCTTTCCCACTTACAAAGAGGAAACCTAAATTTTTCCTCACAACCTTTCCATAGAAATTCTCTTTGAATTTTATCAATTTCTGATGCAATACCTATTGGCAGTCTTGAAACTGACATCATATAAATAGGAATGGATTGCAAAGTAGTCTTTATGAGTTGTAGCCTTCCTGCCATGGTTAAGAACTTACCTTTCCAACTTGCCAAGCAAGCTTTCATTCTATCCAAAAAAGATATCCAAAGCTCCTTTTTATTTCCTTTATCAGACAAAGGAATACCCAGGTAGATTGATGGAAAATTTTCAATTTTAAACCCCAAAATATTCACAATAATTTGTTGTAAATCTAGGGCAGTATTAATGAAAAAATCCTGGATTTTGAAGTATTTACCAACTGTCCAGTAGCCTTCTCATAACATGACAATATTGATTTAAACTCCATGGCCTCACTGACTGAGGGATGACCCAAAAGAAAAGTATCATCAACAAATTGGAGATGAGATTCAAAGGGACCATTTTTTGCAACTTGAATACCCTTGATTTTTCCTTCCATTTTTGCCTTTGAAAATACTCTCCCTAATGCTTCTGCCAAAATAATGAATAGATAAGGAGAAAGAGGATCACCTTGATGAAGTCCACAAGATGACTTGAAGTACCCAACAGGAGAACCATTGATCAAAACAGAAAATTTTGTAGTGCTATAACAACATTTAATCCACTCACACCAACTATAATCAAAGCCAAAATTTTTGAGAATAGCATGTAAAAAATTCCAAGAAACCCTATCATATGCTTTGTTCATATCTAATTTCAAAAGCATACCTGGTTTTTTCATGGAATGAAGAGAATGTATGGCCTCTTGTGCAATAATTATACCATCAAGAATTTCTTTACCCTGAATAAAGCCACCTTGTTCCTCTGAGATAATACACCCTAGAATGCCCTTCAACCTGTTTGCCATAATTTTTGAAATGATCTTGTAAATCATATTACAAAGGCTTATTAGATAAAAATTATCAAAATATTTTGTGTCACCCTTCTTGGGAACCAAGGTAATAAAAGTAGCATTGATCTCACTTATTATAGCCTTCCTTTTTTGGGCCTCTTCCACTGCATCTAACATATCACTCTTCAATAAATCCCAAAAATTTTGAAAGAAAATTGTAGGAAATCCATCGGGGCCATGTGCCTTGTTAGGATGGAAAGAGAAAACTGCTTCATGGAGCTCCTCCATAGATATCTTCTTCCTCAAGCTTTCATTTTGTCTCTGAGTGATAATTGATGGAATATTTTGCAAAATTTTTTCTTGTGCCTCCTTATCTTGCCTAGAATATGACAAAATATTTTTGAAATAATTTATTGCTTCCTTCCTTATATATTATTCATCTTCAATATTTATTCCATCCGAGTTATAATATTTTTGATATGACAAACATAATTTTTTTTGTTGTAGCATGAAAAAAAATTGCATTTCTATCTTCTTCCTTGAGCCATTTCTCTCTAGATTTTTTTTTGGTAGGTAAAAGAGATTTTATTTACAGTACGGGTTGAAGGGTCCCAACCCTATTATAGTGGGCATACTTAGTGCCATCAGTACAAAGCTGGAAAGAACAAAAAAAAACCATCTTGGGGCTTAACCCCCTACTACCTTGGTCCTCCAAATCCAGGACCAGAAAAACCATAACTAGGAAAATTCCACTACAATCACAGGCAGTCCAATTGCCTAAAGACAAATTCCCGGGGCTACTGGGAATACTTGTTCCCTTCCTACTGTGCTTTATCATTTGGAACTTTTGGAGGGGTTTTTTTCCCCTTTGCCTTGTTGCGTGGGCGGTTTAGGCTTTCTGCTTTCTTCCTTGATGACATTTCCAATTTCTTAAAATAGTGTTTTTGGTGTGCCATTGGATATGTCCTCGGTAGTGTTTCGGCTTATCTGTTCTATGCCAGAGGTCCTGCCCTTCTTCCTTTCACCTCCTAATTCAATCTAGGATTTTTTGAAGCTTCGAGTCTATCTTGGGCTCCAGGGTTCAGGGGAGTCTTGGGAAGCATCATCATTATCAGAAACTACATTATGGGTTTTAACCTCTCTAGTGTGGGTTGTAGCCGAAGAAGCGAGGGATTCATTCCAAGAAATAAGGGTCATTGGGGATGGGGGGTGGGGGACCGAGGGGGTCTGGGTGATGTGCTTAGGGAAACGGTCCTATTGGGATGGGGAGGCAATGGCCGTAGAGGAGGTGGGAGAAGGGAGTTTACCTAGGGAGAGCTGGCACTAGGGCACGATTGGGGGACAAGGTTTGGAATAGAGAAGACCTTGACAGGGAGTTCTCCTTCCTCAAGCATCTCAATGGGACCATAATTGTGAAGTAAATTGAATTTTTTAGAGATAGAGAATAGACTACTTGCCTTTTGTGCATCTTCGAGTGGCGGTGGTTGGGTCTGTTACTTGCTCTTGAGGTTTAGGCTCTATCCTATTCTAGGGTTAGTCTTCTAGATGTCAACTTGGCCTGGGTGAACCACAGTCTATTGATTAGACTTCATGCCTCCACGGTTTGGGCACTGGGATGGGAGATACCCTTGGGTTTGGAACTCTGAGAAAAACATAGCTTTATTCTCGAATTCCTATGGTTATATCCATATATAAGCTCCATAGATTAGGTTAAGATGATCTAGAAGCTATGATTCTAGATTTACATTGATGCAAATTCAAGCTTGGGTGAGGCGGGTCCTGGCATGAGTAGTTGGATCGATGGCGACTAATTCCTTGATTGCACGGGCTATTCCTTAGAGCATGTCTTTGTAGAAGAAGTGTACGAGGATATTTGGGAGCCAGACCTATATGGGAGCATAGTTAATGCTCTAAATATCTAGGTCAAACTCATGTTCCCATCTTCTGAGGAAAAGACTTTTCCTTCCAAAAAACCATGGACCCCCTGACAGAATGCGCTCTACATCCTTCTGCGTGTTGAGATGGATCATAAAAAACTCCCTAGACATTGAGGACAACTCCAAAATTTCTAGGATTTTACATTTGGTTGCCACCCAACGGTGGATTGAGTCCATGTTCGAGCATCCTCCAACAAAATTTCCTACCAAGGAGAAAGAATCTCGGGTGGCATACCCATCCATGAGATGTTTAGGGCATAGAACATCGCATCCCTGAGTTACGAAGTCATTTGGTGCGACTATAGACTATCGAGGTTTGCCTTGGAGGAGCTCTATGTAGGATATTTGGCTGCATTTTTCTCGTTGTCGCCTAGTTTGTCTGGGGGATCTTTCCCCTTGATGTTCCCATTTTGGTTATTTCCTAACTCAACGGATGGTTTATCCATTGCTTCATTCAACGTCGACTGGAGGGTGGTTTTACCACATGATTGTGCACCGCCCCCCGATTGTATGGTTCCTTCTTTCTACTTTTTGCCTACTTCTATCTTACTACAGAAAGTTCGCTCGTCATTGCTCCTAAAAATACTCGCCTCATCGCAGAAAAAAACTTCACCTCTTCTCTCTAGATTTTTGAAACCAATATGACTCCTCCATTTTCAATGCATTATGATAATAAAAAAGTAATTGTATTTCTTTCACATAAGAATCATGGTCTATTCCATTAATTTCTACTATTTCTTGTAAATTTTGGAGTTTGGATTCAATTTTTTTCTTTAAAAATGTTACCAAAAGATTTGAAATTCCATATCTTCATTTTCTACTTTACATGTTTCAACTTTTGAACAAACTTGTACATACACGATCCTTCAAATTTTGATTCATCCCACCATAACATAGCCATATGGAAAAAATTAGGGTCTTGGAGCCACATAGACTGGAAGGAAAATGGATTTGGATGACCATTATTAGGTGAATCACAAGTCAAAAGAATGGGTTTGTGATCTGATCATGTTTGCTATAAAATATTCGAAGAGATTGTATACTTTCTTTGCAACCAATTATTGGATAACAAGATTCTATCCAGTCTTTCTGCTATAAATTTTTTTCCAATGCGTCTGTTATCCCATGTGTATTGAAAGCTTAAGGGACTAACATCCCAAAGTTCATTTGAATTAACAAATGAAGAAAAATATTGCATTAATTTAGACCATCTTAGAATGCCACCCTTCTTTTCTAAAGGATATATAACAATATTAAAATCACCCCCAAGAATTCATAGATCATAATGAATCATCATTGTATTTGACAAAAATATACTAAGGTCCTTCTAACATATTTCATGTGGAGTAACTATAGTTGGAGCATATACATTTATAACCCCAAATTTGATGTTTTCCTCTTTCCTGCAAAATAATCCAACAACCCAATTACTTTTTGCTTCTAATAGTTATCCATCCCATTTGCATTTGTTCCATATTATTGCAATACCGCCTTAAGCTCCTATAGAAGAAACTGCTAAACAATCACCTATCTTCCAAATATTCTTAAAAGCCTCCTTACATTCCTCACTACTTAATTTTATTTCTTTTATTAAAATAAACTCAAGGCTATAACAACCTATTAATTCCTTAATAACTCTTTTTTTAGGGGTTTTATTCATACCCCTAATATTCTATGATGTCATTTTCATCATAAATACTTTTTATTTTTGTTAGTGGGCTTAGCCCCACTTCTTATTAACACCTGTGATATTTTTGTCTGGCTTCCCAAATAAATATTCTTCTGAGTTTCTTTTTCTCTTAGATCATGGTTTGATGGCCTTCCTCTCTTTATTCCATTATTACCAACACTCTCATATTCTTCAAACTCTTCCATTTTTTAATATTGTTCAAAATGAGACTTATCTTCTAAAGGTTTATGTTGCCTTAAAGAGCCGAAAGTGCAAGGAATAGCCTCATTAGCATTTTCTTCTTTATGTTGCCATAAAAACTCTAAACTGCAAAGATGATCCTTCATAGTCATCACTTTATTATGTTGACTTGAAAACCCTAAATTTCCTTAGATATCCTCCATAATATTTTCTTTAATATACTGCTCTTGAAAACCTAAAGTGCAAGGAACACACTCCATACTAATTTCATTTTTATTGGAAGGAGAAGATTTTAAGTTACTTGAGGATAGTAAAGGTGATTTACCTGGAGTAAGCTTGACCTCTTTATCCTTATTTGATTTAAGATTCATCTCCCCATTTTTCTTTGTATTAAAATTTGCCTTCCCCTCTTCCTTCACACCTTGAGCTCCTATATTTGAACTTGTGCAATGTACTTCCTCATCTTCCATACCATTTTTTTTCTTCTAATGGATGATTCGAGTGAACTGTAATTGCCTTTTCCATTTGATGATGTAGAGGGATTTTTCTTGCCACTTTATTAGGAGTGGAAAATCCTTGATTTGACCTAGATTCTCCTGTGATATGGTCTACTTGTTTCAAATTGAAATTACCCTCATGCCCAAAAAATTCCATCTCTTCCTCTATTTTTACTTTGCAGTCTTTTGCCATGTGCCCAGTTTCATGATATTTGTGACATCATAATGTAATGTTTTCATAATCCACCTATTGATCTCATTCTCTTGATTTAGTTTTAATCCTAATTGATTATGGTAAAGGTTTAGTAATATCCATGGAAAAACATATTCGAGTGTATACAACATGTCTTATCTCCTTAGTAGATGGTTCCTCTTGATGAATTCACCTAGAGTATTACCAATACTCTTAAAAACTTCCATATTGATGAGTTGATAAGGAAGTCTAAAAATCCTAATCCATACCGGAAGCATTTTAATAGTTTTTGTGTCCACAAAAAAATTCTCACTCCAAGGTCTTAAGTATAATGCATATTTACCCCTAAACCATGGGCCTCCATCCATTATTTTATCCCTTATTTCTAAACTAGATAAAATAATGAGGAAAAATCCTTTCGAAAGAAAAGTCATGGAGTAATTTGAATTCAATCCCCACTTCCACTTAATCCAATTTTGAATCTCAGAAAAACCTGACCAGTATCCATGAAACTTACAAATTAACCCTTTGGTTTTAAGAATCATTATATCATGCTCAATCATCTCATCTTTGATAATCACTTTTGGTGTAGAATCTGCTACTCGAGATTGGGTTTTCCATAGATTCTCTCTTACCCTTATTGCTAGCTAGGGCATCCAAAATTCCAACTTGGCCATTCATAATTTAAGTAAGGACTTTCAAAAATGACTTTATTTCCATGTTACCTAGGTTTTTTTCAAATGAATCTTCTAAATTTTCCTGAGATCTGGAACAAGAAGTGATTAGTCACACTTTTATTTTTATTGTTTGCTTTCCTGTTCACACTTCCTCCTCACTTTTAGATTACACTCACACTTGCTTTTGGATGCACTCACTCCCAGTTGCACACTCGATACCGAATGCACTCACACCTGGTGTGTACTCACACTCTTGTTTCTAGCTATATTCACTCTTGGATTATGATCGTACTTGCTTGTGGTTGCATTCACTCCTAACTTATGCTTGCACCTACTTTCGGTTGCCCTCACTCCTAGCTTGTGCTCCCACTTGCTTTCAGTTGCATTTACTCCTGGATGCACTCACTCCTAGTTGCCATCCCTGATTGCACTCGCACTTGCTGCTACAATTACTCCTGGATCACCCTTGATTGCTCTACTTTATTTATGCTTGGATTAAGATAAATTTTAGCTGTAATTATGAATTTACTATTATATTTTTGGAGTTTAAGCATATTTTTTTTATATTGTATTTTTTTGGCTAGATAATAAGGGATTGTACTCGGGTCCCCCACCCTTGAAAAATTATAACTCTCTTCTTTAGATCTTGAGATTTTACAAATAGATACACTTCTCATCTCAATTTAGATGCTATAACTAGAAACCTACATCAATTTACATAAAATATTTAAATTCTTGATTTTCATTTTTGGATATTTTCAATTTTATGTATGAATACAAATATTCCAGAATTCAACATCCTTCTTGATATTTTTCTATAGCAGCCTTCACAATACCAAAACTTCACCTCTACTATCTATGCATTGCATATTAGTAGAGTAATATTTCTAAAACACCGCACTATCATAGCTTGCTTTACCAAATCCGGATTGCTAGTTTTCTTCTTGAAACACAAGTGCAACCACAAAAATTATAGTAAATAGTTTATATGAAAACACATTATTATTAAAAAATAAAGTAGATATTACCAATGTAAAACATTAAAGTAAATCTTAATCATTATTTTATTCAAAAAATCAACGTTTTCTTGTCAACTTTAGCTAAACTTACTAATTCCTCTAACCATGGAAAGGAGAATTTAACTTCATGATCCTCAATCAAAACCCCTCTATTGGCTAGTATATCTACACATTTGTTTCCTTCCCTTAATATATATGTAAACCTAATTTCTTCAAACTTTTTAGCAAGATCTTAAATATCCACAATTATCTCTTGTATGTTCCATGGAGCCTTTTGTTAGAAATAGAGTCTATTCCATCATTTGGGTTATGTAAATGTATCTTCCAAGGTACATACTTAGATTACTTTAGGGGCAAGTTATCTAGTTACTTCATGCAATGTAATAAGTGCACAAGTGTCAATGTGCAAGTTGTACATGTGCAAGTTGTCCCTTGCACAACTAGATAGAGTGTTGGCCAAGTATCCTATTTTACCTATATAAGGATGGCCTCATAGATAGATAGATATAGAGTGATAGATAGAGTCATAGATAGAGAGTCAGGGGACATAGTGTAGCATAGTGTGTGACACCATCCATTGGTGATGGATGCAATGTAGTTCAGTAGCTTTATATTGGAGTGTTCATTTCCTCCATAGCTACATTGTAATATTTTATATTTTAGTCATTTAGCAGATTTACTTTCTTTCATATTATTCTGCATCTTGTGATTGCTATCTCTCCATGCTTGCTACATCAAAATCTAATAGTGGTATCAGAGCTATGGTAGATCTAGTTTGTGTAGGTCTATAGGAAAGCCACCATTATCATTGAGCCTAAGTATTTTGACAAACTGATGCACCGTTGGACCAACCACTATCAAAAGCCCTCAGAAGAATCTAGGTGGTAGAATAAGGGAGAGTCATGAGTGAGGATTGAAAGAAGTCTCAGTTCAAGGAAATACTGAGATTGCAATTGACCAGAGTCTTTCCACAAGAGTTTCAGGAAAAAACTCGTGAAGACCAGGACTTAGGATTCAAGCCACTGGATTGACAGATCATTCAGTGAGGATTATCCAGGATATCTAGAAATTTGCTAACTAGTGCCTAAAGTTTCTTTTGTTTGTAGAAAACTATTTCTCAGAGGATTGGGACTCCTCCTACGATAGAAAGCTAGGAGACTCCAACTTCATTTCCCGAAGGTCGGCATGCCCTCATAGTGCAGAGATTGGTTCTTTGTGCAAGAGAAGAATACTATGGAAGAAGACTTCTTGTGAAGAGTTGTGGTGAAGTCAGGAGACTAAAGATCTCCATTGTTGAATCAAAGAACTTCACAAGTTGAAGAATAGGCCATAAAATCCTTGACATAAAAAGGCCATAGAAGCCTTGGAGAAGAGGCCATAGGAGCCTTGAAGGAGAAGCCACAAAAGTCTTAATACCAAAAGGTCACAGGAGCCTTGGTACTAAAAAAGGCCATAGAAGCCTTGATACTGAAAAAGGCCATAGTAGCCTTGACATTGAAAAAGGCCATAGTAGCCTTGGTACTGAAAAAATGGCCATAGAAGCCTTGATCCTAAATTTGAAGAGAATATCTGATTCAAAAGTAGACTAAATATTTTAGTACTAATACTTTGTTGTAGGGAAAGAAGATTCAGTGAGTTGGGAAACTTCCTACAAGAAATTTAGGAAGGGTATCTTCTTCAGAATCAATTCAGCACCTAAAGCAAAATCAAAGAGATCAGGAGAAGATCTCATTGCATAACTTCCAGTCAAGGAAGGAGAAGGAGAATAAGGACTAGGTGAGTCCTGCTTGAATCCAAAAGTAGTAGAATCAGATATCTAGAGGAAGATCTCATCACCAACACTTCCAGGAGCAGAAGGTTGAAGAAAATGTCTCAAGGAAGACCATCAGAAGTTGATAGATCAGAGACCTTGAGAAGGTCTTATTGAGCATCCAAAAAAAGGCTAGGAGAGCCTTACTAAAGATATTCTCAAAGGAGAACTCATTGGAGAAATCCACTATCAAGGAGAAGCCTCTGATAGTGAAGGACTTGGGACAATTATCGCCATCTGATAACAAGCCCAAGAGAAGAAGAATTTGGCAAGGAGTGCCAAATTTGAGAAGAAGAATTTGGCAAGGAGTGCCAAATTTGAGAAGAAGAATTTGGCAAGGAGTGCCAAATATATGAAGAAGAATTTGGCAAGGAGTTCCAAATCTTAGAAGAAGATCCTGCTTGAAGTTAAAAATTGACAAGATGACTTGAAGATAGAAGAAGCTCACCAAATCTTGAAGATTTGAAGATTGCCTCTCACAGAAAGAAGGCATCGCTTCAGAGACAAAGACTTCTCCAAATATGCATCAAAAGGAGAAGAAAAAAATAGGAGAACAAGCCATCAAATCCTAGGCTCGTAAAAGAAAGGTCGAGACCATCATTTGGTGAAGAAGGAGCTATTCAAGATAGTCTACAAAGAGCTGCAAGGACATTCTCGTAGCAACAACTTGGTGATTCTAGACACCAAGATCTACATCCTCTACAGAAGCGATAAAAGAGCTACAAAAAAAGGTATGCAAATTTCTGGTGCAAATAGGTTTATTAATTCATCTACCTATTAGATTTGTTAGATGCACCTGCATTTGGATTAAAGTTGCAAATAGAAAATTGGATTACAATCTTCAAAAGTGCAAAAAGAAAAAGTTCTTTTTAAGGTTCATTTGCACTTTTATTAGGAGTTGATTAGATTTCAAAAATAGTTTCTATCAACTACCTATTATCTATTTTGGAAAAATAAAAAGAAGACTAAGCTCTACAATATTAGTTGTAGTGAAATTTCAGAATAACTCTTAAAGATTCATTTTAGGTTATTCTTGATTAGTTGTAGTAAATTCTTAGTGCATTAATTTGAGAGTTGATCAGAGTGATAAGGTGTAATCTTAGTGCATTAAAAGTGAAAAAAACTTGTACTATTACACTACTCTCAAAAGAAATTAGTTTTGTGTTCTTGAAGGGCACAAAATCTGATTTGTATCAAGTGTCTAAAGACACTATTGAAGCACAGAAATCTGCAACTCGTAGTGGCCTAAAGAAGCCACCCAAAAAGGTTAGAATCCTCCAAAACCTGGAGAAGAACATAACTAACCAAAAACAAAAATAGAAGCTTTAAAGGATGAGACTTGGTGAGTCTCAAATCCAAAAGCATTAAAGGATTGAATGCAAGAAAAGAATTGCAAAAAATAAAAAGCTTCTATCTACTATTATATAAGCTTGGAATTGTTATCTAAGTGTCCAAGCAAAAAGGGGGAAGGTGTCTACTTATAAAAGACAACCTCAAAACCCTTGTATTGCAGGAGAAAAATCTGCCATAAAATCAGAGTTTCTGATCTGAAATAAGAGTGCAAAAGAAGGTGCATCAAAGGAAATTTATGTACACACTATAGTACATCTTATAGCACCATTTCAATATGGTTTTTATAGTCTAAAAATAGATTTGAATGTGCCCCAAAAAGGGACAATAAACACAGGAAAAATAGCCAAGAAAGGGTTGAATGTAAGCACTCTTCCCAAGCTATAGAAGCCACTCAAAGGGGCTCATCATGGATGCTTGAACCTACAGAAGACACAACATAAGAGAAGATCAAGCAGTGTACAAAGCAGAAGATAAAGCATAGGAGAAGATCAAGCAGTGTACAAAGTAGAAGATAAAGCAAACGAATGTCAAAGGAAAGGAGCATTCTTATCAAAGCATTTCTACCATTAGTAAATGCTAACAATGGAGTAAAGCATCAAGGAGTCTTCATCCAAGCGCTGCCATTCGGACTCCATTCAAGGGCCACCAAAGCTACTCCATATCTCCACCAAAGCTCCACCATATCTCCACCACAACTCAACCATTAGCTGGAGACACTTGAGCATCTACGTAAAACAACAAGGATTAAGGTGGAAAATGCATTGGAGAGTCTTCATATAAGCATTGATAGAAATAAAGGCATGCAACTACCACTTGTCATATTTTGAAAGATACTCTATAACGCTCACAAAGAAGATGTTACACTTCTTGGTGCCCATACTCCAAACAGTGGAGTTACATACAACTTGACATACGTTACAGGAAAGATAGCTTGGAGACGTTGAGGAAGGAGCGTTACTTGGATAACGCTCAAGAGAGAATAAAAAAAATATTTTCAACTCAAAAGTGACACTTGTCACGAGTAGTGGAGTGAGTTCGGCACCTCCACCAACCAAATGAGAGCTTCCATGAGCATTTAGAAACTCATACAGTGACACTTGTCACTCCTCCTATCTCGTATTAAAGATGGGTTGGACTTTGGAAAGGAAGCATAGCAGTTGGAAACACCACGAGCAATAGTGGAAGCTACTCAATAGATCGATGATAGATGCTCGACAAGAGTTTGGGTGCTACATGGTAGATCGATGGTAGATGCTCGATAACTATTCGGGCAAAATTTGGTAGAGTGACGGCGGATGTTCGACACCAGTTCAGGTGCGATTCGACAGAGATCCAAAGCAATATGGGTACAGTTTGAAAACTCTTGGTCAACCAGCATTCACGGAGTGCATTAAAGCCTTGGGAATCCATGCTCAAGAAGGAGAGTTTATAGCCACATTCACCCAATGTCATAAAGGTACAAAACCTTAATTTATTATTTGCTTTCAATTTCAAAATGGGAGTTATAAGGTTATAAGATAAGGTTGATATATTATTTAAAATCAATCTTTGTTTGAAAGCAAAACTTAGGGAATTAATATAATATTTGCAAAAATATAACTTAGGAGCAATAAGGGATTCTACTTGGAATTAATCCATTTAAAGTTTGCAAATATTAATGTGTTCTAGTTTTCCAAATTTGGGAGTGATAAGGGTTACAACTTCAAACTAGTCTTTTGGAAATTAGAAACACTTGAATAAAATTCCTAAGGGTTTCAAAAGGGGTTATTAAAATATTTTATCAAAGTTGGAAATTTATGTTCTTGTCTTAGAAAATTTCTCCTTAGGGACAAAAGAAATCCAACATTAAAACCTCTTCAAAATTGAAAAGTGCTTAGTTCAATAGGAGTATTAAGAAGATTAAGAAGTTGATTTTTGATCCTTACAAAACTTGTACAAAATCAACCAAAAATTGAACTATATCTTACAAAAGCACTATAGAATACTCCAAAACATATCTAGGGAGACATAAGGAAGCCTACACATCCAAGGATTGATATTAGGGAGATTTAAATGGCATCAAATAAATTCTTCCTAGCAGAATCTCAACTACTCAAGGGGCCAAATTATTTCTCTTGGAAAAATAAAGTGAAAGCAATCTTAGTATATGAAAAACTTTGGGATGTTTTCAAAGGGAAAACATAGAGACCTACTACAGGTGAAACTGAAATCCTAAAGTTTGAAGAAAATGACTCAAAAGCCTTAATGATAATAACTTTTGCTATCACTGATGAGATTCAACCATATATCAGTTCAGCCAAAACTTCTTCAGATGCATGGACAAGTCTAGAAAAAATATTTGAAGGGAAGAATAAGGTGACTATCCTTCATCTCCAGACTCAACTTCACTCTCTAAAGATGAATAGTGGAGAAAGCATAGAACTATTCCTAAGGAAGGTTGCAGATATTAAAGGTAAACTATTGACCTTAGGAGAATCAGTTAAGGATGAACTTCTCACTCAAGTAACCATGAGAGCACTTCCAGATAGTTATAAATATTTGGTCACATATTTATAGGTTCTAAGTAAAGATACCTCTTTTGATGATCTAGTCAATATACTTCAAGAATATGAAGTAGAAAATACTATGAAAGATGAATTGACTAACACTGCATTGGCATCAAAAGATAATCCATAGGGAAATATTGCATCTTCAGCAAGAGGATGGAAAACATGGTATTGTCAGATATGCAGAAAGAAAGGTCATAGTACCAACTATTGTAGATACAATCCCAAAAATTAAAAGCAAGGAAATCAAATGCATAGTGGAAATCCTTTTCAAACTCGACAATATCAAAGGAACCCTCATCAACAATAATTTCAACGACCAACCAATTATCCTCAACTAGAATATCAGAAGAGAAATCAGAAGGGACACCTGGTACAAAGGATAGAAGAAATTGAAGAACTAGAAGAACCCACAGATACCTATGAGGTGAAAGCTTTATCAACAAACGCTACATATTACAGAGACTCTAATCATTTTCTTGAATAGGTTACAAAGAATGCAGTAGAAGATCAGGAGGAAGAAGAAGAAGATCCATATTGAAGACTAAAGTCTTCAATACCCAAATAATGTAATACAAGGGGGTGTTAGAAATAGAGTCTATTCCATCATTTGGGTTATGTAAATGTATCTTCCAAGGTACATACTTAGATTACTTTAGGGGCAAGTTATCTAGTTACTTCATGCAATGTAATAAGTGCACAAGTGTCAATGTGCAAGTTGTACATGTGCAAGTTGTCCCTTGCACAACTAGATAGAGTGTTGGCCAAGTATCCTATTTTACCTATATAAGGATGGCCTCATAGATAGATAGATATAGAGTGATATAGAGTATGATACATAGAGTCATAGATAGAGAGCCGAGGGGCATAGTGTAGCATAGTGTGTGACACCATCCATTGGTGATGGATGCAATGTAGTTCAGTAGATTTATATTGGAGTGTTCATTTCCTCCATAGCTACATTGTAATATTTTATATTTCAGTCATATAGCAGATTTACTTTCTTTCATATTATTTTGCATCTTGTGATTGCTATCTCTCCATGCTTGCTACATCAAAAGCTAACACCTTTGCTTCCCTTAAAATTGTATTTATTACTATGAGAGAATAATCTTCCATATGTACTCTATTCCATTTCATTTGTTTTCATATTTTTAACACTTCTAAAGCCACTCAAGCTTCAACTTCATTATTTGTCTTAAATCCACTATTGAAAGCACAATGAGATAAAATCTCTCCTCTATTATTTCTAATTATTCCTCCTCGTCTTGTTGGTCTTGGATTTCCTTTAGATGCTTTAGAAAAAAATAATTTAACCCACTCCACATATGGTGGTTTTCACTTTATATTATTTGCCTTACTTTTGCTTCTCTTGTGCCTAATTTCATAATTCCATTTAATAACTTGAATCCATATATCAAGGCTCTCTACTTCTAGATTAGGGATTGGGTGAGTTGATAGGGTTGGTTTAGACTCCTCTATGGCTAAACATATCTTCCTTTTCATTACCTCTAAACTGCTTTTCTTTCCTTTAAATATTCTTCTATTCCTTTCTAGCCATATAGTCCAAAGTATTGTATCTTTTGATATATCCCATATTGTATGTAAAGCCTCACTTTTATAGGTGCTTTTCTATTGCTTTAACCAATCTTCAATTCTGCTATTCATCACCATGATTTTACCAAATATATTAAGAATCCATTGCTATAGTTTCTAGACTATTGAGCAATGTACCAAGAGAGGATCTATATTATCCTCCTTTTTACAAATAACACATTGAGAGGGGCCATGAAAACCCCTTTCCATATGGTTATCCCAAGTTAAAATTATTCTATGACCTACTAGTAAAAAAATATTTTAATTTTAGGAATGCTTGGGCTATCCCAAATATCTATCCAAATTCTAGTGATATTACTATTTTTTTGGTGATTTACATTATATCCACTTCTTGTTGTGTATTCTCCTGAGCTATTAAACTCCCAAATCAATTTATCCTTGGCTCCCATTGGAATAATCACAGTTGTTATATTTCTACTCAATTGCCTCCTAGCATCAATGTCTTCTATACTTGTAAACAAATCTCATTTCCATTTGTATCTTCCATCCTGATCCTTGAAAAAAATGTTTGAAACCCTATCACCATATTTATCTTGAAGCAATAACATCCAAGGTTTAAAAATTATATCTCAAATGAGTGGTTTTTTATCACACCAAGTATCCATATAGAAAGAATTTTTTCTCTAGTTCCCACCACCCATATTAAACCTTTAATCATTAGATCAATATATTTTTCTAAACCATTCCAATGAGAAAAAATAGTTGGTAGAGAGAATGCAGTAAATATTAAACTTGGGTCATTGGGCACAACATACTTAATTAGAATAATTATTTCCCATTGTATTTGACTCTCTTTGTACAATCTCTAGATTATTTTCCCCTAAGAGCTAAGTTTACATCTATAATAACTCTTAAACCAAGACCTCCCATAGTTTTATCGTCACACACCTTGCTAGTCACCAAAGGAAATTTACTTCTATCATGTAAACCTGACCATAAAAATGATCGCATAATATAGATTAAAATTTTTTCAACTAATTTTGGCATAGTATACAATGACATATAATATGTTGGAATGTCCTATAAGATTGACTTAATTAAATGCACTCTTCTTTCTAACGATAATTATCTACCTTTCTAAGCTGGTAGTTTATTTTAAACTTTATTAATAATTGGATTCTATAATTCTATCCTCATTCTCCCCTCAAATAAAGGCTTCCCTAGATAAGTAATTGGTAAATTTACCTCCTCCATCTGAAGTAACCTATAATTTCTTGCTTTGATGTTAGCTGGAGTATTAATGAAATAAATTTTGGATATTGTCCTATTAAATTTTTGCCTTGATGCTCTTTCGTATTCCTTTAAAAATATATTCAAAGCTCTGGCCTCATTTATCCTTGCCCTTCCAAAAAGGGTTGTCTCATCTGCAAAATGTTGATGGGTGACGTTCTCAATGTTATTACTAACCTTAAGTTCACTTATAATACCATATTTGTAAGCTTTCTTTAAGTTCCTACTCAAAATCTTTGCCATAATTATGAAAAAATAAGGAGATAGAGGATATCCTTGTCTAAGGCATCTCTTGGATTTAAAACAATCTATTACTAACCCATTGACCAACACTATATAAGAAAATGTAGACAAAATCTTTGATCCATCTAACCCATTTCTTCCCGAATCTAAACTTTTATAAAACTGAAAAAAGAAAATCCCATTTAACCCTATCATAGGCTTTACTCATATCAAGTTTTAAGATCATTTATTTCTCTTTTCTTGAAGCTGGTAAATGTATAACTTCATGAGTTACTATGATCCCATCCAGAATTTGTCTCCCTTTCATAAATTCTCCTTGCTCTTCTGAAATAATTGTATAACAATTGTCTTAATTGTTTCACCATCACTTTGGAGATAATGCTATATGCCATATTACATAGGCTTACGGGTCTAAGAGAATCAAATAATTTAAAATTTTTCTTTTTTGGAATTAGGGTAAGATGTGTTGCATTTGTTTTATAAGGTATGTATTTTTTACCCTAGACTATTCCACTGCCACCAATAAAGAATCCTTCACTATATTCCAATTATGTTGGTGAAAAGCTGTAGAGAGCCCATCTGGACCTGAGATTTTTCCTTATTAAAAGAGAAAAGAGCTAAATAAACTTCTTCTAGAGTAATAGGCTCCATCCATTTTCTATTAACTTCATTCATTATAACTAAAGGTACATCTTGAAGAAGTTTATCATTAAGAACTTTGTTATCCTCTGATCCTAGAATATCCTGATAAAAATACTTTACCTCTTTTCTAATTTCACACCTTATATTGAATTAAATCTACTAATTTTGGATGTTGATCTCTGTACTATAGCCATATTATGAAAAAAATTTATATTTTTATCTCCTTTTAACCAGGTATGTCTTGATTTTAATCTCTAGAATATCTCTTCCTTACTCAAAATATTATGATATTCACTAAGCAACTCTGTTTCCTATAAGCTTAGATTATTATGATAACCTTTTTGGAATTTTGAAAGTTTATATTTTAGTTATTTTTTCTCAAAATTATTTCCAAAAGTGTTCTTGTACCATACTTTTAATCTAAATGTCATAGATTTAATTTGTTTTGGAAGATCATACAACCCAACATTTCCTGAATAATTCCATGTTTGTGCTATCATATCAACAAATTAAGGATGGTCTTCCCACATCTACTCATATTTAAAATATGAGCTTTTTTGAATTCACTTACCATAATTTTAACTCTTATTAGCTAGTGATTTGAACCAATCCTTGTTAAGGTATTAATTTTAGCACAAGTTCCTTCATCTAACCAATGATATGAGAGTATTCATCTATCTATCCTTTTTTTCTATTAGGTTATAGCCTCTCCTATTTTTGGTCCATGTAAAGTTGTATTCTTCAAACTCAACCTCCCATAGGTTATTTTTTTGAATAAAAGTTGAGAAATTTCTCATACTTTGGGTTAATTTTCTAATTCCCAAAAATTTCTCATCTAGCTTGGTTATGGCATTAAAATATCCTATGATCATGAATCGTATTTCTTGGTATTTACTTCTCATAAAGGCTTCCATACCCCTCCAAACTTCCAATCTACCTAACTGAGTTGTAGGTCCATAGACATTGATAAGGATGAAATAAATATCTACAAAGTAGCAAGTGACTAAAGAGGCTATCCAATACCTAGTTTTATGAATGGTTACTGGAGATTCTAGAAGGATTTTAACAAGTTAGAATTCCACCTACCGCTCCTTTGGAATCCATAGCATCCCATTCACATCTTGTCCATATTGCTTTCAGTATTTTTGAAACTTCTTTTATCATTTTAGTTTCTTGGATAAAAATAATATCAAGCTTATTACTTAAACATAGGTCCTTGGTACACCTCTGCTTTGAGGGGGCCTTAGCACCCCTTATATTCCATGAGATGTTAATAATGTATCATTAGGGTATATTGGCCCCACTTGTGTATTACCAATATAATTTTATTATTTGGTAAAGAGAAGTTCAGCCAACCTAGTTTGTGTTCTTTTCTCTATATTTTCTCTTGTTTCCTTGGATCTTGATTGATAATTTGAGGGTTTTCCTTTTTTTGCCTTGCCTATATTAGGATTAGGTCTTATTATTCTATTCCTCAATATTCTTTCACAATTTTTTTTCATCATATTTATCCTCTCCTAGCTCTACTACATAAGCTTTTGACTTGTCCTGCTCATTTTTTGGTATTTCCTTATTAATGGTAGATGTATTAACTTCTGTTAGGATCCTCAATCCTAACGTTATTAGTTAGTATTAGTTAGTATTATTAATCATTTAATTATTATATTATTAACTTATAAAGTGAACCATCACAACCCTTCATAACGTGAACCATCACGTCTCTTCATACATGAACCATCATGTCTCTTCACCAACGTAGCTTTAGGGTAGATATATATATTAGGTTGGCCATCCATATCAAATCATCCATGAATAATAAGAATAAGAATCATAGATTCCAAGGAGGGAGCCCCCTATAGTGGCAAAGCGATTACAAGGGAGCCCCCTTTGAGTGGCCTGCGATTACATTTATTGTAAGACCTTGAGGTCTTACCATTTGGTATCAGAGCCATGTGGAATCCAACCATGTGGGATTTGCTCAAGGAACTTCATCAAATCACTTCCGTGCGTGAGTATCAAACTCGGTTTGAGGATATCACCAAACACAACACAAGGTTGGATGAATCAATTCTCATCAATAACTTCATTAGTGGATTGAAAGAAGAAATTAGAATGGAGGTGACAAGGTTCAATCCCTATACCATGATGCAAACCTATGGATTGGCCAAATTAGCCGAAGACAAAATCAATGGACAACATCGATTATGGAAACCACCTCTGGAGAATTCATCAACCACTTACATAACTCCCAAGCCGATGCATAATGCTAACCTTGATAAGGTAATAAAAGAAGAAAATGATATAGAGGTAGACATAGTGATGGATACACCTGAATATAACACTAAATATGGTAACGATGAGGAAGGTAAGGAAGATGAGGAAGCCACAAAAGATAAAAAAGAAGAGGAATATGTGGAAAACAAGGACAATGAGCAAGAAATATCTCAAGACATTCTTGAAGTGACTCATTATGGCCAAACATGCACTTTACAAGAACTACACTCAAATTCCTCTCCAATAGTGAGTTATCACCATAGGGTCAAACCTATTAAAAAAAAAGGCAAAAAAGTGACTACACACTCCTCCGTTGCCTCTCCCAGGGAACAACAAGAGAATGTAGAAGTTTTATCACCTCTTTTTATGCATCATTCTAAGGTGTATGAAGAACCCGAAGGATTGCCCTTCCCTCATCATCACATAGTTACTAATATTTTTGGCAGTCCCTCGCTAATGCTTCATCCTTCTCGATATCCTTGCCTACGAAAGGATGCCATTAAAAGAGTCCAAGAACTTACACAAATCCTTCTTGGAAAACAAAGGACAAAGTTTCTCACTTTGATATTTGAGGACAAAGCTCTTTTTAAGGAGGGTGGCATGTTAGGATCCTCAATCCTAACGTTATTAGTTAGTATTAGTTAGTATTATTAATCATTTAATTACTATATTATTAACTTATAAAGTGAACCATCACAACCCTTCATAACGTGAACCATCACGTCTCTTCATACATGAACCATCATGTCTCTTCACCAATGTAGCTTTAGGGTAGATATATATATTAGTTTGGCCATCCATATCAAATCATCCATGAATAATAAGAATAAGAATCATAGATTCCAAGGAGGGAGCCCCCTATAGTGGCAAAGCGATTACAAGGGAGCCCCCTTTGAGTGGCCTGCGATTACAATTATAGTAAGACCTTGAGGTCTTACCAACTTCTAAAACTACATTTTATTTACCAATATTTTTCTCCTGAATGGTGCATGGTACTTCAATAGAGTCTTCAAAATTTTATGACACACATTCTTTAGGTTTATTGTGAATGTTCTTCCTTAAATATGAATCATATTGAATAGATGGTTCCTTGTTAATATGTTGAACCTGTTGTACGACATCCTCTAAGTTTTGATCTACTTTTTGTTCATAGGATAAAGCATCAAAAGAGTTGGTATTTCTTCTATCATCCTTCCTTACTAGTCTCCACTATTTATTTTCTTTCATTTTTCTAGATCTATTTTTTGGAAGTTGAATACCATCTTCATCTATAACCATTTGTATGTTTCTCGTGTGGTTTTCTACATATGATTTTGTTGGAATCTTCTTAGGGCATGATCTCTCAATATGCCCCACCTCATGAAATATTATACATCTAAAATATATATTTTTTATAATCTATGTTTTGGATCCACATATTATCCCCATACTTAAGAATGATTGATTTTGGTAAAGCTTTACTTTTATCAATAATGACCAATATTCGAGCATAAATAGCCAAGAATCCATCTTTCATAGTATTTGAAATCTCAAGGAATTCTCCTAGAGTGTTTCCTATTGCCTTGAAGGCATATATTTCCCAAAATTCAATGGGTAACCCAACAATCCTAACCCAGACTGGTACTAGGGATAGGTTTACATTTAGAGGTGAAAAACCTTCATACTAGCGGGTAAGAAAGAGTCCTGCTCTTCCCATAAACCAAAGGCCCATTTTAGGATTTTATCTCTTTCTTCCCTAGAACAAAAAATGGATAGGAAGAAACCTTTAGGAAGAATGTATAGAATCACCCCCAAAGAATTCCAACTCCTATCAATCCATTTTCTCAAGGTTGAAGCCCCTAGCCAATACCCATTAAATTTACCAAAAATCTCCCTATATTGGAGCAATGAGGATCTCTTTGAGGTCCCCAAACCAAAATCATCAAGTCCATTCTTCTCTCCTTTGAGTCTGCTGCTTTCCAAAAAGTCAACTTCTCTAAAAGTAAACTGTATTTTATCAATATGCCCCCTAGACGACAAACCAACATAACTAATATCCTTGGTTGTACCATTGCTGACCTTCCTACTACCTACCTTGGTTTTCCACTTTTTGTCAATTATACCAAAAAATCTCTTTGGTTTCCACTCATTGAGAGAAATCACAAAAAATTGGCAGGATGGAAAGGAGGGCTCCTTAGTCAAGCAGGAAAGTCCACCTTAGTCAAAGCCACTCTCTAGAGCATCCCTGTTTTATTTTTCTCTATCTTATACATTTTGGTTGAAGTTTATAACAAAAGTGAACAACTCTAGAGGAATTTTCTTTGGTCAGGCTCAGAACAAAAACAAAAATTCCAATTAGTTGCATGGGACTAGGTCTAATCCAAGAAAGAATATGTTGGTATCGGGCTTAGGAAGGTCAGACAGATGAACCTAGCCCTCATTGCTGAGCAAGGATGATATATCCTTCAAAATAAAAAATCATTGTGGGTTGATATCATCAAGGCTAAATACCTTTGACATAAACCAAATTTTCTAGATGATCCTTCGCCTATTCAAGGTTTTGCCACCTAGAATTCCATCTTGTGTATGCGAGAGATCATCAACAAAGGAATCCATTGGAAAATTGGTGATGGATAGAAGATATGCTTTTGGGAGGACAAGTGGATGGGTATCAACCCTCTTTAGAACCATATTGATTAGATTTACCTCAAAATTGTGACTTACATGCTATTTGGTACACAAGTGTGCAATTTTATTGATGCTAATAGGAAGAACTAGAAAACCATTCATTACGATAATTTGAATGAAGACAAAAAAAGAGCTAATCTTGTTTTATCTAACATGTTGCATCTCTGTGTTATTCCTAGCCATTCAATTGAAAATAAGCTCCTCTAGGATCCTAGTGAAAATGGGTTTTCTCTTTCAAATCCACCTATTTCCTTAATGAAAACCCTAGTCAACCATGGTTCCCTTATAAGATAATTTTGAACAAGCACCTCATTCCCAAAGTATGTTTCTTATTTTGGCTTGCTTTTCAGGATAAAATCCTCTCCATTCCAAATCTTTAGATTCAAGGGCTTCCCATTCCTAACTGTTGTTACCTTTGTAAGTAGGAGTGTGAATCCACCCAATATATTTTCCTTTCCTATACTTTCTCCCTCAATGTTATTTGCTCATTATTTTCCTCTGTGGATATTGCTTGGGTTCCTCCCTTTTATTTGAATGACCTCTATTTACAGTGGCCTAATCCCTTTAAAATTTTTTATGTCAAAATTTTTTGGACCTTCTATCTCCCTCATTTCTTGTGGGAATTTTGGCATGAATGAAATTATAGAGCCTTCATTAAATCCATCCATGATTCCAACTATGTTCTTTCCAAAGTTATCCACATGGCAACTGAAAATCTCTCTATTATTCAAGGTTCTATGTGGCCAGAGTTCCCAAGTGAAACTTGGTTAGCCAAGTCCCTTCAGCTCCCTTCTTGTAATATTTCCTCTCCCTCTTTTGTGGTTGATCACTCCCTTATCAAGTGGTCTCCTCCATATTTGGTATGGATCAAGTATAATTTTGATGGTGCTACGAAGGGCAACTCAGGTTCATTTGGAGTAGGAGGTATTTTTTGAGATCATACAGGGAAGATATTACTAAAATTTGTGAAAAATATCAACATCCAAAACAACATTTTACGGAAGCTTGAGCCTTCTTCCAAGATCTGTCTCTCTTGTCAAAAACAAACTACCCTAAAATTAATGTTGAATATGACTCTATGAGTATTATTAGAAGCATTGTAGGCACCTAGTTAGCTTCCTCGAACATCTCTAGTTTAATCTTTGAGGTAAAGTTTTTTTTGAGCTCTTCCCCTGATGTCACCGTTCAAAATCTCTTTAGGGAAGGAAATCAAGCCACTAACTTTCTATCTAACCTAAGGGTTTTTTTTCCTAACCTCATCATTTGGAATGAAATTTCTCCTCCCCTTGGTCGATGGTAATCCCACACTTGTATTTCTTTTGTGAGTTTTCTCATAATTTAGGTTTATTGGGTAACCACATCTTCTCCATGTTATGGGAATTTGACTTAGATTAGATAGCATTTTCAAGACACATCATTGGATGTTTCATCGATTTGTAGAATTTTTCTAAGTTCATAAGATTTATTTTCAATATACACTCTCATGCGTGGCTTCAATTTTTGGGGCACGAGGAGCTTGTGGCTCAACATGGAGAATGTCTTTGTGAGACATATTTGGAGACATTGTAACCACACCATCTTCAATGAACACCTCTTATAGGTTTTTCATTGCGTTATGGATGCCAAAATGGAGCCATCTATTGTCTTACCCAAATATGTGAGAAAAATTTACTCTAGATTAAGTTCAAGAATCATTGTTACTGGTCTCTTTTGGAGGATGAGGGATCATTGTGATTTCCCAGAGCAACTTTCTGTTTCAACTTTTTGTTTGCACATGAGCTTGCATGAAGCCTACAGTGAAACAGTTGCTATCCATCATGAGAGTTGTGGTACCAAAATTGGAAAGGACCGAAACATCATTTTTCTAACAATAATATTTACGGCCTTGTGAGAAGTGCCACCAAAAGTTTTTCTCACACCTTGACTATAACTTTTTCGTAGTATTGGTCGATGGTTGGACTTATGGTGTCTTTCATGGAACTTCTATTTCACTCATGCATCTCTTATTTCCTATTGAGGCTTCATATTTTTCTCTTATGAGGGTTTATTTGTCTATTTTTGTATTTCTTCTTAGCTATTTTGAATAAGGTGCTTCATTTTTGTTTCAGATGGTTGGGAATGATTTTCCTAACTAGAAATTTTTTGTAAAATATTACGAGAATATTTCAAAACCCCTCTTACCAATAAAAAAATATCTTTTAGGTGTGCTCAATAACTAATACCACTAGAGATAATTCTAAGGATTTAACTATAAACCGATCCATGAAAAGGAAACTAAAACTCAAAATCTATTGAAATTTATTAGATTTTCCTTTAGTAAATATAATATCTGATTAAAAAAATTGTAATAATTTGCATGCAAAATTTCTAAGAAAAAGAAGGGAAAAAAATTTAGCTAAAAAATTCTATGTCTAGATAGAATGTCTTGCCTCACTAAATTCCTAGCCCTTCATTGCTCTTCCCATCATATGAACCCTAGCTGACAAGTATTTGTGATTTTATTCTTCACGACTCAAAAAATCATCACTACCCTTGTTCCAGATGGTTGAATTCATAGGGTTGTATCTCCCTCAAAATTTATTAGATTCCTTCATATGACCATTGATTTTAAAGCTATTGAAATTTTGCACAAGTTGGTCTAAGAATCAACTGAATTGGATAAACCTTCGCAAAGATATTTCTCTTAAAAGTTGAGAGTTTTTTCAGAAAAGAATACCCTAATCCTTTGTACATTTAATGAAAGTGGTGTATATGTTATCCCTTGCACTTTAATATTTCAAGAGTAACATAATAAATAAATGAGGATGGAGGAAATTCATAATAATTTAGGGTTTTTAAGTTAAAATAAGAAGGTGATTGCTATGAAAGAGCATACTTACACTGAATGGGTTTCCAAGGCAACATAAAGAAGAATGTGCTTTTGAGGTTATTCCTTGTTGTTCGAAGAAAGACAAACCTAAGGATGATAAGTATTACTACGAGTAGTGTGAGAATATTAAGTTTTTTTTTAATGGTAAAAAGAGTGATTATATTATGTTGATCATCAAATCATATTACATCTTTGGACTTTCTAGGCCATATGGATTTTCACCCATGTTTTGACATTGGATACATCCAATTTATCTATCTTAACCATTGTACTAAGAACAAAATACCTATCAATAAAAAGGTGTCACAAAACACTAAATCTTTACACATTACCAATAATTTTATCATCAATATATTGAATATGTAGAAGGTCTTCCTTTATTTCCAGTGCCTACCACTTAGGAGGCTACCCATATCAAATTGTTGAAATATATTACATTATTTGGTTCTCTACTAATGTACCATCATGGGTACATATTTATATTAGGATTATATTAGGAGTTAAATAGTTTATTAAAACAATGTAATAAATGCACAAATGTTAGAATGTGCAATGATGTAAATGCACATGTAGTCCACATGTACATGAGTCTTAGGTTGAGTAAGGGGCAAGGAATCTATCTTCCTATATAAAGGCCTCATTGTGAGTGTTTTGAGAGAGGATTTTGGAGTGTGTAGGTTGAGTAGTAGTAGATACAATGTAGATCCATTTTGTAAGAATGGAGAGGTTGTAACCTCCATTGGAGAGCATTGTATATTTTCGTGAGATTTCTTATATAAGCATTTATTAAGAATTGTATCAAGTTTTCTATCATATTTTCATGCATATTAGTTAACCATTATCATAGATATAATATTGCATACTTATTTCTATACTTGTGGTTGCATTTCCTTTAAGTTTAAAGCTTCAAAAGATAACAATGGTATTAGAGCACATGATAGATCAATAGGAAATAGTCAAAGCCACAAGAGCGATCGAGAGGAGATTGTAAATATCATTTTCAAATTTCTAAAATTTTTTGTTGGCTAGAGGTTTTCCATAGAGTTGAAAAAAATTTTGTGAAGACTAGAACTTAGCATTGAAATCACTAGATTGGTAGTCCAACTAGTGAAGTTTATTTTCTATAGATTTATAGAAATTTTTATTATCATTACCTAATACTTTGTTGTAGAAGAAATAAGATTCAAATAGATTTGGGAAGCTTCCTACAAGAGCTAGGAAGAATATATTCTTTGAATCATTCTGGTACCTAAAGATACAAGTTTGAGATTGAAGATTTGGAGGCCTAATAAGAAAGGTCCCATTGAAATATTTGTAGATTGAAGACTCCAAGTTGGATATTGAGAAGAGATCTAGTGGCCAAGGAAGCCACATTGAAGATTATAAATCTAGGAAGGAGGTCCTAGAAAGAAGATCCCATTGAAGGAAGAAGAGACTCAAGGAGAAGAGTCTTAATAAATATTGGAGATAGATAATCTCTATTGAATATTGTAAACTTCACATTGAAGAAGATATCCATAGAATGACCTATTGAAGAACTTCCATAGTGGAATATTAAGAATAGATAAGGACTAACAAAAATTCCTATTGCAATATTTTAGTAGCAACATATTTAGGAGACCCAAGGAGGATATCTCATTGTAAAAATTCCATAGTTGAATATTGAAGAGATCAAAGAAGGTCTCATTGAATTTTAAAAAGCTGTAATATTGAAGACCTTGGAGAGGTCTCAAGGAGAAACAAGAAAAATTCTTGGTGAGCCTCATTAGAAGAGTTCCTAGAAGAAATCATCAGAGAAATTTACTATTAAGGAGAATCCCGTGCTAGTAAAAGAGTTGGAACAATTGTCACAATTAAAAAACAAACCCAAGAGAGAAGGATTTGGAAAGAAGCTTGCCAAATTTTAGAGAAGAGTAGGAGAGTGGTATGACAAGCAGCGATGAGCGGGAAGGTAGCGACGAGAGGGCATGGGAGCGAGAGCGCCAGCACTATGAACCTGGGCATCGACAAGTTGGAGGGCCGTAGCAAGGCGGAGGGAGGGCAGTCAGAGAATGGAGGCTCGACGAAGTTACCCGAAGATGGAGGCAGACGCGGGAAGGATCCGCCTGACAAAGGGAGAGACTACCAACATAAATCGTATGCAGAGGTAGCGACTTTTGAAACCCCAAATGGTATTTTCACTAAGGACCTCTTTCCGTCCGAGGATGAACTGGACATCTCGGAGGAAATCCTATCAAGTTTCATCAAATTTGAAAAATTTACCCTAATCGGGAAGTTTATTGGAGGGTGTCCCGATATGGAGACCATCCGTAGGTGGGCGACAGGAAAATGGCGGACCTCGGGTCATATGGAGCTGGCTGCCCTATCCCGGGGTTTTTTCATAATTAGGCTGAATAATGCGGAGGATTACTATAAAATTTTTGCTGGGGGCCCTTGGTTTCTAGGACGCAGGAGTCTCTTTCTCAAGAAGTGGGGGATGAATTTTAACCCCGAAACCCAGAGTATTAATATTGCCCCAATATGGGTTAGGCTGCCAAACCTTCCCATTTTTTGTTGGCATGAAAATGTTATCAAGGGTATCACCCATTCCATTGGTGATTTGGTCACCATTGACCCTCCCACTCGGGCTCGAACCAGATTTGTCCAAGCTCGCTTTTGTGTCCTAGCGGATTTGGAGGTGAACCTTCCATCCTCCATCACTCTTCGATCTGGAGGCTCCGTTCTTCATAAGCAAGTCATTAACTATGAAAATAGACCAGAATTTTGCCCCTGGTGCAGTTCCCAGGGGCATCTTCAGTCAAATTATCCTCTTCAAAATCTGGGGATGAAGGGTGGGGCTTTTGGAAACCCCTCGGAGCAAGAAGGAAAACAATTGAAACACCCTGTAGCGACAATGCCTGAGTCTCCAGATCCTTCTGGAGTTCTCGTCGAGTCGGACGTCGTTCTGTGCAATGCAAGTTCCCAACCAGAACCTCAAGTGGAAAAAGATCAGTCTCCTTCCCATATGTCATCTCAAGCTGATTCCCCTATTTGTCAAAACCAAAAACATCCCGAGTCCCTGCTGGAAGAGTATCTGTTGGGCAAGAGGGATGAACAACATGGCAACATTAGTCTACAAAACACTAGAATCCGGAAGCAAGGGGTGGATTTCGACTGTGAAAGAAAACAGGGGTGACATCCTAACAAAAAAAGAAGGGATAAGGAAACGGCAACAAACATTACAAATGGATCCCAGTGGTTGCTTTTTCAAGAAGATTCCGACTCCCTGGTGGGTGATTCGCCTATCCCAAAATATCCCATCCAGTAGGGAAAGGGAGGCAAGAAAGTATCTAAAATTTCCAGATGAAAATCCTCTCATGGAATGTGAGAGGTCTTAACAGAGCGGCCAAACGTAGGGTGGTGGTCAATCTTTAAAAGAAGTCTAACCCATCCATCCTCATTTTGCAGGAGACTAAGTCTGATGCCTCTGCCTCTGTCAAGGTTTCCAGGGCCATTTGGGCCAAGGCCAAATTCCTTTCCAGCCCTACAATAGGTTTTGCAGGCGGTCTCATGGTGCTATGGGACTCTGACAAGGTCGAGGGTAGTCTTCTATCGGCTTCCAGCAGGACTATCAATGTCCTGTTTCACTCCAAGGTTGATAATTTTTCATGGATTTTGACCAATGTTTACGCCTCGAACTCTGCTTCGGAGTGAGCTGAGTTGTGGAAAACCATCTCTTTGATGAGGGAAAGTTTTAGTGACTTCCCGTGGGTTGTGGGAGGGGATTTCAATTGCCCTCTTCATCCCTCTGAAAAGAAGGGAGGCGCTGAGCTGGCTAGCCGTAGCATGGAGGATTTCAGAGATTTTGTTTCGTCCAATAATCTGCTAGACATCGAACTTAAGGGGGCATCCTTCACCTAGAGCAACAGGAGGATTGGGAGCAATCTCATCCAGGTCAAGCTCGATCGGTTCCTCATTTCCCATGAAGCTATTCCCTTCCTCGACACTGCAACTCTCTCAACTTTGCCAAGAATCGGGTCGGACCATAATCCCATTCTGTTAGAGGCCACTGGCGGGCCTAGGTTTAAGATCCCTTTCAGATTTGAGTCCATGTGGATTTCCCACAAGGATTTCAAATAGTTGGTTTCAAAATGGTGGCAGGTGATGGTGGTTGGTTCAGCATCCAAAAGACTGGCCCTAAAACTTAAGATGATTAAAAAGAACTTAAAGGCATGGAATAAGGAGGTTTTTGGCAAAATTTTCAAGTCTAAAAGGTCCATCTCTGAGTGCTTGAAGAGTTTAGAGGAAAATATGGAGGTCGAAGGGTATTTTGAAGGCCTCAGAGAGGAATAACGAAGCCTCCTGGTGGACTATCATTCCATTCTTGCCAATGAGGAAACGTTTTGGCGTCAGAAGTCTAGGGATCTCTGGCTGAAGAGCGGTGATTCAAATTCAAAGTTTTTCCATGTGTCTACCATGAGACACAGGGGGTCCAACAAGATTAGATAGGTGCTGTGTAAGGATGGGCACACTACCAGGGAGATTGAGGAAATTCGAAGCGAAGCAGTCGATTTCTTCCAAGATTTGCTGGGTGCTCCTCCTGATAGCGTCCTACAAGTTCAAAAATCCTTGCTTGCTAATTTCCATACCAAAGTCCCCCATGAGGCAAGTATTAAACTCCTGGAACCTTTTTCCCATTTTGAGATTAAGGATGCTATTTTTTCCATGCAACCTGATAAGGCCCCCGAGCCTGATGGGTTCCCCCCTGATTCTTTCAAGTTATGTGGGATGTTGTGGGGCCTGATGTCTGCAAGGCTATCTTAGAAATCCAAGCATCAAGATCCATCCATCCGAAGCTCAACTCTACCTTCCTAGCTCTCATTCCTAAGTCGCCCGCTTGCAAAAGTTTTTCTGACTATCGTCCCATAAGCCTCTGCAATGTTTTCTACAAGATTCTTACCAAGACCATTGCCAATCGTTTGAGATCCCTCCTCCCCTCTTTGGTAGGTTCAGCTCAAGGGAGAACCGTTAAGGGTAGAAACATCCTTGACGACGTCATTACTATTCATGAAACCCTCCATACTACACAATGTTCCAAGAATGTTGCGCTTTTCCTTCAACTAGACATGAATAAAGCTTTTGACAGAGTGGACAGGAGGTTCCTCTGTGCTGTCCTTTGCAAGTTGGGCTTCCATCATCACTGGATTGACCTTGTGAACAGTTGCATTTCCAATCCGTCCTTTTCTATGCTAATCAATGGGTCCCTCGCTGGATTCTTCTAGAGTGCTCGTGGCCTCAGACAAGGTGATCCTCTATCTCCTATTTTATTCATTCTTTTGGCAGAGGTCCTTAGTTGGTCTTTGAATGAAGCCCTTCGTCGAAGCAAGATTTTTGGCATTCTGCCTACTTCCAGAGTTGATCCTGTCACTCACCAACAGTTTGTGGACGACACGCTCGTATCCACTGAAGCGTCTGTCACTCAGGCCAAATCTATCAAGCGCATTATGTCCCGGTATGAGAAGGCTTCTGGCCAAAAAGTTAATTATTTGAAGAGCAAAATTTATTTTGTTAATACCCCTCTGTGTAGGCAAATTTGCATTGTCAGAATCCTCGAATGCACTATTGATTCCCTACTTGCAACTTATTTGGGGTTGCTACTAGTTTGCAATGGGCGAGGCGGTGGGAACATCTGGAATTCAATTTTGGAATGGCTTCATAAGAAACTCAGCACTTGGAAAGGCAAATTGCTATCTCAAGCTAGGAAGGCAACCCTCACCAAAGCCTGTCTTCAAGGAATTCCCACCTATTTCATGTTTGTTTTCATGCTTCCTATGTTTATCCATTCCAAAATCAAGCAGATTCAAAGGAATTTTCTCTGGTCCGACAGCGAAGAAAAATCCAGAATTCCTCTGGTGGCGTGGGATAAGGTTTGCCTTCAAAAGGACCAAGGGGGCATGGGATTGAGAAGATCCAGGCTCATGAACACTGCCTTAATTGCCAAACATGCTTGGAGAATTCTTATTAATGCACTGGCGGAATGGGTCAATATAGTTAAAAGAAAGTATCTTGGGGAAAATTCTCTCCTGGAAGCTGAGTCTCCTCATGAAGCTTTGGATTTCTGGAAGACGGTGCTTTAGGGCCGTTCGATGATTAACAGGGGTGCTCATTGGATCTTGGGGGATGGATCCATGATCATTTTTTGGAGAGACAGGTGGGCTACAGATGAAGCTCTCACTGTAAATCAGAACTTGGCTGGCTTGAGGGCCCAGATTGATCCAAACAGTCATCTCAAGGTTTCAGATTGCATTGACCGAATTCCCTTCCCATTCGGTGGAAAATTTTGACAATGGATGGGTTTGATAATGAGGTGAATTTCTTGTACAGTGCCCTCCAATCGATGTTAATTCCTTCGGTCATAAGAGATGACAGAATTATTTGGAGCAACACACAGGATGGGCGGTTTTCTGTTAAGTCCGCTTATGATCTTCTGTCGTGTGAGGCTGCTGTGGACCCCCGGTGGAAAGAAATTTGGAGGAAAGGGATTATTCCTAAGATAAATTACTTTGCTTGGATTTCATTTTATAACAAAGCCCTTACCATAGAAAATCTCCACAATAGAGGCCTTGCAATTCCCAACAGGTGCTATCTTTGCTTAGCTTACTGTGAAACATCCGATCACTTATTTTTGCACTACCCCTTTTCCCAGTCGGTCCTAAGCTATGTGTTGTCTTCCTTACAAGTACTCTGGTGCTCCCCTCGCTCCCTTAAATATGCCTTCCTCCAATGTCCCAAGCCATTTAAGAATTCTAAGCTTCGATTCCTTTGTGAGGCTGCCTTTCACCATTCCATCTGGCAAATTTGGCTGGAGCATAATGCTAGAGTCTTCGGCAAGATCCCTAGAATGGATCCCTTTGTTGCCCAGTGGGACTTATCCTTTGCTGTCAAGAATTCAAAAACTATTCCCAGCTCCCGCCCTCATAATCCTTGGGAGGCAATTATTTTCAAAAGACTGGACCTTGGCTCCTCTTCCAGAGTTGACTCAGTGAATGGCCGCAGGGAGGTCACTTGGACCAAACCTCCTTTGGGGTGGATCAAAATTAATTTTGATGAGGCTGCTAAAGGCAACCCAAGGCCCGCTGGTTTCGGGGGGCTTGTCAGGGACCATAATGGGAAGCTGATCTTGGCCTACTATGAAAATTTGGGCCCTCAGACCAATCATTTTGTCGAAGCCCATGGTGTGTTGAAAGGGTTGCAGGTCATATCGAATGATCCTAGGCCTTTAATTATTGAAGACGATTCTCTAAACATTATCAACTACCTTCATGGATCCAAAGACCCGTCGTGGAGGGTCCTGAATATCATCCTCGAGGCTAGGATGCTCCTCTCTCGGTGTGCCAGGTGGGAGGCGGGGCACATCTACAAAGAAGGTAATCGGGTGGCGGATCACTTGGCCAACAAAGAACTGATGACCACGTGCCCGGTTTTTTGGCGTTCTTGTTTCCCAACCGAGGTGGACAGTTTGGCCAAGGCAGATATTCCCTCATGATGAAGAATTTGTATCATAGGTCTTCTCCCAAAGTTTGTTGATATATTGTCTTTGGCTATTATTCTGTTTTAATGTATTTCAAGATCAAGATTTCTAGGACTGTCCGTGTCTTTTGGGGCCCTCGGGCATTTTGTATTTCCCTGTATTTTTTATGAACTGCTCTATTTACCCAGCCATCCGGCATGAAATATCTTTTAGCAAGGCTGATTTTGTACATAAGGTTTTGGGATCCTTTATAAAAACCCACAATTGATCTATTATTATAATTACCAAAATACAAAAAAAATTAGAGAAGAATAGTGAGACCTCAAGACATTAAATTTTTTGAGAAGAAGACCATTAGATAGGCCAAAAGTGAAGTCAGAATTTGACAAGAATAAAGAAGATAGAGAAACCACCAAATCTAAGAGATTTAGGGATTACCATTAAAGGCTTGAAGGTCATTTCAGAGATAGAATATTTGCTGATTTCTATTGCAAATTACTAAAGATCTATTGAGAAATATCTCAGCTTTTATTTGGAGGAGTGTCCTACCAAATTTTGAGATTCAAGGACAACAATTTTAGTGAGTTTTGTGACTGCTTTACAATATAAATTTTTTTATATTTGAGGATAGAAAAAGGAAGCAATTTGGGCAACATTGGTAGCTGCTAAGGATTAGATTTCAGAGGTACATCTTGAAGAAGTATTGGAGCCACCAAGTTATAGTATTGGGTGGCAGATTAGTGAAGTGTTAAAGTTGTGAAAAGGTGAGCTAAAGAGCTATTTTTTAGATAGCATACAAGAGCTGCAATATTATCTACAAAAGGCAGCAACTGAGGTGACTTAAATCACCATCATCATCATCATCTACGAAGATAGAAAGGTATGCAACAAAAGGTGCAAAAGTTCATTAGTTGAGCTTTTATATTTGAATTCTTATTAAGGTTATTAAGCACCAATTTCAAAGCATTAAAGGTTGCATAAATATCATTTATTTAAGTCTTCAAGAGAGTGCAAAAGTTATCATCTACAAAGTTTAAATATGCACATAGAATAAAAATAGAAGTTAGGTATATTTCAAGATAAAGAAATATATCAATATTCTATTGCTTATTCTAAGTAAAAGAAGACTATATAGTTTTTGCATATTCTATAGTGTAAAAATACTTCATTGAAAATCTTAGATTAGTAAGTGAAAGAATAACCAAGCAAGGAAGGTATTGCCAAGAGTATGTTGGAAATATTGAGTATTTTAGTTGTCATTGATGTCAAAGGTGAAAAGGTTGAAAATCATCTTCAATGTTGAAATATTAAAGTGCAAGAAAAATATCTTCAAGGGTACAATAATTATCAAGGTAAAAGCATTCTTCATGGTTGTGTGTGCAAGAAAAGGATAAGGTGTTATTTGGTTAAAAAGGTTCTCCATAGTTATGTTTGCAAGAAAAATATAAGGTTCTCCATGGTTATGTTTGCAAGAAAAAGACAAGGTTCTCTATGGTTATGTTAGCAAGAAAAAGATAAGGTAGACAAGGTTCCATTGAAAAATATTTATTTATTGCAAGGTTGAAAAATATTTCAAGAGCAAAAGACAAAATATTAAAAAATATAAATTATAATATTTAACCAAGTTTCAAATATTTTAGTAAAAAAAATTGAAATTTAAATGGCACCAAAATTTAAAATTCAAATGGTGGCAAGAGAACCGACGTCTTTCTAAGTTTCGAATTGCATATATAAAGAGGAAAATAAAAATTATTTGTAATGTTTTAGAGATGAAGGTATAAGCGCCATTCATTCCATTCGTGAGGGCAGAAGTAAGGAGAGTGCACAAAGTTGAATGCAAGGGTAGATAGGAGTAAGGAAAGTAGACAAAGTTTAAATCAAGAAGTATGGCACACAAACCTCAAGATAGGAGGTAGCGCTTGATTGGTTCCAACTGGGAAGCTAGCTCAGGTGGCAGGCAGACCCTGCACAAGACAATGACGTTGAGAAGGCTCCAAGTTCGAGTCACAATAATAGTTGATTTTTGAACTACGTTTGGGCCGCATAAAATATTAATAAAATTTTGATTGTGTGCCTTTGGTTCCAGTAGGTGGGCCAACCTAGCTGGCACTCTAGCTCGTGCTAGAGCATGGGATCTGTGAGGTTTCACGTTCTACTCTCTTCAATGACAGAAGTGGTAAGGGCATTAAATTTTGTTATAAAGTTTTGTTTGGCAATTAGGGAGTCATAAGGGTGTGAGTTAATAAAGATTTGTTTTTGCAATTAGGGATTCATAAGGGTGTGAGTTAATAAAGTTTTGTTTTGCAAATAAGGAGTTATAAGGATGTGTTATAAAAGCTTTCTATTTTGCAAATAGAAATTATAAAGGTGTTTTATAAAGTTTTTATTTTGCAAATAACATAAAGAGAAAATACAAAGGCGATATTTTTGCATGTGAGAATAGGAGGTATAAGGTTTATGAAAGGGAAATTAAAATTATTCTACACTTAGGGTTTTGGATAATTATAAGGTACATTATTGATATTGAAAATTATTTGTATCTTTTACAAGTAGGAGTTATAAGGTGTTATTGTGGTTTGATTTTTGGTTGAAATTTTTGTATGGTGAAAAGTAAGTTTGAGAGGTTTTGATAATTGTTAATGTCCTATATTTTGAGAACAAAAGGAGAGTCATTGAACATAATTTTCAGATTTCATTGAGCACATATTTTTGAGAAGAAATTTAATGTTGATGGTTTGAAAGAGAAATATACTAATCAGTTTTGAAGTGGCACTTTGAAGAGGAAATTCTTTTGAGATAGGTTTTTGAAGGTATATTTTCATCAAAGGAAGCTCAGAGGTATGGTGACATTATTCCTTATTTAAGGTGTTTTGTTGAGCAAATATTTTTGAATCATAAGGTGGATAAATAAGGATTATATATGTGCATTATTGGAAATATTTGAGTTAGGGTTTGTGAACAAAATGTACTTCATTGTTTGAATGAATTTTTGAAGCATTTGGGCATTGATTTGAGTGGCATTGAAAGTGATTGTAAAAGTGTTTGAAATCAAGTTTTGTGAAGCAATTTGTGCATTAGGTCTTGAGTTACTTTGGAAGAGAACATATTGAGCATTTGTATTGCATATTATTCTCTATATATTCTAGAAATAATTCTGGGTAGAATATGTCTGAATTTCGTAGTTGGATAAAACATTTCTGAAACAGATATAAGCATTTTTTTGAACCTCATTTGTGTGCAATATTTGGGATTGGTTGAGCATGTGCTATGAGTTTTTTTGAGCTTATTTTATGAGATATTTTAAGCATAAGCGATGAGCAGTCTTAAGAAGAATTAAGAACAGATTTGTGAGTTGTGAGTGAGTCTTGAGCAAAGTTGAGAACGAGTTTGTGAGTTGATTTGAGGAGTTCTGTTGAGAAGGCTTGTGAGCAGTTTTGTGAAGAGATAGTAAGCATATTTGATCAAGTCTTGTGAGAATACTTGAAGTAGGTTTGAGGTATATTTGAGCAAGTCTTGTGAGAAGAATTGAAGTAGATTTGGGATAGAGTTGAGACAGATTTATGCATGTAATATGTGCAGATTTGGGATAGAGTTGAGACAAATTTGTGCATGTAATGTGTGTAGATTTGGGAAAAATTTGAGATAGATTTGTTCATGTAATATGTGTATATTTATGATAGAGTTAAGATAGGTTTGTGCATATAATGTGTGTAGATTTGGGATAGAGTTGAGACAGATTTGTGCATGTAATGTGTGCAAATTTAGGATAGAGTTGAGATAGATTTTTGCATGTAATGTGTGCATATTTGGAGCAAAGTTAGAGTAGAGGTGTATACCATATTTGGAGGTAAACCAGAGCAAAGGAGAGGTGTCTCCTATGGATATAGTTCCACAAAATAAAGCAGAGAGGAGAAGTGTCTCCTGTGGATAGAGTTCCACGAACAGAGAATAGGAGAAATATATCCTATGGATAGAGTACCATGAACCAGAGTAAAGGAGAGGTATCTCCTATGGATAGAGTTCCATGAACAAAATCAAAGGAAAAGTGTCTCTAGTGGATAGAGTTTCATGAACCAGAGAAAAGGAGAGGAGTCTCCTGTGTATAGAGTTCCATGAACCAGAGCAAAGGAGAGGAGTCTCCTGTGTATAGAGTTCCATGAACCAAACTAGCAAGGGTATAGAGTTCTCCTATGGATAGATTTCCATGAACCAGAGTTAAGGGGATAGAGTTCTCATATGGATAGAGGTCCATGAACCTGAGCATAGGGTATTGAGATATCCTTTGGACAAAGGTCCATAAATATTGTAATAGGGAATTGGTTTCAAAGATATTTTTGAAAAATTTAGAAGAAATATTTTCTTCGTGGACATAACCCACTATGGGTGAACCACGTTAAATCTATGTCTCTCATGTGTGTGATGATTTGTGCATTGCCTTGTTACTGCTATTGATGATATTGGTTAATACTACTTTGGAGAATTATTGTAATTGATAATATTGGATGCTATTGTTTGGGAAAGAAAAGTAAAATTTTATCTTATACTATTCACCCCCTCTCAGTATAAGCTTGTGTTCTTTAAAATATGAAGGTAATAGTTACTCAAATTATATCAACCAACAAAATAAGTTAAAGCTAACATTTTGAGGAGTCAAGAGGTTTGGTTTAAGAGCACAAGGGGTAAATATCTATACCATAATAGTCTACGTTTGCATAGCATCCAAACAAAACCATTCAAAAGGGCTCTAAAAGTGAAACTTCCTCAAGGAAAGAAAGATAGTTTTGGGTTAGTAGCATCCACCTGCATTCATCACCCAAAAAAAGCAACTATTACTTAAGAGTTGCAGTCAGCAAGAAGGTGATAGCAATACAAGGAAGAAGGATGTTTGATTGAAGATGTCTAGCATCAAAATAGTCTTTGGAGAAGATATAAGAAGGTGTGTCAAATAGCCTTTGGTGAAGGTAAGGTAAGGTTTGTCTAGAAGTCAGTGGTGAATAAAAATCAAAGAGGTACAAAAAATTCTGCCTCAAGAAACACACAAAAATGTGAGCACCATTGGGTATAAGTTCTATTATGCTTACATCCCAATATCAATGCATTGAAAATAAGCGTCATTGACATCATAACATTGACTTGCATGAAGGCAAGTAGCATTGTTTAGGCTACATAAATAGAGTTAAAAAATATTGTAGATGAAAAGGAGATCATAGTGGGTATACATTCCCATAAAGAAGATATGTTCAAAGAGTTCAACATCCACCATATAAATATACTAAAAACACCATAGCTAGGTGCAACAAGTGATGCAAGGGTAACACATTAGTGAGAGTCAGTTGCCACATCAAAAACCTACATCAACACAAGGACAATAAGGTGAATACAGTGTAAAGAGAGTATATCTTATTTTAGTTGATAAACAAAGGTAAGATATTATAATTAGTTGGCAAGAACACAACATAAGGAAAGGTGGAATCATTACTGAAGTAGCAAAGAAAGCCATTATGCATCATGCCATCCACATTGAAAGAATCATCCAAGTTAGAGGAGAAAGGCATATCAGAGTTCACTATCACAAAAGAGCAAAATAACTTAGAACATTTGGCTAAATGTAAGCATTGGAGCTTTAATATTATCTGATATATTGAAGGAAAATTGCATGCAAAATGAGAATTGAGCACTTTCCAAGACCTTTAAAGGAGGAGAGTGCCACTTGGCATAAGGAAGGAATCATATCATAATGCCCATGATCAAGAAGAAGGGCATCCATTCGAAGTAATGCTCAAAGGAAACCAACACAGTATAGTAACACTTCAAAGGGAGAAGACCATTGTAAGACCAAAACCACTTGTATTATCTTGTCATAAGATTGTAACACTTTAGATTCACATTCAAAGCAAGGTCGATACCAGTTGTATTGAACACTATTTAGCTAGTAATGCTCAGTATGAAGGAACATCCGTTGCCTTAGACAATCATGATATTTATCACACATTACATAGCAGACAACCATATTAAAAGGCATTTACAAGAGCATGTAACCGAGGAATGTAGAAGAAAAGTGCATAGCAAAGTCAAGCAACATTAAAGAAGCTAAATTAGTAATATAGAAGCATACAATAAAGTTCGTTAGTTAAAAACGGCGTTGATAGAAGAACACAACAACATTAAAGAACGTGAGATCATCATAAGGAAGAATGTAGGTCAACCATTAAAGAATGTGAGACCATCATAGGAAAGAGCACCAATCAACATACTATTGTTGGAGAAGAGCACAAGTTGATCGCAGGTTCAGTTGAGCACATAACACAGTGAACAACACATATTATAAAGGTAATATTAAAGTCTTATTAATTTTTGCAAATCCTTTGAGGAGTTATAAGGATATACATATTACATTTGATATTAATTAAGATTTTATAATCTAGGGATATTTAGTTGGAGTTATAAGGTAATAAAAGGAACCCTAGAAAGCACATTGCTTACTTTGAGAAAGAAGAAGAAAATAGAAGCATTAAAATATTTATTATTATTGCTTCCAATATTTGCAAACCTTAACTCAAGGAGTTATAAGGATAGTAAAACTGATTTGCAAATATATAATTCTTCTAAAAACTTCTAACTTGGGAGATATAAGGAATCCTACACCAAACTTATATATTAGAATTTTAAAGGTTTATTCTTTGAAATTGCATTTGTAAGTTTACTACAAAAAGAGTTAAATAGTTGATTGCAAGTAAGAGAAGTGAATCATATTCATAGCATATTTCACTACTAGGGAGACAAAAGGAATTCAACCTAAAGCAAGTCTAGAAAGCTTAGCTTACTATCAAGTCCAATATATATATATATATATATATATATATATATATATATATATATATATATTTTTTTTTTTTTTTTTTTTAATTTGTGGAAAAAATCCCAAAAGGGATGCCACTTTCGGGTAAGACCCAAGGAGGCAGGGGTATCCATTTTGCCAAAAACGCCCAGGACTCGGACCTGGCCTACCACCTTTGACATACTCAAGGAGCAAACAAACACACAAAACCAAATTAAAAAAAGTAAATAACAACAAAAATAATAAAATAAAATAAAAAACATGCTCCTTGAGTGTGTCAAAACCAAAAGCACAACCAAACACGCATAATAAGAAAAAATAAACCACAACACAAACCACATAGACAAACACAAACAAGACAAAAACAATAGAACACTACAAAGACATAACCCAAAAAAAAATGAAAAATAAACACAACCAAAACCTAAAAAATAAAATAAATAAAATAAAAATAAAAAAAACCAACAACAGACAATAAACAAAAACAAAAAACATAGAAAACACTCACACATAAAAAAATGAAATAACACAAACAAAGAGAAACCCAAGAACAAGAACGAAAAAAACACAAGAACAATAACAAAAACCATAAAAAAAAACAAAACAATAAAAACACAAGAACAAAAAAAAACAACATAAAGAACACAAAAACAAAACAAAACAAAAGAACCCACCCACCTTAAAAAGTTAAACAAAAAAACAAAGAAGACAAAAGAAAAAAAAATGAACAAAACAATGACCTATCTAGACCGGAAGACTATTAATGCAAGAATCAACAGAGGAAACAAAATAAAGAATAGAATGAGCTAGGGAACTAAAAAAACTGAATGAACCAAAGAGAAAAAAAAAAGAAAAAAAACAAGAAGAAACTAGGTACCTTCAGAACTGGAGCCATCCAAAGAAATGATAGAAATAAGAGCTTCCCTAATTTGAGAAGCCCACCATATAGGAGGGTGGCCATAACAAGTAAGATCACCTTTTTCCAAAGCCCAATTAGCTAAAGCATCAGCACTCTTGTTTTGATCTCTGACCACATGATTGTAATCAACTTTCAAAAATCCCATCCGGATTAACTGAATCTTCTCAATAATTCTTTTTATTCTCCAATCCACCTTATGATTCTTAGAAGGAGTCTTCAAGAGATTAATCATAAGTTGAGAGTCAGACTCAACTAACACATTTTCCCATCCAACCTTAGTAGCCTCTTGAAGGCCTCTAAGGACAAGTCCAATATTTACCAAACATATATTTTTACAAGAATTGGTAAAGCATTTTCAAGATTAATTCTACAAATTGAAGAAGAGTACTAATTGTTTTACTAGAGAATCATAAAGTAGACTACCTCAAAGATTCCATATATATAAACTAGGGAGCTATAAGAATGTCTACTTCAAAGAACTCACTAGATAATGCAATTAGAAAAGGATCAAGGAAAATACCAATATGGCTTAGAAATACACTCGATTCAATGATTGGTAGTTCAGAGAATTCATTGGATAATAAGGAAGATGAAAATAGAAGGGAAGAATCAATAGAATTTAAAAGGGGTTCTAAAAATTCACAAACTAATAGTTTGGTGAAAATAGATTCTTCAAGAGCATATTTTGGTGAAATAATAAAGGGAGTTGATGATAACTACCCTAATGAAGATATTGAAAAGGTAGAAAAGAATATTGATCAAAATAATCTCATAGATTTTTATGAAGGAAATAAAGATGGCATAGCTTCAATTGTACACACATGGTTTAATTATTTCATCAAATAAATAGACAAACATGATATTCCTAAAAGATATAATAGAGAAGCTATGACATCTTTGCTATGTGTGTATTGCAGCAAATTTGGGCATGAGAAGATAAACTGCTAGAATTTCCACCCATGCAAATATTGTGGAGAAAAATCTCATTCATATTACTCTTGTTACTACAAAGACAAGTACTACAAAATATTTGAAGAAAAACTAATTTTCAGATTAGATTATTTCTTCCAAATTATTGTTTCAAAAGCATTTACTAACAATGAGTTCAAGCTCAATTTTTTTTAATATCAAGAAAACAAACCATACAAAAAAACAAGGAATAGGAAAGGAAATAGTGTTGATCCACTTATGACTTGTCAAATTATGAGATCAATAGTTCATAAAAGTCACCTAAAAGACTACAAGGTCAAATACTCTTCCAAATACCTCGAAACAACAAGAAGAAGTGAAATGAGAAATACAAGAAGAGACAATAGGAAGACAAAAGCAAAAGAAGAAGAACCTCATCAAAATGAAAATTATACAAAAGACAAAGATCCATATTGAATATTAAAGTATTCAAAAACCAAACAATGTAATACAGGGGGATTTTGGAATATATTACATTATTTGGTTCTCTACTAATGTACCATAATGGGTACATATTTAGATTAGGATTATATTAGGAGTTAAATAGTTTATTAAAGCAATGTAATAAATGCACAAGTGTTAGAATGTGCAATGATGTAAATGTGCATGTAGTCCACATGTACATGAGTCTTAGGTTGAGTAAGGGGCAAGGAATCTATCTTCCTATATAAATGCCTCACTATGAGTGTTTTAAGAGAGGATAGTGGAGTGTGGAGGTTGTAGTAGTAGATACAATGTAGATCCATTTTGCAAGAATGGAGAGGTTGTAACCTCCATTGGAGAGCATTGTATATTTTCATGAGCTTTCTTATATGAGCATTTCTTAAGCATTGTATCAAGTTTTCTATCATATTTTCATGCATATTAGTTAGCCATTATCATAGCTATAACATTGCATGCTTATTTATATACTTGTGGTTGCATTTCCTTTAAGTTTAAAGCTTCAAAATCTAACACAAATGAGGTCTCCCTTGTCCAAATTCTAGTTTGACATACCATTAGCTTCTTTATTCTACTCTCTTGGTACATGGGTGTATACCACCTCTACAAAACTGTTTTATATTTATCTATTTTTCTCTACAATAATTTAAATTATCCAATTGACATTCCTGGTTCTCAATGGATATTTAAGCTAGTTAACCAATAACTAATAATTCGACTCCACTGTCACTCTATTCCATCCGGCATTGAAAGCCTCTTCCATACCTCTCAAAATGCCATATCCCTCAACAACATTGTTGGAGAGTGTACCTAATTTTTTTGCAAATGTGAATTTCAGGTTACCATCTGGTGGTCTACCTATTTCCCTTGCATTGGGCTTGCTTGGGTTACCCATTGATGCCTCATTTGTATTTATCTTTCTAAATCCCAATGGTGGTCACTACCATTTTCAAGTTTATCCATCCTTTTATCCTATGGTTTGAACCTTCTAGCTCTATCCATCTAGGGACTAATCTTGAGTCATGCCACTATTTTCTCCCATCACTGATGTGATTTTTATGGTTGCTTTATCATGAATTGAATAGTTTTCATTATATTGGATATGGTCTTCACCCACATACAATGGATATATCCAATCTCTTGTTTTAAGATCCCTCTATTCTACTCATTCTAGATATTCCAAGGTAGGATCGTCATCCCTGTCCATACTATCTATTTCACATAACCATATACTCCTTGTTAATTCTTCCATCCTCTCTAGAATCTCTTCTATAGACTAGTTGTTGATCCAATGCAGACCTAGCAAAGATGCCAACATTTTCCACAACTTTATTGTTGTGGGGCATTCTATAAAAAGGTGGTTAAAATTTTCAATCTCCTTCATACATAATGGACGTCTGAAAGGTCCATAGAATCCCCTCTTTGTTAAGTTAACCCCTATGAGTAACATTTTTTGGAGGAGTAATCAGTTGAAGAACCTAACCTTAGGTCATAAATTTTGCATTCAAAGTTGTGTGAATAGATCCTAATTTGGATGAGTGGTGCTAGGGTTTAATGCCACTACTGTTTACACTCTATTAGTCCTACTATTCTATTCAAATCGATGCCCCTCATAGGGCCATGATAATGGTGTCATTTGTATGATTCAATCAATATATTTTTCTAGTCTATTTAGAAGTTGGATTGGCCATTATTTCAATGGAATCCAATATCTTCCAACTTTTGGTCCTCCATCACTGGGGTCCACTCTAGATATTGAGTCACCAAAGGTTGATGTCCATCCCATGATTTTAACCAAAAATTTGCGTATTTTCCATTATTAATTATCCAAAACAACCTTTCTTTGATAATTTTCTCTCCTATTTTGAGTACCGCTAAATTAGAAAAATCTCTATTAGACAACTAATATCAGATAATCTCTATTTGTGTCTTGTTCTTTGCATATTTTACTTGAATATTTTTGGCCCATAATGCATTGGGACTATTTATCATTCTTTAGTTCAATTTTGCAACCAAATGCCTTGTTATTTTTGGCTGCAAATATAAAACCCAACCCCCCTTCATTTTTTGTAAATATATAGTTTTCCACTTTACCAAGGTCCATTTCCTTTCTTCCATGGCACACGCTCAGAAGAATGTATGAATTATGTGATCAAGCTCTTGAATCACCGCCTTTAGGATATCCAAAACTGATGACACATAGATGGGGATAGATTTTAACATTGACTTGATTAAGGTTATATGCCCTTCTAATGATGACCACCTATTTTTCCACTTACCAATTTTACCCTTGGTTTTATCTATCATCCATGCATAATCCTCATTTTGTGTGCCAATTTTTATTAGGACCCCCAAATAGATAGTTGAGAGCAATGTTTTTCAAAAACCAAGTCTATCTAGTACCAAGATCTCTTTTCAAGGTGAGCAATGGAAGAAGATTACTTTGGATTTATCATTATTCACCATTTGGCTTGTTGCCTTGGTAAAGTAGTTTAGGATTTGCTTTATTCTAGTTGCTTCTTTAACTATTGATTTTCCTAACAATATAGAATCATCAATAAATTGTAAATGGATGATTAGGCTAGCTTTATTAGCAATTGAAACTCCCTCTAATATATTATTAACTTTATTCTTAGCCAATGTTCTCCCTAGACATTCGAGTAGAATAGTGAATAGGTATGGGAAGAGAGGATCCCCTAGCCTAAAACCTCTTGATGCTAGAAATAAGTTTGTGGGGCATCCATTCATGATAACTGAGTATGCAATTGACAATATGTAGGCTTTGATCTAGTTTTTCCACTCTTCAAAGAACTCAAATTTCTTCATAACCCATATTAAGATGTGTCAATCCACTCTGCCATAGGCATTAGATAGGTCTAGTCAGATGAACATAGTAGGATATTTTTGTGCTTCCATAAAACATATTGCTTATTGGGCAAGCACTATCTCATCCACTATATGTCTACCTTCTACAAATCCACCTTGTTTAGGGGAGATTATTTTGTGTAGAAGTGGTTTTAGCCTCTTAGCCATGACCTTGGTGATAATATTCAATAAAACATTACATAATGCTATTGGTCAGTATCCACTTATATTTTCTACTTCCCTTGCCTTTGGTATTAGTGCTATGTAAGTTTTGTTGATTTCCTTCAATATTTCCTTGGATTTTCTTGCCTCTTATACCACTTCCAGAACGTCTTCCTACACAATTCCCAATCCATTCAGACCTAGAGTTTTCCCCTTTTGCATTTTGAACACTACCTCCTACAATTCTTGCATTGTTACTAGTGCAACTAGTATATCATTTTCTTCTATTGTAATGAGACTGGGTATCTCGTGTAGCATTTATTGTTTGGCTTCTGGATCCAAGGTCTCAACCATAAAAAATAATTTGAATTAAAAATGTGGGCTTTTATGAGGGGTCTTTGTCCCCTTGTACTAAGTGGGGTTTGAACCTTGGACCTCCCAAAGAGAGGCCAAATCCCTTGTAGTAAGCTTGCAGCTTACAAGTGAAACCTTAACATTACTTTATCAAGTTGAATTCCAAGGATTGAAATGAATTGTCTTTTACAATAAAGCTTAGGTTCAGATGTCAAAGAATATAAAAATATAATGCATGTGAGCGATAAATGCTTAATACCAAGTTAATTACCTTAAAGTCATTATAAATTAAATTGCATAATAATAAATTAAAAATACATTTTATTTTAACATTAATTTTATTAACATAACAAAAATAATTTAATAAAAGTCTATGGTTCTCTAGACCTATTCACAAGAATAAGTTTAAGTTGAATAACTTTTTAATATTTCCAATAATTAAATATACTAGACCATCCATATCCCTTGAATTCACTGAGTGTAGGAAGAGGCATGTCATGTTATTCATTTAAAAATAATATATATATCCTATCCCCTTCAAATTCAGACGTTGGATCTCTTTTCTCAAATAGCTAAGCCTTCACGATCAAGCCCAAGAAAAGATAAAATGATTATAAAAGAAAAGTAGTTTTTAATGTCCACAATACCATAGGCCACATGGGACAATGTGTTTATCCAATTCAAGTTTATCTAGCCAAATTTTGAATATGGGATGGTATGTTTATCCAATATGTATTTAATCACCCAAACTCTAGTTATCAAAGCATACTATACCACCCTTTCCTCTTTCAAATTTAAACCTATGACCTTCTAGATGGAGTTCCAAAGTCTTAGCCATTATGCACACTCATAGAATGACTAATTTTTTACATTTATTTAATATGTAATTGATAGATTACAAAGTCTATTGGAAGGTTTAAACAATAATTCAAAATTAAATAATTTTTTAATATATTTTATTTTTGTATGTTTAAGATATTTGGGTAATTAGTGGATATGAAGAATTTTCACTTTCAAATAATAATTTAAGATACCAATTTCATGATTAAACCTAAACATAGCCTATTGAGTATGAGGTAAACTATGAGGTGATAAATTTCACACTATAATCCAAGGTTTCAATACTAAAGGTAAAACCTTAACATTAGTTTATCAAGTCAACCTTATGTGGTTAAAATAAATTGTTTAAAAAAAAGGTTTATGCTCGAATCTCAACAAACATAAAAAGATAATGTAAGGTGAATGGGCCTAACAAAGAAGGATTTTGAACTTAGAAAGGAGGTCTAAGATTCAAATCCAAAAGGAGGTAGAGTTATACACCATGCTTGAATAATTAAAGAATGGGTGGATAAACATATTAAATAAACAACATCCTCCATGAAGATCATCATATATGGCCTATAATTTCATGTTGAAATTTTGATAGACATAAAAAATTAATGCATTTTGAATGAGTATAATAGTAAAGGCTTTGCAACTCTCAAAAGGATGTCTAAAATTCAAATCTTGAAGAGGTAGAATTGTACACCATACTTTGTAACCAAAGTATGGTTTGAACATGGAAAATAAACAACATCCTCTATAAAAATTATCCTATCTAATTTATGAAGATATAAATATTAATAATTATTATACCTTTATGTTTATAAATATTTAATTTTAAATAAATTATCTTTATTATATCACAAACTAAAAAACTTTAAAACCCATTTAATAATACCAGTTATTTTTATTATTTTTATTTTTAAAGTAAAAAAAACATTATTAAAAATAGTTTATGGTGATATAATAGATTGTGGGAGGTGGAGGGACGTTTTTCGTAGGACTGCCCAAACTGTCGAACTCATTTTGGCCATATCTCACTCATCCGGACTCGGATTGAGCTAAAATTTTGAGGGTAGATGCCTGAAAAACCCTAGAACGTCTCCACCAATTTTCATATCATTTGGAGCAACACAGATCCTAGCGCATCCCTATGTGTGAACGAGATATTTGGCAAGCGGCTATGTGAGGGTTTCATCTGGGTTGAGTGCAAGCAGCTCCAGAGGTTGGTTTTTAGGGCCTTCGGGCCCTAGAGGCCAATATTTTTGTGGTTTATGCTCAATATTTTAGCAGGAAATGTTGCAGGGGATCCAAGATGGGTTAGAAATTTATCTTTCAACAGATCATACTGTGAACTTGAGTGACAACGACTTCCAATTTGTTGCACAAAAGAAAAGTGAAAACCATACCTTTCCACGACGTCTAGGGCAAGGATTAAAGAGATCACGAAACAAGTTTCAAGTAGTTGATCAAAAAATGGCTCATATCTCAAGTGAATCTGGTGCTAAGGTGCACCCACAAAATAATTCTACTATGAAAACCCTTGTCAAGGGTAAGAATTTCGAAGACTCAGCCCCAAAAATGAATTTTAGGGATGCCCTCCATGGTGGACAGCCTCAGCCCAATGCTAATATCAATATTAGGGCTTCCCATAAACCTCTAAGAATGCCTAATATTGATCCCAGGAAAACGGAGTCAGGATGTCTTAAAGCAGCTGATGGAACTCCTATTGTTAAGCTTGATATGGGTAACATTCAGACTGGCATTGAAGATTTGGAAAAAAGAGGACTAATTTGTCGGTTCATGGGTTTTCATCCGAGTCTATCTGCTTTCAAAGTATGGGCTGCAAAAAGCTGGAAAACTAAAGGTGAGTTACAAATCTCTATTTATCCAAATGGTTATTTTCTTGTTTTATTTGCTAATAATGAAGATAGAGAGAAAACTTTTCAAGGGGGTCCTTGGTTTTTTGGAAGGGCAGGGCTTTTCATGAAGCCCTGGCATACTAAATTTAAAGTCGAAGAAGAGATGCCTTCTATAGCTCCCATGTGGGTTAGACTCTTTGGCCTCCCTATTGAATTTTGGAATCCTACTATTTTTTCTTCAATTGGAAACTCTTTAGGAACTTTTATGATGATCGCTGATTGTACTCAAAATTTTGAACATATTATTTATGCTCGGATTTGTGTTTTAATGGATTTTGACAAACCCCTACCTAAAAATATCACATTACAATTTGGGGAAGACACTTGGGAGCAAGTAGTGGACTATGAGAACATTCCTTTTCGTTGTAGAATTTGCCATGAATATGGTCATTTGGCCAGTGCTTGCCCAAATAAAATTCCTGATCAAAAGAAAGAAGATATAAACTCAACGAGTTTCCAAATACCTAAGAAGAAGAACACTAAGAAAAAACCAGTTATGAAGGATCAATCAAAGTCATCTGCTAATATGTTTGAAATCCTTTCCACAAATGATGTCCCAAGTGAGGAAGAGGAAATAATGGAAACTGAAATCTTAGAAACACAATTTAAATATGAAGGGAAGAACTCAGAGACAAACCAACAAATCAAAGGTTTTCAACAAAAAAAAAGGAGAAAATTTACACAAGAAAAACAATTTTTCAAATGTCAAAACTTTAAATAATGCAGGTCCCAATATAGACTCCGTTGAACCATCTAGTAAAATTTTGGCTGTGTACGAGCATTCTTCAAGGTTAGAAGCCATCTCAGATTCAATTGGAATAAGTCAAGAAACAGGGAAAAAAAATTGAAGATGGATTCTAATCAAAAAGTAGGTCGCAAGACCAATCAATATCATATGGTAAAAGAAGGTGAAAAGCTTGTAGAGGAAGGTAAGATTAATGCCCTTCCCAACTTTTTTAGCCCTGGTATTAATGAAGATCATCACTTGGAATATTAGAGGACTCAAAGGGAGTCTTTCAAAACAAAATGAAATTAGAAGAATGATTCAGATAAATCATCCACATCTTGTTTTCCTTCAAGAAACAAAGATGTCAATGGAGGATATGGACTCAATTGCCAGTAAAATTTGGCCAACTAGAAAAGTGGTTTCCCTCAGTTCCCAAGGGACTTCTGGTGGCATTGCTTGTCTTTGGGACCCAAAAGAGGTAGTTATTCACCATATGGTTGGCATTTGGGGTTTGTTGGCTATAGCTATTCAAAGTAGACATTCCAACCAAATTATGCTCTGCATTACTATTTATGCTCCGACTTCTTTGGAGGAAAAAAGAAGACAGTGGAAGGATATTACTCATATTATCTCTCATTTTCCTGAAGCTTGGATCTTGATCGGAGGAGATTTCAATACCATCCTCTCTCTGGATGAGAAAAGGGGGGGAAATAGAAATTTGGACAAAAGCACTGACCTCATGAGCGAATATATTGCAAACCTCCATCTTGTGGATATCCAACCAGATAATGGCCTTATGACTTGGTCTAACAAAAGGCAAGGCTTAGCTTGTATAATGGAGAGATTGGATAGGTTTTTGCTCTCTGAAAATTTCTTAATCCATGGTCACATTCCTAAAGTGAAGACTCTTAATAATGTTGGTTCGGATCATTGGCCAATCATGGTGGAAATGTGGAAAACCAATGTGAGTTTCTCTCCTTTTCATTTTCAATTAATGTGGCTTAGAGACATTTCCTTCGGACCTCATGTGCAACAATGGTGAAAGGAAGGTAAACCTAGGCATGGGACTAAGATGTTCTATTTTGCCAAAATACTTCAATACATTAAATCCAAAATCAAGACTTGGAACTGGAAAGAGTTTGGGGATGTTCATAAAAAAAAACATGAAGTTATTGCTCATCTTGAAAATTTGAATAAGAAAATCCGTTTAGATGGCCTCACAGAGAAGAGAAGTGCGAGATGAAATTAAACTCACAACTCGGTTAGAGGAATGGGAAAAAAGAGAAGAAATCTTATGGAAGCAAAAATCTAGAATTCAATGGCTCAAAGAAGGAGATCGAAACACAAATTTCTTCCACAAATCTCTTCTAGCTCGAAGATCTCACAACTTTATTTCTTCCTTAAAATCAGATTCTGGAGATGTTGTTTATACTTGGGATGGCATGAACTCTATTGTTGTTGATTACTTTTCCAATATTTTTGTTGCTACTCCTCTTGACTCAGCTTCACAACAAAATGTTCTTCAAGCAATCCCTTCTCTTATCACTTCGAGGAGAACTCTATTTTGACTACTCCTGTTACTATCAATGAGCTTCAACAAGTAGTTTTTAAAATGCAAAAAGGGAAAACCCCAAGTCCTGATGGTTTTCCCATTGAGTTCTACCAAGAGTTTTGGGATATCCTTCATGTTGATTTATTAGAGGTGGTGGAAGAAGCCAGGAAAGCCAAAGAAATTTTGAAGGTTATCAATAAAACTTATATTACTCTTGTTCCAAAAGCTCAAGAGGTTGATCATATCTCAGCTTTTAGACCTATTGCTTTATGTAATGTTCTTCTCAAAATCATTACTAAAATCATGGCAGAAAGGTTGAAGCCTCTTTTGCATAAGATTATTTCCCCAGAGCAAGGGGGTTATGTGGAAGGACGTCAAATAGTAGATGAGATAGTTCTTGCTCAGGAAGCCATCCATTCCATGGATATGCAAAAATCTCCTTCCATGTTCATTCGGTTAGACTTATCCAAAGCTTATGACAGAGTGGATTGGCACTTCCTTATCAAAGTTTTGAGGCAATTTGGTTTCTCTAAGGATTGGATGGATTGGATTATGGGATGTATCTCTTCAGTTTCCTACTTAGTTCTTATCAATGGCAGGCCTTCTCAGTCATTCCCAGCTTCCAGAGGTATTAGGCAAGGTGACCCGCTATCCCCTTATTTATTCATCATTCTTGTTGAATGCTTGGGTAGGACTATAACCAAAAAGAGGGAAAACAAAACCCTTGAGGGAGTTACCATTGCTCATGGAGCTAGACCTATCTCTCATCTTCAATTTGTGGATGACTCTACTCTTTTAGGTAAAGCTACAGTTAAGGAAGCTTCTAATATTAAGCAAATCATTAGCTATTTTTCTAAGGCTATTGGGCAGTTGATCAATGAAGACAAATCTAAAGTTATTTTCTTTCATTGCTCTGCTAGACAAGAATCCATGGTCTTGGATAAATTAAGATATAAGAAGACCTCCCTTCCAATCACTTATTTAGGTATTCCCATAAATATTCAAAGGCAAAAAAATAAATATTGGAATTGGTTGTTGGACAAAGTCAAGAAGAAAATTGGAAAGTGGACCAACAGGTGGCTTTCTTCTAGGGGTAGAATCACCTTGGTAAAATCAGTCCTTCAAGCTATTCCTATTTATGTTTCTTCCATTTTGAATATCCCAAAGGCTGTTCTTCGAGAATTGGATCAAATCAGTCATCGTTTCCTTTGGAGTGGTACTAAGGAGAAAAGAAAATGGGCCTTGGTGAAATGGGATACTTTATGTCTTCCTAAGAATGAAGGGGGGTTAGGATTCTGGTCTTCTATTAATAACAACAAAGCTTTAGCTGCTAAATTATATTGGAGGATGTTGCATAACCCCAATGCTCTTTGGGCCAATAATCTCCGTGCTAAATATGCTGAGAACAAAAGTCCTGAAGACCTTGTTCGCTATCAACTTCCTACCAAAGGTTCTCCCATTTTAGCAGTTCTTAAGACTGGTGAGGATTTGATAAAGAAAAAATTATTTTGGATCATTCATAATGGTCAACAGGAAAATTTTTGGACAGATTCTTGGGATGGTCACAAGCCTTTGATAACTCAGTTTCCCGATTGGAGGCCTTGGATGGAGGAGCTTCACCGAGCTAATTGGATAAAGGTGGCTAATTATTGTCGGTACCATACTGGTAATTCAAAGGTTGGTAGATATTGGATCCCTATTGAGGACTGGCCTATTCAAATCCCAGAAAGGCAAAGACAAGATATCCAAGGCATCCTTCATATGAGATCCCTCTCTTGGTCCCATGAAAAAGATTGTTTTGGATGGAACAACACTACTAAGGGTGAGTATTCAGTTGCTCAAGGTTATTTGACCTTATGCCATAATAATCCCAACCATTCTTCTGACATATTTTCTCGATTGTGGGCTCAAAAGCTCTGGCCTAAGGTGAGGTTCTTTAATTGGCTTTTATTGCATCGTAGGGTGCTTATTGGTGAGCAACTTATGAAGCGTGGTTTTCATGGCCCTTTTAGATGTGAAATGTGTGAAGAGAATGTAGAAACTCTCAACCATATTTTTATTGAGTGTACTTTAGCCTCTGAGCTATGGAGGAGAATGGCCACTTTACTTGGCTTACAATGGTCCAATTTTTTTACTTTTGAACAACTTTGGAGGGATTGGCCTAATCAAGAGGGTGTTGATCATTTTATTAGGCGGTTAGTTTGGATGGGTTCTACCATTCTTCTTTGGAATATTTGGAATGAAAGGAACAACCAAATTTTTAATCAAGATAGGAAGGATATTCACTATATTTGGCAAAAGACCATAGCCAACTTAGTTGAATCAGTCCATCAACTCCTTAATCACCCCCAAAACTCCCACCAAAGATGGGATCAAGTGATGCAAAGATTGAAGATTAAATCTTCTAAGGGCAACCAACTTAAAGGGAATGTGAGTATTAGTAAGATGGATAGGACAAGAAATTGGCAACCTCCTCCTAAGGATTTTGGAAAAGTCAATACTGATGGAGCCTCTAGAGGGAACCCTAGAAAAGCCAGTGTGGGAGGAATTGGTAGACTTTCGGATGGCTCCCTGGTTTTTACTTTTGCTGAGAATTTGGGTATTCTTTCCAATAACCTTGTTGAGGGGTATGGTATCCTCGAGAGGCCTTCAGGAGGCTACTAAGGTTGGATGGGAAAATGTGTTAGTTGAGTCCGACTCTCAACTTATGATTAATCTCTTGAAGACTCCTTCTAAGAATCATAAGGTGGATTGGAGAATAAAAAGAATTATTGAGAAGATTCAATTAATCCAGATGGGATTTTTGAAAGTTGATTACAATCATGTGGTCGAGAGATCAAAACAAGAGTGTTGATGCTTTAGCTAATTGGGCTTTGGACAAAGGTGATCTTACTTGTTATGGCCACCCTCCTAGATGGTGGGCTTCTCAAATTAGGGAAGCTCTTCTTTCTATCATTTCTTTGGATGGCTCCAGTTCGAAGGTACCTAGTTTCTTCTTGCTTTTTTTTTTTTGCTTCTCTTTGGTTCATTCAGTTTTTTTTAGTTCCCTAGCTCATTCTATTCTTTCTTTTGTTTCCTCTGTTGATTCTTGCCTTAATAGTCTTCTGGTCTAGATAGGTCATTGTTATGTTCAATTTTTTTTTCTTTTTTGTTTTTTTTTGTTTAGTTTTTTAAGGTGGGTGGGTTCTTTTGTTTTGTTTTGTTTTTGTGTTCTTTGTGTTGTTTTTTGTTGTTCTTGTGTTTTTGTTGTTTTGTGTTTTTGTTTTTTTTTTTTATGTTTTTTGTTATTGTTCTTGTGTTTTTTTCGTTCTTGTTCTTGGGTTTCTCTTTGTTTGTGTTAATTCGTGTTTTTATGTGTGAGTGTTTTCTATGTTTTTTGTTTTTGTTTATTGTATGTTGTTGGTTGTTTTTATTTTTATTTTTATTTTATTTTTTTAATTTTTAGGTTTTGGTTGTGTTTATTTTTCATGTTTTTTTTTGGGTTATGTCTTTGTAGTGTTCTGTTGTTTTTGTCTTGTTTGTGTTTTGTTATGTGGTTCTTGTGTTTTTCTATGTGGTTCGTGTTGTGGTTTCTTTTATCTTATTGTGCGTGTTTGGTTGTGCTTTTGTTTTTGACACACTCAAGGAGCATGTTTTTTATTTTATTTATTTTATTATTTTTGTTGTTATTTACTTATTTATTTACTTATTTTTAAATTGGTTTTGTGTGTTTGTTTGCTCCTTGAGTATGTCAAAGGTGGTAGGCCAGGTCCGAGTCCTGGGTGTTTTTGGTGGAATGGATACCCCTGCCTCCTTGGGTCTTACCCGAAAGTGGCATCCCTTTTGGGATGTTTTCCACAAATAAAAAAAATAGTTTATGGTGCTTGTGGCTTATTCAGAAGAATGAAATTGCAAAATGGTGTTAGAACGAATAACCTCTATTTATGATGCAATCTAGGTATGACAGAGTCTAAAAGCAGATAGAAATGGAATACAACTTGTAACATCCAATAAAAAACACATATTATAATAACAAAAATATATATGTACCTTAAAGAATGGGTATCCAAAAAGATGAGGTGAAGAACAATTATTTAGGTTAAGAATAATTATTTGCAAAGGTAGTAGTTTATTTTGAATTTTTTGAGTGCACATTAGATCAATGACGATGATACGAATCTCGAGTGACTGGTGATCTCCCCTCAAGCTGGGTTAACAACAACGAGTTGGAATAGGCTTGTTGGAAGCAGTCCCTACAATTTAAACCTTGTGTTTGTTAATTAGTAAAAATAGTGTGGTTGTAACTAACTCCTATGTATCTTAAAAAAAATGTAAGAGGGGTTGGAATCGTTCTTCGTGCCATAAGTTTGTCATGTACATATTACCACATATATGATGGTGTGCAATAAACTAATGAAACATCTATGACTTTATAGGTGAAAAACTAAACTTATATTTTTTTTATGTTTAAGTTATGAATGTAAGGGTATAAGGTATTTCATGGTTTTACTCGAGGGGACCTATCAAAATAAAATTTATTTCTTGGAGTGAATTTGATAGTATAGATAATAGTAAAAGCTTGTAAGAACAAGAGAATTTTTTCTTTTTTAAAGGATGCTACAAAATATCTTAGGGAGTAACTTTATTATAAGCATAATATTATAATCATTTTTCTTCCTGAAATCAACTTGTTACATTAAGAACTTTATGTAAATAAAATTGTGTTATTTGAATTTTGTATTTTTTTTTAATGTCTTGACTTGTATGGTATTTGTTAAACCATTGTATTTAATATATGAAGATATATTTTAAAAAGGTTTTATAATAAATAATATGAAGAAAAGGGTTCTACATTGTAATTTATCATATTATGAATCTTATGAAGCTCATGTAGTTGAAATCTTACTCGTGATAATGTACTTTAATTTTTGTAGGTGTTATAATAACATAGTTTGTTATATAACTATGTGGTTTATTGAAATATCATATGTAAGCGTGTTTGAGTCTTCTCTCTTTACATATTAAAAAAAATCTTGTACTCGGGTCCCCCACCCTTGAAAAATCACAACTCTCCTTTAAAGCTTGAGAGTATATATATATATATATATATATATATATATATATATTATATATATATATATATATATATATATATATATATATATATATATATATATATATATATATTTTGATTAGGTGGAAGAAGGGGTTTTTAAGGGAACCCAAAACCTTTTACAAACCAAAGGAAGGGTTTTGAAAGGGTCCCCAACATTTAACAATAAAAATAGAGCTTTGAAAATATGGTTTCAAGAGAAACATAGAAGGGCAACAAAAAGAGAAATGACTAGATCTGACAATAGGAGTAGGATCCTAGAAGAGAGAGAATAGAACATAAAATCTAAAGACAGGAATCCCCCAGGATCTGAATCAACCTACTATAGCTGAAATCTAATTCAAGACAGGAATCCTGAGAAGAGGCTTGGGATCCACCCAAATAGCCAAAAATATGCTACTTTTAAAATAAAAAATAAAAAAATAAAAGTTTCCCATCTAAACCAAGAAATACAATCCCGCTCCAAGAAAAATAAAAAATAAATACATTTTTAAAATTTTCTTGCGCAAACTCAAAATTACATTTTTTGGAGGAAGGGAAATCCCTACAATATTTCAAGATCCCACTTAGATTTGAATCAAAAAACTGCTACGGTCTCTACCTACCAAGGGTTAGTCGAAGAGAACAATATAGAATCCATGAACCTAGGATCTACCTACCAAAGCCTCCCTAGATCTAGCAGGGTCAACCTGCCAGAGCTTCCCTGGATCCATGAATCCAAGATTTTCCTTTATCCCAAGACGTGGGTGCAGAATCACCACATAGTAAAAAGGTATGAATCTAACAAACAAACCATATTCAAGACCACTGAATCAAAGAATACAAAATTAGGGTCAAAACACTCAAAAATATCCACTTTAGGACCAATAGTTGCAAATTTTGAGAGAACATCTCAGGATCCACATTCTCAGCTAAAACAACTTTGAAACGAGCAAAAAAACCATTTATGATAAGATTATTTCTCACATCTACATTAGAAATTTAAACCTTTTTCCTACCCAACACAGAGGCCATGGAAGGGAAATCCTGCAGGAACATCTCAATACCCTCAAACACAAGATCCACGTTCTCAAGTAGAACAACTCTAGGACCAACAACTTGACCATAAACAATCAAAATCTTGCTAACGTTAGCATTAAAAATTTGAAACTTTTTCTTGCCCAGCTCAAAATCCATAGATGAGATTACCTGTAGTAAAAAAACAAGATCCATGAACATAGGATCCACATTCTCAGGTAAAATTACTCCAAGACCAAAAAAAAAACCATTAATAGCTGAAATCCTACTCACATCACCAAATAAAATCTGAAACTTTTTCTACCAACACAAAGGCCATGGTAGGAAAAGCCTATGAGAACATTATAGGATCCATGAACTCAGGATCCATGCTCTTAGACAGGTCAACTCTAGGATTTGTAGTTGAAATAGCAATAGCCAAGATCTCACTCACAACTAAACTTAAAAATCAAGGAACACTCTTACAAATAGCAGACTTCTTGCAAACCACCAAATTTCTATCTAAAGCTAATAGAAGAAAGATCTTCCTGCCAGGATAGGCATCATGAACAGGAATTCCTAAAAAGACTTCCTAGAACCCATAAAATTATGGGGAACCAAATCCACCCAATTCTAGTAGACATCAAACCCACCAACATGCCAAAACCAGCTTTGAGTCCATAGATCCATAGCAGGGGGGATCTTATCCTGCCAGAGAAAATCACCCTTCTACTACCTCTTAGCTTCCATATCATCCTCCTTCGGTTTATAAATATATTTAATTCTCATTTCAATTGAGTTGATATAGCTAGATACCTACATATTTTTTCATAAAAATTCTAAATTATTGATTTTTATTTTTGGATTTTCCTCAATTTTTTTTGTAAATAAAAATATTTTAAAATCTACCATTCTTCTTCTTGAAACTTTACTACAACAACCTTTAATACCAAAATCCACCTCTATTTCTATGTAGTACATCTTAGTAGAGTAATATTTTTAAAACTTCATGCTATCAGAGTATGCTTTACTAGTTATCGATTGTTAGTTTTCTTGTTGAAGCACAAGTATAACCACAAGGACTTTAATAAATAGTTTATATGAAAACACATTAATGTTATAAAATATACCAAATATACCAATAGAAAACATTAAAGTAAATATTAATCATTATTTGATTCATACAACCAACATTTTCTTGTTAGCTTAACCTAAAATTTCTACTTCCTCTAAACCATATAAAAGGGAATTTAACTTCATGATCTAATATGTTTGCACATTTGTTCCCTTCCCTTAATGTATGTATAAACTTTATTTCTTCAAACTTTGTAGCAAGGTCTTGTATTTCCACAATGATCTCTTGTATATTCCATGGAGTCTTTGTTTTCCTCAAAATTATATTTATTACTATTAGTGAATTGGCTTTTATCCAATACTTCATTCCATTTCATTTGTCTACATATTTCTAACCCTTCCAAAGACACCTAAGCTTCAACTTCACTATTTGTCTTAAATTCACTATTGAAAGTGTAATGTGATAAAATCTTACCCCTATTATTTCTAATTATTCCTCCTCATCCTTTTGGTCTTGGATTTCCTTTAGATGCTCCATCAAAAATCAATTTGACCAACTCCACTTCTTGTGATTTCCAATCTATATTATTTGTCTTCCTTTTTTCTTAAGTACCCAACATCATAATTTCATTTGATGACTTGAATCCATCTATCAAAGCTCTCTGCTTCAATATTAGGGATTGGATGAGTTGATAAGGTTTGTTTAGACTCCTCTATGGCTACACATATCTTCCTTTTCATTAATCTAAAATGATTTTTTTTCCTTTTAATATTCTTTTGTTCCTTTCTAGCCATGCAATCCAAAGTAATGTATCTTTCGATGTATCCCAAATTGTTTGTAGTACCCAATTTTAAAAGTTATTTTCCATTGCTTTAACCATTCTTAAATTCTACCATTTATCACCATGCATTTACCAAACATATTAAGAATCCATTGCCATAGTTTCCAGAATATTGAATAATGTCCCAAGATATGGTCTATAATCTCCTCCTTTTTACATAGAACACATTGTGAGGGGCCATGAAAATCCCTTTTTATTAGGTTATTCTAAGATAAAAAATTTCTATGACCTACTAGCTATATAGACATTTTAACTTTTGGAATGCTTAGGCTATCCCAAATATATCTCCACATTCTTTTAGTATTACTATTTTTATGGTGCTTTACATTATATTTGCTTCTTTTTGTGTATTATTATGAGCTATTCAACTCCCAAATCAACTTATCCTTGGCTCCCATTGGAATATTCACTATAGTTATATTTTTGCTCAACTACTTCCTAACAAAAACGTTGGATATAATTGTAAAAGTAAGTCTTTTTGTTTGTATATTCCTTCCTTATACAAAATGTTTAAAATACTATCACCATATTTATCTTGAAGCAATACCATCCATGGTTTCAAATTTGGGTCTAGATTGAATGGTTTTTTATCACACCAAGTATCCATCCAAATTGATTTTTTTTTTGCAATTCCCACCATCCATCTTAGATCTTTAATCACTAGATAAATTAATTTTTTAAACCTTTCCATAGTGTAGAACCACCAGTGTTGTGTATATATATGTGTATGTGTAACTAAGAAAATGCACCATTACAATGTAAATAAACAAAATAAGATTTGATATTGCATTGATAGACTTTGTTTATTACAAATTAGCCCTTTCGATTATAATGGACCTCCTAAAAGGGAGGGTTTTCTTAGCAAATGAGTTAAATGGTTCCACAAATCATCTCCTCGATTACATAATAAATTGGAAGGTGGGTTATAAAGTATCATTGCTTGACCTCTCAAAATTCTATGCAAATCTTAGTACCTGCACACAATCCCATAATGAAAGCATCAGTAGCATCTGTTAAGCCTTTCAATATAAGGCCTAAAATCATGAAAAGGGGTTACAAAAAGCTTACAAAAACTCACAAAACCTTTAACAAAAGTTACAAAAGTGTGCAAAGAGGTTACAAAACCTTATAAAATGATTGATTTTACCTTTCTTGGCTGCCTGCTACTAATTTTGAGTCTTTTTCTGCCTTTGAGAGTTAATCGCCTAGGGCAGTTATCTTTGTGTAACCTCACAGGGTGGTTGGCTTCTAGGTAGCTACCTAGGGTGGTTGGCTCTATGTAGTTGCACAAGGTGGTTGGATTTATATTTTGGTAGGGGTTTTAAACACATATTTGGATCTTTCTAGAAATATTTTGAGGTTTTTGATGTAGATTCGATGTTGTTTGGTAGTTAAATATGAGTGCAACTGTAAAAAAAATATTAACACACATTCCAAAGAAACTCCATTATTGATGTTCTTGAGCTCTCTTAAATTAGGTACCTACAATCACAAATTAAAAAATACACAAGGAAGGCCAAATGAAATCTGGGTAGAGTTTCAATAGTGTTTTGTGTGCTCTCTCTTTTACAAATGAAATACGAGCATATTTGTTATATTTATCAAGGGTAAGGAGAATGATGAGGAGAAAATAGGATGATGGAAAAGTGACCTAGGTGATAAAAAAGGAAGAATATTAAGTTTCCACACTTGGTTGCTTGGATGGACAAATTTGCAACACTCTATTTGGGCTATGACACCCTATGACGTGGTATGATGCATTATGACATGCCTCACTAATGCTCTTGAGTGGAAATATTCCTCACTCGCCAAAATGGCCCATTTCATCAATGTGATTGGGTGGAGAGAATCCTCACCCATGTGCATTAATGAGCACAAAATATGGAGGAGAGAAGGGAGTAAATGCCAACTAGAGTGAGGTGAACTTGGGTTAAAATAGAGGGATGGTCTCATGATGACCATGGGTTAGGTGTAGAAAGGTGCTTAGGATGGTCAAAGGGGCTAGGATAGTCAACATTAATATTTATAAGGTTGCAATGTATTAATTAAAATAATTACATAATTTATTAAATATTAACATTTAACTAATGTCAATATGATACTTTTTAGGTGTCTACAATATATACAAGGTTGAAACCAACCCACCTATATTTAGTCATCCCCATGTTATTGTAGAATTAAAAAAAATCATATATTGGTATTATATATTTGAACATAGGTCTATGCATTGAAATCCCATAAATCACTTCATTTGAAGTTATATAGAGAGTAAAATGAAATGCAACAAATACATATTTTAAAAGAGATAAAAATAAAGATCAAATATCTTATTGATCCAACAACAAAACATGTTTATTTTTTAACTAAGAGGTGGACATTGTGCCTATTGGGATTATAGTTGATTACTTAATATAGTATAGTTTCAAGATGAAATTTGTAGGTTTGAGATGCTTGATCTCAATCCATACTTCGGTCGATTATTCATTTTATCCTTAAATATTAGAAATAAAAATGAATTTTGGATAGATTACGACAAGAAAATAGATATTTAAATAATTTATTAATAACTACTAGGGAATTTAATTAGCTTATAAAATTTCTTTTGGACCTATATTTTAATATTTACTAGAAAATGCGAAAAACATTTGTTTGGATTTGTATCTAGTCTCTTCTTATATCATATTAATGAGATTTTTTTTTAGTACAATGTCAATGTCATGACCATGCTAATATTATCTAATCAGTATAATATATAAATTAGGGTTTGTATTATGCTTGATTTAATAACACCACTTTTTAAGTAAAAACTATCTTTTAAAAAGTATAAACAAGGATACAAACTATTTATTAGACATCCCTCTAAATATAAACAAATGAATTATAAAAAACCTATACAATGAGTGTTTTTAGGAGGCTTTAGACCTCTTGCTAGGCATATTTTATCCTTTAACAATTTTTTTGTCGAATGTGCATGTAGATGGATTTAGAAGGTTAGGTTAGAGAAGGCAAATGATTAATGAGTATTATACCCTTAATAATGGGTACATTAGAGCTAGGATACAATTAAAAAATAATACAAGTTAGTTTACATTATTGTAGATTTTTATAGATCAATTGATTAAAGTTTAGGATTCAATTCAATTTAAAAGTCTATTTGAATAGTGTAGTAGCTCAACTGCTACATTAAATTCCCACAAGAAATTAGGTGTGGAGAACTAAGAAACTAAAATTTATGTCCTCATGAGTAGTATTGCATATATATGCAAAATATTGAGGAATTGTTAAAAATTAGCCAAGTATAAAAAGACAACTTGTCAAAAGGGATGATCCATCTTAGATTAGCAAAGTGCCATACTTCAATTAGTGAATCACCAATTTTAGAATCAATGAATCACCAATTTTTGGCCTAAGTAGTACAATAGCTATACAAAATTCAAGGAAATCATTTAGAAAGCAACTTTTTGTGTCCTCATGGTTCCTAAAAGGAGTTAGAAGATTACTAATTGAGTTTAGAGACATTTTGGAGAATTGTGATATTTAGTGGTGCATCATTTTTCTAAAGACACCCTTAAATCAATGATTTTTCTAAGAGTAGAAAAACTTTAGTAACTTCCTAAGTTAATTATTTATTACAAACATGAGCTATGGATTCAATTATATTATATTTTGGTCTATTTGAATAAATCAGGGCTACACTTTATAGACTTTACATTATACTCTCAAACTAAGTTTGGAATAATAGAAATACTATGCGTGACATTTGCTTTTCAATTGTGGCATTGTCCTTCTGATTTATGACATACTTAATGATTATAACACTTCCCTTTTGCTTTTTTTTAAGTTTTTATTCTATTGCAAACTTTATATGTATTAGAGCACATGAATGTTATTCAATTACCTTCATATGCATTGACTAATCATACACTATTTTTCTATGTTTATGACTATATTGTATTTCCTCATAATTAATTTCATTCCTTGAATCCTTATATTTTTAACCTTATTTTTAGCACTTATATTAGATTAATTTAGTATGGGTAGTGGGGAATTGACCTAAATTCAAAGGTTAAGGAGAACATGATTTCTCTTCTTCCAATTGTTGAAATAAAATTGTGAGCATAATCAAATTAGATATTTTTGTGATTCAAAAGGATTTTGACATGCCTTATGGGACCATGGTTTTATTTTCATATTTAAATTAGGCCTAGTCCCCTCCCATAGAATTCAAATCTATACAAATTCACTTACAATCTTTTTAGATTTGTTAAAGGGTTTTTTTATTAAATTGTTTTATATGTAATCCAAAATATCCTCATCAAATTTGCTTGCTACAAATTTTAATCTACTTGTTTTATATTTTTAATCTATATACGCATACTGAAATGATGACTCTATTACAAAAACCAAAAAAATCCTTGAATTAATCTATAGATATTTTTCCATAGATCATTGATCAAATTTAAATTCTCACATTGGAATTTTGATAACTTATTACACTCTAGGCAAGTTTTGTTGTGTCACACTCCACTATGAATCGGTATCAAGTCAAATCATCCCAAGTATCAACTAGCTAATAAATAGGTACACATATCTCATGAATTGATCAAAATCCTCAAGATTGGTTTATTTCACAAGCTAGTACTAGTTAAACAAAATCAACTAATCCCCAAAATGTTAATCAACCTCAGCCTATGTCAAGTTAACAACCGAGTATTCCAAACCCATAAAATTTACAAGTCCAAAAATAATATGGTCCATCCGATTATATAGTGGGATAGGCATGAAAAATATTATCCCACACAAGGTCAATTACTTTTGTTAAACCCTCCACCAAACTTGGTTGTTATATCCACTTATTTCACATAGCCAAGTAGGGGAACAAGCAATTCAAGGCATCACCTAGAATCAATATTAGCTCCATATAACCAACCTCCACCATATCTACAAAAAAATCCTTAAGATCCTAATCCACAAATACATCAAAATTAGCAAGTAATGCATAAATCAAAATCAACCATTCATTTTTTAGAACAATTAAGTGGACCCAAATCAATATATCATTCAATATGCACTACTACCACAAGCATACATGGGTCCTCCATAATACTAAATTTATTATATCCTTCTAATGAAATGTGGAAAAGTGCCTCAAGAATTCTAAATGTAGATGAAATAAAGGACACAAAATCAATTTCCTAACCAGACATACCAAGGACCCTTGAACCTAATAATCTACTCTTCAATACCCATAATTGCAATGAAGTCTTTAGCTACCTTTAGCATGAATGAATAAAAAACTACTATGGGTCATCTCAATGAGTTGTTAATATTAAAATAAATACATTAAATTTAAGAAGAATATATTATGGTATAATTGCTTATATATTCATTGAGGGACAAATAAACCTTGTGGTATAGGATTTTGTCTAACAATTTAGTAATTAAATTTATGAAGAGGTTTGAAAATCTAAGCAATGGTTAGTTAGTTCTCTTTTAGTTGAATTTTATGTGAATACATCATGAGGAAAACACACATGGTTATAACACAAATTTTATAAGAATGTTGTATCTTATACCTCTATATATTTGATCATAAAATGAATAGGTTTTTTTCATAATACATAAGATGTTACAATTATACCTAGCCCTGATGGTTCAAAATGCTTCCTCTATTTATTTAGTTGGAGCATGTAAAGAAGTAGTTGATGTCAAATATGTTCTCATCCAAGTAGGCGCAAACCTCTAGATTTTACAATAACCCACTCTATGTATGTAACATAAACTCAATGTCCATAAACTCAATATCCTCCTCCACAATGGAACCCATTCCAAGAAATTTTTCTTATCTACTTGCACAATCCACTAACATTAAAGCAACCTAGTTGCCACCTAGCACTCCATATCCACAAACTAATACTCTGTATGTGGTAACCTTTCTTGATAAAAATACACCCAATATCATAACCTTCCATCCTTAGTTATCAATATTGCTAACCCCACCTAAACCATCTAATTCAATTTCACTTCAAAATCAAAATAATGAACTAAAGATTCAAGTAGACAATTTTAGTGGAATGGTTAATAATTTGGTAAATTAATCCAACATAGAGAAAATTAAAATTATGGTTGAAAAGAAAAGGAATTGACAACTTAAATAAATCCTTATATTAAAAAGAATTAAGTTTCCCACCTACTTAGAAATGAGGTAGTTAAATAATTTCAAAATAACATGGTCGATAAAAATATGAAAATGAATTACCCATGGTGTCTTACCTCTAATGTAGGCTACAACCTGGTGGAATGTACTATGTGTTGGAGTATATTAAATTATTTAATACATGCTAATGTACCCCCATGGTACCTTCATGGTACATTTGTAAATAATAGATTAGAGTTGAGTCATAGTTTAGAGTGTGAGTTATATTTTCCCTTTTATGTAAGTATGAATGTGCAGGAAATGCACAAGTATTATGTATAGTTGTAATGTGCAATAAATGCACAAGTGTCAAGTAAGTTAGATTTCAAATGTAGGTTGAGTAAATGTGCACAAGTATCTTGTATGTTATCATCACCCAAAATATACCATCTTACTCGAGAGCAATTGTATTTTGAAATCTATTAGTGATTGGTCCATATCCACTTAACAAGAACCTTTCCTAAATATTAGCTAATTCCCCTAGTGATCCCTCATTAAATTTTTCATCCCATCTCCACGATGAGGAAAATTAACCCATTAGACCCGTCACGGGGTACATCCATCCCTACAACTTACATATGTCCTATGTAAGTGTACTAGGTGTTGTAAAATAAAGCTATCGATCTCATTCCTCCAATGATATAATCTATCCCTTTTAGTCTATTTAACAGAGGTGTGCTAATCACTACATCATACATAAGTCCATATATGTAGGTGTACTAAGTGTGTTGTATTCAAACCATCCATCTCATATTCTCGATGAGCTAGTATTCTATCCATAAGTCTCTCTCTAAACCCTATCTCGTGGATACAAATAATTATTTATCTCTTCTTTATTTTAACACTACTAGAGTTCTTCATGAAAGGTATTATTCAAGCATGACATACATTTATTACATCATATTCATTAATTTAATTAAGTAATTAATATTAGTGTAAGCCTTAGAGCCTAGAATATTACACCTCTATGATGAAACTTCATCTACACTAAGGTTAGTTAATTCCATATTCTCATTAGGATAACTAAGATGATATCTACTAAGTGTAGATAACATATATGGAACCCTTAATCCTTCATCAAGAAGTACTCTTTGTGTGTCTCCAAAGCTTTATACATCTAAATTGTACTTTAGAAAATTGTATCCATAAGGTTGTTTTATAAGATAAAGCTAGGTTTAACCATAACCCAAAATGTATCCCAACTCAAAGGAACATAAAAGAATTATCACCTTTTCGGTAAACTAACTCTATTCCTTTTTTTTAGTTTGTAATGCACATGTTGATTAAAATCATCAAATTCCTATATGACGCATTAAAAAAATACTTTATCACAATGCTTTAAGAAGTATACTTAATAGCATTTCATCTCTTACCACTAAGATACATTAATATCATAAATGAATAATATATCTCATTCATACAACTAAGATAACCAATAAAATATCACTTTTCCATCTTATTTTCCAAATGTAAAAAAATTAATAATCGTTTTACAAATAGAACATGATATATAGCTTGTTGGGTCAATCTATTTACCAATGTTCACAATCTTAACGTAAATTTCATCAACTTAATATCTTTCTATTATAGAATTCTCTTCTCTCAAGAGAATTCTAGCAACCATGTTTATTACGAGTATACATCCAAGCATCTCATACATAAATAAAAATTGCATGCTTACAAAGTCCATTCCAATCATGGATTAAAGAATGGTAGCTAAAAAATTCTCTCCACTGTCTTAGGCTTGTGTCAACCTTCAATATCACCTCCTTTGCATTCTTATTTAAACCACCGAGAGGGATATGTTCTTTTTAAGGCATCAAAAATAGCTCCCTAGCATGAGAGTGCATTTCTTAATGCATGGATTCATTTTCAATGCAAGCAATCTTCCATAAGGTATACTCAATTATGTTCTTCCTAAATAAAAAATGCATTTTAAATATGCTCACTTTTTTAAATGAGAGTTAAAAAAACCAAAAGAAACCTTGTATTATCCTTACAAATAGTGGGCTCCACGCCTCACTAGTTAAATAATAACACAAACATCCATTGTTTGCTTTAGTTTTACAAAAAGAGACCCCATAATCCCTTTGCTAAACATAGAATTCCACATCCTTTTATTTTTTAAAATAAAACATAATAAAAACCACACTGCCATACCTCTAGAATTCAAACACATAACAGACCAACTCAAATGCAATATTACTTAGATGACTTTATTTCAGGTTTCATTAAATATCCCTCTCATCCCTCTGAGTATATAAAATATACCTATTTTAAAAACGTAGATGCGACAAGAGTACAATGCCAACACACACAAAATAATACATATAAATATTTAAAGAGCCTTTCTACCTTACAAGTATCCAATCTACACCTCTAAAAGTTATGGGTGTAGCTATGTGAAAATACAATTGTATTCTCATATATTATTATACAACGACGTTGACTATATATAGTACTAAGAACCTTATCAACGCATTACATAAAATGTTTTTCATTTAGTTCTACCAATACAACTAGGTGCACACAAAAAGGTTATCAAAAAAATTAAATTGGAAATTCAAAATTTTCAACATGCCATTCCTACTAGAAGGAAATCAATAAAGTAGTTACAAACAATTTTCTCCAGACTCATTGTTGACTATAGTGCTCATAAATGAAGCTATCATTCCATAAACGTCTACATGAATTCTTTCTCATATTCTAGGTATACAAACATTAATACAATGAACATGTGTTATTACAAATACCCATAAGTCTACTAGTTTTTAGAAAATGGTAAGTATCACTCACTATCTCAAATTTGAGGATGTAATGAAATAGTTTCAACTGTTTCACCATACCCATAATTAATCATAAAATAGGAATGCAATATTATAACTTATGTGATAAAAAAGAAAGCATTCTATAGATTTCTCACCATGCAACACTAACAGATAGAAAGAGTCTTATCCTAAATGAATTACATAAAACATCACTGCTAAGGTTATATCCCAAGCTTCAATAGTCCTCACTTGAATGCTATTTGAAGAGCTCCCAGTTACGATCTAATTCTAGAGGGTAAATACATTAATCTAACCATTTTCCAAGAAATAATCCAAAAGGCGATGAAAACCAACACCAAGTTTTGGAAGAATTTGTATCCAAAAATAAACAAAGGAACTGATTACGTACAACAAGTTGAGACATATTAATAGAAAAATCACTCTTTTCCTTTAGATAAGAAAGAAAGCTCTCAAACTAAATGAATAACATAGTCTATGTTATGCTTAAGAACAATATAGAAATTTAAGATAATACCACTTCAAGCTATTCAAACCAGACAATCAAGCTTTTCAAGGTCAACCTGGAAATCACAGACAAACTTTAAAGAAAAATCATGCAACACGATGAACCTCTGGTTTGTTCATTTTCCTCCATATTCTTTTTCTTTGATTCTCACTCCTTTTCTCTTCCCTTTGCCTTTCAAGAAAATGCAGCCTCATTCCCCATTATCTAATTTTGACGGGAAAATTTTATGGATTGTGCGTTATCCCGAAACAAGTACTACACATGCACCCCCTCATTTAGAGTAAGTTGGAGAATAATCAACTAGTAAACATGATGTTATGTTAACAAAAGTTCTTACCATAACCTAGCTGGATATTTATATTTATCATTTTCTTTGATTGCTAATTTAGAAACAAACTCACCGTGATACAAAACAATATTTCCAATAACCAAAAACAAGGTCAGTAAGTCCTCACTTAATGAGTTGTTTTTTTTTTCAAAGAAGTATTTTCCTTTCCAAGATAGACATAAGGCAAGAACATTAAGAGAAAACTAATGAAAGTCCTTAATCATTATTACATCTATGTAACCATAATAATCACTCCTTATTAATGCTTTAACAATAATATGAATAAGAAAATACATTCTTTCTTTTAAAGAAAAAACAATAAAATTAAACATTTATGCTTTGCAATGAATCCTTTTATATCAAATAAAATTTTATCAAAACGATAATTATCATGCAACAAATAGGTTTCATTTAGAACTTGGTATATTTCTCTCATGCAAATCATGATATGAAACTACATGAAAGGAGCATTCATCCATGTTGCTCCGAGCTATTTCATGAATAAATCATCACATCATTTCCCTTTTTTATGGCATCCCATTCTCGGTGGTTAATTCTTTCTTCCACCCATGAGAAAACCTATTCTTGCAAAAGTACAAATCCATTAGCAACATCATATTCTTTCATAAAATAGATATTTTACAAGAACCAAACATGAAATAGTCAATCCTTCTATCAACAAGATAACATATTAGTTCATGAGTTAGTCATATGAATAAGTTTGCCAAAGGAGGATCATGACATACTACCCCTCTTAAGCTAAACACAGTACTTTGTGTTTCATCAGAATCCAAAAAAATAGTTACAACAAAAGTTACATATCATTTTCAAATAAAAATGGAAAGTGTTTATGCATATCTATCACTTTCTTCCAAGTGGTATTCCTCTCAGAATAGTGGTCCCACTGAACCTTACTTGCTCCAAAGTCCCTTTCTTCATTTATTTGGAGCAAAAATATAAGATTTTAATTGGATGCACCTCAATGGCCTTTGGGTTCATGATCTATAAATTAGAAAAATCCCATACATGATTAGGGTTAGTAATGTATTTATTAAGCAAGGATATATGGAAGTGTCATGAATATTCAATAGATTGGGTGGTAAGGTGAGTCTATACACCATAGGACTAATATTTTCTATGATTTCAAATGGTCCAAAAAAACAAGGATCTAGTTTTATGGAATTTATGACACTTTTCTTAGGTCTCACCCCCAAGAACACTTTGTCACCCACAAAAACTCTCTTGGAGTCATATTTAAATTAGCATAACTTTTCTAATGATTTGCAGCTTCCTTAAGCCTCTCTCTGATCATATTTAACTATTTCTCCATTTCCCTAGCCATGTTCAGCACAAGCACAACCAGGTCCTCTGGATTATCCCATGATAATGGTGTCCTACACCTTCTGCCATACAAGGCTTTGTATGGGGCCATGACTAAGGATGAATGGTGCCCATTGTTATAAGAAAATTCTACTAGGTGTAGATGGTCTTCCCATAAAGATTTTTGATCAATGCAATACATGCGAAGCATATCCTCCAAAACCTGATTCACCCTTTTAGTTTTCCCATCAATATTTGGATGGTACGCAGAACTAATGTTTACTCTAGTACTAATGGCATGATGTAGAGCTTACCAAAACTTGAATGTAAACCTAAAGTTCCTATCTGATATAATAATCTTATAAAATCCATGAAGCCTAAGTATTTCCTTGGAAAATATGTTAGCCACAATCAGAGAATCATCCTTGGTATTTCTTGGTATAAAATGCACAACCTTAGTCAATCTATTGACTACAAAAAGGATTGCATCATGTTGGAACCTAGTTTTAGGTAAACCTACAATGAAATACATTGAGATAACCTACCATTTTTGCATGGGTATGTCATGTGGATACAACAGTCCTATGGGTTTTTTATATTTAGCTTTTATCTTCTGGCACTCAAGGCACTAAGAATTTTTTTTGGTGATATCTCTCTTCATCCTCGACTAGTAAAAGGTTTTCTTCATGTTTTCTCTCAATTTTGCTCCCCTTGGGTGAGCAGAATAAGGAGATCTATGCAGTTCTTGCATGATCATTCTTAGATTTTGAGGATCACTACTCGATCATTAAAGTATAGAAGACCATTATTGATGCCAAAATCCTTGCTTTCTTTAGGTTTCCTTTCCATTTTAACCTAAATTTGGTTGTAGTACTCATCATGATATTGCATTTATTTGAATTGATCCATCAAGTCCATATGACTGTGGATCAAGATAGTAAAGTGTCTCCTCCTACTTAAGACATCAAAAACCTTATTTTCTTTTCCCTTGATGTATTCGATCCCAAAGTCATATTTTACGATCAACTCCATCCACATCCTTTGTATTGCATTGAGCAAAGGTTGAGTAAATATATATTTTAGACTTTGATGGTCAGTCCTCAAATCGAAAGGTCTTCCCACCAGATAATTTTCCTAGATCTTGAGAGAGTACACAACCACTAGCAACTCTAGATCATGTATAGCATAATTGACTTCATGCCTCTTGAGATTCCTTGAACAACTATCCCATCCTGTGAAAGCACTCCAACCAAGCCTCCAAAGATGTATTTGTGCATACTAAGAATTTCCTTGAGAGTATAAATTCTTTAATATGGGTGTTGTGGTGAGTTTTTGCTTTAGCAATTCAAATACTACCTCACACTTATATATCCACTTGAATTCATTTTCCTTTCTTTGAACATTAGTTATTGCATAGGTTATCTTGGAATAATATTTTACATAGCGCCTATAATAACCAGTCATACCCATTAAGCTTCATACTTTAGTCACATTTGTGGGTGCTAGCCAATTTAGTATAGCCTCAATCTTCTTTGGATCCACAACAATTCATTTTGCTGATATTATGTACCCTAATTATTGTACTTTCGACACATAGAAGTCACACTTAGGTAGATTCCTGTAAAGTTTATTCTTTCTCTATAAACCTAGCATGATTCTAAGATGCATTCCATGCTCTAACTTATTATAGGAATATATCAAAATATGATCCAAAAATATAAGGACGAATCAGTCCATATATTTTTTTGAATACACTATTCATCAAGTTCATGAATGTTGTTGGGGTATTCGTTAATCCAAAAGGTAATACTATAAACTCATAGTGACCATACTAGGTTTTACAATTGTATGAAGAGCATAGTTATGCATAACAGGTCATACCTAAAATATAGTTGTAAAAAAGTGACAAATCCATTTCGAAACCCTGACTAATCTTGGCCAACTTCATGTAGGAGAAATGGCGAATTACCTTATTTTTTCACCAAAAAATATAAAACATTGGCGAATTTGATATTTTTGGCTAGACTTGGTGCAAAATATGGTTTACCCGTAGACCGGTTACAAAATAGGATCTGACCTTGGACTAGTTGCAAAACATGGTCCAGCTGTGAACCAGTTGCAAAACACGGTTCGATTGTAGACCGGTTGCAAAATAGTATCTAACCCTAGACCAGTTGCAAAACACGGTTTGACTATGGATTGATTGTAAAACATGATCCAACCATGAACTAGTTGAAAGATACAGTCCAACATGGACTGGTTGAAAGACACGGTCTGATCGAGGATCGATTGTAAAACACAGTCCAATCAAGGACTGGTTGCAACCCATGGTCGAACATGGACTAGTTACAAAACATGGTCTGATTGAGGATTAGTTGCAAAACATGGTCCGACCATGAACTGGTTGTAAATATTTTACCCTACCGCACATCACATAGTCGATCATCACCTAGTGCATATACAATAACATGTTGTCACGTGTCCACCCTAGTCAATTTTTTCTATAAAAAGGCATGAAAAGTTCTTTTTTCTAGATTTTTTCTTCTACTCGAGATCACAGTGAACCCTTACCTTCCATAAGATCTTGTATACCACACCTTTCTAGAGCAAAGTTTCCCCTGCTCTAACAAATTCAAGCAATGACCACCATGTTGACAACCTCTCAAAAAATTTCATTCAAAAATAAAAGTTGCGTTGAATTTTTAGACTTCTTAACCACCCTTGGGAATGACCATACATGGGTCAAAGATGTAGGTTTTGAGGGTTTGATTTCTATACCCCATTTTAGAATAGATAAATTTATTCTATAAAATATCATTGAAGGCTACGACAATAGCCTACAATGATATTGTGATGGTTAATATAATTGTACAGAATAGAAAATTTTATTTTACAATCAAACCCTTTGATATCCAGAGATTGCTTGGTCTTCCGCACAAGGGTTTTGCTCCCATTTCATAGAAGTTATCTCTTTCTATCAATGATATTGATTTCCTTGCGACCAGCTATGATATCTCTCTAGAATTATTGTTCGGTATATTTCTCATCACTTGATTATCTTAAACTTCATAATATAAAATTTGTTGTCATCTATTTTTTTTACAGATTTTGTGGTGAAGTCCAAAAGAGAGTTAACTAATACCTTAGTTATGAACAATGATTTTAAGGCAATTCTTGAATTCTTCCAAGCAAGATTATTTTTGCTTGAAAGAGCAGAGATTCTATTTTGATCATTGGCTTATATTATTTGTTGTCTTCATCACCATGAAATATTTGACTAGTGTACATATATTTCAGATCACATCAGATCAGAGTTCATATTGTTCAAACAAAATCATAGAAAATCACCACAATAGCCTTATTAAATTATATTTTAGAAATTTATTATGAAATATTTATTAATTTTTAGGATACTGGTGCATCGACTGTAGTGCACACAATATTACAAAGCATTGTTATGATTGCCCAATACCTGAAGGTAATTATTCCATTTTTACCATCAAATAATTTTTATATTTTAGCATATTTTTTATTTATATTTTAATTTTTTATTTGCACCTAAATAAAAATTAAGGCAACCAACATAGACAAAACATGATGCTGCTATCAGGGGTCACATGCTAGAGGATGATGGTGATTCAAAAGCCACAATTTCTGAATCATCACCACAACAGAGGCCTTATAAACATACGAAACCAACTTCTCCCATTTCTCAACCACATGTGCAAACACATGTCATGGAATGTGAATCTAGTTATGTCACACCAATGATGGGTAAGTTTACTATTTCAAGTTTTCTTGATTCATTACCATTACTGTTTAATTGAAATTATGTTTATTTTTCATTTTTCATATGTTTTTAGTTTCACACCCTACCCCCCTCGCACTCATACCCAGTTGTATCCACATGTTAGAGGGTAGCAAGAGATCTCATCATTGGGTAAGTGTGTTTTTAATGTTATGTACTAATTTTATCGATTATAATTTTATTTAAAGATAATTTATTATAATGTATTTAGGTCCCTCGCAATTTACTAAAAGAAGGAAGAAAATGATGTTGTCACCACCACCATCCACCACAACCAACACAACCTCAACAAGGACATAAATTAATGAGAGCTCAAATAAATCTAAAATAACTCGTTGGACCGAGATTGCGGGGGGCACCAACCATGACACAGTCTACATTTCTATCCATGTCATTTTCAACAAGTTTTTCATTGCAAGATATTTTAAGCTTAGGATTAGATGAGCCACCATTAGAGGAAGATTATATTTTACAGGGGAACACTGAAGGGTTTAAAATGATAGAGATGTCTCAAGCACTACAAGAACAAGAAATTCTTGTAGCTGAGCCAACTTCATCATTACCTTCTGACACTTGTGATTGTGGTTCTCAAATTGAGGATGAGCAAGTTAGTTTTTTTGAAAAAAAAATAGTTTATGATAATTTTTATGCATTGATCAAGGACGCTTTGCCTCAAAATATCAAGCAAATGAAGGATTGGAAATTTTAGGAAAAGGTCCTTATCAAGGAAATAAATTCTTGCTATAAAAATTTTGATAAAAGGGAAGGAATTTTCTCCTTGATCGGAAACCAACCTGAGAATCTTGGTGGATTGTTACATCAAGCTCAATCAGGATCGATGAATGCTTTTGTTTCATATGATGATCAAATTTTAAATATTATGTTGAACATGTTGGAGAACTTGAATGTTGAAGCCCAAGTGTATTACAACCTATGGGATTATGATAAAAATAAAGTTGCAATCACTAAGGTTGCAAGATATGCGACTGAGGTGAGACTTTAGTTGCAAAAAAATTTATCTTTATCTTTTGTAATATAACTCTCAACTAACTAAGGTTTTCTTTACTTTTTGCAGTTAATTTCTAAGAATTTAAGGATACAGTACAAGGTAGAATTAGAGATAATAATTATTTAAGACAAATTATAGTAGAGCACAAAATAGATCCAAACATCTTGCTTAAGAAGAAGCATAAAAAAATTGTTCATGTAGTGCTTGAGGATCCAACCATAGAAGAAAGAGGGTTTATTGGGAGCTTACTGAAGGTAGAGGAAGGCCTCATCATAATAGGATCACTGAAAGGGTATGCACAAGATATTATAAAAGAACATAAGAAAAAAGAACTTGAAACTTCAGGAGCATCTCAAACTCGAGGAGATGCATATATACATGGAGCGACTGAAACTCAAGCCCATGGTGATCTAGATATACAAGGAGCAACGAAATCTACCCCTACTCAACCATATCAAAATTAATATATTGTAAAAAATTTCATAATTGACAACAAGTTCTATTGTATTGTTGTCAATAATTTTGTACAATTTTTATTTTCAATGCAAATAATGAAAAAGGATTTTATTAATTTTTTGTCTTCTATCACTCAAAGGTTGTTTCCATTTATATTCCTATGCAACTATTAAATTTAGAATGATTCAATTATATTCACAATTTTTATTTCAAATAATAAAAAAATATAACTATGATATAACTCAGTTGTGCCAATACATTAATATCAATACACTAACAATACTATAACATAAAATATATAATTTGAAAGACAATGTTGTAACTCAGATATGAATGAACATATTTTGGACACTACAAAGACTACAAAATAAAATATATAATTTCAAAGACAATGTTGTGATGTAAATCATAAAGTTATAATTCCGATAGATGAAACAATCTTGTGATGATAAATAAAGTCAAATTTATCGATGAAAATGATAACTAACAAATTCATATTGATCAATGTTGTAAAATATTGTAAAAATTACACATCAAGTAATTGAAACAAACAAATACTATGATATGAAGGCAATTAAAACCATTTCAAAAATAACAATGGGATATAAAACATTAAAATTTATGAATAATCAAATTTTGTGAAATCTAATAAATCTGAAACAATATTGTGAAATCTGTTATCAAATGAAATAAATTTATCCATGTTGTGAAATCATGAAAAGATTACAATTCAGGTAGCTAAAAAAAGCTTTTCATCTTGTCCAAAATCACTATTTATCATAGCAGATATTTGTGTCTACACCATATTATCACTACAAGGATCATTATCCTCCTTATCATGAGTATTCGTGGTACCCTACTTGTTTGCCAGGGATTTCCAGTATGCCAATGCTCTGTCATATGGAAATTTTTCCAGCTGATACAATGACACAAATTCTCAAACAGTTTTCCAAATTTTTGTCCAGCCTATTGCGGAGCTTAGATTTAACAAAATATAGTACATTGAAAACCCCCTCATCTTCCATAGATCCTAAAATCATTATTTGATATAATTCATATAAAGAAAAGTATTCACCAATCACACCTTGTAAGACACTACTTGGATATAATTTTTTCCACAAATGTGCAATAGAACCAGTCTCATGGATGTTACTCAAAAGGGATGTTTGATCAACAAATTTCCTCCCAAAATGCAATGACTATTGTGTTAAAAGATCTTTGTTGAGTATACCTTTGATTTCAACACCATTGACTTCCAAACTTTCATTGAAATGCTTAACAAGTATGCACATATATTTAATAAACAACTCGTGTAGAATTGTAGTCAATACAAGGACCCCAAAATAGGGGTTAACCACACCCATGGCCTCAAGCAACTCATATCTTTGAAAGTAATCTCTTATTTCACTTGTCAATGATTCTGCTATTTTTAATAATTTAGTCTTTGTATTTTGTAAAACAACTTCAAATCCATTGTGTGCTATGGAAACTTGTTCGACATCATCTGTAACTATATTTGTCCACCTTTCAAAACAACATAGAGGTATCATTTTTCCATTAACATTAATACAAATATGATCATTGATGTCAAACATCAAAAAAAATTTAGATCATTCACGTTAGTTACTGTTCTCCAAATCTCAAACAAGATATTTATAAAATTTCTTGTGAAGACATATAACCTATCAATAATTATGCATATTTGTTTTCTCATCCTCATGAAATTAACAATATAGATGGCTCTTTCTTGTGCAATTTTAATCAATCTATTCATTTATTGTAGCATTGGAAGAATACCACATAATGTTAAAAGGGTTTCCAACTCAGTCAAATGGAATAGTAAATATTTTGCCTTATCAACTACCCTGTGATTGTACATAAAACCCGTTAACGATTGGTATTTTGTAAAAACTCTACATGCAAATTCATACAAAGAAATCCACCTTGTATCCACATATTTTAACAATTTTTTTTCTTCTATAACTCCTAGTGCAAATTTTTGAAACTCCGCAAATATTTTTGGACTGCACAAACAATAAGCATGTATTTCATGAATGAGGTCTTCCACTCTCATAATATTTTCATAAGTGCTCATGATTTTATATGCAATATTTACTCTATGAGCCATGCAATGAATGGGTATCATATATGGGGAAATTGATATCTGGAGTTGAACACAAAGACCATTCTTATTTCGTTACATTATAGCAACACCATTAGCTCCAACAAATATTAAATTTTGGGCTTTGTCTATATCATTCATTCCCGCAATTTATTTTAAACTAATCACAACAAATTGTAGATATTTTCTACATTTGAACTTTCCACCATATTATGTAATCCTAGCAAACTAGGTTGTATTATATGATTTTGTAATATGTACACATGCATGCAAATCCAATATGTCTTATCCACAACCATCACCTCATCAATTGAAAGTGAAATGAATTTGGTAAGTTTTACTTTCTCCCTCAGGTCCTTCTCAACTAATGATAAATATTTTGTCATTTCCCAACAACTTTTATCTGACCAATGGGAAGTAGGAAGGTTTTGCACATCATATAGTTGAAATAGGTACTTATAATCAATAAAATCAGACATTGGTCTACTCTTTTTGAGAATATTATATACAAAAACAAACTAAATTTTTTTGAAGCTAAAGTGATCTTATAAATTTTATCAAATTGGGCTTCAATAGTTCCACATTTTTCAACAAGAGATTGTTGTAGCTTCAAGTGATTATAATATTATTTTGCATATCTCACATGCATACATTTCGATGCATCCTTCCACCTAACCATTTTATCAACTGTTCCATTACTTTTTATAACTTTTGAATAAACTTTGCCAGAATTTTTTTCTATTGTATCTATCTTATTTTGCAGCCTATGATCCTTACCTAGTTTCCAACTACAAATTTTACATCTACATAGTTCTAGATTAAATTTTTTGTCCTTAGTCAGGACTAGCTTTATAAAGGGATATTTTGATACCCATTCAACCTAAAATGATCATCCAATAGCCCAATTAGATTAGTTTCTCTTTTTAGTATTTTTGCTTGAAGATTCCCTAGAAGTTTGTATTATATTTGTTTTATCACTTTCATTTTCAACTAGCATGCCATTTTGAGGAATATCTTAAAGTGTTTGTTGGATTTCATTGTTAAAAAAAAAATTCATTAGAAGGCATATCTTCGTGAGGGATATCTTCAAGTGGAGACATATTAGGGTCAACAGGGTATTCAACATACAATATGCTTTATCAATTTTTTTTTTTTTTTTTGAATTTACATGGTGGAATCGGTAGCCACCATGAATCCGAGTAGGCTGTCCAGCTTTTATGGCCGCCATAGTATTCTGCGATGTTCGCCCCAAAAGCTGCCACATAGATCTTCGTGCAGTCCGCCCCTATAACTACCATGCCACAATCATTTTAAATATTTTACGCCACTGAAAGCACCAGGAAAGGGACAAGCGTTCAGTCCGACGAGGCCCGAGATTTGATGCTTTATCAATTTTGGATTTAACATAAAAAAAATTTACTAATAGAAAAAATATTCATATCATTGTGCAATATGGCCAAAGACACATACTGAAAATTAACTATTTGAGGAAGAACACAATATTTAAGATAATTTATAGAATACAAAACTAATTGTTTAGGAGGTAAAAATCATTTGTACCTTGAATTTGCACATATTTTGATGGCTCATTGGATTTCGATATATGGTTAAAATATTTGAGGATACTCTTTTCAATAGAATATTTGCCTCCTCTTTCCATCGGTAGGAGATGTCATTTTACTTGTATTTTTTTAAAATTATAAAATATTGAAGAGATCTTGCTATTGTGAGGCCTAGAGATAATATTGTAACTACAATAAAAATATGGTTGGTTGGTAGAAAATACATACCATTTTAACGTGATTTTTCAATACATTCCACTAATCTATTTTCTAGATATAGCACTTGTAATAAGAGCACAAAATAATCAATATATAAATTCAGATCAGTTCAATAAAAATAACTTATATATATATATATATATATATATATGAAATATAATTAGAGATACAAATGTGGAAAAATAATAGATTTTAGTATTAGTGGAATAGAAAGAGGATGATAGTGTCATAAGGGAAGTTCAGCTAGCTAAAAAATCCATGAAAATAGTCACTCATCGAACCGAGGAGAATAGGGGACAACATATTCTCGTATTCTCTAAAAATCAAGAAAACAAAGAATTATAGTGTATTAAGAGAAGTCGAGAATCACAATGTCTTTAGAGAAACAAATATCAAAGTGTCTTAAGATAAAGAGAGAAGGACAAGTAACTCAAGAATCCATCAAAACACTCATGTGTGAAACAAGATAAAATAAGAGAACAATGGAAAATAGAGCATTGACCTATTTTCAATAAATGATAGAAAAACACTAAAAGAAAAAGCTGCATTTAGATGACAAAAAAATAAATCTTATTACTACAATTGCTTTTACTCATATTATCTCAAAAAATAATAATACTGAGGATCACAGATTCATAGTATCTTAAGAGAAATAAAAAATCATGGTAGCTAAGAAATGCATCAAAACACTCAAATGTGCGAAAAAGGAAAAGAGGGAAAGATAGAGGAAAACACAAAAAATAAACCTATAATTTTATAATGAAAGGCCTCATGTTACTAATGTAACAACTAATTGATCCATCATATCAAGGAAGAGTTGACCAAGGACTCCTCTTTGCAAACTTTGGTCAACACAAGCCAAGTAGATCCTAACTCATACCCTAGATATACTTGGGATGGTCAAGATTTATGATATCATGACCATCTTGTCATTCTCCAAAATTCATAAATGAGGGACCTCATCTTGCAAGAAATGCATGCATCACCAATAGTTGGTCATTTAGGATTTCTCAAAACCTATGCAAGACTAATCAGATTTTTTTGTAGAAGGAAATGAAAAAGGGTATTCAAACTTTTGTAGCTAAATATGATAGATGCTAGTGTATGAAAGGAAAAAATACGTGTTCCCTTAGAACCCTTCCGTCCTTGCCAATTCTTGAACAAGTCTATCCAAATATCTCTATGGATTTCATTGAAGGGTTACCTAAATTAGGCAAAACAATTATCATTCTGGTGGTAGTGGATTGTCTCATGAAGTATGCTTATTTTTGTTCCATGTCCCACCCTTATACTGCCTTTTTTGTTGCCCAAGTATTTTTAGAATCCATATTTTATCTCCATGGAATGCCTAAATTCATTATCTTCGATACGGATCCTACTTTGACCAATCATTTTTGGTAGGAAATTTTTAAGTTGCAGGGAACCCAAATCAAAATGAGTTTGGCTTATCACCCTCAAACTGATGGCTAAACTGAAATTGTCAATAAGTGCTTGAAAGCATACATCCATGGCTTCACCTTAGAACATCCTACACAATGGTCCAAGTGGATTCCTTTGGCCAAATGGTGGTATAACATAGCATATCATACTACTACTAAGGTTAACCCATTTTAAGTAGTATATGGTCATCCTCCACCAACACCCTCCTCTTACATTCTAGGTAGCTCTAAGGTTCAAGTTGTGGATTCCACTCTTAGACAATGTGATTCCCTTATTCAACAAATTAAGGTCAATCTTGACTTATCTCAGAAAAAAATGCATCAACAAGCAAATCCACATAACTCTAAGTATAGCTTTGACATCAAGGACATGGTTTTTCTTTTCCTACAACCCTACAAACAATCATCTCTCTAGTTTTTTGGATGCCAAAAATTTGCTGCAAAATACTATGGTCCTTACTAGGTGTTACAGAGGATCGGTTCAACAACATACAAATTGGACCTTCCATCCACTTCCAAAATTCATCTTGTCTTTCTTGTCTTTTCTCTCAAGAATATTTTTGTCAATAAGGTCTAGGTGCAATCCACCCTACCAGAGTTGGACGAAGAAGGCTCCATCATTGTTGAACCTGAATGCATCATAGACCATAGATTACACACCCTTTACCACCATGTAATCAATAATATTCTTATTCAATGGCATGGCTTACAACCTGAAGATGCTACTTGGGAGCCCCTTCAATAGCTTCAATAGTATCTCTTGCATATTCAACTTTGAGGACAAATATTTTTGAACAGGAAGGGCATGTTAAGACTCCATCCTAACACTATGATGTAATAACCCTTTTTTAACATGGGGACCCCATGATAATTATTTGTAATGATATTATATAATATTTTTTAATAGTTTGTGGTACAAGAAGCACCTATACAAGTGGCACCATTTTATGTAATTGTTATCAAGAATGTAACCTTTTTTTGGTAAAAAATTTCATCTTAGGTGGCAATTTGTATGTAAGACAACCTTGAGCGCTAGGTAGTTTGATGAAGTATTTAAAAGTGTAAGAGGTAGGAATGAATGTATATTTTTACAAAATTAAATTAAATTATTGAAGGACGTTACCCCTTCAAAGAGGCTTGTGATTTTGTGTTGTGATTATGATAAATATATGTTTTTACATTTACATTTCATACTGCAATATTATGTTATTTTATGATTTTTTTCTTTCTTTGCAATATCTATGTGAATGTGCTTATTTTTACTAAAAGGTTCCTAATAGGAACATACTCCTACATGATTATGGGACCACCAAGGTGGTTATATGGGAAATATTAAGATGGTTTACCTAGGATGGTTGTAGGTTTGATTTAGAGATATACCCTTTTGATTTCTTTTCATAGAATAGGCATAGAAGTAACAAATTATTTTGTTTCTTTTGGACCGACGAAAAGGTATGGTGATTTGGTCAAGAAAATTTTAGCTTATGCAAGTGGATAAGGATTCCTTTAGATCAAAATGCATGCCTTCCCATTTTGAAAAATAGATTTCATATTTGTTGGGTGGGACAATATTCTTCAAGGAGGAATCAATGGCCTTAACATGACTACAACCATATATTTGCTAGTCAAATCAAGAATGTTAGGAATGACCAATTATGAATTCAAATCCCTCCATGGAAAATTATTTATTGTCCTTTTGCCTATGGGATAAGGTAATTTTTCTATTTTTTAGAGATAAATGTCCTTCATGCCTCAACACAAGCATTAGCCACTTAGATAACATGGTCTTAGCTCCCAATCAATCCATATTTTTTCAAATTATATGATTTTTCAAGCACTTCACACTAGTGGAATTAGTTCAAGGACTTGTTCTAGTAATAGGATCCAAATTGTATGTGATAGCCCTCAAGACCTATATATTTATTTCAAAGGATTAAATTTATAGTGTACTATGTGTTAGCTTTTGGTGATGTATACTAATGGAGATGCAACCACAAGATGTAAAATATGCAGGCTATGGTAAGTATATGATAATGGTACTTAAATATGCAGGAAAATAGTATAATAGACTTCTGCAATAACTCAGTAAAATACGATTGATGAAGACTCACAAAAATAGTACAATGTAATAGAATGGAGGATAATGAACACTCCAATATGTTTACAATGAAGATCTACATTGTAGCTACACACTACACTATAGTGACTTTGTCTCCATTTCTCACACACTCTCTCTTTGATCTCTATATCTCAAGGTACATATATAATTTAGGTTCCTTGGGCTTTAATCTACCTACTCCTATGACTCATGTACATGTGGACTACATTCATTGCACATTATAACACTTGTGCATTTATTACTTCTTCCCCAAGTAACTACTTAACATAAGATAAACTCCTAATCTAATATTGTACCCAAGGTGGTACATTGGCATGTACCCAATAATGTAATATATTCTCTAACACCCCCTATATTACATTATTTGGGTATTGAAGACTTTAGTCTTCAATATGGATTTTCATCCTTCAAATATTATTTTGTTGGATCTGGTTCTTTTACTTCTTCTGCTTTGGTCTTCATGTTGTATTTATCTTTTAGATGATCTTCAACTTGGTCTGGACCTTTTCCTTCGTTTGATTCAATTTTTGTACTCTCTTCATCATATAATTTTTTTATATTTGAATGAGTATCTTTGTCGTGTTTCCTCCTATTATGCTTTCTCTTCCTCCTTCTTCTTTGAATCTACATTGTTACTATAGGAGTATCTTCTACAAGATGATTTATTTTATCATCACAATAATATTTATTAGGATTGCTAGTTTATTTTATGTTTTGAGCATGTGCAAAAATAATTAATGATAGATATATCATTAAACATTCTTATGATGTGAGTAGAACTATTTTTTGTGTATTCTACCAGGCTCTAAAAAGAACTTCATGAAGATAACCAATTAATGTTACAAAATTGTCTTCTTTTGCTTCTTTGAGAAATAATGAGAATATTTCTTTTTCACTAGTGGACATAAGCTTGTATCCTTCAAAAGTGTCTATTAAGTTTTGAGAGTAAAATTCTATCTCCTGAAATAGTTCCTCACTATTGAATGCACTTCTTACTATCTCATCCATTATCTTGAGATCAATCAATAGAGTTCTTCTAGCTCTTTAATATTTTGAGAATATTTTGATAGATCTTTTGTAGTAGTCTACCTTATGACTCCCTAGTAAATTGAGTTTATGATCAAACTACTAACCTTCAAGTATGCTCTTGTAATTTTGATATGTAGTATTCCTTTTGCCTCCCTAATATTTTAATTAAGATTTTTGTAGAATACTATATCTTTCTCAAGTAAATTGAGTATATGATCAAACTTGATAAAATCTCTTCAATTCTTAGGTTTTGTAGGATTCCTTATATCTCCCAAGTGCTCTATGGTTTTGATAAAGTGCTTAATAGTAAACTTAGATTTTAGGTTTACTTTGAGTTGAATCCCTTTTGACTCCCTAATGGTTTGATGATATAATGTTCAACTCCTAATTTCCTTTCTCCTTATGCACTTTTCAATTTGATGAAGTTCTCTATGGTTGGATTTCTTTTGTCTCTTTAATGTGAGTATGAGATAAGTATAAGTAATTAATTCCAACTCTTTTAAGTAAATAATGAACTTCTTTTTATCCCCTTAATATTCAATAGTTTAATATTTCTAAATTCCAATAATCTATGTTTGATGTAGTATACCTTATAACTCCCTAATTTTGGAATTTCAAAAATAATAATATTTGCAAAATAATTTTACTTTGATTTTCCTAGATATAAAACCTTATCACTCCTATTGCAAATATTATAATATGTATATTCTAACTTAGTGCAATTTTAAATATCATTCAAGGAAGTAAACTTCTGATTTTTGCTTTCTAATTTCTAAGGTTGTAATTTTCCTATCTTCAAGCAAATAATAATAAGTTTCAACCTTAAATAATAAACCACCTTATAACTCCTAAATCTCAATGAAAGCAATTATAAACTTTATATTAAATTTTACCTTCTCTTTGAATGAATTATGTTGCACTCTGATTGGTCCTTCGGATTGAATCTATTCAAGCTTGCATGTTGGTTTTGTTGGTCTCCTGTGTATGATTTTGACTTGAGAAATTAATGCTCATCGTAGGTGCACTCCTCGGTGGATGGTCTTACACTTTGACCACTATTACTATTGTATTTCCCTCCTATGATTCGTCCTAGACTTTAGGTATTAAATACCTTACTCTTCTCTTGTAACGAATGCCAGATGGTGAGTTCTTGCTAGCAATAGATGCATTATGATCTTGGAGGTATTATTAGGGTGGTGCCAACCTTATTTGAGCATAAAATAATGATAACATAATACTCTATCAGTCTTGAGCGCTCATCTACCTAGGCATAGACGTTATAAGAGAGTTCAAAATGCTTTCTCTCCCTAGTGCCAAGTGGCACTTGATTCCTGGTGATGTTGGGATAAATGGATGCACCTTCTTTGCATGGAATCAAATGTTTCAATATTCATTTTAACCCTGAAGCTTATCTTGGCTTCTTTACTTCCTTGAGCACCTATTCTCTAACTTCGTTCGTAGGTTAGCTTCACTTCTTGGCAATGGTCATTTTCCAATGTTGATTGATGGCCCTTTGATTTCTTCTAGCTCCTAGGTAACTCACCTTGTATTTATCAATTGTTTCATGGTTTCTCCAACTTGTGCTATTGATGTTTGGTTTATCTTGTTATAATTTGTTTGTTGTTAGTTTTGTGTTGTAACAGGTGTCCTTTGCAATGTGTTGCTCCTATATAGTTGTAGCACTAGGCTATGGTGTCTTCTAGCACCTTGATGAGGTAGATATCAAGCCCTATGGATGGCTCTTCACTCAAGCACCATGGGTTGTGCTTTTCCTTTACCAATGGTGGATATCAAGCCCTACGATTGGCTCATTTCTTAAGCACCTTTGCTAGTGCTTACCCTTTGTAAATGGTAGATGTTGAGCCCCTTTTGTATGGCTCTTCACTAAGCACTTTTGAGTGTGCTTTCCCTCTACTAATGATGGTCGCTTGTAGATGTAGAGGATAGGCTATGTAATGTGTCCTTAGGACACTTAACCTTTGTCTCCCTTTGATGTAATAATAGAGATAAATTTTGGTGCTTGTATAACCCTGTAAAATGCTCCTTAGTTGCACCTGAAATATGAGACTCTCCTAGTCTCGTTTTATAGCTCCTTCTACTAGTTTTGATGGTGAATTTCTTCTCCACTCCTTGGAGGAATATTACCCTGTTTGGTGGCTTCTCTAGGCCACAATAAGCTATAGGTTCTATGTGCTCAAACAATATCTCTAGACACTTTGATAGTACACTGACTTGTGCTCTTTGGTTTTCCACTCTAACTTAACAACCAATGCACATAATAACCTTTGAGAGTAATGAGTTTAATGTAGTTAAGAATAACTAAAATAGTGCAATAGTAATCTCACCTTATTGCTCCTTCAAAGTAACTTGCAAGATGCACTAATAGTAATTCTTAAAGAACTCTCAAATGCACTAATAACCTCTGCAACTTTCACTTAGCAGTAATGTCTTCTTTGTTGTAACTAGATAATAGGAAGATGATATTTTTCTTTCTATCAAAATATATCTAACTCCTATTTTAATGTGCATGTATTAACCTTAAAAGAAACTTTCTTCTGCACTCCCTTTGAAGACTTTAACATGCAACCTTCTCCTTGCAACTTAAACTTTGTAATGGTGCTTAATGAAACTTAATAACGAACTCAGTGACTTAATGTTCAATAATGAACCTATTGCACAAAATTTTCTTACCTTAACAAACTTTATACATGAAGTATTAAAAGGTGATTAGATTTACCTTATTGCTACCTTTTACTATATGGACTTGCAGATCTTCTTGGCTATCCAAAATAGATCTTTAGCTCACATATTTGCAGTTATGAACCCCTCTAACTTGTTTCCTTGAAACTTTAGTAGGCGACTTCAATTCTTCTTCAAGATGTATCCTAGAAATCTAAATTTTTGCATCTAGTAATATTTTTCCTAATTTTTGCCCTTTCACAATCAATATTTCTTCTAAAATTTTATCCTTTAATCTCAAAATTTTGATTGGGAACTCCTTCAAATCACAACTAATATTTTCCTTCAAGAACCCTTCAATATTTTATTGTAGATTCATCAAACCCCTATCTCCTTTCTCTGAATGAGCCTTCTAGCCTTCAAGGGTAATATTTAAACCTTTCAAGTTTGGTAGTAATGTTTGGCTCTTTTCTCCTTCACTCTTCTTGTCAAATTCTAACTTCAATCTAGGTCTTCTTCTCAAGAATCTAAAATTATTGAGGTATTTACCAATATCCTTAAAAATTTAGCAAGATTCTTGCTAAATCTATCTTTTTTTGGGCTTGTTGTCGGATGGCGATAATTGTCCAAAAATATTTCTTTATCAAAAAATTCTCCTTGATGGTCAATTTCTCCAATGAGTTCTCCTATAAACTCCTTTAATGGCCTTCTTCATATCTCCTTCACTGAGGCTCACCAAGCCTTATCCTTATTTCTCCTTGATATCTCTTCTCCAGGGTCTTCACTCTCACAGCTTCTCTAGTCTTCACAATGGGACATTTCCTTCAACCTTCTTCTGTGGAAGTGTTGGCAATGAGATCTCCTTCCTGGATCTTTGAAATATATTGCTACTATAATCTGGAATGAGACTTGTTGCTTGTCCTTATTTAGTCTTCTATCTTCCTAGATTGGAAGTTCTTCAATGGGACCTCTTGTAGGTCTTCTCCAGATTATTCAAAGGTAAATTCTTCAATATTCAATGGATATCACCAATCTCCCATCTTCACCAAGACTCTTCTTTGGAGTCTCTTCTTCCCAGATTCTACTATAATGCTATTATGGTCTTTTCATATCTTCTACAATCTGTAGGTTTTAATTTTTACTAGAGATCGCCAATATCCAATATTCTCCTGAAATCTTTCTCTGGAGCCTCTTCTTCCTTGAGCCTGCAACAAGTCTATTATGGCCTTTTCCTCTCTTCTGCAATCTGTAGGTTTGCAACTCTTGTAATGAGACATTTTTTTTAGATCTCTAAAATATTCAATCTTCTACTTGTTGCTGCAAGTGGTGGAATGATTCTAATGAAGATCTTCTTCTTAGAGTTGTGTAGGAAGCTTCCCAACTTTCTCTAAATCTCCTTTTCCTGCAAAAATATGTTAGAAACTAGAATGGAAGAATATGTAAATCTGGAGATACTGAACTTCACTAGTTGATTTTTCAATCTAGTGGAATTAACATTGAGTCCTAGTCTTCACAAGTTTTTCTGCAACTTTGTGGAAATACTCTAGCCACCTGCACTCTCAAAATTTTTAAAACTAAGATTTTTGAACTCCTCTCAATCTCTCTTTGTGGCTCTCCCTATTTCCTATTGATCTACCATGTGCTCTGATACCACTGTTAGCTTTTGGTGATGTATACTAATGGAGATGCAACCACAAGATGTAAAATATGTAGGCTATGGTAAGTATATGATAATGGTACTTAAATATGTAGGAAAATAATAGAATAGACTTTTGCAATAACTCAATAAAATACCATTAATAAAGACTCACAAAAATAGTACAATGCAATACAATGGAGGACAATGAACACTCCAATATTTTTACAATGAAGATCTACATTGTACCTACACACTACTCTATAGTAACTTTGTCTCTATTTCTCACACACACTCTCTCTTATCTCTATAGCTCAAGGTACATATATAATATAGGTTCCTTGGGCTTTAATCTACCTATTCCTATGACTCATGTACATGTGGACTACATGCACATTTACATCATTGCATATTCTAACACTTGTGCATTTATTACTTCTTCCCCAAGTAACTACTTAACATAAGATAAAATCCTAATCTAATATTGTACCCAAGGTGGTACATTGGCATGTACCCAATAATGTATTATATTATGTAACACTATGCAATCAAAATATTTGGTCTATATTCATGGGAGAGGCGATTATATTTTTGGTAGTAAAAGTAGTTATTAGATCGGCACATGAAAATTAATTTAGAATATGAATTCTCCTCTTCATATTAGATTATCGGGCTATTAGTTCATTCTATACATGAAAATCTAACCCTTCATGATCTCTTATCTCTTACACTTTTTATCTAGGTATTCTTAGGGATTTATGATGGATCTTCTCATTAATAGGTTTATGTTTTTTTGAAAATGTTTAGGTGTCCCAAGGGAAGGTCAAAGTTTCCAAATAGTAGAATTGTGTTGTAAAAGGGAAGGACATAGAAATAATAACTTTTCTCTCCCCATAGGCCCACCAATCACCATTACTATATAATCTTATCCAGCTAATAGACATCATCTCCCCAACTTAGGTAGCCCTTAAGGGATGCCAAGTGGCCTACTCATAGTGCAAGTCATCTATCAAATAATGTTCCCTACCCAAATAGCCCCAACGGGGTGGCTTTTTCCTCTCTCAAAATGATGGTCCCACTAATATGCTCATGGTGCCTCTTCATAATCCAATAACCTTGCCAATCCTAGTAGTTATTCAATGACTATCCACTCAAAGGCCTATACTTATATTACACAATAGGATAAACCCATGTAACCCTATATACCATTGAATGTAATTAGTGGTATAGGTGGGCCAAAATAATAGCTCCCTAGTGAATATGATTTGCTACTTAGACATGTCTTTCACAACCTCTCCTAACCTTAACTGCATCACCCTCCTACTAATATTATCTAGTTGGATACTTGAAACTAGTACAAACAATAAGGTGACCTATTGATCCAACTATCCTCTAGTATGAATGACATTGTTATTAATGCACGATCGCATCAAAGAGAATTTAGGGTTTTTTATCATCCTCTCTAAGTTTCTTTGTTATGACTAACTCAAGTAGATAGGGACATCCATGATGGGTACTCATAAAATCCTTTACATATATTTTAAGGATATTGTAAACTCTCCACATAAAAATTGGAATGTATTAATCATTGAAGACCACCTCTCTATTAGTATCATTAGTAGTGTTCAATCAAACTCTCCCTTTTACATAAGGGCAATATGATACAACCCTAGCACTGATAGAAGTATATAATCCTTAATATCCAATAGTGTGAGGATCATCTCCAAAGCATAGGGACAACACTCATAATATTCTAAAATGTGAAGTCTCACTGCATCAAAAAACAAGCATTCATCATATTCACTATCAAATTCATCATTAAACATTAAAAAAATTATGTTAAAACTAAGCCTAGTAAAATTTCCATAACTTGACAAAAGTGTCATCATGGAGAAAGCACCATCAATTGAAAAATAATGTCAATGCAAAACCATAACATATGTATAAAAGCATTATGCAATAGCACCAAGGTAAGACATAAGCATTATGTAGTAGTGTTGCCACTACACAAAAGCATTTTCTATGTTGGATAGCATATTTTTTAGATATATATAATAAAATTCAGTAATTTTAGGCTACGTACTCCAAGCTAATATTTCCCTACCATTGGAAGTGGCCTCACAAGGTCACTATGATTCATGGAATGTGCTACTAAGTCATTCAAATTGGAGGTGTCTACATGCATCTAGAGATTTTTTTCTATGTTACCATACTAAAAATGATTTTAAATTTACCCCTATCCATTTTGCCCTTTCCACTCTAGGTCAATTTTCTTCCTTCATCATTGTTTCTCATCCATCCAACTACGTGCGTCATAGATAGGTTGAGTTACCTCATTCAAACTTAAAATTTTCTTGGAAAATTGAGGGGCCACACAAGGGCATGGTAAATTTTAATGTTACCCAAATATAAATTTTTTGCATCATTAATAATCAACTTATAGCAAGCACCAACCATATTGAATCTTGAAACTAAATATTATGAAATCTACTTGTCTCAAACTTGGGACACACAAGCTATTTTTTTACACATTCATCATTTGATGAATGCATCAAAAAAGGAGTAAATGTAGACACCCAATTTCGAATATATCATTATTCATACAAAGCATAACATACATCTCATCAAACATGACAAACGCATTGATCGACCAAGCAAGCTAAAGTCTCATCAAAGGGGTATTTAATAACCCAAATCAAAAGTGTTGCACTTGAGGTAATAGTGTTGATTGAAATTTTGACTAAGGGGTAGTGCTTTTGCCAAAATATAAAATTTTATCATTTACTACCCAGTCAACTTATCAATAGGCATTATGGTATTAGCACTAAATACATTAGTGTCACTAGTGCTTCTGTTACTAGTGCTATTGACTATCACAAATCAAACAATAAGAGAAGCTAATTAATGTCAATATCCCATCAAATTAGAAATCAACCTCACCAATCCTTATTTTATCTCCCTCCAACATTGATCACCTATCATAATTGGTAATCATGCAAGCCAATCCACTTACACTTTCCAAATTCATTAACCCATCATATCCTCCATGATACATGCATGTATTCCAACTCCAATCATATCTAATCATCCTAATCACTCCTCCATGTAGCCCCATATCTGATGGTAGATCTCTTTCCTTTCTAAAATAAGCCTCAAATAGATGCTTCAAGGTTAAATGGATTCTTCAAATCTAACCCTTGGGGCACCACAAATGCATCTCAAAAATACTAATTAAATGTTGCAAAAATCTCTATCAAGTAGATGTGAAAGAATTAATACTAAAATTTATATTGGTGTTTTAATACAATTTCAATGAAGCCATGTCAAGATTTTAATTGAAGAAGCTATTGCAGAGTCATTAAACTCATGCAAATAACTTAGACATGATGTTGTTAGACTTAGTCCATCTCCATAGGTCTCCTATAACCACATCAACATGACCATTAGAATGGCTAGTCTTTCATTCCAAGCTATGAGATTTACCCTTTGGATCCTTTTTCCTTCATCATGTCTTGCCTTTATTCATTTGTTTTATTTGCATATATAGCTTACATAATTAAATTTTTATTTTCATTTTTTTTATCCTCATATTTAATATCTCATCAAGTCATTTTATCATTTTAAATATTTTTACACATTTACTAGTTAGGATCATTCATTCTAATCATTGTTACAATCTCTAAAAAACCAAGTAATATGAACCCTTACATATTTAGGTGAAAGCATTGTTGATGATTTTGCTAGTTTTAGACATCTATAGTGCTTCTACACGCTAGACTAAATCTTGAAGTCATTTATCCATTTTTTTATATTTTTTTAATATCTTTTTGAAACAAGGGTTTAATTGAGGCACACATCTTAAAATTTAACCCATTGTCAAGTTTTCATGTGTACAATTTTCTCAAGGTGTGTGAAACATGTGGACCAAAAATGTAATCATATGGACTAGATAAAAGTATGATATCAAGGAGAAAATATAGGTTTTACTTTTCCCACACTTTATATATTTTTTATATCTATTATTTCGTAAATGTGACTACATTAAGTAGATGTGTTTATATTATTTGTAATCATTTTCTAAATTAGAAAATTTAGATCAGATAAAAAACTTAATATTTAGTCTAGGGATCTTAATTTTAGTAGTCTTGTTATCTAAATATTACTATTAAGATCAAATCTTGCATCTAGGAATAATATTAAATTACACATAAGATAGGTCATATCTATTGCATAAATGTGTCCTAGCACCTTTGGATGGACCTATCTATTGCATAAATGTATCCTTGCACCTTTTCACATCATTGAAATATCACATTTAGGATTAACAACTTGTTTATATGCATCCTAGGTGTTTTGCATACTTACCTAGAACAACAAAATAGTTTCAAATTAGATTACTTTTTAGATTCTTTCTAAAAAGGGTAGATTAAGCTACAATCTTCAAGAGACATAGGTTTTTTCCAATAGAAAAAAACTTAGATCTTCCAAAATTCTCCACATCTTTGAAGCAATGATTGGATCTGATATGGTATTGTGATAAAGGTTCCATTGTTCGTCTTTCTCTTTACTCATGACTTTTAGCATTTCCATATTTTGGTAAACCCAACATGAACACCACATAAGTGATCTACTTGCTTAATTTTAAACTTAATATTTTAGGCAAAACTATAAATAAGAACATCATAAGTTTATTTTCTTAAACTAAACTAGATTAATAAATATAAAAAGAACCTAATAAAAGTGCTATTCCTACTAGGGGTCTTTTCTATTCCTTGATTATATGATGTATGAACTATTTGGCTATATTTGGTATATAGTGAGTCAAGCCACCAACCACATACATAAGGTATCATGTATACTTATGCCAAATAGGGAGTATATCATGTGCTAGTTGGAGTCATAAGGAGGAATTAATTAACCCTCATGTATAAATCTTGATCATATATACAAAGGGGCTACTTCCACATATCATTAGTCTCCCATGTATGAACTCTACTCTAGGGATTATGTATATGGGGGTTCATCAATATATAGGAAGACCTTCAAGGTATATAGGTTGAATCAAGTATATAGAGGAAGGAGGTATAAGGTGTAAAAATCTTCTTGTTATCCTTTAAATGATGTTAAAAAAAAAAAATTAATTAATTAATCCCTCATTCTCAGTAGCACTTAAACCATGTTTGAGGGGTATTACATAGCCCATAACATTTTTCATTAAAAATATAGTCACCTTATCCCTCTTAAAACATTATAGGATGAGTTTATCCTCCATTAGAATCCAACCTTTGGTCAAGAAGAGGAGGTTCTATTTCCTCAAAATCTCTCAAGCCCTATCTAAGAAGAGGATGGAAAAATATTTTTTTGATCTGCAATACATATGTCCCACTTCCTTCAAAGGCATAAGAAAGTTATGAATATATTCTTTAAATTGTTGGACATTTTGAGGAGTGTTTTTTTTCATTGATGTCAAAAGCATTCTTGTGCTATGTTTGTCATATTTGAGGACATTAAGTGTTTCTTCCAAAAGCAATAGATTATAATATTTATTTTTAAATATTATATACCCAGGAGGGCTCAAAGAATGAAAACCCAAGGAAGGAGAAGCAAGTTTAAATTAAATAATAATATTTTATTTTTATTATTTCATATCAAAAATCGAGTTTAATAAGATCAAGGATCAAGGTGAAAAATACCCACAAGCGGATTTAATTTAAATTTTAATTTTAATTTAAATAATGATGGGTGCTAAGGTTTAATTTAAAATATTTATTTAATATTTTAAAATTTGAATACTCGTCGACGTTGGAGTATGATATAGTTTGCATATAAATAATGCCAAAGTTTGGCATTTGAAAAATCATCCATGCGATTGTTTATTGGCTCGTGCAAAGGAAATACATGTATTTCACATGTGTATTTGAACAAAGAAAAGGACAAAGTGTAGTGGCCTTTGAAATCTACTCGAAGCCCCTTGTATCTGAGTTTGCAGCCAAGGGTTGCGTTAGAAGCATTCGGGACACCTGGTATGGGTTCAAACCTCGCACACACTATTTTGTTGAAGGGAAGTCTGTGTTGTGTTTGCACCATTCGAGGGAGAAGGAAGTCAAAGGCACGTTTCTACATTTTGGCTCTTATGGAGCCACACAACCCAGTTGGTGGGTGCAAGCACTGCAGAAGCACTTGGGGGAGAACCATCAACGGTTAGAATCCCACCAAGGCCTTTTGGGCAGCATAATAAAGGTATGTGCATTATTTGGGTTGACTTGGCTTACGAAAAATAAGAAGGGAAATTTTTTTTTTTTTTCCAAAGGTTTATGTTAATTAAACTTTTTGCATAATTAATTTGGATTATAAGTTGTTTAGGGTATTTAAAATGGGAATGCAAAAATTTGATTTCTGAATTGAATTTTTAAATGATTAAGGAGTTATAAGGTAGTAAGGAAGTTTATTTTTGAGCTTGAAGGTTGTTGAATATTATTTTAAAGTTGGATATTATAAGGTGCATTTGAGTATTATTTTTGTATTGAAGAAATATTTTGAAGAAGTGTTAGAGTGATAATTCTTGTCATATAACCTTTGTGCTTAGAAAGGAAAGTGGTTATAATTGAGATAGATTTTGAAGTTTATTCTTCATCAAGTAAAAGGTATGGGCACATTCTTCTTTGGTTGAAATAATTGATTGGTTGAGATTTTTTGAAAACAAGATTGGAGTGAAAAGGACTTGGTTAAGTTTTCCTTTGTGGGTTTGTTGAGTGATGAGTTTTGTGAAATGGAAGTAAATGCTATAAACCTTGTTTGATAAGCATTTTTGGATATTTTGAGTGAGTGAATGCATACTTCATTTTTGGGTGATTGAGATTCCTTGTTGTTGAGTTTGAAGATTGGATTAGGGTTTGAAAGAACATGAGTATCATTGTTATGTGAAGTTGTGAACTATATTGAACTAGGGTTTGTGCAAGAACATGAGTATCATTGTTATGTGAAGTGGTGAACTATCTTGAACTAGGGTTTGCAAGATCATGAGTATCATTGTTATGTAAGGATTGTTTGATTAGCATTGTTATTAAAGTGATTGGTTGAGTGAAGAACTTGAACTAGGGTTTGCAAAGATCATGAGTGTCATTGTTATGTGAGGATTACTTGATAAGCATTGTTGTTGAAGTGATTGGTTGAGTGGAAGTGATTGAGCTTAGTTGAGTGGATGTGTTGAAGTGATAGTTCAAGTTCTGTAAAACAAATTGTTCCATATTATAAATTGATTTGAGAAATATATTGAGTGTTTGTAAGTGTGAAACATATTGAGTCTCTAACAATTATATATATGTTTTTGTGATAAAAAGAGAGATTGAAAGTATTTGAGCATTGTTGTGAATGTGAAGCATATTGAGTCTCTAACAATTCTCTATATGTTTCTATGAGATTTAAAAAGTTCTAGTGAGGACTTTTTGAGCATATTTGAAGCAAGTATTAGAGAAGACTTGTGGATAGATTGGTGTGAGCTTTTGTGGAAGCTTACAATACAAAATTGAGGATAGATATTATTGAGTAGATTGGACAAGTTCTAGTGAGGACTTGTTGAGCATATTGGACAAGTTCTAGTGAGGACTTGTTGAGAATATTGGACAAGTTCTAGAGAGGACTTGTAGACATATTAGTGTGAGATTTTATGGAATATTAAAAGGCATATTTGAGGTAAGTCTTTGAGAATACTTGTGAGTAGAGTTGGTTGATTGATTTTTTTAAAACTTGTGTTAAGGTTTGGGGTAGATCTAGCAGAGTTGATTTGTGATTGAGTCAAGATTTCTGTTAAAGCTTGAGTACAGATATTGAGAACATATTTGTGCTATACCAAAGGACTATGTTTAGTATAAATTTGTGGATATAATTTGGTGCAAATTTAAGGATAGATTTTTTCCAGATCAGAGATAGAGATTGAGCAGATTTGTGCTAGACCAAAGTACTGTGTTTAGTATAGATTTGAGATAGAGCTAAGAGTAAGCTTTGGAGGTGATATAGTATAGAGGATGATAGTCTCCAGTAGATAAGTATTCATTAGCCAGGGCAGTGAGGACAGGTCTTCTAACTAAGGACAGGAATCTTCAATGGATAGAGATCCATTAGCCAGTGCAGTGGAGGCAAAAATTCTTCTAGAAGATCACCATCTAGAGCAGAGGATATTGGTGTCTCTTGTGGATAGATATACATGAAATTTATTAGGGGATTGGTGTCTCCTTTGGATAGAGGTCCATAAACATTGTAATAGAGAAAGTATTCCCAAGAGATTGATTGAGAAAATTTTAGTGAAATATTTTCTCCGTGGAGTAGCCCACATTGGGTGAACCACATTAAATTGGTGTCTCTATTGTGTGGGGTGATTTATGCATTTATTTTATTACTTTTGTTAATATTTCTATCTATACATTGCATAATATTGATTGGAAAGAAAAGTAAAAAGTGATATTATACTGTTCACCCCCCTCTCAATATAATCTTGTGTTCTTCATAAATGGGCTAATGAAGATTAATAAACCTCTCTATAAAGTGATTCATTGTTAGATATTCCCAAATAACCAACCTCTAACCCTCTATATTTAAATCAACTAGAATAGTCTTTTTAATCTATTAATATCTCCAAGTCAACATTCAATGCATCAACATCTAACTTAGTTTATTTGATCCCATCTACTAGTATAAAACTAGTGGAATGTAGGGGACAACTTCCTCCCCAAATATTATTGGTGCCACATCCATCCATACCTATTTTTTAAGAGATTTTACAAAACAACTCTATATATCCCATATCACAAACTATGGACATAAATCATGACCTTAAATCAAAATGGTTCATCTAATTTTCATCTCACAATATTAGTTTCTAGCCTTAACCTTGGTATATCATTTTCATATTTTATACTAATTCTAATCCTAAACCACTTAATTATATAGTTTTTGGATTAAGCATATGATAAAATTATAATCTAGAAGTCCCTTATCCATATCCCACTTGTCAAGTAGGATCATTGATTTTGGTATTTTAGGAAACCATTTTTTGATGCTACTCCTAGCATCATACACCCAAATATCTCAGCCATGATGATAGGTTTTTTTATCAACGACTACCGTATAATTTGCAACATTTTTTTCCAAAAAAAATTCCAACCTTAATCTATTCTTTACAATCTAATTAAGTCTATCTTGATTTTGAAGCTTTAATTGATCAATTATAGCAATTGAAACAATATATGGTTTATATCCAAGGTTTTTATTCTAGTCAAAATTATTCTGATGATGACCTCTACAACCAAACCCTAGATCCTTTCATTGTCAATCTTCCCTTTTTTCCAAATTTTAAAAATCCTAAGTTTTATATGTATAAATAAAAAGACCTTGTTAACCATATCAAATTATTTAGATTTATATGAAGTGACATTGCTTATGATAAAATGTGTTTCCTAAAATTATTTTCCAAGACTCTTAGCAACCCAACCCTAGAATGGTATTATCAAATACTAAGGCATTTATTGAAAAGCTTTAGGGATCTACACAAAATGTTTGTCAAGTAGTTTTCAGTCTACGTTGAGGATAGGGTCATCATTAGTGACCTATATCATATTAAATAATACAAAGATGTAAATTTTGCTAACTTCCTAGAAAAATGGAGAGCCTCAATGGGGAGATTACAATATGTTCCCCTACCAAGAGATTTACTTGATATCTTTATCTTCAATCTCTATGGAAAATTAGCCTTTTACCAAGGAATGACTACTGTATCTTCCTTTAAAGATACCATTGTTTTGGAAATAAATCCTATTCCATCATTTGGTTTATGTTAATGTATCCTCTAAGATACATAATTAGATTACTTTTTGTGCAAGTTATCTAGTTACTTCATGCAATGTAATTGTAGACACCAAAATTCAACACCCTAAAAACCACATTTTGTCACCCCACCACCAGATTCTGCATAATAAAAATATGTGCCTAAGTTCTAACTTAGGGATATAAAATCTGGCATGTTACCCTATTTTCCAGATTTATAAAATTTAGAAAATCACCCTAGGATACCCTACCTACCCATTGGACATGTGTCCTGGACACTTCATCCAACATCCCTGCCACATATCACCCACTCTTGTCGCCCTTGTTCTTGCACATGGGTTAGATTTCCGACACCCATGCGACATATCATCCATTTTTTCTTCCTTGTCCCTTCACATAGGACAGGATCCCATATTCCACTCCACTTGCAGCCACATCACCCCAGTTAAGTGAGGTACACTGGGTGACTCACTGTAACTCTTCCTTCCACTTGGAAGCTCATATCTGCCACTTGGCAAGTTGTTGCCACCTCCTTCCAAAACCCTAAGAGGCCTATAAAGGCACCATTATTCCACCAAGGAAAGGGAGTTGAGTTTGCATACCAACAGGCTACCAAAATTGACCCAAATCTAGAGCAAAATCATGAGCACAGTCTTCGTTCTGTACTACTGGTTTGATTCCTAAGGCATCCTATTTCTCAGCCAATACTGCTTGTCTATGGTTCCACAATTGAAAATGTGTGTCCACGGTTTCACAACTGTAGATTTGCAATTTCCAATTCACCATTGCACGTCTGTGGTCCCATAGTCCTGAGAACAAAAACTATACAGAGCCAATATTAGTATATCAATTGATTACAAGGCTATTATTTCATGATTTATCTCTATTATCTACTTTTCACTCACATCAACTTAGGGTTTATGTGTAGCATTGGATTTATTGCTTTATTGTGATAGGTGCTACTGATCCGCTTGTTGTGTGAATGTGTGCAGGTGACAGGTTCATTGAGAAGTTGCTGAAGCTGGAGTGGTCCCACTCACCACTTGAAGTTGTAACAAGAGAGTGAAGAACACCACATCTTGTAGAAGAGTCAGAATATCTCCCCTCTTTTATCAAAAGCATTGTATTTCAGAGAGACAAGAAGCATTGTAACATTGCTCCCAACACACTTGGGGCAATTCAAAATCTTTTGTAAAAGTTGTATCAATATCAATACAAAAGAGCATTTTGGAAATCTGCTTCTCTTTGTATATCAATATCAGTTATTTTGTTACAGTAATAAATGCACAAGTGTCAATGTGCAAGTTGTATATGTGCAAGTTTTCCCTTGCATGGCTAGATAGAGTTTTGGCCAAGTATATTATTTTACCTATATAAGGATGGCCTCTTAGATAGATAGATATAGAGTTAGGGAACATAGTCATATAGTGTAGCTTAGTGGATAGTGTAGTTCTATGTGCCTCACCATTCATTAGTGATGGATACAATGTAGATCAGTAGATTTGTTAATGGAGTGCTCATTTCCTCCATAGCTACATTGTAATATTTTATATTATTTGTATTTATAGCATACTTCAATCATCTAGCAGATTTACTTTCTTTCATGTTATTTTGCATCTTGTGATTGTTATCTTCCAAGGCTCATTCATCAAAAGCTAATAGTGGTATCAGATCCATGATAGATATAGTCTGTGTAGGTCAATAGGGAAACCACCATTATTAGTTAGCCTAAGAGTTTGTCAAATTGACGCACCGCTAGACCAACCACTATCAAAATATCTCAAAAGAATCTAGGTGGTATATTTTGGGAGAGTCACAAATATAGGATTGAAAGGAATCTTAGTTTCAAAAAATACTGAGATCAATTTTTTCTAGAGTCTTTTCCATAAAGTTGTTATGAAAACTTGTGAAGACTTGGATTCAATAGTCAAACCACTAAATTGATAAATCGTCTAGTGAATATCATCCATGTTATCTGGAATTTACTAACTAGTGCCTAAATTCTTCTTTTGTTATAGGAAATTAATTCTCATAGGATGGGGAATCCTACGATAGAAATTTAGGAGACTCCAACTTCATTTCCTGAAGGTTGACGTGCCCTCATAGTGCAGATGTTAGTACATTATACAAGAGGAGAATACTATAAATAAATACTTCTAATGAAGGATCATGGTGAAAATATGATACTAAAAGATCTCCACTACTGGATTGCAGAATTCCATAGTTGAAGAACAGGCCATAGGAGCCTTGATACTAAAATGCCATAAAAGACTTGAATAAAAAGCTATAGAAGTTTTGATACTGAAAATGTCGTAGAAGCCTTGATACTAAAAAATGCCATAGGAGCCTTGATACTGAAAATGCCATAGAAGCCTTGATTCTAAAAATGCCATAGTAGCATTGATACTAAAAAGGTCGTAGAAGCCTTTGTACTAAAAAGGCCACATGAGCCTTGTTATTGAAATAGGACACAAAAGCCTTGATCTTGAAGAAGAATTTGAGAAGAATATTTAAATCATAAGTAGACTAAAGATTTCAATACTAATATATTTGTTGTAGGAATAAAAGATTCAGTGAGTTGGAAGACTTTCTACAAGAAAGTTAGGAAGAGTATCTTCTTCATAATCAACTCAGCCCTGAAGCAAAAGGAAGAGATCAGGAGAATATCTCATTGAAGAACTTCCATTCTTGGAAGAAGAAGAAGGACTATGAAATTCCTTCTCGAAGCCAGGAGCAATAGATTCAGAATATCCAAGAGAAGAGCTCACCACCAATACTTCCAAGAGCAGAAGGTTGAAGAAAAATTCTCAAGGAAGACCATCAAAATTTTCTAGATGAAAGACCTTGTGAAGGTCTCACTGAGCATCCAGAAAAGGCTAGGAGAGCCTTGATGAATATCAAGAGATTTCTTTAGAAAAATCATTGGAAAAATCCACTACCAAGGTGAATTCCCTGATAGTGAAGGACTTGGGACAATTGTCGTCATTCGACAACAATCCCAACAGGAAAATTTGACAATGAGTGCCAAATGTATGAAGAATAATTTGGCAAGGAGTGCCAAATACATGAAGAAGAATTTGGTAAGGAGTGTCAAATCCATGAAGAATAATTTGGCAAGGAGTGCCAAAACCTAGAAGAAGATATTGCTTGAAGTCAAAATTCAATAAGAAGACTTGAAGATAGAAGAAGCTCACCTTAGAGATTTAAATATTTCCTCTCACAGTAAGAAGGTACCACTTTAGAGACATGGACTTCTCCAAATCTATAGTAGAAGGAGGAGAACACAAGAGGAGAAAAAGCCACCAAATCCTAGGCTCGTTAAAGAAAGTTCAAGACCACTATTTGGTGAAGAAGGAGTTCAGGACATCCTAATTGAAGCAACAACTTGTTGTTTTTAGACACTAAGGTCTACATCCTCTACAAATGCAAGAGAAGATCTACTGAAAAAGGTATGCAACTTTTGATTCAATAATATTCATTAATTAGATTACTTATCATATTTATTAGAGCACCTAAATTTGGATTAAAGTTGCAAGAATAAAATTAGATTATAGTCTTCTAAAGTGCAAAAGGAAAAAAAAATTAAGGATTTATTTGCACATTTATTAGGATTTTATTATATTTCAGATTAGCTTCTATCAACTACCTATTATCTAATTCTGAAAAAAAAAATACTAAGTCCTACAACATTGATTGTAGTGAAATCTTGATTAGCTACAGAAAATTATTAGTGCATGACTTTGAGAGTTGACTAGAGTGATAAGGTGTAATATTAGTGCATTAAAAGTGAAGGACTTTTACTATTATACCACTCTCAAAAAGATATTAGTTTTGTGTTTATTGAAAGGCATAAAATCTGATTTTTATCATGTTTCTAAAGACACTATTGAAGCACAAAAATATTCAACTTGCAATGGCCAGTAGAATCCACCAAAAATGCTTAGAATCCTCCAAAATTTGGAGAACTTAACTAACCAAAAATAAAAAATAGAATCTTAAGAAAGTGATACTTGGTGAGCCTCAAATCAAAAAACATTACAAAGTTGAATGCAAGTAAAAAGTGCAAAAATTTGCATCAATTGAAAAGCTTCTATCTAATGTTATTGAAGCTTGGATTTGTTATCAAAGTGTCCAAGAAAAAAGGGAAAGGTGTGTCTACTCTTAAAAGACAACTTCAAAACCTTTGCATTGCAGGAAAAATCTGCCATAAAACCAGAATTTCAGATCTAGAAATAGAGTGCAAAAGAAGGTATATTAAAATACCTTATTATACAAACATTATAATAAATTATATGAACTACTCTAATATGTATTTTGAAATCAAAAGAGCATATTTAAAAGTGCCACAAAAAGGCACATTTACTATAAGGAAAATCAGTCAACAAAGACCGGATTTTTGCACTCTTCTTTCCAAGCTATAAGGAGCCACTCAAGGGCTCATCTTGGACATATGTACCTAAAAAATCAAAGCTTATTTCATATCATTCAAGAGCTACATTTATTTAGACAAGCAAGTGCATATCTATTTATAAAAAGACATAAAAAATATACAAGGTATTCTACATGATTGGAGGCATAAAAGGAAGATTTAAAGGTGTTACATTCATGGTATCTACCTTGGAGAAGACCATCCACCAAATAAATCTTCAAATCATCATCCAAGCTCCATAGCACATCGTCGATCCACTTGTAGAAAGATAGCTTGCTTGTTGCCCAAGCAACATAGCAAAGTAAAGGAAGTGAGGAATTATGATATCCATCTTCAAATATGTTACAAGAATGGACTCCATGCAGAATAACACTTGGTATTATGGACATCATTCCTCTCTCAACATTCTAGAAACTCTCATTTAGGAGTTACAAGTGAAGTAGTGACAATTGGTATTCTCCACCAGCTTCACACAAGTGCCCATACATTTTTAGATTTCTTCAAGAGCATTGAACAAAGGATTTGGAGTGTTACATAAATAAGGTAGTGCTCACTTGTAATGGATGTGATACATATCACAAAGTCCATGATCAATTATCCTTAAAAGAAATTTGAAGTCCAAGTTCAACATGTGTGAGTGAAGCACAGTCAAATACATCCAAAGATGTAGCAAAGCACAGTCAAAGAAGGAGTGAAGCATAGCAAAAATATCCTAAGTGGAACATGGAAGATAGGAAGAAGGATCATTAAAGGCTCCTCCATTTTTAAAGGTCAAACATTTAGCTCCTACGTACCAGCTACTCCAAGGAATATCTATTGATTTAAGTGCCTAAGGTACCACCTAAATGATGTTATACTTAGTCATAGAAAGCATCAAACAATGAGGATATTTTATGTCTAAAAAGGTAAGGTATAATCCCATTTATTATTGTTTTCATGGTTGGAGAGGTAAGAGTTATAAACTAAGGTTAAAACTTATGTTTTAAAAGCAAAAGGGGTAACTTATCTTATTAATTTAATATTTGCAATATTACTTACGAGGAATAAGGAATTCAACTTGGATTAAATTATTTTGTGAATATTATTATCATTTTTCTAATTTTCCAAACTTGGGATCCACAAGGATTACTCCATCAAATTTATTTTATTATAAATTAGAAATAATCCAAGGGATATAAAAGAGGCTATTAGGGTTTCTATTAAGGTTGGATAAATATATATTTTTACTTGTCTCAAATATTCAAAAAATATATAAAATAATTCCAACATCAAAAAACTCTTCAAATATTGAAAAAGTGCTTAGTTCAATTATGAGTAATAAGGTGTTAAGAAATTGATTTTTTATTCTTACAAAAATTATACAAAATCAAACGAAATTGAACTATATTTTTATAAAAAGCACTATAACATACTAGGGAGATATAAGGAAGTCTACAAATCTAAGGCTTGATATTAGGAAGATTTAAAATGGTAATTAACAAATTCTTCCTAGCAGAATCTCAACTTCTCAAGGGTCCTAATTATTTTTCTTGGAAAAATAAAGTGAAAGTAATTTTAGTATATAAAAAACTTTGGGATGTTGTCAAAGGTATAACTTAGAAACCTACCACAAGTGAAACAAAAATCCTAAAGTTTGAAGAAAATGATTCAAAGGCCTTGATGATAATAACTTTTGCTATCATTGATGAGATTCAACCATATATCAGTTCAGCAAAAACATATTCATATGCATTGATAAGCGTAGAAAATATACTTGAAGGAAAGAATAAGGCAACTATTCTTCATTGGCAAACTCAACTTCACTCACTGAAAATGAATAGTGGAGAAAGTATAGAACTGTTCCTAAGAATGGTAGCAAATATTAAAGGGAAATTGTTAAGCTTAGGTGAAATAGTTAAATATGAACTTCTTATTCAAGTAACCATGAGAGCACTTCCATATAGCTATAAACATTTGGTAACATCTTTGCAAGTCGTGAGTAAAGATACTTATTTTGATGATTTAGTAAATATACTTCAAGAATATGAAGTAGAAAATACTATGAAATATTAGATGACTAACACTACATTGGCATTAAAATATAATCCACGGGGAAATATTGCTTTTTTAGCAAGAGGATGAAAAACATGGTATTATCAGATCTGTATAAAGAAAGGACACAGTACTAGCTATTTCAGATATAATCCTAGAAACCATAACCAAAGAAATAAGAAAAATAATGAGAATCAATTTGAGTCATGACAATACCAAAGGAACCCTTATTAGTACCAATTTCAGCGACCTACCAATTATCCTCAACTTGAATATCATAAGAAAAATTAGAAAGGCCATATGGTCCAGAGGATAGAAGAATTGTAAGAATTGGAAGAACCCACAAAGGATTTTGAAGTGAAAGCTCTATCATCAAATGTAACATACCACAGAGACACTAACTATTTGCTTGAACAGACTATAAATAATGCAAACGAAGAAGACTATGAAGATCAAGCAGAAGATTATGAAGAAAATCCATACTGAAAACTAATGTCTTCAAGGCCCAAATAATGTAATACAATGGGGTGTTGGAAATAGAGTCTATTCCATCATTTGGGTTATGTTAATGTATCCTCCATTAATTTTTGTGCAAGTTATCTAGTTACTTCATGCAATGTAATAAATACACAAGTGTCAATGTGCAAGTTGTCCCTTGCACAACTATATAGAGTGTTGGCCAAGTATCCTATTTTACCTATATAAGGATGGCCTCTTAGATAGATAGATATAGAGTCAGAGGACATACTAGATAGTGTAGCTTAGTGGATAGTGTAGTTTTGTGTGCCTCATCATTCATTAGTGATGGATACAATGTAGATCAATAGCTTTGTTAAAGGAGTGCTCATTTCCTCCATAGCTACATTGTAATATTTTATATAATTTATATTTATAGCATACTTCAATCATCTAGTATATTTACTTTCTTTCATTTTAATATGCATCTTGTGATTGTTATCTCCCAAGGCTCATTCATCAAAAGCTAACACGTTGACATATAAAAAAGTAGAAACTACATTTTTCAAATGAGAGAAACTAAAAACAATGGCCATCAAGGAGGATGATAAGTATTCTTCTTTAAAATATAAGGATAAGTATAAGAACAAAAATGTTTATGATGATGGGATCATAGGTTCCTGAGAATCCAACAATATCAATGCTATTGAAAAACTTTAGAAAATCAATCTTACAAAAATCAACCCAAAAAAATACAAGAAATTATACCAAGTTGGATAAACCTCTTTCTACTATCTTAGAGAAACTTCTTATATCTAAAATGGTAGAACTTCCCCCAATCAAACCTATAGAACATAAAAGTGAAATGTTTCCTTGGTTCAAACCAAATGAGTATTATGTCTTTTATAGATTCAATTAGAACTCAACCAATAATTTTATGAGCCTCAATAATGTGGTAAATCATTCATATCTCCCTTGTATGTATTATCATAATACAACAACATAAGAGTTCACCTCCAAAACCATAATAAACTAATAAACCATAAAGACTACCTTTGGTCCTTCAATCCACAATATCAAATCCACCCAAAGGACCTCCCTTGATGATTTAGTCTAAAACTAAGATAAAGGGTGTTTTCAATTTGATTCAACAACTTGGAAACACCCTAACAAAAATATCCATCTTTGAACTTCTCAAATATTCTCCTATACATTGAGATATTATCATCAAAGTTTTGAGTGAACACATAATTCCTCAAGACTTAAACCCCAATGAGTTTTCTTCTATATTTGGATATATTAAGATAAAACATACTAATATGTCCTACGATAATGACAGCCTTTTATCTTATTTTACTAGAGACTTGTCTTTGTACATTATAGGCCAAATTGGTGATAAGTTCATAAACTAATTTTAGTTAACAATGGTTTTTTCTTGAATGTATATAGCCTAAAATTTATTAGTCATTTTGGTCTATCTATAAATTATATAGAGAAATTTGATCTAGTGATTCATGCCTTTGATAATGTGAAATATGAGGTTAGTATTGCAAAAGTATTATCCCTCAAAGTTGGGCCCAATATCCTCAACACCTTATTCTATGCCATGCCCCATGAATTTTCCTACAACATTCTTTTGGATAAGCCTTGAATTTATGAAATATAAATCATCCCATCCACCCTACACCAATGTATTAAATATAAATATAAGGGCAAGACTTATTCCTATTGATCCCAAACCTTCAAATATTATGATTTTGAGGTCAACAATAAAAGAACCATTCTTTGTTCTCATCTTACCAATTCTTCCAATCTCTTAGATCCATGTATTGACCCTTTAAATTTTAAGCCTCCTATTGATGATCAATCTAAACAATAATTAATATAAGTAGAAATAAATCCATCTTCATTAATAATAATTATAATTTAAATAGTAACCAAACCTTTATGGACCTCGCTAAGTTCCCCTTTCCTTGACAAATACTATTTTTGCTTTGTAGTTCTAGTAGTAGAGGAAGAATAGTGCATATAATGAGTCACTCATTTTTTGTGTTAGGACTACCAATGATGATACAATCAATGGCAGTTATTATTACCCAACTAAATAATAAGATACCTCATGCTTCCTATCAAATGTATATTTTATTCCCAAATAAATGCTAGTCAATATAGGATACCAAGAAAAAGAACTAGGTTTGCATGAGTAGGGTGTCAAAGAACCCTAATTGATTTAAGTTCTTCTTCTATGATGATCCCTACAGGATAGGATATATCCCTAGCCATAATGATCCTTACTCATTTTCTTCTTTTGATTATGAAGGAGAGCTTGATCATTATGATAGAGCCTCCATAGCTAGAACAAATCATTTAAATGGGTTGGACTATAATGATAAAGATAATTATGAGTCATCACATCTCATAATTTCTAGGGTCTATCAATTTACTTAATTTGTTGATGTAAATTGTCTAATCCTAGAATATTCTAAACTAATCATTGATAAGAACTTTTGAAATTGGAAGTACAAAATGAAATCTTCCCCAAGATACCCATTCAAGCTACCTTAATCAAAACCATTTTTATTTTGGAGGTTGTACACCAAATTACCAAGATAGTAGTATCACAAAAATTATATAGCAATTAACCATCCATAGATCTTGTAGATTTAAAAAACCTTGAAATACTTCTAGCCCCTCCTCAAATAAAAGATGAGTCTTGTATTTTAATTGAGAAAACCATAAATGTTAATATTGGGACACTAAATGATCTCAAAATCTTGAATCTAAGAAAATTCCTAACCATGATAGAATGCAAAAATATATTAAATTTCTCCTAAGTAAAAACTCATAAAGAATAATTATGAAAGAGGCATCCTAAGGTATCACTCCTATTCAAAGAGGAACTTTAAAGATCATTTTTATGAAGGCCATAGATTATTTTGATTGGATTTCTAAGTTGCTAAGAAAGTGGAAAATTTTACAATATATACTAGCTTTTAGGACATCAATAAGGCATATCCCAAATATAACTTTCATCTTTCCAACATTGGCATGATTATTGATTTCATAATAGGGTGTGGAATGCTATTTTTAACGGATGGGTTCTTAATAAAATTAAGATATCCATTAAATATCAATAAAAATAGATTTCACTACCTCATGAAGGCACCTTCTACTATCAAGTCATGCCCTTTGGGATGAAGAATGCAAGGGCCACCTACCAACAAGCGATGACTTATGTCATTCATGATATGATGTATGATATCATGAAGGACTATATGGAGGACCTCCTTGGTCTATCACATGTAAGTCTTATTACCATTATTTCAAATCATAAATAGAATCACAAATAACATCATCACATGTAAACCATTTATTAAATCACATAATATCAATATTAAATCATCATCAAATAACATCATCTTTAATCACATGATAATATCATAATCAAACATCATCTTGATCGTAATCATCTACTAAATTAGATCATCATCCATACTAACATATCCATATCATGACAACAATAAAAATAAAATCACCAATCCATATAAATGCCAATATTATGACAAAAAAATAATTAGATATATAATTGTTTCAACAATGTCTGTACATCCCTAACATATAATGCATTATCATAGTATATAATATAATACATCCAAATTGGACCTTAGGGGTAGCCTAGGGTCTACTCTAGAACATGGTATTTGGTGTTCTCCTCCTATTTGTGGCAGTGGTATCCTTACCAAATGTTGTGACTATGCATAATAGACCATAGGTAGTTTTATGTCTAGCTCGATGAATATAGATGGTGATCAGGTGACATGATAGCATGATATGTCATTTGATAATTATTTCATTGCTTTACCTCCATCATCATATCCATACAAAGTTGTGCCACCTTTGCCTAGACATGATCCTACTTCTTTGCATATCTCTATTATGTAACATCAATCTAATCTAGAAGGATCTGGATCAATTGGTTATCCTTACCATTGACTGCCACTATGGAATTAACCATGGTTGCATTCATCTCAAAATTCAAGCTAATGATGGTTGACTATATCACTAAGATATATTTCACTAAGCATTCTTGCTTCTAAGTCTATATGACTACCTCTATCTATGTCATGTCCTATTCAACTATGAGAACCACCATCATCACCTATGGACTAACCAATGCATCCCTCTTAGCCTCCACCTATTATTGAGGAGACCTACGTTATCCAACCTAACCCACCATGACTATCAAAACTACTTTGGGTTCTATTATGGTCACCCTCTACCACTACTATTGGTTCTCTTGCCACTATCAAACTAATGGTAAGACTACTTACTACACTTAATAAATCCTCCCCGTAGGTTACATGTTGTATCTAGTCTATAGTCCAACCAAGGTCATGTTCAAGAATATTATATTATTTGGTATATGAAAATGTACCCCCATGGTACATTTATGTTACAAATGTAAATATGTAATATATCAGGGTTTGAGTCTATAGTTTAGATGAGTTATTTATACTTACTCTTTATGTAAGTTTCTATGTGCAAGATATGCACATGTCATGTAAGAGTGTAATGTGTAGGATATGCACAAGTTTCATGTAAGTAAGAGTACAATTGTGTATTGAGAGAATGTGCATAAGTTTCATGTATGTAAGTGTGCAAATATGTAATGTGAGGATGTGCCCAAGTGTTTTGTATTAGGAGTGCATGTAGGAGAGTATGAGTCATGTAGAAGTGTGCAAGTGTTAGAGTCAAGTATGCATGTAAGAAGAGAGTGAAGATTCTAGTATACAAGTGGCAAGATGACAAGTCAAAGGTCAAGAATAGGAAAGGTTGCATATCCCGAATAATTGAGGAGCGCAATAGAAAAGTATTGAAGAGTCACATTACTATGTCTATATTATGGGATAAGCTCCAAACAATGGAAGGAAAAATAGTTTGTAGCAACCACCACATAGCAAGCATTGATAATAAAGCTTGTATATAGATCTAGAGTAATTTTATTGTAAGTATTATTCATGCATGTATATGATTGATTTTGGTCATTTGCATTTATGTTTGATATTATAAGTGAATGTTATTTCATCATCATATTGTCCTGGAAATATATTTGATTGCTCATATATATAATTCTACTCTTAATTATTGATATTTTGACCTATAATATTGTGGCTTAATTATATTGGGATCTATGATATTTTGAGATAGTTAGGTTTAAAATTCAACATTGGTATCAAAGATGGCACTTAGATCTATCTATTTTTATAGAGTTATATTTTAGAACCACCATAATATTGGAGTCTATCCACTTTAAAAGTAGTGAAGACTTGGACTCTATTTTAAAGGTCTGATTGAGTAGATATTGAGGGGATAGATAAAAGTCACCTTAATTTGGATGCTAGGGTCTATCCACTTGGTTCAAATAAAACCAGTGAAGACAAGGACTCAACTAAATTAGATTGAGGGCCAACTCAAAAGAAATTTGGATGTGAGGGGACATTCATAGTCACCCTAATAATATTTTTGGATTCTCTAGAAAAGAGGAAAATTATATTGTTCTTAGGTGCAACCTAAGACATAATAGGATTTAGGAGAATAAAATATTCTATATAATTGAGGAGAATCAAAGCTCCCAGATAATTCAGGAGCATCAAATCTTCTAGATAATTGAGGAGCATCAAAGCTCCTAGATAATTGAGGAGCATCAAAGCTCCCAAATAATAGAGAAGCATAAAATCTTCCAGAGATTGAGAAGAATCATAGATTCCACATAATTGTAAATAAAATAAATATTCCAAAGATCATAATATTATAAGATAACTCGAATAAAAATCCAAAGTGCAGTAGAAATAATAAAATTGTAAATTTATATTAATATTGAAATATTATTTTACAGCTAAGTTTACTCAAAGAACAAAGCAATAACATTCAAGTTATAGTAAATATTGACTTAAGAGTAAAGAATAAATGGCCCAAGAAGTGCCCATGTGGAGCAAAATATCTTTAGCCTAATAAAGCTCAAGCATAGAGCATAAACACCTAAGCTTGGAAGTGACTAAACATAGAGCAGGAGCACCTGAGTTTGGTAGCATTCAAGTATAGAGTATAAGTGGTCGAGTTTGATTGGTGTAAAGTAGAGAAACACTAGAGAATGGTAGCACCCAAATAGTGCTCAAGAAGCACTTAATAAAGAGATCACTAAAGGTAGTAAGAAGCACTCCAGTAGCTCTCAAAAATACTCATTCAAGAGAACACATGCAATAAGAAAGATTTTGAGTAACTCTTAGAAAGCACTCATGCAAGAGAACATAGAGATCAGAAAGCACTCAAGTATCTCTCAAGAAGCACTTGAGAAAAGAGAAAGTAAATGACTAAATGCACAATAAGCAATCTAATAGTGAGCTCACAGGTGGACCTTAAACAACATTGCGTCTAAAGCCCCAAAAAATACCTCCTATAAGTCTAAAGAAGAGAGTAGAGGGAAGTATCCTTCCAAGAGAGAAGTCTTTTATAGAGAATAATGTCTAAGGGAGAGACCACAAAGTAGTGAAAAAATCACAAAAATGTACCCAGCTAAACGGTCACTCAAGAGTTTTCTAAAAAGTAGAGGAGAGAGACCAATGATTAACATCTAAAGTTGAAAGGTTTTGTGAGGTATTCATTGAAACATCTATTGAAATGACCATTACAACATGCAATTTAACATATTTTCTAAATTATATTCTTACATTCATTTGAATTCCATGTAGACATATTTCAAAAAGTGTTGAAGTTTATTAAAGGTATAAGAAAGAATAATAACATTTGCAGTAGTCTACAGAGGCATTAAGTGTTACTTCAATAAGCCAATTAGGTGGAGACTAAGATAAGTGATATTACCTTAATTAATGCATAATTAAATACCTAAGCAAGAATATTATTATCTTAGGTACTTTAATTATTAAGTTGGAGTTAAAAGGTTTTTATTTTAATGATTTGATTATTAGGTGGGAGTTATAAGGATTTCTACTATAGTTTGAAATTGATATTTCAAATATTTTATTTTTGCATTTTTCAATGTTTTTTATTTTTTTAATAAGCTATGTGTGGCTTCTATTGGGCACCACTCCCATTACAAAAATAAAATATTACATTTATAACAAGTTAATTAAAGCATACCCATATTTGCCTTTCTATCAAAGATATTCTCCATCTTCCTCAAACTGCTAAGTTTCCATAATCAGCTCTCTTTTTTTAAGGAACTAACAACAAGAACAATCCTTACATGACACATTACTTCAAAAATTATAAGGAAAACAAACATAACAGTCATCCATCAAAGAGGAAATCAATTCGATTATTTTTCTTTTGTAGCAGAGGTTCTTCCTCCTTTAGAGTGGAAATATTTGAGAATGAATTTTTGCACTTCAAGATCCTAACATAATATCTAGTTGTAACACATTTTGTAGGATCTTCATTTTTAAAAAATTGATCGTCATCGATTGTTTCATAATTATCTTCAAGAATACCATCTGAGATGCTAATATTTTTCATGGAACCGTCTGAATAGTTTTTAGTAACCATTTGGATTTTATTAATGATCTTATTCAAATTCTCCTTTTGGGGTTGAGTCTTTTGTTTCTCGTATGATTCTTGTTGGATAATTAGTGCATCTAGAGGATGAGCTTCTCTTTTGAACTAGGATAGTTTAAGGTTCAATTATTTGCCTACAAGGCCTTCTCCTCCATCAAGGAGGAATCATAACATGATCATATGATTGGGCATCTCTTCTTCAGGTGGGCATATTGATGACAACCATAACATCTTAGGGAGAAGTTTTCATATTCAATATTTTGGATTCATTCCCCTTTGCTTAAGGAGATAGTAATGGATTGAGGCCCAAGAACTAAAACATCCATCCAAATAGCCAATATTTCTTTATTCATATTAATTTTATTGGATAAATTTTTCTCTATTTGGGCATCCATATACTGGAATGCACCAATGACATTACCAGTTTTGGTGTAAAACTTTTCTCCCCAAAACTCCATAAGGAGAGCATAAATATTCACCCATACTGGGAAACCATTAACTTATATAAAAGGTTTGAAACTAGGAGTCCAAGGTCTTATATAGATACCCCTTTGTCTGAAAACCCAATTATATCTATAATCCATTACCCTATCTCTATCCGCTAAATGAGAAAAGAAAACATAAAATAAATTTTTGTGTAGAAGAGTTAATTGGAATTCTATAATGGTCCACCAATCTCTAATGTATCTTTTGAACTCTTCTAGGCCCGGTCTTTTTCCCTTGAGTTTACAGATAATTGTTTGGCTTCATGATCAATCATATCCAACCCAAATTCATCCTCCAAAATCCTAATAGAGGGTAGAGGTTCATCCACTTATGAACCCAAATATCCTTGAGAGATATTTCTTTTGATTGAAGAGGCTTTCTCACAGATTGAAGATATGGTTTACAAAAAACCCTCTTCCTTCAATGCTTGATTGCACCTAGGTTTTGCATCCCTTTCACAAATATTGTAGCCAAATTTTGTGCTTGGTTCCATCTCTTAAATGCACCAAGGATTTATACCCCTTTTGCAAATATTATAGACTTGTTCCATCACTTGATTGCACCTAGGGTTTATGCGCATTTTTTAAATATTTATTAAAGTATGGAATGATAAGGTTTTCTACTTCAAATAGGATTTATGGTTTCTTTATTTGGATTTGATTTTTAATGTTTAAAAAGTTTGAAGTTTGAAGAGTTAGTAGATTTTGAAGCTTTGAAATTTGAAGAGTTAAAATTTGAAGATTTAATTTTTAAGATTTGAATTTTTAGAAGATTTGAAGTTATTTAAAGTTTTATGAAGATTTTTTAAATTTAAATAAAATTAGAAATTTGACATTTTGTAAATTTTGCAAATTTAATTTACTAGGGAGTTAAAAAGATTACTACATCAAAGGTTTAGAAAATTTGGAATTTGAAATTTTCTTATTTGAGTGTTTTTAACTTGGAAGATAAAAGGTTTACTACTTCAAAGGATTTCAAAAATTTAAATTTTGCAAATTTGAATGAGTTCCATTATGTCAAACAATAAAAAATTCCTTTCTAAATCTCAAATTTTGAAAGGACCAAATTTTGCATCATGGAAGAACAAAATGAAATCAATTCTTACAATAGAAAAACTATGGGATATAGTAAATGGAATGAATAAAAAACTAGTGAGAATGAAATAGAATTTAGACATACAAAAATTTGAATAAAGTGATGCAAAGGTACTAATGTTAATTACATTTGGAATAATTGATGAAATAAAACCATATTCAAGTAAAGAAGAAATTTCTACAAATGCATGGAATTTGTTATGCAAAATATTTAAAAGAAAAAACAAAGCAACAATTCTTAATTTACAATCTCAATTATTTTAAAAGGTTAATAGTAGATAAAGTATAGAACTCTTTCTTCGAAAAGTATCAAATATAAATACAAAACTTTTGACTCTGGGGAAAGGTAGAAGACAAATTTCTTGTTCAAGTTACATTCAGAGCACTTCCAAAAAGTTATAAACATTTAGTTACTTCTTTACAAGTTCTAAGCAAGGAGACTACATTTGATGATTTAGTCAATATTCTTTAGGAATATGAAGTAGAAAATTTAGTCAAGGATGAAATGACTAATAATGCCTTGGTATCTAAAGAAAATATACCAAGTAATATTGCTACAACATCCAAGTATAAATCTAAATGGAATTCAAGATTTTGTCATATATGTAAGAGAAAGGGTCATAGTACAATTTTTTGTAGATATAATCAAGGAAATCAAATGAATAAAATATTTTAGCAAAGACAATATCAACCTCAGTATTGATATAATAAAAAATGACATCAATTTCAACCTCAGTATCAACAACGTTAATATCAACCTTGGTATCAATATGGTCATCAACAACAACATCAACTACAATTTAGAGAAGAAAATAAAAAAGAAAACTTAGTTCAAGAAATTCATGAAATTCAAGATTTAGAAGAATCATCAGAAGGAAATGAATTCAAAGCTCTTACAGTAAAAATCTTAATCAATGAAGATATTCATTCTTCAAATATTTCTAAAGATACTAATGTTGTAAATGTTATAGAAAATCAGGATACAGGAGAAAAGACTTCAAAAAGACAAGGCAAGATCAAGACTAGGACTAAAAAGAATAGAATTAGAAGAAGATCAAGAAAGTAAAGAGGAAGAAAACTAAAAGAGATACAGATCAAAAGCAAGTGTTAGAACAAGAACTTGATGGATCTCAAGTAGGATCATATACTGAAGACTTAGGCAAAAGTCTAAAGGAAGCAAATTGAAGATCAAAGATGAATATTGAAGACTAAAGTCTTCAATAACCAAATAATGTAATACAAGGGGTGTTGGAGAATATTACATTATTTGGTATATGAAAATGTACCCCCATGGTACCTTTATGGTATAAATATAAATATGTAATAGATTAGGGTTTGAGTCTATAGTTTAGATGAGTGATTTATATTTCTCCTTTATATAAGTGTTTATGTGTAGGATATGCACAAGTGTCATGTAAGTAAGAGTGCAAGTGTATATTGAGAGAATGTGCATAAGTGTCATGTATGTAAGTGTGCAAATATGTAATGTGAGGATGTGCACAAGTGTCTTGTATTAGGAGTGCATGTAGGAGAGTAAGAGTCATGTAGAAGTGTGCAAGTGTCATAAAGTTAAGTATGCATGTAAGAAGAGAGTGAAGAGTCTAGTATACAAGTGGCAAGATGAGAAGCCAAAGGTCAAGAATAGGAAAGGTTGCATCTCTCAAATATGTGAGAAGTGCAATAGAAAAGTATTGAAGAGTCACATTACTATGTATATATTATGGAGATAAAGCTCCATACAATGGAAGGGAAAACGATCTATACCAACCACCAAATAGAAAGCATTGATAATAAAGCTTGTATACAGATTTTGAGCAATTTTATTGTAAGTATTCTTCATGCATGTACATGAATTATTTTAGCCATTTACATTCATATTTGATATTATAAGTGAATATTATTTCATTATCATATTGGCCTAGATATATTTTATTTTTCATATAAAATTCTACTCTTGATTATTGATATTTTGACTTATAATATCGTGGTTTAATTATTTTGGGACCTATGATATTTTGAGATAGTTAGGCTTAAAAGCCAATAGGTTGCTCGTTGTGACTACATAGTTTGATACTAACCCTAATAAAAATCACTCGCTTTGGGGTTATCAACTCTAGTATCATATACAATAGATTAGGTGTAGTTCTAAATCCCCTCTAGTGTCAACCATCAATACCAAACTAGGCCATGAAGGATATCCTATTAAATTTCAAACTAGTAAACCATGCACTTATAGTGGAAGATATCTTGCTCTCTATATAGCCCCACCAACCATCATTATTATCTAATCCTAACCAATTGGTATCATCATCTACCTAGTATGGATGGTGCCTATAGGTCTACCAAATGATCTACTTCTAGTGCAAGCCATCTATCATACAACATGTCCTACCCACATTTCGCTTTGGGGATATCTTTGTCCTCCATAAAAATGATGGGCCACCAATAATATCATGTTGTTTGATCACCATCCACCTATATTGGAAATCCTAGAGGTTGTTCCATGGCTATCCATTCTTAGGACCATACCTTAGGGAGTGTGTAGTAGGATGGACCACTATTTCCCTATACAACACTCAATGTAATGAGTGGTATAGGTAGGCCAAAAAAATGGGGTCTTAAGAAAAGAAATTCTACTACTCCAATATGCCTACCACCACCTTCCTCAACCACTAATGCATCACCTTCATGCTAGTGTCATCTAGAAAAAACCACTAACTCTATCAAGATCAACAAGACCACCTATCAATCTAGTTGTCCTCTAACATAAGTGATATTGATTTCAATGCATGACCACACTAAAGAGAATCTAGGTTCACCTGTCATCCTCTCTAGGCTCCTTATTATGATCGATACAAGTAAAGAAGAGAAAACCTTATGGGCACCCAAAAATTCCTATAAACATACTCTAAGGACATTTTAACCTCTTTACATGGTAATTGGAAGTTATTCATCTCTAAATACCATCTCTCTATTAGTGTCATCAATAGTGACTAATAAAACTCCACCTTTGGCATAAGGGCAACACGATATAGCCTTTCTACTAATAGAAGTACATAATCCTCATAATCCAAGATTATGAGGATTTTATTTAAGGCATCAAGAAAAGGCTTGCAGGAGTCCAAAATGTGAAGCCTCATATACATCAATAAACAAATAATCATCAAATTTATACTTAGATTCACCATTAAGCTTTATAAATTTTACCTTAAATCTAATCCTAGCAAAATTACCATCAAGTCAAAAGTGTCATTAGATGGTGAAAGAACTATCAATACAAAAGCACCACATATGCATAAGATAATTATACAATAGCACCATCATAAGGTAAAAATATTACATAGTAGCACTTCCACTATGAAGAGTATTGTCATTGTACAAAAAGCACTACTTGTTCATATTGGCATATTTTTTAAGATAAAAATGATACAAATTGATGAAATTTAGGTTAGTACTTAAGGTTTATCTCCCCTTTGACTACTAGTGGCCTCACAAGGTCACTACAATTCATAAGACATGTTTGTTGAGCCATCAAAATTAGATTTGTTTGCACATATCCAAAGCTCTTTTTCTACGATGGTGAATAGTGAAAAATAAATTTGTTTTTACTCCCATCCATTTTACCTTCACCCCTTTGGGGTAAATTTTATTTTTTCATCATTATTTATCATACATTCTATTATGTGCACTGGAACACGGGTTTCTCTTTAAACCTTCTTCAAATTACTATCCTCAAGGGAATGGCTTGGTAGAGTCCACTAATAGAAACATGATTTATATTCTAAAGAGGATTATTATTGAGTCTTAGAGAGATTGGTATATCAAGATAAAGAGCAATAGGACTTGATAGGATGGCCCCTAAGGCCTTGATTGGAAAAATTATGTATAGGTTTGTATTGAAGAAGGAAGTGATGTTACCCATAAACTTAGAACTCTCTTCACTCCATATCAACAATTATAACTGGACGATACTGACATTCCACCATTATAAGTTTATATTAATGCTTTATTGCAGTTATTAGGGAGAGAGAAATATTTCCAAAAATTTATTTTTCATCAACAAATTTTAAAAAGGTGTTTTGATAGGAGGGTGATATATGTCTAATGCAAGGAAGATGGTCTAGTAATGAAGTGGGATGAATACAAAGACCCATACACCATGGAAAATTCAACTTATTCTAGAGTGGACCCTAGTAAATAGTGAATGTTGAGGCACCCAATGCCTATAGGTTAGCCACAATGGATGGAAGGGCATTGTCCATCTTAATAAATGGACAACACTTATATCCGATATAGGTATAGAAATAAAATATCCATTTATAAGATATGTACATAATATTTTATACTTCTTGTTTTCCCATCTCTTATTGTTCCCTTTGCTAGTAACAAGATCTCCCTTATATAGTAGGTGAAAATATCAAAAGGTACACCTAGCCTCCTTTGTCCTTAGTTCCATTTTTAACAAATATCTCCTAGATAAATGACATAGTTCTAATAGTAGAAGTAAAAATTTATAATTTTCCTAGGTCAATAACTTGCTAATTTGTTGAGTAGATCAATAATTAGTTGTTCACTAAAGTAAAATCATGCTTACATTTGCTTTTATGATGATGAATCATTGAATAGTTCTCTTAGAAAATCCATTAATAATCACCATGATTCATTAGGCAATAATGTAGGTCTAAAAATTTTGGCATTGGGGAAGAGATGGAAATACAAAATATTGAATTGTCATCACTGAAGGGGAAGAGACAAGGAAAGTGTGATGCCAAGATGACATCACTTGGAACTTCAATAAACCACTAAATCAGCACATATATTTTTTTTATGATAAGGGCTTATGATTTCATATTTATGAGGTAGGCTACCTAGAGATTCTAAATTGAAGATTCAAAAGGGGGTGTTTCATTGTCCTCTTACATATTTGAATCTAAATAAACTCTACCTAAAATTTCCAATCTTACCTTCAAATAATCATTGAATGCTTGAATATTTTTGCCTCAATTTAAAAGAGCCTATCACATCCAAGTACCATTACTAAAAAGAAGTATTGTTTCATCAAAAGTGTTGATTAAAAATCCCTAGAATAACCAGCAAAAAACCCTAGAAAGGATACTACCTTGATTCTCATTGTCTTCTTTCAAAGAGTGATTGTTGATGCATGCATGAGATTGTTGTAAATTCAGCCTTGATTGTCTACTTGAATGCCTATACTACAAGTAGTTTGGTAAGGATTATTTTCCTTCCTAGTTTGGGGTCAATTTTCTATTTTCCTGGTCAATCACAAAAGCCTTAGATTATAACAATTTGCTAGATCAAAAACCCTTCTAAGGCTAAGTCATGATCCTAGTGAATCATGGGTATTCATCCTTGTTTTTTTGTAACCTAATACTTTTCTATTTCCTATTGAACCACATTCATTTTAAATTGCCAACTCCATCCTCAGATTCGACACATCCTCATAACCATTGATGAGCACCAGAAATGCTCATATTTTGTACATATTTCTTTGATCAATATGCGGTTGTATAATAAGGATTGCATACTTTTATGAATGATTATATAGATATTTGATATAATTATGCGTGTTATCTAATTTGTGTGCTTTTAGTATGTTTTGTGGAATTGCAGTTGATTTAGTTAGATTTGGAACGGTCGAGGTCTTTTGATGGACCTGGCACTTTATTTCATCGGGGGTCAATGTAGAGAACATAGGCGCCTCCCTGCAACCGGAAGGCGCCAAGGGAACAAGCGCCTCCCTGCAATCGAAAGGCGCCAAACCAAAGACGAGCGCCTCCCTACAGTCGAAAGGCGCCAACTGAATACGAGCGCCTCCCTGCAGTCGAAAGGCGCCAACTAAATGCGAGCGCCTCCCTACAGTCGGAAGGCGCCAACTGAATGCGAGCACCTCCCTACAACCAGAAGGCGCCAACCAAAGACAAGCGCCTCCCCACAGTCGAAAGGCGCCAATAGAAGGCAAGCACCTCCCCATAGCCGAAAGGCGCTAATAGAAGGCAAGCGCCTCCCTACAACCAGAAGGCATCGCGATAACAAGGTACCTTCCTCATAAGGAAGGCGCCATTGATTCTTTGCCCGTTGACCAGATTTGAATGATGTGGATGACAGCGGTTGGTGCAGTTCTAGCTCTACGTCATGCAGAGCTAAATTGGAGATAGCACCAATGTATCAAAATGTCTTACGATGCCAGGCAAAGCATGAACCGAAATGAACATGCCGCCATCAAAATAGAATGCCAGACATCGATTGCATTCGCTAGACTATTCTAATTTAGTCTGGGAAGAATCGACTGTTGTAACCACTTCTGTAATAGAAGTTCTATGGGTGTGTTATATAAACACACGCAGATCGTTCTGAGAGATATATAGAAATAATTAATAAAGATCCATTTAGAGTTACAGAAGATAGATTGTAATACGTTGATAAATATATTACAGTTCCAGAAGTTCTAAAGCGCGTGTTCGATCGGGAAGAAGCTGCTGGAGCCTGGGCCCACTCCAAGCTAGTATTTCTTCCCCATTTCCTTTTTGTTTATTTATTTTAATTAGTTTATTGCTTTCATAAGAATGTTCATTAGTTTGCTAGTTCTAGTATTTGCAGTAGATTTATTTTTAGGAATGTGTACATGATTTATTTCTGTAGATTTAATTATGTTCTTCTTACGTAATTTATTGAGGAGTGCGGGAATGATTGACAACCATTTCAAGAACACCCCCCAAAATGTAGGATTAGCAGATTCACCTCCAGTGGTATTGTAGTAACCTAATTTCGACTCTTCGCAAGTTTACGAAGCTCCCTGGGTTGATAATTAAATGCATGGGCATGTGACAAAAATAGGAAACCATTCACCTTGTTTGGCCCGCAACATTTTGGCACCGTTGTTAGGGAAGCGTCTTAATTAGATTACTTACAATACCCTGAAACCTTCCATCTGACCTTGTATGAGTTCTTCGAGAAGAAGAGGACCTGACGGTCGCTTTATAAGAACTAATCCATCAGGACTTGAGTCAACCGAGCATTTTGGATTTGAGTTAGACTCGCTCGACCTACCAGCAGTCCATTGGAGTGAGGAACCACACTTTGTGCAAAGTGCCGCCTCATCCCATCAACAAGGGGATGAACGAATCATCATAAATCCCCTATTTAATAGGACTCCTCTAGAGGAAGCCCTGTTGTGGAAGGCTGTGGAGGATCAGACGATCTCGCCAGACAACCTTAGAGCATTGACTCAGAAAGTTTTAAATGATCGAAAGGCCATAAACGCTGCATTAGAAACCACATTTCCCAAAAAAATGGTAGATAATGATGAAGTCTCATCTGGCTTTAGTTTCCCAATAGAGGAGGGAGTAGGAGATACCAAAATGAAAAACATATCCCCTGCTCACCTTCCGTCCTTCAGAGGACACCCGACTGAGGACCATGACCTATTTTTATTCAAGTTTGATGTTTTGTGCGGTCTACGTGGATTACAAATCAAACATGCAAGAAGTTGAAATTATTTCCTTCTACATTAGATGATGCAGCTCTCGTGATGGTTCATCGGTCCGGGAGACAAACACATCACCACCTAGGACCGGATGAAGAAGCTCTTTCTAGAGCAATATCAAGATTTTGGGAGAGCAAGAGACTCCAGGGAGGAGGTCCTGAGCATGACACAAAGAGAAGATGAGTCTCTCGAGGAGTATTGGGAGAGATTCAGCTTTAATCTTCAACGGTCCCCTCACTCGAAGCTATCTGATAAGTCCCTCAAAAGCATCTTCTTGAGGGGACTTACCAATGAGTCATTGGAGGCTCTCAACATGATCTCTGGAGGTGATGTCTATCAGCATGCTATGGACGACATCTAGAAATTATGCCGGAACTACTCGAGAAGGCGAGGCAAAATCATCGCCAGGACCATGAAGGCGACTGCTTCAGTCACCAAAATAGAAATAGGCAACATGCTGGAGGATTTGAAGAGCGAAATGCTCTCATCTCTAGCACTTGCAGATGGATACGCTATCGTTAGAAAAGAAGAAACAAGAAAATGATGCAACATTAGCCTATTTCTGCCCAAAATGTAGAGGAAGGCATGCAAAGAATGCATGTCCAAAAAACAAGGTCAGAGTATGCACAGTTTGCAAGATGAATCATAAAACTCGATTGTGCCCACAACTGCCCAGTAACCAAGAAGCGGCTGAGAGCACGGAGGCCTACTTCATAGGCAATAGGAAGAGTTGGCCATAGCCCCCTATGGGGAATATACCAATCGGAATGCCATCATATGGGGGAGGGCCATACATGCACCAAGGACCCCCTCAACCACCTAATATGGGGTGGTGGGGACCATCACCCTGGACTAACGCACCCCAACAACATTTCCGAATCAGCAGCCATGGATGCCATATCCATATCTTGGGCAGCAGTGGAGAGGCCACAATGCGTGGAATCAGACTCCACAGAGTGCAGCGCCTGCTCACATCCAACAGAACTTACCAGCATTGCCAGTAGTGAGACCTGTGCAACTACCAGCACAACCGATAGCAAACTCGAACAACAGAGTAAATCAGTCGACATACAACGTAGAAGGTGAGATGTATCATATGTACAATATTCAGCTTAGATCAGGTAGGCAGCTAAGAGTAGAGACACCGCCTCCGGTAGAAGAGGAGGAAGAAATAGTAGAGACACCTCCATTGGTAGAAGAGGAGGAAGAAATAGAGGAGACACCTCTGGTAGAAGAGGGAAAAGCACTTGAGAGAGCGGAGGCTCCATTTCCTAGCCGATTGCAGGAACAAAGAAAAACAACACAGCCAAAATTTGACATCTTGTCGAGCTTGAAGAATCTCATGGTGACAATCCCATTATTTCAAGCAATTCGAGATGTCCCCATTTACACCAAGGCAATTAGAGAAATGTGTCTAAGGAGACCGGGATGAAAAGCTACCCAGACTATCAACGTCATGGGTAAGCTGTCGGATCTAATGATGGGTGGAACACGTCATCCGAAGTATGCGAGATCCGGGCAGCCCAGTGTTGACCATAAAAATTGGAGGACATTCCTTGTCCAACACATTGGTTGACCTCGGGGCAGCCATCAACGTGATGCCTCAAGAGACCATGCGAGAGGCTGCGGCTCACGAACACGAAGCCAACCATGACAGTGCTGCAGTTAGCAGATCGATCAACCATGTCGTCGAAAGGGATGCTGGAAGATGTGATCGTAATAGTCAGTGCATGGGAATATCTAGATGATTTTTTAGTTTTGCAAACCAATACCAGGTTGGGCGGTTACCCGCTCATTTTGGGGAGGCCATGGCTAGCAACAGCTGACGCTTACATTAGCTGTTAGGATGGGCTTATGACCATCTTCAATGGGCAAAATGTCAAAAGGCTGACCATTTCACCGCCGGCTCGGTCTATGGACTCGGCGAGAAGAACCCAGGATCACCGAGCATGGAACTACGGAGTTGTCCATAATCCAGCCGGTGATGACCTTGGAGGAGGTGGCAGAAGAGGATGAGGATGGTGCTATCATGGAGTTTCTCCATGGAGAATCGTCCACCCCCACACCTGGATCGTCGTTGACTGGCGCCCAAGATCAGCACATCCGACAAATACACGTTGGGCCAGGGAGGATATTAAACGTCAACAGTAGGTTGACGCCCACACAGCTAGAAAAATTGGAAGAGCTTATGGTAAAACACCAGCAAGCATTTGCATGGGACTACGCAGATATGCACGGCATCAGCCCAAAAATATGTACCCATCGGATTTATTTAGATGACCAGGCAACTCCTAGTCGGCAGCCATAGAGAAGGATGAACCCAGCAATGAAAGACATTGTCAGAGAAGAACTGCACAAACTTCTGGCTGTCGAATTCATATATCCGATTTTTGACAGTGAATGGGTATCACCATTAGTGGTGGTCCCCAAAAAGAATAGGAAATGGCGGATCTGCGTGGACTACCGGGCGTTGAACAAGGCGACTAAGAAAGACCACTTCCCACTCCCATTCATCGATCAGGTCTTGGACACACTCTCAGGAAGAAAATACTTCTCCTTTCTGGATGGTTTCAGTGGTTACAACCAGATCCAGATAGGGGAAGAAGATCAAGATAAAACAACGTTCACCTGTCCATGGGGAACGTTTGCCTATAAGGTATTGCCTTTTGGGTTGTGCAACGCACCGACCACCTTTCAAAGGGTGGTGCTTAGCATATTCTCTGATATGATAGGAGACGGGGTGGAAGTATACATGGACGACTTCACCGCCTATGGAGAAACCTTCGAGGAGGCAATGACAAATCTGGAAAGAGTGCTCGACAGGAGCAAGGAAAATCATTTGTCCCTAAGTAATGAAAAATGTTTTATGATGATGCAGGAAGGCATCGTGTTGGGACACCACCTCTCTACGGAAGGAATAAAAGTAGACAAGAGGAAGATCGAGGTCATCAGAGACCTACCTAGCCCCAGAACGTAGAAGGAGGTAAGAAGTTTCCTTGGATCAGCCGGGTACTACCGGCGATTTATCGTCGAATTTAGTAAGATTGCCAAACCACTGCACACCCTACTTTCTAAGGACGTAGAGTTCAATTGGATGGGAGATTGCGAAGAAGCATTCCAATTGTTGAAAGAAAAATTGATATCTGCACTGGTCTTGAGAGGACCGAATTGGGCCATACCGTTCCATATTTACTGCGATGCATCTAACGGTGCGATCGGAGCAATCCTCGGGCAGAAAGACGACGAAGAATTTTATGCCATCTATTATGTCAGTAAAAACTTGGCGGGAGCGGAGCTCAACTATACAATGATAGAAAAAGAATTCCTCGTAGTTGTCCATGCAATAAACAAATTCTGCCACTATATAATGGGATACAAGGTCTTCATCCATACGGACCATGCGGCTATCAGGTATCTGATGAGCAAGCCGGCCATTGGTGGCAAAATTATCAGATGGCTGTTGCTATTGCAGGAATTCGACATCACTATAGTCGATAAACCGGGCAAGGACAACGTCGTGGCAGATTTTTTGTCCAGATTGATACCAACAGATCATCAAGTAGTGGAAGATCAGTTTTCGGATGAACATCTGTTCGCTATTAGTGAACAAACTCCGTGGTATGCAGACATAGCCAATTACTTGGCCACCGGAAGGACCTCACCTGCTCTCTCCTACCGAGAAAAGCAGGCGGTCATAGAGAAGAGCGCATCATTCCTTTGGATGGATGGTCTCCTATTTAAAATAGGATGGGACCAAATTATAAGAAGATGCGTAGCAGAACAGGAGTTTTCAGAAGTGCTCAAGGCATGTCACGATGAGCCATGCGAAGGACACTTTTCAAGGAAATGAACTGCCTACAAAATCTTGTAGGCTGGGTATTTTTGGCCCACTCTGTTCAAGGATGCGGTAGCGTATACCAGCAAGTGTGACGAGTGCCAGAGGATGGGTAGACCAACCCACCGAGATGAAATGCCCCTACAGCCCCAGGTACACCTAGAACCTTTCGATAAATGGGGCATGGACTTCGTGGGACCATTTAATCCACCTTCGATGGGAAGGAGGTTTATTCTGGTCTGCATGGATTACGTCACCAAATGGGTGGAAGTGCAGGCATTAAGGGACTCAAAGGAAAGAACGGTCGTCGATTTCTTATTTGCCCATATTTTCACATGATTTGGGGTTCCTCGGGAGATAACAACAGACCAAGGGCCCCAATTCACCTCCAAATTGATTGAGGAGCTGATGGAGCAGTATAGAGTTCGGCACAATAAAACCATGCCCTACCATCCGCAGGTGAACGGGCAAGTAGAAGTGACAAACAGGGAGATAGAAAACATCCTGACCAAAACCGTGCAGCAACACAAGAAATATTGGGCCACACGGTTGCGGAGGCGGTTTGGGCATACAACACCACGTGGAAATCCACCACGGGATGCACACCTTTCCAAGCTGGTCTATGGAAAAAATGCGATGATGCCCATCGAGTTCGAAATCAAAACTACGAGGACGGCTTCAGAATTAAATTTGAGCTTGGACGAAGCTCAAAAATAGAAGGATTCGCTGGCTAGATCGGCTGGACGAAATCCGACTGGATGCTTTGCGAGAGGACGAGAGATTATACAGAAGCAAGAGAAAGAAGTGGCATGATAACCACATCAAGTTGAAGAAGTTCCAGGTAGGGGAATGGGTACTGTTGTATGATTCTCGGTTCCAGGAAAGGAAGGGCAAACTTATGCAGAGGTGGATGGGGCCGTATGAGGTGGCAGAGCTCATTAGGAATGGGGCGGTGCACGTTAAGACAATTGACGGCAGCAACACCATGTTCACGGTCAATGGCCACCGACTACGCCCCTATAATACGTCCGAAACGTTACAGGTGGAATCCAGAGTAGGCGTGGGGGAGACCCCATCTTGCTAGATCTGGACCGAACTCTCACAGGTGAAATGGTGGGCACGAAAGTGCTCACCCAAATTTTTTAGTTAATATAGTTTTTTTTTGTAATGTGTGTTTTTGCAGGGACGACGCCCGCATGCAAGCTACAGGCATCCTAATCTAGGGCCTAACAGGCACGGAACGCGTCTAACTACCTTTATTTTCCTTTCTTTTTTGGTTGCTTTTTGCAGGTGGAGGACCTGACAGCACGAGGGATAGGTATCTGGGAAACCAGGCCTGATTCGGCTCAGCATTCTGACACCGGCTCGTAGGTAGAATCTGGGCAGCATGAAAAATTGGGGAGGCTTGATCACCCTTTTTCCAGTCAAATCGCCATCTAGAAGAAGGCGCCTTACTACATCCAGAAGGTGCCAAGTCTAGAAGAAGGTGCCTTACTACATCCAGAAGGTGCCAAGTCTAGAAGAAGGCGCCTTACTACATCCAGAAGGCACCAAGTCAGAAGAAGCGCCTTACATCAAGTGCAAGTCAGAAGAAGGTGCCTTATATCGAAGAAGGGCAAGTCCAAAGAAGGCACCTTACTACACCCGAAAGGTGCCCATCTAGAAGAAGGCACCTTACTGCATCCGAAAGGTGCCAAATCGAAAGACAACGCCTTCCATCCATTCAAAAGTTCTAAAAAATAAAAATAAATATAATACATATGTAGGCGCCTTCCGTGGCAGGAAGGCACCAAGTCATAAAAAAAAAAAAAGCCAATACCCTTCCAACATCAAGAAGCGCATTCAACCTTCAACATAGCTTCCAACATAGGAAGGCGCATTCATCCAGCCGAATACGCCTTCCAACATCAGGAAGGCACATTCATCAAGACGAACGCCTTCCAACATCGGGAAGGCACGAACCGAAAGGAGGCACCTCCCACATTGGGAAGACGCATGCAAGCAAAAGTGCCTCCCACCAATCAGAGGCACCTCGTAGCATCGAAAGGCGCATTCGTTCGAAGAAGAGCATCGACAACGTCGAAAAGGCGCTACAAGGACACCATCCACATGGGAAAGGTACCAAAGAATGCCTCTCGCGTGCAACATTTACATCTACCGGATGCCTCGAGCGGAACGAAGCATCGCACGAATGAGCGACATCAAAGGACCATACCCCTCCCTCGTGTCACAAGTCAGCAAATCAGCGGCTACCACGATGACTGGAACGATGAATCAGGTACGCGCATACTAAATCAAATCGTTTATATAATTATTTATAAATACGCAGTACCAAAAAGATACCGTCGTCATAGAGATCGTATCCCCCCATAGCCGAAATCGCGTGCCAATGATAGGGCGTCTTCCATAACTGCTAGGGTTAGGCATCTTTTCTATAAGAAGGCACCTTCCTGAAGAAGGAAGGACAAAAAAAATATACAGCAGAGAAGGCGCCATGGGAGGAAGGTCCAAGAACCACGCGATCAAGAAGAATGAACCCAGTGATACTGATGGGATCAGAGGGCAGTGAAGACCCAATTCGAAGCCGAGGGGTGGCTCGAATACTGCACCCTGGTCAGTCAGGGCCGGGACATGGAGGCAGCTAGAGAATTCATTGCCTCTTTGAGGGGCGATGCGGCCCAAGTACGAGGGGTGGAAATTCCAGTCACCCACGAGTTCATCTCACAAGCGACTGGATTGCCTCTCATGGGGGAATGTACATACAAGGGCGGAGTGTTAAAACTATACGCCGAAATACTACTTCCGGGAGGAAATGTGCAGATAGACAGGGAGGGGTTACTCAAAAATAGTCTCCCCATGAATATGCGAAAGATGTTCGAGCAGATTGCTCGATTCTTCACATGCACAGGGAAGTATACCCATCTGCACATTAATCATGTGCACTTCCTCAATCACCTAGTGCATGGGAGGAAATTAAATATACCTTTCTACCTGGTGAATGCTCTGAAAGATGAAGCGGCTCGATACCAGAAAGGGGCACCATCCGCCTTAGCCCACCATGGGCTGATATCGACATTGGTCCACCACATAGAAGCACAAGGATAGAACCACGACGCAGAGGGAGATGGCGGCCAAATAGAGCAACACAATGCGGTTGCCAAATTAGGGCAAGATGAAGCATCCCCTATAGAGGAGATAACAAACATCGGGCAATTGGCATTGCCCTATTTTCTAGGAGGAGCAGAGCAGTCATCGGTGCCCGAAGACATAGAGGACAGAGGGCATTCCCTAGTGCCTGAGTATGAGGAGGAAGGAGCGCCACTCGCTAGTGGTGAGGACGAACCAATCCCCAGGAGGAAATGTCTACGGTGATTCCTCTCGATAGAGGAAGGACAGAGTGACCCAGAGATAGACGTTGCCACCCAAACCCTTCGAGAATTAATGAACCGGAGCCCACGGAATGAAGGAACTTTCGGGAGTAACGACCAGATCGATGCGGCCTTGGAGGAGGCGCTCGAATGGCAAACCGATTGTTGGATGGCACAACAGATTCTGGAAGATTGCCAGAACCAGCATAAAAGGGAATTGGAGGAAAGAGATAGGCGAATTGCTCAGCTCGAGCAGCTGGTCCGATAGTTGTAGGAGGAAAATCAAATGCTCTAGGATAGAGGAACAGCAAGACAGGAGGCATCCACTCAGACTGATTGGGCAGAAGAAGTGCCGATGAACTCTCCCACATCCGTCGAACGAGTATTCTCTTCAGGGGAGATTCGATCGGACGCCCGACAGAGCAACCCGGAGGCGGGGGAGGATTCCTCTATTTTTAGGGGTGAAAAGAAAAGAAGTCCTACGATGCCCCCTGTCATTGTCCTGAGTGACACAAGAGTGGGACGAAGGTCTCCAGCAATGAGATAAGACCGGAGGATAAGGAGGACCTCCCGAGGCCTGAAGAAGGAGAAGAGCTCGAGGGGTCGACACCGGGTAGACAGGAGAACGAAGGATCACCCCGAAGATAGCAGCACAGCCGATCCTTCAGAGTAAAGAGAAGTCCCCAAAGGAGAAATAAGAGACCCCAGTATGAGTCGCCACATTTTTTGCAGAGGCAAAAGTGACCTTCGTCGAGTCAGAGGAGGATGAATGGGACATGCAGCTATTCGTCGAAAGGCAAAAATATTTTGAGCAGCTGCGCAATGAAATGAAAGCAGCCAAGGAGGCCAGGAAGGCATCCTCGAGGGTAAAAGGAGATTATGGCATCTGCGTCAATCCAGCAGAAGACAGCCAGTTTTGGGACATCTATGGTTCATCCCGAGGGTGGCCTTCCATGATGAGGAGGTACTTGGAATGGTGGGGAGTATATGGCCCACAATTGGAGGCCGTTGCAATTGCAAAGGAGAATGCAGGGCTTACCCCTGAAGCGGTCGGATTATACAAGGCCCAAGTAGTGCCTTCCAGAGGGGATAACTCGGATATCCCTCTGGCAGTGGTCAGACCTCCAGACGTCGACCTCTGGCAAGCTATCGAAGCTGCATTTCAATCGGCAGGAACAACGCTAGCTAGACCACCACCAGTAGCGGCCAGAACAAGAAGGGGACAATTGACAGCCGTAGTTTCCCATAGGCAAAGGCGAACCACACCTTCAAATGTCGGCACGAAAAGACAGACTCGGGCCACAGGGGCAGCAGAATCCTCCAAGAGATGGCGACGATGAAAAGTCAGAGGGCTACCTACAGCTTGGATGCCACGAGGGCGTGGCATATGTTAGGCGTGGGGGGATGATGAGCACCAGAAATGCTCATATTTTGTACATATTTCTTTGATCAATATGCGGTTGTATAATAAGGATTGCATACTTTTATGAATGATTATATAGATATTTGATATAATTATGCGTGTTATCTAATTTGTGTGCTTTTAGTATGTTTTGTGGAATTGTAGTTGATTTAGTTAGATTTGGAACGGTCGAGGTCTTTTGATGGACCTGGCACTTTATTTCATCGGGGGTCAATGTAGAGAACATAGGCGCCTCCCTGCAACCGGAAGGCGCCAAGGGAACAAGCGCCTCCCTACAATCGGAAGGTGCCAAACCAAATACGAGTGCCTCCCTGTAGTCGGAAGGTGCCAACTGAATACGAGTGCCTCCCTGCAGTCGAAAGGCACCAACTGAATGCGAGCGCCTCCCTACAGTCAGAAGGTGCCAACGAATGCGAGCGCCTCCCTACAACCGAAAGGCGCCAACCAAAGACAAGCGCCTCCCCACAGTCGAAAGGCGCCAATAGAAGGCAAGCGCCTCCCCACAGTCGAAAGGCGCTAATAGAAGGCAAGCACCTCCCTACAACTAGAAGGCACCGCGATAACAAGGTACCTTCCTCATAAGGAAGGCGCCACTGATTCTTTGCCCGTTGACCAGATTTGAATGACGTGGATGGTAGCGGCTGGTGCAGTTCCAGCTCTGCATCATGTAGAGCTAAATTGGAGATAGCACCAATGTATCAAAATGTCTTACTGATGCCAGGCAAAGCACGAACCGAAATGAACACGCCGCCATCAAAACAGAATGCCAGACGTCGATTGCATTCGCCAGACTGTTCTAATTTAGTCTGGGAAGAATCGACTGTTGTAACCACTTCTGTAACAGAAGTTCTATGGGTGTGTTATATAAACACACGCAGATCGTTCTGAGAGATATATAGAAATAATTAATAAAGATCCATTTAGAGTTACAGAAGATAGATTGTAATACGTTGATAAATATATTACAGTTCCAGAAGTTCTAAAGCGCGTGTTCGATCGGGAAGAAGCTACTGGAGCCTGGGCCCACTCCAAGCCAGTATTTCTTCCCCATTTCCTTTTTGTTTATTTATTTTAATTAGTTTATTGCTTTCATAAGAATGTTCATTAGTTTGCTAGTTCCAGTATTTGCAGTAGATTTATTTTCAGGAATGTGTACATGATTTATTTCTGTAGATTTAATTATGTTCTTCTTACGTAATTTATTGAGGAGTGCGGGAATGATTGACAACCATTTCAAGAACACCCCCCAAAATGTAGGATTAGCAGATTCACCTCCAGTGGTATTGTAGTAACCTAATTCTGACTCTTCGCAAGTTTACGAAGCTCCCTGGGTTGATAATTAAATGCACGGGCATGTGACAAAAATAGGAAACCATTCACCTTGTTTGGCCTGCAACAACCATATAAGTATATCATTGTTCATTGTTTTCTACTTTGTCATCACTATCCTTGGATTTATCATATTCTTTATTCTTCAACTCTTGATTCCAAGATATCAACGATTCGTCAAGACCACTCACTAAGGTAGTTGAGTTCCCTTGGCCAACATAGAAATTATTCAACACACATCAGTGCTTTGCTAAGAAAATAGGATTAGAACTATTTTCCAATTGGATAGCTTGAGGAATATTTCTTCCCTGTTGCCTATTTTGGAGCCTATTCTATTAAAGTGATAAAAATAACTATGACCACCTACTAATTAACCATCATGTCTAACTCCAATTGTTAAAAATTAATGGATATTGATGATGGATAGACCTCACTCATATACAAATTTTTCCAAGTGGATCTAGGAATGGGCAAGTACCACTTGAGGATGAATTGGTAGTTGGGGCCTAATGAGTAATACTCACCCTCAACCTTGTGAAATTGAAATGAATAAAAATCCTATTATGAACCAAAAACAACATTATTTCCTATTGTTGCATGATTATATTGTATAAATAGAAATACCTCTTGGTTGTTTTTACTTTCACAATAAAGTATTTTGTGTGGAATGCATATTGTAGGGTGTAGGGGTAAACCATTTTGATAACAAAACATGATGAATGATTGAGATAATTAGGCAATTAGACCAACCTAGAGTAGAGGAAGTGTAATGAGTGACTGCAAACCATTTCGTCTCCTACCCAAAAGGATTTTAAGGAATCTTACCAGGGGTGGGAATTGAATTATTTATTAAGTGCATGCAACTTTCCTTATTTAAATGTCCAATGGTAAAGAGTATTATTATGTGACTATCTCGTTCATTTATGCTCATGATATGATTCATTAGCTTGATCTTATACACCCCATTAATAGTTTTCTCCCCATGTTTTTTTGTGTCAAATCAAACTTGATCAAAGTGATCCTATGAAATTTTGTATAGTGATCATAAGCCACAACCAATCTATTTGATAAGGAAGTATGTTCTTATCCTTCATGGTACTTGTACATTATTGGTCATTGGTACTACTCCAATATATCAGGTTTGTTTGATCTGATCCTTCCTCTTTCAAGCTTGGAAAGTGGTTAGTATATCAAAGTACCAAGATGGAATCACGGTGAAGGAAAGTCTTATATTATAGTATTTTCTACTATACCATTGTCATTAAATAATACCTGAGGGTCCATCCTAATATAACTAGGGGTACCTCTTACTGGTCTCTCCCATTGATCTTTTCTCCAACCTACAACTTTCTCTCACTCTTTCCCTCTAATGTCAATGTCCTTTCCCCATTTTATGCTTGTTCACTTTAGCTTGATTGATGATATATCTTATTCAATCCACAATGACAAGCGTCAAATATCAGACAAGTCTTTTGGATAGAGAGGAGCATGAATTTTTAGAGTATGGAAAAGGTGGCCAATTTATAACCAACCACTTCTTAATCCATAATGACCAATCACATACAAGCACTAAGAGGGGGAGTGGGGAATATATGGGAATCATAAGATGTACTAGATACACTTCCATTCTATGCCTCAATCATATGGATATATGATTGATTGGATCATAGAAGTAGAGGTATGATAATGAACAATCGTAGAATGTGCATTAATAAGAACTTGATTGTGCTATTGCTAAGGGCACTTAAATATAGCAGTCCATGGGTCAATCTAAGCACATGTATGACTCTACATTACCCATAATTTGTGAATGCATCCTATCATTGAAGGAAATAAACTTTCTTCTATTAGTTCTTCTAACATTTGGAATAAACCAATCAACCTTTAGGTCAAGAGAGTCTCTACTTAAGACCTTTGGGTCAATATAGTCTCCTCATTGATAGGTAGAGCATTAATATAACCACTCTACCTTCCAAAGCTCCCTCTATAATATAAATAGGGATCCTTGTGTTGAGGATTTCCTTTGACCTTACCTTTCAAGCTCTACTATAATTGATGAGATACCATGCACTCAACATTTTAAATCTCTCTCACTCTATTTTTTCTACTTTTGGTGTTTTGTTGGCCCTACCTAGTTAGATGGAAATCAAATAATCAATTGGCATAACAAGTTTAAAGCCAAAAATTAAGCTATTTTAAAGGTAATACCGACATATCAAACTACTAGTTTTAGGATACATGATATTCATCCTAGTCATTATGGTCGTATTTGTCTGATTACCATATCTAAAGGAATGAATGCTAGACTTGTCATCTCATCATCTATTCATGTAATTCCTGGTCATTATGGCTCTTTACAAAGTCTATTCAATAAGATATTTGATCAAGGGAAGAGCATATGATTCATATATTACCATGAGAGTATATATGGAGGAAATTTTGAGTTAAATAAAGGGTTTCAAGAGGCTTGACCAATTTACTCTAGCTCCATATCGAAAATAATTTTTAGTTTTTGCATGGGAGCAGATCTATTTTAGAAATCTATCTCCTTCCCAATATCCCCTCATTGGAGTTTGCTTTATTTCTTTTCTCAAACATAATGATGCAAATTATGATAGGTTTTGATATTTTGAATATTTTAATTCAATGTCTACTTCAGAACTAGATATAAAAGCTCTTTCTCATTTTTGAATTCTACTTCAAATTCTCTTTAGGCATTTATGGCTGCTAGCTATAATGCTAATTCTAATTCTATCCTTGTGTTCTTCTTCTTCTTGTTTTTCTCTTGGCACCAACTAAAGAAAAGAGAAAGAGATATAGAACTATAATAGTTATGATATAATACGTAGATATTAAATGTTTGAGCTAGAGATTTCAACCTAGGTACCTATCCTTCTTGCCTTTGGGACAAGGGTTGATGTGGCCAACCAAACCTTTAATAATATAGGGGCCTCGCATTTATTTTTATTTATTCATTCACATGGAATGCTCACGTATATGATATAATAATGTATGTGCTTGTATGGATCAATAAGAAAGAAAGGAAGAAGAATGACCATGGAGCCCACTCTTTCTTGTGGGAAGTACATATTTATTTCTTATCCCATTTATTAGGTATAAGATATTGAATTACATATATAGAGGACAAGTCTTGTCAAAATAAATATATAGAAAGCAATAAAATAGGTTATTTCTTATTTCTTTCCATTCTATTAGGAAGGCCCCCTTCATCTAGTAGTGTTTCATATCCCCATTCTAAGATATGGATTGGAATTTTGAATGTAGGGGGTGCTCCCTTACATTTCCAAAATAGATGTGAAGGGGAGCACATTGCACCTAACCTACCTATATGCATACCCACATATGCAACAGTACTTAATCTTCTCCAGTTTTATTGGTGCGTAAGAAATATGGGTCATGGCGGTTGTGTATTGATTATCAAGAGCTCAATAAACTCACCATCAAGGATAAGTTTCCTATTCCAGTGGTGGATAAATTACTAGATGAACTTCATGGGACTATGTATTTTATCAAACTTGCCTTCGCTCGGGGTACCATCAAATCAGGCTCAAGGATGAGGATATTTCTAAGACTACTTTTCATACTCATGAAGGTCACTATGAGTTTTTGGTAATGCCATTTGGCTTGACTAATACCCCTTCCACTTTCCAAAGCCTCATGAACAACATTTTTGATCATTCCTCTAAAATTTCATCCTAGTCTTATTTAATGGCATTATGGTGTATAGTCGCTCATGGGAAGAGCATCTTATTCATGTGAATCAAACTCTCCAGTTGTTGGCACAACATCAACTCTATGCTAAGCATTCCAAGTGTTCTTTTGGGTTGATAGAAGTGGAATATTTGGGACACATTATCACTTAGGAGGGCATAAAATTTGATCCCAAGAAGATACAAGCAGTTTAGGAATGGTAGAAACCTCACACTCTCAAAGGTCTTAGGGGATTTTTAGGGCTTACTGATTATTACCGTAAATTTATTCATAACTATGGTAAAATTGTAGCTCCCCTCACTTCCATGTTAAATAAGGATTCCTTTACTTGGACAGGACCTGTTGAACAAGCCTTCCTAGAATTGAATCATGTTATGACCACTACGCTTATTTTGGCCATGCCAAATTTCTCCAAGTCATTTGTCATTGAAAGCAACGCTTTAGGTTGTGGTCTTGGTGCAATGTTTATACAATAAGGGAGACCTTGGCCTTCACTAGTTAGGCTCTCTCTAGTCATAATTTGGGAAAATCCACTTATGCCAAGGAGATGATGGAAATTCTGCATGTAGTAACCCATTAGTGACCATATCCCATTGGGTGTCATTTCTCCATTAAAACATATCATCAGAGTCTCAAATACTTTTTGGAGCAACTAATTGCCACCTGTGAACAACAAAAATGGGTCTCTAAACTCATGGGTTATGATTATGATATCACCTATAATAATGGCAAGGATAATGTTGTGGTCGATGCTCTCTCTCACCAATTTTAGGCGCTTAGTATGTTGTGTGCCATTTCATTGTCGATTCCCCAATAGATTGACTCCTTACTCTAGGAGGTACTTTAGGATTCTGAATTACAAACTTTGGTTTCTTCCCTACACATGAGTCTACTTCATGTCTAGGCTATACTTGGGATGGCCAAGGTTTACGTTACCACCAATACCTTGTTGTTCCCTACAAGTCCCCACTATGGGAACTTCTCATGAAATAACTGCATACTGCCCCATCCACCGGCCTTTCAGGATTTCTCAAAACATATGAATGGCTTAAATGCACTTTTTTTGTAAGGGTATGAAAAAGGAAATTCAATATTTTGTGGCATCTTGCGATACCTGTCAACGGATGAAATGTGAAATGGTGCACTCTCCAGGCACTCTTCAACCCTTGCCCATTCCTGATCAAGTTTGTACAAATATTTCTATGGATTTTATTGAAGAATTACCTAATTCTAGAGGCAAAACTATTATCTTCATGGTAATAGACCGTCTTTTGAAATATGCTCACTTTTGTTCCCTCTCCAATCCTTACATAGCATCCACCATTGTCCAAGTTTTCTTTGATTCTATCTATCACCTCCATGGTCTACCCTCATCCATCATGTCCAATCGTGACCCCACCTTCACTAGTCACCACTGGCAAGAATTATTTAAGTTATAGGGAACTCAGCTCAAAATGAGTTTAGCTTATCATCTGCAAAACGGATGGCCATATAGAGATTGTCAACAAATGTTTGGAAACCTACCTTTGTTGCTTTACCTCTGATCATCCTACACATTGGGTGAAATGACTTCCTTTTACTGAGTGGTGGTACAACACTTCCTATCACATAGAAACCAAGGTTACTCCCTTTGAGGCAATTTATGGGCACCCTCCACCCATGCTTTCCTCCTACATTTTAGGTAGCTCCAAGGTCCAAGTAGTCGACACTACTCTCAGTCAACATGTCAATATCCTCCATCAACTAAATATGTATTTGAATGCGACCTAGAATCAAATACACCAATAGGATGACCAACATCGTTTTGATCACAGTTTTGACATGGGTGATATGGTTTTCCTTCACTTGCAACCGTACAAACAATTGTTCCTCCAACTTTGTCGATGCCAAAAACTTGCTATAAAATACTATGAGTCCTACCAGGTGTTACAGCAGATTGGTGTCACAACCTACAAATTGGCCCTTCCACCTACATCTAATATCCATCTTATTTTTCATGTTTCCTCTCTCAAAAAAGTGGTGGGAAATCAGGTACAGGTTCAATATACACTTCCAAAGTTAGGTGAAGAAGGTTCTATCTTTCTTGAACCCTAAAAATCATTGGACTGTCAAACTCGCATTATCCACAACTGTACCATTATTGAAGTCCTTGTTCAATGGCATGGACTCCATACAAAAGATGCTACATAAGAGTCTCTCCATCAGCTCCAACATTAGTTTCCTCACCTTCAACTTTGAGGACAGATTTTTGAAGGGGAAGTACATGTTAGGATCCCATCCTAAAGTTATTTTGTAATTATCATTATTATTTAATGACCCACTTCCAACATGGGGGGATTCTATTATAATGTTTGTAATACTTAGTAATGTATGTGACAAGTAAGGTACCTAGCCAAGTGGTACCATCGCATGTAACTGTTATCAATATTGTAACTGATGTTTGGTAGAAGATTCTATCTTGAGTGGTATTTTCCATGTAATCCAACTCTTGAGCCTTTAGGTAGGATTACATGCAGCTTTCTCTTTAAAAGGTAGGATTGATGGGCTTGCGATATTGATGCTAAATTCATAGAAATGCTACTTAGCAAGAACCCTTAGACAACTACATCCATGAAAATATTCATGAACTCTAGAATGATAAGAACCTAAATGAAGAAAAGGCACGATAAAAGTTGGACATGAAGGGCACCTAGGAAGAGAAGATAAAATATCTTAAGGAACAATCCTTTCCTTGGTTTCACTTTTAGAGGAAAACTTTGATCCAATAAGGTAGATAAATCCATCATGATTATGAACCTAATACTTATAACAACCATCAGACTATAAAAATATTGATGGTTTCTAATCATAACTAGAGCCTAGAAATAATGACCACTTACATAAGAAAAAGATACAAGGTAGAGTACCCTGAGCTGAGGAGAAAGCCAAGGCCTATGAAGGGGTGTTTTGATAAATAGTTCTTTCTAATCTAGGATGAACAATACCAATGAGAGGAATAAGTAAGATAAAATACATGTGTATGCTCCCCCTCTTAAGGTGTCAACCAAATCATAAATGTTAGTTGTTAATAGTCAATCAACAGAGGACATAGCTAAATAAGCCTACATTAGAGACCAAATAATAGAATTAGGGTCCCTAAGATTTGTCACCAAGAGGGAAAAGGTAAGATATTCAATCTTATAGATTAGCAAAGACTATGAGCATAGGGGTAATTAGAGGTTTTAGATTAGAAATGCAAGAATAACAGTTCACCATGGATGATAGTACCCTAGAATTTCTAGCCAATGAGGAAGTGGCACATGTAAGGGTTTATAAAAGCAATTACAACCATCTTTGGTACCATCTTATCTCCTCTTCCATGTTCTACAATCTTTACTCTCTTTCCTTCCACCTCTCAACTCTCCCCTCCCTCTACTTCCCCTTCTATTGCATTGCCACCTACACCTTCCATAGATGCAACAAAACCACTTACCATTGCCATGCAATCCTTTGCTTCCACTACCTTCATGACATCCTCAAGTATAATTCCCATTGCATCATTTCCATCTTCTAGTCTATCCATTGCATCTTCCACATCCACATTACCTATATTAATTTCACCAGTATTCCTTCTACTCATGGCCATGCAGACTACATCCACCATTGCTTCCTATATGTGGTCAAACTAGAATTCTCTATCATACACATTATCCTCCACTTTTGCATCCACCACCATATTCACAAACCAAATAACTAGTACCAAAGTATTTAAAACCATTGCTAACAAGTAGGCTATGATACGATAATTTTTGTAGACCACAGGAGTTCACACCCAAGCATAGAATGAAATTCAATCAGTGTTGAATCCATCTAGAGAGTTGGAAGCTACCAAGGGACCTTCTCACTTGATATTTTCCATGAATTTCTTGCAAATACAAATTATCTTCTCACCCCAAAAATCATGGATACAATTGAGGATTACCTATGAAAGGCATAGTAGATAGTCAGTTAGATATCCATAGGTGATTTCATTATGAAGGAGTGGATGCTAAATATAAGGACACACATGATAGATAGAGGAAAAATGATATTGTTTGTAAAATTCAAGTTGATTGATCCAACCCACCCCACTACAACCTTTTATTACATAATCAAATTATCTACCCTAAACTTATGAAAGGTAGGCCATGTTCATCTTGTCTAGTTTTCTGTGTAGGCAAACCTGACCATGTCTTATAATTAGCTAAGGATGGCTAATAAGAACCAAACCTATTCCAAACAAAATAAGGAACTCACCATAGAACTAGAGTAGGATAAATAATATATGTAAATGGAAATAAGTAAAGAAACTAAGAGTCAATTTGGAAGTTATCATAAAGGAAAAGGACGAATACAAGCTACTATTAAAGACAAGAACAAATAAAGTGATAGAAGGACAAAGCAGTAGTCAAGTAGAAATGGAATGAAATATCCCAATTCAAACAAATAGAGAAAAATCTAAGAGAGGGGGTTGATTCTATCAAATCCAAGGAATCAACCACAAATATCATCAAAGACCTCTAGGACCATATCTTGGCTGAAACAAAGTATGCAAGAACATACCTACAATATTTATAGGTATGGGATTCCTTTCTTGCCAATATCAAATTTGACATGGTTAATGTGGAGTTTGACTTCTTGTTGAGAGCCAGCTACATGCCAATACTAAAGCAAACATACAAAGGTATCTCAGAGTAACTACAATAACTAGGACTCCTTTCAAAATAAGTGTTGCAAGTAGAATCAATGGATATTCCTTACAAAAAACTACTCCTTGATGCCTACTAATCCTCCTATGATAGATTGAAGGATGCTACATATAACATAGGAAATCACATCATCTAGCTAATCCAAGTACTTCTAAGTCCCCTTTGTATAAGGGTACAATTTTGTCCAAGGATGAATATGCCAAGTTGATCAAGGAACAAAAGAAAGTAATATCTCAAGCAAATAGAGCCTCCCCACTTGACACTACATCTAATACCCCTAATGTCATAGCACAATTGGAGAATATTTTAAAAAGGGTAAAGACCATCCCTAAGTCTCAAAAGGAATTACCCCAGGGGAATATGATGGTTTGGCAGTAACATTATTTTAGCTGGAAAGCATAAATATCCCTTCAAATGCATAATGGGAAACATTACAAGGTTTGTCAACCAAGTAAAGTATCAACACACTATCATTATTTTGTATTCCCTCTCTCGGTTCCATACCCCAAGGATTAAGGATATCTAGGGTTCTTCACCAACCAGGACTGTTGTCCCTATAATTTTCCAAAAATGTAGTATGAGGTACTACCTTTGGCATACCACAAGCAACTGGATAGGGGCCATTAGGCAAAGAAAGCATAATGCCCCCAAAAAAGTAAATATGAGTTGATGATTTTGAGGATAGAATATAACAAGAATGACTAATCCCTATTACAAATTGGTGATTCATTGACTTAAAGTCCTCCATCCTCCAAATTTTTGATAGTTTCAATGAATTGGTGTTGTAAACAGCCTACCCAAGGGAATCTAGTTTGACAATGACATATTTATCTTCTTGTTGTAATTTGTATCAATGAAGTCTTTTCACCTAGAGTGAATAGGGTGAATTTCTTGCTACAAATAATTGTTCAAGGCCTATTGTAAAAAATATATTGTCTATTTGAGGGAATTCTAGAGCTACAATTTCTTAATATAATTTTTTATCTTTCTATTAATGGAAAAAATGCATAGTCTTCATATAGGACTATGTCTCAATTGTCAAATCTCTCTTTGTATGTATGTATGAGTGGTGATGCTTTACACTTTCTTTTTAGTCCTTTTTATAGTTTGGGTTTGCATCTAAGATGAACTTAGACTATTATTTTTAGCCTTCTTGATTTAGTTGATTGATCAATACACTATCCTCACTATGGTTGTTGGTTGTATTTTACTTTTAATCTTTCTCATCCTCACATTATAATGTTTTCTTTCTATGTTTACTTCCTATTTAGCTTATTTCATATTATACTAGAGTAGGATAGTGGGGAGCCAACCTAAATCTAAAGAATCTAGAGTTCAAGGGGATTAACAAATCCCTTTTCCTATGACGTTGAATGTGGAGTGCTAGTACGGGTATGATCTATTGATCAACTTTCTTTTCCTTGGACATTGAATGTGGAGTGCTTGTACGTGTATGATCTATTGATAAACTTGCTTTGTATGCTAGTATTCCCCTTTGCTACTTGCTACCAGATGTTTAAAATTCATCAAAAATTTTAACTCCTCCCCTTTTAGTTTAGATTTCCTCATAGCCCATTCCTGTCTCTTATTGTCAATTCATTCACTATTTGTTAAAAATAGTACCTTGTACTACAATTTCAAATTTTATAGCTAGACAAGATGGGGTAAAATGGTAAGTCATTGCTAAGCTATAACTATATAGAAGTGTTATGGAATGGTGAAAAAAAGTAGTTATGACTTCTATGAAATGGTGTATAAGCTCATTAATAAGAAGTTGAAAGATATAATAGTCAAGTTGTCAAATGAATGTAAAGCACTTATGAGATCAACAAAATAACCAAAGGGAGAAGTTTACTTGGGTAAGTGTTAGTCATAATTTAGGTTACATGTATTTTTAAGGTTGCCTTTTGAATTACCTACATACGTTTTAGACTATATTTTTAACTTGTAATTTGTCCAACAAGTGGATCATGTTGACCACAAATTTTCAAAGGGTAGCAAAAGTCAAATTTCTCCAAATTCAAAGAGAAGTCCATGATGATCACACCTTTAGCAAAGGAGCATCCCATTCAATTAGAGATCTAGTTAGAGAGCCTCTGATGAATATTACAACAAGAATATTATGCCTTTGTTCCTAAAGCCATATTTTTAAGGGCTTTGTTAGAGAAATAAATCAAGACTAGATATTCATGAAAGAAGGGGTAACACTGAAAAGGAAGCAAACCTAGATGATGGAGAAACTAAAACCAAGTCGCATGCAACATGAGTTTATGAATATGATATTAGTAAGTAGCAAACCCTCCTTAGTTCAAATTCTAAGCCAATGCAAGGGCTAAATTTTTTTTATCCAAACAATAAGGTGAACTCTCACATTATACAAACCTGCTTGAAGCAAAACTAGAGCTCAAACAAGATAATAGCCTAGAGAAAAATGAGATATGAAATAAATATAAGAAAGTAGATAGTATACCAAGGTCCATTTGATACAAAGTTCTCTAGAAGATGGGACAAGTACCATGATAAAGAGAAAAATAAGAGAAAGAGAGATCTGGTAGACACCCACTTGCGTCCACCTATAGCATTTACTATCACAACTTCAACTACCCTAATCTTGATCAACATTACATTCGTGGAAGTAACAATAAGAATAAAATCTTACCGATATGGTTCATTCCTTGAGGCCATAGAGGAAAATAAAATGGATGATAAATTTGTAGTACCTTTTATGTCTTAGGGAAAAGAAGATGAAAAGGAAGAAACTCTAAATAAAAAAGCACTAGAAAAGCACAAAGTTTGTCAGTGAAGGAAGAAGTAGCAATAATAGAAGTCATTACATTAGAGGCACAAAATCCTTCATCATTTTCCCTATATTTGTTTCCATTTCCTTTCCAAGTCTCATTTCTTCTACTTCACTTAATTTTGTCTATCCCTCTCCTCCTTTGTATGCCTTTCCTTATATTCTCCCTATTATTTCCACCTCAATACTAATAAGTGCAACCATGGTTTTGATAGTACCAACATGCCCTCCTACCTTATGATATGGCTATCAACATAACCATCACTAATAATAACCATTTCATCAATTCATTCCTCCATCACCCACACTACCAATATTAACTATCTCATCACCATCCATACCTTAATTAAATCAAATTGCTATGATCTCCATCATGTTGCCTCATATACTAAGATCTCAATCTCTTCTATCACCTTCCACCACTCAATTCACACCATCATCCATATCCCCTTCCATAATTTTTTGTTATGTCAACACCACTCACTAGGTTAACATTATTATCATGGCATATTCCTCTTTAGCATTGAAAGGAATCCCCAGGATAGGTCAATCTATACTCAATATGCAATTGGCCCTTGGCAGTGGAAAACTATTTAAGTAATTCCCTTGGCAAGCATAAATCCTCTAGGTAAAATAAATGCAAAAGAAGTAACTAACATGTTGCAAGGAGAAAATGGATAGCTTAGCCAAGACATTGCCAGTATGCAAGCTTCCTCATCTACTACTTCTACACTCCTACAATCCCAACTAGAATAAAAAGAAAGCATATAGTTGGTTGTTGAAGCACTATTATTAGACCCAAGTAGACCAACTACTACACCTTATGAGTATGTAACTAGAGTGTTTGCTTTGTATCTCTCTAGAGGTACCCCACTCTAGAGTGAGTAAATGATATTATAGTTGCACCATGCCATGTCTATTAGGTGTATGCAAAAAACTAGAGAAGAAAAAGTATAAGGGAGAATCCTAGAATAATGCTCAAGCACTAAAGTAGATACACAATTATGCTGAAGAGAAAACATGTCATATCTCTCAATTGCAATCGTATTTGGATACGGTGAAGAAAGAAAATGATAACTTGAAGAAACATTTGGTAAAACAATAAAAGCTAAAAAACTTATGGAGTTGAATCTAAATGAACTTAGAGGACAAATTGCAGAGTAAATAGACCAATTGAAACAACAATTTGAGAAAAACAAAAAAATACATCCTTCAAATTCTATTGAATCGGGTAAGGGTCAATATGCAAGATATAGAGTGTCGAAGGGATGAATAAAGATAAACATAAATTAGTTTTTAATGTCCACAAGACCATAGGCCATATGAGATGATCCTCATAGATGATGTTATTTACCCAATATAGTTTATCCAACCAAAATTTGGTTACCAAAGTACAATAAACATCTCCACCCCCATTGGATTCGAACCTTGAACCTCCTATTTAGAGTTCTAAAGTATTACTGTTATGCCCACAAAGAGATAATTACCTTGAAAAGGATGAAAAATTAGAAAAGAAAATAAAAATATGAAGGTCAAGGTCTCAATGCTAGACTAAGTCAAATATTTATGGGATAAAATACACACTAATGTAATGCATGCTATGGCATATCTCATGTACCTCAAGGGGTGTGAAGAATTAACTGACCAAAACTCATTAATGATCAAACAAGTGGAAGGTGAGTTGGCATCTAGGGTAAAATATGTTAAAGTATTATGATGACTATAGAAAACATCTAATGACTAGGTAAAATAATTGGGCATATAACCTATAAGATGGTAATGATTATCCAACAAAAGAAATGCTTGACAAATAGAGAAAACTAGAAGATGCAAAGTCATCTACAATGTCGTAAAAACATCCATAGTGAAAATGAAGAAATAAATGCAATATTTTTTGGATGTCAGATTGCCTAACTTATTTTTGACCAAGGTCGTCTTCTCACATCCAAATAAGTGGACAAAGTGATTGATGAAGAAAAGGCCAATATAGACATATTGAGGGTGTTGCATTGGATTTTTTCAATAGAATCTTGAAATTGGAAGGGTTTTTAGAGAAAGTAAATAAGGTAGCATATCAAGGAGAAGACCATCCAAGGGATTAATACAAAGATTAAGTGTTGGACATCATAATGTTGGATGTTGTAAAAATACCTTCATATGCTGACTTACAAACATTGCTAACTTTGGTGCCACCTAACTAAAGAGAATATCATTCCCACAATTTTATAAAATTTGCTATGAACCAATTCTAATTTTATAAAATCCACACCCAAGAATAAAGGAACTAGCTTGGATCTCTTGCCAAGCAAGCTTTACATCCCTATGAGTCAATAGAAATGTAGTAGTCTAACTACTACTAATGTACTTCAATAACAATAATAGTCGTGTAGACAAAGGTAGAGGAAAAACTTGCAATGATCCTACTTAAAAATAGAGACTAAAAGATAACCTCAAAAAAAGAGGAGAAGAAGACACTTCAAATTTTGACTAAGGCATGGTAAGGCTGATTTGTTTTAGGTGTGATCCATTCCTTAGTGTAAAATTGACCAGGTATGGAAGGGAACGATTTGCTCATGAACCTAGGAGTGAATTACTATCACATTAAGAGAGTGAATCACTATCATCACAAGGAATAAATCATCCCCTAAAGTAAGATCTTACCAAAAGGGGCATTTAGTTGCATGAGTTTTGAGGTAATGGTTTGGAAATCGTTGTTTTTGTCTGCAAGTGGCACTAATAGAGGAATAGGAGCTACTAAATCCATGCATAATTAATTTATAAGCAATTTTAATTGTCTAAGAATAATTTTTGCTAAAAGATGGTGCAAAATTAGAATTTACTAGAAATATCTTACATCTATTAAAAGTTAAGTAAAATTTTTACTATAAAGAGACCTAAGAGGTCATTTGTAAGGATCCTTTAGCTATTTTTAGGATATTAGAGCTATTCTTTGTGATTAATGATTGTAATATTGATATCCTAATAAAGAAATTATGTATGGCTTATATGAATCGGTTGTGTCCTTTGACCTCTTTATTCATAGATGAATAATGCTTGTGGCTTTGCCTTCAGATATTCTGTTAGTCCTCTTGCTTTGTTATTATAGATTATTTGTTGATTAGATCACATAAAATTTATTTGGTCACTTTTGATTAGCACTCATTGCTACAATGAAAGATTGTATCTGTTCGTTTATATTTTACTTTACTTTTTTGAATCATATTTTCCTACAAAATTACTCAAATTAGTTTAGTTGGGAGCTGGCTCATCACCCTGGAGATTAGAGATTTATTTGATCCTCTCTCTACATTGAACTACAATCTTACAAGTGTATACATCGTATTAGATGACATCATGGATTAAGAAGTACCAACACTTTCAATTTTTTAGAGTATCAATTTGCTTTCAAAGTCAATTTGCATAGAATGAAATCATAATTGTATTCTTCAGTAAATTATCTAGCAAGGTTATGCATAAGGGGTCGGACCCAAAATATACTTGTAAAAAATTGGTGAATCAGCTTCGATATTAAGGTGAATCATGTCTAAAATTATATAAAACAGGTGGCAAATTTTTCTATTTTTTCTTGAAAATAATAATTTATTTGGCGAATTTGATGACATGCTAAAAAGCAAATTGCTGGCAACAGAAAAATGACGACATCTATTGGAAACAGTCATTAGGCAACTGTTGCTGGCAACAGATAGAAGGTGACCATTGCTGGCAATAGACAAAAGGTGACCACTACTGGCGACAGCCAAAAGATGATCGCTATCGCCCTATGTCTATCGCCAGCAAAGGTTACCCTGTGTTTGTCTCCAGTAGCGGTTGCCTTCTATCTGTTATAAGCAGGGATCACCTTCTATCTATTTTGAGCAGATATCGCCAGCCAAACAGATTGCAATAGAAAGATTGCGGTCGCTACTGGTGACAGACAGATGGCGGCCACTACTGGCGACAAACAAGTGATGACAAACAGATGGCGACCTCTGTTGGCGACGGACAAATGGTGACCTCTACTGGAAACAAACAGATGGTGACCTCTACTGGCGATAGATATATGGCGACCTTTGCTAGCGATAGACATATGGCGATCTCTGTTGGTGATAGATAGATGGCGATCTCTACTGGGGACAAATAGATGGTGACATCTGCTAGCGATAGATAGATACGATATCTGCTGGTGACAGCCACAAGGTGACCTTTGCTAGTGACAAACATAAGGTGACATTTTCCTGATCATCAATGAGATACTGACACGTGTTCTGACATCTACCATGTGTCGCGCATCCATCGACTTATGGCATGTGAACTTCTATAAATAGGCATGTAGACTCATTTTTCCTCCCTTTTTTTACCAACGCAAATTTTTCTCCTTTTCCCACTATTGATTTTCTCCTCCTTTTTCTACTGCAACCCGTGTCCCGCACCCTGTATCTTCTACCGCAACCCTTTTCGTGCATCTTGAATCCATATCACAGTCCAAATGGCTAGCTCTTCCTCTCCTCTTGCGACTAAAGTTACCATAAAAAACAACTTCTGCCCTAATATTTCAAATGTTTTCAACATACCTGGAATGGATTTGCAATGGATTGAGAAGTCTGGACTTGCAAAAGCATTAAAAATGGCATAGTACAACAATAAAAACATTATTTTGCAAAGGATTGTGAACTCCTACGATGATGACGGGTCCGTTGTTCGCATGACCGTCGACAACAAGAATATTGAGTTTACTGTGAAACCTTCAGATCTGCACCGTGTCATAGGGCTCCCATATACCGATGGTCAAATAGTGACCAATCAATACATTTTGAGCGATGATGACAAACAACTGCTAGAGAGCAAATACGGTGTCAAATCGGATCATTTGAAAGGTATTTTTTTAAATGTAATTTTTATTACTCTGCATTTTTCAGGTATTCTAATTTTTGTTTTCTGATAATGTTGTCCTTTTTTTTAGTTCACTCTACTAAGTCCAAAAGGGGCTTAAACCTTTCCAACATTGCAGATAAATTTCTTCATGTTTGCATAGAATATTTCTAGATAAGACTTGTTTTGTAGTAACGACCTACAGACATGCCATTTTGGGTATTGGCCTATTTGGTGCAATGTCTTTTTGGCATCAGATTTGACTGGTGCACCCACATTTCAAACCACATTAAACAAGATCTTCTATGTGCCAATAAACAACAAACACCATGGGTAGTAACAACCAACAATTTCCTTATATCCCTCTTTTATGAAGCATATTACAATGTTCAGGATACCCCACCTCCAACTGCATTGCACCCAAGCTTGCTGGCTCTTGGTATGACCGAACAAGAAATACAAGTAAAATTATATTTTCAAAAAAACAAAGTTTTTTTCTTTCTAGTGATTTTTTTAAATTTTGTTTAAATGCAGAAAAAAGCAACTGGATCTGCTAGTAAAAGGGATATCATCATAAGGGTTATCATGTCGGAATCCAGTGGAGATTCCAACACGCAGTCAGAATCGACACCAATAACTGCCACAAGAAGCGTGAAATTTTTGAGGTCTTTGTCACCTCCTCAACGTACATCTTTGGATCCTTTTTTGGGACACGTTGCATTTGACGTTCAAGTAATTAACTCTGACTCAAAAGGTAACCTTACTATTCGAAACTATTGTTTAAAATTATATATTTTATTGATTTTAAAATAATATTACTTGTAAGGAAATTTTTTATATGTTTTCAGAGCAACAACAAGTGGATCCATCAACCACGAGGTAAGAGTATGCAATGCAGGACACATCCTCCTCTAGTAAGCATGGTTAAATTAAATATATTCCTCTAGCATTGTTTTTTACTTTTACGATAGTTTTAATTGATATTTTAATGTAAAATAAGAGGTGGTTGTATTCACAAGACCAAGAAGAAAGATGCATCCACCACCTCAACCACCGTAAATGGATCCACAACAAGCACAATCACACCAAGTAGCACCAATGATGAGAGGCCAAATGATGAGGCATGGGAAACAATTCCTTACGCCACCACCTCTGGGATGAACCATTACTCAATCATAGATACGCATTGTTTCCAATGTTTCTAACTTCCCAGCATTTTCCCTTGGGCTTGGATATGTCCAAAGTGCTTCTCAAATATCCTCTGGTGATCTTGATGATGATTTTATTTATCAAAATACCAATCCTGAATTTTTGCCTTTCAAGGTAAGCGATCTGCTTCAGGATCCTCATAATGATGCAGAACAGGTTGTTAGAGCAAATGTCGTCGCACCCACCTCATCCCCCTCCCATCACACCGCTACTCAACATCCTCCAACCGATGATGATAAAGTTACTTTTTTAGAAAATATTTTATTGGCTCAAAAATGTGAAGCTATAGTTAAGAATAGTCTACTTGTAGATATTGAAGGCTTAAAGGGAATATCAAGCAAAGATTTTAATAAATGAAATAAATTCCCGATACAAAAATTTTCCAAAAAAGAAAGGAGATGTTTTCACTGGTGCGGAATGAACCATAAAAACTTCATGCTTTGTTACATAAGGCTGAATCCGGTAGCATGACCACCAACTCCCCATACATTGATAAAATTTTAAAAATTATCTTGAATAGATTGGAAAACCTGAATGTCGAGGCCCAAGCATATTTCAACTTATGGTCAACAAATAAGAAAAAAGTAGCAGCTACAGAAACTATAAGAGATACCACTGATGTAAGTTTTACATATAACTGAAATCATTTTTTTACATATATTTTATTTATTTATATTAACGTTCTTCTCTTCTCTTTTGCATTCTAATTTTCAATACTTAAAAACGCAAGTCAACGGCATGAAAACATTAATTAAGACTGCAAAAGCTAGTGTTCTTAATGCTATTGAAGTAAAAAAAGATTACAATTCACCATCAAAGAAAACAATTGGCTGAAGAAGGTGATCAGAGATAACGGCCTGGACCCGGACGTATTGCTTAGAGAAAATGAGATATAACTTAATGCTCCTTTCAGAGAAGACTCTGTGAAAGAAGAAGGATCATTAATAGCGGGGTTGACCAGTATAGCCAATGCTATGGTAAGAGTTGGTGTGCTGGAAGCGAAGGATATTAATGAGGAATCTTCAACGTAGACTCATTCTTTGGAAGATCCAACTCATGCTTCAAGCACCCAGGAGAAAGCCATCCTAGAGAAATCCACCCAAGAGAAAGGTAACTAGTTGACTGCGGCTTTTGTTTTACAATATATAATAGTCAATAATTTTGTAAATTGTAAAAGAATGCTTTGAAATCAATATAAGAGACCATTTGCAGAAATTGTGTATTATTTTTTTGAAATTCTGTTTTACAAATTTTGATGTTTTGATTAGTTATGTGTATGCAATTAATAATTGTGAATTATGAATGAAATGCTTGGAAAGATTGACATAGGCAAAGAGTTATTTTATGTTTCATAAAAACTTTTCAAATGACTGGGTAAATGAATTGCAACACAAATATCTGCTTTGCCATAAATGGTTTATAAAATACAAATCTAATAAATAATATAAATATCATTGACTGATAATCCAATAACAAGGCTTAAATTATAAACATACAATTTCATCAAAATATACATAATCAAATAACAAGGCATAAATACACAGAATATCCAATAACACATCCATGAAACAATAAATTTATAGTGTCGAAAACTAAAACAAACACTTTTATGTGAAATACATGTCTAAGTAAAACAAAAAATGATGTGAAATTTATTCAAATTATAATGCTGGAAGCTGAAACATACACTCTTCAGACTATACAAATTCTTCGGTACTCATATCCAAAACAAATTTTGCTACAGTCTAATCAGTGTTACCATTATCCTCATCATATTGAGTATTAGTTACACATCTTCTGTTTGCGAGAGATTTCAAAAATACCAAAGCTTTGTCATGAGGATACTGCTCCATCTCATAGGTCGACATATATAATCTCAAACAATTTTCCAAATTTTTATCCAACCTATTTCGAAATTTAAATTTTACAAACGATAATGCACTAAACGCCCTTTCATCTTCCACTTATCCCAAAATAATCATTTGACATAATTCATATAAAATAAAATATTCACTCATCGTAATTTGTAAGACACTATTGGGATGTAATTTCCACAAACGTGAAATAGAACCTGTTTCATGACGTCTGGTCAATTGTGAAACTTGAGCAACCATTGTCATTCCAAAATAGTTTGATTGTTTTTTTTAAATATCTTTGTTGAGAATACCATTGATTTCAATACCATTGACTTCCACACGTTTAGTGAAATGGTTAGCAAGAGTGCCTATGTATTTGAGAAACAAACCATTTATAGTTTGGTATTCATTACAAGGATCCCAGAACATCAGGTTAACTACACCCATAGCCTCAAGCAATTCATCTATTTGAAAACGATCTCTTATTTCTTTTTTCAAGGTTTTTGTTATTTTTTTTTAGTTTAATTTTATATCATGTACAACCACATCAAATTTATTGTGTTTTATGGGCATTTGTTCCACTTCATTTGTAGCTATATCCATTTGTTGATCAAAACAATATAAAGGTATTGCCTTTCCATGGATATTAATACATAGATGATTGTTTATGTTGAACTTTAAAAAGTTTTGAGGGTCATTTATGTTTGTTAATGCTCTCCAACTCTTAAAAATGGGATCCATAAAAATTTCAACAGACATGTACATCATGTCAATATGCATACAAAATTTGTTTTCTCACCCTGATGAAATCCACAATATAAATTGATCTTTGTAATACAAGTTTAATTCATTTCTTCTAACATTGGAAGAATACCACACAATGTGAGAAGTGTTTCCAAATCAGTCATTTGTAATAAAAAATATTTAGCCTTATCAACTGCCCTACAATTTGCATACATAAACCCTACCAATGATTGATATTCTTTGAAAACTTTATATGTCCATTGATATAACGAAATCCACCTAGTATCTACATATTTTAACAAATTTTTACCTTTCAGTAAATCCTAGTGCAAAATTTTGAAACTCTGAAAATCGTTTTGGACTGCACAAAAAATAAGAATGAATTTCACGGACAAGTTCTTCCACTTTTGCTATATTTATAAATGTGCTCACAATTTTGTATGCAATATTCATTCTATGAGCCATGCGATGAATAAGGATCAAATATGGGGTAATTGATGTTTGTAGTCGAACATAAATACCATTCCTATGTTCTTGTATTATAGCAGCACCGTTAGCTCCAACACATTAATTTAGCAACTATTTCCATATCATTCATTCCTGCTATTTCCTTTGAACTGGTTACAACAATATTGTAAAGATTTTCCACATTGTAATTTTACACCATCTTACGTACTCTAAGTAAATGAGGTTGCCTTAAATGATTTTCCAATGTGTAAACATGCATGCAAATCCAATATGTGGTGTCAACAACAGTCACCTCATTAATTAAAAATAAAATGATTTTGGTTTTTTTTACTCTCTTTGAGGTCATCCTCAACCAAAGAGAGATATTTTACGTTTTTTCAACCACTTTGATCTGACCAATGGGCACTAGGAAGGTTCTGCACATCAGCTAGTTGAAATAGATGTTTATAATCAATGAAATCAAACATAGGTCTACCCTTTTTAAGAATAGAGTATACAACAGCAAATTGCAAACTTTTTGAAGCTAAAACAAATTTTGCTACAATCTAATCAGTGTTACCATTATCCTCATCATCTTGAGTATTAGTTACACATATTCTGTCTGCGACAGATTTCAAAAATACCAAAGCTTTGTCATGAGAATACTGCTCCACATCGTAGGTCGACATATATAATCTCAAACAATTTTCCAAATTTTTATCCAACCTATTTCGAAATTTAAATTTTACAAACGATAATGCACTAAATGCCCTTTCATCTTCCACTGATCCCAAAATTATCATTTGACATAATTCATATAAAATAAAATATTCACTCATCGTAATTTGTAAGACACTACTGGGATGCAATTTCCACAAACGTGAAATAGAACCTGTTTCATGACGTCTGGTCAATTGTGAAACTTGAGCAACCATTGTCATTCCAAAATAGTTTGATTGTTTTTGAAAATATATTTGTTGAGAATACCATTGATTTTAATACCATTGACTTCCACACGTTTAGTGAAATTGTTAGCAAGAGTGCCTATGTATTTGAGAAACAAACCATTTATAGTTTGGTATTCATTACAAGGATCCCAGAACATCAAGTTAACTACACCCATAGCCTCAACCAATTCATCTCTTTGAAAATGATCTCTTATTTCTTTTGTCAAGGTTTTTGTTATTTTTTTTTCAGTTTAATTTTATATCATGTACAACCACATCAAATTTATTGTGTGTTATGGGTATTTTTTCCACTTCATTTGTAGCTATATCCATTTGTTGATCAAAACAATATAAAGGTATTGCCTTTTCATGGATATTAATACATAGATGATTGTTTATGTTGAACTTTAAAAAGTTTTGAGGGTCATTTATGTTTGTTAATGCTCTCCAACTCTTAAAAATGGGATCCATAAAAATTTCAACAGACATGTACATCATATCAATATGCATACAAAATTTGTTTTCTCACCCTGATGAAACCCACAATATAAATTGATCTTTGTAATACAAGTTTAATTCATTTCTTTTAACATTGGAAGAATACCACACAATGTGAGAAGTGTTTCCAAATCAGTCATTTGGAATAACAAATCTTTAGCCTTATCAACTGCCCTACAATTTGCATACATAAACCCTACTAATGATTGATATTCTTTGAAAACTTTATATGTCCGTTGATACAACGAAATCCACCTAGTATCTACATATTTTAACAATTTTTTACCTTTTAGTAACTCCTAGTGCAAACTTTTGAAACTCTGAAAATTGTTTTGGACTGCACAAAAAATAAGAATGAATTTCACGGACAAGTTCTTCCACTTTTGCTATATTTATAAATGTGCTCACAATTTTGTATGCTAGATTCATTCTATGAGCCATGCAATGAATAGATATCAAATATGGGGTAATTGATGTTTGTAGTCGAACACAAAGACCATTCCTATGTTCTTGCATTATAGCAGCACCGTTAGCTCTGACACATTAATTTAGTGGCTATTTCCATATCATTCATTCCTGCTATTTCCTTTGAACTGGTTACAACAATATTGTAAAGGTTTTCCACATTGCAATTTTCCACCATCTTACATACTCTAAGTAAATAAGGTTGCCTTAAATGATTTTCCAATGTGTAAACATGCATGCAAATCCAAGATGTGGTGTCAACAACAGTCACCTCATCAATTAAAAATGAAATGATTTTGGTTTTTTTACTTTCTCTTTGAGGTCATCCTCAACCAAAGAGAGATATTTTACGATTTTTCAACCACTTTGATCTGACCAATGTGCACTAGGAAGGTTCTGCACATCAGCTAGTTGAAATAGATGTTTATAATCAATGAAATCAAACATAGGTCTACCCTTTTTAAGAATAGTGTATACAACAGCAAATTGCAAACTTTTTGAAGCTAAAACAAATTTTGCTACAATCTGATCAGTGTTACCATTATCCTCATCATCTTGAGTATTAGTTACACATCTTCTGTCTGCGACAAATTTCAAAAATACCAAAGCTTTGTCATGAGGATACTGCTTCACCTCATAGGTCGACATATATAATCTCAAACAATTTTCCAAATTTTTATCCAACCTATTTCGAAATTTAGATTTTACAAACGATAATGCACTAAATGCCCTTTCATCTTCCACTGATCCCAAAATCATCATTTGACATAATTCATATAAAATAAAATATTCACTCATCGTAATTTGTAAGACACTACTGGGATGCAATTTCCACAAATGTGAAATAGAACCTATTTCATGACATCTGGTCAATTGTGAAACTTGAGCAACCATTGTCATTCCAAAATAGTTTGATTGTTTTTTTTAAATATCTTTGTTGAGAATACCATTGATTTCAATACCATTGAATTCCACACGTTTAGTGAAATGGTTAGCAAGAGTGCCTATATATTTGAGAAACAAACCATTTATAGTTTGGTATTCATTACAAGGATCCCAGAACATCAGGTTAACTACACCCATAGCCTCAAGCAATTCATCTATTTGAAAACGATCATTTATTTCTTTTGTCAAGGTTTTTGTTATTTTTTTTTCAGTTTAATTTTATATCATGTACAACCACATCAAATTTATTGTGTGTTATGGGTATTTTTTCCACTTCATTTGTAGCTATATTCATTTTGCTGATCAAAACAATATAAAGGTATTGCCTTTCCGTGGATATTAATACATAGATGATTGTTTATGTTGAACTTTAAAAAGTTTTGAGGGTCATTTATGTTTGTTAATGCTCTCCAACTCTTAAAAATGGGATTCATAAAAAATTCAACAAACTTGTACATCATATCAATATGCATACAAAATTTGTTTTCTCACCTTGATGAAATCCACAATATAAATTGATCTCATTTCTTCTAACATTGGAAGAATACCACACAATGTGAGAAGTGTTTCCAAATCAGTCATTTGGAATAACAAATCTTTAGCCTTATCAACTGCCCTACAATTTGCATACATAAACCCTGCCAATGATTGATATTCTTTGAAAACTTTATATGTCCGTTGATACAACGAAATCCACCTAGTATCTACATCTTTTAACAATTTTTTACCTTCAATAACTCCTAGTGCAAACTTTTGAAACTCTGAAAATCGTTTTGGACTGCACAAAAAATAAGAATGAATTTCACGGACAAGTTCTTCCACTTTTGTTATATTTATAAATGTTCTCACAATTTTGTATGCAAGATTCATTCTATGAGCCATGCAATGAATAGGGATCAAATATGGGGTAATTGATGTTTGTAGTCGAACACAAAGACCATTCCTATGTTCTTGCATTATAGCAGCACCGTCAGCTCCGACACATTAATTTAGTGGCTATTTCCATATCATTCATTCCTGCTATTTCCTTTGAACTGGTTACAACAATATTGTAAAGGTTTTTCACATTGCAATTTTCCACCATCTTACGTACTCTAAGTAAATGAGGTTGCCTTAAATGATTTTCCAATATGTAAACATGCATGCAAATCCAAGATGTGGTGTCAACAACAGTCACCTCATCAATTAAAAATGAAATGATTTTGGTTTTTTTTACTTTCTCTTTGAGGTCATCCTCAACCAAAGAGAGATATTTTATGATTTTTCAACCACTTTGATCTGACCAATGGGCACTAGGAAGGTTCTGCACATCAGCTAGTTGAAATAGATGTTTATAATCAATGAAATCAAACATAGGTCTACCCTTTTTAAGAATAGTGTATACAACAACAAATTGCAAACTTTTTGAAGCTAAAGTGATCTTATTCATTTTTTGAAATTGGGCTTGAATCGTTCCATCTTTCTCAACCAAAGTTTGTTGTTGTTTCATTTCTTTATCATATTCTTGTGCATATATGATATGTGCGCATTTTGATGCATCCTTCCATCTAAAATTTGTGGTGTTGTTTCATCACTTTATTTTATTTTTATATAAACTTTTCACAATTTTTTCCTACTATATCTTTCTTAACTTGCAATCTATGATCCATTTCGTGTTTCCAACTGCAAATTATGCATATCAATTCTTTTATTTCTTTACTACTATTCACTGACTACACTGTCTCAATAAATGGAAATTCTAATACCCAATCAAGCCGAAATGATGTGTTAATTGTCCATCTAGATAACCTGGCATGTTTAGATTTCTTAGAAGAATATTCTCCAAAAGTAGGGATTGTATGAGTTTGGTGTGTTAGTTTCAAGAATCTCTTCATGTTGTTGTTGCATTTCATCAAGAAAAAATTCATCTATGGATATTTCATTATCGGGGATATGTGGAAGTGAAGGCATATCAGGGCCAATAGTGTTTTCTGCAAAGAAAAATTTTCCATATCATCTTTTATCTAAAAATATACATTTTGTTAAAAAAATGCAAACACTGGACAAAGCCATCAGCAAAAAAAACATTTTTTAACGAAGAAAGATATTGTACATAATATTAACAATATACAAAAATTAACTGGTTAGTAACTAAAAGGTGTTTGTACCTTGAATTTGTACAGATGTTGATGGCTGACTAGATTTGAAATATTTTGAAAGTATTTGAGGATACTCTTTTTGTCGGAAGATTGGTCTCCCTTCTTTCCATTGCCAACAGGTGACATTTGACCTGTATAAGCGGAAAATGAACATGAACATCATGTGTAAAAAATAAAAATTACTGGTAAAAGAGAACTATTGTTTAAGTCAAGAGGATGTTTGACGAAAATACAAGACCTTTATAGCAAGTCTGAATGGAAGAAAGAAACTAGACTTGAGATTGTGCCCATATAATAAGAAAAACTTCTTATTGAGTGTCCATGAACACGATGTTTAAAAAAGGAAATTTAAAAGTAAAAGAGAACTACTATCAAATGGTTGTGACTCTGTGTTAGTGGCTTTATGTTTGTCGCACTGTTTTTGTCGAGATGTGTTTGTCGTATTGTGTCAGAAAGATTGGACGGCTATAGCAAATTTGAACAAGAGACAAGAATCAGACTCGAGATTGTGCCCAAATAATAGGAAAATCTCATTTTTGAGTGTTAATGAATAATATGTTTAAAAAAGGATAATTAAAGGTAAAAGAGAAGAACCAAAAAATGGCAGTCGCCCTGTGTCAGTCGCCCTATAGAAATTGCCCTATGGCAATCACCCTGCATCACTTGCCCCGTGTTAGTTGCCCAGTTTCAGTCGCCCAATGTCAGTCACCTAGTTTTAGTCGCCTAGTGTCAATCGCCTTGTGCTAGTCACCTTGTGCCAGTCGCCCAATATCAGTCGTGCGGTGTCAGTCGCCCAATGTCTGTCGCTTAGTGTTAGTCACCTAGTGTTAGTTGTCCAGTATCAATCACGTAGTGTCGGTTACCCAATGTCAATCACCCACTGTTTGTCGTCCATAGTCAGTCACCAACAGTCCGTCGCCAATGTCTATCGCTATGTGTCTGTCACCCAATGTCGATCGCTCTGTGTCAGTCGACTTGTGTCAATCGCCTTTTGTCAGCCACCCTGTGTCAGTCGCTTTGTGTCTGTCACACTATGTCTTTCACGCTGTGTATTTTGTTTTGTGTCTATCGCATTGTGTATGTCATCCTTTCTCTTTTGTGCCCTTTATTTGTTCTGCTCTCCGTTGCTTGTTGCTTGTTGTCTCTCACTTGTTATGTATTGCTCGCTATCGGGAAAAATTAATGTTTTAAATGTATGAGTACCGCTCTCATGTTAGCTATATATAATAAGGGTATAAGAGGTGAATTTGGTGGGAAAAATATTTTTTTTTATAATTTGAAGGCGAATTTGGTGGGAAAAATATTTTTTTTTTATAATTTGAAGGCGAAAATTAGGCGGGAAAGCTCCGTGAAATAGGGACTAATAAGTATGATAGTTGGGCGAATGGACCTTAAAAAATATGGTCTCGAAAATTCGGGCAAATGGGTCGACGTTTAGAGTCCCCATTTTTCGCCAAATTAAAATTGTGAAAATCCTAATATTCGCCCTATTTGCGAATATTCGCCATTGTGCATAACTCTGTTGTCCAAGTTTGTAGAGATGCTTCCATTTTATAATTTGTCCTCAAGACATTCAATATGATAAAATATCTTTTGCAATAATTCTTCAAGCTTGACTCAATAGTAATGAGTTTCCTCCATTAGCAAAAACAAGCCATAGGAACATGGAATTGTGTGAAAATACAATGGTGGCAAATGCAATTTTACCTTTATCATTGAACTGGTTATTATGAAGTTTATATCCATTGGAGCTATTGACCTATAGCATCACTATGACTTTCTACTTTAAAATGTAATGTATCATGGTTGATTTCAATGTTGGAGAATTTTTAACCTCTTAGTGGCTATTTGGAGGTGAATTTTTTTGATTAGGTGGAAGAAGGGGTTTTGAAAGGGTCCTCAAAATTTTTACAAACCAAAGAAGGTTTTGAAAGGGTCACCAAACCTTGTACATCAAAAACAGAGCCTCGAAATGAAGGTTGCAGATTAAACTCAAAAGGACATCAAAGAAAGACAAGACAGGATATGACAACCAGAACAGGATCCTAGAAGTAGGGGGAACAAAACAGGAATGCTGAAGAGAAACCCAAATCCCCCAAGATCCAAACCGAACAACAACAACAAAAAACCAAGCCAAGACAAGAATCCCAAGGAGAGTCTCGGAATCGATGCTATCGACCAAAATCCTACTCCTTTAAAATTCAAAAATTAAAATTTAAAACTTTCACACCCAAACCAAGAAATGCAATCCCAAGAGATGTAGATATTTCCCTGCAATCTTGCAAATTCCCGCTCAAACTTAAATAAAAAAATTGAAAATATTTCCTTCTTGTGCCAAATGCCAAGGAAGGATTTTCCTGCAGGGGCCTCCCCGGATCCATGTTTCTATGGAAAATCTACAAGTTCTTCCCTATAATCATGATCCTAGGATAATTCTGCAAAATATTTCCCAAATCCATGAACCTTGGATCCACAAACCCAAGGTTACCTGCCAGAGCTTCACAACACAACTAAAAGGCACGATTCCAACAGGTAGAACATCTTCAAGACCACTGAACTTGAGATTCACAATCTCAGGGTTCATACACTCGGAAAGATCCACACCAGGCCTAAGAACTTTTCCAAAAACACTCAAAATCTTGCTCACATTTGAGTTTAAAAATTGAGGATTTTCCCACCCAAGTAACAGGCCATGGAAGGGTTTACCTCGAAAGATTGCAAGAACTTTTTAGGACCCAAAAAATCAAGATCCACGTTCTCAAACAGTTCAGCTCTAGGACTAGCAAATTTACCATTAATAGCTAGGTTCTTGCTCACATATGCATTTAAAATTTAAAACTTATCCCGCCCAACACAAAGGCCGCAGAAGGGATTGTCTAAAAGAACATCCCACGACCCATGAACTCGGGATCAACGTTCTTAGGCAGAACAACTCCAAGACCAACTGCTTTATCACTAATAGTCAGAATCCCGTTCACATCAACATTTAAAATTTAAAACTTTTTTCTAACCAGCACAACGACCGTAGAATGGAAATGGATTATCTGCAAGAACTTCTCAAGACCCACGAACACAAGATCCACATTCTCAAGCAGACCAGCTCCAGGATCAGCAAATTTACCACTAACAACCGGAATCCCCCTCACATTAGCATTTAGAATTTGAACCTTTTTCCACCTGGCACAAAATTTATGGAAGGGATTGCTTGCAAGAACATCTCATGACCTATGAACACAGGATCCACATTCTCAGGTAGAACAACTCCAGGACCAACAATAATACCACTAACATCCGAAATCTCACTCACATGAGCTTTAATTTGAGTCTTTTTCTCACCCAGTACAAAAGTCGCAGAAGTGATTGTTTGTAAGAACATCTTAGGATCCACGAACATAGGATCCACATTCTCAAGAAGAACAACTCTAGGACCAACAATATTACCACTAACATCTGGAATCCCACTCACATCAACATTTAAAAATTGAAACTTTTTCTCGCCCAGCACAAAGGCCACGAAAGGGATTGCTTGCAAGAACTTCTCAAGATCCAAGAACTTAGGATCCACGTTCTCAGATATGTCAGCTCCAAGATCGGAAAATGAACCATTAACAACCAAAATCATGCTCACAACTAAACTTAAAAATTGGGGAACGCTCTTGCAATCAGTAGCCTTCCCGCAAACAACCAAAATCCTGTCCAAAACCAAATTCTCGCCCAGGTCAGGCTCCGTGGACGGGAATTCTTGAATAAGCTTCCTAGGAACCACAGAATCAGGGGAAACCGGATCCACCCCAATCCCTGTAGGCTCCAAACTCACTGGCACACCGAAACCAGCTTCAAATCCATAGCTCCACAACAGGGGAGATCCTCTCCTACCATAGCAGATCACCCTTCCGCTCCCTCTCAACCTCACTCTCCCCCTTCCGCTCCCCCTTAGCCTCCCCCTTCCTCTCATCTCTATGTTTGAGAATATTAATAAACATATGATTGGAGGCGAATTTTTTTGAACAAACAATTGTTTCTAATTTTGCAACAAGTGGATGAACTATTCAAACATTAATTCTTTCATTTTTCTTCAACAATTTTACAATAAGTGCATGGGTATTGATAATATTAGGATAGATTCAGTTTTAAATCACTCTAGTTTTGAGAAAAGATCTATACTTGTCATTTGGTTTTGCGTTCTGCTTCTGGTTTTAACAATGGACTGTTATACAATTCTTGTTTCCTATCTCATTAATGCATGCAAGTGAGATACACTTGAAATATCTCATCTGAATACAAACTAACCCAAAGCTTGATGCTACACTTTTTGGACAATCCACTTGATGATCTTAAAATTTTAAGAAGTCATAACAGAAGAGTATAGTTGTGGAGCAGCAGAATGGGGCTTATAATGAGAAATCTATGAACTATTATTTGTCTTAGTTGATTTTTACATAAGACTGATTTCAAATTTATTGTCTTGATCAGTTACATTCCAACCATACCTTGGGCTAACACTAATTTTGCTACTTCTGGATTACTGTGGAGATTCAAGTCAGTCTATTTATGTAGATTCCAGTTATATATATATATATATATTAGATCCATGGAAATACTTGATTTATTTATGGGTAGAATCCAATGCACTCCGTTCCAGGGTGATGAGGGTTTTTGTTTTTCCCTCAGTTACAAAAGATTTCCAAAAGATCTACCTATCCAAAGTGATGAAAACAAGTGTCTATATTAAGAAAAAACAATTAATATTGACAGACAAAGCATGTTAGAAGATATATATTTTCCTTTTGTTGCACAGGTTATTCCAGAACTCTTCTTCTCTACGGTATAAAAGCATTATATCAACTAAGATTATTGCATAAAGGCGTGTTATAACTAAAATCATTTTATGGATTAAAGTCAGACCAAATACTGTATTTTTGTCCTAAATGGCATTTGCTGCTATGTTAACTCAAAATATCCACCACCTATTAACTCAAAATATTCACCACCATCTATATCTTCAATTGTCCATCGTGGTTGTTTTTCTTCAATAATTCAAGCATGTCATGGTAACTCCATGAGTCCCGAAAGGTTTTTGGATTTGAAAAAAAATATTTTATCGCTGCCGTTGCAATTTCTTTCCTCCATTCCTCAAATTGAGATGAACCAGATCGATCTGCAAGCTGGTCACATTGCTGTCGAAGCAAAAACAATATTAAAATAAATCAGAAAAATAATTAACCACAAATTAAAGAGATTTCTAAGGTTATGTTGTATATCACTGGAAAACTAACGGACAGAGAGAAGTAAATTCAGAATATTTGTGAATAATCTTATATTAGTGACAAAAGGTTCAAACCGAGGAGACATACTAAGATAGCAAAACAAACTTCTACTGTGAGGTACCTCAAAAATATGGATTTTAGTTTTTTTACTTTCCTTTGAAACTTTATGTTTCCAGTTTTCTGATTTGGACTTCAAACATTTAATGTTTAGAGCAACTTTATAAATGCAGCTGTACAGTGTAAAATGGATCTTAATCTTCTTTCTAAGTTAACTAAATGTTATTTATTGCATCCACATGGTTCTCTTTTCTTGCTAATTATTTTTTAGATCATAGTAAAACCAGCACGGCTCTTGGGCGTATCAGATTCCCTTTTGAGATTAAGGAAACTTTTTGAATACATGCAAATGCATGAGCACCCACACAAACAATGGTGCACCTCTTTGGATTTACATGTTAAAACCAAACTCATGGTATATTGTAGCAGGCCCTTCAAAAGCAGTAGGTACTTCCATGGTGGCCGCTCACCACTGTTGTCCTTTTTTCTTTCATGAGAAGCCTACAATTTTTCAGCCATTATGGCATAGCTCCAATGCAATGCCTTCATTTCTTCTCTCTAATCTCTAAGGCTGATGTGAAAAGCAAACCTTTGGTTTGCACTTCCATCTTGTCTATGCCCAATGATCTGTAAAGCAGGTTTTTGTTGAATTTCTGAAATTTCAAAGGGTGTTATAATGTTACAGGCATAAGCTCTCGTCCTTACTGAAAATTCCTCCATTTTTGCCATCAATGTCAACAGTCAAAGTCAACTCAAACATGTCATCAAAACATCCAACATTTGGAAAATTGAAAATCATATATATATGTGGGATATTTGATTTTTTTTTTTTTCTCATTTCAACTAAATAAACTTTAAAATGTTTTTTTTTTAAATTTCTTTCCAAAAGTATGTACCGTGTCCTCTTAAGACATTTTAATGATATGTTGTTGGAGTTCCATGCCCACTTGTGACAATTTTCTAAGGCTGCTTTCTGAAAAGGAAATCCTACTACAACAAAATTTGGAAATTTAAAATGCCCTCTTGCTATTTTATAATGTTTATTTGGTTAGAGGAGAAGTCAGTTTATATCATATTTTATTATCTATAAGATAGAGTTAAAAAGGTGTACTTTAAAGTTATTATTTCACTTTTACTTTTTTTTGGTTACATAGATGAATTGGTTACAATCACAATTTTTAGTAACTGCCAACGCAGCTGGCAGGGTTCAAACTATCAGCGAAGGCTTCCAACACACCCACCATCTCGTTAATGGTAACCCGGCGTGAGATGGGGACCACCGGACGCACAAGGTTCGCACCGTCTTTGTTAGCCTGGTTCAACACATGGCATGAAGGGAACCACCGGAAATCAGGTACAACAAGCAGAGGAGTCGTATCGAGCTACTAGCTATATATGGACATGCCCGTGGGATTGGAACCTAAGTCTCCTCTTGGTAAACGCCCCAACTTACCAACCAATCCACCTAGACCCACGGACTAATTAGTCCTCTTTCTTGTGAAATATTTAATTACAAAAACTTTGTCCTAAATCCAATATTAAAATTTTTAGGTCTTTAAAATTGCATCTTGTTGTTGATTGTGGATCAAGTCCACTATGTACATAAATGGTTATCTGGGTTAGTATTGCCCCTTATTTTGGACTCCCGTGCTCTTTGATTTATTTTGTTAAACTTTCCTATCCTTTCTACTTTATACTAAAATAAAATAGAGGGTTGTACCTTGTGGGGTTTTCTCTATTTTAAAAAATCTTATCTGATTATAGATGTTTGCAATTTACTCTGATTTTTTATTATAAAAACTTTAACACCAAATATTGCTTACATTTTCATTGGTAAATTTCAATGAAAATATTGATGTTGTTTCTTACACTAAATTTTCTCAATCAAAAACATATTTTTCAACACTCTAAAGTGCCAAAATCGTTTGACTTTGTTTTTTTTTTTAATTTTGTCTGATGAGACACCAATTAGATTCCATTATTGAACATGATAGGTCACAATACTATGCAACTACAGAGCAGCCAATACATATTCTCACACCACCTCTTGCAATTGATAAATTCATCAAGTTTATTGACCAGCTTTATGTTGCATCATATATAACCATTGAGGGAGAATAATAGAGTATATGTAATAATCATCACATGACCGATAGCTATTAATCATTTGGCTGTTAAAAATTAGTTGGTAATTAGAAGTTATCTTTAGATTTCAGCTGCTGAAAGATAAAAAATTTAATCATAAGGTTTTGAAATTCAAAATTTTGTAGGGCTTGGTTCAACGGCCAAAATGCCTATGTAGGAGCATGGAGACCAGGGCTCCAATCCCTCAGACTCCATAGTACCGATGGGTGTGTCATGCCAATGTAGCCGGCAGCGTAAAAGGTTTACCCAATACAACTAGAGGTTATAGTGGTGACAAAGAGTGAGATTTGAACCTACGAGGAAACATATAAAATTGTAACGTGTTACCGATTCCTCTAGTATAATAAAAAAAAAATTCAAAATTCCTCCCTTCTCCCATCTTATTGCATCTATTTTTTATTTTTTTTCCTTTTTAATAACCTCTCTATCTAAGAATGAAATGTGTTCTCAAAAGTATCAAGCAAATAGTTCTATGTAAAAGAAAAGGGATAAGGAGATACAGGATTTGAAATAGGCTTCGGTGGAGTTTGTCGAGTGTGGTCAGCTTAGGCATAAGGCATTTAAATTCCAAAGGTAGTCAAAGATGTTAAAAGATATAAAACATCGAATCAAATAGCTTAAACTGAATCAAAGTAGTGTGAGAATTTAATATTGCATATAGAGTTGTTGAAGCTAGAAAAGTACCTTGGTAGGGGAAATTATTTTTTAGAACTAATTATAAATTGGGAGGGAGATTTTGTTGACCATTAATAGTGATAGTGCATTTAGTTCGATATATCTAGAGATGTTATAGAAGCTAGGCCTAAAGTTTTCATTGCATTCTAACTCATAAGTTTTATCGTTATAGGTTATTAAAATATTTTACTAAATAGGACATGGTAAATTTTTATATTGCTGGCTTCCCATGATGAGATAGTATGCAATGCGGCAGCCACGAATATGCAGCTTATTTATTGTTGAGAAGGCCTTGGTTGGTAGTTTGATAAAACTATATTCCATGACTAAGGGAAGAACTCTAGATTCAATAAGAATGGTAAAATGTTTGAATTATTACTCATCAAAGAAGAAGAAAGAAAAAAAATCAATGTAGTTTTGGTTCTAGAAAAGAAGCTTCTACAATAGGTTGAAGATTCAAGCAATTGTTATGCCTTGATTGCAAGGAAAGTGAAGCCAAAAAATGCTGCAAGAGATTTCAATTGATGTAAAAACCTTGTTGGAAGAATATAAGGGCACTATTTTGCAAATTGAACCCATATATGAACAAATTTGTAACCACATATCCAGACAATGTAGTTTTTAAGCGATTTTTTTCTTGCATCTAAAGCAGATATTAGCAATTTGTGGCAAGGAGCCGGATCACAAACGACCATTGATCACATGGGGAAAATAACAAAACCCAAGGAGTATAAAATATCTAAACATCTTCAATCATGCTACAGCAATATGATTGGGAAGCTTTCCAAAAATTCCCATCCATAGGGGCAGTTAATCAGAGAAGAACAGAATTGATGTCACTAGTATACACCATTTCTTCCAACAAAATGGCAGACAAGGTTCACCCATACAACAACATAGTGGATGGGAATCAATCTCATCAAACCAGAGTTATATTGGCATGTGCATTCAGGAGCAAGAATTCACTTTTAAGAGGATAGCTGGTTATTGAGATACAACCTAAAAAGTAATAAAAATTTATTATTATGTCAATGTGCTGGCTCTAAGACATGATGGCTCTAAGCCAAGCTGCAAACAAGACACACAGAGGATAGGGAGAAGAACAAAAAATTGCTCGCTTTTCATTCATCCAAGTACTTTTATTTATAGCACATTCTTGGAAGTGGTTGCATCCAATTGATTGGTCACTGTTCACTATTAACTGGACAATGCCACAACACAGCCTATTATTTGGATATAGCCACAATACATCTTTATGACTAGACAATAGCACAATACATTTTTTTTTTTTTAATAAGCTATATGTGGCCTCTATTGGGGCCACTCCATTACAAAAACAAAACATTATATTTTTATCAAGTTAATTATACCATATCCAACTTGTCTTTATATAGAAGATATCTTCATTTGCCTTTCAATTAAAGATATTTTCCATCTTCCTCAAACTGATAAGTTTCTACAATCAACTCATTTACATCATTTTTATTAAGAGATAATTTCTCATTCATACAAATTCCTTCCAAAATTTAAATGTTATCCAAATGAAATTCAACACCGCAAATGGCTAAAATATTTGCTGCCCACTTTCCATATCTATAAATATCTTGTGTATAACAACCTGACAATTTCTTAATACCTTTTTTTAGGGTGCTTATGCCCCTAATATTCCAAGATATTATTTTCATTGTTATTTTTTGTTTTTATTTGTGGGTTTAGCCCCACTTCTTGTTAACACTTGTGATATTTGCTTTTGTTTTCCCATATCAATATCCCTCCGGGTTTCCGGCATGCTAATATCAACACATTCCCTGGCTTGTACGAGCAAGCGCAGAAGGCGGAAGTCGACCTGATAGCTATCGGGAAGTTGCCTCCCAAGGTGACGATGCCGATTTACCTGGACTTTCCACAGAATATGTACCCCAGTGCATCTGCTCCACCTACATCTCCGATGTACCCTAGTCAATCATGGAGCCCCAACCCTCAGACTCAAGCGGCACCCATGCCCCAGTATCAAGCGCCCGTTGTTCCTCAGCTCCCAGCTCCTATCCCATTTCCTGCATTGCCTGCGCCCTTGGCACCATTGCCATTACCCACGCCTCAGGCAACCTTAAATACGGACCAGATCAAAGAGTTGCAGGATTTGCGTGCATATGTGAAAACGATTGCAAACGAGATGACCGTCATGAGGAGGAGGCAGAATGATCAAAGCTTCCAGTCAAGGAGATTCCCTCCTCCCCCGATCACGAGAGAACAAGCATCCTCCGCTCACCGGCCTCCTGAAAGAAATTCAGCTGTAATGAGCAGCGAAGAGGCCAGCACTTCGGATCCAACATATTGGTGTACCACGTGCAACAACCCGCACAACGAAGAAACCTGCATGGTGCACCTCAACTATGTTTAGACACTGACCGGTGGCGCTTACGAGCAAATTAATATGATCAGAGAAACTGGTCATAATTTCATGATGTCTTCCGCCGAGCAAGTCTCAGTCCTCACCAAGGCTGGGAAGAAGCCTATTGAGGTAGATCCGGCCCAGATGGATCCACTGAAGGTGCCAGCTGCACCCAAACAGCGGAGCGAAAGAACCCAGCCTCTGGCAAAAGCTCCCGATCCAACGGCGACCTCAGAGCAGTCTGAGTTACTAAAGGACCACCTACCGCCTCGAGCTAGAGAGAGGGTTCTCCAACCCAAAGCTTCAACTTCTCAATCGCAAGCCGAGACGCGAGACCAGGCTAGGGAGAGGCTCCGATACCCCTCACTGACCAAGCGTCAAAGGGTGGATGCCACGCAACAGTACCAGAATAAGTACGAACCTGCAAAAGGAGTTGAAGAATCTGGCACTTCGGCATACAACATTGTCGAAGAGATGAAGGCACCCACCAAGGTAAGCCTTTATGATGCCCTCCAACTTCCGGGTCAAGTAGACCTTTTGCAGGAATCTCTCAAGTCTGCCAAAGACAAGGAGAGTAGGCCGACGCAGACGGTGTTTGCACAACCGCTGATGACTTCGGCCACAGGTAAGAATAGGCCCCCGCCATTCTACCTTTCCCTTCGGATGGAAGGATGGATCGTGCATAACTGCATGATCGACTCTGGTGCTGCGACAACTGTTATGCCCAAAGCAGTGTGCGATATCATGGGCATGGAGTATACCCGGAGCAGCCCTGGAGTGCTGCAGCTAGACGGGACTCCCGTAAAGATGGTAGGAGTGATCAAAGACGTTCCGATCCAACTCCACAAAATGTCGCAGGTCACGGTCATCCAAGAGATCGTGGTGGTCGACCTTGAGCCATACTTCAGTATGTGCCTCTCAAGAGAATTCACAGCTAAGTTGGGAGGCTACCTCTCCCTCGACTACTCACACTTGGAAATCCCCTTCAAGGGGAACAAATTTAAACTCTTCAATGAGAAGCCTACCAGTTTTCATGTTGAAAAACTTGAAGACGAGGAGAAGGGCTCGGTCTCTGTCAACCTGATGACAGAAGAAATACAAGTGGACCTGATGGAAGAATCTCTCGGTGAGCTCCGAATTGAAGATGAGTTCTCCATGACCGATTTTAATGCCATTATCGGGATGGATTTGGGGTGCTACTCACTCACCAAGCCTGAAAAGGCTGAAACGAAAGCACCCGAAGAAGAGCCCCCGATACCCGATCAGCTATGGAAGTTGTACTTCGACGGCGCACGATGTAAAAACGGTGCAGGAGCTGGCATCGCTCTTATCTCTCCATCTGACGAACAGAAAACATACTCGTACAGGCTCGCATGGAGCTGTACGAATAATGCAGCTGAGTATGAGGCTTTGTGCCTCGGACTCAAGAAAGCCGAGAAACTCGGCATTAAGCAGTTGCAGATATTCGGGGATTCCGAATTAATCTGCAACCAAGTTACCAACAAGTGCGTCTCCAAGCAGCACTATTTGAAGGCGTACCGCAACAAGGTGTGGGATTTGCTTGAATCCTTCACCGCACTGAGCATCAAGTCAATTTCACGAGAGCGAAACAAGCTTGCGGACATCTTAGCCTCCATCGGTGCCTGGTTTTCACCGGCAGATAATATGATGCACAAGCCGAAAACTGTGAGGCTGATTTACAAGCCTTCTGTGCCTGATAAGAAACTCCATTGGCAAGTGTTCGACAATGATGAACAACTTGTCAATTTTTTGGTTAATGAAGCGTCCTCGATTGAAGATCGAACTCTGAACGAAGAAGACCGCGAGGGGTTAATTCAATTGAAAAATAACCATATCCCCAAGGGTCTGATCACATTAGAGAGTCTGTTTGATCGGAACGACAGGTCTGTCGGGCACAAGATCAAAGTGGACAGAAAAGAGTTCGTGGACCTGGAGTTAGAGCCGGGGAAAGTTATCAAGGTAGGGGCCGATTGCACAGTCAAAGAGCTCCAACAGATTCGCGCCCTATGCAAGGAGTACCCAGATATCATCGCTTGGTGCTACCAAGATCTAAGGGGGTATGACAAGAACGTCATCCAGCACACCATTGAGTTGGAAGAAGGGATCAAACCCTTCAGGTAGAAGTAGAGGCCCGTCAACCCGAAGATCGAGATGTTGATGAGGGTTGAGCTTCTTAAGATGCTTGAAGCAAAGATCATTTACCCGATCAAGCACTCCTCCTGGGTGGCCAACCTTGTCCCGGTGCGAAAGAAGAACGATAACATCCGCTTGTGTATCAATTTTCGAAATCTCAACCAAGCGTCGCTCAAGGACCACTACCCGCTACCCCAGATTGACCAGATTCTTCACATAGTGGCGGGAGCACAGAGGTTCTCCTTGTTGGATGGCTTCTCCGGCTACAACCAGATATGGGTCAAAGATGAAGACCAACATAAGACTGCGTTCACCACTAAGTGGGGAACTTTCGCCTATCAACGTATGCCCTTCGGCCTCTCAAATGCCGGAGCGACTTTCCAAAGGGCGATGGACCTCGCTTTTGGTGAACTGTTAAATCATGTCATCGTGATCTACTTGGATGACATGACAGTCTTCTCCCATAAGAGGGAGGAACATGGCCTACATTTATGGCAAGTCTTTGAGAAATGCCGGGAGTTCGGGGTCTCCATCAACCCCAAAAAATCAATCTTTGCAGTGAAGGAAGGCAAACTTCTCGGGCACCTGATCTCTGAAAAGGGATTAACTATTGATCCTGCTCGAGCTGAAGTGCTCCTCCGCCTTCCACTGCCGTCAAATAAGAAAGCCCTGCAGTCCTTTTTTGGACAAATCAACTTCGTTAGGAAGTTCATAGCCGACTTCGCCCAGGTGGTGAAGCCGATGACCGAGCTTCTGAAGAAGGATGCCGAATTCAAGTGGACCGATGAAAGGAAGCAGGCATTCCAAGAGATCAAGGAGCGGATCGCTCAAGCTCCAGTCCTCATAAATCCCGACTACGCGAAATATTTTATCTTGTACGCCGTCGGGGAACCAGAAAGCTACGCAGCTGTTCTGACCCAGAAGGGGGAAGATGGAGATGAGCGCCCGATAGCGTTCCTCAGCCAGGTCATCCAACCGCACGAAGAAAGGTTCAATTTTATCGAAAGACAAGTGCATGCGGTGATGAAGTCGCTCCAAAAATTCCGACATTTCGTCTCCTAGAGTAAGACGATAGTGTACGTGGTACACCCCGACGTTAGGAGTTTCATTATTCAAGGGGAGCTTGGCAATAGGAGGGCTGGATGGGTCTCCAAGATCCAGGAATTCGACATTGAAGTGCGCCCTACCAAGTTGGTCCGAGGCAGAGCGCTCTGTCAAGAACTGGCCAGAAGTGCTGCAGCTGAAGCAACAATCCCCGACTCAGACCACTCCGTGCCCGAAAGCAACCTTGCCAACCTATTGGTTGACAGTCCAGATTGGACAGATGACCTTGTCAAGTACTTCAACATGGGCAGATGTCCTTCTCGCTTCAATGCTTCGCAAAGAAGGAGATTTCGCTTGCAGGCCGGCCGGTATGTTCCAACACCCAACGGACTATTCTATCAGAACATCGACGGAGTCCTCTTGAGGTGTATCAAAGAGTCGGAGAAGTCGAAAATCCTTGAGGAGTTTCACTCTGGGATTTCGGGAGGTCATTTCGCGAGTAGGCCGATGGCCCTGAAGATCATAAAGGTAGGCTATTATTGGCCCACCCTTTTCGCCGACGCTTTCAAGGTCAATCAGTGCTGCGACAGTTGCCAGCGCTACTCGGGCAGAACCCGGAATGCCTCGCTTCCTCTCCACCCCATCCAAGCAGAAGCTCCATTCCAGCAGTGGGGCCTAGACTTCATCGGGATCATCAATCCCAACTCCTCCGCTGGCCACAAATACATTTTGACCACCATAGACTATTTCACTCGATGGTCGAAAGCAGTGCTGACCAAGCAGGCCAACCAAGATGTGGTTATCTCCTTTCTTCAAGGGTTGATCACTCACTTTGGCATGCCTGAAGCGATCGTGTCTGATAACGGCACTCCTTTCACCGACGCGAGGATCTACGAGTTCGTAGTCAGGTATGGAATTTACTTGAAGACCTCGTCTAACTATTACCCGTAGGGCAATGGATTGGCGGAGTCTACGAATAAGAACCTGTTGCGGATTCTGAAGAGGTCCCTGGAGAAGAATAAGTGAAGCTGGCATCTGCTCTTAGACCAGTCGCTTTGGGCTGATTGCATTTCCATCAAGCGTTCAATCAAAACATCACCCTATTCGTTGGTGTACGGGAAAGAGGCAGTCTTACCCACGCACATAGAGCTACCCGCGTTGCAGTTACTCAAGTGGCTCGACGGTGAAGAAGGTGAATTTGACCCGATGGATGCAAGGTTAGCCCAGTTACTGTAGTTGGAGGAAGACAAGGAGAAAGCTTATGAAGCTTTCACAAAGCATGTTGAATCCACCAAGGGCTGGTTCAGTAAAAGGACTTCTGACCGAGCCTTCAGTGTCGGGGACTTGGTCTTAAAATGGAATGAAAACAAGTCTAAGCCGGGGAACCACGAGAAGTTCGACACCTTCTGGGAAGGCCCATTTCGAATCTCCGACATCAATCAGATCAACTCCTTCATTCTGCAGGACATGGAGGGTTTCACTCTCCCGATTTCGGTGAACGGTTTTCTCCTGAAAGCTTATCACCAGCCGAGTTCCGAGAAAAATCAGTAATTTGCTAGGTACGATCTTATGTATATATGTTTAAAAAAAAAAGTGTATATTTTGCTTTCGCTCCAGTTGGAGCGAAGCTTATGTTTTAAAAAAAAAAAAAGAGGGAAGGGCTCTCTTTCGCTCCACTTGTGGAGCGAATGTTCCCCTGCCCCATTTAAAAAAATATATATATATATATATAAATAACAATGAGCTTTCGCTCCACTAGTGGAGCGAAAGTCTCCCCCTTCCCTTTTTGCAAGTCTTGCTTTTTATTTTTTATTTTCCTTTAAGGTCGTCCATCCGGAAAGCGCCAAGTGTCAAGCAAGGATAAATTTGAAAAGTCTTTTCTAACCCTAGCGCAACGTTATAAAGTGGGGCCATTCGACGTCTCTATCCAAGCATAGTGTTTTCGCTCCATAGCATCTAAAGTGCGCCCCCACGTGGCAAGTCCAAGTGAGCACTCCTACCGAGAAGTGCGCACCCCGAGGAGGATTTTTCTGTCCGGCACCGTTATTTATCATTTCCAAGAGCGATCTACCAGCATTAACTCCTAGTGCTAGCATTTAAGGTGCACGATTTCTTCCACAATTTTCACCTGCATTAACTCCCGGTGCTAGCATTTAAGGTGGTAGATTGAAAGGAGCGCTATAAGGTGGTGCATTTCAGGAGTTGTCGGAGTAGTTTTGTGCCCTTCATTGTAGTTATGTCCCTACTACCCTTGCGCCCTGCTGTTTCCAAAGCGTTCATCTATGCAAGAATTTGAATCAAAGCAGTTTGTCGACAGACATGGGCAAGAAGAGTGGGGAACAAAAGGAGAAAGTGCCCAAGGAAAAGGCGACGCCCACGAAGGAGAGTGGCTCGAAGAAGCCACGAAAGTGTACGAAGAAGCCTTAAAAGCTGATGTTGCCTGAAGATAATCTCTTCAGACTTCGGGATTGCATGATGACATACAAGGACCTGGAGCAGCTACGCCAGGATGTCGAGCAGGCGCATAGAGAAAACCCGACTAGGAACCCCTTGGCTATAGGTTTATCATTCCCACTTGTTCTTCTACATGTGTACGCCTGTACACCATTGCCCAAAATTTGTGTAGGCGGTGTCGCAGTTCTACGATGCCTAGACAAGGACAGTGCGGGATGCCAAGGGAAAAACGTTGTTCGCTATAACAGCTGATACTGTCCGAGAGGCTTTTGCCTGCGGGAAGAAGCCCTCGGATGATTTCAACCCCAGAAAGATCAATAGCTCTGAGTAGGGCGATAGATATCATCCCATGCCTGAGATGCGCCAGTTCATGAGGGAGCAATTGGGAGGAGCGTCATCATCTGAGGAGTTTCCTCAATTACCCATGCGCTTGATAGAATTTGTACATCGTGACATCTATTCGATTCTGGCATGGGTAATGGGACTCTCTACCGACGCCACAGTTTACAGCTGGCAGGTGTCCATGGCGGAGTCCATTTTTGAAAATGAAATTTATTTCCCATCCAAGATGAAGCCGGGTGCTATACCAGTTTTCTTCGACTGGGCAGAGTGGGTGGCGCGGCAGTTGCACGCATCGTTAGCCTACCTGCAGAGCCGCAAAGATGATCAGTTCAGGCTTTGCTCCTCCCTAGCGTGGTATTTCTTTTACCACCTGCATGATAAGTTCCCCTACATCCCCAAGAACCAGATGGACGAGGAAGGCAAGGCATTGCTAGTTTATCTCTAGACGCAGAGCTTGTCTAGAGATGAATCGTACTATGTATTTAACCAAGTTTTCTTGGGGCCAGCACTGGAGCTAATCTACAACCACTACGAGCGAGTTCCCGTGGGGATGAGAGATAGAGTGGTGGACGAGAAGATGGGGGACGTTTTTCTGCTCACCCAGGGCTCGATTATCAGAATTTACGGGTTCATAGAGAAACCCTTTCTGTTGCCCTTTTACGCCACGCCCTACCTATTTGCCCTGGAGGTCGCCCGACAACGCGACTACACCAACGAATTGTACGGGAAGGGCAGGGGGAAGAAGCTCACATGTCCTATACCTTTCGAGTTCGGGGACATCAAGGTGATGTAGTGTGGTCAGAATGTTGTGCTTACCATGACGTTGTTCGACTTTGGATTGATTGAGCTCCCCCAATGCTGGAAGTATGATCCGCGTAACATCTTCCGGGACCACATTGGAGCGAAGTCTTTTCACAACTGCCCTCGCTCGGACATGGTTGCTCAACGGAATAATCCTAAGGGACGTGAGTTGGAGTGGCACATCGATGAGATGGTGCCCTTGCCCCCCTAGCATGACTTTTACACCATGGAGAGTGAGTACGACCCGACTATCAACCTGGAACAGAAGCTGCCCAGGAGTGTTTTTGCGGTGATGAAAGCAAAGTTGAAGCATTGGTCAGACCACAAAATCAAAGAGTGGTGGATCATGAGGGTCCATAATGACAAGACATCTTCGGACTACCCAATGGCGATGGATGACAAGTTCTCAATGACGTATGATGAAAACGTGAACACCTATCGGGCCCTCTCATTTTTCAAGATTGTGCCCCAAAGTATGCGAAGCTCGGACGAAGTGGAGGACCTGGCAGTGAAGAAGCACGTGGTGGAGGGCAAGGGCAAGGCAGTCCTGAGTGATTCACCATTGGTTGGAGAGAGTGGGCCATTGTCCCATGAGAAGAAGAGCGCTCTCCCAAAAAGAAAATCTGAGGAGGCACCTCTCTTGCAACAAGCGACAAAGAGGCCGTGCACCAACGCTCAAAGGCCCTTTAGAGCGAGCTCTCAAGCGGCACCTGAAACCCCTCCATCGAGCACTCCCGAAGCACTTGTGGCGGAGCATTCGGAAGAGCAGAAGATTGAAAATGTGGAGGTCATTGACGTAGACACACTAGGTGCGGAAGAAAGAGAAGACCCACACACGCAGCGTCCATCTTCCCCGGCTCCTTTGATCATGGAGCCCGAAGGTACGCACTCATCTTTGCCTCTTTCTTCTTCCCTCTCTGCAATAGCCATTTCCTCAGTGCCTGAAATTCTTGTCGCGGTTTTTGTTTCCCTAGTCACTACTTTTGTTTCCTTCCCGTTGCCCCACTCCACAGTTCCCAGCATTTTGGTTTCCACACCCCTTTTATCGCCCTCAGCTGCATTCGCATCTTTTTCCACAAACCCTAACGCTTTTACGATCTCTGCGTCTGTCAGCCTCCCTTTCTCTGTCATGGAAGACCCTATCACTGATCTTTCCTCCGTGGCAAAGATAAACCCTTTTTCTCTTTCACCACCCTTCGCTATCATGGCATCGATTGCATATGATGTTTCAATGCCTAAACCTACTATCTTTGTAGTCATTGTCCAAACTCAAGCACCCTTGAGGGTTAGCACAATTGCTTCCCCTCCTATTTCCCATGTGTTTTTTGAACTAGAGCCACAACTTCCCCTCCTTCCTTTCATGCCAATTCTTGGAGTTGGAGTTCAGGAGCCGCTCGAGTCTGAGTTGGAAATGACACACCACCTTGCTGCTGGAGAGCATCCGCAAGGTGCGCAAAGCTCATCATGCTGGTTGAGGGACCGCCGGAGGAAGGAGGCGCAGGCTCTGGCACAAGTTGAGAAAGCATCCATCATCGATCCAGAGAAGATGGAGCTCCACATGGTAGAGAAGATACCAGTTGTCCAGAAGCCCTTGGGGGAGATGACCCCGATTGATTATGCTTACCGTCATACTGTGGAGGATGTGACCAAGATGAACACGGCCTAGAAGATGGGCAACATTCAAGTTGACATGGGCTCCATCTATGTTCATGGTGAGTACTACAAGGACCGCTTCTTCAAAGCACAGGCCAAGAATTTCGAGCTTGAGGAGGCCTTGGCAGGTGCGAAGAGGCAGATTGAGACGTTGGGCATAGTTGAGACAACGCATGGTTTCGCTAGAGGCGGAGGTCGATGAGCATTCCAGGGTGCGCGATCAGCATATCAAGGTGCGCGCCCAAACAAATCAGCAGGTGCAGGCGCTGACCGAACAGGTCCATCAGTTGCAGGCCGAGTTAGCAGAGAAGACGTCGCAGCCTGTCACGTTCTCTAGGGAGCGCATCAAGGAGATGCGCCTACAGTTCCTGGAAGATTTCCTAACGAAAGTTGCACGGGAAATCACGATCTTGACCTTTTTCAGGGAGGCGCAAGAGGTAGTTGCTACTGGCAACTCGATTTTGGAAGCTGCCCAGGCAGACGTCAATCATTGGCTGGACTTAGCCATCGCAACTCCGAAAAATTGAAGATGTGGATACCCACCTTACTCCTATGAGCCCTTTGGCTCGATCCTGGGCAACAACAAAGATAACCCTGCGCTCTTTCTTTGCGAAGCTCGATTTGGCCAAAAGATATCTCAAGCTCTCAAACGCCCTCAAGCAAGAAAGAGATGTTTCGCTGCAGTACTTCAACGCCCTCGCTCAAATTGGCATCCCCGACTTCACAGACCATGAAGGACCTATTCCATCGCTTGAGGAGTTAAAGCCGATATGGGTGGCATTTGTTGATAGCGCCTCAGACATTGACGCTTGGGAGGATCCAATCTCAGATGCACAGGTGATGCCTTTCATGGCTAAGTATGCCACAATTGAGTCTTGCTTGCAGGAGTTCGACCGGAGACTGGATCTTGCTGATATTGAGCGCATTGAAACCTTCCGCTACCTGATCCAGGAGCTCCAGAAGCAGCCAACCTTTTCCCTCGACCATTGGATCGATGCTTCCGTGGTATACAAGCATGTGTTTAAGAGCTCTCTGGATAGATTTCTCCCCCATCCGCGCGAGCTAGATCTCGAGGAAGAGACAGAAGGCAAACCAAGGAGAAAGAAGAGGAAGAGGACCGACTTCAAGAGCTTCCAGGCAGCAGCGATGAGCAGGAGCAGTCCGAGGATGCTGAGAGTGAAGATGACTCTGCAACCCAAGGATAAGGCCTAGGATCTTTGCATTGAGGCAGGCTCAATACCCCGCGAGCCGCTAGAGATGTTGCCCTTCTTGCCACATTTTGTTAAAATTTATGTTGTATGCAGTTTTTGAGAGTTAATCATTGTAAAACTTCTCTTTTTCCATGAAAAATGGTTAAGATGTTGTTATGTTGCTGTGTTTTCACCAGCTGTCTCTTTTACTCAAAACTGTCTTCTTTCAGATTCTATGGTTTCTCTACTTTTCCTGCACTTTTCCTGTCGTTGCATGCAAAATTGTAGATGTTTTAGCATGGGCGATGTTGTGGATAAATTTTCTGCTTAAAATATGGTTTCTGTAGGTTCATTTCACTCTGCGCACCTGATAATGGTTTCCAACACTTAGACAAATTTCAGATCATGTTTTCCTTTTACAATGCAGGGACACTTTCGCTCCCAGTTGTGGAGCGAAAGTTCCCAGAGAAAGGCAAGGGGAATCAAAATGGTTAAGTCCTGGCTAAGGCACAGAAGACTTTCGCTCCACTCAGGGAGCGAAAGTTCCTTCTCAAAACCCGTGCCACTCAAAATGCAAAATAAAGTCAAAACCCGGTCAAAGTTGTTGTCGCTCCACCAGTGGAGCGAAAGTCTGGTAAGGCGCAAAGCTAGGCGTTTGTGAAGGAAAGTGTAAAGAAAAGTCAAAGCGCGGTCAAAGTTCCTATCACTCCACTAGTGGAGCGAATCTTCCAGTCACTCCACTTGGGGAGCGAAAGTCTCTATCACTCCACCCAGGGAGCGACACCCAAAATGAAGGCACAAATTGTTCTAAGTGTAAGGCCAAGGATGCTGTCGCTCCACTTGTGGAGCAAAAGCTGGCCAGGGTGCAAGGAAAGTTTCTAAGGCATGACAAAGGGACACTTTCACTCCACTTGTGGAGAGAACGTGTTGTCGCTCTAGTTATGGAGTTGTTGTCAATTTTGCCACATTTTGTCTAAGGGGTAAAATTTTGAACTGCTGCTGCAATATTTCCTATTTTCTCCTCTAACCACAGCTTTCTCCGGTGAAAGCTCTTCTCTGACATTCTCATGGCGCTGAGGCGCAACTAGAAACCATATTTCGCCCATTTTTCGGGCACAATCCAAGTTCTGAGCAGTTTTGCTCGAAAAAACATAAGTCCAAGACCAGCTTCGCTCAAAAAAGGGGCCGAACCTCAGTTTCGCTCAGTTTCGGAGCGAAAGACTGCTTTGGAGGTTCGAAAAATGCCTAAGGCAAATAAGGTCTTGCCTTCGCCCAGATTGCCAGCGAAGCCCAGCTTCGGGCCATTCCAGGAGCGAAGAGCAGCTCGAGCAGGAAAAAAGCATCCAAGGCAAGTTCACCTCAACTTCGCCCAAACTGCTGGCGAACCTCAGCTTCGGGCCCCATAGAAAGCGAACCTTGGCTTCGAGGTTAATTTTTGCCAAGGCATTCTGGGCGCTGCTTTCTCCGAAATATTTCTAAGGCAAAATTTGCCTCGACTTCGCCCGCGAAGCCAGCGAAGCCCCTCTTCGGGCTACATCTCCAACGAACTCCAGCCTCCGACGAAAAGGCATTTTCAGACCAAAATTGGCTAAGGCAAAGGAGTCAAAGGGGACAGGCTCATCTTCACCCCGATTTCCAGCGAAGCCCAGTTTCGGGGGCTATCTTCAGTGAAACTCCTCCTTCGGGCAAGAAATTTCTAAGGCAAGGATAAGCTGATCTTCGCTCCTCCATTCAGTGAAACCCCATTTTGGGCCATTCCTTCAGCGAAGCTCCTCTTTGGGCCTTAGGTGAAAAAGTTGCAAGCAGAGGCTCTCATATCCCCAGCTCCAGCAAACTCCCAGCTTCGGGCTCCAACCCCAGCGAAGCTGCGTTTCGGGCTCCGTTCAAGCAAACCCCGACCAACATGTCAAAAACAGAGCACTATGCCTCGGGCCCGATTTATAGCGAACTCCAACGAAAGCGTTTTTAAACGCTAAGTCTGCCACTAGAGGGAGCACTTCTAATGGAAAGGAAGGTAGGTGGGCATTTAATACGCATTTACGGCGCACGAGTTCAGGTCTCCGGCCTATCCCATCGAGACGACACTGTCAGGCCCCGGAAAGGTCTCTGAAGGCAAGCTTCACCAACCATATTAATGAGACATGCCATCCCAGCTGTATAGCATGCTCCGAAGCCGCTGTAAACACGAGTGAGCCGCAAATTCTGTCCGAAGCCGTTGTAAACACGAGTGAGCCGAATTCCATGGATACTCTGTCATCTGACAGGGGTCAAATCTCAGCTGCCCCAACGGTTTTTAGGGTTTTGGCATTAATGATTACGGGGTTGAATTCCTCTATAAAAGCCACTCAATGTAATGTAATCGGGGGGAACGTTTTGCTAAAGAGCTGTTGTACTCAAATTCTGCATCAATACTAAGTCTCCTGGTTCTGATTCTGGACTCTTTTTCTGTGTATGATGCCTTCTATTATTATTTCTGTTAATTCTGTTTCTTTATATGCATGCTGTAATTCTGCAATCTGGTTTTTAAGTGTGTGATAAAGAACGAAACATGGAATTATCGAAGGATACATATCAGAGAATGTTGCAGTGTTAGTTTTTGTTATATTCATAGTATTGATTGCTTTTGATTTAAGTAGAAGTTAGTAATTGTGCTGCTTGTTCTTCCCCTTGGAACTATCCGGCCTGTGGCAATATTTCCCTATTTCTTTCAGTTATTTATCTCTTTCAGCAATTTCCCAATTCCTTTCCTGTTCCCTAATCTGAAACCCCAGTGTAGTGTAGTAAAGGAGCCAGCCTTCTCTGGAGATTGGCACGGAAGGCATTCCTTCCTTCCGACCTTTCAAGGTGTTGGGCGGGTCTAGGGTGCATAGATAAACCAAACCCTTTCCCGTGGCAGATTCGTAACCAAAGGTTTTTTCTGGCATGCCCGGTGGGACGTAATCGTCCCACGTTGTAGCAGTGTTGAGGATTGATGTTCGTCTCAGTACTGTCAAATATGAAAATCTGGCGATTCTATTGAACTCAAATACCTCCAAGTCTCGAGGACCAGTGTAAAAAAATCACGCCTTCATGCATACGAGATGGAGAGCTAGAAACACAAAAGAAGAAACCGAGTTCTATGAGCTTGATATTAATGCTCTAGGAGAGCATCCTAGAATAGTTAGGCCAAATATCTCTCTGGACGAGGCATCTTCGCAGGAGGCTGTTGTTGCTGAACAGACTCCAACTCCAGACAGCACAGCAACTAGCTGCCCCCCGAATCCTCCAAATTCTCCAGATCATCAGGGCGTTCCGGTTCCACCAAACGTTCAACTAGGTGCTTCGGGCATCCCGGTTCCGCCGAACCAGCCGTTGCCACCGCCATTATAGCCGTCGTTGCCGCCTCCTAACCTGCCAAATTCGAACGCAAATATGGCACAGTAGCAAAATCTTCCCAGGCAGTTCCTTGCCTAGAACCATTTAGGACCATTGAATCTGGCAATACAAGCTCAGATCATAGCAGCAGCACGAAAGGCCATTCCCACCTATGATGGTACTAGGAAAATAGCGTACGAGCACGTCCAAGACGTTGCTCTGGCTACCATCCACGACATCATGAAAGAGAACATTATGGTGAGATTGCTAGTCTTGTCTCTCAGAGGGAAACTCCTGTACTGGTACCGATCGTTGCCTGTTGGTACCATCTCTTCATGGGACCAGCTAGCAAAACGGTTGATAAAGGGGTTCAACGAATTGGCAGACACTTTCTCCTTGCTCCACCAGTTCACAAACATCCAAAGACATCGGCAGGAGGAGGTTCTTGATTTCAATGTCAAATTTGGTCGGACCTGGCAGAGGGTCCTGTTGGTTACGAATCTGCCACTAGGATAGGATTTTAGTGTAATGCGCCCTAGATTCGCCCAGCAGATTGAAAGGCCGGAAGGAAGGAAAGCCTTCCGTGCCAATCTCCGGAGAAGGCCGGCTCCTTTGCTTTCTCAGTTGGGGTTTTCAGCTCAGAGTGCAGGAAAGAAATTACAAATTACGGAAAGAAAGATAAATATGTTTTAACTCGGGTGGGAAGATAAGCAGCACGGTAACTAACCAATCACCACTACTAACAGCAATCAAACATAAAACATGTTGCAGAAACTATCAATGCAATTTCGTCCTATGTATCCTCTACTTTCATATTCCAGATATACTTAGCTATCAATACCGATATCCAGAAATGCAGAATAACAATAATCAATAACATAAGCAACATGAGGCAGAAATATTTGGCAAAGGCAGCATACAAGACAAAAAACAATTAATAGAGCCAAGTATATTTTGTATTCAAATGCAAACGCACAGCTACAGCAATTTCCTAGCAGTATATCTCCCTTCCCCCTTTTTACAATGAAACGGAACTGCTATTTATAATGCCATGTCCCCCTGATTACAATTTTGAGCACAGGATCCCAGACCTGGCAAAAGCTGACAAAACTTGTGAGCGTGGAATGTACTTGCAACAATGTCCAATTGGAGACGTAGCAGCTTCGTGACAATCGGTAGGTGAGGAGTAGAGTCTTTATCAATGGTGGCAGGCGTAGTACGTTCTGTTAATTCACGCCCGCCCACCTTGGCGCACTTCCTGTCACATCCCGACTCCTTTCCCGAAACCAACCGCCTGTCAGGTCTTGGGGCCACCGATGAAAAGGGAAACATCTTCACGCTCGGGCCTACTTGTCCTTTTCATTCTGCCCGATGGCGCACAAAAATGGACGCGCAGCCGGACGGGGGGAGCGCACTCGGACGACCCTTCAAAACTTGGTGAATCCTGGCTACCTTCCACTCGGGGGCGCACAAACAGCCGAGCGCCGCCCGATTTCGGCCCGAAGTCGGGCGGCGTAATACTTAGACAAAATGGGGCCATCCTTCCTTCTTTGGCCGCCCGGGTGCGCATCCTTTTTGGGCGCCGCCCGACTTCGGCCCGAAGTCGGGCGGGCCAACACTTAGACGTTTTGGGCCGCGTTGCTCCTGCCGCCCGGGTGCGCGCCGACCGCCTGGCGCCATCCGACTTCGGCCCGAAGTCGGGCGATCCAGGACTTAACAAAATTTGGGCCTCTTTGACGCTTCCGCCCGGGTGCGGCAAAAATGGTGAGCGCCGCCCGGCTGCGCTGCGCAGTCGGACGGCCTCCATACTTAGAAATTTTTCGGGCAACTTGCCCATTTACAGAAAACAATGAAAACCATGAAAGTGCAAGATGAAGAACAGGAAAGAGATAGCTGGGAGAAGAAAAAGAAGAAAGGGAAAGGAGGAGGGGAGGCAGAACAACAATCTTTCAATTTTTCAATGAATAAGGCACCCCGTGCAAAATGTGGCAACATTCCTGGCGGCTCGCGGGGTATCGAGCACGCCTCGATGCAATGAACCCTGCCTTTATCCTTTGGACGCAGAGTCCGTGCTGACCCCTGCACCCTTCTGCTGCTGCTGCCGAGCTCCCGACTTGGGGAGCTGTTCTTCTTCTGGATCGGTTCCAGCAGTCTCTTCCGAACCCTCTTCTTCTCCTCCTGAGCCTGATTGCTCAGCCTCCTTTTCCTCTTCTTGTGGGGCAGGATCAACCCGCTCTCGGACATGCCCATAAGCAGTCTTTGCCTTAGCCCAGGCTGCCTCTTGGAAGGGCTCTAGGTTGGCGATATCGTGCAGCGCCTTCCTGAAGGCCGCAATCTTGTGCACATCAATGGTGCCATATCTTTCTCCGAGCTCCTGGAGACAAGTGCTGATCTTGCAATATTTGGACACCATTTGAGTTACCTGTGCCTCCTGCACTGGTTCCGCCCAGCCATCGATCTCGGAGGTATCTACCTCATACTTCTGCCAATTCTGCTTCACCTGCTCAAGGGGCAGAAATTCCCCGTCTTGGACGAAACCCGGGAATCCGAGCGTGGAAAGGGTTTGGAAAGGGGCTAGGCAGATGTTTTCCTCATGGGTTAAGGAATCTAGCATCTTCCTGGCGGCCTTGACTTTTTCTAATTTTTCAAAATAATTCTGCAAGATGATTCTTGCATCTGCCCAGTCTAGGGCGATCTGTGACATAGGGGGAAATTGGAGGCCTGTGCGCTCGCACTCTTCAAGTTTCATTGCCAAGCTCAGCCACTGCTTTGCTCGGCGTTCAGCCTCCTCTACCGTAGGCTTTCCCTCGGCAGAAATTTCTCCAATCCTGGAGACATAGTTAAGGACGGACAGCGACCTAGCAACATTCGTCCGACAACCCTTCAGCAGGCCAGCCCTCATTTCTTTAATCTTGTCCTTAGAGAAGGCGGCAACTTGTGAAGCTTTCTCCTTTAGCAGCGCTTGAGTGTCCAGAAGTTGTTTCTGTAGCGCAGTAACGTGAATCAACGCCGCCTTCTTCTCTTCTAGCAGCTGGTCCGCTGCTGTCTTTTGGGCTGCCGTCTCCTGTTGAGAGGCTACGAGCTGGTCTTTCAGTTTTTTCACCTCCTCCCGTGCACTCTCCAGTTGCGTCTGTGCTCTAGCCAGATCTTCCTCAAGCTGCCTTTTATCATTTTGCAGCTGGTATAGTTGTTCCTGCCTCTCGAGGCGTTTGATCATCAGGTTGTCAGCTTTCCGGCGGATCCCGCAGATGTCATATTCTTCGTTGAGGTCGTCGAAGCTTTTCTCCTTGACTGTGAGCTGGTAATCCGCCTCGGTCATCTCCCCTAGGGGCTTCTTCACTTTAGGCACCAGCTTCTCCGTTCGGACCACTCTCCTGTCCAAGTCATACTTGGCGCGTTTTTCTGGACCAACGATCTCCTCGGCTCTTCTTTTCTTGAATCCCTGGAGAAAGGAGACAGAGCGCGGGACAGCCTTCGCAGCTAGAGGCTGGTCATCTGTGATTCGTAGCTGTTTTTCAGTCAGCTCCAGCTCGGCAAGCATAGGGTATGTTGAAGCTAAGTCCTGCTTGGGCATCTTCCCGGTGAACAATGAAACAGAGGATGGGCCAGAAGAGACGACTACTTTCGAAGGGGATTGGGGCCTGGGGGAAGCGGGCGACTGTTGTGGAGGTGGAGATGGGGCAGCGGCACTAGGTGAGCGGCGAGGGGACCGAGAGGATTCTTCAGCGCTAGCCGTGGGTGACAGACCTAGGGTTTGACCCAGAGTCTGGAGGGCGTTAGGGTTTCTGGCGTAGCGGGCGAAAGACTGTGGGCTGGACTGGGGCTGTGTGACTGGTGACGGAGACGAGGCCGCTAGGACGTGCCCAGATGCAGAAGATGGAGGCGTGACAGAGGGGGTGGCTAGGGTTTGCAGTAAAGGGGGAGAAGGCGTACCTGCGGGCTCCGCCGGAGCCGGTGTTTGGATGACCCCCGCAGCCCACGATTCCGCCTCTTTCTGCGGGCTGTCGTCGATTGAAATAATCTCGCCTGCAACTGCCTCAGCTGGTGCAACCGCTGTTGCCTCCTGTTTTACAGCCTGCTTCTTCGACCGCCGCTCCTTAGGCTTTTCAGAGCGCTTCCTCTTTCTTTCCGTGGGAGCAACTGTTTGCTCAGGGGAAGCGGAGGCGGTTGGTGCATCAGGGGCCTGGGCGCTTAAGACAAATTTGTATTTTGGCTTCTGAAGGCCCGTGTCTCTAGTGTCTGCCTCTGCGGCTGACTTTTCTGACTCCTCTGACTGGGGCGACTTCTCAGCCGTTGAGGACAACATCGGGCCCACCCTCTGACTTTTTGATGCTTTGCTGTCGGAAGCTCTTTGTACAATCAAATGCTGAGGCGGAGGCTTCCTTTTATGCCTTTTTGGAGCGCCTTGGGGGACTACACCTCGGAATACGAACGGCTGCCACTTGTCAGCGAATTCGTCATATAGCTCTGAAAACTCATCATCAATGGACAGCGACTTTTTCTCGGATTTATCGTGCCGCGTGCGACACCTCATAATCCAACATTCAATGATTTTGTCTTTTGTCCACTTGAGCGGCGCCACCTTGGCCAACAGCCTCCTGAAGCCAGCTGAGTCCGGCCTGTGATCTGGGTTGTGCTCGAGGTCGTAGTCAGCTTCAACGCAGTAGAAATCATGCCATGGGGGCCATGTTTGCATTCGTTCGACATGCCACTCCAGTTCATCTCCCTTCCGATTGTTTCTTTCGGCCATTATTTCTGCCCGAGGGCAACTGTGTACAAATTTCCTTCTTGCCCCAATCGGGTCGTACTTCCATCGCTGTGGCAATTGCACCAGACCGAAGCTGAAGAGGGTCTCTTCCAAGTAGACATGTTGCCCGACCTCGTTAACCTCCACGTCTCCCCAAATGAGAGGATAGTTGAAGACGTGGCCCTTTTTCTTGCCAGCGCCGTACTCTTCTTCGACGCAATCCGTTTGTCGTCCCGCCTCAAGCCCAAAATGGTACTCTGAACAGAAATAGGGCAGCAAGAACGGCTTTCCCTTGAAGCCGTGGATTCTGATGACAACCCCCTGAGTCAATCGGAAGGTGTCCCCGAGCTCCATCTTCGCCAGATATTTTTCCATGTGTCGAGGGGGGCGATCTGCCTCGCCGTCGAAAAGAGCTAGGCAAATGCCCATAAATTTGGAATTGAATTCATAAAACGACTCTTTTCTGTACAGCAGGGTTGTCCACTCATAGACTGGTAACGGCGCTCCCTGCTTATCCACCTTGTTGACCTCAACAGTCTTCATCTGGTAGTGCATGTGATACAAGCAGAGCCACACCAGGAAGGAACAGTGTCTAAATTCGGTCGTCTGGTTCTGCTGCAGCTTCACTAGTCCAGAATGAATGGCGTACGCCACCCAGTCTGCCCAGTCGAAATAGATAGGGCGCTTCCCGGTTTTCAGTGCGCTGGTGTCGTAGAGCTCTTCGTTCATGATGCATTCGGCGAGCGCCCATTGGTACGGGTACACCACTTCGTCGATGCCGCAGCCCAAAACCCAGGCGAGCATAGTGTAAATATTGTTGCTTTTGAATCGTGCCAAGGGTATCGGGCGCGACGGCCACCTGGAAGCCGCCAATGGTTGCTCCAGCTCTGAGTTGAGGAAGTCCCTTATTCGCTGGGATTCGCCGCCCCTGGTTGTTTGTTCGTTCAGGTTGACCCTTTTGAGTATGTCGTTGGGGTCATGCTCGATTCCTGGCGCGAAAGCCGGCTGGACGCTCTCCTTGAAGAGGGTGAACAACACTTTTCCTTGACAGTCGCAGACCTGTCGGGCAGCTGGTCTGTAGTATGTCGCAATGGATTTAACCAACTCCGGGCAGTAGTGGACTGGGGGGCATAAGAACCAGTAAAGGTTCGATTTAAATGCTGCCCCGAAATGATGCGAAGCCGCAAGTTTCTTACCCCACTTCTCCACAGCGGGACGCAGCTCGGTGATGCTGACTGAATAGTTGTCGTCCTTGTATCCGGCCAGGTGGTCAGTTGGTGGCGGTGGAGGACCCTGCCTTTTCGCGCTCCTGCCTCTGGTTTTTCTTTTCGTCTCCTTAGGCGCTGCGCTCCCATGGGCGCTGGAGGGTGTCGGGGTTTCTGATCCCTGCTCTGATGAGTCGGAGGTCGCCTGCATGGGCGCCTTTCCCTTTGCCGAGCTTGGCACTTCACTCATGGCGCTGAAGAATTTTGGAATTTTACTGCTGTGATCGGTGAATTCACAATTCTTCTCTCCTCACTGTGCAGCTTGAATTTACTTGATATGTTTTGACGCTACTGAATGAGTGAATAAAAGTTGTTTTCTGAAAAAGGGCAAGAGCAGCATTAATGGCGACCGAGGAATTTAAAGTTTTTTTTTTCTTTTTGCCCGAAGTGGGTGATTAGCGCCGTTATTCTTCGGCGGCCGCGCGTGGGATGCTCTATTGGAAGGCGTGACCTGGTACTCCATTGGGCGTGGGTGCACTTTTTCATTTATGAATCACGCTTCGAAATCTGCGCAATCATTCCTTAAAATCTTCGAAACTCGTGCCAATAACCACGTCACCGCCGTCAATCTGGGCACATATTTCAAAGCATGTATCTTCGGCAAGCGTGCTGGGAAAAATCTAAGGCAAGGACCCCTTCGACCAAATGCGCTCGAAAAATTGACGCTGCCCGGCTTCGGACTACGGAACCCGCGCCCTTGGGAGGCCCGGACTTAGAAAATTTTTAACACTTTTTCTTGATCCCGCCCGACTTTGGCCGGAAAAGCGCGCGCCGTCCGACTTCGGGCCCGAAGTCGGGCGGCCATGACCCAGCACTTAGCAAAATTTTGAGCGCCCCCTTTTGTTGCCTTCGAAGTGCCCTCCCAGGTGCGCAAATCTGGACGCGCGCCGCCGGGCTGCGCAAGGCAAAATTGCGCAGTCGGACGGGGGACTTAGAAAATTTCTTGCGCTTCCGTGTGTTGCCCCCGCCCGACTTCGGCCCAACCTAGGTGCGCCGCCCGACTTCGGCCCGAAGTCGGGCGGCTCTTCCATACTTAGAAAGATTTTTTGAAAATTTTCTCCCACTTGCCTGGCGCTTTGACCTCCTGACGTCGCACGAAAGTGGGTGCGCAGCTCGACTTCGGGGCAACTTTTTTGCGACTTAGGGCGACCCTTACTGCCTTAGCCATCTTTGGAAACTGCCATGCACTTCTTCCGACAAAAAATTTGGCTCTCTTTCGGACAAAGCAGGAAACTAAGAAACTGGAAAAATATTTACATTCAAAAATAAAAAACTGGAAATGCATAAAACTTGAATATGTACAAAGGGAAATCCTGGGTATTTTTCAGTGGTAGTAGGCTTTCAGATGAAAGCCATTAACGGGGATTGGGAGGACCTGGCCCTCCATGTCTTTCAGCAAGAATGCGTTGAACTGGTTTACCCGAATGATCTCGAAGGGGCCGCCCCAGAATGCATCGAGCTTGTCATGATTTCCTGGTTTGGCCTTATAGGAGTCCCACTTCAGCACCAAGTCCCCGATCTTGAAGGCCCGAGCAGTGGTTCCTTTTGAAAACCAGTTCTGCGTTGTCTCAGCATGCTTGGTAAAGGCTTGATATGCCTTCTCTCTTTCTTCCTCCAGCTGCAGCAATTGGGCCAATCGGGCATCAACTGGGTCTTTGGCAACCTTCTCATCTTCTAGCAGCCAGAGCGCAGGCATTTCGATGTGGGTCGGCAAGACAGCCTCCTTGCCGTATACGAGCGCGTATGGGGACGTCTTGATGGACTTCTTAAAAGATACGCGATCCGCCCATAACGCTCGGTCCAGAAGCAGGTGCCAGGACCTTTTGTTCCTTTCCACCGTCCTTTTTATAATCTTCAACAGATTCTTGTTAGTGGACTCGGCCAGGCCATTCCCCTGCGGATAGTAGTTTGAGGACATCTTGTGGTAGATGTCGTATTTGCTGGTGAACTCCGTGAGTACAGCGCCTGCGAACCCTGGACCGTTGTCTGTAACTATTGCCTCTGGGATCCCGAAACGGGTGATGAGACTCTCCAGGAAGCCGATGACTGTTTCCTGGTCTGCATGCTTAGTAGGAATCGCCTCAGCCCACCGAGTGAAATAATCAGTGGCTGTAAGGATGAATTTATGCCCCGCCGATGAGTTAGGCGTTATTGTACCAACGAAGTCCAGACCCCACTGCTGAAATGGGGCCTCGGCCTGAATCGGCTGGAGGGGCATTGGCGCTTTTCGATTTCTGCCAGCAAACCTCTGGCATTTTTCGCACTTTTGACAGACCGCATGTGCATCTGTGAAGAGGGTGGGCCAGTAATAGCCTGCCCTGATTATCTTTAAGGTCGTGGGCCTTCCTGAATGGTGTCCTCCCGGCATCCCAGAATGGAATTCGCCGAGGACCTTTGGTTTGTCCGAATCTTTGACGCATCGCAATAGTACGCCATCAATATTTCTGAAAAATAGCCCCTCGGGGCGTAGAACGTACTTCAAGGCATTAAGCCTGAACCTCCTTCTTTGTGAGGCATTAAGATGATCCGGACATCTCCCTGTGTTGAAATACCACAAGAGATCATTTGTCCAGTCACTCTCTTCTGATAAGGAGTTGGAGAGGTTGATTTCTTCTACTGGATTTTCCCACTGGCAAGCAGAGACTTCGGCTGCAGCACTTCGGGCCAGTTCCTGACACAGAGCCCGACCTCGGACCAACTTCGTAGGCCGTACTTCTATGTCAAACTCCTGGATCTTGGTGATCCACCCCGCCCTCCTGTGACCCGGTTCTCCTTGGATGATGAAATTTCTGACGTCCGGGTGAATCACGAAGACAGTGGTCCGGCTCTGAGAGACGAAGTGCTTGAACTTTTGAAGGGACCTCATAACCGCATGGACTTGTCGCTCAATGAAATTATATCTCTCCTCATGCGGCTGTATCACTTGGCTCAGGAAGGCTATTGGTCTCTCTTCGCCATCGTCTCCCTTCTGCGTCAGTACTGCAGCATAGCTCTCGGGTTCCCCGACCGCATACAAGATGAAGTCTTTCGAATAGTCGGGGTTTATCAGCACAGGCGCCTGAGAGATTCTGGACTTGATTTCCTCAAAGGCTGTCTTCCTCTCTTCTGTCCAGAGAAAATCAGCATCCTTCTTCAGCAACTCAGCCATAGGCTTGATTACTTGGGCGAAGTCAGGGACAAACTTCCTTACGAAGTTAATCTGTCCGAAGAACGACTGCAGCCCTTTCTTGTTGACTGGGATGGGGAGACGAAGGAGAGCCTCTGCTCTATCGGGATCGACCGCCAGGCCCTTCTCAGAAATCACATGACCTAGCAATTTGCCCTCCTTTACGGCGAAGACTGATTTTTTAGGATTTATAGATATGCCGAACTCGCGGCACCTTTCAAATATTTGCCGCAGATGGGAGGTATGATCTTCTCTTCTGTGTGAAAACACAGTCATGTCATCCAAGTAGATGACAATAATCTTGTTGAGCAACTCCCTGAACGCCAGATCCATAGCTCTTTGAAATGTCGCCCCGGCATTGGACAGACCGAAGGGCATACGCTGATACGCGAACGTTCCCCATTTGGTGGTGAACGCCGTTTTGTGCTGATCTTCGTCTTTTACCCAGATCTGGTTATAGCCAGAGAAACCGTCTAATAAAGAGAATCTCTGAGCTCCCGCAACGATATGGAGGATTTGGTCAATCTGCGGGAGCGGGTAATGGTCCTTCAGCGAAGCCTGGTTGAGGTTACGAAAATCCACGCAAAGGCGGATGTCTCCATTCTTTTTCCTCACAGGAACCAGATTTGCGACCCAAGAAGAATGCTTGATGGGATAAATAATTTTTGCTTCCAGCATCTTCAAGAGCTCCGCTTTCATCATGGCTTCAATTTTCGGGTTCACTGCCCTCTGCTTCTGTCTGAAGGGCCTTACATTCTCCTCCAGCTCTATAGTGTGCTGGATCATTTCTCGGTCATAGCCCTTCAAGTCCTGGTAGCACCAGGCTACAATATCTGGAAATTCTTCGCATAGGGCCCGGATCTGCTCTAGTTCTTCGGAGGTGCAGTCTGTACCGACCTTGATTATTTTCTCAGGTCCCAACTCCATGTCCTGGTACTGCTTGGAGTCAACTTTGATCTTATGGGATATGGCCCTGTCATTCTGATCAAAGAGACTTTCTAATGTAATCAGTCCTTTTGGGACATGATTATTTTTCAGCTGTATCAACCCCTCGTACTGCTCGTCATCAGGGTCTCTACCTTCTATCGTACTAGCTTCATGAATTAGAAAAGTGACGATATCCTCGTCACAGTCGAACACCTGCCAGTGGGTGTCCTTGTCAGGCACAGAAGGCCTGTAAATAGTACGAACCGGCTTCGGCTTCTGCATAGTGTCATCAGCCGGGACGTACCTAGCTCCAACGGACGCCAGAATGTCCGCATGCTTGTTCTTCTCACGGGAGATGGCTTTAACATTCAAGGAGTCAAAAGACTCCATTAGATCCCAGACACGGTTGCGGTACGCCTTGAGGTAATGCTTTTTGGAAGCGCACTTGTTCGTAATCTGGTTGCACACCAGCTCTGAGTCGCCAAAGATCTGCAGATGTTTTATCCCGAGCCTCTCCGCCTTTCTCAAGCCTAAGCACAAGGCTTCGTATTCCGCCGCGTTGTTGGTGCAACTCCAAGCCAACCTATAACAGTAGTCTTTCTGGATGTCGGATGGTGAGACTAGGAGGACACCTGCCCCGGCGCCATTCTTGCATCTAGCGCCATCAAAGTACAACTTCCATAGCTTATCGGGGGTAGGTCCTGTGTCCTTTTTCGCCGTCTGGTCGAGTCTCTCAGGCTGAGCGACAGAATAGCATCCTAGCTCAGTCTCGATCATGGCATTAAAATCCAGCAAAGAGAACTCGTCCTCCACGCGTAGCTGGTCTATAACTTCCCCCACCAGGTCCACTTCTACCAGCTCTTCGGTCGCCAGGTTGACCATGTCATTCTGTTCTTCTCCAGGTATCTTCTCGACCAGAAAGGTGGAAGGCTTCTCGTTATAAATTTTTACCCTCCTTCCCTTGAAGGGGACCTCCATGTGTGAATAGTCCAGCGACAGATATCCGCCCAGCTTGGCTGTGAACTCCCTTGAGAGACACATACCAAAGTAGGGCTCTAAGTCCACAACCACGACCTCTTGGATTACCACAATGTCAAGTGCTTTATGTAGCCGGATGGGGATGTCTTTAATAACGCCGACTGTCTTCACAGGGGTACCATCCAGCTGTAGAACACCCTGGCTACTCCTTGTATACTCCATACCGATTTCTTCGCAGACAGCCCTTGGCATGACAGTCGTCGAAGCACCGGAGTCGACCATGCAGTTATGCACTATATGGCCTTCCATTCGTAGAGACAGATAAAAAGGTGGCGGCCTGTTCTTTCTGGTGGCGGAAGTGGTCAATGGCTGAGCTAACACAGCGGGTTGTGCTGGCTTTCCGTCCTTTACGTTTTTCAAGGATTCTTGCAACAGGTCCACCTGACCTGGGAGCTGAAGAGCATCATACATACTTATCTTTGTCGGGGTCTTCTTCAGCTCATCAACTATGTTGTACTTCGAGGTACTAGCCCCTTCCGCCTCCTTTGCTGGCTCGTACTTGGTGCGGTATTCTTGCGTGGCTTCGACCCTCTGTCTCTTTGTCAGCGACGGGTACCTCAGCTTCTCCTGAGCTTGTTCTTTTGTTTCAGCTAGAGGTTGGGTCGTCGGAGTCTTGACTGCCGGAGCTTTGGATACGGGTGCTTTGGGAGCCAGTGGCCTCTCTTTGGCAGTCGGAGGTAAAGACAATTTGTCAGAAGCTGCCACGACAGGCTGTGTCCTCTCCTTCCTAGTGTATACCTTCAATGGCTTGGCCGGGGTGGGATCAACCTCAATCGGCTTCTTCCCTTCCTTGGTCAAAAGGGACATAGGCTCTTCCCCGGGGACTGCATAATTACTTTCATCGTCCCTGATCATATATGCTTCGTCTTCAACAGCGCTGCCCGCAAGGGTCTGAATATAATGTTGGTGTAGTACGCAACTATCTTCGCCGTGAGGATCGTTGCAAGTGGAACACCAGTTCACACGGTCAGGAACGCCAGGCTGAGCATTGCCGGCAGCCTCTCTCGGCGGAGGCCTCTGAGCTTGAGTTGTTCGATCTCTTGTCAGCGCTGGAGGAGGGTATGGCCGTCTTGGAACGAACTCGCTCTGGGCCTGCTTCTTCTTGAGAATAGTCACGTCATTAGAAATGGTCTGGTATCCAGACGTAAGGGCCTGCAATTCTCGAAGAATTTGGGCCTGGATATCATTATCGACCGGCACGCGTCGAGCCGGCGGAGGCAATGCGGCTATCGGCGGGGCAGGCAAAGCGGGGTATTGAGGAGGAGCGGGGAGTGCTGGGTAATGATGAGGCTGCGGATTGGGATGATGTATCTGGGGTGGTTCGTACGGGTCAATTACTGGTGCGGGGTTCCATGGCTGATGAGAATATGGATTGGATGAGGATGGTGCCCCACTAGATGCAGGCGGGTACTGGGATTGAGGGAAGTCGGGATAAATCGGGGGCTGCATTTTGTGAGGAAGCCTGCCTATGGCAATCATATCTTGTTCTGCCTGTTGCGCGGCCTCATACAGTGCAGGGAAAGTCCTTACACGGGCCAACTTAATGACCAGGCAAATATCTGAGGGAAAGGCCCTCAAAAAGTAGTGGGCAGCTTGCCCCTCAGAAGGACGCAGCTCCGGTGGAACCCTCTACCAGGACCTCGCGAACCTCACGTTGAAGTCGGAGATTTCCTCTTGCGGGTGGCGCTGAATACTTTGGAATTGATGCAGCAAAGAGGAGGGATCAACGGACTCATTGAATCCTTTAACCAACCGCCCAGCCAACGCACCCCATCCCGTGATTGTTCTTTCTGGCAGAGACCTCCACCAGTAAAGGAGCTTTCCCCGTAGAGAGAGGGCTAATAGCCGGGTCTTGACACTTTCATCTGTAATGGAGTGAAGTGCTGCCAAGGCGAGGATATCTTGAATGTGTTCATAGGCAGTCTTCCCGGTGCCGTCATATGTGGGAATTGCTTTTAAGGCCGCAGGAGGAACAACTTCTTGTCCAGCTAGATCAAGAGGTCCCGTAGAATCGACGGCAGGGAAGAGGTCATCGTCATTCTGCTGATTTGGTGCCGCCATATCTTCTTCTTCCTCTTCTTCTTCAAGCTGGTCAGTGGTGTATTCAGTATCGGCACTGTCTGAGGTCGTAGGCTGGTCTTCAAGTTCGGCTTCTTCAACCTCCTCTATCTCCTCCACTTCAGCTTCAGATTCGTGCTCGAACCCGTCGTCTTGGTGAGCTCGATAGTCGGCCAGCCTTGGTCGCTCTCCAGCAGCGTTGATATCAATTTCGTAAAAATCAGGCTGTTGTCCCGAATTCTTAACTCTCCATCTCGTTGTATGCATGAAGGCTTCTTCGGTACAGGACCAGTCTTGCAGGCTCAAAGATATTCGGGTTCAGCAGAGTCGCCAGGTGTTCAGATTTTAACAGCAATGAAGCGAACACCAATGCTTCAATTCTATTTTGGGGTAGGAAACTTTCGTGTCCCACCGGGCGTGCCAGAGAAACTGTTGGTTACGAATCTGCCACTAGGATAGGATTTTAGTGTAATGCGCCCTAGATTCGCCCAACAGATTGAAAGGCCGGAAGGAAGGAAAGCCTTCCGTGCCAATCTCCGGAGAAGGCCGGCTCCTTTGCTTTCTCAGTTGGGGTTTTCAGCTCAGAGTGCAGGAAAGAAATTACAAATTACGGAAAGAAAGACAAATATGTTTTAATTCGGGTGGGAAGATAAGCAGCACGGTAACTAACCAATCACCACTACTAACAACAATCAAACATAAAACATGTTGCAGAAACTATCAATGCGATTTCATCCTATGTATCCTCTACTTTCATATTCCAGATATACTTAGCTATCAATACCGATATCCAGAAATGCAGAATAACAGTAATCAATAACATAAGCAACATGAGGCAGAAATATTTGGCAAAGGCAGCATACAAGACAAAAAACAATTAATAGAGCCAAGTATATTTTGTATTCAAATGCAAACGCACAGCTACAACAATTTCCTAGCAGTATATCTCCCTTCCCCCCTTTTACAATGAAACGGAACTGCTATTTATAATGCCATGTCCCCCTGATTACAATTTTGAGCACAGGATCCCAGACCTGGCAAAAGCTGACAAAAGCTGACAAAACTTGTGAGCGTGGAATGTACTTGCAGCAATGTCCAATTGGAGACGTAGCAGCTTCGTGACAATCGGTAGGTGAGGAGTAGAGTCTTTATCAATGGTGGCAGACGTAGTACATTCTGTTAATTCACGCCCGCCCACCTTGGCGCACTTCCTGTCACATCCCGACTCCTTTCCCGAAACCAACCGCCTGTCAAGTCCTGGGGCCACCGATGAAAAGGGAAACATCTTCACGCTCGGGCCTACTTGTCCTTTTCATTTTGCCCGATGGCGCACAAAAATGGACGTGCAACCGGACGGGGGGAGCGCACTCGGACGACCCTTCAAAACTTGGTGAATCCTGGCTACCTTCCACTCGGGGGCGCACAAACAGCCGAGCGCCGCCCGATTTCGGCCCGAAGTCGGGCGGCGTAATACTTAGACAAAATGGGGCCATCCTTCCTTCTTTGGCCGCCCGGGTGCGCATCTTTTTTGGGGCGCCGCCCGACTTCGGCCCGAAGTCGGGCGGGCCAACACTTAGACGATTTTGGGCCGCGTTGCTCCTTCGCCGCGGTGCGCGCGATTTCGGGCGCCGCCCGACTTCGCCCGAGTCGGCGGTCCCACCTAGACGTTTTGGCGTCCTTGCTCCTGCCGCCCGGGTGCGCGCCGACCGCCTGGCGCCGTCCGACTTCGGCCCGGAGTCGGGCGGTCCAGGACTTAACAAAATTTGGGCCTCTCTGACGCTTCCGCCCGGGTGCGGCAAAAATGGTGAGCGCCGCCCGCTGCGCAGTCGGACGGCCTCCATACTTAGAAATTTTTTCGGGCAACTTGCCCATTTGCAGAAAACAATGAAAACCATGAAAGTGCAAGACGAAGAATCAGGGAATAGATAGCTGGGGAGAAGAAAAAAAAAAGAAGAAAGGGAAAGAAGGAGGAGGGGAGGCAGAACAACAAATTTTCAATATTTTCAGGAATAAGGCACCCCGTGCAAAATGTGGCAACAGGTCCCTGATGGCCTTCGGCTAACCTTTGAGCAAGCAACATTTTATTTCCTCAGAGCTTTCAATTCAGACATCAGTATGAACATCCGGTACTCTGGTATCAATACCTTCCCGAATTTGTATACACAGGTGCAAAAGGCAGAGGCCAACTTGATCGCCATTGGCAAACTCCCGCCAAAGCCAACAATGCTAATCTTCCCTGACTTGCCTTAGTACCAGTTCCCCAATATGGCCGCTCAGTCCCCTCCCACACCTTCCATGTACCCAATTCCATCATGGAATCCGAGCCATGCGCCTTCTTTTCGCAGTTTCCCACTTCCACAGCTCCACAACTTCCTCCACCTCCGCAATATCCGGCATTGCCCCCACCCATGGCACCACTGCCGTTACCGGCTCCCGTGAGCGTTGACCCGCAGGCGAAGCTTTTGCAAGAGGTACAGTCTATCAACTCTGCTGTAAGAACGATGTCAAATGAGATAGCTGTCCTCAAGAAGAAGCAAGCTCAACAAGAATTCCGCCAAGGAGATTTCCTCCTCCGGCGATCACAAGAGATCAAGCAGCTCCGGCTGTTAGGACCCTCGGGAGGAATGCAGCCATTCTAAACAGTGAAGAGCCTAGCACATCAGACCAAGTGTACTGGTGCTCCACTTGCAATGACCTGCACGGAGAAGACACTTGTATGGTCCACCTAAATTACAATTAGACATTGGCTGGCAGCATCCCAAGTGAGCTGGTCAACATGATTAGAGAGGCAGACCGTAACCTCATGATCCCCGCAAACGATCAAGTCTCACTTCTTACCAGAACTAGAAAAAAACCTATCGAGGTGGACGCGGCCCAGATGGAGCCTCTGAAGGTGTACACTCACCGTGAGAAAGTGCAACCGCCAGCAAAAGCTCCAGATAAAGCTCCCTTACCCCCGCCGGTGAAAGAGAAACCCCTGCCGAAGAAAGCTCCAATACTGCAACCTCAGGGTGAAACCAGAGAGCAGGCCAGGGAGAAGCTTAAGTACCCATCACTGACGAAACGGCAGAGGGTCGAAGTTACGCAACAGTACCGCACTAAGTACGAAGCTGCGAAAGAGCCAGAAGTGCCCACTGCGTCGGCTTACAACATAGTTGAGGAGTTGAAGAAGACTCCTGCCAAGGTTAGTCTCTATCATAGTTGAATAAATCGGAATCGGGTAGTAAATCGGCTAGTTTAAAAATCGGCAAAGAATCGGAATCGACAAAAAATGGGGAAAAATCGGCATTTTTTATTGAAAAACCGAAGAAAATGCAGATTTTCATTGAAAAAAAGCTTTTTTCATGCATATCAGAATTTTTAGGGAAAAAATCGGTAAAATCGGGAAAAAATCGGCTAGCCTGTGAATCGGGAAAAAAATCGGCAAAATCGGGATTTTTTGCATATTTTCTCAACTATGGTCTCTATGATGCCCTGCAACTCCCTGGAAAGGTTGACTTGTTACAGGAATCATTAAAATATACCAAAGGAGGAAAGCCGACCCAGCCTATGCTAGCTCAAACTCTGGTCGCTTCAGCCATAGGAAAGAACAGGCCACCGCCGTTCTATTTGTCTCTTCGGATGGAAGGGTGGGTCGTGCAAAATTGCATGATTGATTCTGGTGCAGTGACCACGGATTACTTCACCCGGTGGGTTGAGGCAGTCCCGACCAAGCAGGCTACCTAAGAAGTAGTCATTTCCTTTTTGGAGGGATTGATAACTCACTTCGGTGTTCCAGATGCGATCGTGATAGATAATGGCCCTTCCTTCATAGGTGCCAAACTCAGCGAGTTTGCCAGCAAGTATGGGATTTATCTGAAGGCCTCTTCCAACTACTACCCGCAGGGGAATGGCCTGGCAGAGTCTACTAACAAGAACTTGCTAAAAATTCTAAAGAGGACCCTGGAGAGCAACAAGCGGACATGGCATCTGCTTTTGGACCAGGCACTATGGGCGGATCGCACTTCCATTAAGAAGTCCATTAAAACGTCACCGTATTCATTGGTATACGGGAAAGAGGCAGTTCTGCCTACCCATGTCGAGATGCCGACACTCTGGATGCTGGATGCCGAAAGGGAAGACCTGGACCCCATGGATGCCAGGTTGGCCCAATTGCTGCAACTGGAGGAAGACAGGGAGAAAGCTTATGAAGCTTTCATGAAGTATACCGAGACCACTAAGAACTGGTTTGAAAAAAGAGCCACCGCCCGTGCCTTCCAGGTTGGAGACCTAGTGCTGAAGTGGGATGCATGGAAAGCGAAACCGGGGAATCATGACAAATTTGATGCCTTCTGGGAAGGCCCGTTCCAGATTTCCCGTGTCAACCAGGCGAACTCCTTCATTCTGCAGGACATGGTGGGTCGTACTTTGCCCATACTTGTCAACGACCTTCACCTGAAGGTCTACCACCAGTGAGAAGCATCAAAAAGTTTTGCCCATGTACATAAGTTTATTTTTGCTGTTGTGTTCATTTTCGAATGTATATAAGTTTTCTGCTTTAAGTGTGAAGTTTTTTGGTGCGCCCTGCGCTCTTCTCTTTGCCCGGTCTCCCGACGGCCCATCCCGGACCTAAGTACAGTTGATGCTCATGGTAAAACAGTGGGGAAGGCGTCAGTTATTTCCCACCAAAAGAAAGCATTTTTTAATGAAGTTGTTGAGCAGAGCTCGGTTTTGCTAAAATTTTTGAGCGAAGTCAGGGTTCGGCCTCCTTGCGAGTGAAACCTAAGCTTCTCCAGAGCAAGAGCAAAGGACTCCACCCAAAAAAAAAATAAAAACAATCATCTTTCGGGCGTCAATAAAGGTTGAGGGTCACTTCACCAACAGTCGAAGAAGAGGTTTGCTAAAACTCCCCCCGAAGATGCGCTTCGCTCTTCTAAGGGGCAAAAAGGGGGTATCACCCATTCCCGAGGCGAGGACGAGGTTCGGCTAAGTTTTGGAGCAAAAACGGGGTTGCGCCATATTTGAAGAAAAGCTCAGGATTGGAGGTTCACGCGGCACGCTCCGGAGAGGAATAAAAAGGGATCCCTTCGCCCTTATGAAAATTTCTATCTTTTGGGCCTCGAAAAAAGCTAAGGTTCGCTTGACCAACACCCGAAAATCAGATTCACTGAAACTTTGCCCGAAAAATGAGCTTCGCTCGTTGTAGGGGCGAAAGGGAGGTTGTCATTCACTTTCAAAAGCAGCTGAGCTTCGCCCAGTTCTAAGGCCAAGGCAAGGTTCAGACAGGATTCCAAGCGAAGACGCGAGTCGCGAAGGGTGAAGCGAAAAGCTGGTTTGATGAATTAGTCGCGGGTGTATTTTGAGAGATGGGTCAACTCCGAAAAGGAGAGTGTGAAGCTACACTTCGGGCGCCTTGATCCCCGAAGCGAGGTTTCGCTCGAATTTTGAGCGAACTACCTCCCCCATGAACCGTCGGGCGCAATGAGCATTGGGATGCGCGAAAAAATGGCGGCGCCTATTTAAACCCCCAAGGCACACGTTTTAAATGAAGTTGACAGTGCGCATCCCAAAGCAGGTGGTTAGGGTAAAAGGCAGCGCCTCGGGATCGAAAAACGAAGGATTCATGTTTCCAAGGAGGATTGTGCACCCACGGAAGCTTCCAACCTCAAGAGAAGTGCACGGCCACCAATGGAGAATGCTTGTTTCCACCCACTTCCAGCTTCGGGCATTTACTCCAAGCATGCGCCATTAATGGAGTGGTTCGCGCCCAGGGCCATAAAAGGGATAGCGCTCCAAATCGCTCGATCATTTGACTTCCTAAAATTTACACTGCGCTGTGCTAGAGGACCTTATAGTAACTGACAGTGCACCTATGTGTCTCCACAATTCACAATGGGCAAGAAGGATACTGAGAAGAATACAAAGGCGCCCAGGGGTAGAAATTCAGAGAAACTAGAGGGCGATAATAAGCGCATAACAGACGGTGAGCAGAAGAAGAAAGAGAAAAAAGAAGGAAGATAAAAAGCAAAAAGAAAAGAAGCAGAGGCCGGAGAGTGCAGAAGAGCAGCCAGGAGAAGAATCGGAGGAAGAGGAAATTCTCCCACCCATTGATAAATTGGGAAAAATGAGAGATGGTGTCCTCTCCAAGAGCATCGAACAATTGCGACAGACTATTGACGAGAGGTTGGCGAAGGTTTCCTCCGAAAGCAAGAGGACTGTGGCATACTACTCCAACCTGTATTGGTTTCTATGCACTCCCGTACACAACTGCCCAAAACTGGTGTGTGTCATCGCCAGGTACTATAACCCAATGACCAGACAAGTACGGGATAACAAAGGGAATGTCCTGTTCTCAATTTTTTCTGACAACGTCCAGAACTCCTTTGCTCCCGGGCAACTGCCGCACACAGATTACACCATAAAAACTATTAACGCCGGTGAGCAGACCAGCAGGTACCAGCCTACTCCAAAGATGTGGTTGTTCATGGAGTCCCAGCTGAGAAAGCAACTACCATCCAACAAGTGGCAAAAAATACCCATGTATCTTAGACATTTCAGAGACCCGGACATCTACTCGATGCTAGCATGGGTGCTTGGGCTCTCAACTGATGCAGCAGTATACCCGTACTAGGTTGTCCTTGCAGAGTGCATCTCTCACGAGGAATTCTACGCTCCCGACACCATGGGGCCGAGGACGAAGCCCGTGTTCTTCGACTGGGCAGACTGGGTGGCGCGCAACCTACATACTCTGTTGATAGACCTGAGGAAAGGAAACGAACTGTCTTCCAGTCCCTGTTCATTCTTGGCCTGGTTGTTTTTCTATCATATGCATAGTAAATTCACCTTTATCCCCATCAATTGCACCGACAAGGAGGGGAGAATGCTGCCAGTGTATCAGTGGACTCCAATTCTGTCGAAGGAGTCTTACTACGTTTTCAATCAAGCGTTCCTTGGCCCTGCCCTGGAACTTATCTGTGGTCCTTGTCCCTGCGTTCCCTGGGAAATGAGTGAGGATATGGTGCAACGCAATATGGGTGACACTTTCCAGCTTACATAGGGCTTTGTCATCAAAATCTTTGGGTTTACTGGTAAACCCTTTCTGCTACCATACTACACCACGGAGTATCTGTTTGCTCTAGAGATCACTCGGCAAAGTGACTATGCGGATGAGGCCTACGGCCATGGGAGGAAATGGGAGCACACATGTGATTTCCCTTTCAAATGGGGCGACATTGAAGTCAATACCACCGGGCAGAACGAGTTCCTCGCGGCAACACTTACAGACTTTGGCTTGATCGAACTCCCCCAGCGGTGGAAGTACGACCCCTTGGACTTGTTTGGAAACTTCATTGGGGCCGCCCGAAGATCATGGAACAGCGCAACAACCCATCCGGACGTGACCTCGAATGGCATATCGAAAGGATGCAGTCTCTCCCACCATGGCATGACTTTTACCACATAGAGGCGGAATACAACCCATTGCAGAACCCAACGCACGATCCTAACTCCAAGTTCTTCAGAAATATGGAGAGCAGATTGAAGGGTTTGGGTTGGTCCGAAGAAAAGATTGCGAACTGGTGGGTCATGAGGGTCCACCACAGGAAGGAAACATCTGATAAAACCCTCGTGGTTGACAACCAATTTTCCGTGCTCTTTGACGAAAACTGTGACATGTGGCATCTAGTCCTGTTCATGAACCTCTTACCTCGAAGCACCCAGAGCTCCGAAAAATTAGAGAAGCTATTAGAGCAATAGAAGCAGCCGCTCGAGCAGGGTGTAGGATCCATCCATACGGTTGAGGAAAACATGCAGCAGTCAGCTAAGGAATAGGACAGACCATTGAAAAGACCAGTTGACGAAGCACAGGTGCCACCTCCTAATGCAAAAAATCCTGGGATCGTAATAACTCGCTCTTCCACCAAGAGCCACGTTGTAGCCTAGCTTTGAGCTAGGGCGCGGGCCAGCAAGAGGTGACAAGTTCGATTCACGACGGCTGCAAAATTAAGGGCAAAATTTTTTAATTAAATTTATCCTAAAGTCTAAGGTATGCGCTCCATTCGCTTGCATTAGGGAGTCATAAGGTTAAATTTTTTGTTTTATCTTTTGAAGTCAAAAGGACAACGTGAAATTTAAATTCAGGTTTCTGGCTATGACATGTGCATGAGATAGAGTTGATATTATGATTTACACCTTGAAAGTTTGAGTGCATTAAAAATCATTTTAATTCAAGTAGGAGGTATAAGGTGTATGTGGTAATTTTAAATTTGTAATTTGTGCCTTGTAATGGTAATTGCATTGAAAATTATTTTATGAAAGTAGGAGGCATGAGGTGTATGTGGTTGATTTAAATAAAAGTAAATTGTACCTTGGGTTGTTAAATACTATAAGAAATATTGTGGTGTGTTGAGAATTAATTCTTGTAAAAGGAGTTATAAGGTGTTATTGTGGTTCAATTTTTTATTGTAATTTTTGTGGTGGAAAAGAAATTGGAGAGGCTTTTGATGCTTTATATTTTGAGAACAAAAGGAGAGTCATAGAGCATTATTTTCAGATTCTATTGAGCACATTTTTGAAGAAAAATTTAATGTGGATGATTTGAAAGAGAGAGCTATTAACCAGTTTTTGAAGTGGCACTTTGAAAGGGAAATTCTTTTGAGACAGGTTTTGAGGGCACAACTTCATCAAAGCAAATTAAGAGGTATGGTGACATTATTCCTTCCTTAAGGTGTTTGGTTGGGCAAATATTTTGATGTCATAAAGAGGAGATATAAGGATTAGGTTCATGTGCATTGTTGGAAATATATGTGTTAGGGTTTGAGAACAAATTTGTGCATCATTGTTGAAAGAAATTGGAAACACTTGTGCTAGAATTTGAAGAGCAAGTTTTGTGCATAATACTTGAGTGATATTGGAAAGAACATATTGTGAAATTATATTGCATATCATTTTCTATGTGTTCTTGAACAAGAAATCTGGGTAGAATATGTCTGAAGTGCTTTTATCAAAGCAAGTGTTATGAGCAGTGTTGAGCATGTGTTAGAGCAGAGTTGAGCAGAGACAGTGAGCAGATTAGAGCAGGATTGTGAGTTGTTTGAGTAGGCCTTTTGATAAGGCTTGTGAGCAGTTCTAAGCAGGGTGTGTGAGCAGGCTTGAGGTAGACTTGTGCAGGATTTGTGAGCAGGTTTGAGGCAGACGTGTGAGCAGGTGTGAAACAGATCAGTACAGGGAGTTGAGCAGATTTAATCAGAGTTGTGAGAAAATTTGATCAGAGTTGAGCAGAGTTGAGAGCAGGCTTTAGATCTAACCAGCGCAAAGGGGATAGAGGTCTCCTATGGATAGAGGTCCACAAACTAGTGTAGTGAGGACAAAGGTCTCCTGTGGTTAGAGGTCCACAAACGAGAGCAGTGGGGACAGAGGTATCCTGTGGTCAGAGATCCACAAACTTGAGCATAGGGGATTGGAGTCTGCTTTGGGTGGGTATCCATAAAAATTGTAATAGGGAATTGGTTCCCAAGAGATTTGTAGAGAAAATTTATAAAAAATATTTTCTCCGTGGACGTAGCCCACATTGGGTGAACCACGTTAAATCTGTCTCTCATGTGTGTGATGATTTGTGCATTATTTAATGCCTTGATATTATTGTTGTTATCATTTGGATTGAAAACTGAAAAGTTTTATCTTATATTGTTCACCCCTCCTCTCAGTATAAGCTTGTGTTCTTCATGTTGGTGCGAAATTTGGGTCAAATAGCCTTCTACCTGGCTCTTGTGAGCCTCCACTTTGCGACCTCCTTCGCAAATAAACGAGATGTGGTTCTGGTCTTCCTCCCCATGAACCGATGCGTGGTTGTTGCGGTACAAAGTCTCCTACTTCTGTATCCACCAGCCAACTCCTCTCTGCTGGTTTGGGTTTTACCATCCAATCCTTATTTTTAATAACAGGTACTTCCTCTGCTATTTGCTCTTCATCTTTTGCTATCACCAACAACGTCTCTACTCTCAAATTCTCATCTTACATGAGATTCCACACTCTTTCCACTTCAGGTTGTGAAACTTCGTCTTCGTTGTGTGTTCTTTGGTTTGCCAGTCGTGCGCTTCTTCTTGGTTGTCTTGGACTCCTTCCTCTTCTACCTTGTGACCTGCGATGTGTCATTCACCTCTTTGCCTTATCACATGTACTTCTTGACCCAAAGTTTGTTTTAGGCAACGATGCCAAATGTAGACAAGGGTAAGTGCTTTCCTGAGATGAGGGAATGACAAGAAGCTAGGAGGGAGTGATAAACCTGGTTACACAAGTCATCATGCTCTATGGTTATGGATAAACAAGTCCTGGCAAATGTCTAGAATTAGAGACGTCCGAGCATGCTAGTAGACGTCTATACAGATAGACATCTTAGGTAGACAGACTAGACGTCTAGATGGATATACGTATAGGACAGATGGACTAGATGTCTGGACGGGTAGACGTCTAGGACTGACAGACTAGACATCTATGCAGGTAGACGTCTAGGACAGACAAACTAGATATCTGAATGGGTAGATGTCTAGGGCACTCGGTTAGACGTCTATGGGGGTAGACATCTAGTTAGGATGGTTGTATATGTCTAGGGGTGGACGTCTAAGATGAACACAGTAGACATCTAGGAAGACATCTACGTCGGACAACAAGATGTCTAGGATGAGACATCTAGACGTCTGGGATAGGTCTGTTGATGAGGTCATATGGGTAGACTGGAATATACGACATATGGTTTGCACAGGTCTAGACGTCGACAACTAGAGTGTTCATCTTCAATCCTGAATGCTCCTTAATGCTTCTTGCAACAACAAAACAACACACAACAATACTCCTCGTACCAAGTTACGATCAATACCTGCAACACAACACTATAACACAAATGCAATCACATACAACACACATTCTAGAACAATGGTTGCTACACAATAGATTTGCATTATAGACAAGTATGGATAGATTAAAAAATGAAATAGGGGGCGTTTATAGGTAAGCCCAGGTAGTTACTGCAACTAACCCGTCTCAACCGTCCCAACCGCCTATTATTTAATCATTTGTAACAATTTCTTTAGACATCTAACACAGCCAACGACGTCTAACTACTCTAGACGTTTAACTAATTAGTACGTCTTAACACAAAGACGGCTGCGTTTGTCCTTTCGTGCAGATTAACTAATCAAGTCGTATTCATTGGATCGGCTGATTTTACTTTGCAAACTTGACTTTTAAATGGTTCATACATTACCAAAATTGCTATACATAGTCAAAATTGTGATTCTCCATAGGACCTTTATGCCAGACAGTTCGAAAAGTTATTTCTGCTTTTAACTGTTGTCTACAGGCAATACCCAGGTGATTGTATATGATACACCTTGAATGGTGAGGCTTGGGTGTACCCAAAGAGGTGGAGCTTTTGGGAAGTCCTAAGCAGTGAGGCTTGGACATAATTCCTAGCGGTGAGGTCTAGGAAACATTCACAAGATAATATAGTGGTGGCACCTTGAACCAAGAGGATTGGGTGACCATGCTTATTATCAAGTGAATAGTAATAACCTTAGTTAGTCCGCGGAGGTGTGGTAACTAAGCACTAAAACGTTATACCTAGTTAATCCTACATAGATGTACATATGTAGAGTAAGGGAATGGGCATCCCCCTTTAAATGTTATGGGTCTTATAAGAAAATCCTTAAACCCTAGTCAAGTCATCTTATATCGGTGAGGGTGTAGAAAAAGTGGGGGGGCCACTAATGGCATCCTTTCTAAATGGTGAGATTTTAGAAAGGTGAACCCCAAAAGTACAGGATGTTGGCCACTCCTGTCCACTAGAATGTCGTCTGCAACGATAAGAGCTCAAAATGTGGTTATGCCTTATGATACTAAAAAATATTGGGACTTCTTTTATGAGTTCTCCCCCCCCAAAAAAAAGAAAAAAATCTCTCCCCGTTGGGTTGAGTTGGTGGGTTGTTATATATTATATGCATATGAGCGCATTACATGTATGCAAGTAATTTTGTATGTACATAATATATAGTTTGTGCATATGTTACTTGCTACGCATGAGAGTGTGTAACGTAAGTTTGTATGTAAAAGTAAGGGGTTGATTTTTGTTTATATGTACAAGTCCAAGCAGGTAGCTAAGAAATTACACGACTACCTTCCACTCACTCGGTTGTATATATACATCCTTTAGTTCCATATTTGGGATCATATCCTTCATAACATATCATTGATTGTGCAGTGATGTTCTTGTTTCTTACATTGTTTTGTACATTGTTGATGATGTAATTGTAGAAATGAAATTTAACATGCTTACACACAAGTCCATTTCTACTTAAATAATTCTACAAATCTGTTGTCATAGCAATAACAATGCACAAAACAACGATAACAGCAATAGCAACAGCAACACCACTGGCAGATAAAAAATAAATACAAACAATTTTATATTAACAATGGCATATTTAATACAACATTACAATCTGCAGTCTACAAACCCTATGTAGAATACCCTTCATGGCTGCATCCATAACTTGACTGCATTATACCCTATGCAGATATGCAACAACATTCTCTACTTACGTACATATGCCTATTCAACAACCTGGCAATATCGATGCTCCAACATCCCCCTGAATGAATGAGGGGAGGGCTTATTTATACAACAAAAAGTAGTTACCCTCCAACTACCTGACACCTCATCATTCCCTCAATTACATTTCATATGCATTTAATCTTGCATTTACATGATATTTCCCACTATAGGAAAAACTAGCTTATGTTATGATTTTGTCGACATAAATGACTTAGCATTACATTATTACGTAAAATATTACATTGCCACTTTATAACATTATTAAACATATGTATGCATTCATCAAACACTTTGCGTACAATTACAAAATAACACAGAATACCAAAACTGGTTACTAAATTCAGACACATCAATTTCCCTGTCTACATCTATCCCCTCCTCTAAACTGGTCGACATCCTTGATGACACAAGCTAAACACTGGGAATAGAAGTATTGAACAATGCAACAGAAGCTCTTGTCACGCTCCTTTCATGTCTCCTGTTCCATACATATTTTGCAATAGACTTCACTTTAGGTTGCTTCTCATAACACCTTGTTCTCGGATTGTGTAATTCACTGGCTGCAATCAGGTGGAACAACAACATGATTAGCATGATCATTATGCTCCAATTAGGCACTTCACTTTTTGCAATTAGCCATATCATCAGCGTGAGCAACGCCATCAACATCATGAACATGATGGGCAATGCCCGTCACCACCTGTAATGAGCCGAAATAGAAAAATAGAAACACAAAACACGATTCTTGCAATATTTGAGCAAATGAAATATTTTTGTGAATTTTTATTATTTTTCTTCAAAGACCCAAAACTGGAATTACAATAATAATGACTAGATCCACCATGCAAATACTTATAAAATTTGTAATAGACTCACAACCACAATTCTGATTATTATTCCTCACAAAATTACAATCAAACAAGCCAAATATGGGACGTTGGAACCTGGCACACTGAATTGCTTCAAATTAACATCCAAAATCTGCTGAAGATGCATGCACAATGGGATGCTGCCAAACTGGGGTCTTAGAAACCCTTTTTCAACACAAAATATATGCTTGAGAATGCTGCCAGATGGGACGTGTGGCTATTGATGATTTACTCTGCCCAAATAACGCTCAGAATGCTGATAAATAACCTCCAATATGGGACGTCTCCTTTTCTAGACTGAAATTCTGCAATTCAACCTTGAAATCTGCCAGTGAATACCTTCAACTCTGCTATGAAATACCTCAAGGATGGTATGTGGCCTCTCTAGGCTGGTTTATAACCCTCAATATGTATAAAATCTGCCCCAATGCTGGATGTTGCAATCACAAGACTTACAAACACTGAATAACCCACAAACAATGCAATATAACTGCTTACAATGCTGAATAGATTCTCCTAAAACTTCCACGGTATCACCAAACCCTCAAGAAGAGGGAACTCCTCCTAGATAGAGAATTAGATCTGAATAATACTGGAAGCCCTCTGAAGCACAAAAGGTAAACCCTGGATGGATTTACTCCTCAACCACAATAGTTGAGCACCTCCCAACTACTGGATTGGAATCCCCTGCAAACTTTGAGCACCTCTCGAAAGCCACAGAAGAAGAGAAGGGTTTTGCCCTCACTCAATTTTCATAAAACATCAAAACATAATGAGAAATATGAGCGCTCATGTATATATAAGCCTCATGTTATAATCCTTCGTTGAGTTGGGCCCACATTTAAGTTGCATATATAAAATGTATTTTAATAATAATAATTATTATTTTCTCTCACACCACACATAATAATAATAATAAAAATAATTATTTCTCTCACACCACACATGATATAATAATATTTACCAAAAATATTTACATGACCCTATTTCTCCAAAAAGGGTCATGACAAATCTCCCCCTCTCACATTGCTTGTCCTCAAGCAATATGAGCATAACCTCAACATTTCCAAACTGATCCAAATCATAACCAACTGTAATTCCAGGGTCCCAAATCAGTCTCCAAGCAATTTTGATGAAAAACCTACCATGCCCAAACTGTACTTTCTTCCCATTAATGTTTAGGATGATCAAAGTAGCTAATGTTTTAACCCATGGAAGGTCAAAGCAAGTACCAATCAGGATTAGATCTGAACTTCTCATGGAGGAAGGGCTGGTTGGTTGTTCAAAACCAATCATAATTGTTGTCCAAAGATTCCCAAGGGTCTCTAAAGTGTCATTCACAGCCATCAAAACAGTCTCAAAAGAACCAACAACAATCCAAGCAATGTCCCTTTCTTCCTCATACTGAATGACAGTCCACTCACCATCCATTACAATCCATGACAAGGTAGAAACAACTTTCAAAACATCACTAGGAAAGACTATAATAGTCCTTTCACCCACAGCAGTCAATATATCAGCATATGCAGCCCAACAAATGGCAAAAGAAGCAATCCCCATAGTGTGAACAACATCCAATGATGTGCTAATTGCAAGGGTTGTTATGGTTGCTTTCATAGCTCCCCAATGATTTGCTAAAAATACTTTGCTGTTGTTCCACCAAAAACTGTCAACAAGTTGGTTGTAAAGTGTTGGCCTGATCTTAATCTTTGGCTTTGGAAAGACACCTGCAAGCATGCAAACATTAGCGAAACAAAAACATATCAGATATGAATTTTCTTCCCCAACAGTGTTTGTTGGCTGTTCCAACCTCCCAAATGCACCCAAACTCAGATATCCTCCATCCTCCATGGCTGTACAATGAAATAATTTGGCAAACCCAACAGTACAAAAGGAGCTTAAGGGATAAGATGAATCAACAAAATTTGACATTCTAATCATATCATCAACATCCCCATTTATGGTAGTATTATCTCTTTTCAACATTCCACAACCATGATCAACATCAATAGTACCATCGAAAGCAAACATCTCAGCCCAAGTTTGACAGTCCTGTATACATACTTCAGTCATTGTTTGATCGCCTATATCAGAAGTAAAAGAACAATCTACTAACCAAGTGTTGCTATGCTCAAATGTCTCCTCACACCCAACATTCCTATGCTTATATTGTAGTTCTAACCACCACCAAACTTCCCTTTTATACTGCTGTCCTATTAACCTTACAATCTCATCAAAACTGTCTACACAATTTAATCCATCAGCATCCAGATAATTAAGAACCAAATTGTTACCTCCATTTGCTGAGTTTTGGGCAGCTTCTATCATGGTACCATACTTGCTTTTGAAGTAATCTGCGTATGTAGAAAGTTCTTTTTCTCTACCTCCATTTGCGGAAAAAGAGCTTCTTGAGTTTGAATCCTTTGAGACATGTGACATACAATAAACTTGTCTGTTGTGTATGGTTATTACAATTGAATTTTGTAACAAGCCTAGAGGAAAATGTCCACTAGGTGTTCTTTGAATACCCCTTTCAGATGGTGAGAAAATTTGAAATACAACCGTAGTGATGCATGTCCAATTTATCATGGTTGACTTTAATGCTTCAGGTATACCAGTGGTTTTCATTGGCAACAACAGGTACATGATATGTGAATTTGATATTGAAACTGGGTGATCTAAATCAAGTAAATTGACTATGCTGTCCAAAATTCTATCTCTCAAAATACTGAATATAATTTCTTGAAATTTCCTTGCAATCTCAACCTGATTGTTATCCAATTTGTAAATGCCATCTGCTCTAATTTGGACTGTAACAACACCAGTATCCATTTCCAAACACTGTCTCATGTTAACCACACTTGGAGGAATAGCATGACAAACAAGGGGTACCACATTTCTAGGTTTTGGATACAATCCAAAATTGCTTTCTTCAATTTCATGTTGATCTTCTTCATATACTTGTTCCTCTTCTTCAACAGGCAAAAGATTATCTGTCAAAGCTCTAGCTGCATGAGGTTCCTTGCAAGCTTTAAGACAGACTAACTTCCTCAATAAAGAAACATTTCCATGAGCCTTCACATGTAAGACAAGAGATTTCATCAGGAGCTCTAGGATGCAGATGCCATCTTCATTTTTTATACGGAAATAAGACCTTGGTTTGTAATACCTATCCTTTGGCGGTTGAGAGCAATAATAGTAGATTAATGGCAAAGAAGAATTTAATGTGACAATCGCTCCTATAGATTCCACACAATACATATCTTCTTGCTGTAGGTCTTCTCTGTAAGAATTTGAAGAAACAAGATCTTTGTTCAAGGCACACTCTCTTATTATTTCTCCCCCAGCAATGACCTTCTCAAGTCGTCTTTTTTCCAACTCATCTCCTCTTCTTGTGAGTATAAGATAGTCAGAACCTTGCATTTGCCCACACCCACAAGATTGTATATAATTCCGCAGTGTTACTGGCATATCAAAACAAATAATTAAATAGCATCCAGGGACATCTAAACCTTCTTCTAGAACATTAGTAGCAACAATTCCTGTTACCATTCCTTCACGAAATTGATGAATGATTTGGTCCTATTGATGACGTGTTTGACTATTTTTCCCTGAGGCAGATGCAGCCAAATAATTAAAGTGCAAATATGAGAAGCAATCCATATGTCCTGAAAACATAGCAGTTATCACCCTCTCAACAAATATAATGCACCTCATCTGTCCAACATGCCTAGCAAATTCAAGAAAATTAACCATGCATGAACAACTACAAGTGGAAAAAATAGCAGTAAACAGTATAAATTCAGATTCGATGTGAATCACAGCCTCTAGAGATCCAAAAACAGTTTTATGCACCACAACAACAGTCTTTTTTTTTGTTGTAAGGACTGCTCCTGTTTTGCATTGAAGAATGGGTTCAAGGAACATCTGAAATGCTGTCCCCTTTGTTGCTAACCAAGTTGTCAATATTTTGCCTTCAATACTGTCTTCAACTGCTATCCAAGATGTCTCCAACTGTGCATTATCAACCTCTTCCTTAATCAGTCCTTCATCATAAACTCTAAACAGTGCTGATTTAGGTAAGATTGTTGAGACCCACTTAGGCAACTGATACATAGTAGTTTTATTTAGAAGGCAGGTGCAATATAGAAGTTGTGAAGCAAGATAAGTGTCAATTGTTAGAGCAAAATTTGCTTCTTCACCATGAGATCTAAACAACTGTTGATCATCACTCAATAGTTCTGAAAGCTCAGCTCTGGTTTCTAAAGACTGGGGATAAAACACATGAAGATAATCACCTTCAGAGTTTACTTCATCACAAATCTCATGAATGCAATACCCTTCATTCTTTCTAGTGATGCCTGGATCCCATGCATTCAAAGACTGAAATCTTTCTTTTGAAAGAATTTGCTCACTGTGAGACTCATGCTCACTTTCCAGATCAAAGAAACTGAAACTGTTGTGAACATTCATAGGCATAGCTAGCAAATTTATCCAACATCCATCAAAACTATCATTGGTAACAATTCTATCATTGTCATCAATTTTATGAAAAATATTTTCCATACATACCTCATGTGGCAAGGGAAATTCTCGGCCAACAATTTCTGGTTTTTCTCCACGATCTAAATCAGTTACTTCCATGACATGTTCTTTGCATTGCTCTTGAGACAAGGCATCTTCTTTCAAATTTGGAACTGATGAAACTTTCTCTTCAGGACTTGTCCCATTTTCATTGCAGGAATAATTCTGATCCAGATCAGCTCCATGCAGTAGTAATTTTGTTTTATTTTTCTTGGCATAATGTTCAAAATCAACAACATTGCACTCTTCTATCCCGTAGATTGAAGATAGGGCAGATTCAGGCTCAAACCATAAATCATCCAATGGATGCATATCATCATCAGCAGCTATTTTTGCAATTGAAAAATAATCTTCTGAATTCTCTTCACACAATTCCTCTTTTTCTGAAACTAGGGCATCCATTTCTGAATTTTCACTCTGAACTGGTGGAGAACTCCTACCTTGATCCAGCTTTGCCAGTAATTGAGACAACTTATCCAATAGTGTATCCATTTTCCCTTTATCGACTTGAGATATCATGTCAAGAAATTTATCATTCCCCATAATCTGCAATTAAGTCCTCAAAAACCCTAGATCTGAAAACGACAACAAAACCCTAACTTTCGAATCTCTGAAAATTACTGAATCAATCCACAGGCTGGCAAGATCATGGCTCTGATACCACTGTAATGAGCCGAAATAGAAAAATAGAAACACAAAACACGATTCTTGCAATATTTGAGCAAATGAAATATTTTTGTGAATTTTTATTATTTTTCTTCAAAGACCCAAAACTGGAATTACAATAATAATGACTAGATCCACCATGCAAATACTTATAAAATTTGTAATAGACTCACAACCACAATTCTGATTATTATTCCTCACAAAATTACAATCAAACAAGCCAAATATGGGACGTTGGAACCCGGCACACTGAATTGCTTCAAATTAACATCCAACATCTGTTGAAGATGCATGCACAATGGGATGCTGCCAAACTGGGGTCTTAGAAACCCTTTTTCAACACAAAATATATGCTGAGAATGCTGCCAGATGGGACGTGTGGCTACTGATGATTTACTCTGCCCAAATAACGCTCAGAATGCTGATAAATAACCTCCAATATGGGACGTCTCCTTTTCTAGACTGAAATTCTGCAATTCAACCTTGAAATCTGCCAGCAAGAGACTGGCCCCTGGTTTATAACCCTCAATATGTATAAAATCTGCCCCAATGCTAGATGTTGCAATCACAAGACTTACAAACACTGAATAACCCACAAACAATGCAATATAACTGCTTACAATGCTGAATAGATTCTCCTAAAACTTCCACGGTATCACCAAACCCTCAAGAAGAGGGAACTCCTCCTAGATAGAGAATTAGATCTGAATAATACTGGAAGCCCTCTGAAGCACAAAAGGTAAACCCTGGATGGATTTACTCCTCAACCACAATAGTTGAGCACCTCCCAACTACTGGATTGGAATCCCCTGCAAACTTTGAGCACCTCTCGAAAGCCACAGAAGAAGAGAAGGGTTTTGCCCTCACTCAATTTTCATAAAACATCAAAACATAATGAGAAATATGAGCGCTCATGTATATATAAGCCTCATGTTATAATCCTTCGTTGAGTTGGGCCCACATTGAAGTTGCATATATAAAATGTATTTTAATAATAATAATTATTATTTTCTCTCACACCACACATAATAATAATAATAAAAATAATTATTTCTCTCACACCACACATGATATAATAATATTTACCAAAAATATTTACATGATCCTATTTCTCCAAAAAGGGTCATGACAAATCTCCCCCTCACATTGCTTGTCCTCAAGCAATATGAGCATAACCTCAACATTTCCAAACTGATCCAAATCATAACCAACTGTAATTCCAGGGTCCCAAATCAGTCTCCAAGCAATTTTGATGAAAAACCTACCATGCCCAAACTGTACTTTCTTCCCATAAATGTTTAGGATGATCAAAGTAGCTAATGTTTTAACCCATGGAAGGTCAAAGCAAATACCAATCAGGATTAGATCTGAACTTCTCATGGAGGAAGGGCTGGTTGGTTGTTCAAAACCAATCATAATTGTTGTCCAAAGATTCCCAAGGGTCTCTAAAGTGTCATTCACAGCCATCAAAACAGTCTCAAAAGAACCAACAACAATCCAAGCAATATCCCTTTCTTCCTCATACTGAATGATAGTCCACTCACCATCCATTACAATCCATGACAAGGTAGAAACAACTTTCAAAACATCACTAGGAAAGACTATAATAGTCCTTTCACCCACAGCAGTCAATATATCAGCATATGCAGCCCAACAAATGGCAAAAGTCAGGGTTCAAGGGGGCAGGAGCCCCCTTGTAGGGTCAAGGGATAGCATCCCTTGCCGGGTCGAGGGGTAGAGCCCTTCGTGCGTACCTTTGTGGGGTCGAGGGGCAGATCCCTTGTAGGGTTTGAGGCAACACCCCAAAACCTCAATGTCAAAAGCACTGAAACCATCACTGTTTGAACGAAATTTTTCTCCTCATCAACATTCGAGGAGCCTTCACTCAACCCACTGAAACAACACCCCTTCAGCTCCAATTCACTACTTTATTGATCCAACTGACTACTTGTCAGCCTCTGACAAACATCTCCCTCATCGGACAATATTTCTAACAACTCTTCTGACTGTACTACCTCATATGACACTTTCTATGATGGCAATACTTGAGGTTTTAGGCTATGTTGGCTTGCTCTATGATGGATCAATCTAGGATGCATTGTTGAGCAAGGTGCGGCGACAATATTGTCATTGTTGTCAACACACTCAAATGGACAGGTTGATGCAGTGGACAGTTGTTCGGAGGTTGTTCGGAGTATGTAAAGTGGTGTTCAATGCTTATGAGAATGTTTGTGATGTTCAGGTGAAGTTGTTACAGGTTGTTCGTGCAAATTTGCAAAAGTTGCAAAAATCGTCAGGAAGTTGTCAAAGTAGCAAAAAAGGAAGTTGTCAAAGTGGCAAAACGTCAATGGAATGTGTTGGACAGCCCAAGATACTATTTGGAGGTTTTTTATCATTAGCAAGTGTGGTTGCAGTGTTGGAACGGCCGGTTGCTTCGTCGGTGCATTGTTGGTCATGAAACTGCAGCTGTAAAATCTGCGTCGGAGGTCACTTTACGGGAGGAATATTAAGCAATCCATGAGGAATTGGACCTCAAATTTTTATTGGAGGTATCTGGATATACTGAGAGCTTAAGTTTTAAATTTCAGCCCAAACGGAGTCCGGAGGAAGAAACGGTGAGCGCTGCAAAATGGCTCTGGAGCACTTTTTGCGTTTATGTGACGTGTAAAATCAGCGTCAGAGGCCACTTTGTCGGAGGTATATTAAGCAATATGTGAGGAATAAAACTTCAAATTTTTATTGGAGGTATTCTGATATACAGAGAGCTTATGTTTTAAATTTCAGCTCGAACGGAGACCCGAGGAAGAAACGGCAGCAGTTGCAAAATGCCTCCGTAGCACTTTTTCCAGTTTTGGGCAGCCAAGTGCTTTTGCACTCGAATACTCAAATTCATATTTTCTTGTTGTCGAATGTGTCGTTTAAGTGTTGTTTCACGTATAGCTCATCGAATTGAACATATTTGCTTTTTGGTCGGAGTAATTTCGAGGCCTCCAAGTGTGAGAACGAGTAATGTGCACAACACTTTGTCCGTGAACTGTTTGACAAAATGCCTCTCCAAAATAAAAGTGAAATTTAAAAAGGTCATAACTTTTGATCCGTAACTCCTTTTGAGTCCGTTCTTTTTCCAGCGCGTGCAGAATTTTAAAATCTAGAAGAACGTTATGTCTCCCAAGGGAGACGTTATTGAATGCTGAAACGGTCATCTTGCAGCTCGAAATTTGTTAGGAAGTTGAAGTGTTGGAAGTTAAAGGTATTGCAAAAAGGTTTTTAAAAGGAGTCAGTGTGAGTACGAGAGAAGGGTGTGAGATAGAGATTCAGATCAGATGAGATTAGTCAGAGTGGATGTGTAGAGAGAAGCAATGAGCTAGACCACTCGGGGTCTTTTGGAACGGAGATCATATTTTCTACTACAGTTTTTGTTTTTGTCGAGTGGGTGCTTGGCGATCGGGGTCGGTGCTCCTTGCGGTTGGTGCTTGCTAAAGTCTGGGTTGGTTGGTGCCATTCCCTGGAGTTGGTGCTGCAAAAATATTGTAAAGACCAAACATTTTGAGGCTGGATTTGGATGGGAGTCCAAACAGTCCATTGGCATAATGGTTTTCCCACATCGGGTTTCCACTATAAATCTGGTGTTATGTGATGCATGTTTGTGTGATTGCTTGTTTTGATTTGATTTCATAGTTGGATTAAATTTTTAATACACATTGATTCACCCCCTCTCAGTGTCACGCTTAGTTCTACAATTGGTATCAGAGCGAGGTTCCTGAATAGGCTTAACCGGCTAGGGTGATCTTGGAAGTGACACAATGGCAGGTGGTGAAGGGTTCTCATCAAACAAAGCACCATTGTTTGATGGAACTAATTACGCATTTTGGAGACTCGGGATGCAGACATATCTTTGTGCTTTGGGATACGACATTTGGGATTCAGTAGACAGTGGATACACAATACCCACCACTTCTCCAACCGATGTTGTTGGTAAGAAACTGTTTGAGAATGACTCAAAAGCAAAGAATGCTATCATGTGTGGATTAGTGGATAGCGAACTGGTAAATATTATGGGTTGTAAAATGGCAAAGGAAATATGGGACAAACTGAAGAGCATTCATGAAGGAGACGATAAGATCAAGGAGGCCAAGTTACAAACACATCGAGCTCGGTTCGAAGGATTGAAGATGAATGAGGATGAGAATATAGAGGCATATATGTTGAGAGTTAATGAAGTCATCAATGCTATTAGAGGACTTGGAGAGGAAATCAAAGACCTGGTAATCGTCAAAAAGGTATTAAGATCTCTTCCTCAAAGGTTTGATTCTAAAGTTTCAGCTATAGAAGAAGCTAAAGATCTGAATTCTTTTAGTATGGATGAGATGCATGGCTCTTTGATTGCATATGAGATGAGAATAGGAAAATCTAAACCCATCGATAGAGAAGCTGCTTTTAAAGCCTAAAAAAATATGAAAGCAAAACAAGAATCCGAGGAAGAAGAGACATTAGATGAAATGGAAGCAAACTTTGTTCGAAAACTAAAAAGGGGAAAAGGAAAATACAAAGGAAAGTTACCGTTTAAATGTTTCAACTATGGAGGCGTTGGGCATTTCGCAGCTAAATGTCCACTTAATGAGAAGAACAAAAGTGATGAAGGATCGCACGGAGAAAGAAGTGATTGGAAGAAAAAATCAAATTTCAGAAAAGGCAACTTCAAGAAGAAAAGTTTCATCTCCAAGAATGTCAGTTCATCAGAAGACAACTCCAGTGAGGATTCTGAAAAAGAAACAGGTGAAGCTCTTTTCATGGCATTCGAAGAAGAAAAACTAGAAAAAGAACAGGAATGTGATGAAGAAGAAATTGACGCAGAAGTGAATTTGGAAGAGGAACTAATTGCAGCTTTGGATGAATTGAAGACAGAAAGAAAAAGGAATAAGAAAATTTCAAGAAAGCTTGAGGATGCAAATGAAATAATAACAAGTTTGAAAGTGCGAGATAGAAGAATCCAAGAAGATCTCCGAAGATCTCGAAGTGCAAATAACCATGAAAATAGATTATTGCAGCAAGTTAGAAGAAGAGGTTGTTGGTTTAAGGATGCAGCTAGAAGAGATGAATAAGAAAATTAGCTCTTATCACAAACGTGAAGAGAGTTCTATGAAGTTGGATAAGATTATAAAGAACCGAGGAAGACTACAGGCATCAAATTTGGTTTGGGTTTTGATGAAGGAGAATCATCAAATGGATCAAAGGCCACAAATGAAGAATCCACAAAGAATGAAGAAAAGAAACAGGTTAATCAAGCAAAAATGAATCATGCAAAGGAAAGCAATAATGCAAGGCAAGAAAGGAGAATTGACAATGATGGTTTCACCAATGTCACACATCAAAGAAGAAGAAGATTTATGGCTCCTACAACAACATGGCAAAGACCACCACCCAGGTTCAATCATCCCTTTTCTGGTTATTGTTTTAAATGCAATGGTTATGGACATAAGATTTCAGATTGTAAGTATAATGTAGGACCAAGGAATTTTGCCAGTAGAAATGCTTTTTCACCTTTGATGGATTATGCAGTAGAATGTTATAACTATCATAACTTTGGGCATATTGCAAGAAATTGTAGAAGTACATTTGCATCAAATCAATTTCAGGGAAGAAAATTTCAGCCAAATGGAATAAGACAAAATAGAAAATTTCTTGAAAAACATGCACAAGCTACTAAAAAAGAAAAGCCAAAACAAGAGCCCAAAACTGTAATCAAACCAGAGTGGAAAGAAAAAGAGCAACCTAAGGAAGAAAAGGAATCCTTAATCGTACAGACGACATTTAAAGCACAGAATAAATCCGCACCATGGATACTTGATAGTGGATGCTCCGAGTCATATGACAGGTGACAAACAAAAATTTGAGAAGTTGCAACAATATGAAGGTGGTTCAGTGAAATTCGAAAACAATGATGGAGCTAAGATAGTTGGCAGAGGTTCGAGTTAAGATCAGTGATGGAAAAATCAGGTCAGAAGAAGTCTTGTTTGTGGTTGGTCTAAAGCATAACTTGTTGAGCGTAAGTCAGATTTGTGACAGAGGTCATGATGTGATCTTTAAGAAGCAGGGTTGTGAAATCAGAAAGGCAAACAGTGGGAAGTTGATAGCAGTTGGATCAAGGACATCTGCAACCTGTACACTCTCTCGAAGACTTCAGAAGGAGCTTGCTTGATTGGACAGGAAGAAGAGAATTGGTTGTGGCACAAGAGGCTTGGTCATATCAGTTTTGACAATCTAGTAAAAATCAGTTCAAAGAAAGCAGTGAGAGATATTCCCACCATTGGCAAACCATCAAATAGCATTTGTGCTTCATGTCAAAAAGGGAAGCAAACTAGAGTCTCATTTAAAACAAAAGAGTACTACACGAGCAAACCTTTGGAACTAGTACATACTGATTTATGTGGACCCATGAGAATGCAAAGCATAAACGGTGACAAATATTTCATGTTGTGTATAGATGACTATTCCAGGATGACATGGGTATTGTTTTTGAAGCATAAATCAGAAGCTTTTGAGATGTTCAAGGTTTTCAAAAACCAAGTTGAGAATCAAACAGGAAAAATGATTAAATGTTTAAGGTCGGACAGAGGAGGAGAGTTCATTTCAGAGGATTTCACAGAGTATTGTGAAAAATATGGCATCAGGAGACAGTTTTCAGCAACCAGGACACCTCAGTAGAATGGTGTGGTAGAAAGAAAGAACAGGACAGTGCAGGAAATGGCACGGACTATGTTGACTGAGAGCAAAGTAGCAGATAAATTTTGGAAAGAGGCAGTCCATACTACGGTATACATCCAAAATAGGTGCATGTTGAGGACGCATGAAAGCAAAACTCCTTATGAGTTGTGGTTCGGTAAAAAGGCAACAACAAGATATTTTAAAGTTTTTGGCAGCAAGTGTTACATCAAAAGAACTGAAGAAAACCTTGGTAAGTTTGAAGATAGAGCGGATGAAGGCATTTTTCTTGGCTATTCATCAAAAAGCAAAGCTTATAAATGTTACAACAAGAGGCTAAGAAAAATTGTGGAAAGTGTCGATGTTAAAGTTGATGAAGGAAGGGAACGAGTAATTAGCTATGAAGAGAACTACCCAATTTATGAAGAGGTCATTGAAGGAGATGAGGAAGAGGAAATGGAAAAGAAATCAAGAATTGACTCAAGAGGATTCGAAAAGTGATTCAAAATTGGAAGAAAACAAGAAATTCAAAACAGGTAGCTGGCAGAAAGATCATCCTAGAGAGCAAATAATTGGAGACCCCACAGTTGGTGTTCAGACAAGAAGAAGATTAGTAAGTAACTACTCTTTACTATCCAACATTGAGCCCAAAAATGTTGTCGAAGCAAGCAAATATGAAAGTTGGGTAAAGGCAATAAATGAAGAATTAGATCAGATCGAGAAAAACAAGACTTGGGAGTTAGTACCAAGACCTGCAAATAAAAATGTAATCGGTACTAAATGGGTCTTTCGAAACAAATTGAATGAAGATGGACAGGTAGTCAGGAACAAAGCAAGATTGGTATGCAAAGGGTATGCGCAAGTTGAAGGTATTGACTTCGAGGAAACCTTTGCACCTGTGGCCAAACTAGAGGCAATTAGAATGTTTCTTGCTTTAGCGGTTTACAAGAATTTCAAAGTTTATCAAATGGATGTGAAATCAGCATTTTTGAATGGGAAACTTGAAGAAGAGGTTTATATTGAGCAGCTAGATGGTTTTCAGCTTGGTGATGATCCCAACTTGGTTTGCAAGTTGAAGAAAGTGTTATATGGCTTAAAACAGGCACCTCGGGCATGGTATGCAAGGCTAGACAGTTATCTTACTCAGCAAGGGTTCAAGAAAGGTATGGTGGACAGTAATTTGTATGTCAAAATAGAAAATGGTCATCATATTGTTGTTGTTATATACGTAGATGATATCATATTTGGCAGCGACAAAGATGAGTTGTGTAAAGATTTTGCAAATAAGATGCAAGAAAGAGTTTGAAATGTCAATGATTGGTGAACTTTCGTATTTTCTCGGATTGCAAGTTAATCAAAAGGAGAAGGGCATATTTATTTCTCAAATCAAATATGTGAAAGAGATGCTGAAAAAGTTCACAATGGAGGATTGCAAGCCAGTTAGCACTCCCATGATGACGAGGTTGCAAGTTGAGCAAGGATGACAAATCTCCACCTGTTGATCAAACTATGTACAGATCCATGATTGGGAGCTTATTGTACTTGACAGCTACTAGACCGAGATATTTTGCAGGCAGTATGCATGGTAGCACGATTTCAGGCTAGTCCCAAGGAGACTCATGTGACAGTAGTAAAGAGGATTTTTCGGTACCTCAAGGGTACTATGGAGTATGGGTTATGGTATCCGAAAGGTAAGGACTTCACCCTTATTGCGTATTCAGATGCAGATTGGGCAGGATGTGTAGATGACAGGAAGAGTACCGGTGGAGGTGCATTCTATCTTGGTGATAATCTTGTTGCGTGGCATAGCAAAAAGCAGGAGTCAGTCTCATTATCCATAGTAGAGGCAGAGTATATTGCAGCGACATCATGTTGTACACAGGTACTTTGGATGAAACAAACTTTGAAGGATCTTGGAATAAATTTTAGTGAGCCCATCTCGATCATGTGTGACAATACAAGTGCAATCAATATCTCAAAGAATCCGGTTATGCATTCTCGCACAAAACATATTGCTATCCGGTACCATTTTTTGAAGGAGAAAGTTGCGGAAGGTGAGGTTAAGTTGGATTTTGTTCCAACAACAGAGCAAGTAGCGGACATCTTCACCAAACCATTGCCCAAGGAAGTCTTTGAGTACCTTCACAAGAAATTGGGAGTGGTCACACTTCCCAAGCATTGACTAGCTATCGGGGTCACATTCTCGGGGGAGCATTTGTGTCTTTGTTTATCTTTTTGCTCATGTTTGTGATTTTTGCTAAGTGTAATAATTTTTGCTTGAGAATGTTGTGCATGGACTCAGGGGGAGTTTGCAGCAGCCCTTTGGTCTTGTTGTCAAAGGGGGAGAAGAGTTACAGAAAATTGTGCGTGTGTTGCCAACAATTCCAAAGGGGGAGATTGTTGAGCAAGGTGCAACGACAGTATTGTCATTGTTGTCAACACACTCAGATGGACAAGTTGATGCAGTGGACAGTTGTTCGGAGGTTGTTCGGAGTATGTAAAGTGGTGTTCAATGCTTATGAGAATGTTTGTGATGTTCAGGTGAAGTTGTTACAGGTTGTTCGTGCAAATTTGCAAAAGTTGCAAAAATCGTCAGGAAGTTGTGAAAGTAGCAAAAAGGAAGTTGTCAAAGTGGCAAAATGTCAATGGAATGTGTTGGACAGCCCCAGATACTATTTGGAGGTTTTTTATCATTATCAAGTGTGGTTGCAGTGTTGGAATGATCGGTTGCTTCGTCGGTGCATTGTTGGTCATGAAACTGCAGCTGTAAAATCTGCGTCGGAGGTCACTTTACGGGAGGAATATTAAGCAATCCATGAGGAATTGGACCTCAAATTTTTACTGGAGGTATCTGGATATACTGAGAGCTTAAGTTTTAAATTTCAGCCCAAATGGAGTCGGGAGGAAGAAACGGTGAGCGTTGCAAAATGGCTCTAGAGCACTTTTCAGTTTATGTGACAGGTGTAAAATCAGCGTCAGAGGCCACTTTGTCGGAGGTATATTAAGAAATATGTGAGGAATAAAACTTTAAAATTTTTATTGGAGGTAGTCTGATATACAGAGAGCTTATGTTTTAAATTTCAGCCCGAACGGAGACCCGAGGAAGAAACGGCAGCAGTTGCAAAATGCCTCCGTAGCACTTTTTCCAGTTTTGGGCAGCCAAGTGCTTTTGCGCTCGAATACTCAAATTCATATTTTCTTGTTGCCGAATGTGTCGTTTAAGTGTTGTTTCACGTATAGCTCATCGAATTGAACATCTTTGCTTTTTGGTCGGAGTAATTTCGAGGCCTCCAAGTGTGAGAACGAGTAATGTGCACAACACTTTGTCCGTGAATTGTTTGACAAAATGCCTCTCCAAAATAAAAGTGAAATTTAAAAAGGTCATAACTTTTGATCCGTAACTCCTTTTGAGTCCGTTCTTTTTCCAGCATGTGCAGAATTTTAAAATCTAGAAGAACGTTATGTCTCCCAAGGGAGACGTTATTGAATGCTGAAACGGTCATCTTGCAGCTCGAAATTTGTTAGGAAGTTGAAGTGTTGGAAGTTAAAGGTATTGCAAAAAGGTTTTTAAAAGGAGTCAGTGTGAGTACAGAGAAGGGTGTGAGATAGAGATTCAGATCAGATGAGATTAGTCGAGTGGATGTGTAGAGAGAAGCAATGAGCTAGACCACTCAGGGTCTTTTGGAACGGAGATCAGATTTTCTACTATGGTTTTTGTTTTTGTCGAGTGGGTGCTTGGCGATCGGGGTCGGTGCTGCTAAAGTCTGGGTTGGTTGGTGCCATTCCCTGCAGTTGGTGCTGCAAAAATATTGTAAAGACCAAACATTTTTGAGGTTGGATTTGGATGGGAGTCCAAACAGTCCATTGGCACAGTGGTTTTCCCACATCGGGTTTCCACTATAAATCTGGTGTTATGTGATGCATGTTTGTGTGATTGCTTGTTTTGATTTGATTTCATAGTTGGATTAAATTTTTAATACACATTGATTCACCCCCTCTCTCAGTGTCACGCTTAGTTCTACACGCATCAGTCTAGGAAGAATCAGACTATGATGGGTTAGTCTATGACAGATCAGTCTATGACATATCAGTTTGTGATGAATGACTGATGAATGATCAGTCCAGATGGATGGAGTGATGACTGATAAGATCTGATAGCTTGGCTCAGACGGATAGGCCTAAATAGGTGTATGAAGGTCTGGACTAATGACGATTATCTGTTTGACGGGTAACTTCCAGACGTGTAGCTGCCAGACGGGTAACTTCCATACGTGTAGCTACTAGACGGGTAACTTCTAGACGTATAACTGCTAGACAGGTAACTTCCCAATGTGTAGCTTCCAGATGTTTAGATTTCAAATGGGTAACTTTTAAACGTGTAACTTCCAGATGTGTAGCTTCCAAACGTGTAGCTTCCAAACGTGTAGCTTCCAAATGGGTATCTTCTAAATAGGTAACTAAATAGGTAACTTCCATACGGGTAACTTCTAGATGGGTAGCTTCTAGATGTGTCACTTCCAGACGGGTTCTCCTCAGATGGGTAACCTTCCAGATGGGTAACTTCCTTAGATGGGTAACCTTCCAGATGGGTAACTTCCTCAAAAAATAACATTCCATATGGGTAACTTCCTCAGATGGGTAACTTTCTAGACGGGTAACTTCCTCAGATGGGTAACTTTCTAGATGGGTAACTTCCTCATACGACTCCTCAGATGGATCCTCCTTAGACGACTCCTCCTTAGATGGATCGTCCTCAAACTCCTCCTCCTCAAACATTTGACTACATTCTCCAGCTATCCTAGCCTCATCCCTCTGACTAGTCTCTTGACAAAGCCCTATCATCTAGCTTTCTTCCTGACTGTACTCTATTGTCTGGTATTCTTGTTGACTGTAGATTTCTGTCTAGCGACTTGATTGACTGCATTCTTTCGTCTGGTGACTTGTTTGACTGTATTTTGTCATCCTATCACCCTCATGACGACACTCTGCAACTTCCTGAAATGTTTCTTCTTGTAGAAAGTCTCCGTCACCAATTACAGATTCACTTGCTCAATTTGAATCAAGCTCATCAAGTTAACCATCTCAAGCAGGTTTATTTACTCCAATGCAATTGGCTTCATCACCTTTGCTTCTTGGCAAGGGATATAACTCTCCTTTAACTCTTCAAACTCTTGATGAATCACTATTTTATCTTTCTTTGCAATACTTTGATAGTCACGTGCAACGTACCCCCACAATTGATATTGCCAACATTGCACAATAGGTCTACCCTCACTATCATATTGAAGTCTTCGTCTATGAGTTCTTTGACGGTTGTGATAGACTGGTTCATTAGTGGGATCTCTTCTTTGGACAATCTCCCTTGGTGCTGCATGTACCTGTAGTGATGATCTAGCACTCTATGAGTCATACTCATCCTCAAAGTCATCAGTCGTCTCTTGGGATTTGCTTCCTTCCTTGACTTCTTGACCCTAGCATTGTAGCGATGAACTACTCTCCTCCCAAAAATCCTCACTCTCAATGTCTGAATCAATCTCAATATCAAAATCACTTTCATCCTCAAAATCACTCTCATCGGTATTAACATGATGCCAATACTTTGATATTTTTGCATCACTTTCCCAAATCAAGGTGTATTTCAAAGCCTCTTGGTATGACGTCGGAGGGATCCTTGTCATCTTCTTCCGGTATGTTGGAAAAAGTCCATCTATGAACCATCTTCTCTTCAACACATCTGATTGGTCTTCCTCAAAATAGTCAAATAGCCCACTCAACAGACAGACTCGTTCTCACCCTGTTTCATGCCATAGATTTTAGAAATGACAGCATCATCATTGTCAAACAACCATAATTCTTCCACAAATGCATCACACAACTCTTCCCATGTCTGGTACTTGTCCACTAGGAATTTCAGGTACCAGTCCATTGTGAATCCACGAAAATTCGTAGGAAACCACCTCCTCCAATCTGCTTCATTATTTTTTCCAATCACTGCCCACATCATGTGATAGATTCGTGAATGCCTTACAGGGTCTTCTCTTGATTCGCCATGAAATAATGTACACTTACACAATATGCCCAAATTGGCCTTCGATTTGATAGGTTGGAATAACCTCGACAATGGTTGGCATATTGCTCTCTTATGCGAAGCCTGACGTGCATCACCTTGCAATTTCTCTTCCGTTGTACTCTCATGCGTACCATGAAACATTCCAACCTGCAATTGCTCTCATGTCGGACTCCCATCCTTCTCCCCATAGAGCACACTAACCTACAGTTTCCCTAGTGCCAGACTCCCATCTCGCGCACTGTTGGACATATCATCTGTCTTTTACATCGATGTTAGACTCGTGTCCCACTCACCATCGTGCTCCACAACTTGCATTTGCTTCAACACCAAACATTCTGTGTTGGTATGCGACTTCTCATTGACTGCTCCTCTTTTTGTTCTGTCATCTTCTTGATGGCTAATTGGTCTACCTATTTTGTTGTCATTTTGATGGCTAACTATGCTTTTGCCATCATCTTGATGGCTAACTGCACTTTTGCCATCCGTCTTATCAACATCTAGACTGATGCCATTAGCCCTACTGACGTCCAAATTGATGCCATTAGTCTTTCCAACGCCCAGACTGATTCCATCAGTTCTATCGATGTCCAAAATGATGCCATCAGTCCTGCCAGCACCAGGACGACTGCTTCCAATCATATCATCTTCTTGACATGTTTTGTTTGATCTACCTATTTTGTTAGACGGGTAGCTTCCTATACGGGTAGCTCCAGTCGGGTTGGACTCTAGATGGGTAGCTGCAATCTTATATGGGTTGGGTGTCAGATTAATGGTTGCGCTTCTACTATCATTTGGATGGCTAACTTCAACTTCTTGGACTGCATATTCTCCATTGGTAACATCTGCAGCGATAATCCCCATGTTTGTAAATTTTTCATCAGTGACTAAAATTTTTGCATCCGTGGCTGAAATTTTCGCATTTGTGACTGAAGCTTCTATGTTTGCAAATCCTCGATCTGCAAAGTCTTTATCTACATTTTTGCATCTCATCTGCACATCTGTTATGCACGTTCCATTGAATGGCCCTTTGTCTGCATCAAGAAACAAATCTGGTGCATCTTCACCTACTTATTTGGCTGCACTCCATTGTCCTTGTTGCACCTTTGCCCAAGGGTTTTCCTTATTAGAACTCAATGTCACCAAATTGGACCCAACTTTTACAAGCAACGATGCCAGAATGTAGAAATGAAATTTAACATGCTTACACACAATTCCATTTCTACTTAATTAATTCTATAGATCTGTAGTCATAGCAATAACAATGCATAAAACAACAATAAAAACAATAGCAACAACAACTGCACTAACACAACAAATAAATACAAACAGTTTTATATTAACAATGGCATATATAGTACAACATTACAATTTGCAGTTTGCAAACCCTATGCAAAATACCCCTCATGGCTGCATCCATAACTTGACTGCAATATTCCCTACGCAAATATGCAACAACATTCTCTCCTTACGTACCTATGCCTATCAAACAACCTACCAACATCAATGCTCCAACATCCCCTAAATGAATGAGGGGAGGGTTTATTTATACAATAAAAAGTAGTTACCCTCCAACTACCTGACACCTCATCATTCCCTCAATTACATTTCATATGCATTTAATCTTGTATTACATGACATTTTCCACTACAAGACAAACTAGCTTATGACTTATGATTTTGTCGACATAAATGACTTAACATTACATTATTACGTAAAATATTACATTGCCACTTTATAACATTATTAAATATATGTACGCACATTTCATCAAACACTTTGCGTACAATTACAAAATAACATATAATACCAAAACTGGTTACTAAATTCAGACATATCAATTTGCCTGTCTACAATAATTACTTTGTGCAATCTCTTTTACATACATATGAATTGTTCCTTTTAATGTTGCATTGCTCTATGTATTGCTTCTCATACCTTTCATTCCATGGAATACCAAATTGCTGGGCTATAGGAGGCATAGCCGTAATAAAGAAAATATTTTCGTATAGTACAACTATTATTCGATAGTACATGAATTTTGTCAACTACTCTATTAATTTTAAACTTGCAAATTTGTATCGTGAACAAACTCAAATGGACACATTAATATGGGAAATACTGATTATACCTTGTTAAATCTCAAACGATTTAGATGTTGAGGAATTTTAATCTAGATTTTGAATACCTTGTTATAAAATGGTTCAGAAACCCGATAATTCATGCTATGGATCTGATTTCCTGGCCATTTTTGTATACCTGCCGTTAAGCACAATTTGTTTTTTAATAAAAGAGACATAAGTTATTTTGCCTCACAACACCAACAAACAATTCACTACATAAAAAAAGATGATAGAAGAGCATTATTTATTTAAATTGTTATTAGTGGCTTTTGTAGATAGCACAATTTATAAGAAATAATCTTTACGATTGATCCCATGTACTCATAGTAAACAAAATATTGGTAACCAAATTTTAGATTAGAATTAAAGTGTTAATAATAGAAAGTTTTAGTGTTGATGATTGGTTATGCTACAATTTGGTATAAAGCATCATTTTTTATATTCACTATCTTCACAAAATGTATCCTCGTGCATTGATAAGATATCACCCATATGAATTTTTCTAGTTATTTTATATGTTTGCATCTGTTTGATTGTAGATGCAATGATGTGGTTTGATTTAGTGTCATAGATGACTATAAACACCAACACATTTACCTATGCAATGAATACAATTTTGACTAGAAGCTATGGAAGGTGGGACAAGTAGTGAATTTTTTTTATTAAATATAATGGTCTTCTCTGGAACTTGGTGTCTAATGAACAGAAATAGTCATAGTCAATAATTCCTAGGATCACTCAAGACCATGTAAACTACATGTCATTTGGAGGCCTAGGGTTACTAAAGACCACACAAATTATTTAGGCATTTGGGAAATTAGTTACATTTCCACATGCTTTTGGAAATGTTACATCAACACCATTCCCCTAGCATTGTGCATTCAATTGTCATGCAATTCATGTAAATCCTCAAAACATATGTTCTAGAAATTCTACAATTTAGCTAGAATGAAATTAGTTCTACGAAGAACCTTTATTGGGAAAATTTTATTCTATAACACAACAGTTAGTTACACAACAACTCGATGTTCTAGGGCCCCTTCCTTTCTTCTAAATTTGCTAAAATCTTCATATCTTATAGTTACTTATTGATGACTATTGTGCTGATGCTAGATGGATGGCAATAATTGTAATAATCTCCTTACAATATTGATATTATATCTCATCAATCCTAAACACATTGATATGTTAGCTAGAACACATACTATGAATGTAGGACTTGAACAAGATTCCTTCTCAAACATTACCCTATGTGTCATCTACATATAGCCTACTTTTCAACATATTTGGGTCAAATTGATTTGCTATTCATTATTGACACCAATTGGTGATCAAAGAGTCCCTAATGTTAATCCTATAACTTGATATTATTTTTGCCTAGCACCTTATCAATGTGAACCCACATGTTGAAATATTCCTTTTTTTTATATTGCTCATTGAAAGTAATTTTTAAAAGTTAGCTCATTGCGACTTGTTGAGGTTTTTCTTATTATATCCTTAACTGAATTTATCCAAAAAAAACACTTCCTTGGCTTTAACATATGGGTGGTCTTTTTCCTCCCTTCAAACAAGGGAGTTAGAAATTCATTAAGGGCCTCCTACTAGCTAGATGTACCACCTAAAAACTTATGGAAATTGGTTTACTTCTCAAATCTTATATAACTTAGTGGCACTCCATTTGTCTCTGATCTTACAACCTCAACTTCATAAGTTTGAAATGCTTTTAAAATGTTGTAGCTTGAGCTTATAAATCAAAGCTTAAGTAAATAAGGCAGGGGTCAAATCATATTAGAGCTTATATTGGGATATAAATATAACAGAATAAACATAAGAAGTATTAGGTCAAAAAAACTAGGTTCTCCTAGGGTTAGGGTCTAATGATTGTTTCCTTGGTGAGTTTTATTTTGCAATCTTTATTGTTGCCTGCATGAGAAATTGCTAGATCACACATTCATTGCTAGTAAAGCCTTAGCTGGACCATTCTTTGGATGGGATTTATTTTTATTATTTTCTTAACTGCCCTTAAAATAAAAAAACAGAATAAATAAATAAATTGTATGTGGAGTCTGCCCATGACACTAGAAAGAAATACAAGTTTGTCTCAGTGGTTTACAATGAGAGATGGATACTTAAACCCATTATTGCAATGTTTTAAATTTAGCTAAATGAGTAAATAAATGTCCATGGGTTGGAGATTTTGTTGGAAAAAATTCTCTTAGTCAATGATCTAAGTATGCCTTCAACAATATAGGAATTCTTTGCATCTCGTGTAACCAAAATAATAGAAGTTACCAAAAGTTTCTTTATGTTTAGTTTTTAGAATCAAATGCATCATCCCATCATATTTAACCATGGAATAGAGGCCTATGGGAACACTTTGGTGATGTTCATTTCTTGGCATGATATATATTTTTGGTTTCTAATGCCCTCTCTTCATTGATCTTATAGTGTAGTTTTGTACTTTCCTTAATCGTATGGTTATCGCCATTGTCCCTTTTATTTTCCATGATTCCGTCAGCCTCTTTGTTGTTAGACTCGAGCAAAGAGTGGGTGCTTCAATGGGCACTGATTTAAGTTCAAGTGGGAAGGCATAGGTTCACCAAACATATGCATTGTATACATTTGCAAACCACTATTTTTGTTTTCAAATCCTAGATCACAAGATTATAATTGTCATGCAATGTTAAATATTTCCTCCAAATCCTCTATGGAGGATTCTCTTCCTATGTCAAACTTGTGGATAGATGCACTACTATGCCCATAAGGTGATTTTCATCTCCATTAAATTTGTCATTTCATTCAATTCAAATTGTTAAGTGTTCTCAAAACACCCCCCAAGTTGGAAAAAGTAAACAACTTGATGAGGAATAATGTGTGCCAATTTGTTTGTCAATTTTTTATTATATCTACATTTGTTTTTGTTTGTAATGGTTTCTTGTAACTACATAAAGCACATGCTCCTGTTGTATCAGTTTGTTAGTCCCTAAATTGGAACATGTAAGCTGCCTTTTTAAAGGTCTTCTCAATAATGGAAACTTAGCAAGAAATATTTCTGTATCATTGGTATTATAAAAAAAGCCAATCCTGCCAAGGCTCGATCTCATCAAAGAATTCATCCGATGATATCGTGGACACACTAAAGAGCAAGCTAGACCCTAGAAACATTTTTGCAAGCAACGACATATATTGTGTTGATGGCATATATTGTGCCATCTTTCTCCTCCTTTATGTAGTGTCAATTGCATGGCATGGTACACCAATGGGAGGCACTACATGTCCACAATTTTTGACAACATGCACATTTGCCCTAACACATCTCAAGTTGATTGGCTTCAGTGTGTGGCATCCCAAGCTCAAAACCATAACAGAATATTGGCCAAATCTTCGTGATTTGATAGTCAAACAAAAAATCATACCTACATGTAAAAATTTTGTAGCATTGAAGATTAGGTATTTGTCCCTATGATCATCATTGCCGAGGGAGATCGTAGGGATATTGAAGACACAGACTGCCACCATGGCACCATTTGCATATGCCAACCTCTTCCAAACCTATTCTGGTGGGAGCAATAGTAGCAAATTGGACAAAATCCAATTGGATTTGTCATTAATTAAAATATTGATGTAGGTGCTAGTTTTGACTTACCACCTCAACAAAAGAAATAATATTTGTGCGTGGAAGTCAAGTACACACACATTGAATTTTTGACATAGTTTTGATAAAGTTGGATAACATTGTAATATTATGTGCAATAATGTAAGTATGAGTTAAGTAGTAGCCATGTGCATATAACTAGTTAGTTGTCATGTAGTTTGTCCTATGGTTAGGAGATGAAATGAAATGAAATGCAAGACAAATGTAATGTAAAAGGTGAGGTGTCGAGGTTGGTAGTTACCAATAACTACCTTCCCTCAAATTTAAATAGATCTCCTCATTCAATTGAGTGGGTATATAGTACATTGTATACATGGAAGATATTGCATATGCCAAGGAGAGTATATTGGTACATTATGCACATGATAGCTTTTGCACAAAGGATAGATATTGTATATTCTACACATAATATGTTGATGGAAGAAGTCGTAAGCATTGTATTTATATAGGCTCATGCATAATGCAATATCTTATTAATATCAATTCATCATTCAACCATTACTTTGTGTATTATTTACATGTGTTCATATTCATTGTTACTATTGTAGATATATTTCCCAAACCATTTTCTATTATATTTTGGTTATCGTACTTTGTCCATACATGGTCGTCTAGGCTAGTGCCAGATCGTCTCATGCAATACTATGCCATCTGACCTGAAGCCAAGTCATCTAAGGTGTTGTGTCAAGGTGTCTGAGGAATTGTGCCATGTTGTCTGAACCTCAAACTAGGTCGTCTGATTTGGTGTTGTGCAGGGCCATTGGAGACGAGTTGATGCAAGTCATATGGGTTGTATCTTGTAGAGTTGTTGAGTAGTCAAACTATCATTCACAATTGTTCCTCCAAGTGTGGAATACCATTGTCATGCTACATTTGGAATTGTTTCCATTTGAATTTTGAACCAGTATCGCATGGAGCTTGGATATGGGAGAGGTGGATGGCAACTAACTTGTCACAAATATATGGGAGACGTGGATGCAAAAGAGTGAGAGACCAGCCAATATGATAGAGTTTGAGGATTGCAAAACAACAAGAACAAGAAGAACGTGGACATGCTGAGTACGAGGACGACTTGCATGTTGGTGACAAAGACTTGAATGAAGACGAAATATTGCGCGTTTTCTACCAAGAAGACACAAGTGCTAGAATTTGAATGTTTTTGGAAGTAGGATAAGGTAAGTTCAGAAAAGGACAATGAAATGTAGAAAACATTGTTTTAACAATGGAGGAGAAAGCGCAAGTGGAGGTACAACGTGCAAACAAGGTTTGGGCCAAGGAGAATCATCGCACGAGTGGTGAAGAAGGTGCCAATGCTGATCATGCAAAATATAAGGTAGAGCAACTGGTGACGCCAACACAAGTGTAGGATAGAGTTTTAAGAAGTGTAGAGGAGAGTCAAGCATAAGGTCAACCGTGGGAGAGCATGCTCGAGAGACTAGATCCAATGCTTGTATATTTGCGAAGGAGATTGCAAAGTGTAGGTGTGCAAGGTAGTATATGAAGTTTATTTGTTGAAGACTTGTCAAACAAAGGATCATTGAGTAGAGACAAATAACCACCTATGGTAAACATTGTTATAGCGGCAGGCAAGTAGAAGTACTCAAAGTTCATGGGAGATGGAAGGGAAGATCCAAAACACCATATTAGAATGTGCAAGACAATATGGAAGGTAAATGGTGTAACTGATGAAGACACACAGTTGAGAATGTTTCCAACAATATTGCATGGAATAATAATAAATTGGCATTTAAATCAAGAAGAACCCTTCATGGACTAGAACGTGTTGAAGGCTGAATTCAATAAATAAATCATATTGCTATGCGATGACATAGAGATAATTATCAAAATTTATTCAACGATGCAGAAGAAAGACGAAAACATGAATTCATACAATCATCGTTTGAAGGAACTCATGGACAAAATGGAGGTAAAGTCAACAAATGTCCTACAAAAGTAATGGTTCTTGGATAAGATGAAGGTGATGGTTGTTCCACCCACTACCTATGAAGAAGCTTTCGATAGAGCGTTGAATCTAGAAAGCAAAATGAAGATAACAGTAGCCAGTGGAGGAAGTGTCAGTCATGATTGAGATGACGATTTTGATAGTGTTTGTGATGACTTGAGTGCAACAATCCAAGCCATGTGGAAGGACCTATTGGAATATATTACATTATTTAGTACATTCTAATGGACCACCTTGGGTACGTCTTTAGATTAGGAGAGTGTCATAGATTAGAGTGTGAGTATTTACTTTATCCAATGTAATAAATTCACAAGTATTATTAGAGTGTACAAAGTATTTTGGTAATGTAAATGTGCATAATAGTCCATGTGCACATAAGTCCATAGAATAGGAAGATGAAGAGTCTCTAGAAGAGTGAAGGCCAAGAGTGCTCCATATGAAGAGTCACATTCCATTATATGTGTCCATGTGTGTGAGCGTGAGATATACATTATAGAATGAGAGTGTGTGGAAGTATGTTGTATTTGAGATATTTATTAAATAAAGATACAATTTTTTGTCGGCATTTGTTAATGGCAATTCTATGAGTTATTGCAAAAGTTATTTATGAGTTTTATATGTTTAGAATATTGCCATTATCTTATATTTCATATTGCAACTTTATTTTAGATCTTGTGGTTATTTTATCTTAAGTATTTAGCTTCAAAAGCTAACAATGGTATCAGAGCTACACCAAGGTTTTGTCTTACACAGGTTTTAAAGTTGCAAAGGATATTTCCACTGATCAAGGAGAAACCAGTGAAGTTGAAGAAATTACCTCTAGAAAAGAAAACCAGGGAAGATAGTATGTTTCGCTGTGTTGAGGGAAAACCAATGAAGTTTGAATATTTGCCTATTCCAAGAGCAAATTCGGAATAGAAGGAAATTTACAAGTCTTGAAGATAGACCTTGACATTGATGAGATTAAGAGACCCAAGAAGGAGGTCCTATTGAAAAGTTTGATATATAGAAGAAGATTCTAGATTGCTATTTGGCTAGAGTCTTTCCACAGGGTTGAAGCAAAACTCGTGAAGACTAGGATTCAGCATAGATATCTTTCCACTAGTTTTGAGAATAACTAGTGAAGTTTATTGATTTTAAAATTCTAAAATTTGAATGTATTTGGTTGCTACTGTCTAAGTTTTTTGTTGCAAAAAATTAGTTCTTAGAATTTGAGAAGCTTCCTACAACAGATAGAGAATAATTTTGCCTTCAGTTTCCTGGAAGTCTATGTGCTTGCAGGTATTAGTTTGAGTTGCAGTAAAAGAGTAGACATCACAGATTAAGGAGGTCCAAGAAAGAGGCCTTGTTGAAGATTGAAGACTGCAGATTGAACACTATAGACATTGAATATTGAGGAGACCCACGAAGGAGGTCCCCATAGAATATTGAAGACTGAAGTTTGAGGAGACCCAAGAAGGAGGTCCCCATAGAAACTTGAAGACTGAAGACTCCAAATTGAAGAAAAAAGAAAGCAGCTCTATTGAATATTGAGAAGGAGACTCGAGAGAATAGGTCCCCATTGCATATTTGAGAAATAAGATAGAGGAGGACTAATAAAATGTCCACTTGAAGAGTTGTAGAATTTGAAGACCCAAGAGAAGAGGTTTCAAACAAATTTGAAAGGAGAAAGAATAAGAAAGGCTAGAGAAGCCCTATTGAGAAAGTTGAAGAAGTGGCCATTGGAGGATATTTGAAGAAAGTTCATGACAGAAGATTGCAAGCAAGGAGAAGCTCCTAATAAGAATAATTTGGGACAATTATCACCATCCGACAACAAGCCCAAAAGGAAGAAGGATTTGGCAAGAATTTTTCCAAAATTTGAGAAGATTTTTGAAGACCTCAAGACATTCAGATTCTTGAGGAAGAAGACAGTGAAAGAGATCATATTTGAAGTCAAAATTCGACAAGAAGATTGAAGGAGAAAGAAGAATTGAAGAGGCCATAGTTTTGAGAATTTTGAGGATAGCCACGAAGATTTTGAAGGCTAATTTGCAAAGAAGCAGGTTGCTGATTTTCGAGGTAGAAGTTGAAGGGTCATAGGACAACAAATTGAAGGAGGCATAGAAGCAGAAAATTGGAGGAGTTAGAAGAATTTATTGGACAGCAAGATAAGGAGGAGAAATCATATTTTTTGAAGCTGCAAAATTGCAAATTTTTGGACAGCAAGAGGGTAGCATTTGGGCAGCACTAATAGCTACAAATTTCAAAGTTCGAGAGAACGAATTTGGAGGAGATTTGAAGCCACAAAAATCAGATTTTGTGGGCAACATTAGAAGAAGAAAAGAGAGTTGCATTTTGGAGAAGTTTGAGGCAGATTTGAGAAGAGCTTTGGATAGCAAAGCAAAAAAAAAAGGAGCTGCAATTTCACCATTTTGGGGCAGCAAACTTGGAAAGCAAAAAGGTAGCTATAAAAGTGTTTTCTTAAGGCATAATAGAAATTGTTTTTAATAGCTACATATTCAAGTTTCAAAGCTATCAAAAAGGAAGTTGAAATAGAGTGTTTCCAAGCTAAAGAAGGAGATGTTGTTGCCATCTTAGAATCTGAAAATATAACAACAAAAGGAGTTAGAGATTGCATAAAGGAGTAATAAGGGAAAGAAAATATTGTTTTAAAAGCATAATATAAATGTTGTTTTTGTAAGCACTATTGAAGGTAGAGCCAACAAGTAAAGAGGCTACAAAGGAGCACTCAAATATTGTGCAAAGTTTATAGGTTTTGAAGGAGGTTAAGTTTGAGTTTCAGAAGAAAGAATAGCATCTTCAAAACCTGCACAAATTTTAGATCTAAAATTCAGAATAGTGAGTGTCAAAGAAGGAGCATAAGCACTTGAAAAGTAGTGTTAATGAAAGCCAACGAATCAGCTCACATAGTGAAGAAGCTGAGCAGTATCAAGCCAAGTTAAGAAGAAGTGTTGCAGGTTTAAGAGTGGTAGCAAAATAAGGAAGGAATAGAAACCATCAAACATGGAAGGAGAGGCCACCAAGTGAGTGGATAAACCACAGAGCAAAAGGAGAGCCATCGATTTGAAGTTGAACCACCGTGGAGAGCCACCGGTTTGAAGTTGAGCCACTGTGGAGAGCCACCTTGGAGGAACCCATGAAGCACCTTTTTTTAGAGAGCCACCATTGAAATGTGAAGCCACCAAGCCTAGGAGGAGGAATAAGAACCGCTAGAAAGTAGAAAGCCACCATGAGAGGAGCAGAATCGTCGCTCACAAGTTCCATAATGTAAACAACAGAAGAGACACCATTCAACATCGAAAAGGCATAGAAGGAAATAAAACGTTTAGGTTTTACAAATGCCTTAAGAAGAAGCGAAGAGTTGGCATCCATAACATTCAATGTAGAGGAGATAATTTTGCATTGCTTGATTGGGAAGGTAAAAGACGTTACATAGATAAAGTCCAAGTGTTGAGAGAGGAAGAAGAACACAACCAAAGAAGAATAAAACGTTACCAGGAGCGTAAAGCGTTGAAATTATCATTCATAAGGTTGATTGAACACTGTAAGATTGTTCATGCCACTTGGCATGTGGAAGGAGGAACGCCATAAGTCATTAAGGAAGAAGAATCATTTCTGAACGCGTTATTAAGTGCGTACACAACTATTGAAGTAATAGAGAGACATTTGGCACCATTTGGCACTTGATATTCAGTAAGTTAATCACCATTGGAGGAAGGTGCAACGTCTAGGAGCGCCTATTAATGTATGGAGAAAAAATAAGTCTGCACCAATATCACTACCACTACACTTCTACTACAGAAACAAGGCTAACGTATTTGAGTTTAATTTGAATGCCTTGAAAAGCTTGGGAGGATATTTTACCAATCAAAGAGGAGAGAGAGCCAATTTTTTGGAGCAATCCAAAGTACACCATATAGGAATAAGAGCTCCATATGTGCAACAGAGAAGAAGTAGCACCGATCAAGAGAAGGTCAAACATTTTTGACCAAGATAATTTGTGCCTCAAGATTGGAGGTAATTTATTTTATTTGAAATTAATTATATGCCCAAGATAGGAGTTATAAGGTTGGATGAAATTATTATTTTCTAAGGTTAAAATGAAATTATTCTATTTACTTGATTATTGGAGAGATAATACATTGAAGTAATATTTGAAACCTTAGAAACTTGATTATTGCTATTTGAAATTTTTATGAAGATTTGAAAATTGATTTGAAGAATTGAAGGAATTAATTTGAAGTTTTATAATTTGATTATTTGAGTTTACAAAATAATTTGAAATATTTGTAATTTGATAAGTTTGGAGAAATAAGGTTTCCTATCAAATTAGGAATACAAAACTTGCAAATATCTTTTTATAGAATTTCTAAATTTCTAAATTTGGAGTTATAAGGAATTTAATACCAACATAGGATTGAGAAATTTAGAATTGAAGAAATTATATTTTTGAGATTTGGGAAATAAAAGGAATTCAACCTAGAAGTTTTTGAGGAATTGAAACCCTTATCAAACCCAAACATTAGGGAGATATAAGGTAGTCTACAAGTGTTAATCATGACAACACATAAAAGCTTTCTTTCAAAATCCCAACTACTCAAAGGTCCTTATTACACTTTATGGAAAAACAAAGTGAGATCAATATTGCTAGTAGAATGTAATGTCCCCTTCTCGTTCCTGAGCAGTGGAGTGTACGATAGCCTATCCGGAGTCCCCGTAGGCTATGCAATGCAGTGTTAGGGGATTTAGTTTGCTCATCTCAAGGGTTACTATTTATAGCCATTGCTATTTTTAGCAGTGGATGGCTTGGGTTGTAGTGTCCTCATTCGTAGAGTTCAGTGGCAGAGCAAAAATTTACTAAGTGTTGATTTTCCCTTGGTGAGCTTATGAGCACTTAATTTAATTCTATTAGTTATTTTATTAGCCAACGATGGAGGAGGACATAAGTGGCCCTTTTTAAAAACAATGTTACCTTACTAGGTCATTGGGGTCTTTTTCCTAAGGCGGTGTCTAGCTTGAGGAGGAAATATTTTATGTTTTGAGGGTAAATGTATCATTATCCCCTTTAAAAAAAACTTCATTTCACTAGGCCAAGGTACAAATGTGGCATCACATTCTAGGCATGAATTTGGGTTTAAAAGCGAATAAAATACATTATTTCAAAAGGTTGTTTTGGCGCCCAAATGGAGTTTATTAGATTTTAATATGGTTTGAAGTCCACCTCCTCAACTCTCTATAAAAAGGTGATTGTTTGAGCTCATTTGATCATCCAATATTGATGACTTAACAAAACTTTTCCAAAATCTCTCCAAGATTTGCAGTTGCAGGCTTATAGGGATGAAAACATCTGCAGGTGACATTGATTTCGTGTGTGAAAGGATCACACCTAGTCAGTACTTGGAGTCTCTAATACAGGAGATTCAGTTTGTGCTTCAAGATTTTCAGTTTGGTGGTGCTTTCAAACATTTTTAGACTTGAATATACAAAAATTTGGGTGCATTATGGTGGTTTGAGTGTTGGAACTATACAAACTCAGTAGGTTGTACCTTACTGTCAACTTTAGCACCCCTCCAGATTGAAGATCAGATCATTTTTCACCAGAAGGAGGCACTTAATTCAAACCAAATTGTTCCTTCTGATTTTTTGGAAGTTTGGATAGCAATTGACTGAGTTTTGAGCCCTTTCATTGGAGCTGATATAGTGTTTTCTCACTTAAAAATTGTATATCAGTCCTATGCTAACTGTATCAGGTCAGAATTTAATGATCAATCATACATATTTTAGTTTGCCTTCATTTTGCTCTCAGTTGGTAGTTAGTTGTGTGTGTTTGTGTGCATATTTCTTTATATGTATCTTCATATATGCATAAAAAACCAAAAAACATCAGTGCCAGCAAACCTTAGCAAACTTGTAAAAATAAGACCTAAAATAGAAATAAAAATCAGAAATAAACAGAAAAAAAAAAATCAGACCATATTGCAAACCTTGGATCATATTTTCAAAACAGCCATCAGGGGTATCTATTGCATAGAAAAGCTTTGGGATATTGTTAAAGGAGAAAAATCTAAACCTACTAAAGATGCTAGGGAAATTCAAAAGTATGAAGAAGATGAAGCAAAAGCACTCATGATAATAACATTTGCAATTACAGATGATATACAACCATACATTAGTTTAGCAGTAACTTCTATAGAATCTTGGGATACTTTAGCCAATATAAGGAAAGAATAGAGCCACTCTTGAATCTTTAGACATAATTGCATTCTCTAAAATTTAATAGTGGTGAAAGTATAGAATTGTTTCTAAGAAAAGTGGCAGATATAAAAGGAAAATTATTAACCTTAGGAGAGAAGGTAGAAGACAAGTTTCTTGTTCAAGTAATTCTAAGAGCACTTTTTGAAAGCTACAAGCATCTAGTCACATCTTTACAAATTCTAAGTAAATATACATTGTTTGATGAGTTAGTCAATATACTACAAGAATATGAAGTGAAGAATTTAGTCAAAGATGAAATGACTAACAATGCCTTAGTCTCAAAAGATAATCCACAAAGAAATATTGATTCATTCTCAAGAGGTAGATCAAAATGGAATAATAGATATTGTCAAGTATGCAAAAAAAGAGGACATAGTAAACATTATTGTAGATTCAATCCAAGTAAATAGTATCAAAGGAATCAAACAAATTTGGGGAGCCAATCAAATAGGTCATTTCAACCAAGACAATATCAGAGTCAATATATTCCACATCAGCAATTATTTTAGCATTAGTTCAATACAATCAACCTCAATTACAATATAGAGAAGGGAAACAAAAGGGACACTTAGCTCAAGAGATTCAATAAATTCAAGAACTAGAAGAATCTATAGAAGAACATGAATTTAAAGCACTTTTAGTGAGTACAGTATTTTATGAAGATACAAATCATTTACTTGACTAGAATACAAACAAAGAGTAGAATGAAGAAAGAAAAAAAGAAGAGCACAAGTTCCAAATCAAGGATGAAGACCATATTGAAGACTAAAGTCTTCAATAACCAAATAATGTAATACAGGGGGTGTTGGAATATATTATATTATTTGATACATGGTAATGTACCACCTTGGGTACATATTTAGATTAGGAGAGTGTCCTAGATTAGAGTGTGAGTATTTACTTTATGTAATGTAATAAACGCACAAGTATTATTATAGAGTGCAAAGTATTTTGGTAATGTAAATGTGCATAATAGTTCATGTGCACAAGTCCATAGAATAGGAAGATGAAGAGTCTGTAGAATAATGAAGGACAGGAGTGCTCCATATGAAGAGTCACATTCCATTATATATGTGTCTATGTGTGTGAGTGTGAGATATACATTGTAGAATGAGAGTGTGTGGAAGTATGGTGTATTTGAGATCTTTATTCAATGGAGATACAATTTTTGTGAGCATTTGTTAATGACAATTCTATGAGTTATTGCAGAAGTTATTTATGAGTTTTATATGTTTAGAATATTGCCATTATATTATATTTCATATTGCAACTTTATTTTAGATCTTGTGGTTATTTTATCTTAAGTTTTTAGCTTCAAAAGCTAATAGGACCCAAAGCATATAATTAATGAGGTCAAGGAAAAAATGAGAAAAAAGACATTTGTTGTTATAATTGCAAATTAAAAGGACACACTAATGTCACCTCTTCAAGCATTTTGCAACGTGTGTGGACACGTTATTGCAAACTATCCATTTAATTTGAAAAGTGCTAGACACCAGACACTGACAGTGCAAAAGCAGGTCAAGGAAGACAAACTAAGTACTTCAAAGAGCAAACAAGGAAGAAAAATTGATGGATACCAACGAGACGACAACCACAAGAAGGAAATCAATTTGCAATATGATTCAGTTGGGAGGCCAATCATACAATTTCAAAGATGTTAAGAATGGGGAAACTTCATAAGCAATTGTCTGAATGCTCTGATAGGAAGGGGCAATCAGAACAATACTGCAATGATGTGCAGATGGTATAGACCAAGCAACCACAAGGAGGTAAATTGCTTGAAGAAAATGAGTATGAGAAACTCATAGAATGTCAATTTCACTAACATTAAGGAGCCTTTGCAAGACCAACAATAATAGGAGAAGCACATGCTAGCCGTTACGCAAGCACAAGCAAAAAAAATGTAGTACTTAAATCTTGCCAAAGCAAAAGAGAGATGGCAGTAAGCTTGTTTTCAGTTAAATAAGAAACAAGAAAAACCAATTAGGAGAGATTGCTATGGGAGAAGTTGAAGGTACCTATCACGATCAAAGAAGATGAGATGTCAACACACCAATTTGCTACATAAGTTCTTAACATGTGTATTGAAGTAAAAGTATCCAACTTACTATGTGCAATTTTGAACTGTATACATTGATAGCAAAGATGGTGTAGGGTTTTTGGTTTAGGATTTTGATTTTTTTTCCTCCTCTTTTTAAGTAAATATTGTTGCCTGGTAACTATGTATGTAAGCCCATTTTTCAGTTGTTAATGTTTGAATTTGAAACTTTGAACTTTGAACTTGAAGTTTAAACCCTAAACCCTAGTCTAGGCCCTAGGGTTTTGGGTTTTGGGGTTTTTTCCTCCTTTTTTTAAGTGAATATTGTTGTCTGATAACTATGTATGCAAGCCCATTTTTTAGCTGTCAATAACCCTAGCGTTTTGGTTTAAGGTTTAGTTTTTTTTTCCTTTTTTCAAGTGATTGTAACTTTGTTGTTACTTGTTTCCATGTGCAAACATATAAAAAATGAAACTTTTTCCCTCCTTGTTACTTGTATATTTGTAGTTTGTACCTTTTCATATTATAAGCAATACAAGATGTGTTTTGTCACTTTTATGTGTACTTAAAGCTTGAGCCTTGTATGTTGTCTTGACATAAATTATTGTTTTTATTGCAATATTTCATTTGCATAATGTTAATTCATTGTAATTATAGCAGCAAAACTTAGACTCCGTAAAAAGAGTTTTGCATTCATTGTAATTATAGCAACAAAACTTAGACTCCCCAAAAGGACTCGACAAAAAAAAAAAAATGAAAAAAAAAAATTATTGAAAAATAAGTTTTTTCATACATATTACATATTAGCATATTTTAACACACTTACTCAACATTCAACATTATACAAATAAAAAACCTTTCTTGTATTCATCAAAATGTTTATAAAATACCTTTAATATAAATACCTTTTTACATTTAAAAAAATTCATACTCAAACAAAATAAAATATTTTATTTAAATATATATTTTTAATTGATTACATGAGATTGAAACAAATCGTGCTTATTATTAAAAAAAAAATCGTACTCAAACAAAATAAAATATTTTATTTAAATATATATTTTTAATTGATTACATGAGATTGAAACAAATCCCGCTTACTATATTATAACAACGTAACTATTATAAACATATCATTTGAAAAGATCCAAACTTTAAATTGTTCCTTAAAAGTTAAGAAATTTAATATATATATATATATATATATTTATATATATTTATATATATTTTAGGAGAACGTTTACAAATTACATCAACAACCACCCTCAAGGGGTTTGAACACAAGACCACTTAAGAAACAACCATCAACGACTGCCTGTCGGCTATTTATATATTTTTGTCGGCTATTTATATATATTTTCTAATAAAATCCTTTATTGTTTAGTTTATGGGTTTAACCATGAAGACTTTAAAACTTTAAGTAAAAACCAAAAGTCAAATCCAATAAGATAAAATTATATACATACTATGAATATATTAGATAAATAATTATCATATACATGTGCTAGTATTTATTTATTACGCCGAGAGGCGTTCCTACAATGGTAGACAGGGGGTGGGAGGCAAAGAGGTCATACATGTCACGCCGTAAACAATTTTTTTATTTATTAAAAAAGCCGACATTAACAAAAACATTTAAAATATTTAAACTAAAAATAAGAGGTATTAATCTCGAGATTGATAAATCTCGACGTTTTTAGATATATATCCTTTATATCTAAGCTAGTTATTATGCTTTGGAAAAAGGTTATGCTTTGGGATGGCGGAAGATAATTTGTGAGTCGGACTCTCAGATTATTATTAATTTGTTGAAGACTCATAATTTTTCTAATGTTCATTGGCAGCTGACGTTAGTGGCTCGACAGATCATTCAAATTTATCGGTATCTGAAGTTTATTTCCTTTGTTCATATTCCCAAGGAATGGAATGGTGTGGCTGATTGCTTGGCAAAATGGGCTTCTGAGTTTCACGAAGCCTGGAATGTGAGGGAATGCGATCAGCTCCCATTGGATTGTTCTCGTCATCTTGCTAATTTTCTTGCTGCAAATATGCCTGGTTGAGGTTGTTGTTTGTTGGGTGTCTTTTAGTTCGGTGCTCGATGGTTTTGGGGTCTCTTTCTTCTAACCCTTGTAAGGATTATTGTTTTGAGATTCTTTGTTTCTTGTATGGTTTTATTGATTCAATAAATTTTCACCAACATATATATATATATATATATTTTTTTTTTGATACACATAAGAATTGGCAACTACCTTTTATTTTTTGGTGCACATATTTATTTATTTTGATACTTAGAGGAATTGACAACTACCTTTCATTTTTTGGTGCACATATTTATTTTTTTATTTTTTTGATAAACAGAAGAATTGGCAACTATCTTTCATTTTTTGGCGCACACTCAAGTCAGACTACTACTTTGCCCTAGATTAAACATGCCCGCAAGGTTTAAACCTAAATCTCTTTCCGTAAGTGTTCAACTTCTTACCAATCCACTAACCACAATATTTTTTATACAAAGAGTTTGATATATATATAAAAAGAAAAAAAAGTTTAAGAAACCATGTACCTTGGCTTTTCGATGCATAAATGAACAATTAAACGGGATTGAATGAATGCCACACAATAGGTACTAGAGTTTGATATAAAAAGAAAAAAAGTTTAAGAAACGAACTCGAGCTTTTCGATGTATAAACGAACTATAAAACTCGAGTGAATGAATGTCAATGATTCGGTGAACGGTTGGTCGGTCCATTCAAAGGAGAGACCTGCTCTTCCGTGCTCTAAACGTGCCAGACAAGACCAGCAGGTCGGGAAGTGCTTTTCCATTTAATTTTAATTTTATGCAATCCCTTACCCGTGGGATTTAAAAATCAGCGCCTTCGGCCTTGCATTCCATTCTTTCACGACACTATCAACAATTTGGGACGAGCACCAACAGTTTTTCCATCTGGCAACATTTTTTTTTGCAGTTGAAGCGGACTTTTTGCAATCCTTGTCCAGAGTTGGCACTCATTTTGAACATGGAGTTGACGAAGGGACGGAAGAAGAGGTCTGAGCTCCTGGCTGTGCGATGCGCGCTAGGAAAACGATGTCGAGGTCGTCGAAATGAAGTCGCCAGATAGAATTCCATGAAGCAGAAACTTGTGAAGCACACCCCCACCCACGAATTCCTCCATTCCTTCCCCCCAAAAGTTCGGCAAGTTCGGCAAGCTCAACAATCTGTGTCGATCCAAAGACAGCGCCAGCAACAATCCTCTCCTCTGATGCTCAACGCCAACCATAACAATACTCATCTCGTGTCCAAAAATTCCACGTCAGCAGATACATTTCAAAGCCCCGCCCGATTTTTCTTTTTTTTAATTTAAACCTTATTTTTGCTGGCCCAGCCGAGTCGGACGTCGCGACTCCCGAGTTCGGATCGGGTGGATTCGACCAGAAAAAAATGAGTTCGACACGGTTGAGCCCACTCGTATTCGAACTCCTGCAGGCCGAGTCTAACAACAGAGATGTAATATATGAAAATTTTCATTTTCTTTGGTTTTCGTTTTTTTATTTTATTTTATTTTTTTTACATTTCTTTTGTCTCGATTTTTTTTTTTTTTTTTTCGATTTCTAAATTTGTTGATTTTTAAAAATGTTGATTTTGATTTTTCTAACTAGCAAATAGATTAGTTGGACATGGATAGATCCTTAGTTAAATTTAAAACTTTAGTAAATAAGCTTGGAAATAAATCTTAAATTTAATAAGAAAAAAAATTGGCGAAAAAACAGGTGGGGAACACATGTCGCAATGGGAAAATGCATGCAGGAAATTTCCGTATGGGTGAATAAATCTTAAATTTAATAAGAAAAAAAATTGGCGGAAAAACAGGTGGGAAACACATGTCGCAATGGGAAAATGCATGCAGGAAATTTCCGTATGGGTTTTAAACCCTAAAGAAAAAAAATGGATGAAAAACAGGCGGAGAAACTCATGCTGAATTTATTTTTAAATCTAGGTTACCACTGTGATTTCCGTATGGGTTTTAAACCCTAAAGAAAAAAAATGGATGAAAAACAGGCGGAGAAACTCATGCTGAATTTTTTTTTAAATCTAGGTTACCACTGTGAGTTGTAGCTTAAGCATGCTGAAATTGTTTTGAAATCTAAGTTATCACTACGAGTTGTAGCTTTTGCAACTACATTAGATTTTTCTCTATACTGTAATTTAGTAGTTTTGTTAGGTTTTCTCTCTAAAGTAATACGGTTAAATAAATTTGTTGTGGTATATTATTGTATTTATATGAATTTTTTTATATTTTTGTTTTATATATATTTTAAATAAAAAGTAGAATGATATAAAATATTTTTTATATTTAATTTTAATGGTTTTATATTAATTTTTCATTTCATTATGTTTATATATATTTTTTAAAATATTTAAACATAGTTCTATATTAAAAATGTAGAAAGTAAGTTTACATTCTTTTAATTTATTTATTTAAATGTTGATACATTTTTTTTTTTAAAAACTACTTAAAATAGTACCATTAAAATCTACTGGAGAAGCTTAAAATTTTATATTTCAATGTTGAAAGTAAAATTAAATGATTTTCTTTTTTTAATTATTTAAAATAATACCATTAAAATCTACTGCAGAAGCTTGGAAATATATGACTAACAAGGGAATTATTAATGTTTATTTTGAGTCTTCCAATTTTATTTGGAATTTGGAATTTTTAAACATGTGGAATTTCTTTTCGAACTTTAGAAGTGTCGAACTCGAATTTGATAACGAAGAATAGATCCAAAGATATGTTGCATACAGCTGTGACACTTAATGAAAAGCAAAGCAGAAGATCAATGATCAAGAATTGGTACTTTGTTTCCCTGTAAATTTTATTGAAGATCTAAATGAAGTACAGAATGCTACCAAAATGTCTACAAAATACACTGCACAAAATAACAGTGAGGATTGTAGAGAGAGCGCCTCAATTTCAGGAAATTGCAGCTTTATTAAGGACCTTTAGAGACTTGGGCAAGAAGTACATGATAAAACTATACAATAGTTCAAGAAAGGTAGGGATGACCAGTATTTGTTGCTTGCTAAAAGATATAACTTTGTAAAAATTTGAATCGATCATTCCTTGAATTAATTAGTACAATTTTTAACATTGGGAAACATGCTGGTTCATTGTTGTGGCAGTGTTCTGATATGGAATTTTTAGAGATTGGATGAAGATTGTAAATTCAAGTTATCCTAAAAGAGATGTTATTCAAGAGTTTTATGATGTGATAAGTGATTACAAAATATTAAAAATGTCTGGTTACATTAGGACATGTTTTAAAACATACATAATTTCGTCAAAACGAAAACAAAAAGAACTCTTCAAGGATGTGGCAGCATTAGTTCAAAACATTTGATAGCCATTTCTATAGAGGATATATATTGTTTTGAATTTAGGGAAAAACTTTTTACAGGGTCGCTTTGGTCTATGGAACCACGACCACAACCAGGGGGTTTTACACCGTCGAAATCACCCAATCACCCGGGAGTCTGCCCTACCTTCACCCGGGAGTCTGCCCTACCTTGACCGCACCAACATTATTAACTAGATTTTGGATACCCATGTTTGGTAGGATAAAGATTCGAACTTCCTTTAGAGGATTGCCCTTCCCTCTCCAACTCACCTACAATACGTAAATTAAATATGAAGATATTTAAATGAAGACAATAAAAGCTAATGTCATCCTTACTAACTCACTTACAATACGTAAATTAAATATGAAAATATTTAAATGAAGACAATAAAAGCTAATGTCACAATGCCATCATTGCAAATACTCCTTATTATAATATGTAGCAAAGGTAAAGCTGAAGGTGATTTTTTAAGTTATAGACAAGCCAACAAAATCTCCGTATAAGTCTTGAGCAAGGAAAAATTTTCAATTTATTTTATATAATTTGTCGATTGTATCAGCGCTTTGTAGTTTGACCTTTTAACCACACTCATGAGCAAGGAAAAATTTTCAATTTATTTTATATAATTTGTCGATTGTATTAGCGCTTTGTAGTTTGACCTTTTAACCACACTCATGGTAAATTGAGTCTTTTAAATTCATCTAATACACTATTGTGTTACTCTTTAAGTTTTGATCCTTTAACCAATTCATAGGTAATCAATTCTTATAAATACACTAAGCTTAAGGTGCAATTATGTGACTCTTTGGGTTTCTATTCTTTGACCAAGATCATAGTTATTCAAGCCTTGCCAACCCTCTTAGGGCGTAGGTACAACTGTTACCCTTTGAATAGGTCTAGATAAAATATGAAATTAAAGTTCAACTAATATCAACTGTGGACATAAGAGATGATAATGAGGCGGCTGAAAAATTTGAGGGCTTACGTACCTGCTTTGTCATAGTTTCAAGGATTAGAGTGAACAATGAGATATGGATAGCTTGGACCTTATCGACATCATCAAATCCAACCACCAACTAGTTGTTTAACCAATTCTTAGATTTTTTATTTTTTATTTTTAAACTGTTTCATAAATGTCATTTGAAAAAGATGAAGGGGCTTCTTGGTGGATTTATTGGTGGGATGGTTATTGTCTCCAGATAGAACCATGAGTCTGTTTTCTGTCTTTGAAATTCTAAAAAATATGTAGTCATTTCTATCATAAATATTTTGTTGTGTCAATTTTATTGTGGAATGCCATGTATGGATTTCTTTTGTTATCTAAGAATAGCACTGCATGATACACTATTCTATTTTGTTGTGCTATTCAATTAAGTGGAGGAATATTGTCCACTTGAGTGTTCCTGACCAGAATTAGGATTAATACACTCACTTAAAAGAATTTGTCATATATAAAAATACCTACACTCCAAAACTACTTTCTCTAATCATCAACCCAATAAAACTAAACCAACTAAATATCCACACACAGCCACATTGCCCACCTTCCTGGTTGAGTCTTCATGACAATTTTCAAGTTCAATCCTTAACATAAGCAATCTAATAGTTATTTCATTATGCCTATCATAACTATTGCACCACTAGGTCTTCCGCTGATATACAACAAGAGAAACACACTCGTTACAGTACATAAAAATCACATACTTTACTGTTAGCCTGTGTTACTAGTTTCAGTAAATGCTACCAAAACTGTCCAAAGTTTGGTGATTTTTTTACTTAAATAAATTCCATGAACATAATCTGATAGACAATATTTGATGGAAAAATAAATAAAAAATGGGACCATTCCCACATGTACCTGACTCCATTCAATGTTTACAACTTAATTTATATTTACAAAAACCGAAGGTTGAAACAAAAGAACCATACAAAAATGTTAAAATGATCAAAATGAATGTTAAAATGATCTTAACAAGTCAAAATGATTTTAAGGCAATTTATTGTCAGAGACATCTACAAGTCAATCTATTTTTATACAAAATATAAAGTTGGTAAATATTCGTATTTATTTTAGGTATTTTACTTTAATATATATATATATGTTTAATTTATGGGAAAACAAAAGTGCAGAAAATATTAATCAAAACAGTGAATGGGATTTCATCTGGAAGGGATTCTCAACCCCAAAATTTAAGGTCTTTTGTTGGTTGGTAGCGCATGGCTCTATTCTAACAGCGGAAAACAAAAGGAAAGGGATTTGTAGGGCTTGGATAAATGCTTTATTTGTGAGAAAGATAGTGCAACGGTTAATCATTTGTTATTTATTTGCAATATCTCTAAAGATCTTTGGAGAAGCCTACTTGATATTTTCAATCGACATGAACTTGAGCCAATTGAATTTCGAGATATCATTCAAATATCAAACCAACAGTGGAACAACAAGCTTACAAAAAATTTGTGGCAAAATGGATACAAGGTCTCATGTGGCAGATATGGAAAGCGAGAAACCAACGTTGCTTTAGGGAGCAGATCGTGGAAACAGTTAAGATTCTGAACATGACTCTGAGATCCTTGGTGGAAAAGTCAACAATTTTTTTCCCCCAAAGAATGTGGAGCAAAAATCAACATACAGAGGAGACTATCTATATCTTGATAAAATAAAACTTAACCTTGATCTATATCATCAACAGGAATTTGGTTGTGCATATCAATTTTTATAAAGACTCTCTGTTAAGTAGACAGACTGTAGACATCTACTTGCTACCGAGTAAGGTACGAAGGGTAGGAGATCGATTTTTGTTTAGGCTCAGACCCTTTGTTACCAGATATTGGAACTAGAACTATCGTTAAAGCCCATGACTGAAGTGTAGTTTGGCTTATAGGCTGGTATGGCTTTTTTGTGGGTTTCTCCCTAAACTGTTTTCTGGTTTATCTAGCATTGTAGTTCCCATCTTATTCATGGTCTGAGTTGAGTGTACTGAACCTTCGTTGTAATAGGCTTTGTTATCTATTTTTTTTTATTAATAGAAAATCTGCTTTTTTAATGGAATTTTTTTTTTTTGTGTTGATTTTAATCATTGTCTAATTTGAACCTAATATTAGGTTCATAAAACTAACTTGATTTAGACATAGGTAATTTCTACGTAAGAACGTGACGAAATATTGCCAATTGTTCATAAAGTTAAATTTTTCTATTTTTCACTCCACCTCTCCAGATGAGCATGACTTGGAATAAAATTAACCTCTCATGCTATCAAAAACTATTGTGAGCTTAGTTTGTTTGATTCAATCAAAACAATAGAAAATCTGCTTTTTTATTTGTAAAAAAAAAAATTATGGAAAATTTTATTTTTGTTGATTTTAATCATTGTCTAATCTGAACCTAATCTTAGGTTCATAAAACTAACTTGATTTAGACATAGGTAATTTCTACGGAAGAACGTGACGAAAGATTACCAATTGTTCATAAAGTTAAATTTTTCTATTTTTCACTCCACCTCTTCAGATGAGCATAACTTGGAACAAAATTAACCTCCCATGCTATCAAAAACTATTGTGAGCTCAGTTTTGTTTGATTCAATCAGAACAAAAGTGAATGTTTCAGAGCAAAATTTTAAGAGAACACCCACCTGAATGATTCAATTCAAGTCCTATTTCAAACATCAAAAGAACATAATCATATACCCCCTATAGCGCATAAAGCATATATGTGGTATCTCAGCGATTTTGCGCTGCCTATATTTACCATTGCAGACTACAATTGCATCAAATATCTCCTATTCCACTTTGTTATCTGCAGCACATGAATTGCCTCTTCACCATTTATAAAACATTGTTGGCCTCTATTAACGGTCCCAACATACTCCACCCTTGTATTGAATCTTATGATTTCAATCAAGTTGAAGTCCCTTGCAAAATCCTTGAGGTACAACAACATTTCCTCATGACCAGGGAACCCCCTTGGGTCCCTACTCCCATCCTTGACCAAGAAGAGGTAATCCATGAACCCCATGCTATCTGTAGGAAAATTTATCTTAAGACCTTGGTAGATCGCTCCATGCTTAGGACTCAAATTAGGAATAACATATTTAATGAAACCAAACCAGGTATGTGTATATACATCCATATTTTCCATCCATTTCCCATGATCATCAACCCATCAATATAACCAAGCCAAGTCTATCTATCTATATAACACTTCCAAATTACCTACCTTCTTGATTAAACAAGACATTTTCACATATACTAGAGTTGATGACTTCAATCTTTAACATGAGCTATTCCAATCCTAGATGAGAATATTAGTAGAAAATCGACGCATCGCCAATTGTTTGAAAAAATTGGTCGCAATCGCACGGGTAGAGGCTACGATCGATATAAAGAAAAAGTTACCTTTTCTTTCTCATTTTTCAGCAATCCTTTTACAAACCAAAAAAAAGAACTCTTCGACCTTGCTATCAATCCGACCAAATATGCCAAGGCATCCTAGGAGCGTGAGCAATTACAGTTTGAAGGAATCCGACAACCAACAACAACCACCCAAAAGATTCATTCAAGGTAAGAAATTCTTTGAAAACTTTTTTTTTTCCTTCAACTTAAAACAAGGTTTCAAATTAGATTAGGGTTGTTTGCAAATAGTTTTGTGATGAGGGTTGTTTGCCAATCTTCTCAACTTTAACCCTAAACCCAAAACCCAAAACCCTAGTCTAGGGATTTCTTTTTCCCCTCCTTTTAAGTAGATACTAAATTGATAAATGCAAACCATATTACTAGCTATCAATATTTGTTAAACATTAAACCCTAAACCCTAGTCTAGGGTTTAGGGATTTTTTGGAAGGGTTTAGGTTTTTTTTTCCCTTCTCTTTTTAAGTAAATATTGTTGCCTATCAATATTTGTTAAAAATTAACCCTAAAACCTAGTCTAGGGTTTAGGTTTTTTTTTTTAGGGTTTAGGATTTTTTTCTTCTCTTTTTAAGTAAATATTGTTGTCTATCAATGTTTGTTAAACCCTTCTAGGGTTTAGGGTTTAGGATTTATTTTATTCTCTTTTTAAGTAAATATTGTTGCCTAATAACTATGTATGCATGCCTATTTTTTAGTTGTTAATGTTTGAAACTTTGAAGTTTGAAGTTTAAGCCCTAGGCCTTAGGGTTTGGGGTTTTTTTCCTCCTCTTTTTAAGTAAATATTGTTGCCTGGTAACTTTGTATGCAAGCCAATTTTTCAGTTGTTAATGTTTGAATTTGAAACTTTGAACTTGAAGTTTAAACCCTAAACCCTAGTCTAGGCCCTAGGGTTTTAAACTTTTAGGTTTAGTTTTTTTTTGCCTCCTCTAACTATGTATGCAAGCCCATTTTTCGATTGTCAATGTTTCTATTTTAAACCCTAAACCCTAGCCTTTTGTTTTAGGGTTTAGTTTTTTTTTCCTTTTTTTCAAGTGATTGTAACTTTGTTGTTACTAACTTACTTGTTTCCATGTATAGGCATATAAAAAATGAAACCATTGGATCCATCATGGGTGTATGGAATGCCAGGGCCAAGAAAAGGGGATTTTAAATGTAATTTTTGTGGCTTTAATTTTACTAGAGATGTTTATCGCCTCAAATTCCATTTGGAACAGATACCTAAAAATAATGTCAAGTTTTGTGATAAGGTGCCAGAAGAAATTTAAAATAAAGTAAATGCCATGATCACTGTGGTAGATGAAAACGCTAGTCTCAAAAGAAGTCATAGCAATGCCATTTCATCCCCCCGAGTTGCTCGTACTATTGGCAGCTTTAGCCAGTTTCAACAGAGTAGTTTGAGTCCTTCGAGTGCACAAGCAACTAGTGGGACGGGAGAGTCCTATTCTCTAGACTGTTTTGTGCCAGGGGCACAATCCATGCTTGAGGTTATGGCCGCATGGAACCAAGAGAAGCACAATGCCATGAGGATAGTCATTGCCACTTTTTGGTACTATTTTGACATTCCCTTCAATGTGGCAAGGTCTCCATACTGGTGGCACATGATAGATGTCGTCGTAAGTTATGGCATAGGATTTAAGGCACCAACTTATGATGACCTTAGGGGCCCTCTCCTTCGACAATTTGTGGACAACATTCAGGTTGTGTCATTGTGCTTGACGAAATATATATATATATATATATATATATATATATATATGGCATGACTAAAATTTTTTTTATATATTAATATGATAAAATCAATATGCAATGTGCATGACTAATTTTTTTTTATACTTTAGGTTGTGTTTGATAACCAGCGTAGGGTGTGGAGGAGCAAGGGTTGCACTGTAATGTCTGATGGTTGGACAGATGGGAGAGGAAGAACCCTGCTTAATTTTTTGGTTGCATCTGCAGAAGAAACTGCATTCCTTAGGTTAGTAGATGCATCAGCACATGTTAAGAATGTTGAAATGCTTGCAGGGTTGTTGGAGGAGGTTGTGTTGGAGGTTGGGGAGAAGAATGTTGTCTAAATCATCAGCAACAATGTAGTAGCATATAAAGCAATTGATAAGACTTGAGCTCTACCAATTGATGGTAGAGCTCAAGTCTTATCATTTCACTCCACCTCTCTATATGGAGCAAAACAAACTAAATACAATTAACCTCATATCGCTTTCAAAAGTTATTTGAGAGCTTGGTTTGTTTAGTAAATATTGTAGAGCAAAAATTCAAGAGAACACCCAGCTATGGAATTCAATTTAAGTCCCATTTCAAGCATCAAATTACAGAATCATATACACCCTAAAGCACATCCATGATAAAGAAAATACCTGGAAGCTCAGCAATTTTCGGCTGCCTATAGTGACCATTGCAGACCACCACTGCATCAAATATCTCCTCTTCCACTTGGCTATCTGCAGCAAATGAACTCCTTGATCTAACAACCCACTGAATTCTCTCGTTAAAAAAATCTCCATCCATATCAAAGACCTCTTCATCATTCATAGCGCATTGTGGGCCTCTCTTTAACTATCCCAACATACTCCACCCTTGCATTGAATCTTATAAGTTCAAGCAAGTTGAAGTCCCTTGCAAAATCCTTGAGGTACAAAAACACTTCTTGGTGACTAGGGAACCCCCTTGGGTCCCTGTTGCCTTCTTTGACCAGGAAGGGATAATCCATGAACCCCATGACCTCTATAGGAAGATTTGTCCTAAGACTCGGGTAGATGGTCCCATGGTTGGGCTCCACTCTCTTAGGATCCAATCCCAGAGTGTCCTCCCCCACACCAGAATCATTCCACCAAAGGCCACCAACATCTGCTTTTTGTTCATACACCACCTCAAGTCCTTCCCTCCTGAGCTCCCTGGCAGCCACAAGCCCTGCTGCTCCAGCTCCAATCACACCAACCTTCTTATATCCATTGGCCACCTCCTCAGAAGGCATTCTACCAATATCAGGAAGGAATCCAATCGCAAGTGCTTTCAGTCAGTGGGACCAGAACACAGTCTGCCAATTCCAACAATTTTGAATAACAGTGGGATGATCAAGATGGATGGTTGATATCAGGAGAAGAGAATAACAGAGAAAATGTTTTTGTGCTTTCCTGCTTCACAACAGAGATGGACGGCAGTGGAAAACCACTTGGTATGGCATGCAAACTTGTAATTTCCATGAATAAAATGTCTAAGAGCTCTTTGTCAACCTGCACTGTGGGGCCTCCCTTGATTTAACGGAGTGAGACAGGGCAGGACATAGAGATCTTAGGTATCATATGTTTAAAAATCTCTAAAAATATATATATATATATATATATATATATATATATATATATAGTTACGAACTTTTTTAAAAATATATTTAGCTTCATATTTATGCAATTCTTTTTGAAATCTTTTACGACAATGTTTTTTTGGTGCTAATGTAAAAACGGAAGATGGCGAAGTGGTGCTAATGTAAAAACGAAAGATGGCGATGCAGTTCTTTAAAAAGTAAAGTAGTTTCTGATAATGCTGCAGTCTTTATGGTTCACCAAATGCAAGTGAAGAGTGACCTTCTAATGCTCTAAACTTTTTGGTTTACCGAATCCTATTACATGTAGGTATGTGTTGTTCAGGTTGTTGGTGTGCTTTCAAGGTCAAATATCCAGCTCCGTATGAGAGGACACTATAAAACCATCATGAAATACTTCTACGTAAAGAGATGGTATAAAGGTTATGGAGATCATTTTAAGATTTGAATGAAGACTGTAATTGTAACCCATTCCTTTATATAATTAAAAATAAAAAATAAAAATAAATAAAAATTTCTGGATTGACTTTGCACCACAAAGCATTTATTTCTCGAAGAGATTTTGTTGACTTAGCACCAAAAGGCATTTATTTCTGGAAGAAGTCCAGATTCACGATTTGTCTGGTGTATGCTCATAATATATTATATTTTGGATTAAATGTGGTGTCTAACTGACATAAGGGTGTGAGGTTAACTATCAGCGTCATACCGACTTGAACCATGGTTAGATGTTAGTCAACGCTTAGAATTAGGGTGTGAGGTTAACTATCAGCGTCATACGAATTTGAACTAGTGCACAAGCAGTTAGTGGGACAAGAGAGTCTTATTTTGTAGACCCGTTTCGTGCCAGGGGCACAATCTATGCTTGAGGTTATGGCCGCGTGGAACCAAAAGAAGCACAATGTCACGAGGATAGTTATTGCCACTTTTTGGTACTATTCTGACATTCCCTTCAATGTGGCAAGGTCTCCATACTAACGGCACATGATAGATGTCGTCGTAAGTTGGGGCATAGGATTTAAGGCACCAACTTATGATGACCTTAGGGGCCCTCTCCTTCGACAATTTGTGGACAACATTCAGGTTGTGTCATTGTGCTTGACGATATATATATATATATATATATATATATATATATGGCATGACTAATTTTTTTTATACTTTAGGTTGTGCTTGATAACCAACATAGGGTGTGGAGGAGCAAGGGTTGCACTCTAATGTCTGATTGTTGGACAGATGGGAGGGGAAGAACCCTGCTTAATTTTTTGGTTGCATCTGCAGAAGAAACTGCATTCCTTGGGTTAGTAGATGCATCAACACATGTTAAGAATGTTGAAATGCTTGCAGGGTTGTTGGAGGAGGTTGTGTTGGAGGTTGGGGAGAAGAATGTTGTCTAAATCATCAGGAACAACGCAGTAGCATATAAAGCAACCGGAAGGATTTTGGAGGAGAGATTCCCCACCATTTGTTGGACCCCATGTGCAGCCCATTGTCTTGATTTGCTCCTCGAGGACATTGGGAAATTACCTTGGGTGGCAAAGGTTGTAAGTAAGGCTAAGGCCATCACAAACATTTACAACCATTCATGGGTCCTTAGCCTCATGAGGCGATTTACTAATGGGAGGGAATTAGTGCGGCCTGGCATTACACACTTCACCACAAACTTTATGACATTGTAGAGCATTTATGATGCAAGAGGGTCACTGAAGCAATGTTTGTGAGTGATGATTGGAATTCTGAACTAGCTGCAAAATACCAAACATCACTTGAGGGGCATAATGTCTGTACTTATTTGCTTAAGGACTTTTGGATGGCCATGGATGAGGCCATCAAGGTACAAGACTACGCTTATTAATTTATTTATTTTTATTAATGTTGAAAAATATTTTTATTTTTTTTATATTTTTAGCTTTCAGAGTCATTGGTGAAGATTCTTCGTCTTGTTGATGGAAAAGAATTTCCAATGGGATTTGTATATCAGGCTATGGACATGGCAAAAGAGGCAATTGTTGCATTTTATGGACATACCCACACCAAATATGATGCCATTTGGACTATCATTGATAGCCGATGGACATCACAACTCCATAGCCCTCTTCATGTAGTGGGTTACTATTTGAACCCCAAAATCTTTTATACGGCTACATTTCATGCTGATTATGAGGTGAAGCTTGGCCTTCAAGATTGCATTAACTGCGTGTTCTTAGCGAGTAAACAATTGCGCAATAAAACACATGCAGAGATACTGAGGCCAGGTAAACCTCATCGAATTATTATTTATTGTCTTTTGATTTTGTTTTAAACTTTTAAGTTGTTACATGTGAAATATTAATTTTTTTTTTTGTTTCTAGATTTTTGGTGGGAGGACTTTGTTGATTTTACGCCCAATTTGCAGCACATGGCCGTTAGAATCTTATCTCAACCATGTAGCTCTTCAGGTTGTGAGCGCAATTGAAGTATGTTTGAGCACATACACTTCACGAAGCGCAACAAATTTACACAAGAAAAATTAAATGATCTTGTGTTTGTGCATTACAACCTTTGTCTCTACCACAAAAGTTTTGAAAAAACAAATACTAAGCCCATTGACCTAAGTGACATTGATCCATCATCTGAATGAATCACAAATGCAACACAGGAGCAATGAGAGCCTCTATTCATGATGGAAGATTTACAAAACTATGAGAACCTAGCAAAGGATATGGTAGCAAGGGACCAACAAGAGGCCTTAGCACAAGAAGCGACGCAAACAACTATAAGCACACATCAAAGAGAAACTAGGGCTTATGCTAGGACAAGGGGCAAAGGAAGACATTAGATAATGGGCCTATTAAGGCTTTTTGACACATTTTCTAATTTGTATCTTTTCATGTTATAAGCAATACAAGATGTGTTTTGTCACTTTCATATACACTTAAAGCTTGAGCCTTGTATGATGTCTTGATTTGAATTGTTACTTTTATTGCAATATTTGATTTGCATAATGTTAATTCATTGTTATATGCATGAAAAAAGTTTTTTTTTCAATGAGAAATTTTGTTTTGTCTGTTTCTTTTTCGCTGATTCTTTCTCCAATTTTTTCCAATTTTTAAAAATGCCGATTCTTTGCCGATTCCGATTTTCTCAACTATGATTCCAATAGTTTTTTTATAATGCCTATCACAACTGTCGCACCATTAAATCTTGTATATTTATTGCAATAACAAATAAACAATATATGATGGACTATTATGTTTCTTAAAATAAATTACTCCATACATAATGTGTATCTAAGAATAATTCATTGCCAATTGATGGTAAAGCTCAATTCTTATCATTTCACTTCACCTCTCTATATGGAGCAGAACAGATCATCCTAATACCAATAAAAAAACTCGGAGACTACAATACAATTAACCTCATATTGCTTTCAAAAGTAATTTAAGAGCTTGGTATGTTTAGTAAATATTGCAGACCAAAAATTCAAGAGAACACCCGGCTGTGGAATTCAATTTAAGTTCCATTTCAAGCATCAAAATACAGAATCATATACACCCTAAAGCACATCCATGATAAAACAAATACCTGGAAGCTCAGCAATTTTCGGCTGCCTATAGTGACCATTGCAGACCACCACTGCATCAAATATCTCCTCTTCCACTTGGCTATCTGCAGCAAATGAACTCCTTGATCTAACAACCCACTGAATTCTCTCATTAAAAAAATCCCCATCCATATCAAAGACCTCTTCATCATTCATAACGCATTGTGGGCCTCTCTTAACTATCCCAACATACTCCACCCTTGTATTGAATCTTATGAGTTCAAGCAAGTTGAAGTCCCTTGCAAAATCCTTGAGGTACAAAAACACTTCTTGGTGACTAGGGAACCCCCTTGGGTCCCTGTTGCCTTCTTTGACCAGGAAGGGATAATCCATGAACCCCATGACCTCTCTAGGAAAATTTGTCCCAAGACTCTGGTAGATGGTCCCATGGTTGGGCCCAACTCTCTTAGGATCCAATCCCAGAGGGTCGTCCCCAACACCAGAATCATACAACCAAAGGCCACCCACATCTGCTTTTTGTTCATACACCCGCCACCTCAAGTCCTTCCCTCTTGAGCTCCCTGGCAGCCACAAGTTCTGCTGCTCCAGCTCCAATTACACCAACCTTCTTATATCCATTGGCCACCTCTTCAGATCACATTCTACCAATATCAGGAAGGAATCCAATCGCAAGTGCTTTCAGTCAGTGGGACCAGAACACAGTCTGCCAATTCCAACAATTTTGAATAAGAGTGGGATGATAAGATGGTTGATATCAGGAGAAGAGAATAACAGAGAGAATGTTTTTATGCTTTCCTGCTTCACAACAGAGATGGCTGGCAGTGGAAAATCAAATGGTATGGCATGCAAACTTTTAATTTCCAAGAATAGAATGTCTAATAGCTCTTTGTCAACCTGTAATGTGGGGCCTTAACGGAGGTATCATATGTTTACAAATCTCTAAATATATATATATATATATATATATATATATATATATATATGTTGTGTCATGTTAAATCAGATGTTCAAAAATATATATATTTAGCTTATCTTTATGCAATTATTTTTTATGGATGAAACCTTTCACGGCACGATATCCCCAGTACTTGGTGTCATGTTAAATCAGATTTTTTTTTTTAAATAAACATATTTAATATGTTATAATATTATATATTATATATTTAGTTTTAATATCCATTTTAATACCTCCTCTTCTTCTATGCAATTACTTTAGATGGCTGAAAACAATGATATCCCCAGTTTTGTGATTTTTTTATTAAAAATAGAAGAATCCGTGGAGCCGGTGGGAGGATAAGGCTCTGAAATTTACTTTAGGAAGAAAAGAAGAGTGTACTATAACCATATCAAAATTTAAATTTTAAACTCTTTCAATACTAATATATTGGACAGCATATGTTTAAATAACACTGCACAATACCCCTTTAATCTCAGGTCTACTGTACACCTCCTAACAAATCTTAAATATATCAAGTACATGAGTCCTTTCCCACCTTGGTATGTCTTAATCATGTTGTTGGTGTCCTTTGAGGGTCAATATCCAACTTCTTATGGGACACCACCACAAAGCATTAATTTCTGGAAGAAGTATGATTTAGCACCAAAAGGCATTTATTTCTGGAAGAAGTCATGAAATTTAGCACCAAAAGGCATTTATTTCTGGAAGAAGTCATGAAATTTAGCACCAAAAGGCATTTATTTCTACAAGAAGCATCATCGAAGGTTAGAAGTTCCACCACTGCTAAAATAAAATCTTTTGTGTTCTTCTCTGTGGTGTTTGATTCTGAGCAAATTCCACCATTGCTAAAATAAAATCTTTTGTGTTCTTCTCTGTGGTGTTTGATTCTGAGCAAATTCCACCATTGCTAAAATCTAATATTTTGTGTTATTTTCTGTGGTGTTTGATTTTGGGCTCTGTTTAAACCACTGTGTACGAATGTATGTATCAGTCAAACCACTGCCCAAGATGTGTGTATAAAAAACAAAACGTCTGTTCAAACGTCTGAATTTTCATTTTTATTGTTTTTCTAATTGGGGTGGCTAATATAAAAATTGTCTGTTTAAACGGTCTGAAGTGTCGGACCCTTTTAATTTTTATTGTTTTTCTAATTGGGTTGGCTAATATGTTGTATATCTATCGAAAAGTTAAATTGGGATTTGAAGAAACTTAGCCACAATTAAAGTGCTGTCTGATGGCTGTATTTGTTTTTTTAAATATTTGGTTAATCATTTAACTGCATATTTAAATCAATCATGAAAAGCTGGCCAAAGGTATCGATCCAAGTTTTAAATTTGTGTGCCCACTTATAAAACATCACGTAGCATTATAGGTGCAATCAGGTGTGATTTTTTAAATAAATCACGATGAAAGCCTCCATATTATTTATTGAGAAAAAGAGCGGGTTTATTATCTTGATTGTTAAGATTTTTAATTAAAATTTAAATATTAAGTTGATTTTTAAGATTTTTTTTTTATTAATATTTGGTTTAAATGTGGTGTCTAACTAACATAAGGGTGTGATGGTTTGGGCTTTGGGTTTTCCTTCGGGAGACCCAGGTTCAAACCATCGTGGGATGTGTGTGTGTTAATGAGCTTGTGTAAAAAAAAAAAAAATTATCAGCCTCATACGGACTTGAATTATGGATAGATGTGAGCTAACACTCAAACTTCTTCCAGGTATACATTAGAGTTTTAAGCTTTTTATCTAATTATACGAGATAAAAATGGGTTCATTATCAGGATGTTATTATAGTATTTTAATAAATTATGTAGTAATATATATAAAATAGAATTTGAATCTAGGTTTTAAAATTTTCAATTAGTTATATGGGATTAAAATGGTTTTACTCATATTACATTATTATTATGTTATCATGGTATTTTAATAAATTATGCAACAATTTTATATTGTTTAATAAGATTTGAATCTATGTTATTTTTTAAAATTTAAACTAATGTCATTTTGAAGGATACCATAATTTTATTTTTTTATCATGTCGGTTCTCCACCATAGAAGGAGAATCAATCTCTCCTACTTCCTCATGAAACAATTATAGGAAATGACCTCTAAATTTCAAGTAGGTAAGAAAACTAGTCTCGCTCATCATGGACTAGTTCAATTATTAGTAAAAAAATTCCTAACCAAATAGAAGCCCAGGGTGACTTGGGCAAAGTTTGTAGGAAGAAAAAGAAATAGAAAGTACAAGGGTAAAGCATCTCATGGAACCAACTAGAGAAACATTTGTAAGGCCATAACATTTGAGGAAACCCAAAGTTTTAAAATGAAAAAGAAAAGAAAATTTTGTAGGAGATAATGCTTAGAATCCACAAGAACCTCAATGCCCAATAATAACTAGGGAATCAAGATTACGAGTTGCAAAGGTGATTCAGTGGCTACCACTACTAAGATTATGGATCCTTCCCTAAATAACTTATTATAAACCTAGAACTAGAGGAGGAGGAAAGCCAAGTGAATCCATGAAGACACGTGAACATAGTATTAGGAAAAAATACCAAAATTTTGAGGAAGCCCCATAAAAGAGGAAGGAGGCATTCTCTCCATGACCACCTAGAGGAAAAGCCAAGCTGGCGCATACTAGAAGGGTCATTGGGATCCTTTGGGTAGAGACAACCTCCGAACTATTTATAGAAACAAAGTCACAAGGGCCTAGGATATAATAGTTTGAACACTTATAGCTAGGGTCCAACCAATTAGAGTTAGAGGAACCATTTGACCAAGAGAAACCACAAGAGGTATAACCTAAAGAAGTAGAAGCTAAGAAGCCATAACTACCTTAGCAACTTGAAGAACAACAATCCATAGAGCTTGTTTAAGGAGGTGATGATGAATGTCATGTAATAGAACCTAAAAAGAATTTGGATAAAGATGAGAGGTTTATGAAGCTTCCCCCATCTAAAGTAAATAGAGACCTTGTAGGATAGATGAAATCCATGCAAATTGAAGATAATACCAAGATTCTCATAGTTGTAGTAGAATATAAAAGAACAACCTCTGATCATTATTCACAAGAGTCTATAGAAAATATTCTTGGACTATAAAAAGAGTTGGCATAGGCTAAGGTTGAAGCTACTCACCGGAGAAGCAAAGGATGAAGATACTAGTAGTTTGTAGTTACAATTGACTATTGCAAGGGGGAATTTCTAGATGAAAAACAAAAGTAGAGTCTTACAACCAAGGATATTTTTCTTTTGCCAAATATGAGAAAGATTTGAAATCCACCAAGGAAACTTTTGAGAAGCTATTGGAAAAGTAGCAAGGTGACCTTGCAGATATGAGGAATAAAATGGAGATAGCATTCATCAAAGAATAGAAGCAAAGAGAAGAGGTTAAGAGGATAAACCAATTACTTTCCACTACGCTTAAACTCACTAAGGAGATGACTAAAATAAACCCCCTCCTAGAGTCTACTACTTATACCTGAAGAAAAAAAAACTTCGTATGTAGATTAAATAAATAGGTAAAGGACAACCCCCAGATAACTTAGATCCATCATCACTCAACTAGGTCTACTTCTCCCTACCTCATGAATAACAAAATTTATTTTATAAATGTTATTCACATATTCTCATTTTTCTAGAGTGTACTTGATTAAGTTCAAACTTTTTATTGGGATATTTGGTAATTCAAGCCTTCTAATTTGTCATTCAAAATAAAATAGCAAGGTAGGATGAGTCCAATCCATATTGGAAAAATGAACTCATTTAACCCTCATGGTCTACTCAAAGCATGAGGATGTATGTTAGGTTATGATGGATATAAAAGGATTATAGAACTTAGAAAGTGTGGGCCCTTTATGAGGAGGTATCAACAAGATACTCTTTAGACATCCAAGGAATTTCAAAACTATGAGAAGTAGTAATAGAGGGATGTCATTCTCAATGGGATGGATTTCCTAAGAAACTATGGAAATAGATGCTCTACTCACTCCTCTTAAAGGTATTGTTTAGGGTAAGGACCTATGTAGAGATTGATGATACTCTAGGGCATTGGTGGATAGACCGCAAGTTTAAACCCTTAATGTTATAGATACCATTTGATGACTATAATAGGAAGATATCCCTATCTTTGGTAGGTGAGTTATAACATTGACAAAATATTCAAGAGGATAGAGGATATCAACAAAAAAATGCATAAATATATCCTATGACTTATGATCTACAAGACCAGCGTAGATCATGAAGTCCCAATATGAGGAGGATTACAAGGTATAACTTGATTGCTTTGGACATTGGACATGGAATGCATTGCATAGGGACATGCAATTGTTTAAGCTAGGGGAGATGATGAGTCACTCAAATGACTCATTTATTTGATCCTTTTTGCCTTAAAACCCCCACCCTTTTTGCACTTAATGATAATCTAAGCTCTTATTTTCATCAAAATGATAATTATTTTTGTATTTTGTATAGGATAATATAATTTAATGATCTATATAGAATTGCAAATGTTTCTCACTTAAATTTTTCTACAATTTAGTACATGTTTAATACCAACCATTTTATTACAAGTGAGCCACCATTATTTTTATGTCACAAACATAAGAAATCACTATGGAAAATGAACATGATGGTGTAGCTAGGGTTTGAAGACACCTTATTGAACTATGGGAACATGTAATTGTTGAACCATAAGAACGTAGCTGGTAAGAGCTTTGAGAAATCCACTTATTGACTCCCAATTGTACAAGACTAGGATACATCAATTATTCAAAGAAAAGGAAGCATTATAATTTTCACCTATGAATTGGTGAATGGGAAACATAGCATTGTAACCATATGATCCAAACAACTATTTTTAGTAGATTAGGGAATTGCTTAAAGATATAGAATAAGGAATGACACTAGTTGGAATCTACTTTGCCAATTCTTTTTGTTTCTCCATAATATTGTCTTGGCCACTTAAAATTTGAAAATATAATTTTGTTTTATAATTTCTATTTTATAGTCAAGCGTGATCATGGTAATTCTTATTGCATCCCTTGAGATATAGTATACAATTCAAGGAAGTCTCATGTCCCTCTTTAAATTATGTATGTAGTTTAGAACATAAATTAGTCAATAAGTCAACAAAAACTAGTTGTATAGTTAGAATTTATAGCAACGCAATAAACGTATGATTTTACTCCATGTTTTTAATTCAAGTTTAATAATAGCAGATATACAATTTAATCAAACTCTAAGCATGTAATTTCTTCTTTTATAGCTATGGATGAACTATGCATATCCTTGGAGTTTGGGCCTATGATAAGAAACAACTCTAAAAACTAATAATTAGCAATAACAATTCCAAAAATGCACAAATAACAATACCCATATGATGATAATATAACATATATAATTATCAGCAAATGAAATATGAAATAATCAAATTTTAGATTCAAATCAAAGAAAATTCTTATCCACTTAGATAGGGTTAAGTCTCTTAGCCACTTGGAGAGACTTAAATCCAAAATATTTGATAATATAAACCATCACATAATTCTTCCTATTTATAGATTAAATTCTCAAGGGTCAACTAACTAAACCTAGAGCTTGAGCTTTAAAGATAGCCAACATGGCTATATTAGAACCATAGCATATCTCCCTCCTCAAAAAGCTTTGTCCTCAAAGTTGGATAATACTAGAAAATGCTCTTAAGCCCCAAGATGACATCTAAAATTCCTAGGTTCATGGAAAAGAGATTGCCCACCCAACTATAATCTTCTATTTGGATGTTAACTTTAGTTATTCAACCCATGCACTAAGTAGTACCCCCATTTTCAATTAATAATTTAAATTTATTTTGATTTAAAGTATTGATATACAAACCCAATTACTTTGTTGTTTTACTAACTATAAAGTTATGGGTGCCATGTGAATCAACCAACACATTGATACAATTGCTTTAATAAATCCTTGTACCTTGATAGTATGGTGAACTTAAAGCCCCATAAGTGTATGGGTAGAGAGAATCATGGTATCATCTTTTGGGACTAAAAAATAAGGCACACTTTATTTACAAGTTATCTTACAATATATAAGCATCAAGCTTAGGAGGGAGATATGACAAGTGTCATAAGCTCCACTCCAAGTGTCTTTCAGAAGACACCACTCCAACTCAAACTGAATACAAGGACAAGTGGCAGAAGACAAATGTCAACCAAGTGGCAGAAGACAAATGTCAACCTGTCAATTATAGGCATAGTGCACATTATAATAATAATAATATTCTAACATTCCCCCTTAATGTGCACTATCCTAAAAAGATAAGTCAACATTAGATAACATTCCCCCTTAATGTTGACTTTTTTTACACAGATATAGTAAATTGCTAAACTAAGAAAACTTGTATTTTCCAAGTGACTTGGTGAAGATGTCTGCTACTTGATATTGAGTTGGCACATACTTCATGTGTATAATGTCTTCTTGGACCATTTCTCTAATGAAGTGATGATGGATCTCAATGTGCTTTGTTCTAGCATGGAAAACTGGATTCTTGGTCATCTTGATGGTACTTTGATTGTCACAATATATATATGTTGGACCATGTATGAATAGCCCAATATCCTAAATTAATTGCCTCAACCATATTGCCTCCTTAGTTGCCTCAACCATATTGCCTCCTTAGTTGCCTCAACTGCTGCTCTATATTCGCTGAAGATAGTGAAATTGTGTTCTGCTTCTTTGTGCTCCATGAAATAGAGCCTTGGCCTAATTGAAAGCAATAACCCGATGTAGATCTTCTAGTTTCAGGACAACTGGCCCAATCTGAATTTGTGTATCCAATAAAAGAAAAATTATCACTTGATTTATACATAAGGCCATGATGAGGTGTGGCCTTTAGTAATATCACAATCCTCTTAGTTGCTATCCAATGGCTCTTCTTAGGATCCTGCATGAATATAGAAATAAGGCCAACTAAATAGCAAATATCTGGTCTAGTTGAAGTTAAGTAGATCAAACTTCCAACTAGTTGTCTGTAAAGTGTACCATCAACCCTTTCTTCTTCATCAGTATTTACCAATTTCAATCTAGTTTCCATGGGAGTTAGAGAGGGCTTACACTCCTCCATGCGAAACCTCTCCAAAATAGACTAAATGTACTTAGCCTATGAGATAAAAATCTTACCAGGCTGTTGCCATACCTCTATTCCTAAGCAATAGTGGAGAAGGCCTAAATCTGTCATCTCAAAGTTCTTGCATAAGTTCTCCTTGAGCAATCTTATTCCTTCTATGTCATCACCTGTAATGAGAAGATCATCCACATACAATGTAACCAAAATGATACGGTTCCTCCAATGTTTCACATAGAGAGTAGATTCTGCTGCAGATCTAGTGAAACCAAGGTTGAGAAAATAGGAGTCAATCTTTGCATACCAAGCTCGGGATTCTTGCTTCAACCCATATAGAGCTTTCTTTAATCTGAGGAATTTGTTGTTTTGGCCTTCAACTGTGTACCCTGGTGGTTGTTTCACATGCACTTCCTCCTTAAAATGACCATTGAGAAATGCTCTTTTGACATCCATTTGATATATTGGCCAATGTTTTTGAGCTGCCATAGCAATAACTGTCCTGATTATAGTCATTTTAGCCACAGGAGCAAAGGTCTCCTCATAATCAATTCCCTCTTGTTGCTTATAGCCTTGAGATACTAGGCAAGCCTTGTAGCGATCTAGTGAGCCATTTGCTTTATATTTTGCTTTGTATACCCATTTTGTGCCAATGGTATATTTTCCTTTGGGTAAATCAACTAACTCCCAAGTGTGATTTTTTTCAATGGAATCTAATTCTTGATCCATGGCATGAACCCATTTAGGATCACCAAGTGCTTCTTTGACATTAGAAGGTTCAGTTTGGCTAAGGAATTTGGCCATTAGGGCATAATTCACTTGGTGTCTTAGGGTTGAAGGCCTTTTACTTGTATAGGTGGGCAAATGATTTTGGGATTCATCTATTGTGGCCTGAACCCAGTTGGGTAAAGGATTGGATGATGTTTCTTGATCATTAGGAGGAGGAGATGGAGGACATGGATCATTTGTAGGAAGTTCTTCTTGTGGATGAATTTCTTGATTTATGAGTGAAGAAGGACTAGATGATATTGTATGCATGAATGGAGCAACTATTTCATTAGTTATTTCTAAAGTGGGGGCCTTAGGAGGATTAGATGGGGGATACTCATGAAAGGTAACATCCCTAGATAAAATAAGTTTATTGGAAATAATTTCATATAATTTATATGCATTGGCACTATCTGTTAGGGTCCTATCCTAACATTAATTAATAATAATAATAGTAATAATGTATTTCATATCCTATAGTTATAATAATAAAATAATATAATAATAAATAATATAATAATTAATATAATTAATTATTATATTATTATTATAAGATTAGGGTTAGGAAGCATTGCAACCTTTCACCTATAACCCTAGAGTGGGTATAAAATATTGTAAGAACTTATCATTCCAATATCCATGAATATGAAATATAATACAATTTATTGAAGGGACTTCCCGACAATATCAAAAGGTGATTCTTTTAGATTTAGGTCTATTTATTATTTATTTATCATTTTATGTGCTAGGAACCCTAGGTTCCTACCATCTGGTATCAGAGCCGTATGGATCCAACCATATGGGACATAAATATCAAAGGAATAAAAAATGACATTGCAAAAATTAGAAGAATGATTGAACGAAAACAAAATAAACAAATGGAACGTTCTGATCGTATTATACAATATTTAAGGGAAATGCAAGAGGAGACCCTAGCCATGGAATCTCAGGTAGAGGAGGAAGAACCCATAACCAAAGAACTTTCAGAAATACCCATTGCACTTTCAAAGGAAGAAGATAATTCAAACCCTAAATTTTTTTTCTCGGAAGAAACCAAAACCATAGAACTTCAAAAAGTACTTATTGAATTTCCGAAAAAAAATCGAAACCCTAAACATGCAAATTTTTTTATAGAGACGGAAAGTAAGATTCATAAACTTGCACTGGATGTTTATATTGCCAAAATTGGAGATATAATTTGTGCTGACCTTGGTGCATTTGATATTAATATAGACGATGCTAAGAACCATGAAAATAAAACCATCATAAAAGAAATCCAAAATTTTGATTATCTACTGAATGTATTGAACAGTATGAGTCTTTCATCTACAAGACCCCCACCTTGGCCACCACCATTGTTCAAAGAAGCTATCAAGATATGCCCTTCCCAATAGCTAGTACACCTGCAATTTTTATTATTTAATCTCCACAAGATACTGAGATATTGAATCTAGGTTCCTACCTGCAATTTTTGGCTGAATCTAGGTTCCTACCATGTACTGTCATGTCTCTTGTTGAATGGTTGTACCTGGGTACATATGAACTGATGTAGAAGTAATCATAGATTCCCAGAAATCAAAAGCCTCCACCAATAAGTAGCAACTCGAAGAATGACGACAGAAATTGGTTTTGTCAAAGGCAATCCTGAAGTGCAGACTTATGAACATCAGGCTATGTGACAATATTTATGATCCTAATGGCAGTTTTTTTTCCCAACTTCACCAGACCTGATATCATATGGCACTATTTCTGAACAAAAACCTTAGCGTATTCATGCTGATGAAACAGGCTATTTTAAACGAATTGCTAAAGAATTTTAAATACTTCCCAGCTGGAAGATAATTTTGTTATTTTTCCATTCGTAAGCACAACAGGAGAATGGCAAATAGCATGAGTTCAGAACATAGTTTACAGGGGATCAACCAGATATTATTATTATTTTAATACAAGGCACATAAAAAATTGTGCACTCCAACAATGTGAGACTTGTCTCCAACATACTTATTTGAGATACTAGGATGCCTGGAAAGGAAAGGGTTGCACCTATCCAGAATCTGCATTGTCAAATATAGTTCGTGAAACTATTTTTGCTTTCTCCGTACAAAAAAATAAAAAATAAAATTGCGGTCTGTTAAAGGGCAAGACGTATCCCTTACCAGAAAACTTTCAACATCACAGTGTTGTCGGTGCACAAATTATAGTTCATGGGCATGGTCTCCTCGTCATTTGAACTCTTTACTTTAAGCTTCAGAAGATATCATAACACAGAGAATTTTCCCGTTTGGTAAAGCTAAATTCTCTCAATGGTGATTACTCTTTGATACTGAGTACATTTTACTGCAATGGTGTAATGTACTTACCCTTTATTAGAGTTAGAGCACGAATTGAAGAGAGACATCAAGCACGAATTAGATCATATTGAACAGAACATTGTTGATATTGTTGATGGATTGTATTGGCAGTCTTCCAAAGCATAAGGATTTGATGCGTCTATCAGCAGGTTACTGGCCTTCAAGTGTGTGTTTTGAACCAAGTTTCTTCAGTACTTAAAGCAAATCTTTGACATGAGAAAAGTTGGAGACAGAGACTCTTCAGCCCCTAATGATATTCCTTCAAATAAGAAAATAAATAAATGAAAACTGTTAATTCATGTGAGACAAAATGAAAGGACCAGTTCGTTTCGATGCTGAGCAGAATTGGCAACGGTAGCCCAGCAATGGGGCTTTTCCAAATTCAAATAATTCTTATACATATACATACCCGCCGTGGGGATTGAACCCGGGTCACATAACCGATAATGCAAGTGGTTGGCTTACCAGATGGCTTTTCCAAATTATTAATCATGAAATCTCCATTGATCTCATCCAACGCCTGCAGGTCGTGGGTAGAGAGTTTTTCGAACTTCCACAAGAGGAAAAGGAGGCCTACGCCAGCAACGCGACAACGAGAGTTATGGAGGGTTACGACACCAAGTTGGCTCACCAGATTGACGGAAAGCTAGAGTGGATTGATTACTATTTCTATATGCTATGGCCTCCTTTCTCTAGAGATTTGAACAGCTGGCTCAAACACCCTGCCTCTTACATAGAAGTGAACGATGAATATGCACGAGCACTTGTGGGGGTAGTGAATACGCTTTTATCGGCTCTTTCCATAAATCTGGGGTTGGCAGAGTCGGCGATGAAGGAAGCACTCGACAACGAAGATATGGAAATGGAAATGAAAATAAATTACTACCCGCCTTATCCACAGTCGGAGCTCGCTCTCAGGGTGGAAGCCCACATCGACATGAGCGCTTTGACTCTTCTGGTACCCAACGAAGTGCCAGGACTCCAAGTTTTCAAGGATGGTTGCTGGGTTTTTGCCGATTACGTTGCAAACGCCATCATCGTCCAGAGACCAGCTTGAGATATTGAGTAACAACAAGTACAAGAGCGTTCTACACTGAGTTTGGTGAGCAAGGACAAAGTGAGAATGTCATGGCCGGTATTCTGCATTTCCCCTACAGATAAAGTCATCGCTCTCATGAAAGGAATGGTGAATGAAGAGAATCCTTTCCGCTTCAATGCCAAAACATATGCGGAGTTCAAACATCGCAAGATTAATAAGCTTCCCAAGGAGGTGGAATATTTGAAGAGCATATACTTACACACTACAATTCCAAGCTTTGAGGACAAATCTTGTTTTAAGGAGGGTGGAATGTTAGGGTCCTATCCTAACATTAATTAATAATAATAATAGTAATAATGTATTTCATATCCTATAGTTATAATAATAAAATAATATAATAATAAATAATATAATAATTAATATAATTAATTATTATATTATTATTATAAGATTAGGGTTAGGAAGCATTGCAACCTTTCACCTATAACCCTAGAGTGGGTATAAAATATTGTAAGAACTTATCATTCCAATATCCATGAATATGAAATATAATACAATTTATTGAAGGGACTTCCCGACAATATCAAAAGGCGATTCTTTTAGTTTTAGGTCTATTTATTATTTATTTATCATTTTATGTGCTAGGAACCCTAGGTTCCTACCACTATCACTATAGCCAACAAAGATGCATTTTTGGCTCTTATCATCAAACTTCTTCCTTTTCTTATGAGGAATATGAGCATAGGCATCACATCCAAAGATTCTCAAATGGCCCACATAGGGCGTCCTTCCACTCCATGCTTCTTCAGGTGTTATTTCATGTAAGGCCTTTGTGTATGACCTATTAGTCAAGTATGCAGCAGTAAGAACAACTTCTCCCCAAAATGAGTTAGGTAATATAGCAACATGTAACATTGATTTTGCCCTATTTGTGATTGTTTGATTCATCCTCTCAGCAACTCCATTTTGTTGCGGGGTATAAGGGGTTGTGAATTACCTCCTTATCCCATGATACTTACAAAAATTAAAGAATTCATTGGAGACATATTCTCCACCATTATCTGATCTTAAGGTGGAGATTTGATAGCCACTTTCTCTTTCAACAAGTGCGATGAATTCTTTGAACTTATCAAGGGCTTGCCACTTATATTGAATTAGGTAGATCCATACCTTTCTACTATAATCATCAATGAAAGTGATGTAGTATTTAGCCCCAATATAACATTGAACAGACATTGGCCCACAAATGTCTGAATGAACCAATTGCAAAGGTCTATTGGCTCTCCATGCATTTCCTGTTTTAAATGGTTGCCTATGGTGTTTGGCTATTACACATGGCTCACAAAAACATTTTGACTCCTTAAGATGTGGAAGTCCTTTAACTAATCCTTTTGTAGCCATTATTTGAAGATTATTAAAATTTAAATGTCCCAATATTTCATGCCACATGTACTCCAAAGAGAAAGTAGTTTTTGTATGCAAAGATGTTTGTGTTACAGATTTTTTAAGGAGGTAGTAAAAACCATCCTTTTTCACTCCCATGGCCTTGACATTGTCGTTAGGTTCCTTAATGTAGCATTTGTATTTTTCAAAATAGACATTATAGCCCTTATCTATAAGTTTTCCAATAGAAATAAGACTCCTTTTAAGACCAGGCACATACAAAACATCTATTGCAATAACATTATTACCATCATGCAAAGTAAGTGGTGCCTCCCCAACACCTTCAATGGGTAGAGAAATTTCATCACCAAAAGTAATGAATTGATTTGATGTAGGCTGAACCTTGGTCAACCAATCTTGCCTTCCTGTCATGTGCTTTGCTACTCCAGAATCAATATACCAATATTCTTTATCTTCAACATTAACTTGGTTGGCTGCATACAATGTGTTCAGATTATTATTTTGTGGTTCTCCTTGTTCTCTTTGCCTTTTATAGCAATTAGCAACATTATGATTCCATTTTCCACAATATTCACACCCTTGTTGATTGTTGTTTTGATCCCCTTGAGGTCTTGTTTGCCATCTCGGTTGCTGCTGGTACTGCTGCTGATTTGGCTACTGATGGTACTATGTGTATCTCTGATGTTGTCTACCCCTTTGATTCTAATTATGCTAATTTTGACCCTTGTTTTGTTTAGGCTATAAAGTTGCCTTGGTGGCAAAAGCTGCTGATGTGGCTTCAATTTCTTCATCTTTGATTAGGGCTTGCTCATGTTTCTTAAGTAGGATCTCAATATCCTCAAGTGTGGAATTCATTGTTTTACCACTCAAGTCTAACATGGTAGCATAGGAGTGAAACTTTGAAGGAAGACCATGCAACATTATTGGAATTAACTCATTATCATCTAGGGTTTTACCAGCAGCTAAGAAATGTTTTACCAGCAGCTAAGAAATCATTCTTAATAGACTTGAATTCCATAAGATAATATGTAAGTGAGCTTTTCATACATAGATTGTGCAATTTTTGTTTGAGATACAAAATATTATCTTGACTTGGCCTATCAAAAAATCTATTGAGAGCATCCCATGCTTTTTTAGGTGTTTTTGTAGTCCTTACCGTTTCTCTGCATTGAATTCCTTTAGCTAGCTTGATTAGACTTAAAGCTATATTGGAATTCTTCTCAAATTGTGCTTTTTCTTTAGGGTCTGTAGGTGCAGTGAGTGGGTCTTCATTAGCCTACCTATCTTTCACAAAGTCCCACATGTCATTCATCATTAATATTGATTCCATCTCATACTTCCAATTTGCAAAAGTTTGTGCTCCTTCAAGTTTCTTTGTAAGTCCACTTAATAGATTTGTAGTAGCCATGATTTAGAAAAGGATCAAAAGAAAAAGGAGCTCAACAAAGGATGAAGTAAGAATGAAAAATGCCAAATTAGAGCCCTCAAAAAAATCTAGGGTACACCGTTGAAGATCCAGAGGAGGGTTCGCCTAGTTTTTCCACTCTGAATCTTCAAGTGATTCCAACAGTGGGAGGGTTAAGTTGAACATAAGTGCCTTTTTCTATCCAAAGAGAGTAAGAATTAGAATTTTTCCAGACCTTTATACCAAAATTCTCAATATACCCGCCCTTACGTGAGGGAGACTATAAGCATTTGAGCAGTTGATACGTGGAACATAGGTGATTCTAAAAGGGAATAACCTGCCAGACCTTTATACCAAACTAGTCAATATACCCGCACTTACGTGAGGGAGACTATAAGTATTTGATCAGTTGATACGTGGAACATAGGCGGTTATAAAAATGTGATGCTTGCTTTTTGTAGAATTTTTACAATAGATATGCCAATGTATTATTGCTTTATAAGAATTTGCCTGTATGTGTTTGCTTGCTTGTATATGGCTTAGTGTCAAGTGTGTATGAAATGGAACTACACTTGATTACAATTATAAAACCCAAAGTCATGCAAGGGTAATAGCAAGCATAAAATGTAGACAAAGCCCAAATAGAAGATGCAAACAACAAACACCTAGTGGCCAAGAGAGTGCCACAAAATGAATCCATCGACAAGGGACAAGGGGCCCTAAATCACCCCTTAAGTTGATGATTTGTATTTGGCTAAAAACAAATTAGCCCCAAATGTGCCTCCAAAATATGAGACAATATCAATGCCTCCTTTTACAAGATTGCCTTCAAACTTGCCAAATTCAATGAATGACTTGGCATAATGTCCCCCCCAAAGACTTAAAATTGAGATTCCCACAAGTTTGCCAAATATTTTTTCAAGGAGTGTCGGATACTACCGAAAATGCACTCCAAATTACAATGTCAATTTCAAACTTCAATTTAGCATATTAAATGATTTCAAAATTGAAAATAAACTGCACCAATGGATTCCCCTCAAAAAATCCTTTCCAACGACTATATATAAGGCTATAGTCGGTTACAATTTGACCCTTGATTTTAAGAAAATACAACAAGACTTATTAGAGGTAAAAAACAGAACAGATTGCCCTCTACAAATTTGAAATTTGAAATTTGAAAATTTGGCTTGAAACTGTTTCGACGGGAAAATTTTGAAATGATCGAGCGAGAAATTTTGGAGGGAATGACTGAAAAATTTGCAATTTAGCTTATTGTTACCTACTACAGTTGTAGATGTTTCTCAATCCAACAATTGGTAACTGATGTGCCTTAACAAAAAAAAACAATTTTTTCGTAGTCCCAAAACTACTGCAAACAACCAACTTTGAGCAGCTGTAACTTGCTCAATACATTACCAAATTAATCAAGTGAGTACTTGATGTTGTAGCACTTCTCATAATCTATATGATGGTGCAAAAACATTAGGAAAAGGACTGCTAAAAAAATTAATAAAAATTTTTCTATTTCGGAAAAAATTGCGTAGGAAAAAAATAGCTGCAACAGTCTGTCTTCAAACAACCATATCTTACTCATTTATTGTCAGATTTTTGCGTGCGAGTGCTCGATTTTGTATTACTCCTCCTGATATACATGTTGGTGTACTCAGATTCTGAAGATGACTGCTCTAAAAAAAAATTCACCGCTACAAAATGTGACGTCTTTTTTTTTTTTAAATGTGCCTTCACCCTGCAAAAAAAATAGCCCCACATTGCCAGAATCGCAAAAACTCTTAAAAAATTCTCTCCTTTTCTCATTCACATGATCAAATTATCAAGTGAAGAGGATACCACGAAGAAAAAAATCAATCCTAAAAAAAACTCTCAAACCCTAAGGGTCCCCATAGGCGGATTTTATCGCTCTGATACCAGATGTTGGGATTGAAAAATAAGGCACATTTTATTTACAAGTTATCTTACAATATATAAGCATCAAGCTCAGGAGGGAGATATGACAAGTGTCATGAGCTCCACTCCAAGTGTCTTTCAGAAGACACCACTCCAACTCAAACTGAAGATAGGGACAAGTGGCAGAAGACAAATGTCAACCAAGTGGCAGAAGACAAATGTCAACCTGTCAATTATAGGCATAGTACACATTATAACAATAATAATATTCTAACATCATCCTCCTAATCTACTTCATCTACTTCTGCGTGTTGCTTCTGTTGTAATGAATCTTCATCTTTCCATATTTTTGTGTCTTTACCTTCCAATTAAAAGTCATGATTTTCTTCATAGTCTTGATCTTGAGAGTGGTGAGAATGAAATTTGAAATAGAAAAATTCCTACTAATACTCAATATTATGGAAAGGATGATGAGAGTTGAATTCACTTCTATATGAAGAACCAAAATCTTGGAGCTTTTGTTCTATTACCAGAGCTACATGTTGTTCATTTTCAAGAGTATAAGGATTGTACATGTTCACTTCCGTCCAAATTTTATCCTTAAGACCATAGTGAAAAGTTGACACCACCATCGTTATACTCAATTGATGGGTATAGGTGAGTAGACTTGTGAACTTAGAGCAATACTCCTCTATTGTACCTATTTGCTTAGTTTACATAAGATTTACCACATATGATGTGGAAGATCCCTTGTCAAAAATTTAAAGAAATCATTCTTTGAAGTTAATCCATAAAAGAGGACCAACATGTTAGCGGAGCTACTACAACAACCATTGATAAGCTTGGGTGCCCAACTTAAAAGTTGCTAATGCGACACTACCTACTTTGGGAATATGGTACAGATGAATAAGGACTTCTATTTTGGCCAACCATCATAGATGATCGATAAATGTGGGCATGCCAATGTGAGGAACATGAACACCATAAGGCCATTCAAGGAAATTAGAAGCATCACCTATAAAGGAATCTAAATCAAAAGTAAAACCTAGGTCGTAAGGATCAAAAGCTAGAGGATCAAAACTAGGTGGTGGCTATGTAAGTACAATAGTATTTGGTATTTGATGAATCATTAAAGGTTGTTGCTCAACGATTCGTTGAGGTCCCAAGAGCAAAGGAGACAAAGTAGTGGATAACTGTAGGAGTTTTTCTATGTTATTTAAGGACTGGAAAATGGAAGAAATTGATTGGTCTTGATTGCTTAAGCTTCTAGACATTGAAGCAATCATTTGGTCTTGATGCCAATGATACTCACATATATTAGGTTCAATAGTATTGGAAAAAAGATTACTAGTTGGAGTGGTAGTGACCGTGGGAGGGTTATTTGGAGGAGGGGAAAAAAACCTAAGGTGTTGGGTGGAGGTGAAGCCATTGCATTTAAGGAAGAAAAAATATGTTGGTCAATACTATTGATATTAGGAGTGTTGTGATGCTTACCACGATTTCTAGATTGGTGCTTCTTTCTACTCATACACACATCCTCTAAAAGAATAGTACACTATAATCTATCATTGATGTGTGCCCAACTAGTAGGGACCGTAGGTTCAGTCATGTACTAGGGGCAATTAAAGAACTCAATAATTACTTGGAATACTACCAAAAATAAAGTCTAAAAAATACCTCTTATTGATTAGCTTGAATAAGTGAAGGCCCCAAAATTATCTCCCTAAGGGTCTGATGATATTGATACTTTTTTTTTACTCATTTTATTTATTTTATTTCTTGCCTCCTCTCTTTTTAAAATTTATTTTTTTCTTTTCTTTTAATTTTTTTTAATTTTTAAATTATATATATGATTAATTTATATTATTATTAACAATAATGGGAGGGGAATACATAGGGGGGAGGGAGAAGACCAAGAGGGAGGACTACGTGGGGAGAAGCATGTGGGAGGAAGATGTTGGATATGTGCTAAAAATAATGAATTTGTGTTACACCCCTTAGGCTTGTACATCAAGAAAAATTTTGGTTCCACTTTTTTTTGGAAGATGGTTTTTTAGCTAATAAAATACCCTTACAGGATCACGGTTTTGGAAATTTCCTCACGGTTGGGAGTTACTAGACACATGTTGAGATGTTATTAGTTGGTTGCTTAAACATGGGTGGGAAAACCCTAAACATGGTACCTTTGCGTGTGTATTTATTTTAATAGATACAACTCTTTAATATGAGTATGTGTGAAGAATCATGAGAGAAGAACATCTCTCAGATGTAATATTGAATGTATTGTGAATGAAGTTCTTCTTCTTCCATTTTTTTTGTCTATGCTCTATGGTAGTTTGTGTATAAATATTTATTGGTAAATCGTTCTTTTGTTTCCTATTAGTTGCTTATCAGTTGCACATTATTTTCTTCATTATATGAGTTTATTTCATCCTTTATTTGTTGTTGAGTTGTTTAGCTACATGTTCTGCTACATCAACAACTGGTATCAGAGCAACTTGAGGAAACTCATCTCTCTGGTTATGCAAAAAGGTTGTAAATACTTTTTTGTGTGTATTATTTTTTGTGTATTTACTGATGAAGCCCAAAAATACCTCATTATTGCACAATGTTTGACATATAAAAATTGCCATATTACCAAACATGACAAAGTTAATTGCCAAATAGTTGATTAAAATATATTATTTTTTAAGTTTTTACATGATTTTATGTTAGGAACACCATATCTCTATTTTTGACTATTTTTAGCATTTTATGATTATTTTTGCTTTATTAAGTAGCAAATAAAAACATGCATTTCAATTAGCCATATGTGGTATGCTTATATCCATTAACTTCACAATGGTTTTTGAATGTTTTATTGCCCTTCAACTTGTTTGAAATCCACATTGGAGCCAAATTTTTAGGACTGTCATAAATCTGAAAATCTGCAGAAAACAACCATATAAAAATCAGCAAGTTGTCACTTTATAGGAACACCTTGAAGTTGTCAAGCAAAGCATAAGGAAATGGATGAAATAAGTTTAGAAGGACTAAATAAGATATCTAACCTATTTTATTTATAAGCATTTCCACATGGTCTAAATAGGCAACAATAGACATAAATAGGAAAATGCAGAAATCACCATGTAAATTTCAACCAGCTGCCAATGAATGGCAAGGCCTAGAATTTACCAATGGAGAAGGATGAAATCAGTTGGAATCACCTCCTGGAAGCTGGATTAAATGACATACCTAAAATAAACAACCAAAAAAGAAATTTTGAATGTGCTTTTGAGCATCAAGTGCACCTACAACTAGTTATTTTGAAGATCTTCGGAATAACAGGGAAACATGCTTCTTTTTGAATATTTGTGGTTTCTAAGTGGTTGAAAAGGTAAACTAAGGTTGAGGGGATATAGTAAAATATTTCTACAATTATCTCCATCTTTTCTTGCCAACCATAAGACACATCTCATGAGGAAATATCAACTGATGCAGCTGATCCTGTCCTGAAATAGACCCAGATTAGTTGTTGAATAATAGGCAAATAAGTTGTAAGATAAGAAAATGATATTTTAAAGTGGAGATAGGTGTACAAGATATTATAAGATTCCTCCAATATACTCTTACCACTAAATATGCCTTCTAAGGGCCAATGAGTGCTATTGTAGCACAAACTATCCAAAATTACACTTATTTTAGATTTAGAATTATTGACAAATCACTATAAAATAGAAAATACGTATATTTGAGTACGAGATATATTGTAATATTTTATTATAAATAACACAACTCCCTTCTTGGTTGAGCTAAGTAGGAAATATAATAGAGGAGAGTAGTTAGTAGTAGCAAATAGGACAATACAACAATTCTATATAACAGTTTCAACATGTTTTGACAACAATAAAAGTGCAGTTCTTTTGTCAATTTCTATTCATGAGAAAGTGTGATTGTTAATTAGTTAAGGAGTATTTTTCCCACCTTCTTCTAGATCAAGAAGCTTGGGCCCACTTTCAGGCCTAGAAAGAGGATTTTCATGATAGGTTTTTCTGTAATTTTGCTGCAACAGAATTAACAGATTGTTTGTCAAATTTTATTTTCTTGTTTTAAGTTTGTGTGATGTTATTTATATTTTCTATTATGTTTATATGTAGCATTTGTGTGTGTTTCAGCTGAAAAATTAGATTAGATATTTTTTTCCCTCATTCCCTCTGTTTTCAATGTTCCCCTATTTTTTTTTATGTTTCAACAACTTTCAATTTTTAATAGATTTTATTTTGCTATCAATTTTTGTACTAGAAGCTTGATGACCTTTTGTGGCAGGACATTGACAGGTGTTTTTAGCATAAGTTTTATTTCCAAACATCATTTCAATTCTTCAAGAGTAAACTAGGTTTCAATTCTGCAAGTGTAATTTAGGATTTCAATTCAACAACATTTTAATTCTGTTATTTCAATTTTGTAAAAGTAAATTATATTTCAATTCAGCAATTTCCAATTCTTGCAATTGTATTTAATTGTCAATTTTTGCAACTTAGATTTGGTTTTCAATTCCTGTAATTTAATTCAGTTTCCATTCTATAGACTAGGTTTAGTGTGACACCAAAAGGTTAAACCAAAATCTATTTCACCCAATAAATGCTTGAAATATGAATGTCTGAATTGTACTCTACCATAACCTTCTATCATAGATAGCCTTGGACACCACCCCGTATTGATAAATCATAAGATTAAATGATGTTATTAATGAAAAACATAATTTTGGCATCGTTGCCAAGGAACACAATGTTGTTAGAGGGTAAAAGCAATCAAATAGTTATTATTGTGCTAAGTTGTGAAGTTTAGAGTAAAATATGAATATAATAACTGGTATAAATAATAATTTTTGATAGTTGCATTTCATAACATTTAGAAAACAAGCAAGAAACCACAGGGAGGTGATCTTCACACTTAGGGATTAAATTGCCTAAGTTTGAAATTCTGGATAAAATTAAAAGAAATTCATCATCCTCATTATTAGGAAACATAAGATCTCTTAAAAAATTTAGAGGAGCCATTTGCTAGTACTGCCCTTTTTATATCCATATCATTAGGGTAGCATAAACAAATTTGTACTAGGTGTTGGGAAGACATCGTGGTAGATATACAAGACTATCCCTTGAATAAAATAATCATATCAGCTACTTGTAGCATTTGTTCACAGGGACATATCACTGATAAATGTCATTTACTTCCATAACTCAGAAATATCCTAGAGATGTAAAATTTGTTGCCTAGTCTGAATTATTCTCAAGAGATATCCCAACAACAACAAATAGAGCAAGTAAATCAACCATCACTTCCAGCCCAACCTGTGGCAAATCTGAATAAAATAGGACAGGTAGCCCCTGTCTATGTAGCTGAATCTGGTAAAAATACTACAAGAAATGTTATTAACTGCAACAACATCCAACTGTGCTCAAAAAAGACCTTACCTAAGCTTAAAGAGATACAATTCAATGGAGATACACAAAAACGCTTTAGTCCAAACACACAAAAATCAGCCTTGAATAAAGGAGAAAAACTAGAAAATCTGCACATAGAAAATCTACTTCCATTGAAATCCTTAGTAAGCAATTACAAAGGGGTAAATTATATCCTCTTAAGAATGAAATAAATTGAAGTACAACCAAAAAAATTCTTGAACATTATTAGCTAGTTGACTTATGAACAAAAAATAAAATTGTTTGTTGTTTTGAAATAATATTTCAATCCTTTTGCATGGAAATATAAGGGTATGTCAAGATTTCATCTTGATATATGCATTCATAGGATATATTGAAAATTTTAAACCTGTGAAACAACTACAAATGCAATTAAAGTCTACCTTAAGAGTTATTGTCCAAACTGTAATAAAGAAACTCTTGGAGGTTAGATTAATTTATCCAATTTTTGATAACCGATGGATTCCTCCATTTGTTATTATTCCAAAGAAAAATAGGAAACTGAGAGTGTGTGAAGATTTTCAAGAACTAAATACAGTCACACATAAGGACCATTTTCTATTTTATGATCATATGTTAGACATACTCAATTTCACACTACATGAACTAGTTTATGATAAGAAACCACATTTTTCTATTTAAATTGTGTTACTAATGATTTTAACATCTTTGGGAATTGGTATTGAATTATTTCAAGTACAGATTGACAAGATTTTGTAGACTAGGTGGCATGGACCACACTTGATTGAAGTTTTCAGATATAGAGCAATGCTTTTTTCTCCCATTGGTGATTCACGGAGGAAGTTAGTGGTGAATGGATATTGCCTTCAGGTATACCCTACACCATTAACTGAGGAGTTCTTGAAGGAGATTACACAATTGGATGTACACATTATGGAAGAGAATTTCTCTTTCATATCAGATTCAGAGTGATGCTAAAAATTTTGACAAAAGGAAAAAAAAAAAATACAAGAAAAGCAAAAGAGAATAATCTTGTTTGTGAACTTCCTTCATGGGCACAAGCAAGATAAGAGAAAAAGTTGAAAAAGAAAAAAGAAAAGAGAAAAATAGATAGATAGATAGATAGATAGATAGATAGAGAGAGAGAGAGAGAGAGAGAGAGAGAGAGAGAGAGAAAATTGCAAAAAAAGGCATGTCCCACAAAATGGGGATACATGAGGACAAACATCAATTTCAGCATGGAGAAGGAACAATGGAGTCAATACTTCATTTCTAGAAATAAGGAGTTAATGATGACATGAGAAGGCTCTTATTACTCATATGGAAAGGACAATTGCATCATTGTTGCAGGATTCAATAGAAAAAGATGGTGTTTTCATACAAAAATTAACATATTTTTGTAGAATAAGGATTGTTCTTATCCAAATAAGAGTGAGAGACATTCACTCTCATTGTAGCCTCATGAGAGACATTCTCTCATTGAAGCACTTTTAAAAAAAAATACAAAAGTTGGTTGAAAACCAGAAATGGCAGCCTCTTCTGATGAACAAAATGAAAAAAAGAAAAGAAAAAAAATGAAAAAAATGAATAATTCAATAGTGAAAACCTCCTTGAGGCGCTGCTGAGTTGGCTTACATGAAAACCGGTTTTCTGACGTACATTGCCTTGTTTATCCACCCATCATTGTTCCACCATTGTACAAATCTCACACTGCACATGTGTTATGTTTATGCTTTCATATAGCTTGCTAGCAATCATCAAAAACAACTTGTAAGGTGCATGATCAATTTTTAAGACAATAAGGTATGTGTTTCTTGCATTTAACTCATAGTAATCATTTAGCATTTAGTGTATGATAATTGGTATTTGGCATAAAATATTCATACAATATTGGCAAGTTGAAAATGAAACATGTTCAAAATATCAAGAAACACCCCCTTGTGCCCTTAGTTGCATGGAAACTTCAAAACTGTGTAAAAACTTGATTTTGGGACAAACATGGCATCAATTCTATTTGAATTAGCAGGGCAGGTTTTAGAAGGATAAATTCAGGTTTATATCTCACAATTGTCTCATAAATTTGAGGAGGATAATCTATAAAATGCACCTAAAAGATTTTGTTTTACTACTACTGCAATAAAATAGTAATATACAAAATGAAGAATAACATCTAAACAAAAGGATAGAGAAGGGATTTTTGATGTTATAGAAGGCTTACATACCCTATATATGGGTCCAAAATAGAATCTACAACTAAATTTTGCATATGAGGTCATTTCTGCATTTTTAGATGCATCTTCAAAATAAGCAGAGACGTCTTTGACATAACAGTCTTATTCCGAAGATCTTCAGAATAAGACAAATTATGCTAGAAATTCTTGAAAATACTGCAAAATAGCAAAAATAGTAGGACACATCAAATATTTAGGTTCCTAAAGCTCAAAATCATCCCACCACAAGTAGTACATCCCTCAAAAAGGTTTAAAATTGAATTTTTGTCAATTTTATTTTAGAGGTGAAAAACACCAGAAATAGACATCCAGGCTGAAATGTTGTTAAGATAGAAAATTCCATTAGCAATAGTGCATATGCCAAATATGGTTCCATTAGAAAAATACAATAATACTATTGCAAGATGAATCACAAGATACCAAGCCTTTAAGAGGTACCTTGCAACACTAAAACTTGTAGAAGGGTAGAAAAAGAGTCAAAACTGCAGGAATTACAGAAATTGCAATATCAAAGGATGTAAGTGCAAAAGTAAAAAAGTTGCAAGTTGAAAATAAAAAATATATATGCAAGAAACAAAAAGCAAAATAAAAAAAATGGAAATTGCAGGAACTACAAAATTGAAAAAAATTGCAAGGTTGTAGAAAAGTGAAATACATGTGCTTAAATTACAAAATGCTTGGTGTAGTGCAGCAAGGAGAAATTTCATGGCTAGTAGGTGGTAAAGGATGTTGTTCACAAGGATAAAACTTGCATATTACTATGGCCTACTAGGATGCATAAGGGCATGCATCAGTTCAAGCTAGGGAGGATGATGAGGCCCAAAAATACCTCATTATTGCACGATGTTTGACATATAAAAACTATCATATTACCAAACATGACAAAGTTAATTGCCAAATAGTTTATTAGAATATATTATTTTTTAAGTGTACATGATTTTATGTTAGGAACACTATATCTCTATTTTTGACTATTTTTAGCATTTTATGACTGTTTTTGTTTGATTAAGTAGCAAATAAAAACATGCATTTCAATTAGGTAAATGTGGTATGCTAATATCCATTAACTTCACAATGGTTTTTTAATGTTTTCATGCCCTTCAACTTGTTTGAAATCCACATTGGAGACAAAGTTTTAGGACTATCATAAATATGAAAATCTACAAAAAACAACCATATAAAAATCAACAAGTTGTCACTTTATAGGAACACCTTGAAGTTGTCAAGCAAAGCATAAGGAAATGGATGGAATAAGTTCATAAGGACTAAATAAGACATATTACCTATTTATAAGCATTTCCACATGGTCTAAATAGGCAGCAACAGATAGAAACAGGAAAATGCAGAAATCACCATGTAAATTCTAGCCAACTGCCAATGAATGGCAAGGCCTAGAATTTACCAATGGAGAAGGATGAAATCAATTTTAATCACCTCCTGAAAGCTAGATTAAATGACCTACCTAAAATAAACAGCCAAAACAAACATTATGAATGCGTTTTTGAGCATCAAGTGCACCTACAACCAATTATTCTAAAAATCTTTGGAATAATAGGGAACATGCTTCTTTTTTAATATTTATAGTTTCTAAGTGGTTTAAAATGTAAAATAAGGTTGAGGGGATATAGGAAAATATTTCTATTACTATCTCCACCATTTCTTTCTAACCATAAGATACATCTCATGAGGAAATATCAACTGATGCAGCTGATCCTGTCCTAAAATAGACCCAGATTAGTTGCAAAATAATAGGCAAATAAGTTGTAAGATAGGAAAATCATATTTTAAAGTGGAAACATGTGTACAAGATATTATATTACTCCTCCAATGTAATCCTACCACTGAAGATGACTTCTAAGGGCCAATGAGTGTTGTTGTAGCACAAACTATCCAAAATTACACTTATTTCAAATTTAGAATTATTGGCAAATCACTGTAAAATAGCAAATAGGCAGATTTGAGCACGAGATATATTGTAATATTTTATAATAAATAACACAACTCCCTTCTTGGTTGATCTTAGTAGAAAGTAGAATAGATGAGAGTAGTTAGTAGCAGCAAATAGGACAATACAACAAGTCTCTGTAACAGTTTCAACATGTTTTGACAACAATAAAAGTGCAATTCTTTTGTCAATTTTTGTTCATGAGAAAGTGTGATTGTTAATTAGTTAAAGAGTGTTTTCCCACATTCTTCTAGATCAAGAATCTTGGACCCAATTTCAAGCCTAGAAGGAGGATTTTTATGGCAGGTTTTTTCTGTAATTTTGCCATAGCAGAATTAACAAAATGCTTGTCAGATTTCATTTTCTTATTTTAAGTTTGTGTGATGTTATTTATATTTTCCATAATGTTTATATGCAGCATTTCTGTGTGTGTCAGCTGATAAATTAGATTAGACATTTGTTTCCCTTATTCCTTTTGCTTTCCATGTTCCCATGTTTTTTTATGTTTTAGCAACTTTCAATTTTTAGCAGATTTCATTTTGTTGTCAATTCCTGTAGCAGAAGCTTGACGACATTTTGTGGCAGGACATTGACAAGTATTTTTAGCATAAGTTTTATTTCCAAGCATCATTTCAATTATGCAAGAGTAAACTAGGTTTCAATTCTGCAAGTGTAATTTAGGATTTCAATTCAACAACATTTTAATTATGTTATTTCAATTTTGCAAAAGTAAATTAGATTTCAATTCAACAATTTTCAATTCTTGCAATTGTAGTTAATTGTCAATTTTTGCAACTTAAATTTAGTTTTCAATTCCTATAATTGAATTCAGTTTCCATTTTGCAGACTAGGTTTAGTGTGACACCAAAAGGCTAAACCAAAATCTGTTTCACCCAATAAATTCTTGAAACCTGAATGCCTAAATTGTACTCTACCCTAACCTTCTATCATAGATAGCCTTAGAAACCACCCCAGATTGATAAATCATAAGATTAAATGATGTTATTAACGACACGTATCATTTACAAATAAATCCATTTCCATAGAATACGATGCAGTGGGAGCTTTGTGAAGATTTATAACAATAAATATGGAAGATAAATTTAGTATAGAGAAGTTCAGTGGGTAAAACCTCAATCTTTGAAAGTTGAAGATGAAGTTTTTGCTTGTGGAAAGAGATCTGAAGATAGTTGTCACTACAACAATGATGCATGTAGGAATGACACAATTTGAATGAGAGAAACATAATGAGAGAGCCATTGTCTTAATTGGGATGAACTTGGTTGATTCTATTTTGATGAATGTCTAGGGTGCTACAACTACTAAGGAGTTGTGGGATAACTTGGAAAAACTGTGAGTCTAAATCTTTTATGAACTTGATATTCTTGAGGAAGAAATAGTATCCTTTAAATATGAAGAATGGGGATAGTGTAGTTGACCACCTGAATGTTTCCAATACATTGACGAACCAACTAAGGTCTATTGGTGATGAGGTTAAAGAGACTAAACAAAACATTTATTTGTTATGTAGTTTACCTAACTCTTAGGATAATATCATTATTGCAATTAGTGGGAGTTCTAAAGCTAGAAAATATCAAAAAATATGAGATTGTTGAAAGATGAAACAAGGAGAAGGAATGTGAATCATTTTGAGCACTCAAAAGCTTTGATAACTAGAGGACATGCAAAACATAGAGATGGTGATAAATCTTATGGTGCAAAAATATTTAAATCAATAAGATCTACCAGTAGAGAAAGGAAGTATCTGCTAGTGTATTGGAGGTGCAAGTAGAAAGGTCATAAGAAACATGATTGTAAAGGAGATTTATCCAAAAATAAATTTGATTTAGTTACTAGTGATGAGAATATTTTACATATTGCTAATACATGTCTTGTTGTATACATGTAGTCTGATGTGTGGTTGATAGATTTTGGAGCATCCTTCCATATGACTCCCCATAAGGAGTGGTTTGCAAAATATGAAGAAGCAAATTATGGCAAAGTTTTCTTGGGTGACAGTTTTAACCATGAAATTGTTGGTAGAGGTAATATTAAAATTAGGCTCAAATATGGGAGTGTTAAGTGTATCCCAGATGTTAGACATTTTTTGGGTTAGTAAGAAGTCTACTATCAGTGAGCTAGAAGCATAAATGGAGATTACACTCAATAAGGATGACTGTAGTTTGATACATGGAGTCATTACTCGGGCAAGTGGAGTAAGACTTAGAACATTGTATAAGTTGGATGCAACATGTTTGAATGTTGCAAGCGCACATGCAACCACTATGGAAATAAGTAAACCCTCAAATTCAAAAATGTCAAGTATGATGTTGTGGCATAGGAGGTTAGGACATCTTGGTGAAAGGATCTTGAAAGTGATGTGTAAAGCAAATAGTGCATGGATTGGAGAAAGAGAAGTTTGATTCTATGGGTTCCTGTGAAGGATGCATTTTAGGAAAGCAAATAAGAGTCACTTTTACCTCTAGCGACTATAGAACCAAGGAAATATTGGAATTGGTACATTTTTTTATATTTGTGGGCCTTTTGAAGTTGCTTCATGAGGCAGCTCCAGGTATTTTATTACTTTCATTGATTATTTCTCTAGGAAATCATGGGTTTACTTTCTTAAAAAAAATTTAGGCTGCCTTCAAAGAGTTTGTTGCTACAATTGAAAGACAAACTAAGAAGAAAGTGAAGGCTTTGAGGAGTGATAATGGTGGAGAATATTGCTCCCAATAATTCAATGTTTTTTGCAAGTTGCATGGTATTACAAGGCAAAAAAAACTCCATATACACCACAAAAAAATGGAGTTGCAAAAAGGCTTAATAGGACATTGTTAAAGAAGGCAAGAACCATGAGAGAGGATGTAGGTTTGAATAAAATTTTTTGGGTAGAGGTTGTTAATACAACTAACTATGTGAACAATATATCACCTAGTTCTATTCTCAATGGGAGAACACTAGAGGAAGCTTGGAGTGGAGTCAAACCCTAGGTTTCTCATTTGAGAGTGTTTGGGTGTGAAGTGTTTGTTCTTGTGTACAAGGAAAATAGGATAAAGTTGAACAATAAATATGTTAAAGTACTCATTGGATATGGTGATGAAATCAAAGGATACAAAGTATGGATACCTTAACAACATCATCATGTGTTTATTAATGATGTAGTATTCAAAAAAGACATCTGTAATAAAGAAGAGTCCATGGAAACAACCCCAAACAACCAAGAACAATTTGATGCAGCTCGTACTTTGAGAAATCAACAAGTGTAAAATCAGCCACAAATTGTTCCACCATTCAGTGTAGATCCCATTTCTACTCATTTTTTAGAGTTGCCACATAATACTAATGAATATTCATGTAATTGGTAGCATCAACATGATATTGAGATTATTGTGGAAGAGCCCAATCAACCTCAAGTTGTTGAATAATAGCCTGCACATGAGGAGAAACTCCAAAGTTTTAACATTATTCAAGAAGTGTAAAATTTGAGAAGAATTAAGTGACAAAGGAGTGCACCAATTATATTTGGTTATGATGAATGTAATAAATTTGCATCATATTCCATGAGTGATGAGCCTATAGGTGTTAAATATGCTCTAACTAGTGATGAAGAAATTTATTGAAAGAAAACTATGGAAGAGGAAATGCAATCACCGAAGAAAAATAAGACTTGGGACTTGCAAGTGTTGCCTAATGGTAGAAAGAAAATTGGTTGTAAATTGGTGTATAAAAGGAAATACAAGGTTGATGATTCAATTTAGAAATATCGAGCTAGGTTACTAGAAAAAGGATAATCTTAGGTTGAAGGGCTTGACTTTGAAGAAACATTTTCTCTTGTGGAAAATATTGTATATATTAGATTACTCTTTGCATTGGCTACTACAAATGGCTAGGAAATTGAGAAGATGGACCTGAAGATAAATTTTCTTCATGGAGATATCAATGAATATATTTACATGGAGCAATTGATTGGGTTTCAAGTAAGTGAGAAATATTGTATGCAAGCTGAGAAAGTCACTGTATGGGTTGAATCAATCCCCAAGGTAGCGATATAAAAGGCTTGATACCTTTGTGATTGGACGTGTTTTTTTAGAAGTGATGTTGATCATTTTATCTATCTCAAACATGAAGGCAATCACTTTCTAATTTTGATGTTATATGTATATGACATTATTCTTTTCAGCAATTCAAAGGATATTATGAAGAAGACCAAGTCTGAGTTGTCAAGATAATTTGACATAAAAGACCTTGGCCCATTACATTATTTCTTGGGTATTTAAGTGAAGAGAAATCATGGTGAGAAGAAGATGTGGATTAGCTAGAAGAGATAAATTGTAGACTTGCTTAAAATTTTCAAAATGGACCAATGCAGTCCCGCATCTACACTTTTTTAGGTTGGAGTTGCATTGTCAAAATATATGTGTTCAAAGGATGATGATGAGAAGAGTGTCATGGATAAAGTTCTCGATGCAAGTGTAGTTGGTAAACTGATATATGCCATGGTGTTTACGAGACTAGATCTTGTTCACGTAGTTGGAGTTGTGAGTAGATTTATGTCTAATCCTAGTAAGTAACATTGGGTTGTAGTGAAGAGAATCCTTAGATATATGAAAGGCACCAATGATTTTGCAACTTGTTATGATGGCAAAGAAAATAATCAACTACAAGGTTTTATAGATTTTTATTATGGTGGAGATGTAGATACTTCTAAATCTACTAGTGCATATGTGTTCACACTATTTGGAGGAGATATGAGTTGGAGAAGTAAAACGAAACAAGTGGTGGCTCAATCAACTATTGAATCTGAATACATTGCTATTGTAGAAGCATCCAAGGAGGCGACTTGGTTACATGTAGTATGAAAAAGCATTGGTTTTAAACAAAGTTCTATTACTTTGTGGTGTGACAATAAAAGTGCAATTGACTTGATCGTGAATCCTACCTTTCACTCTCATACTAAGCACATTAGAGTAAAATTTCATTATATCAGAGAGATGGTGGAATTTGGAGAAGTTGAGTTTCATAATATTGGTACACAGGACAATGCAACAGATGCACTGACAAAGCCATTAGATAGTAGGAGTTAATTTGGTGTAGATATTTGATGGGAGTTCTCTCTTTTTAAGTAGTAACCCTTAATAATAAGGAAGAAAAAAATTTATATTCATTTACTTAGTATTTTTGGAAAGTGGGAGATTGTTGGATGTGTGTCAAAAATACTAGATTTGTGTTACACCCCTTAGGCCTGTACACCTAGGAAAAAATTTAGTTCCACTTTTTTTTTAAAAGATGATTTTTAAGCTAATAAAATACCTTTATATGCTCACGGTTTTGGAAATTTCCTCATGGTTGGGAGTTGCTAGACATGTGTTGAGATGTTATTAGTTGGTTGTCTAACTATGGGCAGGAAAACCTTAAACATGGGTGGGAAAATCCTAAACATGGTACCTTCGTGTGTGTATTTCTTTTGATAGATGCAACTCTATAATATGAGTATGTGTGAAGAAACGTGAGAGAAGAACATCTATCAAATGTAATATTGAATGTATTTTGAATGAAGTTATTCTTATTCCAATTTTTATTTTTGTTCTCTATGGCATGTTGTGTATAAATGTTTACTGGTAAATTGTTCTTTTGTTTCATGTTAGTTTCTTATCAACTACACATTATTTTATTCATTATATGATTTTATTTCATCCTTTATTTGTTGTTGAGTTTATTGACTAGATATTTTGCTTTTCCAACATAAGAAAGGAGGAGGTATGGAGTGTTCATGAAATAAAGAGAATAAGTAGGTTAATTCAATGCAATAAAATTACCTTACTTTGTGATTAAACCATTAAAAATTCCACGTAGCAATAGGAATAAGCATGTAAATAAAGCATATTAAAGTTGCAGAGATATAAACTATAGATGTAGATTAAAGGAAGGATAACATCAAATTAACTCACAAAGTACTATTTTTAATCAGCCACTTGTAGTGTAGAGATAACAAAAAAGGAGAATACTAAGAGAATTCAATTAGTAAAACATCAAGTTGTATGACTTTCAAGTGACCAAGGGTGAGCAACAACAATAGGTGTTGCAACTACAAAGATGCCAAAGCCAAGAGTATGCTAAGTGGACTTCAACAATTTTAATGAGAGATAACAACAAAGTTTTCTCCAATTCAATACCTACAACATGGCCCCTACTTTCTAACCCTAGTTTAATATGCCTAGAAAGGTAGTTGTCTAGACCTAAAAAAATAGTAAAGCCTAAAATTTTTTCCTACGAAAATGCTGCCACTAAGTTCAAGAGGATAAATTTATTGGAATTTGTGCCAATGAGTGTGAGAGGATGAATCTTCTCTTTCACATATATATTTATAATGTTATTGTTAGCACAATTGTAATTTCCTTCTTTGAACCCTTGGCCTACAATATTTTTTTTTACCTTGCTAATGTACCATGGTATTTTTGTTGCTTCCAAAACCCTTGTTTTTTTTTGTAGGATTAGATCCAATTTTTTCATTAAATATATTACGTGCATGAATTTTGGGGATTTTGGAAAATACGACAAAATACAAGTTTAACTATTTTGTTTAACGTGCCTCTGCCAAGTTCACCTTTATCAAAGTACCCCATGCTTTTTCTCGTAGAGGGATTTTTGGTATTTCTTTTTCTTGGATAAAACAACAATCCACCATCATGATCCTTATGCTTATTGTGGATTAAAGATAATTTTGTGAAGACAAATAGACATTTGGTTTCAATGGGATGTGGCAAAGTCATTAGTGTACCAATATTTGGAGTACTATGTGGAGGAGTAGAGCATAGCATGAGTCTTTAACCTAGAAAAAAATCACCAAATTTTCCAATACAAAAATGATGGTTCTTAGCTTATAAAATCTGAGCCAACGTTGAACAAAATCGTATTAATATTTGGAAAATATGGAAGAGGGGCATATTTAAATTTGAAGCTCTTCATATTAGGTGGAAGCTTGGATTAAATTTTATTTGGTGGCAATTGTGGCTAGAGAGAAATGGCAATTTTTTTAGAGAAACCTTTTCCTTCTTGGATGGCATCTAGCAAGTCATTTAGAGTAAATTCATGGAAAGTGTGGTAGTGTATGCTAAAGAGGAAATTCATGTTGATATAGGGATTATGGAGGAGGAAGCTAATATGTAGGATAGGTAAGACAAATCCAGTTGGAAGGCACCCTCAAAATAATTGATTAAAATTAACATCGATGGAGTTGTAAAAGGCAACTTGGGTAGCACTAGAATTGGAGTGGTCAACAAGAATCATGTTGGGATATTAATTCTCTATTAGGAACTATAGCGTATGGACAAGACCAAAAATAATGAAGCAAAAGCCTTAACTATTAAATTTTCTTCTCTCTAGGCAATAATATAGGGTCATAAGAGGATAATCATAGAATCATATTCTCAAATCTTGATAGGAGTTTTGGATTGCATGAGGAACTTTGATTTGGAAATATGGAGGTTGAGGATTCTTATCATACAAATTAATAAATTCTGGAGTGAATTGGATGATGTGATCTTGACTTATGTGGGTAGAGCTCTAATTATAATGGCTGACTTCTTGGCTAAGAGGAGTACCGAGGAGTTAGGGGTTCAATGGCACAATGGCATGGCTACTAAGGATGATGGGTAGGTCAACGAGAAAATCCAATATTTGGATGATTTGGATAGCCAATGTATACACATGGTTTAGGAGGTATAACTCCAATGCAGGTATAGATCTAGTTAGCTCTTAGGTTATTGGTATTTAGAGTCATGGAAGTTTTTTGGAAATTCAAAAAGAGGGAATGGGTGCTCTTACTGGCTAAGGTTGGGAGGAATCCCATCCCAACTTGTAAATAATATTTACACTAATATAAAAATTTTAATTTTTTCAAACAAAAATGACCTCTCTTTACTAGAATCATTGCTATGATACCATTTGATAAGAAATAATTCTAAAAATTAACAATTAGCAATATCAATTCTAGAAATGCACAAATAAAAAAACCCAGATAATGATAATATAGTAGATACAATTGTTGGCAAATCAAATATGCAATAATAAAATTCTAGGTTAAAATCAAAGAAAATCCTTAGCCACTTTGAGAGGCCTCTTAGCTTTTGAATTTTGTATATATGAGTTATCTTTTTCCATTGTATTATCTAGGATGGGCAATGAATGTCAATCAAACTCATGATGTAACTTGGATTTAACCCATGTAAGCATATATGTCAGGTCCTCTAAAGTTATGTAATTGCATATAGTGTCTAGTGCCTTGCAAGTGTATCTACTTATTAACATAGTTAGTGATCATTAGAAACCTTAGTTTTCATGGACTCAATCTCCCCTCTTAAGCTCTTTTATATTTTTTTGAGTTGGTTGATCTCCTTGTCCTTTTGTTTAAGGTCTTCATCCATCTTCTATTTTGTTTTATCTAATTCTTTTTCCAAATAGCATTGTTTTACTTCAACCACTACTACCCTTGTTTACCTTATTTTGTCTACTACCTCAAATCATCATATTCTTACCTCAAGGCCTTGAGCTCTTTTTTTAACTTGGAACTATTTTTCACCCTTTGATCATTTTCTACCATTTATTATTTTAATGCCATTAAAAGCTCCCTATCTTTCCTCTTTATGTTTGGTTTTCCTCATCCAACCATAAATGGTTCATTTGCATAGCCAAGTTAGCATGCTCGAAGAATTATACCAACCCTACATGTCCAACCCACTATATATCCAAGGAAGATAGTTAGGTGAGATAGTATGATGTTGTTGTGGCAAGCCTTCTTGGGTCTAGTGGATTGACCTTAACAAATAACATCCTTCTCTCCATTTCTACTACTAAGGTTTTAAAAGTAGGTGGTCCTTTTGTGGTCACAAAATCACCTATAAAATATTTGGTCTATAGCTTCTTGAGCTTTCTATAGGTATTCATCTACCACATCCATGTTTGTCAATGTTGGTGGTATAATAATTTAAAGAGGAAAGTTGTCTAGAAATTATACTAGATTAAATTAAGTGCTAGTCCTTGCAATTTCATGTGTGGGACTAGTAGGTATCAAGCTATACTTCCACCTTAGGAGTCATGGTTATAGTATTTTTCTACTTTTCATTCAATATAAGGGATTAGAATAAATGAGGGTTATTCAAGTATTTGGTCAACTTGGGAAGAAGATTTAACAATTTCTATCTCTTTCATTTTACTAAAAATGATATATCATAGGGTGGTGTATTGGGTGGACCATATGTGGGATACCATAGTGGAAATGAATTGGGTGATGACAAGACAAAAAAATGTAGATGATGTGGAAATGGATGGTGTTGTGGGATAGGTGATGTGGTAGTGTATGATAAGAATGGCTATGATTGACATGGATGCCATCATTTCCTAAAATTGTGGCCTCCTCTTTCTATAAGACTTGTTACATGTTTATATTTTGATTATGGATTTCTCACTAGAGGAAATTTCATACATATATCTCTATTTCTTAGATGTGAAGACTATATCTATTTGTGATGGAGGTAAAGGTGCAATAGAATAAGGGGGAGTAGTGGAAGAGGGGAATTTAGAAGAAAATTCAATGCTAAGAGGTGAAATAGTGGCAAAAGAAGATGGAATAGTAGAAGAGATGGTGGAAAATATGGTGGTAAAATCTTGAAGGACCCCTAAAGTGACAACTCCTTTGTATACCACTTCCTCATAAGTGAGGCCCATGATGATTTTTAGGACACATTCACCGATGGTAGAATAAGTTACTTGTATCAATTCTTTGCTACCTCCAACTTCCACTAAGGTTGTTGGGCCAATAAAGACACGTGTATGCACAATTATTATATTTAATTTTCTTCTCTTGGTGGTATGGCACAATGTGCCTTGTTCATCAATTATACCTCTCTCATAGGATTCCTCTATGATTGCTTATATTTTCGTACTCATAAATGTGAATGTTTTAGCTAAAATTGATACAACATGAATGTATCCATAATTTAAAATTTTGAAGGTCTTGAATAAGGTGCATGTTTTGTGATATGTTAATATGGAAGTCAATTTTAATTAATCATCTCAAAATATTCTCATAGAACCAATGCCTTCAAAATGCCTAAGATAACATTTCTATCACCATGGCCATATTTGACTCTTAAGTAACTCAAAATTTTCCTTCTAAAGCTTAAGGGCTTCCCTGGCCTGCCCTTTTGAAAAGATCAATACTTTTTGATCCAATTAGCCGAGCAGAAAAATGATATAACCCATCCTTCAACTGATTGATAGAAAATAACTATCAAAACAAAAAATTATCAAAGATTAAGCAAAAATATGGTTTTCAGCCGATAGCAAAGAGTGATTGGCCGAACCTAAGATCATTTTGAAATATTTTTAGCCGATGCCCATAACAGAAGAGCTGACAGGTTTTTACTATCAAGAACAATTTCGACCACCAATAAAAAAAATTTGGTCAACCACTTAGTTCGAGCAGCCAAAACAAAGAGGAACGCATAATTTTAAGTCGACTGACAGAAAGAAAGTTGCTACCAAAAATTTATAGTTGATCAACTTCAATTTATTAACACCCAATTTCTATCGACAAGCAAAAAGCAACAGTCGAAGGCAAAAAATAGTTTGATTGACGAGTAATGAACAACGATCGACTAACCGATCGATCGAATACGAAGGTAATGACTTTTTTGTTTGATCACTATAATAGATATAGACCAAAATATTGATCGGTCGAACAAAAATAATGTCACTCAATAAAAAATACGTTGTCAATCGAAACAGATTAAAAGTCGGCCGAAAATCAAACGGTCAATAAATTATTCGATTGACAAATAACATAAGTCGGTCGACCAGTGCCAACGAGAATATCGCTCGATCAAAGAAAAACATTCATCGACCAAAAAATTGTAAGGATCGGCTGACCATAGTAATGATTTGGTCAAAGCACAACCATTGAAATTTTTTTGGCCAAACAAAACCAAGAGATAAAAATCATCAATCGAACACATCCCAACCATCAAAATATCATCGGTCGAACAAAATCAATGATGGAGATCTACCAAGCCGATCAAAGGTAAAATCAATGAAGATTAAGGTACGCCAACATTTAATTTTGCATGCATAAAATCTTAATTAAAATATTATTATGAACTGACATCCTCGATAAAAGCTATCACAAGTTTTAAAATGCAACGCATACAAAAGTACCCTAAGCCATTCGATCGAATAATGACATCCAATGGCCGAAATATTCATTTGTGCAAAATCAAAAGGATTCATCGACCAAAATATGATAGGAGAAAAGAGCTAATCGGCCGAGCATCCAATCAATGAACTCAAAAGCTTTGATCGAATTAAAGCATCGATCGATCGATCAGTCATCAACAACAACCAAAGCACAAAAGCCAAAAGTCGTGGACCTTCGCTCGAGGAAATCTGACACAACACTTAAACCAATGATGATTTTTCTAACTCGACCGAACCACTTTGGGCATTATGGGAACACAAGCCAAATATGGATCTCGACCACGAATCTCTCCAAGCACGATTCTTAAGGCAACGTGTATCAATCAAATAACTCAAAATCTAACACCTGTATAATCTGATTGCTAGTTACGCAAATCAATAGATGATGATGATTCATGATCGACCGATCATTATGGAAGATTGAGGTGGTGAGCCAAGAATAGCAACAATGCAATGATAGTTGGTACGATGTTAATGATGCCTCATGCACGAACCAATTTAAATACATGGTAGTGACGACGAGCAACTCATTGTACCTATAGTATTCTTGAACTGTTTGAGAGCCGAGAAGACCAATAGTAGAGACTAGAGCAATGGCTTCCTCCAACAAAGCAGTCCTCAAGATAAGAGTCGAGGCGTTAGATGAGAAGATGCCATTCAAAAAGGTGAACACTAAAAATCTTGGAGAACAAGTATGGGGTGAAGATGAACTCATCGAGTTCTGTTTCCAATCGAGCATAGAAGAGTGGCGACGACCACACTACCTATTGAAGAACATCTTCAACAAGGCATATGAAGACAAAGATAAGAGGGCTCCTAGAAGCAACAAATGGAGAACCAATTTGGCGAAGCTCTTGTGCCCAAGAGTACATTTCTCCCTTAAGTTATTATTATGGCTAGCCATCTCATATGATCCAAGATAACTAGAGCTATTGTTAATGGCCGAAACAAGCCCATTTATAGGATCACACTAAAAAATATCGAATAGGTATTTAGGCTAGAAATAACCAAACAATGCTATGATGCAAAAGTAATTTCAAAGTAGGCCCAACACATGATCGACACCACCTTCTACAAGAAGCTATTCGATTATGACAAACCAATGTCAACAGATTTTCCTATTCACAAGTCTCAATTCCACAAGTGGGTGAGGGACTACGTCGACATGATTCATGTAGTGCTGGGGGTCAAGGACCTCAACTGGGTTAGCATCGAAGTTATGTACTTGATAATATAGTGTAATAGAACCTGCAAGATACCAATGTATAGGTGGCAAGATGTAATATGTGAAATAATAGACAAGGAATTTAAATAATTGCAAGACACAATAAAGAAGGATAGAGATTTTATGCCCCATTTCTCACACTACTCATTCCTTATTCACCTGATCATTGGGCAGTTCAAATATGATGCCATCAAACAACTTGGAGGTATACCAGGAGAAATTATCCAAGATAGATTGCCTAGTATCTATGATGGTACTTCCCCTTATTCAAAATTTTGTGGAATATTTTTGGCATCCATGTACCACATACTCATGGAGAAAGAACCCCCTAGGATGAGTCTAGGTATAATCAAATATCTTCAAGAAATGGAAATTGGTGATTATTTCCTTGATGAACATTTCAGCTTTATCAGAACATACAGAGGTAAATTACCACCAAAATCCTTACCCACCTTCTGTCCAAATTCATTAGCTACCTTAGAGATAGTAAGGCAATCTATAGAAGAAGCCATATTAATATGGAAGAAGAAGAAGTCTAGGGTTCCTTGGCTTACAACACCAAGGAAAATATGATAATATGTATATAGAGGGTATCCTACAATGTTGAAAGCTTTACCCATGATGGACTCCTACCGATTCATAGAAATCACTTGGAGACCATACGATCCCAAGGGTCATTACAAGAAAATTGCTCTGGAGTCTAAGCCAATGGAGCACAAGGAGGATGAATTTGAGAAAAATATTCTATGGACATAAAACAATGGTATCAATATTGAAGAAATATGGAAAAACTAGAACCTAATAAGGGCACATACGTGAACATAAATGGTTGGGGACTACTCTATGGATTTGAGGATGGTAAGAAGAGATACACTGGATAAAACTATACCACAAGTAGTTGCCATCCCACTAGAAGATTTTGTAGATCCTATTATAGAAGTTATGAGTTTAAATCCTAAACAAATTGAAATCATAGTTGAGGTAAAGGATCAAGTGATAGAAGAAGCAATTGGTTCTTCTTCTACCTCTCAGTCTCCTAATGCAAGTAAGGGAAAAGAAATTGTACCCATTTCTGCTACCCCAAGATGTTTCACGACCGAAAGCCTAGTAGTGACTTTGATGGCCTCATGACACCTACAACAATTCACTATTGGTTCACCTCAGGCAGTGCCAATAGCTTTCATGGTAAATAACAAAGAAATTAGAATCCTCTCCATGGCATGCGAAAAAATACCAAAAGTTGGAGGATTTCATGATATTTTTAGACATTATCAAGTGGTAACACTTGGTACTCCAAGATCTCCCCCTCACAAAAGAGCAAGGATCGGAATGGGCACCAATGAGCCTATGAGTATCACTCTAGTCAGAAAGGAAGACTTTACATAATTCACTATTGAAGAAGAAGAGCAGATTGAGGCAATAATGGAGGATAAGGTGACAAAAGTTTAGGATAGAAGCAAAGTCCACAATCCACCTCCATCAAGTTCAGAGCCTACTTCCAAGGCCACCATCACCATTCCCACTGAAGGAGTACAATCACTCCAAATAAATCCTAGCATAGGTGATGCAGAAGTAGAAGGAGACTCAGTCTCATTATTAAGACATGGAGTGCAAGTCCATGCATAGACTACACTAGCCATTGAGAAGGAAGTGATAGCCTAGAAATCTAAGGTCGAATTGTTACAATAAAAAAATGAGAAGCTAAAGGCTAAAATTAATAAGAGTCAAGAGCAAGTGCCTTCTAAAAATAGTTCATTACAAGTTCCAAAACTTGCAGCCAAATTCAAAGAAAAGATGATCAAAATCATTGAGAAAGAAGCAAAAATGATCGAGGGTTGTTGCAAAAATTTTGGGATGATAATAGAGATAAATAAGGAAATAAAATCTCTATTAGAAAGTGTAGATAAGAAGGTGGCAGCTATTTCACCAATGTATGAAATATGCAAGGCCAAGTATGAACAGATTAGATCCATGCAAGTGACCACCATTGATGGTAGAACTCATAGCTGCCAGGTAGAGTATGAAAAAGTTGCAAGTTTCAAGGTAAAAAGACCTAGATGGAATAACTCGGTCAGAGAGCTAGAAAAAGTGGAGAAAGATATAGTAATCTAGTTGAAGCATCTCAATGTTGATCTCCATAAATTACTTAGCACATAAGGTTTTTGTTAAATAATCATTAGAGATATCAAGGAATTCCCTTGCGAAGAGGTTGATGAAGATAAACTATTCGACCAACTCATCTCTTTGACAATGCTCACCCTGGACATAGTCAGATTCTTTTAGAGTAGACAACCATTCATAAAAGAGGATAAAAGCAAGGGAATCAGAGCATTGGATAGGATTCACATGATCAGTGAAATCGATGAAGAAATTTGGATTCTTATAGCCGATTCCATTGGTGCGAGTCAAGATGAGAAGGAGGCAATCAAGAAAATTCAAAATGCATCTGATTCAACAAGCAATATGGGGCCCATGATGATAGAAAATGGAAATGAGAAGATGAGTGACAACTAGGTCGAGCTTCGACCAATTTTGATAACATATTTTTGAGGTAGTTAAAATAACAAATTGTATAGTACCCAATCGATGACAAGGCAGGAGATGGCACCAGGTGGACGGTCCAGATGAGAGTAGTTCAGGCAGTTATAGAGCTACCACAACTATAAGAAGGATGTCCACATCCAAAATAAGGATCGAGCTTTGACATAGCATATTTTTTCTAAGAGGTATACTCGAGTGCCCGTTCTTTGCTGTTGTATTCCCTTTGTTTCCTTTCTTCTTTTCCATCCCCTCATTCTTCCCATTATTGTGCAGGTTTTTGATAGGAAAGTGCCCAAGAAGCTGAGATTATTTCTAGACTATTGAGCCAAAGGTCTAGAGACTCAACTATTATGATATTCGAATGGGAGAGTGAAAGGTCCTTGTTACGATATTCGAACGAGGATCTTTATTGTATTAATCATTCTAAGAGTTAAATGGTAATTCCATGCCAACTCTTCATGTAATATTTTTCAATATTAATACAATTATGGGCTTCTTTCCTATTATTTTTCTATGTTTAGTTTTGTGTGTGTCTTCATTATGGGTTACATTATTTGAATGCATAGTGAATGCTTCTTTCATTGGTCAATTGTTATGTTTATTACGATATTTAAATGAATGTAATTGCACCGATTATCTCTTCTCTCTTTCTTTCTATTTTTATTGAATTGTTATTAAATCTTGCTACAATAGCCCAAAGGATTAAAGCACCGATCATACATAAGGTATATTAGAACTGTTATTGTTTTAGCTCGATCAAAATTTATAATTGTTAATTCATCACCATAAATCTGGAAGAGCATGAACTTAAAGAACTTAAGCTCACCTCAAGGGTATCCTTACCATACTTGGTCTGTCTAGAAAATATTAAAGAACTCTATTCCCAAGTTAAAGAGGTAGGTCAACCAGAGCCTGTAGTTGCTCATTGGTAGTAGGTTTTCTTGTAGCGTGACAGCTTATCTTAAGGATGCAGGAAAAATCCCCAATAGTTTATTGGTACCATTGTTGGGGACCGAATTGTAATTTTCATTATAGTTTGGAACCTAACGATAAATATTTATTGGCAACAGTTAGCTTAAAGAAGGAATCAGAATATCAGTTTATCTTAAAATATTTTCAAATCTGTTTCCCTTCTATGCTCGTAGTTTCCAATTTTCCTTTTTCAAGAATGAACAGTTATATTGTTTTCTTGATTCTCTTGAGTTTCTTGATTTTCTTGATTCTTGAAAAATTTTATACCCTGAGTGATCGAGAGTGTTTAAAGTTAAGCAATATCGACCAGACATTCATTCCTTCTGCACACATTGTGTTGGTGACTCTGATTGGACAAATCCAAAAATATCATAAAGATTAAAAGAAGAAGAAGAATGTGTTGGCATGAATGAGAAGAACCGCTCAGGAGTTGTATCCAAAATTCTTAGATCTAGAGGTATTTTTTAGAACCAATCCTTCTAGTTCATCTCCAAAAGGTTCTGATATTGATATTGTTACAGTAGAGAGTTTATTTGAAATACCTCCCACTATCCCCAATGGAATTAGTACTACACCTCCTACTGTAATCCAAACACCTCCATTAGTTAACATGGCTAATCCACCACCTGTTCAGTTATGGAGGACTAATAGATATAGACCTTTTCAGTTACCAATGCCTTTACATGATCTCCCCAGCAAGGCTCACAAGTATTTACCTAAATTTCAAGGAAACAATGCAGTTACTAGGGAAGATCACATTAAAAGCTTCTTGTATGCTTTAGATAGTCTAGAAGTAGAACATGAAGATGTAGTATTAAGACTATTTCTACAGACTCTAGAGAAAGATGCTAGAGAATGGTTTAATACTCTTCCTAACAATGACATCACCAATTTTGCCAAAATGGAAACTATCTTTTTAAAGAAGTTTGGTGAAAGGAAGAATGAACAATCATTATTGATAGATCTGGAAACAATGAAAAATAAAGAGAATGAATCAGTAAGTGATTTCAATAGAAGGTTTTCTAAATCTAAAAATAATATTCCCACTGTTCTAAGGCCAAATGATATCCATTAAAATGCTTTTCCCTAGAGAATTTAACTATGAATTAAGACAAGAACAGGTTAACACAATAGATGAGTGCATGGAGAAAGCCATAGATATTGAAAGGAATATGTTAGATAGTGGGAAAATGAAACCATACTCTCTAGAGGATAATCATCCTGATAGGAAGCCTAAGAAGGTAGGATTTAACCTACAAAAGAGAGTTGAACATGATCCCATGGAAAAACTGGCTAATCAAATGATAGAAATGTTTAACACAATGAACAATAGGTTGGCTAGGATAGAAAGAAATAAAGAGAGCAATGGTGAAACTTCTCACCCTCAGGCTGATAGACAACAAGGTGACAATAGACCACCTTTCAGGAGAAATTTTAATAGAAATTGGAATAATAATAATCCTGATGAAAGAAATAGAAATAATGGGAATAATTGGAAAAAGAGAGAAATAGAGAAGGACCTGGACTTAGTTCCAAATCCTATTCCTACTATCAACTTGGCAAAAAATTTTCCTTATTATTGTTCAGCCTGTGATGCTCCTCATAATCTAGATTGTTGTGGTATCTATCTAGGTATCCACCATCCTGTAGACTTAGAAGCAGAATCTGAAGAGGATATCAGAATTAATGCTTGTTGGACCCTTGAGGATGAATCTAGAGAAAGGTTGTTTGAAGAAGACATGGATTTATATGCTTTGAATCACCACCCAAAAATCCTAGTTGTAGAAAACACAAAGATCCTGCAAAGAGGACAAGAAACTAGGTATGATAAAATGAAACAAGGAAAACTAGTTCCAACAACACAAGAGGTGGAAGAACTAGAAGCAAATACCTTGAACTTGAGAAATATGATTGTTCCTAACAAAATTGATAAGAGTTTAAACAAAGAGATTAGAGAACAACCCACTGAAAAATATCAAAACAAAAAGGTTCCTAAAAATATAGGAATAAATGAACCATCACCTCATGAGGAATGCTCTAAGACTTTAGATGTTAAGAAGATGGAATTTGATGTTGGTTCAGAGTTGAGTAAATAGAAGGTCAACATTACCTTTGGTGAGTTAATGAATATTCAAAAGTATAGAGAACAAGTCTGTAAGGCTTTTGGCTTAATTGAACAAAAAGGAACTCAGTCCTGTAATGTTGTCAAACCTTCCAATCATGAAACTAGAACCCCCTCATCTGTCAGACCATTTTATGTGTCACTCAGGTATAATTCAGATGAAGGAGAAAGGTATGTCATTCACAATTGCATGCTAGATAGTGGTGCATCCCATAACATCATGCCCAAATAGATAGTAGACCAACTAGGGTTGATTTGCACTAGGGAGTCTCCCCTTGTATCAGTAATGGATAGTAGGCAGATACCCTGTGTAGGTATTATCACTGGCTTGTTAGTCTACCTAGATCAACATCCTAAGAAAGGTATAGTTATGGATGTTGTAGTGGTTGATGTAGACCCTTTCTTCTCATTACTATTAAGCAGACATTGGGCAGAATAGTTAGGTGGCTCCATACAATTGGATTGGTCTTATGCCACAATCCCTATTTTAGGAAAAGAAAATGTGACCTTAAGGAGAGAACCATTTAACAAGTACTCAATGGAACTGGTGAGACCAGATGACACCATGGTTAATTTGGTTAGCTTCATAGAAGAGAAAGAAATAGGAGTATACTCGGTTTGGCATAACCCTTTCCTAGCCGAAGTCCCTGAAGCAAAAGATATGGACCCTGAAACCAAAGAACTAGTAGATGCAGAATCTGATAGGATTCTTACCAAGAAATGTGGACCATGTCCTTTGATGGGGCTAAGTCTCAAACAGGAGTAGGTGTTGGTGTGAATTTAATAGATATTAAGGGAAACTATCTCGGGATCCCTTATAGATTAGAATTTCTATGCACCAATAATGTAGTTGAGTATGAAGCCTTATTGTTAGGTCTAAGAAAAGCTAAAGAACTAGGGATAAATTTCTTGACTATTACTAGAGACGTTGAGCTGATTATACAATAGATCAAAGGTAAGTATCAGATAAAACATCCTAGATTAAAATAATATAAATCTGTAGTTCTAGCTGAAATTGATAAATTCCTAGCCTTTAACATCTCATACATTCCTAGAGAATAGAATCACATTGTAGACCTATTAGCTATCAATGCTTTAGGTGCAGATTGTCTAAAAATTGACACTGAGTACATGGATAGGTTCCCAACTATCTCTGTATACAAACCTTCTGTGCCTGACAATGTTGTATATCTGCAAGTGTTTCAAGATGATGTGGATATCAAAGACTTCATGACCCTCCAAAATATGTATTCAGATGTTATATGTGAAGAGGAGGATGAAGAAAAATTATTGGAGAGCTAGTTGAAGTAATTCAACTCAAAACCAATAGGATCCCTAAAGGGTTAGTTTCTTTAGAAAGCTTATTTGATGATTTTGATAAAGCTTACAAACCACTCCTCAAAGAAATAAAATTGATGATGTAAACATTGGAACAAAAGAGGAGCCCAGGTTTGTCAAAATTGATAAGGCTTTACCAAAAGAAGAAAAAGAACAATACATTAGCTTTTTGAAGAAAAATAAAGAATATTTTTCCTGGAGTTATGAAGACCTAAAAACATTTAAAATAGATGTCATGACTCACATCATTCCCCTTAAGGAAGATGCTAAGCCTTTCAGGAAGCAAAGGAAATTCAATCCCACATTGCATCCAGTTATGTAGAAAGAAGTTCAAAAATTACTGGATGCCAAGATAGTCAAAAAAGTGAGGTTTTCTTCCTGGATAGCAAACTTAGTACCAGTAAGGAAGAAAAATGGAGAGATCAGACTTTGTGTTGACTTTCAAAATCTGAATAAAAGTTCTCTCAAGGATAATTATCCCTTGCCCAACATGGAACAACTACTACAAGTAGTAGTAGGCTCATCCAGAATGTCATTACTGGATGGATTCTCAGGATATAATCAGATTCAGGTAAATCCTGAAGATAGATACAAAATTGCTTTCACTACCCCCTGGGGTACCTTTGAATATCTGAGAATGCCATTTGGATTAATGAATGCAGGAGCCACCTTCCAAAGGGCCATGGAATTTACTTTTAAAGGATTAATGTTCAAAATAGTAGTTGTCTATTTGGATGACATAATAATGTTTTCAAAGAACCCTGCAGATCATTTTGAACATTTAGCTACAGTTTTTTCTAGATGCAAAGAATATGGAATATCCTTGAATCCAAAGAAATGTATATTCAGAGCAACACAAGGAAATCTCCTTGGCCACATAGTATCTGAAAAAGGGATTAGTATTGATCCATCAAGGATAGAGGCTATTGCCAAGATACCCCCTCCCAAAAATATGAAAGGAGTCAGATCATTCTTTGGTAAGATTAATTTTGTAAGAAGGTTTGTGCCAAATTTTGCTGAAATAGCTCAACCTATCAATAACATGATTAAAAAGAATGTTGATATCAAATGGACTGAAGAGAATCTTGAAGCTTTTTAGAAAATCAAAGATGCTATCACCACTGCCCCAATCTTGAATTGCCCTAACTACTCAAATAATTTCAATATATATTCATTCGCTTCTGAACATACCATTGTTGTAGTCCTTTCTCAAAAGGATGATGAAGAGAATGAGAGACCTATAGCTTTCATGAGTGTTGGACTCAAAGGAGCTCAATTGAGATTCAAAATGATTGAAAAATAGGCTTATGTTGTGATTCAAGCACTGGAATATTTTAAATGCATCTTTGGTTCAAACAAGGTTATATGTTGTATCCCTTTCACTGCTATTAAAGATGTTTTCACCCAACCTGAACCAATAGGTAGTCCTACTAGGTGGATGGTCAAATTACTGTAGTATGATGTAGAATTCAAGGTTATGAAAATAATCAGAGGATAAGGTCTAGCTAAATATCTAGCTAACAAAGAAGGGGAAGACATGCAGAACATTGCCATAGTTGATGACATGCATGATATCATAAGAACATACAATGTTGAATGCAAATGGTATGATGATATTTTATTATATTTGCAAACCCTATCATTTCCTAGAGGTATGTCTACAAATAAAATGAGGTCAGTCAAACAACAATCACAAAAATATTACACCCAAGAAGGTAAACTCTATTGGAAACATCCAGATGGTGTCTTATTGCTATGCTTGTTTGAAAAAGAGACATTAGAAGTGATAAAATAATTTCATGATGGATTATGTGGAGGTCACTTTGCCCCAAAAGCAACTGCAAATAATATTATGAGAGCAGGTTATTACTGGCCTTCCTTATTCAAATATGTTCATAAATATGTAAGGGGCTGCCATAACTATCAAGTGTTTGCAGGGAAGAAAAAGTTAGCAGCAATGCCTCTCCAACCAGTAATCATAGAAGCACCTTTCACACAATGGGGAATTGACCTCATTGGAGAAATAAAACCAAACTCCTCAGGCCGACACAAATGGATTATCATGACAATAGATTATTTCACCAAGTGGGTGGAAGCAGCTCCTCTGAGAAACTCAACAACTGAAGTAGTCATCAATTTCTTGGAGGAAAACATCTTGACTAGATTTGGAGTCCCAAAGAAGTTGGTAACAGATAATGGGAAATACTTTATCTCATTTGAAATGATAGAGTTCTATGCAAAGTATGGAATCAAACTTTCTCATTCAGCAAACTACTATCCTCAAGGAAATGGTCTTGCCGAATCATCAAACAAGAATTTGATTACCAGAATTAAAATATCACTCGGTAAGAATAAAAAGGGATGGGATAGTGAGTTAAAGTTTGCCTTATGGGCAGATAGATTATCTATCAAGAGGAACACAGGTAAAACTCCTTATGAAATGGTATTTGGAGAAAAATCCCTGCTACCTCCTCGTACAGAAAGAATAGCACTATCTTTGTTACTGCAAGATCATGAAAGTCTCGATGCCTTATAGAGGAGATTAGATCATATTGCACATTTGCAAGAAGAAAGAAGGAATGCACTGGATAAAATGTTTGAACAGACTCATAAAACCATGCAACTCTTTAACAAGAAAGCCAAGGGAACTCCATTCTTTGAAGGAGACATAGTCTTATATTGGGACCCTAAAAATGATAAACATGGAGAAAAGGGTAAGCTTGAACCTAGATGGGTAGGTCCTTACCAAATAATTTAGATCTTTGGCCCAAATACTTATAGATTGCAAACTTTGTAGGGAGATCTCATGGAAATCCCAATAAATGACCTACACCTAAAGTTATACCACCCTTGCTAGGGAACCAAAAAAGAATAAAAAAAATTGTGTTTTTTGTTAGTTCTTTTTCCTTTCTAAGCTAGGTTTGTTTGCTTATCTGTTCATTGATTCTAGACTATTAGAAGTTTGTTAAGTCTTCTTGTTATGTTTTTACTTGTCTATGAGGGATTTATCTTTAGTCAGTTAAAGAAGAGAATTTGGGATTGAATACAGATGAGCTGACAAAACTTAGGAAGTAGAGTTCTAGTAAGCATCTCATAAAGTTTGGAATACAATAGAAGAAAATTGGGAATGCTGACACATCAGGCCAAAGCCATAAAATATCATGACCCCAAAAGTAATTCCAAAAATTAGGGAATCTAATCAACCTTGGTAAGGCAGTTGGGCTAAATACAAATAAATAATTATATAATTAATTAAAAAAATTTACAATTTATCAAAATTCTTCCTAAAAGAAGAAAAATCTCAATAATGCAAATTGAGCAAGTGCTTAGGGCTATCTGGATAACCTCTACCAGGGCTATAGATGCCTATCTGGTAGTAGAGCAGGTCCAAAGGATCAAGGTCACCTCCATCGAAGCTATAAATGCTTGACTGGTAGTGGAGCAATGACAAGGTAAAAATATTTAAAAGAGTGAAATCATTAATAAGCCTAACTCCTTCCAAGCTGATAAAAATTCTATCTGATCTGAGAAAGCAATAAAAGAACACACAAGCACACACCCTGAGCCTAGGTTTGATGTGGCAGTTATTTCCTATTGATTTTGTTCAAAACCACCTTAAAAGATATTACTAGAACATCTAACCTTCAGGAGTGAAAAGTTCATTTGCTTTTAAAACCATAGTCTCTGATTTTATTTTGATTAAATATTTCTCTCTTTTTAGACTAGTTGAATGCTTTATTTGTTATTTTTGTAGTTTTTCCTGGTAAATAAAGGTCATAGTTCTTTCATCTAAAGCCTTGTCAATAACTAGAGATTCTAGAGTTCTCAAATACCTCATGTTTTCGCCATCTATCCTAGTCAGAGCCTATGTTGTAGCTAAAATTGATACAACATGAATGTACCCATAATTTAAATTTTTGAAGGTCTTGAATAAGGTGCATGTTTTGTGATATGTTGATATGGAAGTCAATTTTAATTAATCATCTCAAAACATTTTCATGGAACCAATGCCTTCAAAATACCTAAGATAACATTTTTGTCATCATGGCCATCTTTGACTCTTAAGTAACTCAAATTTTCCTTCTAATTAAAAAATTAAAGGGTTCTTTTTTAAATTTTTTTTTTAAAAAAAATGATGATGATTCATCCTTTGATCGATCGATAGAAAATAACTATCGAAACCAAAAATTGTCAAAGACTAAGTAGAAAGATTTTTTGACCGACAACAAAGAGTGATCGGTTGAACCTAAGATCATTTCAAAATATTTTTGATCGATGCCCATAACAGAAGAGTTAATAGGTTTTTACGAGCAAGAAAATTTTGGTCATTGATAAAAGTTTTTTGATCGACCACTTAGTCCGAGCAGCTAAACAAAGAGGAATACATAATCTTAAGTCGATCGATAGAAAGAAAGTTGCTACCAAAATTTTTGGTCGATCAAATTCAATTCATTAACACCCAATTTTGGTCGATAAGTATAAAATATCAGCTGAAGGTAAAAAATGGTTCGATCGATGAGTAATGAACAATGATCGACTAACCGATCGATCGATCGCGAAGGTAATGACTTTTTTGGCTGACCGTAGTAATAGATCGATCAAAATCTTGATCGGCCAAATAGAAAGCATTTCGCTCAATAAAAAAATATGTCATCGATCGAAATAGATTAAAATTTGATCAAAAATCAAATGGTCAATAATTTTTTTGGTTGACGGATAACATAAGTCGGTCGACCAGTGCAAACAAGAATATCGCTCGATCGAAGAAAAGCATTCATCGATCAAATAATTGTAAGGATCGATCGACCATAGTAATGATCTGGTCAAAGCATAACCGTTGAAATTTTTTGGCCAAACAAAGCCAAGCAAGAAAAATTATTGATCGAACACATCTCAACCATCGAAATATCATCGATCGAATAAAATCAATGGTGGAGATCTACCAAGCCGATCAAAGGTAAAATCAATGAATATTAAGGTATGCCAACATTTATTTTTGCATACATAAAATCTTAATTATTATTATGAATTGACATCCTTGATAAAAGCTATCACAAGTTTTAAAATGCAATGCATGCAAAAGTACTCGAGGCCATTCGATCGAATAATGACATCTAGCAATTGAAATCTTCGTTTGTGCAAAATCAAAAGGATTCATTAACCAAAATCTAATAGGAGAAAAGAGCTAATCGATCGAACATCCAATCATCAAGCCCAAAATATTTGATCAAATTAAAGCATCGATCGATCGATCAGTCATCAACAACAATCGAAGCACAAAAGCCAAAAGCCTTGGACCTTCACCCGAGAAAAGTTGATGCGACACTTAAACCAATGATGATTTTGTTGACTCGACCAAACCACTTTGGGTGTTATGGGCACACAAGCCAACTACGGATCTTGACCATGGATCTCTCCAGGCATGGTTCTTAAGGCAACGTGTGTCAATCAAATGACTCAGGATCTAACACCTGTATAATCTGATGGCTAGTTACACAAATCAATAGATGATGATGATTCATGATCGATCGATCATTATGGAAGATTGAGGTGGTGAGCTGAGAATAGCAACAATGCAATGGTAGTTGGTACAATATTAATGATACCTCATGCATGAACCAATTTAAATACATGGTAGTGACGATGAGCAACTCATTGTGCCTATAGTATTCTTGAATTGTTTGAGAGTCGAGAAGACCAGTAGTAGAGACTAGAGCAATGGCTTCCTCCAACAAAGTAGTCCTCAAGATAAGAGTCGAGGTGTTAGATGAGAAGATGCCACTCAAAAAGGTGAACACCAGAAATCCTAGGAGAACAAGTATGGGGTGAAGATGAACTCATCGAGTTCTATTTCCAATCGAGCATAGAAGAGTGGTGATGACCACACTACCTATTGAAGAACATCTTCAACAAGGCATATGAAGACAAAGACAAGAGGGCTCCTCACAACAACAAATGGAGAACCAATTTGGTGAAGCTCTTGTGCCCAAGAGTACATTTCTCCCCTGAGTTATTATCATGGCTAGCCATCTCGTATGATCCAAGAACTAGAGCTATTGTTAATGGCCGAAACAAGCCCATTTACAGGATCACACCAAAAAATATCGAGCAAGTGTTCAGGCTAGAAATAACCAAACAATGCTATGATGCGAAAGTAATTTCAAAGTAGGCCCAACACATGATCGACACCACCTTCTACAAGAAGTTGTTCGATTATGACAAACTAGTGTCAACAGATTTTCCTATTCACAAGTCTCAATTCCACAAGTGGGTGAGGGACTACGCCGACATGATTCACGTAGTGCTAGGGGTCAAGGACCTCAACTGGGTCAACGTCGAAGTTATGTACTTGATAATACAGTGTAACAAAACTTGGAAGATGCCAATGTATAGGTGGCAAGATGTAATATGTGAAACAATAGACAAGGAGTTTAAAGAATTGCAAGACACAATAAAGAAGGATAGAGATTTTATGCCTCATTTCTCACACTACTCATTCCTTATTCACTTGATCATTGGGCAGTTCAAATATGATGCCATCCAACAACTTGGAGGTATACCAAGAGAAATTATCCAAGATAGATTGCCTAGTATCTACGATGGTACTTCCCCTTATTCAAAATTTTGTGGAAGATTTTTGGCATCCATGTACCATGTACTCACGAAGAAAGAACCCCCCAAGATGAGTCCAGGTATAATCAAGTATCTTCAAGAAATGGAAATTGGTGATTATTTCCTTGATGAACATTTCAGCTTTATCAGAACCTATGGAGGCAAATTGCCACCAAAAGCCTTACCCACCTTCTGTCCAAAGTCGTTAGCTGCCTTAGAGATAGTAAGGCAATATATAAGAAGTTGTACTAAGATGGAAGAAGAAGTCTAGGGTTCCTTGGCTCACAACACTAGGGAAAATAGGATAGTATGTATACAAAGGGTATCCTATAATGTTGAAAGCTTTGCCCACGATGGACTCCTACCGATTCGTAAAAATCACCTGGAGACCATACGATCCCAAGGGTCATTACAAGAAAATTGCTCTGGAGTCTAAGCCAATGGAGCACAGGGAGGATGAATTTGAGAAAAATATTCTATGGGCACAAAACAATGGTATCAACATCGAAGAAATATGGAAAAACTAGAACCTAATAAAGGCGCATACGTGAACAAAAATGGTTGGGAACTACTCTATGGATTTAAGGATGGTAAGAAGAGATACACTAGGTAAAACTATGCCATAGGTAGTTACCATCCCACTAAAAGATTTTGTAGATCCTATTATAGAAGTTATGAGTTTAAATCTTGAACAAATCAAAATTGTAGCTGAGGTAAAGGATCAAGTGATAGAAGAAGCAACTGGTTCTTCTTTTACCTCTCAGTCTCCTAGTGCAAGTAAGGGAAAAGAAATTGTACCCATTTTTGCTACCCTGAGATGTTTCATGGTCGAAAGCCTAGCAGTGACTCTGATGGCCTCGCGACACCTACAACAAGTGGCTACTGGTTCACCTCAGGTAGTGTCAATAGCTTTCATGGTAAATAACAAAGAAATTAGAATCTCCACCATGGCATGGGAGAAAATATAGAAAGCTAGAGGATTTCATGATATTTTTAGAGATTATCAGGTGGTAACACCCGGTACTCCAAGCTCTCCCCCTCACAAAAGAGCAAGGATCATAATGGGCACCAATGAGCCTATGAGTATCACTCTAGTCAAGAAAGAAGACTTTACAGAATTCACTACTGAAGAAGAAGAGCAGATTGAGGCAATAATGGAGGATAGGGTGATAGAAATTTAGGATAAAAGCAAAGTCCACAATCCACCTCCATCATGTTTAGAGCCTGCTTCCAAGGCCACCATCACCATTCCCATTGAAGGAGTACAGTCACTCCGAATAAATCCTAGCATAGGTGATGCATAAGTAGAAGGAGACTCAATCTCATTATTAAGACATGGAGTGCAAGTCCATGCACAGACTGCACTAGCCATTGAGAAGGAAGTGATAGCTTGGAAGTCTAAGGTCGAATTGTTACAATCAGAAAATGAGAAGCTGAAGGCTAAAATTAATAAGATTCAGGAGCAAGTGCCTTCTGACAAGTAGTTCATTATAGGTTCCAAAACTTGCAACCAAATTCAAGGAAAAGATGATCAAAATCATTGAGAAAGAAGCAAAAATGATCGAGACCTATTGCAAAAATTTTGGGATGATAATAGAGACAAATAAGGAAATAAAATCTCTATTAGAAAGTGCAGATAAGAAGGTGGCAGCTATTTCACCAGTGTACAAAATATGCAAGGCCAAGTACGAACATATTAGATCCATGCAAGTGACCACCATTGATGGTAGAACTCATAGCTGCTAGGGAGAGTATGAAAAAGTTGCAAGTTTCAAGGTGGAAAGACCTAGATGGAACAACTCAGTTAGAGAGCTAGAAAAAGTGGAGAAAGATATAGTAATCCAGCTGAAGCATCTCAATGTTGATCTCCATAAATTACTCAACATAGAAGGTTTTTGTCATACAATCATCAGAGATATCAAGGAATTCTCTTGCGAAGAGGTTGATGAAGATAAACTATCCGACCAACTCATCTCTTTGACAATGCTCACCCTAGACATAGTCATATTCTTTTAGAGTAGACAACCATTCATAAAAGAAGATAAAAGCAAGGGAATCAGAGCATTGGACAAGATTCGCATGATCAGTGAAATCGATGAAGAAATTTGGATTCTTATAGCCGATTCCATTGGTGCGAGTCAAGATGAGAAGGAGGCAATCAAGAAAAGTCAAAATGCATCTAAGTCAACAAGCAATATGGGGCCCACAATGATAGAAAAAGGAAAGGAGAAGATGAGTGACAACTAGGCTAGTTTTTGGCCAATTTTGATGACATATTTTTGAGGCAGTTAAAATAACAAACTATACAGTACCCAACCGATGACAAGGCAGGAGATGGCACCAGGTGGACGGTCCAGATGAGAGCAGTTCAGGTAGTTATAGAGCCACCACAACTATAAGAAGGATGTCTACAACCAGAATAAGGATCGAGCTTTGACATAGCATATTTTTTCTAAGAGGTATACTCGAGTGCCCATTCTTTGCTATTGTATTCCCTTTGTTTCCTTTCTTCTTTTCCATCCCCTCATTCTTCCCATTGTTGTGCAGGTTTTTGATAGGAAAGTGCCCAAGAAGCTGAGATTATTTCCAGACTATTGAGCCAGAGGTCTAGAGACTCAACTGTTACGATATTCGAACGGGAGAGTGAAAGGTCCTTGTTACGACATTCGAACGAGGATATTTATTGTATTAATCATTCTAAGAGTTAAATGGCAATTCCATGCCAACTCTTCATGTAATATTTTTAAATATTAATACAATTTTGGGCTTCTTTCCTGTTATTTTTTTGTGTTTAGTTTTGTGTGTGTCTTCATTATGGGTTACATTATTTGAACGCATAGTGAACGCTTCTTTCGTTGGTCAACTGTTACGTTTATTACGATATTTGAATGAATGTAATTGCATCGATTATCTCTTCTCTCTTTCTTTCTATTTTCATTGAATTGTTATTAAATCTTGCTATAATAGCCCAAAGGATTAAAGCACCGGTCATACATAAGGTATATTAGAATTGTTATTGTTTTAGCTCGGTCAAAATTTATAATTGTTAATTCATCACCATAAATCTGGAAGAGCATGAACTTAAAGAACTTAAGCTCACCTCAAGGGTATCCTTACCATACTTGGTCTATCTAGAAAATATTAAAGAACTCTATTCCCAAGTTAAAGAGGCAGGTCGACCAGAGCCTGTAGTTGCTCGTTGGTAGTAGGTTTTCCTGTAGCGTGACAACTTATCTTAAGGATGCAGGAAAAATCCCCAACAGTGACTATCTCTACATTGGATGACTCTTAGGAGGTTAAAATCAAATTCTCACTTATTCTTGGATTTGTCTTCTTTCAACCAATCATGGTATAACTCCAAGTAATACCATGATTTGATCTTCATTCATTGTTGATATCAAAGAATGTGTAGGAGGGAGATAACATATATATTATATATATGTATATGTATACAATTGGAAAGTGAAAGTTAAAAATTATATGAACAAAATGGAAAAGGAGTAAATTGTAAAACTAGAAAATGGAAATAAATTAAATAGTACTTGGAAAAAAAACATATAACTAAAATGGATCACATGCAACAACTAACTACTACAAAGAAAAATAATGTAAAAGGATTATTTAGAACTTTAGATGGGTACCTGTCTACTACATACAAGAAATATAAAAGATGCTCATGGAGGATCTCATAAACCACACACTTACAATGGGCCCAAACTCCAAAGATAGTTTCCCTATGGAAAGAGAAGAAATAAATCACTCATAATTTAGTTAAATGATAGATCTATTGTTATTGAAGTTGAATTATTTACATAAAAATTACTTATATATTTTTTTGCTATAGATTCTAACTACAGAACCAAGTTCTGCTAATTAATTGACTTATGACTTCTAACTATTGACTAACTTCTATCTTGAACTCCATTTAAAATTTAATGGGGACCATGAAGCTTACTTAAACTATTCAACAACTCTCAAAGAATGCAGTTAGGATTTTCGCAATTACATTCTATTACAAATTAGAAGTTTTTTTTTTGCATTTACATGGTGGAATCGGTAGCCACCATGAATCCGGGCAGGCTGTTTAGCTTTTATGATCGCCACATTATTCTACGTTGTTCGCCCCGAAAGCCACCACACAGATCTTCGCACAGTTCACCCCTATAAACACCATTCCACAATCATTTTAAACCTTTTACACCACTGAAAGCACCAGGAAAGGGACAAGCGTTCAGTTCGACGAGGCCCAAGATTTGAACCTTGGACCTCCGCCCCCTTATGGGATTTGGATGAACCAATTGGTCTACACCTCGGACCTAAGAAGTTACAAAATAAATTTAATTTTTTTTTTGGATTTTCTATAGCTTGGAGAATTCGCATATGATTTTATATGACTAAGATAATTTATAGAGGGACACCAAGATTCACTAGAATGGATTCTTGTTGGTGCCATACTTAAGTTTATATCATGAAAAAACTAATTGATCTACTAGAAAAGGCTTGTTTGGTTTAGATGGTTACAACACTAAGTTTCCCATTTGCTAATGTATAGATGATAATTAGAATTTTTTTCATTATTTAAACTATAAATCCATGTAAAGTTTTACAATTGGAAGTTATTAGGTAGATTTCTCAATGCATTTCCCAAGTATATTTTTTGCAGTTTAGCAAATACACATTTCCCTAGTTAATAGGGTGACTTCAAATCCTAGTTACACCATCCTATTTGCTTTCTCATAGCGAGTTTATATAGTTGTGATATATAAAGAATGATGCCTCACTTGGGATGAGATATTATCAACATGCTCTAATTTGCAAGAAAATTTAGGTACAAAAACATTCACAATTTTGTAGAAATTATCAAATTATATTATCACAAACAAAATATAAAAGTAGTTGTTATTTTAATCAAAATGGGGGATCAATTTATTATTAAATTCAAAAAGGTGGGGTATTGAGGTAAAAATATTCACATAGATGAGTCACTTGAGCGACTCATCACAAATCAAGAGGTAGTTACCCAAATTTTAAAGGATATCATCAACAAATTTGGGTATCCTTCCATAATAATCACTAATAATGCAACAACTTTCATTGGGTTCAATGTAATAACATTTGCGTTAAAATATGGAATTGTGTTAAAAAGAAATTCTAATTATTACCCTAAGCGAATGGTTTAGATGAATCCACCTATTAAAAATATTATAAGAATTTTGAAGAGGATAAGAGCCAAATCATAAAGGGATTGACATACGAAGCTAAAAAGGCATTATAGGTAGATAGGGTCATGCCTAAAGCTTCTACAAGATCATCACCTGATAAGCTAGTCTTTGGGAAGGAAGTGGGACTACCTATAAATTTGGAATACCTTATCTCTAAATATCCCAACAGTTACAACTTGAAGAAATTGATATTGAGTAAATGCAAGCATGATTAAATGCCCTACTAACTCTAAAATAAGAAATAAGGAAATCATTTAAAAGGTGATGCTACATCAAATGTTAGTGAAGAGATAGATTGACAATAGTTCCACCAAAATTATTATAAAGAAGTTGATTTGGTGTTCAATTGGGATGAAGATAGGGCTAAGCTAAGAAGTCATAGAAAGTTTAATTCTCTCTAGAGTGGGCCATATCAAATCCTTTGGATTATAAGATTGAATGCTTATAGAACTATGATACTATATGGGAGGTTGTTGCCAATTTTAGTTAATGGTAAGCTCTTGAAGCCCATCTAAGGAGGAATGCAAAACAAAAGGAAATGTAAATATATAAACAATATTTTTGTATTTTTTTAATATTATCCTCGTTTTTGCTTTCTTTTTCTTTATCGACAAGTAGTTTTGCTTCTATATTCCCCTTTCTTAAAGAAAAAGAAAAAAAATATATACAAAAAAATATGAAAAAGGAAGAAAAAAGAAAAAATTACTTCATGAAAACCTTGAAAAAGGCACTTGGACATCCCCTTTCTTCTAATTGATAAAAAAAATTGACTTGAAAAATTAGAAAAATTTGTTGAAGTTAGGATAATGGATTGAATTGCTCCAATAGTAAAGTGAATTTCTTGAAGAGTCAAGAAAATTACTCCTTAGTGACTAGCATGGACAAATTAAAAAGAAAATTCAAATCGATTTGATTTCAAGTTAACTACCCACCCAAGTTATTAATGGCATAGACAAGGTAGGGCAAGAAAAATATTAAATCCTTGTTAAGTCTATTTTCACCATAATTTTTTTTTACTTTACCAAGACTTCCTTGTCTCCAAATTGTTTCTTATATCTTCTCCCTTGTTCACAACTATGATTATTGTCAACACCTAAGGTAATAGATTTGTTGGAGGACATGTTGCAAACACTGTCAATGCTTTATAGCCTTGAGTCCACTAGTGGGTGTGCATCCTCTTCAAGCTACCTCCACCTATACTTTCCCTAATTCAAAACCCTCTACTACTTTTTCAATAGAGTGATCCACACCAAAACCAAGCCAAGGGAATGGGTGATCTTTTCTGAAGGGGTCACTTTGGTGGAGATTCACTCAAATAAAATAGAGCATACCTCTATTTAACTTAGAAAAACTAATTTCTTAAGGAGCAAATCATTCCTCTATGATCAAATGTTTTGCTTAATCAAGGTCTTTATTTTTTTCCAGGCTCCCTTGATTGAGTGATTCATTTACATTTACAAGTGATTCACTTACTACAAATTTAAATGGTTCTTTCATTTCAAAAATCACCCATCTCTTTTAAATAGTGATTTGTTAGCCATATTGAGCAATTTTCACTTTTAAAAACCAAGTGATTTGCTCACATTCTAATTTTCACAAATTTCCTCCAGCTAGCAATTCACTCAACTATATGGAATAAATCGCTTCCTAGTCCAAAACTTAGCAAATATTTTCCAGATTTCCAAAAATGACCCTTACACCTTCCATTAACTATGGATTCCACTTTGGCCTCCACTATCCCTTCCATACCCGAAGCTAACCTCATGTCCTTGCCTACTACCACAACTGCTTCTCCTATTTCAACTCTCATGCAAATCATGCTTTGGAGGAAATTTCATCAAAAAGAAAGAAGATTTTGAATAATAAGAAGCCTCCTCTTCCAACTAGGCGATCCATGGTTATGCTTGATGAAAACTATTTAATGGTGGATGAGGGGAGGTTCAAACACTTCCTAACAAAGATAAAAAAATAAGCACTATGAAGGTTTAACTTGGAGCCTAGAACTAACTCATGGAGCATCAACTAGGTTTGGATATCTAACCTAGAAATAGACTTGGTGCACTAGGTCTAGAACTACATTGATCTAGTGGAAGCTTATGCTAAAATCCATGACTAGAAGGGGAAGAGCATTAGTTCTTCTCAATGGGAAGAGGATTCATTCTACATATGGGAGGATGATATTAGAAAAATGCTAAATACACCTGACAACACTGTAATATGGGTCACATGTAACCCCGAAGCATAAAAGGAAAACTACTAACAATTTGACCATCACTAAAAGAGGAAATTCTTGGTGTTGTATTCAAAATATCCAAATAAGACCCTTAACTTTAGCATCCCACTAGAGTTATATATCTTCAAGAATGATGTCGAATTGGTACTTTTTAGAATCACTATAGTGCTAGAGAAAAAAATTGATACTCGGGTTTATGAAGAGCACATTATCCACCTTCATGTAGTGGAGAATTATATAGGATATTCCTTTATGATTGATTGCATAAAATATATCACTAATCAAATGAACAAGCAATTGAGAGACTTCAACGATGAGAAAATATTTACATACATATCATATTTGGTTTGATTAATCCTAAACCAAAATGAGAGGTTCCTCTTCTTGCAGTTTAATAAAATGGAACCCAACAACAAGCCACTCCCCATGTTGTATTGCATGGATATGCATTTTCTAGAAGTGAGGAATATATATACCACTTATATGATGCAATATATCATCCCATAATTGTGAAGTTCAAGGGAAGGGTCCCAAGGCTATAAAAAGAAGTATAAAATCTATTAATGGTCAAATAATGGCTAAACAAGTATTTCTATTTAGGAAAACATAGGCCCTTCATCTACTTGTTTGGCTTTTTGGCCATGCCCTTCAAGTACTTGCATTTGTTCCCAACTACTAATTCAAATTACAGTTTATCCAATAGTTGGATTGCATCAATTACAAGTAATTTGTAAGGTAGAAAATGCACCCTTTTACCCTCTTAAGCAATAAATTATGTAGGTCACCCTTAAGTTTTAAGATTTCCATCCAATAATTGAATAAAATTGAGAAGCATGGGGCTCAAGCAGTTAAGGGATGCATGGTATTATGATCCAAAGGGATATTTCTAGAGATAACTTGTGGTAAAATGTTTGCACAACTTCTACATACACAAGAAAAGATATAGAGTTGAAAAGGAATCAAACTTGTCCAATAATATAGTTCTAGCCACACTAGGGGAAGAGCAAGGTTACAAATATGAAATCTAGCAATGAACACATCAATTATAATGGTTTAACTTCTATGTTTAGGACAAATTCAAGGATGAATTTCACCTAGACTATAAAGTAAATCATCAGGCATTGAAAGCTCTAGAAATTTTGGATTTTTCATGGAGGAAGATACTAGCCTAGCAAAAAATTAGATAAAAAATAGGGACAACTAGAAATCTAGTGTGACATAATCCCTTTGATGGATAACTATTTACAACATGGAAAAATAAAATAAAAGGTTGGCCAAGATTCCAAGAATTACAAAAGGATCCCCAAAAGGTATACTAATGAAAAGGAGATATCCCACCATTGTGCTTGAAATTTCCATAATTGTAGGACCAACAACATTGGTGATGGTTAATGTTGTAGTTCTAGAGGTATTTAGAGAGAGATATAAGAAGTAATAGGAGGATCCTCATGGATCATTTTTTGAAAGGTTAGCAATGTAGGTGGAGGGTGCACTAATCATAGGTCTAAGTCATAAAACAAAATCCCTTTCTCTAGAATAGAATAAGTAATAACCATCCCCACTTAAAGAAGATAAAATTCTTCAAGAAGGACCTCGTCCCAGGTTGGTAGTGATTAAGGCTTAATTATAAGTATTAACTACTTTTGGTGAAAGCATAACTAATGATCAAATAAGGGTATTCAATGAAGCAGTAAAGAAGAAAATGGTATAATACCTTGTATCCATAAAATCCTCCATAAAACCAGCCAAAAATAAAGAAATAATCTCAAAGGCCATGTTGGAGGTTATCACAGGTTCATCAGTCTTCCTCCCTCTCTCTCTACTTTTCTTTCCCTTTATTTTGTTTCCATTTCTTCATTCTCATATTTTTATTCTATTCTTGCTCCTTCAATTCCTCCTTATTCTAATACACATTCTTCTCCCATAATAAGTGTAGTTACAAGTTCTCCTAGAGGTATATCACCTCCGGTAGTAACTCACACTCTAAAAACCATACCCACTATATCATTTCCATACCCATTGTGGAAGTCACCACCACTCATTTGCTCCTCTCCTATACCAAGATTCCATGTCCATCATGACTAATCTCACAGCTATCCAAAACCTTATTATAGATGGTAATTGAACTATCAACCATAACCTATAGGAATAAAAAAATAAGAAAAATCATAGTTGGTACAACAAATAGAACAAATATATAATTATTTATAAGAGAGGGATAAAAAAATAATTGATCTATAGGAATAAGTTTTAAGATTAAAATATGGAGTAGTGTAGACCTAGGATGAACCTCATAGGTTAATGAAGTGAAGTCCCTTTTGGACAACATCAAAATTGAGGTAATAAGTGCTAAGTGGTACTTCAAATTTGTAGCCAATAAAGAAATGATCCTCAACTAGATGTTAATGATAATCCAAAAAATAGAGGATGAACTAATTACAAAGTTAAGATACAATGATGTATTTGACAACCTTATCAATGTCATGAGCATAGAAATTGAAGATAGAAAAAAATGACATATTGAGAAAATTAAAAAAATTATTGACACCTAAAGAGATCTACAAACTTGCAAAAAATAAATGGTCTCCTTGGAAAATCTAGTGTAATAATTAGAAAAATAAATATAGGTGTTGGTCTATGTGGGGTTGCCTAACATACTTGATGATTAGAGAAGGATATTCAATGATGACATTGTAAATACAATTTTTGAAGAGGAGAAGGACAAGGCTGAAATTGTAGCTTTAATAGAACAAATCAAGCAACTAAAGGCTTTATTATAAAGGATATGCAAGATGGTGGAACAATAAAATGGGTTGTTAGAGAGCCTATATGAGGACCTGGAAGGATATGCAAAATACTTCATAGAATTGGGGATGACATGGGATGAGGAATCTGCTAAGGCTATTGCCATGAAAAGGATAGGGAAAACTAATAGTTTTGTAATTTTATGGTAGAATGATCCTAATTTTGTAGACTTTAGACCCAAGAATAAAAGAATTATTTGGAATCTCTCACCAATCGATCTTGGTGCCCCATAAAGTCATTATAAATGTAGCAACTTGGTTACTACCTTGGGATTCCCATATATTTTAAGGATTTACAAAACATTTGAATTGATCAATTGAGGCCTCTAGCCCAATTTTGTAAAATTTTAACCAAAGGTGTGATTTGCTCAAAGTGTAGCAATCGATTTTTGAAGAGCAATGTGCTAGATGGAATTTCTCAGTAGTAATGTTTTGGACATCAATAAATCATAGAAAGAGGTACCTAGTAACCTACTAAAGCATTTAGTCTATATGATCTATCCATACACTCAACCCTCTGGGGAGTAATGTATATAATATAAATTAACTACAATTATTCATTCACTTTAAAATGACAAAAAATATATAAACATTATGGAAAGAAAACAAACTATAGAAAGCATAAAATTGGAAATACAAAATAACTAAAATTAAAATTAAACTATGAACTTGTAAATAGACAAATTAATACAAAAAGGGGAAAACCTATGGGAGCTCCACCTAATATTGCCCTTTTAGCAGGCCATTTCTTTGAGTATGTGGTTCTCCTATAGTTACTAGAGAAATACTAAACGCTTATAATTGAATGAAAAGATCCATTCTATTAAATATTAAAAAAAACATATAAATGTATATCTACATTCTATAATGTAATTATTGTACCTTCTATGTCCAACCTCAAAATTGTAATCCTCCTAAATGGTTGTCAAGGGGCATATATGTGAATTTAAAAATAGGAATCCTAAAAGCCTTTGAACTATCTAATAGTCCTTAGAGTTGGATTTAAATTAAATGCATTCTAAATCATATAGAAAATAGTAAATTACAACCAATAGTTTTGATGTTACAAGAGATCAAGTTTGATGTGTCAGTGAATAGGAAAATACTAGTTCCTTGTGTGTAATTTATCTCTTTTTGGTTTTAAATATTTTTCAATGGTTAAAATATCCTAGAGTTGTTGTATTCATAGATATTTGGCTCAAACATAGCATTATGATTCTCCTAGCATAAAATTAACCATAAAAAGCATAGCTAGAATGTGCAACATAATTTTCCTTATTAAATTATATTTGTTGTGTAGATGAATTTACAAATGGGATGTCTAGGATTCAATATTGTAATATTCCTTCCATTTATATCTTGATTAGCAACATTGCTTATGGTTAGCATGTCATTCATAGCCATGAGATATATTGTTTATGCCTTAGCTTATACCTGAAGATCATAAGTACACGCTTTCTCAATCTACAAAAATAGTTTAGAAACCAATATCATCATACTACAAGTAAAATAAAGTAAAATACATCCAAATAACAACAAAAGTATTATTTATACTTATAATTCAATAGTTGCATAGATATACTATTTTCATCACAATCACAGGCTTAGGAAAATCCAAGGCACATGCAAAATAACAAGGAATGTAGTAAAACAGAGTCATATGATGAGATATTTTAATGGATCATCATTTTCCCCATGCTAATTCTATTACACATCCCTATGCAATATCCACTATGCTATTGAATTAATCTACTCACCCTCATCTGATAGTATTCATCATGCTAATTCATTCACATGCAACATTGATCACTCAAGTCATTATCTATGGGGTATGTATTTTCATCTCCATCCTCTTATCCCTTGGTTCTCTTTATATCCTACCATTTTTGTGTTTCTTCTATTATAGACATAGGCAAATGCTTGGTGTAGTTCTTGAGCATGGTCAAAGTAATGAGGGACTTGAATATGAGTCTAATCTAGAAACGTTTGTAGGCCTTAACTAGATCAACATAAATATTTTCGCTATTGTTCCTCTTGGAAAGTAGAAGGGAATGAGGTTCCCTCTTCCATATAGGGATAGAGAACTCATATGTCTAGAACTACAAGCCTTGAATGACAAATATAATTTCCCCTTTGAAAACCCCTTAAACTCTTGAAGAACTCCTACTAATAATATTCTCATCAATGGTCTATAGGTAGGCTGATCTACAATTCATTACCTTGTTCTTAATGTTTCTTTCATATTTTCATGTTTTGGGTGGACCATCAATGGTTCCTCAAACTCAATATCTTGGTAATCAATTATATATTTTTTCCATGTTATTTCATTATGAATAATAGAACAAAACACATGAATAAGAATTTCACCTACTAACAAATTAAGATACATTTTCATGCACTTAAGCAAGATGAAATTAAGAAAGTAAAATTCACAAAAGATATTTTTCTTTTTTTTGGGATAAAGAGAGAGATAAACCTCAACCAATTTCTTTGGGATTCTAATGCCTGGTAACTTCTACTTGGCTATATACTCCAACTGCATTTGTAGCCACTATTCCTTTAGATATAAACAATATATGCATAACAACACCTTACACTTAGTGAGTTCCATGGCCAAGTTCATTGCCATGGGAAAGAGCTATGGTAAATTTTATTCTTTCTTTATTTATTTCTTCAGTGTTGTATGTTGCTCCACCAATTGGTCCTTAAGGATGGCCAATTTCTTCTTATGTCTTGGTAAGAGAATATACCTATAATATTGCACTTTTATCTCTTTCTTTTATTTCCCTAATATTTCTTGGTCAACTAATAATAGTAGGTGTATATTTTTTGCTTCCTCTACTTTGGCCTTCTAATTAGTGGCTTTAGCTCAAACTTGAGCCAAATGCTTCCATAACCTATAGATTTGATTTATAGTTTCTAAAATAAAATTCAAACCCTTGATATATTATTCTTTTTCATCTTAAATTGCTTCTTCAAGAGGTTCTTCTATTTTTTCATGATCCCTTGTTGCTTTAGTAGATTGATCCCTCATTTCCTCAAAAAATTCTAGTGCATCCATAGGAGGTTCATCTAATACTATTGTAGGCTTTGTTAATTTTATAAAAAACACTATTGTAGCCATAAACAAATTTCTAAATACTGGAAACACTATAAAATGATTATGAATAGAGATATTTACACCCAAAATCATTATATTAATATTATAATCACAATATACATACATTTGGAATTGTTTTTAGGAATATTATAGGCATACATATGGTAAAGGATAATAAAAATATATATAACATGGTAAAAAAAAGTCATAGGATAGGGCATATTAAGGACCCATCATTTTCACCATGTTTATTATATTACATGTCCTTGTGCAACCTCAAAACTTAATATTTCCTATTTCCATAGGTCTTCATCTGATAGTCCTCTTCAAGTAGGGTCATTCTTAATCTATAATGGTCTTGTAGGTCAAGATCCAAGGAATAAGTATCATCATCCCTTGCCTTATATCCATTTATTTTTTTATGTCTTTCAAATCCTATATTTCTTCATCCATGAGGATAGGCAATCTTAGAGTATAATCATAGAAAGAGCTCTAAATTATGAGGGGCTTAAAGTGAAACCTAATCTAAGTAATTGTTATCTCATCTACTAGAGCCACATAATTTTGGGCTCAAACAATTACCTTCCATAGGGTCATGAAAGAGTGGGGTTATCTCTTCCATAGTGGAGTGGACAATTATCCTAATCTATAGTAAGAATCCTTAAGGATCAACTCCAATTTTCCTTGTGATTTTTCCAAAAATTCCTATAGAGCATATACTTATAATTCTCTAGTATTTAGTCCATAGGAGGGATGATTCCTTTCTTCTTATTTTCTAGGATACCTACCACAACCTCATTCTCAAGTTGAACTTGTTGGTTATGAATCTACCTATTTACAAGATCTATGCGTTGTACGCCCTAGACCCGACCAACATTGAAAGGTTGAAAGAAAGAAATGTCCATCGAGCCAATCTCCAGAGAGGGTTGGCTCCCTTCCTAATCTTCTTGGATTGAAATCTTAGGGTAACAGGAAAGAAATAGGTAAATATAGCTATAAGCTAGCAGTATAGGATGGGGATAGACTAACAGATAAAATTCCACCAAACAATTAGTAGCATACAATAGAAAACACAAGCCTAGAAACTCCTTACAGTTATGCAATGACAACCACTGAAGAGCATCTCAATATTCACTTTCTTACCAGAAAAAATAAATTCAGAAGCAAAATTTAAACATAGTAAGTAATGGAAATGGAAGTATTCAAAAATGACACAGAGAATTGTCAAGTGCAAAACTACTCTAAGAACGAAAAACCAAATCATTTCTATTAATGCAGAAATCTTAGAGTGTTTTTCTGCAGAGTATCCATCCTCCTTTTACAATGAAAAATGGTTAGTATTTATAGAGGGTTGTGCCTCTTTCATTCAATACGCTTACAAACAAAATGCTGGTAGATCAAAAACCACCAAGAATAATTCTCTCCTCGAAATCAATGATATTCTGGTCAAGATATTCTGCAAGGAAACCATGATCCGACTTTGGTGGGAGAATCGCACAAAGAAGTCAGCATGATTAAATGCTAAGAAGTAACCCTGGACGTCGGTGCATTGGGATACATCAAAATCGTCTAAAAATTAGGCCTTTGGTCATTGACTTTGTTTTACCTTGTGCCTTGGAAATCCACTTTCGTTAGGAAAATCCATCGAGCATTAAATCTGCTTTGAAAACTTGCAAGATCGCCAGGTGGTGCATTGGAAATAAAAATGAATTACCTTTGATCTCGCAATGTTAAAGTGGAAATCCTAGAAGTGTTACCTGCATTGCTCCAAGAATTAAATTTATACTTATTTACCTCTTTCCAAGAAAATCTTTGAAATCATGCCTTCGAAAGCAACATCCCTGATAAATTAATGTCAAAGAATTAATTTTACCCAAGAGTGAGGTGAAACAACCTTTTTAGAGCAACAACGGGTGACAACGCAGTTTTGTTTGATGTATCCGATAATTTCGTCCATTAGTCACTCTTTTTAATTACCTTTTTTGCTTTCACCTCAGAGAAGGGCAACAGGGACTTTCACCCCTTTGGAGAGGCAACATCACTTCTAACTTTTTAAATTTTGACGTATTATGTTACACAATGCTTCTACCCAAAGTAAAAATTAAAAAAAACTCATTCACCCCTTGGAGAGGTGAAACCATATGGCACATCTCAATAAGGGCACCTTTAATGTGAAACACCTTGATTCTGCATCGAGCACCTCTCCTTTTATTTCCATCCTAGTTGTAGATGAAAAACCTGAAATACGTTAAGGTGGGCTCCCACGACATCAACCTTCTTTCTTGCCTTTTTTAAAATATTGAAAATCCTTTTTCACCCCAATGAGGGGCAACAATGAGTTTTGCTCCTCATTTGGGGTGAAAATGCCTTTAAAATTTGCTCTCATTTCGTTAGCGCTCAGCCTACGAAGCGCCTTCTTTTAATTTTCTTTTATGCTCAATTTCATCCCAAATGAGGAATGAAAAGGAGTTTCACCTCCACTTGGGGTGAAAGCAATTTTAAATATTTACTTTACGGCCATTTAAATTTTTAAAAAATAAATTTTACCTCAAAGAAAGGGCGACAAGGGTTTTCGCCCCTCAATTAGGGCGAAAGCATTTTATTCTTCCATTTTAGACTTGAGGCTTTCATTTTATTTGCTTTGTTGGGTGAATTTATTGTTTCTAATTACATTTTACCTCCAAGATGGGTGAAAGTGATTTTTACCCCTCGATTGGAATGAAACTACTCCCATACCTTCCTTCGACTTACTTTAAAGTTAGAGCACGATTTTCATATTTTTATGGAGTGCAACTTCCTTTGCAAGTGCAGCTTGGGGCAAAAACAATTTTTTTCGTTGCTCCTTTTAATACTTCCATTAATTTAAAAATAGCCTTCTTTCATTACCTTTATGTTGCATTGGGTGAAACCATTCTCATACTAAGTCCCTCTTCTAAAAGAGGTCAAAACACTTTCACCCCCGGCAAGGGCGAAACAACTTGCAGGATCTTCCTGAGGTGCTCCTTCTCCAAAATCGATCTCTTACCGATAATTTTGTTCTTTAATATTTTTAAACAAAATACTTCATTGCATCCATGATTTGCATGTTATTTGCAAATAATAAAAAGAGGCAAATATAGTAAACTAAGCAATAAAACTACAACATCTTTCTTCAATAAATTTATCAAAATTTTACAATCAACATTCAACAAAATTTCAATGTGGCAAAGTTACAAAACTGCCAACATTCTTGGTGGATTGTAGGGTATCTAGCTTGCATGGATGAAATCGACCCCAGGCCTTCATCCATTGGGATTAAGAGTCAGCTCTACTTGGTGCATCAGGTTATTTACTGCTTGCTCCAACAGTCTGCTCCTTTGTCTCCTTCATTGTAGCTTCTTATTCCAACTCTAAAATATGAGTGATTGTAGCCTCATACACTGCAATGGCTACAAACAAACCATCTGCAATGAAAAACTCAGGGAAATTAAGTGAATCTACTAGATACCTGAAGGTCTCCACTTGCTCCATATCTATGTAATTCACCCACTAATTAAGTTCCATCAAACCAGATTCGATGTGTGTCAGCTTTATCATTAGGGGCAACACATGATCTTCAGTGAGAGGCTCATCCTAATCATCAACCTCAGAGGTATCATCAATAAAAACCACCTAAACTACTTATAGGTCCTCCTCCAATAGTATGTTCCCTTGATCATAAGTGAATATGGGGAAACCATTTTCAAGTACTGCATTAAAGTAGAGCTCTGAAACTCTTCTCTCCTAATGGAACACATCTAGCAGCTTGTGAGCCTCCTTCACCTATTCTAGCCTAGAGAAATACTGATGCAGAATAACCTTAGCACTTTCCCAAGCTCGAGCCATGTCACTCATGGAGCAGAATCTAAGACCTGTTCTACTCAGCGTTTGCATTTGCATTGCTTTTACCAGAAGCGATTCCAAGTAGTCTTATTGAAATTCCACTACATGTCAGTCATATGATATGATTGTCTATATCTCTTGGAGGTACATAAGGACCTATGTCACCTTGGCCACCATAGTATTGCAATAAAAAAGCAACTGACTGCATGCCTCCTTGACCTTTTATTTTGTCAAAAGAATTGCCTATGCTGCCTTCACGACTAGCTGGTCTTGAAAATTTTGAAGTTGGCCTTTTAGTGCCTCCACCTATTGTCTTGCCTCCTGATGCTTCTAGATCATCTTCTCCAACTCCTCTATCATTTTCTACCAATGAGTTACCTCTGATTGTGTAGATTGCAATTGTGCTCAAAATTTTACCAAAGACTCCTCCAAGTCGGCAATCTTAGCCTCAACCTCAAAGAAGCAATTCTTATAGTGTTCACCATATAGGAACAAGAAGCTCATATTTGCTTTAAAATTCCCCACTGTCTTCATGGTATCAAGATTTATGAGGTCCGTGGTGATGATCTCATAAGTATAATCGTTTGGCATCATATCTCCCTAAGGCTTCTGGACCTAGGGAAACATCTTCACTTAATGGGTTTCCATGGCATTAGGATCAAAGGAAACCTTCTTCAAGGTCTTCGATGGTTCCAAAGCCTCTCTTCTCTTATGACTCTTCAGCCATTGTGATGAACTCATATGAGCCTGAATGATCTTTGCTACAATGGGTTGTTCTTGTACAATCGCTATATCTTACTCAGGTAACATGTGTAGCTCCAAAAATGGGGTGAAAAGGAAACGTGTTGGTTGAGGATTCAACTCAAGGGAAGTGGAAACTGGTATAGTGGAAACTATGGCAGGAACAAAAATGGTAGAAAAAATGGAGGTAAGGGGTTCAGCCAAAGTTACACTCACTCGAGGAGGAGCTTGTGTACTTATAGAAGTAGTGGAGGTTACTTAAATGGATGATATAGGAAGTGAAAATGGATTTGAAGTGGAGGTGAAAGAACTAAAAGAAAGAAAATAGAAGAATCAGGAATAGAAGAAGTGGGAGCGATAGTGACCGATGGTTGAGAAATGGGAAGCAAAATTGAAGTGGAGGACATACCAAATGAAGGTTATATAGAAGTGGATACTAGAGGAAGGGAAACAACAGTCACCAATTTCTCATGAAGAGGAGAAAGAGAAGAAAATGTACCTTCAGGCTCTGATGCCTTTTGAGCCAACAGGGATGTAGGTGGTTGTGACATTGGATTTTTTTCCACCTGGTCTTTTGGTTCTGCTACAACATCCTCATAAATATTGATAATATTGGCACTCTCAACCAATGACTCTGCTTGGACCAAAGTAATAGCTTCTAATAATTCTATCCATTCAGTTGAAACCACATAAGGAGGCTTTGATGAAACTACTTTGGTTCTTCGTTTCTTTGAAATTTTTATAATCGATAACTTTTCCTGCTTACTTTTTGCCTTACGCTGCAATGGATCTTCTGGCACTTGTTCTTATTTCTCGGGCACAAGTGGCACTTCTTGGGTCATGGAATGCTATTCTTTGGCCATGCTTTTCTCACTACTAGATTTTTACAAACTTTGAGGTACAATACCAGTGAAAGTAATTGGCTGATAACTGGTTTAGAACTCATCATAAGTGGTCAAAAATATTTCATCCATTACCAAGCCATATGGCGACCCGGTTTTTTCTTGATGAGCCCTCATAATCTACAAGTTTGTAATTTTTTCCTCTGACCAATCCGAAAGCTGCTCCTTCAATTGGCTAAATAATCCTGGTAGAGGAATCTGATGCTTATGTACAACAAGGTTATATTCGGTCTCTATTTCATATAAATTATTCCAAGGTGGGAGCGACATCATGTTTTCCATGTGCCACTCCAAGACATGCCCCTTCGGATTGTTTTGATGCTTTTCAATATCCGGCCTTGGATAAAAATGAAATCCTTTGACCTTGATGTGCTCAACAAAGCAATCCAAAGGATCGTACTTCCATCACTGCAGCAACTCCACCATTTTGATGTCATAAAAGGTCTAAGTTATTAACGGGTTTTGGCCTACCTGGCTCACCTCAATGCCTTCAAAGTGAAAAGGTATAGCGCACATGGTTTTATTTCCATGCCCTTCCCCATACACGTCATTGATAAAATCGTGTTGTCGAACAACCTCCAAAGCAAAAAAGTGCCCTATGGTAAAATATGGGAGCATAATTGGCTTGCTGGTATAGCCAAAAATGCGTAGCACAATATCTTGTGTCAATAAAAATATATCTCCTCTTTGCTTTGAGACGATTTCTTTTCTCATTGCCCTCGGTACCCTCTCACTTTTGTAGAAAAGAAACTCAAGGGAAATACCCACAAACATACAATTGAAGTTATAAAAAGACTCCTGCCTTGACAAACTATAGGTCCACAAATATACTGGCAATTTTATATTCTCCTTGTAAACCTATCTACTTGCAATGAAAGGAAACTTCTTATGCAAGTGAAAGAAGAAATACCAAATTAGAAAGGATGTGTGCCTGAATACCTTCGTTCCTTCGCTCTGTATTTTATCTAGCTAGGAATGCATTCTTCTAGCAATGTGATCAGCCTAGCCAAAGAAAATAGGATTCATCCTTTTTGTCCTTGCCATGGAGGCATAGAATTCAACTTGGGATATGCACTACACCAATGTTGCCTACCACTTGTGCATTATTGAATCTATTGGAAGACCCACGACCCAAGCCACCATAGAAAACAAATTAGGGCTCTTAAAATCTATCAATGGCTTTGGCAACATTGGTAGTTCACCATGCTGGGTATTTTTATCAACTATGTCTCCATGAACCGGTGCAGTGTCACCGTCGACTAATATCTTTCTTCTTGTTCACCAATGTGTAACTTCTTGAAAACAAAATCCGAAGGTGATGTAATTTTGCAAGCGAATGCCTCCCAGATATCTTCATCTAATATGGCAAACAACACATCCCCTTTTGCATTCTGCATCGTCCTAGTTTTAGGATTATAAATTTTTCAAATAGCCTCAACCAATTCTGGGCAATAGTCAACTGGTGTGCACAGGTACCAGAAGAGATGGGCATGATATGCTATGGTGAGAGGACTCTCCGAAATTAACCCCTGATAGACTGCAACATCTACATCTGGGTGCAATTTTTCAACACCCTTGTTGGTAATAATGCAATCTCCCACTTGAGCCAGTGTATCAGAGTATGGGTCCAAGTCGACATTTTCATGGCGCTTTACTTTATTGGATTTATTTCCTCCTCCAGTCTTCTTCTTCACCTTCTTCGGCTCTTCGGTGCTCTTAGCTTCAGCGGTCCTTCTACCCATTTTTGATAATGCTCACACCCTTGTAACTTCTGCACTCAATTTACCTCAACGCAGTAATACCTTTAAAAATATATATGAAAAAAACTTTTACCTCTCCTTCACGGGTTCACCAGGTTTATAACTGCACTTTCACCAACAAGATTAAATGCATATGCTGATTTTTTAAAAAGCTGAGCGAACATGCGTTTCGATCTTTGCACCGGGCATGATTTTTAACAATTTTTTTTAACTACCTTCAACGTACTTTTACCTAAAATATTTCTCAATTCTTGTGCTTCGATCGCCTCCAATATTTAAAACTGCTCCTCGAACGTCAACAAGTAACCTCAAGAATGAAAACTGCCAAGTTTTGGTGAAAGGCGCGCCTTGGGATGGAAACAAATCAACTTTATTGCTTTAAACCTTCAAAATTTCATTTTGGAGCAAAACGGGCAAAACTCCACTTTCTCGGGCACACTTAATTTTAAAATTATGTCGAGGCACTTTTGAAATTGTTCCTTGGTGAAAAAGGCCTCCAACAGGCACGCTTTGCTTTTGGAAATCATCTTTGGGTAAAAACAGTATGCACTTTGCTCTTTCTCCAACCACCCGCACTCCAAAGTCGTCCTTCCTGTTGCTTGGCAAAAATAATAGCTTGAATGCCCTTTTAAAATGTTCTTCCTCCTTGATTTAGCTTCGAAAAGCGCTTTCTTTAGAAAAATCAAGCTTTCACTATCACTTTTCTAGAAAAAGCAAATTAAATCAATTTCGCCCTTTTGCTAGAAATAAAATTTTTTAAACTGAAGCTTCTCCTTCTGCAAGAGATTTTTTTTTTCTTTTATTTTACCTTCAGAAGTTGCGCTTTTTGAAATAAACTTTTACTCCGCTTAAAAAAAGACTACATGACATAAATATTTGGGCAACATTTAAAAGGCTTCGTTGCTTTCCCCTCTTTTTCCGTTTTTTTTGCTTTTCATCTAAAAAAGAGGTGAATGTGACTTTCGCCTCTTGATTGGGGCAAAAGCGCATCCTTTTTTTCTTCTATATTTATCTTTTTGCCTCCAAAAATGCGATTATGACTTTCACCCCTTAATTGGGGTGAAAGTGTTATTTGTCTCTTCTTTTTTTTTTTTATTTTAAAAACATATATATGCTTTTATATATATACTTTTTTTTATATATATATATATATATATATAATATATTTAAAATATATACTTCCCCCCCTTTTTCTTTTTTCTTTTTTATATTTTCCCTCAACTGCGTCATTAAATTCGCTTAAATTTAAAAAAAATAAAAATCATGAAAATATTTTTTCAGGGTGAAATCAAGTTTTACCCCTGAAGATGCGTTTTCGAGCAAATCTACTCACTTGGGGGAGGCAAAATAAGACCATTTTTTTAATTTTTTTCTCTCTTTTTTTTTTTTAAATTTACGTACATCTAAACATAGCATATTTGAAAAGTAAAAGGAGAAAACTTTACATATATACATAATTGTGCCCACAAATTTCAATGGTGGTAAGTCTTCATATGAAGACCATTTACTAGGATCGGTAGCTCTCGGTCATCCATGTCTCGAAGATAATAAGCATTAACTAAATTTGCTCCTGAGATCTGGAACGGGCCTTCCCAAATTACCTCGAACTTATGGTGTTTGTCAAGTTTCGCTTTATCTGAGTTCCACTTCAACACCAAGTCTCTGATTTTAAATGCCCTTTCGGACGTCTTCCTGTTGAACCACCTATGCATCATCTTGGAATGTTCGAAAAAAGCAACATATGCCTTCTCTCTTTCTTCTTCAAGTTGCAGGAGTTGGGCTAGCCTTGCGCTCATAAGATCAATTTCATCACCCTCATCACTAAGCAACTACAAAGTCTGGAGGACCAAAATTTCAATGTGGGTAGGCAATACTACCTCCTTGCCATACACCAGGTAGTAGGGGGAAGTCTTAATGGACTTCTTTACTGATATGTGATCAGCCCATAGAGCTTGGTCCAGTAGTATATGCCAACTTCTCTTCTTGCTCCCAAGTGTTCTTTTCAATATCTGAAGTAGATTCTTGTTTGTGGAATTGGCTAAACAATTTCCCTATGGATAATAATTGGAAGATGCCTTTAAGTAAATTCCATATCTTCTCACAAACTCAATAATATTTGTCCCAATGAAGGGAGTCTCGTTATCGGTCACAATGGCATATGGTACACCAAAACGAGTAATCATCCCCTTAAGGAAAGATATGAGTGTTGCTTAGTCTGCTTTCTTTGTTAGAATGGCCTCAGTCCACTGGGTAAAGTATTTCGTTATTGTCAAAATGTATTTATGCTTAGCATATTAGTTAGGATCGATGATCCCAATGAATTCTAAGCCCCAATGTTGAAATGGAGCTTCTACCTGGATCGGATGTAGAGGCAAGGATGCCTTCTTACTCCTACCAACATATCTCTGACAATTATCATAACTTTGACTCACCTTATGTGTATCTACGAAAAGGGTGGGCCAAAAATATCCAGCCCAAATAATCTTCAAGGCCATAGGTCTTCCTAAATAATGTCCATCAGACAACCCAGAGTGGAACTCCTCCAAGATATTTTACTTTTCAAACTGTTTCATGCATCTGAGGAGTACTCTATATATGTTTTTGTGGAATAAACAATTCAATAATAGGACATATTTAAGTTCCTGTAGCCTAAACCTTCATATTTGAGAGAAATTGAGGTGAGGGGGACATCTTCCAGACGTGAAGAATTCGACAAGGTCCTCTATCCAGTCGTGATCACCTGATACTTGGTTGGCAAGATTACTCTCGTTGATAACCTTGTCATGTAATGGTACTAGCGACTGAGAAGCTACGCTCTTAGCCAACTCTTGATAAAGTGCCCGACCGTAAACCAATTTGGTCGACCGAATCTCCACATCATACTCTTGAATCTTTGAAACCCAGCATGCTCTTTTGTCACCAAGCTCTCCTTGAATAATATAATTCTTGACGTTCAAATGAATGACATAGACAATTATCTTGCTGTGAGAGATAAAATATCAGAATTTATTTAGACTTCATAACTGCATAAACCTGTTGTTTAATAAAATTATACTTTTCCTGGTGTGGCTGAATAACTTGGCTTAGAAAAGCAATTGGCTACTCATCCCCATCATCTTGCTTTTGAGTAAGCACAGTGACATAACTTGCCTGCTCACCCATTGCATAAAGGATAAAATCCTTAGAATAGTCTGGATTGATAAATACAGGTGCTTGGATTATCCTATCTTTAATATCTTGGAATGTCTACCTCCTCTTTTCTATCCATTTAAAATCTACGCTTTTCTTTAGGAGTTCAATCATCGGCTTCACCAACTAAACGAAGTTGGTGATGAATTTTTGGACAAAGTTGATTTGGCTAAAAAATGACTGCAGGTCTTTCTTATTTTTTGGCAACGACAATTTTAAGAGAGATTCAACTCTTGCAGGATCAATGGCTAGTCCTTCCTTTGAGATCACGTGTCCCAAGAGCTTTCCCTCCTTGATAGAAAAAATGGATTTCTTCGGGTTGATGGAGATACCAAACTCTCGATACTTTTCAAACACCTGTCTAAGATGAGAGCCATGCTCTTCCCTACGATGTGAGAAAATAGTCATATCATCAAGGTATATTACAATGATTCGGTTCAACAACTCACCAAAGGTGACATCCATGGCTCTTTGAAAGGTGACGTCAGAATTAGAAATACCGAAAGACATTCTTTAATAGGTGAAAGTGCCCCACTTTGTAGTAAATATTGTTTCATGCTGGTCCTCATCCTTTACCCAGATCTGGTTATAGCTGGAGATACCATCAAGTAGTAAAAATCTTTGCACTCCAGCGACAACGTAAATAATCTGATCAATCTATGGTAGAGGATAGTGATCTTTAAAATATGTTTGGTTCATATTACAAAAATCTATACATAGAAAAACATCTCCATTCTTCTTTCATACTGGAACCAAATTTGCCAACCAAGTCAAGTGTTTTATGGGGTAAATGATTTTCACCTCTAGCATTTTTAGCAATTCTGCTTTCATAAGCACTTCAATCTTTGGATTAATAGGCCTTTGCTTCTGTCAAAAATGTTTCACGCCTTCCTACAAATTGATGGTGTACTTGATCACATTTTTTTCATATCCTTTCAGATCATGATAGCTCCATGCGATAATGTCAAAGAATTCATAACATAGCTCTTTAATTTCTTTGAGATCTCCTAGAGAGCAGTCTATCCCAACTTTAATGACCTTGTCAAGTTCTAACCTCAACTCAAAATATTCCTTTTTGTCCACCTTAATTCTATGCTTTTCTTATCTATCATTCTAATAAAAGAGGTTTTCTAATGTAATCAATCCTTTTGGGATATGATTATTCGTGAGCTAGATCAAGCCTTCAACTTCATCTTCGTCTAGTGTTCTTCCCTCCACACTACCAACTTCTTTAATAAAAAAATTTACAATTTGTTCATCATTATCAAAAACTTACAAGTAAATGTTCTTATCATGGATTGAAGGTCTATAAATCAACCTTACAGTCTTGGGCTTTTGCACCATAGTCTCAACAGGAGAGAAATTTTCTCCAAGGGATGCCAAGAGATCTGCATGCTTATTTCGTTCTCGCAAAATTGATTTAACATTTAATGCAACAAATGCTTCAAAAATATACCATACCTTATTGTGATACACCTTTAGGTAGTGTTTCTTTAAGATGCACTTGTTGGTCACCTGTTTGACAATCAACTCGAAATCTCCAAAATTTTACAATTGTTTAATCTCGAGCGTTTTCGCTTTCTTTAGGCCCAAGAATACTTGGTCAAAGAAGGGTACTTGAGTCTCTCCTTTACCTGTTCTTTTGTTTTGGTCTATAATTATGCAGTCGAAGGTTGCGAAGTTGATGCTTTTACTTGCAGTCTATCCTTTGTTGGTGTAGGCAAAAGATCTTTCAACAAGACAGGATCATTGGCTTTGGGTGTTGGCACAAGTGCTTTTTCTTGAGATTGCCTTTTTTCATTCTGTATCCTCTGCTCAATAGGCTTCTTCAATGGCTTCATGTTAGCCAGATATACTGTGATAGGTTTCTTCCCAGATCTTGTAAGAACTGAAACTTGCTCAATAGATGGAACCATGAAGTTATGATCAATTTCTGAGATCATGTTAACTTGACCACCAGAAGTACTTTCTATGAGTGTCTGCACATAGTTCAAATTAACCATATAGGTATCTTCACCATGAGGGTTGTTACAGGTAGATCACAAATATGTTCACTTTGATGTACTAGCTTTTTTATTAACAAATACGGTTGTATTCCTTTCAGCACCTCTACTAGTCAAAGTTGCTTGCTCTCTAGTAATCGGTGGTCTTTGGAATTTTCTCGATCGAAATTCAACTTCAACTTGCTTCTTCTTAATGGATGTGATTTCATTTGACATAGTCCTCACTATTGAATTAAGTGATTGCATCTCCTACAATAATTTCATATGGGGATCAAGATTTGAGCGTGCTAGAGGTGGTGGTAAAGGTAAGGGTACTAGCGAAGGAGGCAATGCTGGGATAGAAGGAGAAGCAGGTAATTACGGAATGATTGGAGTAGGTAATTTTAAAGAAAAAACTATTGTTGTGGTTTGGGATGTACTCGAAATCCATGAAGGAATTGGGTACATGGATGACATGGGCAAGGATTGATAAGATGTATTAACATATATATACTACAGAAGATCAAAAAAAATAGGCATGGTCATTTTTGGTGGAAGCTTATCGATAGCAATCAGATCAGCTTCAGCCTTTTATGCTATAGAATACAGCTTAGGGAATGCGTTAGCATTGTACTGTCGGATGACCATACTGATGTCAAAGTTGAAGGCTCGAAGGTAGTAGAAGGCTGCTTGTTCAGGTGTCGATCAGAGACCATCAGGAAATCTATGCCAAGTTTGGGTGAACCTGACATTAAAGTCCATGATTTCCTCCTATGGATACCTCTGAATCATAGTAAACTGATGCAACAAGAAAAATGGATCCACTTGTTCATTGAACCCTTTGATCAGCAGTTCAGCTAACTAGTCCCAGGTAGTGATGGTTGCAGGTTGTAACGATCGGTACCAGTAAAGCAATTTCCCTTGAAGAGAAAGAACAAGTAATCTTACCATTATATCCTCTTTTATGATGCCATGAATAGTCACCAAAGTAGCTACATCTTGAACATACTCATAGGTTGTCTTTCCCATACCATCGTAGGTTGGCAAAGCCTTCATTACCACCTGCAAAATTGGATTCTGAGATTGCAAATTTAGAGGTCCAGAATGATTCCATGTTGGAAATTGCCTTGGTGGTGGTTGTGGTGGTGGCATATTTTGAGCCATGTGGACTGATGTGTGTGGTTGGGGAGGTGGAAAACTAGTAGTTGTACTAGCAGGACTCAAAGGAATGGAAAACACACCAGCTAACTAAGAAGATGTTGTACTTGATGGGACAGTTGGAGTAACTAACCTAGGGTGTTCTCCTAGCTCTTGGATGTCAAGTGCGTAAAACTCAATAGGCTCTTTGGAATTTTTGGCCTTCGATCTTATGATCATGAAGAAATCTTTCACTCACTTCACATTCAGAGGCTTCTGGGTAGATCTAAGTTTCTAGATGCTCTAATCATACTATACAAGGTGAACAACAAACCTTAATACTATTGAAAGTGTAACCTTTTGATAGTCCCACCAGAAGTGCAAAAAATTATTGGTCACAAATATACCTAGTTAGAATATCTATTCCTTGTGCACCCTAGACCCGACCAACATTGAAAGGCCGAAGGAAAGAAATGTCCTCCAGGACAATCTCTAGAGAGGGTTGGCTCCCTTCCTAATCTACTTTGGTTAAAAGCTTAGGGTAATAGGAAATAAATAGGTAAATATGGCTATAAGCCAGCAGTATAGGATGGGGATAGACTAACAACTAAAATTCCACCAAGCAATTAGTAGCATACAACAGAAAATACAAGCACAAAAACTCCTTACAGTTATGCAATGAAAACCAATGAAGAGCATCTCAGTTTTCACTCCCTTACCAAAAAAAATAAATTCAAAAGTAGAATTTAAACATAAGTAATGGAAATGGAAGTATTTAGAAATGACACACAGAGAATTTTTAAGTACAAAACTACTCGAAGAACCAGAATCTGAATCGTTTCTATTAATGCAGAAAACTTAGAGTGTTTTTCTATAGAGTGTCCATCCTCATTTTACAATGAAAAACGGTTAGTATTTATAAGGGCTTGCGCCTCTTTCATTCAATGCACTTACAAAAAAAATGTTGGTAGATAAAAAATAAATGAGAATAATTCCCTCCTCAGCATCAGTAATGTTCTGATCAAGAAATTTTGCAAGGAAACCATGATCCGAATTTGGTGGGAGAATCACATAGAGAAGTCAACATGATTAAATGCTAAGAGGCAACCCTGGACATCGATGCATCAAGATCTAGCAAAATCATCTAAAAATCAAGCCTTAGGTCGTTGAATTCACTTCACCTTGCACCTTGGAAATCCACTTCCATTAGGAAAATCCACAGAGTATTAAATCTACTTTGAAAATCTGCAATACCGTCAGGTGATGCATTGGAAATAAACAAGAATTACCTCTGATCTTGCAACATTAAAGTGGAAATCCTGAAAGTATTACTTGCATTGCTCCAAGAATTAAATTTATACTTCTTCGCCTCCTTCGAATAAAATCTATGAAACCATACCTTTAGAAGCAACATCCCTGATAAATTAATGTCAAAGAATTAATTTCACCCAAGAGCAGGGCGAAGCAACCTTTTTGAAGCAGCAACAAGCGACAACACAATTTTGTTCGATGTCTCTGATAATTTTACCCATTAGTCACTCTTTTTAATTACCTTTTTTGCTTTTGCCTTAGAGGAGGATGACAGGGACTTTTGCCCCTTTGGAGAGACGACATCACTTCTAATTGTTTTAATTTTGACGTATTGTGTTACACAATGTTTTTGCCCGAAGTCAAAATTAAAAAAAATCATTCGCCCCCTGGAGAGGAGAAACCATATGAAACCTCTCAACAGGGATGCCTTCAATGTGCAATGCCTTGATTCTGCATTGAGTTCCTATACTTTTATTTTCATCCTAATTATAGATAAAAACATGATATACGTTAAGGCAGACTCCCACGACGTCAACCTTATTTCTTGCCTTTTTTTAAATATTTAAAGTCCTTTTTCACCCCAATGAGGGGCGACAATGAGTTTCACTTCTCATTTGGGGCGAAAGCGCCTTTAAAATTTTTTCTCATTTTTTTAGCGCTCAGTCTACGAAGCGCCTTCTTTTAATTTTCTTTTACGCTTAGTTTTTCCCCAAATGAGGAATGAAAAGGATTTTCGCCTCCACTTGGGGCCAAAGCACTTTTAAATATTTACTTTATGGCCACTTGCATTTTTAAACACAACTTTTGCTTCAAATAGGGACGACAAGGGTTTTTCGCCCCTCAATTGAGGCGAAAGCATTTTTTTCTTCCATTTTAGACTTGAGGCTTTCGCTTTCTTTGCTCCGTTAGGCGAATTTGTTGTTTCTAATTATGTTTCACCTCCAATATGGGCGAAAGTGATTTTCACCTCCAAGAGAGGCAAAAGTGATTTTCACCCCTCGATTGGGGTGAAACTACTCCCATCCCTTCCTTCAACTTGCTTTGAAATTAGAGCATGATTTTCATATTTTTTGGGGTGAAACTTCCTTTGCAAGTGCAGTTTGGTGCGAAAACAATTTTTTTCATTGCTCCTTTTAATACTACCATTAATTTAAAAATAGCCTTCTTTCATTACATTTAAGTTGCATTGGGTGAAACCATTCTCATACTAAGTCCCTCTTCTAAAAAAGGTCAAAATACTTTTTCCCCCGGTAAGGGCAAAACAACTTGCTGGCTCTTCCTGAGGCGCTCCTCTAAAATTGATCTTTTGTCGGTGCTTTTGTTCTTTAGCATTTTTTAAACAAAATACTTCATTGCATTCATGATTTCCATGTTATTTACAACAATGCAAATAATAAAAAGAGGCAAATACAGTAAACTAAGCAATAAAACTACAACATCTTTCTTCAATAAATTTATCAAAATTTTGTAATCAACATTCAACAAAATTGCAATGTGGCGAAGTTACAAAACTGCCAACAGGACCATCAAAGGTTCTTTGAGATCCTTCTCCTCGTATTTTCAACATCCCTTTTTCTATAAACTTCATGTTGAAGAGTCAAACAAAAAGTATGAATGACAACATCACCCACAAAAACATTAGGGTCACTTTCAATGCATTTAGGTAGAATAAAATTATGTAGGTAAAAATAAAAAAAATAATTCTTTTATGTAGGGTTAAGAGAAAGGTAAAATTGGTCCATAGGCCAAGGATAATTAGGCTTCAGAGGATTTCTCTTTAATATATATTCCAACTATACCATTGTCATTTTTCCTTAAGATATAGGGCATAAACATAAGTAGGGTCTCTATAGTGTGCCATCTCCATAGCTAGCTCAAATGTCAAAGGGATAAGCTATGTCAACCTTGAATTTTTAGTTTTCTCCTTAGCTAACTAGACCATGGTGTCTTCTAATTTCTCTATCTACTCTGTGAAGGAGTCTATCATGGTGGTTATTTCTTGTCTATGCTTTTCAAAAACTATTTAGTTGTTATAAAAGGACTCAAATTTATTTTATAAATTCTCTATATTCTATTTCTATTTGTTTCTTTCTCCTTGAGCAAGCTTTAGATTGAGATCTAATTTTTTTGTTTCTCATTTTTAAAATTCCACTTCACTATTTTTAGCTTCCATTTTTCCCATAAACTATAAATATCATCTATAATTTTGAAAGTGACTTCAAATTTCTTCTCTTCCTCATCCTCCTTAAATTTAGCTACTATAGATATAATAAGTGTCTCTTCTCATTTTTCTAATGAACCTATAATTGTAGGTGATTCTCCCACATCCATAATCATTTATTCTATAGAAACCTCTTCATGCTCCTCTACTACTGCTCCTAGAATTGTTAGATTATACAAAAGACCTACTTGATCATCCTTGAGGGTTTGTTGAGTGTCCATTGGGGTTTCTATAGTGGAACTGGAACCTCTTGAGTTTTTATAGGGGTTCTTGAGCTCTTGCAAAAAATTCTTATAATTCTAGTATATCCTACTATAGTCCCCTAGGGATCAAACTATGTTCCTCCTAAGCTTCCATCTCAATGAGATTTTTTTTGCTACATCACTAGCCCTCACATATTCTATAGGAGATTCTTTTATAGTCATCTCCATCTATCCCATTTTATCAATAGCTATAGATATTGAATTTCTTTTTTTTTTCTCTCTATTTATTTGGTGGTGGTGGAATAAGTGATTCCCTCATTTGTCTATGATTTCTCCTTTTACTTCATGTCTTGATTTATAAAAGAGGAAAAGTCTCTTCATCAAATTCTATCATAATAGTGGTAGTGTTAGGCAATTTGGTGGCTCTTTAAGAGCTTTTCATAAGGACCTTCTCCTTAGGATCTTATGTAGATACCCCCTTTTAAACCACCTTTATGGGTGCCCTTGATTGTTTTACTTTAAGAGTTGTAGTAGCTTTCTTCCTTTTTTTCTATAAAATATTTTACTAGTAGGTAGATCATCCCATGATGAGACAAAAACCACTTTTTCATGTAGATCTCATGCTAAAAAGTAGGGAATGATAATTTTCACCCATAGTAATGATGAGATAGGATCCTAAAATGATTTGATAAAAGCATCTCATGATGCCCTTATTGAAGAACATGCAATGCTCTTTCATCCCATAGAGGTGAAAGACTAAACCTATTTTCCCATTTTTGGAGTAGCTTCCACTCTCTCTCCTTGTTACAAAAAATTCTTTTGATAATCCCTATATTCCACCTGATATTTGTGATAATATTTTTTGTTTTTAGGTAGTACAATGATCTTTGCAATGTTTTCTTTGTCACATGGATTGCAATGCCTCTAAATTGAGTTATATCTCCTCTCAATGCTCTTGAAAATTCAAGGGTTACATTTATGTAAAATCCTAACAAATTGGAAAAATAGTTTAGCTAAACAGCTTCATAAAATTCTTGTAACTTCTATATTCTTAGTGATTGAGGAGGTATACATTGGCTCACTATGTTTCTATGGCTTGAACATGGATGCAAATAAAAAAATGGTGTGTCCTTTTCCATTTTTCAACTAGTCGGTTCTATTTCATGGTTTCTAATTTATCATGGTGTTGTAGGCGTGCTCTACCCAAGAGATCATACCTTTAAACTAATTTCAATTGATTTGAATTTTATTTTAGCCATCAATTCTAGTTATAGTTGTCATTTTTCATGAGTGGAAATTAATTCCGTTTATATTCCTTTTATATTAGCTAGTCTTATTAATTCTTGTCCTAGTGCAACTACTCATGTCCATGTGGTATATCATTTTTATAAAAATAGTCCCCCCATGCTAATTCATTTCATCACACTTAATGAACATGTGGTAGGATCTGAATATGGCACCAGGTGGTGATCACATGGATGGGAGATGTGAGAGTGAAGTTATAGATATACATGTGTAGAAGTGATGGTGAATGGGATAGGCAATAAAAGTTGATGGGACATTATTTGCAGATAAAAATCACATTATGGAAATAGTCTGTAGGTAAGGAGCTCCTAAGGAGAGGTTTTGTAGGTAGTTTAAATAGAGGTATAAAAAGTTATATTTAGAAGAAAATGGTTGTTTAAGTAAGAAAACATTTTGAACATGTATATTGTAATAAAAATATTAACAAATAATTGTGATAGGAAAAATCTAATAACTAGATCTATTTATAAATATTGTTCATAGGAGTACTTATCCATAGTAAGAATTAAGATGAGTGTGACTACAAGCTCGGTGTCTTAGGTGGAGGTAAATCCTGTAGATGGGTTTTTAATACTAACACACCTACTACCACATTTTTAAATAGATATGAAACTTTAGATAGATCCCTAGTTTTCTAAAAATTTCTCTTAATTTTTTGAGGAGAAAATCAGCCAAAATTTTGGTTTTCTAAGTTTTTCTTTTTCTCTATTTTTCTTCCTTTTTTTTTTAAGATAAACTCAAATAAAAAACTAGTTTTGTGAGTTCCTTTTTTGAAGAGAATAAAATTATCTAGAAAACTAGTTCTTTGAGTTTTTTTCTATATACAATTTTGTGAGTTTTCCTTTTTTGAAGAGGATAAAATTAGCTCAAAAACTAGTTCTTTAAGTTTTTTTCTATATACCATACATGTATTAAGAAATAGGTGAGACCTTACCCATAGGAGAGGAGGATTGTCCCTTTGCAAGTGCAAGGTGGGATTGTGCAATACCATGAGCTATGGATTCCTCCTTAGATAATGGTTTCTTGTAGAGATGTAATAAATGACCATTATCCATAAGAGGAATCTTATCTCCATCAATTATTTATAACTTGATAATCCCATTATCAAAGGTTGTATCAATATTATAAGGTCCTAACCATATTTGGCAAGCTTTTCCTTGAAATACTTGTTGCAAGAGTTATATAATAAATCCCAATCACTTGGACTGAAATCCTTCCTCTTGATGATTTGTTGTACCAAGTAGCCTTCTGCTTTTAAATTATTTCTACATGGAAAAGTACTTTTTATCTTATCTTATCTCATATAGGGCATTGAGTTGTACCATCCATTACTCTTGTGCTTTTGAAAAAACCATACCCAATTTGAATGTAGTCCTTAGAGTTTTGATCTCAAACTCAATAGGAAGTACTAAATTATTTTCATATACAAGATCCTATGGTGTGATTATAGTAATGGTCTTCCACACAATTTTGTAGTCCCAAGAAACTTTGAAAAGGTAATTTTCCCATACCAACAATGGAGTTGAACTATTTTTATAAGGATATTATCTAATTCTCTAATTGTTACTTCCACCTATCTATTGGCTTGAGGATGGTAAGAAATAGATTTTCTATGATGGATTTCACACTCTTACCAACGCATCAATGACTCTCAAAGTGAATTGGAGACCTTGTTTTGTTATGGTTTCCCTTGAAACTCTAAATCTAGTAGAAGTTCCTTCGTACAAAAAATCAACTACTTTTCTATCTTGAGTATTTCTTAGGGCCTTGACCTCCACCCATTTGGTCACATAGTTAATGCAAACCAATATATATTCTTTTTTATTGGATGGGAGATTGATTGGACCAACATAAGCAAAGCCCTATTTTTTAAATGGGTCTATGGATAACTATGGTTGTAGTGACATCTCATTCATCTAATTTGGCTTCCTTATTTTTTGCACTGATCATACTAAGATACATATTCCTTAGCTCTGAATAGTGTAGGATGAAAGTATCCTACATTTAGAACTTTAGTATTTATCCTCTTGCTAGCAACATGTCCTTAATATGGTTTATCATGGAAAGGGTGCAAAATATTAAAGACTTCATCTTATAGATACACCTACACATGATGTGGTCTAGTCCTGTCTTGAAGAGGTTCCCTTCAATCCATGAATAGGGAGCACTTTTTTTTATTAATATTAGGGCCTCTCTAGAGGAGAAGTGTTGTGGTATCCTTCCTATAACAAGGTAGTTAGAAATATTTTCAAACCACAAAGTTTCAATAGATACTACAAAGAGGTGTTTATCTGGAAATGTATTCTTGACCATAGACATAGGAAATCTAGAAAGAAAATTAGCAACAATGTTGTCCCTTTCAAGCTTATCAATTATAGTAATAACATATTCTTGCAAAAGTAAAATAACCATTGAATCATAGGACCATTTAGTATTTCTTTATCCATTAAATATCCAATTGTTGCATGATTAGTATGGACAAAAATATAATACCTAGTAATATGATATTGAATTTTATTAATGGTTAAAACTACTATAAGAAATTATTCTTGGTAACTATGTAATTAAGATCAACTTCAGATAAGTTTTTTTTGACGTACTGAATAATATATGTATTTTAATTGTATTTTTATTCTAAGACTATCCTTAATATTGTATTATAAGCATTTATAAAAATATGGATGGTAAGTTCCAATTTGGTTCTCTTAAAACTGGAGTGGAAATAAATTTTTCTTTTAAGGTCTTGAAGGTTTCCAACATTTTGGTGTCCACATAAATTTTTAATATCTTTGGACAAGAGAGATAAAAATGGGTTCGAAATTTTACTAAAGTATTGTATAAACCTCCAAGAATACCCTGCATGTCCAAAAAAACTATGGATATCTTTTTCTTTTTTGTGAATTAGATAGATTCTTGATAAAATTGATTTTTATAGGATCTACCTCAATTCACGAAGCATATATATGATGTTCTAAAACTATACCCTCTATCATCATAATGTAACATTTTTATTACTCCATGAGTGGTTAGTATCTTGACACCTTTGGAGAACTTCCAAATTCTTGGTGGCTTGCTTGAAGCTACTCATAGATGGTAAAGTCATTAATGTAGATCTGGACACATTGACTTGATAGATCTAAGGAAATATTCAAAATTTCTCTTTTTGAAGGTATCTAGGGCATTACATAATTCAAATGGTAAAATTTTGCATGTAAAAGTACACAATGGGTATATGAACATTATCTTATCTTGGCATTTGGGGGCTATCTAAATCTGGTTATACCCACTAAAGCCATATAGAAAGGAAAAATACTTCTTTCTTTACAGGGTGTCCAAAACTTAATCGATAAAATGTAGAGTAAAATGGTCCTTGTGAGTGGCCTTGTTGAACTCATGGTAATATATACAAATATACCATTTTCTATTCTTCTTTGGAACAATTAAAAATGGATAGACCCATTGGCTATAAGAATTAGGATAAATCTTTGATACATTTTTTGAAATTTGGGTTCATTTATGTTGATTATGTCATACTGGACTAGCACTATCTTCTATTTATATGATGAGTAAAAATTCTAGGGTGAATCCATTTCATGTATTGGAGTCCTAAGAAAAATCTAAACTATGTTTAATAGGTATCCTAGTCAATTGATTTTCTTGTTTTATAGTTAAACAATTATTGATGTGTATAACTTTTCTTGGTATAATCTCAATCACCTTAGTAAGGGACTCTTTTTCCATATCATATAGGTGAGGAGAGCCTACTAAATTTTTGGAACAACTAAGTTGAAAGGGAGGTAAATTATACAAAAAATTAACAATGGTGGAAGCATCATTATCTCCTTTAAGTTGTAATATTGATCAATAGCTAGAAGTGGTTCAATTATTGATTTACTACTATCATCTTGTTCTACCCACATAGGATCTCTTATTTCAAAGGTAGGAGTTATAGGTGGGTATAATATTAGGATTTTTATTTTTTTTAATGAGTTATATGGGATTGAAACAGGTCCCACCCGTATTACATCATCACCACATAGTGGTATTACAACAAAGCTAGGATATTATCCATATATCATTTGGCAAGATTCGAACCTGGGTCTCCTCCTTGAAATGTTGAGGAATCTAACTAGTTGAGCTAATGCCACTTGATATTAGAATTTTTATTTTAGACCCATTAGAAAAATTTATATTCCTTGATTGGTAACTAATATAGATATTTGTCATGGCCAACCAAGGTCTTCCAAAAATCAAGGGGTATCATCCTAATTTGGTTTTAGGATTTCACACCATGAAATCATATGGGTGGTCTCATAAATATATAGAAATTATTATGTCTTCTTAGACTCATTTCGTAGTTACCATTGACCTAACAACAATTTATAACACTATAGGAGTTTGCCTAAGTTTTGATAACTAAATTCCATCCATTATATCTTTGGTCATTACGTTTAAAGCTACTTCCAAATATACTAGAATATTATTGATAAATATGTCCCCTATCTAAACATTTACAATAAGACTCCTAGGATCTAAATACTTAGGAGTAATAATTTTCCCAAGCATAATAATTACAAGCTATCCCACTACCTATACTATCTTGGGGTCTTTTGTACATCTAGGATTTTTAAAACACAACTCTCTAACAACCTTACTATAGATGAGATAATCTTTAATAGTATGAAAGAAAATAATACAAACACATATTTTGTAATTCTCCTAGAAATTCAAACTCAAGTTGTGGTGGTTGCCTAGATTTTTGTAATAATTTAGAAAAAGGTGGACTATCCTTATTTCTTCTATTGTCTTATTTCATACGTTCATATTCTTTGGTTTTCTCTTGGGATTATTTCTTAGTTTAAGGTTCTTCCTTAGGTTTAGAGACAATGGGGGTTCAAGGTCTTTGATGATTCTCCCCAAATGTAAATGTAAATAATTATACTCGATATTACTAATGGACTAGGTAGGATATCTTGTCATATCTTGATTGTACATGGGTTGTACTACCTTATTATTTAGGTTTTATGTTGGATGAATAGATGATTATGGTTACTCAAGTGGCCAAGTATTAGGAGTAGGAAAATAATGCAATTAATTTTATGGTGACTAAGTGTTGGCTAAGTTGGGGACATGTAAATAAGGCAATTTTTTTTATAGTGGCTAAGTGAAATGTGGTGACTGCCAATTAGGAGGTGACCTCCATTATTTCTAAGGCTAATTTTGAAATTATTGGTAACAAGTATTTTCCTTATTAAGCCATGTATTTTAGTTTCAAGGAGGCTATTTCCATCCTAATGGATACCAAGCATTATGATTAAATTTGGAAGAAAAATGAAATGTTTGAAATCCTATATTCATACCTTGGAACTATTGAGGTGGCCAAATATTCCTTTGTTTGATGTATTAGACCTCCTCCTATCCATGTATCCCTATTTAGAAATATACTTTGAGCTTTATAATCATCGTACAACTACTAGTCTTATGGTCTTGCTAATAAAGGCTATTAAATTTATGCATCAGGCACTTGTGCTTTGCATGCCTCTTGTTACACCTCAAAAAAATATTGCCAACACTTTTTCCATCTCTTCTTGCTACTAGTTATTTACTTGAAATATATCCAACAAAGTTGTCGAATATAAGAGGATGTTTGTCTTAAGATCCTTAACAAATTTCTAGTTTCAAGCCTTCTAATCCCTATAAAAAAAATAGCTAATGATGAAGTACTTTCCTAAATTCTTTCCTAAATTCTTTTCCTTTTTGCATAGTGGATTTGGAATAATTTTTATAGAGAGTATTGATATCATCAAAACTAATTCAATAGATAGCTCCTCCTACCATCAAATAGTGATTCTAAACAACCAAGCTAGATTCCTCTCAAGAACATGATCTTCAAGACCCTCTAGATCCATTTTTTAATTCTTAGACCTTAATCGACTGAATTCGAAACATTCAACACAATCTTCCAGAGTTTCTTCTTTCTTTTGGAACATTCATAGAACTTCATCTATTTACTTCATTACCTTACAATAATCTTGATATTTCTTGATAACCTAATAGTCTCCCATGTATCAGTATTCCTATTACCTAATCCCATGAATGATATTAGAGCAACATCCTTAAAAGTGGCTAGAAAAAGCTTAAATTTTTGTGCATCTATCTTATAATCATTGATTTGATATAAAAAATCAAATACAAAGAGGAATATGTCTAGATATTTGGAAACAAATCCATAGAAGTAGGAAGGACTGAAGGAGGACTATTCATCATCCTTATCTCTTCTTGTGTTTCCCTTATAGGGAACTCAAAGGTGGTTGTGTGAGTATATTCCACCATATTTGAGAAAAGCTACTCAACCCATAGTGTCCAATAAATGTGAAATATAGAAACTGATGTTGATGAAGACTAGACCCATTCTATAGTTAAACTTTTTGATAGCTCTTGGGCTCCAAGTATAGGGGACCCTTTTGATTAATCAGAAGCAAATAGTACAAATCCTTCTATATTGATTAATCCAACTCTTTGTAGTAGTTACTCCTGTTGCTTCTATTATTGTTCTAATTATTGTTTCTACATAGTTTTCCCAATATATACTCTTTCTACACTGACCTATGCTATGTTTGGTAGGAATCTATCGTTTTCATCCCTTGGTCAAGACATACAAATCTCAATGAAAATGTAACTATTGAAAAAAAGAGAAACATAATGCAAGAAGGTAACCTACTAAATTTCAACCTTTAAACAATTTTACTTCCAACAACATATAAAATTTACTCCTACGATTTTAACACCTTCCAATCAATATTACTAAAAATGATGGGCTCATGCACTATATTTTCAATTTCAATCACCTCCTTTAAATTGCATGAGAAGCAACTTATATGTCAATCCAAAATTTGTAGACTTATGAGGTATGGAACTATATGTATATCATAAGGGTTCATGATCTACAACTATCCTATCATAGCACTCAACTTCCAAAGGGTCATAAATAATTATTTTTTCAAAGTTTACCACAAGAAACATTACAACATACAACTATGAAAAATATCTCTACTAATTATAAATGTGCAAAAAATAATTCTATAGATTACAAGAAATTGGAAAGTATAATTGTAGACAACAATAGAAATAACAAGTATAGGTTCAACTATTCCTATGAATAGAATTTAATAAATTTAAAGTAAATTATTACTATGGAAAAACATGTAGTATTTTTTAGACAACTACCTATAGGTAAGTTCTACGAGAGTTCCAATTGACCCTATACTTACATTAGGTCATTTCTCCAAGGAGTGGAAATGATCATCCCATAGTTATTGGAAGGATAATAGTCTATCATCAAGAATATGATAAAATAATAGGTTGTCAAGATGACAATAGGAAAAGATATCGAGAGGAAGACAACTATCAATAATATGACAAAAGAAGTAATCGTTAGATAGATGACAAACTAGGCAATTGTCAGTAGGATGAAGACCAACATGAAGATATCTAACACCATCAAGAAAGTGATAGAATAGGAAGAGGCGCACGTGTTAAATAAGAGGTGCAAATTCACCAACAAGAGGAAGAAATTACAAATTGGAAAATAATAAGGAGAACTAGGAATATTCCAAGAAATGATTGCCAAGATGAACAATAGATAGAAACACCCTAAAATCAAGGTAACTATCGGAGTAGACAATAGATAAAAGCAATTTGTGATGATGATAGATCAATAAGTGAAGGGATTCACCATCATAGATAAGAGGATGCATCATCGGCAAACATGCTAGAAATTTGTGTTATCATCACCATGTGATTCACAAGATGAAGGTGACACATGACAAGGGCCCACGTTATACATATTATCCGTAAGTTAAAACAAAAAAGATAAATTAAGAAAAATATAAAATTAGGAAAGAATTATAAAAGCATGCAAGGTAACAAGGTGGCAAGCATGTGGTTATGTGCCTAAATTAAATTTATTACATGTGAATATACCACTAGTGGTTTTGTAAAATGGTGAATTCCAATTAGAACACATAGTGGCAATTGAAAATGATTTGCATGGGTGACAATTACATGAGGAAAGGGGTATAAATAGAGGCATAGAGGAAATATGGTTTACAATTTATATAGAATTGCAAAAGAGGTGTAAATTAAAGACACTTCTACTAATCTCCAAGGTTGTAGAGCATGGACGATGCTAAAGGTTTGAAGACTAATCCAGTAGAGAATACGTATGCACCAAACTCTTAACAAACCAAGATAAAATATGCCATTGTTTTATTAGTGGAAGAAATGGAGCAAGCTTGAATAATTCATGATATTTATAAAACAACTATATATAGAAGGGTAATTATACTAACAAACTCATAGTTAGGCGAAGACTAGTTGGGGTTGTTGCCAATACTGATAGAAGCCAAAGGTTAGAGAAGTTTATATCAGAAGACAAAGTGTTGCTATTGTCTATGGAAAAAATTGAAGCATCGCCATCAGAAGAATTTTGGGATTATGAGGATATTTGAAGTTTAGAAGTTATGTTGTCATCATAACCAAATATTATTGTCACAAAAGTCAGCCAACAGGGTTCCATCACAAAATTTTGTTAGCAGACTATTGTCATAAAAGTTGGCTAGAAAATTGTCATCATAGATGTTAGTTAGAAAGGTGTCATAATAGACATTAGCGAGAGGGGTGTCATCATAGTCATCAAGTAAAGGAATCAATCATCATCATCATTAGTGGGAAGATTATTGTTGTTGTCAACAACTGAAGAAGTGTCATTAACAGTTTTCTAAAGGATGTAGTGATAAGGAGTCAACATGACATCAACTATAATTTTAAAAAATGAGTAGGATTCATATTATTCATTAAATATTCACATACTCAAGGCAACAATGAAGGGGAACATCATATGATTCCATGTTTAAGAAGTGACTCAGACATTTGGAAGAACATTCTCGAGCTATTTTTTGAATAAAAATATTATTTTGTACATGCAAAAGTACTCCCATGGTACCTATGGTATAAATGTAAATATTAGATTAAGGTTTGAGTCTATAGTTTAGAAGAGTAATTTATATTTCCCATTTATGAGTATGTCTATGTGAAGGATATGCACAAGTTTCATGTAAGTAAGAGTGCAAATGTGTAATGTGAGAAAGTACAAGAATCATGTAATTAAATGTGAAAATATGTAATATGAGAAAGTGCACAAGTGCCATGTATTAGGTGTGCATGTAGAAGTATGCAAGTTTCATAGAGTTAAGTGTGCAAGTAAATAGAGATTCAAGAGTCATGTATACAAGTGGCAAGATGAGAAGCCAAAGGACATGAGATGCTTGTCTTATGTGAAGAATAGGAAAGGTTGCAACTCCTAGATGTGTGAGGAGAGCAATAATCAATGATTGAAGTGTCATCTTTCTAAGGTTATATAATGGAGAAAAAGTTTCATGAAATGTAGATCTGGAAAATGTATAAAACATCCAAGCATGAATATTAAAGCTCATATGCACATTTTGATCAATTCTATTGTGTTCTTCATGTTATTGCATAAAATATTTTGGTCATTTTACATTCATATTTGATATTATTTTGAATGTTAGTATTATTTATATTGGTTGACTTAAATTTTTTTGCTCTTATATTTGAGTCTACTCAAAGATCTAAAATATTGGGACTAATATAATCTGGCTTAAAATCCAACACTATTGGATGAGAAACTAAATAGGAATACAATATTGAGATGGTATGGGTCAAGGAAGGTAGACGCAGTGCTAGGAAGAAGTTATTTTGTAAAGAAAAGGCAAGGAGGTCCTATAGAATTAACGAGAGCAAATACCTCTTAAATATATCACATGGATTCATGGCACAAGAAATTACTGCTAATAATGATGGGAAAAGACACCCAAGGAGAATGTACTATGATAAATATTGGAGGCAGGAGTAATTTTTATCCTACAGGTGCTAAATTTCAAAAAAGATTTCTATAAGGAATACTTGTTACAAATGTTGTAGGATTATGATCCCAAAAGGAATACAAACATAGTATAGGTAGAAGAGAGGCAAATAACCATTAGTGTTTTTACAAAAAGCTTCAAAAGAATGTTTGGGCTACCCAAGAAGGGGAAATCAGTTTTTAAAGAGGGGATAGATTCCAAGAACGTAGATAATTGATCCATAGTAGAATGGATCTAGAGAAGGAATACATAGGCACAATGATTCGCATGGAAGTCGAGGAGTCAAGCATAACTAGTTGAAGGATGTAGGGCTGCAGTGCATTATGAATGTGCTGATGGCAAGATTATTCGATGTACAAAGGGCCTCAAAGCTACCTATTTGGATGATACCATACCTATAGGATATAGAAAATGGTATAGCCTATGTTTGAGAAACCTGTTTGTTATCATGTATTCAAAATTTCTTGATGCATACAACATAACTTCTCAATGGTATTCCATGCTATTGGTTTATTTATGTTGCATCTCAAGAAGGTGTGGACATTCCTAGATTGGATCCTCCCAAAAAATTGCCAAAGTTGGCATCAATGGTGCTAAGGTGAGTGATTGTGAAACCTTAATAGAAGGGGAATACTCCAAAGAAACAACAAAGGATGAAACAAAGATTTAGTAAGGAGTCATTCTTGGATGAACCTTTGGAAGAGTCAAACAAAGAATAAGCAGTAGCCAAAGAAGAACTGCTTTTGAATAAAAGAAGAAAGTTTGTGCCACTAGAATCATCACCATCTCCACCATGAGGTTCAATTCATTAAATATCAATAGAAAAAATTACAAGTCATATCGTAATATAAGAAATACAACAAAATTTGGAACAAGCACACCACTAAATAGTTGATAAAGTAATAGTTGATAAAGTCATAGAAGCTTGGCATATAGATCCCCTAGCATACCTAGAATCATAAGAAGAATTTTATTTCCATAAGACATCCATCATCTAGGAGCTACAAGCTCGATAGATGACCATATCTATGATAATACTTAAAGAAAAGGTAAATTGAATGGAAAGAGGAAAATATAGTAGAAGAAATAAATATGTTGGAAGGAGAAAAAGTAGTGGAGGAAGAGAAGTTGGTGGAAGGAGGCATAGCAATGGAAGAAGAAAACGTTTTAGAAGAAGAGATAGAGTTAGGCACCAGGCATAATCCAATTGAATTGGAAGAAGGATAGGACTTAAAATAACAAGAACTACCAGAGAAGCAAGAGATAGACCCATAAGAGGATATATAATTTGGTAAGATAGAATCAGTCAAATGGGAGAGTAGTCAGACAAATGAATCCATTTTTTAATATGTAATAATAGAGATAAAGGCAATAAAGCTACAAATTGACTTCTTAATAAAAATTAAGGAGCAAATCCTAGCTAAATAAATCGAACAAGGAGAGAGAGAGAGAGAGAGAGAAAATGATCTAGGTGAGCATGTACAAAAATAAGTACCAAATTTTTATCTACAACCAAAATTTGGGGTAAGCATTAATCAGCAAGTTGTTACTTTTTTTACTAAGTTGGCCCAAGTTATGGATAGAATCAAGCAAGAAATTGAGGTAGGTTATGTAGAACAGTGGAAAATAGTGGTAGTTAATGGAATAACTTAAAAGCTGGTGAAAGGGGCTTGGAAAGGATAGTAGAGAACTAAAATTTCTAACACATATTAGAGCAACCATGGGATATGTCGATAGGGAGCATCAAAACCTTGGAAGGAGTGAAAAAGTTGCCAGAAGGAGTGCCACCATTGTACTTGGAGCTAACCTATATATATATATATATATATATATATATATATATATATATATATATATATATATATATACATGGCAATGGGAATCATAGATTGTCAACTCCAACTAATAAGGGGATGGTACAACAAGTTGAGTTGGTATCTAAACTATTCACAATATATATATATATATATAGATATACATGGCAATGGGAATCATAGATTGTCAACTCCAGCTAATAAGGGGATGGTACAACAAGTTGAGTTGGTACCTAAATTATTCACAATGTATGCTCATATGAATAATTTGGCACATTTGGTGCAATGGTTAGTTGAGGGGATGAAGAAGTTATATATTATGAAATGGAATTTCAAAAAAGAACTATAAAGTTTTGAAGCCAAATATTGGAGAGAATAACAATAGAGACAAGAAAATATAGCTCTAATGGAAGAACAACTTCAAAGGATGAGGGTATTTCAAAGCAAACTACATTGAATGAATGAGCAATTAAAATAGAGAGAAACCATTATTGTAAATATGGAAGAAGAGTTGATACAACTAAAATATACAAACACACTTCAACAATAACAAAAGGAGGAATTAAAAAAATAGTGGGACCAAAAAATCTAGCGAGAAGAAGCTTTTTTGAAGGAACTCAAATAGAAGACTCAAAGAGAAGAAGCATTGCTAAAATAGTTAGAGCAAAAAAATCAGCAAGAAGAAGGATTGCTAAAAGAATTAGAGCAAAAGAACCAATGCATTTCAACATTGATGTAGGAGACTGCACATGCAGATTTCGCAAAGAGGGATGAGGAGATCTTGACACAATTGGCAATGATGGAAGAAAAATCTAATCATTATGGCATCAATTGGGTCAAATACTACAATTATGCCAAGAAAATTAAAGACAAGCGAGAGGTATTAAAGCTAAAAGTTGTTGATTTGGAAATTTTGGATGTTTTAGCATAGAAAGAAGTTGAGATCTAGATGGAAGAAAGAAGAAAGTCGTTGACGACATCGACCAGTATAAAGGTAAGGATATATGTAGATAGCGGTTCTAAGAAATCAAAATAAAAATATTAATAGAAATGTCAAACACTATATGTAATGAAATGAAATTACATCAAATGTAGTCAAATGCAGTCAAAATAAAATGTGGATAAATACATTTGATAAAATACAAATACAGTCATCATTGTAAGACCTTAATAGATCATGAATTTTCTAAGGTTGTTAAGGTTGGTAATTAAGTAGGAATTTTTGGTAGTTGGGTAACAACATCCTAAAATTGCTTATGGAAACCACTAGGACAAGTGCTTTAAATAGCCGCATTTTATTTCATTTTGATCATCCATGCTAAGATGTATGGATTGCAAGGTGTAATGGTTTAAGATTGGGTTGATGTATCTAAATTTTGTCATAGAACTATGATCTCTATATGTTGTGTAATTTTGATAATACAAACATGTCTATCTTGTTCTTCCATTATACCCATGTGTGATGATAGAATTTTAGGATATTGCACTAGTATTGATGTTATTGCAGGTTGACAAGCTTAGACAAAGACAGGATCGTAGACAGTCTAAAGTGCATCAAGTCACAAACATAGCCAAGAAGTGTTGACACTGTTAGAAGGTGTAAATATCATTAAGAAGAGTCAACTCCATTAGGGAGATCCAATGCTATCAGGAAGTGTCATTTTCGACATTAAATCCAATCATGACATCATGTCATATGAATGTCATCATTTCATCATGTCATTTGAGTGTCATCATATTGTCATAAAGTCCATCATCTAGTAGTTGTCATCAGCTCAAGTGTCATTTGAAACTGTCCATCATATGGAGTGTTGTTAGACTAGATGTTGTTATACTGAGTGTCATTAGACCATTGTTATTTGTGCTATGTTGCCATCTAAATCTTAACTTGCCTGGTGAGCAAAAAATGGTATTTCTAGAAATAGTTATTTTGCTTCCATCTAATTTTATCAGTTTGAGAGTTCGTAAACTTGTTGAGTACCAGTGCAAAATATATGCCTATAGTAAATTGGGATATGAGTCCTATGTGTCACTTGGTTTGGTGGGGGTGTGTTGTTCATGTAGTTTAAGTTCATCCAAACCAACAATAATTAAGTGTAGGAAAATAAACACTACTAAAATTGCAGGAAAAGTAATTTAAACTATCATTATCAAACACATGAATGAAAGGAATTTACAGAAAAGTAAATACACAAATGAAAGGAAATTACAAAAAGTAAACACACTTGTAGAAATAATAAAGCATGAAATTGCAAGAATTAAACACACTTGGAGAAATAAATAAAATAGGAAAGTAAATAGTATAAATAATGAGAGCAGAAACAGGGGAGGAATACTGCTTGGAGTGGGTCCAAGCTTATGCAGATGTCTGCCTAGCTAATTCACACAATCACTCTTTCAAACACATAAATTAAAAGAATACTCGAGACTTTTATTAAAATAATGCAGTACAAAATATTGTTCAGGTTCGAGATCCTTTGTTTTAGGGGAGGCCTACATTTCATACAAAATGCAGTGTGCATAGTTTTAATTGGCATCTAATAAAAGAGCAGTTATGCTAACATTATTCTTTTTAAGTTAAAAATAGTGCTCCCTAAGTTTGTACAACAATTTATTTCTAAACTTACACGCGATCGTCAAGTCAAACAGTCAACGTGCACTTTATTCCACCAGTTATAAACGCTTATCGACCTATCGCTATAATACAGGCACCTTTCCATCTTGTCATCGGGATAAAGGCACTGCATTTAGGTCCTTTTTGTTTCTTTGAAATTTATTATTCTTTTCAATCATCGAAAGATAGGTGCCTTCTGGCCTCTTTTTGGAAGTCAGATGCTTGTTCTATTACTGGAAGATAAGCACCTTCTTGTTTCTAGAATACAGGCACCTTCATATCGCTGGAAGACAAGCACCTTCTGACCTATGGTCATGATACAAGCATCGTACCTACAACATCACTATCCCCTTCAAGTTGCACATCATTCCTTAAGTGCATTACACATGTTCCAATGTCAGGTCCATGTGGGACCTCAACTAAAAGGTGCAAAAAAATAATAAAGTACTGCATATACACATATTTTCCACTAAAACACTAGTTAAGTATAATATGCAAATTTCTAGTAAATGTATTCAATAATTTCACAATAATACATCTCTAAAATTAATAATTTTGTATAAAATCCCATTAAAACATGTACAAAAAATGAGCAATTTTGGTTCTCATCATCTCCCCATGCATAATTATTACCACATCCTCATGGCACCTATTTTTGATAATCTCTAGTTTCAACAACAACCTTCCAATAATCCATGTTCTAGCACTTCCTTTCTCTTATTATGGCCTTGTCCCATTCTTTATCGTGATTGCGCTTGCCACGCTACTTGGGATGGTTGGGACCTTCCTCTGGTGCTTTCTTGCACTGACTACACCTTAGAGGCTGGCTAGGACCTTCCCCTATTTTGGGCTTCTTCTTACACTGATCATGTCTACCTGTGTTTCTTCTGCTTGTAGTCCAGTGAATGTGGTTGCATCCTTCTAAAATGTGGGTTCAGCTTGCTTCTATTATAAATTATCTACAAGAAGTCATTTTGTAGTGAAAAACACTAGCATATCCCATGGCAGAAATTGGGATGTATCAAATACCTGGGCTTTCAATAGTCATACTATATTTGGGTCAAGCGTCGCCTTATCTATATCATTTTTCTCTTTGTTATCAGGCGATAAATGTTTAGGTGCTTTGACTGGTGGTGGCATTATTGAATCCTTATCATATATCCCCATATTCTAAAAATACTCCTACATCTTTGACAGATGTCCATTAACATAATCATATCGATCCCAAAATTGAGTTGGCCTAGAAGGATTAATATTGACACTTGGCCCCCTAGTAATATTTTTTTAGCCTTTTGTTCTTTCTTAGCCTTCATCATGCTTTCCTTTAGCTCTTGGAACTAGTTTTGATGGCCTATGAAATATTTTATTGATGCAATCCAATCATCATTAGATTTTGAATCCTACTGTGTCTTCTTTCATTTCTATGGTGGCCTCCTCTATGGTGGCCTTTTCACCTTGGATTTTGGTCATAATTTCTTTGTGGATATCGAGGCTTCGATATCAGTTATCAACATTGAGAGAAAAATCACCACTATCCTCCATGGAGGTGGTATTTCTTGGACATCTAAGAACTCTTCTTTGTGCATGCCCTGGTCCAGTGGTGTGCCAACAAGAGGCTCAGCTTTTTGCTGCTCATCAGACAGAATAGTCATGGTTTGGTCAAAAAATGGATAACTAGCTGACTATGCAACTATTAAGGGATCATTTGATTCCTTCGATTGGCCCACATCATCCTACTCCTCTGGTATCTCATCTGATTGGATAGTAGGGTCATATTAAGGTAATTCATTAGCTATTTGAATCACATCCATGTGTTTCGTAGACTCCCCAGATGACTGGGAGGTCCTTAGTTGGTCAACTATCAATTGACCAATTGATTTAGCAATCACAAAGATTTTGGTTGACTCAGTAGCCTTGCTATCCATAATCTTGATTATGGGGGGGCCACTCTATGAAATAGGGCTCCCATATTCTTGGGAAGCATCTACTATAAGGGCTTTTTATTGGTCCCCTACATAAATTATTTGGGTGTTTTATGCCCTCATAGCATCAGAATGGAACACCTTCATAGAAATCACCTTCTCTTTTGAATTGATAGAAAAGAGTTTTGGGTCCATTGCCTAGTCAGTCTGTATAGCGGTATCAACACAATCGGCTTTGGCATCTAGTAATTGCTGCAATTGTCAAACCCTATTCTCAAACTATTGTATTGTCTCCTACAACTATCACATAATATTGTTAGCTCCTTACCTACTTTCGATGGTAGCTCATCAAGGCTCCTAAATTTTTTCTCTTTTGAATTTAAATTTCTCTTCTCATGTGGAGGCTTATTCTTCTACGACCTTCAATTTATCCTAGAGGTCTTCCTCTAGAGCATCACAGTAGGGTGCTTCACTAGAGGCCATGCCTTACAACACTTGGATGGCCAGTTTGTCTTCTATCAAGTTGTCTTCATCATCCTCTAACAAACTATAAACAACTAGGGATTCTATTATTGCTCTACCCCTGGTCATTGGTGGTGACATCACCCAAAATGGGCTTGAGATAACATGTTCTTCCTCCCAGTTTTATTGTTGGAATACAGGTGATGATATTACCTGTGATGGGTTTGGTTTGGCCTGCTCTACATCCTCTATAGAATATCTATGTTGGGAGGCAGGCGATGACATTACCTGTGATGGGCTTGGTTCAACCTGCTTTGCCTCCCCTGTAGTGTGGCTATAGTGATAGATAGGTGCTTCTACCATGTCATCCTCTTTATATTCCTATCATCCACTTGTTTATTGTGATGTAACAATATCTTCATCAACTACCAGTGCAACCCTTTGTGCCTCAGCATATCGAATTAGGGTTGAAATCAACTCGTGATGCCCTAATGCTATCATTATGATCGCCTAGTATCGACTGGCCTTATCCTTTAGGGCATACATTAGATATTAGGGGACATTAATGTGATCCCCATAAAATAATTGATTTATTAACTATAGGTGGTTAACATTCAACCATGAGTATTTACTAGTGAAAATGAAGAACCTTTCCACTTACTTGAATACTTGCCTCCACAGTTCAAGGATATATTGTTTCGGTAACCCAAATCATGTCAACTATGTACTAGGTTGTCTAAAAAATCTATCCACGCAACGTCCCACACTATTATTTTTATATGTTCAGTCTCTGGTGTAAGGGAGGTTGGTAGCCTCTGTAATGTATTCCTCTATGACTAGTATGACTAGTATGTGCATCCTTACAGCACCATCCTCCATGGAGGTTGCAAATTATTGTGTCGTTAAATCTTGATCTTGGCTAACTAGGCAACAATAATCTATCCACCCGAGAACCTCGAATTGGTTCCAGATGAACCCAGTTATGCTCAAAAGATCCTTGGGTTCATTTTTCTTCAGGGTATGATTGCTCGAAGGTCCTTCCATGGCATAGTCTACTCTATTTTTTTTGGTTTTCTTTGGTTGCAAACAAATACTTTTAATTATTTTAAAACATACCAAAGCATGCAACTGTATCCATGCATACAGGGCACCTATCTTCCCATAATCATGAGTAATTACAAAATCTACGTAATTAATTTTTAATTTGTGTGCCATATTTAGGTGGATACGATCATAACCTCCTCCCTTGCACTTGATTGGTACCACATGGTAGTTTGCAAATTTGGGGGTTGCATGATTGGACAATAGTTTCATGGGGCATGTGCTGGCACGTTACATAGAAATATTTTTTATGATAACTATGCATACATGTAACAGAAAAATCAGTACATACCTTGGTAGTTTTTCATGAATCATGATACGTAAATGCTTGGTTATGCAACTGGATTTGATAGAGACGTGACAATGGTGAACTAGGGAAAATCAATGGTGTGCATTTCTCTATGCATAGCGATCGTATTCTTAGGTATTGCATTTTCATTAGTCTTTAGGTCTTGTGTGAAAAGTAAGAAAAATATGCTTATTTTATTTTACCATGGGACAACACACGTCCCACTTAGAAACTGCTTTATTCGTGTTTCGGGAGTATGCATGTGTTACCAATGAGAATATGTAGACTCTGACGATCAAATATCAAGAATTAAATGGATTCCATCGTCAACAAAACAAACATACTTTGTTCCATGTAAAGGTTTACTTTGTTGACTGCACATGGATATTGGTGCCTTCCTGGATATAGATGTCTGCTACTTCTTCTGGAACATAGGTGCCTGCTACTTCTAGAATATAGGCATCATATCTATTTTGTAGATACAAGTGCCATGTGTTGGGAATATAGGCACATTTTCTTTGTTCTTCTGGATACAGGCACCCACTGACTTTGGAATACAAGTTTCTTTTCTGCGTTGTGGATACAAGCACCTGTTGTATGTTTGAAGATAGGTGTCTTATGTAGAATATAGGTGCCCTCTAAATTTTGTGTATATAGGCACATTCTACATTTTGAAATATAGGTGCCTTATTTGTGTTGAATACATATGCCCGTTGTTGTAGGGATACAAGCACCTAAACATACTTCTTTTTTTTGGTGCCATTAGTTTATTTTGACCCAAGTATATGTACGTTCTTTTTGATAGGAAATAGACACCTGTAATCAAGTTCGGTCGTAGACGACGCATACTCAACGAAATTTTTACACCCTCTCTGCACTGCTACACTTCTCAAAAATGGAAAACACGGGGTAACATGGTTCATTCCTGATAGACCTAGTTTGATCCAACTACCTACAAATTGTGTCCAAATCCACGTGTCCTGCAAAAAATAACACACCAAAAAGTAAAAAAAAAATAGGGATCATGGTATCATGCCTAATAGGCCTAGTTGCTTGGATGCCTACAGATTGCATCTAATGCCTCGTAACCCTGCAAAACCAAAAAATAAAAGAAAGAAAATCCTAAGTTATTTTTAGAAAAATATTATAAATAATAATAATGTTCATTTTTTTTTGCGAACACATAAGCGTTTGTCAAATTGCTGAAATCAAATTAATTTCATTGAAATGGGATCTCCTCTATACCCACTTTTGATCTAATCACATGGATTAGAGGCACATGATATGGCCATAGCCGGTGACCATTGACTGTGAGCATGATACCACTACCATCAATGGGTCTAACACGAATACCACCATTGTTGATTATCTCAACCACTTCATACGGACCCATCCACCTCTGCATGAGCCTTCCCTTATGATCCTAGAACTAGGAATCATAAATTAACACTCAATCACCTTCCTTAAACCATTTTGGTTGTATGTGGTAGTCATGTCATATGGCCCTTTGATTCTACATGATTTATGTGCGCTACAACGCATCTTGTCGGTATTCATCCAACTAGTTCAGCTGGTGAATTTTTTTCTTTTGCATAGCATCTAGATTCAGGTTTAGCTCTGCTGCAATCCATATGTTTTTAATTTCAAAATTGATCGACATCATGGCATTTTTTCCATACATTGAAATGATGTAAAACTTGTAGTGGTTTTCCAGATAGTGCAATACGCCCATACTACTTTTGATAGGTGATTTGCTCAATCCTTCTTGTGTTGCTACACTATTTTGGTGAGAATGTTCTCAAATTCTCGATTTGTGACCTCCAACTACCCATTTGCTTGTGGATGATAGGGGTGGTTTCATTGTGCTAGATTTTATATTGCTTCATCAACTCTTATATCAGCTTTTAGGTGAATTGGACCCCATGGTTAGTGGTAATTTTCCTAGGAACACCAAACCTGGTGAAGATGTATTCGTACGGGAAGTTTACTACAATTTATTTGTTTGCATTACATAGTGCTTGCACTTCAACCCACTTAGTCACATAATCAGTACAAACTAAGATATATCTTTTTCTACTTTATTGTGGATTGATTGGCCCAATGAAATCTATTCCTCATTTATCGAAAGGTTTAATATGCACATGGGGTTGAAGTGGCATCTCATCTAGTAGAGTTGGTCTACGCATCCTCTAATAGTGATCACACTAGCTAACATATTTGACTACATATTTAAATAAAGAGAACCAATAATAACCAACCTGCAAAATTTTTAATGTAGTTCTCTTCCCTACAAAATATCCACCGCATGGTTCATCAAGACAAGCCTTTAGAATTTTTGCAGTTTCATTTTTTGCAACACACCTTAGCATAATTTGATTGAGCTTAGTTTTAAACATGCAACCATCAATCCATGAGAAGGTTGCACTCTTCTCAATAAAATTTTGAGCTTCTCGAGGTGAGAGTGTAATAGATATTTTACCAGTGGCTAAGTAATTAGTCATATCTATGTACCATGGTATTTTTTCATCCTAAGCAAAGGTATGCTCATCCGAAAATCAATCTTCAGTGGCAGTGTGATCATGAGAGATTAACCTAGAGAGAAAATTTGCAACAACATTATCCCTGTTGGGTTTGTCAACAATGGTTATATCAAATTCCTATAAAATTAAAAACCACCTAATAATTCTACCTCTCACCGTAGGCTTATTCATAAAATATTTGATGGTTGTATGATCTATGTGCACAAATATTTATAACCTGTGATATAGTGATAAAATTTATTGATAGCGTGAACTACTGCAAGGAACTGAACTCTTTTTTGTGATAATGTAGTTGAACTCAACAACCGTAAAATATTTACTGACATAATAGATGACATAAAATTCATATCCATCCTTCTATCCTAGTGCTACCCCTATAGCATTGTTGGATGCATTAGCGTAAATATGAAAGGGGAGGCTCCAATTGGGACCTCTCAGCATAGGAGCATTTGTCAGCTTTTCCTTTAAAATCTAGAATTCTTGCTCACACTTAGTGTTCCAAAAAAACTTAGCATTTTTGGTCAACAGTGTATGCAGTGGTTTGGTAATTTTGCTAAAATATTGGATAAACCACCTATAATATCCAAAAAAGCCTAGAAAACTGTGGATATCCCTCTGTGTTTAAGGAGTAGGTAGATTTTTAATCACTTCAATTTTACATTTATCTACCTTAATCCCTTCAGTAGAGATATGGTGTCCTAACACTATCCTTTCTTGCATTAACATGATATTTTTTTGGTCATTTAAATTAAAGTGGGTTTTTATTAAGGGACCTAAAATTTGATTACAAGTCACAAGACTTTAAGCAAGGCCACAGGAAAGGCTACAAGAAGACCCAAGGATGGACCTAATGATAGGATTAAGGAAAGCCTTCAAGACAGGCTTAAGGATAGCCTTCAGGATAGGCTTAAGGACAGCCTTCAGGAAGGATGCGAAAAAATCACGCTCGAAGCAGGAAAAAAAGAAAGTCCTACCCAACCATAAATTGAAAAGCCCATTCAGTGAGAAAATTAAAAAATGAACCATTCTCGCCTAGCTACAAATTTGAACATCCCTTAAGGTGAGAAAATAAGAAACCCTCTAAAATTTGGAATGCATAATCCCGCACAGGGAAAAAACTAGAATCCAGGTAGAGAACACTGGAAAACCAAAAAAATAAAACCAAAACCCCCATGAACAGTAGGAAGGGACCTAGAAACCACCAAAAAATGTAGGTAAAGCTATTCATAAATCCTTGGAGCAAAGGAAACAGTAGTGCAATTTTGCAATACATAGAAAAAATGCGGAAGGTCCCAAGGAGCACCAAAAGAAGGAGCCCCAAGCACACGATATGCAAGCATTAAGCATAGGTCCCACAGCAGACCAAAAAATTGCAGCAAGAACCAGCTTCAGGGAACCAGAAAGAAAGTCTAGTGGGATCACAGCACATGTAAAATAGAGGCCCTTCCTCAAGCCATGAAAAATGTTGAAAGCCCACCATAAATCCCACATCCAGAATCTCAAAGAGCAGCACCACAAGAATAATCACATGGCAATTCCCCAAACATGACATATTTTTCATTACTAAGGGACAGGTTTATTTCTTGATAATGTTGGAGTACTTTCTCCAAATGAGTTGTAGCTTCTTCAAAATTTTCACCATAAATGGTGAAATCATCCATATATACTTCTACAATATCTCCAATCATATCAGAAAAGATGCTAAGTACTGCCCATTGAAAATTGGTAGGTGTGTTACATAACCCAAATGGTAAGACTCTGCAAGCAAAAGTACCCCAAGGATACGTAAAAGTGGTTTATCTTGGTCTTCATCCCCTATTTGAATTTGATTATATCCACTAAACCCATCAAGGAACAAAAAATATTTTTGTCCTGCTAAGGTGTCAAGGACTTGGTCAATGAATGGTAGGGGAAATGGTCTTTCCTAGTGGCTTTATTTAACATTTTTTAGTCCACACAAATCCACCACTTGCCATTTTTATTAGGCAGTACCACTAAAGGTGATACCCATTGACTATCTGAGATAGAATAAATAAATCTTGCTAAAAAAAGTTTTTTAATTCATCTTTGACTATTTATTTCATTATTGGATTCATTCTCCTTTAAGGTTGTTTTATCAGTATTACGTCATCTTCCAAATAAATTTTGTGCATGCAAACTTTGGGTGCAATCCCCATCATGTCTTTGTAGTCCCACACAAAAGCAGTTTGATGTTTGACTAGTATTTCTTTCAACTTGTCCTCTTGAACAGTTGACAACTCATTGACAATGTTCAACATTCTACCAGGTGCTACCTCTATATGTTTGACATAATTTTCCTTGTGACCTACAAGTGGATATTCTAGAGGAGGATGTGAGTATTCTCCTTGGAAAAAGTTTGTTATGACTTAATCTTCATCGGTGTCATCCTCTACCTCATATAGGGCCATTATTTGTTGAAGCATTGGCAAGGCATCAATATTAAAGACTTCACAATTTGGTTCTCCCAACATATCAGTGGATCGTGCAGGATGATAAATGATTAATTTTTTTATATTCTATCCATCTAAGATTTTCATTTGTCCTATCCTACAACTTATATAAGTGTTAGTTGTGGCCAGCCAAGGATGGCCTAATATAAGTGGATAACCATCCAATCTAGATCTAGATTGCAAAACTAGAAAATCTATCAAATACTCCCATGCATCTACTGTTACAATCACATCTTCTAACATTCCCTTTGGGAGTACTGTAGATCGATCAGCCCATTGTAGAACTATTTTGGTTGGCCTCATATTTTTGAGTTATATTTTTTGCATGGTTTATTGGGGCATGACATTTATAACAACTCCTAGATCTACTAATGTGTTGGGTAACTTTAATCCTGTAATTTGAACTGTCAATATTGGGCTTCTTGGATTAGAGGACTTGGGGTGGTAGGTATTTCCTAACATTAAATCAGTCAACAGACCTACCACATTAACTGCTTTTGATGTTTTTCTTCATAGTTTTTATACATAACTCTCTAGTAGCCTTCGTGTAGATTGGAACATCTCTTATGGCTTGATAAAAGGGAATCGTGATTGTTAGGTTTTTTAAGCCTTCCATGATATCAAATTTCGGATGCATTAGCTTTCTCGGTTCTTGTAACCTCTTGGGAAAGTGTGGAACCCCTTCATTTCTAGTTTTTTTAGCAGTTACATTTTCTTCCACCTCCTCTACCAAAGGTGGTTACTCTTCTACCTCTACTTCTACATCCTCTTCCTCCACTACTGGAGGTGTTGGCTCTACTCCTAATTGCCTACCTAATCTAAGCTATACAGGATTGCAATCTACTCTAATATGATACATGGAGAACATCTATGTGTCTACCTGATATATGGGCTAATTGATCTTGTTGTTTGGATTTGGAGTTGGTTGTGCAGGTAGCTTATTTGACCTAGAAGTAGGAGGTGCCGACAAACTAGGTTGCAGTGGGGTTTGTGTTGTGGTCTATGGAGGTGATGTCCATGCATTGTAATTCCACCACTGTGGTCCAGTTTACTGGTATGGCATCCATGGATAAGGGGTGTAAGGAGTAGATCCTTGGGTGTCATTCATCCAAGGTGCTTGATCCCACCATCCCATATTGGGTGGTTGAGCTTACCCTTGGTTCATAATATTGGATTCCCTATAGGGTGGTCCTCCTCCTGGCATACTATTTTCCATAGGAAATTGTTGACAATTTATCCTGTTACCCATTAAATACATTTCTGCTACTTCAAGTTCTTTTTATATGTTTGCTATTTTTGGGCACAACCTCATTTTATGATCCTATTGACAAATGGCACACACTCTTACTTTTTTTTTAGACACTCATTCTTGGGGTGTTTTCTTCTACATATTGGGTAAAAGAAGGTTAATGTTGCTTCAGTTTCCTACTTCTTTTTCTGAAGAAGGAGTGTGTCTAATTGAAGTTCAAGAGATGATAACATATCACTCTTCATGTCCTCTATCATATTGCTTATTTTTGCCTTGCTTATAGAGGTTGTAGTTTTTGTGACTCGGTTGGTAGGTTTACCTTTTCTTCTTGAATAATTTTGATACAACTATCAAATATATGGTATTTGTTGTTGGTAAATATCACTTCCCTATAAAAAATTTAAAGCTTCTAAAGATTCATTTGTGATCCCCCTTAAGAATATGCTTCATAAGGATTTATCATCCATTTTTGCATGGGGTGATCATTAAAGATTGAAATTAAATCTTTCCCAATAATATTCTAATGGTTCTTCCTCTTTTTGGAACATATCTAGGACTTCTTCCCTAGCATATCATACCTTACCAAAGTCTTGGTATTGTTCTAGAAATATTTTTTTCATATCCTCCTAGGTAGCAATGTGTTTATTCCCAAAACTAATGAACCGGCATGATGTTGAATCATCTAATGTAGAGGGAAATAATTTCAATTTTTGGGCATCATATTTGTAGTCCACCGATCTTCAAAGTACATCAAGCTTTAAAAGGAATAGATCAAGGTCCTTAGTTGGTAGTCCTCTAAAAGTAGAAAGATGTGTGGGAGAGATGTGTTTCATTTTGGTTTCTTCTCTTGATTCCTCAATTGGAAAATCAAAACTGGTTGAAGCCTCTTCATTTTTAGCCATAGTTTTAGGTGATGTAGGTTCTACTCCGGCTGCTTCTAAGGTAGCTAACAAGGTGTCACACTCATTTTTCTTGTCTTCTAAAAATAGTTCTAAATTGAAATGTGAAATAGTTTCATCTTCAACTGCCTTCCACCATTGGGTAGTCAATAAATCCCTCTCAACTCTTATGTTTTCAAACAAAGATCCTAAATAAATATTTGAAGCAAATACCACTTCAATAGATTTCCCCCTTAGATTGGTATTATCAAAAAAAATGTAGCTGGTGTATTAATATGCCAAGGTTTCTCAGGTGGATATGAGGATGTAGCTTCAAGAAGTGTTTCAATTGCTTCAAAAGGAACATTAGAAGATATTTCAGGTATTTTTTGAGTGATTACAATTTTTTTAAGAAAACATCCAGTCGATCCTCTTGGTCTTGAAGGACTCATGCACTCTCAGGTAGAGGATCTATGGGTAAGCTAATCTGAACTATGATTTTCAGGTTTGGCCGATCTATAGATCTTAGATACTACAATTGGCACTCCCCAACAACGATGTCAAAATGGTGAGCAGATAATGGTGTTTCTGAAAACAATTATTTTACTTCCATTTAATTTTATCAATTTGGCAGTTCGTAAACTTGTTGAGTACCAATGCAAAATATATGAATTGTAGTAAATTGGGAGATGAGTCATATGTGTCACTTGGTTTGGTGGGAGGTGTATTGTTCATGTAGTTTAAGTTCATCCAAACCAACGATATTTAAGTGGAGGAAAATAAACACTACTGAAATTGTAGAAAAAGTAATTTAAACTATCATTATCAAACACATGACTAAAAGGAATTTGCAGAAAAGTAAGCACACACAACTGAAAGGAAATTGCAAGAAATTAAACACACTTGTAGAAATAAATAAAGCAAGAAATTGTAGGAATTAAATACACTTGTAGAAATAAATAAAATAGGACAATAAACAACATAAATAATGAAAGTAGAAACAGGGGAGGAATACTGCCTAGAGTGGACCTAGGCTCCTGCAGACATTCGCCTAGCTAGTTTACACAATCACTCTTTCAAACATGCAAATTAAAAGAACACTTGAGACTTTTATTAAAATAATGCAGTACAAAATATTGTTCACATTCAAGATCCTTTGCTTCAAAGGAGGCTATATTTTATACAAAATGTGGTCTTCCCCTATTACAAAATTATATTGTTCTATTTTAATCATTTCATGCGATTCGCTACGACTGGTTTGTGCACAATTTTAATTGGCATCTAATAAAAGAGTGGTTATGCTAAAATTAATCTTTTAAGTTAACAATAGTGCTCCCTAAGTTTGTATAACAATTTATTTATAAACTTACACACAGTCATCAAGTCAAAAAAACAACACACATCTTATTATGCCAGTTATAAATGTTTATCGACCTATCATTGGAGTACAAGCGTCTTTCTGACCTATCATCGAGATAAATACATCGTATTTAGACCCTTTTCATTTCTCTAAAATCTATTATTTTTTTTAGTTATTGTAATATAGGCATGCGCTCTATTATCAGAAGATATGTGCCTTTCAACCTGTTGCTGGAAGTCGGGTGCTTGTTCTATCATTAGAATACATTTACCTTCCTATTACTGGAAGACAGGCACCATCTTATTGCTAGAAAATAGACAAATTCCTATCACTGGAAGACAAGTGCCTTCCCGCTTGTGGCTAGGATACAGACACCATGCCTTAGCAAATTTAGATGTTGTTTTCCAACATCGCTCTCTACATCAAGTCACACATCATTCCTTAAGTGCATTGCACGTGTTGCATTGCCAAGTCCATCTGGGACCTCGACTAAAAGGTACAAAAAGTAATAAAGTATTGCATCTATACACATTTTCCTCTAAAATACCAGTTGAGTATAACACATTAATTTCTATTAAATGCATGCAATAATTTCACAAAAATACATCTCTAATGTTAATAATGCCACACAAAATCCCATTAAAACATGTACAAAAAATGAACAATTTTGGTGCTCATTATTGTTGACTTGAGTTGAGTTGCCATCATGGACCTAATATCATATTATATAAAGCCTTCTCATGATTATTGTCATTCCTTGATCCAATAATTGCCATTCCCTCATCCTTGGGAATTGTCATTATTGTGCTACAATTGTGTGAATATTTATTCTTGATGTATTGTGATATCTTGTGAGGAAAGTATTGAGTTGCTAACAAACACTTCTACAAAACATTGCAAATTCAAACAATAACTGTGAAATATTTTCACCCATGGTAAAATGGATAAATTTTCTACTATAAATAGGAGACTTAGTCTCATTGTAAACATATTTTGGATATTTTGAGAAAGGTTAGAGCTACACTTTTTTATTGTCATATTTTATTTTCAATTAAAAAAAAATTGATGGCTTTTGTATAATATTGTCTCGATTGGTTGGACCTCTCTTTGTATATATGTGTGAGTGTTGGTACCCTATATTTGCTTGTCAATCCACTTTTTCACTACATCCATGCTTAAGATGAAGTCAAATTATTGTTATTTGGTCCTGTTGAGATGAAATAATTGATCACACACTAGCTTGCTATGGTCTCTAGTTATATTTACCTTTCTTACATTTGCTTTCAATTTATTGCATTCTTATTTTGCAATATTTTACTTTTTTGGAGTAGATTAGTTTAGTTTAGCATATGTTAGTGGGGAGTCAACCCCATTTTCCAAGGCATTAGATATAGGGTCACAGGTGTGAGCATCAATCAGTTATCCTCATGGATCAATAATACCCAATACAAGTGATTCATATACTAGTTTCTCAAAGGATTCAAAAACCCTTAGTAGAGCTAATAATAAGATTTTTTATATTTAATATTTAATAATTATGTTATTTAACTATTAAAAATAAAATTTCTTAATAATTATAAAATTTAATGGACCCGAGTCATGTTCACCAAAAATGTAGATGGTTAATTATAGGCAGGTTAGCGTATTCTCTAGAATATCATTTTTGTGAGTATGATGTCATACCACAATTAGATGGGGAAGTAATATATGCTAAGTTTCCTAATAAATCTAGTTGATTTAAACACAACTAACTTCTTTTATAAGTACTTTATCTAAGCATAATTTGTAATTAACTAAAGAGCCAAGACAATAAATTCCTCAAGTAATCAAAGCTTTTCCAAGAACATGTGTTGACAAGATGATGTGATAGAAATATCCTATGTTGATTTATCCTTTATGTCAACTGATCAAAAAGACAAAATACAACCTAAATGACTTATGGTTTATTAAAGTATAAAATTAGATATTTTTAATTAATAAAATAAAATAACTTGGTTTTAATAGTTTATACATACAACCTAGTTGTCTCTTTATTAAGATTTACAAATTTGGTTCTATTTTGGATTTAACAAAAGCACTAGAGATATGCAATGCTAATACAAGTGATTCTTCAAAGCAATGCCAATGTAATAGAAGTGTTGCTTTAGGGTAATGCTATTGTTTAAGATGAAATTTTTTCTAGATTAGGTTTAGAAAAATAAAATTTGATGTGTAAGAAATTGTACTACAACTAATTTTACAGAACATACAAAGAAATGGATTTAGAATCAACAATAAATATGTCTATGATGCTACCTAAATGTATGTCATTTCACTTCCTTGAATAAAAATAAAAGGGTACAAAACTAAATAAATATCCTAGAAATAAAATAGAGCAAAGGACCATATACACTTGATTTTGAATATCTAGAGATGGTTTTAATTTTTATTATGTATGAAAAATATTTTATCTATCTATCAAATGTGATTGTGACTTGAAGACCTATACATAATACAAAAAAGAGTTAGACTCATTTAAGGGCCTTCCTTTTGGAATATTAGTAATTTGACCTTATTGGCCAAGGTTGACAATGATGAATTGCCTATAGGCACTCTTCATGTTAGGCTATGAGCATGTGTACTATAAGCCTATGGACATCTTCTATGTAAACCTATGAGCATTTTTAAGTAAGCCTATGGGTATTTTTGATGTATCCACCCTTAGCGATATTGCTTAAACCACCTATATAGTCAACCTTAATTAAGGGGTTTAATATATTGTGATTAAACCTTCAAGTCAAGTTATATTAGCTTCATGTTAGCATTTAATAGGACAATATGTATCAATATAAATGCTCCCCAATGACTAATCCATTATATCAATGAGTGAAATATAATTATGGGGGTGCCTATGAACACCCATTCCTTATTCCTTTTATTTTGCTTCTATTTTTTTATCTATATGCTTTCTTTATTTTTCTTTTATATTATTTTCCATATGATTGTGTTAAATGTGTGTTTCAAAATGTTTTTGGAAGCTATTATAAACTTAGCATGGTATCTGTTAGCAAATTATGAAAATTATTTCACAAGAGTCAATCATAGGATCATATAAATAATATTAATATCATGCACATATCAAATGAACACCAATATCACATAAATCACATTGAAATATTTATTTAAAACTCAAGAAATGCATACAACAAAGCTTCTTCAAGTTACATATTACATGGCTTTGTCTCAAATATAAAGATACATGAGACTCTTCACATTACATGACTCTTGGACTTTGCTCTCCTCAAAATTATGGGAGAACTCAACTCTTCATATTCCTCTCTTACATAATAGATCTCACATATTATACAAAGACAAGGCATCTAATGATTGCATATAACTTCTTACTTCTAAACTTGACTCATCACACTCATAACTCTCACTTGCTAACACTTCACACACTTAATTACATGACACATGCTCACACCTACCAACTTGACACATACTATGGACTCAAATAAAACACACTTTCTAATCTAAATATTTACAATGGTACCAAATAATGTAATACCTCCAACACCCCCTATTACATTATTTGGTGTGAAGGTCTTTTGCCTTCAATCTCTAATTCTTGTCTTCACTATTTGGATATGGTTTTCATACTCCATCAACCTGTGGTTTTGAATTTTTCCTTTTATGCTATTACCTATGCCTTTCATACTTATGAATAAGCCATTACAATAATATAATGTAGAATGTAACAATTCATATCCTTGTGAAGATTTCAAATCATTGCTAATAATTCTGCAAACACATTATGAACCAATACACATGCCTTGTGTACATTCTTTGTTTATATTCAGGTCTCTTTTATCATATGCCATATCCACTCCTTGAACAAGATCATATCCTTCATTTGTTGTCATTGTTTTATGAGTATCACAAAGAACCTTTATGATGAATTTCTTTGTACTTGGATTATACATGAAGAACATTTTTCTTATCCATATTGATTGGTTCTGTGTGATATCATTGTTTGGAAATTTCCATGATGTCTTAGTTTATTCCATGTTCAAATGTGTTATTGAAAGGCATTTTCTAATAATTTTACATCAAAATTATGCTCTTGATTTATCTTTAAGGTTGTCAAATAATTTTGTCATATTTATTTGTTCACACAAAATTCTTCAAATTAATTTCCTTTAATATGAAATTTCTTATTACTCCCAAATTCAAATTTTCTTATTTCAATTTAAAATTTTCATAATTTTTGTAAAAATCCTTGTATCTCCAAAATTCAATCAATATTATTCTTCAATTTATTTTCCAAATCAATCTTCGATTTCTTTAATTTTAATTCATCAATTTCATTTACTTGTTATAAGTCCCTTTAATTCAATTTTATCAAATCAATTCTTTCATTTTTTTATCAATTCAATTTCAATATCAAATTTTTTCTTCTTATATCTCCCAATTAATCTAATTTCACAATAATTCAATTATTCAAAGCATTCATCAATTTCTTCAATTCTTCAATCAATTTCAAATTGTATATATTCTTATATCTCCCTTTTCAATTCAATTATTTAAATCAATTCAATCATTTATAATCTTCATCAAATCAATTTTATTTTTCTTATGTCCCCTCCAATTCAGTTTCTTAAAATTTCAAATTTTAAATCTTCTTATATCTCTCAATTTCAATCAATAATCAATATAATTCTCCCTTCCAATTATCAATTCAATTTCATTTTCATCATCAATTATTGATTCATTTTATCATATCAATTTCTTCTTCCTTCCTTTCAATTAGTTAATTAATTCCATCTACTTATATCTCCCACTAATTCATTTCAAATTCAATTAATTCTTAATCAACTTCTTATATCTCTAAAAATAAATCAAATCACTTTAATATTTCCAAAATCAAATGTGCACCCAATGAGATTTAATAATCTAAGGGTTAATGTTTACCTTTAGATCTTTCCCATTGTATTTGAACGTCACAAGGAGTAATGCTTTCTACAGTGTGAATTTCTTTTAAACTTGTAATATTTTTCTAAAGTGTTACTACACTCTGACATGTACTAATTAATTACTCGTGCACCAACCAATATTTTCCAGTCATTTATTAAATAATTTCTCAAACACTCATTATCAGAATATCCTCATTCTAGCACTTATCTAGAAACTCACCTGGATTTTGCTTATATCTCCATGCCTTAATCTCCACACCCATGGCTTGCCTTAATCTCCATGCTCACAACTTGCCTTAATCTCTAGCCTCCAGATGTTATATTTTTTTTTGCTTCCTCACTCTTAGATACAGACTTGAGACTATACGTTCTTCAAACATGTCCTCTCTTCTCCACCTAGTTCTTTGCAACTCTTCTCCAAAATAGTCCATGACTTACTATTTTGTTGTAGCATGTTCTTCCTCGTGTATCTTATTGCAACAATTGTTATCTCCAACACTTCTAGTATTCATCCACACTAGCCATTATCCTCCAATGATATCTTCTCTAATGTCTTCATTTCAACAATAATCCACTTCAACAATTATCTTCTCTTACACTTCCTCTTCAAAAACCGTCCTTCTTCAACTATCTCTCACGTCCTTCCCTATTGCTACGTGGATCTGATACCACTATTAGCAAATTATGAAGATTATTTCACAGGATCATATCAATAATCCCAATATCATTCACATATAAAATGAACACCAATATCACATAAATCACACTGAAATCTTTATTGAAAAACTCAAGCAATACATATACCAAATATTCTTCGAATTACATATTACATGACTTTATCTCCAATATAAAGATACTTGAGATTGTTCACATTACATGACTCTTGGCCTTTGCTCTTCTCAAAATCATGGGAAAACTTAACTCTTCGTATTCCTCTCTTACATAATATTTCTTACATATTACATAAAGACAAAGCCGCTCATGATTACATATAACTCCCTACTTCTAACTTTGACTCATCACACTTATAACTCTCACTTCCTAGCACCTCACACACTTAATTACATGACACATGCTCACACCTACTAACTTGACACATACTATGGACTCAAATAATTAAACACACTTTCTAATATAAATATTTGCAATGGGACTAAATAATGTAATACTGTCAATAGTATCAAAACCAATCTAGAGCCAAATCACTTAGTTACATAGAAAAAATTTCTCATTTCAGTGATAAAAGAAGCAAAATAGAAGAATCTAGAGTTGTATCCTCCCTTTGTTGTTTTGGAGGGAATTTTTCTTAATATTTGAATTTATTTTTTTGAATATGATATTAAAAATTAATGTGCCATCCTCTCTTACATCAAAATTTACCTTCTTTGGTCAAAGTATATCATCTTTTCAGTGAAATACAATTCGATTAGTAGAATGAATATTAATGCTCCTCTTCATGCATAATTTATGAGTTCAAATCTACATGATATTTCCTCTCTTTGTTGGATCAATATGCTCATGTTGAAATAGTAGGACGTCAAAGTATGTTCTAATGACATTATCAATGATTATGGCTAGTGTAATTCTTTTAAACCCTTCCAAACCAAAAGGTTATGGGATCGAATCCCACATCTTACATTCTTTCTCTTGCAAGGCTTAGAATAAATTGATTGACATGTTCAAGGAGCACTAAGAAAATTTCTCCCATTGACATTATATGGCATGGTGGTTAGAAATGTGTTTTGTTATTACAAGGTTCCAGGTTCAATTCCATGTGTTATCTTCTCAAGAAATATTGATCATCTTATTTTTTAAGTGCTTATTCTATTGCAAGATTGATTCTTATTTGGCATTTGGCATTTGGTATTCATTCTCCTACATTGTATTGGTTCCCTCCTAGTTAGCACGTTTGTATTTAAAACCTTCCACTCTAAGGTCATAGGTTCACATCCCCATAATATCATCTTCAAAACTTGTAACTTTTTTTTATTCAGTGTCATGCAATTGGATAAGGGTTTAATCTATGACACTCTATATCCTAATCAATAATACAATTCTCTAGCTAACACAAGATATTTTGGAGTGATTCCCTCTATCTAATCATAGGTTCAAACCTCGTTGATATTAGCTCTTGTTGCACAAGTTATTCTATGGTCATATTTACTCCTTTTTGGGTTTCAAACTCATTTTAAACCATGGTTTAGCATTGTGGATTAGTATGAGGTCTTGGAAGCTAGGAGATCAAATATTCAAAATATGATTTTTCACTTGAAAGTGTATGCATGTGTTTTTCTTACTTGAAGGGGTGGCATCCTTATTACCAATGCATGCTTGAGGTATTCCAAACAACTTATCCAACTTAGAACATAGCTTTAGAAAAAGTTATCTATTCAAATCTCTTGCCCTCCCTCCTAAGTTGGTTTATGTGATATTATGTGACAATATATATATATATATATATATATATATATATATATATATATATACACACACATACATATATTTACATTATAAGACAAACAACCAATCATTTGGATCCAATTATTAATCAATAATTCACCTCAAAAGTATGAGTGGTAGGCAAGTGGAAAAGAACATAAAATCAACCTATGACAAGTGGTAAACTCTAATTCATTAAAAATATTTCTAAGATTTTAAAAAAAAAAAAAAATCCTAATTTCTGTATTAATTGGAGGAAGGGGATTTGAAAGGGTCCCTGAATCTTTTACATCAAAGCAGGGTTATCCATAGCAGCGAATCATTATAAATTTGTGAATATTGGGATTTTTGAAATTGGAAATTGGTGAAATTGGAGACCCTAGATGTTGGCCCATTTACCCAAAATTTTTAGGACAATTTATTTTTTAGGATCCATTTGCCTTGCTATGATAGTTATTTCATAGAGAATTCTCGCCTAACTTTTGCCTTCAAATTATAAATAATTTTATTTATCCCACAAAATTTATCTCTTATACCACCATTATATATAGCTAACATGACAATGATACTCATACATTTAAAACATTTATTCTCCTCGATAGTGAGCGATAAAAAGTAGGTGATAGATAGTAGGAAAGATACCAGGCAATAAACAGTAGACAAGAGACAATAGGCAATAGATAGCAGAAGATAGAAATTAGGTGATAGACAACATAAGACAAAAATTAGGTGATAGATAGAAGGTAAATTACAGATAAAAGATGATCACAGAAGGCAAAATACAAGGGACGATCATAACAGGTGATAAACAAAGGTAGTCATTGGAGGTGACAAAAATTGAGTGATAGATAGGAGACAACAAACAAGAGGTGGATGCAACAGGTGATAGACAAGAGGCAGACGTAGGAGTTGATAAAAATCAAGTGATAGACAAGATGCAATAGGTATAGGGCAATCATAGTTGATTAAAGACATAAGGTGATCACCGCAGGTGATAGACATAGGGCACAGACATAGGATGAACATAATTTGTTGGCTTCTGTCAGTGTTGGTTGTCTTCCAACCGTTTTACTATCTTCTTTCAAAAATTTTGGTCTTCAATCCAAATTTGTTGCTAGACACTCAATGTTTGCTATCATACATCTAGTATTCTTATTAGTCATCTGGATTTGTTGCTAGACGTCTAGTTTTCTTGACTAGTAATTCTCTTTTACCAGTAATTTTTCTTTTTTAAACATCTTGTTCATGTTCATATGGAAGAACTTTAGGATCTTTGTGCATTGCCTCCATTAAAATACGTTTTTAATTTTCATGCTTTATTTATTTCCTATCATTGCTTTTTCTCTATCCATTTTTCTCTAAAACATGGACACTCAATAAGGAGGTTTTCCTATTATTTGGGTACCAATCCTAATCCTGGTTTTGAAATCATTCCTTGAATACATTGGAGAAGATGAAATCACACTAATAGTATATTTGAGTCACATGGTGAACCTATGGGTGTCAGACGTCCAGTGTTTCTGTCTTCCATTCAGATTTGCTATAGACGTCTAGTATTTCTATCAGTCATCCAAAATTATCGTCAAACATCCTTTTTTCTTGAATAGTAATTCTCTTTTACCAGTAATTTTCATTTTTAAACATGATGTTCATGTTCATCTTCCCTTTATATAGGTAAAATATCACCTGTTGGCAATGGAAACAAGGGAGGCCAATCTTTTGATAAAAAGAGTATCCTAAAATACTTTCATCATATATCAAAATCCAGTCAACCATCAACATCTACACAAATTCAAGGTACAAACACCTTTTACTTACTAACCAGTTAATTTTTGTATACTATTAATTTTTTATATAATGTCTTTCTTCATTAAAAAATGGTGGTTTTTTGGTTGATGGCTTTGTCCAGTGTTTATCTGTCTTTTTTTTTTGAAAAAATATTCAATTAATTTTTTAATAGAATGTGTGTTTTTAAATAAAAAATGATATGGAAAATCTTTGTATGCAGAAAACACTATTGACCTTGGTATGCCTCCACTTCAAGATATCCCCGATAATGAAATACCCACAGATGAAAATTTTCTTAATGAAATTGAACAACAACATGAAGAGATTCCTAAAACTAGCATGCCAAATGAAAAAGAAAATAATAGTTCTCATACAATCCCCACTTTCAGGGAATCTTCTTCTAAGAAACCTAAACGTAGAAAGTTAACCAGGTGGACTATTGGAAGAACATTTCAGCTTGAATGGTCATCAAAATATCCATTTATTGAGCTAGTGCAACTAGAGAATAGTAATGAAACACCAAAAGAATGTAGATGCATAATTTGTAGTTGGAAACTTGGAAAGGATCATAGAATGCAACTTAAGATAGATACAATAGAAAAACATTATGGAAAAGTTTATCTAACAATAAAAGAAAGTGATGGAACAACAATGAAAACTGTTAGGTGGAAGGATGCATCAGAATGCGCACATGTCAGATATGCACAAGAATATGATAAAGAAATGAAACAACAACAAACTTTGGTTGAGAAAGGTGGAACGATTCAAGCCCAATTTCAAAAAATGAATAAGATCACTTTAGCTTCAAAAAGTTTGCAGTTTGTTGTTGTATATACTATTCTTAAAAAGGTATAGTACCTATGTCTGATTTCATTGACTATAAACATCTATTTCAACTAGCTGATGTGCAAAACCTTCCCAATGCCCATTGGTCAGATCAAAGTGGTTGGGAAATGGTAAAATATCTCTCATTGGTTGAGAAGGAGGACCTCAGAGAGAAAGTAAAACATGTCAAATTTATTTCACTTTCAATTGATGAGGTAACTATTGTTGACAACACATCTTGGATTTGCATGCATGTTTACACATTGGAAAATCATTTAAGGCAACCTCATTTACTTGCACTACATAAGATGGTGGAAAATTGCAATGCGAAAAACCTTTACAATGTTGTTGTAACTAGTTTAAAGGAAATAGTAGGAATGAATGATATAGAAATAGCCACTAAGTTAATATGCATCGGAGTTGATGGTGCTGCTACAATGCAAGGACACAGGAATGGTCTTTGTGTTCGACTACAAACATCAATTACCCCATATTTGATCCCTATTCATTGCATGGCTCATAGAATGAATCTTGCATACAAAATTGTGAGCACATTTGAAAATGTAGCGAGAGTGGAAGAACTTGTCCATGAAATTCATGCTTATTTTTCATGCAGTCCAAAAATATTTTTAGAGTTTCAACAGTTTGCACTAGGAGTTACTGAAGGTAAAAAATTGTTAAAAGATGTAGATACTAGGTGGATTTCATTGTATCAACCGGCATATAGAGTTTTCAAAGAATATCAATCCTTGGTAGGGTTTATGTACGCAAATCGTAGGGCGGTTGATAAGGCTAAATATTTGTTATACCGAATGAGTGACTTGGAAACACTTCTCACATTGTGTGGTATTCTTCCAATGTTGGAAGAAATGAATACTTTGATTAAACTTGCACAACAAAGATCAATTTATATTGTGGATTTCATTAGGATGAGAAAATAAATATGTATGCATATTGATATGTTGTACACATCTGGTGAATATTTTATGGATCCCATGTTTGAGAGTTGGAGAACATTAACAAATGTCAATGATCCTCAAAGCTTTTTGAAGTTCAACATAAACGATCATCTTTGTATTAATGTCCATGGAAAGGTGATACCTTTATATTGTTTTGATAAGTGATCGGATATAGCTACAAATGAAGTTGAACAAATACCCATAACATATAATATATTTGATGTAGTTGTACACAATACAAATATTAAACTAAGAAAAATAGCAGAAACCTTGACAAGAGAAATAAGAGACCATTTTCAAAGAGATGAATTGCTTGAGGCTATGGGTGTGGTTAACCCCATGTTCTGGGATCCTTGTACTGAATACAAAACTATAAATGGTTTGTTTCTCAAATACATGGGCACTCTTGTTAACCATTTCACTAAACATGTGGAAGTCAATGGTATTGAAATCAATGGTGTTCTCAACAAAGATCTTTTGATAAAACAATCAAACAGTTTTGGAATGACAATGGTTGGTCAAGTTTCACGATTGACTAACCATCATGAACTAGGTTCTATTTCACATTTGTGGAAAAAATTGCATCCTAGTAGTGTCTTACAACATACGATGAGTGAATATTTTCATTTATATGAATTATGTCAAACGATGATTTTGGGATCTGTGGAAGATGAAAGGGTGTTTAGTGCATTATCGTTTGTAAAATCTAAAGTTCGAAATAGGTTGGATAAAAATTTGGAAAATTGTTTGAGAGTATATGTGTCGACCTATGAGGTGGAGCAGTATCCTTATGAAAGAGCTTTGGCATATTGGAAATCTCTAGCAGACAAAAGAGGTGTCACGAATACTCATGATGATGAGGATAATGGTAACACTGATCATATTGTAGAGACACAAATTTTGGGTATGCGTACAAAATATTTTGTACAATCTAAAAAGTGTTTGTTTCAGCTTCCATCATTGTAATAAATGGATGATTTAAAAATTTTAATATATTTCACATTATTTGTTATCAGTTTTCTACAGGATATTGAGAATTGACTTTTCATTTTACTGAGATATAAATTTATTTCAATATTTATATGTCCATAAATTTGTTGTTTTGATATCATGTCATTGTTATTCTATTGTGTCTATTTCCAAAAAAATGTATTTTTTATATCATAGATGTGTTATTGGATTTTTTGTATATGTTCATAAACTTTTTTAAATATCATAGCCCTGTTATTTGATTATGTATATGTTGATGAAATTGTATGTTTAATATTTAAGCCTTGTTATTGGATTATCTGTCTATGATATTTAAATTATATATTAGATTTGTATTTTATAAACCCTTTATGGCTAAGTAGATATCTGTGTTGCAATTCAATCATTTAAAAAGTTTTTATAAAATATAAGAGAACTTTTTACCTATGTCCATCTTTCCTAGCAATTCATTCATAATTGACAATCATTTATTGCATCCACATTAACTAATTAAAACATCATAGTTTTTAAAATTCCCTTATTTCTATGATTTAAAAAAATAGAATTTCAAAAAGACAATACACAATTTCTGGAAAATGTCTCTTTTATTGATTTGAAAGCATTCTTTTACAATTTACAAAATTGTTGACTGCTATACAACAAAAGTTACAGTCAACTAGTTGGCTTTCTCCTGGGTGCCTGAAGCATGAGTTGGATCTTCTTGAGATTGAGATGTTGTTCCCTCATCAATATCCACCGCTTCTAGTGCACCAACTCTTATCAGACCTTTTGCTGTTGTGTTCAACCCTGCTAGCAATGTTCTTTCTTCTTTCGTAGGATCTTCCTTAAAAGGTGCATTCAATTCTTTCTCATTTTGTTTTAACAAAATATCTACATCCAAGTCATTATCTCTAATGACCTTCTTGAGACAATTGTTTTCCCTCATGGTGTATTGTAATATGTTTTTCATATCGATAGCTTGAAGCAGACTATTTCTTGCAGTTTTAATTAACACTTTCATGCCGCTCACTTGCATCTTCAGGTATTCAAAATTAGACTGCAAAAGAGAAGAGAAAGATGTTAATATAAATAAACAAAATATATGTAAGAAAGAAATAACTTTTAGTTATACGTAAAACTTACATCAGCGATAACTCTTGTAGTTTTTGCAACTGCTACTTTCTTCTTATCTCTAGACCATTCATTGAAAAATGCCTGGGCTTCGACATTGAGGTTTTCCAATCTGTTCAACATAATTTCTAAAATTTCATCATTGTATGTGGAGTCGGCCTTCACACTGTCGGATTCAGCCTGATGTAACAATGCATCAAGCTTTTGTGGTTCATTCTCCACCAATGAAAACATCTCCTTTCTTTTTGAAAAATTCTTATATCAAACATTTATTTCTTTTATTAAAACCTTTGCTCAATATTCCCAATATTTTAATTCTTCAATATCTGAAAGCAAATTTTCTTTAATATTAGCTTCACAATTATAAGCTAATAAAACATCTTCTAAAAAATTAACTTTCTCATCATCGCTAAGAGAATGTTGGGTGATGGTTTGATGGGAAGGGGATGAGCTAAGTGTGATGGTAGCTACCCCAACAACCTCTTGTGCTTCATTACACTTTTATGGATCCTGAAGCACATTAGTGGCCTTGAAAGGTAAAGATTCTGGATTGGTATCCTGAAAAAGATAATCATCATCAAGAGGAGCAGTGGGTATTTGTGAAATGCTTGGCACATTTGAGATATTCTCAATGGAAAATATCGAGAAGTCTGACATGGTCTGTGTTTGACTTATGCTCTCATCCTAGAGGTGGTGGTGTAAGGAATTGTTTCCCATGCATGCGATATTGGCCTCTCATCATTGGTATCACTTGGTGGAGGTGATGGAGGCATCAATTTTATTTGTCTTTGGAATTCAATCAGCTCCCCTACAAAATTTTACATTAAAATTTTAATTAAAACTATTGTAAAAAATAATGCAATAAAAAGAATTTTAGTTTAACCACACTTACTAGAGGAAGATGTGACTTGTATAGCCGACTCAACCCTCATTGATGATTGATCAATTTGTCGTTGCTCTAAAAACATATAAAATTTTCATTAAACTAATTATAATTTTAAATCAATAAAATACATAATTTTAAATAATATTTTTGAATAGTAAGGTTACCTTTTGAATGCGAGGGTTGATCTACTTCTTGAACATCAACTGAAACATGTCTAGAAATAAAAGGAGTCAAAGGTGTACGCTGAGGAGGTGAGGAAGACCTCATACGTTTCGTAGTTCTTGTTACACTTACTGGTGTCGATTTCGAGTGCATGTCGGAATCTCCAGTGGCTTCCTGCATGTGACCCCTTATGGTGGCATCCCTTCGAGTAGCAGATCTAGCTGCTTTTCTCTACATTCAAGCAAAAATTAGAAAATTAAAAATTAATTGAAAATAAGAAAATATAGTTTTTTCAAAAATATAATTTTACCTGTATTTCTTGGGTTGTCAGACCAATAGCCATCAAGCTCGAGTGCAATGCGGTTGGAGGTGGGGTATCTTTAACATTGTAATATGCTTCATAAAAAAGGCAAATAATAAAATTGGTGGATGTTACTACATGTACTTTGTTGTCTTCGGGTGCTGAGAAGATCCTGTTTAATGTGGTTTGAAATGTAGGTGCACTAGTCAAATATGGTGCCCAAAAGACATCGAACCAAATAAGTCAATGCCCAGAATGGGATGTCTGTAGTTCTTCCTTGTAAAACAATTCTTGCTTGGAAGAATTCTATGCAAGCATGAAGAAAATTATCTACAACGTTGGAAAGGTTTAAGCCCCTTTTGGACTTAGTAGAGTGAACTAAAAAAAAGGACAACATTATTAGAAAACAAAAATTAGAATACCTAAAAAATGTAGAATAATAAAAATTAAATTTGAAAAATATACCTCTCAAATATTGTGGTTGGAGATCGTATTTGGTCTCCAAGTGTTGTTTGTCATCGTCGCTCAAAATGTATTGATTGGTCACTAGTTGACCATCGGTATATGGCAGCCCTGTTAGTCGCTACAGATCTGAAGGTTTCATAGTAAAACAAATATTCTTGCTATCGATGGTCATCTGGATAGTGGACCCATCATCGTCATAGGAGTTGACTATCCTTTGCATGAGGGCAACATTGGTGTTGTACTATGCCATTTTTATTACTCCTGCAAGACCAGACTTCTCGACCCATTGGGTATCTCTTCCAGGTGTGTTGAAAATATTGGAAATGTTAGGGCAACAACTATTTTTGAATGAAACCCTTGAAGGAAGAGAAGAGGAAGAATTAGCCATTCTAATATAATTCTATGTTGCACTCAAAAAAGCTCTGATCTGGATTCAAATTTATGGGTGAAAGGCTCAAAAAAGCTCTGATCTAGATTCTAGTCTATAGGTTAAAGGCTAAAAAAAACTCTCGCTCTAATTCTGTGCTATAAAAACCAAAAAAATAATTATATGCCTATTTATAGAAATCTGCATACCTAAATTCAATGCATGTGTGACATGTGATAGCTTTTTTATGACACGTGGTGACAATTTATTGGTGAAGTCTATGGTTGCCTTTTGTCCATCGTTTGCTATGATCACAAGTTGTCTATCGCTTGCTAGTTTATATGTAGTCTATTTTTTGCAGCAACCATCCTATATCTATCACCTGCAATTTTCATTTCTTATCTATCACTTGCATTGACTATTTTAAGTTTATCACCTATAGTGACCATATTCAGTATATCGCCTGTAGTGATCATCTCTATTATATTTCCTATAGTGACTATCTCTTGTCTATCATCTACAAATGCTAGTTCTTTTCTATCACCTACAGCGATCATCTCCTGTCTATCACCTGCAATGACCATCTTCTATCTATCTCCTACAATAGTCTCATATCTATCACCTACAAATGCCAATTATTATCTATCGTCTACAACAAATATCTCTAGTCTATCACCTATAGTGACCATATCTTGTCTATCACCTACAATTACCATTTTATATATCACCTGCAACAACCATCTTTTATCTTTTTCCTGCAGTGAATGTCTCTTATCTATTGCCTGCAATGGTCTTTTTCTATCGCCTTATAAGCATGTACATCATCCACATTTCTTCTCTTTCATTGAGTGTTCTTGTCTTTGATTTGCTTTTCTTATATTTTGTCCATTGATTTTTAGATTCATACAATTTTGATAATATTTCTGGAAAAATGAGAAAATTTGCCATCATTTTTATACGAGTTTAGACATGATTTGCCTTCATTTTGAAATTGATTCACCCTATTTTTATAAATACATTTTTGGTCTGACCCCTTATACATAACCCTCCATCAAAGGAAACCAAAATAGATAGTCCCCAAGGGACTATACAAGAGCAATAACTAGGTTAAGTGAGGAAGTCTCCAAGAGAATCCATCCTGATGAACAAAAGGAAAGTGAACCAACCAGCCAAAATAAGAAATAGAAAACATAACCAAAAGTTGAACTAAACAAAAAGGAACTACCTAGAAGGTAGAGGAACTCAATTAGGTGGTATCCACAGGGGTCATCTAAATGTCATGAATATCTTACTCACACTCCACATTCTGATTCTTGAGGTCTTCTAGGATAATTACAACTTGTTGAAGCAGGGAACTAACCATTTTAGAGGATCTAAACATAGAATTGAGCATGTCCTCCAGGTCCTAGATGTGGCTCTTGTTGGTGAAATAAGGCACGACCTCTACTGGATATGGATCGAGGGCAAGGATCCACTCTGAGGGCCAACTTCCTTTTATGGGAAAGAGTGAGTTGATATGCATTCAATATTTGGTTTCTTCAATGGTATGGGAAAATATTTTGACTGTTCTTGCTCATGCTCAATGATTATTGGTGACTTATGCTTCCCAACATGGGACTTTATCCTAGAGGAGTGATTTCAAGCCTTCATATTCATAGAGGGAGGGGTCTCTCCAGAGTTAAAACCAAATATTAACTTTCTCTTGGCTTTAGGAGAGATAGTCTTCAGAGTTGTATCATCATCTAGAGTCTCAGGGTTGGGGCTCTCCTAGCTAGAATTAAGCACTTGGGGGTGCGTAGGGGGGCTACCAACACAAGATATAATGCCCTTATGGGATTCATTTTGAATTGAATGCATAGAGAGGATGGGGTGGAGACCTTGGTGGATAGGGTGAGTGGAGGTCCCTTTTTTAATGTTGAAAATTGATCATTCAATGGATCTAAATAGATAGTCTTGGACGTTAATAGATTTGTTATCCTAAAGGTGGTTCAAAAAATCAAAGTGGAAGCTTCTAAGGATGGTAATGATGTAATCAAGCATGAAGTACTAGAGGTAAAGCAACATGACTTTATTTCATGGTTTGGGAAGGGAAGGGATTATCTAATTATTCCTCTTTTGTCCCTTCCAAGCTTCTTTCCATTATCTCTGAAGTAGCCTAATTCATCAACCATTGAATGTTTCTCACACTGCACAATGTCTCTATCATTAGGGAGACTAGTCACATTGGTTAGTAAGATAATTTTTATGGTGAATCTATGATCACAGAACAAGACTCTGCCATCATCCCATGATTGAACCAACTCGAACGAAGACCTGAATCACTACCACTGAATTTTTTAAGAAAGGAAGTGAACCCATGAGCATTGAGAATATCCTCCATGATGGGATCAATCTAAATAATTTTTGGGTTCAAAAAAACCATCGTAAAAATATTCAAACCAATAGAAAATCGAGAAACACGTCTCTCAAATAAGAGCCTTCACTGGTTAGAGCTTAAGTATTTCACACAACAATGGTAAAAGTTGAAGCCTTGGTCTTGCTTAGAACGCATAGGGTAAAGGGAAGTTGAGAGGTTTGAGGCTTCATGATTAAACATGTCTAAGCTTCTGGAGATAATCATACCCCCACATCATTGATGATTGTCATCATGTCAAAATGTCTTTCAATTCATAGACTCATGTGCTAGAAAGAACTTGGAAGTATCGTAGCCAATGATGAATGAGACTACCTCAACTCGGTTTCTCAAAATTTGAACAATATCACATGGGATAGATAAATAGAGGGCTCAAGTTAAGTATTGGAAATGATTGAACTTAAAAGTGGGTTGAGTAAGGACAAAGAGGTCTAAAAGGTCATGGTGGAGCTCGAAGGAGCAAACCATGATGATAGGGTCAAGGTTGACATGAAGGTGCTTGGGAAAGTAGAGGTAAGGATAACTAGGAGACAACCATGAGTGGAAAAGGTTAACCTTTTTGAATCATAGGGGGACCTACAAGAGATACCTTTAAGGTATGAACTCGTACCAATTAACACGAGGGCTAAAGGAGAACCAAGTAGAATCATGGACCTCAACTAAACACCAAAGTGATACCACCTTAGAACGGGACCACATGAAGGCATAAAATAAAGGAAACATTATCCAAAGGGTTGATCCCATAGATATTGGAAAAAATTATCATTGCACACATGGAGAGCTTCTTGGAAGAGGTCGAAGTTGTCCAAGACATGCGTAGTTTTTTTGACTTCACAGAAACATGTTGAATGACGTGATTGTTGAAGTTTTATAAATATCTCTTGGACTCTTCGATGAGATTTTGAACACTCTAGGAAGGAGTTTGAGCCCCTTTGAGATAATTGATGATATTCATTGAGTCACCCTCTATTATGAGATTAGTAGAGGGGAGGTGATTGAGAAGGGATAATCCTTGGTAAAATACCCTCGCCTCAACAATATGATTCATCTGAACACCAATATTTTTTGCATAGACAAGTATAATTTTTCCTTGATCATATATGAAAATACCACCAACCCCTGCCTTTAAGGGGTTGCCTTTTATAGCTCCATAAAAATTAAACTTAATCCAACCAATAAGAGGTGGATATCATCTAACAATAGATCTATCAACCAAAGGCAAAGAATAAATGGAAGGAGAAAGAGATATGTTTAGCGAAGTAGCAAGCTAGACTCAAAAGCAGGACTAAGGAATTCAGAAGAAGGAACCAAGATTGAGTTTTCAATGGCGATAAGAAGCACACAGTTACCAATAGAGAGGGGATCCCTAGAAACATCGATAAAAGCTTTGAAAAAATTTCCTAAATTTGAGTGATATTTATCCTTACATTTTGGAGACCATAACTTTTGCATGTGAAAGCATTTTGATCCCTTTTAAAATTGCAAGGATTTTCAAGCTCTGTACATTAGTAAAATAAGTTCAAGGACATGTTATAGTGTTGATGAGGATTTTTTAGTTGTAAGAGGGGTAGATTTTAGATGATCAATGCAAGGTATACCTTTTTCCTATAGGTCACTTTCTAGCCATTGTGGTTGATTATTTGAAAACTTGCCTAATGCTTGATGATTCAATTATTTTCTTTTGAGATTGGAGGACAAGTTGTGGTCACCATATTGCATGTTGAATATCTTCTCACATTAATCTCAACATATTTGATCTAGAATGTGAAGTCACAACTTCATGTTTGAGGAAGGCTTGATCTATTTCATGTACCTTTGGTAAGAGAATATAGTAGGATGATGAAGATTCATTCATTTGTTTAAGCATTAACTATTGGTAAAGGATGGGGTGGTGTACCATCTCTAATGTCTCCTCTTTTGGCCTCTAAACTCATATTATGGGAGGTGTTGGATTATTACTGATCTGACCATATTGGCCAAGGCTAACAATGATGAAGTGTTTGTGAGTACTCTTAATGTTAGCCTAGGAGCATGTGCAATGTAAGCCTACAAAAATATTATATGTAAGACTATGGGAATTTTTATGTAAGCCTATGGGTGGTTTTATTGTATTTTTTCCTTAACGATATTGGCCAAACCATCTATATGGTTAACTTTAATTAAAGAATTTAATCATTTAATATATTGTAATTTAACCTCCAAGTAAGCTTGTGTTAGCTTGTAGCATTTAATTGGGGATTAGGTATCACTATAAATACCCTCAATGATTGATCCATTACATCAGCAAGTGAAATTTTATCGTATGGGTTCCTATGGATACTCGTCTCATATTCCTTTAGTTTTGCTTATATATTATTTCTTTTGTCTACATGCTTTCTTTATTTTCCTCTTATATTATTCTTCATATGATCGTGGTGAATGTATGTCTCATAATATTTTTGTAAATTATTCTAAAATTCAACATTGCTTTAGTTAGGCCCTTGGTTCATTTAAGTTGCAGAAAACCAATTGAAAAAGGGGAAGTGTTAGAAGTTATAGATGATCCTTTACTTATTTTTTGATGATAAAAATATCATTATTTATTAGTGTTGTTACTAGAAGGGTTGCAACTAATTGCAAAATTGCTTTTGGATGATAAATAAATAGGGATAACTTATTTTTATTTCTACTACACCTGCAAGAATAGAATATATACAAAACAAAAGCTAATATAACGTAATGCATTAGCAAAAGAAAGCCTTCAATGATGAACCTAAATAATAACCAAGATTTAACTAAATTAAAAAATCATACTAATACAAGGATTAAACGATGATTTCAAAATATAAAATAATGAAATAGATTAAGATGGAAAGAATTACATCTATTACTTAGGGGAAATTAGTTTTAAAGAGTTTCTGACAAAACATTAAGGGAAAGTAACACTAACAAATCATTGGTTGCGCTAACAGGAGTGTCACTTGTGACTAGAACTACTATCTATTGAAGGTAAATCCAAAAACTATGGATATTGACCTAATCCTGTAATATGTAAATTACACTTAAAACCTACAACCTGTAAACCTATATTGAAATATCGATAAATTTTCTAGGTTAATGCATATAAGCTTAAAAAGGTAATTAATAATTTTGATTTTGACTAAAATGTGATGATTAAAGAAATGATGTAATATGATTTTATGGACAAGGACTTGCAATATGACTTTTGTAAAGATCTATTTGATCTAAATATAGATAAAGAATAAATTTGAAATGAATTTATCCATACAAAAGCTACTATAGAATTGATGCCACAAAATCAAAGATCCCTAGTAGACCCTATAATCCTTCATGAAAAGGTTAAACAAAGATGGAGATGATAACTAAACAACTATTCTTTAAAATAAATGTTGATGCAAATGAGATTTTAGAAGTAATAAAAATAGATATTAAAAGACAAATTGTGAGAGAGCTCTTATATAAATGAAATTTGCATATGCCTATGACCTTTTGCTTTAAATAGTCTATATAAAAAGCACAAAAACTTATGGTAAAAAGTGTAAGGGAGTTAATACTTTAAGGTTGTGCATGAAAAACAATTGCTAGTTGTCATGAACGAGTACATTTCCAAAACATGGATGAGTTAATTAATCCAAATTACCATTGTCTTAGAGTTCCCCAAAAAATCCAGATAGCTTTATTGATAACTTGCTTTAAAAGTTGGTTTTCTACATTATTGCTAAGTTGGGAGATGACTTAAGGGGATGAGGTTTCTTTGTTAAAAAAGAATCAATTTACTATATTGGTATTGCTTTGTTTATTGTGTGAAAACTTACCAAATTGAATGCACCTATTAGGTAGAAGCATGAATGAACTTGTATGAGTTGGATATAGGGAATCAATAACAATTGATTGTCTGCTTTTCTTTTATTTATTTTTAATAAAAGCTTTAGTTTGACAAATCATTATGATGCTAGTTTAAATGTAATATTAGTGTTATACCGAGCTTGAGTGGTGGGTTGATGAGTTTTCATGGAGCCAATTGCAAAAATTTTAGTTCTAAACACTAATGATATCCAAATTACAATTTGTTATTGCTAATGTTAATTGATGAAGAAAATATTAACTTTGATCAAATTTGCTTAGATTAATGTTCTTGAGCACATTATGAAGGTTTAATTAAGGTTTGAAGATTTGATGAATAGTTGGTAGTGTTAGAGTTACTATGCTACAGTAACTATAATTATTACCTCATTTGGTAATTTGTAATATTCTCCTAGGTAATATTATTTACCGCATGGTAAATAAAGTAATTACATTCACTGTGGAATATCTTGGGGTTAGTAGGTTAGTCATCGTAGTCAATTTAACTACGTTGTTAGTAGTTAGGCGCTTTCTTAGCTAAGTGCGTTAGTTAGCGTGATTAGGGGATAATATTTTATTATTATTCCTAAAGTCTTGTTGCAAATTTTGCCACATTTTGTTAAAATTCATGTTGTATACAGTTTCTAAGACTAATCATTGTAAAACTTCTTTTCCATTAAAGTAGTCAAGACATTATATTGTTTCCTAATTGCCTCTTTAACTTACTATACTTTGTCACATTCTGTGGTTTCTCTTCTTTTTTTGTACTTTTCTTTGTCGTGTCGCATGCAAAATTGTGAACGTTTTAGCATGGACAATATTCTGATGGGTTCTCTTCCTTTTTTTTTGCAAATCCTTTCTTTCATATCTGCACATGTGGTAGTGATTTCCAGCACTTAGGCACTTTTAAGCATATTTTTTTGTTAAGAGATATTGTCGCTCCACCGATGGAGCAAACCTCCCTGTCACTCCCCTAGTGGAGCGAAAGGCCAGAAAAGAGATTAAAAAATAAACAAGTATGCCTAAGTTATAAAAGGAAGTCAAAGCAGGGTCAAAGGGGCAAGCGCTCCACTGCTGGGATGAATTCCCCATTCGCTCCACCTAGGGAGTGATCTTCCAAACACAAAAAATGGATAAAAAGGGTCGAAGTACAAAAAGGGTCAAAATGGTCAACGTTGTAGTCACTCCACTAATGGAGCAACACTCTGAAAGGTACACGATCAAAAAAATTTTGCAAAGGAGACAAGTGTTCAAGCTAGAAGCGTCAGTCAAAGGTATCAGGAGGCACAAAAAACAAAGAAAAGGCACTAAAAGTGCACAAAGAGAGTTAATATTTTGGTCAAAGCCCCAGCACTCCACTAGTGGAGAAAATTTCCCAAACACTCCACTAATGGAGTGAGTTTTAAGCAATAGCGTTAAAAGAGGCCAAGTAAAGAAATTCAAAATGGTCAAAAGCCTTGTCGCTCCACTAGTGGAGCGATAGGCCCTGTTGCTCCACTAGTGGAGCAAAGAGGCCAGCAGGTCGTAAGGACAAATGAAGATGGTCAAGTGTTTTGCATGAAAATTCAAAATGGTCAAAGGCACTATCGCTCCACTAGTGGAGCGATAGGCCCTGTTGGTCCACCAGTGGAGCGAAGGGCCAAAAGAGCTTAAAAGGAGGTAAATCTGGCTAAGTTTCCAACAAGGGAGTTAAAGAAGGTCAAAATTGTAGGTGCTTCACTTATGGAGCGAAAGCCTCTATAGCTCCACCCAGGGAGCGATAGGCTTGACAAAAGTTTTTCTAAGTCATGCAAGTACCAGTCGCTCCACCCAGGGAGCGACACCCAAGGCAGAAACGGGAAAAGTTTCTAAGGCATACAAAACTTTGTTGCTCAAATTATAGAGCAAAGTTCCTAGAAGCTCCCAAACGTAGTGCAAACTGCCCAAAACTGCCATGGAGATGCCTTGAGCTGTCAGGAACTGCTATAAATAAACCATTGACCAGTTGAACCAACCCCAAGTTGCACTTTGCATCGTATGATCATCGTTATTTTCAGAACCTTTTTCCTTCAATGCTAAGTTATCAATAAGGCCAAATTGATTGTTTTAAAGTCATTGCCGAAACCTTCTGTCTTCAATGCTGAGTTATCTGTAAGGCCGAATTGACTGTTTCAAGTCATTTTCGGAACCTAATCTGCCTGTCCCCATCACGGGAGTGGTTGGGCATTAATATTTTAATTCTTCTATAAATGCTAGTGTTTTCTCTATAATCAGGTATGGACAATATCTACTAGAAAAGAAGTTGTATATTTGAAATTTGCTTCCAAAATATAGGCTTATGGCTCTGACCTTTGATTTTCTATCTGTGTATGACTTTTATTTTGTAATTTCTATTAAATTTAGTCTCTCTATCACATAGTTTAATTCTATTTTCTGGATTTCATTGTTAATAGAGGATTAATCCATAGAATACTTGTTGGAGTTTATGTAGTTCAAAAAAATTAATGTTGGTTTTTGTTAAAGGTCTATTATTTTTATTGTTGTTGGTTCAAGTGTTAGGCTATGTATCGTGCTTCCTATCCATCACCTTGTATTTCAAGCTTTTGGCCTTTTCCTTTTCCATTCAGTCATTTAATATCTTTCGAGCATCTTCCTAACCCTTATCTCCCAAAATCCCATTTTTACTTTCAAAACCAGCCCTATTCGAGATTGTCATAGAGGACATTCCTTTTCTTCGAACATTCAAAGCTTGGCATTGGGTCTAGGGCATTGTAGACTTATAAAGTCTATAACTAGACCGATCTGATCACCAAAATTTTTTGGCATGCCCGGTGGGACGTAGTCGTTCCATTGCAAAAATAGTATTAAGAAGTGATGTTCATATTATTGCTATCAAATCTGAACATCTAGTGACTCTGTTGAACTCAGATACTTCCAAGTCTCGAATACCAATCTAAAATATCATGCCTTCATGCGTACAATATGGAGAACAAAAAATGCAAAATAATAAATCGAGTTCTACGAGCTTGACATTGACGCTATGGGAGAACATCCTAGGGTGGTCAGGCCGAATATCTCGCTATACAGGACATCTTCATAGGAAGTTGTCATTGCTACATAGAATCCAACTTCCAATAGCACAACGACTAGCTTGCCTCCCAATCCACCGAATTCCTTGGATCATCAGTATACTTTGGATCCACCGAACGTTCAACCAGGTGCTCTGAGTACTCTGATTATTCTGGCTCAGCAAGTTCTATCGACTCCATCGCTCCATACAAATTTTCCACCCCACATGGCACAGTAAGCTCCCCCCAGGTTTTTCCCAGCCTAGAATTATATGGGATCACTTGCCCTGCAAGCTCAACACTAAGTACTTGCTACAGTGTTGAAAGCTCTACCTACGTACAACGGTATGGGAAAGATGACACATGAGCATATCCAATACGTTGTGAGACTAGCAACAATTCATAATATCACTGAATAATATGTTATGGTGAAGTTTTTGGTGCTTTCGTTAAGAGGTAAGCTCCTCTACTAGTACCGATTTCTCCTGATTGGTACCATCACTTCATGGGATCAACTGGAAGAATAATTAATTATGGGCTTCAATGAATAAGTTGACCCCTTATCTTTGTTACACCAGTTCACTACTATCCAAAGGCACGCTTAAGATGAGATAGCCATCTTCAATGTCAGGTTCACCCAAACCTGGCAGAGAATCAATCCTGACCTTCGGCCCACCCCGAAGAAGGTAGTATTTTATTACCTAAGGGCTTTTCATTCAGATATAAGCATGAGCATCCGACATGCTAATATCAACACATTCCCTAACTTGTAAAAGCAAGCACATAAGGTGAAATCTGACCTAATAGCTATTAGGAAGTTACCTCCCAAGGTGATGACTTTGATTTACCTAGACTTCCCATAAAATATGTACCCGAGCGCATATGCTCCGCCTACATCCTAGATGTATCCTAGCCAACCGTGGAATACAACCCCTTAATATCAAGCAGTACCCACTTCGCTATTCCAAGTACCCATTTCACCATATCAAGCACCTGTCATCCCTTAAATCCTGACTCCTACCCAATATCTGACATTACCTACGTCCTTGGCCCCATTGCCATTATCTGCAAGCCAAGCAGTCGCTAATCAAGCAAATGTAAAGGAAGCACAGGCCAAAGAGCTATAAGAGGTGAAGGCGTACATGAATACAATAGTGAATTAGATGAGCATTATGAGGAGGAGGTAGGATGACCAAGGCTTTCAATAGAGGAGGTTCCCTCCTCCCCTGATCATGAGAGAACAAGCATCTATCGGTGCTCATAAGCCTCCTAAAATAAATACAACTGTGATGAGCAATGAAGACACCAACATTTTGGACCCATAGTATTGGTGTACCACATGCAATATTCTGTACAGTGAAGAAACCTACATGGTACACCTCAATTACGTTCAGACACTGGCTGGTGGTACTTATGAGCAAGTCAATATGATCAAGGAAGCTAGTCATAATTTTATGATGTCATCTACCAAGCAAGTCTCGATCCTCACCAAAGTTGGGAGGAAGCCTATTGAGGCAGATCTGGCTCATATGGAGCCATTGAAAGTACCAGTGCCATCCAAGCCATGGAGCCAAAATATCTAGCCTCCAGTAAAAGCTCCAAATTTAGCGATGACCTTGGAGTAGTCTGACTTGCTGAAGGACTACCTGTCACCTCGTGCTAGAGAAAAAGTACTCCAGTCTAAAGCTCCAACTTCTCAATCCTAGGCTGAGACACAAGACCAGGCTAGGGAGAAACTCAAATACCCCTTGTTGACCAAGCATCGGTGGGTAGACGCCACATAACATTACCAAAAAAGGTATGAATCTACAAAGGGATCAGAAGAACTAAGCACTTCGATGTATAGCATAGTCGAAGAAATGAAGAAGGCCTCAGCCAAGGTAAGCCTTTATGACACTCTCCAACTCCTGGGTCAAGTCGACCTTTTACAAGAGTCTCTCAATTCAATTAAGTATAAGGAGAGTAAGCTAATGTAGATAGTGTTTGAATAACCATTGACAACTTCGGCCACAGGTAAGAATCAACCCTCACCATTCTACCTTTCCCTTCAAATGGAAGGATGGATCGTGCATAACTGCATGATCTATTATGGCACCACGACAACTGTCATGCCCAAATCAATGTGTGAGATCATGGGCATGGAGTATACCTAGAGCAATCCTAGAGTGTTGTAGCTAGATGGTACTCCCGTAAAGACAGTAGGAGTCATTAAGGATGTTCCCATCTAACTCCACAAGATGTCGTAGGTCACGATCATCCAAGAGATCATGGTGGTCGACTTAGAGCCATACTTTAGTATGTGCCTCTCATAAGAATTCATAGCTAATTTGGGAGGCTATCTCTTCCTTGAGTACTCACACTTGGATATTCCATTCAAGGAGAACAAATTTAAGCTCTTCAATGAGAAGCCTACCACTTTTCATGTTGAAAAACTTGAAGATGAGAAGAATGGCTTAGTCTCTGTAAACCTGATGATAGAAGAAATGCAAACAGTGGACCTGATGGAAGAATATCTTGGTGAACTCCAAGTCGAAGATAAGTTCTCCATGACTGATTTCAATGTTGTCATCAGGACCTATTTGGGGTGTTATTCACTAACAAAGACTAAAAATGCTGATACGAAGACCCCTAAAGAAGAGCCCCTGATACCCGACCAGCTATGAAAGTTGTACTTCGATGGTATGTAATGCAAGAACGATGCAAGAGCTGGCATTGCACTCATCTCTCCATCAGGAAAATAGAAGACTTATTTGTATAGGTTGTCATGGAGCTGTACAAATAATGTAGCAAAGTATGAAGCTTTGTGCCTTGGACTTAAGAAAGCCAAAAAAACTTGGTATTAAGCAGTTGTAGATATTAAGTGATTCTGAATTAATCTGCAACCAGGTTACCAGCAAGTGCATCTCCAAGTAGCACTATTTGAAGGAGTACCACAATAAAGTGTGGGGTTTGCTCGAATCCTTCACTACATTGAACATCAAGTCCATTTCATGAGATAGAAACAAGCTTGCAGATATATTAGCCTCCATCGGTGCCTGGTTTTCACTAGTAGAAGATATGATGCATAAGCCAAAGATGGTGAGGTTGATCTACAGGCCTTCTGTTCTTGATAAAAAACTCCATTGGTAGGTGTTCAACAATGACGAGCAGCTCATCAATTTTTTGGTGAATGAAGCATCCTCCATTGAATAGCGGACTCTAATTGAAGAAGACCATGAGGGATTTATTTAGCTAAACAATAACCACATCCCAAAGGGTTTGATCATGCTGGAGAGTATTTTCAATTGAAATGACAAGTCCAACGGACACAAGATCAAAGTGGACCAGAAAGAGTTTGTGGACCTAGAATTAGAGTCAGGAATAGTTATCAATTTTGGGGCCAATTGCATAGCCTAAGAGCTTCAACAAATTCATGACTTGTGCAAGAAATACCTCGACATCATCGCTTGGTGCTACCAAGATCTAAGGGGGTATGATAAGAACATCATCCAACACACCATCAAGCTAGAAGAAGGGATCAAACCCTTCATGCAGAAGCAGTGGCCCATCAACCCAAAAATTGAAATTTTGATGAGGGCTAAGCTTCTAAAGATGCTTGAATCAAATATCATATACCTATTGGAGCCAAATTTGACTCAACTTTGAAACCCCCAAATTTAAATTTTTGTTTTCAATAAAAATCATTAATAATGCTAGTTATTTCTTAGTCTAACCTTGGATTTTAATAATGTATGCCTCATTTTATTAATCGAGTATCTCAAAGTGGTTAGGGCAAGGTTCTCTTAATTAAATATCTAAAGCTGAAATCCAACATTCAATTAAAAAAGTTTCCTTGAGCCTAAACCGACCAATAAAATCCTTAAATCCTAAGTTGGTTAATTATTCATCATGGTCTAAAAACCCAAAAGGCTTAAGTCCAAAGTGCCAAAACTTAATTAAGGCTTGAGGGTATGCATCCCTTTTCTATTAAAAATTGAGCACCTTAGATTTAATCCAAATGTTGTGTGTGATCCATGTCTAATCAGACGACGACGCATTAATAGAATCAACCAAGAGATAAATCGAATAAGTCAAAAGGTCAATAAGGTTATAACCTAAGATTCTTCTTAATTAAAATTGAGCAAGTTTCCTTTGATCGAACGGCAGTGCTTGCATGAATCCAAATTTGACGGCTGCGCACTCTCCAAAGAATCAAATTTTTAAATCAATTCAGCATGGGTAAAATAGTCAATTAAACATCAAGCAAGTCCTACAGATCGGATGATCACGCCCAAGTGTCATTTTTATCAATGGTTGCACTTGTCTCTTTTGAATCACACATTAAAATCAATATTAAAAGTATGCACCCCACTGGATTAATTTTTGAGCAGATTTAAAATATCAAACGACAGCGCTCGATAGATATTTGATCTAACGGTGGCATGTTCATGGAAGATGCTTTAAAAAGTTTTAAAACTTGAAATATAATTAAGCAGGTTAAAACAAATTAACGAGGGTCTAAGCACATTGGATAATCACCCCCATTTCGGCTTAATCATGATTAAAACCATGCGTCCTTTGGTAACTAACTTGCAAGTTGATTAAAATCTACGGTCGCACCTTCACCATGGTAAGATCTAACGGTGATCGCAAGGAAAGGTAAATGTGTAATATGCTACCTAGGTTTAAATCGAGTTATTAAGATAAAAAAATCACGGGGTTAACATTGGATAATCATGATTAGATGAAGATTAATATACCACGTTATTAGAAAATTAAATCAATGAAAGTATGGTCTCTAACCTTTAAATAATGTCTTATGAATTATTACCAAACCAAAGGTTTTCGACAATACAAGCATGATTAACCCAATCAGACGTAGGAAGACTAACTATTGTGCAGGTCCTAGGACATCAACGAATGCGCTTCATCTCAAATCAATCCAACGACAGTGCACGATCCAAAGAGTTAAGTGATGAATCAACTATCGAGATCTAACGGCATCACTTCATTGAGATAAAAGAAATCCAACGATCGTGCATGATTCAAAGTAAAGACAAAAAATACAAAGGGTTTAACGAACAAGCATCTTCAACGAATCAAACGAATGCGCTCACCTACACTCAGATTCAATGATAGCGCTTGATCCAAAGGTAAATTGAAGGTAAGTTTAAAGAAAATGTTTGTTTAATTAAAAGTTTTAAATGCATTTAACAATACTATGAACCCATTATTAATCCCCATCCTTATTGGTCAAAATCTAAAAAGGGGTTCAGAGCATTTTTCTTTCGATTAATTAACTTATAGGTTATAAAATAATCAAAGCAATAATTGAATAGAGACAGATCGAACAACTATACTCGATCAAACGTCCAGTCAAATAAATATGAAAATATCAGTCAAATAAAATCACCATTGATCAACCTCTTCAGAGTTTTGGAAACTAACACTCTTGTAGGTTTAAATAATATCATAAGCAACCATGATGGAACCTGTCAAGTTCACGAACCAGAAAAATCAGCGAAATCATCGGTAAGAAATATCTGATAGACTAAGCTCCTAAAGAAGAACCATCACCTCGTAGAAATGCCCTCAACACATATCGATGTAGAGATTAAAGAAGTGACTTGTTCATAGTAAGGTATGTCGAAAGACGTAATTAAGATCAATAACCAAATATGAAGTCAAGACAATACGCATAAATGCCATGAATCCAGAAGGATACCCAAGGAAGGAAAGATTCAAGAAAATCAGAGTAAATACCCTGGACAGTACCTTGGTAAAGACAAAGCAGACCAAACAAAATACAAATCCTGACGCTCAAGCCTGCAACCAAATCACATATATCTCATGAGAATAATAGTGTACCACAAAAATAAAACTATAAATCATAGTCACAGCTTATAAATAATAGACAGTAAGGGAGATCTAAAACGCATTGGCAAAGTGAAACTATGGAGTACAAATAATATAAATATGTTCAGTTTTTATTCTACAAATACTTAATATGACGAAAGCGCATGAAGAAAAATGTATGGTTTTGACTTACAGAAAGCCATTCAATCCGTACTTCGACGGAATATAGTTACAAGCAAGACACTCCGACGAAGTATAGTTATGGAAGCGGCTTATAAATACTTCCAAATCTTGTTTATCATTCCCATATTCTTCCTACTTACCATCGCCTCCCTCCTTCTAGGCTTTCTTCTTTAACCATCCCCAATTTTTTCCCCACATCATGCCATCTCACCACCTTCCATTGTGTTGAACCACCCCCTTTCCACTTTTCTCCCTTCACTCTATCTCATGATCAGTGTAAATCCATCTGTTTGCCACTGGCACGCCACCCCTTGTCTTCACCATCACATTGGGTCCCCCTCCCTTCCTCATCTAGAATTCATGATGGCGTCCTGGTCAATCCTTAACAACAGATCATAGTGGCCAGGACAAGCAGAACAAAAAGGAAAAACATAATGTTGAATCCTTAGTTTCTAGGGACAACCGAAGAGAGCAAAAAAGCCAAATTAAAATAGTGAAGAGCTCCCTTCAGTCCAGAGAAGAATCTCAACAGTCATTTCAGACTCGCACTAGCTGGACAGCATATAGAACAGGTTCAATCAAATGTTGATAAGTGTAAGGTCATAAATCAACCAAAAATAACATAATCAAGAACTAGAGGCTATAAGAAGAGGCAATTGTGGACAGATTTCGCATCAAGCAATTAGAGAATAGCATTTTTGCTAAGAGGTATACTCGAGTGCCTTGTTAGTTATGATGTTGTATCCCCTTCTGTGTCTATTTTCCTTCTCATTCTTATTCTTCCCTTTGTTGTGTAGGATTGTAATAGGAAAGTGCTCAAGAAGCTGAGATTATTTCTTGTCCTATTGAGCTTGAGATTCAAAGATTCTGCTATTACCATATTGGAACAAGTGGAGTAGGAGAGACCTGTTACATTATTTGAACAGGATCTTTTCATTGTATTGATATCTTTTTTTTTAAACAGAGTTAAAAGGCATCCCGCCCACTCTGCATGTAAAAATTCTTGAAATCAATACAATTTTGAGTTTCATTTTTATTATATCTTTGTCTCAATACTGTGTGTCACTGTATAATGGGTTACATTATTTGAATGCATTGTATATGTTTCTCTCATTAGTTAAATCAAGGTTTTATTACAATATTCGAATGAAGCTTTGAACGCCAATTTTCTTTTCCCCATTCTCTTTTTTCATAATTAAAAATTGTTGTTAAATTGCTATAACAGCCCAATGAATCTAGGCACCGGTCTACATAAGGCATAACAGTTGGTTTTTTTCATGCTTGGTCATTTTAAAAAGAATACTTATAGCTTAATATAAATTTGGAGTGTGTAATTAGAAGTTCAATCAAAGAATTACCGTTGGGGTTTCCTTACCCATTCTGCAGTCTTCTTTAGCAATATTTGTGTTTAGCAGAACATGAGGCAGGTCGACCAAGGTCTGTAATAGCTCGTTGGTTTCAAAAGGATTCTTGTAGCATGACAATCGAAATCCTATGGATGCAAGAATCGATTTCAACAGTTTTTTGGCACTATTTTCGAGGAGAACTCTTACGTTCTAAGCCTGGATTTCATGACATATATCAATCAACAAGCAGCCAAATTAAAATAAATAACTTGTATTTTAATTTCTATGACTTCTAGCATTCTTTATTTTTGCCCGTAGTTTTTAATCGTGAGTTTTTTGCGTCCCTGTATTTTCTTGAATTTCCACTTCTTTATTTTCTTGAAAATTATTTTTCTTGATGTTCTTGAATTTTCCCAAGAACCAACTTCTGTGAGGATGAGTGGTAATATCAAGCATTCTTGGTAAAAGTGCACATTATTCTTTCTACACCCCGGTGTTGGTGACTCTGCTGGACAAACCCAGAAGAAAATAAAAAATGAGAGAATAGAACGTGTTGGCTAACACCATGAGAAATGGTAAGGAGCTATTTCCAGAACTTGAGAATCCAAAGGTATTTATACATACCCAGAAAACTCCACTTTTTAAGAGTACTATTTATAACATTAGATTAAATTCTAGTGGTAAAAGGTACGTGAAGAAAATTTAGAATACTATTACTGCTGATATTACTGTAGATGAACGTTTAAAATCAGTAGTAGAAGATATATGTGATTATTCTCATAATAATAATTCAAAGGTAGATAATCCATCAGTTTACATTCAAGCTGCCCAAACCTCGTAGGTACTACAAATGTGAAATTAAATACTACAGTAGTAATGGCTCAGGTTAATGTTCATTTATGGAGACCTAACAGATATAGACCTTTTGCATTACCAATAAATTTAAATGCCTTACCCAGTAAAGCTCACAAATACCTCCCTAAATTTTTAGGAAATAATGCAGTAACTGGAGAGGATCATATCAAAATTTTCTTATATGCAATGGATAATTTGGAATTTGAACATGAAGATGTAGTATTACGACTGTTTCTACAGACTTTAGAAAAATATGCCAGAGAATGGTTTAATTCCCTTCCTAACAATGATATCCCAGACTTCACCAAAATGGAAGAGGTGTTCCTAAAGAAGTATGGTGAAAGGAAAAATGAACAATCATTATTAACTGAGCTAGCCACTATGAAGAAGAAATAAAATGAGGTTGTTAGTGATTTTAACAGAAGATTTTAAAAAACAAGAAACAAAATCCCTGCCAATCTTAGGGCTAGTGATATTCAGTCTATTTATTTTTATAAGAATGCTTTTCAAGGAGAGTTTAACTATGAATTAAGGCAAGAACAAGCCACTACCATTGATGGTTGTATGGAAAAATCAATGGATATAGAAATAAATATGCTTGATAGTGGTAATATGAAGCCTTATTCTTTAGAGGTTAACATGCCTGAGAGAAAACCTAAGAGAGTGGATTTTGATATACAAATAAGAACTGAAATTAATCCTGTGGAGAAGTTGACTAGTCAGATGACAGAAATGTTCAACAACATGAGTAACAGGTTAGCAAGAATTAAAATAAATGGAAATAACGGTGAATCTTCATAGACAGAGCGACCACATATTGACAACCGTCCCCCCTTTAAGAAAAATTACAATAAGAATTGGGGAAACAACAATGGTTTTAAATAAGGGAATAGGAATAGGGGTAATGGGAATAATAATTGCAAAAATAGAGATTTTGACAGGGATCAGAACAATGTCCCTAACCCAATGCCATATGCCAATATAGCTGAAGGTTTTCCTTATTTTTGCTCTACTTGTGATGCACCCCATAACCCTGATGCATGTGGAATACACCTAAGTGATCAGCGTAATGTAGATATGCATGCAAAATAAGAAGAGGATATAATAATCAATGCATGTTGGTCTATTGAATATGAATCCAGAGAAAGGTTGTTTGAAGAAGACTTGGATAAATATGCTTCAAATCATCATCCTCAGATCTTGGTAACTGAAGGAACTAAAATATTGCAGAAATCACATGAGTCAAGCTATGATAATATGAAGCAAGGGAAATTGATCCCCACTGTTGAAGAGGTTGAAGAATTAGAGGCAACCCATGTTTTAAATTTAAGGAATAGAACAGTCCCTAAAAGAATAGATAAATTATCTACAAATGAAACAAGAAGATAAACTTTCACCAATAAAAATATCAGTAAAGAGAAAATTGATAGGAACCCTAACAAGATTACTCTTGATGTAATAGAATCAATGGAAGAAGTTACCAAAGAATAAAGTAATAAACCATTGGATATAAAGAAGATAAAATTTGATGTTGGGTCAGAACTCAATAAGCAAAAATTTAATATCACATTTGGTGAACTTATGAATGTTTGAACATACAGAGAAAAAGTATGCAAAGCTTTTGGATTAGTAGAGCAAAAAGAAGACCCTACTTGTCATGCTGCTAGACAAAATAAACATGATACAAGATCACCATCTTCTGTCAGACCCTTCTATGTGTCGTTAAGATATGATTTAGATGAAGGGGAAATATATGTGATTCACATTTGCATGCTCGACAGTGGAGCTTCACATAATATCATGCCTAAGCTAATAGCTGAAAAAATGGGATTAATTTGTACTAGATATTCTGCTCCTATTTTTGTAATGGACAGTAGACAAATTCCCTATGTAGGGGTGATAACTGGATTATTAGTTTACCTAGACCAACACCTCAAAATGGGCATTTTCATGGACGTAGCAGTAGTTGATGTTGACCCATTCTTCTCATTTTTACTCAATAGGCATTGGGAAAAACAACTAGGGGGGTCAATACAACTAGACTAGTCTTATGCTACCATACCCATATCGGATAAGGAGAATATAATTTTGGGAAAGGAACCATTCAATAAAAATTCCATAGAGTTAATTCAAACATATGAAACCATGATTAACTTAGTTAACTCTATGGAAGAAAAAGGGATGGAAGTCTATTCAATATGGCACAATCCATTCCTGGTGGAAGTACCAGATGCAAAGAACATGGATCCAGAAGATATGAGAATAACTGATGCTAAATCAGACCAAGTATTAACCCAAGAAATGTGGACCATGTCATTTTATGGGACTAAATCACAATCTGGAGTAGGTGCAGGTGTAAATTTGACTGATATTAAAGGAAACTACCTTAGTATCCCTTATAGATTGCAATTTTCTTGCACAAACAATGTAGCTGAGTACGAAGCTTTACTATTAGGGCTAAGGAAATCAAAATAGTTAGGTATTAACTACTTAACTATAACAGGGGATGTAGAACTTATTATACTACAAATCAAAGGTAAATATCAGACCAAACATCCTAGACTTAAGCAATATAGAAATGCAGTACTAGAAGAAATCAATAAATTTTTGGCTTTCAATATTTCACATATTCCTAGAGAACAAAATCATGTTGCAGATATTTTAGCTGTAAATACCTCAGGTCTAGATCACCCAAAGATAACTACAGAATATATGAATAGATTTCCAACTATTTCAGTCTATAAATATTTTGTGCCAGATAACATAGTATATCTACAGATATTTCAATATGATATAGATATTAAGGATTTTATGACTTTACAAAATCAGTATGCAGATGTAATCTATGATGAAAATGATGAAGAAAAATTAAAAAATCAAATAGGAGAGCCAGTAGAAGTAATCCAGTTGAAAACTAATAGAATACCCAAAGGATTAGTTTCTCTAGAGAGCCTATTCGATGATTTTGACAAAGCCTATAAACCTTTACAAAGAGAAGTGATATCTAAGGATATTAATATTGGCTCAATGAAAGAACGCAAGATAGTGAAAGTAGACATGGCTTTACCTGCTAAAGAAAAGGCTGGATATATCAATTTCTTGAAAAAGAACAAAGAACATTTTTCTTGGACTTATGAAGACCTCAAAACCTTCAAGATAGATGTAATGACTCACATAATACCTTTGAAGGAAGATTCCAAACCATTCAGACAGAAACAAAGGAAATACAATCCAACTCTGCACCCAATAATACAAAAAGAGGTACAAAAATTTTTGGACTCCAAGATAATAAGAAAAGTAAGATTTTCCTCCTGGATATCCAACTTAGTACCAGTTATGAAAAAGAATGGGGACATTAGACTCTGTGTAAATTTTAGAAATTTAAACAAGAGCTCACTAAAATATAATTACCCATTGCCTAACATGGAATAACTGCTGCAAGCAGTAGTAGGTTCAACTAGATTGTCCCTGTTAGATGGATTTTTAGGGTACAATCAAATTCTGATAAATCCAGGAAGACGAGACACAAGGCAACATTCACCACACCCTGGGGTACATTTGAATATTTAAGAATACATTTTGGATTGATGAATGCAAGTGCTACTTTCCAGAGAGCGATGGACTTTGCTTTCAAAGGATTAATGTTCAAAATTGTAGTAGTTTACTTAGATGATATCACAATATTTTCTAAAAACCCAGAAGATCATCTAGAACATTTGACTATAGCTTTTTCTCGATGCAAGGAATTTGGAATCTCTCTAAATCCAAAAAAATACATATTTGGAACTACACAAGGAAAATTGTTGGGGGTCATATAGTTTCAGAAAAGGGGATAAGCATTGATCCAAAAAGGATAGAAGTCATTTCTAAAATTCTCCCACCCAAGAACCTAAAAAGAGTAAGTTCATTCTTTGGCAAAATAAATTTTTTTAGAAAATTTATCCTAAATTTTATCAAAAAATTTATCCCAAATTTTGCAGAAATGACCAAACCCATAAATGATATGGTGAAGAAAATTGGAGAAATAAAATGGACAATAGAAAATTTGGAAACATTTAATAAGATCAAAGAAGCCATATCAACCACTCCAGCTTTAAGTTGCCCTGATTATGCAAAAGATTTTAATATCTATTCATATGCGTCTAAACACTCTATTGCTACAGTTATTTCACAGAAAGATAATGAAAATAATGAAATGCCGATAGCCTTTATGAGCTCAGGACTAAAAGGAGCACATCTTAAATACACCCTACTGGAAAAACATGCCTATGCAGTCATCCAATATTTAGAACACTTCAAAGGTATATTTGGCTCAAACAAATTTTATTGTTGTATTCCTTTTATAGCAATAAAAGATATCTTTTCTCAATCAGAGCCATTAGGAAGACCAACAAGATGGATGATAAAACTTTTGCAATACGATGTTGAATTCAAAATAGTTAAAACAGTCAAAGGGTAAGGTTTAGCTAAATTGTTGGCTAACAAAGAAGAAGAAGGATTTGAAAATATTCTCACCATAGATCAGACATATGATGACAAATAATAAAAAATGAAGAATGTAAATGGTATGAAGAAATTTTGTCATACTTACAAATGTTGTCTTTTCCCAAATATATGTCAATAAATAGAATGAGGTCAGTCAAACTTCAAGCTCAGAGTATTATATAAAAAATGAAGTATTATATTGGAAACATCCTGATGGAGTATTATTAGTCTGTTTGTATGAAAGAGAAGTCCCATAAATAATTAATGAATTTCATAATGGTTTTTGTGGAGGACACTTTGCTCCAAGAGCTACAACTAATAAAATCATGAGAGCAGGATATTATTGGCCATCCATTTTTAAGGATGTATATAAATATGTTAGGAATTATCATAACTGCCAAGTTTTTGCAGGGAAAAAGCACCTACCAGCCATGCCCCTCAAACCAATAATTATTGAAGCACCTTTTTCTCAATGGGGTATTGACCTAATTGGAGATATCAAGCCTAATTCATCTATCCAACATAAGTGGATCATAACTGCAATAGATTACTTCACAAAGTGGGTGGAAGTTGCACCTTTGAGAACATCTACAACTGCTACAGTCATTAGATTCAGAGAAGAAAACATATTGACCAGGTATGGAGTTCCTAAAAATCTTGTAACTGATAATGCTCAATATTTCGTGTCATAATGAAATGGTATAATTTTATGCCGAATATGGAATTGAATTATCTTATTCTGCCAATTATTACCCCCAAGGAAATGGTTTAGCTGAGTCATCAAATAAAAATGTAATAACAAGAATAAAAAGGTCATTAGGCAAAAACAAAAGGGGATGGGACAATGAACTTAAATTTGCTTTATGGGATGATAGGTTGTCTATTAAAAGAAATACAGGAAGAACCCCCTATGAGATGGTTTATGGAGAAAAATCCCTACTACCCCCAAAAATGGAAAAAAATGGCACTTTCTCTTTTATTGCAAGATCATGAAAACCCTTATCCCATTCAGATAAGGCTTGACCAAATTGTCTTGTTAGAAGAACAAAGAAAAGAGACCCTTAATATAATTATGGAAAAAACCCAGAAAACTATAAAATTGTTTAATAAGAAATCCAAGGGTACTCATTTTTCTCAAGGAGATATAGTCATCTATTGGGATCCTAAAAATGATAAGCATGGTGAAAAGGGTAATTTTAAACCTAAATGGATTGGCCCATACCAAATTGCTTATGTTATCAGTCAGAATACTTACAAGCTACAGACTTTGTAGAGAGAAATAATGGATATCCCTATTAATAGCCAACACCTCAAAATGTACAATCCCTATTGAAGGTGTACTTTACCATAAATATTTATAGGTGACTTCAAAGGTCCGAAGAACTGAGTTATCTTTGAAAGGGTAGTTGAGCCAAAAATCATTACACATATTTCATATCCAGAAACTAATCCTCAACTCAGGCATACTTATTGCACAATTTGCTTATATATCCAAACACTTATCTCACGAGAAATAAAAATCAAAAATAAAGTAAAACTGAGTCATTACCTGAGATATCTTGGAAAACATCTACCAGAGCTATAGACGCTTGACTGACAGTAGGGTAAAACCAAGATGGGATTAGAAGCAACTCCACCGAGGCTATAAATGCCTGACTGGCAGTGGAGCCCTACGAAATGGTAATAAATTTTAAAGAGTGAAATCACATATTAGGCTTGGCTATTTTTCTCAGATATGGTAAAGTTATGAAAGATTTAGAAATCCAAAAAATAATGCACAAACACACACATGAGCAAAAATATGATGAAACAAACGGCTGTGACAAAATCTGTGTAATCATATCTTATGACTTAGCTAAAACAAGCATTACAATATTTCAAAATAAAACTCATTGATTTCTAAAATTTCTAACCTTTGTTTCCAAATTGAATGAAAAGGGATCTACAGTTTTCCATACTCTATTGTCTTTGATATCATGTTGTTCTTAGAGATTTTCAGTATATAAAAAAAAAAAATTGTTATACATTTCAAGCTTTACTTAGTAGTCAAAAGATGTTAATTTGTTGTTCAAAATTTTGCAAATAAACCAGGATATTCTGTGGTTCTCAAGTGCTTCATGTTTTCAACACCTTGTCCCAGTCAGAGCCTATGTTGGAGCCAAATTTGACTCAACTTTGAAACCCCCAAATTTAAATTTTTGGTTTCAATCAAAATCATTAATAATGCTAGTTATTTCTTAGTCTAACCTTGGATTTTAATAATGTATGCCTCATTTTATTAATCGAGTATCTCAAAGTGGTTAGGGCAAGGTTCTCTTAATTAAATCTCTAAAGCCGAAATCCAACATTCAATTAAAAAAGTTCCCTTGAGCCTAAACCGACCAATAAAATCCTTAAATCCTAAGTTGGTTAATTATTCATCATGGTCTAAAAACCCAAAAGGCTTAAGTCCAAAGTGCCAAAACTTAATTAAGGCTTGAGGGTATGCACCCATTTTTTGTTAAAAATCGAGCACCTTAGATTTAATCCAAAGGCCGCGTGCGATCCATGTCTAATCAGACGACGACGCATTAATAGAATCAACCAAGAGATAAATCGAATAAGTCAAAAGGTCAATAAGGTTATAACCTAAGATTCTTCTTAATTAAAATTGAGCAAGTTCCCTTTGATCAAACGACAGCACTTGCACCAAGCCAAATATGATGGTTGCACGCTCTCCAAAGAATCAAAGTTTTAAATCAATTCAGCATGGGTCAAATAGTCGATTAAACATCGAGCAAGTCCGACAGGTCAGACGATCGTGCCCAAGCATAATTTTGATCAACGGTTGTGCTTGTCTCTTTTGAATCACACATTAAAATCAATATTAAAAGTATGTGCCCCCCTGGATTAATCGTCGAGCAGATTTAAAAGATCAAATGACAGTGCTCGATCGAGATCTGATCTAATGGTGGTGCGTTCACAGAAGATGCTTTAAAAAGTTTTAAACCTCGAAAGATTAATTAAGCAGGTTAAAACAAATTAACGAGGGTCTAAGCACATTGGATAATCACCCCCCTTTCAGTTTAATCATGATTAAAACCATGTGTCCTTTGGTAACTAACTTTCAAGGTGATTAAAATATATGGTCGCGCCTTCACCATGGTAAGATCTAACGGCGAGCGCAAGGAAAGGTAAATGTGTAATATGCTATCTAGGTTTAAATCAAGTTATTAAGATAAAAAAATCATGGGGTTAACATTAGATAATCATGATTATATGAAGATTAATATACCACGTTATTAGAAAATTAAATCAATGAAAGTATGGTCTCTAACCTTTAAATAATGTCTTATGAATTATTACCAAACCAAAGGTTTTTGACAATACAAGCATGATTAACCCAATCATACATAGGAAGACTAATTATTGTGCAGGTCCTGAGACATCAACGAATGAGCTTCATCTCAAATCAATCCGACAATAGCGCATGAGCCAAAGAGTTAAGCGATGAATCAACTATTGAGATCTAATGGCAGCACTTCATTGAGATAAAAGAAATCCAACGATCGCGCATGAGTCAGAGTAAAGACAAAAAAAATACAAAGGGTTTAATGAACAAGCATCTTCGATGAATCAAACGAATGCACTCACCTACACTTAGATCCGACGATAGCGCTCGATCCAAAGGTAAACCAAAGGTAAGTTTAAAGAAAATGCTTGTTTAATTAAAATTTTTAAACGCATTTAACAATACTGTGAACCCATTATTAATCCCCATCCTTATTGGTCAAAATTTAAAAATGGGTTTAGAGCATGTTTCTTTCGATTAATTAACTTACAAGTTATAAAAGAACCAAAGCAACAATTGAATAGAGACAGATCGAACAACTATACTCGGTCAAACCTCCAGTCCAATAAATATGAAAATATCAGTAAGAATAAAATCACCATTGATCAACCTCTTCAAATTTTTGGAAACTAACACTCTTGCAGGTTTAAAGAATATTAGAAGCAGCCATGATGGAACCTGTCAAGTTCACAAACCAGCAAAATCAGCGAAATCATCCTTAAGAAAGATCCGACAGACTAAGCTCTTAAAGAAGAACCATCGCCTCGTAGAAACATCCTCAACATATATTGAGATAGATATTAAAGAAGTGACTTATTCATAGCAAAGTATGCTGAAAGATGTAATGAAGATCAATGACCAAAGATGAAGTCAAGACAATACGCATAAACATCATAAATCCAGAAGGATACCCAAGGAAGAAAATATTCAAGCAAATCATAATAAATCCCCTGGACAGTACCTTGGTAAGGACAGAGCAGACCAAAAAAAATACAAATCATGATGCTCAAGCCTACAACCATATTACGTATATCTCATGGTAATAATAATGTACCACAAAAGGGAGAGCTAAAATGCATCGACAAACAGTCAAAAGGTTTTCTACTTGTTTTAAAGAATTTTTTTAGTTTACCATCATTCCATCATCCAAAAAAATAAATCAAAAGACTTGACTTAAAATAAATAGAATTTGATGGTGGGAGCTGGAGCAGGAACGGGAGAGGGAGCAAGTTCAGACGTAGGTGCAGGATCCACGATAGGCGTAGAATCAAGATCGGGGTCAGGCACGTCGGGACTCGATCCTGGGCTTGCAAGGTCCTCGGTGGGACCAGATAAGGGCTCAGAGGCTGAGCAGACTGGCATCCAGGGCGAGGATGGCATCTTGGACCCGAGGCGTCATCCCAGCCTCGATGCTAGCACAGGCCTAGGGAAAAAGCCTCCAGATCCTAGGTAGGGTTCTACCCTGGGTGGGCCCAAACCCTCCTATCAACAGATCCTGGCTGGCACCAGGGCCCAACCTCGGGCCCTGGGCATAGGGCTTTCCCTCGAGGGCACCCACATTTCCATTCAAGAGGAGGTCTACTCATCCTTTGTCTCTGGATCCTCTACCTCCCTGGTTGGGAAGTTCCTAGGAGGGCGACCGAACATGGAAACCATCCACAGATGGGCGGCTTCCAAATGGAAAGTTTCTAGACATATTCAATTAGTGGCCCTTACCAAGGGATCCTTCATTATCAAACTAAACAATAGCGATGACGCTGAAAAGATTCTGTCTGGCGGGCCCTGGTTCTTGGGTCGCAAAAACCTCTTCCTCAGGTGATATGGAGCTGACTTCCATCCTAGCACCCAAAGTATCAACTTCACCCCGATTTGGGTTTGGCTCCCTGAGCTCCCCCTCCACTTGTGGCACGAATACATTCTAATTCTCATTGCCCAGTAGGTTGGTGAACTGGTGGCCTTCGATCCTGCTACCAAGGAAGGCTCTAAAATGGTCCATGCAAGATTCTACGTCAATGCAAATCTAGAATCTGAACTCCCCTCTTCTGTGTCCATCTCCTCTGGGTCCTTCTTCTGGCACCAAACACTGATTTACAAAAACAAACTTGCTTTATGCCCTATCTATAGCACTCAAGGACACCTTCCCTACCAATGCCCTATATCCAAGAAGTTTGATGCCTCTCTCCCCGCCAAACCCCCTTCCCAACCAGGTCGGGCCCCCTCCCGCGGGCCCCCTCATGATGGCCACAGATCCTAGGCCTGGACAACTAAGGAGGCTCCCCCTTCTATCCCAAAGGATTCCCAAGTGGGCCCTTTCCTGATGGATGGCCTTCCCCAGGTTCCCCCTTCCCTCGTACCCCTCCCTGGTTCCTCTTTCAAGGCCTTGATCCTAGGCTTCCCCCCTCGCCCGCTGTGAATCCCTCCTCGCAGGCCCTTGCTTGCACCCCCTCTTAGCCCTACGAGCCGTCTGGGCTCTCTCCCCCATCGGATCTCACCTTCCTGTCTTCCTCTGCTAGGGTTTCCTCCTCCCCCCTTCTCGATATCCCCCTCTCAACCCCCTCCAACCCCTCCCGACGGCCACTGTCGGCCTCCCCCCCTTTGAGTGTAACTCCAAGAGGTCCGACGAAGAGGTTGAGGGTAGCTCTCCATCTAGGCCCGATGAAATCAGCCCCAAGATGACCCGAAGTAGGACTTTCGCCATAGACTTTGGCAACAAACTCAAGAGAGGTCGCCCCACCCTAGACGATCAATGATCGAGGATCACTGAAGATGACATAGCCAATGGCTCCTAGGCAACCCTCTCTAACGTCGTTGTGAGCTTCTCCAAAGCATATGCCCTACGATCCAAACCCCCTGCTCAGCTCGGGAAGGGGGTCAAGCGACCCCCCAATGGTGTCAAATGAAGCTCATCACCTGGAATGTTAGGGGGCTCAATGGTGTCCCCAAAAAAAGGATCCTCGGCCAACTCTGCAAGGATCACTGCCCATCCTTCCTCCTCCTCTAGGAGACCAAAATAGATGAAGCAGCTGCTCAGAGGGTCACCTAAGCTACTTGGTGCAATTGCGAGTCTTTGTCTACCCTTACGACTGGCATAGCCAGAGGTTTGCTGTGCATGTCGTACCCTTGGTCTTTCGAGGGGAGACTCATATCATCTTCCCCAAGAATAATCAACATTATGGTCCATTGTGTGAATTCAAGGCATTCATGGATCTTGTCTAACGTCTACACTCCCAATAGCCCAACTGAGAAAGTTGCCTTATGGAAGGAAATCAACTCGATGAGGGAAGCCTTTGCCCCCCTTCCTTGGATCCTGGTAGGGGACTTCAATAGCCCCCTTTTCCTTTTTGACAAAAGCGAGGGCTCAGCGGCTCCATCCAAAAGCATGGAAGACTTCGGAGCCTTCACCGACCTCAATGAGCTCATGGATGTCAGCCTAAAAGGAGCCAGGTTCACCTGGTCAAATAGAAGAGCAGCAGCAAGCCATATCCAAGTCATGCTAGACAGAGTATTCCTTTCTAAGGAAGCCATTCCCCTATTTGCTGATGCAACCTTGCTGGCTCTTCCTAAAATTGGGTCTGACCACAGCCTCCTCCTCCTTGAAATCGACCATCCCTCCTCCCTCAAGCTGCCCTTTCGGTTCGAGTCCATGTGGCTGCACCACCCCAACTTCAGGGCTCAGGTTGGTTGCTGGTGGGCTCCCCCAGTCCCTGGATGCCCTACCGAGCAAGTCTACCACAAATTGAGACATCTCAAAGAATAGCTCAAGGTATGGAACAGAGAGGTGTTTGGTAACATCTTCGAAAATAAAGCAGCAATCAAGAAAAAACTCGAAGACCTTGAGCTTAGGTTTCAAGAAGGCTCCCAAGACCCGAGGATCAGGGAAGAGGAACTTTCAGCCCTTAGCGAGTGCCACAACATCCTAGCCAGGGAAGAAAAGTTTTGGAGGTAGAAGTCGAGAGCCCTATGGCTCCAAGATGGTGATGCTAATACTAAGTTATTTCACATGTCGACCCTCAGAAATAGGAGCTCTAACAGAATTGTCGAGTTGGTGAGTAGCGATGGCAGAATTATCAAGGACGAAGAAGACATTCAGACTGAATCCATAAACTTCTTCTAGGAGCTCCTTGGCAACAATCCCAACAAGTCCCTAGAAGTGACAGACACCCTGTTGGAGCATATTCCAACTTTAGTCTTGGCCATGGCAAACAAGATGCTCCTACAGCCCCTGTCTGACTCTAAAATCCATGCTGCTACCTTTTCCATGAAGGCCGAGGTGGCCCCGGGCCCGGACGGGTTTCCCCCCATTTCTTCCAATCCTTTTGGGACATCATTGGCCAAGAAGTGTGTGTAGCCATCCGGGACCTCCAGTCCGCCAGCTCCATCCCTAGAGGTATAAACTCCACCTTCATTGCCCTGATCCCCAAGTCTCAGGTAGCCAGATCCCTCTTTGATTTTTGCCCCATCAGCTTGTGCAATGTCTTATACAAAATCCTGACCAAATCCATGGCCTCCCGCCTTAAGGATATCCTTCCCTTGATCATTGTCCCATGCCAGGGGAGCTTGATCAAAGGTAGACTTATCATAGATGGAGTTATCATCATGCACGAGGCCATCCACTCGACCCTCCTATCCAAAAAGGCCTCCTTTCTTCTCAAGCTAGATATGAACAAGGCCTTCGACAGAGTTGACTGGGATTTCCTTTCAAAGGTCCTTCTCAAGTTCGGGTTCCACCCCTCCTGGGTCAGCCTCATCTGAAACTGTGTGTCCTCCCCTTGGTTCTCTATCCTCATCAACGGATCCCTCGTCGGGTTCTTCCCCAGTTCCAGAGGCCTTCACCAAAGTGACCCCTATCCCCAATCCTCTTCATCATCCTGGTTGATGCCCTGGGACGCACCATCTTGAGTGTTGTCTCCCACAGACTTATCTCGGGCATCAGGCCTGCATCGGGCCTACCCCCTATGTCCCATCAGCATTTCGTTGATGACACCATCCTTGCTACTTTAGCTTTGATCCCTCAAGCCAAGACCATCAAGCTCATCTTGACCCTGTATGAGGAGGTGACCGAACAGAAAATCAACCTCCAAAAAAGTAAAATTTTCTTTATCCATACCCCCCTGGCTAGGCAAATCAGAATCGGGTGAATTCTTGGCTGTACCCCTGATTCCCTCCCCTCCTCTTACCTCGAGCTCCCCTTGTTTATAGGAGTATCCTCTAAGACCCTTTGGAGTGGGATTATTGATCAGATCTAGAGGAAGTTGGCTCCCTGGAAAGGCCATCTCCTCTCTCAGGTTGGCAAAGCCACCCTACTGTCGACAGTTCTTCAAAGCATTCCAGTCTACTTCATTTCAGTCTTTAGAATCCCGACATCCATTACAGATCACATCGAGCAAATCTAGAAATGCTTTCTATGGTCGGGCAATGAAGATAAGAAGAGGATTCCCCTAGTTTCTTGACCACTGGTCTACCACCCCAAAGGTGAGGGAGGGATCGAGCTCAAGTGGGTGACCCTCATGAACAAGGCCCTTTTGTCCAAGCACGCCTGGAAGGTGTTCACCAACGCCCCTAATGAATGGGTCAATATCGTGCACAAGAAATACTGCCACCATCACCCCTTCCTTAGCGAATCCTAGCCCAAAGATGGATCAGCCTTCTGGAAATCCTTGATCTCCACTAAAGACATCATTCAAAAGGGGACCAAATGGATCCTCGGGGATGAAACCAAGATCGACTTCTAGGAAGACAGGTGGATCCAAGATGACGCCCTCACTACTAACTGATCGAGAGCCAACTCGCTCACGATGAATCTATAATCACTTTCAACAAATTAGAACAAAATTACAGTCATGGCAACAGTCTGCCGAATAAACTTTTTATTCCCGAAAGATAGCTTCTGTTACAACATCTTTCGCCTGGAAGAAAAATGGCCTAACAGGTCCAGAATGGCTTCTTGCCTTTACGTCTGCAACTCTGTCTCCATAGTTTTCCGACCCCTTCCATGTCTTTGCTTCGCCCTTTTAAAATCGTTGGCGTGACTCTCCGTTTCCCCTTTCTGACCCTTCGTTTCCATTCCCGCGCCTCTTCGGTGTCTTGGCTTTCGAAACGGCTTCCTTTCGACGCTTGGTCTTCGTCTGCTTTCATTGCACCTCTACACTGCTCAGGACCTGTCTACTTGTCAACCCATGATGAGTTGGGATATCCGTTGACTCTTACTCCTACCTCTGCCTTTTCCTTTTGTCCGAGTCGCGAAAACGCGACATGTCGCGATATCGCGACACTTTTGCTTGCCTTGCCTTCCTGCCCCTTGCGAGTCATGAAAATGCGACATGTCACGATATCGCGACACTTTTTGCTTTCTGCCTTCCTACCCTTTGCGAGTCACAAAAATGCGACATGTCGCGATATCACGACACTTTTTGCTTTCTGCCTTTCTACCCTTTGCGAGTCACGAAAACGTGACATGTCACGATATCGCGACACTTTTTCTTGCCTTCCCTTACCTGTTGGTCGTGAAAATGCGACATGTCACGATATCGCGACATCTTTCCTTTCTGCCTCCTCCATGCCTCTCGGGTCACGAAATCATGACATGTCGCGATATCATGACAATTTCTTTCCTTGCTTTCTTTCTGCTCCTTCGGTCACGATTTCGCGACATGTCATGAAATCGTGACATTTTCTCCTCTGGCCCTTCCTGTCTTTCTTCGGTCACGATTTCGTGACATGTCATGAAATCATGACATTTTTGCTCCGTGCCTTCTCTCTCCTTTTTGAGTCATGAAAATGCGACATGTCGTGATATCGCGACATTTTTATTTGTTAAAGAATATCACGATATCATGACATTTTTACTCCGTGCCTTCTCTCTCCTTTTTGAGTCATGAAAATGCGACATGTCGCGATATCGTGACATTTTTACTCCGTGCCTTCTCTCTCCTTTCTGAGTCATGAAAATGTGACATGTCACGATATCGCGACACTTTTCCCTGTCGCGATATCGCGACATCAAGGCACACTTAGAAAAAAATGCAAGATTGCTCTGCTGCCACCGGATGCTCCTGCATCAGACACCCGGGGTGGATTGAGAAGTGTCCTCTACTTCTGGACTGTTGGAGGAAGACCCAGGCGGTCGACCTCTATTTTTGACAACCAAGTTGCATCTTCGATAGGCCTGCCTTTCCACTTGACCAAATATTCTGAATACTATCGGTTCCTGGTACTTCTGCCTTCTCGAGTATCCAGTATTTCCTCTATCTCATCTGTGACTGGCGCAGTCGCTGGAATACTCCACAATTCCGTTCTTGGTGCCTCACTACTAACTCCTTCATGGTATTCTACCAAGTCTGAAATATTAAAAATAGGTGATATATTCAGCTCGCTTGGCAGCTCCACTTCATAGGCATTACCTGAATCTCTTTTACCTATGATCCTGCATGGTCCAAACCTCTTCATCTTCGGTTTGTTGTAGGTTTTGTTAGGAAACCTTTCCTTTCTCAAGTGAACCATGACCTCATCTCCCACTTGGAACTCCTTGAAACGTCTCTTCTGATCTACCTTGGCCTTGTACTGAGTATTCATCTTACTAATATGTTGTTTTACCTCCTCATGCAAACTCTTTAGGTGTTTAGCAAAATCTTCAGCCTCAGCACTACTCTTTTCTCCTTTACCCATCGTTCTCAACTCCGAAGCATTCCTTGGGTTGTTCCCATACACAATCTGGAATGGTGATTTACCAGTACTTCTGTTGATAGAATTGTTGTAAGCAAACTCTGCTTGTGGCAAAATCAAATCCCATCCCTTGGGCTTATCTCCTACCAGACATCTTAGGAGATTACCCAAACTTCTATTCACCACTTCTGTTTGTCCGTCAGTCTACGGGTGGTATGCAGAACTGAACTTCAAATCCGTCTTTAACTGCTTCCACAAAGTCCTCCAGAAATATCCCACAAATTTGGTATCTCTGTCAGATACGATACTCTTGGGTAGACCATGAAGGCGTACCACCTCCTTGAAAAACAAGCCGACAATATGAACTGCATCACTCATTTTTTGACAGGAAATAAAATGAGCCATCTTCGAAAACCTGTCAACCACAACAAAAATGGAGTCATTTCCTCGTTGGGTCCTTGGTAGGCCAAGAACAAAATCCATACTGATGTCCTCCCATGGTCTTTCTGGTACAGGTAATGGCTGATACAATCCTGTATTCTGTCTCACTCCCTTAGCCATCTGACACACTCTGCAACCCTGCACAAATTTCGTCACATTCTACTGCAACTGTGGCCAATGGTAGTTCTCACTGACAAGGGCAATGGTCTTATCTCGACCAAAATGCCCGGCTAGTCCTCCACTATGCTTCTCCTTTATCATATTCTCCCTCATTGAACTTCTAGGAATGCACAATTGGTTCTTTCGAAATAGCATCCCATCTTGGATTGTGAAATCCAGCCATTTAGTTCTATCCAAGGTAATAGGAGACAAACATGCCTTCCAAGCTTCTGCAAAGTCCGGGTCCTCTGGATACAAACTCCTGAGTTCTTCAAACCCAACGACCTCCACCTTCATCTCCAACAACAAATTTTGCCACCTACTCAAGGCGTCTGCAACTCTATTAGACTTCCCACTCCTATGCTTCAAAACAAAGGTATAACTCTATAGAAATTCAACCCACTTCAGATGTCTCTGATTCAGTTTTCCTTGACTATTAATATACTTGCAAAGCTTGATGGTCAGTATATAAAACAAACTCTTTTGCTAACAAATAGTGTCTCCATTTCTTAAGAGCCTGAACTATAGCATAAAATTCCTGATCATAAATAGAGTATTTCTTCCTAGCATCATTTAACTTCTCACTAAAATATGCCACAGGTTTACCTTCCTGACTCAACACAGCTCCAATGGCACTGCCGCTAGCATCACAATCAACCTGGAATACTTTATTGAAATTTGGAAGTATCAAAATGGGTTGTTCCGTCACCTTCCTTTTTAACATCTCAAAACTTGCACCTGCCCTTGTAGTCCACTTAAACTCCTTCTTATCCCCTCTCATGGTTTCTGTCAAGGGTGCGCAAATACTGCTAAAGTTTCTAATGAACTTTCTATAGAAACTTGCAAGACCATGGAATGATCTTACCTCCGTTATGTTCCTTGGAGTAGGCCACTCAATGATAGCCTTCACCTTTTCTGGATCCATTTTTAGACCCTCATCTGAAATGACAAATCCCAGATACACCAACTCCTTCTTCACAAAACTGCACTTCTTCAAGTTAATCAGCAACTGTTCCTCCCTCAGCTTTTCAAAAACTATCCGAACTTGCATCAAATGTTCTTCTAATGTCTTGCTAAAAATCAGAATATCATCCAAATAAACAATAACAAACTTCTCTAGGAAGTCTTTCAACACCTCATTCATTAACCTCATGAATGTACTAGGTGCATTGGTTAAACCAAACGGCATGACCAACCACTCGTACAAACCCTCTTTGGTTTTGAAAGCAGTCTTCCACTCATCACCTTCTCTGATGCGAATCTGATGATACCCACTCTTTAAATCAATCTTTGTGAAGTATTTAGCTCCACTCAAACAGTCCATTATATCGTCCATTCTAGGCAATGGAAATCTATACTTAATGGTAATCTTATTTATGGTTCTGGAATCAGTACACATTCTCCATTCTCCATCCTTCTTCGGTGCTAGTACTGCAGGTACTGCACAGGGACTCAAACTTTCTCTGATCAATCCTTTCCTCAACAACTCTTGAACTTGTCTGTTCAACTCCTCGTTCTCCACGGGAGACATTCTATGGGCTGCTTTATTGGGTAAACTGGCCCCTGGAATCAAGTCAATTTGATGGCTAATATTTCTCACTGGTGGCAAGCCCTCAGGCACATTATCGGACACAATATCAGGAAATTCTTCTAATAGACTTTCAACCTCTACTGGAATATCCATACATTGTTCCTTCTTAACGGTAGGAATTAATGCGTAACACATAGACTCCCTCTTCAGGCCATCCAAAAATTTTCTACCATCTACCAGACAGATTCTTGCACTACTGCATACCTTTTCATCCACTTCCCTTGATGGCTTCAACTTGTGACGCCTTCCACCTTTGGTCAGAGAGTACGTATTCGCATGTCCATCATGCACCGCACGTCTATCAAATTGCCATGGTCTCCCCAACAACAAATGACAAGCATCCATAGGCAAAACATCACATAGAACCTCATCTTGATAAGTTCCAATATGAAATTTAACCAAACACTGCTCACTGACTAATGCCCTATGATCTTTCTGCAACCATGCAATCCGATATGGATGCGGGTGCGCCCTCTTCTCCAGTTTCAGCTTAGTCACCATTTCTCCTGAAACCAAATTGTCTGTGCTACCATTATCTATGATAACATTACAGGTCTTACCTGCACATTTGCATCTCGTGCGAAATAAGCTCTTCCTTTGATCCACATCTTTCCCTCCATTCATCAATGCTCTTCTTGTCATCAACACTTCTCCTTCTTCTGCTTCTTCAGAATGTTCAGACTCAGCACCTTCATCTGCTACAGCAGCTCTGGCATGATCCTCAGGTCGCTTATTCGTCCTCTCTTGGTATTGGGGACACTCATATGCCCGATGTCCCTCTTCTCCACAATGGAAATAGGTTCCACGAAATCCACCTCTTCCATACCCACGTCCAGCTCTACCTCTTCCCCTTTGGTAACCGTTGTTCTGATTACGAGGGCGGTAAGTATTCTCCTCTTTCTGATCTTGGTTGGTACTCATTTCACCAGTCTTATTCCGATCATCAAATTTTCCTCCACTGGTCCTTCCCCCAGTTCTTCCACCTCGACCTCTTCCTCTTTGTTTGCCTTCAAATCTTCTGTTCAACTTCTCTTCAACCTTCAAGGCAAACTGATATGTATCCTCAATGGTGGTAATTCTGACCAAACTGAGTTCTTCTTGGATATTCATTCTTAACCCATTTATGTAACGAGCTACTTTCTCCTTACTATCCCCTGAATGTCCAGCTCTTATTAAAATCTGGTAAAACTCCTCGGTATATTCCTTGATAGATTTGCTTGACTGTCTCAAGCTCTGCATTTTCCTCAACAACTCTAATTCGTAATCTGTAGGAATAAACTGCCTCTTCAACTTCTCAACCATTCGGTCCCATCTGGTTATCCTTTCCTTTCCTCTCCTATTTCTTTCTAGTTGTACTTCTTTCCACCATATGCTAGCATGGCCTTTCAACTTTGTTTTTGCCAGTTTGATCCGATCTGGATCTACAACCTCCTCATACTCAAAATACTCCTCCATATCATTGATCCAATCAATCAACTCTTCTGGATTGAGTTTCCCAGAGTACGTGGAGACATCAAACTTTGGCTTCTTCCCGATCTGAGTTATGGCCTTAACTAATCTGACTTCTGTAGGATTCATTGCTTCCTCTTCCTCTGATGGATTATCAACCTCCCAAGCTTCATCTTCACTATGGTCTTCTCCCCTTGGTTCAACCCCTCTTCGCAACTCCTCTTGCAGGGCTTGCACTTGCCTCTGCAAAGCTTTGAAATCTTCCTCAGGTACCACATTCCTCCCACCACCACGGTTTCTTCATGGAGGCATTCTTCCTCACACTCTTCTCCACAGATCCTGGTGCAAACTGCCTCACTTTCGGTGATCTGCTCACACACTCAGGAACTCCTGCTCTGATACCATTTGATCGAGAGCCAACTCGCTCACGACGAATCTATAATCACTTTCAACAAATTAGAACAAAATTACAGTCATGGCAATAGTCTACCGAATAAACTTTTTATTCTCGAAAGATAGCTTCTATTACAACATCTTTCGCCTGGAAGAAAAATGGCCTAACAGGTCCATAATGGCTTCTTGCCTTTACGTCTGCAACTCTGTCTCCATAGTTTTTTGACCCCTTCCATGTCTTTGCTTCGCCCTTTTAAAATCTCTGGCGTGACTCTCCGTTTCCCCTTTTTGACCCTTCATTTCCATTCTCGCGCCTCTTCGGTGTCTTGGCTTTCGAAACGGCTTCCTTTCGACGCTTGGTCTTCGTCTACTTTCATTGCACCTTGTAAGCAACTCCTTGTCAACCCATGATGACGTTCGGGATCCATCGCTCGATGATTTACTCTCAACACCTTCTGCCTTTTCCTTTTGTCGGTCGTAAAAATGTGACATGTCGTGATATCGCGACACTTTTACTTTACTGTCTTCCAGCCCCTTGCGAGTCACAAAAATGCGACATGTCGCGATATCGCGACACTTTTTGCTTTCTGCCTTCCTACCCTTTGCGAGTCGCGAAAATGTGACATGTCGCGATATCACGACACTTTTTGCTTTCTGCCTTTCTACCCTTTGCGAGTCATGAAAATGTGACATGTCACGATATCGTGACACTTTTTCTTGCCTGCGCCTTCCCTTACCTGTTGGTCGCGAAAATGTGACATGTCACGATATCGCGACATCTTTCCTTTCTACCTCCTCCATGCCTCTCGGGTCGTGAAATCATGACATGTCACGATATCGCGACAATTTCTTTCCTTGCTTTCTTTCTGCTCCTTCGGTCACGATTTCGTGACATGTCACGAAATCGTGACATTTTCTCCTCGGCCCTTCCTGTCTTTCTTGGATCATGATTTTCGCACATGTCATGAAATCATGACATTTTTGCTCTGTGCCTTCTCTCTCCTTTCTGAGTCACGAAAATGCGACATGTCGTGATATCGTGACATTTTCCCTGTCGCGATATCATGACATTTTTACTCCGTGCCTTCTCTCTCCTTTTTGAGTCACGAAAATGCGACATGTCGCGATATCGCGACATTTTTACTCCGTGCCTTCTCTCTCCTTTTTGAGTCGCGAAAATGCGACATGTCGCGATATCGCGACACTTTTCCCTGTCGCGATATCACGACACTTTTCCCTGTCGCGATATCGCGACATCAAGGCACACTTAGAAAAAAATGCAAGATTGCTCTGCTACCATCGGATGCTCCTGCATCACTGAAAGTGATCTCCTCGTCCTCAAATTAGGCCTGGTGGATAGAGGGCCCAAAGTGTCGGCCTATCTCACCCAGAACCAAGGACGGGTAACATGGAAGCCCATCCTGAACCCTAGGCACCCACTCCAAGCCTCTAGGCTCCAGCGTCTCCTTAAGGTGATAGTTATCCCATATTTCGGAGGGAATGACAGATGCGTCTGGCATGGCACTCCTAGTGGTGTCTTCTCTATAAAAACTACCTACAACTTCCAAAGACTCCCTGATGAGGCCCCATTCCCAGCCCACCAGGTGTGGGCCAAGAAGTTGATCCTCAAAATAAGTCACTTCATTTGGGCGGCCATCCAAAATAAGATCCTGACCATCGAGAACCTGATCAGGAGGGGCTTTTAGATTCTGAACAAATGTTTCCTTTATTGTGCTACCTGGGAGTCTACCAATCACCTCTTTCTCAGATGCCCCTTCTCTTCTGAAGTCCTGGGCCTCATCCTTTCCTAATTTTCTATCTAGTGGGTGGCCCCCAATTCCATATCTAACCTCCTATCCCAGTGGCCCAATCCCTTTGCCCACACCTTCATCCACTTCTTATGGGGCTCCTGTGTTCCCCACCTGCTCTGGCAACTCTGGCTTGAGCGCAACAACAGAGCCTTCTCCTCCTCGGCCCGCTCCCCCCTAGTGGGTGGAGACCAAGGTGGTTGCATTCGGCCTTGAGAACTCCTGCTCCTCCCTTTGAAAGAGGTGCCCTATAGGTTGGGCGAGTCCACCCTCCTCTCCTCCCTTGGAGTCCAACTCCCCCCGGTCCCCTCCCGCCCCCTCTCATCGTTCTGAGACAAGGTGGACTGCCCCCCTCTCGGATGGGTCAAACTTAACTTTGATGGAGCTTCTAAAGGACCCCGTCCCCTCTAGAGTGGGCAGGGTCATCCAAGACAGTCATGGGGCCCTGATCTTGGTGTACGTTGAACCACTTGGCATCCAGACCAAAAACTTCATCGAAGTAGCAGCTCTCCTCCGTGGGCTGATAGCCCTCAAGGAGACCTCCCCAAAAGTCATCATCGAGGGTGATTCCCAAGTCATCATCAAGGCCGCCTGTAGCCTAGGAAGCAACTCTTAGCGCATCCACAACATCATTCACGAAGTTCTCACCATCCTCCAAGGATACACTCACCACGCCTTTCACCATGTGTACATAGAAGGTAACAGGGCAGCTGATTTCATGGCAAATCAAGCCACCTCAGCAGAAGATCTTACTACCTGGACCACAAATTTCCCTGATGCTTTAGTCCAAATAGCATCTCAAGACAATTCAAGCATCGATGAGAGTCCAAGCACTTAGATCGCTCAGATTCGAGGCCCCAAAGGTGTGTTGTTACGCTCGCCCCATGTGGTCAAGGGACACTCCTTCCTGCCCTGCCATGATGATTGGCCCCAATGACCCTCTCGTCCGAGGGCTGGTCAATCCGATCAAGCGCTTCCATGCCTCGCCAAGTGTTCCCCACTTCAGAGGCCACATCAGGCTTTCAGCCTATCCTGTTTTGGATAACCGTAGCCCCGCTGGCAATCATGGCAAGTCCAAGTCAGAGCACGCAGCTTCTTAGTCTAACTTTCTCGCCTTGGGCATCGCTCCAATGGATTTCCATGTTGAGTTGGCCCGCTCGTGCCTTTCTCCCATGAGTCTTCCCCAAGCTGCTCCCCCATTCATATTGTGCCATCTGGAGCGCTGGAATTGGCTCCCCTCTCCTGCCCCATGTGGCTATCGATAGCCATGCCCCCTTAGCTCCTCCCATCTTGTGTCATCCCCTGCCCTTAGCGCTCCTTCCTGATGCCTGTAGCCTTTCCCCTCCTCGGTGCCTCCCTTTAATCTTTTAGCCCATCAGTGCTTAAATATCTCTTGCATTCTTGTATGTTTTCCCCTCCCCCTGTCCCCACGACTCTCTGTTCTCATTTCAGGTCGACTCTGGTTCCCCTACCCCTGGCCTGCTAGTTTGCCTTCCATGGCTACCAAGGCTTTTTTCCTCGAGCCCTCCACTCTCGACTTGAGTGAGTATGCCATGATCTAATGCCAAAAAATACACCCCCTTCTTTAGTAAGTTCATAGGGGTCGACGAAGAAATCACGCAGGGATTTTTGGACACCTGGAACAACGGGGAGGTCAAATTGAAAGGGCTTCATTTCAAAGTGTCCAAGGAGTTTCTGACTAAAGTGACGGGTCTGCACCATGAAGAGAAAGGTAGATTCATTCGATGGGACAAGCACAATTATGAGGAGGAGCTCTCCCAGTTCCTGGAGCAGCAATGGGACAAGGCCAATATCTTTCGAGCTGACCTCCCGACACCCTTTGACGAGGCCATCGTCCTAGTGATGCAATACATTACCTACGACAACCCGGAGCAGTGCCTCTACAGCTTTCACCTCAGCTTCTACAATCACCTTCATGGAGCCATGTTGGGAAGCACCCCCCTAGTTTCTCCTTTATTCCTTGAGCCTCACCATCGACCAGACCCGTAGGAACTATTCCTAGCCCTCCCATTAAGGGCTCATGGCTATTATGTATAGACACACCCTAGCTAACCAGCCGCAGCTACATTGCATCCCTCCCCTATCCTATGTTCCCCCCCTAAAGTGGTTGGCTCTCTCGTTGCTTCCCCTGTAGCATCAAAATCCAAGGAGACCCCATCCCTTGAAGCCTCCCCTTCCTCGAAATGGCGTAGACCCACCCGAAAATGCAGAACCCCGGCTCAGGCCCTAGGCGGGGCCCCGACTCCTGGCGCAAGTTCGATCCGCAAGGGCCCGGCCCCCGACAGCAGCAGGGCGGTTGACAACTCCAATAAGGCCAAGGTGGAGGCCCTGGAATCCATCGAAGTCAGCTCTGAATTTGGCAGCAAGTTGCAGAACTTATCGACCAGAGCCCTCCTAGACATTACGATCAGCTCCCTGACCGCTTCTACCAAAGTGGCTTCCTCAGTGGCCAATGCCCTAGGCGAACTCCGTCGCAGGTTGGGCGATAGCCCTGACAGGGAGGGGAGCTAATCTGCCAGGTCGAGGCCCCTGTCCAGGTTAGGCCTAGCTGTAGGGCTTCCTGGAGCGGCGACGGGTAGTATTTTTTGGGTTTTTTACTGAGCAACTTCGTGGTTTTTCCCTGTTTGGTGGCCTCAGGCCAAATTTTGTTTTGCTGGAAACATAGTTGGACAGACTTTTTGCAGGCACCAGGGCCCCTGGGACCCAGTTTGGTTCCCAAGGGTGTAGCCCCAATATTTTAACACCAAAATATAGCTACGGCTACCTATGTACCTAAGGTTTTGGGACCCTTCAAAAAAAACCCGTTGTAAATATTATTGTTACTTATCAAAAAAAAAACGCATCGACAAAGTGAAACTATGGAGTACAAAGAATATAAATATGTTTAGTTTCTATTCTACAAATACTTAAGATGATGAAAGCGCATGAAGAAAAAGGTATGGTTTCAACTTACAAAAATCCATTCAATCTGTGCCTTGACAAAATATAGTTACAAGGGAGACACTCCGACGGAGTATAGTTATGGAAGTGGCTTATAAATGCTTGTAGATCTTGTTTTCCATTCCTATATTCTTCCTACTTACCATCGCCTCCCTCCTTCTATGCTTTCTTCCTTAACCATACCCACTTTTGTCCCCACATCGTGCCATCTGTTGAACCATCGTGCCATCGTGCTTTCTCACTACCTTCCATTATGTTGAACCACCCCCTTTCCACTTTTCTCCCTTCACTCTATAGCATGATCAATGCAACTCCATCTGTTTTCCACTGGCACACCACCCCTTGTCTTCACCATCATGTCGGGTCCCCCTCCGTTCCTCGTCTAGAATTCATGATGGCATCTTGGTCAATCCTTAACAGTAGATCATAGTGGCCAAGACAAGCAAAAAAAAAAGGAAAAACATAGTGTTGAATCCTTAGTTTCTAGGGCCAACCGGAGAGAGCAAAAAGGTCAAATTAAAATAGCGAAAATCTTCCTTCAGTCTAGAGAAGAACCCCAACAGTCAGTTCAGAGCCGCACCAACTTGATAGCATATAGAATAGGTTCAATCAAATGCTGACAAGTTTAAGGCCAGAAATAAACCAAAATAACAGAATCAAGAACCAAAGGCTATAAGAAGAGGCAGTTATGGATAGATTCTGCATAAATCAATTATAGAATAACATTTTTTCGAAGAGGTATACTTGAGTTCCATGTTAGTTGTGTTGTTGTATCCCCTTCTATGTCTATTTTCCTTCTCATTCTTATTCTTCCCTTTGATGTGTAGGATTGTAATAGGAAAGTGCTCAAGAAGCTGAGATTATTTCCTATCCTATTGAGCCTAAGATTCAAATATTCTGTTGTTACCAGATTGGAACAAGTAAGAGAGACCTGTTACATTATTTGAACGGGATATTTTCATTGTATTGATATATTTTTTTTTTTTAAATAGATTTAAAAGGCATCTTGCCCACTCTGTATGTAAAACTTCTTGAAATCAATACAATTATGAGTTTCATTTTTATTATATCTTTGTCTCAATATTGTGTGTCACTGTATAATGGGTTACATTATTTGAATGCATTATATATGTTTCTCTCATTGGTTAACTCCTGGTTTTATTATGATATTCGAATGAAGCTTTGAATGCCAATTTTCTTTTCCCCATTCTCTTTGTTCATAATTAAAAATTGTTGTTAAATTGCTATAATAGCCCAATGAATCTAGGCATCGGTCTACATAAGGCATAGCAGTTGGTTGTTTTCATGCTTGGTCATTTTAAAAATAATACTTATAGCTTAATATAAATATGAAGCGTGTAATTAGAAGTTTAATCAAAGAATTACCACTGGGGTTTCCTTACCCGTTCTGCAGTCTTCTTTAGTAATATTTGTATTTAGCATAACATGAGGTAGTTCGACCAGAGCATGTAATAGCTCGTTGGCTTCAAACAAATTCTTGTAGCATGACAATAAAAATCCTACAGATGCAAGAATCGGTTCCAATAATACCCAATCAAGCACTCCTCCTGGGTGGCCAACCTAGTTCTCGTGCGAAAGAAGAACGACGATATTCGCTTATGTATCGACTTTTGAAATCTCAACTAGGCATCACTCAAAGATCACTACCCGCTATTGTAGATTGATCAAATTCTACATGTAGTGGCAGGAGCACAAAGGTTCTCCTTGCTATATGACTTTTTTAGCTACAACCATATTTGGGTCAAGGATAAAGATCAGCACAAGATTGCGTTCACCACCAAGTGGGGAACATTCGCCTACCAACGTATGCCCTTCAACCTTTCCAATGTCAGAGCAACTTTTTAAAGGGTGATGGACCTCACCTTTGATGAACTTTTAAATCATGTCATCATGATCAACTTGGATGACATGATAGTCTTCTCCCACAAGAGAGAGGAACATGGCCTACATTTACGGTAAGTTTTTGATAAATATTGAGATTTTGGGGTCTCCATCAACCCCAAGAAATCAATATTTGCAGTGAAGTAAGAAAAGCTACTTGGGCATCTTATCTCTAAAAAGGGGTTAACTCTTGATCCCACCAGAGCTGAAGCACTTCTCTGCCTTCCACTGCCAATAAATAAAAAAGCCTTGCAGTCCTTTTTTGGACAAATAAACTTCATCAGGAAGTTCATCGTCAACTTTGCCCAAGTAGTAAAGTCAATGATTGAGCTCCTTAAGAAGGATGCTGAATTTAAGTGGACCGATGAAAGAAGGTAGGCTTTCCAAGAAATCAAGGAGCAGATCACTCAAGCTCCAGTCCTCGTCAATCCTGACTGTTCAAAATATTTTATCTTATACACCGTCAGAGAGCCAAAAAGCTACGCAACTATTCTAACGTAGAAAGGAGAAGACAAATATGAGCACCTAATAGCATTTTTCAGAAAAATTATCCAACCGCACGAAGAAAAGTTTAATTTTATTGAACGATAAGTGCCATGTGGTGATGAAGTCACTCCAAAATTTTTGATATTTAATCTCTCAGAGTAAGACGATAGTGTACATGATACACCCTAATGTTCATAATTTCATCATCTAAGGGGATCTTAGCAATACAAGGGTTGGATGGGTCACTAAGATCCAGGAATTCAACATCGAAGTATGCCCCACCAAGTTGGTCCAAGGCAGACCGCTCTACCAGGAGCTGGCTAAGAATACCATAGCTAAAGCTACAAAACCTGACTCAGACAAACCTGCGCCTGAAAGCAACCTTGCCAACCTATCGATTAACAGTACAAATTTGATGGATGACTTGGTAAGATACTTTGACATAGGCAGATGTCCTTCTCACTTCAACACTTCACAAAGAAGGAGTTTTCACTTGCAGGCTGGTAGGTATGTCTTGACTCCTAACGAATTGTTTTATTACAACATTGACAGAGTTCTCCTGAGATGTATCAAAGAGTCGTAAAAGGCAAAAATCTTGGAGGAGTTTCACTCTGGGTTTTTAGGAGGCCATTTTGTGGACATACCAATGGCTCTGAAGATCATAAAGCAGGCTACTATTGGCCTACTCTTTTCATTGAGACCTTCAAGGTCAGCCAGCGTTGTGACAATTACCAGCGCTACTCGGGCAGGATCTAGAATGCCTTGCTTCCTCTCCACCCCATTCAAGTATAAGCTTTGTTCCAATAATGGGGTCTCAACTTCATTGGGATCATCAATCCCAACTCCTCTGACAGCCACAAGTACATTTTGATCGCCACATACTACTTCACTCGATGGTCGAAAGCAATTCCAACCAAGTAGGCTAGCAAAAATATGTTTTTCTTTTTATTGGAAGGATTGATCACTCATTTTGATGTACCTGAAGCCATCATGTCTAATGATAGTTCTCCTTTTACCAGCGTAAAAAATTGTGATTTCACGGTTAGGTATGGAATCTATTTGAAAACCTCGTCTAACTATTACCCGTATGGCAATGGATTGGTGGAATCTACAAACAAGAACCTTCTTTGGATCTTGAAGAGGTCTTTGCAGAAAAATAAGTGAAGTTGGAATCTACTCTTGGACCAGTCGCTTTGGGCCAACCGCATTTCTATCAAGCGCTTGATCAAGACGTCACCCTATTCACTAGTGTTTGGGAAATATGTAGTCTTACCTACGCACATTGAGTTACCCACATTGTAGTTACTTAAGTGGCTTGGCAATGAAGAAGGCCAATTTTACCCGATGGATGCAAGGTTAGCCCAGTTGCTGCAGTTGGAGGAGGAAAGAGAAAAATCTTATGAAGCTTTCACAAAGCATGCCAAATCCACCAATAGTTGGTTCAGTAAAAGAACTTCTAACAAAACCTTCAGTGTTGGAGACCTGGTATTAAGGTAGAATGAAAACAAATCCAAATAGAGGAACAATGAGAAGTTTGACACCTTCTAGGAAGGCCCATTTAGAGTCTCCGACATAAACCAAATCAACTCTTTCGTCCTGCAAGACATGGAGGGTTCCATCCTCCTAATTTTAGTGAATGGCTTTATTCTGAATACTTATTGTAGAAAGGAATTTTACATATTCACAAAAGTTCCATTTCCACTTAATAAACTATAGATCTGCAAGCATTGTAGTATAGCAATAATAATGCGTATAAAACCTGCGACAACATTAATAACAGCAGTAATGATAGAAATAATAGTAAATACATTAGTTTATATTAATAATGGCATGTATGATACAACATTATAGTTTCAATATTACAGTACAGCCTGCAAACCCTAGGTTGATTGTCCTCCATGGTTGCATACAACAATGGACTACATCAATCACCCTGCACTGCTCTCCTTACTGACTACACATCCTCACTGGGTGAACAACTGTGCAATAACAAATTCAATACATGAACCTCCTGAATGAATGAGGGGGGGTTTATTTATACACCAACCAAGTAGTTATGTTCTCCAACGACCTTGCAACTACCCTCAAATTACATTTCATGTGAATTTGCTTTGCATTACATTCATTTCCACTACATGAAAAAATACCCTATGGCTTATAATTTAGTCGAAATATTTGACTTAACATGACTTTTCATGAATTTATTATGACGTACAATATTAAATTGCACTTTACAACATTATTAAATATATGCATGTGCATTTCGTCAAACACTTTGCGTGCATTTACAATATAACACATAATATCAAAACTAGTTTAGCAAATAAGGATATCTCAATGTGTCTGTCTACATCTATCCCCTCCTCTAAACTGGTTGTTTTCCTCAATGACACGAGCTAAACACTAAGAATAAAAGTACTGAGCAATGTAATATGATCTCTTGTTATGCTCCTTCCTCTTATTCCTATTCCATACATCTTTGGCAATAACCTTCACTTGAGACTACTCGCAACACCTTATTCTCTGATTGTGCACTCCTCTTGCTGTAAGTAATTGTAATATCAGCATGATCAAAATTATCTGAATGGGCACTTTACTTTTTACAATAAGCCATATCATCAGCATGAGCAATGCCATCAACATCATGAACATGACAGGTAACACCTTCTGCCATCTGTGTCGGGGGTCAAGGGGTTGGGATCCCCCTTGCAGGGTTAAGGGACAGCGTCCCTTGCGGGATTGAGGGGCAGCGTCCCTCGTGTGCTCCCTCAATGACAAAACCATTGAAAGCATCACTGTCCAAACTAAATTTTTCTTCTCATCAACCATTTGGAAGCTTTCACTCAACTCATTGAAATTGCTTCCTCTTGACTCTAATTCATTGCTTTCTTGATCCAATTGGCTTCTTATCAACCTCTAATAGACATTTCCCTTTTCAAATTGTACTTCTAACAGTGACTTCTCTGACTACTCTAATTGTAGACATCTAGGACAATAGGTTAGATGTCTGACCCAAGGGGGTAGACATCTAGGATAGGGTAGACATCTAGGGAAAGGTAGACGTCTAGGATAGGGTAGATGTCTAAGACTAGGGGGTAGACGTCTAGACATTAGACGTCTATGACAAGTTAGATGTTTGGACACTAAATGTATATGAAAATAGATTAGATTTCTAGACACTAAACGTCTAGGACAACAGATTAGACATCTGGACACTAGACATCTAGGACAACATATTAGACGTCTGGACACTAGACATCTAGGACAACATATTAGACATCTGGATACTAGAGGTCTAGGACAACAAGTTAGACAGGTAAGTGTAGATGTCTCTGTAGACACCTAAAATGTGTTATGCTCAAGGGAGCTACTCACATAGACACATTCATAAGATCATATGACATAATATTGAACTTTCCAAGCATCAATAGTGGTTCTCACCACTCATTTGGGGCCTTTTCAAGCCATCTAAGCCTAGCCACTCAAGCCAAGAGTGTCCAGATCCTAGCCGCTCAAGCCTAGAGAAGCCAAACCTTAGCCATTGTAGATGATAGCGGCTAGATATTAGTCGCTACAGATGACAATAGCTAAACCATAAAAACATTTTTTCCAACAAATAGGCCTAATCACGGGTGAAAGTGGCATTCTGCATGCAATAAAGGTGAGCGGGAGTAACTTTGCATTCCTTTTCATGACCAGTTCACATAGGGGACTTGATTTTGCATTTAGACTTTAGTTAATTGGCCTCCAAACATAGGCAAAGGACAAAAGCTTCTCATGCTAATGTCCAGTTTGCATAGGAGACTCAAGTTGGCAGTTATATTTCAATTAACTGGCCTCCAAACATAGACAAAAGACAAAAAGCTTCTCATGCTAACTCTCACCATGCATGAGAAATTCATTCCTAGGGCTTGGATATAGACCTAGGGTTTCACACTATAAAAGGTACAAGCCTAGGAGTACCAAGCAATCTATCAATCTTGGAAGAGATGAGAGACATCTTTTATCTAAGAGATTTTTATCCAAACAATTTATTAGGATAGGTCATTGAGGAGAGCTTTCAAGACTTGGAGAGTTCCCTTGGAGATCACATGTACAGCAAAGCCCTAATAGATTGGAGAGCATAGCAACCATTATTTCAACATTGGATACAAGCTTTGATCCATAGCTTTGGAGCAAAGAGGACGAGAGTCACTTCAGCGGCCGCTATCTTGGACAGTGGCCTGCAAGCTTAGCTTAGGGTTCTAGACATTAGATTAATTGTTTTAGTATATCATTAGCATAGCATCATTTCATTCATTCGCATTCATAGCATTATTCTAATTTGCACTTACTTTCATTTGTTATATTCATTGCTAACAACCTCATCCGAGGAGGTATTCTCAGACATCTAAGCGTGTGTTGTTGTTTCATTGCCTACAGGGCCACAGGTTCATCGGACAAAATTTGCAACATACAAGAGCGAAAGGGATCCCTCTAGGAAACAGGCCTAGAGAAGGAGGCATCTGTAAGCCCTCATACATTTTCATGTGCAAAACTAGGAAGCTTTTTGAAAGCTCACCACCTCTTTGCGAAAGAGGCACTCTTTGCCTATTTGTAACCTTATTGTATCGAAATGGGTATCCCTAAGAGGGACCGACATGTAACTAGGTTTTAATACGAATAAAGAGATCCATCTTTGTTATTTTTGTGTTATATGCTTTTAATTTTTGTCCATTTCATTTTTGGGTTTTAGTACATTGCAAGTAGTGTAAAAAGAGTGGTGCGTGCGTCTCGGGGTCGTTACAGATGGCGATCACGGTGGGACTTCCATCGATTTTTCATTTTCTATTGAAATACTAACATAATTTTATGTGCAATGGCTGCTATGAGCTACTGCGGCAAAAAATTAGTCACTCTAAGCTACAATGACCAATAAATCTTTAGCCGCTCCCACTAACAGCGACCAAAAACTAGCCACTCTGGTCAACAGCGGCTGGAACTGGAGAGCAATTAAGGATAGAAACAAGGTTCTCTGAGCTGGATTAGAGGTTGGTACAGCCTATCTGATATTCTACAGCTTTTTTTTTACTTCTGTGTGTCTAAAATAGAGAACTTAAAGCACATTTATGTTTGGAAATTGAAAGAATAAAAGGAGAAATAATTAAGCATTTCGCATATCTTAGATCTTCTTTTAGATTTCCATTAGGTGTTGCTAGGAACAACGGCTTATACCTAAAAATTTTGCCCTAGAATCCAACATGCTAGATATTGTATATTGTTTGCTTGCTTTGAGGCCCTACTAGAGGCCATAGCTGCATGAAATAAAGTGCGCTCATACAAATCATAGTAGTTCATGCATATTTCTTAATATTGAAACGTATTTTTGCACTTAGGCATATAGGAAAGACTCATTGCTACTATATGATGCACTCTATGTTACACAAGCTTAAAATGAACACCACACACGCACATCTCATTTAAACATTGGGGAGTTGGATTTCATCACCAACTTTCAATTCAGTCCAATGACGTTGGAATTCATCACCTTCCACTGGTTTGCCCCCTAGAGCTTCCTAGAAACAAATTGAGAAATTTACTTATAGTGATACTAAGTTACTTGTGCTCAAATTGTCTCCCACTATTGGAACAATCATTGGTTCAGAGTGGAAGAGCTAGGCAAACCCCCCACTGGGACTTTAGTGGTGTACCCTAGCTTATTTTGAGAAGAAGGTAAACCTTTCAGACCCGGTCAACTTGAAACAGTATGATGATGAGCCTGTAATGGATTATGGGGATAGATGGAGAAAAGTCATGGCGAATTATCATTCTTCGTCTCCATAGAAGAGATCATTCGTATGTTCACCAAAATTTATTCTAAACACATCTCCCTATTGCTGGAACTTCAGCAATATCCTTCATTTGAGGAAGCTTTGGCACAGGCCAAACTCATAGAAGACATAAAAGTAGATGAGGGAACCATTAAACTTAGAAACAAAAAGGAGTGGAACAAGAATTGTAAGAATGACAAGTACAAATAGAAGTAGGGCAACCCTGCTCCAGTCAATCAAGTTGTATTGGCTACACCCAAGGATGGGGTGCACAACAACCCCAAAACTATCAAGCACATCCCCCGCCAGCCAATTACGACCAAAGGAACAATCAAGGGCAAAATAGAGAATGCAAGTCGCCTCGCTATTTCATGCCTCTAACAGAATCAATGCAATCAATATTTAATCAGTTGAGCGAGACCAAGAAGATCATATTTCCTAATATACCTCTTATAGATACCAACCATCCTCAGCTAAAAGGATATAAGTAAGATAAATTTTACCCTTATCACAGGATACCGGGGCATGACATTGAGGCTTGCATTGGTTTTAAGCATCAAGTGCAAAACATGATTGAGGTGGGAGAACTCAAATTTGACAACCCACTGGCTCTCGATAACAGAGACATGGGCATATACATAAACCCATTGCCCAATAATGAGGCCCCTAGAGAGCAAGGGACCCAATTCAATCAGGTTCGAGCTGATATACCTACCCACGAATGCATTGGGATGGTTGAGATTGTTAACATAGTAACAAGGACTACGTGGTATGGTCAACCGCAACCTCTAGCAACTCCCATGAACATCCCAGCCGCACCTAGGTAGAGGTAAGACAACCTTCCAGGTCCACCAACATGACCTGTGGTAACTATCCGAAGTAGATTGGAGAAAAACCTACAAACGATTTCGGCTAAGCTATCCATCTATGAGCTCATACAATAGTCCCCAAAGCATAGGGATACTCTAATGGAAATTTTAAGGACAATTGATCTCCAACCACAAGATGTTAATGCATTCACTAACTTTGTGGGACAAGTACAAGAATGCCAGGAACTTGTAATTTGATTCTATGATTATGAGATTAAGACAGTACCTACTACCTTACCAGATCCTTCGCTAGACATTGTGGTGGTAATCAACGACTTAACTTTCAAGAGGGTCTTGGTCAATACAGGTTCATCAATAAACATCATTACAACAACAACAATAGAGCACCTCAAGATCCCCAAGTCCAATATCGTTCCAAGAGCTTACACATTGAGATATTTTAATGATGCTTTATGCAATACTATGGGAATGATAGTCCTACCCATCAAGGTGGGGCACAAGACCATCCCTATGATGTGTCATGTCTTGGAAGGAGCTATGCAGTACAACATCCTCCTAGGGCATCCTTGGATAAGGGCCATGAAGTGTGTTCCTTTGATCTTGCACCAGTGTGTCAAGTATGTGCACGAAAACAAAGTCTATGTGGTTCTGGCCGATGAAGAGCCTTTTAAATACGTCCATCAGGTGGACATTCCAGGAGAATTTGTAATTCCTTCTATCCACCTATACATAGCGCCTTCATCTCCAACCACACAAATGGATAACAAAGACAAAAGGGTAATAAAAGACCCATGCACATCAACACCTCCTAGTGCACTCAAAATAGTCAATGCTTCTAAAGTACCATCAACATCAAAACCAAAAGATAATCAAAAGCTAAAGGTACCCTTAGTCAAGGAAGAAAGGCCAAAGGAAGTGCCAATTGTAGCCATTATTGAAATTCCAAGTCCTATGGAAGAAGAATATCTTCAAGATCAAGATGAAGATAGTGATTACCACCTCGCTTCACCAGTATCATCCATAGGGTCATCCACGTCGCATGCATCAATACACTTGGCAAGCATAGGCATAGGGGAGTACCTTGTGCAGAACATTACCTTTACGCCTATCATTGAGTCTATCACAAAACATGGGAAGACCTAAGGACTTGAGGCCGCCAGTGGGAATAGTGGTTCCACTTGGAATCCCTCCCAACCAAACCAATTTTATCTATGTCGGTCTGGACTATGCCCATAAGTCTTCAAACATAGAAGAGGATAGTGATGAATTATTCATGGTCAATGTTCGTTACCTCTCTAATCCCGAGTTTTCTCTAATCTACTTTGAGCGTTGCCATTGGCATGGCTATGGCCTTGGTGTATATGAGCAGGGGTACAAGCGGCCATAAGAGCCACAATATCAGCTTCCCTCCGATAGGTTTGGGTTAGGCTATTATATTGGAGGTTGAGATGACTCTCTTGTAGTAGCATTGGACAGATTAAGCTTAGGGTTAGGAGAAGACATCGATTTCATTCCTTATCACCCCCTAAGAATAGGAAATTTGAGCAATAAACAAGTGGCCACGATGAATGTACCGCCACCAAAAATTTATCATCCAAACATCTCAATTGATTCCACCCCAATAGGATACAACTCGTGGGATGAGGAAAATGGATATGAAGCAAGTGATGATGAGGCACAACTTGGCTTAGCCTACCAGGGGCCTCGCTATTTACAAATATTCACATGGTCCATCCATAATGAGAGTGGGTATACATCAGATGAAAGTGACTATGAATCAAAAGACTCAATAGAAAGAGCCTACTTAGGCCTGAGCCATCAACCCCTAACTTTGGGGCAAGAGACAAATGCAAATGGATTCTTCATAAGTGACGAAGAATATGAAGATGAAATAGAGATGGCCTACTTGGGGCCAAGGCATGAGCCCCTTGTCTTAGGACCGCATACCAATGCTAATAGTTTCTAGATAAGTGATGATGACTTTGAGGATGAGATCGAGATGGCTTATCTTGGGCCTCACCACTTGCGACAAGTCAATGAGCTAGTAGAGAGAGAGGCGACACTCCGTGCTATAGACCCTCATCTATGATTTTTGGGGAGACCTGTTGACCTAGCTGCCATTCACCGGATGGTCAATCCCCCTCCACCTACATTCAGAGAGTGATTAGAGCCCAATGATCCTATTATCCACCCTGCTCATGGGCCAAATCCAAAAATTCCCATTCCTCCAGAGCCTCATCATAAGTATGGAAGGGAAACCCCTGAGATAAGATTGCACCCATGTGGTCCTAGAGATTTCATCCCATCCATCAACATGATCTCCATTGATTTGACCACTCCACTTCATAATCCAACAGATCCTACCAAATCATTGCATCTTGATATAGAGGCTATTGATTGGGATCACGCTAATTCACCCATAGAGCCTGAAGACCTCTTCCCCAATGAAGAGATGTTACAGCCATTCCATTTTGCATCAGGTTGTGCGTATGACGTCTTCCATGTTGGTTTGGAACCCGAGTCGGTAGGTCCTATAAATCCCACCGATGACATTCATTTGATACCCACGCCTCATCAGCTAGAGGATGGGTCACATATGGCTATAGAAGTGACTTTCAAGGTGGACATCAGCGATGATCCTACCCAACCAAGAAAATTCAAGTTCAAAGAAAGTCTATCTCCAGAGGAACAAGCCATCCTAATTCCTCTCCTCAAAGAGAGGCCAAATATTTTTGCTTGGACTTACAAAGACATGCCAGGGATAGATCCAAAGTTAGTCGTTCACAACCTTTCATTGGATCCCATGAAGAAGCCAGTCAAGCAAAAGTTGAGGAAAATGCATCCAACCGTCGCTTTGATGGTGAAGAACAAATTGCAAAAACTACTGGATGCAGTATTCATAGTTCCTATAGACTACCCTGAGTGGGTGTCGAACATGGTACCCATGGGGAAACCCGATGGAAGAGTCCATATCTGCACATACTTTAGAGATTTAAATAGGGCAACACCAAAGGATTCATTCCCATTGCCAAACATAGATGCTCTTGTAGATGCAACCGTAGGTCATGAGATGCTCTCCCTAATGGATGGTTTTTTTGGATACAACCAGATCTGGATTAAGCTCGAAGATCAACATAAAACTACTTTCATTACTCCATGGGGAACATTCTATTACAAAGTGATGCCATTTGGTCTCAAAAATATTGGTGCCACATATCAACGGGCCATGACATACATATTCCATGACTATATGCATAAGATCTTAGAGGATTACATGGATGACTTATTGGCCAAGTCCCTATTGCGGCAAGAGCACGCTGAAGTCCTTAGACAAGTCTTTGATCACCTCATAGAACACAATGTCCGATTGAATCCTAAGAAGTGCGTATTTGGCGTAACTTCTGGAAAGATTTTGGGATTCATCGTATCCAAGAGAGGCATCGAAGTAGATCCTACAAAGGTAAAGGCTATATTGGAAATGGCTGCCCCTACCAACATTAGGGAGTTGAGGAGCCTACAAGGCAAGATAGCATCCATCAAAAGATTCATCACGCAATTATCAAACAAATGCCGACCTATGAATCGGTTGCTACGCAAGGAGGTCCCCTTTCATTGGGATGAAGAATGCCATCAAGCCTTTGAAGAGATCAAAACTTATCTGGCCACACCACCAGTATTGGCTCCACCAAGGCCAGACATACCATTTTTACTATATATATCGGCTACTGATTTTGCATTGGGCACCATGTTAGCCCAAAAGAATGCACAAGACAAAGAGCAAGCCATATATTACATTAGTCACACCTTGGTGAGTTATGAGCTAGGATATGCGTATGTCAAAAAATTGTGTTTAGTAGTGGTCTTTGCAACTCGAAAGTTGCGACACTACATGTTGAGCCATACGACCTACGTCATATCAAAACAAAATCCTTTGTAGTACATGATGAGCAAGACATATCACAATACATGTACCACAAAGTGGATCATGCTATTGATAGAATTTGATCTAGAGTTCATAAGCCAAAAGTCCATCAAGGGACAAGTCATAGCAGATCAATTAGCAGAGGCACCTCTTCAGGATAACAAGCCTCTCACCATAGAATTGCTTGATGATGCGGTCTTTGCATTATCAGATCCACCGAACTCGAAGAACCTAAGAAATAAAGAGACATGTCATTGTTCTTTGATGGTTCGAAGTGTGAACAAGGGGACGGAGCAGAGATTGTATTTATCACACCGTAAGGCGCTCCATTGCCCTTATCATTCAAACTAGACTTCCCTTGCACAAACAACAACACAGAATATGAAGCATTGATCCTGGGACTCCAAACAGTCGTAGCAATGGGCATTAAAAGATTGAATATCTTTGGTGACTCCTTGCTCATAGTAAACCAGGTCAAAGGACTATTTCAATGTAGGTGCCCACTCCTGAAGACTTACAAGGAACTTGTTGACACCTACCTAGCCCGGCTGGAATGGTATGACATCGAGGCAATCCCTCGTATGTCAAATAGATTTGTAGACACCATGGCCTCTTTGGGATCCTTAATCCCTCAGAATCCATCTACTGATTTTACAACCATTCATGTGAAAGTGCTTTCACACTCAACAATACATCGTGAAGCTTTTGACAATCAAGAATCAGTCAACATGATCAACATTGAACCAAATCAGGATTGGTCCTTCACAGCCAGATATTTCTTACAAATGAAACCTTGGGGGTCTTTGATCTCCCAAGGACCTATGGAGTGTGGTGCAACCATACACCATAGAGTTGTTCCTCAATCCGTGTTCACCAGCTTGGGAATACAGGAAAAGCAAGCCATATTTTCTATAGAAGTCGTGGCTTATCAGGATTGGCTTTCCCAACTGCGGGACTTCCTAAAACTTGGAATAGTACCTCAAGGTTTATCGCATACTGAAAGGTAAACGTTCAAATATAAAGCAACAAGATACATCTTTCTAGGAGAAATCCTCTACAGATGAGGATATGATGGAGTATTACTCCATTGTCTTGAGCCCCAAGAAGCATCCTGGGCAATTTTGCAAGCTCACGATGGCACATGTGGAGGGCATTTTAGTGGCATGGCCATCGTTAAGCGTATCTTGAGAATGGGTTACTATTGGCCCACCATGGAAAAGGACTACTGTGAGTATGTCAAGAAATGCATTAAGTGCCAGCATCATGCAAATCTAACACACTTACCATCGCAAGCCTTGCAACCCATCCAGGCAGCATGGCCATTCTCGTAGTGGGGACTAGACTTGATTGGGAAGATCTCACCCCCATCCTCAGGCCGACACACATTCATCATAATGGCCATAGAATACTTCACTAAATGGGTGGAAGCGATCCCCTTAACATCAACAATCTGGACCAAGGATTAGGAGTTTATACTCCACAATATCATAAGTCATTTTGGGGTCCCTTCTAAGATAATATCGGATAATGGGCCATCTTTCAAGAACAAAAATGTGCATGCTTTAATGAACAAATACCATATTCAACATAGTTTTTCAATGCCTTATTATCCGCAAGAAAACGGGCAAGCAGAAGCCTCGAACAAGACAATAGTCTCTATCTTGAGGAAGACGGTGCAAGACAATCACAAGGATTGGCACATGCAGTTACCTCTTGCACTATGGGCATACAGGACTAGTATACGGACGCCCACTGGGGCAACACCATTTTCACTAGTGTATGGCACTGAGGCCATCATGCCACTAGAGTTGGAAATTCCAACTCTACGCATAGCATTAAAGGACTTCATAGATGATGATGTCGCGTGGCAAGGCCACCTTGATCAATTGATGCTTCTTGATGAACGTCGAGTCAATGCTTTAGAGCATCTTTACGTTTACCAAGATCGCCTTGCGCGAGCTTACAATAGTAAAGTCCACCTAAGGGAATTCAAGGTTGGAGATCTAGTGCTCAAAGAAAACCAACATAATTCGAATCTATCGTCGCATCTACGAGACAAGTTCACGGTAAACTGGATAGGCCCATACATGATTTCATAGAGGGTTGGGCCTGGAGCATATCACCTTATATCATTAGATGGTGTTGAGGAGCTTGAACCTCTCAATATCATTCACTTAAAGGTATTGTACACATAAAAAACAAAAACATTCAAATATGTCAAAAATAAACAAAAACATTCAAATATGTCAAAAATACAAAAAAATTCAAATAGGTCAAAAACACAAACAAATCATAAAAACATAAAAATTCAAAATCAAATCAAAATGCTCCAAGGGCATCAAAGTCGCTTGGTCAAAATCAATTCAAAATGCTCCAAGGGTATTCAAACCGCTTGGTCAACTCCAATCAATTCAAAATGCTCCAAGGGTATTCAAACCGCTTGGTCAACTCCAATAAAAAATGCTCCAAGGGTAATTCATGCTACTTGGTCAAAATCAAAAAGCCCCAAAGGCATAATAAGCCCTTTGGTCAAATCAAACAAAAATACAAAAACAACATAAAAATAAAAAATACAAAAACAATTGCATCTCATATCTTGCATCCACATAATTGCATTGCATTTTTACATCCATTACAATTGCATATGTCATGAGAGCCTTAAAAGTGATACCAAAGTTCGTCGCACAAATCATTCAAATCCATACCTCCATCAACACATGTGTGTAATTGTGTTTTTCAACACAACCATTATTTGTTGCTATACATAATATACTAAGGTTTTTCGGTTAATCAACCACACCTAGTGATCTTATCAACTTTTGTGGAAAACAATATTGGTTAGTAGAAGGTAAGGTCTAGCCATGATAATGCCTTGGATATTCAAGATCCCGTCACTAATTGAAACACTAAAATCCTAGTTGGTACAAGGAAAAGATGAAAGCTGCAAAGCGGTCTAGGTTACCTTAAGTGAAAAGGATCTTCCTTGCTTATCCCCCTATGCAACCAGTTTAAAGGTGCTGAGAATTGGCAAAAGGACAAGCTTTGCCCTATCCAAATCCCTTGCTTAAATCAAAATAAGCAAAAACCTGAAGCAAAGTACATATTCAAAAAGCCAAGCATACAGTCCAGATTTCAAAGCAATGATCCGATACACAAATCAGAAATTCCAAGAAACCTCGCTCAAAGAAAAATCAATCAAAAATAAATAGTGATTTTCATCACTACATATGAGCAAAATAAACAAGTGATTATCATCACTACAAGAATCCTCGCTCAAAGAAAAATCAATCAAAAATAAACAATGATTTTCATCACTACATATGAGCAAATATCCAAAGCCAAAAGGAAGAAAATAAGGGAATAAAGCTTGAATCCCTGGAATTCTTAGCATTGTACAAAATCGTAAGGAGAGATCCTTACGCATGATGATATGTCTACCACAATTGCTTCATGCATTTGTGTAGACCAATGTTTGAATGTGGATGAGCTAGCTTAGGTAACCCAATATTGCCTAGTGGTATAGTCCAACTAAGTCCAACTTAGGACGAGATGAACACTTGAGAATCCTTGATCTTAGCAATGGGCTAAAAGAATCCCGCCTGACATCGAAGGAAATGCTTGAGTTCTATCTCAAAATATACAATCACTTGCACACACAGAGATCATGAATATCCAGGTCCATGGTAAAAGCCTTACTTTTCAAAAGTCTAGAGTGGTCAGTAGACAATTGTTGATAGGGTAACTAGAGTGTTTGAATCTCTAGAAAGCCCCAAAAAATTCTTACATAGCAAAAAATCATATCATCATTCACACCATCACTTTCTTTATAAGATTCTATAAATTAGGGGGTATCAACATAGTAGGACAAATACCGCATATATATTAGAAATAGTATATAGACGACCACTGACTACTTTATATATTTTAATTTACAGAAACTTATCAAGAAAATACATTACACACCATTACATCTCATATATGAATACTTAATCAATTCTTATGATAAGAGTGATTATTTAAATTCATGATTATTTTTTTACTTTCTGTGGTATCACCCATTAAGATTGTCAATATCATATGCATTCCTTATGTTTTAAGTGATTAGAGCATACAGGTTCATTTATACCATCCCATCACATAAGTTAGATGCATACAATTAAAGCAAAATTAAACATGCATTTAACAATAACATCGCATCCACAAACACAAGTCATTAATCATCCATCATCACATCATAGAACACATCATAAAACATATAGGCAATATCCATTTGCATACAATCATGAATTCATCATTCATCATCAAAATACATCACGTCATATCATCAAATCATATAAGCATTTACACATCCATATAAGCATCTACAATATCATCTATCATCTAACATATACATCAAATCATCATAATGCCATCATCACATCACATCATAAAACAAAATAACAACAAAAACATGAGCAATAAATGATACACATAATGAGTCATAATGCAAAGATATCATAAAAGTATGTGTGTCAAGTCCATGGATATACAAAAATGCCCATGGGCTATAGTCATATAGGTTAGCTGACCTCAAAAATGAATCAAAACCAAGTGAACCATCAATCGAATACTAGGCATGCGCCCCCTGTAGCACTGCCCCCTATGGATGGATCTCTGGGAGAATGGTGCGAGTTGGACCCTACTGGTCTCTCAGTATGAGTCTGGGCCCCATGACCAGGTCGAATGGAAGACTGCCCTATGGTAGAACTCCTACTGACCTATGACCCACCTATGGCTCCTCTCTCCCTAGGGATGGCTCCTAGCCTCCTGATCTGCCTCGAGAGAGTAGTAATCTGGGTTGCATCCTCAACAATCTGTACATCACTCTCATCCATTAAACCCTATAGATGATTGATCTCACCCTCAAGAGCTACCCTCAAAGGACCCTCGAGAGCAGGAGGAGCAACAACAACCTACATCCGAGCAGCTCCTCCTAGAGCGGCCTACAAAGCCTATACCTGATCTGACAACTATGCTATAGTAGTATCCCTCTGAGCTATGATGGCATCGCACTATTGTACCTGTATCTTGGCCGACTAGAGCTCGACCTCCACATCATGTAGTTGTGCCCTAAGAGGAGAATATCTCTCCTCAGGCTCCATCTCCTCCTCTGCCTCCTTAGGAGCCTCCTGCTCCTCCACTGCCACCTGCTCTACCTGTTGGCCCCATGCCATAGTCCTAGCATGAACCCTACGCCTCGATGGATCTGCCCCATCTCTGCCATCATCCTCTCGGCCTAGACTGCCCTCACCATACCACATTAGGTCACCCCACCATCGTGCAAATGCATCTGTAACTCCACCAGCCACTCCAGGATCAATAGCTAGGGCATCCTCCTCGTCAGCTAGCTCTATAACCTGTTGGGGAGGGAGGTCTCTCTCTGCTCCGATGCACCTATACAAAAATAGTACTAATGGCACATCCTACTGCAACCCATACTGACGAAGAACTCGAGAGTAGAAGAAGTGCTCCCGGATGTTAACCTTGCAGCCAACGAGCCATCGCTCGCATCGCATCCTAGTAGTAAAGCTGGCAGGGTCATCCCAAGCAGGACACTCATGATACGGGCGCCATATGACATCTCCATCCCAAAGTCTAGTAAAAGTATCAGTGTAATGAGTCAGCTCCCCTACAAAAGTGTGGCTCTTGTGCTCCTCGCTCTCTCTAGCCCATCTAGCACCATAGCACTGCATCCTCCTATCCACAACTGTGATCTTAATAGGAAGCCCCTTAGGGCGATCTACCCTAATGTGCTCCCATCCCCAGATCTACAAAATCCAACTACAAGCGATGCTGACATGACCCCTCCGGTGGATGTGGTACAGCTCATCGTAACACTGAGCCAATAGAGACCTACCCCACGCATATATGATAGGCTCCTCGCTATCCATCAGGTCCTAAACCATCGCAAGGAGGTTCCAAGGGAACCTCAAGCCTAAGCAATATGGGATAAGGACATTGTTGATGACCATCAACAACACCGCATGCCTCATTGTGAAAACATGCTCCCGATACCAGTGGATGATAGACACTCCCCCAGACTTGGTGTCCTTGAGAGCATCCTCAGAATACCTTTCAAACACCCGAGTGAAGATGGCCACCTGATCATTAGTGGTCAAAGAAACAATGGCCACCCCATCAAAAGGGATTCGAAAGATCCTATACACATCCTCCGGTGTAATGGTCATCTCGCCGATCGGGAGGTGGAAGGTATTAGTCCGAGGGTCCCAACGATGGGCCAAAGTCGTAAGGTAAGCCTGGTCCGACATAATGTGAGGTAGTCTAGTAACATACTAGAGCTCACGAGCCTTAAGCCACCTCCAATCCGTGTCATCCAGAAGAGGTAGAAGGTCATTCATGAGCCTCGAGTCTCGAGCCCGAGCAGTAAGGATCTAAGCAAAGAAAAAGAAAGATGAAACATAACTACAGTGCATCTAAGGCATAAATCCTAATAAAACATAAAAAAAATCTGACACTCTCCTAAATCTGAGCAAAGAAGGGGGGATAAATACACCTAGGCATGCAACACATGCTAAAGAGTAGTTCAAAATTCCAAAAAAATATTAAACTATCTCAAAAAATCCAATAAAAAGCAAAAATTTGTGCAAAATTGGCTAAGGGGATTAGCCGATGTCACCTACAACGGCCAGAATCTGGCCATTGGAGATAGCAGCCAAATTCCAACGGTCAAATTTTTGACCGTTGGGGTTCAAACTTAGCCGCTCTGAGTGACAACGACCAAATTTCTGCCGCTCTGAGCGACAACGACCGAAAGGTAACACGACAAACCCGTGAACCCTAGGCCGTAAAATTCAAAAAAAATGAAAAAAACAAAAATGGGGACCAACCCACCACTTAAAAACCTAAACTAAGCCTAACTACGGATTTCATTCATTACCAACAGGTTTAGTGGGGTTCATTTACCATTTACTTAGTGAGGTTCAGTTTTACCCAAGAGCAAAAAAGAGGGTAGGGTTTGAAAGAATACCCAAGAAGCTTCGGCTCCTCCAACAGCTGATGCCTCACCCTGTGCAGCCATGTCCTCGATGTAGGTAACTTCAAAAATCGCAACTATCGCTATCTCACCAGAGCTCTAAAAAGTGAATTGACAACAAATGAAAGTGACAAGTCAAAACCCTAAAAACGTATTTTTTATATTTTCAAATTATGCCTTGGCCGTTGCTGGCATCAACGACCCGAACTTCATGGCCACTCAAGGTGACAACGGCCACAGGCAGAGACTCAGAGGCCGCTGGACCTGACAACGGCCTGCTCCACAGATAAAAACAAGAAAATTCCTTCCATGGGGGATAACAAAAACATTAAATAAACGCATTTTGATGAATTGAAGTCATCTTGATGACCAAAATAACAAAAAAATCACATAAAAGCATAATCTCAAGCAAGCCTCGTACCCAGTTACTTGCTCTATCCACTCGACGATTGCAGTGATTCACACTCCATGCATTTCGATGAGATGAGTAGGCTACCATAAGGCCACTTGGGGCAAAAGCATTTCATTTTGGAATTACGATGTGCCACCCTTCAATCCCGAAGAAGACCAAGATGGTCGGACTGCTCCACGGGTGTGAAAGGATCATCCTAATTCCCCTATGATACCAAAAACATTAAGCCAAAGTGATACAATATGAACATAAATAGAATCACTCATCCTAACTCCCTAAGAAGGCTATTGATAGTTGGACCACTCCTCGGGATAGGGATGGATGATTATCATAAACAATTGGAATCACACTTGGATGTGGGATTGCCCATTAAAAGCAACAAATGCTAGAAAGGAACCAGATTAGTCATATTGGTCAAGCGACTTGTCGCTTCATTCATTGTCATTTCTTCACCAATCCATTGTGTGAGGAAGTAGTTCAAAACTTCAACATAATCATAATCAAAATCAACAAAATATCACTCGATCATAACAAAATCATGTTCGTCCTATGAATCATTGCATACAACAATCACAAATTTCCCTTGTTTTTTGGGAACGTAAGTAGACATGACATATTCAATTGTAGCTCTCCTACCGGTCGAAACTATTGTAGCAGCTGAAGCTACCCGATTGAGTTTGAGGAATGAGTGCAATTTAACATGCCCAAGCCACTGAGCTAAGTCCTCCGAACATTGAGGCAATGATTCAAAGGATGCGCGCCATCTTGCATGATTGGGCCATCCAGCATTGATCAGACCATTGATCACCATACACCCTACAAATAGATCAGTCTACATTTTTGCTCAGCGTTGTGTTTTCCACACAGTGCATCACAAAAAGGGGCATCTGTAGACACCTAAAATGTGTCATGCTTAGGGGAGCTACTCACATAGACACATTCATAAGATCAGATGACATAATATTGGACTTTCCAAGCATCAACAGTGGTTCTCACCACTCATTTGGGGCCTTTTCAAGCCATCCAAGCCTAGCCGCTCAAGCCAAGAGCGACCAGATCCTAGCCGCTCAAGCCTAGAGCGGCCAAACCTTAGCCACTGCAGATGACAGTGGCCAGATCTTAGTCACTGCAGACGATATCGGCTAAACCATAAAAGTAGTTTTACCGACAAACAGGCCTAATCACGGGCGAAAGTGGCAGTCTACATGCAATAAAGGTGAGCGGGAGTAACTTTGCATTCCTTTTCATGACCAGTTCACATAGGAGACTTGAGTTTGCATTTAGACTTTAGTTAACTGGCCTCCAAACATAGACAAAGGACAAAAGCTTCTCATGCTAACGACCAGTTTGCATAGGAGACTCAAGTTGGCAGTTATATTTCAATTAACTGGCCTCCAAACATAGAAAAAGACAAAAAGCTTCTCATGCTAACTCTCACTACGCATGAGAAATTCATTCCTAGGGCTTGGACATAGACCTAGGGTTTCACACTATAAAAGGTGCAAGCCTAAGAGCACCAAGGAATCTATCGATCTTGGAAGAGAGGAGAGACATCTTTTATCTAAGAGATCTTTATCTAGACAATTTATCAGGACAGGTCATTGAGGAGAGCTTTTGAGACTTGGAGAGTTCCCTTGGAGATCACGTGTACGGCGAAGCCCTAACGGATTGGAGAGCATAGCAACCATTATTTCAACATCGGATACAAGCTTTGATCCATAGCTTTGGAGCAAAGAGGACGAGAGTCACTTTAGCGGTCGTTGTCTTGGACAGTGGCCTGTAGGCTTAGCTTAGGGTTTTAGACATTAGATTCATTATTTTAGTATATCATTAGCATAGCATCATTTCATTCATTCGCATTCATAGCATTAGTCTAATTTGCACTTGCTTTCATTTGTTATATTCATTGCTAACAACCTCATCCGGGGAGGTATTCTCGAACATCTAAGTGTGTGTTGTTGTTTCATTGCTTACAGGGCCACAGGTTCATCGTACGGAATCTACAACATACGAGAGCAAAATGGATCCCTCTAGGAAACAAGCTTGGAGAAGGAGGCATCTGTAAGCCCTCATACATTTCCATGTGCAAAACCGGGAAGCTTTTTGAAAGTGCACCACCTCTTCGCGAAAGGGGCACTCTTTGCCTATTTGTAACCTTATTGTATCGAAATGGGTATCCCTAAGAGGGACCGACATGTAACTAGGTTTCAATACGAATAAAGAGATCCATATTTGTTATTTTTGTGTTATATGCTTTTCATTGTCTTCCATTTCATTTTTGGGTTTTAATACATTGCAAGTAGCGTAAAAAGAGTGACGCATGTGTCCTAGGGTCATTACAGTTTCACACGGGTAGACCTTCTCAAATGGGTAACCTATCGAACGTGTAGGTTCCTCATATGAGTAATTGCCAGACAGATCCTCCTCTGACAGATGCACTTTAGACTTTTCTACCTCAATCGGTTCTTGCTCAGACGTCTTCTTTTCGGATGGCTCTTTCTCAGACGTCTGCACCTTAGACATCTCCACATCAGACAACTCTTTCTTAGACATCTGCACCTCAAACGTCTCCTTCGTCGCCATCTGACTACATTCTCTAGTTGTCCGAGTCTCCTTCATCGATGATGTTTTTGCATCTCTTTCCCAAGTCAAGGCATAATCCAAAGCCTCTTGGTATGATCTTAGAGGAAATATATTCATCTTCCTTTCATACATGGGAAGAAGTCCATCTATGAACCACATAATCTTTGATTCCTCTGAGTGGCCTTTCTCCACATAGTCAAAAAATCTACTCACCCTTTGATTATAATAACAAACAGGCTCCTTCTCTCCTTGAATGTTATAATTTTTGTTAGTATCGTATGATCAAAATTCTTCTGCAAATGCATCACGTAACTCTCTCCATGTCTGGAATTTAACTTGTGATAAGTATATATACCAGTCTCTTGTAGATTATTGAAATGTTGCAGGAAACCACCTCCTCCAATATTCTTCATTGTCCTTCCCAATCACTTTCCACTCCATACGACAAATTCTCCAATGCCTAATCGGGTCTTCCTTCCCTTCTGTGAAAAGTGGTAAATTCTCCAATGGTTGGGTGTCTATGTTATCCATTGGTGGGGTTTCTGCTATTCTACTCCTCAGGTGTTTTTAGTCGTAGGTATCTTATTTTCACCAAACAGTTATCTATCAACTTCCTGTGTATACTTACTTCATAACTTCCTTCATTGGGATGTTTATTGTGGCTTTGGTCTTCCTTCCTAAGATCTCGCGTGTTGTTGCTATTATGTCTGACTCCCATCCTTTGCACTTCTCTACAACCTTCTTATCGTGTGTTCAGGTATTACCATCCACTCAGCATCTCAACGTCTTCCTTACATCAATGTTTTCCTCGACTCTTGGTGATCCTTGTACCTGTTTTGTCATTCCTATCCGCAATGTGTCATTCTACTACAGACGTCTAGCCTACAAACGTCTAGCCTATAAACGTCTAGCCTATAGACATCTAGGTTGCAGATGTCAAGCTTACAGACGTCATGCTGCAGACGTCAAGTTGTAGATGTCAAGCCTGCACACGTCTAGCCTACATACATCTAGCCTGCAGACATCTTACCTGCAAACGTCTAGTCTGTAGATGTCAAGCCTGCTAACGTCTAGCCTGCAGATGTCAAACCTGCAGACGTCTAGCCTACAGACGTCAAGCTTGTAGACTTCAAGTCTGTAGACGTCAAATCCTACAGAATTCTGCGACTTCCCCACCTGCAAAATTTTCACTTGGATTTTTTTCTTCCTCCAACTGGCATGCACATCCTTAATCTACAAACACAAAATCTTGGTATGTCTTCCCTTCCATTTTCGTACTATGTTGTTTTCTTTTACACATCTTCCCAAGGGTTTCACTTCTTCAAACCCTGTGTCACCAATTTAGACCCAATTTCGTAATAAAAATGATGCTAGAATGTAGAAATGAATTTTACATATTCACAACAGTTCTATTTCTACTTAATAAACTACAGATCTACAAGCATTGTAGTATAGCAATAATAATGCATAGAAAACCTGCAACAATATTAATAACATCAGTAATGACAGAAATAATAGTAAATACAACAATTTATATTAATAATGGCATGTATGATACAACATTATAGTTTTAGCATTACAATACAGCCTGCAAACCCTAGGCTGATTGTCCTCCATGGCTGCATACAACAATGGACTGCATCAATCACCCTGCATTGCTCTCCTTACTGCTTGCACATCCTCTCTGGGTGAACAACCGTGCAAGAACAACTTCAATCCATGAACCTCCTGAATGAATGAGGGGGGGTTTATTTATACACCCACCAAGTAGTTATGTTCTCCAACTACCTTGCAACTACCCTCAAATTACATTTCATGTGCATTTGCTTTGCATTACATTTCATTTCCACTACATGACAAAATACCCTATGGCTTATAATTTAGCCGACATATTTGACTTAACATGAATTTTCATGACTTTATTATGACGTACAATATTAAATTGCACTTTACAACATTATTAAATATATGCACATGCATTTCGTCAAACACTTTGCATGCATTTACAATATAACACATAATATCAAAACTGGTTTAGAAAATAAAGATATCTCAATGTACATGTCTACACTTATCACCCGTCGAGTTTTGAGGAAGATCAGTGATCAACAAGGTATTTCTCATGTATATATTTCTTCAAGTCTGTATAATTCGCTGTCACTCTAGTTTTGGAGCACAACTTTGAAAAAAGCAAAGGAGAGGAAGTTCTCTTTTGCTCCACGTCTGGAGCGAAGTCCTCTGTCACTCCACTTTTGGAGCGACAACGTCTTCTCTAAAAAAAAAAAAAGATGAAATTTTTCTAAGTCAAAAAAGTGTCTTTCGCTCCCAAGTGGAGTGAAATCCCCTATCGCTCCACTAGTGGAGTGACAGTTCTGTTCGCTCCACCTAGGGAGCGAACATCCCCCCTCCCCCATTATTTTAAGTTAGTCATTTTTGTTCTTTTATTTTTCATTAAGCCATCCTTTTTGGATGCCCTAGGTGTCACGAAATAATAATTCAGGTTTCAAAGGCATGTTTTAAACCCTAAAGTGTAGCTTTTTTTTTTAAATGGGATCGTTTGGCTATCCAATAGAATCATTCTCTTTCTAAAACCATCAAAGCGTGCCCTCCCCGACAGATTCGTGTGAGCGCTCCTCCCAATGGATGTTGCACACCCCAAGAAATTATCCTTGTTCACCTTCGTTATTCACTATTTCCAAAATAAATTACCCACACGTGGATAATACAAGGTGCACGATTGCATGCACGACCTCCACCAACATTAATTTTGGGTGCCCTGCATTCAAGGTGGCAGATAAAAAGTTGGCACTATAAGGTGACAGGTTTACCAGGATATTTTCATGTCCTCTATAGAATTTCCATTTTATCTGCTGCCTTAGCTCTCGACATTCACCCAGAGCATCCATCTGTTCAAAGTGTGAGTTGTATCAGCACATTCGGCTGCCATGGGCAAAAGTAGTAAGGAGACAAAGTAGAAAGCACCAAAAGAGAAAGCGCCCAAGGAGAAGGTAACACCTATGGGCGAATCTGGCTTGAAGAAGCCGTGAAAGCGTGAGAGAAAATCGGTGAAGTTAACATTTCCTCAGGATAATATTTTTCGATACCAGGATTGCAAGATGATGCACAAGGACATGGAACAATTACACCAGGACGTTGAGAAGGCACATAGAGAAGACCCGACTAGGAACCTGTTGGTTGTTGTCTACCACTTGCACCTATTCTTTTACATGTGCATGCATGTACATCACTATTCAGATTTTGTGTAGGTAGTATCATGTTTTTATGACGCCCAGAACCGAACGATGCAAAACACCAAGGCAAAGGCGTTGTTCGTTATTACGACTAACGTTGTCCGAAAGGCTTTCGCCTGTGGGAGGACACATTTGTCTAAATTTATTTCAAGTAAAATAAATACTGATGAGCAGAGTGCCAGATATCAGCCAACTTCGGATATACACATTTTTGTAAGGGAGCAGCTGGGATGTGCGGCATCATTTGACAAATTTCCCCAGCTGCCTAAATTCTTGATAGAATTTGCCCACTGTGATATCTATTCCATTCTTACGTGGATAATGGGGATGTCTACAGACGAGGTGGTCTATGACTGGCAAGTATCCATGGCATAGTCCATCTTCGAAAATGAAATTTATTTCCCATCCAAGATAAATTTGGGTGCTATCCTAGTTTTCTTTGATTGGGCGAAGTTCTTGGCACGTCAGTTGCATGGAGCGGTGGCATATTTGCAAAGTCGTAAATTCGACCAGTTAAGACTCTGCTCCCCTTGGTATGGTATTTCTTCGGGAACATGCATGAGAAATTTCCTTATATCATGAAGAACCAAACTAATGAAAAGGGCAGGGCATTACCAGTTTATCTCTGGACGAACAGTTTGTCCAGAGACGAATCATACTATGTCTTCAACTAGGTTTTCCTGGGGCCAACACTGGAATTGATTTACGACCACTACAAATGAGTTCTTATGGCACTAAGATACAAGGTGGTAGATGAATGGATGGGAGACACATTTCTGCTCACCCAGCGCTTGGTTGTTAGACTCTACGGGTTTACAAAAAATCCTTTTTTGTTATCGTATTACACCACGTCCTATCTGTTTTCCCTAGAAGTTACTCGGTAGCTTGACTACACCAACGAGTTGTATGAGAAGTGTTGGGGAAATAATGTCATATGCTCTACACCTTTTGATTTCAGAGATATCAAGGTAACTCAATGTGGTTAGAACATTGTGCTTACTATGACTCTTATTGACTACGAGCTGATTGAACTTCCCCAACGTTGGAGGTGGGGTCCACATGACATCATCCGGTACCACATCGGATTGAAATTTTTTCACTTTTTTCCTTGTCCTGACATGGATAAGCAACAAAATAATCTGAAAGACCTCGAACTGGATTGGCATATTGATGAGATGGAGCCCTTGCCTCCCTGGCTTGATTTTTACACTATGGAAATTGAGTATCACCCGACTGCCAACCCAGATCAAAGGTTGTCCAGGGTTGTTTTAGCAAAAATGAAGGTCAAACTATCATAGTGGTTAGATGATAAAATCAGACAATGGTGGATCATGAGGGTCCATAATGATAAGACATCCTCGGACAACCCGCTATCGATTGATGAAAAGTTCTCAAAGTTGTATGATGAGAACATAAACACTTATCGACCTCTCTCATTTGTTGATATTGTTCCCTGAGGTGGATGCAACCCCGATGAAGTAGATGACCTGGAATACCTAAGGCATAAGGAGGTAGAAGGCAAAGGCAAGACCATCTTGGGTGACCCATTATTTATTGAAGAGAAGAGGCCATTGCTTCATCAAGAGTAGAGCACGCCTTCAAAAAGAAAAGTTGAGATGCCTCTCTTGCAACAGGTAACAAAGAGGTTGCATAACAGTACCCAAAAATCCTTTGGGATAGTCTCTCGAGCGGCGCTTGAAGACACTCTAGCCAAATATCCCAATATTTCTGTGGCAACACAGTCTAAGGAGCAGAGGGGCAAAAATGAAGAAATCTTCAATGTAGATATGCCATATAAAGAAGAGAAAGGAGAGGCACAAACACAAACACAGTGCCCATCTTCCCCAACTTCCTTGATTAGAGAGCTCAAAGGTATGCATTCATCTCCTCCTCTTTCTTCTTCTCCCTCTGCACCAGCTATTTTCTTGACACCTGAAGTACCTATCACAGTGTTTGTATCCATGGTCCTTGTGTCGGTTGCGCCTCTGTTACCCCAATCCACATTTCCTCATATTTCAATTTTCTCAAAATTATCTATGTCGTTATCTGCATCGTTATCTATGTCATTACCTATCCCACTATTTGTAGCATTCGCTCCCTTCGTAGGTAACCCCAATGCTTTCACCATCTCCACATCAGTTAGCCATAATTTTTCTATTGTAGAGGACCCCATTTAAGATGTCTCCACTATCGCAAAAGTGAATATTTTTTCCATGTCACCTCCTCTTACCATGTCTTCAAATTTTGCTAGTTTCTCAACACCCAAGCCAACTATTTATGTGGTAGCAGTCCAGACCCAAGCGCCTCTGAGGGTTAGTGCAGTCACTTCCCCTTTGGCTTCCCATGCACTATCCAAATTTGAGCCCCATATCCCACTCCTTCCCTTCACGCTAATCCTCAAAATGGGCATTCAAGAGTCCCTGGAATCTGAGTTGAAAATATCACATCAGCTCGCTACCGTAGAAAGCATATGTAAGGCACGTTACAGTTCATTACGCTAGCAAAAGGACCATAGAAAGAGAGCAGCATAGGCTCTGGTACAAACTCAGAAAGCTTCCATCATCAATCCAGAGACGATGGAGCTTCATACGATTGACAAGATACTAATCGTTCAGAAGCCCTTGGGAGAAATGACCTCAGTTGATTATGCTTACCCCCATATCATGGAGGATGTGGCCAGAATGAATACAGCACAAAGGATGGGCGATATCCAAGTTGGCATGGGCTCTATCTATGCTCATGGTGAGTATTACAGGGATCGCTTATTTGAAGCATAGTCCAAGAAAAATAACCTGGAAGAAACCCTAGCAGAGACAAGAAGGCAAATTGAGGAGTTGATTCTGAGGCAAATAAGCAAATTGAGGCTCTGGAGTCTGAAGTTGCATAGTTAAAGCATAAATTACTATCACTTGAGGTGGAGGATGAAAAAATATCCAAGCTATATAATCGCCATATGATGTCACGCACTGAGGCGAATCAGGAAATACAAGCGCTCACTATCCAAAAGAATGAGTTGCAGGCTTAGTTATCAGAGAAAATAGCATAGTCTATTGTATTCTCTAAGGAGCACCTCAAAGAGATGCGTCTATAGTTCTTGGGGGAGTTCTCATCAAGAGCGGCAAAGGGAGTTACAGTCTAGATATTTTTTAAAGAGGCTCAGGAGGCAATTGCTACTGGCAGCCTGATTCTAGAATTCGCTCAAGCAGACATCAATTATTGGTTGGACTTAGCCATGCAGCTCAGAAAAATTGAAGATGTAGCTATTTGCCTTACTCCTATGAGCCCTTTGGCTCAATCATGAATGACAACAAAGATGACTCTTCACTTCTTCTTCATAAAGGTCGGGTTGGCCAAAAGGGCTTGATAGCTCTCAGACTCCCTCATGTAAGAGTGAGACATTTCACTGTGATACTTCAATACTCTCACCAAATCGATGTCCTTGGCTTCACTAACCCTGAAGGACCCATTCCATCAGTTGAGGAGTTAGAGCCTATGTGGGCAGCATTCGTTGATAGCACCTCGAACATTGACACTTGGGAAGTCTCGACTCCTGATGCACAGGTGATTCTTTTCATGGCCAAGTATGCCCAGATCGAATCTTGTTTATAGGAGTTCGATGGGATGTTGGAATTTGCTGATATTGAGCACATCGAGACATACCATCGCCTAATCCAAGAGCTTTAGAAGCAATCAAATTTCTCTTTTCAACATTGGGTTGATGCCTCCGTAGTATACAATCATGTTTTTAAGAAGTCTTTGGACCAATATCTCCATCAATTACACGTATAGGACGAGGAAAAAGAAGCAGAAAGTGAGCCAGATTCAAAGGCGCAAGAGATAGAGGAACAAGGAGAAGAGACGAAATAAGAATCAGAATATGGAGAAGACGAAGAGAAAGAACCCAGTAGCAGTGAAGAAAAGTCAGAGGAGTAGTCCAAAGACTCTAACAATAAAGAGGAATCTGTTGCCCAAGGATAAAGTTATGAGTTCTTCGTATTGAAGCAGGCTTAATACCCCGTGAGCTGCCAGAGATGTAAATTTTGCCATATTTTGTTAAAATTCATGTTGTATATAGTTTCTGAGAATAATCATTGTAAAACTTCTCCTTTCCCATTAAAGTGGTCAAGACATTATATTGTTGTGTTTTTACCAGCTGTCTCTTTAATTTATTGTACTTTGTCACATTATGTGGTTTCTCTTCTTTTTTTGTACTTTTCTTTGTCATGTCGCATGCAAAATTGTGAACGTTTAGTATAGACAATATTCTGATGGGTTCTCTTCCTCCTTTTTTTTAGCAAATCCTTTCTTTCATATTTGCACATGTGGTAGTTATTTCCAGCACTTAGGCACTTTTTAGCGCGTTTTTCTGTTAAGAGATATTGTCGCTCCACCGGTGGAGCGAACCTCCCTATCGCTCCACTAGTGGAGCGAAAGGCCAGAAAAGAGATTAAAAAATAAACAAGTATGCCTAAGTTATAAAAAGAAGTCAACATAGGGTCAAAGGGGCAAGCGCTCCACTACTGGGATGAATTCCCTATTCGCTCCACCTAGGGAGCGACTTCCAAGCAAAAAATACGGATAAAAAAGGCCAAAGTACAAAAAGGGTCAAAATGGTCAATGTTGTAGTCACTCCACCAGTGGAGCGAATCTCCCTATCGCTCCACCAGTGGAGCGACACTCTAGAAGGCACACAATCAAAGCTTTTTTGCAAAGGAGACAAGTGTTCAAGCTAGAAGTGTTAGGCAAAGGCATCAGGAGGCACAAAAAACAAAGAAAAGGCACTAAGAGTGCACAAAGGGAGTCAATATTTCGGTCAAAGCACCAAGCACTCCACTAGTGGAGTGAATTCCCCAAGATATCCACTAATGGAGCAAATTTTAAGCAATCACGTTAAAAGAGGCCAAGTAAAGAAATTCAAAATGGTCAAAAGCCCTATTGCTCCACTAGTGGAACGACAGGCCCTGTCGCTCCACCAGTGGAGCGAAGAGGCCAGCAGGGTGCAAGGACAAATGAATATGGTTAAGTGTTTTGCATGAAAAGTCAAAATGATCAAAGGCACTGTCACTCCACTAGTGGAGAGATAGGCCATGTCGCTCCACCAGTGGAGCGAAGGGCCAGAAGAGCTTAAAAGGAGGTAAATTTGGCTAAATTTCCAGCAAGGGAGTCAAAGAAGGTCAAAATTACAGCTCCATCCAGGGAGCGACAGGCTTGACAGAAGTTTTTCTAAATCATGCAAGTACTAGTCACTCCACCCAGGGAGCGACACTCAAGGCAGAAACAGGAAAATTTTCTAAGGCATAGAAAACTGTGTCTCTCCAGTTATAGAGCAAAGTTCCTAGCAGTCCCCTGACGCAGTGCAAATTGCCCAAAACTGCCATGGAGATTCCCGAAACTGTCAGGAGCTATTGTAAATAAACCACTAACCAGTTGAACCAACCCCAAGCTGCACTTTACACTGTATTATCATGATCATTCTCGAAACCTTTCACCTTCAATGCTAAGTTATCGGTAAGGTTGAATTGACTGTTTTGAAGTCATTGCCAAAACTTTCTATCTTCAATGTTGAGTTATTTGTAAGTCCGAATTGACTATTTCAAGTCATTTTTGGAACCTAATCTGCCTGTCCCCATCACAAGAGTGGTTGGGCATTAATATTTTAAGCGGCATAATTCTTCTATAAATGTTAGCGTTTTCTCTGTAATCAGGTATGGGCAATCTTTGCTATAAAAGTAGCTGTATATTTGAAATCTACTTCTGAAATATAGGCTTCTGGCTCCGGATTTTGATTTTCTATCTGCGTATGACTTCTATTCTATAATTTCTATTAAATTTAGTCTCTCTATCACACAATTTAATTATATTTTTTGGATTTCACTGTTAATAGAGGATTAATCCCTGGAATACTAGCTGGAGTTTATGCAGTTCAAAAAAATTAATGTTGGTTTCTGTTAAAGATCTATTGTTTTGATTGTTATTGGTTCAAGTGTTAGGTTGTGTATCATGCTTCTTGTCCATCACCCCACATTTCAATATTTTGGCATTTTCTCTTTCCTTTCAGTCATTAATCTCTTTCGAGCATCTTCCTAATCCTTATCTCCCAAAATCCCATTTTTACTTTTGGAACCAGCCCTACTGGAGATTGTCATGGAGGACATTCCTTTCCTTTAGATATTCAATGCTTGGCATCGGGTCTAGGGCGTTGTAGACTTAGAAATTCTATAACTAGGCCAATTCGATTGCCAACAAGTTTATTTTTAGCTTTCTAAGTGTTATTTAAACTCTTCATTTTCAATAATATTTTAATCTTCGCCTATGCTACGAAGACTCAACTGGGCAAGCGAAACTGAGGTACGCGAGATGATACGACTGGACAATGGGATACAATTCATGAGATGGGACCCCCTCTAGCACCCGACACATTTCTCGAGGCATTACATTTGTTGCACATTCTTTTTTAGAACCTACACAAATTCTGAGGTGGATTTGGCATGGAAGGCATGACAAACCTGGAAAGCATGAAAGGCATGACAAACTTGACATACACAGAAGGCGTAACGATCTTGGTAGGAACGAAAGGTAGGATGAATCTGTCCATCCTGACAATAACCTATTTTTTTGAATCTGATGGGGACAGCGACCTGTCAAGCCTAACAGGTCATGTCAAGCCCTCCTCCTTGGAGCGTAAGTGGGAGTCCCAGTCTATGGCCCACATATAGGTGGCACCTCCTTCGATATTCAAATCAGATAGCCTTTGACAACCATGCACTCTAACCTATCATCAGTAGACAATTTGATTGACAAGTCGATCTACGGGTGCTGGCAACGAGGAAATCCTTGATCTCCTCGGTACACTAAAATATGGTGGCCCCTCCTGAATGAATCTAATGTCTCCATCATACCTGAACCATTGACTACACAAATCCCAATATAGTTTTCTACTGACTCCTACTGACATCATTCCAAGCACAAATCCTGAAGTGTTGATGTGGCAGATACTTGGTGACACATAGATCGAAGCAGATAAACATGTGGTAGTCATATGGCTACTAATGTGGCAGACAACTGGTACTATTGAGCTAGCGATCGGCTGACCTGGCCCACTGATGTGGTACCTGTTGGCGGATCCCTCTGATGTGGCACCTGCTGGCGGACCCCTCTGACGTGGAACCTGTTGGCAAACCCCTCTTATGTGGCACCTGCTGACGTATCCCTCTAACATGGCACCTCTACAATCTCCTGGCTCGCATCCGCATGGTAGTTTATGATTGGTCCGTTTGAAAAAATAGTTGGCATAGTTGTACTACCTGCAAGTAGTCTAAATTAAATAGGCTTGGTTTCATTTTTAAGCAAGTGAAAATTACCCACACGGGTAATTTGGGATAATCATATCCAAAAAAAAAAAAAATCTCGCTGACAAAATGGGAAGCCCTCAAAGGGAAGTCGCTTCCCTTCCCTAATCGTTAGGCAGGCTAGCCTGACTAGTAGGAGCGCCAGTCGGAGGGCTTATACCCGCAGAGTCACGGGTTCGACTCCCAACAGGGGTAAAACAAAAAATTTTGCCTAACAATGTTAAAATCTTTATCAATAAGGTATTTTTTTTTGTATTTTTTTATTATTTTTTTAGCATTTTATTATAATTTAATACATTTTTTATATATAAAGTCATTTTTTTTTATAAATCAAGTGATTTTGTCTATAAAAAGTATTTTATTATTGCAATAATGCTAGAAATTTAAATAAAAAGTATGCCTTAAAATTGAAATTCAAAGGCATTTTTTTTGCAAAATATAAAAGTTGATGATTTTTTGTTTTCTCCAAATCAAGGGCGGATAAGAGACAAAAATCAAGCACAAATTATTTTGCAAACAAATTGAGATTTCTAACACTTTGCTCCAAATTTTTCTCATCATTTTTTTTAGAGTACAAGTTTTGTCTCATGAAGACGAGACCTATTTTGTGCAAATTTCACAAAAATGAGTGTTTTTTTTCTCCAAAAAGGGGGGATATAAGACAAATCATAGCACTATTTTTCTTGCAAAATTAGGGAGCCCTAAAAACTTCTCAATACCTTGTTAATTTTGCAAAATCAAAGGGGGACAAAATCAAGAAAATTGATTCTTTCTTGAAAAAATTGTAACACAAGGAGACATAAAATTTGCAAAATCCAAAGTTAAAATTTGTGCATTTGTTTTCTCCAAGGAGGAATATAACAAAATAAATTGCACATTTTATTTTTTGCAAAACCGAGAAGATATTGAAGACCTTGGGTCCACTAAAACTATGTCGTGTATCAACTAGTTCTGGAAAGCCTTTCAAAAGCGGGTCGTGTGTCGACTTGAATTGAAAGGAGTGCTACTTTGTTAATTTTGCAAATCAAAGGGGGGAAGACAAGAAATTGTATTTATTTGCAAAATTGTAACACAAAGTGAGGAGCACTTAAAAATAAAAACTTATTAATTTTGCAAACACAAAAAGGAAAGGCAATTGCTGGCTCAACCCAGGTCATCCCTCCCTGGGAGTGGTTGTAGTAGATGATCTCCTTGGGGGAGATCCTTCTCCACTTTCTGCGCCCCTCCCAGCCAACTAGGGTTTCCTTGGTTGATTTTTTGGCCTGGTGCTTCCCAGGGATCCCTGTTTGTTTGGGGATCCCTTCCCTTTTTTCCCTCAGGCTTCCCCCTGGGGTTTTTTGTAGGTTATTCACGTGGATTCGGTCCCCTGCATTTCTCTGGGTGGTGGGGGTGATGGTTTAGGGTTTGGACAGCTTCCTAGGGTCTCCCTTGAGGTCCTCACAGCTTTGGGGGTGGTCTGGGGGGGCCTCTTTCCCCCTTTGCTTGTGAATCCTCTATGGGATCCTGTGGCTATTGTTCTTCCCGCTTGGAGGCTCTTCGTGCTGGTTCTGCTCCTTGGTGGACACCCTGGGCATTTGGTTTGGCCTTGGGGGGGCTTTTCTCTGCCTGGGCTGTTCCCATTCCCAGTCCTAGTTCCCTGAAGCTGCTTCTATGCTTAGACGGGATTCTTGGTCCCTGTTGCTGGGTTTCTTTGGTTTCTGCTGCATGTTTCATTCTTGGGGGGGTCTGATCTATGCATGCAGACCATAGATCCCACATGTTTGGCTCCTAGGGATCCCATCTCTGTGACTATTTACCTCTTCCCGCTCGGGATTCCCAGTCCCTGGATCCCTGGTCCCTTAACCTGCTTTTTTCTTGCTATTTTCTCGGTGCGGGACTTGCATGATGGAGTTTTCTAGTTGCTTCCCATTGGGATATTCCTCCTCCTTGCTGGCTTTTGGCTTCCTATAGGGTGAGATTCCCCTATCTCTGGGCGGGATCTGCCAAATCCGCTGGTGTTCCCGCAGGGCGGGATCCCCCTGTCTCTGGGTGGGATCCGCCATTTTCGCTGGTGTTTCCCGCTAGGCGGGATGTTTTCCCACTGGTCGGGATGGTGTTTCCTCAGGGCGGGATTCGACTTTTTTGCTAGTTTTCCCGCTGGGCAAGCTTTTCTCTTTTCTGCTAATTTTTCGGATAGCGGGATTCTCCTGGTGGAGGTTTTTTCAAGGTTTCCGCTGGGCGGGATCTTCACTGAGATGGGTTTCTGATGCTTCTCGCTAGGCGAGACTCTCTCTTTGGTGGTTTTTGAATGCTTCCTGCGTGGCGGGATTTTATTGTAACGGTTTTCCACTCCTTCCTACTGGGTGGGATCTACTCGATGGTGGTTTTCGGCTACTCCTCGCTGGGCGGGATCTCCAAAACTACTTTCTTTCATATCTGGTTGTTTCCCGCTTGGAGGGATTGTTTCATGCTTTCTGTTCCCGCTGGGCGGGATTTCTATTTTGGTTTTCAGTTTCAAGGGATTGATGCCCTAGGCCCATAACTTTATTGTAATGGCTTTTTCTTGGCATGTTTTCTGCCATCGCTTATGTAATTAGGTTTTGGGATCCTATTTAAAACCCGTTGTAAATACAATCACTACTTACCAAAAAAAAAGGAAAGGCAATTGTTTTATGCCACATTCTTTGCAAAATTGTAAAACAAGAGGAGACATAGAATATCAATTTTTTGCACAAAACAAATCAAAACTTTGTTGCAAAAATTAGTAATAAGATGCATTTTCGATATTACTCGACACTTTTATTTTCAAATTGGCAAATTAGGTACATTTTCGGTTGCATTTGACACCTATGTGATAAAAACAAATTGGGCACTCTTTGATTGATTATTGCATTTCATTTCTTGTTCTTTGTAATTATAAGTCATCAAAATCAAGAGTACTCAAAACCCCAAAAAATTCACAATAATTTGTGTAATTCATTGCACAAGTATAAGCCATTTTTAAAATTGATATTCTCTCCATACAACCCTGGATTCACTCTTATTTTTTTGGGTCAATTTCCTCAAACTGATTATCCTTCTTCAGGAGGATTTTTAGGCAAGTTCCATTAAATATCTTTTTGAGTGAATTATCTTTCATTTCTTATTTTTTGGCTTAATTTTCTCAAACTGATCATCTTTCTTTAAGAGAGTTTTCAGGTAGGTATCATTAAATACCAATTAAGAGTGAAAGAAAGATCATCTTGGTGCAAATTCTAGAACCTTCATCATGACAACTATCAACAAATACCGAAATGATACATAATTGCTTAAAGGTTCCAACTATTTAGCATGGAAAACCAAGATGAGAGCTATAATTACTATAGAGGAAATTTGGGATTTAGTGGATGACACCGATAAAATACCCACATCAACAGAAGCAGATCAGAAAGCATGGGACAAAAAGAATAATTGTCTTCTCATGTTGATTCTCCTAGTTACTACTGATAAATTCCAGCCTCACATAAGTGAATCCAAAACTGGTAAAGATGCATAGCATGAATTAAGTACCATTTTTGAAGGCAAGAATTAATCGACTATTCTAAACCTTCAAACTCAACTTCATACACTCCATATGAAGTCAGGAGAAACAGTAGAACTATTCCTCTGCAGAGTGGAAAAACTAAAGTCAAAGATGAATGCTTTAGGAGAAAAAGTAGAAGATACTATCTTGAATTTAGTAATATTGAGGGCTCTTCTAGAATCCTACAAGATGTTAATAACATCCCTTAATGTATCTCAAAGAACAATCACCTTTGTGGAGTTAGTCAATTTGCTTCAAACCAAGGAAGCAAATCAGCTCCAAAGCGATGAAGTGTCAAACAATGCACTTTACTCGAACAACAAGGGTGGAAATAAGAAAGGAAACTTTCAGAAGGGAGGATCATCTTCAAGAGATAAGGGCAAGAAACCTCAATCAAAAAAGAAGTTTTGCACAAATTGTAAAAAGGACAACCATGACATCAATCGGTGTTGGTTTAAAAACAAGCAAAACAAAAATGGCATAGGCACATCACAAAATAGACAACAAAGAGGCCATGTTGCTAGTGAAGTATCTGATTTTGATTCTAATTCTGGTTCAAAAAGAGCACACAAAGTGCTCATGGCTCAAACAACATTTTAAAGGGAAACAAATTTGTCATCATAGGCAAGCATCACTTCAACCCTCTTTTTAGGCTTCATAAATAGCAAATGTTTTTGTTTGAAGTACTTATAATAAATGGGTGATTGTACCTGTTGACAATTTTGTCACATTTCTCAAGGGGAAGAAAAGAAAATCAAATTTTGTACAGATTTTGTAAATTTTTTCTTTGTTGTCCTTTGTTATTTGAAAATTGCAGCGATTTTGGCTTTCTCTGCTATCCCATTTGTACATAAAAAGAAAGAGCTTCGCCGAAAGAAAATGAGAAGAGCTTCACACCCAAAGCATTTTCAACACTGCTTCGGGTAGAGTTTCTGCGAAGTAGTATTACCAAAGTAAAATACAAGGGTAGCGATAAAAAGAACTTTGGGCCCGAAGCGCTTCAAGTATTCACTTTGGGAAAAAGCTGAGCGAAGCGGCATCCAAAAGAACAACTTCGTCGAAGAAGCAAAGGCAAGAAATCTACTTCGCACCCGAAGCATTTCTAGCAAATACTTCGGGCAAGATTTCTGCGAAGCGGTGTTGCCGAAGTAAAATACAAAGGAAGGAGAATGAAACTACTTCGCACCCGAAGCATTTCCAGCAAATACTTCGGTCAAAAAATCAGCGAAGCGAAATCCAAAGAAACATTGAAGATTACTTCGCCAAAAAGTTGCCGAAACATCTACTTCGGGCCTCCTCATGCCCGAACCATTTCTACTTCGATGAAAACCATAGCGAAGCATTCACTTTGGCTAGTTTTTGCCCGAAGCATTTTCAACCGAAGTTCTAGCTGCCGAGAGGAGCAAAGCATTTTTGAAGGCAGGAATGTGTTTCGGTCGAAATCTCCCCAAACCACAATTTTGAACAAGGATCACCGCGAAGCATTTCTCCAAAGCATCAGTGAAGCATTTCATCAACGAAGCGATGAAGACGAAGAACCCTATTTTGTGAAGCAAATATGCTTCGGCACTCACCACCCTCGAAGCATTTTTGCGAGGCTCCATTTTGCGAAGTGCGAATCAAAGAGGAGTTATTGCTTCGGCCCGAATCCATTGCAAGTGAGCGAAGCGCTTCACAGGCATGCACTCCAAGTCGGGTATTTTCTCGAGGTGATCAAGTGCCTCATAAATGCATTTTTTCGTGCCCGATAAGCTCGCCGCTCATTTTTGGCAATTGGAAATGAAACATCATTCCCTGAAGGCGAACCCGACAAGCATGGCAACCACTCGAGCACCGCACCCAGAAGCTAAGGACACTCAGACGGCTCGTCAGTGCATCTTTCTGCGTTTGACCCGGTTACAGTTGCCAGTTTTGGTAATAGATTTGAGAGCTCGATCACGAGAGCCGAGGGAGGCCGAATTCTCAGAGCTCGAGGGTGTACTTTGCCAGCCTATGTAATTATGATTCAGAGGGTCGGGTCCTCTATAAAAACCCAGGCATTGTAATGGAAAAATGGGGGGGAACTATCTGCTAAGAAAGTTGCTATAACTTGATGTCCTGCGATTAATACTAAAGAGCTTTGGGCTCAATTTCTCTCTTTTATGCTACCTTCTGTGTTCGAATTATGTTGTCTTCCTTCGTTTGTATACCGAGAAGCTAAACTCTGCATCCGATGTGCGATCGGGGGTTGTACCTTGAAACTTGCCTGAAGGATACATAGGAGAGGAAAAACGTCATATTGAATTTCTTTTATGCTGCCTTCTGTGTTTAAATTATGTTGTCTTCCTTCGTTTGAATATCGAGAAGCTGAACTCTGCATCCGGTGTGCGATCGAGGGTTGTACCTTGAAACTTGCCTGAAGGATACATAGGAATGTTAGTGTTACGTTTCTTTCGGTTATTCTTGGTGTTCTTTGCTTCTATTCAGGTTGTCAGTTAGTGATCGTGCTTCCTGTTCTCTCCCACTTTAAATCACAGATCTCTCTTCCCTTACCCCTTTTATTTTATTTCTCTAACCCTAACTCCTTTTATCTCTTTCCTGCACCCTTATCTCAAAACCCCAAAGTAGTTTAGCATAGGAGCCGACCTTTCTCCGAAGATTGGCATGAGGGGCATCTCTTCCCTTCGGCCTTTCAATGTTGGTCCAGGTCTAGGGCGCATACACCTATCCAAATCCTTTCCTAGGCAGATTTGATGACCAACAGTTTTGGCATGCCCGGTGGGACCCAACTGTGTCTGTCTCAGAAAGATTCATAACCAGTTAAGGTCCCATATTTTAAATGCAAACCCATCTTCACCGGGGCCAATAGTTCTAACCAGTTCTCGGTGTGACCCGGTCAGTCTCACCTGACTAGTGGTAGTGAGAACCGATGCTCTCATTACCGAAAGACTCTTAGCATCTAGCGACTCTGTTTACCCGAGAATCTTTAAGTCAAAAATACCGGTACCAAAGTTTGTGCCTTCATGCAAACAAGATGGAGAGTTAAGAATAGAGGAGAGGAAACCGAGTTCTTTGAGCTGGATATTGATGCCTTTGGGGAGCAATCAAGGTTGGTCACCCCCGAATCACTGTTACGCAAAACGTCCTCGCAAGAGGCTGTTGTCGATGAACAAGGCCTGACTCCTGATAGCATAGTATCTAGTTTTCCTCCCAATCCTCCCAACTCATCGAAGCATCCTAGTGCCCCCATTCCTATTAGTCAACCTATTAGCAATCAAGGGGGAGCTTCGAGGAATCTTGTTTCTCAAAATCTAGGGGCAAGTATGGCACAACAACAACAACAACAATAGCAAGTGCAGTAGCAACCGCCACCCAGGTGGTTCCCGACATGGGATTCTTTGTCACCACTGAATCTAGCAGGACAAGGGCAAGTGTCGACCGCTGCTGTAAAGAAGATCCCAACGTTCGATGGAACTGGGAAGACCGCTCTGGAGCACATTCAAGACATAATCTCTCTGGCGGCGATTCACGACATCATCGAAGAACAAGTTATGGTAAAGCTTCTGGTTCTATCCTTTAGAGGAAAACTCCTCAACTGGTATAGATCTCTACCGCCCGATGCTATCACGAGATGGTACCAGTTATTCGGGCAGCTGATGGGAAACTTCAATGAGTCTTCCGATCCTACCTCTCTCCTACATCAATTCACTTCAATCCAGAGACATCCACAAGAGGAGATCGCAGACTTCAATGTTAGGTTCGCTCGAACTTGGCAGAGAGTACCGGTTGGGCTTCGACCAACCGATGAAGCTGCAACATATTATTTCCTTCGAGCTTTCAACCCTGACATCAGTATCATGGTAAGGTATTCTAACATCAATACTTTTCCCCAGTTGTATGAGTTAGCCAAGAAGGCAGAAATAGATTTGATAGCTATGGGCAAGCTTCCCCAAAGAATGACGATGCCAATACTTCCCGAGTTTCCTCAATCCCAGTATGCAAGCACAGTCGCTTCGCAGGTCTCTACGACCCCTGCACTCCCGATCTCACCTTGGAACCCGAACCCTATAGTGTCTCAAATCACCGCTCCACAAATCCATTTTCCCACATTTTCAACTCTGTAGCCCACTGTCACTTTGATATTACATGTACTACCAGCACCACCTCAACATCCTGCCCTACCTCCAATACCGACCATGGCTTCGTTGCCACTCGTTCCAAAAGCTGATGATATACAAGCTAGAATCCTGCAAGAGATGCAATCTCTGAACTCCACAGTTCAGACATTGTCCAACGACATGACTATTGTGAAGAAGAAGCAAGCGCAACAAGAATTTCTACCAAGAAGGTCTTATCCTACACCTGTGCTCACCAAAGATCAAGCAGTCCAGCAAGGGAAGGCTTCGACGAGAAATGCTGCAATTGATGAAATTCCAAGCACTTTCGATTATGTATATTGGTGCTCTACGTGCAATGATCCGCATGAAGAAAATACTTGCATGCTGCACCAACACTATGTACAAATGCTGGAAAGTAGTAGTCATGGTGGCCAAGTCAATGTTATCATGCAAACGAGTCAGAACATGGCGATTGGCGAAGAAGAACCGGTTGTAGTGCTTACCAGAGGGGGAAAGAGGATGATAGAAGTGGATGCTACCCAGATGGCTCCTTTGAAAGTGCAAACTCGACCCGAGAAGGGACAATCATCTTCTTCAGCCCCTAACGAAGTTTCTTCACCTGCAACGAACAAAGAAAAAGCTCAAAAGGCCCATAACAAACCATCGTAGGCAGAAACTAAAGAGCAGGCTAGAGAAAAGCTCAAGTTTCCTTCACTAACTAAGCGACAAAGAGTTGAGGCTACAGAGTAGTACCACACTAGATATGAGCCAAGGAAGGAACCCGAGGTGCTCAATTCCCTGACGTACAACATTGTGGAAGAGTTGAAGAGGATTCCAGCCAAGATCAGCTTGTACGATGCACTACAACTACCTGGACAAGTGGACCTACTGCAAGAATCATTGAAGACGACTAAAGCAAAAAATGCAGCACCGCTTGCTCTTGTGCAGACCCTATCCACATCCATTATGGGGAAGAACAGACCACCTCCATTCTACCTATCCCTACAGATGGAAGGGTATATTGTACATAACTGTATGATCGACTCTGGTGCTGCAACAAATGTCATGCCGAGAGCAGTCTACGAAGAAATAGGGATGGAATATACATGAAGCAGCCAAGGTGTACTCCAGTTGGATGGAACCCAAGTGAAGACTATAGGAGTGATCAAAGACATTCCTATTCGACTACATAAGATGCCTCAGATCACGGTCATACAAGAGGTAGTGGTCGTCGACTTGGAACCATACTTCAGTATGTGCTTGTCAAGGGAGTTCACAGCAAAGCTGGGTGGATATCTGTCTATGGATTACTCTCATCTGGAGATTTCGTTCAAAGGAAAGAAGGTGAAAATCTACAATGAAAAGCCTTCTTCCTTCCTTGTGCAGAAAATGACCGAGGAAGAGAGCAGCGATCCAATGAATATGATAGTAGAGGAAGTAGAGCAGATGGACTTGGTCGGGAAAGCTCTTGCGCAACTAAGTTATGAAGATGAGTTCTCATTAGCAGACTTTAATGCCATGGTAGAGACCGAGATGGGATGTTATACCATCACTAAGCCCGATAAACACACTCAACCAGAGAATAGAACAAGTGCCCAGGAAGGACTATGGAAGTTGTTCTTCGACGATGCCCGATGTAAAAATGGCACTGGGGAAAGGATTCTTCTAGTTTCACCATCCGGAGAGCAAAAGGAGTATTGCTACCGGTTGTTATGGAGCTGCACTAACAATGCAGCAGAGTATGAAGCATTATGCCTAGGACTCAAGAAAGCAGATAAGTTAGGCATAAGGCACCTCCAAATTTTTGGAGATTCTGAACTGGTTTGCAACCAGGTCACAAACATGTGTACTTCAAAAAATCATTATCTAAGGTCATACCGCAACAGGGTATGGGATCTGTGTGACCAGTTCGAGTCCCTCAATCTACAGTCTATCCCACGGGAAAAGAATCGGCATGCCGATGTCCTGGCATCCATCGCAGCTAAGTACTCTCCCGTAGAGGACATGGTTCACAAGCCCAAAGCTATGAGGATGATCTACAGACCCTCTGTCCTAGACAAAGACTTACATTGGCAAGTCTTTGACAATGATGAGCAGATTGTAAATTTCATGATCCAAGAAGTTGCCACAATCGAAGAAAGGAGCCCTGATGAAGAAGGATATGAGGAGCTGGTCCAATTGAAGAACAACTATGTTCCCAAGGGATTGGTCACTCTTGAAAGCCTATTTGATCAGAATGATCGAGCACTCTCTCACATGATCAAAGTTAGTGAAAAGCAGTATCGAGATTTAGAGCTTGAACCTAGAAAGGCAATAAAAGTTGGAACTGATTGCACTTTAGAAGAGATAGAGCAGATCCAGACTCTGTGTAGGAGGTATCCGGATATAATTGCTTGGTCTTATCAAGACCTCAAAGGATACAATCCGTAGCTGATCCAACACACGATCGAATTGCAGGAGGGAGTCAAACCATTCCGACAAAAGCAAAGGCCGGTTAACCCAAAGATCGAGGTCCTGATGAAGGCCAAACTTCTAAAAATGCTTGAGGCAAAGATAATATATCCTATCAAGCATTCTTCGTGGGTGGCGAACCTAGTCCCTGTCAAAAAAAGAATAGAGATATACGGCTATGCGTGGACTTTCGCAACCTGAACCAGGCTTCCCTCAAAGACCACTATCCTCTTCCGCAAATCGATCAGATTTTGCACTCGATGGCCAGAGCTCAACGCTTCTCCCTGCTCGACGGTTTCTCTGGATATAATCAGATCTGGGTCAGGGATGAAGACCAACATAAAACAACATTCACTACCAAGTGGGGTACATTTTCTTACCAACGAATGTCGTTTGGCCTTTCGAATGTTGGTGCCACTTTCCAGAGGGCGATGGACTTAGCTTTTGGTGAGCTTCTGAATAAGGTTATCGTCATCTATCTAGATGACATGACCATTTTTTCTCGAAGAAGGGAAGATCACCCACTACACCTACAACAAATTTTCAAAAAATATCGAGAGTTCGACATCTCAATCAACCCAAGGAAGTCCATATTCGTAGTAAGTGAAGGAAAGTTGTTGGGACACGCAATATCAGAAAAGGGACTCGCTATAGATCCCGATAGAGTCGAGGCTCTAATGAAGCTCCCACTCCCAGTAGACAAGAAAGGTCTTCAATCTTTCTTTGGCCAGATTAACTTCGTAAGGAAGTTTGTCCCTGATTTCACCCAAGTCGTCAAACCAATGACCGAACTTTTGAAGAAGGGCATCGAATTCATCTGGATAGAAGAAATAAGGGAGGCATTCGAAGAGGTTAAGGCCCGAATCGCCTAGGCACCGGTCCTAATCAATCCTGACTACAGTCGGGATTTTATCCTGTATGCCATAGGAGAGCCTGAAAGCTATGCTGCAGTCCTGATGCAAAATGGGGAGGATGGTGAAGAGCGTCCCATCGCATTTTTGAGTCAAGTGATCAATCCCCATGAAGAGAAATACAATTTCATAGAGCGTCAGGTACATGCAGTAATGAAGTTCCTCCAAAATTTTAGGCAGTTCATCTCCCAAATTCGGGTCACGGTCTTTGTCATACACCCTAACGTGCGCAACTTCATCATCCAGGGAGAATTGGGGAGCAAGAGAGTCGGTTGGGTGAACAAGATACAGGAATTTGACATTGAGATCAGGCCCATGAAACTGGTTCGTGGTCGTGCATTGTGTCAAGCATTGGCGAAGAGCGCAGCGGCCGAAGCAACCGAATCTCAAGGGGATGACTCACTGGCCGAAGGATGCTTCGTGAACCAGGAGGAAGACGAGAAGGATTGGGTTAGTGAAATAATTGACTATTTCAACATCGGCAGATGTCCTTCACATCTAAATGCATCACAGCGAAGACATTTCAGGATGCGATCCTCCCGATACACTCTACGTCCCGAAGGCCTATTCTTCAAAAACATTGATGGTGTCCTTCTTAAGTGCATCAAAGATGATGATAAAAGGAGAGTCCTGGGAGAATTTCATTCAGGACTATCTGGAGGTCACTTCGCAGGGAGAACAATGGCACTAAAAATCATCAGGGCGAGTTATTATTGGCCCACACTCTTTGCTGATGCTTTCTTAGTTTGTCAAAGGTGCGAGCAGTGTCAAAAGTTCATCGATCGAAGCAGAAATGCTTCAATGCCTCTTCAACCAATGCAAGTAGAGACACCCTTTCAACAATGGGGGCTTGATTTCATAGGAGTCGTATCGCCAAACTCCTCCGTTGGGCATAAATTCATATTGACTACGACGGACTACTTTACCAGGTGGGCCGAAGCGATTCCTACAAAACATGCAGATCAAGAGACGGTCATCGCCTTCCTAGAAGGGTTGATCACCAGATTTGGCCTCCCCGAAGCAATCATTACGGACAATGGTCCTGGCTTCACCAGCACCAAAATCAATGAATTCCTCTACAAATACGGGATATATCATAAAGTATCCTCCAATTACTATCCCCAAGGCAATGGCTTAGCAGAATCCACCAACAAGACCTTGTTGAGGGTGTTGAGAAAGCTTATAGAGACAAACAAAAGGACTTGGCATCTTCTGCTGAATCGGGCCCTATGGGCCGATCGAATTTCAATCAAGAAGTCAATCAAGACTTCACCTTATGCCCTGGTCTATGGTAAGGAGGCCATCTTGCCCACCCATGTGGAGATCCCTGCACTGTAGTTGTTAGAAGCAGAAGATGGAGTTAGTCCGATGGAAAACAGATTAGCTCAGCTACTGCAACTAGAGGAAGATCACGAAGAAGCCTACCAAAGCTTCGCTAGGCATGCTCAGATCACCCAAGACTGGTTCAAAAGGAAATCATCCGATCGCACATTCAAAGTAGGAGATCTGGTATGGAAATGGGACTCCTGGAAGGCTAAGCCTGGGAACCATGACAAAATGGATGCCTTTTGGGATGGGCCATTCGAAGTTGTGAAGGTGAACTCGGCCAATTCATTCATCCTCAAAGATGCAGATGGCCAAGTCTTGCCGATCTCTGTCAATGGTCTTCATCTGAAGACTTTTCACCGCTGAGGTAAAACACAATTTCTCTCTTTAAAAAAAAAAAATTAAAATGCAATTAAAAATAAATACAAAAAATTTAATAAACTTAGATTATAAGCTGAGAGGAAAAATAAATTGTCAAAAAAGAACTACTTCGAAAAAGAGTTTCTTCCTAAGTGACTGTTTATATACTTCTGTATATAATTTTGCATTTGTATGTACCTCCTGTTCCAAGATCGCAAAAGCCAAGTACCACTTCTAAATCCCCTCCGGGGACTTTTGATGCGAAGAAGCAGTTGCAAGGAGGTTCGCTGCGAAGAGCCGAACCAAAGATCAAACAAAGGCACGAAAAGTACTTCGCACCCGAAGCATTTTCAGCAGCTACTTCGGGCAGCAATTTTGCGAAGTAGATTCCTTGCAAAGCATTTTCCATAAGGGTAAAGGCTTCGGTAAGCGACCTTCACAAAACAATGTGGCAGCACGACAAAGAAGAAGTACTTCGGACCCGAAGCAACAAAAGACAGCCTGAAACAAAGGTTCACAGCGAAGCGTTTTTCAATGTTTTTTGCCGAAGCGAAAGCATTTAAAACGTGTCTCGAGAAATGTGCCGACTACCATCTTGAAAAGAGCTCGAAGCAGATGAATTTAAGGCAAGGGTGGCGATTCGTGTCCCAAGGCGATTTGGTACGAGGTGGCAGCAGATTGCTTCTCCAATACAAGGCGTAATCATCAAAGCATGTGGCCCTGCGTACTGCGTCGATGCAGAACCAATTAAAAGGTAGGGTAACCTCCTTCATCCGAGGTGTAAATTTAATTTTAGCAGGTGCCATAAATTCAGGAAGTTGCCTTTTGGGCTATAAAATGTGAAGTCCTAGCAAGAAGGAGGTTATTTATCCATCAGTTTGAGCTAGACTAAGAGCTTTCAATTACTCTGCAATTCTCCTGCCTTTTGCATCTAAGTCTTTCGCATCAAGCTTCTGTGTCAAGGACTCAGCCACCATCATGGGGAAGAAGAATTCCAAAGAAAAGGGGAAAGAACCCGAAGTTGCAGGCCCTGAGAAAACAAAGAAGGGCAAGGAGGAAAAAAGGCATACTCCAAAAAGGACAAATCCCCCTCTTCACCTCGAAAAATAGCCAATCAAAGAAGGGGACGATTCAGAGGAGGAACAGTTTATAGAACCGCCGATTGATGGGTGGGAGAATATTAGAGACACACAGCTCTCTAAGGGTGTGTCCGACCTCCGACACACCATAGAATTTATGGTGAGCCGACTCACTCCAGAAAATAAGAGGGTTGCTGCCTATTATTCTCAGATTTACTGGTTTTTGGCCCCTCCTACTCACCATTGCCCGGAGCTAATTTATGCTATCGCATAGAATTACCAGCCTGCATCCAGGCAGGTGTTGGACGCTTCAGGCCATAAATTATTTTCCATTCTGAAGGAAGATGTGCAAGCAACATTTGCACCACAGCAAGGGCCACCCAAGGGTTATTCAGTTCGCAATGTTATTCTAAGCGAACAAATGGAGAGGTTCACCTCCAATAACTTCATCTTGAAATTTTTGCGAGAAAACCTCAAAAGCGGGCTCACTTCAGGCAAGCTACCCCAAATGCCTCTACCCTTGGTAGCTTTCAAGAACACCGACATTTTCTCCATCATTGCATGGGTGGCGGGCCTGTCGACAGATGCCTCGGTACAACCCTAGCAGGTGTCTTTGGCCGAATGTATTTCAAGAGGGGAATTCTATGCCCCTGATGCTGCAAGACCGAGCACCAACCTAGTTTTCTTTGATTGGGCAGAATGGGTGGCCCGAACCTTGCATACGCGACTCGCTAGTATGAAGAGTTCGGCGACGGGCCAGTACTTTGCACCTTGCTCCCTCCTAGTCTGGTTGTTTTTCTACCAGGTTCATAAGCGATTCCCCCATATCGTTATCTCTTCAAGTGGCAAGGATGGAAATCCTCTGCCTGTGTACAAGTGGACTCCTCTCCTGTTGAAGACAGAGTCCTACTATTCTTTTAACCAACAATTCTTGGGGCCCGCCATGCATTTGTTGAGGGGTTCTTGCCCTCGGGTCCCCCTCAGTCTGAGAGATAAAATAGTGCAAGAAAAGAAGGGAGATGTTTTTCAATTGACACAGGGATTGGTGATTCGTATGTTCGGTTTTACAAGAAAGCCCTTCCTGCTTCCTGTTTTCCCTTCTGAGTATCAATTTGCATTGGAGGTCGCTCGACAGAGTGACGCGACCAACGTTGTATATGGCCATGGTCGAAAGTGGGCACACACCTGCGACTTTCCCTTCAGGATGGGAGTAATCGAGGTATTTGCCTTGAAACAGAATGTTTTCCTAGAGGAAAAACTTGCCAACTTTGGCCTGCTCCAAATTCCTCAGCAATGGCTCTATGATCCCTTGGGGGTGATGAAGGATCACCTAAAATTCAAAAATTTTCACATCTGCCCTCACCTTGAAATCGTGGAGCAAAGGAATAATCCAAATGGAAAGGATCTGGAGTGGCATTTGGAGAGGATGAGGACATTGCCTCCCTGGCATGAATTCTACCCCATGGAGGCCGAATTTGATCCCGATCAGTACCCCCTCCCAACTCCAAGCTCCACATTTTGGAGAAAGGCAAAAGATGATTTAAAGGAGGAATTGAAGGATTGGAGCGAGGAAAAATTAGGGGAATGGTGGATAATGAGAGTCCATCGCCAGAAGATGAATTCTTATGGACTCTTGGCAACGGATAAAGACTTCACGATTCTTTATGATGCCAACGTTGAAACTTGGAAGTCTATATCCTTTGCTGATTTTGTTCCCCCAACCCCCCCGGGATCAGGTGAAAGTCCTAAAGGAACTGAAGATGCCTCGGACGAGGAAGAAGTTGAAGCTACCCCAGAGGCACTGCCACAAGGACCATCAGAAAGCCATGATACAAGTGCCGAAGAGGCAGAGCAGCCATTGGAGAGAAAGAAAAGGAAGAGGCAAGAGCAAGTTCAAGTGCCTCCAAGCCACCCAAAGCGACCTCGCACAAGGCCGCCAAGCGCCCATGCTGAGCAGCCTGCACCAACTCCAGTTGAAACAAATATTGAAGGTGTGGAGCCACCAAGTACCGAGACGATCCCAGACTTAGATGTCATTAATGTGGAGGAACTCCTCCAACCAAAAAGAGACCGAGAAGTGGAGGTTGTAGAGGTTGGAAGCACCAAAACCCAGGATGAGCAGGAGCCGATTACGCAGGAAGTCACCACGGCCACTCTGCCAGGAGGGCACACAGGTACGCACTCTCTACCCTTTACCCTCACCTCTCACATATCCACCATGGCCTCGATCGAAAGTTTTTCTCAATCTCCCCTGCAAGGTCAATCGCCCCTCCACATTGTGCCCATGGCCGTTCCAAGTTCACCCCGCACTTTGCCTAGCCACACTTCACCCGAGTCATCTGGCCAAGACAAAGCTGTCGAAACTCCTTCGCCCACTCACGTCGCCAATCCTTTAGTCCAGAGCGAAGATAGTACTTTACCACCGAACCCCGTGGCCCACACCCCCATCATACAAGGCATTTCCCCACTCGTCGAAGCCCCCGCTACACCTGTCGTCGAACCTTCTGGTGAGGCATTCCCCGTTAACTCCTTATATTTGTTTACCCCTGCGGCTGGAGATCCGACCTTATTTGAGTCCGAGTTGTCTGTGATAAAGGAACGTCCTCTAGCTGAAAAGCTACTTCAGGCCCGACAAAACTCAGAAAAGATGCTGAAGGAGGCCAGAAAGAAAAGAGGGCGCTCTTTAGCCCAAGTTGAGAAATGTGCAGTCTTTGATTTAAAGGCTGGAAAATTACACAAAGTGAAGAAGGTCCCTAGGGTCCAGAAGCCTCTGAATGAGATGACTCCAGTGGATTATGATTATCAGGAGAAAACCAAAGACCTGGAACACCTGAACATAGACAATGAGTCTTTGTCCATGCATGTTGGGGTTGAGACCTTCCGAGCGCACACAAATATTGCAAATCAGTGCAGGTTTGAAGCAGAAAATGCCAACATCAAGTTGGAGGAAGAGTTGGTGAGGACCCGGTCTAAGTTAGCAGAAGCTGAAGAGCAGTGCAAGCTAATGAGGAAGGAAGCACACGCCCTAAAATTATAGATACAAAATTTGGAATGTACAGCTGAAAATCGAGCACAAAGACAAGCCGAGAATGAGCTGAAGGCCAAGGAGCTTGAAAGTAAGATCTTGCAGATGCAGAACTAGCTGTATGAAAAGGTGAGCTTGGAGCTATTTGATAGAAGCAGAATCAAGGAGATTCGCTCTCACCTGCTCAAAAATTTCAGATCTCGGGCCTCCAGTGCCTTGTCAATTTTGGCCTATATTATAGAAGCCCGAAGTGCCACTGCCGAGGGAGGGCCAATCATCGATCAGATAACTCAAAAATCTAGAAGCCAACTCAAACTAGCTTTTGATGTCCAGAGTGCCAAATATCAAGACTTGCAGGTCCCTGCAATGAGTCGAATAGCTAGGGATTGGTCTACAGCCCGGGCCACAGTTCGCGCTTTCTTCTCTAAGGTGCAAAAAATGCAGAAGGCTAAGGACCTCCTAGACGTGTTCGAGAACGAGCAGCGTGCCTCAATGGGCTACTTTCAAGATCTTTCTTCCATGGGCTTTCCAAGCTTCACGGACGACAATGGGAACCTCCTGACCAAAGAAGAGATTAAGCCAACATGGCTTCAGTTTGAAGGCGACGTCTCGGAGATAGACGGATGGGCGAGAACCAGTAACAGAAAGGCAGATCACAGACTACCTCTTGAGATACTGCAAGATTGCGGCCTGCCTAAATGATTTGTATACTAGAGCCCAACATGCAGATATCGGGCAAATTGATCGGTTCTACATATTGATCAAGGCACTACAAGATCTAGAACCTTTCTCAAAGAGTGCCTGGTCTCAGGTCCACCGAACCATGAGGAAAATCCGCGAGCATCTTGCCCCATCGCCGCCGCAAGAAGCTACTCCAGAAGAGGCCACACCAGAAGAGGAGGGAGAAGAAGAAGAGGAACCAGAGGAAGAAGAAGAGCAAGAACCAGTCACGGAAGCGCTCCCAGAGGCAGAAGGAGGAGAAGGATCGAAAAAGGACTCTGGCCCAATGGATCAAAATTAAAGGGTTCTCCCACCGAGACGAGCTCATTGCCCCGCGAGCCACCAAGAATGTTGACAATTTTGTCACATTTCTCAAGGGGTAGAAAAGAAAATCAAATTTTGTACAGATTTTGTAAAGTTTTTCTTTGTTGTCCTTTTTTATTTGAAAATTGCAGCAATTTTGGCTTTCTCTGCCACCCCTTTGTATATAAAGTAGAAAAGAAAGAGCTTCGTCGAAAGAAAATGAGAAGAGCTTCGCACCCGAAGCATTTTCAACACTGCTTCGGGTAGAGTTTCTTGCGAAGTAGTATTACCAAAGTAAAATACAAGGGTAGCGATAAAAAGAACTTCGGGCCCGAAGCGCTTCAAGTATTCACTTCGGGCAAAAGTTGAGCGAAGCGACATCCAAAAGAACAACTTCGTCGAAGAAGCAAAGGCAAGAAATCTACTTCGCACCTGAAGCATTTCTAGCAAATACTTTGGGCAAGATTTCTGCGAAGCGGTGTTGCCGAAGTAAAATACAAAGGAAGGAGAATGAAACTACTTCGCACCCGAAGCATTTCCAGCAAATACTTCGGTTAGAAAATCAGCGAAGCGGAACTCAAAGGAACATTGAAGATTACTTCACCAGAAAGTTGCCGAAACACCCACTTCGGGCCTCCTCATCCCCGAACCATTTCTACTTTGGCGAAAACCATAGCGAAGCATTCACTTCGGCTAGTTTTTGCCTAAAGCATTTTCAACCGAAGTTCTAGCAGCCGAGAGGAGCGAAGCATTTTTGAAAGCAGGAATGTGTTTCGGTCGAAATCTTCCCAAACCACAATTTTGAGCAAGGATCATCGCGAAGCATTTCTCCAAAGCATCAGCGAAGCAATTTCATCAGCGAAGCGACGAAGACGAAGAGCCCTATTTTGCGAAGCAAATATGCTTCGGCATTCACCACCCCCGAAGCAGTTTTGCGAAGCTCAATTTTGTGAAGTACAAATCGAAGAGGAGTTTTTGCTTCGGCTCAGAACCATTGCAAAGCGAAGTTGTGAACGAAGACTTAGCGAAGCGCTTCACAGGCACGCGTTCCAAGCCGGGTATTTTCTCGAGGCGATCAAGTGCCTCATAAATGCAATTTTTTGTGCCTGGTAAGCTCACTGCTCATTTTTGGCAATCGAAAACGAAACATCATTCCCTGAAGGTGAACCCGACAAGCATGGCAACCACTCGAGCACCGCACCCAGAGGCTAAGGACACTCAGACGGCTCGTCAATGCATCTTTCCGTGGTTGACCCGGTTACAGTTGCTAGTTTTGGTAACGGATTTGAGAGCTCGGTCACGAGAGCCGAGGGAGGCCAGATTCTTAGAGCTCGAGGGCGTACTTCGCCATCCTATGTAATTATGATTCAGAGGGTCGGGTCCTCTATAAAAACCCAGGCATTGTAATGGAAAAAGGGGGGGAACTATCTGCTAAGAAAGCTGCTATAACTTGATGTCCTGCGATTAATACTAAAGAGCTTTGGGCTCAATTTCTCTCTTTTATGCTGCCTTATGTGTTCGAATTTTGTTGTCTTCCTTCGTTTGTATAACGAGAAGCTGAACTCTGCATCCGATGTGCGATCGGGGGTTGTACCTTGAAACTTTCCTGAAGGATACATAGGAGAGGAAAAATGTCATATTGACTTTCTTTTATGCTGCCTTCTGTGTTCGAATTCTGTTGTCTTCCTTCGTTTGTATACCGAGAAGCTGAACTCTGCATCCGGTGTGCGATCGAGGGTTGTACCTTGAAACTTGCCTGAAGGATACATAGGAATGTTAGTGTTACGTTTCTTTCGGTTATTCTTGGTGTTCTTTGCTTCTATTCAAGTTGTCAGTTAGTGATCGTGCTTCCTGTTCTCTCCCACTTTAAATCACATATCTCTCTTCCCTTACCCCTTTTTATTTTATTTCTCTAACCCTAACTCCTTTTATCTCTTTCCTGCACCCTTATCTTCAAACACCCAAGTAGTTTAGCATAGGAGCCGGCCTTTCTCCGGAGATTGGCACGAGGGGCATCTCTTCCCTTCGGCCTTTCAATGTTGGTCTAGGTCTAGGGCGCATACACCTATCCAAATCCTTTCCTAGGCAGATTTGATGACCAACAGTACCTCTTTTTGGGCTTCATAAAATAGCAAACTCTTTTTGTTTGAAGTACTTGGAATAAAAGGGGAGGATTTCTGGTGTAATTATTTGAAATTTGCCTAGGAGGCAATCTTTGTAAAAGCCTTAAAAAGCTTAATGAGTTGCATATATTTTGCACTTAAGGGGGGCTAAACATTTATTTCTTACCTCAAAAAATATTTTTTGCTAAAAAGGGAGGATGACTTATAAGGGTGCATTTTCGGCAACGACCGACACCTTAGTCACACTTCTTATAGAAATTCCATTACAACATTTTTGCAACAAGGGGGAAACTTATAAGGGTGCATTTTCGATAGCGACCAACACCTGAGCTACCTTATCAATGCAAAATCATATTGTAACAAAATGAACCTCGTATATAGTAATCTACTCTAGTACACCTAGCGGTTACAACGGCTGGTTACCCATGCAATCTAGTTGGATGACAAGATTACAATAAGGACATTTATTGATGTCAAAACAAAGTGAGAAATGACCCACTTTTGCTTAGAGCAACCAGAGCACTGTGATAGAGCCCAAGCTAGAGCAAGAGCCCATTTTTTTCACTATATTGGGGCAGTTATATACATTACCCAAATAATGTAATAAGGGGGTATGTTAGAGTTACTATGCTACAGTAACTATAATTATTACCTCATTTGGTAATTTGTAATATTCTCCTAGGTAGATATTATTTACCGCATGGTAAATAAAGTAATTACATTTACTTTTAATTTTACTTTTACCTTGAAGATATTCACTATGGAATATCTTGGGGTTAGTAGGTTAGTCATCGTAGTCAATTTGACTATGTTGTTAGTAGTTAGGCACTTTGTTAGCTAAGCACGTTAGTTAGCGTGATTAGGGGATAATATTTTATTATTATTCCTAAAGTCTATTCTTAGCTTTCTAAGTGTTATTTAAACTCTTCATTTTCGATAATATTTTAATCTTTGCCTATGCTCTAATAGGTAGATGTTTGAGTGTTAATGTTCGTTCAATTCAATTCGAATTAATTAGTCTAATATGACGACCATTGATAAAGATGTTTTGAAACTCAAAGGAATTATTTTTAGGTGTCTATAAGCAAATCTAAAGGATAATGCTATAAAACCTCTAAATATCAATATCAAAATAATGAATCTAGTCAAATTTGAAGTATCTAAAAAATATTTTTTGAGTTTTATTGGTTCTTAGAGTTTTCTTCAAACCCTTTTAAGGATTTTATGTGGAAATATGGGGATCTCTTTAGATCTTAAAGTTTTTACCCCAGGTTTATATATTGCAAATGATTTTACCTAGTTGGTTTTGGGAGGAAATCAACTCAATGGTCCAATTAAGCATGCCAAAAATTATTGAAGTATGAGAGCATCTATTCTTTTTAATTTACCCATATAACATCATCATACAAGAGAGGGTTTTACTCCTCTCAACCTATAGAGAATGCCAACTCCTTGTTAATTTAACAATTTAATCTAAGTATTTTGAAGTTAAAGAGAAAATAAGTAAAACAAAATCTATAAAAGTAAATAGAGTTGGTTGACTATACCTAGATTAGTGTGATCCAATCAAAATACTTAGAAGACAAGTAACTTTAGTGCATTAAACATTGAATAGACCTATAATGCAATGCATAAAAATGACTAATAGGAGATAAATGGGTACAACCATCAAAAAATAAAAGGTGCATATATGCAATAGATCTTCAGAATCCATGTTTAGTTTATCCATTCATTACAATTCAAATTACAAATAAGATTGATTCAAAGAACAATTAGTCTTCAAAAATAGCCAAAAGGCCCTTTACAAGTGAGGTTTGGAATCATTTTTATAGAAAAATAAAATTAACTATAATAAACAAATTCTAACTAAAGTAATTATGACTTAGTAAAATCTTTGAAAGGTAGATGATAAATGGTTGGTCAGCCAACTAAATTTGGCACTAAAGTTCTTGTAAATGCATTTTAAGAATTGTTTGTCTTCACTAAATCCACTTAGATGGAGGAAACCACATTTTAGATTGTTATCTTCATTATTGTACCATTAAATTCATGTCAAAAATGCCTTAGTCAATGAATGACCATTTTTATTACACTTTTCTATTATATTCTTTTGATCAACGATTCATCATTTTAGCTAATTGACGAATCATGGATTGATCTAGTTAGTGAATCATTGCATCTGGTAAAGCAACAATTCATTACTTAGTCTATTCAAAAATTTGTTATCTCTTAGGCTTAAGTAATTTCCCTCTAATTTCTTGGATTTTAGCTTTAATCTCCCAAAAAAAAAGCAATTTAATTGAAATTCAAATACCCCTTGTGTTTTCCAAGTACCCTAGTTGTTTTATAACTTAAGCTACTTTGATCCAAGCTCTACCCTTACCCCTTTTGCATGGTTGATCTTCTCATTTGAATTGTAATGATAGTAGTTGGAGTACTATAAGTAAACTAACCTATTCAAAGATTGTTACTATTTCCATATAAAGTGAAGTAATACCTATTGCTATGTTTGAAACCTCTATCTTTAATTAATTTGAAAAGATTTCAAAATTTATCAGTTAAATACCTTGACTTTCAAGGAGTAAACCTATGCAGGTAGGCCACACATACATTATTGTCATAATGTTGATGCAATATAGGTGAGGCCCTTTTCAATCTCGTATAACCATTTAAAAAAATTATACAAATATTAAAAACATATTTTTAATAAAAAAATATTTATATATTTTTATGTACCTTTAAAATATAATTATTTTAATAAAAAAAATTTATACATAGAAGAGTTAGTTACATCTACACTATTTTTAGTAACTGCCAAGTGCATGTTCAAACCAAAGGGGTTGCTCCCAACAAGCCTATTCCGCCTTGTTGTTGTTAATAAATTTTAATAATATATTAATTTTTATATATTTTAAATTTTAAGTTCAAATTTAAAAAGAAGTAGGGCTTGTTACACAGAGAGGTATCTACAATAAAAACTGAGAAGTGAAAATTGATTATAAAAATATTATTTGTATGGTTTTCATCTTGGAGACCGAAGTTCAAACTTTAGTACAAGGGGACCAGGACCCCTCATAAAAATCCACGCTTTATTCTAACATTTTAGTTTCGATGGGATACCATAGTGGTAAGTCCTTGGGTTTTCATTAGAAGATCTAATTTCAAACCTTGGTATGAAGGGACTGAGACCCCTCATAATAACGTACGTTTTATCCTAACATTTTCCTTTCATTTAGGATACCCAAGTTCAAACCCCACTTTGTATGAGGGGACTAGGACCCTTTGTAAAAACTTGTGTTTTACCCTAACATTTAGTCTCAGGAGGGGTACCATAGTGGTAAGTTCTTAGATTTTCATCGAGGAAACTCAAGTTCAAACCTTGGTACGAGGGGACCGAGATCCCCCATAAAAACTAATGCTTCACCCTAACAAAGTTTTGACCTATGATTTTACCGTATCGGTAAGTCCTTGGGTTTTCATCCAAGAGACTCGGTATGAGGGAACCAAGATGCCTCATAAAAACCCGTACTTTACCCTAACATTTGCCCAAGAGGGATACCGTAGTGGTAAGTCCAACTACTACTATTTTCTTCGAGGAGACCCAAGTTCAAACCTCGGTTTGAGGGGATCGAGACCCCCTCATAAAACCCACATTTTATCCTAACATTTTTAGCTTGGGAGGGATACCATAATGGTAAAGTCCTTGGGTTTTCATCCAAGATATCCAAGTTCAAACCTTGGTACAAAGGGATCGAGACCCCTCGTAAAAACCTACACTTTACCTTAACATTTTTATTAGGAGGGATACCATAGTGGTAAGTCCTTGGGTTTTCATCTAAGAGATCCAAGTTCAAACCTTGATACGAGAGGAGCGGAACCCCTCATAAAAACCCATGCTTTACCCTAACATTTTTATCCTAAGAGGGGTATTGTAGTGGTAAATTCCTTGGGTTTTCATCTAGAAGACCCAACTTTAAACCCTGGTACAAGGGTACCGAGACCTCTTGTAAAAACCCACATTTTACCCTAACATTTTTCTCGGGAGGGATACCATAATTGCATAGTGGTAAGTCCTTGGGTTTTCATCTAGGAGATCCAAGTTCAAACTTTGATATAAGGGTACTGAGACCCCTCATAAAAACCTATGTTTTACCCTAACATTTTTAACTTGGGAAAGATACCATAGTGGTAAGTCCTTAGGTTTTCATGCAAGAGACCCAAGTTCAAACCCTAGTACGGGGGACTGAGATCTCTTATAAAAACCCACTCTTTGCCCTAACATTATTTTTGAAGTTGCAAGCTTACTGCAATGGTAAAGTCCTTGGGTTTTCATTCAAGAAATCCAAGTTCAAACCCCACTTAGTACAAGGGGATCGTGACCCTCGTAAAAACCCATGTTTTACCCTTATATTTGAGTCCCAAGAGGGATATTGTAGTGGTAAGTACTTGGGTTTTCATCCAAGAGACCCAAGTTCAAACCCAATACAAGGGGACTGAGACCTCTTATAAAAACTCAAGCTTTATCCTAACATTTTAAGTCTGCAAGGACCACGCAGTGGTTAAGGCTTTGGACTCTCTTTGGAGAGGTCCAAGATTCAAACCACGTCCTGGACAATAGCAACCAAGAAAACGTCAATTGACTACCCTAGTTCGTTGCCCTAAAGGGTCAAAGATCCTGTTGACTTCTCTTTTACCTACAAACTAAAACTAAAGTTTATAAAGACAATATCCAATAATATTACCAATTTACTTATGCATAAAAAAATCCTATTTATATGTTTAGATCATGAATTTTAAACTTGTTTTTATAATTATATTATTTTTTTTTAATTTACATGGTGGAATCGATAGCCGCCACGAATCCGAGCAGGTTGTCCAGCTTTATGGTTGCCACAGTATTCTGCGTTGTCCGCTCCAAAAGCCGCCACACAAATTTTAGCGCAGTCCGCCCCTATAACCACCATGCCACAATTATTTTAAACCTTTTACGCCGCTGAAAGCACCAGGAAAGGGACAAGCATTTAGTCCGACGAAGCCCGAAATTTAAACCTTGAAATAATTATATTATTTTTAATAGTTCATTCACCAACCATTTTTTTTTTTTGGCTTACTAATACTACAATACCTAACTATAATATTATTTATAAATTACACCCAATGTGCATCATATGTTCATCGTGATTGTGTTGCTATGTAAAGAAGATACACAACTTCACTGTTAGAGAAAATAACCAAAAAAAAAAAAATGCTTTTAGTTTGGAGCATCTTGCATTTCTCCGAGAGGCCTTTCAAGGATGATATGTTTTTTTTTTTTTTTTCTTCTTTTGTTTAACTTATCTTAGATTATTCTAACTTTATGGAAGAAGTAAACAAATCCAATGAAAATATTCCCAAATGGAGGAAACAAATGAATCTAGTGCGAAAAATATTTTTGTTCTTCCCGTAAACAAAGAGAACAAATGCAACAATGAAGAAACATTCTCGTCTCCCTAGGATCAAACAAATACATTGACGAAGAAGAGTGTGGATTAAGCAAACACGGAGAAGTTTTTGAAACAATTCAACAATAGCATAATAATGTGTAATGTTTTTAAGTGGTGTAAAGAAGATAACATTGTTTAAAAGGTTAACATAGATGTTTTTTTGTTTTAATAAATAAGGAAGTTAGTTACATTTATACTATTTTTAGTAAGTGTTAAGTGCAGTGTTTAAACCACAAGAATTGTTCTCAATAAGCTAATACCACCTTGTTAGTGTTGACCCAGAGTTAGGAAGACCATCAGTTGCTCGGGATTTATATTGTTGTTGGTCCAATCTGCACTTAGAGGATTTAGATCAAACTAGTACCTTTGCAACAAATATACCCCAAAGTTTGAACCTAGGTCTCTTATTAGTAAGTACCTCGCCAAATAAACAATTATCAATGCACCAAGTGTTTGGAGGCAAATGCTAACATATATGTTATTGATTTGAAAATTTGGATAAAAAATAATTGTGAGATAGTATGCGATCCATAATTGCAATGAGGTATGGGGAGAGTCCAAAGTATTAAGTTTACTACTAAAGCTTTTGTCTATCTAATTTTTTAGATAAAGAGTTCCTCAAAAGATAATTGAATGTTTTTTTTTTAAACATAAGAGTTGGTTGCATCCACATTAAAAAAGTAATGGCCAATTTGAGTTGGTTACATTCACATTATTTTTAGTAATGGTCAATTGCAGGGTTCAAACCATAAAGGTTGCCTCCAACAAGCCTATACCATCTCGTTATTTTATAACCTGGCATGAAGAGGACCACCAATTACTCGGGTTTCGTACCGTCATCGCTGATTTAGTGTGCACTCAGAGGTTTCGGAGCAGACTACTACCTTTGCAAACATGCATGCCCAAGGTTTGAACCTAGGTTTCTTCTGGGTAAGTGCTTAGCCAAACAAACAATTACCCATCCACCTAGCCCTTGGGGGTTAGATAACTGAATGTTATTTACTTTTTATTTTTTAAATTTAAAATTTTTAAATTAAAATTTTTAAATTGAGTTTTAAATTTTATTTTATTTTTACTTATAATATATTATAATAAAAATAATTTATGTCGGTTCTAGCTATGCCGTATATTTGCAATATGGAGGCAAGGAGAATGGAACCTAGGTTGGCCTCTACCAGCACCTAGGACTTTCATCAACTGTGTTACACAAGCAAATAAAATAATAATACTAATAATAATTTAACATTATGTATTAAATAAGTTTGAGGTGTAAACCAATTGGTTCGACTAAACCTCGTTAGCGGGCGGAGGTCCAAGGTTCAAATCTCGGACCTCGTCGAATTGAACCCTTGTCCCTTTCCTGGTACTTTTAGTGGCGTGAAAGCTTCCGGACGGACATTACATATTACACATATTACTGGGGCGGTCATAAAAGTCAACAACGTACCCAAATTTGTGGCGGCTACAATTCCACCATGTAAATTAAAAAAACACATTATGTATTAAATATTTTAAATTAACTTTTATATATATTTATATATATATTAAACTTAAAGATTTTATATGTTAAATTTTGAAAAAGTTTAAGATAAATGTCTTAAGTTTCATATCTATGCATCTTATATATTAGTTAATAACATTATTTCATATAAACTATAAATTTATAAATATTAAAAGCTATTTTCTTTTTTAAACATATATTTTAATAAATTATTATTAAAAATTAAGAATTCATCGTACTTTAAGCTTTATTCTTTCTATTTTGGGTAAAATTTAAACATAATAATTTTTAGTATTAGAAACAATCCTTTCTAACGATTTAATTTAAAAAATAAAGCATTAGCTCCATTGGTTAGATTTCTTAAAGAGAAGAACAAGGTTTGTCAAGCAATACATGGACAATATTCAAGCTTTGTTGTAATACCACTATATGATGATGATATAATATAAATGAGACCCGTAACAATCTCATATAATCAATTGAAAAAAAAATCACAAATGAATTTGGAATCTCATCATAAACCAAACTCATTGTAAGTAGTTTATATAGATTTGTCCATGTTCCTAGATATAAATTAGTTCCATCCTCCTTTAACAATAAAAAAATAAATGGAATTAAGACTATTTTATTTTGTCTTTCCTCATGTTACGTAAAATTTATGTCAAAAATAAAAATAATATTAGTAAAATGAATTAAATGGTAAAATGAAGTTACTATGATAGAATTTGACAAAGTTAGCTAATGTTCGAGGGTTTCCTCTGGTGGCCAACATTTTTGTGGTTTTTGCTCAAGATTTCAATGGGATATGTTGTAGGGGACCCATGATGGGTTAGAAATATGTCTTTCAACAAATATTTATGTTGTGAACTTAATTGACAACGACTTTCAATTTGTTGCACAAAACAAAAGTAAAAATCATACCTTTTCTCGACGTCCAAGGCATGGATTAAAGAGATCTTGAAAAAAATTTCAAGCAACTGATCAAAAAATGGTTTAGATCTTAAGCGAATTCGGCGCTAAGAAGCCCCTAAAAACAAATTCACTATGGAAACCCCTTTCAAAGGCAAAGATTTCAAAGACTCGACCCCAAAAATAAATTTTAGGGATTCCCTCTATGGTGGACAACCTCAACCTAATGCTAACATTAATCTTAGGGTTTCCTATAAACCTTTGAGAATGCCTAAGATTGATCCTAGAAAAACTGAGTCGGGATGTCTTAAGGTAGTTGATGGAACTCTAATTGTTAAGCTAAATATGGGCATCATTCAGACTGGCATAGAAGATCTGAAAAAAAATGCCTAATTTTTCATTTCTTGAGTTTTTGCCCGAGCCTATCTGTTTTCAAAGTTTGGGCTGCAAAAATTTGGAAAACAAAAGGTGAGTTACAAATCTCTATCTATCCAAGTGGTTATTTTCTTGTTTTATTTGCTAATAATGAAGATAGAGAGAAATATTTCAAGGGGGTCCCCGGTTCATTGGAAGGGCGGGACTTTTCATGAAGCCTTAGCATACTAAATTTAAAGTTGAAGAAGAGATGCCTTCTACAGGTTAGAAGTCATTCTAGATTTAATTGGGGTAAGTCAAGAAATAGGGAAAAAAAACTAAAGATGGATTCCAACCAAAAGGTAGGCCGCAAGACCAATCATCATATGGTAAAAGAAGGTGAAAAGCTTGTAGGAGAAGGTAATATTACTGCCCTTACCAATTTTTTTAGCCTTGGTAGTAATGAAGATCATCACATGGAACATTAGAGGACTCAAAAGGAGTCTTTCAAAACAAAATTAAATTAGAAAAACCATCCACATCTTGTTTTCCTTCAAGAAACAAAGATTTCAATAGAGGAAATGGATTCTATTGCTAGTAAAATTTGGTCAGCTGTAAAAGTTGCTTCCCTCAGTTCCCAAGGGACTTTTGGTGGCATTGCTTGCCTTTGGGACCCAAAAGAGGTTTTTATTCACCATATGGCTGGTATTTGTGGTCTTTTGGCTATAGTTATGCAAAGTTGACATTATAGACAAATTATGCTTTGCATAATTGTTTATGTTCCAACTACGTTGGAGGAAAAGAGAAGACAGTGGAAGTATATAACTTATATTATCTCTCATTTTCCTGAAGCTTGGATCATCCTCTCCTTGGATGATAAAATAGGGGGAAATAGAAATTTAGACAAAAGCACTGACCTCGTGAGTGAATATATTGCAAACCTTCATCTTGTGGACATCTAGCCAGATAATGGCCTTATGACTTGGTCTAACATAAGCCAAGGCTTAGCTTGTATTATGGAGAGATTGGATAGGTTCTTGTTTTCTGATAATTTATTAATCCATGGTCACATTCCTAAGGTGAAGACTCTTAACAATGTTGGTTCGGATCACTGGCCAGTCATGGTGGAAATTTTGAAAACTAATGTGAGTTTCTCATCTTTTTTATTTCAGTTAATGTGGCTTAGAGACAATTCCTTCAAACCTCAAGTGTCGCAATGGTGGAAGGAAGGTAGACCAAGGTATGAGACTAAGATGTTTTGTTTTATCAAAAGGTTGCAAAACATTAAATCCAAAATCAAGATTTGGAATTGGAAAATTTTTGGAGATGTTCAACAAAAAAACATGAAGTTATTGCTAAACTTGAAAATTTGAATAAGAAAATCTGTTTAGATGGTCTCATAGAGAGTATAAGTACAAAGGAAATTAGAATCACTGTTCAGTTAGAGGAATGGGAAAAAAGAGAACTCTTATGAAATAAAAAATATAAGATCCAATGGCTCAAAGAAGGAGATTGAAACACGTATTTCTTCCACAAATCTCTTCTAGCTCGAAGATCTCACAACTTTATTTCTTCCTTAAAATCTGATTCTGGAGATGTTGTCTACACTTGGGATGACATGAACTCTATTGTTGTCAATTACTTTTCCAATCTATTTGTTGTTGCACCTCTTGACTCGACTTCTCAACAAAATATTCTTCAAGCCATCCCTACTCTTATCACTTTTTAAGAGAACTCTATTTTGATTGCTCCAATTACTATCAATGAAATTCAACAGGCGGTTTTTAAAATACAAAAAGAAAAAACCCCAGGTCTTGATGGTTTTTCTATTGAGTTCTATCAAGAGTTTTGAGATATCCTCCATGTTGATTTATTAGAGGTGGTAGAAGAAGCCAGGAAAGCCAAAGAAATTTTGAAGGTTATCAATAAAACTTATATAGCTCTTGTCCCAAAAGCTCAAGAGGCGGATCATATCTCAACTTTTAGACCTATAGCTTTATGTAATGTTCTTCTCAAAATCATTACAAAGATCATGGCGGAAAGGCTGAAGTCTCTTTTGCATAAGATTATTTTCCTTGAAAAAGGGGGTTATGTGGAAGGGCATCAAATAGTGGATGAGATAGTTCTTGCTCAGGAAGCCATCCATTCCATGGAAATGCAAAAATCTCCATCTATGTTCATTCGTTTAGACTTATCTAAAGCTTATGATAGAGTGGATTGGCACTTCCTTGTCAAAGTTTTAAGGCAATTTGACTTCTCTCAAGATTGGATGGACTAGATTATGGGATGTATATCTTCAATGTCCTACTCTATTCTTATCAATGGGAGGCCTTCTCAGTTGTTCCCTGCTTCCAGAGGTATTAGGCAAGGTGACCCCTCTCCCCTTATTTATTCATCATTCTTGTTGAATGCTTGGGTAGGACTATAACAAAAAATAGAGAAAACAGAACCCTTGAGGGAGTTACCATTGCTTGTGGAGCTGGGCCTATTTCTCATCTTCAATTTGCTGATAACTCTACTCTATTAGGTAAAGCTACAGTTAAGGAAGCTTCTAATGCTACCGGGCAATTGATCAATGAAGACAAATCTAAAGTCATTTTCTTCCGCTGCTCTCTCAAACAGGAATCCATGGTCTTGGAAAAATCAATATATAAGAAGACCTCACTTCCAATCACTTATTTAGGCATTCCTCTCAATATTCAAAGACAACAAAATAATTGGAATTGGTTGTTGGATAGAGTTAAGAAGAAAATTAGAAAGTGGACCAATAGGTGGCTTTCATTTGAGAGCAAAATTACCTTGATAAAATTAGTCCTTCAAGCTATACCTATATTTGTTTATGTTGTGTCGAATATCCCAAAGGTTGTTCTTCGAGAATTAGATCAAACCAATCATCGATTCCTCTGGAGTGGTACTAAGGAGAAAAGAAAATAGACCTTGGTGAAATGGGATACTTTTTGCTTCCCAAGAATGAAGGGGGATTAGGTTTTCGGTTTGCTATTGGAGGATTTTGCATAACCCCAATGCTCTTTGGGCCAAGAATCTTTGTGCTAAATATGCTGAGAACAAAAGTCCTAAAGACCTTGTTCACTATCAATTGCCTACCAAAGGTTCTCCCATTTTAGTGGTTCTTAAGACTGGTGAGGATTTGATTAAGCAAAAGTTAATTTGGATCATTCATAATGGTCAATAAGATTTTTTTTGGACAGATTCTTGGAATGGTCACCAACCTTTGATAACTTGGTTTCTTGATTGGAGGCCTTGAATGGAGGAGCTTCATTGAGCTAACTAGATAAAGGTTGCTAATTACTGTCGGTACCATACTGGTAATTCAGAGGTTGGTAGATATTGGATCCCTGTTGAGGACTAGCCTATTCAAATGCCAGAAAGGCAAAGAAAAAACATCCAAAGCATCCTTCATATGAGATCTCTCTCTTGGTCCCATGATAAATACTGTTTTGGATGGAACAACACTACTAATGGTGAGTATTTAGTTGCTCAAGGTTATTTGGCCTTATGCCATAACAATTCCAACCAATCAAATAACATATTTACTCTACTGTGGGCTCAAAAGCATTGGCCTAAGGTGAGGTTCTTTACATGGCTTTTATTGCATCGCAAGGTGCTTACTGGTGAGCAACTTATGAAATGTGGTTTTCATGGCCCGTTTAGATGTGATATGTGTGGAGAGAATCTAAAAACTATCAACCATCATTTTATTGAGTGTACCTTAGCCTTTGATCTATGGAGGAGAATGACCATCTTACTTGGCTTACAATGGTCCATTTTTTTTTTACTTCTGAACAACTTTGGAGGGATTGGCCTAATCAGGAGGGTGTTGATTACTTTATTAGGTAGCTAGTTTGGATGGGTTCTACCATTACCTTGGAATATTTGGAAATAAAGAAACAACCGAATTTTCAATCAAGAAAGGAAGGACATTCACTATATTTGGCAAAAGACCATTGCCAACTTAGTTGAATCAGTCCAACAACTCCTTAAACACCCCCAAAACTCCCACCAAAGATGATATCAAGTGATGCAAAGATTGAAGAATAACTCTTTTAACGGTAACCAACTGAAAGAGAATGAGAGTAATCGAAAGATGGATAGAACAAGGAATTGACAACCTCCTCGTAAGGATTTTAGAAAAATCAATACCGATGAAGCCTCTAGGGGGACCTTCGAAAAGCTAGTGCAAGAGAGTTGGTTACAACCACTATAGTATCTGTTTAGGGTTCAAACCACAGGAAATGCTCCCAACAAACCTATGCATCTGGTTCTTGTTTTTTTTTTAAGTAATACTTCTTATACACATCCACCATGGGGATTGAACCCGGGTCACAACACCAATTACGCAAGTGGCGTCTTTGCTCGTAGACCACACCTACGTGAGATGAGAACCAATCCGTCAGTCGCTCAGGTTTGATTTTGTCATCATCGGTCTGGTCTGGCGCACACTCATAGAACTTAAGATGTTTGACCCTTATTAATAAGCTTTTTTTTTACAATTCTCAATCTCAATTTATCACTTATTATTATTATTGATCTTACTGGAGAAATCTGTGACAGGCCAGCGGCATGTCCCTGGCAACACGAGCGACTAAAAAACTAAAGCTAATCTCAATCCCAGCTCTGCAGACATCATTCCCATGACGTCATATCTCTCGTACTCAAAAACATCAATCACTCCAATCAAACATACATACAACTACATCCACTCCAGAATGTGCAGCCTCTTCTGCAATGGAAGAACACCTAGGAAGTCCAAAACCCATGTTCCGCTACACCCACAAGGGAGCTACCAAGTCCTGCAAAGTTGCTGTGATTGGGGCAGGGGCAGCAGGGCTGGTCACTGCCAGAGAATTAGACAGAGAGGGCCACCGAGTTGTTGTTTTTGAGCAATCTGATCGTGTGGGTGGGACCTGGGTGTACGACCCAAATGGGGATTCTGACCCCCTGGGCCTGGATCCTGCCCGTAAGGTCGTACACAGCAGCATGTACTTGTCACTCCGTACAAACCTGCCACGTGAGGTGATGGGTTTTCTTGACTACGCATTTGGGGTGGTGGAAGGGAGGGATGGCAGGAGGTTCCCTGCACACGGGGAGGTCGCACTCTATCTCCAAGATTTTGCTGCTGATTTTGATTTGTTAAGGTTTGTTAGATTCAGAACAGACGTAGAGTATGTGGGTATGGATCCCAAGAATCAGAGACAATGGATTGTGAGGTCTGTTGTAGAGAAGAAAGACAGGAGGGAGGAAGTTTATGATGCTGTGGTGGTGTGCAATGGACACTTCACTCAACCCAGAATTGCACAAATTCCAGGTGCGTAACACTCACCACCCCATCCATTGACTTGAGGATTTCTTTTAAAGATTTTGGTGCAATTCAAATCTGTTAGCATAGACATTCTAATGGGAAACCTGTCTGATTTGTGGATCAAGTGTCAGAAATGAACATGTTGTAATTTCTATGCAACCACAGTTTGATACCAATTGTCAGGATCTGCTCTGATATCAAATTGATCTGAAATCAGACGCTGCTGAAACATGTAGATTCATTCACAATTTTATCATTTCTTTAATTCAAAACATACACCAAACTTGATATTGCACAATATAAATTTATATGATAAATTTGGGTGCAAAAGGATGAATTACTTATTTCATTGAATCATATTATTAGAATTCCGCAGCAGCTTCATACAATATAATCTAACTTTAGATGATCTACAAGTTAGATGATTCGCCATTAATGTGCTTAATCTAATATGTCATAACAGAGATGATTAAATATTCTTAAACAATTAGCAGGAGTTCAGAAAGGAAACATGGAACCATTCGCTCATACAAAAATAACAATAGTGACAATAAGGATAGAATCGGAATTTTATTTCTCTGATTGTTATGCATAGAATTATAAACATGTCCAAACATCATAGTGCAACGTGGGCCGGGCCCTGATGTGAAGGCTTGGGTACTTTATATATAGGAAGCTTAAGGTTCAAATCCAAAGGAGGATAGGGTATGTATACCTCATAGGCGGCTAGCGCAAAACAAGTGCCTCCTCCCACGTATAGTGACCTAAAGGAGTATAGGGCAGTCTGATATACTTAATGCTTGGGGACCTTAAAAATTACTTAACTTTTAAAAGATATGCAAAATTATACTAACATGTTTCTCTTCTAAAGGCTTCGATGGATAGGCAAGGCCCAATTTACCATAAGATTTGTGAAAGGATCAAAACGCAGATAGGCACAGAAGTAAAGTAAAAACTTACATTGCAAAACCAAGCCATGTCATACACTAATTGGGTGTGTTGGCTTGGGTGGGATCTCAAAATCCACCTTTACCTTTTATTTCTTTTTGCAAACTAGGTACAACATGGTATGAAAAGACAACAGTAAAAGATAAGATGGTTTATTTTTGACTATTACAATTGATGAGTTAGTGCTATGACACTAGTTGCCATGTTAGGTTGCTGCTAGAGTCAAAGCTAGGCATACGCTAAGAAGGCATCTGCATTGAGATGCCACCTTGATCACAGATACGTATTGATAACAATTTTGATTTATGGTTAGTTTACTAACTACCTCATGCACCAAAATTTATGTTAATGCTTTGGTGAGCAATGGGCTATAAATCAAGGAAAATAGTTCAGTTTCTGCATTTTTCTCTCTCCTTCTCCTGTCTGCAAGTTTGAAGAGGGTAACCAGACATTCTCTAATGAACTTGGACAAGGATTTGATGGATTTAACACCTGCTTTAGAAATTTCATTTGTTAGGACAAAATTTCAGAGGTAGGATTTCTGTATTTTTTAGGCTTTTTTACTTTTTTTTCTTTTCTCTTCTTTTAAGAGTCTAAGACATGGCCTTATGACTTCAGTGCCTTTAGGCCATGTCTAGACTTTTAACAATTACCTTTTCTTGGGTGAAATAGATGGCTTCTTTGGATGATGGCCAAGAAATAAGCAACAACGAGCCAAGTCAGCCAATTTGGAAACATGGCATAAAAGGGACTTTGTTGACTCAGTGCATCTATAATTATTGCAGCAAAGACATGACTGAATGTGTTAGTTACCGCAAATACCCTCTTGTTGGGGTTCTAACCTGCGATGTAATGTCATTCCCAATTGTGGTCAATACAGTAAAAACAAGGTCAAGTCTTGGCTGGTTGCGGAAGAGAAGAAGAGGGGAAATAAGCAAGAGCAAAGAGCAGTTTAAAACTGCTTTCCTATGTAATGCATAGGATGGAATTGCTTTTGGTGAAAGCCTGGGAAGACTTAGTCTTGAGGGATATGGTCGTGATGGACTTATGTGGTTTTATGGCTGTGTTTTGTGCTCAGCTGTTTGGTTTCGGTTCTTGACCAGAACAAGCTCAGGTTTTGTTCTTGATTTTTTTTCAATTGAATATAAATATCTTGCATCCTTCAAAGAATTGTATTTATACTCTTTTTATGAAAAATCTAATAGAAAATCATTTCCTGGCTTTCTAATTTATTTATTTTTCCTTCTAATAAGCTGTGTGGATTCTATATGCCAATGATGGGGAAGGAATAAGTAACAGCATGGCAACTCCTGTGTTTCATGATTAGGAATTGTTCGAATTACTGTGTATGTGGGAAGGTGGAGATAGGACAGACAGATAACAGTGGAGATTAGCAGGATGAGCTGGTGGAGCTGCAGGAATTTGCAATCGCCACTGGAAATGAAGACCTCTCGAATGTGGTTTTGAGAGGATATGAGGTATACAAGGAAAATATACCGATGGTTTTGTCTTATTGCAGTTCTGAGGAGTTCGTTCAGTGATTTGGTGTAGCAATGTTTTTTTGTGCATTTTTTGTCTATTCTCTAATTGGGTATTTAGCCTTCATGGGATTATAGGCATGTATATCTAGAGGCACTTCCAGGCTGCAACCCATGTATGGAAGGCCTCGCGACTATGTAATCTGGTTTCTGTTTAATAAAATTTAGTCTTTTTTCGCCCACAAAAAAAAAAAAAAGCTGTGTGAATTCTATTGGGGGCCACTCCCATTAAAATAACAAAACATAACATTGCTATCATTACATTGCTGTGAGGTTAATTACGTCATATCCAACTTGCCTTTTTATCAAAGGCATTCTTCATTTGCCTTTATATCAAAGATATTCTTCATCTTCCTCAAATTGCTATCACAATAAACTCCTTGATATCATTTTCATTAAGAGATATAATTCTTACTCGGCCAATTGCCTTCCAAAATTCGAATTTTACCAAGAAAAAGATCAACACTGCGATTGGCTAAAATATTTGATACTTGGTTTCTTTGTTTATAAATATGCTGGCTATAACAGCCTATCAATTCCCTAATACCTCTCTTTTTAGGGGTCTTATTCATGCTCCTAATATTCCAAGATACCATTATCATCACTTCTTCTTTTTGTTTGTGGTCTTAGCCCCACTTCCTATTAAAACTTATGATATTTGCTTTTGTTTGCCCATATCAATATTCCTTTGAGTTTCCTTTTCTCTTTGGTGCTGCTTCTTGGGTGTTCCTCTCCTTTTTTTCATTCCCACCACCGCTTTCATCTTTATGAATATCTTTGATTTTTCCATATTGTTCATAGTGGGACTTATCATCTATAGGTTTGTCCTGCTTTGAAGGATCTAAAGTGCAAGGCATAGCCTCAAAAACAATTTATTCTTTATATTTCCTTAGAAACTCTAAAGTGCAAGGACTTCTTACAGATACAGGAGGGCAGAATAGTTCCACCACAATACCTTCAGCAACACACAATGCATAGTCTTCTAATCATTATTGGGCAACTCAAGGTGTGTTCTCACCAACTCCGGATTGATTCAGATCACCATCTTCCGACGGAGGAGCGGATTTGCTTGTTTTGCTCCTTGGGTGAAGTTGAAACCCTTCATCACTTTATTTTTTTTTGTTTATTATGAGATCCGAGGTAGGTTTCATTTCCTTTTCAGGGACAACTCTTGATCTGTTTCTACCTTCTTCAGATACCCGGACTAGCGTTGTCTCGCACTCTTTCTTAAGGATATAACTCAGCTTCGATGACATAAAAGTTCTCCAAATGGATCTCACCCTCCTCAACATCGGCTCATCACAACATACTCAACTACGATGGACCAGGTGACTTCGATCAAAAACGCCCCACATCATCTAGTTCGAACAGAAGCAGGGTCACTAGATAGTGCACCAACAGTTTGTCAGGGTTCTGAACTAGCAATGGGCAGAGACATATCATGGACTTCTTCAGCTCCGGTACTTCAGCCTCGACTGTTAGGAGAGATTAGTTTCTGGGGGTTCTTAGAGCTTGCCCTTCCTGGGCTGCTCCCTCCCCCCTCCTCTCTCTCCGTTCTTCTTAGCATGCACTCCTCTCTGTTGGACTACAACCCTCCACCCCTTTGCTCTCCCTTTTCTTTTCTTTTCCCTTTCTCTTTGACCCGTTTGTCGGGTTTCATCTTGTATTTATCTTAGTTATTTTATTTTTAGGGCTTTTTAGCCTACTAGCTGGCAGTCATTATTGTCCTTCTTATAGTTCCTTGGGTCTTATTTTGGCCCACCGCGGACATCAATAATATTTCATTTCATTTCATTTCTATAGCAATTACCTTCTTATTCTGCCCTAAAAAACCGTAAATTGCTATGGATATCCTCCATCCTCATTTCTTTATTATACTACTCTTAAAACCCTAATGTGCAAGGGATAAACTCTATAGTACTTTCATTGCTATTGCAAGGAGAGGATTTTATACTATCTGAGGAAAGTGAAGATGATTTACCTAGATAATTTTGACCTCTTCTGCTTCCTTTGTTTTAAAATTTTCCTCTACATTTTCCTTTGCAACTTTAATTCCTTCTAAATTTGAACTTGCATATTGTTCTTCCTCATTGCTTGTATCCTTTGTTTCTTCTAATGGTTAATCTGAGTGAATTATGATGGCCTTTGTCAACTGATGTTTTTTTTTTAAATAGGGTTTTGAAAGGGTTGCCCTTTCCCTTTTACATCGATTTAGTCACATTGAACTATTTGGTGCCACCGATATTTGAACCTTGGTGTGGGCTACATTAACTATTTGTCCCAACCGTTGAACCAAGGACCTATTGGCAGTTTTTGTCATATGATGTTGCCTACAGGCTTTTGTTGTCTCTTTTTGTGGAGTGGAATATCTTTTGATCTAATCCAATGTCTACTACAATAAGATGTCCTTGCTACATCTTGAAGTTTGTCTCATGACCAAAGTTTTCTGTATCTTTCTCCATCATTTTCACTTTGCAATCTTTGGCTATGTATCCAATCTGATAACATTTGCAGCATTAGAATGCAATGTTCTCAGAGTCCACATCCCACTGTCTTAATGGATTATGGCAAGGGTCTTGAAATATCCATAGCAACACATATTCAGGTTTATTCAACATGCTTTCGCTTCTTAGTAGTTGGTCCCTTCTGGATGAATTCCTCTAAGTTATTGACAATATTTTTCAAAACATCCTTATTGATAAGTTGATATAGAAGTCCAAAGAACCTAACCCACACTAGAAGCTTTTTAATAGTTTTTGTCTCCATAAAAAAAATCTCACTCCATGGTCTTAAATATAGGGCATCTCTATCCCTAAACCATGGGTTGCCACCCATTATTTTATCCTTAATTTCCAAACTCAAAAAGATGATGAGGAAAAAACCTTTAGGAAGAAAAGTCATGGAGTAATTTGAATTTATGTAGACAGCAGTGAGGACTTCTCGAGATGAGGGAATGACAGTTTTAGTGGGAGGGAAATTGGCAATACAAACTAAGGAACATGTCTATATGGTTTGGATAGCTAATCCTTGATGGCTTAGTTATGATTGATTAGGCTATGATGGATTGCTCTATGACGGTTTTGATGTTTGACGGATTTAGATATGACGGCTTGATGCATGACAGATTGACCTAAGGCTGAATGACGGATTGACCTAAGGCTACATGACTGATGACTGATTACTAACGGGTTATGATGAATGTTGGCTTCCTCAAGATGACATGACGGATAAGGTTATGACGGATGTTGTCTCCTCAACATGACGAATGTCGGCTCCTTATGTCGGCATAGTCCATATCGGCTCCAAGCACGACGACCAGTTGAATGTCGACTCTAGGCATGACGACAAGCTGATGTCGGTTGGCTTGTGTCGGCGTCATCCTTGCAACTGTTCGTTCCGCCCAAGCTCTCCTCCCTACAACATTGTAACACAACATAGATCGAACACACTCAAACATTCAAAGAGACAAAGTTGGCACCAAATCATATCCTTGCATTATCATGAAGATGGTTACATTCAGTCCTGTGACTGCAACTATCTTACGCACAACACTTCCTCCTGGCTGCTCTCCTATGCAATGGACAACTGATGGATGATAGATCATGGATGATTTACAAAATGAAAGGGGGGTCTATATATAGTGTGGCTCTGGTGGTTACTGTAACCAACCAAGCCCCAACTACCAAAACTGCTTTGTGTTTCAGCCTTAACACACAATTAACAGCAGTTAACTCATTACACATGATGACTGATTACATTTGTTTCACTTTATTACATTGCTTAATCTCATGCGTCTGATTACATTGTATTTCTCATTACTAATCGCTAAATGACATTGTTGTTGACCAAATTGACTATTTGCATGCCATTCCTACGTAAATACAATGTACAATGTAGACATTTCGTCAAACACTTTTATTTCTTTTTGGAACTGCTGTCTACAATTTAATCCTCACTCATTTGATCCAATTTTGAATCTCCGAAAACCATGGCGACTATCCGTGGAACGAACTTATTAACACTGCTTTTAAGAACCATTTAATCATGGTCAATCATCTCATCTTTGATAATCACTTTTGGTGTAACATCTGCTTCCTGGATTGGACTTGCCATATATTTACTCTTCCACTTATCTCCAGCTTGGGAATCTATACTTCTAGCTAGGGCATCCTTACTTCCAATTAGGGCTTTCAAATATGACTTTCCTTCTATGCTACCTAGCTTTTCCTCATATGAATCCTTTATTTTTTGAATTTTCCAAAAAATTGGAGTAAGAAAAGGTGAGGCTCGCTTTCGGCTAGCACTTTGAATATAGTTTCTATTTTAAATATTATACATATTTGGTGAATTAAATTATTTTCTTCAATGTCTTTCTTCCCAATTTTTTTCCAAGTCTGAGAACTCTCCAAAATTTGGGTCGCAAGTTTTTCCCGGTTCACGATTTCTCCAACTATGTCCTCCGTCATGTTATGTCTACAATGCAGCATATCCCTTTCTGTGGTTTACCTCATAGTAACCAGACTGCTAGTGGGCATGGACTTGGGAAGGCATTTAGTTAACATTGACTTGATGCTTTGCAATACTTGAAGCTAAAACTTGGCAACAGACTTGTGAAATTATAGAATTATGTAATGCTAGAAAATTGTTTCTTTTAAATTTCTAGAGAACATAAGGAAAGATTCCAGAACTGAAATTTTATCAAGAAAATTGTTTTCTTTTAATTCACTAGAGAACATAAGGAGAGACGCCGGAACTGAAAAATAGGTTGTTACAAATCTTGTCACTGCAAAATGCCTGGTTGTTGCAAATATGTCTGCCAATGCTGAAAATTTAGAGAAAAATTAAAAGCAAAAACGTATATGAAAATCAGCTTCTAGAAGGGAATCTGATCATAATGGCTAATGACCTCTATCTTCTGGGTCAAAATTGGTCGTTGTTAATGAACAAAGCAAGGGAAAAAGGGTGTGAAATGAATTAGATTTTTATCTTATTCTATGGAAGAAGTCCCAGCAGTTCACATGAACAGACTCATTGAGTGTCTAAGTGACTTGCTGAGCCTTTTGCAAATTTTCACATATTTGTTGAGTCCTAAACAGTCATTGCTGAGTATGGCTCTCCTAGTCAACTCTTGCATGGGTTGAGACTTGGCTCTGACTCAAGTGTCAAATATTACTCTGAAAAGTATGAAGAACTAACAAACACTTTTCCCCTTAGATATCTAGAATGAAGCTTCTGAAAGACTTATGCTTCTACTTTTTAGAAGTTTACAAATTACCCTGAGAAGCTTTGACTGCAATATTGATCTGAATGTTTACTATGCGTTTAGCTTTCCTCTAAATGGTCTGATAACACTACTTCAGTCCCAAGTCCATTAAAGGACAACCATCCAACGGCTATAGACAGTTAAAAATCTCAACAAATTACAAAAGCTTAAAATAGGACCTCCAACAAAAATATCCAGATAAAATTTCATTTTATTGTGATAGGCTTTCCTGGTTAAAGTTGAGTATTTGTTTTGAAATAGTTTTATTGAGTATAGTATTCAATAATGCAAAACTTTTGCATGCATTTTATTAAGGGAAAGATGTTTTGTTCATTTCATTTTCGATATATCAGTCTACTATATAATTTGGAGGAATTTCCTAAACTTCCAAGGCAATTGTTAAGAACATATATGGATGTGATTCATTTATCTAGCTGAAAATTTGTGCAGAAACTGAGTTTTTAGCTATAAATGGACCTGTGTTGGAGTGTTGAAGAGGTTAGTGGAACTTGAATGAGCACTTCACACTGTACCTTTCTATCTTAGCCTTAGGGTGAGCATCATTGCATAGACCTACCTAAATTCATGTCTTTAAGAGGTGGCTTTTTGCAGAATTTATGTAAAACGGCAGTAGAAGTCTTCTTTCTCTCTTTTTAATGCAATTTTGTTCCATTCCATGAACATGGCTGAATGAATTTGAATCTTTTGAAAACATATGGGGCTGTGTAAAGCGTGTAGGAAGATAAACAGATGGATTGTGAATAGGAATTGTGTGCTTTTTGTATTTTGACATTGTATGCATTCAAATTCAAGATTGTTTTGATATCATTGATCTAGATCCAAGGATGTAGCCATGCAGCAACATAGCGATTGTGGAATCTGTATTTATAGTGGTGAGTGCGACAAAAGTATGCAACAAAAATAAGTGAGACGATCTATGACAAGGAAGGTGTGCAAATGTATAGAGACAACACTAGGACCTAATAATTGTAATCCATTTCTTAAAATGAAATAGTTGTATACAGCCTGAGTGGCCTGATGGTGAAGGCTTCAGTATTCCAAATAGGGGGTTGAACGTTTGAATCCAAAGGAATTAGGGTCTGTACACAAGGGTCTGATACCAGAGTCTGGTTGGTTTAGTGCATACTAGCTAAAAATATGAAGTTCCAGATGGCTTTACTGTCTTGCAGACTTTAAAAACCTGATTTATTTTTACTTTTACTAATCCAAAGTTGGAAATGTAGTTGTACTTACGAGAACTAGAGAATTTAATTGAACTAGTTACAAAGTTCTGATAGTATGCTCTAAAAGTTATAATTAAGAATGATGGATAACTGGGCAGTTCGAATAGTTCAATTCGTAGCTATTACAACTAGGCAGGACTTCTCATAGGTTGAATACTTGGCAATTAGCACATATTAGCACTAAGGGGATAATATGATAGAATTGGTGTCAATTGGAATTTGGATGGTTGATTATTTATCTTAAAAGGGTAAAGCATATGTGTATGGATTAAGTCACAGGCCTAGTCCAACACTCCTGGTGTGGAGTAAGAAAACCCTGGTGTTGCCAGCTGGACTGGCAATGGCACAGTATTGGAATTTAATTGTGGAAGGTTGCCATTTGTTGCCATTTGCATAGGGAGGCCTTTGGTATGGTGTTCTCTTTGACAAGGTTGGAGCAACGGTTAAATCATAGCACAATGGTTGAGATTGACACAAGGCATGCAAGGGTGGACTTTGGCACAAGGGTGTTTAGAAATTGTCACCACATGTTGCCCTATCCAACATTGGTGTGACCAAAGAGGTTAGCATGGAAATTATACCAATGTTAAGTGTGACTTGGGTGCTAATCTTGAACTTGAGATTGACATGGGTTCTGTTGCCCAAGACAAAATAGACATAGGCACTTCCCCTAACACAAAAATAATTGTTCTGCCATTTTATGCAATGTTTTGTTTTATTAGAGTTAGAGAAGGGGTTTTGAAAGGGACCCCGAACCTTTTACAACAAGCACTAAAGACCTTCAAGAGATGAACAAAAATGGCACAAAGGAGCATAACCCAAGAGGATCAAGTCCTAACCACAAACTGTCTTGGGCTATTAATTAACACAGAAATGATAATAAAGAAAAGAACAAAACAGGGGCTACATCCTGCAAGGAGTGAAGGGAAAAAAAGGGCATAAAACAGGAAGATCATAAAAAGCTAGGAAGCTCAAACCATGCCTCTGGTCACCTTCTCGGAATACTCCAGCTCCTCACTGGAACACAAATCCCCCATCTTTTTCTTAACATCCACCAGGTGGGCAGTCACTTCCTCTACCATTATCCCCATCATCCTGTTGATCTTGCACATAGATTCCTTGAGGTCTTCTATAATTTCATAACTGCTTCACAGACCAGAAATTATGAGGGAATCCAGATGGCGGTCCTCACTCCCTTTCTTCACCGAGGTCTCGCCCAACTTACATTTTGAGCCCATCATTTTTCCCTGAGGGGAATGGGGATTCTTATTAGGGGATGGCAGTCGAATTGAGGACATTCAGCTTCTCCATAGAACCAGAGCCTTGCCAGTGGAGCATGACAGCGTTAGGAGAACCACGAAAGAAAGCCCAAACCACACCCCTAGCACTCCAATCTGGCATCATTCATAGGCAAAGGAATTTCCTTTCTAACTACCTCCTTGAGAGTTGGAGGAAAATCCTGTTCCCAAATTGTAAGCTCCTCCTGCAAAATGCCAATGTTGGCCATTATATCTGCTGCTGAATTCCCTTCTTTGAAAACGTGGGTCACCGGGGAGCTAGGCAAATCCTGAATAATATTCCTCACCGTTGTCAACATATCTTCTATGCTCCAACTAGGTTCCTGAAGTCCGTTAGTACAATTAATAATGTTGAGAGAATCGCCTTCTATAACAATTTTTTTAAAATTCAGTCTCTTCAGAAGAACTCCCTGTAATAATGCCAGAGGTTCCGCAAAGTGATTGGTATGCGTTCCCAGACCTTCCGTGAAGGCTAAATCAATTTTCCTTCCTGGTCATTTTATGCAACGTTACATTTATGCCTTGATCATAGTATTTCCATTTGTGCCCTGATTATATTTCTATTTACATGAGTTCCCAGACCTTCCATGAAGGCTAAAATCAATTTTCCTTCCTGGTCATTTTATGCAACGTTACATTTATGCCTTGATCATAGTATTTCCATTTGTGCCCTGAGTATATTTCTATTTACATGAGTTGCTTTTTTGAAACAGTTACATCCATTCTCTTAGGTTCAAGCCCCAAGAACCTTGGTGGGAAGCTTTAACCAGTAGTGGAAAGATTCTTATTATTGACCAAAAATTGGATGCTTGTTGATTCAAGCCCCAAGAACATTTACAATTAAAGCCTTTGATGCTGGGTAGTTTGAACTTTGAACTGTAGTTACAAAAATTGGAATCGGCTCAAAATCGGGTTGGAGAAAAAATCGAAAATCGGAAAAAATTGGGGAAACTATCGGGAAAAACAAAAACCGAAGGAATGGAAAAAAGTTTTTTTCATGCATTTCACAATTAATTAACATTATGCAAATCAAATATTAATGATGTAAGACTGTCAGCTTAGAATACACATGAAAGTGGCAAGTGATACATCATACAAGCTTAAACTACACATGAAAATGACAAAACACATCTTGTATTGCTTATAATATGAAAAGGTACAAATTACAAAATGTGTCCATATGCCTCAATAGGCCCACTATCTAGTGTCTTCCAATTCCTTTGCCCTAACAGAAGCCCTAGTCTATCTTTGTTGACATGCCCTTGTAGTTGCCACATCTTGTGCCCATGCCTATTCTTGGTCCTTGGTTGCTATCTCCTCCGCTAGGTCTTCAAAATTTTGTAATTCATCCGGGGAGAAGAGAGGCTCTTCTTGCTGCTCCTGCTTTGCATCTGTGATCCATTCAGATGATGGATCAATGTCACTTAGGTCAATGGGCTTGGTACTTGTTTTTGTAATACTTTTATGGTGGAGGTGAAGGTTGTAATGCACAAACACAAGATCATTCAACTTTTCTTGTGTAAGCGTATTGCGCTTCTTGGAGTGTATGTGCAAATTGGAGGGAAAGTATAACTCAAAGTGCCCTTATATTAGCTGGTTCCAATTCATGTTCAAATTCACTAAAGCTAAAGCTGACATTAGCAGAAAAATAGGGTATAAAATTTATCGTAAAGTTCAATAAGAGAAGCAGATGTTATTTTGGATTTGTAAATATAAGAGAGATGCATATTTTTAAATAGATTCAAGTTATAGCCTTTGAGCAATCTGATCTTGTTGGTGGCACCTAGATCTATGACCCACAAGGACATTCTGACCCCCAGATCCTGTATCCCACCTTTACAGTCATACACAACAGCCTATACTTGTCTCAGTACAAACCTGCCATGTGAGCTAATGGGTTTTTTATAACTATCCATTTTGGTTGGTGGAAGGGATGAGGGATGGCAAGAAGTTCCCTGGACCTAGGGAGATAGCACCCCGTCTTCATGATTTTGCTTCTGACTTTGATTTGTTGAGGTTTGTCTGATTCAGAACAGAGGTGGTGTATGTGGGCATGGATCCCAAGAATTAGAGTCAATGGATTGTGAGGCCTAGTGAAGAGAAGGAGACATAAGGGAAGAGGTTTATGATAGTGGGGGTGTAATGGGCACATCACTCAACCCATAATTGCACAAATTCCAGGTACTTAACACCCATCATTCCCTTTCCATTGATCAAAGGATTCACTTTAGTGATTTGGTGAAATCCACATTTGTTAGCAAAGACATTCTAATGGGAAACCTGTTTGATTTGTGGGTAAAACATTAAGCTTCTTAATCTAATGCGTCATAACAGAGATGATGCAAATATTTGTAAATTCAGAACGGGAACATTGAAACATTTGTACATATAGAAGGAACAATATTGACAACAACAATATAATTTTATTTTCATGATAGTTCTTTATAGTGTTATAAATCTCTCAGAAGATACACATGGCTATAATAATATGGTTTCATCTTGAAGGCTAAGATTAGGCCTAGTTTACCTTAACCTTTGTTTCCAATTTATGATAAGCTTTGTGCCCAATTTATGAATAGCATTGTGAAATGATCAAAACTCAGATAGGCACAAAATTTAGAGTGTAAATATACAGCAATTGGCTGTGTTGGCTAGGTGGGACCTAAAAATATACCTAAAGCTTTTATTTCTTTGTGCAAACTATTGTACAATAAGAAATGATTTGACAGAAGTAGAAGATAAGATGGTTATCACTTGACAATTTCAAAAAGGTTGGTCCCCTACTCAAATTATTATTGACAAATTGGTTCTATGATACTTGGTTCCATTTGAGGTGGGTGTTAGTGTCAAAGCTTGGCATATGCGGAGATGCGGAGAAGGCATTTGCATTTGCTGCCACCTTGATCACATATACACATTGATAACAATTGTGAGTCAAGGTCAGTCTACTAAGTACTCCATGCACCAAAATCAATGTTAATGAGCATTGGGATTAAGTCCTGACATTGTCATGATAGTGACCTCCTTTTGCACTAAGATTGCTGAGCAGTGATTATCTAAGCTTTAGTGGGTTCCCTTAGCTTGTGGTTATTGTCTTTCCTTTGAAATTACAAATCTATTAAATTTATGTCTACAATGTGGCATATCCTGATGAGCCTGAAAATGCTAATTTTTTTGTACTTCTTTCCTTATAAAATGTGGCACTTATTTTTGTAGATATATATGTTTTATGAAAATTATATATATATATATATATAACAGTTTATTTAACATGTCATTTAATATTTGTCTTTAAGTGCATTTTGTGTAGATTTCGTGGAAATTGTTGTGTTTTAGCATGTTTTCGTCGAGGTCCCACTCGGACCTGGCACTTGCGATTTCATGAAGGCAAAACATCTGCGGTACACCGGTGTGAAGTATGAAGTCAGGCGCCCAATTCCCTTTGAAGCGCCCGACTTCCGTTCGGCACTTAACTGACAGGCGCCTGCTTCCCGTTAAGCGCCTGTTCCTGTTAGGCGCCTGCTTCCCGTTAGGCGCTTGACTCCCGTGTTGGCGCATGCTTCCCGACTTCTATAGACGAGGTGCCTGATTTCCACTAAAGCCAAATTCCAGCACGACTCTGTGGTCGGCAGAACAGAGCAAAATTTCAGCAACAAGCATAAATGGAGTTTCAGCATTGAATCCGGACTAGGGACGATGTCAAAGATGACTAGCCATCTATTTTTCAGCTGCTATGTGAAAGATTATGTAAATCGGGCAAAGCAAATATTAGACGTATTCTGACAAAACAGAATACGCTGAAATAGCTCACCAAGCTCGATATTTTGCTCAATTCCTTCATTCATGCAGGCAGTTGTAAAATAGAATCATAATTTCGATTTGTTTTCCAATCGGTAACAGGGTGTGGCCGCATATCTTATATATATGCAAGCCACCCCTGAAGACAAGATCCCCGGATTTTTCCCTGTAAATTTTTTGCTGCAATTGTTAATAAAATGCTTTTGAGTTATTTCTTGTTAAATCGTCTAAGCGTCTGGTGAAGATTTAACGCGGGAAGAACCTGTTGGAAGCATGGGCCCACTCTCAACAGAGTTATTCCCTTAACTTTCCCCTATTTTCTGTTATTTCATTTTCTGTAGATTAATTTATTTTCCTGTTATTTTCCCAGTTTTCTGTAATTTCCAGCAAAGTACCGTTTTAATTTATGAGTGCATTTTAGTCCTGTTTCATAGACATAGGATAGATTATTGGTTTGGAAATTAGAATCAAAACTTCAACGAACACCAACACCCCCCAAACCATAAATCTGAGGGACTCATCTCTGAAGGAGAAATTATAAGCATATATTGTGCACGGTTGCTCACAAGTCTACGAGCTACCCCGGGTTGACAATTAAATGGAGGCAATTAATTGAACGGTAGAAAAACTAACCAATGTTTTGCCCAACATTTTGGCGCCGTTGCCGGGGAGCAGCCATTGTAATTTCCTGTTCTGAAGGAAGCATAGTAGCAATAGTTTAGAGTCTTAGATTGCTTTCTCCAGAACTTTCATCTGACACTTTGTATGAGTCCACCTAAGAATAGAGGACCGGATGGTCGTTTTGTCAAAAACACAGAAGTTTTTTCTCAAAAGCCTTCTGCTTCAGTAGAATCTGAACCTGAGACTGAAATCTCTCCATCATAATCTCCACCTGTGCATTGGCTGGAACACCCACTATTTGCACAGGATCCTTTTGAAATAAGTCAGCAGAGTCTTAGAGTAGGATCGAAGATAAGTAGAGTTCAATCTGAGGAAGATTTATTGAATACCCAACGCTGGCAAGCAGTATTAGACGGAACAATCTCAAATACTGATATAGCCATCCTTATGAAGGATAAAAGAAATGAACTAGAAGCATTGACAGCTGCTCTAAACGCAGCCGGTGTAGAAACTCCAATAACAGATAAAATGGCAAAAAATAGGAGAGGCAGGAGGAGATCACAAGATGAAGCACATCTCTCCTGCCCACCTTCCAACCTTTAGAGGACTCCCCACAGAAGATCCCGATTTGTTTTTGTTCAAATTTGATGTTCTATGCAGATCGGTTGATTATACAACTGATGCTCAAAAACTAAAATTATTTCCTTCCACCCTTGATGATTCAACTTTGCGCTGGTTCATCAGTTTGGGGGATAAACGAATAACTACCTGGGAACAGTTAAAAAGACTTTTCCTAGATCAGTATCAGGATTTTGGCAGAGCACGTGACACAAGAGAAGAAGTCCTAGACATGACACAAAGGGAAGAGGAATCTATGGAAGAATACTGGGATAGATTTAGCTTCAATTTGCAAAGATCACCCCATTCAAAACTAGGAGATAGGTCCCTAAGAAGCATTTTTCTGAAAGGAATGACGAATGAATCCCTGGAAGCCTTAAACATGATCTCTGGAGGGGATATTTACCAACATCAAATGGACGATATTCCACAGTTGTGTCGAAACTTTTCAAGAAGAAAAGGTAAGTTGATCCCTAAAAATGTTAAGCAGTCAGCCACTGTCACTAAAACAGAAATAGGTAATATGCCACTGTCACTAAAACAGAAATAGGTAATATGCTGGAGGATCTCAAGAGTGAGATGTTATCCTCTCTTGCTCTCCAAATGGATACCCTTCTGCTTCAGAAAAAGAAGCAGGAAAATGAGGCAGCATTGGCCTACTTCTGTCCTAAATGCAGAGGCAAACACCCTAGAAATGAGTGTCCGGAAAACAAAGTTCATGTATGTGCTGTCTGTAAAAAGGATCATAAAACAAAGTTGTGTCCACAATTAATGAAATCTAAAGAGGAACCTGAAGTAGCAGAAGCATACTTCATGGGTAATAGGAGAAACTGGCAATAGTTTCCTATGGGTAACAACATGCAATCAGGAATGTCATCTTATGGGGGCAACAACCTTGGAATCAATTTCCCCAAGGAGCAAATCCTTACAACCCTTACCCTTGGATGCAATACCAGCAGCCTGGGCAGCAATGGAGAAACCAAAATTCTTGGAATCAGTATCCACAACATCCAGCTCCAGCTCCACTACAGCCAAGTCTGCCTGCTCTTCCTGCTTCAAGGACTCCTCAGTTACCAGCACAGCCTACAACAAATCCAAACAACAAACAACAACCAGCCTATCAGATGGAAAACGAGATGTACCCCATGTACAATATTAAGGTATATTGTGATCCGATCCAGTTACGATCAGGAAAACAAGTAGGTGTAGAAGTCACTCCTCTTGTAGAAGAAGAGGAACACATAGAGATAGGAAAAGAGGAATCACCTCTTATAGAGGAAGTAGAAGAAGAATCAACACTTGTAAATAACAAAGAAGGGGTTCCACCTTTTCCACAAAGGTTGCAGGAACCCAAGAAACCAATACAAACAAAGTTTGATATTCTCTCTAGTTTAAAAACTTGACAGTCACAATCCCTCTCTTTCAGGCCATCAGAGATATACCTATCTATGGCAAGGCCATAAGAGAGTTGTGCCTCAAGAAACCAGGGAGGAAACCAGCTAAATAAATCAGTTTGGTAGGTTAGTTAGCTGACCTTATGTTAGGGAATACCTACAGCCAGAAGTACTTAGATCCAGGAAGCCCTGTGTTAACTGTAAAAATAGAGGGCTGTGTTTTACCCAATACACTAGTAGATTTGGGGGCTGCCAGTAATGTCATGCCCCAGGAGACTATGCAAAAACTGAAATTGACTAATTTGAAGCCCACTAAAACTGTGTTGCAGTTGGCAGATAGGTCTACAGTGCTCCCTGAGGGAATTCTGGAAGATATCACTGTTACAGTGGATGCATGGGAGTATCCAGCAGATTTCTTAGTGCTACAATCCAAGTCTGGATTAGGTGGATACCCATTAATCTTAGGTAGACCTTGGATGGCAACACCTGATGCTTACCTAAGCTGTAGAGATGGGCAAATGACCATTTCAGATGGTCAAAATATAAAGAAACTAATCATACATCCACCTGCACAGTCTGCAGATTTGTTGGGAGAACCTGAGAATGAGAGTCAAAACATTGGTGGTCTATCAATGATCCAACCTATCATGACACTTGATGAGTTGTAAGATGAAAGTGATGAGGATAAGTTGATATCTCACTTTTTTCAGGGAGAACCCTCCTGTCCTCCTCCTGAGTTGCCATTAGTGGGAGGAAAAGACCACCATATTCAGCAAATAGAAGTTGCACCTGGTAGAATGCTGAACATAGATAACAAGTTGACAGCTGAACAACAAACCAAACTGAAACATTGGAAAAATATCAAGTGCCTTTACTTGGGAGTATTCTGACATGAGAGGAATATGTCCTAAGACCTGTACTCATAGGATATATCTGGAAGACCAGGTTAAACCAGTAAGACAACCACAGAGGAGTGTGAACCCAGCTATGAAAGAAATTGTCAAAACAGAATTACAAAAACTCCTCACAGTTGGATTCATCTACCCCATTTCAGATAGTGAGTGGGTATCACCATTAGTGGTGGTGCCCAAGAAAAATGGAAAGTGGAGAATTTGTGTTGATTATAGGTTGCTCAATAAAGCAACCAAGAAAGACCACTTCCCTTTACCCTTCATAGATCAGGTCCTTGACACCTTAGCAGGCAAGAAATACTTTTCTTTCTTGGATGGGTTTAGTGGATATAATCAAATTCAGATAGGGGAAGATGATCAAGACAAAACCACCTTCACTTGTCCATGGGGGACATTTGCTTACTAAGTTTTACCATTTGGTCTATGCAATGCACCTGCCACCTTCCAGAGGGCAGTTCTGAGCATTTTTTTGACATGATTGGAGAGACTGTGGAGGTATACATGGATGATTTTACTGTATATGGAGAAACTTTTGAAACCGCCACACAAAATTTGGAAAAGACGGTGCGAGGAAACTAACCTGTCCCTAATCAATGAGAAATGTTATATGCTGATGCAGGAAGGGATAGTTTTAGGACATCACATTTTTGCAGATGGGATCAAAGTAGACAGAAAAAAAATAGAAGTCATCCAAACCCTGCCTACTCCCAAAACACAGAAGGATATCTGCAGTTTCCTAGGATCAGCCGGTTACTATAGGAGGTTTATATCAGACTTTAGCAAAACTGCTAAACCTCTTACCACATTGTTAACTAAGGATATAGAGTTTGTCTGGATTGAAGAATGTGAACAAGCATTCAACACCTTAAAGGAAAAACTAATTACTGCTCCAGTTTTGAAAGGTCCAACGATTTTCGAACAAGCATTCAACACCTTAAAGGAAAAACTAATTCAAGAACTGTTTTCGAACAAATCGCACGATTTTTCACTTGCTCTGGTAGGTACTCTAAGCTGAACGCAAATCATTTTCGCTTTCTCAACCACATATTTCATGGGGACAAAATCAATGTCCTGCATTACCTTACATGTGCGCTTAGAGACGAGGCCAAACGATACCAGGCAGGTACAAAATCTGCCTTGGCCCACCATGGCCTGATTTCGGCCTTGGTAAGACATGTAGAGTCACATAGAAATGTGACAGTTGAGGAGATCGAGGGCACCAATGCAGTTCATAGGGCACACGAAGAGGAGGCATCGATACAGAATGAGCAATTGGCCGAAGAGGTGACAAAACGAGAAGAGACGGCGCCTGAGTCCCAGCCTGCAAAAACTACATGGGAAGCAGGACAAGACACGTCCCCTGTTTCTCCTCAATTTTGTGAGGAAGTAGGACAGGCTTTGTCCCTCACTGGCCCTCAATTTGATGATGAGGTAAGGCAGGATCCGCCAAGCCCTTCTTTCATGCCAGTTTCCACCAGAACTAGAAGCAGGACGAAGGTGTCTAGGGTGGTTTCGAGCTCATCAGATGATGAAGCAGCAATCGATGAGTTGAACAGGGAAGAATACCTGGCCCAAATTTTACAGGATATTTCCAGGGGCAAACTCCTCAACAGGAGGTTGCAACGGAAGATTTACCTTTGAGGGCCAGGCCGAGAATTTGCAGCAACAGCTATAGATATTGAGAGAGCAGGCTTCGACTCGGGAAGCCAAGTTTAAAGAAAAATGAACTTAGTTTCAAGAGTCCAGGAAAGAAGCTGCTCTGAGGATGCACGAATTGTATCAGACAATTCGTCAACTACAGGGGCAAATAGGACGATTGCAACAGCAGGGGAAAATAGGACGATTGCAACAGCAGGGTAGATCAGTGGACGTCGATCAGCAGGCCAAAGTAGATGCAGCGGTGCTGATTGATGGGGCAACAGAGGTGCCCACTGTTAACACAGAAACTGAGCAAGAAGTGGATGCTGCAATGGAGGTAGAGCAGCCCTGTTCCACATCTCATTCTGCAGAACAAGTACTTCAAGAAGATGAAGTTGAGGTTGAGGAACCTCATAATTCAAAACAATCTGCAAAAAAAGGAGATGAAGAGGAGAATGAAGTAGAGGCTCAAGAGCCTCAAGTTTCAGACGAGGAAGAGCCAAAACATTCTCCAGCTGATGCAGGGACCGAACAGCCTCAGGAGGAAAAGGCAGTTCCAGAAGGGCAACAATTTGCTACACAAATAGAAGAGGCTCAGCAGCCTGCATCTGCTGAGAAACATCAAACAGCAGCAACACCAACATACTCTGAGATGCAACCCAAAAAAGCTGCGATCAAAGCAAAAGGCTGTAAGGGCATCTCAACGAAGACCTAGAACCACAGCAAGAGTTGCAAAATTAAAAGAATTGGGCATCGAATCCAATGAGGAATCATAAATGGATTCCGATGAGGAATGGGAGGCAACAAAGAAATTGTTTGCTGCACGAAAAGAAAAATTTGAGGAGCTTAAGGAGATAAAAGTAGGCAAAAAGAATTGGAAGAAGGCCTCTAAGAGAACACTTAAGGAAGCTGAAAAAGAGGCCAGAAAGCAAGCTAAGAGGCCTCCCAAGAAAATTCCAGTTGCCCAACCTAATCAGTTATGGAGCTTGTATGGGTCGGTAGGTGATCAGCCTTCAAGGATGAAGGCATATATCATGAAGATGGGATTTTTAGGTCCTGTGCCACCTGCAGATTAGGCATCAAGCAACAGAACCCCTCCGGTGGCAGAAACAAAGGTTAAGGCTGAAACTGAACTTGACCCAATAGGGGCTGATTTTCCCAGAACCAAGGTTGCTGCGAAGTCCAACATTCCCTTTGGAGACGAAGCTGCAGTACCTGTGGGTGAAGAATTACCCCTTCACCACGAATACTGAAAAATGGTTGATTCCGCATTCTAGAAGGATGCCACCAATTTCACTGGCTACTATTTGAATATTGAGACAGGCAAGGTGGCCCGGACAAGGGAACAGCCAAGAAAAAGAGCAGGTCCGAGTCAGCCAGTTCGGCGCAGCAAGCGCCAGAAACAACAGGGACAGGGGGCAGCCGCTCCCAAAGCACCAAAGGGACGAAAGCCCAGAGACAAGGAAAAAGCAAAGGCCGTTGAAAAGAAAAGGAAAGAGACCAATAGGGCTTATTGGGATGTTGTAAACAGAACTGGTAATTACCAGTATAAAGTGGCACAGGGACATGCCATCCCTTAAGCATGAGGGGATTATGAGCCTTAAAAATGCTCATTTTTTTGTACTTCTTTCCTTATAAAATGCGGCACTTATTTTTGTAGATATATGTTTTATGAAAATTATATATATATTTAAAAATTTATTTTACATGTTATTTAATATTTGTATTTAAGTGCATTTTGTGTAGATTTCGTGGAAATTGTTGTGTTTTAGCATGTTTTTGTCGAGGTCCCACTCGGACTTGGCACTTGCTATTTCATGAAGGCAAAACATCTGCGATACACCGGTGTGAAGTATGAAGTCGGGCGCTTGATTCCCTTTGAAGTGCCCGACTTCCGTTCGGCACTTAACTGACAAGCGCCTGCTTCTCGTTAGGCGCCTGCACCCATTAGGCGCCTGCTTCCCGTTAGGTGCCTGACTCCCATGTTGGCGCCTGCTTCCCGACTTCTACAGACAAGGCGCCTGCTTCTCCACTTCTACAGACAAGGCGCCTGATTTCCACTAAAGCCAAATTTCAGCACGACTCTATGGTTGGCAGAATACAGCGAAATTTCAGCAACAAGCATAAATGGAGTTTCAGCATTGAATCTGGACCAGGGACGTTGTCAAAGATGACTAGCCATCTATTTTTCAGTTGCTATGTGAAAGATTTATGTAAATCGGGCAAAGCAAATATCAGACGTATTCTGATAAAACAGAATACGCTGAAATAGCTCACCAAGATCGATATTTTGCTCGATTCCTTCATTCATGCAGGCGGTTGTAAAATAGAATCATAATTTTGATTTGTTTTCCAATCAATAACAGGGTGTGGCTGCATATATTATAAATATGCAGGCCACCCCTGAAGACAAGATCCTCGGATTTTTCCCTGTAAATTTTTTGTTGCAATTGTTAATAAAATACTTCTGAATTATTTCTTGTTAAATCGTCTAAGCGTCCGGTGAAGATTTAACGTGGGAAAAACCTGCTAGAAGCGTGGGCCTACTCTCAACAGAGTTCTTCCCTTAACTTTCCCCTGTTTTCTGTTATTTCATTTTTTGTAGATTAATTTATTTTCTTGTTATTTTCCCTGTTTTTTGTAATTTCCAGCAAAGTACCGTTTTAATTTTTGTGTGCATTTTAGTCCTGTTTTCATAGACATAGGATAGATTATTGGTTTGGAAATTAGAATCAGAACTTCAACGAACACCAACACCTCCCAAACCATAAATCTGAGGGATTCATCTCTGAAGGAGAAATTATAAGCATATATTGTGCACGACTGCTCACAAGTCTACGAGCTACCCTGGGTTGACAATTAAATGGAGGCAATTAATTGAACCGTAAAAAAACTAACCAATGTTTTGCCCAACATATCCCTTACTGCAACTTCTAGTGGGCATGGATGTGGGGACACAAATGGTCAATATTGCTTCAATGCTGTGCACTACTTGAACCTAAATCTCGGCAAGAGAGTTGTGAAATTGTAAATCATGTAATACAGGAATATTGACCAGAAAATTGCTTTCTAAGAGACTCCAAAAATGAAAAATATGTAATTCATCATTCTTCAATTGGCTCTGGTTGGTGCCACGACTTTTGTGATTGAAAGTCTTACTAACTTCCTTACGAGTAACAGTTGTAATCTCGTTGATTGTCTAATTCCACTTCTCTGTATGTGGATGTTCCTTCCTTACCAGTATTCCTTGTTTTGGCAACTCGAATGTCTGCCAAAAATTATTTGCTGAAAACATAACCTTAATGTCTCGATTTCCAATCTTCACGATGCTTATATTCTTGTCTGCATCATAAATCTCGAGCATCTACAACAAATAATCTTTGAAGAAATCCTTATCAAATACTGGGATCTGCTTTATACAGCTCACTCCTACTTGTGTCAAGGCAAGTTTCAACAAATGATTGGGTGGGTTTTCTTGCCACCACTTCTAGCAGATTTCTCAAGCTGGCTGAGTCCATGTTTTCCTTTCCCTTATCCAATGAATTACCATGCCTTCTTTGAGACTGTGTCTCTTGCTCCATGTGTCTTCTTCCTCGTATACATTCTGCTGGGTCCTGTCTTCCACTGAGTCTAACTTCCTCTTCTCTCCCTCGACGTTCTCTTCTATGTAGCGGGCTAGTGAGCGTCGGCTCCTTTGTGCTTCAATCCTTGCTAGGTGCTCACAAAAATTTATTCTCCCGCTCATACTTCATTCGTCATGCTTCCTTGCCTTCTATCGTACAATGACTGTGATTGTATGGCAATTTTGCCGTTGTTTGTGTGGCCTGTTCCATACACTTGTACGATGATCTCCTTTAGTCGTACGATAGTCTTCCTTTCGTTGTACGACGATCTTCCTTTTGTTGTACAACAATATTTTATGATCGTACGACAACCTTTTTGCGTCCGTATGACGATTTCCACGATAGTCTTCCTCTCAGTTTGTACGACAATTTCTCCCTTGAGTTGCAGGCATCTTCCTTGTAGTCCTTCCTTCCATGCACTTGTACGACAACTTCACTAAGCCTTCTTCCTCCTTGGCTTATTCGTCCATACAACAACTTCCTTTGCCCTACCTTGCGCAAAAACCCTAGATTGCAATTCTTTCCTTTTTGAACAATAGTTTTGCCCTTTTTGTGCCAATACGACACGTGGGTTTTGAAAAAATTAGCCATCTTCCAACTGTGTATGGCGTTCCCTTTATCCGTCTAAACCTGAATGTTTCTCCTTAGCATAGGCTCCTTTGTTTTACCATACGACTATACAGCTGTTTGCAACTTTCAGCAGTTAGGGTACTTTCCGATACCCTAACACACTGCCTCTCTTCTGTTATGATTGTTCGCTTTTTAGGTCTTAATTGCACTGGTAATCTTCGTGACGTCTCCTCCTTGGCGGTATTTTTAAATAATATTAAAATAATATTTGCTTTGAAAATCAATTTGTACTAGTATATACTTAAAAAAATTGATTTAAAGCAAAAAACTTATTAAATTATTAAAAAAAATTGAAAAAAATAAAAATTGCAAAAAAAAATATTACCCTTGTTTCCGCCTTGGAAAGTTGCAGTAAAAGGTTCTTTTGGCGTGGCGCGCGCGGGGATTGATCCCTGACCTGGCGCACGTTAGCGCCTTTGCGGGGGGGGCTTCGACCAACCCAGTTGCCATGCTGGTTGGGAACAAAGGGACAAGACATCCCTTTTGTTTCCTTCCTCGTCGATCGACGGAGAAAAAAAACTTTTTGGGACTTTTAGTCCCACATGCAGCACTCCGCTGCACGTTTGCAACTTAAAACGAAAATTGCCCCCCTTTCGTTTGATTGCCTGCGGGCAATCGATGACGACGACGACTATTTTGCCGACAACGCCAACGAATTGCAGACAGCCACGTGTCATCCAGGTCAGCCCTCAGGGTGCATGCCAGGTCAGCTACCAGCTCCGTGCCTCGATCCGCGTTCCCACCCATCAATAGAGGTGCCACGTCAGTAGTGCTTGGTCAGATGCCACGTCACCCACGCCAGCTAGGCCGCCACATTACGCCATGTCAGTTGCTAAGTTGTCCGCATCGATTAGCGTGCCCGCTAGGTCAGCAGATTAGGTCGCCACGTGTTCGCTTTGGGTTTCGCGTCGGCAGGTCAGCAGATTGGGATTCGTGCTGTCAGAGGTTGTCAGGGTTGTCAGTTTTCGCTAGTTTCGGAAATCGCACTATCTGGAGTTCGGGTACTGTAGTGACAACATGTGTTTGTCCGTGCCCGTCGGAGTGGGGGACAACCGGCCTGCAGGCTGTCAGGTCGTCACTGTAGTGCAGATACGCAGGTTTCCGCGCTGTCTAGGATCGCTGTCGTCAGCGCCTTCTGAGCTCGCCCACTGCCTTCAGGGAATCGAGCTGTCAGTGTAGCACGTCAGAGGATTTTGTCAGCGCGCAGTTCGCCCATCGATTTGGCCTGCGCGAAATTTCATGCAGCAATCTGCCACCGGTCTGTGATGGAATCAACGCTCGAAACGTCAGATTGCGTCAGCTTGGAGTTCCGCGAGATGCAGCGATGTCAAATGACAGAGTTAGATCTCCTCTCTCACCGCACCAAATAGGACGAAATTTTTTGCCTAGATTTTCGCACTGAGTTTTGAGAAATTCCATGCTAGGGAATTATTGCCTCGGGATGCGTGCAATGTAGGTTGCGTCAGGAGGGGGTCCCATCTCAGGAATTGTGCCCCATTGAGCTTGTCAGCAATGCTCTCTGCCTCGAAATATGCGCTCACAGGTTCAGGTAAGTGCGGCTCTGATACCAATGTAGGTTAACAATGAACCATTAGAAATATTATTCAATAGTAGGTGTTTAAATAGTACAAATCTTAGCTTAGGATAGCCAAGATTAGGTTGAATAAAATATCCTAACCTAATATACGCTAATAACCTAACATTTGTAAGTGAAATATCCTAACCTACTAACGTAGTCAAATTGACTACAACGACTAACCATAAGATATTCCAAACAGTGAATATCTTCTAGGTCAAAGTAAATGTAATAATCTAGTAATAATGTAATAACTACTAGATACGCTAACACTAGCTCCTTGTGCACTTGGACTGGAACTACTTTGTGGAAAGAACCGATTAAGGCTGCCACGCCCACTAGTACGAGCACCTCGGGAGGGGGGGATGAAATGGCATCACTATAACTTCTTTTGTTACTAGCGTTTTCATCTGCCACAGAGATCATGGCATTTACTTTGTTTTTAACATCTTCTGGCACCTTATCACATATTGCTACATTATTTCCTGGTAACCGTGCCAAATGGAATTTGAGGCGAAAAACGCCTCCAAAATAATGATTGCCACAAAAATTGCATTTAAAAGTGTTTTTTGTTTGCCCTTGCATTGCATACGCCCATGCTTGGATCCAATGGTTTCATTTTTTATATGCTTGCACATGGAAACAATTTAGTAACAACAAAGTTACAAATCACTTGAAAAAGAGGAAAAAAAAAACTAAACCAAAAGGCTAGGGTTTGGGCCCTTTAGGGTTTAAAATCGAAACATTTTTTTTTATTTGAGTAATACTTCTTATAAACATCCACCGTGCGGATTGAACCCGGGTCACATCACCGATAATGCAAGTGGCGTCCTTGCCGATAGACCACACTCACATGGATTAAAATCGAAACATTGAGTCATTGACAGCTGAAAAATATGCTTGCATACATAGTTATTAGGCAGTAATATTTAGTAATTTACTTAAAAAAAGAAGAAAAAAAATAAACCCTAAAAAAACTACAATTTTAGAACAGCCCTAACCTAATTTCAAGCAGCCCTAAAAAAACCCTAACCTAATTTACAACAGCCCTAACCCTAAACCCTAACCTAATTTAAAACAGCCCTAACCTAATTTAAAACAGCCCTAACCCTAAAAAAACAGCCCTAACCTAATTTAGAACAGCCCTAACCCTAAAAAAAACCCTAAACCCTAAAAAATAGAAGAAACAAAATTACAATATTGATAGGCAGCAATATTTACTTAAAACTTAAAAGAGAAAAAAAAATCCTAAAGGACCTAAGCCCTTACAAAAAAAACCCTCAAAAAAATTAAAAAACCCTAAACCCGGAATCAGGATAGCTAATAATTTGGCTTGCATATATCAATTTAGTATCTATTTAAAAGGAGAAAAAAAAAACCCTAAACCCAAAACCCTAGACTAGGGTTTTGGGTTTAGGGTCTAGGGTTTTAAACTTGATAACAACCCTAATCTAATTTCAAACAAGCCCTAATTTATTTAAAAAAAAAAAGATCGTAGTACGAAATTCACTATTTCTGACCTTGAATGAATCTTCTGTCGGATTCCTTCACATCGCAATCGATCGCGCTCCTAGGATGCCTTGGCGTAGTTGGTCGGGCCCGCCGGGGTGGTAGCACAAGGTTTCAGGGTTTTTTTGTGTTTGCAAGTGCTTAGAAGAAAGAGTGAATGAAAAAAAATTACTTCTTCCTTTTATCGGCTGCAGCCTCTACCCACGCAAAAAATCGCGAAAAAATCGGCAATGAATTGCCTGCATCGTGATACAATGCCAATTTGTTCAGCTCGACATTGAAACCCGACTTATTCGTGATTTTTTCGATTTTGGCGATTTTTTCGATTTTGGCGATTTTTTCAACTATGGGATGGACGATTGAGGTGGCGATAGGGGTATCTCTATGAATCGTGTGATGCTCCCATCACAAAAATTAAATGGTGGCAAAAACCTTTGTACATAGTTTAAAAAAATAAAAAACAAAAAAAATAGAAAAATAGAAAAAGATAAAAGCAAGAAAAAGCGCATTCAGAATACTAAGGTGGCGAACTAGCGTTCACCTAACAGTTAATGCTTGCAACAGTTTTTTTCGTCCGAAAGCATTATAGATACGCACAGAGGGGATGGTTGGTTGTTCATTCCGGTGCTAAACAAAGACAAGTGCATAGGAGAGACGAGCCAAGATGCAAAGAGCAAAATTGACAACGTAGGGGAGGAAGAGTGTGTTGTGTGTAGTATTGAGGACAAAAGCACATGAAGGTGCTGCACAGAGGAGTGTGTGAAGACTAAAGGAAACCTCGAGGAAGAAAAGAAACGAGGTACAAGGGAGACTGTAGGAAGGAGTTGTAGATGTATGGGATAGGAAAAATTTTCAACTAATGCACAAGGGTGTGTGAACTAATGTAAGGTGCAGAAGCGTTGCAAGGAAGCCGTGCGAAGCCAAGGGTTGAGTTCGATAGTAGGGTGATGCAAGACGTAGAGGAGAGTGAAGAAGACGCAGCGCGAAACTATCGTATAAAGCAACAAATTTGGGCCAAGTGAAGCTAAGGAGCCTGTGGTTCAAGTGTTGAAGGAACGGTGGTGTCGTACTAGTAAAGTGTCGTACAGTTGTAGGATGTTCCGTTGTAGGACCGTTCAACTGTAGGTTGTTCAAGTGTAGGCTATACAAACATAGATCTAGACGGAGATTGTGAAGCAGGCCATACCGGTGCAACTGTAGTCAAAATTTGGAGTCGAAGTAGATCGGTAACATGCAGAAGAAACCAAGCATTGTCGATTGAGTATACCAAACAGAGCAACAAAAGAAAGCTCAATCGAAACCAAGGCCACAAACTAGATCTCGTTCGTGAGAAGTGGGAGTCACCACACAACGAGGACTTGCAAAAAGAGTATGTGTAAGAGGTAGAATGAGAAAGATTGTATGATGAGAGGCCAAAGACGAGTATTCCATGAGGATGGTAGGCAAAACTTGTACCTCAGGAGAAAACAAAAGCAAAAGAAAGGATGCTTATATTGTTGCACGAGATAACGTGACAACAGCTAGCAGAACTCTGCCAAAACTATTGGAACAAGATGCACCACGAACATCCCATGAAGACTGCATTCAAGAATGCAGGCGTCCACCACATTCTACAAATTCCAAACTTTGAAAAGGAGTTTTTAAAGAATAGTTGTTGCAGATACTGAGGACTTATGATGAACAACATCACATGAGTTGAGTGATGATTGGTGATCGTGAGGTGCGCATAGTCTTCTCACTAGCAAACTTTAGGAAGATGTTTGGTTTACCAACTGTACGGATACTGGTGACAAAGGACATAGTAGATTTGCACCAATGGCATGACATCATACGATAGACCACCAATATTGGCCTAGCGGAGGCGGAAAAGATATTGAATCATGGGAGCCGCTGGTTGAAAAGCACACAATTGAAGAATTTGGACTTGCAATGCGTAATAAATGTGGTGATGTTGAAGCTGTCAGGGGTGCAGAGATTGTCGGAAATGCCTGCTTGGCTAATTCCGTATATGGAGGGGATAATGGATGGACTAACCTACGATTGCGCAACTTAGCGTATCCCATTAGGAATTTTCTGATGTGGTATTCTAAGAACTTCTTGATGGATTTTCATGCCATAGACCTAATGATGAATGTCGTGTCAGAAGAAAAGATACAGTTTCCTGGATTGAATCCGCCAAGAGTAATCCCGGAGCATCGGCCTACAATTTGGCGGTGGGCCCATGTGATGCCATTAATGAAATCGATTACTCCATTTAAGAAGAAGAGTATGACAAAGAAGAGAAAGGGTTGGGGACCTCCACTAGCTGAGGAAAGTACAAATTCACAGGAAAGTGACACCCAGCCACAACAGGAGTCAACACAAACAGGGAAGAGAAGAAAGAGGTTGGAACAACAATTGGAGGAGCAACCTTAGTCGTAGCAGGAAAAAGGAAGAATGGAGCTACCCATAGCTATACAAAGGACTGTTCCTGTACCAACAAGTCAAAATGTGCAAAAACAGGGAGAACAATAGAAGTATCAGGAACAAGCTGAGAAAGAAAAACAGCCAAGGAGTAATGTTGTGCAAGCAGAGTAGCCATTGCAGGAAAGTGTGCAACAGAGGGAGGAGAGAGCTCTGCAGCAGACACGTACTAGTGGTAGCAGATGTGGTGGTGGGAGAACAAAGTGCAGCAAATGAAGATGTGGGGAACATGAGGGCAGAAAATGTTCATATACTAGACAACTGGGAGAGCAACCCACTGCATTGTGAACCAATAGATCCATATGGATCTCCCCCACTGGATGAGGAAGTACGGATAGACCTCTCAACTGCAGTACCAAAATTAGTACTGGAACCAGTAAAGGAAAGAGGAAAGGTGTTGGCAAAGGATACTGTTCCAGCAGCACCAGAACCAGATTCAGAAGCAGACAGTGACGAAGCAGCCAAACATAACAACCTAACATGGAGGGCAAGGCAGCTAAGAAACCAATTAATCTGTCTGGAGGAGAGAATGTGGAAGAAACAACCATAGAGGATGACACAGATACAAAGCTCAGTGATCATGTGATGATAGAGGTGCCAAATTTCAGGCAACCACCAGAGTTGGGAGATCACATTGATGAGCAGGTAGATAGTTGTTTACAAAAGGTATCTAGAGTTATAGACAAATTAAGGCTAGAGTTCCAGGTCAGATGTGTTGGACAATGGCGGAAATGGAAGTTGAGGGCAGAGAATGAGTTGGGCAAGCTGGTCCGTTGGATTCAAGATGAAGAATGGATGATGAGAGCTGCTAGTATACATTAGACGCAGCCAGGGAATTAGGGACTGGCGGTATTAAAAGCATGATTGGTATACGAGAACTGCCAGAAGGAATTCAAACTTTGTATAGGTGACCTGCGCACGTATACATCAATGAAGGACGTCTTAGATCTTGTCCTTAGAATGAAATATGTGTAAAGTTTGTTGAACTTGCATCTAAGTTGATGAAGACGTATGCTAGGATTAACTTTTTGGCATGCTTAATTTAGTGGTTAGCCATCAGCATTGAGAAGATTCATAATGCAGGGGTAGAAAAGGCTAACCAGTTGCAAGAATTGGAGGCAAAACTTCAGCGAGGAAACCGAAGCAAAACTGGCCAAATTGAGACAGGAGGTTGAGGAGAAAACCAAGGTGTATGAGGAGTAGGATCAGTTGATTGGACAATTGAAAACAGATTTGTAGCAAAGGAGTAGTTATTGGAGGGGAAGACCAATGAGGTCAAACACCGTGATCAACTTGTAGCAAAAAGAGATGAGTAGTTGGCAGACACAGCCTAGAAAGATGTTGAATTAAAAGCCAAGATAGCTGATCTGGAGCATGAGGCTGACAGTATGGGATGAAATGGGCTCAGTACCAAGCTTATGCTAAGTATCTGAAGGGAGAAATTGAGGCCTACAAACTGCAGATCCAAGAGCTTGGAGGGATTCCTGTTCCAACTCCTCAGCATAATTTGAGTCCCTAGGAGCAAAGACAGAGGTCATCAAGGATGCTGACAAATCTAAAGGGGAGGGTAGATGTAGGCGTTGGTTTTGGACAGCCTAAGTGTATATAGTTGAATAAAATTTTAATACAAAAACGTAAATAAAATCAAATAAATGTAAATGAAATGCGCATAAAGTATAAATGTGCATGTGATGTAATTTTGATTAAGTATGTCCAAGGTGATGACTTTATGATTAATATTATGTAAAGGGCAAAGTCTAAAGTCTAAGTTGTGTTAGGAATGAGCGGAAGGGAAAAACGGTTGTATGAGGTGTAGGCAGGCAAATTGATATGTCTACATTTAGTGAATATGTTTTGGTATTTTGTGTTGTTTTGTAGTTGTACGCAAAGTGTTTGACGAAATGTGCGTACATATATTTAATAATGTTATAAAGTGGCAATGTAATATTGTACGTGATAATGTGATATTAAGTCATGTATGTTGGTAAAGTTATAAGTTAGTTTGTCCTGTAGTGGGAAATGTCATGTAAATGCAAGTTAAATGCATATGAAATGTAATTTAGGAGAATGATGAGGTGTTAGGTAGTTGGAGGGTGCAACTAATTTCTAGTTGTATAAATAAGTCCCTCCCCTCATTCATTCATGGAGGAGCATAGGTACATGTGAGAGAAGATTGGTGCATATGTGCGTATGGTAGGATGCAGTCGGATCTTGTATGCAGTCATGAAGAGTATTCTGCATAGGGTTTGTAGACTGTATATGAAATGCTGTAACCAGATATGCCATTGTTAATACAAATCTGCTCATGTTTATTTATCATCTGTTATTGCTGTTTTCTGTGTATTATTATTGCTAAATGGCTGCAGATCTATAGATTTATTTAAGTAGAAATGGAATTGTGTGTATGTTAAATTTCATTTGTACATGAGGTGGCCAACAAACCATTGTTGGCAATGGTTTGAGACCAACCTTAAATAGGCCCCCTTCATTTTTCTCGAGAGACATATAGACATCGAGATATCCATGTACACAAAGAGAGACTAGAGAGATATGCATAGACACCTGTGGTATAGAGATGGGATATTGTGCACTGTGTATTCTTTAATTGAACTAAATTCTATGGTGAGACCCTATAATGTCGTACAAGTGATGAATACAATGATGATTATTCCTTCTCTATGCTTTGTGTATGATCTGTGAATGTGTTGGTAGATTGGTAGTATGTGTTAGTTTTGTATGTAGGTAGAAGTGTTGTAGTCAGACGAAGACAAGGGTTGTGCAATTAGGATAGAGACAAGGGTTGTAGTTCGGAGCATGAGATGGAGTTGGCCGTATAAGAGGAAGATGTTCCAGTGAAGTTCTTAAGAAGACCGTTCAAGTGAAGTCATTCCTGAGAAGACCGTTCTAGTGGAGATTGTTCTAGTGTTGTCTGATCCTTGTCGTTCTAGTGCTTGCCATACAAGCAAAGGACCATTCAAGTGTTAACCAGTTGACATTACAATGATTAGACTAAGGTCATTTTAGTGAAGTGCCATTCAAACCAAGAGTATGATGGTGATTGCATTGGCAATGACTGCATTCCCTGTTGGCCTCAAGGATTTGTATCCAATTGTTCCTCCAACCGTCGAATTACTCACTATTGTACTACAACAACGAGCCTCTCCTCTAGGCTCTCCTGGTCACCCAAATGGTTTTGCACTGCCACTCTCAAGCTTGGTACCAGGAACTCCACCGACAAATTCTTGCTCATACATAAACTAGAATGGTGAATGGTTTGTTGTTGGCTTAAACGTAGTTCTGTATGCCCACAAAACTGATGGTAATCTTTCCTCCCAATCAACACCTTCAACTCCACAAGTCTTATACATAATAGAAACCAAGTCTTTATTCGTTGCCTCCACCTGCCATTTTCTCTGGGGTAATAAGAACTTGAAAGTGAGTGTAAAATCTTGAATTTTGTGGTCAACTTCTAAATGATCTCATTGATGAAATGTCCACCTGTCACTTGTCAACTGCAAAGGTATCCCAAACCTCGTGATCACTAGCTCGTATGTAAATTGAGTCGTACTCTTTGCAAAATTGTTTGGCAGTCCTCTTGCTTCTATCCATTTCGTCAAATATTTTGTTGCTACCACTATGTACTGACACTTCCGTCTCCGGCTTGTTTGCAAAGGTCCTACAACATCAAGACCCCATCTTTTAAATAGCTCATGTGGTTGTGATGGATGTAGTGGCATGAAGTCCTTTCGTAATGGCTTTTCAGCTCATTGGCATGTACCACATGCCTTGATGAACTCCTTCAAGTCATGATAGAGGGTGGGCCACCACAGCCTTGCTAGAAGCACCTTCCTTGCAGTCGCATCTAGTCCAATGTGACCTCCTTCCAACCCTTCATGAGCTTCCTTAAACGTCGTGTTGACTTCCTCTTCCATTACACATCTCAAAAGTCCAGCAGGTCCCATCTTATACAACAATCCTGCTATCAATTGAAAAGGTGTTGACTTGATGATGATTTTCTTTCTTTCTGCTTCTAGTCTCTCCCTTGATAGTTCTCCCATCGACAAGTATTCCCAAATCAACTTGTACCACGATAGTATGGCACTAATTGCAAACAATTGAGCATTAGGAAACTCGTTTGATACTCCTCCCTCCATAGGTTCTCCTAAGCAAATCCTCGACAGTTGATCTGCTATCACGTGTTTCTTTCTAGGCCTGACCACTACTCGGAATACAAACTCTTGTAGCATAATGAGTTTCCTAATGTTCAATTGTTTGCAATTAGCGCCATTGATCCGCTATCACGTGTTTCTTTCCAGGCCTGACCACTACTCGGAATATGAACTCTTGCAGCGGAATGAGCCACCTGCTAACTCGTCCATGAATAGTCGGTTTATTTATCAGGTAGTATGTCGTTTGATGATCCACATAGAAAGCATAAGTGTTGGCTAATATATAGCATCTAAAATTTTGTATTGCGTAGACCATCCCTAATGTTTCCCTTTCTATCATGCTATAATTCTTCTCAGCTCTTGACAACAACTGACCTGAGAAGTACATGGGCTGATCTAGCCCAAACTACCCTTCTTGGGCCAATGCACATCCAATCGTGAAATTGGACGTGTCTACATGGACATGAAATTATTTATCCCAATTTGGAAACACTAGAAAGGGGGTACACACCAACTTTGCCTTTAGCTCCTTGAAGGCCTTTTGATGTTCCTCCGTCCATTGAAAAGGAACATTCTTGAGTGTTAATGCATCCAATGGGTGGGACACCTGGGTGAAGTTCCTGATAAATCTTTAGTAGTACCTACTCGTACCCAAAAACCTTTTCAATGAGTTCATGTTGTATGGCTCCTCCATATTCATTACGACATGAATTTTATTAGGATCCGTCTTTAGCCCCTCTCTACTCACTACGTGTCCCAACAACTTACCATACGGTACCAACAACTTGCACTTCTTGGGGTTCAATGCCAATTGAACATTGATGCATAGCCTCATTCATTCCTCCTAATTCCTTTAGATGCTCATCCTTCTTCCCATACAATGACCAGTCTTCCAAAAAGACTTTAAACTTTCCTGTGGACATTTGCTCGAATATATAGAATAATTCTCTGGAACATGGCCAAGGCATTACACAGACCAAATGGCATTGTATTGTTCGCATAAATGCCATTCTCTACCACAAATGTTGTCTTCAGCTTATCCTCAATACTTATATGATTGTATCTGGAAAAAACCGTTCAAAAATGAGTAAATCTCATGTCCATCTACCTCTTCTAGGATCAAATCGATGAAAGATATTTTAAAGGGATACTTAATTGTTATGAAATTTAGACTTTGAAAGTCTACACATATGTGGATCTGGTTTGCTTGAGCATCTTTTGAATTTATGCATTGACTAAGGCTGCATACTTAGGATTCATCTGGCATGGCCTTCTCCTTACTGGTAGTGCACCCACAATCAACTAAATCCGATGTACACACAGTTCTAGCGGTATCCCATTGAAATTTTTATAAGTCCATGTGAAGACATCTTTATATTGCAGAAAAATATTGAAAGTTGTTGCCTAAAATATTGGGTCCCAGTTGTCTCCACAATGAATTATATTCTCTTCACCCTTGTTGCCAAGATTAATCTCCACCATCTTTGGCCCCTCGTACTTGATGGTTTCCAGTTCGCTTGTTGCTTTGACCACATCTATCGGGTGTGTTGGCTTCTTGTCGATCATAGCACCACCAATAGTATATTTTGCAAAATTCTTCGGAAATTTCCATGTTGTTGCTTCTTTTGGTGTGGGTTTTTCTCTTTTGCTGCTTTTGCTGATCTCGAACACTCTTTCTCCTTGTTTGTCATGGTTGTCCTTGTCCTCCTCTGCTTGAATGTAAAGATATGTGGGCTGAAATATTTTGTAATCCCCCATTTTCCAATGGAGAAGTCCACTATTTGATTGACCTTCATCTTCCGTACACTCTTCTAGGTGCAACATTCCTCATCTAGTTCATGTTTGTTGTCTTCCTCTAAAGACGAGTTGCTTGAGTCATCGGATGTCGCGTATCTTCATTGACAGGCTGATTCTTAAAATTGATCATATACTTGTGCTAGCCTTTCTTAAAATTTAGTCGATCTGTCTCCCAGATGTGATTAACCTTTGCCATGTGTAGCCATCCTATCCCCAACAATGCATCATATGTTGGTTTCTGCATGGTTATCACAACGAAGTCCATGACAAATTCTTGATCAACAATTTTTACTTTTTGAGCCGTTAAGACTCCTTTCATTTCAATCCCATACTGATCCGCACCGTATAGCTTGAAATTGGGAGACCATAAGAATGGTGCTCCAATTTCCTTCCATGTCTTCTCAGGCAAGACGTTAACACTCAATAACCCATCGACAATCACTGGTGTTAACATGTGGTCTAGCAACTCAATGTGAATTAATGTTGGATTTTGCCAACGTCAATCATCAATACTATTGGATTAATGAATTGATCCCTTCTTCTCTCAGTTGCTTTCAGGCCTTCGGCTAGATTTGTAGCTCCATCACTCTTTTTGGATGCCATATTTCTCCTATCGTTGCGTACAACTCTGGTAAAGCACTAAGTAAACTTGTCACTTTAACTTCCATTGTCGTATTTAGTACTTGCATTGCTAGCTCCTCGGTTGACTTCTTCTCTTCGGGTTTCTTCAACTTATTCTCTTCAAAGAGTCGTTTTTGCTTGTTTTCTGACATCTCTTCTACAATAACATCATTTGCTTCTTGCCATCTTTTCCTTCTTTATGGCAAGGTTGGGGTACTGGTCCACCTTCTTTGCCTGACCTCATGTAACTACAAGCACATTATTCTCCTTTTGTTGCTGGTTTATTTGAGGCTCTTCAATGTTAATGAAATTGACATTTTGCGAGTTGCTCGAACTCGCCTTCTTTGGGTAGTTTGCCTCCTTGTGACTACCCGGTCCGCACCAATGACACATTCAAGTATTGTTATTCTCCGCATTGTCTCCGATTGGTGGGTCCTAGCAATTGTGTGCGAAGTGCCCCCACTCTTGGCATCTTTGACATTGAATAATTGGTCTGCCTTCTACATCATATTGCAACCGACTCTGCCCTCCTTGTTGCCAATTGCCTTGTTGCGATTGTCGCTCTTAATAGTTGTTTCTATATCCATCGCTTGTTGTTGCTTGTCCATTCTTTGACGTGCTTGGTTTTTCCTCCTTTTCTTCTTGCTGCATCGACAACGTTTGATGTCTTGAACTCCTTATGTTGAATGGACAATCTCCAATCATGTGCCCTTTCACTTCACATATGTTGCAGAAAGTGTTCTTCGGGCAAGTTATATTTGTGTGTCCCTCCGTCTTACAATCAGAACACCAAATATCTTGCATCTCCTTTTCTTCCTTTGCATCTTGCGTCATTCTTTCTAGGTCCTTCCTCATAGCTTGGATCGCCACGTGTAAGTCGTCACGGTCACTATCAGAATCAGATTCCTTATAGTGACTTAGGCCTATTGCTGTTTGCTTTGCTTCACTTTCCAATGTGATAGCTCTATTGTATGCTTCTTCGTAAGAAGTTGGTGGTACTATCTTCATCTTCTTATATTTTGGTAGCAACCCATCGAGGAACCATCGCCTTTGCAGTCCATTTGCTAGCGTGACCTCCATCTTGTTGATGAGTTCCTTTACTCTTCTGGTTGTAGGATTTAACATCCTTGTCCTTTATCTACTTAGTGGTATAAATTTCTCCAATGATCTCTATGTTGTCTAAGAGTCTTCTGAATTCTTGAATAAAGGCTTTTGTCAATGCTTCCCATGATGCAAAGGGTTGATCCTTTATCTTCTTCAGGTGCTAGTCCATTGCGATTCCTTGCAATGTTGTTGGAAATAATATCAACCATGCTTGTTTTTCTACCACTCCATTCGCTTGCCATATGGTTACACAGGTTCCTATATGGTGTTCAAGGTCGCCTTTCCATTACCCAAAAACGGTGGGCACTTTTGTTTTCCCGCAACTGTTGCAAGTTGTTGCATTGTTGCCATGGGTGATTGCTATTCTCCGGGTCGTGCTTCGTAACTTGGCGCTTCTTCACCTCATGCACTGGTGTCAACAAATATTCTTCGACTGATTTCAACACTTTGTGACCTTTGCGAATATACGTGTATTAGATCTGGTCTACTTGCCCAAGCACTCTCCCACAGTTGCTCAGGTGCCTGACTCTTGTCCTTTGAATTGAGACTCTTGCTCCGGCGTTATCAACCAATTGTTGTATCCACATGAGCTCTCCATGTTGGCGCCTCCAGTTGCATGAACGTTCTTCATGGTCTTTGCCTTGTTTGCTTGTTTATTTCCTTCAGCTTCCTCCGTTAACAACAACATTTTCCATTGCTTGTGTTTCGCTTGGATTCTTCTCTTGTGGGCTCCACACACGTTCAACTATAGGCTCCTCAAGCTCGGCCTCTCGTGACTACAACGATTGGTTGGCATTATTTTGCTCTACACCTCGTTGCTGAGCTATCCTTGTGTTTCTTCTCAAAGGAGCTTGAATATCTCCGCGACCTCGTCTTCCATGTCCTCACAATAGTGAATTTGTCGTTCACCTCTTCCCACTTCATACGTGTTGATCCTTCTTCAGCAGGGCCTAATTATGATACGTCAACGAACAAGCTGATCGGAAATTTTATTGGGCAATGATACCAAATGTAGCATGAGTGGTAAGCATTCCAGAAATAGAGGAATAGGATGACAGATTAGGGGCCAAACAAGACTATAGTCAATGCAGTTCTAGTATTCATTGTGCACCTAGAACGACATCAAACTTGACTTCGTACAACAATCAGACTCAACTAGTATGGCTTATACGAGAACGATACTTGCTGGAATGATAGGTGTTGGAACGACGTACAATTGGAATGGCAGTTCCACTTAGAACAACACTCTTGGAATGGCGGTTCCATTAGATCGGCAAGAGTTGGATTGGTAGGATCAAGTTCTGCTAGCACTACAAGTGCTCCACATCACTTGGAATGACACCATCACTGGAATGGCTACAGTCACCTAACTAGAACGACATGCTTGTCACCACTTGGAATGTCACTCTTGGCAGTTCCACTCATACTACATTCTAGACTGCAACTCCCACGTTTAGTTTGCAACTATGATCCTTGCACATAGAGAATCCAACATACACTACAACTACCAATGGCAAACACACTGCATATAGATTACACCATTACACTAAGCATAGAATACGAGTCATTTGCATTATTTATGGTATGGTGTTAAAGAATACCATACAATGCATACACAATCTGCATACATATTGCAATGTCTGCACGTATGGCTTACCAATATACGGCTCTAGTATCTCCCTAGACGCACTAGATATCCTCAATACACACACATAGATGGATAGTCTCACAGTAGATTGTCTCGAATGAAGGAGGGGGGGTCTATTTAAGCTTTGTCCTGGTCGTTGCCAACAACGGCTTCCCAAGACAGTGCACCACCCAACCGTCTCCATATTCGGACGTTCTCACATTACCCTTAATGCACTATAGTCTATTTGCAATTTATCAAATCAATGATCAAATTACATTACATTGCCATTTCGTCTACATTTCATTTCATTACATATGCATTTGAATTTCATTTACATTACATTACATTTACAATTATTTACACTTAGTGCGTTTTGCACTACTTTTTCTTCTAAGGTCTAGAACTAGTGCCTACACAGACATTCCACTTCTGGTTCAACAAGTTCTATCAATCTCATCTGCTGTTGTTCTTTAGCAACGTTTTGCGCAACGCTCTAACGTTGTTCAATCCTTTGACTCCTTATTGGCTGATTGTCAACTCTTCCGCATCTAGGTCTCCCACATCCTCGTGGCAAGTTTTCTATCATTCACCTCTCTGAAGCTCACGCAATGCTGGTTCAATTTTCAAAACGACGACACCAAATGTAGCATAGCGGTTTGTACTCCACTCTTGGAGGAACAATTTGATATGACAGATTTAGCAATCAGCAATGACTGCAATCAAGTCAATCTCAACACTTCAGTATGCAAACTTATCTCTCCAGTTGATGACAACTCAGTTCAGCAACTGTTTATATGACAATGACTTGTATGGCATCTCACTTGTATGACATGTCACTTGTACAGCATGGGCTTGAATGGTATCACACGTCGGTAAATCCTTGTATGACACTTCGACTAATACTTCAATCCTGCATATAGAACTTAAGAGGAACAATCTATAGAACTACCTTGCTACAACAATCCACAATGGCATTACACACAATGCATACACAATCACAACAAATGAAGAATGAAATGAGTAGATATTGTATTCACTCCTGCCTATACGGCACTTGCATAATATATTCTTTTGTGATCCTGCTCAGATATCTCTTGGAATACTGTCTGCACAAACATATCTACTCTGTTTGTGTCTATGGTCAGCAATACATTACATGGTACGATCCTAGTACATGATGATATCTGCCCGAATGAATGGGGGGTCCTATTTATTCTTGAGGGCTGGTAGTTAACAACTACTGCCTGGGACACATCATCTCTAACTGGGTGATAACTACCCTACATTCGTGCATATTTAATTTCATGCATTATGCCATACACATTACATATTTTGAATTATCAAAAATGCTTACGTTGTGACGCCATACAAACATCAAAATTACATTTCGTTTTCATTTTTATTTACATTTACATTTGTGCACATCGCACTTATTTACTTTTCTACTTCTTTGGTTGAGGCTCATCAAAACTAGCTCCTACACCCCTCACTTCACTAGACGTTTTATGGGCAGCCTACCTTAGCCAAGAATGATTTATCACCGATTTGCGTGGGTGAGGGGGTTGAGAGAGGGGGAAGTAACTGCAAGGAGCATAGTCTCCTTGTTACTCCCGCTAACTCACCAAAATATACTCCTCAAACAACTTAAGTATGCACAAGACCCTATATGAATGGCTTAGGCTTAGGCTTGCTATATGCCCAATGTAGCTAAGTGATTCATATGCTGGTTTCTCAGAGGAATTTGAAGATCTTCAATAGAGCTAGTAATGACAAAAGAAGGGTGCTGCATGAACTAATTATTACAAGGAAAATTTAAAAAATTCCAAGATATTTTTTTATTGTTGAAATAATGAACTCAGGTTTGAAACACAAAAAGCGAAAATACACATAAATAAGAGATAGCAATCCGAAATCTAGTTCAGACCCAGATTGGAAAATACACAGCCAGACCTCAACATCAAATTTTTTTATTACCTAGAAAAAAGATTTTTCTGCAAGCAAAACGAGTCAGAAAAACTTTGTTTTCAGACCTGATTTTGATGTAAAGTGGCAGAATTATAGATCGGAAAGCAGTGAGGGTTTCTGTGCCCTTTCGTGCAGCTGTATGGACTTTACGGACAGATTGTGCAGATGGTACAGATAGAACGTATGGATGCTTGTGAAAATGCTCTGTATGGATGCTTATGAAAATGCTCTGAATCTGCTTGAATTCAGCCTCCTCGAAAAGAGTATTCAACTCCAATTATTTTGAGTCAAAATCACCCCAGATTTTCTGTTTTGTGTTGACAAATCGATGGGGAATTTGCTGAAAAGTAAAGTTGTCCTTGAATACAGATTAAAACCCTCAAATCCATCAAAACTCTCATAGGCTGGTGGGAAACCAGCTTTGATACCACTGTATTATCCGACAAAATATTAAAACTGGAATCATAAAAAACAAGAAGCAAAAACACAAGCCAGAAAAGTGTTTTTGTCCTCTTCGATGTGTGAGGTTTTCGTCTTAATTTTTTTTCCCAAGAAAGAAATCTCCAAGTGCTTTTCTTAATGATGAAAAATAAGTGCAATATGGTCATAGGGGTTTCTCACACTAACCAAATACCCCCCCCCAAAAAAAATGCAATACATCAATATATAGCCCTTTTGAGCAAGTCTATTCACCTACCTACTATATGTGGGATTAACAATTTTATTATCTAGGGACCCTATAGACCACCTAACACCTTCAATAACTAAATATTTACTCATTGAGGTGCTTTTATAAGTATGAGTACCTTCTTTATTACAAGTACTTTGTTGATTACTTTTATAAGTACCTTGTTTATTATTAAATTCAGGGACATTACACAATCTTACATGATTTTCTCATTCCTGATGATAGCACATGCACAATTTCTAGGAACCTCGAGCATAAATTCCCCATGCATGTACCCCAAAGACTCTCTCACAAATTTTTGAGGTATTATGGAACATTTTCAGGGATGTCTTGCAATTAAATTTGCAGATTGATGCATGCACACATTGCACACACTTATGTCTTGAGCACAGGCAAAGCAAAGTCATGAACATCAATAGATGCCTCAAAGGAAGGCTAGTGGTAACTGTGTGTGAGTGTGTGTGTAACAGTAGTATAAACCCTATGGCAGTAGCAGTGGAGTATAAGGCATTGAGAAAAAAACAAAGAGGAACAATAACTTCTAGAAGCTCTATTTAAATTTTAGAAAACTGCAAGTTCCAGGGCACAAAAGCAGTCTTTGAAGGGAAGCAGTGCAGAATTTGATCAGTGCTTTTAAGTTTTGATTTTTGCATGCTTGTATCCAGCCTTGTTTCTGTCTATGCTTTAGAAAGTCAATGACTGACCATTGTTTTGTGCCTTATGCAGGTATTGATAGATGGCCAGGACAGCAAATACATAGTCACAATTACCGTGTTCCTGATCAATTCCGAGATCAGGTCCTTGAAGATGAACCTAACACAGTTTGCTTCTGTCCTATAACCAGAAAATAAAATTTTTATAAACTAAAAGCATAGTTCAGAATTTCTTAAGCAGATTTCAGCAAGCGTCATGAGTTTCTAAGACCAGAGCCACAAAAGAGCAATCATTGTTGACATGGAAATCCTCTATGTAACCAATTTTACTTGAATATATAGATTATCTAACTAGTAGTTGGACCCAAGATCAGCCCCTAGGAGTCAAAAAGCATTGTTTACTAGGAGATGGACAATATTTTTACTTGTGTTTGGATTTTACCAAGGTCTTTATGAATATGGTAATCCTTTCCATTAGTTTTCTGTTTTGCTTGTTGATTTTGTTTTCTATATGCTTGTTTTTGCCTTCTGTAGATCATTTTATAAATGTACTTGTTGCCACATTTTGCACAGGGGTGCCATGTTTTTGGTTTCTGCATGTAAGCTGCTCTTTTCCTTTCCTTCTCCTCATTTTCCCTTTCTTCTTCTCTCCCTTTCTTCCTCTCCCTCGCAGCTTCATTCCCTCTTCTTCTTTCCCCCTTTCTTCCCCCAGTAAACTTCAGCAGGTGTACCTTGAAAAGTTTCTAAGTGTTGGGGCGACACCCGACTTCGCAGCGAAGTCGGAGTGCGCCCCTCAGTTGGAGCGCAATAGGGAACCCGAAGTGCGCACCAGGACAGGAAATGTTGAAAATTTGACTAAGTGTCAAAGGGTGACACCCGACTTCGCAGCGAAGCGAAGTAGGGTTGCGCCCCAGCACTTAGCCGCTTTCCTGATAGACTATTCCCCTAGTGCGCCCAGGAAGAAGGGCGCACTCCGACTTCGAAGTCGGAGTGCGCCCTTCTTCTGGCGCACTAGGGGAATAGTCTATCGAAGCGGCTAAGTGTTGGGCGCAACCCGGCTCCCGCAGCGAGTCGGAGTGCGCCCCAGCACTTAGCCGCTTTCCTGATAGACTATTCCCCTAGTGCGCCCAGGAAGAAGGGCGCACTCCGACTTCGAAGTCGGAGTGCGCCCCTGTTCCGATCGCGCGATCCGAGCAGCGGAAGAAGACAGCCAGCACCGGTGCGACACCCGACTTCGCAGCGAAGTCGGAGTGCGCCCTTTGACCGGTGCGCAGTTGGGTAAAGTCAACTCAGAAATTTGCTAAGGCAAGGAGGCCTTCCAACTGCGCTGCCTTCCTCCTGCGCAACTCGATGGCGCCCGAATTCCTGGCGAAGTTGGATAAACTGCCTTTCAAGGCAGACATGTGTCACGCTTCAGCATCCGACAAGTATCCACCTTCGGGATTCGAGCCAAGACGTGACCGCGCAAGGACAAAGTATGGGCTGCACTATCGGCGCCAGTTGTCAACATTTAAAGCCGATGTGAAGGGCCACCTGCCGCACCTACCCGCGTTCCGGTTGACCGAAGACTTGACCCAACGCGCTGCCACGTAGCTGTACCGCCTTCAGGGATACCATGCTGCAAGGACGATGCGGCCCGACAGAGTCGGCATCGGCAGCTCCTCAGCCACTCGTGTCAGCTACTGTCTTGTCTGGGACTTTGTGCCCATAAATGTAATCAGGGGGAGTTTTGGGCTATAAATACCCACCACATTTTCTATGTAAGTGGTGGAAGGGGAATATATTGCTAGGGGACAATTGTAGCTGTGCGTTTGCCTCAAATACAGACATATACTTGGCTCTGCTTATTGTATTTTATCTTGCATGCTGCCTCTCCTTGTCATTTCTGCCTCATGTTTCTTGTGTCATTGCTTGTTGTTGTACTGAACTCTGGACTCCAGCATTTGATGGCCAGGTATTCCTGGAATGCATAGATAGAGGATACATGGGATCGCTGATAGCTGTAGTTTCAATGTATGTTTGTAGATGAATGCTGTTAGTAGTGGTGATTGATTTGTCGCCGTGCTGCTTATTCCCCCCACCCAACTCCAATCACATTTGGAATTCCTTTCTACACTTTTATCTCTTTCTGTACCCCTTTTTATCTCTTTCTGTACCCCTTTTTATCTCTTTCCTGCACTCTTATCTTAACACAACCCCTGTTGTCACATTTTGCACGGGGTGCAATGTCTTCAATATTGTTTTGTAACAGTGCTGCTCTTCTTTTCCTCCTTCCGTTTTTCTTCCTTCTCTCCCTTTCCTTTTCTTTCCCATTCTCTTTCTCTCCCCCCTTTTTTCCATGGAGTTCCCGAGTTGATTTTCCGGCTTTCCGGCGGGTCTATACGAAATTGGCTAAGTGCGGGTGCGAAGTTCGCACTTCGCCCGATTTGGTGCGAAGTTCGTACTTCGCCCGATTTTGGTGCGAAGTGCGTACTTCGCCCGATTTTGGTGCGAAGTCCGACTCCGCCCCACTTTCAGGCGCACCTTGCACTGTGCGGCGGCGGGTCAATGCGGAAGAAAGGTAAAATGCCGGAGCGAGGTCCATATGGCGGCGAGACACCGGTGTTCGCACGTGCGCGATTCGACTTCTCAACGGAGCCGGAATGCGCCCTTGACGAGTGTACGGTAGGGGAACAAACCCGGAATTTGACCAAGGCTTGAAGGCCTTCCCCGACTGCACCGATTTCTGCACGCATCCCAAGGAGCCCCGATCCCAAGCAAAGATGGATAGGCTGCCCTCTAAGGCGGGCATGTGTCCTACGGCATAACCCATCATCGGACAAGTGTCCGGCTTCGGGATTTGAACCAAGACTGCCGACCAAAAGGGATAAGCATGGGCTGCTGCACCACCTGCGTTAATAGCCTCATTCAAAGCTGATCTGAGGTTTCACCTGCTCCAGCTACTAGCAAGCCTGCCGACTTGAAGATTTACCCAGCACTCCGCCACGTAGCTGTCCAGCTTCCAGGAAGACCATGTTGCGGGTACAGCCCGATCCGACAAAAGGTCGGCATTTGCGGCTCTTTCGCCGCTTACGTCGGCTCATGTTTGGTCGGGACTCTGTGCCCATTAATGTAACGGGTGGGACTCGGGCTATAAAAGCCCATCCGAAATTCATTGTAAAGGGTGGAAGGGGAATGTTTGTTAGGGAACTACGTGCTTCTTGTAACCGTGCTTACGCTTATGAATACAATCTGTATGCACGGTTACATTCTCTTGTCTTTATTCTTTTATGTTGTCTTTCATTATATGCCTTAGGCCCACATGTGTCGCTGCTCGTTGATTCACTTTGGCATTTGGCGATCAGGTTCCTCTAGCATTGCTTGCTTAAAGCACCTTCCGTACTTCATTATTTAAAGCATTCATAATAAATTTGGTAGCAGTTCCATCAGTTATGTGTGACGTTGCTGGCCCGTATCTGGTGATTGATGCGATCCCTATCTGTTAGTTCCTTGTAGGGAATGTTTGCTAGGGAGCCATTGAGGCTGTGCGGTTAAACTCTCTACCTAACACATATACACGCTCCGACATCTCTAGGTTTACTTTCTACCCCTGTCAGTGTACGTATCTGGTGATTGATACGATCCCCTGTTGTTAGTTCCTTGTAGGGAATGTTTGCTAGGGAGCTATTGAAGGCTGTGCATACGCTGCTTGGTGTATCGGAAGTACGCCTAGGTTTTGCAGTTCCTTGTCATGCTCTGTGTTTGTATGCAGTAAGTAGCGGTGATTGGTGTGTTCCCGTACTGTTAGTTCCCCCCACCAACCTTTGGACATATTTGTATCTCTTTCCGTACATTTGTCTCTTTCCGTTCATTTATTTCTTTCTGTTCCCTTTAGCTTAAATCAAGCCCCCCAAAAGGAGCCGGCCTTCTCCGGAGATTGGCTCGGAAGGCATCTCTTCCTTCCGGCCTTTCATCTTTGGTGGGCGAATGCGGGCGCATTAACCAAAAATCCTTTCCTCATGGCAGATTCGTAACCAACAGTTTCTGCGCACGCCCGGTGGGACGCTTGTCCCACGATTTAAAGAAAGAGTACCCGTCCGGTTTCCACCTAGCGCAACAGTTCTTCTGACCCGCTCGGCGGAACACGGGTCCCACATCTGACGAGAGATTTTCCGATCAGTCTCCACCTGGCGCTGACAGTTCCTGAGCTCTTGGTGAGACAAGGAAGTTTCTCACCCCGACAGAATCGAAGCATCGGTGTTCGCTTCATTGCTGTTCCAAATCCGAACACTGGCGACTCCGCACGAACAAATCCTCTGAGTCTAGAAGACCGGTCCGGTCACCTTCATGCACACGAGAAGGTGGCGAACAAGAAATCCGAGAAGCCCGCCTGAGTTCTACGAACTAGACATCCACGCTCGAGGCGAGATACCCAGGCTGGCTGATCCGCGAGCTCGTTTCGACGAAGCCGAGGCTGAGATCCAAGAAGAGGCCGAAGCTGAGGTCGGAAGAGCCGAGTACGAAGTAGAAGAGGCCGAGGAAGAGGAAAATCCTGCATCCTCGGAAAGTACCGACACCGAGTACACAACCGACGGCGGAGAAGAAGAAGAAATGGCTGATCAACAGCCGAATGACGATGATCTCTTCCCGGCGGTGGACTCTACAGGGCCTTTGGCCCTGATCGGTCAGCAAGCTGTGCCCCCTGCTGCTTTAAAGTCTATTCCCACATACGACGGCTACGGTAAGGCGGCGTACGAGCACATCCGGGACATCCTTGCCACGGCCTGCAGCGCATACCATCACCGATGAAAGTGTGAAGACCCGTCTGCTGGCCCTTTCCCCGAGGGGAAAGCTTCTCTCTTGGTGGAGATCGGCTGCCCCAGAGGGATCCATCACTGGGTGGCCCCAGCTCGCCAGGAGGCTCGTAAAAGGATGCAACGAGTCTGCTGATCCTACCTCTCTATTGCATCAGTTCCAAGCAATCCAGAGGCATCCTCAAGAGGAGGTGTCCGATTTTAACATTAGGTTTGCGAGATCCTGGAAACGGGTACCTCGCGAACTTCGGCCTTCAGCCGGCATGGCTGCTCACTACTATACGAGGTCTTTCAACTCAGACATATGCCTGCTGTTGAAGATCGCCCGAATTGACGAGTTCCCTGCACTGTACGAAGCTGCCCAGCAAGGCTGAAGGCGACATTATCTCCATCGGCGGGCTTCCGTCCGAGTGCGGGAGCCGATTCATCCCGACTTTCCCGGATCGCGGTATCCTTCACGCCACGGTGGTGTGCCGTCTACTTCGGGGCAGCAGCCCCGGCCCGCGGTGGAATCCGGCGCCGGTCGTAACTCAATACGGCCCGCCTCGGTTGCATTACCCTCATCCGCCTCCTCCCGCTCCGCATTTTCCGGCGCTTCCTGCTCCCCCGCGGTATGCGTCTTATTCTAACCCTCCTCCATTGGCCGCTTTGCCTCCACCGGCACGGTTGCCGCCTCCGACGAGCGGCATCCGAACACGATTCTACAAGAAGTGCGGGCTTTGGCCTCCGGATATCATGCCATGTCCAATGACATGGCTGCTATGAAAAAGAAGCGAGGCCCAAATGGACTTTGCTCCTAGAAGGCCGTATGCGCCACCGGCGGCGACAAAAGATAAAGCCCCGAGAGAACCAACCGCGGAGGCGTCCGCCTCCGAGAAATCTTGCTATAGATGACCCACCTGGTCCTCCCGACCGGGTCAGCCGGTGCACTACGTGCAATGACCCGCATTCGGAGGAAGGCGCACTTTGCACCGGCACTACATCCGGACCTTGGCCGGCGGCACTATAGAAGATGATGAGGCTGTACATGATCTTGGACGGCGAGGCCAATTTTGCCACTGCCCGGAAGAGAATCCGGTGGCGCCCGCCAAGGAAGAAAAGAAAGGCTGCGGACGCGGCTAAACCTTTGCGGGTATATGCGAGAAGAGAAAAACCGCGGCCCAATGGGCTGCCACCGTCCTAGCGGGCGTGGCCTTACACGGCCCGGGAGAAGGCATCCAAAGATAAAGCTCCCGCTAAACCTTCTCCGGCCAAAGGCCGCTGCTGTTCCGGCTAAGCCTCCGGCAAAGGCCCCAACTCCCGCTAAGCTTCTGTACTTCAGCCCCCGGCCGAAACCAAAGAACAAGCCCGGGGAGAAGGCTGAAGTACCCGTCTCGACCAAGAGACGGCGAGTTGAGGCCACCCAACGATGCCGGACCAAGTATGAACCGGCTAAACCGGCGAGAAGGAGCTAGTACCTCGGGCTACGGCATTGTAGACGAGTTAAAGAAGACTCTGCCGGAATCGGCATGTACGATGCTCTTACGCTTCCGGGCCGGGTAGATCTGCTTGCAAGAATCAGCGAAGAACATGAAGAACGGCAGCGGATGCGGCCTGCTGTCCTGGTTCAACCTTTGGCGATCTCCTGCCACTTGGGAAGAACAGGACCGCCACCCTTTTATCCGTCTTTGCGGATGCAAGGGCACATAGTTCTCAGCTGCATGGTGGATTACGGTGCTTCCTCGGCTGTGATGCCGAAGGCCGTCTGCGATGAGATCGGGATGGAATACACACGGAGCAGCCAAGGTGTCTTGCAATTAGACGGCACCCCTGTCAAGACGGTTGGTGTCATAAAGGACATCCCTATCCGGCTGCACAAAGCTCTCGACATTGTGGTCATCCAAGAGGTCGTGATTGTTGAACTGGAGCCTTACTTCGGCATGTGTCTCTCTCGGGAGTTCAGCTGCGAAGTTGGGCGGGTACTGTCTCTAGACTACTCGCACATGGAAGTGCCCTTCAAAGGAAGGAGGCTGAAAATTTTCAATGAGAAGCCTTCCCCTTTTCTAGTAGACAAGATACCGGAGGAGAGATGGGCTGCATGGTCCGGTTGTCGGAAGGAAGAAGCGGTGACGATAGAGCCGGCCGAGCAAGCTCTCGAAGTGCTACAGCTTGAAGACGAGTTCTCGTTGCGGGACTTTAATGCCGTAATCGGGACAGAGCAGGGCTGTTACTCCATTAAGCAGCCCGAGGAGCTTGACGTGTCCGTTGCGAAGGAAGTGGGACCTGCACCCGAAGAGCTGTGGAAGCTTTTCTTTGACGGCGCGCGTTGCAAGAATGGCGCCGGTGCAGGGGTCCTCCTGGTTTCTCCAACCGGAGTCCAGAGGGACTATGCCTACGGGCTGGCTCGGAGGCTGTACTAACAATTCGGCGGAATACGAAGCCACTGTGCTTGGGTGCGAAAGGCGGAAAGGCTCGGAATCAAGCATCTCCAAATTTTCGGAGATTCGAGTTAGTGTGTCATCAAGTTACGAATAAATGCGCGTCTAAGCATCACTATCTTAGAGCGTACCGCAATCGGGTCTGGGACTTGATGGAATCGTTTGACTCATTGAACGTTAAGGCAATATCGCGTGAGAGAAACAAGCACGCGGATATTACAGCGTCTGTTGGAGCCGAGTGCGTTCAGTGAAGACGTCGTCCGAAGCTGAAGCCGGTCCGCACCATTTACGGGCCTTACGTGCACGATAGGGATACCTTACAGCGGGTATTCAGGTGTGACGAGGAGATCGTCACATTCCTGGTTAACGAAGTGTGTGTAATCGAAGGTAGAGACCACGATGACGAGCAATATGAGGGGTTGATACAGTTACGGAATAATCACGTCCCAAAAGGACTGATTACATTAGAGAGTCTCTTTGATCGAAATGACAGAGCAATATCCCACGGGATCAAAGTAGACCCGAGGCGGTATCCTGACACAGGAGCTCGAACACGGTAAAACCATCAAGGTCGGAGCAGGCTGCACGTCGGAGGAGGCTGGTGCGGATTAGATCATCTGTGCCGGGGAGTTCCCCGACATCGTGGACTGGTGCTACGAGGATTTGAGGGGTATGACGGATCTGTCATCCGGCCATACCATCGAGCTAGAGGATGGCGCCAAGCCGTTCCGACAAAAGCAAAGGGCCGTAAATCCAAAGATTGAGGCCATGATGAAGACCGAGCTCTTGAAGATCTTTGGAGGCCAAGATCATCTACCCCATCAAACATTCATCCTGGGTCGCGAATACTGGTGCCCGTGAGGAAAAAGAATGGCGACATACGTCTCCGTGTCGACTTCGAAACCTAAATCGAGGCTTCCCTCAGGGACCACTATCCGCTTCCCCAAATCGACCAAATTTTGCATATCGTTCTTTGGAGCCCGAGAGATTTTCACTTTTAGATGGATTTTCCGGCTACAACCCGATTTGGGTCAAAGACGAAGACCGGCATAAGACGGCGTTTACCACGAAGTGGGGACGTTCGCCTATCGGCGCATGCCGTTTGGCTTATCCAATGCTGGTGCCACGTTCCAAAGGGCCATGGACCTGGCCTTAGAAAGCTGCTCAACAAGATTATTGTCATCTACCTTGATGACATGATGTTTTCTCTCACCGACGAGAAGATCATGTTTCGCACTGCGGCGGATATTTGAAAGTTGTCGAGAATTCGGCATCTCTATAAACCCGAAGAAGTCCGTCTTCGCGGTAAAGGAAGGAAAGCTGCTTGGGACATGTCATCTCCGAGGAAGGCCTCGCCATTGACCACTGACGGAGCGAAGCCCTCGTTCGCTTGCCATTGCCCCGATAAAAAGGGCTGCGGTCCTTCTTCGGTCGGATTAACTTCGTGCGGAAGTTCATCCCGGACTTCGCACGAGTGATCAAGCCTATGGCCGAGCTGTTGAAGAAAGATACACCTTACGAATGGGTGATGAGAGAGAACAAGCTTTCGAGGAAATCAAGGCTCGAGTTGCGCAAGCTCCGGTGTTGACAAACCCGGACTACTCCAAGGACTTCATCCTGTATGCGGTGGGAGAACCCGAAAGTTACTGCTGCGATCCGACTCGGAAGGGAGACGACGGTGAGGAGCGCCCCATTGCGTTCCTAAGCCAAGTGATTTTGCCGCACGAAGAGAAGTACAATTTTATAGAGCGGCGAGTCCATGCGGTCATGAAGTCCCTTCGAAAGTTCGGGCACTTTGTCTCCCGGAGTAAGACCACTTGTCTTTGTGATTCACCCCGATGTTCGCGGTTTCATCTTGCAAGGAGAACCGGGTCACAAGAGAGCGGGATGGATTGCCAAGATCCGGGAGTTTGACATCGAAGTACGGCCCACCAAGCTTATCGGAGGCCGAGCCTTGTGTCGGGAATTGGCCCGAAGCGCGCGTAGCCGGCATCTCCGCTTTGTAAGTGGGAGGACACGGCGACACGCGTCTACCTAGCCAACTCCTTATCGGAGGGGAGTGATTGGACGGATGAGCTGGTGAGATACTTACGCACCGGAAGATGTCCCGATCACTGAACGCCTCACAACGAAGGAGATTTCGGTTAGGTGCATTAAGGTACACTCTTCGCCCAGAGGGCTTTACTTCAAAAACATTGACGGCATCTGTTGCGGTGCGTCATAAAATCTGACCAGCCTAGGATCCTCGGAGATTTTCATTCCGGGATGCCCAGGGGTCACCATTCTTCAAGGCCAACGGCCTTAAAAATAATAAGGGCTGGATACTATTGGCCCACTGCGTTCGCGAGACGCGTATGCGGTCTGCGCCAAATGTGATCAATGCCGAGGTATGCTGGCCGAAGCGAGAAAAGCACCCCTGCCCCTTCAGCCGATTCAAGCCGAAGCTCCGTTCCGGCAATGGGGTCTAGACTTCATTGGGGTGATTTCTCCTAACTCCTTCGCCGGCCACAAGTTTATTCTCACGGCTACTGACTATTTCACACGGTGGACGGAGGCGATCCCGACCAAGAACGCCGACCAAGAAACGGTCATCAGGTTCATTGAGAGCATGATTACCCGCTTCGGGGTTCCGAGTCGATTGTGACGGACAACGGTCCGGGATTTGTAGGCGCTGTACTCACGGAGTACACCGGCAGACTTGGCATCTATCACAAGATGTCTTCTAATTACTACCCGCGAGGGAATGGCCTTGCCGAGTCTACTAACAAGAACCTCCTGAAAATTCTCCGGAGGACCATTGAAAAGAATAAGCGGACTTGGCACTTGCTCTGAACCGGGCGCTATGGGCGGACCGAGTTGCGTTCAAGAAATCCCTCAAGACGTCCCCCTACGCGCTCGTCTATGGCAAGCAAGGCTGTTATGCCATCACACATTGAAATCCCCGCCACTGTGGATGATTGATGAAGACGGGAGCGGCGGAGACCCGGTAGACGACAGATTGTGCCAACTCCTGCCGGTTGGAAGAAGACGAGAGAAAGTGCATACCGGGCCTTCGCCGATCACATTGCGGCCACTAAAGGCTGGTTTGCCAAAGGCACCATTGCCCGAGTTTTCGAAGTCGGGGACACAGGTGCTTGAAGTGGGACTCATACAAGGCAAAACCGGGTAATCACGGAAAATTTGATGCTCTGCGGGAGGGCCCTTATCGGATTGCCGGGTGAATCGGTTCAATGCCTACATACTTTCGGATATGGAGGGTCGGCTCCTCCCCATCCCCGTCAACGGGTTCCACTTGAAGCTTTATCTCTGTTGAAGGCGCCCGAGTGGCCCGCCCTTGTAAAAATTTTGCCTTGTGTTTTTATTTTTCCCCGCATATATAGTTTCCGGTTTTAGCTTTCAGTTTATTTTTCCTTCTTTGAGCTTAAATGCGGCATGGGAGAGAAAGACAGACTTCGCAGCAAAGTCTGTCGTTGCCCGCGAGGAGGGCGAAGTTCGGCTATGCAGAGAAAGAAAGGAGAAAAAAGAGCAAAAAATCGACTAAGTGTTGGCCGAAGCCCGACTTCGCAGCGAAGCCTGACTTCGGCCCAGCCGAATTGCGAAGTTTGTCCGAGAAAACACTGAAGCAGACCGAAGTCCGCACTGCGCAACCCTTCGTGCGAAGTACGCCCTGCGCGCAAAGTTTGCGCGAAGTGCGAACTCGCAGCGAGTCCGACTCGGCCAGCGCCGTGCGAAGTGCGCGCTGCGCTCAACGCTTGTGCGAAGTGCGAACTTCGCGCGAAGTTCGTACTTCGCCCCAAGCTTCGGCCGAAGTCCGAACCCGCCCCAGCGTCGCACTGCGCAGTTTATTCAAAGTCCAAAGGTCGCAGGGTATGTTAAGTGTGTTCGAAGGCCCCAAGGCGGCAAAGACCCAGACCGCGCCCAAACCTTGGGCGCAGCAAAAAAAGCAGAAATGGAACGGTTCCAACGCGCGCTTCGCGCGAAGTTCGAACTTCGCCCGAAATTCGGGCGAAGTCCGACTTCGCCGGCGAGGTCGGGCCGCGCCCAACTTCGGGCGAAGCCCGGCTGCGCCTAGTTTTCCGGGCCAGTTTGGGGCAGCATTCAATAAAATGAATAAAAAACTCAAAAAGTCCCAGCTGGGCCCAAGGCGCGTTTGTAACTGTTTTAATCTGGGTTTCCGCGCCAAAGGTTTTGTCTTGAGCAGTGTGCCCAAATGGTGGCAGCAACGTCAGCCATGGTGCAGTCCCCAACGCTGAATTAATGATTGCGCGTTTTTCAAGGAAAAATGCAACTAAAAAAGCAAGGCACGTGCTGCGGGGCGCGTCTTTTCCCAAACGTTCTCTGCTGCGGCCACCAAGGGTTTTAACTCAGCCGACCTACCCCTCTGCGTTGCATTAATGGCGCTGTTTTTATCTAGAAAAGGGGGTGAGAATCATGCCAACATTCCAGTTGCGAGAGATTATTCCTCGGACGAGTGCTAATTATTCCTACGATAGCGAAATTTGTTGCGAGACGGCTGAACTTGTCATTATTGCTGACTCGGAGAGATGGACAAGGGAAAAATGCCCGTGTCGGCGCGAGTCCAGTGAAGCGATGAACCGGGGGATTTGCCGCGGCCGGGGAGTTTTCAAAGGCGATCCTCCGCCGGAGAAAAAGTCAAAGGCCCGGACGAAGAAGGTACGGCGTGGGCAATCCCCACCACCTCCGGTGAATTACAGCGAGGATATGTGGACGGCTCGTTTTCCATGAGCCTAACTCAGGTGCGAGCGAATGTGGAGAGGCTGGGGTGACAAAGTTTCGCCCTCCCATCATTTTGGAGCGGCGTACAAATCAAATCTCTTGATTCATGTGCCCTCCTGTCCACCGGTGCCGGAGGTGATTGACTTAATTGTTAGACATTATAAACCGGCTTCCGGCAAATCTGCGGTTCCGTTGGCAAACCCTTGTTCGCCTCTGCGCGAGGAGGCTGTGCGGCCGGCTTTCGCCCCGGGGCTGGAGTATGACTCCGGCACCATCCTCGAAAAGATCGATTCGGGCGAACAAGCGGGACGTTTCACGCACACCAAGCGAATGAGGGATTTCCTCAATTCGGAGCTGAACGCCCCGCTTCCCGGCGGACAATGGCCGGCGGCCCCATGCCTTTGGCGAAATTTCGAGCAAGTATCTATATACCATCTTGGCATGGATCCTCGAGCTGCGACTCCGATGGTTGGTGCACCCGTACCAGTGGCCGCGCGAGAATGCCTCTGTGTGGAGAATCTTACGAACCGGCGGCGCGGCGGAGCGGAAAGCGCCCCATCTCTTTCGGCCAGGCGGTCGGTGCAGCTTCGCCATTCATTCCAGTCTGCTGAAAATTCAGAAGCGCCAGTCAACCAATTTTCGTTTCAGTTCCGTTCTGGTCTGGCTTTGTTTGTACCATCTGCACCCCCAAATGCCGATCCTGAACCTGAAGAAGGTTAACGAGAAGGGAGAACCCCAGCCCGTCTATAACTGGACGGATGACTTATACCGGAAAGGGTCCTACTACAAGTTCAACTTCAACTTTCCGGGATTCGTCATGTCAGTCTTCACCGAAAGTGAAATCCCCCGTCCCCCGAGAGAAATGACGAGTGCTTTGATAAATCAGAAGCTCGGGGACGTTTTTAGGCGACGCAGGGGATTGTGATCGGAATCTACGGATTCAAGGGCAAACCCTATTTGCTGCCCTATTGGTGCTCGGAGCATACGGTCGGGATGGAGGTTGCCCGACAGATGGACTATGTGGAAGAAGAGTTTGGCCTAGGGAAGAAAAGAGGACAGATTTTCCAATACCCTCTTTCCTGGGCCAACGTTGAGATTACTGAGGTAGGACAACATGTCTACCTAGAGCAAGCGCTGTCCCGGATTGGCCTGGTTTCTTTGCCGCGGCGTCTGGAAGTATGACCCTCATGGGATAAGGGGAAAGTTTGCACATTTGTGCCCCGGGACATAACCGAAGATAGATGCGACGTGGTCCATGTGGACCTTGATTGGGAGATTGAATTAATGGAAGCTTCTCCCCCTTGGCGGGATTTCTCTTTGCGAGGAGGTGACATATGACCCCAAGAGAAACCCGGACCATCACTTCTCATCTCCGGGGTTCAAAAAATTTCTGTCCAAGATTGCGAGGCCTTAAGCTGGTCTAAAGAAAAGATTATTGAATCTTTGGAAAATGAGATGCCGCACGCGACACGATAAATCCACAAGGAGAAACCCGGCCGTAGATGACGACTTCTCGGTTCTCTATGACCGGCATCATGACGGTGGCGGCCGTTCGCATATCAAGGTTACGTTCCCAGAGGCCCCTTTGAGGATTATAAAAGTGGGTCTCCTCCCAAACGATTGTACACTTCGGCAGCTGCCGGCGCCGGCCCGACAAGTACCCGAGCCGATCCAATGCGGTTCGTGGCTCCTAAGGCGGCGCACGAAAAGGCGAAAAAAGTTAGTCAAGGCGGCGCCGAGGCACTTCCTCGAGGCAAGAAAAGCGCCGGCGCCGCCGGAAAGCGGACCGGTCGCGGCGGACCTTACGCAAGTCAAACCCCGGTACAAGTTTACCGTGGGAGCATCGGTGCCTGCTTGCACCGCCGTCTCCTTCCCCCGATCCGACGGTTGTTCCCGAGAAGAGAAGAAGCGGAGGAGAGTTGAGAAAATCGGGCGACCCTAGCACGATAGTGCGGCGACCGGTCGCGAGCCGCGGCCGCGTCTGCCGCCGCGAGAGGCAATTCCTTTGGGCAGTCCCAAGCCGGCCGCCGAGACAAGAAGCGAAGACATTCACCGGCATCGGCTCGGGCGGAGCCCGCGAGTACGTTTGCTGTCCCTGTCTCTCTAGTCTCACCCAGTTCTACTTCCACTCAGTCCCCCGCTCAATCCGGGCGAGCCATGACCACATCCTCCTCCCCGTCTCCGCGTCCTTCTAGCGGTCCCCATTCTTTCGACCAGTTTGCTCAGAACCCTAACGTCTCTCTTTCTCTGAGCACAACTCCAAACCCTTCGCCCGAGGTCAGTGTTGAGGCTGTCCGTTCACCATCACATCCTCCGCCTCAGCCGCTTCAAACCCTCACAGTGTCAGCCGCTCCCATTTCCATTTCCCGGTCGCCCCCACAAGCGGCCGATTCTTCCAAAGTCTGTCCGGTTCCTCCTGATCCCATTCCCGCAGGAGAGACGTCTCAGCAGATCCCTAGGTTGGGGGAACCAGATTTTATGGACGACCTTCAGAACTCAGATGACTTGCCCACGGCAACAAGAGCCGTAGAGTATTCTGTCTCTTTCCGCCAAGACCTGAAGCGGAGGAGACATGAAGAGATAGCCGCCCCGGCAAAACGCGCAAAGTATGATTTCGGAAGGAGAGTGATTACAACGGAGAAAATAATCCCAATAGTGAAGAAGCCTCTCCGAGAAATGACTAAGGCGGACTACGTGCTCCAGACAAAGGAGAAAAGCTTTGACGACATTGATAAACAGTATGAGATTCGGACGATCATGCGCAAGGCGACAATCTCTTTGTCAAGAGTACGGAGGAGCGGGGAAGAACTTTTCGCGTTGCGGGACAAAGTAAGGCAACTTGAAGAGGACCTATCTAGGTCCAGCGAGCGGCTGGAGACGGCGCGGCGAGAAGCAGAGATGAATTCAAAGCCCGGCTGGCCGCTTCTCGACAACGAGGCCGCAGCCGAAAAAAAGCGGCCTCGGAGCAGATTTCTCGGCTCCGGGGAGTCTTTGAAGCGAGGCACGATCGCGACTTGCGGAGAAAACATCTCAAGCGGCTGTCTTTTCAAAGACAAAAGTTAAGGAAATGAGGGCTGGTTTGTTGAGGGAATGCAAGCCCCATACCTTTAAGGCAATGGCGGTCCTGGACTTCGCATCCGGGATTCAAGAAGTTTACGCCCGGGAAAGCTTGTGGTAGAGGAGGCCGAGCGCGAGGCAAAGCAATGGCTGGACACGGCGATAAACCTTCGGGGAGCGCGAGCGCGACGGCGTCCTTTTTCCCCCGTGTCCTCATTCGCTGCAGAATGGGCAGGTGCAAGGGTGACCTTGCACAAATATTTCAGAAAAGTTGAAGAGGTGAGAGTGGCCAGACGAATGCTTGACGCATTCGGACATGAAAGAGATATCATGTCGGCCCCCTTTCCACGCTCTTTCGGAACTTGGGTGTCCGAGGTTTTGTTGAGAATGGCGAGCTCCTCACCCTAGATCGGGTAAAGAAGAATTGGCGGTCCTTTGAAGCGGATACTGACTGAAATTGATAGGCTGGGTGAGCCAATTCAAGACGGTCGAGTCACTCGGATGGTGTCCGGATATTCCGGGATCCGCTCCTATTTTCGGGAGTTAGAGAAAAGATACCTCACCATCGAACTGCACGCGGTCGCTGCTTTTCACGGAGCATTAGAAGACATAGCCGACCGCAAGCCATTCGAAGCGGAAGCACGGCGCTCGGCCAAGAGGCGTACACTCGCATGTGCGAGGCGAAGCGAGGAAATGGAGACCTTTCGGAAGGAGATGCGATGAGGCAAGCGACAAAGATGAATACGAAGAACGGTTGCCGCAAGGAGAACAGTTAGAGCAGCAAAAGGCAGGGGAGGCAAGTTCCTCTGCACCCAAAGGATGAAGGCATGGATTCTTTGCGCCGAGGCGAGCTCGACACCCCGCGAGCCGCCAGAAATGTTGTCACATTTTGCACGGGGTGCAATGTCTTCAATATTGTTTTGTAACGAGTGCTGCTCTTCTTTTCCTCCTTCCGTTTTTCTTCCTTCTCTCCCTTTCCTTTTCTTTCCCATTCTCTTTCTCTCCCCCCTTTTTTCCTTGGAGTTCCCCGAGTTGATTTTCCGGCTTTCCGGCGGGTCTATACGAAATTGGCTAAGTCTGGGTGCGAAGTTCGCACTTCGCCCGGTTTTGGTGCGAAGTGCGCACTTCGCCCAGTTTTGGTGCGAAGTGCGTACTTCGCCCGATTTTGGTGCGAAGTCCGACTCCGCCCCACTTTCTAGGCGCACCTTGCCGCTGGCGGGCGGCGAGTCAATGCGAGAAGAAAGGTAAAATGCCGGAGCGGAGTCCATATGGCGGCGGACACCGGTGTTCGCACTGTGCGCGATTCGACTTCTCAACGGAGCCGGAATGCGCCCTTGACGAGTGTACGATAGGGGAACAAACCCGGAATTTGACCAAGGCTTGAAGGCCTTCCCCGACTGCACTGATTTCTGCACGCATCCCAAGGAGCCCCGATCCCAAGCAAAGATGGATAGGCTGCCCTCTAAGGCGAGGCATGTGTCCACGACATAACCCATCATCGGACAAGTGTCCAGCTTCGAGATTTGAACCAAGGCTGCCGACCAAAAGGGATAAGCATGGGCTGCCTGCACCGCCTGCGTTAATAGCCTCATTCAAAGCTGATCTGAGGTTTCACCTGCTCCAGCTACTAGCAAGCTTGCCGACTTGAAGATTTACCCAGCACTCCGCCACGTAGCTGTCCAGCTTCCAGGAAGACCATCTTTGCGGGTACAGCCCGATCCGACAAAAGGTCGGCATTTGCGGCTCTTTCGCCGCTTACGTCGGCTCATGTTTGGCGGGACTCTGTGCCCATTAATGTAACGGGTGGGACTCGGGCTATAAAAGCCCATCCGAAATTCATTGTAAAGGGTGGAAGGGGAATGTTTGTTAGGGAACTACGTGCTTCTATGTAACCGTGCTTACGCTTATGAATACAATCTGTATGCACGGTTACATTCTCTTGTCTTTATTCTTTTATCTTTGTCTTTCATTATATGCCTTAGGCCCACCAGTGTCGCTGCTCGTTGATTCACTTCGGCATTTGGCGATCAGGTTCCTCTAGCATTGCTTGCTTAAAGCACCTTCCGTACTTCATTATTTAAAGCATTCATAATAAATTTGGTAGCAGTTCCATCAGTTATGTGTGACGTTGCTGGCCCGTATCACAGTGATTGATGCGATCCCTGTCTGTTAGTTCCTTGTAGGGAATGTTTGCTAGGGAGCCATTGAGGCTGTGCGGTTAAACTCTCTACCTAACACATATACACAGCTCACGACATCTCTAGGTTTACTTTCTACCCCTGTCGGTGTACGTATCCCGGTGATTGATACGATCCCTGCTTGTTAGTTCCTTGTAGGGAATGTTTGCTAGGGAGCTATTGAAGGCTGTGCATACGGCTGCTTGGTGTATCGGAAGTACGCCTAGGTTTTGCGGTTCCTTGTCATGCTCTGTGTTTGTATGCAGTAAGTAGCGGTGATTGGTGTGTTCCCGTACTGTTAGTTCCCCCCCACCAACCTTTGGACATATTTGTATCTCTTTCTGTACATTTGTCTCTTTCCGTTCATTTATTTCTTTCCTGTTCCCTTTAGCTTAAATCAAGCCCCCCAAAAGGAGCCGGCCTTCTCCGGAGATTGGCTCGGAAGGCATCTCTTCCTTCCGGCCTTTCATGCTGGTGGGCGAATCTGGGCGCATTAACCAAAAATCCTTTCCTCATGGCAGATTCGTAACCAACACCCCCCACAGGAGCCGGCCTTCTCCGGAGATTGGCACGGAAGGCATTCCTTCCTCCCGGCCTTTCAATCTGGTGGGCGAATCTGGGCGCATTAACAACAAATCCTTTCCTCATGGCAGATTTGTAACCAACAGTACTTTTATCTGCAACTATAGAATGTCACCTCTATTTACAGTGGAGATTACATACATTTAATATATATAATCTGGAATAACTGACTTATAGCGGGTCAACCTTCTGTAAGTTGATACAAACAAAAAAATGACCTATATTCTTATAGTTGACAAACATATGGCACAGTGGTCCCTTTTTGCCTTTAGCTTGCACTATTTGTCAATAATAGCACAAGGGAAAAGAACAAGAGTTGAATTGATTACTAGCTATATTCCAGCTTGCTTCATGCTTGAAGGGTACAGCTAGAATAGGTTAGTACATTGAGATTTTTTTGGACTTAGATTGCAATAGGGAGCTCAGTTTACGGTAATAAATTATAAAACTGTTGACCTATTTGGTGGATTTTCAGTTTGCGAAGTGGTAGCTGTTAGAAGAAAAACCCAAGATTCATGTTGATGGAAGAGACCTAAGGAGAAATGGAAAGAGAGAATATGCACCTATTGCACTTCAGGGGCAATGGAAAGAGAGAAACATTTCATCTTGAATGCAAAGGTTTATGTTGATATATTAGCAGTGGATTCTCTGTTTGAATTGTTTGATGAAACAAAAATAAAGAAGCTAGGAGAATATATCAGCAGGATCAGCAAAATATCAGTTCTCCAGTAAGAGAGAATGATGATTCAACTTTGATTTTTTCACATATATGTGCTTCTTTCTAAAGGAACAAGATAATATATTGTGTTTGATAACAAAGCTTTGTTGTCTCATAGGTTGTTTTGGCCTTGTGGATGTTAAAATCTTTTTTCTTCTTCTTTCTTTGTGCAGTAAATTTGTACTGAAGTTATGGGCTGTTGTGAGAGGATTTGAATGTGGTCATGCTCTTATTAGTGTAACCCACTTACATTACCCCCACAAACCCTAGACAAAAAATCATGTTGCCATTGTAGAAAAGGAATACAACATAATGCAACACAATTCCGTTGCCACTTAAATGAAAAAAATATACAATGTGAATAACTTACAATTACAATGCATATGCTACGCACTCAACATATATCAAACTGCTCGGCACAGCAGTTCAGACAGCCTGACAAAGTAGTTCAGATGGTCTGGCACAACATCTCAGACTTCCTGACACAACAGTTCAAGTGGCCTGCAACAGCATTTAGATTGCCTGGCACAATAGTTCAGGCGGCCTGCAACACCATTTAGACTGCCTAGCACAGCAGTTCAGCCAGCCTGCAACAACATTCAGATGGCTTGATACTACACTTCAATACCATGCCAACCTTTCCTTCCATGCCAACAACACAAATGAATGAGGGAAGGGTCTTATTTGTACAACTAAGAGGTAGTTTCATCCTCCAACTTACAAATACCCAACACCTCAGTATTTTCTTAAATTACATTTGACATGCATTTGACTTACATTTACATTTCATTTCATGACTCACTTTATGACTAATGACTTATCTGTACATAACTAATACTTCACTTAACATTACACATTGTCACATACAATATTACATCATGACTTTATAACATTAATATATCAAAACTCTTAATGTGAGCGTACTTGAATTCCACGTTCTTATTCAACTTGCCTACCTACGTCTATCCCCTCTAGACTTGTCGACTTCCTCGATGACACATGTGCTGAACACTAGGGATAGAAGCATTGAACACCATATTGGAAGCTCTTGTCACTTTCCTTCTGCTTTCTCCTATTCTAGACATCTTCTGCAACGTACTTCACTTCAAACTGCTTCCAACAATACATTGTTCTACAATTGCTCACTCCACTTTTGTTAGCTTTTTGATGCAGCATGTAATGGGAGATAGCAATCAAAAGATGCAAAATAATATGAAATAAAGTAAATCTGCGAGATGACTGAAAATATACTATAAATAGAAATGATGGAGATGTTTACAAAAGTAGCTATGGAGGAAATGAACACTCCATGAATAAAGCTATTGCTCAAGAATGGGCATTGAGCATATCACACTCCATCACATTACATCACACTGCTACATCACACCACACTGTTCTACACTACTTCCTACTGCTGTATCTTTATCTATGTCTATGGCCCTTTATATAGGAAACCGGTTCCTTGGCCAACACTCTACCTAGCTGTGCAAGGGACAGCTTGCACATATACAACTTGCACTTTGACACTTGTGCATTTATTACATTGCATGAAGTAACTAGATAACTTCCCCCTAAAGTAATTTAATGTCCTAAGTATGTACCAAGAAAGGTACATTTACATGATCCAAATGATGTAATATAATCTATTTCTAACATCCCCCTGTATTACATTATTTGGATATTGAAGACTTTAGTCTTCAATGTGGATCTTCTTCCATCTGATAATGGAATTTGTATTCTCCTTCATTGCTTACTGTGATCAGGTTCAGTAGATAATCTGTGTCTTCATATGATGCAAAGTAAGCTGTAGCTGGAGGTTCTTCTGACTATTGTATGTGTTCAACTGGTTCAGTCTTCATGATGCCATGTTTCTTTTTGGCATGTCTTTTCTTCCTTTTTCTTCTTCTTCTCTTGTGATTCTGCATTGGTGCTGGTAGAATTTTTGCTTCATGACAAGTTAGTTTATCATCACAATAATATTGTTCTTTATCTTGTTCCTTGTGTTGAGTAAGTACAAACACAATTAGTGATAGATACACCATCAGATATTCTTCTGGTGAAAATATAACCAATCTTTGTGAATTCCACCATGTTGTGAAGAGAATATCGTGAAGATAACCAATCAATGTTGTAAAGTTACTTTCTTTAGCTTCTTTAATAAACAAGGAAAATTTCTCTTTGTCACTAATGGGTAGATACTCGTATCCTTCTAGAGTATCTATTAAGTTTTGGGAGTAGTATTCTACTTCATGCAGTAGTTCTTCATTATTAAAGGCATTTCTCAAGATATCATCCATGATAGATCCTTCTTTGAATTTGCAAGAATCTTAGAAGTCTACCTTATGACTCCCTATATTAGGATATATGATTCCTGATTGAAGAAATATAAGCTTGATTTGATAAAACCTTTATTAATCCTTGTTTTGTAGACTTCCTTATGTCTCCCAAGTAATATGAGTATATACCCTTAAGGATTTTTAGGTTTTGAGGAAAGCTTATATTTTGTAACTTGATAATATTTGATAGATGCTGATATTACCAAGTTTTGTAGAATGCCTTATGACTCCCTAGTATGCTATGGATAAGATATAGTGCTTTTGTAAATTATAGTTCAATATTTGATTGATTTTGTAAAGATTTGTAAATACCAAAATCAACTCTTATTATCCCTTATTGCTCCTATTGAACTAAGCACTTTTCCCAAATTTTAAAGAGGTTATTGTTGGCATTTTTGCCATATTAAATTTTTTGACAAAATTTTGCCTTAGTGTGGAGCTTCAAAGCGGCAAAGAGCATGCAAAAGTGTTGGCATTTTCGCAGGTCCGAAAAGAGGATGATAAAGTGGATGAAATGATCTTTGGATATTTCGTCATTGCAGATCTTTTCGCAAGCTTTCCGGCGATATATTATAATAGGCGATCGGGGCAGCGGATCAAAAGTTATGGCCCTGGGAAGCAGAGCCAGCGAAAGCCCATTTCGGGCTTGAAAAATTGGCTAAGGCACGGCCAGAATGCTCAAGTTCGCCCAATGCTCAAGTTCGCCCGATGCTCAGGTTCGCTCCCGAAGCTCAGCGCGCTCAAGTTCGCTCCCGAAATCCAGCGAACCTTGGCTTCGGGGTTAACCTGCTCCAAAAAATCGCTAAGGCAAGTTTGCCTCAAAATCGCCCGAACTCCTGCCGAACCTCGGTTTCGGGCTCCTTGCGCAGCGAACGTCGGCCAAATGCGAACGTCGGCCAAATGCGAATGTCGGCCAAATGTTCTATGTTGGCCAGGAAGCTCAGGTTCGCCCGAATCCCCAGCGAACCCCAGTTTCGGGTAGCAAGTAGAGCGAACCCCAGCGTCGGCCAAAATGCGAATGTTGGCCAAATGCAAACGTTGGCCAAAATGCGAATGTCGGCCAAATGCGAACGTCGGCCAAAATACTCTATGTCGGCCAGGACGCTCCCAACTTCGCCAGAATGCTCCCAACTTCGCCAAAATGCTCAACTTCGGCCAGAAAACTGCATTTTGAGCCCGATTTCTAGCGAAGTTTAGCCGAGCATTTTTTAATGCTAAGACTGCATCTAGAGGGCACGCGTCCCGAGAAAGAGAAGTTAGGTGGGAATTTAAGGCGCCTTCATGGCACACGAGTTTGGGTCTCCAGCCCATCCCATCAGGACAGCCATGTCAGGTCCCAAAAAAGCTCTTGAGGGCAAGCTGCACCAACCGTATTAATGAGACATGTCTCAACTACAACGCCCGTCCGGAGCCGCTCTAAACACGAGTGAGCTGCAAAGTCTGTCCGGAGCCACTCTAAACACGGGTGAGCCGCATTCCATGGATGCTCTGTCATCTGGCAGAGGTCAAATCTCAACTGCTCCGCCAGTTTTAGGGTTTGAACATTAATGTAATCCGGGGGTAAATCCCTCTATAAAAGCCAACTCAATGTAATGTAATAGGGGGGAACATTTTGCTAAAGAGCTGCTGTACTTGGACTCTGCTTCAATGTTAAGACTCCTGGTTCCGATTCTGGACTCTTTTCTTGTGTATGATGCCTTTTGTTATTTCTGTTAATTCGGTTCTTTTATATGCATACTTTGAATTTTGCAATCTGGATTTAAGTGTGTGATAAAGAGCGAAATCTGGAATTATTGAAGGATACATATCAGAGAATAGTTCAGTGTTAGTTTCTGTTATTTTCTTGGTGTTGATTGCTGCTGGTTTAGGTAGAATTTAGTGATTGTGCTGCTTGTTCTTCCCCTTGGAACCATCTATATTTCCATTTCTTTCAGTTACTTTCATTTCTTTCAGCATATTCCCAATTTCTTTCTAGTTCCCTAATCTAAAACCCAGCATAGTGTAGTAAAAGAGCCAGCCTTCTCTGGAGATTGGCAAGGAAGGCATCCCTTCCTTCCGGCCTTTCAATCTGTTGGGCGGGTCTAGGGAGCATAGATAGGCCAAACCCTTTCCTAGTGGCAGATTCGTAACCAACAGTTATAATGTTGGATCTATTGTCTCCTTTTGAGAAGTTTGAGACAATAATTTTATAAATATCCAACCCTTGAAAAAACTATGATACACCTCTTTTTTAAATAATCCTTTGGGAAATTAATTTAAGTATCTAATTTCCAATTAATTAATTTTATGTAGTAGCCCTTATGACTCCCTAATATTTGGAAAAATTAGACCACAATAATATTTGCAAATATTTAATATTTATTCGAGTAGAAACCCTTATTACTCCTAGGTTTTATATTGCAAATATTATATTTATTTGATAAAATATTCCCTTTGATGTATGGCTTTAAATATAGTTAAATTCCTTTAATTTTAACCTTATAACTCCCAAGGAAAAAAAGCACATAAGAATGGGAATAAACTTTACCTTTCACCAAGCAATGTTTGGCATTGTTTTCAGAGAAGCTAGGGCTGTAGTATTGATGTAGACGCCTTGAATGCTGTTATTGTACCCTCCAATGGAATCGCTTGGAGCTTAAAGCGTTCTAAATCTTACGCCGTTTAGACTCTTCCTTTGACCTCGGTTGCCTTGAGCATTAAAGGCTCTATCACCTTCTTGACATGTTGCAACTCGGTCTTGTGCGCGCAGACGACGAGGTAGTAAATGCGAGGACGAAGATAGCTTGCTGACCTTGATCGTTGACGTCCTTAAAATGGAGAAGATTCTTGTCTGAAGTGCCAAGTGGCACGTCCGTTTCCCTTCGAGCGCTTGAGGAGAGTTTGGTGCAAAAGAAACGTTTGTCTTCCTTCTTGTAACGTATGAACGTTACGTTCTTTAGCAAAATGTTTGGTCTCCCAATTGACAAGTGTATCCCATACACTCAATGCACCAGCTTGTTCGTGTAACTCCTCTCTTGAAGATGAGCGCTCTCTTGATTTGAGCGTTAGGGTTTTCCCTTAGTGACAAGTGTCACTTTCTTCTCTGCATGGACGTCGTCTCTAACGCTGGTTCAAACGGACCCTTTGGAGATCCTTTTAGCTTCGAAAATCCCCAACTCTTCTTTCGTTCACCTGCACTGTTTTCTGTTGGGATATGGAGCAACAATCTGGAGGCTTTGAGCACCGATTTCAGCCAACGGATGTGGAGTAAGTGACACTCCAATGGTGCTTCAATTTTCTCTTCCTTTCTTACTTGTTTACGTCCTCCTTCCATAGATGATGTTGCTCTTGAATGACGTTGTTTCTCCCTTTGCTTTTGCACGTTGTATCTTGCAGGTTCGGCCGTCCAGGATGTGAGGAGAATGAGCCCTTTGAGTGGCTCCTTGAGCTAGGCTTGGATGGCTGCTAGCATATGGCCGCTTTCGGCTGGTTTTTCCAGCGAGTGTAGTGCCTTTGAGGCACCTTTAAATCTGCCTTCTCTCCCTGTATAACCAGATTAGGATGGTGCAATACAATGTAAAATAGTTTTATACAAACGTCCTTATTGCACCTTATTTTGCATTCCTCTTCACAAATCTGAATTTCTGGTTTTGAGGCAGAATCTTGAGTGCAATATAGGAGTTTTGAGGTTGTCTCTTTGATTAGACACCTTCCCCTTTTTGCTTGGATATTTTATAAACGAATCCAAGCTTGTAACCACATGATAGAAGCTCTTTTTGCTGTATTTTTCTGCACTATTTCTTGTGCTTTGAAATTGAGACTTGTTGTCACATTTTGCACGGGGTGCAATGTCTTTAGTATTGTAACAGTGCTGCTCTTCTTTTTCCCCTCTTCCTCTATTTTCCTCCCTTCTTCTCTCCTTTCCTTTTCTTTCCCGCATTCTCTTTCTTTCCCCCCTTTCTCGGAGTCCCCCAGTTGGTTTTTTAACTTTCCAGCAAGTTACCTGAAAAGTGGCTAAGTCTGGGTGCGAAGTGCGCACTTCGCCCAGTTTTGGTGCGAAGTGCGCACTTCGCCCAGTCTGGGTGCGAAGTGCGCACTTCGCCCAGTCTGGGTGCGAAGTGCGCACTTCGCCCAGTTTTGGTGCGAAGTGCGCACTTCGCCCGCTGGTGTGAAGTGCGCACTTCGCCCCTCTTCTGGGCGCACCTTGTAACTGCGAGCGGTCGACAAAAGAAAGATCAAGTGCTGGAGCAAGTCCGTACGGCGGCAGATACCAGTTTTCGCCTGTGCGCAGTCCGACTTCACAGCGAGGACGGAAGTGCGCCCTTGACAGGTGCGCAGTAGGGGAACAAATCCAGAATTTGACCAAGGCATGAAGGCCTTCCCGACTGCACTATATTCTGCCCACGCAACCCGAGACGCTCTGATCCCAAGCGAAGTTGGATAACCTGCCTTTCAAGGCAGACACGTGTCAAACAGCATCATCCATCATCTGACAAGTGTCCAGCTTCGGGATTAGAGCCGAAACGTGCCGAGCAAAAGGACAAGCATGGGCTACACTGCCTGCGCCAGTAGCCTCATTTAAAGCTGATCTGAGGTTTTACCTGCTCTAGCTACCCGCATCACTGCCAGAGAGGAGTTCTGCCCAACACACCGCCATGTAGCTGTCCAGCTTCCAGGAAGATCATGCTGCGGGTACAGTCCGGTCCGACAAAAGGTCAGCATTTGCAGCTCTTTCGCCGCTTTTGTCAGCTTATGTTTGACTGGGACCTTGTGCCCATTAATGTAACGGGAGGGACTCGGGCTATAAAAGCCCACCATGAATTCATTGTAAAGGGTGGATGGGGAATGTCTGTTAGGGAACCAATGTAACCGTGCTTCTGCTTATAAATATAATTTGTATGCCTGGTTCTGTTCTGCTGCTTCTGTTTTTTATGCTGCCTTTCTTTATATTCATGCCTTAGGCTAACCTGTCACGGCTCGTTGATTCATTTCAGCATTTGGTGAGCAAGTGCCTCTAGCATTGCTTGTTTAAAGCACCCTCTGTACTTCATTAATTAAAAGGATACATAGAATGGATGTAGTAGCAGTTTCATCAGTTGTGTGTTAAGTTCTTTGGTCCGTATCTCGGTGATTGGTGCGCTGTCGTCTTCGTTAGTTCCTTGTAGGGAATGTCTGTTAGGGAGCCATTGAAGCTGTGCGGTTAAATTCTCTACACGACACATATACCTGGCTCTGATATCTCTATGATTGCTTTCTACCCATGCTAGTGTCCGTAGGTGGTGATTGACGTGTTGCCGTACTGTTAGTTCCTTGTAGGGAATGTCTGTTAGGGAGCCGTTGTAGCCGTGCGTACACTGCTTGGGTATCGGAAGTATACGTTAGATTTTGCAGTTCTCAGTCGTGCTTTATATTTGTAATGCAGTAAGTATTGGTGATTGCTGGTTGCCGTACTGTTAGTTCCCCCCCACCAACCTCCAAGTATATTTGTATATTCTTTCTGTACATTTATATCTTTCCTGTACTCTTAGCTTAAATCAGAACCCCCCCCAAAAGGAGCCGGCCTTCTCCGGAGATTGGCTCGGAAGGCATCTCTTCCTTCCGGCCTTTCATCTTTGGTGGGCGAATACGGGCGCATTAACCCAAAATCCTTTCCTCATGGCAGATTCATAACCAACAGTTTCTCTGGCACGCCCGGTGGGACCCTGGTCCCACGTTTGAAGAAAGATTTTCTGATCAGTCTCCACCTGGCGCTGACAGTGGTTTCTGAGCACCTGGTGAGACAAGGAAGTTTCTCACCCCCGACAGAATTGAAGCACCGGTGTTCGCTTCATTGCTGTTCCAAATCTGAACACCTGGCGACTCTGCACGAACAAATCCTCTGAGTCCGAAAGACCGGTCCCAGCACCTTCATGCACACAAGAAGGTGGCAAGCAAGGGATCCAAGAAGCCCGCCTGAGTTCTACGAACTGGATATCAACGCTCGAGGCGAGATTCCCAGGCTGGCTGACCCGCGAGCTCGTGTCGACGAAGCCGAGGCTGAGATCCAAGAAGAGGCCGAAGCTGAAATCGGCGGAGCCGAGTACGAAATAGAAGAGGCCGAGGAAGAGGAAGATCCTGCATCCTTGGAAAGTACCGACACTGAGTACACAACCGACGGCGGAGAAGAAGAAGAAGAAGAAGAAATGGCTGCCCAACAGTCGAATGACGATGACCTCTTCCCGGCGGTGGACTCTACGGGGCCCTTGGCCCTAGTCGGACAGCAAGCTGTGCCCCCTGCTGCTTTGAAGTCTATTCCCACATACGACGGCTACGGCAAGACGGCATACGAGCACATCCAGGACATCCTTGCCTTGGCCGCACTACATACTATTACCGATGAGAGCGTTAAGACCCGTCCGCTGGCCCTTTCCCTAAGGGGAAAGCTTCTCTACTGGTGGAGATCGCTGCCAGAGGGATCCATCACAGGGTGGCCCCAGCTTGCCAGGAGGCTCGTAAAAGGATGCAACGAGTCTACTGACCCTACCTCTCTACTGCATCAGTTCCAAGCTATCCAGAGACATCCTCAAGAGGAGGTGTCTGATTTTAACATCAGGTTTGCGAGATCCTGGAAACGGGTACCTCGCGAACTTCGGCCTTCAGCCGGCATGGCTGCTCACTACTATCTGAGATCCTTCAACTCAGACATATGCCTCGTGCTGAAGATTGCCAGAATAGATGAGTTTCCTGCGTGCTGTACGAAGCTGCCCAGCAAGCTGAAGCTGACATTATCTCCATCGGCAGGCTTCCGTCCAGGGTGCAGGAACCCATTCATCCCGACTTCCCCAGATCACAGTATCCTTCTGCTTCTGGTGGTGCGCCGTCCACATCAGGACAGCAACCCCAGCAGCAGTGGAATCCGGCGCCGGTCGTAACTCCTTACGGCCCGCCTCAAATGCATTACCCTCATCCGCCTCCTCCCGCTCCGCATTTTCCAGCACTTCCTGCTCCCCCACAGTACGCATCTTATTCTAACCCTCCTCCATTGGCCGCATTGCCTCCACCGGCACAATTGCCGCCTCCCGACAGCAGCATCCAGAACACGATTCTACAAGAGGTGCGGGCTTTGGCCTCCGGATACCATGCCATGTCCAATGACATGACCGCTATGAAGAAGAAGTAGGCCTAGATGGACCTCGCTCCCAGGAGGCCGTATGCGCCACCCGCACTGACAAAAGACAAAGCCCCGGAACATCAGCCGCAGAGGCGTCCGCCTCCGAGAAATGCTGCTATAGAAGACCCGCCTGGTCCTCCCGACCAGGTCAACTGGTGCACTACGTGCAACGACCCGCATTCGGAGGAAGACTGCACTTTGCACCAGCACTACATCCAGACATTGGCCTCCAGCGCTATAGAAGACGATGAGCTGTACATGATCTTGGACGGCGAGGCCAACTTTGCCCTTTTGGAAGAGAATCTAGCGCCACCCGCCAAGGAAGAAAAGAAAGCTGCGGATGCGGCCAAGCCTTTGCAAGTTTACGCAAGAAGAGAAAAACCGCAGCCCGGAGGGCTGCCACCATACAAGCGGCTGTGGCCCTACACAGCCCAGGAGAAGGCGTCCAAAGATAAAGCTCCAGTTAAGCCTCCTCCGGCAAAGGTTGCCGCTGTTCCAGCCAAGCCTCCAGCAAAGGCCCCAACTCCGGCTAAGGCTTCCGTACCTCAGCCTCCAGCTGAAACCAAAGAACAAGCCCAGGAGAAGCTGAAGTACCCGTCTCTGACCAAGAGACAGCGAGTTGAGGCCACCCAGCGATGCCGGACGAAGTATGAGCCAGCAAAACAAGCAGAAGGAGCTAGTACCTCGGGCTACAGCATTGTAGACGAGTGGAAAAGAACGCCTGCTAGAATCAGCATGTACGATGCTCTTCTGCTCCCAGGTCAGGTGGATCTGCTGCAAGAATCACTAAAGAACATGAAGAGCGGTAAGCAGATGCAGCCCGCTGTCCTGGTTCAACCTTTGACAGTCTTCACCACTGGGAAGAACAGACCGCCACCCTTTTATCTGTCTTTACGGATGCAAGGGCACATAGTTCACAACTGCATGGTGGATTCTGGTGCTTCCTCGACTGTGATGCCGAAGGCCGTCTGCGATGAGATCGGGATGGAATACACACGGAGCAGCCAAGGCGTGTTGCAATTAGACGGCACCCCTGTTAAGACAGTTGGTGTCATAAAGGACATCCCTATCCGGTTGCACAAGGCTCTCGACATCGTGGTCATCCAAGAGATCGTGATTGTTGACTCGGAGCCTTACTTCGGCATGTGTCTCTCTCGGGAGTTCACTGCGAAGTTGGGCGGGTACCTGTCTCTAGACTACTCACACATGGAAGTGCCCTTCAAAGGAAGGAGACTGAGAATTTTTAATGAGAAGCCTTCCCCCTTCCTAGTAGACAAGATACCCGGAGGAGAGATGGACTGCATGGTCCAGTTGTCAGAGGAAGAACTGGTGACAGTGGAGCTGACCGAGCAAGCCTTCGAAGTGCTGCAGCTTGAAGATGAGTTCTCGTTGCGGGATTTTAATGCCGTAATCGGGACAGAGCAGGGCTGTTACTCCATTGAACAGCCCGAGAGGCTTGACGTGTCAGCTGCGAAAGAAGTAGGACCTGCACCCGAAGAGCTGTGGAAGCTCTTCTTTGACGGCGCGCGATGTAAGAATGGCACCGGTGCAGGGGTACTTCTGGTTTCTCCAACTGGAATCCAGAAGGACTATGCCTACGGGCTGGCCTGGAGCTGCACTAACAACTCGGCGGAGTACGAAGCCCTATGCCTGGGTTTGCGAAAGGCGGAGAGGCTCGGAATCAAACACCTGTAGATCTTCGGAGATTCAGAGCTGGTGTGTCACCAAGTTACGGAGAAGTGCGCATCCAAACAACATTTTCTTAGAGCGTACCGTAACCGGGTGTGGGACCTGATGGAGTCATTCGACTCGTTGAATGTCAAAGCAATATCGCGTGAGAAAAACAAGCACGCCGATATTCTGGCATCTGTTGGAGCCAGTGCGTTCCGGTGAAGACGTTGTCCGAAGACCGAAGCCGGTTCGTACTATCTACAGGCCTTCTGTGCCTGATAAGGACACCCACTGGCAGGTGTTCAGTTGTGACGAGGAGAACGTCACATTCCTGGTTAACGAAGTGTGTGTAATCGAAGGTAGAGACCCTGATGACGAGCAATATGAGGGGTTGATACAGTTACGGAATAATCATGTCCCAAAAGGACTGATTACATTAGAAAGTCTCTTTGATCAGAATGACAGAGCAATATCTCACAGAATCAAAGTAGACCCGAGGCAGTATGCTGACCTGGAACTTGAACCTGGTAAAACTATCAAGGTCGGAACAGACTGCACGTCGGAGGAACTTGGGCAGATCAGATCACTGTGCCAGGAGTTCCCCGACATCGTGGCCTGGTGCTACGAGGATTTGAGGGGTATGACGAAGCTGTCATCCGAGCATACTATCGAGCTAGAGGATGGCGCCAAGCCGTTCCGACGAAGCGAGAGGGCCGTGAATCCAAAGATTGAGGCCATGATGAAGACCGAGCTCTTGAAGATCCTTGGAGGCCAAGATCATCTACCCCATCAAACATTCATCCTGGGTCGCGAATTTGGTGCCCGTGAGGAAAAAGAATGGCGACATTCATCTCTGTGTCGACTTCAGAAACTTAAACCAGGCTTCCCTCTGGGACCACTATCCGCTTCCCCAAATCGACCAGATCCTACATATCGTTGTTGGAGCCCAGAGATTTTCACTTTTAGATGGATTTTCCGGCTACAACTAGATTTGGGTCAAAGACGAAGACCAGCATAAGACGGCGTTTACCACGAAGTGGGGGACGTTCGCCTATCAGCGCATGCCGTTTGGTTTATCCAATGCTGGTGCCACGCTCCAAAGGGCTATGGACTTGGCCTTCCGAGAGCTGCTCAATAAGATTATCGTCATCTACCTTGATGACATGACTGTTTTCTCTCACCAACGAGGAGATCATGTTTCGCACCTACGGCAAATATTTGAGAGTTGTCGAGAATTCGGCATTTCTATAAACCCGAAGAAGTCTGTCTTCGCGGTAAAGGAAGGAAAGTCTGCTTGGGACATGTCATCTCCGAGGAAGGCCTCGCCATTGACCCTGACAGAGCGAAGCCCTCGTTCGCTTGCCAGCCCCCATCGACAAAAAAGGGCTGCAGTCCTTCTTCGGTCAGATTAACTTCGTGCGGAAGTTCATTCCGGACTTCGCACAGGTGATCAAGCCTATGGCCGAGCTGCTCAAGAAAGATACACGTTACGAATGGATTGATGAGAGAGAGCAAGCCTTCGAGGAGATCAAGGCCCGAATTGCACAAGCTCCGGTGTTGACAAACCCGGACTACTCCAAGGACTTCATCCTGTATGCAGTGGGAGAACCCGAAAGTTACGCTGCAGTCCTAACTCAGAAGGGAGACGATGGTGAGGAGCGCCCCATAGCGTTCCTAAGCCAAGTGATTCTGCCGCATGAAGAAAAGTACAATTTTATAGAGCGGCAGGTTCATGCTGTCATGAAGTCCCTTCGAAAGTTCAGGCATTTTGTCTCCCAAAGCAAGACCACTGTCTTTGTGATTCACCCGGATGTTCGAAGCTTCATCTTGCAAGGAGAACCGGGTCACAAGAGAGCGGGATGGATTGCCAAGATCCAGGAGTTTGACATTGAAGTGCGGCCCACCAAGCTTATCGGAGGCCGAGCCTTGTTTCGGGGAATTGGCCCGAAGCGCCGTAGCCGGCATCTCCGCTTTGTAAGTGGGAGGACACGGCGACATGCATCTACCTAGCCGACTCCTTATCGGAGGGGAGTGATTGGACAGATGAACTGGTGAGATTCTTCTGTACCGGAAGATGTCCCGATCACCTGAATGCCTCACAACGAAGGAGATTTCGGCTAGGTGCACTTAGGTACACTCTTTGCCCCGAGGGGCTTTACTTCAAAAACATCGACGGCATCCTGTTGCGGTGCGTCAGAAAATCAGACCAGCCTAGGGTCCTCGGAGATTTTCATTCCGGGATGCCTGGGGGTCACCATTCTTCAAGGCCAACGGCCTTAAAAATAATAAGGGCCGGGTACTATTGGCCCACTCTGTTTGCAGACGCGCATGCGGTCTGCTCAAAATGTGATCAATGCCAGAGGTTTGCTGGCCGAAACAGAAAAGCACCCCTGCCCCTTCAACCGATTCAGGCCGAGACTCCGTTCCAGCAATGGGGTCTAGACTTCATTGGGGTGATTTCTCCTAACTCCTCCGCCGGACACAAGTTTATTCTTACAGCTACTGACTATTTCACACGGTGGACGGAGGCAATCCCGACCAAGAACGCAGACCAAGAGACGGTCATCAGGTTCATTGAGAGCCTGATTACCCGCTTCGGGGTTCTAGAGTCGATTGTGACCGACAACGGTCCGGGATTTGTAGGCGCTGTACTCACGGAGTACACTGGCAGACTTGGCATCTATCACAAGATGTCTTCTAATTACTACCCGCAGGGGAATGGCCTTGCCGAGTCCACTAACAAAAACCTCCTAAAAATCATCCGGAGGACCATTGAAAAGAACAAGCGGACTTGGCACTTGCTCCTGAACCGGGCACTGTGGGCGGACAGAGTTGCATTTAAGAAATCCCTCAGAACGTCCCCCTACGCGCTCGTCTACGGCAAAGAGGCTGTCATGCCATCACACATTGAGATCCCTGCCCTGTGGATGATTGACGAAGACAGGAGCAGCGGAGACCCGGTGGACGACAGACTGTGCCAACTCCTGCAGTTGGAAGAAGACAGAGAAAGTGCATACCAGGCCTTCACTGATCATATTGCTGCAACTCAAGGCTGGTTTGCAAAAGGCACCACTGCCCGAGTTTTCGAAATCGGGGACCTGGTGCTGAAGTGGGACTCATATAAAGCAAAGCCGGGTAATCACGGGAAGTTTGATGCTCTCTGGGAGGGCCCTTATCAGATTGCCCGGGTGAACCAGTTTAATGCCTATGTGCTTTGGGATATGGAGGGTCAGCTCCTGCCTATCCCTGTCAACGGGTTCCACTTAAATATTTACCGCTGTTGAAGGTGCCCGAGTGGCCCTTCTTTGTAAAAATTTCCCTTATGCATTTCCATTTCCCTGCATGTACAGTTTCCAGCTTTCAGCTTTTAATTCTTTTTTTATTATTCTTTGAGCTTAACTGTGGCACGGGAGAGAAGGACAGACTTCGCAGCGAAGTCTGTCGTCGCCCCTCAGGAGGGGCGAAGTTCGGCTGTGCAAAGGAGGAAGCAAACAAGAAGCAAGAAAAAAAAAAAAGAGGGCAAAAAATCGGCTAAGTGTTGGCCGAAGTCCGACTTCGCAGCGAAGTCGGGCTTCGGGCCAGCCAAGTGCGAAGCTTGTTCAAGGAAAAAAGACTGCAAAGCAAAGGAGGACGGACTGCGCCCAACCTTGGGCGAAGTCCGACTTCGCACGCGAAGTCCGACTTCGGCCGGCTGGCGTGCGAAGTCCGAACTGCGCGCGACTTCCGCGCGAAGTGCAAACTTCGCGCGAAGTTCACGCGAAGTCCGACTTCGGCCGGCTGGCGTGCGAAGTCCGAACTGCGCGCGACTTCCGCGCGAAGTGCAAACTTCGCGCGAAGTTCGCACTTCGCCCGAACTTCGGGCGAAGTCCGACTCATTTCAATGCTAAAGTTGCGCGGTTCGAGCAGTCAAAGGGAAACGGAGCAGTCCAACGCGCGCTTCGCGCGAAGTTCGAACTTCGCTCGAAATTCGGGCGAAGTCCGACTTCGCCGGTGAAGTCGGGTCGCGCCCAACTTTGGGCGAAGCCCGACTGCGCCTCGTTTTCTGGGCTAGTTTGGGCAAAAGTTAAAAGATGAATAAAATATTAAAAAAAAAAAAAAAAAAGTCCCAAGTTGGGCCCAAGGCGCGTTGTGACCGTTTCAAAGTGGGTTTCCGCACCAATGGTTCTTTCTTGAGCAGTGTGCCCTGATTTCGGCCGTGACGTCAGCCATGGCGCAGCGTCCAAGACAGAGTTAATGATTGCACGTTCCTCAACGAAAGTGCAAGCAAAAGAGCATGGCACGTCTGCCGGAGTGCACTTTTTCCAAACATTCTCCTGTGCAGCCATCTAAAAACCTTAACTCAGCCGACCTACCCCCTCCTGCGCGGCATTTATGGCGCTGTCTTTATCTAGAAAAGGGGGTCAGATGTTTTCAAACATTCCAGACTGCACAGATTATTCCTCGGACGGTGCTAATTATTCCTGTGACAGCGAAATCTGCTGCAGACGACCTGAACCTGTAATTATTGCTGATTCGAAGAGATGGACCGAGGAAAGATGCCAGTGTCAGCGCAGTCCAGTGGAAGTGGCGAACCAAAGGATTTACCGCGGCCGGGCGTTTTCAGAAGCGAAACCCCGCCAGAAAGAAAGTCAAAGTCCCGGACGAAAAAGGTACAGCGTGGGCAAGCCCCACCACCTCCGTTAAATTACTTAGCGGGATACAAGGACGGCTCATTTTCTATGAGCTTGACGAAGCTGCGGGCAAATGTGGAGAGCTGGGCCGACAAAGTTTCGCCCTCCCACCATTTCGGAGCGGCGTACAAATCCAATCTGTTCAAATTCTTGTGCCCTCCTGTCCACCAATGCCCGGAACTGGTAGACCTAATTGTCAGACACTACAGACCAGTTACCCGGCAAATTTGCAGCTCCAGCGGTAAACCCTTGTTCACACTGCGCAGGGAGACTGTCCAGCCAGCTTTCGCCCCAGGGTTGGAGTATGACTCCAGCACCATCCTCAGAAAGATAAATTTGGGCGAGCAGGCGGGACGTTTCACGCAAACAAAAAGGATGAGGGATTTCCTCAATTCAGAGTTAAACGCCCCGCTTACAGCTGGACAGTGGCCAACTGGCCCCATGCCCTTGGCACAATTTCAGAGCAAGTACTTGTACACCATTTTGGCATCAATTCTTGGCTGCGACTCTGATGAGCTGGTACAGCCGTACCAGCTAGCGCTGGCAGAATGTCTCCTATGCGGAGAATCCTACGAACCGGCAGCACAGAGAAGCGGAAAACGTCCCATATTTTTCGACTGGGCAGACTGGCTGGCATACGCCATCCACTCCAGCCTGGTCAAGATTCAGAAGAAGCAGTCCACCGATTTTCGGTTTAGTTCTGTTCTAGCCTGGCTTTGTTTGTACCATTTGCACCCCCGAATGCCGATCCCGAACCTGAAGAAGGTCAACGAGAGGGGAGAGCCACAGCCCGTCTATAACTGGACGGATGACTTATACCGGAAAGGGTCCTACTACAAGTTCAACTTCAACTTTCTGGGATTTGTCATGTTAGTCTTCAGCGAAAGCGAAATTCCCCGTCCCCCGAGAGAAATGACGAGCGCTTTGATAAATCAGAAGCTCGGGGACGTTTTCAGACTGACGCAAGGGATTGTGGTCAGAATCTACGGATTCAAGGGCAAACCCCATTTGCTGCCCTACTGGTGCTCGGAGCATATGTTCGGGATGGAGGTTGCCCGGCAAATGGACTATGTTGAAGAGGAGTTCGGCCTAGGAAAGAAGAGAGGACAGATTTTTCAATACCCTCTTTCCTGGGCAAACGTTGAGATTTTTGAGGTAGGACAGCATGTCTACCTCGAGCAGGAGTTGTCCCGGATTGGCCTGGTTTTGTTGCCGCAGCGCTGGAAGTATGACCCGTATGGAATAAGGGGAAAATTCGCACATCTCTGCCCCCGGGCAGACATAGTCGAAGATAAATGCGACGTGGTCCATGTGGACCTTGACTGGGAAATTGAATTGATGGAAGCTTCTCCTCCCTGGCAGGATTTTTACTGCGAGGAGGCGACATATGACCCCAAGAGAAACCCGGACCACCAGTTCTCATCTCCAGGATTTAGAAAATTCCTATCCAAGATAGCAGGCCTTAATTGGTCTAAAGAAAAGATCACTGAATGCTGGAAGATGAGATGCCGCACGCAGCACGACAAGTCCACGAGAAGAAATCTGGCCGTAGATGACGACTTTTCGGTTCTCTATGACCGAGATCATGACAGTCGGCGGCCGTTCGCATATCAAGGTTACATTCCCCGAGGTCCCTTTGAAGACTATAAAGGAGGGTTTTCCTCCCAACAGTTGTACACTTCGGCAACTACCAGCGTGGGCCCAGCAGACGTCCAGATCGATCTGATGCTGCCCGTGGCTTCCAAGGCGGCGCCTGAGAAGGCGAAAGAACTAGTCAAGGCAACGCCCGAGGCAATCCCTCAGGCACGAAAAGCGCCAGCGCCGTTAGAGGGCAGACCGGTTGCGGCAGACCTTCTGCAAGTCAAACCCCGGTACAAGTTTACCGTGGGAGCATCAGCGCCTGCTGCACCTGCTTCATCTCCTTCCCCTGATCCGACTGTTATTCCAGAAGAGAAGAAACGGAAGAGAGTTGAGAAAATCAGGCGACCTAGCCTGATAGTGCAGCAGCCAGTCGCAGAGCCGCAGCCGCGTCCTGCCGCCGCAGAGACAGTTCCTCTGGGCAGTCCCAAGCCAGCCACCGAAATCAGAAGCACAGACATCCATCCGGCATCGGCTCAGGCGGAGCCCGCAGGTACGTTTGCTGCCCCTGTCTCTTTGGTCTCACCCAGTCCTACTCCCACTCCGTCTCCCGCTCAATCCGAGCAAGTTATGACCGCATCCCCCTCTCCGTCTCCGCGCCCTTCTAGCGGCCCCCATTCTTTTGATCAGTTTGCTCAGAACCCTAACGTTTCTCTTTCTCTGAGCACAACTCCAAACCCTTCGCCTGAAGTTAGTGCTGAGGCCGCCCATTCACCGTCACATCCACCGTCTCAGCCGCTTCAAACCCTCACAGTATCAGCCGCTCCCATCTCCATTTCCCGGTCACCCCCACAAGCGGCCGATTCTTCCAAGGTCTGTCCGGTTCCTCCTGATCCCATTCCCGCAGGAGAGACGTCTCAGCAGAACCCTAGGGTGGGGGGAACCAGATTTCATGGACGACCTCCAGAATACAGACGACTTGCCCCTGGCAACGAGAGCTGTAGAGTATTCTGTCTCTTTCCTCCAGAACCTGAAACGGAGGAGACCTGAAGAGATAGCCGCCTCGGTAAAACACGCAAAGTACAATTTCGAGAGGAGAGTGATTACAACGGAAAAAATAATCCCAAAAGTGAAGAAGCCTCTTCGGGAAATGACCAGGGCGGACTACGAGCTCCAGACAAAGGAGAAGAGCTTTGACGACATCAACAAGCAATATCAGATTCAGTCGATTATGCGCAAAGGCGACAGTCTCTTTGTCAAAAGTTTGGAGGAGCAGGAAGAACTTTTCGGGTTGCAGGATAAAACAAGGCAGCTTGAAGAGGACCTGTCTAGGTCCACTGAGCAGCTGGAAGCGGCGCGGCAAGAAATAGATGAATTAAAAGCCCAGCTGGCCGCTTCTCAGCAACAAGCCGCAACCGAAAAGCAAGCAGCCTCGGAGCAGATTTCTCAGCTCCAAGAGTCTTTGAAGCGAGCGCGATCGCAACTTGCGGAGAGAGCATCTCAAGCGACGGTCTTTTCAAAGACAAAGGTTAAGGAGATGCGGGCTGGTTTGTTGCGGGAATGCAAGCCCCACACCTATAAGGCGATGGCAGTTCTGGATTTCGCATCCAGAATTCAAGAAGTTTCTGCCCAGGGAAAGCCTGTGGTAGAGGAGGCCGAACGTCAGGCGAAGCAGTGGCTGGACCTGGTGGTTAATCTTCAGGAGCGCGAGCGCAGCGGCCTCCAATTTTCTCCCGTGTCCTCATTGGCTGCAGAATGGGCAGGTGCAAGGGTGACCTTGCACAAATATTTCAAAAAAGTTGAAGAGGTGAGAGTTGCCAGACGAATGTTAGATGCATTCGGACATGAAAGAGATATCTGTTTGGCTCCCTTTCGCGCTCTTTCAGAACTAGGGTGCCCAGGTTTTGTTGAAAATGGCGAGCTTCTCACCCTATATCGGGTGAAAAGGAATTGGCAGATCCTTTGAAGCGGATACTGACTGAAATTGATAGCTGGGTGAGCCAATTCAAGACTATCGAGTCACTCGAGATGGTGTCCAAATATTGCAAGATCAGCTCCTACTTCCAGGAGTTAGAAAAAAGATACCTCACCATCGACCTGCACGTGGTCGCTGCTTTCCACGCAGCATTAGAAGATGCAGCTGACCGCCGGCCATTTGAAGCAGAAGCCTGGCGTCAAGCCCAGGCGGCATATGCTCGCATTTGCGAAGCAGAAGCAGGAGATGGAGAGCTTTTGAAAGGTAATTCTGAGGGGGCAACTGACAAAGATGAATCTGAAGAACAGTTGCCGCAACGCGAACAGCTAGAGCAGCAAAAGGCAGGGGAGGCAAGTTCCTCTGCACCCAAAGGATGAAGGCATGGATTCTTTGCGCCGAGGCGAGCTCGACACCCCGCGAGCCGCCAGAAATGTCACATTTTGCACGGGGTGCAATGTCTTCGATATTGTAACAGTGCTTGCTCTTCTTTTTCCCCTCTTCCTCTATTTTCCTCCCTTCTTCTCTCCCTTTCCTTTTCTTTCCCGCATTCTCTTCCTTCCCCCCTTTTCCCGGAGTCCCCCAGTTGGTTTTTTAACTTTCCAGAGAAGTTACCGAAAAGTGGCTAAGTGTGGGTGCGAAGTGCGCACTTCGCCCAGTGCGGGTGCGAAGTGCGCACTTCGCCCAGTTTTGGTGCGAAGTGCGCACTTCGCCCCTCTTCTGGGCGCACCTTGCAACTGGCAGGCTGACAAAAGAAAGATCAAGTGCTGGAGCAAGTCCGTACGGCGGCAGATACCAGTTTTCGCCTGTGCGCCGTCCGACTTCACAGCGAGGACGGAAGTGCGCCCTTGACGAGTGCGCGATGGGGAACAAACTCGAGAATTTCACCAAGGCATGAAGGCCTTCCCGACTGCACTATATTCTGCCCACGCAACCCGAGACGCTCTGATCCCAAGCGAAGTTGGATAACCTGCCTTTCAAGGCAGACACGTGTCAAACAGCATCATCCATCATCTGACAAGTGTCCAGCTTCGGGATTTGAGCCGAGACGTGCCGAGCAAAAGGACGAGCATGGGCTACACTGCCTGTGCCAGTAGCCTCATTTAAAGCTGATCTGAGGTTCTACCTGCTCCAGCTACCCGCATCACTGCCAGAGAGAAGTTCTGCCCAACACACCGCCACGTAGCTGTCCAGCTTCCAGGAAGACCATGCTGCGGGTACAGTCCGGTCCGACAAAAGGTCAGCATTTGCAGCTCTTTCGCCGCTTTTGTCAGCTTATGTTTGACTGGGACCTTGTGCCCATTAATGTAACGGGAGGGACTCGGGCTATAAAAGCCCACCATGAATTCATTGTAAAGGGTGGATGGGGAATGTCTGTTAGGGAACCAATGTAACCGTGCTTCTGCTTATAAATATAATTTGTATGCCTGGTTTTGTTCTGCTGCTTCTGTTTTTTATGCTGCCTTTCTTTATATTCATGCCTTAGGCTAACCTGTCACGGCTCGTTGATTCATTTCAGCATTTGGTGAGCAGGTGCCTCTAGCATTGCTTGTTTAAAGCACCCTCTGTACTTCATTAATTAAAAGGATACATAGAATGGATGTAGTAGCAGTTTCATCAGTTGTGTGTTAAGTTGCTTGGTCCGTATCTGGTGATTGGTGCGTCTGCCGTCTTGTTAGTTCCTTGTAGGGAATTTCGTTAGGGAGCCATTGAAGGCTGTGCGGTTAAATTCTCTACACGACACATATACACGGCTCGATATCTCTATGATTGCTTTCTACCCATGCTAGTGTCCGTAGGTGGTGATTGACGTGTTGCCGTACTGTTAGTTCCTTGTAGGGAATGTCTGTTAGGGAGCCGTTGTAGCCGTGCGTACATTGCTTGGGTATCGGAAGTATACGTTAGATTTTGCAGTTCTCAGTCGTGCTTTATATTTGTAATGCAGTAAGTATTGGTGATTGCTGGTTGCCGTACTGTTAGTTCCCCCCCACCAACCTCCAAGTATATTTGTATATTCTTTCTGTACATTTATATCTTTCCTGTACTCTTAGCTTAAATCAGAAAACCCCCCAAAAGGAGCCGGCCTTCTCCGGAGATTGGCTCGGAAGGCATCTCTTCCTTCCGGCCTTTCATGCTGGTGGGCGAATCTGGGCGCATTAACCCAAAATCCTTTCCTCATGGCAGATTCGTAACCAACAAGACTCACCAAGTCTCGTTTGAGGCTTCCTGTGATGCTCTTTTGGTGGTTACTTTCTTCTCCAATTCTTGGAGTATTGAGCTGATTTTGTGGCTTCCTCAGGCCACTCAAAGTTGCAAATCGCTATGCACTAATAGTGTCTTTAGACACTTTGACAAATTCTGTTTTTTTGCCCTTTTCACGAACACAAACAATAATCTTTTTGAGAGCAATATAATAGTGCAAATGAATATAATAATATTTTACTTCTACTGCACTAAAAATTTCACCTTATTACTCCAATCAACTCTAAAAAATAATGCACTTAATCAATTTACTGCAACTAATCAAGAATAATCTGAAATGAATCTTCAAGAATTATTCTGTAATTTCTTTATAAGCAAGGTAATAGGAGCTAGTCTTCTTTTTCTTTCCAAAGAAGATGATAGGTATTTGATAGATAGTTTGAAGTTCTGAAATCTAATCAACTCCTAAAGTGCAAATGAACCTTAAAGAATCCTTTCTTTTTGCACTTTTGAAGACTCTTAATTCAACTCTCCTTTTTGCAACTTAAATCCAATTAAGGTGCTTAAACAAATCTGATAAGTAATCCACTTAATGAATCTACTTGCACCAATAGTTGCTTACCTTTTTCTGAAAGCCCTTTTCATCACTTCTGTAGAGGATGTAGATCTTGGTGTCTAAGATCACCAAGTTGCTGCCTTGAGTAATATCTTGCAGCTCTCTGTAGGCTGCCTTGAACAACTTCGTCTTCACCAAAAGATGGTCTCCAACTCTCTTTCACGAGCCTAGGATTTTGGTGGCTTGTTCTCCTCTTGTAGTCTCCTCCTTTTGCTGTAGATTTGAAGAGATCTTTGATTTTGAAGTGGTACCTTCTTGCTGTGAGAGGCAATCTCCAAATATCTTGGATTTGGTAGGCTACTTTTGTCTGAATCTTCCTTCAAGCTTCTTGTTGAATTCTGACTTCAAACAGGATCTTCTTCTCAAGATTATGAATGTCTTGAGGTCTTCTGAGATTTGGCCCTCCTTGCCAAATTCTTCCTCTTAGGCTTGTTGTCGGATGGCGACAATTGTCCCAAATCTTCACTATCTCCAATAGCGAATTTCTCCAATGAGTTCTCCTTGGAACTCCTTTGATGATTTCTTCAGCAAGGCTGTCCAAGCCTTTTACTGGATGCTCGTAGAGGCCTCTCCAAGGCCTTTGATCTTGCAGCTTCTTCTGGTCTTCCTTGAGACCTTATCTTCAACCTTTTGCTTCTAGAAGTGTTGGTGGCGAGATCTTCTCCTGGATCTCTAATTCTACTGCCTTTGTATTCGAGCAGGACTCTCCTAGTCCTTCTTCATAAATGAGATCTTCTCCTGATATCTTTTGCTTCAGGTGCTGGATTGATTCTGAAGAAGATACTCTTCCTATCCTTTTTGTAGGAATCTTTCCCAACTCACTAAATCTCTCCGTTCTTGCAACAAAGTATTAGTATTAAAATCTGCTCCTGAATTAAATACTCTCTTCTGGAGTCTTCTTCAAGATCAAGGCTTCTGTGACCTTTTTCAGTATCAAGGCTTCTATGGCCTTTTTCAGTATCAAGGCTTTTGTGGCCTTTTCTTCTAGATCAAGGCTTCTATGGCCTTTTCTTTTGGATCAAGGCTTCTATGGCCTTTTTTTTTTTTAAAGGCTTCTGTGGCCTTTTCTTTTTGTGAAGTTTCCAATCTAGCAATGGAGATCTCCTGTCTCCCAACTTCACCACAATTCTTCCCCAGAAGTCTCTTCTGTAGTATTCTTCTCTTGCAACAACTAATCTCTGCACTTTGAAGGCACTGCGACCTTCGGGCAACGAAGTTGAAATATCCTAGCTTTCTATTGTAGGAGGTGTCTGTTGACAGGCATATTGAGATATCCTTAATTGCAGAACCAGTTTTGATATTATGTGTTTTATTCTAAATGCACGCAAAGTGTTTGACGAAACGCCTGTGCATATATTTTAATGTTGTAAGTGCAATTTAATATTGTCCGTGAAGAATAAAGTCATGTAAAGTCATATTAAATCATGTAAGTCGGCTAAATAAGCTATTTCGTCCTGTAGTGCAAATGAAATGTAAATGCAAAGCAAATGCACATAAAATGTAATTTGAGGGTAGTTGCAAGGTAGTTGGAGAAAGTAACTACTTGGTGGGTGTATAAATAAACCCCTTCTCATTCATTAGAGTTGGGGGGAAGATTGGTACGTGAGTAGATTGAAGTCTATGGGCAGAATGCAGTCTAGCATGATGTACAACCATGAGGGATGTTCAGCCTAGGGTTGAATGGTGGATACCTAGAGGAGATATTGCAGGGCATTCATGCAGATTGATGGCAAAGTGCAGTCCAGTCCTGTGTACAGCCATGGTTATGCTGACTGTAGGTTGTATTGTTGAAACTGTAATGCTGTATCATCCATGCCATTATTAATATAAAACTGCTGTAATTTCTGTTATCTGCCATTGTTGTTATTACTGCTGTTATTAATGCTGTTGCAGAATTTCTGTGCATTATTATTGCTATACTACAATGTTGGCAGATCTGTAATTTATTACGTGGAAAGGGAACTGTTGGAAATATGTAAAATCCCTTTCTACAGTGTCCCAATCATCTGAGAATTAATTCCCTACAATAAAAGAAACTAAAGGGTAAATTGCTCCAGATCTCTCAGATGAGCTTCACTAGTTGATTCATCAAACTAGTGGATCAAATGCTGAGTCCTAGTCTTCACGAGTTTTCCCTTTGAAACTCTGTGGAAAGACTAGCCATATGCAATCTCAGTATTCCAGAAACTGAGATTTCTTCAGTTCTTACTTGTGGCTCTCCTTAATTCTACCACCTAGACTCTTCTGAGAATTTTTGACAGTGACTGGTCCAATGGCTCGTCAGGTTGACAAAAACTTAGGGTCAATGATAATGGTGGTTTTCCTATTGACCTACAATGACTGTTAGCTTTTGATGCAACATGTAATGGGAGATAGCAATCCAAAGATCCAGAATAATATGAAATAAAGTAAATATGCGAGATGACTGAAAATATACTATAAATAGAAATGATGGAGATGTTTACAAAAGTAGCTATGGAGGAAATGAACACTCCATGAATAAAGCTACTGCTCAAGAATGGGCATTGAGCATATCACACTCCATCACATTACATCACAATGCTACATAACACCACACTATTCTACACTACTTTCTACTGCTTGTATCTTGCTCTATGTCTATGGCCCTTTATATAGGAAATAGGTTCCTTGGCCAACACTCTACCTAGTTGTGCAAGGGACAACTTGCACATATACAGCTTGCACTTTGACACTTGTGCATTTATTACATTGCATGAAGTAACTAGATAACCTCCCCCAAAAGTAATCTAATGTCCTAAGTATGTACCAAGAAAGGTACATTTACATGATCCAAATGATGTAATATAATCTATTTCTAACAACTTTCTACAATTAGTTGTATTATCAACATGTCCAACATGATGAACATGATCAACATGACCAACATGATGGGCAATGCCCATCGCCACCTTTGTTGGGGGTCAAGGGTTGGGGGCAACACCCCAAAACCTCAACAACGAAACCATTGAAGCCCTCACCGTCCAAACTAAAATTTTCTCTTTGTTTGCATTTTGGTAGCCTTCACTTGGCCCACTCAACGAGCTGCCCCTCAACTGCAAATAACTTTTCTCTAGCTCGAGGTGACTTCTTCATGGCTTTGACAGCTCTACCTTAGCCTCTGACAGACATCCTTTGGTCTTAGATGACTAACTTCCTAGACTAGACGACCCACCTCTTGAGTTAGACGACCCTAGGCTAGACGACCTACTTTCTGCTTTAGACGGTTCGACTCTAGATGACCTGCTTCCGAACGATCTTGCCTTAGCCTCTGACAGACATCCCTCAATCTCAAACGAATCACTTCTTAGCTTGGACGACCCGCCTCCTGAGTCAGACAACCAATGTTTTGCAACAACTTGCTTCTGGACAATCCTGCCTTATACGGCCCAAGTCTAAACGGTCCTACTTTGGATAGTTTGGCTCCTCTGCAATTAGATGACCCGTACGGACTTCCATACAATCTTCTTATCCTGTCAGACGATCCTCCAGACAGTCCATACCACGTGCTCTTCCAATCAGACGAATTCTTCCTTGCCTCAAACTTTGTGCCGCTTCATCCTCTTCCCTGGATGGCTCCACATGATCTCTAGACAACTCAACATCATATTCCTCCCAAAATTCTATTTCCGATGGCCCTACATGACTACTAGACATTTGTGATCTATCTTTGGATAGCTCGGGGTGTTCGTTTGATAGCCTAGGGGTAGTCTAAGGCTTAAATGGCTTCCTCAGACGACCTAGTGAAGGTCCAAAGGGCCTTCTCCTTGGGACAAATGGTCCAAGGGTTGCCTAGGGACCTATTGTCCCCGCTAGATGGCTAGGGTCCCAACTCAAACGCCTAGGCTTAGACAACCTAAGATTTAATAATTGAAGCATGGGTCAACCTAAGATTTAATAATTGAAGCTTGGGTCCAAAAGACCCAACTCTAGACCGCCAGACGACCCTAACAGATGGCTAGATGACGAACAATATCTCTCTTCATCTATATCATTCACTCCGTCTGCATCACTCACTTCTTCGTCTACATCACTCACTTCATCGTCTACATCAACCACTTGTGCAACTTCAACTATTTGCTCTATCTCTGCCTCTTTGATTGTAATCAAGTTCACCTCCTCAATTGCAATCAAGTTTATCAAGTTCACCTCCATTGCTTCCTAGTGAGGGCTGTGACTCTTATCTAACGTTTTGAACTCTCTACGCACCCTTGGTTCATCTTGACTTGTAGCACTTTGACATTCATGTGTGAAGTGCCCCCACAAATGGCATCGCCAACATTGTACAATGGGTCTGCCCTCAATATCATACTCAATTTTGTGTCTTCTAGTTCTCTGGCGGTTGTCACAGATTGCATCACCAGTGGCATCCCCCCTTGGTACAATCTCCCTTTGTGCTGCATATTCTTGTAGCAATGATCTTGCACTCTCTAAATCACTCATCCTTGAAGTCGTCGTTCTTCTCTTCAGAGTCACTTCCTTCACTAACTTCTCAACCCCAACACTTAGACGATGAACTACTCTCAATCTCAAAGTCATAACTCTCACTGTCAGAGTCACTCTCGAGTCTCAACATTAGAGCTACTTTCATCTTCAAGGTCACTCTCGTTTGCATTAACATAACCCCAACACTTTAATGATGTCTTTGCATCACTTTCCAAGTTCAAGGCTTGCTCCAAGGCCTCTTGATATGATGTCAAAGGGACCATCTTGATCTTCGTCCAGTATGTAGAAAGAAGTGTAAAAACCACCAAAAACCAACCCAAGAGAGAGATATAATGTTTTTTAATCAAGGTTCACAAAATGGAATCCCAATATATTTTTAGCATTATCAAGGCTTCACCACATTTGAGTTCTATGTCGTTGCAGATGATACTCAGTGGACAAGAGTGGCCAACATCCCGTATTTTTTGGGATTCATCTTACTAAACCTCCTCAGGATGTCAAAGTGGTCCCCCCACCTTTCCTATACCCTCATCGATATAGGACAATTTGACCACAACATAGGGATTATCCTTTAAGGCCCATAACACTTAAAGGAGGACGCCTATTCACTAACCTTAATCTAAGTCCATTTAGGTAGGTTAATAAGGCGTAAAGCCTTGGTGCTTAGTTACCACACCTCCACGGGCTAACTAAGGTCATTACCACTCAATTGGCAATGTACATGATCACCCGAACCTGCACGTTCAAGGAACCACCATTGCTGTCTTGTGAATGATTTCCATAACTTCCTAAATATGGAACACCCAATCCTCAATGTTCAAGGTGTATCATTTCACAAGAAATTTGGCTATTGCATCCATGCAACTCCTTCCAGATTCGTGAATTCCTAGCTATTGCATTCTCGCAACTCCTTCTAGGAACCACATTCACCTGGTTATTGCATCAATGCAACTCCTTCTAGGATTGGGCTATTTCAAAGACTTAGGTCCTAAAAGAAGAATTCTAAATCCAACCCAAGAACTCTTCCCTAACCCATGATAGCATTCAAGCGTTAAAAGCAATCCTTTCTCTATAGATATAAATGCTTCAACATAATATTAAATTTTAACTTAATCTAGCATGAGCTTCAACATAATGCCATCACTATAAAGCAACATAACATCATAATTATATTGGTTCAAGAATTAAAGCATAACTATGTAAAAGAAGCATTCCTCTCAAATTCACAATGCTCACATCATCATAAAAATGCATACATAAAAATTTTCCATAAAAAGATCCTCAAAGCTTTATTTTTTTGCAACAAAGGAAACATTGGCAAGACAAGTTTTCAGACCAAACATCCTTTGCATAATCTTAGTAAATCAACAATTCTCCTTCTTACAAAAGTTGTCATATTCTTAAAATAATTTTGGAAGTTAAACTAAGATACCCAAAGCAACTTCTCATTTACATAACAACATTTCAATCCAAGATACATCAGAGCCATTCCGCCTAAGTGTTTTCTGCACCATCTCCCTTTCATGGTCATCTTCACTAATGGAATTTTCACGTGAACTTGAAGAACACTTAGGGATCAGGACAACTCTTTATGCATTGCAATTTAACATGCTCTAACTAAGATGCAAGCAACCATGCATACAAAACATATCAAAGCAACAAGGAGAGAATCCCATTCTTCTCTCTATAATGGCCCCTTTACCTACTCAAGTCTCAAGAGACCACTATAGTTTTAAAGCATACTCCACACAAGAATAAGCATACAACTTAAGATAGCAAGGAGAGAATCCCATACTTCTCTCTATAATGGCCCCCTTACCTACTCAAGTCTCAGGAGACCACTATAGTTCCAAATCCAAAGTTAACATTCATAAATAAGTACTTATTTTTTTAATCTTATTTAACTATCATCCAACAAAAAGTACAAAAGCACTAGATATTTCACCAACCAAAGGTTTAATAAATTCTTTAACATACACACTTAAAACTATTCATAGGATTCCAAAATAAACCTTATAAAACAACTACTTATCTTCCCCAATCATAACCCAAGCTCTTAATAATTTCCAATAAAGATAATGCAAGCTATGACACCCCTTTACTTTCTATTAACCATTATTCTTATCACAATAATGAATCCAATAGAACATTATATCTACAATATTTTCCTTTAAATAAAATAATACTTCCAATAAAGGACATTAAAAACTAAAGCATTTGAAATATTTAATATTTTCCTAGCACAGTAATGATTTCAGAAGAGCATTGCATCTATAACATTTCAATTAATACAAATAAGAAACCAAAGAACATTGGATACAATCTACTCAAACGCACAAGCAATAGACCTCGGGTGAAGTAAAAATCTTCTCTGCAAAGGCGCTTAACCAAGAGCTCACTACCAAACACAGGGCCACTAGCATGCGCCACACAACAACCTTAAAACAAAAAGCTCAAACCCCATGCATTCAAAAGAAAGGAAAACAAAAAATGACATCCACTTAAAGCTACACAATGCGATATGAACAACAACAGTGCCCCCACTATACAGGAGGATAATAAAGTCACTTACGACTCCTTAACGCTACATGAACCTGTTGGCATTTTTGCCACATTAATTTTTTTTTACAAAATTTTATCTAAGTATGGAGCTTCAAAGTGGCAAAGAGCATGCAAAGGTGTTGGCATTTTCACGGGCCCTAAACGGGGATGATAAAGTGGACGAATTGATCTTTTGATGTCTCATTATTGTAGATCTTTTCGCAAGCTTTTCGGCGATATATTACAATAGGTAATCGGGTCAGCGGATCAAAAGTTATGACCCCGGGAAGTAGAGCCAGCTAAAGCCCGCTTCGGACTTGAAAAATTAGCTAAGGCATGAGGGGCACTTCGCTCAGAGTGCTGCCGAAGTTGCACTTCGGCCAAAGTTTCCAGCGAACCATCTCCAAGAGAAGCACAACGAAGCACGCACTTCGGGCGTCTAGACAGCCGAACTGTCACTTCGGGGCCCATTTTGGCGAACTTCCACTTACAAGCGGAGAAAAGCTCCAAGGCAAATGGTCTACTTCGGGCAAACTCCCTGTCAAACTGCCACTTCGGGCCTCAACATCAGTGAAGCATCCATTCCCGGCAAAGTAGCAAGGCAAAAAGATTCTTCTGCTTCGCTCTCCAAGCCAGCAATCTTCCACTTCAGCTAAATTCCTCGACGAAGCTGCACTTCGGGTGCAATTCTGGCGAACCTCCCTCCCAGGCAAAAAACTCCACTTCAGCCCCAAAGCTCGTGTCGGCCAGCGAAGTTCAAGTCGGCTAGCGAAGCTTCAAGTCGGCCAAAATCCTCCATGTCGGCCGTGAAGCTCAATGTCGGCCAAAATTGCCTAAGTCGGCCGCGAAGCTTAACTTCGGCCTCGAAGCTCCATGTCGGCCCCGAAGCTCATGTCGACCAAAAGGTTAAATGTCGGCCAAAGTGTTAACTTCGGCCCCGGAGCGCAATGTCGGCCAGTGAAGCTCCATGTCGGCCCCGAAGTTCACGTCGGCCAGGACCGAATTCCAACGTCGGCCAGAATTCCAATGTCGGCCAGAATTCCAACGTCGGCCGAAATCTCAACGTCGGCCAAAACCCTTTATGTCGGCCAGAAATGCTCAAATTCGTCCGAATCACCTGCGAACCTCAGCTCCGGGGGCGGACTGCAGCGAACTTCGGTTTTAGCATGCTCCCAAAAAACACTAAAGCAGGTTTACCTCCAAGTTCGGCCCCCACTCCTGCCAAACCCTAGTTTCGGGCCATTTGTTCAACGAACTTCATCCTTGGACCCAGTTCGGGCGAACTCCAGCAAAGGCATATTTTAGACGTTGAGACAGCAACAGAAAGAGGGCAGAAAGGGACAACTTCGTTCAAAGAAGGGTTAACAGGCAGCTTCGCCGAAGAAAATAGGCAGAAAGCTCACTTTGAGCTTGGTAAAATTTCTAAGGCAGAGGGGGAGCTTCGGCCAAAGCTTCTCCGAAGTATCACTTCGGCCCCCTTCTTCAGCGAAGCACCCATTTTCCAGCGAAGCAGCAAAACAGGGAGTTGGGTCGCCTCATTCCCTACAGCAAAGTTGGCCACTTCGGCTAGAATTAAATTAAATGCCCGCTTCGGCCAGTTTTTCTAGCGAAGCTGTTTCCAGGGCTAGATTTCAGCGAACCACCCTCTCATGAGGCCATTTTGACTTAGGGGATTTTGTCCATCCTCCTGACCTCCACTTCGGCCCGATTGCATTGCGAGGCTGCTACTTCGGGTGCAAATTCAGCGAAGCTCCCCCAAGGTCGCTCCTGACAACGACACTACTCCCAAGGGGCACACATTCCAAGGCCGGGTATTTATCCAAGGCATTTGTGCAGCACATAAATGCAGTTTTTTCGCCTCGAAAGACCCGGTATCTAGTTATAGTAATAGGATGGGAAATCTCAATTGCAGAAGGTGACCAACACAATTTTTGGAGCCGCCTGAGCGTCCTAACCAAAGCAGGTCTGCAGTTCATAAATGCGAATTTCCCCGCTTAACGCGGCCCTGTATCTAGTTCTGGTAATTGGATAAGAGGGTTCGATTGAGAAAAGTAGGATAGCATCATTACCAGATCTGCCCTAGCATTTTTGTAAACCGGGATCATTAATGGCTCAGAGGGCTGGGTCCTCTATAAAAACCCACGTATTGTAATGAAAAAAGGGGGGGAACATATTGCTTAAGAAGCTGCTGTAATTAAACATTCTGCTATCAACACTGGAGATCTCTTGGCTCTGAATCTGTGTCTCTTTTTATGCTGCCTGCGGCAAGTATTTCTGTTTTCATTTATTCTTCTAAATGCTGTAATTTTGCTATCTGGATTTTAGCATAAGTAGATAAATGTATCTGGAATTCTGTTAGAGGATACATAGAGAGACATTTGCAGTTTCAATTTCTGTTACATCTTCTATGTTGAATGCTGCTGGTTTATTTACAGTCAAGTTATTGTGCTGCTTGTTCTTGCCCATTGAAATATCCAGTTATTTCTGTTTCTTTCTGCACTTTTTATCTCTTTCTTGTACCCTGGACTCTTTTAATTTCTTTCCTGCACTCTTATCTCAAAACCCTCGAAGTAGTTTAGCAAAGGAGCCGGCCTTTCTCCGGAGATTGGCACGGAGGGCATCTCTTCCCTCCGGCCTTTCAATGTTGGTCTAGGTCTAGGGCGCGTTTACGTACAAAATCCTTTCCTGTGGCAGATTTGTGACCAACAAAACCAACTCAGGGGCCGCACTAAACCCTGGTAGGAATTAACAAAGCAGGAAGGGAGAAAAAAAATGAATGCAAAAATAAATCAATACAGCACTCAAGGTGATCGATGATCTCCCAACGACGAAACTAACAACACTTGACGTCCAGGAAAACACACCAATCTGCACAACCTCGCAATCCAAAGCCTTGATTAGGAGAAAACAAACACACTTGCACTATAGGCAAAGATAACAAGGGTGGATCGCAACTCAAGGATTGATTGACATAGCGCAGTCTAAGACTGCTCACGAAACAAACAACCGGTGCAACTACAACACCCACCAAGCGACTCGACTCGAATGACAGAAGAACCATCCAAACAAGCAAGCAAACAAAAGAGCATACGTACATTTGACCAACAAAAGAGCTTAGCAGCATAAAAGATAAGTAACAAATTGCTTACAACCCAGGTAGAAACCAGGCCTACCTCTTAGTGCGAAGCTTCCGAAACCGAACCTTGCACCCTCCAAGTTCCTTGTTTTCCTTCTCTTGCTAGCCACCCTCAAAACCACCCATCAAGCCTCTCAAATTGCAATCCAAATTCTTGTAACAGGTGGGAGTCTCTTCCCATTCCTTCTTGGATTCAGTGGCCACCATTGCCATCATGCTCCAGCTTGATGGGTAATGTTTCAGAGAGTGCTGTGAAGACTCATTGAGGTCAAGCTAGGAAGTTATGGATATGCAACTTAATGAAGCCATAATAAATTCCTCATGCAAATATTATTATTAATTTTCCAACCTTAGGAACCCTTGGATTAATTTATCCTTTATCACCTTTTCTATAATTATTAAGCATGGCTATAAAAGCAAACCAAATAATTAATTACAATAATTAATCCAAGATAGAATTGCTCTTAACATTGTGGAAGGACCGATTACTTGCTAATTAATACCATATGTCAATATGAATTATCGACATTGGTATTAATATTAAGCATTAATGATATTACCCCTATTAATACCTTTTATTGACCAACCACTTAATCCAAAATCTCCAACACAATCAAGACAAGGATTTACCATTCAAAATTGTACAATGTTGCTTTACCTTTAAGTAGATGGCTTTTTAAGATAACTAAAATGTTATCCCCATCATATTAAAGATGACTCCTTCGCTAAAGCGATCTCCTAGCCCAACGTTGTATTTATCAAATCAAGCACAAATGCAATGCATCTATATGAAGGTAAATCTTTACCTTAGAGCTATTGATGAACAAGTCATCACCATCATTTCCCAAAATATCTCTCAACTCAGGTGGTTCACCCATATATATATATATATATATATATATATATGTATATATCCACCGGTGAGAGTATTTGGTCCTGCACCCACAAATACATCAACAATACCATATTCCTAGAATAGAAAAAGTGCAATTACTCAATCTTATTGACATTGTAAAATAAAGCTATGCATTAGACATCCACACCAATACATAATTCATTGTCAATAATGAGTCCTGCCAAGGAGGGTTGTTACAAGAAGTCCCTCCACAAACCACCTCTTCTTCAATGCATCTGATGGATCTTCCTCTAGATGGGTAAACAACCCACTCAACCTCTAGTTGTATGAACAAATAGGCTCTTTCTCACCTTGTTCCATTCTATAAATTTTAGCAATGACCTCATTGTCATTGTGGAACAACCGAAATTCCTTCACGAATGCTTCATGCAACTCATCCCACGTCTGGTACTTGCCCTTTGGCAATCTCATGTACCAGTCCATTACGATTCCATGAAATGGTGCAAGGAATAACCTCCTCCAATCTGCATCATTATTCTGCCCATTCACTTTTCACGTTGAGGCAAATTTTCCAATGCCTGATAGGGTCTCCTGTTTCCCCTCCATGAAACATTGGACACTTACACAATATGCCAAAATTGGTCTTTGTTTTGATAGGTTGACTTGACATTGGTAGTGGTTGTTCACATGGCTCTCCTTCATGCACATCATCAAGCACACCACATCGCAATTGCTCTTGTCCCGGATTCCTATCCCGCACACAATGAAACGTGGCAACCTGCAATTGCTCTGATGTCGGATTCACATTCCACTCACTATCGAACACACCAACTTGTAGTTGCCCTAGTGGCGGACTCCCATCTCATGCACTATCGGACACACCATCTTGCATTTGCATTGATGTTGTACTCTCGTCCCGCTCACCATCAGGCACATCAACTTGCAATTGCTCCAGCACAATACATTCTTTGTCGCCATGCAATTCCTCACCATCACGTAACTGGCTATTGCATGATTCTCCGCTGCTATTAGGCAATTCTTCATCATTAGCACGTAATTCACCACCGTCGACATGCAAATATCCTCCATCATCATGCAACTTTCCATGCAAAAAACCTTGTGCATCTCCTCTGTGCATGCCCGTTTGCATGTTTGGTTGTGCATCAACTTGCATGTTTGCTTCATGCATTGGCCCTTTGTTAGCGTCAACAAATAAGTCAGCATCTACATTTGCTTTATTGGCTACATTTTAGTCATTCCATTGTTGTCGTTGGGCACCTTCTTGAGTAATTTTCTTGTCACAACTCCATGTCACCAGGCTTGAGCCAACTTTGATGTTAGGACCCCATCCTAACATTATTTTTGTATTTCTCATTTGAGTATTTAATGACCCACTTCCAATGTGGGTACCCCCTTATAATGTTATTTTGTAATACTTTTGTAATGGTATGTGGCAAGTAAGGCGCCTAGACAAGTGGGACCATTTCATGTAACCGTTATCAAGAATGTAACCGATGTTGGTAGAAGATTCTAGCTCGAGTGGCATTTTGCATGTAAGCCAACTCTTGAGCTTAGGGTTAGGGTTGCATGAAGGTTTTCTTTAAAAGACATGGAGCCATGTACGAATGTATCTTTTTGCAAGTTAATGAAATATTGAAAGTTGCCCCCTTGAAGAGGCCCGTGATACTGAGTTATTTTGTGAGATTGTTCCAATCTTGCATAGTGTTGTTTTGTTATTTGATGAATTTCTGTCTATTTACAGTATTTTGTGTGAGCGAGTTTATTTTAATAGTAGGTTCCTAACATTTGAATCGGCAACAACACCAAAAATGTAGAAATGGATGACCCAACTTTGAATAGGCAATGATGCTAGAATATAGAAATGGATGACCCAACTTCGAATAGGCAATAGTACCAAAATGTAGAAATGGATGACCCAACTTTGAATAGGCAACAATGCCAAAATGTAGAAATGGAATACAACATATTGCAACACAATTCCATTATCACTTAAATGAACAAAATATACAATGTGAATAACTTACAATTACAATGCATACATTGTGCACACAATGTATATCAGACTGCCTGACATAGCAGTTCAGACGGCCTGGCAAGGCAGTTCAGACGGCCTAGCACAACATCTCAGACTGCCCGGCATAGCAGTTCACATGGCCTACAACAACATATGCACGGCACAAAAGTTTAGATTGCTCAGCACAGCAGTCAAGATGGCCTGCAACAGCATTCAGACACCTTGATATAACACTTCAATACCATGCCAACCTTGATACCCACGTACCATGCCAACATTTCCTTCCATGCCAAAAACATGAATGAATGAGGGAAGGGTCTTATTTATACAACTAAGGAGGTAATTGCATCCTCCAACTTACTAACTACCCAACACCTCATATTTTTCTTAAATTACATTTGACATGCATTTGACTTATATTTACATTTCATTTCATGACTCACTTTATGAATAATGACTTATCCATACATAACTAATACTTCACTTAACATTACACATTGTCACATACAATATTACATCACGACTTTATAACATCAAATATATTAAAACTCTTAATGTGCGCATACTTGACTTCCAATGCACTTATTCAATTTGCCTGCCTAAAGTCATCTGCCTAGACTAGTCTGTTTTCATATTATTTCTAGACTTTCTGTTTTGTGGTATCGTTTCCTTTTTTGCCATATATTCTTCAATATGAAATTGCTCAACCCATATCAATATATCATGTACTTCTGAAATTGTCCTCTGATCAAATTGGAATTTAAGAACAAAGTAAAATTTTTCTCTGCTCTCCTTTTTCTTGCATTCAAAATACAAATATTTCAGTTAGAAAAAGCCATCCTTGTTATTGTTCATCACAACCAAAAAATGAATTAATCAATTTCCTGAAAATATGTATGATTTTATTTGATCTATCAATGGCTTGTAAGTTGTGACAACAGACAATGGTTTCTGTTGCTTCTTCTCAAATCTAGTATTCTGATTTGGGTATCAGGTTGTAGTCGTAATTGGGAACTCATTTAGCGGTAAAGATATTTCTGAAGAGGTAGCAAAAGTTGCTAAAGAAGTACACATATCAGCAAGATCAGTGAATTCTGAAGTCACCATGATGAACTCCATGGATGGTCCTGGCAATATTTTTCTGCATCCTGTGGTAAGAATTTTCTCTAAATAATTCTCATTTGGAATTTGGAATGACCTTTACTCAATGGGATATTTTTCAAGTTGGTGGATTTGAATTTCATGGTATGAAGTTCATGGCAATTGCTTTATAAGCATGAAACAAAATTTTAAAAAGGATAGTAAAAATATAGCATTTCACCTTTATTCACAGATAGAATATTTATCTGAAGATGGCACAGTGAATTTTCAAGATGGTGCCTCAATTGTCACTGATTCTATTCTCCATTGCACGGGGTAGGACATCCTGATCCATCTTTGTAATTTTATGTCGTTGCTTTTACTGTTTTGATTATGATGCTATTGAGTCTACACAAATTTGCATTGTGCTAAACACCTGGATGGTTCATTTTATTCCTTTCTGTTACATGCATCAAACCTGGTTCTGATATTTCCTTCTCTATATAGGTATTCTTATCATTTCCCTTTTCTGGATACAAAGGGAATTGTGACTGTGGATGATAACTGTGTTGGGCCATTGTATGAACATGTTTTCCCACCACTGCTAGCTCCTTCTCTTTCATTTGTGGGTCTACCGTGGATGGTCTGTGAAATATATATTATTCAAATTTCAAACTATGTGCAGTGATCGAAATATGTGTTTTCTTTTTAAGCTTTAAGCCAGATTTCTCTTAACCTCAGTCAAGACGTTTTGTTTGGCTGCAGAACATAGCTTTCCCATTAAGCGAGTTACAGTCCAAGTGGGTAGCACGTACGTTGTCGCGAAAGGCACTACTGCCATCACAACATGACATGATGGAATCTGCCAAAGAGTTTTATGTTCGGAACAAGGATGCTGGTCGACCTAAACATTACACTCATAACATTAGTCATTATTGGGTCAGTGAAATGTTTCTTGCTTTTGCTCGACTTCCTGTTGTCTTGGAATACATGGCCTTTTTCCTTTGTTGAGGAACTTCATAATATATTCTATTAGGTCAGTGTTGCCATATTTTGCACGGGGTGCCATGCCTTTGAATTTTTTGTAAGGATGCTGCTTTCCCTTCCCTCTTTCTTCTCTTCCTTTCTCCACTATCCCCTATCTTTTCTGCCATCAGTTTCATTCTCTCCATTTCCCCCCCCATACTTCTGACTGTTTATCTGAGAGGGCAAAGAGCCCAAAATTTTCTAAGTGTTGCTGTTCGCTCGACTGTGCAGCGCAGTCGGGCCGCGCTTGCCTATCTGTGCGCACTTGGGCAGAATTGTCAGAAACGTGCCCAGGAATTCTCTAAGTGTGGAGCTGCCCAACTTCGCAGCGAAGTCGGGCTGCGCTTCTAGTTTCATGCGCACTTGGGAAGCTGATGTGTGGAGCTGAGCCTAGAAAAATGCTAAGTCTTGAGCCACCCGACTTCGCAGCGAAGTCGGGCTGCGCTCCCAATTTTATGCGCACCTGGGCGACGTCAATGAGAAAGATATCCAGAAAATGGTTAAGTGTTGGGACCACCCGACTTCGCAGCAAATGGTTAAGTGTTGGGACCACCCGACTTCGTAGCGAAGTCGGGCGGCGCCCTCAAGGAGGTGCGCAACCGGGCGATTTGCCATGGTGACTTCAGAAAATCGGCTAAGTGTTGAGCTGCCCAACTTCGCAGCGAAGTCGGGCTGCGCTCACTGACTTGTGCGCACTCGGGCAAAGAACGTTGAAAGCTACCCAGAAAATTTCTAAGGCACGAAGGCCTTCCCAACTACGCTGCTTCCACACTGCGTTGCTTCCACCCTGCGCTGCCCGGTTGCGCTCCAATTTTGGGCGAAGTCGGGCGGGAGAGAAAGTATGAGCTTCAAAGGCAGATTTTTCCCCTTATCAGATCCCGACAGGTGTCCAGCCTCGATATTCGAGTCAAAGACGTGACAGAAGGTGTGCGAGCGTGAATTGAATTATTGTACCGCAACTACCCTCATTCAAGCTGACTCGAAGTTTCATCTACCGCACTGCCACATAGCTGCCAAGTTTTCAGGTGGACCTTGCTGCAAGTACGTTCCATACCCGCAGAGGTCAACATCACCCGCTTTTTGTCTCTTTTGTCAGCTTTGTCAGCTATTGTCGGGTCTGGGATCCTGTGCCCAAAGTTGTAATGGGGGGGAAATTGCGCTATAAATAGCTGCACCATATCATTGTAAAAGGGTGGAAGGGGGATATATTGCTAGGGAACTACTGTAGATGTGCGTTTGCTTCTGAATACGAAATATACTTGGCTCTATTGATTGTCTTTGTCTTGTATGCTGCCTTTACTGAGTATTTCTGCCTCATGTTGCTTATGTTTTTGCTTACTGTTATTCTGCTTTTCTGGATATCGGTACTTGATAGTTAAGTTTTCCTGGAATGCAAAAGTGAAGGATACATAGGATGAATGGTGTTGATAGTTTCTGCAACGTATTTTGTGTTTAATTGCTGTTAGTAGTGGTGATTGGCTGTTACCGTGCTGCTTATCTTCCCCACCCGAAACAATCATATTTATATTTCTTTTTGCATCTCTAATTTCTTTCCTGCACTCTGAACTTAAACCAAATTGAGAAAACATAGGAAGCCAGTCTCCTCCGGAGATTGGCGCGGAAGGCATTCCTTCCTTCCGGCCTTTCAATCTGCTGGGCGAATCTAAGGCTCATTACACTATATCCTATCCTAGTGGTATATTCGTAACCAATAGTTTCTTTGGCACGCTCGGTGGGACACGGGAGTTTCCCACCCCAAAACAGAATCGAAGCATCGGTGTTCGCTTCATTGCTGTCAAATCAGAACACATGGCGACTCTGCAGTACCTGAATATTCTCTGAGTCCGTGAGACTGGTCCAATATCAAAAGTGCCTTCATGCATACAAGAAGGTGGAGAGCAAGGATCCTAGGACAGCAGCCTGATCTCTACGAAATAGACATCAACGCTCCTGGAGAGCGCGTAAGGCTGGCTGACTACCAAGCTCACCAAAACGAACTCAAAGTTGAAGCTGAAATAGAAGAAGCTGAGGTTGAAGAAGCTGAAGTTGGAGAGGCCGAAACTGAAGAACAACCTACAACTTCGGACAACACTGATACTGATTATACTACTGAAGAGGAAGAAGACATGGCTGCCCAACAAAATGATGACGACCTCTTCCCAGCAGTTGATTCCACAGGGCCCTTGGCTCTAGTTGGACAAGAAGTTGTACCTCCTGCTGCCTTGAAATCCATTCCTACGTATGATGGCTCCGGGAAAACAGCATACGAGCACATCCAAGATATTTTGGCCTTGGCTGCACTGCACTCTATCACTAGTGAGTGTTAAGACCCGTTTATTAGCCCTTTCTATGAGAGGGAAGCTCCTTTACTGGTGGATATCTTTGCCCGAAGGAGCTATCACGGGATGGCCCCAGTTAGCGGGCAGGCTAGTGAAGGGATGCAACGAGTCCGTCGATCCCTCCTCATTGCTGCACCAGTTTCAAAGTATTCAATGCCATCCGCAAGAGGAGATATCGGACTTCAACGTGAGGTTTGCGAGGTCCTGGAAAAGAGTACCTCGCGAGCTGCGACCTCTCGCGGGGACAAGCTGCGCACTATTACCTGAGGTCTTTTAATTCAGACATTTGTCTGCTTCTTAAGATAGCTCGGGTCAACACTTTTCCCGCCTTATATGAAGCTGCCCAGAAAGCAGAATTAGACATAATTTCTATAGGCAGACTTCCTCATAGAATGGAGCCTCCCATCTACCCTGATTTCTCTCGGTCACAATATCCACCCGTGTCTGGTGCGACGCCCTCCTCGTCAAATCAGTACCCCCAGCAGCCATGGAATCCAGTGCCAGTTATAAACCCGTATGGTCAGCCCCAGATCCATTATCCTAATCCACCACCTCCGCCTCCACAATATCCTACACTCCTAGCTCCCCCTCAGTACGCGACATATTTTGCACCTCCACCATTAGTCGCAATACCTCCGCCGATCCGGCCGGCGCCTGCTGATAATGATATTCATAATAAGATCCTTCAGGAGGTGCGGGCTCTTGCCTTTGGTTACCATACTATCTCCAACGACATGACCATCATGAAGAAGAAGCAAGCCCAGATGGAGTTTCTTCCGAGGAGACCATATCCTCCCCCTGCGCTGAAAAAATATCAAGCTACTCAAGCGCAAAGGCTCCCGCTGAGGAATGCTGCCAATGATGCTCAAGCAGGCACTTCTGACCATTTTAACTGGTGCTCTACATGCAATGATCCACATGGAGAGGAGGGTTGCATGTTGCATCGGCATTATATTCAGACCCTTGCGGGCAACACCATGGAGGACGAAGCATACATGATCCTTGACAATGAAGGTAACTTTGCAGTCCCAGAAGAAGATCCCGTGTCTCTCTTGACCAAGGAGGGCAAAAGGCCCATTGAGGCCCTCACGGCCCAAATGAAGCCGTTAAAAGTATACGCCAGAAGGGAAAGGACGCGACCTGCTGTGCTAGCACTGGACAAGCCACCTTTACCTCCTACAGCCAAAGAAAAGTTCTCGACGCTCAAGGCTCCCGCGACAAAGGCTCCCGCGGCCCAACCTCTAGCTGAAACAAAAGAACAAGCTCAAGAAAAGCTGAGGTATCCATCGCTAACGAAGAGACAGAGGGTTGAAGCCACTCAACAATACCGAACCAGGTACGAGCCAACGAAAGAGAGAGGGAGCCGACACTTCAACTTACAATATAGTTGATGAGCTCAAGAAGACTTCGGCGAAGATAAGCATGTATGAGGCTCTTCTGCTCCCAAGACAAGTAGACCTGTTGCAGGAATCCTTGAAGAGCGTGAAAGATGGAAAGCCGACGCAGCCTGTTGTGTTAGCTCAGCCCTTGACAGTATCTGCTACTGGGAAAAACAGGCTGCCACCTTTCTATTTGTCTTTGCGAATGGAGGGCCATATAGTACACAATTGCATGGTGAACTCCGGTGCCTCCACTACTGTCATGCCGAGGGCTGTCTGCGAAGAGATTGGTATGGAATACACAAGGAGAAGCCAAGGTGTGCTGCAGCTAGACGACACTCCTGTCAAGACAGTTGGTGTCATCAAATACATCCCAATCCGACTGCATAAAGCGCTCGACATAGTGGTCATCCAAGAGGTCGTGGTGGTTGACTTGGAACCCTACTTCGGCATGTGTCTCTGTAGGGAGTTCACTGCGAAGCTGGGCGGACATCTGTCGTTGGATTATTCACATATGGAAGTGCCTTTTAAAGGAAGGAGATTGAAGATCTATAATGAAAAGCCTTCCACGTTTCTGGTCGAGAAGATACCTGGGGAAGAACAGCAGAACGACATGGTTCATCTGACGACTGAGGAACTGGTAGAGGTAGACTTGGCAGAAGAGACCCTCGAGCTGTTACAAGTGGAGGATGAGTTCTCCTTACTAGACTTCAACGCCATGATTGAGATCGAACAAGGTTGCTACTCTGTCACCCAACCTGAAAGACTTGATCAGTCTACAAAGAAAGATGTTGGGCTTGCCTCAAAAAAGCTATGGAAGCTGTACTTTGATGGCGCCCGATGTAAGAATAGCGCCGGTGCAGGTGTACTGGTTTCGCCATCCAAGATTCAAAAGGACTACACTTATAGGCTGGCCTGGAGTTGCACTAACAATGCGGCGGAGTATGAAGCCTTGTGTTTGGGCTTGAGAAAGGCAGAGAGACTTGGGATAAAGCATTTGTAGATCTTTGGCGACTCAGAGCTAGTGTGCAACCAGATTACCAATAAGTGCGCCTCTAAGAAGCATTACCTCAAGGTGTACCGCAACCGTGTCTGGGATCTGATGGAGTCATTTGACTCTCTGAATGTCAAAGCCATATCTCGTGAAAAGAATATGCATGCTGACATTCTGGCGTTTGTTGGAGCCAGGTACGTCCCGGCTGATGACACTGTCCAGAAGCCGAAGCTGGTTCGTACCATTTACAGGCCTTCTGTGCCGACAAGGACACCCACTGGTAGGTGTTCGACTGTGACGAAGATATCGTCACCTTTTTGATAAATGAAGCTAGTACAATCGAAGGTAGAGACCCTGATGACGAGCAATATGAGGGGTTGATACAATTAAAAAATAATCATGTCCCGAAAGGACTGATTACCCTGGAGAGCCTCTTTGATCAGAACGATAGAGCCATATCCCACAGGATCAAAGTGGACCCCAAGCAGTACATGGACCTGGAACTGGAACCTGGAAAGGTGATTAAGGTCGGGACGGATTGCACTGATGAGGAGTTAGAGCAGATCCGATCTCTATGCGAAGAGTACCCGGATATCGTGGCCTGGTGCTACCAAGACCTGAAGGGGTACGACAGAGAGATGATCCAGCATACTATAGAACTGGAGGATAATGCAAAGCCTTTCCGGCAGAAGTAAAGGACGGTGAACTCGAAAATTGAAGCCATGATGAATGCCGAACTCTTGAAGATGTTGGAGGCAAAAATCATCTACCCCATCAAGCACTCTTCTTGGGTCGCAAATTTGGTCCTTATGAGGAAAAAGAATGGAGACATCTGCCTCTGCGTGGATTTCAGAAAGGCTTCACTGAAGGATCATTATCCGCTCCCCCAAATTGATCAAATCCTCCACGTAGTTGCTGGAGCTCAGAGATTCTCTCTTGGACGGTTTCTCCGGCTATAACCAAATATGGGTGAAAGACGAAGATCAGCACAAGACAGCGTTCACCACCAAATGGGGAACGTTTGCATATCAGCACATGCCCTTCGGTCTTTCTAACGCCGGGGCTACATTTCAAAGGGTTATGGACTTGGCGTTCCGAGAGCTGCTCAACAAGATCATTGTCATCTACTTGGATGACATGACTATGTTTTCACATAAAAGAGAGGACCATGCCTCCCACTTGCGGCAAGTATTTGAGAGATGTCGTGAATTCGGCATTTCCATCAACCCGAAGAAGTCAGTCTTCGCGGTGAAGGAAGGCAAGCTGCTAGGACACGTTATTTCTGAGAAGGGCCTTGCAGTCGATCCTGACAGAGCATAAGCTCTTCTTCGCTTGTCCACCCTAGTTGACAAAAAGGGGCTACAATCATTTTTTGGCCAAATCAACTTCGTGAGGAAGTTTGTCCTAGAATTTGCACAAGTAATCAAGCCCATGTCCGAGCTCCTAAAAAAGAATGCTGAATTCGTATGGACTGACGAAAGGAAACAAGCCTTTGAAGAAATCAAGGCCAGAATTGCCCAATCTCCAGTGTTAATAAATCTAGACTACAAGGATTTTGATGAGGCCCAAAAGTGCCTCATTATTGCACAATGTTTGACTACCATATGATAGGTTAATTGCCAAATAGTTGACTAAAATATACTATTTGTTAAGTGTTTGCATGATTTTATGTTAGGAATACTATATCTCTGTTTTTGACTATTTTCAGCATTTTGTGATTGATTTTGCTTGATTAAGTAGCAAGTAAGAACATGCATTTCAATTAACCAAATGTGGTATGCTGATATCCATTAACTTCTCAATGGTTTTTGAATGTTTTCCTGCCCTTCAACTTGTTTCAAATCCACACTGAAGCTAAAAGTTTAGGACTGTCATAAATCTGAAAATCTGAAAAAAACAGCCATATAAAAATCAGCAAGCTATCACTTTATAGGAACACCTTGAAGTTGTCAAGCAAAGCATGAGGATATGGATGGAATGAGTTCAGAAGGACTACAGAAGACATCTGACCTATTTAGAAGCATTCCCACATGGTCTAAATAGGCAGCAACAAGGTATAACAGAGCGAGGGCAATTGTGCGAGCATTGTTGCACTATTTCAGCATGGTTACTTGGTGAATGAAGTGTATAAATTCAGTAGCAACTTGATGTACTCCTTCATGTTGATATTTGAATAATTTTTCCATGTTCTAATTTGTTTGAATTTGCAAGAAATGCCAATATTTTACAATTGTGCAGCAAAGCTGGAAAATGCAGTAATTTACCATGTAAATTCCAGCAAGCTACCAATGAATGGCAAGGCATGGAATTCACACATGGAGAGGAATGAAGGCTATTGCAATCTGATCCTGAGGGCTAATCCACCTGAGAAATGCAGCTAAAATCATTTGAAGAGCACACAGTTGTTCATTTCGAAGATCTTCGGAATGAACAAGACATCTTCGGAATGAGAAATACAGTCTCTTCGGAATGAGCCACTTATCTTCGGAATGAGAACAGAAAAGTGCTTTTTGACTTTTTGACTATTTTTGACGGTGGAAAAAGGGAAAGAAGGTTGAGAAGGTTAAGGGAAAATATCTCCCATCTGATTTTGCCGTCCTTGCCGTCCAAAGCCACCATTCATGGAAAAGATCAATTTTGATCCTCTTCTAGGATAAACACAAAAATAATTGCAGCATAATAGGAAGTTGTTTGCAAGATAGAAATGACATATTATGAAGTGAAGAAAGATGTGTGAGATATTTCCAGACTTCTCCCATGTACTCCCACGTACTCCCACCACTGAAGATGCTTTCTAAGGGCCAATGACTACTACTGCAACACAAACTGTCCAGATTTGCATTTATTTCAGATCCAAAATTATTGGCAAAATCACCGTAAAGCAGCACATAGGCTGATTTGAGCATGGGATATGTTGTAAATTTTTATATAAATAACACAACTCCCTCCTTGGTTGAGCAGTTAGGAATTAGAATAGAGGAGAGTTTTCAATAGCAGCAATTAGGACTGTACAACAATTTTCTGTAACAATTTTCAGCATGTTCTGTCATCAATAAAAGTGCAGCTATTTTATCATTTTCTGTTTTGAGTGTTAATTAGTTAAGGAGTGCTTTTCACCTCCTTCTAGATCAGGAAGTATGGGCCCACTTTTAGATCTAGAAGGAGGGATTTTATGATAGGTTTTAATCTGTAATTTTCTTTGCAACGAGAATTAATAGATTGCTTGCCAGATTTCATTTTCTTGTTTTTATTTTGTATTATGTGATTTATGTTTTCTATTATGTTTGTGTACAACATTTGTGTGTATGTCAGCTGACAAATTATATTAAGCATTTTTCCTTTGGTTTCCATGTTTTCCGTGCTTTCTATTTTAGCAACTTTCCATTTTCAGCATATTTCATTTTGTTGTCAATTCCTGTAGTAGAAGCTTGACGACCTTTTGTGGCAGGGCATTGACAGGTGTTTTAGAATAAGTTTCATTTACAAGCATCATTTCAATTATGCAAGAGTAACTAGATTTCAATTCTGCAAAAGTAGATTAGATTTCAATTTAGCAATTTCAATTCATGCAATTGTAGTTAATTGTTAAATTTTGCAATTTAGATTTAGTTTTCAATTTCTGTAATTTATTTCAATTTCCATTCTGCAGACTAGGTTTAGTGTGACACCAAAAGGCTAAACCAAAATCTGCTTCACCAATAAATGCTTGAAATCTGAATGCCTGAATTGTACTCTGCCCTAGCCTTCTATCGTAGACAGCCTTGGACACCACCCTGGAATGATAAGATATTTGAGATTTAATGATGTGCTCAACGACAACGCATTAGATTTCATCCTGTACGCGGTGGGAGAGCCCGAAAGCTACGCCGCAGTCCTGACTCAGAAGGGAGATGATGGCGAGGAGCGCCCCATAGCATTCCTAAGCCAGGTGATTCAACCGCATGAAGAAAGATACAATTTTATTGAGCAGCAAGTACACACAGTTATGAGATCCCTCAGAAAGTTCAAGCACTTTGTCTCCCAGAGAGTTCAACCGGATAATTGTCTTCGTGATACATCCGGACGTCAGAAATTTCATCATCCAAGGGGAGCCAGGTCACAAGAGGGCAGGATGGATAGCCAAGATACAAGAGTTTGACATAGAGGTACGACCAACGAAGCTAATCCGAGGTCGGGCTCTATGCCAAGAGTTGGCCCGGAGTGCTGCAGCCAAAATCTTTGCCTGCCAGTGGGAGGATCCAATAACAAAGGCCAACCTTTCCAACTCCTTATCAGAGGAGGATGATTGGACAAATGATCTAGTGTGGTACTTCAACACAGGGAGATGTCCAGACCATCTCAACGCCTCACAGAGGAGGTTTAGGCTGAACGCCCTGAAGTGTGTACGATGCCCCGAGGGGCTGTATTTTAGAAATATTGACGACATCTTGTTGCAGTGCGTCACAAAATCATACAAGCCAAAGGTTCTTAGAGAGTTTCACTTTGGGATGCCCGGAGGACATCATTCAGGAAGGCCTACAGCCTTAAAAATTATCAGAGTCGGCTATTATTGGCCCACCCTCTTCACAGACGCACATGCAGTCTGTGTGAAATGCGAAAAATGCCAGAGGTTCGCCGACAGAAATAGGAAGGCACCCTTGCCCCTCCAGCCAATTCAAGCCGAGACTCCGTTTCAGTAGTGGGGTCTGGACTTCATCGGTACAATAACGCCCAACTCTTCGGCGGGACACAAGTTTATCCTAACCGCCACAGATTACTTTACCCGATGGGCTGAGGCATTGCCTGCAAAGCACGCTGACCAAGAGACGGTCATTGGGTTCCTTGAGAGCCTCATTACCCGTTTCGGGATTCCAGAGGCAATTGTTACAGATAACGGTCCAGGATTTGCAGGTGCGGTGCTCACTGAGTTTACCAACAAGTATGGCATTTACTACAAGATGTCTTCGAATTACTATCCACAGGGAAATGGTCTGGCAGAATCTACCAATAAGGACCTCTTGAAAATAATAAAGAAAACTGTGGAGAAGAATAAGAGGTCGTGGCACCTACTTCTGGACTGAGTGTTATGGGCGGATCACATATCTTTCAAAAAATCCATCAAGACGTCTTCCTACGCGCTTGTATACGACAAGGAAGAGGTCCTGCCCACCCACATAGAAATGCTCGCACTCTGGTTGTTAGAAGATGAGAAAGGCGACGGGGATCCAGTGGATGCCAGACTTTGTCAACTGTTGCAGCTAGAAGAGGAAAGGGATAAGGCATATCAGGCCTTTACCAAGCACGCCGAAGCAACTCAGAGCTAGTTTGCAAAAGGGACCACCACCCGAGTTTTCAAAATCGGGGACTTAGTGCTCAAATGGGATTCACTCAAAGCGAATCTGGGAAATCATGACAAATTTGATGCCTTCTGGGAAGGCCCCTATCAGATTGTTCGGGTAAACCAATTCAACGCATTCGTGTTCAGGGACATAGAGGGACAACTTCTCCCGATCCTTGTTAAATGCTTCCACCTGAAGGTCTATCATCATTGAAGGTTGCCAAGAGGTCCTTCCTTGTACATATTTTTCTTATTTATTTCCTGCAGTTTAGTTTATTTCAGAATGTAAATATTTCTTTCAGTCATTTAGTTTTCAGCTTTTAAGTCCGAAGAAGGCTAAGTATGAAAAAGAAGCAAAATTTTGCGTTGCTGTTCAAGTCTGACCAAGGTGGAAAATCGCCCGACTTCGCAGCGAAGTCGGGCTTCGCTCTTTGCATTGTGCGACGTCGGGAGCTTAAGAAGGAAGAAAGCGACCAAGAGAAATCCGAAAAATTTCTAAGTGTTGGGTGTGCAGCCCGACTTCGCTGCGAAGTCGGGCTGCGCACCCTTTTCGGAGCGCAGCCGGGCAGAAAGGATAAAGAAATGGGAAAAATTATCTAAGTGTCCTTGCCCGACTGCGCAAATTTTCTGAGCGAAGTCGGGCTGCGCACTCAAAATTTTGCGCACTTCGACCGGCGCATCCTGGAGAGCAAGGTGCATGACGAAATATTTCTAAGTATGGGTCCCCCGAGGGCGCACCGTGCATAACGCGAAGTCGGACCGTGCTCACTTTTTGAGCGCACTTGGTCAGAGTCTTCCTCAAGTTTGGTACCTCAAAGCTTGTGCCCAGATGGCGGCGGTGACGTCATTGAAAGCACGAGGTTCAAATATTTTAAGGAATGATTGTGCGGATTTCAAAGCAGATGTCATTGAGAAGTGAGCGCATTGGGGCCAACCGCGTATGAGGTGCGCTTTCCAATAAAAGATCCCACGCGCGGTCGCCGAGGAATAACGGCGCTTTCTACCTACTTCGAGCAAATCACTTTAAATTCCTCCTCGCGCCATTAATGGTATTTTTCCATTCCTAGAAAAGGGCCCTTACTCAGAACACCAGAATTACCAGTGTAAATCTGAGCTGCGCAATGAAAAGGAAGAGAAGTGCGAAATTAAGGTCTGCAGCGACCGTAATTTCTATCTTCGGCACCATGAGTGAAGGACAGAGAATGGACAAAGGGAAGGCACCAATGCAGGCGCAATCCAGTGATACAGAGCAGGAAGCCGAGGAACGCACAGAGTCTAGCGCTCATGAGAGCGAGGCACCGCAAGAGCAAAGAGAGAAATCCAGGTCGAGGCGAACTAAAAAACAAGGTCCTCTGCCGCCGCCCATCAACTGCCTGGCCGGATACAAATATGGCGAGTACTCCATTAGTCTCACCAAGCTGCGTCCCAATATCACGAAGTGGGCAGGCAAAGTCTCATCCTCGCACCACATTGGGGCCGCCTATAAATCGAACCTATACTGGTTCTTGTGCCCTCCCGTCCACCACTGCTCGAAGCTGGTTGAGTCAATTGTGACATATTACAAACCAGCCACTTGGCAGGTCTGCGACTGCCAAGGAAGGGTGTTGTTCACCCTCTTTAAAGAAAGCGTACAGCCAGCCTTCGCCCTGGGGCTCCAATACGACCCTGATGCCATCGTCAGGAAAATTAATTTGGAAGAGCAGGCGGGCAAATTCAGTCAGAGCAGAAGGATGAGGGAATTTCTCAATTTAGAGCTGAAGTGTCCACTACCAGCTGGACAATGGCCATCAGGTCCCATACCCCTGGAAAGGTTCGAAAACAGATATATTTATATTATCCTTGCATGGGTCCTTGGCTGCGGCACGGACAGGATGGTTTACTCGTATCAGCTGGCACTCGCAGAGTGTATTTTGCATGGAGAATTTTATGACCCCACTGCGTAGAGAAGTGGAAGGCGCCCAATATTTTTTGATTGGGCAGACTGGGTGGCGTATGCCATACATTCAAACCTGGTTAGGATACAGGAGAAGCAGACAACTGAATTTCGGTACTGCTCATTCCTCACATGGTTGTGCCTTTACCATACGCATTACCGAATAAGGGTGCTCGATCTTAAGAGGGTAGATGAGAAGGGCGCACCGCTTCCGGTATACGAGTGGACGGAGACGTTGTATAGAAGGGGGTCTTATTATGATTTCAATTTCAAATTCTTGGCTATGATCCTGGCACTGTTCAACGGCAAGGCGTCTCGCCCTTCCCTGGCCATGACGAAGTACCTGAGGAAATACAAATACGGGGATACTTTTCGGTTGACCTAGGGCGTCTTTATCAGAATCTACGGATTCAAAGGAAAGCCGTGCTTTCTGCCCTATTTTTGCATTGAGCACCAATTCGGCATGGAGGCAGCGCGGCAGATGGACTACGTCGAGGAATTTGTCTAGGGAAAAAAGAAGGGCCATATTTTCAAATATCCTTTTACCTGGGCGAACATTCAAGTCCATGAAATTGGGCAGCACATCTACCTGGAGCAGGCACTCCTCAACATAGGCCTGATACAATTACCGCAGCGCTGGAAATACGACCCGATTGGGGTCAGGGGAAAATTTGTACATGTTTGCCCTCGAGCAGAAATCATAGAAGAGAGGTGCAACAAGACAAGGGCAGACCTGGAGTGGCACATTGAGCGAATGCAGTCATGGCCACCATGGCATGACTTCTACTGTGTGGAGGTGGATTATGATCCAGAGCATTATCCAGATCACAGGCTAGACTCGGTTGGTTTCAAAAAGTTCCTCACGAAGGTGGCGCCCCTCGGCTGGGAAAAGGACAAAATTATTAAATGCTGGAAGATGAGGTGTCGCATGCAACACGATAAATACAACAAAAAGACATTGGCCATAGATGATGATTTTTCGGCCTTGTATGATAAATACGCCGACAAATGGGAGCCGTTCGCATTTCGAGATTGCGTTTCCCTAGGCGCAAGGAAGAGATATAAAAGGAAACCCCCACCACAACATTTGTCCATTCGAAAGCCACCCAGCAGCAAGGCGCCAAAAAGCAGTCAGGTGGGCCCAATGTTGTCTCCAGCGCTCGAAAAGTCGTCTGAAACGGAGAAGGAGCCAGAAGGGTCAATTGGCGAGGCAGCAGTAGCGGGCATCCCTCCGTCAAAGCCCAAGTACAAGGCCCCTCGTTACCCGCCGCACCAACCGTCTCTGCCTCCACCGAACAAACTGCCGCCCTAGGAGAAAAGAAAAGAAAAAGGGGCGAGAAGACCAAGATAAAGCGGCCGAAAAAGGAGACATCGCAGCAGATAATAGCGGCCCCACGGGGAGGAGCGATTGCACCTGAAATAATCTCTCTGGATAGTCCAGAGAGGAAGCAGAGGTCTGGGCAGCAGGTGTCATCCAAGCACCGGCTCAGGCGGAGCACGTAGGTACATCCTCTTCCCCTGTTTCACAAACCCCAGTTAGCCCTGCCATAACGCCTTCCTCCTTTGCATCAGGGCATGCCTTAGTCACATCATCCATATCGCCTATCGCTCAGTCCCTCCACAACCCCCATTCCTTTGGACGTTTTGCCTAGGACCCTAACGTTTTCCAAACCCTGGGTCAAAACCCCATATCCACCTCCTACGCAGCCGCCCGTTTCCCCTAGGACCCGGTCGCCCTCAAAAGCGGCCTTATCTTCTGGAATATCTCCTGCTTTATTGTTTTCAGGAAGGATGCCGTAGCAGGATTTAGCCTCGGCATACCCTATGCTGGCAGAGCTGGACCTAATGGGAGAACAACTGCAAGTTACGGACGACCAACCTCTAGCCGCGAAGGCCGCAGGATGTTTAGCCTCTTTCCTCCAGGGCGTAAAGAAGAGAAGAGCCAAGGAAATAGCCATCCCTGTGAAGTGCACCAAGTTTGACTTGGACAGGAGGGTACTACGAACAGAGAAGTTGATCTTGAAAGTTAAGAAGCCTCTCCGGGAGATGACTGAGGCAGATTATGAGCACCGAACCAAGGAGAAGAGTTTTGACGATATAAGCGAAGAATACGAAATCAATGGTATTCGTCGGAGGACTGACAATCTCCTTTTTAAGTGTCTCGAGAATCAGGAGAAGCTGTTTCAGCTTCAAAACAATTCAAGACAGCTGGAAGAGGATCTGGCCAAGGCCACCACGCAGCTGGAATCTGCTCAGAAAGAGATTAAAGATTTAAAATATCAGCTTGCCGCGTCCCAGCAGGAGGCGGCAGCACAGAGGAAGACAGCCGAACAGCTGTCAGAAGAGAAGAGGGCAGCATTGGAGCATGTTTCCCAGTTGCAAGATTTGCTAAAGCAGACTCAATCACAGCTGAAGGAGAAAGCGTCCCAGGCGGCTGCCTTTTCAAAGGACAAGATCAAGGAGATGCGGGCTAGTTTGCTGCAGGACTGTAGGACTAATGTGGTCAGGTCCCTGTCCGTCCTGGATTTCGCATCCAGAATTCAAGAAGTATCTGCCCAGGGAAAGTCTGTGGTAGAGGAGGTTGAACGCCAAGCGAGGCAGTGGCTGGACTTGGCAATAAAACTTGAAGAATTCCCCTATTTACCGATTTCCTCCTATGTACCGAATTGCCCTAGATTGGGCAGATGCGAGGGTAACCTTGCAAAATTACTTTGAAAAAATTGAGAAGATTAGGGCCGCCAAGAAGATGTTGGATGTACTGAACCACGAAATGAATATCTGCCTGGCCCCCTTCAACACTCTTTCTGCGCTCGAATTTTCGAGCTTTGTCAAGGATGGGGAATTTCTGCCCCTAGAGTAGAGCAGGTAAAGCAAGACTGGCTGTTTTTTGAGGCAAACACATCAGAGATTGATGGCTAGACTGACCCAGTCCAAGAGGCACAGGTGACCCAAATGGTGTCAAGATTTTGCAAAATTAACACCTGCCTCCAGGATCTGGGAGAGAGTTATGACACCATTGACATGCACATGTTTGCGGCATTCAAAGCAGCGCTGAAGGATATCAGCGATTTAGAGCCCTTCCAGGTAGCAGCCTGGGATCAGGCCAAGACCGCATACGAGCATGTCCGCGAGCAGGAGCAACCTGCCGAACAAGAGGGCGATGGTGGTGCTAAGCAGTCAGGCTCAGAAAGAGAAGAAGAGGAAGAATCAGAAGAAGAGATTGCTGAAAGCGAGCCCGAAGAAGAACAGTTGCCCAGAAAGGGAGCTCAGCAGCAATAGCAGGAGCAGCAGGATGCAAGGGAAGGGAGTTCCTCTGCGCCCAAAGGATAAAGGCCTGGTCCGTTGCATTGAGGCGAGCTCGACACCCCGCGAGCCGCCAGGAATGTTGCCATATTTTGCACGGGGTGCCATGTCTTCGAATTTTTTGTAAGGATGCTACTTTCCCTTCCCTCTTTCTTCTCTCCCTTTCTCCACTATCCCCTATCTTTTTTGCCATCAGTTTCATTCTCTCCATTTCCCCCCCATACTTCTGACTGTTTCTCTGAGAGGGCAAATAGCCCAAAATTTTCTAAGTGTTGCTGTTCGACCGACTATGCAGCGCAGTCGGTCCATGCTCACCTATCTGTGCGCACCTGGGCAGAATTGTCAGAAACGTGCCCAGGAATTCTCTAAGTGTGTAGCCGCCCGACTTCGCAGCGAAGTTGAGCTGCGCTCCTAGTTTCATGCGCACTTGGGAAGCTGATGTGTGGAGCTGAGCCTAGAAAAATGCTAAGTCTTGAGCCACCCGACTTCGCAGCGAAGTCGGGCTGCGCTCCCAATTTTATGTGCACCTGGGCGACGTCAATGAGAAAGATATCCAGAAAATGGTTGTGTTGGGACCACCCGACTTCGCAGCGAAGTCGGGCGGCGACCTCAAGGAGGTGCGCAGCCAGGCGATTTGCCATGGTAACTTCAGAAAATCGGCTATGTGTTGAGCTGCCCAACTTCGCAGCAAAGTCGGGTCGCGCTCACTGACTTGTGCGCACTCGGGCAAAGAACGTTGAAAACTGCCCAAAAAATTTCTAAGGCACGAAGGCCTTCCCAACTATGCTGCTTCCACCCTACGTTGCTCGGTTGCGCTCCAATTTTGGGCGAAGTCGGGCAGGAGAGAAAGTATCAGCTTCAAAGGCAGATTTTTCCCCTTATCAGATCCCAACAGGTGTCCATCCTCGAGATTCGAGTTAGAGATGCGACAGAAGGTGTGCGAGCGTGAACTGACTTATTGTACCGCAACTACCCTCATTCAAGCTCACTCGAAGTTTCATCTACCGCACTGCCACGTAGCTGCCAAGTTTTCAGGTGGACCTTGCTGCAAGTACGTTCCATACCGCAGAGGTCAACATCAGCCGCTTTTTGCCGCTTTTGTCAGCTTTGTCAGCTATTGTCAGGTCTGGGATCCTATGCCCAAAGTTGTAATGGGGGGGAAAATTGCGCTATAAATAGCTGCGCCATATCATTGTAAAAGGGTGGAAGGGGGATATATTGCTAGGGAACTGCTGTAGCTGTGCGTTTGCTTCTGAATACGAAATATACTTGGCTCTATTGATTGTCTTTGTCTTGTATGTTGCCTTTACTGAGTATTTCTGCCTCATGTTGCTTATGTTATTGCTTACTGTTATTCTGCTTTTCTGGATATCGGTATTTGATAGTTAAGTATTCCTAGAATGCAAAAGTGAAGGATACATAGGATGAATGGTGTTGATAGTTTTTGCAACATATTTTGTGTTTAATTGTTGTTAGTAGTGGTGATTGGCTGTTACCGTGCTGCTTATCTTCCCCACCCGGAACAATCATATTTATATTTCTTTCTGCATCTCTAATTTCTTTCCTGCACTCTGAGCTTAAACCAAATTGAGAAAACATAGGAAGCCGGCCTCCTTCGGAGATTGGCACGAAAAGCATTCCTTCCTTCCGGCATTTCAATCTGTTGGGCGAATCTAAGGCGCATTACACTAAATCCTATCCTAGTGGCAGATTCGTAACCAACAGTCAGATACTACAAAGTTTCTGTTCAAAACTTTGATTTTTGAGAATGTCTTGTTGTCTTTCACATGTGCAATTTTGAAGCCCTCAATTAGCTTTTAATATGAGGCACCTCCCACTGCTAACAAAGGCTACCTCTTGTTTTTTTCCTCGGCTATAAGTGGAGTTAAAATGTCCAAATCACCTCCTACGTGGATACACATCCAAATGTCATATATAGATACAAATATGATATGTTGTGGATACTGTGTTCAGACATATTCAAATACAAGGATATCGTATCTGACCGTGTCCAGGTTCATGCCTATATCTAATACATCTGGATATGACTTGAGAACATTTTTGAGCCATATCCACAATGTGACACTAAATTAAAGAACATAAAATTTATTTAAAAAAAAAAAAACTTTTGCATTAAAGAAAGGGAAATTCTCCTTTTAATTAATGAAAATATCTTCTTTGCATCTTCGATATGTGTAACCATTTTTATGTTCTTTTTTATTTTAATTATATGAACTATTGGCATTTTTGCCACATTAAATTTTTTTACAAAATTTTGCCTAAGTATGGAGCTTTAAATCGGCAAAGAGCATGCAGAGGCGTTGGCATTTTCACGGGCCCTAAAAGAGGATGATAAAGTGGATGAATTGATCTTTTGATGTCTCATTATTGCAGATCTGTTCGCAAGCTTTCCGGTGATATATTACAATAGGTGATCGGGTCAGCGGATCAAAAGTTATGGCCCCGGAAGCAAATCCAGCAAAAGTCCACTTCGGAGTTGAAAAAAATTCTAAGGCATGAGGGGCACTTCGCCCAGAATGCTGCCGAAGTTGCCACTTCGGGCTTGAGCCTGGCGAAGCACCCACTTCGGCCACAGTTTTGGCGAACCTCCATCCAGTTGGCAGAAAAATCTTTAAGGCAAGAGGGGCACTTCGCCCAGAATTTGGCCGAACTGCCACTTCGGGCCTCCACTTCAGCGAAGCTCACGTCGGCCAAAAAGTTAAATGTCGGCCAAAAGGTTCACTTCGCCAGCGAAGCTCCATGTCGGCCCCGAAGTGCAATGTCGGCCACAATGTTCAACGTCGGCCAAAATGTCTAAGTCGGCCAGAAAACTCCACTTCGCCAGCGAAGCTCCATGTCGGCCCCGAAGTGCAATGTCGGCTGCGAAGTTCATGTCGGCCAAAATAGCTAATGTCGGCCGTGAACCTCCATGTCGGCCAGGAACGAATTCCAATGTCGGCCAGAATTCCAACGTCGGCCAAAAATGCTTTATGTCGGCCAAAACCCTTTATGTCGGCCAGAAATGCTCAAATTCGTCCGAATCACCTGCGAACCTCAGCTCCGGGGGCGGACTGCAGCAAACTTCGGTTTTAACATGCTCCCAAAAAACACTAAAGCAGGTTTACCTCCAAGTTCGGCCTCCACTCCTGCCAAACCCTAGTTTCGGGCCATTTGTTCAACGGACTTCATCCTCGGACCCTGTTTGGGCGAACTCCAGCAAAGGCGTTTTTTAGACGTTGAGACAGCAACAGAAGAGGGCAGAAAGGGACAACTTCGTTCAAAGAAGGGTTAACAGGCAGCTTCGTCGAAGAAAATAGGCAGAAAGCTCACTTTGAGCTTGGTAAAATTTCTAAGGCAGAGGGGGAGCTTCGGCCAAAGCTTCTCCGAAGTATCACTTTGGCCCCCTTCTTCAGCGAAGTTGCCACAACATCCGGTTCGGGCAGAAATTTCGCGAAGCAGCGATTGTAAATTGCTAAAATTTCCTAAGTATGAAGGAGTGCTTCGCTAAAATCTAAGCGAAGCACCCGCTTCAGCTCCATCCTCTGGCGAACCATTCCTCCGGTGAATTCTACTTCGTCCCAAACTGTTGCGAAGCATCTACTTCGGCCGCCTTCTATGCGAAGCTCCTCATTCGAAGCTTTGTTCTCCCCGAAAAATTAAGAAAAAAATTCTAAGGTAGGAATTTGCTTCGGGCAAAATCCTTAGCGAAGTGACATTGAGCCCACATCCCTGGCAAAGTAGTAAATAGCTAGAGGCCATGCTTTTTGCAGGAAAAATCCGCTTCGGCATAGGAACTTTGCGAAGCCATTTTTAAAGGCCCCTTCTAGCGAAGCACATGATCATCATTCACGCTTCGGCCCACACCTGCTACGAAGCAAAGCCCCGAACCAGAATTCAGCGAAGCTCCTCCCAGGGCTCAACCGACGAGGGCGCTTTCTTCAAGGGCACACGTCCCAAGGCTGGGTGTTTTTCCAAGACAACTGAGTGTTTCATAAATGCGTTTTTCTTGCCCGAAAGACCCGGTGCCCATTTGTAGCAATAAGATATGAGCTATCAGTTGCAGAAGAAAAGCCAGGGCAACTTGCGCATCCACTCGAGCACCTCGTCCGGAGCGACCCAGGACAAGTCAAACGGCTCATAAATGCAGATTTTCCCGGCTAACGCGGCTATGTTTGCTAATTGTAGAAATGGATTTGAAACCTCAGTCGCAGAAGGGGACGGGCGCGGATTTTTGTAACTGCCAGGGGTGTACTTCCGAATCCGGCTCAGTAATGGCTAAGAGGGTCGGGTCCTCTATAAAAACCCTGACATTGTAATGAAAAAAGGGGGGAGAACGTTTGCTAGAAAGCTGCTGTAACTTGATTTTTGCAATTGATATCAAGAACTTTGGGCCTCATTTCTCTCTTGTATGCGGCCTTTTGTGATTATTTCTGCTATTCTGTCTTCATTTGTGTACTGTAATTCTGAATCCTGGATTTAGGTATGTGATTGGGGACAAAACCCTGGAATTCTCCTGAAGGATACGTAGGGGGGAAAAATGCTGTGTTAGTTTTCTTGTATGCTGCCTGTGGTTAGTGTTTCTGCTATATTCGCATATTTTCCCAACTGCTGTAATTCTGAAAACTGGATTTAGGCGTAGGAAAATAGGTGGATCCTGGAACTCTTCCAAAGGATACATAGGGAAGCTAGCACGGTGTTCATTTATGTTTTATTTCTTGTATTTATTGCTGCTACTTCAAGGTATTAGTTAGTAATCGTGCTGCTGGTTCTTCCCCTTTAAATCAACCATTTACATTTCTTTCTGTACTTTTTATCTCTTTCCTGCACCCTTGCTCTTTTTATCTCTTTCCTGCACCCTTGTTCTTTTTATCTCTTTCTTGCACTCTTAGCTTAAAACCCCAAGTAGTTTAGTAAAGGAGCCGACCTTTCTCCGGAGATTGGCACGGAGGGCATCTCTTCCCTCCGGCCTTTCAATGTTGGTCCAGGTCTGGGGCGCGTACACGTACAAAATCCTTTCTTGTGGCAGATTTGTTACCAACATGAACTATGTATGGTACATGCATTGGAGAGTCTTGAAAATTTGTTGCATCCTTATCCATTTCCATGCAGCACAAGTAACAACTTTTTGGTGCAATCAAGGTTCCTCTTTCAAGTATATGTTCTTTCCAGTCAAGGAATCCACAAAAAATCATCATTCAGCTCTCAACAAATATTTTTGCTTGCCAAGATGTTTTTTTTCCTTCCTGTTTTTTTACTTTCTTTTTTCAAAGTGTAAAAATGTGTCTGGGAGAAAAATCTACAGACATACAAATTAAGAAGTAAATAACATTGTGACATGTTTTAAGGTTACCATGCCAATACATACCCCAGGAGAGGTTATCATCTGATTTTTAAATGGTAGATACTAAAAATGAATTCTATGTTTTTTAAGACATGTTGCAGACAAAAGATGCAAAGTACACAAGGTAAGCAAAAAACATGTCCATAAAGCCATCAGGTGCAAAACATTGATGTACCATTAGTGGAAGGGAATTGGTAAAAATATTAGAGAATGATCCACTGTTGAATCAAGCCATTTTTCTAGGCTTTATCTTGTGTCCTTTGTAGAGGCTGTTCACTGACAATGTATGCTTGTGTTTCTCTTAATATGCAATCAAGAAGAACCTGTTCTCAAGCTTCATAGCCACTTTGACTACTTGATTTTGATCTGTAAACAATGTTTGGCTTATCTCCACATATCAAATTACAGTTTTTAGGGTGACTAATATGGTGTAACTCCTGAATTTCCACAATGAAAGAGAACGTCTATTCTTGGAGGCTTTAATCTTGTACCTCTAAGGGCATAGGCAGATTGGCATGGTCCATTTTTCGCATGGGCTTTGTCACAAGGTTGAAACCTAAGCAGGTACAAAATTAACATCCCCCTTCTGCGAACAACACACACACACAGAGGTACAAAACCAACCAGTGGTAAAGTTTGCAGATGAAGGCTTTATTTCTCTCTAAAAGGTGCAGTACCCCGTTGAATTAGTTGTTATTGCACCTTTTACAAGATATGACACCAACCTCTACAAGGCCATTGCTTTGGGGCACTATCAGGAGGCGTGGATAATGCTTTTTGCCTTGCAATCTGGACTCTTGTGCAGCTTAATTGAATCTTATCAATATATCACTCTTCTTGCAAATGGAAGCTAGTCAGTTCCAAAGTTTCACCTCTTAATTGTCTTGTTTCGGCAGCAAATTGTATGCTGAAAGCAGGGTCAAATTACATTCCATTATCATTCCTTTCATAAATGTTTGGAGGTGTTCATACCCATATTCTGTAATGTCCCTTTTTGAAGACTATGTGGACCCCACGCATTGTAATGTTTTATTTTTGTCATTTGTGGACAAGGAAGTGGGACGTCCCCTTTTTGCTAAGCTAATAGGTGTTTTATGTAATAAAAATTAAGTGTTGTGGATTAATGTTGATGTAACCCTCACTTAATGAATAGTTAGAAGCCTCTAGTGGGGAGACTAGGTATATAGGCTTGGAAAGTCACTTTTAGGGATTCATTATGTCATGTTCATCTTGTGAATTGTAAGAGAGAGGGCTGAACCCTTCCTCACCTTCTGCTGCTTAGGTGGTGTTCCCTAAGTCTTCAAAAATAGTCAATCTTGTAGACAAGGTGATGTGCCATTGTTCTTGATTGGAGATTGGGTGGATCTATCTCAGGATTCACAATTGTGCTGCAGATTTTGGTGTGTTGGAGTCTGGGAGTGGGTCGTCCAGCTTTGGGAGGCCATTTGTGCATGTTTTGTGACCTGTTTTGCCCTCATAAGAGGATCGCCCAGCTTTGGGGATTTTTCTAGCCAGTTTTGAGGGTTGATTTGTGTTGTTGGATAGTTGTTTGGCCTATTTGCACTTGCAGAAAATTAATAGAAAATTTATATAGTGTATGGCTGGAATGTCCATTTTTGAGGGTTTCTAGAGTAATTTCTGAGTAGTAATTGCAGATATGATCTACTTTGCAGAAATCTGATTTTGATTTGTTTAAACCCTAGATAGCTGAGCTAGGGTTATTACAGTGATATCAGAGCTAGTTTCCTGCCAGCCTGTGAGAGCTCTTTATGCAACCAAATAGGTACTATCTGAGGAGAAATAAGTCAAACCCTAACCTCAACTAGGGGAAAGAAATTCCAGAACCAGAAGTTGAACAAAGGGAGCTGGTGGAGATGGCAGATGAGCAAAGGGATCCTGCTAAGCAAAAATTTGACACCATGCTTGAGTTACTAACTCGTTTGGTGACCAAGATGGATTAGGGTGGAGTTCAGCCACCACCAAACCAAGGAGCAAACCCTAACCCTCAACCGCCACCAGATCAAGGAGAGCCATCAAATAGGGTGGCTAGTTGGTACCAAGGGAGTGAGAGGTCTGTGAGATACACTCATTCTCCTTTGCCCAGGCCAGCAAAACCCATGTTTTTGCCCAGGCAAGAACCTGATGTACGCCAGGAGGCTGATGAACTGGATGCCCTATTTGTAGAATATCAGTGTAGGGCTGAAGAATTCAGAAATGCAGTCACTTTCCAGAGTTACCTAGAGATCGTGGGGAAGAAGGCTGGGAGAGGCAGCAAGTATGGAGAAAGAAAGAAATTGCAGCAGAAAATGCAAGTACCAGTGTTTAATGGAGATGATAGCATGTCTGCTAGGGCATGGCTGCATAAATTGCAGACTTACTTTACTATCAGCCCTATGTATGAAGAGGATGCAGTACAATTTGCTACCCTACATCTTGAGGGGGTTGCATACGACTGGTGGTATCATGGTCTCAACACACAAGGCCATGGAGAGATCGCCCCATTTGATGAGTTTAGTCAGAGGGTCCTGGATCGTTTTGAGATGAGGGATGAGGAGGAATATTTTAAGGAGCTGGCCACCCTTAAGCAAAAAACTACAGTGAGGCATACATTGAGGAGTTCCAGAAAATTTCAGTCATGGTGCCTAACATTGCAGAGAAGAGAGTTACCTTTCTTTTCATTGAGGGTTTGGTGGATTCCTTGAGAGGCTTGGTAAAAGCCTTTGAGCCTACTTCATTGCATATTGCAATGAGAAGGGCTTTGACCCTTGAGTCTATAGCATCACTGAAACCTAGGGTTTTAGCACCACCACCGCCTAGGTTTAGCCAGGAAGGATTGTCAGGATCATTCCAGAGAGGGAATTTCTTCCAGAAGAGAGAGATGCCCCCTCCAGGGAAGAATCAGGCTTTTGGGAAGCCAACGCCCCCTCCACAAAAGGATTCAACACCTACACCACCAAGAAGGAGGGTAAATGAGGAGCGTGATGAGCTTAGGAGGAAAAAATTGTGCTTCACATGCAAAAGCCCTTGGGTACCGGGCCATCGCTGCCAGGGAAAGGGGCAGATTACATTGAGGTCGTTTCAGATGAGGAGGCATCAGAAAGTGAATGACTCTTCGGAGGAGTGTGAGCTTGAGGATCCATCCCTTGAGTCTCATGAGAGCTCAAATGCTGGCACGTTGGCCACGTTGAGCAGTGCGAACAGGTATCTCACAATCAAGGTGCAGGAGAGGTATTGGGGAATAAGGTGATAGTATTGATAGATGGTGGGGCAACCCACTATTTTGTGGATGAGGGTTTTGTAGCCAAGAAAGGGCTAAAACCAGAAACATTTCTTGGATTTAATTTTGCTACTCGGAAATGGGAGCATTGTGCCTTGCAACAGATTTGTGAGGCAAATGAAGGTAAATTTTGAGAATCATTCCATAGTAGATGACTTCTATGTGTTTCCATTGGGAGGAATTCCTCATTTCATACTAGGAGTTCAATGGCTGTATTCATTGGGAGACTACACCACAAATCACCAAACATTGCAGCTGAAATTTAAAGCTAAAGGGCGTGAGGTAGTTTTGCAAGGGATCAAGGAAAATGTGGGCCAAGAGGTGATTGTTGACAATTTTGTCACATTTTGTTGAGGGGTAAAATTTCAAAGTATGATTCAATTTTTGTATTAAGTTTTCTTATTTTTCATGAATTTGTTCCCTTGCTTTTTCTTTCTTTTCATGGCACCTCAGTGCTTCCAGTGCCCACCTTTTGGCCCCCTTGTATTCATTCCATATGTGTAAATAAGCTTCGCCAATAAGAGACAGATAGAAACCTGTAGCTTCGCCAAAAGCAGTTAAAGATAGGCAGCTTCGCAAAAGGAAACCAGATGCAAGCCCAGTTCAGAATAGAAATCAGCTAAGGCATGAGGGGCACTTCGCCCGCAAGACTGCCGAAGCTGCTACTTCGGGCGATAGGATCGCGAAGTTCCGATTTTGGTTGGAACGCAAAGTATAAGGGAGATGAGCTGCTTCGCTAAAAACGACGCCGAAGTGCCACTTCGGCCCACTTTCCCGGCGAACCATCTCCTAGGAGCTGCTACTTCGGGCCTTGGCTCAGCGAAGCGTCTACTTCGGACGTTCGACCAGCGAACCTCCCACCTCGGTCACACCATTGCCGAAGCTATACTTGAGAGGTGGGAAAAGCTTCTAAGGCTGAGGGGGTAGCTTCGGCCAAAACTTACCCGAACTGCCACTTCGGCCCCCTCCTTCAGCGAAGCACATATTTCCCAGCGAAGCAGCGGAACAAAGAGTTGGGTCACCCCGTCTTCTATGGCGAAGCTGGCTACTTCGGCCAGAATCAGATTAAATGCTCGCTTCGGCCCGAGCTCATTGCGAAGCTGCGCTTCGGACGCAAATTCAGCGAAGCTTCACCCAGGGTGCCTCTGACGACGGTGCTTCTCCCGAGGGGCACACATTCCAAGGCCGGGTATTTATCCAAGGCATTTGTGCGGCACATAAATGCAGTTTTTTCCCCGAAAGACCCGGTATCTAGTTATGGTAATAGGATGGGAAGTTTCAATTGCAGAAGATGGCGAGCGTGATTTTTGGAGCCGCCTGAGCGTCCTTGTAGATCTAGCGCATTAATGGCTCAGAGGGAAGGGTCCTCTATAAAAACCCACGCATTGTAATGAAAACGAGGGGGAACATATTGCTAAAGAAGCTGTTGTAGCTAAACATTTTGCATCAATACTGAAGATCCTTGGCTCTGAATCTGTGCTTTCTTTTTATGCTGCCTCTGGCAAGTATTTATGCTTTCATTTAGTTTTTTGGTTGCTGTAATTCTGATATCTGGATTTTAGCATTGGAAGATAAATGTGTCTGGAATTCTTTTAGAGGATACATAGAGAAGCATATGCAGTTTCGGTTTCTGTTACATCTTCTGTATTACTTGCTGCTGGTTTAGATATAGATTAGTTATTGTGCTGCTTGTTCTTTCCCACTGCAATATCAAGCTATTTACATTTCTTTCTGTACTTTTAAATCTCTTTCCTGCACTCTTAGCTTAAAAACCCCAGTAGTTTAGTATAGGAGCCGGCCTTCTCCGGAGATTGGCACGGAGGGCATCTCTTCCCTCCGGCCTTTCAAGGTTGGTCCAGGTCTAGGGCGCATAGACAAACAAAATCCTTTCCTGTGGCGGATTTGTGACCAACAGTTTCTGGCACGCCCGGTGGGACGGTCTTGTCTCACCTTGTGAGTGGTGTTGAGGGTTGATGCTCATCTCAGTACTATAAGACTCGAGCATCTGGCGACTCTGTTCAACGTGAAAATCTTAGGTCTTAGAGACCGGTACTAAAATATCCATACCTTCATGCATACGAGATGGAGAGTTAGGAATACCGGAGAAGAGACCGAGTTCTTTGAGCTCGACATTGACGCCTTCAGGGAGCGTCCTAGGCTAGTTAGGCCAAACCTTTCTCTGAACGAAGGATCATCGCAAGAGGCTGTCTTTGACGAACAAGGTCCAACTTCGGATAGCACAACGACTAGTCTCCCTCCTAATCCCCCGAACTCTCCAGATCACCAAGGCTCCCCAGTTTTACCTAGCAACCAGTTAGGCGTTTCGGGAACTTCGGTTCAGCCGAACCAGCTGTTGCTTACCCCCAATCAGCTGAATCAGTACGCAAACATGGCTCAACAACAACAACAACAACAACAACAGCAGCAGCCGCTGCCGCAGCCCCCACCTAGGCTATTCCCAGCCTGGAATTCTGCTGGACCGTTAAATCTAGCTGGGCAGGGGCAAATCCCACCTGCCGCCCTGAAGTCGATACCCACGTTCGATGGTACGGGGAAAACAACCTATGAACACATCCAGGACATTGCTTCCCTGGTTGCGCTTCACAATATCACAGATGAGGAGGTTATGGTTTGGTTGTTAATCTTGTCCCTCCGAGGAAAACTTCTTTATTGGTATAGATCCCTGCCACCAGGCACCATCACGGGGTGGGATCAGTTAGCAGGACAGTTGATGAGGGGATTTAATGAATCTGCTGATCCTTCCTCCCTGCTGCATCAGTTTACATCAATCTAGAGACACCCACAGGAGGAGATAGCCGATTTTAATGTTAGGTTCGCCCGAACCTGGCAGAGAGTACCGCTGGTCTGCGACCAACTGCTGAACAAGCAACATACTATTACCTCAGGGCCTTCAATTCCGATATCAGCATGATGATCAGGTTCTCAAATGTTAATACCTTCCCTGAACTATACGAGCTAGCCCAAAAGGCGGAAACAGATCTAATTGCCATCGGAAAACTCCCACCAAGAATGCCAATGCCAATATTCCCTGATTTCCCTCAGTCGCAATGCCCCAGCGCTGCTGCCCCACAGCCATCAACGTCTTCCGCAGGCCCGATTCCGCCCTGGAACCCGAACCCGATTATATCTCAGCTCCTGCGGGGATGCCAGATCGTGCCTGGAGACCACTGGTTCGGACCATTGTCGGAACTAGAGGTAAGGCAGGATACTGAGGTGGTGCAGGTAATGCTAGAAACGGTGGAGGGACGAGGAAATGTAGAAAAGGCCGATTGAGGTGGACGCGGCTCAAATGAGTCCATTAAAGGTGTATACTCGCCGCGAAAAGGAGAGGCCCCCTGTTAAAGCTCTTGACAAATTTCCTCAGCCGCCACCAGCGAAGGAAAAGCCTCGGCTAAGCCGCTACGGCTCCAGCTGCGGTGCGAGACCAAGGAGCAGGCTAGGGAGAAGCTCAAGTATCCTTCGTTGACAAAACGACAAAGAGTCGAAGCCACGCAGCAATATCGCACTAGGTACGAGGCAACGAAGGAGCCAGAGGTACCTGCTACTGCGGCGTATAACATTGTGGATGAGCTAAAGAAGACTCCCGCCAAGATCAGTCTATATGATGCCCTGCAACTCCCGGGACAGGTGGACCTGCTGCAGGAGTCATTAAAATCAGCAAAGGCAGGGAAGTCAACGCAACCTGTTCTAGCTCAGCCCTTACCCACTTCGATTACCGGAAAAAATAGGCCTCCGCCATTCTATCTGTCTCTTCAGATGGAAGGATGCATTGTTCACAATTGCATGATTGACTCCGGTGCGGCAACTACCTTCATGCCGAAGGCCGTTTGTGAAGAAATAGGCATGGAGTATACGCGAAGTAGCCAAGGCGTTCTCCAGTTGGATGGTACTCCCATGAAAACAGTCGGCGTGATTAAAGATATACCCATCCGACTGCATAAGGTACCCCAAATCGTAGTAATACAGGAGGTGGTAGTCGTTGACTTGGAGCCATATTTTAGCATGTGCCTCTCGAGGGAGTTCACAGCCAAGCTTGGCGGTTATCTCTCTATGGATTACTCGCACCTGGAAGTCCCATTCAAGGGAAAGAAAGTCAAGATTTACAATGAGAAACCCTCTACGTTTCTTGTAGAAAAGATGGCCGAGGAAGGGGAGCACAATGATTCGGTTCGCTTGATGACCGAGGAATTAGAACAGGTGGACCTAGTGGAGGTGTCCTTGGGTGAGCTGCGTACGGAGGACGAATTTTCACTAACAGATTTTAATGCTATGATTGAAACAGAGATGGGATGTTATTCCATCACTAGACCTGAGAAGCCCACAGTGCCGGCGCAAATGAGCGAGGAACCCGCCCGAGATGAATTATGGAAGCTGTTTTTTGATGGCGCCCGATGTAAAAATGGCGCTGGGGCAGGAGTGCTCCTGGTATCACCTTCCGACGAACAGAAGGACTATTGTTACCGGCTCACCTGGAGCTGTACCAACAATGCAGCCGAGTACGAAGCTTTATGCTTAGGGCTGAGGAAAGCCGAGAAGTTAGGTATCAAGCAACTCCAGATTTTTGGGGATTCAAAACTGGTTTGTAATCAAATCACCAACAAATGCACTTCCAAAAAGCACTATCTTAAAGCATATCGCAACAGGGTATGGGACCTATTGGAGCATTTTGAATCGCTAAATGTTCAGTCCATCCCACGGGAGAAGAACAGACATGCTGATATCTTAGCCTCTATTGGGGCCAGATACTCTCCAGCCGACGAAATGGTGCACAAGCCCAGGGCGGTAAGGACTATTTACAGGCCATCTGTGCCCGATAAAGACACTCATTGGCAAGTCTTTGACAACGATGAGCAAATTATCAACTTCCTAGTTCAAGAGGCAGCCACCATTGAAGGAAGGGACCTCGAAGATGAAGAATATGAGGGGCTGATACAACTTAAGAACAACCATGTTCCGAAAGGGTTAATCACTCTAGAAAGCCTGTTTGACCAGAATGACAGGGCGATCTCCCACAGGATCAAGGTGGATGCAAGGCAGTACCGAGACCTTGAGCTCGAACCAGGCAAAGTGATAAAGGTTGGGACAGATTGCACTTCAACAGAGCTTGAACAGATTCGGTCTTTATGCAAAAGGTACCCAGACATCGTGGCATGGTGCTACCAAGACCTGAAGGGTTATGACCGAAATATCATCCAACATACAATCGAATTGCAAGAGGGAGTCAGGCCTTGCAGACAAAAACAGAGGCCAGTAAATCCGAAGATAGAAGTCCTAATGAAGGCCGAACTCTTGAAAATGCTTGAGGCTAAAATTATCTATCCGATAAAGCATTCTTCTTGGGTCGCAAATCTGGTCCCTGTCAGAAAGAAAAACGGAGACATTCGCCTCTGCGTCGACTTTCGCAACCTGAATCAGGCCTCCTTGAAAGATCACTATCCACTCCCGCAGATCGACCAGATCCTCCATGTAGTGGCAGGAGCACAACGCTTCTCCCTTCTGGACGGCTTTTCAGGGTATAATCAGATCTGGGTTAGGGATGAGGACCAACATAAGACAACATTCACCACCAAATGGGGAACGTTCGCTTATCAGCGTATGCCGTTTGGTTTGTCAAATGCAGGGGCCACGTTCCAGAGGGCCATGGACTTAGCATTCAACGAACTGTTAAATAAAGTCATCGTAATCTATTTGGATGACATGACCGTATTCTCACATAAGAGGGAAGACCACGCCGCACACTTACAACAGATATTTGAAAGGTGTCGCGAGTTCGGCATCTCTATTAACCCGAAGAAGTCTGTCTTCGCGGTGAAAGAAGGAAAATTGCTAGGCCACGTCATCTCAGAACGAGGGCTCGCTGTCGACCCAGACAGGGCAGAGGCACTCCTCAAGCTCCCGCTCCCAATGAACAAGAAAGGGCTGCAATCATTCTTCGGGCAGATCAATTTCGTCAGAAAATTCATCCCCGACTTCGCCCAAATCATCAAGCCGATGGCCGAGCTCTTGAAGAAGAACGCTGAATTCGCCTGGACGGAGGAAAGGAGAAAGGCATTCGAAGAAATCAAAGCTCGGATCGCCCAGGCACCTGTGCTCATCAACCCAGATTATAGTAAAGACTTCATTCTTTACGCGGTCGGGGAGCCTGAGAGTTATGCAGCAGTCCTAACGCAAAAAGGAGATGATGGCGAAGAGCGCCCGATCGCCTTCTTGAGCCAGGTAATCCAGCCTCACGAAGAAAAATATAATTTTATAGAACGTCAAGTGCACGCGGTAATGAGGTCTCTGAGGAAGTTCAAGCACTTCGTTTCTCAGAGCAGAACCACGGTGTATGTTATTCACCCGGACGTGCGAAGCTTTATCATCCAGGGAGAAATGGGCAGCAAGAGGGTCGGCTGGGTCAATAAGATACAGGAATTCGATGTTGAAATCCGGCCCACCAAACTGGTTCACGGCCGTGCATTGTGCCAGGAGTTGGCGAGGAGTATAGCTGCCGAAGTGACAGCGTGCCAATGGGACGACCCAGTAGCGGAGGACAGCCTCGCCGATCAACCTACTGGCGAGGAAGACTGGACGGACGAGATCATCAGATACTTCAATACTGGAAGATGCCCGGGGCATTTAAATGCCTCGCAGCGAAGGAGGTTCAGAATGCAATCTCGCCGATACGTCCTACGCCCTGAAGGACTTTTTTTCAAAAATATTGATGGTGTCCTTTTGAGATGCATCAGGGGAGACGAAAAGGGGAAAATTCTCAATGAATTCCATTTTGGGGCATCAGGAGGCCACTTCGCAGGAAGGCCAACAACTTTAAAGATAATCAAGGCAGGTTACTATTGGCCTACCGTCTTTGCCGATGCTTTCGCAGTTTGCCGAAGGTGTGAGCAATGCCAAAAGTACGCTGGCCGGAATAAAAACGCCCCAATGCCCCTCCAACCGATACAAGTTGAAACACCCTTCCAGCAATGGGGGTTGGATTTTGTAGGGGTGATATCGCCGAATTCGTCAACGGGACACAAGTTCATTTTGACCGCGACAGACTATTTCACCAGATGGGCCGAAGCAGTACCCACAAAACATGCTGATCAAGAGACGGTCATCACGTTTCTAGAGGGTTTAATCACCCGCTTCGGGGTTCCAGAAGCAATAGTAATGGATAATGGCCCAGGATTCGTAGGCGCCAAAATCAATGAGTTTGCCTGCAAGTATGGAATCTATCTCAAGGCCACTTCAAATTACTATCCGCAGGGCAATGGGTTAGCAGAATCAACAAATAAGAATTTGTTGAAGATCCTGAAGAAGCTTCTGGAAAAGAACAAAAGGACCTGGCACTTGCTCTTGGATCAAGCGCTATGGGCCGATCGGATCTCCATCAAAAAATCGATTAAGACTTCGCCTTACGCGCTGGTCTATGGAAAGGAGGCCGTTTTGCCTACACATGTGGAGATGCCTGCTCTTTGGATGTTAGATGACGAAAGAGGGGAATTAGATCCCGTGGAGGCCAGGCTAGCTCAATTGCTGCAGCTTGAAGAAGACAGGGAAAAGGCCTATGAAGTTTTCATGAAACACACGGAGACCACCCGAAACTGGTTTAAGAAGAAAGCCACTGCTCGTAATTTCCAAGTCGGAGACCTGGTATGGAAATGGGACTCATGGAAGGCCAAGCCGGGAAATCATGACAAGTTTGACGCCTTCTGGGAAGGCCCGTTCGAAATTTCGCAAGTTAATCAGGCAAACTCCTTCATCCTGAAGGATATGACTGGCCAAATTCTGCCCATCCCGGTCAACGGTCTTCACCTGAAGGCCTATCACCGTTAAAGAGGTACCGAGAAGTTTCACCCCTGTACATAGCTTTTGTTTCCTGTTTTCGTTGTTTTGCTTGTACATATTTATTCCAAAGTCCTATTAGAGTTAGAAGCAAAATTGGGACAAGTTCGCAGCTTTTGCTGTAGGACAGCTAGGTGTTGGTTCGAAAAGATTAAGCTTCGCCCAATGCCCAAGCACTACAATGCGCCTCGGCAGTTCTCGGGCGAAGCAGCCGTTATCGGCAGAAACGCTGCGAAGTACCCCAATGTTGATAGGCCAGAGCAAGTAGAGTGGCGTCAAAAAGTCTATCTTCGGAAGCGATGGCGAGAAAAATCGCATAAAAATTGCGTTAGAATGAGCTTCGCATCATAGAGGTAGCGCTTCACCGATTTCTGAACACAAGGAGAAGGTTCGCACAGCCCAGAGTCATGAAGAGAAACAAAAGGACGCTTCGCCAATTCACTAAGGGAGATAGGAGCTTCGCTCATTTTTGTGCCGAAGTGGCGCTTCGGTCAAGTCGCTCAGCGAAGCACCAAGTGTGAGGGGAATGATGCGAAATATATCTAAAGAATAACATCTACCCACTTTGCTCATTCTCAATATTGGAAAGCCTACTTCGGGCCAACAAGACGTCGAACCCCCGGTTCATTCCAGACTCCAACGAAGCGACATCTTTCTTGCGAAGCAGCGAGGAAAAATACAAAGTGCGGCCTAAAGGGTAGGTTCAGCTAAGATCCACTTCGCTATATTTTATGTTTGAAGCCCGCTTCGGGCGTAGGGCCAGCCGAACCTCCGGTCCGCTCCAAGTTTCGGCGAAGTAACACCAAGGAATGAACGAAGGCCCGCTTCGGGCACCTCGGGGGCCGAAGAGGGACTTCGCCCGGATTTCTACCGAAGCACCTACTAGTAGTCGCTCATAAAAGCAAAGAACGTTTGAAAACGCGCCTTGGGGCACGTGCCCAAGTGGCGGCCCAGTTAAACGTTCGAAGCACACGAAGTTAATGCGAGGGTGGCGGCACACATCCCAAGGGAATTTAGTTAGAATGGAAACCCGTGCCCAGGTAAGGGGCGACGAGAATTTAAGGTTTCGAAGCAGGGCAAGATCTCCAAAGTACCTCGGTCCTCGTAGACGGCGCCAGGCGACCAATCAAAAAGCAATGCGATCCTCCTTAGCCCGATTTGGGCATTTATTTCCAGTGGGCGCCATTAATAGAACAGCTCCGACCTTTGCCTATAAAAACGGAGTACCTCCAACATAGAATTATTTGCCCTTTGGTCATTTTCTTGCAGAGTGCTCACGAGCTGTTGAAACCCTGTCGAAACTCTGCTGCAATTCCGCCAGCCCACCCTTTGAGCTCTGTTTTCTGTAATTCTGCTGCACTTTTGTAGACTGTAATGGGGAAGAAGGCTACAGAGAAAAAGGAGAAGGCGCAGAAAGAGGCGGGCGCTGAAAAAACGAAGAAGTCCAAAGAGGGGAAAAAGCACAGACCAAAGAAGGTCGACCTCAACGTCCGCCCAGAAAAACAAATTATGGAAGAGGAGGATTCAGAAGAAGAGCCCGTAGATCCGCCCATTGATGGGTGGGAGAATATCAAGGACACTGTACTCACCAAGAGCGTTGCCGAACTTCGGCAAACAATCGATTATATGCGGAGCCGACTGTCTGCAGAACATAAAAGAGCCGTCGCCTATTATTCGCAGCTGTACTGGTACTTATGTACCCCGGTGCACCATTGCCCCGAACTCATCTCTGCAATCGCCCAGAATTATCAGCCTCTGACCAGGCAGGTTCGAGACGCTGATGGGAACAACCTGTTTTCAATTTATCGCGACGATATACAGGAGGCCTTCGCTCCTCGGCAGGGGCCACCCAAGGGGTACACAGTTCGGAATGTCAATATGAGTGAGCAGACGGGCAGGTTTATCCCCACCCCTAACATTACGAAGTTCTTGGGAGAACAGTTGAGCAAGGGTCTTCCTTCTGGCAAATTGCCAAAGATGCCTTTACTCCTTGAAGATTTTAAATATCCGGACATTTTCTCTATTCTTGCATGGGTGGCGGGCCTATCTTCTGATGTCGCGGTCTACCCCTGGCAAGTTGCCCTCGCTGAATGTGTTTCTCATGGAGAGTTCTACGCCCCTGACCCAGCAAGGCCGAACACCAACCCAGTATTTTTTGACTGGGCGGAGTGGGTAGCCCGAACCTTGCATACTAGGCTGACGAATTTGAAGAATTCAGGGCCAGATCAGTACTTCGGGCCGTGTTCGTTCCTAGTCTGGCTTTTCTTTTACTACACTCACAGTCATTTTCCGCATATTGTTGTCAACTGCGTTGACAAAGATAGAGCCCCGCTGTCGGTCTACCAGTGGACCCCTGTCCTGGCGAAGACCGAGTCATATTATGTTTTCAATCAACAATTCCTGGGACGCGCCCTACAACTCATGTGTGGCTCTTGCCCCCGAGTGCCTGCAGTGCTCAGAGATAGGGTCATTGAAAAAAGGATGGGCGACGTATTCCAATTGACGCAAGGGCTAGTAGTTCGCATATTCGGGTTTACAGGTAAACCCTTCCTGCTGCCTTTCTATACCTCTGAATATCTGTTTTCACTGGAAGTCGCTCGCCAGAGCGATTTTACAGACGTTGTTTATGGCCACGGCCGAAAATGGGGCCACACATATGACTTCCCTTTCAAGATGGGGGTCATCGAGGTCTTCGCCACTTCGCAGCACGGTCACCTTGCGATGAAACTCAGCGATTTCGGCCTGCTGGAAATCCCCCAACGATGGTTCTATGATCCCTTGGGAGTAATGAGGGATTTCCTCAGATTTAAAAATTTTCACAATTGCCCTCACCCAGAAATAGTAGAACAGCGCAACAATCCTAATGGAAGGGATCTGGAGTGGCATATCGAGCGCATGCAGGCTCTGCCCCCGTGGCATGATTTCTATCCAATTGAAGCTGAATACATTCCGGCCAAGCACCCTTTTCCAGATCCTGATTCGGCGTTCTGGAAGAAAATGAAGGGAGAATTGAAGGGATGGCCTGAAGAGAAGTTGATGGAGTGGTGGGTAATGAGAGTTCATCGCCGAAAGCAGAAATCAAGCAGCTTTCTCATTACTGATGGGGAATTTTGCGAAATATATGATGCTGTTGGTTACGAATCTGCCACTTAGGAAAGGATTTTGGTCTCGTATGCGCCCTAGACCCGCCCAACAGATTGAAAGGCCGGAAGGAAGGGATGCCTTCCGTGCCAATCTCCGGAGAAGGCCGGCTCCTATACTATTCTACTTGGGGTTTAAGATAAGGGAACTGGAAAGAGATTGTAAAATGCAGAAAGAAATGTAAAAGCATAGCAATAGTTGTGGGGAAGAACAAGCAACACAATCACTAACTAATACCCAAACCAACAGCAATCAAAACAAAACATGTAACAGAAACCAATACTGCGATTCCTCCCTATGTATCCTTCAACAAGCATTCCAGATTCACTTAATTGCCAATGCCCTAATCCAGAGTTCAGAATTACAGCAATCAGAAAAATAAATGAACATGGAGCAGAAATACTTGCAGAAGGCAGCATAAAAGAAAGAGACAAGAATTGGAGCCAAAGATGCCTTGTATTGAAGCAAAATGTCTGTTTACAGTAGCTTTCTTAGCAATATGTTCCCCCCCTTTTACATTGAAAGTGCACTGCTATTTATAGCAGAAATTTCCCCCCAAATTACATTGAAGCACGGAACCCCAAACCTGCAAAAGCTGCCGAGATTTGACACCCGCTGGCCGTGAGCGTACCTGCAGCATGATTCACCTGGATTTGGTACGGCTCCGGACGGATTTGGTGGTTGGAAGGGCTCGTCTCGTTAATGTGGTAGGTGGAGTACAGTTTACCCTTGAGTGCGTGTCATCAATGCTCACCTACCCTGCTCTTGAAGTACACCTGCAGCCCTGCTAAAATCGGACCAGATCCCGAAACTTGCCCGTTCCTTGCCTCGGGACTGAGGTTCGCTGTTGGAATTGAGCGATGCTGAGAATCGCTGGGAGGAGGAGCGACCTTGGGAGGAGCTCTTCTACTTTGCAGTCGCCAAAATGAGGGGAGATGACGAGAGTCGCTCAAAAGTGAGCGATCTCGGGAGTCGCTCCGGAATGGAGCGAACTCGGGAGTCGCACATGCCTTAGTCAAATTTGCAACCCTTTTTCTTTTGTCGAACACTGGGAGCGACGACGGGAGTCGCTTGGCTTTGGCGGCGACGACAGGAGTCGCTCCAAAATGGAGCGACCTTCAGCAACCTTGGCAACTTTGAACTTTGTTGGCGATCGCTGGAGAACCGAGCGACGACGGGAGTCGCTGGGGGTGAGGGGGAAGGGGCGGCGACGACGGGAGTCGCTCCAAAATGGAGCGACTTTGGGAGTGCACACTTAGACGGTTTTTGAATCTTCCCCTGCCGCGATTCGTCGGAAGCCGAAGCTACGACGGGAATCGCTGGACGGCTTCGGCGATTTCTGGAGTTCGCTGGTGGTCGTTGAAGAGCTGGGCGACGACGGAAGTCGCTGGTTTGATGCAGCGACGACGGGAATCGCTCGCCAGAGGAGCGAACCTTGGCAATGGCTCATGCCTTAGTAAAATTTTCAATCTTTTCTCCTCCTGCCGTTGGTCGCCGATGAAGCTGCTGGTCGCCCGAGGAGAGAGCGACGACGGGGATCGCTCAAGAAGAGGAGCGACTCCCGGAATCGCCCGAAAAAGGAGCGAACTCCGGGCGACCCTGCCTTAGCCGTTTTTTCACTTTTCCCCACCGTCGCTCGTCGCTCGCTGAAGCTGGAAAAACTGAAAGACTGATTTCACTAACATCTGGAAAATGCAAATCTGAAGATTGCCTGGACTGATCATGGAGAAAGGAGGAAGGGAGAGAATTTGATCCTAAAGAGCAGCATTTTTTAAATTTTCAAAATCTTTTACCCCTTAGCAAAATGTGGCAACATTCCTGGCGGCTCGCGGGGTATCGAGCTCGCCTCGATGCAAGGACCCATGCCTTTATCCTTTGGGCCCGGAGTCATCCCCGGTCCCTGCTTCTCCTTGTTGCTGCCCTACTTTCTGTTGCTCTTTCTCTTGCTGCTCTTCTTCTTCGCCACTGTCATCATCGGATTCTTCTTCTGTTTCTCCTTCCTCCGATTCCTCCTCGGATTGCTCCTCGCCTCCTCTTTCTGGCTCTGGGTTAGTGTCCTGGGAAGCGAGGCGATCACGGATGCGCTCATATGTAGCCTGAACCTGAGTCCAGGCCTCTTCTGAGAAGGGCTCGAGATCACGAATGTCCTTTACCAGGCGCCTGAAAGTCTCTACCTGGAGCATGTCAATCTGGTTGACCCTCTGGTCCAAGTCTGCCAGGCAGGCGCTGATCTGGCAAAACCTGGATACGAGCTGCGTCACTTGTGCTTCAAGAATTGGGTCCGCCCAGCTATCAATCTCCGTTGTATCTTCCCTGAAGGCGTCCCAGATTGGCTTCAATTCCTCCCTAGGGAGGCAGTTTCCATTTTCGTCCGTGAAGCTCGGGAACCCAAGCGACGCAAGGGTTTGGAAAGGTACCAAGCAGATGCTTTTCTCGCTCTCCAGTGTGTCTAGCAATCTCCTGGCCTTCCGAATCTTTTCCAATTTTTCAAGATAAGAATGCAAGGTTACCCTTGCAGCGGCCCAATCTAGGGCAATCTGAGTCATGGGGGGAATTTGGAGGTCCTGACGCTCATAGCTTTCAATTTTGGCAGCCAAGTCGAGCCAACGCTCTGCTTGACGCTCGGCCTCCTCTACCACAGGCTTACCCTGGGCAGATATTTCTTTTACCTTGCAAACAAACATGAGAACCGAAAGAGATCTGGAGGCTCGGGTTCTGAAATTTGTCAACAGGCCGACACGGATCTCCTTGACTCGGTCCCTGGAGAACGTCTCCACTTGTGCAGCCCTTTCCTCCAATTGTCGTTGAGCTTCCTGAAGCTGGCCCTCTAGTTCAACTATTCGGGCCTGCGCTTCTTCTCCTTCTCTGGTTCGGCGTTCTGCAGCTTCTTTCTGATTAGTCAATTCCTTCTCCAAAGCTGCCAGTTGTTGCTTCAGCTGCTGGGATTCGTCCTTGGAGTCATCTAGCTGGGCTTGCATTTTCGCCATCTCCTCCTCCAGCTTCAGCTTTTCATTCTCCACCTTGTAGAAGCGCTCCTTCAACTGGTGATGGTTCACATATAGTGTATCGGCTCTCAGATGAATGGCCCCCACTTCATTCTCCACGCTGATATTGTTCAGGTCCTTGGCTACACGGTGGTAGTTGTAGTCATCTGGAGTCATGTCTTTCAGGGGCTTCTTCACCTTGGGAACCCTCTTTTCCTTATGCAACAACATGTTATCCAGGTCAAACCTGGCGCGCTTCTCCACTCCGGCAAGCTCCTCGCCTTTTCTCTTTCTCACGCTCTGGATCCATCTATAGGAGCTCTGCTCTGCCTGGGCTGCTACGGGTTGGTTCTCCATCATTTCCAACTCTTGTTCAACGAGCTCCATCTCTCCGAACATATGCTTGACCAAAGGTAGATCTTGCTGGGGCATCTGTTCGTCTGCGAACAGATAAGGGGAAACGACACTTGGGGGCTCGGTCGCCTTTGGGGATGTCTCGGCTTGGGCAGAGGCGGGAGGATCCTCAAGGTTTAAAGACGGGTTTTCAATCAATGTTCTGGCTGGAGATGGAGGATGGGGAGAATGCGGTGGGTCTTCTACAGCGGCACCTGGCTGGGTATGGGCGAGGGCTTGGAATGCGTTTGGATCTGAGGAGAATAGGCTGAATGCCTGCTGGTCGTGCTGGGTGGGAGCGGCAGGCTGGGTTTTTTCGAGGACAGGGTGAGATACTGCAAGGGGAACAGTGGCTGCTGATTCGCTACCTAAAGGGACGACAGCGAGGATGGGTCCAGCAGCGGAGGAAGACGGTGCCGCAGCCAATGATTCAGAAGATTGGGGAAGGAAAAGGGGATGCGTACCTGCGTGCTCGGGTCGAGCTGGCGTATTGAAGACTTGGGTTATCCACGTATCCTCTTCCGGCGGGGGCGTGTCCTCCTTTATAGTGATAACTTCTGTGGGAGTGACCTTCTGCGGTATAGCTTCGGCCCGCTGCACAACCTCTTTCTTAGGCGTGGCCTTCTTCTCCTTGTGCTTTTCGGCCCTCTTCTTTTCCTTTCGAGGCGTGGCCTCCTTTTCCTTGGCAGCGGCAGGAGCTGGTGCGCTAGGCGTTGGGCCAACGGCTTTTCCCGAAGGAGCCTTGGATGGTATTATCTTGACCCTAACCTTCTTCTTCGGAGGCGTCTGAGTCGCCTGTGCTGCTTCGGTCGGCTGCTTGGATGGTCCTTGTTGCTTTTCAGGGGGCTGCTTGGATCCTCCACCTAGTGTGAGTGGTTGTCTGGGTGGGGCCTGTGCCTTTTGTAGGCGTTGGGTGCCTCGAGGCACGAGATCTCTGAACACAATAGGCCGCCACGTGGCATGGTGATCATTGTAAAGCGCGGAAAACTGATGGTCATTAGCAAGAAGTTTTTCGGACTTTTCTTTCTTAGTTTGGGCCCTCATGACCCACCATTCTGCTATCTTCTCGGGCTTCCAACCCATATTTTGCAATTTAGGCACCATCTTTTTGTAGGCTTTGGAGTCCAGAGAGTGGGCCTTGTTATTGACCGGGTCATATTCCGCCTCAACAAAATAGAAGTCGTGCCATGGCGGGAAAGACTGCATCTCCTCTATGTTCCATTCGAGGTCTCCTCCCGACGGATTATTTCGCTCTCCCATGATCTCCTGGCGAGGGCAGGCGTGAAAATTCTTCATCTCCGTGAAGTCTTTTACTATGTCGAGGGGATCATACCTCCACCGCTGGGGAAGCTCAACCAGGCCGAAACTTAGGAGCGTAGCCGCTAGGAATTCGTTCTGCCCAGTCACGTTGACTTCAATCTCTCCCCATATGATTGGGAATTCGAAAATATGACCCCATCTTCTCCCTTGACCGTAGTTCTGGTCGGTATAGTCCATCTGCCGCGCTGCCTCTAAGGCGAATAAGTACTCTGTGGCGTAATATGGCAGAAGGAAAGGTTTGCCCGTGAACCCGAAAATTCTAATAACAAACCCCTGCGTCAGCCGGAAAGTGTCGCCCATATTACGCCGTATCACTTTGTCTTTCATCTATGGGGGGACGCGCGGGCAATAGCCATGGAGAAGAGCTAGGGCAGGGCCCAAGAACGCCAAATTAAACTCATAGTATGATTCCCTCTTCAACAATACTCGGGTCCATTGGTACACTGGGAGTCGCGCGCCCTTCTTATCTGTGCGCTGAACAGTAAGCGCGTTCATCTTGTTGTGCATATGGAACAGGAAGAGCCAGGCCAGGAACGAACACTGCCTGAAGGATTGAGTCCTTCCATCTATCAAGTCTTGCAGGCGCGAATGTATTCCACGCACTACACAGTCTGCCCAGTCGAAGAACACTGGTTTGGTTTCTTTTCCCATGGCGCTGGGCTCGTAAAATTCTCCGTGCAAGATGCATTCCGCAATGGCGATCTGGTAGGGGAAGACAAACGCGTCTGTGCCACAACCCAAGACCCAGGCCAGCATAGTATAAATGCCTGTACTTTTGAAATCTCTTAGGGGCCTAGGCTGCGTCGGCCAATGTTTGGGCGGCAATGGTTCGTGCAGCTGGGACTCCATAAAGAGTCGCATCTTTGGGTTATCTGAGTACCTGTCCGCCTGCTCGCTGAGATTGATATTCCTGATGGTATAGTCTCTGTTTGGCAACTGGTTAGGCGCGAAGGCCATCTGGACAGTTTCCGGGAAAAGCGAGAATAGGACAGTCCCCTCATGGTCCCGGACTTGCCTGGTGCTCGGCTTGTAGTACTGGGCGATTGCCGCTATCAGCTCTGGGCAATTGTGCACCGACGGGCATAAGAACCAATATAGGTGCGAGTGATAAGCCGCTGCGTAAGGGTGTGAGGCAGGAACCTTCTCTCGCCAGTCTTCTATGGTGCGTCGCAGCTGCTCGATGCTCTGAGAGTAGAGGCCGTCTCTGTATTTTATCCAATTGTCCACAGGAGGCTGGGGGACCGCTCTTGTGGGCGCTGGTTGGGCTTTCTTCCCCGACACTGTCTCTGACGCCTGTGCTTTTCCTTTATCTTTCTTCTTCCCACTCTCTGGTGTGCCTGAAGCTGCCTGTCCAACTGCTTTACCCTTCTCCTCAGTCTTCTTTTTACCCATGGCGATGGAAGAATTTGAGTATACTGTTGCTTGCTGGTAAAAGCTCTGAACTTGCCTTCTGATGCAGCTCGGAATGCGTTTGGGTTTAACTGGTAAAGTGAATTGAGCGACTGAGCTTTTATGGGAGCGAGCAAGGAGGTGGCCTTTAATGGCGAATGCTTGAGTTAAATGCCGGGCGCACGGAGTTGGTGGGCGCGGCCGTTATTCCTTGGTGGTCGTGCGCAAGATCTCTCGTGGAAGAGCAACTCTTCGATTATTGGTCCCAAACTCGTCCTTTTCTTTGAAGAAATCTGCCTGGAAATGTGTGCAAATATCCTCCTTTATAACGTGCACCTCGAAAATGTAACCTGCCGCCCCTTCGACGCGCATCCCAAGGTTCGCCGATTGGAGGCACTTGAGACGAGGTTCGCCTTAGAACTGGGGCGATTCTCGGGGTCGCTAAGGAAATGAGCGACCTGAGCATTTGGTACCTTGGGCGAGCGACGGCGTCTTAGAACACTTAGAGAATTTTTAAACCCCTTTCCTTCTTGAAATTGCCCGTCCTGCTAGGGTTCGCTCGAAAAGGGAGCGACACCCGTTATCGCTGGAAAACTCGGGCGATTCTCGGAGTCGCTCGCCAGTGGAGCGAACTCGAGCGCCTTCTTCGGACTTAGGCAATTTTTTCGCTTTTGGGTCTGGGCGGTCGCTCGCTCTGAAATGGAGCGATTCTCGGCATCGCTGGGAAGCAAGAGCGACTCCCGGGGTCGCTAAGGAAATGAGCGACCTTGGGAGTTTTAACACTTAGAAAAATTTCACGCTTCTCTTACCTGGCTTTGGCTTCCATCGCTCGCGCTGCACTCGCGCGATTCCCAGAATCGCTTGTAAGCATGAGCGACTCCCGGTTTCGCGACGGATTTGAGCGAACCTTGACGTCTTTGTCCTCGGCCCAAATTTGGCATTCTTTCGGGGTTCGCTGAAAATTGAGAGCGATTCCAAGAATCGCTTTGGTGTGGAGCGACCTTCAACACGGGTATTTTGGACTTAGAAATTTTCCTGTTTCCGAAGTGCGGTCTGTGGGCTTGGCGATTCCCGGAATCGCTGAAAATTGCGGGCGATTCTCGGAGTCGTTGAAAGTTTGAGCGACTTTGGGCGCTTGAAGGAGTTAGACAATTTTTTATGCTTTCTTTTGGTTGGGTGAGCTTCTGGAGTTCGCTCAAAATCTGAGCGATAACCATCGTCGCCAGCTATTTCAAGCGAACCTCAGCAAATTCTCCTGCTCGGGCACTTAGTGAAATTTTCAGAATTTTCTGACCCTCTTGATTGCCTTCCCTTTAGGAACCTGCGAACCTTGCTTTGCTGCTCTGTTAACAGGGGCCATCTTCTGTGTGTGACACTTGGCTCCGCGATTTTGGAACAAAAATTTCCGACCTGAAAGCCGGACGCCTGAAACTAAAGCGGGAAATTACACCTACTGAAAAGCATATTTACATTCAGAAAACGAAATTAAAGCTGCGGAAATAAAACTATGTACACAGGGGAACCTCCTGACATGTTTTAGTGGTGATAGGCTTTCAGATGAAAGCCATTGACTGGTATTGGAAGGATCTGGCCCTCCATGTCTCGCAGCACAAACGAGTTGAACTGGTTAACCCGGGCAACCTGAAAGGGGCCTTCCCAGAAGGCATCAAATTTATCATGGTTCCCTGGTTTTGCCTTCCATACATCCCATTTCAGCACTAGATCCCCGATCTTGAAGACCCTGGCTGTAGTCCCTTTTGCAAACCAATTCCGGGTGGTCTCTGTGTGCTTCATAAAGGCTTCATAAGCCTTTTCTCTCTCCTCTTCAAGCTGCAACAACTGAGCTAGCCGGGCATCAACAGGATCCAGGTTACCCTTTTCATCATCTAGCAGCCAGAGTGCGGGCATCTCGACATGGGTGGGCAGGACGGCCTCTTTTCCGTAAACAAGCGCGTATGGCGATGTCTTTATGGATTTTTTAACAGATATGCGGTCTGCCCATAGCGCCTGGTCCAGGTGCAAGTGCCAGGATCTTTTGTTCCTCTCCAGAGTCTTCTTTATGATCTTCATCAGATTCTTATTTGTCGACTCGGCTAGACCATTTCCTACGGGTAGTAATTGGAGGAAGCCTTATGGTAAATTCCATACTTGCAAGCAAACTCCGTGAGTTTAGCCCCTATGAAACCTGGACCGTTGTCTGTTACAATTGCTTCAGGGATCCCGAAGCGGGTGATTAAGCTCTCCAAGAAGGCGATGACAGTCTCTTGGTCGGCATGCTTGGTAGGTATCGCTTCGGCCCATCGGGTGAAGTAATCCGTGGCAGTTAAGATATACTTGTGCCCCGTCGAGGAATTTGGCGATATCACCCCGATGAAATCCAGGCCCCATTGCTGGAAGGGAGCCTCAGCCTGAATTGGCTGGAGGGGCATTGGTGCATTCTTGTTTCGGCCGGCGAACCTCTGACACTTCTCACACTTTTGGCAGACTGCATACGCATCAGCAAAAATGGTGGGCCAATAGTAGCCCGCTCTGATCATTTTCAAGGCCGTTGGCCTTCCTGAAAGGTGTCCTCCCGACATTCCAGAATGGAATTCGTCTAGGACCTTCTGCTTCTCTGTTCCCTTGACGCATCGCAAGAGAACACCATCAACATTTTTGAAAAACAGCCCCTCGGGGCGCAGTACATACTTCTGAGATTGGAGCCTGAATCTCCTCCTCTGTGAGGCATTGAAGTGATCTGGGCACCTCCCGGTGTTGAAATACCAAATTATTTCATCGGCCCAGTCGTTGTCTTCCGCTGAGGAATTGGCGAAGTTGCCTTCTAGGAACGGGTCCTCCCACTGACAGGCGGCTACTTCCGCGGCAGCACTCCTTGCTAGTTCTTGGCACAGTGCCCGACCTCTGATTAGCTTGGTGGGCCGAACCTCTATATCAAACTCCTGAATCTTGGCGATCCAGCCGGCCCTTTTGTTACCTAGTTCTCCCTGGATGATAAAACTTCTGACATCTGGGTGGACAACAAACACGGTCGTCCTACTCTGGGAGACAAAGTGCTTGAACTTTTTTAAGGACCTCATGACTGCGTGCACTTGGCGTTCAATGAAGTTGTATCTTTCCTCATGCGGCTGGATTACCTGGCTCAAGAAGGCTATCGGCCGCTCTTCACCATCATCTCCTTTTTGCGTTAGGACCGCTGCGTAGCTCTCAGGCTCTCCAACTGCATATAGGATGAAATCCTTTGAATAATCTGGGTTTACCAGCACAGGCGCTTGGGCAATCCTAGCTTTGATCTCTTCAAATGCCCTTTTTCTCTCCTCAGTCCAGACGAACTCAGCATCCTTCTTCAGGAGTTCGGCCATCGGCTTAATGACTTGGGCGAAATCGGGCACGAACTTCCTTACAAAGTTGATCTGGCCAAAGAAGGACTGCAGCCCTTTCTTGTTTACTGGGATTGGAAGTCGAAGAAGAGCCTCTGCCCTGTCAGGGTCAACTGCCAGCCCTTTTTCAGAAATGACGTGGCCTAGAAGCTTCCCTTCCTTCACTGCAAAGACAGACTTCTTGGGATTAATGGATATGCCGAATTCCCGGCATCTCTCAAACACTTGCCGCAAGTGAGAGGCATGTTCTTCTCTCTTGTGTGAGAACACTGTCATGTCATCCAAATAGATGACGATAATTTTGTTCAACAGCTCACGGAATGCAATATCCATGGCTCTCTGGAAAGTAGCTCCCGCGTTGGACAGGCCGAAGGGCATACGTTGGTAGGCGAACGTCCCCCATTTGGTGGTGAACGTCGTCTTGTGTTGATCCTCGTCCTTCACCCATATCTGATTATAGCCAGAGAAGCCGTCTAGGAGAGAGAATCGCTGGGCTCCTGCGACCACATGGAGGATCTGATCAATTTGTGGGAGCGGGTAATGGTCCTTCAGTGAGGCCTGATTCAGGTTGCGGAAATCAACACAGAGGCGAATATCCCCGTTCTTCTTCCTGACAGGAACCAGATTTGCGACCCAAGAAGAATGCTTGATGGGATAGATGATTTTTGCTTCTAGCATCTTCAAGAGTTCGGCTCTCATCAGAACCTCGATTTTCGGGTTGACTGGCCTCTGTTTCTGTCTGCAAGGGCTTAACCCCTTCTTCCAGTTCTATGGTGTGTTGGATGATTTCTCTGTCATACCCTTTCAAGTCCTGATAACACCAAGCGACGATGTCAGGGTATTCTCTGCACAAGGCCCAAATCTGCTCCAATTCTTCCGGAGTACAGTCTGTTCCAACTTTTATCACTTTTCCGGGCTCGAGCTCCAGGTCCTTGTACTGCTTGGCATCTACTTTGATCCGGTGTGATATTGCTCTGTCGTTCTGATCAAAGAGACTTTCCAAAGTAATCAGTCCTTTCGGGACATGATTATTCTTCAACTGTATCAACCCCTCATATTCCTCGTCATCAGGGTCTCTACCTTCAATAGTACTAGCTTCATGAATTAAAAAATTGACGATCTGCTCGTCACAATCGAACACCTGCCAGTGGGTGTCCTTATCAGGCACAGAAGGCCTGTAAATGGTTCTTACCGCCTTAGGCTTCTGCATCATGTCATCAGTCGGGGAGTATCTGGCTCCGATAGACGCTAAGACGTCCGCGTGTTTGTTTTTCTCTCGGGAGATGGATTGAACATTAAGGGCCTCAAATGATTCCAGCAGGTCCCAGACCCGATTGCGGTAAGCTTTGAGATAGTGCTTCTTTGAGGTGCACTTGTTGGTGATCTGCTTGCACACCAGCTCTGAATCTCCAAAGATTTGCAGCTGCTTGATCCCCAACTTTCTCTGCCTTTTTCAACCCTAGGCACAGGGCTTCGTACTCTGCCGCATTGTTGGTGCAACTCCAGGCCAGCCTGTAGCAATAATCTTTCTGTTCTCCCGAGGGTGAAACTAGGAGCACCCCTGCCCCGGCGCCGTTCTTGCATCGGGCGCCATCAAAGTACAGCTTCCATAGCTCATTCGGGGCGGGGCCTATGTCTTCTTTTACTGTCTCCTTTGGCTTTTCAGGCTGCGTAATAGAGTAGCAGCCTATGTCTGATTCAATCATGGCGTTGAAATCAAGAAGGGAGAACTCGTCTTCCGCCTGCAGTGCTTCCATGGTCTCTTCCACTATATCAACCTCTTCCAACTGCTCCGTCATCAGGTGCACTGATTCATCCTGCTGTCCCTCTTCTGGTATCCTCCCAACAAGGAAGGTGGAGGGTTTTTCATTGTAAATCTTCACTTTTCTCCCTTTGAAGGGGACCTCCATATGTGAATAGTCAAGGGAAAGATACCCACCCAGTTTGGCGGTGAACTCCCTCGAGAGGCACATGCCGAAGTAGGGTTCCAGGTCAACGACCACAACCTCTTGAATCACAACGATCTGAGGCGCCTTGTGCAGCTGGATAGGGATATCTTTAATGACGCCCACTGTTTTCACAGGAGTGCCATCTAGTTGAAGGACACCTTGGCTGCTTCGCGTGTATTCCATGCCGATCTCCTCGCAGACTGCCCTTGGCATGACGGTGGTTGATGCGCCGAAGTCAATCATGCAGTTGTGCACCACACATCCCTCCATCCGCAGAGACAGGTAGAACGGTGGTGGCCTGTTTTTTCCCGTGATTGAAGTAGTCAAGGGCTGAGCCAACACAGGTTGCGATGACTTTCCTTCTTTGACAGACTTTAGAGACTCCTGTAGCAGATCTACCTGCCCGGGGAGTTGCAGGGCATCATACATGCTTATCTTGGTCGGGGTCTTCTTGAGTTCATCAACAATATTGTAGGCTGAAGTAGCGGGCACCTCCGTCTCCTTCGTAGCTTCGTACTTGGTGCGGTACTGCTACGTCGCCTCAACTCTCTGTCGTTTGGTCAACGAAGGGTATTTGAGCTTCTCTCTCGCCTGCTCCTTGGTCTCACCCTGAGGTTGCGCCGCTGGAGCTTTTGCCGGGAACGTCTTCTCTTTTGCCGGCGGGGGCGAAGGACCTTTGTCAGGAGCCTTCGCTGGAGGCTGCTCCTTTTCTCGTCTGGTATACACCTTCAAAGGCTGCATCTGGGCCGCATCCACTTCGATCTGCTTCTTACCATCTTTGGTCAGAATCGACACTTGCTCCTCCTCTGGGACCGCGAAATTGCGATCCGCCTCCCTAATCATGTTAATCTGCTCACCCGGGCTGCTGCTTGCCAGAGTTTGGGCATAATGCTGATGAAGCATACAGCTGTCTTCCCCATGAGGGTCGTTGCATGTGGAGCACCAGTGCACGTAGTCTGAAGTGCTCGGCTCTTCGTTGATAGCAGCATTCCTCGCGGGAGGTCTATTGGCTTGAGGTACTTGATCTCTTGTAAGCGCCGGAGGAGGGTAGGGTCTCCTAGGGATGAACTCCTGCTGAGCCTGCTTCTTCTTCATAACAGCCATGTCGTTGGACAGCGTTCGGTAGACAGAAGCAAGAGACTGTACTTCTTGCAGAATCTTAGCCTGCACATCAACGGCTGGAGGCGCCGATTGGGCTGGTGGAGGCAATGGTGCCAGCGGTGGGGCTGGGGGCAATGCCGGGTACTGTGGAGGAGCAGGGAGTGCCGGATACTGCGGAGGAGGTGGAAGTTGTGGCGCCTGTGGAGTGGGAAAATGTACTTGGGGAGCGGAGAATTGAGAGACCACCGGTGCGGGATTCCATGATGGATTCTGGTATGTGGAAGACGTAGAAGGCGGTTGGGCAGATGCACTAGGATACTGTGATTGAGGGAAATCGGGGTAAATCGGCATCGGCATCCTAGGTGGGAGTCTACCAATGGCAATCAAATCCAGCTCTGCCTTTTGGGCCAACTCGTACAATTCGGGGAAAGTGTTGACGTTGGAGAACTTAATGATCATACTGATGTCCGAGTTGAAGGATCTGAGGTAATAGTAGGCAGCTTGTCCAGCGGTCGGCCGCAGTTCGGTGGGCACCCTTTGCCAGGACCTTGCGAACCTTACATTAAAATCCGCTATCTCCTCTTGCGGATGTCGTTGGATGGTTGTGAACTGATGCAACAAAGATGACGGATCTGCGGACTCATTGAATCCCTTCACTAGTTGCCCTGCCAACTGACCCCACCCGGTGATAGTGCCAGGCGACAAGGATCTATACCAATACAGGAGCTTTCCGCGCAGAGACAAGGCCAACAATCGGACCATGACACTTTCATCGGTGATGTTGTGGAGCGCGGCCAGGGCAACAATGTCTTGGATGTGCTCGTAGGCCGTCTTCCCAGTGCCATCGTACGTGGGTATGGCCTTCAAGGCGGCGGCTGGAACGACAGCTTGCCCGGCTAGATTGAGAGGTCCTGTAGAATTCCAGGCTGGAAATAACTCGGGGGCAGCCGATTGATTTTGTTGTTGATTCTGATTCTGATTCGTGGATTTGCCATATTTGCGTTCGGATTGGGCTGATTGGGAGGCGGCAATGGCGGCAGCAGCAGCAGAGTCGGCTGAACAGGAGCGGCCTGATGGTCTAGGGAGTTCGGAGGATTCGGAGGGCAGCTGGTTGCAGTGCTATCCGAAGTCGGGTCTTGTTCTTCAACTACAGCCTCCTGCGATGGCGCTTCGTCCAGAGGAATATTCGGACCCAACTAGCCTAGGGCGTTCTCCGAAGGCGGTGATATCAAGCTCGTAGTACTCAGGCTCTTCTTCAGCGTTTCTAACTCTCCATCTCGTATGCATGAAGACAGGATTTTCTTGGACTGGTCTTCGAGATTTGGAAAGTATCCGAGTTCAACAGAGTCGCCAGGTGTTCAGATTCGACAACACTGAAGCGAACACCATTACTTCAATACCAAAGAAACTGTTGGTTACGAATCTGCCACTTAGGAAAGGATTTTGGTCTTTTGCGCCCTAGACCCGCCCAACAGATTGAAAGGCCGGAAGGAAGGGATGCCTTCCGTGCCAATCTCCGGAGAAGGCCGGCTCCTATACTATTCTACTTGGGGTTTAAGATAAGGGAACTGGAAAGAGATTGTAAAATGCAGAAAGAAATGTAAAAGCATAGCAATAGTTGTGGGGAAGAACAAGCAGCACAATCACTAACTAATACCCAAACCAGCAACAATCAAAACAAAACATGTAACAAAAACCAATATTGCGATTCCTCCCTATGTATCCTTCAACAAGCATTCCAGATTCACTTAATTGCCAATGCCCTAATCCAGAGTTCAGAATTACAGCAATCAGAAAAATAAATGAACATGGAGCAGAAATACTTGCAGAAGGCAGCATAAAAGAAAGAGACAAGAATTGGAGCCAAAGATGCCTTGTATTGAAGCAAAATGTCTGTTTACAGTAGCTTTCTTAGCAATATGTTCCCCCCTTTTACAATGAAAGTTCACTGCTATTTATAGCAGAAAATTTCCCCCAAATTACATTGAAGCACGGAACCCCAAACCTGCAAAAGCTGTCGAGATTTGACACCTGTTGGCCGTGAGCGTACCTGCAGCATGATTCACCTGGATTTGGTACGGCTCCGGACGGATTTGGTGGTTGAAAGGGCTCGTCTTGTTAATGTGGTAGGTGGAGTACAGTTTACCCTTGAGTGCGTGTCATCAATGCTCACCTACCCTGCTCTTGAAGTACACCTGCAGTTCTGCTAAGGCCGGTCCAAATCCCGAAATTTGCCCGCTCCTTGCCTTGGGACTGAGGTTCGCTGTTGGAATTGAGCGATGCTGAGAATCGTTGGGAGGAGGAGCGACCTTGGGAGGAGCTCTTCTACTTTGCAGTCGCCAAAATGAGGGGAGATGACGAGAGTCGCTCGAAAATGAGAGCGATCCCGGGAGTCGCTCCGGAATGGAGCGAACTCGGGAGTCGCACATGCCTTAGTCAAATCTGCAACCCTTTTTCTTTTGCCGAACACTGGGAGCGACGACGGGAGTCGCTTGGCTTTGGCGGCGACGACAGGAGTCGCTCCAAAATGGAGCGACCTTCAACAACCTTGGCAACTTTGAACCTTCCTGGCGATCGCTGGAGAACCGAGCGACGACGGGAGTCGCTCCAAAATGGAGCGACTGAGGGACTCTCATATGCCTTGGAAACTTTTCTAGAAACTCCTGAGGGGTAGCTCACACTTAGACGGTTTTTGAATCTTCCCCTGCCGCGATTCGCCGGAAGCCGAAGCTACGACGGGAATCGTTGGATGGCTTCGACGATTTCTGGAGTTTGCTGAAGAACTAGGCGACGACGGAAGTTGCTGGTTTGAAGCAGCGACGATGGGAATCGCTCGCCAGAGGAGTGAACCCTGGCAATAGTTAAATTTTCAATCTTTTTCTCCTACTACCGCTGGACACTGATGAAGTTGTTGGTCGCCCGAGGGGAGAGCGATGACGGGGAGAGCTCAAGAAGAGGAGCGACTCTCGGAATCGCCCCAAAAACGAGCGAACTCCGGGCGACCCTGCCTTAGCCGATTTTTCACTTTTCCCCACCGTCGCTCGTCGCTCGCTTAAGCTGGAAAAACTGATTAAGACTGATTTCACTATCATCTAGAGAATGCAAATCTGAAGATTGCCTGGACTGATCATGGAGAAAGGAGGAAGGGAGAGAATTCGATCCTAAAGAGCAGCATTTTTTAAATTTTCAAAATATTTTACCCCTTAGCAAAATGTGGCAACATTCCTGGCGGCTCGCGGGGTATCGAGCTCGCTTCGATGCAAGGACCCATGCCTTTATCTTTTGGGCCCGGAGTCTTCCCCGGTCCCCGCTACTCCTTGTTGCTGCCCTACTTCCGGTTGCTCTTTCTCTTGCTGCACTTCTTCTTCGCCACTGTCATCATCGAATTCTTCTTCTATTTCTCCCTCCTCCGACTCCTTCGACTACTCGTCACCTCCTTCTCTGCCCGAGGAAGCGAGGCGTTCACGGATGCGCTCATATGTAGCCTGAACCTGAGTCCAGGGCTCTTTTGAGAAGGGCTCGAGATCACGAATGTCCTTTACCAGGCGCCAGAAAGTCTCTACCTGGAGCATGTCAATCTGGTTGACCCTCTGGCTGATCTGGCAAAATCTGGAGATGAGCTGCGTCACTTGTGCTTCAAGAATTGGGTCCTCCCAGCTATCAATCTTCGCTGTATCTTCTTTGAAGGCGTCCCAAATTGGCTTAGTTTCCTTTTTCGTCTGTGAAGCTCGGGAACCCAAGCGATACAAGGGTTTGGAAAGGTGCCAGGCAAATGCTTTTCTCGCTCTCTAGTGTGTCTTGCAATCTCCTGGCCTTTCGAATCTTTTCCAATTTTTCAAAATAGGAATACAAAGTTATCCTTGCAGCGGCCCAATCTAGGGCAATCTGAGTCATGGGGGGAATTTGGAGGTCCTGACGCTCATAGCTTTCAATTTTGGCAGCCAAGTCGAGCCAACGCCCTGCTTGGCGCTTGGCCTCCTCTACCACAGGCTTACCCTGGGAAAATATTTCTTTTATCTTGCAAACAAACACGAGAACCGAAAGAGATCTGGAAACTCGGGTTTTGAAATTTGTCAACAGGCCGACACGGATCTCCTTGACTCGGTCCCTGGAGAACGTTTCTACTTGCGCAACCTTTTCCTCCAATTGTCGCTGAGCTTCCTGAAGCTGGCCCAATAGTCACCGAGGTCCCAATCTCCACCATCCCCGACTTATCTGCAGAACCCCTGCCTCAGCAGGATCTGTTCCTTTTCACGCCCATGTTCGGAGGAATGGAACCCTTGGAGAAGGAGCTGGAAATGATGGAGGAACGCCCTGTAGCAGAGAGCCTAGTCCAGGCGTGGCAGAGCTCGTTCAGATGGATCAAGGACATCAAGAAGAGAAAAGCGCGGGCCCCTGTTGGAATTGAAAAGCGCGCCATTTTCGACCCTCAGAAGATGGAGCTGCATAAGATAAAGGTCCCGAAGGTCCAGAAACCCTTGGAGGAGATGACGCCCACGGACTACACTTACCAGCGTACCATCAAAGACTTGAAGACAGTCGATGTGGTGGACGAAATGGGGGCCATCCAGGTTAAGGCGAGCACAGTCTACCTGCACCACGAACACATAAAAAAGCGCTGCTTCGCGGTAGAAAATGAAAACATGAAACTGGAGGAAACTATGGCATGAGTATAGTCTCAGCTGGAGGACTCAGACCAAATCCGAGCAATTAAGACAGTGAGTGATTGTTTTGGAGCAGGAAGTGATTGAGCATAAGGATGCTGCCGAGCGCCATCTCAAGGCACGTGAAGAGGTGGAGGACAAGGTAAACAAGTTGGAGGCACAGGTCCAAGAAGTGCAACAACAACTTGAAAGGAAAGAAGTACAGATGGAGGTATTTACCAGAGACTAGAGCCTCAAGATTCCTTGTCCATCCTCATGTTTATCTGGGAGGCCAAGCGAGCGTCCGCCCAAGGCAAGCCTGTTGTAGAGGAAGTTGAGCGTGAAGCGGAGCGCTGGCTCAATCTAGCCATAGAGGTGGAAACCTACGAATGCATGGACCTCCAGGTTCCCCCGATGACCCGGACTGCTTGAGAATGGGCCATTGCTAGGTCTACTCTGCATACCTTCTTCGCTAAATTGAAAAAGGTCAGAAAGGCCAGGAGATTGTTAGATACCTTTGAGTAGGAAAAGAGCATCTGCCTGGCACATTTTCAAACCCTCACGCGGCTTGGCTTCCCCAGCTTTACAGATGATGATGGAAACTGCCTGCCCAGGGATGAGCTGAAGCTAGTATGGAGCGCTTTCAAAGAAGATACTTCTGAGATTGACAGTTGGGCAGACCCTATCCTGGAAACGCAGGTGATCCAATTGATATCCAGGTTCTGTCAAATTGATGCCTGCCTAGCCGATCTGAGCCAGAGAATTGACCAGGCTGATATGCACCAGATCGAAAGTTTCAAGCGCCTGGTGAAAGAGCTCCATGATCGTGAGCCATTCCAGGAGGAGGCCTGGACTCAGGTTAAGGCCACCTACGAGCGCATCCGTGACCGCCTCGCCCCTCCGGCGCCCAATCAAGAACCCGAAGGAGAGGGAGAAGGTGAAGGCCAGGAGCATAACGAAGAGGAGGCAGCAGGAGGAGAAAGACTGGAAGAAGAACCCTTAGACAGCAGCAGGGAATCAGAAGAGGAAACAGAAGGTGACTCCGAGCCCAAAGGATAAAGGCCTGGGGTCCTTGCATTGAGGCGAGCTCAATACCCCGCGAGCCGCCAGGAATGTTGTCAATTTTGCCACATTTTGTCTAAGGGGTAAAATTTTGAAAAACTGTTGCATTGTTTTCATGCTTAGATTCTTTCTCTCCTCCAAGATCAGCTTCGTTCAAGAAGCAGGCCGATCCTCAGTTCCGCTCAGTTTTGGGGCAAAGGACAGCTCAAGCAAAAAAAACCAAAAAAACACTTTGGAGGCCCAAAAAATGGCTTAGGCATAAAGGAGCTCAACTTCGCTCCGAAAGGAGGTGAAGCTCAGCTTCGCTCAGTTTTCGGGTGAAGCGTAGCATTGGGTGTTCAACAAGTTTCTAAGACACGAGAGGCCCCGACTTCGCCCTCAAAGGCAGCGAAACTCAGCTTCGGGCCTCCCCAGGGGCGAAGCACAGTGTTGAACAATGGAAAAATTTCTAAGGTTGGAGGGCTCAACTTCGCCCCATTCTCAAGCGACCCTCAGCCTCGCTCCTCTTCTCCAGCGAACCTCGGCTTCGGGGTCAGCTGGCTCCGAAAATTGGCTAAGGCAAGGTTTACCCCAACATCGCCCAACCGTCCAGCGAACCCCAGCTTCGGGCCTCCAGGCAGGCGAACCTCAGCTTCGAGGCTAATTGCGACACTTCTGAGTGAAAATATTTCTAAGGCAACATGGGCTCATCTTCGCCCCAATTTTCAGCGAAGCCCGGCTTTAGGGGTGATCTTCAGCGAACCTCAGCTTCGGCATCATCTTCAGCGATTGGCGAGGGCACGCTTCGGAGTTAGTGAAAATTGGTTAAAGCAAACTCACCTCGACTTCGCCCAGGAAGCCGCCGAACCCCAGCTTCGGGCATTGTCCCCAGCGAACCTCGTCGCAAGCAACAGCACTTCGTGGCAGCATAGGCTCACCTTCACCCCGATTTCGAGCGAGGATCCTCTTCGGGCCTAGCCCGGGCGAATTACAACCAATAAGTCCATTTTGGGACTTGGACAATTTCAAGCCAGAATTCTACTCCACCCGGCTTCGGCAAATCCCCCAACTTCAGGTGATTGCCCCAACGAAGCTAAGCTTCGGACCCAGTTCTATTGAACCTCAGCCGGCATGTCAAATCAGCGAACCTCGGCTTCAGGCCCTGTTTCAGGCGAATTCCAACGAGCGTTTTTAAACGCTAAGGCTGTAACAGGCAGGGGCGTTCCAACAAAGGAGAAGGTAGATGGGCATTTAATGCGCATCCATGGCGCACGAGTTTAAGTCTCCGGCCTATCCCATCAAGACGGCCCTGTCAGGTCCCGAGAAAGACCCTGAAGGCAAGCTGCACCAACCGTATTAATGAGACATGCTGTCCCAACTGCAACGCCCGTCCGGAGCCGCTGTAAACACGAGTGAGCTGCAAAGACCGTCCGGAGCCGCTGTAAACACGAGTGGGTCGAGTTCCATGGATACTTTGTCATCTGACAGGGGTTAAATCTCAGTTGCCCGAGCGGTTTTAGGGTTTTGGCATTAATTGTTACGGGGTTGAATTCCCCTATAAAAGCCAACTCAATGTAATGTAATCAGGGGGGAACATTTTGCTAGAAAGCTGCTGTACTTGGATTCTGCTTCAATATTAAGACTCCTGGTTCTGATTCTGGACTCTTTTCCTGTGTATGATGCCTTCTGTTATTTCTGTCAATTCTGTTCTTTTATATGCATACTGTGAATTCTGCAATCTGGATTTAAGTGTGTGATAATGAACGAAATCTGGAATTGTTGAAGGATACATATCAGGAAATATTTCAGTTTTAGTTTCTGTTATACTCATAATATTGATTGTTGTTGGTTTAAGTAGAAGTTAGTAATTGTGCTGCCTGTTCTTCCCCTTGGAACTATCTACATTTCTGTTTCTTTCAGTTATTTGCATTTCTTTCAGCACTTTCCCAATTTCTTTCCAGTTCTCTAATCTAAAACCCAGCATAGTGTAGTAAAGGAGCCAACCTTCTCTGGAGATTGGCACGGAAGGCATCCCTTCCTTCCGGCCTTTCAATCTGTTGGGCGGGTCTAGGGCGCATAGATAAACCAAACCCTTTCCCCGTGGCAGATTAGTAACCCACATTACCCATATCAATAATTTTGAGGGATAGAAGCTCTAATACCAACATTCATACATCAAGTCGCAACCCAACTAAAAGAGGATTGACAGGTAGCAAGAGTTCCCATAGAAATTATTTATACACCTGTTTTGGAAAAACCCATTTCAACTTCATAAAAAAGGGCACAATGTTGAAACACTTCATCTATAAACATGCTCAAAATCAGTATAGGGTTGGGAGGTTTTGTAAGCTGAGTGAAATCCCTTTCCATCAAATACACTAAACCCATATTCCATAACCCTTTATTTTATATGAATTGCACAAATATGTAAACACCAATTTCAAGCCACAAATAGCCAAAGCACTACTATATTCTCACCTATACCCAAAGCAAACAAGATTGGAACTTGGTTTCACAGTGATATTCTACACTTACGATTGAAAGTTAAACCTAGGCATAGCAATCACAGGTATACTTGTGCACAATTTCTTCATAACACTTCAAATTCAGAACAATATTTTCCTCACAATGCTTAGCCCACAAACAAATCAAAGCAAGCAAGCAATTTCTTCAAACATCAAATAAACAACATTACCTTAAGGAGTAACTGGCTGCAACTGTCACTGAGCTTATTTTCTTCCTTTCCAACACCATCTAGTTTCCCTTATTGAGGTCCATACCTCTATTTTCACAAGATGAATACTTTTTATACATGTCAATGGCAGGTTGTTGAGCTTGATTCCTTCAAAACCATCAGCAGTTCTCCCAAATGCAAGAGGGAGCGAAGTATGAGACAGCTGAATAGAATTGGTGAGGTGTTAGAGAACTGCCATTAACAGCAGCTTGGCGGCAGTTAGGTGAGAATCATAATCCCACATATTTTACCACTATTATCTCCAAACATGAGACAGCTGAATAGAATTGGTGAGGTGTTAGAGAACTGCCATTAATGGCAGCTTGGTGGCAGTTAGGTGAGTATCATAATCCCGCATCTTTTGCTGCTATTATCTTCAAGGTAAGTTCTATTCCTAATGTTCCTTTATTCAAACAAATGCCTGGTGCCAAGGCTAAGGTTTCAGGTGGACTGAAATCAAAGCTCTTCTTCTAATGATTCCTTGGTAACTTGGTTGCTATTCTCAATACCATGCTTTCCTTGATAAACTTTTGATGAGACAAAGACAATAGTGTAAATTTGAATGAGGGGTTAAGCAAGTCATGAATATTAATGGTACCAGGGTGTTTATTAAATCAATGAAATGCACCGATGCTATACTCAAAATTCAAACATCAGTGTGAAATCAAATACAGACATGAAGACTCTTAGGCAAATTTATTCCACAGTTTGGTGGAAACCATTTTTTTTTTTTGAACTTTTTAAATCACTGGACATCAAACAAGTAGTCAAATACAACCATGCAACAACGTGATCCCAGAGTTTCTGTTTACCAGCCCCTTATCAATCAGTTGTTAGCATGCATTCATCAAATCCAAAATCCAAATAAAAACATTATATAAATAAAACCAATTATGCCTACATGAAGTGCAATAAGGTTGTCTTGCCCATAACTTTGTGTCCATGCTCCCCATGTCCTTGCATCAGAATATAAACACAATGCTTTGTCATCATAAGATAAAAGCGTATATAAACACATACAGCTTGAGTAGATAATACATTAGCATCAATTAGGTTCATCAATGCATGTAACATTAAGAATCAGCATCAAACAATAATACCCATTGACCAAGTACAAACAACACATCTAATCAAAATATCATCATTACATTGAACAAAATCATGACAGCATCCATATCGACATGTGATAGAAGAACATCAATAAGGCATTTACCTCAACATCATGCGGCCATAATGCCATTGACAATGTGGTCAACCTTTGGCTCATAAGGGTAACATGGTTGGGACATTATAGAACTTCTGGTGTTAGACTAAAAAGGCAAAATCTTTCCCAATTTTATATTTGATTTTTAGCTTCAAAGACTGAATCTTTCAACTACCGGTGTCAAACCTTAACAGATGATACCAATATTTATAGAAAAATATGTTCATATAATTATGCTTATTTATCTTAATTTAAATTTGTTTTTTCTGTTTCTGGTGCTTGTAAAAAAATTTTCAATAATTTGAGCTATGAACTCCTTTCAGTGAGAGATGTGGGTCTTCATTATTTTAGTATTTTTGTGATACTTGTAATCAATGATTTTACTAAATTCGAGATTCTTAGTATCATAGACATTTTAGAATCCTGTTTAGTTATCTCACCATCTCAGAGGAGGTTTAAAATGGCATTTCTGTTCCATAATTTGTCTCCATTCCTTAGTAACTTAGCAGTATTCTCCTTTCTATAACTTCAGTCCCTGCTGCTTCATTTCCTTTCCCTCTTAAACATAAGATTTTATCATTTATGTACTACATTTATTTGCTTTTAACTGTCTGTTGAAGATTCCATCATAAACCATTCTTTTTTGCATCATTTGGATCAAGTTTGTATCTATAGACACATACACGCTATCCTATATCTACAATAGATCATGAGTAAAAGCATTAACAGTGGTGGAATTAACTCTGAATTTCAATAACATTAACTCTGAATTTCAATAAGTCTGAAGATCCCTTCCTCATTTTTCTATAAACTAATAGACCATATGTATTACTTAGAGGAAGAAAGTCAAAAGGTTACATACATCATAGTATATATTTCTGGTCAACCCAAGATCAGTGTGCAAAATGGTTTTAACGAACATAGTTCTAGCTCTGCTCATGCATCATTCATTGTTCTTACCATGCAGGAAACAGAAACAAATAACAGAACATTCTTAGGTATAGATTTACTTGAAATCTTATTATTTGAAGTAACCCAATCAAGGCATAGTGTGTTCCTTTCCATGGCGCGTAGTATGCATGTCCTGGTAGGTGTTGGAGAGTTGAAGCTGGAGACATTCTTGCTGATCATTCCACCATTCCTGTCGCTCTTCGCTCCTCGATGGAACTCTCTCCGAGTTCTCGGGGAGGTTGGAGGTGCTGGTATTTTCAGGTCTCTGCCCTCCTGGCCAGCATTCAAATACAGATAGACAGGCTCCCCCCTTATTCCTTGGGTGTTCTCCCCCCCTCTCGGCCTACTTAGTAAGGAGAAGGTGCTTAATGAGATTTGGAAGGATGTTAGTCTCCAGTACACTAGATGCACGTGGATCTCTCCTATTGCCCCTCTTTTCCCCAAGCTATCTTTCTACTATGAGCACTTGTACAGATTCAAGAGGGCAGAATAGTTACTCCCCAATGCCTTCAGCAGCACACAATGCATAGTCTTCGGATCCTGATTGGGCAACTCATGGTGTGTTCTCACCAACTCCGTCTTGAGTCAGATCACCATCTTTTGACGGAGGAGCGGATTTGCTTGTTTTGTTCCTTGGGTGAAGCCGAAACCCTGCATCACTTCATTTTTTGCTGTCCCATTTATTACGAGATTCGAGGCAGATTCCATTGCCTTTTCAGGGACAACTCTCGATCTGTTTGTACCTTATTCAGATATCTGGATCAGCGGTGTCTCGCACTCTTTCTTAGGGAGGTAACTCAGTTTCGTCCACATAAAAGTTCTCCAGATGGATCTCACCCCCCTCAACATCGGCTCATCACAACATACTTCACCAGCTCTGACGGACTAGGGGACACCGGACGGAAACACCCCACATCATCCAGTTCGGATGGGAGCAAGGTCAAACAACGCACCCATAGTCTGTTAGGATCTTGCTCTAGCGATGGATAGAGAGATATCATGGACTTCTTCAGCTTTGATACTTCGGCCTCGACTGCTAGGAGAGATTAGTTTCTAGGGGGTTCTTGGAGCTTGCCCCTCCTGGGCTACTCCCTCCCCCCCTCCCTCTCTCTCCCTATTCTTCTTGGCGTGCACTTCACTCTTCTGGACTGCAGCCCTTCACCCCCCTCCCCTCCCCTCCCCTCCCCCCTTCTTCTCTCCCTTCTTTTTTTCCTTTCTCTTTAACCCGATTGTCGGGTTTCATCTTGTTTTTATCTTAGTTATATTCTTTGTTGGGCTTTTAGCCTGCTAGCTGGCCCTTGGGTCTTTTTTGGCCCACCATGGACATTAATAATATTTCATTTCATTTCTCAATCATGGAATCATAGTGGTGGGACTTGGACAATCCATTGGTCTCATGCTGCAATGGAGCTGATATTTCTCCAAATGCTAGCATGGCATAGGGGTCTTTTCCTTTGAGGACCATGATTTGAGTGTAGTCACTGTCCTTTACAGAATTTTCTGAGAAGTCTAACATAACTTACATTTCCCTTGGATTTACGAATTCCATGCATCTTCTCAACTAGATTCAAAAAAATTTCAATGGTAACTAAATAGTTGTCAGATTTTTCCATTTTTTGCTTTTCTATTGCTTATAATTTGTTAAAATAATATTTGAGAATCATTTTGGACATGTATATTATCTTACAAAGTGTTCGTACTGGCAGTTTGAATATTGCAACTGGCTTGCCGGTCAATGTGGACATGCCCCTGTGGAGGCTTGGAGGAAAGAGATTTATGAAATAAGCATAAGAAACATAGTTAAACATCCACAAACATTTCGCGAAGAATGGGAGGACCATTACTGGCTTGAAATAGCACTGTCATCTCAATCCACTAGTAGGCTAACAGTTTATTGTATTCTTCAAGGTTAACATATTTTTTACTGCAATTAAAGGGTTTAACAAAATAAGATAATTCAAAATGAGATGAAAACAAAACGAGACAAAAAGATATTCTGTTTCCTGATAGCAGTCTATGCAAGACATCAAATTATATTCTACTGGTACAGACCTGTCTTTAACATCTACTGCTTTGTGTCTCTGCAGGGAAAAATATTACAATTGATCAAATCGATTTGTCATCAGAATTCTAAGCTCTAGTAAGAATAATACCTCTTTGAGTGGTAGGTGGAACTAAATAAGATACTTTGCCAGTTTGAACTCCTTTGTTGATATTTGTAACAGGATCTTTTACCAGTCAGATTTCTTTTCATTGTGTTCAATAGCAGAGCGCTAATCTTACTATTGCATAGGCATACAGAATATCATTATTTCTGTTTAGCATGTTAATTTTCTTGGAATTACTTGGACCATATTATTGTGGGATCCAGTCATCCTTACTCTAGTTGTAGCTTTGTTTATTCTTTGACAGCTTCCTCACAGTTGGTTATAGAAATCATCATAACTATGTTGCTTGTACTGCTCTTCAATCGGTTTCAAAACTAGCTTCTTATTCTTTGTTCGAGATCTTGTCCTCTTCGAGCTTCTACACAGCTTAGTGCAGTCACTCAGCAGGCCTCATTGGTAATCTCATTTCATATATGATTCATTGTCACATATTGTTTGAAATATTGTGGGTCACAAAAGTGATTGGCATTTTTGATGCTCAGGACATTTAACTTCATAGTTTAACAGCATTGGTTAATTATTTGGCATTGACAGCTTTTACTGGCTTCAGAAAAGTGTATTCAATGCAATAGACAAAATTTGAGGCTCTGTGCAAAATTGATGAAACTGCTATGCTGTACAATAAATGAATGCAGTTTATTAATTTTTTTTGAAGAATCATCTCTACATTTGCTGAAAGGTCTCTTAGTTGACAAGATATTAAATGTAATTGATAGAGTCAAGAATGAAAGAAAGTTCCAAGAAGGTTAAAAACAAGATTGTACAAACAATTTTTCTAAACGCTTTCCTAGCTAAGTTTGTAGAAGGAAAGAAATTATATTAATATCCACTAGTGATTAAAGAGGTTAATAGCAAGTAGGAATGTTTAAGGAACTTCAGTTAAAACCAACATAACAACAGCCTCTAAGTGGAAGGTGAACCCAAAATAGGTAAACCCCACACAATTTGGAAATGATAATACAAATAGCCATATGACAGGAAGACCTTTCACAAAATGAGGGGGACTGAAAATTTGCATCAATAGACAACAAAAAAACCCTATAAAGTGTACATAATCTACATGTTAGATTTGTTGATGTTCTAACTAGGATCTTACATTCTAACTCTTGTTTCCAAATTATAGGATGATTATTGTGGATCTCACGGTTGGGCTTTGCTGGCACAAACAATGACAACACACAAGCAGATTCTTATTAGCAATCAGGAAAAGTTTTAAGGACTATATTTTGTTATTTTTCTATTTTTCAACCAAATCTTGAATATATATAGATAGATATATCAGTAGATGGATACACACAAAGTATAGGCTTTCATTGTTTTAGGGAATGGCCAATTTTATTCAAGTAATGCACTTGTTTCATCTTTACTAGCCCCAAATTTGTTGGGGTGAAAACCATGCCATTGACCAAGTTTTGCTTGTATTCACGTACCACTAACGAAATTTAAATGTTGCGTTATTCCCCCAAACTCTGGTTGATGGCAGTCAAATGCAAGGTTCATAATCCTTTCACAGATGTTGCAATCCCCAACCTTCCTAGCACAGACATGTGAAGAATGTTATGGAGTGGTAGTTAATCACACTGGTGCATGGGGATATCTTACAAATTTGTCATAAAATAGTATACAGAACTATGAAAATAGTGAAAGTAATAACCATATTGTTAATAACATTAATATTAACTGCTGCTTATCAACATTTTTTTTTCTTTTTTAATTGGTTATATGGGATTGAAACAACCCCTTTATGACAATAGAGTTGGTACTACACCAGCCTAGCTGTTATGCATGCATAGTTAGTCAAGATTCAAACTTGGGTCTTCTTGGTTTCTGTTGGTCAAATATCTGCCTAAATTACAAATCATACGTTTGTGCATCCTAGACACGACCAACATTGAAAGGCCGAAGGAGAGAAATGTCCTTCGGACCAATCTCCAGAGAGGGTTGGCTCCTTAACTATTCCTACACCGGTTTTAAACTTAGAGTTACAGGAAAGAAATGGGAAATATGGCTATAAGCCGAATGATGTAGGATTGGGGACAGACTAGCAGCGGAAATTCAAATCAAGTGTTTAAGCAACATATAACGGAAAGAAGGCAAATGAACGACTTACGATTTGTGGAAATAACTTCCAAAAGTACATTCCAGTATTCACTCCTTCACCAGAAGTATTCAAATCCAGATGCAAAATTTAAACTTAGCAGATAATGAGCATGAACATAAACAGAAATGATTGAGCAGAAAGAAATCACACATAAAAATCGTTCGCAGAACCAGAAGCCATGTTCCTTCTATTTATGCAGAAAACTTGAAGTGTTTTACTGCATAGTGTCCATCCTTCTCATTACATTGAAATGCTTAGTATTTATAGAGGATTTCGCCTCTTTCTTTTAATACACATGAGGACAAAATGTCCATGGATCAGGAACCTACGAGAGGAATTTCCTCCTTGAAAACTCTTCTTTGACGACAGTGATCCAACTTTGATGGGGAAGACCTTGAATGGTTGACCATCTTGGGCACAAGTGCATCAAAAATGGAAGAAAACGGGGAACTTGGTCGTTGAATTTTGGCCACCTTTGTGCTTTGGAAATTTGCATTTGCCCAAGAAATCCACCAAGTATTAAAACTGTTTTGAAAAGAGGCGAAACTGGTAGGTGGCGCCTTTGGAAATTATGAAAATCATCCTATAGAATTTAATCTTGCACCCTTTCAGCATAAAATCTGGAAACATAACTTCTTTTGCCCCAATCATTAAATTCTCATCATTCTCTAGACTGGGCGCCTTTGAAAAGCCTTCTTGGATGTTTGAAAACAGTTTCACCCGAAAACACTGCAACAATTCTTCATAGAGAAAATTTGGGCGAAACACCTTGTTTCACGTTTTCATTTATCACATATTTCATGACGAAAAATTCATCTCCATTTCATTAGCCAAGACCTCTCCTTTTACATTTTTTGCCTAAAATTTTGGAGCATGCGCCCATTAATAACTAAACAACATTTCGCTTCATAAGAAAGTGGCAGTGAGTTTCGCCTCAAACTAGAGGCAAAATCACTTTCGATCCTGCAACTTTTCTTAATGCTTTGTCCGACTTTAGGAATCTCTTCTTCACCCTCCTTAACGTTCGCCTTTTGTGCTTCGAAATATCTTTATTTTATTTCACCCCAAGGAGGGGCGAATGGAAGTTTCGCCCCTCGCTTGGGGCGAAAGTGTCGTTGACCACATTCCTTCGACTATTCCTTACTCATGGCACGCGCTTTTATCCCAAACAACGTTCGCTCCAAAGAGAGGCACGTGAAGCTTTCGCCTCACCTCTGGGGCGAGACTCCTTTAAAAACTTTTTTCTTTTTGTTTGTTCACGCGCGGGGCCCACGTCTTGCTTTCGGACGCCTTTATAATATGCTTTCGCCTTTGAGAGAAGCGATTGGGAGTTTCACCCCTCACGTAGGGCGAAAGCTCCTTTGACCAACTTCACCTTTGACCTATGCTCCTTAGCATCTTCAAGCCTTCATCTGCCCGAAGGAAGGACGAAAAGTATTGTCGACCCACTTCCCAAGCGATACCCTTTTGAGCTGCATCTTGTTTAATTGTGTGGGGCCCGTGGCGCAACTATTTTCTTTAAAAACTCTGGTGTTGTGCTTTCGCCCCAAGGAAGGGCAAACTGGAGTGTCGCCCCTCACTTGGGGCGAAACTCCTTTTGTCTTTTCCACCGTGCTGACTTGGCGATTTACTGCCCCTTTTTAATGATGTTCGCCCGAGATTGGGGCGAAAGGGATTTTCGCCCCACTTTTGGGGCGAACGCACTTTATATGCTTGCCTTCATTCTTTGATGTCGAGCCCACAACATTAATGCTCTTAAAACATAGTTTCGCCCAAGGAGGGATGAAAGCCATTCTTGACTTAAGTGGCGCCTATTCTTTGCTTTAAAACAATGTTCGCCTCGGAATGAGGCAAATGGGGTTTTTGCCCCATCCTCGGGGCGAACCTACTTTTAATCTTTCCCCTGCCTGGCAACTGCACTCACAATAAAATGAAGGTGTTTTCGCCCCGTGGAAGGGCAACAAGGATTTTCGCACTTCCCTCGGGGCGAAAATACTGTCTTCTTATTTTCGAATTTGCAGCGCACCCTTTTTTACTGTTCCGTTTTAAACACAACATTAATTTGCCTTATAACCCCCATCATTTCCCGACATAAGATCCATGAAAAATAACAGAAGAGGGTCAATATACAAAAATAAACTGTAATAGAATATAGTGGCCCAAAATTACTGCAACATTAATTCACTATATTTTTCCGCTTTACAATAATATTGTCAACAAGATTTCAACAAAAATCATAATGTGGCAAGATGTCAAAACTGCCAACATTTCTGGCGGCTCTCGGGGTATCCAACTCGCGTGGATGCAAGTGACCCCAGACCTATCCATTGGGCTCTCAGTGGTCCTCCTCACAGGCCGCATCAGTCAACGCTTTTGGTTTGGATGTCTTTCCCTGCGCCTGTTCTGCTGCTTCTTTCTCCACTGCGGCATGCTCCTCTGCTGCCTACGCCTCCTGCTTTGCCAAACTTGCACAAGTGGCCTCATAAACTGCAACTGTCTCAGCCCAAGCATCTGTGGTGAACAAGGAAGACCAAGTGAATCATAAATGTACCTCAGAGACCCGATGTGATCCATGCTGATGCGCTTGGATCTTTGAGCCAATTCAAACATCGATGACTCCATCCGGGTGAGCCTTTTCATGAGTGGCAACACTTGTACTTCCATGATTGGCTCTTCCCAACTGTCAATCTCCGATGTGTCCTGTAAGAAATTCTTCTAGGCTTCCTCTAACTGTTCTTTTGGTAGGGGCTCACCCCACTCATCTACGAAACTTGGGAATCCCATATCAGCAAGAGCATCAAAATGGACAAGTGCAATGGAGCGCTCCTGCTCAATCATGGTAAGTAGCTTCCTGCCCTCCCTCACCAGGTCCAATTTATGAAAATAATTGCGCAAAGTGACTCTGGTGTTAGACCAGGCACGATCCATCCTGCTCATTGGGCGAGTATGCATATTGGACTGGGAAAGGGCTTGGATTCTTATTGCTGACTCTAGATAGGGCTCAGGCATATCCTCGGTACCCTCCACTAACTACTCACCCAATTGGACTTGTATTCGGGCCTCGTAGAGATACTGCAGAACTAGGCTTGCTTTCGTCGCCATCTTCACACAACTTCCAACCAAATGATGACGGGCCTCCTTGATGCTCTTTTTGGAGAAGCTCGTAGCCTGTGCAGCTTTTTTTGCCAGCTAGTTTTGTACAGAGTCAAGTTGAACTCGCATTGTTTGTATCTTCTGCTCAACTGCTTCCTTTGCTTTCTGGTGGGCCAATGCTTGCTATCGCCACTGTTCTACCTCCCTTGCAATTTTCTCTTGTTGCGCTTTACTCTCAGCTAGAGCTTCTTCAAGCTCGATGATATTTGCCTTTGGCCTCATAGAATCTCTTCTTGTAGTGCTCGCCATGTAAGTAAACCGAGCTCGTATCAACCTGGATGTTCCCCATCTTCTCAGTTGTGTCAATCTATGTCAGGTCCTCTATTACGATTTCGAAAGTGTAATCGCTGGGAGTCATCTCGCCTTGTGGCTTTCGGACTTGGGAAATCAACTTAGTGGTGTAAACCTCCATCGCCTCTGGATCAAAGGAGACTTTCTTGAGTGGCTTCGTTGGAGCCAACGCTTCTTTCCTCTTGCGGCTCTTCAACCACTGTGACGAACTCAGGCGAGCTCGATTAATCTTCGCTGCAACTAGATGCTCGGACATCACCGCTGTCTCCAACTTGAGTAACACCTGCATCTCTAGGAACAGGGAGAAAGGGAACTGCTCCTGTAGAAGGTTTGGCTCAAAGGAGGTGGTGGAAATGGAAGCGAAAGGTGGAATGGAAGTAGTGGAAGGGATGGAAGTAACAGGCTCAGCTGTAGTTACACTCACTCGTAGAGGAGCTTGCGTACTCACAGCTGTAGTGGAAGTGACACGAATGGAAGATGAAAGAAGTGAAAACGGATTTGGAACAAATGCGAATGAACTGAAAGAAAGGGAGACCAGGGAATAGAATATGGAGCAGTAGTGACTGGTGGCTGAGAGGTAGGGAGCGAAATGGAAGAAGAGGGAATGCCAAATGGGGCAGAAACAAATGTAGAAACTGTTGGAAGTGAAGTGACAGTCACTAATTCCTCCTAAGTGGAAGAAGGAAAAGGAGACGTACCTTCGGGCTCAGGCGCCATGCGAGCTGGTGATGGAGGCGACTGCGAGACAGGTTCATTTTGAGCTTGTTGCTTCTCTGCCTCTACCTCGAGATCTATGATCTCCATTTGCAGGTCTAACTGCTTCTCTTGAATCAGTGGAGGCTCCTGGGAAATGGCAACCTGAGCAGCTGATACTGGTGGAGGAGGATTTACTGCATATGCAGAAACTGTAATAGCAGAAGAAGAAATTGCACCCGTTCTTGGCTTCTTCGCGGCCTTCAAAAAAGGAAATGCCTCTTCTACACTTCTCTTTGTTCATTGATATCTTCTTTTAAACACCAATGGTTGTTCCTCTTCCACATGTGTCGCCTCCTCAACCGCTGGTCGTTCCTCTTGGGCCATGCCTTCTTCACTGTCAGATCTCTGGAAACTTTGGGGTACGACCTTCGAGAAAGCGATAGGCTGATAACTGGAGCAAAATTCATCATATGCATCAGAGAATGCCTCATCCATCTTCAACCCATAAGCTGACGCAATTTTTCCCCGGTAGACCCTCATAATCCACCAATTGGTGATCTTTTCTTCGAACCAGGTAGGAAGTTGGGTTTTCATGACTAAACAAACCAGGAGGAGGAATATGTTGTGCATGCACTGCAGGGTTGTACTCAGCCTGTTGCTCGTAGAAATCGTGCCCCGACGGAAGTGAAATCATTGCCTCTATATGCCACTCCAAATCTTGCCCCTCTGGATTATTGCGATTTTGCTGAATATCAGGCCGTGGGCAACAGTGGAATTGTTTGGCCTTGGTCAAAGTCGTAAAATGACCCAATGGGTCATACCTCCACCTTTGCGGTAGCTTTAACAAACCAAGATCTTGAAGGGCTTCTGTGAGCAATTGGTTCTGATCAACTTGGCTCACCTCAATACTACCAAACTTGAAAGGCATTATGCATGTGGTCCTCTTACCCCGACCTGCTTCGTAAACATCGTTTATATAGTCATTTTGGCGCACCACTTCCATCGCGAAAACATGTTATGTGGCGAAGTACGAGAGCATAAATGGCTTGCCAGTGAAGTCGAAGATTCGTACAACCACACCCTGTGTCAATAAGAAAATGTCACCCTTCTCCGCAGTGACAACTGCTTCTCTCATTGCCTGCGACACTCTTTCACACTTGCCACAAATCAGCTCAATGGTAGGACCCAAAAACAAGCGGTTGAAGTTATAATATGACTCCCTCCTTGACAGACTGGGATGTAAACTGGCAAAATCCTGTTCGCTTCATCAACCTGCTTAATCGCAACAAAGGAAAAGTGCTGGTGCATATGGAAAAAGAAATACTAGACTAGAAATGATGTATGCCTGAAAGACATCGCCTCTCCGGTATTCATCTTCTCCAACTGAAAGTGCATCTTCTGCGCTATAAAATCTGCCCAGTCAAAATAAATAGGATTCTTATCTATTGCCATGGTTGTGGGGGCGTAGAACTCGACCTAAGAGATGCACTGCACCAACGCTGCCTGCCACTTGTGAACTGTGGAATCTACGAGGAGGCCAACAACCCATGCCAGCATTGAAAACAAATATGGGCTTTTGAAATCTGCGAGTGGCTTCGGTAAATTTGGCAATTGCCCTAGTTGCGGCAATTTGATTTACTGCGTATCCATGAACTGGCGCATTGTCACTGTGGACACCTATTTCTCCTCCTGTTCGCTGAGATGCAGTTTTTTAAAGACCATGTCGGAGGGAGGCTTCAACCCACAAGCAAATGCTTCCCTCACTGCATTGGAAGAAATTGTGAAAAGCACTTCTCCATTTGCTTTTCGGACAGCCATGGAGACTGGGTTATAAAATCTAGCGATTACCTTCACCAACTTCGGGCAAGAGTGAACGAGTGTGCATAGGTACCAGAACAGTTGCGCATAATATGCCACGGTCAACGGGCTTCCTGGTGTCAATCTCTACCAGACTGCGAACTCCACGTCTTGGCCCAATTTAACCATGCCCTTGTTGGTGATAATGCAATCCCCAAAATTTTTGCCAGTGTCAGAGTATGGGTCCAAGTCGATGGTCTCATTTCTTCGGGATTTCTTGGATTTCTCCAACTGAAAATGCATCTTCCGCGCTATAAAATTTGCCCAGTCAAAATAAATAGGATTCTTATCTACTGTCATGGATGTGGGGGTGTAGAACTTGACCTAAGAGATGCATTGCACCAACGCTGCCTGCCACTTGTGAACTGTGGAATCTACGAGGAGGCTAGCAACCAATGCCAGAATTGAAAACAAATATGGGCTTTTGAAATCTAAGAGTGGCTTCGGTAAATTTGGCAATTGCCCTAGTTGCAGCTCTTTGATTAACTGCGTCTCCATGAACTAGCGCATTGTCACCATGGACATGTATTTCTCCTCCTGTTTGCTGAGATGCAGTTTTTTAAAGACCATGTCGGAGGGAGGCTTCAACCCACAAGCAAATGCTTCCCTCACTGCATTGGAAGAAATTATGAAAAGCACTTCTCCATTTGCTTTTCGGACAGCCATGGAGACCGGGTTATAAAATCTAGCGATTACCTTCACCAACTCCGGGCAAGAGTGAACGGGTGTGCATAGGTACCAGAACAGCTGCGCGTAATATGCCACGGTCAACGGGCTTTTCGGTGTCAATCTCTATCGGACTGCGAACTCCACGTCTTGGCACAGTTTAACCATGCCCTTGTTGGTGATAATGCAATCCCCAATTTCTGCCATAGTGTCAGAGTATGGGTCCAAGTCGATGTTCTCATTTCTTCGGGCTTTCTTGGACTTCTTCCCACCTTCTGCTCTCTTCCTTGACTGCTTTGGCTCTGCGACATCTTTTGCTTCTGCAGTTTTCTTGCCCATTGTGGATATTCTAGCAATTCCTTATGGCGCTCAGCAACTTTTTACAAATAATAGCTCGAAAATACCAAAATTTCAAAATCGAATCTTTGGGCAATTTTATCTGCTTTATATATAGGGAGTGCCTCCAACTACCACAATAAATGTGGCATAACTTGCTGGTGAGTTAGGGAGGGCATACGCCTTGTTCCACTCAATTGGCACTATTCCCCACAATTTTTTAATGGTGATTAACTTCCATTTGCCCTTGAATCTTCTTTGAAAACTGCACTTTTGCCGCGAAAACCTTCAAAAAGCGTACCCTGGGAAAAGAGTTCGTCGCGTGTGAGCTGATAATTGCTTGTTAATGAAAAATGAAAATCTCACTTTTTGGGGAACGTCAAAACGCCTTCCAAAGCAAATACGGGTGCAATCATTTTCAACCGAGCGCTCCGAAAACGCGTCTCAATGTCAATGGACGTTTTTGTAAAATTCACCACGTGCTGATGGGTGAAATAGCCTTGAGAGGGCGCTTCTCCTTCTCATATGCGTGATTGGGATAGGACTCAGAGTGAGATACAAAATTCCATCAGTCAATTAACTACAATGATGCAAATTTCTCTACCTACAATTCTTCCTAAGGTAAAGGTTGAGCCTACAGTCATTGAATTATTTGATCAGTTCCAACAAGAGTGGAGGGCTCATGATGATGATTTTTGTGCCCTTATGTCTAATGAATATTATATTGATATACGTATGAGGCAACAACCCAATGGAAATGAAAAAATGAACCTTCTTGAGAAGATCAAAAATTCAAAACACAATGAAGAGCCTGTTATCCCAGAAAAGTTGGAGAAGCTAGTTGATAGTGGTGTAGATTCCTAATCAGCTCATGATGATATTCACCCATCACATTTTAATGGTGACAGTTCAAAAGAACTTGGGTTGGATATTCACACTGAACCCATTATGATGCATGCACCAGATAGCTATATCTTCTTCGGATATTTGTAGAGTAAGCGGAATATGGAATCAGTTATGCATGATACACATGATGGTGTTGTTACAGGTTACGTGGCAGCTCCTTCTGATGAAGACAGGCATGGTTTTTCAGATCATAACACAGTTAAGTTTGTTGTTGATTTTAAATCAGCTTATGATGATATTTCATCTCACCAGGACAACCATGAAAATTCAATGCATGATGAGTCTAGTGTTGATTTACAAAATTTGAAGGCAGCCTTAGAAACTATGAAGTCAGACTTCATGAGCACTCTTGCAGACAGAGATAACTATGCCAAGCTTGTTGAAGAGACCCCTAGTGCATACAGGAGCAAAGAAGAAGTTAGTCAGCTAACTGAAGAGCTTGAGCAGACTAGAAGCTCTTTGGCGGAGGCTCGTATTTCATTGCATGAGACAGAGTTGAAACTCAATTCTGTTTTAGAATCCATTGAACAACTGAATCAGGAGAGATCCAGGGAGATTGGGCGGATTGTTGTCGAACTAGATTGCATTCAGGAGGACTATAACTTAACACATTGTCCCATGAGATCAGATTACACAATTTTGGATCAGTGGATTGGTTGTGATAAGCATGAGAGTGATAATAATTTCTCATGGATCGACAATCCATTGTATGAGGTGGATCATGATACATCTTTTGATAATCCTCTTTTTGAGATGAAGAGTGTTGATTATTTTCCTGTGATAGATCATGAGGATACATTGTTTGAGACAGGGTGTCTATTTCGACATGAGTCTGAGAGTGATTTCATGAGCATTTTCCAGCCTAATCAGGATGATCGAGGATTGAGTTCTCTTACCCAAGATCGTATGCTTGCATTGATGAGCATCGAGGGCGATGGTAGGAGCATTATATGGGTGATAGTTGATCATGGGTATGAGAGATATGCCGCTGTTCGCTTTTTGGGCAGCCATATCATTTACTTGATGGAGGTTGGTCAGCAGTTTGGTTGGCATTATATGGAGTATCCTACTTATTTGAACACCATGTTCTCTCAGGGGGTCAGTTTAATCAATGAGCAGGTAGGCCTGGTTGAGTCACCTATGCATCAAATGTTTCTTGGCGCAGAGTTCAGTCATTATGGGCATACCAATTTTGATTATGAGGCTGAGCTTCTTATGGAGTTGTAGGAGTGGAGTATGGATGGTCTTTCAGGAGTCTCACAGATAAATTTACACCCTACCTGGTTGAGTATGATGAGGGACGTCATCTTTCCAGAGGATATTTTGTTGACTGCAGTAGATTGGGCTACATGGGATTATCTGGGTTATTCCAAGAGTGTGAACGCTGAGTTGAGTTGGTTAGGTGATGACTATGGAGGCACTTCCAACATTGTATTTGCAGTGGTTTATGATGATGATTTCTTGGATATGACGTGGCACATGATATTTCATCTCAGTTTAGATAGGCGGACTAGTGCCAGGTTGGGGAGAGATTTCATCATGCTATTGCAGTTGAGACTTCAACAGTTTAACCATGTCAGAGGGACAGTGATGATCAGAGTAGCGCAGCGTCGGCGTGGCAGTTACTTTTTGAGATTGTTATGGGATCCAGGGATTTGATGGACCTTAGCTAGGATGCAGACACTTGACTGGAGTATGTATGCATATTGCTTGAGGACAAGCAATCTTTGGGAAGGGCGGACTGTAATGTCCCCTTTTTCTAGGCAGTTAGTGTGCATAACAGTTTAGCCTACTCATGGGTTTCCGTAGGCTAGGGCAGATTACAGGGGAGCCTAACTGGAGTTCTAGGAGTCGATAACTGAGCGAAATGGGTATTCGAATCCACTCTCAGATGTTGAATCGAATGGACAGAGCCTTGACTTACTATTTTTAGTAAGTTAATTTTTAGGGTTTCAGGAAAAACGGACGGTGCAGTGATATTCTTCACTGAAATGGGTGTCTGTATCTATCCTCGGTTGCGGATCGGATAATCGAAGGCCAAGTTTTTAATGTGCGAAGGTTTATTTATATAAAGTAAAATTATTTAAATACTTTATATAGTTTAAAACCTTATTTTATAAAAAGGGGACGTGGGACTTAAAAAAGAGTTATGTTTCATGATTTATCCCACATTGAGCGTGCAAAAGGAGTTTGTTGTGGAGAAGTCTATTTATTCGGTGGCTTGGTCTCATTTCGTTATATTCTGGATTTTAGTTATTTCCTCTAGCGTTTGAGGCCAGTGGCTGAGACTTCTTCTTCAAAGGGACGGAAACCCCAACGGTGTGGCTGAGGACGAAACCCCTCAGATTTTTGGAGTTGGACGAAACCCCAGTTCTCTGTTGGTGAATTCACACATGATTCACACTTGGAGCTTCATCAGTCTTCAGAGGTATCTTTCCATGTTTGCTGATTTAGTATATTTCAAGGGTTTGCAGACATATTGTGGAAAGATTATATTTTTAAAATATTGTAATATGAACCCTATTTTGAAATAAATTTGAAAAATAAAATTGCTAGTTATTTCTTGTTTCCTGGAGTTGTATTTTCTGATTTTAAGAAACAGTATAGTGTCCCAAATATTAAAAATATCATAACAGGGGGGACATTACATAAATCCAGATATTAGAATTCAAGCTATAGTTTAAAGCAAGGAACGATAGAAGACAAGCAATAGAAGACATACACATGAAAACATAAGTCCAAGTCTAGAGCCAGACATCAGTTGTATTGATAGCAGAATTCAGGTTTTCATTTAGCCTATAGCAAACATCCATTCTTTTACAATAAAAGAGCAGCCTTATATAGAGAATAATGTCGTTTGAGCAATAAATGTTCATAAATAGAATAGGGTGGTGGAAGCCAAGATAAACATTACAAGGTGATACAACTGCGAGATATTAAACAGGTATGACAAGGGCTGGTGACTCCTCAAAATGTCGTTGAATGTCTTCAATGCCCTGACATACTTGACTTGCTGACGCAGTCTCCTTACTTGCAGGTTCCACCTTTGTAGAAGATATGCTTGAATTCCTGAAACGTCTAATCCAAAAGCTTCCCAATAACTGTGGGTGGCCGGGTAAGGATATACTCCAAATTGCTAAGGTGGAATTCTTCCTGAAGAAACCAGCACTAAAGTCAATCTGATATACTGGCAGAGTGCGCCCGAGCTCTGGCGCAAGGTCAGAGTGCGCTCGACCTCTGGCGTAAGTTCAGAGTGCGCTCGACCTCTGGCGCAAGTTCAGAGTGCGCCTGACCTCTGGTGCAAATTTAGAGTGCGCAACCTTGGGCGCATCCAAAATGAGGTGTTAGATTTGCCTAAAGCTGAAACTCATGATCCATTTTTCGAAATCTTTCTCACAAGGCTAATAATACACAATGTTGCGAAAATGGCAACATCTCTAGCGGCTCATGCGGAAATTGAGCTCGCCTCAATGTCGACATCCCAGGCCTTATTCACTGGGCTCAGAGTCATCATCTTCCTCATAATCTTCATCACTCTCTGATTGCCCGCTGGTAGCAGCGGACTGTTCTCATGACTCCTCCCCTTCATGAGTTTCATTGTGCTGCTCTTCCTCCGGGCCTGGCACCTCATCTAGGGGCTCATCCTCTTCCTGAGCTAGCAGGTCTTGGGCCGCTCCTTGAGTATCAAGATTATCCTTAGCCTGAACCCCTTCAGGCCCATTATTTGTTTCTTGCTCCTCGACCTTCTTTTGTGGTTTATCTTTTTCGCTCTGGGGTGCTTCATCTTGAGGCACCTGATCCTTGTTTTGTTGTGGCACAAGGTTGTCGCCCTAGCCTTCTTGGTGAGTGGGGGGCTCCACTGCATGAATCTCATCCTGGGCCAGGTTCTCACCTTGCACCCTACTTTCCTCCTGTGCTTGGATGTCTTCCGGCTGTTGAGGGGAATTGGGCAGCCTAAGCTCCCTTTTAATACGACAATAGGTCCCTTGGACCAAGGCCCAATCATCGTTATGAACTTCGTTATGTTTTCGGAGCTCTCGAACAAGGTATCCAAATATTTCCAGATGACAAACCTCAACAAAATTGACCCTTTCACTGAGATCGACCAGGCAGGCTTGGGTTATCGCAAATTTGGAAGCATATTGCATTGCTTGGAGCTCAGAAATAGGCTCCTCCCAATTGTCAATTTCCTGAGTGTCATTTTCGAAGGAGTCCCATGCCGGCTGCAGTTGTCGCTCAGTTAAGACATGGCCCTGCTCATCTGTGAAACCCATAAACCTATTATTGTCCAAAGTCTCAAATACATGAGAGCAATTTTCCTTTATCTTTCGAGCATGTTTATGAGGTCTCAAGCATTTTGGGCTGCCTTGGCCTTCTTAAAGACGAATCTAAGAGTTGAATCAACGGCTGCCCACGAGCGAGCCAGATCAGACATTAGTGCAAGCGCAACTGATCTGTCCAAGGCTCGTGCTTTCATGGCCAACTCTAGCCATTCGTCAACCTCTGTCTCAGCCTCTTCGACAATGGAAGCACTGTGTGAAACTGCTTCCTTGGCCTCCTAGATGAATGTCAGCACTGAGACCGCTCGGCGCGCCCTATTTCTGAAATTGGCCAGGAAATGAGCACGCGCCTCTTTGGTTTGGTCCTTGAACAAAGCTGAACTGGACTCTGGCCTACTTTATATCTTGATCTTTAATCGTTGGATTTCGGCTTCCAATATCAACAATTGATTTTAGCTTCTCCCTGTATTCTGAGGTGCTCCTCCTAATCCTCCTTGGTGTTTCTGAGTGCCCGCTCCAGGTCAAACACTTGCTGCTACAACTGCTTCACTTTTAACTGTTCATCTTCAAGTTGCCCACACGTGAGTGCTAGGGTTTCATCTAGTTGAGCATTCTTGGCCTCAACTTTGTAGCAGCGATCTTTGAAATGATCTACCTGAAGATAGAGAGATGTCGCCTCAACATGATTGTTTTCAGCTTTTGTCTTAGGGTCAGCAGTCTTCAGATCCTCCACAACTTGTCTATAGGAATAATCTGCCTGTGTCATTTTGTTTAGCGGCTTCTGCACCTTAGGCATTTTTTTCGTTTGGAGGGGTAGCATATTCTGAGGGTCAAAGACTACCCTTTTTTCTAGACAAGCCAGCGCCTACTCACTTTTTCTCTTCTGGCCTGTGAGCCAGACTGAGGAGTTCTGCTGGGCCTTACGGATACTTTTAGCCATCGTCTCTACCTCATAAAAGTCTAGTTCTTCGGGCTCAGGTTCTTGTATTCCAAATAATGTGGCCAGGGGAAAAAGAGCCCGCTGAGGGTTCGACTGTATAGGCGTCTCCGGGGGAGGCTGGGCGATAGCAACCGTGACCGTAGGGGACACTGGGGTTTGAACTGCTGAAGCCAAAATGTTGGGTTCAGGACGAGCCGTCCCCATGATGGGTACTTGTGAGGCGACTGAGGGAGCGAGATCGGAAGAAGGCTGGATAAGGTTTTCAGTAGTTACAGAAGATGCAATAGGAGCTTCCCGACCCTGAGGAGTGAAGGTAGAAGAGAAGGCATTGGAGACTTTTGCAAAAGTCTCAAATGATTAAGAAAATGCCGATAAGGGAGCGAGAGGATGCACAGGCAAGAGGGAGTTAGGAAAGATGTCGGTTGAGGTGCCAAGTGAAATATGGGTGGACAGTAGGGTTTCGGCACCGGGAAGTAAGTTTTCTTCAGAAGCAGCTGAGATAAATGGGGAAATAGAAGACGTACCTGCGGGCTCAGGCTTCAGAGCCGAAGCGATAAACTACTGCGTTTTGGGACTGTCCCTTCTTTCTTCTTCCACTGCGTCACCCTCCAGGTCAATAAACATCTCCTTGTCCAGCAATAGCTGCTGTGCCCTCAGAGCTGACTGTGCTGTCTGGGTGGACCGTATTGATTGCGTTGGAGTGACAACCTCAGAAACACCCCCTTCTTTGATTGTTGCCACTGTCGTAGGGGCTGCGCCAGAGACTACGAACTTGATAGTGCGGGACTTCTTCGCAGCACTTTGAGGCGCAGATGCATCAGGCGCACTCCTCTTCTTTGGAGTGGTCTTTTATTCTCGGACCTGTCACTTACCTTTGCTCTTGACAAGTGGTGCTTGACTAGTTTGTTGTTATTGGAGAGTGTACAGGTCATCCACTCTGCTAGGGCTCTCTAAGCTCCTGGGTACACGGTCCCCAAAAAATATGGGTCGATAATCATTATGATTTTTCTCAAATAGATCAGAAAATTTCTGATCTATCTACAGCGTGGGATCAGACAACTTATTTTTGTGGTGACATCTCATTATCCACCAATTTAAAACCTTCTCTGCCGACCACTGGGGTGCTTTTTATTTCATGAATGTGAAAATCCTATCATCAGGGTCCTGAAAACCCAAAAATCCGTATCACAAGCCCTTGTGTTAAACGGAAAATGTCTTCTAGTTGCTGACTTATCACATAATCTTTCATCTCCCTCGACACTCGTTCGCAGGTCCCAATCATAATTTGTAGCGTTGGTCCGAGGAAAACCCGGTTGAAATTATAGTAAGATTATCGCCTTGACAGGACTGAGGTCCACTGATACACCGGGAGCGGCTCACCTTTCTCATTAGTGAATTTCTTGTCAATGAAGGCAAATCCGGGCTTTGCATGCAGCTTGTGAAAGAAGTACCACACCAGGAAAGAGCAACTCCGGAATGCCACGGTACCTTGTTTCATTGAACACAGCTGGAGATGCAGCTGACGGGACACCCAATCGGCCCAATCGTAGTAGATAGGCTTTATTTCTCGTGACGCAGCATCGGCGGCGTAAAATTCCCCATGGGATACACATTCAGCAACTGCCGCTTGCCAGGCGTTTACTTGGGCATCTAATGCTAGGCCAGTGATCCATGCCAGCATAGAGAAAAGTTCAGAATTCTTGAATTTTCGTAAGGACATGGGGAGCTGCGACAAGGTTCCTGGTGCGAGGGTTTTCGTGTAATGAGATTCCATAAAACGCCTCATCTACATCGAAAAGTTGTATCTTTGCGCTTGCTCCTTTGTGTCAATTCTTCGGACAATAACATTCTTAGGAGGGCGCCGCCCACAAGCAAAAGCCTCACGGATTTTGTCAGTCGAGATGGAAAATAATTTGTTCCCTTCCGAGTCCTTCACATATCTAGTATGAGGATCATAGGCCTGGCTGATTGCAAATATTACTTCCAGGCAGGGATGAACGGGTGAACATAAGTACCAGTATAAGAGTGAGGGATAAGCGACTACTCGGTCGTGCACCTCAAATACTTTTGCCCTCATTTGGTCAATATCCATGCACAACTTTTCTATACTTGTGCGAGTGAAAATATAGTCCCGAATTTTACTCTGCTGATCTTCATGTGGGGGCGGCAAGGGTTTTTGCTTCTTTTCTTTCACGGCTCCTTGCTCGCCTTTTGCAATTTTCGGAACTGCGTCCCCCTTTTGCTGGGTTTCTCCTTTCTTGCCCATTTTTCTGTGGTGAAAAACCCTCAAGTATTCTCCAGGGACAAATTCCAGGGACCTAAGAGTGCTTTAGAAGTGAATCTTAAGTGTACAGAAACAACCAAGTCTTACCGACAATCGTCAAGACTGAACGATGCCACAGGTTCAGGATTTAAAAGGGGATATTTTTTGAAGCGCTTGACATTTTATAGGTTCAGCTTATACCCACCCGTGTTAATGCTACCTGCGCAGAATTAATGCGTAAAAAGGCCTTAGAGGTGTTAGGAAAAACCCCTTCCAAGGTAAACAATGATGGGGCGCGGATCTCGATCTTAACTACCTAAGCCGGGCTCAATCATTCTTGAAAAGTGTGAATTCCTGCCGCAGGTATACTTAGTTTCAATCATAGACCACGCCTTGAGCTGTGTGCCGATGAACTGCGCTAAACTTAGAAATTCACGGTTAGGGAGTGCCTCTGAGACTTGAAAAGGACCTTCCCAAAACACATCAAACTTATCATGATTGTCCGGTTTGGAATTTTTGACATTCCATTTTAGCACTAAGTCTCCGATCTGGAAAGTGCGCTTGGAAGTCCCTTTGTCGAACCATTTTTTTATGGCCACTGCGTTCCTCATAAAAGCCTCGTAGGCTTTCTCCCTCTCCTCTTCTAACTGCAAGAGTTGGGCGATTCTAATGCTGACCGGATCAAATTCCTTGCCCTCGCCGTCTAAAGATCGAAGAAACTGTAACGTTGGCAACTCAATATGCGCGAGAAGCACTGCTTCCTTCCCATACACTAAAGAGTACGGGGATGTCTTTATGGACTTTTTGATAGAAATCCGGTCAGCCCATAGTGCAAAATCCAAGTGTAAATTCCAATTTCGCTTATTGTCCTCCCGCGTTTTCTTGAGAATCCGGAGCAAGTTTTTATTAGTAGATTCTGCCAAGCCATTACCCTGCGGGTAATAATTCGACGAAATCTTCATATAAATACCATACTTTCTAGCAAACACACACATATTGGCCCCAACAAAATGAGAGTCGTTGTCTGTCACTACAGCGTCCAGTATCCCAAAACGGGTTATGAGTCCCTCCAGAACGACAATAACCACATCTTGATCTGCCCGCTTGGTTGGAACTGCCTCTAACCACCGGGTGAAATAATCAATAGCGGTCAGAATATATTTGTGTCCCGCTGAAGAGTTAGGCTCGATTATCCCAATGAAGTCTAAACCCCATTGTTGAAATGGGGCCTCGACCTGAATCGGGTGCAAAGGTAACGGAGCATTTCTGATGCGGCCTGCATACCTCTGGAACTTATCACATTTTCGGCTTACACTGAAGGAATCTGAGAAAATGGTGGGCCAATAATAGCCCGCCCTTATTATTTTCAAAGCCATTGGCCTTCCAGCGAAATGGCCCCCGAACATTCCGAAATGGAATTCATCCAGGATTTTTTGTTTTTTTGCCCCGCTGACACATCTCAGGACGCCGTCTATATTTCTGTGGAACAATCCCTCGAGTAACAAAACAAATCTGCAGGCTTGAAGCATGAAATGCCTTCTCTACGAAGAATCAAGGCCAGGAGGGCACTGTCCTGTGCCGAAGTACTCTACCAGGTCTTCAGTCCAATATTTGCTATCTGCCGACTGATTCGCCCAATTATACTGTGGTAGTGAATCCTCCCATTGACAAGCCGTTACTTCAGCCGCGACACTCCTGGCAAGCTCTAGGCATAGTGCCTGCCCATGGACTAGTTTCGTGGGTCAAACGTCAATATCAAACCCCTGAATCTTTGAAATCCAACCAGCCCTGTTATTACCAAGTTCACCTTGCCTGATGAAGGTCCGCACATCCGGGTGTACAACGTACACTATTGTCTTGCTTTGTGAGACGAAATGCCAGAACTTATGTAGTGCTCGCATCACCGCATGTACTTGAATTTCAATAAAACTGTGTTTTTCCTCATGCGGGAGTATTACCCGGCTAAGGAATGCTATAGGCCATTCGTCTCCTTCCTTATTCTTCTGAGTGAGCACGACCGCATAGCTTTCTGGTTCCCTGACCGCATACAAAATAAAGTCCTGGGAATAATCAAGATTAACCAGAATGGGGGCTTGGGCAATCCGTAGTTTGATGCATTTAAACGCCTATCTCCTCTCATCAGTCTACAGGAATTCCACATCCTTTTTTAAGAGTTGAGTCATAGGTTTTACCGATTGAGCAAAATCAGAGATAAACTTCCTGACGAAATTTATTTGCCCAAAGAAGGATTGGAGACCCTTCTTATTAGCCGGCAGAGGCAGCTTGAGCAGGGCTTCGACTCTTGTGGGAGCAATAGCAAGACCCTTCTCTGATATCAGATGGCCTAAGAGTTTACCTTCTTTGACCGCAAAAATTGATTTTTTTGGGTTTATTGATATCTCGAACTCCCGAAATTTTTCAAACACATGTCGGAGATGCGCACCGTGCTCCTCCCTTTTGTGGGAAAAAACCGTCATAACATCCAAGTATATCACAATTACGCGGTTGAGGAGTTCTCCAAAAGCCAAGTCCATCGCTCTTTGGAAAGTTGCCCCGACATTTGAAAGGCCAAAGGGCATGCGCTGATAAGCAAAGGTGCCCCACTTGGTGGTGAAGGCAGTTTTATATTGGTCCTCTTCTCTGACCCAGGTTTGGTTGTACCCGAAGAAACCATCTAGGAGGGAAAATATCTGGGCCCCTGCCACTACATGGAGAATCTGGTCTATCTGGGGCAGTGGATAATGATCCTTCAAGGATGTCTGGTTGAGATTCCGGAAGTCCACGCAGAGACGAATATCTCCATTCTTTTTCCAGACAGGCACCAAGTTTTCTACCTAGGATGAATGCTTGATACGGTAGATTATCTTTGCTTCCAGCATTTTGAGAAGTTCGGACTTCATCAGTACCTCAATATTTGGGTTTACAGGCCTTTGCTTTTGTCGTACGGGCTTGACTCCTTGGAGCTCGATAGTATGCTCGATTAGACCCTTTCAAATCATGATAACTCCATGCAACGATATTGGGATACTCTTTGCAGAGGGTCCTGATTTGTTCAATTTACTTCAGCGTGCAATCAGTTCCTACTTTAATGGTCTTCCTAGACTCTAGGGCTAACTCTTAATACTCTTTTGCATCCACTTTTATTTTTTGAGGCAAGGCCCTGTCATCTTGATCAAATAAACTCTCAAGGGTTATCAAACCCTTGGGGAGGTGGTTGTTCTTCAGTTGGATAAGACCCTAATACTCATCAAGGGATCTATCTTCAATATTTCCAGCCTCAATAAAAAAATCAACAATCTTCTCGTCATTATCAAATACTTGCCAGTGAATATTTTTATCCGGTACTGAGGGTCTATAAATAACCTTAACTATCTTTGGTCTTTGCATAAGTTTATCGGCTTGAGAGTATATTGCTGCTATGGACGCCAAAACGTCCGCATGCTTGTTTCGCTCTCGTGAAATAGGTTGGATATTTAGGGCCGAGAAGGATTCTAGCAGATCCCATACCTTGTTACGGTATGCTTTTAAGTAGTGTTGTTTAGCAACACATTTGTTTGTCACTTGGTTGTAGATCAGTTCAAAATCCCTAAATATCTGCAACTGCTTTATTCCTAGTTTCTTCGCCTTTCGTAACCCCAAACATAGGGCTTCATACTCGACAAAGTTATTAGTACAGCTCCAAGCAAGCCTGTACGAATAGGGTCTCTGAATTCCAGAGGGGGAGACAAGGACAACCCCAGCTCCAGCGTCGTTCTTGCATCGGGCGCCGTCAAAGAAGAGTTTCCACAGTTGCTCATCCATAGGGTCGGTATCACTCAGGGACTTAGCATTGTCAGGCTTGGCGATCGAGTAACATCCTATATCTGATTCTATCATAGCATTAAAATACAACATGGAAAACTCATCCTCCAGGTGCAACTCATCAAGGGTTTCTTCCATCAGCCCCACTCCTATTTCCTTTGCCCCATCGATGATATTGATAGAGTCCATGGGTTTCTCCACATCCTGGATCCTTTCAATAAGAAAGGTAGAAGGTTTCTCATTAAAAAATTTTACTCTCTTCCCCTTGAAGGGAACTTCCAGATGTGAATAATCAAGGGACAAATAGCCCCCAAGCTTGGCAGTGAATTCCCTAGATAAACACATGCTAAAATAGGGCTCCAAGTCAACTACCACAACTTCTTGGATTATCGTAATTTGCGGCATCTTATGCAGCACGATTGGGATATCCTTTATAACCCCGACAGTCCTGACCGGAGTTCCATCCAACTGGAGTACCCTGGGGCTGCTCCTTGTATACTCCATGCCCATAAATTCACATACAGCTTTAGGCACGACAGTAGTTGCAGCGCCAGAATCAACCATACAATTGTGTACTAACCACCCTTCCATTCTGAGAGAAGTAAAACGGCGGTGGCCTGTTCTTTCCCGTGGCAGAAGTAGTTAGTGGTTGCACCAAAATGGTTTGGGTTAGTCTCCCTTTGCCTTTGACGGTCTTGAGGGACTCTTGGAGTAGATCAACTTGGCCAGGTAATTGTAATGCGTCGAAGAGACTTACCTTAGCCATAGTCCTCCTTAGCTCTTCGACAACGTTGTATATCTCAACGCCTAGTTCTCTCCCGTCTTTGGTGGGTTCATATCGTTTTCGGTATTGCTGAGTGGCTTCCACTCTCTGGCGCTTGGTGATTGAGGGGTATCATAACTTCTCCCGCGCCTGATCCCTCACTTCAGCCGGGGGTTGAGAGGTGGAGGCTTGTGGCCGAGGGGCTACTGTCTTTGCCCTTGAGGGCAAGTAATCTTTTAATCGAGCATTGTCTGAGGGTTCTCTAGTTGGAGCTGGTTCTCTTCCTGAAGGCGTTGTTGCCTTGTTGGCTTGTTGCTTAGGATCGACTGGCACTTTAAGTGGTTCCATCTGAACTGGATCGACCTTAATTGGCCTTCTACTCGTCTTTGTCAAGACAACCTATTCAACAGGGGAAACTATACAATCATGGTCATATTCCATCGTCATATTTATCTGCTCATCAGAGTCGTTGTCTGAAAGCGTTTGAGCATAGTTCTGGTGGACTACACATGCTTCTTCATTATGCGGGTCATTGCAGGTAGAGCACCAGTTAGCCCTGTCGGATGTACCGACCTCATCGTATTCCAAAACTGCAGAATTTATCTCATGAGGTCTGCCAGTAGGAGCAGTTTGGTCTCTTGTGATTTGAGGAGGAGGCCTTCGTGGTGGATAATTTTGGTCTCAGAATTGGCTTTTCTTCATGATAGCCATATCATTCGCCATACTCTTCATAAAACCGTACATATCTCTTTGCTCTTTAGCCTGTTGTGGATTTAGCGAGGCATGAGCCGGAGTAGCTGGTAATGATAGCGATGCCACTGGAGCAGGTAGTGTCGGATACTGTGGAGGTGCCGGTAGTTGTGGGACCACATGGGTAGGTTGCTGTGGCATCTATACCCGAGACTACGAAGTGGGCACAACTTGATTTTGTGGGCCATGCACCCATGGTTGACTGGGGTAGGTCAATGATACAACAAAACTGGGTGCTGCTTGATTTTGTGAGTCATGAACCCACGATTAACTAGGGTATGTCAACGGTATAGAAGAACCAGATGCACTTGGATACATGCTCTGAGGAAAATCTGGGTAAATCAGAGTTGTCACCTTAGGGGGCATCCTTCCGATGGCTATCAAGTCGTCTTCTGATTTCTGCGCTTGTTCATACATATCTGGAAATGTATTACTATTGGAGTGTCGAATGCTTATGTTGATGTCTGTATGGAACACTCTCAAGTAATAGAATGCGGCCTGATGTGGGGTGGGCCGAAGGTCTTTAGGGACTCTCATCCAGGTCCGATCGAACCTGAGATTGAAATTGGGTATTTCTTCTTAGGGATGCCTCTGTATACCAGTGAATTGGTGTAACAAGGAGAAGGGGTCTGCTTGCTCAAGGAAACCTCTTACTAATTTCCCGGCCAGTTGGTCCCACGAAGTGATGGTACCTGGCACAAGTGAGCGGTACCAGGAGAGGAGCTTACCTATTAAAGAGAGAACTAGCAAATTAACCATGACATCTTCGTTGGTAATCTCGTGAATTGTTGCCAATCCTGCAACATCTTGGATATGCTCGGTCGTTGTCTTTCCCGTACCATCGTAGGTGGGCAGAGCTTTCAAGGTCGTGGGAGGTACTCTATGTTGAGCTGCTAGATTTAGGGGGCTGGTATGGTCCCAGGTCACAAACTGCCTGTCGGGAGGTGGCTGCGCCATGGGCGGTGGAGGGTTTCCCTGGAGCGATGGCGATAACGGCTGAACAGGAACAACGGAAACACTTGGTACCCTGATATCAACGTCAGGTGCGGCCTTAGTGTGTTGACGATCCGGTGAATTAGGCGAAACTGGAGGTAAGTTAGTAGCTATGCTATCAGGAGTTAGACCTTGTGTAGCAACAGGAACTTCCTGCGAGGATGTTCCGTCTAGTGGGTTGTCCGGCCTGACCACTCTAGGACGCTCTCCAAATGCATCAATGTCAAGTTCGTAGAACTCAGCATCTTCTTCTGAGTTTCTAGCCTGTCTCCTCGTACGCATGGAGGCATGATCTTTCAGGCTGGTATGTGAGGCTTGGATATATCGGAGTTCGTATGAGTCACCGGATGTTCAAATTTGTCAGTAGTAAGACGAACATCACTTTCTTAGTACTGCTTCTGTAGTGGAACGTTTGAGTCCCATCGGGCGTGCCAAAAACTGTTGGTCAAAGATTTGCCTTAGGTAAGGATTTGGTATTTTAGTGCGCCTTAGACCCGGCCAACATTGAAAGGCCGAGAGGAAGAAATGTCTCCCGTGCCAATCTCCAGAGATGGGCTGGTACCCTTGCTATTCTAACTGGGGGGGTTGAGATTTAAAGAACTGAAAGGAATGGGAAATTACTGAAAGGGGAAATATGGCCACAGGCCGGATAGAATAGGGGTGATGGACTAACAACACAAAAACTCTATTGCGTTTTGAACCAGATAGCCCTCAAATACAAATAACTAATAGAAATTTAAACCGGAACAACTAGCATGTATAATCTCCAGGACTACTCCAGAGTTACTACTTTATCAGCAACTAAATCCAGATATTATAATTCAAGCTACAGTTTAAAGCAAGGAACGATAGAAGACAAGCAATAGAAGACATACACATGAAAATAGTAGTCCAAGTCTAGAGCTAGACATCAGCTGTATTGATAGCAGAATTCAGGTTTTCATTTAGCCTCTAGCAAACATCCATCCATTTACAATAAAAGAGCAGCCTTATATAGAGAATTCTGCCATTTGAGCAATAAATGCTCATAAACAGAATAGGGCGGTGGAAGCCAAGATAAACATTACAAGGTGATACAACTACGAGATATTAAATAGGTATGGCAAGGGCTGGTGACTCCTCAAAATGCCGTTGAATGTCTTCAATGCCCTGACATACTTGACTTGCTGGCGCAATCTCCTTACTTGCAGGAACCGCCTTTGTAGAAGATATGCTTGAATTCCCAAAACTTCTAATCCAGAAGCTTCCCAATAACTGCGGGTGACCGGTAAGGATATACTCCAAATTGCTGAGGTGGAATTCTTTCGAAAGAAACTAGCGCCAAAGTCAATCTGATATATTGGCAGAGTGCGCCCGAGCTCTAGCACAAGTTCAGAGTGCGCCCGAGCTCTGGTGCAAGGTCAAAGTGCGCTCGAGCTCTGGCGCAAGGTCAGAGTGCGCCTGACCTCTGGCACATCTAAAATGAGGTGTTAGATTTGCCTAAAGCTGAAACTTCATGGTCCCTTATTCGGAAGCTTTCTCACAAGGCTAATAATACACCATGTTGCAAAAATGGCAACAAAGCCCCACTGTTGAAATGGAGCTTCCACCTGGATCAGATGTAGGGCAGAGATGCCTTCTTACTCCTGTCGATGTACTGACAGTTATCATAGCTTTGGCTTACCTTGTGTGCATCTACAAAAAGAGTGGGCCAGAAATACCCAACCCAAATGATTTTCAAGGCCATAGGCCTTCTTGCATAATGTCCACCAGAAAAACCTGAGTGGAACTCCTCCAAAATCTTTAGTTTCTCAGATTCTCTAACGCACCTGAGGAGTACGCCATCTACGTTCTTGTGAAACAATTCGCTCGGCAGCAAAACAATCACCTTATCAACTTCTAGTTGTAACTCTTTATACTCCTCGTCAACCTTGATCTTGTGTTTCTCTGCTCTGTAATTTTGGTCAACAGACTCTCAAGCGAAATTAATCCCCTAGGGATGTGGTTATTCTTCAACTGAATCAACCCTTCCTCCTCAGCTAGTATTCTATATTTTGTGCTACCAGCTTCCTTAATCAAGAAATTGACTATCTGTAGAATTCAATTGCAGTCAACCAAACAGCCGGTCGCACAGTCAATCAAACATAAAAATTAAAATGCAAAGGAGACAATAAAATATTATTTATTCAAAGCACCATCCAATTACAATATAATGAATATCAAATATTATATAGAGAAGTCGAAGGGAAAGAAGTCGGAGGGATAAGGTGGGTAGTTGGAGAGATAGAAGGGAGAAGACGGCGAAGGAGGGATAAGGAGATGAGAGGAAATGGAGGGATAAGGGAGAAATAGTTGGAGGGAGGGATAAGGAGGAGAGAGAATAGGAGGGATATTAGGAGAGAAGTTAAGGAATTTGCCGACAAAAAATTGCCGACAAATATAGGGAGATTTCACACTGAAACTTAGAAAGAAGATTTTTCTAAGCCAGTTTCGAAACAACCCTATTCACACTTGTAACATTCTCCCCCTTAAAGTTGAGAGGACTGACTACACAGTCTCTCAGCTTTACAAATTGAGCTTTTGTCATTGCCTTGGTGAAGATGTCAGCGACGTTCTCCAAAGTGTGACAGTATTGAAGCTCAACAATTTCATGTTCCACCATATCTCTGATGAAGTGATACTTCATATCAAAATGCTTGGTTCTGCTATGTGGTGGACAGGATTATATGCCAACGGAATGGCATCGATGTTGTCGTGATGGATTCCGGTCGGACCACTTTCTTTGTTCTCCAATCTCTTCTAGTACTTTCCTTAGCCACAAGGCTTGAGTACTTGCATAAGTAACCGCTATATACTCTGCTTATGTTGAAGATAGCGCTACTATTGTCTGCTTTTTTGAACTCCAAGTTATTAGTCCTGATCCAAGACTAAAATAGTTTTCTCGATGTTGACTTCCTGTCATCAATATTGCTACCCCAATCACTATCACTGAAGCCTACAAGCTTCATAGTGTTACATTTATGGTATTGGATTCCAAAATCCAATGTACCCTTCACATATCTCAAAATTCTTTTAGCTGCTTGTAGATGCAGTTCAGAGGGGTTAGACATAAATCTAGAAACAAGAGATACAGCATATTGAATATCCGGTGCAGTGTTGGCGAGAAACATCAAACTCCCAACCATGCTTCGAAAGTGGTCACATCAACTTTTGGTGCTCCATCATCTTTGCTTAATTGGATCCCATGTCCAATCGGAGTTGCAAGCTGGTTTGCAATGCTCCATAGCAAACTTCTTGATCATGTCCCGAGCATACTTATGTTGAGAGATGAAGATCCTCGTATATGGTCGATGAACCTCCATTCCAAGATAGTAGTGCATTAATCCAAGATCCTTCATCTCAAAGCTGCGTCATCATGGAGTGTTTGAACTCCCTATTCATTTTCTCATTACTACCCATAAAAATGAGATCATCCACATACAAACAAACTATGAGGATGTCTTTACCTTGCTTTAGGTAGTAGAGTGTGGGTTCATTTTTGCTCCTGGTGAACCCATATTCTTTGAAGTACCCATCAATGCGTGAGTACCAAGCTCTTGGTGCTGTTTGAGGCCATAGAGTGCCTTCTTCAATCTGTAAACAAGGTGTTCCTTACCTTGTACTTCAAATCCCTGTGGTTGCTCAACATACACTTCTTCTGTCAAGTAACCATTAAGAAATGCACTCTTAACATCCATGTGTTGTACTTGCCATCCTTTGTGTGCAGCTAAGGCAAGAACTGTTTTGATTGTCTCCTGTCTGGCTACAGGAGCAAATGTCTCTTCATAATCTATTCCATACTTTTGAGTAAAACCCTTTGCCACTAACCTTGCCTTATGCTTCTCAATGCTTCCATCAGCATTAAACTTGGTCTTGAAGATCCATTTACAGCCAACACATTTCTTTCCTTTCGGAAGCTTCACGAGCTCCCAAGTGTCGTTGTTTTTTATAGAGGTTATCTCCTCTTTCATGGCATCTTGCCAAATCTTTTGAGTACATGCCTTCTCATAACTAGAAGGTTCAAGTTGTGCACTAGTTAACAAAGCATAGTTAACTTGATCTCCTCTGGGTTCTTGTTGGGATTCATCATCACCATACAAGTGCATGCTTTCTAATCTATGTAAAACAGATTCCATTTCACTAGCTTGACTCCTAGTATATCTTCTTGAAAAAATTTTATCCAACATCTGAGAGGATGGATGATACTGTAAAGTTCTCTTACCTTTGGATGGAACATCAATATCCATTGGTGAGGAACTTACTGATCACTGTGGAGAAGGACTTGGTGAAGCAGTTGAATCAGAAGATGGACTTGGTGGATGTGTGGGCGGAGACTGCTTTCCTTTCTGTGGTAGTTGTGGTTGCACCTGCTGAGCAACTACATCAGTGGCTTCAACATCACTGAATATTTGGGGCTTACCCCACTCTCCCCCTTCATCAAAAATCACATCCCTTGAAACCACTATCTTTCGAGTTGTAGGATTGTAGAGTCTATAACCCTTTGTGTTTTCACGAGTATCCTACAAAAATGCAAGCCCGACTCTTTGGATCCAACTTCTTTCTCGGCTCATCAGGAATGTGAGCATATGCCAATGAACCAAATACTCTGAAATACTTCACATTTGGTTTCTTACCATACCAAGCTTGGTAAGGTGTCTTCCCTTTCAAACTTGAAGTAGGACTTCTATTCAAGATGTGAACACTAGTCCTTGTTGCATCTCCCCAATATGCATTACTCAAATGCTTTGTCTGAAGCATTGATCTTGCCATCTCCACAATGGTGCGATTCTTTCTTTCTGCTACACCATTACATTTGTGGAGTGTAGGCGGTTGTGAACTGCCTCTTGATGCCATGATGTTTACAAAAATTCAAAAACTGATTAGAGGAGTATTCTCCTCCTCTATCTGATCTAAGACATTTTTATGAATATCCACTCTCACTTTCAACTTTTGCTTTAAAATCAACAAAGCATGCAAATGCTTCATCCTTATGCTTCAAAAAATATATCCAACACATTCTTGTGCAATCATCAATGAAAAGTAGGAAGTAAGAGTGATTACCTAGACTCTTGGTCTGCATCGGACCACAGATGTCTGAATGTACCAACTAAAGAGGATAGGTGGCCCTCCATGCTTGTCCACGAGGAAATTTCGACCTGGCATGCTTGCCCAAGGCACACCCTTCACAGACTTCCTTACTATCTTGAACTTTGGGAAGTCCAGTCACCATTGCTTGTGAAGTTAGCAATTTCAAACTTGCAGAATTCAAGTGACCATATCTCAAGTGCCATAGGACACTTGGATTGGTAATAGCTACATTTGCTAACTTATTTCCTCCTGGCTGGCCAAACTTCAAAGGAAATAATCTATTTTTTGACATTGGCACTTGTGTAATGATTCTATTACTATTGTTTTTGTCAAAAATGGTGCATTTACCCTCATCAAAAATCAACTTATAATTCTTTTCAAGCATTTGACCAACACTTAACAGATTGTGTTGAAGATGAGGAGTGTAATAGATATCACTTACATGTTTTATGCCTTCTTTTGTTGGAACCTCCATAGCTCCAATGCCTTCAACTGCCAATGACTTGTCATCTCCCAACCGAATGTTGGATTTGTATGAGGAGTCTATCTTAGCAAAGAGTTCTTCTTTGCCACTCATGTGATTTGAACACCAAGTGTCCAAAATCCATGTATCATTCAAATTTTGCTCTGTCTGGCCATAAGAGAGAAAGAGATTTGAGGACTCTTCCTCTTCTCCAAAATTCCCAAAGCCGATTCGTTGCTCTACGGTTGCTTCTTGCTTCCTTGCGAAGTCTTTGACCAACAATCTCGAGCATAATGGCCAGGTTTGCCACAATTGTAGCAAACTTGCTTTGACTTGTCTCCTCCTTTTCCTTTTCCGGATTGTTTCCCTCTGTATTGCTGCTGTCCTCCTCTATTATGGTTTCCACCTCTATTGGATGATCCTCCTCCGTTAGGAGTTCCCCCTCTTTGATTATTCCTGCCTCTGCCTCTTTGTTGACCTCTGCCACGGCCTCTACCTCTTCCTTCATGTGTGGCAAAAGCTTTGTCATCTCCTCCATAGCTGGTGGTAGGAGTTTCCTGCAACCTCTCTTCATGTGAGAGAAGTGAACCAGTTAATGCATCAAAAGACAATGTAGATAAGTCTTTTGATTCTTCAATAATTATTGCAACAGAATTCCATTTTGGAAGAAGTGTTCTCAACACTTTCTTCACCATCATCTCTGGCTTAATATCCTCCCCTAGTGTGACCATTTTGTCGACTACTGCTTTCACTCGCACACAGTAATCACCGACTCTTTCATTCTCTTGCATCTTGAGATTCTCAAAATCTCGTTTCAAGGTTTGCAGTTTTACCTGCTTCACTTGGTCACTGCCTCTATAGCTCTCTTTTAAGGCATTCCATGCATCTTGTGCAATTACATAAGATGCAACCCTAGGGAAGATAGTTTTATCTAAGGCAGCATGAATGTGATATAAGGCAAAAGCATTATTCTTTTGTGCTTCTTTTCTTGTCTTTTTATCAGCATTAGAAAATGCTGCCCATTCAGCAGCAGTTGGTTACGTATAACCTTCCTCAACTACATCCCAAAGACCTTTTCCTATCAACAAAGTCTTCATTTTTATAGACCAGTATTCATAGTCACTACCATTAAATTCAGGGATTGGTAGACTAGTGTTTGCAGCCATATCTAAAACAAACTTTTATTCGAAGCAAACAAGTACTTTTATTGAGGCAAACTGGAAATACAAAGCAGTACAAAATGATTTAATAATTTAAATCAAATCTCGCCTTCTTAGTACATTCATGTTCTGCTTCGAAACTACTGCTAATGATGATGAACTCAGGTTTCACTTCCACTGGATCTGCTGCTGCTACTGCTGCTTCTTCTTTCTTCTTCTTCTTCTTCTTCTTCCTCTTCCTCTTCTTCCTCTTCTTCTGCTTCTGCTGGTTCAGGTTCAGGCTCAGGAGAGCGTGGTGTATAGCCCACACTCAATTCATCTGTTGGCACACCTGGTGTATAACTGGCACCAGTTTGTACGTCCGAAACAAATTGCACGGTCTCGGATTCTTCAATTCTTTGTCCGAAGATATTGTCTTCGGAATCTGCCTCGTATCCTGAATCCGGCTTTCTCAGGTGAGAAATCACCTGATTCTCCAACTGACAAAACACAGTGTGCAGACTAGTTCGACGAACCCTTTCATCAAAGGATTCCGGCGATTCTCTCTTCAAAAGAGAGAGAAGTGCATGATAGCACCCTTCAGATCGGAACATCTAACATTTCCACAAGCAGATTAATTCTCCTTTTCAAAAAACATCTCTTCAAACAAGGCTTTAAAATTTTTATAAAGTTTTTTAAAAAAAATTTAATAAATTTTTATATTTTTTTAAATTACCTTTTAAATTATTTTATTAAAAAGATAATTTTAAAGAAAATATAAATTAAATTTATTAAATAATTTAAAAAAAAACTTTAATAAAAATTAAACAAACCTTAAAAAAAAATTTTAATCAAAAAATATTTTACCTCGTCGCGATTTGAAACCGCGACCTCCCTGAGCACGGCAATAAGCTCTGCCGCTACGCCAAGCGGCCGATTTGAAACAACAAAGGGCCTCAGCCCTTTAATACCGCGGCGGCACGATTTTTTCAAAAAAAATATTTTTTTTTGTTTCACGCAGGTCGGGCGGGATTCGACCCGCGTACCTCCTCACAACAAGAGACCCGCCTTGACCGCCACGCCACGCATGCTCGGACGATAAAAGAAGGGAGGGCGGTCGGTTTTATCTCGTCGACGGACGAATTTTTATAAAAAAAAATTGATGCGGGTTTATCCCACATGCGTCCGTCAATGGACGCGAAAGGGTTTTTAACCCTGGAGGCGCCCTCTATCTTTCGACTGCCTTCGGGCAGTCGATCCGCGACCGAATTTTGCCGCCGACCTCAACTAATCGCAGCTTGCCACGTGGGCCAATCTCCGTCTGCCACGTGGCAAAATTTTAGCCAACCAAATGCTGCCGCCACGTCACCTTGTCTTGAATTGCGTGCTGACTTGTCAGCCAATCAGATGCTGCCTCGATCTGCGTGTCACACCTCGTGTCGCGACCTCAGCGATCTGCCTCGGGATCCGTGCCAATCTGAGTCCTCCTCGACTGCTGCGCCTGCCTTGAAAAATGTGCCCACCTCGGGAATCGTGCCACTACCATGTGTCACCTCGCCTGTGCACGATTTGCCTCGGGATCCGTGCCCTAACTGCCTCGGGATTCGTGCTCGAGCCTGCCAGCTATACGCCTCGGGATCTAAGCCCTGCTGCGAACTGCTTCGAGATGCGTGCCCTACCTCGGGAACCGTTCCCGTTCCACTTTGCCTCGGGAACCGTGCCCGACAGAAGACGAAGTCTGGCTCTGATACCAGATGTAGAATTCAATTGCAGTCAACCAAACAGCCGGTCGCACAGTCAATCAAACATAAAAATTAAAATGCAAAGGAGACAATAAAATATTATTTATTCAAAGCACCATCCAATTACAATATAATGAATATCAAATATTACATAGAGAAGTCGAAGGGAAAGAAGTCGGAGGGATAAGGTGGGTAGTTGGAGAGATAGAAGGGAGAAGACGGCGAAGGAGGGATAAGGGAGAAATAGTTGGAGGGGGGATAAGGAGGAGAGAGAATAGGAGGGATATTAGGAGAGAAGTTAAGGAATTTGTCGACAAAAAATTGCCGACAAATATAGGGAGATTTCACACTGAAACTTAGAAAGAAGATTTTTCTAAGCCAGTTTCGAAACAACCCTATTCACACTTGTAACACTATCTGCTCATCGCTATCGAACACCTGCCAGTAGAGGGTTTTGTCAGGGACCAAAGGTCTATAAATTACCCTCACGGTTTTTGGTGTCCTTACCACTTGTTCTACGAGAGAAAAGTTAGCGCCAAGGGACGCCAAGATGTCTGCATGTTTATTCTGTTCCCACGAAATCACTTGAACATTTAGAGTTGTAAAAGACTCAAACAAACCCCATACCTTGTTGCGGTAGGACTTCAAATAATGTTGGTTTGACATGCATTTGTTTGTAGTCTGATTGACGATGAGCTCAGAATCTCCACAAATCTGCAACTATTTGATTCCCAACTTCTCTGCTTTCTTCAAACCAAGGCACAATGCTTCATATTCGGTGACATTATTTGTGCAGCTCCAAGTTAACCGATATGAAGAGGTTTTTTGTAATCCCGAAGGAGAAATAAGAACAATCCCGACTCCTACACCATTCTTGCATCTTGCGCCATCAAAATATAACTTGCATAACTGATCGGAGACAGGGTCCTAGGAGTCAGAAGCTTCTGCTTCAACCTGTTCAAGTTTGGTTATGGTGTAGCAACCGATATCGGTCCCCACCATTGCATTGAAATCCATCAACGAAAATTTGTCTTCCAGGCGGAGCTCACCAAGAGCTTCCTCCATCAAGTCCACTTCTTGCATCTCTTCTGTCATCATATTGATTGCGTCTGTGGGATTTTCTTCTTCAAGTCTTTCTATTTGAAAAGTGGAAGGCTTTTCATTATAGATCCGGATTCTCCTTCCCTTAAAAGGAATCTCCAAATGTGAATAATCCAGGGAAATATATCCTCCTAGCTTTACTGTAAATTCCCTCAAAAGGCACATGTTAAAATATGGCTCCAAATCGACTACCACCACTTCTTGAATGACAGTGGTTTGCTGTATACTGTGTAGAACAATGTAAATATCTTTAATCACACCCGCCGTTTTGACTGGGGTCCCATCCAACTGTAAGACGCCTGGACTGCTCCTTGTATACTCCATTTCCATAACCTCACATACTGCCTTTGGCATGATAGTAGTTGCGGCACCAAAATCAATCATGCAATTATGCATAATCCACCCCTCCATTCTAAGAGAAAGGTAGAATGGGGGTGGTCTATTCTTACCAGTAGCAAAAGCTGCCAGTGTCTGTGCTAACACTGTCTGGGTGGGGTTTTTCTTTTTATCCTTTGCAGACTTGAGAGACTCCTGCAACAGGTTAACCTGTCCAGGTAGCTGCAATGCATCATACAAACTCACCTTTGAATGGATTTTCTTCATCTCTTCAACAATGTTATAATCAAAAGTACCAAAGCCCTTCCCTTCACTAACTAGCTCATATTTGTTTCGGTATTGCTTTGCCGCTTGGTCAATGATGGGTACTTGAGGTGCTCCTCGGCTTGTCCTTGAGAGGCTGCGGGTTGTGACGATGCTTTTGCCTGCAACCTCTCTTGAGCTTGTGTGGGCAAGAGATCCTTCAACAAGACAAAATCTTGTTGTTTAGTCGTTGCACCAAGTGCTTTTGCTTGTGGCTGTGTCTTTTCACCTTGTAACTTTTGTTCAGCGGGGACCTTCAGCGACTCTATATCTGCTGGATCAATAGTTACTGGCTTTTTTCTAGCCCTTGTAAGGACTGAAACTTGCTCCAAGGAAGGGACCATAAAATTATGATAGACTTCCATTATCATATTGATTTGTCCACCGACAGAACTTTATGCTAATCCTGTACATAGTTCAAATGAACCATGCACGTATCGAGGATCATTACAGGTAGAGCACCAATATTTTTGCTCCGATGTACTAGCTTCTTCATTTGCCAACAAAGTTGTGTTTCTTTTCACTCCCTTGCTAATCGAAGCTGGTTGTTCTCTAGTAATTGGCGGCATTTGGAATCTCCTTGATCGAAATTCAGCTTCAGCTTGCTTCTTCTTAATGGTCGTGATTTCGTTTGACATTGTCATTACTGCTGAATTGATAGACTGCAACTACTTCAATACCTTATCTTGTAGATTAGGATTTGAGGGTGCTGGGAGCTGGTAATGGAAATGGAACAGGTGGAGCTGGTAGCGTCGGGAATGGAATTGGGGCTGGTAACTGTGGAACTACTGGTGCGGGTAATTGCAAAATGTTTGGAGCAATGAGTTAAGGGATAGGAACTATCACCGTGGTTTGGGATGGACTTGTATTCCACGACGGAATCGGGTACATGGATGACATGGGCAAAGGCTGTGAAGATGCATTGGCATACAGATATTGCGGAAGGTCAGGGAAAATTGGCATGGCCATTTTCGGTGGAAGCTTACCAATTGCAATCAGATTAGCTTCAGCTTTTTGTGTTGAAGAATACATATCAGGAAATGTATTGGCATTAGACTGTCAGATGGCCATGCTGATATCGGAATTGAAAGCTCGAAGGTAGTAAAAAGTTGCTTGCTTGAGAGTCAGTCGAAGACCATCAGGAACCCTATGCCAAGTTCGGGCGAACCTGACATTAAAGTCCATGATTTCCTCCTGCGGATGTCTTTTAATGGTAGTGAGCTAACGCAACAGAGAACATATCCGCTTGTTCATTGAACCCTTTAATCAACAACTCGACTAACTGGTCCCAGGGAGTGATGGTTGTAGGTTGTAACGACCGGTACCAGTAAAGCAATTTTCCTCGGAGAGAAAGAACAAGCAATCTTACCATTATGTCTTTCCCGTACCGTCGTAAGTTGGCAGAGCCTTCATCGCTGCTTGCGGTATCGGGTTATGAGCTTGTAAATTTAGAGGTCCAAAATGGTTCCATTCTGGAAACTGACTTTGTGGTGGTTGCTGTGGTGGCGGATTTTGAGCCATGTGGATTGGTGTGTGTGGTTGGAGAGGTGGAAACTAGTGGTTGTACTAGCAAGACTCGGAGGAACGGAAAACACACCACCTAACTGAGAAGATGTACTCAATGGGACAACTAGATAACTAACCTAGGGTGTTCTCTTAGCTCTTGGATGTTAAGTTCGTAAAAATCAACGAACTCTTCTGAAATTTGGCCTTCAATCTTGTGATCATGAAGAAAGCTTTCTCTCACTCCATGTTCGGAGGCTTCTGGGTAGAGCTGAATCGTCAGATGTTCTAATCATACATCACGAAGGCGAACATCAAACCTCAATACTGTTGAAAGTGGAACCTTTGAAAGTCCCACCGGGCATGCCAAAAATTGTTGGTCAAATATATGCCTAAATTACAAATCATATGTTTGTACGCCCTAGACACGACCAACATTGAAAGGCCGAAGGAGAGAAATGTCCTTCGGGCCAATCTCCAGAGAGGGTTGGCTCCCTTACTATACCTACACCGGTTTTAAGCTTAGAGTTACAAAAAAAGAAATGGTAAATAATGGAAAGATATGGGAAATATGGCTATAAGCCGAATGGTGTAGGATTGGGGATAGACTAGCAGAAAAAATTCAAATCAAGCATTTGAGCAACATATAATAGAAAGTAGACAAAGAAAATACTTACGATTCATGGAAATAACATCCAAAAGTACATTCTAGTATCCACTCCCTCATCAGCAATATTCAAATCCAAATGCAAAATTTAAACTTAGCAGATAATGAGCATGAATATAAATAGAAATGATTGAGCAGAAAGAAATCACACACAAAAATCGTTCACAGAACCATAAGCCAAGTTCCTTCTATTTATGCAGAAAACTTGAAGTGTTTTTCTGCAGAGTGTCCATCCTTCTCATTACATTGAAATGTTTAGTATTTATAGAGGATTTCGCCTCTTTCTCTTAATACACATGAGGACAAAATGTCCATGGATCAGGAACCTACTAGAGGAATTTCCTCCTTGAAAACTCTCCTTTGACAACAATGATCCAGATTTGATGGGGAAGAGATTGAATGGTTGACCAGCTTAGGCACAAGTGCATAGAAAATGGAGGAAAACATGGAACTTGGTCATTGAATTTTGGCCACTTTTGTGCTTTGGAAATCTACATTTGCCCACGGAATCCACCAGGTACTAAAACTATTTCAAAAAGAGGCGAAACTGGTAGGTGGCGCATTTGGAAATAATGAAAGTCATCCTATAGAATTTAATCCTGCACCCTTTCAGCATAAAATCCGGAAACATAACTTCTTTTGCCCCAATCATAAAATTATCATCATTCTCTAGACTGGGCGCCTTCGAAAAACCTTCTTGGATGTCTGAAAACAGTTTCACCCGAAAACACTGCAACAATTCTTCATAGAGCAAATTTGGGCGAAACACCCTGTTTCACGTTTTCATTTATCACATATTTCATGCCAAAAAATTCATCTCCATTTCATTAGCCTAAAATTTTGGAGCATGCACCCATTAATAGCTGAACAACATTTCGCCTCATAAGAAAGCGACAGCGAGTTTTGCCTCAAACTAGAGGCAAACTCACTTTCGACCCTGCAACTTTTCTTAATGCTTTGTCCGACTTTAGGAATCTCTTCTTCGCCCTCCTTAACATTCACCTTTTGTGCTTCAAAATATCTTTATTTTGTTTCGCCCCAAGGAGGGGCGAATGGAAATTTCGCCCCTCACTTGGGGGGAAAGTGTCGTTGACCACATTCCTTTGACTATTCCTTGCTCATGGCGCGCGCTTTTATCCCAAACAACATTTGCTCCAAAAAGAGGCGCGTGAAGCTTTCGCCTCACCTCTGGGGTGAGACGCGCGGGGCCCACGACTTGCTTTCGGATGCCTTTATAATATGCTTTCGCCATTGAGAGGGGCGACTGAGAGTTTCACCCCTCACTTAGGCAAAAGCTCCTTTGACCAACTTCACCTTTGACCTGCGCTCCTTAGCATCTTCAAACCTTCATCTACGCGAAGTAAGGACGAAAAGTACTATCGCCCCGCTTCCCAAGCGATACCCTTTTGAGCTACATCTTGCTTAATTGTGTGGAGCTCGTGGTGCAACATATTTTCTTTAAAAATTCCTTTGGTGATGTGCTTTCACCCCAAGGAAGGGCGAACAAGAGTGTCGCCCCTCACTTGGGGCGAAACTCCTTTTGACATTTCCATCGTGCTGACTTGGCGATTTACTGCCCCTTTTTAATGACGTTCGCCCTAGAGTGGGGCGAAAGGGATTTTCGCCCCACTTTTGGGGCGAACACACTTTATATGCTTGCCTTCATTCTTTGATGTCGGGCCCACAACATTAATGCTCTTAAAACATAGTTTCGCCCAAGGAGGGGCAAAAGCCATTCTTGACTTAAGTGGCGCCTATTATTTTCTTTAAAACAACGTTCACAACAGAATGAGGCGAATGGGGTTTTTGCCCCATCCTCGGGGCGAACCTACTTTTAATCTTTTCCCTGCCTGGAAACTGCACTCGCAATAAAATGAAGATGTTTTCACCCTGTGGAAGGGCGACAAGGATTTTCGCCCTTCTCTCGGGGTGAAAATACTTTCTGTCTTCTTATTTTCAAATTTGCAGCACACCCTTTTTCACTATTCCGTTTTAAACACAACATTAATTTGCATTATAACCCCCATCATTTCTCGGCATAAGATCCATGAAAAATAAAAGAAGAGGGTCAACATACAAAAATAAATTGTAACAAAATATAGTGGCCCAAAATTACTGCAACATTAATTCATTATATTTTTTCGCTTTACAATAATACTGTCAACAAGATTTCAACAAAAATCATAATGTGGCAAGATGTCAAAACTACCAACAGTTTCCTTTTTAAAATTCAAAGAATTTAACTAAATGAGCCAATGCCATTTGATTGATGGATGACCTGTGAGTGTCCCTAATGGCTTTGCATAGGTTGCTTACCTTCGTGCTGGATGACCAACTGTTTCCTTACTCTCTTGGGTTCTGCTTTCTGATTGGTTGTGAGAGTTGTAGGAGGAATATTTTTTCTCTTTGATTTTCTGTGGAAGCCATTGTGCAAACTGTTGTCTATCCCTCTATTAATTGGCTGAGCGGGTCCAATGTGGCATCCATATAATGAGTTGGATGGTCTCTCTTCTTGGACAAAAGTGGCGGCATTCCAAGTGGTTCTCAAACTAGGATTTTTGGTAGGTTTGTGTCACAGGCTGGTTGACACTAATATGCTTTTAGATGCTTGGGGAGATTGAGGAGCTGAAGGCTTAGACTGGGACCAGCGGGAGGTCATAATGTCTGATCTAAGTAAGTTGTCTGAGGGGGGTGAGAATTTGTTTTGCCCCCCTCCCTGATTGGTTCCTCTTTGTTCTTTTGTAGCCGTGGGCTGTAGTTGGTGTCTCCTGGTTAGGCGGTTGTTTTTTGGGTCTCTTTCATGTCCTCTTCTCTTGTGGTTGTTTGGTTTAGTTTCAGTTAATGGTAGGGCCCTGTGTTGGGGTAGTGGCTTGTTTTTTTTCTCTTTTGGTTATAATAGTTTTCTCTCTTTGGGTATCAATGCTCAAATGGAAATAATTCATATGTTTTGATGTTTTCTATTATATTATTATTATTATTTTAAACATTATAATGTTTAATTGTATTTTTGAAGCAGTATATAGTTTTAAGTATATAGTTTTAATTTATGTTGAGGGTGTATTTCATATGTTTTTAATTTTTATGTGTTATTATTTAATATAAGATATAAAATTAAAAAATCAATCACAAGAAAGAAGAAATAAGAAAAAACAGTGGAAAAAGAACATAGATATAAAATTCTAGACAACATTCTTTTAATTAATGCAATATATTGTTAACGGGTTTTATATATTTAAAAAATAAACAATTTTTATATATTTAAAAAATAAACAATTGAGGGAATATCATTATGCTTGTTTGTTTTTTTAACAGTTACATTTGGGGCCATTCCCATCAAAATACCAAGATATTACAATTATTGTTGGATCAATTAAATCATATCTAGCTTGCCTTTTTATTAAAGTTATTCTTCAACAACCCCAGAGTTTGGTTGGATAAACATATTAAATAGATAACATCTTCCATGAAAGTTGTCTCATATGGCCTACAGTCTCATGGACATTAAAACTACTTTAATTTTACTCAAAAAAAAAAAAAAACTACTTTAATTTACTTCATTTTCTTTTCTATTAAATTGTTCATCTTGAAATAAAATCTCACCTTCCCAGCTGCTGTTGGTTACGAATCTGCCATGAGGAAAGGATTTTGGGTTAATGCGCCCAGATTCGCCCACCAGCATGAAAGGCCGGAAGGAAGAGATGCCTTCCGAGCCAATCTCCGGAGAAGGCCGGCTCCTTTTGGGGGGTTTATGTTCAAGCTAAGAGTACAGGAAAGAGATAAATGTACAGAAAGAATATACAAATATACTTGGAGTTGGTGGGGGGGAACTAACAGTACGGCAACCAGCAATCACCAATACTTATTGCATTACAAATATAAAGCATGGTGAGAACTGCAAAATCTATGTATACTTCCGATACCTAAGCAGTGTACGCACAGCTACAATGGTCCCCTAGCAAACATTCTCCCTACAAGGAGAACTAACAGCACGGCAACGCATCAATCACCAGATACGGACACTAACATGGGTAGAAAGCAACCTAGAGATATCAGAGCCAGGTATATGTGTCATGCAGAGATTTTAACCGCACAGCTACAATGGTCCCCTAGCAAACATTCTCCCTACAAGGAGAACTAACAGCACGACAACGCATCAATCACCAGATACGGACAACAACGTAACACACAACTGATGGAACTGCTACCACATCTATTATATGAAATTTAAAAGTACACAAACAATGCTAAAGGCCCCTGATCACCAAATGCTGAAATGAATCAACGAGCCATGACACAAGGAAGCGTAAAGCATAAACATAAAGAAATAAAAGCAATAGAACAGAACCAGGCATACAAATTATATTTATAAGCAGAAGCACGGTTACATTGGTTCCCTAACAGACATTCCCCTTCCACCCTTTACAATGAATTCATGGTGGGTTTTTATAGCCCGAGTCCCTCCCGTTACATTAATGGGCACAAGGTCCCAGTCAAACACAAGCTGACAAAAGCGGCGAAAGAGCTGCAAATGCTGACCTTTTGTCGGACCGGACTGTACCCGCAGCATGGTCTTCCTGGAAGGCTGGACGGCTACGTGGCGGTGTGTTGGGCAGAACTTCATCTCGACGGGTATGCGGGTAGCTGGAGCAGGTAGAACCTCCAATCGGCTTTAAATGAGGTCAACGGCACAGGGAATGCAGCCCATGCTCGTCCTTTTGCTCGGCACGTCTCGGCTCGAATCCCGAAGTTGGACACTTGTCGGATGATGGATGATCTTTGTTTGACACGTGTCAGCCTTGAAAGGCAGTCTGTCCAACCTCGCTTGGGATCGGAGCGTCTCGGGTTGCGCGGGCAGAAAACAGCGCAGTCGGGAAGGCCTTCATGCCTTAGATGTATTTTTGAGTTTGTTTCCCTACTGCGCACCTGTCAAGGGCGCATTCCGACTTCGCTGCGAAGTCGGACTGCGCACAGGTGAAAACTGGTGTCTGCCGCCGTACGGACTTTGCTCCAGCACTTGTCGTTCTTCTATCAGCCTGCCGGTCTGCCAGTTGCAAGGTGCGCCCAGAAAGAGGGGCGAAGTCAGACTTCGCACCAAAACTGGGCGAAGTGCGAACTTCGCACCAACACTTAGCCATTTTTCAGGTAACTTGCTGGAAAGTTAAAAAATCAACCGGGGGACTCCAAGAAAGGGGGAAGAAAGAGAATGTGGGAAAGAAAGAGGAAGGGAGAGAAGAGGGAAGGAAAATAGAGGAAGAGGGAAAAAGAAGAGCAGCAATGTTACAAAATTGAAAACATTGCACCCCGTGCAAAATGTGACAACATTTCTGGCGGCTCGCGGGGTGTCGAGCTCGCCTCGGCGCAAAGAATCCATGCCTTCATCCATTGGGTGCAGAGGAACTTGCCTCCCTTGCCTTTTGCTGCTCTAGCTGTTCTCCTCGCGGCAACTGTTCTTCAGATTCATCTTTGTCAGTTGCCCCCTCAGAATCGCCTTCCGAAGGCTCTCCAGTTCTTGCTTCTGCCTCGCAGATGCGAGTGTATGCGGCCTGGGCTTGGCCCCAGGCTTCTGCCTCGAATGGCCGGCGGTCAGCAACTTCTTCTAATGCTGCGTGGAAAGCAGCGACCGCGTGCAGGTCGATGGTGAGGTATCTCTTTTCTAGCTCCTGGAAGTAGGAGCTGATCTTGCAATATTTGGACACCATCTGAGTGACCTGACTTTCCTGAATTGGCTCAGTCCAGCTATCAATTTCAGCTGTATCTGCTTCAAAGGACTGCCAATTCCTTTTCACCTGATCTAGGGTGAGAAGCTCGCCATTCTCAACAAAACCTGGACACCCTAGTTCTGAAAGAGCGCGAAAGGGAGCCATACAAATGTCTCTTTCATGTCCGAATGCGTCTAACATTCGTCTGGCAACTCTCACCTCTTCTAATTTTTTGAAATATTTATGCAAGGTTACCCTTGCATCTGCCCATTCTGCAGCGAATGAGGACACGGGGGAAAATTGGAGGCCATCGCGCTCGCGCTCCTGAAGATTTATCGCCAGGTCCAGCCATTGCTTCGCCTGACGTTCGGCCTCCTCTACCACAGGCTTTCCCTGGGCAGAAACTTCTTGAATTCTGGATGCGAAATCCAGAACTGCCATCGCCTTATAGGTGTGGGGCTTGCATCCCCGCAGCAGATCAGCCCGTATCTCCTTAACTTTCTTCTTCGAAAAGACCGCCGCTTGAGATGCTCTCTCTGCAGATTGCGACTGCGCCTGTTTCAAAGACTCTCGGAGCTGAGAAATCTGCTCCAAGGCTGCTTGCTTTTCGGTTGCGGCCTGTTGCTGGGAAGCGGCCAGCTGGGCTTTGAGTTCATCTATTTCTTGCCGCGCCGCTTCCAGCTGCTCAGTGGACCTGGACAGGTCCTCTTCAAGCTGTCTTGTCTTGTCTTGCAACCCGAAAAGTTCTTCCTGCTCCTCCAGACTTTTGACAAAGAGATTATCAGCTTTGCGCATGATCGACTGAATCTCGTATTGCTTGTTGATGTCGTCAAAGCTCTTCTCCTTTGTCTGGAGCTCGTAGTCCGCCCTGGTCATTTCCCGGAGAGGCTTCTTCACTTTTGGGATTATCTTCTCTGTTGTAAGCACTCTCCTCTCGAAATTGTACTTGGCGCGCTTTACCGGGCGGCTATCTCTTCAGGTCTCCTCCGTTTCAGGTTACGGAGGAAAGAGACAGAATATTCTACAGCTCTCGTTGCCAAGGGCAAGTCGTCTGTATTCTGGAGGTCGTCCATGAAATCTGGTTCCCCCAGCCTAGGGTTCTGCTGAGACGTCTCTCCTGCGGGAATGGGATCAGGAGGAACCGGATGGACATTGGAAGGATCGGCCGCTTCTGGGGGCGACCGGGAAATGGAGATGGGAGCGGCTGATACTGCAAGGGTTTGAAGCGGCTGAGACGGTGGATGTGACGGTGAACGAACGGCTTCAGCACTAGCTTCAGGCGAAGGGTTTGGAGTTTGACTCAGAGATAGAGAAACGTTGGGGTTTTGAGCAAACTGATCAAAAGAATGGGGGCCGCTAGAAGGGCGTGGAGACGGAGAGGAGGATGCGGCCATAACTTGCTCGGATTGAGCGGGAGATGGGGTAGGAGTAGGACTGGATGAGACCAAAGAGACAGGGGCAGCAAACGTACCTGCGGGCTCCGCCTGAGCCGATGCTGGATGGATGTCTGCGCTTTTGGTTCCGGCGGGTGGCTTGGGACTGCCCAGAGGAACTGTCTCTGCGGCGGCAGGACGCGGCTGCGGTTCTGCGACTGGCTGCTGCACTATCAGGCTAGGTCGCCTGATCTTCTCCACTCTCTTCCTTTTCTTTTCTTCTGGAACAATGGTCGGATCCGGGGAAGGAGATGAAGCAGGTGCGGCAGGCGCTGATGCTCCCACGGTAAACTTGTACCGGGGTTTGACTTGCAGAGGGTCTGCCGCAACCGGTCTGCTCTCTGGCGGCGCTGGCGTCTTTCGTGCCTGAGGGATTGCCTCGGGCGTTGCTTTGACTAATTCTTTCGCCTTCTCAGGCGCCGCCTTGGAAGCCACGGGCTGCATTGGATCGACCTGGATGTCTGCTGGGCCCACGCTGGCAGTTGCCGAAGTGTACAACTGTTGGGAGGAAGACCCTCCTTTATAATCCTCAAAGGGGCCTCGGGGAACGTAACCTTGATATGCGAACGGCCGCCAGCTGTCATGATGTTGGTCATAGAGAACCGAAAAGTCGTCATCTACGGCCGGGTTTCTTACGGTGGATTTGTCGTGCTTGCGTGCGGCATCTCATCTTCCAACATTCGGTAATCTTTTCTTTTGACCGGTTAAGGCACTGCTATCTTGGATAGGAATTTTTTGAACCACTGGAGATGAGAGCTGGTGGTCCGGGTTTCGCTTGGGGTCATATGTCACCTCCTCGCAGTAAAAATCCTGCCAGGGAGGAGAAGCTTCCATTAATTCGATTTCCCAGTCAAGGTCCACATGGACCACATCGCACTTATCTTCAGTTATATCCGCCCGGGGGCAGAGATGTGCGAACTTTCCCCTTATTCCATACGGGTCATACTTCCAGCGCTGCAGCAACAGAACCAGGCCGATCCGGGAAAACTCTTGCTCTAGGTAGACATGTTGTCCTACCTCAAAAATCTCAACGTTTGCCCAGGAAAGAGGATATTGAAAAATCTGTCCTCTCTTCTTTCCTAGGCCGAACTCCTCTTCAACATAGTCCATTTGCCGGGCAACCTCCATCCCGAACAGATGCTCCGAGCACCAGTAGGGCAGCAAATGGGGTTTGCCCTTGAATCCGTAGATTCTGACCACAATTCCCTGCGTCAGTCTGAAAACGTCCCCGAGCTTCTGATTTAGCAAAGCGCTCGTCATTTCTCTCGGGGGACGGGGGATTTCGCTTTCGCTGAAGACTGACATGACGAATCCCAGAAAGTTGAAGTTGAACTTGTAGTAGGACCCTTTCCGGTATAAGTCATCCGTCCAGTTATAGACGGGCTGTGGCTCTCCCTTCTCGTTGACCTTCTTCAGGTTCGGGATAGGCATCCGGGAGTGCAAATGGTACAAACAAAGCCAGGCTAGAACAGAACTGAAACGAAAATCGGTGGACTGCTTCTTCTGGATCTTGACTAGGCTGGAGTGGATGGCGTATGCCAGCCAGTCTGCCCAGTCGAAAAAGATGGGACGCTTTCCACTTCTCTGCGCCGCTGGTTCGTATGATTCTCCACACAGGAGACATTCTGCTAGCGCTAGCTGAGTACGGCTGTACCAGCTCATCAGAGTCGCAGCCGAGAATCCATGCCAAGATGGTATATAGATATTTGCTCTGAAATCCTGCCAAGGGCATGGGGCCGGTTGGCCACTGTCCAGCTGCAAGCGGGGCGTTCAGCTACGAATTGAGGAAATCCCTCATCCTTTTTGTTTGCGTGAAACGTCCCGCCTGCTCGCCCAAATTTATCTTTCTGAGAATTGTCTTTGGAGTCATACTCCAACCCCGGGGCGAAAGCTGGCTGGACAGTCTCCCTGCGCAGCGTGAACAAGGGTTTGCCGCTGGAGCTGCAAATTTGCCGGGTAGCTGGTCTGTAGTGTCTGACAATGATGTCTACCAGTTCCGGGCATTGATGGACAGGAGGGCACAAGAATCTGAAAAGGTTGGATTTGTACGCCGCTCCGAAATGATGAGAGGGCGAAACCTTGTCAGCCCAGCTCTCCACATTTGTCCGCAGCTTAGTCAGGCTCATAGAAAACGAGCCGTCCACGTATCCCGCCAAGTAATTTAACGGAGGTGGTGGGGCTTGCCCATGCTGTACTTTTTTAGACCGGGACTTTGACTTTGGCTCTGGCGGTGTTTTACTTCTGAAAACACCCGGCTGTGGTAAATCCTTGTGCTCGCTCCCTTCGCTGGATTGCGCTGACACTGGCATCTTTCCTCTGTCCATCTCTCCGAATCAGCAATAATTACAAGTTCAGGGCGTCTGCAGAAGATTTCGCTGTCACAGGAAAAATTTGCACAGTTTAAGGAATAATCTGCGCAGTCTGGCATGTTTGAAAGCATCTGACCCCCTTTTCTAGATAAATATAGCGCCATTAATGCCGTGCAGGAGGGGGTAGGTCGGCTGAGTTATGCTTCTTGGGTGGCTGCGCAGGAGAATGTTTGGAAAAAGTGTACTCCGACAGACGTGCCATGTTCTTTTGCTTGCACTTTTCGTTGAGGAACGTGCAATCATTAATTTTACTTTGGACACTGCGCCATGGCTGACGTCACTGCCACCATCCGGGCACACTGCTCAAGACAGAACCCTTGGTGCGGAAACCCACTTTAGAACGGTTACAATGCGCCTTGGGTCCAGCTTGGGACCTTTTGGATATTTTATTCATTTTTTGGACAACTGTCCAAGCTGGCCCAGAAAACGAGGCGTAGTCGGACTTCGCCCAAGGTTGGGCGCGATCCGACTTCGCCGGCGAAGTCGGACTTCGCCCGAATTTCGGGCGAAGTTCGAACTTCGCGCGAAGTGCGCGTTGAACTGTTCCTTTTTTCTTTTCTTCTTTCTCGCCGCGCCCAAGGATTGAGCGCAGTCTGGGTCCTTTGCAACCTTCGGAGGAGGCGAACACTTAGCATTTTTACTGCTCCTTCAGACCGAACCGTTCGAGCTGCGCTGCGCGAACATTGAAGCAGGTTCGGACTTCGCCCGAAGTTCGGGCGAAGTACGAACTTCGCGCGAAGTTCGCACTTCGCGCGGAGGTTGTGCGCAGTTCGAACTTCGCGCGCAAGCCGGCCGAAGTCGGACTTCGCGCGCGAAGCCGGACTTCGCCCAAAGTTGGGCGCAGTCCGTTCTCCTTTGTGCCTTTGTAGTTTTCCCTTCAAGCTTCGCACTTTGGCTGGCCCGAAGCCCGACTTCGCTGCGAAGTCGGGCTTCGGCCAACACTTAGCCATTTTTTAGCCTTTTTTCTTTGCTTTGCTTCCTCCTTCCTTTGCACAGCCCGAACTTCGCCCCTCCTGAGGGACGATGACAGACTTCGCTGCGAAGTCTGTCTTTCTCTCCCATGCCGTATTTTAAGCTCAAAAAATGAAAAAAATAACAATTAAAAGCTGAAAGCTGGAAACTGTACATCCTTGGGGAATGAAAAATGCATAAGGGAAATTTTTACAAAGAAGGGCCACTCGGGCACCTTCAGCGGCGGTAAATTTTCAAGTGGAACCCGTTGACGGGGATAGGCGGGAGGCGACCCTCCATATCCCGCAGTACGTAGGCATTAAACTGGTTCACCCGGGCAATCCGATAAGGGCCCTCCCAGAGGGCATCAAACTTCCCGTGATTACCCGGTTTTGCTTTATATGAGTCCCACTTCAGCACCAGGTCCCCGATTTTGAAAACTCGGGCGGTGGTGCCTTTGGCAAACCAGCCTTGAGGGGCTGCAATGTGATCAGTGAAGGCCTGGTATGCACTTTCTCTGTCTTCTTCCAACTGCAGGAGTTGGCACAGTCTGTCATCCACCGGGTCTCCGCTGCTCCTGTCTTCGTCCAACATCCATAGGGCAGGGATCTCGATGTGTGATGGCATGACAGCCTCTTTGCCATAGACGAGCGCATAGGGGGACGTTCTGATGGATTTCTTGAACGCAACTCTGTCCGCCCACAGCGCCCGGTTCAGGAGTAAGTGCCAAGTCCGCTTGTTTCTTTCAATGGTCCTCCGGATGATTTTCAGGAGGTTCTTGTTAGTAGACTCGGCAAGGCCATTCCCCTGCGGGTAGTAATTAGAAGACATCTTGTGATAGATGCCAAGTGCGCCGAGTGTACTCCGTGAGTACAGCGCCTACAAATCCCGGACCGTTGTCTGTCACAATTGACTCTGGAACCCCGAAGCGGGTAATCAGGCTCTCAATGAACCTAATGACCGTCTCTTGGTCTGCGTTCTTGGTCGGGATTGCCTCTGCCCACCGTGTAAAATAGTCAGTAGCTGTAAGAATAAACTTGTGTCCGGCAGAGGAGTTAGGAGAAATCACCCCAATGAAGTCTAGACCCCATTCTTTGGAACGGAGTCTCGGCTTTGAATCGGTTGAAGGGGCAGGGGTGCTTTTCTGTTTCTGCCGGCAAACCTCTGGCATTGATCACACTTAGAGCGGACCGCATGAGCGTACGCAAGCGAGTGGGCCAATAGTACCCGGCTCTTATTATTTTTAAGGCCGTTGGCCTTGAAGAATGGTGACCCCCGAGGCATCCCGGAATGAAAATCTCCGAGGACCCTAGGCTGGTCCGATTTTACGACGCACCGCAACGAGGATGCCGTCGATGTTTTTGAAGTAAAGCCCCTCGGGGCGAAGAGTGTACTTAAGTGCACCTAGCCGAAATCTCCTTCGTTGTGAGGCGTTTAGGTGATCGGGACATCTTCCGGTGCGAAGTATCTCACCGGTTCATCTGTCCAATCACTCCCCCTCCGATAAGGAGTTGGCTAGGTAGATGCGTGTCGTTGTGTCCTCCCACTTACGAGGCGGAGATGCCGGCTGCGGCGCTTTGGGCCAATTCCTGACACAAGGCTCGGCCTTTGATAAGCTTGGTGGGCCGCACTTCAATGTCAAACTCCTGGATCTTGGCAATCCATCCCGCTCTCTTGTGGCCCGGTTCTCCTTGTAAGATGAAGCTTCGAACATCCGGGTGAATCACAAAGACAGTGGTCTTGCTCTGGGAGACAAAATGCCTGAACTTTCGAAGGGACTTCATAACAGCATGAACTTGCCGCTCTATAAAATTGTACTTTTATTCATGCGGCGAGAATCACTTGGCTCGGGGAACGCTATGGGGCGCTCCTCACCATCGTCTCCCTTCCGAGTTAGGACTGCGGCGTAACTTTCGGGTTCTCCCACTGCATACGGGATGAAGTCCTTGGAGTAGTCCGGGTTTGTCAACACCGGAGCTTGCGCAATTCGAGCCTTGATTTCCTCGAAGGCTTGCTCTCTCTCATCAGTCCATTCGTAAACCGTATCCTTTTTTAGCAGTTCGGCCATAGGCTTGATCACCTGTGCGAAGTCCGGAATGAACTTCCGCACGAAGTTAATCTGACCGAAGAAGGACTGCAGCCCTTTTTTATCAATGGGGGCTGGCAAGCGAACGAGGGCTTCTGCTCTGTCGGGGTCAATGGCGAGGCCTTCCTCGGAGATGACATGTCCCGACAGCTTTCCTTCCTTTACCGCGAAGACAGACTTCTTCGGGTTTATAGAAATGCCGAATTCTCGACACCTCTCAAATATTTGCCGTAGGTGCGAAACATGATCTCCTCGTTGGTGAGAGAAAACAGTCATGTCATCAAGGTAGATGACAATAATCTTATTGAGCAGCTCTCGGAAGGCGAGGTCCATGGCCCTTTGGAATGTGGCACCAGCATTGGATAAGCCAAACGGCATGCGGTGATAGGCGAACGTCCCCCACTTGGTGGTAAACGCCGTCTTATCTTTGGTCCTCGTCTTTGACCCAAATCTGGTTGTAGCCGGAAAATCCATCTAAAAGTGAAAATCTCCGGGCTCCAGCAACGATATGTAGAATCTGGTCGATTTGGGGAAGCGGATAGTGGTCCCTGAGGGAAGCCTGATTTAGGTTTCCGAAGTCGACACAGAGACGAATGTCGCCATTCTTTTTCCTCACGGGCACCAAATTCGCGACCCAGGATGAATGTTTGATGGGGTAGATGATCTTGGCCTCCAGCATCTTCAAGAGCTCGGTCTTCATCATGGCCTCAATCTTCGGATTCACGGCCCTCTGCTTCTGTCGGAATGGCTTGGCGCCATCCTCTAGCTCAATGGTATCTTTGGATGACAGTTCTGTCATACCCCCTCAAATCCTCGTAGCACCAAGCCACGATGTCGGGGGAACTCCTGGCACAGTGATCTGATCTGCCCAAGTTCCTCCGAGCGTGCGATCTGTTCCGACCTTGATAGTTTTACCGAGTTCAAGTTCCGAGGTCAGCATCTCTGCCTCGGGTCTACTTTGATTACGTGAGATATTGCTCTGTCATTACGATCAAAGAGACTCTCTAATGTAATCGGTCCTTTTGGGACATGATTATTCCATAGCTGTATCAACCCCTCATATTGCTCGTCATCGGGGTCTCTACCTTCGATTACACACACTTCGTTAACCGGGAATGTGACGATCTCCTCGTCATGGCCGAACACACTGCCGGTGGGTGTCCTTATCGAGCACGGAAGGCATGTAGATAGTACGAACCGGCTTCGGTTTACGGACAACGTCTTCAGCCGGAACGTACACTGGCTCCAACAGACGCCAGAATATCTGCGTGTTTGTTTTTCTCACGCGATATTGCTTTGACATTCAATGAGTCGAATGACTCCATCAGGTCCCACACTCGGTTGCGGTACGCTCTAAGATAGTGCTGCTTGGATGCGCACTTCTCCGTAACTTGGTGACACACCAGCTCCGAATCTCCGAAAATCTGCAGGTGTTTGATTCCGAGCCTCTCCGCCTTTCGCAAACCCAGGCATAGGGCTTCGTATTCCGCTGAGTTGTTAGTGCAGCTCCAGGCCAATCTGTAGGTATAGTCTTTCTGGATTCCGGTTGGAGAAACCAGAAGTACCCCTGCACCGGCGCCATTTTTGCATCGCGCGCCATCAAAGAAAAGCTTCCACAGCTCATCGGGTGCAGGTCCTACTTCCTTCGCAGCTGACATGTCAAGCCTCTCGGGCTGTACAATGGAGTAACAGCCTTGCTCTGTCCCGATTACGGCATTGAAGTCCCGCAACGAGAACTCATCTTCAAGCTGTAGCACTTCGAAGGCTTGCTCAGTCAGCTCCACTGTCACCAGCTCCTCCTCTGACAACTGGACCATGCAGTCCATCTCTCCTCCGGGTATCTTGTCTACTAGGAAGGTGGAAGGCTTCTCATTAAAAATTTTCAGTCTCCTTCCTTTGAAGGGCACTTCCATGTGTGAGTAGTCTAGAGACAGGTACCCGCCCAACTTCGCAGTGAACTCCCGAGAGAGACACATGCCGAAGTAAGGTTCCAGGTCAACAATCACGACCTCTTGGATGACTACGATGTCGAGAGCCTTGTGCAACCGGATAGGGATGTCCTTTATGACACCAACTGTCTTAACAGGGGTGCCGTCTAATTGCAGCACGCCTTGGGCTGCTCCGTGTGTATTCCATCCCGATCTCATCGCGAGACGGCCTTCGGCATCACGGTCGAGGAAGCACCGAGAATCCACCATGCGGTTGTGAACTATGTGCCCTTGCATCCGTAAAGAGAGATAAAAGGGTGGCGGTCTGTTCTTTCCAGTGGCTGAGACTGTCAAAGGTTGAACCAGGACAGCGGGGCTGTATCTGCTTGCCGCTCTTCATATTCTTCAGTGATTCTTGCGGCAGATCCACCTGACCTGGGAGCAGAAGAGCATCGTACATGCTGATTCTAGCCAGGCGGGTCTTCTATAGCAGCATTTCTCGGAGGCGGACGCCTCTGCGGCTGGTGTTCTGGGGCTTTGTCTTTCGTCAGCGCGGGTGGCGCATATGGCCTCCTAGGAGCGAGGTCCATCTGGGCCTGCTTCTTCTTCAGAGCGGTCATGTCATTGGACATGGCATGGTATCCCGAGGCCAAAGCCCGCACTTCTTGGAGAATCGTGTTCTGAATGCTACTGTCAGGAGGCGGCAACTGTGCCGGTGGAGGCAATGCGGCTAATGGAGGAGGGTTAGAATAAGGTGCGTACTGTGAGGGAGCAGGAAGTGCTGGAAAATGCGGAGCGGGAGGAGGCGGGTGAGGGTAATGCAATTGAGGCGGGCCGTAAGGAGTTACGACCGGCGCCGGATTCCACTGCTGCTGGGGCTGCTGCCCTGATGTGGACGGCGCACCACCAGAAGCGAGAGGATGCTGGGATGCGGGGAAGTCGGGATGAATGGGTTCCCGCACCCTGGACGGGAGTCTGCCGATGGAAATAATGTCAGCTTCGGCTTGCTGGGCAGCCTCGTACAGCGCAGGAAACTCGTCAATTCTGGCGATCTTCAGCAGCAGGCATATGTCTGAGTTGAAGGATCTCAGATAGTAGTGAGCAGCCATGCCGGCTGAAGGCCGAAGTTCGCGAGGTACCCGTTTCCAGGATCTCGCAAACCTGATGTTAAAATCAGACACCTCCTCTTGAGGATGTCTCTGGATAGCTTGGAACTGATGCAGTAGAGAAGTAGGGTCAGCAGACTCGTTGCATCCTTTCACGAGCCTTCCGGCAAGCTGGGGCCACCCTGTGATGGATCCCTCTGGCAGCGATCTCCACCAGTAGAGAAGCTTTCCCCTCAGGGAAAGGGCCCGCAGACGGGTCTTCACACTCTCATCGGTAATAGTATGCAATGCGAGCCGGGGCAAGGATGTCCTGGATGTGCTCGTACGCCGTCTTACCGTAGCCGTCGTATGTGGGAATAGACTTTAAAGCAGCAAGGGGCATAGCTTGCTGTCCGACCAGGGCCAAGGGCCCCGTAGAGTCCACCGTCGGGAAGAGATCATCGTCGTTCGGCTGTTGGGCAGCCATTTCTTCTTCTTCTTCTCCGTCGTCGGTTGTGTACTCAGTGTCGGTACTTTCCGAGGATGCAGGATCTTCTTCTTCCTCGGCCTCTTCTATTTCGTACTCAGCTCCGCCGATTTCAGCTTCGGCTTCTTCTTGGATCTCAGCCTCGGCTTCGTCGAAACGAGCTCGCGGATCGACCCGGCCTGGGAACTTCGCCTCGAGCGTTGATGTCCAGTTCGTAGAACTCAGGCGGGCTTCTCGGATCCCTTGCTTGCCACCTTCTTGTGTGCATGAAGGTGTTGGGACCGGTCTTTCGGACTCAGAGGATTTGTTCGTGCAAGTCGCCGGGTGTTCGGATTTGGAACAGCAATGAAGCGAACACCGGTGCTTCAATTCCGTCGGGGGTGAGAAACTTCCTTGTCTCACCGAGTGCTCGAAACCACTCGTCGGCGCCAGGTGGAGGCTGATCAGAAAATCTCTCTTCAAATGTGGGACCCGTGTCCCACCGGGCGTGCCAGAGAAACTGTTGGTTACGAATCTGCCATGAGGAAAGGATTTTGGGTTAATGCGCCCAGATTCGCCCACCAACATGAAAGGCCGGAAGGAAGAGATGCCTTACGAGCCAATCTCCGGAGAAGGCCGGCTCCTTTTGGGGGGTTTATGTTCAAGCTAAGAGTACAAGAAAGAGATAAATGTACAGAAAGAATATACAAATATACTTGGAGTTGGTGGGGGGGAACTAATAGTACGGCAACCAACAATCACCAATACTTACTGCATTACAAATATAAAGCATGACTAAGAACTGCAAAATCTATGTATACTTCCGATACCTAAGTAGTGTACGCACAGCTACAATGGTCCCCTAGCAAACATTCTCCCTACAAGGAGAACTAACAGCACGGCAACGCATCAATCACCAGATACGTACACTAACATGGGTAGAAAGCAACCTAGAGATATCAGAGCCAGGTATATGTGTCATGCAGAGATTTTAACCGCACAGCTACAATGGTCCCCTAGCAAACATTCTCCCTACAAGGAGAACTAACGACGACGACAACGCATCAATCACCAGATACGGACAGCAACGTAACACACAACTGATGGAATTGCTACCACATCTATTATATGAAATTTAAAAGTACACAAACAATGCTAAAGGCGCCTGATCACCAAATGCTGAAATGAATCAACGAGCCATGACATAGGGAAGCGTAAAGCATAAACATAAAGAAATAAAAGCGGCAGAACAGAACCAGGCATACAAATTATATTTATAAGCAGAAGCACGGTTACATTGGTTCCCTAACAGACATTCCCCTTCCACCCTTTACAATGAATTCATGGTGGGTTTTTATAGCCCGAGTCCCTCCCGTTACATTAATGGGCACAAGGTCCCAATCAAACACAAGCTGACAAAAGCGGCGAAAGAGCTGCAAATGCTGACCTTTTTTCGGACCGGATCGTACCCGCGGCATGGTCTTCCCGGAAGGCGGACGGCTACGTGGCGGTGTGTTGGGCGAGAACTTCATCTCGGCGAGGTATGCGGGTAGGCTGGAGCGAGTAGAACCTCCAATCGGCTTTAAATGAGGTCAGCGCGCAGGTAATGCAGCCCATGCTCGTCCTTTTGCTCGGCACGTCTCGGCTCGAATCCCGAAGCTGGACACTTGTCAGATGATAGATGATGTTGTTTGACACGTGTCAGCCTTGAAAGGCAGTCTGTCCAACTTTACTTGGGATCAAAGCGTCTCGGGTCATGCGGGCAGAAAACAGCGTAGTCGGGAAGGCCTTCATGCCTTAGATGTATTTCTGAGTTTGTTTCCCTACTGCGCACCTGTCAAGGGCGCATTCCGACTTCGCTGCGAAGTCGGACTGCACAGGTGAAAACTGGTGTCTGCCGCCGTACGGACTTTGCTCCAGCACTTGTCGTTCTTCTATCAGCCTGCCGGTCTGCCAGTTGCAAGGTGCGCCCAGAAAGAGGGGCGAAGTCAGACTTCGCACCAAAACTGGGCGAAGTGCGTACTTTGCACCAAAACTGGGCAAAGTGCGAACTTCGCACCAACACTTAGCCATTTTTCAGGTAACTTGCTGGAAAGTTAAAAAATCAACTGGGGGACTCCAAGAAAGGAGGGAAGAAAGAGAATGTGGGAAAGAAAAGGAAAGGGAGAGAAGGAGGAAGGAAAATAGAGGAAGAGGGAAAAAGCAGAGCAGCACTGTTACAAAATTGAAAACATTGCACCCCGTGCAAAATGTGACAACAGCTGCCTTCTAAAATTTTAACTTCACCAAGAAGAACATGAACACCGCAGTTGACTAAATTATATGCTATGCAATTTTCTTCTCTGTACATACACTTGCATTTCCAAGAGATTGCCTCTAATATTTGTTGATGAACATCAATAATAATATTAATTTTTATTATTCAATGAAGAGAATTTTACCTTCATTATTTCAAAAAATAACACCTTCATTGGCTTTTCCAAAATTCGGTTGGAAGCAACATTAAACTAACTTTGGGTACCACTTTCTGATAAAATTAATTTTATCAGTATGCTTATTATGTTTAAAGAAAAATAATATTTTTTTATTTGTATAATGTAATAACCATAAAAAAAAATAATGGTTATACTTTATATTAAGTAAAATAAAAAAAATGAAAATAAGAAAATAAAAATCATGCATACAAAAGAACAAGATATCATTTTCAAGTTATAAGCAACACTCTATTTCATTTAGATCCAACAAATTGGATACATCTTACTTGTAAACATGCAATGCCAAATAATCGTTTTATTCAATTTTACTTTTATAAAATAGGAAAAGCAAAGTTCATGCCCATGAATGCAAAATAAAAAGACATCATTTTTGAGTCATAGACATGACTCTATTTCATTTAGATCCAACAAAGTGGGTAGATCTCACTTGCAAACATCCAATACTAAATAATTGTTTTATTCTAATTTTACTTTTAAAAATTTGGGAAAGCAAGGCTCCTTAGCATCTTCAAACCTTCATCTGCCTGAAGTAAGGACGAAAAGTACTATCGCCTCGCTTCCCAAGCGATACCCTTTTGAGCTACATCTTGCTTAATTGTGTGGGGCCCGTGGCGCAACATATTTTCTTTAAAAATTCCTTTGGTGTTGTGCTTTCACCCCAAGGAAGGGCGAACGAGAGTGTTGCCCCTCACTTGGGGTGAAACTCCTTTTGACTTTTCCATCGTGTTTACTTGGCGATTTACTGCCCCTTTTTAATGACGTTCGCCCCAGTGTGGGGCTAAAGGGATTTTTGCCCCACTTTTGGGGCGAACGCACTTTATATGGTTGCCTTCATTCTTTGGCGTCGGCCCACAACATTAATGCTCTTAAAACATAGTTTCGCCCAAGGAGGGGCGAAAGCCATTCTTGACTTAAGTGGCGCCTATTCTTTTCTTTAAAACAACGTTCGCACCAGAATGAGGCGAATGGGGTTTTTTCCCCATCCTCAGGGTGAACCTACTTTTAATATTTTCCCTGCCTGGCAACTGCACTCGCAATAAAATGAAGATGTTTTCACCCTGTGGAAGGGCAACAAGGATTTTCGCCCTTCTCTCGGGGTGAAAATACTTTCTGTCTTCTTATTTTTGAATTTGCAACGCACCCTTTTTCACTATTCCGTTTTAAACACAACATTAATTTGCATTATAGCCCCCATCATTTCTCAGTATAAGATCCATGAAAAATAAAAGAAGATGGTCAACATACAAAAATAAATTGTAACAGAATATTGTGGCCCAAAATTACTGCAACATTAATTCACTATATTTTTTTGCTTTACAATAATACTATCAACAAGATTTCAACAAAAATCATAATGTGGTAAGATGTCAAAGCTGTCAACAGTTTCCTTCTTAAAATTCAAAGAATTTAACTAAATGAGCCAATGCCATTTGATTGATGGCTGACCTATCAGTGTCCCTAATGGCTTTGCATAGGTTGCTTGCCTTCGTGATGGATGACTAGTTGTTTCCTTACTCTCTTGGGTTCTGCTTTCTGATTGGTTGTGAGAGTTGTAGGAGGAATATTTTTTCTCTTTGATTTTCTGTGGAAGCCATTGTGCAAACTGTTGTCTATCCCTCTATTAATTGGCTGAGCGTGTCCAATGTGGCATCCATATAATGAGTTGCATGGTCTCTCTTCTTGGACAAAATTAGCGGCATTCCAAGTGGTTCTCAAACTGGGATTTTTGGTAGGTTTGTGTCATAGGCTGGTTGACACTAATATGCTTTTAGATGCTTGGGGAGATTGAGAAGCTGAAGGCTATCTTAGACTGGGACCAGCGGGAGGTCATAATGTCTGATCTAAGTAAGTTGTCTGAGGGGGGTGAGAATCTGTTTTGCCCCCCTCCCTAATTGGTTCATCTTTGTTCTTTTGTAGCCGTGGGTTGTAGTTGGTGTCTCCTGGGAGGTCATAATGTCTGATCTAAGTAAGTTGTCTAAGGGGGGTGAGAATCTGTTTTTCCCCCCTCCATGATTGGTTCATCTTTGTTATTTTGTAGCCGTGGGCTGTAGTTGGTGTCTCCTGGTTAGGCGGTTGTTTTTTGGGTATCTTTCATGTCCTCTTCTCTTGTGGTTGTTTGGTTTAGTTTCAATTAATGGTAGGGCCCTGTGTTGGGGTAGTGGCTTGTTTTTTTTCTCTTTTGGTTATAATAGTTTTCTCTCTTTGGGTATCAATGCTCAAATGGAAAGAATTCATGAGTTTTGATGTTTTCTATTATATAATTATTATTATTTTAAACATTATAATGTTTAATTGTATTTTTGAAGTAGTATATAGTTTTAATTTATGTTGAGGGTGTATTTCATATGTTTTTAATTTTTATGTGTTATTATTTAATATAAGATATAAAATAGTTTCGCCCAAGGAGGGGCGAAAGCCATTCTTGACTTAAGTGGCGCCTATTATTTTCTTTAAAACAACGTTTGCACCAGAATGAGGCGAATGGGGTTTTTGCTCCATCCTCAGGGCGAACCTACTTTTAATCTTTTCTCTGCCTGGCAACTGCACTCGCAATAAAATGAAGATGTTTTCACCTTGTGGAAGGGCGACAAGGATTTTCGCCCTTCTCTCGAGGTGAAAATACTTTCTGTCTTCTTATTTTTGAATTTGCAACGCACCCTTTTTCACTGTTCCGTTTTAAACACAAATTAATTTTCCTTATAACCCCCATCATTTCTCGGTATAAGATCCATGAAAAATAAAAGAAGATGGTCAAAATGCAAAACTAAATTGTAACAGAATATTGTGGCCCAAAATTACTGCAACATTAATTCACTATATTTTTCCGCTTTACAATAATACTGTCAACAAGATTTCAACAAAAATCATAATGTGGTAAGATGTCAAAGCTGCCAACAGTTTCCTTCTTAAAATTCAAAGAATTTAACTAAATGAGCCAATGCCATTTGATTGATGGCTGACCTATCAGTGTCCCTAATGGCTTTGCATAGGTTGCTTTCCTTCGTGATGGATGACCAGTTGTTTCCTTACTCTCTTGGGTTCTGCTTTCTGATTGGTTGTGAGAGTTGTAGGAGGAATATTTTCTCTTTGATTTTTTGTGGAAGCCATTGTGCAAACTGTTGTCCGTCCCTCTATTAATTGGTTGAGCGGGTCCAATGTGGCATCCAGATAATGAGTTGGATGATCTCTCTTCTTAGACAAAAGTGGCAAAATTCCAAGTGGTTCTCAAAATGGGATTTTTGGTAGGTTTGTGTCACAGGCTGGTTGACATTAATATGCTTTTAGATACTTGGGGAGATTGAGGAGCTGAAGGCTATCTTAGACTGGGACCAGCGGGAGGTTATAATGTCTGATCTAAGTAAGTTGTCTAAGGGGGGTGAGAATCTGTTTTGCCCCCCTCACTGATTGGTTCCTCTTTGTTTTTTTGTAGCCGTGGGATGTAGTTGGTGTCTCCTGGTTAGGCGGTTGTTTTTTGGGTCTCTTTCGTGTCCTCTTCTCTTGTGGTTGTTTGGTTTAGTTTCAATTAATGGTAGCGCCCTGTGTTGGGGTAGTGGCTTGTTTTTTTCTCTCTTTTGGTTATAATAGTTTTCTCTCTTTGGGTATCAATGATCAAATGGAAAGAATTCATGAGTTTTGATGTTTTCTATTATATAATAATTATTATTTTAAACATTATAATGTTTAATTGTATTTTTGAAGTAGTATATAGTTTTAATTTATGTTGAGGGTGTATTTCATATGTTTTTAATTTTTATTTGTTATTATTTAATATAAGATATAAAATTAAAAAATCAATCACAAGAAAGAAGAAATAAGAAAAACCGTGGAAAAAGAACATAGATATGAAATTCTAGACAACATTCTTTTAATTAATGCAATATATTGTTAACAGGTTTTATATATTTAAAAAATAAACAATTTTTATATATTTAAAAAACAAACAATTGAGGGAATATCATTATGCTTGTTTGTTTTTTTAACAGTTACATGTCACTTTTATTGGGGCATTCCCATCAAAATACCAAGATATTACAATTATTGTTGGATCAATTAAATCATATCTAGCTTGCCTTGTTATTAAAGTTATTCTTCAGCAACCCCAGAGTTTTGTTGGATAAACATATTAAATAGATAACATCTTCCATGAAGGTTGTCTCATATGGTCTGCAGTCTCATGGACATTAAAAACTACTTTAATTTTACTCAAAAAAAAAAACTACTTTAATTTACTTCATTTTATTTTTTATTAAATTGGTCATCTTGAAATAAAATCTCACCTTGCCAGCTGCCTTCTAAAAATTGAACTTCACCAAGAAGAACATGAACACCGCAATTGGCTAAATTATATGCTATGCAATTTTCTTCTCTGTGCATACGCTTGCATTTCCAAGAGATTGCCTCTAATATTAGTTGATGAACATCAATAATAATATTAATTTTTATTCAATGAAAAGAATTTTGCCTTCATTATTTCAAAGAATAACACCTTCATTGGCTTTTCCAAAATTCGGTTGGAAGCAACATTAAACTAACTTTGGGTCCCACTTTCTGGACATTTCTATTTTGCCATAGATTGAAATTAATTTTATCAGTATGCTTATTATGTTTAAAGAAAAATGATATTTTTTTTATTTTTATAATATAATAACCATAAAAAAAATAATGGTTATCCTTTATAATAAGTAAAATAAAAAAATGAAAATAAGAAAATAAAAATCATGCATACAAAAGAACAAGATATCATTTTCAAGTTATAAGCACCACTCTATTTCATTTAGATCCAACAAATTGGATACATCTTACTTGTAAACATGCAATGCCAAATAATCGCTTTATTCAATTTTACTTTTATAAAATAAGAAAAGCCAAGCTCATGCCCATGCATGCAAAATAAAAAGACATCATTTTTGAGTCATAGACATGACTCTATTTCATTTAGATCCAACAAAGTGGGTACATCTCACTTGCAAACATCCAATGCTAAATAATTGTTTTATTCTAATTTTACTTTTAAAAATTTGGAAAAGCAAGGCTCCTTAGCATCTTCAAACCTTCATCTGCCTGAAGTAAGGACGAAAAGTACTATCTCCCCGCTTCCCAAGCGATACCTTTTTGAGCTGCATCTTGCTTAATTGTGTGGGGCCCGTGGCGCAACATATTTTATTTAAAAATTCCTTTGGTGCTATGCTTTCACCCCAAGGAAGGGCGAACGTGAGTGTCGCCCCTCACTTGGGGTGAAACTCCTTTTGAATTTTCCATCGTACTGACTTGGCGATTTATTGCCCCTTTTTAATGACGTTCGCCCTAGAGTGGGGCTAAAGGGATTTTTGCCCCACTTTTGGGGCGAACGCACTTTATATGCTTGCCTTCATTCTTTGATGTCGGGCCCACAACATTAATGCTCTTAAAGCATAGTTTCGCCCAAGGAGGGGCGAAAGCCATTCTTGACTTAAGTGGCGCCTATTCTTTTCTTTAAAACAACGTTCACACCAGAATGAGGCGAATGGGGTTTTTGTCCCATGCTCGGGGCGAACCTACTTTTAATCTTTTCCCTACCTGGCAACTGCACTTGCAATAAAATGAAGATGTTTTCACCCTGTGGAAGGGCGAGAAGGATTTTTGCCCTTCTCTCGAGGTGAAAATACTTTGTCTTTTTATTTTTGAATTTGCAACGCACCCTTTTTCATTGTTCTGTTTTAAACACAACATTAATTTGCCCCCATCATTTCTCGGCATAAGATCCATAAAAAATAAAAGAAGATGGTCAACATACAAAAATAAATTATAACATAATATTGTGGCCCAAAATTATAGCAACATTAGTTCACTATATTTTTCTACTTTACAATAATACTGTCAACAAGATTTCAACAAAAATCATAATGTGGCAAGATGTCAAAAATGCCAACTGTTTCCTTCTTAAAATTCAAAGAATTTAACTAAATGAGCCAATGCCATTTGATTGATGGCTGAACTGTCAGTATCCCTGATGGCTTTGCATAGGTTGCTTGCATTCGTGATGGATGACCAGCTGTTTCCTTACTCTCTTGGGTTCTGCTTTTTGATTGGTTGTGAGAGTTGTAGGAGGAATATTTTTTCTCTTTGATTTTTTGTGGAAGCCATTGTGCAAACTGTTGTCCGTTCCTCTATTAATTGGCTAAGCGGGTCCAATGTGGCATCCATATAATGAGTTGTATGATCTCTCTTCTTGGACAAAAGTGGCGGCATTCCAAGTGGTTCTCAAACTGGGATTTTTGGTATGTTTGTGTCACAGGCTGGTTGACACTAATATGCTTTTAGATACTTTGGGAGATTGAGGAGCTGAAGGCTATCTTAGACTGGGACCAGCGGGAGGTTATAATGTCTGATCTAAGTAAGTTGTCTGAGGGGGGTGAGAATCTGTTTTGCCCCCCTCCCTGATTCGTTCCTCTTTGTTTTTTTGTAGCCGTGGGATGTAGTTGGTGTCTCCTGGTTAGGCGGTTGTTTTTTGAGTCTCTTTCGTGTCCTCTTCTCTTGTGGTTGTTTGGTTTAGTTTCAATTAATGGTAGGGCCCTGTGTTGGGGTAGTGGCTTGTTTTTTTCTCTCTTTTGGTTATAATAGTTTTCTCTCTTTGGGTATCAATGATCAAATGGAAAGAATTCATGAGTTTTGATGTTTTCTATTATATAATTATTATTATTTTAAACATTATAATGTTTAATTGTATTTTTGAAGCAGTATATAGTTTTAATTTATGTTGAGGGTGTATTTCATATGTTTTTAATTTTTATTTGTTATTATTTAATACAAGATATAAAATTAAAAAATCAATCACAAGAAGAAATAAGAAAAAACAGTGGAAAAAGAACATAGATATGAAATTCTAGACAACATTCTTTTAATTAATGCAATATATTGTTAACAGGTTTTATATATTTAAAAAATAAACAATTTTTATATATTTAAAAAATAAACAATTGAGGGAATATCATTATGCTTGTTTGTTTTTTTAACAGTTACATGTCACTTTTATTGGGGCATTCCCATCAAAATACCAAGATATTACAATTATTGTTGGATCAATTAAATCATATCTAGCTTGCCTTTTTATTAAAGTTATTCTTCAGCAACCTTAGAGTTTGGTTGGATAAACATATTAAATAGATAACATCTTCCATGAAAGTTGTCTCATATGGCCTGCAGTGTCATGGACATTAAAAACTACTTTAATTTTACTCAAAAAAAAAAACTACTTTAATTTACTTCATTTTCTTTATTTACTTCATTTTATTTTCTATTAAATTGTTCATCTTGAAATAAAATCTCATCTTGCCAACTGCCTTCTAAAATTTAAACTTCACCAAGAAGAACATGAACACCGCAATTGGCTAAATTATATGTATGCAATTTTCTTCTCTGTACATACGCTTGCATTTCCAAGAGATTGCCTCTAATATTAGTTGATGAGCATCAATAATAATATTAATTTTTATTCAATGAAGAAAATTTTGCCTTCATTATTTCAAAGAATAACACCTTCATTGGCTTTTCCAAAATTCGGTTGGAAGAAACATGAAACTAACTTTGGGTCCCACTTTCTGGACATTTCTATTTTGCCATAGATCGAAATTAATTTTATCAGTATGCTTATTATGTTTAAAGAAAAATAATATTTTTTATTTGTATAATGTAATAACCATAAAAAAATAATGGTTATCCTTTATATTAAGTAAATTAAAAAAATGAAAATAAGAAAATAAAAATCATGCATACAAAAGAACAAATATCATTTTCAAGTTATAAGCACCACTCTAATTCATTTAGATCCAACAAATTGGATACATCTTACTTGTAAACATGCAATGCCAAATAATCACTTTATTCAATTTTACTTTTATAAAATAGGAAAATAAAAGCTCATGCCCATTCATGCAAAATAAAAAAACATCATTTTTGAGTCATAGACATGACTCTATTTTATCTAGATCCAAAAAAGTGGATACATCTCACTCTCAAACATCCAATGTTAAATAATTGTTTTATTCTAATTTTACTTTTTAAAAATAGGAAAAGCAAGGCTCATGCAAAGTCTTGGACATGTTTTACAAAACATTCTATAAATAGAAATTTAAAACCTTAACAATATGAAAAATTGTTGTCAATTGTTTTCAAACTTCTTCATACATGGCATTCATTCTAAATAAGTGTTAATGCCATTCTTTTCTTTACACAAGACAAGCTTTCTCTACTCACTCCCTTCATCAATGCAACAAATACATTATCTTTGAATTTGATTTCTTAACTTCACCATGCCTTGTTTCATCATCTCCCTCACAAATTGAAACTTCAAACTAATATGCTTACTTTTAGCAAGGTAAGTTGGATTCTTGATCATTGTAATACCAGTTTGTCTGTCACATTTTTTTCAAAACCACCTTGTTTGACACCAATATTGTTGCACAGTCTTAATAACCTATTGAATCAGGGACTTGTCTTGAATCCTTATTGAGATTTTGTACCCCTAATTCAAGTTTCAACAAAGTTGGAAGGGGTTACCAATGGCTTCTCCCAACCTTTGGATTTAGGTGGGCTCCCCACCATCCTCACAGAAATACTCCTATGCTAATCTGAACTAACTTGCATTAAAGTAAAGTGTAGAAAGGAAAATGCAAAAAAGTAAAGTGTGAAAATAAAATGCTTGAAAAGTTTAAGGGTATGAGAGATTTAAGCAAATATAGTTTTTAAATCATAGCAAGAAAAGTGTGTGATTAGTCAACGTAAAAGAAGTTCAATAACATCAATGCCCACCCATTCATTAGATTATGAAATTGATAAGCAAATGACAATATGGGCTAGAAGGGCCATGCCATAACCAATATACACTTAACAAAAAAAAGGGCAATGCCATTGATAGAATTCCTAAGGACTTGTCAATTTCTTACAACCTCATGAAGACAAAGCACAATGTGGGCTTCATAGTGTAGCTTTGAATTCTCACGGCCAAAAGATAAATACAATCAGGGCCCTAGTACCCTATTTATAGAAGTGTACCCCTGAGTTACCTAGGGTGAGAAATAATTACATAGCAAAAGTAAATATTTGGGGGCAATTTTAGTAAAATGTTGCACCACCAAATGTTACATACCTCCAATTACCTTTAACAGTCTTAGAAGGCTTTCAAAATGACTTGGTGTACCACTACATGTCAAAATGTCGCTTTCCAAAAGATTCATCTTAGGATCCATGCTTCAATTTACCTTTGTGATTGTTTGAGCAATTCACTCTTGTTGGACGAGCAAATCACTCACATGTATAAGTAGATCAACACATTTTGTTAAGTGAATCGCTCCCTTGAGCCAAATCATCCTCTTTAGTCAACATATCGATAGTTGGAGCCAATCGGTCAGTTTTTGCAAGTAGATTAGTCCCTGTCCATAATCAAATTTTGAGAATTTTTGGGAGGCTTTTGCTACAGGATTTTCTTTGTCACATTCTCCTTCAAAATTTGCAAAAGTTACAAGTTAGTGTCGAGGTACTACATTTATGGCAGCTTCATTGGATACCAATATTAATTGGCATAAAATCCTAGATCTTGCCCTTTGTTAAATACATATTACATTATTTTATAAATATCTGATGTTAGATATTATTATTTTCACATCTCATGAGAGGTTGAGAGATGTTGAATAGTTAAAAATGAAGGTGAAGCACAAAGTGTCTCTTGAGATATCCAAGAGACATACCATTGTATGTATTTATATGTACAAACCTGAGATTTGGTAATACAATAAAAATACCGTGTTTAGAAATCTATCATTGATACTAGAGCAAGTTTTCACTTGAGAGTCCTTTATACCTTCTAGGTTTGTACTTTGTTTGTACAACATGGAATTGTTCTACTTCAAGATTCCTAAAGCAACATGTTCATGGTTTTAAATCTAAGCCCAATGTCCATATCTCTAAGGTTTTTTTCGATGATTTTATTTGTTAATCCAACAAGGAAAGTCGTGAATAAGTCCAATATTTTTTTTGTTGTAGAAGCCAATTGAGAATCTAGTATCCCTATGTATGAAATCTAAAATAACTTCGCTTGGTTTGCAGTTCAATAATTTGAAGACACTGTCTCCCAAAGGATTTCTTTTCTTTTTCTTCCTTCCTATCTATGAATTTACTCCAATAGGACTAGGGCTCCTTTTGCGTGTGAAAATAAATGTGGTTGGAATTGAAGTTTCTAAAATGCAACTCAAATTGTAGGAATGAAATAGAGCAAAAACAATGATCCTGATTTATTTTGCAAGACCGAGCAACAACCGTGCAAGACTTTACTCTAAAATTTATAAGCCTCACCTTAATTTTTGTCATGTGCAAGGAGGGCCAACACCACGTTTTTCAATGGAGGTGTTTTTTTCTGGTAACTTATTTGTTAATTGTCATTGTGGCAAAGCGCCATTTGATTTTAGGATTTACATGATCAAGCAACGTCTGATATCAAATTTCATATCTCCATTTTGGTATTTTTGCATCCTGTGTTCTAGTCTAGTGATATATTCAAATCATGAGGAAATCCTAATGGTGGTAGTGTAAGCCCAAAATTTTTGCACCCCTTTGTTCCAGGCTAATGGATCCGCACCTAAAGGGGGAGGGAAAATAATGGATCTGCATCTCAAACGATAAGTGCTTGAGTTGCGCCCTCTTTGGTGTTTGTCGACGACTGGAGTAGGGTTCACCAAGAAACACTTTCTGTGGTGATTTCCACCACTAGGTAAAGTGGATGTTTGATGTAATTCTTTTTAAATGCACACACCTAGGTTTTGTCCAAAATACAATTTCTACATAGCTATATGCACTTCAATTTCAAATGAAAATAAAGTATACAGATATAGCTAGAAAGCTTTGTAAAGTTTGACTAAGATGCAATGGTTTTGTAAGAAGCAAGAGATGAAGATCTATGCTAACATGTTTTTCTTTTTCTTTTGTGTTTTGTATTATGCAGTAAAGTCTATGTTTTTTTAGTCTTTTCTATTTTTTTGATTAAATGCAAATGCCTATGAGATAAAGAAATATAAATCTGAAGTAGGAGAAAACAAGTTTAGATCCTTACCTGCTCTGGATGTTTGCCTTAAAATGAATTCAGGTTGACATGATGAAATCAGACGTCTACAGGATGAATTCGTATGTTCGAATTTGTTCGATGAATTTGGGTCATCTGAATATGTCAAATACCTGCAATTTCACAATACAACACTAAAATTTGGAATTAGGAATGGGGGATCTGCATAGGCCACAATAGATCGTGATCTGTAATAGTCAAATCCCCTTGGTTCCTTTAGCAAACCATAAAGAAATTAAATGATCAATTAATCTAATGCAAAACATGAAAGATTAAATGCAATAAATGCATTAGTAATAGTAATATGCAGTGCAATATTAAAAGCAAATAAGAAAGTACAATACAAATCTAAATCAAACCCACCACTATGTCTAGAGCCATCACTCACCAACAGTTCGTCGATGACTCCATTATAGCGTCGTCCTCCTCCATACCTGAAGAAAAAATCATTAAATGAATTTTTAGTTACTATGAAACAACTACAAGGCAAAAGGTAAACTATAACAAAAGCAGATTATATTTTTTGAATACCCCTATTCCAAGACATAATAGAATTGTATAAATGGTAGTGACAGGAGCGACAGTGGCAGGAGCGACAATGGAAACAGTGGGTTCTACAACATCTTCAAGTGGAGGACCGCTACTTTTTGAATCTTCATGTGGCGGGATTATCGACGGTGATGAAGGTGATCTCAGGGAACCACCGGATGGTGAGGATGGCTATAACGGTCCCAAAGCAGTTAGGGTTTTGTTGGGCAAAAACCCTAAAGCACCTCCATGGAGCTCGTCCTCATTTGTTGATAAGGTTCAGGTTTCTTCTGGGGTCTCTTCCTTCCAAACCCCCATACCATTTTTTTTTTAGGCAAGGAAGTTTCCTACCCACGTGGATCAATAGAACCCCTAATCTTCCAGGAATCTATCTCCTTGATATAGAAGTTTGTAGGGGCTTGGTCGAATATAGAGTCCATTCGCGAATGGGCCCTTTTGAAATGGTGCCTCTCTAGCAACATGGATTTGGTTGCTTTCTCTCATGGCTTCTTCATGATCAGGCTAAACAACACCCAAGATCCTAATTGGATCCTCATTGGAGGTCCCTAGTTTTTTAGGCGTCGTAGTATCTTTATCCTAAGTTGGGGGAAAGATTTTGACCCCGAAACCCAAAGCATCAATTTTGCTCCCATACGGGTTAAGCTTCACGGTTTCCCCCCATATTTTTTCTATAATTACACTCTCAAAGGAATAGCACAGACCATCGAAGAGCTGGTGGCCATTGATCCTGCTACCAAGGCCAGATCCAGAATGACTTATGCCCGCATCTGTGTCATCGTAAACTTGGACTCGACTCTCCCCACCTATGTTGATCTTGTAACTGGAGACTACAAGAGTCACCAAGGCATCGAATACAAAAATAAACCAGCCTACTGCATCGAATGCAAAACCCAAGGGTACCTCAGATCCCAGTTCCCAACTCTTAAGAAGGAGATCCAGAAAGAAGTTTCCTGAAGAAACCCTACATAGAATTAGGGTTTTCAAAAAAAAAATACAGACTAAGAAAGGTAAACAGGTCCCGTCACAATCACAACCAACATCCCATCTCTTCCAGAAGTCAAATTAGGTTGGCTCTCTTTTTACTAAATCTAATTCGTTCATGCCTCTAGTTAACCATCAGGATTTGGATGTTGTCTCTAATTTTTGCTTTGAAGAACCTAACCCTAATGCCAATATCGGACTCTGTCTCTCCCCGTAACGAGTGAATAAGCCCACGAAAGATGTGCATATTTCTCCCTCTAATTCTTGGCCATCCCACTCTCCCCCTCCTCTATCCAAAGTAGCCAATTCGGTTGCCTCCCTATCCATCTCCCACCCAAAATCTAAATCCCCAACTCCGTCTTCCCAGCCTGTCAGTCCCACCTTCACCATTCCCATTCCCTTCCCTTCCCCTGACCACAACCCTTTATCCCCAAAGCCTTCCATGGAAAGCTACTATGGCGTTTATATCCAGAAACTCCTATCTTCCTCTCCAGTTCTCGAGTAGCTCCCTAGCCCCTCCAAACCTGCAACCAATGTGGACACGGGCAGTGAAAAGAAGAGAGGCAGACCCATTAATCTTGAAAAAAGACAAAAAGAAATAGGACGCCATAGCTAATGGCCTTCAATAGACCATTATGATGTCCCTTCCAGATTCCTCAAACCTGGAACCTCATTCTGATGAGGAAAAAAGAACCAAACCACCTCTATCTCAAGGAAGAGGCAGAGGAAATAAATCCACCTCCAAGACATCTAGATGAAGATTCTATCCTGGAATGTAAGGGGCCTCAATGGGGTTGCTAAACAAATGATAGTCAGATCAATCAGAAAAGAAATCAAACCAAACATAATGCTACTTCAAGAAACCAAGTTGGATGGGCAAAACAACGTAGAGGTCTGCAGATCCGTATGGAAGAACAACTTTGTTGTCAGTTCCTCCCAAGGGGCCTCCGGAGGGCTGTTGTGTCTTTGGGACTCGAAATCCATTGAAGGCAGATTCTCTCCATTTCAGATAGGGTAATGTTGCAAGTTTTGCCACATTTTGTTAGAATCCATGTTGTATGCAGTTTCTAAGACTAATTATTGTAAAACTTATCCTTTTATTAAAAAATAAAAAAATAAAAATAAAAATATATATAATAAATGGCTTGAGTGAAAAGTGCTCCACCCATGGAGTGCTTCTCTAAAAGCGATCCACCCATGGAGCATTTTTCCAAGGGTGTTCCACCTAGGGAGCACTTCTCCCAAAGTGCTTCCCTAGCGGGCGCTTTTCCAAAAGCGCCTCTCTTGGGAGCACTCCACCCATGGAGCGCTTCTCCAAAAGTGCTCCACCCATGGAGCACTTTTCCAAGAATGCTCTACCTCAAAAGTGCTTGAATACCCCAAGGACCCCACAGTTTTGGCCTGTCAAGTTACCGAAGTGTAGGGGTTTCATCCCAAAAATAGGCCATGACAATGAGGTGGGGCAATCGATTGGCAATTTCAAAGCTTCTATGTGCTCATTTCAGTATTTTACCGAAAGTTAAGTAGTTCCCAGTGGGGTAGTGCTCAAATGGGTGACCTTCTGGGAACTGTCCCGGTTGGTGCGCGCCATGGTAAGAGTTGAGCCTGAAAGTTGGAAAGCTGCCATGGGAGTTAAGTTGTTGTTGGAATAAGAGGCAATTTGGCTATTGAAAAGGATTTTGTAGCTAGGATGAGATAGTTGGTAGTAGTCTTGCACCAGGTGAAGGCAGGGACAATCTCTAAGGAGTAGGCCAGTCCCATTGTCGCCAAGTGATAAGCCAAGAAAATACTGTTCAACTGAAATAAAAGCGGCTTTTAAGTCATAGGGAGCGCTTCCCAAAAAATGCTCCACCCAATGAGCGCTCTTATAAAAGCGCTCCACCCAGGGAGTGCTCCTCTAAAAGTGCTCCACCTAGGGAGCGCTCCTCCAAAAGCACTCCATGAGTTGAGCGCTTTGTCAAAGCAAAGGAGTAAGAGATAAACAAGGAAAAGGGGTCAATTCAGTCAAAATGCGAAGCACTCCACTAATGAAGCGAAGTTCCTGGCAGACCTCAAACACAGTGCAAACTGCCCACAACCACCATGGAATGCCTGGAACTATCAAGGACTGCCTGGATTCGACATCGACTGATTAAATTGACCCAAAGCTGCGCTCTAAGCCGTTCGATCATGGTGGATCGCCAGAACCTTACTGTCTTCAATGTTGATTTATCTTTAAGGCCGAATTGATTGTTTCAAGTCATTCCTGGAACCTTTTGCCTTCAATACTGAGTTATATGTAAGGCTAAATTGATTGTTTCAAGTCATTACCGAGATTGAATTTGCCTGTCATGGGAGTGGTTGGCCATTAATGTTTTAAGCGAAAGATTTCTTCTATAAAATTCAGCTTCTTCTCTATAACCAAATATGGATAACTTCTGATAGAGAAACATCTATGTACTTCAAAATCTACTTTCGAAATAAAGGCTTCTAGATCTGGTTTTGATTTCTCTATCTCTATGTATGACTTCTATTATGTAATTTCTATTAAATTAGTCCCTTTATTGCACAGTTTAATTTTGTTTTCTGGATTTCATTGTCAATTGAGGACTAGTCCCTGGAATACTTGCTGGAGTTTACATAGTTCAGAGAATTTAATACTGGTTTATGTTAAAAGTATATTATTTTGATTACTATTGGTTCAAGTACTTAGACTGTCTATCGTGCTTCCGGTCCATCACCCCGTATTATGGATTTTAGCCATTTTCCATTCCTTTATGTAATTTCCCATCTCTTTTAGTATCTTCCTAACCCTTATCTCAAAAACCTATTTTTATTTTCATAACCTACCCTACTGGAGATTGCCACGAAGGACATTCCTTTCCTTCAGGCATTCAATGCTTGGTAGTGGGCCTAGGGCATTGCAGACTTAGAAAACCTGTATCTAGGCCGGTTCGATTGCCAACAATTTTTGGTATGCCCAGTGGGATGAATAGTCACCATATTTTAAGGGAGCCTGAGTTTGGTGAATCTTTGGCTTGCCTTCATCTGGAAAAATTGCCTGGCGACTCTATTGAGCTGAAGATCCATATTTCTTGATCATAGATGCCTTTTATGCTGAAATAAGACACCCCGAAGGACCTAAGGTTTGGTGAGCAGCCTTGACCTTACAAGTGGAGAAATAATGTTCACCTGGCGACTCTGACTTAGTGGTGAGGACTGTGATATCTGTAGACCACTGCTATAATGGCAAAGGTATGCTATCCCAATTGGGATGATCATACCCCACTGAATCTCCAAAGTCAGCATGATATTCCAAAAAATACCCTGAAGACATTATCAAAATACAATGACACTAAGGGAATGGTCTGAGAGCACTTTGAAGATGTTGCTACTCTAGCGATCCTCCATGGCCTAACCCATGAAGACGTCATGATCAGACTTCTGGTGATATCTCTAGAAGGAAGGACGCTACAGTGGTACAGACTCCTAGGGCGTAAGAGCATATGCTCATGGGAGGACTTAGCAGGAGCACTCATAAATGTTAGAGTTAAAGTGCACTATGCCTTCCTTGACACTTGTCAGTTTCACTTGACAAGTGTCATGTTCATCATATAGGCTTATGCCTATATATTGTAACCATTTCTATCAATAAAATTATCCCTTGAGTTTTCCCTCCTAACATTTGGGACTTGTTTTGTTTCTTCTTTAGTTAGGATAGTGCACTTTAAGGGGGAATGTTAGAGTTAAAGTGCACTATGCCTTCCTTGACACTTGTCAGTTTCACTTGACAAGTGTCATGTTCATCATATAGGCTTATGCCTATATATTGTAACCATTTCTATCAATAAAATTATCCCTTCAGTTTTCCCTCCTAACAATAAACATATTTGATGGATCTCTGGACCCCTTCCAACTCTTGATGCACCTCTCCACCATCACGAGAGCACCTCTAGAGGGCATCATAGACTTTAATGTTCAATTTTGGAGGAGTTGGAGGAGAATTCCAGAGAAAATCCAGTCGACACCCGCCTAGGCCCACCTCTACTATATTCAAACTTTCCACTTGGACATAAGCCTCCTTCTACTGCAATCAGGGGAACAAAGGTTCCCTCAAGTCTTTTAGGAATCAGTACAAGCAGAGCGACTTCTACTCATATCAAGAAAAATACAGTGGGGAAAAACTGCCTTTCCATAACTTTCTTCGATAAGTTTCACCCCTATCTACCTCGTGCAGTATTCACAATGGTAGATACCTCAAACTGTGCAGAGACCTGGAATGTAGCTGTGTGGAGCTCAAGAGGCAGATCTTGTCCAAGGCCAGTGAAGGGAATATGCAAGCACTGCTCAAGCAATGTATAATATGGTTGCTTACAGTTTCCATCAGGAGATGGACCAAGAAAGGGAACAGGCTCAAGTGGCATATTTTGAGAGCAAGGAAGACACAATTTTGCACCCTTCTTGTATCCCTAAGCATAGCACGCAAGTCCTCGATCGAGACTTAATAAGCATGCCTCATCAGGAGGCTGATCCTAAGGAGATCTCGATAGAAGACCTATCGCCAAAAAAATCCTATTGTTGCATTGACGAGTTAGAGGAACTTGTACTCAAGAGTCCGCAACCAGTGGACTCTCTAAAGTGGTGGTATTGGCTCCAACCATCACTAAAACCAGTACTCAAAGAAGGCTCCCATACGGTAAATATCTTTGCCATGCTAATAATTAATTATATGAGTGTTGGCATGCATGATAGCCTACCACGTTGCATCTTGTTTGCAACTTGGAAAACTTCGGGAGGCTAGCTGGACTTCAAAGATCAACTCAAGTACAATCAGATCTGGTCCAGACACTGCAGATTCACTGGGCACCCAACACCAATTTTGTGGTGGCGGTATGCCAATCATGTCGTAAAAAATTATGTAAATAATGTAAGTCTCTTCGCCCCTTTTTGCGCTATCAGTGACAGTTTTTGCCAGGGTCGAGCTAGCAGAGGAATGGTGCAGATGAGTTTTATTAAAAGTTTTTTTTTAGAGTTTGTGTGTGTTTCTTTTTAGCACTCCAAGGAAATAGATAGCAGTTTTCATGTACCATTTTTAGCATCACCTGGCATAGGAGTTTAGTGCCATATAAAGCGCCCTGGTGAGGGAATGTTTCGCTCTCCTTTAGGGGTGAAACCCCATTTTGGCACTCTGCAGAGCAAAATGTCAAGTCAAAATTGAAGGGCAAATTCAAAGTCAGTTTCATCCCTGAGAGGAAGCGAATTTCCATTTTGGGCTTTTGCAGGGTGAGATCCCCTTTGATCTGCCCTCAAGGCCCATGTGCTCCACTCCGAGCAGACGACATTGCAAGTGGGGCCCATGACCATCGTTGTGCCTCCATTCTCACTCAATTACTGAAGGTTTTGATGAAATATTATTTCCTGGAGTTCAGAGAGTGAATATCGCTGGTAAGAAGCGGAGAGGCACTGTCATTTTCAGATTGAGCACTTGGGTGATCGTACAACAAAAATGGGCAAGAAGAGCACTGAGAAGAAATACAGGGCCCTAAAGAAGTTGGAGGAGGAGTTTACCACCACCAATGAGAACTTAGGAAGAGGACAACGATAATGACTCTATTGCCCAATGGATAAAGGCCTAGGATATTTGCATTGAGGCAGGCTCAATACCCCACGAGCTGCCAGAGATGTTGCCAGTTTTGCCATATTTTGTTAAAATCCATGTTGTATGCAGTTTCTGAGACAAATTATTGTAAAAATTTTCCATTTCTACAATATATATATATATATATATATATATATATATATATATATATATATATATATATATATATATATATATATATATATATATATATAAATGGCTTGAGTGAAAAGCGCTCCACCCATGGAGCATTTTTCCAAGGGTGCTCCACCTAGGGAGTGCTTTTCAAAAAGTGCCTCTCTTGGGAGCGCTCCACCCATGGAGAGCTTCTCCAAAAGTGCTCCACCCATGGAGCACTTTTCCATGAACGTTCCACCTCAAAAGCGCTCGAAGACCCTAAGGACCCCGTAGTTTTGGCCCATCGAGTTGCCAAAGTGTAGGGGTTTTTTCCTAGAAATAGGAAAATGTTCTACGACAATGAGGCAGGGCAATCGGTTGGCAATTTCGGAGCTTCTGTGTGCTCATTTCAGTATTTTACTGCAAGTTAAGTAGTTCCCGGTGGAGTAGTGCTCGGATGGGTGAGCTTTTGGGAACTATCCCAGTTGGTGCGCGCCATGGTAAGAGTTGAGCGTGAAAGTTGGAAAACTGCCATGGGAGTTAAGCTATTGCTGGAATAAGAGGCAAGTTGGCTATTGAAAAGGGTTTTACAACCAAGATGAGATAGTTGGCAGTAGTCTTCCACCAGATGAAGGCAGGGATGATCTCTAGGGAGCAGGCCAGTCCCATTGTCGCCAAGTGATAAGCCAGGAGCAGACTATTCAACCAAAATAAAAGTGGCTTCTAAGTCATAGGGAGTGAGCTCTCCTCTAAAAGCACTCCACCCAGGGAGAACTACTCCAAAAGCACTCCACGAGTTGAGCATTTTGTCAAAGAAAATGAGTAAGAGATAAACAAGGAAAAAGGGGTCAATTCAGTCAAAATGCGAAGCGCTCCACTGATGGAGCGAAGTTCCTAACAGACCTCAAACGTAGTGCAAACTGCCCACAACCACCATGGAATACCCAAAACTGTTAGGGACTGCTTGGATTCAACATCAACTAACTAAATTGACCCAGAGCTGCACTCTAAGCTGTCTGATCATGGTGGATCACTGAAACCTTCTGTCTTCAATGTTGATTTATCTATAAGGCCAAATTGACTGTTTCAAGTCATTCTAGGAACCTTCCACCTTCAATACTGAGTTATCTATAAGGCTAAATTTAATGTTTCAAGTCATTATCAGGATCGAATCTACCTGTAATGGGAGTGGTTGACCATTAATGTTTTAAGCGGCAGATTTCTTCTATAAAAGTTGGCTTCTTCTCTGTAACCAAATATGGATAACTTTTGCTAGAGAATCAACTCTATACTTTGAAATCTACTTCTGAAATAAAGGCTTCTGGATCTAGTTTTGATTTCTCTATCTCTGTGTATTACTTCTATTATGTAATTTCTATTAAATTAGTCTCTTTATTGCATAGTTTAATTCTGTTTTCTATATTTCGCTGTCAATAGAGGACTAGTCCCTGTAATACTTGCTGGAGTTTACAGAGTTTAGAGAATTTAATACTAGTTTATGTTAAAAGTCTATTGTTTTGAATTTTTTTTGTTCAAGTACTTAGACTGTCTATTGTGCTTTCGGTCCATCACCCCGCATTTTTGGCTTTTAGCCATTTCCCATTCCTTTCCGTAATTTCCCATCTCTTTCAGTATCTTCCTAACCCTTATCTCAAAACCCCATTTTTATTTTTGAAACTAGCCCTATTGGATATTGCCATGGAGGACATTCCTTTCCTTCGAAAATTCAATGCTTGGCAGTGGACCTAGGGCACTGTAGACTTAGAAAACCTGTATGTAGGTCGGTTCGATTATCAATAGTTTTTGGCACGCCCAATGGGACGAACAATCTCCATATTTTAAGGGATCCCGAGTTTGGTGAATCTTTGGCTTACCTTCATCTGGAAAAATCACTTGGTGACTCTATTGAGCTAAATATCCAAATTTTTTCATCGTAGATGCATTTTATACTGAAATAAGACACCTCGGAGGACCTAAGGTTTGGTGAGCAACCTTGACCTCACAAGCGGAGATATAATGTTCACCTAGAAACTCTAACTTAGTGGCGAGGACCGTGATATCTGTAGACCACTACTATTATGGAAAAGGTATGCTATCCCAGCCAGGATGATCCTGGCCCTCTTAATCTCCAAAGTCAACATGATATTCCTAAAAACACCCTGAAGACCCTAAAAAAATACAATGGCACTGAGGGAATGGCTTGAGAGCACCTTGAAGATGTTGTTGCTCTAGCGATCCTCCATGGCCTAACCCATGAAGACATCATGATCAGAATTTTGGTCTTGTATCTAGAAGGAAGGGCGCTACAGTGGTACAGACTGCTCGGGCGTAAGAGCATCTGCTCATGGGAGGACTTAGCGGGAGCACTCATCAACACATTTGATAGCTCTCTGGACCCCTTCCAACTCTTGATGCACCTCTCCACCATCATGAGAGCAAATCTAAAGGCATCATAGAATTTAATGTTTTATTTTGGATGAGTCGGAGAAGAATTCCAGAGAAAATCCAGTCAACACCCACCCAGGCCCACCTCTACTATATTCGGGATTTCCACTCGGACATAAACCTCCTCCTATTGTAATCAGGGGAACAAAGGTTCCCTTAAGTATTTTAGGAAGCAGTACAAGTGGAGCGACTTATACTCCTATAAAGAAAAATATAGTGGGTAAAAACTGCCTTTCCATCACTTTCTTTGATAGTTGTTGCCCCCGTATACCTTGCGCAGTATTCACAATGGTAGATCCCTCAAACTGTGCAGAGACTTGGAATGCAGCTGTGTGGATCTCAAGAGGTAAATCTTGTCCAGGGTCAACGAAGGGAATAAGCAAGCACTGCTCAAGCAATGGATAATATGGTTGCTTATAGTTTCCATCAGGAGATGGACCAAGAAGGGGAACAGGATCAAGTGGTAGATTTTGAGAGCGAGGAAGACACAATTTTGCACCCTTCTTGTATCCTTGATCATAGCATGCAAGTCCTCGACTGAGACTCAATAAGCATACCTCATCAAGAGGTTGATCTTGAGGAGATCCCGACAGAAGTCCTATCACTAGAAAAATCTTGCTATTGCATCAAATAGTTAGAGGAACCCGTACTCAAGAGTTTGTAGCCAATGGACTCTCTAAAGTGGTGGTATTGGCTCCAACCATCACTGCAACCAATACTTGAAGAAGGATCCCATGCATTAAATATTTTCGCCACGCTAATAATTAATTGTATGAGTGCTAACATGCATGATAGACTACCACGTTGCATCTTATTTACAACCTTGAAAACTTTGGGAGGCCAACCGAACTTCAAAGATCAACTCAAGTACAATCAGATCTGGTCCTGACATTGTATATTCACTGGGTAGGCGCCCAACACCAATTTTGTGGTGGCGATATGCCAATCATGTCGTAAACTTTTGTGTAAATAATGTAAGGCTCTTCGACCATTTCACACTATCAGTGGCATAGTTTTGGCTAGGGTCGAGATGGCAGAGAAATGGTGCAGATGAGTTTGATTAAAAGTTTTTTTTAGTTTGTGTTTATTTTTAGCGCTCTAGGGAAAAAAGAGATAGCAGTTTTCAAAATGTCAAATTCAAAGTCAGTTTCACCCTCGAGAGGAAGAAAATTTCCATTTGGGGCTTTTGCAGGGCGAGATCCCCTTTGACCTACCCTCAAGGCCCATGTGTTGCACTCCAAGCAGACGACATTGCAAGTGGGGCCCATGACCATCGCTGCGCCCCCATTCTCACTCAATTACTAGAGGTTTTGCTGAAACATTATTTATCGGATTTCAAAGAGTGAATATTGCTGGTAAGAAGTAGAGTGCTAGGGTTTGATAAGGCGTTATCATTTTTAGATCGAGCGCTTGGGTGATCATATAGCTAGAATGGGCAAGAAGAGCACTGAGAAGAAAAACAAGGTTCCAAAGAAGTTGGAGGAAGAGTTTACCGCCACCAGTGAGCACTCAGAAGAGGACATCGATAATGACTCTGTTGCCCAATGGATAAAGGCCTGGGATCTTTGCATTGAGGCAGGCTCAATACCCCGCGAGCTGCCAGAGATGTTGCCAGTTTTGCCACATTTTTTTAAAATCCATGTTGTATGCAGCTTCTGAGACTAATTATTGTAAAACTTTTCCTTTTCTTAATATATATATATATATATATATATATATGGCTTGAGTGAAAAGTGCTCCACCTAGGGAGCACTTTTCCAAAAGTTCCTCTCTTGGGAGCGCTCCACCCATGGAGCACTTTTCCAAGAACGCTCCACCTCAAAAGCACTCAAAGACCCCAAGGACCCTGTAGTTTTGGCCCATCGAGTTGCCGAAGTGCAGGGGTTTCATTCCAAAAATAGGCAAATGTTCCACGGTGATGAGGTAGGGCAATCAGTTGGCAAGTTCAGAGCTTCTGTGTGCTCGTTTCAGTAATTTGCTAAAAGTTAAGCAGTTCTCGGTGGAGTAGTGCTTGGATGGGTGACCTTCTAGGAACTATCCCGGTTGATGCACGCCATGGTAAGAGTTGAGCGTGAAAGCTGGAAAGCTGCCATGGGAGTTAAGTTGTTGCTGGAATAAGAGGCAAGTTGGCTATTGAAAAGGGTTTTGTAGCCAAGATGAGATAGTTGGCAGTAGTCTTGCACCATGTGAATGCGGGGATGATCTCTAGGGAGCAGGCCAGTCCCATTGTCGCCAAGTGATAAGCCAAGAGCAGATTGTTTAGCTAAAAGAAAAGCGACTTCTAAGTCATAGGGAGTGCTCCACCTAGGGAGAGCTCCTCCAAAAGTGCTCCATGAGTTGAGTGCATTTTCAAAGAAAAGGAGTAAGAAATAAACAAGGAAAAATGGGTCAATTCAGTTAAAATGCGAAGCACTCCATTAATGGAGCGAAGTTTCTGACATACCTCAAACGTAGTGCAAACTGCCCACAACCACCATGGAATGCCCGAAACTATTAGGGACTGCTCGAATTTGACATCGACTGATTAAATCGACCCAAAGTTTTGCTTTAATTCGTTCGATCATGGTGGATCATCGAAACCTTTTGTCTTCAATGTTGATTTATCTGTAAGGCCAAATTGACTGTTTCAAGTCATTCCCAGAACCTTCCACATTCAATACTGAGTTATCTGTAAGGTTAAATTGACTATTTCAAGTCATTACCAGGATCGAATCTGCCTGTCACGGGAGTGGTTGGCCATTAATGTTTTAAGTTGCAGATTTCTTCTATAAAATTCAGCTTCTTCTCTGTAACCAAAGATGGATAACTTCTGCTAGAGAAGCAACTACGTACTTCAAAATCTACTTCAAAAATAAAGGCTTTTGGCTCCAGTTTTGATTTCTCTCTTTGTGTATGACTTTTATTCTGTAATTTCTATTAAATTAGTCCCTTTATTGCACAATTTAATTTTGTTTTTTGGATTTCGCTGTCAATAGAGGACTAGTCCCTGGAATACTTGCTAGAGTTTACATAGTTAAAAAAATTTAATAATGGTTTCTATTAAAATTCTATTGTTTTGATTGCTATTGGTTCAAGTACTTAAACTGTCTATCATGCTTCCGGTCCATGACCCCGTATTTCTAGATTTTAGCCATTTCCCATCTCTTTTAGTATCTTCCTAACAATTATCTCAAAACCCCATTTTTATTTTCGAAACCAACCCTACTAGAGATTACTACGGAGGACATTCCTTTCCTTCGAGCATTCAATGCTTGGTAGTGGGCCTAGGGCATTGTAGTCTTAGAAAACCTGTATCTAGGCCGGTTCAACTGCCAACAGGTCATCAATATTCTCTTCATCAACAAAGAAATGAAACTCCAATGGATCACATCCAACATCTATGCTCCAAACAATCCCCTTTGTAGAAGAAATTTCTAGGACACTCTGTCAGCAATGCGTAACAATTTTGAGAATGTGCCATGGATGCTTGTAGGATATTTTAACTCCCCCTCTTCCCGTTTGACAAAAAATGAGGAAACCCTATCACCCCCAGATGTATGAAAGAATTTAGTGACTTTGTCAACTGCAATGAACTCATGGATGTACAATTGCAAGGGTCAAACTACACTTGGAGCAACAAAAGACCAGGTAACCAACTAATCCAACTCCAGATTGACAGATTCCTTATGTCCAAAGAGATCATTCACTTTTTGGGTGATGCCAACCTTTACGCCTGATCGAAAATAGGCTCAAACTACAACCCCTTGGTCCTAGACTATTCCCGCCCTATGCAGTCTTTCAAAACACCTTTCAAGTTTGAGAAAATGTGGCTTAACCACCCAAAAATCACGAAGTGCATGGATGAGTGGTGGCAGATTGACCTCCTGGGGAATCCTTTATCCAAAATTTTCAAAAAACTCAAGCTTAAACTCAAAGAGTGGAACAAAGCAATGTTTGGTGACCTATTTCATGAAAACAAAAAAATTGTTGAGAGACTTGGTAGTGTAGAGAAACTCATTCAATAAGGGGACCCGGGGCCTTGCATTTTTCAAGAAGAGAAAGCCCTCCTCGCATATTTTAACAACAATCTGGCCAAGGAGGAAACTTTATAGAGGCAAAAATCCATAACACTTTGGTTGAAGGAAGGGGATGCGAACACCAATTTTTTTCATGCTTCCACCCTGACACACAGAAGTACGGACATAATAAATGAGCTAACCAGAGACAATGGGTCCATAACTAATGAACTTAACGAAATTAGGGAAGAAGCTGTCTCATTTTCAATAAATACTTGGTCCTAGCCCTCCTTGCACCCCCTTATATAAAAAACCCTCTGCTCCAAAACATCCCCCACCTGGTTTCTAACGATCTCAGTGATGGGCTACTTAAAGATTTCACAATTGAAGAAATCAAAGAAGCATTATTCTCAATGGAACTAGACAAAGCTCCAGGACCACATGGGTTTCCCCCATGTTTCTTCCAATATTTCTAGGAAATCGTAGGCAAAGAAGTGTCTGAAGATGTTTAGTTTTTCCAAAAATCCAAGCAAATCCTGAAGGAGGCAAACTCAACTTTCATCGTTCTCATTAACAAATCCCAAACCTGTAAGTCTATCTCCAATTACAAGCCCATAAATCTATGTAGTGTTGTATACAAACTCATTATCAAAGTTATGGATAACAAACTCAAAGATATTCTTTCGTACATTATTGACCAGTGTCAAGGTAGTTCGGTCAAAGACAAATTCATTACGGACGAAGTCATAACAATCCACGAGCTTGTTCATTTAGTTGTCAAGAAAAAAAATCCAGTTTATTTCTCAAGCTTGACATGAACAAAGCATTTGACAGAGTTTCTTGGAAATTCCTTTTTGAGGTCCTGGATAGGTTCGGCTTCCACAAATACTAGATCGCTCTTGTTAAGGAATGCATCTCCATGGCGTGGTTTTCAATTATCGTCAATGGCTCTCCAGCTGGTTTTTTCCAAATCTCCAAGGGTATTCGGTAGGGCAACCCCCTATCCCACTTCTTCTTTATCATCATGGTGGAAGCCCTAGGAAGATCCCTATCGAAAGCCTACTCCAGAGGTCTTATCTCGGGTATCAAACTCGCCACTGTGTCTAGGGCCATCACTCACCAACAGTTCATCGATGACACCATTCTGGCATCGTCCTCCTCCATACCTGAAGCAAAAATTATTAAATCAATTCTTAATTACTATGAAATAGCTACAGGGCAAAAGGTAAACTATAACAAAAGCAGATTATATTTTTTGAATACCCCTATTCCAAGACAAAATAGAATTGCAAAAATTCTTGGATGCACCATAGCTAATCTCCCCACCACGTACCTTGGGCTACCTATGTTTCATGGGAGAGTCTCCACCAGCACGTGGTCTAATGTTTTCAAATGCATCAATAAGAAGCTGGTTGGGTGGAAGAGTGTGATGCTAAGCCATAATGCTAAAGCTATCCTCGTGCAAGCCTATCTCCAAAGCATACCAGTTTATTTCCTGTCAATATTCAAAGCCCCAATTTTAATTTGCCACAAGATTGAACAAATTTAGCGTAAATTTTTGTGGGTTGGCAATGAGAACCATAATAGATTCACCCTTGTAGCTTGGGATAGAGTGTGCTCCAAAAAATACCAAGGAGGCCTTGGCTTTAGAAGGATCAGCAAAATGAATCTTGCTTTGATAGCCAAGCAGGCGTGGAGAGTGGTCACCAACGAGAAATCATCCTAGATAGACATCATCAAGAAAAAGTATCTTCATCACTTACCTTTCTTGGGTGACCATCGCCTCCCTACGGGTTCTTGTTTCTAGAACTCCATTACTTAGACCAGGGACATTATCAAGCAAGGCCTCTGATGGTGCTTGGGATGTGGGAGAATCATCAATTTTTGGGAGGACCCTTGGCTCCGTGACCAACCTCTTATCAACGATCCAAATTTGTCTGCTCTCAAACCTATTATAGATGCCATCTTCAGAGACAAAGTTGTTGACTTCATCACCCAGGGTCCCATTATGCATAAATGGAAATCCTTTCTTGTCGATAACCCTGATATCCAAATTATCGAGGTAGCTAGACGCATTCAGAACCTCCTTCGTGTGTGCATCATCCCCAACACCCAGACCCCTAATTTCCCCATCTGGAAGCTATCAAAAACCAGTGTCTTCATAGTTAAGTCTACCTACTATAGCCAAGAACGCCCTCTAGAAAATTGGGAGATAACAAAGATTGTATGGACAAAAAACATCATTCCCAAAGTTGCTTTCTTCTCGTGGTTGGCTTCCCATAAAAAAATTCTCACAGTTGACAATCTCATGTCCAGAGAGCTTCTCATTACCAACTAGTGTGTCCTCTGCAAGTCAAATTGGGAATCAACCACTCATATTTTCTTGGAGTACCCTTTCTCTTTAGTCGTTCTAAACCTTGTTTTTGAAAACTTTAGTGTTTCTTGGGCCCACCCGCCTTCTATCCACCAACTTTTCCAATAGTGGCCCCGACCCTTCAAAAACCAGGGTCTCTCTCTTGAGGTGAGGATAGCTCACCTCAAAAAATGGGCCTCTGAGCTTTAGTGATGGATGTCTCTCGAGATGCACGTAGAGGTCTGGATCTATTCAATAGTCTGGCAGTGTCAATATTTAGCTCCTTCAATTTGGTGAGGTGAAGGTGCCTTTATAGGCTCCGTAGAGTTTTTGAGGGAATGAGAGGTGGTAAACCTGGACTGCCAAGTGGCAATCATGGGCTACCAAATGGAAGGGGCAGTTACGGTGAGTCACCTAGTGTGCCTCACTTAATTGGGGTGATGTGGCTGCAAGTGGAGTGATGTGTGGGATTTTATCCCATGTGAAGGGACAAAGGGGATAAGGGTGGATGAGATGTGGCAAGGATGTTGGGTGAGGTGGCTAGGACACATGTCTAGTGGGTAGGTAGGGTATCCTAGGCTAATTTTCCAAATTTAATAAATCTAGAAAATAGGATAATGATGCAGAATTTATATGCATAAGTATAAACTTAGGCATATAACTTTATTATGCGAAATTTGAGATGGGGTGGCAAATACGTTGTTATGAGTGACCATATTTTGGTGTATATAGATACCCATTTTTTTACTACGTTGTGTGAAACACAATGCAGTACAAAAACCAATGACACCTGTCTTTATTGGATGGATGAACTCAACTCTTCTTGATGCATAAGAACAAATGATGATTTGTTTTTGATAAATTTTGATTTTTTTTTCTTACCCCCTCAATTGGCGAATGGGTGAAGGATAAAACCCATGATCCAATTGAATGAATTTGCATGAATTGGTGGTGTGAGTTTTAGGTTGATGTGAATGTGATGTATGACATTGCTAACTTGATGCCCCAATGTTTGGATTGTTTGCATCTTGCAAATTTGCTTTTGGTTTCGATGAAGCCCAAAATTTTATGGTAAAATCTTCGGTCAATTTCAGAGTTCTTTATCCACTTTGAATTTCATGAATTCCTTTCAAATGATTATTTCAATGAATGAGTCATTCGGGATTTTACACTCCAGCGATTTCTGATTACACCTTGATTTTATTTGTTTTCCATTTATGACCCAATGAAAGGGTTAAGGATAACTATTGGTCATCAAATCTGCCTAGGAAAGGATTTGGGTAAGTGTATGCGCCCTAGACCTGGACCAACATTGAAAGGCCGAAGGGAAGAGATGCCCCTCGTGCCAATCTCCGGAGAAAGGCCGACTCCTATGCTAAACTACTTTGGTGTTTTGAGATAAGGGATGCAGGAAAGAGATAAAAGGAGTTAGGGTTAGAGAAAGAAATAAAAAGGGGTAAGGGAAGAGAGATCGATGATTTAAAGTGGGAGAGAACAGGAAGCACGATCACTAACTAACAACTTGAATAGCAGCAAGGAACACCAAGAATAAATGAAAGAAACACCACATTAACCTTCCTATGTATCCTCTGGGCGAGCTCACAGGGATTCTCCTTCTCCCTTTCATCGAAATTCAGGGTTCAGAGTAAAGACGATTAGGACAAGTGAATGTAATAGAAACCACAACCCACCAGGCAGCATAAAAGAAAACCAATATAGCATTTTTCCTCTCCTATGTATCCTTCAAGCGAGTTTTAGGGTACAGTCCCCAATCGCACACCGGATTCAAGATTCAAAGTCTCAGTATACAAATGAAGAAAGACAAAAGAATCAAGCATAGAAGGCAGCATAAAAGAGAGAAATTGAGCCCAAAGCTCTTTAGTATTAATCGTAGGACATCAAGTTACAACAACTTTCTAGCAGATAGTTCCCCCCCTTTTTACATTACAATGCCTAGGTTTTTATAGAGGACCCGACCCTCTGAGTCATAATTACATAGAATGGAGGAGTACATCCTCGAAAGCTGAGAAGTCGGCCCTTCATGGCTCTCGTGACTGAGCTTTCATATCCTTTGCCAAAATTAATAGTTGTGACCGGGTCAACCATGGAAATATGCATTAATGAGCCGTCTGAGCGTCCTCGGCTTCTGGGTGCGGTGCTCGAGTGACCACCATGCTTGTCGGGCTCTCCTTCTGGAACTGATACTTCATTTCCAATTGCCAAAAATGAGCAACGGTCTTATCGGGCACGTAAAAATGCATTTATGAGGCACTTGATCACCTCGAGAAAATACTCGGCTTGGAACGCGTGCCCTTGAAGTGCTTTGCAACTTTGCTTCACAATGGACTTGTGCCGAAGCAATAACTCCTCCTTGATTTGTACTTCACAAAATGGAGCTTCGCAAAACTGCTTCGGGGGTGTGAGTGCCGAAGCATATTTCCTTCACAAAATGGGCCTCTTCATTCTTCGTCGCTTCGTTGACAAAATTGCTTCACTGATGCCTTGGAGAAATGCTTCACTGTGATCCTCTTTCAAGACTGTGGTTCGGGAAGGTTTCGGCCGAAGCAATTGCCTTCAAAAGATGTTGCATTCTTTATGGCTATCACTACTTCGGGTGAAAGTACTTCGCATGAAATATGGCCGAAGCAGATGCTTCGCAATGACTTTCGGTGAAGTAGAAATGGTTCGCTGGCGCCAGGGGCCGAAGTGGATGCTTCGACGGCTTTTTGGCGAAGTGTTTTCAGTGTTGCGCTCCTTCAAATCCCACTTCGCAAAACTTTTGCCCGAAGTAGCCTTTTGAAATGCTTCAGTTGCGAAGTATTTTTCATTCTTCTTCCTTTATTTTTTAATCTTCAAAAATCTTCCAAGTAGCTATTGAAATGCTTGGGCCCGAAGTAGTTTTCTTGCCTTAGCTAATTTGGTCGGTTTCTTCAATTTCCGGAAGTAGTTTTTTGAGGAACTTCGGGCTTGAAGCTCTTTTAGCTTTCCTCGTATTCTTCTTCGGCAATGCTACTTCGCCAACCTTTTCCCGAAGTAGTTCTGGAAATGCTTTGGGTGCGAAGCTCTTTTCATACTTCTCTTCATTTTTTGGTGAAGCTATTTTCCCTAGCTTGTTCGGTAATGAAGTTCTTTCTTCTTCATCTTATGTACAAAGGGTTGACAAGGAAAGCTAAAATTGCTGCAACTTACAAATACAAAGAAATACTTTACAACAAAGAACACTGTACAAAGTTTTAATTTTCTACCCCATTGTGCAATGTGACAAAATTGTCAACATTCTTGGTGGCTCACGGGGCAACGAGCTCGTCTCGATGGAAGAACCCTCAGCTTTGATCCATTGGGCCAGAGTCACCTCCAGACCCTTCTCCCTTTTCCACCTTCGGGGGTGCTTCCACGGCTTGTCCTCCTTCTTCTGCTCCTTCTTCTTCCTCTTCTGCTCCTTCTTCCTCCTCTGCTCCTTCTTCTGGCGTGGCCTCCTGCTGCGGCGATGGGACAAGACGATCATGGATTTTCCTCATGGTTCGACGGACGTGAGCCCAGACACCTTTCTGAAATGGCTCTTGGTCTTCGAGTGCCTTGACCAAAACATGGAACCGATCAATCTGCCCAATGTCAGCATGTTTGATTCTTACACTTAGGTCATTCAGGCAAGCCATGATTTTGTAGTGTCTCAGGATGAAGTCGGTGACTTGTCCTTCTGTGACCGGCTCTTCCCACTCATCTATTTTTGAGACGTCACTTTCGAAATGGAGCCACGCCGGCTTGAGTTCTTCCCTGGTGAGAAGGTTCCCATCATCGTCTGTGAAACTCGAGAAACCTAAGGAAGAAAGGTCTTCGAAGTAACCCATTGATGTGCGCTGCTCCTGCTCAAATATATCTAGGAGGTCCTTCGCCTTCTGCGCTTTCTTCACCTTGGAGAAGAAGGCACGAATAGTGGCTTGGGCAGTAGACCAATCCCTAGCCGTTCGACTCATAGCAGCAACCTGCAGGTCCTGATATCTAATACTTTGGACTTCAAAAGCCAGCTTGAGTCACCTTTTGATTTTTTGGATAACTTCATCTACTATTGGCCCTTTCTTAGCAATGGCATGCTGGGCTTCGGTGACATAGATTAAAGTTGACAGGGCACTGGAGGCCCACGATCTGAAACCTTTGAGCAAGTGTGAGCGAATTTCCTTGATTCTGCCTCTGTCGAACAACTCCAGGTTTGCTTTTTCGAACAATTGTTGCTGAGCTTGCAAGATCTTGCTTTCGAGCTCTTTGGCTTTTAGCTCATTTTTGGCCTATTTCTGTGCTTGGTGCTCAGCCGAAGACTGCAATTGTAGTATCTGTTGTTTCAGGGCATGTGTTTCTTTCTTCATTAGCTTACACTGCTCCTATGAATCCTCCAGCTCGGAGCGGATTCTAGCCAGCTCTTCCTCCAACTTGATGTTGGCGCTCTCTGCTTCAAACCTGCGCTGATTGGCAATATTTGCATGCGCTCGAAAAGTCTCGATCCCGACATGCATGGATGCGGATTCATTATCTATATTCAAATGCTCCAGGTCCTTGGTCTTCTCCTGGTAATCATAGTCAGCTGGAGTCATTTCATCCAGAGGCTTCTGGACCTTAGGGACCTTCTTAACCTTATGTAACTTTCCGCCCTTCAAGTCGAAGACAACACATTTTTCAACCTGGGCCAGAGATCGCCCTCTTTTCTTCCTTGCCTCCTTCAACATTTTCTCTGTGTTTTGTCGAGCTAAGAGTAGCTTCTCGGCTAAGGGGCATTCCTTTATTAAAGATAGATCTATTTCAGAAAAGGTTGGATCTCCAGCCAAAGGTGTGAACAAATATAAAGAATTAACGGGGAATGATTCCCCAGACGGTTCGGAGACGGGTGTAGCAGGGGCTTTGGCAAGCGGGACTATGTTGTGAGCGATGGGGGAGTGGGCTACGGGGCTTGGCATTGGAACACTGCCTTCGCCTTGACTTAGGACTGAAGGAACAGTGGCGTGGGTGGGCGAAGTGGTTTCAACAGGCTTGTCCTGGTCAGACGACTCGGGTGGAGTGGAGCTATGCAGGGTTGGACTGGCAATGGGCAGTACCTGAGTGGGTGATTGACCTTGTGGGGGAGGGAGAGATTGATGGGGACCTTCAATCGGGACCATAGTGGACGTGTCAGAGACCAAGGCGAAAGGAAGAGAGTGCATACCTACGTGCCCTCCTGGCAGAGCGGCCGTGGTGACATCCTGGGTGATTGGCTCTTGTTCCTTTTGGGCTTCAACACTCCCGACCTCCACAACTTCTACTTCGGGGTCTCCTTCTTGTTGGAGGAGCTCCTCCACATCAATGACGTCTATATCAGGGACCGTCTCAGCACTTGGTGGCCCCGCATCTTCGACATTTGCTTCAGCTCGGGCCTGATGCAGGTGGTTCGGTAGGAGCACTTGCGAGCTTCGTGCGAGGTCGCTTTGGGTGGCTCGGAGGCACTTGAATTTGCTCTTGCCTCTTTCTTTTCTTTCTCTCCAATGGTTGCTCTGCCTCTTCGATGCTTGTGTCATGGCTCTTCGATGGTCCCTGTGGTAGTGCCGTTGGCGTAGCTTCGGCCTCTACTTCTTCCTCTTCTTTCGAGGCATCTTCAGCTCCTCCTGGGCTTTCGCCTGATCCTGGGGTAGCTGGGGGAACAAAATCTGCAAAGGATATAGACTTCCAAGTTTCAACATTGGTTTCATAAAGAATCGTGAAGTCTTTATCTGATGCCAAGAGTCCATAAGAGTTCATTTTTTGGCGATGGACTCTCATTATCCACCACTCCCGAAGCTTTTCCTCGCTCCAATTCTTCAATTCCTCCTTTAAATCATCCTTTGCCTTTCTCCAAAATGTGGAGCTTGGAGTTGGGAGGGGGTACTGATCAGGGTCGAACTCGACCTCCATGGGGTAGAACTCATGCCAGGGAGGCAATGTCCTCATTCTCTCCAAATGCCACTCCAGATCTTTCCCATTGGGATTATTCCTTTGTTCCACAATTTTGGGGTGGGGGCAGATGTGGAAATTCTTGAATTTTAAGTGATCCCTCATCACTCCCAAGGGATCATAGAGCCATTGTTGAGGAATCTGGAGTAGGCCAAAATCGACAAGCTTTTCCTCCAGGAAAACGTTCTGTTTTAGGGCAAAGACTTCGATTACACCCATCCTGAAGGGGAAGTCACAGGTATGTGCCCATTTTCGGCCGTGGCCGTACACTGAATTTGTAGAGTCGCTCTGTCGAGCGACTTCCAATGCGAACTGATATTCGGAGGGGTAGACTGGTAATAGGAAGGGCTTCCCTATGAAACCGAACAGGCGAATCACCAGGCCCTGTGTCAATTGGAAAACATCTCCTCTTTTTTCTTGCACCACTCTATCTCTCAAACTGAGGGGGACCCGAGGGCAAGAACCCTTCAACAAATGCATAGCGGGTCCCAAAAATTGTTGGTTAAAAGAATAATAGGACTCTGTCCTCAATAGGAGGGGAGTCCACTGGTACACCGATAGAGGATTTCCATCCTCGCCGCTTGGAGAAATGGCGATATGGGGGAATCGCTTATGAACCTGGTAGAAAAACAACCAGACAAGGAAAGAGCAGGGTGCGAAGTACTGGCCCGTTGCCGAATTCTTCATGCTGGTGAGCCTTGTGTGCAAGGTTCGGGCCACCCATTCTGCCCAGTCGAAGAAGACTGGGTTGGTGTTTGGTCTTGAAGCATCGAGGGCATAGAATTCCCCTCTCGAAATACATTCGGCCAAAGACACCTGCCAGGGTTGCACTGAAGCATCTGTTGACAGGCCCGCCACCCATGCAATGATGGAGAAAATATCGATGTTTTTGAAGGCCGCCAAGGGTAAGGGCATCTGGGGCAGCTTGTTTGAAGGTAGCCCACTCTTGAGATTCTCACGCAAGAATTTCAATATGTAGCTGTTAGAGGTGAACCTCTCCATTTGTTCACTTAAGATGACATTGCGAACAGAATAGCCCTTGGGCGGACCTTGTTGTGGCACGAAGGCTGCTTGTACATCTTCCTTCAGGATGGAAAACAATTTGTGACCCGAAGCGTCCAACACTTGCCTGGATGCAGGCTGGTAATTTTGCACGATAGCATAGATTAGCTCGGGACAATGGTGAGCAGGAGGGGTTAAATACCAGTAAATTTGAGAGTAATATGTAGCAGCTCTCTTATTCTCCGGGGTGAGTCTGCTTGTCATAAACTCTATGGTGCGTCGGAGGTCGGACACACCCTTAGAGAGCTGCGTGTCTCTAATCTTCTCCCACCCATCAATTGGTGGTTCTACAAGCTGCTCCTCCTCCGAGTCGTCCCCTTCTTCTATTGGCTGTTTTTTAGGGCGAGGGGTGAGACTTAGCTTCTTTGGAGTACGCTTTTTCTCTTCTTTGCCCTTCTTTGTTTTTTAGGGCCTGCAACTTCGGGCTCTTTCCCATTTTCTTTGGAGTTTTTCTTCCCCATGTTGAAAATGATGGTGGTAGAGTCCTTGATACAGAGGGTTTCAATGCGAAGGGCTTAGATGCAAAGGGCAGGAGAATTGCAGAGTAATTGAAGGCTCTTAGTCTAGCTCGAACTGATGGATAAATAACCTATTTCTTGCTAGGACTTCACGTTTTATAACCTAAAAAGGGTAACTGACTCAATTTATGGCACCTACAAAATTTAAATTAATGCTTCGGATGGAGGAAGTTGCCTTACCTTTTGATTGGTTCTACAGCGACATAGTACATGGGGCCACATGCTTTGGTAATCATGAAATACAAACCACTGCCACCTCGTACCTCGACGCGGCTTTTTACATTAACCGAATCACCTCGGGATGTGCTCTGGCACTTTTGCCTTAAATTCATCCGCTTTGAACTCTTTTCAGTGCATTCTTCGAGGCACATTTTAAATTCTCCCATCTCGCGCTTTGTTGGTTCGGCGAAGTTGAAAACAACATTGAAAATGCTTCACGGTGAACCTTTGGTGCGGGCTGCTTTTCGACACTTCGGGCCCGAAGTACTCCTCCTTCGCCATGCTTTGCAAGGACCACCTACCGAAGCTTGTGTTCTTGAAAATTACTTCGCAAAAGCCCCTTTTAAAATCTACTTCACAAAATTTCTGCCCGAAGTAGCTGCTGGAAATGCTTCGGGTGCGAAGCTCTTTTCGTGCCTTTGTTTGAATTTTGGTTCGGCCCTTTTGAGGGTAAAGTGCTTCGCAGTGAACCTCCTTGCAACTGCTACTTCGCATCAAAAATCCCCGAAGGAGATTTTGGAGTGTAGTACTTGGCTTTTGCAATCTCGAAACAGGATGTATATACACAAATGAAAAATATATACAAAAGTACATATACACATTTTTTTTTTTTTACAAGAGTTTTACCTCAGCGATGAAAAGTCTTCAGATGAAGACCATTGACAGAGATCGGCAAAACCTGGCCATCTGCATCTTTGAGGATGAAAGAGTTGGCCGAGTTCACCTTTACAATTTTGAATGGCCCATCCCAGAAGGCATCCAACTTGTCATGATTCCCAGGCTTGGCTTTCCAGGAGTCCCACTTCCATACCAGATCTCCCACTTTGAACGTGCGATTGGATGATTTCCTTTTGAACCAATCTCGGGTGACCTGAGCATGCTTAGCGAAGTTCTGGTAGGCTTCCTCATGATCTTCCTCTAGCTGCAATAGCTGAGCTAATCTATTTTCCATTGGACTAACTCCATCTTCTTCTTCTAACAGCTGTAGTGCAGGGATCTCCACATGGGTGGGTAAGATGGCCTCCTTGCCGTAGACCAGGGCATAAGGTGAAGTCTTGATTGACTTCTTGATAGAAATTCGATCGGCCCACAAGGCCCGATCTAGAAGGAGATGCCAAGTCCTTTTGTTTTTCTCTATAAGCTTCCTTAGCACCCTCAACAAGGTCTTGTTGGTGGATTCTGCCAATCCATTGCCTTGTGGATAGTAGTTGGAGGAGACTTTATGATATATCCCATATTTGTAGAAGAAATCATTGATTTTGGCACCTAAAAAACCGGGACCATTGTCCGTAATGATTGCTTCGGGAATGCCGAACCTGGTGATCAAACCTTCTAGGAAGGCGATTACAGTCTCTTGATCCGCATGCTTTGTAGGGATCGCTTTGGCCCACCTGGTGAAGTAGTCAGTCGCAGTCAATATGAACTTATGCCCAATGGAGGAGTTCGACGATATGACCCCTATGAAATCCAGCCCCCATTGTTGAAAGGGTGTCTCTACTTGTATCGGTTGGAGAGGCATCGAAGCATTTCTGCTTCGATCGATGAACTTCTGACACTGCTCGCATCTACGACAAACTGCGAAGGCATCGACAAAGAGTGTGGGCCAATAATAACCCACCTTGATGATCTTCAACGTCGTTGTTCTCCCTATGAAGTGACCTCCAGATAGTCTTGAATGAAATTCTCCCAGGACTCTCCTTTTATCATCATATTTTATGCACTTAAGAAGGACACCATCAATGTTTCTAAAAAATAGGCCTTCAGGGCGCAGAGTATATCGGGAGGATCGCATCCTAAAATGTCTTCATTGTGAAGCATTTAGATGTGAAGGACATCTTCCGGTGTTGAAGTAGTTGATTATCTCACTAACCCAGTCCTTCTCATCCTCTTCCTGGTTTACGAAGCATCCTTCGACTGGCGAGTCATCCCATTTAGATTCTGTCGCTTCGGCCACTGCGCTCTTCGCCAATTCTTGACATAATGCATGATCATGAACCAGTTTTGTGGGCTTGATCTCAATGTCAAATTCCTGTATCTTGTTCACCCAACCGGCTCTCTTGCTTCCCAATTCTCCTTGGATGATGAAATTGCGCACGTCGGGGTGAATGACAAAGACCGTAACCCGACTTTGGGAGATGAACTGCTTGAACTTCCTGAGAGACTTCATTACTGCATGCACCTGACGTTCTATGAAATTGTATCTCTCTTCATGGGGATTGATCACCTGGCTCAGAAATGCGATGGGACGCTCTTCACCGTCTTCCCCCTTTTGTGTCAGGACCGCAGCATAGCTTTCGGGTTCCCCTATGGCATACAGGATAAAATCTCGACTGTAGTCAGGGTTGATCAAGACCGGCGCTTGAGCGATTCGGGCCTTAATCTCTTCGAATGCCTCCTTCCTTTCTTTCGTCTAGATGAATTCGGTGCCCTTCTTCAAAATTTTGGACATCGGCTTGATGACTTGGGCGAAATCGGGGACAAACTTCCTCACGAAGTTGATCTGGCCGAAGAAAGATTGAAGTCCTTTCTTGTCTGCTGGGAGTGGGAGCTTCGTTAGAGCCTCGGCTCTGTCGGGATCTATAGTGAGGCCCTTTTCTGATATCGCATGTCCCAACAACTTTCCTTCGTTGACTACGAATATGGACTTCTTCGGATTGATTGAGATGCCAAACTCTCGACATTTTTCAAAAATTTGTTGCAGGTGTACAGGGTGATCCTCCCTTCTTCGGGAGAAAATGGTCATGTCATCTAGATAGATGATGATAACCTTATTCAGAAGCTCACCAAAATCTAGATCCATCGCCCTCTGGAAAGTGGCACCAGCATTCGAAAGGCCAAATGGCATTCGTTGGTAAGCAAATGTCCCCCACTTGGTGGTGAACGTTGTTTTATGTTGGTCTTCATTCCTGACCCAGATCTGATTGTACCCTGAGAAACCATCGAGCAGGGAGAAGCGTTGAGCTCCAGCCATCGAGTGCAAGATCTGATCGATTTGCGGAAGAGGATAGTGGTCCTTGAGAGAAGCCTGGTTCAAGTTGCGAAAGTCCATGCATAACCGTATATCTCCATTCTTTTTTTGATAGGGACTAGGTTCGCTACCCAAGAAGAATGCTTGATGGGATAAATTATCTTCGCCTCGAGCATCTTTAGGAGTTCGGCCTTCATCAGGACCTCGATCTTCGGGTTAACCGACCTTTGCTTTTGTCGAAAGGGTTTGACTCCCTCCTGTAATTCAATTGTATGTTGGATCAGCTGCCGATTGTATCCCCTGAGGTCTTGATAAGACCAAGCAATTATGTCGGGATACTTCTTGCACAAAGTCTGGATCTGTTCTATCTCTTTCGAAGTGCAATCGGTTCCAACTTTTATTGCTTTTCTAGGTTCAAGCTCTAAATCTTGATACTGCTTTTCATTGACCTTAATCATGTGAGAAAGTGCTCGATCATTCTGATCAAAGAGGCTTTCAAGGGTGATCAGTCCCTTGGGAACGTGGTTATTCTTCAATTGGACCAGCCCTTCATATTCTTCTTCATCAGGGCTTCTGTCTTCGATTGTGGCGGCTTCTTGAATCATGAAATTTACAATCTGCTCATCATTGTCAAAGACTTGCCAATGTAGGTCTCTGTCCGGGATAGAGGGTCTCTAGATCATCCTCACAGCTTTGGGCTTGTGCACCATGTCTTCTATGGGAGAGTACTTGGCTGCGATGGATGCTGAACATCAGCATGTCGATTCTTTTCTCATGGGATAAATTATAGATTGAGAGACTCGAACTGGTCACACAGGTCCCATACCCTATTGCGGTATGACTTTAGATAATGCTTCTTTGAAGTGCACCTATTTGTGACTTGGTTGCACACCAGTTCAGAATCTCCGAATATTTGGAGGTGCTTTATGCCTAACTTGTCAGCTTTCTTGAGTCCTAGGCATAATGCTTCATATTCTGCTGCATTGTTGGTGCAGCTCCATATCAACCGGTAGCAATACTCCTTTTGCTCTCCGGATGGTGAAACTAGAAGAATCCCTACCCCAACACCATTTTTACATCGGGCACCATCGAAGAACAACTTCCATAGTCCTTCTTGGGCACTTGTTCTATTCTCTGGTTGAGTGTGTTTCTCAGGCTTGGCGATCGCATAACATCCCATCTCGGTCTCCACCATGGCATTAAAGTCTGCCAATGAGAACTCATCTTCATAACTTAGTTGCGCAAGAGCTTCCTCGACCAAGTCCACCTGCTCTACTTCCTCCACTATTGCATTCACTGGATCGCTGCTCTCTTCTTCGGACATCTTCTGCACAAGGAAGGAAGAAGGCTTTTCATTGTAGATCTTCACCTTCTTTCCTTTGAATGGAATCTCTAGATGAGAGTAATCCATAGACAGATATCCACCCAGCTTTGCTGTGAATTCCCTTGACAAGCACATACTGAAGTATGGCTCCAGGTCGACGACCACTACCTCTTGTATGACCGTGATCTGAGGCATCTTATGTAGTCGAATAGGAATGTCTTTGATCACTCCTAGAGTCTTCACTGGGGTACCATCCAACTGGAGTACACCTTGGCTGCTTCACGTATATTCCATCCCTATTTCTTCGCAGACTGCTCTCGGCATGACTGTTGTAGCGGCCCCAGAGTCGATCATACAGTTATGTACAATATACCCTTCCATCTGTAGAGACAGGTAGAATGGAGGTGGTCTATTCTTCCCCGTAATGGATGTGGATAGGGTCTGCACAAGAGCAAGCGGTGCTACCTTTTTTGCTTTAGTCATCTTCAATGATTCTTGCAGCAAGTCCACTTGTCCAGGTAGTTGCAGTGCATCGTACAAGCTGATCTTGGCTGGAATCCTCTTTAACTCCTCTACAATGTTGTACGTCAGGGAACTGAGCACCTCGGGTTCCTTTCTCGGCTCATATCTGGTGCGATACTATTCTGTAGCTTCAACTCTTTGTCGCTTAGTTAGTGAAGGAAACTTGAGCTTTTCCCTAGCCTGCTCTTTGGTTTCTGCTTGAGGTGGTTCGGCAGAGGCCTTTTGAGCTTTTTCTTTGATTGGTGCAGGTGGAGGAGCTTCGTTCGAGGCCGAAGAAGATGATTGTCCCTTCTCGGGTCGAGCGTGCACTTTTAAGGGAGCCATCTGAGTAGCATCCACTTCTATCACCTTCTTTCCTCCTCTGGTAAGCACTGCAACCGGCTCTTCTTCGCCAATCGCCAGGTTCTGACTCATTTGCCTGATGACGTTGACTTGACCACCATGACTACTGCTCGCCAACGTTTGTACATAGTGTTGGTGCAGCATGCAAGTATTCTCTTCATGCGGATCATTGCACGTAGAGCACCAATATACATAATCGAAAGTGCTCGGAGCTTCATCAATCGCAACATTTCTCATCGAAGCCTTCCCTTGTTGGACTGCTTGGTCTTTGGTAAGCGCAGGTGTAGGATAAGACCTTCTTGGTAGAAATTCTTGTTGCGCTTGCTTCTTCTTCACAATGGTCATGTCATTGGACAACGTCTGAACTATGGAGTTCAGAGACTGCATCTCTTGCAGGATTTTAGCTTGCATATCATCGACTTTTGGAATGAGTGGCAATGAAGCCATCGTCGGTATTGGAGGTAGGGCAGGGGGTTGAAATGGTGCTGGTAGTACAGGGAATGCCGAAGTGACAGTAGGCTATGGAGTTGAAAATGTGGGAAAATGAATTTGTGGAGCGATGATTTGAGACACAATAGGATTCGGGTTCCAAGATGAGGTCGGGAGTGCAGGGGTTGCAGAGATCTATGAAGCGGCTGCACTCGCATACTGGGATTGAGGGAATTCGGGAAGTATTGGCATCGACATTCTTTGGGGAAGCTTGCCCACAACTATCAAATCCATTTTCGCCTTCTTGGCTAACCCATATAATTCGAGAAAAGTATTGATGTTAGAATATCTTACCATGATACTGATATCAGGGTTGAAAGCCCGAAGGAAATAATATGTTGCAGCTTCGTCGGTTGGCCGAAGTCCAACTGGTACTCTCTGCCAGGTTTGAGCGAACCTAACATTGAAGTCTGCGATCTCTTCTTGTGGATGTCTCTGGATTGAAGTGAATTGATGCAGGAGAGAGGTAGGATCGGAGGACTCATTGAAGTTTCCCATCAACTGCCCGACTAACTGGTCCCATCCCGTAATAGTACCGGGTGGTAAAGATCTATACCAATAGAGGAGTTTTCCTCTAAGGGAAAGAACCAGAAGCTTTACCATAACTTGCTCCTCTGTGATGTCATGGATTGCTGCCAGAGAGATTATGTCCTGGATGTGCTCCAGAGCAGTCTTCCCAGTTCCATCGAACGTTGGGATCTTCTTTACAGTAGCGGGCGACACTTGCCCTTGTCCCGCTAGATTTAGTGGTGACAAAGAATCCCATGACGGGAACCACCTGGGTGGCGGTTGTTGCTGCATTTGTTGTTGTTGTTGTTGTTGTTGTTGTTGTGCCATACTTGCTCCTAGATTTTGAGAAACAGGAATCCCCGAAGCTCCTCCTTGATTGCTAATAGGATGACTAATAGGAATGGAGGCACTAGGATGCTTCGGTGAGTTGGGAGGATTGGGAGGAAAACTAGATGTTGTGCTATCAGAAGTTAGGCCTTGTTCATCAACAATAGCCTCTTGCGAGGATGTTCCACGTAATAGTGATTCGGGGGTGACCAACCTTGATCGCTCCCCAAAGGCATCAATATCTAGCTCAAAGAACTCGGTTTCCTCTCCTCTATTCTTAACTCTCCATCTCGTTTGCATGAAGACACAGACTTTGGTACCGGTCTTTTCGACTTAAAGATTCTCGGGTAAACAGAGTCGCCAGATGCTAAGAGTCTTTCGGTAATGAGAGCATCGGTTCTCACTACCACTAGTCAGGTGAGACTGACCGGGTCACACCGGGAACTGGTTAGAACTATTGGCCCCGGTGAAGACGGGTTTGAGATTTGCGCTTAAAATATGGGACCTTGGTCCCATCGGGCGTGCCAAAAACTGTTGGTCATCAAATCTGCCTAGGAAAGGATTTGGGTAAGTGTATGCACCCTAGACCTGGACCAACATTGAAAGGCCGAAGGGAAGAGATGCCCCTCATGCCAATCTTCGAAGAAAGGCCGGCTCCTATGCTAAACTACTTTGGTGTTTTGAGATAAGGGATGCAGGAAAGAGATAAAGGAGTTAGGGTTAGAGAAAGAAATAAAAAGGGGTAAGGGAAGAGAGATCGATGATTTAAGGTGGGAGAGAACAGGAAGCACGATCACTAACTAACAACTTGAATAGCAGCAAGGAACACCAAGAATAAATGAAAGAAACGCCACATTAACCTTCCTATGTATCCTCTGGGCGAGCTCACAGGGATTCTCCTTCTCCCTTTCATCAAAATTTAGGGTTCAGAGTAAAGACGATTAGGACAAGCGAATGTAACAGAAACCACAACCCACCAGGCAGCATAAAAGAAAACCAATATAGCATTTTTCCTCTCCTATGTATCCTTCAGGCGAGTTTCAGGGTACAGTCCCCAATCGCACACCGGATTCAGGATTCAGAGTCTCAGTATACAAATGAAGAAAGACAAAAGAATCAAGCACAGAAGGCAGCATAAAAGAGAGAAATTGAGCCCAAAGCTCTTTAGTATTAATCGTAGGACATCAAGTTACAGCAGCTTTCTAGCAGATAGTTCCCCCCCTTTTTCATTACAATGCCTGGGTTTTTATAGAGGACCCGACCCTCTGAGTCATAATTACACAGGATGGAGGAGTACATCCTCGAAAGCTGAGAAGTCGGCCCTTCGTGGCTCTCGTGACTGAGCTTTCATATCCTTTGCCAAAACTAGCAGCTGCGACCGGGTCAACCAGGGAAATATGCATTAATGAGCCGCCTGAGCGTCCTCGGCTTTTGGGTGCGGTGCTCGAGTGGCCACCATGCTCGTCGGGCTCTCCTTCTGGAACTGATACTTCATTTCCAATTGCCAAAAATGAGCAACGGTCTTATCGGGCACGTAAAAATGCATTTATGAGGCACTTGATCACCTCGAGAAAATACCCGACTTGGAACGCGTGCCCTTGAAGTGCTTTGCTTCACAATGGACTTGTGCCGAAGCAATAACTCCTCCTTGATTTGTACTTCACAAAATGGAGCTTCGCAAAACTGCTTCGGGGGGCGTGAGTGCCGAAGCATATTTCCTTCGCAAAATGGGCCTCTTCATTCCTCGTCGCTTCGCTGACAAAATTGCTTCGCTGATGCCTTGGAGAAATGCTTCGCTACGATCCTCTTTCAAGACTGTGGTTCGGGAAGGTTTCGGCCGAAGCAATTGCCTTCAAAAGATGTTGCATTCTTTATGGCCATCACTACTTCGGGTGAAAGTACTTCGCATGAAATATGGCCGAAGCAGATGCTTCGCAATGACTTTCGACGAAGTAGAAATGGTTCGCTGGTGCCAGGGGCCGAAGTGGATGCTTCGACGGCTTTTTGGCGAAGTGTTTTCAATGTTGCGCTCCTTCAAATTCCGCTTCGCAAAACTTTTGCCCGAAGTAGCCTTTTGAAATGCTTCGGGTGCGAAGTAGTTTTCATTCTTCTTCCTTCGTATTTTTCTTTCGGCAACACTACTTCGCAAAAATCTCGCTCGAAGTAGCTACTTGAAATGCTTCGGGCCCGAAGTAGTTTTCTTGCCTTAGCTAATTTGGTCCGTGGTCTTTCTTCGAATGTCGCTTGAATTCTGCTTCGCAAAACTTTTGCCCGAAGTAGTTTCTGGAAATGCTTCGGGTGCGAAGCTCTTCTTTATGCCTTGCAAGAATTTCTGTTTCGGCAACGCTGCTTCGCAACTTTTTCGCCCGAAGTAGTTTTTTGAGGAACTTCGGGCCCGAAGCTCTTTTGCTTTCCTCGTATTCTTCTTCGGCAATGCCGCTTCGCCAACTTTTGCCCGAAGCAATCACTGGAAATGCTTCGGGTGCGAAGCTCTTTTCATACTTCTCTTCATTTTTTGGCGAAGCTATTTTCCCTAGCTTGTTCGGCAACGAGGTTCTTTCTTCTTCATCTTATGTACAAAGGGGTGACAAGGAAAGCCAAAATTGCTGCAACTTACAAATATTTCCAAAAAAAACCAAAAGAAATACTTTACAACAAAGAACACTGTACAAAGTTTTAATTTTCTACCCCATTGTGAAATGTGACAAAATTGTCAACAATAACCTCTTGCAAATTTGACTTGATTCATCTAACAACCAAGACTTAAGTTTCAGCTAATGTAATGCCATAGTGATAATGATGAATTAGTATCCTTATTGTGGGTTTTCCATCCTATCGGATTGCATGGATTGGTAGTCACTGCAATTGTCAAGTTTCTAGGGTAAACGACTTAATACAAGATTCACTAAATTATTTCTGCAGGTGATTTTTATGGTGATGTTTGATGAAGTGGATTTGTGTTTGAAGTATTTTTTAGATTTTGTTTTGTTTTGTTTTTTTTTCAAACTGCACATGTGCAATTCTATTTCTTTTGCACTACGTGCCCGCGTTGTGCACTGCAAACCACGGATTCACAGCTTTGCATGCTTTGCAAAATGTGGATGTGCATTTTGCACTACCAACATGGGTTAGTGGTGTTGTGCACTTCACGAAATGTGGGTGCACGGTTTTTGCCATGAAAAGTATCTATATAAAGGTTGTTGGGTCACTTTCATTTCATTATTCTCTTTTGCCAGCTGTAATTTCTTCTCTGGTGCTCTAGGAGATGATTGAGATGGAGGTTTGTGAGGGGAGTGGCAGTGGTGGGTATATGGGTGCGGGAGGTGGTGGCTCGGCTAGAGTGGAATTCGGCATCCGCTATGCCAAGGTAGGTGTCCTAAACACTTAGTTTAGGGTTTTTATTTGTGTTATTGCTTGCTTGTTTTTTTTGCTACCATTAAGAGGGGTTGGAGAATTTTTTTGTTTTTTTTTTTCCTACCATGGATGGGGTAGGTTGAAAGTTTTTTTTTTTTAGCATGCTCTGTATTGGGACATGTTTGTTTTTGTGGTTTTTTTTCTGTGTTTTTGAGTTGTAAATTATTCTAAATGTAACGTACTTATTTTTTTTTTAGTATGTTTTTGTGTTTTATTTTTTTTAAGATGCAAATTATTCTAAAATGCAATGTTTTTGTTTTGCTTTTATATGTGATGCACTAATTTTTCTTTGTTTTGTGTCGTAGGTTAAGCTCCTTATTGCTATACATCGATGACCTCACACTATTTCAAAAGTGCAGAAGGCTCTCACAATAGATGATTGGAAGTTTCTTGAGGTTGTGGGTTTGGATGGGTGCAGACTGATTGAGATAGTCCGAGTAGATGAGGTACTTTTGTCTACACTCGTTGAGAGGTGGGACCTAGATAGGGGTTCTTTTCATCTCCCAACAAGGGAGCTTATTGTTACTTTGGAGGATGTATGCCGCATCTCTGAGTGCCTGTTGAGGGTCCACTAGTGAGGGTGGGCCACGAAAAGCAAATGGGTCTTAGATCCATTTATTGATCTTTGGGATGTGGACTATAGTAAGGGAGGCATCCCTTACCTTGACTTGTTCAAGGGTAAGAATATGGTCATGGTTCTACCTTCTTGATGTACTTTTTGAGCAACATGGTGTTGCCTAATAGCATAGGATCAAGGATCTCATAGAATCGGGTTCCCATTGTGTTGTAGTTGATGTCTAATCCACAAATATTGGCATGGGCTCTCGCTCTCTTATGTCAGTTATACAGTGAGCTTTATGAGGTGAAGAGGCAGGAGCGAAAGAGCTTGTTGCTTCAGATTTGGTCTTGGGAGAGGTGTGTTGTAGAGCTTCATTAGGTTAGACAAGGGATATGGTTTATGGGTATCCATACACGAGAGATGGAGTACATCCAGTTCTCACAGGTTCAAAGACAGTTTGACTTGATTCAGGGAGTTCCAGATTCTCCCATGATATATTGGCAACAGGACGATGAGTTAGGCCTACCCTTGACTCCAGATTTTTGGACTATAGATGATGTGGTTGATGATGTAGCTATTGAGGTGTCTAATGCAGATAACACAGGCACTACTGTAGATTATGATGTTTGGTTTTTAGTTCAGTCTCCTTAGAGGCCAAACTAGGTAGTGGATGATGCAGTTAGTGGTGATGATCTAGATACTAGTGATCAAGCTCCTAGGTGAGCGAAGCACCACCAGGGTAGTGGTGGCAAGAGACAGTTTGTTGTAGACATACAACAACCAGAGGTGGATGTTGGGCATGATGGGATTGATGGGATTGATGGGGATGGAGACCAAGGAGATGGGGGTGATGGAAGCTAGGGATATGGGGGAGATGGAGGTGATGGAGGTGATGGAGGCTAGGGAGAGAAGGATGCTCCTCCTTGCCATACAAAGGAGGAGTGGGGGGTGCTACAGGCGCAGTGGGATAGTTTGGATGAGGAGGTGATGAAGCTGAAGGGTGCGATAGTCTTGCTTCAGGGTAAGTTAGTTCAGTTGTAGGGTGAGGTGGATGAGCTACGAAGTGGACAAGGTGAGAGTGATACCATTATAGCTTGAGATGTAGAGATGACGAGACTGTAGGTTGAGTTGGATAGACTACGAGCTAAGATAGCTGGTGGTGATGACAGTGCTATCATTACATCTCTTAAGGTTGAGATAGCCCAATTGGCAGCTAGTGATGGGTAGGATTTGGCTACATCTCAGAGACAGGCATGGTACATGGCATCCTTAGAGGAAACTTTGCACCAACATCAAATTCTACTACCACTTAAACCTTCTTCTTATTTTCTTTTAGGATCCAACAGGCAAAGTGAGTCTAGGCCAGACAACTCTAGGTCTTATCGTCCATCTGGATTGCATGCTCAGTATAGATCATCGACACATGGGCCTCCTAGGGGTCATGGTGGTGCTAGCTAGTAGCGCTTTATTACTTATTTTGTAGTTTTCTTTTATTATGAGCCTTAGTGCTCTAATGTATACAACTTGTGGGTATTTTGTACTATGTGATTCATATATATACATGGCTTCTTTATTATGTGTTTTATATTGTGTGCTTTTAATTGAGTGTATGGATGCATATGGAATGATGAAATATGTAGTACCTTGATAATTAATGCTTATGCTCTAATGATGATTTGGTAGCTTTATACTTAGCTTGATCAACATTGTTCTTATTGTTTAATTAGGTGCACCAAAACAATACTTTGGTTTGACCACATTTTGTAGGATGAAATGGATTATGATATATGTGTGGCAATGCAATGGTGCTATGTAATGGAAGCTTGCTTATGATTTTCTTGTCCTTAGGGATAAATGATCTAGAGTTGTTTTGCAAAGACTCAAACATCCTAGTGATCTCAAACAAACTAGTTTACAATCTCGTAAATCTTCATGTGCTAAGGTTTTCCTAGTGGTTTCAAATTTCTTCAAGGACCAATTGTGTGTGAAATAATTGTTCGTTTCTCATTATGAGCTAGGCCAAACTAATCAATTGTAACTTATACCAATAAGCTAGCTCATCTGAGAGTAGTCATAGATCTATTAAAAAGGTCGCTAATATGACAGACTTGACACCACGCGTAAGGATACCCCATTTTCAGATGGGATTCATTCAGCCCATTGCTGTAATGAGGATCACCCCGTGATTTTTGAGATACTAAGAGTTCCAGGGATTCAATATCCTTCCCTTATTTTATTGCATTGGATTTTTGGGGTTGCTCATTTTTTTTGTAAGGCAGCAACATGCATTTTTATTTCTTTTTGAAAACTTGCTCATTTTGAGAGAGAGCAAGGGGAAATTTATTGGTTTGGGACAATTTTGGGATACTTGCTCGTTTTGAGAGAGAGCAAGGGATTTTTATTGTTTTTGTTTTTTTTTTATACTTGCTCATTTTGAGGAAGAGCAAGGGATTTTTTTGCTTTTGTAATGTTTTTGGGATACTTGCTCACTTTGAGGAAGAGCAAGGGATCTTTTTTTTTTTGAAGGGTAAAGGGGGAGCTTGTCCTTTTGTCAACTTTGTAGCATTCTAGACCATGTGCATAATTGGATGAATAGGGGAAACCTTTCACTTATGGCAATAACAACTTTTGACTTCGTTATTCCCAAGGTTCACAATGTTTTAAATGTGTTTTGATGTGCATGGTCCAAGAGGAAATTTGATTAACTAGGAGCATCTTGTTGCATCTAAAGAATGTTCAATTTTCAATGGAGGTTACTTAAGACACTAGCGACGGCTGAGTGATTGAAAACATTAGGATTATGCTTTAGAAGCAATGCATTATTGTTATTGATGGGTTTGGTGATGTTTGATGTGAGGTGTCCTTGATTAAGGCAATAAGACAGTGCACTATCAATTATTCATGACTTTAAAGAATACGAATGGTATGAATGTGCAAATGCTATGAAAGTGGAATGTGTGAATACAATGGAAGTTGGATTGTGAAGATGATTTATTAAAAATGCAATGTGTATGAGAATGGTTTTGTTTTTTTATCTATTTTTTATATATTTATTGTTTTTTTGGTGTTTTTGAGCTGAAATGTGACGAAAGGGGTTTGGTTCCTTCGGAGCTTTTTGAATTGCATGTGACCAAAGGAGTGTTGGTTCCCTTGGAGACTTTTGAATTGATTTGACCAAAGGGATACCCTATTTGGAGATTTTTTATTGATTTGACCAAAAGGGTGTCCCCTTTGGAGCCTTTTGATTTGAATTGGCCAAAGGGTTTTGGTTCCTTTGGAGCCTTTGAATTTGAATTGACCAAAGGGGTTTGGATCCTTTGGAGCCTTTTGATTGATTTGACCAAATGGGTGTTCCCTTTGAAGTGTTTTGACCAAAGGGGTGTCCCCCCTTGGAGCATTTTGAAATGAAATTTTACCAAAGGGGTTAGGTTCCTTTGGGGCCTTTTTGATTGATTTGACCAAAGGGGTGTCCCCTTTGGAGCATTTTGAATTGAATTGACCAAAGGGGTGTCCCCCCTTGGAGCATTTTGAAATGAAATTTGACCAAAGGGGTTAGGTTCCTTTGGGGCCTTTTTGATTGATTTGACCAAAGGGGTGTCCCCTTTGGAGTGTTTTGAATTGAATTGACCAAAGGGGTGTCCCCCCTTAGAGCATTTTGAAATGAATTTTTATCAAAGGGGTTAGGTTCCTTTGGGACCTATAAGATTTATTTGACCAAAGGGGTGTCCCCTTTGGAGCATTTTGAATTGAATTGACCAAAGGGGTGTTCCTCCTTGGAGCATTTTGAAATAAAATTTGACCAAAGGGATTAGGTTCCTTTGGGGCCTTTTGAATTGATTTGACCAAAGGGGTGTCTCCTTTGGAGCGTTTTGAATTGAATTGACCAAAGGGGTGTCCCCCCTTGGAGCATTTTAAAATGAAATTTGACCAAAGGGATTAGGTTCCTTTGGGACATTTTTGATTGATTTGACCAAAGGGGTTTGGTTCCTTTGGATCCTTATTTTAAATTTATTTGACCAAAGGGGTATCCCCTTTGGAGCGGTTTTGATTGATTTGACCAAAGGGGTTTGATTCCTTTGGAGCCTTTTTGTATATATATTTTTTGAATTTTGATATGCTTGTGGAAGGTGGTTTACTCCTAGGAGTTTGTGAAATGGTGACTAGTAGTTGTTTGCGGCCTAACAGAGACTTCCACATAGGCACCCCCTTGCTCAGTTATGGAAGTAGCTAAAGATTGGGAAATTTGAGCGTAATGCTCCATGGATGCAAGTGCTTGCCTTTTGTCTTTTTTTAGGGCTTTTCTTTGACTCTAGACTATTCCCATAAGCTAGGGTGAAATGAGGTGGCAAATGTGAAGGTATGTTTATGAAAATGTGATGGAAATACAAATGAATAACACACAAATCAAATAAACAAACAATGTTTTCTAAGTTTTTGCAAAAAAAAAATTCGATGTTTGATATTTTGATTGTTTTTGGATTTTTGAAGTTTTTGTTTTTATTTTGAGTTTTGAGGTTTTTGAATTTTTTTTTTGAGTTTAGGTGTGCTTTAATGTTATTGGAATTTTGAAGTTTTTTTTTTTCTTGTTGGACCTAGAATGAGGGAAATCAACCAAGTTGGTGATTAGGAACACTAATGCCAAAAATGATTTTTCAAAAGAGTCTAGGGTACACCGCTGAAAACCCACTATGCGTGGAGGGTTCGCCTGGCTCTTCCACTCTAAATCGACAAGTGTTTCCAACAATGGGAGGCAGTTTAAACATGAGTGACCTATTCCATCTTAAGAGAGTGCCCTATTCTATCTAAGATATCTAGGGGGCAAGCCGGTGGAAGGAGGTGAATTCCAACATCATCGGTCTGAATTGGAGGTTGGTGATTAAATCCAACCTACCAATGTTATTGTGAGACGTGCAAGTGTGTGAAGATTTTTATTTTCTATTGTGTGATGCAAACTAGTATGCAATTCCGTTTATTGCCTACAAATGCAATAGAAATACACAAGGGCAAACAATATTTACACAAGCAAAAATGTGCAAAAATGAAAAAAAAAAAAAAATTTGAAAGTTTGTGATTTTTAAATTTTTTTTTATTTTTTTGTTAAGTGTGATTGATTTGTTTGAACAATTTTTGTTTTATTGACAAGATGAAAATGAAAAGGAAAATGACTTGATTTTTTTTTGTTGTTGTTTTTTTTTACAAAAGTACAAAAAATAAAAATAAAATGCTTTGATTTTTTTTTCAAAATTCTGATTTTTGATTTTTTTTTTTTTTAATAGGTTTGATTGTTATTTTTTATTTTTTTATTTTTTTTATTTTTATTTTTGTGGAAGTTCTGATTTTTTTTGTGTTTTTTTTGTTCTGATTTTTTGTTTTTGTTTTTTTTGAAATGTTTTTATATTTATTTTTTTAATTTATTGTTTTTTTTTAAGTTTTTTCTTTTTGTTTTAATTTTTTTTTATGTAAAGGTCGTAGGCCTTGTGCGTGCAGGCCTGACACATGCCTGCACGTCAGGCTTGCGCACGCAGGCCTGTGTCAGGTTATGCAAGCCTATGTAGGCCTATGTTAGGCCATGCAGGCCTACACGTAGGCCTGACATAGACCTGATACAGGTTTTCACGTAAGCCTGTGAAGGCTTGCATGTAGACCTGACATCAAGCCCAGGGGTTGTGGGGAGGGGGCGCAGGCCGTTATCTGCGGCCCTCTACACAGAGAGGAGGGCCTTTCTGTTTGGTCCTCCTGCTCGAGGAAGGGGAATTACAAACCTTGCTAATTTTTATACACAAAAAAAAAGAACACCATTGCAATAAAAATGAAACATTGCATTATATTTCGTAGAATGAGTTTTGTGATACAATAAGCCCCTTTGCAAGGGGGGGTTTTACAATACAAATGCTTAAAGGGGAGGCTTTGTGGTAAAATCTTCGATCAATTTTGGAATTATTTTTCCACTTTGAATTTCATGAATTACTTTTAAATTATTATTTTAAGGAATGAGTCGTTCAGGATTTGACACTCCAGTGATTTTTTATTACACCTTGATTTGATTTATTTTTTGTTTATGACCCAATGAAAGGGTTAAGGATAACCTCTTGCAAATTTTACTTGATTCAAATAACAACCAAGACTTAGATTTTAGTTGATGTAATGCCACAATGATGATGATGAATTAGTGTCCTTATTGTGGGTTACCCGTCCCACCATGATCACCATTTTCTGTAGCAAAAAGATATGAACACAAAAATAAAAGCACACAGAGATAGAAGAATTGACAAAAATTGCTTTTCTATTGATTTATTTTGATACAATGTTTACAACTTTTGAATTGCCCCAAGTGCTTTGGGAGCAATGTTACAATATCTCTCTCTGTATGATACAATATTTTCTGATAAAGGAACGAGGTCTTCCAGATCTTCAACAAGGTACAGTGCTATTCAATCTTTCGCTATAGATTCAAAAATGTGAGTGGGCTTTGGTATCTAGTATGAGACCACTCTAGCTCCAACAGCTCCTGCAATATACCTGTCTCCTACACACGAAATTCCAAAGGGGGTTAGTAGCACCTACAAATTTAAATGAAAGGATGATGCTATCAAAAAGAAACCTTGCATATGGAAAACATGTAAGATAAGATATAGAAACAAGTAAAAATCCAATGCCTTGCCAAATTACAATGTTACCGATCGAGTTACTGTGTTACGCTCAAATATGGTAAAACATGGGTGTGCGGTGGGGGTCGGTGAACCACGCACCTGTAGTGGGAAAACTGTGTGACTGTGGTTTTGACTATGAAACCATGAACCAACGATTTTATCTAAAGGATAGATCACCTCAAAAAATAGGATTTTAGGCTTTGGTGATGGATGTCTCTCGGGATGCACGCAAAGGTTTGGATCTATTACAAAAGCCCGGTGGTGTCAATCTTCAACTCCCTCAATTTGGTTGGGTGAAGGTGCCTTTATAGGCTCCTTAGATTTTTGGAAGGTATGAGAGGTGGTAAGCCTAGACTGCCAAGTGGTAATCCTAAGTTTCCAAATGGAGGGGGCAGTTACAATGAGTCACCTAGTGTGCCTCAATTAATTGGGGTGATGTGGCTGCAAGTGGAGTGATGTGTGGGATTTCACCCCATGTGAAGGGACAAAGGGGATAAGGGTGGATGAGATGTGGCAAGGATGTTGGGTGAGGTGGCTAGGATACATGTATAGCGGGTAGGTAGGGTATCCTAGGCTAATTTTCTAGATTTAATAAATTTGGAAAATAGGATAATGGTGCAGGATTTATATGCCTAAGTCTAAAATTAGGCATATAACTTTAATATGCAGGATTTGAGGTGGGGTGGAAAATGTGTTGTTATGAGTGACTAGAGTTTGGTGTCTATATATATATATATATATATATAACTACTTTTCCCATAAAGTGGGCCTCTCACATTGGGAGTTCTTATGGAGTTATTCTTTCTTTAAGGAGAATTATTGGCATTGCCCTATATAAAGGGTATTATCTATCTTTATCTCGTATGGAATATTGCATTTTATGGATGACCTGTTTGATATTATAGTATATCTATGGAAGAATTATGTTTATAAGATAAAGTTCTATAACAAGTGGTATGAATGATTCTAACGAAGCGGGAATATTTTTTGGGTTTATAAATTTTGGGCAATATTTTTTCTAGAAAAATATTTCATTTTTCAAGATACATATCTTTGCATAGAGGTGTCAAGTTCAAATTATTCTTATACTATCTTGTTTATAATTTCAAAAGCTTCAAAACAAGTGTTCATATAAATTAATTTGAGTAGTATGAAGGAGGTAGAACCTTAAGAAGTCAGTCACCTAGAACAAGGGCAGTAATATTTTTCAAATTGTGTTTTTCAAACAACAAAAAATGAGATATCTTTCAGTTTGGGTAAGCAGATAAACTATTGTTTGTTGTATTTTGAAGGAAATTATTGGGTCTATTTTTTTATAGATATTTGGTATTATATTTGGTAAAATAGACAATTTTGAATCTATAGTTTATCAAAATCTAGTTTGCATTATCATTTATGGGGTTTGAGCCATTTTTTGGTGAGGGTGATATTGATACTAGCAATCGATTAATGAAATTTAACTTTAGATATCCTAAATATTTTTTTTAGTGGGTGCTATTAATTATGCTTTTAGAGGGGAATATCTATATTGATGAAAAATTTTCATTGGGGGCAATACACTAGGAAAGAAATTAGATAATTCTTTTTTAGTAGATGAGGACCTAAGGGTAAGATAATTAAATTGAAATATACCATTAAGATCTACAAAGAAGAGAAAAATGATGGGGGAGAGGGGGAGGGACTTGCTCCCTCTCCCTACTCCCTCTTCCTTGGTTCTTGCCCAATACCTGATTCATCCCAGGTCACCCCACTCTGGGAATGGTTTGTAACAGATGATATTCTTGGAGGGAGATCCTTGCCCACTTTCTGCTCCTTTATCAGTAGTTTTTTGGGTTTCCTCATTTGAGTCCTGATCCTAGTGCTTCCCAGGGATCCTCTGGGGTTTCTTGCATGTTCTTGGGATCCTGTCCCTGATCTCCCTTAGGCTTTCCCTTAAGGTTTTTTTGTATGTTGTTATTGGGATGTGATTCCCAGGGCTTTTTTGATCTGTGGTGGTTGCAGGTTGGATTATTATTTGCTTCTTGGTGCATCCTGTGAGGTTATCTCTTCATCGAGGTTGGTCTGAGAGGGTCAGTTTCCTCTTTGCTTGTGTTTCCTCTCTAGGATGTCATTGGTTGCTGGTGGTCTCATCCCTGTGGGTGGGACCATGTTTGATTTCCTGTTCGAAGGATTCTTATTGTTGGATCTACTTCTTGGTGGATGCTTTGAGCATTTGCATGGCCTTGGGGGGGCCTCTTCCTGTGCTTGAGTTGTTCCTAGCCCCAGTCCCAGTTCCTTGAAGTTGTTCGTGTGCAAGGATGGGGATTCTTGGTCCTTTCTGCTGGGGTGCTTTGGGTTTTTTGTTGCATATCTCGATCTTGGGGGGGGACCTGTGATCATTGCATGCAGACCCATGGATACCTCAGTTTAGGCTTTCATGGATCCCATATTTGTGTATGCTACCACTTTATTCCTAGGCTTTGCAGGTTTTCATTTCAGTTTCCTATTCGGGGGCTTCTACTTTTTGGTCCCGCTTCTTGGTGGACTCTTAGAGCTTGTTCTTGGCCTTGGGGGGGGCCTCTTCTTGTTCCTGAGTTGTTCCCAGTCCCAGTTCCACTTCCCTAGAACTATTCATGAGCAAGGATGGTGGGTTCCTGGTCCTTTGTGGCTTCCGGGATCCTTTCTTTGTGCCTATGTTTGTTTTCCCTAGCTCCTTCCGGCTTCCTCGTACTCTTGTTGGCGGGATTCCAGTGCTACAGTTCCCCAAATCCGTTCTTCTGCTAGTTTTCCTATTGGGCGGGATTTTCCAAACCTACTGGTTTTCTCATTGGGCGGGATTTTTCAAACCTAGTTTTCTACTGGTTTTCCTACTGGGCAGGACTCCATACCTGTTAGTTTTCATGCGGGGCGGGGTTTCTCATTTTCTTTTCTTTTTTGGATTTCCCGTTGGGTGGGATTTTCCAAATATACTAGTTTTCCCACTGGGCGGGATTTCCAATCTGGTGGTGTTTGGCTGCTTTTCGTTGGGCGAGATTTTCAAATTCATAATCCTGCATGTTTTCCCGTTAGGCGGGATTTTTCAAAACTGGTGGTTTCCTGCTAGACAAGATTTTTCAAAAGTGATGGTTTCCCACTAGGCGGTATTTTTCAAAATTGGTGGTTTCCCTCTAGGCAAGATTTTTCAAAATTATCTATTACCGTTGGGCGAGTTTTTCCAAACTGTCTATTTTTCGCTGGGTGGGATTCTTCAAATTGGTTTTTGGTTTGGTCGGTTGACCTATTGTAAAAAGTTTTTGGGTCCTTTCAAAATCCTCTTTTAATATAATTTTAACCTACCAAAAAAAAAGATTTGCGAAGAAATAAAAAGGTTTTGTGAGGAATGAAAAAGAAATAGAAGGAACAAATATGGATGATAGTGTATGGGCTAAAGGAACCTCACCTTTGACATCAAATAAACAATAGTATGGTAAAAATGACTCTTCCTTTAAAATTTTTATTTTGTAGGTTCATACATGCATTCAGAAGGAAAATATTATTGTTTCCATAGACCCTAGTAGCATGTATAATTTCATCAATATTGATTTAGCTAAGAGGTTGCAAGTTCAATCAAACAATATTAAGGACATGCAACTTGAGGGTAAGAATATCTAGAGTTTTAAATAATTGAAGATAAACATGGACAACTATATTTTATATTTAGAATTTTATGGCATAGCTATGGATTATATGGATTTTGTTCTTGGTTATCCTTGGTTGGATTTGTTGAGTATGATTAATATGAATGTGTAAAAAAATTCATGAAGTTGTGGTACATGAAAAAGTATACTATTAGATGCTATTTCTCATCATAAGGAGCAAGGATCTAGGGAGAAATAAAAAATATATCTTTTAAGGGAACATGTTGAAGAAACAATGGAAAAAAGAGAGTCTAAGAAAACAACAAAGGCAAATTCCAAGGAAGAAGAAATAACAAAATCTAAGGAATCACCATTAGAGGAGCATAAGGAAAATCCAAAGAAGGGCATAAAAAAATGAGCATAAAAAATAATAAAAGGAGTACCATCCAAGAGAAGAGGAAAGAGAGGAACAAAAGATTGAAAACTCAAAGAAAGTAGAAAATCTTGAGAAGAATGTAGTATATCACCACCCACACCATAATTAATGACACCAATCATGGAGGCATGTCATAGGAAATTAGAGATATTATAAGCCTACATGGAATCAAAAATACATCAAGTATACTAGTACATGGTAGAAAATGAGTAATTTGGATCTTCAAAGTAGCAGCAAAAGCATAAAAATAGAGGAGCAATCATTATGGATATTATAATAGAGTAATAGAAGCATGGAACTGTAGGAGCAACTATTATGGTTATCAAAGTGAAGAAGTAGAAGCATGGATCCAAAGAAGAAATAATTATTCTTCAAGTGGAATAGTAGTAGCCTGGCATTATAGAATATCACAACCAATCAAGATTTTATATGGATGGATGGATGGTTAAGATCAATAACAACTGCTAGTAATGCTTCAAAGTTCATATTATTTGGTTTCTTCTCATGTATCAAGGATGAATATGGTTAAGGGAGGTGGAATGTTTATATACATAAGGATAGGTATCTAGAAATATGATATTGTATTGTATATGGGACTTATTGATAGTTGGCATGGGTCATACATAATCCAAGATATATTATTTTGGGATAATATATTACAATAATTAATTGGTTAAGGGTTTAGGAGTCAGCTAGGGTTAGGACTACCCTATCCAAAGTAGTATTAGGTAATGGATACATTTTCATCTACAATATGATACAACCCATGATATTGCAATTCAAAATTAGAAGAAATAGGATAGAGTCACAAGCACTATGCTTTCACAAATCAAGACGTCAAAGGAAATAATTGATTCATAATAGTTATACATAATTTTTTCATTAACTGCAGTATGGTGTTAATGTATAATCACAAAAAATAGCTCTATTATTCCCAAAATGACTAAAGGATCCTTATAATAGATCCTATAGATCTTATTTATATAAAGTAGCATATACTTCATTCCTAACTATGGTGAAGTCAACTAAACCTTGTTTATATAAACTTTAATTATCAAGAGATAAAAATACCATTATCATAATCATTGCCTTGAGAATCATATCCCAAATTTTACATAGACACCTCTTGTTATCATTCTATTGATATTTTAGTGAATCACTTGTTTATTGATGATTTGCTTTCTTGCAAGTGATTCAATGATGTGCAGGTTATTCACTTGAGTGCATTAATGGGTTACTTGATTCATGAATTGGTCAATTTTCTCTATGAGTTTCTGATAATTAGCTTTCTTCTTATAAAATTAACCTTAACCATAATATTTTTGGTGTTAGTTTATTCCAATCAACTATTGCTAAGACTTGCATTCAGCCTATCACATCCAACCTTGCTCACATATTCAATCTTAGATTCTAAATTCCAATGACAATAAATTAGTACTACATTTCTAGTAACTTGTAAGGACATCAAGTTTGATTGATAATAGATCTCAAACTTAAATTATTCTAATGGGTATAAATTCTAACAAAAATGGTCGTAAATTTGCAAAATTACAAAATTATAGATGCATCCCTTCTATATTCTATCTTGATAGTAGGATTTGCAACACATTCCATTCATCATTTGAAGGTACCTTAATATTTTTTATGCCCATCATTAGTGCAATAAAATCATAATATTTTCCTCTAGGAAAGTATTCTTCTATTATAGGCACTAACTCTATTCTTGTAAGCAATATCTCTAGATTAGTAATAATTTTCAGATATTTTACTGTTATATTTGTGGGAGAAAATCTATTAACTTGACTTCTTTGATCAAGCTGGTATATTGATCATTAGGATCAATATCTCCTTGGTTGGTGAGAGGATTTGGTAGTACATTACTAACCACCTAAGATATGTCATATTTGATCTTCTTCATTGACTCTTTAAGTTTCTAGCATTTGTTGCTTGAGAGAGATGTTCATTAACTAAACTTACATTTTTTGTTTGCTCAAGATGTTGGGTTGTGAAAGTTGTTTCTCTAAGACTATATGCAAGTACCTCATCATCCAAATGTGATTGGCCTTTGAGGAGAGATATACATAGGTACTGTTGATTATTAATTAGGATTTATTAAGTCACTTTTTTGCATTCTAGAATGTGTTGTAAGTAGATCCTCACTTGATCTACTTCACCATGTATTCAGTCCTAAACGAACTTGATGACATTAGCAGTAGAAACTGAAGCTTACATTTCTTTTGTTTTATTCTTTAATCTCCTTATATTTGTTTTGGCTTTCAAATTTCTATTTACTTTTGAAGCTTAATACTCAATGAAACTACCATAGGAATTGATTATAGGAATATAATAAAATGTAATATAAAGCAATATCAAATGTACTAACAATCAATTTAGTATATGAATATGAATTACATTCACACACTAAATGAGAAAATGTGTGCAACTCTTTATTGCACTATAATCTATTATAAAATCTCTCTAAAGAGAGTACAATGATCTAAATAGTTAAATAGCTTTGTAAGTAACGTAAGTGTCATTTAAGTCAAGGCTACAACATATATATATATCATTTATACAATGACTCTTGGATGGCTATGACTCTTCTATACCTTGTGACTCTTGGCTATCTTTTGCACACATATGGAGCTCTCTTTGATGTACACTTGTAACTTGACTCTTCACATAATTATAAATATTTATGTGAAGAGTCAAGTTACAAGTGTACATCAAAGAGAGCTCCATATGCGTGCAAAACATAGCCAAGAGTCACAAGGTATAGAATATTCATAGCCATCCAAGATTCATTGTATAAATGATATATATATATATATATATATATATATATATATATATATCATTTATACAATGACTCTTGGATGGCTATGAATCTTCTATACCTTGTGACTCTTGGCTATGTTTTGCACGCATATGGAGCTCTCTTTGATGTACACTTGTAACTTGACTTTTCACGTAAATCTTCATAATCTATGGACACATGTACACATGGACTAATGTGCATATTTACATTATTGAATACTTTACACATTTTAATAACTCTTGTGCATTTATTACATTCATAAAGTAAATACTCACACTCTAATCTAAATTACACTCCTAGTCTAAAGATATACCCATGGTGGTACATTAGCATGTACAAAATAATGTAATATATTCCAAAACCCCCTTGTATTACATTATTTGGTTATTGAAGATTTTAGTCTTCAATATAGTCTTCATCTTTCAACTCACTTTGCACTGTATGATTTCTTGGTCAAGTTCTTTCTCTTCTTGCTTGTCTTCATCATTGATGTTAGTATTTATGCTTTTAGATGCTATCACATTGTCATTTGATTCCTGTAGAAATATTTTCTCTTTGCCTTTGTCCTTCATATCATAAGTCTTCATTTTGATCTGGTTTCTTTTCTTTGTCTTTGAATTCTGCTTTCATCTAGGATAGTCAATCATTAGATAGCCTTGTTGAACAAGGGACCTAATTACTTCTCTAGTCCACTTTTGTTTCTCCTATTCTTTGAATAACCTTCTTGCTTGTTCTTCATGCTTATATCCATTGTTAGCAAAGACTTTAGAAATAATATTTTGAAATAAACATTGTAATTTGTATGTTAAAACCTTTTCAAATTTTTAGTAATATTCTTCCTTGTAATAACAAAAAATAGATGAATGTGATTCTTTTCCACAATATCTATAAAGTTGTAAATTCCAATAATTAACTTTTTCATGTCCTCTTCTATTACAATAAGCGCATTTCAAATTTTATTTATTGTTTTGAAAAACTTAATTTTATCTGTTTTCTTCATCATATCATATAACCATTTGTGTATAGTTGAAGCAATTCTACCTTTGCTTCTTTCATAAATAATAATTCTCTTGTTCTACATGTTTTTCTATACTTTGAGAATGATTTGATGAGTGTCATTAATGTCATCATTTAATATTTATGATTTTTCAATCCAGGGTGGTGTCCAAGGCTATATACAAAAGAAGGTTCAAGCAGGTTGGAGATCAACTCATTTAGACAACAGGCTTTATTGGTGAAACAAATTTTGTTGGGGGTTTAGGTCACTTCTAATCCTATTGAGCATAAATTGAAACTATCTATTTGCAAGAATTGAAAGTTGCTTCTAAGACCTGAAATTGAAATCTAACTACAATTGCAAGAAATGAAATTGCAGAAATGTAAATGTCATTGAATTGAAACCTAGTTTACAATTGCAAAATTGAAATGGTAGAGTTGAAATGATGCTTAAAAAGGAAACACACATGCTAAAAACAATTATCAGTGTCCTGTTGTAGGAGGTTTTCAGGCTTCCACTGCAGTGGCTGACAATAAAATGAAGTTTCTAAAAACTTGGTAACTTTGCTAAAATAGGTAAAATAGGGGAAAATAGAGTAACTGCAAATCTATGCTATTCATAAAATTGCAAGAACAGGAAAATAGGTAAACTACAAGTCTATGCTACTTGTCAACTGACACACACACATGATGCATAAAATCATAACTAAAATCATGAAATCATTATATTCAATCAAAATAGGGGTTAGTACATTCAATCAACAAGAAATAAGAATTGATAAGCATTCTGCTAAACTTGCTGCAACAAAGTTATCAGAAAAACCTATCATCAATTATCCCTCCTTCCAGGACTAAAAGTGGCTCTTCCTTTTTGATACAAAAGAAGGTAATGAATTACTGCTACCTACTTAAAACTCACACTTAATGATGAACAAAATATGACCAAAAAACTACACTTTATTGACTGTCACAACACATTACAATGCTACATGGAAATCCTCTATGGGCTACAAATCTATTACAAATCCATGTCTGCATATATTTTTCCTATTAGCTATTAGCTCAACCAATAATAGAGCTCTATTATTTATACTATCTTATTACATATACCTCGTGCACAATATCAATTGCAATGCTATAAGGTAGTGATTTGTTATTAGCTCTAAAACTAACTTAGTCTAAATCAAGATAAAAACTGCTGTAGTGAATGCTCATTGGTCCTTTGATGCATCCAAAATGATGGAAATGAGGTAGAAAAGGTTGGAAGTAGTCTTTTACACCTATCCCCATATCAAAATACCTTTACTCGATCAAATTGGATGTTATCCTCCTCGTTTGGTCTAAAACTGGCTTTTTTTCCCTTTTATTTCAAAGCTTCTTCAGAATATCCAGCAGTGAAATATACTTTACACTTAGCTACAATCAAAATGACCAACAAAGTGGTTCCAACCAGATAGGACATCTGCCCTATCTCTCATAATTTGGTTCCAATCAGTTTTGCACGCTCATGCTGATAAATTCTAAGTCATGTTATTTATTGACAGCTGGCTAGAATTTGTATGGTTGTCATTCTATGTTTTCTTTTTTCTATAAAATTTTAGGAATTTGGCACCAATTTGGATTTCAAACTGATTTAAGGGTGGGAAAAACATTCAAACATCATTGTGAAGTGATAGACATCAACATACAACATTTTGCTATTTGAAATGCACATTTTATTTACTAAATAATCAAATTGAAACAGTGCAAAAATGCAAAAAATAGTTAAAACAGAGTAATATGCTCCTATACAGTTTAATCATGTAAAAATTAATATATAATGCATTAAAACCATATAATTAGCATAAAACAACATCACATAAGGTTTATGTGGCAGTTTGTAATAACCCAAAATATGTCATAAATGAGGTAATTCCTGGCCTCATCATTCTCCCCCAAACTATTCTAATGCATGCCCTCATGCATTCTATAGGGATATAGAGGTACATAGATCCATTTATTGGTTCCAACTCCTCCAAAATAATACATCCCCTGTATAGTATAATTTACTCTTCTGTAGTTGCTGACCCAATCCTGGAACTGCTCATTCGATTGAGGATCACTGTCAAAATAATAAGGAAAAAAGGTTATGATGATAGGCAATATGTACCTCAGACCTATCCACTGATGTTTCAATGGTAGGATGGCCTGCATTACACCCTCTGCTCTTCTTCTGGACCATAGCAGGTTTTTTGGTGATATAGGCTCCCTTTTCTACAGTGATATTGGCAATTCTGTGCACCTGACCTCACAAGCTGATAAAGCATTTGTAAAATTTCCTCCACATAATCTCTAGAAACCAATAATACAATCCTTAAGATTATTTAGATAAATAAAACTAATTTCTAATTTATTCATCATAGTAAAATGTTGATTGGTGGGAATCCTATGATTTTACTAGATATGACTTATCAACAACTTAGCTTTCAACTCAATCTTGTTATTCTGCCTATTTTCTTGCTCCTAATATATTTGATTTTGCAAGGTTGACACAGAAGACCTCAGTTGTATATCCCTTATGAAAAAATGAGGTAATAATGTCACATCTTCTACCATGAAGAACTTGTGTAGGAACGGTTCACACATTAAGTTCTTCTGGACTATGCAGGTAAACATCCAAAAAATCCTCACCAATGTCTAAGTCATAGGAGATATTAGAGTGACTACTCATTATCTACCAATTAAGGTACTTCTACTTCAATATTAGACTATAAAATCTAGATGGCCTCCTACATTTTACTAAGTACTCTACGGACTAGTAGAGATACTGTACCTTTTCCTGTAACCTGATCACTTCTACAGTTTTAGCTTCAACCTACTGCTCTAATGGTTTCAAAGCTACAACCTGGGTTTCTAATTTTTGACATCTCAATACCCAGTGTACAATATCCTCATTGTACTTCACCAATGAAAGTTTTTGTGGGAGCCTAACTATCGGTTGGGCCTTTGGCAATAAATCTACTTACACCCCAATTTTTGTTGTTTCAACTTTATGTACAATCGATGGAAAATTTTGTTCAAAAGTTGGATGTAGATTCATACTTACTTGTGTTGCATCCTCTTGAGCATCTGTGGCCTCTTCCTTAGGTGATGTTTGCTTTCCCTGCTACTGTAGGCTATCATATGGGCATTTAGTCAGACTTCTGGGTCATTTCGAAGCTTCTTCGAAATGAGAGTGTGCATATTCAAAATGTCCTAGAACTTTTGTAGATGGATCTGGAGCTTCATTTTTAGGCTCAACAACATCCCTAATTCCTAAATTCTCCTAAGAACATTTTTGTTCATCCATCCCCATAGTGTTTTCACCCTTTTGAGGGGTTTTACTAACATCCATATTGTCTGCACCTGATCTCATTGCTAATGGTTCAACATTATCTACAGGATTTATTAAAATAAAATCAATTACAGGTGCAATTATCTCAGATTGTTGCTCAAGTGTAGGCTTTTCAATTTGAGGAGGGAGCTATAGATTGTCTTTTAGTGCTGCTTCTTCCCTGTTCTTCTCTGCTAGCCTCAAAAAAATCTCCATAATGTCTTCCCCAACATCAGATACTGAAGGATGTGGTTCAGAATGTGCTAACCTATTTTTTAGTCTTTCCACCTCTTACTGTAGTTCAAAAATGTGTTTATCCTTCTCTTATATGGTAGCCTCCCTTTGTTCAATCCATATTATATGTGTCCTAATGACACTCTTTGCAACTCTCATTTACTCATGTACATCTTCTTATTCCTCCTCTTTAAACTCATAAGAATAAGTGGGTATGTCATCTATAAGTGGTGAACCAGGTATTCCTATATCTAAAAATGCTCCCTTTGTCTAGTCCATGGGATCTTGTGCTAGGGTATCTTGTAGAATTTCTGTGACTTCCTCTGCTTCATCCTCTGAGGGCACTATTTTCTATTGTCTGTCTCCAACAAAAGTGTTAGTACTGTCTCCCCTTGTTGCAATAAACTATTGCTACATTTTCCTAGGTCTTCTTCATAGAGGATGTGGTGTGGACAGTGTTTCAACATCCATTTTATCTACTTAAATTACTTATTTTTCCATCTCATTCCTCTAGAGTCTTGAATACCTCCTTAAACTTACTGTAAAATTTTTCTTCTTACCCTGATTTTCTATAGGTTTTGATAAATCGGAAGCAGATTTTGCTTCTGATGAGGATGGTTCTTCCTCACTCTGTATTTGCTCCTCTAAAAATCCTAAAAGTCCTAGTTGTTTAGAGGTTTGAACTGGAAATACAGTGACTTTTTTAGAAAAAGTCACTTTCCTTACCTTTTTCTTTTTTTCAGGGCTATCTTAAGCCCTTCTCTTTCTATATTTCCTAGTCCTAGCAGATGGGGTCCTTGAGGAGAAGAAGGGGTTTATTCTTTAGGGGCATCTTCTTCATAATTATTGTTTTTAGGGGCTTCATACCCTTCTTCAACATTCACCTCCCCTGATTCTCCTCCTCTGCATTCTCCTCTTCTTCTTCCATGTAAATCACTTCACTCCAAGAAGAGAAAAATCTATCAAAGCTCTTGGGATTACACCTAAAGTGGTGTTTGTAGATGAGTTTAATCAGTCCATGGTGTCTGGGGGTTCCTTTCCCTTTCTGATAATGCTTTGCTATATTATGTAATTCTTGGTGCAAATACAGGGGAAAATTCACCCTAAATTCAGGCTATTGGCCACCATGCCTTGAATGGTTCAAAATTTGAAAGTGGTGGCGAGACAGGATTGTGTATTTCCCTTCACAGGTTAGAAACTGAATCACCCAAACAACTACTTCATCCCATGGCCTTTGCAAACTTACCCTTTTTATGCCTTTACATATATTATGATTCATTTACATTATAAGTTTACTATCCCGTTTTTTTTAGAACTTATTAACTACTTAAGAATGTATGTTTTTACTAGTTCTTAAAATTTGTAAACCTTGCAGGGGTAGCTTAGTAATTTGATTCAAGATTTTAGGTGTTACCTCAATCATCATACCACTGATGTTGGCCTGGTTGTGTTTAAAAGTGTGAGCAAATTATGTAGCCAAACCTTCAGAATATCCATCAAATTTGTTAAGAAATAGCATCAACCCTCCATCTTTGAAAATTCACAGTACTTTAGGAGATGCACAAAGGTATCCTGCATTTTTTAGTTTAGTTTTATTCTTTCATACCATATTTTGCAATTCTCAGTTTAAACTTGTGTTTGCTACAATAACACTTATGTACTTCTCACACTACAAATTTATTTTGTATATACCTTTTGCTGCACCAAGAAACTCTACTGCAATTCCTGTTCTGCAAAATATTGTGATTCAAAACCCAAACCTACAATCTTTGTTATAACAATGATTTATAGTGTCATCGAAGGCGTAGTGATTACAAGGCATGGCATGGATTCTCAACAGCATATAAATTAGCTTCGAAAGGTGGCACAGACTATGAAATATCTTTGGCATGTCCTAATATGGACACATGATGGATGAAGACTTATTGCTTTTCTACCTTTTCAAAAAACCAAACGTGCATCTCAGAGGATGGACCATCTTAGGTGTTGATTACCTATCAGTAAATTATGGGTTAGCTGACTTGGGAGTTTGTCATTGGCAATGACTCAACTTTATTTGCAAAAAGTGGATGCAATTTGTGTTGGTTGTCATACCCTCATTTGTCGAGGTGCCTTGATCAAATGGCCTGGATATTGTTAAGGAAACTGAGGCACACATTTTCCATAAAAAGCTCTGATTCAAATTTACTGGGTTAAATGTAAACATGTGACCTTAGGAACCCATGCCTTGACCTTGCAATGGCTTCGGATGATGTGTTAACAATAAATTTTCTTATCTCCTTTTATGACTATGCCACGTGGAATTTATGAATTTCAAATTCCATCGTGCAATTTGAATTTCAAAATTTATAGGTTCTCATTTCGAAGTACTTTCTCATTCCAAAGCTTTTGCATTTTTACGCTTGTTTTTTATTCTAGAGCTCTCCTCATTTCGAAGATCTACATTTTTCTGTCATAAAATGAACAGAAAAATATTTTTTTCCTAGAGCTTGGGATCATTCCGAAGCTCTGTGAAATCTTTGTATGGATATGCAATCAAAATTATACCTAATTTTATGAGACTACAATTTTTCACACAATTTTTTTTTTTCTAATTAAACCTGTAATTTCCAGAACAACAGGGATTTCCTCTTGACAGGTTGGATGTTTTGGGTTTGCCAAACCTTATGAATGTGTCTATGCTAACTAATGATTTTTATACACTACATACTAAATGCCTATAATGATCAAATGCAAGAAATACATACCTGATTTGAACAGTTATCATACACTTTATAGATGGCTGCTTATGTTGATTATGTCGGGAGTAATCAAACTGAAGGGATATATTATTGATAAAAATGGGTTACATATATAGGCAGAAGGCCTATATGATAAACTGACAAGTGTCAAAATAGAGGCATAGTGCACTTTAACTCTAACATTCCCCCTTAAAGTGCACTATCCTAACTAAAGAAAAAAAACAAGTCAACATTAGGTAACATTCCCCCTTAATGTTGACTTCTAAAAGAAAATTCTACATCCTCCTTTATTGCTGATTTGGTCTAGGCTCGTGCTCTCTGCGCTTGGCTCTCCAACTATGAATAATGCTAGATTCACTGTGTATACATCTCGGTCTATTGCCTCAGGGTCAGCCACTTCCACGGGTCTGTTGCCACTGGGTCAGCCGTCTAAGTGCCTCAGGGTCATCATGGGTGCGTCAGGGTCAACCACATCTGGGTCTATTGCCTCTGTAGGTCATCCTCAGAGGATGTTGCCACTCGTAGGTCACTGACTAGATCCACCATGAATATAAAGTCCCTCCTCATGGTGAACTCAATCTAGAAGGTGTCGGTCTATGCCAAAAATGCACCTTAATACAAAGGAAAAATGAGCCATATAAGAGTGTCGGTCTCTGCCGAAAATGCACTCAATACAATAAAATGAGCCATAGATCCAAATATGGAGGAGAAGAAGAAAGAAGAATAGAAGAGAATCTTCTAAAGTGTCTTCGTCTGTAGTCTTCAGAAGTAGATCCAAAAAAACCTTGGATAGAGTCTAGGGTGTCTATGTCTGTAGTCCCTAGTATAAGTGTCCTTATGGTGACCATGTCATCCCACCGAAATGCATGGGTAACCAGCCGCTGCATTCGCCAAGTGTATAGAAAATATCACTAGTTACAAGGATCACATATGAAAGTACCTTGGGAGTGTCGGGTACAACCGAAAGTGCACTCCAAGGTAGAAAAATTTTGAGGCTAAAAAACTCAATTGAAACAGCCTCAAAATTACAATATGACACCTCCATTGTGTCCGTCGTGGAAAAACATTTCCAATGACTATAAATACCCCTATATTTGGATCTTAATGGGGCCTTCATCACTTGGATACAATAAAGTGGCCATGAGGGCCTTCCACTTGCACAACCCATATGACTTTGACCATACAAACTAATGTCCCACATACCCCCACAAGTGTTCTTCTCCCACAATGATTTGACCATTCCTTATGGCCATATAAATAAATGCCCTTACTTTGAAAAAATAAATAACCCCATTGGGCTCACCATAACCTTTAAATATACCCCATACATATTAAAGTGCATTTTTTTTTTAAATGCTACACATGACACTTGTCAAGAGAAACTGACAAGTGTCAAGGTGAAGGCATAGTGCACTTTAACTCTAACAGATTATTAGCTGATTTTTCTGCAACCAAAACAAAACATGTGCAGCTGGTGAGATTTATACAATGGTGGAACAAGAATGGGTAGGTCAATTCAAGGCAAACATGCCAAAAAACCGGTTTTCATGCAAGCCAATTCAGCAGCGCCTCCGAGAAGGTTTTCACTTACTGAATTATTCATTTTTCTCTCTTTTTTTCCATCTTTTTTTTTCATCTCTCCTTTCTCTATTTTTTTTTACTTCTCTCTTTTCAATTTTTGCACTTCTTGGTTGTGCCCATGAAGGAATTTCACAATTTCCCCTAAATTGTGCCCATGAAGGAAGTTCACAACCAGGATTATTCTTCTTTTTGTTTTTCTTGTTTTTCTGATTTTTTTTTTTTTCTATTTTTTTTTGAAACCCTCCATCATTCTTCTGAATTTGTTGAATCTGTGATGGAAGAGGGAATCTCTTCCATCATGCATATGTCCAATTTCTCAATTTGTTGCAAGAACTCTTCTTTGGTTAGTGGTGCATGGTATACCCGAAGGCGATGTCCATTTACCACTAACTTCCTCCGTGAATCATCAATGGGAGAAAGATGAACCACCCCATTTTTGAACACTTCTTCAATCAGATAAGGTCCAAGCTACCTAGTTTGTAGCTTCCCAAGAAAATCCTCATAGCGAGAATCAAACAATAAAGCCCAATCCCCTTGCTAAAATTTTCGCTGCTGAATGTGATTGTCATGCCACAACTTTCATTGCTCTTGAATCACCTCAGTTTGATGCAATGCATCCAACCAGAGTTCATCTAACACATTCAACTATAGAATCCTATTCGTCTGTGCCTGTGACAAGTCAATACCAATTTCTAAAGTTGTACGAAGTGTTAGTAGCTCAAACTCAATAGGTAAAAGAGGTGTCTTACCATAAACCAGTTCATAAGGTGTGAAACCCGTGGTGGATTTCCATGTAGTGTTGTAAGCCCAAACTACTTCAGGTAGTTTATCCAACCAATTTTTCCTATGGGAGGCTACTATTTTGGTCAGTATCCTTTCTAATTCCCTATTTGTCACTTCAACCTGACCATTTGCCTACGGGTGATAAGGTGATGATTTTCTATGTTTAATTTCATAGAGTTTAGTAAAAGCCTCAATGACTTTTGATGCAAATTGGGGCCCATGATCTGTAGTAATAGATCATGGAGCTCCAAATCTCTAAAAAATATGAGTATATAGGAAATCAACAACCTTCTCTTCATGAGCATGTTTAAAAGCATGCACCTCTACCCATTTAGTCACGTAATCAGTGCACACCAAGATATGCACCTTTCCCTGAGATGGTGGGTCAATAGGTCCCACAAAATCTAGCCCCCACCTCTCAAATGGTTCTAAAACCACTTGAGGCTGCAATAATATTTCATTTGTGTGGGTGGGTTTCCCCATCCTTTGACATGCATCACAATGTCTTATGTACTTTTTCACATCCTTGTGAAGAGATGGCCAATAATATCCTGCACCTAGGATTTTTTGAACTATGCTTTTCACTGAATAATGTCCTCCTGATGGTTCATCATGGCAAGCATGGAGGATATCATACACCTCATCCTTTTGGATGCATCTACGTAAAACATGGTCAGGACTACATTTAAAGAGTAGACCTTTAATCCATTTGAAATATGAGCTCTACTTTATTAACTATTTCTTTTGTTTAGGAGTGAAGTGAGGAGGAACTTTCCCTGTAACCAAATAATTAGCTATATCTACAAACCATGGTGATTGAACAGATATAGCAAATAGTTGTTCATCAAGAAAAGCATCCTCAACTAACTCCTCTTCCCCTATGTTTTGTAGCCTTGACAAAAAATATGCTACTACATTAGCCTTCCCTGGTTTATTGACTATGGTGATGTCAAATTCCTACAATAATAGTAACCAATGGATAATCCTTGCACTAACCATGGGTTTATTCATCAAGTATTTAATGGTTGCATGGTCTGTATGAATGAATACTTGATACCCTGTGATATAGTGTCTAAATTTATTAATAGCATACACTACTACCAAGAATTCCTTCTCAGTAGTGGTGTAGTTCTTTTCTGCTCCTATCATATTTTTGCTAATGTAATAGATGGCATAGTGCTCTCCATTTTCAATCTACCCTAATGCTACTCCAATTGTAGTATTGGAAGCATTGGTTTGGATATGAAATGGTAGCTTCCAATTAGGACCTCTTAACACAGGTGGGGTTGTCAGTTTTTCCTTCAAAGCCTCAAAAGACTCTTGGCACTTTGCAGTCCAGGTAAATTCAGAATCCTTAGTCAATAGTGCAAACATTGGATTGGCTATTGTACTAAAATTTGAAATAAACCTATGGTAAAAACCAATATGTCCCAAGAAACTCCTAACATCTGTTTGAGTCTTTGGAGGGGGAAGGTTCTTGATAATCTCAACCTTCTTGGGGTCAACCTTGATCCCATGAGAAGAGATGTGATGACCAAGAACAATCCCTTCCTTCATCATCATAAAGCATTTTTCAGGATTTAAGGATAAATGGTATGTTTCACAACATGTTAAGACCTTATCAAGATGTTCTAGTGTATAATCAAAGGTTTCTCCACAAACTGTAAAATCATCCATGTATATTTCTACACTTTCATTGGTTAAATCAGAAAAAAATTGCCAAAACAGCTCGTTGAAAAGTTGTTGGAGCATTACATAAACCAAAGGGTAAAACCCTATAAGCAAATGTTCCCCAAGGGTATGTAAAAGTAGTTTTCTCTTGGTCTTCAGGTGCAACCCAAATCTGGTTGTACCCACTGAAACCATCAAGAAAATAGAAATATTTCTTTCCAGTGAGAGTATCTAACACTTGGTCTATAAATGGTAATGGGAAGTGGTCCTTGTGTGTGACTTTGTTTAATTCCCTGTAATCTACACACACTCTCAATTTCCCATTTTTCTTTGGCACAATAACCAATGGGGAAACCCATCGACTATCAAAAATTGGATAAATGAACCCAACCTCTAAGAGTTTTTCAATTTCCTCTTTGATAATGTCTCTTAAGGTAGGATTCAGTCTTCTTTGGGGTTGTCTCACAGGTTTAACATCTTCAGTATATATTCTGTGAGTGCATACATCAGGATGAATTCTTGACATATCCTTGTACTCCCAAGCAAAGGCATGGACATGTTTCTGCAAAACAACAAATAGTTTTGCTTCTTCTTCAACAGTCAACCAACTATTAATATTCAAAACTTTCCCTGGTTGAATTTCAATCTGTTTTGTCCCTGGGAGGATAAAATTTACTCCTTCATACTTGCTCACTAAGGAGTTTAATGGATAGTGGTGTGGTTGAAGGGAGTGAAAGACTCTTGTCTCATTTTCAAGAGTAATTCTTGAAGGAATCAGATCTTGCATGGGACAGTGAAAAGAGGAGAGAATATGATGATGCCATCCATGTGGTAATGTAAAAGAACTTTCCTACAATGGAATGGATGATAGATTTTTAGAAGTTTGGTTCTCATCATTCCATAGCAGTCGATGAACAACAACTGGTTCATCTTCAAGTCCTTGCTCCTGCAGAGCACTAATTAGGATGGTTTCATCTTCAAAAATCTCTCTTTCCTATAAGTCAATCTCCTCTATGTGTTCCTTCACTACTAAGGTAGCTAGTGTGGAAATAGTCTCTTCCTGCTCCTCATCAGATTCAGGAAACCATAACTGACCTAAAAATTTGGTTGAAGGCTTGGCAGGAGGGTAAAGAGAAATCTTCTTGAGATCAATGCCATTTGAGATTGTCATTTCTCCTGATCTACAATCTATGAAGGTAGTTGCAGTTGCAAGCCAAGGTCTTCCCAAAATGATGGGATAGCCATTGGCTGAATTTCTAGGCTACAATACCAAAAAATCTATAGGGTATTCCCAAGAAGAGACTTCTATAGGGATATCTTCTATTATTCCTTCTAGTTTTGCAACTGACCTATCAGCCATCTCTAAAATTGTAGATGTAGGATTTAGATTATTGAGCTACAATTTTTGCATTGTATCTTTTGTCATAACATTAATTGCAGCACCAAGATCAATCAAGACATTAGAGATTTGCATTGACCCAATAGTGATAGTGACAACTGGACTCCCTAGGTCACTATACTTTGGTGGGACAAGTTTCCTAGATAGCAGGTCAACCAACTTTCCCTCTACTTGCACAGTCTTAGGAAAAGACTTCTTCTTTCTGCCTGGTTTCTTTATACATAACTCCTGAACTATTTTGTTGATCAAGGGTACATCCTTTATTGCTTGCAACAAAGGAAGTGATATGGTCAATATTTTAAGCTCTTTGACTAATTCTGGTTTAGGGGTATTTACAACATTGTTGAGCCTCTCAGGGTATGGTACTACCCTTGAGGAAGGTACATTATCTACATGCAATTTTTTTGGTTTTTCTTCTTCTTTTCCAGGGTTGATTTCAATTGTTCTGGATTAGAAAGTTCTTGTGTTCCACCAATTTCTTCAATGATGGGTGGAACAGGTTCAGGCAATGTTTTTCCTGAACATAATTGGATATTACTGTAGTCAAGAACATGAACTGCAACATTCTCTTCAGATTTAGCTACATAGACAAGGGTTGCCTATCTTGTATTATTTGGGTTTGCCACAGGTTGGGCTGGAAGTGGAGGTTGTTTCACCTATTGTGGTTGTGTTTGTTGTTGTTGGTGGGATCTTCCTTGAAAATTTTGATTAGGAGTAGGCAACAAGTTTTGAGTTTGACCTTGGTATCTTCGTTGCCCTTGATATGGTGGATATTGTTGTCCCTAACTTTGTCCATAGGACTAGTTTTGCATCCAAGGTGGATTGACCTGATTCCATGATGGATTACTCCATCCATATTGTGACCAATCTTGAGGAGATGTCCAAGGAGGGTGATTCCAATATTGTTGGGGTGGTTCTGAATAACCCCATGGCATATTCCAAGGATTTTATCCCCAATTTGTGGGAAAATGAGGGGTATTTTGATATTGTGAAAAGTTTCCCCCTATTTCTGCCCAATAAAATTGAGTTCTTCAGTTTGTGTTTCCAAAATATTTCTGAGTTGAGGCAGCAGATGGCATTTTTTAGTAAGGTGTTCCTTTGAATAGATGCTATAGATAGCTGAAATTGAAGTTTTGTTCAAGGGACAGTCTTGCAAAGCATGCTTATTTTTGCATCTTGGGCAGTAAATAGCTAGGGGTTTCGTAGATTTTGATTTTGCATTCATTTCCCCTAAAGTTGTATTTAAATGCACAAGAATGTCAGTTTTCATGTTTGCAAATTCTTCCATTATATCTTTCACATCATTGCCATTAGTACTCCGCTTTTGTCCTCTTTGCCTAGTGCGGGAGTAATTTCTGCATAAGTCCAAAATTTCATCAATGTCAAGGGTATTTACATCCCCTTTACCCATTAAGTCCAATACTTCCCTAGAATCATCTTGTAATCCTCTCAAAAATATAGCCTTACACATTTTTGGCTCTATAGGTCCACATATTTTTTGAATAAAGGTAAACCTATCAAGATAATCCTCTAAGGTCTCATCCTCTTCTTGTTTAATTTGGAATAATTCATCTTTTCTATTTCTTACCCTACAATATTCTTGGTATTTATCCAAGAATACACTCTCCATTTGTTCCCAAGTTCGAATAGATTCTGGTTCTAGACTCATAAACCAACGTAGAGCTGCATCTTTGAGTGTAGAAGGGAATACTTTAAGCTTCTGGTTGTCATTCACATAATCATAAGTCTGACACACAACCTTGAATTCAAACAAGAATTGATCAGGATCTTCAGATACAACCCCCTTAAAGGTTGGAAGTACTAAAGGTGAGATTGTTTTCATAGGAGAATTTTGTGTAGGATTTAATCGAATGGGGTATTCAAAAGTCCTAGAAGGAGGAGGATTATCTGCTCGATTGTGGATATTACTATCCCTATCTGGGTTTTCTGGTAAATCTACCATAATATTTTTCCAAACCTTGGTGTAGATATGTCTATATTTTTTCAAGAGATCCTACACTTCTTGATGATGAAGATGATGGTTCTTGTTTAAGTCTATCAAGAATTTCAAACACAGGTAATTCACCTCTTGAGCGTGAAGATCACCTTCTTATGGTAGGAAAAGGGCTTGTTTTGATAAATCTTCCTTTTTCATCCCTTAACCTATTCATTCATGCTTGTTTGTCTAAATGGACTGAAATGCAATTTACCAAAAACTATTACTTATACTAGTCATTCATTCATATTTCACTCTGAATTTCACAACTTAGCACACTTAACAATTATTGGGCTGCTTTCTTCTTCTAACAACACCTATCCCCAACAACGGTGCCAAAAATGATGAGTGTCATTATTATCATCATTTAATTTTATGTTTGTCAATCCAGGGCGGTGTCCAAGGCTATATACGAAAGAAGGTTCAAGCAGGTTGAAGATCAGTTCATCCAGATAATAGGCTTTATTGGTGAAACAGATGTTGTTGGGGGTTTTTGAGGTCACTTCTAATCCTAATGTGCATGAATTGAAACTACTTAATTGCAAGAATTGAAAACTGCTTCTAAGACCTGAAATTGAAATCTAACTACAGTTGCAAGAAAGGAAATTGCAGAAATGGAAATCTTGCTGAATTGAAACCTAGATTACACTTGCAGAATTGAAACGACTAAATTGAAATGATGCTTGAAAAGGAAACACTCATGCTAAAAAAAACTATCAGTGTCCTACTATAGAAGGTTGTCAGGCTTCTACTGTAGTGGCTGACAATAAAATAAAGTTGCTGAAAACTTGGTAACTTTGCTAAAATAGGTAAAATAGGGGAAAACAGAATAACTACAAATTTATGCTATTCATCAAATTGCAAGAATAGGAAAATAGGTAAACTACAAGTTTATGCTACTTGTCAGCTGACACACACACATGCTGCATAAAATCACAATTGAAAACATGAAATCATTACATTCACTCAAAACAGAGGTTAGTACATTCAATCAACAAGAAATGAGAATTGACAAGCATTCTGCTAAAACTGTTGCAACAAAGTTATCAGAAAAACCTATCATCAATTAGCCCTCCTTCTAGGCCTAAAAGTGGCCCTTGCTTTCTGATCTAGAAGAAGGTAAGGAAGTATTTCTAGCTACTTAAAACTCACACTCACTCATGAAAAAAATATGACCAAAATGTATGCACTTTATTGACTATCAAAACATGTTACAATGCTATAGGAAAAATCCTACTATTGGCTATAAACCTATTATAAATTCCTATCTGCATCTATTTTTCCTATTAGCTACTAACTCAACCAATGAGGGAGCTTAGTTATTTATACTATTTATCACAATATGCCTCATGCTCAATATCAATTGCATTTCTATTTATTAGTGATTTGTTATCAACTCTAAAACTGACTTAGTCTAAATCAGGATAAAAATTGCTGCAGTGAACGCTCATTGATCCTTTGATGCATCCACAATGATGGGAATGAGGTAGAAAAGGTTGGAAAAAGTCTATTACACCTGTCCTCATCTCAAAATACCTTTTCTCGATCGAATTGGGTGCAATTCTCCTCGTTTGGGCTAAAACTGACTTTTTCCCTTTCATTCCAAAGCTTCTTCGGAATATCCGATAGTGAAATATACTTTACGCTCAATTGCAATCAAAATGGATGATAAAGTCGGTTCTAACGTGGATAGGACATCTACCCTATCTCTCATAAGTTGGTTCCAATCAGTTTTGCATGCTCATGCTGACAAATTCCAGGCCATGTTATTTATTGATAGGTGGCTAGAATTTGTATGGCTGTCATTCTACATTTTCCAGTTTCTATACAGTTTTAGGAATTTGGCACCAATTTGCATTTCAAACCATTTGGAAGGTGGGAAAATTATTCAAACATCATTATGAAGTGATAAACATCAGCACACATCATACTGCTAATTGAATTATGCATTTTATTCACTAAATAATCATACTAAAATAGTGCAAAAATGCAAAAAATAGTCAAAACAGAGTAATATGCTCCTATACAGTTTAATCATGCAAACATTAATATATAATGCATTAAAACCATCTAATTAGCATAAAATAACATCACATAAGGTTTATATGGCAGTTTTTAATAACCCAAAATATGTCATGAATGAGGTAATTCCTGGCCTCATCATGATCCTTGAGTTTATTCTCAACATTATAATTGTCATCAAATTCTTCTACCATATTGTTGGAAGATGTCTTTATAGTATCTACTCTTGTCAAACTATCAATCTGTGATTCCTCAAGAGTCCTTTTAAGCCATATTGGTTCTTCTCTTCTACTCACATTTTTCATATTGTTATTATCTTTTGAATCAAGTATATCTCTAAGCCATGTTGATTCCTTGAATCCTCTATACTTAATAAGTTCTTCCATTCTTATTCTAAAGTAATCTTCCTTGTAACTTGCTAGTCTTAAAGGTGAAAGACAACTTTGATGAAATTTTTAAATCTCTAAACCTTTGAGGTTGACTACCTTATGTCTCCCTAGTTTTGAATATATTGTCTTTCTTGATAAAATATTTTCAACTTCTAAATCTTGAGTTGAAATTTGAGTATATGAGCAAATACTATTTTCAATTCTTCAAGTTTTGTAGTATACCTTGAACTTCCTAATGTTTGGATAATGATCAAACAATAGTTTTGACAAGGGTTTCAATTTCTCAAAACTTCTAGGTTGAATTCCTTTTATCTCCCAAATTTCAATAATATAATTTCTTCAATTCTAAATTTCTCAATCCTATGTTGATGTTGAGAATCCTTATAAATCTAAATTTAGAAATTTAGAAATTATATAAAAATATATTTGCAAGTTTTGTATTCCTAATTTGATGTAGGAAACCTTATTTCTCCAAACTTATCAAATTTCATATATTTCAAATTGATTTGTAAACTCAAATAATAAAATTACAAAACTTCAAATTAATTCCTTCAATTCTTTAAATCAATTTTCAAATCTTCAAATAACTTTTCTAAATAGCAATAATAAAACTTCTAGGGTTTCAAATATTACTTCAATATCTTATTTCTCCAATAATCAAGTAGATAGAATAATTTTACTTTAACCTTAGAAAATAATAATTTCACCCAACCTTATAACTCCTATCTTGGGCATATAATCAATTTCAAAATAAAGTAAATTACCTCCAATATTGAGATGCAAATTATCTTGGTAAAAAATGTTTGAACTTCTCTGAATGGTGCTCATTCTCTACTTAATGTATGGAGCTCTTACTCCTTTTTGTCGTACTTTGGTTTGTTTCGAAAATTGGCTCTCTCCTCTTTGACTAGTCAACTATCCTCCCAATCTTTTCAAGATGCTCAAATCAAATTCAAATGCATTCTCTATGTTGTATTCAAAATTATTGTTGGCCCATGTATTAATATGCACTCCTAGACGTTCCACCTTCCTCCAATGGCAATCAATATTTTGAATTTCAAGTGAAAAATGACATCAAATATCTTTTTTGCACTTCAATAGTCATGTATGCACTTAATGACTCATTCAAAAACTGATTCTTCTTTCTCTAATGGCTTATGGAATTCCTCTTTCCACGTACCAATTTGTATGAACAGTCTTGTAATGTTCAACCAATATTATGAATGTTGATTATAATGCTTTCTACTCATTGTAACATTCTATCCTTCTTTGGTTGTGTTCTTCCTCTCTCAAAAATTGACCGCTTGTGTAATATCTTTTACTTTACCAAGCAAGCAATGCAACATTGTCTCCTCTACATTGAACGTTATAGACGCTAACTCTTTGCTTCTCCTTATGGCAGTTGTAAAACCTAAACATTTGATTTTCTTCCTATATCTTTTTGATGTCTGAATGGTGTCTCTTCTATTGCTCACATTTCAAAACTTGCAAGTGATGATTTTGCTTCTCTTATGGTGACTCTCTACTCTCTGGCGGTTCTTACTCCTCCTCCTAGGCTTGGTGGTTTTTCTACTTCTTTGGTGGCTTCTTTTTACCACTTTTTTCTTCAACCTTTGTATATTATTTTGGTGTATTTAAGTACCTTTATCCTTATCTAAACTTGAACTTTGTTCAACCTCAAAATGCTTCTATAATATTTCTTTGTTTTGAATTTCAAAATATAACATTCACTATGTTATAAATATTTCTCCTTAATACTCCTTTCAAACAATATTTTAACTCAACTTTATGTTGTTGTATTTTTGTAGGTTTGAAGATGATAACAATGTCTCCTACCTTAGCTTGGAGATGCTCAACCTTGACTTTATATTTGACCACTTTAAAGCTTGAAAATGTAGCTAATAAAATAGTTTCTTTATGCTTTACAAAAATACTTTTATATCTACCTTTTTCTTGTCAAGTTTTTTCTCTAAATGGTAGAATTTGTAGCTCCTTTGTTCTTTGAAATTGCTAACCAATAACCTGCACTAATGCTATATAGAAGTCTTCCAATTTATAGCTTTCAATGCTGCCCAAAAATCAGCTTTCTCATTGTCCAAATATCTTGAAAAAATGCATCTCTAGTCTTATGCAAAAATACTGTCAAAATATTTTCAAAGTTTGAAGCTACTAATGGTGCCCAATATGCTGCCTTCTAGTCTTTAAATTACTTCCTAGAAATCTGATTTTGTTTCCTTATATTGCTGTCCAAGAATATCCTTTACTTTTTCCATTACTCTTTCCAAAAATATTGCCAATGTCTCTAAAATATGCAGCTCTAACTGCTGCTCCAAATTCTTGTATTTTTGGTTACCAAGGATTCTATAATTTGCAACTTCAATTGTTGCCAAAAAATTCTTCACTTTTCTATCCAAAGCTCTCTCAAATACTGCTCCAAAATTTTGACTTCTTCTACTCTATCTTGCTGTCCTAAAATAGTCTCTAACTCCTCCAATCCACTGCCTTAATTTATTGTCAAGCCTTCCTTCAATTGGTTGTTCAAGGGCACTTCAAAATCTGCCCAAATATTTTCCAATTTGCAGCTCTATGTCACCTTCAACTTGTTGTCCTGTGACTCTTGATTTTTTGCTGCAAAAAATCAACAATCTTTTCCTTCACAAATAAACCTTCAAATCCTTCATGGTTGTCTTCAAAACTTTCAAATATAGTGGTCTCTTCTATCTTCTTTCTCCTCCAATTTCTTGTCAAATTCTGAATTTAAATTTTTCCTATTTGTTGGCCTCTTCCTCAAGAATATGAATGTCTTGAGGTCTTCAAAAATATTCTCCAAAATTTAGCAAAATTCTTGCCAAATCCTTCTATATTTTGGGATTTTTTTCGGATGGTGACAATTTCCCCAAATTATTATTTTTAATAGCTTCTCCTACTTGTAATCTTCTACCTTGATCTTTCTTCAAATCTTCTCCAATGGCCACTTCTTCAACTTCTTCAATAGGGTTTTCTCTAGACTTATTATTTATCTTTATAAATTCACTTAAGACCTCTTCTTGGGTCTTCAAATTATGTAGCTCCTCAATTCTTCTTCTCAAAACTTTAATTATACCTTTCCTTGGTCTCTCCAATATTCCAACTATGGAAATTCTGGAATGATATCTCTTTTTTGGATCTCCAAATTTTGCTACTTCTCAAATTTGTAATAGGAAATTTTCTTAGTCCTCCTCTATCTTCAATATTCAATCTTCTTGGGTCTTCAAATTATGTAGCTCCTCAATTATTCTTCTCAAAACTTTAATTAGACCTTTCCTTGGTCTCTCCAATCTTCCAACTATGGAAATTCTGCAATGATATCTCTTTTTTGGATCTCCAAATTTTGCTACTTCTCAAATTTGTACTAGGAAATTTTCTTAGTCCTCCTCTATCTTCAATATTCAATCTTATTGGGTCTTCAAATTATGTAGCTCCTCAATTCTTCTTCTCAAAACTTTAAGTAGACCTTTCCTTGGTCTCTCCAATCTTCCAACTATGGAAATTCTGCAATGATATCTCTTTTTTGGATCTCCAAATTTTGCTACTTATCAAATTTGTAATAGAAAATTTTCTTAGTTCTCCTCTATCTTCAATCTTCAATATTCTATCTTCCAAATCTATAAGTTCTTCAATGGGACCTTTTTCTCTTAGGCCTCCAAATTCTTCAATGTTCAACTTGTTGCTGCAAGTACTAGATCAATTCTAAAGAAGATATTCTTCCTATCTATTGTAGAAATATTCTCAACTTTATTTGAATAAACTCTTCTTTGCAACAAAGTATTAGAAGATGATAATTTAAATATTTAATTCTGAAAATAATAATCTTCACTAGTTAATCTTCTAAACTAGTGGAATCTATGTTAAGTCCTAGTCTTCACAAGTTTTTCTGCAACTCTCTAGAAAGACTCTAGCCAAATAGCAATATTCAAAAATCTTGTAATGGAGATATTTCTACCTCCTATCAAATTCTCTTGTGGCTTTGATTCCATTGTTAGATTTTGAAGCTTAATACTCAATGAAACTACCATAAGAATTAATTATAGGAATATAATAAAATGCAATATAAAGCAATATCAAATGTAACAAAAATAACAATCAATTTAGTATATGAATATGAATGAAATTCACACACTAAATGAGAAAATGTGTTCAACTCTTTATTGCATTATAATCAATTACAAAATCTCTCTAAAGAGAGTACAATGATCTCAATAGTACAATAGCTTTATAATCAATGTAAGTGTCATATAACTCAAAACTACAACACACACACACATATATATATAGCCTTTCTACAATGACTCTTGGATGACTATGACTCTTCCATACCTTGTGATTCTTTGCTATCTTTTGCATGCATATGTAGCTCTCTTTAATGTACACTTGTAACTTGAATCTTCACATAAATCTTCCTAATATATGAACACATGTACACATGGACTAATGTGCACATTTACATTATTGAATACTTTGTACATTTTGATAACTCTTTTGTATTTATTATACTCATAAAGTAAATACTCACACTCTAATATAAGACACACTTCTAGTCTAAAGATGTACCCATGGTGGTACATTAGCATGTACCAAATAATGTAATATATTCCAACAATTTCTTCATCCTTTTTTATTAACATTTCTATTACTTATTATTTATCCTTATTTCAATTGGCTGGGTAGACCTTGTTTGTCTTGCTCTAACTATTGTCTCATCTAGTCTAGTTGTTGTACCTACTATTATTTTTGTTGGCCCTAATAAATCTATTATTTGAGATCTTTATTTTTCTTAAAGTGTCAACTCCATATAGGCAAATTTTTCATCTCTACTATGGGCCTCTGCCTTCTTATTTTCCAATGCTACATCCAATTCTTGATTCTACCTTTTGTGTCTATACTTCCTTAATGAATTGCATATAGTTCAAGGATATTGCTAAGTTTACTTGATTTATGAATTATACAAACCCCAAAGGTCTTAGCCGGTGCAAATCTAGCAAATTCAGCTTAGTTGTATAGTCAAATATTGTTATAGCTAGTCTGATCATACCCAGTTGATATGCCTCTACTATTAGCATATGTTTTCTACCTTCAACAAATTATGTTCTTAGAAAGGCAAGCACTATTGAGCATGCAAATTATCCTACAATAAACTTGTTGATATGTTCTATTAATTTGCATAGTTTCTCTTCTATTATGTCTACATTTGCTATCCCTGGCAAAAAATATCTGTTGTATACAAAAATGGGCCATAGATTATGATATCTCAGCTTGAATAGCTAACCTTATTACTGTTTACCTTTTACTTACTATGGGGATTCATTTGTATTTGTTGAATATATTGGGACATCTATTTATGTTATGAATAAAAAACTAAATGAAAAAAGGTAGAGACTGTGGACCACATGTATGGTGTGATGATTTACATGGTTTGAGATGAGGTGGAGATGGTAGATGTTGGAGAAGTGATAATTAGTGGACCAGTGGATGGAATAGATGGAGGAGTGGAGATAAATGAAATGTCATAAAATTGTTACCTATGAGGATGCCACTCCTATTTGACAAAATCAAATAAGGTTCTCTTCCCTCATTCAAGACGTGTGCAAAATTGAAATCCAAAAGTTGTTAGATGTCAACTTCATAAGACCTATTGACTATTGGGTTGGGTATTTAACATTGTGTCTATAAAAATAAATAAAAAATTGTTATCCAGATTTGCTATGATTTTTGAAACATCAACCTAGATTGTTCTAAGGATTATTTTGGTTTACCCTCTATTCATGCCATTGTCGATTTTACCACAAAGTATGAAATATCCATTATGGATGGTTATTCAGAGTATAACCAAATCTAAATTACCCCTAATGAAAAGGATTGAAAATCCAACTAAGTGTTCTATTATTTACAATTCAATATATAGGCACTAATGGCCCAAAATACATAACCAACCCATGAAATCATGGATTTGATCCAATATGCTTAACCAAAAGCTACAAAGGTGCAAAGGAGAATGCACGTAAACTTCTAAGTTAAGAGAAAGGAATATTGCTAACTAGAAGATCCATTTTAGCTATCTTGAAGTACACACTTCCTACTTTGAGTTCACACTTACTAACTAACACTCTAAATGACAACTAGAAGATAACTAGTGCCCACAAGTGCATGTGAGAAGGAGACTCACTTACAATATTAATTTGCTAGAAATAAACTATGCAAACCTAGCTAGGAACTACTAGAGGGGTCATATGAAAGATCTAACATCAATCCTCATCATGCCTCCCCACAATAGAAGCATTGGACTCCAATGCTTTCAGAAGAATAGGAAAGTCACGGGACATCTGATGAAAAGAAATCCAACGAGCCTGATGCGGCAGTTGTCCTCGTCGAGCCACAAGATATGAGGTGGTAGACCACTGGCGAGTCTGTCGAGTCTTCGTGTCATAGATCTGATCTGCATCCAATGGTAACTGAGCTTCAGGAACCACGTCCACAGGATGACTGATAGCTGGTGCAGTCTCCAATGTAGAGTCAAAGTACAACTTCAAGAGATCTACATTGACGACGTCATGAATTCCCAAGTGTGCGGGAAGATCAAGGCGGAAAGCATTCTCGGACACCTGCTGAAGAATAGTATAAGGCCCATAGCGAATTGGTTTGATTTTGCTATGAGTCTTATCAGTGAAACGCCGCTTGTCAAGATGCAACCAAACTTTATCACCAACCTTGAAATGGATGAGGAATTCGATGTCGATCCATGGCCTTTTTTTTCTGCTGTTGTGTCTTTTGCAAAATCTCAACCACCTTTGATTGAAGATTGTGCAAGTGTTGAACAAATGAGTGTGCCTTGTCTTGCTCCTTCTGAAGATGTGAAGTGACGGGAGAAGGCAAAGACAAAGGTAACTCATAAGGTGCCAAGGGCTGAAATCCCATACAAACTTCAAAGGGTGAATGACCTGTAGAAGAATGTAGGGCCCTATTATAGGCATGTTCAATATGCGTGAGACTCAAGTCCCACTTTGTTGGTGAAGCGTGATGATAGATTCGCAAACTTTGCACAAGTGTACGGTTTACCACTTCAGTCTGCCCATCGGACTGCGGATGATAGGCGGTAGAAAAGTTAAGGGAAACTCCCAAAATCTTCCACAAAGAATGCCAAAAGTGACCCACAAAGCGTGAATCACGATCCGAGATAATGTTGGTAGGTAGACCAAAGGAACGCCAAATGTTGTCAAAGAAAAATTGAGCTAATTCTTCTACGAAACTTGTCTTGCGGCATGGAATAAACTTAGCCATTTTGCTGAATCTGTCAACCACCACGAACACACAATCATGTTGGCGCACTTGTCATAGGAAAACCACTAACCAAATCCATGGAAATGCTTTCCCAAGGACGGGAAGGAATGGGCAAAGGCATGCCTAAGCCAAACTTCCTATTAGCTGGTTTTGAGCGACAACAAACCGCACACTGTTTGAGAAATCTCAACACATCCCTCTGCATTTTAGGCCAATAGAAAAATCGTTGCAAATGATGAAGTGTTTTATGCTTCCCAAAGTGACCACCATAAAGTGTAGAATGAGCTTCCTTAAGAAGTGACACTCTAGGCTCACAAGGAACACAAACCTTGTCCAATTTGTAAAGAAGTCCTTCTTTGATGTAGAAATCTTGGAAAGGACGCAAATTGGAAGAAGAAGGCTTACTCACTTGCTCAAATATTTTTCCAAAATCAGGATCCTGAGAATACTGATTAGGCCAAGTCTGAAATCCCAAGTGCGAAGTGGACATAACTGTTAAGGCAAGAGCGGTTGGAGGCCTACTCAAACAATCAGCAACAGTATTACTCTTCCCCTTTTTGTACTTGATCACCAAGTGAAATTGTTGGAGGTAAGAGGCCCACTTCATATGTCTTGATTCTTCAATTTTACTTTGAGATTGTAAAAACTTGAGAGGCATATGATCGGTGTGTACTACTTGTATCTTTTCCCAAAAGATAGTGTCTCCAATACTTAATAGCTTGAACTAAAGCATACAACTCCTTGTCATATGTAGAATAGTTCAACTTAGCGGCGAGAAAAAGTTTCCGAATGATAAGCAACTGGATGACCATTCTGTTTGAGCACAGCTCCTAAGGCAACTTTAGAGGCATCTGTTTCAATCTCAAAAGGTTGAGAGAGGTCAGGTAAAGTTAACACGGGTGTTGTACAAAGTTTCTTTTTGAGTTTCTCAAAGGCAACTTCTTGGCTTTTCTCCCAATGAAATGGAGTTTTGGACTTAGTGAGATAATGCAATGGAGTTGCAAGGGTGGAATATTGAGGAATGAACTTGCGATAAAAATTCGCAAGTCCTAGGAAACTCCTTAACTCGGTGAGAGTTGTAGGAGGGGACCACTTAAGTAAAACATCAACTTTTATGGGATCTACCTGAATTCCACTCTCACTAATCACATAGCCAAGGTAAGAAACTGAAGTATTGCCAAAAGAACACTTGGAAGAATTGGCATATAATTGATTCTTCGCAAGAAGATCAAGGGTTTGCTGGATATGCCTAAGGTGTTCCTCCCAAGTTTTTGAGAAAATCAATATATCATCAAGATATATTATGACAAATTTGTCAAGGACTTCACGAAATACATCATTCATCAACCTCATGAAGGTTGCGGGAGCATTAGTAAGACCGAAGGGCATGACCAACCATTCAAAGAGGCCCATCTTCGTCTTGAAAGTTGTCTTCCATGTATCCTCGGCTTGGATACGCACTTGATGATATCCACTTTTGAGATCTATTTTTGAAAAGAACTTAGCTCCTTGAGGCTGATCTAATAAATCATCAATGCGGGGTAAGGGATATCTATTCTTCACAAAAATTCTGTTCAAAGCACGAAAATCAATGCATAATCTCCAAGTGCCATCTTTTTTAAGAACTAACAAAATAGGTGAGGCACAAGCAGTACTTTCCTTAATGAAACCCTTAGACAACAAATCTTCTATTTGCCTTTTTATTTCTTCATTTTGCAAAATAGATTGTCTATACATGGGAGCATTAGGAAGAGAAGAACCAGGAATTATTTCAATGTTGTGATTAATTGTGCGAATTGGAGGAAGAGACTTTGGCTCTTGAAATATGTGTGAATAACTTTGCAATATTTTATCCATTGAAGAGTGTTGCTTTGTAATGGATGTAGATGTAGAAGTGTTTTGAGAGCGAATGAAAATTAGAGCAACATCACCACCTTTCTTAATTACTCTTTTCGTTTGCTTGGAACTTAGAATGATATTAGGAGTGTTGGTGCTTTTAATGAGAAAGACCTTACCATATTTTTGAAGTGTGTAGGTTCTTTTGAAAGCATCATAAACAGCTCTCCTATCATACTTGAAAAGGTTGTCCAAGCAAAATCCCACAACAATCCATAGGAGTCACATCACAAGTGACTTGATCTATGAAATGTGGGCCAAGTGCAAATTTTAAAGTGCAAGTGTGGGTGATTTCTGAGCCTCTTCCACTATCCTTCCAACCCAAAGAATAAGGTTGAGGATGAGGCTCCATAGGTAACTTCAAACGCTCGACAATGGACCTCGCAATTAGATTTTTCTGCGAGCCATTATCCACTATACAATCGGTTGCAAAATTATGAAGCAAGTGGGCTCGAGTGATGAACAAAGCATCACGAGCCCCTTCGAAGAACTTACATTTACTAAGGTAACTTCATTAAGCTTACCTCGTAATTCCGTATATACTCTACTCTCTCCTATAGACTCAAGGGGACCCTTGGAAGCATCCTCCTCTTGAGTAGTAATTACTAAACTCTTCTTTTTGAGCTTAAAGCAATCAGCTTTCTCATGCCCTTTCTTCTTACAATAATTGCAGAATTTCTTAGAAGAAGAAGAAGAAGATTTAGAAGAAGAAGAAGGGAGTAGAAGCGGAAGGGGAAGGAGAAGAAGGAGATGGAGAAGACACATTCTTCTTTTGAGCAAAATTCTTCTTTTGTGAGAAAGAATTATTCCCTTTTGATGAGTTTGCAACCACTTGAGTAACAGGTGTGCGGAATGCCTGCGATTGCGCCTTAAACTTGTCCTCCGCAAGCTGCGCCTGGTTGAAAACTTGATCCAACGTTTCCATAGAAACAAACATTAGTTCCCTGTACAAATGCTCCAACAAGCCACTTTGAAATTTGAGAATCAAACCTGGAACATCATCCTCCACATTCACAAGTATTCTGAACCTGTTAAACTGGAAAATATATTCTTGTACAGACATATTAGTACCTTGTCGAAAACGAAACCATTTAATAACCAATTCCCTAGAATAATTTGAAGGATAGAAATTGGTCTTAAGACATTGAACAAGCTCATCCCATGTAGTGAGTACATCGTGTCCTCGTTTTCGTTCAACAAGTACTTTGGCTAAGCCAGAAAGTTTTAGCTTAGCATAAGGCACTATATCATCTTACGAAAGTTGAGAGAAAGAAAACCAAGAACTCATGTCAAGAATCCAACTATTCAAGACATCAGGGTTCCTGGATCCATCATACAATGGAACTTCACAACGAACTCTCAGACGAGAATCATGAGCAGAAGTTGAAGCATTATGCAAAGAAATGTCATTTACCTTCATGGCAAGATTGCCAAGGACTTCTGCCATGGTAGTGTCATTAGCCTTATCTCGCAAAGTGTTTACAACATGGGCCAATTCCGCCACTTGGGCAGCCAAGTCGAAGCCATGTGTTCCGGGTATAAGCCAGGAGTAAAAATGAGAAAGCACTAATCAAGGAAAGAAAATGGAACTTTTTCCTTGTTACAATGGAGTGCTTCTAAATTTGAAAATTTTTACTCCTAAGGCTGAAAATTTTGAAATTTTAAACTACCATAAGGTGCAATTTAACATTTATTAATTTAAAAATAACTTAATTAAAAATTAAATTTCAATTAATCCAAGATTAATGAATTTAATCAAGTTATTAAAAATTAAATTAATAAAAACTAAATTTAACATGCAACCTTAAATAGTAAAAATTAAATAAATAATTACAATAAGTTACCCTTCCAAATTCTGCATGAAATTCTGCTACCACTGTGGCACACTTCCCGAGGCAAAACTCCTGTTCACGCTTCCCGAGCAGATAATCCAACAGCAAAATCCAGTTAAGTGCAGAAAATTTTAGTGGTAAAATCATGCAAAATTTCTAATTTTAATGGCACCAAATTCTGTGCACTTTATTTTTGTGCACCTTTGCCATGCACAAACTCCTGTGCAAATAAAAATTTTCTGCATAAAAAATTAAAAAAAAATTCGGGCTCCAAGCTCGCAGCTGCCCCTGGCCAAGCTGCGGCTGACCCTAGGCACTGCCGACCGCAGGCCCGACAGGCTGTGAAATCAGGACACGTGTCTGGTCGAGAAGCTCGAGGACAATTGTGTTAAGACAAATTGGAGGCGATGTGCTTCGCTGCCGGCGAACATCGTCTTGTCGGTGGCAATCTTCGACGACAACAGTCGGCGACGCCGCGATCTTCTACGGACGATGATTGCGTCTCGAGTCGCGGCCTAGCAAGCCAGTGGAATGTCGTATGAGGTCGAATGCGGCCGAACTCTTTGCAAGGTTTTTTAAAAAATATATATTTTTTTTTTTTACAAATGCAACAGCAAGAATTAATATATTAAAATAATATATTAACTTACAATAAAAGCTTTTCTAACAAGAATTTAAAAAAAATTTAAAAAATTAACCAGGGGGGTTAATTTCAAAACTTGAAAAGCTTAACTTGCAAAAATGTGAGCAACCAGCTCCCACCAGTAGCTCTCCTTTCAAGATCCGGTCGACACACGACCAGCGTTTGAAAGGCACCCAGATCTAAGTCGACACACGACCTAGCTTTGATGACCTCCTGGAGCTCTTCAGTACTCGAAAATGGGGGGGCAGCGGGGGTCAAATGGCTCCCTAATCCTAATTGGACCGTAGCTACGATCCAATCCCTTCCATGGATCGAGTATACGAAGAACTGTGGGGCAAACTTTTCCTATACCTCTTGAGCATAAGCAAAAAGTTGGAACGAGGGGTTTGTCGGCGAAGGAACTTCCTTCTCCGAATGGTTTTCAAGCTCCCTTTGGGCTTAAACCGAGTCCTCAATGAGAAAATATTTCTCATAATAAAACTATCTCCTATCCTCTCACCTCACAAGCCCTAGTGCAAACATGAACTAGGCTATGATACCAATGAAAAGGATTGAAAATCCAACTAAGTGTTCTATTATTTACAATTCAATATATAGGCACTAATGGCCCAAAATACATAACCAACCCATGAAATCATGGATTTGATCCAATATGCTTAACCAAAAGCTACAAAGGTGCAAAGGAGAATGCACGTAAACTTCTAAGTTAAGAGAAAGGAATATTGCTAACTAGAAGATCCATTTTAGCTATCTTGAAGTACACACTTCCTACTTTGAGTTCACACTTACTAACTAACACTCTAAATGACAACTAGAAGACAACTAGTGCCCACAAGTGCATGTGAGAAGGAGACTCACTTACAATATTAATTTGCTAGAAATAAACTATGCAAACCTAGCTAGGAACTACTAGAGGGGTCATATGAAAGATCTAACATCAATCCTCATCACCTAAGGATCAAACTAAAAAAAATCTTGCTATGCCTTGGGGCACATTCTATTATATTATCATGTCTTTTTGGTTAAAAAATATTGGAACAACTTAAATATAGGTTGTGACAACTTTATGTCATATTTGAGTGATTAAATGTGTTTTTTGTATTACTAGTCATAAGATACTAGGATTTATGGTATCACATAGGGGTATATATATTTACCATGATAATATTAAGGCCATTACCTCTATGCCTCTCCTTTGAAGCATTAAAGATATCAAATTTTCTTGGGGAATCTCAAAGCCATTAGGTGGTATTCCTAAATTAGATTTCAAAGTGTATCTCCTAAACCATTTTCTCAAAAAAAATGTTGAATTCAAATGGAATAAAAGTTATAATAAGACTTTTCTTGAATTAAAGAAATTTCTTTTATGGCCTCCAACTCTTCGCCCATCCAACCTAGATAGTCCATTTATTCTATGCATATAAACTACTTGAGTTTCCTTGGAAGAAGTCCCTTATCAATGAGATGATAACAATAAGAAGTAGTTGTATGTTATATTTTTTAGATAATACTTGACATAGAAACTTGATACACTTCCATGGAGATAGAATTCCAGACCATATAATTTGTATGTGAAAAACTAAAACATTATATGTTATATCTAACAAATTATATAGTCAATTTGTCCCCCTTAGACACCTGCTACAAAAACTTCCATCCCTAGTGACATTAGATATGGAAAATGGATCATTATAATGTAAGAATTTGATCTCCATATTGTCACATAATAAGATGTTAAATCTTAGGTGATTTTTGTTAAATTGGAGGTATCTCTTGACCCTACACAACAACCCTTAAAAGAGGCATTATTTGATGATGACATGATGGTCATATATTTTGCTTCTCATGAATTTGTCATATTTCCTTCCTGTATTGCCTCTAGTATTATTTAGGAGTTTATTTCTTATGACCTTACTAAACAAGAAGTCTCTCTTATAATCTCATGAGGTTGCCAAGAGATGTTACAAAACTAAGGCTAAAGCCAAAGTTGACAAACCTTCTACTTCCCAAGAGTTTGATGTTGACCTTCACTAAGATAATTGGATCCTTCACTTTGATGGAGTGAGTAATGAGTTAGGTATAGTAGTTGGAATTTTTCTCAAGTCTCCCACTATCCTATCCATTCCATGGTATTTTGTTTAAATTTTCTGGTATTACTGATAATATTGTAGAATATAAGGTTTTACTTTTAGGGATCTTGACTTCCCAACATATGAATGTTAAACACTTCAGAGTGTTAGGAGACTTTCAAATTATGGTCCATTAAACGGTGAATATGCTATTTAAGCTTGTTATTTGATCTATTACCATCAAGTGGCTATAAATGATTTTGATTCCTTCCCCATTAGGCATTTTTCAAGCGAAAAAATATTGAGGCTGATTCTCTAGCCACTTCAACAAGTAAATTCATATCGCATGAGAGCATTACTAAAATTGCTTTTTGTGGTAAAAGTTTGTGATGTGTGATTTATATCACTAATAGCCTAGTGTATGTACATACAATTGAGGTTAAAGTTATTGATTACCAAATTTCTCATGATAATCCTTGGTATAATGATATTTTATGCTTTCTCAATAATCAAATCTATCCACATATGATTAACACTAATCAGTATAATCACCCCCATAACAGAGCATTTCAATATGCCATTCTTAGTGTGTTTGTATACTACCATAATCTTGATCGTGTTCTCTTATGATGCCTCACAAAAGTTAAGGAACCCAAAGCTCTCTTTGATGTTTTTAATAGTAATTATGGAAGACATTTTAGTGGTCATTTCACATATAAATTAATAAGAAGGGGTTACTTTTGGACAATAATGAAAATTGATGCTAATAACTATGTCAAATCAAGTGACAAATATCAGTTCCATAAAAATGAAATTTATGCCCTACCTAGGTTGTTTATATAAGTCTCCTTGGCCCTTTTCCACTTGGGGCCTTAACATTGTAGGACCTATTTATCCTATGATCTTATAGGGGTACAATTTTATTATCATAGTCATAGAATATTTTACCAAATGGGTAGAATCTATGCCAATGAAAAACCAGACAACCCTCACTTATCTCTAAATATGTCTTAACCAAATTGTGTGTCACTCTAGTGTTCTATCTACTCTCATTTTATAAAATGATTATTCTTTAAAAAAAATAAAGAAATGCAAGAATAAGTGTCTTAGTTAGGGATTTAGCACTATTTTACCATGCATTACTATCCACAAAGGAATGATCAAGTTTAATCTAGCAATAACATTTTAGTAAGAATTTTAAAAAATATAGTTAAATAATTAAATAAATATTGATAATAAAAGTTATATACTACAATATGGGTATACCACACTAGCATTCAAATATCTACATGAGCAATCATTTTTTAATTGGTCTATGGTGTTGAATTTGTTTTACCACTTGAGATTGAATTGCCTTCTTTGCATGTTTATTTGAAGAATTTGTTGAGTCATGATGAGTACTAATATATTATCATAAAGCTCATCTTATTGAAATTACTACTCTTGATGAGAGGCATCTACATGATCTTAAGCATAATAGAATTTACAAGAGTCATGTTATCAAGCAAAATAATAAGGTCTATCATTATGATTTCAAAGTTGAGGACCTTGTCCTCAAGCTTTATAATGTATATAAAAAGTGTAAGTGCAAGTTTATACAAAAAATGCTTGGTCCATATACTATCAAAGATTTGTTTGGATCTGACATAATAAAATCACAAGACATGGATGAATTTGAGTTGGATAAATCCACCAATTTCATGTATTTCAAATTCTTCTATGCATAGCCCTCTTCCAACCCATTCACATAGTGTTTATGATTTTATTAGTTTTTCTATTGACTTTGGTGTCTTATTTTTCACTTTGTCTACTTTGGCTATCTATTTGTGCATGCTAGTCCTATACATCCTTCAATTTTGGTATATCTTGGTGCATTTTGTGATGTTTACTCTCTCTCGATTGATAATATTAATCATTTTAGCTTTTTAGCCTTCTTTTGCCTAGTTTTGGTCATTTTTTTACTTTGCTTGCTCTTGTTGCATGAGTTGCATTTCATTTTTCTTGTTGCTTAGTTTTTTTGTATTTTTTTATTGACATGTATTGCTACTAATTGCACTTGTCTTTATTTTCTTTCCTTTATGTTGGTGTTGCTCTTGCTAGTAAATGGCACCATGGTGTCTTTGAAGTCTTCCTTATTATTTTATGCCAGTATCCTACTTTAAGTGCCATAAAGCAATCACCTTAGTTCAAATTATACCATATACTATAGGTATATAGTCAAAAAATCACAATAATATTGCTTTGAACTTTTGTGTAATAAACAACATTCAATCTAACAATAAAATAATTATTTTTTGGTGTCTCATTGTAGTGGCAACTATACCTTGTTGAACAAAGTTCTTGGCTAGATACTATAGCATGTGAAACCTTTATAGTATGGGCATGTTAACTTTCCCTTCCATAGGATCTCCCTTCCTAAAGACACACTTTAATGTGTATCTAGACCATTTTTATTCACTTCCTTCTATCTTCACCCATTGTAGTGGCAAACATTCCTTATTGAACAATACACTCAATAGGATACTATAGTGTGTGACCCATTTCACCTGAGGTCTAAGTGAATTTCTCTTACATGGGATATCCTTTCCCTAGGGTGTGTTGCAATGTGTATCTAGCCCATTTTTATTTTCATTTTGTTCCTTATTCCCTTGTCATGGTGGGTGCGCCTTATTAAATAATGCACTCTTCATTAGCAATAGGATGTAAGTTGGCCTAGGGGACATTTATTTGTGTATAATTCATGGTATATGTTGGTTTTCCTTGGGACACCCTACAATAGTGGGTGGACATGATTGACTACCATAGTATTTATCTATGTCTGTCTAGTGGATTATTTTAGGATTAAGGTACATATACTTATGTCTATGCATGGTATAGATTGGATTTTCTTAGCCCATCCCATTGTAGGGATGAGTGTGTTTGTTGGTACTTGTCACTCATCAAATAATAATACAACCTACCTACTGTAGTAGTATGTGTGGAGGGAATATTACCTCATTCATGTCCAATATTAGAGGGAGGTAGTGTATGATGATGCATGCCATTAAATGCCACTCAAATCATATATGCAATTGTAAAATTTAGAAATGACACGTCCTTGAATGCTAAAAAAATCTTAAGTGTCTCATACATAAATTGATATATCATCAAATGCTACATAAATCCTATGTACATATCATAAATAAATTGGTATGTCACTGAATGCTAAAATCATATATATATGCCACGAATGTAATATAGAAGCTAATCATAATGATACATAAATAAATTGTTATAAGAAAAAAATGAATATCATATATATCTCAAACAATAGAGTATATATGGGTACAAAATGATACATGGGGCACAAAGTGCCATTGTTTACAAATATTTTATTGTAAAAATGGTTTTTTGCATAATATTTTGTCAATTTTTACAAGGATATCATTAGGATAATGCTTCTAGGGTTTTTGGATCACTATAGACCCATATGCACACTTTATTTTTTCTCATTTCACACCCAACTTGAATTTTTAGTGCTTTGGCATTTTTATAGGTAAATTCCTTTCAATCCACATGGGGCAAGTAAAATTAATTTCTTTTGGATAATTTTTTAGGGATACATACAAGTAAGTGTTAGGTATGATTCCCTCTACTTTTGCATTTTGGATGTATTTTTTGCATTTTTTTCCATTATTTATTTTTAAAAAATTATATTTTTCATAGACAATAAGAATCAAAAGTTTTTTTTACTCCTAAATAGAGAATTTTTGTTATTGTTGCTTTGACTATCGTATATTTGCTCCTTTTTCCCTTTTTTCCAAGGATTTATGAGTGGCTATCCCTTGAAATATTACCTATGGTTCTTAGGGATGGAAAATATGTATTCATAAAAAGAGAATTAACACTTGATTTTGCAAGTGGTGGAGAACCCCATCCTCTTATATATGGGATAGGGGTGCACCGACTTTGTTATTCCTTGGGTAGGACAACAGTAAGCCATGTTGGCTAGCGGTTTTGGTTCACTTTCTTCACCCAATTACCATTTTTTTGTCAAATATTTGCTTGTTACCTTTTCCAAAATCCTCAAATAAGGATAGAACCATGATTAAGGGACATGTTTACATGTGTCCATCAAAGCATGCATCCTAAAATTCAATGGTGACAAGATCACCACTTTAAGTGATGATAATGGTTGTTAGTTAAATTTTAGATTTTTTGATGTATAGTCATGATTCTAGCATGTTTTTGCACCTAGGGTTCAAAAAATGCATTGTTTGGACCAGTGATTATGATTTTATGGCTGCAAAAAGAGTGAAATTTGATTTTCAACACTAAAAGAAAAAATTATTCATTTCTTCTGCTATAAATACCCATTTCATCTCATCATTTTCTAACCAATATCATACTACTACCATATATTGATTGATGATCATTTATGTTAAAATTTCTCTTAAACTCTCCATCTCTATTGCTTCTATGACCTTTTCTCTCTCTCTCTCTCTCCCTCATCATTGCAAGGATAACCAAAGCCATTAAACATTGGTTTTGCTACCTTCCATGGTGGATGATGGGATGATCTACTAGGATTTGTAGCCAAAGGTCATAAATTATTGCTTGAGAACAATATTCTAAGGCATGTCATCCTATAACTCATAGAGTTTGATCCTATTGATCCAAACTATCCTACTGTAACTCTAATTACATGGCTAGGTTATCAAGCTTGATATTATAGAAGGTATTCCATGTTAGCATTGTTCAAAAAATTAAATTTGGCCATGTCTTATAACTACTTAAGGATGGTTGATGAGAATCATACCTATGTTAATCAAAATAAGAAACTCATCATGGCACTTGAGTAAGAAAATACTAAAGCACATCAAGGAAAATATGAGATAAAGAATCTACAAACTAAATTGAAACTTGTTGTAAAATAATGAGATAAACAAAAGTTGCTAGCTGAGTAGCTAAAATAGGAACAAAAAAAATGGTAGAAAGAGAAAGAAGAGCTTGTCAAGTAGAAATATGATGAGATCTCCCAAATCAAGCAAGTACAGAAAAATAAAGGAGGATATCAAGTCTAAAAATTCCAAAGCCTCAACCATAGATATCATCAATAGTATCTAGGATAAAATCTTAGCTAAAATGAAGCATGCAAAGATATACATGCAACACCTATAGGCATGTGATGCCCTCCTCTCCAAAGTCAAATCATACATGGATAGTAGAGAGACTAAACTAGGACTCAATGCAAACTATATGGTAATCCTAAAGTGGACCTACAAGGTTAGATTAGAATAGCTACAACAATTAGGACTCCTAGCCAAAATGGTGTTTCCATTAGCCATTCAAAAATAAACTCCTTGCCACTTGCCAATCCTCCTATGATGAAATGAATAATTCTACATACAAATTAAAAATTCACATCATCCATATAGTATAGGAAGGACTCCCAAGTCTCCTTTTGGTATAGTATACCATTTTATCTAAGAAATAATACACCAAGCTAGTTGAAGCATACAAGAAGACAATATCTCAAGCAAATAAAGCTTCACTAGTGGATGTAGTATCTAATACCCCAACATTATATCATAATTAGAAAATGCTTTGGGAGTGAAAGCAATTCTTATGTCCCAATAGGCACTACTATAGGAGTACAATTATTTAGTAGCAACACTATCTCAACTAAAAAGCATAAAAACTCTTTCAAATGTAGAGTGGTCAACATTATAAATTTTTTAGCCAAGTAGGATCTTGGTATGTTGTCATAATTTTAGATCACCTTTCTTGACTCTATAGCCCAAGTATCAAGGCTATCTAGGATTCTTCTCTAACCAAGCTTGGCATCCCTACAAGTTTCCTTAAATGTAGTACATAGTATCTATCTTTAACACATCATCAAACATGGAAAGCAGGATACCCTAAGATGAACAAGGAGGAGTTGATAATTTTGGTAATTTTGAGGCAATATTGTAGCAATATATAGCTAAGTATTGAAGCTAGTGATTCATAAAACTATAACTCTTTGACCTCTTTGAATTTTCAATGAATTGGTGATACAAGTAGCCTACCCAAGTGAATTTGGATTGATAATGATGTTTTTATCCTCTTGTAATTCATATATATAAAGTATTTTAACCCAAAGTGAATAGGATGAAATTATTACTAAGAGCCCAATGCTGATTACAAATGATTTTTTAGCTATTTGAAGAAAGGCTAGATCTATGCTCTTTGAATGTAATATTTCATCATTTGATTAATAGAAAATTATACTTACCCTTTATACAAGACTATTTATTAATTGGTTAGACCTCTCTTTGTATGCATGTGTGAGAGGTGATGGCCTATATTTTCTTGTTAGTCCTTTTCCACTTTGAGCTTATTCTAAGGATTTATTCAGACTACTATTATTCAAACTTCTTAATCTAGTCTTCTTTATCATACACTATCCTTGTTATAGTCATCGAATGTATTTACTTTTCATGAATTTATTTTTAATCTCTCATGTTGTTATCTTGAATGTTTACTTTATGCATTTAGTTTCCTATATTATCATAGGATTAGATCAAATTAGCATATGGTAGTGGGGAGTTAGTATGAATCTAGGGGTCAAGAAGATTAACAACCCCCTTTCATAAAATATCAAACATGAAATATTGGTATGTGCATGATCTAGCTATCAACCCACTCTACACATCAACAATTATATAATATCTAGGTCCAAAAGGCCTATGATTATAGGTTTGATTAACACTATTGGAGGTATTTTATTATTATTCATTTGAAGGATCCAAATAAGGCTTTTGAATTTAGCATCTTGTTGGTGTTAGAGTGGTTTAAAAATTATGTTCAACTAGTCCTATTAGGGATTATAATAGTTTTAGGTGATAAGACAAACACCAAAGTCTATGAGGATCACATTGTGCTCCTGCTTGTAGTAGAGAACTATCCTAGGCACTCTCAAATTATACTATGCTAGGTATATAGCTCACCGAATGAACTAGCAATTGAAGGAATTTGAAGAAGAAAAGAATTTCACTTATTATTCTTACCTAGTATGGCTAATAATATACCTAAATAAAGAGTGGTTTTCCTCATTGCATCTAAACTATATTGGGTTAGATAGTAAGCCACTTCAAATATTGGTCTATATATTTTCTTACCACTTATATGATGTAGTCTATCATCCCATAAGGGATAAGCTCAAGGGAAGGATGCGTATGTTATTCAAGGAGTCTTAAAACCTAATAAAGTTTGAGAAGTGGCTAAATAGAGACTTTTATTTGGGAAAGTCTTGGTCATCCATTTAATTTTTTGGCTTCTTAGTCATACCTTTTGAATTTCCTATACACATCCCAACTACTTGTTCAACCTAGAGTATGAAAAAAACTAGACTAATTAGACCTAAAGTACATTAAAGGATATAATAAGGCCATGGTCTACACTCTAAAATAATAGATAATGAAGATAACCCCAAATTTGTGAGAGTTCCACCAGATAATTAAAAATAAACTTAGAAATATGGGACTTGACTAGCTGAGTGACACCTAGTCCTATGACCTTGAGGGAAAATTTGGATGGTAACTGAGGCAAAGAGTTTACACATGTTTTGTGTATGAAAGAGGTATAGGATAAAAAAAATCCTTTAGAATAGGTAGCCCCAAGCCACTCTTGGGATCATGCAATGATATGCGCATGAAATACAACAATGGTATTCTCATCCCCAAAGAGGTTTGCCTTATATGCTAAGACCAAATTCAAATATAACTTTGATCTTCATTTCCAGATGAAACATTAGGCAACAAGGGATTGGAAAACTTAAGATACACTCAAAGTAATATCCTCATATAGCAAAGACTGAGGTATGAAACTAGAACTACAAAAATGTTAGTGCATTGTGATCCCTTCAATGAGCAATTTATTAATAATTTATGATAGGAAACATGAGAGAGGATCAAAGAGATAAATAATTGTAGAGGGGTACTTGGAAAAAATTCCATCTAGTCCACTTCCTATCACTACTAAAGAAATTATGATATTTGTACTTCCAAAAATACTGACAATGGTGAGCACTATAATATAGGAGATAACAAGGTAAAGGCATGCAAGATACGAAGGATACCCACATACGTTTTGGGAAGCTCATAGTGCAAGGATATATAGAATAGTAAGTAGACCCCTAGCCTACCAAAGGATAAGGCCTACCTCCACTTGAGGAAAGAAAAAATGCTTAGGAAGGACCTCATACAAGTTGGTAGCAACCAAGGTCTAAATCACAACCATTACGCCTTCCATCCCTCCTCTTTCCCTTTATTTTTTCTCTTGCTTCTATGTCCCTTTTTATTTATTATATTTCTACTTATTTGATTCCCTTACTTTATTATTTCACACATCCCTCATAATTAATAAGTATGGTCATAGGTTCTATTGGGGTAACTCCACCTCCCACCATAGCCCATGTGATGTAGGAACTCAATGTGAAGCTAATTTTCTTATTGGTGCAATGCAATATATAGGAAGTAAAATAGAATATTACGTGGTTAAGTGGTTGTAACAAGTTTTCAAACATGGCCAACCACTTAACTAACAGATAACCATCTGCTAAAAAAGGATGACAACTAATTGCTAGAAGACAAGACATATCCAAATAGTTAACTAAAAATCCAACAACATAATAACCTATTTCTAACATGGCCATACTATGCCTCACGTGAATACAAATTGCAATAATAAATTAGGCTTAAATGGATAACCCTAAGTATACCCAACACTCCTCCCAACCATAGAATCATGGGACCCCATTGCTCTCTAAAAATATGGAAATTCATGGGTCATCTCATGGTGAGGAATCCAATGAGCCATGTGTGGAAAGTGATCGCGATGGGTGAAAAGGTAAGAAGTGGAAGAACCCTATCTAGTGTGATGAGTCTTCATCTCAAAAAATCTATCTAAAATGAGAAAAAGCTGATGATCAGGTGCCACTGCTACTATAGGGCTAAAAATAGGATCAGGTACCAAAAGAGGATCCTAAAATGGTGTCTCTAGAAAGCGATGCTTATCCAAAGGAAGCCAATATATGTCTCCAACCTATTATGAGTGAGGACTATGATTATTGCACACCATGCTCTATTTTTTTTGTGGAGTCTCCTACAAGTCCCGTGTTATATTGCACTGAAGGCTCTGTTAATTCTCAATGAAGTATTCTTAGCTTGCTCCTCCATGTGTGAAATGGTGGGAGGTGGCAAAGCCAAAGGTAACTTTTGTGGAGCAAGTAGTTGTGTATCCAAAGGTGTACCCAAAATGATGCCAGTAGAATGAATGGAATCTTTCTCATGAGTGAGAATGATGGATTCTTTAACCACTTGCTCTTGTGATTGTTCATTTTGTGGGAGTGAAGCTTCTTCTTTATCATGTACCTTTGATGGTGCTTGTTCTTCAACATGTGTGGAACTTATGCAAGTAGGAGCCAAAATGAGTGCTTGAATTAGTGGCTTCCGAACTTACCTACAACTTAACATCAAATTTTATGTGGGTGTAGTGCTTTGTATCAAGTAAGTTTTATCATGCAATTCCAATGTGTATGTGTTCTTTTTAGCATGATATATAGCATTCCTATCAAATTGATAGGGTTTACCTAGAAATAGTCCACAACAATCCATATCTATGACATCACATCTTACTTTGTCCACAAAATTATCACCAAAAGTAAAATTCAAGGTGCAAGTGTGTGTGATGTTAGATGTGGAATCTACATCTTTCTACCCAAGTGCATATGGTTGGTGATGTGGCTTTATGGGAAGCTTCAACATCTCTACAACGGAATTCACAATGAGGTTATTTTATCATCCATTATCTATGATACAATCAACATAGAAATCATGCGTAAGGTGGGCTCTAGTGATAAAAAATGTTCACGACCCCCTTGAGCAAATACATTTGACATGAGGGTAATTTTTTTCAATTTACCCTTTAAAGTAGGATACTCTTCTTCTATCCCTGTAGCCACAATGGGACCATCATGTGGTTCCTCACTTGTAGGTTGTACAATTAGGGATTTCTTCTTCTTAAAATTTTTAAAAGTAAAATATTTGGATTTTACATGACCATGCTTTTTACGAAATTCACAATACATTGAATAAGAAGGAGAATCTTTAGAATGAGAAGAAGAAGAATGTGCTTTAGGAGAAGTGGGAGGAGAAGAAGAATGAGGGGAATAACAATGAGTGTTCTTCACCTTTTGTTGATGTTGATTCCCACCTCTGGAAGAGCTCTCCTGTGATGAGTGAGATTTGTGATATGCACTAAATTTCTCCTCTGCAAGAATGGCATGGTTGAATGCCATATCTAAGGTGAGGAAAACATTTAACTTGATTTACCTAAAAATTTGATCTTGCAAGCCACAAGTGAAATTATTAATCAAATCCTCTTCTGAATATTTCACACCAAGAAGCACCCTTAACCTATTGAATTGAAAAATGTAGACCAAAATAGACATACTATAGGCTTACCTCAATCTATACCACTTGGTCGTGAGGTCACTTTGGTAATTTGGTGGAAAAATATTTTTTTCAAAATTTGGATCAATTCCTTCCAAGTCATGGTGGCATTATGGCTTTGTATTTCTAAAATTAAAACTTTTGCTAAGCTTGTGAGTTTGACTGTAGCAAATGCAACTTGTTCATCTTTAGGAATTTCAGCATAAGCAAACCAAGTTTACATATCTAAAATCCATGTAGACAAGACATCAGGATCCCTTGATCCATCATACAATTTGACCTTACATTTAGCTTTATTGGTATGATTGTGATGAATTTTGATATCACTAGGAGTTAATTGCACCACAATATCTTTGACCTTATCTACCAAAATATCTACTGCAATAGTAAGGTTTTCCATGTTTGTTTTGAGGTCTTGAGCCATATTTTTCCATGTATATGCTAGAATAGGAGGATTACAACATGGTTGCAAGAACTCATCTAGGCTTTAGGAACAATTTTCAGTTTCCTAATGCAAAAAATTGCCTAGATTTACAACAATTTTGCCTTCCAAATTTATAAAAATAGGACTATTTAAAGTGCTTTTTATAAAAATTAAATTAAAATTTTGCAAAAATGAGCACTAAAAAATACAAAAATTAGCCCTTTACAATACAAAAATTCATCTTAGGAGGTAAATACTTGATCAAATTTGCACAAATGTGCAAAAATTGTAAAAAAATGTGCTGAAATTTGACCAAAAATGGCAAAAATATCACCTTGGGTTGATTTGCTAGTTTTGGTGGCAGAAATTTGAATTTCAAATTTAAAAATTTGGTTTTGGCACCCAAACTCCTCCAATTGGTGCAAAAATTTATTTTTGTTATGACTTTCTACCAGTTAATTTGTTTTTTTTATGACTTTCTACCAGTCGACTGCGCTAACAAGATGGTCAAATGAATCTTGACGATCAAAGAATCTCAAATTTCAATGGTCGATCAACCTTAAATTTCAATAATTTAGATTGCGTTGAAGGGTATTGCCAAATGCCTCTCTTAGATCCACCAACTAGAGCCATGCACCAAGTGTCTTGGCTATTGCGTGTGAGCATAGCTAGGGTGACCACCGAGAGGTGGTAACCTTTAATAATGAGCGAGGACCATTTTAAACAACTATGAGACCCCCCACGGTGTCAATGTGGGATTAATCCCATAGATGCATCAACGATGTCGATCATCATTCCTATCAAAAATTGCTACCAAACTTAGAAATATTCAGGAAATGCAAAATTGACAACCTAAAAACACAGCTAAAAACACATAAAACAGAGCCAAAATTTCTAATGTTCACCAGAAATATGAACTTCATGCCGAAACTTTTTTCTAGAGGTCATAAAATGGTGGATGTGACCGTTATGCATACAAAAAAATTTTAAATGCTCAGTGGTTTTGTGAGAGCTCATTAGATCTTTATGAATCTCACTAGGAAACTCATGATAGAACTCAAAAAACTTAGGACATTGTCTAGAAAACTGGATTCAATGAACTTCACCGAAATGCTTGGCTTTGGTCAAAAAAGGTCGAGAAGATGCCCAAATGTTAAGAATCCATTGGAAAGTGGTTGTAGCATCAGCATCAACAATTTTTCACCATGGTCGAGCAAGCATGTCAGGGTATGGGGATCTCATTGAGGAATCATCGGGACTCTATCGAACGATCGCTAAAAAATTATCAAAGCTATGAATCAGTAAGAACCCTAAAACCTACGTTGGAATTACATTTTGAGCCCTTAGATAGTGCCATGTGTTAGTTAGGGATTGAGAATTGGTTTAGGTTTGAATATCTCCTCTTATTGGCTGCTTTTATAACCTTAGAAGGTTAATTTAATTCTCTCAAAAACTCCTTTGTTGCCTGTAATATTTTTCATCTGCAATTAGAACCGGTGTCAATGCATGTAGGTTGCCTGCAATTCTTGTGTGTGTAAAATTCCTCTACTCAGTTTTATGGTGTACACTATAGTAGTAGCTATGATAGTTAGAGTGCACTCTTTGTCTATGGTGGTCGAGGCTTGACGAGAATATTTTTGCTGATCGGACGTGGTCGGGCAGTGGTGGACATCTGCCTATTGCAGTTGTGGTCCACTTGCAAACACCTGTAGTGTGGCCATGAGGTGTGTTACAACACATCAATGGAGGAAGGGGGTGGTGGAGGAATAAGGAGAGTCAAGGTTGTAGAGGGGAGCTACCGATGAAGGATACCGGTGGTGATCACCAAAATGCGGTTGTCGATGGTCTGTCGGTGTGCCATTGATGACAGAAAAAATTCACCCCAAAATAGGAAAAATACTTATTTTTAAAACATTTTTAAGGTTAACTAAATATTAATAAAATATTAATATTTAGTTTAAAATAACCAATTCTCATGCAACTCAAAGGACAAAATCTTCTTTCTTCGATAGATTTGTTCTTCTCTCGGTAAAGAGTGCAAGTATCTCATTTTGGGTAAAAATTTGACCTCAAACTTATGGAACTCACCATAAAATATCTTCCTTTAGATCTTAAAAATAGCAAATTTTTGCAATCTCCAAATTGGATAATTATCAAATTATTACCTGCAAAGGGCAATATGATTTATCCTATGACCTGCTATCAGGGGTATTTGATGCAGAGGTAAATTCTTCCCTCTGCTACCTCAGCTTCACCTGATGTTGTGGATGGCTTCAAGCCAATTTCCACTAGCACCTACCTAGGATCTAATGCACTAGAAAAAAATATAACTAGGCACCTCACAAAGAAGTGGAAACTTGTCCTCCTTCCTGTAAAAAATTAATCCTCGGCTCTGATTACCACTGATGTAAGAACTCAACATGAAGTTGATTTTCTTATTGATGCAATGCAATATATAGGAAGTATAATAGAATATTATATAGTTAATTTGTTGTAACAAGTTTCCAAACATGGCCAACCACTTAACTAATAGATAACCATCTGCTAAACAAGTATGACAACTAATTGCTAGAAGACAAAACATATCCTAACAGTTAACTAAATATCCAACAACATAACAACCTATTTCTAACATGGGCATACTATGCCTCATGTGAATACAAAGTGCAAGAAATAGGAAATTAATAAAATAATAATAATAATAACTTAGGCTTAAAGGAATAAGCGTAAATATCCTCAACACCATATCATTGGAAATACTCCCATCACTTCATTCCCATCACCCACCATTGAAGTCACAACATCACAACCACTAGCACCCTCATAGCTAGTTTTCCCACAGTTGAAACTTTGCTCAAATGGTGATAAGTACATCCATTTTTGTCTCTCCATTCACTACCATTTCCATCCAAATTACTCCACTTACAATATTATCTCATCCTCTTTACCATCCCATCATAGAATCCAAGAAAATGTTGCTTAAAGTGATGATGTCAGCAACTCCCACTCATGTAGTTGATCCTCTTGGAGTATATTACATTATTGGGTACATGCTAATGTACCACCTTGGGTACATAAATAGAGTAGGATTTTACCTTAGAGTAAGGTTTGAGTAGTTACTTCATGCAATGTAATTAATGCACAAGTGTTAGAATGTGCAATGATGTAAATGTGCATGTAGTCCACATGTACATGAGTCATAGGGTAGATGAAAGGCCAAGGGAATTATCTTCCCATATATGCCTTTGAAGTAGAAGAGTGGGTGATGGATATAGAGAGGTGATAGAAGATACAATAGTGACTATTTGCTTTAGTTAGAGTGAGTACAATGTAGTTCCTTTATGTATTTATGGATTATTCATGTCCTCCATTATATGATATTGTACTATTTTTGTGAGCTTTCATTAATGACATATTTTTGAGTTATTGCAGAAGTTTCTCTTATATTTTTCCTACATATTATAGTGTCATTATCATATAGTTATCATTACTTACTCATTTTACATCTTGTGGTTGTATTTCCTTTAATATATATCATCAAAAGCTAACAGTGGTATCATAGCACATGGTAGATAAATAGAAAATAGAGAGAGCCACAAGAGAGATTGAGAGGAAATTAGAAATCTCATTTTCAAAATTTTTAAAAAATTGCATTTGGCTAGAGTCTCTCCTTAGAGTTGCATAAAAACTTGTGAAGACTAGGACTCAACATTGATTCCACTAGATTGATAAATCAACTAGTAAATTTTATTCTCTCTAGATTTAAAGATTTCTCCATTATAGTTTGTTGTAGAAAAAGTTGATTCAAAGAAATTTGAGAAGCTTTCTACAAAGTTCTAGGAAAAATATCTTCTTTGGAATCAATCTAGTACCTAAAGCAACAACTTGGAGATTGAATATTTGGAGGCCTTAAGGAAAAGGTCCCATTACAAGAGTTGTAGACCTAAAAATTGTAGAAGAGAGAAAAAGGTAAAAGGAGCCTTATTGCAGATTGAAGACTCCATAGCTAAATATTGAGAAGAAAGAAGAAGGCCAAATAAGCCACATTGAAAACTATAGATCAAGAAGGAGGTCCAAGAAAGAAGACCCCATTGAAGGAAGAAGAGACTCAAAGAAAAGAGTCCAGGAGAATATTGGAGATTGGATATCTCCATTAAAGATTAAGGACTACATATTGTAGAGTGAGAGAAGGAGAAAACAACTCAAGAAGCTGAAGAGACCCACAGGAGGTCCCATTGAAGAACTTCCATATTTGGAATATTGAAGATAGAGAAGGACTAGCAAAAGTCCTACTACAAATTTCAGAAGCAATAAATTTCAGAGATCCAAGAAAGAGATCTCATTGCAAAACTTCATAGCTAAAATATTGAAGATATCAAGGGAAGGTCTCATTGAATTTTTGAGAAGAATAGAGAAGTTGTAGAAATTACTTACCCAAGAGAAGAGGTCTCAAGGAAGGATTGAAAGGAGAAAGAAGGAGAAGGCTAGGAAAGCCTCATTGCAAATTTTGGAGAAGGCCATTGAAGGAGATTTGGAGAAGGCCATTGGAGAAGTTTTTAGGAGAACTCATTGGAGAAGATAGCTAGCAAGGAGAAGTTCTTGATAGAACAAAATTTGGGACAATTATCACCATTCGAAAACAAGCCCAAAAAGGAGAAGAATTTGGCAAGGAGCTAGCCAAATTTTAGAGGAGAATACTAAAGACCTCAAGACATTTAGATTCTTGAGAAGAAAGCCACTAGATAGGCCAAGGTTGAAGTCAGAATTCGATAAGGAGGTTGAAGGAGAAAGAAGTTAGAAGAAGCCACCAAATATGAGAGATTTGGAGATTACCATTGAAGGCTATTTCGGAGAAAGGAGTTTGTTGATTTTACAATAGAAAATTGAAGGTCTCTAGGAGACAAGTCTCAATTACGATTTGGAGGAGTTTCCTACCAAATTTGAGAGATTCAAGGACAACATATCGGAGAAGACATTGACTACATTACAATCTGAAAATTTTATATTTGAGGACAACAAAAGGGAAGCATCAATAGCTACTAAGTTTTAGAGTTCAAGGGAGCATTATGAAGGAGAGTTAAACCATAAAACCATATTTTCAGGCAATAAGTTAGAGGAGTTTCAAAGCTACAAATTGGTGAGTTAAAAAGCTATTTTTGATAGCAAAGAAAGAGCTGTGATTTATTCTAATAAAGGGAAGCAATTAGGTGATCCAAATCATCAAGAATTACATCATCTACGAAGGTTAAAAAGGTATGCAACTTAGGTGCAAAAATTTCATTATTTTAACACTTATATTGAGTTCATTATTAAGTTTCATTAATCACAAAATTAGAGTTCAAATTTGCGATGGAGAGGGTTCATATTTAAGTCTTCAAGGAAGTGCATAAGATAGTTATTACAAGGTTAAAACCTACACATAAGAAAGAGGAGTTAGATATATTTCGAAAGAAATAAAAATATCAACATCCTACCTTCTATTGAAAGCAAAGAAGACATTATTCTAAAGTGAAGGTTGAATAGACTTTAGTGCTTAATACAAGTTAATTTTCCAAGAGTTATTAAAGTGCATTAAGTATTTAGCAAAGGAAGAAATATTAGTGCACAAGTAGGGTTGAGTTGGAGTGTCAAAAGACACCACTAAGCACAGGTGAACAACAACAAATATTGGTGAAGAGAAGCCATCAAAAGGTGCATTATAACCACCAAGGAATAGAGGAGAAGCCACCATACTAAAATAAAAAAGAAAGCTTCAAAAAGAAGACTTAAAGATCTCAAAGTGAAGGTGCAAATTAAGATATTTTATCTTAATATTTTTTTTGAAAAAATGAAAAATATGTTATATTTATAGAAGTTGTATTACAAGGTAAAATGAGCTGGACATGCATCAAGGGAGAAAGAAAATCCTCCTCCAATCCCTCCTATCTCAAAAATTACCCATAAAATATTACCATACATAATGCAGATATCCATACACCTCAGCACTACCATAGTTGAATTCCAATTTATCCAATTTATTTGAATTTCATAAACCATTTGTTTATATTCATGTTGTGTTGCTCTGTGGCCAAACTGTGATAGATTCATTAGAATCATTGTCTACTCTTCTTTTTCTGATGTCTGCTTGTATCACCTCTCGCATCCCTTGGATTATTTGGCACCAACTTATCTGATTTTACATTTGAGAGTCCACATATTCCCCTTCCTCCAAATATTTTCCATATTTTGCTAAATAGTATGCCACCCTATTACCTTCTCGCTTGATATGTGTAATAAAAACATATTGAAAAACCTACCAGATATTTTGAACTACTTCCACCTTCCTTCTCTCTCCAATTCCTAGCACCTGAAAGGACCTGTTGAGTGGTATTTTCACCCAGTTGTGAAAACACACTCTCCGATAGGATTTGGGTTCTAAATCCTCTGCTTGCAAAGAAATTAAACATGTAACTTCTCCAAGGTTCCTGTTATGTTAGCATTTTGCATCTGTGTATTAATAATCTCAAATAAAGATATTTAATTAAAATGCTTGGAACACCTTAGTGGTTGCAAATAACTGAAAACAAGGGGCACTGTGGTTTATTTTACTGTGAAACTTTAATGATTTTTCATTGAACCCGAATAAAGCAAATGTGATTTGATCCCTTTATGACTATACTGTAACTCCAAAATGAAAATTGATGAAATTTCATAAACATAAACCCTTTAATGAAAATGGAATTTTATGAAGGGAATTTCATCATCTGCTCATGAATGAAAAACAAAACCTAAAAATGAAACTCTAGCCTTGAAATGGAAATTTTCTATTTTCTGACTTTGGAATTTTTTAGTTTTTTTAATTTTTATTTTAATGTCTGTGAATAAAATAAAATGCAGAAAAAAAATGAAAATAAAATGTGAAAGAAAAATAAAAAGTGCATTCAGTACGATGCTATCCTCTTTGACAAAACCGAAGCTAATGAGGTTTTCTCCATACAACCTAACCTATTGAACCTGCAAACTCGCACAATCCAGGTAAGTTAGGTGCTAGTTTTCGGGGTTTAAACTGTAATTTTCAGATTTAGACATTCGCATGAAGCAACCAAGAGAACTTGCATTAAACTTCACCTATAAGCCTAGAAATCTGAAAAGGGGAAAGATAAACGTTTAATCCTGCATGCAAAAAATAACTCCTTCTTTCTTGCCAATGAGGTGCAACTCTATGAATTTTCTGTATTAAAATTTGGTCATTATACAACAACAGAATCTCTGGTTTCCCAAACCCAGTCTATGGAAGAAAACGACCTCAAAGCGAGGCCCGGAATGGCCCTCCGGCCTTCAGACATCGCAACTCGCTTACAGACAATTTCCTACCCAGTCCAATGTAAAAGAATATCCAGACAAAGTGGAAGAAAAACACCACAAAAGCAGGCCCATAATGGCCTATTGCCTTTGGCTCTGCAACTCTGCCCGCAGTGGTTTTTCGACCCTCGTACCAATCTGTGCTTCCGCTTTTAAAGTTCTGGTAAATTGCTTCTCCTTCCACGACGGTTCGTTTCATCTTCCAGATTGCCTCGTTTCACCTTCCCCGCCTTTCCATTGCTTTCGACTTTATGCTCGACATTGAGACGCTTGATCTTCTTTGTGAACTGTAATGCCTCTACAGCCCTTACACGTGTACGCCACGTGTTCTGCACTTTTTTGCATGTTCTGTAACGGCCCCGTGAAAATCGCAACAAAAAATAGCATGTCGCGATATCGTGACATTTTTATGCATGCAGCTTTGCTCCTCTACTTTCATCGCGAAAACGCGACATGTCGCGATATCACGACATTTTCCTGCCAACAGCCTTGTCTTTTCCACCTGCATCGTGAAAATAGGACGTGTCGCGAAATCGCGACACTTTTCTGCCAACAGCCTTGTTAGCCTTCATGCACAGCAAAACCGTGACATGTCACGAAATCGCGACACTTTTTTCTTTCGTACCACCATCTTTGCTTTCTGCCATGAAATCACGATGCTTTTCACCTTTCGGGCTGTCTGGCTGCTTTATGTCACGAAATCGCGATGCTATTCTTCCTCAGACTGCTCTCGCTATACTTGGCCGCGAAAATGCGACATGTCACGAAATCGCGACACCTTTTCGTTCTGTTCACTTCGGTGGCAACTTGTCACGAAATCGCGACGCTTTTCACCTGGGGCTATCTTGCGGCTTTCTATCACGAAATCGCTACGCTTCTCATTTTCATACCACTTTGCCAGCTTTTCATCGTGAAATCACGACGCCTTTCTATTTTGGGATGCTCTTGCTGTATTTGGCCACGAAAACGCGACATGTCATGAAATCGCGACATATTTTCCTTCCGTACCAATTTGCTGCTTGGAGCCGCAAAAACGCGACCTATCGCGATATCGCGACGTTTTTCTGCTTCGTACCCCTTCGTTGCTTCCTGTCGCGATATCGCGATGTTTTTTTGCTTCGTGCCCCTTTGCTGCTTCCTATCGTGAAATCGCGACGCTTTTAGTGCCTTGCCTTGTTTGACTGGTTTGATCGCGATTTTGTGACATGTCGCGATTTCGCGATAATTTTCCATTCCGTCTTTCTCTCTCCTCTTTGGACCGTGACGGAGCAACATGTAGCGATATCGCGACACTTTTTCATTTTCGACTACGACGGAGCAACATGTCGCGATATCGCGACACTTTTTCATTTTCGACCGTGACGGAGCAACATGTCGTGATATCGCGACACTTTTTCATTTTTGCACAATTTTGCCTTTTTCTTGATTTTTAGCATCTGGGTCACTAAGATCTTCTTTAGAAGCAAGCAAAAAAGGTGGGTCCCCAATTTTGGGGTGTGTTGTGGATCAGCCACAAAAAATGGCGACTCTGTTGTCAAATGCTCCTGAGCATTTGGTGAGAACCCAACCTGGAAGTATACAAACTCGAAAACCAGCATTAGCACATAAGAAATATAAACGAATGCCCATAGATCAAAAATACATGAATTATCAGAATTGTTGAGTATCATCTCGATGTGTGCAAGGTGTTTTCATTCCCTATCGCTTAAACTTGATCAACATTCCATTGTCAGTTTCACCCATGATTTGTATGCAAGGCTATGAATGATTTGTGCAGGATTTGATGTATGCTGAAGATGCTAGAGATATAACAACCTGCATTGAAAAGGCTCAAACCTTCTAATATCATGATCAAACATATCAAAACTGCCAAACCCTCTTAAGGCCAAATAAATATATGTATACTAAATTAATTCATTAGATTCCAAAGTTGGTTATGAGTCCCTACTATCTTGAACCCATGTGTAAGTGAACATGAAATCAGAACTTTGGGGAATCAGACTCCCAACCTAACCGAGATGGGATTTTAACCCTATCCTTACTATTCTGATTTAGAATTCATTACCTCACTTTGAGCAAAATAATTTAACCAATTATGGAAGAAATGGTCATGCTAGTCTAACCCTTTGGACAATCGGTGGTCTTGTTTTTTAGACAAGACATGTTGCCATGCATGGGCATACTTAACCCCATAATCCAAGACTTATCTTCATTTCTTTGGACCTTGGGGATGACTACCCATCCTTGCTAGAGGACAAGTAGTACGATCCTTCCAATCCAATATAAAGATGAGATGGGAAAAATTAATTTTTTACTTCTTGGACCTTGGGGATGACTACCCATCCTTGCTAGGGACATGTAGTACGATCCTTCCAATCCAAGCTTTGGATAAAAATGGAAAATATTAATTTTATTGCTTAGACCTTGGGGATGACTACCCACCCTTTTCGGAGGACAAGAAGTACGATCCTTCCAATCCAAGATTTATCATGAAATGAGACATAGGAGCTTTGGGGAATCAGATTCTCAACCTAAGCGAGATGAGAATTTATGCCCTATCCTTACTACTCCATGTAGGTCAAATCAAAGCTTTGGGGAGTTGGATCCTCAACCTAAGTTCGATGAGGATTTAACCCTATCCTTACTACTCCGATTTTAGGCTTTAAGCTTTATGGAAGTGGTCAAAACCACTGTTTTAAGGATCATGTTGCATAATAGGATAGACATGAAATACTTCTTTTGCCCAACCTTTTCTTCCAAGCAAGGTTTTGATCATTTTTCTCAAGATCCTTTTTAATGTGTATAAAATGTGCTTGGTTCTAGATATCTCAAGACTCAGTTTCCAACCTTAGGATTTTTTCACATTTATGTTTTATGTTATAGAATAACCCTAAGAGGATTCGACACCTTCTCAATGATTGCACATGAAATGAAAATGTAACTGAGATGACATGTATATGCAATGTGGAATGTGAATTGAGATGTGAATGCACTGCTTCCTTTGGAATAAATCATCTATTTTACCATAATGTGCAAAACTGACAATTTCATGCATCACAAGATTCAAACGATATTACTTAAAATGTTTGTGTTACTTGTGGAGCTTCTACAACACAATTCCAATGTTCCATATTTCCCTGATCTAGAACATAAGTTAGCATCTCAAGACAATTTTTTCATCATTTTTTTTTTTTTTTATAGACAAACAAAACATGTCAAATAAACACACAACTTTAAATTAAAACTTATTCAATCCAAAATCAAACTGCAATCCCAAAAATGGAAATTTGAAAACACAAACCAAAAAAAACCCAAAAATTATATACATTATTGTACAAGATGATGCCAAGCTTGGACCATTACTTTTTTGGATCCCAAACATGATTAGAACATATCAAAAAACATATGACACAATAGACATGCCAAATTTTGTAGGAATCCAACAATAATAAGATCAAACCAAGCAATGCAACAAATTTCCACTCGCCATACTCACCATACCAATTTGATTTAGTTCCAATAATACTCCCATAGGTGAGCATCAAATTACTAAAATGATTAGACGATAAATGATTTTCAATTTTATCCTGTCTATTCTTTAAAATGTAAACTTCATAATTCCCTCCTTGATTTAGAATTAGGCTATCTTTTTCAAATATGCAATTTTGTAAGTAAGAGCCTATTTCTACAAATTTCAAAGCCAAATCATTTTCCAAATTTGTAGGCCAATCAAATTTGTGTAACAATTTACAAGCATCTAGGATATTTACTAAATTAGGATCATTAACAGTTTTTACCCTAGATTCAATTAGTAATTGTTGATGAATTTTATTTAACAATTCAAGTGCATCAACTTCTTTTCCATTCATTGAAACAATGTTATTAAAGGTGTGATTAAAAATTATACCTTGTTTTTCATTTACCTTTAATGACATTTCATCATTCAAATTCAAAACATGGTCATGCAAATTCTCACCCAAATCTTGGATACTTGAACACAAAAGGTTATATTCTAACTTTTGAACATTTTTATTTACCAAAATTTGATGGGGATTTGTAATTCCCTCTTTTACCTCATGGTCTTCATACTCTTCATTGATTACTTGTTTATCAAAGATACCAAATTTGGGCACCCAATTGAAAACATGCCCATTCTTTTCAACCCTCAAATGTTTTTGGTCAAAGTGTATGTCCCATGACTCATCTTGATGATCCTTCATTTGAGTTGCTTCCAATTGATCAATCTCTTTATCATTTGGTTCTAATTCTTTGTTCACTATCCATGGTATCTCTTCATGTGAGGTGGAATTTTCCATATCTTGCATATCAAGTGAGATATGAGTTTCATCTATAGAGATGTGAGAAAAGAATGCATCATCATATCTCCCCCAACCATTGTAAAAATCGTCATCCAGATCCATAGAATGAAATTCCATGATGTTTGTGGCATGATCTTTTGATTCATTCATAAATTCTTTTTCTTCTTTTTCCTTGGCAATAGGATCATTATAATCTTCCAAACTTTGATGAGATTTGAAACCCTCTTCCAAAACATCCTCAAATTGTACAGGAGTTGTAATATCTTCCTTTGAGTAGGCGATTATGTTGTCTTGTATATCGATGGGCACACAAGTTTCATTAGTAGTTTTGGATTGAGTGTAGTCCTCCCACTTCTTCCAAGCATCATAATAATCATATTTCAAAATCAAGTGGTGACGTTCAACTACTTCTTCAACATCTTCCAATTCATCAATATGCTTCTCATCAAACTCATCTTCACCTTCCTTAGATAGTACAATTATTTCCAAAAGTGGGTTATTTCTTGAGTTCAAATTTGTAAGGCTATCATCGTCCAAATTAGTAACCCATGATTCATTATCATAATTTGGAGGGTGAAGAATTTCTTGATCCTTAATTTTACACATCTCATCAATAGTATCTTCCAAGAACAAGTGGTGAAACTCTATCATGTCTTCAAATTCATTTATTGGTTTTCTCCCAATTTCACTTTCAACCACTTCATTCAATTCTATGGTAGGTTTTGTCCTATCACATATATCAAACATTGTTGGATTTAGAACCCCTTCATATAGATAATCGTGTATCTCTATGAATGAGATCATTTCTGCATAATATTCACTAGCGGATGTTGGTTTAGCACTTTGCACCTCCCCTTGGACTACATCTAAGGTGGTTGTAATATTTGGATATTCAAATTCATCCCCTTGATCATTTACCTTAGATATCATTGGAGTGGAGGGTGCTATATTTGATGGTTGGTGTAGGTTGGCATCAATATCTTTAGAAGTACAATCTCTTATGTGAGCATGTTGTGCCTTTTCTTCTTCAAGACCTTGTCGTTCTATCTCTTCTAAGATCTCATGGATTTTCTCTAAAGACAAACCACTCAGTTTTTCCTCAATGAGTGAAGCAAGTGTGGGGTGTATGGCTCCTAGGTATACTTCCATGGCTTCCTCTTCTAATGTGTTAAAATTTTCCCACATTTGGGAGTGCAACTCATGAAATCTTCCATTGAATTGACTCAAGGATTCATTAGGCTCCTTACATATGGAGGTAAACCGATTTTTCAGGATTTCTAAGTCAACCTGATTACCAAAATGATAAAGATAGGCTGCTTCTAGTTGTATCCAAGAAGTCCTAACCTCCATGGGTAGTTGGCTGTACCAAAATAATGGTTTATCATCCAAAATGTATGCAAATAACCTACAAGCTACCTCCTCATAGAAAATCTGGAATTTACATAATGTATCCTTGTAGACATGCAGTTTTTGCAAGTATCCTAGTGGCACCTCTTGATTAAAACATCATAAAAAATCCACTAACATTGTAGGAATTTGATAAGGTACCACAGGTATAGACAAACCCTCATAATGATCCTCTATCATTGCTACCATTCTCTCTCTTAGAGACACTATTTCAGCTCTCAGGGATACCATTTGCTCCTCAAGTGTTGCCATTAGTGAAACTTAAAATGTAATTTTAGAACCAAATCTGTTGAATATTCAACCTGCAAGGTAAAAAAAATCAAGTTAGCATCAACCAAGAGATGTAAAAATCAAATGAAAGTAATTGCATGAAACAACACTTTGTTAGTCAAGACCAAAATTTTCAAAATTAAATCAAATCACTTTATTTTTGTATGAACAATCAGAAAAATATACAGCATACCTGAATTGCTTAAAATAGAACAAGTAAATAAATTCAGGCCGTCCTTTTTACAATCTGCTGAGTGTTAGAGGACTAAAGCATAAAAAAAAATTAAATTTAAATTCACTAAAATAAACCCGTTCGGCCCTCCTAGCACCAACATGTTGAGTGGTGTTAGAGGAGGCCGAAGATGCTAATCAAATGGACTTGAAATATTTAGCAATGTAAAGCTCTTAAAAAATTATAAACCCGTCCGTAGCATCTAAAATCACGATAAAATAAACCTTTTCATGCCCTCCTTCTAGCACCAATCTGTTGAGTGGTATTTTCACCCAGTTGTGAAAACACACTCTCCGATAGGATTTGGGTTCTAAATCCTCTGCTTGCAAAGAAATTAAACATGTAACTTCTCCAAGGTTCCTGTTATGTTAGCATTTTGCATCTGTGTATTAATAATCTCAAATAAAGATATTCAATTAAAATGCTTGGAACACCTTAGTGGTTGCAAGTAACTGAAAACAAGGGGCATTGTGGTTTATTTTACTGTGAAACTTTAATGATTGTTCATTGAACCCGAATAAAGCAAATGTGATTTGATCCCTTTATGACTATACTGTAACTCCAAAATGAAAATTGATGAAATGTCATAAACATAAACCCTTTAATGAAAATGGAATTTTATGAAGGGAATTTCATCATCTGCTCATGAATGAAAAACAAAACCAAAAAATGAAACTCTGGCCTTGAAATGGAAATTTTCTATTTTCTGACTTTGGAATTTTTTAGTTTTTTTAATTTTTATTTTAATGTTTGTAAATAAAATAAAATGCAGAAAAAAAAATGAAAATAAAATGTGAAAGAAAAATAAAAAGTGCATTCAGTATGATGCTATCCTCTTTGACAAAACCGAATCTAATGAGGTTTTCTCCATACAACCTAACCTATTGAACCTGCAAACTCGCACAATCCAGGTAAGTTAGGTGCTGGTTTACGGGGTTTAAACTGTAATTTTCAGATTTAGACATTCGCATGAAGCAACCAAGAGAACTTGCATTAAACTTCACCTATAAGCCTAGAAATCTGAAAAGGGGAAAGATAAACGTTTAATCCTGCATGCAAAAAATAACTCCTTTCTTGCCAATGAGGTGCAACTCTCTGAATTTTTTGTATTAAAATTTGGTCATTATACAACAACGGAATCTCCGGTTTCCCAAACCCAGTCTATGGAAGAAAACGACCTCAAAGCAGGACCGAATGGCCCTCGGCCTTCAAGACTCGCAACTCGCTTACAGCAATTTCCTACCCAGTCCAATGTAAAGGAATATCCAAACAAAGTGGAAGAAAAACACCACAAAAGCAGGCCCAGAATGGCCTATTGCCTTTGGCTCTGCAACTCTACCCGTAGTGGTTTTTTGACCCTCGTACCAATCTGTGCTTTCGCTTTTAAAGTTCTGGTAAATTTCTTCTCCTTCCACGACGGTTTGTTTTGTCTTCCAGATTGCCTCATTTCACCTTCCCCGCCTTTCCATTGCTTTCGACTTTATGCTCGACATTGAGACGCTTGATCTTCTTTGTGAACTGTAATGCCTCTGCAGCCCTTACACGTGTACGCCACGTGTTCCGCACTTTTTTGCATGTTCTGTAACGGCCCCGTGAAAATTGCAACAAAAAATAGCATGTCGTGATATCGCGACGTTTTTATGCATGCAGCTTTGCTCCTCTACTTTCATCGCGAAAACGTGACATGTCGCGATATCGTGACATTTCCCTGCCAACAGCCTTGTCTTTTCCACCTGCATCGCGAAAATAGGACGTGTCGCGAAATCGCGACACTTTTCTGCCAACAGCCTTGTTAGCCTTCATGCACAGCAAAACCGTGACATGTCACGAAATCGCGACACTTTTTTCTTTCGTACCACCATCTTTGCTTTCTGCCATGAAATCACGATGCTTTTCACCTTTCGGGCTGTCTGGCTGCTTTATGTCACGAAATCGCGACGCTATTCTTCCTCGGACTGCTCTCGCTATACTTGGCCGTGAAAATACGACATGTCACGAAATCGCGACACCTTTTTGTTTTGTTCACTTCGGTGGCAACCTGTCACGAAATCGTGACGCTTTTCACCTGGGGCTATCTTGCGGCTTTCTATCACAAAATCGCTACGCTTCTCGGTTTCGTACCACTTTGCCAGCTTTTCATCGTGAAATCACGACGCCTTTCTGTTTTGGGATGCTCTTGCTGTATTTGGCCGTGAAAACGCGACATGTCGCGAAATCACGACATATTTTCCTTTTGTACCAATTCGCTGCTTGGAGCCACGAAAATGCAACCTGTCGCGATATCGCGACGTTTTTCTGCTTTGTACCCCTTCGTTGCTTCCTGTCGCGATATCGCAACGTTTTTCTGCTTCGTGCCCCTTTGCTGCTTCCTATCACGAAATCGCGACGCTTTTAGTGCCTTGCCCTGTTTGACTAGTTTGACCGCAATTTTGTGACATGTCACGATTTCACGACAATTTTCCATTCTGTCTTTCTCTCTCCTCTCTGGACCGCGACGAGCAACATGTCGCGATATCGTGACACTTTTTCATTTTCGGCCGCGATGGAGCAACATGTCGCGATATCGCGACACTTTTCATTTTCGGCCGTGACGGAGCAACATGTCGCAATATCGCGACACTTTTTCATTTTTGCACAATTTTGCCTTTTTCTTGATTTTTAGCATCTGGGTCACTGAGATCTTCTTTGGAAGCAAGCAAAAAAGGTGGGTCCCCAATTTTGGGGTGTGTTGTGGATCAGCCACAACAGGACCTTATCGGATCCAAGATTCCAACCCATACCTGTGAGTTTGTCTTTATACACAACTTATGTAACTATATATTGAAGTTATAACTGATGTTAACAAGATCACCTATCATTTTGCTTCATTATTTTTTGCCTCCCCCATGCCTTTTGCTCTCCAGTACATCTGTTATTCTTTTGAATTTCATATGATAATACCAAAACTAGATTTTCCAGGGTTTTTAGTAGAAGTCCCATCTATGTTTACCTTCACCCACTCTCTAGGAGGTGGCCTCCACTCTATGTTATTCAAGAGTATCTCACTTGTGTATCCATCCCTAATTTATTTCTCTATTACAGTTATTCCAAGGCTTCGTAGAATAATCACTTCCTTCATTTTTATGTTTTTTTTCTCCTATAATCTGATAGATAGTATTTTTGTTACCTTACTCATAATCCTCTCCTATACTTGCTCCCTTGTTCTATGCTATGATCTAAATATGCATGCATTTTATTCTAGCAATAACTACCACCATATGAAGCTAGGTCCCAGTTTCCATGCCATTTTCATTGTTTTAGTCTTTAAGATGCACTATTTCCATTTCTCATAAAAGCTTTCTAGGATCTCAAAAACTTCCCAATGTTGTCTCATCTGCCTCCACCAATTTATCCACCAAAAAAAATAGGTTATTCAAGGTATCCTCTACCTTTCCACATAAAACATATTTGAAAGGCCCAAAGAAACCTTTTTTTCTCAAATTATCAAAAGTCAAGCACTTCCTGTGGTTAATTAGCCATGAGAAAATGTTAATTTTTGGCCATCCTTCCTTTTTCCAAATAAATGTCCATGGAAGTGGTGCTGGGGTAATCTCATATCCACAAACTACCTTGTATCCCTCCTTTACCTTATAAATTCCCAACTTACTTCCTCCCCATCCAAGTATATCCCTCTTAGAACCATCCTAAATTAGGTGTCTTTGGAGATGTCTCCACAATTTTTTCCATTAGTTCCTTTGTCCCCCTCACTAGCCATTCTCAAGGATGTTTCCACTGTAGTAAGTCTGACACATGTTGATTCCATGATTTCATATAGTAAGAGGCTTTCCACGACCTACTTTTTGGAGCTCTGCTTTCCAACTCTTCATATCTAGGAATGTCTGAATAATTGTTGGACATTTTGAGTCAAGTTGTCATTGATGTCAAGGAACGAAGTCATCATTGATGTCAAGGAATATGTCAAGGAACAATGCAAAGGTTAATGGCAAAATAACTTCATAATATTTTTAATATTATGTGGAAGCATATGAAGGTTGGTTTTTATTAAAACCATGGATGAGCAAAATAAAAGGTTTTTCATAAAAACCCAAGGAAGATTTTTGAAAAGCTAAAAGAGGTTTTAATATTTATTTTATAAAATATTTAAATTCAATTTGAATTTAAATTTTATAAATAAATATTACTTATACAAGGTGGTATATTCAGATAAGGCTTTAAGCCTTAATAAAACCCAAAGGAATTAAATATTAATTTATAAGATTTAAATTCTAAAGAATTTAAATAATTTATAAATTAATTATTTAAAAATGAAATGCGTCGACATCTAAGGTTAAAGTGAAAAATCAAAATGCGCCGATGTCCAAGGAAAGGGGAGGCAATGTATATTAATACATGCCTTAATGGCAGTTTCAAAGGTGTTCAAAATATATTCTAAATCGTGCAATTCATAATCGAAGGCTACAAAAGGAAAGAAGACAAAATTGGTTTTAGCGCCAATGAGGAGGTTGAAGTTTCCATAGGAGGAGAATCCCCATCCAACTAGGCGACATGGCCTAGTGGCACTTGGTTGGGAGTTAAGGTGCTTGGGTAGTGTGAGACCTGCGTTCAAATTACGACTGATCATTTTGGTGTGGGAAGCACACGATTTATTTTTACTTGGTGCCAGCAAGGGTTAAGTAGCACGTGGTGCTCGTTTGGTGTTAAATGAGCGGCTAGCGCTCACAGAATCCGAGGATGCGGCTAGGATGCACGAGGAGGTGGCAATCAAAGGTTCGAATCTCACCCAAGGCAGAGGTAAACATTTTAATTTTAATTTTTATTAAGCCTAAGTTTTAAATCTAGTTTAAAGGAGTTATAAGGGGTTAAAATTAAAGGGGCTTAATTTAAATTTTAATTGTTGATTAAAAGGAGAGATAAGAGGTAAACTTTATTTTTACATAAAGTTATTTTTACATGGTTGATTTATCAAAAGGGTAAATTGAAGATTGATTATTTTGAGAGAACCTTTTTTTTGAAGGTGATATTGTTGTTATTATAGGGAGATCATAAGGTGTACTTGGTCAATCATTTTTGTAGATGAATGTTTTCATAAAGATGGAGTTATAAGGTGTATAAGTGTTTTGATATTTACATTGTACTTTTGAGGGAGTTTATGATCTTATAACTTCTTTGAGCTTGGCAAAGAAGTGTTTGTGGTTGTGGCAGATATTTGAAGTTCCTTCATCATCAAGAAAAAGGTATGAGCACATTCTTCCATAATTAAGTTGATTTGTTGGTTTTCTGGAAAGTAAGTTTGGAGTGAAAAGGATTTGATTAGGGCTTCCTTATTGAGTGTGTTGAGTTAATGCTTCAAGGTTTTCTAGAATAAAGAATTGTTATTAAAATCTTGTTTTATAAACATTGTTGTTGTAGCCATTGGTTGTGTGAAGAACTTGAACTAGAGTCTGAAAATAAAATGAGTATCATTTTCACGTGAGAGTTGTTTTATAAGCATTGTTGAAGTGAGTTTTTGAGAAAATAACTTGAACTAGGGTCTGAAAAGAACATGAGTATTATTGTTTATGATCTTATAACTTCTTTGAGCTTGGCAAATAAGTGTTTGTGGTTGTGGTAGATATTTGAAATTCCTTCATCATCAAGAAAAATGTATGAGCACATTCTTCCATAATTAAGTTGTTTTTTTGGTTTTCTGGAAAGTAAGTTTGGAGTGAAAAGGATTTGATTAGGGCTTCCTTATTGAGTGTGTTGAGTTAATGCTTCAAGGTTTTCTAGAATAAAGAATTGTTATTAAAATCTTGTTTTATAAACATTGTTGTTGTAGCCATTGGTTGTGTGAAGAACTTGAACTAGAGTCTGAAAAGAAAATGAGTATCATTTTCATGTGAGAGTTGTTTTATAAGCATTGTTGAAGTGATTTTTTGAGAAAATAACTTGAACTAGGGTCTGAAAAGAACATGAGTATTATTGTTATGTGAGATTTATTGTTAAGCATTGTTGGAAATATTTTGAGTGAGTGATCATATGCTTGGACTAGGGTTTGTGATCAAGGATTATTTCATTGAGTGATTGGTTGAGTAGAGTTTTTTGAGCATAGTCAAGTGGATGTGTGGAGTGATTGTTCAAGTTCTATAAAAAAACTATTCTATATTATGAATTAATTTGAAAAAGTGATTGAGAATTGAGGTGAATGTGAAGTATATTGAGTCTCTAACAATTCTCCTTATGTTTATGAGAGAGTGATTGAAAGTGATTGAGTATTGAGGTGAATGTGAAGCATATTGAGTCTCTAACAATTCTCCTTATGTTTATGAAAGAGTGATTGAAAGTGATTAAGTATTGAGGTGAATGTGAAGCATATTGAGTCTCTAACAATTCTCCTTATGTTTTTGAAAGAGTGATTGGAAGTGATTGAGTATTGAGGTGAATGTGAAGCATATTGAGTCTCTAACAATTCTATTTATGTTTCTATGAGATTGGATAAGTTCTAGTGTGGACTTGTTGAGCATATTTGAGGTAAGTCTTTGAGAAGACTTGTGGATTTGGGTAAGATTTTGTGGAAGTTTACAATATAGATTGAGAGTAGATTTGGATAAGTTCTTGTGAGGACCTATTGAGCAGATTGGACAAGTTCTAGAGAGGACTTAAGGATATATTGGTGTGATATTTGTGGAAGATTACAAGGCATATTTGAGACAAGTCTTTGAGAAGAGTTGAGAGCAGAGTTGATTGATTGATTTGTTCAAACCTTGAGTTAAGGTTTGGGTCAGATCCAATAGAGTTGATTTGAGATTGAGTCAAGCTTTGATTTAAGTCTTGAGGATAGATTTGTGCTAGACCAAAGGACTATGTTTAGTATAGATTCGAGGACATAATTTGGTGCATATTTGAGGATAGATTTATGCTAGACCAGAGACAAAGATTGAGGTCAGATTTGTGGTAGACTGAAGGACTATGTTTAGTATAAATTCAAGGATAGAGTTTGGTGTAGATTTAAGGATAGATTTGTGCCAGAACAAATATAGAGATTGAGGTCATATTTGTGCTAGAACTAAGGACTGTGTTTAGTATAGATTTCAGATAGAGATTTGGAGGTGATAGAGTTGAGGACAAATATCTCCAGCCAGATCAAGGAGGACATGTGTCTTCTATGGATAGAGTTCCATTTGCTAAGGGTAGTGGAGGCAGAGGTCTTCTAGAAGATCACCATCTAGAGCAGATATTAAGAGATTGGTGTCTCCTATGGATAGAGATCCATGAACTTGATTTAGGGGATCGGTGTCTCCTTTGGATAGAGGTCCATAAATATTGTAATAGGGAAAGGATTCCCAAGATATTGATTGAGAAAATTTTAGTGAAATATTTTCTTCGTGGAGTAGCCCACATTGGATAAACCACGTAAATTGTGGTGTCTCTATTGTGTGTGGTGATTTATGCATTGCTTTGATAACTGTTATTAATATTGATATTTTTACATTGCATAATATTGATTGGGAAAGAAAATTAAAAAGTGGTCTTATACTGTTCACCCCCCTTAGTATAAGCTTGTGTTCTTCAATAATTGGTTGAGATTGATTACATGAATCCCCAAAATAGAGCATCCTTTCCATCCACTAACTACTAATATAGGTAGAACTTTATTAACTCTTGGCCTGCTAATATTGTCCTCCATATTGTAGATCCCTCTCCTTCCACTCTGTGTCTTGGAATGTTTTTCTTAGCCACTCCTAGGTAATATTTTGCTTGTAAGAGTCTACTCCATAAACCCCCAGTAGTTGTAATTCATCTCCAATATAGCTTCCCAACTAGTACCTTGCTACTATGGGATGTTGATCTTATCCCCAATCCTCCTTGTTTTTTTGGTTGGCATATCTTCTCCCAACCCACCAGTGCTATTTTTTGTTCTTCCCTTGCACTTGACCACAACAAATTTCTTGTGTGTTTGTCAATAAGTTTTAGAATTCTCTTTGGAGACTGAAGTACAAAAAAATTATAAAGTTGGAGAATCATTATAAGCTTTCCTAGTTGCTCAGTTTAGCTTGAAGTCTATCCATCAACCCTTTCCACTCCTTGATTTTTATTTTCTTTGTAGATAAAGGTAATCCTAAATACTATATGGGTAAAGGATTTTCCATGAATTTCAAAAATTGTATAATATTAACTCTCACCCTCATTGTTGTATTGAAAAATAATAATTTGAGATTTTTTCATTAAAAGTTTGCCCAATAGCTTGAGTATACCCATCTAAAAAATCTTTTATTTTTCTTGCTACTATGATATTGGATTGACTAATAAGAGTAGTATTATCCACAAACTGGAGGTGATTTATCTCAATTTGAGAACTTATTTTCATGCCCCTTAGCCTCCCCTCTTTTCTTCCTTTTTTAACAGTCTTTCGAGACCCTTTGCGTAAAGGATAAAAAGGTAAGGGGAGAGAGGGTCCCCTTGCCTCAACCCCCTTGTTTCTGTGAACATGGGAGAGGGATTTCCATTTACTAGAACTAAGAATGATGTAGTTCGTGTACAAGATTTTACCCAATCTCTCCACCCCTCTACAAAACCCAAATTTTCTAAAATACTTTGCATAAAGGACCAATCTACTCTATCATAGGCTTTAAAAATATCTAATTTAATAAACATACCTGGTCCTTTTATTTTTATATTGTGTGTATCACCTCTTGTTCCACTACTATTCCATTTAGAATTTGTCTGTTTTCAACAAAATCACCTTGCTCACTTGAAATCATATTTGCTAAAAAATGTTTTAACCTTTCTTCCATAAGCTTTGTTAATATCTTGTATACTACATTACATAGTGAAATAGGTCTATAATTATCAATTATCTCACTAGGTGGGCCCTTAGGAATCAAAGTGATAAAATTATGATTCAAGGCTTTTAACATTTGCTTACTCTATCTGATTTCCTCCAGTGCCTCCACCACTGCTTGGCCCACAATTTCCTAGAAATTCTAATAGAATTCAATGGAGAATCCATCTGGTCTTAGAATATTTCTTGTTTATGTTTTTTATATGATCTACGAGGTTTATTCTAAAGAAATTTCCTCCATTAATAATTATTGTGTTTAGGTTTGACTATTTACGAAATTGCCTCTAATATCTTCTCCTGTAATATTGCATTCAAATTTTCATTGCTACTAAAAAGAGTATGGAAGTACTAATTTGTTATAATTTTCATTTCACTTCCACTGGTTTTTACCTGATCCATCATATTTGTAAGACCTATAATTCTATTTTGTTGTCTCTTGGTTGTTGCTGTCTTATAAAATAATGTTGTGTTTTGGTCCCCCTCATTTAACCATGTGATTCTATCTCTTTAACTCCAATAGATTTCTTCTTGTTCCTCCAAATATTCCTCTCTCCTAATAATACCTCACATTGCAACAGTTCTTTCGTAATAGTTCCCTGTCTTATCTCCTAAGTAATATTCTCCTTTTGATCCTTGATTTCATTCTTTTGGATTCTTGGTATTTATTTCTTCTGTTTACTCCACTCCTTTAGTTGGGTCCTTACATATTTTAGTTTTTTGTGGAGTTTTAATTGGGCTATCCCAAATCTTGGTTTCCCTAATTTCCACCATTCCTTTATATAGTCCCCCAACTCCTCATATTTCAGCCACCATAGCTCAAATTTAAAAGTTCTTGCAACTTTATGATTATCTTCTTCTATGGTTAGGCTTACTAGAAAATGATCTAAAGAAATCCTATCCATGACCCTCGCTTGATGCTTGGTATGCAAATATAATTCCTCCTCCATGAAGAAATGATCCAAGAAATATTTGATTGTCTCCCCTTCCTTTCTTCTATTTTTCTAGGTCATGGAGCTATCCACAGTTGGGATATCTATTAGATTCATTTGACATGTTATTGCTAAAAAAAACCTATCCTTTTCCTCCAGCATGGATATGCCTCCTTGTTGTTCCTCTATTCTAAGATTTGCATTGAAGTATCCTCCCAAAATCCATTGGTCCTCCGGGTAGTTGTCTTTGAAAGTTTGGATGGCTGCCCATTGATCCCTCTGTAATCTAACTGTTTGTGCTCCATAAAAATTAACTATAGTCCAAATTTTCCTAGTTTTCCTATTTTGTAACCGGACCATCAACACCCCTCTCGTAGAGGCTCCCCATATCTCTAGGAACAGTTTGTGATTCCACATAGTGGCCAATCCACCTGATTTCCCCTGTGTTAATTGAGTAAGGATCTCTCCTTTTTTCCATATCCTCCTATTTATTTTTTGTAAGTCTTCTCCTTGCATTTTTGTTTCCTCTAATATAGTTATATCTGGACTCATATCTATGATAATATTTTTGACTACCTTTTTTTTTTTGAAACTACCTAAAACCCTCACATTCCAAGTGATTAATATCATTGAGAATTAGGAGAGAAAAAATTAGCCATCGATTTTACCTTTCTGTTCTGGCTCAAATCTCTTCCTTGTTCCTCCATATTTTCCTTGTTTGAATTCCTCCCTGTAGATTGGTTTTGTTTATATTTCTTATCCACTTGATGAATCCCTATATTAGGGCTTTATTTGTTCTTATTTACTTCTTTAATCTCTATTTACTGTGTCAAAATTATCCTCTACTCTATTTCCCCTCCTACGGTCTCCCTTGTGGGTTGAATCTCCTCTTCCATGAGAGAGGATGTGTCTGGTTTTGCTCCTTGCTTGTTCCCTGATACTAGATTGAAATATTGTTCCTAATTAATTGGTGTGACTTGCTGAGTATCCTCCTCTAACCCTTCCATTTGAAAATCCCCTTTTGTTTCCAAGTTTCCTAGTTGTTTGAATATCTCATATTTGTTGTTTGTTCTTACAACTCTTTCTCCTTGTCTCTGGTTACTATGTTGATTTATTTTGTTTGACCTTCTCATTAATTTTTAAAAGCCCTTAGAGTTTGTTTGACCTTTTCCTTCCTTCTTATTTCTCTTTTCTTGAAGAGATTGACCCACCATGTTAATATTTGCTTTTGTCCCCTCTTGTTTAGATTGATGATCCTTAATTGTTGGGCACATTATAGCCAGATGTCCATGAGCATGGCACATTTGACATCTGAATGGAATAAACTCATAATATTGTTGTTGGTACCAAACATAATCCCTTAGTTTTAGGACTATCTCTATTGGAAGAGGTCTATTTCTACACAAACCCTAGCAAACATTGTCGATCCTCCTAAAACTGTTTCTCTTGATCTACCTTGATAATGCCCTAGTAAGTTGCCTATTGCCTCAAGTATCTCCTCTTTCCAAAATTCAAAGGGAAGGGAAAATAATCTTACTCATATTGATACTGTAGTCAGATCCACCCTCGAGTCAAATCCCATCTTCCATGGCTGCAATAATAGTGCCGCTAACCCGTGATGATACGACCCTCCCTAAAATACTTTTTATTGATCTGCCATCGATGTGAAATATACAAAAAAATACCAATTTGGGAGAGTTAGAATTTCATATTCTCCTTCTATATGCCATTGTTTCCTTATCCATGTGTGGAGGAAGTGCACGGACGGTCTAAAACCCATGAATTTACCTATTAGGTTGTGTTTTGACTTATAAACAATATCCTCAGCTATCCAATCCTTAGCTATTTTCAATACTGGTATTTCTTTTACTTGTGGTAGACATATGTTCACCCTCCCAAGCAAATACTACTCCTTTTATCACTTCCCCATGGTGTTTATGATTTTCTTTTCTTGTGTTTGACAGTCGTTGAAGTTATATTGGGTTCCACATAGCTTATCCTAGAATGAGATTCCTTCATTTGGAGGATTTGGTACCGAAGTACCTATGTCCCCCATTCTTGGTCGTGATCCTTACTATTGACAGACCTCTACCCTAGCTTTTGAAACCCCAGTTTGATTCCTCAGATCTCCTCTCAGGCACCTCCAAACTTTTGAAACCCTAGCTTCTCATTTTGTTTCCTCCAAAACTTTGGTTTGTGATATCTTATCTTAATTATTACAACATTATTTACATTACAAAATTGCATCGGTCTTGTCCTTTCCAATGTAAAAAAGGAGGACAAAATTTGAAGTGTTCTAAAACACTCAAACAACAATATACTACAATATTCAAGCGATCGAATCATCAAGTTTCAAGAGCAAGCTATGAAGTAGAAGAAGAGAGCCAACTAAGGGCTCAATAGCATAGTTTTCAAGGTGTCTAAAGACACCAGATTCAGCATCGTAGGTCTCATGAAAGCAATGCTCAAGGGGCAATAAGAACCTACAATAGAGAAGATACCAAGTTGGGCAGCATAACGACATTAGCAAGGCAATATAACACATCACTAGTTGTAAGAAGAACAACATTAAGGAATAACATAAAAAGTAAGGTGTAAGTAGCAAGGCATGTTACCCAAGCAAACAATGATAATAGCTTGGATGAAACCACCACCTAGACAACAAAATTAAAGCACCTTAGAGCCACCATCATTGAAGTAGAACCACCTTCATGGGAGAAGAGCACCACCATTCATTGGAGAAAGCACATTACAAGCCAAAACAACTTGCAATAGTTATCAAGAACATTGAAGAAATAAGATGTTGAAAGTGTAGTTACATGCAAGGGAAAGACCTTCCACTTGCCACCTCAAGCAAAGGAATATTGTGCCACTTGGCACAAGGGAGAAGAGCATCTTCATATACACAAAAATGCCTCTACAATTTAACACCTTCTCAGAGAAAAGAGCACTCATCCTAAAGTAACACTCAGTCATTATTCAAGGCCTAGTATAATGTCTACATTATCAAAACACATGCACTAGTATAATATCATCTAACATTCGTGCCACCTAGCAAGAAGTCTCAGGATCGAGGTAATAAAGGTACCACTTGGCATACCTTTCAAGGAGGACAAAGGTATTAATAACCACTACACAAGAAGAGCATGAAGAGAGAGCTTTCATAGAGGTCAACAACATTGAAAGAGGAGGTAATACAGTCCAAGGCATGCAAGAGAACAAAGCTCATTTAATGTGCAACATCATACGTCGTAGACTGGAATAGATACAACACCCGAAGCTTGAATAAAGGAGTCAAAATAGAAGCCAATTACACACGCATTTCACATTGCAAGGAAGGTATAGTTTTTACATGATTTAATACTTGTTTTCTTTAAGTATAAGGAGTTATAAGATGCATGATATAAGGTTGAGTTTATTTATTATTGCATTGAGAAATTACAACCTTAGTTTATTAGAAAGAAATTAAACAAGGAGATTATATCCTTAAGAGAAATTTCAAATTGCATTAGATTGAGAATCAAATATCATAGTATTTGCAAATAATTAAACTAGGAGATATAAGGTTTTCTACCTTTGAAAATTTGAAATATTATTTTGCAAATATTATCATTTTCTAAATTTCCAAATTAGGGAGATATAAGGAGTACTACATCAAACTTTAGATCATTGGAATTTAGAAAAATTGAACCATTGAAAGTTAAGGATAAAAGAAGCAAAATAATTTATTACTTTAAAGTTAGAATTTATTGCTTATACTTGTCTCATATACAAATTAAAGGGATAAAAGGAATCCAACTATAGAGTCTTGAAAAATAGAGAACTTCATCAAATTGAAAAGTGCATATATCAATAGGGAGAAATAAGGAAAAATAGGAGTTGATCATTATATTAACATTATCTTAAACATTAGAGAGTCAACTCAAAAGGAAATTTAAATCAAGCACTTAATCAAGACCATAATTTCAATCACTTGGGAGATATAAGGAATTCTACAAAACCTAATATTTGATAAAGTTTTATCTAGCTTGATCACTAGGGAGATATAAGGTAGCCTACAAGGACCATCATGACAACAAAAAAATTCATTCTCACTGAATCCCAACTTCTTAAAGGTCCAAATTACTCATCATGGAAAAACAAAGTGAGGGCAATTTTGATAGTTGAAAAACTTTGGGAGATTGTCAAAGGAACAATAATTAAACCTACTATAGGTGATAGTGAGATTCAAAAATTTGAAGAAAATGAAGCAAAAGCACTAATGATAATAACTTTTGCTATTACAGATGAAATACAACCTTACATTAGTTCAGCAACAACATCTACAGAATCTTGGAAAACCTTAGCCAAAATATTTGAAGGAAAGAATAAAACCACTATCTTAAATATTCAAACTCAATTGCATTCTTTGAAAGTGAATAGTGGTGAAAGTATAGAACTATTCCTAAGGAAAGTAGCAAATATAAAAGGGAAATTGTTAACCTTAGGAGAATAGGTAGAAGATAAGTTTCTTGTTCAAGTAACCCTGAGAGCACTTCCAGATAGCTACAAGCATTTAGTTATATCTTTACAAATCCTAAGTAAATATACATATTTTGATGAGTTAGTCAATATTCTTCAAGAATATGAGGTGGAAAATATAGTTAAAGATGAAATGACTAACAATGCATTGGTTTCAAAAGATAATCCACAAGGAAATGTTACCTCATCCACAAAAGGATGAAGACCATGGAATAACAAGTATTGTCAAGTATGCAGGAAGAAAGGACATAGTACCAATTATTGCAGATTCAATCCTAGAAACCAATATCAAGGAAATCAAAGCCAATCAAATAGGCCATTCCAACCAAGATAATATTAGAATTAGTATAGTCCACATCAACAACAATTTTAGCATCCATATACTTCTTAGAACCAATACAATTATCCTCAATTGCAAGAAGGGAAACATAAAGGTAACTTGGTTCAAGAAATTCAAGAAATTCAAGAAATGGAAGAACCTATAGATGAACATGAAATTAAAGCTCTCTCAACAAATATAGTATTTTATGAAGATACTAACAGGAAATAAAATGAAGAGGAGCTCAAATTCTAGAACCAGGACAAAGATAATATTGAAGACTAAAGTCTTCAATACCCAAATAATGTAATACAGGGGGTGTTGGAGTATATTACATTATTGGGTACATGCTAATGTACCACCTTGGGTACATAACTAGAGTAGAATTTTACCTTAGAGTAAGGTTTGATTAGTTACTTCATGCAATGTAATAAATGCACAAGTGTTAGAATGTGCAATAATGTAAATATGCATGTAGTCCACATGTACATGAGTCATAGGGTAGATGAAAGGCCAAGGGACTTATCTCCCTATATATATTCCTTTGAGGTAGAAGAGTGGGTGATGGATATAGAGAGGTGATAGAAGATACAATAGTGACTAGTTGCATTAGTTAGAGTGAGTACAATGTTATGTCCTCCATTATATAACATTGTACTATTTTCGTGAGCTTTCATTAATGGCATATTTTTGAGTTATTGCAAAAGTTTATCTTATAATTTTTCTTCATATTATAGTGCCATTATCATATAGTTATCATTACTTACTCATTTTACATCTTGTGGTTGCATTTCCTTTAATATATATCATCAAAAGATAATAGAGCCTACAAAAGCATACTTAGTTAGTGCGACTATAAGGTCTAGACAAGCCCTCATTTAGAATATTACCAGTGACCCAAGGTAAACCAATGCCCATGAATCATTTGAATCCCTCTAAGTGGATAAGAGAAATGTACAAAAGGAATAAAAACAACTAAAGGACAAGATCTAGAAGGCATCAATCATCATACAATCATAAGTGACATCTTATGGCAATATGATTCTCATTATAAACGTAGTCCCAAAAGACACTTCTAAATTCACCATTAAACTTGCTAATTTCATTTCCATAGTGTTAGGCCTAAGATATGACTAGAATATATCCATACCAAATGATCCACCTTGAAAACAAACTCTTAATTATAATATCCATATAATTTGACCAACTCGTAGTGGAGAATGATATAACAAAGAGAAAATCAGTAAAACAAGATGCATAAATAGCCTAGTTAAATACAAATAAGTTCTAGCTACAACAAAAAAGTGAAGCCCTCATTCAAGATGCCATAAAAAGGGTTAATATACAAAAATAGGTTAAGGACCTCAAATCCCAACTTGTTATAAGCAAAAAATAGAAGTAGTAACTCAAAGATATTTCACAATAACTTGCACTATTTGAATTTATAACATTATAAAAAGATCCAAAATATGCATTTACCATAATCATATACGAAAAATAAGAAAATGTGATTAAAATATAACAATAATAAACAAAGTAAAGTGACAAAGGAAGGCAACAATAAGAAGTAGAAGGTGGGTGCCCATGGGCACCCTAATATATCACATTTTATTAGCACTTATGATACACATGGATTCTCATTGAGGTGTATTTATAGTGATGCCATATACCCAATAAGAAGTTAACCTAAGTTTGATATAAACATAACCTTGAGGTTAACATTACAATAAAATAATAATAAGTTACCCCTTAAGCAAGGTCATTCATAATAATGGATTAACCAATACCACTAAGGATGAATATGAAAGGAGCCCTTAGGCTTACATAAACATTTCCATAGGCCTACATAAATGATGAATTCCTATAGGCTTATGTAATAACATGCTCGTAGGTTATATTAGTAATGCTCATAAACACATATTCATACTTTTGGCATTGTCCTTGGCCTAAACAATATTAGACTACATACATTTCAATACCGCCCCATAATTTGAGCTAAGAAGGCCAAGAAGAGAAGGAATTAGAGGTAACACCTTCCTCCATAATGGATGCTCTAGTGGCCCTTTGTGTTCCATATTCATCCTCATATTTATCATAAAAAACTCGTGTCCAACCCTCAAGAATTTTGTCTCAATATTTTTTAGCCTTGTAATGCAAATCTTGATGAAATTTTCTTCCCTTTTATAATACTTGTAAGCATTTAACTTCTTTGAAACCTTAGACTTCTTCTTAGGCAATCGATCTCTAGATTCCATTGATTTGAAGTCTTTTGGATGAGATTGTGTATGAGAAAGAGCTCCATAGTTCTTCATGACTACTTTATAATAGATTAGAAGCTTAAAAATTCCTTCAAGAGAGATGGGTTGTGGCTCTTTGATAGTCATAGAATTCACATAAAAAAATAATCCAACTATATAAAATGGAGGAGAAATATTGGAAGTAATAGATTTGATATATTCTTCATCACTCTTTACCTTACCTCCTATTGTAGCTAGATCAGCTTTTAAATGTTTAAAGTGAGATATTTTTCAACATTACTAAAATCTATAATTTTGATATTCAATAGCTTTATCTCTATTATATTAACTTTACTAGCCCTTACTTTTTCATAGAGATCTTTCAAAGTAGACCATACCTCAATAGGATTAGTTTTTTCTTTGATACAAAAAAGTACATCTAGTTCCACTAACATGAAGAAGAGTCCAAAAGCTTCCTCCTTTCTCTTATGAATCTTATGATCACTAAGACCTTATAATTCATTGTCAAAGATGAACTAGAGATTCTTGATTTTAAATAATCCTACCATTTGAACTGACCAAGTGCTACACTTTTATCCATTGATGTGAGAAACATACCCTAAGGAAACTATTTTACACAAAAACACTAAATAATCTATAACAAGTCTATAAACTAATGTCACCACTACATAGAGCTCAAAAAATCATGTAATCTAGAAATAATGGGCTCCAAATGCTTTTGTATGTAAAATTTGTGGCCTCTAGAAGATTTAGTATATTAGCACTCAAATAAAAATATCAAATGCAAAACCTTAGGAATTTTTTTCTAAATCAACAACTACCACTTGATGCCACTAGATTGGATGTCGTCCTATCAATCAATGCATCCATGTTTGACAAGTTTATTAATGTGATTGGTTGGACTCCCCATACACATGTGCATGTGTACATGTGCACACGCACATACACACACACGTGTGTGTGTTTAATGGGCTTGGAGTCGACCTACATGACCTACATGCATGTAAGAGGATTGATCAGTGTACCACATGCATTGGTTGAGTATTAAAGGAGAGCAAGATATATTTGAATGTGCCTTGAGATGATATTCCTTAAAAGCAAAAGAAGTGTCTATACCATGTATCAAACTTGAGATATTCCCTCTAAAAGCAAGTAAACCAACCACTATGCCATGTAGTTAGTTAAGTCCAAGAGATAACCTCATCCATAAGGTGTATATACCATCAATTAAGATGAAAATGGGCTCCTTAAAATCTGTGGGGGATTGAACCACTAATATAAGCACTACAAGGATGTAACCCAATCACTATGCCATGGAGATGAATATGACTAAGAAATGGGGTCTTCTATAGGTCTATGAGTGATGTATTTATACAAAAAAACTGTCATCAAGATTTAAACTAATAAGCTTCCTACCATAACCAAATGTCATTGTTGTTATATCACTCCCTTCTAATGCAAGCAAGAGAAAAGTGCTTCCCTTATAAAAATATGTGACAATAATTATACCCAAGAGTTGAATTTGTGTCCTCCTAGCTCCAAGCATGTGGCCTTAATACCATATCACCTATGTTAGTGCATTTATTTTTGCATTGGTATTTGTAGTTGTGTGATGGCAAGGTTGCACGATTGGCATACAAAACAAACATTATCTAATTTTGGTACCAAATTTATGGTGGGAAATAGAATTCAAAAATTTTAAATTTCAAATTTAATAATATAACCTAAAAGAAGCCTTTGATTTCTAATGAATTCATATCTCTTCTATTGATGAGTGATATAGATTCAAACCTCACTTTGATGCCATGTTTGAATTTGCAATATTTTTCATAAATATTCTAAAACATGTATTCACCAATATCATATGTGGAAAAGAAAAAGTTATTAAAAGATATCAATAGTAAATGAAGTAAAGAGGTGAAGGGGGATTATAATAAGTAGAAAGTGGGTGTCCATGGGCACCGTGATATGTCATATTTTATTCATACTTATGATACAAAAGGATTGTGATACCAAATACCTAATGATAGGGTAACCTTAGGCCAATATTAACTTAACCTTGAGGTTAACCTTATAATAAAATAATAATAAATAACCCTTTAAGGTTATCCATAAAGGTGGATTAACCAATAACCCTAAGAGTGAAATGTGAATAGGGGTCTTAGGTTTACATGAGTATGCCTATAGGCTTTCATAAATGATGAATACCCATAGGATTACATAATCACATACCCATATCCTACATTAATAACATTCATAAGAATATTTTTACACTTTTGACCTTGGCCTAAACAAGATCAGGCTACACATTTTTCAACATGCACAAGGGTAGTACCAACTAAAAAAGTAGTTTGAACAAGAGTTGTTAGTGAAACAATTTCAAGTGGTTCAATAAGAGAAATATCAAAGGATATATGACCTCTAGGATACAATTGTAAAACTAACAAAAGGAAAAACACTATCCTAGGGAGTGTTAGAATTTATAATGGGTTCTATCAACTGAGATCAACCTTTGCATTGATGTTATAGAAGAATAAATACAAGCATGAATAAGAATGGATGAGGTAAGGAGTTACAACCACCTTTAAGCATACCATAACCTTTATAACCATTACATGATACACCACCAATGATGTAATATTTACAACATTTCTCCTTATTACATCAATCTCTAATTGAAGTACATACGAGAAAATTTCTAAATTTTTTAATTTCACACATGTAATAGAATTTGTCAAAATGTCTACACATTGCTCCTTTGCTGGATAAAATTAGAGTTGTATATTGTATTCTTAAATATGTTTATAGATGAAATGAGATTTAACCTTAATGTGTTTTGTATAATTATAAAATATTATATTGTGAATAATATTAAAAAATCCTTGGTTATCACAACTCAGGATCATTGGTTGCTTTTGTGGGATGCCCATTCTCAACAAGATGCAACATAACCATGTCATGTAATATACAACTCCTCTTGCAACATGATATTTAGCCTTAGTGGAAGGATGAGAAAAAATATGGTACAACTACATATTACTTCTCCATGAAATTAAACCAGATACTAAAAAGAATACATATCCAAAAGTGGATTTTCTATCATTACTAGATCCTACATAGTCAACATCCATGTAAACTATTAAGAACATTGATCACTCCTCTTGTACTTCAAGCCATACTTAGTTGAACCATGGATATACCTAAGTACCTACTTATTTATTTTCAATGAAACGCCTTTGGTTCTTGTATTAACCATGAAAGATAACTAATAGCATAACCGATATTTAGTCTAGGATAAATTAGATAAATGAGACTACCAATCAACCAGTAATAGAGAGTTTTATTCAATTATGAAGATTTATCATATCAAGATAGTTGTAACACTACCTTCTTTGGAGTGTTTATGGGCTCGTAATCTATCATTTAAAATTTCTTAAGCAATATATTGGAATACTTCATTTGTTACATGAACGCATAGTTCTCAGTTTGTTGTACCTCCAATCCAAGACAATTATATACTAGCCTGAGATCAATCATATTGAGCTAATGCTTCAATTCTTTCTTGGTCTTTTCAATCAAATTCACTAAACTCCTAATGATGACAAAGACATCAACATACATGATAATGATCATGATATCTCTTCCTTTCCCTTTTAAGTATACATTTGGATCATAAGAACAACAATGGAATCCATGTCGTAAAAGATGTTCATCGATCTTCACATACAAAGCTTTGGGTGCCTGCTTCATCCCATATAGATACTTGATGAGCTTGCACACCTTGGTCTCTCAACTAGGTACAATGAATCCTTTTTTCTATGTCATAAATAAATTTTCATTGAGGTCACCATTGATAAATGCACTTTTCATATCAATTTTATGCAAATTCTATCCAAATTGCTCATGCATTGCAAAAACCATGTGAATGGTCTTGAACTTTATTTTTGGTGCAATTTTTTTATCATAATAATTTTATTTCTTCTATGCATAGCCCTTTGCAACAACTCTTGATTTATGTTTGTTTATTCTCCCATTAGCTTTGTAGTTGGTCTTGAATATGCACTCACAACTAATGGATTTCTTGGGATATGGTAGATTTATAAGTTGCCATGTCTTGCTCTTTATCAATTCTTAATACTCAACATTCATGGAATTCTTCCACTCCTTTGAAGCAACAATTTCATGAATTATTAAAGGATCATATGTTTACTCCACCATGATCATTAGGGTTAGGTGACCTTATTTTTTACTATATTTTGAGTTCTTAGTCTAGAACTAGATTTACTTAGAACATGATCTAAGCTTGCATTATGAACTATACTAAGATACCACTAAGGATTGCAAGTGGAACCCAAATTGGATGGTCCTCTATCATTATATCCATTGAGGACATCTCCATAATTGTGATTTAAATAAGCCTCCTCTCTCGTAGAGGATTTATCATCATCATAAAATAGAAAAACAACAAGTACTTTGTTAATAGTGCATGACTTAAAAGAAGAAGTACACTTGTTCTTCTCAACAAACATAACATCTCTACCAATATGTAGTTTCTTGGTATTAACACCCATGACATGCTATCCCTTCAACTCACTACTATATCCATTAAATATACAATATTTTGATTTCTCCTCTAGCTTCATCCACTTCTACTCTAGAATTTACATGAATGTAATGCATCCAAACACATGGATATGTGTTATGAAAGTTTTATTACCTATCCATGCTTCTTCACATGTGATACCACTCAATAAAAGTGTCATTATGTGGTTCAACAAATACGTTGTAGAACAATTAACTTTTGCCCAAAATTCTAGATCCAAATTGTCATTACTCGACATGCATCATACCATCTCCTATATAGTATGTTTTTGCCTCTCCACAATTCCACTTTGTTGATGCATGTAGGTAGTTGTCAATTATTTTTTAATACCATATAGCTTTAGGAAAGTAGAAATTTTATTATTGATGTACTCCCCCTTTTATTGAGCACAATATACAAATAGGATGATAAACAATCTTCTCCATATAAACTATAAACATTGTAAATAGTGAAAGATTCATCTTTTGAATTTAGGAAATACACCCACGTTAATCATGTATGATCACCAATGAACAATTGAAAATATATAGCCACTAAAGCTCAAATACATGGGTTCACACAAATTGGTATCCACTAGATCAAGTGGAGTAACTACTCTATAATTGTTTACTCCAAATGGAGCTCAATGCAACTTTCTAGCCAAACAACTCATATAAATATCATGGGGCTTCTTCAAAGATATAAATTCACATACAATATCATGATGTAGGAGTCACTTTAGATCGTCAAAGCTAAAATGTTCAAATTGCCTATTCCATAGTGAGGTAGCACCATTTGCTTTGGATATCAAATCTTGGTTGTCTTACATTACAATCACAAGCTAAAACATTTTTCCTATTCCAATAGGATGGAAAATGATCATAAAACCTTAGGATTTTCTTGAATGAGAGAAATTTTAATTGTACTTATTTTAAAAATTCAACATACAAATTATTATCAAGTAATTGATTCACAAAAAGTAAGTTCTTCATGAGTCTAGGCATGCAAATAACTTGAGTCAAGTGATAGGTATGTTCCTTAAGATACAAACAAACATCATGAATTTCATCAATAGTGTATGTTTAATTATGGCCAAGTGTTACTTTTCCATGATAAGATGAATGGTCAAGGTTCACAAACCATTCCTTCCGGCCTATCATGTGTCTAGTAGCTCCTAAATCAATGTACCAAACTAGGATGGATTTTGAAATAACATTAGAAGTTTGAACATAATATACATAGTATTTTTCTTCTACCTTATAATTAACATCCTTATCTACATTACCAAGTTGGAAATGAGGTATATTCCTATTTTGCCAATAAGAACTATTATACTTGTGTCTTTATGGACTCTTTGATTGGTTCTTAGAAGAACCTTGTGAGAATAAGTTGTATTTTACTTTTGAAGTATGTGTCCTAGTTTCCTATACGTAAAACATGTAAAGTTAGAACTTAAATAGTTCCTTTTTCCTTGATTTTATTACTATTTTCCTTTATATTTTTTATTTTTGTTGGGTATTTGTTGTGGGATTTCCACCATTTTTTGGCTACATCGACTTCTTGCCTTTTTGATGCATGAGAAGAGCATGCTCATATTCAATATTTATCTCTTATATTGTCTCCTTCTAATAAAACAAATCCATAATAATATCAAAAGCGAGACTCTTATTAGTCACATTTAGAGTTGTCTCTAAAACACTAAGTGTAGGTGGTAGTGCATACTATTTTATTGGAAAAAGCACATCAACATCAATTGTTTCACCTAATTCTTGTAGTAAGGCTTGTAATTAACAATCCATCATGGAAAGCTTTTCAACTTCTCACAACTCATCATCTTTAAGCAATGCAATTGGATTTGTACGTGTAGAAGTTAATTTTGGTTCTTATATTTAGACACCGTATTGAGCTTGTCCCATGCATCCTTCATGGTTATTGCATCATGAATGTATGGCTAGATCTCATTAGTTATGGAAAAAATTATGATAAACCTAGATTTTTGATTGGATTTATCAAATTTTTTTTTTTTATAAAGGGTAGTGGCATGTCTTCACATAGTTCTAGATATCACTCCCCATAAATTTGGAACTCCATCTAATCTTCAACTTCATCTTAAAAGAAAAATATTTATCACCTTTCAAGAATTGAGAATCAAGAAATAACATCATCATGGCATTGATAGCCATGTAATTTTTTTACAAAACTACAATATAATACTTTCACTTGAATAGGTTTTTAATAAGTATATCTACACCTATACTCATAAATCAATCAATACCTCAAACTATGAGAAATCAACAAGGTCTTACTAGGAGAAAATTAGATATAAGAGATTGATATATTTTTCTCAAGCAAAATCCTCCAAAGATGTTGTACAAGTGGTGATATTCCTAATAATGAAATGGTGGGATAATAGATTTAGAATCTAGTAAATACTATAGTCATAAGATTGCCATCACAATCGTATGATGTCATTTTCTTGAGATGATATGGTCTCAATTGTATATTATAGTCTCATATGACATAATACAAGATGATCTCATGTAGTTGATGCTACAACACCTTACAAAAAATATCCTTGTATGGAAACAAATACATGGTAATCACACATACAATACCGTAGTCTTATCCAATTGATAAAATGGTGATCTCCAAGATTAGGTCATAATTTTGTATGTCCAATATCTCATATAGTCTAAAACTTTTATAATATACAACTAACTTGTAGTCCTTCCATGATAGTTTTCTTACTATAACTTGCAACTTATAAACAATATCTTTGTAATATATACTAACCACTACAATCTACAACTATGCCAAACAAATACTATAGTCTGCAACTATAAACAACACTCAAGCAATACAACATACAATCCCATTAACACATAACAATAACATAATACAAGGAACTATAATTAGGCTACAAATAATTTGTAATAATAAAATTTTATTGGAATTCAATGGTGTTGTTGTATGTAGCAATAATAGTTTGCAATTACAATGTGCAGGGTTGCTAGTCAATACTTCCATAACCACTCTGCATAATCACAAGGAAATGGATAATGCTATTACAAAATTATGTCCTCTAGATATATCTCTATGTCTCTCACATGCACATCCATCTATAATGTTACAATTGAAAGGGAGGTTTCTTTTAATGCATTCCATGGCCATTGCAAGGCATTTTTTAGGACAATATGACATAATTGGCACCCTAAATTGGACATATTTGACCTATGCAAATATTAACCTTTATTTTCTAAAGTATAATTGCAATTTATTATTAAATTATATTACATTTAATTTCACTTACATCTCATGTCAATTAATTCTTTTTCATGTCATTGACATTTCATATGCAATTTATTACAATTTCATTTCAAAAAGAACTCAAAACTTTGTACATATTTTCTACATTTTCTTTTTTGGGAAGTTGTTTTGATGCTTACATCTATCCTCCCATTTATACTAGTTGACATCCTTTCTGATGCTTGTTGCTACTCTTGAGAACTTGATTTCTTTTTTTGAGAGCTAGTGGTAAGCACTCTACCTATTTATTCTATCTAGAGTTATAGGGCTACTCATTCATCCTTTACTTTTTGTGCATAGTTACTATGATGAACAAACTCCAAACCATAGTGGTTGGATTTTTTCTCCATTTTTTTTCATTTTTGCCACTAACTCCTTTTCCCTCTCTATAGCACTATTTTGTATATTCTACCTTAAATCTACTTCAATTTTGGCTACAATATCCAATTGTTCATCTCTTTCAATAATTTGTTGATCTCTAAATCCTTTTCATGAGCTTCATGGACCTATGTTCTTACCGTAGCTTTGCTCTCAGGTCTATATATATCTCATTACACCTGCCCATATTCTTTTTATTGCAATAAGTTCCTCCTCTGCTTTTATTTGCTCTTCGAAGCTTTTTATTAGGCTAGAAATTTATACTTTTGCTTCCCTCTTCATTTTTACATTTCTTAATTATATTGGTTAACCTATTATTCTTTGGATTGATATATATTCTCCAACCCCATTGTTAACCAATCAATCCAATGTGTCAAAATTTTAATTTTCCTATAAAATGAAACCAACTATGGTAGAATATTTCTATATCTTGCTTGTGCTATATCTACTGGATAAGTTTCCAAGGTACCTACATTTATATACATCCTCTATGATACCTTATAATTGGTTTGCATACCTTTTGTAGCTCTACTCCAATCATGTTTACCACTCTTCCAACCTACATTTCCCATGGCGCTTTCTTACAGATTTTAGTGAGATTCTTCATCCTCTCATTATCTTAATCCCATTGTATCACTTTCTCCATCTCATGATAAACCATGGATCACCATTGTCTTAACTATCCCAAACAACCAATCCTAAACTATAGTATTGCAGAATAAAAAACCCACATCATCCTTCCAAAGAATTTATCAATCTTATCATTTGTTTGAACTTATTCAATTAACAATCCAAAATTTAGACACTTTAATGATAAAATGTTTGCATGGTACTCAAGGTGTCTCCTTTTCTTGTTATATATTCTCTATTTTCTTCCATATGAACAAGTTTTTCAATAATTTGTTTTTGTGGCTCTAGCTAATTATCCATGTTGGTTGACCTCTAGCTACTACCACCTATTTTGATTATTTTTTATATATATTTTTGAGGTTCCTATGCAATTTCAACCTCCTTTTTCATCACTGGTTTTTTAGCTTCTTAATGCACCTATGTATATTCCAATAGGCCTTGAGCTACTATAGAAAATTTGAACTACGCCACATCTAGCATAGGTGATGATGCACTAGGATCCATTGGCTACATTCAATTAGCAAGTTCTACCAGTTTTTTTTTTTTTTTTTTTTAGCAAAAAACCCCTTGCGGGGCTGCCTTGGTCTAAGAGACCACGAACAAGGGGGTTCTACATCGTCAAAGTCACCCGGTAGAACTCTCCTCTCCAACTCACCTACAACACCTGGGTTCAAGTTCTACCAGTTCTTCCTCTATATTTCTAGTTATATTAATCTCTTCCTCCTCAACCACTTCAGTTTCTTGTCTTGACTATGCCAACCCTTCTTACTGCACAATATCTACTAAGGATTATTCTTGCATCATTATCCATTCCTATTCTCTTTGTTTTCTTATCCTTAAAGTACTATTTTGTTGCCCTTATTTCTTCCATTCTCTCTTCCACTTGTTTCTCTTGCGACAACTCTATTTATTTCTCTTGGAGAAATTCCTCCGTTTGTTTCTCTTGGGATAATTCTTTAGTTTCCTACTAGAATTTGAGCTCTAGCCTTTTATGCTTCTTCTTTTGTCATGGTGATAGTTCCTCCTCTAAATCCTCACTATCATCTTCTTTGATGACGTTCATTCTTCATAGAATATTTTTAGTCCTTATTTTAACTAGACTAAGATTAGTCAATGGCATTGTAGATATCCATTTGAGTACCATGGGTTCTTCTAACAACTTTCTTAGACCGATCAGTCCTATAAATTCCATCTTGGTGAAAGAAACTACATTCAACATTATTCTAATGGCATGGAATTCTATCAAAAACTCTTACTCTATCACCTCAAGAAATTCCTGATGTGATATAATAAATATGATGCCCAATTGTACTACACTCCTTTTATAATACCTTATACATACTAAACTAGCTACACATGCATTCTTAACGATCTTGTTTCTCTTGACAACTTAAAAATCACAAAATTCATGATACATCACAACTCTTCATTCTTTAACTAAATTTGTTTAATCCCATGACTTCCATGACCAAAAGTTTTGGCTACTTCTGTAGGAGTAATGGTTGTAACTTTATGGATATTCCTATTCCACTCTTCTACATCTAGTGGGTCCTTACTTATGGGTATTCCTTCCTTTAGCAATCCAAACATTCATCAAAAGTTATTTATTGAGAATATGACTCCAATTTCTCAATCTCCAATATTTATTTTGCTCACATTTTATTCTAAATTATAAGGATAAATAATCTACAAAAAATAATCCTTATCAAACATTGGGACTTATGCAATGCAACTCACTCCTGCCTTTGTCAATGCAACTTTCAACTTATGCTCTATTGGGTTGCCTTGCCATTATTTTTGGTAGAATTTACCAATTGGCTATATCCAAGTTATCTCACTAAGATATATCCTCTTTTCCTTTCATAGGTGACCCTCCATGATTTCTTTGAGATTGAGTCTCCTCCATTTTGTGACCGTGTCTTATTCCTCTTGTATATTTTATTGGTCCTTATCTTCCATTGAGCTTGGTATACTCTTCTCTAACTTGATTTTCTCATCTATGTAGTGAGCTAGGAAAGCATCTATTCTTCTCTACTTGTATTTTTGCCCACTATTCTCAAAAATTGATTCTCCCACTCATTCTTCTTTATCATACCTCATTCTCTATTGTAAAATTATTATGATTGAATAATCACTCTATCATCCTTTGTATAGTTAGTCCCTTATACTTGTATGGTGGCTCTCTATGGTCATACGACAACCTTCCTACAATCGTATGACAACATCCTATAGTTGTACAAAAATTTCTATAGTAGTCTCCTCAACTTGAATGATGATTTATCCCATTGATTGTAGACATCACTCTTACAATATTTCCTTCTCAATGCACTTGTAGGATGACTTTCTTACTGATCCACTATTCAACTTAGCTCATTCATTTATATGACAACTTCTTGTGCCCCTTTTTATACAAACCCTAAAATGCTAGACTGCACTTTTGCTCGAATCTCTTCAAACAATTGTTACCCTTTTGTGCTTTAATTCTATACAAGGTTTTTGAAAAATTGAGTCATATTTTCCTAAACTTTGAATGATGTTCCCTTCATTTGTTTAGGTTTTTAATCCTCCATTCACCCCATAGGATCCTCTTCCCTAGCTTCATTTTTTAACTTTTTCTATAAAATTTTTCTTATTGAGCAGCTCGGGAACTTTTTGAGACCCTACTACAACTCTTCCTTTTTATCTGTCTCTATTGTTATTTCACCTCCAATTTTCTATTACAACTTTTACTAATTTATGGTGTCCTCTCTTTTATCTAGCATCTTCTCCTTGATGATGTCTCTCCCTTGCTTGTCCTTCTTTATTTTTTATTTTTTGTTATGTCGCTCCTACATCTATCTATAATTTCAAGTTTATAAAGGAGTGGTTATAACTATCCTGTGGATCACCATACCATTCACTTTGCATGCACCTGTAGACACCCAAAAGTCACACATTGTCCCTTTACTCATCTTCACGGCCAATCAATTTGCAAAACCCTCAAAAATTACATAAATTGACTTTAAAACACTATTCATTCATCAAATTCACTATTCATCATTCTTAGCCCCCTTGGGCTAACTAAGATCCTTCCTACGCTTAACTATAGGTCCTCATGTGACCTCATTCACAACTCAACTAAGGTTGAATTCTCCACCATGGTCAAAAAGCACTTTATGGTCAAAAGTCAACCTTTTTGGTTAAAACTTGCTTTATGGCTAAATCACATGCTTAATTAGATCCAATCATGGTTTAATCTAAGCCTACCACCTCATCGAGCCTAGCCTAGACTAGCCTTTCCACCTCTCATCTAGATATTTCTTCCATCTCACACTCTCCTAGGCAATAAATGAGAAATAGATATTTTTGCACACAAAAAGTAATTGTAAATTTAAAGATATTTGCAAAAAGGTTTCAATAAATGCCATTTGGAGAATTTCCTCCAGGTCATCATGACATGTGGATGGGTGAGATATTCTCTCACCCAATTCTATTTATGAGGTAGGACACCTTAGTGGACACCTCACAGGGGACACCTCAACCCCTCCCCTAACCTTAGCCAAGTCTATAAATAGAAGGCCATTTTCACCATTTTAGATATATCAAGTTTAGCTTACAAAAACTCTGTAAAAATCACTCTAGCCATCCAACATCCATCATACATCAAACACATCCATATATCATTAGGGTTTTCATCAGATCTATTATGCTCTCTATGATTTAGATAGGTTATCAACAAAGAAGGTAATTACTGAAGGTGACCCGGTGAAAAATCAATGAAGCAACAACATCAAGACACCATTTACTTCATATCTAGAAAGTTTGGTCGAAAACAGACAAGTTTGCACCCCGAGGTGCGAACTTCCAGGTCCCAAACAAGTTTTCAGGCCCCCCTCTGAACCTAATTTTCAATAGTCGAAAGGCTCCAAAAATGGGTAAATATGCTTCCTAATCCTATCTATCATCATTATATGCATTTATAAGTATGTTTTAAGGTCTTTTTGTCTATATAAACATGGCATTTGACTGAGGCAAGCCCCCAAATATTCTAACTAGATTTTGTAGGCCCAACAGGTACAAAGAACATATCAAACCAGCGATGGCCCATGAGTAAGAAGCCCACCTACACTGAGGAATATCCAAAAGATGAATCTTACTGCATTTTAAGCACCTTGACAAGGGTCCTTAGGGAAGACCCAATTGTAGCCCTCATGACAAAGTTGTAAAAAGGATTTACTTTGTAAACCCCTTTATTTCAATACAAAAGTAGTGATTCTATAGTTTCATTTATGAATTGTAGTATTTTGAATGATTTCATTCTGACACGTCAAGTGGGACCCCCACCAAGAAGTAGCTTAAATCACTAACTAACAAACCTTGTGAGCTATTTTTTTTCTATGTTTCAGGTGTTGAAAACCCCAAAAATATTCCACCAAAGCCCTAAGAAACACTTTAGGTGGCATTGCAAGATTACAGGCCCCAACTCTAGGTTTGCACCCCCCCGTGTAAACTTCTAGACATAGAAAATTTTGTACCCACCCATGTGAACTTTTCAAAACTACAAAATTCAGGTGCACAAAGATAGCCAGGGGCCTCTACAACTACTAGGATGTAGGTATTTTTCATTAGCATGCATTGTTTGTATCTTTTCAAGGTTGGTTCAAAGCATTAAGGCAAATTGGATTTCATGAAGACAAATTTAGGTTTGATTTCAAAAGCACCTTAGCCTAGATTCATTTTCAATAGCACTTAGACTAAGTAAAATTTCTTTCAAAAAGGCACTTAGAGTAGCTTTGCTTCTGAAACAGTTACATAAAATTACACCACACACTCACGTACCAAAAAATAGTGTGAGGAATGGATTTCATCACCAATTTCCTACTAGAGATTGGTGAGGTCGGAGTTCTACCCTCCACCGGCTCACTACCCATCTAGTCACCATAGTATCCCCCTAGGAGTGTCGATCGGCCTTAATCCCTGGGTGATCTCCCACTTTTGAGTGTTGGTTATCCATATTTAATTACTGGAAGGTACCTTTAAAGTGGGCTAATTATAGAAAGCCCCTTTACCATAGGGCTTTTAAAAATAATTGGTGGGTACAGCTGATCGTTACTGTGCATGCCTTAAACGTGAGGGTTAAGCAAAAGCCAGGCTTGGTCGATAGGAGCACATTGAGAGTGTGATCTCTCTTCATGAGAGCATATTGACTCATTTGAGCATATTGACTCTCTCCCCTTTAGATACCATTTTAATGTACCACATTCCACTCGCGCATTGGAAACATAGTTCTATTATGCACGCCTTTGGGTGTTGTAGGAGGTTCTATGCTACAACATACCTGTTTCAAGTAGAATTCACCCATTCCTATGGTTTGTTCTTAGGATGTATATAGTACTCTCATCAAAACACACAAAAATAAAAAAATATTTTCTTGTTGTTGAGTCTCAAAAAGTGGTTACAACAGCATATTACAATTGATCACAACTCACTTGCTTGTTTCATAGTTGAATTTTCATGCAAACACTGCACAGTCTATTTTTAGGTGGTTCACACTCCCTTGTGTGAACTTTCCAAGCATAAATAAATTCATACCCCACCGTGAAAATATAGCTTATAGGCTATAAAATTGCACATAACAGTTCCACACAACACACATAGGATCTACACAACAGGAAACCACCTTTTATCCTTGTTTATCGAGGTTTGTACAGCCTCATGCGAATGCCCAATTACAAAAGACATTCACACCCCACCGTGCAAACCTGCTTTGCAGGTCATAGGATAACACCATATATTTCACACAGTACAAAAACACCTTAAACAAAACACATCTATCATCTGTTCCTATTTTTTTTAGGTTCGCACCCCCCTGTACAAATTTTTGATTGCAAGAGAGGTTCACACCCCATCGTGCAAATCTATGTTTTTAAAAATAGAATGGTCCAAAACTAGTCACAAAGCACCCAAAAGTCTAAAATTCATAATCTTTGGTAGTCTCTTCATAGTTGCACACATCATCATGCAGGACTCTCATCTTCTCCCTTCTTCTCCAACCACTTCATTAGGGCACTCAAAGGAAGCCACCTCTACCCATTCTCATACTCTTTCTACTTCCTCACACAATTCCTCTCCACCTCCCACATCGTTCTCTAGGATTTCATCCTATGATCATGATGTGAGACATCACACTCTTCCTCCTTCTCCTCCCATGGATACTCCTTCCACTTTTCCCTCTTTGCATCATCATGCTTCCTACCATGCTTCTCCTCATTTAGGATCACATCTTCCACCTATTCTTTCTCCACCTCAACTTCCATTTCACATCTTCCAACAGGTTGGAATTTCCTAGCCTTATCGATCCCCATTCTCGCATTCTTCATCTCATCCACCTCCATATTCTTCTTCATATCAATCATCACCCTCCACAACTAGCATTCATTCTCGTCCCATTTCCATACCTCCATCTCCTCCACCCATTGACATGCAACACATCTTGGCACCTATCAATACACTTGAGTTACATATGAGCCACTTTCAATGTCATACATCTATCCATAATCCAATCATGGTGGGTCCCATAATTCCTCCTCCTCCACCAACCCCTCATCCTCAACAAATGGGTTCTCCCCAACCTAGGAAAGCATTCAATTCATCGCTACCTAGTCCAACTCCCATTCAAACACAACATCCTCCACATTCTACTCATTCTCCCAGAACTACAAAATACAATTTTAAAAATCAATTGATCAAGTGAGATTTTATTTCTTAATCCAAATGGTACTAAAGAGTTGATTGCAAAAAGCTTAATAATTTGAGGAAGACTAAAACTATCTTTTTATCAAAAAAATAAGTTCTATGTATTTTAATTAACTTAACAACAAGAACAATGTAATATTTTATTATTTTTATAAGAGTGGCCTCCAATACAAACCACACAATTTATTATAAAAATTAAAAATAAATAAAATATAATTTTTAAGTCCTAAATATAATAATTATATGTCATTAAGCTCTCATGATTTCAATACACCTCACTTCCTTATGCAATGCCAAAGCTTTACAATATGTTATCTTTAAAATAAATAAGAAAAACAAGAGTCATATTTAACTATACATACTTATACATTGTATTCATAATTTAAAAATGAACTAAAAAATATTATTCTATAGTATAAAAGTTAGTTATAATTTTATAAATGATATCAGCTCAATTTTTTATATTTTGAGGCTCAATTTGATCCAAGTTTAACTTTTATCATGCAATACATATATAATCATTAAAATATTGTAATGCAACTCTATGATCACCATGTATTACAAGTGCAAAATGTTTCAATACAATCTCATTTAACCTCTCTATATAATCAATTACATTTTTTTATAAAATTATTAAATTTAAAAACAAAAGTCAAACCTTTAAAATAAATTTTATTTCAATGATTTTACACAGGTTTTTATGAGGGGTCCTGGTCCCTTCATACTAAGTGGGGTTTAAACCTTGAATTCCTCAAAGAGAAACCTTTAAAATATATTTTATGCATTTAACATTCTTTTATTTGGGTTGTGTAGGGAACCTATGTAGTCCCTAGCTCGTTGAGCAAAGACACAGTCAATGGAACCTCGATCCTTTAAGGGATCAAACTAATAGAGTCCATCGACAAGCGCTTAACCACTATCAACTGACCTATACTTTATGGGCAACAAATATAAATATAAATAAATATATATGTATATATATTATAAATATAATATTTTATTGAATAATATTTACTTCAATATATCTCAAGGGACAATGGCTCGAACTTTGGCTCTTCTTCGTGAGATCCAAAGTTCAAACCGCGGTGTGTGACTGTGTTAATTGAAAAGCTCAACTCTCCTCTTATGAGATATCATGGTGGAATGGGGATGCCTAACCCTAAACGTTGGTCATAAGGGTTTTTGACATTAATCAAATCTTAAATATATATAATATATACACACTTTAGTATAAATATTTACTTTAATATAAATAATGTAAAACAAAAAAATACAACTAAATATAAAACTAAGAAAATTATAAATGTGATACTAAATAGTTAGATATATAAATATATATATATATATATATATATATTTGGTTAGTGTGAGAAACCCCTACGACCAACGCACAAGGTTGAGCAGTTTCCTCCCAACCTTGACCCCTCGTAAAGTCGAGAGCTATGCTTATCATTAGGGAATTTAATACACAACCACCACGCACACATCCCATTCACACACTCGCTCATGCAACGGTTTGAACCTTATAAATGTGATAGTAAATAGTTAAATATATGATTAAACTACACTTAAATGTTAGATTGTACATACAAGATAACTATCAATACAAGTAGTGCAACTATATACAGAGAGAGGATCAAGTGAGATAACATAAGAGCAAAATTGAGGGAGTAATGACCTTGTGAAGTCAACCAATCGGAACAAGGGTAGTGACAAAACAAAATTGCAAATATTTGTCAGTTAGGGTTTGGATGATGGGAAGAGTAATGAAGGGCTAGGATTTCAGTGAGCCAAGACATTTTATTTGGACATAATTTTTCAGCTAAGTTTTTTTCCCTTTCTTTATCTTAAAAATTTTGCATGCAAATTATTATAAAGTTTTTATCAAATATTATATTTGCTATAGGACATTCAAATAAATTTCAATATATTTTGAGTTTTAGTTTCCTTTCCATGGATCGATTTATAGTTAAATTCTTAGAATCATCTCTAGTGGTAGAGGTTAGTGACCACATATCAGAGAGATCCTTATTGCTCCAAGATAGGGTGGTTTTTGGTAAATTTAGTGGGTATTGGCCAGGGGCTTTAGCCTTGAGAAAATGGATTGATATGATTTAGAAGTCTCTAGGAGTGATTCTATAATTTATTCCCAAAGGTTTCTTCCTAGCCATTTTTTGTTCTAGGGAAGAAAGAGAAATTTTTCTAAAAGGGGGTCCTTGGTTTATGGGAAGAGCAAGACTCTTCCTTACCTGCTGGTATAAAGGTTTTTCACTTGAAAATATAAAACTATTCCTAGTATCAGTCTAGGTTAGGATGTTTGGGTTGCCCATTGAATTTTTGGAAATGGATACCTTCAAGGCATATGAAACACTCTAGGAGAATTCTTTGAGATTTTAGATACGACAAAAGATGGATTCTTGGCTATTTATGCTCGAATATTGGTCATGATTGATATAAATAAAGCTTCACCAGAATCAATCATATTTAAGTATGGGGATAATATGTGGATCCAAACCATGTAATATGAAAACATATCTTTTAGATGTAGAAGATGTTATGATGTGGGACATCTTGAGAGATCATGCCCTAAGAAGATCCCAACAAAATCATATGTATAAAACCACAAGATAAAATTACAAATGGTTATAGATGAAGATAGTTTTCAACTTATAGATCTAGAAAAATGAAAGAAAATAAACTGTGGAGACTAGTAAGGAAGGATATTATAATAAATACCAACTCTTGAGGCTTTAGCCTATGAAGAAAAAGTAGATCAAACTTTAGAGGATACTGTACAACAATTTCAACATATTAACAAGGATATGTCTATTCAATATGATCTTGATTTGAGGAATAACATTCTAGATGAACCTAATAAATGTTTCTCATAAGATATTGAAGACTCTCTTAAAGTATCATGCACCATTTAGGAGAAAAAAATTGATAAATAAAATGTAGTTTTAGAAGTTAATACCTCTGTCATTAATAAGGAAATACCAAAAAATGAGCAGGACAAGTCAAAAGCTTCTGTAATAGAGCCAAGAGAGGATAAATATGATGAAAAACAAAATTGTGAAAGAATATTGAGGAATAGAATAATAAGACCTACTCCTGATATAGGCAAGGAAAAAAGAGGAAAACCCTCAAATTATCAAGCAATATCTAGGGAAGCAAGAGTAAACATAGAGAAAGGAACACAAACTAAGTTGGTTGAACTTCTCTTTACCAAAAAACAAAAATAATATTGGTAATACGCAAGTGGGGCCAAAAGCCCCTAATGAGACATGATTATCATCTCTTGTAATATAAAGGGTGTTAATACCCCCTCAAAGCAGAGGTGCATTAGGAAATTATGTTTAAGAAGCCTGATATTCTATGTATCTAGGAAACTAAAATGATAAAAGAAGAAGTTTCAAAAACTACGAAAGCAGTATGGGCAAGATGTGAATGAGATGCTATGGATTTTGAAGGAGCGGTAGGGGGAATTATAACTTGTTGAAATCCTTCTGGAGCATCATGTGTAACCTTTCATATAACTAGGTATTGGATAACCTCTTTAGTCACTTCCTACTTTGCAAATATTCGTTTCATCCTTATCAATGTCTATGGACCTACAACTCAATCAGGTAGATTAGAAGTTTGGAGTGGGATTGAAGCCTTTATGAGAAGTAAAGACCAAGAAACCCAATTCATGATCATAGGATATTTTAATTCCATAACCAAGCTGGATGAAAAATTTGGGGGAATTAGGAAATTAACCCAAAGTATGAGAGATTTATTAGGTTTTTCTTCAAAAGAATAATCTATGGGAGGTTGAGTTTAAAGAAGACAACTATACTTGGACCAACAACAATAGATGCCATAATCTAATAGCAAAAAAAAAAAATAGATAGATGCATACTCTTAGATCATTGGCTAGATGAAGGAACTTGTACATTAATACCTTAACAAGGATTTGTTTAGATCACTGGCCAATAAGAGTTAAAATGGTGGTAAGTGAATTCAAAAAAGATCATATTTTAAATATGAGCAGATGTGGGAAGACCATACTCAATTTGTTTTTTTTTTGTATACAAGCTCATTCACAAACGATCCTCAATTTGTTGATATGATAACTCAAACATGGAAATCTTCAGGTAGTGGTGGGTTGTATGCTCTTCCAAATCAGCTTAAATATATGACATCTAGATTAAAAGAATGGAACAAGAACATTTTTTTAAATGTTTTTTAGAAGAAAGAAGAACTAAAAGATAAACTTTCAAAATTCTAAAAAAGTAATCATAATAAATCCAGCTTGGAGGAAAGGAAGTTGCTCAATGAATATCATAATATTTTGAGTAAGGAAGAGAAATTTTGGAGATTAAAATCAAGATAGATTGGTTAAAATAAGGAGATAAAAATACAAAGTTTTTTTATAGGATTTTTTTATTTGAGAAATTATGAGACTAGGCAGTAAGGGAGGAGCAAATAATGGATCCTAGAATTAACATGGGGCCCACGAGGGAAATCAACCAACAAAAATTACACATCTAGAATTAGTAGAATTTGTTGGGCAAAACATTGGTTAGTTTTTCTATGGTTCAATTAATTGCCTCCATTTAATTGTCAACCTGGGGTAGCTTATAGTCTTATGAGGAATCGTGCAAAATATATGCTTATAATTTCTTCTTCAGAGATGAGTCCCTAATATTTTGGTTTGGGGGGTGTTTTGATGTTCGTTGAAGTTTTAATCCTTAATTCCAAACCAATAACTTATCCTACATCTATGAAAACAAGACAGAATGCGTTCAAAAACTAATTGCTACCTTGCTAGAAATCACATAAAATAGGGGAAATAACTGGAAAGTAAATTAATCTATAAAAATAAATACAAAAAATAGGGAAAGAAGGGAAGAACTCTGATGTAAGTGGGCCCATGCTTCCAGTAGGTTCTACCCACGTTAGATTTTCACCGAACACTTTAGATGATTTTTACAGGAAAATACTCAAAAAAATTATTAACAACAACAAGAATTTACAAGAAATTTTGGGGGGTCTTCTTCAAGGGTGGACTGCATATTTATAAGATATACAACCACCCTATTACAATCCTAAAAAAAAAAAAGAGAATGATTTGATTTTACAACTGACTACTTAAATGAAGGAATCGGGTAAAATATCATGATATTTCAGCGTATTCTATTTCTAGAATACGTTTGATATTTATTTTATTTTATTTACATAAATTGTTCACGTAGCAACTAGAAAATGGGTGGTGAGTCATATTTGACGTTGTCCCTTATCCGATTTCAATACTGGAATTATTTTTATGCTGGTTGTTGAAGTTTTGCTCTGTTCTGCCAACCCCAGAGTCGTGCTGGAGTTTGGCGTTAGTGGAAATCAGGCGTTGCATTTGAAGAAGTCAGGAAGTAGGCACCTTGTATATAGAAGTCAAGAAGCAGAAACCTAACTTGAATTCGGCGTCTAACAAAAATAGACGCTTTACAAAAATCAGGCGTCTAACGGAAAGCAAGCGCCTAATGAAAAGCAGGCGCCTAACGGTTAAGTGATGAACGAAAGTCAAGCGCTTCAAAGGAATTTGGGCACCTGAATTCATACTTCTCATTGATGTTTCGTAGGTGTTTTGCCTTCATAAAATTGCAAGTGCCAGGTCCGAGTGGGACCTCAATGAAAACATGCCAAAATGCAACAATTTCCACTAAATCTACACAAATTACACTTAAAGACAGATATTAGATAACATGCAAAATAAATTTGTAATCATATATATAATTTTCATAAAACATTTATATCTACAAGAATAAGTGCCGCACATTATAGGGAAAAGAGTACAAAAAATGAGTAATTTTGTGGCTCATCAAAATTAAATCAATAGAAGTAGTTTGGATTGAATATCAAAGTGAAATTAGAAAAGAGGCAAAGTCTTTTTATCATAATATTCTAGAATTAGAGGAGACCGAAGTTCTTAATGATAAACTTCTTCAAGATGTTCCTTCAATTATAATGAATGAAGACATTAGGAAACTGATGGAGCCTATTACTTTAGAAGAAGTTCGTTTAGCTTTTCTCTCTTTTAATAAGGATAAATCCCCAAAGCCAGATGGGCTCTTTGCAACTTTTTACCAATATAATTGGGATATAGTGAAGGATTCTTTATTGGTGGCAATGGAACAGTCTAGGGTAAAAAAATACATACCTTATAAAATAAATGCAACATATCTTACCCTAATTCCAAAAAAGAAGGATGCTAAATTGTTTTATTCTTTTAGACCCATAAGCCTATGTAATATGGCATATAAGATTATCTCCAAAGTGATGGTGAATCAATTAAGGTCATTGTTAGATAAAATTATTTTAAAATAGCAAGGAGGATTTGTGAAAGGGAGACAAATTTTGGATGGGATCATAGTAGCTCATGAAGTTATACATTCAACAGCTTCAAGAAAAGAGAAAGCAATGATCTTAAAACTTGATATGAGTAAAGCCTATGATAGGGTTAAATGGGATTTTCTTTTTGTAGTTTTAGAAAAGTTTGGATTTGGGAAGAAATGGGTTAGATGGATTAAAGCTTGTGTCTCTACATTTTCTTATTCAATGTTGGTCAATGGGTTAGTAACCAAATATTTTAAAGCCAAGAGAGGCCTTAGACAAGGAGATCCTCTATCTCCTTATTTGTTCATTATTATGGCAGAGGTTTTGAGTAGGAACTTAAAGAAGGCTTACAAATATGGGCTTATAAGTGGACTTAAGGTTAGTAATAACATCAACAACATCACCCATCAACAATTTGTAGATGATACAACCCTTTTTGGAAGGGCAAGGATAAATGAGGCCAGAGCTTTGAATAACTTTTTAAAGGAATACAAAAGAGCTTCAAGGCAAAAATTTAATAGGACAAAATCCAAAATTTACTTCCTTAACACTCCAACTAATATCAAAGCAAGAATTTACAGGTTACTTCAAATGGAGGAGGCAAATTTACCAGCAACTTATCTAGGGATGCCTTTATTTGAGGGGAGAATGAGGATAGAATTATGGAATCCAATTATTAGTAAAGTTCAAAATAAACTTCCAACTTGGAAAGGTAGATGGTTATCATTAGTAGGAAGAGTGCAATTAATTAAGTCAGTCTTACAGGCCATTCCAACATATTATATGTCATTGTATTCTATGCCAAAATCAGTTGAAAAAAGTTTAATCTATATTATGCGATCCTTTTTATGGTCAGGTTTACATGATAAAAGGAAATTTCCTTTGGTGAAATGGAGCAAGGTGTGTGATGATAAAACTAGGGGAGGTCTTGGTTGAAGAGTTCTTACAGATGCAAACTTAGCTCTTAGGGGAAAATTAATCTGGAGATTGTACAAAGAGAGTCAAAGACAATGGGCAAGAATTCTTCTAAGTATGTATGTTGATCCCAATGACCCAAGTTTAATATTTATTGCATTCTCTCTACCAAATGGTTCTGCTCTTTGGAATGGTTTAAAAAAATCTATTGATCTTATGATTAAAGGTTTAAGATGGGTGGTGGGAACTGGAGAAAAAATTTCTATTTGGATGGATACTTGGTGTGATAAAAAACCACTCAATTTAGATCCAATTTTGAAACCTTGGATGAGATTGCTTCAAGACAAATATGGTGATAGGGTTTCAAACATTTTGTACAAGGATCAGGAAGGAAGATACAAATGGAAAGAAGATTTTTTTACAAGTATACAAGACATTGATGCTAGGAGGCAATTGAGTAGAAAGATAACAACTATGATTATTCTAAGGGGAGCCAAGGATAAATTGATTTGGGAGTTGAATAGCTCAGGAGAATACACAACAAGAAGTGGATATAATGTACAACACCAACAAAATAATAATATCACTAGAATATGGAGAGATATTTGGGATAGCCCAAGCATTCCTAAAGTCAAAATGTTTGTTTGGCTAGTAGGTCATAGAAGAATTTTATCCTGGGATAACCTTATGAAAAGGGGTTTTCATGGCCCCTCTCAATGTGTTCTTTGTAAAAAGGAGGAGGAGAGTATAGACCATCTCTTGGGACATTGCTCAATAGTCTAGAAACTATGGCAATGGATTCTTAATATGTTTGGTAAATGCATGGTGATGAATAGCATAATTGAAGATTGGTTAAAGCAATGGCAGAGCACTTATAAAAGTGAGGCTTTACAGACAATATGGGATATATCAAAAGATACAATACTTTGGATTGTATGGCTAGAAAGGAATAGAAGAATATTTAAAGGAAAGGAAATCAATTTAGAGGTAATGAAAAGGAAGATATGTTTAGCCATAGAGGAGTCTAAACCAACCCTATCAACTCACCCAGTCCCTAATCTGGAAGCAGAGAGCCTTGATAGATGGAGTCAAGTCATTAAATGGAATTATGATGTTGGGTACAAGAGAAGCAAAAAGAAGGCAAAGAATATAAAGTGGAAACCACCAGATGTGGAGTGGGTTAAATTGAATTTTGATGGAGCATCTAAAGGAAATCCAGGACCAATAGGAGGAGGAGGAATAATTAGAAATAATAGAGGAGAGATTTTGTCTCATTACGCTTTCAATAGTGGATTTAAGACAAATAATGAAGCTAAAGCTTGGGCGGCTTTAGAAGGGTTAAAAATATGCAAACAAATGAAATGGAATAGAGTATGGATGGAAGGTGATTCTCTCATAGTAATAAATGCAATTTTGAGGAAAGCAAAGGCTCCATGGAACATACAAGAGATAATTATGGAAATTCAAGATCTTGCTAAAGAGTTTGAAGAAATCAGGTTTACACATACATTAAGGGAAGGAAACAAATGTGCAGATAGGCTAGCCAATAGAGGGGTTTTGATTGAGGATCATGAAGTTAAATTCTCCTTTCCATGGTTAGAGGAAGTAGTAAGTTTAGTTGAAGTTGACAAGAAAATGTTGATTGCTTGAATCAATTAATGATTAAGATTTACTTTAATGTTTTCCATTGGTAATATCTGCTTTATTTTGTAACAATAATGTGTTTTCATATAAACTATTTATTATAATTTTTGTGGTTGCACTTGTGTTTCAAGAAGGAAACTAGCAATCCAGATTTGGTAAAGCGGACTATGATAGTGCAATGTTTTGGAAATATTACTCTACTAAGATGCAATGCATAGATAGTAGAGGTGAAGTTTTGGTATTGTGAAGGTTGCTATAGGAAAATGTCAAGAAGGATGCTGAATTCTGGAATATTTGTATTCATACAAAAATTGAAAAGATCCAGAAAATGAAAATCAAGAATTCAGACATTTTATGTAAAATGATGTAGGTTTCTAGCTATAGCATCTCAATTGAGATGAGAAGTGTATCTATTTGTAAACTCTCAAGCTCTAAAGAAGAGAGTTGTAATTTGTCAAGGGTGGGGGACCCGAGTACAACCCCTTATTATCTAGCAAAAAATCAAAAGTGAGATAACATATGTTGTTTTTCCTTTTATAAACTTTGAATTTTTTAATTTATTATTTATTGTCATAATATATAATTTATTTATAGATACATAGTATAAATATATATAAATGATGGTAATCATTTTAAATTTCATTTATTTATAATTATATTAAAAATTTATCTAATTTTTAATAAATTATTTATTTTTATATTAAAACATTATATTTATGATTAGGTTAATTAAAATATATTCAATTTGTTTTTTAAGATATTTTAATTTCCTTTAAAAGATCATTTTCTTCTATCACATCCTTAATATCATTTACTTTAGTAGATATAATCTCTCTTAATTAATTATCTTTTAAAATTTGAGCTTTAACAAGATAAAAAAAAAAAACATTGTAATTAGCGATTTATTAAAAAACATTGTAACTAGCTAAATTGTCTATTTTTTTATTTGGTTAGTGTGAGAAATCCCTACGACCAACGCACAGGGTTGAACAGTCTCCTCCCAACCATGACCCCTTGTAAATTCGAGAGCTATGTTTATCAATAGGGAATTTAACACACAACCACCACACACCCACCCCCTCACACACTCGTCCACACTGCGGTTTGAACCTTGGACCTCCCAAAGAAGAGCCAAAGCCCGAAACATTGTGTTGTCCCCTCGGACAAATAAATTATCTATTATCTTGCTTCTTTCCTTGTTGATATGGTTGTATTTCTAAAGGTAAAATAGTTTTAAACATCCACAAGACCATATGCCATATGTGATGATCCTAAGGAGGATGTTGTTTTATCTAAAATATGATTATCCAACCATATTTCTATTATTGAAGAATGGTATACAACCCTATATTTCTGTTATTGAAGCATGGTGTACAACCCTGTCTCCCATAGGATTTAAACCTTAGACCTCATCTTTAGAGTTCCAAAATCTTCATTGTTTGCCCACTCAAAGTTCTAAGATACTAAGTTGCAAGCTTATTGCAATGGTAAGGGCTTTGGCTTCTCTTTGGGAGGTCTAAATTTCAAATCCCACTCAATATGAGGGGATCAAGACCCCTCATAAAAACCTGTGTAAACTTATTGAAAAAATTTCTAAGATACTACCTCCATCAAAAAATTATGGACATAAAAAATCATGCTAAATTGTTCATACAATACCTACATTTATTTCCATTCTATTATTAATAATAACATGGAAAATCCCTCTTAATTGAAATGCATCTCAATTCTTTCTCGTTAACTATATTGATAAATGTAAGAAGTGTCTTAGCATTTGCATAGTTATTCATTGAAGTTCCATATGATCCTTAGTAGGTGAGGAGAATTTTGTCTTTGTTATCATAAAAAACACCACTTTTGCCAACTTTCCAAGAATCAAAATTAAGTTAGATGAATCCAAATTCTAAATTTTTTTATTTTACTCAATGTAGATCCTTTATGTTAACTCTATCTTGTAAATCAACCTTGCATAAATATTCAAATCATATAGCTAGAAGGCTAGCACATGTTTGTCCACACTTTTTTCCATGGCAAACATCATGTATGTAACCATTCTAAATGAAGGGTAACCACACAAATCCAAACTTGGATATGATTTTGAGATTTGATTTTAAAAAATTATATTATTCCTAACAACACAAATCCAAACTTAGATATGATTTTGAGATTTGTTTGGTAAAAATTCTATTATTCCTTTCAACCCACTAACAAATAATGGTGGGAATACTATTGCATAAAATGTCAATTTATCCAACATTTAATCAACTCTTCTACTATTGATATAATAGCCTCTTATGGTGAAAAACAAGGAATAATTATGAAGCATATTATTTGATGTTAGCTTCTCCTTATATGGTGAAAAAAAGGAATAATTATGAAGTAAATTATTTGATGTTAGCTTCTCCTTATATGAGGCACATTAAAAGGTTTATGATATCTTGTTCTTTGTGAATTGTCATCCATAAGAATTTTGCTTTAGATTGCCAACCAAAGGAATGTTGAGACCTTCAAGAGGGCCTCAACTAACCAAAAAATCTTTAAACAAAAAATCTTAGGAGTAGGAAATTCAAATTGCCTCAAAGCTTTATATTCCAACTTGACTAAGTATATATCCATGACCTTTTGAAATAATCCAATCCCACCTATGCTACCATAAAAAATTGGGTGAGTAAAACTCTTAAGGCATCTTTTGAATTTGATCCATTACTTGTTTGGCATCTTCTCCCTCAACCAAATCATTACTAGATATCCAAGATCTTAAATTGTTTATTCACATCAATATAATTTTTTACTTTTGAATATTTTTGAACCAAAGAGGCTTGAGAAAATGGTTGCCATTTTTAGATCATAAATAACAACTAAGCATCACACAAAAATAAAACCCTTCTAATTTATTGACCATCTAGTATATTTCTTAATTAATCACAAAAAATTGATATGAAGTTTTATGTTGTCACACGCCTATCTAGGGTTTATCTCATTAATACTTTTGTTGCATCTACAATACCTTATATAATTTTGAAATAATGAGTTGACCAAATTTTTCTATAATCTTTGAATAATCTCCAACCAAAATTTACCCCTTATATCAAACTCATAAATCTATAATTTCAAAAGTCTACCCATCTAATATTATTTCCTTTGCAAATCCTATCCATTTGCAAATAAGGGACCTAAAATTCTCCTTATATATATTTTACAAAAAAAATCCGTTTTGAATTTTGTCAAATTTGGATGTTATATATACTAGTAATTTTGAAAGTGACATCACATAAATAAGGCTAGGTTACAATGTAACCTTTATGAGAATTAATCTTCTAGCCATGGTTAAGAACTTACCTTGCCAATTAACCAAATAGTATTAATTATTATCCAAAATCAAGTCTCAAAGTTCCTTTCTTATTTTATCAAACAAGGGAACACCTAATATATTCATGACAAATTTTCAAATTTAACCTCGAAATCTCCATATAATCCATTGTAAACCAAGAAAAAACCATAGTATTTTCTTATTAACAAATTTTCTATTAGCATCAAATGGTATTAGCTCAACCGGTTAGATTCTTCAACATTCAAGAGGAGATCCAAGTTTGAATCTTGCCAAGCGATACATGGATAATAGTCAAGTTGTTGCAATACCATTATGTGATAATGATGTAATACAGGTGGGGCCCATTTAAATCCCATATAACTAATTGAAAAAAAAAAGAAATTATCTATTGGCCTTTTCATAGCATAATAGTATTAATTTGAATTCCATGGCCTTCCTCAATAAGTGATGAGCTAAAAGAAAAATATCATTAGCAAATTATGGATGAGATTCAAAGGGAGTATTTATTTAAATTTGAATATCTCTAGTTTTGCTTTTGAGAGAGTTCTTCCTATAATGCCTTAGCAAGAATAATGAATATATGAGGAGATAGTGGGTCACCTAGGTAGAGTCCAGGAGATGATTCAAAGTTTCTAATTTATGACATATTGATCAAATAAAATATTTTCTAGTGATATAACATCTAATTCATTCGCACTCAAGGAGTTTGGACCAATGATAGGAAATTTTTCATGTTGTAAACCAAGGTTGCAACTCCATGGATGAGCCTTGACATTTCAATTAAATTGCATGAACTCAAGTGGTTAAAAATAAACTTTTATGGTGGAAACTCAAGTTCAAATCTTTCTAAGTGATATATTCAAAATTGCCAAATACCACTATGTGGTTCATTGAAATACCATGGTAATGTGGACATGATGTAATACAATTAGGGTCCATGTCAATCTCGTTTAACTATTTTTTTAAAAAGACAAATCCATTCACATTGATCTTGATCAAAACAAAAAAAAAATGAAAATATCATATAAAAAGATCCAACAAACCCTATCATATGATTTATGCATATCCAATTATGAGTATAAATATTTTTTTATAGGCTAAAGAGAATGTACTATCTCTTATACAATGATTATACCATAAAATATTTGCTTATCATATAGAAAACCACCTTATTCCTTCAAGATAACACAATCTAGAGTGCTATTTAATCTATTTTCTATATATTTTGAAATTATTTTATAAATCATGTTACCCAAACTTATTAGATAAAAACTATCAAAGCATTTTGTTTCACCTTTTTTAAAAGCCATTAAATTACTCCAACAAAAAAAAAAAACCATTATTTTTTTTTTTAAACATAATATTGATATCATTTATTATAACTACTATCAAAACATTGTGTTTCACCTTTTATAAAATTCATTAAATTAAGCTGCAGCACAACACAAAAATATTTGTTGTTGAGGATGGAAGATCATCCAAGGGAGGGCGGGCTTTCTACAGGTTTCGGGTCAGACGATGATTCAGCCGCGGACCGGAGAGTGGGCGAAGCAGGTGAGGCCTCTTTCGGGGTGGACCCCTTTATCGGTCATGGCAAAAAACCCCCGGACCGTGGGGTCCCGGGGGGAGGGCCAGGAGGGCAGGGCCCATCCTACGCCCAGGTTCTCAGCACCGGGCCCAGGGCCATCCAAACATCTCACAATCTGACCCCCAGAGGCTCAGATCTGGTGATCCCCGAAACCCTAGTGACAAGCTACCTAGAAGGAGAGAAATTCTCCCTTATCGAGAAATTTATAGGAGGCCGACCGGACATGGAAACGATCAAAAAATGGGCCTTTTCCAAATGGAGAACCAGTGGGCATATGGAGGTCATAGCCATGGCCAGAGGGTTTTTCGCTATCAGGTTAAACAATCCCGAGGACACATGCAAGATATTGGCAGGAGGGCCCTGGTTCCTAGGGCGCAGAAGCCTGTTCATCCGTCGATGGGCGGAGGATTTCGATCCCGAAACCCAGGACATTAACACAGCTCCGATCTGGGTTAGGCTTCCTAACCTCCCCATCCACCTCTGGCACAAAGATATTCTCCGGGGCATATCTAAAATGATAGGCGAGCTTGTGGCCATCGACCCTGCCACCAAAGCCCGATCACGCATGGTCCATGCCAGGATCTGCGTCAACGCCAACCTAGCCTCCGAGCTACCTACCTTTGTCAACCTCATCTACGGAACCTCCTATAGAAGACGCCAAGCACTTGAGTACGAAAACAAACCTGCTTTCTACATCCAGTGCCATTCCCAGGGGCATCTTAAAAATCAATGTCCGTCTCTCAGAGGCCAGCCCACCAGAGGTGCCAGGGATCCGCCCCGTGAAACCCTTCCTCCCAGGCCCCCGAAGCAGATCTTCCAGAAGACCACACCAGAACCACCCTCTCAGGAATAGGAAGAGAACCCAGAAGCAGAGGGTGGCAAAATCAGCGACCAAGACAGGGTCGACCCGACCCTCCCCCCGATCATCACCAGGGCCCTCGGGGCCAACCCGGACCTCCCAGGCTCAACTTTCGAGGATCGATCCCCCTCCCCTCCCCCTGCCTCAAAAATCCCCAGCTCAGCCTTGGAGACCCACTATCGCCCCTTTTATGAAAATCAAAGCCCTCCAATCAGTCCACATGCAGAACGCTTCAGCCCCAAGAACACCAGAAGCAAAAATCCTGCCATTGACTGCGGTTTGATCACAAAGAGGGGGAGGCCTACAGGTTTGGATCAAAGGACAAAAGAGGCGGAGGAAGCCATTGCCAACGGAACCCAAGCAACCCTGTTCTCTGGGGTGAGTGAACCCGGGGAAGATGATCCAAAAGGAACCAAACCTCCGACCCAGCAAGGGAAAGGGGGCAAGAAAATTCACAAAAAATTATGATGAAGATTCTCTCATGGAATGTGAGAGGACTCAATGCGGCGGCAAAAAAACGTCTTGCTGCAAACTTAAGAAAAGATCACCAACCTACTATTCTCATGTTGCAGGAAACCAAAAACGATGATTCGTTATCCCCAAAATCAGCCAGGGTAATCTGGAAGGATGGCAATGTCCTGTTTAGCCCGGCTCGTGGCTCTGCGGGAGGAATCATGGTCCTCTGGGACCCGACCTGTGTTGAAGGAAGACTTTTATCCTCCTCTGATAGGATCATCAACATCCTTTTTCATTGCAGGATCCGTAAGTTCACTTGGGTTCTCACCAATGTTTACGCTCCCAACTCCCCGTTGGACAGAGCAGGACTATGGAACACCATAACCCAGATGAGGGGATCCTTCCCCAACTGGCCGTGGTTGTTAGGCGGTGACTTCAACACCCCCCTATTCCCTTCTGACAAAAAGGGTGGACAGGGGTCCATCAGCAGAAGCATGGAGGATTTCAGCGAGTTTCTATCCTCCAACGAGCTTTTTGACATTCAACTCAAAGGGGCAAACTACACTTGGAGCAATAGGAGGACCGGGGACGGGCTGATTCAAGTTAAGTTAGATCGCTTCCTTATCTCCAACGAGGCGATCCCAGTGTTTGGGGATGCCACCCTAACCACACTCCCCAGGATTGGATCCGACCACAACCCCCTCCTTTTGGAAGTGGGAGCCAGCCCAGTCTTCAAATCCCCTTTTCGGTTTGAATCCATGTGGATTCACCACCCCGAACTCCGACAGCAGATTCAGACCTGGTGGCTTCAGCCTTTCAGAGGATCCCCGTCCAGTCAGCTAGCTCAGAAGCTCAAATGGGTTAAAGAAAAACTCAAAGTTTGGAACAAGGAGACCTTCGGGAACATCTTCCTACAGAAAAATTCGATCTCTGAGAGACTCCAGGTTATTGAAAAGCGAATTGAATCAGGGGACAGTTGTAGTGCAACCCGAGAGGAAGAAAGGACTATTCTTGCGGAGTTCCACAATATTCTAGCCAAAGAGGAAACACATTGGAGACAAAAGTCCAGAGATCTATGGATTAAGGACGGCGACTCCAATACAAGGTTCTTTCATGCCTCCACTCTCCGCCACAGGGGGGCCAACAGAATCAAGGAAGTTACCCGACTGGACGGATCCTCCACCCATGATATTTTTGATATAAGGGATGAGGCAACTCTTTATTTCCAATCTCTTCTTGGTGGCCCTTCCCCCCCTGATGATGAGGCAATGAATGCCCTCCTGTCCAATATCCCAACCATTGTCTCCCCTGAGTCCAACACTGCCCTCTCCAAGGTTTTCACCCAAGAGGAAATTAAAGAGGCTCTCTTTGCCATGCAACCTGACAAGGCCCCTGGCCCCGATGGATTTCCCCCCTGGTTTTTCCAAACCTTTTGGGATATCATGGGGGAAGAGGTCAGTGAAGCGGTCAGGGATCTTCAAACCTGTAGAGCTATTCCTCGTAGAGTTAATTCAACCTTTATTGCTCTTATTCCCAAGTCCCCCGCTGCCAAGTTCATGTCAGACTATAGACCTATCAGCCTCTGCAATGTTCTATACAAAATCCTAACTAAAGCCATGGCCAACAGGATGAAGAGGATCCTCCCCTCCATCATCGAACCCAACCAGGGTAGCTCTGTCAAAGGTAGGAGTATCCTAGATGGAGTCATCATGATCCACGAAACTCTCCATTCCAGCTCCCTGGCCAAACGCCCAACCTTCTTCCTCAAGCTCGACATGAACAAGGCCTTTGACAGGGTAAATTGGGATTTCCTCTCCAAGGTCCTCCTCAAGTTTGGGTTTCAGCATGCCTGGGTAAAGCTGATCAAAAAATGCATATCTTCCTCTTGGTTCTCCATCCTGGTCAACGGATCCCCCGCAGGTTTTTTCCCCAGCACCAGAGGCCTCCGGTAGGGTGACCCTATGTCTCCCATTCTGTTCATCATTCTTGCGGAAGCCCTTGGCAGAGCCTTCAAAGCTGCCCAAATCAACGGGACCATCTCTGGGATCCCAGTAGCTTCAGGCACCAGAGCAGTTTCCCATCAGCAGTTTGTGGATGATACCATTCTGTCAACAACTGCTTCGGTTCCTCAGGCAAAATCCATCAAGCGCATCCTCCTTCTTTATGAAAGAGCTGCTGGACAAAAGGTTAACTTCATCAAAAGTAAAGTTTTCTTCCTCCACACCCCCCTGATCCAGAAAATCAAAATAGCCAGGATCCTCGGATGCACTATTGACCATCTTCCCTCAACCTATCTGGGGCTGCCCCTGTTTAGCGGATGCTCCAAAGAGGGCATGTGGAATGTCATCCTGGAAAAGATTCAAAAAAAGTTAGCAGCTTGGAAAGGGAAGCTCCTATCCCAAGCTGCCAAGGCCACCCTTACCATGGCGTGTCTCCAAGGGATCCCCATCTACTTCATGTCAGTGTTCAAAATTCCCCAAACAGTTTGCCGCAAAGTTGAACAAGCGCAAAGCAGGTTCCTCTGGTCTGGGACAGACGAGAAGTCTCGAATACCTCTGGTGGCTTGGGACAAAGTGTGCAAAACCAAAGACCAAGGGGGTCTAGGATTTAGAAAGCCCTCCAAAATGAATGATGCCCTCCTGGGCAAGCTCGCGTGGAGATTCTTAACCAACGAATCTGAGGAATGGGGGAGGATCATCAAGAAAAAATATCTGGGAAATTTCCACTTTATGGATGAAAGAGCCTCCCCAAGAGGATCAGCCTTTTGGAGGTCTTTATCCCAAACAAAAACCCTGATCAAAAAGGGTATGAGATGGATCCTTGGGGATGGGAAGAAAATTGACTTCTGGGGAGATACTTGGGCCCAAGATTCCCCCTTGGCAGACCTCGCTGATCTTACGGGGCTGAAAAGGATTTGCGACGCCACTATGGGAACCAAAGTTGTTGATTTCCTATCATTTCATGAAGGGAAGGGCGTATGGAAGGAGATTTCGCCAGAAGGTCACCAGGAGGCAGGGGGCCACCTAAACTCAATCCTCCAATCGGTCATCATCCCTTCTATTGCCCAGCCGGATAAGATTATCTGGGGTGGATCAGAAAGCGGGATGTACACTGTCAAGTCGGCCTACAACATTCAACTGGAAGAGTCCGACTCAACTTTTCCAACCAATCTGATATGGAGGAAAAAATTGACCCCTAAGGTACGCTTTTTTTCTTGGCTAACTTTCCAAAACAAGGCTCTTACTATGGAAAATCTCCTCAAAAGAGGCATCCCTGTTCCTAACAGATGTCATTTATGCAAGGCCGACTGGGAGTCTACTAACCATCTGTTCTTAAGCTGTGATTTCTCCTATAATGCACTAGGGGCAGTTCTCAATATTTTCCAGGTTCAATGGGCTCTTCCGGGATCAGCCAGAGATCTGTTCACACAATGGCCCAACCCTTTCTGGGATCCCAAGTTGCGTTTCCTTTGGGACAGCTGCCTCCATCACCTTTTATGGCAGATTTGGTTAGAGAGAAACAAAAGAGCATTCAACGATGTGCAAAGGGACCCCCTATCTGTTGCATCCAAGGTTGTGGCTTATGCTACCGAAAACACCAAACTGGTTGACTGCGGGCCCAGAACTCTGTCTCCTTCCGAAGCTTCGATCTTCACCGCTTTAAAGATCCCCATAGATCACCCCTCCCCAGGTTACACTGCCAATCCCAGAAAGGGGACAAGCTGGGAGGCTCCTCCCCCTGGATGGCTCAAGCTCAACTTCGACGGGGCTTCCAGAGGAAACCCCGGAGACGTCGGAGCGGGGGGCGTCATCCGTGACCACAAAGGCAGTTTGGTGTTAGCCTATTCCGAATTCCTGGGGAAGCAGACCAACCATGTAGCGGAGGCCAGAGCCCTTTGGCGCGGTCTCTTGTTGATTTCAGAGGATCCCAGGGACATTATAGTTGAGGGAGACTCCAACAACGTGATCAATTACCTAAATAGTTCCAAAGCTCCATCGTGGAAAGTAAGCTCTATTATTCTCGAAGCCAGAAGGCTTTTCCAGTCTCGTAGCACCCACGTGGCCCATCACAGGTACCGAGAGGCCAATTCTACAGCAGACCTTCTGGCCAACCACGGTATAGATGATAGGAAAATGAATGTTTGGAGACATTCTTTCCCTCCTGAGCTGTGGGCCATGACCAACGATGAGAAGCCACCTAATGTCTGACAAGACATCCAGCTTTGCGGCCAGCGAGGTGCGGGCCATCCGGGAAATGGATCACGCCGCATCATACAAAAAGTAGTTTTTTGCCTCGAAAGGCCAACTCACCCAGCAGGTAGTTTTTAAACGTTTTTCCCAAAGGCATCGTAAGCTTCCTTCTTCGCACCTTGGAACTCGGCTTTCTTCGATGGCAGAGACGCGTCATCACATGGTCCTCCTCACCATTGGACCACCTGCGACCCCCAGGTCCAATCATAAGGCGCAAGGTTCGTGTGTGTCCTCTTCAGACCGTGGCCCGTTGTGTGGCAATCGGTCCAAGGTTAGCAAAGCCCGAGGTGGAGCGTCTGATGGCTTTCGGTACGTCTCCACGTCACACACTTCAACTCCCCATGCGCGGAGTGATGGGCCTTCATTAATTCCCATGATCTATCCGCCAAGCAAAGCCTTTTCATCTCCCTCTGTCGTTGTCCGCCTACAGTCGTCCATCCCCACCTTAAGCTTGCCGCAACCACCTCTCCTTTCGAGTGCAAATATGGGCCCTGCTTATGTTGAACCTTCTACTCTTAACCTGACCCCTGCGGCCGAGATCTTTATGAAGAGCAAGGGGCTCATCAATTTTCTAAAAAATTTGAGGGTCCGGACGACGAAATCACCAATGACTTTCTTAATTCTTGGGAGAATGGCGAAGTTCGAGTCAAAGGTGTTCATTTTAGACTCACCATTGACATGTTGCAGCAAATTACAGAACAACCCCTGGATGGAAGATTCATCAGGCGTGATAAGCACAACTGGGAGGAAGAGATGGACCAGTATCCTAAAAAAGGGAGGAAGCTACCGTGGGACAAAATGGCCCTTCTCCGCGAGCACTTGGGCAGTCCGTGGGATGAAGCCATAGCCCCTGTCATGGCCTACGTAACCAGCTACGACCCAGACAAACCCCTGCGAAGCTTCCACCTAAGTTTCGTCAACCACCTCCGTGACAGCAAACAGGTTTGCATTCCGGACTACCTGCACTATTCTATTGCTCGCTCCATTGAAAAGTGTAAGAGCAAAGGCAAAAAACCCCTTCACCAAGGCCTTCTGAGGATCATTTTTAAGCATGTGGTCTCCCATAAACCCCCCCCGCAAGTTGTCAAGCCTTTGTCATCCAATCCCCCTCCTTCTCCGTCTGGGTCCAAATCTGCCATTGATTCCTGCCCCAAAGGTATGGCTCCCTCCCCTGACTGTGGTGCCCTCCGCAGAAGCGCCAGAGGTAAACGCCAAAAATCTGAAGCCACCCCATTCCCTGGTCCGAGAAATACCAGGAATACGAGCAAAACCCACAAAGTGAAGATAGAGGACGCCCATGTCATCTCAAACTCGGACAACGGCAACGGAGACAGTTCTTCCCTCAACCTGAAACAAGGCATCAGAGCTCTAGAGGAGTCTGCTCGTTTCATCTCAGAGGCGGCTAAGTACCTCAAACGCTTCGACCAGGCGACTGCTGAATCTACCGAAGCTGACGAGACCACTAAAGACCAAGCTACAGATGTGTCAAATGTCTGACCTTCTTTCTGTCTGACCTGGCGAATCTCCTCTTTTGTTTTTTGGTGGCTGGTTACCAAATTGCAGAATGGATAAGTGTCTGTTATCTTTCATCTCCGGTTTCTGTAGTTCGGATATTAGTTTTAATTTTGTGGGAAATTACATTCTCAGGCTACATAGGGCAGTTTCAGTCAAGAAGGAATTTTGGTACTGTTTGATTCAGGGGTGTTTTTTGGTTTGTTTCTTGTTCGGTTCCAACCCGGATCGCAAAGGGGCCTATGCCCAATCTTGTAGTGAGGTTTTGGGATCCTCCTTAAAAAAACCCTCTTTGTAAATAAAATTCCACCACTTACCAAAAAAAAATCATTAAATTAAAAATATATATATTGATATCATTTAGTATAACTCTCCCCCTACACATGTTATAACTACTTTACTAAAATATTCATCAATTTTTATTTAAAATTTTATCTTAGTTAAAAAAAATGATTGAGTCCTCAAATCAATTACAATATCCTCCACATTAGGTATCACTAGTCACATCAAGCCATACAACCCTTTCAATGTTGTTGAGATTTGAACCTATATGTCTCAACCATTGAACCAAGACCTTATTGATAGAATTTCTCTCTCTTTGTCTCTCTCTCTCTCTCTCTCTCTCTCTCTCTATATATATATATATATATATATATATATATATATATATATATATATATATATATATATATATTGGTAAAAAGGATTAATAAATTAAATTAGTTGAAAATCAGATTACATCTCCTGCCTTTCCAGGATTGAAGGCTTTTAAGCCAAGTTTTAACAGAGGATGTGGGACTATTCTCCCTCACACATAATCTACTACAACTATCTATACAAAAAAAGAGTAACCATGTAAAGCAAGGATATATAAATCTAGATACAACAAGCAGTACTATCATCAATGGTAAGAATGGAAAAAGAGCTTCCTTGGTCCATTGAGGCCACCATCTGGGAGGATATCCATAGCAAGTGAAGTCTCCTCGATCAAGAGCCTAGTTAGCCATCGCATCTGCCACCCTGTTCTGATCTCTAAAGATGTGTATGAACTCCACTATCTCAAAGCGTTGTTGGGTCATTTGTATTTGCTCAAGTATTCTTTGTATTCTCCAATCTTTATTCTTTTGCTTGCCTAGTCGTTTATAATTTGGGAGTCTGATTCCACCTAAATTTTCCTCCACCCCACCTTCAGAGCCTCTTGTAATCCCCTTAAGATGGCATATCCCTCTGCCAAGTTATTGGATAAGATACCAAGGTTTTTTGCGAAGATAAAAGCAGGGGCGCCATTCGAGAGGCGACCTATTCCCCCCATACTCGCTCTTCCTAGATTTCCCCTTGAGGCTCCATCCATATTAATCTTACCTAGTCCCTCTGGAGGAGGTTTCCAATTCCTAGTTTTGATTACTTGTGCATGATTTGGGGTTACCCTTTTTGATGTGACCACCATTGGAGACACTTGTAATCTAGATATTATCTGAATCCACTTTTGGTTAGGATTTTGGGGCTCTTTTAATAGGTATTGGATTGACTCCCTCATATTGGCTATGATCCTTTGCCAAACAAAGTGGTTGTCTCTGTACTCTTGGTTGAAGATACAATTATTTCTCTCCTTCCACAAATTCCACATAAGGAGAGTCATCCCCACCCAAAAAATTGTTGAGTGGGTTGGTCCATTTCCTCCCGTTTAGGCCACTCCCTCCAAAGTTGTTCTATAGAAGATATCTCAGACCAACAGATGCCTAGCAAAGTTGCCATCTGTTTCCATAGTTTGATTGTGATGGGGCATTCTATAAAAAGGTGAGAGATCATTTCCTCATTCTCCCAACACATCTCACATCTGAAAGGCCCATGCATCCCTCTTTTCATCAATTGTTCCCCTGTTAGCACCCTTCTATGAAGTAGAAGCCAAATGAAGAATCTAACTTTGGGCCAAAGGTTTTGTGCCCATAACTGCATGAATATATCACTTAATGGGCTTGAGGTACTCTAATAGAGGGCTAAGTATCTAAAGGCAATTGTATATTCACTCTATTTTTCCTACCCCAACCAAGAGTATCCTCCTCTTGAGACCATGAGAGTGATCTCGTCTGGATGGTCCTATAGATTTCTTTTCTCTGATCCTCTAGGATTTGGATTGGCCACTCCTCTATTGGGATCCATTGCCTTCCTACCTCCTAGCTACTGCTTTGAGGCTTACAGTATTTGGCTACCTTAACCCAATTGTTTCTATGAAGATTCTCCATCAACGGTCTCCAAGTTGAGAATTGAGTTATTAGAGGAGGATGACCATCCCATGAATCTATCCAAAAGTTAGCCTTCTATCCATTATGGATAATCTAGAATAATATTTCCTTGATCATATCCTCTCCTATTCTAAGTCCCATTAATATGGGAGATCCTCTGCTAGGAAGTAAAAATTGGATAAGCTCTATCGAGGTTTTATTCTCTACATATTTGGCCCTCAAAATTTGAGCCCATAATTCCTTAGGGATTTTAGCAATCTCCAATATAACTTAGCCGCTAGTGCCTTGTTATTCTTGATAATTGATCTGATTCCTAGTCCTCCCTCCTTTTTTGTAAGCATAAAGTATCCCATTTCACTAGTGCCCATTTTCGTTCTTCCTTGACTCCATTCTAGAGGAATCTATAACTTATTTGATCCAATTCTTTAAGAATTACCTTGGGGATAGCTAGCATTGAGGAGACATAAATAGGTATGGCATTGAGGACTATTTTTATTAGGGTCATCTATCCTCTTATAGAAAGCCACCTATTAGTCCATTTTTCCAATTTGGCTTTCACTCTCTCTGACAGCCAAGTCCATTCCTCCTTTTTTGCCTCCCAACTATAAGTGGAATTCCTAGGTAGGTGATTGGAAGAGATGTCTTCTTGTATCTCAATTTATCCAACAACATTATCTCCTACCTAGGTGAGCAATGGAAAAATATGACCTTGGACTTTTCTTCATTTATAAGTTGTCTAGTCACTTTTGTAAACCATCCTAGAATCATTTTAAATCTGGAGGCCTCCCTTGTTGTTGCTTTTCCTAATAATGTAGAGTCATCAACAAATTGTAGGTGAGTAATTGGTTTAGCTCCAGTTGCTATTATTATTCCCTCCAAAGCTCTGGTTTCCCTATCCTTAGCTAATGTTCTGCCCAAACATTCAACCAATATGATGAACAAGTATGGGGATAAGGGGTCTCCCTACTTGATACCTCTGGAAGTTGTAAATAGCTGGGTAGGAGCTCCATTTACTAGAACTGAATAGGATACCAAGGAAATACATCCCTTGATCCATTCTACCCAATCATCCAAGAATCCAAATTGTCTCATCACCTTTAGGAGGAAGTGTCAATCAACTCTATCATATGCTTTGGATAGGTCTAACCTAATAAACATGGAGGGTATTTTCTGTACTTGCATAGAGTGGATGGCCTCTTGAGCTAAGACTATCTCATCCAAGATCTGTCTTCCTTCCATAAAACCACCTTATTTTGGAGAAATAATTTTGTGAAGAAGAGGTTTGACCCTTTCTGCCATGATCTTAGTGATAATTTTATATAGGACATTACAAAGGGCAATTGGTCGGTAGCTAGAGATGTGTTCAGACTCTTAGGTTTTTGGAACCAATGCTATATATGTCTTGTTCACCTCTTTGAGCACCACTTTGGCTATCCTAGCCTCTTCTACCACTTCCAATAGTTCTTCCTTAAGGATATCCTAGAATTCTTGGTAGAATTCTATGGGAAATCCATCTGGGCCTAGAGTTTTGCCTTTCCACATCTTGAAAACTACCTATTGTAGTTCTTTGGCAATAATTGGGGTAGTCAAAGTTACATTATCTTCCTCTGTGATGAGAGAAGGAATCTCTTGGAGTACTTCCTATTGTACCTCTTGATTTAATGGTTCTACCTTAAAGAGTTGGGCAAAGTATTCTCTTGCTATATCTTTCATCCCATCCCATGTGTGTATTGAATCACCTACAATTATTTTTAGGGAAGAGATGAAATTGTGCGACCACCTTGCTAGGAGAGATTTATGGAAGAAGCTAGTGTTCCTATCTCCCTCTTGGAGCCATTGGATCCTAGATTTCTGTTTCCATAGGATCTCTTCTCTTTTGTCCCATTCCTCTAGTTGAGTAGTAAGCCTAGCCTCCTCCTTGCTTTGGATCTCAGTAGTGCCATCCATTCGTATTTGCTCATTTAGGTCCTCAAGTTTGGTTAAGATATGTCATTTCTTTTCCTTTATGTCACCAAACTCCTCCTAGTTCCATGTTCTCAATTTGGACTTGAGGTATTGAAGCCTCCTAACAAAATTGTACATCTTCGTACCATGCCTAGGTTTACCCTCCTACCACCATTGTTGAACCTTATCTTAAAAACTACTATCTCGAAACCACATTAGCTAGAATCTAAAAGGAGCATGATTGGGTCTGGTCTTCCACACTTCCACCAACATCGACCAATGATTTGATCTTACATTATTCAATGTTTGTGCTCTTGGAATATATCCATTGCTCAAAAACTCCTCTGATAATATAAACCTATCTAGTCTTTCTAGAATGCATGTTGGGCCCTACCTTTTATTAGACTAGGTCATCATACCATTGTCTAGTTTGATATCTACCAGATGAAGAGATCTAATATGCTTCATCATGAGGTCAATACTACTATCTAGAGTGTGATTTCCCCTATCTTCTCTTCCAATGAGAGGATGGTGTTGAAATCTCCACCTACAAGTGACCAAGCTCTAGGGAAATGACCAATAATATAAGCTACATTCCTCCATTGTTTTCGTTTTTCATCTAGGTTGATAGGAGAGTATACATTGAGACATAACCAATGTTGAGAAGAATGTCTACTCTAGGCTAGTAAAGCTAAAATCCCCCAACTTCCCATTGTTTGGTGTATCACTATCTCTTTCGGATCCCAAAGACAAGCCACTCCTCTAGAAGCTCCTTGGGAGCTTAGGGATTCAACCCTACATGCAGGCCAAATATTTTTGGCAAAAATCTGCATCTCTTCTTTGACACTTTCGTTTCTTGGATGAAAACCATCTATGGATGATGTTGTTGAATCATTCATTTTACTTCATTATGCTTTATCGAGCTACCCTTAAGCCCTCGAATATTCTAGGTGATGCACTTCATCAAGCATGGGGACTAAAAATATGGGTAAGATCCTTGACCTTACCCATTGCTATCAACTTTGCACCTTCTTTCCCTATTTGATGTTGAGTAGTCTTCCTACCTGCTCTTTGGTATGTATCTAGCTTCATCTTTTTAGTAGACTCTTGACTCACTCTTGTTGGTTCTGGGATGGACTCCAAACTTGGCGTAGGTGAGAATACCACCATGGCCTTATCAAAATATTCTTGGGTGTCACCTCCACTATCTATTCCTTTATGAGTTCCTCCATTTGATTGGTTAGAGTCATTGTCTTTCTCTTGGCTTCTATTTTTCCTTTGGGATCTCTTCAACTTTTGGGTTGGGTTCTCTTGTGGGCTACTTAGTAGATCTAGAATTGGCTCAGTGTTGTGATTTATTTCTTCAACTATTGGTTCCTTTCTTAGGGCTTGAAGAGGAGTTTCTAGGATCTTCATCTCCATGATGTTCTCCTCATCATCCATTGGGAGGTTAGCAAACTTATTGGTGGAGATGACTACCTGCTCTTTAGATGTTTGTTTTCTCTATATGTTCTTTTGTTTAGGCAGTTCAAAACCTCTAGGGGTCGTTTCCTCTTGTGCCTGCTCTAGGATCCAATATTTACAATCCCTAGCTAGGTGACCATATTCATGACAAATCCTGCACCTGAAGGGGATGTTCTCATAGTCCACATCTTGTTCCCAGGTATCCTCCCCAAACTGCAGAGTAATATTTTTTGGCAAGGGCTTGTCAAGGTCGATGAGAACACAAATTCTGGCATAGATAATTTGTTCAAATCGGCTTGTATTGTCTGTTGTCATCATATAAGATCCTAGAGTATTGCCTATTGCCATGAAGACAACTTGGTTCCAAAACTCTACTGGCAACCCAAAAAGTCTCACCCAGACTAGGGCTACTAAGGGCATTTCCTCTTCTACCTTGAACTTGGTATGCCAAGGCTTCATGAAAAGCCCTGCCCTACCTAAAAACCAAGGACCCCCCTGGAAAACTTGTTCTCTATCCTCCTCATTAGCAAAAAGAACTAAGAAATAACCATTGGGGTAAGCAAAAATATTTAACTCACCTCTAGTTCTCCATTGTCTAGCAGCCCACATCTTGAAAGCAAGGAGGCCTGGACGAAGACCCAAAAATCGATAGATTAATCCTCTATGTTCCATAGCATCGATCCCAGTCTGTATGTCTGACATCTGAAGTTGGACTATAGGAGAGCCATCCTCCACTTTCATGCACCCCGAGGCTGTTTTCCTAGGGTCCATTTTGGGCATTCTCAAAGGTCTACGAGAAGTCCTAGAGTTATTAACTGTAGTGTTTGCATTCTTCAGCTTGCATTCTTCACCTACACTTGCACCTCAATTTTAATATATTTATAGTTGTGAACATTATAAATATTTTTAATGTGAAATCTAATAATATTTTTTTTAATGATCCTAATTGAAAGAGTACCGATCTTATGGTGACTTATTACAACAATTTACAATTATACATATATCACTTCACAAGACTTGGAATTTTCTCTCTCTTTTAACAGGTAAAAAATTACCCACTTAAGGTCCTGTGAGGGATACCATAGTGGTATATCTTTGGGTATTCATCTAAGAGACCCAAGTCCAAACCTCATTCCAAGGGAACTAGGATCCCTTCAAAAAACCATGCTTTACCCTAAAAATTTTCGTCCCATGAAGGACATCATAGTGGTATGTCTTTGGGTTTTCATCTAGGATACCCAAGTTCAAACCCCAATACAAGGAGATCATGATCCCTTTCAAAAACCTATGCTTTACTCTAAAATTTTTGTCCTGTAAGGGGTATCATAATAGTATGTCTTTGGGTTTTCATAAAAAATATTTAAGTTCAAACACTAGTACAAGGTTTTGAAACCCTTTCAAAACCCTTGCTTTACCCTAAAGTATTTTTCCTAGTCTCGTGAGGAATAGTGTAGTGATATGTCTTTGGATTTTTATCTGGGAAACCCAAGTTCAACCCTGGTATAAGGAGGTTGGGACCCTTTCAAAACCCATGCTTTACCCTAAAATTTTTGTCTCTATTAAGACACTGTAGTGTCATGTATTTAAGTTTCCATCAAGAGGCTTAAGTTCAAACCACACAAAGGATTGGGACCCTCTCAAAACCCGTGCTTTACCCTTAAATTTTTCTTGAATAGTTAACGGTCTCGATATCCTTGTTTTTACTTAGCAGACTAGAGATTATAGAGGTTTCCCTATGTAAAAAAACCAATTAAACTCTTACTATATAATTTATATTAAAAAAAACAAAAATAAACTTTTACCATATAATTGAAATTAATATGTTTGGGGATAGTGCACTAGTTTGGGCTTTGGTTCTTCTTCTGAAGGTTCAAGTTTCAAACCGCGGTGTGAGCGAGTGTGTGAGTGTATGACCCGTATTGATAAGCTCAACTCTTATCTTTATTTAGAAGTCATGGTTAAAATGAAAATACAAGTTATCAAGGTTTCTCACACCAACTTCAACAAATGTTTTTTTTAATATTTATTAAAATTATTTTTGTTAGGTGACTACTATTTTCTTTAAGTGATCATTTACAAATACACATGCTTCTATTTCAACAATTTAAAACCTTTAAAATATAATAAAAATTTACTTTGGAAAAATAATCATCACACACACAATTTCGGTTCCCCTATCAGCCACAAACTTCGTGATTTAAACGTTCATCATCACACACACAATTTCGGTTCCCCTATCAGCCACAAACTTCGTGATTTAAACGTTCATGCTCCCACGAAGGAAAAGACAAGGAAGGAAAAAATCTTGATTGTTTAGATAAGGACTAGTTCTCATAGGCTTAGTTGTGAGACAAGGAGATGGACAACACACACAATTTCGGTTCCCCTATCAGCCACAAACTTCGTGATTTAAACGTTCATGCTCCCACGAAGGAAAAGACAAGGAAGGAAAAAATCTTGATTGTTTAGATAAGGACTAGTTCTCATAGGCTTAGTTGTGAGACAAGGAGATGGACAACGCCCAAAAAACAATGGGAAGAAAGGATATATACTCTATGCAGCAGAGGGGCAGTAGAGCCAGAGGAACACTTCATTTATAAATGCCAGAGCTTTTTAGATATCCAGATCAAATACAAAGAAACACTTGAGAACAGGTCTATGACAGAGTTATTTAAATACATTAAAATAAAAAAGTTGAAGAATTGCTAACCCAAATCAGCAGGAGAAGGAACAACCTTCTCAAAGATATTAAAGATCATATGATATGATTTGAGTAATTATACTTTCATATTTGTAGTCCCATAGACCATATTTAGATCCAATAAACTTAATTAAAATCATTCATTCATTCAATACCAAATACCCCAAAGTATGTATGATAAGGTTCTAGTCAAAAACCACCTGCTTCTATAACTAACCCTGTTCCAGCCTTAAAATGCATTCAACTCTTGAGCAATCCCTCGTCAGATTGTCGAATGACATTTGGTGTACTCGCAGTTGCCTAGTTATTATCATCCATGTGGTTGTGAGGTCAATTCCTTTTGTGTTTGCTCAAACCAACGCTAATATTTGTAAACGATGTTCAATATAAAAAAATCCCTCGTCAAATTCTCATTTTCTTATTTTATGTTTTTTTTAGGACCCACTAATAGCTCCAAATATTTGTAAAGCATGTTCAATATAAAAAAATCCCACGTCAAATTCTCATTTTCTTATTTTATGTTCTTTTTAGGACCCACTAATAGCTCCTTCCATGAACTATTTCATTGGAATGGAAAAGGTCTAATCATCGGATCATAAAAACAACTACAAAACAACTACAAAGTAAATAAACAATAACTGATCTTTCCAATCGATAAATAAAAATATCTTTGTTCCTGGCCATATGTGGCGGGTTTCATTGGAAAAGATATGCTCTAGAAATCAAAGTGAACTAAACCGAATTCCAATTCCATGTCTGCAAACACCCTAACCATGATACCATGTATTTTCTATTCAACCTGCCATATCTCTTCTGTTGAAGAACGTCACCTTCCAATCATTCTTCCCCACATTCCCCTATCCTATCCAATCAAACATAAATACAACAGTCACAAGTCCTCCAGAGTCTGTCTATGCTTCAATCCACTAACAGAAACCTATGGGCTACAAAAACACCTTCAACGGATCCCCCAAGTTTTGCAAAGTTGCTGTGATTGGGGCAGGGGCAGCTGGGCTTGTAGCTGCCAGAGAATTAGACAGAGAAAGCTACAACTGATCTTTCCAATCAATAAATAAAAAATGATTTGTTCCTGGCCATATGTGGCGGGTTTAAATGGAAAAGATGAGCCCTAGAAATCAAAGTGAACTAAACCGAATTCCAATTCCACGTCTGCAAACACCCTAACCATGATACCATGCATTTTCTATTCAAACCTGCCATATCTCTTCTATTCAAGCACGTCACCTTCCAATCACTCTTCCCCACATTTCCCTATCCAATCAAACATAAATACAACACTCACAAGTGCCCCACAATCTCTCTATGCTTCAATCCACCAACAGAACCTATGGGCTACAAAAACACCTTCAACGGATCCCCCAAGTTTTGCAAAGTTGCTGTGATTGGGGCAGGGGCAGCTGGGCTTGTAGCTGCCAGAGAATTGGATAGAGAAAACCACCTAGTTGTTGTTTTTGAGCAATCTGATCATGTGGGTGGCACCTGGGTGTACGACCCACGGGTGGAATCTGATCCCTTGGGGTTGGATCCCAACCGTACGGTCATACACAGCAGCATGTACTTGTCTCTCCGTACAAACCTGCCACGTGAGCTGATGAGTTTTCTTGATTTCCCATTTGGGGTGGTGGAAGGGAGAGATGGCAGGAGGTTCCCTGGACACGGGGAGGTGGCACTCTATCTCCAAGATTTTGCTGCTGATTTTGATTTGTTGAGGTTTGTCAGATTCAAAACAGAGGTTGAGTATGTGGGCATGGATCCCAAAAATCAGAATCAATGGATTGTGAGGTCTTGTACAGAGAAGAGAGACAGGAGGGATGAAGTTTATGATGCTGTGGTTGTGTGCAATGGGCACTATACTCAACCCAAAATTGCTGAAATTCCAGGTACTTAAATGCCCCTAATAACCAAAACATGATTTGTCCACTTCATGGATTTCCTTCAAGAATTGGTTGAAATTTGCAAATTTTTTTAATTATAATAATTGTTTATATGGGATTGATACGGGCCCACCCTTATTACATGGTAACGACATATTGGTTTTAAATTTTTTTTTTTGCAAACTTGGATCTCTTATCCTTATATTTAATTCATGAAATTTGTATTTGTTAGGAGAGGTTCAGAATGGTGTTTATAATGGAGTGTGCACTATATAAGCATAAAGTTGGATTTATAGGTCCCAGCTTACACAACACGTCTAGTTGGTTTATGAAACCTTCTTGTGAGTTACACAGTAAGGAAAGAAGTTTTCACTTTATCTTATTATATGTTAAAATATTGTACCTCTTTGGATTTTGATCTTTTGAGTGAGCTTATGTTAAATTAGGGCTTGCCAATCCATGGTAGCCCCAGGTTGTCGATCTGTCTAAGCCCCAGGTTTAAAAAGTTTATGGTCACCCCATGCACCAAGAGCTTTGCTAAGGATATGCAAGTCCTCATGTTGTCTTGTCAGTTAGTTTCTATGATACTAATGTTGCTTGGCAGTGGCTGAGGGGGGTATAGATTCCCTTGACATGTGGGGTTGTCTTTATCATGACTTCGTAACCATAGTGTTAAGACTCTCCCTATGTCCCCAAGTACTAGCAAGTCTGCAAGTGAGCTGAGTGACCCTGGCCGAGTCATTTTGACTATTGTGTTTAAACTCTTTATAAGTCTGTGAAAACTTGTGAGCCTGCAAGTCGAGTGACCTTAGGCAAGTCATTATGAGTCTCTTTCTATAGGATGTAGTCTATGTTATATTTTTTCTTATTCGCCGAGTCATTGTTGAGATTTCTCCCGAGCTTGGCACCAAGCCCAAGTCTGGTTTAAAAAATACATGCTTGCCCAGTCTTGACGCTATGATTTTGACCATAGTTAAATTCCTTTTGGTAGAATCTACCATATTTGATGTTTTTCTTATTTGTTAATTTATTGCTGAGTTTTTCTCGTTGTTCTGTTCCGATCCTGAGTCTAAGCTCATCAAGTTTCAATGTTTATACTATGATCTTTTTCTTATTTCTCGACACCCAAGTTTTTCTCCTAGTTTTGCACGAGCCTGAGTCCAGTCTTGCCAACACTAAATTTCAATACTACAAGTCTGTTGATTCAATTCTTAAGATTCTAGCAGGATTTGTTAGTAATGGGATGATCTTATTTCGTATTTGCATTCATGATGATTTTTGTCAAACTACTGATGTAAATGTGTGGGAAAGCGGAGAAATGGCTTAGACAGTGGTTAAATAAATAATAAGTAAAAGTGCAGGGGGGATTTTGATGTGATAATTGGAACCATTGATGTACTAATAGATGCAGAATAATAGGTGGATTGTAGGGTGAATTCAAGGTTCATATCATAATGCAAGTGTCAAGGACTTCCGATTGAGGCAAAATATGATGTATGTTCTTCGTTTAGATTTTAATAACATATTGATCTTATCTTGCATGGGACTCTCATATATGTGTTCATATAAATGTTCATATTGGATGAAACTAAGAAAGTGCTAACACAATAATGTGAACAAGATCATGCACAACAAAATAAACCGCAATGAAACTTAATCTACACAAATCAAGATTTTAGAAAACACAATCAGTCCACAGCTTCCCTTTCATTTAATGTCAAGGGACCCATTTATATAGAACGGAAACGGTGATAAATTAAATTATCTTTGTCCTCCATCTTTATCTTCTATCCTTATATTTTTAAAACAATGATCTTCTATTCTTAACTGTAATGTAATTAGGTATGCTCCTGCATCAGTTGGTGACTTTCCCTGGTACTAGGATTGCCTAGTAGTACCTGTGCTTGCTTTGTGGGTCCCCTTGGGTTGTGGTGGTTGTCTTTATTGACTTTATGCCTACAGCATCGCATATCCCTTCCTGTTGATTATCTTCTCTCCCTTACTGCAAATCACCAGGTTGTCATGCTAGAAAGATCTTGTTCTTGATGTGAATGTCACTTAGCAGTGCATGCACGTGCTTTATGAATGGTGTTGTCTTTGTGATGCCTATTTAATGACGAGGTTGTTGACATTTACCACATGACGTGTGCATTGTGGATTAGCTCCTCTCCTTGAGTGCAAGTCCTTAGGTCATAGTCTTCATGAATTTCTGTTCGCTGGTACTAACATTTCTTAGGGGTGCTCATGCATGTGTTATGAGCCTCCTGCTTCTAGGAATCGTTAGCTCTGTAATCTTTGTTAATTGTAAGCTTGGTGAATTGCAATGTCTTGTTTTCCCTGTGGATTCTAATGCACCCCATATTGGTTTTCCCATTCACCACATGGTCAAATCATCATACATGATCCTGTGAACAAGGTGTTGTGTTCCAAATCTGAGTCTGAAACAAAAGTTTGAACTGAATTGAGATCTACAATCTGAATTATTATATTCCAGGTTTGATACCACAAATCTGAAAATAAATTGAAATACAATATGATCTTTTCAGAAAGAGAGAGAGAGAAGGTTAAGAATATGTCTTTGTTCCTTTTGACTAAAGACTGAATGATTCTAGAAATGCATCTATTGTATTTGACAACAAGACAATCACATGAAAATCGGAATTGAACTGAAAGTTGAAATCTTATATAGGGAAGCGGGGGTAGTGGGGGGTGCGGAATATCTGAAATGCAAATGAAATACAACTTCATGTTATTCTGAAAACATTTTTGAATAAATTGGTTCCAATTCAGACCTAAAGTCCAAGGGCAGTATCGATGTTGCCTGGAAAACACATCCTTGAGAAGACACCTTCCTCTATGATTACAGCCTTCTATAACTTGTTTCTTTTAGATAAGAGATAGTGAATGCTCAATAACTTCCTTATTCTTCTTTGTAGCTTCTACCAAAAGATTGCTTGTAAATTTTCCATAATGACTTAAATGACAAGATTCTATGTGACTTCTATGAAATTGTTATTATACATAAATGCCTTTGATTGATAACTAAAGACACTAGCTAATAAAAATAGGATATAATATCAAAACCAAAAGTTTCATAATAAGGGGGCTTCTGAATTTTCTTGGCCCCTCACTTATTTTCAAAGCTTACCAGCCAGTATGATCCCCTTATCTTCTTGGAAGAACCTAAGTTAAATAGTCATTAGTTTTGGCAACAAATTCGTTATCCTCAAGTGAAAGGTACTTCTCCTAAGAGTTTGAAGAGCTCACAGGCCGTGTTGCCCTCAGAGGGCTTCAACAAAGCTTCTAAAAGATAAAAGAAATTCTGCTTCTTTTTTTAGAAGATTCCACATAATCCTGAGCAGCATGGACTGCAACATTCATGGGAATGCCTGCTCCATGTTCATTCTACTATTTAACAGCCAATGAGACTGCAACAATAAATGCATTAATAGACAACCTATCCAGCAATCATTTACAGTTGAAAATCTTGATTCTCAACAAACAGGCAAAACTTAGGATAAAGGTAATAGATTTTAGGACCTCGTAAAAAATAATCTGACTAACTTTTCTGCTTTGCTAGATGTTGGTATGAGTGAACGACTCTTCCTTTTTATTGTATTTCAGTGACAATATCACAAAGCATCCTGGTCCTCACCCTAAATTATGTAATGCAATGATTTTACGGGAAGTTTATCAAGGAAATAATTTTCTATCCTCATGTTTTTCTATTTTTGTGCCTTCATTGCACTCAGTGCTAGTAAACTGCTAAATTGCTTAGCCAGCTCTTACAAACATTGTGGGCCTTGATGCATTTGTCTAGCACAACTGGGCAAACACCAAGTTCTTTTGGGCTATAACTGGACCTGTGCTAGAGTCTAAGAAAAGGAAAAGGAACTAATGAAACTTGGATTTACACTCAACACTGCAGCTTCCTGCCCTAACCCTGTACCAAGCATGTTTTTGTTTTTAAGTGCTTGATATTGCAATGATTTAAGTTTTAACTATGAAAACTTGTGTAATATTAGCAACTGTAAATTTGAAGGCTGTACCAGCACAGGTTTCCTCTCTTGTGTAACCCCCTCTAGAGGCAAAACAAGATACAATTATTAATGGGCTGTAATGTGATCTCCAAGAAGGGTTTGTTGGAGTATTAAACTATCGTGCATGTTTGTAAGCTTGCATACATCTTCTAACTAGAGTATGCAACTCACATTTCTTTCTTTTTCTAGCTTTTCGAAGTTGAATTTAGGTACTCTGGCACACCTTCTTGGAAATTCTCCCCTCTTTTCACCTCTGCATATGCAACCTGAAATGGAATCTACAAGCTTGACTGCACAGCATATGAATATGCTCTTCATCCATAGTAAATACCTTTTTTAGTGAATTCTGTTGAGGTTCTTGTGAAGTATGCTGGTTCTTCCCCAGAATTCTGAATCAGTACCTTTGCATGAAATTTGCTAAGAAGATGATTTTATCTGTTTCTTTTGCTGTGTTGATCCTCTTTTGCACTTCATGCTAGGAAATCATTAATTTTTAAACATTTTTTAAGAACATCTATCATCTGGTGACGCATCTACTAATCCTTGCCCTGAATTCTGAATGCAGTAAGTTTGGATGAAATTTGCTATGGACATAATTTTACATCTGTACCTTTTGCTGTGTTTATCCTCTCCTGTACTTTATGCTAGTAGATCATTGAACTCCCAATCAGCTTTCAAGAACATCTATCATATGGTGACACGTCTCCTGAGAACAAAACGTAAGCAAAAAAAAAAATTATTTGCTACAAATGGGCCTATTATAGAGTGGAGAAGGAGCAATATAATGGGACTTGAATGGGTACCTCACACTGCAGGTTTCTGCCACAACCCTATGCAAACTATGTGCTTTTTGAACTTCTGGGTTCTGTGCTGAATTTATTCTTGAACATTGAGAATTCACATACCATTAGGATTTGGAGATTTGACGTTTATATGAATCCAGGGTTTGACGCCCATACAGTGAAAAAGGCACAAGGGAATATCAGGCTGGAATCTGATCCTTGAAAATGGTGTTTTTGAGTATGAGACCTTAGTTATTTTATGCTTAGTCATATTACAATTTTCATTATGTATGTTCAAGCTATGGAGTAGTGGACCTATGGTGTGCATAACCCTAAGTTAGTTACAGTAAGTCATAGTCTTTTCTATTTTTGGTGTTTCATCTTATTAATAGTCGCTCTCATTGCAGACTCATGTGTTGCATTAACCTAATTTTGGCTATAAATAGAAGCAGCCATTTATTTGTGATGATCATCGTGGAATTTTTTTTATTGAATTGTTGAGGCTGAAGGGTGCTTCATTATGTGGCTTGGCTATTCAGTTGTTTCACTTGTATTTGTCTTTGGAAATAAGCTCTATGTTGCTCTTCATTTGCTTGCTGCTATAATGAAAGGCTCTACTTCGATGTTCAGTCGGACTAACAATAGTCATCTTCTTTTCTGGCTAATGTATCTTTGGATATAGGCTTAAGGTCATGTTGTGATGTAAAAATCCTTCTTTCTCTTCTTAATAACTGACATGCCAGTGTTTTGGACAGCAACAATAAGTCACTTAATGAATTTTGAGTGATCCCATTCTTCATATGAAAGATTGCTAAGCATAAGAAGGACCACATAAAAATGCCTTTATATGTAAAAGCTTTGTGAATATTGTTTTCTGTCCTACACGGTCCATCATAGCTTGATTGGACGATGTAGACATGATCTCTAGGATATGTTCCTGACAGAAGCCCCTTTGAATAAATTATGGTTAAGGTTCACTTTTAAGCACCGAGATATGTTGTGCAGAGATGCATGACTTTTTTAAATGCAAATCTGTAATTATAGTTCCAATGTATTGATATATCACTTGTTCATCTTATTTTCGTCTGAGTTTAGGTCTTTATTGACTGCCTATAGAATCTATTTATCACTAATGTGGTGTGTTGTTCATATTCTTCTTAAGGTATGGTACAAATGAAGTTGCTAAACTATTAATATTGAGTTCATTTCACATCATATTATGAAGAATATACTATATGGCCACATATTTTTGTGCAGTATTCCCTGTATTCTGTATCTCTTGTGTTAGAATAATTTTCAGCAATTCTTACTCTAGTTTTGCATCAATACAATATCCAAAGGTTTATTGAAATATGTCAATCTATGTTGGCGGGAATATTGGATTTAAATATATTATTTTCGAGCATAGTGCATGTGGAAACTTTATGAAGCATCTTTTGGATATTAATACGAGAAACTCTAAACACGATGCATAGGTCTGCATCTATGTTGCATGGAAATGGATATGGTATCTGATAGATATATGGTATGGATATGGATACAGCAAATTTTCAAGACCTTGTAATATGGATACAACTGGATATGATATTATAAAAAGCATATATGTTTTAATTTTTAAATATGAAAAGAAAAAAGATATGATGCAAAAATGTTTACACACATACATGTTTTGAATAGGATATTTTCATTAACCAAGAAGATGATTGTCATTGATTTTTTAATTTTAAATTTATTTAAAAAAAATTGTGTATTCTTCTTTGATCTCGTGTTGTGAGTACAATTCTAGACGTGCTTAGGCCATACTAGGATATACTATATGGACCAAATAAGGGCATGTATCAGGATACATCTGGATACAATACCCATGTATTAAAGTCTAGGAGCATTATGCGTATCAGACCACTCCGTACTCCTCAAGTCCACTATGCGTGGGAGGAGGCACTTTTGTTGTGCTATCTACCTGGTGGCGTATATACCCTACCCCCTTTGGATTCAAACCTTGGACCTCCTATTTGGAGTACCCAAGCCTTCACTGTTAGGCCCACTCAGGCTGTATTGGGATACGTCTGGATATGGTACCCATGTATTTGGATACGTCTGAATATGGTACACGTATGTTTGGATATGTCTAGATATGGTATCCAAGAAGTTTTGTATCTGCATCTGTTTATGATACATGGATATGGGTATCCAAACAAGAAAATTACCAGATAAGGTAACTGTGGTCTGCATTCACTATCGGGCAGATAAGGAGAGATTTTCATGTATTTGTTCTTAAGCATAATGCTATATATATGAGTTGCTCTTCAAGACACTTAAATTCATCTATTCAGCGTCAGGCCTCAGGAATCTTGTAGGGAAGCTTTATAATGCAGTTAAAAGATTCTTATTCTAGAGCAACTTCATTCTATTCCATGCCGGTATGGTTACAGGACATAGCTAGTCAAAAACATCTTTTAAGAGATGATAGTTTGAACAGAATTAGAGTGATCAGGAACTAAAGAATGATTTCAACTGTAAAACTTGAAAAGGTTTTCTTATTTTTATTTTTTATTTATTTTTAAATTGTTTTTAATGGGTTATATAGAGTGAAACAAGCCCCGCACATATTGCATCTATTTCAATGAACCACATTATCGTGGTATCACAACAAACCGTAGTATCATGGGCCGTCTTATCATGGGAGTGACCACAATACGGGAATTTGAACTCTAGTCATGTTTATACAAGTCAATCCCATTTACCGTGACTCTACATGCCTTCAAAGAAAAATACCTTTTTTATTGCTGAACAGTATATGGAATTAAGAGAAAGCAGAGAAATATTCTAGTACAGTATGAGAAAAAATTACAAAAAGATAATATAAATCCACTTGTTAACTGAAACCACAAAACAAGATAATACTCATTGGCTATTTTAGGCAGATATGGTTGTTAGTTCACTCACCAGTTTAGTCGGTGATTTTACATTTTAGTATGCTGTCCATGTTTTTGAAATCAAGTTAATAACTTTAGTTTTCTGCCCTTTGCAGGTATTGATAGATGGCCAGGAAAGCAAATACACAGTCATAATTACCGTGTTCCTGATCCATTCCAAAATCAGGTGCTTGAAGATGAACCTTATTGCTATTTTGCTTCTCTTATACCAGAATATGAAATTTTGATAATCTAAAAACGTAATTCTGCTATAACCAGAATGTGAAATTTTGATAAACTAAAAACATAATTCAGATGTAGTTCAGTAAAATTAGGCAAGCATTAATAAGTTTCGAATCCTAAAGGCAGAGAAATATGAAATGCTGACAATGCTTCTAAAAATCCTTAAGAAAAACAATTGTGCTTAATATATTCAGTATTCACTATGTCACTAGCACTTGGACTTCCAGGTCAGCGTTCAGGTGTCAAAGCATTGTCTGCAAAGAGGTAGAGACATAATATTTTCATCATAGACTGAGTTTTATCAGGGTTCTAATGCATATAATAATCTTTATATTACTCTTTTACTTTCCTTCTTGTCTTCTTTTCCTATGTCTTCATTTCTTCCTTGTCTAATGTCTTTTATTTGTAATGGTCATTGGATCATTTAAAGATTTTTTATTTTTATACTTAGTACTTTTCTTATACATATTTCATGGGTATGATGTGTAATAACTGATTTAAAGCTGATAACGGTTGGATTCGCATGATTTTTCACCATTTTAATCTAAACTAATTATAAATTAATAGTGTGTAAGGGTGTATCCCCCCTGTTTATAAGTTTTAGGATCTGTGTAACTTTGTGCACCCATCATTGTTATGGGAACTGTCAGCCCTGTCCATTCTCTTGGGAGCATCATTAAATGTTATGTTGGCTCTTTTGGTATAGTTGATAATGATGACAGCATTGCTTCTGCTTCTACTTCTAACCCGGCATTCCACCACGATTATAGTTGGAGCTTGGACCCTTTTGAGCTCTTCTCCATTTCTTTCTTTTCCCTTGATTGCTGGTTCTCTTATCTCTTCATCATTACTTGCAACACATAAGTGTTTACCCATTTCTAGGTCCACCTGTTGAGGATGTGATCAGATGTTCTAAGGTAGTTTAACTTTAGTGAGGTTCACCCTAGTCTCTAATCTAGTTTATCAATACTTTCTTGGTAACTACAGTGCTTGGTACAGTCTGACTGGGCCTAAACTATGAAGACCCATTGTTAGGTTTGAACCTGGAGGGGAGTAGGGTATATATGCCCTGTAGGCGGATGGCACAACACGAGTGCCTCCCCCCCATGCATAGTAGACCTGGGGAGTACAGGATGGTCTGATATAATACTCAATGCTTGTGGACCTGAAAAATGACTTCAATTTTTTTTATTTAATTAACCTATGTTGGTCATTCGTGGACATTAATAGAAGTATCTTATCTAAATTATCTAAGTACAATGTGTCAATCAAATGGCATGACCTCAACTGGTTAAATACCTTGACTTTCAAGGAAAAGACCCAAGTTCGAATCTTGCCAAGTGATACATGCATAATTGCCAAGCTGATGTAATACCACTATGTGGTCAGAATGTAATACAGATGGGGCCCATTTCAATCCTATATAAACAATTAAAAGTAAAACTAAAAATATATATAACATGTTAATCAAGTTGAAGAATCTATGCAAGGATGATGTATCTTGTGAAAGTCAATCTTTCATTGATAAACCTGCTCTCTCTATGCTTTGGGGACAAATTACCTTTAAGAGGTGGATTTTTGGGGGTGTGGGGATGAAATGAACTAACCTGATTTTTTAGTATTGGTGTCTAAGGGGGGTGTCCTCATGTTTATAGCAGTTGGGTCTCTATAAATTCCACAGCCATCCATTGTACTCGACATCATCTCATAACATTATTTGTGTGTTTATTACAATACCAAGTTTATATTTAATTGTGTCTCTCTACCAGTTCATTTACAATCCAATACAATGAGCTAAGTACTTATCATTAATGAAGTCATAATTATGAAATTGAGACACTGCCTATTGCCAGCCACACTATCTCATGGATAATAACAAATAAGGGCAGCGAACAAGAATATTGATTGATGACAAGCTACATCCTTTCATGCTTTGTGCTGAAAATAACTAGGGATCTTAGAGATTCTTTCGGACTTGCTAGCTTGCAACATGTAGCTCTTTTTATGGAAAAACATTATACAATAGCTGACCATGCATTTTCAGTTTGTGAAGCGGATAGTTAGGGGAATCTTGAGATTCATGTTGGTGTCTTTAACATGTGGGAGAATTCCAATCACGCACAAAGATATATAATGCAACACACTATAATATCAACATGTATCCCTCACAGTCCAATCATTTGCAATAATACATCATGGTCTGTGAGTGTACAACACACAATTCACACATCCATATAAACTACCATACGCATGCTGAACATTGATGATGAACATACCTTTACCAATGTAATTGGGCATACATATGGGTATATTAGGAACAAATAGGTGGTTGGCAATTTCCCAACTACCACCTAACATTATCCCCTATAGTTTTGATATATTTGATGTTATAAAGTTGTGATGTAATATGTCATGCAATAATGTGTAATGTTGAGTGAAGTGTTAGTTATGTATGGATGAGTCATTAGTTGTTTAGTTGTCATGCAGTTTGTCTTGTAGTTGGAGATGAAATGAAATGTAAATGCATGACAAATGTAATGTGAGTTGGTGAGGTGTCGGGTTGGTAGTTGGGAATAACTACTTTCCCATAAGTTAAATAGATTCTGTCATTCATTTGAGCGGGAATGCACTTAGAGGATATATTGTAGCTTCTATACGTACATGCTAGAGAGAGTATGTTGTATGCACAAAGTAGATGTTGTATGCAGAGGAGATGCTGGAGAGTGCATCCGTATTGGCATAAGTGTAATACACATGTATCATTGTTAATATCAATAACACCATTCGGTAATTGCATTTGTGTATGTCTATTGCATATGTTTGTATCTGAATGCTATTGTTGTTCAGTTATTCTTTGCCATACACAATTTGTACAGGGCTGTCTGGATCTGAATCCAAGCCGTCCCATGCAAGCCTGAGCCGTATGACCTGAAGGGCAAGCCATCTGATTGCTATGCTGGGCTGTCTAGACTATAGATTGGGTTGTTTGTTATGTTGTGCAGGGTCGCTAGAGATATTGTGTTGCAGGACATTTGGACTGCATGTTGAGGAGTTCTTTGGTTAACCTACTCTGTCATTCATAATTGTTCCTCCAATTGCGGAATACCACCACTATGCTACATTTGGTGTAGTTGTTTTTTGCAGTTCAAACCAGTAACCGTGTGGAGCTTGGAGATGTTAGACGTGGATGACAGATAACTTGACGTGAGGATGTGAGAGATGTGGATGCAGAAGGACGAGAGAACAACCAACAAGACGAAGATTGCAAATCACACAACAACAAGAACAAGAGAGTGGACGTGCCGAACACGAGAACGACTTGCATGTTGCCAAGGAAAACTTGTATGAACGTGGAGTGTTGACGGAGCTTGCTGGCAAGGAGATACGAGCTCTAGAAGTTGAGCGAGTGTGGAACCCTCTGAAGGAGGGAAGTTATGACGAAGAATGCATATGGTGGCAATGTTGTTTTTGACAACGGAGGATAACGTGCAAGTGTAGGCACAATGTGCAAAGAAGTATTTGGTTGAAAAGAACGTTTGTGCAAGTGATGAAGCGCCAATGTGGATCTTGTGCAAGACGAGGCAAAGCAACTGGTGATGCTAGCACAAATGCAAGGGAGAGTGCCTAGACGTGTGGAGGATGAGAGTCAAGCACAACGACAAATGTGGGAGAGTGTGCTTGAAAGACTAGAATTGACACTTGTGTATTCACAAAGTGTAGGTGTGCAAAGAAGCGGTTGAAGATTGTTAGCTGAAGACCAGTGGTCAATAGAAGGTTCGTTGAGTGAAGACGAACAACCACCCATGGCAAACATTGCTACAACGACGGGCAAGTAGAAGTGCCCGAAGTTTACACAAGATGGGAGAGAAGATCCCAAACGCCATATCTGAACGTGCGAAATGATATGGAAGGCAAATGGTGTGATTGACGAAGATAAATGGCTGAGATTGTGCCTAGCAACATTGTGTGGAGTATCAATTTTTTGACATCTGAAAAGAGAAGAATTATTTCATTATATTGGACTAAGTTGAAGAATGAATTCAATAAGGAATTCAAACTGCTTCATGATGACATTGAGATCATCGGTGAGATTTGTAGAAATGAAATTTAACATACTTACAATTCCATTTCCACTTAATAAATCTACAAATCTGCAACAATTAGCAATAACAATATATACGAAACATATAACAATAGCAACAATAGCAGATGATAAATGAATATGAGCTATTAATAATGGTTGTATGGTAATAGCATTATAGTCTGCAACCTTGTGTAGAATACTCTTCATTCCCACAGTCATCTATAGCCAACAACAATACCCACATGTTGCCCAACATCACAATTACATGTCTGCATACGTGACCCGAATGTATCATACCATATGCATTGGCGACCACCATATGCTCATTCGTACACACGAATGAATGAATGAGGCAAGGGTCATATTTATACAACTAAAAGTTAGTTGCACCCTCCAACTACTTGACACCTCATCATTTCCCTAAATTACATTTCACATGCATTTAACTTACATTTACATGTCATTTCCTAACTCACTACAAGACAAACTAACCTATGACTCACTTTATGACTTTGTCAACATACTAATACTTCACTTAAACATTACATTATCACGTACATTATACATTGCCACTTTATAACATTATTAAATATATGTATGCACATTTCGTTAAACACTTTGCGTACAACTACAAAATAACACAGATTGACAATACTTATTCACTATTTTTGTAGACATCAATTTACCTGCCTACAATATCAAGTCATATAATCATCGTTTGAAGGAACCCATTGGCAATACGGAGGCCAAGCCGGTGGATGGATTGCAAAAACAACGGTTCCTAGATGGACTGCTACCGCATTTTAAGAAGATGGTGGTGGTTCCGCCAACCCCCTATCAAGCTTTCGACAAAGGGCTGAATCTAGAAAGCGAAATGAAGACAACAACAGTCAAAGCAAGTTCGAGCCATGAGTGGGACGATGATTTAGATTGTGACTACGATGACTTGAGTGCCACAATTCAAGCAACGCTTAAGGATCTGGAATGCATGATCAATGAAGTGAAGGTAAAGAAGACAGAGGACATATGGTATTTTGATTGTAAATTAGGACACGCCAATGTCATTTATCAGAAGAAGGCATTTTGTAATATTTGCAAGGTTGTGGGACATGCTATTGTAGATTGTCCGTTTAATTTGAGAAGTGCGAGGCATAAGACGTTGACAGTACAAAAGGAGGTCAAGGACAAAAAGCCAAACACTTCAAAAAGTGGACAAGGAGCAATAAATGATAGGTACTAGAACAATCGACAAGGAAGAAGGCAACCACAACAAGATAATTGATCTATAGGAGGAGAGGGTCGATTGTAATATGACTCAAATGAAAGGCCAATCATACAATATTGAAGATGTCAAGAGTGGGGACACTTAGCATGCAATTGTATGAATGCTCCAACAGGAGGGGCAATGGGAATCATACTACATTAATGTGCAGATGGTGCAAACTTGGCAACCATAAAGAGGTGAATTGTCTAAAGAAGGTGAGTGTAACACGCAGAATGTCAATTTCATTGACATCGAGAAGCCTTTGCAGGACCAACAACAACAATAAAAGGAGAAGCGTGTGCTAGCAATTACTCAAGCACAGGCTAGGAAAATGGAGTAGTACCCGAATCTTGCTAAGGAGAAAGAGAAATGGCAGGAAGCATGTGTATAGATTGAAGAAGAAATGCAAAAGGCCAATCGGGATAAGTTCAGCCAAGAGGAGAAATTGAAAGAACCCATAACGATTGAGGATGAGGAGACGTCAACACAATAGTTGGCTATGCAAGTGTTGAATACAAGTGTCGAAGTGAAGGTATCTAGCTTACTGTGAGCAATATCGAAGTTGTACACAACGGTAGGAGAAATGGTGTGGACAAGAGGAGTGGAGGAGCTGCGACGCCAACTAGAGGCGAGAAGAATAGCGAGAGATCAATACATTGATTATGGATGTTGGGAAGAAACCAACACTGATCCATATGGAATTGTTAAACCACAAGTTGATGCAGGTAATCGTTGAAGGAGGTTCGAGTGTAAACATATTGCTTAAAAAGACATGGAAGGACTTGGGGGAACCATTCTTGTGGTCTCCCAACTTTTTGTTGTATGGCGCAAACAAGTTGGCATAGAGATGAAAGGAGTATTTGACTGCACAAAAAGTGAAGATTGTTGATCAAATATTTATCATGGAATTTGTGGCGATCGCTATGTGAAACCTACCTTTGATGCATTGTTGGGACGTGGGTGGCTATGCATAGTGAAAGTGAACCACAATTAGCAGAACCGCATGACTTTCAAGAAAGGCCACACAATTATGTCATTAATTTGAAGAATGAGTTCGTGAGCAAGTTATTGGCAACATTTGACTAATCTAGAAGTTCATCGTTACAGGAGGAAGATTGCGCAAATGGACAAAAGCCGAACGAAGGAGTGCTGGAGTTGGAAGAGTGCACGGAAGATGAGGGCACTTAGATAGCGGACTTCTACATTGGTAGATGGAAGACTATGAAGTTTTCCAACCAACCTGTATGTGCATTAATGTAGAAGAAGATATACAAGACAAAGCATCACGAAGTGTGTACGAGGTCAGCTACTGCAGTCGAAATGCCAAACCAACAGTGAAAGTAGAAGACGAAGAAAAGTGGACCTTTCCCTGAAATTTTGTAGAGTACAGTGTTGGCGCTACACAGATTGACAAAAAGCAAGCACACCCTTTCTATGTGGCAAAAGTGGCAACAAAACCTGACACCATAAATTATGAAGGACTGAAAATGGTGCAAGTGAATTTTGACAAAGGAGAGGAGGAGAAGATCCATTGCGGGGATGAGTGGAACCTAGTTTTAAAAGCAACAACTTTTAAAATCTTTATGCAATGTAAGGAGGTCTTTGCATGCATGTACAAGGATTTTCAAGGGATTCCACCTAAGTTGTGCATGCAACGGATTCCGTTGGTTCTTGGTGCGCAACTTGTGAGGAGAAGGCCATGTCAAATAAATCCAAAATACACATCCTTGACCAATGTAGAGATCGAGAAGACATTGGACGCTAGAAGAATCTTCAAGGTGACAGTGAGTGAGTGGGTGTCCCTGTAGAAAGGGTTTTTACATATCTGCAAGCATTGTAGTATGGCAATAATAATACGCAGAAATTCTGCAACAGCATTAAATAACAGCAGTAATGGCAGAAAATACAGCAATAACAGTTAACAGTAATTACAGCAGTTTGTATTAATAATGGTAGGTGTGATACAGCATTACAGTTTCATCAATACAATCTACAGCCAGCATAACCATGGCTGTACACAGGACTGGACTGCACTTTTCCATCAATCTGCATGAATGCCCTGCAATATCTCCTCTAGGTATCCACCATTCAACCCTAGGCTGAACATCCTTCATGGCTCCATATCATGCTAGACTGCATTCTGCCCATAGAATTCAATCCTCACACGTACCAATCTGGAGCAACTCTAATGAATGAGGGGGGTTTATTTATACACCCACCAAGTAGTTACTTTCTCCAACTACCTTGCAACTACCCTCAAATGACATTTTATGTGCATTTGCTTTGCATTTACATTTCATTTGCACTACAGGATGAAATAGCTTATTTAGCCGACTTACATGATTTAATATGACTTTATTCTTTACGTACAATATTAAATTGCACTTACAACATTAAATATATATGCACGGGCGTTTCGTCAAACACTTTGCGTGCATTTACAATAAAACAAATAATATCAAAACTGGTTATGCAATTAAGGATATCTCGATATGCCTGTCTACATCTATCCCCTCCTCTAAACTGGTCGTTGTCCTCAACGACACGAGCTAAACATTGGGAATAGAAGTACTGAGCAATGGAATAGGATCTCTTGTCACACTCCTTCCTCTTGTTCCTGTTCCATACATCTTTGGCAATAAACTTTACTTGGGGCTGCTCACAACATCCGATTCTCTGATTGTGCACTTCTGCTGCTACAAGTATGTATAGCATCAACATGATCAACATTCTCTGAATAAGCACTTCACTTTTTGCGATAAGCCATATCATCAGCATGAGCAATGCCATCAACATCATGAACATAATCGGTAATGCCCTCCGCCATCTGTGTCGGGGGTCAAGGGGGCGGGAGTCCCCTTACAGGGTCAAGGGACAGCGTCCCTTGTGGGGTTGAGGGGCAGCGCCCTTCGCGTGCGCCCTTGAAAGTCTCAATGTCCAAAGTAATTTATTCTTCTCATCAACCATTTGGAAGCTTTCCTTCAACTCATTCAAACTGCTTTCTTTTCTCTCTACTTCACTGCTTTCTTGATCCAACTGACTGCTTATCATCCTCTGACAGACCTCTTCCTTGTCGGATTGTGCTTCTGACGGAAACTCCTCTGACTGCACTGCCTCCGACGTCAACATTTCTGACGACAATCCCTGACAGCTTAGTTTCTGACGGATTAGACCAGACGGATTGAGAAGTCTGACGGTTAAAATGTCTAGACGTCTAGGACAATGGGTTAGACGGCTCAGACGGATAGATGTCTCGGACGGGTTGCACACAGGTAGACGTCTCAGACGGGTAAGGGTAGACGTTGCAAATAGATAGGCTAGACGTCTGGACAGGTTGCTAGACTTCTGGGACAAGTGGCCAGACGGACGACCAACCAGACAACCAGACGTCTGGGTCCGATGGCTAGACGTCTGGACTGACGGATTGCCAGACGTCTGGGCCAGACGACTAGAAGTCTGAGCTGACTGACTACCAGACGTCTGGGCTGGACGACCAGACGTCTGGGCTGACTGGCTGCCAGACGTCTGGGCTAACTGACTGCCATATGAGTGGTTTGCCAGATGTCTAACTCCTTCAAACGGGTAGATTTCAGACATGTAGCCTCCAGACGAGTTCTCTTCAGACGGCTCCTCCTCCGACAGATGCACTTCAGACTTCACCTAGGCCGTCTCCACCTTAGATGGATCCTGTTCAAACGTCTGTACCTCAGATGTCTTCTTCTCAGACGGCTCTTGCTCAGATGTCTGCACCTTAGACATCTCCACATCAGACGGCTCTTGCTCAGACGTCTGCACATCAGACGTTGCTCAGACGTCTGCACCTCAGACGTCTCCTTTGTCGCCATTTGACTGCATTCTCTAGTTGTCCGAGTCTCCTTCATCGGTGAGGTTTTTGCATCTCTTTCCCAAGTCAAGGCATAATCCAAAGCCTCTTGGTATGATCTTGGAGGAAATATCTTCATCTTCCTTTCATACACAGGGAGAAGTCCATCTATGAACCACGTAACCTTTGATTCCTCTAAGTGGCCTTTCTCCACATAGTCAAACAACCTACTCAACCTTCGATTGTAAGAACGAATAGGCTCCTTCTCTCCTTGAATGTTATAATTTTCGTCAGTATCGTATGATTGGAATTCTTCTACAAATGCATCACGCAACTCTTCCCATGTCTGGAACTTGACTTGCGGTAAGTACATGTACCAATCAATTGTAGATTCTCGAAACGTTGCAGGAAACCACCTCCTCCAATCTTCTTCATTGTTCTGCCCAATCGCTTTCCACTCCATACGACAAATTCTCCAATGCCTAATCGGGTCTTCCTTCCCTTCTCTTGTGAAAAGTGGCAAATTCTCCAATGCTTGGGTGTCTATGTTATCCATTGGTGGGGTTTCTGCTATGCTGCTCCTCGTCGGGTATTCTTCGTCTTGACTCTCACCAAACAGTCTTCTTTCAACTTCCTTACTTTGCGACTTCCTTCGCTGGGATATTGATTGTGGCCTTGGTCTTCCTTCCTGAGCCTTCGCGTGTTGTTGCTCTGGTGCCTGACTCCCGTCCTTTGCACTCCTCTACAACCTTCCTGCCGCTTGTTCAGGTGTTACCATCCACTCAACATATCTCTGCATCAATCAACATTTTCCTTGACTTTTGGTGATCCTTGTACCCGTTCTTTCGTTCCTATCAGCAATGTGTCGTTCCACTGCAGATGTCTTAGCCGACAGACGTCAGGCCTGCAGACGTCGGGGCTGCAGACGTCAAGCCTACAGACGTTAGGTCTCAAGACGTCAGGCCTGCAGACGTCTGGCCTCAGACGTCAGGCCTGCAAACTTCTGCAACTTCCCACCTGCAAAATCTCACTCAAATTTTTCCTCCGCTTGGCGTGCACGTCTTTTAATCTGCAACCACAAAAAAAAAATTCTGGTACGTCTTCTCCTCCGTCTTTGCACTGGGTTGATCTTCGTTTGCCCGTCTTCCCAAGGGTTTCACTTCTTCAAACCCTATGTCACCAATTTAGACCCAATTTCGTAATAGCAACGGCGCCAAAATGTAGAAAGGGTTTTTATATATCCCAACAGTTCCCTTTCCACGTAAGTAATATACAGATCTGCAAGCATTGTAGTATAGCAATAATAATACGCAGAAATTCTGCAACAGCATTAAATAACAGCAGTAATGGCAGAAAATACAGCAATAACAGTTAACAGTAATTACAGCAGTTTGTATTAATAATGGTAGGTGTGATACAACATTACAGTTTCATCAATACAATCTACAGCCAGCATAACCATGGCTGTACACAGGACTGGACTGCACTTTTCCATCAATCTGCATGAATGCCCTCCAATATCTCCTCTAGGTATCCACCATTCAACCCTAGGCTGAACATCCTTCATGGCTGCATATCATGCTAGACTGCATTCTGCCCATAGACTTCAATCCTCACACGTACCAATCTGGAGCAACTCTAATGAATGAGGGGGGTTTATTTATACACCCACCAAGTAGTTACTTTCTCCAACTACCTTGCAACTACCCTCAAATTACATTTTATGTGCATTTGCTTTGCATTTACATTTCATTTGCACTACAGGACGAAATAGCTTATTTAGCCGACTTACATGATTTAATATGACTTTACATGACTTTATTATTTACGTACAATATTAAATTGCACTTACAACATTAAATATATATGCACGGGCGTTTCGTCAAACACTTTGCGTGCATTTACAATAAAACACATAATATCAAAACTGGTTATGCAATTAAGGATATCTCAATATGCCTGTGTACAGTCCCCTATTGTCATCGGTTTGAAGAAGGAAAGTAACTAGATCCACATCTGTATGGATTTCCAAAGTTTGAATGCAGTGATCATTAAGGATCCCTTTCCCATATTATTTACTGAGTTGATTATGGAGGAGGTAGTAGGGCATGAGATCTATTCATTTTTGGATGGATTCTCAAGCTACAATCAAATTAGTGTCGGCGAAGAAGACAGATTGAAGACCACTTCCATTGTGGAGAATGGGATTTATGTATATAATTGGATGCCTTTCAGTTTGTGCAACGCCCTTGCCACATTTCAAAGGATAATTTAGTACATCTTTGAACAAATGTTGATGGGCAAATTTAAAGTATTTTTGGATGATTGGTTGTTCTACAGAAGGAAGGATGAGCATTTGAAGGCGTTACCAGGAGTGCATGCAGTTATGTATGAATGCTTGACTATCCTTGAATTCAAAGAGGTGTAAGTTGCTGGCGCCATATGGGAAATTGCTAGGACATGAGGACATGTGGTGTGTAAAGAGGGTTTGAGGACCAATCTTGACAAAATATGAGTCGTGATGAGCATGGAAGAGCCATATGATGTGAGTTCATTGAAGTCCTTTTTGGGACATGTCGGGTACTATCGGCGTTTCACCAAGAACTTCACATAAGTTTCACACCCTTTGGATGTGTTGAGTCGCAAAAGTGTTCCTTTTAGGTGGATGAAAGAGCACTAGAAGGCCTTTGAGGAGCTAAAGGCAAAGTTGGTTTGTGTACCCACTTTGGTATTTCTAGATTGGGAACATGAGTTTCATGTCCACGTAGATACGTCCAATTTTATTATTGGATGCGGGTTGGCCTAGGAAGGGCAATATGGGTTGGATCAACCCATATATTTTTCTAGTTGGTTTTTGCCTCATGCGGAAAAAACGACAACACTATGGAACATAAAGCCTTGGGCATGGTGTACACAATTCAAAAGTTCAGAGATTACCTGCTTGCCAACCCTTTCACATTCTATGTGGATCATCAGGCGTTGCTGTACTTGATCAACAAGTTGACTATTCACAAATGAGTTAGCAAGTGGCTCATCACATTGTAGGGGTTCATGTTTCGGGTGGTGGTGAGACTAGGGAAGAATCACATTATAGTGGAGCAGTTGTCGAGGATTCGCTCAAGAGAGCCTGCGGAGAGAGGAGTGTCAAATGAATTTTCAGATGTTCATTTGTTCTCAATCACTATGCTACCATCGTGGTACAAGTACATGGGTCAAACTTGTCGATGGGAGAGCTGCCAAAGGAGTTGGCAACAACAAAGAAGAAAAAGATCATCATCAAATCAACACCATTTTAGTTGATAGCTAGTTTACTGTACAAAATCAGACTTGATGGAGTATCATGGAGATACGTAATGGACAAGGAAGTGAATTCAGCGTTAAAATAAGCTCACAAAGGGCTTGCAAGAGGGCATATGGGGTCAGATGCGACCACAAAGAGGGTGCTTCTGGCAGGGCTATGATGGTCCACCCTCTATCCCGATGTGAAGGAGTTCATGACCGACCGCATGCGATACATGCTAGAGAGTTGGGAAGCCGTTGAGGAGGGACTTCATGCTATTATACCTGTCATTGCCGTAGGAATTGTTCGAGAGGTGGGGTCTCAATTTTGTGGGATCGTTGAAGACCAACAAACAAAGATGTAGATACATTGTGGTAGCCATTGGATATTGACGAAGTGGGTCGATGCAAGAGCATTGCTTGATAATTCCACAAAGAGCATTGTGCGATGCTTGTACGAGCAAGTTATTACAAATTCCTCTTCAGTTGACAAGTGATTGTAGAGGGCACTTTGTCAATGAAATTATTCAGAAGCTGACCACAGAGTTTTAAGATCTTGCATTGTTGTGTAGTCCATATTACCCCAAAGCAAATGGGCAAGCAGAAGCGATGAATAATGTAGGCATTGGTTTGGACATAAGCAAAAACAAAAGTAGATTGTCTGCAAAAGTGTTTTAGTGTTCATGCACTAAGTTTTGGTCTAAGTGCCAATGAAATATAAATGCAAATTACATGTATTGAGCCATCATAGTTAAGTGACCAAATATTGCATAGTTGACACATATTTTAGGTTGGAAAAGGGGGAAGTAGTTATGTGCCACTTGTCCTAGAAACCGTTGCCAACAACGGCCAAGACTACACTATAAAAGAAGACCCCCCCTTCATTGTTGCATATGTGTGGATACGCAGAGCATAAGCATATCATGAAATAGCATACGAGTATGGTCCATAGAGATTTGAGGATTGAGAGACCATTGCCATTGACGGAGTATATAGGATTCTAAGTATCAATGTTGTAATCTATGAATGCCATCTTGGCAGATTATCCATACAAACCCATTCTCCAAGTGTGTGTTGGATGTCTGTGTGTTGATATCAATTTACTAGATTATTAGACTTGTGCATTGTCAAGGTAGTTGGTTGCAAGTTGGAAGACGTAGTCAGGTTTCGCTAGTTGCAGGTCGTAGTCAGAGGTGCAAACATCGTTTGACGACATGGATGACCGTTACTGAGGATAACCATTGTCTTGTTGGAGCACAGTCGTTGTTTGGAGATCATGCTGTCATGTTGATGACAAGCTATTGATGCCATTAGGTGAATACCGATTGAGGATTGAAGTCCATTTTGTCATCTTGTGTGTGTTGTGGTCTGAGATGATGATGATGATGATGATGTTCTAGAGTGCCCTTAAACCCTGTCACTCTATCTCATTGTTGGGAAATCTCACCATTGTCCTACATTTGGTGTCGTTGCCTAACCGAAGTACAGGTCGACTTGTTCAGTGACGTTGTTTGAAAGTTTGAATTTAGCACGCATGAAGCTTGGAGAGGTGGATGACAAATGCTTGGTTGCAAGGACGTAGGAGATGAAATCATGGGAGAATTCTAGAGCAACCTGTGAGACGAACTCTAAGAATAGCCAACTATGGATTGCAGTCAAGAACAAAACTTGAACCAGAGGTTGAACATGTTTAGAATCCTTAGGAGGAGGATAGCTCGAGTGATGAAAATGAAAGGTGGCAGACGTTATTAACAATGGAAGACAAAGTGCAAAGTGCGTTGCAATAAACAAGTGAAGAAAACGTTTGAGTAAGTCAAGACGCCAACGTGGTGAGTGCATGAGAAGATGAGTGGATGCTAACGCTGGAGCAAGCGGGAAGGATTTTGCTAAGGGGTGTAGAGGATGGGAGTTAGGTACCAAAGCAACCGCACGTGAGTGCTTGGGTGAGTAGGCCAGATCCAACGTACGTATATTTGCGAAGGAGGTCGCGAAGTGAAGATGCACTAGAGTTTGGTCAAAGATTGTTTGAAGGCAACACGAAAAGTGAAGAAGCACCAAGAGTTGAGGAAGTGCCGAGAACAGAGGCACCAAGAGAAGAACTGCCAAGAATAGAAGCACGTGGAGAGGAAGTGCTATCTGAGCAATCATTGAGTGGTGAAGAATCAAGAGGAAGATCAACCACCAATGGCGAATATTGCAAACTAGGCAGGAAGATACAAATGTCCACCTTTTACAAGAGAGGGGAAAGAAGACCTTGTACGTCACACAGGGACATGTACTATGATATGGAAAGCCAATGGAGAACAAGACTCAGATGCATGGAACATGGGAAGACTTAGTGGATGAATTTAAGGAGTTTAGACCATTGAGGGATGACACAAAACTTATGATAGAAATTTACTTCACTAAACAAAAGAAGTACGAGGACATAAATTCCTATAACCAACGATTGAAACAACTTACTGATAAGATGGAGATGCACCTGGTGAATAAAATGCTGAAGAGATGGTTCATCGATGGACTGCTGTCGCGGTATAAGAAGAAAATGAAGATAATACCGTCCCCAACATACGAGGAAGCTTATGAAAGGGCGAGGAACTTTGAAAGTGAATCCAAACAAATTGCAATAGGTTTAAGTCACTATAGAAGTGATGACTTTGATAGTGACAAAGAAGATTTGCATGTAGCTATTTAGTTGATGGACTTTGAGGGGATGATCAATGAAGTGAAAGGTGAAAAGAGGAAAGAAAAGAAATATATGTGGTGCTCAGATTGTAAATCAGAAGGGCACACGAATGTAAACTGTTTGAAGAATGCATATTGTAATCTATGCGACGTGCTGGGACATGCTGTAGGAGATCGTCCATTTAACTTATAGAAGAGAAGAAATAATCGTCGTGGACAAGGGGCGACCAATAGAGGTTATAGAAATAATCGTCGTGGAGGAATATTCCAACAAGGTAATCAACAAGGTGGCCAAAGTCGATCATAATATGATTTGGATGGTAGACCAATTATACACTGCAAAAATTGTCAACAGTGGGGACATTTTGCGAAAAATTGTCCAAACCCACAAGCAAGAGGGGCAAACAAAAAGCAATATCACGCATGTGTAGATGGTGCGGTCTACGCAATCACAAGGAGGTGAATTGCCCAAAGAAAGTGAGTTCTAGTGGAACTTAAAATGTTAATTTGATTGACATAGGAGAACCTTTGATCAGCTAGCAGGAGAAAGAGAAGCATGTGTTGGCAGTAACAAGAGCTTAGGCGAAGAAGACTGAGCAATACCCAAATCTTACCAAGGAGGAGCGGTGGCAAACAACACTACTTGACCGAAGAAGAGATGGAGAAAACAAAATAAGTTTGACTCCTCCAGGAGAAAACGTTGAAGAAACTGATTATTGCAAAAGAAGTTCCAATGAAGCAAATCATCAACGGAGTAGTTGGCAGTGCAAGTACTGAATACGACAGGCAAGGTAAAGGTGTCCAGTTTACTTGGCGCAATACTTGAAGGTAGGAGAAACCGCACCCACAAGGATAGTAGTGAACCACAATTGGGAGGAGCGCCTCACACTTAAGAAGGGCCAACATAAATATATGATGAATTTGAAGAATCAATCTGTAAGTCAAGATATTGCGACTTCTGACGAGTTGGGAAGTTTGTCATCAGAGGAAGATAGCAAATGTGAGCCAAACGAGAGAGGAGTGTTGGAACTTCAAGATTGTACAAAGGACGAGGAGGACTTTGACAATGTACTCCTTCATGGGCAGATGGAAGACTATGAAGTGTTCTTGCCACATTGTTTTTCACCCACACAAAAGAAGGCCATGAGGAAAAGAAGAGTATTATGCAAGAGGTTGGCGAATGCAATCAACAAAAGAAATTTGCACCAAGGAGGAAGAAATATTAGTTTTTGATCAAGAAGAAAGTATGGCGCTAGAGCAATTGCAAGTAGAGGTGCTCGGTGGTGAAAGGGATGAGAGTCCAACATTGGTGCACATGAAAGATGGTGTGGCAAATAGTGTGCGAGACGGGAGTCTGGCACTACGGGAGCTGTAGGTTGGTATGCTCGATGGAGAGCAGGATGAGACTCCGACATTGGAGCAATTGCAGGTTGGCACGTTTCATAGTGAGAAGGACAATAGTCCAGTGGTAGAGCAATTGCGAGGTGGTGTGCCTGAGAATGTGTAAGGAAAAGCATGTAGGAAGACTAGTTGAAGCATCGCAACAGTATTCAGATAACTTTGAAAGAATTCTGGTCCAAGAATGGGGAGAACCAAGTAGGACCGCACAAAATCATGGTGCAAGTCAGGAGGAAGAAGAATTAAATCTAGGATGGATGTTCGGGACAGAAGGTGGAGAGCAACTTGTTATTGAACAAAGAGAGTTGGAGCCTAGACCAACTGAACAAAGAAGAGCACAGGTATATGCAAGGTTCCCAAACATAGAGGAAGAAAGAGGACTACGATCGCTTATAGACGCAGACTTGCGAAGGATGGAACTTGTAGCGAGAGAAAGGCACGATCATGAGCCTCGAAGTGATGGAAGTGAATATGAAGATATGAGTCCACTAGCATAGATTGGTCTCATGCAATAGAGAATGTGTTGGGAGACACAAAGATTGCAAGAAGAATATGAGACTCTGCGTAGGTACAATGCAAGAATGAGGGACCAAATTGTTCAAGAATTGGATGACATGATGCAAAGGCTCAATGAAAGAGAACCACAAAGACAAGATGAGCTAAATGATCTTGAATAACAAAGGTTGATCAGAGAACAAGCAACACATGTATTGTGAAGAGATATCTATGAAGCACCTTCATCCTAGGAAGGGGAAGATAGGCGAACAAAGAGTAATATATTCTCCACAAGTTCGAGTAATTCCTTCACAAGCTGGTATGCAATTAATAAATATAGTGGTAGTTGTAGTAGTTCAAACTCACCTTTGACGAGATCAAGGAGGAACTTGACAAGAGTTCAACCCGTTCCCAAAGCAGAAGAGAGAAGGGATGCCCAAGAGGACTCCGAGGAGAGAAGACGAGCCAGAAGAATACTGGAGAATACACCAACATCTATTACTGCAGGAGAGAGAGAGCCTAGTAGTTCGCAAGGATTACTAGGAACTCCCATAAGTATACAGGAAATAGGTAACTTGGACAATTCGGTGAGACTGTTAGGTATTCTTGGTTGTCTAAATTTACTTGGCCAAGGGAGGAGTTTTTTTGGCCTCCATCCCAATAGCTTGAGGGGAAGAATTTTCCCTCCTGCTACCCCTAGGCTACATGTTCAACAAGATGGACCACAAGGACCATTCTTTGATCAAGCACAAAACAACCAGTTACTGCATGAACATGAGGTTGGCCCATCTGGACCACCTCGTGGTTTGCAACGGAACCAAAGATGTTAGAACAGATGGTTGAGGAACCAAAGGGGAGGATGGATGAACCTTGGATAGCTAGGAGCAAACAGGTAGTCCTACATTATGGAGGCTTGTCGGATGGAAGGAAATGTGCCTCAAATGGGGCAATCATCACGATAGACAACGAAGACAGAATAGGACTGTGGAAGAATAGAACTGGATAAGGCAAAAGAGGATCCGACAAAACAAGGAAGAGTTGCAAAGGATGGGCTATCCCATAGGTCCAACCATGCAAACAAATAGTGGCCAAACAAGGCAAGTGCCTGGGTGCCATTAACAAATTGACAGGTCAACAGAGGACCATCAATAAGTTAGTAGGAGACCCAGGTGTCGTTAGCAGGTTGATAGGACGACAAGGTGCAGTCTCCAAGTTGACAGAACTGCATGCCGACAAGACAGAAGAAGGCCATCAACAAGATGACAGGACGATAGAGTGCCATCAGGAAGGTCATCAAATGGCAAGACGCTGTTAGGAAGAGATCTAGGAAGCAGGACACTGTCAAGAAGCCCAAACTGAGGATCGTCGTCAGGAAAATGGATAGACGACAAGCAACCGTAGTCATGAGACAGAGGAAGGAAATGCTGTCAGGGAGAACATGCATGCGATTCGTCAGCGGAAGACACAATAGATATTCAATATTGCATGCCGTATAGATCATGCAGTCATGCGACAAAGGTGACATGTGGACCTCTACCATGTAAATTTGTAAATAAAATTTTGAAAAGTACAATATATATATAAAGAAGGAAAAAGACAATAAGTGGGAATAAGCACCGACAATCTGATAGGTTGATGGAACAAAGTGGCAGTTACACATATGTTATGTATGGGCAACAACCGAATCCTGAAATTATTAATAGATGCAAGTCGGGGAGGCATAGCACATTACAATCACTTGATTTGCTGGAGAGATCTAGGAAGCAGAACACTCTCAAGAAGCTCAAAATGGATAGACGACAGGCAACCGTAGTCATGAGACAGAGGAAGGAAATGCTGTCAGGGAGAAGATGCATGCGATTCGTCAGCGGAAGACACAATAGATATTAAGTTTGCATGCCGTATAGATCATGCGATCATGCGACAAAGGTGACATGTGGACCTCTGCCACGTAAATTTGTAAATAAAATTTTGAAAAGTACAATATATGTATAAAGAAGGAAAAAGACAAAAAGTGGAAATAAGTGGGAAAAAACACCGACACTCTGATAGTTTGATGGAACAAAGTGGCAGTTACACAAATGTTATGCATGGGCAGCAACTGAATCCTGAAATTATAAATAGATGCAAGTCGGGGAGGCATAGCACATTACAATCACTTGATTTGCAGGAGAGACAAAGGAGGACGTAGGAGCGATTGTAGATGCTGAACGTAGTGCAAAAGAAGAGTCGTAGGAGCGTGTTGACATTGTTGAAGCAGAGAAGTGTTGGGTGCATTTTGCAAGGACGGTTACTGAAGAAGCAAGTTGCAGACAAGGTTTTCAGATGGACGAATAGTGATGGTAGAAATGCAAGGAGGCCTATGTGTGAAAACAAGGGTAGACGAAGCTACCATACGACATGGTGGTAGGGTCGTACAAGTCGGCCAAGTTGAGGAAGCCATAGCCGTGTAAGTGTGTCGCACAAAGAAAAGTACCGCCAAAGACTGTAGTCGGAGTAAGTTGTAGTTAGAAAGTTGTTGTTGGGAGTAGCATCGTCTGAGTTGTAGCTAGAGAAGTGTGCCATATGAAAGAGGCCGTTTGAGAAAGGGCCGACCAGGAGGTGCCGTTTGAAGCCGTAGTTAGAGGGAAGACTACTGTTTGGAGCCACACAGAAGGAGGCATTGTCTGAAGAAGTTGCAATGAGAAGAAGCGCAATTTGCAATCAAATGCAATCTATTGTCAGAAGCTCGTCATCTGAAGGGCTGCAACTAGGGAAAGATGTTGATTGAGTAGTGCCGTTTGAGAACACACCGTCTGAAAAATTGTCGTTGGAAAGGTGTGTAGTCTAAGAAACTGTTGTCAAACAAGTGGAAGTAGAAGTTGCCAAGATGCACAAAAGGCTGAATATTCCTGAAAGAATTCGGTAGGCTGAACAACAGATTAAAGCGCAAGTGAGAGAAACTGACTCAGATATGGGCTGAGGTAGTAAAAGGCAACTGCGGCAAAGAGCAAGTGTTAGCATTTCGGAAGACAGGGAAAGGGATGCTGGAAACGACAAAGTGGAGGAAAATAAAGAAAAGAGAAGGTACCCTTGAAGGACATCACATAGATACACTCAACAGTAGAATACTGCCAAACATGGTGGGAGAAGGCTCAAAAGAAGCATGCGTTGCAGACTATGTTGCAAAATGCTGGAGTTAACTTCATATTGCAGGTCCCAAATTTTGACAGAATTTTTTAAGGATTATTTGCTACAAATGGTGGAGGCATGATCTGCAACAAAATGCCCGTAAAGTACGAGTGGGTGACCGACAACTGATTTTTGTCTTCTCAGCAACTAACTTTAGGACATTTGGGTTGCCGAATCAAGGAATATTAGTGGTGAAAGATACAGTGGATTCCAATCGGTGCAAAAAATTGATCCATGAAGTAACGAATCTTACCTCAGATGAAGTGCAAAAATAAATTTTGCATGGGAGCCAAGGAGTTTGCATGGGAGCCAAGGAGTCAAGCAACAACAATTGAGGAATGAAGAGTTGCAATGTGCCATGAATGTCATAATGGCACAATTATCTGGAGAACAAAGAACTTTAGAGTTACGCATATGGCTTATACCGTATATGCAAGAGGTAGTAGTTGGCATAGCCTATGACTAGGCATCCTACCTCTCATACCGCATTAAGACTTTCTTGATGCGGAATACAAAGAATTTCTCAATGGTATTTCATGCCATTGGCTTGTTGCTGAATGTTGTGACATAGGCAAGGGTGCATATTCCAGACTTGGATCCTCCTAGAGATGATTTATTGGAACTAGCACCAACAATTCTAAGGTGGATGAATGCAAGGCCACACACGAAGGGAGGCACTCCGGTAAAAACATCAAGAACAAAGAAGATATTGAAGAGGACAATCTGCTAGATGATTTATCTAGGGAAATATTCAGAGGAAGATGCACTACCATTGAGGCCGGAGTCGGCCCAAAAGCAAAAGTGCAGGAGGTTGGAAATGGAAGAAGAACCTCAAACCCCACAACATGCCACAATAGATGCAGGTGGTAAGATGGAGCAGGCTGTGGAAGGATAGCAGCAAGGAACAATGCAACAAAAGGTTAGAGAGGAAGCTACAATTGAACAACAGCCAGAGATGTAGGCTCAGCAACAAGAGTTTCTAGAGATTGTGCCTATAGATAAGGATATCTAGGCAACAATGGATGCAATGGGAGAAGTGGAAGTTGGATCACCTGAGTTCCTTGCAAAGGCTTAGCAACAGTTTGATCCAAGCGCATCACCTCCAGTACAGGGGAAGGCGTAGTTTGAAATTACATCCAGGGTAGAAGAATAACGGGCAAGGAAACAAATTGAGCCAGCCAAGGGAAAGGAGCCAACGAAGGAGGATGAAGTGCTAGCACAACTAGAACCAGACCCAAATTCGGATGATAGTGAGCCCATAGTAAAATTTAAATGGGTGAAGAAAGGAAGAAGCAACAAATGGATGGAGCAGTTGGCTGATACTGTGGAACAACCAATAACAAAAGGCAAAGCAACCAAGAAACCCATCAATCTGTTAGTGTAGGGGGGAGAGAATGTGGTGGAGAAAACCATAGATGAGGACACAGATAATGACCTGAGTGATCATGTGCTGATAGAAGTGCCGAATTTTAGGCAACCACTAGAGTTGGGGGAGCACATTGATGCACAAGTAGATACTTGCCTGCAAAAGCTATCCAGAGTCATTGAAAAATTGAGATTGGAGTTCAAAGTGGGTTGTGTAGGACAGTGGAGAAAATGGCAGCTGATGACAGAAAATGAGTTGGGCAAGTCAATAGACTAGATCCATGATGACGAATGGATGACAAGACTTGCTAGCATTCATTAGACGCAACCTTGGGAGTTGGAGACTGGTAGTATTAAGACCATGATTGGGGTGCAAGAACTGCTAGAGGGAACCCAAACACTGTACATAAGACCAACCCATATTTATATTAATGGAAGTCGAAGTGCACTTTGCCCACCAAATCAAACAGATATTCAATACGTTGAATTGGCACCAGAGTTAGCACAAACCTACGCCAGGATTAACTTTTTGGCATACTTGGTGTGGTGGTTAGCAATAGGTATTGAGAAGATTCATAGTGTAGGTGAAGAAAAAGCTAACCAATTGCAAACAATAGAAGCTAAAATTCGGTAGGTGAGTGAAGAAGCCGAAGTAGAACTAGTCAAGACAGGAGGTTGAGGTGAAGACCAAGGAAATTGAAGAGAAGACCAAGGCTCAAGAGGAACAGGATGCAGTTTTTGCACAACTGAAATCCAAGTGCTCAATTATAGAGCAGTTGGTGGAAGCCAAGACCAAGGAGCTGGACCATAAAAATCAGTTGATTGCTGAAAGAGATGAGCAACTTGCTGTAATGACGCAGGGGACTACAAATGAAACCTTCGCAAAAAGGGAGGAGGATCTCTTGACGAAGTTGGTAGCCATGGAACAAAAAGCCAACCATTATGGTCTAGAATGGGCCAAGTATTTCAATTATGCCAAGAGACTCAAGGACGAGGAGGCACTAAAGTTGCAGATTGCAAAACAGGGAGGAGTACCTATTCCACAACCTTAGCAGTCAAGTACGAGTCCATCAGAGCAGAGAAGGACGTCGACAAGGACGTCAACCAAATCAAAGGGGAGGACAAATGTAGGCACTAGTTCTGGACATAAGCAAAAACAAAAGTAAATTGTTTGCAAAAATGTTTTAGTGTTTATGCACTAAGTTTTGGTCTAAGTGAAATGTAATGAAATGATTGGTTAATGCCAATGAAATGTAAATGTAATTGAAATGCAAATGACATGTAATGAGCCGTCATAGTTAAGTGACCAAATATTGCATAATTGACACACCTTAGGTATGTAGGAAAGGGGGACGTAGTTATGTACCACTTGTCCTGGAAACCATTGCCAACAATGGCTAGGACTGCACTATAAAAGAAGACCCCCCTTCATTGTTGCATATGTGTGGATACGCATAGCATAAGCATATGATGATATAGCGTACGAGTACCGTCCATAGAGATCTAAGGATTGAGAGACCATTACCATTGATGGAGTATATGTGAGTCTGAGTATCAATGTTGTAATCTATGAATGCCATCTTTGCAGATTATCAATATAAATCTATTCTCCAAGTGTGTGTTGGATGTCTGTGTGTTGATATCAATTTACTAGATTATTAAACTTGCGCATTGTCAAGGTAGTTGGTTGCAAGTTGGAAGATGCGATCGGGTTTTACTAGTTCTAGGTCGTAGTTAGAGTTGCAGATGTCATTAGACAATACCGATGACCCTTATTGAGGATAATCATCGTCTTGTTGGAGTGCAGTTGTCGTTTGTCATCATATTGATGCTGAACTATTGATGTCGTTTGGAGGATGCCATCATATCGACTGAATATTGAAGTCCAATATGTTGTGAGTGTTGCCGTCTGAGTAGATGATGATGATGTTGTTCAAGAGTGCTGACTGTAGACATGTTGGCCCTTAAACCTTGTCACTCTCATTGTTGGGAAACCTCATTGCTATGCTACAAATAAGGTCTTAGTTTCCTTAATGTATAAAATGTGCAGGATTAAAGATGCTGATTGGGAGAAGAGATTGCTAGTGGTCTTGTGGTTGTATAGGACTACATTTAAGCCAACAACTAACCACACTCTGTTCCAGTTGATGTATGGACAAGAGGCAGTCATGCTAATTTAGTTTTTGGTACCTAGTTTGAGAGTGGCAGTACAAAACCTTCTTGGTGACAAGGAGAGCCTGGAGGAGAGGCTGATGGCACTCATCAAGTTGGATGAGAAGAGAGTGATGGCACAATGGGCCACAAAGATTGCCTAGCATCGTTAGAAGTTGTGGCATGATAAGCACCTGAAGAAGATGAATTTGAAGGCAGGTGACCTAGTATTGAAATTTAATGGCAATAGAGAGATCAAGCCAGGAAAGCTGAAGACTTTATGGCTTGGACCCTTTCAAGTAGAGCAGGTGATTTTCAACGACGTAGGAAAGTTGAAGAAACCGGATGGTAGGTTGTGCCCCGAGACAGCTAACGGTTCAAAGTTGAAGTCGTACAAGATGCGAGCACAAGTGAATATGGTTGTAGGCGGTAAATCTGCTTCCTAGAAAAAGAAGAAATGAAAAGTTGTACAAAATGTTGTTTGCAATTTTGACAAGTCTTGCTATAATGAAATTAGACGAAATGTACATGAAATTAGTGCAAATAAAATCAAATGGAATTAAAAATGAAATTAGAAGAAATGCAGATGAAATGTACATGAAATTAAAAATTAATAAAAAGTGACGGACTTTAGAAAATGAAAGTGATCTATGCAATGTCGGGTTCGGGGGTGGCGGTTGTAAATGATGCATTGTCCAAGAACCACTTGGAATAGCTTGGACAGGCTTCATAAGGCCCCCCCTTCCTTCATTTTGCATCCGATCTTGTGAGTCTATGTCAATTTTGGTCATGTTATTGCAATGTATGGAGAGGACAGGTTGTGCGAATAGAGAAGAGTGTCGTAGATGAATATTTTGCTGTTAACTATTGATGCCATTGTTATTGTTGGCCATAGAAGCCGTTGTAAGTGCAGGGATATACTGCTGGTTGCAACAGTTGGTGAATAATTATAGAGATCAGTCCTTGTCAATGCTTGTGGATGTGATGGTTAATATGTTATATGTTATATTCCTTTGAGTATTGCCGAAGTATAAATCATTGCTTTGTTGGTAGGAATGTTAGCACTTTGCATTGTCGTGGGATTGTAGCATTTGTAGGTTGTAAATGGAATTGCAGGATTGCCGTACGTAGGTATACCGTACAAGGCTGCAACAAGTTGTACAAGAGATTTAGCAATTATGAAAGTTGCAGGCTATATGACCAGCAAGTCGTACGATGATGGAGTTGTACGAGGGCAAACATAGGAGTTTGCCATCTAAAGACAATCGTCATTCCTAGCATTGTATGTGTGATTACCGTACGATTGTTACTGTATGAGAGGATTAAGGACTTATCACTGATCGTACAATAGAAAAACCGAGCAAGGGAGTAGATCGTATGGACTAAACCGTACGATAGGATTGCATCAAACAATTGTTAGTATTGTACGACAAGTTGGATCATACGATTGAGACCGTACAGTCTAAAGTTGGTGTACGATGGTGTTTACAGTCTCATGACTACAACGTCGTTCAGTTCTTGAACCTGTCGCCATCCCATTATTGGGCATATCACCACTCGTGCTACAATGGTTAATTTGAAATGATGGATGAAGGAACAAGTATGGGAAGGCTGATAGTTGCACCAAGTCAAGTCTTTGGGATCCTTACCAGGAATCTCGATTTAGAAGGTCAGAGAATCAAGTTGCGCTAAGGATAGTGCAGTCAGTGACAATGACTTAGATGACAATGAACTTGCAGAATAGTTAGCATGGTTGTATGAGGAGAATGCAAGCAAGTGGTGGGCATGTAACTGGTCATTGAATAGGTGGAATTGTAGTCTCGATCTACGAAGTGTAGACAAATTCATGTGCATGTTAGATTCCCGGATGTTGAATAAGAAGAGACATTGAGATCATTGAATGTGGAAAACATACAACAAATGGCGGTGATGTATGGTGGACAAGGAGAACCGCCAGAGCAAGAACCTCGAAGTAAAGGAAGCGAGTATGAAGGGATGAGATTGCTTGCTACCATTGGACATGCACAATAGAGAATGCGGGAGGAAACACAACAGTTGTGTGAACAAAGTCAACAATTGAACAACCGAATCACAAAGTATTGAGAGTGTGCACAAGATCTATTGATGATGCGGCAAGATATCTAGACAGTTGGTAGAAGGTTTTTCCCGAGAAGGGACAAATCTAGAGGAGACCCCTGGAGGTGTTAAGTGAGTAGAGTTGCAGCAACTGAAGTAGGATAGCATGATATCCACAAAGTACCTCGACAAACATTGCCAAGTGGAGGAGTTGGGAACTTGAGATAGGAATCCATTAGTGTATCCTTCACGAGTTCAAGTAGTGATGAGGAAGACTAGAGGAGTGCCAGTTCAAGCTTGGAACTCGAAAGAAGGGTGAGACGAGGAACATATAGGAGGCAACAAGTTGCCCAACCAACAGACAATGTGAACTTACTGCCGAATGTTGCAACAACTACCTCAAAACCGAAATACCTTCGAGGTAGGAAGGTGGATGAATTGGAGAAATTGAGATCTACCAACAAATTTGAATAGTTCCTTGGGAAGTCGAAGTGGTTTGCAAAGGCCACTCGATGACCCAAGGTGTGCTTTGGACTTAGGCAATTCAGGCAGTTTGGGAGGGCCGTTAGGATTCCTAGGCCGTTTGGATTAGCCGGGCCAAGGAGGGAGGTCATCTGGCCTCCTTCCCGATCGTTTTAGGAGAAGAAATTTTCCTTAGACTGCCCGTAGGCCATACAACCAACAAGGTGGGCCATTTGGGTCACCTCCTAACCATTTGGGAGATGAAATTAGACCTTGGATGACCCTTGGATAGTCAAATCTAAGGGCTAGGCAGTCTAGATTTACTAGAGGCCGTTTAGGAGGAAGAAACATGATGCAAATTGCAACCGTGTTGTCCGAAGAATTAGTTCGACCGACAGTGATGGCAAGGCCATCGAGCACAAGAGAAATTGAAGGGGGAGAAGTTGGGCTGTTTGAAGAAGAAGTGGAGTTGTCAGAAGAAAAAAGGAGTGAAGGAGCTGAATTGGAGCCCAAACGACTGTCGCAAAGGAGTTGGCAACATAGAAGACAGTCGGGACGAGGAAGTGGGCAGTCTAGCCACAAAGGTTGTTTGGAGTAGAAGTCTGATACACCAAGACAATAGTCAGTCAAATAGGGTTGTTTGGGCAAACAAACCGCCTAGCAGGATTTGAGGACGAGTTGTCTAGATAGTCAGGCAGGTCATCTGGCCACCTAAGCTGTCTGGGCAGAGCAAGGGAGAAAAATAAAGTGGCTATACAAAAAAAGTACAAAATTGCTATGCACAAGATGATGGAAATGGAATGAATAAGACGAAACATGCAAAACATGCAGTTGCATGGAAAGCAATTAAGGAAGATGAGGTGGTAGTTAAGGGGTAGTTGTTGCATGCAAGCCAACAGTCCCCCTAGTACTATTATCTTATAGATAGATGCCAAGAGCTAGCCATTATGCATTCAAATGCTTGACGCTGCAGATAAGCCAAGAGGAGCAAGAGCCAAGCGTTGCAAGGAGAGAAGAATGCAAGTCATATGGATGGAAGCGTTCTAGGTGGCCGCCATTGCACACGAGCAAATTGGAGCTGTAGTGTAGAAGGAAATTGCCCTAAGGAGGAAGAAAGTTGCGTTGCAGGAGTAGACTGTTGTGCTAAAGGGATTCAAAGTTGTTGAGAATCAGAAATTGTGCCAGAGAGGATTTATTCTGAAAATCCCTCCCCATTGTTGACGAAAGTTGTTTTTCTTATGCAACTACAAGGGTTGCAACATAGATTTGAAATTGAGAAAGACAAAAGTAGAAATGAAGAACAAACTGTGCAGAAAAAGGAGTGAAATATTGTTGCAATTTATTTTCTAGAAGTTGTACGCACTATCCTTTAAGAGGAGCAAACGTGGCTAGAAGGTGTACAGGCCATCTAAGGAATGGAAGACGTCGTACGGACATCAAGAGATTGCGAAGACGAAGCCTCTAGGATCGGGCCATTGAAGACAAAGCTGATCGAGACCAGACTGTTTGCAACCAGGCCGTCTAAAGCTGGGCCATTTGGTTCTAGACCATCCAAGACTGTATCGTCTAGAGTTGGACCGTCTGGAAGTGAGTGTACGAATAGTCAGGGCGGATTGCAAGCAAAGGCATGAAAAATGAGGACGAACGTGCCATGTGGAGATGAGTGGAAGTTAGATCATCTGAAAAATAGTTGAAGCGGTTGGTAGTAGCTACTGCTGGGAATTTTTGAAATCCAAAGCCAAAGAAGTTGACTATAGGAGGAATGCAAAGGAGGCCACAAATTTCTCAAAGGATTTAGCAGGTGGAGTTGTAGAGAAGTTTTCCACCTAAAGCTGTGTTGCGAGTAGGACCTCGTACACTGGCACTAGGAGAGGCTAGGAGGAGTGCATGCATTGTAGAGAAAGGGAGTGCGAGATGGATACTAAACGAGGGAGACCTCGACAACAGAGTGGAGTCAAGGTCACAAAATGGCACCACAAATGGGTGACAAATACATGGGAAAGAGCTAGCAATTTCGCCACAAACAAAGAGTAAGGGGAAGGAGTAGATGTAGATCCCCTTGGAAGAAATAACGTGGACGACTCTTACAGGTGAGTTTTTCATAACAAGGTGGTTGGAGCACCCAAAGGATCATCAGTTGAAGATCACATTTCAAAGTACAGGAGTGCAATTTATCTTGTAGGTTCTTGGGTTTGATAAGGACTTTTTCAAGCCGTACCTATTGGAGACGTTATAGACTTATGATGATGGGAGGAAGAAGAGCAGAGTAACACTTGGTGAGAAGTGTAGGTGTCATTCTCCCCAAACAACTTTCATAGAGTGTTTGTCTTACCGACTTACACAAAATGGTGAAGGAGGGAGTGGAGCCCTATCGGTTGCAGATTTTTGTGGACAAAGTCACCAACCTCCGTCTGATAGAAGTGGCGAAACTGACGAAGCATGGAAGCTGCGGATTGAAGATGTAGCATTTGATGTTAGACAAACTATGGTCTGCGATGAATGTGATCATGTCCAAATTATCTAGTGAATAGAGAGCCTCTGATATGTACACTTGGCTCATACCATACATGGAGGGAGTTACGGGTGGAGAACAATATGATTGGGCTAGTTTTTTGTTAGACACATTTAGAATTTTCTAATGCAATATACTAAAAACTTTTTGATGGCCTTCCACGTCATTGCTTTGCTTTTGGATGCGACATCATATGAAAAGATTAAGTTTCCAGGACTGAATGCTCCACTTAACATTTCAGAAGGCACGCCTACCATTTTCCTCTGGGTACATATTGCTCGACTCATGAAGGTTGGACCAACGGGAAAGGTAGCTTTGGGGAAGAAGAAAATGATGTCAAAGAAGAGGAAAGCACAAGAGGCATTAGAGGAAGATGGGGATGAGACAGATGCCTTGGTTGAGGAGAGTGAAGACTTTGATGGAGCATAGGAGCAACTACAGTTGTAGCAGTGGCAGTGGATGGGATCGCAACTGCAGCCCCAACAACAACATCAACCAACAAAGTGTTTTCATCTTCAAGACCCCACAACACGCCACAAAATGGAGATTAGTTGGTAAATATTCGTAGAGTTGCAAAGTTGCATCGACCAAAGTAGCAATTCCATTGGGGACTCGAACACAACTGCGAAGCCAAACTGTGTAAGGAGCTCCTGTAGGTGCCATTGTGGGTACCAGGGAAGTGGCTTCGAATGAGGCTGCCAGAGGAAGACATCAACCAAGAAGATATGAACCTGTTGCAGAGAGATTGGGTGTGTGGAAGAAACAATGCAACAGTCCGAGAGAAGAACTGTGCAGTACCAGGCACAAGAGACACTAGTCATTGTAGATGTAGATGATGAGATACAAATTGCAATATATGCGATGGCAGCATTAGCACCGTTGGAAGAAGTACTTGGAGGAGGAGAATTTGCTGGTGATGTTTTGATGCCAATGAATGTGGATACGTTGGAGAGCTATGCCACAACACCATTGAGGCAGTTTGCAGATGAGGTGGAGATATGTGGTTCACCTTCGCTAGACGAGGGACCAACAATTGAGCTTACATCTACAATAACACAAACCATGACACCAACTTCATCTTTGCCGGAGGACAGGAGAGAAAAGGGGAAGCAACCTACATCAGAGCACAATTTATGCAAAAGGGCCAAAGTATCCAACCACTTGAGGATGAACCTGATAAAGGCTAGGAGAGTGGATATGGTTGAAAAGCACACTTATGTAGGAGGTGGAGCACCAGAGATTCAGGAGGGCAAGGCGGCGAAACAAAAGTTCAACCTAAAAGGACAAGGTGGGGAGGACATTGAGGAACAACCATCGAAGATGACACAGACAATGAGCTGGAGCATGGCGGAATGAGTGAACACTTCATGATAGAAGTGCCAAACTTGAGGCAACCTCTAGTTCATGGTGGGAGAATTAACAAGTAGGTTGACACATTTTTAGAGGTGAGTGGATTGTTCAATAGGGTCTGAAGCGACTTTTGGGTAGGTTGTGTTGGGAACTAGTGATTGTGGCAATTAAAGATGGAAGTAGAGTTGGGCAAACTGGTGAGTTGGGTTCAAGATGAAAGAGTTCTAGAAGAGGTTTGCAGAGATCCATCGGATGCAGCCATGGGAGCTAGGAGTTGGTGGTAGTAGTGTCCAATCAGTGCTAGAAGTGAGGGAATTGCCAGAAGAAACTCAGGTCTTGTATCGGCACCCACCACGAGTTTATGTTAATGAAGGAAATATGGAGCCTTATCTTGAATTTCCAGGCGTCAAAACAGTGAAGTTGGCACCGGTTATTGAAGTCGTATGCCAAAATGAACTTCCTGGCATATCTGATTTAGTGGTTAACAATAGGGGTGAAGACATTTTAGTTGATGGTTCATACTTCATAGCTTGAAGTTGAAGGAGGAAGAACAAACTAACCGGTTGATGATGGTGGAAGGACAACTTCGAGAAGTGTAGCAGGATGCCGAAGGAGAACTAGCAGCGTTGAGAATGAAGATGGAGAGTATGAGGCAAATGTAGGAACAATAGGATCAGTTTATTGGTCAGTTGAAGTCAGAGTGTGCATTGAGGGAGCAAACTTCAGAGGTGAAGATGCAAGAGATTGCTCACTGGGCTCAACTGATTGCTAAGCGTAATGAATAGCTAGCAAAAGCTACAAGGAAGGAAGTTGAAGCAGCAAAGAGGGAGACTGAATTAAAGGCTAGGTTGGTTGAATTCGAGCAGAAGTCACATCACTATGGATTTTAGTGGGATTGTTACCAGGCCTAGGCAAAGCGATTGAAGCGATAAACCAAAGCCTCAAAGGTGTAGATTTAGGAGCTGGGAGTACTTGTTCCAATGCCTCATCCTCAACATAGTCAAAGTCCCTAGGAGCAGCAGCATTTGTTGATGAGGATGTCGACCAATCTAAAGGGGAGGGCAAATGTAGATGCTAGTTTTGACTTACCACCTCAAGTTCAAAAATAGGAATAAGTGTGTTGGAAGTCAAGTATGCACATGATATAGTTTTGATATATTTGATGTTATAAAGTTGTGATGTAATATGATGCAATAATGTGTAATGTTGAGTGAGGTGTTAGTTATGTAAGGATGAGTCATTAGTTGTCATGCAGTTTGTCTTGTAGTTGGAGATGAAATGAAATGTAAATGCATGACAAATGTAATGTGAGTTGGTGAGGTGTCGGGTTGGTAGTTGGGAATAACTACCTTCCCATAAGTTTAAATAGACCCCCTCATTCATTTGAGCGGGTACACACATATAGGGTATATTGTACTTCTGTACGTACATGCCAGAGAGAGTACATTGTATGCGCAAGGTAGATATTGTATGTAGAGGAGATGCTAGAGAGTGCATTTGTACATGCATAAATGTAATACAAAGATGTATCTTTGTTAATATTAATAACACCATTCAGCCCGTGCTATTGTGTATGTTTATTGCATGTGTTTGTATTTGAATGCTATTGTTGTAGATAGATATTCCAAACTGTTTCCATTCAGTTATTCTTTGCCGTACTCAATCCATATAGGGCCGTTTGGATATGAATCCAGGCTGTCCCATGCAAGCTTGAGCTGTCTAACCTAAAGGGCAATTCGTCTGATTGTTGTGCGAGGCCATGTGGACTGCAGATTGGGCCGTCTAATTGCTGTGTTGTCTAGGGCTGTTAGAGATATTGTGTTGCAGGCCGTCTGGACTGCATGTTGAGGAGTTGTTTGATTAGCCTACTTTGTCATTCATAATTGTTCCTCCAACTACGGAATACCACCACCATGCTACATCTTCCACCTATGAATACTATTCTTGGTTTTGGCGACCCTAGTCATCATCACTCTAGTCTTTGGTGAGAGGGGGATGACCTTTCCTTCTATTTGCAACCAGAGAACAAAAAATTTCTTAGATGACAAAGGCGATAGTGTAGGGATGATTGTGCTCCCAAGCATTATGACTCTTCGCACTTATGCTTTCCTAGGGATGGTTCCTTTCTCCAAGGTGATGACAACTTTTTTGTTGATAGCAGCTATGATGACGATGACAAAATAGTAAGAAATGTTGCAGATTAGGGTGTTGGCATACAAGAAAGAGACGACCTCTTTGTTGGAGATAGCATCTTAGTCTTTGCCATTGGTGCCTATGTGAAAATTTACATAAAAGGGGACGACTTCTCTCCTCATGGTGACGGCATTTCAAGGAACAATAACATCCTTGTGGTTATGGCTATTTTGAAGAGAGTGATGACGCTTTGGAGGGGGATGACAAGGACAAGGACTCACACCAATGCGACAACAGCTATGGCAACAATAGGTATGTTGGAGATGACACTATTTGCTTAAAACATTTCTGTACTTCCTCCTTTTATTACCATCAGCAGGGTGATGAAGTCTACCAGCAAGGAAATGACACCTATCAGCAGAGGGACAACATTCCTTGTAGAGACGACAACCATATGTGTTGAGCAGAGACAACACCTCCCTCCTTATGGTACTTCTCCTTTCAGAGTGATAGTCTGTTCTCCATTTGGTAGTTTCTCTTTAATAGTTTTAACAATAGTTTCTGCAATTTGAACCCTGGAATGTCTCATAACCTCTTAAACATATGAGGTGACAATTGCCTTTCTGTAAAACCTTCTCTTAATTGACCCTTTGATTCTGCTAGCAGCATTTGATTGAATAATTATGTCTTGGAAACATTTGATTTCCTTGGGAGGCATTCTTTTGTCCTTGCAGATGTCTCCTATTAGCTTCTACTTCTCTCTCATAGTGAACAATACTCGACTTATCGTTTTTGGGTGGCATCCTTGCAAACCTTGGCTGGTGTTTTGTTTCTTCCTCTGAGTGTTCTTTTTCCTTTCCCTGTATGGAATAATTATTGTGAGATAAATTAAAACAGTTTATAATGATTTCAACTGTTATGGTAGTTATCATGTAAAAAATAGTTATAAATAGTGTTGTGGGTCTTCTTGCCACGTAAGGTTCAATCTGTCTGTGTGTTGCATTGTAAACATAATGAGAAGAAGTTGTAGGTACATTCAAAGACACAACACACATCTTTCATTTTCCAATCATCTGTAATGTATCATGGTCTGGTTGAGTACACAACATCTAGAGCACACATCTCCATATCGAACCAATGTATTTCTTGGCCATATAATTTTCATGCTAAATTGCACAATTTATATCAAGCCATCCAATGTTTTGGAAATCGGAATCTAATAACAGGGTAAAATGCTTCTTTTGTCCTTTTTGTTTGCAATCGTGAAAAGCAAAAATCCTAAAAGACTATCCTCATTACTTTGTGTCATAAGCAAACACATCGAGGTACTCATGAAAGGCTTAATATGATTGCTGAGAGTATGTAAAATTTATTTAATATATCAAAGGCTTGGAACAACAGACAGTTTTTCGCTTCCTCTCAAATCTGGTATTTGCTTTGGGTATCAGGTTGTAGTCATAATTGGGTACTCATCAAGTGGTAAGGATATTGCTACAGAGTTGGCAGGAATTGCTAGAGAAGTTCACATATCAGCAAGATCAATGAAATCTGAAGTCACTATGACAAATCCTATGGAAGGAACTAACAATGTTTTCCTGCACACTCTGGTAAGCATTTTCTAAATAATTCTCATGTGGGGATGATCTTTATGCAATGATATATTTCTTAAGTTAGTGGATGGCTTTGAATTTCATGCCATATGCTGAATAAGAATGAAATGAAATTTTTAAATGACATTAAAAAATGTTATGTTTCATGTCATTGACACAGATAAAATCTTTATGCCAAGATGGCACGGTAAATTTTGAAGATGGTATTTCCATCATTGCTGATTCTATCATCCACTGCACTGGGTAGGACATTCTGATCCATTTCTCACTTTATGTCGTTGCCTTTAGGTATTTCTTGACAGGGATGCCATAAGGTCTACTTCACACCAATCAGCATTGTGCATCTTCATGGTTCACTTTTATTGTCTTCTGCAATATGCATCAGACCTGGTTCTGATTTTCCTCTCTGTTTATAGGTATTCTTATTCTCTCCCCTTCTTGGATACAAAGGGAATTGTGACTGTGAATGACAACTGTGTGGGGCCATTGTATGAGCATATTTTCCCACCAGAGCTAGCTCCTGCTCTTTCTTTTGTTGGCCTACCATGGATGGTTTGTAAAAATATATCTCTTGAACTATGAGTGATGATTGTTGAAAAAGTAATTGGAGTTACATAAACTGCTATTGGAAATTTTTTCTTTTTAAAGCTGCAAGATTTATCTTTGCTTCACAGAAGCAAGTCTTGGTTTGCAGGTTGTACCTTTTCAATTATGTGAGTTACAGTCCAAGTGGATAGCACACGCACTGTCAGGGAAGGCAATACTTCCATCAAAAAAGAACATGATGGAAGCTGTCAAAGAATTTTATGCTCGCAATGAGGCTGCTGGTCGACCTAAGCATTACACTCATAGCATTGGCTATTTTCAGGTCTGTCAAGAGTTTCCTGTATTTTCTATCCTCTTTTACCTTGGAGAACTTTTCTTGTTTTAGAGTAGAGATTGTTCAACTTTGTCTTTTGCTCTTTCATCATTTAAATGATTTATGAATATTTATAACAAATATTTAAGCAGATAGAGATTAGGAGAGCCAAGTAATCAAAATACTATTGAGATATGCTTAGGCAATCAATGGAGCATGCATGTCAAATGGCATTAGCTCAACCGTTATATTCCTCAACTTTCATGGAGGAGACCCAAGTTCAAACCTTGCCAAGCGATACATGCATAATTGGCAAGCTGTTGTAATACCACTACGTGGTCATGATCTAATAAGAATGGGGCCTGTTTCAATTCCATAGAATCAATTAAAAATAAAAAAAGATGAATGGAGCATGCATATGGTTATTATTGACCGTAGCACTTTACTGGATCCTAAACCTGACAAAGGTTTTGTACAGAGGTAAGTTATTGCATAATGAAGTTGCTTTTGAAAACTATCTTAGCATTAGAGTGATATTGTCATCTATTTTTCTAATTACTTGAAGCTGCTTATCACCTTTTTATTGTCCTTGTTTGTTAGGACCCCATCCTAACATTATTATGTAATGACCCCCTTTCCAATGTGGGGACCCTATTATAATGATATTTTGTAATGGTATGTGGCAATTGAGGCACCTAGACAAGTGGGGCCATTTCATGTAACCGTTATAAAGAATGTAATTGTTTGTTGGTAGAAGATTCTAGCTCGGGTGGCACTTTGCATGTAAGCCAACTCTTGAGCATTAGGTTAGGGTTGCATGAAGTGTATCTTTAAAAGACAAGGGGGCATAAACGAATGTATCTTTTTGCATATTGAATGAAAGTATTGAAGGAGGTTGCCCCCTCGAAGAGGCCCGTGATTTTGTGTTGTGATTTGTGAGATTAATATATATTTTTGCATTTACATTTCGTATTGCAATATTTTGTTCTTTCATGAATTATTGCTTTTATTGCAATATTTATGTGAATGTGCTTATTTTAATTAGAAGGTTCCTAACAAGTGGTATCAGAGCACTTTCCAGGGCCGTGTTCCACTGCGATTGCAACAGTTCTTGCCTTGCCATTTCGATTGTTAGGTATAAATTTTCCATGTTTTCATTTTTTCGCTTGTTTTCCTATTAAAAAAATAAAAATCCATCTTTTTTTTTGTTTTAGTTTACTAGGTTAGAAACCCTGTGTCGAGGGTTTTAAAATATCATGGAGGAGTTGTCGTTATTGGCTAAGCTAGATTGCCCGTAAAGCGTCTAGTGAAGTGAGGGGCGATCAGGCTCCAATACCTAGGCCTCAGACAACACCCGTATACGGAATTGAGCTCCCACGTATCTTTGGGTATATCGGGAGACCCCCTAGGATTAGGAGAAACCTTTAGCCCTAGGAAGATTTTTGACCGTGTATTTTCCATAGTGCACCGAACACAACATTTAGGAAGATCACCCTCCCGTACTGTTAGAGAGGTGGGTAGTGTGCTCAAGGGTATGCATGGAATCCTCCTTGAGTAGTGGCCTAAAATATTGGTCCGAGCACTATCGTTCGTCACTGCGGTATAACAGAGGGCTATGGACAATACATACACCCTGGCTTAGAGTACCCTGTTTTTGTTTATCCTGAATGTCAAAAAACCCACCACAAAAATTGAGCATACTGAGGAGACTACACTATCACAAAATTGACTGAACAAAAACAAACGATAGAAAAACTGGTGGTGAGAATAACAGTCATAACAAGGTCTGTCAGTAACAATTAGGTATCAATCAATAATAATCTAGACAAAGTTTGGTAGTGCAGTTATCAGTTACAAAGTTAGTAATAGTCCAGACAACATTTGTTAGGAACAATCAGGTATTAGTTAGAATAGTCCAGACAAAGTTGGCCGTGTGGTTACCAGTTACACTTACAAAGTCAGTAACAGTAAGACATAGTTAGATTGAATAGTTGTTAGTAACAGACATTGCAGAGCCTGCTTAAGGGGTGTCGAACAAAAGTCAATTTTCTGAGTGAACCAAGACTCTAGGAGAAAAACGGACAACACTTCCCTAGAAAAAAAGTCTAGGGTGCCAAAAAATGTTGTTGTGGGATATAGCTCATTGCGATCGTCTCGTCGAGTTGATCATTTTGGTATATAGCCTCCATGCACTTTTTCTAGGGTGCCAAAAAATGTCATTGTGAGACCTAGCCCATTGTATTCGTCTTTTTGAGCTGATCATTTTGATATATAGCACCCAAACACTTTTTTGGCCCATTACTAAAAATAGTAACTCCTGGAACAACACTTCTATTTTTAGTAAGTCAGTGGGAGTGGTCCAAATCATACATATATGGCTGGAGGGACTAGAGGAGCACAAAAGGAGTTAGAACAAAGCCACTATATGGAGCAATTAAATCTCGCACTTAATAACCTACAAGGCCAAATGTCCCACATTGGACAAGAAGTTAAATAGATGAAAGATCAAATGCAGGTTATAAGAAATGACCAGATTAAATCCAAATTTGAACTTGAAGAAAAATTCCTAGAGGTTGAAGAGTGGTAGTTCAGGCAATAAAGAGAAAGGAGTCAATAAGGAGAAAGAAGTCTATCATTCTCTTTTTGACATAGATACCCCATTTAAGATGCCTAAATTAGACTTTCCTAAGTTTAATGGAAAGGACGTTGATGGTTGGTTGTGTCGAGCAGATCAGTTCTTCAAACTTCATAATGTACCTCAATATTTGTGGGTCACCATGGCATCTTTTAACTTTGAATCTGAGGCCCTACAATGGTATCAATGGTTACAAAACACGACTCCGGACCCTTCTTGGGAAGACTTTGAGTCCCAATTACTCACTCGTTTTGGCCCTAGTGAGTATGAGGACTTTACAGGAGCCTTGACCAAATTGAAACAAACCTCTACTATCCGTGAATATCAGACTCAATTTGAGAAATTGGCTAATAGGACAAAGGGGTTGAATGAAGGATTTTTTAGAGTTATTTTATCAGTGGATTGAAAGATGATATCAAGGTTGAGGTAAAAATGTTCAAACCACAATCTATGATGCAAGCCATAGGATTGGCGAGATTAGCAGAAGAAAAATTTTTGGCTCAAAGGAGATCATCCAAATTCCCATAGGCCAAACCCACATTTCCCTCCAAGTTCACATCGAATACTAGCAATAAGTCTACCCCTTTCAAGCGATTGACTATGGAGGAAATGGATGCCCATCGAGCACAAGGCTTATGTTATAATTGTGATGAGAAGTATTCTCCAAGGCATAAATGCATCCAAAAGAAGTTATTTTTGTTGGATGTAGATGAATCAGTAAGGAATGAACTACTTGATGAAGAAGTAGAACCACAAGAGGAACAACCTAAGGATGAGGGTGAAATACAAGAAGAACCACAACCAAAAATCTCTGTCCATGCACTTGCAGGAATTTCTACCCCTCAGACGATGAAGGTAGTAGGATTCTTCAAAGGGCAACATATTACAATTCTCATTGATTCAGGCAGTATGCATAATTTTATTGATCCTCGAGTAGCCAAGCAAGCAAATTGTTACATACATGCTTGCAACTCCTTTGAAGTTATGGTGGAAAATGGAGGAACATTACCTTGTAAGGGTAAATGTCACAATGTTAAGTTGAAGATAGGGGACTATGAACTCAAAACTGATATGTTTGCTCTTCAACTAGGAGGATGTGATGTTGTGCTAGGAGCATAGTGGCTAGGTACCTTGGGAACAATAGCTTGGAACTTTGCTGAATTATGGATGCAGTTCTCATAGAATGGTAAGTCCTACACTCTCCATGGTTCACCAACATGATCTCCATAGATTATCAGTTCAAGCTATATGGAGAAGTTAAAAAAATCCTCACGTGGGGTAGTAGCTCAAATATTTGCAATTCAACCACAAACTTTAGAAGAAGACAAGCCCCAAGATGATTTGCAACTCATTTTGACTAAGCATGATGCAGTTTTGTGGAACCGACAGAATTACCTCCACATCGTTCCCATGATCATGCAATACCATTGGTACCAAGTAGCTTCCCACCTAACATCAGACCCTACCGGTACCCCTATGCACTTAAGTCAAAAATTGAGAAGTTGGTACAAGAGTTGCTAAAAGCAGGGGTAATTCGGCCTAGTAACAATCCTTATTCTTCTCCGGTGCTATTGGTTAGAAAGAAATATGGGTCATGGCGGTTGTGTATAGATTTTCGTGAGCTCAATAAGCTCACCATTAAGGATAAATTTCCTATCCCAATGGTCGATGAATTGTTGGATGAGCTACATGGTGCAAAGTTTTTCTCCAAGTTGGATCTTCGCTCGAGCTATCATTAGATAAGGCTCAAGGAGGAAGATATTCCCAAAACAACATTTCGAACTCATGAGGGCCATTATGAATTTTTGGTCATGCCATTTGGCCTAACTAATGCACCATCCACATTTTAGAGCCTCATGAATAATGTCTTCCACCCATTCCTTCGCAAATTTATTCTAGTTTTCTTTGATGATATTCTGATTTATAGTCACTCTTGGGAGGAGCACCTCATACATTTGGATCAGACTCTACAACTTTTGTCTAAGAATCAACTTTATGCCAAGAGGTCTAAGTGTTCTTTTGGATTGCAAGAAGTGGAGTATTTGGGTCACATTGTCTCCAAAGATGGAGTTAAAGTTGATCCTAAAAAGATTCAAGTTGTTCAAGATTGGCCAAAGCCTCACACCCTCAAGGGACTTCAAGGATTTTTGGGACTCACGGGGTATTACCGTAAATTTGTACAAAACTATGGAAAGATAGCAACTCCTTTAACAACCATGTTGAAAAATAATTCTTTTATTTGGTCAGAACCAGTGGAGAAGGCTTTCAATGACTTAAAGCAAGCCATGACAACCACCCCGGTGTTAGCAATGCCTGATTTTTCTAAACCCTTTGTAATTGAAAGTGATGCTTCGGGAAATGGAATCGGGGCCATGTTGATGCAAGAAGGAAGACCATTGGCCTTCACTAGTAAAGCACTTTCAAGCCAAAATTTGGGCAAATCTACTTATGCAAAGGAGATGCTAGCCATTTTACATGTTGTTAATCATTGGAGGCCATATCTCATTGGGCATCATTTTTCAATCAAAACCGACCACCAAAGTCTCAAGTACTTCTTGGAACAACGGGTAGCCACACTTGAACAACAAAAGTGGGTTTCTAAATTGATGGGCTATGATTATGAAATCACATATAAAAAATGAAAGGAGAATATCATGGTTGATGCACTATCTCGATAGTTTGAAGATCAGAGTATGTTAAATGCTATCTCTTCACCAATCCCTCAATGGATTAATTCTCTCAGAGAAGAAATGGCCAAGGATTCAGGCTTGCAAACTTTGATCACCAAACTTCAAACAGAGCCTAACTCATGCCTTGGATACACTTGGGATGGACAAGATTTGAGATATCATGACCGACTTGTTATTCCCCAAACCTCACAAATGCAGGAATTCATCTTGAAGGAAATGCATGCCTCACCAACAAAGGGATATTCTGGGTTTCTAAAAACTTATGAAAGGACCAAGCGTACTTTTTTTGGAAAGGAATGAAGAAGGATATTCAAACTTTTGTGGCTGAATGTGACATGTGCCAAAGAATGAAAGGAGAAATATGTGTTCCCTTGGAACCCTTCAACCCTTACCAATTCCAGAACAAGTATGGGCAAATATTTCCATGGATTTTATTGAAGGGTTACCCAAGTTGGGAGGAAAATCAGTTATTCTGGTGGTAGTGGATCGTCTCACAAAGTATGCTCATTTTTGTTCCTTATCCCATCCCTACACAACCTCAGTAGTAGCCCAAATATTTTTAGACTCCATCTTTTGCCTTCATGGCATGCCCACATCTATTGTGTCAGATAGAGACCCTACCTTTACTAGTCATTTTTGGCAAGAACTGTTTAAGTTGTAGGGAACTCAACTCAAAATGAGTTCAGCCTATCATCCATAGACGGATGGCCAAACAAAAATTGTTAACAAATGCTTGGAAACCTACCTTCGTTGCTTTGCATCCGAACATCCTACATAGTGGGCGAAGTGGCTTCCCTTGGCTGAATGGTGGTATAATACTTCATATCCAACTGCAACCAAGGTTACCATCTCTGTAGCAAAAATCGGCAAAAAATCGCGATTCGTATCGGAAAATCGCGATTCCCCGAAGATCCAATCAAAATCGCATCGAAATCGGCAGTTTTGAAAAAATCAGCGATTTTTTCGAAAAAATTGGCAAAAAATCGGAATCGCGATTTTTTTGAAAAATCGCGATTTTTTGGCGAAAAAATCGCCCGTGGCCGCATGCGTAGAGGAAACGGGATAAAAAGTGTTTTTTTTTTATTTTTTCTCATTTTCTTCCTCCAAGCTTGAGAGAAAGGTCTGCCTACCTGCTACCACACTAAGGAAAACCCTAAAACGCATCAAATATCCGGATTTTTCGAAGTTTGAAGGAATCTGGTAGTCACCAACAACCACCAACAGCGGATTGTTTTGGAGTTTGAAGGATCCCGGCAGCTACCAACAACCACCAAAAGGATTCATTTGAGGTAAGCAAACTGATTTTAGGGTTTAGTTTTTTTTTTAATTAGGGTTTAGTTGAAAGTTTGAAACAACTTAACAAGTATGCCAAGGTTTAGTAACTTAGTTTTTTTTTTTTTTTTTAAACTAGGGTTTAGTTGAAAGTGAAACAAGTATGGGTTTAGTTTTTTTTTTAAACTAGGGTTTAGTTGAAAGTTGAAACAACTAACAAGTATGCCAGTTCAAACTAGGGTTTAGTTTTTTTTTTAATTAGGGTTTAGTTGAAACATAGTAACTTAGTTTTTTTTTTAAACTAGGGTTTAGTTGAAAGTGAAACAAGTATGGGTTTAGTTTTTTTTTTAAACTAGGGTTTAGTTGAAAGGAAAACTAAAAGTATGCCAGTTCAAACTAGGGTTTAGTTTTTTTTTTTTAATTAGGGTTTAGTTGAAACAAGTATGCCTCAAGTCTAGGGTTTAGTTTTTTTTTTCAACTAGGTTTAGTTGAAAAATATGCTGTTCAAATAGGGTTTAGTTTTTTTTAAGTAATTCTAGGGTTTAGTTTTTTTTTTTAACTAGGGTTTAGTTGAAACTTGAAACAAGTATGCCAGTTCAAACTTCAAACTAGGGTTTAGTTTTTTTTTTTAATTAATTGTTTGTTATTTGTTTGATATTTGTTGTCTAAAATTTGTATGCAAGTGCATGTTTTCAACTGCCAACGTTTACAGTTTCAAACTAGGGTTTAGGGTTTAGTTTTTTTTTTTTAAGTAATTTTATTAAATGTTTGTTGTTATTTGTTATTATGTGCAGCCACAGGAAAATGTCAGGGTCCGGGAAAAAAGATAAAAAAGATATAGCATGGAAGTATGGAGAAGAACAAGAAGAGAAAGGAAAAATTCTTTGCAACTTTTGTAAAACTATTATACATGGAGGAGTATATCGCTTCAAATTTCATTTGGCAAGGAAACCGGGTGAGAATGTTAGATTATGCCCAAATGTGCCAATTGATGTTGAGAGAGAATGCATGGCAGTTGTCACTTCAAAAGCAGAGAAAAAAGAGATAAAGAAAAGAACATTTGAAGCCATTTCAACCCCCCCCTCTTCTCAGCCTCATACAACTAGTGGGACCAACACCTTTGGCTTTAGGCGATTTCAGCATGAAAGTTTGAGTCCATCAATTGCACAAACACCGGCACCGGCAAGGAGTGGGATGGATGAGTCCAATTTTGGGGCAGGGACACAAGCCACACTTGATGGTATGGCCTCGTGGAACCAGGAGAGGCATAGGGCAGCCAGGAAGGCCATTGGTAATTTTTGGTATTTTTCTGACCTTCCCTTCAATGCGGCAAGGTCTCCATACTGGCGAGGCATGGTGGATGCCATCGCAGCTTGCGGCACAGGATTTAGGCCGCCAACTTATGATGACATTAGGGGCCCTCTCCTTCATGAATGCATGCATGACATTAAGGTTATTCTTGAGGAGCAACGCAAGGTGTGGAGCACTAACGGTTGCACTATCATGTCTGATGGGTGGACCGATGGCAAGGGAAGAACCTTAATTAATTTTTTGGTTTCTTCGAGGAGGAGTGGTATTCCTCAAGTCAGTGGATGCATCGGCGCAAGTTAAGAGTGCCGAAATGCTCGCAGGGTTGTTGGGGGAAGTTGTGATCGAGGTCGGGGTGGAGAATGTTGTCCAAGTCATCACGGACAACGCAGCAGCATATGTAGCAGTTGGCAAGTTGTTGGAGGAGAGATTTCCCACCATTTTTTGGTCCCCATGTGCAGCCCATTGTCTTGATTTGCTCCTCGAAGACATTGGGAAATTACCTTGGGTGTCCGAGGTTGTACAAAAGTCTAGGGCAATTACAAAATTTATCTACAACCATTCTTGGGTCCTCAACCTCATGAGGCAATTTACCGGTGGGAGAGAGATAGTGCGGCTTGGAGTTACACGCTTTGCAACAAACTTCGTGACATTGCAAAGCATCTATAATGCAAGAGGGTCACTCAAGCAAATGTTTGTGAGCGAGGAGTGGAATTCTGAGCAAGCTGCTAGATACCGATTCTCCAATGAGGGGGACAAGATATATGAATATGTGTTTGAGGAGCCCTTCTGGCAAGCCATGAATGAGGCCATCAAGGTACAAGACTAAGTTTTTAATATATTTTATTATATTTTTTTTAATTTAAATTTTAAAATATTTTCTTTTTGCAAATCTTGTATTTTAAAATATTTTTATAAATTTTATTTAAATAATTTTTTCTTTTTCTCAGGTGACAGAGCCTTTGGTGAAGGTTCTTCGTCTTGTTGATGGAGATGAATCACCAATGGCATATATATATGAGGCTATGGATAGGGCAAAAGAGGCAATTGCCTCATTTTATAGACATGTCCAATCCAAATATGGTCCCATTTGGGATATTATTGATAGGCGATGGACATCTAAGCTCCATAGCCCTCTTCATGCAGCGGGGTACTACCTCAACCCCAAAAATTTTTACTCCAGCACGTTCCATGCTGACTATGAGGTGATGGCGGGCCTTCGATTATGTGTTGACCGCATGTACCCTGATGAAGAAATAAGTGCTAAGATACAAATTGAGATGCATTCTTATAAGAAATGTGAGGGCATCCTTTTCCCATCGCCAATGTGCATTCGATCAAGGTCAACTATGAGGCCAGGTAACCCTCATTGAATTATTGTTTATTTTGTCTTTTGAATTTGTTTTAAAAAATAATCTCAATTTAGGATTTTACATGTGAATTATTAAGTTTCCTTCTTCTTGGTTGTTTCTAGATTTATGGTGGGAGGACTTTGGTGCATATACGCCCCATCTACAACGCTTCGCCATTAGAGTTTTGTCTCAACCATGTAGCGCTTCAGGTTGTGAGCGCAATTGGAGTATGTTTGAGCACATACACTCCAAGAAGCGCAATAGGCTTACACAAGAAAAGTTGAATGATCTTGTGTTTGTTCATTACAACCTTCGCCTCCACCATAAGAAAATTACAGGAACAAGTACCGAGGCCTTTGACCTAGACGAGATTGATCCATCTAATGATTGGATCACAAAGGCACAGGAGGAGCAACAACAAGATGTTCTCTTCAACATGGATGAAATTGAAAACTTAGAAAACCTAGCAGAGGAGATGGCAACAAAGGCACAAGAAGAGGCACAAGCCTCACAACCAAGGCAACAAAGAGAGACTAGAGCTTCTAGTAGGGCAAAGGGCAAAGGCATTCAAAGACATTGATTGAGGCAGTTGTACTACCATGACTCATGACACTTTTGTAATTTGTAATTTTGTACTGTTATAAACTTATATATTATAAGCAATACAAGATGTGTTTTGTCACTTTCGTGTGTAGTAGTTTAAAACTTTAATACTTTGGCTTTAAACTTGTAGCACTTGCCATTTTCATGTGTAGTTTGAGCTTGTATCACTTACAATATTAATATTTGATTTGCATAGTGTTAATTCATTGTGATATGCATGAAAAAAAAATTGCCTTTTCTTCGGTTTTTTTTTGCCGATTTTTTCCGATTCCCGATTCGATCCGATTTTTTCCCAAGCCGATTCCGATCCGATTCCGATTTTCTCAACTATGGTTACAACCTTTGAAGTAGTATATGGTCGTCCTCCATCAACACCCTCCTACATTCCAATAAGCTCCAAGGTTCATGCTGTAGACACCACTCTTAGCTAGCATGCCACCGTCCTCCGACAACTTAAGATGAATCTTGAATTGGCCCGGAACCATATGCGTCAACAAGTTGATCAACACCGTTCTGAGCGCAACTTTGAAGTGGGGGATATGGTTTTTCTCCGCCTGCAACCCTACAAATAGTCATCACTCTAGATTTGCAGATGCCAAGAAAAGCTGCCAAGTACTATGGACCCTATTAGGTATTACAATGAATTGGTTCAACAGCCTACAAATTGGCCCTTCTGGCTACGTCCAAGCTTCATCCCGTCTTCAATGTTTCTTCTCTCAAGAAGGTTGTTGGAAACAAGGTACAAGTTCAATCCACTTTACCAGAGCTAGATGAAGAAGGTTCCATCATGCTCAAGCCTGAACAAATTTTGAATCGAAGATTGCACACCCTTCGCAACCATGTCATCACGAAGTCCTTGTTCAATGACATGGACTATAACCAGAAGATGCCACATGGGAGTCTCTCCAGCAGCTACAACAACAGTTTCCTCATCTCCAACTTTGAGGACAAGCTTTTTGAAGGGGAAGGGCATGTTAGGATCCCATCCTAACATTATTATGTAATGACCCCCTTTCCAATGCGAGGACCCTATTATAATGATATTTTGTAATAGTTTGTAATGGTATGTGGCACTTGAGGCATCTAGACAAGTGGGGCCATTTCATGTAACCGTTATAAAGAATGTAACTGTTTGTTGGTAGAAGATTCTAGCTTGGGTGGCATTTTGCATGTAAGCCAACTCTTGAGCGTTAGGTTAGGGTTGCATGAAATGTATCTTTAAAAGACAAGGGGGCATAAACAAATATATCTTTTTGCATATTGAATGAAAGTATTGAAGGAGGTTGCCTCCTCGAAGAGGCTTGCGATTCTGTATTGTGATTTGTGAGATTATTATATATATATTTTGCATTTACATTTATTATTGCAATATTCTGTTCTTTCATGAATTACTGCTTTTATTGCAATATTTAGGTGAATGTACTTATTTTAATTAGAAGGTTCCTAACATTGTTGTTAGTTATCATGAGTTTGATAGTTAGATCCGTTTTCAATTAATTTATCTGTCAATTGATATTGCATTGAAATTCTTCCAATTTCAATAAGGATTGCTTGTTGACAAGCTCTGATATTGACACTCAGTTCTTTGTTCAGGAATTTAATAATTTATTTTATTAGGTTGGACACTTAAAATTCTCTTTCTTCAAAACTTGACTATTGAGAATGTCTTGAAGGTATCATTAACTGCTAATTTGAGACACCTTCAAATGATGTCATAAATTGCCATTTTCTTTTTCATATGTTTTTTTTAATTATATATATATTTTTTGGGGGGGTAGTACAAATCATTTTTTTTAATGGGTTATATGGGATTGAAATGGGCCCCACCCGTATTACATCATCACCACATAGTGGTATTACAGTGAAGTTTGGATATTATCCATATATCATTTGGCAAGATTCGAACTTGGGTCACCTCCTTGAAATGTTGAGGAATCTAACTGGTTGAGCTAATACCACTTGAGAGTAGTACAAATCATTTTTGCGGTCAAGGTTTAATTTTTTTTCTTGTCAAGATGTGTTTTTTCTCTCATCTAACTATCTTCATTTTGTAGGACAAACTACAAAATCTCACACCAAATCATCTGAAACAGATCCTATAAGTCAGTGTGACGCACAACAAATGAGCCAAACAAAAGTTAACTTCTTGGCAATAGTTGGGCAAAACAACTGGTGGAGAGGCAAACACTTTTTGTTTGGCCACCAATTGGTTAGACGGCGATGAGAATAGATTCTAGAGGTCCATGGGATGTTCTAGTATAGTGTCATATCATGGCACATCCATTGCAGGGCTGAAACATGCACCAATGGCTACCAACAAGCATTGGTTAGGACCAATTTTTAGGTGAAAGCACATAAAAAGGCATAAACATTTCAATTCATCAATTTGATGAATTTCCAAGCATTTAAGACTTTTGGGGAAATTCACATTCCTATTGGGACCTTCAAGAGTTGTTAGACACGTTTTTGGGGCCTGCGACATCTGAAAAATGGCTGTGAACACCAATTTCCATGTTATCCATGAGGAAATGGTGGGCTAACCTTATTATGATCAGGGTTGCACCTCTAGGAATCAATGGGGAGGCCCTTGAAACGATGGGGATCCATAGTTGTATCGGAAGGGTGGCTGACACTTCCACCACTTTAGGACAAAAAGAACACCAAATGTCAACAGGAGGAAGTGCATCCAAACTCAAACTTGAAGGGTCTTGTTGGCAATTTTGCCACATTAAATTTTTTGATAAACTTTGGCCTAAGTATGGAGCTTTAAAGCGGCAAAGAGCATGCGGAGGTGTTCAGGTTTTCGCGGGCCATAAACGAGGGCGATAAAAGGGATGAAATAAGCTTTGGATATTTTATCATTGCAGATCTTCTCGCTAGCTTTCCGACGATATATTATAATAGGCGATCGGGCAACCCGACTTCGCTGCGAAGTCGGGGTGCGCTCTCTTTCCTGCGCGCACCTGGGAAGTAGTGGATCATGAAAATTGACTAAGTGCCAGAGCGCAACCCGACTTCGCAGCGAAGTCGGGTTGCGCCCTGATTCCTGTGCGCAGTCTGAACAGCTGCCAAATTGGCTAAGTGTTGGAGTGCGCAACCCGACTTCGCAGCGAAGTCGGGCTGCGCCCTCTAGCTTGCGCGCAGTTGGGCAATATCTTCCAAGCAGCCCAAAAACAGACTAAGGCACGGAGGCCTCCCCAACTTCGCTGTTCCCCGGTTGCGCTCCTTTTCCAGGCAAAGTAGGACACAAGAGAGAGACTGCCTTTCAAGGCAGATGTGCCCCCCGTCAGAAGTTGACAAGTGTCCAGCCTCGGGATCCGAGCCGAGATGTGACGGGAAAAAGGACACGCATGGGCCAAAACCACCTCTTCCAGCTGCCCTCATTTAAGCACGCCAAGTCCCATCTACCACAGCTACCCGCATTCATGCTGACTCGAAGTTTCATCAACCACACTGCCACGTAGCTGCCAAGTCTTCAGGAGGACCTTGTTGCCAGTACAACCCCTGTCTGCAGGAGTCAACATCAGCAGCTCTTTCGCCGCTTTTGTCAGCTTTTGTCAGCTCTGGGATTTCGTGCCCAGGATTGTAATTGGGGGGAAACTGCGCTATAAATAGCCGCACCACATCATTGTAAAAGGGGGGGGACATATTGCTAGAGGACTCTGCTGTGACGGACCACCTTCTAATTAATTCAAAGCATCCTTGGCTCTGCTTCTTGTCTCTGTCTTTTATGCTGCCTTTCCTTGTCATTTTTGCCTCATGTTTCTTATTTCATTGCTTACTGTTATACTGAACTCTGGATTCCAGTATTTGATGATTAAGTATTCTTGGAATGCATAGATAGAGGATACATAGGATAGAATCGCAGTCACCTTTTATGCTGCCTTCCGCTAGTATTTATGCTTCATGTCCATTTATATTTCTGTCTGTCTGAATTCTGAATTCTGGATTTGGGCATTGGTGATTATTTGGATCTGGAATACTAAACAGAAGGATACATAGGGTAGAATAGCAGTTGCAGTTTCTGTTACATGCTTTGTTTTAATTGTTGTTGGTTCGGATGCAAATTTGCGATCGTGCTGCTTGTTCTGCCCCCACCCGAAACGCATGATATTTACATCTCTTTCCTGTTCCCTTATCTTTTTCAATCTCTTTCCAGTTCCCTTTCCATTTTTTTAATCTCTTTCCTGCACCCTTATCTAAAACCCCCAAGTAGGTTAGGAAAGGAGCCGGCCTTCTCCGGAGATCGGCACGGGGGGCATCCCTTCCTCCCGGCCTTTCAATGTTAGTCTGCGGGTCTAGGGCGCATTGACACACCAAGTCCTTCCTAGGTGGCGGATCCGTGGCCAACAGTTTTTGGCACGCCCGGTGGGACAAACAGTCTCCATATTTTCAAGAAGCCCGAGTTGGTGAATCTCTGGCTTATCTTCATCTGGCAAAATCACCTGGCGACTCTGACTGAGGCTGAAGATCCAGATTTCTTGATCGTAGGCGCCCTTTTTTTAAGCTAATAGAAGACACCCCGGAGGAATCAAGGTTTGGTGAGCAGCCTTGACCTCACAAGCGGAGAAATGAATGTTCACCTACAATCTCCATATTTTAAGGAAGCCCGAGTTTGGTGAATCTCTGGCTTGCCTTCATCTGGCAAAATCACCTGGCGACTCTGACTGAGCTGAAATAAGGAAGCCCGAGTTTGGTGAATCTCTGGCTTGCCTTCATCTAGCAAAATCATCTGGCGACTCTGACTGAGCTGAAATATGGAAGCCCGAGTTCGGTGAATCTCTGGCTTGCCTTCATCTGGCAAAATCACCGTGGAAAATCCCTCATACTATGCAAAGCCCTAGAATGCAGCTGTGTGGAGCTCGAGAGGCAGATCTCGTCCAAAGTCACCAGTGGGAATATGCAAACACCGCCCAAATGATGAATAATATGGTTGCTTGCAGTTTCCATCAGGAGACGAGCCAAGAGGAGGAACAAAATCCAGTGGCAAATTCTAAACACAAAGAGGGCACATTTTTGCACCCTTTTTGTGTCCCAGGGCATAGCACGCAAGCATTCAGCCAAAGCCCAATAAGCATGCCTCACCAGGAGGCTGATCCTGAGGAGACCCCGGCTAAAGGCCTATCGTCGGAAAGCTCCTGCTATCGCATCAAGGAGTTGGAAGAACTCGTGCTCGAGAGCCCACAGGTGGTGGACTCTCTAGAGTGGTGGTATTGGCTCCAACCATCACCGCAACCGGTACCCGAAGAGGGCTCCCGTCTGACAAATCTCCTTGCCACATGGTTCATCAATTGTATGGGTACCGACATGAATGATAACTCGCCACGTTGCACCATGTTTGCGACCTGGCAAACTTTGGGAGGTCAGCCGGACTTCAAAGATCAACTGAAGTACAATCAGATCTGGTCCGGACACTGCAGGTTCATCGGATAGGCAACCAAAGCTAGATTTATGTTGGCGGCATGCCAATCATGCCGCAAAATTTTGTGTCAATGATATAAATAAGTCGGCTAGTATGCAAAGTTTTAGTTGTTTTCTTAGTTTAGTTTGTGCAGTGTTTTTGTTTTAGTGTTCTAAGAGGGCCATGGGTGCCAAGGGTTTGAGAATGAGGTTGCTGCCAGCAGTGAGTATCAAGAGGACGGCGAGGGTGACTCTGTTGCCCAATGGATAAAGGCCTAGGTCCTCACATTGAGGCAAGCTCAATGCCCCGCGAGCCGCCAGGAATGTTGGCAATTTTGCCACATTAAATTTTTTGATAAACTTTGGCCTAAGTATGGAGCTTTAAAGCGGCGAAGAGCATGCGGAGGTGTTCAGGTTTTCGCGGGCCATAAACGGGGGAGATAAAAGGGATGAAATAAGCTTTGGATATTTTATCATTGCAGATCTTCTCGCTAGCTTTCCGACGATATATTATAATAGGCGACCGGGTCAGCGGATCAAGAGTTATGGCCCCGGGAAGCAGGAACAGGAAGCTCAATTTTGGGCCAGAAAATTGACTAAGTGTCGGGCCCCGCTCGAATGCGCTCATCCTCCCGACTGCGCTCAGCCTCCCAACTGCGCTCATACAAAGGCCCAAAAATTTTCTAAGTGTTGGGTGTGCAACCCGACTTCGCAGCGAAGTCGGGTTGCGCCCTTAATTTTGTGCGCACTTGGGGAACCGAAGTGCGGAGAGCTGAACAGAAATTTCGCTAAGTATGAGAGCGCAACCCGACTTCGCTGAGAAGTTGGGGTGCGCTCTCTTTCCTGCGCGCACCTGGGAAGTAGTGGATCATGAAAATTGACTAAGTGCCAGAGCGCAACCCGACTTCGCAACGAAGTCGGGTTGCACCCTGATTCCTGTGCACAGTCTGAACAACTGCCAAATTGGCTAAGTGTTGGAGTGCGCAACCCGAATTTGTAGCGAAGTCGGGCTGCGCCCTCTAGCTTGCGCGCAGTTGGGCAATATCTTCCAAGCAACCCAAAAACAGACTAAGGCACGGAGGCCTCCCCAACTTCGCTGTTCCCCGGTTGCGCTCCTTTTCCAGGCAAAGTAGGACATGTTGTGGCTGATCCACAACACACCCCAAAATTGGGGACCCACCTTTTTTGCATGCTTTCAAAAGGAATCTCAGTGACCCAGATGCTAAAAATCAAGAAAAAGGCAAAATTGCACAAGTATGAAAAAGTGTCGCGATATCGCGACATGTTGCTCCGTCGCGGCCGAAAATGAAAAAGTGTCGCGATATTGCGACATGTTGCGCCGTCGCGGCCGAAAATGAAAAAGTGTCGCGATATCGCGACATGTCGCAAAATCGCGGGTCAAATCAGTCAAACAGGGCAAGGCACTAAAAGCGTCGCGATTTCGCGATAGAAAACGGCAAAGGGCACGAAGCGGAAAAACGTCGCGATATCGCGGCAGAAAGCGACAAAGAGGCACAAAGCGGAAAAACGTCGCGATATCGCGACAGGTCGCGTTTTCGCGGCTCCAGAGCAGCGAAGTCGTACGGAAGAAAAATATGTCGCGATTTCGCGACATGTCGCGTTTTCGCGGCCAAATACAGCAAGAGCAGCCCGAAATAGAAAAGCGTCGCGATTTCGCGACGGAAAGCTGGCAAATGGTACGGAACAGAAAAGTGTCGCGATTTCGCGACAGAAAGCTGCCAGAGTGAAAGAAACGAAAAGGCGTAGCGATTTCACGACAGGTTGCGGCCAAAAGCGTACCAAGTGAAAAACGTCGCGATTTCGCGACGGGTTGCAGCCGAAGGCATACCAAGTGAAAAGGCGTCGCGATTTCGCGACAGAAAGCCGCAAGATAGCTCCGAATGAAAAAGCGTCGCGATTTCGCGACAGGAAGCAGCCAAGGCGTACGGAGATGAAAAACGTCGCGATTTTGCGATAGAAAAACAGCAAAGTGTACGGAACAAAAAAGTGTCGCGATATCGCGACATGTCGCCATTTCGCTGTGCATGAAGGCAAGAAAGGTTGTTGATAGAAAAACGTCGCGATATCGCGACATGTCGCGTTTTCGCGGTGAAAGCAAAGGAGCAAAGCTGCATGCATAAAAACGTCGCGATTTACATGGGGCCGTTACAGAAAGTGCATAGGAAGCGCGAAACACGTGGCATATAGGTGTCAGGGTTACAGAAGCGTTACATGAAAACAGAAAACATCGAACGTTTCGGCATCGAGCATGAATTCAAAGCAACGAAAAGGCGGGAATATGAAACGATGCATTCTGGGAGGTGAAACGAAGCGACGCAGGGCGAAACAGAGAGCCGCGCCAGACAGTATAAAATCAGAAGCGCAGATTGATACGAGGGTTGGAAATTGCTGCTAGCGGAGTTGCAGAGACAAAGGCGACCAGCCATTCTGGGCCTGCTATTGGAGCAATTTCCTTCACTTGTTCTGGATTTGTTAAACCTGGAACATTCTGTTATTGTAATTGATATATTATTTTAACACAGAAATACAGAGAGTTGGCATCTCATTGATAAGAAAGAAGGAGTCATTTTGCTTGCAAGATTTAATGTTTTATCTTCCCTTTCAGATTTCTAGGCTTCTAGGTGAAGTTTAATGCAAATGTTTTTGGTTGCTTCATGCGAATGCCTAAAATCTGAAATTACAGTAAAAAACACCAGAAACCCGCACCTAGCTTATCAGGATTGTGCGAATTTGCAGGTTCAATAGGTTAGGTTGCATGCAGAAAACCTCATTATCTTCGGTTTTGTCAAATCGAGATGGCAGCATTCTGAAAATAGTTTAGTTCATCTACTTTGCATTTTCTTTTATTCTCAATTCTTCATTTTATTTTCTGCATTTTTAATTACCGTCATTTAAATAAACGACTGAAAATCCATCAAAACTCAGGATTCAAATAGATTCATCTCTTAGATTAATTTGCTTCGAGTCCATTGCAATTTCAAATTAAAATAAACCACAGTGCCCCTTGTTAACATCCACTTGCAACCCTAAGGTATTCCTAGCATTTAAATTGAACAACATCATTGGTAAACAAAGAGCCAGCATAACAAGAACCTTGGAGAAATTATTCCGTTATAATTTCTTTGCAAGCAGAGGATTTTGGGACTCAGATCCTACCGGAGAGTGTGCTTTCACAAATGGGTGAAAACACCACTCAACAGGACACAAGAGAGAGATTGCCTTTCAAGGCAGATGTGCCCCCCGTCAGAAGTTGACAAGTGTCCAGCCTCGGGATCCGAGCCGAGATGTGACGGGAAAAAGGACACGCATGGGCCAAAACCACCTCTTCCAGCTGCCCTCATTTAAGTTGACGCCAAGTTCCATCTACCACAGCTACCCGCATTCATGCTGACTCGAAGTTTCATCAACCGCACTGCCACGTAGCTGCCAAGTCTTCAGGAGGACCTTGTTGCCAGTACAACCCCTGTCTGCAGGAGTCAACATCAGCAGCTCTTTCGCCGCTTTTGTCAGCTCTGGGATTTCGTGCCCAGGATTGTAATTGGGGGGAAACTGCGCTATAAATAGCCGCACCACATCATTGTAAAAGGGGGGGGGGACATATTGCTAGAGGACTCTGTTGTGACGGACCACCTTCTAATTAATTCAAAGCATCCTTGGCTCTGCTTCTTGTCTCTGTCTTTTATGCTGCCTTTCCTTGTCATTTCTGCCTCATGTTTCTTATTTCATTGCTTACTGTTATACTGAACTCTGGATTCCAGTATTTGATGATTAAGTATTCCTGGAATGCATAGATAGAGGATACATAGGATAGAATCGCAGTCACCTTTTATGCTGCCTTCCGCTAGTATTTATGCTTCATGTCCATTTATATTTCTGTCTGTCTGAATTCTGGATTTGGGCATTGGTGATTATTTGGATCTGGAATACTAAACAGAAGGATACATAGGGTAGAATAGCAGCTGCAGTTTTTGTTACATGCTTTGTTTTAATTGTTGTTGGTTCGGATGCAAATTTGCGATCGTGCTGCTTGCTCTCCCCCCACCCGAAACGCATGATATTTACATCTCTTTCCTGTTCCCTTATCTTTTTCAATCTCTTTCCAGTTCCCTTTACCCCCTTTTTTTAATCTCTTTCCTGCACCCTTATCTAAAACCCCCAAGTAGGTTAGGAAAGGAGTCGGCCTTCTCCGGAGATCGGCACGGGGGGCATCCCTTCCTCCCGGCCTTTCAATGTTGGTCTGCGGGTCTAGGGCGCATTGACACACCAAGTCCTTCCCAGGTGGCGGATCCGTGGCCAACAGGTCTAACACATTTCATAGTCATCAAGGAACTTGAAAAATATAAAAAAACATCTTTTACCTTAGGGATTCAACATAAATCTATCTAAAGTCTGAAGGAGCAATACTAGGATTTGACAGGTAAATTTTACAAGTGGGAACACAACAAAACAAAACAGGAGGTTTGTCAAGCAAGGAAAACAACAAAGGGAAAACATTGGAGAGCACTATTGAAGATCAGGAAAGAGCCAACATTGGTTTAAACTTTAGACCATCAAATTATGCAATTTTGATGAAACTTGTGTTGGTTTATGCAAGTTAATAAAGTTGCTAGGGTTCACTCTTGAGGGGTTTTATCATGCGAGAGGGTTTCTCCTCATTAAATATCTATTTCAAGCTCTTTTATGTGAACGCTTTTTCTCTGTTATTTTGTTTACATTGTTCGTTGTGCATAGAAGATTAGTTTTGATGCAGAAATTAGGATTCCATTAGTGACTACAGCCTAGGTTCTTAGGGTTCCAAGTGAGACTAAATTAAAAGCAATCCAGTTCATTAAAAAATGCATTTTATGAATCTGTACAAAAATATTTCATATCATATTGGTATTAGAGCAGGTTCCTTGACTTTGTTATTTGCCAGCTTGCCAAAGTTTCCAACTACATAGTTCCTTGCATAGCTAGAGACATGAGGAAGTCTGGTAAAAATGTCCAGCTTAAGCTCCAATAGGAGAAAGGAAAGTTCCAAGAGGAGTTGGAGAAAAATCAGCGACATCCAAAGAGATTGCTTACCTGAGGGGGAGGAGAACAAAGAATTACAGTTGAAGCTCCAAAAGCAAGAAAAGATGATTTCTATAGTGACAGAATGATTTGCAATGCCGCAACAACAAGGTGCAAGAATCTCAGACCTTGCTTGTGATGTAATTACACAAGTAGGAGGAAGGTGGATGCAATATATGGAGAAGTTGCAGTAAGAATTAACATCTGTAGATGAGTTATTGGCCAACTCGAAGTCAAATGCGAAGAAATGCAAAAGATGGAGCAAAGCTCAACCAAGAAAGCTAGCATCATGATGGATGCAAGCATGTCAAGCAAGAAAATTTTGATTTAATGTGCATGGAAGAGGCAATAATGTATTTGCAAGTTTTGAATTGGCATATTGAAGGCATAGGCTCCAAGTTTTTGAAGAAAATGTAGTTATGAAGACCAAGGACTGGGCAAGAATGGCCAAGGAATGAGAGACCTGATTGAAGTAATAGCAAGGCCTCAACATACAAGTCCTGGTTACTTTAAATAAGGGAATGCTCCAACGGAAACGAAGATGTGCTTTCCAAAGAGAAGGAAAGCAATCCACCATAGCACAAGGTAGGTAGTCACCCCGCCAAACAAGGATCTAAACTAAGATGCTAAGAATCACCAAGAAAAGATCAGCTTCTACGGGAGAAAGGAGGAAAAGCCATCACATTGGACAAGCCTAGAGCAAGATCCAAAGGAGATGAGCATGAATGTGTATGCAACCTAATATGAGCTTTGATTTCCTTATGACCATTGTGGAAGAGAAGGTCGTTTGTCTAGTTTTTGTTGGAACTCCATCTATGCAAGCCTTGTGGCAAAAGGAATGATGATGCACATGTAGGAAGCAATTTGTCTCCAAGAGCAGAATTGAGGCTCCCAAAGAGAGAGAAAGAGTTGGAGGGAATTCCTATAATAGCATTGCAAAACCAATGAGATCAGACTATGGCTGTGTGACTTCAAGCCATGGTGTTCGGACTCTTCCCGAGTTTGTGAAAACTTGTGATTCCATGAGTCAGGGTGACCCTAGGCAAGTCATTTTGACCCTAGGTGAGTGTCTTTCTGTAAAATCTGCTATATTTTTTGGTTATTTTCCAATTCTTTGTGGAGTTTTTCCTTATGTTTCATCTCGAGTGTGAGTCTTGGTCAAAAAAAAGGCTTGCCAAGTCTAGACAAGTCTGAGTCTCAACACTATGCTTCAAACAAATGGAATATGTATTCTACCAGTCTTAAGGATTTATACACACTCCAGTCCTCTATTATCATGAGAAAGTGACAGTATTCTCACCATGACACAAGCAGATCTAAACAACCAATTTAGAGCAGCTGATTTGGAGAATAGCAGCCATGAGTTTGGGACTAATGAGAATAGTGTGGCACATTGGTGGAGGAAAGAAGTAGCTTTTCCCACTTGAGGCACGGAGGATATTTCGGTCATCAAGCAAGGGTTACCAACTTTCATCAATGAATACAACAGGCAAGCCATTTATGTAATAGTCTTTGCCAATGACTGCAACAATTGTAACATGCCAATTCAATCTGCGTGTGTGTGGTCTACTGGCAAGGACGCCACTTGCATTATCGGTGATGAGACCTGGGTTCAACCCCCACGGCGGATGTGTATAAGAAGTATTTATCAAAAAAAAAAAACATGCCAATTCAAGCAGATCTGAACATCATAAAGGCTGTAGCGTGTATATAAAAAAATCTGATTTAAGCATGACATATAGTTATTGTGTGTATAATTAAAGTTCTTTTGCATGAGAATAATTGTATTATGCATCCATAAAGTTGATTTAGACATGAAAACAATTTTATATGTAGGATGCTGAATTCAAATTGGAAATGGTGCTAACATGCATAACCAAAGTGGATACAAGTGGGGCAGACAAACTTCATCAATGCAAACGAAAAATCCTGCAATGTGCATTATTCAAGCAAGAGATTTCAGTCTATGCAAGCCATAACCAAGTGGTTACCTCCAAAAGAGAGGACAGTGGAACAGAATGTATTGGCTGTGGAGTATATCCAATTTTCTTCAATGATAGAAAAAGGAATATGCCCATAGTTCCCAAGACTTGTGCAAGCTTCAAGAGGAGTAATGTAGTAGTAATTACTTCAACTGCACATTTATACCACTTGCAAGACCAAGCAAGACATAGATAAGCAAGAAGAAAGCCAAAAGCTTTGCAAAGCAATGTTTTAATGTTTTTATCCTTTGCATAGTTGAGAAAATAGGAATCGGCTAGGGAAAAAATCAGATCGAATCGGGAATCGGAAAAAAATCGGCAAAAAAAAAAACAAAAGAAAAGGCAATTTTTTTTTTGAATTTTCTTTTTTTCATGCATATCACAATGAATTAACACTATGCAAATCAAAATTATCAAATATAAATATTGTAAGTGATACAAGCTCAAACTACACATGAAAATGGCAAGTGCTACAAGTTTAAAGCCAAAGTATTAAAGTTTTAAACTACTACACACGAAAGAGACAAAACACATCTTGTATTGCTTAATACTTATAAGTTATAATATATAAGTTTATAACAGTACAAAATTACAAATTACAAAATGTCAAAATGTGTCATGAGTCAACTGTCAATCAATGTCTTTGAATCCCTTTTCCCTTTGCCCTACTATAAGCTCTAGTCTCTCTTTGACTTTGGTGCCTTGGTTGTGAGGCTTGTGCATATTTTTGTGCCTTTGTTGCCATCTCCTCTGCTAGGTTTTCGAAGTTTTCAATTTCATCCATGCTAAAGAGAACATCTCGTTGTTGCTCCTCCTCCTTTGTGATCCAATCATTAGATGGATCAACTCGTCTAGGTCAAAGGCCTCGGTACTTTTTCCTGTAATTTTCCTATGGTGGAGGCGAAGGTTGTAGTGAACAAACACAAGATCATTCAATTTTTCTTGTGTAAACCTATTGTGCTTCTTGGAGTGTATGTGCTCAAACATACTCCAATTGCGCTCACAACCTGAAGTGCTACATGGTTGAGACAAAACTCTAATTGCGAAGCGCTGTAGATGAGGCGTATATGCACCAAAGTCCTCCCACCATAAATCTGGAAACAACCAAGAAGAAGAAAACTTAATAATTCACATGTAAAATCCTAAATTGAGAATATTTTTTAAACAAATTCAAAAGACATCTGACAAAATAAACAGTAATTCAGTGAGGGTTACCTGGCCTCATAGTTGACCTTGACCGAATGCACATTGGTGATGGGAAAAGGATGCCCTCACATTTCTTATAAGAATGCATCTCAGTTTGTATCTTAGCACTTATTTCTTCATCAGGGTACATGCGGTCAACACATAATCGAAGGCCCGCCATCACCTCATAGTCAGCATGGAATGTGCTGGAGTAAAATTTTTTGGGGTTGAGGTAGTACCCTGCTACATGAAGAGGGCTATGGAGCTTAGATGTCCATCGCCTATCAATAATATCCCAAATGGGAACATATTTGTAATGGACATGTCTATAAAATGAGGCAATTGCCTCTTTTGCCCTATCCATAGCCTCATATATATATGCCATTGGTGATTCATCTCCGTCAACAAGATGATGAACTTGTTGCCACATTTTGCTAAGGGGTGGAAATTTTGAAAATTTTGAAGATTGCTGCCTTTCCCAGATCAGACCCTCCTCTTTCTCCTTCCCGAGCCTCCAGTCCAGGCAATCTCCAGATTTGCAGTGTTTATGTTTTGGCATCTCAGTTTCCAGTTTTCAGTACTCAGCAGGTTCTAACAAAGTCTGGGAAAAGCCCTGAATTTTTCTAAGTTAAGGGCACTCCCGTGGTCGCTCCCTTTTTGAGCGATCCCGGGAGTTGCTCCCTTTTTTCGGCGACTCCCAGCTTTGTCTTTCCCTTCGGCGACCGACGTCGACTCCAAACAGCGATGCGCGATGGATGGAGAAAAATGAAAAATTTTCTAAGTATGGACTTCCCGCGAGTCGCTCCATTTGGAGCAACTCCCGTCGTCGCCAACCTCCAACGACCCTCGACGTCAGCGACAAGCAAAGAAATGAAAAAATCCTAAGGCATGAGCAGTTGACGCCGGTCGCTCAATTCTGGAGCGAACCCCGTCATCGCCCCTTCTTTTCAGCGACGCCCGTCGTCGCTCCTATTTTCAGCGACCGTGGGCGACGGGGAAAAAATGATGAAATATCTTCTAAGTGTTGGCCGACGTCGGTCGCTCCATGCGGCAGCGACTCCCGTCGTCGCCCAATTCTGCCAACGACACCCGTTGTTGCTCCAATTTTCAACGACCCGGAGCAGCAAGATAGAAGAAATAAAAAAAATTCTAAGTGTTGATTGATGGCGGTTGCTCCATTTTGGAGCGACTCCCGTCGTCGCCCGACTCTGCCAGCGACGCCCGTCGTCACCCTTTCTTCCAGCGACCGCCAGCGAGTGCAATGTGTTAAGAGTTGACCGAGGTCGCTCCATTTTGGAGCGACCCCCGTCGTCGCCGCTCTATCCCAGCGACCGCGGGCGAGGGGTTCCAAAAGGTTCTAAGGCATTCAAGTTGCAAGTTGACGTCGGTCGCTCGGTTGTTGAGCGACTCCCGCCGTTGTTGCTATCTCCTGGCGACCCCCGTCGTCGCCCCCCCCCATTCAGCGACCGCGAGCAGAAAAGGACCAAGTCGCCAGTTTTTTCCAAGGCAAAGTGCGTCCCGGGTTCGCTCCATTCCGGAGCGACTCCCGGGGTCGCTGTCTCTTTTGAGCGACTTTTGTCAACCCCCCTATTTTGGCGAACCTCAGACTTGGGTCATGAACGTGCGGATTTCGGGATTTGAGCCAGTCAGAGCAGAGCTGAAGGCGTACTTCGAAGACAGGGTAGGTGAGCATTGATGGTGTCTTCAGAGGCAAATTATACTGCACCTACCGCATTAACGAGACGCGCCTTCTCAACCACCATATCTGTCCGGAGCCGTACCAATTTCAGGTGAATCTTGCTGCAGGTACGCTCACGACCAGTAGGGGTCAAATCTTGGCAGCCTTTGCAGTCTTTGTGTTCTGTGCATCATTGTAATTGGGGGGAAATTTCTGCTATAAATAGCAGTGTGCTTTCATTGTAAAAGGGAGAAACATATTGCTAAGAAAGCTCTGCTGTAATCAAACATTTGCTTCTAATTCAAAGCATACTTGGCTCTGACATTTGTCTTTTTCTTTTATGCTGCCTTCTGCAAGTATTTCTGCTTATATTCATTTATTTTTCTGATTGTTGTAATTCTGCATCCTGGATTAAAGCATTGGCAATTAGGTGAATCTGGAATATCGAATAATTCGTAACCAACACAACCTTCACCAAAGGCTCTGTCACCTGAGAAAAAGAAAAAATTATTTAAAGAAAATATTTTAAAACTTAAATTAAAAAAAATATAATTAAAATATATTAAAAACAATTCTTGTAACTTGATGGCCTCATTCATGGTTTGCCATAAGGGCTCCTCAAACACATTCATATACCTTGTCCCCCTCATTGGAGAATCGGTATCTAGCAACTTGCTGAGAATTCCACTCTTCGCTCACAAACATTTGCTTGAGGGACCCTCTTGCATTATACATGCTTTGCAATGTCACGAAGTTTGTTGCAAAGCGTGTAACTCCAGGCCGCACTATCTCTCTCCCACCGGTAATTGCCTCATGAGGTTGAGGACCCAAGAATGGTTGTAGATAAATCTTGTAATTGCCCTAGAATTTTGTACAACCTCGGACACCCAAGGTAATTTCCCAATGCCTTCAAGGAGCAAATCAAGACAATGGGTTGCACATGGGGACCAAAAAATGGTGGGAAATCTCTCCTCCAACAGCTTGCCAGCTGCTACATATGTTGTTGTGTTGTCCGTGATGACTTGGACAACATTCTCCACCCCAACCTCGATCACAACATCCCCCAACAACCCTGCGAGCATTTCGGCACTCTTAACTTGCGTCGATGCATCCACTGACTTAAGGAATACCACTCCTACTGAAGAAACCAAAAAAATAATTAATGTTCTTCCCCTGCCATCGGTCCACCCATCAGACATGATAGTGCAACCGTTAGTGCTCCACACCTTGCGCTGCTCCTCAAGAATAACCTTAATGTCAAGCGTGCATTCTTGAAGGAGAGGGCCCCTAATGTCATCATAAGTTGGCGGCCTAAATCCTGTGCCACAAGCTGTGATGGCATCCACCATGCCTCGCTAGTATGGAGACCTTGCCACATTAAAGGGAAGGTCAGAAAAATACCAAAAATTACCAATGGCCTTCCTGGCTGCCCTATGCTTGTCTTGGTTCCAAGAGGCCATACCATCAAGTGTGGCTTGTGTCCTTGCCCCAAAATTGGACTCATCCATCCCACTCCTTGCCGGTGCCGGTGTTTGTGCAGTTGATGGACTCAAACCTTCATGCTGAAATCCCCTAAAGCCAAAGGGGTTGGTCCCACTAGTTGTTGTATGAGGATGAGAAGAGGGGGGGTTGAAATGGCTTCAAATGTTCTTTTCTCTCTCTTTTTTTTTTTTAGCTTTTGAAGTGACAATTGCCATGCATTCTCTCTCAACATCAATTGGCACATTTGGGCAGACTAACATTCTCACCCCGTTTCCTTGCCAAATGAAATTTGAAGCGGTATACTCCTCCAGGTATAACCGTTTTACAAAATTTGCAAAAAAAAATTCCTTTTTCTTCTTGTTCTTCTCCATACTTCCATGCTATATCTTTTTTATCCTTTTTCCCGGACCCTGACATTTTCCTGTGGCTGCACATAATAACAAATAACAACAAACATTTAGATAGAATTACTTTTAAAAAAAAAAAACTAAACCCTAAACCCTAGTTTGAAACTGTAAACATTGGTAGTTGAAAACATGCACTTGCATACAAATTTTAGACAGCAAATATCAAACAAAGTAACAAACAATTAATTTAAAAAAAAAAAACTAAACCCTAGTTTGAAGTTTGAATTGGCATACTTGTTTCAAGTTTCAACTAAACCCTAGTTAAATAAATAAAAAACTAAACCCTAGTTTGAACTGGCATACTTGTTAGTTGTTTCAACTTTCAACTAAACCCTAGTTTAAAAAAAAAAAACTAAACCCATACTTGTTTCACTTTCAACTAAACCCTAGTTAAAAAAAAAACTAAGTTACTATGTTTCAACTAAACCCTAATTAAAAAAAAAAAACTAAACCCTAGTTTGAACTGGCATACTTGTTAGTTGTTTCAACTTTCAACTAAACCCATACTTGTTTCACTTTCAACTAAACCCTAGTTAAAAAAAAAAGTAAGTTACTAAACCCTGGCATACTTGTTAAGTTGTTTCAAACTTTCAACTAAACCCTAATTAAAAAAAAAAACTAAACCCTAAAATCAGTTTGCTTACCTCAAATGAATCCTTTCGGTGGTGGTTGGTAGCTGCCGGGATCCTTCAAACTTCAAAACAATCCGCTGTTGGTGGTTGTTGGTGACTACTAGATTCCTTCAAACTTCGAAAAATCCGGATATTTGATGCGTTTTAGGGTTTTCCTTAGTGTGGTAGCAGGTAGGTAGACCTTTCTCTCAAGCTTGGAGGAAGAAAATGAGAAAAAATAAAAAATAAAAACACCTTTTATCCCGTTTCCTCTACGCACGTGGCCGCGGGCGATTTTTCGAAAAAATTGCGATTTCGATTTTTTCAAAACTGCCGATTTTGATGCGATTTTGATCCGATCTTCGGGGAATCGCGATTTTCCATTTCGAATCGCGATTTTTTGCTGATTTTCACTACAAAGATCCTTTGTTCTTATTTTTTTAACAAAAGGTCATGCATTGCATCATTGATTGGATCTTTGCTAGTTTCCCACTTGGATGAAAGAGCACCCATTATGTGACCACATAAAGGAATAAGAACCAAATAAAAATAAACGTGATAGTCATAAATATTCCTATGTATCTTGGTCAAACACACACATTATGGGAAGAATTCATATGATGTGTATATAGAGTGAGGCAATAAAAGTTGTTCATTTCATACAATAAGCAGCTAAGAGACATCTCAAGGGAAGGATTGTTGGTTCCTACACCAAGGAAAAGATGGTAGGGAGCAATTTAAGCCAGCCAACAAATATCTACATATAAGTGGTAAGGGAAATTGATGCAAGAAGACTTGGCATGGTTCTAGATTTCTCCAAGCGATGGAGGAAACAAGAAATCAAGCAAACCAACCAAAAAGCACATTAAGATTGCACACCATCATTGGTACCATATGGCTATAGACTATTTGATGGCTTGCCATGAACGAGCAAGGTGTGTCCACTTGTGTGAATTAGCAAGTCATCATATTAAGTAGTGTTGGATGATTCTATGATCCGGTTAAAGAGCAACTCCAGATGTTTGTCACCAATGTGAAGAAGGCACTTTGGATAGCCTTGAAGCATGGTTTCTTAGAAGAATGCATGAATTTGTGGTAGATTGGATAACCTTATAGTGCAGCTAAGCCACCAAGTTGGTTGCACTACCACACCCAATCTTCCATAAGTTGACTAAATTAGGATTATATCCAAGTAGTGATGCAAATATTGACAGGGCATTTTAAAAAGGAACCCAAGGTTTGAAAAGAGCTTAAATTTGATTCCTATTTAATAGTGCTGTATATCTCAATCTTGATATATTTATGAGAGACTTTTTGTGGCCACTTACAATCACTCTATCAAGAGAGTAAAGCACCATGCAATAAGTGGGGCTGCATATTTTATGCGGGAATTAGATCATATATATTAGCAAGAAGAAGTAGCATCAACTTATGAGGTCATTGATCAAGTTCAATCAACATGACTAGCATAGGAGTCATTTTTATGTTGGAAACATGAAATAAGCTTTTCTTAAGGGGAAATGTTTGAGGGATAGAAAAGAGACAACCAAGGCGGTTAGAACATTATGAGGATCAGCTTAACACAACGTACAGGTATAAAAGCAAATGCTTGGAAGAATTAGTTAAGCATGGAGTTAACCTCACTGCATTCAAAAGAGCCAAGACAAAGATTGCATAGTGGTGAACCATGTAGGAAATGGATGTAGACTTCACTCAACTGAGAATTAGTTTAAAATATGGAAAAAATCTAAATCGGATTAGCAGAAATTCACATGAATCTTACAACAGATGGGAAACATCATAGTGCAACTTCTAATGAGAAGCAAGGGTTATAGAGAAGGAAGCAAAGGAAATACCTTATCTTCTACAATTTTGAGTTTGTAAGGTGCCAAATCCTCCTGTCAAGGAAGTGTGATTCAAAATGGATCATTGAGTTTGGTTAGAAACAAAATGGATGACCAAGCAAAAGTCCACTACTTGTCTATACTTGGGAAAAACAATTGTTGGAGAGGCAAGCACTTTGTTTTTTGGCTACCAATAGATTGAAGAATGAGAGAAATGGCTTCTAGAGGACCATGCAATGTTGTGGCTCATTGGTGCATTATGACATTAGTCTCAAGGTTGGAACATGCAGCAACAACCATCAATAGCTACGAACGAACATTGTTTAGGACCAATTTTGAGGCGCTAAGACAGAAAAAAGTATAAACTTACTCAGTTCATTGAATTTGATCAATTTTTGAGAATTTAAGGCTTTTGGGGGCAGTTTACACTATTGGTGGGACCTTTTGGATGCTGGCCAACAAGTTTGATCCAATAGCCTGTGAGAAAACTACAGGCCAACAAGTTTGATCCAATAGCCTGTGAGAAAACTACAGGTCTACCTTGTTATGGGATTTGTTGGACCCTTGGGAACTGGTGGGGAACACTTCCTGCACCAATGGGGTCAGTCATTTTCAGCACATCCAAACAAAAGAGATGCCAAATGTCACCGGGATGTGCATTAAAACTTGAACCAGAAGGTTCTAGTATGTTTCAAAATCATCAGACAAATTCAAGAATGTCAAAAATCATTCGTAACCTTGGGGATTCAAGTAGAATCCATCATAACCCAGAGGAGTAAAACTAGGAACTGAAAGGTTAGTTTTGCAAGTAGGAAAACACTGGAACAAAGCAGTAGTTTTGTCAAGCAAGGAGAACACAAGGAAATCATTAGAGAGCACTGCTGGGACTTTGGAGGGTACCAAAATTGGTTCAAAGCACTAGATTGTGTAGTGTCTTGATTTTTGCAAGCTAGTAAACTTGCTAGTTTTCACTCCAAGGAGTTATTTTGCAAGAGAATTTTGTCTAAATATGTGTCAAGCTGCTTTCTGTGATGTTTGTACTTTCCTAGTGTGTGCACATTTGTTTGTGCACATAAGAATAGATTTGATGCAAAAACTAGGGTTTTACTAGTGCTCGGTGCTTTGTTTCATAGGGTTCCAAGTGAGATTGAGTTTAATGCAATCTAAGATTCATTTAGAAACCTGTTTTACAAATCCATAATGATACAAATTGCAATCAGTGAAATGCTTGGTGGCATGGTAGTATATTTTAGGTGATCATGCTGACACATACTGCACCATGGGGTCATCATCTGATATTAAAATGAGAAATACCAAGAATGAAGTCTAGAGTTCTAACTCAAAGCTTAAACACAAGGTATTGGCTCATGAGTGAAATGAAAAGCATCAGATGCAAGCTGTTGGAGCACCATATGTGGAAGGACTTTGGAAAAAATAATTGTAAAATGATCTCCTAACTTTGGATCAAAACCTTGTTCTAGGCATCTGTCTTCTGTCCCCTTTAGAGACTTTTCGCTGATAGGTACGGTGCCTGTTGGTTATGAATATGCCATTGGGAAGGGATTTGGTCTATCTATGCGCCCTAGACCCGTCCAACAGATTGAAAGGCCGGAAGGAAGAGATGCCTTCCATGCCAATCTCCGGAGAAGGCCGACTCCTATTCTATTCTAACTGGGGTTTTAGATAAGGGAACTGGAAAGAAATTGGGAAATTACAGAAAGAAATGTAAAATGCATAGCAGTAACAGTGGGGAAGAACAAGCAGCACAATCACCCATCTATATTTTAACCAGCAGCTATCAACACGGAGAATGTAACAGAAACTAACACTGCATTTACTTCCCTATGTATCCTTCAGGAAGATTCCAGATTCACTTATCCTCTAATGCTTAAATCCAGATATCAGAATTACAGCAATCAGAAAAATAAATGACATTAGCAGAAATAATCACAGAAGGCAACATACAAAGAAGAGACAGAATCAGAGCCAAGGATTCTTAGTATTGATGCAAAGAGTTTGAATACAGCGGCTTTCTAGCAATATGTTCCCCCCTTATTACATTGTGCTCAGCGGCTTTTATAGAAGATTTTCACCCCATTACATTAATGCTCAAACGCTAAAAGTCAACTAGGACAGCTGAGATTTGACCTTTCGTCAGATGACAGTACATCGGAGGAACATGGCACACCCGTACTTGTAGTTATGAGGTATGGCTTCGAACGAGTTTTGCTTCTGAGATTGACTGTCACATTACTACGGTTGGTGGGGTTTTGTCCTTGGGAGTCTTCCCGGTATGGCAACGCCGTCTGGATGGGATGGGAGCTCCTTAAATTTTCACCTACTTTTTCCCTGCCCAAGTGCCCCTTTTAATGGCCACCTGTGTTGAAGTTGGCCCGAAACAGGGTCTGAAATTGTTGTTCGCTTGAATTTGGCACAAAGTCGGGGTTCGCGAGAAGTAGAGGAGCGAAATTGAGCATGCTGAAGCTGAGGTTCGCCGAACTTGAAGTTCGAACCTGAGGTTCCCTGGAGATTCGGGCGAACTTGGGATCAATACTGCCTTAGTCATTTTTTTTTTTGGAGCAGCTAAGCCCTTTAGCTGAGGTTCGCCTGGAAATGACTGAAGTTGGAGTTCGCCGTGGGTAGGGGGCGAACCTGGGGTTCGTCGAGAGTTTGGGCGAACTTCAGACCGACCCTACCTTAGTCACTTTTTGGAGCAGCTGAGCCCGAAACCTGTTGTTGATCGCTGAGAATGGTGCCGAACCCTAGGTTTTCTGGATTTGGGGAGCGAACCTGAGCATTCTGGCCGATATGGAGCATTTTGGCCGACATGGAGTGTTTTGGCCAACACTGGTTCGGGAGCGAGCTTGAGCTTTTCGGATTTCGAGAGCAAACTGGAGCGAACTTGAGCTTTTCGGATTTCGGGAGCAAACTGGAGCGAACTTGAGCTTCATGGTCGACATAGAGCACTTTGGCCGACATAGAGTATCTTGGCTGACATATAACATTTTGGCCAACGTTCGCCACATGGCCGATGTTCGCCGTGCAAGGAGCCCGAAACCGGAAAACGCTGGAGGTTTGAGCAAACTTGAGCGCGCTTGGCCGAAATTTGCATTTTGGCCGACGTTCGCCGCGCAAGGAGCTCGAAATCGGGAATCGCCGGAGGTTTGAGCGAACTTGAGCGCGCTTGGCCGACATTTGCATCTTGGCCGACGTTCACCACGCAAGGAGCCCGAAACCGAGAATCGTTGGAGGTTTGAGCGAACTTGAGCGCGCTTGGCCGACATTTGCATTTTGGTCGATGTTCGCTGGATGGCCGACGTTCGTCCTTTGGTCGACGTTCGCCGCGCAAGGAGCCCGAAACAGGGAATCGCTGGAGGTTTGAGCGAACTTGAGTGCGCTTGGCCGACATTTGCATTTTGACCAACGTTCGCCGGATGGCCAACGTCCGCCGCACAAGGAGCCCGAAACCGGGAATCGCTGGAGGTTTGAGCGAACTTGAGCGCGCTTGGCCGACATTTGCATTTTGGCCGATGTTCACCGGGTGGCCGACGTTCGCCCTAAAGCCAACGTTTGCCGCATGGCCAACGTTCGCCCCACAATGAGCTCAAAACCGGGAATTGCTGGAGGTTTGAGCGAACTTGAGCGCGCTTGGCCGACATTTGCATTTTGGCCGATGTTCGCTGGGTGGCCGACGTTTGCCCTAAAGCCAACGTTTGCCGCATGGCCGACGTTCGCCGCGCAATGAGCTCGAAACCGGGAATCGCTGGAGGTTTGGGTGAACTTGAGCGCGCTTGCCCTTTGGCCGACGTTCGCCGCGCAAGGAGCCCGAAACTGGGAATCGTTGGAGGTTTGAGTGAACTTGAGCGCGCTTGGTCGACGTTCGCCGCGCAAGGAGCCCGAAACCGGGAATCGCTGGAGGTTTGAGCGAACTTGAGCGCGCTTGGCCAACATTTGCATTTTGGCCGACGTTCGCAGGATGGCCGACGTTCACCACGCAAGGAGCCCGAAACCGGGAATCGCTGGAGGTTTGAGCGAACTTGAGCGCGCTTGGCCGACATTTGCATTTTGGCCGACGTTCGCAGGATGGCCGACGTTCGCTGCATGGCTGACGTTTGCCACGCAAGGAGCTCAAAACCGGGAATCGCTGGAGGTTTGAGCGAACTTGAGCGTGCTTGGCCGACATTTGCATTTTGGCCGACGTTCGCCGAATGGCCGACGTTCGCCCTTTGGCCGATGTTCACCACATTTTCCTCTTTCTCGCTTCGAACCCCACCCGAACCTCGTTCTCGCTCCAAGTTCGGGCGAACTCTGTCTTTGCTTCAACCTCTGCCCAAATTTCAGCATACCTTCTGTGGTTCGCTCAGGACCTGGGCGATCCCCGCTCTCGCCTTCAATTTTGCCCGAAACCCGTTCTCGCTCCAAGGCAGAGCGAACTTCAGCTCTCGTATTTGGACTTAGGAAATTTTGGCTTTTCTGTCTTAGGTCGTGTCTCACTCGAAGGTTTGCCCGAACCCGGGCTTCGCTCAAGATTGGAGTGAACTCTAACTTAAAGTGGTGTCGTGGCACTTCGCCCCTTTTCTCTTTCTCGCCTTGAACCATGAGCGATCCTTGTTCTCACTTGAAAGGTGAGCGAACTCCGGCATGGTGGGGCCTTAGCGAACTTTGCTCCCCGCTTGCGGCCGAGTCTCATCCTGAGCCTTGCCCAAACCCCGTTCTCACTCAAAATCGGAGCGAATCGCAGTTTTACTTTGAGGATTGGCCGGACCTGAGCATCGGGCGAACTTGAGCATTTTGGCCGTGCCTTAGCCAATTTTTCTGGCCCGAAATTGGGAGTTCACCGGCTCTGCTTCCCGGGGCCATAACTTTTGATCCGCTGCCCCGATCGCCTATTATAATATATCGCCGGAAAGCTTGTGAAAAGATCTGCAATGACGAAATATCCAAAGATCATTTCATCCACTTTATCATCCCCTTTTAGGGCCTGCGAAAATGCCAACACTTCTGCATGCCCTTTGCTGCTTAAAGCCTCATACTTAGGCAAAATTTTGTCAAAAACTTTAATGTGGTAAAACTGCCAACAGTGCCCAAGTTGAAAGTAGTTATTCTTGCACCTCTTATCTTCTGTCTAATTCTATAAGGACACGGTTTCATGGCACTGCCAGAAGATCTATATAATGCCCATTGCGTTGTTGTAGGCTGAACACTTGTGCAGGGTAGTGGCAACTTTTCAATTTTACACACTACTCTTTTAGCAAAAAGATGCTATGTGGTTCTTTTGGCATACATAAGATACTTAAATTTCTCTTTTTTATCTGCAATCATTTATATGCATTAAATGGAATTAAGTTCTCCGGAGTTTTGGAAACATTACAGCATCTATCTTATCACCATTGTTTGGGAGATTGCAGCCTGAACTTTTTGGCCAAAGAATTTGGAATTAGCTTCATGACATCTTGAATGACAATCATATCAGAATATTAAAATGAAAATCAGCTTTGGTTTTTATTGAGAAATCCACTCTCTTTTTGGTTGAGCAGAATAGATTTTTTTTGCAGTTTTGATTTCCCTCTATGACATTCAAGAGCACCATACGAAGGGTTATCATCAAGTAGCATTCTGTTTTCAGATAGGACTAGAGAACCTTTCCTGGGTTTCTCCAAATCTGACATAGGCCAGCTGGGTTTCCAAGTGCTCTTTGAGGTGAAGATACTTTTAAAAAAAATGGTATATGGATTGAAACGGGTCCCACCCATACTACATCAGACCACGTTAACATGGTATTTCAACTAACCACATAGTGGTATTACTACAACAATACTTTGGCACTTATATCGCTTGGCAAGATTTAAGCCTTGGTCTCTGCCTTGGAAGTCCACCTTTTTAACCACTTGAGCTCATTCCATTTGATTAAGATACTTGAAACTTACAAAAGGGTCAGTGTGGAATATCTGCTTCATTAGTATCCTGTGAAGGGATTTACAATTTTAACATTGATAATTAATGTGATTTGCATATCGGTCAGAATAATGTCAATGCTGATGAACTATGGGATTTTCCTTATCCATTGTTATGTATTTGACTTAAAGTAACATATGATGGGGTTACCATTACAACAGCAAAGTAATGTTCTAAACTGTTACTGCACTATATCATTTCATTATCATACGAGAATGCCAAAAACAGATGATATATGCTGGCTGCTGCTCAATGCATGTTGAAAATGTGCAGAAAACTTAGAACACATCATGTGAGACTCTAAAACCTAAACTCTTCCCTCATCCTGTATTTAATTTTGATCTGTTAGACTGAAACTTTTAACCCTCAATTATTGGGGCACCCTTTGCAGAGGGTCACCATGGGATCTAGAAATAGAGAAGTCCTGATGAACTTGTGAGAAAAGTAGGAGTAGACGAGGAAAACAAGATTTAAAATAAGTGTGATCAGAAGTTTCTCTCTGTTTCGACTTTCTAGGGATTCTGGTATTTTTTATAGATTCATGTGCTGTGACAGTGTGAGTTACGAACCGAATTAAGAAAGAAATCTGGATCCTCAATACTACAGTAAGTCTGTAAGACTTGTAATTAAAAATCCCATATGAAGTTTAATATTTATTGTATCAAGAGATTTCATAACCCTGTTTCTTGTGTCACCACTTCAGGAATATTTTAAAGGTAACATTTATGTGCTTGAGTTTCTACTCATTGCCCCATAACTTAGCATTCTCCTTTCCCTTTATACTATGTCATTTTGATCTCCCTACTGCATCACATACAGGTTCATGTTCCCTTTTCCCTCTTGAAACGAGTCTTCCTATTCTAAATTTATTGTCTTCTAAAATATTGTGAAGGCTTTACCAGTGTCAACCCTCCTTTTCTTGCATATTTGGAGTCATTTGCATGACATTCTACAGGCATATAAATCCCTTATCGTACAGTTTGCGAAATGACTTATCTTGTGTATATTTTGAATTTTAACATTTCTACCTTGTATTTGGTGGGAAAATATAGATAATTTTATCTTGTATGGAGGCAAAAGCCAAAAGATTACATACATCATATAATAGTTTTCCGCTCAAGCCAAGACCAGTAACCCAAATGGTTTCAGAAACCAAAATTGTGCTTTCTGTTTATTGCATTAATTTCTTTGATTGTGCAGGAACCAGAAAATAAAACACTAGTCGGGGCAGATTCCCCAGATCTACTATGAGCTAGATACTTAAATTACTGATAATATTGAACCTAAGACAATGTTTAATTTCCAAGTAACCACTTAAGGGGTAGTGTGTTCCATGGTGGGTTGTATGCATATGCTTGTAGGCATTGTAGAGTTGATACTGGAGACTCTCTAGCTGATATTCGCCTCTCTCTGTGAATTGCACTGGTTGGCCATAGAAAGAAAACTGTGGATCTCTTGCAGCACTGGATTCTTTGGAATAAAATCTCTATCAAGCTGGAAATTTTTCAAATGCAAGAATGGGATATGGGTCCTCCACTTTAATTTGTGATTAGAGTGGTGCCATTGTTCCTTGAAGAAGTCTACATGTTCCTCAGACATTCATTTGCAACTGCGGTTGTTAGCATTTTCCCTTTTTAACCCTGCTATTGTGTTTAATTGTGGGTATTAATATTGGACTTTCAACCTGTTTATTATCTTACTGGGTGTTCCTGCTGGCAGTTTGAATATTGTAATTGGCTTGCTGAACAATGTGGATGTGCCCCTGTGGAAGCTTGGAGGAAAGAGATGTATGAAGCAAATTCAAGAAACAAAGCTAAACGCCCAGAGACATATCGTGATGAATGGGAGGACTATCGCTTGCTTGAAATAGCATTGTCATCTCAAATAAACAGTATGTTGATGATTTTATTCTTTTTGGTGTGGTTTATTTCTTTTTTATGAGATTTAATTGGTCAAGGAAATAGGCTGATTCGAGATGGAAGAATGAGATAAATAGTTTTTCCTAGCCATGTTTTCTGATATTGATCTTTACAAGATATAAATTACTTTTTTGGTGGCTTTGAAATATCTTTTACATCTAGTGCTTTGTGCCTCTACAGGAAACAAATATATTTCAGTTAAATGAATCAATTTGTCATCTGAATTCTAAGCTCTACTATGGGTTGGGTAGCCCTCCTTCAAGTGGTAGGTGGAGTTATATTAATCGTTTATAGATATTAAGCTGGTGGAGAACCCGTTGTTAGAAGTTTGCCACTTGGTCTTTTACCAGTCAGATTTCTCTTGATTGTGTTCAAGAGCAGAATTGAGATTGCTATTACACACAGTTAATCACCCTTTCTATTTGGCATGTAATTTTTGTTGTGGTTATTTAGAATATCTTTTAATAGGATTCATTCTCCCAACTCTAATTATAGCTTTGTTTTTTACTTCGAACTGATAGCTATGTCACATGTAATTGATCTTGCTATTTTTTATTGACAGCAGCCAGACAGTAAGTTATTGCAAGTTATCAAATAGGTATTTTTGGTACTGCTTTCCCAGAGGTTGGAAAGCTTCCTCCTTATGCTCAATAAGTTCAAGATCTTGTACTCTAGAAGCTGCAATACAACTTGTGTCAGTCATTCATGAGGCGTTGTTGCTGAGTTTGTCTTGTATCAGATTTGCTGTCACATATTATTTGATTTATTGCAGGTCACAGAAGTGATTGACATTCCTTGATGTTCAAGATTTGTAACTTCACAATTGAATAAAGAGCGGCAGTTTTCACAACTTTGGCTTTTGGTTTTGATGACTTTTTTTTTTTTTTGGCTTTAATGAAATATTTTTCTAAAAGCAACAGACAAAACTTGAGGCTGTGTGAAAAATAAATGAAAACTTAATGTTGCTTAATTAGGTAGGAGGTATTTATCAAATTACATTATCTCAATAGATTTGATAAGGAGACCCAGATTCTAATCTTGCCAAGAGATTCATGCATAATTGCGAAGCTGTTTGTAATACCGCTATGTGGTCATGATGTAATACAGGCAGGGCCTGTTTGAAAATTAAATACGAAGGCATTCCGATGTTTTTTTTTTTTTTTAATTCTAATCACACAATTGGCAAGTTAGGAATGTAATTGGATAATTTATATTTTAAGTATTTCTATTACGCGTTTCTCAAGTTAGAGGGGTTATTAAATTCTTCAGATTCACATTTAGCATTCTTATGAATATCTGTACAGTAACTCCCTATGTATTAATGTATAGGGAAATGATACAAATGAGAATTGATGGAGTTGAAGGTTAAAGTATGTTTTTAATATCCGTGAGGCCATAGGCCATATGAGACGATCCTTATGGAGGATGTTGTTTATCCAATATATGGTTATCCAATCATATTATGGTTACCAAAGCATGGTGTACAACCCTGAGCTTCGAAGGATTCAAACCTTAGACCTTTATTCAGAGTTCCAAAGTCTCCACCTTTAGGCCACTAAGGTTGAGATAAAAACCATGTTCTAAAAAGGGCTAAAATTGAGGTTGTCAAAACAATTGATCAAGCAGCATTCTTAATTGAACCTGTAGACTACACAAATAAACTGCCGTTAAGTACTTGTCTTTGTGTATGACAAGCATTAATACTAGGTATGCTGAATGTGCTTCTAATTAAGGTATTTCATTCTAACTCAAAGTTTACAAATCATAGGACGATCATCGTACATCATTTGGGGGTAGGTTCTGTAGGCACATCCAACGTCAATGCAGAGATAGGTTGACCATGGTAATCATGGAAAGCCTTACGGTCTATCATTTGCTATTTGTCTGAATTTTCCGCTAAATAAATTTCTAACTAATGGGAACTCCTTTAGGATTTTCCAATTTTGTTGAAAATTTTCAATATGCTGGCAAAGTTTCACATAATTTAGTTGGGAACTATTTCCTTTTAGGATGTTTTTTCCAGTGTTGGACATATTCCTCATTCTCTCATGAAAAAGTTTATCGGCTGGATATCTTTATAGAAGGTAGCTGAAGAAAGAATTGTCTCAGCAGATTTCCATCTCAGTTAAATGAGAGAGAAATGAGAAATAATTGCTTTTCTCAAGTGGTGCTACCCATTGACTATTGTTTAAGCCTTTGTGTTGTTACTTCAGAATTTATTTGAGTGTGGACATCGCATTTGTTGGGGGTTTCCTTTTATGTGCTGTGGAGAGACACTGGAAAGTTATAAAGCTTTGACCAGACATTGAAAAAGTAGGGAAACAAACATTCACATCTATGGAGGCATTATGTAAATTATGGAGAGAATCTAAATTTTAATGTGCTTGGTTCATTGATGTTACATTGGGTTCCAAAATATAGTATTCTAACTATCACATAGTACTCGAGCTTTTTAAAGAAGACCCAACTGCTCAAAATCCATCGGAATGCATTCATAATATTTTCCAGCAAAGATCACATTTCAATACTTTACTTATGTAGAAAACAGACATAATGTATTGTTTCTTGGAGAAAAAAAGAAAATCAAAAGTGAAAACAAATAAACCAAAGTAGACTTTTGCTTGTCGAGGTCACCAGCCAATCTACATTTAAATATATCTGCAAATCATTACTTTTCAAGGTTGTGACATCACCTATGGCTCTATCATAACATTTAAAAATAATGTTTTTTTAATATATATTTTCTATTATTATGTTTTTTTTTTTTCCGGTTATTATAGCATTGATGTAATCGGTCATCAACCAATCTAAGTCTAAATGGAAGTGGTCTAACCGTGGAAACTTTGGAACTCTGAATAGAGGTTGAAGGTTCGAATCCTTGGGTTTGGGTTATACACCATACTTTGGTGGTACAGGAGACTTTGAAACTTTTAATAGAAGTCCAATGTTGAATCAAATGGGGATAGGGTTGTACACCATGCTTAGTAGGGTTGGATAATTATGTATTTGAAACTTTTAATAGAAGTCCAATGTTGAATCAAATGGGGATAGGGTTGTACACCATGCTTGAGTAGGGTTGGATAATTATGTATTAGGTAAACAATATCTTCTACGAGGGTCATCTTATAAAACAAACTATTTTATCCCTTTTATCTTTTTTTTTTTTTAAGTTGTGACATCGTTTTTTTTTTTTGAAGTTGTGACATCATCTATAACACTATTTGAAAATCATGATTTTTGTGTTTTTAAATGATATAATTTTCTATTATTATGTTTTTTTTTTAAAGTGTCTATAGTATTGATGCAACGCAAGGATGTAGGTCCATTCTCGTGTTGGTTTACGGTCCCCTTCTAACAATAAATGTACCATTCCGGAGGATAGCGCAACGGTTTGGGCTTTGGTTCTTCTTCGGGAAGTCCAATTCTGGAGGATAGTGCAACGGTTTGAGCTTTGGTTCTTCTTCGGGAAGTCCAAAATTCAAACCACAACATGTGTGTGGCTATGTTACATATTCCTTATTGATAAGCTCAACTCTCCCCCTTATGAGAGGTTGTGGTGGGATGAGGATGCCCAACCCTAAGCATCAGTAGTATAAAAATAAAAAATAAATGTACCATTGGTGCTAGTGTAATGCAATGGTTAAGGGAAAACATTTAAAATATATATATTAAATATTTAAAATTAAATTATAAATTATTTATAGATTTATTAATTTAATTTTTTGAGTTTGTAATTGATTGTATACATATTTATGAATGAAAGTTTCTTAAATTCCTGAAATGTGTATTGAGTTTAAGAGGAAAAGGTGTCTACCTCGATCCTTTGGAAATCAACCTACCTATCTTGTGTTTGGCATGGTTAATCTTTTAAATTAACACACAAATTTTTATATTTAATTTTTGTTATAGTTCCATGACCAAGCATAAACACCTTTTACATTATTATAATGTATAGCAATTAGGAGAGCATGTAGTCATTGGAGACGACTCTTCCCCACAGGTGGTAGGTTATGGAGAGGTTAGAATTAGATCTTCATTGAATGGGGTTCTTCTTTATAGTATTGGTCTCAATTATCTATTTATCACACCACCCATTTGGATAAAAAGTTAGATCTTTGGATTGATTATGGGGTGATCAAGGATTGAATGGGGTTCTTTATGTTCCTAGTATTGGCCCCAATTATCTATTTATCACACCACCCATACGAATAAAAAGTTAGATCTTTGGATTGATCATGGGGTGATCAAGATATCAATGATGAATTCAAATTAGTTGTATTTGGATATTGTGATGAGTCAGATTAGATGTACAAATTGAGGGGCAAATTGCCATGATGGCACAGGTACATGATGAGAGTCAATGACAACATTACAAACTTGGGCATATTAGCTATGGGTCATTGAGGTACATGAGTCATATTAGATGGCCATTGGACTTCTTCACATTTTGTGTTTGAGATAATGTCATTTAATATCTCTCTCTATAGAGAGAGAGAGATATTAAATGACATTATCTCAATTGATGAAATTCCTCAACTTTGAAGGAGTCCCAAGATTCAGTCTTGCCAAGTGTTATATGCATAATTGTCGAGTTGTTGTAATGCAACTATGTGATTATTGTGTACAACAGGTGGGACCCATTTCAATCCCATATAACGCTTTTTTTTTAAAATACATTCAAGATAAACGAGTAAAACATGAAAATCAATATACTTATATGTTTATAAGACCTCTCTTTAAATATATGTCAACATATGTAATATGAAATGTGGATGTACAACACATGTCAATAGATAAAATGTTGATGCCAATGGGCATCACATATAACAGGCATACAATATGTCTATCAATCGCTATATCATCCTTCCCATAATCATTGGGTTCACTATCATTGTTGCCATCACCATCACTATTGTCTCCCTCTTCAAAGATGTGGTTCTCATCCTCACCCTTTGATTCAATGTTCTTGCCTTTACTCCGACATCCCCCTATAACCATTGTAAACAAAGATACGGAAAAAAGCAAAAAAAATAAAATAATAATAGTAAAAAAATTTAAAGTCAAATAATGCAGTAATATTGTAGGTAAAGCGTAAGAAAATATTAATAATAATAATAAATATTTAAAGTGAGATAATCCAATAATATTGAAATGCACATCCTAAATGATAACCATATTCTTCTTGAATTGGAAGCACCCTTGATTTGTAATCAAGTCGTGAAATTCAGAGCTAATGGGTACTTGGTATGTAGAAACACAATATTTAGAAAATAAAAAAATCAACACATACCTAGATTACGCAAAAGGAACAAAAAGGTATATGAAGGCTGGGTAAGGTGCCATGTGACATGAAATATTTCATAAACAAATGAAAAATGATCTCCAATCGATACAAAAGGATGGTTGAGGTTGTGTATTTTTACAACTTAAATGCAAGGCACATATCACAATAAATGGTTTACACTAGCATGTCACATGAATCACCTTACAAGGTGTCATAGGGACTCTTAGGATTATACAATAAAATATAATATACAATGTCGACCATATTGGCTTTTAAGCCAAATTATCTCAAATTATCACAGGTCCCAATATAATTAAGCCACAAAATAATAGGTCTCAATATCAATAATCAAGAGTATAATTATATATATATATATATATATATATATATATATATATATATATGAGCAATCAAATATATATCCATACCAATATTTTTTTTATTGGTAAAAAGGGGTTTTGAAAGGGTCCCGTAACCTTTTACAGAGAGAAAAACATTACAAAAAGCTCCATAGAGGCAAAAAGAAACAAGAGCACCAGTCCTGGCTGAGAGCCCAGGATAATCCTACCACACCTAAGGAGAACCAAAATAGAAATACAAAAAAACCATGAACAAGCCCACGTAGGGGCAGAAACAACAAAACTAGAAGAAATACCCACGCAGGGGCAAAAACAAAACCCAGACCATCCTGAAGCCAACCCAACCCAGAATGCCCGATTAGGCATTTGCACTATTTGGCCCATGGCCGTTATCTGCGGTGCCAGCTCCCACCAAGTTCTTGAATTCCTCGAGGATTTCGTATTGGTCCTTATATTCGTCTAGGAGGGCATCCGCCTGAACCAACAGAGAAGAAATGGTCTTGGCCACCCGCCCGAGGGCCTTGAGAAGATCTTGAATTTCTTGGAGATGCCCACGATCCGACAAGGTTGGGATAATTGGTTACCCGGGAGAATAACATAGGAGCTTGAGCAGAGGTACCCTCGGTGGGGACAGGTTTCTTGGTCGGATTCTCCTTCTTGGGTTGGAATGATAGAGAATCATTCAAAACTTCGTCGATGACCAGGGGAGCTTTTCGTTTGCTACAACCCGCCTTGGCACGAAGGGGGTAGCGTTGGGGCTCAAACTTCTGAGAACCAGGGGTATCCTCCGCTCTGGTCGTAGGCCCCGAAGTGCAGTTGGGAGGAGGAAAAACTAGAGTGTCTCCCCCAACATCCCCCCCCAAAGTTAGTAGGACTATTAGCTATGAGCATAGGGTCGACAAGACCAGCAACTCTACGATTCTGCTTCACGACAACATGGTTGAAGAGGACAAGGTGGAGGCCCTGATGAAGGGGAGATGAAGAAATCCCCTTTTTGACGTTTAGCATCGACCTCTTTATAGACCTGAACATGTACTCAGGAATATTGATCATTTTCTTCCCTCGAAGGTGGTTCAAAAAATCCAGATGAAAGCTTCTCAGAATTGCACCCGAGTTGTCAAGGGTAAAGTACTAAAGAACAATGATCATGATAGTGTCCCAAGGCTTCGAAAACATATCTATTACAATGCCCCCTTTCTCCTTGCCCAGGGACTCTCCTCTATCCCTGAAGAGGGCCAATTCCCCTTGAAGGGAATGCTTCTCCCGGTTGATAATTTCTCCGTCATTGGGGAGGCCAATGACTTCGGCCAGCAAGTCCGTCATGATAGTGAATCCCAGGCCTTTGAGGATAACATGTCCTCCATTCCACGAGCGAACAAAGTCCAGCGACAAATCCGGTTCATTTCCATTAAATAGCTACAGAAAATTGAGGAGGTCGTGGTCTCTAAAAATGTCTTCGACCAAAGGGGTGAGCTGAAGGGAGGAAGGTTCGATTTCGGCCATGGTGGGAGGCGAACGTAGAGCAGAACAAGGAGGCTCAGAGAGGGAAATGTGGAAAAGATGAAAAGCCAATAGAAAGGCGAGGGTGGAAATGAAGCTAGAGGAAGGACCTAGAAGGCATCGGAACACGGGGTGACTCGAGGCCCACGTCGTCCAAATCAAGCGAAGAGGCGTAGGCACAGGCGAAAGGGCACGCCAAACAAGGATGAGGAACAAATGGAGATGAGCATGGATGACACCGAGGCCGATGAATGGGGCATTCCAGGTTAGAGTGCGACGAAAGGGGTAACCATCCTTGTTGGACAGGGGCGCATGGCAAAGGCGCTCGGGGTGGTTAACGATAATGAGGGCCTTAGATTTGCTAGAATCAGGGAAACTTTTCTGACAAAGGATACTCGACAGGGGCACCGAACTGGAAAAGCACACGAACCAACTCACAAGGAAAAACATTGGGCGGTGATAGGTCAACATGCTTTGATCGTCGACAAGGGATGAAACAGGAAACCTTGAGAACCTCGAAACAGGGGCCGTGACCAAAATGAAGCTAGAGGAGTGGGAATCAGACATGGTTGAAAAATGATTACTTGCAGTCTGGATTGGAGTACCAATGATGAGGGTGGAGAAATTGATGTTAATATCAATGGTCTGGGCCAACATTTCGAACTTAGGCGGAGAAAAACCCGGCAAGTTGTGATTCCAAGGGTGCGCTTTTTCGAGAATTGAAATTGGCCACGTCTTGGAAACAAAAATGAAGTCATTCTCGCATAAGCCGATATATGTGGGAATCCACGTATTGAACATGTGATGAATAAGCCCACTGGGGATATTGTTTGTGGTGTGGGCAGACAACCATCTGGTGCTAGGAACCCTTTTGACTTGACAAAGAGAGGCAGGGTCCAGCTGGATGCAGTACCTATGAGACGTCTTGTTGAGCGAGGGTTGACCACTCAAGAAAGCGCCCAGTGAGAGCCAATAGGACAAACCTGCCATGTTGTGCAAGAAATGACCAATGAGAAAGTTGAGATGAGAACGAGCTTGGAACCAATGAGGTAAAAGCCAATTTCTGGTCCCGACACCCCAAGATTCACTTTTTGTTGATTTCAGTGACATTGATGTCAGTGAGGGGTTGGGGGAAGGATCTTCTCCACACAGTGAGACTATGTTCGGAGATGCCCATATTTTCTAAGAGGTCAATGAGTCCGATTTCCTTCCCTATAGGTGTGGTTTGTCCTTACATTCGAGAAGGAAAGCATTAGATGTTTGATTTCACTTATCATGTTGGAGATGTTCCACGAATCTGGGAGAGTTCCTGTTGTCAGGAAGCTGATGATGTTCTTGGAGTCCCCTTCCACTATGACATTGGGGGCTTGTAAACTATGAAGGAGAACAACTCCTTGATAAAGAGCTCTAGCCTCGACAAAGTGGCTAGAATTGTGGCCCAAGTTCTCAACATAGGCTAAGATGATGCTTCCTAAATGGTCCCTGACGATGTTGCCCGTCCTCGCTGCCCTAGGATTGCCTTTGGCCGCTCCATCGAAGTTCAGCTTGAGGAACCCTGAAGGGGGAGGGGTCCATTTGACGAGGGAGCGGTCTGCTCGGGGAGGGACATGAATGTGAATGCCCTTGGGGATCCTGAGGGAAGAAGCTAGAAGAGCTTCAGATTTTGGCTCAGGATCATCAACATCATGGGTGATGGACACATTCTTGGTAGCGACAACAAAGATTCTGGCCAAAACATACTTCTCATTATGAATGGAGTCCTTGAAAGCACGACCATTGCATTCCCACTAGATCTCCCACAGGAAGTGGGGAAGGCAGAAAGACCAAAAGGTCTTCAAGTGATGGCCTCTAAAAGGGTTAGGCCACTGGACACAAAGATCACTCAACAGGTTAGGCAGGACCCAGGAGATGCCAACAAAGGAGAACAAGGATGAGAGAATGGACTGGGAGAAAGGGCAAGACATAAGGATGTGTTGGGTAGATTCACAGTCCATGAGGCAAAGATAACAACGGTTGGGGATGGAAAAGCCACGGCGGTGGAGGTTCGGGATGGTGAGGATCTTGTCCTGGACAGCGAGCCAGAGGAAGAAATTGACCTTAGGGATAATATGGGGTTTCCATATGAGCTTGGAAGGGAACCAGGGAGGGTTGGGGTTATCTGAGAGGGCATAGGTTGACTTAATGGAGAAGAGACCATTGGAGGTGGATCCTAGAGGATGGAGTTTTCACAGGAGAGGAGAGAATGACACAAAGCCATAGTAAGTTTGAGAGGTCAACAAAGGCTCGCTTCTGCTCATCATTGAGGATGTCAACAGGTAAAGGTTTCCAAGAGCGGCTATTGGGAAGGAAAAAATTACATACCTTAGAGCCGAACAGGGCATCAGTCACCGGTTTGAGGCACAAGAGATTCTCACACTTGAGGAGCAGACTGTTGCCTAGCCAGAGGTCTTCCCAAAATATGATCTTGTTACCATTGCCCAACTTCCACCGGATCCCCTTCTGAATGATTTTCTTCGTTTTGAGGATGGAGTTCTAGACAGAAGATCCTCAGATGGGGTTTGGGTCATCCAGAAATTTTTGGTTGTGCCATAGGTATTTAGCCTTGATGATGGAAACCCAAAGAGAGTCTTCATTGGTGAGAATGTGCCAACCTTGCTTGGCTATGAGCACAAGGTTCATGTTACAAACTTTTCGGAGTCCAATGCCACCATGCTCTTTCCTAGAACAAACCTGATTCCATGCTACCAGGTGAATCCATTGCTTAGTCTCCGATCCTGACCATAAAAAATTCCTTTGGAGTTGCTCAATACGATTGCACATGTTGATCGGGATCTGGAAGATAGAAAGGAAGAAGATAGGGATGCTCTACAAAGTAGCCTTGACTAAGGTGGCCTTTCCCTCTTGACTGAGGAGGCTTCCTTTCCAATCAATCAATTTTGAGGACCTCCTTCAGCATATCCCCAGGTTAGTTATTGTTTCCAAAAGACTTCTTCGCTTTTGAGGATATTGTGGAAATCTGAGAGGAGGATCCTTTTTGAGTCCTGGAGATTGGAATCAGGTTCTCCATGTTGCATAGAGAGTTCAATATTTTAGAGTTGGGACTGGATTTGCTGCTTTTTGTAGAAGATGTTTTCGAAGACCTCCTTGTTCCATTGTTTTAGTTTGTATTTCACATGCCTCAATTTGTTGCTTACTTGGGAGACTATGGAGACCTAAAAAGGGTCGAGTCCACCATTGGGAAATCAGAGACTCAAGGTTTGGATCTTGGAGCCACATGGATTCAAATATGAAAGGAGATTTGAAGTTAGAAACCTGGGGTGAACTATCCAGCAATAGGGGATTGTGGTCGGAGCTAATCTTGGGCAAAGAGCGTATGATGGCATCGCCGAATTTGGGAATGGCATTTGTAGAAATGAGGACATGATCGAGGCGAATCTGAATCAGTTGGTCTCCTTTCCTGCGGTTGCTCCAAGTGTATTTTGGTCCTCTGATATTGATATCCATCAGCTCGTTGCTGTCAACAAATTTCACAAAGCGTTGGTAGGAATCCTTAGTGATTTGGGACCTCCTTTCTTGTCTGTGGGGAAGAGAGGAGAGTTGAAATCTCTAGCCAACATCCAAGCTTCCGAGGAGAAGACTTTCCTTAGTTGGCTGAGGGAGTTCCATAACAGAATCCTTTTGGAGGGAGAGTTTGGAGCATAAATGTTAGACAGGACCCAACGAAAATCATCCTCTTTGTTGAAAAACAAGATATTTATATAGCTCTAAGCTATGAATAGCACTCTTCCATCAACTTTGGATGGGTCCTAGAGGCATAACAATACCCCTGAAGCTCCATTGATCGAACTGAAAGAGAAACCAAAGTCCTTCCAAATGTAGTTAGAAATGTAGGAAACACTCTACGGATCAAGCTTGGTTTCTTGTAGTAAAATAATGGTGGGTCTATGTTCTCTCCTCATTGACTTAACTAGGCGTTGCTTGTTTCGTCCATTGAGGTCTCTCACATTCCATGAGAGGACCTTCATTTGGAAATTCTTGAAGATGTTCGCTTTCCTCTTCTGAGCAAAAGGGGAATTTTGTTTTTGTTTTGATCTTGAGACTCTAGGAGCTTGGATGACCCTCTAAGGGTGAGCTGAGTATCGTTCATAATATCGTCAGAAGCTTTATTTTTCCTAATATCCTGAGCTGAAGGGCGGCCTCGCTTTTTCTCAAAGCCCACATATGCAACTGATTTCGTTTAGGAACAAGTGGGAGGGCTAGGATAAGGGGGTAAACTATTGGGGGAGGCATGGGGCTCAATAGGGAGGGTGGAGAAGGTGGAGTGCGCAAAGGGCTATTGAAGACATGTTTGGTTGGAATGGAGGAAAGGTTGACGAAGGAGAGATAGGAGAAGTGGTTGGAAATCGGGATTGGCAGACTGCGAGTTGGGGAGAGGTTATGACTGGGCGGAAGGCCCATCTGAGGAATTCCAAAGGGTTCCCTATCCTGGCGAAAGTTCGCGGAAGAGGAAGGGATTAGCAGTGAAGGTGGGGTTTGATTCAGAGAGGGGAGGGCGACCAGATTTGTAGGGACGATGGGTTTGGCGAGGAGCGACGTTAGGAGGATTGGAAGGGCACTGAGAAGTTAAGTGACCTTGCTTGGAACAGAGGCTGCAAAACGCAGGTTTGTTTTCATATTCGATAGATTGGGAAAAGGAACACACCTTGGAAATGAGGTTGATAGAAGTCGGGAGGACAACATCCAGATTAGCATTAATGTACATGCAAGCCTAGGTCATGCGGGTCCCAGATTTGGTTGGTGGATCAAAGGAAATCAGCTCCCCAATGCTTCTCGCGATGTCGCGGAGGATATCTTCGTGTCAAATCTAGACTAGAAGGCTAGGGTGACGGATCCAAATTGGAGCAACATTGATGTTCTGGTTGATGGGTCAAAATCCACGCCCAATTTTTGGAGGTAAAGACCTCTTTGTACAAAGAACTAGGGTCTACCTGTGAGAATCCATCGAGAGTCTTCAGGGTTGTTTAATCAAATCAAAAATAATCCTCTCGGGAGCACTACCAGCTCCATGGATCCTGTGGGATGCCAAGAGGTGTTGGCCCATTTGCGGATAGACTCCATGTCGGGTCGTGATCCGAGGAATTTACCAATCAAAGAGTTAGAGTTGCGGTCAATCACACTGGACATGATTTCACAGGGGATTTCAAGACTGTCATTGGAGGGGAGAAGTTCGATGCTAGTCTTTATGTTCGGGTGTGGGTTTTGATTGACCATGTCTGCATAGGACCGAATAGGGTCCGTTGATTCTCTCGTCGTTCCTGAGGCTGTTTTTCGCTCTGGAGAACCTCGACCAAGTGTTTCATTGGTTTGCGCCTCTGGCCATATTTCAATCCATGGTAGCAGGTTCTAGTGGTCGTCAGAGAGGTTGGTCTGGAGTCTTCCTCTTGCGCCACACAAATTTCTTACCATTTGCTCCAAGTGAGACAAGGTCCTTCCTCTACACTGCGATTTGGGTCACCCATTTTCGGAACACCCGAGATGGCAATGTGGGCTCCGTCGTTATTCCCGTTAGGAGTGTCTTTGTTTTTGCTGTCCTGACTGGTGTTGACTCTTTCGCTTCCTCCAGATCTGTTTGTGTTAGGGTTGCTATCTCGGTTTGCTGATATTGTTGCTTTGTCTTCATTCACTAATTTTTCCATCTTCGTCGCATATCTCGCTTTGCTAAGTTATCAAAAAACCTTTGGACTATATGGCTAGAAAGGAATATGTATATCCATGCCAATATTAATAAAATAATATTCACTATAATATCAAATATGAATGCAAACAACCAAAATCAATAATGTACATGCATGAAAAATACTTGCAATAAAATTGCTCAAAATATGTATACAAGCTTTATTGTCAATGCTTGCTATGGTGATCACTACATATCGATTTCCCTTACATTGTATGGAGCTTTGTCTCCATAATATAGACATAGAAATGTGACTCTTCAATACTTGTCTATTACACTTCTCACATATCTGGGAGATGCAACCTTTCATATTCTTGACCTTTGGCTTCTCATCTTGCCACTTGTATACTAGACTCTTCACTCTCTTCTTACATGTACTACTTGACTCTATGACACTTGCACACTTCTACATGACTCTTACTCTCCTACATGCACTCCTAATACAAGACACTTGCACATGCTTACATTACATATTTGCACACTTACATACATGACACTTGTGCATATCATACACATAGACACTTAGATAAAGAGGAAATATAGATCACTAAACTAAACTATAGACTCCAACCCTAATCTATTACATATTTACATTTGTACCATTAAGGTACCATGGGGATACATTTGCATGTACCAAATAATGTAATGTTCTCCAACAGACCAATGTCCAATAAGTGAATGTTACACTTTCCAACAACCTCCTTTAATTTAAACTATAAATTAAAGAGTCAAGATATTACTATGTGTCCATCATTAATGGAAGCTCTTCCACTTCAATATGTCGATGCAATTAAATGTAACCTTAAGCACAACTTTATTGAAGATTTTTGTGAGTTGGTTTGTAAAACCACATGCACTCAAATAAGTTGGCCCTCAGAGTGGGACTACCTACCCTTATGAATCCAAGGCTTAATGTGTTTGGTCAACTGGTGTAGAACTTGATCACAACTTAATAATGCTTTTGTTATGGGGCCCTTAGGAGGAATACCCAACTACTCAAGAAACATCCTCAACCATATCAAATGCTTCCTAGCATGAGAAGAATTGCAATACTATGCTTTTATGGAAAATAAAGCAATAGTATCTTACTTCTTAGAAAACTAAAAATAAATATAGAACCAAGATAAAACACAACTAGAAGTGGATTTTGGCTCATTGGATCATTGGCTCAATTTGCATATGAATATACATGTAAATAAAATGGAGCCCCATGTCATGACCCTCCCAAATGGACCTTTTTTATAAAAAAAATAATGTATCATCAAATGATGCTTTAATACTTGTTTTCGTGCAATTGAGCAGCTATGCGATATTAATAGATATTGAAGAGCATGATATTGCTAACAAATTTCCAATGTGTAGGATCAGGTGCACTCGTAAGTGGAAGAAGTTGAGTCATCCATCGAAGACGAGGGTACTTGAGGTTGGGGAAGTGATGATAAGGCAACTCGAAGGTAACAAGGATGGATACCTTCATATAGGCATGCATTTGGTTAAGGGATAATCGTCAATAGCTAACCACCTTGAGCCCTATATTGATAGCCTAGTAGCTATTGTAAGTTCTAGAGGTTGAGACAGTTGACTAGATTGATGGAAAGACTCTCTTTGATATATTGTACATGCATGATTGTCTTTTGCTTCAGCACTATTTGCTTTAATAATCTATGAGCTATGAATGAATAGGTTGTCTTCATAACTCCTTGTATGCCTTGGTAAATAGAATAATAAAAAGGCATCATTTTAAATAAATAGTTGATTTATTTAAATAGTAAAGAGATATCATTTTAAATAAATAGTTGATTTATTTAAATAGTAAAGAAATATCATTTTAAATAAATAGTTAATTTATTTAAATAATGAAGAGATCTCATTTTGAATAAATAATTGATTTATTTTAGAATGTTGAGGACATTCAATTTTAAATAAATGGTTGATTTATTTTATGATAATAAAGAGTTTTCATTGTGAATAAATATGTGATTTATTTCATATTGATTAAGAAAATATTTTAAAAGGAAAAAGAAACTGTTGTTTTATATAAAGAAATAAGAGAATCCCCATTAAGCAAATGACTCCTCTATTTGAAATGATAAACACAATTCATTGAACTCATAAAGGACAGACTTTAACTAGTTGAATTGATGGGAATTTGCTTACTTCAAAATAATAAGACCGCCCTTCTAAGAATGGGATAAACCACCCTTTGGAAATCCGATTGGGCCTGTTGTACGAAGCTCCCTCTAACGTGAAGGGATGGCTTATTTATGGCAAGTGTCTTCGAAAGAGGAAGGAGTGTTCGCCCCTACTGCTTGACAGATGTAGATGGAGAGTTATGGCGGGTAGGTGGGGGACGTAAACCAAGGAGAAGGGATGCAGATGGCAGAAGAGGGCATAAGGGATAGGAAGGATGGTAAGGGAAGATAGGATAGGGCGGAGGAGAGCGCAAAAGAGAGCGTAGAGGAGAGCGCAAAAGAGAGCGTAGAGGAGAGCGCAGAGAAGAGAGAAGGATGTGGACGACAGGTGCTCTCGAGTGCAACCCAAGTAGACTGCCAACAATAAAAATACCAGGTTAGACGTATATTATGCTAGTTTAGACATGTTTAATATTTCATTCGCTAGTTTAGATTATTGTTAAGTTGCGGGTTCTCGCCTGTAGCGTCAACTACTTTAAAATTTGGTAAACCTCCTCCTTAAACGCTTTATGCTAATATTAGTGAGGCAGCCTTTCAACCATCCTCCTGTTAACCGCTATGGAGCCATCGTAAATACGTGGCTATGTTTAGCACCCTTTGTTTGGTTGGCTAGTATGGTAGCACCCTTTGTCTTGTTGGCTAGTATGGTAATATCCTTTGTCTGGCCGACTGGTCATACCAAACTCTGCCTATTATTGTGACTGCTACTCTGTATGATAATCTCTGTTGGTAAGCTTATATATCTCTTAGAATAGGAGGCCCTCAAGGTGAGACATCTGCCTAAGGTAAGACGTCGATGTTCATCAAAGATAAAACCCCCTCTTGATGTTCGTAGCCATGCCCAATAGCAGTGGGTTTTTAACCATGCTTGGTAGCCGCCATTGGGCTATGATGACGATGGGAGGTTCCAACTGCGTAGCGACTGTATTCGATGCTATGGAGAACCTGAGCACCCCACATGTACTCTGGCTTGTTGTGGATAGAATCCGTCTTCGTTGCGCTTGTCATCCTTTACGTCGCAAACCGCCTATGTTGACTTGTCCTCCCTTTGCTAGAGTCGACCATTGGTCAATCACTAAGTAAGAGGGAGTGTAGGTTATGTTTAATTGGACAAAGGAAGGAATCTTTTAAAGTATTTCATTATCTAAAATTATAGATTTTAGGGTAATGAAAAGAATGAATATTTTAATGTATTTCATTATCTAAAATTGTAGATTTTAGGGTAATGAAAGGAAGAAGTCTTTTAATGTATTTCATTATCTAAAATGTATATTTAAGTGTAATGGAAGGAAATAATATTTAATGTTATTTCATTATCTTAAAAAATAGAAATTGGATAATGAATGTGATTATGGTTTGTTTTGTAAATTAAGGTTATGGGATTTTAATTTATGAAATGAAGAAAAAGGTTTATTTGAAGATTAAAGTAAGGTCCGAGGTGTAGACCAATTGATTCATCCAAACCCCATAAGGGGGGCAGAGGTCCAAGGTTCAAATCTCGGGCCTCGCCGGACTGAACGCTTGTCCCTTTCCTGGTGCTTTCAACGACGTAAAAGGTTTTAAATGATTGTGGCATGGTGGTTATAGGGGCGGACTGCACGAAGATCTGTGTGGCGGTTTCTGGGGTGGACAACGCAGAATACTGTGGCGGCCATAAAAAGTTGGACAGCCTGCCCGGATTCGTGGCGGCTACCGATTCCACCATGTAAATTCAAAAAAAAAAGATTAAAGCAGTTGGCTTTAATTGGATAATGAATGTGATTATGGTTTGTTTTGTAAATTAAGGGTATGGGACTTTAATTTATGAAATGAAAAAAAAGTTTATTTGAATATTAAAGTAGTTGGATTTAATTGGATAATGAATGTGATTATGGTTTGTTTTGTAAATTAAGGGTATGGTACTTTAATTTAAGATTAAAGTAGTTGGATTTAATTGGATAATGAATGTGATTATGGTTTGTTTTGTAAATTAAAGGTATGGGACTTTAATTTATGAAATGAAGAAAAAGGTTTATTTGAAGATTAAAGTAGTTGGCTTTAATTGGATAATGAATGTGAATATGGTTTGTTTTGTAAATTAAGGGTATGGGACTTTAATTTATAAAATGAAGAAAAAAATTAATTTGAAGATTAAAGTAGTTGGCTTTAATTGGATAATGAATGTGAATATGGTTTGTTTTATAAATTAAGGGTATGGCTTTTAGAATGCTTGTATGGAAGGAGTACAAAAATAATATTATGACAGGGATAGGACATAGTAAAAAGTAATAGTAAATAGTAAAAGTGTTATTGTCATGGAAAATATATGTTGTAAATAATAAAATCCCTAGAAATCCAACATAGTCAAAAGTACTTTTGGAAGTCTTATGTAATTATAGAAAAATTCCAAAATAAAATTCTCTAGAAACATGTGATATTTTGACTATCTCATTAATTAAAAACTACCAAGGAAAAGTCTAAGAAAGATATCTAAAATATCTTGATAGTATGGAAAGAGTCTAAAAAGGAGATCTCTAGAAAGTGTAGTCATGTGTTTATTGAGAGTTCTCCATGCATGTAATATTTAGCTCCCATGATCCTATAAATAGGGGAGATCTCTTTTATGGAAAGCAAGTTGAGCAAGTATGATCTCAAGGAAATAATAGAGAGTCTAATGTTTGAGTGAGAGCCAACAAACCAAGCTAGCCAAAGAATAGTATCTCTTTGTCCAAGGTGTGGCCAAGATTATTAGAGTGAGGGTGTGGAGAATGGTTGTTGGGAATGTACATAGGATGTGGAGGCTCAATAGGAGGGCCATGTTTGCTCATAAGACAATCCGGTGTGTGTTAGCTTTTAAAGCTCTAATACTTAATATAAATCACCACAAGAAAATAATCACGGGATCTAATATAATTAAGTTACAATATAATGAATCAAATAATAAATCAAAATGTCATATCAAATAGAATATATCATTAGAATATTCACATTACAATGTTGCACATAAAAATACTGAAAATGCTATTGAATAAAGGTCTACTAATGCAAGCATAAATCTTTGCACATTTGATTGATATTACAATGCTTTGTCACAAATATATAATTGTATGTGACTCTTCATATGTTGCACTCTTGACCTTCACTCTTCTTAACAACTCTTCACTTTTCTATTCTAAGGATACATGTGCACACTAACGTATTAGACACTTGAGCATATATACACTCATAACACTTGCACACATATTTACATGACACTTTTGCATCTCCTACACATTGTTACATTACATAAAATATTCACTTTAAAGAGATGTCCAAGGCATGGATTAAAGATCACACCTTTCCCTATCATAATATTATTTTTGTACTCCTTCCATACAAGCATTCTACTATTTATATGTTTATCAACGCCTAAGGCATGGATTAAAGATCACACCTTTCCTCGACGTTCAAGACATGGATTAAAGAGACCTAGAAACAAGTTTCAAGTTGTAGACCAAATAAGAGAAGCCTCCTTAGGAAAAGAAAAATTGGTTTAGAACTCAAGAAAACCCGAAGCTAAGAAACACCCCAAAATAGATCCACTATGGAAACCCCTATCAAGGCCCTTGATTCAAGGGTAGAAATTTTGAGGATTCAACCCTAAAAATGAATTTTAGAGATGCCTTTTACGGTGGACAATCCCAGCCTAATGCTAACATTAATCTTAAATTTTATCATAGACCTCTAATAATGCCTAATATTGACCCCAAAAAAATTAAATCGGGATGTCTAAGAGCAACTAATGGAACCCCAATAGTTAAGCTAAAAATGGGTGACATTCAGGATGGCATAGAAGATCTGGAGAGAAGAGGATTGATTTATCATTTCTTGGGTTTCTACCTAAGCTAATATGCTTTCAAACTGTGGGTTGCAAAACACTGGAAAACAAAAGGTGAGATACAAATCTATGTTTATCGCAACGTTTATTTTCATGTTATTTTTTATAATGATGAAGACAGAGAGAAAATATTTCAATGGGGTCCCTGGTTCTTTGGAAGGGTGAGGACTTTCATGAAGCCTTGGCACACTAAATTTAAAGTCGAAGAAGAAATACCTTCTATAGGACATATGTGGGTTAGAATATTTGGCCTCCCAAATGAATTTTGGAATCCAGTTGTATTCTACAATCAAAAACTTACTTGGAACTTTTATGATGATTGTTGATTGTACACATAAATTTGAACACATTATTTATGCTCTAATTTTTGTCTTAATGGATTTCGACAAACCCCTTCTAGACTTGGGAGCAAGTGGTGGACTATGAGAACATTCCTTTCCGTTGTAGAATTTTCCATGAATATGGTCATTTGGCTAGTGCTTGTCCAAATAAGATTCCAGATCAAAAGAAAGAGGACATGAACTCAACAGGTTTCTAAATGCCTAAGAAGAAGAACACTAAAAAAACTAGTTATGAAGGATCAAGCAATGTTGTCAACTAATATGTTTGGAATTATTTTGAAAATGACCTCCTAAGTTAGGAAGAGGACATAATGGAGACAAAAATCTTAGAAATGTAATTTAAAGATGCAAGGAAGGACTCAGAGACAAACCAACAAATCAAATATTTTCAACCAAAAAATAAGGTAAAAACTATAGACAAGAAGAACAATCTTTTAACTACCCAAACTTCAAATAATTTAGACCCCAAGAAAAAAATTGTTAAACCTTTCAATAATGCTTTAGTTTGGTATATGAATACTTTGGGGTTAGAAGTTGTCCCAGATTCAATTGGGGTAAGACAAGAAATAGGTAAAAAAATGGACACTAACAAAAAGGTAAGTCACAAGACTAATCAACATCATATGGTAAAATAAGGTGAAAATCTTGTAGAGGAAGGTAATATTAATGCCCTTACCAACATCTTTAGCCCCATTATTAATGAATATCATCACTTGGAATATTAGAGGACTCAAATGGAGTCTTTCAAAACAAAATGAAATTAGAAGAATGATTAAGACAAACCAACCACATCTTGTTTTCCTTCAGGAGATGAAGATGTCAATAGAGGAAATGGATTCAATTGTAAGTAAAATTTGGTCGACTGGAAAAGTGGCTTCCCTCAACTCCCATGGGGCTTTTGGCAACATTGCTTGCCTCTAGGATCCAAAAGAGATCGTTATTCACCATATGGTTGGTAGTTGGGGTCTTTTAGCTATGGTTGCACAAAGTAGACAATCTAACCAAATTATGCTTTGCTTGATTGTTTACATTTTGAATAATTTGGAGAAAAAGCAAATACAATGAAAGGATATAACTTATATTATCTCCCATTTCCTTGAATCTTGGGTCTTGATCGAAGGAGACTTCAATACTATCCTCTCTCTGGATAAGAGGATGGGGGAAATAGGAATCTAGACAGGAGCACGAACCTCATGAGTGAATATATTGCAAACATTCACCTTGTGGACATCTAGCTAGATAATGGCCTCATGACTTGGTCTAACAGAAGGCAAGGCTCAACTTGCATCGTGGAGAGATTTGTTGAGGGTGATGTCAAAAGTCACCCATAATTATTTAATTAATGTATGAGTACTAACTAAAATAAAGAACATTAAAAAATATCTCAAATTTGGTGCTTTATGTTATGCCAATTAATAATTTTTGTTAATTGGAAAAAAACACCATGCAAGGTGGCTATGACAAAAGCTAGTTTTTTTAGAGAGCTAGTTTTTTTAGAAACTTGAGTTATTTTTAGCTTTTTTGATTGATAAAGGTTGATTGATCATTATATATATTATAATTGGACTTATTTTATACATAGAATAATCAGAATTTTTTAGAGCACACATTGGATGCACTATTGTGGAGCTTTTTCACAATTTTTTATGTATTTTTTTCAATTCTAGATCTAATTTTCTGGTTTGGACCAACAACATAGTTTGCTAAAATTGGAGCTTTTGGTTGAGAATATTTCATAATTTTGTATTCATAATTGGTTTAGCTTAATCACTAAACATTCATGTACCATTTTTAGGTGATATACATGCTCCATTAATGTTCATTTTGTCTTAGATCATAATTGTTTTATTGTTGTTTTTATTAATCTCTCCACCTCAAGAACTTTCAAGATTGGATAGGTTCTTATTATCTGACAATTTCTTAATCCATGGAAACATTCCTAAGGTGAAAATATTAACAATGTCGGTTCGGATCACTAGCCAGTCATGGTTGAAATATGGAAAACCAACGTCAGTTTCTTGCCCTTTTGATTTTAGATAATGTGGCTTAGAGATAGTTCCTTCAGACCCCGAGTGCAACAATGGTGGTAGGATGGTAAACCAGGGTATGTGACTAAGATGTTCTATTTCACCAAAAGGTTGAAATACATCAAATCCAAAATCAAAATCTAGAATTGAGAGGAGTTTGGAGAAATCTGGAAGAAGAAACAAGAAGTGATTGTTTGGCTTGAAGATTTTAATGAAAAAATATATTTAGATGGCCTCATAGAGAGTAGAAATATAGATGAAATTAGACTCACAGCTTAGTTGGAGGAATGGGAAAAAATATAAGAGCTCTTATGGAAGTAAAAATATAGGATCCAATGGCTCAAGACTACTAAGAAACAATTGGATGGAACAACACTACTAAGGGTGACTAATGTTAAATATGAAGTAATTCAACTCAACATTAATGATTTTCTTAAGGGATTAATTACATTGGAAAACCTATTTAACCCATATGTAAGTTCTAAAAATGTAAGTATTAAAGTAAACCTTGTTCTTATCATCCTATCTAGCTTGTCAAAGGGAAGAATATCTTGATGGAAAAAGAATGTACAAAATAAGATATTCATATGTTTAAGTAGCTATGTGGTTGGTATAATAATGTGATCACTTGGAGATATGAATATCTAAAGGTGCATGATAGAAGTATCATTGAACATACCATTTACCTAGATCCACAAATAAAACTATTTAGGCAAAAATAAATGCTAGTACATCCAAAGATAGAAATTATAGTGAAGAAATAACTCCTCATATTATTGCAAGCTTAAATCATTTTCCAATAAAGCATTCCACTTGGGTCACTAATATATTCCTTCTGAGAAAGAAGAAAATAGGCTTTATGTTTATTTTAGGAACTTGAACAAAACCTCTTTGAAGTACCTCTACCCACTAACATAATTGGATCAAATTCTCTAGAAAGTGGTAAGTTCATTAAATATTGTCACTATTTGATGGATTTTTAAGGTATAGTCAAATTTAGGTGAAATATGATCAACATAAAATTATCTCTACAACTTAATAAGGAATGTTCACCTACCAAAGAATGTAATTTGGGTTATCAAACATAGGTGCAATATTCCATAGGGCAATGGACATCACCTTTGTAGGTTGATTGATGAAGTAATCCTAGTTTACTTAGACAATATGAATGTAATTTTGAAAGAGATATATAAGCATATTGAATATATAGAGGTTTTCAAAAGGTGCATAGAGTTTGGTATATATTTAAGTTCCAAAAAGTCTATCTCTTTTGTATAATAATGAAATATATTAGGCCATGTGGTATCCAAAGACATACTTGACACTAACACTAACTGTATCAAGGATATACAAGAACTAATGCTACCATATTCAGTTAGAGGGATTAGATCCTTCTTAGCGTGATTGAATTTTATCCAAACTCATCATAAATTTTGCATAGTTGGTCAGGCCTACCACTGAGATGTTTAAGAAATATGTTTCTTTCACCTGGGCTGAATAAGTTAAAATACCATTCCAAGATGTCAAGGAAGCTATCACAAAAGCATCAATCCTTATTAACCCTAAATTCTCAAAAGACTTTAGATTATACATGTTTGGCCCTAATGAAAGTATAGCTATAGTATTGACATAGAAGGATGATAAATATGAGGAAAATTCTACATCCTTTGAGTTAGGTATTTTATAACTATAAATAATATTACACTTTCATAGGTAAACAAGTGTTTTTCATAATTAAAGCCTTGTTAAAATTTTAATATTTTCTATCCTAGAGCAAGAGCATTATCTTCATTGTACATCTAGATGTTAGATCCATAGTTGTCCATGGTAAATTGGGAGAAAATTGGGTAGGATGGATAAATAAGATACAAGCAATTGACGTTGGGATTAATCCCACCAAATTGGTGAGAGGAAAAACTCTTTGTAAAAGTCTATTCATGGCATGTTCAAGCAAATAAATAGCATTAGTCCAAGAGATTTATTTAGGAGAATTAGCCTGATGAATGGGTGACGTAAAGCGATACATGTTGATAGGACATGAGCCTAAAGGATTAATGATAAAAAGAAGATAGGTTTAGACAAAATTCCATGACTTGTAGTTGGCTCAATAACACTCTTGTCAACAATGGTTACGATGGAGTATTGCTAAGATGTATCAAAGAGGAAATAATAAAGGGCCTAATGACCAAATATTAGGACCAATGTGGTCATTATTTAGCATAGATAACAACTCATAAAATATTGAGAGTAGGGTATTATTGGCCAACCATATTCATATATTATTTTCAATGGGTTAAAATATGTAAAGCATGTCATTTGTTTATGGATCAAAGAAGAATATCCCTTATACTCCTAGAACCAATAATAAGAATTAAACCTTTCCAAGAATGGGGGTTAAACTTTACTATATGGATGACAGCTATTGCAGTAAAAATAGAAAATTAGAAGGCAATCATCCAACTATTAAAAGATATAATAACTAGATTTGGAGTACCCTTAATATTTTTCATTGTTAATTTCACTCCCTTTATAAGGGTAAAAATACTTCAATTTGTGTTGGAATATGGGTTCCTCCTTAATACCTCCTCAAATTATTACCTATAGGAAAAATGTTTGGTTGAATCTATAACTAAGATTATGATCAAGATCCTAAAGAGGAAGATCACCCAAGTCAAAAAGATATTGACATACCAAATTAAAGAAATCATTGCGGGACGATAAGTTCACTCCAAAATCATAAATTTTCCTTATAAGTTAATATTCAAAGGAGTGTTTCCCGTCAATATAAAACTCTCTTCACTCCAAATGTACCAACATTTAAAACTAGAGGATATTGATATCTCACCCATGCAAGCTCTTCTTAATGTTTTATTACAGATATAAGAGGATATAAATAAATTCTTCTAATGGTTCATGCACCATCAATATATCATCAATAAGTGGTTTGGCAAGCCGACCACAAAATTTTAGTTCAAGGAGGAAGATTTAGTACTGAAATGGGATGAATATAGGATCAAAACAGCCCAACATGGTAAGTTCAACTCCTTCTAGAGTGGCCTATAGCAAACTCCCAATGATTATAGACTAGTTATTATGGAAGGGAGGATGCTTCCTACCTCAGTTAATGGGAAACACCTATGACCCCTATAGGCATAATATGGGGGACCATCTATAAATATTTAAATATCATTTTCCTTTTCCTTTTGTCCCTTTTCTCTTTTCCTATTTTGAATGTAAAAGTCCCTTCTTGTTAAGTAAAAATCTTGAAATAGATACCTAGTCTCCTCCTTATTGTTTCCTTTTCTAATAGGTATTGACATGAGAAGTTGGTAAAAATAAATAGAATTACCAAAAATATTGTAAAAGTTTTCAAGGAAAAATTTTGACGATTCATCGCACATACCAATAATTTGTTAAATTCTAGAAAAAAACATCATCCCAACATCAAAAAAAACTTTAACATAGTTTTTTCCCACAATAATTTTGGTAATTCATTGAGTTTACAACAATTCACCAAGATAAAGTTGATGTGACAAATAGTAAGCTTCAAATCCTCCTAAAGGTTTGATCCATCGAACAAATGATGTGACTCATTGGGTTTTTTAATATCACATTGATGTAGGCCTAAAAAGCCTAGCACCTAGGAGAGAGAAAGAATGAAAATATAACATCACCATGACCAAAGCATGTTTTGTTGATGTAGTAAAAGGCAAAGGTATATGATGACATCAATATGAGTAGGTATTAATTTGTTAACTTCAAAAGGAAATGGATTAAAGGAGGTGATGATGTCATCTCAAAAATCTACCAATCTATCATAAAACTTGTATGCCAAGGAAATTTATTTCATAATAGGTAAATTTATTTCATACACACAGGGCTAGTCCACTGAAAGGATTGTAAATAGACAATAGGAGAGGACTTCTACCTTTCATTTTATGACCTAAAACTTTGAGTACCCCTTGGAAATAAACAATCAAGCACATCAATAAATGACTAGAATTTCTACATGTGAAGAGAATATTAGTATTCTCTTGTTGTAACTTTACCATATCATTCTTCCATGTGCATACACCTTTGATTCATCAGAGTAAACAAACCCTATTCGCTATAAGCCAAACCTTGTTGTCTTGATCCTCTCCTACTCCACTAAAAATAGAAGCCTCAAACAATCCTCTACTCCTCGTTGGACTTATTATCACCATGACAATAATTATAACTAATGTGCTATATCGACACCCCACTCTACTAGTTCACTTCCAATAGAACACCCCCATACTTTCTTGATTTCTAGTTAATTATCACATCAACCATCTTTGATCTAGGTAGATTCATCAAAATACTCTTACATTTTCTCTATTCTCTTCATCATTAAAAACTAGCTCTTTTCCTTCTCATGCTTTAAATTCAAACCCACAAAATTTGCCCTCCCTCTCTAACAAATCGTTGCAACCATTTTAATCTCAAAAATTTCCTAAGTATAATACTTAGTGATTCGATAAATTCCTCATTTAAATGTTAGTAGCTCAATATCTAGTGGTTTTCCAGCCCCTTTTATTGAATTTCTAAACTAGCCAAACAACAAGGGAAGATTCACTGCCAAACCCTATTATTCACCAAAACAAGTTAAAAGAGAAATATTGATCAAAATTCCATCGATTCATCAAAATTTATCTAGATCCCAAATTTGTTGACTTAGAAAAAGTACAAAAAAAACCCTACACTTCCTTCTAAGACAAGTCAAGATGAATTTAGTAGGGTTAAAAACTAGCCCCATTAAAGAAATTATGAAGGTGGAATTAGAAGAAGAGGAATACTCCTATCTTATAATGGAGTCACTTCCCTCATTTTCTCCTAAGCATCCATCTACCTTTAAGAGGGAAAAGACCCCATGATCTTCATAAAGGGTAGGAAAGAGGACTACCATGTCTCCACAACTAAAATAGGCAAATAAAAGTAAAGGAGTGAAGAAGACAATATAGACCCTGACGATGGGGTGGAGAATGGGACTTTGAGGTTAGAGGAGTCTCAAAAAGAAGCCATTTGCTACTATAACATGAATCCCAATTAATCAATGGATAGTCATGTAGTTTTGGAGATCAAAAGTGGAATAATTTTTTGTCTGTTATATTTCTAGTACTATTTACTAACATTAATGTTATCTCGTATCAAGAATAAATTACATAAATACCTCACATTAAATAACAATGAATTACAAAAAATGGAATATATAACAAATATATATCTAATATATTCTATATCACTAGATTACAAGAATTATGTTGATGGAATTCATTATGTGGAGAGAGATTTCCAATATATAATTTACATTGCTCTCCTCAAACATCCAGGAGATGCATCCTTTCATATTCCTCTTATAAATACAAAACTCTCGTATTTCTATATATCAATATGACTCTTCATTTTCTCTCTTGACACCTTGCACTTTCTCTCATATTGACACAAATATTACCATACTAATATTTATAAGGTCACCAAATAATGTAATATTTCTAATAGTATTGTGGGTATGGGAGTGCCCAAAATTGATATACACCTATCCAATCATATATTGTAGGAGTTACCATTCCATGTCGATGTAATAAAATGTTTCTCCACTTTGATAATCTCATAGGCCATCTAAAATATGATATAAATAGATAATGATTCCATTGTTTGGATATTGTGCTCCCAAAAAGTGCAAGCCACATTTTTTGATGAAAAAGATAAGAGCATTTGGGAGAGATTTTTGATGACTCGAATGAACAAATTAAATGATACCAAGTGGTTCAATGAGGATGCATAAAGTATATTGTCTACCATTACCTTTATAGTAATAGGGTATCAAACTAAATCATCATAAAAGAACACTTAGACATGATGCATGAAATTATAGAGGTAAAAAGTTACCTTCAAGTCCTAAACTATGCAACACTCATCTTGAAATCCATATGCAAGTAGTTGGAGTGCTTCGAGTATTCTAGGATTTTTACATATTCTTCATGTCATTTAGTTGATACTATAGTAGATAAGGGGCTACTTTAGGCACCTCCAACTAAACAAGAAAGACACAATAGATCAATCCTTAAATCTATCAATTTTTGAAGCAACAAAGGTTCCTTGAATCTACCAAAGAAGGCTTTGCTAAAACTTCAACATTGATATATATAAGCCAATTTTAGAGAGGCTCAGGAGTAGTCTTCCAAGGTTATCCTTAGCATGCAAAGCATTGGTGTAAAAAAAATATGAGAAAATAGGAGATTTTTACCTAGGCTCCTAATCGAGTTGTGTTCGACTCCACTAGTTTTCTAAGAATTTTTTTTAGCCACCCTCATGTGTACCTGGTTATATTTGTATCCTTAACATGATTAGGCAATAGATATAATCAATGAAATTTTTGGCAAGGGTTATAAAAGGACTAGTCTATTTGATCATAAGTGGAGCTATTTGGTAGCCACCCCATTAGCAAAGGGTGTGTGGAAGAGATAGATTAGTAGCAAGGAGAAATTGGAGGGCCTATGATCTCAAAACCTGATTCATACAGATGCTCCTTGGAAAAATATACAAACCATCTATTTTAATTAAAACTAGTTTGATATTTAAAATAATAATGTCTGCAAGGAGCAAGCATCTAAGAGGACAAGGTAATAATTTTGAGGTAGAATACCTTCCATTGGTTCTACAAGGAAATTTTGGAAATATAAGGAAGGGGATCTACACAGATTTTGATCCAAAAATTGACATCCATTATCAAACCATAAATATGCCAACTGAGATTAGGTATAATTGGAGCTCGAAAAATATGTCAATGTATAATCATATGAAGTACAAAACTAAAGACCCCAAATTCAAGAATAGAATAAAACAAATGAAGGGGTATTTTAATGAGTTTTTCTCCAATATTTGGGATGACCAACACCATCATGAGTTGTTCTCAAATTAAAACATGTTTCTCCTCTCCATAGTATTGGAAAGTCCAAAGACCATCGTAGTAGTTGGTTTATTTGCACAAACCACCACATAAGAGGCCTATTAAAGGGGATAAATAGAGGAAATAGGGAACTTGCACCCTACCCAAAAAAAAAAAGGCAAGAAATCAAGGTAAAATGTTCCAAGGCCCTATCAAGCATAAGTGTAGGACCAATAATCAACACTAAAGGTAGCTTAGAAGTAACTATCTAAAAAGGTTCCCTCAAGACCATAATCTTCTCTAGTGGTGATAAAGTGGCACATGTATAATTTACCACTTTTAATTCTCATAAGGTGATTATAACCATTTTTGCCATCGTATCTTCTTATTTTCCATCTTCTTTTATCTCTTTTTCACAAGAAATCTCTTCTTAGATTCCCCCTTCTTCCACTTTCCCTTATTTTAATGCACATCCATATCCATTTTATATAGGTGCAGCCACCCTCTTGACAACCACTCTCATCTCACCATTGATCAGTGTACCTTCCACCACCATCACATCCATCTCCACCTCACCTATTACCACTTAGGCCATGTGGTCAACTCACACTTCACCCACCACCACCATGCCATCTAGTTCAACATTTAGGAAGGGAAAGAGTATTTAAATTCTTAAATCCTCTTCATAAGGACCAAAACAAGTATCTTTGAATGCTATAGCAACTACAAAAATCACCAAAATTCATGAACTAGTGTTGGAGACCCCTAAGACAACATAGGCATCCAAGGTTCAAGGAAACCTCAACATGTATAGGTTCCTATAGGCACCCAAACTAAACTATATCTAGTACAACACACAAAATAGGAATTGTAGAAGAGCAAGTTGATCTAACCCATACCATGACTTGTCTACCATTGTAAACAATCATCTCAATCATGTAGGCAAACATGGATACTATGGGTGAATACCTACTTAAGGATGAATGAGCCCTTGGCTAATAAGTAGGTGACTTTGTCATGATGAAATGGATGTCTACCATTTGGACATAGGTAGAAAATAGGGGCAAGAGAATATTGTTTGTAGAGGCTTTCCCATCAATCCAAAATTCCCTACTATTATGTCTTTAGACCATGTGGCCAAATAATATAGCCTTGACCTACAAAAAGCAATCCACATTGGCCTTGTGAAATTCTCTTAGCAGACTAATCTAGTCATGTGTTACAACTACTTGAGGCTATCCAACAAGAACCAAACATATTCCAAGCAAAATAAGGAACTCACCATGGTACTAGATGGAAATAAAACAAATACATGTCAAGGAGAGGAGGAGAACAAAATATTGAAAGAAGAGTTAGAAACCCTAAAGAAATAAAGGGATGATTTGAAGTAGCAAGTTGATCGATGGAAACAAGAACAATAGAAGTGAAATTTGGAGAAGGATAAATCCCTAAAACATAGGACAATTAGATTTTCCAATTGCAATAGCTATAAAAGAGCCTAAGAACATAGATCGAGTCCACTAAATCCAAGGTCATAGCAATAGTATCATCAATAGAATTTAGGATAAAATCTTAGAAGAAGTTAAGCATGCCAAACTCTATTTGAAACACATCCTGGCATGTGATAGACTACTATTGAAGGCCCAATCCACCATAAATAATATGGAGTTTGAATTAGGGTCTAAGACAAACCATGTGCAAATCATGAACACATTGATAAAGCCACTAGCCAATAGCTACAACAGTTAGTATTTTTGATAAAGTAGACCATCTAGGTGGAGCTCATGAACGTACCACTATATCAACAAATTTTTACTACCTACAAAGCTTCCTATGATTACTTAAAATTAGCTATAGAGAAGCTAAAGAATTATATTGCCTAATTGATCTAAGGGGACTTCCCAACCCCCTATCAAACTAAGGAATATCATGTCCAAAGAGGAATATGCTAAACTAATAAAATATCAAAATAAGGTAGTTTCTTAGGCATACAAAGTTTCTCCCACTCATGTGGATACTAATGCCCTTAGCATCACTTCTTACCTTGATATTTTGTTGGAATGGGTGAAAGTTATCCCTAAGACTTAGGAGGAGCTACTATAGGAGTAATTTGATGATTTGATAGCAACGATGATCAATCTAGAGAACATTAATATCCCCTTAAATGTATAATGGAGTGCCTTATAGATCCTACTATCCAATTAAGCACATATGTATAATATTGTGGCATCTATGAGTTTTGATGACTTTATATCCCAACAAATAATTAAAATTTCCAACTAGGCTTGGCATCCTTCCAAGTCACCAAAAATGTAGTACAAGGAACTACCTTGAACCAATGGCAAGCAACTTGATAGAAGAATCTAGGCATGGTTAATGAGGAACCTTGAGCAAGATGAGAGGAGTCGGAAATTTTGTGAACCACTACTGATTTTGCAACATCTAAGCAGTGATGCAATAGGAGGAACCAAGAATGATCAAGTCAAAAAATGTATGATATGTCAAACTTGTGATTTGTTGAACTTGCAATTTATCGGAATCACAACTAGTAAGGAGGATTAATGGTCTAAGTCTTTTCTTATAAAATGTATTAATGAATAATTTTTACTTAGAGTTAGAAGGAAAAAATCCTTGCTAGCAAAAAGAGACTAAAGATCGATATAAACATCTTTTGAATATTTTAAGAAATATCAAAGTTATGCTCTCTAGTTATAATCTTTTATTTCATTCATGAAAAATTATGCTTATTCATTTTGTAAGATTATGTCTCTATGAGTTGAACCTCTCTATGTATGAATTTTTTGGTGGTGATTCCTTTATAGTTTACCTATTAGTCCTCTTTTTCATTGAATGCATGTTTTGGATGAAACTAGATTGTTGTTATTTAGGCTTCTTTAAATGGCACAATTGGTCACACACCAGCCTCATTACAGTCTCCAACCATATTTTCATTTTCTTGTGTTTTATTTAATCTCTTGTGCCTTCACTTGGTTGTATTTTAGAGTAGTGATATTAGCATAGGTAAGTGGGGAGTTGACCCAAATCCTAAGGTTAAGGGGATTAAAACCCCCCTTTTCCAAGGTGTTGAATGTGGTCTTATAGGTATGATCTTAGATCAATCAGCCCTATGGATCAATAATAATGCAACATGGGATGTCATTTTTTGAGTACTACACAATTTAAAATAGAGAAGAAACATGTTTCTATAGATGATGGTCTGATATCTCTACTAAATTAATAAAATGAAATAAGACATGAACATGTTTTAGTGTTTCAAGATTCCTTTGTTACTTTGAAAATTGGCATGTAAAATTTAAATAAATATTTACATTTCAAACTATCATATATGAAAATCATATTTTCCTTTATTTGTATTTAGGATTACATCATTACCTTACACCATTTATTGATTATGATTATGGTTCCTTAAAATAAGGGCCTTCATTTTGTAGAAGTGTACTACAATATTTATCTTAATCTTGAATATACAATATGAGATATTCTAGTGCATATGTTGTGTTATGATGATAACATTCTACTACTAATAATTTGTTTATATATCTATGGCTCTAAGTAAGAAGAACATGAAAAAAAACATACATAATGAATGCTATATAATATAATCCCCATGGCTTATCAACATAGATTAATTTTGTCTTAATTATGTTTTAGATGTTAACACATAAATTTGCAATGTTCTAACATGCATTTATAAAATAATTTTCATAAATAATATTAAAATATTGTTTACACCAGTGGTTTGTGTTAAACCATGGTCATGCTATGCATTGTTGTTTCATTTTAAAAATTATTAAGATATGAGATTTTTTCTAGTATTGGGTCAGGTGTCTATCAACCTTGAAATGACCCCCAAGCTTGCAAAGGACATTATAGCATACAAAGTCTCCAAACTTTGCATTTTAGATACACATGACTAATTTTTTGTTGAATTTGTTCTTCTGGTTGTTATTAATGTATTGCATATATTTTTTATTTGTGTAATAATGATGATTTTCATTAAAAATGGTAGGTGTAATTAAAATAACGATGATTTTTATTAATTGTTTTTTAATGTATCAAGTATTATGATGAAAACAATGGTCGTGTTGAACAGGAGGTCTAGGTCTACGATTTGAATCTCTGCGATGCAAAGGGGACACAAAGATTGTGTGTTAAATTTCCTATTGATAAGCTAGCTACCGATTTTACGAGGGGTCATGGTTGGGAGGAGACTGCACAATCCTGTGCATTGGCCATAGGGGTTTCACACACTAACCTAAAATTTTTTAGTCTCATGGGGGACAACGCAACTATTCGGGCTTTGGCTCTTCTTCAGGAGATCCAAGGTTCAAATTGTAGTGTAGGAGTGTATGGGGATGGGTGTGTGGTGGTTGTGTTTTAAATTCCTTATTGATAAGTATAGCTCTCAATTTTATAGGGGTTATGGTTGAAAGAAAATTTCTCAACTCTATATATTGGTTGTAATGATTTCTCACACTAATCAAATAAAAAATATATATTTATATTAAATTACTAACAAATTTAATATATGTATAAAATTAACATGAAATGGACGTCTTAATCAATACAATGTAAGGATAAGGCTCATATTGTTGTTATTCTGATAATAATTTAAATTTTAAAAGATTTATTGAAATTATGGACAATACTTGAACAAAAAAACCATATTGAGTGGGTGTATTTTCATTACAATCCTTGACTCCTTAAAAATATATATATATATATATATATATATATTGGGTTATATAAGAGAGTTGGTCATAATCACATTATTTTTAGTAATTGTCAAGTGCGGGGTTCAAACCACACAGACTGCTTTTACCAAACTTATTCTACTTTGTTATTGTTGACCTAGCTTAAAGGGGCTCGGGACTCACTCAAGATTTATACTATTATTATACAAGGCTCATATTGTTAACCTAATAATAATTTAAATTTTAAAATATTTGTTGAAATTATGGACAATCCTTGAACGAAACAACCGTATTTTCATTACAATCCTCAACTCCTTAAAAACAAAATAAAATGTGTAATATATATATATATATATATATATATATATATTCTTTTGAAGTTTAAGTGGCTATGATTGGGGTTATATTAAGGGGGATATAATAAGGTTTTTTTTGTGATAAAAGGTCATTTTAATTATAAAAATAAAAGACTTTTACAATAAAAAAAAAAGAGTGTAGGTGGAGAAAAAATCACACCTTGGATAACACTAACTTATCGTTATAGTGAATAAAGAAAAACAAACTGCACAAAATGGGTACCACGGTCATCAACACCAAACTAGAAATAGTCTACAGCCAAAAAGGCCTTAAGGAAGGGAGCCTTTGGCAGACAGAGCCTTATCCATTGAAGTGGGTGGTTCCCCCCACCCATCAAAGTGCTCCTCACCCTATCCTGAAGCATGAGTAATGGGAGAAGAAGGACAAGATCAACCAAAAATATGCCCGTGGCTGCACGAGGCCTCCCATCCATCATTAGGCATAGGCACAAATTATTGTGTGAACACAGACACAAAATGCTGAGAGATATATGAATCCGGCTATTGCAGTGTGCCCCTACAGTCACAGGATCTGCTTTGAGGAGGCTGACGTCATGCATGATCTGGAAATCAGTGCAAATGGGATCGAGTTGGGTGAGGAGGCAAACGATCAGGGGCCTCCCTACTGATGACACATGGTTTGTCGCTCCAATATTTTATAAAAGCCTACAAATGGTCCAACTACATAGCCACCTTTTTAGCCTAGTCACAGATATGAAACCATACATCATGAAAAACTTTGGGTTTGTTAGCAAACAAAAAATCTTGAGATGGATCAACTTGCTTGAAAATAAAATTGTTTCTAGATTTCCAAATGTGAAACAGAAGGCTGACTCTAAATATTTTTCACACCTCCCTCAATGGGAAAGAAAATTGAATGGGATCACCCAAAAGGACATGATGCCATGAAAGTTGCAAGGGCATAAATGGAGCAAAGAAAGAACCCATCCAACTCCAAGCGAGACTGGCACGTCTACAGGCCCAAAAAATATGCATACAAGACTTTGGTTCTTGATAAAATGGGCATCGAGGCTCAGGCACCCCATACAAGAAAGTTTGTTGCCAAGGGATAAAACCTGACATAGTAAGCTCTAGGAAAAAAAAGCTTTCTTTGGCTCCAGATAAGATGTCCAAGCTGAGTGAAATCTGGTTTTCCACCTAGAGGGTGTTGAGATAAGGTCCCATTTGACATTGAGCTAGGGCACCATGGGGGCAGTTGGCGTAAGCCACTCATAACCCTGACTGGCCTTGTAGTTGAGCAAGGAAGTGCTCTTATACCAGGCCCAATATTTCCACTAGGGTTTTTGGGATCTGACACCTAATTTCTACCATAAGGAGAAGGGTGTATGGTCAAGAACAACATCATATGTAGCCTTGTCAGCGCTAGTCAAATGAAACATTCTTTTAAAATCATTCCAAGGAATCCAATCTATGTTTTCTCTAAAGTAGAAATTTGCAATGGTGGTAATGCCCCGCTTAAAAAATTTATGGGCATGGACCCAGGGAACTTGAGCCAACGGCTTACCCTGAAGCTTGAAGGCAGGGGACCACCAAACATTGAGAATATTGATGGAGAGGCCTTTATGTGAATGGAACCCCTTCCAAACAATCCAAGGGTTTAATTGTTGCCAAGCCTTCCATATGCTTTTGATGATAAAGGAGCCATGGATTTTAATGAAAACTAGGCCAACACCAAAGAGGGAAAATCCATTCCTACCCAAGCTCGACGATTGAGGGTAAGCCTAGCCGAGATCCAATGTCTGAGGACTTTCCATGCTTCATGTCCTTTGGGAGCCTGCACAATCCACTCAGCACATAGGGCTAACCCTTGACGCTTACAGTCCAACAAACCCATACTCCCTGCTTGTTGTGGAAGACAACAAGTATCCCAAGCCACTCTATGAAAGCCCTTCCTCTCAGGCCCACTAGACGACAACAAATCCTGCAATAATTTTTTAAGTCGTTTGTAACAAACCTGGGAAGGGACCCAATAATATGAATAATAAACATGCGTGGAAGCCAACACTTTTGAGAAAATTTGGAATTTGCTAGCAAGGGACAGCTTCTTAGCATTTCAATATTCCAACTTTCTTTCCACCTTGTTGATGGCATAAGACCATAATTGGTACGGAGAGCCTTGAAAGGCAAAAGGAATGCCCAAGAATTTGAATATTTCTCCAAGCTGAGTCTAACTCCACTGCACATGCTTAAGCCATTGGGGAAGAGGCTACAAAGATTGTCTGTAACAGGAGGTTTTCCTCCATTGAATATTAGACCTGGAGGCTTTGCAAAAAATATCAAGACAAGACAAAGCTTCAAAAAAGGATTGCTCATCCTCGTTCAAAGTGAGGAAGGAATCATCAGCAAGGTGGTCGTTAATGAGTTGACCAACATTCCCAGGAAGTAAAATACCCCGAAGTAGCCTAAGAGAGGTACGGTTGACCAAAATATAACCAAAGGCTTCTGCTACTAAAATAAATAGTGAGGGGACCAAAGGACATCCATGTCTTACTGACCTATGCAAACCAATAGCGTCTGTTTTAAAATTGTTGAGAGAAAGCAAAGCTGACGCATCTTGAAAAAGTATTTTAACAGCAAAAATAAATTGAGGACCAAATCCAAGAGCTTCTAGCATAGAAAGAATGAAAACCCACTCAATTCGATCATAAGCCTTTTCAAAGTCAAGCTTGAGGAAGAGGGCCTGTTGAGTGGACCTACGAGCCCACTTCATCCCTTCCCAAACGGCGAGAACGTTGTCCAAAATATAACGATTCTGAATCAAGCAATTTTCCTCAACCCTCACAATAGAGGGAAGTAAGGGCCTAATCTGCAAATCAAGCGCTTTGAAAATGATCTTGTAGCTGACATTATGCAAAGTTATTGGCCTCCAATTTGTGATGATTTTTGTATCCCCTGACTTTGGAATAAATTTGATATTACCCTTATTGATAATAGCAACCTGAGGAGCCAGTATGCAGGGCTTCCAAATACATATGCAAGTCAGGACCAACAAACTCCCAACAAGTTTTGTAAAATTCGTAGGGGAAGCCATCAAGCCCTAAGGCCTGTTGGAGCCAAATTTGACTCAACTTTGAAACCCCCAAATTTAAATTTTTGGTTTCAATCAAAGTATCCATAATGTTGGTCGCTTCTTCAAATTAGTGTGAGTATCTAAGTTTTTCATTGAATTGGTTTGATGAGTTTCAATCTTGGTCATTGATTAGGTAGACACCCTTTTTAATAATTGCTTAATTGTCTTAATAAGGGTTATGGCAAGCAAGTTTTATTAATAATTGACCCTCATAAGTAAAGCCTCCCTAAGGTCTAAATCCAATGTTAAAACATAAATACCTAAAACCTGAAAGTATATCACTAAGGATTAAATAAATCATGATACCCTAAGGTCCAAATAGCTTTATACTTTAAAAGAGGGTCAATTAAATCATCGTGGTCTAAAAACTGAAATTCAAAAGCACTAGCCTAAGGTTAAAATCAAAGTTTAATTGAAACTAAAGCTATGCGCCCCCTTTGCTAAAAAATGAGCAACATTATTAAAATCAACGACCGCGCCTTTACCGCTCCAAATCGAACGGTAGCTCTTTAAGCAACCTGCCATCATATAAGTGAAAAAAATTATAAAGTTACAACCTTAGGTCAAAAATGATTAAAAACCATGTGACTTGGCCGATCTGGATGGATGCGCTCAATCCAAGCCAAATCCAACGGCTGCACAATTTCCAATGAGTCAAAAATTTAAAAATAAGTCGTAACAGGTCAAAACTGCCAATTAAAAATTGAGCAACTTTGACAGATCAGACAACAGCGCTCAATCGAATTTAAAATCAATGGTCGCACTTGTTTTAAATGAATCACGAATTAAAATTAACATTAAAGTTTCGTGCCCACTTTGGAATAACTATCGAGCAAGTTGGTCGGATCGAACGACAGCGCTCGATCGAGATTCAATCCGACGACGGCGCTCCCATAAAAGATGATTTTAAAAGGTAAAAGTCCCCATATGATTAATTAAAATATTAAGCATGAATTAATGAGGGTCTAAACACATTGGATAATCATCCCCCTTTCGGCTTAATTATGATTAAAACCATGCGTCCTTTGGTAACTAACTTGCAGGTTGATTAAAATCTACGGCTACGCCAATAGCCATCTAAGATCCAACAGCCGCGTCAAAAATCATGGATGATAATATATCGGATGAGGACAAAGATAAAGGTAAAGTTAATCAAGTAATTAACAAGGGTCTAACACGTGGATAATCAACCCCTTTTTTTGGCTTAAATCGGGATTAATCAAGGCTAATGATATGTCCTTTGTGACTAATAAATAGGCAGTTTTCAGAAGATCTAACGACAGCACTGGATCCCGCTCGGAGATCAACGATGGCAAAAGAGTCAAGGTAAAACAAAGGATTAAATAACATGAAAATCTGACGGCCGCGCTCATCTCCATTCAAGATCCAATGATGGTGCATCAGTAAAAATGATCAAGGTTTAATCTAAAGGTTTTCTTTTGATTAATTAAATGCTTTATAACTTGTCCCTCCTATCTTACGTTAAACCCGACATATAATCGAGATGATCCAACGACAACGCTCTCATTGTGATATGATCTAAGGATGATCGCTCAGAAAGGTAAAGGTATTATATAAATGCTTAGGCTTAATACATCGAGGTTAAGATGGTAATCATTAAGTTAACTTCGGTTAACTACAATTAATAAACGATTAATACACCATAGTATCAAAGGACCAAATAATTAAGGTACATGTAGACTAATGATTGCACGGGTTCCATGATATCAACGGTTACATTGACTTTACTAAGGAAATCTGATGATAGCACGTAAATCAAAAGAGTGAGTGATGAATCAACTATCGAGATCGAATGGTAGCACTTCATTGAGATAAAAGAGATCCAACGGTCACGCATGAGTCAGAGTAAAGGTAAAGAAAATACAAAGGGTTTAACAAACAAGCATCTTCAATGGATCTAACGAATGTGCTCACCTACACTCAGATCCAACGGTAGCGCACGATCCAAAGGTAAACCGAAGGTAAGTTTAAAATAGACGTCTGATTAATTAAATATTTAAATATTCTTAACAAGGGCATTAACACATTATTAATCGCCATCTTCATCTTGATTAATCAAATGAAAAGAGTTCAAGGCATGCATCTTTCGGCTATCTAACCTATAGGTTATAAAATATTTAAGAAAGTGATACAATAAAGGCTAGTCAAGCGACTAAACGTGGTCAAATCTCTAACCCTATAGATACGAAGATATCAATAAAAATAAAATCACCATTGACTAACATCTTCAAATTTTTAGAAACCAACACTCTTGTAGGTTTAAGAATACCAAAAACAACCATGATGGAACCTGTGAAGATCGCGAACCAGCAAAATCAGAAAAATCACCCGTAAGAAAGATTCAATAGACCAAGCTTCTAGAGAAGGATGATCACTTCACAGAAATACCTTCAACATATATCAAGGTAGAAATCAAAGAAGTGACTCATTCACAACAAGGTACACTGAAAGACATTACAAAAATCAATAGCCAAGACAGAGTCAAAATAGTACGCATAGAAGCTATGAATCCAAAAGAATACTAATGGAAGGAAAGATTCGAAGAAATCAAAGAAAATCCCGTGTACAATACCTTGGTAAGGACAAAGTAAACCAAATAAAATATAAATCCTAACGCTCAAGCATGCCACCAGATCATGTATTATCTCACTAGAATAATGGTGTACCACAAGATAAGACTACAAAGCATAGTCACAGGCTTATAAATAAGAGACAATAATAAAGAGTTAAAGCATCAGCAAAAGAAAACAATGGAGCATAAAGGATTCAAATACTATCATTTTTTGTTCTGCAAATACTTAAGGCGAAGGAAGTACGTGAAGAAAAAAGCATGATTTCAATTTTTAGAAAGTCATTCAATCCACGCTTCGACGGAATATAGTTACTAGGGGAGCACTTCAACGGAGTATAGTTATGGAAGTAATTATAGATGCTTCCAAATCCTATTGTCCATTCCCACCTTCTTCCTACTTACCACTACCCTCCTCCTCCTGGGCATTCCTCCTTGACCATCCTGACATTTTTCCTAGTATGTCATCCTCGCCCACTACCGCCTCTTACCATTTACCCCCCATCATTCCATCCATCAGACCCTCACCATCCTTACTTCTTCACTCTATCGCATGATCAGTGCGATCCCATTCGGCTGCCACTAGCATGTCACCCCTTGTCTTCACCGTGACATCGAGTCTCCCCCCGTTCTTCATTTGAAATTCATAATAACAGCCTAGTCGAGCCTTAACAATAAATCATAGTGACTAGGACAAGCAGAACAAAAAGAAAAAATATAATGATGAATCCTTAGTTTCTAAGGCCAACTGAGAAATCAAAACGGCCAAATTGATTAGTAGAAGAGCTCCCTTCATTCCAAGAATAGACCATGATAGTAATTTTAGAGCCACGCTAGCTGGACAACATACAGAACGAATTCAGTCAGATGCTGACAAGTGGAGGGCTAGGAATCAACAAGAAATAATAGAATCAAGAACCAAAGGCTTTAAGAAGAGGCAGTTGTGGACATATTCTGCATCAAGCAATTAGAGAATAGCATTTTTGCTAAGAGGTATACTTGAGTGCCCCGTTAGTTGTGTTGTTGTATCCCCTTCTGTGTCTATTTTCCTTCTCATTCTTATTCTTCCCTTTGTTGTGCAAGATTGTAATAGGAAAGTGCTCAAGAAGCTGAGATTATTTCCTATCCTATTGAGCTTGAGATTCAAAGATTCTATTGTTACCATATTGGAACAAGTAGAGTAGGAGAGACCTGTTACATTATTTGAACGAGATATTTTCATTGTATTGATATATTTTTCTTGAAAATAGAGTCAAAAGGCATCCTGCCCACTCCGTATGTAAAAATTATTGAAATCAATACAATTCTGAGTTTCACTTTTATTATATATTTGTCTCAGTATTGTGTGTCACTATATAATGGGTTACATTATTTGAATGCATTATATACGTTTCTCTCATTGGTTAACTCCTGGTTTTATTACGATATTCAAATGAAGCTTTGAACGCCAATTTTCTTTTCCCCGTTCTCTCTCTTCATAATTAAAAATTGTTGTTAAATTGCTATAACAGCCCAATGAATCTAGGCACCGGTCTACATAAGGCATAACAGTTGGTTGTTTTCATTCTTGGTCATTTTAAAAAGAACACTTATAGCTTAATATAAATTTGGAGCGTGTAATTAGAAGTTTAATCAAAGAATTACCACTGGGGTTTCCTTACCCATTCTGTAGCCTTCTTTAGCAATATTCGTATTTAGAAAAATATGAGGTAGGTCGACCAGAGCCTGTAATAGCTCATTGGTTTCAAACAAATTCTTGTAGCATGACAATCAAAATCCTATGGATGCAAGAATCGGTTCCAACAGTTTTTTGGCGTTGTTGCCGGGGAGGACTTGATAGAAAGATTTAATGACCTTCTTAAAAGTTTTTCTTCGAACAAAATTATCTTTAAATCAACGGGTGGCCAGTTAGAATAGAGAATGTTTGTCTTAATTTTTACATTTTCTACGTTCTTTATTACTCGTGTTTTTCAATCTTATTTTCTTTACGTTTCTTGATCTTCTTGAATTTTCTTTTTCTTGATCTTCTTGAAATTTTGGTTTCTTGATTTTCTTGATTTATCCCAAGAACCGACTCCTATGAGGATGAGTGATAATATCAAGCATTCTTGATAAAAGCATACATTTTTCTTTCTGCACCCCAGTGCTGGCGACTCTGTTGGACAAACCTAGAAGAAAAATATAAAAAATGAGAGAACAAAACATGTTGGCTAACACCAGGAGAAGTGGTAAGGAGTTGTTTCCAGAACTCAAGAATCCAAAGGTATTTATACATACCCAAAAAACTCCACTTTTTAAGAGAACTGTTTATAGTAGTAGATTAAATTCTAGCAGTAAAAGGTATGTAAAGAAAATTTAGAATACTATTACTATTGATATTACTGTAGATGAACGTTTAAAATCAGTAGTAGAAGATATATGTGATTATTATCATAATAATAATTCAAAGGTAGACAATCCATCACTTTACGTTCAAGCTACCCAGACCCATACCACCGTAGGTACTACAACTGTGAAATTAAATTCTACAGTAGCAATGGCTCAGGTTAATGTTCATTTATGGAGAACTAACAGATATAGGCCTTTTGCGTTACCAGTAAATTTAAATGTCTTACCTAGTAAAGCTCACAAATACCTCCCTAAGTTTTTAGGAAACAGTGAGTAACTAGAGAGGATCATAACAAAAGTTTCTTATATGCAATGGACAGTCTGGAAGTTGAACATGAAGTTGTAGTATTAAGACTGTTTTTACAGACTTTAGAAAAAGATGCCAGAGAATGGTTTAATTCCCTTCCTAATAATGATATCCTAGACTTCACCAAAATGGAAGAGGTGTTCCTAAAGAAGTATGGTGAAAATAAAAATGAACAATCATTGTTAACTGAGCTAGCCACTATGAAGAAGAAAGAAAATGAGGTTTTTAGTGATTTTAACAGAGGATTTTCAAAAACAAGAAACAAAATCCTTGCCAACCTCAGGCCTAGTGATATTCATTCTATTTATTTTTATAAGAATGCTTTTCATGGATATTTTAACTATGAATTAAGGTAAGAACAAGCCACTACCATAGATGGTTGTATGGAAAAAGTAATGGATATAGAAATAAATATGCTTGATAGTGGTAAGATGAAGCCTTATTCTTTAGAGGTTAACATGCCTGAGAGAAAACCTAAGAGAGTGGCTTTTGATATACAAAGAAGAACTGAAATTGATCCTATGGAGAAGTTGACTAGTCAGATGACAAAAATGTTCAACAACATGAGTAACAGGCTAGCAAGAATTGAAAGAAATGAAAATAACAGAGAATCTTCACAGACAGAGCGACCACATATTGACAACCATCCCCCCTTTAAGAAAAATTACAATAAGAATTGGGGAAACAACAATGGTTTTGAAGAAGGGAATAGGAATAGGGTTAATGGGAATAATAACTGGAAAAATAGAGATTTCGACAGGGATGAAAACAATGTCCCTAATCCAATGCCATATACCAATGTAGTTGAAGGTTTTCCTTATTTTTGCTCTACTTGTGATGCATCCCATAACCCTTATGCATGTGGAATACACCTAAGTGATCAGCGTAATGTATATATACATGCAAAATCAGAAGAGGATATAAGAATCAATGTGTGTTGATATGTTGAATATGAATCCAAAGAAAGGTTGTTTGAAGAAGACATGGATAAATATGCTTCAAATCATCATCCTAAGATATTAGTAATCGAAGGAACTAAAATCTTGCAAAAATCACATGAGTCAAGATATGATAAGATGAAGCAAGGGAAATTGATCCCCACTGCTCAAGAGGTTGAAGAATTAGAGGCAACCCATTTTTTAAATTTAAGAAATAGAATAGTCCTTGAAAGAACAGAGAAATTATCTACAAATGAACCAAGAAGATAAACTTTCACCGATAAAAATATCAGTAAAGAGAAAATTGATAAGAACCTTAACAAAATTACTCCTAAAGTAATAGAACCAATGGAAGAAATTCCCAAAGAAGAAAGTAATAAACCATTAGATATAAAGAAGATAGAATTTTATGTTGGGTCAGAACTCAGTAAGCAAAAGGTTAATATCACATTTTGTGAACTTATGAAAGTTCAAACATACAGAGAACAAGTATGCAGAGCTTTTGGATTAGTAGAGCAGAAAGAAGACCCTACTTGTCATGTTGCTAGACAAAATCAACATGATACAAGATCACCATCTTCTATCAAACCCTTCTATATGTCATTAAGATATAATTTAGATGAAGGGGAAATATATGTGATTCACAATTGCATGCTCGATAGTGGAGCTTCACATAATATCATGCCTAAGCTAATAGCTGACCAAATGGGATTAATTTGTACTAGAGATTCTTCTCCTATTTCTATAATGGATAGTAGACAAATTCCCTGTGTAGGGGTGATAACTGGATTATTAGTTTACCTAGACCAACACCCCAAAAAAAGCATTGTCATGGACGTAGCAGTAGTTGATGTTGACCCATTCTTCTCACTTTTACTTAGTAGGCATTGGGCAGAATAACTAGGGGGATAAATACAACTAGAGTAGTCTTATGCTACCATCCCCATATCAGATAAGGAGAATATAATTTTGATAATAGAACCATTCAATAAACATTTCATAGAGTTAATTCAAACAAATGAAACCATGATTAACTTAGTTAACTCTATGGAAGAAAAAGGGATGGGAGTCTATTCAATATGGCACAACCCATTCTTGATGGAAGTACCAGATGCAAAGAACATAGATCCAAAATATATGAGAATAACTGATGTCGAATCAGACCTATTAACCCAAGAAATGTGGACCATGTCATTTTATGGGGCTAAATCCCAATCTGGAGCAGGTGCAAGTGTAAATTTGATTGATATTAAAGGAAACTACCTTAGTATCCCTTATAGATTGCAATTTCCTTGCACGAACAATGTAGCTGAGTATGAAGCTTTACTATTAGGGTTAAGAAAAGCAAAAGAGCTAGGTATTAACTACTTAACTATAAAAGGGGATGCAAAACTTATTATACTGCAAATCAAAGGTAAATATCAGATCAAGCATCCTAGACTTAAGTAATATAGAAATACAGTACTAAAAGAAATCGATAAATTTTTGGCTTTGAATATTTCATATATTCATAGAGAACAAAATCATGTTGCAGATCTTTTATCTGTAAATGCCTCAGGTCTAGATCACCTAGAGATATCTACAGAATATATGGATAGATTACCAACTATCTCAATATATAAGCCATTTGTACCAGACAATATAGTCTATCTTCAAGTCTTTCAGGATGACATAGATATTAAATATTTTATGACTTTGCAAAATTAGTATGCAGATGTAATCTGTGATGAAAAAGATGAAGAAAAATTAAAAAAACAAATAGAAGAGCCAGTAGAAGTAATCCAGTTAAAAACTAATAGATTACCCAAAGGATTTGTTTCCCTAGAAAGTCTTTGATGATTTTGACAAATCTTATAAACCTATACGCAGAGAAGTGATATCTGAAGATATAAATATTAGCTCAATGAAAGAACCCAGAATAGTGAAGATAGACATGGCATTACCTGCTAAATAAAAGTTTGGATATATCAGTTTATTGAAAAAGAACAAAGAACATTTTTCCTGGACTTATGAAGATATGAAAACATTCAAAATAGATGTAATGACACACATAATACCCCTGAAAGAAGATTCCAAACCATTTAGACAAAAACAAAGAAAATACAATCCAACTCTGCATCCAATAATGCAAAAAGAGGTACAAAAGTTGTTGGATTCCAAAATAATCAGAAAGATAAGATTTTCTTCCTGGATATCCAATTTAGTACCATTCAGAAAAAATAATGGGGATATTAGACTCTGTGTAGATTTTAGAAATTTAAATAAGAGTTCATTAAAATATAATTACCCATTACCCAACATGGAATGATTATTGCAATCAGTAGTTGGCTCAACAAGATTGTCTCTGTAAGATGGATTTTTAGGGTACAATAAAATTCAGATAAATCCAGAAGATAGATATAAGGCAGCATTCATTACACCCTAGGGCATGTTTGAATATTTAAGAATACCTTTCGGACTAATGAATGCAGGTGCTACTTTTCAAAGAGCAATGGACTTTGCCTTTAAAGGATTGATGTTTAAAATTGTAGTTGTATACCTAGATGATATCATAGTATTTTCTAAAAATCCAAAGACCATCTAGAACATTTAACTGCAGTTTTTGCTTGGTGCAAAGAATTTGGAATTTCTTTGAATCCCAAGAAATGCATATTTGGGACTACTCAAGGAAAGTTATTAGGACATATAGTTTCATAAAAAGGAATAAGCATTGATCCAGACAGAATTGAAGCCATTTCCAAAATTTCTCCTCTTAGAAATTTAAAAGGAGTCAGGTCATTCTTTGGCAAGATAAATTTCATTAGAAGATTTGTCCCAAATTTTGCAGAATTGACCAAACCTATAAACGACATGGTTAAGAAAATTGGAGAAATAAAATGGACCGTGGAAAATATGGAAGTATTTAACAAAATCAAAGAAGCCTTATCAACCACTCCAACTCTAAGCTGCCCAGATTATACCAAAGATTTTAACATCTATTCTTATGCATCTGAACATTTCATAGTTGCAGTTCTTTCACAAAAATATAATGAAAATAATGAAAGGCCAATAGCCTTTATGAGCTCAGGACTAAAAGGAACAAATCTTAAATACACCCTGCTGGAAAAACATGTCTATGCAGTCATCTAATCTTTAGAACACTTCAAAGGTATATTTGGCTCAAAAAAAGTTTACTGTTGTATTCCCTTTATAACAATAAAAGATATCTTTTCTCAATCAAAGCCATTGGGAAGACCAACAAGATGGATGGTAAAACTTTTGCAATACGATGTTGAATTCAAAATAGTTTAAATAGTCAAAGGGTAAGGTTTAGCTAAACTGTTAGCTAACAAAGAGGAAGCAGGATCTGAAAATATTCTCACCATACATCAGACATATGATGACAGAAGAATAAAAAATGAAGAATGTAAATGGTATGAAGAAATTTTGTCATACTTACAAACGTTGTCTTTTCCCAGAGATATGTCAATAAACAGAATGAGATCAATCAAACTTCAAGCTCAAAAATATTATATACAGGATGGTGTGCTATACTGGAAACACCCTGATGGAATATTATTAGTCTGTTTGTATGAAAGTGAAGTCCCAAAAATAATTAATGAATTTCATGATGGATTTTGTGGAGGACATTTTGCTCCAAGAGCTACAACTAATAAAATTATGAGGGTAGGATATTATTGGCCTTCCATTTTTAAAGATGTATATAAATATGTTAGGAATTGTCATAACTGCCAAGTTTTTGCAGGAAAGAAACATCTGGCAGTCATGCCCCTCAAGCCAGTAATCATTGAAGCACCATTCACCCAATGGGGCATTGATTTGATTGGATAAATCAAGCCTAATTCATCTGGTCAGCATAAGTGGATCATAACAGCAACAGATTACTTCACAAAGTGGGTAGAAGTTGCACCTTTGAGAACATCTACAACTGCCACAATCATCATATTCCTAGAGGAAAACATCTTAACCAGGTTTGGAGTTCCTCAAAAACTGGTTACTGATAATGCATAGTATTTTGTTTCATATGAAATGGTAGAATTTTATGCTGAATATGGAATTGAATTATCTCATTCTGCTAATTATTATCCCCAAGGAAATGGCCTTGCTGAGTCATCAAATAAAAATGTAATAACCAGAATAAAAAGGTCATTAGGTAAGAATAAAAGAGGGTGGGACAGTGAACTTAAATTTTCTTTATGGGCTGATAGGTTGTCTATTAAAATAAACACAGGAAGAACCCCCTACGAGATGGTTTATGGAGAGAAAGCATTATTACCTTCAAAAATAGAAAAATTGGCACTTTCCCTCCTGTTACAAGACCATGAAAACCCCAATCCCATACAGAGAAGGCTTGATCAAATTGTCCTGTTAGAAGAACAAAGAAGAGAGACCCTTAATATAATGATAGAACAAACTCAGATAACCATGAAATTGTTTAATAAGAAATCCAAGGGTACTCCTTTTTCTCAGGGAGATATAGTCATCTATTGGGATCCTAAAAATGATAAACATGGTGAAAAAGGTAAATTTGAGCCCAAATGGATTGGTCCATACCAAATAGCTCATGTTATCAGTTAGCATACATACAAGTTGCAGACCTTACAATCCTATTAATGGCCAACACCTCAAAATGTATAATCCTTGTTGAAGGTGAATAAAAAAAAAGAAATAAAAAAAAATGAAAAAGAACAAAAATCTAAAAACGGAGTGTTTCAATTTTAGCTTTTATTTTCTTGTTCATTTTAATTCTGAGTTTACTGTACACATGATATTCTTAGCTTAATAAGTATATATTACTGTTGATTCTACCAAAAACAATAAAAAGAAAAAAGGAGATTTATTTTAGATTTTGATGAGGTTTACAATTCTGTCAAATATGAGTGTTTATGCAATAGTTGTTTGATATGAGATAAAACAAAAAGAAAATAAATTTGATTGAAACATCATATCAAACCTCACATTACAAATGATACTTAAGGTGACTTCAAAGGTTCAAAGAACTGAGTTATCTTTAAGAGGGTAGTTGAGCCAAAAATCATTACACTCATATTTTATAGCCAGAAACTAATCCTCAACTTAGGCATACTTATTGCACAATTTGCTTATATATCCAAACACTTCTCTCATGAGAAAGAAAAATAAAAAATAAAGTAAAACTGAGTCATTGCTTGAGATATCTTGGAAAACCTCTACTAGAGCTATAGACACTTGACTGGCAGTAGGGTAAAACCAAGGTGGGATTAGAAGCAAATCCATCGGGGCTATAGACACCTGACTGGCAATGGAGCCCTGCAGAATGGGCAAATTTTTTAAGAGTGAAATCACATATTAGGCTTGGCTATTTTGCTCAGATATGATAAAGTTTTGAAATATTTAAAAATCCAAAAATAAAAATGCACAAACACACACATGGGCAAAAATATGATGAAACAAACGGCTGTGACAAAATTTGTGTAATCATATCTTATGACTTAGCTAAAACAAGCATTACAATATGTCAAAAAACTCATTTGTTTCTAAAATTCTAATTTTTTTTCCAAATTGAATAAAAAGGGATCTACAGTTTTTCATACTCTACTTGCTTTGATATCATGTTGTTCATACAGTTTTTCAGTATATATAAAAAAAATGAAAAAAAGAAAGAAAAGAGGAAGAAAAAAGTTTTCTTTTATACATTTCAAGCTTTACTTAGCAGTTCAAAGTTTTATTCTTGTTTATTTTCTTTTGCAAATAAAACCGAGAGATTCTGGAATTCTCAAGAGCCTCAAGTTTTTAGCACCTTGTCCCAGTCAGAGCCTATGTTGGAGCCAAATTTGACTCAACTTTAAAACCCCCAAATTTAAATTTTTGGTTTCAATCAAAGTATCCATAATGTTGGTCGCTTCTTCAAATTAGTGTGAGTATCTAAGTTTTTCATTGAATTAGTTTGATGATTTTTAATCTTGGTCATTGATTAGGTAGACACCCTTTTTAATAATTGCTTAGTTGTCTTAATAAGGGTTATGGCAAGTTTTATTAATAATTGACCTTCATTAGTAAAGCCTCCCTAAGGTCTAAATCTAATGTTAAAACATAAAGACCTAAAACCTGAAAGTATATCACTAAGGATTAAATAAATCATGATACCCTAAGGTCCAAATAGCTTTATACTTTAAAAGATGGTCAATTAAATCATCGTGGTCTAAAAACCAAAATTCAAAAGTACCCTAAGGTTAAAATCAAAGTTTAATTGAAACTAAGGGTATGCGCCCCCTTTGCTAAAAAAAGAGCAACATTATTAAAATCAACGACCTCACCTTTACCGCTCCAAATAGAATGGTAGCTCTTTAAGCAACTCGCCATCATATAAGTCAAAATATTTATAATGTTACAAGCTAAGGTCAAAAATGATTAAAAACCATGTGACTTGGCCAATATGGATGGATGCGCTTGATCCAAGCCAAATCCAATGGCTGCACAATTTCCAAAGAGTCGAAACTTTAAAAAGAAGTCATAATAGGTCAAAAATGGCAATTAAAAAGTGAGCAACTCCGACGAATCGGACGACATCGCTCAATCGAATTTAAAATCAATGGTCGCACTTGTTTTAAATGAATCACACATTAAAATTAATGTTAAATGTCTACATCCCCTTTAGAATAACTACGGAGCAAGTTGGTCAGATCAGACGACAGCGCTCGATCGAGATTCAATTCGACGGTGGCGCTCCCATAAAATATGCTTTTAAAAGGTAAAAGTCCCCATATGATTAATTAAAATATTAAGCATGAATTAACGAGGGTCTAAACACATTGGATAATTACCCCCCTTTTGGCTTAATTATGATTAAAACCATGCATCCTTTGGTAACTAACTTGTAGGTTGATTAAAATCTATGGCTGTGCCAATAGCCATCTAAGATCCAATGGTCGTGTCGAAAATCATGGATGGTACGATATCGGATGAAGACAAAGATAAAGGTAAAATTAATCAAGTAATTAACAAGGGTCTAACACGTGGATAATCAACCCTCTTTTTTGGCTTAAATCAGGATTAATCAAGGCTAATGATATGTCCTTTGTGACTAATAAATAGGCAGTTTTCAGAAGATTTACGGACAGCGTTGGATCCCACTCGGAGATCAACGGTGGCGAAAGATTCAAGGTAAAACTAAAAAAATAAATAACATGACAATATTACAGTCGCGCTCATCTTCATTCAAGATCCAATGATGGCGCATCAGTACAAATGATCAAGGTTTTATTTTGATTAATTAAATGCTTTATAACTTGTCCCTCCTATCTTATGTTAAACCTGGCATATAATCGAGATGATCCAACGACAGCGCTCTCATTGTGATATGATCTAAGGATGATCGCTTAGAAAGGTAAAGGTATTATATAAATGCTTAGGTTTAATACAACAAGGTTAAGATGGTAATCATTAGGTTAACTTCGGTTAACTACGATTAATAAACGATTAATACACCACATTATCGAAGGACCAAACAATTAAGATACATGTAGACTAACGATTGCTCAGGTTCCATGATATCAATGGTTACGCTGACTTTACTGAGGAAATCTGACGATAGCGCGTAAATCAAAAGAGTGAGTGATGAATCAAATGTTGAGATCGAATGACAGTGCTTCATTGAGATAAAAGAGATCCAACGGTCGTGCATGAGTCTGAGTAAAGGTAAAGAAAATACAAAGGGTTTAACGAACAAGCATCTTCAACGAATCTAACGAATGCGCTCACCTACACTCAGATCCAATGGTAGCGCACGATCCAAAGGTAAACCGAAGGTAATTTTAAAGTAGAAATTTGATTAATTTAAGATTTAAACATTCTTAAAAATGGCATTAACACATTATTAATCACCATCTTCATCTTGATTAATCAAATGAAAAGAGTTCAAGGCATGCATATTTCGGCTATCTAACCTACAGGTTATAAAATATTTAAGAAAGTGATACAATAAAGGCTGGTCAATCGACTGAACGTGGTCAAATATCTAACCCTATAGATACGAAGATATCAATAAAAATAAAATCACCATTGACTAACGTCTTCAAATTTTTAGAAACCAACACTCTTGCAGGTTTAAGAATACCAGAAACAACCATGATGGAACCTGTGAAGATCGTGAAACTGGTAAGACCCCAAGGTCTTACTATAAAATTATTAACAAATTAATGTAAATGTAATCGTAGGCCACTCAAATGGGGCTCCCTTGTAATCGCTTTGCCACTATAGGGGGCTCCCTCCTTAGAATCTATGCTTATTATTCTTCTTGGATGATTTGATATGGATGGACAACCTAATATATATATCTACCCTAAAGCTACATTGGTGAAGAGACATGATGGTTCATGTATGAAGAGACGTGATGGTTCACGTTATGAAGGGTTGTGATGGTTCACTTTATAAGTTAATAATATAATAATTAAATGATTAATAATACTAACTAATACTAACTAATAATGTTAGGATTGAGGATCCTAACATTCCACCCTCCTTAAAAAGAGCTTTGTCCTCAAAGCTCAAAGTGAGAAGCTTTGTCCTTTGTTTTCCAAGAAGGATTTGTGTAAGTTCTTGGACTCTTTTAATGGCATCCTTTCATAGGTAGGAATATCGAGAAGGATGAAGCATTACCGGGGGGTTGCCAAGAACAATAGTAGAATCTTCCTTAGGAAAATCATGATGAGGATGGGAGGGCAACCCTTCGGGTTCCTCAAATACTTTAGAATGATGCATCAAAAGTGATGGTAATGATTTCATATCCTTTTTTGGTTCCTTGGTAGAGCCAACAGAGAAGGAGTGTGTAGTCACTCTGCGTTGGTTTCGAATAGGTTTGATCATATGGCAAGAACTCACTATTGGTGAGGAAGGTATGTGTAGGTCTTGTAGAGTGCATGTTTGGCTAGCATTGATCACTTTGGGTATGTCTACCTCATCCTTGGTTGGTACATCAATCACTTCTTGCACATCGACCTCATTGTCTTCATTGCAGTGAGTAGGTGCACTGGTCACTTCGGACACAACTACCTCATCTTCTTGCTCTATGGAGAGACAAGGATCAACTTCCTTCAATAAATACAATGTTAGTGTAGCACATTTATGGTGGGGTCCAAATTGTTCATCACAATTATCACAGATTCCTTTTTCTCGTCGTTCCTTCATCTCCTCAAAGCTAAGATGTTTAATTTGTAAAGTTCAATTAGATTTGGGGGTTGTGTAAGTGCTTTGTGCCCTTCCATTATGCATAGGTTTGGGAGCGATGTAAGTGGTCGACAATTTTTCCATAAGTGGTTTCCCTAATCGTTGTTGTGCATTGATTTTATCTTCAACTAATTTTGCCAATCCATAGGTCTGCATCATGGTATAGGGATTGAACCTTGTTACCTCCATTCTAATTTCCTCTTTTAATCCGCTAATGAAGCCATTGATGATAATTGATTCATCTAATATTATGTTTTTGTGATATCCTCAAACCGAGTTTGATACTCACGCACAGAAGTGATTTGATGAAGATCTTTGAGCAATTGCCATATGACTAGGTCCCACATGGCTCTGATACCAAATGGTAAGACCCCAAGGTCTTACTATAAAATTATTAACAAATTAATGTAAATGTAATCGCAGGTCACTCAAAGGGGGCTCCCTTGTAATCGCTTTGCCACTATAGGGGGCTCCCTCCTTAGAATCTATGCTTATTATTCTTCTTCTTGGATGATTTGATATGGATGGACAACCTAATATATATATCTACCCTAAAGCTACATTGGTGAAGAGACATGATGGTTCACGTATGAAGAGACATGATGGTTCACGTTATGAAGGGTTGTGATGGTTCACTTTATAAGTTAATAATATAATAATTAAATGATTAATAATACTAACTAATACTAACTAATAATGTTAGGATTGAGGATCCTAACAGAAACAGTAAAATCGACAAAATCATCCGTAAGAAAGATTCAATAGACCAAGCTTCTAGAGAAGGATGATCACTTCATAGAAATGGCTTCAACATATATCAAGGTAGAAATCAAAGAAGCGAGTACACTAAAAGACATTACAAAAATCAATAGCCAAGACAGAGTCAAAATAGTATGCATAAAAGCTATGAATCCAGAAGAATACTCATGGAAGGAAAGATTCAAAGAAATCAAAGAAAATCCCGTGTACAGTACCTTCATAAGGACAAAGCAAACCAAATAAAATATAAATCTTGACGCTCAAGCATGCCACCAGATCATGTATTATCTCACTAGAATAATGGTGTACCACAAGATAAGACTACAAAGCATAGTCATGGGCTTATAAATAAGAGACAGTAAGTAAGAGTTAAAGCATAAGCAAAAGAAAACAATGGAGCATAAAGGATTCAAATACTATCATTTTTTGTTCTAAAAATACTTAAGGCAAAGGAAGCGCATGAAGAAAAAAACATGGTTTCGATTTTTAGAAAGTCATTCAATCTGCGCTTCGACGGAATATAGTTACTAGGGGAGCACTTCGACGGAGTATAGTTATGGAAGTAAATTATAGATGCTTCTAGATCTTGTTGTCCATTCCCACCTTATTCCTACTTACCACTGCCCTCCTCCTCTTGGGCATTCCTCCTTGACCATCCTGACATTTTTCCTAGTATGTCACCCTCGCCCACTACCACATCTTACCATTTACCCCCCATCATTTCATCCATCAGATCCTCACCATCCTTACTTCTTCACTCTATCGCATGATCAGTGCGATACCATTTGGCTGCCACTGGCACATCACCCCTTGTCTTCACCGTCACATTGATTCTCCCCCCATTCATCATTTGAAATTCACAATAACAGCCTGATCGAGCCTTAACAGCAAATCATAGTGATCGAGACAAGAAGAACAAAAAGAAAAAATATAACGATTAATCCTTAGTTTCTAGGGCCAACTAAGAAAGCAAAACGGCCAAATTGATCAGTAGAAGAGTTCCCTTCAGTCCAAGAATAGACCATGATAGTCAGTTCAAAGCCACGCCATATGGACAACATATAGAACAAATTCAGTCAGATGCTGACAAGTGGAGGGTCAGGAATCAACCAAAAATAACAGAATCAAGAACCAGAGGCTATAAGAAGAGGTAACTATGGACAGATTCTACATCAAGCAATTAGAGAATAGCATTTTTTCTAAGAGGTATACTTGAGTGCCCTGTTAGTTGTGTTGTTGTATCCCCTTCTATGTCTATTTTCCTTCTCATTCTTATTCTTCCCTTTGTTGTGCAGGATTGTAATAGGAAAGTGCTAAAGAAGCTAAGATTATTTCCTGTCCTATTGAGCCTGAGATTCAGAGATTCTACTGTTACCAGATTGGAACAAGTAGAGTAGGAGAGACCTATTATATTATTTGAATGGGATATTTTCATTGTATTGATTATCTTTTTCTTGAAAAGGCAACCCGCCCACTTTGGATGTAAAAATTATTGAAATCGATATAATTTTGAGTTTCATTTTTATTATATCTTTGTCTCAATACTATGTGTCACTGTATAATGGGTTACATTATTTGAATGCATTATATACGTTTCTCTCGTTGGTTAACTCCTGGTTTTATTACGATATTCAAATGAAGCTTTGAACGCCAATTTTCTTTTCCCCATTCTCTTTGTTCATAATTAAAAATTGTTGTTAAATTGCTCTAGCATCCCAATGAATCTAGGTACTGGTTTATATAAGGCATAACAATTGGTTATTTTCATGCTTGGTCATTTTAAAAAGAATACTTATAGCTTAATATAAATATAGAGTGTGTAATTAGAAGTTTAATCAAAGAATTACCGTTGGGGTTTCCTTACCCGTTCTGCAGTCTTCTTTAGCAATATTCGTGTTTAGCAAAACATGAGGCAAGTCGACCAAAGCCTGTAATAGCTCATTGGTTTCAAATGGATTCTTGTAGCATGACAATTGAAATCCTATGGATGCAAGAATCAGTTCCAATAGGGCCTTAGCATCTACCATTTTAAATAGGGCATCCGCAAGATCCTACACTGATAAGGTGCGTTCACAATCATTTCATTGCATTGGGGAAAGGCAAGTAGGGATAACTTATTTGCAACATTGGAGGTCTTGTTCTCTTTCAGGGGCGTACGGCTAAGAAGCAAAAACATGAGTATAATATCAAGTAAATTCAACTGCTATCTTAGAAAAAAATGTGGTGCGAACTCCATTAACCAATAAAGATTTGAATTGAGTGGAGTGTCGAGGAGGTCAGAGCCTCTGAAAAAATTCTTTAGAAACACGGTCACCCACTTTGATCCAATGCAGTCTGGCTTTAATATGAGCCCCTCTGGCCTCATACACTTCAACATTTTTTAGCTCATGCCAGATATGAGTAACATGGTCTTGAATGGAGGAGTCAAATGGGGAAGCCTCAATATGGAAGGAGGCTTGTGCAAGCTCGTTACGCAGAGTAATATTAGAGCGACAACGCAATTGCACCACCTTCTTCCCTAGGCTTCTAAGCAGAGCAGTGGTTCAAAAAATGGTATCATTCCACCACTCAATCCATCCTAAATCTCCATTGGGTCTGGGGACAAGGTTTTGAATCCTTTGGATGTGACAAATAGTGGTATCATGTTGCAAGAAATAAGTGTTAAGAAAAAACTAAGCATTAATAGGCCATTGATGAGTGGAGGAAGCATGAACAGAGAACATTATGGGGGAATGATCGGACGAGACCATACCAGGAATGGTTTCAACAAAAGGGACTAAAGGGAGCCAATGAGAAAAAGAAAACTCGTGTTGGTCCGACAAAATAGCCCTGTCCAACCTTTTTAAAACTCTTGCGGGGCCTGATTGAAAATTATACCACATGAACCACAAATGCTTAGGAAACTGATATGCAGAGAAACAAACATTGGGATCAAAGACCCCCAACTTATTTTTCATAAAGTACCATGTCTGTTGCTCTCCCAAGGCCCACATATTGGGGATATATCCCACTTTATCATAAGCCTTATCGATCATATTGAAATCACCACACATCAGTCAGACTACGGTAGGTAAGTATAAAGCACACCATCTCCACAGGGCACATCTATCTTGGACCTTGTTAGATGCGTAGATATTAAAAATCTTGAAGTCAAGACCTCCAAATTTGAGCAAAATCCAAACCGCGTGATGAGAGGGATCAAAACCCCATATGACAAAATTGATCACCCACCTATTATTAATCAAAATGATAGTGCCTCCGCTGCCCTGATTGTGGTTGGTGGCATACATCTGACTTCCATGCCATAACATAGAACAAGTAGATTGCAAATTGAAACCTACCACTTTGACTTCGTGTAAACACATAAAATCTAGATGACCATAGAGACTAGAATAGGTAGTGATTTCATCCTGAATCATGTAACGTCAAACTGGATCCATAAACCCATGCACATTTCAAGATAGAAAAAACATTAAATAGAGTCGAGTTGCATACCCCCACTAGCCTCAGTCGCATTATCCGATAATAGGTGGTAGGAGTTATTCCTGAAGGCTTCCATGGTGGCAGAAGAGAAAGAAGTTTTTCATCGCTTGTCCAAATGAGCAAGCCGCTCACCTCACGGGGGGCTACAAGACTGTCATCCTAAGATCTAAGAAAAACTTCCTTCAACCACTGACTCATCCAAAGAACCTAAGGGCGCAATGGACCGAAACCTTTCATTGTGGTCTACAAACTCTACGATCGATGGACGAGAGTGGACAGGGATAGATTCCATAACAGGTTATTATATGGAAGGCTTAGGCGCTAGGGCCTAAGCATACGTTGTTACTATGTGCCCCGCATAAGCAGGCTTGCCACCTTTCCCTTTCTTGCATGAAACCTCAATCCACTCACCATATTTTGAAGTAGGGTGCGGGGTGGTGGGAGAGAAAACAACACCAGTTGTTGGGGTAGACGCCTTGGCCTTGAAGTTTTTAGCCATCAAGGGGTAATCCTTAATGCGATGGGAGGTTGACTGGCAGTGATAGCATGTATTAGGAATGTTTATATACACCACTCGCTAATGTATATAACCAACCTGAATATCAATATACTCCTTAAGGATTTTAGCCAGGTCAACCTTGACACACATTCTCCTGCTAGGACGGACCTACATGAACCAAGAGGGTTCATCACATACAAATTCATCGAGGGTGGACACCAAATTTTTCCAAAAATGCCAGCATGCAGTGGGGAGGTTTAGGAATTCTACCCAAATAGGCACGACCAGGGAAACAAAATTAGAAACCATGAAATCTAGGCCCCACGACTGAAAAATTAGCAGTGAACTGTTAATGTAACTAAGACCCTTATTGAGAACCTTCTAGGCTTGATTGGGACTACCAAAATGAAAATGAAAAAATCCTTGGAGTGATTTTGGACATGGTTGACTTGAATCCCATACGGACGCCAATACTACTCAAACCAGTGCTTAAGGACATGCTCAGGGGGAATCCAACCCAAAAAATATCCAATAAGAGTATTGTTTTCAAACCAAGAACATGCTTGATTGAATTCATGCAGAGGAATCACAAAATTAGGTTTAGAATTACCTCATGGTACACCTTGGAAACAAATTTCTTGGGTTGTTTGTTCACCTTCGGAGCCATTCCTCTCGCCATCAGCTTCAGACGAAGTCGAGGGAGGAGAAGCTGACATAATAACACCCACAAAGCAAGTGCATCGTGGAGGCCAGGACAAGCTCCCAGAGAATGAACAAAAACTTCCAGAAACCCTAGGACAACACGCAGCAAGTAAGAGCAATGTCCTCCCAAATTTTTCCTTAATTTACCTTTTACCTTTTTTTCTCTTATGATTTGAATTTGAGTAGTTTGGATAATAGTTTGACATACCACTAGGATGTCAGAATAGGGACATATTTATAGTTTATTTTTTTCAATTATTTTTAATAAGAAATAAAATAACAATAATTTCTTATGTTTAATAGGGACATATTTATAGTTTATTCTTTTCAATCATTTTTAATAAGAAATAAATAACAATAATTTCTTATGTTTAATTTCATTTGCTATGTTTTGTTATTGACATAAAGTTTTATAAAATTAATATTAAATATATATATATAATTGTATTTATTTTTATATATATCTAATATTAAGTTTTTTTCTTCTAAGGTTTCATGAGGGATATCGTAATGGTATGTCTTTGGATTTTCATTCAAGAGAACCCTGATAAGAGGGGACTAGGACCTCTCATAAAAACATGTTTTTAACTCAATTTTTTTTGCTTCGCGAGGGATATCGAGGTAGTATGTCTTTGGGTGTTTATTTAGAAGACCCAAGTTTAAACCCTTGTAACCCAAGTTCAAACCTCGGTACAAGGGGACCGAGACCGAGACCCCTCATAAAAAGCCATTTTTTAAACTTAAATTTTTGTCTTGCATGGATACTATAGTGGTATGTGTTTGGGTTTTCATTTAGAGACCCAAGTTCAAACCCTGGTATGAGGGGACCGATACTCCATATAAAAACACGTATTTTTAACTCAAATGTTTGCCCAAAAGAGTCATAGTTCAATGGTTAAAATATTTGGGTGACATAGCTCACACCAAAGTTTAAATCTCGATAACACCAAATAGGTTATATAGCTCAATGTGATTAAGTTGATGTAAAAGGGAAAGGGTGACTCTTTCACAACCCTACTAAAAAAAATCTCTTAATTATTAATATTTTTTTCTAAATTAGTAAGTGTTTTTTAAAATAAGTTTTCATTATATTGCTATCATGGTAATTAAACCATATTCAACTTGTTTTTTTAACAAAATATTCTTCATATGCCTTTCTATTAAAGATATTTATTATCTTACTCAAACTACTATGTTTCTGCTATCAACTCCTTGATATTATTTTTACTAAGAGATAAAATCTCACTTGTCCAATTGTCTTCTAAAATTCGAATATTATCAAGGTAATAATCAACACCATGAATTTTTTTTTTATGGAAAACATCCCAAAAGGGATGCCACTTTCGGGTAAGACCCAAGGAGGTAGGGGTATCTATTTCGCCAAAATTGCCCAGGGCTCGCACTTGGCCTACCACCTTTGACATACTCAAGGAGCAAACAAACACACAATAAGATTTTAAAAATAAATAAATAATAAAATAATAAAATAAAATAAAAAGCATGCTCCTTGAGTGTGTCAAAAATATAAAGCACAACCAAACACACACACAATAAGATAAAAAAAAAACACAATACTAACCACATAGAAAAAACACAAGAACAACATAACAAAACACAAACAAGACAAAAACAATAGAACGCTACAAAGACATAACCAACAAAAACATGAAAAACAAAAACAACCAAAACCTAAAAAATAAAAAATAAAAATAAAAAACAACCAACAAAAAACAAAAAACATAGAAAACACTCACACATAAAAACACGAATTAACAAAAACATACAGAAACACAAGAATAAGAACAACAAAAACACAAGGACAATAACAAAAAATACAAAAAAAACACAAAACAACAAAAACACAAGAACAACAAAAAACAACACAAAAACAAAACAAAACAAAAAAACACACACACCTCAAAAAACTAAACAAAAAAAAAACAAAAAATAAAAAATAAAAAATTGAACACAACAATGACCTTTCTAGACCAAAATATTTTTAAGGCAAGAATCAACAGAGGAAACAAAAGAAAGAATATTTTGAGCTAGGGAACTAAAATACCTTGATCGAACCAAAGAGAAGCAAAAATAAAGCAAGAAGAAACTAGGTACCTCCAGAACTAGAACCATCCAAAGAAATGATAGAAAGAAGAGCTTCTCTTATTTGTGAATCCCACCATCTAGGAGGGTGGCCATAGTAAGTAAGATCACCTTTGTCCAAAGCCCAATTAGCTAAAGCATCAGTACTCTTGTTTTGATCTTTGACCACATGATTGTAATAAACTTTCAAAAATCCCATCTGGATTAATTGAATCTTCTCAATAATTCTTTTTATTCTCCAATCAACCTTATGATTCTTAGGAGTCTTCAAAAGATTAATCATGAGTTGAGATTCAGACTCAACTAGCACCTTTTCCCATCCAACCTTAGTAGCCTCTTGAAGGCCTATGAGGATACCATACCCCTCAACAAGGTTATTGAAAAGAATACCCAAATTCTCAGCAAAAGTAAAAACCAAGGAGCCATCTAAAAGTCTACCAATTCCTCCTACACTAGCTTTTTCAGGGTTCCCTCTAGAGGCTCCATCAGTATTGAATTTTCCAAAATCCTTAGGAGGAGGTTGCCAATTTCTTGTCCTATCCATCTTACAATTACTCACATTCCCTTTAAGTTGGTTTCCCTTAGAATATTTAATCTTCAATCTTTGCATCACTTGATCCCATATTTTGTGGGATTTTTGGGGGTGATTAAGGAGTTGTTGGACTGATTCAACTAAGTTTGCAATGGTCTTTTGCCAAATATAGTGAATATCCTTCCTATCATGATTAAAATTTTGGTTGTTCCTTTCATTCCAAATATTCCAAAGTAGAATGGTAGAACCCATCCAAACTAACTGCCTAATAAAATGATCAACACCCTCTTGATTAGGCCAATCCCTCCAAATATGTTCAAAAGTAAAAAAATTGGACCACTGTAAGCCAAGTAAAGTGGCCATTCTCCTCCATAGCTCAGAGGCTAAAGTACACTTAATAAAAATATGGTTGAGAGTTTCTATATTCTCTCCACACATTTCACATCTAAAAGGGCCATGAAAACCATGCTTCATAAGTTGCTCACTAGTAAGCACCCTACAATGCAATAAAAACCAAGTAAAGAACCTCACCTTAGGCCAGATATTTTGAGCCCACAACTAAGAAAAGATGTCAGATGATTGGTTGGGATTATTATGGCATAAGATCAAATAACCTTGAGCAACTGAATACTCACCCTTAGTAGTGTTTTTCCATCCAAAACAATCTTTTTCATGGGACCAAAAGAGAGAAATCATATGAAGGATGCCTTGGATAGCTTATCTTTACCTTTCTAGGATTTGAATAGGCCAGTCCTCAATAGGGATCCAATATCTACCAACCTTTGAATTACCAGTATGGTACTGATAGTAATTAGCCACCTTTATCCAGTTAGCTCGGTGAAGGTCCTCCATCCAAGGCCTCCAATCAGGAAACTAAGTAATCAAAGGCTTGTGACCATCCCATGAATTTGTCCAAAAATTTACCTATTGACCATTATGAATGATCCAAAATAGATTTTTCTTTATCAAATCCTCACCAGTCTTAAGAACTGCTAAAACAGGAGAACCTTTGGTAGGCAATTTATAGCGAGCAAGGTCTTCAAGACTTTTGTTCTCAGCATATTTAGCATGGAGATTATTGGCCCAAAGAGCATTGGGGTTATACAAAATCCTCCAATATAATTTAGTAGTTAAAGCTTTGTTTTTATTAATAGAAGATCAGAATCCTAACCCCCCTTCATTCTTAGGAAGACATAAAGTGTCCCATTTCACCAAGGCCCATTTTATTTTCTTCTTAGTACCACTCCAGAGGAATCGATGACTGATTTGATCTAGTTCACGAAGAAAAGCCTTTGGGATATTCAAAACGGAAGAAACATAAATAGGAATAGCTTGAAGGACTGATTTTACCAAGGTGATTCTACCCCCATAAGAAAGCCACTAGTTGGTCCACTTTCCAATTTTCTTCTTGACTTTGTCCAACAACCAATTCCAATATTTGTTTTCCTGCCTTTGAATATTGATGGGAATACCTAAATAAGTGATCAAAAGGGAGGTCTTCTTATATCTTAATTTATCCAAGACCATGGATTCTTGTTTGGTAGAGCAGTAAAAGAAAATGACTTTAGATTTGTCTTCATTGATCAATTGCCCAGTAGCCTTAGAAAAACAGCTAATGATTTGCTTAATATTAGAAGCTTCCTTAACTGTAGCTTTCCCTAAAAGAGTAAAGTCATCAAAAAATTGAATATGAGATATAGATCTAGCTCCATGAGCAATGGTAACTCTCTCAAGGGTTTTATTTTCTCTCTTTTTGGTTATAGTCCTACCTAAGCATTCAACAAGAATGATGAATAAATAAGGGGATAGCGGGTCACCTTGCCTAATACCTTTGGAAGCTAGGAACAACTAAGAAGGTGTGCCATTAATAAGAACTAAGTAGGAAACTGAAGAGATACATCCCATAATCCAATCCATCTAGTCCTGAGAGAAACCAAATTACCTCAAAAATTTGATAAGGAAGTGCCAATCCACTCTGTCATAAGCTTTGGATAAGTCTAACCGAATGAACATGGAAGGAGATTTTTACATATCTATGGAATGGATGGCTTCCAGAGCAAGAACTATCTCATCTACTATTTAACGTCCTTCCATATAACCCTCTTATTCAAGGAAAATAATCTTATGCAAAAGAGGCTTCAACCTTTCTACCATGATCTTAGTAATGATTTTGATAAGAACATTATATAAAGCAATAGGTCTAAGAGTTGAGATATGATCAACCTCTTGAGATTTTGGAACAAGAGTAATATAAGTTTTATTGATAACCTTAAAAATCTCTTTGGCTTTCCTGGCTTCTTCCACCACCTCTAATAAATTAGCATGAAGGATATCCCAGAACTCTTGGTAGAACTCAATGGGAAAACCATCAAGACCTAGGGTTTTCCCTTTTTGCATTTTAAAAACTACCTGTTGAAGCTCATTGATAGTAACAGGAGCAATCAAAATAGAGTTCTCCTTAGAAGTGATAAGATAAGGGATTGCTTGAAGAATATTTTGTTGAGAAGTTGATTCAAGAGGAGTAGTAGAAAAAATATTGGAAAATTAATCGACAACAATAGAGTTCATGCCATCCCAAGTGTAGACAACATCTCCAAAATTTGATTTCAGGGAAGAAATAAAGTTGTGAGATCTTCAAGCTAGAAGAGATTTGTGGAAGAAATTTGTGTTTCGATCTCCTTCTTTGAGCCATTTAATTCTAGATTTTTTCTTCCATAAGAGTTCTCTATTTTTCCATTCCTCTAACTGAGTTGTGAGTTTAATTCCATATGCACTTCTACTCTTTGTGAGGCCATCTAAATAGATTTTCTTATTCAAATTTTCAATTTGAGCAATAACTTCATGTTTTTTTATGAACATCCCCAAACTCCTTCCAGTTCCAAGTCTTGATTTTGGATTTAATGTATTGCAATATTTTGGCAAAACAAAACATCTTAGTCCCATACCTAGGCTTACCTTCCTTCCACCATTGTTGCACACGAGGTCTAAAGGAACTGTCTCTGAGCCACATTAATTGAAAATAAAAGGAGAGAAATTCACATTGGTTTTCCACATTTCCACCATGACTGGCCAATGATCCGAACCAGCATTGTTAAGAGTCTTCACTTTAGGAATGTGACCATGGATTAAGAAATTTTTGGAGAGCAAAAACCTATCCAATCTCTCTATTATACAAGCTAAGCCTTGCCTTCTGTTAGACCAATTCATAAGGCCATTATCTGGTTGGATATCCACAAGATGGAGGTTTGCAATATATTCGCTCATGAGGTTAGTGCTTTTGTTCAAATTTCTATTTCCCCAATTTTCTCATCTAGAGAGAGGATGGTATTGAAATCTTCTCCGATCAAGATCCAAGCTTCAAGAAAATGAGAGATAATATAAGTTATATCCTTCCACTGTCTTCTTTTTTCCTCCAAAGGAGTTGGAGCATAAATAGTAATGTAGAGCATAATTTGGTTGGAATGTCTACTTTGAATAGATATAGCCAATAGACCTCAAATGCCAACCATATGGTGAATAGCTACCTCTTTTGGGTCCCAAAGACAAGCAATGCCACCAGAAGTCCCTTGGGAACTGAGGGAAACCACTTTTCTAGCTGGCCAAATTTTACTAGCAATTGAGGCCATATCCTCTATTGACATCTTTGTTTCTTGAAGGAAAACAAGATGTGGATGATTTATCTGAATCATTCTTCTAATTTCATTTTGTTTTGAAATACTCCCTTTGAGTCCTCTAATATTCCAAGTGATGATATTCATTAATACCAGGGCTAAAAAAATTGGGAAGGGCATTAATCTTACCTTCCTCTACAAGTTTTTCACCTTTTTACCATATGATATTGATTGGTCTTACGACCTGCCTTTTTATTAGAATCCATCTTCATTTTTTTTCCTTGTTTCTTGACTTACTCCAATTGAATCTGAAATGGCTTCTAACCTTGAAGTAATGCTCGTACACAGCTAAAATTTTACTAGAGGGTTCAACAGAGTCTATATTGGGACCTATAATATTTGAAGTTTTGACATTTAAAAGATTGTTTTCTCTTGTATACATTTTCTCCCTTGTTTTCTATTGAAAACCTTTGATTTGTTGGTTTGTCTCTGAGTGCTTCCCTTCATATTTAAATTGTGTTTCTAAGATTTTTGTTTCCATTATTTCCTCTTCCTCACTTGGGACATCATTTGTGGAAAGGATTTCAAACATATTAGCAGATGACTTTGATTGATCCTTCATAATTGGTTTTTTCTAAGTGTTCTTCTTATTAGGCATTTGGAAACCTGCTGAGTTTATATCTTCTTTATTTTGATCAGGAATTTTATTTGAGCAAGCACTAGCCAAATGACCATATTCATGGAAAATTCTACAATGAAAAGGAATGTTCTCATAGTCCACTACTTGCTCCCAAGTGTCTTCTCCAAATTGTAAAGTGATATTTTTAGGTAGGGGTTTGTCAAAATCCATTAAAACATAAATCCGAGCATAAATTTTATGTTCAAAATTTTGAGTACAATCAGAAGTCATCATAAAAGTTCCTAAAGAGTTTCCAATTGAAGAAAAAATAGTAGGATTCCAAAATTCAATAGGGAGGCTAAAGAGTCTAACCCACACGGGAGCTGTAGAAGGCATCTCTTCTTCAACTTTAAATTTAGTTTCCCAAGGCTTCATGAATAGCCTTTCCCTTCCAAAGAACCAAGGACCCCCTTGAAAAGTTTTCTCTCTATATTCATTATTAGCAAATAAAACAAGAAAATAACCATTTGGATAAATAGAGATTTGTAACTCACCTTTAGGTTTCTAGATTTTTTCAACCCAGAATTTGAAAGCAGATAGGCTCGAACAAAAACCCACAAACTGATAAATTAGTCCTCTTTTTTCCATATCTTTAATGCCAGTTTGAATGTTACCAATATCAAGCTTAACAATAGGAGTTACATAAGTTGCTTTAATATATCTTGACTTTGTTTTCTTGAGATCAATATTAGGCATTCTTAGAGGTTTATGGGAAGCCCTAAGATTAATATTAGCATTGGGTTGAGGTTGTCCACCACGGAGGGCATCCCTAAAATCTATTTTTGGGGCTGAGTCTCCGAAATTCTTACCCTTGACAGGGGTTTTCACAATAAATTTATTTTGTGGATGCATCTTAGCACCAGATTCACTTGATATTTGAGCTATTTTTGATCAGCTTCTTGAAACTTGATTCGTGGTCTCTTTAATCCTTGCCCTAGATGTCGTGGAAAGGTATGGTTTTCCCTTTTATTTTGTGCAACAAATTAGAAGTTGTTGTCACTCAAGTTCACAATATGATCTATTGAAAGATAGATTTCTAACCCATATTGTATTCCCTACAACATATCCTGCTAAAATATTGAGTAGAAACCACAAAAAAAATTGCCCTCTAGGGCTCGAAGGCCCCAAAAACCAACCTCTAGAGCTGCTTGCACTCAACCCAGATGAAACCCTCGCACAACCGCTTGCCAAAAATCTCATTCACATATAGGGATGCACTAGGGTTTGCATTCCTCCAAATATTTTTAAAATTGGTGGAGACATTCTAGGGTTTTTCAATCATCTACCCTCAAAATTTTAGCTCAATCCGAGTCCGGATGAGTGAAATATGGCCGAAATAAGTTCGATAGTTTGGGCAGTCCTGTGAAAAATATCCCTTCCAATAGGTCAATCACTTCTTTCGTTCATCTTCTCTAATCAACACCATTAATGGGTAAAATATTTGCTACTCAATTTTTATATCTATAAATATCTTGTCTATAACAACTTGTCAATTCCTTGATATCTCTTTTTTAGGGGTCTTCTTCATGCTCCTAATATTCCAAAATATAATTTCCATCATTTTGTATTTGTGGGTTTAGTCCTACTTCTTGTTTTTCTATAAGAAATTTTTTATATTATTTAATATAACATAAATATTACAAGTTGGCAAGGTGCTACAAGCATCACAAGCAAACCAAAGATGCATGTAGCCAGAGCTGGAATCTCACAAGGGTAATAATACCTATGAAAAAAAATATCTTCCCTGGTATATTCAAAATAACTAGAACAAAGAAATCTTTGGTTCCCAGCAGTCCGTAGAACTAATAGAGCCAATATGCTTAGTCTGTGTGGTCATCTCTTAAATTCTTAGAATTGCTGGTATTAAAATTTCTTATGCGAGTTGAAGAAGGATGCAAAAGCAAACCTTCATTGGCCTTTTTATTTTCCAAATGGTTCCACTTCCTAGAAATGTGATGCCAATTAATTTGTTCAAATTTCTCCAGTCTTATAGACTTGATTTAGCAACAACCGGAGCATAATAGGCTTAACCTCTTATTTGCTAGAAAGAAACTGTATGATCAGCTTAGAGTGAAAGGGTTTTTATATTTTCTCTTACCGCTAGGGTGAGACCAAATTTGTAACCCATCAACTCAGCTACATTATTGGTGGTTTATCCTAAATTTAGGTAAAATTCAAAAATCCTAGAATGTGGTCCTAACTATATAACTCCTCCATCGACAATTATTCTAGGGTTAGACTTTGAAGCCCATCAAAGAAAAGAGCTGGAAAACTAAAACATGGTTGAGAAGTCAGGTTGTTGGTAATAGATGTGCTAATTAGACACTGAAGATTCTAATTTTGAGGATGCATAAAAGAGTACTATGATATTGCTTAGCTTTAAAGCGGGCTCTGACATTTTCTATGATAGCATGATTTATCTTGTGTATCAAAACCACCCTATGGGTTGATTTTCCTTCAAATATTCTACAGTTCCTTTCCATCCATATATACCACATGCAATAATAAGGAATTGAAGACCACATAAATTTTATGAGAGGATTACCTTGAAAGGAGCTAAGGTATTTTTTGTTCCATATTTTAGTACAAGACTCAATATTTAATCTACTTCTAATGCAGACTCCAAAGCTGGAAGCAAGCAAGATTTAGATCGTTGTAGCTTCCTCACATTTAAAAAATAGATGGGCTTGACTTTCACAGTATTTAAAGCATCTAGAACAAATATGGGGGCCCAAAATACCTCTTTTAGAGAGATTTTCCCTAGTTAGAATTTTTTTTGTTGAACTCGCCATTGAAAAAAAATTATTTTTGGGGTGATATTTTTTTTGAAAATTTTGAAAAAACTTGTATTAAAACAAATATCAATTACAATATGGGAAGAGACTCTTCCCAGCTGAATTCAGAGAGAACACAAGCTTACAATAGTATAAGAAGATTTGCAATGGAGCCAAATCTCCTGAACCATTAACTAGCTAGCAGGGGGTCGGCATGGACAGTTGATGCAGATTGTCACGAAATCGTGACACTATTCTTTTCCTTAGGCCGCAAACATGCAACATGTCGCGATATCGCGACACATTTCTCCTTTGGCCGCAAAAAAGCAACATGTCGTGATATCACAACATTTTCCTCCTTTGGCCGCGAAAATTCAACAAGTCGCGATATCGCGACACTTTTCTCCTTTGGGCACGAAAGTGCAACATGTCACGATATCGTGACACTTTTTCTCTCTCGGCCGCGATGAAGCAACATGTTGCGATATCGCAACACCTTTTCTCCTTTGGCCGCGAAAATGCAACATGTCGCAATATCGCGACACCATTTCTCCTTTGGTCACGAAAATGCAACATGTCGCGATATCGCGACACCTTTTCTCCTTTGGCCACGAAAATGCAACATGTCGCGATATCGCGACACCTTTTCTCTCTTGGCCACGAAAATGCAACATGTCGCAACATCGCGACACCTTTTCTCTCTTGGCCACGAAAATGCAACATGTCGCGACATCGCGACACCTTTTTTCCTTTGGTCGCAAAAATGCAACATGTCGCGATATCGCGACACCTTTTCTCCCTTGGCCGTGAAAAAGCAACATGTCGCGATATCGTGACACCTTTCCTCCCTTGGTCGCGAAAATGCAACATGTCACGATATCGCGACAACTTTCCACCCTTGGCCCCGACGAAGCAACATGTCGCGATATCGTGACAACTTTCCACCCTTGGCCGCGACGAAGCAACAAGTCACGATATCGTGACAACTTTCCACCCTTGGCCGCGACGAAGCGACATGTCACGATATCGTGACAACTTTCCACCCTTGGCCACGACGAAGCAGCATGTCGCGATATCGCGACAACTTTCCACCCTTGGCCGCGACGAAGTGACATGTCACGATATCGCGACAACTTTCCTCCCTTGGCCATGATGAAGTGACATGTCGTGATATCGCGACAACTTTTCGCCCATGACCGCGATGATGCAACATGTCGCGATATCGCGACAACTTTTGACCCTTGGCCGCGATGAAGCGACATGTCGCGATATCGCGACAAATTTCCTCCCTTGGCCACAACGAAGCGACATGTCGCGATATCGTGACAACTTTCCGCCCATGACCGTGACGATGCAACATGTCGCGATATCGCGACAACTTTCCTCCAGTGATCGTGACAACGCAACATGTCGCGATATCACGACAACTTTCCTCCAGTGACTGCGACGACGCAACATGTCGTGATATCGTGACAACTTTCCTCCCTTTTCTTTTTCTTTGATCATTGGCTCAAGGACCTTTCCAGACCCTGTCTAATCACCTCATCCTCAATATCCATGTCATTGTGCAACTAAACTCCAACCTCATTTTCCGCACCCATCTTAGCCAGAAAGTCAACCGCTTTGTTCAAATATCTACTCGCATAAACTGGGATCACGTCCTCCAATTCCTTCCATAATTCTTTAATTTGGGTAACAAGAGCCCTCAACCTCCAAGCTTTTAGATCAAAGTTCCTCATGCAGTCTAGAGCTCCAACCATTATTTGTGAGTCTAATTCAAGAATAATCCTGCGGTGGCCATGTTTCACTGCCCAAACAGAAGCAGACTTGATGGCAATGGCTTCGGCTTCATTGTTAGTGGATCTTCCCAGGCCTTACAATTCCCAATAGAGCACAGTCCCAGCATGGTTCCGGCACACCGCTCCAATTCTGGCTCTACCCAAATTGCCTTTTGCAGCTCCATCAGTATTGATTTTAATCCAACCTTCAGGGGGAGGTTTCCAACAATTTTTGTCCTGTCCCTCTTACAGTTCAAGGCATTCTTCCAAAGCTCCAAATCCAATTTGAGCTTCCTCCTCAGCATGAACAGCCACAGTTTCGGTAACCTTGCTCCAAATGGTCTGCCAAACCCCGTCTAGAGTAGTAAAAGTTTCTCTAAAAATTCTTGCATTTCTTTCCAGCCATACTTGCCACCAGATAAAGCTTAAACCAAGCTCCTAGCCAAAATGAAGAGCTTTAGATTTGAATCTACCTTTCTGCCATTTTGCCCAGATAATCATCCGGTTCGAGTCACCACTTACTTGAATTTTAAAGTAAGCAAACCAACGCAACCAAATCCGTCGGGTGAAAGGGCAACCAAACAGACAAGTGGTCAACGGTTTCCTCGCTCTTGTAGCATAGCACACATTGAGAAGGGTCGATGATACCTTTTGATCCGAGATTATCAAAAGTGAGGATTCCATTGTGCATGCATCGCCGGGCAAAAAAGTTAACTTTCGGCCGACCTTTAGAGTGCCGATTTTCCTCCAGTCCTCAACCTAAAAAGTATGAGGGGGGGCTGCGGGAGAATGTTGTCATATCCGTCCTTTACTGTATAGATGCCAAGACTCCCAAAGCCCCAGGCTAATTCATCCTCCACGTCTCCCCTTGTAAGAAATCTTTCTGTCAGAATTTTAGTCATGATGGGCGACAAATCCGGAGGGATTGAAATGGGCCACTCATCCAAATTCTTAAACTGCTTAAACTTACACTCCCCCAGCTGAGTAGTTGTGAAATAACTTTCAATACGGATCCATACCTTGGATTCAATGGCTGCTTTTATTGGCTGTAATTCTGGAAATTCAGCAATGATGGGTGGGAACTAATCCCAAGAATTCATCCAGAAACGAGCCTTCTCCCCTCTTCCCACTTTCCAAAATAAGCGGTCTTAAACAACCTGAGACCCTAACTTGAGAGCCTGCCAAACTAGGGACCCAGTACCATCCAATGGGATGCGAGCCACATCGATTGGGTTGGCCTGTCCCAGGTATTTGCTAGTTAGGATTCTACTAAAAAGGGAGGTGGGTTGTAGATCCATCTCCAGTACAGCTTTCCATCCAAAGCTTCATTATTCAGCTTAGATTTTCTCAAACCCAAACCTCCTTTAACCTTGGGCTGGGTAACTTTGTCCCAACCCACTAAGGCCCACTTTCTCTCTCCCTTTGCTCCTTCCCATAAAAACTTTCTAGCCATCCTGTCCAACTCTTTCCATATTGCAATCGAGGTAGCCAGGATAGAGAATTTGTAAATTGGCATGGCTTGAATGACTGACTGTAAGAACGTTAATCTGCCACCATAACTTAATCACTTGTGAGACTTTGGGGTGATATTTTGACCCCGCATGTGTTTCAATTTTTTGTCTAGAGGCTCACTTCTTTGAAGATATGCACCAGCCTTGACTAAATAGTAACCCGTACAATTAATTTTTCCCCAAATAAAGTAGTCTTCATTTTATGGGTTTGTGGGAAGGATGTCAACGATTTTATTTTGGACCTGATACCACTCCCTTTGTTGTTCTACATCCAACCCATGAAGTAGAATCCATTTTGGTTGATTGCCTTCCCAAGTGATGAGATGGAAAAGTTTGTCTATCTTGAGTTGACTCATGAACTGAAAAAATCCTTAGAAATGGAAGAAATTAAGGGTTTATTACCAAGAATAGAATCATCCCAACACTTGATACTATTACCATTTCTTGGGCACCAAGAGATGTTATCCTTAATAATCCAAATTGATTTAACAATCAATGCCCAAATTCTAGAGATGCCTATTTTTTTATGGATACCTTTGAGTAGTAGCATGTCATGATTGCCTTCACCATACTTATGAATAATAACTTACTTCTAAAGTATCATTGGAAGGTTTATTAAGTTTTAGACAAGTTTGGCCCCAAGAGCGTTGCTCATAATAAAAGAATATTGGATACCCAAGCCCCCTTGACATTTTTCTTTTGTTACTTGAATCCAATTGACAAAAAGAAATTTCTTCTTGTGAGGTCTCCTTCCTCCTTGCCAAATAAAGTTCCTAATTTTTTCTGTCAAGTTCTTGGAGGATTGAGACTAGCATGATAAATCATAATTCGGTAGATAGGCAAGCTTACAATGAAATATTTAATCAAAACCAATATGCCAGCAAGACTAAGCCATCCATTGTTATAAGTTAATATTCCCTTGTCCATATTTTTCATCAAATTATACCAACAATCATAACTCTTTAGCTTGAAACTCATAAAATACCTAAATATTTAAAGGGGCCAATTCCACCATGAGAAAATTGAAGAATTTGAGCAAAGCTCCTATTATCAGTTGGGGAAGTATTCATAGTGTAAAATTTAAACTTGTTGACATTAATAGCAGCTCTAGAGGCATTTAAAAATAGGTCTAGGCAGCCTTTAATCCTTTTAACATTCAACTTGGAAGCTCCCCCATCATTATAGTATCATCAACAAATTATGCATGAGTAATCTCCTTGACCCTAGCAACTATCTTTATTCTAGTTATTTTGTTAGCCCTTCTTTCAAAAGAGATATATCTACCCAAAGCTTCAGCTAAAATAATATAAATATAAGGAGATAGGGGGAAGCCTTGGCATAAACCTTCAAAATCTCTAAAGAATCTAGTCTAAGATCCATTGACAATATGAGCAACCCATGGGTCTTTGATGTAATCAAAAATCAACTTGGAAACAAAGGAAATCCAAAATAACTAAGCACGTGAGCCAAAAAATCTAGATCCACTCTATTAAAGGGATTGACCATGTCAAGTTTAACCACAATCATTTTTTATTCTTTATTGCTTGTATGTAAGGCCTCATGGACAATCACAATGTTGTTATACAGTTGCTTACCAGGGATAAAACCTCATTGCTCATCAGAGATAAGTTTATCCAAATGCTTTTTTATTCTAGTGGCTATGATTTTGGTCATAAATTTATATGAAGTATTACACAAAGAAATAAGCCTAAATTGACTGAACGTTGAGGCATTATTTTCTTTTGGAACAAATCTAAAAAGTTAGACTTAATAACACCAATCAAATTACCTCTTTTACGAGCATCCTCAATCATCTGAAGAAGATTTGTAGCTACCAGATTATAGAATTTGTGGTAAAAGGTATTAGTGAATCCATATGAACGAGAAGCTTTATCATTTGCACATATAAATACAATGTCCTTAAGTTTGTATAGAGTGATTATCTGACAAAGAGAATTTATGATATATTTAGTTATTACCTTAGGAATTTTTTGCAGCAACGTAGCTTGAGTAGCATGATTTCCATCTATTTTTTGATAAAGAAATTCATAGTGGCTACATGCAACTTTTTTATTTCTAAAAAATTGAAGACCTTGTCACCATTTTTCAATTGAATTTCATGAATCATATTCCTTTGATATCTCATATGAGCCTTAAGATGAAAGAACTTGATGTTGGAGTCTCCTTCCCATAGCCAATTCATGTGCGATTTGAGTCTCCAATTGTTCTTCTTGCCTAGCTCTCACATTAATCTAGGAGAGAATGGAATCTCTCTTAGATTTTAGTGTTTCACTGGGAGGTGCTAGCTTTGAAATCTCTTCTATTTATCCCAACCTAATGAGGAGTTGTTTAGAATTGTCAGTATCATGATGCAATTTAATCCAACTTCTAAGATTAGCTTTTAGCCTAGAAAATTTTGATCTTCCATCTATCTTGAGCATTACAGAAGGGGCACCAATATTTCCAACTCTGCTCAACTTCCTCTAAAAATCCATTCAAGTTAACCTAATTTGGGTTATATTTAAACAAAATGGGACCTAAATTTTTGTTGTTTCCACTATCCAAAAGGATAGGCTTATGATCATAGATTGTGCTTTGAATAATTTTTCTAGTTATTGAAGGAAAACATGTGAGAATATCTTCTTGGATGAAGAATCTATCAATTCTTTTAGCAATGAAATTATTTCCTACCCTTCGATTAGTCCAAGTATAGAGACCTTTAGAAGGCCTGATGTCTTGAAGACTAGAAAGATAAATAATATCTTCCACATACTCCCTACAAGGATCTCTAATACTAGATCCACCTCTTTTTTCAAAGGGAAAGAACACCAAATTAAAATCTCCAACTATGATCAATTTGATTGGCTTACTTTCTTCAATTTAGGAAAGAACTGAAAGCCAATATTGCTTCTTGGCAATTAGGGAGTTAGGGGCATACACATTCAAATAAGTGAAAGAGAAACCTCTTGCATCAAAGATAAGAGAAATCCAGTGTTCACTTTGCTTTCCACCTATTTTGGATATAAAAAAATTGTCCCATGCTGTAAGAAGGCCACCATAGCCTCCTTGGTAAGAAACAACATTAGTTTCAAAGTTATTCCAAATAGATCTCCATGCTTCAGAAGTAGTTTTTTATCTAACTTTATTTCTTGAATTTCTATTAAACAAGGGCAAAAGTTCTTTATCATACCCTTGAGGTAGGTTTTCTTAAAGGTCCCACCCAAACCTCTACAATTCCATGAGAGAATTATCATTTTTTGGTGGGTTTATTCCCTTTGGAGAGACCCTCCAGTGTTGCTTGAGTCCTAGCTGCAACATTTTTCTTTGCTTCTTCAAGTCTTATTTCTTGGTTAGATTTCCTGCCCATCTTAGAAGAGGATTATGTTATAATAGGCTCATGGTAAAATCTAGGGAGTATGATGTACCTTAGCTCAATATAACTTTATTTGGTTGTTTTCTTATAAGGTTATTCACTTGTTCTTTCTTGTAGAGTCTGATCTACCAACTTTGCATCAATAGAGACTTTCTCATGGTTTCCTTCATGTTTAGATTCATCTGGGAGATATTTTTCTTGATTTCAGTTTAGAGCATCATATTTGTTGGAATTCTCAAGTGGTTTAGTAGGTTTGGGCTTTCATCTTCTAGCCCTTCTATTATTCTTCTTGGTTTGTGCTTGTTGAAAGCCTTCATTGTCAACTTGATCCTTCTTATTTTGTGATTTTTGGCTAATTGAGAAATCTCTAGCAAAATGGTCATACTCATGGCAATATAGGCATTTGAAAGGTAAATGCTCATAATCTAAAACCTATGTGTGGATCCAATCCAAAACCTTAATCCCAATATCTTCAGGTAAATCATTTTTTAGATTAACTTGAACACAAATACGAGCACAAGAAGCATTCAAAATTTTGGAAGGAATCCAATCAATTAACTTTCCAATCTTATTTCTAATGAGCTCTAGAGAGGTTTTATTCCAAAAATGAATATGAAGAAAGGGAAATCTTACCCAAATAGGAACTTCCTTAGGCAAAGTGGGTTGTCTAAAAGTGCAAAAATAAGGCACTTGAGCCCATAAACCATGGCCCTCCTAAAATATAGCATCTTGTTCTTATTTATATTATAGAATGACCATGAAGTATCCTCACCCATAGAGCAAGAGTTTATAACTAGAGATTCCAGACCCCCAGGCTAAAGATATCCACTTTTCCAAAGCATTCAAATTGGGCCAAAGTCCAATGAACCTTCCAACCAAGGCATGTTCAGATAGGATAGCAACAAAATGCAGAACATTTTTTGGGGGTACTTCAATCATTAGAGTAGAGTCCAATCTAAGAACAAAGGCATTATATTTTGAATAAGAAATAGGATGAAAGGAACTGGAGCCAACAGAACTAGAGTTCACTTTTAGAGGTAACTTACTCTTGAGAAGGTCGATGCCCACCTCATCCAACACTAAAGACAACAAGGAGGCAAAAATGAAAGGTAAATAAGGGAGGAAATGAGAAGCAACAACCTTTCATGCCATGGCAAAAGCCACCAAACACACAAAAATAATGATAAATAGAAGTGGTCTAGGATTTGAATCAATATATCGAAAACTCAAGAATAACTCAACCAAACCCTACCCTCCAAGAAACAAACTCACAAATCTCTTCCATTGTGAAAAAATACTCAATTTGTCCCAAAACCAAAACAAAGGCCTTGTTTTAGTAACTGCAAGCAAAACCTCCAGAAGGGCGAGAACTCCCACACCACAAATTTTTTTTTTAATTTAATTAAAAAAATATTTCCATAATTTTCTCTCAAAAACAAAAAATGGTGGAACCTCTTCCAATTTTTTTATATTTATTTAATTATAAAATATTTCCTAGTGATTTTTCCTAGTACCTCATCAAGGAAATATCGTGTTCAACAATCAACCTCTTCTGTAGATGGCTTGAAACCTTTGTGCTGGAGTTCCCAATAAGCAATGCAGATTTGAACCATGGCAACCCAGTAGGAACCAAGTCAACCCACCAGCAAGCAGTCGTTCACTCGAATCACGACAACCCACCAAAAAACACTGCAAAAATGAACCGCAACAATCCAATAGTAAGCTCTCCACCATGAAATGCCAACAAGCACTCAATTGCTACACCACAACTCACCAAAAAGCACTGCAAAAATAAACCATAGCAACCCACCAAGGTTCAAATCTTACTCTCGACACACAATATTAATCATAACATTTACTATCACCCCACTTATTGTTAACACTTATGATAGTTACTTTTGTTTTCCCATATCAATGTCCCTTTAAGTTTGTTTTCATCTTTTTTTGCTTCTAGGGTCTTCCTCTCTTTTTTCATTTTCACCAACACTTTCATCTTCATAAATCTCTTCAATTTTTTCACACTACTCCTAGTGAGACTTATCATTTATAGGTTTATCTTGCTTTTATGGATTTGAAATGCAAGGAATAACCTAAAAAGCACTTTCTTCATTATGTTGCCCTAAAAACCCTAAAGTGCAAGGACAATCCTCCATATCAATTACCTTCTTAATCCTAAATTACAAAGGATTTTTGCCTTCCTCATTTTCTTATTATGTTGCTCTTGAAATCCTAAAGTGCAAGGGATAACCTCTACATTACTTTAATTTCTATTATCGAGGCAGGAGGCTATACTACTTGACAAAAATGAAGGCAAATTACTTGGAATAAAATTGACCTCTTATATCATCTTTAATTTAGAATTTTCTTCCACATCTTCCTTTGCACCTTTAATTCCTTTCAAATTTGAACTTGCATATTGTACTTTCTCATCCATTATATCATTATTTTTTTCTCCTAAAGATTGATCCAAGTGAACTATGGTGGCCTTTTCCATATGATGTTATAGATAGGCTTTTTTCACCTCTTTGTTTGGAGTAGAATGTCTTTGATCTAATCCAACTTATATTACAGTATGATTTCCTTGCTTTAGCTTGAAGTTTGTCTCATGACCAAAAAATTATCTCTTTCTTCAACATTTTCACTTTGCAATCTCTTGCCATGTGTCCAGTATTATAAAAATTGTGACATTGGAAAGCAATGCTTCCATAATCCACTTGTTGATATCATTCTCTTTATTCAAATTTAATCTTAATTCATTATGGCAAAGGATTTGAAATATCCATAGCAACACATATCCAGGTAATATAGAACATGCCTTTGCTCCTTAGTAGTTGGTCCCTCCTTGATGAATTTCCCTAGGGTATTTGAAATATCCATACCTCTAGGTAGGGCATCCTAAATTCCTAGTGGGGCTTTCAAATATGACTTTACTTCCATGCTACATGGTGGGGTTGGATCATGGTTTACACTAGCTCACTTTTTTAAAATACCAGGTTACTCTCCATTTTTATTCTTAATTTTTATTGATGATTTGTTTAGTCCATTTTGATTTGGTAACCTTAGATTTTCAAGAAAAAAAAAATTGTTTTTTTTCCTTTGTAACTAATCATTTTTTTTATCTTTTTAATATATATGTTGATAATTCATCAAAATTTTGGTATAATTATCTTATGTTGTGAATATTAACAAGTGTCATATTTGTAAAGCACCTCGAATCATGATAGAGGGAGAGATTTAGGGTTTTGGAGAAAGGTGCTTTGGGGAGGAATGTTGCGATGGAATCGGGTCTATCGCATAACATGCATGCTAGTGATGTTTTTCATATAAAAATGATTGGAAGGAACAAGATTTTCCAATGCATACCAGGAATCATTTTTTAAAGAACAATGGATGTTTGGAATGATGTGAAGCCATGCCGATTCTAGTGGTTCAACCAGAATCAGTGGTGGAATATGAGTATTTAACAAAACATGCGCTTATTGGTAAATTTATGGGCATTAGAATTTCTCTTCCCTTTGTGGAGGCTTGGGTTAGGAAGACTTAGAACCCTAACGATGATGTGGAGGTGATGTTGAGTACGAATAGCTATTTTATGGTGGTTTTCTCTTGTCTTATGAATCGTAACAAATTATTTGAAGGGGGTCCTTATTTCTGTAACCAAGTTGGACTCTTTCTTAAACATTGGCATGTGGGTTTCAACTAATTAGAGGATCGATCGTCGCGGGTTCCAATGTGGGTTCAGATCCCATGGCTCCCATTGGAATTCTAGAGAAATGACATCTTGCATATGATTGTCCTTCTTCTTGGAAATTCGGTTGAACCATAACAACATACGATGGAGAAAAAGGTAATTTATATTGTCTGTATTCATGTCAAACTTAATTTAAACAATCCTATTCCATATTCTATTGAAATATAGTTTGGATCGTCTACCTGGGTTCAACAACTTGACTATGAAGCTCTTCTGTTTCGTTGCTAGATCTATCATGAATACAACCTCCTGCAAGGAAAATGTCCTAAGTTTATCCTGATCGTGGATTCAAATCTTGGGCCCTCTCAATCTGCACAAAATCTGGATAAAGGAAAAGCCCTAATAAAGGAAGGGGATCAAGATAAGGAAGGTTTTGTTCTTGTAAAACCCTGAAACAGAGGAAGAAGGGTAAAAAAGGATAGCTATCAAGATGCTTTTCTCAACCATTTTGAGATACTAGATGATCTTGATCAGTACATGGAGTTACCTGAAATATCGCTACCTGATGCAGATATAACAAGATCAAAATAGATGCCTCTTCTTGAGGTGGAACCTAAGGAATCAGATCTAGTGGGTTTAAATGAATAACATATGGCTTTGGTTTTGAGTATAGGTGATATGGTTGGATATAGCCCTAGAAGGAAAACTATTTTGGAAAAAGGCACAGATATAGTTGTACTCTCTCCTACTCAGGCACTGATGCAGTCATCCTTGGACTGCAAAACTCCTACGGTGATGGGATTGCAGCAAAAAATAATTAAAAAAGGTGTTTGGATAAGAATATGAATGTGGGTCGAAAGAAAGACCTGGATAAAATAAAGTTAATGGGGGAGACTTTGTTGGATTCAGGCTTGGTGAGAAAATTGGACTCCCAGTTTTCTAACCCCCAAAAATTATTATCCTCTCATGGAATGTAAGGGGGTTGAACAACATCCCCAGAAAAAAAATTGTTTGTGATTTGATTCATGTACATTCTCTAAATGCGATGTTTATTCAGGATACTAAATTGGCTACTGATAGTATGTTTAAAATTGCTCACGAGTTGTGGAGAAGGGGTCAATTCCAGTGTATTGGTGCATGTGGATATGTTGGTGGTGTTTCTTATTTATGGGATCCAATTAAGATCTCTCCTCTTACTTGGATTTCTAGCAGATATTCTATTTTGATGATCGGGTATGATAATGAATTTGGTGAAACAATCATACTTACAAATGTGTATTCTCTTATTGATTACAACAGTAAAGTAAATTTTTAGGAGCATATTGGATTTGGGAGAATTCTGGCTCCCCTGTACCCATGTATTTTGGTTGGAGATTTCAATTCTATCACTTTTCTAGAGGAGAAACGTGGTGGAGTTGATTATCTCGAGCCTTAGTCTTCTATCTTAAATGCTCATATCCGAGCCTTGAACTTGGTTGACATCAAGTCGGATAATGGGATCTTTACCTGGCATAATAGAAGATGTGGGGAAGAGTCCATATTAGAGAGACTGGATAGGTTTTTGATCTCTAGTTTTTGGATTGGTAATAACAGAAGCCCTAGTTCTATGATTCTGGAGGGTAGGGGATCTGATCATTGGTCTATCAAACTCTCTGCTCTTGAGTTTGGTCTAAATAATAATCTTTCCTTTAAGTTTCAACTTATGTGGCTTCGAGATCCTAAGATTCATGATTTCATGTGAGGTTGGTGGACCAATGGCAAACCTTCTCATGGCACCGCTATGTACTCTTTTATGAAGCGACTACAATTTGTTAAGCATAAATTGAAGAGGTGGAATAGTCTCAATTTTGGGAACCTTTCCATGGCTAAGTTGGCATCTCTTAAGAAGGTGGAAGAAGCTTCAAGAAAGATTAGAGATCATGGACTCACGGAGGAGCTTCTCTTTGAGGAATTTGAGGTTGTGAAAGAACTTGTTGAATGGGAGTTGAGGGAAGAAATTTTTTGGAAACAAAAAGGTCGAGTGGATTGGCTTCAGGAAGGGGATAGGAACACGAAATTCTTATTTAACTCTATTAAGGCTCATCATAATGGTAACCTGATTTCCTTTCTTGTGAATTCTCAGGGTGCCCTTATCTCTTATTTTAGGGAGATTTTAGAAGATACTAGGAGGTATTTTTCCTCTCTCTTCAAGGAGGACTCCCTCTTAGATGATGAGGATGAAAAGATTATTCTAAAATATATTCCCTCAATTGTATCTAGAGAGATGAATGAACATTTGGTGGGCCCAATTTCCATTGAGGAGTTGGAAAATATTATACTCAATATGAAAAAAGGGAAAGCCCTGGGCCCGAATGAATCCCCGATTGAGTTTTATTAGGAGTTTTAGGAGTTAATAAAATTTTATCTTCTCGAGGTGGTCCATGAGTCCCAAAAGAAAAAAACAAATGCTAAAGGCCCTAAATGCTACCTTTGTGGTGCTTATTCCCAAAAAAGAGGGAGTGAATTATCTGGATATGTTCAAGCCTATTGCTCTCTGCAATGTTATGTATAAGATCATTACAAAAATTATTGTTGAGAGACTGAATATATGGTTGAGCAAAATTATCTCTAAGGATAAATATAGGTTTGTTGTTGGCCGACAAGTCTTGGATGGGGTTGTTATTGCTATGGAAGTTATTCATTCGATGGAAACTTCTAAGGAGAAATCTATGTTCATTAAGTTGGACATAGCCAAAGTCTATGACCGGGTCAAATGGTCCTTTCTTCATAAAGTTCTTGCTACTTTTGGCTTTGAGGAGGAATGGATTAGATGGGTGATGAGTTGTGTTTCTTCTTCCTTGTTTTCTTTTCTTGTTAATAATGAGCCATCGAAGCTATTTGAGGTCTCAAGGGAATTGAGGCAAGGAGATCCTCTATCTCCTTATTTATTTATCATTATGGTGGAAGCATTGGGAAGACTTCTCAAGTATTAGGTTAGGCATGGTCTCATTCAGGGTTGGAAGTGGGATAGCAGTTCGTTGCTTCTTTCCCACCTTCAATTTATTGATGATACAACTTTGTTGGAAGTTGCCACTACCAGGGAAGCTGACAATATTAGACAGTCTCTTGACATATATCTTGGTGCTTCTATGCAGTTGATTAATGAGGACAAGTCTTATATTTTCTTCTTCAATACCCCTCTTATTCAAGATAGAATTGCTTGAATTCTAAGATTCTAGGTCAGGACTCCCCCTTCATTTATCTTGGTATTCTAATTTCGTCTCATCCTCTGCCTAGATCTTCTTGGTAGTATATGCTTGATAAGTTTAGAGGGAAGGTGAATCACTGGATCATTATATGGTTCTCTTTTGTAGGTAGAGTGTTGCTTGTAAAATATGTTGTTCAAGATTTACCCATTTATAGGTTTTTTGTGCAAACAACTCCCTCTCATTTTATCAAGGACATGGATGCTTTGTCAAGATAGTTTTTGTGGTTTGAAAAATTGCTCAATCTAAATGGAGTTTGGTTAGGTGGGATTCTATTTTTAGGCTAGTTCAAGAGGGATTCCTTAGGTTGTGATAGGCGACTCTTTATAGGCAGGCTTTGGCTGCAAAACTCTACTGGATATTTTGTACTTCTCAAGATCAAATTTGGGCTAAAATATTATCTTGTAAGTACTTGAGAGGTATTTCAAAGGCTGAGATCCCTAGAGTCAATTTGGTTGGAAAAGTTTTGGTTATCTAAGACACTCTAAAAAGAGGGACTAATTTAATTAAGCAGGGTTTGTTCTGGATTTGCAATCGAGGATTATATGCTCTTTTCTGGGAGGATTCTTGGGATTGCCACCTTCCTATCTTGAATCAATATCCCATGCTACATTCCCTAAGCGTTTGTTTCTTGGAAGCAAGTTGGTCTCATGTGGACTTTAAAAGAATCCAACATTTTGGTAATTTGGAGATGTACAAGTGGAAAGATCCATAGGAATGGTCCCAGGGGGGATTCGCTAAGGACAAAGATGTGCTTGCTCTTATTCTTGTGGGGAGACCCTGCTCTTCATTGAGGGGTAAAGACATTTTGGCTTAGAACCCTGATCCCAAGGGAACCTATTCTATAGCCTATGGTTATCAGGTTCTTGATATGCAAAATTTCGAGAGCCTCCCTGTCACATGGTGGAAAAAGGTGTGGAACATATTTTCTTGACCTAAATGTAACTTCTTTTTCTAGCTGGTAGCTCGTAATAAATACCTCACTTGGGATAACATGAGGAAGAGGGGATTTTAGGGTCCCTCTTTTTGTGTCCTTTGTTGTAATAATGAGGATGACTCTCCTCATTTATTTTTCCAATGCTCCCTTGCTAGAGACATTTGGCACCATTGATGGAGTGCCTGGAACCATCCTTGTTTTCATGTGCTTTTTTGGTGGAGTTTTAGAGCATTCTAGGTAGACCTCCGACCAATACCCCCTTCCTCAAGATGGCTTGGAATTTAGGTCCTTGCATCATCTGAAAGATTTAGCTTGAACGAAACCATCACATCTTTCAAGGTAGACATTTGGTTGTTCAACAGATCTGGCAAAGGATCTTGTGTATGGTTCAGGAAACTATCCATAGAAAATGTGATGTGGATCCTCTTTTGGACTCTAGGGAGGAGAAGGTACGGTAGGCCCTTGGTCTCTTTGGAGTTGGTGTAGAATCTTCTTGCCCTAGTAGGGTTCCCTAGATCAACAAGAAAGTTCAGAGAGATTGTAGGTGGAGGTCGCTCCCTCGAGGAGTTTTAAAAATTAATACTGATGGGTCGTCTAGGGGTAATCCTGGACATACTGGAATTGGCGGTGTTGGGAGAGACTCCGTTGACGTGGATAGATTTTTCTTTTCCATTTATAAAGGTGTTCACTCCAATAATTTTATGGAAGCTCTTGCAATTCTCGAGGCCTTACAGAGGGGATTTTCTCTTGGCTGGCATAGGAGCATCTGTGAGTCCGACTCTCAAATTTTGGTTAATATTTTAAATAGAAAAAGGTTAGAGTATGTTAATTGGTAGTTGGTCTCTATGGTCATTCAGATTCTCAGAATTAGTGAAGAGTTTGAATTCATCTCCTTTGTGCACATACCAAGGGAATGGAATGGGGTTGTTGATTATTTGGTCAAAAGGGCTTTTGAGCTTTCGGGTCCTTGGATTATGGATAATTGGGAGAGTCTCCTGCTTGGGGACTCCCAGTGCCTCTAGGAGTTGATCCATAAGGATGTCCTGACTTAATGTGGTTTTTTCTTGTTGTCTTCTTTGGGTTTCGACCCCATTTGATGGTTTTAGCTTGTTTTGTTGTTTATTTGAGTCCTGGTTAGGGGCTTCATTGTACTCTGTAATCTTATCTTCTTATCAATAAATTTTTACCCCTTTATTTAAAAAAAAGTGTCATATTTGTAGCTAACATATTTTCACCTAGCTATTTTAAAATACCAAGTTACTCTCCATTTTTATTCTTAATTTTTATTGATGATTTGGTTAACTAGTCCATTTTTATTTAATAATCTTAGATTTTCAAGAAAACAAATTTGTTTTCTTCCTTTTTAACTAATATTGTTTTATCTTTTAATACATATGTTGATAATCCATCAAGATTTTGGTATAATTATCTTAGTTTATTTTCATTAACAAGTATCACATTTGTAGATAGCATCTTTTAGCATAGACAATGATGTGTATAAAAAATAATTATAGGTAATTGTATAAATAGAAGATAATTATGTGTACTTTTTTAAAATGAGTTTACACGGGATTTTATGAGGGATCCTAGTCCCCTCGTATTGAGTGGGGTTTGAACCTTGGACCTTTCAAAGAGAGGCCAAAACCCTTACCACTGCAGTAAGCTTGCAATTCTATAATCTTGCAACTCTATAATTATGTGTACTTCTAAAAAATGTAACTAATATAAATTTTAGGGAAGAAACATACTTCTTGAATATTGAATTTTTTATTTGAAATTTTTTTCATTGAAAAAACAAAAAATTATGATTTTATTAAAATATTTTTCACTAAAAAATAAGTGTTTTCTATAAGATGATGGGAAACTCATATTAACAAGGAACCCTCTATTCAGTATGATCCTAATTTAGGGAAGAACATTCTCAATGAACCTAAATAATGTGTCTCATCGGATTTTAAAGACTCTCTTGAAGTACCATGCACCATTCAGGAGAAAAAATGGTAAAGAAATTACAATTTTAGAAGTTAATATCTCTACTATTAATAAGGAAATACCAAAAAATGAGTAGGGTAAGTCAAAAGCTTCTATAGCAGAGCCAGGAGAGGATAAATATGATGAAAAATAAAATTGTGAAAGAATATTGAGGAATAGAATAATAAGACCTACTCTTGATATAAGCAAGGCAAAAAGAGGAAAACCCTCAAATTATCAAGCAAGATCCAGGGTAGCAAGAGCAAACATATTGAAAGCAACACAAACTAATTTGGTTGAACTTCTCTTTACCAAACAACAAATTGATATTGGTAATAAGCAAGTGAGGTCAATAGCCCCTAATGAGACATGATTATCATCTCTTGGAATATAAGGTGTGCTAATGCCCCCTCAAAGCAAAGGTGTATCAAGGACATTTTTTAAAGTAATAAGCCTGATATTCTTTGCATCCAGGAAAGTAAAATGACAAAAGAAGTTTCAAAAACTATGAAAGCAATATGGGCAAGATGTGAATGGGATGCTATTGTTTCTGAAGGAGTGGTAAGGGAAATTCCAACTTGTTGGAATCCTTCTAGAACCTCCCAGGTAACCATTCATAAAACTAGGCAGGATAGCTTCTTTAGTCACTTGCTACTTTGTAGATATTTGTTTCATCCTTATCAATGTTTATGGACCTACAAGTCAGTCAGGTAAATTAGAAGTTTGGAGTGGGATTGAAGCATTTATGAGAAGTAAAGACCAAGAAACCTTATTCATGATCATAGGAGATTTTAATGTCATAACCAAGCTAGATGAAAAATTTGGGGGAATTAGGAAATTAACCCAAAGTATGAGAGATTTCTTAGCTTTTATTCAAAACAATAATCTATGGTAGGTTGAGTTTTAAGAAGACAACTATACTTGGACCAACAACAGGAGAAGCCAGAACCTAGTAGCAAAAAATTAGACATATGCATACTCTCAGATCATTGGCTAGATGAGGGAACTTGGTGCTAAAATTATTATCTTAACAAGGATTGGTTGGTGTCATTGGCCAATAAGAGTTAAAATAGTGGTGAGTTCAAAAAAATATCATATTTCAATATGAGCAGACGTGGAAAGATCATCCTCAATTTGTTGGTATGATAGCACAAACGTGGAATTCTTAAGGAAATGGTGGGTTGTATGCTCTTCCAAAACAAATTAAATCAATGACATCTAGATTAAAATAATGGACCAAGAAACCCAGGTGTTGTAGGTGAGTTGGAGAAGAGAGGGCAATCCTCCAAAGGAGGTCCCAGGTTTGAATCTCCACCCTACCAAAAAGTTGAATTGGGTACCCAAAATCCAATTGATAATGTTGGTGCGGACAGGGCCGAGCGCGACTCCCGGGTGACTTTGACGGTGTCGAACCCCCTGGTCATGGTATCTTAGACCAAGGCAGCCCCGTAAGGGGTTTTTCGCTTAAAATAATAATAATAATAATAATAATGGACCAAGAACACTTTTGGAAATATTTTTGAGAAGAAAGAACTAAAAGATAAACTTTCAAATTTCCAAAAAGGTGATCATAATAATCCAAGCTTAGAGTAAAGGGAGTTGCTTATTGAATATCATAATATTTTGAGTTAAAATCAAGATAGTCTTGGTTAAAAGGATATAAAAATACAAATTTTTTTCATAGGATGGTTATAGTACATAGATCAACATCCATAATTAGTAGAATTAATAAATGGAAGGGGTTTGGATTAAAGATCAGAGTGATATTAAAAAAAGGTAAAGTATTTTTATCAAAATATTCTAGGATCAGAGGAGACTGAAGTTCTTAATGATAAACTTCAAGATGTACCTCCAGTTATTACGAATGAAGACAATAGGAAACTGATGGAGCTATTACTCTAGAAGAAGTCCATTTAGCTCTTTTCTTTTTTAATCAGGATAAATTTCCAAGTCTAGATGGGATCTCTGCAGCTTTTTACCAACATAATTAGGATATAGCAAAGGATTATTTATTGGTGGTAGTGGAACAATCTAGGATAAACAATACATACCTTATAAAATAAATGTAACATATCTTACCCTAATTCCAAAAAAGAAGGATGTTGAATTGTTTTATTCTTTTAGACCCATAAGCCTATGTAATATGGCATATAAGATTATCTCCAAAGTGATGGTGAATTGATTAAGACTATTTTTAGACAAAATTATTTCAAAAGAGCAAGGAGGATTTGTGAAAGGGAGACAAATTCTACATGGTATCGTAGTAGCTCATGAAGTTACACACTCAAAAACTTCAAGAAAAGAGAAAGTGATGATCTTAAAACTTGATGAGTAAAGCCTATGATAGGGTTAAATGGGATTTTCTTTTTGTATTTTTAAAAAAGTTTGGATTTGGGAAGAAATGGGTTAGATGGATTAAAGCTTGTGTCTCTATAGTTTCTTATTTAGCGTTGGTCAATGGGTTCAAAACAAAATATTTTAAAGCCAAGATAGGCCTTAGACAAAGAGATCCTCTATCTCCTTATTTGTTCATTATTATGGTAGAGCTTTTGAGTAGGAACTTGAATAAAGCTAATAAATATGGGCTTATAAGTGGACTTAAGGTTAGTAATAACATTGACAACATCACACATCAACAATTTGTAGATGATACAACCCTTGTTGGAAGGGAAAGGATAAATGAGGCCAAAGCTTTGAATAACTTTTTAAAGGAATACGAAAGAGATTCAAGGTAAAAAGCTAATAGGAAAAAATCCAATATTTATTTCCTTAATATTCCAACTAATATCAAAGCAATAATTTGCAAGTTACTTCAAAATGAGGAGGTAAATTTACCAACAACTTATCTATGGATGCCTTTATTTGAGGGGATAATGAGGATAGAATTATGGATTTCAGTTCTTAGTAAAGTTCAAAATAAATTACCAACTTGGAAAGGTAGATGATTATTGTTACCAGGAAGAGTGCACTTAATTAAGTCAGTATTATATGCCATTCCAACATATTATATGTCATTGTATACTATGGTAAAATCAGTTGAAAAAATTTAATCTATATTATGTGATCCTTTTTATGGTCAGGTTTACATGATAAAATGTGAAATGGAGCAAGGTGTGTGATGATAAAACTAGGAGAGGTCTTGGTTTAAGAGTTCTTACAAATGCAAACTTAGATATTAGGGAAAAAGTAATTTGGAGATTGTACAAAGAAAGTCAAAGACAATGGGTAAGAATTCTTCTAAGTATGTTGAGCCTAATGACCCAAGTTTAATATTTACTACATTCTCTCTACAAAATGGTTTTGCTCTTTGGAATGGTTTTAAAAAATATATTGATCTAATGATTAAAGGTTTAAGATGGGTGGTGGAAATTGGAGAAATTTTTTCTATTTGGATGGATACTTGGTGAAACCACTCAATTTAGATCCAATTTTGAAATCTTGGATGAGATTTCTTCAAGACAAATATGGTGATAGGGTTTCAAACATTTTGTATAAGGATCAGGAAGGAAGATACAAATGTAAAGAAGATTCTTTTACAAGTATACAAGACATCGATGCTAGGAGGCAATTGAGTAGAAAGATAACAACTATGATTATTTCAAGAGGAGACAAGGATAAATTGATTTGGGAGTTGAATAGCTCAGGAGAATACACAACAAGAAGTGGATATAATTTATTGCACTAACAAAATAGTAATATCACTAGAATTTGGAGAGATATTTGGAATAGCCCAAGCATTCCTAAAGTCAAAATGTTTGTTTGTCTAGTAGTTCGTAGAATAATTTTATCCTGGGATAACCTTATGAAAAGGGGTTTTCATGGCCCCTCTCAAGGTGTTCTTGGTAAAAGGTAGGAGGATACTATAGACCATCTCTTGGGACATCACACAATAGTATGGAAACTATGGCAATGGATACTTAATATGTTTGGTAAATGCATGGCGATGAATAGTATAATTAGAGAATGTTTAAAGCAATGGCAAAGCATTTATAAAAGTGAGGTTTTATAGACAATATGGGATATATCAATAGATACAATACTTTAGATTGTATGGCTAGAAATGAATGGAATAATATTTAATGGAAAGGAAAGAAATTTAGAGGTAATGAAAAGGAAGAAATGTTTAGCCATAGAGGAGTCTAAACCAACCCTATTAACTTAGACAGTCCCTAATCTAGAAGTAGAGAGCCTTGATAGATGGAGTTAAGTCATTAAATGGAATTATGATGGTGGGTAGAAAAGAAGCAAAAAGAAGACAAATAATGTAAAGTGGAAACCACCATATATGGAGTTGGTTAAATTAAATTTTGATGGAACATCTAAATAAAATCCAATACCAACAGGAGGAGGAGGGATAATTAGAAATAATAGAGGAGAGATTTTATCTCATTACACTTTCAATAGTGGATTTAAGAAAAATAATGAAGTTGGAGCTTGGGCAACTTTAGAAGGGTTAAAAATATGCAGACATATGAAAATGAATAGAGTATGGATGGAAGGTGATTCTCTCATAGTAATAAATGTAATTTTGAGGAAAGCAAAGGCTCCATGGAACATACAAGAGATAATTGTAGAAATTCAAGATCTTGCTAAACAGTTTGAAGAAATTTGGTTTACACATACTTTAAGGGAAGGAAACAAATGTGCATATAGGCTAGCCAATAGAGAGGTTTTGATTGAGGATCATGAAGTTAAATTCTCTTTTCCATGATTAGAGGAAGTAGTAAGTTTAGTTGAAGTTGACAAGAAAATGTTGATTGCTTGAATCAAATAATGATTAAGATTTACTTTAATGTTTTTCATTGGTAATATCTGCTTTATTTTACAACATTAATGTGTTTTCATATAAACTATTTATTATAATTATTGTGGTTGCACTTGTATTTCACGAAGGAAACTAGCAATCCAGATTTGGTAAAGTGGATTATGATAGTGCAATGTTTTGGAAATATTACTCTACTAAGATGCAATGTATAGACAATAGAGGTGAAATCTTGGTATTGTGATGACTTCTATAGAAAAATATGAAGAAGTATGTTGAGTTTTGGAATATTTGTATTCATACAAAAAATTGAAAAGATCCAAAAAAATGAAAATCAATAATTCAGACATTTTATGTAAAATGATGTAGGTTTCTAGCTATAGCATCTCAATTGAGATGAGAAGTGTATCTATTTGTAAACTCTCAAGCTATAAATAAGAGAGTTGTAATTTTTCAAGGGTGGGGGACTCGAGTACATCCCCTTATTATCCAACTAAAAAAAAGATGATGGGAAACTTAAAATTAAAAAAATGTTAAGAAAAATTTAAAAATTACCATACCATTTCAATAAATAAACCTTAATCACATATTAGCAATCAAGGTATTTAACCAATTGAGTTATTGCCATTTAATCCAAATGAATATGTTATCAGTTACAATAGTAAATTGCTATAGATTGACAACCTACTATAATGTGATTAGAACAATAAATAAATATTTAACTTTATATAAACTCATAAAAAAGTTTTTTTCTTAATAAGTTGTGTGGCTTCTATTGGGGGCCACTCCCATAAAAATAACAAGACATTTTTTCAATTGGTAATATGGGATTGAAACGGGCCCCACCCATATTACATCATCACCACATAGTAGTATTACAACAAAAGCTTGGATATTATCCATGTATCGCTTGGAAATATTTAAACCTTGGTCTCCTCCTCAAATACTTAGGAATCTAACCAGCTGAGCTAATGCCACTTGATTCCAAAAAACAAGATATTACATTTGTTGTTATGTCAATTAAACCATATATCCAACTTGAATTTTTATCAAAGGTATTTTTTGTCTTTAATAATATTTGTTAGGTCAATTAAACAATATCCAACTTGAATTTTTATCAAAGATATTCATTTATACTTTAATAAGTTAATGGCTTCTATATGTCACTTCCGTCAAAAGATCAAATATTACATTTTTTATGTTTAATAACTTTTTTTTGATAAACTGGAGGAGGGGATTTTGAAAGGGACTCCAAAACCTTTTACACTAGTGGAAACATAAGGATATGGTCTCCATGGGGCCAATAACAATAAAAAACCAATTATTCTGATAATCCTAGGAGATCATCTTGTAGCAACATGAAGGCACCATCAAAAACAGGGGAGGGGCTCTCTTGAAGACACTAACAAGAGGAACATGGGAACTCAGAGGAATGTAGAAACATGGGATGAAAGACCCACAGAGGACAACCAAACATAAACATTCATGAAAAAGGTGACTACTTGAACTCGTGGTCTTCATTACTTGCATCATGCTCCTCGTCAACCACCTGGGTGCGAACACCCTTCTAACACTCGAGATCTTCGACCATCTTTGCAACCTCCCGAAGAAGAGTCCAATAACTTAAATCATAACTTAAACCATATCTAGCTTGCCCTTTTATCAAAGGTTCTTTTAATTTCCTTTTCTTTTAAATATATTCTTCATCTTTCTTAAGGTGCTATGTTTTTGCAATTAGCTCCTTGATATCATTTTCATTAAAAAATAAAATATCACTTGGTCAACTGCCTTCTAAAATTTGGATCTGCTATTTGATTTTCTTCTCTATAAAATGCTCACATTTCCAAGAGATTTCATTTGACAATAGATGACGAGCATCAACAATAATATTATTTTTTATTCAATCCCCACATCCATTTTTGTTGATATCAATAATGATAATTTGTGAATCCCCCTCAATTGAAATATGTTTTCATCCTTTGCCAATTGTAATTTTAATCCCTATAAGAAGTATCATAGCCTATGCATAGTTGTTAGTTGAAGTTCCATATGATTTTGAGTGAGGAGAATTTTTTCTTCATTACTTCAAAAAGCATCACTTCACTCACTTTTCTTCGAATTCCTATGGAAGCACCATCAAAATTAATTTTGATAAACCCAAATTTCTAAACATTTTTATTTTTTCATAGGTCAAAGTAGATCGTTTATATTAATGTCATTGTCACATATAACTCTTCCATGTATATTCAAATCCTATAACCAAGCATGTAGCACCCTTTTTTTACACTTCAAACTTCCCATGATGAGCATCATCTCTATAAACATTTACAAGAGAGGCAACAATGTGGTTCCAAACTTTGGCATGATTTTCAATTTTTTTTTTAAGAAATATATTTTTCTTTTCAAACCATAAATTTCAACAAATAATTGTAGGACCAATCCTCCACAAAATACACAATGCTTTAGCTTTTAAATAATTAATCTAACATTTTAAAAAATCTTTCAATATTGATGGAGCTAACCAGTATATTCTCATATTTTAAAAAAGGTAACCCAAAATGGTGTATGTAAATGGTTTAATAAAGTCCTCACACAAGGCATATTTGAAAGGTCCATGGTATCCTCTTCTTTGTATACTATCTCTTATAAGAAGGTTACTTTGAATTGCTAACCAAAGTAATGTTGAGGCCTTAGGAAGAGCCTTTAGTGACCAAACATTCTTCCAAGGGATATCTTTGGGAGTTTAAAATTTTGGTTGCTCTGAATTCTCATATCCCAACTTTGCCGAGTATATACCATTTTTTGATAGATTCTAAACCAATTCATCATTTTGTGTAAAAATAGCCAAATAAAACTCTTGAACCATATTTTAAAGCTCATCTACAATTTGTCTAAGTTCATCTCCTTCAACCGGGTTACTAATAGAAAGCCATGATTTGGACTTGTTGCTCCTATTAGTATCAAGTTTGACCTTTAGACCTTTATAAGCTATACATGCCAAAGCCATTGGTTGCCATTTTGAATTAGATATAAGAGGATGAGGCTTCAACCAATCTTTCCATAATTTCTAAATAATCTCCATCCAAGTTTTACCTCTAAGACCAAACTCTTAAATCTATAATTCCACAAGCTTACCCCTACAATATAATTTCCTTTGCAAATCCTATACCACTTGCAAAGAGGAAAACTTATTTTTTCCTCACATACTTTCCAAAGAAATTCTCTTTGAATTTTATCAAATTTTGATGTTATACCTACTAGCAATTATGAAAGTGATATCATATAAATAAGGATGGATTGTTATGTAGTATTTATGAGTTGTAGCCTTCTCACCATGGTTAAAAACTTACCTTTCCAACCTTCCAAACAAGTTTTTATTCTACCTAAAGAAGAGATCCAAAGCTCCCTTTTATTTCCTTTATGAGACAAAGTATTACCTAATTAGGTTGATGGACTTTATAATATTAAACCCTAAAAATATCCACAATAATTCATTGTAAATCTAAGGTAATGTTTATGAAAAAGTCCTAGATTTTGTAGTATTAACCAATTGTCCATTAGCCTTCTCATAGCATGGTAACATTGATTTTAACTCCATGGCCTCATTTACTGAGGAATGACCCAAAAGAAAAGTATCATCAACAAATTGGATATGAGATTCAAACGCACCATTGTTTGGTAACTTGAATACTTTTGATTTTTCCTTATATTTTTTCCTTTGATAAAGCTCTCCCTAATGACTCCACAAGAATAATAAATAAATAAGGAGAATGAGTTACCTTGGCAGAGTCCATGAGATGACTTTAAGTTACTAGTAGGAGAAATATTAATCAAAATAGATTATTTTGGACTAACATTGAATTCATTCACATCAACCTTGATCAAAATCAACCTTTTTGAGAATACCATGTAGGAAACTCTAGTAAACTCTATCATAAGCTTTGTACATATCTAATTTCATAAGCATACTTGGTTTTTTCATAGAATAAAGAGAATGCATGGCCTCATGTGTAATGATTAAACCATTAAGAATTTGTTTACCACGAACAAAACCACCTTGTTCCTCTAAGATAACACAATCTAGAATGTTTTTAAACTTGTTTGTTATAATTGTTAAAATGATATTATAAATATGATTATAATGACTTATTGGACAAATATTATCAAAATATCGTGTCTTGCATTTCTTGGGAACCAATGTAATAAAAATGCCATTGATGTAAGCTTCATTTTGTGTGCCTCTTCAACTGCAACCAACATAACACTCTTCAATAAATACCAAAATTTTAGAAAAAAAATTATAGGAAATCCATTGAGGTTAGTGCCTTATTGGGATGGAAAGAGAAAATTACTTCATGTAGCCCCTCCATAGATATCTTCTTCATTAAGCTATCATTTTGTTCCTATGTGCTAAATGATGGAATATATTGTCAAATCTTACCTTGTGCCTCTTTATATTGCTCAATATCTAGCAAAATATTTTTGAAATAATTAATTTATTCCTTAATGATATCTTCTTCTTCTTCAATATTTCTTCCATCTAGAGTTGAAATATTTTTTATGCAACAAAAGAAAAAAATGTTTTTGTTGTAGCATGAAAATTTTGGGTATTTTTATCTCCTTCCTTGAGCCATTTTCCCCTATATTTTTGGAAACAATATGACTCATTTTTCAATGCATTATAATAAAAGAAAGTAATTGTTTTTCTTGCACTTAAGAATCCTAGTCTATTCCATTGATTTATCCTATCTCTTGTAGATTTTTGAGCTTAGATTTAATTTATTTCTTTCCTTTAAAAATATCACCAAATGATTTGGCAATCCAAATCTTCTTTTTCCCCTTTAGATATTTCATCTTTTGAATAAATTTGTACATACACGATCTTTTAAAATTTGCTTCATCCCACCATAATATAAATATGTGAAAGAAATCAAGGTCTTTGACCCACATAAACTATAAGTAAAATGGCTTTGGATGACTATTATTGAGTAATTTACAAGTCAAAAAAATAGATTTGTGATTTGATCCTACTTGCAATAAGATATTTGAAGAGATTATATATTATATTTGCAACCATGTGTTGGATAACAAAAACCTATCCACTCTTTCTTTTATATGAGTTTACCCAAAGTGTTTATTGTCCCATATATATTGAAAACTTGAAAGGAATAACATCCCAAAGGCCATTTGAATTGACAAATGAAGCAAATCTTGCATTAATTTAGACCATCTAAGAGTAACCCTTCTTTTCCAAAGGAGATAGAATTATATTAAAGTCAACCCCAAGAATACATAGATCACAATTATGAATCATTATTATGTTTAACAAAAATATGTTAAGGTCCTTCTAAAATATTTTATGAGGAGTTACTATAGTTGGAGCATATATATTTATAATGTCAGCTTTGATGTTTTCTCTTTTTTCGCAAAATAGTCTAGCAACCTAAATATTTTTTTTGCTTCTAATTATTGTCCATCCTATTTGCATCCATCCCATATTGTTGTGATACCACTAGAAGCTCCTATAGAAGAAACTGTGAGACAATCCTTTATCTTCTAAATATTTTTAAAAGTATCCTTACATTTATCACTACTTAATTTTGTTTCTTGTATTAAAATAACTTGGGCTAATAACAACCTATTAATTCCTTAATAACTCATTTTTTTAGGGTCTTATTCATACCCCTAATATTCCATGATAAGATTTTAATCATCGTTTTTTATTTTTATTAGTGGGATTAGCCCCACTTATTAAAATCTATGATATTTTTATTTGGCTTCACAAATTGATATCCCTTTGATTTTATTTTTCTCTTTTTTCATTCTTTAATAATCTTTCTCTCTTATTTCCATTTCCACCAACACTTTCATCTTCATCTATCTCTTCGATTTTTTCATATTGTTCATAATAGGACTTCATTTATAAATATTTATGTTGCCCTAAATAATTTTTTTGGTAGGTAAAAAATAAAATATATTGACTATTCGGGTTGAAGGGTCTCGTCCCTGTTACATTGGGCATAGTCAGTGCCAATAGTACAAAATTGACATAGTTTGAAAATTACAGTCTGGGAGCCCATCACCCTCCAGACTAGACAAACCGTAAACAAAAACAGTAAAAACAGAACCAAACTGAAGCCATAACAACCAAATGCAGTCCAACTACCTGTTGTCACCTTCCCACTTCTACTGGGATTTTGCTTGACCTTCCTCTTTGGCAACATATTTCTGATCAAAGGCAACACCTTCTGCTTGACCACTTGTTTTTGACCTTCTGCTTCTCACCTGCTTCTACGTCACTGCTCGAGTATTCGTTCGCCATCTCCCACTCATAATGATGGTTGAAAAAACCTCTCTATTTTTTGTTGCCCTAAATAATTTGAAAAGCAAGGAATAGCTTCATAAACACTTTCTTCTTTATATTGCCTTGAAAACCCTAAAGGACAAGAATGGTCCTCCATAGTAATTACTTTCTTACACTACCCTAGAAACCCCAAATTTCCATGGATATCCTCCAAATGCATTTCCTTATTATGTTTCTCTTGAAACCTTGAAGTGCAACAAATACAATATGTACTACTTTCATTTTATTGCAAGGAGAGGATTTTATGGTACTTGAGGAAAATGAAGATGATTTACCTAGCCTAACCTTGGTCTCCTTTATCTTATTTGATTTAAAATTTCCCTTCTCATCTTCCTTCACACCCTTAATTCTTTCTAAATTTGAATTTGCACATTGTACCTCCTTGTCCCTTCTCATAACATTTTTTATATATATCCAATCTCATAATATTTTTGACATAAAAATGCAATGTTTTCATAATCCACTTGTTGATCTCATTCTCCTTATTCACATTTAGTCCTAATGAATTGTAGTTAAGATTTTGAAATATTCATGGCAACAAATATTCAAATGTATACAACATGCACTCTCCCCTTAGTAGTTGGTCCTTCCTAGATGAAATCCCCTAGACTATTGTTGATATTATTCAAAACCTCCTTATTTATGAGGTGATAAGGAAGTCCAAAAATCCTAATCCACACCAATAACATTTTAATAGTCTCTCTCCATGGAAAAACTAGCATTTCATGGTCTTAAATATAATGCATCTTTGCCTTTAAACCAAGGGTCACCATCCATTATTTTATCCCTTATTTCTAGATTAGAGAAAATAACGAGGAAAAATCCTTTTCGAAGAAAAGTTATGGAGTAATTTTAATTCAATCCCCACTTCCACTTGATCCAATTTTGAATTTTCAAAAAACTTGATCAATATCCATGGAACTTGTATATTAACCCTTTGCTTTTAAGAACCATTAAATTATGCTTGATCATCTCATCCTTGATAATTACTATGGCGTAGTATCTGCTACGTACATAGGGTTTGTCATAGATTCACTCTTCCTCTTATTTCTAACTAGGGCATCCTTACTTCTAATAAGACTTTCAAATATGACTTTCTTACTACATTACCTAGATTTTATTCACATGAATCTTATAGTTTTTGAGTTTCTCCTAATATCTAAAACAAGAAGAATGATGCGTGCTCCTTGCTTGCACTTTGCTTCATGTTCGCACTTGTAACACTTTCTTGCTTTTTAAAACAAGAAAAACGTGAGGCCTGCTCTTGTATCGCACTTGCTTCCAACTTACACTTGCTTCCTACCAAATATATTCTTCATTTCCTTTTCATCAAATTATTATTCATATTCCTCAAACTACTATGTTTCAATAATCAAATCCTTGACATTACTTTCATTAAGACATAAATCCTCACCCAACTAGTTGCCTTTTAAATTTTAAATTTTGCCAAGACAAAGATCAGCATAATGATTGGCTAAGTTATTTACTACTTGGTTCTAAGAGATTGCTTTAAATAATATTTGATCAACATCAACAATAATATTTTTTTTTTCAATCTCCATATCTATTTTTGTTGATATCGTTAATGATAATTTGTAAATCCTCCTCAATTAAAATATATTTCATTCTTGATCCCTATAAGAAGCTCCCTAGCCTATGCATAGTTGTTAGTTGAAGTTGCATATGATTTTGAACAAGTGGGGAGAACCTATTTTAAAAAACACCACCTTCACTAACTTTTCCTATATTTCCTTTAGAAGCACCCTCAAAACTAATTTTGATCAACCTAATTTCTAGATATTTTCATTAACCATAAATTGAAGTAGGTCCTTTATATTAACTCAATTGTTACAAGTGATCCTTCTATGTATATTTAAATTTTGTAACCAAGAGGTTAGCACATTTTTCCCAAGACTTGAGACTTCTCATGATGAGTACCATTTCTATAAACATTGCACAAGAGAGGTAATAATGCAATTTCATATTAGGGCATGATTTTTAGATTTATTTTTTAAATTATATTATTTCTTTCTATTGAGAATATTGCATCATGTAGTAGGGTGCTACGTGGTGTCTAACATGATGATAATGAGTTCTACCTATACACCTATAGTTGGTTATTTGGTTTTTATGTTTCTTGATCATAACTAACTCTATATTGTATTATAAATGTAATATTTTATGATAATAGAATTATCCAACACCTTGCTAATCCAACATGTGGAATAAAAGTGGACTACGATTAGGATAGAAGCAAATTCAAGAAGATTAAAGACTAGAGGAACCCAAAGCAATAGAGTTGTTTTTGTTATTTGTTTGTTTTGTAGATATCAAGTCAACATGCAATATTCTTTATTGATCCTTGATGAGGAGACAATTGTTTAATCAAGAATTATTATGAAAGCATGCTATCCTAGTAAATCCAAAAGATGCAGATGTCAAATGAGAGGCATAAATGAAGCAAAACTTCCATGCTTATATTTGACCTTGATGAACAAAAGAAGATGTTGTTCAGAAGGTGTTTCATGTCGTTAGTCAATGACCAAGGCATGTAGCTATAGATTCTTGCCCAAAGCAATAAGTGAGAAAAATTTATAAAGCCTAAGAGTTGACTACAATGTTGCATGATGTGTAGAAGATTACATATAATCTTGTCAAGATCAACTTGAAGAGGATATGTTTTGTTCATTTTTTATTATTGTTTATCTATAAATTTATTCACGGTTATCCTCCTCTACATGAAGAATGGTTGGAGTCAATGAAGGAGTTGTGTTATTTGTACACTTGAGGTGTTTGATGTGTTCAAGTTTTGAAAACCATAGAATTCTTACTCGTAGTTGTTTTGTTATCCATAATATTTGATGTGTTCAATGTTTGAAGATCATAGAAGTCTTGTCCATAGATTTTTTTTTGCCCACTTGGTTGCCAATATGAAGAATTGTGAAGGAAGATGTTTGTTGAAGGGTTGTTTAACCTATTTTAGTCCTAAGATGTCATGTCATAACAAGATATTGCCATATAAAGATAGGATTTAGTTGATCGTGTACGAAGAGTTGTCTAGATAAATGAATTGTCATCTAAAGATTTCAAGTTAACAAATGTGGATCATTTATGCATAGGTCATTTGGCACCGAGTCATCTACAAAGAACATGCAAGATTAACCAGTTTTACAACAAGGAGTTTATTAGGTCATCTAATAATGGTTATCGAAAGAGTCCAAGACCATCATCTCATGAAAATAGGTCATTTAAACAAATATTGGGTTGTCTAAATTTTTAGTTGTGTGGTCATCTAAAGAGGGACTTGTAAGGGGTTGTCCCATATTGAAAACCATTATACCTCAATCATCTTGTGAAAGGTAATGGTCTTCTAGCAAAGAAAAGGCATAGACTAAAAAGGTTGTAATGCTATAGGGGATCATCTTATTACATCAACACTTGACTAACATGCAAAGAATGGATATTTAAGTGGAAGAATCACCAAGGTGACATTGGCTAAAGTGAAAATACTTACTAAAATATGAAATATTTAACATGTGGAGAATACTTCCAAAGACATTGACATAATGTTGTTGTTGTTGTGTTTGTTCCTAAAAATTAGGAGTGCTAAATTTGTCATCATGCCATGTAAAAATTTTGAATGCAAATAATCATTGTTCAACAATTTCTATAGTGGACATAGAGATAGCATATTGTTATATTTGATAATGCCAAATAATAGGCTATAAAAGAGTTGTCACTTGAACAAAGAACATGATTGCATTAACTTCATATAGACATCTACTAATGGAGCTAGAGGTGACATTACTATAAATTATAAGAAAATACGCTACCATGAAGAAGCACATGACGATTAAGGATAGTGTTATAATATTTTAAAACCACTGAATTATATTCAACATGTTACATGAAGGAGACACTAGGGAAGAAAAATCACCTCTCATATTGACTGAAAACATGAATAACAAAGAAAGTGGTTTGATAATACGAAGATGTTGCAAGAAAACACTAATGCATGACGATGGTCACATTTTGATCATATCAATGATAAAGAATGAAGGTGAAGCAATTATGTTCAAAGTGTTGACCTATCTGTGCAAGTTTATGGTAACACCATAGCCATTTGATCAAACATAATCAACTATAAAGATCGTTTTTTGACTGGACTGGTTTTGCACATAAAAAATTGTGTTGAAAGCATTAGTGTCATTTATCCCACATTTGATGGGAAAATAAAAGAAATGACTTTTATATAAAATAGGTGAAGTATAAAGCTTTGATGTCCAATAGTGAACGTCACCTCCCTGCAATTAAAAGAGTCATACACATGTGTTTTTCGTGTATTAGTTGTCTAGTTTGCACTATATGCAAGGTTTGATGGTTATCAAATTAATCTGACATGTATGAAAGTGTATTTGATTTTAGTTGGAAAAACATGTGACATGTATGAAAGTGTTTTTTGTTTTAAGTTGGAGAAACCAATAATCCCACATTTGTCACATACAAAGGTCAATGACACTTATAAGGTATGTTGTTAAAGTTAAGAGTGTGCTCACATGTTAGGAGATGCATAGCCATATGTGGTATACTAGGACAAGGTGAACAATTGATTAATTAGTTGACATGTGAGACATTCTAATTGGTGCAAATAATCTAATTGGATATTAATGTTTGACATGACATACTAAACATTGATTAATATTTTTCCTATTACTCGGTTTGAGCAAACCAAATTTTAAATTTGGTACCATAATTTTTTTAAAGTTTTGAATTAAATTTTTATAATTTTATTTTTTGATTGATAAAAGGGTTTTGAAAGGATCCCAAAACCTTATTATAAGCCAAAAAGGGAAGATCTCGGATGAAACCTTAACCCTAAGACAAACTCGCCAAAATGGAGGATCCTAAGCGGACGACCTTACAGTTATCAACGAAACAGGAGTAAGGGGTACATAAGCCACCACAACCACCAAAAAGGAGACAATCCCACTGCCAGTCAAACAAGGGAACCAAAAATGGAACAACCACAAAAGGACATGACTAATTAGAGCTAAATGTTTTGGACATATGGACCTGGATAAATTAATTATTGTTGCTTGCTATTCTGATGTGAAAGATAGACATATTTATAATCATTGGAAAGATCTTTTTGAGCTTGAAACATATTATATAAAAGTGATACTGAATATTATATTAATATTTAATGAGAGTCACTTGATTGAGAGGAGTTTACACTAGTACATTTCTTGGAGTATACAAAACTTCAAGATGATTTTAATGATCGTTCTATGTGAGAAGATAGTGAATACTACATTGTCAAGATTCAACAATTATGTTCATGGTCACCAAAGAATGTAATCAAAAGGGATGAAGTAAAAGGGCATGAAGCCTTACTTCAGTTTGTTTATGAATAAGTGTACATGTCACTTTCACTTATTGGTTAATTCAATATATTTTTTTGTTTGTGGAAAACACCCCAAATGGGATGCCACTTTTGGGTAAGTCCCAAGGAGGCAGAGGTATCCATTGGTTAATTCAATATTATTAGCAGTAAACCCGACTTGATTTTATGTCCTTAGGTGTATAGTCCATGACTTTTGCAAAATAGTGAGGCAAGTCCCACTATAAAATATGATGTAATGCATAGTCCTAGTCTAGTCCAATTGATGATTTTCTAACCCTATTGAACAACAATGTAATGAAGGGAATGTTTTAAATATCACCACTTGTTAGGGTGTTAGGTGGTGGATAATATAGTGATAACGGGTTCCACCCATACACTTAGAGTTGGTTATTTGGTTGTTATATATTTTTACTTAATTGAATTTATATTGTACTATAAATGTAGCATTTTTATGATAATACAATTGTTTTCGCACCTATTAGTCAAACAATTTCAAGCCATAACTTCCAAAAAAGAATGAAAAAGATCAATATTTCACAAATACATAATGCTTTAGCTTTAAAATAATTAATCCAACATTTAATCAATTCATTCAATGTTGATGGAGCTACCTAGTATGTTCTCATATTTTTGAAAAATTGACCCCAAATAGAGTAAGCAAAGAGAAAATGAAGAAGTAAATGACTTGATGTTTCTAGATCCTTCTCATACAAGGCATATCTAAAAGGTCATCTCTTGTAAGAGTCTTGCTTTGGACTGCTAACTAAAGGAATGTTGAGACCTTAGTAGGGGCCTCCAATGACCAAATATTCTTCCAAGGGAAATAGTTAGGAATAGGAATTTTTGACTGCTCTAAATCCCTATACCCCAACTTGACCTTATATCCACCATCTTTCAATAAATACTAAAATAACTCATCCTTTAATCTAAAAATAGGTAAATATAGCTCTTAAATCATCTTTTGAAGCTTATTTGCTATTTGTTTGAGTTCTCTTTCAACCATGTTACCAAAATAAATTAGTGATTTGAAATTGTTGATCACATTAATATAATCTTTGGCCTTTGGACCTTTATAAGCTAGACATGCTTGAGCCAACAATTATCATTCTAAATAAAAAATAAAAGGATAAGTCTTCAACCAAACATAAGACCAAAAATTTGCAGAATCCCCCTTATTGATTGGCCATCTAATATTTTTTTTTGATCAATTGTAAACTATTTGATATGAAGTTCCATGTTAACGATCCTTTAGATAGGGTCTGTTTCCTAAATATTTTCATTACATCGAAAACACATATATTTTTTATGTAACATTTTTACCCAACTCTTACCTTTATCTTTGAATAATCTCCAACCAAGTTTTACCCCTAATGCCAACCCTATAAGTTTACAATTCTGCAAGCCTGCCCCTCCAATATTCTTTCCTTTGGAAACCATATCCCACTTACAAAGAAGAAAACTAAATATTTTCTTGTATCTATCCTAAAGAAAATGCCTTTGAATTTTATCAAATTTGGATGTTATACCTATTGGGAATATTGAAAGTGACATCATATATAGGGTTGTATTACAATATAGTCTTTATGAATTATAGCCTTCTAGCCATGATTAAGAACTTACCTTTCCAACTTGCCTAATAAGATTTCATGCTATTCAAAATTGAGTCCCAAAGCTGCTTCTTCTTTCCTTTAAGAGACAAATAAATACCCAAATATGTTGACAATATTTTTTTAATTTAAAACCCTAAAATATCCATAATAATCTATTAAAAATCTATGACAATGTTAATGAAAAAGATCTTGGTTTGTGTTACTAACCAATTGTCTAGCAACCTTCTTATATCATGATAATATTGATTTAAAATTTATGGCCTCATTAACTAAACAATGACCCAAAATAAAAGTATTATTAACAAATTAAAGATAATATTTGAAGAGACCATTTGTTCCAACCTAAATTCCTTTGATTTTTCCTCCCCTTTTTTCTTTTGAGAAAACTCCCCTTAATGCCTCTACAATAATAATAAGTAGATAAGGATAGCGGGTCACCCTCACAAATTACAAGAGATGATTCAAAGCATCCAATAGGGGATCCATTAATCAAAATAATATATTTTGTAGTGCTCTACCAACATCTTATCAATTCACGTCAATCTTGATCAATATCATATTTTCTAAGAATATCATGTAGAAAACTCTACCAAACCCTATCATTTGCTTTGTTTGTATCTAATTTCATAAGCACTCCTAGATTTTTTATGGAACTAAGACAATGTGTAGCCTCCTATGTAATGATTACACCATAAAAAAATTGTTTACAACAAACAAAAATACCTTCTTCCTATGAGATAACACAATCTAGAATGTTTTTCAAATTTTTTGCTATAATTTGTGAAACGATCTTATAAATAATATTACAAAGGCTTATTGGATGAAAGTTATCAAAATGTTTTGTCTTGCTTTTCCTTGTAACCAATATAATAAATGTGGTATTGATATTGCTTATTGTAGCCTTCTTTTTCCAAGCCTCTTCAACCACAACTAATATATATATATATATATATATATATATATATATATATAATTTACATGGTGGAATAGGTAGCCGCCACGAATCCAGGTAGGTTGTCCGACTTTTTATGGCCACCATAGTATTTTGCATTGTCCGTCCCGGAAGCCGTCACACAAATCTTCGCGTAGTCCGCCCCTATAACCACCATGCCACAATCATTTTAAACCTTTTACTCTACTGAAAGCACCAGGAAAGGGATAAGCGTTCAGTCCGATGAGGCTCGAGATTTGAACCTTGGAAATCCGCCCCCCTTATGGGATTTGGTCAAAGCAATTGGTCTACACCTCGGACTTACCACAACTAACATATAGATCTTCATTAAATCCTAAAAAAATTAAAAGAAAATTGTAGAAAACCCAACAAGGCTAGGTTCCTTATTATGATGGAAAGAAAAAAATTGTCTCATGTAGCTTTTCCATATAGATCTTCCTCATCAAGCTTTCATTTTTTCCTTGTATGATAATTTAATGTAATATTTATGCAAATTATTATCGAGCCTCCTTACCTTCCCCAACATCTAAGAGAATATTTTTAAAATAGTTAATTGCTTCCTTCTTGATGTCTTCTTCTTCCTCACCATTTTTCCATCTAGGGTTAAAATATTTTTCATGCAATGAAAAGACAATTCTCTTTTGGTTGTAGCATAATGTTTTTTGGTATTTCTATCTCCTTGCTTGAGACATCTTTCCCTAGGTTTTTGAGACCAATACAACTCCTCCTTTTTCAATACACAATGATAATAAAACAAGCAATTGTTCTTCATACACACAACTATCCTATTCTACTCCGTTGATTTCTACTATCTCATGTAAATTTTTTAGCTTGAATTTGAGTTCCTTCTTTTCTTTAAATTGCTATCAAAATATTTGACATTCCACATCTATGTTTCTCCTTTTAGATATTTGATATATTGAAAAAATACATACCTAAATGATCCTTCAAAATTTGCTTCATCCTACTATAACATAACTATCAAGAAGAAATTGTCATGACAAGGACACCGTAATGGAAAAATCCATTGGGCTCTCTTAACGGAGACCCAAATTCAATTCACAGGAAGGGTGGCCCTTGATATACCCTCGATTTTTAATCTCTTCAAAAAAATACTATCAAGAAGAAATTAGGGTCCTAGAGCCACATAGGCTAAAAATAAAATGGCTATGGATGACCATTATTGAGTAAATTACATCACAAGAAAAAAGGTTTGTGATTTGACCCTAATTGCAATAAAATCACTAAAGAGATTGAATACTTTGTTTACAACCATATATTGGATAACAAAAATCTATCCAATCTTTCTACCATATGAGTTTACCCAATGCATCTATTGTTCCATGTAGATTGAAAGCTGAAGGAATAATACCCACAAGGCCATACTTTTCATAATGTGACATATCTTCTATAGGTTTATGATGCCCTAGAGAATATATAGCCTAACAAACACTGTCCTCTTAATGATGCCCTAAAAACCCTATTGTACAAGGATGATCCTCCATAGTAATTTTTTATTATTCCTCTATGAAAACCACATATGTTGCCTAGGAAACCGTAAAGTGCAAGAATGATCATCCATAGTAATTACTTTTTTTATATTGTCTTGAAAATTCAAATTCTCTATGGATATCCTCCATAGTCATATTTTTATTACACTACTCTTGAAATGCTAAAATGCAAGGGATACATTCTATATTACTTTCAATTTTATTGTAAGAAGAATATTTTCTACTACTTGAAGAAAATGAAGATGATTTACCTAGATTAACCTTGACCTCTTTTGTCTTCTTTACTTTAAAATTTTCCTCCCCAACTTCCTTTACACCTTTAATTTCTTCTAAATTTGAACTTGTGTATTGTACTTCTTATCCCTTGTGTCTTCATTTGTTTCTTCTTGTGGTTGATCTGAGTAAACCTTAATGACCTTTACCATTTAATGTTATAGAGAAGATTTCTTTACTACTTTTGGGAATAGAAAATCCTTCAATAGATCTATAGATTCTACAATGGTATGATCTCCTTGCTTCAAATTGAAGTTTGTCTCATTACCAAATTTTTTCACTTTCTTAATGATTTTCACTTTATAATCTCTTGCCATGTGTCTAGTCTCATAACATTTGTGATATTGAAATGCAATGTTTTCATAATCCACTTGTTGATTTCTATTTTGTTGACTCAGATTTAATCCTAATAGATGATGGCAAAGGTTTTGAAATATCCATGACAACGCATATCTAAGTGTATACAACATGCCTTTGCTCCTTAGTAGTTGGTCCATTCTAGATGAACTTCCTTAGAGTATTATCGATATTCTTCATAACCTTTTTATTTATGAATTGATTTGGAAGTCCAAAAAGCTTAATCCACACTAGAAGCCTTTTAGTAGTTTTCATCTCCATTGAAAAATTCTCATTTCATGGCCTTAAATTTGATGCATCTTTTTGCCTAAACCATGGTCCACTGCCTATTATTTTATTCTTGATTTTCGAACTAGATAAGATGATGAAGAAAAATCCTTTCAAAAGAAAAGTCATGAAGTAGTATCAATTTAATCCTTACTTCTATTTGATCCAATTTTATATCTCTAAAAACTTGGTCGGTATATGTGGAACTTACATATTAACCCTCTATTTTTAAGAACCATGTCATTCTCAATCATCTCTAATTGTGTAACATTTGCTAACCAATTAGAGTTTGCCATAAATTTACTCTTTCTCTTGTCCCTAACTAGGGCATTTATACTTCTAGTTGTAACATCCTTAGTTCCATTAAGGACTTTCAAACATGACTTTCTTGCTATGCTACACAAAGTTTTCCTATAAGAATCCTTTAATTTAAAATCTTTCCAAAAATTTGAAGCATGAAAATGTGATGCATATTTTCTTCCACTTCTATTCACACTCATAACACTTGCTTGTTTTAAAAAAAAAAAAAAAAAAATAAGACTTACTCTTGAGTGATACTCGCTTGTATCCTAAATTAAAATTAAATCCAAAAAATATATTTTAATTGATTAAATGGAATTAAAGAGACACCACCCCTTATTACATCATCACTCCATCCTTATAATATTATTGATAAGTTATCTGGTATATTAAATGAATTTAAAAATAAATATCTTCAAACTCAAAATAAATAAAATTTTACAATTGTAAAAGTTTGGTTAAATCTAAATCCAATAAAAATGTATAAAATATAGGCTATAACCTTATAGACGCCCACAGCTATTTACTTTGCCCATGGCCTTACGTTAAAAGCTGCTTTTATTTTTAAAGATGTTACAATATAAACTTATTTCTCATGCCAAAGATTTGAAATCTTGTCCTTAAAATTGACAATTAAATTCAAAATAATTAACTTTGGCAGTTTTTTAAATTTCTTAAAACTAAATGTTTAAAATATTTTTTCATTTGTCTTTAAGGAAAGACTCAGATTATTTTTTTAAAACATATATTTAAAATCTTTTAGTTAACTTCCAGTTGGTCCTCCTCTGAAATTCTCTAGAAAGATTTGGAAGCTTTTTGAATACTAATTCCAAAGCTGCCAACAAATCCCCCAACTCGACAGAAGAATACAAGAAATACTTCAATAGCAGGTAACACAAGTTTTGCGCCCTTTTCACAGGCCATTTCTCTTACCTCACAATTTCATCAATGAGAAATTTCTCGATTCTTTCCTTTGCACTGTATTTTCTTTCTGCCAATTTCCTTCGTTTGTATGCCTCCATGCTAAATTTAGGCTAGAATTGGCAATTTTAGTTGTATTATCACGTATTCTCTGTAATACGGTGAGAAGAATAGGGTTATAACACTAAGTCTAGAGTAAGTTTTGAAAAAAACGTTTATCTTTTACCTGGGTGATCTTCATTTATATGTAATTCATCTTTAGCCTTTACCCGTTTTCCTAAACAGCGTAAAAGCCTTCGGAACTGAAAAAAAATTAAATAAATAAATAGGTTTTATGAATTAAAATGTTCTTGTATCATGATCACATAATATCATCAACATAATAATGTTACAACAATACTTTTGACAATAATGAAGTTATATTTTAACCTAATTTTTCAAAGGTATTTAAGTGAGTACACACAATTTGATCTTTGGATCAATTTCGTATTTTATTTTTAAATAAAATAATATGATTTGACCTAATAACTATGCGGAAGCAGGCCATTCTTTCATATTTATTATTATTATTATTATTATAATATGTTAAAGATTCCACTCTTCCATATTTTTCATTATTTGTTTTTATGTTAAAGATGAGAGGCACAATACAGGTTGCCCTATTATTTGAACGTACGTTTTCATGGGAGCCCAATGACAGCTATCCTATATTTTACTTTAAAGTTATAAGAAGAAAACAATATACACTATACAGGATAATGGTGAAATGGCTTTTGACATAGGCTAGCTAAAATCATTTTGAGTAATTGACATAGGTCAGCTAAAAATCATTTTAAGTAATGTAAGTTGAGAAGTTTGGTTTCACTTGTCAATCTGTTCAGAAATGTTCTCAATATGCAGGTCTAAACTTCATATTACAATAAACATCAGGTCTCGAACAATCTATAGATATATTCCAATATGACATGACCAGGCTTTTCACATGTAAGGTAGAAAGGCCGCTGACCCATATGTCCGCTTGCAATCTGATTTCTAGAAATGCATAATTTTATATTGAATTCCAGAAAATAGATTTTTCAGTGAAGAGAAGACAAAGCTGTTGAAAAAATCTGCAAAAACATATTTACAATTACAGAACAACCAAAAGAAGAACTGTAGTATTAGGTCTGTTATTGACATCTACATGGAAACCTTAGCCATATTTATATGCAAGGAAGAGAAACCCAATTAATAGAGAAAAGGAAAGATAAGTCTGCTATGCAAACCTGGTAATTCAGGAGAGGGAAGCCCAGAGAGAAGGTAACAGAAAATCAGTGAGTCAAAAACTCAATGATGGAAGGAAAGAAACACTATAGTCACAGGAAAAAGTACTTAAAAACTGAATGCCAAAGAAAACATAGAAGCATGTTATGATCACATTTGCCTAGTTCCTTTGGTTACAGAACAGCCACTTGCATTATATCTCCCTTGGCAGATACTTTTTTTCCCCACTTGATTATATGTGGTTGGAATGGCCTCCCTCATACTTTATCATGACCACATTAATATAGTATTTCAAAGTGTGCCTTATCCCGAGCCTCCTTATCACGGGAATGTGGTCACAATGTGGAGATTTGAAATTGGATTGCGTGCTCATATGATTGCTTCCTATTTACCACTGATCCACAATTCCCTACACTTAAATATTAAGGTTTACATTGGGGCAAAGCTCGTTGAGAATAGATTTGGATCTGTAGTATGGTTGCACTTCACTTGAGGTTTTATGGCAACTCAACCTTGGGTAAATGGATGGTCATAAGTTTGACCCCTACCTCCACGTGTCTTCATGGTTTAACAATGTACCTCCTTGTGGGATTGAAAAGTTGGCTTACGATGTGAAACTCCTTGTACCCCATTGCATGCCCTGCCCATTGGCAAAAAATTCTAATCTCCAATATTTAACTATTTTTTCCTGATGACCTGTTTTGTAAGCTATTTGGTAGGTCAAGGCATCAGTCCCTTCCATTCAATCATTTAAATGTTTGAAACTGTATTTCTTGTCCCTAAAGTTGGCATCATAATTACAATTTTTGGCCTGGTCAAGGCTTGGTCTGAACCTGAAATTGTCAGGTGTGTTGAACCACTCCAGTTTAAAACTCAAAGATCAATCTTTTTTCATAAAATATTAAAATAATTCTATCTAAATAAGTGTAAAATGCTCAAGGGTGGAAAAGAGGAAGAAAGAAATAAAAAAACCAGATAAGCATGACAAGGGGAAGTTCAACTGCCTTCATGTAATATGTTATATATAGACACACATATTCCTATGTTTTCAACCTTCCTTTTCTTTGATATGCTGAATTTTGATGAATCTCACTCATGTCAAAATTGCTGGAATTTTGTGAGCGTAGTAACTAAAGATAGCATTTATAGTTGAGCAGATCTGGTTTGAATTCTTTTGTGTAAAAATGTTCTGCTTCCTTACCCAACATAGGTAGATATTGTAATTTTAATCTCTTCATGAAATATGAAGTATAATCATCATCAAATATGGAAATATTGTTGGAGATTGTGTCAATCTAAACTCATTATTTGAACATTGAAGGGCTTGTAGATCAGTTGGTAGAGCAACTATATATGCACTTTGGAAGGTCCTAGGTTTGAGTCCTAGTTGCTCCATTGTCTCAATATGGTGTCAGAGCTAGGTTGGCTGGGTGTAACTTCTCGATTGTGGACATGGGGGAGGGGAGGGGAGGTGAGGGGAGTTGGAGATTGTGCCAATCACAATCATCACTTGAACATCAAAGGGCATGTAGCTTAGTTGGTAGGGCAACCATATGTACACTCAGGAAGGATTGGGTTTGAGACTAGCTAAGAAGGGGACAATGCCACTAGGTGCCACTCACCCTGAACTCCAACAAGGAAGACAAACCCTCAAGACATCACTAAGACAGCTTACCCAAGCCAACCAATGGATCGATAAGAAGGGCATAATGTCAGGCAGTTAGTGGGACAGGTATTGCTAAGCAGAACTTGATTTTATTATCTTCTAAGTGTGTGATATTGTCAAAAATGACTGGAAATTGATTGGAAATTGACATTATCACTACCTAAGGAGGTGATAATGTCAAACAACAGAAGTTCACAATCTCGTCCTCAGCTAGGAGGGGATAATTTCATACTGAACAGGGCCAAAAGCCAAGAAATAGTGAGCCCAAGAACCATAGTAACTTCCCACGATGGATCATATTGATCTTAAGGATTCGAGATTCAAAGGAATATGTCTATAAAGATGGTCCTCTATATACATATATATTTCTGTGTGTGTTGAGTTAATATAGAAGAGCAAGGAAGAAAGTGTCCATTGTAGTTGTCCAAGAAGAGAAGGATTATAGTAATTTCTATCATAGTTTAAAATGCAGATTTGGTGAATACTTGGTAGCCCAAAATTTAGACTTGGACTAGAAGTAAATGAAAACTTTGCAAAATCGACAACTTAATATAAACTTAAATAACATGTAACATACTTTTACAAAACATAGTACATGAATTTAGACATTGTAGAAGTCGATTTTCTACTAGATTTGATAAAAAAGAGAAAAATGCACATCATATGATCCTAGAAAATCAATAAATGCCAATCTTGACTTGCATAGACAGGGTTTAGAGTCTCCTGGGTTTAGGGTTCAAAGGTTCTAGCAAGTTTTGTTAAGTTTTTGGGTGAGCAATTACCGAGTACTCTTTGGAGGCTTGGCTTGATGAGCTGAAGATGAGTTACTCGTTGTGCTTAATCATTTGCATGTACTGAGTGTTTGAGGGGAATTTGTTGAGTTCTAGAACTATGTTTAGAAGTACTTATAGAAAAGTATCAAAATTTTAATTGTTGGTATCATAATTGTTTTGAATTCTATTTGTTTGTGTGATTAGTAATTGTCAATATTTATTATTTATGAGTTATTTGTAGGCAGGCTAATTCACATGTCACATGAATGCATATTTGAGTGTATGAATGTATATGCACAAATGTGTGCACAAAAAGCATTTGTAATAAGTTGTCGTCTAGTGTTTGTATTAATGCCCATGTGGCAAAGTGTTGTAATAATGAAATGTAATGGGGTTTTTCTAGTGTTTTATGTAAATGGGTGGTTTGGAGGTAGTTGGGTAGTTACCAATTGCCTATAGTTCCCATTATATTTGTAAGTAAACATCTATGTAAGAGATACGAGAGTGCTTGTTGTTGTTGTTGTCAAGATTGCTTGATTGTAGGTTGTTTGTCGAAGTATGATGTATTGCATATAGTTACTATGCAGTATACATGTTGTGTGCATAGTGTATCCATTTGTATTTGTAAGTATCCCCATTGTGTACTTTTGTTTATACAAGTAGCAATGGAATTTTATTGTAATGCGTTGTATTCCATTTCTACATTCAGGCACCATTGCTTATTTGAAGTGGGGTCACATTTGGTGACATGAAGTTGTGACACTCGAGAAGGTACACAATGACTACAATAGGATGATTATAGTGTAGTTGACAAACGCTGTAGTTTCCCTTGTGAGGAGGGAAGATTGGATGTTGCAACAACAAAAGACACAAAACTTGTTTGTTGACACTAAGGACTAATGCATAAATCGAACATGCAAGTGGATGCACAAGTGGACACACCTGAAGGAGACGCGCAAGTGCTTGTGCAAAAAGGAGATGTGCAAGTGCTCTGGCTTAGAAAGAATCCTCGAAGGACTAAACAACATCGGAACGAAGGCTGAAACCAGAATGTGGGGTCTCACCAGCAACTAGTACTAAGGGATGGCTCATAATGTGCAAAGTCCAAGAGAGGAAGCTAAAATGAGCAGCCTCGCCCAGCAGCAAGCTTCGCTGAAGAAGCAAGTACCAGAACCTCTCCAAAACCTCCAATCGCCTAAGGCGTGAGAAGTACTTCGCAAAAGGGAGACCGAGCGAAGCAGTTTTCGAAGGAGATTTAGCGAACCGTTTTTCAAAAGAAACAAGCTTCGGGGTTAATCTTCCGCGAAGCAAGCAGTGACGCGGTGAGGTAAAACCACTTCGGGCCCGAAGTATAAAAATCGGTGGATCTCTGGAGGATCGCCGCGAAGTGTCTTTAGCGCCAGCATCAGCTTCACCAAATCAATAAGGCGCGAGGCGGGGAGCATTTAAAACGTGTTTCGAAAGACATGCCAACGACAACCTAGGAAGACGTTCGGGGCAGGTGATATTAATGCAAAGGTGACGGGGCATATCCCGAGAGAATTCGGTTATGAGAAAAGCTCTCGCCCAGGTACGAGGTGGCAGGAGGTTAGATTTCCAATGCTGGGCAAAATCCTCGAAGTACATGGACCCGCGTGCGACGCCGCCGTGAAGCCAATTAAAAAGCAAAACGACCTCCTCCGTCCGATTTATGAATTTAATTTTGGCAGGCGCCATAAATAGTGGTAGTTGCCTTTTAGAGCTATAAAACTCAAGCCTTAGCAGTAAAAGGGGTGTTTGCCTACTGATTAATGCAAATTTGAGAGCCCTAGCCGGTAGCCTGCATTTCTCCCGTTCTTCGCGTTGAAATTTTTTGTGTCGAAGACTCTGCTACCGCCAAAATTAAGAATGGGGAAGAAAAGTTCTAAGGAGAAGAGGAAAGAGCCTGAGGTAGCTGGCCCAAAGAGGAAGCATAGACCCAAGAGGGTCGACCTCAACCTCCGCCCCGAAAAGCAAGCTGTAGAGGAAAGGGAAGATTCAGAAGAAGAGCAACCTGTAGAACCACCGATTGATGGGTGGGAGAAGATAAGGGATACCGAACTTTCCAAGAGCATGGCCGAGCTCCGGTACACCATCGAGTTCATGAAAAGCCGACTCTCCGCGGAGAACAAGAGATCCGCTGCTTATTATTCGCAAATATACTGGTATCTGACCCCGCCCAGGCACCATTGTCCCGAATTGGTCTACGCCATCGCGCAAAACTATCAACCATCCACCAGACAAGTGCTGGACGCCGCAGGCAATAAATTGTTCACAATTTTAAAAGAGGATGTACAAGGAGCTTTCGCGCCACAGCAAGGGCCGCCCAAGGGTTATTCTGTTCGCAATGTTATTCTGAGCGAACAAATGGAGAGGTTTACCTCCTCCAGTTATATTATAAAATTTCTGAGTGAGAACCTCAAGGACGGACTTCCTTCAGGCAGGCTTCCTCAAATGCCTCGCCCCCTGAAGGATTTCAAGAGCACAAACATTTTCTCTATCATTGCGTGGGTCGCGGGCCTGTCTACCGATGCTTCTCTGCACCCCTAGCAAGTGTCGTTGGCCGAATGTATTTCACGAGGGGAGTTTTATGCCCCAGTCGCGTCGAGGCCGAACACTAACCCGGTCTTCTTCGACTGGGCAGAATGGTTGGCTCGGACCTTGCATACGCGGCTAGTCAACATGAAGAATTCTGGGACGGGTCAGTATTTTGTACCTTGTTCTCTCTTGGTTTGGCTCTTTTTCTATCATGTCTAGAAGCATTTCCCACATATCGCCATTACTTCAAGCGGCAAGGACGGGACTCCTCTGCCAGTATATCAATGGACTCCCCTCCTGGCGAGGACGGAGTCATATTATGCTTTCAATCAGCAGTTTCTAGGACCTGCCATTCAACTGTTGCAGGGTTCTTGCCCTCGGGTGCCCATTAGCCTTAGAGATAAGGTGGTTAAGGAGGAAAAGGGGGATGTTTTCCAATTGACGCAGGGGCTTGTGGTTCACCTGTTTGGATTTACAGGGAAACCCTTCCTACTACCTGTTTACCCCTCTGAATATCAGTTCGCGCTGGAGGTCGCTCGGCAGAGCGACGCAACAAATGCCATTTATGGCCACGGCCGAAAATGGGCACCCACATGCGATTTCCCGTTCAAAATGGGAGTCATTGAGGTTTTTGCCCTCAAACAACATGTATACTTGGAGGATAAGCTTGCCGACTTCGGTTTGCTGCAGATTCCTCAACGGTGGTCCTACAACCCCTTGGGGGTGATGAGGGATCATCTCCGATTTAAAAACTTTCATGTCTGCCCTCACCCGGAGATAGTAGAGCAGCGGAATAACCCCAATGGGAGAGACTTGGAGTGGCACCTGGAAAGAATGAAGACATTACCTCCATGGCATGAGTTTTACACCATGGAGGTCGAATATGATCCGGTTTGGCACCCCTTCCCAAGCCCAGACTCCACCTTTTGGAAAAAAATGAAGGATGATTTAAGGGGAGAATTGAAGGATTGGGGTGAAGAGCAATTGAAGGAATGGTGGATGATGAGAGTCCATCGTCAAAAGCAGAAATCATATGGGCTCTTGGAGACAGAGATTTTGCAATTTTCTACGAAGCCAACGCGGGGTCTTGGAAGCCCATCTCCTTCGCTGACTTCGTTCCCCCCAGTGCCCCAGGTTCAGGTGAAAGCCCAAAGAGAGCTGACAATGTTTCTGAGCAAGAGGAAGAAGAGGAGTCGGCGACGACACCACAAGAGTTGCCTCAGGAACCTGTTGGAGGTCATGACACGAGTGCCGTGGGGTCAGCGCAGCAATTAGAAAAGGAAGAGAAAAGGAAAAGAAAGAAATTGGAGCAGGTCCAAGTGCCTCCCACTCATCCGAAGCGGCCGCATACCAGACCTCCGGGTGCTTCTAGCGAACGACCTATGATAGGCTCAGCCGAGGTGAGTGTTGAAGGAACAATGTCGCAAAGGGCCGAGGTAGTTTCGGAGGTAGACGTCATCAATGTGGAGGAACTCTTCCAAAAGGAAGGGGGCCTTGAAGAAGAAGTTGTAGAGGTCAGAAGTACAGAGGCTGAAAAGGAACGTGAGCCGACCACGCAGGAAGCTACCACTTCTGCTCTATCGGGAGAGCACGCAGGTACGCATTCCTCACCCTTTACCCTGGTCTCCCAAGTCATGTCTACAACGGTCCCGACCGAAGGTCCCCATCAGTCTCCCCCTCTCTCAGATAAATCTCCCCTGGAAATTCAGTCACCCCATCGCATGGTACCCTTCGCCACCACGAATTTGCCTCGCGATCCCGCCAGTCTCACAAACATCTCCACCCCTTTCGGGTCGTCAAGCCGGGACAAGTCTATGGATACCACTTCGCTCACCCACGCCACCATCCCCTTGGTATTTGGTCAGGGCGAAGGTAATGTTCCGACTCCAAACCCCGACTCCCACTCCCCTGTCACGCATGGCGTTGTTTCTCTCGTCGAAACTCCCACCACGCCTGTCGTCGAACCTACTGGCGAGGCATCCCCCGTGCATTCACTATACTTGTTCACCCCCTTGGCTGGAGACCCAGCCTCATTTGAAACAGAATTGACTATGATCAAAGAACGTCCTCTAGCAGAAAAGCTGATCCGAGCCCGGCAGAACACTGACAAGATGCTGAAGCAGGCAAGTAAAAAGAGAGGGAGCTCTCTAGCAAAAGTAGAAAAATGCGTTGTATTTGACTTAAAAGGCGGAAAGCTGCACAAAGTGAAGAAGTTTCCCAAGGTCCAGAAACCCCTGGACGAGATGACCCCTGCTGATTTCGACTATCAAGAGAATGTCAAGGACCTGGAGCACTTGGATGTGGATAATGAATCCGAGTCTTTGCATGTGAGAATAGAAACATTCCGCGCACATGCTAATATCGTCAATCAGTGCCGGTACGAAGCAGAGAGCGGCAACATCAAGTTGGAGGAAGATCTAGCCAAGACCGGCTCTAAGCTAGAAGATGCAGAGAAGCAGTGCGAGCAGATGAGAAAAGAATTAGACGCCTTGAAACAGCAGATAGATCAACTGCAGGGTACAGCTGAGAATCAGAGCAAGATACAGGCCGAATCTGAGTTAAAGGCCAAAGAGTTTGAAAGCAGAATCTTGCAGATGCAGCAGCAGTTGTATGAGGAGAGCCTAGAGCTGTTCGATAGAAGCGGAATTAAAGAAATCCGCTCGCACCTGCTTAAAAACTTTAGATCTCGGGTCTCCAGTGCCCTGTCAATTTTGTCTTATATCACCGAAGCCCAGTATGCCGCTGCTCAAAAAGGACCAATAGTGGATGAAATTATGCGAGAAATTAGAAGCCGACTCAAATTGTCTTTTGAAGTCCAAAGTATCAAATATCAGGACTTGCAGGTCGCCGCTATGAGTCGGACAGCCAGAGATTGGTCCACAGCCCAAGCTACAGTCCACGCCTTCTCCAAAGTGAAGAAAGCTCAGAAGGCAAAGGACCTCTTGGACGTTTTTGAACACGAGCAACGCACATCACTGGGGTATTTTCAAGATCTCTCAGCATTAGGTTTCCCGAGTTTCACTGATGATGATGGGAACCTTTTGACAAAAGAACTCAAACCGGTTTGGCTCAACTTTGAGAGTGATGTCTCAGAGATAGACGAATGGGAGGAGCCAATCACGGAAGGGCAATTCATGGATTTTATTCTTACACATTGCAAAATCGCGGCCTGCCTAAATGATTTGAGCACAAGAGCCAAACATGCTGACATAGGGCAGATTGATCGGTTCCATGTTCTGGTCAAAGTACTGCAAGACCGGGAGTCATTCCAGAAAGGTGCCTGGGCTCACGTTCGCCGAACTATGGAATGCATCCGTGATCGCCTTCCCCCACCGCCGCAACAAGAAACCACGCCGGAAGAAGAGGAAGAAGAAGAAGAAGAAGAAGAGGTAGCTGCAAAAGCACCCCCAGAAAGACAAAAAGAAGAAGGGTCTGGAGGCAACTCTGGCCCAACGGATTAAGGCTGAGGGTTCTTGCACCGAGGCGAGCTCGTTGCCCCGCGAGCCGCCAAGAATGTTGACAATTCCGTCACATTGCCTAGAGGGGTAGTGAAAATCAAATTTTTTTGTAAAGTGTTTCTTTTTGTTTCATGAATTTGTTCCCTTGTTTTTAGAAAAAACATTTTTAAGTATTGCAACAATTTTGGCTTTCATTGCCATTCCCCTTGTACATAGAATGGGATATACAAGAGCTTCGCTACTGAGCAAGCTAGGTTTAGGAGCTTCGTAGAAAAAAGGACAGCTTCGCCAAGAAAGAAAAGCAGGGAAGTCCAAATTGCGGTCCGAGGTTACTAAGGCATGAAGAGAGCTTCGCACGCGAAGCAGCCCAAACAGTTGCTTCGGGCGAAAACCTTGCGAAGCGCGATTTGAAAAAATTCAAGTATTGAAGAACTGCTTCGCTAAGAATTCAGCGAAGCATCCACTTCGGACCTCTCTACTAGCGAACCATTTCTACTTCGCCCGGGGATGTCGCGAAGCATCTACTTCGGATAGCTTTTGTGCGAAGTGCTTTCAACCGAAGCAGTAGAGGCCCGTGAAAAAGCAGAATAGTGTTCTAAGGCAAGAAAGCACTTCGGCCGAAAAACTCCCGAACCGCAGTTTTGAAGAAGGTTCGCGGCGAAGCATTTTGACAGCCCATCAGCGAAGCATCCACTTCGGGCAGGGAATCTCGCGAAGCGGCCTTTAACACACCTTTCCAGCGAAGCAATAAAAGATTGAGAGCCCTGTTTTGAGAAGGGATATCTGCTTTGGCATTTAGCATCCGCGAAGCTATTTTGAGAAGCTCCTTCGCGCGAAGTGCATGACCAAGGAAGATAGACCCGCTTTGGTTCACATCCATTGCGAAGCGGAGTCGCGAACTGAAAATTGGCGAAGCGCTTTAGGGGTACGCACTCCAAGGCTGGGTATTTTTCTGAGGCAATCGAGTGCTTCATAAATGAATTTTTACGTGTCGAAAGACTCGGGGCTCATTTTTGGCAACTTGAAAAGAAATATCAGTATGAGAAGGAGAGCTCGGCGGACATGGCGGCCACTCGAGCCTTGCACCCGGAGAAGCCTAGGACGAGTCAGGCGACTCATAAATGCGAATTTCCCCGGCTGACCCGGTCACAGCCGCTAATTGTAGAAAAGGATTTGAAAGCTCAGTCACGGGAGTAGCGGGAGCCGACTTCTCTGGTTTTCGAGGATGTACTCCTTGATTTTGTGCATTAATAGCTCAGAGGGTCGGGTCCTCTATAAAAACCCACGTATTGTAATGAAAAAAGGGGGGGAACTTTCTGCTAGAAAGCGGCTATAACTTGATTTCCTGCAATTAATACTAAGAGCTTCGGGCCTTATTTCTCTCTTGTATGCTGCCTTCTGTGATTATTTGTGTTATCTCATTTCTTCATTTGCATACTGTAATTCTGAATTCTGGATTTAGGTGTGTGATTGGGGATAGAACCCTGGAATTTTCCTGAAGGATACATAGGGGAGAGAACGCTGTGATAGTTTTCTTGTATGCCGCCTGTGGATAGTGTTTCTGCTATATTCACTTATTTTCTAACCGCCGAAATTCTGAAATCTGGATTTCGACGTGAGGGGAGAGTAATCCTGGAACTCGTCCAGAGGATACATAGGAAGGCTGGTACTGCGTTCATTTTATTTCATTCTTGGTATTTATTGCTGCTATTTCGAGTTGTTAGCCAGTAATCGTGCTGCTGGTTCTTTCCCTTTTAAAACTATTGACATTATTCCCTTACTCTGTTTATTTCTCTCCCGCACCCTTAGCTCAAAACACTAAGTAGTTTAGTAAAGGAGCCGGCCTTTCTTCGGAGATTGGCACGGGGGGCATCCCTTCCCCTCGGCCTTTCAATGTTGGTCCAGGTCTAGGGCGCGTACACTTCCCAAAATCCTTTCCTGTGGCAGATTTGATGACCAACAGGAACAACCATAGTTCACCGTAGTTCAGATTGCAAATATTAGAACAAGCAAAAAAAGGTGGTTGCGATGATCAATGCAATTGATGACATTTAGGCATAAGGTTGATGATGGAATGAAGGGTTCAAATTGATGACATGTTATAGAGGATCTTCAAGTGATACAATCCTGGTGCTTGATAGTGGCATCTACATCTATTATTAGATGTTGCTTGCATTATGTAATGTTTTAACCTTGTTTTAGCAAATGATCATCTTCATCTTTTAGGGGATGATGATAAAAATGAACTTCAATGTTTTCCTTGATGAGTGGTTGATATATGAGTGGTTGATATATGAAAGAAGATTTGCTCATCTCCAAGAATGCATGAGGCTTTGGCAAGAGGCAGGCTGGTTCCAAGTGGGAAACTATTGAGCCACATTGCTTGACGAGCAGGGATTGAAGATCGACCTTGACAAGATTAATATTGTTGATCATGGAAGTTTCAAAAGACTTTGGGAAAATTAGATCCTTTCTTGGTCCATTGGGTATAGCACACGTGTTATCTAGAATTTCGCACAATTCTTCTGCCCCTTTGACATGTTACTGAGGAAATGAGTCCCTTCATATGGGGGAAAGAGTAATAGGATCCCTTTGAAGTACTTGAGAATTTTGAAATATTCAATGCATAGCTTAATTTTATTTTTTCCCTTTTTTTTTGCTCGAAACTTGTATTGTTGTCATATCTTTTTTTTTTTTTTCATTTGGAACAACCCCATTCTTACATAGCATTAGGGGTTGGTTAAATTGGAAGTTCCTTCTTTCGTAAATTCTAATTTATCCCTTAATCATTTTGTGGTGGTATCTACTAAGGATGTATGTGTGTGAGTGTGCGTATATATTTTCATATTTTGTGCCTATTTCTAGGTGCGTTCCAACCAATTCCTTTATGTTATGTAAGATTACCCTCTAGAAGGTCTCTTATCTTTCCTTTTTTTTTTTCCCATTAAATTTGGTTACATGGGATTGATATTGGCCCCACCCTTATTATATCATTATCGTGTTACCACATTATTTCAACAAACCACAGTCATATTACAACAAATGGTATTTTCAAGACACCCATGGGAATTGACCCCTAATGGGATCTTTTGAACTAACCAATCTCATCTTCAATCCCATGGGCATATAAGTGCTTATGTGGGATTGAAACATGCCTCACCCATATTACATCATGATTGCGTTATCCTGGTATTTCAACAACCCACATAGTGGTATTACAACAAACCTTATTATCATGATACCCATAGGAATTGAACCTTGGTGGGCTCTTTGTAAGCCGAACATTTTCACCATTCAGACTTCAATTTTCTAGGCTAGAGGGGCTCTATCATTAGTCACCTAGTTGGCATTTAATTTAATTAATAATAAATTTCCTTTTGAACAATGATTCAATTTTTGATGATGTAATTGTTTTGTTTCTTCTTGGCCTTGGAAATGAAATTTTGCGAAGTGTTTTGTAATTGTTCATAAGCTTTGATTTTACTTTTCAATAATAATATTTATATGATTAAATGTATGGTTATTCCTGTAGCACATAGTATATTACAATCTTTTATGTGATCCATAATTCTTCCATGCAAGTATTTCAGACAACCTCTCATTTTGTTTGTTTATTATTTTTTGCATACAACTAGTATATTCACTTGGTTGGGATGGCATATCATTTACATTGCTTATGATTAGAATTATGTATAATTGATGTTTGAATTTTGTTATATCGATTGCCTTGAAATATATAATTACTTGGTAATTCTTTAACCATTAAGGATTCTATGACAAGTATTGACTAACATTGAGACCTCATGTGATGTTATAGTTGAGAGAGAAGAAATTCTCTTCATTTTTAATTCAAACTTGAAGGGGCATGCATAGAAGATATAATCACAATAAGAGCATACCTTGAATTAATGGAGAATAGTCAAGATCCCATAGAATTGTTTTCAACGGTTGATGTAGAAACGAAGACAGAGCTATATGCAGGTACTAACATTTCTCTCCATGCATGTGATTTGTGTTTTAATTTAAATTTAATATATTTTTAATCGGCTATATGGGATTGAAATGGGTCCCACTCGTATTACATCATGACCACATGGTGGTATTACAACAAGCTTGGGAATTATGCATGTATCACTTGCCAAGATTCGAACCTTGGTCTCTGAGGAATCTAAACGGTTGAGCTAATGCCATTTGATTTGACTTGTGTTTTTATTATAATTTATAGGTTTTCTTGTTTTGTTTTTTTAAATTTTCAATTGGTTTATATGGGATTGAGATGGGTCTCACCCGTATTACATCATCACCACATAGTGGTATTACAACAAAGTTTGAATATTATCCTTGTATCGCTTGGCAAGATTTGAACCTTCGTCTCCTCCTTAAATGTTGAGGAATCTAACCGGTTGAGCTAATGCTACTTGATTGGTTTTATTGTTTTGTTACTCATATGCAAATTTAATGTTTTGAATTGTCAAATGGCACGAGCTTAACCGGTTGAATTCCTTGACTTTGAAGGAGGAGACCCAAATTTGAAACATGCCAAGTGATACATGCGATTGCGAAGTTGTTGTAATAACACTATCTAATTATGATGTAGTTAGGACTTTTTTCAATCCCATATAGCCAATTCAAGAAAAAAAAATTAATGTTTTGAATTCTTAATTAAATTTGGAAAATTCACTTGGTGTTGCCTTGGTAGGATTGTAAACTAATATGTGAATTGAAAGAAAGGCATAGTCATATCAAAGGTTTGTGGACGTGGTATTACTGTTCATGTCAGGCATTTGTGATTTTTTTTTTTTAAATCAGATTTACTCATCCTCAAAAAATTTCAAAGTCATATTTATTGGTGAAAAGGGTTGTTGGCAACAGGGTGGGGGTTTTATTATAATTTATAGGTTTTATTGTTTTGTCATCCACATGCAAATTTAATGTTTTTAATGTTTTGAATTCTTAAGTAAATTTGAAAATTTCTCATGGGGTTGCCTTGGTAGGATTGTAAATTAATGTGTGAATTGAAAGAGAGGCATTGTCAGATAAAAGGTTTGCAGATATTGTAATACTGTTCATGTCAGTTAGTTGTGAAAATGTTTTTTAATCACATTTACTCATTCCATTCCCATACATGAAAGATTTTAAAGAATCGTATTCATTGGCAAAAATGGTTGTTGGCAACAGGGTGGACTTTGATTTTAACTTTTAAAGTGTATATTTTGAGTAAAACATAGGGTTTTAATCTCATAAAACATTGAGGTCAAATAAACCAAATGTATATATGATAATGAAACACAAGTTTGTCTTCAGTAGTGGTCATTGGTGTTAGGAGAATATATATAGCCCTTAGGGATATAGAATTATTGTGCTCATACTTTTAATCGGTCATAATATTAATGAGTTGTTCATGAGTATACTCATGTATGTAAAACTGGATAAACTGTCTAGTACAAATAATGGTAGGGTTTGAGTCTAACGGTAAGACTTTGGAACTTTGAATAGGAGGTTCAAGGTTCGAATCCAATGGGGTAGAGTTGTACACCATTTTTCGATAACCAAAGTTTGGTTGGATAAAACATATATTGGGTAAATAACATCCTCTATGAGAGTCGTTTCATATGGCCTATGGTCTCATGGAAGTTAAAAACTACTTTACCTTTACCTTTTTGAGAATGATTTACTATGCAAGCCTTGGATGATCACCACTCTTAATGATCAACTACACATTCATTGATAATTTCTAGTTTTAGCATAGTGGTAGGAGGGGGTGCCTCCTAGAAGGACAATGCAAGTTCCAAACCAGTGGATTTATGTACTCATGTGACATGATAAGACGTCCATTTGCTATGTTGTGAAAAGTAAAACAACCAATTTTTTAACTTCAATGGCATGGGTGCACTGACGTAGGACATTTTATCCATAAGATTTGTTACAAGATCAAAATCTAGGGGTACAAAATAAACTCTCTCTCTATACATTTCTAGAAGGGGTTGCATATGCTAACTGCGCATGTTGTTTAGGCTGGGACCTAAAAAATCACCTTTATTTTTTACCTTGATATTTATCTTTTTCCTTTGGGTTTTCTTGTGTGTATGTTATGTGGGCAGGTGAGGAAATTTTTTAAAGGAGAAAATTGTGTAAGTCTTGAATACACGTTTTGAGAACATTACTTTGTCACCTCTTCAAGTGAGATCTATATTCCTTCTTCACTGACTTCTCAAGGTATATTTTATTTTTTGAGTCCTTGTGATGAAGAGTTATTTGATTAAGGTTATAGCAAAATATAAAACAAGCCTGTTGTCATTGGAAATTTACTTTTGTTTAAACCTCCAATAATAAAGGTACAAAAAATTAGACAATACAAAAGCTGGAATTGTATTTATCATCAACTCACTTCTTGTCACATAAAACAATTCCTTTTGTACATTATATACTGTTGGAAGATTTCAGAAAATGTTGCAAATATGCAGGTAACAATGATCCCGTTGCAAGTTATTTACCATTAATAGAGTGCAGATAATGGTTCAAATATGTAAGTACCAATGATGATGGATTGCATACCATCTCTCCTGGGTTCATAGAATGATTAAATAGATCAAACATAATTTGGGTTTAAGGCAATCGTGTGTCAATATTTGCAGTTCAACCAAGCCTACTAGAACCTGTGATTGATGCTACATAATATGACGTGACATTTTATTCAATAAATTTGGATTTTGACATTTTTCAAACCTCTTGAATTGAATTTGCTGCATTTGCAACATTTATTAGCCCATCAAAAAATGCATTAATCAATTTATTACATGTTTTGACGTGTTTTTTAAAGTAAAAGTTGATATTATTTAGAAATTGTCATCTAGTTTGCTACTTTTACATTCATTTTTATTTAGAAATTTAAAATAATAAAAAAAAGCAATTAGAACTTAATAATGTTTCTTGTTCAATACAAACATGAATTTCAATGACTTAGGATTGATGTATATTCCTCTTGCAGGCTAAGCATGCACAATTTTTATTAATGACCAACTTTTGCATTGTGCACATATAAATACCATCCTACCTGTACCTTGTGTGCCCTCTTTGCACGGCTCTTGTGATGCCTTTTTCCATGTAGGCTGGTAAAGTTTTATAGAGTTTACATCATAGAAATATGAACATGTCCATAAAAAAACAGAAGATCATGATAATCCTCCTGTAGTGCAAAGGAAAGTTTTTATTTGTAGCAATTACAAGCATAAAGAGTTATCAAATGGCACGAGCTTAAGTGGTTAAAAACGTGGACTTTCAAGGCAGAGACTGGAGTTTAAATCTTGCCAAGTGATATATGCATGGGTGCCAAAATGAGATTGTAAAATACCCCTATTTGGTGTGTTGGAATACTGCGTTAACATGGCCATGATTCAATATGGGTGGGACCCATTACAATCCCATATAACCATTGAAAAAAATTGTAAGCATGAAGAGTTATATGTGTAAGCATTCAAGCTATTTTTTCACAGGATATCAAGCTTAAGATTCACACACAATTATACACAAGTAATCAAACAACAAAATAAAAGAGCTTACTATATTCCCACGGATCTCACTTCGTATTCCAATACTAATGAAGTACTGAAATTTCATTAGCATAAGGCTCATATGAATCCTGTACATATAGTCTTTACAATGACTATTGACATTTCAATTTCATCTAACTATTCATCTCCTTAGACTCTTTGAACTCCTGGGAAATATGACTCTTGATATTTCTCATAAGAGGAGCAGGGTTAGGAGGTTGAAATCACCACCTCTTATGTGTATTTGGGGGTTCTTTTCATTGGTCCTACTTTTGGTATGAAACCCGTCGCCCAGGTCTGGGTGTGTAAGGGGTATGCAACTCTGTCTTTGCTACAAAGGAATTGCATCAAATCACATTTTCAGGATATACCTGTGAAGATGAGGATCTTTGATGCCTTGGTCAAGCCAACTATTACTTATGGGTCAGTGGTTTGGGGCCCTAGTCGTGGCCCGAATGAGTGGTCACGGGTTGAACGAGTCCAAACACTCTTTCTTCGACGATTCATTCGTTGCAAGGGCACAGTCCCCCGTTCTATTATTATGGCGGAGTTTGGGGCTTCTCCTCTCCAGCTTGAGATTATCTTCCTGATTATCGGTTATCTTCACGGGATCCGTACTTTCGGAGATACCCCTGAGGGTTGCAGGCGGTACCCTTACCTCGCCCTTCACTCCTCGATGGAACTCTCTCCGAGTTCTCGGGGAGGCCGGAGGAGCTGGTATTTTCAGGTTTTTGCTCTCTTGGCCAACATCCCCCTTATTCTTTGGGGGTTCCCCCCCCTCTCAGCTTAGTAAGGAGAAGATGCTCCACGAGATTCGAAAGGATTTTAGTCTCCAGTACACCAGAAGCACATGGATCTCTCCTATTGCTCCTCTTTCCCCCAAGCTGTCTTTCTACCATGAGCACTTCTTACAGATATAGGAGGGCAGAATACTTCCTCCACAATACCTTCAGTAGCACACAATGCATAGTCTTCAAATCACTATTGGGCAACTCAAGGTGTGTTCTCACCAACTCCGGATTGAGTCAGATCACCATCTTCCGACGGAGGAGCGGATTTGCTTGTTTTGCTCCATGGGTGAAGTTGAAACCCTTCATCACTTTATTTTTTGTTGTCCCATTTATTATAAGATCCGGGGTGGGTTTCATTGCCTTTTCAAGGACAACTCTCGATCCGTTTCTACCTTCTTCAGATACCCGGACCAACATTGTCTCGCACTCTTTCTGAAGGAGATAACTTAACTTCGATGACAAAAAAATTCTCCAAATGGATCTCATCCTCCTCCTCATAGGCTCATCACAACATACTTCACCAACTCCGACGGACCAGGTGACTTCAATCGAAAACGCCCCACATCATCCAATTCGAACAGAAGCAGGGTCACTAGACAGCTCACCAACAGTTTGTCAGGGTTCCGAACTAGCAATGGGCAGAGACATATCATGGAATTCTTCAACTCCGATACTTCGGCCCCGAATGTTAGGAGATATTAGTTTCTGGGGGGTTCTCAGAGCTTGCCCCTCCTGGGCTGCTCCCTCCCTCCTCCTTCTCTCTCTGTTCTTCTTGGTGTGCATTCCTCTCTGTTGGGCTGCAGCCCTCCCCCCCTCTGCTCTCCCTTTTCTTTTCTTTTCCTTTTCTCTTTGGCCCGTTTGTCGGGTTTCATCTTGTATTTATCTCGGTTCTTTTCTTTGTTGGGCTTTTTAGCCTGCTAGCTGGCAGTCATTATTGTCCTTCTTATAGTCCTTTGGGTCTTATTTTGGCCCACCGCGGACATTAATAATATTTCATATTTCATAGAGTCATAGGAATTTTTATTATCTCTAATATTCCATTGCAAGAGAGAAAAAGAAGTTTTCAGGAGAACCATTGGGTTACTATCATCTAAGTTTTTCTTGTTGCAAAAAATTAACTCTCAGAAGGTGGGAAGCTTCCTACAACAGATAGAGAAGAACTTCATCTTCATTGCCTAAAAGTCGAAGTTACTTTCCTCGTGCAGGGACTAATTCTTTGTTGCATAAAAATAAGGATTGAAGATTTGGAGGCCTAAGGAGAAAGGCCCCATTGAAATATTTGCAGATTGAAGACTCCTAGTTGAAATATCGAGGAGAGAGCTAGTGGCCAAGGAAGCCACATTGAAGATTGCAAATCTAGGAAGGAGGTCCTAGAAAGAAGACCCCATTGAAGATCGAAGAGACTCAAGGAGAAGAGTCCTAGAAAAATATTGGAGATTGGTGATCTCCATTGAAGACTGAAAACTTCACATTGAAGAAGAGGTCCATTGAAGGCCCTATTGAAGAACTTCCATAGTGGAAGATTGAGCATTGAGAAGAACTAACAAAAGTTCTATTGCAGATTTCAGTAGTAGCAGATTTAGGAGATCCTAGAAGGAGATCTCATTTCCATAGTTGAATATTGAAGAGGCCAAGGAAGGTCTCATTGAATATTTTGAAGCTGCAAGATTGAGAACCTTGGAGAGGTCTCAAGGAGAAACAAGAAGAAGGCTTGGTGAGCCTCATTGAAGGAGTCCCTAGAAGGACTCATTGGAGAAATTACTACCAAAGAAGAAGCTAAGGAATTGGGACAATTATTGCCATCCGACAACAAGCCCAAAGGAGAAGGTTTGGCAAGAAGATTGTCAAATCAAAAGGTAGTATTGAATAGATCTCAAGATTGATAGATTGTTTGAGGAGGAGATCTACTTTGAAGTCAGAATTCAGCAAGAGAAAAGAGATAGAAGAACCACCAAATCTGAGAGATTTGGGGGCCATCATTGAAGGGTTCTTGAGCAAACATCTCAGCTGCGATTTGGGGAGAATCCTACCAAATTTTTGGGATTCAAGGACAGCTTTTTAGTGATGGTATTGACTGCTTTACAATCTGAAAATTTTCAGATTTGAGGATAGAAAAAGGCAGCAATTTGGGCAGCGTTAGTGACTGCTAAAGATCAGATTTCAGAGGCACATTCTGAAGGAGTTTTTAAGCCACCGAGTTACAGTATTGGGCAGCATATTAGTCAAGTATTGAAGCTACAAAAAGGTGAGCAAATGAGCTGTTTTGGACAGCCTATAAGAGCTGCAATAACATCTACAAAAGGCAGCCATTGAGGTGAGTTGAATCACCATCATCTTCATCATCTACAAGATTGAAAAGGTATGCAACAAAAAGGTGCAAAAGTTCATTAGTTGAGCTTTTTATATTTGGATTTCTATTAAAGTTTTTAAAGCACCAATTACAAAGCTTAAAGGTTGCATCAAAAGTTTCATTTCAAGTCTTCAAAATAGTGCAGAAGTTATAGTTTACAAGGATCAAACCTGCACATAGAAGAAAATAGAAGTTAGGTATATTTCAAGAGAAAGAAACGTATCAACATTCTATTGCTCATTCTAAATAAAAGAAGACTACAATTGATAAAAATATAGTGCATACAATTATCATATTAAATATTACATTAAGTGGATTGATAAGTGAAAGAATAGCCAAGCAAGGAAGATATTGCCAATGATCAAAGGCAATAATAATACCAGATTCATTTCAGCCTAGTCAGGGAGTCAAAGGCAGATTTATCAAGAGCTCTTTTGAAGAAGTTAAAGGGAATCTACTTGCAGATTTTTGTGGCAAGAAATAGCCACCAAAAAAGGTTGAATATTACCTCCAAAAGTTGGAGAGAAAAGGCAGCATATTATAGCAAGAGAAGAGCTTGAAAGGGAGAAGAAATCCCAAGTCCAAAGTGCAATTTGAGTTTACATCTCCAAGAAGAATTTGTGGACAGTTTTGGAGAGGATTAAAAATAGTTTTTGGAAGCAAGGTTGGACCATACAAATAAAGACCCAAATCAGCAAATTGAAGCCCACACTCTGAGAAAAGTAAAGGATAGGTTTCCAAGCACAGGGGGGCAGTCATAATCTACGTTTAAGAGTCATCCAAAGGACTCTACAAGTGCTGTCAAAAAGACAAGATTATATAGGAGGAAAAGAAGTATTAAAAACTCCAAGAAGGGCATTCTACAAAGCCCTAAAAGATAGCCTTCGGGAAGCAATAAAAAGGCCATTCAAAGAGGTCTAAATTTTAGTTATTTGAGGTGTCAAAAGACACCCAATAGAGCACCATAACCACCAAATTTGCCGCCTACACAGAGGACAAAACCAGACCTGCAAAAGAGAGAATACAAGTGAAAATACAAGGGTAAAAGTTGAGGTCATAGTGCAAGTCATCTGTCATCACAAAGGAGGCACCATCACCATTGAAGCTAGCTGGAAAATAACAAGTTTGCACATCCAACAGCGCCATAGAAGATAGTCAAAGCATTATGCCAAGGAAAAGACGTAGACAACAAGAGAAATTGCAAGAGTTGAGCATTAGAAAAGTGTTGGAAAGATCCAAGGAAGTTGAAAAAGGAGTTAGAAACCTATTGCCACATGGAAGGAGTTGTTCCATGCATCCAAAGTGAAGAGTGCCACATTGAAGAGGAAGGTTAAGCGCCCAACATCATAGTGTAACATCTCATATTCGAAACTCCAGCAAAGACAAGACAAAGGAGCACCCAACATCATAGTGTAACATCCCATATTCAAAACTCCAGCAAGAACAAGACAAAGGAGTGCCCAACATAGGTGGAAAAGACAAAACAGTGTTGAGAACTCTCCATATATGAGCGCCCAACGTGGAGGAAGAAGGTAAAAGCAATTATAACAGTCATCAACCACCAAGAAGTAAGAAACCGAGCACCACTTGTCATAGGCGCTGAAAGAAGGAGCTACAACAAATGTTTCCAAGAAGGGAGAAGAAGACAAGCGCCACATGTCATAGGCGCTACAAGGAGGTGTAAGAAGGAATGTTTTCAAGAAGGTTGAAAAGGACAAGTGCCACTTGGCACTCCCATATCATATTGCATCAAGTTAAGAAGGCACCCACGTACGTAAACACAAAGGAGGAGAGCAAAAGGAACATTGAAGGCAAGTAAAAGGTTGTTGTTTTGAAGAGTATGTAGAAACCAACAATAGAGAGACTACTACTTACAAGTGGAAGACCAGATTTGAAGAGAGTCCAAGCCTCATATAGTGCACATAACAACCAAGGATAAAGAGTGCATATTAGAGCACATATTCAGCAAGCATTTGGTTGGAGAAAGGAAGACAAACCAACCCATTTACAAGAAGGAGAAAGTGCACAAGCAAGGTGAAGAGTAACAAGAGTAATCAGCCTTGCAAACAACATATATTCCAAGCAACTTGCAAACCAGAATCAAGCATCAAGAAGGTGAGAAATATTCATAATCATATTGCAAGTTTGATATCAAGTGCACATTATATATTCTAGAGATATTAGTAATAGGAGTAATAAGGTGTTAAAAGGAATCTCTAGAGAAGATATTGGTTATATGAAAGAAAGGATTAAAAGTAGAAGCATTTAAATTATTTCCATTGCTTCAAGAACATTTGCAAACATTAAAAACACAAGGAGATATAAGGATTAGAAAAATCTAGTTTGCAAATACTTAGTATTTCTAAAACTTCTAATTAGGGAGATATAAGGAATCCTACTTCAATTGAATTTATAGAAGTTTAGAAACCTATCATTGCATAAAAATTATAGTTGGAATATTAATATAGAAGGACTTAGACAATCCAACTAAATATATTGAATTCTTATTTTTGAAGATTGCATTTCTAAAAGCTTTCTACAAATAATTGATTGCAAGTGATAGAAGTGAATCATATTTATAGCATATCTCATTACTAGGGAGTTATAAGGAAGACTACTGCAAAGGTTAATACTACAAGACCCAAACCAAAAAAAGGGAAAATAAAGATGTCAACCTCAAAGAGTGAAATAAACAATGATATGAACAACACCATTAGAAGGGAAAAGATTAATGTTATTAAATCAGGAATCAAGAATCTACTGAATAAAACCAAGAACTTAGATCTTGGTTCAAGATTGATCTATAGTGAGGTGCTAAAAGAAGATTTCACTACTATGGAATTTTATCTTCATGCTAGGCTTACTGAAGCAATTGAGAATGAAAAGAAAGATATTCCAGTACCTTTAGAGTTTGGGAGCATTCTATACATGGCATTACTTTCACTTCAAATTCACAAAGAAGTGGTTGCAAAGCAAAAATAACTAATTGAGCTACTCAAAGTAAAAACAAAGATAGATGAATCATTCCTAGAGAAAGTGTTTCAAGCATCATGTAGTACTAATACTTCAAGTTCTACTAATACAAAAGTTTATCATGATGCTTGTTCAGAAGTTTCTATACACAACAAGGATAGTAGCGAAAAAGACAAAGCCAAAAGGAAAATACTGTTACAGGAATCAGGTGATAGTGCAACCACATATGAAAGTACAATAACTGGAACCAACGACAAGAAAGAAGAATAAGAAGAGGAGGCATCAGATCAAGGAGGAATACAATGCAAGGTAAACTAAAAACAGCAAAAAAAAAGAACCTCATCAAGATGAAGACTATTCAAGAGACACAGATCCATATTGAAGACTAAAGTCTTCATCAACCAAATAATGTAATACAAGGGGGTGTTGGAAAATATGGATATTACATCATTTGGTTCTTTACTAATGTACCTTCATGGGTACATATTTAGGTTAGGATTATATTAGGAGATAAATAGTTTATTAGAGTTATTTAATAAATGCACAAGTGTTAGAATGTGCAATGATGTAAATGTGCATGTAGTCCACATGTACATGAGTCTTAGGGTTGAGTGAGAGGCAAGGAATCTATCTTTCTATATAAAGGCCTCATTGTGAGTGATTGTGAGTAGTTTTTGAGAGTGCAAAGGTGAGAGTAGTAGTAGACACAATGTAGCTCCATTTTGCTATCATGGAGGAGTTGCAAACTCCATGAGAGGAGCATTGTAATTTTCGTGAGCTTTCTTATATGAGTATTTCTAGAGCATTGTATCAAGTTTTCTATCATATTTTCATGCATGTTAAGTTGCCATTATCATAGTTATTTCATTGCATGCTTATTTCAATACTTGTGAATGCATTTCCTTTATGTTTAAGGCTCCAAAAGCTAATAGAACCCCCCCTCCCATAGTTGAGCTGGTTGTCCAGGCTAAATTTGAAGAAGAAAGGCCAAAGCGCTCAATATTAAGGTTCGTGGGATGCCTAAACCTACAAATTCGCTTCAAGCTAGCAATGCCTTCGTTCACAACACTCTTGAGTTAAGAGATGTTACTCTTGAGAAAGCATGGGTCTCTCCCGATTCCACATTGGTCATACGCTTCAAGAATGCGGAAGAGCGTATGAAGGCGTTGAGGGCTAAACGAAAATTATTTAATCTGCAGGACAAGATCTACCTTGATGAGGACCTTACACGACTCCAAGTTGAAGAATTGAAGAAATCCAAGGAGCATCCCCACTCCAGGCTTCTATGGATTAAAATCCATCGTCACCCACCTCTTTGGGATATCTACATTGCCACCTGTTACTTTCCCCCCACCACGTCCAATTTTGCTGTTCACATGAATGGGGACCCTTTCTAGGATCTCTATGAGGACATTACTAGATACTCGGCTTCAGGGGAGATACTTTTGCTGGGAGACTTCAATGCTCGGACCGGATCTATGCAGGTTTCTCTTCACGACCTCACAACAGATGAGATGTAGACTCGGGAATTGGATCCTGATGACCTTGGTTTTGCTCGAACCTCCATCGACACACAAGTTACTGCTTATGGTAAGCATCTCCTCGAGTTGGGTGAATCCAACAGGCTAGTTCTTCTCAACGGTATATCTTGCTTTCCTGATTCCAGTGGATTTACTTGTTTTCCTCACAGTGGTGGTGCCAGTGTTGTGGACTATGCTATTTCCTCCACCACCCTCATCCCATTCATTTCTTGGTTCAGCGTCTCTGATAACCCTCCCCCCTTACCGATCATTCAGTTCTTTCTTTCACTTTATCCGTTGTCTCCCTTCCTGTTATTCCTCCACCTCCTCCCTCCACTCCGGCCCCTCGAGTAATCATAGACTTTGACTATTATTATTCCTTTACCTACATGGACCGGTTGTGTCAGGTTCTCCCCAGTATGTCTTCTCTCCCCGATGTTTTCGATCGTTCTGCTTCCTTGGTCCAAGCTATTTGGAAGGCTGCTTTGGACTCGTACCCCCACACTATTTGCCCCCCCGCCCTCGTCCCCCTAGTCATTGCCCCATGAACATCTGGTACGATGAGGAATGTAAGTCTGCCCACCGAAGGTTGAAATATGCCATTCGGAATCCTTCCCAGCCCTATGCCATTTCTCACAAAGATTACAGGATGCTTCTTCGAAAGAAGAAGCGTCTCTTCCTCTCTCGGCATAGACTTGATCTTATTCACTCCCTTCAGTAGTCTCCTAAATCCTTCTGGTGCCTTATCCTCCCCCGTGATCGGATTACTCATGGGATCAATCTCTCCTCTTGGACCAATCACGCCTCTTCCCCCTCCCCCCCCCTTCCTCATGCCACCTCTTTTCTACTGGGCTTGTCATATGGGCTATTAGGAAACTTTGTACGAGCAAAGCAACAGATTTGGATGGGCTACAAGCGGAATTTTTGAAGCATGGCATTGACCCTCTTGTTGGGCCCCTCATTGATCTCTTTAATCTCTCTGTTTGCTCTAGTTTTCCTGACTCTTGGACTCAACATATCATTCACCCCATCCATAAGGTAGGTGATCCCCATGAACCCAATAATTACAGGACTATTATGATTGGGCATATCTTTGCCAAGCTCTATGCCACAACATTGGACGTGCTTCTCTCCCGTAGGTTGGAGGAGGAAGGTCACAGGGCTATTGGCCAAGCTGGTTTTCGACAAGATCACCAGACCACAGATCACATCCTAGTCCTCAGAGCTATTATTGAGGAGGTGCATTCCAAGTCCTCGAAGGTCTACTGTTGCTTTGTGGACTTCAGGAAAGCTTTCGACACGGTGCCTCGACATTTACTTCTTGAGAGACTTTGGTCAGTTGGCATCTCTAGGCAGCTTTTGACAGCGGTTTCACCGATATATGAGACTGTGAAGGGTCGGTTTCGCTCCCCTCAGGGGCTTTCAGCCAATATTCTTAGCACCATAGGAGTGAAACAGGGTTGCCCCCTTTCCCCGACACTTTTTGGGATCTTCATCGACGAGCTTGAGACTTTTATTAGGGAGAACGCTCACGTAGAGGATGGTTGCCTTCTCCACCATGTGCTGATTTCTATTCTCCTCTTTGTTGATGACGTTGTTCTGTTAGCCTCATCCCTTAAGGGGCTTCAACGTCATCTGGACACACTTGTTGCTTTTTGTGACTTGAGACAGTTGACGGTGAATCTTTCTAAGACCAAGGTTATGGTGTTCAATACTACCAGGGAGGCTTTATCTCATCTCCACTTCTTTTTTCAAGGTCAGGAGGTTGAGATCGCCACCTCATATGTGTACTTGGGGGTTCTCTTCACTGGTCCCACTTTTAGTATGAAGCCCGCCGCCCAGGCCCGGGTGTGTAAGGGGTATGCAACTCTGTCTTTGCTCGAGAGGAATTGCTTCAAAGCACATTTTCAGGATATCTCTGTGAAGATGAGGATCTTTGACGCCTTGGTCAAGCCAACTATTACTTATGGGTCAGTGGTTTGGGGTCCTAGTCTTGGCCCAATTGAGTGGGCATGGGTCAAACGAGTACAAACACTCTTTCTTCGACGGTTCATTCATTGCAAGGGCACAGTCCCCCACTCTATTATTCTAGCAGAGTTTGGGGCCTCTCCTCTCCAGCTTGAGATTATCTTCTTGATTATTGGTTATCTTCACAGGATCCATACTCTAGGAGATACCCCTACGGGCTGCAGGCGGTACCCTTACCTCGCCCTTCGCTCCTTGATGGAACTCTCTCCGAGTTCTCGGGGAGGTCGAAGGAGCTGGTATTTTCAGGTCTTTGCCCTCCTGGCCAGCATTCAGATACGGATAGACAGGCTCCCCCCTTATTCCTTGAGTGTTCTCCCCCCTCTCGGCTTAGTAAGGAGAAGATGCTCCACGAGATCCGAAAGGATGTTAGTCTCCAGTACACTAGATGCACATGGATCTCTCCTGTTGCCCCTCTTTCCCCCAAGCTGTCTTTCTACCGTGAGCACTTCTTACAACTTCAAGAGGGCAGAGTAGTTCCTCCGCAATACCTTCAGCAGCACACAATGCATAGTCTTCGGATCCCGATTGGGCAACTCAGGGTGTGTTCTCACCAACTCCGGATTGAGTCAGATCACCATATTTTGATGGAGGAGCGGGTTTGCTTGTTTTGCTCCTTGGGGGAAGCTGAAACCCTGCATCACTTTATTTTTTGCTGTCCCAGTTATTACGAGATCCGAGGCAGATTCCATTGCCTTTTCAAAGACAACTCTCGGTCTGTTTCTACCTTCTTCAGATACCCGGACCAGCGGTGTCTCACACTCTTTCTTAGGGAGATAACTCAGTTTCGTCGCCATAAAAGCTCTCCTCCAGATGGATCTCACCCCCCTCAACATCGGCTCATCACAACTTACTTCACCAACTCCGACGGACCAGGTGACATCGGTCGGAAACGCTCTGCTTCTTCTAGTTTGGACGACAGCAGGGTCACTAGGCAGCGCACCCACAACTTGTTAGGGTCCCGAACTAGCGATGGACAGAGACATATCATGGACTTCTTCAGCTCGAATACTTCGGCCACGACTGTTAGGAGAGATTAGTTTTTGGGGGTTCTTGGAGCTTGCCCTTCCTGGGCTGCTCCCTCCCCCCTCCCTCTCTCTCTCTATTCTTCTTGGCGTGCACTCCGCTCCTCTGGACTGCTGCCCTCCCCCCCTCTTCTCCCCCTTCTCTATTCCCCTTCTCTTTGGCCCGTTTGTCGGGTTACGTCTTGTATTTAACTTAGTTTCTTTTCTTTGTTGGGCTTTTTAGCCCGCTAGCTGGTAGTCATTATTGTCCTTCTTATAGTCCCTTGGGTCTTTTTTTGGCCCACCGTGGACATTAATAATATTTCATTTCATTTCATTTCTCAATCTTAATCTTCTTTCCTTTTAAACTTTCAATTCTCAACTAATAAAATTCCCTTTATACTTTTCCTTTCAATTTCCACTTTCACCTTCTTTCCTATAAGCTTGCTATATCGCTTCCTTCCCTTATAAATGTGCCTCTTTAATAAATTAAATATCTTGTGTTTCCATGCACTATCTTTTGAAAAATATTTTGAGGCGATTAAAGTTTATACCTTAGGTAGCACTTTCCCTCCAATTCTCCAGACTTTGACACCAATTCGTTCTGCGCGTCTTGGGTTTAATTGTTCCCGGATTAATTTGTAATAATCGTCGTTCTTCTTACCTGCAACCAGACTTGGTGTTACACCTTCCACTTTGGCATTATTATTACTCTTCCTTTGTGCTAATCTCTCTTCAGTCTTATCTGTGTGTAGAGTTACGTTACTCTCTCTGGCCTGTGTACCTTTGATTTGCCTACTCCATTGCTCATCTAAGCTTTTCCTATCTAGCCTGCACACGTACGACACTCAACTCGCCTGCTTCACGTCACTTGAGCTTTGGCTTTCTTCCACATTCTTATGCACGTTTGATTCTCCTCTTTGAATGTCTCCTTCCACATTTGTTTCCTCGAATGTCCCTTTCACAGTTTGCTTGCATGTTCGTTCCTTGAACACCTCTTCACAGTCTCCTTGCACTCTCTTCTCCTTGGACGGTTGCTGTCCTCAAGCTTGCATACAATGGTGGTTTCACACAAACACTGCTCTCTCTCTCTTATGAGATGCTTATCGTTGCTTGTCTCAAATGTTACTCTCTCTCTCCTATGAGATGCTTAATGTGGCTCTGATACCATTGTTAAGCTTTCATACAATGGTGGTTTCACACAAACACTGCTCTCTCTCTCTTGAGATGCTTAACGTTGCTTGTCTCAAATGTTACTCTCTCTCTCCTATGAGATGCTTAATGTGGCTCTGATACCATTGTTAAGCATTGGCTGTGAGAAAATAGCTTGCATTCAAGCTATTTTCTCACAGGATATCAAGCTTAATAAGATACACACACAATTATACACAAGTAATCAAACAACATAATAAAAGAGCTTACTATATTCCCATGGATCTCACTTAGTATTCCAGTACTAATGAAGTACTGAAATTTCATTACATAAGTCTCATATGATTCCTCTACATATAGTCTTTACAAAGACTCTTGACATTTCAACTTCATCTAACTATTCATCTCCTTAGACTCTTCGAACTCCTGGGAAATACGACTCTTCATATTTCTCATAAGAGAAATATATTTTATTAACTCCTAATAATGACAAACCTCTAATGATTACTAAATGACAAACTCTAATGACTCATATTTACAAGACTCTTTTCACACCACATATTTACAAAGTATTTACAAAGGTCCTTGCAATGTATTTGCAAGATACCAAATAATGTAATAGACTCTAACAATATGGCAGCAGTGCCTAAACATGATTATGATGTATTTCAAATATGTACTAATTTTTTACTAGTTATGTGAGAATATTTGCAGGTGTTCTTTACATGTTGCCACTATAATGGATTCAATCAGTTCCCAAGAGAGTCCAAGTTGCTTTAGTATTAGATGTCTAAAAAGGCAAAGGATATTGGATAAAAATTGATGGACTTCTTATATTTATCAATTTAAGAATAAATATACAATCATAACAAGCAAAAATTGTTTTGCTGTAAGCAAAATTACCTTTTTATTGTGACACAAGAAGAAATTGATGTTAGAACATGTTTGCTTAGGCTATGGGCGGTCAACACAATTTTGTCATGTTAATTGCATGGATACTAGCATGAGTATGTACAGTATGCTTTCGATAGCATGATGGAGAAGATTGCTGGTCAATAGCTTGCTTAGAACGATTATGGTGCAGCTCCTGTGTGGAAGATTGTGGCAACAATTACAGCATAACGGTGGTACGAACATAATGCTTGTATGGAAAGAAGACAATAAGAATGTGGTGATTAGGACAGGCCATAAAAAGTAACAATAAATAGTAAAAGTGTCTCTGCATTGGTAAATTGTCTTGGTCAAAGTGTAGTTGTCATAGTAAATTGTCTTTATCACAAGGTTAAAGCATCTTGGGATATGTTGTAAAATAATATCTTATCAAATCTCTGTAAATCTCTAGAGGCATATGATATGTTGACTATATCATGTAACTATAAAATTATCATAAAAAAAGTCCAAAGGAGGATCTCTAGAATTATGTGATATTTTGAATATCTTATGTAATCATAAATTATCACAAGAAGAGTCCAAGAGAAGATATCAAGAATATCTTGATATTGTGGGAAGAGTACAAAAGGAGATCTCTAGAAGATGTTGCCATGTGTTCATCTAGAGTTCTCCAACTATGTAAATTCTAGCTTCCATGAGTCTATAAATATGAGGAGCTCTTCCCTATGGGAGGCAAGTGGAGTATTCAAGAGCTCAAGTGCATAAGTGAGAGGCATGAAAGTCTAGCTAGCCAAGGTAGTGTGTGTCTAAGTGAGAGTGTTGGATATGGTCATATGAGATAATATGCTTTGTAAACATTTGATTGCAGGATTAAACTCAACAATTAGGCTGAGGGTTAAGTATGAACCACCCATTGCTATGCAACGTGTGTATGAGATTGTGAAGTGGCAAGAGGAGAGTTTGGAGGAGGAACTAACTTTGCCAGCACCAACTATACCAAATCCGCTTGACCAGGTGCCTCAGCCAGCGACAACAATGACAAAAGTTGATGTGGATTAAAACTGACTAATTTTTTATATTGCTCACATTGAATGTAAATAGGCACTTGAAGATGCCTTCAGTTACAACTAATAGCACAAAATATGCGTAGATCTCAACTATAGGATAAGGTACTAACAAACTGACCAAACTTAGAACTAACAACTTGACTAACTTAGGAACTACAACTAACAATCTGTTTGTATCTAGAAACGTGAGAAATTAAAGCTCACATATACATGGGTGAATAAAATAATAATAAAATAATAAAAATAAATAAACTAATAAAAATATCTTAAGTACCTATTACATCATCCTAAGACTAAATACATCATGTGAGCATGGTACATAATACATTAAGTAATTTCCTCATCATTCCTCCCAACCATAGAAGCATTGGACTCCAATGCTTTCAAGAAAGAAGGAAAATCGTGGGACATCTGGTAATGTGATATCCGACAGCCCTGATGCGGAAGCTGTCCTTGTCTGGCAACAAGGTAAGAAGTGGAAGACCATGACAAGTTTGGCGAGTCTTTGTGTCAAACATCTCTCTACATTTGAGGCCAGTAAAAGAAGCACTGCAAATGATGAAGTGTCTTGTGCTTGCTAAAGTGTCCACCATAAAGTGTAGAATATGCCTCCTTGAGAAGAGACAACCGATGCTCATGTGGGACACAAAGTTTATCCAACCTATACAAAAATCCTTCCTTCATTTGGAAATCCTGAAAAGGACTTAGATTGGAAGAGGCACGATGCTGTAGGTGTTGGTAAACTTGTCCAAAATCTGGATCATGAGCATATTGTGTACGCCAAGTTTGGGAAACCCATGTGTGAAGTAGTTACAACAATCAAGGCAGTAGTCTAAGACTCTAAGTGAGTGTGCAGGATACAAGCGTTGGATGAGGCCATAGGGGGTGGAAGCTCAACAAGGGGAACAAATGCACTCACTAAAGACAACTTGGTGAGCACTTATATACTTTGCTCATTCTGTATGAGTAATAAAATAATTGTACTTATTGTGTAATTCTTGTGGTGTTGTCTTTCTCTTTGTTTATCCTTGTTCATGTAATACAAGTATTTCGATTCTCATTGTGCTATCCCTATTGTGTTATTATTTCCATTATTGTTTTTATCTTTGTTCTTGCCTATTCCTATTCCATTGGTGTTTAAGTGTTGCATGTCAGCATACCATCACCATACAAGTCTATGCATTGAGAGAAAGACAATAGTGGGAGGAGGGCTTGGAAAGACACTTTGGATGTACCGAAGACCGACAGGGCCATTTGTTTAAAATTGCATTTGCAGACTGACATGTTGGGCTTAAAAAGGTAAAGGTTGATTTTTAGGTCCCAGCGTAGCAAGATGTGTCATTGGCATAAGAACCGCTTAGAAGTCACAAGATTTTTTTAAACCTTTGAAATATTGTTCATATTTCATACTTCGTTGGGCTTCAATTAGAATTATTGAAACTGCACCTTCTACTGGATATGCTTGTCCACATATAAATATGGTTACACATATGATAATGCTCATATACCAAAGTCATATGTATCAAAATACACACATATCGTATCTGGATGTAGCCATATACAGGCCCATATTTGACCCATATCTAATGCATCTGAATGCAACCTGAGCATGTATACCCACATCAAGATTAAAAAATAGTGTGCTTATATTTAAACATAACTTTTAAATAGGAAAATAAATAATGAAAAAACCTCCCCTAACTAATGAAAATTTTCTGTTTACAACTTATATTTGTGTCATTTATTTAAAACTTGGTTATATAGGGTTGAAACGGGCCCCACCTATGGTACATCATGACCATATTATCACAGTATTTAAAGAAATCAGATTGTCATGGTATTGTAGTAAACCATATTGTCACAGACTGCCTTATCACCAAAGTGTCCATAACAGTGCAGGGATTTGAACTTAGGTTGCACTCATACAATTGCATCCTTCGCAATTCCTTAGACTTATGTCATTTTTTAATTATTTTATGTTGTTTCTTAATACATTATATATCAATTTTGTATGGGTGCATAGGTGTCGTGGTACACACGAGTATGGTGTACCCAGTTTGGACTGACAAAATTTAGTTACATAGGCGGTGAAGGTGCAGGGGTCATGGGGTTCAGAGTCTTCAGACCATAGAGACTTGTGTACTATGTAACAAACTGGAAAGTTCAAAGATAAGCTCATCACAAACCTTAGTACAATAGAAAACTATATTGAAATATGAAATTTCCAAAGGCACTAATCAGGAGCCAGAGGAGAGTTTTCTGGCTTGTGAGAGAATGACTGGTAAGCTTTCCTTTTTTCTTTTAGTTTCTTAATGTTTTCTGGCTTGTGAGAGAATGATCGAAAGTGCAAGGTCATAATAAAGTGGGCCTTTCCCATCTGTCTAAATGCAAGGTATATTTAATATTCCATATAGGCCATATGTTGCACTCATTTCCTCTTTATAAAGTTCCATACCAGAACAGTGTACATGGCAATTTTCAAAAGGAATGTGCTTGCTTCAACCAAGATTTAAAGAAGTTTTCTCCTGGTTTTGGATAAGGTAACTTAAGTAGAATGTGGAAGTTTTTGTGCAAATGTTTGTTGTTCACCTCTCATAATGCAAGCTTGTTTAAACTCCATAGAGGGTGGGTTTATTTGTTAGTGTAGTCAACGGTTTGGAAAATCTAAATCCTCAACCTTATGTGTGATGTATAATAAATAAGTCATGATCCTAAACTTTTCATAGAATGAGTTCATTTCGAAAATATGCATCCATAACCTAATGGGAAAGATAATTGAGCTAGGTGTATGTGTGATTACTTGTTTGAGAAGCTATAATATCACTTCCACACATTTATATGCACTCACACTCCATAGTTTACACTTATAAAAAATAACTAAACAGGATCTAGATATTGATACCGAATTTGCTTAGATTGTTCATTATTGATTTGTAAGGATGGATATAGAACTATACTATTCGTAATTTGCATCTTCAAATTTTTTCAGAAAAATAACTTTTGTAACAAACATAGGGTTTGATGCATCTGCCATGGGTACTTTTTAGAAAAGTTAATGTGTTGCAATAGATGGTAGAATAATATTGGTGACATTGATCAGCAAAAGGCATTCTAATCTAGCCATGGCCTTCTCTTGCTGGGATCAAGTGATGCCATCCTGAAGATTTTAATATGTGAAGTCTTCTGATTTAATCAGACTGCTGTCATGTATAGAGTCTTGACTTCTTCTTGTTCATTAGTAAGTTAGGTGTTGGGTCCAACAATGTGCACTTTCGTTCTTAGCAATCAAGGCTGTCTGGTCACGTTGAATTACTGTTGACTATATTTAATATTAGATGTGTAAACAAGAAAATCACACATAATGGTCACCTAGAAGTAATTCTTAAGGCTTTCTTGAAAAACATCTTTGGCATGTTATGTAGACATTGTAGCAAGCACTTTTTTTTTCTCAGTTATATGGGATTGAAACGGGACCCACCCGTATTATATTGTGACCATAGAGTGGTATTACAAACAACAATTTTGGCAATTATGCTTGTAGCATCTGGCAAGATTCGAATCTGGGTCTCCTCCTTGAAAGTCCAGGTATTTCACTGGTTGATCTCATGCCATTTGATAAGTGTTCAAGATTCACCCATGGGATTCAAACCTTGGTATATGGTGTGAAACTCTCTGCTTCTCACTATTTGCTTCAAACTCCATGGGCTTAAAAATGTTTAGGTTTACCCATGGGATTTGAACCTTGCCACCAATTACCTCAAGCTACTTGGGCCTCTTAAACAGAGCGATTGAAGCAGGCACTTTTATTATAGTACTCACTATCTATACAAAAAGAAAAATAACTCTGAACAACTCAACTTTTCTCAGCTGGATAGCAAATTATTGGGATCACACATAATGGTCTCAAGAAGCAATGCTTTAGGTTGTGTTTAAAAAATCTTATGTATGTTATCTATGACATTGTAGAAAACATTTTTATTATAGCACTCACTTTGTATACCCAAAGAAAAATAAATCTGAACAGCTTTTCAGAGATGGATAGCAAATCAGTGGGCAAAACGTAGTCTCGTCTGCCTAAAGAGCACACCAATAGGAAACACCTCTTATATATTAGGATTAGAGAGCAAGTTATAAAGCTAGGAATGAAGCAAGTTAGACTATGCAACGTACTCAGATATGGGGTACATGATCATTAGATATAGATTTCTCCCCAGACTGCACTGTAAGGGAAAGATTTAGGATACTATCACCGCATATTTATTAATGGATTATGAATGCATGATGTTGCCTTTTAGCATTTGCAAGTCTCCCTTGCCAAAGGAAAATTTGAGTAATAGCCATTCCAAACTAGGTATAATGGGGTTGGAGCCTGCTACAGCACGGGCTTGCCCCTCCACTTCTTGTTGGAATTTTATACCCATGAAATTCTCTTTTGTACATCCCTATTCATAATCGAAATGATGCAGTAACCTTGTATTTAGCTGTCCCTAAGGCATGTACTTATCATGTATAAACCATGTAATTACAAAATTTTGCGTACAGAAAACATAATGTCCATACTTAAGCTGCAGTTAATGAGCCAAATGGAATATTATAGGGAGTGGACATGTCAAAGACATGGAGGCCTCAATAACCAAATAAAGGGCACTTGCTTGAGTGATCAGCATGAGCTATTAAATTTTACTATGACTAAGATTTTTCACTATTTGATGTCTCTTCTTTGAACACTGCCATCCTAGAGTCACCCTAGATTTGGTCATATATGGTTCGTGATAAATGCAGATATGCAAAATACCTATGTTACATGGGGATGTGCCCCAGGCTTTGAGAGTCCTCTTAGAGATGCAGCCTGACGTCTTGAAAATCTGTCATGGCATCACAGAAACCTTTCCCGTCATTCCAGAACCTCTTCTGCCATCTCAAAACATCCCCATCTTGGAAATTTTATGAAACATGGCAAAAACCTCTCCTACCATCTTACATCATTTCCATCTTGGAAACTTCATGAAACATGGCAAAATAAGGACTTACTAGTGATTGCTTGAAAGTAATACAGGACAAGGGACGGATAAAGTAGAATTCTTCATTCTTGCAAGCTAGGAATACATGCAAAAGTAAATAAAGGATTACACCCTCTCCTTTATCCATATATTTGATGAAGTTTCTAGGACTGTGACAATGCAAGATGGTGGGACAGGTTTTAGGGATTGTGGGATGTGTTTCTGGGTTGCTGAGATGGCTTTTCAAGACGTCAGGACACGCCTTTGAGATGACCCCCGAAGCTCGTGATGCATCCCCATGGAACATATTATGTTTTACTTTTGACTTTGTTTGGTCCCTTTTTGTCTTTTTCGTTATTACAATTTGAGCTGCTTTTTTAAACGTGAAAATTTAAGCTCAAATGTACTGTACATTACATGAGTTTGTTCTCAACAGATTTAATTCAGAAAATTGGGCCTCTAGAGACACGAAGGCCAAAAAGTAGGCATAACTTAGGGTGTAATCCATTTGACAGGTATTCACTAGGGATGTAAAAAATTCTGCCACTAATATCCTTAATGCTTTATTCATGTGCCATTCATAACTTCACAGCTTGTTGATAGGGTCCTCATGGCCTTTAGCCTCATGTATGTAGTCGACAATGCTAAAAATATGTAGATATGCCTGAACACATGCTATTATCCCATGACTATGTGCTAAGCACAACCACAATTTCTTAGAATATGATGCCAGAACAAGCCCTAATAAACCTACCATTAAATTGCTTTTAATCAATATTTTAAAATTCAAGCATTAGATGATAACAGTAACCATTAAAGAAAGGGTTAGACTTATGCATCTAGTGCCTTTACAATCATGAGTCAAACATTTCCTTTGTGCTAACAGTTGATTTGAAGTCATGCCTATCAATAAAAGTACTCATGTCTTAAATTAGCTTTGCAATCTTGTTTATTTGGTCTTGGATTTGCTCCAGTAAGCCTGACTTATCCCTGTGATCAATATTAAGAGCATTGGCCCTATTCAAGGGCTAAGAGATCCTGTCATTCTTGCAATGTTTAAGCTATTTAGCAATTTTTAGACCTTAAACTAAAAATCCAAATAAGCATACTGAGAAATAGATATGAACCAATAGAGTATCTTGAATGATGCCTCAATAGAATATCTTAAATGACGCCTCAATAGAATATCTTGAATGACGCCTTCATATTTACAGGCACTAGTCTTTATCATACTAGTGATATTCAATGTGGCACTTAACAAAAGAAATTTTATCAGGGAAGGGGAACATCTGCTTGAAGGAGTCTTAACAACTTAGCTTCAAAGGAACTCCAAGCACACTTTGCCTCTCCATCATTAGTTGCTTTGTTATAACTGCCTGAATCACCAGTGTTCGAAGAGCGAAGAGTGTTTTGGACAACACTTTTTCCATTTCTAATGGCAGAGATTGTTCTTCATGTTCATCTCACTGACCCTCTATTCATTAGGGTAGAGATGGCTTTCATATTCCCTGAGGAGATTCCTTGAGGGGTAAAAACTTAATGGGAAGTAAAGGGTTTCTCAAAAACAAAATCAAATGTTATTGCTTACATTTTGAATCTCCTATTTAATGCCAATATTTTTAGGTAATTCCTAGTAAATTCTCTTGGTCAAAGACTGGTCAATCTCATTCTTATTGGCTCGACCATCCATATTCCTAGAAACTCAAACAAGATGTGTTTATTTCCTAAATCAAATCTGAACCTCTCTCAAAAGATTATCCCAAGGTGTTGACTTGAAACTAGCACCTTTATTCTTGAAGTTCTTTCAGAGGAACGTCACTCCAAATTTTGTTGGTGATGTGAGTTTCATCCTTTATGACTTTTATCACAGTATTGGTTTATAGTCTGTCAATTAGTATTTTTATGCATTATGACTGGTATTTTAATTAGAAGTGAAGTGCATTTGTTGTGGTCATACATATAGCTGTTCGTCCGTTTTCCCTAACATTTTTTGTGCAAGCAACCTTTGAAGACCATATAAGAGGCCTCCTTTTCCTCATAAGTTATAACTAGGGTGTCGGGCAGTATAGCTTTTGCTTTAGGTATCAACTTTAAATTACCGTGCCCTTTTTCTTATATAGATTGAGATTCCAATTTGTAATTCTCCATAACTATTTTAGCATGTCATGGACTCTGACCAACCCATGCTCGTATATGCACCATGATCCCTAACACATTCTTGTCTTAGTCTTACCAAATTTGTAACTTGGGAAAAAGTCCAGCCACAAGATTTGGCCACCATGAAATTCAATTAGACATTGGGATCTTTAGTTTTTGTCACTGATAATGCAACAAGTAAGAATATATATGGCTTTAACATTTTCTTAAGACCAAATTTATCATACTGCTTATTATTTAGGTAGCAGGCACTTAATGCAACCCAGGCATTTTCTCCTGAGTCCTAACTATTGCAAGTAAGCAGACAAGCATCATGAGGAATGTACTGTATTGATAGTGTAAAGAAACAATGCATTATTAATTTACAATAATGGCTAAAAGTACTATGTACATCCATTTGCAACAAAGAGATGAGTAAAAGTTTCAAAGCAGAATGCAATATGAGCCATATCACTTTCAAACAACTCATCGCACTTGCAGAGAAAAGAAACAATTAAGAATCAGCAAAAAAGAAACAACTTATTGAGTACTAGAAGCTCCGTCTGGGACTGCACCTTCTGGCCAATAACCTGTTTGAGACAAGAAACATGAAAGATAGGATGGATGCAGGAAGATGGTGGAAGCTCCAACTGATATGCCACTTCACCAATGCAATGAACCACCTTGTAGGGGCCATAAAATCGAGGAGCCAACTTTTGACTAGACTTGGTCTTCAAGGACAATTGCTTATAGGGCTGGAGGCGCAAAAAGACCATATCCCCCATGGCAAATGGCTGCTCAAAATGATGCAAATCCTGCTGTTGCTTCATGCAGTTCTGGGCCTGGGTCAAATTATCTTTAAGAAGTTGTAGCACAAGTCGTTGTTGCAACAAATCATCCACCTGAGCCACCTTGGAGGATCCTGGAACATAGTCTGCCATTGATGGAGGTTTTTGACCATACAAGGCCTCAAATGGGGACATCTTGAGGGAAGAATGGTAAGAAGTATTGTACCACCATTCAGCTAAAGAGAGCCAATGAACCCAATGATACTGCTTGTCTTGGGCAAAACAACGAAGGTAAGTACCCAAACATTTGTTTACAATCTCCGTCTGGCCATCCGACTGAGGGTGATAAGAAGAGGACATATTCAACTGAGTACCACTAAGATGGAACAATTCCTTCCAAAAATTGTTGGTGAAGATAAGGTCATGATCACTGACAATGGACTTGGGCATACCATGCAATTTAAAAACAGAATCGAGGAATACCTTGGCAACCTTGTTGGCTGAGAAGGGATGTTATAATGCACAAAAATGAGTGTACTTGGAAAGGTGATCCACTACCACAAAGATCATCATTTTTCCCTCAGATTTGGGAAGGCCCTCAATGAAATCCATGGAAATGTGCTCCCATTGGTGGTCAGGAATAGGCAAGGGTTGCAACAAACCAGGAGATTTAATAGTTTCCCCCTTGTTTCACTGACATACCTCACATTCGGCCACAAAGGTCTTGACATCTGCTTTTAATCCTTTCCAAGAAAAGGATTGCTTCACCCATTGGTATGTTTTTAAGAATCTAGAATGTCCAGCCAAAGGAGATGCATGCAATTCTTGGAGGACACTAGTCTTAACAGCCGAGGATGGAGGAAGATAAATGTGATCCTTCTTGTGGAGAACCCCATCAACATATGAGAAAAAGGAAGGCAATGAAGAGCTAGACTCCACTTCTTGAATGATGCTAGCAGTCTTTGGGTTAGAAAGCCAGTCCTCCTGAAGTTGGGAAAGCCATTGTGGAAGAGGACTAGAGATAGCGCTAACAACAACAACATCCTCATGTTTGCGAGATAGAGCATCGACCACCACATTCTCCTTTCCCTTCTTGTACTCAATGACAAAATCATACCCCAAGAGCTTTGTCAACCATTTATTCTGTTCAGGGCATGAGAGATGTTGTTCTAGGAAATGCTTAAGGCTGCTATGGTCGGTCTTGATGATGAAGCGTTGCCCCAACAAATAAGGCCGCCATTTCTCTATGACATGCAGAACAACTAACATTTCCTTCTCATAAGTGGATCATCCTAGATTCTTGCCAGAGAGTTGCTTACTTTCAAAGGCCAATGGATGTCCATCCTACATCAAAACAACTCCAATACTTATGCTTGAAGCATCACACTCAATGACAAAGGGTTTGCTGAAATCAAGAGTGGCCAAAACATGGGTGGTACACATAGCCTCCTTTAGGGCATGGAAGGCTTGGGAAGCTACTTTGGACCAAACAAAGGCATCCTTCTTAGTGAGAGTAATGAGAGGAGCAACAATCTTGCCATAGTTGTAAACAAATTTCCTGTAGTACCCTATGAGACCTAAAAATCCATGAAGTTGCTTAAGGGATTTGGGTAAGGGCCAGTCTTGCATGGCTTTGATCTTGTTAGGATCTACCTTGACTCCTTCTTGAGATACTATATGTCCCAAGTATTCTACCTCATGGACCCCAAAGGAACATTTGGACCTTTTGACAAAGAGTTTTTCCTTCTGTAAGAGGTGAAGAACTTGGTCCACATGAACTAGATGAGCTTCCTAGGACTTGCTATAAATTAAGATATCATCAAAGAAGACTAGGACAAACTTGCAAAGAAAAGGACGAAAGACATAATTCATGAGGCTTTGGAAAGTGGAAGGAGCATTAGTGAGACCAAAAGGCATGACTAAGAACTCATAATGACCCTCATGTGTGCGAAAAGTAGTCTTAGGGATATCCTCTTCTCTAACCCTAATTTGATGGAACCCAAAGTGCAAGTCCAATTTTGTAAAGTATTTAGCACCATGCAATTCATCCAACAAATCATCTATAATAGGGATAGGAAACTTATCTTTGATGGTGATCTTGTTGAGAGGTCAAAAATTAGGACACATGCGCCAAGAATTGTCCTTGCGCCACACCATAACCACCGGAGAGGAATAAGGACTGATGCTTGGATGAATGATTCCTTGCTCCAACATTTCCTAGACCAACTTCTCAATTTCAGACTTTTGGGGTTAGGGATAGTGGTAAGGATGCACATTAGGAGGTTGACTTCACGGAACTAGGTGGATGGCATGATCATGTGTGTGCTTAGGGGAAGACCCATGGGCTCACCAAAGACATCCACATAACGATCCACAATGTTCTGCAAGTCTAAAGGAAGAGTTGGAAGAAGCGACTCCAAAGATTGAACTTCCATGCAATTGACTTAGGCGAAGAATCCATGACCACCTTTCTTCAATATCTTTTCCATGTTGTGGGAACTAACCACCTTGGAGGGAGGAGGTTGGATTCCTTGGAGACAAATGACCTTTCCATTCTCCATCCATTTGACATATAGTCATTGCAGATTAATAGTAACATCACCAAGCTAAGATAGCCATTGTGCTCCCAAGATGACATCTACACTTCCCAGATTCATGGCAAAGAGATTGCTAAACCAAGTATAATCACCCATATGGATGTTAACCTTAGTCGTTCGACCCACACACTGAGTTGTGCCCCCATTTGCAATCAATACTTGAAATTTGTCCTGGTTTGAAGAATTGATATACAATCCCAAAGACTTTGTTGTCTTGCTATCAATAAAGTTATGCATGCTACTTGAATCAATCAACACATTGATACGTTGATGCTTGATGAATCCTTGGACCTTGATGGTATGGTGAGCTTGGAGCCCCATAAGGGCAAAAGTGGAAAGAGCCATGGTATCATCCTCGTGCTCAAAATCAGCTACTTTAGTTGGTTGCTCTTGCTGCAATGAATCTTCATCTTCTAACATTGCTACTTCTTCGCCTTCCACTTGAAAGTTATGACGTTCTTCATAGGCTTGATCTTGGGGATGGTGTGAATGACATTTGAAATAGAAGAATCCTTAGGGGTGCTCATTATTGTGGTTATTGAAGTAAGGCCGTCGAGGGTTGAAGTCATGCCAAGGTTGGGGATGGGGCAATTGGAGCTTCTTTTCTGCCGCCAAAGCTACACATTCAACATCCTCAAGGGTGTAGGGATCGAGCATGTCGACTTCCCATCGAATTTCATCCTTAAGACCATGGCGAAAGGCTGAGACCACCATTGTTGGATCCAATTGGTAGGTGTAGGTGAGAAGACTTGTGAACTCTATGCAATACTCCTCAATCAATCCTGTTTGCTTGGTTTGCATCAAACGGACCACATATGATGTGGAAGATCCTTTGTCAAACTTATGGAGGAATAACGCTTTGAACTCGGGCCATATAAGAGAGGTCCCATGTTGGCGAAGCTCCCATAACAACCATTGATGAGCATGGGTTCCCAACTTAGTAGCAACTAATGTAACACGACCTTCTTTAGGAACATGGTGTAGATGGATGATGCTATCCATCTTGGCCAACCACCCATGTGGATCGACACCCTCAAAGGTTGGGATGTTGATGCATGGAATAGGAACATCATGAGGCCAAGCAAGGAAATTAGAAGCACCTCCTATAGAGGGATCAAGATCAGTAGCAAAGCCTGAGTTAAAACCACCCATACCTGGAAGAGTACCCTTGGTAGCATAGGGAGCCATGTGATTGCCATAGGAAACTGGAGGTCTATGACCGAATGATGGCTGTTGGTAGATGCTTGTGTCCTATATTGGTGTCCCTTTGGATTTGGTGCCTATTGCATGCCTTGTGGTTGCTACCCAACGACTTGTTGAAACTCTTGGTCAAGGGAACTCTTAGTAGAGGCAAGACCGAGATGGTTTTGGATGATATTTAAGGTCTTCTTTATTTCATTGTGAGAGTCAGCAATGGATTTAACCAGTTTTTCTTGGTGCACAAGATAGCACAAGATAGAATTGCAGACTGGGGTCATTGGTATCAAGAAGAGCATTACCAATTGGAGGAGAAGCAACTAGAGTGTTGGGAGGAGAGGCAGGAGGAGTGGTGTTGGGAGGAGGCAAAGCCATGGTGTTTAAGGAAGAAAGAACACGTTGGTCAAAACTATTGATATTTGGAGGGGTGTTGTGATGCTTACCAAGATTTTTGGGTTGACACTTCTTTTTGCTCATGCACACATCCTCTGAATGACCAATGCGCTACAATCGGCCATTGATTCGCAACCAACCAGTAGAAGCAACAGGTTCGTTCATACACTAGGAGGCAAAAACCTGAAAGAATCCTTTGGAGCACTTCTGAAAAAATATTATGAGAAATACCCCTTACTTTGATCAGCTTGAAGAGACGATCACAATGAGATAGGTCTCCCACAAGGGTCTAGGTTCACCCTATTCTAGAAAAAGTGTTGCTAGAAATACCCCTTATTTTGATTGGCTCGAAGAGATGATTTCAATAAGATGGGTTTCCCATAAGGTCTTGGCACACCCAATGCTCATTTTTTTAATTGGATTCAGAAAAAGAAAATGACAACTAACAATAATTTTTTTGTTGAAGTATTGTGAAGTACAACAGGTGGCATAATTGGGGCCACACTCCTTGGGGGCAGAGCAACAGGGGGCCTCCCTCCCCGTGATTTGAACTGGGGTCATTGAGATGAAATGCCAATGACATACTGTTGGGGTGTCCCTGCGGGGACATAACTAACTATTACAGAAGAAAAATGCGCTGGAAGATTAAGCTAGAAAATAATTGATGAAATTTTACCGGGCGGCAAGAAGCAAAACTGATTGTCTGAGGTTCTAAAACGGTTCACGCTCCTGCTGCACTTTTGCACCACTATAGGGAGCTAAGATCAATGCTCTAATATCACTTTTGCACCAGAAATGCAGTAATAGCAGTAACAACTCAATAATGAGCAAAAGTAAACATCCACTGCAGATTTCAGATTCCAAATCAATACAAATCCTAGCCACTTAGAGAGGGCAAAGTCTCATATGTGCAACAAATGCGACTAAGATTCAAATATGGAAGATGATTCCAATTACAACATAACTCTTCCTATTTATAGACTATATCAACATTAACCCTAAAACCCTAATGCTCAAGGACCAACTATCTTATCCTAGGACTCGAGCTAATATTAATAAAGATAGCTAACGTGGCTATAATGGAGCCATTACAAATGTCATAAAAACTCATTCGTTACTTGAACATGCAAAATGTGAAACCATAACACACCACTATGTCCATGTTAAATCTACAAAATATTCAAGCATAACAACCATCTCCAAGTAAGTTGGATTTTTGGAACCATTATTGTGGAGCTATCTATTGACACATAGGACCCTTATTTCCATATAGGTATATTTCAAATAGCAATATGGTATTTGCTCAAGATAAGACATGGAGCTCAAGGATCTTTTGTCAAAGCCATCTTCAGTTTCCTAATTGCCCTTCCTTCCATTTCCTTTTCCATTTCAGGATCAGTTGTAATAGTCATATTCTAAATAACAATAGGTTCATGATTCTTTTACTATATGACATACAAAACAAAGACAAACTTCTTAAGGAGCATCAGTTCTACTATTTTATTCAGGCTGTGTATAAACTATGAACTTTTGCATTGCTAATAGTATGTAAAACTTGACCATTTGTTCTGCATGCACCCAATTATGTTTATTTACTGGCCAGACTTTCCTAATCAAATTTGTAATTTTTCAACAGATAAGAACTTGAGTCAAACAGGAAGTGCAAATGCTGAAGGGAAGGAATCAGATATTGATGAAAAGAACATAGTGGACGAACTACAGACCAAAGCAGCAATAGAAACAGATGAAAGAGAAACTGACAAACAAGGGAGGTCTATTGGAGACTTTAATATAGAGGCAAACATGACTGCAGATGATGTTGAAAGAGCTGGTGGTTTTGGAGCAACTGATGACATTAGTAGTTTACTTCCTGTTGCACTTGATTCTACTGACTTTGAGGCTTCATTGCGAAATGCTCGCGACTATGAAGAAGAACAGGGAGCAGTGTCTAGACCAGGGCTTGGTTGGCCTAAAAAGAATGGTACAGATTGATCATGGAAAAAATTTAAAATATGTTTTAGGTTACTTATGTAAGGTCCCTGCTTGTCTTCTTTTTTTGTCTTGAGATGGCTATGACAGACTGTCATTGCTTTCTGGCTTGGAAGTATTTCAATTTGTGCTTTGGCATGCCCTTTTCTTCCTTTCAGACAAGTTGCTAACACTATCAAATATACCCTAGAATTGTGGCTTGAAACTTTCAGAATGTTTCTTCCTATGGAATTGTAGAAAGCTAATACCAGTGCATAATCTCTGTAAACAAATAACCATCTTTTTTTTTTATCATTTGTTGTTTTATGTGAGCAAAGCATCAAATGTTGCAGAGTGCAAACAAACTTTATTGTCCCTGGACGGCCTTTACCAAGGGCAGAGTGTTTTGACCTTTATTAACAATGCGTTTCATTCATGTTATCATTATGAGTGATGGGTTCTTCAAATGTCAACTATGATAGAATTTTGATGTGGTTTGAGTCATTACTTCTTCCAATATTAACTACAATGCAATGTTGATGGGGTACAAGTGATGCCTTCTTAAAATATCAACTATGCTGAAATTGTGATGAGGTAAAGTAGGAGTCTCGCAAAAATTATTTTGAATTATACCGCGCTGAGCGGTTTGCTTGATAGCTTGCTATTGAATGCTCACTCCCATATCCCAACCAAGTTTATGTTTAGCTGCATTTTGATTGCAAGACATTCTGTGAATTATAAACTAAAATATATTGCACAAAATATGGTGTTAATTTTATCCTTTATACCAAATTCTGACCAACACAATTTGCAACCATAGCTTACATCCTCTTATCATGTTCCTAACTGCGAGGACAGTTATGGCATTGTATCAGTCCTTTACATCCTCTTATCATGTTCCTAACTGCGAGGACAGTTATGGCATTGTATCAGTCCTAACAACCCACAATCGAATCAATTATTGCATATTCACCTTATTTCATATGTTATGTTTGATTTAAATTAATATTGCATAGCATTATTCATCATATTAAAAGTTATTCTGGGGCTCATCCATTTCTTCTCCTTCCCCACCTCGTAAATTTTTTGACACTATAATGTTGGCCTTCCCTTAGACAAAAATATAGATCTCTAATTAATTCACATTAAAATATTTAAAGGATTGGTATGGATTTTAGTTTTTAATGGGCCTATAAGAACTTATTAGGGGTCAAGCACCCATCATGTTCATTGAGAATTGAGTTTTATTCCATAGAAGATGAGTTGTCTCAACCAGTTAAGCTTAGCTTGGTAAGCAATTGATATTACACTAGCTTAGATATAAAGGATACATATCTAAAAACATTGAGAGTTATAGGCGCCTATCTCATTTCTTGGGGGTGTGATCTCCAAGATAGGCTGTTTTAGTTTAAATATTTTAAATGTTTGCAACGGTTGGTTAGTCGGTTGTTTTAGTTTAAATATTTTAAATGTTTTTGTTAATGTCGGCTTTTTTAATAAAAAAAAAAATTGTTTACGACGTGACATGTATGACCTCTTTGCCTCCCACCCCCCGTCTGCCATTGTAGGAACGCCTATCTGCGTAATAATACTCTTAGGAAATTTTCTTGGTAGATCATTGTTTTTCTTTAATTGGGTATGGGATTGAAACAAATCATTGTTTTTCTTTAACTGGTTACATGGGATTGAAATGGGCCCTACCTATATTACATCATCACATTCAGTGGTATTACAACAACTTTAATTGGGTATGGGATTGAAACAAATCATTGTTTTTCTTTAATTGGTTACATGGGATTGAAATGGGCCCTACATTTATTACATCATCACATTCGGTGGTATTACAACAACTTGCTTATTATGCATGTATCATTTGGCAAGAATTGAACTTTGGTCTCCTCCTTGAAAGTTGAGAAATTGAATTGGTTGAGCTAATGCCATTTTGGTAGTGTTAGATCATTGTTAACATAAAAGTAGATGGTGATGTTTTTTTTTTTTTAATGTGGAAGTCGGATCATTGTTAACATAGGAGCAGGTGATGGCTTTTCTACATAGAAATTGTTTCAGAGGATGTGGTGACAAATCTTTTACATGGATATTTTTTTAATGAACTTACATGTGGTTTCTATTGGGGTCACTCCTATCAAAATGACAAAATATTACATTTGTTGCTAGGTTAATTAAACCATATCCAACTTGCCCCTTAATGAAATATATAGATAAAATATATTCATCATCTTCCTCAAATTGCTATATTTTTACAATCAACTTCTTGACATCAGAGGTCCGAGGTGTACACCAATTGGTTCATCCAAACCCCATAAGGGGGCGAAGGTCCAACGTTCAAATCTCGGGCCTCGTCGGATTGAACGCTTGTCCCTTTCTTGGTGCTTTTCGTGGCGTAAAATGTTTAAAATGATTGTGGCATGGCGGTTATAGGGGTGGACAACGCGAAGATCTGTGTGGCGGCTTTTGGGGCGGACAACGCAGAATACTGTGGTGGCCATAAAAGTTAGACAGCCTGCCCGGATTCGTGGCGGCTACCAATTCCACGTAAAAAAAAAAAAAAAAAAAAAAAAAAAGAACTTGACATCATTTTTATTAAGAAATAAAATTCGACTTGGCTAGTTGCTTTATGATTTGATTTTTTTTGAGAATGAAAATCAACATTGCCATCAAAATTAATTTTGATAAACTCAATTTTTGGACATTTCCATTTTACCATAGATCGAAGCAAATATTTTGTGTTAACTCCATCATTGTAGACGACCCTTCTATGTATATTCAAATCCTATAACCAACGGGCAAGCACCTCTATTTTGCATTTGAGACTTCCCATGATGAGCACCATGTTTGTAATAATTTTGTAGGAGGCAATAATATAGTTCTAAACTTTGGGAGTGATTTTGAGATTTCTTTTTAAAAATTCTATTATTCCTTTCAAGCCATAAATTTCAACAAATATTGGCAAGATCAATCCTCCATAGAATACATAATGCTTTAGCTTTGAATAATTAATCCAACATTTTATTGACTCTTTCAATGTTGATGGAGCCACTCAATATATTCTCACATTTTTTGAAAAGCAACCCCAAATGGTGTAAGCAAAGGGATAAGGCATAAGGCATACGTAAAATGTCCATGATATCTTTTTCTTTATAGACTTTCTCCTATAGGAATTTGGACTTATAACTAAAGGAATGTTGAGGCCTTAGGGAGGGCCTCCAGTGACCAAACATTCTTCCAAGTGAAATCATTAGGAGCAGGAAATTATGATTGCTCTAAATCATCATATCCCAATTTGACCTAGTATCCATCATCTTTTGATAGATTCCGAACTAACTCATCCTTCCACGTAAAAGTAGGTAAATAGAATTCTTGAAGCATCTTTTGAAGCTCATCTGCTATTTTTTTGAGTTCTTCTCTTTCAATTAGGTTACTAATAGAAATTAATGACTTGGAGTTGTTGTTCACATTAAATTAATCTTTGACCTTTGGATCTTTACAAGCTAGACATGCTCAAGCCAATGATTGCCATTTTGGTTTAGAGATAAGAGAATAAGGCTTCAAACAAGGAATGGACCAAAAATTCGTTGAATCTCCCTCAGTGATTGACCCTCTAACCCGCTAATATGTTTCTTGATCAAATGCAAATTATCTAATATAGAGTTCCATGTTGGTGATCCTTTAGGTAAGGTTCGTTTCTTGAATAATTTCATTATATCAAAGAGAACCTATTATTTTTTTTGAAGTAACATTTGAGCCCAACTCTTTCTTTGATCTTTGACTAATCTTCAACCAAGTTTTGTCCCTAAGGCCAAACTCATAAATCTATAATTCCCCAAACCTGCCCTTCTAATATTATTTTCTTTACAAGCCTTGTTCCACTTACAAAATGTTTCAAAACTTATTTTTTTCCTCACATCCTTTTCAAAGAAAATATTTTTGAATTTTATTAAATTCAAATGCTACAGTTGCTAGTAATCTTGGAAGTGACACCATATACATAGGGATGAATTTGAATGTAGTCTTTATGAGTTGTAGCCTTCTAGCCATGGTTAAGAATGTACCTTTCCAACCTTGCCAAACAAGATTTCATTCTATCCAAAATTGAGTCCCAAAGCTCCTTTTCTTTATGAGACAAGTGGATATGTAAATATGTTGTTGGAAAATTTCGGGTTTTTAAACCCTAAATTGTCCATAATAATCTAGGATAAATCTAGATCATAGGTTTTATAGTATTAACCAATTGTCCAACAACCTTCTCATAACATGATAATAATGATTTGAACTCCATGGACTTACCAACTGAGGGATGACCCAAAAGAAAAGTATCATCAATAAATTCGAGATGAGATTTATAGGGAGCATTTGTTACAACTTGAATACCTTTGATTTTTCTTGTCATTTTTTGGCTTTGAGAAAGCTATCCCTAATGCCTTTGCAATTTCATATTAGCATCAAGTCTTTATGATGTTGATTTGAGTGGCAATGCATTCACATGGACTAATAGGAGGTTAGGGGAGGACTTGATCTAGGTGAGATTGGATAGGGTTTTGCTATCCTTGGAGTGGTTTGAGAAAAATTATGAGCATACTTTGGCACCATTGCCAAGAATAGGATCAGACCATAACCCTCTTGTCTTTTGGTGTAGTCTAGAGGATAGAAAGAAAAATAACCCCTTCAAATTTGAATTCATGTGGTTGTAGCACCCAAGCATTTATGAGGAAATGGAAAGATGGTGGATGCATCCAATCCAAGGATCCAAGATGTATGTGGTTGCTGGGAAATTGAAACATGTGAAGAGGGAAGTAAAAAAGTGGAACAAGGAGGTCTTTGGAAACATCTTCTTGCAAAAGGAGTAGTTAAGGCAAGAATTGAGTCAAATTGAAGAGGAAATAAGTAAAAATGGGATGGACCAGGTCCTTTTTAATAGAGAGAAAGTTATCCAGGCAAAATTGCATACAATAATGGCAAGGGAGGAGATGTACTAGAGATAAAATTCAAGGAACCAATGGTTAATGGAAGGAGATAGGAACACAAGATTCTTTCATGTCTCTACCATAAGACATAAAAGTGTAGCAAGGATATCTAAAATCCAAAAAGAGGATGGAGAAGTAATAAGAGAGGAAGATCAAATTAGACAAGGGGTGGTGGACTTCTTTAGATTTTTTCTAACAAAGGATAGGGAGGATGATCAGGAAGCTATGGAGGAATTAATTCAACATATCCCAAGGATTCTATCTAGAGACATGAATGCAGAACTTGTCAAAGAGGTGAGTGAGGAGGAGGTCAAGGAAGCGGTCTTCTCATTGGAAAAAGATAAAGCTCCAGGGCCTGATGGATTTCAAGTGGGTTTCTTCCAAGCCTTCTAGAACATAGTGAGTAAGGATGTAGTAGCAATAGTAAGAAAGTCACACCATTCAGACAAAGTGTTAAAAGAATACAATAATACTTTCCTAGTGCTCATTCCAAAGAAGCCTAGGTTGAAGGGATTTAAAGACTTTAGGCCAATTAGTCTATGTAATGCCATTTATAAGATAATATCAAAAGTGATTGCATTAAGACTAAAGTTTGTTCTCCCAAAGATCATTGCAGAGCAGCAAGGGGGCTTTGTGAAGGGTAGGCAGATTTTGGATGGAGTAATCACACTCCATGAGACCATGCATTCAATTAAAATTAGTAAAAGGGAGGGAATGGTGTTAAAGCTTGACATGAACAAAGCCTATGACTAGGTCTCATGGTATTTCCTAGATAGAGTCCTAGAGAAGTTTGGCTTTAGTAGACATTGGAGAAGGTGGGTGAATAGCTGCTATGGAGGACCTAAATTCTTAGTTATAATGAACAATTCTTCAGCTGGATTCTTTGGAAGCAATAGGGGCTTAAGGCAAGGGGACCTTTGTCCCCGTATCTCTTCATAATAATGGCATAAGCATTGGGAAGGTGCATTGGATCAACAAAACAAGTAAGAGCATTAAGTGGGTTGAAACCATCTATATCCATAGAAGGTATTATTCACCAACAATTTGTGGATGACACAATTTTGTTGGGGAGACCCTCTATAGTTGAGGCAAAGGAATTTAGGAGGATATTAAATCTCTATGAAAAAGCATCCCAACAAATGATAAATATGGACAAGAGTAAGGTGTTTTTTATAAACACTATAGAGAATCGATAGAGAAGAATAGTAATAGAGCTTGGGTGTAGTGTTTCAACTCTCCCTTCTGTTTACTTGGGAATGCCAATGTTCATAGGGGCATGCAAGGATCAGATGTGGAATGTGTTGATTGATAGGGTCTAGAGTAAATTAGTTGGTTGGAAGGGGAATTTGTTGAGTCAAGTAGGTAAGTTACAACTTCTTAAGAGTACTCTCCAAGCAATCCCTGTATATTTATTATCAATGTTTAAGATCCCACTTAAAGCAACTAATACAGTAGAAAGTATTCAGAGAAATTTCCTATGGTTAGGACTAGAGGAGAAGAGTAAAATTCCACTTGTAGCTTGGGAGAGAGTATGCAATGATAAATCAAGTGGAGGACTTGGGCTTAGAAGAATAAGGGATATGAACAAGGCTTTGGCAACAAAGGTAGGATGGAGGCTAGTGAAGGAGGGTCATGCCTTATGGGCAAGAATTCTAAGAGATAAATACCTTGACAACCAAGAGGATAGTAGATTTTTGACCACACTAGAGCCCTATCGAGGATCTTCATTATGGAACCATATAGTAAAGGGTAGAGAGATGCTATGGAAAGGCATCCAATGGAAGGTAGGGAATGGTAGGTCTATCCACTTCTGGGAAGATGCATGGCTAGAGAAGTACCCATTAGTGAAGGATGAGGAGTTAGCAAGTATTAGAGTAGAGTTGGAATAAAATTATGGGAATATGGTGAGTGATTATTTGGCTATAGAAGGAGGAGAGGTAATATGGAAGGAGTTGAGAATCCATAATTAGTATGAGGATGAGCTACAAAAGCTAATAACTAAATTAAGAGCATATTATGTAAGCCCTAATTTGGTTGAGGATACAATAGTATGGGGAGCTACTTAGGAAGGGTCGTTCACTGTTAAATCAGCCTATGATCTTTCACTTGTAGTTCTTGAGGGGGATTTCAATGGGATTGATTATGGGGAAGGAAAGCAATTCCAAAGTTAACAATTTTCCTTTGGTTGGTAGTCCAAAACAAGATTTTAATAGTAGATAACCTGCATAAGAGGGGTTTTCAATTCCCTAATAGATGTTACCTTTGTGAAGCTCATGAGGAATTAGTGAGTCACATATTACTAGAATGTAATTACTCCCTCAAAATATTGTATGATATAATAAAGAATATGGGGGTGGTGTGGGTGTTGCCTAATAACATGGTAGGATGGATAGAACAGTGGGAGAAGCCATTTAAAATCCCAATATTGAATCAAATTTGGAATTTGATTCCCTTTCATTATGCGTGGGGAGTTTGGTTGGAGAGAAATAGAAGGATTTTTAAAGGGGAGAAGAGATCTACAACTAGGAATAGAGAACATATCATAGTGGCCATAGTGGAGAATGTTAAAGCATTGAAAGTGCATGAGAGTCTAGAGTCATTGGAGGAGGCTAAATTAAGTGAACATTGGAACCTAAGTCTAGTTGGGGTGAATGACAATCCCCAAGGAGGCTTGAGGAGCATGACCAAGTGGCAACCACCCAAACAAGGATGGATGAAACTAAATTTTGATGGGGCTTCTAAAGGCAATCCAAGGAAGGCTAGAGGAGGAGTAGTGCTAAGGGATAGCCAAGGAATGGTGATTAGAGCGATGAGTGAGTACTTGGGCATTATGACTAGTCATCAGGCTGAAGCTAGAGCAGTCTTGGCAGGAGTAAAGATGGTGGTTCAGTTGGGGGCTAAGAGATTAATAATTGAGGGAGACACTAAATATTGTTAATTACCTCAATAAAAGGTCGGTGGAGAGTTGGAGAGTAGCAGACATAGTAACAGATACACTAAGATCCCTAAATTCACTAGAAGAATTTCAGGTGGTACATGTGTATAGAGAAGGAAATGGGGTGGCCGATTGGCTAGCCAATTGGGGAGCTCTTAGAGAGGAAGATAAAATATGGATACCACTAGATGGGATCCATCTAGATGTACTCCAGTTAGTGGTAAAGGAGGGAGGAAATTTAGAAAGTCAAGTCAATGGGTGAAAGTTCCAATTTTTAGAATGTCCATAGTAAATTATTTTTTGGAGATTTGTGGACTTGTATGCTGAGGGGTCCCTTTTTTGGAGATCTATGGGATTTGTCTACTTTTAGCTATAAGAAGTTGAGAAATCTATCGGTTTGGGTTTTTGAGGGATTTGTCTGCTGAGGGTTCCATTTTTTGGAGATCTGTGGATTTGTCTACTGAGGGATCCATTTTCTAGATATGTGGATTTGTCTGTTGAGGGTTCCTTTTTCTGGAGATCTATGGATTTGTCTGTTGAGGGTTCCATCTTCTGGAGATCTATGGACTTGTCTGCTGAGGGTTCCATTTTCTGGAGATCTATGGACTTGTCTGCTGAGGGTCCCATTTTCTGGAGATGTGTGGATTTGTGACTTTTTGGAAGCGTTGTGAGGTTCAAAGTGAGAAATCTGTCAATTTGGGTTTTTGTGGGATTTGCCTGCTAAGGGTTCCATTTTCTTGGAGATCTATGGATTTGTCTGCTTAGGGTTCCATTTTCTGAAGATCTATGGATTTGTATGTTGAGGGTTCCATTTTCTGGAGATCTATGGACTTTCTGCCTATTTTTTTCCATTGTTATATTTATGGACTTGTCTACCGAGGGTTCCATTTTCTAGAGACTCTTCAAAGATATGAATGTAAAGAGACTGGTAATGAATGTAAATTTGTAGAGTTTTGAAACAAGGTAGTTCAATGTTTTGAATGTCTTGTAGCCTTTAGAGATGAGGCTTTTTGGTTGGTAAGACTAGACAAACCAGTCTAGGATTGTAAAAGGGTTTGGGCCCTTTCAAAAACCCAAATTTTACCCTAACAATAAAAAAGGAATAATGAATAGGTAAGATAGTGGGTCACCTTGGTGGAGTCCATCGATGACTCAAAGTATATGGTAGGGGATCCATTAATCAAAATAGACTATTTTGGAGTATTATAATGTCTAATCCATTTGCACCAACCTTGATTAAGGTGACCCACAAATTTGTTTTCCATGAACGAAACCACCCTGTTTCTCCAAGATAACACAAACTATAGTGATTTTCAACCTATTTTCCATAATTTTTGAAATAATTTTATAAATCATAATACAAAGGCTTATTGGAAAAAAAATATAAAAATATTTTGTCTCACCTTTCTCGGTAGCCAATGTAATAAAGTTGGAATTAATCTCACTTATTGTTGCCTTCCTTTTTTGGGTCTCTTTGACCACAATCAACATTATAACTCTTCAATAAATCCTATTTTTTGAAAGAAAATTACAGGAAATCCATCGAGGCTAGGTTCTTGTTAGGATGGAGAGACAAAATTGCCTCATGTAGCTCTTCCACAAAGATCTTCATCAAACTTTCATTTTGTTCTTGTGTGATAATTAATGAAATTTTTTACAAAAGTTTAGCTTGATCCTCCTTATCTTGCCCAATATTTAACAAAATAACATTTAAATAATTAATTGCTTCCTTTTTGATATATTCTTCTTCCTTCAATATTTCTTCCATCTAGAGTTGAATTTATTGTGACAAAGAAAATTTTTGTTTGATTGTAGCATGAAAACAATTGGTATTTTTATCTCCTTCCTTGAGCCATGTCTCTCTGGATTTTTGGAACCAATATGTCCTATTTTATCAATACATTATAATAATCAAAAAGTGGTTGTTTTCCTTGCACATAACTATTCTAGTCCATTCCATTAATTTATACTCATATTTTTGAGTTTGAATTCAATTTCCTCCTTTTCTTTAAATAAGTTACCAAAAGATTTGGTATTTCAAATCTCCATTTGCCCCTTTAAATATTTAATCTTATAAACAAAATTGTATATACATGATCCTTCAAAATTTGTTTCATCCCACCATAACATAACCATCTCGAAGAAATCAACATCTTGGAGACACATGAACTAAAAGTGAAATGGCTTTGGATGTCCATTATTGAGTAAATCACATCACAAGAGAATGAGTTTGTGATTTGATCCTGACCACAATTATATTTTTGAAGATATTACATACTCTATTTGTACCCATGTGTTGAATAGAAAGATTTATCCAATTTTTATTCTATGAGTTTGCTTAATGTGTTTATTATCCCATGTATATTGAAATCTTGAAGGAATAACATCCCGAAGGGTACTTGAATTGACAAATAAAATAAAATTTTGAATTGATTTAAAGCATCCAAAAGTATCATCTTACTATTCCAAAGGAGGTAGAATTACCTTGAAGCCCCCCTAAGAAATACATAGATCACAATTATGAATCATCAATGTATTTGACAAAAAAATGCGAAGGTATTCAAAAATATTCCACAAGAAGTAACTATTGTTGGAGCATACACATTTATAATATCAATTTTGATGTTCTTATTTTTTTTGCAAATGGACTAGCAAGCCAATTTAATTTTTGTTCTAGAAATTGTCCATCCAATTTGAATTTATCCCATATTGCCACAATACTTCCAAAAGCTCCTATAGAAGAAATTGCCAGGAAATCCCCCATATTCCAAGTCTTTTTGAATGCATCCTTATATTCTTCACTACTTAACTTTATCTCTTGTATTAAAATAAACTCAAGACTATAAGAACCAAATAGTTCCTTAATAATTTTTTTAGGGGTCTTTTTCATACGCATAATATTCCATGATACTATTTTCATCATCACTTTTTATTTTTATTTGTGGGTATATCCCCAATTATTGTTAACATATGTGATATTTGTTTTTGGCATCCAAAATCGATAACCCTTTGAGTTTTTTCTCTTTGTTTTTGATTTGAGGGTTATCCTTTCCTTTTTCCATTCCCAACAACACTTTCATCTTCATCGATCTCTTCTATGTTTCCATATTTTTCATAATGAGACTTATCTTCTATGAATTTATATTGCCCTAGAGAATCTAAAAGGTAAGCGTTGTCATCTCAAGATGTCAAGGTCATCCATTGTAATGGTCGAATGCACCCGACACTCACATCTTGCATGTGACACAACAAAAAGTCTAGAGAGCATGGGATGCGACCCACAAGACAACCACTAGGATTTTTTCTAAGGTCGAATCCTTATCAAATGTGATCTTCAATGCTCACCTACCTAAACTAATCCTAGGCTACTTGCATTCATCAAAGGAAAAATGAGGAGAGAGATAACAAGAAAATAAATATTCTACACTATGAGAGACAATGGACCAAGATCAAAGATTCTCTTATGTATCAGTGACATGAATAAGCACTTTGCATCATTCATTAACAACTAAAAATTGAACACTTTTTTGATCTAGCAATAACCTTCATGCATATATACATAAATACATACAAAGACTAGGACAAAGAGAAAATAGTCACAACTCCTTATATATATCATAAAATTTCATTACAGATATGCCAAGCCAAAAGGGCTTGAATGCTATTAACAAAGTGACTCAAGGTTTGAGTCCAGACTAATACATAAGAGAAAATGAAAGGAAAATTACATAAGGGGCTAGATATTAGGCACTAGTAGGCAACTTTCCAATCCTTTGCAATGAAGCAAAAACTATTATTTATAGATAAAATTGGGAAACTTTTCCCTCCAAAACTATGCAAGATATTCAAAATGCCTTGTCCAATCCATATTGGGCATCCATTTACATTCAATTGTTGATCTTCTTGAGGTCTCTGGATCTAGAATCATTAATGCTAAAGGATTTTAGGCCTCTAGATATGCAAATAACCATTTCTATTGCTAGCTACCATCCCTAGGTATCCTTGGAGAGTGAGCCCAGGAACCTTCTACAATCAATGCTCTGGGCTTGATTAAAGCTCTCATGTTACTATCTTTAATATGTCAATTGTCTTTGTAGACTACCACACCCAAGTGGGGCTAGTAGATGGATTTGGAGCCTTTTGCAACTGCTACCTTAATAAATTCAGTTACTTTTTCTAGGAGGTTGTATGTAGAGGTTACTTGTAGTAAGATCCTTGGAGGTCCCTTATTAAGGAAGGCTAAAGGTTGATGATGAGCGCTAGTTGGATGTAGTTGCCACCTATTTAAAAAATTGGGACCCACCAAGGTGGACAATTTCTCCTTTGATTGGTTGGTTTGTGGGGCCTCTTCAAACATCCTTCAAGTTCTTGGACTTCTTCTCAGGCCATTGAATTCTTAAGTTGGATATTTTTATAACATCGCTAGCCATCGAAAATTAGAAATAAAAAGTCTAGATAGCTCATGGAACTTCCTTGGCCTTTGTGTCTTGATCCTTCCTCTAGATCTTTGTAGGCTATTATATATATTTCATGCCCAGGATCAACAACGATTGATCTTTTTTAGCTACCTATTTTGCATATCATCAAAATATTTGCCATGTGTCTCAAGCTTGAAAATAATGGAGTTTCTTTTTTTATAAATTTTTATCGACCCTATGACATAGCAAAAGGAGATGATCTTAATGTAACATAGAAAAACACCATTTCATTGAATAATGTAAAAGATATTACATGCCAATATTTTGTGACAAATAACCCCTATTGGGGCTTTTACAAAATGATACAATGGTGTAATAAAAAAATTTTGTCCACAAGAAGTTTTTGGGTGGGTTTTCTTGAGTCTCCTTGACCACCCTAAGCCTTAGACAACTGTAAAGGCTTGCCTACACATAAAAAACACCAAAATTAGTTAGCAACACCTTCCAATACATTAAATAAACTAAGTAAAACAACAAATAAAAAATACATACTTGGGCCTAGAATAATTTTGGTAATATAGGTATGGGTCCACTTGTGTTCTTGAAATGAGGAAAGGAGAGAGGGTATTTATGGAATTTTGGGTAAGGTGAGGGGGGATGACATGGAAGTGAGGTGGAATGACATGGCAACCAAGTGGGAGGTGCAAGGGCCAATGCAAATATGGGGGGATTCCACTTGGAGGAGTGTGCACCCTCCAAATTTAATAGCTTTGGGTGGAGTGAATCCTCACCCACCCAAATACCATAAATTGGCCTAGGAGGATGTGAGGGGCATGGGGATATGTGTGCATTGGGTGATGTGTGTGGAATTAAAAATTATTAAAAGTGCAAGGTGGAAGGTGGAGGACAAGTGGCTTAATGAGGGAGGTTGACTTTGGGGTTAAAGGGCAATTTTAAATTCATCCAAAATGGAAGGAAAAGAAGGAGAGTTGAGGAATTAACTGGTCTGAATTCCCATGGGATTTTTTAGGGATTGAAGGGGCTTGTCTTGGGTTTTTGGGATTTTATTGGAAGGGTGATTAGGGCCTAATGGAGGGTATGATTGTGGGATTAGGTGGGAAGGGAAGGTTATGGGGATTTCAAGGTGGATTAGAAGAATTAGGGAGGTTAATGATGGATTAGGAGAATTTAATGGGAGTAGAGGAAATTGGAGGATGATTAGGAAGAATTAAGGAAAATTAAGATGGATTAGAGGAAATAGGGAAAACTAGGCAAATTAAAGAAGCATTAGGAGAAGATAACGAAGATTTGAAGAATTTATATGAAAGTAGAGGATTTTAGAGGAATTGGAGGAGTTTAGAGAAATTGGAGGAGTTTACAAAATTGGAAGAATTGAAGGTAGAATAGAGGAATCTTATAGGAAATCAGACATATTATATGGGAAAATTGGGGTTTTGAAGGGATTTGGATGAATTTGGGAAATTGGTGATGATTTTATGCCAATTAGGGGATGTTAGTAAGTCAATTGGGAGATGATATCAAATGCTTTAAAAATGATTAATTTTGGGTGTCTACACTTAAATTGGATAGTCCATGGAGATTCAACTTACTAGCTTCCACTAGAGCTTACTTAAAATGGTGTAGGTCATTGATCTACAATTAGAAGATCTATATAATTTTACCTTCTTAATATTGGTAAGAATCACCATGAAACAACACGGGTCATTGATCTTGAATTAGACAGTCCATGGAATTTTTCCTCCCCATTCTCCATTGGAGTTCTTTTAAAATAACACAAGTTGTTGATTTGCAATCAGACAGTCCATTAAACTTCACCTTATCAATTTTCATCGAAGCCTTTAAAAATAATGTGAACCATTGATCTATGATCAAACAACCCACAAAAATTTGTATGATCCATCCTTGTTAGACGTATCTTTAAATAGCATGAACCATTGATCATTGTGATTAAATAGTCCACAAAACTTTGGAAATATTCGTCAGCCTCTAGACTTCTTAAAATGATACCTATTGTTGATTGAAAATATTTGATAATGAGCATAACACTTGAATCTGTTTGAAAATTTTACACAATCTAGCTTTCACCATGGATGATAGGATCAACAAAGTGGTTATCTTTGTTTCCCTTTGTTTTTTTTTGGTTTGCCTCATGCTAAAGCCATATTACAAAATTGACTAAGGCAAAATATTTTTTCAAATGTAGTGAAAATCACTACAATAAGGAATAGCCTTATAAAAAAATTATTCTTTATGTTTCCTTATAAACCTTGAAGTAGAAGGATGATGCTTCATAGTAATTGGTTTGTTATGTTGCTTCAAAAATCCTTGATGTTACCTTGGAAACCCTAAAGAATAAGAATGACCCTTCGTAGTTATTATTTCTTATGTTACCCTTGAAACCCTAGATTTCCATGGATATCCTCCATACTGATTTGTTTATTATGTTGCTCTTGAAACCCTAAAGTGCAAGCCATGCATGTTATACTACTTTTATTATTATTGCAAGAAGACGTTTTTATACTACTTGAGAAAAAGAAGATAATTTACCTCAATTAACCTTGACCTCTTTCACCTCCTTTGCTTTAAAATTTGCCTCCACATCTTCCTTCACACATTTAACTCTTAAATTTGAACTTGCACATTGTACTTCCTCATCCCTTATGTCAATTTTTTCTTCCAATGGTTGATTCAAGTAAACCGTAATACCCTCCACCTTTTATGATGTAGAGTGGCATTCTTTGCCACTTTCATGGGAGTGGAAAATCCTTTATTTGATCCAACTTCTACTATGATATGATCTCCTTGTTTCATATTGAAGTTTTTCTCATACTCAAAAACTTCCATATTTTTCTTCATCATTTTCACTTTGCAATCTCTTGCCATGTGTCTAGTCTCATAACATTAGTGACATTAGAATTTAGTGTTTTCATAGTCTAGTTGTTGATCCATTCTCTTGATTTAGATTAATCCTAATGGACTATGGCAAGAGTTTTAAAATATTGATGGCTACACATATTTGGTTGTATACAACATGCCCTCACTCCTTTATAGTTAGTCCCTTCTAGGTGAACTCCCCTAAAGTATTGCCAATATTCTTCAAAACCCTATTAATAAACTGATATGGAAGTCCAAAAAGCCTAATCCACATCTGAAGCATTTAATAGTCTCTGTATCTATAGAAAATTTTTCTCTCCATGGTATTAAATTTAATGCATCTCTACTTCTAAACCATGGGCCACCACCCATTATTTTATCCCTCATTTTTATTAATGTTTTTACACCTATTTTTCAAGGACTTGATTCCATGTGATTGTTCATTTTTTAAAAGCAACTCATTCAAACTATAATTATTTTTAATAATCCATTTGTGGCTTCTATTGGAGTCACTACCATTAAAATAATAAAACAAGACATGCTTTGAGGTCAACTAAACCATATCCAACTTGACTTTTTATCAAAGGAATTCTTCATTTGCCTTTCTATAATAAAACTTCATCTTCCTCAAATTGCTATATTTTTGCAATCAACTCTTTGCCATAATTTTTATTAAGAGAAAATCCCACTCAATTAGTTGCCTTGTAAAATTTGAGTTTTGTCGAGACAAAGATCAACACTGGGATTGTCTAAATTATCTACTACCTCCAACAATAGTTGATGACATAAAAAATAATATCATTCTCAATCCAATCCCCATATCCATTTTTATTGATAACATTAATAATAATTTTTAATTCACCCTTAATTGAAATATATTTCTATCCTTTTCCAATGGTAGTTTTGATCTCTCTAAGAAGTGCCTTAATATACGTGTAGTTGTTAGTTGAGGTTCCTTATGATTCTAAGTGAGGAATTTTGCCTTCATTATTTCAAAAAACACCACCTCCACTAGCGTTTCTTCGATTTTATTTTAAAGTACAATCAAAATTAATTTTGATAAACCCAAATTTTGGACATTTTACCATAGATCAAAGCAAATTCTTTGTGTTAACTTCATCGTCACATACGATCCTTCCATATATATTTGAATCCTATAACCAAGATGTTAGCACAACTTTGTCACACTTGAGACTTTCTATGATGAGCACCATGTCTACAAACATTTTGCAAGAGAGGCAATTATACAATTCTAAACTTAGGCATGATTTTAAGATTTAATTTTTAAAAATTCTATTATTCCTTTCAAGCCATAAATTCCAAAAAATAATGGCAAGACCAATCCTCCACATAATACATGATGCTTTAGCTTTGAAATAATTAATCCAACATTTCATCAACTCTTTCAATGTTGATGGAGCTACTCAATATATTCTCATATTTTTGAAAAAGCAACCCCAAATGGTGTAAGCAAAGGGACAATGAAGAAGTAAATGATATGATGTTTCTAGATCCTTCTCACATAAGGCACACCTAAAAGGTTCATGATATCTTTTTATTTGTAAACTCTTGCCTATAGGAATTTGCTTTGGAATCCTAACCAAAGGGATGTTGAGGCCTTAGGGAGGGCTTCTAGTGACAAAAAATTATTCTAATAAAATTTATTATAAGTAGAAAAGTGTGATGCTCTAAACCCTTATATCCCAAATTGACCTAGTATCCATCATATTTTGATAGATTCTAAACTAACTCATCCTTCCACATAAAAATGGGAAAGTAAAACTGTTGAAGCATATTTTGAAGCTCATATGCTATTTGTTTGAGTTCCTCTCCTTCAACCAGGTCACTAATAGAAATTGATGATCTAGAGATGTAGCTCACATTAATATAACAATTAACCTTTGGACCTTGTTGGATGTAGAAAATGTTAGCATATACTAATGTATTTCATTTCTTGGCAAAAGTATCGCTCGTAGGCGATCTCTAATTCGTTGATTAACCAACTAGTTGGTTAATCAACTGCTTTGTATTATTTATATTCAAATTAATGAGAATGGATCAAGTGCTTCACCGAAATCTTCATGGCATCAGAGCTGCGGATAGAACGGCTGGTAGGACCCTGACTCGGACAGTTGCGGACAGAACAGGAGACAGGCGACTAAGACCGAAGACAGACCTTGACGGACCAAGCAGATCGAAGACAGGAAACAACACAGACAGCGCGACAGACCCTGACAAACTCTAACGGATCGGGCAGACCGACGACAGGAGACAACGCAAGATAGAAGCACGTGGTTCATGGCTCGGGGACGGATCGGCGGCAGGGAGGCAAAAGGACGGGGGCGGGGTGGTTGCCCGAAGGCAACCGAAAGCATTAAGCGCTTTCGACGTGTTTTAAACCCCCCCATATTGGCCGCACAGGCCATGTGGGATTTTGTTTTCTTCCCTATTTCTATCGCCCGCGCATTTACAATACCAACAGCGTGCATCCTCCTTCTCGTCGGGCTCTCTGGCTCAGGCGGTAAGTCAGGTTCTTGCTTGGCGGAAGGTTCCTGGTTCCAATCCCTTCAAGAATTTTTTTTGACGCCCTTCCTGTTCTTGTGATGGCGGAACGCGACGTTGACGCACTGAATGGACCTGTGACGGCGGACAGCATAGTTGACGGCTGTGATTTGACGCTCCACATGATACAGTGACGACAGACAACACAGTTGACGCTGGCAGAATGCGGTTGACGCTGGCAGAATGCAGTTGACGCCTGTCCATGATTTTTTGACGGCTGCAATCCTGGTTTGATGGCTGCATACCTTGTTATTAGGTATTTTTTTCCACTTTCTTGTCTCATTTGCAACTTGAAAAGGGGGAAATCCATATAGACCTTTACAAAATTGTCAGACAAAGGGGGGAAATCAAGCTATTTGGCAGACATAATTTTGCTAGAGTAAAATAGGTGCTAAAATTTGTGGGCATTTATGATTGTTATTTTTTTGCATTTAAATATTCTGTTTTCTTGCATTATCAATCATAAATTACAATTATAAGACCCCAAATTTATACCCTATTTGTGCAATTTATTGCACAGCAGCGTTCGGTATTTGAGATACCTCTGGTCCACACTTACAGGTAATGCTGTCGTGCTTTGGACTACTTGTATTTACCGCCTAATATAGCTGCAACAACGACGTCTGAGCTTGTTCTCTATAAATCGTTGGGGAGAAATAAGGCAAACCAGTTTTTTTATTTCTCATTTCATACCCACATCGTGATTGTTGTTAGGCGTAAATCCTGACGAAAGCTCTTTCTTCCAAAGTGTTTAGTGATGAGGCCCAAAAATGCCTCATTATTGCACAATGTTTGACTCATTATTGCACAATGTTTGACTACCATATGATAAGTTAATTGCCAAATAGTTGACTAGAATATACTATTTGTTAAGTGTTTGCATGATTTTATGTTAGGAATACTATACCTCTGTTTTTGACTATTTTCAGCATTTTATGACTGATTTTGCGTGATTAAGTAGCAAGTAATAACATGCATTTCAATTAACCAAATATGGTATGCTGATATCCATTAACTTCTCAATGGTTTTTGAATGTTTTCCTGCCCTTCAACTTGTTTCAAATCCACATTGAAGACAAAAGTTTAGGACTCGTCATAAATCTGAAAATCTGGAAAAAACAGCCATATAAAAATCAGCAAGCTGTCACTTTATAGGAACACCTTGAAGTTGTCAAGCAAAGCATGAGGATATGGATGGAATGAGTTCAGAAGGACTACATAATACATCTGACCTATTTAGAAGCATTCCCACATGGTCTAAATAGGCAGCAACAGGGTATAACAGAGTAGGGGCAATTGTGCAGAGATCGTTGCACTATTTCAGCATGGTTACTTGGTGAATGAAGTGTATAAATTTAAGTAGCAGCTTGATGTACTCCTTCATGTTGATATTTTAATAAGTTTTCCATGTTCTAATTTGATTGAATTTGCAAGAAATGCCAATATTCTGCAATTGTGCAGCAGAACTGGAAAATGCAGTAATTTACCATGTAAATTCCAAGCAAGCTACCAATGAATGGCAAGGCATGAAATTCACATCCAAGGAAGAATGAAGACTATTGCAATCTGATCCTGAAGGCTAATCCACCTTAGAAATGCAGCCAAAACCATTTGGAGTCAACACAGTTGGTCATTCTAAAGATCTTCGGAATGAACACAATGTCTTCGAAATGAGAATTGCAGTATCTTCAGAATGAGCCACTTATCTTCGGAATGAAAACATAATGTACTTTTTGACTTTTTGACTGACTTTTGGTGGTGGAAAATGGGATAAGAAGGTTGATAAAGTTAAAGGAAAATATCTTCCATCTAATTTTGTTGTCCTTGCCGTCCAAAGCCACCATGCATTGAAAAGATCAATTTGATCCTCTTCCAGGATAAACCCAGAAAAACTGCAGCATAATAGAAAGTTGTTTGCAAGATAGGAATGGCATATTCTGAAGTGGAGAATTATGTGTGAGATATTTCTAGACTCCTCCCACGTACTTCCACCACTGAAGCTGCTTTCTAAGGGCCAATGACTACTGCTGCAACAAAAACTGTCCAGATTTGCATTTATTTCAGATCCAGAATTATTGGCAAATGACTGTAAAATAGCACATAGGCTGATTTGAGCATGGGATATATTGTAAATATTTATATAAATAACATAGCTCCCTCTTTGGTTGAGCTAGCTAGGAATTAGAATAGAGGAGAGTTTTCAGTAGCAGCAATTAGGACTGTACAGTGATTTTCTGTAACAGTTTTCAGCATGTTTTGTCATCAATAAAAGTGCAGTATTTTATCATTTTATGTTCTGAGTATTAATTAGTTAAGGAGTGCTTTTCACCTCCTTCTAGATCAGGAAGTATGGGCCCACTTTCAGATCTAGAAGGAGGGATTTTATGGCAGGTTTTAATCTATAATTTTGCTGCAGCAGAATTAATAGATTGCTTGCCAGATTTCATTTTATTGTTTTTATTTTGTATTGTGTGATTTATGTTTCCTATTATGTTTGTGTACAGAATTTGTGTGTATGTCAGCTGAAAAATTATATTAAGCATTTTTCTTTATGTTTTCCCTGCTTTCTATTTTAGCAACTTTCCATTTTCAGCATATTTCATTTTGCTGTCAATTCCTGTAGCAGAAGCTTGACGACCTTTTGTGGCAGGGCATTGACAGGTGTTTTAGAATAAGTTTCAATTATGCAAAAGTAGATTAGATTTCAATTCTGCAAAAGTAGATTAGATTTCAATTATGCAAGAGTAACTAGATTTCAATTCTGCAAAAGTAACTTAGGATTTCAATTTAGCAATTTCAATTCATGCAATTGTAGTTAGATTTCAATTCTTGCAAACTTAGATTTAGTTTTCAATTCTTGTACTTTATTTTAGTTTCCATTCTTCAGACTAGGTTTAGTGTGACACCAAAAGGCTAAACCAAAATCTGCTTCACCAATAAATGCTTGAAATCTGAATGCCTGAATTGTACTTTGCCCTAGCCTTCTATCGTAGACAGCCTTGGACACCACCCCGGATTGATAAATCATTGAGATTAAATGATGAGATTTAACGACACTCATCATTTTGGCACCGTTGTCGGGGAACATGGTGTTGTTAGAGGGTAAAAGCAGTCAAATAATTATTATTGTGCTAAGTTATGAAGTTTAGAGTTAAATCTGAATGTAATAGCTGGTATAAATAATAATTATTGATAATTGCATTTCAGTCCATTTAGAAAACAAGCAACCACCACCTTCAGCCCAACCTGGACAACAACCCCTGTCTATGTAAGCTGAATCTATTAAAAAAAAAAAATCACAAAAACTTTTGCACAATCAAAATAGGAGTTTACAACTTAATGATGATCCTAGAGTTTTTTTTTCATTACTTAAAGATTGTTTGGATTTTACCGCGCTAAACCGCAACCTAGCAATTCTTAGCCTACACAGACAATAGTTGATCTCATTAGAGGTGATCCTACCTGACAAGTAGTTGATCTGCTAAAGTTGTACACTTCTTGTCTTATTATGCAAACCAAAAATATTTTTTAGCCCAACTTGTGATCATTCTGAATAATACAGGATAGGCAACCCCTGTCTATGTAGCTGAATTTGGTATAAAAAGGAAAAAAACCTGCAGGAAATGTTATTGACTGCAGCAACATCCAACTGTGCTAAAATAAGAACTTACCTGAGCTTGAAGAGACAAAAATCAATGGAGATACACAGAAAACCTTTAGTCCAAACACACAGAAATTAGCTTTGGATAAAGGAGAAAAATTAGAAAAATTGCACATAGAAAATTTACTTCCAAAGGGGTAAATTCTGTCCTCCTAGGAATGAAACAAATTGAAGTGCAGCCAAGAAAATTCTTGAACATTATTAGCTGGCTGACTTATAAACAAAAAGCAAAATTTTTGCTATTTTGAAACAATATTTCAATCTCTTTACATGGAATTACAAGGGTATATCAAGATTTTATCTTGATGTAAGCACTTGACATATTTTGGGAATCGGTATTTAATTGTTTCAAGAACAGATTGACAAGATTTTGCAGACTAGGAGCCATGGACAACACTTGATTGAAGAAGTTTTCAGATATGGAGCAGTGCTTCTTTCTCCCATTGGTAATTCATGAAGGATGTTAGTGGTGAATGGACATTGTCTTTGGGTATACCATGCACCATTAACTAAGGAGGCGTTTTTGAAGGAGATTCCATTGGATGTACACATAATGGAAGAAAATTTCTCTTCAATATCAGATTCAGAGTGATGATAAAAAGTCTGACAAAAAGAAAAAAAAAGAGGAAAAAAATACAAGAAAAAAAAAAAAAAGAATAGTCTTGTTTGTGAACTTCCTTTTTGGGTACAAGCAAGACAAGAAAATTTGAAAAAAAAAAAAAAAAATTTGCAGCAAAGGCATGTCCCACAAAATGGGATACATGAGGACAAGCATCAATTTCAGCAAGAAATAGGAACAATGGAGCCAATACTTCATTTTCAGCAATGAGGCAATGATGATGTAAGAAGATTCTTACTGGTCATCTAGTAAGGAAGGTTGCATCAATGTTGCAGGTTTCAACAGAAAGAGATGGTGTTTTCATACAACGATTGACATGTTTTTGTAGAATAAGGATTGGTCTTATCCAAATAAGAGTGAGATATGTTCTCTCATTGAAGCACTTGAAAAAAAAAAAAAAAGGACAGAAGTTGGTTGAAAACCAGAAATGGCAGCCTCTTCTGATGAAAAAAAAAAAAAAAAAAATGAAAAAAAAATATAAAAAAAAAAAATGAATAATTTAGTAGTGAAAACCTTCTTGAAGGCGCTACTAAGTTGGCTTGCATGAAAACCGATTTTTCGGCATGCATTGCCTTGTTGATCTACCCATCATTGTTCCATCATTGTACAAATCTCACACTGCACATGTGTTATGTTTATGTTTTCAGATAGCCTGCTAACAATCATCAAAAGTAGCTTGTAAGGTGCATGACCAATTTTCAGGACAATAAGGTATGTGTTTCTTGCATTTAATTCATAGTAAACATTTAGCATTTAGTGTATGATAGTCGGTATTTGGCATAAACTATTCATACAATAGTGACAAGTTGAAAAAGGAACATGTTCAAGATGTCAAGAAACACCCCCTTATGCCCTTAATTGCATGGAAATTCCAAAACTGTGCAAAAACCTGATTTTGGGACAGACATGGCAGCAATTCTATTTCAATTTGTAGGGCAAATTTTAGAAGGAGAACTACAAGTTTATATCTCATAATTGTTTGATAAATTGAAGGAGGATAATCAACAAAATGCACCTGAAGGTTCTATTTTAGTACTACTGGAATAAAACAGCAACATACAAAACAAAGAATAGCATCTAAAAAAAAAAAAAAAGGATGAAGAAGGGATTTTTTTGATGTTATGGTAGGCTTATACACTCTAGATATGGACCCACAATAGAATCTGTAGCTAACTTTTGCATAGGAGGTCATTTTTGCATTTTTTGAAGATCTTCGGAATGAGAAATGCAATCTCTTCGGAATGAACAGACATCTTCGAAATGAGAAATGCAGTCTCTTCGAAATGAACAGATCTTCGGAATGAGAATTGCAGTATCTTCGAAATGAGCAGATCTTCGGAATGAGAATTGCAGTATCTTCGGAATGAGCAGACATCTTCGGAATGAGAATTGCAGTATCTTCGAAATGAGCAGATCTTCGGAATGAGAATTGTAGTATCTTCGGAATGAGAATTGCAGTATCTTCGGAATGAGCGAATCTTCGAATGAGAATTGCAGTATCTTCGAAATGAGCAGATCTTCGGAATGAGAATTGCAGTATCTTCGGAATGAGCAGGATATCTTCGGAATGAGCAGAAATTGTACCAAAATTGTTGAAAATGCTACAGAATAGCAAAAAGAGTAGGGTACATCAAATATTGAGGTTTATAAGGCTCTACCACAAGTAAGTACATCCCTCAAGCATTTCAAATAAAAAAAAAAATTCAATTTTGTTCAAAAGGTGTAAACAACAAAAATAAGCATTTAGGCTGAAATGTTGTTAAGAACAGAAAATTCCATCAGTAGTACTGCATCTTCCAAATACGGTTCCACAATAAGACTATTGCAAGATGAATCATATGATATCAAGCCTTTAAGAGGTTCCTTGCAGCACTAAAACTTGTAGAAAAACAAAAAAAAAGTCATACATGTGCTTAATTGCAAAATACTTGATATAGTGCAGCAAGGAGGAATTTCTCAGTTAGCAGGTAGCAAAGGATGTTGTTCACAAGAATAAAACCTTCATATTACTATGGCCTACTAAGATGCATGAGGGCATGCATCAGTTCAAGTTGGGGGGTATGATGAGGCCCAAAAATGCCTCATTATTGCACAATGTTTGACTCATTATTGCACAATGTTTGACTACCATATGATAAGTTAATTGCCAAATAGTTGACTAGAATATACTATTTGTTAAGTGTTTGCATGATTTTATGTTAGGAATACTATACCTCTGTTTTTGACTATTTTCAGCATTTTATGACTGATTTTGCGTGATTAAGTAGCAAGTAATAACATGCATTTCAATTAACCAAATATGGTATGCTGATATCCATTAACTTCTCAATGGTTTTTGAATGTTTTCCTGCCCTTCAACTTGTTTCAAATCCACATTGAAGACAAAAGTTTAGGACTGTCATAAATCTGAAAATCTGGAAAAAACAGCCATATAAAAATCAGCAAGTCGTCACTTTATAGGAACACCTTGAAGTTGTCAAGCAAAGCATGAGGATATGGATGGAATGAGTTCAGAAGGACTACATAATACATCTGACCTATTTAGAAGCATTCCCACATGGTCTAAATAGGCAGCAATAGGGTATAACAGAGCAGGGGCAATTGTGCAGCACTGTTGCACTATTTCAGCATGGTTACTTGGTGAATGAAGTGTATAAATTTAAGTAGCAGCTTGATGTACTCCTTCATGTTGATATTTTAATAAGTTTTCCATGTTCTAATTTGATTGAATTTGCAAGAAATGCCAATATTCTGCAACTGTGCAGCAGAACTGGAAAATGCAGTAATTTACCATGTAAATTCCAACAAGCTACCAATGAATGGCAAGGCATGAAATTCACATCCAAGGAAGAATGAAGACTATTGCAATCTGATCCTGAAGGCTAATCCACCTTAGAAATGCAGCCAAAACCATTTGGAGTCAACACAGTTGGTCATTCTAAAGATCTTCGAAATGAACACAATGTCTTCGAAATGAGAATTGCAGTATCTTCAGAATGAGCCACTTATCTTCGGAATGAAAACATAATGTACTTTTTGACTTTTTGACTGAATTTTGGCGGTGGAAAATGGGATAAGAAGGTTGATAAAGTTAAAGGAAAATATCTTCCATCTAATTTTGCTGTCCTTGCCGTCCAAAGCCACCATGCATTGAAAAGATCAATTTGATCCTCTTCCAGGATAAACCCAGAAAAACTGCAAGCATAATAGAAAGTTGTTTGCAAGATAGGAATGGCATATTCTGAAGTGGAGAATTATGTGTGAGATATTTCTAGACTCCTCCCACGTACTTCCACCACTGAAGCTGCTTTCTAAGGGCCAATGACTACTGCTGCAACAAAAACTGTCCAGATTTGCATTTATTTCAGATCCAGAATTATTGGCAAATGACTGTAAAATAGCACATAGGCTGATTTGAGCATGGGATATATTGTAAATATTTATATAAATAACATAGCTCCCTCTTTGGTTGAGCTAGCTAGGAATTAGAATAGAGGAGAGTTTTCAGTAGCAGCAATTAGGACTGTACAGTGATTTTCTGTAACAGTTTTTAGCATGTTTTGTCATCAATAAAAGTGCAGTATTTTATCATTTTATGTTCTGAGTATTAATTAGTTAAGGAGTGCTTTTCACCTCCTTCTAGATCAGGAAGTATGGGCCCACTTTCAGATCTAGAAGGAGGGATTTTATGGCAGGTTTTAATCTATAATTTTGCTGCAGTAGAATTAATAGATTGCTTGCCAGATTTCATTTTATTGTTTTTATTTTGTATTGTGTGATTTATGTTTCCTATTATGTTTGTGTATAGAATTTGTGTGTATGTCAGCTGACAAATTATATTAAGCATTTTTCTTTATGTTTTCCTTGCTTTCTATTTTAGCAACTTTCCATTTTCAGCATATTTCATTTTGCTGTCAATTCCTGTAGCAGAAGCTTGACGACCTTTTGTGGCAGGGCATTGACAGGTGTTTTAGAATAAGTTTCAATTATGCAAAAGTAGATTAGATTTCAATTCTGCAAAAGTAGATTAGATTTCAATTATGCAAGAGTAACTAGATTTCAATTCTGCAAAAGTAACTTAGGATTTCAATTTAGCAATTTCAATTCATGCAATTGTAGTTAGATTTCAATTCTTGCAAACTTAGATTTAGTTTTCAATTCTTGTACTTTATTTTAGTTTCCATTCTTCAGACTAGGTTTAGTGTGACACCAAAAGGCTAAACCAAAATCTGCTTCACCAATAAATGCTTGAAATCTGAATGCCTGAATTGTACTTTGCCCTAGCCTTCTATCGTAGACAGCCTTGGACACCACCCCGGATTGATAAATCATTGAGATTAAATGATGAGATTTAACGACACTCATCATTTAGGGGAAGTTACGCCCCATGCATGCGGAATAAAAATTTCTATGGTAGGTGTCATTAACAACACGATGCCCTTTCAGTATCGCCTATGCTCAATATATTGTGCTTCTCATATGTACTTATAGTATCCCTCTCGTAAGGGCGAGTACATATTGAGTAGTATACTGTTCCTATATACCTATAGTTTCCCTCACGTAAGGACGGGTGTATATTGAATGGTTACAATATAACGATCTGGCGAGGTATAAAGAAAGGGAGACCAATTGGTGATATAAGGAACCTTCATAATGGCCACAATTCATAAGTATCTCTCAGATTCCCAATTGTTGAAAGGTCCTAACTTTGTTCCATGGAAGACAAATATGAGAGCCATACTTTAGTTGGAAGATTTATGGGATGTAGTGACTGGCACTGAAAAACATCCTCAATCAACAGGCACAGATCAAGATGACTGGGATAAGAAAGACCGGAAGAGTCTTGTATTTATCTTGCTTGCTACCAAAGATGAGGTGCAGCCTCATATTTGTGATGCAAAAACTAGTAAGATAGCCTGGGATGCTTTGCTCACAGTATTTGAAGGGAAGAATCAATCTGCTATTCTTCATCTTCAAACACAACTACATAATCTCAGTATGAGTTCTAGAGAAATAGTTGACATATTCCTATGCAGAGTGGCAGATTTGAAAGCAAAACTAAATGCTATGGGAAAACCTGTGGATGATGATGTCTTGAATTCTGTTATCTTGAGAGCATTACCAAGTTCCTACAAAATTTTGATCACCTCTCTCAATGTTTCTGGTAGACAAGTCTCTTTTGTGGAACTGGTAAACTTGCTTGAGGCGAGGAGGCAACTCGGGTCTAGAAAGATGACATGCCGAGATAATGCTCTCTCCACACAACAGAGTGGTAAACAACAAGGCCAGTTTCAAAAAGGAGGTGCTTCTTCCAAAGGAAAAGGAAAGCAATCTCAGCAAAAAGATACAAAATATTGCAAAATTTGTGATATGAATAACCATGACACCAACCGATGTTGGTTCAAAAACAAGCAGCCAAATGAAAGAGGTTCCCAAAAGAAGGGCAAGCACAAGAAAAAATACCATAAGCATAAGCAATCTAAAGGCCATGTTGCTTATGCTAAATCCAACTCAGATTCACATTCTCCTGAGTCCGATTCAGACTCTGACTCTGAACGAGCACACAAGGTGCTCATGACTCATACTTCGTCTTCCCAGATAGATGCAGTATGGTATATTGATTCAGGAGCTAGCAAACATATGACTGGGGATAAATCCTGGTTTGATACGTTTGTGGAAAAAGAGGGTAAGCCAGTCACAATTGCTGACAATCAGGTATATCAAGTGAAAGGCGAAGGGGATATTTCTGTGTCTCTTCCTGATGGTAATTGTCAAATTGAAAAAGTTCTCTATGTTCCAGGCTTAGCCAATAATCTGCTTTCAGTCACACAAATGTTGGATAGAAACATGGAAGTCATGTTTCGAGTTGTCAATGGCCAGAAGAGATGTTTTATCACGCACAGTGGTAGACATGTAGCCACTGGATCTTACCAACATGGCTTGTTTGTTCTCGATGCTATATCCTCTTCCCATGTTGCTTTGGATGCAACTACAAAAGAGGCCACCTCTCTCTGGCATCGGCGTTATGGGCATCTCAGTTCTGGATATTTGCTTGAATTACACAAATATGAGATGGTGACAGGTCTTCCGCCCCTCTCATCTATCTTACCGGTTTGCTCGGATTGCTTAAAAGGGAAGCAACATCGAGTGCCTTTTGAATCCAGCTCCTCTTGAGCTGCAAAACCTTTAGAGCTGGTACATACCGATCTGTGTGGACCTATGCCAATCAGCTATGGTGGGAAAAAGTATTTTCAACTATTCGTTGATGATTACTCATGGAGGATGTGGGTTTTCTTTCTTCAGTTGAAATTAGAAGCGTTTCTCTACTTTCAACAGTTCAAGAAACTTGTTGAGAAGGAGTCGAGATGTTTTATCAAAACCCTCCGCTCAGATCGAGGGGGGGAATACACCTCTGATGAGTTTTCAGAGTTTCTTACAAAACATGGGATCAAAAGACAACTGACTACAGCCTATACACCTCAACATAATGGAGTTGTAGAAAGAAGAAATCGTTCCATTATGGAAATGGCTCGATGTATGCTAAAAAGAGCACACCTTGAGGATCAGTATTGGGCAGAAGCAGTGAATACATCATCATATCTTCTAAATAGAGCACCCACTAGAGCTCTACAAGGGAAGACTCCACAAGAAGCATGGAGTGGTAGAAAACCTTCCTTGCTCATCTGAAGGTGTTTGGATGTAAAGCATTCATGCACATTCCAAAAGAAAAAAGGAGAAAGTTGGATGAGAAAACCTTGCAGTGTATCTTTCTTGGGTATGATGAGTACTCAAAAGGTTATCGATTGATTGATCCTAATACCAAGAAGACACATGTAAGTAGAGATGTTATATTTGATGAAGCTCTCACATCAAAAGACACATCCACAACTGTATACCTAGATGAAGAAGAACCTAAGAAAGAGGTTGAACTTCCACAACAAAAATAGAAAGTTCCAAAATGGTATACTAGTACTTTGAGAGATGCTAAGTTGAAATCTCTTCCAGATCTATCTCTTGATAAGCCATGTACTCGTAGTATGACTCAACAGATGAAAGCAGAGGAATCTACTTCAGAGGTTGATGAACTTTGTCAACACTTTTATGATTTGTCAGTGGGTACAAAAAATGATACAGAGGAAGATAAGGATGGAGAAAAAATTTATGTCTACATTGAATACAAATGAACCCACAACGGTTCAATCTGCACTTGATGAACCACAGTGGAAAGAGGCCATGGATGTAGAACATCAATCTCTCCTTAAAAATAATACTTGGAAGCTAGTCGATCTTCCAAAAGGGAAGAAACCCATAGGCTCCAAATGGGTGTTCAAGGTAAAGTATAAGGCATATGGATCTATTGATAAGCATAAAGCCCGGCTTGTTGCAAAGGGATATGCTCAGAAAGAAGGCATAGATTATGAAGAGACTTTTGCCCCTACTACAAAAATGACTACCATTCATATACTTTGTGCTATGGGAGCTCAGTTTGGGTGGAAATTACATCAGATGGATGTTAAAAGTGCCTTCTTAAATGGTGACTTACAAGAAGAAGTGTATATGACTCAACCAGAAGGATTTGTGAAAAAGGGAAAAGAACAAAAAGTATGCAAATTGATTAAATCCTTGTATGGGTTAAAACAAGCTCCTCGAGCTTGGTATATCAAGATAGACAGTCACCTTGTGCAGCATGGATTCGAAAGAAGTCCTTCAGATGCAAATCTCTATATCAAAAGAAATGGTGCTGATATAGTGATTCTTGTACTTTATGTAGACGATCTGATCATCATAGGAAGCTCAAAAAGTATGATTGGGTTAGTGAAAAATGACTTGAAGCAATCATTTGAAATGACAGATCTAGGACTTCTACACTATTGTCTTGGTTTAGAGTTTACTCAAGAACAGTTTCATATTCGAGTAACACAAAAGAAATATGCCAAGACTTTAGTAGAAAAATATCGGATGACTAATTGTAAGTCCAAAGCCACTCCAATGGAGCAAGGACTTAAGTTATCTCGATATGATAAGTCACCTCAAGTAGATGGAACTCGCTATCGCCAGTTGATTGGGAGTCTCCTATATCTGAAAAATACCAGACCAGATCTCAGTTTCTTTGTGGGATATCTTTCATGATTCATGCAAGAGCCTAAGATGAGTAACTGGAAAGCAACAAAAAGAGTTCTTCATTATGTTTGTGGTAGTTCAAATTATGGTCTGGAATATAGAAAGAATAATAGTTTTTTCTTACTTGGATACACAGACTCAGATTATGCTGGATCTCTTGATGATCGTAAATCCACTTTTGGATATGTTTTTCATCTCGGGTCTGGACTAATCTCATGGCACAGTAAGAAACAACATGTTGTTGCTCTATCTTCAACAGAAGCAGAATATCGTGCAGCCAGTGAAGCAGTCTGCGAGATAATGTGGTTAAGTCGCATTCTTACAAACATGGGCCTTCCAAAGAATATTCCACTTCATTTGCTTTGCGACAATCAAGGTGTTTTGAATCTTGTCAAAAATCCAAATTTTCATGAACGTACCAAACATGTTGATACCAGATGTCATTTTATTCGAGATGAAGTTCCAAAGCACCATATACAACTTCAATACATTTCCACTGATGAGCAGGTTGCAGATATCTTTACCAAAGCACTTGGACGTATCAAATATGAGAAATTTCGAGATACGATTGGAATTTGCCAATAATGTAATACGGGGGGATGTTAGCATATACTAATGTATTTCATTTCTTGGCAAAAGTATCGCTCGTAGGCAATCTCTAATTCGTTGATTAACCAACTAGTTGGTTAATCAACTGCTTTGTATTCTTTATATTCAAATTAATGAGAATGGATCAAGTGCTTCGCCGAAATCTTCAGAAAAGTCAAAATTCTAATGCACCTCATAATACCATTTCAAAAAATGGAAGGAGAGACATGCCTCCTTTAATATCCAAATATAGGCCAACTCCCCACTATACTTGCTAATATACTCTAATCTAAATCTAAACTAAGTACATAAAATAAATATGGAAAATTCAATGTATGAAGGCAAGGGTAAAAGAGATTAAAGTAAATTGTATGAAATAACATACAATTATAGTTGTAGCAATGAGAGCGTGTAATCAATTAAAACATGAATAAATTTAATAACAATGATGTCCTCTCATTCATATGAAATAAAAAATAATATGAGAGGACTAATAGAAAGCAAAAGGGCAATGCCATAATCAATATGCATTCCACAATCCAAAAGAGTAGTGCCACAATTGGAAAGCAAATGTCATGCATAGTCTTTTTATTATTCCAAACTTGGAGCATTAATACAATGTGGAGTCCATAGAGTGTAGCTCTAACTCCTTCAATGACCAAAATATGTTTACAATAGAGCCCATGACTCCACTTTATAGGAAATTATTCACCTAGAAGTAACCTGGGGTAATAAATTTCTATATCTAGTAAATCTATCAATTTAGAAATATCTTTAGCAAAATGATGCATGACTAAATGTAACATACCTCCAAAGTCATTTCTAAACCACTAAGAATCATTTTAACTTGCTTTTGGTGCCACACAATGATAAAATATCACTTTCTACTTTATTGTCTTAGAATTTATGCTTCCTTGTCCCGCTTGGTCCAATGATGAGCAATTTGCTTCTAAGAAGGAGCAATCCACCACTTCTGTAGAATAGTGTATTTTTTATAGGAGCTAATCACACCTTTAGAATATATTTCCTATTAAGCAAATCTTAAGTTGAGAATCAAATCACATTTTTAGTGCCAAACTCCCTTCCCATATCCTAGACCCTAAAAAAGATATTTTGGAGACTTTAATTGTTTCTCTTTGGTTTTCCAAGCCTCCTAATCATCAAGAATTCCAAGGTAGTATCTATACTATCACATTTCTAGTGGGTTGATAGGGAACCAATATTAATTAGCAAGAGATCCTTGTTCTTACATTTATCCTTTAGCACAAAGTCTATAAAATCAAGATCTTGTTGCTACAAATGGCAAAATTGGTTAGTTTTTATTAGTCGTTATGACATAAATTTGAGCAAAATTTTACATATGTTGTCTCTGGGAAGCTCAATAATTGTAACCAATTCATCTTACCCTACAAGATATTTTAAAGAATTTTTGGAAAACCCCTCCCATTGCTCTAATAGCTCTTTAAGCTTATCAACCAACAACTTCAACTTGTCCACTTGGTTTAGGAAGGCATCAATTTCTATTTTGGTCTTTTCCACCTCAATTTTTTTTTAATTGATCATCACTAAGGAGTCTCTTTTGTTCATAAAAAATATCTAACAACCCAACATTCATCATTTTTAAAATTAAATATTTCAAGGTGGAATGTGTTGAAGAGTTATACCCAGACTTATTTCAGAATAATAATGCAAAATTAAATAATTCAGAAGAAAATAATAACTCACAAAATACATGCACATAGAACACAAGAGATTTATCCTGGTTCACCCAATATGGGTTACTTCCAGCAAACAAGAGCCACACCTCCTTTTCTATTATTGTTCACCCTCTTCCCAAAATGGGACATTACAATCAATATAAAGGAAACTCTTACAACCCTAAGCCACAACATGGTATTAGGATTTTGTGGGCACAATACCATGGGCTAAAACAACCCATACTCACAAATCACGGGAATCCCACCAATGCCTCCAAAAATATCTCTAAGAATATCTTCGAGAATATCTTCGAAAAGGATGAGACACATACAACATTCTCCCACTTATTGAATACTTTGCAGAAAGGCTATAATCAATGTTATTCCAACACTTGGTCTTTCCAGACCCATTTCAATTGTACAAAACATGAACTTTTCTGTGCTAACTGTCTTTGTTAAAGCATCTACAACATTTTCCTTGGTATCCATATTTTCCTTGGTGGGATTCCCGTGATTTGTGAGTATGGGTGGTTTTAGCCCATGGTATTGTACCCATAGGATTCTAATACCATGTTGTGGTTTAGGGTTGTAAGAGTTTCCTTTATATTGATTGTAATGTCCCATTTCGGGAAGAGGGTGAACAATAATAGAAAAGGAGGTGTGGCTCTTGTTTGTTGGAAGTAACCCATATTGGGTGAACCAGGATACATATCGTGTTCTATGTGCATGTATTTTGTGAGTTGTTATTTTCTTTTGAATTATTTAATTCTGCATTATTATTCTAGAATAAGTCTGGGTATAAATCTTCAACATGGTATCAGATCTAAGTTGTTATCCATAGAGGGATGCCTTTATTGCTAGGGTTCCGGTTCATTTGAAGAGGATCTAGAGTTTCTAGGAGTTATAGAAAACCTATTCCAGAGTGGAAGTTTTATGCAGAAGAATCTTGAAGTAAAATGATGTTAAATCAATCAAGGATAGAGATTGAGAAATTTGATGTAAAATATTTTGAGCTATGGAAGTTACATATGGAGGATTTGCTCATGGAAAGAGATCATGGTCTGTTATCTTTGAAGAAAAACCTACCAGTACATCCGATGAAGATTGAGAAAATTTGAATCGAAAAGCAAGGAGTTTAATTTGACTGTGCCTTGCAGATTCAGTCTTAATCAATGTTTCTAGAGAAGCTACTGCAAAGACTCTATGGGAGAAGTTAGGGGCTTTGTATCAATCTAAGTCCTGGTGAAAAATTATTCCTCCGAAAGAAATTATATAATCTTAGGATGAATTAAGGGGATTTAGTAGCAGATCATCTTAATGCATTCAATACGGTGGTAAGTCAACTTACATCTATTGAAATTAAGTTGAGTGAGGAGGATAAATGTATTACTTTGCTATGCTTTCTACCAGATTTGTGGGATAACCTAGTTGTAGCAATTGGTAGTACAACTTCATCCACTTTGAAGTCTGAAGATGTTGTGGCATCTCTATTATCAGAGGATATGAGGAGAAAAGCCATGGAGGGAACATCAAAGGATGCCCTAATAGTGAGAGGGCGTGCCAAGGAAAAAGATAAAATGAGATCTGGTGATAGATCTAAGTCTAGAGGTAGATCTAAGTCTCGAGGAAGGTTTGAGAGAAAATGTTGAAAATTTGGTAAGCTTGGACATATGAAGAAGGATTGTAGATCAAATAATGTTGATTCTGGAAAGAGATCTAACAAATCCACTTCCATAGAGATAAATAAATCCACTGATGAAGGAGGAGATGTATATTTGGCATCTTACTCCACACATTCAAATAGTAATCATTGGTTAATCGATATTGGTGCCTCTTTTCATATGACTCCTCATTGGGGGTGGCTCAGTGAATATGAAAGATATGATGGAGGTGAGGTACTTTTGGGAGATGATTCACCACTTAGAATCATTGGTCGTGGAAGAGTGAAAATATTGTTGCAGTATGGTAGGGTTAAAACCCTCCCAGGTGTGATGCATATTCCTGGCCTTGCTAGAAATTTAATTTATGTAAGCAAAATGGTTGATGCAGCAGTGAACATTAGTTTTAGTAAGGATTCATGCAAAATGTTTCGTGGATCTATGGTGTTAGCAAGAGGAGTTCGTATTGGAACTTTATATAAGCTATGAGGAAGCACTATGACAAATGAGTGCAATAGCTCAACTATTCCTGAGGCTGAATTAGATAAAAGTTCAATGTTTTAACATCAAAGAATGGGACATATTGGAGAAAAGGGATTACATACCCTGTACATGAAAGGTATGGTTCAAGGTATCTCTAATTGCTCAATGTTTTTTGATTTTTGTGAACATTGTATTTATGGTAAACAGAATCGTGTGAGTTTCCCATATGGTGCTGCAAGATCAAAAGGGGTATTAGATCTAATTCATAGTGATATCTTTGGTCCTGTTCCTATTCCATCCCTTGGACAATCACGGTACTATGTTTCTTTAATTGATGATTTTTCAAGATATGCATGGATTTATTTTCTTAAAAGTAAAGCTGAAGTGTTTGATAAGTTTATAGAATTTAAAGCACTCGTTGGAAATCAAACTGAGAAAAAGATTAAGGTGTTGAGGTCTGATAATGAAGGAGAGTATTGTTCAAATAAATTTGAGGATTTTTGTAAGCAATGTGGTATTGCAAGATAAAATACTACTCCATATAAACCTCAATAAAATGGAGTTGCTGAGAGATTGAACAGACCACTGATGGAAAAGGTAAGAAGTATGCTCAGTGGTGCTAGTTTGGCATAGGAATTATGGGCAGAGGTAGTGAATGCAGCATGTTACTTGTAAAATCGATCTCCTACATCAGCATTTTTGGATCAAACTCCATTTGAAGCATGGTTTGGTAAGAAAACCTCTCTTTCACATCTTAGAGTTTTTGGCTGTGATGCATACATGCATATTCCAAAGGAGAAAATAACTAAGCTTGATAATAAGGATGTTAAATGTATCTTTATTGGTTATAAATATGGTGTTAAAGGATATAAAATTTGGAATCCAAAAACTAAAAGTAAATTTTACAGTAGATATGTGGTGTTTAGAGAAATGAAAAGTGATCATAGGAAGGAAGTAATAGAAGAACCTGAAAAGGTGCAATTTGATCTCATGGAAGAAGAATCCTACTCAATGGAAGAGGATGAACCAGAGGTTCATACACCTATGGTAAGGAGATCAACATGAGATAGAAGGCAACCTAAAAGGTATAGTCCATCTACTTTTCCTTCTTCCTTTGTTTTATCTGTTACTGATGAAGATCCTAGAACAATTAGAGAAGCTGTTAATTCTGAAGAGGTAAATCTTTGGGAAGAAGCCATAAATAAGGAAATGATGGCCCTGGAAAGAACAAGCTATGAGATCTAGTAAAATTACCCGATGGAAGAAAAATAATAGGTTGCAAATGGAACTTCAAGAAGAAGCAAAATTTTGAAGGTAAAGTGGAGAAATATAAAGCTCGCCTGGTTGCTAAAGGCTATTCTCAGGTAGAGGGAATTGATTATGGTAAAGTATTTTCTCCTGTTGCAAAGCTAATATCAATAAGATTTATTTTATCTATGGCTGTTGCATTTGATATTGAAATAGAACAAATGGATATAAAAACTGCATTCCTTCATGGAGATTTGGAGGAAGAAATCTATATGAGACAGCTTGAAGGATTCATTGTTGAAGGAAATGCGGATTTTATATGTAAGTTAAAGAAACCTCTATATAGACTGAAACAGTCACCAAGAATGTGGTATCAGAAATTTGATACTTATGTTTTAGGACTTGATTTTATTCGTAGCAATGCTGATCATTATGTATACTTAAAGCAAATTGGTAATGAACTTGTCATTATAATTTTATATTTTGATGATATGTTACTAATTGGAAACAATAAGGAAATGACCAGGGAAGTGAAGTCTCAGTTAGCATCACAGTTTGATATGAAAGATCTTGGCCTTGTAAATTTTATTTAGGGTATGTAAATAAATAGAGATCATTAAAACATAAATTTGTGGCTGTATCAGGAAAAGTATGTTGAGATAGTATTGAAGATGGTGTGAACTCAGCTACAAGAGACCAACAAAATGGCCTCCAATCACATAACACAAATGCAATAATGGAAGAAAACTACCAATTGATATTCTTCTCATTCCTTAATTCACCCCCTTATACAAAATATTACAATCCATAATATAGCAACTGAAAGCCAAAGAAACCCTAAAAAAGTCTTTTTTCTAAAACTGCTAAAAATAGATATTTTTCCTAAAAACTACTAAAAATAGAAATGAGTCGGATTGCACCCAAATTCGGTGCACACATCCCTATTACAATAATGAACCTTAATTTAAAATATTAGGTCTCAAATTAAGGTATAAAAAAATATAATAAACTTCTAACATCCAAAAAAACCCAAAAAACCTAGGAACCTATTCTAAAAGCTAATTTTGGGGCACTAGATGTCGAAGTTAGGTCTCAAAAACATGATTTTTGGAGGGTCAGGAGGATAAGAGATCTTCCTGATGTAGAACACACATGCGGAACCACCTGTTAAATTTCAAGGCAAATGGGCATACGGTTCACAAGTTATGGCTCCGACAAGGTGCATCAGAAGAGATTTAGTATGCAGGATTGCAAACTAGTGAAGGTACTTATTTATTTGGGTGTAAAGTTGTCTGTTGAACAATGTCTAAAAATAGAAGAAGAGATAGAAGAAATATCCCATGTTACTTATGCAAATGTTGTAGGGATTTTAATGTATGCCATGGTGTGCACTAGACCAGATATTGCCCATGCAGTGGGAGTTTTGAGCAGATATATGTCTAAACCTGGTAAAGAGCATTGGACTACTATAAAAAGGGTTTTCAGATATTTGCGTGGTACATATGACTTTTCAATATGTTATGAAGGTACATGTAAAGAAAATAAATCCTTAGATATAGAAGGTTTTGTTGATGCAGACTGGGATGTAGATCTTGACAATAGAAGATCTACTAGTGCATATGTATTCAACTTGTTTGGAGGGGCTATTAGTTGGATGAGTAAAATGTAAAATGTTGTTGCTCTTTCAATCACTGAAGCTGAGTACATGGCAGCCACTGATGCAAGTAAGGAAGTAGTATGGATACAAAGACTATGTGCTGATATTGGATTTTTTCAAGGAGCTGTGAAGATAAATTGTGATAGCCAAAGTGCTATATTTTTGGTAAAGAACCCTGCTTACCATTCAAGAACAAAGTACATTGATACAAAGTACCACTTCAGTAGGGACATGATTGAACATAAGAAAGTGTTGCTGGAAAAAGTGGATACTAAGGAAAATGTTGCAAATGCTTTAACCAAGGCAGTTAGCACATAAAAGTTTATGTTTTGTACAATTGAAATGGGTCTGACAAGACCAAGTGTTGGAACTAACATTGATTACAATATTTTTTCAAAGTATTCAACAAGTGGGAGAATTTTGGATGTGTCTCATCCTTTTCGAAGATATTTTCAAATATATTATTGAAGATATTTTCGAAGGTATTTGTGGGATTCTTGTGATTTGTGAGTATGGGTGGTTTTAGCCCATGGTATTGTGCCCACAAGATTCTAATACCACATTGTGGTTTAGGGTTGTAAGAGTTTCCTTTATATTGATTGTAATGTCCCATTTTGGGAAGAGGGTGAACAATAATAGAAAAGGAGGTGTGGCTCTTGTTTGCTAGAAGTAACCCATATTGGGTGAACTAGGATAAATATCTTGTGTTCTATGTGCATGTATTTTGTGAGTTGTTATTTTCTTCTGAATTATTTAATTCTGCATTATTATTCTGGAATAATTTTGGGTATAATCCTTCAATAGCATGTGTGTCCTTGCATGTCTACAACCATCATTCAACATGAGGAATTATCGCCAACTAATTAACCACCTTTTTTCTTTCAATTACTATAATATTTTGTACTTGTATTGTTGTCATGGAGGCCAATTATTTGATTACCTCCTAGTAATTTCCTTTTGTAGCTAGTTCATCCTTTACTTGTTGAATTAACCTTGTGGTCTAGTTCAGGATGGATTTTTCTCCAACAAAAAAAATTAAACAAGACTTGGTATTCAACACCTTGTTTTTGGTTTCATCCCATAGGGACTTGATCTATTCTATATTTGAGGTGTGCTTCTCTTTTCTTTGCCCATTTTTTCAATTCTTTATTTTTCTTTTTGAGTTGAGCAATTTTTGATATTCATGGGATGTAACTTTCACTTATTCTAATTGTAGCTCTAAGTTCTTATTTGCCTAAATTTATTGACTAAGTTGAGCCTTTCATTGTGCAAGCTACACCAAGAGGTCCTCCAACTGCTTTCTCCATTTTTTATTCTTGATAACTTTACCTTTGAATTATTCAACTTATTTCTATAGTTGGTCATTTTTGGCTATCTTTTCTTAAGGCCTATACTTGTTGGAGTTGTTAGTTGAGTCATCAATTGCATGTTGTCTTATGCCTTATTATGAGATTTATTCTCTATCATCACTTCTGCATACTTCATGGCTGCCAATAGCTATAATTGATCCTCCAATTTTATCATTTGGTATGGATAAATTTGTGTCAAGTCCAACTTAGACATATTGGTGATAAAGTCATTCAAGCCTGTGGAGGGCTTGGTGGGATCATTTTTTACTGCTTTAGTAATGGTGAATTTTTTCGCACCCTCTACTAACTAGGACCGTAGGATCATTGATACCTTAGGGATTTACTTTTTAATGTTTATAAATTCATTCCACATTTCTTTCTTTGTCTCTTATATATTTTATTACCTTTTTTTTATCCCTTCCTCTTGGGGTGTTATTACTTTTCTAAAAAAATACATATCTAGGTCCTAGAATAATTTATAACTCCTATGTGACATAGGTTTATTCAATTGATAGAGAATATGTTGACAACATCATTTTCCTTCAGGGTATCTTTGTGTTGAAATGTTGGGTGATGGAGGTGGATGCAATGATATGGTAGGTAGATAAAATTGGATGGAAATTATAGTGAATGGAGATGCAATCACCAACACTTCAAAAAATATTTGTATAAGCATGGTAGATAATGGTGATGACATTGGAGATGAAGGTTGAATCATAGAATATGAATCTAATGATTACATGGTGGTGATATTAATGATGGGGTGAGAGTGATGGAAATGAAGTGATGCGTGATGTCATGGTAGCGTAGACCTGACCAAAAATAGGAGGTAATGTGCATATTGGGGATCCAATTACTACACTTGGTAATTAGAAAGAGAGTGCAACAAAATAAGTAGGGAGAAACTAATAAGTGGAAGTAAAGGAAGAAGCTAGGAATATAAAAGTGCAATAAGAATGGGTAGGTGGAGATTCATCATGAGGAAAAAAGGGAAAGGAAGAGTGGAGGTTGTTGTAGTGACTTATGGAGTGAGTGTGACATTAGAGGTTCATATTGTAACTTTGGCCTACTGCCTCTTTATTTATAGGCCTAATCATATGTCTAAAGAGATATTACAAACTCCTTTATAGAGGTAATAACAAAAATTTGTTTCCATTGTTCATTTGTGATGGCTACTTGGATTGACACATCATCTTGTGGAATTTCACCTTCTTCTAACATCAACATGCTCTCATTTGTGGGTATTTTTGTCTCTACTTCTATACTCCCCAATATTGAACCCTACAAACCCAATTTATTTATTTGATGCTCCATAAATGTCTGCTTAACTACACTACTAATGAGCACCAATGTAGATGGGGGTGGCAAATAAAGCAATATCCAAACTAGTTAGAGAGTTAATATTTGACCTTGGTCTTCTTGTCATACTCTTGTGCATGTGGTACCATATGCTTGAGAATTATGAATTGAATGGCCCTTAGTGGTTAGGACATATTAAGATTCCTATTTCATACCACATATTCTATTAGGCCAAAATTTTTATTTTTGAATATCCATTCTTCTTCAAGGCCTTCATTTTTTTATGATTGATCTTATAATCAGGGGTGAAGTCACTATGCTTCTTTAAACTATCTTAAAAATTGTGCTAGGTGTTGATGTTCATACCACTGTTGGATCTCATACTTGTATCCATGAGGTATCGCTAACTTGGTCAATGTAGTGTCTTCACTCAAATTTATCACTTACTTAATCCTATACCTTTTTTCATGTGCATAGAAGGTATTGAGATGTTGATACTTTAGTTTATTTTTTGAAGAGCTTCTCTAGGTCATAAGCTAGAAATATTTGAGTGTCAATCCAAAACTTTCTATCCTTTGATTGACATGGTGATAAAATACCCTAGATTTGGGCATGATGGCCATGATCTTCTTTTTTGCTTTATAGAATGTGACTTTGTTCTATCATTTGAAATATTTTAGGATCACATAGTCCAAGAATCGTACAAGGTTGAGCAAATAATCTGGTACAAATATAAACAATTCATATGGTATCTTAAGAGTCTAAAAATTACTATAAAATATTATGCTTCCTCATGTAGAAGTATTCAATGGGGAAATTAGGTTTTAGTAAGTTGTGACACTCATATGACAACTTGGGCATTCTTCCTTCATACCCTTCATGTTGAGATGGTACATTGTGTCAAAGAAGTCATATGATGTCTTACCCTCTCCTTGGCAGGGTACATTTATACAATTAACAATAGGCAATAATTTGTTATTTAGACCCATTCAATTCAACTACAATTTTGGAAACCAATGTTCCCTCTAATGTATAAAAAATTAGACCAAGTATAATGTGTGCTTCAACTTTTGGGTTTGGTTGAAATCCTTGAGTTGTTTATTCATCTAGTCCATAATATACTTGGCATAATTGATCATTTGGGAGTACCCTCGATAGCTTTCCACTACGGGGAGGAATACCACATGATCCTCATACACTAGTTCATCTATCACCTCTCTAGACACCATGGTTATGCCTAATAAGACCATCTAAACATCATCCTTGAACTAGTCTATACTCAATCGAAACTTGAATTCTTGGACTTCCTTAGGTTTCTTCGTATGGGATGTAAAAAATTTCCTCTAGGTGTCATTAAAATATATTGTAGTACTTTACCTATGCTCTTGGATTGCAAGTCATCCACATTGCTAGATTGTCTTCCCTAGAGTTCTTCATATGGGGTGTAATAAAGTTTCTCTAGGTATTGTAGTCAAATATATTGTAGTACTTTACCTATGCTCTTGGATTGCAAGTCATTCACATCACTAGATTATATTTTTTCTTACCATTCTATTAATTTTATATTCTATGAAAAACAAGGCCTTTTTCTCCTAACATGATGGAAAGATGGTTTTACATTCTTAGTCATATTTTTTGTGCATCTTTTCACTATCTTCAGGTAGTCCCATACTTCTTGTACTAGGTTCATTGCTAGTCATGATGTCCAAATTTGGATAATGCTCCATGAATCTATTTTGAGCCCCATATTATATCTCTATTGCATTTCTTTGCTTTCATTTGTGGGATGATTCTTGAATTTTCCTTCCACCACCTTTTAGGATGGCTCTTTATACATTTCCTCTTTTTTTTTTGGGCTTTTGGAAAACTTTATTCTTTCTTTTTCTATTTTATGTACTTGCATTTTTGACTAGTGCTTGAACTTTTGGGGGTTGCACCATATGGGCTTAAGTATTAAAAGGGCATAAGGTAGCGGTAGTAGGAGGGTTAATAGGATTTGCCTCTACTAAAGAGGCACTAGCTATAGCTACACTAGAATCCATTGTGAAAATTAAAAAACTAGGAGAAATTTTGCCAAGTTTGGACCAAAGGAGCGATTCACTTATTTTGGAGTAAATCGCTAGCTTGGAATGATCAAATTTCCACTTAAGCACATAGGAAAAAATCTTGATTTTCAGAGATTTTCTCAACCCTTGCGAGTGAATCACTAGTTAGGGACCTAAGAAAAATTTTAAAAATGAGACTAAGGGATTCATTTCTATGGGAGCATTTTGCAACTTGTGGCCCAAACTTGCAAAGATATAGGCAAAATTTGGAACTACCTAGTCCCTTCAAAGGAATAAAAATGCAATGACTAAGAGGGTGGGGGGGAGTTGTCTAGGTGGACATTATACAAAATCATAATTTGGTTTTTTTTGGAGACCCATAAAAATCCCTTTCAAAGATAGCAGTTTGGGTTTGGCCAAGCTGAGTCATAGGTTAGAGAATGACTGAGATGTTCAAATACAATATATGGGGCCCAAATAAGGGGATGAAGACTCTCATAGTGGGCTTGAATTTTATTGTATGACACCTCTTAACAATTTATGACAACAAAGTGTTGAGAATGAATGGGGGAGTGGTCAACATCCCTCCCCTACATGGCCAATTGCCTCTACCCATGCACTAATGATACATAGGGAGAGATTCATTTATTAGAAAGGAGTGATTGTTAGTCATACTTTGTCTTTGTTGAATCAAAAACAATTTTAGAACTTGGTAAAAATGAAGTGATTTGATCAAGTAGGAGCTATTTTTTAGAAATTATTACATCATAGATAATGTGAATGTAAGTTGAGTAACCATTCAACACATGGTACATAAGGTCGAGTTCAACAATAGTTGCACGTTCAATTAATTTTTGTTATGCCAAAATTGTGCATCCATTGTATTTAAATATCATTCTTTTTAAAATGTAAATTATTAAAGCTTTAAGAATTATTAGCGGTGTCAAAGTGGGTTGAAGGGAGAGTCATATCTTCCCCATTTATTTAGCTTTGATCTAGATATGCTATAAAATAACTTTGTTTAGTTGTAATCTCAGGGTAAAATAATCCTACCAAGAATCAGGAAGGTTAACCTCCAAGGATATAGGTAACCATTTACATTTGAAGCAAAGATATTTAATAGCCACAAATTCATGAATAAAATACATCAAATTTGATGTTTCTAAAATGTTCACTACTGTCACTTTCAAGCATACAATCTATTCCTCTCAAGACTCATAAATATTAGGTGGAATGTTACATCATGTTTATTAAGTAAAACTATATTTTTAGGTGTGTAAAAGAAGAGTTATGCTTTATTGGAACACAGTTGAAATAGTAGAGAAGCAAGACGTCTTGTATGTGAGCCATAGGTGAAGTAGAAAGAGCAAGATTTAACAAGTATTGTTCACAAATTGTAGAGCACGACTAAAACATTTATCATGTCCAAAGTGACTAATACATTTTTGACATGTAAGATTCACATTCACAAATGAAAAAAATAGGATTAAATTCTTCTTTGAAAATAGACAAGGAAAATAGTGGACTCATTGTCAAAGTCTCACTTTTTCCATGCAGTAAACAAATATTTGAGCAGTTTCGTTCAAAGGCATAGATTGACATAGCCTTAATAACTCACTTTTCAATCACTTTTTAATATATTGACCTAGCCTTAATATTTCTTCCTATGATATATGTGTTTTAATAGAAATTTGGACCATGTTTTACAATATATAGCACACGAGATGAAAGCTTAATAAATATGTAAATACACTATCAATCATGATGCAATTATTGAACATCAGAAGAAGGTGATACTCCCAATAACTACCAAAGAGTCAATTTACTCATAGTCAGAGAAGACATCCAAGTCTAGGAAGGCACTCTTCATCGTGTGCATTCCCTATAGGCACTCATCATTATATGCACTTCTTGTGAAGGCCATAGATCATCATAAATAATAGTCACCACATATGCACTCCCTATGAAGGCTAGGAGATGGTTATAACAATAATCACCATGTGCGTACAATCCTTATGAAAACTATGAATTATTTGTAACAACAATCATCGCATGCGGTGCTCTTCATCACATGCTCTTTGATATCTCCATTATAAGTGGTCCCTATGTGAGCCTAGAGATATTTGGACTAGTGATTTAACATCATCCCCAAACAAGATTCAATTAAGGTCAACCACCCATTGATAAAATCAACCAGGTCAACCAATGTCCAAGTTGTACCATTGTAGTTGAATATCATCAATTAATTAAATTAATCCCACATTGGTAGTGGGAAGGCTCAATAGAGCCTATAACAACTTTTCTTTCTTCTTTCTGCTTTGCCTATCTTCATCCCATATGAAAACCATCTCTCCTTCCTTGAAATTGATTTTAATTACTTTCTTGTCAAACCACCTTTTAACTACCAATTTATGTCAGACTAAATTTTGAAATGCATTTTCTCTTTCTTCTTCTAATACCAACAAAGCATTCAAGTGAGCCTACATAGAGGCGATATCAATATCTTCGAGCTTCAACTATTGAGATGTTTGAAGGGAATGAGCTTCAATTTGATCGACAACATTGCTTCCTTATCAAATACATGTTTATAAGTGGATAATCTAATGGATGCTTTAGGTGTTATTCTATTAGCCCATAATGCTCTTTTTAATTTTATATACCAATCATTTTGCAATTCAATTTTGGGAATCATGTTCTTATTAGTTGATTCTACTAAACCATTACCTTGAGGGTGATAATTAGATGTATTTAATATGAATCCATATTTGAGTGTAAAGCACATCAAATTCAACTCCTACAAAAGATGTGGCATTGTTACTCACTATGGTTGAATATGTTCAAAATATGGTGATGATATCTTCTAAAAGTTGTATTACAATATTGTAGTTTGTTGACTTAACTCGTGTTGCTTCAATCCATCTAGTGAAGTAATAAAAAGCAGTTAAAATCCACCCTTGGTCAATACAATATATAGCACACGATATGAAAGCTTAATAAATATGTAAGTACACTATCAAGCATGATGTAATTATTGAACATCAGGAGAAGGTGATACTCCCAATAACTGCTAAAGAGTCAATTTACTCATAGTTAGAGAAGACATCCAAGTCTAGGAAGGTACTCTTCATCGTGTGCATTCCCTATAGGCACTCATCATCATAAATAATAGTCACCATATATGCACTCCCTATGAAGGCTAGGAGATGGTCATAACAATAATCACCATGTGCATACACTCCTTATAAAAACTATGAATTATTTGTAACAACAATCATCGCATGCGGTGCTCTTCATCACATGCTCTTTGATGTCTCCATTATAATTTATCCCTGTGTGAGCCTAGAGATATTTGGACTAGTCATTTAACATCATCCCCACATAAGATTCAATTAAGGTCAACCACCCATTGATAAAATCAACCAGGTCAACCAATGTCCAAGTTGTACCATTGTAGTTGGCTATCATCAATTAATTGAATTAATCCCACATTGGTAGTGGGAAGGCTCAATAGAGCCTATAACAACTTTTATTTCTTCTTTTATTATTGAAGGTTTTAAAGGAGAAGCATATAAATTTGAAGAATAAAAAATATTTTAGAGAATATTCCCTATAGGAATACTATTCACTCTACTTAATATTTTTTCGATGAGTTATTAATTTTCTCACAATTTAAGGCATCAATCAAGTTGCGAGTATAACATTACATATACTCATTGGAAAGCATTTTTTGAGGTCAATATAGTAGAATTGAGATTTTCCATTTTTATAAAATCTTAAAATGGCTAGTGGTGCACCAAATTTCCTATTTCCCAATTCGTAACTATTGCAAGGGGATAATTATACAATTTGGAAGACCAAAATCGTAACACAACTCAAGTTTGAAGAAGTATGGAAGCTATAGATGACTACATTAATTATCCTAATGTAGAAGATGAAGAGTAGACAAAATTCAAAAAGGTGGATAGAAAAGCACGATTGATCATCATTTTTGGATTAGTTGATGAAGTACAACCATACATTTGATATTCTACCACAACTAAAGATGCATAGGAGAAACTAAAAATAGTTTTTGAGAGAAGGCACCAAAATCAAATCCTATTTTTCCAAAGCTAGCTCCATTGCTTAAAGATGAGTGAAGAAAGACACAAATATTTCATGAGGAGAATTGTTGAACTATGAGCATCACTACAAGCATTGGGAGAAATGTTATCTAAGGAGACACTAATTCCAATGATATTAAGATCTCTTCCTTCTTGATATAATGTATTTGTGATAACCTTGAATATCACCAAGTAAACACCAACATTTGAGAACTTGGTGAATTTAGTTTAAAAAGTAGATGCCTCACATACAACACAAGAAGAAGAACAAATACCTCTTACAAATAAAAAATGGAAATAATAATTTAGAAGAGGTATAAGGCCTCAACAATGGTTCTAGTAACAAAGAAATAATTCTCATATGCATGGATATCAGTAGCAGAAAACAATTTTCACACACAAAAGGTGTGTAAAATTTATGGTGAGAATGACCACATAGTGAAGGAATGTTGGCAAAATCCCTTTACAAATGGGTCTCCTTCATGAGAGATGCATTGGCAACAAGAGATGTCATCATCAGATAAGAGAAATATAATTTGGAAATGGTACAAAAAAGTATTGTAACCAAAGAGAAATAAATTAGAGAAGAAAAATATCACATTGAAGAAGAAGAAGATGTCTTTTTTGCACATGCACAACTAAGGCTGCCCAATCATGTTTGGTATGACTTAGAAGCAACCAATCTTATAAACCATAAAATAAATTGGTTTCATCCAAGTCATACAGGAAAAGTATCTCTACAATATAATGCAACCAGTGACATCAAAAACTTAGTCAATTGCTCCAAGCCATTGGAGAACCAACAGGAGAACAAAATGAATGATCAAAATTTACAAATTCAAGCACCTAATATTGAGGATGTGCATACAAAATATGATTTATTTTCATCGATAGAAGAATTTGAAGTAGAAGCCAACAAAATAATGATGAATCAATGCATCAGAGACTTAAGATTCAATCATTAATAGCACACCAAATAAAGTGTGAATACATCACTTTCCACAAAAAACAATTATTCAGATAAACAAAACCAAGACTCAAAAGAAGAAGCAAAAAAATGATTGATCTCACTACAAAAAATGATGATCAAAATATGAAATAGAAACAAATTATTAAAGCCATTAACATAAAAATATAGCAACAAAATATAGATTCTCCAAAGCAAGACAAAAAGAAAGAAAATAATGATTCAAACATACTTATTGTGAATAGATATGCATATCTCTATCCACAAGAGGATCATCAGTGAAAATATAACTTGAATTCATAAATTTTAGGTATTTGAATAAGTAATATGTGTGTTTTGGAGTGCATGATCGGTGGAACCCAATATTGATAAGTATTATAGTATAAAGTCTACATTGATGTGGGAATTTTTCTCTTTCAAATATACAGATGCCAACATTACCCTAGAAAATATTTTCCTTCAAGTCTAAATCTAAGAGCCAGAGCTAGAGCCAAGAGCCAGAGCCAGATCCAAATCCAAGAGCAAGAGCTAGAGCTAAGACTATGATGTAATAAGGGGGGTATGTTAGGAATTATTACATCATAGATAATGTGAATGTAAATTGAGTACCCACCCAACACATGACACGTAAGGTCCACTTGAGGTCAAGGGTAGTCACAAAATTATTTATGGTTTGTTATGCTAAAATTGGACATCCATTGTATTTAAATATCCTTCTTCCATAATGTAAATCATCAATACTTCAAGCATTATCATGATTTACTTTTTGAATCTAACATATTATTTATATTTTAAGTAAATCACTCTTTTGTTAGAAAACCAACACTATCCTCACAAAATAATTCTAGACAATAAATTACTCAAAAAATGCATAATAATCACAATGCTACTTTGATACATATTATATGGATTTGTCTTCAATATATATACATGAGACTCTTCATATTACATGAATCTTGACCTTTGATCTCCTCAAACTCACGAGAGAACCAACTCTTCATATTTACCTCTTACATAATAAATCTCACATATTACATAAAGATAAAGTATCCCAAGATTGTTCATAACTCCTCACTTCTAAAATTGACACTTTATTCACATAACTCACACTTACAAACATGACACCTCACACTCAATAACTTGACACATACTATAGAATCAAATATTAAACACATACCCTAAATATTAAACACACCCTAATCTAAATATTTACAAGGTACCAAATAATGTAATACCTCCAACACCCCCTACATTACATTATTTGGTATGTTTCTCATTCTCCATAGGCCATTGTATTCAAACAGAAAGAAACATGGCCTTTAATATTATTAGACTCAACTTCCTTAGCATTAGATATTATCATAAATAAAATGCCACTTAAAATAGAGATAAAAAGAGTTGTTGCTTTTACTTTTCCACTTGAAAAATAATCACAAGGATTCAAATCAAATGACAATACTCTGTCACCAGCTAAAAATAGGAAAATTTTAAAGCCTTCCCAAGATGAACATTTTCTCCACAATCTTAGATACAAAAAAATTACCAATGAGTGACCATCTATAGAGATGTCTATCCCTAAGAATAAATCATGCATGAAACATAAAGCAAATATGTTAATTGTTGTATATAAACTGATGATCGTATAGCAAAAAACACTCATGCATTAATGAATGCATCATCACTTTTATGAGGTAGTTTTGTAACAGTTATAAATATATAGGCCACCACACCCATGTTTTATGATAGCATGTACCTTATGAAAGCTTTCATGTTGTTGTAAATTGACCGGCCTTCAGAAACAGCAGAAACAATAGTGCTGAAATTATCATCAGCCAAAACCATATCTGATGCCTCTATTCCAACAATTTCCATGGAAATTCTAATATTTGTAAGATTTAACGTAGAGGAATAATTAACACCATCACCTATAATTGCAACTACTTCCCCATTATATTTCAACATCTGAACTATCTCCTGCTTGTGCCTGGGTTCAAATATAGAAAAAAAACCCACCAGATCCTCCCAAAATTCTTTCCTCTTGTTTTCAGGAATAAGCATGAACTCTTTTCCCATGAACCTTTTATTAGAAATATCCTCTTTTGCCTCAAACACACCAATTTCATGATAAATAACTTCAACAATTTTGTATCTCTTGTAATAACTATAATATGAATTCTAACTTCTCTATAGTCATAAATTGCTTCATGTACCTCTTCGTGTGGAGGGTCTGACTATCCTAAACAATGTAGTGCACTTGAAGTCATCTTCTCAAGTTTATGTTGAAGACTTTGATGAGAGTCATCATCTAATGGTGCAATAGTTCCATATGATAGTTGGATACAAGAATACTTATCTAACACATTCTCAACTACTCCCTTCACTAACAAGGAGTTCTCTCCTATATCCAACTTAACAATAACTCCCACAGACTTCTGAACATGATCAAACTCCAATAAAACCAATCTCTGATCTTTCTATACATTGATCACAATAAGTTAATTTTACTGTGCCATTCTCAATATTATAGTTGGCAGTAACATGTTCACCATTGCTATTGCTCTTGGCAATTGGAGCAGAGATTGCCATTTTTTCAACTAAACTTTTCAAAGCTACCTCAGTGGGAATTCCAATAGCACGGACAACTTCCATGGCCAAATCAACATCTTTTTTTGCTTCAAATAGTTGTATTATTATCTCCTTCCTTCTTGGACATTTGAGTTATTTCTTTCCATATGATATTATTTAATTTAGGTTTGACTTCTGGCATTATGTCTAAGCTTTTAGTTGATTGTTACTTTAGCTATCTTTAGCTCTAATTTTTTCTTGTGCTTGGACTTCTAAGTCTTTACGTTACTACTCCAATTTGTTTTCTTGTTGTGCTTCCTTTCTTCAAGTATTCCTTTGACTTCTATAGTGTCTTGCAACATCTTCCAACAAGCAATTTTCTTAGTCTTTGCTTTGCAAATTTCTCTCTTAAAATTTCAAAATTTTTAAATTTCTTTCTTCAATCTTCATTTTTTTCAATTTATTTTTTCTCAATCTGCTTCTTTTTCTTATAACTCCCTTCAATTTTATTTTTCAATCTTTTTAATTTTAATTATTTCTTCAAATTTCTTCTCTTTTCTTTGTTCTTCTTCTTCAAATTTTCCTTCAATTCTTTATTTTTTATTTTATCATTCTTCAATATTCTCAAATATTTATTCTTAAATTCTTCTTATAACTCTCGTAACTTTACTTCCTCCAAAATTCTTCTCTTTAATAAAATAACTTTCTTTCTATAAAATCACTTTCTTCAAATAAATAACTTTTTCTCACTTTGGCTTTTATTCTTCAATCTTCTACAATTTACAACTCTTTTCAGGTGGCTATCTTTAACTTTGGACGATTTCATCCCTCCTCTTCAATCATCAGGTGCACTTTATCAACCCAATTTCTCTCAATTGGATGCTTCTTCTTCTTTCTTCTCTTAGGCTTCATCCTAGCCCTAATACCACTATTAACTAATCAACACTATTCTTACAAAATAATTCCAAACAATAAATTACTCAAGCAATGTACAATAAACACACTACAATTTGTATTGATAAAATCTACTATAAAAATACATAAATGTAATGCTACTTTGATACATATTACATGGTTTTGTATTCAGTATATACGTATATGAGACTCTTCATATTACACGACTCGTGACCTTTTCTCTCCTCAAAATTATGAGAGAACCAACTCTTCATATTTTCTTCTTACATAATAAATCTCACATATTACATAAAGATAAAGTCTCTCATGATTTCTCATAACTCCTCACTTCTAAACTTGACACTTCACTCACATAACTCACACTCAATAACTTAACACATACTATAGACTCAAATATTAAATACACACCCTAATCTAAATATTTACAAGGTACCAAATAATGTAATACCTCCAACATATTTTTCTTTTACTTAGTCAAAATTTTACCAAAACGTATAAGAAATGAAGGAGAAAATAAAATAATGAGGTTGTTTGGGTGCCTTGTTTCATCCAAACTCAAAAATTCCTCTTTTTCTTTTTTATGTTTTCTCATTTAATTTTTTTTTTTCTATCTTTTTATGTTTTGTCAACTTTTTCTAGAAAGGGGATAGAAATGGGAATAAAGGATGGAAAAAATTAACTTAAACAAGAAAAAGTACTATGTACATATTGATAATTGCATTTTCATTTTGGGCTCTCAAATGGTCCTTAAATGTTGGCCATTGAATGAGATTGGGAATGACATCATCTTAAGTGTCACAAATGTGTAAGCATTTGCTCCTATGATATCTATTATTTGATATGGTCTTACCTTGGAGGGAATCAAACTTTGTATATCTCCTAGGCTTTGCCTATATTCATCCCATATGAAAACCATCTCTCCTTCCTTGAAATTGATTTTAATTACTTTCTTGTCAAACCACCTTTTAACTACCAATTGATGTCAGATTAAATTTGAAATACCTTTTCTCTTTCTTCTTCTAATACCAACAAACCATTCATGTGATCCTACATAGAGGCGATATCAATATCTTCGAGCTTCAACTATTGAGATGTTTGAAGGGAATGAGCTTCAAATTGATCGACAACATTGCTTCCTTACCAAATACATGTTTATAGGTGGATGATCCAATGGACGCTTTAGGTGTTATCCTATTATCCCATAATGCTCTTTTTAATTTTATATACCAATCATTTTGCAATTCAATTTGGGGATTCATGTTCTTATTAGTTGATTCTACTAAACCATTGCCTTGAGGGTGATAATTAGATGTATTTAATATGAATCCATATTTGAGTGTAAAGCACATCAAATTCAACTCCTACAAAAGATGTGCTATTGTTACTCACTATGGTTGAATATGTTCAAATAATGGTGATGATATATTCTAAAAGTTGTATTACAATATTGCAGTTTGTTGACTTAACTAGTGTTGCTTCAATCCATCTAGTGAAGTAATCAATAGTAGTTAAAATCCACCCTTGGTCAATACTTGATAAATGGTTAATATTTCTAATGATATTGAGACCAAATTTTAGAAAGGTTTAGTTATGATTACCAAATTTAAAAGCAGCAGGGCTTTTCTTATTTTACTCATAAATATACAATATGATTTGCAATCTTTTACCCACTAAAAGCAATCAGTGACGATGGTTAGCCAATACTATCTCGCTCTTAAAATTTTATGAGTTATGGTTTATATTGAATAATTGTTGTCTTCATTGTAATATTATTCTAACAAATCCTTTGTTCTTTCTTCTTCCACACATCTAGTAGTATTCCCTTATAGCCTTTCCACAAAATATCATCATTTACCTAAGTGTAATGGATATGCTTGTATCTAAATCTAACTCTTTCTTTTGTTGTTAGCCCTCATGGGACTTGTCTCATCATCATATATCCTTTGTGTCATCCATCCATCTTGTTTGATCTTTTGGATCATATTCTTCTACTAGTGTTATTTGTTCCTTTGAAGCTGACATTGTGAGATTTTCACATAGGACCCATTCTCTAACCATTTTTGTTGGTTTAATTTTTATGTTGAAATTCTAGATTTTGTTTATCCATCTTGCTCTCTTTTGTCTCACTTTGCTATGCAACACTACATACCTTGTGATGAGGATATCTATTAGCCTAAGTTATAAAACATATTATTATTTTATTATTATACGTGAAGCTTCTACAAGCTCACATTGGATTGTTTGTTGTAGGCTTTGTTTAGTTTGTTAGCCTACCTTCTAGATTTGATAGCTATAAGTTGTATGTTTGTTTAAAACTCCTTGCTTGTTATCTTCCAAATTTACATTCTTTACAATCTGGAAGATAGTTTGTTATGGAATTTGTTATATACTTTATTATATTTAAGCACCCATTCAATGATGTAAGTTCATTTTTTTTCCTTCCACACCACTGGGATCAAAGCATCATTCAATCATAGGCCTTGGGTTGTGTCCCATCCTTCATTTTGTCACACGCTATGCATTCTGCTTCATGCATAGCATTTTAAAAAGCTCTAGTTGGCAGATTATTTGCACGTGTGCTATTGCCAACTTTGTTGTAAGTTCCTTGAGTGAACTGACGACACTCAATTGTGATATCGTTACCTCACAACACTGGTGAAGATAAGCTTCACATCAACTATGACTTAATTTGTAACCATAATTATGTGCCTTTCATTGCACTTTTGTGCCACTTCGACCAAAGTTTGGCTTTGGACATTGTTAGCCTAGCTGGACACCGCTTCATCGTGGTAAGTCACCCCCCTGACCTGACAGTAGATTTGGTAGACTACCTGAACATGGACAGGGAAAAATAAATGCTCTCAAGTGTATCATAATTTTGACATCACAAAGGGAACTTCAACAAAAGCACAAACTTCCTCCTTTTGATGACACTGTGATCGATTCATCGCCACACCCTTGGCCTTAAACACCTCAACACAGATATCAACCCCTTTCGCAACAAGACTCGTTTCTACATAAGAAAGACAACAATTGTATTGATTGTCCGCTCGTCAAACAAGACTATTTGTACCCTGTTGTGCTTGACCGGTTGCATGAATCAAACCAGGTAGACATAGAGAAAATAAGGCACCAAAACTTTGTTGTGCAGACATTCAACCATAACCATTGACATCTAAACACAAAATGCCATTCGGTATAGATGTGTTTGTTTTTGAATCGACATTGTGCTTGCATAGAAATGTGATGAATTTCCAAGGAAAAATTGTTGAGGCTGAGCAGGAAAATTCAACGAAAAATTGTTGCGGTTTGAACCTTGGACCTCCAAAGCCCGAACCGTTGTGCTGTCCCCTAAAAATTATTAATTGATTAATTAATCAATTAATTTATTTTAATGTGAATATAAAAAAAAAAATATGCATTTATTGTATTTTCCAGGTCATTTTGTTTGAAGCAAAAAGCTACTTCTTTATAATTGCTTAGAAAAGGCCAAACTTGTAAAACCTTTTGTAAGTCTTGAGCACATTTTTGTTGGGCATATTTGCTTCCATATCTAGCTTTCACTCATTTAGCCATGGCCACAAATTTGGCTAAAACGGTGGCCAAATTAGCCCATGTTGTAAGTGCCTTGGCCAATAAGGTAAATGATATAGTAGTCCAAAGTGGCCCAAATGATGTAAAATTTTATAATAATGACTTCCACTCCAAGGCCAAGTGCAAAGTCAAGATGTATGATGGCTCAAGAGATCCAGACGTCTTGAGTAGTTGGATCCTTGATATGGAGACATGGTTCTCCTACACTCAAATTCCAGATGAGGAGAGAGATCCATTTGCTAAACTTAAGCTTTCTAGGTTAGCAAAGGTTTTGGTGATGGAGCATCAAGAGGTGCAAAACCCACTCCACGCTTGGGCAAACCTCATTAGAGTCTGTTGGACATTTTGAGTGATAAGTTGTCATTGATGTCAAAATTGAGTGGTCCTTGATGTCGAACTTTCAGCACCAGTCAGTGGCAGTTTCAGTTGGCAGCATCAGTTTCAGGTTCTCCAATAAATGCAAAAGGATAATTCGGTTTCAGTTTCAAGACCCGGTTCCAGGAAGTCAGATTTGGCCCAGAGTGCAAAAAGAAGCCCAAGTAAATAATATTATAATATTATTTTATAATATTATACAAAGGAAGTTTAAAATTAATTATAAATTAATTTATTAGTTAATTTACTTAATTTTAAAGTTTTTTTATTTTATTAATATTAATTATATTAATTTTAAATTAATTTAAGCTAAGGTTAAATAACCCTAAGGTGGGTTATTAAAATTAAAATTTGAAATTCAATTTCGAAATACAAAGCGCCGACGTGAGGAGAAATTTAAAAATGTGTATATAAGGGGGGACTACCCACCTTACAAAATTTACCATGCCTTCAAAAGTATTTGTGAGCCTTATGATTTGCGCTGCATCCAAGGAAGATAAAGTGTGCGAATTTTATTGAAAATCAAATGACGACGGAGGCATAAGAGGAAGGGACTCTTCCTTCCTTCATGTGGGCATTAGTAGCCCACGCGGTGGGCTCCCAAGCGCTAAGGCGCTTAGGCTTGAGGAGACGACGGATCGAATCTCACCGAATCCCCTTTTTGGGGAAGAAAGAGGTATGCTTTAATCTTGGGCACCAAAAATTTTGGGAATATAGTTTGAGCATTTAGAAATTAATTTTTGCATATTATAATTGGTTTCTAAGGTAGAAAGGGGAGTTATAAGGGATTTGCAAAATTAGATTTTTAATATTATTTTCTCAAGTGGTTGAAAGGATAGTAAGGTGTTTGGTTGATGTTTTATGGTGTTAAAACATTATTTTGAGTTGGAGTTTATAAGGTGTATCCAAGTAATTATTTCATGTATGTTATGATGAGTGTTATTTTTAAAGGGAGCAATAAGGCATAAATTGAGTTGTGATTATTTTGTGACTAAAGGAATATTTTAAGAAAGTGTTGAAGTGATATTGTTGTGTTTAACCATTGGAATTGGAAAGAAGGAAATTGTGATTGAGACAGGTTTTTCAAAGGCACTTTGACATCCAACAAAGGTATGGGCATATTCTTCCTAGTGAGTGATTGTTGAAAGTTGTGTATGAAAAGTTGGAGTGAAAAGGATTGTTTGGTTAGCATTGTTGAGAGTGTTTTGATTTATTGCTTCAAGGTTTTCTGGAATAAAAAGAGTGATTGATAAAACCTTGTTTTATAAGCATTGTTGTTGAAGTAAGTAATTGAGTGAAGAACTTGAACTAGGGTTTGGAAAGAACATGAGTATCATTGTTATGTGAGATTGTTTTATAAGCATTGTTGTTGAAGTGAGTAATTGAGTGAAGAACTTGAACTAGGGTTTTGGAAAGAACATGAGTATCATTGTTATGTGAGATTGGTTGATAAGCATTGTTGGAAACATTTGAGTGATTGTTCATGTGATTGGACTAGGGTTTGTGAGCAAGGATTATTTCATTGAGTGATTGGTTGAGTAGAGTTGGTTGAGCCTAGTCAAGTGAATGTGTTGAAGTGATTGTTCAAGTTCTGTGAAACAAATTATTCTATATTCTGAATTGATTTGAGAAAGAGGTTGAGTATTGATGAGTGTGAAACATATTGAGTCTCTAACAATTCTCTATATGTTTCTGTGATAAAAGAGAGATTGGAAGTGATTGAGAGTTTGTGAATGTGAAGCATATTGAGTCTCTAACAATTTCTGTATGTTTCAAAAGAGTGATTGAAGTGTTATTGGTGAATGTGTTAAGCATATTGAGTCTCTAACAATTCTCTATATGTTTCTAAAAGAGTGATTGAAAGTAATTGAGTATTGAGGTGAATGTGAAGCATATTGAGTCTCTAACAATTCTCTTTATGTTTCTATGAGATTGGACAAGTTCTAGTGTGGACTTGTTGAGCAGATTTGAGGTAAGTCTTTGAGAAGACTTGTGGATAGATTTGTGTGAGCTTTTGTGGAAGCTTACAATACAGATTGAGAGCAGATTTGGATAAGTCCTAGTGAGGACTTATTGAGCAGATTTGGATAAGTTCTAGTGAGGACTTGTAGAGTATATTTGGACAAGTTCTAGAGAGGACTTGTGGATATATTAGTGTGAGATTTTGTGGAAGCTTACAAGGCAGATTTGAGATAAGTCTTTGAGAAGACTTGTGAGCAGAGTTGATTGATTGATTTGTTCAAACCTTGAGTTAAGGTTTGGGGTAGATCTAGTAGAGTTGATTTGAGATTGAGTCAAGCTTTGTGTTAAGGCTTGAGGATAGATATTGAGGATAGATTTGTGCTAGACCGAAGGACTATGTTTAGTGTAGATTTGAGGATAGAGTTTGGTGCAGATTTGAGGATAGGTTTGTGCCGACTAGAGATAGATATTGAGAAGATTTGTGCTAGATCGAAGGACTATGTTTAGTGTAGATTTGAGATAGAGCTTTGAAGGTGATAGAGTATAGAGGATGATAGTCTCTAGTGGATAGAGATCCATTAGCTAGGGTAGTGAGGATAGGTGTCTTCAGTGGATAGAGATCCATTAGCCAGAGTAGTGGGGGCAATAGTTCTTCTAGAAGATCACTAGTCAGAGCTTAGGAGAAAGGAGTTCTCCTATGGATAGAGATCCATGAACTTGATTAGGGGATTGGTGTCTCCTTTGGATAGAGATCCATAAACATTGTAATAGGGAAAGGATTCCCAAGAGATTGATTGAGAAAATTTTAGTGAAATATTTTCTCCATGGAGTAGCCCACATTGGGTGAACCACATAAAATTGGTGTCTCTATTATGTGTGGTGATTTGTGCATTGCTTTGATTACTGTTGTTGATATTGCTATCTATACATTGCATAATATTGATTGGAAAGAAAAGTAAAAAGTGATCTTATACTATTCACCCCCCTCTCAGTATAAGCTTGTGTTCTTCAATTGGTATCAGAGTGGGTTCCTTCGAAAGAGTTTAACAACTTGAAGGAAAAGCTTTCAAGAACACAATGGATTCTAAGAATGTGTCTTCAGATAATTCAACACCAATATTTGATGGAAGTGATTATATATATTGGAGTATGAGAATGAAGGTTCACCTGATGGCACTTGGCAATGAAATTTGGGAAGCAGTTGAAAATGGATACATACCACCAGCTGATCCACCTACAGATAAGGAAGGTAAGCTTCTACAACATTACAATTCAAAAGCAATGAATGCACTTTTGAGAGGTTTGCATAGAATAGAATCAATAAAAGTTATGCATTGTAAAGATGCAAAAGGAATTTGGGATAAGTTGCAAAGCATATATGAAGGAGATAAAAGTGTCAAAAAGGCAAAGATACGAAATCTCAAAGGACAATTTGAAGAATTAAGAATGAAGAATGAGGAAGACATTAGTTCTTATCTACTTCGGGTAGATGAGGTTGTTAATGCTATGCAAGGACTTGGACTTAATGTGGATGAATCAGATGTTTGTGATAAGATCTTAAGGTCTCTTCCAACAAGGTTTAGTGAAAATATTTCAGCTATAGAAGAAGCAAAGGATGGTGATTCTTTGACAAGAGATATGTTGCTTGGTATTCTTACAACTTTTGAGTTAAGAACAAAAGAACCTAATCCCTAGAAGGAAGCAACCTTCAAAGCAATTAAGAAGACAAAGGGTAAGAAGTCAGAATCGAGCAATGAGTCATCCAGTGATGAAGAAGCTAATTATGGTAGAAGGAACAAGGATTCAAGAAGATTCAAAGATGCAAAATCTGTTAGATGTTTCAATTGTGGAAAGTATGGTCACTATGCAACTGATTGTCAAGAAGCCAAAAACAACAAAGATGAAGAAAAATAGGATCACAGGAATAGGGAATCAGAAAGATACAGGTATCAAAAGAAAGGTAAGGATGGACAAAGCAGACAAGGAAAGAAGTTCTTTCAAAGACAAAAGAGGAGCTACTATGCAGATAAGGCAAGTAAGTACTCAAGTGATAGTGATGCTAGTTCTTCAAGTAATGATAAAGATGAAGTCCTATTTATGATTGAAGAAAAATAAGAAGTTAAGAAAAGGTCACCAATAATTCTCAAGTGTTTTAGATGTGGTAATTTTGGACATCTTGAAGATAGTTGTACAAGGAATGGTTTCAGTTTTAGTGATGATGAATATGAGGATGCACTTGAAGGACCAGAAGAGAATATTCTAATGGCACTAGAAGAAGAAGAAGATGATCCTATAGTAGATAAGTCAAAAGAAAATGAAGATGTAGACAAAGGCAAACAAATAGAGGAAGAATCAGAAAAAGAAGGATTTGATCTTAAGGCAGAACTTATTTATGCTCTTGACACAGTAAAGAAGGTAAGAAAGCAAAACTCTAAACTTGAATTTCAGTTTCAAGAATATGATGAAGAAAGAAGAAAGCTTATAGAGGATCTAAACAAGTCAATGGCTAAGACAAAGAAGTTCAAGGATAAGTTAGAAGCAAAGGTCTTAGAATGTGAAAGATTAGAACAAGAAGTAGCTCTACTAAGGGAAGATTTAGAAAAATCCAAGGATAAGCTACACAAGTTTGGAAAGAGTTCAAATATTGTGGATAAGATGATCAAGGTACAAAGAAGGTCAACAAACAAAATAGGTCTTGGTTTTGAACAAGCTCAAAAGAAACAAGAAGAAGAGTCAACCTCAAGTTCTTAAGAAGAAGAAACTTCAGAAGAAGACAATGTAAGAGAAAGTGAGACTTCTGAGGATGAGTTGGACAACAGAAAGTTCAACAAGGAAAGGAACAATGCACAAAGAAGAAATAGATGGAACAACAATCAGAATAGGTTAAGAGAGACTAAGAGACCAATGAGGTCAAGACAAGGAAATTTCAATGGAAGATGTTTCTCATGTCACAGGTTTGGGCACATGGCTTCACAGTGTAGGACACATGAAAGACAAGAAAATGGGAATTTCAGAAATAGGCAACTTTTCCATGGGTATTGCTACTCATGTAATCAGTTTGGTCACAAGGCAATGGATTGCAGGGTTCATGATAGAAAAGGATATGGCTTCACTAGGAGAAATCCTAAGATATTTGCACCTCCAAGGAATAATAACATTAAGTGTTATAAGTGCAATAATGATGGACATACAACAAAGTGGTGTAGAGCAGACATTCCAGAACCAAGCATGAACATGAACAAGAATAGGAATATGGATATGAACATGAATAGAAACAGGAACAAGAATAGGAATATGGATATGAACATGAACAGGAACATGAAAAGGAATAGGAACATGAATATGGATATGGACATGAAAAGAATATGGACATGGATAGGAATAGGAACATGGACATGGAGAGGAACATTCAAAGGAATCAGAAGGATCAGACAAGAAGGAAAGAGGACAAAGGTAAAGACCGATGCTTGTTGGGAGTAGAAATACTCCCACCCTAGAATTAACCACCTCAAGAGGAGGTGGGGGAGGGGCTAAGCTAAGAGATTCATTCTTAGCCCCGAGCCCCAAAGGTGACCCTTTGCCATTGATGTCAAAGGGGAGAGATTTGAGTAAGGGGGAGATATTTGGTTTAAGGAGAGAGCATTGAGTCAGGGGAGCAGTTTCCTAGGGGGAGCAGAATAGGAAAAAGGTCAAGTTTTGGTAAAAAGAATTTGGGTTGCCATCAATGACAAAGGGGGAGATTGTTGGACATTTTGAGTGATAAGTTGTCATTGATGTCAAAATTGAGTGGTCCTTGATGTCAAACTTTCAGCACTAGTTAGTGGCAGTTTCAGTTGGCAGTATCAGTTTAGGTTCTCCAATAAATGCAAAAGGATAATTCGGTTTCAGTTTCAAGACCCGGTTCCAGGAAGTCAAATTTGGCCTAGAGTGCAAAAAGAAGCCCAAGTAAATAATATTATAATATTCTTTTATAATATTATACAAAGGAAGTTTAAAATTAATTATAAATTAATTTATTAGTTAATTTACTTAACTTATAAAGTTATTTAAATTAATTATTAATTTTAAATTAATTTAAGCTAAGGTTAAATAACCCTAAGGTGGGTTATTAAAATTAAAATTTGAAATTCAATTTTGAAATACAAAGCACCGACGTGAGGAGAAATTTAAAAATGTGTATATAAGGGGGGACTACCCACCTTACAAAATTTACCATGCCTTCGAAAGTATTTGCGAGCCTTATGATTTGCATTGCATCCAAGGAAGATAAAGTGTGCGAATTTTGTTGAAAATCAAACGATGACGGAGGCATAAGAGGAAGGGACTCTTCCTTCCTTCATGTGGGCATTAGTAGCCCACGCGGTGGGCTCCCAAGCGCTAAGGCGCTTAGGCTTGAGGAGACGGCGGATCGAATCTCGTCGAATCCCCTTTTTGGGGAAGAAAGAGGTATGCTTTAATCTTGGGCGCCAAAAATTTTGGGAATATAGTTTGAGCATTTAGAAATTAATTTTTGCATATTATAATTGGTTTCTAAGGTAGAAAGGGGAGTTATAAGGGATTTGCAAAATTAGATTTTTAATATTATTTGCTCAAGTGGTTGAAAGGATAGTAAGGTGTTTGGTTGATGTTTTATGGTGTTAAAACATTATTTTGAGTTGGAGTTTATAAGGTGTATCCAAGTAATTATTTCATGTATGTTATGATGAGTGTTATTTTTAAAGGGAGCAATAAGGCATAAATTGAGTTGTGATTATTTTGTGACTAAAGGAATATTTTAAGAAAGTGTTGAAGTGATATTGTTGTGTTTAACCATTGGAATTGGAAAGAAGGAAATTGTGATTGAGACAGGTTTTTCAAAGGCACTTTGACATCCAACAAAGGTATGGGCATATTCTTCCTAGTGAGTGATTGTTGAAAGTTGTGTATGAAAAGTTGGAGTGAAAAGGATTGTTTGGTTAGCATTGTTGAGAGTGTTTTGATTTATTGCTTCAAGGTTTTCTCGAAATAAAAAGAGTGATTGATAAAACCTTGTTTTATAAGCATTGTTGTTGAAGTAAGTAATTGAGTGAAGAACTTGAACTAGGGTTTGGAAAGAACATGAGTATCATTGTTATGTGAGATTGTTTTATAAGCATTGTTGTTGAAGTGAGTAATTGAGTGAAGAACTTGAACTAGGGTTTTGGAAAGAACATGAGTATCATTGTTATGTGAGATTGGTTGATAAGCATTGTTGGAAACATTTGAGTGATTGTTCATGTGATTGGACTAGGGTTTGTGAGCAAGGATTATTTCATTGAGTGATTGGTTGAGTAGAGTTGGTTGAGCCTAGTCAAGTGAATGTGTTGAAGTGATTGTTCAAGTTTTGTGAAACAAATTATTCTATATTCTGAATTGATTTGAGAAAGAGGTTGAGTATTGATGAGTGTGAAACATATTGAGTCTCTAACAATTCTCTATATGTTTCTGTGATAAAAGAGAGATTGGAAGTGATTGAGAGTTTGTGAATGTGAAGCATATTGAGTCTCTAACAATTCTCTGTATGTTTCAAAAGAGTGATATTGAAAGTGATTGAGTATTGAGGTGAATGTGAAGCATATTGAGTCTCTAACAATTCTCCATATGTTTCTAAAAGAGTGATTGAAAGTAATTGAGTATTGAGGTGAATGTGAAGCATATTGAGTCTCTAACAATTCTCTTTATGTTTCTATGAGATTGGACAAGTTCTAGTGTGGACTTGTTGAGCAGATTTGAGGTAAGTCTTTGAGAAGACTTGTGGACAGATTTGTGTGAGCTTTTGTGGAAGCTTACAATACATATTGAGAGCAGATTTGGATAAGTCCTAGTGAGGACTTATTGAGCAGATTTGGACAAGTTCTAGTGAGGACTTGTAGAGCATATTTGGACAAGTTCTAGAGAGGACTTGTGGATAGATTAGTGTGAGATTTTGTGGAAGCTTACAAGGCAGATTTGAGACAAGTCTTTGAGAAGACTTGAGAGCAGAGTTGATTGATTGATTTGTTCAAACCTTGAGTTAAGGTTTGGGGCAGATCCAACAGAGTTGATTTGAGATTGAGTCAAGCTTTGTGTTAAGGCTTGAGGATAGATATTGAGGATAGATTTGTGCTAGACCGAAGGACTGTGTTTAGTGTAGATTTGAGGATAGAGTTTGGTGCATATTTGAGGATAGGTTTGTGCCAGACCAGAGACAGAGATTGAGCAGATTTGTGCTAGACCGAAGGACTATGTTTAGTGCAGATTTGAGATAGAGATTTGAAGGTGATAGAGTATAGAGGATGATAGTCTCTAGTGGATAGAGATCCATTAGCCAGGGTAGTGAGGATAGGTGTCTTCAGTGGATAGAGATCCATTAGCCAGAGTAGTGGGGGAAACAGTTCTTCTAGAAGATCACCAGTCAAAGCTTAGGAGAAAGGAGTTCTCCTGTGGATAGAGATCCATGAACTTGATTAGGGGATTGGTGTCTCCTTTGGATAGAGATCCATAAACATTGTAATAGGGAAAGGATTCCCAAGAGATTGATTGAGAAAATTTTAGTGAAATATTTTCTCCGTGGAGTAGCCCACATTGGGTGAACCACGTAAAATTGGTGTCTCTATTGTGTGTGGTGATTTGTGCATTGCTTTGATTATTGTTGTTGATATTGCTATCTATACATTGCATAATATTGATTGGAAAGAAAAGTAAAAAGTGGTCTTATACTGTTCACCCCCCTCTCAGTATAAGCTTGTGTTCTTCAAGAGCCTTGAAGGAAACTTTCTATCCTTTAAATTATGAGTAAGATCTAATTTTAAAATAGTTTTACTTGAGGTAAAGTAACAATATGACTATACATGACTATATTTTTTAGTTCAACAGGTTACGAATTCTACTTGGTATAGCAGATGTGGTTGAAACACTCATCATCAAGTTTAAGAGAAACTTGCAAGAGAACCTATATAGGGAGTTTAAGTACACTCCCCTTGTCACACTAAATGCTTCCTATAATCATGCACAACTGGCCAAAAAGAAATTTACTGGTAAACAGAGGGGTTCACGATCTTCATTGACTTCCAACCCATAGAAACAATTATTCAAGGTAAAAAAACCTTCTTCTTTATCTTCTTCTCCTTCTCCTCTCTCTTCTCCTTTTTCTTCTTCTCAAAAACCATCCTTCCCTCAATAGAATTTTTTTTTATAATTATTAAAATAGGAGTAATCATGAGGATTCGATATGCTTTAGGAAGAAAATAAAATTATTGTAAAACCTCACAATAAGAAATCACCACAAAATAATTCCATTTAGGTTATAGAAGAAGATAGGGAGTATGATGAGATCAAGGGTAAATGCAACAATGTTACCTTGATGTCTCATCATTTGTCTAAAGGTGACCATGATAATTTGTTCATCACAAGAGCTCACCTCACCTACAATTTCTCTATGAATTGTTTAATTAACATCAAGTCATAAAAGGAATTGATTGCGATATCTATTGTTGATGCCTTTGAAACCACATCATCATTTATACTCACTTGTATAGAATGATAATGGTTCCACCTCATACATCACATAGACTTTCATAGTGTCCTTTGCTCTTGGCCCACATTTTGAGGATAAAGTCACATGTGATGTGACTCTGATGGACTACTTATATGGTATACTTCTTGGTAAACCCTATTAGTCCAATAAGAGGGCTCAGTATGATGCTTTTAACAACACATACACCTTGCATCATGATCATAATATATTTCTCATTCATTGCATCAAGAATACCACACGTATGCTCTACTCCACTTAACCACAAAATATTGCTCTCATCTTTAGTAGACCATATTTTTAGGACACAATCACAATAATTGCACCTCCTCATTACACTCCACTGGCACCTTCTCCTTCTCCCCTTGATCCTTTTACTATGATTTCTCCTGGAATTGAGCAACCTCCTTTCTTGTAGCTTCTTTTAGCAAGGTAAGCATATTTTGCATAAGATACAACAACATCAACAATAGGCCCTTGGTCCTCATCAAATTCCCCCTCCTCGGGTTGGAAACTAAGTTGTGATCAAATGTTGTCTTACAAACAAGGCACATTTTGGCATCATGGACATCATCAGTTATCTTGTCAACACTATACCTTATTTATAGTTTCATCCAATACATGATTGTGTGTTCAACATGTTGAATCCTCAATTCACCAAAGTTCTTCCACATTAGGTTTATTTCCTTCTATTGTAAAAAGTATTGGATTCCAATGCTTCTATTGTGGAGAGGTATGATGATCTATTAGCCTAGTTTATAGGTATATTATTGTTTTATTATTATATGTGAATCTTCTACAAGATCATGTTGGATTTTTTTTTGTAGGCTTAGTTTATTTTTTTAATGTAACTTTTAGATTTGATGACTATTAGTTGTGTGTTTGTTTGAAACTCTTTGTTTTTTATCTTCCACATTTTCATCTATTACAATCTAGAAGATAATTTGTTATGTACTTTATGCTATTTAAGAACCCATTCAATAATGCAAGTTTAGTTTTGTTCCCTCCCACATCACCTTCCATTTGGATGGAACATTAAGACAATTGTCTTACTTCGGGACAAGTAATTGTTAGCATATAAACAATTTTCTCATAGGATCTTAAGTTTAAATCCTCACATACATTCAACAATAACAATGACAATAACTCACTAAAAATATTATTGATAAATATATCTACTTAATAAATGCAAATACAATGTATTGCAAAGCTTATTTGATCACACATTACAATATTTTATGTTCAATGTATACACTTTGGATATGATACTCTTTACATTCATAAGAATCTTGACCTTTCTACTTTATCTAACTCTCCATCTCCTCAAACTCATGGGAGATATGACTCTTCATATTTATCATAAGGGAAATGTATATTTTTTACTTTGATAATGATAAACTTCTAATGATTACTAAATGATAAATATTTACTTAACTCCACACATTAAATACTTACATGACACCTAATATTTACAAAACTTTAGACTCAAATATTTACAAAATATTTATAAGGTACTTGCAATATTCTTGCAAGGTACCAAATAATGTAATACTTCTAACACCCCCCATATTACATTATTTAGTATAAGATCCATTGTCTTCATTAGATTTGGTCTTCTTGATCACTTATTGTCATTTTTCATGGTGATTTTGTTTCTTGAACATTTTTGGAACTTTGTATTTGTCTTTATTCAAGTAGCACCTATCTTTGTCTTGATACTAATAGTAGTTATTACATGTGCCTATCACACTTTTTTCTTCATAATTTTGTATTACAAAATTAACATACATTGTTGTTGATTTGGATCCTATCATGCCATTCTTGATACTGGAAACCAAGTCAGCACAATAATATAGATCATAACTTATGTTATTATTGTCCCTGTTGCAATCAATTTTTTTCATCTTAATATCTTTGAGACTAGAATCATCATAAATGCTAGCAATATTTCTTATAGTATGTTTTCCATTTTTACTAGAGACTATTTCCATCAATACAAGTATTATCATATGCATTCATGGCCTTTAAATCATAACTTCCATGTATCATTTTAGATTTCAGAACATATTGTATATTGGTCCTCTAATGAAGACCATATGTGTCCTTCTTTTGTAGTATACTAATAAAAAAAAATTCAATTTTTCTATCATCCTTTCAAGGAAAGTATTATTTGTTGATATGTTATCTTGTTCTCTTGGCATGAGAGTTTTGTGTTCAATTAAATATCTTTTCTGATATTGTTCTTCTGGTAGAAGTTGATCTAAATGTTTTTGTGAAAGTTCTATCACATCTAAAGCAAATATACCATTTTTGTAGGACCCAAGGGCTTCAATCTTGTTTAGTATTTTGATAAGACATTTCTTACCACCATTGATGATTTTGAATTCTATTGTTATTCCTCTATCTAATAATTGTGATACTAAAATTAGGTTATTTTTTATCCCTAGAACATAAAGAACATTCTCTAGTGTGCATTTTGAGAAAGGTAGACTAAGTGTAACATTGCATGTTCCTTGGACTTGGTAGATTTTGTCATCAATAATATTAATTGGTATACTTTGTTTTACTTGAATAGAATCAAACCAATATAGGTTGTCAGTCATATGATTGTTGGCTCTTGAATCAATATACCAAAAATTATCTTCATACCCAATTTTTTGTTTTGTTTGATTTTCTTATGGCGATTCACTATATCTCAAAACATGTTTGTGATAATATTTTCTTTGCTTTTGAAATTCTTTCTTAATGAAGTTTACCTCTTTAAACATATTTGACTTTGTGAAAGGTCTTTTTGATGCATTCATAATTGTTTTCTAATTTTGTCAATTCTTTCTTTATTTGTTTGGTTGATGTCAATAAAGTAGAAGACCTTTTATCTCCCTAATTTATTATAGAAAATGTCTACTTCTTCAATAATTTTCTTTTCCTTAAAATTTTATTTCCTTCTTTAAAGAATATTTTATGATATTTTCAAATTCACTTTAGATAGAATCAATTACGTACCTTACAAAAATAGCCTTCAAATAATTTATCCTTTCCTTTGATCAATCTTCAATATTCTTGTTTGTGCCTCTACTTTAAACTTGTTCTTTCAACAATATAATAAATCAACAATTCTTTTCAATTCACTTTTGAATAATAATTTCCTCTTTCAATATTAATTTTGGAATTCTATTCACTTTAATAATTAATAAAATTCTTTTAATTATTTGTCATATTCATAAATTATTTTTCCTTCAATATAATTAATTTCCTTCAATTGCTTGTAGTAGAAATCATTTTTCCTCCCAACTTTGTTTCAATATAATTTCTTCTTCTCTTCAATAAAATATTCTTTCTTAATTTATTTCAAATAAACTTCCTCCCAATTCCTTTAATTAATTTTATTTCCTTCAATAATTATTCTTCTCACTTTAATAATTCTTCTTCATTTTTTATAATTCTGCTCACATTAATTAATCTCCTTCAAATAATATAACTTCTTCCAATATATTATTTTCAAATTTCCTTGAATAAATTTCTTTATCAATATGCAACTTTTACCAATATTTTCTTTCCTTTCCTTCTAACCTTAATATTTTCAAATACTTCAAATATTTCAACTACTCTCCTTTTAAAAGTTTAATTTCTCCTTATCCTTTCACCAAATTTTTGTATAAATAAATAAACCAGATATTGCATTTGCAATTCACACGATAGTTAATGTTTCATGCTTATTTTATTATTGCTTGTCCTCCTGCACTCAATCCTTTAACACACACTTTTTTCTCCTTGAGTATTGGTGGTTAGTGCTCTCTTTTCCTCAAATGTTAGCATCAATATATGTCTACATTCTGCTAACTTTTGTGCTATGCATTACAACCAATGTTTGTGTCTATGTTATTTTCAACTTGATTAAGTGTTCTACCTCTTTATGTTTGCTAAAGATAAATTCTTCTTTCCAATGATATTGTAACTCCTGTAACTAATGTTCCCTTTTAATGTTACACCTTATATCCATAAATAATTTTTTTTTGAGTGTTATCTATTTTGGAAACTATTTGCACATTCTATGTTCCCAAATCAACTCATTTTGATCTTCTCTTTCTTCTTCATTTGACTTATTCTACTACATCCAATTATTTTTCTGCTGCATTTTATCTCTTGCATTTTATTTTGTGTTTTTTTACCAATATTATCTCCTTCAACATCTCCCTGCTCAACCACTTTGTCAAATGTGGTCTTCTCAAGCATTCTCCTTACAAATTTCTTCACTTTGACTCTCTAGTGTTTTGCTGCTTCTAGCCTACACCATGATCACAACAATGACTCACTTCAATATGTTCTCCTCTTAGTTGTGATTCTTCACAACATGATTTTTTCTTCAACTATCACATCCTCAACTTGTATTTCTTCTTAGTCGTGACATTCCTCAATAGTAGCTCACCTTAATAGTGGCTCTCCTAAATAGTGGATCTAATACCATTGTTAGCATTTAAACAATTTTCTCCTATGATCTTAAATTTAAATCCTCACATACATTTAAGAATAACAATTATAATAACTCATTGAAAATATTATTGGTAAATATATCTACCTAAACAATCCAAATATAATGTATTGCAGAGCTTATTCGATCACACATTACAATGCTTTGTCTTCAATACATACACTCTGGATATGAGACTCTTCACCATCACAAGACTCTTGACCTTTCTATTTTTGCTAACTCTCCATATCCTCAAACTCATAGGAGATAACTCATCATATTTATCATAACAAAGACATATTTTGTGGACTCCTAATAATACCAAAATTCTATTAATTACTAAATGACAAATATTTACTTAACTCCACACATATTAAATACTTACATGACACTTAATATTTACAAAACTTTAGACTCAAATATTTACAAATTATTTACAAGGTATTTACAATAGTCTTGCAAGGCACCAAATAATGTAATACTTCTAACAATAATATCTAAATTTTCAAAGAGCTTTCATCATGGAAAACACTTAGTTTTTAATAAAAGTGTATCATTCTTATTGATTAAAAAGTGTTTATCTCATGAAATAAATGGGATATTCTTTTATCTCATATTTTTTAGTCAACATGATAGTGATACTTTCATCAATTTTAAAGGCATGCAATATGAAATTATTGGAAAAATTGGATTGATCAGGGCTAGAGCCCTATTGATAATATCTTTTATTCCATAGAAATATTATTTGTCTTCTTTGGTTCAAGTAAGAGTGGTATCCTTTTTTAGCATCTTGGTAAGAGATTGAACCAATTATAAATTTTAGTTATGAACTTGGCCACAAATTGAATCTACCCAAGTAATTATCTCATACCTTTGATTGATGAAGGGAAAGGAAGCTCTTGGATTACTTTAATTCAATCAAGATCAATGGAAAGACCCTATTTTGACACCAAATGACCTAAAAAATTTTCTTCCTTCATGAAAATAGACTTCTTACAATTTATGATATTCCACACTTCCTACATATTTTGAAAACTAAATCTATATGTTCAAGGTATTTACTCATTTCTTTCAAAAAAGTAGTCAAATCATCAAGGTACATGAGTATGATCTCATCTATCAAACCTATAAATGCAATATCCATGGCTATTTGAAATATAGCCCTTACATTGGGTAGACTAAAAGGCATTCTTTGATAAGCAAAGATCCCCCACTTTGTGTTGAAAGTCATCTCGTGTTGATCATTGTCTTTGATCCATATATGATTGCATCCAAAGAAACCATCAAGCAATGACACCATTTGGGACTATGCAAATTTCTATAGAATTTGGTAAATTAATATTAGTGGATAATAATCCTTCAAATATGACCTATTCAAGTTTTTGAAATCAACATATAACCAGATATCTCCATTCTATTTTTTTAAAAACTAGGTTTACCATCCATTTAAAATGCTTAATGGAAAATTTGATCAACACTTGCAATAGTTTAAGAACCTTTTTTATCACTACTTCAATTTTTGGATTGATAGGTCTTTTCTTTTGTCAAAATGGTCTAGTCCTAGTTTCTAGCTCAATAGTATGTAATGAAATTCCTATTATAAACTTTTAGGTCTTTGTACATCCACACAATGATGTCTTCTATATTTTCCCTAGAGTTCTTTCTTCAATGATTTCAATGCATTCCTTCCCCATAAGCAAGTTCTTTCCTTCGATGATTTCAATTGGATATTATGAAGATACCTTCATTTTGGTACTTGACTACTTAGAGTTATTATCAACATTGAATAATCTCTCTAGCATGATTAGCCCCTTTGGAAACTAGTTTATCTTTAGTTGGATTACCCTATCCTTAATTTCATCCCTATATATAGATATATTCTTCTACATGTTCTTCTCTGAAAACAAATTCTATAATTTACTCATCATTATTAAACACTTGTCAGTGATCCAAATTATCAAGGACATCAAGTCTAAATACTACCTCAATCTCCTTTGGATTATTACATATGTCTTTGGAAGGGTCAACTTTGGAGACCATGTAAGCTATATTGTCTATTTTTGCATTTAATTCCTCAAGAATTATTTTGAGCTCATGTGTTGGAACTTTCAAATAGATCACAAATTTGTGCTTGTACAATTTCATATATTTTTTTTTGGTGGTACATTTTGAATTGGCCTAGTTTATGACTAACTTTGAGTCACCAAAGATTCTTATATTTTTAACACCCATATTTTTATCCTTTCTCAAGCCTATACATAATATCTTGTATTAAAAAATATTGTTGGTCTAATTGAACAACAACCTACAAGTAGAGTCTAGTTATGTACCTTGAGGATTTATTAACTGAATACTAGCACCATCTCCTTTCCTTGTTTGGGAACCATCAATATGCATCACCCATGTGCCATATGATCCTTGAGTTTATTTTTAGTTAAGAATAAGATAGTAATGGGCTTTTTAGATATAGATAATTTCCCAACTTGGTTTCTTAAAAATTTAATCTTAGGCCATCATCTTCTTGGAGGATTCCTATTATCATATCAAGTTCTAAAATAAGCCCACCTTCAACTAGTTTTTCATCTATAAGCTCACAAAGTTCATTTTGGTTTACCACTTTGTCATCATCAAGCGTATTCTAAAGGAAGAAGAGAGATCAACCACAATAACATCTTGAATAACTATTAGCTCTAAGTGCTTTGCTATTGTCATTAATAGATCTTTCAAGACTCTCATGACATTTACTCTAGTCCCATCCATCTAAATAGGATTTTCGATAGTTTTAGTAAATGATAGTCATATGTCTTCATACATAGGCTTTGACATCACCGTTATAGTTGCCCTTGAATCTACTGTATAGCTCCTCAAAAAGTAATTTTCTATATTTAGAGTAATATGGAACAACAATACCTTTTATGTTCTCTAGTTTAGGAAATGATTATAAACTAAATGACCATGAAAATAAAATAATAGAAGTGCTTAAAAAATAAATGATTGGAAATAAAAAAAACTTATATTAATCAAGTGGAACAAATATTGCATGCCTCTTTGAGGGGTCAACCTCCTTGGAAGAAAAACTCAGATACAATTTAAGAAAAATATAAGATACATTCCACTCCAAACCCATGTCCTTATATAGACTCTTATTTACCCTAACCTTGGTGCTCAAGGGTTGGATCCAAGCTAGTAATTCCTATTTATAATAAAAGTGATGGTTACATCATGATGGGCCCATATACATTAGGCACCCAAGGTGCAAACATACACCAACACTAGATAAGTACATAACAATGATTGTATTAGGATAGGGTCCTAACATAACCTTCCCCTTCAAGAAGCTTCGTACTCAAAGCTTGAGGTGAGGATATTGTTGTTGTAGTTGATGGAGGATGTATGGAACCATTATGATGCAGCCACTACTTTTATTATAAGTAGATGTTAGTAATGATGTAAGTAGAAGAATGATGTAATAATTACTTTATTATAAATGGGAGTTAGTATAACGAAGTAAAATATTACTTTATTATAAAGAAGAGTCTATATAAGATAGAGGTGGAAAGGAATGAACCATCTTGTACATCTCAAAGAGGCATGCAAGTTTTGTTCTTCTTGAGTAATATTAGTTTGCTATATTTTTAATTAGTTATTTCCCTAAGCACTTATGCTATTTCATTATCGCATTTGTATTAATTCTTGCTTTCCTATGGTGGATTATGCTCATTTTTATCTAAAGGTTCCTAACAAGTGGTATCATAGCTCTTTCTAGGAGCATGTTCCAAAATAGTAGCAATGTTTTTTATCCTTCTATCTTTTTCATTCTATAAAAATTCCATTTTCCTCATTTTCCATTAAAAATATTGTGCAAAAAAGTCATAATTTTTCTTCTGTTATTAGTGGATTAGATTAGAAACCCTATGTTGAGGTTTTTTAAATATTATGGAGCTATCAATTTTGGCTAAGCTAGATTTCCCATTAAGCATATAGTGAAGTAAGGGGTGTTTAGACTCCGGTACTTAGACCTTAGACAACACCTATACATGATTATGAACTCCCATGTACCCTTGGGTATATAGGGAACTCCCTACAAATTGGATAATCCTTCATCCATAGGAAGATATAAACTGTTTGAGTTTTAAGGTGAACTAGTAAGCAATTAGCCTTGGGAATTTACTCTTACAGTACACTAAAAAAATGGGTAGTGTAACTGTGGGTATTTTCAAATCACCACCCACATGCACTTTTAGCAAGAAAGTGCAAAAATGAGCAGTATAGAAAAATAAAAAAAGCCGAGCACCATGGATCAGAACATGACAACCCCAAAAAAATGGCTAAGTATAGTACGCATTGGAAATTCTGCACCTGATTGGAACCCATCAGGGTACTAAATGTTTGTTGCAACCATGGTAACAAATTTGGCTAAGTGCTGAAGCCATCAAAATATTTGTACTCGATTGGAGCCCATCAGGGTACCAAATCCCTATCCCATTGTCAAAGGCATCAAAACAACTACACCTTACTGGAGCTCGATATGGTACCAATTATTGATCACAACATCAAAAGTAGACAAGAACAACATAAAAAATATGGTTAAGTTTAGGGGCACCAAAATATTTGTACCCGATCGAAGCTTGTCAGGGTACCAAATCCTCGTTCCACTATCGAAGATTATCATAATGTATATTTGGCTAATTATATAATATGTCGAGACAACTACACCGATGGTACCAATCCATCACAACGCCAGAAGCAGAGAAGAAAAACATGAAGAAAATGGTTAAATCTAGGGGACATCAAAATTTTTTGTACTCGATCAGAGCTTGTTAGGGTACCAAATACTTGTCCCACTATCAAAGATTATTACAATGCATATTTGGCTAACTATCGAAGGCACCAAAAAAACTACACCCAGACGAATTATGGTATGGTACCAATTATCCATTGCACTACAAGAATTTCAAGAATGCTAATTTAGCCAAGTGCTAGAGCCACCAAAATATTTGTACCCGATCGAAGCCCGTTGGGGTACCAAATATTCATCCCACTACTAAAATTTTAAGTCAAAAATTTTAGCTAAGTGTAGAAGAGGCTGGAAGTCTTGTACATGGCCAAAACCTATTAGGGTCATGAATCTCCATCACCCTAAGATGAATCTGCATAAATTTAGTAGTAAAGTTCAATAAGCATCTGGTAGCTATGAACGAGCAAAGGCAAGTTAATATGAGAATCCAATACCAACCTACCTGCATGAGGACTCTCATCATCTCATGACACCTATTGGAAAAGATCTCTTGTCACAAGATCTCAACAATATTATTATTTTTATAGCCATCGTGCAAGTAACATGGTAGCTCAACTAAAAAATGTTAGTATAAAGCAATGAATCAGATGCAAACAACGGGGTCAATATGACTCAAGATGATGCATATCTTGGCCACCTCAATAAGATACAATCGGGCAGTTGGAGCAACCATACCTCCAAGTAGTTCAACAAACTGGTGGACCTTCTAACATGACAACCATCTATTTTTGAGATAATGATGCTTCATCAACCAAAACATTGTAAAAATTCTATAAATACTAAAATGTAGAATAAAAAATGGTCGGTTCTTAGGATTTTACAATTCATATATAAGAATGGAAGGTTTGCATATTAATACAAAGAGATTGTTGTTTGGCCTTTGGTTCAATTCATTTACAGAACATTATGTATGTATTACTACTTATTTATAATTTGAGCATGTTGAATGCTCATAGTGTTTACTCTAATTTATGAACTTATGCTCATGTTCATTCACTTGTTCTCGAATTCGTAGTCTGATAAGCTACATTATATTGAAATTAATTGTTTAGTGAGTGATAGTGAAACCGGTTGGTATGTTAGGAAATTTACTGTTTATTTGTATAATATTCTATTATACATATGTCTTGATGTGACTTAATTAGCACCAATATAAGTTCTAGCTTCAACTCTTTTTTCTTCTTTTAGCACCCTTTTCCCATACTTAGGATTAGTTAGCTAGAATTGCAAAGGAATCGGCCTCCTTCGAATATTGACCATAGAAGCCTCACAGATTCTACGATCACTCAATGTTGGTCAAGATCTATGTGTGCACAACCTTTCCTTAGATAGATTTCTAGACCAATAATTTCTAGCATACCCGGTGGGACCCAATCCCACTATTTTTGTAAGATCAGAGACCTGGTGATTCTCTGCTCATTATAAATCTTCATTTAAATCACCTGGTGATTATATCTAATGATATCCAAAAATATTTGCATATCTACTTTATTATTAAGTTGATTTGCTAAAATCTTCAGATACGTGATCACAAGACTTGCGACTAAAATATCTGAGGAACCAATTGAATTTCTATAATTGTAGTTTGATAGCTTTAGAACACATCCTATCTCCCCCTCTATCTCAACATCCTCTTCAATCCTTACTGAATATTTGACTTGCACAACCAATATTATTACTACCAATATTACTCCTGTGATTACCCCTCTTGTACAAGTTGCTATGGTTGTAAATCAAAATTAGAATACTCAAAATTATCCAACCTGGAATCATACAAGTCCTCTCAATATACCTATCCAAAATATTATTCCTTAGGTAGTTCTAAAGGCATTACCGATATATGATGGCATTGGTAAGACTGCTTATGAGCATTTTCAATACATAGCATCATTGGCCACCTTACACAATATTCAAAAAGAGGATGTCATGTTAAGGTTTTTAGTAATATTATTAAGAGGAAAAATGTTGTACTGGTACATAACCTTTCCAGATTTAACTATAACTTCATGGGATGAACTGGATGGCAAGTTGATTAAAGAGTTCAATGAACAAGCAGATCCATTATCCCTACTAACACAATTTACTGTAATTCAAAGGCACCCACAGGAGGAAATAACTTATTTCAACATTAGATTCAACTGAACATGGAGGAGAGTACCTCAGGGTCTTCACCCAACCAATGAACAAGCAATCTACTACTATCTAAGGGCCTTCCAATAAGATCTAGGTAAGTTTTTTTTTGGTAGATAAGATACTATAGCATTAATACCGGGTTTTACAGGTTGACCCAAAACATTTTACAAAAATCAGCCCAAGGTTGTTGATGAACATATCCTTACTAAGGATCCTATATATGTAAAATCTACATACCGCCAAAGCCATTACATCCGGTAAGGCACATAGCCTGTTATCAAAAATAAACTTCCCATACAACACTTTGGGTATACCCCAAGAAAACACACATGCATCATAATTACAAAAAAAAAACAGACATGGATCCCTTATTTGAGACAATGGAGAAACAAAAAGCTATAGACACACATAGCAGAGTATTGAAAAAAACTCCCACAAGCTCTGTATTGATAGTTACTCTTAATAATTCTTTGGTAATTACTTTCTTATGTATATGACATGCTTTGGTACCACATAATATCTTGGCCAATCAGCCTTGGAGAAGTGAACCTGCTGGTTAGATTTATGGCGGTGGCTATCTGGTGGTCCATGTGGCTTTGGTTCAAAGTCTTATATTGTCGTTTCTTTCCTTCCCTATGATTATCAACCAATCTCAAATTACTAATATGACTAGGATCCATGTTATATGACATGTGACTATCCCATTAGTCTTTGTGGTATTTCCAAGCAAAGATCCACGAAGACTGATAGCTAAGATAATTTTTATTGTGAGTCCAATTCAAAAAAGAGACGGGAATACTCCTAGCCTTTGAACTTACAGTGCCTTGCTTGTTGGTAAATTTGATTATCATTCTTGGCATTATTGTTGAATAAGCTCCTCTACTTCACTCGAGATACCGTGTTCCCATTTGAAAATTTTGTCACCATCGACACCCAAATTGGCCAGCTTATCAGCAATTTTGTTAGCTTCTCGAAAGACATGTTGGGCTTTTCTATCCTGTCTTCCCTGGAAAAGGATCCTAGCCTCTTCAACAATTGCTTTAATCCTCCAAGTAGGTGTTTTCCAATTATTGAGAAGATTTATAACATGCATAGAGTCTCCTTCTACGATAAAATTGCCTTCTAAGTCTTGAGTCATTTGAAGGCCTCTCCACATAGCTCTAGCTTCAGCTTCGTTGTTTGTCCTTGTTCCCAAATATTCGAAAAATGCAAGCATCATATTCCCATTATGATCTCGCATAGTGCCACCAACACCTGCTCTGCCAATATTATCCTTAGCTGCTCCATTAAAATTTAGCTTAAACCAACTCGTAGGAGGTGGAGACCACTTAACATTGGCTTTGGGGTTGACTACCCTAGGCACAGACTCATATAACAAGGTTAAGCTTAAATATTGAGCAATCGTGGTATCCTATAGATGAGGTTTACAACTATCAAAAGGGATAAGGTTCACATTCTCGTTGGAAAAGGATAGGATCCTGGCAATGATAGTTTGATGATCATGGATAGACTCATTAAATACTCTATGGTTCCTTTCTAACCACACCTACCAAAGATAGTGATTGAGACAAATTTTCCACATGTATCTAAGTATTTGGCTTGAAAAGGGGTAAGGCCACTGGACGAACAAATAAAGTATAGTGGCTGGTTTAACCCATGAAATATTGAAGGCCTGAAAAACCCCACTTAGGACAGTCAAGGAAAAATGGTACTCAAGGAAAATGTGATAAATGGTCTTCCAATTAGCCCTGCATAGATAACAACAATTAGTGATACAAATACCTTTACGCATCATATTATCAATGGTTAGAATTCTTCCTTGGATAACAAGCCATGAAAAGACTATAATTTTTGGAATTAATTTTTTTATCCAAACTAAGTCCTTTTGGAGGAAAAAATCCTTGTCATCAAGCAGAAGCTTGTAAGCTGATTTAACAGTGAACTGCCCATTTTTCGTAGGAGCCTGGGTCACTTTATCTTTCTTGGGTCTCATGGGGATAAATTGTTGCCCAAGAATGTTACAAAGATCATTTTATTCCACTTGTAATCCCTGAATTCTTATTTGTTTCCACTTCATTCTACCTCTGTCCTCAACCGTATAATCGAAGACTTTTCTGCCAATGAGTTCTTCTGTGATATATCTGATTCAGGATAAGTTAGGATATTGCGTCATTGGTTCATCCTTAGTCCACCTATCATTCTAGCAATTTATCCTCTCACCATTGCCTAAAACCCATCTTAAAGCTTTTTTGATGATTTCCTTACAATTAAGAATTGCTTTCCAAAAAGCAGAACCTCTGATTGGAACTGAGTCACTTAGAAATTCCATATTTTGAAGATACTTTCGTTTGATGATAGTTGTCCATTCATTTTCTTCACCAGAAATGAGACGCCATTCCTGCTTAGCTAGTAAAGCTAAATTTATATGAGAAATTCTCCTCAGAACTAGGCCCCCATTTTCCCTGGTTTTGCACACTTTGGTCCTTCCTACAAGGTGTATCCTTTTTTTATCCTCTGATCTAGTCCATAAAAATTCTTTTTGGAAATTCTCAATTTTATGGAAAACCTTCACAGGGGATTTGAAAACGAAGAGGAAATAGACTGGAATGCTTTGAAGAGAGGCCTTAAGTGAGGGTCAAATTTCTTGCTTGAGATGGAAGATGACCTTTCCATCCAGTAAGTTTTTATGAATTCTTTCAATAACCCTGTCCCACATTGACTCTCTCGGAGAACCAATGAAAAGAGGGAGACCAAGATACGAAGTGGGGAGGTTTGCTATATCACACCCTAAAATTTTTGCAATCCTTCCTTGCCTCTAAATGGGGGTGTTCAAGAAATATAACTTGCTTTTACTGAAATTAACTTTCTAACCAGCAACGTCCTCGTAGAGTTGCAGGATGTATTTAATTATTTTGGCTTCAACAACTGATGCCTTAGTTAATATAAGGGTATCATCGATGAATTATTGGTGAGAAACATCCCTAGTGAGAGATGTTACCTTGATTCTCGATATTAGCCTTGAACTGCAAGCATTTTTGATGGTTCTGCCTAAAGCTTCTACCACAATGATGAATAACATGGGGCTGATAGGGTCCCCCTACCAAATTCCTCTACGACTTTGAAAGTAACCAGTAGTTGTTCCATTAACTAGAATCAAGAACCATGCTTTAGAAATACATTCTTTGATAAAATTAACCCATTGGTGGTGAAAACCAAACTTAAGGAGGACAACAATCAGAAAGTCCCAATTTAGCCTATCAAATGCTTTGTTCATATCAACCTTGAGGGCAAAAACAAACCTGTTAGTCTTATGAGCAGAGTGTAGAGCTTCATGAACTATGATAACTCCATCCAAGATTGACCTGCCCTGAATAGAGCTTCCCTGGCATGGATCTATGATGCGGGGCAGAATAGCTCTCATTCTATTTGCAATGGCTTTAGTTAGGATCCTGTAAGAAACATTGCACAAACTGATTGGCCTGAAGTCAGCGATAGATTTAGGGGTTTGCTTCTTAGGAATTAGAGAAATAAAATTAGAGTTGATACCTTTTGGGATATGATTGCTTGCTTGGAATTCTCTGACAATAGAAATTACATCCTCACTTACGATTTCCCAAAAATATTGATAGAAACGAGGGGGAAAGCCATCGGGTCCCGGGGCTTTGTCTGGCTCCATGCTAAACAAGGCTTCCTTAATTTTCTCATTAGAAAAGGGAGCTAGAAGCTTAAGGTTTATATCCTCATTTATTATTCTAGGAATGGATTGCAAGAGAATATCTTTGACCTCCTCATTGCACTGTGATTCCTGACCAAGGATAGAATTGAAATAAGTTACTGCCTCCTTTCTGATTTCTGTTAAGTCTTGAGTAATAGAACCATCTACTTTTTAAATTTTTTTTATCTTGTTATTGCTTCTATTTCTAAGCGTGGTGACGTGAAAAAACTTGGAATTTGAATCTCCATATTTCAACCAAAGAGCCCTTGATTTTTGCCTCTAATAGATTTCCTCACAGGCCAAAATGTTATGAAACTCTGCTAGTTTTGTTCGTTCCTCCTGCCTAGTAGTTTCATCAGCATCACCATGTTGGATCCTCTAATAAATTATCTTCAAACTTTCAACAACCTATTTTTTATTTTCAAAGAGGTTCCCAAAGACCTCTTTGTTCCAAGTTTGAAGCTTTTCCTTAACAAACTTTAATTTTCCAACAAGTTTAAAAGTTACACTACCCCTAACAGGTTGCTGCCACCACTGACTTAAGTTATCTCTAAAACTAGAATGTTTGATCCACATAGATTGAAATCTGAAAGGTTTCTTGAAGGACAGAGAGTTAGGGATCTCCAACAAAATGGGATTATGATCAGAGGCAATTTTAGGAAGGGATTGCAGGGTAGAATCACCAAACAAATTTGTAGCCTCCTTTTATAGAAAAAACCTATCAAGCATTTCTTGAATGAGATGACACCCTATCCGTCGATTGCTCCAGGTATAATTTTCTCCTCTAAGTTTTACATCCATCAACATGTTGGAGTTCAAAAATTCATTGAACTCATCCATGCTCCTGATAGGTGGTCCATTTCCACCCATTTTGTCTGAAGGGTAAAGAGGAGTGTTAAAATCCCCATCCAGAATCCAGGGGACATTATGGAAGATTTCACTCAAATTGCCTAAGTACTCCCACAGTAGAGCTCTCCCTTGAATTGAAGTCGGGGTATAAATATTTGAAAGGATCCATGACATGTTGCTATTTATTTCCTTAAATAAAACACTAAGAACCCTATCATATTTTTGAATAATGGTGCCTTCTACTATCCGGGGATCCCACAAAGTCATAAGGCCTCCAGATGCTCCTCTGGTTGATTGGCAAACTATATCCCCTTGATTCCATATTTTTTTTGCTATTTTTGTTACTGAATCTCTTCAGTTTTTGTTTCTTGGAACATGATAATAGTTGGATTCACTTGATTTCTTATTGCACTGACTTCCCTGTGTTTGGGGAGGCCATTAAGGCCTCTCACATTCCATGAGAGGAACTTTATTTAGATTGTTTGAGATTTCTTCCTCTCCCCCTCCCTTGAGGGGGTATTCCTAATTTGTTGTCTTCAGAACCTGAAATAACTTGTTGAAACAAGGTTCTCTGTTTTCCATTGGCAATGTCATTATCAGTTTTAATTTTTTGATGCTCAACATTTGATATTCTCCCTCTTATTTTTTCACTATTTTGATAGAGCATATAAAAGAAATCTAGGGCCAACAGGAGGAGGAGGAATAATTAGAAATAATAGAGGAGAGATTTTGTCTCATTATGCTTTTAATAGTGGATTTCTTCAGCAAGAGGAATGAGTGAACTGAGGTTTAGCGAGTGCGACGGGAGTGAGGGTTTGAATTTTTTGGGCAGGAATCTTAGCCAAGGCAATAGAGGTAGAGCAGGTATGGAAGGGATGGGTGGTAACCTCGAGCATGGATCAAGCGAGTATCTAGAGGAAGGCGGTCAGGTTACGGTAGATTTGGAGGCGGGCATCACACGGGGGCCCGACCCTCCTCAGAAAGACCCCGACAAAAAAGATACGAAGGACAATGTGGGGCCCAAGAAGTGGTTGTCTTTTGCTAAGACTCTTAGAGGAAAAAGAAATGAGGTTCTCTCTCTTCCGCCCCTAGTTCTAGTAAATAATAAAATTTTAGCCCCGACAAGCTCCATGAGCCCTTTTCTTTTAATGGAAGAATTTTCCCTGGTAGGCAAATTTTTGGGAGGTAGGCCGGACATGGAGACTATCAGGGCTTGGGCAATGGGTAAATGGTGATTGGTAGGTAGCTTGGAGTTGGTAGCTCTAACTCAATGGTTATTTATTATCCATTTTAGCAATATGGAGGATGCTAACCACATTTTAACAGGAGGTCCTTCGTTTCTAGGAAAAAGGAGCCTTTTTCTCAGACGATGGGGTGAGGATTTCGACCTTGAAAAGCAAAATATTAACATTTCTCCTATTTGGGTTCGTCTCTCGAGTCTACCTGCCCAGTTCTTCAATGAATATTGGCTACAGGGCATAGCCAGAACTATAGGGGACCTGATATCCATTGACCATGCGACCTTGGCCAGGACAAGGATGACTCATGCATGAATCTACGTAAATGCTAATTTGAATAATGAATTTCTAAGGTTTTTGGAGCTAGAGTATGGAGAATACTATAGAAAATAGTCGATAGAATACGAGAACAGACCGACATTCTGTGCAAAATGTAAAAATCAAGGACATCTATGCAATCAGTGCCCTAACCTGGCAATGAATAGAGAAAAGCAGAAGCAGGGAATGCTAGACAGAGGAAATTTGAGGAGTTTTCCTAGTAGAGATGATTTACGTCATGCAAACTATGTGTACCAAAAAAAGAAAAGAGAGGGTGTAGGGTCCCAGCAAGACAGAGGAAAACAATAGGTTTTTGGCAACCAAAATACTCAGGTAAGTTCCAATCCTCTAATTTCAAATAAATGTTCAATTCTATCCAATATGGAAGGAGGGTTATCAGAAGACATGGAAGCCCATCACCTTTAGGCTAACCTTTCTGACTCTCTCGAATCCCCATCCAAGTCAGGATCCTCAAACCCTAATGCTAAAATTACTGTAAGCCCTGTGGGCATCACAAATCCAAATCCTAATGCACAATCTCTAGAATCCACATCCAATTTAGGATACTTAAACCCCAATGCTGGAAATACTTCAAGCCCAATGGGCATCCCAAAGCCAAACCCTAATGTTGAAGAACTTAGGAAGAAATTTGAGGCATTGGAAAATAAAAAATCTCATCTCCCTAACATCATCACTAGGAGCCAAGTGAATCCTACTAAGGGACCATCCCACAGACCAGGGGAATACAAGAAAAAAGGAGAAGATTTGGATGTAGGGGTGGAGATATGTGAAACTCTTTAGACTGAGGAATATGGCAGCCCGGTTCTGCAACAAATTACCTCCCCTCAGTTTAGTCCTAAACAAACCAGGAGCACTGTGAAGTCTCCTATGGATTTTGGCAGATATGGGTAAGTTTATAAGATAGTTCAATGTGCTAACATTTACTTAAATATTTCAAGAAGCATTAAAAGTAGAAAATAATCTAATTTCTATGAGGAGATTACCTCCAAAAATTATAATGCCTATATACCCAAAATTTCCCTAACAACAAACGTCGACTTCTATTGTACCAAATATTTTCCAGCAACTACTCTACCAATCAATCTCCCATACTAGCCACCTGTATCAACTTCTCAAATGCTTCTTGGTCCTTCTATAGTCCCATTACTTCCACCACCTTCTAATATCCCTACATTACCAACCACTGATACTCATATAGTTGCCTTCCAAGAAATGGTAACAACTATGAAGAACCTCACAAATGAAATCACAACTATGAAGTGAAGAGAAGCTAAAATGAGTTTAAATAAATTCCATCTATCACAAGGGATCAAGCCACCTCCAATATCAAGCCTTTAGAAAAATCTAACACTATATACAACCAAGAAGATAAGCCTTCTTCTTCAAGATTTGAGTCTAGCTATTGGTGCTCAACCTGTAATGACCCGCATGGTGAATATACATGTATGATGCATCAAAATCACATTCAAAAGGTCATAATTGAGGAGGTATATAAGGCTCAAAAGGGCCAGGTAAATATTATGAGAGAAATGGATTACAATTTCATGATGCTTTATATGGAACAAGTGTCAGTCCTTACAAGGTCTAGGAAGAAGCCCTTGCCTATAAATCCTAAAATCATGGATCCTTTTAAAGTACCTTCTAAATCATAGGATAATCCAAAGAAGGATGTGCCTCAGCTTACCTTGGTTCAAAAAATAGCTCATCATTAGTAGAAGGCAACAAAGGAGAATGAAGGAAAAGAATAGGCTAGAGATAAACTAAGATATACCTCCCTGACTAAATGATAGAGGATTTAAGCCACCCAAGATTACAAGAATAAATATGATGAACCTATAAAGGAATTTAAAAAATAGCTTGACTCTTCTAGTTTCAATATTTTAGAAGAATTGAAGAAAACCCCATCAAAAGTTAGCATGTATGATGTACTCCTGATTCTAGGATAGATTGATCTCTTACAGGCCTCACTCAAATCAATAAAGAGTCCAGGGAAGTAATAAATAGATCTAAATTTGGCTCAAGGACACCCTACTTCAATAATAGAAAATAATAGACCATCTCCATTTTAGTTGTCCTTACATATGGAAGGATGGATAGTACACAATTGTATGATTGACTCTGGAGCAACTACTGCTATCTTGACCAAAGAAATTTGTAAAATAATGGGTATGGAATACACAAGAAACAGTATTGGAGTGCTAAATTTAGATGACACACCTATAAAAATAGTATGGGTAATCAAATATGTTTCCATGAAATTGCATAGGATGCCCGAGATCATTATCATTCAAGAAATTGTGGTGGTAGATTTAGAACTCTATTTTGGGATGTGCTTGTCAAGAGAATTTACTACCAAGTTGGACGATTACTTATCACTTGACTAATCTTATATGGAAGTTCCATTAAAAGATAAATGAGTCAAGATATTTTTTGAAAAGCCATATTAATCCCATATAGAAAAGCTGGAAGAAGAGCAATAAGCTGACACGGTCCATATAATGACTCAAGAAACAGATTTTATGGAAAAAGTGTTGGAGGATCTCCAAACAAAAGATCAATTTTCCATGAGATATTTTAGTGTTATTATTAAAATAGGAATAGGCACCTATTCAATCATGAATCCAAAAGAAACAAAAATCACAACTTTGATAGATAAGATTCCCAAACAAGACCAAATTTGGAAATTGTTTTTTGATGGTGCTAGATGCAAGAATGGTGTTGGAGCAGGTATAGTGCTAATATCACCAATCATAACGAAAAATAATTTCTCATACTGGTTGACATGGAGTTGCACAAATAATGCAGTAGAATATGAAGCACTATGTTTGGGGTTGAGGAAAGCTAAAAATATGGAAATCAAGTAACTGCAAATTTTTATCGATTTTAAACTGATAGTCATTCAAGTCATAGAGAAATGCAGCAACAAACAACATTACCTCAAGGATTATAGAAATAGAGTATGATAATTATTAGAGTCCTTTTAAGCCTTAAATATCAAAGCTATCCCTAGAGAACAGAATACTCATGTTGATATACGAGCTTTCATGGGGGTCAATTTATGTCCAGTAACATTATTCACAAGGCTAAGAAAGTAAGGCTTATTTACAGACCCTCTATACCTAACAAGGATATATTTTGGTAATTTTTCAACAACGATGAATAGATAATTGATTTCTTAATTTAGGAGATGAATTGTGTAAGCAATAAACTATCAAAGAAGATGAAGAGAGTGAAATGATTCAGCTAAAAAACAATCATATCCCTAAAGGATTGATAACTTTAGAAAGACTATTTGATAATAGTGATAGACCAACTACTCATAGAATTGAGGTTGATAATAAGAGTTATAAAGGGATGCAAATTGAACTCAGGAAGGATATCAACATTGGTGTATGTTATTCAGAGGAAGAAATCAATCAAACTATGGATTTATGTAAAGAATTTAATGATATCATAGCCTAGACTTATGAGGATCTCAAAGTATACAACAAGGATACCATACAACATACTATTGAGCTTATGCTAGATGCAAGGCCCTTCCAGTAGAAGCAATGACTAGTAAATCCCAAGATAGAGGCTCTGATGAAGCAAGAACTGCTGAAGTTATTAACTGCCAAAATCATATACCCTATCAAGCACTCTACATGGGTTACCAATTTGGTACCAGTCAGGAAGAAAAATGGAGACATCCATCTGTGTATTAATTTTCAAAACTAGAATCAACATCTTTAAAGGATCATTATCCCCTCCCACAAATTGATCAAATCTTACATATTGTAGCCGAAGCCAAAAGGTTTTCTCTTTTGGATGGATTTTCTAGTTTTAATCAGATTTGGGTTAAATATGAGGATCAATATAAGACTGCATTCACCACAAAATGAGGTACATTTGCATATTAGTGTATGCCTTTTGGGTTATCAAATGCAGGTGCTACTTTTCAAAGGGCTATGGACTTAGCATTTGGTGAGTTAGTGAACAAGATAATCCTAATTTATCTGGATGATATGATTGTATTCTCTCATGGTAAAAGTAAACATATTGAGCATCTCAGGATGATATTTAAGAAATATAGAGAATTTAGGGTATCTTTGAATCCCAATAAATCAATCTTCGTAGCACATGAAGGACATGTGGTATCAAAAATAGCATTGACCATTGATCTAGATAGAGTTAAAGCCATTTGGTCTCTCTCTCCCACTGAACAAAAATGGAATCCAATCATTCTTTTGATAGATTAATTTTTTTTTAAGTTCATATCATATTTTACTCAAATAGTAAAATCGATGACTGAGATGTTGAAGCAAGGAGTAGAATTCAAATGGACGGATGCTCGAAAGAAGACCTTCTTAGTGATCAAGGAGGAAATATCTCAAGCTCCCATTCTCATTAATGTGGACTACTCCAAAGACTTTATTCTCTATGCATTTGGAGTAGAGGGGAGCTATGCAATTGTCCTAACTCAAAAAAGGGAACAGGATAATGAAAGACCAATAGCCTTCTTAAGTCAAACATTTCAAGATCATGAAGAAAGATATAATTTCATTGAAAAACAAGTCTATGCTATCATGAAGTCTCTATAGAAATTTGGGAATTTCATTTCTCAAAGCAAGACTCTAGGATATGTAGTACATCCAGATGTTTGAAACTTTGTGATTTAGGGAGAACTTGGTGATAAGAGAGTCAGTTGGGTAACTAAGATCCAAGAGTATGAAATTGAGATTAGATCAAAAAAATTAATAAGAGGTAGATCCCTATGCCAAATTTTAGTAGATTCTGCATGTCAGAATGCCAATATGTCAAATCAAGCTGAATATGATACTAGGCCGAAGATAGAAACAAGGCAACTAGAAAAATAGGTTGAACAGTTGTATCGCTAATTTGCTTTAGGGAGATGTTCGGATGGCTTGAATGCATCCCAAAGATGAAGATTCAGATTATAGGCTACAAAGTACATTATGGTTGAAGATATAATATATAGAAGAAACTTTGACAAGAAACTGTTAATATGCCTACATCCGAAGAAAACCAGATAAGTACTCGAAGAGTTTCACAATAGCTTCTCAGGAGGCCGCTATTCCAAATACACTACTGCAAAAAATATTTTAAAGGTTGGATATTATTGGTTTTCCATTTTTGTAGACACATTCAAATGGGCCAGAGCCTATGAAAAATATCATAAGTTTGTAGGAAAAGGTAAACATCTAGCAATGCCATTACACCCAATAGTTGTGGAAGAGTCATTTCAACAATGGGGTTTGGATTTCATTGGTATGATCAACCTGAATTCATATGTTGGACATAAGTACATTTTAATAGCAAAAAATTATTTCACAAAATGGACTGAGGCAAAATCCATGAAACATGTTGATCAAGATACCGTGATTGAATTTATGGAAAGATTAATCACCAGATTTGGAATATTGGCAACCATTGTTTCAAAATAATGTCAAATATTTCTTGGGAGCTAAAATTATTGATTTTGCAAGGATGTATGCAATATACTAGAATGCTTCATCAAATTATTACCCTAAGGGGAATGGTCTTGCAGAGTCTACCAACAATTATTTTCTAAAAAACATCAAAAGGAGTATTGAAGATAATCCCATAAACTAGCATTCACTGCTGGATCAAGCACTTTGGGTTGATCGAATCACAATCAAGAAGACCTTGAAAAATTCACCTTACACTTTGGTTTATTGTAAAGAAGTTGTGCTACCAATTAACTTGGAGCTTCTGATGTTAAGATTCATGAAGGAAAACTATGTAAGGAAGTTGTGCTACCAATTAACTTGGAGCTTTCGACGTTAATATTCATGAAGGAAAATTGTTTGGATGATCTACATGTATAAAGAAGGATGGAGGATCTTATTCAATTAGAAGAATGCAAACAAGCATATAATAATTTTTATCACCACCAAACAGTTGTAAAATCTTGGTTTGATAAAAATGCTATGATAAAAATATTTGAAGAAGGTGAATTGGTGCTCAAATGGGACATAAATAGAGAAAAACCTGACTCACATGAAAAGTTTTATTTTATGTGTTCTGGATCATACATCATCGAACAAAATAAAGACTTGAATATTTTTTAGTTGCACCACCTCGATGATCGACTACTGCTATTTCTGGTAAATAGTCAACACCTTAAGCATTATGCTCAGGACAAGTGTCATCCCTCTTGTATATATGTAAATATGATGCATGTATACTTCTTGTAAATAGGGATCAAGCTTAAAACATCATGGGTTCATGAAATTATGCAACATCAACCAAATCTATTAGAAGCAGTTATGTCAAAATGCACTTCGAGCAACAAATCGATTGGTTATCAGCTTGAAGTTTAAAGTTATAATATAATTTTACAGGGTGATGGCGCTCCTTCCAAGCCTATGTGTTGGATTTTTGAGAGGGGCAACAACTTCCTAGGTAAATATTTCTTGGCACACACAATCCATTGCATGAAAATTTTAATGTCTCCAAGCCAATGAAACGGTTGTTCGAACATTATAAATTAACCTCCCCTTTTAAAACATTATTCCCTTCACGATAGTTCTGAGTTAAGGTGCAACAAAGAGCCCTAGATATTTGAATAAGAGTTAGTGGTTAGTAACAAAAGCAGAGTTAGAATAATGTCTATAGGAAATAAGAGTACCACTATACAGAAGTTCACAAACAAGCTGACTGATGATCTGGCAAGAATCCATGATCCAGTGCTCACAATTAGATCTAAATTGAAGACATCTTGAATTGACTAAGAGGAAAAAGGGAAGAGATTTTTTGAAACTTATAAGGTTGATGCGGCTTACCACTCAAACCTCAGTAGATTTGTGCCTGAAGTAGTGCACCCATATCCAGAGCTCATCAATGCAGTAGTGAAATTCTATGATCCCATACAACTACCATCTGTAATTCCAAAGTCAAGCCACTATTAAATATCAATAGGGAACTCATAATGGAGGTATTTGTGATAAAATATACCTCAAACACCAAGCTGGAGGAAATCAGGTTGGAACAACAAAGATTATACCTAAAAAATGAACCAGTTCAAGATTGGCTCGTTAAAATAGGAGGAAAATTGCCAGAGGGATTTATGTCCAAGAACAAAAAGCTCATAGAATTCAGTGATGAAGCGCAACATATATTCTCTATGTTGGCAATAATCCTAGGATTGAGAACTGACATAATAGTTGACACTTATCAAATGGGTATGGCAAATGTAGTTATGATTGCATTCACACACGTTACTCTGGATTGGGATAAATTAAAGTCTATGAAGAACAAAAAGTGTGATGTATTCACATACCCATCGTATGTGGCTTGGCTCTTTATTTTATATATAACTTTCATAAATAAGCATAATATTCGACTGCAAAAGATAGATGAGCACGATGTAGTTCATTAGGTAGTAGACTAGACCCATGTCTTGAGGGATAGTAATTCATATATTAAATTCAATAGCCTGTTCTTGGGACCAGCACTAGCAACAATCTATGGGAAATGCCCCCGCATTTCGTATGAATATAAAGATGTTTTAAGAGGAAAAATGCAAGAGCAAAGGGATTGGTACTTTTTGGATCAAGGAACCATTATCATATTGTTTGGTTTCTCCAAATTCCCCTACTTATTACCATTTTATATTACTAATTGGATATTTTGACTGGAATATTGCAGGAAGGTTTATGTAATAGAGCAGAGCCTTGGTCTAAAAGCTAAGAAGGTTGCAGTATTCAAGCTTCCTATCAAGTTTGAACATATCATAATATCCAAAATGGAGCCTAAGTAGTACAAATATCTAGAGACCAAGCTTAATAATTTGAAGCTACCGATAGTACTGCACATGTGGCACTACGAACCAAAAGGTATCTTGACTGAAATATTAAAAGTAAATGTCAAAGCACCTACGTTCAAGCATCTACCATGATCGAAGATTGAAAAGTTCAAGAACATGGTTGAAGATCAAATGGCACCAATTTACTATAGAAAGATGCAAGGAAGATCTTCATGGAGAACATGTTACAAGTATGATCAGATTTTTGATCCAAAAAGGAATGCAAACCAATTGCTTGATCCAGATCTTATCAATACAATCAATGATAGCAAATGCTAGGAGGAATATAAAATTGAAAAATGGTGGGTAATGCATTGTGAATATAATTTGATCAAAAAGGCCAAACCCAAGAAAATTTTTGACACCGAATATATTAGTTGGAAGCAATAGCATGAAATAGAACTCTTTCTAGAAGTCTTAAGGATACAAATAACCGAAGACAAAATATGAGGAAGAAGTAGTCTCTCCTACAGTGGATGATGTCAAATTAGAAGAAGAATCACTGTCTCAAAATCTGCCTATGGTCCATATCATAAGATCAGCTGCACCCAAAATAGAGGAAGCACCTTTAGAAGCACAACCTAAATATTTCTATGAAAGCTCTAAATCAAGTAAGAAGTAGAAGGATCACTCAATTTTGAGGATTTTTGAAACATATAAGACCACTAGGAAACAAATATTGCAAGAAGAAAAAGAAAGGTGGATACGAAAGAGGCAAGAATTTCAACAATAAGCACAAAGGTGCGAGGTAGTGGTTGCGTAGGCAAAATTTAAGCAAGCAAGAATTAGTGAGCTTAGAACAGACTCAGTTGAGACCATGCAGATGGAGGAGCTAGAGTTGGGAGTGCAAGACACAAATATGTCTCCTAAACCTCATTCTCTCCCAAATCCTTCATCTGTTGAAATCCTAGCCTCCCCATTATGTCATTTCTAGTCACCTTTAGAGATGATTCTTGCAATTGTAGAGATTATAAAAGAAGAAAACCCTTCTCCTTTAATTCCACCTCCTACCTCACAAATACAACATATTCAATCAACTACCTCACCATTCCTTGAGTCCATCCCCCTATATCAACAATACACCCTTCATGATTCCCCAACACATCCTTCATTTTCCACTCCTCTTCCCACAACCAAAAAGAGTCAAAGCATGCAAGAAAGTACTCCCCCTATAAAATTTATAATTTCCAACCCTCTTACTCCATTGTCGACCTTCCTGGCTACTCTTGATATCCTAGTTACTACTCAGGAGCAACTATTGATGATTTTATCTACCATTTAGGTAGCAAAATAAAATCAATAGAAATGGAAGGAGGAAGAAGAGAAGTTTGAATAATTGCAAGGAAAGGAAGAAGAAGTTGTCACCATGGGCTATGACACTATAGATTCCATTAGGGAAACTATGATTAAGGTGGTGGTCAAACCAAAAGTGAAAAATCTTGCCTCTAAGATGAGACCAAAATATTGGGAAATAGAATAATATAAAATATATATCCACAATATCGAAGATAGAAACAATCTGGGCCATCCACACAGAGGTGGACACATTTCTTGTATAGTCCAAAAAAATAGACAAAAATTTGGTAGTTGCTGAAAAGAAAATTCAAAACCTGGATGTCAAGCTTACCAAGGAAAGGTTGGATAATAATTCCTTGAATAATGACATCATCAAAGTGAAAGGCATCATTGATAAGGCCCCCTCTAAAAATGAGTTGCATCTAAAATATGAACAAATCAAATATCTAGATGTTGAGCTGCAAAAGTTACAAAAAGAGAAAGAACGACATAATTCAATACTAACTAAGCTGAAGGGCGAATTGGAACAACAAGAGGAATCCTTATCCATATCTATGAATGAGTTGCAGTAGGAGAAGGATAAGCCCCATGTCTCTATGATCTCTAAGGATTGGATCAGACAAGTTAGGGACCACTATTGGAGATAAATATGAGGGGCAATTTTGCTCGCTTTCCCTCCTTTTTATACAAAGCTTTGACAAATTGGTGTTGTTTCTAAAGAGGCCAAAAAGGATATAACAAGAGGATAAAATTCTTTGACATCCAAGTTTTAGGAAGCACAAAAGTTTAGAAAAATGCTAAGATATCCTCAAAAGTTTCCTGCATTGAAAAAAACCAAATAAAAATATAGAGAATTAGAGACTTCTGGCTCATAAAATCTATCGTACAAATGAGCTCATCGATTTGGGATGAGAAATATTTACCACAATAAAAAAAGAAGCTGAGAAAATGAGCAGCATTGCAAGTGATCTCAAGGGCCTAGGTGCACCAAGCTTTTGGGATGATAACATAACTTTTCATAAAATAGAAGAAATCACCCAGTTGTTTGACAAGCAAATCCAAGATGAAAGTGAGATTGACTCACTGTCATAACCACTTGAGGTGGAGAAGGCCTTCTCAATATTTTATAAGATTTCCTAGATCTTGAAAAAAGCAGAACACTTAACTGAGGGATATAGTGACCCCCCTTATGACAATATTGATAGACTAAGAAGGGTTCTGTCTGAGCTCAAAGGTATCCCATATCCCTCTTAAGAAGTTTGGGATAAAATGTGCCACCAACTCCAAGTCATTTTATCATCTCAGGTTTTTTCATAGCATGGGGAATCATCAGATACAACTACATAAAGGGAGCCTCTACAATAAGTAGAGTCACAACAATATCCATCATCGAGGGGGTGATTAGAGAATTTTGAGAATAACACCTTCTTGTATTATATTGTTTTTTCTTGTACAATTACATTATAACATATTTTTAGAAATAATGACTCTAAAGCCCAATGGAATGACTCAAAATAGGATTGAAAGATAGCTATAAAATATGTACTTGGCACAACAAACAAGGGGGCAGCAATAGTAATTACCATTGAGTCAACAATACTGAAGATCAGATGCACATCAAATTGCGTACTACTTGATATCAAATCAATGGTATTTACAGGATTTGCCTATATTATATATAATGATGAAGTGACAATTCACACAAATAAGCTCAAGGTATACATCTATTTTAGGCCACACTTGTATATCATCCTCCAGTATTGACAAATGACAATATGAGGAAAACCAGAGAGAATTGGAAGCTTGCATATGATGTAATCAAGGATTTCTTGCTAGGCCAGGTCAATAAAAGAAGAAAAGATAGGGAGTACAACAAGTGAAAGAATGATGATTTTCTAAGGTACCCAACTTGGGCCTAAAACAATATTCAGTTGCAACCATATTTACTCATAGAGTTCCATTTTTGTGGGTGTGTCTCATGTTTTAGATATTTGCCTTTTATTTTTTGCTTTCCTTTTTTTGCTTTTGTCCATACTTATGCCATTAGATTTAGTTCCATATTCTATCCTTTAGCTCTTAGCTTGGGTTTTCTAGAAATATCCCATTCTCCAGGTATCCCCATGCACATTTTTGATTTCATCATTTCCATTCCACTGTCACCAACCACCTGTAAATTTTAAGATAAAATTTGCTATCCATTTTGTCATCATAGTTTTGTTATCTTTTTTCTCCCTAATTATTTGTTTGGTTAAGCAGAATTCATATTTAGAAGCTTAAATTGTTTGTCTCCTTTATTAGTCATGTTTTTGTCAATCTAATGTGTTTACGATATATAAATAATATTTATGAGTTCTCTTTTCACGAGATGAAAAGTCCCTATGAGTCACCAAGAATGTGGGTATTTTCAAATCACCACCCACATGCATTTTTAGAAATAAAGTACAAAATTGAGTAGTATAGCAAAATAAAAAAATGTCAGGCACTATGGATTAGAACATGATAGCCCCAACAAAATGGCTAAGTATAGGATGCACCAAAAATTTTACACCTAACCGAAACCCATAAGGGTACTAAAAGTCTGTCATAGACCTGGTAACAAATTTGGCTAAGTGCTAAAGCCATCCGAATATTTGTACTCGATCGGAGCCCATCGGGTACCAAATACTTGACCCAATATCAAAGGAACCAGAGCAATTGCACCCAATCGGAGTCCAATATGGTACCAATTATCTATCACAACATCGAAATTAGACAAGAACAACATAAAAAATGGTTAAGTTTGGGGGGCACAAAAATATTTGTACCTGGTCAAAGCCCGTCAAGGTACCAAATTCCCATTCCACTACTGGAGATTATCATAATGTATATTTGGCTAACTATCAAAGGCATCGAAACAATTGCACCCAACCAAAGACCAATATGGTACCAATTGTACATCATAATATCGAAAGTAGATAAGAATAGCATGAAGAAAATGGTTAAGTTTGGGGGGCATCAGAATATTTGTACCTAGATAGATCTTGTTAGGGTACCAAATACTCGTCCCACTACTGAAGATTGTTAGGATGCATATTTGGCTAACTATTGAAGGCACCAAAACAACTACACCCAATCGAAACCTAGAATGGTACCAATTCTCTGTCACACTACAGAAATTTCAAGAATACTAATTTGACCAAGTTTTGGTGCCATCAAAATATTTATACCCGGCTAGAGCCCATCGAGGTACCAAATCTTCATACCACTACTAAAATTTCAAGGTGGAAATTTTGGCTAAGTATAGAAGGTATCGAAAGTCCTGTACATGGTCAAAACCTATCAGGATATCGAATCTCTATCATTCTAAAATGGTTTTGCATAAATTTGGCAGTAAAGTTCAATAAGAATTTGATAAATATGAAACAGAAAAGGTAAGTCAAGATGAGAACCTGACATCAACCTACCTGCACGAGGACTCATCATCTCATGACATGTATTGGAAAAGATCTCCTGTTAGAATATCTCAATAATATTGTTATTCTCAGAGCCATCGTGCAAGTAACAAGGTAGCTCAATCGAAAAAGACTAGTATAAAACAACGAACCAAATGCAAACAACAGGGTCAATATGACTCATGATGATGCAGATATTGGCCACCTCAGCAAGCTACAATTGAGAAATTAGAGCAACCATACCTCTAAATAGTTCAACAAGCTGGTGGACCTTCTGACATGATAGCAATCCATTTTTGAAAAATGATGCTTCATCAACCAAAATATTGTAAAAATTCTATAAATACTAAAATATAGAATAAAAATGGTCGGCTTGGGCTTTTACAATTCACATATAAGAAAGGAATATTTGCATCTTAATACAAAGAGATTGTTGTTTGGCATCTAGTTCAATTCATTTATAGAACATGTATGTATGGATGACTACTTATTTCTAATTTTAGCCTATTGAATGCTCATAGTGTTTACTCTAATTTATAAATTTATGCTTATGTTCATTCACTTGTTCTGGAATTCATAGTCTAATAAGCTACATTGTATTGAAATTAATTGTTCAATGAGTGATAGTGAAATTGCCTGGTCTGTTAGGTAATTTACTATTTATTTACATAATCTTCTATTATGCATGTGTCTTGATGTGGCTTAATTTGCACCAATATAAGTTCTAGCTTCAGCTCCTTTTTCTTCTTTCAGCATCCTTTTTCCATACTTTAGTATTAGTTAGCTAGAATTGCAAAGGAACCAGCCTCCTCCAAAGATTGACCATAGAAGCCTCACAACTTCTACGATCACTCAATGTTGGTCAAGGTCTGTGGGTGCAAAACCTTTCCTTAGATAGATTTCTAGACCAACAGTAAATACAGGTATGGTGGATCTCTCTGTAGTTAGAGCTTTGAGATATTATATTAGACACTAATCATGACCAAATATTGTCTATCAGAAGAGATCCCATGAAACTAGACACACCTTGGCTTAGAATATCTCTATTGAACTTGTTTTTAGTACTTTCTCAACCAAAACCAAAATTAAACTTGAGCTTATTGTAGAGAATATTAGTCTCATCACAACTAACAAGTCTTGAATATCAAGTATGATAAAAGAGAATATATATTTCATAGTATAGTACAACTCATAATACAAGGAATATATCAAAGTAGTTAGTTGTTAGTGATAGGGAATATATTAGTACAAGTAATATATCAAAGCAATCAAATATTAGTTTTTAGGAGTGAGTTATCAGAGCATTCATTTTCAATTGCTAGTCTGATAGTGTAGAAAATATCTAGTCTTTCGTAGTCCCCCCCAAAAGTCTAAAAATAGCCAAACTTTATCATTTTATGGTTAGCCCAAAATTTATATAACAACCATACACTTTTTTAGGGACCCCAATTCATTATTTTGTGGTATAGTCCTTTTTTATCCTCTTTTTGAGATGATCGTTTTGCTATATAACACCTGTACACTTTTTTGAATATCCAAAAGTGTTTAAAAATGGACAAATGTATTAGAGTTTCCTAAGAGATTGAGGGATTAGGTGAACAAGTGAGAATTTTGGAATATCAACAACAATAATTTCATATGATAATATTTAAATTAAACAAACTGGATAGATTAGATGAAATTGAGAGTTGTATGGTAAACTTAGATTCCAAATACTACACATTAGATAGGCTAGTAGGGAGTCAAAAAGGAAATTTCCAAGGGAAGAGTATGAAAAAACTTGCCCAATAATACAAACCATAGAATACTTAAGCTAGACTTTTCCAAATTTGATGGCAAGGACCCAACTAGTTGGTTGTCTAAGGTCGAATACTATTTTTCTCTTCATGATATTTCCTGTAATTAGAGGATCACAATGGCATCCTTAAAACCTGAGCATTAAGCAATTTAATGGTACCAATGGTTGGAGATTATGCATCCAAATATTACTTGGGCTGAATTTAAAACAAAATTACTTATCCAATTTAGACCCACTGAGTATAGGATTTCATTGGAGCCCTTACCAAGTTAAGTGCTAGGTACCTAAGGATGTAAATGGGGGGATATAATATTTTATATGGGTATTGTGGCATGGGACACATAATATTATAATAATATATAGCATAGTGCCATATTATAATATCATGCACTTTGTAACTCATGGGAGGTGAATCACCATATGAGTGATGTAACTCATGGAAGGTGAACCATCACATTCTTCTGTATCTCAAATTGTAAATAAAATCATATGAAATATTCTTTGTAATAGTCATGGATTATGGAGCAAAGATGTTGTTGAGTGATTCCTTCCTTAAGGAGTATTCTTGGTGTTGCCCTACCTCAAGGTCATTATCTATATCTATTTATTGTGTGGATTGTTATTGTGGGGAATTTATTATGGATGCATGTTTGATATTTATGCATATTAGTGAATGAATTATTCTTAACGGAAATAGAGGTTCATAACAACTGGTATCAAAGTAATGATTTTGGCAAAGTGGGGTTGTTTTTGCAAAGCTAGGGCATATTTTTCTAGAAAAATATCTCATTTCATGGAATCCATGTACTTTTTTCAACAACCATTTTTAGAATATTTTTACACCAGTCTATAGTAGATAGTTTTGAGTACTACAAAAGTGACTACTCATTTGTTTGATAAGTATTAATAAATTTATGGCTATTTTTAGTTTGGGTATTAATGGTTGTGCAATATTTTCAAAAGAAAAAAATTCATACCATTTTTTTAGCAATCATTTTCAGAATATTCTTGCACCATTATGTAGGTCCTTTTGAGTACTACAAAAAAAATTGCTCATTTTTTAAATTTTGATAAGTATTGAGAAAGTTATGGTTGTTTGAATTTGAGGTATTTATGATGTTTTTTGGTTGAGAAAATTTTTTTCAAAAGAAAAAAATTCATATCATTTTTAAAAGTTTTTTGCATCATTGTGTAGATCTTCTTGAATACTATAAAAATGGCTAGTCACTTGTTAAATTATAATAAGTATTGAGGGAGTTACAATTGTTTGAAGTTGGGCTTTTAATGTTGTTTTTGGGTTGCGTAAAAAAATTGTGCAAAGGAAAAAAATCATATTTCTCAATTCGAGTCAGCAAATAAATTGTCATTTGTTTTGTTTTAAAAAAATCTGCAGATGTATTGTTTATTAAAATAAATAGATGAGATTTAGGAAATTTTATTTTTGAGCATTTTCATTTATTTAAAACCCTAGCTATTTTGGGAATTTTTTTATTAAGGTCATGGATTTATCAAAATTCACTATAAGGGATGATAATGACACTAGGAAATGGTTGATGAAGTGGAAAAAAATTCTTTAAATTTTTTGAGTTGGAATAGAAATGTAAGCTTTGGGATTTTTTGTAAGGGGAAGCTCTAAAGTGGTATGTGAAATTTAGAGGTGACTATAATTATACATACACATAGCAAGAATTTGAAGTTGCATTTTGAAGCAAATGGAAAATTGAGAAAATGGATGAAAAGATAGCTAGGCTCCTAGAAAGAACAAAAGGAATTAAAAAGAAGGAAAATTTCAAGAAATTGACAAAATAAAAATATAAGCAAAACAATGTTCAAAATATTTGTTTGATTATAAAAAAAATATTTTGCAAGTTCATGGTAGTATTCAAAAGAAAAAATTTATTGGATAAATCATAACTTTCTCCTTTAGAGTTTACAAATGGATTATTAGATGACAAGGTGCTAGGGTTGAAGAGGTGAATATACTAGGGTTTTGTCTATGTCAAGCACAAGCGGTGATAGGAGTTGCATTTTGGGACCTACGGGCCCTAGCAGATAGCTTTTTTGTTGTTTCTGCTCAAGATAGATGAAGGATATGTTGCAAGGGACCCGTGATGGGTTAGGAATCCATCATTCAACAAATATTTAGGCTACGAACTTGATTAAAAATTACTTACAATTTGCTACCCAAGAAAAGAGCAAAAATTACACCTTTCCTCGAGGTCCAAAGAATGGATTAAATAGACCTAGAAACAAGTTTCAAGCTATAGAACAAATAAGAGAAGCCTCCTTAGGAAAATAAAAAATGGTTTAGAACTCAAGCAAGGAACACCCCCAAAATAGATCCACTATGGAAACCCCTATCAAGGGTAAGGATTTCAAGGATTTGGCCCCAAAAATAAATTTTAGGGATGCCCTTCATGGTGGAAAATCCTAGCCTAATGCTAACATTAATCTTAAGGCTTCTCATAGACCTCTAAGAATGCCTAAGATTGATCCCAAAAAAACTAAGTCGAGATGTCTAAGAGTAGCTGATGGAACCCCAATAGTCAAGCTAAAAATGGGTGGAATGGGTGGAACCATTTCTTGGGTTTCCATCTAAGCCTATCTACTTTCAAACTATGAGATGTAAAATACTAGAAAATAAAAGGTGAGTTACAAATATTGGTTTATTCCAATGGTTATTTTCTTGTTACTTTTGCTAATGATGAAGACAGAGAGAAAATATTTTAAGGGGGTCCTTGGTTATTTAGAAGGGTGAGGCTTTCCATGAAGCCTTAGTACACTAAATTTAAACCCAGATAAGAAATACCTTCTACAGGACATGTGTGGGTTAGACTCTTTGACCTTCCAATTGAATTTTAGAATCCAACTATATTTTCTACAATCAAAAAATCCCTTGGAACTTTCATGATGATGGTTGACTATACACACAAATTTGAACACATTATTTATGCTCGAATTTGTATCTTAATGGATTTTGACAAACCCCTTCTAGAAAATTCTCACTAGAATTTGGAGAGGACACTTAGGAGCAGGTGGTGGACTATGAGAACATTCATTTCCATTGTAGAATTTACCATGAATATGGTCATTTGGCTAGTGTTTGTCCAAATAAGATTTTATATAAAAATATAGAGGATAGTAACTCATCAGGTTTCCAAATGTCTAAAAAGAACACTAAAAAAACTAGTGATGAAGGATCAAGTGATGTCAACTAATATGTTTGTAATTATTTCCACAAATGACCTCCTGGGTGAGGAAGAGGACATAATGGAGACAAAAATATTAAAAAAATAATTTAAATATGTAGAGAAGGACTCAGATACAGACCATCAAATCAAAGGTTTTCAAAAAAAAAAAATTAGAGGGAAAATATAGACAAGAAGAACAATATTTTAACTATCGAAATTTCAAATAATTCATAGCCATAGACAAAATTTGTTGAACCTTCCAATAACGCTTTGGTTTTGTATACTCATACTTCAGGGTTAGAAGCTATCCCAGATTCAATTGGGGTAAGACAAGAAATAGGTAAAAAAAAATGAAAATAAACATTAACCAAAAGGTAGGACATAAGACTAATCAACATCATATGGTAAAAGAAAGTGAAAAGCTTGTATAGGAAGGTAACATTAATGCCCTTACCAACATATTTGACCCTAATATTAATGAATGTCATAACTTGGAACATTAGAGGACTCAAAGGGAGTATTTCAAAATAAAATAAAATTAGAAGAATGATTCAGATAAACCAACCACATCTTGTTTTCCTTTAGGACCACATCTTGTTTTCCTTTAGGAGACAAAGATGTCAATAGAGAAAATGGAGTCAATTGCTAGTAAAATCTGGACAATTGGAAAAGTGGCTTCCTGCTCCCATGGGGCTTTTGGCAACATTACTTGCCTCTTAGATGCAAAAGAGATCATTGCTCACCATATGGATGGTAGTTGGGATCTTTTAGTTTTGGTTGCATAAAGTAGACAATCTAAACAAATTATGCTCCGCTTGATTATTTATGTTTCGACTACTTTGGAGGAAAAGTGGAGACAATGGAAGGATATAACTTATGTTATCTCCCATTTCCTTGAATCTTGGGTCTTTATTGGAGGATACTTTAATACCATCCTCTCTCTAGATGAGAATATGGGAGAATAGGAATCTGGATGGGAACACGGACCTCATGAGAGAATATATTGCAAGCCTTCACCTTATGGACATCTAGCTAGATAATGGCCTCATGAATTGGTCTAACAGAAGGTAAGGCTCAGCTTGCATCATGGAGATATTGGATAGGTTAATATTCTTTGATAATTTCTTAATCCATGGACACATTCCTAAGGTGAAAAATCTTAATAATTTTGGTTCGGATCACTAGCTAGTCATGGTTAAAATATGGAAAACCAATACAAGTTTCTAGCCCTTTTGATTTTAGTTAGTGTCGCTCAGAGATAGTTCCTTCAGACCTTGGGTGTAACAATAGTGGCAAGAAGGTAAACCAAGGTAAGGGACTAAGATGTTTCAACAAAAGGTTGCAATACATCAAATCCAAGATCAAGATTTGGTATTGGGAATTTGGATATGTCAGGCAAAAGAAACATGAAGTGATTGCTTAGCTTGAAGATTTGAATGAACAAATCCATTTAGATGGCCTCATGAAGAGTAGAAGTATAGATAAAATTAGACTCACAACTTAGTTATGTTTGTTTTTTATACAATATGTAATGGGATATAGCAATCACAAGATACAGAATAATAAGAAAGAAAGTAAATTTACGAGATGACTAAAATATGCTATAAATAGAAATAACAAAAATAATTACAAAGTAGCTATGGAGGAAATGAACACTCCATGATCTAAGCTACTACTCATGAATGAGCTTTGAGCTTATAGCTCACACACTACTACACTCTACCACACTTCTACTCACTACCACACTCTACACTACTATCTATGGCCCTTTATATAGGAAGATATGTTCCTTGGCCAACACTCTACCTAGCTATACAAGGAACACCTTGTACATATACAACTTGCACATTGACACTTGTGCATTTATTACGATGCATGAAGTAAATAGATAACTTCCCCCTAAAGTAATCTAATGTCCTAAGTATGTACCAATAAAGGTACATCTACATGACCCAAAGGATGTAAAATAATCTATTTCTAACACCCCCTGTATTACAATATTTTGGTATTGAAGACTTTAGTCTTCAATGTGGATCTTCCTTTTGACCTTGAGATTCTGATTCTTCTTCTCTAATTTTTATAACCTATTCAAGCAAGTAGTTAGTGTCTTCAGAACTTGTCATTCTTGCTAAAAGATCTTTGTACTTGGTTCTTTAGTAGTTTCTTTAGTCTTCAGACAGTGCAAAATAGGCTAAAGTTGTAGGTTCTTTTAGTTGACCTTAACAGTATTCCTCCTTCATTGGATTCATCTCCTTCTTCTTCCTTAGCTTTGCCTTTGAATCTGATCTCTGTGTTTTCATAGGTGGTTGTGCTACTACTTGATTCTTGTATGGAAGATTCTCCTTTCTTGTCTTAAATCTATACAGAAGCTTCTGAACAACCACTTAGGGCATCATGATAAGATCTTGAGTTAGTAGAACCTGAAGTTCCAATTCTGCATGAGGATTGAAAAACTTTTCTAGATATGACTCATCAAGTTTTGCCTTCTTTTTGAGTAGTTCTATAAATCTTTTTTGTTCTACATTTTCATTCTTGTAGTGTTTATATGTGAGTAATGCCATGCATAATATGCTCACAAGGTCTAAGGAAAGTGTAATATCACTTTTTCCATTGTCAATTGATTCATTGAGATAGGCTTGAAGATAGCATTCCATAGTGTTAAATTTATTTTCTAAGGCTTCACTATGGATTACTTTAGAATTTAGATCTATCATTCTTTCAGATTTCATGAGTAGATTCATGATCCCAAGTTTTATGGCACTGGCTTTTTCCTTATTGATGTTTGCAGTATTTTGGGAAGTAGACATCCTTATGGCTCCCAATTAGGATATATGATTCCTAATAGAAGTATATAAGCTTGATTTGATAAAAACCTTTGTTAATCCTTAGTTTTTGTAGGCTTCCTTATGTCTCCCTAGTAATGAGAGTATATACTCTTAAGGATTTTTAGGTTTTGTAGAAAGCTTATATTTTGCTAATGGATTTGCAACTTGATAATTTTTTATAAATGTTGATATTACCAAGTTTTGTAGAATGCCTTATTACTCCCTAGTATGTTTTGGATAATATATATAGTGCTTTTGTAAATTGTAGTTTAATATTGATTGATTTTGTAAAGTTTTTGTAAATATCAAAATCAACTTTTATTATCCCTTATTTCTCCTATTGAACTAAGAACTTTTCCTAAGTTTAAAAAGGTTTTAATGTTGGATTTCTTTTGTCTCTTTTGAGAAGTTTTGAGACAATAATATTATAATTTTCCAACCTTTGAAATGCTTTGATAAACCTCTCTTTAATATCCCTTTAGGATTTAATTTAAGTGTATCTAATTTCCAATAAATTAATTTGATGTAGTAACCCTTATAACTCCCTAATTTTGGAAAAATTAGACCACAATAATATTTGCCAATATTTAATATTAATCTCCAAGAGAAACCCTTATTACTCCTAAGTTTAATATTGCAAATATTATATTAGCTTGATAAATTATTCCCTTTGAGGTATGGCTTTCAATATGATTAAATTCCTCTAAGTTTTAAAACTTATAACTCCCAAGAAATGAAAGCACATTATATGGGAATAAACCTTACTTTATATCAAGCAATAATCAGAGCTGATTTTAGATGTGAAAGGCTGCAATATTGATGTTGCTGCTTTGACTATACCTTCCAATGGAGTTGCTTGGAACCTAGCTTGTATTTAATGTTCTAAATATGGTGCCCTTTTTGTCTCTGCCTTTGACCTTGCTTGATCGAAGTATTGAAGGCTCTACCACCTTCTTTACATGCTACAATTTGGCCCTATGCGCGCAGACCCCAAAGTTGAATGCAGAGACATAAATGCTATCTACTGAATGCTGATCATTGACGCCCTTAAAATTGAGGAGAATATTTCTTGAAGTGCCAAGTGGCACGTCCATTTTCTTATTGAGCACTTTAGGAGTAGAAGGTGCTAGAAAAACGCTCATTGAGTAACTTCTTTCTTGAGCCTTTGAGTAACGTATGGAAATTATGTTCTTTAGAAGGGCACTTGGTTTCTTCGTAGACAAGTGTATCTCATACACTCAATGCACCAACCTATAGTTTGTAACTCCTTTCTTGATGAAGATGAGCACTCATGAGAGGAGTGTTAGGGTTTTACCTCAAGTGACACATGTCACTTCTTCCTTGTGCATGGATGTCTTCTCTTTTGCTACTTCAATCAAGGTTATGCGTAAGGCGTCGAACCCGAAATGTACTTGTAAAAATTTGGTGAATCCATTTTGAAACCATGGTGAATCCTGGACAACCTCACATCGAAGGAAATGGTGAATTACCTTATATTTTAATAAAAAAATGTAAAAATTTTGTGAGTTGAATGTTTTCAGTTTTGCCGAGCCGGATGCAAAACACGATCCAGGATCGGACAGGGTGCAAAACACGATCCAGGCTCAGATCGGGTGCAAAACATGATTCGAGCTTAGATCAGGTACAAAACACGATTCGGGCTTGGATCGAGTGCAAAACAAGATCTGGGTTCAAGTCAGGTGTAAAACATGATATGGGCTTAGATCGGGTGAAAAACAAGATTTGGGATCGGGCTAGGTGCAAAACATGATCTAGGCTCGGACCGGGTGCAAAAAAATATTTGAGCCCAAATCAGGTGCAAAACATGACTTGGGCTCGGACTGGGTGCAACACACGATTCGAGATCGGATTGGGTGCAACACATGATCCGAGCTCAGATCGGGTGAAAAACTGATCAAGTAAATGGACCATGTGCAAATAAAGGATAGAGTAATGGTTCGGGTGGAAGAAGGACCCAACAGACGGACCGGGTGGATAACAAACTTCGACCAAGTAAAGCAGATAGATCGGGTGAAACTAATAATGCAAGCGGATCGGATGCAAAAATGTAGATGGATCGGGTGAAGTATTGTAGATGGACCGGGTGCAACAATGCAGATGGATCAGGTGAAGAAATGTAGATGGACTGGATGAATAAATGCAGATGGATCGAGTGCAGAAATGCAGATGGACTAGTTGCAAAAATGTAGACGGACCAGGTGCAATAATGTAGATGGATCGGGTGTAGTAATGCAGATGGACACCACCACATGCATGTCCACTAACATGTTGCCACATGCATGTCCAATAACATGCTGCCACATGTCCACCCCACTCAGTCTCATCTATAAAAAGGCATCAATAGTTATTTTTATAGACTTTTTTCCATTGCACGAGATCAGAGCGAAGCTGCTAACACTTCCCTTCCCCAAGAGACCATTACCCCACACCTTTCCAGAGTGATGGCGACCATGTCAACAACCACATAGAAAATTTCATTCAAAAATCAAAGTTGCATCACATTTTTAGAGTACTTAGCTAGGATAGATGGGATAGACCGTAAATGGGTTCAGAATGTAGGTTTTGGGGGTTTGGCTTCTATGCCCCAATTTAGAATAGATAAATTTGTTCTACATAATATCATCGATGCCTACGATAATGATCTTGGGGTCGTTACTCTATCGACACAGAATCAAAAAATATATTTTATAGTCAAACCCTCTGATATCTAGAGATTGATTGGACTTCCATAGAAGGGTATCACTGTAGTTACACATAAGCTATTTCTCTCAAAGAATGATAAGGCTTTCCTGGTGGAGCATTTCGATATCTCTTCGAAATTGTTGTCAGGTATAATTCTCTTCAGTTGATTATCTTAAATTTCATAATTTAAAATTTGTTGTCACCTAATTATTTTTTTTGCAGCCTCTACGATGAAGTCCAAGAGAGGGTTAACCAATAACTCTGTTTCAAACAATGATTTCAAGGCAATTCTTGAATTTTTCCAAGCAAGACTATTTCTACTTGGAAGATCGAAGATTCCATTCTGGTCATTGGCTTATATTATTCATTGTTTAGAGTACCATGAGAGATTCGACTGGTGTACATATATTTCTGATCGAATCAGATCAGAGCTCTATACTGTTCAAACAAGAGACAAACCTCTCATGGTTGCCTCGGTAAATTACATTTTAGCTCTTTATTATGAAAGTTTTCATAATTTGTAGGATATTGGTTCACCAACTGTATTGCACGCTAAATTACAAAGCATTGCTATGACTATCGAAGAGTTGAAGGTAATTATTCTATTTTTCACCAATAATAATTTTTATATTTTAAGATGTTTTTAGTTTTATTTTTTTGCATCTAAATGCAGAGTAAGGCAACCATCGCATGGGAAAAAAGGATGTTGGTGTTAGAAGTCACATGCCAGAGGATGGTGGTGATTCAGAAGGGACAATGATTGAATTTCAACCATAGAGACCTCATAAACGCTAGAAGCCAACTTCTTCTCCCGCTTCTCATCAACATGTGCAAGCAAATGCCATGGAAGGTGAATCCAGTTATGTCGCACCAATGATGGGTAAGTTTACTATTTCAAGTTTTTCTTGATTCATTACCATTTTTGTTTAGTTGAAATTATATCTATTTTTCATTTTTTTGGTATATTTTTCAGTTTTACGCCAAACCACCACAAACACTCGCACCCAGTTGTCTCCACAGGCTGAAGGGCAGCACGAGATCTGTTCGTTGGGTATGTGAGTTTTTTAATTGTTAATTATAAATTTTATCTCCTTTAATTTTGTTTAATAATATTTTATTATAATATATTTAGGTCCCTCCCCACAATTTCATGAAAGAAGGAAGAAAATGATGCCACCACCACCACCAAGTCCAACACCACCAGGTCCACCACCACACAAGGTCCACCACCACTAGACCAACAACATGACAATCTCAAAAATGACAATAATTAATGCGAGGTCAAGTTGCTAGAAAAAATCTTGATGGATCGAGATCACGGGTGGGACCCACACAATCGAAGACACAGGGACAGGCATCTGGATTTCCATCATTGTCATTTTCAACAACTAGTGTTTCTTTGAAAGATGTTTCGACCTCCGGTTTAGATGTGCTAGAATTTGATCATGATTTTCTTCTTCAGGGGAACATTGAAGGGTTAAAAGTGTCAGAGATGGTAAATTTACAACAAGAACCTAAAGCTGAGATAATTTCATCATCGCCTTCTGACACCTCCGATCCTGATCCTGAGGATGAAGAAGTTACTTTATCTGAAGATAAGTTGGTTTTTGATAGTTGTTATTCACTGATCCAGGATGTTTTTCTTGAAAATGTGAATGAATTGAAGGATTGGGAATTGCGGGCAAAGATCCTTATCAAGGAAATAAATGCCCGCTATAAAAATTATGATAAAAGGGAAGAAATTTTTGCCCCTATCAGAAACCAACCTGAGAAGCTTGTTGGGTTGCTACATCAAGCCCAATCAGGATCGGTGAACCCTTCTGTTTCTTATGATGATAAAATTTTAAAGACTATGTTGAGCAAGTTAGAGAACCTGAATGTTGAAGCCTAGGTGTATTACAACCTATGGGCTTCTGATAAGAAGAAAGTTTTAATTGTTGATGCTACAAGAGATGCTATGGAGGTGAGACTTTAGATGCAATCAAATTTATCATTATATTTTGTAATATAACTCTCGACTAACTAAGGTGTTCTTTAATTTTTATGCAAGCAAATTTCTAGAATTTACAGAAACAAGTTAATTTCTTGGTTGTTAATCTTGAGGCTGCAAAGAAATCAATCTTAAATGTGATAACAATGAAGGAGACCTTACAGACTAAGGTCAGGGATAATAATTATTTAAAAGCAATTATCCTCGAGCACAAAATGGATCCAAATATCTTGCTTAAGAAGAAGCTTAAACAAAACGAACATGTAGTCCTTGAGGATCCAGCCAAAGATGATAGATTGTTGTTGGGGAGCTTACAAAAGGTAGAGGAAGGCCTCATCAGAATGGGAGCACTAAAATGGCTTGAGCAGGTTATTGGTACAAGAGATAAGGGAAAAGAACCTACAACTTTAGAAGCATCTCAAACTAAAGGAGATGCAGATATACATGGAGCATCTCAAACTCAAGGAGATGCAGATATACAAGGAAAGACTGAATCTCAAGGCCTAGGTGATCCATGTGCACAAGGAGCATCTGAATCTACCCCTGCTCACCCTTGAAAAAATTGCTTTGTTGTAAAATATTTCATTGTTGAAAGAAAGTTCTGGATGGTGGTTCAGGATGGTGGTTCTATAAACAATTTTGTACTGTATATTTTCTATGCAATTAATGAAAAAGGCTTTTGTTAATTTGAATTCTATCACTCATTGGTTGTTTCTATTTATATTCATGTGCTATTTTTTAAATTTGTAATGATTCAACTATATTCACAATTACAATCTGAAAAGAAATGAATGATTAAACTATATTCACCATTCAACTCAGTTATCCCATACATTAATATCAGTACACTATATTTTTGAAAAATATGTTGTAAATCGATTATGAAAGAGAATTCTATATTTTAAATCATAAAACATATAATTTGAAAGACAATGTTGTGTGATAAAGAATAAAGTTACAATTCAGATAGATGAAACAATCTTGTGATGACAAATAAACACATTCATATTGAACAAGGTTGTAAAATCTTGTAAAAATTACAATTCAGGTAACTGAAACAAATAAATACTATGATATAAATGCAATTAAAACTATTTCAAAAACAACACTGGGATCCATAAACAAATATTCTCGGCTTGTCTAGAATCCCAAATCAGGTAGCTGAAACAAACATTCTCAGCTTGTCCAGAATCACTATTGTGAAATCTGATATCAAATAAATTCAAATTTATTAATGTTGTGAAATATTGGAAAAATCACAATACTAGAAAAATCACAAATCAGGTAGCTGAAACAAACACTTCTCAACTTGTCCAGAATCACTATTATGCATAGCAGTTATCTGTGTCCCCATAATATGATCATTGAAATCATCATTATCCTCGTTATCATTCGTATTCCCGGTACCCCTTCTACCTACAAGGGAATTCCAATATGCCAATGCCCTATCATAAGGAAATGTGTTCAATTGATACGATGACACATAAATTCTCAAACAATTTTCTAAATTTTTGTCCAGCCTATTGCGGAGTTTAGATTTAATGAAAGATAGTGCACTAAAAACCCTCTCATCTTCCATAGATCCCAATATCATTGTTTGACATAATTCATATAAACAAAAGTATTCACTAATAGTATCTTGCAAGACACTACTTGGATACAATTTTTGCCACAAACGTGCAATGGAACCAGTCTCATGGATGTTACTCAAAAGTGATGTTTTCTCAACCATTGTTCCACCAAAATGCGATGATTATTGTTTTAAAAGATCTTTGTTGAGTATACCTTTGATTTCAACACCATTGACTTCCACACTTTTATTGAAATGCTTAATAAGTATGAACATATATTTAACAAACAACTCATGTGCATAATTGTATTCAGTACAAGGACCCCAAAACATGGGGTTAACCACACCCATTGCCTCAAGCAACTCATCTCTTTGAAACCATTCTCTTATCTCTTTTGTCAATGATTCTACTATTTTAAACAAATTTGTCTTTGTTTTGTGTAAAACAACTTCAAATCTATTGTGTGTTATAGGAACTTGTTCAACATCATCAACAACTATACTTGCCTGCCTTTCAAAATAATACAAAGGTATCATATTTCCATGAATATTAATACAAAGATGATCACTGATGTCAAACTTCAAAAAGCTTTTTGGATTGTTTACGTTTGTCAATGTATTCCAACTATCAAACAAGGGATCTTCAAAATATTTTTTGAACACATATAACCTATCAATAATCACACATATTTGCTTTCTCATCCTTATGAAATCAATGATATAGATGGATCTCTCTTGTGCAAGTTTAATCAACCTATTCATTTCATGTAACATTGGAAGAATACCACATAACGTTAAAAGGGTTTCAAATTCAGTCAAACGGAACAACAAATCTTTTACCTTATCAATAACCCTACGATTTGCGTACATCAACCCCATTAATGATTGATATTCTTTAAAAACTCTGTGTGCAAGTTGATACATTGAAATCCACCTTGTATCCACATCTTTTAACAATTTTTTTCCTTCTGTAACTCCTAGTGCAAACTATTGAAACTCTGCAAACCTTTTTGGACTGCAAGAAAAATAAGAATGTATTTCACGAATAAGGTCTTCTACTCTCGCAACATTTTCAAAAGAGCTCATGATTTTATATGCTAGATTTACTCTATGAGCCATGCAATGAATGGGTATCATATATGGGGCAACTGATATTTGGAGATGAACACAAAGACCATTCTTGTGCCCTTGCATTATAGCAGCACCATCAACTCCGATGCATATTAACTTTGTGGCTATCTCTATATCATTCATTCCTACAATATCCTTTAAACTACTCACAACAACATTATAGATGTTTTCTGCATTTGAACTTTCCACCATCTTATGTAATCCTAGCAAACTAGGTTGCCTTACATGATTTTGAAATGTGTACACATGCATGCAAATCCATGATGTGTTGTCCACAACCGTCACCTCATCAATAGAAAGTGATATGAATCTGGCATGTTTTACTTTCTCCCTCAGGTCCTCCTTCTCAACTAATGATAGATATTTTACCATTTCCCAACCACTTCGATCTGACCAATGGGAACTAGGAAGGTTTTGCACATCGACTATTTCAAACAGGTGCTTATAATCACTAAAATCAGACATGGGTCTACCCTTTTTGAGAATATTATATACAACAACCAACTGCAAACTTTTTGAAGCTAAAGTGGTCTTATGAATTTTTTGAAATTGGGATTTAATCGTTCCACCTTTCCCAACAAGAGATTGTTGTTGCTTTAAGTGATTTTCATATTCTATTGCATATCTGACATGCATACATTCTGATGCATCCTTCCACTTAACTTCTTTTTTAATTTTACCATCACTTCCTCAAACTTTTACATAAACTTTGCCAACATATTTTTCTATTGTATCTTTCTTATTTTGCAGCCTGTGATCCTTACCTAGTTTCCAACTACAAATTTTGCATCTACATTCTTTTTGTTCGAATTGGTTGTCCATGGAAGGGATAGGCTCTATCCATAGAATTTTTTTTGCCCATTCATCTTTAAATGCCCTTCCAATAGCCCAGTTAGATGTCTTTCTCTTTTTAGTATTTTTTCTTGAAGATTCGAAAGAATATTTTAATGTATTTGATTTATCACTTTCATTTTCAACTGGCATGTCCATTTGAGGAATATCTTCAAGTGTTTGTTGGATGTCATTGTTAAGAGAATTTTCATTAGAAGGCATCTCTTGGTGAGGAATATCTTCAAGTGGAGGCATATCAGGGTCAATAGGGTATTCTGCATAGTAGCATACAATAATATTCTTTATCATTTTTGGATTTAACAAAAAAAACTTACAAACAAGAATATGATTCATATCATCATGAAATATGGATAGAGGCACATACTGTGAGTTAACTATTTGAGAAAGAAAGCATTATTTAAAATAATCATTGAATATACAACTAACTGTTCAAAAGTCAAAAATCATTTGTACCTTTAATTTGCTCCGATGTCGATGGCTCATTGGATTTCGATATATTGCTAAAATAATTCAGGATACTCTTTTCAGTAGGATATTTGGCCCCCTTCTTTGCATTGCCAGTAGGTGACATTTTACTTGTAAAGAAAATATTTTTCAATTTAGAAAAGTAATAAAATGAAGAGATTTTAATTTTGTGAGGGCTCAAGATAATGTAGTAATTAGAATAAACAGATGGTGGTTTGGTAGAAAATACATACCTATTTCTAGACATGATTTATTGTGTTCTTTTTGCCACTACACTGGAGATAGCACTTGTAACTAAGAAGAGCATAAAACTAATCAATATACAAATTCAAATCAATGTAAGAAAAAAACTTGTGTATGCGAAATAGAGCATCACAATGTCCTTAGAGAACCAAAGCAATTACCTACTCATAATCTTGTAACAGAAAAGCATATCTCAATAGAAATAGAGAATCAAAGAGTGTTAATAGAAAGAGAGAAAATAGGGGAAAACATGGAGAATAAGATGAAATAGAGAATAACATGGGAAATAGAGCATTGACTTATTTTTAATAAATGATTAAAAAACAATAAAATAAAAATTGCAATGAGATGATAGAAAAACATATCTTATTTCTACAACTGCTTCAACTCATATTCTCTAAAAAAGTAAAAAAATATAGGATCACAGATTCACAATGTTTTAAGAAATAGAGTACCTAGTGCAGAAAAAGGTTTGAAGGTAGATGCGGTTGGAAAAAATATCAATAGTCAACCTGGTTTAAGAATAGTGTCGGTTGCAGTCCTGTGTCAGGTCATTCGTAGTTTGTGTAAATGTCGGTCTGTGTACAGGTTAGTACCAAATGGTGGTCTAAGTATAGAACAAAGCTCGGATGTCGATCCGATTACAAAACAGAGATCGGATGTCGGTTTGGGTATAGAATAGAGATCGAATGTCGATCCAAGTACAAAATAAAGATAGGATGTCGATCTAGAATCAAAACTTTGTCGAGCCATCTGAATACTGGATCGACTACAAATTAGTTTTTGTGTGGTGATTCAGGTATAAAACAAAGATTGGATGTCGATCCAGGTGAATATCTATGCAATCGGTCTTTATGTCGGTCCGTGTGCAGAACTATGTCAGGCGGATAAATTTTGGCCTGGGTGCATAACAAAATCTGGATGTCGATCTAGGTAAAGAAATGTGTCTATCTATCATTTTGGGTGCAGATATGGCTTTCGTTTCGGTCCGAGTGGAGTTTTGACCCGGATCGACAGGTTTCTGGACCCGACTGAACTTTGGTGGAATTTTGCAATAGATCGAATGTACTCTTCGGTTCGGTTAAGTGAAAAAGTATCACTGGCGTGTTAGTTATTTATAGTGTTATAGTTGGCGAGTTGGGCGGGATAAATTAAAAATTTTAGAAATTTAAGGTAAAAATGGTCCACAATTTAGGCGGGAGTGTTGGCGAGTTTAAAAAAAATGTAATACTATTATCAACGAATGGCGAACCGACACCTAAAAAAAAATCCCAAAAATTTTGGGTGAAAGGACCGACGTCTAGGGTCCCCCAAACTCGCCAATTTGAATTTTTGAAAATGCAAATATTCACCCTATTGGTGAATATTCACCGCTGTGCATAACCCCGGCTTCAATGGATCCTTTGGAGGTCTTTTAACCCTATAAATCTTCAACTCCCTTTTCATTCATTTGCAGTGTTTTTCGACTGGGATGTGGAGCAATGATTTGGAGGCTTGAGCAACAATTTTGAGCAATGCAGATGTGGAGTTTGAATCACTCTGATGGTGATTTAATATTCTTCTTTTCTCTCTTATTATACGTTCTCCTTTTTGTAGACAATGTTGCTCTCAAATGTTTCTTCCTTTGCTTTACTCCTTATCTTTTGCAAGTTTGGCCATCCAAGATGTGAGAAGAATGAGCCCTAAGCTTTTGCTATGCTTGGATAGATGCTAGCATCCAGCCGCCTTTGTCTAGTTTTTCTAGAAAATATTGTGCCTTTGAGGCACCTTCAAATTTGTCTTCTTTCCCTATAAAAACTAGATTATGATAGTGCAATTAAATGTAATGTATTTATATATAAAAAAATCCTTTATTGCACCTTCTTTTGCACTCCTTTGAGGTCTGAAAGTATGTTTTTGTGGCAGAATTTTGAATGCAATATAGGGTTTTTGAGGTTGTATCTTTGGTTAGACACCTTCCCCTTTTTTCTTGGATATTTTACAAATGAATCCAAGCTTGTAACCACTTGATAGAAGCTCCTTTTTCTGCACTATTTCTTTGTAACAAAAACCTTATTGTGCTTTGAATTTGAGACTCACCAAGTCTCGATTTGAGGCTTCCTTTACTGATATTCGGTGGCTACTTTCTTCTCCAATGCTTGGAGGATTGAGCTGATTTGGTGGTTTCTCTTGGCCACTTAATGTTGCAGATATTTGTGCACTAACAGTTTCTTTAGACTGATAAATTTTGATTTTGTGCCCTTCTCACGAACACAAACCATAATATTTTTTAGAGCAATAGATTGGTGCAAATGAATCTAATAATATTTTACTTTGAATGCACTCATAATTTCACCTTATTACTCCAATAAACTCTTAAAATAATGCACTTAATCAATTTACTACAACTTTATCAAGAATAATCTGAAATGAATCTTCAAGAATTATTCTGTAATTTCCCTATAAGCAAGATAGTAGGAGATAGTCTTATTTTGCTTTCCAAATTAGATGATAGGTAGTTGATAGATAGTTGTAATTATGAAATCTAATCAACTCCTAATATGCAAATGAACCTTAAAAAGAACCTTTATTTTTGTACTTTTGAAGACTGTAATTCTAATCTCCTTTTTGCAACTTTAATCCAAATTAGGGTGCTTTAAAAAATCTAATAAGTAATCCAATTAATGAATCTACTTGCACCAATAGTTGCTTATCTTTTTTATGAAAGCTTTTGTAGCTATTTTTTCACTTCTATAGAGGATGTAGATCTTGGTGTCTAATATCACCAAGTTTTTGCCTTGAGTAAGATCTTGCAGCTCTTTGTAGGCTATTATGAACAACTCCTTCACCAAAAAATGATCTTGAACTTTTCTTTCACGAGCCTAAGATGTAATGATTTGTTCTCCTCTTGTGGTATCCTCCTCCTATTATAGATTTGGAAAATTTTATGTCTCTAAAGCGGCGCCCTCTTGTTGTGAGAGGTAATCTTAAAATATCTTGGATTTGGTGAGCTTCTTCTATCTTCAAGTCTTCTTGTCAAATTCTAACTTCAAGCAAGATATTCTTCTCAAGATTTTGAATGTCTTGAAGTCTTCAATGGAATATTATTTTGCTCGTATTTGGAACTCCTTACCAAATTCTCCTTCTCTTGGGCTTGTTTTCAGATGGTGACAATTTTACCAAGTCCTTCATTCTCAAGGTCTTCTCCTTGGTAGTGGATTTCTCCAGTGAGTTCTCCTTTGATGATTTTTTTAGTAAGGCTCTCCTAGCCTTTTACTAGATGCTCATCAAGATCTCACCAAGGCCTTTGATCTTGCAGCTTCTTCTAGTATTTCTTAAGACCTTATCTTCAACCTTATGCTTCTAGAAGTGTTGGTGGTGAGACCTTCTCCTGGATCTCTGATTCTACTACTATTGGATTTGAGTAGGATTCTCCTAGTCCTTCTTCTGCTTCCAAGTCTAGAATTTCTTCAATGAGATATCCTCCTGATCTCTTTTGCTTCAGGTGATGGATTGATTCTGAAGAAGATACTCTTCCTAACTTTCTTGTAGGAATCTTTTCCAATTCACTAAATATCATTTTCTTGCAACAAAGTATTAGTACTAAAATCTACTTCTGAATTAGATACTCACTTTTGGATTCTTCTTTAGGAACAAACGATTTTGTGGCCTTTTTTTTAGTATCAAGGCTTTTGTGGTATTTTCTTCAATATCAAGGCTTATGTGGCCTTTTCTTCAATATCAAGGCTTCTATGACCTTTTCTTATGGATCAAGGTTTTTATGGCCTTTTCTTATGGATCAAGGCTTCTATGGCATTTTCTTCTTTTTGTGAAGTTCTCAATCTAGCAATGGAGATCTCCTGTCTCTTGAATTTTTTTTTTGTAGTATTCTTATCTTGCAACAACAAATATCTACACTATGAATGCACTCTGAACTTCGGGAAATGAAGTTAAAATCTCCTATATTTCTATTGTAGGAGGTTTCCCAATCATCTGAGAATTAATTCCCTACAATAAAATAAACTTCGAGTAATTTTTTCTAGATCTCTTAGATGAGATTCACTAGTTGATTCATCAAACTAGTGGATCAAATGTTAAGTCCTAGTCTTCATGAGTTATCCTGCAACTCTGTGGAAAGACTCTAGACATATGCAATCTCAGTATTTTTTAAATTGATATTTCTTTCAATTCTCACTTGTGGCTCTCCCAAGTTCTACCACCTAGACTCTTTAGAGAGTTTTTGACAGTGACTGGTCCAACGGTACATCAGGTTGATAAAAAACTCAGGGTCAATGATAATGGTGGTTTTCTTATTGATCTATTGTAGCTTGATATACCATAGCTCTGATACCACTGTTAGCTTTTGATACAACATGTAATGAGATATAGCAATCACAAGATGCAAAATAATAATAAAGAAAGTAGATCTACAAGATGATTGAAATATGCTATAAATAAAAATGATGAAAAATGATTACAAAGTAGCTATGGAGGAAATGAACACTCCATGATCTAAGCTATTGCTCACAAATGAGCTCTAAGATTATAGCTCACACACTACTACAGTCTACCACACTGCTACTCACTACCACATTCTACACTACTATTTATGGCCCTTTATATAGGAAGATAGGTTCCTTGGCCAACACTCTACCTAGCTGTACAAGGGACACCTTGCACATATATAGCTTGCACATTGACACTTGTGCATTTATTACATTGCATGAAGTAACTAGATAACTTCCCCCTAAAGTAATCTAATGTCCTAAGTATGTACCAAGAAATGTACATTTACATTATCCAAATGATGTAATATAATCTATTTCTAACAAGTTGGAAGAATGGGAAAAAAAGAAGAGCTCTTATGGAAGCAAAAATCTAGGATCCAATGGCTTAAATAAGGAGAACTAAACATGGGATTTTTCCACAAATTTCTTCTATATTTTAGATCACACAACTCTATTTATTCTTTGAAATCAACTTCTAAACTTTGTCCACACTTGGTATGGCATGAAGTCTATCATTGTCAACTAATTTTTTAAATTGTTCACTACTACATCTCTTGACTTGAATTATCAATAGAATGTCCTTCAAACGATCCCTACTTAGATACTCACTTTTGGATTCTTCTTTAGGAATAAAGGATTTTGTGGCCTTTTTTTTTAGTATCAAGGCTTTTGTGGTATTTTCTTCAGTATCAAGGCTTCTGTGGCCTTTTCTTCAATATCAAGACTTCTATGACCTTTTCATATGGATCAAGGTTTTTATGGCATTTTCTTATGGATCAAGGCTTCTATGGCCTTTTCTTCTTTTTGTGAAGTTTTCAATCTAGCAATGGAGATCTCCTATCTCTTGATTTCACTATGATTCTTTTCTAGATTTCTCTTTTGTAGTATTCTTATCTTGAAACAACTAAGATCTACACTATGAAGGCACTCTGAACTTCAGGAAATGAAGTTAAAATCTCCTATATTTCTATTGTAGGAGGTGTCCCAATCATCTGAGAATTAATTTTCTACAATAAAAGAAACTTCGAGTATTTTTTTCTAGATCTCTTAGATGAGCTTCACTAGTTGATTCATCAAACTAGTGGATCAAATGTTGAGTCCTAGTATTCATGAGTTTTCCTACAACTCTGTGGAAATATTCTAGCCATATGCAATCTCAGTATTTTTTAAATTGATATTTCTTTCAATTCTCACTTGTGGCTCTCCCAAATTCTACCACCTAGACTCTTCAGAGAGTTTTTGACAGTGACTGGTCCAACGGTACATCAGGTTGATAAAAAACTCAGGGTCAATGATAATGGTGGTTTTCTTATTGATCTATTTTAGCTTGATATACCATAGCTCTGATACCACTATTAGCTTTTGATACAACATGTAATGAGATATAGCAATCACAAGCTGCAGAATAATAATAAAGAAAGTAGATCTACAAGATGATTGGAATATTCTATAAATAGAAATGATGAAAAATTATTACAAAGTAGCTATGGAGGAAATGAACACTCCATGATCTAAGCTATTGCTAACAAATGAGCTCTAAGCTTATAGCTCACACACTACTACACTCTACCACACTGCTACTCACTACCACATTCTACACTACTATCTATGGCCCTTTATATAGGAAGATAGGTTCCTTGGCCATCACTCTACCTAGATGTACAAGGGACACCTTGCACATATATAGCTTGCACATTGACACTTGTGCATTTATTACATTGCATGAAGTAACTAGATAACTTCCCCCTAAAGTAATATAATGTCCTAAGTATGTACCAAGAAATGTACATTTACATGATCCAAATGATGTAATATAATCTATTTCTAACAAGTTGGAAGAATGGGAAAAAAGAAGAGGTCTTATGGAAGCAAAAATCTAGGATCCAATGGCTCAAATAAGGAGAACGAGACATGGGATTTTTCCACAAATTTCTTCTATATTTTAGATCGCACAACTCTATTTATTCTTTGAAATCAACTTCTAAACTTTGTCCACACTTGGTATGGCATGAAGTCTATCATTGTCAACTAATTTTCTAAATTGTTCACTACTGCATCTCTTGACTTGACTTATCAATAGAATGTCCTTCAAACGATCCCTACTCTTATCACTTTTGAGGAGAACTCAGTTTTGACTACTCTAGTTACTGTCAATGAGCTTTAGTAAGTGGTTTTGAAAATTCAAAAAGGGAAGGCTTTGGGTCTTGATGGTTTTCCAATTGAATTTTACCAAGACTTCTAGGATATTCTTCATCTTGATTTATTAGAGGTGGTGGAAGAAGCCTAGAAGGCCAAATAAATTTTAAAGGTGATCAATAAAACTTATATAGCTCTATGTTGGAATATATTACATTATTTGGTACATGCCAATGTACCACCATGGGTACATCTATATGAAGAACATGTGCTTATACTGAGATGGGGGGTGAACAATATCAGATAAAACTTTTTGCTTTTTAATCCAAATGATAACATCAGCAATATTAAAGCAGTAAACATCACACAAAGCATCACACACATGAGAGACATGATTTAACGTGGTTCACCCAATGTGGGCTACTCCACGGAGAAAATATTCCTTATAATTTTTTCTCAAATAAATTCTCTTGGGAATCCTTTCTCTACAATTTTTATGGACCTCTATACAAAGGAGATACCAATCCCCTAATAAATTTCATGGATCTCTATCCATAGGAGAACTCTTTCTCCTTATCTCTGACTGGTGATCTTCTAGAAGAATTATTTCTCCCACTGCTATGGCTAATGGATCTCTATCCACTGGAGACTGTCATCTTCTATACTATATCACCTTCAAAGCTCTGTCTCAAATATACACTAAACATAGTCCTTCGATCTAGCACAAATTTGCTCAATCTCTATCTTTGGTCTGGCACAAATTTTTCCTCAAATTTGCACCAAACTCTATCCTCAAATCTGTCGTTAATCTCTGTCCTCAAATATATCCTCAATATCTATCCTCAAATCTGTCCTCAAATCTCTATCCTCAAATCTATATTGTAATCTTTCACAAAAGCTCACACAAATCTATCCACAAGTCTTCTCTAAGACTTACCTCAAATCTGATCAACAAGTCCACAATAGAACCTTTTTGCAATCCATGGGGATTGAACTTGCACCAAACTCTCCACAGTGCCTTGGCCATGGCTTCCACGTCGTGTGATCCATGTGCTCCACTTGGAGCCTAAAAGCACAATATGCACTTTGAATTCCTCTCAAACCTTAAAAAACCTTGGCTCTTCCTTTGACGCGGTGGTAATAAAATTTCGCTAGAGGCACTTAATTCGAATTTTGCATGAGCTCTTTGTATAATGCGGATGCTGTTATTTTGGATGCCAATCTTTGGAATGGCTAAGGTATTAATACCTAATGCCTTCTTTGTCATGCATGTCGGTGGAGGAAAATGTGTTGGGGAGTCGGCACTAACATTTGCCTTTGAATTATTTTAAATTATAATTATTTAAATTCCAAAGAATTTAAATATTATAATTTTAATATTTTAAATCTTCTTTGGGCTTTATTAAAAATTAAAGCCTCCTTAGGTTTTAGAAAACCTTTTTAATTTTCCCACCTAAGGTTTTAATAAAAACCTTTTATTTTGCCCAACCATGGTTTTAATAAAAACCTTTTATTTTTCCCAACCATGGTTTTAATAAAAACCTTTTACATAATATTTAAAAATAAATATTATGAAGCTCTTTTGCCATCAACCTTTTGCATTGCTCCTTTTGACCTTTTGACATCAATGATAGTTCATTCCTTGACATCAATGACAACTTCATTAACTCAAAATGTCCAACAATCTCCCCCTTTGTCATTGATGGCAACCCAAATTATTTTTACCAAAACTTGACCTTTTTCTTGTTTTTCTCCCCTTGGGAAATTGCTCCCCCTGACTCAATGATTTCTACTTAAACCAAATCTCTCTCCCTTACTCAAATATCTCCCCCTTTGACATCAATGTCAAAGGGTCGCCTTTGGGGCTTGGGGTAGAAGAATGATTCTCTTAGCTTAGCCCCTCCCCCACCTCCTCTTGAGGTGGTTAATTCTGGGGTGGGAGTATTACTCCAAGTTTTCTTCGAAGATACTCAAAGGTCTCCTTTGAAAGTGGCTTAGTGAAAATATCTACTCTTTGTTCCTTTGTAGTAACATATTCCAACCTGATATGTTTGTCTATCACATGTTCTCTTAGAAAATGATACTTAATCAGAATGTGCTTTGTCCTGGACTACATCACTGGATTTTTTGAGATACTTATAGCACTTGTATTATCACATAATATGGGAATAGGATGATCGTGTTTTATCTTGAAGTCTTCTAGAGTTCGCTTCATCTATAATACTTGTGTACAACTGGCTACCGCTGCAATATATTTTGCTTCTATTGTAGATAAGGATATTGAAACCTGCTTCTTACTTAGCCAAGAGACTAAACAGTCTCCAAGAAAGAATGCTCATCCACTTGTACTTTTATTTGTCATCAATGTTGCTAGCCCAATCTGCATCTATATTGTTGTGAGTGTGAAACTGTCACTTTTGGGATACCAAAGCCCAAAAGCCATAGTCCCTTTTAGATACCTGATAATTCTCTTTACTACTGCCACATGTGTTTCTTTAGGTGCTACCTGAAACCTTACCACTAATCCCATTGATTGTACTATGTCTGGTCTTGTAGTTGTAACATACAACAAGCTACCAATCATAGATTTGTATAATCTCTTATCTGCCTCTAGAGATTCATCATCCTTACTTAACTTACATCCTATGACCATGGGAGTACTTACCAGTTTGCAATCCTCTAACCTAAATTTCTTTAGCATCTCTTTTATATACTTGGTTTGTGAGAGAAATACTCCTTTCTCTGATTGTGAAATCTGAAGTCCAAGAAACAATGACAACTCACCAAGCATAGACATATCAAATTCATTTTGCATGTTCTTAGAAAATTCTTTACACATCTTATCATTTTTTCCTTCAAAAATGATGTCATCAACATAAACAACCACAATTAGTAGATCATTCCCTTCATTTTTTATGTATAAATTGTTGTCTGCTATTTCTTTTATGAATCCTTGTTCTTGAAGATACTTATCCAATCTTGAGTACCATGCTCTCAAAGCTTACTTTAGACCATACAATACCTTTTTCAATCTTCATACATGATTTGTTTTACCTGTTAATATGAATCCCTCTGGTTGTTCAATGTAGACTTCTTCTTTTAGAACACCATTTAGAAATGTTGACTTAACATCTATATGATATACCTTGAAGTTTTTAAAACTTGAGAAGGCTAAAAATATTCTTATGGCTTCAAATTGTGCAACTGGAGAAAATTTTTCATCAAATTCAATTCCCTCTACCTGTGCATAATCTTTGCATACTAACCTTGCTTTATTCCTTACTACCTATCCGTCTTCATTTAGCTTATTTTTGAATACCCATTTTGTGCTAATCATATTTTTGTCCTTTGGTCATGGAACAAGTTCCCAAGTCTTGCTTTGCTCTATCTGATATAATTCCTCATCCATTGCCTTAATCCAAAACTCATCTCCACTTGCCTGATTGAAGGCCTTTGGCTCAATCTTAGATAGCAAAGAAAAATTTACTTGTTGAGATGGTGTTATTATCCTTCTCCTTGTCTATATTTCATCTATATTTCTAATGATTGGATCTTTTGGATGATGCTTTTGTACATATCTGGATGGAGTTTTAGGAAGAAGTTTTTGTGTTTCTTCTTCTTCATCTGATTCCTCACAAAACTCTTCTTGGCAACTTCCATCTTCCTAATACATAGTTTGTTGTACTGGTTCTCTTAAATCTATCTTCTCATCGATTGTTAAATTTATACTTTATACAATAGTGTGTGTTCTCTTTTTGAAGCATCTATAGGATTTACTCTTAGAGGAATAACCAAGGAAAATTCCCTCATCACATATTGGGTCAAACTTGCAAAATTTTAGATCTTCTCATCTTATGTAGCACTTGCTTCCAAAAACCTTGAAGTGTTTTACAATGGTCGATCTTCCCTTCCAAAGCTCATATGGAGTTTTGTGATGGTTTATCCTCATTTGATCCCTAGTGATTATGTATACTATTGTGTTGACTGCTTCTCTCCAAAATATATTTGAGAGTTTAGACTCATTTAACATAGCTCTAGCCATATTCTCAACAGTCCTATTTTTCCTTTCAACTACTCCATTTTGTTGAGGAGTTCTCGTTGTTGAGTATTCTCTCTTGATCCTATGTTGTTCACAAAACTCTACAAATTTATTTGAGGTAAATTCTCCTCCTATGTCATATCTCAAACACTTGATCCTCTTACCGGTTTTATTTTCAACCAGATCCTTAAATGATTTGAATTTTTTAAAAGCATATAACTTCTCTTTCAGGAAAGCTACCCAAACCATTCTGGAGTAATCATCTATAAACAATATAAAGTAACTCTCACCTTGAATATTCTGTGTTCTGGTAGGACCACATAGATCATTATGTATTAAAATTAATGGCTCAGATTACATATATCCTTTTGACTTAAAGCTTGTTCTAGTTTGATTTCCATGTTGACAAGGTGCACAGATTGTGTTTTGTGGCCTTTTTATTTTGGGTAAATCTATGACAACCTGCTTATTGCTTCTGTTGACTATGTTTTCAAAATTCAAGTGACCCAATATTCTATACCATAGCCAACTCTCATATTCTTATGATAGAAAGCACTTTTCCCCTTTGATCTCACTAAGAATGTATATATTGTTTGGAGTTCTTCTTGCATTGGCAATGACCTTTCCAGTTTCTGATTTTCTTATCTCACATCTATCTGGGTGGAATGTAACCATATGCCCTTGGTCACAAAGTTGACTTACACTTAGCAGATTATGTTTTAACCCCTTAACATATAACACATTTTCTGTTCTTATTTTCCCATTATCTAAACTCAGAGTTCCTCTTCCACCAATCCTTGTTGATCCATTATCACCAAAACTTACTGAATATTTATTGGTTTCTTTTAGTATAATGAATTTGTCTCTGTCTCATGTCATGTGACTAGAGCAACCACTATCAATATACCATTGTTCTTATTTATCCTGAGCATGAAGGGTTGTTAGAACTAACATTGATCTAGCCTTTATATTTTCCCTTTCATCTTTCCTAGTTGTTGAAATTATTTTTCTTTTACTAGACTCAGGAAATATCATTTTACACCATCTAGCCTTGTGCCAAAAATTATTGCATTTGTAACATATAATATCATTATCCATAAGAGGTGCAAAAGAATTAAAATTTCTATTGACATTGTTTCTTGCATGACCAATATAGTGTACAGCTCTATGACCATATTTGTTACAATAAAAGCTATGACCATGGAAGAAATGATGTAATCTATTTGGATGCCTTTGAGATTGTGGTGGAGTGCTTATCATATTGTGATTAACTCTCATCCAAGGTTCTTCTTTGCTTTATTCCTTTCTGATATCCTTTGTTTGCCTATATTTGTTTGAAGTTTCTGCTTCTTGAAGACTTGAATCCTTTTTCTAGTTTCTCATATCCTACATCTTGTAGTAGGTCCTTTCAATTTCATTTCTTAGATAAATAATTCCTGCTTCCAATATTTCACATTCTGTTTCTCTTGTTATTAAAATATATGTCATATCCTGCTCAATTTTCTTTCCTTCTTATACCTTTATCTTGAGTTCTGTGAGATTTTGTAGAAGTTCCATCCTTTCTTCTTCATCCCCTTGAATTTGTTCCTTAAAACTTGAGTTCTTCTCTCTAATTCTTTCCAATTTTGTGAGAGCAGCAAATAATTCCTCTTTTGTATCAAACATGGTCTCTTCATTTTTTGAAGTCATGTGTGTTTCTGATGGATCCTCCTCCAAGCTATTAGTCTTTTCACGGAGAGACCCACTCTGATACCAATTGAATAACATGTGCTTATACTGAGAGGGGGGTGAATAGTATAAGATACAAATTTTTGCTTTTTAATTCAAATGATAACATCAGCAATATTAAAGTAGTAAACATCACACAAAGCATAACACACATGAGAGACATGATTTAATGTGGTTCACCCAATGTGGGCTACTCCATAGAGAAAATATTACTTATAAATTTTTCTCAAATAAATTCTCTTGGGAATCCTTTCCCTGCAATGTTTATGGACCTCTGTCTAAAGGAGACACCAATATCCTAATCAAGTTTATGGATCTCTATCCATAGGATAACTCTTTCTCCTTAGCTCTAACTGGTGATCTTCTGGAAGAATTGTTGCTCCCATTTCTCTGGATAATGGATCTCTATACACTGAAGACACCTATCCTCACTGCCCTGGCTAATGGATCTCTATCCATTGGATATTTTCATCTTCTATACTCTATCATATTCAAATATCTATCTCAAATCTGCACTAAACACAATCCTTCGATCTAGCACAAATATGCTCAATCTCTGTCTCTGGTCTGGCACAAACTTATCCTCAAATATGCACCAAACTCTATCCTCAAATATGTCCTCAATCTCTATCCTCAATATTTTTTATCAAATCTATCCTCAAATATCTGTCCTCAAATCTATATTGTAAGCTTTCACAAAATCTCACACAAATATTCCCACAAGTCTTCTCTAAGACTTACCTCAAATCTACTCAACAAGTCCACACTAGAACCTTTTTGTAATCCGCGAGGCTCGAACTTACACCAAACTCTCCATAGCACCTTGGTCATGGCTTCCACGCCGTGTGAGCCACATGCTCCACTTGGAGCCTCAAAGCACAATACGCACTTTGACTTCCTCTCAAACCTTAAGAGCCCTTGGCTCTTCCTTCGATGCGACAGTAACCAAACTTTATTGGAGGCACTTAATTTGAATTTCGCACGAGCTCTTTGTATAATGCAGATGCTATTATTTTGGATGCCAATATTTGGAATGGCTAAGGTATTAATACCTAATGCCTTCTTTGTCATGCACATCGGCGGAGGAAAATGTGTTGGGGAGTCGACGCTAACATTTGCCTTCGAATTATTTAAATTCCAAAGAATTTAAATATTATAATTTTAATATTTTAAATCTTCTTTGGGCTTTATTAAAAATTAAAGCCTCCTTAGGTTTTAGAAAACCTTTTTAATTTTCCCACCTAAGGTTTTAATAAAAACCTTTTATTTTGAATTTTTTAATGAAAGATAGGGATTTCATTATTGGTTTTTCGCAGGACTGCCCAAACTACCGAACTCGTTTCGGCCATATCTCACTCATCCGAACTCGAATTGAGCTAAAATTTTGAGGGTAGATGCCTGAAAAACCCTAGAATGTCTCCACCAATTTTCATATCATTTGGAGCAACACAGATCCTAGCGCATCCCTATGTGTGAACGATATATTTGGCAAGTGGCTATGCGAGGGTTTCATCTGGGTTGAGTGCAAGCAGCTCCAGAGGTTGGTTTTTAGGGCCTTCGGGCCCTAGCGGCCAATATTTTTGTGGTTTATGCTCAATATTTTAGCAAGAAATGTTGCAGGGGATACAAGATGGGTTAGAAATTTGTCTTTCAACAGATCATACTGTGAACTTGAGTGACAACGGCTTCCAATTTGCTGCACAAAAGAAAAGTGAAAACCATACCTTTCCACGGCGTCTAGGGCAAGGATTAAAGAGACCACAAAATAAGTTTCAAGCAGTTGATCAAAAAATGGCTCATATCTCAAGTGAATCTGGTGCTAAGGTGCACCCACAAAATAATTCTACTGTGAAAACCCCTATCAAGGGTAAGAATTTTGAAGACTCAGTCCCAAAAATGAATTTTAGGGATGCCCTTCATGGTGGACAGCCTCAGCCCAATGCTAATATCAATACTAGGGCTTCTCATAAACCTCTAAGAATGCCTAAGATTGATCCCAGGAAAACGGAGTCAGGATGTCTTAAAGCAGTTGATGGAACTCCTATTGTTAAGCTTGATATGGGTAACATTCAGATTGGCATTGAAGATTTGGAAAAAAGAGGACTAATTTTTCGGTTCGTGGGTTTTCATCCGAGTCTATCTGCTTTCAAAGTCTGGGCTGCAAAAAGCTAGAAAACTAAAGGTGAGTTACAAATCTCTATTTATCCAAATGGTTATTTTCTTGTTTTATTTGCTAATAATGAAGATAGAGAGAAAACTTTTCAAGGGGGTCCTTGGTTTTTTGGAAGGGCAGGGCTTTTCATGAAGCCCTGGCATACTAAATTTAAAGTCGAAGAAGAGATGCCTTCTATAGCTCCCGTGTGGGTTAGACTCTTTGGCCTCCCTATTGAATTTTGGAATCCTACTATTTTTTCTTCAATTGGAAACTCTTTAGGAACTTTTATGATGACCGCTGATTGTACTCAAAATTTTGAACATATTATTTATGCTCGAATTTGTGTTTTAATGGATTTTGACAAACCCCTACCTAAAAATATCACATTACAATTTGGGGAAGACACTTGGGAGCAAGTAGTGGACTATGAGAACATTCCTTTTCGTTGTAGAATTTGCCATGAATATGGTCATTTGGCCAGTGCTTGCCCAAATAAAATTCCTGATCAAAAGAAAGAAGATATAAACTCAACAGGTTTCCAAATACCTAAGAAGAAGAACACTAAAAAAAAACCAGTAATGAAGGATCAATCAAAGTCATTTGCTAATATGTTTGAAATCCTTTCCACAAATGATGTCCCAAGTGAGGAAGAGGAAATAATGGAAACTGAAATCTTAGAAACACAGTTTAAATATGAAGGAAAGAACTCAGAGACAAACCAACAAATCAAAGGTTTTCAAAAGAAAAAAAAGGAGAAAATTTACACAAGAAAAACAATATTTCAAATGTCAAAACTTCAAATAATGCAGGTCCCAATATAGACTCCATTGAACCATCTAGTAAAATTTTGGATGTGTATGAGCATTCTTCAAGGTTAGAAGCCATCTCAGATTCAATTGGAATAAGTCAAGAAACAGGGAAAAAAAAATTGAAGATGGATTCTAATCAAAAAGTAGGTCGCAAGACCAATCAATATCATATGGTAAAAGAAGGTGAAAAGCTTGTAGAGGAAGGTAAGATTAATGCCCTTCCCAACATTTTTAGCCCCGGTATTAATGAAGATCATCACTTGGAATATTAGAGGACTCAAAGGGAGTCTTTCAAAACAAAATGAAATTAGAAGAATGATTCAGATAAATCATCCACATCTTGTTTTCCTTCAAGAAACAAAAATGTCAATGGAGGATATGGACTTAATTGCCAAGTAAAATTTGGCCACTAGAAAAGTGGTTTCCCTCAGTTCCCAAGGGACTTCGGGTGGCATTGCTTGTCTTTGGGACCCAAAAGAGGTAGTTATTCACCATATGGTTGGCAGTTGGGGTTTTTTGGCTATAGCTATTCAAAGTAGACATTCCAACCAGATTATGCTCTGCATTAATGTTTATGCCCCGACTTCTTTGGAGGAAAAAAGAAGACAGTGGACTGGCACTTCCTTATCCAAAGCTTATGACAGAGTGGATTGGCACTTCCTTATCAAAGTTTTGAGGCAATTTGGTTTCTCTAAGGATTGGATGGATTGGATTATGGGATGTATCTCTTCAATTTCCTACTTAGTTCTTATCAATGGTAGGCCTTCTCGGTCTTTCCCAGCTTCCAGAGGTATCAGGAAAGGTGACCCGCTATCCCCTTATTTATTCATCATTCTTGCTGAATGCTTGGGTAGGACTATAACCAAAAAGAGGGAAAACAAAACCCTTGAGGGAGTTACCATTGCTCATGGAGCTAGACCTATCTCTCATCTTCAATTTGTGGATGACTCTACCCTTTTAGGTAAAGCTACGTTAAGGAAGCTTCTAATTTTAAGCAAATCATTAGTTGTTTTTCTAAGGCTATGGGCGGTTGATCAATGAAGACAAATCTAAAGTTATTTTCTTTCACTGCTCTGCTAGACAGGAAGCCATGGTCTTGGATAAATTAAGATATAAGAAGACCTCTCTTCCAATCACTTATTTAGGTATTCCCATAAATATTCAAATGCAGAAAAATAAAGATTGGAATTGGTTGTTGGACAAAGTCAAGAAGAAAATTGGAAAGTGGACCAACAAGTGGCTTTCTTCTGGGGGTAGAATCACCTTGGTAAAATCAGTCCTTCAAGCTATTCCTATTTATGTTTCTTCCGTTTTGAATATCCCAAAGGTTGTTCTTCGAGAATTGGATCAAATCAGTCATCGTTTCCTTTGGAGTGGTACTAAGGAGAAAAGAAAATGGGCCTTGGTGAAATGGGATACTTTATGTCTTCCTAAGAGTGAAGGGGGGTTAGGATTCCGGTCTTCAATTAATAACAACAAATCTTTAGCTGCTAAATTATATTGGAGGATGTTGCATAACCCCAATGCTCTTTGGGCCAATAATCTCCGTGCTAAATATGTTGAGAACAAAAGTCCTGAAGACCTTGTTCGCTATCAACTTCCTACCAAAGGTTCTCCCATTTTAGCAGCTCTTAAGACTGGTGAGGATTTGATAAAGAAAAAATTATTTTGGATCATTCATAATGGTCAACATGCAAATTTTTGGACAGATTCTTGGGATGGTCACAAGCCTTTGATAACTCAGCTTCCTGATTGGAGGCCTTGGATGGAGGAGCTTCATCGAGCTAATTGGATAAAGGTGGCTAATTATCGTCGGTACCATACCGGTAATTCAAAGGTTGGTAGATATTGGATCCCTATTGAGGACTCGGCCTATTCAAATCCCTGAAAGGCAAAGACAAGATATCCAAGGCATCCTTCATATGAGATCCCTCTCTTGGTCCCATGAAAAAGATTGTTTTGGATGGAACGACACTACTAAGGGTGAGTATTCAGTTGCTCAAGGTTATTTGACCTTATGCCATAATAATCCCAACCATTCTTCTCACATATTTTCTCAATTGTGGGCTCAAAAGCTCTGGCCTAAGGTGAGGTTCTTTAATTGGCTTTTATTGCATCGTAGGGTGCTTACCGGTGAGCAACTTATGAAGCGTGGTTTTCATGGCCCTTTTAGATGTGAAATGTGTGAAGAGAATGTAGAAAATATCAACCATATTTTTATTGAGTGTACTTTAGCCTTCGAGCTATGGAGGAGAATGGCAACTTTACTTGGCTTACAGTGGTCCAATTTTTTCACTTTTGAACAACTTTGGAGGGATTGGCCTAATCAAGAGGGTGTTGATCATTTTATTAGGTAGTTAGTTTGGATGGGTTCTACCATTCTTCTTTGGAATATTTGGAATGAAAGGAACAACCGAATTTTTAATCAAGATAGGAAGGATATTCACTATATTTGGCAAAAGACCATAGCCAACTTAGTTGAATCAGTCCATCATCTCCTTAATCACCCCCAAAACTCCCACCAAAGATGGGATCAAGTGATGCAAAGATTGAAGATTAAACCTTCTAAGGGCAACCAACTTAAAGGGAATGTGAGTATTAGTAAGATGGATAGGACTAGAAATTGGCAACCTCCTCCTAAGGATTTTGGAAAAGTCAATACCGATGGAGCCTCTAGAGGGAACCCTGGAAAAGCCAAGTGTGGGAGGAATTGGTAGACTTTCGGATGGCTCCCTGGTTTTACTTTTGCTGAGAATTTGGGTATTCTTTCCAATAACCTTGTCGAGGGGTATGGTATCCTTAGAGGCCTTCAAGAGGCTACTAAGGTTGGATGGGAAAAGGTTTTAGTTGAGTCTGACTCTCAACTTATGATTAATCTCTTGAAGACTCCTTCTAAGAATCATAAGGTGGATTGGAGAATAAAAAGAATTATTGAGAAGATTCAGTTAATCCAGATGGGATTTTTGAAAGTTGATTACAATCATGTGGTGAGATCAAAACAAGAGTGTTGATGCTTTAGCTAATTGGGCTTTGGACAAAGGTGATCTTACTTGTTATGGCCACCCTCCTATATGGTGGGCTTCTCAAATTAGGGAAGCTCTTCTTTCTATCATTTCTTTGGATGGCTCTAGTTCGAAGGTACCTAGTTTCTTCTTGTTTTTTTTTTTTGTTTCTCTTTGGTTCATTCAGTTTTTTTTAGTTCCCTAGCTCATTCTATTCTTTATTTTGTTTCCTCTGTTGATTCTTGCATTAATAGTCTTCTTGGTCTAGATAGGTCATTGTTTTGTTCATTTTTTTTTCTTTTGTCTTCTTTGTTTTTTTGTTTAGTTTTTTAAGGTGGGTGGGTTCTTTTGTTTTGTTTTGTTTTTGTGTTCTTTGTGTTGTTTTTTGTTGTTCTTGTGTTTTTGTTGTTTTGTTTTTTTTTTTTTATGTTTATTGTTATTGTTCTTGTGTTTTTTTCGTTCTTGTTCTTGGGTTTCTCTTTGTTTGTGTTATTTCATTTTTTTATGTGTGAGTGTTTTCTATGTTTTTTGTTTTTGTTTATTGTCTGTTGTTGGTTGTTTTTATTTTTATTTTATTTATTTTATTTTTTAGGTTTTGGTTGTGTTTATTTTTCATGTTTTTTTGGGTTATGTCTTTGTAGTGTTCTGTTGTTTTTGTCTTGTTTGTGTTTTGTTATGTGGTTCTTGTGTTTTTCTATGTGGTTTGTGTTGTGGTTTCTTTTATCTTATTGTGCGTGTTTGGTTGTGCTTTTGGTTTTGACACACTCAAGGAGTTTGTTTTTTATTTTATTTTATTATTTTTGTTGTTATTTTCTTTTTTTAATTTGGTTTTGTGTGTTTGTTTGCTCCTTGAGTATGTCAAAGGTGGTAGGCCAGGTCCGAGTCCCGGGCGTTTTTGGCGGAATGGATACCCCTGCCTCCTTGGGTCTTACCCGAAAGTGGCATCCCTTTTGGGATGTTTTCCACAAATTAAAAAAAAAAAAAACTTTTTATTTTGACCAACCATGGTTTTAATAAAAATCTTTTACATAATATTTAAAAATAAATATTATGAAGCTCTTTTGCCATCAACCTTTTGCATTACTCCTTTTGACCTTTTGACATCAACAATAGTTCATTCCTTGACATCAATGACAACTTCATTAACTCAAAATATCCAACACTATAGTTTAGGAATAGAGTCTTAGATTAGGAATTACTTTATGCAATGTAATGCACAAGTGTGCAATGATATTTTGGAATGTAAATGTGCATAGTTATCCCTATGTATATGTGTCACTAGAGTAGGAATATGAAGAGTCATAGGAAGAGTGAGGCCCAAGAAACCTCCATATGAAGAGTCACATTCTATTATATATATGGATGTATTGATGTAAAAGAGATATGGTGAAGGAGGAAGAGTCACCTATGTAAGCAATGGAAGGTGATGTAATATGATGTATTTTGGTCTCTTCATTCAATAAAGTTTTATGATTATTTTTTAGTATTTGGCATTAGCATTCTTTGATTCAAAATTTATATGCTTGTGTAACATCTCCATTATGTGGTTATCTTTTATTGGAAGAATGTGATACTACTGCAAGCATTTGTGGTTGTAGGTGCAGGTTTCCACTTCGTAGCAGATAAACCAAATAAGGTAAAAACCAGACCTTGGTGGAGACAAGTAGTTGGAAGTGTCAGGTAAGGTGGGATATGATGTCGTGCCATGTGCACCAAGACCTGTGATTACATGGAAGCCCACAATAAATTTCATGTAGGATATTTTACCTATTTTTGCATTATGTGCATATATCTGACTGAGAAAGTTAAAAGTTCTTTGCTACTTGATGGGTGAAAATTTTATGTGTGATGTTTCTTTTAAAAAAAAATATTATCACAAAAAAAATAATAGAAATTATAAAATAAAATTCAAATAAATAATATATATAAAAATAATAATAATAAATATATAAATAATAATATTAAAAAATTATTATAACTAATGGGAATTAAGAATGTGTTTATCTTCAAACAATATTAAAAAAACAATAGTCCTTGCCACGGATGATATAAACTTCAACCACCTGGCATTACTTAAAAGGCATTCTCTTGCATGTGATTTTTTATGTGTCACAACGAAAGTTCATTTAAATATTTTAAAAGGGGGAGGTTTTATTTTTGGAGCATCTTGCTTTAGATTTCGGGCTGCTCGCGTATGAGCAATGAGAAGTTTGTTTTCATTTTTTTAAAGTTAAGTGAAATTGCAGAGTTTGGTGTTTTCGAGTCTTCTCATACTCGTGAAGTTTGTGTGAAGCCATTTGCATTTGGGTATTGTCGTAGTATCAGGTACGGTCTAATACTTGTACATTATTAGATAAATAATATCATTATTAGGAATTTTATAAAATAAATTCTCTCTCAAAAAGTCGAAAGAAATGCAGGCTTTGTTTATTATCTATCTGGAGTGCTAGCGAGTTTATAAAACAGTACGAAGCTGTTAGAAAAAATAATGATTAAATTTTTTGAAAGTGCGTGAATGATAGTGTGATTAAATTAATGTTTGAAAAATATTTGGTAATGTGATTTGTGTATGGCATGTAGTATATTGTGCATTCAAATTGTTGTTTTCATTAAATAGCCATGCATTTCATTTTGGGCCTTATTGACCCAACAGACGATCCTACTTACTATCTCCAAGCTGGTTGGTATTTGAGAAGGCCTCTCGAAAATGCAACTATGGGGGGTGATTATTACTCGGCAAGGACTCCTGAGTTCGCTGAAGCGCTATGGGATTCACTACAGTTAACCTTTGTTTGGGTTAAAGTAAAAACTGTTCTAGTGCTTAATATAGTGTGGAGTCTTGAGAGATCTTAGTAAAGCTCTTGTAAATGCTTCACGTTACCATGGTTGTAAGATTGTAGAAAAGATATTTTATAGGAATACTACCATATTAGTATGGGCGGGTCAACCAGAATTGGTCAAATATTGGTACATAATTTATGTTTGACAAATATGTGATTCCATTGATATTATCTAATAAATTTACCTTTATGATTGATGTTTAATTGTTAATTAATTTTAGTACAACTCAGTTTAATTGTACTTTACAAATTTCATTTGGCTTCTTAATATTAATTTAAAAAAATGGTCGTAAGGTTTTTATTAATAAATTCATTGCGCATCTTGATTCCATCCAATAGGATATGATAGAGTTATGGGTATACCCTTTGTTGTGGTAAGTTGAAGCAATGTCACTCCTTTTTGTGTAGTAATATTTTTACATTGTTCGTTGAAGCTAATTGTTCAGTATTTTTTTATCAATAGACCTGTTATGATGTCAACTTAAAGGTTTTCTTATATGGCTCCTCGACCCTGTGTAGTAGTGCACTTCCTCTTTACTCGGATAACAAAAATATTAGCAGGTCTTTATCTTTAAAATTGTAGCTTGTTAAAAACTTTTTTTAGTGGTATACATGTTTGGCCATAAATGAGTTTGTAATGTTTCTTTCAACAACCACAATGTGGTTTATAACCGGATTGTGAGTAGAGTACCTAACGATTGGCAAATCGATTTTCCCTTAAATAAATGTTTGGTTTGCTTTAATCTAGGAGAAAGAACCTTAGGTATGCCTTCACAATAATTACAAGGTATAAGAGATGGGAACAATGGCTCTTAAAAACAAGTTAGTTGTACTCTGAAAAGTATTATAGGGTTTTTGAACGTGTTACCTTTATCGTTGCACGCCTTATATAGGTTTAACTTTGAAATCCAAGTGACTCAATCAAATTCACTATCCAAATGCAATAGTAAAACTCTTGTAGCCGATAATGAAATGTATGAACATAAATCAACCACTTTCGAAAAGAGAATCATGTCAAAATTTAGTGTATAGTGAACTGAGTACTTACCCATATGTTCATTACCAGTTGAGTGAAAACATATTTAGCTTGTTCACTGAGTAGGTTCGAATGTCCGAAAAATTGTCATATAAGGAAGAGTTTAATTTTAGTTATGTTTATATTTTCAAAGCTTTATATGTGGAAAATGACCTATTATACTATACTTTATATTAACATGTGTATTTATAAATATTTATTTTTAAAAATATATATATATAAAAGTCGTTGAAACAATTATAAGAATTATATCATTCTTGATTTCGAATTTTTAAAACCAAGTTTTTAGATATCAGGACTTTGGGTTAAAACTAAGTGTATATTCTTAGTAATAGGTTAGGATTTACATTTGACATAAGTAAAAGGTGTTCATTCTTAGAATTAGGTTAGGCTTTGCATTTGACATAAGTAAGAGGAATGTTTAAAAATTATAAGGTTTGACTATCATACAAGCACCTTTATAAAAGGTACTTTAAATGTTCTAAAAGATAAAAATGATTTTATGGTTTTTATTAAAAATTCAGATTATTTAGGAAGATAAATTTAATATAGTAGGGTCCATGTATTGTAGTATTTAGAAATTAATTATCTTATTACTTATCATGGTAGAGTAAGATGGTGTAATTTGTTTATATAGCAAATATTATTATGTGAAAACATAATAAAAATATTGCATACTTATCTTTGCTTCTGCATTTAAATTCTTAAGCTTTTTAGATAAATACTTTTGTTTCGCTTTTGTATTAATTTTTATATGTGAAACCATATTGTCCATTAATTTATAATGAATTAAGATCTTATAAGCAGTACGGAGGTTTATAAATAAAGTTCCAATAACTCTAATCTATGTGCATTTAGCCTTTAAGGCTTCTTATTTTCAAGCTGAAATAGAATGTATCGAAACAAGAATTTTGAACATATTTTAACTCCAAGAAGGGAGGGATAAATGATCTTTTATAAAAAATTGATTGTATTATAGTGCTTATCAAGAAGGATGGCACTCACCCAACTACGATAGTTCGCAATGGTGACTATTGAGAATTGGAGGTAACCGTTCTCCAGCAAGGTAAAAGGGGTAGTGGTCCTACGTTTTTGATATTAAAGGATGATGGTATGGGATGTCGTTTTAGGTTACCATACGAGTAGTACGTGAGGATGATCATGAGCCTACTATTGTGGAATTACCAACAATAGTCATGGCTAGGGAGCTGGTCCATGAAGTTGGAAGGTCCAGCGGTAGATGGTACAGATAACATTACCATCAACTAGAGTTTGGTCTGAGATATCTGGTTCGAAAACCATGCAATAGTGGACCCTGGTTAAATCTTAGCTGAAGGTCAATGATCAGGCACTAGTATAGTTACGCTACCCCAAAGCATGAATTTGACAAATCAATAGAACAATAAGGACAAGAGTAGGATTAATAATCCAAGTTCGTCTTGCTTTTGGATGGGAAATTAGTGTGTCCAGCCTCCCAGGTGATATGGGTACTGTAAGGGCAACCCCATGCCAAGATCAAGAAAAATAGAGAAAGGATAAAGGATATTTTAATAGTAACCTATTGCAGGAAGTTGGTCAGTACCGAGCACATAAGTTATACTGTTTGCAGTGGTAAAAGATCTTGAAGTGTGACTCTTTATGCCAAAGTACTAATACAAAGTTGGGTATATCTGCGTAAATGTGTGACATTTATGTATGTGATTAGTAAAATGTTGAAATTGTGTTTTGACAACCAGGTGAGTAGACCTGGGTTGTTACAGTTGGTATCAGAGTCTAGGTTATGAAATCTTAGGTTATTAAGCATGAATTGTTATTTTAAAATAACTCTTTTATTGCTAGGTTTGGCGGAGACCTCGAGAAGGACCAATGTCAACTTGCAAGAGGAAGTTGCAAAAGTCCCAAGGAAAGTATTAAGACGAATCATGAGGGATTCGAAAAGGGTGCAAGCTACCGAAGTGCTACGACATGTTGTAAAAAAATAAAAAGAGACAATAGCTGCAAAAGCTACCCAAAATGATGAAAATATCGTAAATATTATTCAGCTAATGTAAGAGCAACTAAATCAGCAATGAGAATATATGAAGATCTAGAGGGCTCAGATGAGTGAGCACATGGATCAGTAGAGGGTACAAATGGCCCAAAAATAGGAGATAATTACTCAATAGCAGAAAGTCATTGAAATTATGGCTAAGGGTAAAGAAACTGAAAGAGTAAGTGACTTCCCAGAAGGGTCCTAAAAGAGAAAAGTATGTGTAGAATTGCAAAAGGAAATTAAAAATTTGGATATATCCAAATTTGATGGTAAATGGGATGGCAAAACAGTTTTCAATTGGCTAAGTGAAGCAGAAGGATATTTCTTGATCTAACCCCTTTATTTAGATTCCAAAATAACTTGGGTTGTGGCACACTTAGAAGGTCCAGCCAAAGACTGGTGGACCACTTATAAGAAATTTACTTAAAAAGAAGATACTAAAATTCCTTGGGAAGAATTTGAAAGGGAATTTAAGAACTGTTTTCTTGTGCCACAGTTCTATATTTAGAAATATGATGAATTCACCAACTTACGCCAAGAGAACATGGTTGTAATTGAATACTACCAAATATTTGTTCAACTGTTGAAGTATACCCCAGAATATGATAAGCATGAATAATTCAAAGCTCACAAATTTATAATGGGGCTACATCCCAAATATGGGAAACCTGTTGGAAGGAATGTAGCCAAAACTTTGACAGTTGCTTATGATGTTGCCCATTATGAAGAAGTCAGCCAAAAAAATGCAAAGGTTTATTATCAAAAAATTGAAAAAGATGATTCCAAGAAAAGGAGATACCCGAAGCAGGATAGGGACAGAGATAAACATAAGAATTTTAGAGATGGTGGCCGGTATAGGGGTGATAATATAAATAAAGGAAAGTATCACGAAAATAGGGGGCAAGCTGAATAAATAAATTTCCAAGAAAAGAGGAACAATAACCAAGACATGAATAAAAATGTCAACCAAAACAAGGAAGGGGATAAACAGAAGAATGCGAGACCAAATGCATGTTATGCGTATGGAGCCTTAGATCATTTTGCAAGACAATACCCGCACAGAGATGATAAAAATAATCCTATAGAAGAGGTCCCGCACATAATATATGTTGCTACAGGTAAACCTAACCTTTCAGGCCAAGCTACTATATTTTTTATAAAAGTAAAACTAGGCAATAAATATGTTCACATATTGATAGATAGTGGTGCTACTGATAGCTTTATTTCAACTAGTATTTTGAGGTAAATACCAATTAAACTTGGGATCATGGCAAAATAATGGCAAGTCAAGTATGGTTCAGGACAGAGCTATATGGTTAATCAATGCTTATTGACCCTCAAAAATATATACCTCAGGGAAAGATCAATTGGCACTTATATGTGGCTCCCTTACATGCCTTTGATATAGTCCTAGGATTAGACTAGTTCAAATCCCGTAAAGTCTTGTTAAATTTTGAAGAAAGGTGCTTGGATTTCACATATGACTCTAATCGGTGAATCTGTGTCCATTGTAATCGAGCATCTTTTGAACCCCATCTGATGAAAAATTTGAATATTTTCATGATTATATTTATATGTTTGGTATTTTGATACATATTTTAATATTGATGTTATAATACTGAATGTGATTTCTGAAATGATGTGTAATCAATGGTTGTTGTTTATGAATATATGATTAGCTGATTTAAAACCTACAATGTTATATTGGTAAACACAGGGACTGTGTTAAATTTTGGTGGGGTAGAATGTAACATCCCCATTATTTGGTTATCTTTTATTGGAAGAATGTGATACTACTGCAAGAATTTGTGGTTGTAGGTGTAGGTTTCCACTTCGTAGCATATGAACCAGATAAGGCAAAAACCCACCCCTGGCGAAGACAATAGTTGGAAGCGTCAGGTAATGTGGGATATGATGTTGTGTCATGTGCACCAAGGCCTGTGGGTACATTGAAGCCCACAATAAATTTCATGTAGGACATTCTACCTATTTTTTCATTTTGTGCATATATTTGACTGTGAAAGTTAAGAGTTCTTTGTTGCTTGCTAGTGAAAATTTTATGTGTGATGTTTCTTTTCAAAAAAAATATTATCACAAAAATAAAATAATAAAATTTATAAAATAAAATTCAAATAAATAAAATATAAAATAATAATAATAAAAAATATATATAAATAACCTAGGTGTTGTAGGTGAGTTGGAGAGGAGAGGACAATCCTCCAAGGGAGGTCCCAGGTTCAAATCTCCACCCTACCAAAAAGCTGAAATGGGTATCCAAAATCCAATTGATAATGTTGGTGCGGGCAGGGTCGGGTGTGACTCCCGGGTGACTTTAACGGTGTAGAACCCCCTGTTCGTGGTCTCTCAGACCAAGGTGGCCCCACAAGGGTTTTTTTGCTAAAATATATATATATATATATATAAATAATAATATTAAAAAAAATATTAAAACTAATGGGAATTAAGAATGTTTATCTTCAAACAGTATTAAAAAAATAATAGTCCTTGCCACGGATGATATAAACCCCAACCACCTGGCATTACTTAAAAGGTATTCTCTTGCATGTGATTTTTGATGTGTCACAATGAAAGTTCGTTTAAATCATTTAAAACAAGGATGAGGTTTAATTTTTGGGGCATCTTGCTTTAGAGTTTGGGTTGTCTGCGTATGAGCAATGAGAAGTCTGTTTTTCATTTTTTTTAAGTAGAGTAAAATTGTAGAGTCTGGTGTTTTCTAGTCTTCTCATACTCGTGAATTTTGTGTGAAGCCATTTGCATTTGGGTATTGTCGTTGGATCAGTATTGGGTACGATCTAATACTTGTACATTCTTATATAAAGAATATCATTATTAGGACTTTTATAAATAAAAATTCTCTCTCGAAAATTCGAAACAAATACAAGCTTCGTTTATTATCTGTCTGGTGTGCTAGCGAGTTTATAAAACAATGGGAAGTTAGAAAAAAATAATGATTAAAATTTTTGTGAGTGCGTGAATGATAGTGTGATAAAATTTATGTGTAAAAAATATTTGGAAATGTGAGCTGTGTATGGCATATAGTATATTGTGCATTCAAATTGTTGTTTTCATTAAATAGCCATGCATTTCATTTCGGGCCTTGCTGATCCAAAATATGATCCTACCTACTATCTCCAAGTCGGTTGGTATTTGAGAAGGCTTCTCGAATATGCAGCTATGGGGGGCGATTATTACTCGGTAAGGAATCCTAAGTTTGTTGAAGCATTGTGGGATTCACTATAGTTAACCTCTGTTTGGGTTAAAGTAAAAATTATTCTAGTGCTTAATATAGTGTGGAGTCTTGAGAGATCTTAGTAAAGCTCTTGTAAATGCTTCATGTTACCATGGTTGTAAGATTGTAGAAAATGTATTTTATAGGAATACTGCCATATTAGTATGGGCGGGTCAACCAGAATTAGTCAAACATTCGTACATAATTTATGTTTGCCAAATATGTGATTCCATTGATATTATCTAATAAATTTACCTTTCTAATTGATGTTTAACTATTAATTAATTTTAGTACAACTTAGTTTAATTGTACTTTACGAATTCCATTTGGCTTCTTAATATTAATTTAAAAAAATGGTCGTAGGGTTTTTATTAATAAATTCATTGTGCATCTTGATTCCAACCAATAGGATATGATAGAGTTATGGGTATACCCTTTGTTGTGGTAAGTTGAAGCAATGTCACTCCTTTTTGTGTAGCAGTCTTTTCACATTGTTCGCTGGAGCTAATTGTTTAGTGTTTTCTGATTAATAGACCTGTTATGATGTCAACTTAAAGGTTTCCTTATATGGCTCCTCGACCATGTGTAGTAGTGCACTTCCTCTTTACTCGGATAATAAAAATATCAGCAGGTCTTTATCTTCAAAATCGTAGCTTGTTAAAAACTTTTTTTAGCGGTATACATTTTTGGCCATAAACAAGTTCGTAATGTTTCTTTCAGCAACCACGCTATGGTATACAATCAAATTGTGAGTGGAGTACCTAACGATTGGCAAATCATTTTTCCCTTAAATGAATGTTTGGTTTGTTTTAATCTAGGAGAAAGCACCTTAGGTATGCCTTCACAATAATTACAAGGTATAAGATATGGGAACAGTGGCTCTTAAAAACAAGTTAGTTGTATTCCAGAAAGTATTATAGGGTTTTTGAACATGTTGCCTTTATCACTGCATGACTTATGTACGTTTAACGCCGAAATCCAAGCGACTAAATCAAAATTCACTATCCAAATGCAATAGCAAAACTCCTGTGGCCGATAATGAAATATATGAACATAAATCAACCACTTTCGAAAAGAGAATTATGTCAAACTTTAGTGTATAGTGAACTAAGAACTAACTCATATGTTCATTATTGGTTGAGCAAAAATATATTTAGCTGTTCACTGAGTAGGTTTGAATGTCCGAAAAACTGTCATATAAGGAAGAGCTTAATTTTAGTTATGTTTATATTTTCAAGGCTTTATATGTGGAAAATGACCTATTATACCATACTTTATATTAACATGTGTAATTAGAAATATTTATTTTAAAAAAAATAAATATATGAAAGTAGTTGAAACAATTATGAGAATTGTATCATTCTTGATTTCGAATTTTTAAAACCAAGTTTTTAGATAGCATGACTTTGGGTTAAAACTAAGTGTATATTCTTAGTAGTAGGTTAGGCTTTACATTTGACATAAGTAAAAGGTGTTCATTCTTAGAAGTAGGTTAGGCTTTGCATTTGACATAAGTAAAAGGAATGTTTAAAAATTATAAGGTTTGACTGTCATACAAGTGCCTTTATAAAAGGTACTTCAAATGTTCTAAAAGATAAAAATGATTTTATGGTATTTATTGAAAATTCAGATTATTTAGGAAGATAAATTTATTATAGTAGGGTCCATGTATTGTAGTATTTAGAAATTAATTATCTTATTACTTATCATGGTAGAGTAAGATGGTGTAATTTGTTTATATAGCAAATATTATTATGTGAAAACATAATAAAAATATTAAATACTTATCTTTGCTTCTGCATTTAAATTCTTAAGCTTTTTAGATAAATACTTTTATTTCGCTTTTGTATTAATTTTTATATGTGAAACCATATTTTCCATTAAATTATAATGAATTAACATATTATAAGCAGTATGGAGGTTTATAAATAAAGTTCCAATAACTCTAAACTATGTGCGTTTAGCCTTTAAGGCTTCTTATTTTCAAGCTGAAATAATGTATCAAAACAAGAAGTTTGAACATATTTTAACTCGGAGAAGGGAGGGATAAATGATCTTTTATGAAAAATTGATTTTATTATAGTGCTTATCAAGAAGGATGGCACTCACCCAACTTCGATAGTTCGTAGTGGTGACTATTGAGAATTAGAGGTAACCATTCTTTAGCAAGGTAAAAGGGACAATGGTCCTACGCTATTGAGAGTAAAGGACGATGGTATGGTATGTTGTTCCAGGTTACCATATAGGTAGTACGTGAGGATGCTCACGAGCCTACTTCGATTGCAAAATTTCCAACAATAGTCATGGCTAGGGAGCTGGTCCATGAAGTTGGAAGATCCAGTGGTAGATGGCATGGGCAACATTACCATCACCTGGAGTTTGGTCTGAGACATTTGGTCTGAAAACCATGTGATGGTGGATCCTGGTTAAAACTTAGCTAAAGATCAATGATAAAGCACTAGCATAGATACGCTACCCCAAAGCATGAATTTGATATGTTAGTGGAACAATAGGGACAAGAGTAGGATTGAGAATCCAATTCTATCATGCTTTTGGATGGGGAATTAGTGTGTCTACCCTTCCAGGTGATATGGGTCCTGGAAGGGCAACCCCATGCCAAGATCGAGAAAACTCAAGAAATGAGTAAGGATCTTTTTATGGTAACCTATCATTGGAATTTGGTCGGTCCCGAGCACTTAAGCTATACCATCTACAATGGTAAAAGATCTTGAAGTGTGACTCTCTATGCCAAAGTACTAATACAAAGTTGGGTATATATGCGTAAATGTGTGACATTTATGTTTGTAATTAGAAAAAAATTGAATTTGTGTTTTGACAACCAAGTGAGTAGACTTGGGTTGTTATAGTTGGTATCAGAGCCTAGGTTGCAAAATCCTAGGCTATTAAGCATGAATTGTTGTTTTAACATAACTCTTTTGTAACCAGGAATGGCAGGGACCTCGAGAAGGACCAATGTTAACTTGCAAGAGGAAGTTGTAGAAGTCCCAAGGAAGGGTTTAAGACCACTCGTAAGGGAGTCAAAAAGTGTGCAAGCTACCTAAGTGCCATGATGTGTTGTCAAAAAATAAAAAGAGCCAGTAGCTACAAAATCTACCCAAAATGATGAAAATATGGTAAGGATAATTTAGTTAATGCAGGAGCAACTAAATCAACAATGAGAATAGATGGAGATATAGAGGGCTCATATGAGTGAGCACATGAATTAGTAAAGGGCACAAATGGCCCAGTAGCAGGAGATAATTACTCAAGATTAGAAAGTCATTGAAAGTCTGACTAAGGGTAAAGAAACTAAAAGAGTAAGTGAGTTCCCATAAGGGTCCTCAAGGAGAAAAGTTGGTGTAGAATTGCAAGAGGAAATTAAAAAATTGCATATATCCAAATTTTATGGTAAATGGTATGGTAAAACAATTGTTAATTGGCTAAGTGAAGCAGAAGGATATTTCTCGATCCATTCCCTTTATTCAGAATCCAAAACAACTTGGATTGTGGCACACATAGAAGGTCCAACCAGAGATTGGTGGACCACTTATAAGAAAGTTACTCAGAAAGAAGTTGCTGAGATTCCTTGGGAAGAATTTGAAAGGGAATTTAAGGATAGTTTCCTCATGCCACAGTTCTATATTGAGAAATATGGTGAATTCACCAACTTACGCCAAGGTAACATGATTGTAATTGAATACTACCAAATATTTGTTCAATTGTTGAAGTATGCCCCAGAATACGATCAAAGCTCAAAAATTTGTAATGGGGCTACATCCCAAATATGGGCAACCTGTTGGAAGGAAGGTACCCAAAAATCTGATAGTTACTTATGATGATACCCGTTATGAAGAAGTCAGCCAAAAAAATGCAAAGGCTTATTATCAGCAAATTGAAAAAGAGAATTCCAAGAAAAGGAGATACTCAAAGCAGGATAGGGGTAGAGATCAGCATAAGAAGTTTAGATATGGTGGTCAGTACAGTTGTGATAATAAAAATAAAGGAAAGTGTCAGGGAAATAGGGGGTAAGCTGAACGAAGAAATTTCCAAGAAGAGAGGAACAATAACCAAGACATGAATATAAATGTAAACTAAAACAAGGAAGGGGATAAACAAAATAATGTGAGACCAAATGCATGCTATGAATGTGGAGCCTTAGATCATTTTGCAAGACAATACCCACATAGATATGATAAAAATAATTCTATAGAATAGGCCCCACACAGAATCGATGTTGCTACAGGTAAACCTAACCTTTTAGGCCAAGCTACTCCATTTTTGATAAAAGGAAAACTAGGAAAGAAATATGTTCACATTTTGATAGATAATGGTGCTACTGATAGCTTTATTTTAACTAGTATTTTTAGGTACATACTGGTTAAACCTGGGATTATGGCAAAAGGGTCGCAAGTCGAGTATGGGTCAGGATAGACCTATATGGTTAATCAATGCTTATGTGACCCTCAAATAGATATACCTTAGGGAAATATCAATTGGCACCTATATGTAGCTCCCTTACATGTCTTTGATATAGTCCTAGGAGTAGACTAGTTAAGAGCCCACAAAACCCTGTTGTATTTTGAATAAAGGTGGTTGGATTTCACATACGACTCTAATCGATGAATATGTGTCCATTGTAATCGAGCATATTTTAACCCCACCTTATGATCATGATGTAATTAGAAAGAGCCTTAAGTAAGGGATGTAGACTTTATGTGGTCAAGTTAAATAAAAAGGAAGAAACTGAGTCAATCTCTGCTATATTTCAATAGTATCCTATTTTGAATGAGTTTAAGGATGTTTTTCCTAAAGACCTACCAGGACTGCCTCCAAAAAGAGAGTTTGATTTTTCTATTGAGCTCATGCTAGGATAATATCTTGTATCTCTAACCCCTTATCGCATGACACCCCTTGAACTAAAATAACTTAAGACCCAAATGCAAAATCTGTTAGAAAAAAGGCATATTAAGCCTAGTGTCTCACCATGGGGAGCGCCAATTTTGTTTGTGAAGAAAAAGGATGGTTCATTAAGACTCTGTATTGACTATAGGATTCTCAATAAAATGATAGTAAAGAACAAGTATCCCTTGTCTAAGATTGATGATTTGTTTGATCAATTAAGGGGAGCTAAAATATTTTCCAACCTTAGGTCAAGTTATCATTAGTTGAGAATCAGGGAAGAGGATACATACAAAACTGCTTTTAGAACATACTATGGACATTATGAGCTCACAATATTACCTTTTGGGTTAATAAATGCACTAGCCACATTTATGAATTTGATGAACAGTGTGTTCAGGGAATAGCTAGATCGGTTTGTGCTAATATTTTTGGATGATATTTTGATCAACTCTTGGAATGAGGAAGAACATGACCAACACATGAGGGTAGTTTTGGAAATTCTCAAGAAAAACCAATTATATGGCAAATTGTCCAAGTGCGAGTTTTATACTCCACAAGTTCAGTATTTGGGGCACATTATTTCAGCTAAAGGAATAGTTGTTGACCCTAAAAATATTGAAGCCATAGTAGATTGGCCAGCCCCCACCAATGTTTCTAAAGTAAGAAGTTTTATGGGGATGGCTGGATACTATCGGTGATTTGTTAAGGGATTTTCAAAAGTTGCATTTCCTATTACCAATATGCAAAGAAAAGGAAAAAAATTTAAGTGGACGGCTTAGTGTGAAGATGCTTTCATGACCCTTAAATAAAAATAAATAATTATACCTATACTATAGATACCTGACCCCAACAAACCATTTATAGTTTGTACGGATACCTCTCTAGAAGGACTGGGTGGTGTCTTAATGCAAGACAAGGTAGTTGTAGCATACGAATCCAAAAAGCTTAAGAAACATGAAATAAATTATTCTATTAATGATTTAGAGTTGGTTTTTGTGGTCCATTCTCTTAATATTTGGTGACACTATCTGCTAGAAAAGCCCTTTGAGCTAAAAACCGATCATCAAAGTTTAAAATACTTTTTCACTCAACCTCTTCTCAATGCTAAACAACGAAGATGGATGGAAAACCTGGCCAAATATGATTTTAAAATTGAATAGATCAAAGTGAAGGAAAATAAACTAGCATATGCCCTTAGGAGAAGAAGACACATAACTACCCTCACAAAATTTCAGTATGGTCTAAAGGAACAGAATATGGAAATGCAAAAAAAGATGAGTTTTACAACCAATGTCGTACTAAGATTGAGCAAGAACTGGATCAACACGTAGATTATAATATCAAATAAGATTTAGTGTATTTTTTAAACCATATAATAGTACCTAATGATGAAAGGCTAAAAAGAACCATCTTGCAAGAGGCACATTGTGCACCATATTCTGCTCACCCAGGTGTGATAAAAATGAGAGAAACTTTGAAAAAGGACTATTTCTAGCCCGGAATGAAGAAGGATGTAGTTCAATTTATTGCAAGATGCCTAGAATTTCAGAAGGTCAAAGTTGAGCATCAACATCCTAGAGGACAACTACACCTATTTGATGTGCTAGAACAAAAATGGCAAGTGATTTCTATGGATTTTATAGTTGGCCTTCCCAAGACTCAGTTCCAACATGATGTAATTTTTGTAATTGTGGATAAATTGACTAAGGTGGCGTAAATTTATGTCGAGAAATTTTTGTGATGATGCACCTATAATAGTACAAAGGTTTGTATAGGAAATCTTGAGGTTGCATGGTTTTACCGAAATAATTATCTCAAATAGAGATTCCAGATTGACTTTTGAATTTTAGCAAGCTTTACACCGAGCATGAGGTGCAAAGCTAAATATCAGCACAGCCTAACATACTGAATTGGATGGGTAGATCAAGAGGGTCAATCATGTGTTGGAAGATATGTTACATATGTACTGTATGGACCACCAGAGTAAGTGGGAAGATTATCTCTTCCTGGTGGAATTTACGTATAACAACTATCATACCACATTGGACATGGCTCCTTTTGAGGCCCTATATGGGTGTAGATATAGGACACCATTAATGTGGGATAATTTAGATGATCAAGAAGTGATCGGTCCTGATGTTGTTAAGAAAATGGAGGTCCAATTGAAAGAAATTTGTCAATGGCTTTATGAAGTCGCAAACCATCAGAAGAGTTATGCAGATCTAAAAAGAACCCCTCAAGAATTTACTATTGGTGATAAGGTCTTCCTCAGAGTCAAACCGACCAAAATATCCATTAAGTCTACCAAAATAAGCCCCAAATTTGTCGGTCCTTTTGACATCATTGCCAAAATAAGTCTTGTTGCCTACAAGCTCACCCTACCACCAAATTTATCTAAAATCCATAATGTTTTCCATGTGTCCCTTCTTCGCAAATATGTTGTTGACCCATCTCATGTTCTGGATGTTTCTCACTTGCAAACGTCGGACCCGCAGCTCATTGAGGTTCGACCAGTCAAAATTTTGGGATACAGGTCTAAACAATTAAGGAAAAGAACAGTTGAGCAGTGTAGGATCCAGTGGGATCACTATTTTGAGAGAAATGCTACATTGGATAATGCAACAGATATGAAAAGACAATTTCCTTTCTTGTTTGAAAACTGTTTAACAAAAGAACAATTTGAATATTTTCATGATTATATTCGTATGTTTGGTATTTTGATACATATTTAAATATTAATGTTATAATACTGAATGTGATTTTTAAAATGATGCGTAATCCATAACTGTTGTTTATGAATATATGATTAGATGATTTAAAACCTGCAATGTTATATTGGCAAACACAAGTATTGTATTAAATTTTGGTGGGGAAGAATGTAACATCCCCATTATTTGGTTATATTTTATTGTAAGAATGTGATACTATTGCAAGAATTTGTGGTTGTAGATGCAGATTTCCACTTCGAAGTAGATGAACCAGATAAGGCAAAAACCCACCCCTGGCAAAGATAGTAGTTGGAAGCACCAAGTAATGTGAGGTATGATGTCGTGCCATGTGCACCAAGGCCCGTGGGTACATGGAAGCCCACAATAAATTTCATGTAGGATATTCTGCTTATTTTTACATTTTGTGCATATATCTGACTATGAAAATTAAAAGTTCTTTGTTGCTTGCTGGTGAAAATTTTATGTGTGATGTTTCTTTTCAAAAAAAATATTATCACAAAAAAATAATAGAATTTATAAAATAAAATTCAAATAAATAATATATATAAATAATAATAATAATAATAATAATATTAAAAAAAATGATTATAACTAATGGGAATTAAGAATGTGTTTATCTTCAAACAGTATCAAAAAACAATAGTCCTTGCCACGGATGATATAAACTCCAACCACCTGGCATTACTTAAAAGGCATTGTCTTGCATGTGATTTTTGATGTGTCACAACGAAAGTTTATTTAAATATTTTAAAAGGAGGAGGTTTTATTTTTGGGGCATCTTGCTTTAGATTTCAGGTTGCCTGCATATGAGCAATGAGAAGTATGTTTTCATTTTTTTTTAAGTAGAGTAAAATTACAAATTCTAGTGTTTTCGAGTCTTCTCATACTCGTGAAGTTTGTGTGAAGCCTTTTGCAATTGGGTATTGTCGTTGGCTCAGTATTGGGTACGATCTAATACTTGTACATTCTTATATAAAGAATATCATTATTAGGACTTTTATAAATAAAAATTCTCTCTCAAAAAGTCGAAAGAAATACAGGCTTCATTTATTATCTGTCTGGTGTGCTAGCGAGTTTATAAAACAAGAGGAAGTTAGAAAAAAATAATGATTAAAATTTTTGAGAGTGCGTGAATGATAGTGTGATAAAATTTATGTGTGAAAAATATTTGGAAATGTGAGTTGTGTATGGCATATAGTATATTGTGAATTAAAATTATTGTTTTCATTAAATAGCCATGCATTTCATTTCGGGTCTTGTTGACCCAAAATATGTTCCTACCTACTGTCTCCAAGCTGGTTGGTATTTGAGAAGGCTTCTCAAATATGTAGCTATGGGGGACTATTATTACTCGGCAAGGACTCCTAAGTTCGTTGAAGCGTTGTGGGATTCACTATAGTTAACCTATGTTTGGGTTAAAGTAAAAACTATTGTAGTGCTTAATATAGCGTGGAGTCTTGAGAGATCTTAGTAAAGCTCTTGTAAATGATTCACGTTACCATGGTTGTAAGATTGTAGAAAATATATTTTATAGGAATATTTCCATATTAGTATGGGTGGGTCAACCGAAATTGGTCAAACATTGGTACATAATTTATGTTTGCCAAATATATGATTCCATTGATATTATCTAATAAATTAACCTTTTTGATTGATGTTTAGCTGTTAATTAATTTTAGTACAACTCAGTTTAATTATACTTTACGAATTCCATTTGGCTTCTTAATATTAATTTAAAAAAATGGTCGTAGGGTTTTTATTAATAAATTCATTCCACATATTGATTCCATCCAATGGGATATGATAGAGTTATGGGTATACCCTTTGTTGTGGTAAGTTGAAGCAATGTCACTTCTTTTTGTGTAGCAGTCTTTTCACATTTTTTGCTAAAGCTAACTATTCAGTATTTTTCGATCAATAGACATGTTATGATGTCAACTTAAATATTTCCTTATATGGCTCCTCGACCCTGTGTAGTAGTGCACTTCCTCTTTACTCGAATAAAAAAATATCAGCAGGTCTTTATCTTCAAAATTGTATCTTGTTAAAAACTTTTTTAAGCGGTATACATGTTTGGCCATAAATGAGTTCGTAATGTTTCTTTCAGCAACCATGTTGTGGTATATACCCGAATTGTGAGTGGAGTACCTAATGATTGGTAAGTCGTTTTTCCCTTAAATGAATGTTTGGTTTACTTTAATCTAGGAGAAAGCACCTTAGGTATGCCTTCATAATAATTACAAGGTATAATATATGGGAACAATGGCTCTTAAAAACAAATTAGTTGTCCCCATAAGGGGGCGAAGGTCCAAGGTTCAAATCTCGGGCCTCATCGGACTGAACGCTTGTCCCTTTCCTGGTGCTTTCAACGACGTAAAAGGTTTAAAATGATTGTGGCATGGTGGTTATAGGGGCGGACTGCGCGAAGATCTGTGTGGCAGCTTTTGCGGCAGACAGCGCAGAATACTGTGGCAGTCATAAAAAGTTGGACAGCCTGCTCGGATTCGTGGCGGCTACCGATTCCACCATGTAAATTCAAAAAAAAAACAAATTAGTTGTATTCCAGAAAGTATTATAGAGTTTTTGAACATGTTGCCTTTATCGTTGCACGCCTTATGTAGGTTTAACGCCAAAATCCAAGAGACTCAATCAAAATTCACTATCCAAATGCAATAGCAAAACTCTTGTGGCCGATAATGAAATGTATGAACATAAATCAACCACTTTCGAAAAGAGAATCATGTCAAACTTTAGTGTATAGTGAACTGAGTACTTAACCATATGTCCATTACCGGTTGAGCGAAAACATATTTTGCTTGTTCACTGAGTAGGTTTGAATGTCCGAAAAATTATCATATAAGGAAGAGCTTAATTTTAGTTATGTTTATATTTTCAAAGCTTTATATGTGGAAAATGGCCTATTATACCATACTTTATATTAACATGTGTAATTAGAAATATTTATTTTAAAAAAATAAATATATAAAAGTAGTTGAAACAATTATGAGAATTGTATCATTCTTGATTTCGAATTTTAAAAACCAAGTTTTTAGATATCAGGACTTTGGGTTAAAACTAAGTGTATATTCTTAGTAGTAGGTTAGGTTTTACATTTGACATAAGTAAAAGGTGTTCATTCTTAGAAGTAGGTTAGGCTTTGCATTTGACATAAGTAAAAGGAATGTTTAAAAATTATAAGGTTTGACTATCATACAAGCACCTTTATAAAAGGCACTTTAAATGTTCTAAAATATAAAAATGATTTTATGGTATTTATTGAAAATTCAGATTATTTAGGAAGATAAACTTAATATAGTAGGGTCCATGTATTGTAGTATTTAGAATTTAATTATCTTATTACTTATCATGGTAGAGTAAGATGGTGTAATTTGTTTATATAGCAAATATTATTATGTGAAAACATAATAAAAATATTGTATACTTATCTTTGCTTCTGCATTTAAATTCTTAATATTTTTAGATAAATATTTTTATTTCGCTTTTGTATTAATTTTTATATGTGAAACCATATTGTCCATTACATTATAATGAATTAACATCTTATAATAAATATGGAGGTTTATAAATAAAGTTCCAATAACTCTAATCTATGTGCATTTAGCCTTTAAGGCTTCTTATTTTCAAGCTGAAAAAGAATGTATGGAAATAAGAAGTTTGAACATATTTTAACTCCGAGAAGGGAGGGATAAATGATCTTTTATGAAAATTTTATTGTATTATAGTGCTTATCGAGAAGGATGGCACTCACACAACTTTGATAGTTCATAGTGGCGACTATTGAGAATCAGAGGTAACCGTTCTCCAACAAGGTAAAAGGGATAGTGGTCCTATGCTATTGAGAGTAAAGGGCAATGGTATGGTATGTCGTTCCAGGTTACTATACAAGTAGTACGTTAGGATGCTCACAAGCCTACTCTGGTTGCAGAATTGTCAATAATAGTTATGGCTAGGGAGCTAGTCCATGAAGTTGGAAGGTCCAACGGTATATGGTATGGGTAGCATTATCGTCAACTAGTGTTTGTTCTAAGACATCTGGTTCGAAAACAATGCGATGGCAGACTCTGGTTAAACCTTAGTTGAAGGTCAATGATTAGGTACTAGCATAGATACACTACCCCAAAGCATGAATTTGAAAGGTTGGTGAAATAATAAGGACAAGAGTAGGATTGAGAATCCAAGTCCATTATGCTTTTGGATGGGGAATTAGTGCGTCCATACTTCTAGGTTATATAGGTCCTAGAAGGGCAACCCCATGCCAAGATCAAGAAAACTCAAGAAATGAGTAAGGATATTTTTATGGCAACCTATCATGGGAAGTTGGTCAGTCTCGATAACTTAAGTTATACCGTCTATAGCGGTAAAATATCTTGAAGTGTGACTCTTTATGCCAAAGTACTAATACAAAGTTAGGTATATCTACGTAAATGTGTGATATTTATGTTTGTAATTAGCAAAATTTTGAAATTGTGTTTTGACAACCATGTGAGTAGACCCGGGTTTTTACAACTTGATTTATCAACATTATCATATCTTTCATATTGTAATTCTATTATTGATCTTGAGGTAATATTATTTGAGTATTTAAAAGCTAACAGTGATATCAGAGCTACGGTATATTTAGATAGAAATTGAAAGAACCTCAAGAGTCATTAGAAAGAATATTTCTACTTGTTAAGAAGAGACCAGTAACAAAAAGAAAATTTCCTCCATAAAATAACCAAAGAAGATAAAGAGAATTTCCTCTAGAAAAGTACTAGAGAAGATAAAGAGAATTTCATCTAGAAAAGAAACCAAAGAAGATAAGGGAATTTCCTCTGGAAAGAGAAACCAGTGAAGATAAGAGAATTTCCTTTAGAAAGAGAAACCAGTGAAGATAGCATTTTTTCACTGTGTTGAAGAAAAATAGTGACATTTAAAGATATTCCTATTCCAAGAATAAAATTGAAATAGAAGAAATTTTACAGGTCTTGAAGATAAACCTTGATATTGAGAAGAAAATAATATTATTACTCCAAGAGAAAAATCTAAATAGAAGAACACTTACAGATCTTGAAGACAGACCTTGATATTGAAAAGAGAATATTCCTATTCCAAGAGCAAAATCATAATAGAAAAAAATTTACAGGTCTTGAAGATAGACCTTTATATTGAAGATACATATTCTAAGAACATAATCAAAATAGAAGGAAATGTATATGTCTTGAAGATAGACCTTGATATTGAGTATACCTATTCCAAGAATAGAGTTGAAATAGAAGAGAATCTATAGGTCTTGAAGACAGACCTTGAGTAAGAGACCCTTAGAAGAGGTCCTATTGATAAGCTTGATAAAAAGGATTCTAGATTATTTGACTAGAATCTTTCCATAAGGTTGAAAGGAAAACCCGTGAAGACTAGGATTTAGCATATATTTGATTCCACTAGTTTATACAATAGCTAATAAATATTATTATTTCTAGAACATTGAATACATCTATTTTTTTATAGAAGATTGATTCTTAAAATTTGGGAAGCTTCCTACAACATATAGAGAAGAATTTCATCTTCAATTACCTAAAATTCTATGTGCTTTCCTCGTGCAGGGATTAACTATTTTTTGTAGAAAAGTAGACATTAAATAAGTTTCAAGAAGGAGACCTTATTGAATATTGAGAAGAACCAAGAATAAGGTTCTCATTGCAAGATTGCAGATTGAAGATAAAGAACCAAGAAGAGGTCATACTAAATAATTTCTAATATTAGAATATTAAAGATTGAAGATAGAAGATAGAAGGACTATAGAAGGTCCTCTTGCATATAGAAGCAACTGAATATAGATATCCAAGAAAGATATCTCATTGAATAATTTCCCATAGTTGGAAGATTGAAGAAATCGAGGTAATGTTTCATTAAAAGTATTTGCTAAAGAATTGAAGGCTACAAAATTAGAAGACCTAAGAATAAAGGTCTATAGAATATTTTTAAGAAAGAAAATAAGGCAGGAGAAAGCCTTATTGCAGAAGTAGAAGTAGTGACCTGAAGTAGAATATTACAAGCAGAAAGAGTACATGACTAGAAGATATTGGGACAATTGTCACCATACGAAAACAAGCCCAAAAGGAAAAAGGATTTGACAAGAAGTTTGTCAAATTTTGAGAATATTTTGAGAACTCAAGACATTCATATTCTTGAGAAAGAAGACAAATATGGAGGTCAAATTTAAATTTAGAATTCAGCAAGAATTCAGAAGAAAGCAAGACGATTGAAGATATCACAACTTCGAGAGATTTGGACATAGCCATGAAATTTTTGTAGGCTGATTTATAAAAGCACGGAGTTGCAGAAAGAGAAGCTGAAAATACAATGTAAAATAGAAGAGAAAAACTACAGTTTAGAGAAATCTTTGGAGAAGTTTTCAGAAAATATTTGAATAGCCAAGAGAAGGCTTGATAAAGGAAAAAGAGCAACAAATTTGAAGGCTTGAAGATAGCATCGATTCTGATTTTAGCAGCATCTAAGGAGGAGTCCTCATATATAATTGAACAGCGAAAGGATAATATTTGAAGCTGCAAAAATTAGAGATAGATAGCACCTGTTTAGAGAATAAGAAAGCAAGTTTTGGGTAGCAACTATAGCTGCAAATTAAAGAGTCTACAAACAATAAAGAAAGGTGCAATTATAGCAAATACAATACAACAAGCTACAAAGAAAGAAGCTACAAAAAGGTGTGTTAATTTGATGCCATATATATTATTATTGCAAAGTTTTGAAGGTGCCTATTAAGAATTTTTGGAGCATCAAATATTAGAGCCATCTAGAGCTAGCAAAAAGGAAATTTTTTAAAGGTCTCATTAAGCTTATAAAGGATACCATTTCACACCATTTATTTTATAAAGCTTACATATTACAAATGGAAAATAAAATTACAATTTAATAGGAGTGATAAGGAGTTTGATATATGTTGCTTTGAAATAAAAATATCATATTTATTTTACATTCATTAGTGAGATAGATTTACTCTCATTATTAGAGAAGCTAGCAATATTATAACAATATTAGATTGATTTTTAAAGGAGGTATAAGTGAATAGTATATGTTGTTTTTTAAGTGAATGTAAAAGCAATATTATCCTACGTTTGAGAGGAAAAATATTCCTCAAACATATAGCAGATTTTGGAAGGAAAAAAGCTCCAAATTCAAGGTAGATTTCAGGTGTTTAAAAACACCAGATATACAAGCAAAAAGTGGTAAATAAAACCACTAAAAGAGTGGTTGAAGATACCACCATATTGAGAACCATTCAGCACCACAATATAGGGGGTAAGCTCTACATCATACGTCCACCCATTTGTAGGAAAGAATCACTAACCAAACTTATTAAGGGAGAAGAGCCATTAGGCTTGAGATTTGGCCATCCAAAGAAGCAAGAAAATGTCAGCCACAACCTGCAAAAGATCAATCTATGTAAAGCAAGATAAATTACAAGAAAAATATAGGGTTCATTATCAAAATAAAATTAACAAAGAGAGAAAACTACCAAATAAAATATTATAGGGCCACCATTGGAGTGTACAAGAGGTATTACAGCTAGAGCCATTAGTAAAAATGTCCACCATTAGCTAAGAAGAGTAAAGACCTCACAAAGATCAGTTACAAAGAAGCAATAATACGTTAACATCCAGCCTCAGCCAAGGAGAGAAGAATCCTCACAAAGTGCAGTTACAAAGAAGCCAAAATACATATACAAAGAAGCAAGAATAAGTTGAAAAAAGAGGCATTAAAAAAGGCCTTGTAGTTTCATATGTTGGAGAAAGGAGCGCATGCATATTGCCACCTGGCACAAGGTTCAAAGTTGGCTCGTAAGCCATAACGTAAATCATTAGGGAAGAAACATAAATTACCAGAAAGAGGAGTGTTCAATGCTCTACATCATTACCCATTGCTCAATAAAGGATAGGTAACTCCCAAACAACAAGGAATATTGAGTCAAGTATCCTTTTTACTCTTCCATGAACATTGGAACCACCAAGAAGGGAGTAAAAATATTTTATAATGTCAGCAACATAGGGCACTCAACAAAATAAAGGAGAAGCACTCATATACCTAAAACATAAGCACATATATAGCAAATTCTAGTACCTTACACATTGAAGAAAAGAGGCAGAAGCATTAAAGGAGGAGTCAAAGCATCTTCCAAGTTTATACATAGTAGATTTGACCAAAGGAGAAGCGCCCAACATTAAAGAGAAGCACCCAACAAGCAAAGGAGAAGCGCCTAAATTATTAAGGTAATACTTACCATAGTATTTTTCATATTAAAGGCTTATATTGGTAGGAGAAATAAGGAACTAAGGGAATATATTCTAAGGTTAAAGTTTTAAATATATTAGTGGAGTGATAAGTATTTTAAACCTTAGAAAAATTAGAATATTATTTTTGAAAAGCCTCTTATCATATTTTGAAGAGTTTTTTTGGGATTTGAAGAATTATATCTAAGTTTTGTAAAATTGCATATTTAGATTTACAAAACAAAGAAAATATTTACAATTTGCTAAGGTTGGAGAAATAAGGCATACAACATCAAATTAAAATATTGCAAATATTATTTCTAGAATTTCTAAAATTTGAGGTATAAGGATTTCTACATCAAATATAGTATATGAAATTTAGAATTAAATATTTTATTCATAAATTTATGAGATAAAAGGAGTTCTACATAAATATATTGCAATTGAAAAGATTACTCTCTAAGTTCAAAATTATTAGATATTTGAAGATTTGTAAAGGATTAAGGAATCATAAGATAGTCTCCTCATGTCAACTACAAACAAAATATTTCTTTCAGATTCCCAATTGCTCAAAGGTCCTAACTATACTTCATGGAAAAATAAAGTAAGATCAATATTAATAGTGGAAAAACTTTGGGACATACTCAAAGGAGCAAAAACTAAACCTACTGAAGATGCTAGAGATATACAAAAATTTGAGGAAGATGAAGAAAAAGCATTAATGATCATAACTTTTGCAATTTTAGATGACATACAACCATATATCAGTTCAGCAGGAACACCTACAAATGCATGGAACACTTTAGCAAAAATATTTGAAGGAAAAAATAAAGCTACTATTCTAAATATACAAACACAATTGCATTCTTTGAAAGTCAAAAGTGGAGAAACTATTATTGAGAATATTAGAAGATACAAAAGGGAAGTTATTAACCCTAGGAAAAATAGTTGAAGATAAATTTCTTATTCAAGTCATCTTGAGAGCACTACTGAAAAATTACAAACATCTAGTTACATCCTTACAACTCCTAAGTAAGGATACTTATTTTGACGATTTGGTTAACATACTACAAGAATATGAAGTTGAAAACTCTATAAAGGATGAAATGATTAATAATGCATTAGTCTCAAAGGATAACTCACAAGGGAATGTTGCTTCATTTCAAAGAAGAAAACCAAAATGGAATGATAGGTATTTCTAAATTGGCAAGAGAGGAGTTCATAGTACCAGCTAATACAAATTCAATCCAAGGAATCAACATCAAAGGAATCAAGTAAGCATAGGAGGACAATCAAATAGGTTGTCTCAACCTAGACAATATCAAAACCAATACAGTATCAACCTAGATAATAGCTTTATGTATTGTTCACAAACTCATTACCAAAATCATGGTAGAGAGGCTGAAACCACTTTTGCATAAGATTATTTTCCCTAAACAAGGAGGTTATGTGGAAGGAAAAAAAATTGTGGATAAGATAGTTCTTACTCAATAAACCATCCATTCCATGGAAATGTAGAAATATCCATCTATGTTCATCCATTTAGACTTATCCAAAGGTTATGAAAAAATGGAACACTTCCTCATCAAAGTTATGAGGCAATTTAGCTTCTCTTAGAATTGGATGGGTTGGATTATGAGATGTATCTCTTCAGTGTCCTACTCAATTCTTATAAATGGCTACCCTTCATAGTTATTACTAGCTTCCAAAGGTATAGGTAGGGCAACCCCCTCTCCCCTTGTTTATTCATTATTTTTATTGAATGCTTGGGTAGGACTATGATCAAAACTAGAGAAAACAGAACCCTTGAGGGAGTTACCATTGCTCATGGAGCCAAGCCTATCTCTCATCTTCAGTTTGTTGATGATTCTACTCTATTAGGTAAAGCTATGGTTAAGGAAGCTTCTAGAATTAAACAAATCATTAGCTATTTATCTAATGCTACAAGGCAATTGATCAATGAAGATAAATAAAAAGTCATTTTCTTTCATTGCTCTCCCAAAAATAAATCCATGGTTCTATATAAATTAAGATATAATAATGCCTCCCTTTAGGCATTCCTATCAATATCTAGAGACAAAAAAAAAGACTGGAATTGATTGTTGGACAAAGTAAAGAGTAAAATTGAAAACTGGACCAGTAGGTGGCTTTCATCTAGGGGTAAAATTACCTTGGTAAAATTAGTCCTTCAAGCTCTACCTATTTATGTTTTGGTTGTGTTAAACATCCCAAAGCTAGTTCTTCAAGAACTAGATAAAATCAATCATTGTTTCCTATGGAGTGGTACTAAGGAGAAAATAAAATGGGTCATGGTGAAATGGGATACCTTATGCCTTCCCAAGCATGAAAGAGGGTTACGATTCTAATATACTATTAAAAACAATAAGGTTTTAGCTACAAAGTTGTATTGGAGGATTTTGAAAAATCGCACTGTGGGCAAAAAATATTCATGCTAAATATGCTAAAAACAAAAGTCCTACAGATCTTGTTCCCTATTAATTGCCTATCAAAGGTTCTTCCATTTTGGTGGTTCTTAGGATTGGTGAGGATTTGATAAATAAGTTATCATAGATCATTCATAATGGTCAACATGTAAAATTTTGGATAGATTCTTGGGATATTCATCGGTCTTTAATAACTTAGTTCCCTTATTAGAGGTCCTAGATGGAGGAGCTACTCCAAGCTAACTGGATAAAGGTACCTAATTACTGTCGATACCATACTGGTAATGCAAATATTGGTATATATTGGATCCTTATTAGGGATTGGCCTATTCAAGTTCTAGAAAGGTAAAGTACAAATATCCAATGCACCCTTCATATGAGACCTCTCTCTTGGTCCCATGATAATGATTATTTTGGATAGAACACTACTAAGGGTAAGTATACAATTGCTCAAGGTTATTTGACTTTATGCCATAATAATCCCAACTAGTCTTATGATATATTTACACAATTGTGGGCTCAGAAGCTCTAGCCTAAGGTGAGATTTTTTATTTGGATTTTGTTGCATCGAAGGGTCCTCACTGGCGAGCAACTTATGAAACATAGCTTTCATGGCCCATTTAGATATGAAATATGTGGAAATAATGTGGAAACTATCATCCCTATATTTATTGAGTGTCCTTTAGCCTCTGAGTTATGGAGGAGAATGGATATCTTATTTTTTTTACAATGGTCAAATATTTCTACCCTTGAACAACTTTGGAGGGATTGGCCTAAACAGGAGGTTTTTGATCATTTTGTTGGATAGTTAATTTGGAAGGGAACAACCATCCTAGCTTGGAATATCTAGAAGGAAAGAAACAACTAAATTTTCAAATATAAAAGAAAGAATAGTCACTATGTTTAGCAAAATTCCATTGCTAACTTAGTTGAATTAGTCCAACAGCTCCTTAATCATCCCTAATACTCCCACCAAAGATGGGATCAAGTAATGCAAATATTGAATATTAACTCTACTATTGGTAACCAATTGAGAGGGAATGCGAGTAATCGAAATATGCATAGAACAAGGAATTGGTAGCCTCGTCCTAAGGATTTTAGGAAAGTTAATATACATGGAGCCTTTAGGGGAAACCTTGAAAAAGCTAGTGTGGGAGGAACTGGTAGAATTTCAAATGGTTCCCTAGTTTTCACTTTTGTTGAGAATCTATGTATCCTTTCCAATAACCTTGCTAAGGGGTATGGTATCCTCAAAGGCCTTCAAATGCTACTAAGGTTGGATGGAAATTTTTTTTGGTTGAATCTGACTCCCAAGTCACGATTAATCTATTGAAGACTTTATATAAAAATTATAAGGCTGATTGGAGAATAAAAAGAATTATTGAGAAGATTCAGTTAATCTAGAGGGGCTTTATAAAATTTGAATACAATCATGTTGTCATATAATAGAATAATATTGCTAATGCATTAGCTAATTAGGCATTGGAAAAATATGGTCTTACTTGCTACTACCACCCTCTCAAATGGTGGGCTTCACAAATCATGGATGCTCTTCTATCTATCATTTCTCTAGATGGCTCTAGTACTAGAGAGGTCTAAGAGAGATCACCTGGTTCAACCAATTTGCTAACATGGTTGCTCTTAAGAGCACCAAGCATAGAATTAATTCTTTGATCAATAAATATATTGAGGATGCTACTAGCGCTAGTCATGGTGAAAGCAAGCTAGAGAAAGAATTTTGACTATAGCAATCTGCATGAGCCTTAAGTAATTGGTTTTTTGTTGACCTTTCTAGTTGGTACATGCATGAATTTTTGGTTGATCTACTTTGGGCTAGGCATTCTCTTTGAGTGTTCCAAAGGAGACAGTCTAGGTGCAAGCCCTAGGTGATTTTAGTAGAATAGATTTCCCAACCTCCTTGGGACTTACCCGAAAGTGGCACCCTAAAAGAAGTATTTTCCACAAATGAAAAATAAAAAATAAAAATTTGATTGTCTCCATAAACCCTAGCAACAAACATATAGGGACTTGGCTAACAATTTATAAGTTCTAGTGAAAATTATCAAATATGAATGGTTTCAATAAGAGAGATTTTAAATTTTTGAAGACTTGAAACTTTCTATGGATAAGTATATATTGCATACTCATTTTCATGATATTGAGATGGATGATGTGGATATTATTCTTGGTTATCCTTGCTTGGATTATTTATTTACTATTAACATTAATGTACAAAATAATTCTATGAAGTATGGTATAGGTAAAAAAAGATAGCAATACAAGACAATTCCTAGTGTAAGAGGTAAGGTTATGAGGAAAAAAGAAAAGCAATTATATAGGAACAAATTGAACAAGTAAAAGAACTTGAAATATAGTATAAGGAGGAGGTGATAAGCAAAGAAGAAACAAAATAAATGTATGAACCAAAAGTAGAGGCACAAAAATCCGGAGAGTCAAATAAGCTAGAGCATTCGGCTATGGTTGGTGTATATCTCCATTCTCACCACAACGAGAGCCAACAATCATGGAAACAAGGCATATAGCAATAAAGGAGCTATGATGGATATACATGGATCCCAAGGGTTCATTATGGACATTCAAGTTACACAAGGTCAACTTGGCATCATCAGAGACTATCACTAATTAAGATTTCACTTGGATGGAAGAATAATCAAGATTGACACCAATTGTCCACATTGCTTAGAAGATCATATTATTTAGTTTCTTCCTATGTATTGAGGATAAAATTTTTTGTAAGGGGATTAATGTTAGGAACCTAAGTATTTTAATGTTAGGATATAATGTAATATTGTATATAGGCATTATGGAATGGATCACACATAAAATTATATAATATATATTATAGTGCGGTATTATAATATTATGCACTTTGTAGCTCATGAAAAGTGAATCACCATATGGGTGACCTTTTAACTTGTGGAATGTGAACCATCACATTCTTGTATAAAGAAATATGTAGCCTCTCTAAAGTAATTCTTATGAAGTATTCTTTGTAATAGTCTCAACTTTTGGAGCGGAAATCTTGTGGAGTGATTCCTTCCTTAAGGAGTATTCTTGGTGTTGCATTACCTCAAGGGTATTATCTATCTTTATCTTATTGTGTGGATTGTTATTGTGGAATTTATTGTTGATGCATGTTTGATATTTTTTTATATTAGTGAATGATTTATGTTAATAAGAATATGGGTTCATAAAATTAAAATAGACAACAGTTGTTTATGAATATTAAACATAGTTTGAAAAGCTGGCAAATTGCACAAGGGGATTGAGTGGAAAATTTTTCCAAAGTTGTTTCATTAGTGGCTTAAAGGAAGATATTCATGCAAAAGTAAAAATATTCAAGCCAAAGAGCATGATGTTAGCAATAGGTTTGGCTAGGCTAGTTGAAGATAAATTCATGGCACAAAGGCATACCTTCAAACCTCCACAAGCTCATACATCGCTTCCATCTTAGACTTCATCAAACATGATCAACAAACCACCTCTAATAAAATGCCTTACTAGAGAAGAAATGGATGCATAGAGGGCACAAGGACTATGTTACAACTGTGATGATAAATATTCTCTAGGCCACAAGTGCATACAATAGAAACTATATTTACTTGATGTGGGTAAATCTTCCACCAGGGAATCATAGGAAGAAGAGGAGGAACATAAAGAAGAAGAGAAACCTAAAGAGTCAAAACTGATAGAGGACCAACCACATAAGATCTTAGTATATGCTTTAGTCGGGATCTCCACTCCCTAGACCATGAAAGTGGTAGGGAATTTTAAGGGATAATGACTTATTATCCTTATTGATTCAGGTAGTACCCACAATTTTATTGATCCGTGGGTAGCCAAAAAGGTGGAAGTACTCATGCAATTCTTTTGAAGTCATGGTGGCTAATGGGGGAACCCTACCATGCAAGGGAAAATGTAGAAATGTAAAGGTGCGGATGGGTGAATACAACCTCAGGGTAAACATGTTTTCCCTTCCCTTGGGAGGATGTGACATTGTGTTGAGATCATAATGGCTTCATACATTAGGCCAAATAGTATGGGAATTTTTTTATCTTTGAATGAAATTCTCTAAGTAGGGGAAGAAATAAACTCTCCATGGGATTTCCACACATCCAACCCAACTCATCAACTCCCACTGAATGAGAAAACTTTTGAAGAAATTATCTCAAGGAGTGGTGGCACAACTGTTTGCACTTCAAGCCTTGACTACCAATGAAATAGTTCAGCCAACTGAATTACAATAAATTATGGATAAGCATGCATCTATGTTTGCAGAACCCCATGGGTTACCACCATGGCACACCCATGATCATGCTATCCAACTCATCCTGGGAAGCGTACCACCCAACATTCATCCCTACAAGTACCCATATGTGCAAAAGACTAAAATTGAAAATATGGTATAGGAGTTGTTAGCAACAGAGGTCATTTGGCCAAGTGTCAGCCCATATTCATCTCTAGTATTGTTGGTTCATAAGAAGGATGGGTCTTGGTGGTTATGCATGGATTTTCATAAACTCAACAAAATTACTATCAAAGATAAATTTCCCATTCTAGTCATTGATGAGTTGTTGGATGAGCTCCATGGTGCTTGCTTCTTCTCCAAGTTGGATCTATGTTTAGGATATCATCAGATAAGATTAAGGGAAGAAGATATTCCAAATATAGCATTTCAAACTCATGAAGGCCATTATGAATTCCTTGTCATGCCTTCGTCAATCTTACCAACGTGCCTTAAATCTTTCAATGCCTCATGAATTAAATCTTTCAGTCCTTTCTATGCAAATTCATTTTGGTCTTCTTCGATGATATCCTAATTTATAGTCGCACATGGGAGGAACATTTGCAACATTTGGACCAGACCTTGCAACTCTTAGCTGATAATCAATTATGTGCGAAACGGTCCAAATGTTCTTTTGGAATGCAAAAAGTGGAGTACCTTGACCACATAGTTTTAGGGGAAGGGGTCAAGGTGGATCCAAAGAAGATTGTTGCCATACAAGAATGGCCCAAGCCACACACTCTCAAAGGTCTTTGGGGTTTCCTAGGCCTCATCAATTACTATAGAAAATTTATCTGTGATTATGGAAATATTGCATCCCCTTACAACAATGTTGAGGAAAAACTCATTTATATGGTCAAAACCAGTTGAACATGCCTTCCTATGCCTCAAAAAAGCTATGCTATCAACTCCCATGCTAGCAATGCCTGATTTCTCTAAGCATTTTATGGTTGAAAGTGATGCTTTAGGAAGTGGAATTGGTGCAGTGCTTATGCAAGAAGGGTGACCATTGGCTTTCACTAGTAAGGCATTATCAAGCAAAAACTTAGGAAAATTAACCTATGAGAAGGAGATGATGGAAATATTACATGTTATCAACCACTAGAGGCCTTACCTTATTGGGCAACATTTTTCAATCAAAACAAATCACCACAATTTAAAATACTTTCTTGAGCAATGTGTCTCCATGCTTAAACAACAAAAATGGGTCACCAAATTGCTAGGGTATGACTATGAAATAATTTATAAGAAGGGAAAGGAAAATATAGTTGTTGATGCATTATCCCACCAACATGAGGACCAGGGTATGTTGTGTGCCATCTCAACTCCACTTCCTCAATGGATCCACCAACTTCAAGAAGAGGTGACCCAAGATTCTACCTTGCAAGCCTTAATTCAACAACTTCAACATGATCCTAACTCTCAGCCAAGATATACATGGGATGGGCAACATCTGAGATACCAAGGTTGCCTTGTTATTCCTATAAATTCACCACTTCATAAATCTATACTACAAGAAATGCATGCTTCCTCGATTGTAGGACATTCCGGGTTCTTAAAGACTTATGAGCGGGCTAAACACACATTTTCATGGGTAGGGATGAAAAGGGATATTCAGAAATTTTGTGGCAGAATGTGATACTTGTTAGTGTATGAAGGGGGAAACTATATGCACACTAGGCACACTCTAGCCTCTTCCTATTTCAAAGACCATTTGGACATATATTTCCATGGACTTTATTGAAGGGCTCCCCAAGTCTAGAGGCAAAACAATCATTCTTGTGGTGGTGGATCATCTCTCTAAGTATGCTCATTTCTATCCTCTAGCCCACCCCTACAAGGCTTCAATAGTTGCACAAATATTCCTTGATTCCATTTTTTTCCTTCATGGCATGCCACAATCCATTATTTTTTATCATGATCCCACATTCACTAGTCATTTTTGGTAGGAACTATTCAAACTATAGGATACACAACTCAAGATGAGCTTGACATACCATCCCCAAAAATAATGGACAAACAAAAATTGTTAACAAGTACTTGGAAACCTATCTCCATTGCTTTGCATCTGAGCAACTAACTCAATGGGTCAAATGGCTTCCATTGGTCGAATGGTGGTATAATACTACATATCACTCCACCACCAAGATGACACCATATGAAGTAGTTTATGGACACCCTCTACCATCACTTTTATCATACATCCTTGGTATTTCCAAGGTTCAAGTAGTGGACTCCACTCTTAGGGAGCGTGCACAACTTCTCCAACATCTCAAGGATAATTTGGCTATGGCATAAAATCATATGCAACAAGTGGATCAACACCACTTAGAGCACAATTTTAATGTTGGGGACATGGTGTTCCTACACTTGCAACCATACAAACAATCATCATTGAAACTCCACAATCATAAAAATATAGCAACCAAATTCTATGGACCATATAAGGTGCTACAACATATTGGAACCATGGACTACAAGCTCGAATTATTGGTCTTCTCCTCCATACATCTAGTTTTTCATGTCTCATATTTAAAAAGGTCATTGGAAGCCAAACACAAGTTCAATCAACACTACCCCAATTGGATGAAGAAGGATTAGTCATCTGGACCATGGGATGTGCACACTTCGCAACCATACACTACACTCACTAATGTCTTAGTACAATGATGAGGATTATAACTAGAAAATACCACTTAGGAGCTACTTGTTGCAGAACTTTATTATCATAAACATAAATCATTCACCAATATGTAGAAATATCAAATCATTCATCCATTAATAGTTATCCATAATAACAATCCATAAATAAGAGAGATATAGATAATACCCTTAAGGTAGGGAAACACCAATAATACTCCTTAAGGAAGGAATAACTCCACAAGATATACCAAGGTGAGAGGCCACTTCGTGGGCATAGATGTGTTGAGTGGTATTTTCACCCAGTTGTGAAAACACACTCTCCGATAGGATTTGGGTTCTAAATCCTCTGCTTGCAAAGAAATTAAACATGTAACTTCTCCAAGGTTCCTGTTATGTTAGCATTTTGCATCTGTGTATTAATAATCTCAAATAAAGATATTCAATTAAAATGCTTGGAACACCTTAGTGGTTGCAAGTAACTGAAAACAAGGGGCACTGTGGTTTATTTTACTGTGAAACTTTAATGATTGTTCATTGAACCCGAATAAAGCAAATGTGATTTGGTCCTTAAATAACCATGCTGTAACTTCAAAATGAAATTTAATGAAATGCCATAAAATGAAGGAATTATTTATGGATTTTGAAGTTTTTTAATTTTTTTATTTTATTTTAATGCTTGAAAAATAAAATTGGAACTTCTAAAAAATAAAGTGCAGAAAAAAGAAAATAAAATGCAAAAGAAAAAGAAATTAAAATTGCATTCAGTTTGATGCTATCCCGTTCTGGAAAAACCGAAGATGTGAGGTTTCCATGCATGCAACCTAACCTATTGGACCTGCAAACATGCACAATCCTGATAAGCTAAGTGCTGATTCAAAGGGTTTTGAAATAAAATTCAAATTTCGAACATTCGCCTAATGCAACCCACAAAAGTGGCATTTAACATTATCTATAAATCCGAAATCTAAAAAATGAAAGAATAAACATTAAATCTATAGCATGCACAGAAGATCTCCTTCTTTCTTGCCCACAAGATGCAAATTTCTGAACACTCCTGCATTAAAAATAAATCATGTTACAATAGCAGAATCTCTGGTTTCCTCAAAACCAAAAAAAGGGAAGAAAAACACTCCCAAGCAGGCCCAGAATGGCTTCTCGCCTTCGGCACTACAACTCTGCTCGTAGCGGTTTTCGACCCTCGTACCAATCTGTGCTTCCGCTTTTAAAGTTCTGGTAAATTGCTTCTCCTTCCACGACGGTTCGTTTCGTCTTCCAGATTGCCTCGTTTCACCTTCCCCGCCTTTCCATTGCTTTCGACTTTATGCTCGACATTGAGACGCTTGATCTTCTCTGTGAACTGTAACGCCTCTGCAGCCCTTACACATGTACGCCATGTGTTCCGCACTTTTCTGCATGTTCTGTAATGGCCCCGTGAAAATCATGACAAAAAATAGCATGTCGCGATATCGCGACGTTTTTATGCATGCAGCTTTGCTCCTCTACTTTCACCGCGAAAACGTGACATGTCGCGATATCGTGACATTTTCCTGCCAACAGCCTTGTCTGCCTTCATGCGTCGCGAAAATGAGACATGTCGCGAAATCGTGACATTTTTATGCTATCGGGCCCTGTGGCTGCAACCTGGAAAACTGTGACAGTTTTTCACCTTCCGAAATCGTGACGCTTTTCATCTTCTCGTGCAGGGAGTTTTCATTTGTTGTTGTGAAGGCATTTTTTGTACCACTTTGCTAGCTTTTCGTGAAATCATGATGCTTTTTATTTGGTGAATGGCATGTCGTGAAATCGCGACATATTTTCCTTGTACCACTTCCTCTTGAGACCACGACGACATGTCGCGATATCGCGACGTTTTTCTGCTTCGTGCCCCTTTTCGCTTCTGTCGCGAAATCGCGACGCTTTTAGTGCCTTGCCCTGTTTGACTGGTTTGACCACGATTTTGTGACATGTCACGATTTCGCGACAATTTTCCATTCTGTCTTTCTCTCTCCTCTCTGGACCGCGACGGAGCAACATGTCGCGATATCGCGACACTTTTTCATTTTTGGCCGCGACGGAGCAACATGTCGCGATATCGCGACACTTTTTCATTTTTGGCCGCGACGGAGCAACATGTCGCGATATCGCGACAACTTTTCATTTTTGGCCGCGACGGAGCAACATGTCGCGATATCGCGACACTTTTTCATTTTTGGCCGCGACGGAGCAACATGTCGCGATATCGCGACACTTTTTCATTTTTGCACAATTTTGCCTTTTTCTTGATTTTTAGCATCTGGGTCACTGAGATCTTCTTTGGAAGCAAGCAAAAAAGGTGGGTCCCCAATTTTGGGGTGTGTTGTGGATCAGCCACAACAAATGGCGACTCTGCTGTCAAATGCTCCTGAGCATTTGGTGAGAACCCAACCTGGAAGTATACAAACTCGAAAACCAGCATTAGCACATAAGAAATATAAACGAATGCCCATAGATCAAAAATACATGAATTATCAGAATTGTTAAGTATCAGCTCGGTGTGTGCAAGGTGTTTTCATTCCCTATCGCTTGAACTTGATCAACATTCCATTGTCAGTTTCACCCATGATTTGTATGCAAGGCTATGAATGATTTGTGCAGGATTTGATGTATGCTGAAGATGCTAGAGATATAACAACCTGCATTGAAAAGGCTCAAACCTTCTAATATCATGATCAAACATATCAAAACTGCCAAACCCTCTTAAGGCCAAATAAATATATGTATACTGAATTAATTCATTAGATCCCAAAGTTGGTTATGAGTCCCTACTATCTTGAACCCATGTGCAAGTGAACGTGAAATCAGAACTTTGGGGAATCAGACTCCCAACCTAACCGAGATGGGAGTTTAACCCTATCCTTACTATTCTGATTTGGAATTCATTACCTCACTTTGAGCAAAATAATTTAACCAATTATGGAAGAAATGGTCATGCTAGTCTAACCCTTTGGACAATCAGTGGTCTTGTTTTTTAGACAAGACATGTTGCCATGCATGGGCATACTTAACCCCATAATCCAAGACTTATCTTCATTTCTTTGGACCTTGGGGATGACTACCCATCCTTGCTAGAGGACAAGTAGTACGATCCTTCCAATCCAATATAAAGATGAGATGGGAAAAATTAATTTTTTACTTCTTGGACCTTGGGGATGACTACCCATCCTTGCTAGGGACATGTAGTACGATCCTTCCAATCCAAGCTTTGGATAAAAATGGAAAATATTAATTTTATTGCTTGGACCTTGGGGATGACTACCCATCCTTTGCGGAGGACAAGTAGTACGATCCTTCCAATCCAAGATTTATCATGAAATGAGACATAGGAGCTTTGGGGAATCAGATTCTCAACCTAAGCGAGATGAGAATTTATGCCCTATCCTTACTACTCCATGTAGGTCAAATCAAAGCTTTGGGGAGTTGGATCCTCAACCTAAGTTCGATGAGGATTTAGCCCTATCCTTACTACTCTGATTTTAGGCTTTAAGCTTTATGGAAGTGGTCAAAACCACTGTTTTAAGGATCATGTTGCATAATAGGATAGACATGAAATACTTCTTTCGCCCAACCTTTTCTTCCAAGCAAGGTTTTGATCATTTTGCTCAAGATCCTTTTTAATGTGTATAAAATGTGCTTGGTTCTAGATATCTCAAGACTCAGTTTCCAACCTTAGGATTTTTTCACATTTATGTTTTATGTTATAGAATAACCCTAAGAGGATTTGACACCTTCTCAATGATTGCACATGAAATGAAAATGTAACTGAGATGACATGTATATGCAATGTGGAATGTGAATTGAGATGTGAATGCACTGCTTCTTTTGGAATAAATCATCTATTTTACCATAATGTGCAAAACTGACAACTTCATGCATCACAAGATTCAAACGATACTACTTAAAATGTTTGTGTTACTTGTGGAGCTTCTACAACACAATTCCAATGTTCCATATTTCCCTGATCTAGAACATAAGTTAGCATCTCAAGACAACTTTTTCATCATTTTTTTTTTTTTTTTATAGACAAACAAAACATGTCAAATAAACACACAACTTTAAATTAAAACTTATTCAATCCAAAACCAAACTGCAATCCCAAAAATGGAAATTTGAAAACACAAACCAAAACCCAAAAACCAAAATCTATATACATTCTATTGTACAAGATGATGCCAAGCTTGGACCATTACTTTCCTGGATCCCAAACATGATTAGAACATATCAAAAAACATATGACACAATAGACATGCCAAATTTTGTAGGAATCCAACAATAATAAGATCAAACCAAGCAATGCAACAAATTTCAACTTGCCATGCTCACCATACCAATTTGATTTAGTTCTATTACCAACATTATAGGTGAGATTCAAATCTAATTGATTAGACAATGGTTGGTATTCAATTTTATCTTGTCTATTCTTTAAAGTGCAAGTTTCATCATTCCATTCATGATTTAGAAGTAGGCTTCCCTTTTCAAATGTGAGATGTTGCAAACAAGAGCCTATTTCTAAAAGTCTTGAATTTAAATTATTTTCCAGGATTTTAAAGCAATCAAAATCATTCAAAACTTGACAAGCATCAACAAAATTTGGCATTTCCTCATTAATGATGTTAGCATCCAAAGGGACATCATGTAACTTATCACTTGAAATTTTTGTAGCTACTACCAAAGGTAGAGATTTCACCTTGTCATCCCTACTCAACCCATCATGATTAGAATTTACCACAACTTGATGAGTGTTAGTAGCTTTTTCTTTTTTCTCATTGTCTTCTTCATCATCCAATACCTGTTCAAAAACACCAAAGTTAGGCACCCAATCAAACATGCGTCCATCCTTTTCAAAACAAGAGCCTGATTTTTCAAGATATGTGTCACGTGACACCTTTCCATGATCAATGGCTTGAGTTGCCTCAAAATCCATATTTTCATTAGGATCATCAATAGCATCCAACCCACACCACTTAGGTTTTGTAATTTCATCATTTTGAGATGGCATAGACATTGTAGAAACAATAGGTGGATCAAGATTTTTGATTTCTTGCCCCTCAAGGGGAACAAAAACAATTGATTCTCCTTCTTCATCCATGGTAGTAGAATCATTATCCTTCTCCAACCTTTGATGAGATTCCAACCCTTCTTCCAAAACATTCTCGGATTGTACAGGACTTTTAATATCCTCATATGAAAGGGCAATTGTATTATCCCGCATATCAATAGGCACACAAATTTCATCAGAAGGTTTGGAGTGAGCATACTCTTCCAAAGAATCATAATGATCATCTTTCAAAATCAAATTGTGATGCTCAACTATTTCTACATCATATTTTAATTCATCAACATGTTTCTCATCAAATTTATCCTCTCCTTCCTTAGATGGTTCAATTACTTCCAAAATTGGGTTATTGCTTGTATTCAAATTGATAAGGTTATCATAATCCACATGTGTAACCCATGATTCATGTTTAACATAATTTGGAAGGTGTGAATTTTTTGGGCCATTACTTTCAACAATGTCATCCAATGTGTCATCCGAATCAGATTCATCCTCATAGAATTCATCTTTTGGTGAGTCAAGGGTTTCCAATCTGTCACATGTTTCCATACTAGTTGGATCTAGTACTCCTCCCTTGCCTAAAATCATATTCTTATGAAAATCATTGAAATTGATTTTAGAAACATCTTTTGAATCAAGATGAGTATTTTGAAGTTGATTCATACTTAAGAAAGATGGTTGATCTTGCATAGTAGGTTGAGGATTTTGAAATTGATTGAAGCTTGGGAATGATTGTTGATTCTGAAATTGATTCATACTTGAACTTGGTTGAGGTGGATAAATCATTGGGTGGGTAAGGGAGGTATTAAATGATTGAAGATTATATGATCCAAAACCCACACCATAATTTTGACAACTCAATTGTTGCTCAATTGCCATTGCTTGAGTATAGGCTTGTGACAAAGATGTGATTTGAGGCATCCCTCGCAAATATGTGGACATGGGTGGGTCAAGAGCATTGACGTATATTTGGAGAGCCATTTCTTCTTGAAGAACATAAAATGTCACTAATTGAGTATATAATCCAAAGAACCTTTCAGAAAATGACTTCACATTTTCACTTGGTCCTTTTCTAATATAGACCAACTGATTGTACATGAGGATTGGGTCAACTTGCTTTTTGTTGAATTGATTGAGAAATGTTGCCTCTAGTTGAGCCCAAGAAGTGATAGACCCTAAAGGTAGACTTGTAAACCAATCATATGCCACTTTGTCCAAGGTGTAAGGGAACATTTTACAAACAACATCATCATACCAAATTGTTAAGTGATTCACAACAAATTTGAATGCTTGAATGTGTTCTTCTGCAGTATTTGTCCCATTAGACAAAAATTGAGGAAGACATCTCTCAAAACCAACGGGCAAATAATGTTGAACTCCTGGTATATTCAATGGGCTACCTGTCATCCAAGGTGTAAACATAGCCATTAGTGAATCTTAAAGAATATAACTTTAATACCCAAAAATTCTTTATTTATTTATTTATTTATTTTTATTTATTTTTATATTTTATAATCAAATCAAATCACATTACCTGTATGAACAATCAAATCATTGGAACAGTGCATAGCAATTCTTGTCCTCCTTTTAACACTACAGAGTTATATTGTTAAAAGAAGGCTAAAGATAATAATCACTAGGGCATGAAATATTCAAAAAATTTAAATCTTACTAAAATAAACCCATCCGGCCCTCCTTCTAGCGCCAATCTCGTTGAGTGGTATTTTCACCCAGTTGTGAAAACACACTCTCTGATAGGATTTGGGTTCTAAATCCTCCGCTTGCAAAGAAATTAAACAAGTAACTTCTCCAAGGTTCCTGTTATGTTAGCATTTTGCATCTGTGTATTAATAATCTCAAATAAAGATATTCAATTAAAATGCTTGGAACACCTTAGTGGTTGCAAGTAATTGAAAACAAGGGGCACTGTGGTTTATTTTACTGTGAAACTTTAATGATTGTTCATTGAACCCGAATAAAGCAAATGTGATTTGGTCCTTAAATAACCATGCTGTAACTTCAAAATGAAATTTAATGAAATGCCATAAAATGAAGGAATTATTTATGGATTTTGAAGTTTTTTAATTTTTTTATTTTATTTTAATGCTTGAAAAATAAAATTGGAACTTCTGAAAAATAAAGTGCAGCAAAAAGAAAATAAAATGCAAAAGAAAAAGAAATTAAAATTGCATTCAGTTTGATGCTATCCCGTTCGGCAAAACCGAAGATGTGAGGTTTCCATGCATGCAACCTAACCTATTGGACCTGCAAACACGCACAATCCCGATAAGCTAAGTGTTGATTCAAAGGGTTTTGAAATAAAATTCAAATTTTGAACATTCGCCTAATGCAACCCACAAAAGTGGCATTTAACATTATCTATAAATCCGAAATCTGAAAAATGAAAGAATAAACATTAAATCTATAGCATGCACAGAAGATCTCCTTCTTTCTTGCCCACAAGATGCAAATTTTTGAACACTCCTGCATTAAAAATAAATCATGTTACAATAGCGAGAATCTCCGGTTTCCTCAAAACCAGAAAAAAGGGGAAGAAAAACACTCCCAAAGCAGGCCCATAATGGCTTCTCGCCTTCGGCTCTACAACTCGCCCGTAGTGGTTTTTTGACCCTCGTACCAATCTGTGCTTCCGCTTTTAAAGTTCTGGTAAATTGCTTCTCCTTCCACGACGGTTCGTTTCATCTTCCAGATTGCCTCATTTCACCTTCCCCGCCTTTCCATTGCTTTCGACTTTATGCTCGACATTGAGACGCTTGATCTTCTCTGTGAACTGTAACGCCTCCGCAGCCCTTACACATGTATGCCACGTGTTCCACACTTTTCTGCATGTTCTGTAATGGCCCCATGAAAATCGTGACAAAAAATAGCATGTCACGATATCACGACGTTTTTATGCATGCAACTTTGCTCCTCTACTTTCATCGCGAAAACGCGACATGTCGCGATATCGCGACATTTTCCTGCCAACAACCTTGTCTGCCTTCATGCATCGCGAAAATGAGACATGTCACGAAATCATGACATTTTTATGCTATCGGGCCCTATGGCTGCAACCTGTCGCGAAATCACGACGCTTTTCCTCTCCGTACGCCTTCGACTGCAACCTGTCGCGAAATCGTGATGCTTTTCATCTCCGTATGCCTTCGACTGCAACCTGTCATGAAATCGTGACGCTTTTCATCTTCGTACGCCTTCGGTTGCAACCTATCATGAAATCGTGACGTTTTCTTCTCTACGCCTTGGTTGCTTCCTGTCGTGAAATCATGACACCTTTTCATTTGGAGCTGTCTTGCGGCTTTCTGTCGTGAAATCACGACAATTTTTGTTCCGTACCACTTTGCCAGCTTTCCATCATGAAATCGTGACGCTTTTCTATTTCGGGCTGCTCTTGCTGTATTTGGCCACGAAAACGCGACATGTCGCAAAATCGTGACATATTTTCCTTCCGTACCACTTTGCTTGCTGAAAACGCGACATGTCACGAAATCGTGACATATTTTCCTTTCGTACCACTTTGTTGCTTGGAGCCACGAAAACGTGACTTGTCGCGATATCGCGATGTTTTTCCGCTTCGTGCCCCTTTGCTGCTTCCTATCACGAAATCGCGACGCTTTTAGTGCCTTGCCCTGTTTGACTGGTTTGACCGCGATTTTGTGACATGTCACGATTTCACGACAATTTTCCATTCTGTCTTTCTCTCTCCTCTCTGGACCGCGACGGAGCAACATGTCACGATATCGCGACACTTTTTCATTTTCGGTCGCGACGGAGCAACATGTCGCGATATCGCGACACTTTTTCATTTTCGGCCGCGACGGAGCAACATGTCGCGATATCACGACACTTTTTCATTTTCGCCGCGACGGAGCAACATGTCGCGATATCGCGACACTTTTTCATTTTTGCACAATTTTGCCTTTTTCTTGATTTTTAGCATCTGGGTCACTGAGATCTTCTTTGGAAGCAAGCAAAAAAGGTGGGTCCCCAATTTTGGGGTGTGTTGTGGATCAGCCACAACAAGATGATTACATAAGATTCTTCTTCAATGATGATTACAATGATAAATATCTCTTCTTTATATATCCATATTCTTATTCTACTTTTCGGAGCCTACTAATAATATAATATAATATTATAATATAATATAATATTATAATACAATCAACCTTGGGTTATGTGTGGCCCATGCCAACCCTTATACAATATAATAATATATCCCTAAATATCTATTCTTAAGTACCCTACCATGCCACCCTCCTTACAAATGTTTCATCCTCGAAAAATATGAAGAAACATGATAATATGATTTGCTAAGCAATTTTAGTAACTGGTACCAATCTCGATCATCCATTCATCCAAGTAAAAAAATTTGATGTTGGTATGCCATTTTGTTACTTGAGTATCCAAATCTGCTTCATTGGCTCCACGTTTTTGTTGCTATATTTTGATAACTTGAATGATGGGTCCACTTGTTCCTTGATGCTGATGAACCACTCTGAAAACCATGATCACTATGCTTTCTCTGCCAAACACTATCATAGTTGGTGCCCTTCCGATTCCATGTAGAACCATAATATTATTGACTTGAACCATACCTCCAAGATTGTTGTCGCTCATGGTGGTGTGGATGGTGATATGGTGCAATAATAAATTGATGTTCTACCTTCTTTGACTTCTCAACATTTGGATCCATTGTTTTAAATTCTTCTACACATTATTCTTTCATGTTCTCTTTGTTTGGTGTGTCATTGTGCTCTTCTATCAAAGCTTCCTTAGACTCTTACTGTTATTTCCACTGAATCAGTTGCTTCTACTTCTTCCATTGACTCTATTGCTATTACTACTTTCTTGGATTTTGTTTCAGGTTCTTCAATTTGTTTCTCTACAACCACTTCTTAATTTTCCTTAGATCCTTGCTCCTTAAGCTGATAAATATCCTGCAATGTTATCTTCTTTTTCCTGTACCATAACTTCATAAACTTCTTTTGCACATTAATGTTAACATTACCCAAAGAATCTAACCAAGGATAACCAAGAATAATATCCTCATCATCCATCTCAATAGCATGGAAATCAGAATTTAAAAAGAACAACTTGTCAGGAGTATACTCTTCACTTGCGCTTAAGGCAATCAAATGAATCAGAAACTAGAATGTGTTTTTTAGAATACTGTTATTTTTTTATTTATTTTATTTAAAAAAAAATAGTAGTCATTTATCTGCCTGCACAATTTGCCAATGAGTTGAAAGAATTTGGTTTTGAGGCCATAAAGGAAAATGTTTTTCTCATGCTGTAAAATATCATGCTAGTTGATGAAGTAGAGGATAAGAACAAATGAAAATTTAGTCGTATCAAATTTTTGACCAGACTAAAAAAACTTATCATAGTCCTCAATTTTTAGAGACTAGTTCAATTGTAGGCATGGGGGAGACCCCAACTTCATTATGGCCACCAACAACACTAAAAAAAATTTAAAAAAATTAGTTTAAAATTTTATTTTAATGTTATTAGTTTAGAATTTTACTTTAATTTAGATTTTTTATGTTTTGCAGGACAACATGAAGTGTGGTGCAGATGAATAAGGAGATGTCTATGAAAATTTCATAAAGTGAGATTCATACGTGGAGTTCGTAATAGCACTATACAAACCATTTTGTGTACCTTGATCGTGTAGCATCCAGTCCAAACAGGTGAAGCGAGTAGAGTTTACCTTAACAACACAAGCACCCAAAGGCAGGCTAAGTAACCTTGATCAAGTGAAAGGCTTCTAGCCCAAGGTGTTTGTGAAACTTGGGAAAAAGTTTGCTACAAAGTGTGTGACTGTTACAACCTAAGAAGATGGTGGACAAAAGGTTAGAGATGCTACACCAAGAGTAGAGTAGAGTGCCAAGATGATGTTCGAGTAACAGTCAATGGGCTTCATTTCCAACCGACTCACATTTACGAGATTGGATCAGACATCGGCATGGGGGAGACCCCATACCATACCAATAGTTTTGACGAATGTTCATACATTCATCAAAAAAATCCAGAATCTGAAAAATTCTAGAATTCTAGAATCTGAAAAACTCTAGGGAAATTCTAGAATCTGAAAAAAATTTGGAAAATTCTAGAATCTGGACAATTATGAAAAATTCTGGAAAAAATCCAAAATCTGGAAAATTCTAGGAAATTTTAGAATTATGAAAAATTCTGGGAATTTTTTTTTGAAAATTCTAGAATCTGGAAAAAATAAGCAAAATTCTGGAAAAATTTTCCAAAAGTTGAAAAATTCTAGAAAATTTTGAAAAAATCCAGAATCTAAAAAATTCTAGAATCTAAAAAATTCTAGCAAATTCTAGAGTCTGGAACAAAAAAAAACATGGAAATTGTTCTGCTTAACATAGTTTTTCTTTTTGCTTTGCAGGAAATCATGCCCTGAGTGCAATCTGTAGGCAGCTTGGGAAACATAGGCCTATCAAGCACAAGTTCCACGATTCTTGTTTTTCTAGCTTTTGTGTATTTTTGTTGTGCAAGAATTGCTACCCTGAAGAAATCTGTAGGTAGCTTGGGTAACCTAGGCCTATCAGGCACAGGTTCCAACATTCTTATTTTTTTACTTTTGTGTGGTTAGTTTGCAGAACATGGCCTTGAACAATCTATAGGAAACTGACCGACTTAAACTAGGCCTAACAAATACAAGCATTTTGTGCCTTGCTAGGAGTGCAGTAATGCATAAAAAGGCACTTATTCTCTACAAGGAAGATAGTGCCTACAATCATACCAATGCAAAATTGTCTTCTTACCACCAAGAGGAAGGCACCAATAAAAGGTGTCAATCTTCCACCAAGAAGAAGAGATGCCTAAAAAATGTATATATATATATATATATATATATATATATATTATCTCCAAGATACATCAATGTCAAAGCAACAACATTTTTTGGGACATCACAATTTCAGGCCGCATGTAGACGTTTTGCACCATCCGATATTGTACATATCATGATCTACAAAATTCACCTAGGTATGTACTGAGTTTTTTATTAATTATTTGCATAGTTATTTTAAAAAATTATTTCTATGTTAATACCAATAAATGCCGCTATCTTTCTCTTTATAATTCTCCCATCAGAATTCGGCCACATGGCATGCCTTAGACATGAGAAGAATTTCATTGCCCTGGGAATATTTAAAAAAAAATGTAGGGAAGGCACTTGCTTCCCATATACAGGTCATATACAGGTGCTTGCTTTCCATATACAGGCATGATTCCCATATACAAGTGTTTGCTTCCCATATACACAGGCGTTTGCTTTCCATACACATGCTTGATTCCCATATACAAGTGGTTGCTTCCCATATACAGGCATGATTCCCATATACAGGCACCTGCTTCCCATATACAGGTGCCTGCTTCCCATATATAGGCATGTGCTTCCCATATACAAGCCATATACAAGCGTCTGCTTCCCATATACAGGCCATAAACAAGCACCTTCTTCTCATATATAGGTGCCTACTTCCCATATACAGGCCATATACAGGCGCTTGCTTCCCATATACAGGCGCCTAACTCCCATACAAAAAAAAAATCTATATCGGGGGTTGTGACATGAGGACATGTCAATTCTTTCGGCATGGGGGAATGATGAGCACCAGAAATGCTCATTTTATATACACTTTTAAGGGCATCATTATTGGTTTAAATTAGCATTTGAAATGTATTTTTATATAGCTTTTGCATATAATTGATAGAAAATGAAGTATTATGCTTGACTAGTGTTTTTAGTGGAAAGTGTATGTAAATGCAGGTTTTTTGAGTCTACATCCCATTTGGGCTTGGCAATGCACGAATATATCTTGAAAAGAAAAGCGATAAATGGTGAAGGCAGGTGCCTGATTCCTGACTATTGGCGACGCCTGCTTCCCGACCATTTTCTGGCACCTGCTTCCCGGCCATTTTCTGGCACCTGCTTTCCAACCTATTTTCTAGCGCCCGACTCCCATTGATGATTGGTCGGTTGACCAAGTTAATATTGACCGATTGACCAAGTCAACGTTGATCGGTTGACCAATTGACCATGCACTTTTGAAGGAGGTTGTTGCACAAAATATGAAGGAGAAATATTCGTATTTCTATGCATATTAGATTTTTGTGATTAAAATAGAATAAAACACTTTTATTCTATTTTGACCTTGTAAGCTTTTTTAAAGGCATTATTTTAGGATGCATTATTCTAGGATTAGTTGTTACGTACACCTAAGGATTATTATATTTATTCCTTTGGTGAACGAACATGCTTGTAAATAGGAGAATAATATCTATTCTAGGATTAGTATTTATGTACACCTAAGGATTATTATATTTATTCCTTTGGTGAACGAACATGCTTGTAAATAGGGAGAATAATATTTGTGTACAAACGTATTGTAACAAATCATGTTACATGATTAAAGGAGACCATTTTATTATTGTAACAAGATTTGTCTACGTTCTATATAAGAACACAGGTCAGACAAATACAGAGGTTGGATCGAAGAATCAAAGGATCATTTTTACACAGTCAATAAAACTATTCTATTCTGCATAATTTATAAAGTTGCAAATACTCTTAATTTCATAAAGCAATATTTATGTAATTAACCGAGTGGACTACCTACGGGAGCCTGGGCCCACTCCCTGTAGTAGTCCTCCCCATTTTAATTTATGTTATTTATTTTCATTAGTTATATTTCCTGCTTTATTTTAATTTAGTTGTGTGTTTATTTTCCTGTACTTTTATTTTAGTATTTTAATTTTAGTTTTAGTTTTAGTTCATAGTTTATTTTTCAGAACTTAGCTTAATTTAGTTTTTTTGAAATTAAAATGAACAAACACCCCCACCAAACTAAATAGGTATAGAGGAATTCATTCCCCACACTGCAAACATATACTATGCATGACACTCACAAGTTTACGAGTTGTCCCGAATTGAAAAATTAAACAGAGGGAAGAAATTAAACCGTAGATTAACCAATTTTTTTCCTAATAAGGAGTGTGAGCTTGAGGAGCCATCCCTTGAGTCTCATGAGAGCTCAAACACTAGCACATTGGCCACGTTGAGCAATGCGAATAGGTATCTCATAATCACGATGCCAGGAGAGGTATTAGGGAATAAGGTGATAGTATTGATAGATGATGAGGCAATCCATAATTTTGTGGATGAGGTTTTTGTTGCCAAGAAATGGCTAAAACTAGAAACATTTGTTGTATTTAATTTTACTACTGGAAATAGGAGCATTGTGCCTTGCAAAATATTTGTGAGGCAAATGAAGGTAAATTTTGAGAATCATTCCATAGTAGATGACTTCTATGTGTTTCCATTGGGAGTATTTCCTCATTTCATACTATGAGTTCAATGGATGTATTCATTGGGAGACTACACCACAAATCACCAAATATTGCAACTAAAATTTAAAGCTAAAGCACGTGAGGTAGTTTTGCAAGGGATCAAGAAAAATGTGGTCCAAGAGGATGGAGAGGATTCTCAAGAAAGAGGAGATATTTTGGGTTGTTGGTATATTTATGACAAAAGGTATGCCTTATTCATCGGATAATCATCTCTTATAATCCTAAAATTCAGATTTTGTTGAAAAGACATAGCATTATTTTTGGGGATATGCCTAAGGGATTGCCACCCCTTAGAGGATTTCATCATGTGATTGAGTTGGAACCAGGAACAAAACTTGTCATAATAACCCCTTATAGGCATCCTATAATGTATAAGGATGAGATAGGGAAGGCCATAAAAGAGCTACTTGCCATGGGGCACATTCGCCCTAGCTCTAGCCCATTTGCATCACCCGTAGTGTTAGTGAAAAAGAAATATGGGACTATGTGGATGTGTATTGATTATAGGGTCTTGAACAAAAAGATAATAAAAAATAGATACCTTATTCCTAGAGTAGATGAGCTCATAGATGAATTTCATGGGGCTATGTATTTTTCTAAGATTAATTTGAGATTAGGATATCATCAAATCAGGGTGAGAGATGAGGATGTGCATAAAATAGCCTTTAGATATCATTTTGACCATTTTGATTTTTTGGTGATGCCCTTTGGATTGAAAAATACCCCTGCCACTTTTCAATCAACCATGAATGAAGAACACAGGCTTATATTGAGAGGGGGGTGAACAAGTATAAGATCAAATTTTACTTTTCTTTCCCAAACAATATTATCCAATATTATCAATGGTGAAAAATTCGCTTTAGAGGAGGGACGTTTTTCGTAGGACTGCCCAAACTAGTCGAACTTGTTTCGGCCATATCTCACTCATCCGGACTCGGATTGAGCTGAAATTTTGAGGGTAGATGCCTGAAAAACCCTAGAACGTCTCCACCAATTTTCATATCATTTGGAGCAACACAGATCCTAGCGCATCCCTATGTGTGAACGAGATTTTTGGCAAGCGGCTATGCGAGGGTTTCATTCGGGTTGAGTGCAAGCAGCTCCAGAGGTTGGTTTTTAGGGCCTTCGGGCCCTAGCGGCCAATATTTTTGTGGTTTATGCTCAATATTTTAGCAGGAAATGTTGCAGGGGATCCAATATGGGTTAGAAATTTATCTTTCAATAGATCATACTGTGAACTTGAGTGACAACGACTTCCAATTTGTCTGCACAAAAGAAAAGTGAAAACCATACCTTTCCACGACGTCTAGGGCAAGGATTAAAGAGATCACGAAACAAGTTTCAAGCAGTTGATCAAAAAATGGCTCATATCTCAAGTGAATCTGGTGCTAAGGTGCACCCACAAAATAATTCTATAGTGAAAACCCCTGTCAAGGGTAAGAATTTCGAAAACTCAGCCCCAAAAATGAATTTTAGGGATGCCCTCCATGGTGGACAGCCTCAGCCCAATGCTAATATCAATCTTAGGGCTTCCCATAAACCTCTAAGAATGCCTAATATTGATCCCAGGAAAATGGAGTCAGGATGTCTTAAAGCAGCTGATGGAACTCCTATTGTTAAGCTTGATATGGGTAACATTCAGACTGGCATTGAAGATTTGGAAAAAAGAGGACTAATTTGTCGGTTCGTGGGTTTTCGTCCGAGCCTATCTCGCTTTCAAATTCTGGGCTGCAAAAAGCTGGAAAACTAAAGGTGAGTTACAAATCTCTATTTATCCAAATGGTTATTTTCTTGTTTTATTTGCTAATAATGAAGATAGAGAGAAAACTTTTCAAGGGGGTCCTTGGTTTTTTGGAAGGGCAGGGCTTTTCATGAAGCCCCGGCATACTAAATTTAAAGTCGAAGAAGAGATGCCTTCTATAGCTCCCGTGTGGGTTAGACTCTTTGGCCTCCCTATTGAATTTTGGAATCCTACTATTTTTTCTTCAATTGGAAACTCTTTAGGAACTTTTATGATGACTCGTTGATTGTACTCAAAATTTTGAACATATTATTTATGCTCGGATTTGTGTTTTAATGGATTTTGACAAACCCCTACCTAAAAATATCACATTACAATTTGGGGAAGACACTTGGGAGCAAGTAGTGGACTATGAGAACATTCCTTTTCATTGTAGAATTTGCCATGAATATGGTCATTTGGCCAGTGCTTGCCCAAATAAAATTCCTGATCAAAAGAAAGAAGATATAAACTCAGCAGGTTTCCAAATGCCTAAGAAGAAGAACACTCAGAAAAAACCAGTTATGAAGGATCAATCAAAGTCATCTGCTAATATGTTTGAAATCCTTTCCACAAATGATGTCCCAAGTGAGGAAGAGGAAATAATGGAAACAAAAATCTTAGAAACACAATTTAAATATGAAGGGAAGAACTCGGAGACAAACCAACAAATCAAAGGTTTTCAACAAAAAAAAAAGGGAGAAAATTTACACAAGAAAAACAATCTTTTAAATGTCAAAACTTCAAATAATACAGGTCCCAATATAGACTCCGTTGAACCCTCTAGTAAAATTTTGGTTGTGTACGAGCATTCTTCAAGGTTAGAAGCCATCTCAGATTCAATTGGAATAAGTCAAGAAATAGGGAAAAAAATTGAAGATGGATTCTAATCAAAAAGCAGGTCGCAAGACCAATCAATATCATATGGTAAAAGAAGGTGAAAAGCTTGTAGAGGAAGGTAAGATTAATGCCCTTCCCAACTTTTTTAGCCCCGGTATTAATGAAGATCATCACTTGGAATATTAGAGGACTCAAAGGGAGTCTTTCAAAACAAAATGAAATTAGAAGAATGATTCAGATAAATCATCCACATCTTGTTTTCCTTCAAGAAACAAAGATGTCAATGGAGGATATGGACTCAATTGCCAGTAAAATTTGGCCAACTAGAAAAGTGGTTTCCCTCAGTTCCCAAGGGACTTCTGGTGGCATTGCTTGTCTTTGGGACCCAAAAGAGGTAGTTATTCACCATATGGTTGGCAGTTGGGGTCTGTTGGCTATAGCTATTCAAAGTAGACATTCCAACCAAATTATGCTCTGCATTACTGTTTATGCTCCGACTGCTTTGGAGGAAAAAAGAAGACAGTGGAAGGATATAACTCATATTATCTCTCATTTTCCTGAAGCTTGGATCTTGATCGGAGGAGATTTCAATACCATCCTCTCTCTTGATGAGAAAATGGGGGGAAATAGAAATTTGGACAAAAGCACTGACCTCATGAGCGAATATATTGCAAACCTCCATCTTGTGGACATCCAACCGGATAATGGCCTTATGACTTGGTCTAACAGAAGGCAAGGCTTAGCTTGTATAATGGAGAGATTGGATAGGTTTTTGCTCTCTAAAAATTTCTTAATCCATGGTCACATTCCTAAAGTGAAGACTCTTAATAATGTTGGTTCGGATCATTGGCCACTCATGGTGGAAATGTGGAAAACCAATGTGAGTTTCTCTCCTTTTCATTTTCAATTAATGTGGCTTAGAGACATTTCCTTTAGACCTCGTGTGCAACAATGGTGGAAGGAAGGTAAACCTAGGCATGGGACTAAGATGTTCTATTTTGCCAAAATACCGCAATACATTAAATCCAAAATCAAGACTTGGAACTGGAAAGAGTTTGGGGATGTTCATAAAAAAACATGAAGTTATTGCTCATCTTGAAAATTTGAATAAGAAAATCCGTTTAGATGGCCTCACAGAGAAGAGAAGTGCAGATGAAATTAAACTCACAACTCAGCTTAGAGGAATGGGAAAAAAGAGAAGAAATCTTATGGAAGCAAAAATCTAGAATTCAATGGCTCAAAGAAGGAGATCGAAACACAAATTTCTTCCACAAATCTCTTCTAGCTCGAAGATCTCACAACTTTATTTCTTCCCTAAAATCAGATTCTGGAGATGTTGTTTATACTTGGGATGGCATGAACTCTATTGTTGTTGATTACTTTTCCAATATTTTTGCTGCTACTCCTCTTGACTCAGCTTCTCAACAAAATGTTCTTCAAGCAATCCCTTCTCTTATCACTTCTGAGGAGAACTCTATTTTGACCGCTCCTGTTACTATCAATGAGCTTCAACAGGTAGTTTTTAAAATGCAAAAAGGGAAAACCCCAGGTCCTGATGGTTTTCCCATTGAGTTCTACCAAGAGTTCTGGGATATCCTTCATGTTGATTTATTAGAGGTGGTGGAAGAAGCCAGGAAAGCCAAAGAAATTTTGAAGGTTATCAATAAAACTTATATTACTCTTGTTCCAAAAGCTCAAGAGGTTGATCATATCTCAGCTTTTAGACCTATTGCTTTATGTAATGTTCTTCTCAAAATCATTACTAAAATCATGGCAGAAAGGTTGAAGCCTCTTTTGCATAAGATTATTTCCCCGTAGCAAGGGGGTTATGTGGAAGGGCATCAAATAGTAGATGAGATAGTTCTTGCTCAGGAAGCCATCCATTCCATGGATATGCAAAAATCTCCTTCCATGTTCATTCGGTTAGACTTATCCAAAGCTTATGACAGAGTGGATTGGCACTTCCTTATCAAAGTTTTGAGGCAATTTGGTTTCTCTAAGGATTGGATGGATTGGATTATGGGATGTATCTCTTCAGTTTCCTACTTAGTTCTTATCAATGGCAGGCCTTCTCAATCGTTCCCAGCTTCCAGAGGTATTAGGCAAGGTGACCCGCTATCCCCTTATTTATTCATCATTCTTGTTGAATGCTTGGGTAGGACTATAACCAAAAAGAGGGAAAACAAAACCCTTGAGGGAGTTACCATTGCTCATGGAGCTAGACCTATCTCTCATCTTCAATTTGTGGATGACTCTACTCTTTTAGGTAAAGCTACAGTTAAGGAAGCTTCTAATATTAAGCAAATCATTAGCTATTTTTCTAAGGCTACTGGGTAGTTGATCAATGAAGACAAATCTAAAGTTATTTTCTTTCACTGCTCTGCTAGACAGGAATCCATGGTCTTGGATAAATTAAGATATAAGAAGACCTCCCTTCCAATCACTTATTTAGGTATTCCCATAAATATTCAAAGGCAGAAAAATAAATATTGGAATTGGTTGTTGGACAAAGTCAAGAAGAAAATTGGAAAGTGGACCAATAGGTGGCTTTCTTCTAGGGGTAGAATCACCTTGGTAAAATCAGTCCTTCAAGCTATTCCTATTTATGTATCTTTCGTGTTGAATATTCCAAAGGTTGTTCTTCGAGAACTGGATCAAATCAGTCATCGTTTCCTTTGGAGTGGTACTAAGGAGAAAAGAAAATGGGCCTTGGTGAAATGGGACACTTTATGTCTTCCTAAGAATAAAGGGGGGTTAGGATTCCGGTCTTCTATTAATAACAACAAAGCTTTAGCTGCTAAATTATATTGGAGGATGTTGCATAACCCCAATGCTCTTTGGGCCAATAATCTCCGTGCTAAATATGTTGAGAACAAAAGTCCTGAAGACCTTGTTCGCTATCAACTTCCTACCAAAGGTTCTCCCATTTTAGCAGTTCTTAAGACTGGTGAGGATTTGATAAAGAAAAATTTATTTTGGATCATTCATAATGGTCAACAGGTAAATTTTTGGATAGATTCTTGGGATGGTCACAAGCCTTTGATAACTCGGCTTCCCGATTGGAGGCCTTGGATGGAGGAGCTTCACCGAGCTAATCTAGATAATGGTAGCTAATTACTGTTAGTACCACACTGATAATTCAAAGGTTGGTAGATATTGGATCCCTATTGAGGACTCGGCCTATTCAAATCCCAGAAAGGCAAAGACAAGATATCCAAGGCATCCTTCATATGAGATCTCTCTCTTGGTCCCATGAAAAAGATTGTTTTGGATGGAACAACACTACTAAGGGTGAGTATTCAGTTGCTCAAGGTTATTTGACCTTATGCCATAATAATCCCAACCATTCTTCTGACATATTTTCTCAATTGTGGGCTCAAAAGCTCTGGCCTAAGGTGAGGTTCTTTAATTGGCTTTTATTGCATCGTAGGGTGCTTACTGGTGAGCAACTTATGAAGCATGGTTTTCATGGCCCTTTTAGATGTGAGATGTGTGAAGAGAATGTAGAAACTCTCAACCATATTTTTATTGAGTGTACTTTAGCCTCTGAGCTATGGAGGAGAATGGCCACTTTACTTGGCTTACAGTGGTCCAATTTTTTTACTTTTGAACAACTTTGGAGGGATTGGCCTAATCAAGAGGGTGTTGATCATTTTATTAGGCAGTTAGTTTGGATGGGTTCTACCATTCTTCTTTGGAATATTTGGATTGAAAGGAACAACCAAATTTTTAATCAAGATAGGAAGGATATTCACTATATTTGGCAAAAGACCATAGCCAACTTAGTTGAATCAGTCCATCAACTCCTTAATCACCCCCAAAACTCCCACCAAAGATGGGATCAAGTGATGCAAATATTGAAGATTAAATCTTCTAAGGGCAACCAACTTAAAGGGAATGTGAGTATTAGTAAGATGGATAGGACAAGAAATTGGCAACCTCCTCCTAAGGATTTTGGAAAATTCAATACTGATGGAGCCTCTAGAGGGAACCCTGGAAAAGCTAGTGTGGGAGGAATTGGTAGACTTTCAGATGGCTCCCTGGTTTTTACTTTTGCTGAGAATTTGGGTATTCTTTCCAATAACCTTGTTGAGGGGTATGGTATCCTCAGAGGCCTTCAGGAGGCTACTAAGGTTGGATGGGAAAAGGTGTTAGTTGAGTCTGACTCTCAACTTATGATTAATATTTTGAAGACTCCTTCCAAGAATCATAAGGTTGATTGGAGAATAAAAAGAATTATTGAGAAGATTCAATTAATCCAGATGGGATTTTTGAAAGTTGATTACAATCATGTGGTCAGAGATCAAAACAAGAGTGTTGATGCTTTAGCTAATTGGGCTTTGGACAAAGGTGATCTTACTTGTTATGGCCACCCTCCTAGATGGTGGGCTTCACAAATTAGGGAAGCTCTTCTTTCTATCATTTCTTTGGATGGCTCCAGTTCTAAAGGTACCTAGTTTCTTCTTGCTTTTTTTGCTTCTCTTTGGTTCATTCAGTTTTTTTTAGTTCCCTAGCTCACTCTTTTCTTTCTTTTGTTTCCTTTGTTGTTTCTTGCCTTAATAGTCTTCTGGTCTAGATAGGTCATTGTTATGTTCAATTTTTTCTTTTTCTTTTTTTTTTTTTGTTTAGTTTTTTAAGGTGTGTGTGTTCTTTTGTTTTGTTTTGTTTTTGTGTTCTTTGTGTTGTTTTTTGTTGTTCTTGTGTTTTTGTTGTTTTGTGTTTTTTTATGTTTTTTGTTATTGTTCTTGTGTTTTTGTCGTTCTTGTTCTTGTGTTTCTCTTTGTTTGTGTTAATTCATGTTTTTTGTGTGAGTGTTTTCTATGTTTTTTGTTTTTGTTTATTGTCTGTTGTTGGTTGTTTTTTATTTTTATTTTTATTTTTTTAATATTTTAGGTTTTGGTTGTGTTTATTTTTCATGTTTTTTTTGGGTTATGTCTTTGTAGTGTTCTGTTGTTTTTGTCTTGTTTGTGTTTTGTTATGTGGTTCTTGTGTTTTTCTATGTGGTTCGTGTTGTGGTTTCTTTTATCTTATTGTGTGTGTGTTTGGTTGTGCTTTTGTTTTTGACACACTCAAGGAGCATGTTTTTTATTTTATTTTATTATTTTTGTTGTTATTTACTTATTTTTAAATTGGTTTTGTGTGTTTGTTTGCTCCTTGAGTATGTCAAAGGTGGTAGGCCAGGTCCGAGTCCTGGGCATTTTTGGCGGAATGGATACCCCCGCCTCCTTGGGTCTTACCCGAAAGTGGCATCCCTTTTGGGATGTTTTCCACAAATAAAAAAAAATTATCAATAGCAGTAATAAAAGCAATGCACAAATCATCATACACAAGAGAGACATAAATTTAATGTGGTTCACCCAATGTGGGCTACTCCAAAGAGAAAATATTTCTTCTAAATTTTCTCAACAAATCTCTTGAGAATCAATTCTCTATTATAATGTTTATGGACCTCTATCCAAAGGAGACACCAATCCATTATGCTCTGATTTGTGGATATTTCTCCACAGGAACACTCTATCCCCTTGCTCTGGTTTATGGATCTCTCTCCATAGGATGACTCTATCCCCTAGCTCTGGTTTGTGGAACTTGATCTAGGATAACTATATCTCCTCAACTAGTTCATGGATCTCTCTTCATAGAAGAACTCTATCTCCCTAGTTGGTTCATGGATCTTAATCCATAGGAGAACTCTTTCCCCTTGCTCTCATTCATGGATATATATCCATGGGAGAACTCTTTCCCCTTGCTTTGGTTCATGGATCTCTATCCATAGGAGAACTCTATCCCCTCTGCTCTAGCTGGTGAACTTCTAGAAGACTTCTATCCCCACTGCTCTGGCTTGTGGATATCTCTCCATAGGAGACCTATGTCCCCACTACACTAACTGATGGATCTCTATCCACTACAGACCTTTATCCTCTCTACTCTAGTAACCTCCAAATTCTATTCTAAACTCTATCTCAAATCTGCACCAAACCCTATCACAATTCTAGCACAAATTTGCTCTAACTCTGCTCATAAATCTACCCCAAGCCTTAACACAAAGCTTGAACAAATCAGTAATTAAACCTACTCTCAATGCTATTTCAAGTCTTCACAAGACTTGGTCAAATCTGCCTTCAAGAATTCTCAAAATACTTGCTCAATTATACCTTCAAGTCTTCTCAAAAGACTTGCTCAAATATGCCTTCAAGCCTTCTCAAAAGACTTGCTCAAATCTACCTTCAAGCCTTCTCAAAAGACTTGCTCAAATCTGCCTTCAAGCCTTCTCAAAAGACTTGCTCAAATCTACCTTCAAGACTTCTCAAAAGACTTGATCAAATCTGCCTTCAAGCCTTCTCAAAAGACTTGCTCAAATATGCCTTCAAGTCTTCTCAAAAGACTTACTCAAATAACTCCAAATCTTACATACAAAACACTACTTAAATCTCTTTCAAAAAGCTTTCTTCACACAGATAAATTCTACTTAGAATTTTTTTAACCTTTGGAACATATAAAGAATGATATGCACTTGCCAATAGCTCAATATATTCTACTCAATCATCAAGTTTGTCGCTTTCACATGTCTCACATTTATTACTCTTTAAAGGTAGGTCTAGTCTAGCACATGATACCTAACCTCATGATGCACACACTTGCTTCACAAATTTGATTTCTAATGCTTGCACATTCACTTTCGATATCACTCAAAACAAATTCCTAAAATATTCACACATTCATTCAAAAAATGAAGCACAATTTGCTCACAAACTCTAACACAAGTGTTTCCAATTTCTCTCAACAAAGATGCACAATGTAGGTCTCAAACCCTAAGTCAAATATTTTTAGCAATGCTTATCAAACAATCCTTTTATCTCCACCTTATGTTCCAAAAACATTCACTTCAACAAAACACTTTTTAACAAAGGATGATGTGCCCATACCTTTTAGTTTTCTCTTACGGAGATATGTCTTCTAAACCTATCTCATAAATAACTGATTTTTCTAATGCCACTTCAAGGGTTAGATTGCAAGATACTTTCTCAAAACATCCACATGAATTTTCACCTTCAAAAATTCTCAATGAAATCTGACTTATTTTTAAATTGGTTTTGTGTGTTTGTTTGCTCCTTGAGTATGTCAAATGTGGTAGGCCACATTCGAGTCCTGGGCATTTTTGGCAAAATGGATACCCCTGACTCCTTGGGTGTTACCCGAAAGTGGCATCCCTTTTGGGATGTTTTCCACAAATTAAAAAAAAAATTATCAATAGCAATAATAAAATCAATGCACAAATCATCATACACAAGAGAGACATAAATTTAATGTGGTTCACCCAATGTGGGCTACTCCAGAGAGAAAATATTTCTTCTAAATTTTCTCAACAAATCTCTTGAGAATCAATTCCCTATTACAATGTTTATGGACCTCTATCCAAAGGAGACACCAATCCATTATGCTCTGATTTGTGGATATCTCTCCACAGGAACACTCTATCCCCTTGCTCTGGTTTGTGGATCTCTCTCCATAGGATGACTCTATCCCCTAGCTAGAGTTTGTGGAACTTGATCTAGGATAACTATATCTCCTCAACTAGTTCATGGATCTCTCTTCATAGAAGAACTCTATCTCCCTAGTTGGTTCATGGATCTTAATCCATAGGAGAACTCTTTCCCCTTGCTCTCGTTCATGGATATATATCCATAGGAGAACTCTTTCCCCTTGCTTTGGTTCATGGATCTCTATCCATAGGAGAACTCTATCCCCTCTGCTCTAGCTGGTGAACTTCTAGAAGACTTCTATCCCCACTGCTCTGGCTTGTGGATATCTCTCCATAGGATACCTATGTTCCCACTGCACTAACTGATGGATCTCTATCCACTGCAGACCTTTATCCTCTCTGCTCTAGTAACCTCCAAATTCTATTCTAAACTCTATCTCAAATCTGTACCAAACCCTATCACAATTCTAGCACAAATTTGCTCTAACTCTGCTCATAAATCTACCCCAAGCCTTAACACAAAGCTTGAACAAATCAGTAATTAAACCTACTCTCAATGCTATTTCAAGTCTTCAAAAGACTTGGTCAAATCTGCCTTCAAGAATTCTCAAAATACTTGCTCAAATATACCTTCAAGTCTTCTCAAAAGACTTGCTCAAATATGCCTTCAAGCCTTCTCAAAAGACTTGCTCAAATCTACCTTCAAGCCTTCTCAAAAGACTTGCTCAAATCCGCCTTCAAGCCTTCTCAAAAGACTTGCTCAAATCTACCTTCAAGACTTCTCAAAAGACTTGATCAAATCTGCCTTCAAGCCTTCTCAAAAGACTTGCTCAAATATGCCTTCAAGTCTTCTCAAAAGACTTGCTCAAATAACTCCAAATATTACATACAAAACACTACTTAAATCTCTTTCAAAAAGCTTTCTTCACACAGATAAATTCTACTTAGAATTTTTTTAACCTCTGGAACATATAAAGAATGATATGCACTTGCCAATAGCTCAATATATTCTACTCAATCATCAAGTTTTTCGCTTTCATATGTCTCACATTTATTACTCTTTAAAGGTAGGTCTAGTCTAGCACATGATACCTAACCTCATGATGCACACACTTGCTTCACAAATTTGATTTCTAATGCTTGCACATTCACTTTCGATATCACTCAAAACCAATTCCTAAAATATTCACACATTCATTCAAAAAATGAAGCACAATTTGCTCACAAACTCTAACACAAGTGATTCCAATTTCTCTCAACAAAGATGCACAATGTAGGTCTCAAACCCTAACTCAAATATTTTCAACAATGCTTATCAAACAATCCTTTTATCTCCACCTTATGTTCCAAAAACATTCACTTCAACAAAACACTTTTTAACAAAGGATGATGTGCCCATACCTTTTAATTTTCTCTTACGGAGATATGTCTTCTAAACCTATCTCACAAATAACTGATTTTTCTAATGCCACTTCAAGGGTTAGATTGCAAGATACTTTCTCAAAACATCCACATGAATTTTCACCTTCAAAAATTCTCAATGAAATCTGACTTATTTTTAAATTGGTTTTGTGTGTTTGTTTGCTCCTTTAGTATGTCAAAGGTGGTAGGCCACGTTCGAGTCCTGGGCATTTTTGGCAAAATGGATACCCCTGACTCCTTGGGTGTTACCCGAAAGTGGCATCCCTTTTGGGATGTTTTCCATAAATTAAAAAAAATTAATCAATAGCAGTAATCAAAGCAATGCACAAATCATCACACACAAGAGAGACACAAATTTAACGTGGTTCACCCAATGTGGGCTACTCCACAGAGAAAATATTTCTTCTAAATTTTCTCAACAAATATCTTGGGAATCAATTCCCTATTACAATGTTTATGGACCTCTATCCAAAGGAGACACCAATCCCCTATGCTCTGATTTGTGGATCTCTCTCCATAGGAGAACTCTATCCCCTTGCTCTGGTTCGTGGATCTCTCTCCATAGGAGAACTCTATCCCCTAGCTCTGGTTTGTGGAACTTGATCTAGGAGATTTCTTTCTCCTTAACTTAAGTTCATGGATCTCTCTCCATAGAAGAACTCTATCTCCCTAGCTGGTTCATGGATCTTACTCCATAGGAGAACTCTTTCCCCTTGCTCTGGTTCATGGATCTCTATCCATAGGAGAACTCTATCCCCTTGCTCTGGTTCATGGATCTCTATCCATAGGAGAACTCTATCCCCTCTACTCTAGTTGGTGAACTTCTAGAAGACTTCTATCCCCACTACTCTGGCTTGTGGATATCTCTCCATAGGAGACCTCTGTCCCCACTACTCTAGCTGATGGACCTCTATCCACTGGAGACCTCTGTCCTCTCTGCTCTATCACCTCCAAATCCTACTCTCAACTCTATCTCAAATCTACACCAAACTCTATCCCAATTCTAGCACAAATCTGCTCTAACTCTGCTCACAAATCTACCCCAAGCCTTAACACAAAGCTTGAACAAATTAGTAATTAAACCTACTCTCAATGCTATTTCAAGTCTTCCAAGATTATCAAATTAATTCTAAAATCTTCAAATATACTAAGTCTTTCAAAACTTGCTCAAATATGCCTTCAAGCCTTCTCAAAAGACTTGCTCAAATCTACCTTCAAGCCTTCTCAAAAGACTTGCTCAAATCTACCTTCAAGCCTTCTCAAAAGACTTGCTCAAATCTACCTTCAAGCCTTCTCAAAAGACTTGCTCAAATCTGCCTTCAAGCCTTCTCAAAAGACTTGCTCAAATCTACCTTCAAGCCTTCTCACAAGACTTACTCAAATAACTCCAAATCTTGCATACAAAACACAACTTAAATCTCTTTCAAAAAGCTTTCTTCACACAGATAAATTCTACTTAGAATTTGTTTAACCTCTGGAACATATAGAGAATGATATGCACTTGCCAATAGCTCAATATGTTCTACTCAATCATTAAGTTTGTCACTTTCACATGTCTCACATTTATTACTCTTTAAAGGTAGGTCTAGTCTAGCACATGACACCTAACCTCCTGATGCACACACTTGCTTCACAAATCTGATTTCTAATGCTTGCACATTCACTTTCAATATCACTCAAAACCAATGCTCAAAATCTTCACACATTCATTCAAACAATGAAGCACAATTTGCTCACAAACCCTAACACAAGTGTTTCCAATTTCTTTCAACAAAGATGCACAATGTAGGTCTCAAACCCTAACTCAAATATTTTCAACAATGCTTATCAAACAACCCTTTTATCTCCACCTTATGTTCCAAAAATATTCACTTCAACAAAACACTTTAAACAAGGGATGATGTGCCCATACCTCTTAATTTTCTCTTATGGAGATATGTCTTCAAAACCTGTCTCACAAATAACTAATTTTTCTAATGCCACTTCAAGGGTTAGATTGCAAGATACTTTCTCAAAACATCCACATGAATTTTCACCTTCTAAAATGCTCAATGAAATCTGAATTTGATATTCAATCACTCTTCTTTTGTTTTCAAATATGATGCATTAAAACTCAACAAAACCTCTCAAAATTCCTTTTCATAATGCAAGAAATATAATAAAATTATCAAGCCACTTTTACACCTTATTACTCCTAATCTTGCAAAATAATATTCAATCCAACAAAGCCACAAATTACACATATAAATTTTTCATTTACACCTTATACCTCCTTCTTGATACAAATGAATTAAAGCACTTCAAATTTCCAAAAATACCATTAAAGCATCACTTTATCTCATACCTTATAGCATTAACAAGAACTCCACTTCATATTTTTATTCAAAAATTAAACCATCACTTTTCAACCCTTTTAATTAAAAATTAAAAGCAAAAATTATTTCTCCTTATGTCTCCCTAAAAAAGCGCATGGCACATACCTTTGACTTGGGCACAAAATAATTTTCCAAAAATTATTCCCTTGCTACTACCTGCCATCGTGATTTGAACCTGTGCTGCCTGTTGGCTAATGCCTTAGCCATTGGCTAGGCCACTATGTGGGCTAGCCACCCACACAACACCAAAAGGTGCTCACTATCCTTTATACCTAAACTCCACCACAAATCAAGAGGTTTTCCAAACAAAACTTTATCACCTTGCTACCATCATGTCTCGAACTTGAGACCTCTCTTCTACCATGCCCTAGCACCATGGGTTCTGCTATCTGGGCTACCTTCCTAGATGGAACCAAAGCTTGGTCTCCTTCTCCTTATTACATGCTCTACCTCGATATGTAAAAATATCTTGTTGTCTTCTCCTTCTCCATCATGAATCGAATGAACTTAGGTGCATCCATTTTCTCATTAATTTCTCCACCTTGGCTTAGCATTATATATAATAAATTTGACATGGTCCTTGATGTCGGTGCATTTAATTTTCAAATAAAATTTTGGTGCTCGATTTGATTTTTTAATTATTATAATTATTTAAATCCTCAAGGATTTAAATATTATAATTTTTCCTTTGGACCTTTTCTTAGGATAAAAACTTTGCCACCATAAATCATTTTTTCTTTTTCTTTTGCAAATGCCACCATGGTAAAACCATTTAACCTTTATTTTCCTTGACATAAATGACAACCAATGTCATTAACTTATGCCATTAATTCTTTGACATCAATGACAACAATATACTCAAAATTTCCAACAATCTCCCCCTTTGTCATTGATGGCAACCCTTTTCTAAAAATTCCTTTTTCCAAACCACTTGATTCCAAATCTGCTCCCCTGAGAAATTGCTCCCCCTGACTGAATGCTCTCCCCCTTACTCAAATCTCTCCCCCTTTGACATCAATGGCAAAGGGACTCCTTTGGGGCTAAATATAAGACTCTTAGCTCAGCCCCCTCCCCACCTCCTCTCCTTGAGGTGATTAATTTTGGGGTGGGAGTATCTCTACTCCCAACATACAATGCTCTTTTTCTTTGTCTACCTTCCTTTTCAACATACCCTTTTGATCCTTTTGAGTGTCCCTATTTTTGCTTGTCTTTGGAAATTCTGGAAACTCTGTTCTACACCACTTGGCCTTATGCCCAAGATTATTGCACTTGTAACACTTAATGTTGTAGTTCTTGGAAGGTGCAAATATCTTGAAGTTCCTCTTGGTGAAGCCATAATCATTTCTGTCATGAACCCTACAGTGGATTGCTTTATGACCAAATCGATTACAAGAGTAGCAATACCCTTGAAAGAAATATCCATATTTGAAAGAGTTGACATTCCTTTTAGTGAGACCATACTCCTTCTTTCCATGAATCTTGCAATGCATAGCCTTGTGACCAAACCGATTACATGAAAAACAATGTCCTTTGAAGAAATCTTGTCTTGAACCCTCTGGTCTCTTAGTCCTTTCTTTGCCTTCTCTATGATGATCCTTGTTTCTTGTTTGTGCATTGTTTCCTTTCTTAGTGAAGCTTCTATTCTTCAACTTATCCTCATAAGTCTCAATTTCTTCTTCACTCTCTTCCTCTGAAACTTCCTCTTCTTTTGAGCTTGATCTTGACCCTTCTTCTTGTTTCCCTTGTCCTTCTTCAAAACCAAGTCCTATTTTGATAGATGAAGATCTTTGTGCATTGATAATCTTATCCAAAGTTTTTGAACTTTTCCCAAACCTGTGTAGCTTGTCCTTAGAATATTTTACTTCCATCCTTAGTGAAACTACCTCATGTTCTAATATTTCACATTCTAACTCTTTTACCTCTAACTTTTCACTCATGACCTCTTTAATTCTCCTTGCCTTAGCTTTTGAGTTTGTCAGGTCTTGTAGAAGCTTTTCTTTTTCTTCCTCACATTCTTGAACTTGAGTCTTTAGTCTTGAATTCTACTTTCTAACCTTTTTCAATTCTCTGAGAGCAACAATAAGTTCTGCTTCTAGATCTATTGTGCCTTCTTCTTCATTTTTTGAATCTTTCTCTACTTCTTGGTCTCCAAGAGCATCTTCATACTCTTCGACCTTATCTTCAACAGGAGCATTTTCTTCCTCTTCTATTGCCAAAAATAGGATCTCTTCTTCTTCACTATCTGAGAGTCTTTCATCACTATCACTTGAAGCCTTGCTTCCCTTGTTAACATAGAAACTCTTCTTGTGCCTTTGAAAGAACTTATTTTCATGCTTGCCTTGACCATACCTATTTTTCTTTTCATACCTAGATTTTCCTCCTTCCTTTTTCTTATGATCCTATTTCTCTTCACTGCTACTGCTTCTAACTTCTGGATAATTAGATGCATAGTGACCAAAATTACCATAGTTAAAACATTTCACTATTTTCATACCTTTGTGCTTTCTTGAGTCCTTCTTGTTTCTTCTACCATAGTTAGCTTCTTCATCACTGCTTGACTCACCACTTGATTCTGGTTTCTTATATTTTGTCTTCTTTGATGCTTTGAAAGTTACCTCTTTCTTGGATTTGGGATCCTTTACTATTCTCATCTCATAAGTTATGAGAATTCCATGTAACTCATCCATAGTCAATTTTTCAATATCTCTCATCTCTTCTATAGCTGAAACCTTTCCATCATACCTCATAGGAAGTGACCTTAATACTTTCTGAGCAACACTGGAGTCTTCAATTTTGAATCCAAGTCCATGCATGGTATTAACAACTTCATCCACATGAAGCAAGTATGTAGCAATATCTTCCTCATCTTCCATATTCAAATCTTCAAACCTTTTCTTGTGGTTTTGTAGTTTTGCCATCTTGACCTTTTTATCTCCCTCATATGTTTACTTCAATTTTTCCCATATCTCTTTTTCTGATTTGCAATGCATAACTTTCACAAATTTTGCTTCACGTAATCCACTTAAGATTCCATTCATAGCCTTGGCATTATTCACATGTAACATCTTACCATATTTATCTATGGGAGGAGTAGTTGTAGGTGTGAACCCATCCTCAATGGATTGCCATGTCTCATATCCTTGTGCCATCAAGTAAGTCTTCATTCTTATGCTCCAGAAAGCATAATTGTTCCCATCAAACAATGGTGCCTTATTTGATGAAGATCCATTCTGAGATGCCATCTGTGTTCCTGTACTTTCTTCCTTCAAGTTGTTAGACTTTTTTGAAGGAACCCGCTTTGATACCAATTGAAGAACATAGGCTTATATTGAGAGGGGGTGAACAGTATAAGATCAACTTTTACTTTTCTTTCCCAAATAATATTATCTAATATTATCAATGGCAATATCAATAGCATTAATCAAAGCAATGCACAAATCATCACACAAGAGAGACACAAATTTAATGTGGTTCACCCAATGTGGGCTACTCCATGGAGAAAATATTTCTTCTAAATTTTCTCAACAAATATCTTGGGAATCAATTCCCTATTACAATGTTTATGGACCTCTATCCAAAGGAGACACCAATCCCCTATGCTTTAATTTGTGGATCTCTCTCCATAGGAGAACTCTATCCCCTTTGCTCTAGTTATGGATCTCTCTCCATAGGAGAACTCTATCCCCTAGATCTAGTTTGTGGAACTTGATCTAGGAGAACTCTATCTCCTCATCTGGTTTATGGATCTCTCTCCATAGAAGAACTCTATCTCCCTATCTAGTTCATGGATCTTACTCCATAGGAGAACTCTTTCCCTTCTTAGTTCATGGATCTCTATCCATAGGAGAACTCTTTCCCCTTGCTCTAGTTCATGGATCTCTATCCATAGGAGAACTCTATCCCCTCTGCTCTGGCTGGTGAACTTCTAGAAGACTTCTACCCCCACTACTCTGGCTTGTGGATCTCTCTCCATAGGAGACCTCTATCCCCATTACTAGTTTATGGACCTCTATCCACTGGAGACCTCTGTCCTCTCTACTCTATCACCTCCAAAGTCTTCTCTCAACTCTATCTCAAATCTACACCAAACTCTATCCCAAGTCTAGCATAAATCTGCTCTAACTTTACTCATAAATCTGCCCCAAGCCTTAACACAAATCTTGAACAAATCAAAATCAAACCTGCTCTCAATTTATTTCAAGTCTTAACACAAAGCTTGAAATTAATTCTCAAAACTCTCAAATCTACCTTCAAGTCTTCTCAAAGACTTGCTCAAATCTACCTTCAAGCCTTCTCAAAATACTTGCTCAAATCTACCTTCAAGCCTTCTCAAAAGACTTGCTCAAATCTACCTTCAAGCCTTCTCAAAAGACTTGCTCAAATCTGCCTTCAAGCCTTCTCAAAAGACTTGCTCAAATCTACCTTCAATGCTGCTCACAAAACCTACTCAAATAACTCCAAATCTTGCATACAAAACACAACTTAAATCTCTTTCAAAAAAGCTTTCTTCACATAGATAAATTCTACTTAGAATTCGTTTAACCTCTGGAACATATAGAGAATGATATGCACTTGCCAATAGCTCAATATGTTCTACTCAATCATTAAGTTTATCGCTTTCACATGTCTCACATTTATTACTCTTTAAAGGTAGGTCTAGTCTAGCACATGACACCTAACCTCCTGATGCACACACTTGCTTCACAAATCTGATTTCTAATGCTTGCACATTCACTTTCAATATCACTCAAAACCAATGCTCAAAAGCTTCACACATTCATTCAAACAATGAAGCACAATTTTCTCACAAACCCTAACACAAGTGTTTCCAATTTCTTTCAACAAAGATGCACAATGTAGGTCTCAAACCCTAACTCAAATATTTTCAAAAATGCTTATCAAACAACCCTTTTATCTCCACCTTATGTTCCAAAAACATTCACTTCAACAAAACACTTTAAACAAAGGATGATGTGCTCATACCTCTTAATTTGCTCTTATGGAGATATGTCTTCAAAACTTGTCTCACAAATAACTGATTTTTCTAATGCCACTTCAAGGGTTAGATTGCAAGATACTTTCTCAAAACATCCACATGAATTTTCACCTTCAAAAATGCTCAATGAAATCTGAATTTGATATTTGATCACTCTTCTTTTGTTTTCAAATATGATGCATTAAAACTCAACAAAACCTCTCAAAATTCCTTTTCATAATGCAAGAAATACAATAAAATTATCAAGCCACTTTTACACCTTATTACTCCTAATATTGCAAAATAATGTTCAATCCAACAAAGCCATAAATTACACATAAATTTTTCATTTACACCTTATACCTCCTTCTTGATACAAATGAATTAAAGCACTTCAAATTTCCAAAAATACCATTAAAGCATCACTTTATCTCATACCTTATAGCATTAACAAGAACTCCACTTCATATTTTTATTCAAAAATTAAACCATCACTTTTCAACCCTTTTAATTAAAAATTAAAAGCAAAAATTATTTCTCCTTATGTCTCCCTAAACAAGCATGTGGCACATACCTTTGACTTGGGCACAAAATAATTTTCCAAAAATTATTCCCTTGCTACTGCCTACCATCGCGATTCGAACCTATGTTGCCTGTTGGCCAACGCCTTAGCCATCGACTAGGCCACCGCATGGGCTAGCCACCCACACAACACCAAAAGGTGCTCGTTGTCCTTTATACCCGAACTCTACCGCAAATCAAGAGGTTTTCCAAACAAAACTTTATCACCTTGCTACCACCGCGTCTCGAACTCGAGACCTCTCTTCTACCATGCCCTAGCACCATGGGTTCTACCATCTAGGCTACCTACCCGGATGGAACCAAAGCTTGGTCCCCTTCTCCTTATTATGCGCTCTGCCTCGATATGCAAAAACATCTTGTTGTCTTCTCCTTCTCCACCGTGAATCAAACGAACTTAGGCGCATTTTTTTCTCATTAATTTCTCCACCTTGGCTTAGCATTATATATAATAAATTTGACATGGTCCTTGACGTCGGCGCATTTGATTTTCAAACAAAATTTTGGTGCTCGATTTGATTTTTTAATTATTATAATTATTTAAATCCTCAAGGATTTAAATATTATAATTTTTCCTTTGGACCTTTTCTTAGGATAAAAACTTTGCCACCATAAATCATTTTTTCTTTTTCTTTTGCAAATGCCACCATGGTAAAACCATTTAACCTTTATTTTCCTTGACATAAATGACAACCAATGTCATTAACTTATGCCATTAATTCTTTGACATCAATGACAACAATATACTCAAAATTTCCAACAATGAATCAAATTTTCAGGGAGTATTTGAGATATTTTGTGTTAGTTTTATTTGATGATATTCTTGTTTATAGCAACTCATGGTAAAATCACTTGAAGCATTTGGATTCTATTTTGAGTATTTTGGGACAACAACAATTTTATGCAAAGAAGTCTAAGTGTAAATTTGGCATGTCTGAAATTTTATATTTGGGACACATAATCAGCAATAAGGGAGTGCATGTAGACCAACACAAGATAGAGGTAATTCAAAATTGGCCTATTCCCACTACCTTAACTCAATTGAGACGGTTTTTGGGACTTTGCAGCTATTATAGGAGATTCATTAGAAGGTTTTCAGCCTTGGCAGCACCTTTGACTGAATTAACAAAGAAGGGACCATTTGTGCGGAGTGATGAAACCCAAAAGGCTTATGAGAAATTGAAGGAAGTGATGTCTTCTTGCCCTCTACTTGCAATTCTTGAATTTTCTTTACCATTTACCATTGATTGTGATGCTTCAGGTGTTGGAGTAGGGGCTATCCTAATGCAAAATGGGCAGCCAATTACCTTTGAGAGCAAGAAACTTAGTCCAATGGAGATAACTTTCAGTGTATATGACAAGGAGATGCTTGCCATTATACACGCTTTGACCAAGTTCAAGAAATACCTTGTTTGTGGTAAATTTGTGGTAAGGACTGATCATAATAGCCTTAAATATTTCCTTGGACAGTGAGATTTAAATGATAGGTAGTAGAAATTGGTCACTAAAGTGTAGGTATATGATTTTGAGATTGATTTATAAAAGGGAAAAAGAATTCAACTGTTGATGCACTATCTAGAATGCCCACATTTCACTCTATTTCCATTATAATAGCTGATTGGAAGACTACAATTATTGCTGAGTATGTGAAGAACACTTTTGAATCTAACATTATTGATGGCAAATTGAAATATGACATGTACAGCATGAAGGAAGATCTAATTTTTTACAAAAATAGAATTTTTATTGTGCCATATTGCAAGCTTAAAGAGAAATTGATTACCACTATGCATGATGCACCCATTGTTGGTCATACGGGGTTTTTTAAGACCTATAGATAGCTGCATGAAAGGTTTTCATGAAATGAGCTAAAGTATGATGTATTGAAGCATGTGAGGGAGTGCACCACTTATAAGGAAAATAAAATTGGAAACACATTGCCTGTTGGTCTTCTTCAATCCTTGCCCATTCCTAATCAAAAATGGAAAAGTATATCAATGGACTTCATCACAGAGCTACTAAAAGTGCATGGTAAGGATTGTATATATGTTGTGGTGGATAGTTTAACTAAATTTGTACACTTTATGCTATTTTAGCTTCATATACAACAGTACAAGTTGTTGATTTGTTCTTTAGAGAAGTGTTTAAATTGCATGGCATGTTAGAAATATTGAGTTGTCATTGATGTCAAAGGGTGCTTGAGCAAATAAAGTAATGGTGTATGTTTCAATATAAAATGGTGATGTATGCTTCAATATAAAATGGTGATGTATGCTTCAATATTAAGTGGTGGTGTATGCTTTAATATTTAAATTAAATATTTAAAGTAATGTTTTTAAAAGTTTGATAATATTTAAATTGAAAAATATATGTAAGGTTAAACCCTTATGTTTGAAATTCAAAAATTATTCTTCATATATATATGCTCCAAACATTATGGTTGGAGATATTGGAGAGCAAGCGACTACGTTCAGAGGGTGAACGAAAGAGGAGACTGTGGCTTGCGATCGCATTTGAAAGGCAAACAAAAAGAGGAGTTGTGACCAGAGACCATATAGTAGAAGAATATAGAAGAAGCATATGAACATGTAAGAGTGGAAAGTGCAAGATAATTCAAGGTATATCTTTGCATTGCTGAAGAGGGAGAACATGCGAGTCATGCAGTAGTAATGAAGTGAGACCCTACAGTGGTGCTAGAGGATTATGAAAACAACGTTTGTTATCTCCAAGGGAAGTAGAGCTTGACATAGAAACACGCATCTAGGAACAGGTGAGAAGAAGCATACTAGAGTTTTTATTTGGCTGCATTATTATTAAATCGAGGCTAGTAAATGTAGCAAAATAATAGAGCCATCGAAATATCTATCTAGCCGTTGGAGATCACGCATTAAGAAGCAATTAGGATCATGGACATAATTAGGTTAACAAAGCCAAATTTTTTAAAGATACCTATGAAGTCCTCAAGCACCTTTCTATCTCCACAAGTGTAGGGTGATGGGATCCGATAGATGTAAGCAACGAAGACCTGAACAACAACACTGCTATCCTCAAAGTAGTGTGGGTGCACAACAAGTTTTCCCTTGTGGCCACTTCTCCTAAATATGCATGACTTTGAGCCATTAATGCCCACAATGGTCACTGTTGTTAATTTTTCTCCCTCCTCGATATCATACATGTAAAATGAGCAGTGAACATTGGTTATGGAAACAAGTGAACCAATTGTTGTTTGCCTTTGGTGATAATTTGATAGAGCTTAAAGAAATACTTGGAGCACTCAAATTCCTTTGAAAAGGATAGGACCGTTGAAGATATTTGACGTAGCAGTTGACCGTTGAAGACATTTGATATTAAGCAGCAAATAGTTGAAGATTACAGTGGAACAAAATTCCAGGGCCGTCAGCGTTGGATGAAATGTGTTTAAACCCTATGATTTCAAGGAAGTGAATAACGACATCAAGGGAAGACACCATGATAGCAAGTCATGAGATAAGTATGAAAAATTAAGAGTTCATTATAAATTTCTTTATTCTATTTTGGAGAGATAAGGTGTGTTATATAAAATCAATTTTTTATTTTATAAGGTTGGAGTTATAAGATTAATTTTTGATCTTATAAGTAAAGTATAGGCAAACAATTTGCATCTGAGATGATGATGATATATTAGTGGATTTGTAAGACAAAAGGAAAGGTTATTTGTTTTGAGTATAAGGTGCACTTTTCTACATCTACTTTGAAGACTTTGGTTTTGTATATTTTCAATCTATTGCATGGTCAATTGGAGGTTGAGAAAAAGTAAAGGATCAACATACTATAACTCAACACACAGGTTAGTTATCAAATGCTAGACTAAGGTTACATTTTGTGAGAAATGTAGAAACAATAGACTTAATGAGTGTAAAGAATATCTTGGTCATTTGATGCTTCCAACACCAGTATATCATTCTCTATATGTTTAGGAGGTTAAATGAATTATGGGTAGAATATGCCTGAATTGCTTTTAAATTGAAGAAAGCAAACTCAAGAAAAGAGAAGAATTTAAAGAGTAAGAGTAGGGTTTTGGATCAGATTGTTGATCACACTTGAGAATAATTTTGATAAGATTTAGGAGCAGATTTGATCAATATTTATAAGTATATTTATGAGCATATTTAAGCAATATTTGTGAGCATATTTGTGCAGTGTTTGTGAGCATATTTGAGCAGTGTTTGTGAGCATATTTGAGCAGTGTTTGTGAGCATATTTTGGAGTATATTTGAGCAGAAATTGAGAAGGGGATTGGTGTATCTTGTGGGTTGGTACCCACAAAATTAAGAAGGGTATTGGTTTCTCTTGTGTATTGGTTTCCATGAACTTGAGAAGGGTATTGGTGTCTCTTGTGGATTGGTATCCACAAACTTGAGAAGGGGATTGGTGTCTCTTGTGGGTTGGTGCCCATGAACTTGAGAAGGGTATTTGTGTCTCCTATGGATTGGTGTCCACGAAGTTGAGCAAGAGGATTGGTGTTTCCTATGGATTGGTGTCCACTAACTTGATTAATGGGATTGGTGTCTCTTGTGGATTGGTGTCCATGAATTTGAGCAAGGGGATTGGTGTCTCCTGTGGATTGGTGCCCACAAACTTGAGAAAGGGGATTGGTGTCTCCTATGGATTGGTGTCCATGAATTTGAGCAAGGGGATTGGTGTCTCCTATGGATTGGTGTCCATGAACTTGAGCAAGAGGATTGGTGTCTCTTGTGGATTGGTTTCCATAAACTTGAGAAGGGGGATTGGTGTCTCATGTGGATTGGTGTCCATGAACTTGTATAGTGGGTTGGTGCCCACAAAATTTATTGAAGAAAAATATAAGCAATATTTTACCATGGTTTTTTCTCGAGAGGGTGTTTCCATGTAAAAGCATTGTCTCTTATGTGTATGGAAATTATGCATTGATTTATTATTGCTTTCATATTATTGTTGTTATCATTTGGAAAGAAAAGTTTTATCTTATACTGTTCACCCCCCCTCTTAGTATAATCTTGTGTTCTTTAGTTGGTATCAAAGTGGGTTCCTTCATGAAAGCCTAACCGTTTGAAGGAAGATCTTACAAGAACACACATGGCTAAGAAGGTGAAAGAAGATGTTCCTATTGTCAAAAACCAAAAAGGGAAGAAAGATTCAAAAAATGAAGAGGAAGCCATAGTTGACATAGAAGAGGAACTTGTTGCTCTTGAAGAGTTGAAAAGGCTTAGAAAGAAGAACTCAATATTGAAGACTCAAGTACAAGAGGATGAGATGACAAAGGTAAAGTTGTCGCAAGCACTCATTGACTTGAAAGTTAAAGTTGAAAAGGTAAAGCAAATTAAAGAAGGTATGGTTGAGCAGCTAAAGACAAAAGAGTTGGAATGTAAAAAATTGAAACATGAAGTTGTTTCTTTAAGGAATGAAGTGGAAGAATCTAATGATAAGCTATAGCAAAATATTATGCTTAAGAAAAGCACAAAAATCTTGGATGATGTTATCCAAGCACAGAGATATTTGGTTATAAATACTGGACTTAGTTTTGGAGAAGGTCAAAAGAAATAAAAGGGGATTCAAGCTCAAAAGGAAGAGAGACATCAAATAAAATAATTAAAGAAGAGCCTAAGACCTATGTTGATGTATTGAGAAGTGGAAGCATCAAGGAGGAAGAAAACAAAGCATCATCAAGGAACGAAGTCCATCATAGAAACAACAATGAAAGAACCATACGGTAATATCCTCCAAGGCAATCAAATAGGTTTCAATATTTCTTCCATGGTTATTGCTTTTCATGTCACAAATTTGGTCATAAAGCTGTAAATTGTAGGGTCCATGCTAAGAATAATTTTGGCTTCACCAAGAGGAATTTCAATTCATTTGCACCTCTCATGGACTACAACATCATTTGTTACAAATGTAATAATTTTGGGCATATAGCTAGATGGTGTAGAACAGTGTTCCCTAAACTTCCAAATTCAAGAAAGAAGGAGAATAGTCAATATGTTCAAAATAATATGACCTCCAAAGTTTGGAGAAAGAAATAGAACAAGAAGAGGAGCGTAGTAATTTGGGATTTTTACTCCCATATCATCATTGATTGTCTTAGTAAGAGCAGAGAGTAAGGGGGCATTGTCAAGTGTCTTATCTTTCAACCCCAACGAGCCTTTGCCATTGATGTCAAAGGGGGGAGAATTTCAGTAAGGGGGAGCAACTAGTCAGGGGGAGCAGTTTGTGATCCTGTTGCAGTAAAGGATAGTTTATTTGCAGGGTTGCCATCAATGACAAAGGGGATATTGTTAGAACTATTGAGTTTTCATTGACGTCAAAGGGTGCTTGAGAAAATAAAATAATGGTTTAAATTTCAATATAAAATGGTGGTGTATGCTTCAATATAAAATTATGATGTATGCTTCAATATTAAGTGGTGGTGTATGCTTTAATATTTAAATTAAATATTTAAAGTAATGTTTTAAAAAGTTTGATAATATTTAAATCTAAAATATTTAAATATAAATTGAAAGTATATGTAAGGGTCGACCCTTATGTTTGAAATTCAAAAATTATTCTTCATATATATATATATGCTCCAAACATTATGGTTGGAGAGATTGGAGAGCAAGCGACTACGTTCAGAGGGTGAATGGAAGAGGAGACTGTGGCTTGCTATTGCGTTCGAAAGGTGAAAGAAAAGAAGAGCTACGACCGAAGAAAATATAGTGGAAGAAGATAGAAGAAGCATGATGGGCGTGTAAGAGTGGAAATTGCAAGATAATTCAAGGCATATCCTAATGTTGCTGAAGAAGGAGAACATGTGAGTCACATGGCAGTAACGAAGCGAGACCTTGTAGCAGTGCTGGAGGATTCTAAAGACAACGCTCATTATCTCCAAGAGAAACAAATCTTGATCGTAGAAACACACATCTAGGAACAGGCAAGAAGAAGCATACTGGAGTTTCTATTTGGCTGCATCATAATTGAATCGAGGCTAGTAAATGTAGCGAAATAATAGAGGTGCCAAAAAATCTATCTAGTTGTTGGAGATCGTGCATCAAGAAGCAACGAGGATTGTGGACATAATTAGGTTGACAAAGCTAGATTTGTTGAATATACCTACAAAGTCCTTGAGCACCTTGCTATCTCCACAAGTGCAGGGCAACAGGATCCAATAGATGTCAGCAACGAAGACTTGAACAACAATACTGCTATCCTCAAAGCAGTGTGGGCACACAATAGGTTTTCCCTCATGGTTGCTTCTCCTAAATATGCACGACTTTGAGCCATTGAAACCCGTGACAGTCATCATTGTTAATTTTTCTCCCTCCTCGATATCATGCATGTAAAACAAGCAGTGAACATTGGTTATAGAAACAAGTGAACCAATTGTTGTTTGCCTCTGGTGATAATTTGACAAAGCTTAAAGAAATACTTGGAGCACTCAAATTCCTTTAAAAAGGATAGTACCATTGAATATATTTGATGTAGCAGCTAAATATTGAAGATATTTGACATTAAGCAGCAAACAGTTGAAGATTATAGTGGAACAAAATTCGAGGGCCGTCAGCATTAGATGAAATGTGTTTAAACCCTACAATTTCAAGGAAGTGAATAACGACATCAAGGGAAGACGTCGTGATAGCAAGTCATGAGATAAGTATGAAAAATTAAGAGTTCATTATAAATTTATTTATTATATTTTGGAGAGATAAGGTGTGTTATATAAAATCAATTTTTTATTTTATAAGGTTGGAGTTATAAGATTAATTTTTGATCTTATAAGTAAAGTCTAGGTAAACAATTTGCATATAATATGATGATGATATATTAATGGATTTGTAAGACAAAAGGAAAGGTAATTTGTTTTGAGTATACTTTTAAGACTTTGGTTTTGTATATTTTCAATCTATTGCATGGTCAATTGGAGGTTGAGAAAAAGCAAAGGATCAACATACTATAACTCAACACATAGGTCAGTTATCAAATGCTAGACTAAGGTTACATTTTGTGAGACCTGTAGAAACGACAAACTTAATGAATGTAAAGGATATCTTGGTAATTTGATACTTCCAACACCAGTATATCATTCTCTATATGTTCAGGAGGTTAAACGAATTTTGGGTAGAATATGTTTTAATTGCTTATAAATTGAAGAAAGCAAACTCAAGAAAATAGAAGAATTTAAAGAGTAAGAGCAAGGTTTTGGATTAGATTATTGAGCACACTTGAGAAAAAATTTGATCAGATTTGGTGGCAGATATGATCAATATTTGTGAGCAGATTTGGGAGCAAATTTGAGCAGTGTTTGTGAGAAAATTTTAGAGCAGATTTGAGCAGTGTTTGTGAGCATATTTTGGAGCAAATTTGAGCAGAAATTGAGAAGGGTATTGGTGTCTCCTATGGGTTGGTGCCCATGAACTTGAGAAGGGTATTGGTGTCTCCTATGGATTTGTGTCCATGAACTTGAGAAGGGGATTGGTGTCTCCTATGTATTGGTGTCCATGAACTTGAGAAGGGGATTGGTGTCTCCTATGGGTTGGTGCCCATGAAATTGAGAAGGGGATTGGTGTCTCCTATGGATTGGTGTCCACAAAATTGAGCAAGGGGATTGGTGTCCATAAACTTGAGGAAGGGGTTTGGTGTCTCCTATAGATTGGTGTCCATGAATTTGAGCAAGGGGGTTGGTTTCTCCTATGGATTGGTGTCCATGAACTTAAGAAATGGGATTTGTGTCTCATGTGGATTTGTGTCCACGAGTTTTAGCAATGGGATTGGTGTCTCCTGTGGATTAGTGTCCACAAACTTAAGCAAGGGGATTGGTGTCTCCTATGGATTTGTGTCCATGAACTTGAGAAATGGGATTGGCGTCTCCTATGGATTGGTGTCCACAAACTTGTGTAGTGGGTTGGTACTCATAAAATTTATTGAAGAAAAATATAAGCAATATTTTGTTGTGGTTTTCTCCCAAGAGGGTGTTTCCACGTATAAGCATTATCTCTTATGTGTATGGAAATTATGCATTGATTTATTATTGCTTTCATATTATTGATGTTATCATTTGGAAAGAAAATTTGTATCTTATAATGTTTAGCCCCCCTCTCAGTATAAGCTTGTGTTCTTCATAGCATGCCAAAGAATATTGTGAGTGATAGGGACAACAGATTCATGAGTATGTTTTAGAAAGAGTTGTTCAAGCTTTGTGGCACATTGTTGACTAGAAGTACAAGCTATCACCCCCAAACAAATGGCCAAGCAGAGATTGTGAATAAACGGGTTGAAGGCTACTTGAGAAACTATGTTTTAGGGTAGTAGAATGCATGGATTAAATGGTTGCACTTGGGAGAATTCTTTTATAATTATTCCTATCATATGTCTATTAAAATGACCCCATTTATGGGTTTATATGAATATGATGCTCCTAGATTCACTGATTTGTTGTTGAGTGACAATAGGGTGCCAAAAGCCAAGGATTATATGCAGGAAAATCGGGATATTATGAATGCATTGAAGGATAATATTAAGCTTGCACAAAATCAGCAAAAAAAATATGTTGATTAGCAGTGTATTCAGTGTCATTTTGAGGTTGGAGACATGGTTTATTTGAGGTTGCAGCCCTATAGATAGTCCACCATGAAGAGAAGTGGAGCAGAGAATCTCAAGCCACATTTTTATGACCCTTACAAGGTCATACGCAAGATTTGGAAGGTTGCATATGAGCTTGAGCTACCGAACACCAGTAAAATATACAATGTATTCCATGTTTCATACCTAAAAAAGACACTTGGACAACACATTGTTCCTTTCATTGAGTTACCCCCATTTGATGATGAGGGAAAGTTGATTTTCGAACCTAAAATGGTCATGGAGACTAGAGAGAGGAAGTTGAGAAATAGGGTCATCAAAGAGCACTTGGTGAAATGGAGGAGCTTGCCCATTGAAGATGCTACTTGGTAGGGAAAAGAGATTATTGCACATCCAACCCTGAATTGCTTAAGGACAAGCAATTTGGAAAGGAAGGACTTGTAATATCCCATTTTGAAGACTATGTGGACCCCATGCATTGTAACATTTTATTTTTGTCATTAGTGGACAAGGAAGTGGGATGTCCCCTTTTTGCTAGGCTAATAGGTATTTTATGTAATAAAAATTAAGTGTTTGGGATTAATGATGATGTAACCCTCATTTAATGAATAATTAGAAGCCTCTAGTGGGGTGACTAGCTATATAGGCTTGGAAAGTCACTTTTAGGATTTCATTATGTCATGTTCATCTTGTAAATTATAAGAGAGAGGGCTAAACCCTTCCTCACCTTCTGCTACTTAGGTGGTGTGCCCTAAGTCTTCAAAAATATCCAATCTTGTAGATAAGGTGATGTGCCCTTGTTCTTGATTAGAGATTGGGTGGATCTATCTCAGGATTCACAATTGTGTTGCAAATTTTGGTGTGTTGGAGTCTTGGAGTGGGTCATTCAACTTTGGTTGCCCTCATAAGAGGATCGCCCAACTTTGGAGATTTTTCTAGCCAATTTTGAGGGCTGATTTGTGTTATTAGATAGTTGTTTGACTTGTTTGCACTTTCAAAAAATTAATAAAAAATATGTATGGCTGGAACATCCATTTTTGAGGGTTTTTGGAGTAATTTTTGAGTAGTAATTGCAGATCTAATCTACTTAGCAAAAATATGATTTTTATTTGTTTAAACCCTAGTTTGTTGAGTTAGGGTTATTACAATGATTAATTGCATAAAATAGTTTGCATTCTAGGGTCAGATATTTCTCCTTTTTCTGGTCTAAGTAGGAACAACATTAGAATAACTCAAAGTACCCCTGCATTTGGTGATTCAAGGTGGAAGAGTAGACAAACCCTTCTCTATTTAGAGAGCGGCCTTAAACAGTGTACTCTACTTCTTTTGGGAAAATCAATATTTCTTGTGTTGGCTTCTAATTTAGACTAGTGAAATTAGTCATTTCTGACATTGTATGTACACCTTAATAAACTGAAAACTTTTAAAAGGAATCACACACACAACACGTTTCATTTTTAATAGTAATGGTTGGATTTCATCACCAACCATTGCTTGAGATCTGGTGATAGTGGGTTTCATATCCATCCACCAATCTCTACCCCTAGACACCATAGGTTACCCCCGAGCAAACTTGTTGGATTTCATCACTAGTAAGAATCTCGTTGTCCATCCTAGCCATAGTGTTCACCCATTTTAATTCATATTAGTGCATTGAAACACACAAAACCACATAAAAAAAGAGGAGAAACATTAACACGATATGACCAAAGAACCATGTAAGACACATTTTTGTTGCATAAACATAGGATTGGATTATCTATTTTATTTTTTGAGTTTTCATTCTGCATTTCATTTTTAGCATATTTTATATTTGGTTCATTAGTTTATGGTGTTAACAAGAAATTAAACTAAAATAATGAATCAAATATCCACCAACCAAACCACTTCAGCAATGGAGTGTTCATTGTCACCTTCCACCACCACTTACATGATTAATCCCCCTAGTGTGATACAGACAAGTCATTCATATTTTTCTGTAGGTCCCTCACACACTATGTCATCCAAATAATTTCATATGGCCATGCCCTAAATTGAGTCATCATCACCAACCATTGACCATAACATCACCCACATAGACATGGCACAAGTGGAATCTCTTATGAAATCTGCTATGTCTTAGAGTCAGTCCCTAACTCACCTAGATATGATCCTTATTTATAGCAGGAACCTGTCTCCTCCCAACCTTCAAGCTTTACCCATGTGTACAATAATCCTCTTTTTGAGGCATATGTTGCACCTTCCCAATATTTGTCCATACCCCAATCATCGTGTGTCCAAAGTACGTCCATTCCATCCTTATATACCTCAGTTTATGGTAACCCCTAGTATGAAGCACATGTTAATGTTATTTCATAAGTTCCCACATCTATACCATCTAGTGTCTCCCATCAAGTTGCAATTCCTATTGCAACTCACCCCCAACCTACCTCATCAATACCATCCATATCTATTCCATCAACCACTGATTTGGAAATACATGAGACATGGGAACATCTGAAAAAATTGCTTAAGAAGTGGTAGACGCTCAATAGCAAGTTCAGGTGAACCCTAAGCCTCAACCTATTTCCACTCAGCCCATTTTTCTCAGCCAAGGTCCATCTTGGGTACCACAATCTTTTGTGGTTTCCATTCCAACACCGTTACCAACCCATACCCATTATATTTCCATCGGCCAACCTATCCAAATCCCCCATATATCATATCTATATCTTCATTCACTAGTATTCCTTCATCAACCACATCATCATCAACATCAATCTACTCTACCAAATCATCATCACCTCATCACACCTCAACATCTTTCCACTTCACCATCACAAAATCATCAAGTGATTCAGGGTTTCCACATTCCTAGGGAGGATCCTCGAATCCAGGATATGCAACAACAAATTGATAGTTTAATGCAACATACTCCTGGCATGATAAAGAATCCTACCTTATGCCAACTAATCAATGAACCAATTCATCCTTCGGTACCATCACTGCCATATCCGACAGATTTTACAATACCGAAGTTTGATAAATTTAAAGGGATAGAGAACCTTAAAGAGTACGTAAGCTCATTTGTTCATTCTTGTTTTAGAATTCAAAAAAATTACACTCTAATGTTTAGGACCTTCCCTCAAACATTAGGTAGAGATGTTGTAGAATGGTATAACCATTTTCCCAATCATAGTATTTATACATTTGAGCAATTGTTGGACCAATTTATTGAAAGATTCTCCCTGAATATTAGAAATAAAGTCTCATTATATGATATAAAATAATATGATGATGAGTCTGTCTATGACTTTGTTAACCATTGGAGGGTCTGTTATCACCAAATTTCCATTTGCTTTACCAACGAAAGAGCTAACCTGATTGTTTGCTAAGAGTTTCTTAAAACCCATATTTTGGTTATTGCAATTACAACAACATAATAATTTGATGAAGCTCTTGCCCAAGCTAGCACAATTGAGGAAATAAAAATCCAAGAAGGAGTGCTTAAGCCTAAGAAGAATGAATGGCAAAACAAGGACCAATATAGAGGAAATTATTCTAGCCAATCAAAATCCAATCAAGCCAATCCGACTAATTCAAATCAAGTAAATCAAGTGGCCATGAGCAAACCAGTAATGGCTCAAAAACAACCCATGCAATAGCAACCGCGACAAATTGAATATCATGCAATTCCCTTAACTACTCAATCAAGTCAAAACACATTGTCAGTTGTGGATAACCGACCACATCGATAATCAATTCGACAACCCCATCAATATACCCCATTGGTTGAATCCTATGCTTCCATATTTTACAAATTATATGACATAAATCAACTTTCCTTGCTTGAGGTTAAACCTGATGATCCCGCTAAACGTGGTAAACACTATAGGGAGCATTTTTTTTGTCTTTATCATAGACATAATGGGCATGACATTAATAACTGCCATCAATTCAAAGATAGAATACAAGACCTCATTTATTTAGGAGCTATCAAACTTGACAGACCTCTAGCTCAATAAAATCAAAATCTTGGGATCTTTCAAATGCCACTTCCTCATCATGAGGAAGCACAACCAACAATAGGAGGGTCAAATACCAAGATTTCTCCTAATCAGGTTAATCATGTTCAGCAATACCAAGGTTTTGTGGGTGTTATTTATGTAGTAACTCGAGCTCAACAATAATGCTCTAATTAGAAAAATGCTCAACGGTAGTCTAGTCATCAACCCATACCTCCACATGCAAGTGTGTCTCAACCTGCCACATCATCATCTCCTATCCAATATTTTTTCAATATCTCTCAGCAAATCCATATTCCAACCCATTCATCATTCCAATCATCCAGCTAGGCCAATCATCTCATTGAGCAGTCGTTTAACCATGAGCTTAAAAATGGCTTCAGCCAAACTATCTATATACGAGCTAATACAAAAATCTTCCCCACATCATGAAGCATTAATGGATATTCTAAAATTTATTGAACTTCAATCTCAATATGCTAATGCTTTTAACAATTTTGTGAGGAATATTCAAATATGTATGGAGCCTTCCATCGCTTTCTATGATTTTTAAATCAAACCAATATCATCAGAATTAGTGGACCCCCCATTACACATCATGGCTCAAATTGATAGGAAGCCTTTAAAAAGAGTTTTAATTGATAATAGCTCCTCCATTAACATCATTACCATGTCTTCCCTTCAACATCTCAAGCTTCCATCATATCACATCACCAAATCCTCATTCACCCTAAAAGCATTTAATGATGCTCTATGTTCCATAGTTGGGACTATTTTTTTGCCCATAGAAGTGGGGGTCAAAACATTACATACTATGTTCCACATCTTGGAAGGGTCAATGGCGTATAATGTACTCCTTGGATGACCTTGGATGAGAGAAATGAGATGTGTTCCATTTACATCAGTGCTTGAAATGCGTACATGAGGGACAAGTACATTGTATACCAGTAGATGTTGAACCGTTTAAGTATTGCAATTTTATCTCAAACCCTTATGATTCCATGTTGCCTTCCACTCATCTATTCCTCACTTCATTAGTCAATTCATCATCCACCCCATCCATATCATCATATAAATCCCCTATTCCTGAGGAGCTTCCAATCATAAATTCTCATCAAGCCTCCAATTCCATACCCCCATATTCATCACCTTTGATTACATGCACATGTGGTCAAACTCAATCAATATTAGCCACATCATCAACATCCTCCACCACTCTTTCCACATCATTGCCCATCCAACAAGCCACTCAACCAAATTCTTGTCCATCCACATCAACCAATGTCTCACAAGTCAAAATAATAGATTGTGAGATATTGTTAGCCAACCTTGGGTCATTTCCATCCAAATCATCCCAAGTCAAGGTCCACCTCACTAATCCTTGTATTGGTGAATATGTGGTCCAAGATATTATAGTCATACCGCTCAACATTCAAAGTGTTATGGACTATGATCGCCCACGCGATCCACCCTTATCTATAGGAGCGGTATATAACATGGGTTCAGTACCTAATATCATAAATTTTGTGTATGGAGGACTTGATTCATCATCCAATTTAGTTACCCCAGATGAAACCAAATCACCCACACTGGTCAATACACAACATATGTGAGGTTTTCCATCCCGATATTTCCACATTGTTAATTGGTAAAGACATGGCCTAGTATGGCATGAACTGGGGATGCATGAGATTATCGATGTTTCATATTGAGAAATGCATGACAGTTTAGGTTTAGGTTATCGTCCAATTTCATCCACCTCTTCTCTTTAACAATATTTTCAAAGCAAAAATCTAAATTTAGGAGAAGATATCCACCTCATAGATGACTCTGAAGATGAATTCTATGAAGAATTTGACCTCATGTTAATTATTTTTTATGAATCTTAAGAGGAATCAAACCCCATCATTCTACACATTGAACAGGATGAGTTTTACCTCAGAATGTTCCCCATCCATCAACCCATATTTTGCTTGCTTCTTCCACAAGAGCGAGTCGACCCAACCAGTGGACCACCACCTCCATTTCATTAATCCATCATCATTGGCCATTTTTTTTGTAATATATGTACATAAAAACAAATTTAAAAAAAAAATCAAAAATTCAAAAATCAAATATATATATATATTTGTATGTACATGGCATTAATTTGTGTTGTTTGTTGTTCAATTTTAACAGAATCCTAGCATCAGTTCTATCTAAAAGGGTCCATTCCATTCACCTTTGCCACCCATCCATTTTTCCTCTAAGTCCACATTAATCCTATTGACTTATTTTACCCCCTTCGTAATCCATACGATTTGACAAAGCCAATGCCTATTGACATGATCCTTATTGATATGGATCATATTTCTTCACCCCCATCCTTTTTCAAGTTTGTATTATCTGAGGAATTGTTAAGGGCTTCAACCAATTACATTCCTCCATCACCTCCACCTTCATATTGTAGACACCAAAACAGCACCAATCCGATTATGTGACGACAAGCACTGATCGCACCAACACACACAACCCCCAGGGCAGCCCTCGGAGGTTAAACAGTGGTTTTAACCACTCACACAGCAGTTTTGCAAGTCAAAAACCAATTTGGCACCTTTTGGACACCTTATTTCTTATTCGTCCCACCCAGGGACGAGTGAGAATTTTACTCGTCTTTCTTAGGGACGAGTGCTGACTGGCACTCGTCTTTCTTAGGGACGAGTGCTGACTGATAGATACTCGTCTTTTCTAGGGACGAGTGCTGACTGATACTCGTGTCACCCAGGGACGATTACCGACGCTCGCTTCGGGGTGGGACGATTGTAGAGTTTGACTTGCAAAAAAGTCAAATCTCGGCATATAACAACTCATAACTGTCACTTAGCTTTCCCTGCATGACATAGGAGTGCGAGTGAGTTCTTTTAACAACACACATCTTCCACTTAGCTTTCCCTGCATGACATAGGAGTGCGAGTGAGTTCTTTTAACAACACACATCTGCCACTTAGCTTTCCCTGCATGACATAGGAGTGCGAGTGAGTTCTGTTAAGACAACTCGGATTTGCCACTTAGCTATCCCTTCATTGCATGGGAGTGTAAATGAGTTTTTCTAAAACATGCAAAGACATGCACAGAGGCAGTTAAGAAGCCCTTGATCAAGAAGAAGTTTTCTCTTCACAAACAAAAGCATTCATGCAAAGAAACATTTTTGCATGTTAATTCAAAAAGACCCCTTGGGTCTATAAAAACGGTGAGTTTTCTCACCCAAAATGGATATACAGAGAAGGAGCATTTTGAGCTACGAAGTCTTTGCTAGTTCGCTATCGGCGATTTGTGCTTTCATAATCGTGGTATTTCTTTTAGTTTCATGTTTATGCTTTTGTCAAGTCTTTCATCTCATTTAGATTCATTTCAACCATCGTTAGATTCATCTTTTATTTTTCATACACAGAGTGCTACGACTTTCTTGTTTGTTTCTTTGAGTGCGAGTTGCGACATTAGAGGAGCGACGAGGAGTCTACCTTACCAACGCAAGCGGCGACAACATTTGGCCCGCCCATTCCAAACGTGGGCATGCGGAAGGAGGAAGACTAAGTCACAAATTGTAACAAAGACCAATTTAATGCTCCTAGCCCCTAAAAAGGGAGGAGATGTCTATGTAACCGAGGATAAGAAATTTGAATAAAGAGGGTCGTGATTTCCTTACATCTTTTCTTTCGTCTCCAATTTATCTCCTTTCCTTGTTTTTGTGCATAGGATTAAAGCATTATATTTCGTCTTATATTGCATAATTATAGTTTTCCTTTTGTTTTCGAAATCTTGTGCTTTCAATGGCGATCACGGTGGGACTTCTGTCCTCTGTTTTTGTTTAGGTTAAATTACTGATCTAAAATTGCTTGTTTTTTTTTAGGTACCTATTTTTCAACAATCGAACTGTTATTCGTCTCTGCAAGTGACGATTACAGAATTTTTACTCGTCTCACCTCGGGATGAATAAATTATTCGTTCCACCCTGTGACGATTACGGTTCTGTTATTCGCCTCACCCGGGGACGATTATAGATCTGTGCAAATTTTCGAGCAAATCAGAAATTTCCGATTAGGCGAGAGAAGAGGTAGGGGTTTTTACGACTTCGTCAAATTTTTGTTTTTCTGTTTTCTGGTTTTCAGTTTGAATGGCTTAGGGAAAGATTTCTTTTCGTTTGCTTGTTTCAATTTCGCAAAATTAAAACGAATCCCACACATCACGTTACATTTTAAACCAAGGCATTGGTCGTAAGACCCCAACCCTTGAGCAAGACCAACGGTGGGTTCATCACCACCTTGGCTTAGCTTTGCATCCATTCCCCGATTGTCAACTGTTGTTAGGCGTAAATCCTGACGAAAGCTGACCGAGTGCTTGCTTGGGGTGATTCCCATGCCCGTGAGGATAAGTCTTCTATGGTAGGTGTCATTAACAGGACAATCCCCCTTTCGTATCGCCTACGTACCACGTACCATCTGCTCTCACGTACTTATAGTCTCCCTCTCGTAAGGGCGGGTATATAGAGAGGTTGGTATATCGGCCTGGCTGGTATATTGAAGGGGTGACCATTTTTGGGAGTTATAAGAGCCTTCATACTTGCATTTAAACGTTTCACAAAAATTTTCAAAAACAAAACAAACAACAAAAACACACTAAACCAGATCTAGGGCACACTATTAATCTTTAAAAGAGATAAGCATTGCTTGTGAGTGTGTATGCTATTTTCTGTTTTAGACAAAAAAAAAAATCATAAAAAGAATTTTTGCATTTTTAGGATAGCATTACCATGGTGAATACTCGTAGCCAAGCCCAATCACGGGCAGAAGCTGTAGAACATGCACCAAGAGAGACAAATCGTCTCCGATATAGCCTTGAAGACTTAGTCATTCCGCCTCACCGGCGGGATACAATAGTTAGTTCACATCATGCAGAACATGGTTCTAGAGCCCCATCATGGCGGGGCACTCCAACCCATACAGTCATAGAACAAGGTTCTAGATGTGTCTCAAGGAGTGGCTCTCCAAATCAGGCCTTCAATAGACGAGACTTTAGAACCCCTTCTCTAAGGGAAACTCATGAGCAACAAGAATCTTTTCAAGACAATAACTTATATATACCACCTGGTCTAAGCACGAAGCCTCCCTTTGAAGTTCATTATGGATGGCCTAGTGATGAAACATTGTGTAATGCTATGGAACAACAACGGGTCCAAAATGAAGAATTACATAATGTTGTGGTTCCTAATTTACCCCCAATTAATGTCGAAAACAGTAGACCACATCCAGAACAACAAGTCCTCCCGACAGAGCAAGGCAATTCTGCCCGCACCTTTTATGCATATCATAGACAAAGAGAGGAGGATCACTACATCCCTCCAGTCCAGTGTCCAGTACCAAAAATATGCACGTCTGCACCTGCATTATATCCAAATCTCTTATTGAGACCAGAGTTTCAAGTTAATGCGGCCAACCTCGATAGAGGGAAGCAACATGTAGGGGTCTCAGAGTACTATGATCGAAATAGATATGTAGGAGAGATATCTCGGACTATCAAACAAGAGACAACAACACAAAGTAACTTGGCATTTACACAACTAGCCGCCCGCCAAGCGCAAATCATGCGGCTTAAGCAAGAACAACAGGAATTAGAACATTTGTGTCACCTTGATCAAGAGCGCATTCAGCGTCAGACTGCTGAAAGGTTTCACAACCATGCACATGAGAGGGCCCCGATCCCTCGTGCACAACACTCTGAGATGTATGTGAGGCACAACCCTTTAGGGCGAGATAGGTCTCCACGACTTCAGCAAGCATTGCCTCCAAGACCTTTTAGACCTGAGCGAGAGGCCATTCCCTGTGACCATGATGGGTATCCTCCACGGGTGCCCATCCATATTTACAGGCCTAGGCCAAACACTCCTCACGAAGATTATGAGGATTATTACCAAGAAGAAGAGCGGGTTGAAACACCCTATCAAGGCGGAAGGAATGCTAACCATTTAGTCATTCAAAGGCCTCAAGTTTCCCGCAACCCACAACGGGAACAAGCTAAGGAGGAGGAAATTATATCCTTCGATGCCTACAAAGTGTTGTTAGAACGCTTGGAGAATATGGAACTTAAGACTGGTGGGCCTCAAAAGCCTACCTTGCACCAACTCCGTAGTCATCCAATACATCCGTCAGTGCCAGCACCTCCATACCCTGAACATTTCAAGCTACAGCAGTTGGCACTCTTTAAAGGGGATAAGGATGCTCAAGAACATGTGACTCGATTTTTGAGTCAGTGCTTTGGTATATAATACAATTATGCATTGCTATTGAGAACATTCATAACCACCTTTGCAGGGTCTACCTCGGATTGGTTTACACATCTACCAAAGCATAGCATCTACAACTTGGATCAACTAGTGGATGCGTTCCTAGAATGTTTTGCTTTCAATACAAAGAAAAAGGCATCACTCAGTGATCTAGCTAGCCTCAAACAGTATGAGGAAGAGTCCATGGTCGCATATGGGAATTGGTGGAGGATGGTGCTTTCAAAGTTGTCCTATCTCCCTCCTATGTCCGACCTAACTCAAATGTTCGCAAAGAGCTGTTTGCGATCGATCTCTGTGCTATTGCAGGTGCAGCAATACGCCACTTTAGAATAAGCTCTGGCGCAAGCTAGACGTATCGAAGAGATCAAGATACAGGATGGCGAAATTGCCAAGCCTAAGAAAAAAGAGTGGAACAAGAGCACCAAAACAGGGAATATGCAACAGAAACCCGTCGCGATCAATCAAGTTGTTATTAATGCCCCTACGCCTGCCCAAGCAACACAACCTTCAAAGGCTAATTATCAGGCGGTGCCTCATACTAATTATGAGAAAGATAACAAAAAATAGGATCAAAATAAGCAGCGTCGCCCTAAGCGACAATTTACTCCATACACTGAGTCTAGGGATTCCTTGTTTGATCGTTTGTCAGCGGCAAACTTGATTAATCTGCCAGATATTCCAACAATCGATCCTAATGCGCCGAAGTCTAAGGGCTACAGAGAGGATCTTTTCTATAGATTCCACCGGAGGAGAGGGCATGACCTTAATGTCTGTTGGACGTTTAAAGGTTTAGTGCAAGATCTTATTGATAATCACACATTGGTAGTGGATAACCCCATCGCACCCAACAACCAACAAATGGGTGTTTTCAAAGATCCTTTACCCACACATGATGCACAAACAAAACCTTTGCATGTCAATGAAGTGCAACGAGTTACCCCATGGACGGGTATGTTGGAATGATAAGTATTGTGACAAGAAACAAGAGACACCCAGGAGTTTTCCCCGCGACAACCACTAGGGAAGCTTCATCCACGTCACAACATCAACCAAATCCTACACAGTTGCCCCCACCTAGACCAGTGGTCACGATTCGATCTAGACTTACTCAAAGTCTATGGACCACATCGGCTAGGCTCTCCATTTATGAGCTTATTCAACAATCGGCACCCCATCGGGAAGCTCTTATGGAGATATTAAAGGCAATTGAGTTGCAACCCCATGAAGCGGATTCGTTCAACAATTTTGTGGGGCATGTTAAACAGTGTACTGAACCGGTTATTACCTTTAGGGAAGATGAGATAAAAATGATGATTGGAGATGTACCGGATCCGCCCCTGCACGTTATTGCGTGGGTCAACGGGACTCCGTACAAACGGGTGTTGATAGATACTGGTTCTTCCAGTAACCTTATTACAACCGCTGCACTAAAACATCTGAAACTACCAGCCTCTCACATTGCACCTTCCACTTATACCCTTCGAGCATTTAATGATACAATATGCTCGACAGTTGGCACAATTGTCCTGCCCATACAAGTGGGACAAAAGATCATTCCTACGTTGTGCCACATTTTAGAAGGGGAAATGGCTTACAATATCTTGCTTGGACGGCCTTGGATCCGGGATATGAAGTGTGTCCCTTAAATTGCTCATCAATGTTTGAAATATACATTTGAAGGACAAGTGCATGTGGTCCCTGCAGATTTGGAACCTTTTAAGTACTGCAATTCAGTGCAAATCATGCCGCAATCGACCCTTCCTTCAACGCACATGGATTTCCAGTTAAATCCATCTAAACGGGGTTCGACTAAGCAAGAATCTCCCTTGCCAACTCAATCAAGTTCTCAGGCAAAATCATCTTCTTCATCTAGTCCTCCCACAATGATGCCACCTACGATGGCCACACCAACGGACAAAGGAAAGAAGCCCCTGGAAGCGAAACCACCTCTAGTCTCCAACATCTCTACAGGAGAGACGCCTAATCGAATGGAATTTGAGACACCTAGTGCACCCCACATGGATTGGACTCAAGGAGAACTCCCATTCACTTCCCCTCAATCGCCAACGATTACTGTTGAGATGTCTAACACAGGCATGGGGGAGTACATAGTGTGAAATGTTGTTGCAACGCCCACACTTCAGTCTATGCAAGACATGGGAAGACCTCGACTCCCCATAGGCTCCGTGGTTCCTTTAGGCTACCCACCTAATCAGAAAAATTTTATTTTTGGGGGCCTAGATCATGGCATTGAACCTTCTCGAAAAGAAGAAGAATATGAAGATCCCTTTGTGGAAGATGTCAACTATCTGGCTAACCCAGACTTCGCATTACGTTATCTTAGCCAATGCAATTGGCATGGATACGGGTTAGGCCGATATGAACAAGGAATGCGTGTTTTGTGTCAACCAAGATACCAAATGCCTTATGACAAGTCAGGAGTAGGGTTTAACCACCCTTTGCCCCTCAACATCTTGGTCAAAAACATGCAAGGCCTAGGGATAGGCAACAAGGATGGGTTGGCATCGGATCCATATGCCAATCCAAATACGACTTATACACTGGGGGACTATTTCCCATTGCACACAAATAACCTTGTTGACCTCAACAACCCTTTCCCTACGGTTGAACAAGGAGAAACCTCATGGACTCACCCACAAGGGGAAGATGGACAAGACCACAAAGGGTCTTCTGAAAATGAGTCAAAGGACGATCATTCGCATAAATATCAAATGAATGATGATCAGGACAGCTTCCTGAGGATTTTCCCATTGAATGATCCTAGTGAGCATAGGTTGCAAGATCCTTTAGACATAGATGATAGGTTGGAACACTTACACATAGATCCAAGACCTAGGAGGCATTTCACCCTGGCGTAGTTATAGCAATTACTGCACCCCCCACTCCAGGCATACAACGAACATCTTTCGCCTAGAGACCCTATCAACTCATCAGTGCCTAGGGTAGACCCTGTTTGCAGGACTACGTATAGGGCTGATCCCTTTGTGCCAGTGCCCACAGAGCCAGATCCAAAGCACCAAGAACATCCAGAATGTCACAGTTGTCACATTTGTGATTATGGAGATTACAATCATTTCATCAACATGGTCTCCATTGACTTGACCGCCCCCATCCATGATCCAGCCAATCCAACACGATTATTGCATCTAGACATAGAAGCTATTGATTGGGATCACACTGACACACCACCATCTCCATCAGAGTATTGGCCTTGCGGTGGGATGTTTCATTTCACTCCAAGACAGACTCAGGATATCTTTCATGCTGAGGAGGAACTTGATGTTCCAAATGATGATCTTAATTCAACAAATGATATCCATCTGATCCCCATTCCACACCAGTTGGAAGACGGATCCCATATGTCAGTTGAAGCAACGACTGATGTAGACATCGGCACAGATCCAATGAATCCACGGATTCTCAAGCTGGGGGTAAGTCTTTCCCTTGAAGAGTGAGCCGATTATGTTGCCCTTCTTAAGGAAAAGAAGGAGGTTTTTGCATGGTCATACAAAGATATGCCGGGACTAGACCCACAGCTAGTCACGCACAATTTAATGCTTGATTCGACAACTAAGCCAGTAAAGAAAAAACTACGCAAGATGCATCCAACAGTAGCCTTAATGGTAAAAGATGAGTTACAAAAGTTGTTGGATGCCCAGTTTGTCATCTGTGTGGATTATCCGCCATGGTTATCTAACATGGTTCCCGTCAAGAAGCCCGACGGGAGGATTCGCATATGCACTAATTTTTGAGATCTTAGTGCGTCTTTGGCGTCACCTCTGGAAAACTCTTGGGTTTCATAGTCTCCAAACGAGGAATTGAGGTTGATTCAAACAAATTCAAGGCAATCCTTGAAATGCGTCCCCCAACCACCATCAAGCAGCTCAGGAGTCTGCAGGGAAAGGTTGCGTCGATCAAGCGCTTCATAGCGTAGTTATCTGACAAATGTCGACCCATGAATAAATTATTGCATAAAGGGGTCACATTTCATTGGGATGACGAGTGCCGATCGGCCTTTGGCGACATTAAAAAGTATTGGCTTCGCCACCGATCGGCACCACCCGAACCAGGAGTGCCATTCTATTTATACATATCAGCCACTGAGGTGGCACTGGGCGCCATGCTGTCCCAGAAAAATGAACTTCATAGAGAACAAGCTACATACTATCTTAGCCGCACCTTGGTTAGTTATGAACTTAACTATGCATATGTTGAAAAACTCTCTTGGCAGTGGTGTTTGCTACCAAAAAGCTACGCCACTACATGCTTAGTAATAAGACATATGTTGTGTCTAAGGAGAATCCATTGCGTTACATGATGAGTCGTACTTATCATAGTAGTCGCATGGCGAAATGGATCATGTTGTTGACGGAGTTTGACATAGAGTTCATTGGACAGAAATCTATAAAAGGTCAAGTCATCGCCGATCAACTAGCTGAGGCTCCTCTTGAAGACGATCAGCCTCTGACTTTTGAACTACCTGATGATGGGGTCTTCCATGTTTCGAGTCGCCAGATTCTGATGAGCCTGAGTCCCAGGCTGACATAACCCTTTTCTTCGATGGTTCTAAATGTGAGCAAGGGGGTGGTGCGGGAATTGTATTCTTCACTCCACAAGGCGCTCCAATGCCCTTGTCTTTTAAATTAGACTTCTCGCTAACCAATAACAATGCAAAATACGAAGCCTTGCTCATAGGTCTTCAGACAGCAATCACCATGAACATTAAACGATTGAACATCTTTGGTGATTCGTTGTTAATTTTCAACCAAGTAAAAGGGATATACCAATGTAAATGTCCAGTTTTGAAGTCTTATAAAACCCTTGTGGATAAATTCTTGGCACAATTTGAATGGTATGACATCGAGGCACTCCCTCGATCATCAAATTGTTTTGCGGATACTATGGCCTCCTTGGGGTCACTTATTTCGCAAGACCCTTCTGGTGAAATGACAACCATTCAGGTTAAAACATTATCGCAATCTGCGATGGAGCGTGCAAGCTCTGATTCGATGCCAAGAATCCACATGATCCAGATTGAACCATCTCCGGATAAGTTCTCTCGAATTCAAGATTGTTTGACTAAAGCCAACTGGGGGTCCTTGTTCTCCCCGACCCCTCTTACTAGCAACACCACGTTGTTTTTACAAGTTCTTTCCTGCTCAACTTTTGTTTGGGATAAACTTCAAGAGGGATTGGTCGTTCATACTATCGAGGTTTCTGATCAGCAAGACTGGTATACACCCATTCGGGATTACCTCAAGCTAGGTAATCTCCCACTTGGATTGACCCAAGCCACAAAAATATCATTCAAACAAAAAGCGGCAAAGCATGTCTTGGTAGGAGACATTTTGTATCATCAAAATTATGAAGGAATCCTCCTTCGTTGTTTGGACCAGCAAGAGTCCGCTTGGGCGATCACCCAAGTTCACGATGGTACATGTGGTGGCCACTTCAGCGGTATGGCCATCGCAAAGCGCATTCTTCGCATGGGTTATTATTGGCCATCCTTAGAGCGAGATTGTTGCGCATATGTGAAGAAGTGCGTGAAGTGTCAGCATCATGCTAATTTGACACACGTACCTTCTCAGGCCTTACAGTCGATTCAATCGATTTGGCCTTTTTCGTAGTGGGGCTTTGATCTAATTGGAAAGATCTCCCCTACGTCGTCTGGTCGTCACACGTTCATTTTAACGGCCATTGAGTACTTTACCAAATGGGTGGAAGCAATTTCGTTGACCACTACGACTGGAGCTCGCATTGCGGAGTTTATTTTGCATAACATCATATGTCATTTTGGTATTCCATCCAAAATAGTCTCGGATAATGGGACACCATTCAAGAATAAAGATGTGCATGCTTTGACCACAAAGTATAAGATTCAGCATAGCTTTTCAACACCCTATTAGCTGCAGGCAAATGGGCAAGCAGAGGCGTCAAACAAAATGCTAGTCGCCATTCTTAAAAAGATAGTTGCAGATAATCATAAAGATTGGCACATTCAGATCCCGCTTGCCCTATGGGCTTATCGCACCAGCATTCGGACGCCCACTGGGGCAACTCCATTTTCGCTGGTGTATGGCTCCGAGGCAGTCATGCCTTTTGAGTTGGAAATTCCTTCCCTGCGCATTTCAATGCAAGAGTTCATCGATGATGACACTGCACGGCAGGCCCAATTAGATCAACTGACATTGCTTGATGAACAACGCGTTAATGCTCTCGAGCATTTGCGTATCTATCAAGAGTGACTTAAGAAAGCATACAACATGAAAGTCCACTTCAGGGAATTTTAGGTTGGTGATTTGGTCTTAAAAGAGAACCAGCAAAATTCTAATTTGCCCTCCCATCTTCGGGATAAGTTTGCAGCAAACTGGTTAGGTCCTTACATCATTGATAGTAGAATAGGACCTGGAACATACCGGCTTGCCTCTCTTGAAGGAATCAAGGAAACAGAACCCTTGAATATCATTCATTTGAGGTCATTCCACAGCTAGAGAGCCATAGTCCAACAAAAAGCTCCAAGGATTACCACAATCGCTTGGTCAACCCAAAAGCTCCAAGGATTCCCACAATCACTTGGTCAACCTAAAAGCTCCAAGCGTTACCATAATTGCTTGGTCAACATAAATATTCAAAAATCAACAAAAACAACATAAAAATCAAAATCACAAAAACAATCGCATTTCAATTCCATGCATTCTCAAAAAAAAAAAAAAAAAACATTTGCATTTCCATTCCATGCATTCTCATAACAATCAAAATACAAAAGTATAGTTTGCATTCCGCATTGCATACATACATTGCATACTCCGCTAGGTCATATAAGTCAAAAGCACCATAGGCTATCATTATTTGGCAATTCCCTCATTTCCACCTTAGATCTATTTTCATAAACACCTACATCCAGCATATCACCCTTTTATTTTTAGCATCATCAGTGTCGCCTAATGTATATAGGGTTTTTGTCATTCAGATGTCTTTAAATTTCTAGCCAAGAACTGTACACAATTAAGCAGATTTTACATGGGAAAGTTTTACTTGGATCACACCTTGTTACGTAGCATCCCAACACATATTAACACACATAAAATAATTCCTAAGTTGTGTAGACGAAAGATGAAACCTGCACCGTAATCCCGGTTACCATAAGTGAAACGGCTATCTTGCTTATCCCCCTGTGCGGATGACCCTAGAAATGCTGAGAATTGGCAAAAGGACAAGCTTCCTCCCTACCCAATTCCCCATGAATCCCAAGTTCTCAAAAGTTGCAAAACCATCAAATATTTGCAAAACGTCAAAACACTAAAATTTGACATCCTACAGTGCACACATCAAAAGACACAAATAACAGTGATTATCATCACTCTATATTCAAATCCCTTGCTCAAAAAAAAAAAAAAAAAAACAAGACGAGTACTATCATTTTATCACTACCAAAGAGCAAGTATCCCAATACCCTTGAAGAAAAGAAGGGAGTCGACCTTGAATCCTTGGAATTCTCAGCATTTCGACAGGTCATGAGGCAAGCTTCAGTACCGATTTGGTTGATAGCCTATTGGTTACTGGTGGTAAACCTCTCGCATGACGATATATCTATCACATTAACTTGTGTACAGATCAATGTTTGCATGTGGATGAGCTAGCTTACGGTATCCTAGATAACATCGTAGACAAATCTGACTAAATACAATAAAGGAGTTCGTGGAGCTAATTAGGTGATCCTCAGTACAGGTTCGGTTGAAAGCCCATCTGGCACTAGCGGTATCCTGATGAATAACACATAAATGAACTCAATTGCACACACAGGGATGTGAAATAACTTGGTTAAATTCAAGTCAAATTTAGACCTTGTTCAAAAGTCTTGTGAGATAAACGAACAGTCTTGGTTAGTTAGTTAAAAATATCTGCATTTTAGAAAAGCTTAACTACATTTTCAAACAACCGATACATTTCATTCCATATATCACCATAAAATAATAGACAAAATACAAAAACAAAGTTTTCATATGTACAAGCATTCCACAAAGTTATCTTATTACTATAGCAAGCTACTCCAATTTTGTACAGTCTATGGTGCATCGACATATCATCCATTCCATATGCATACATCATATAAATTAGCATCATCACATTCATATTAGCATATGCATACATCAATGTAAAAACATGTACATAAACATAAATCATGCAAAAAAAAGATACACACCAAACAGAATCATCTGTATATATATCACAACAAAATTACCCGTAGGCTACAAAACTGGTCCTCAGACCTCCCTCCCATCATCCAAACTCCCAAAACCCCTAGCCTAGGGCGTCGGCCACCATGATCACGCAGGATCGGTGTGGTATTCGCCCACCCAGGCGGAGAATCTCAGCCTCCATCTCTAACCGATGCCACCCCCATGCTTCCTCTTGTCATCTCAAGTAGCCTCCACTCAGCCTCTTGTCTATGATAGTACGTAATGGTTTCATCACGCTGTGCTAGCTGCACCCGTAGGAGATCCCTCTCTCGTACAGCATCCGTATCACCACCCTGCTGGCGAGACATAGCCCCTGTGCTCTCCTGCTCTGCCAACTGTGACCATAAGCGATCCCTCTCCTGTGTCATCTTCGTAAGCTCTCCTATCAGTTGCGCTACCTCAGCGCGCAACCCCGCCTCTGTCTCCCTTTGCCCGATCGACTGCATCGGCCTCTCTGGAGCATCAGCCTGCTCCGAAGCATACTGCATCTTCGGTTGCTCTTCCTCCTCAACATCATCTCCTACCTCTGCCACCTCCACCATCTCTACATCTACAGGTGCTCCCCAACCCTCTCCTGGTGCCTCTGCACCCTCTCCACCTCCCGCTACCTCCTCTCCTCCCAAGGGCCCCTCCCCTCGCCACTGTCGTAGCGTCCACCACTCCTAATATTCGGCTGTCACGCCGACGTCATCAACATCCGGAATGTCCAACACGACATCTGACTCCTCCCCTAGTGGCTCGAGGATCGGCGTAGCTAGGGTCCTCTCATCACTCCGGTTTCGGTAGGCTACGGGCTCCCCAGGCAATCCCTGGCATACCCCAAACTACCGCGTCACTTGGAGGTAGTGGAAGTACTCCTGCTCTGTCCCATGTCGCCCAATCACCCATCTCCCCCTCCGAACCCGTCGAAGCCAATCATCAGCCTCTGGCCATGCGAGACAATCCCGATATGGCCTCCATATCACATCTCCGGGAGTCAGTCGTGCTAGTGCATCTCTGTAATGGTCCACGTCTCCCACAAACCGCCGACTATACCCCCGCTCCTCTGATCGGTACCATAAAGAACCATACCCAATATCCCTGTCCACCATCTCCGCTCGGGTAGTCCAGGGCAACCCTCGTGGTTGCTTTATGGTTATGTGCTGCCATGCCCAGCACTGCAATAAGAAAATGCACCCCAACCCCTTTCGCCTCCGACAGCGGACCTCGTACAGCTCATCATATAACTGTGCCAAAAGCGTCTAGCCCCACCTCATAATAACTGGCTCTGTCATCGGGAAATCCACTAACTGCCATATTACCTCCACTAGGTTCCATGGGAACCTTGCTCCTGACAAATCTGGCAAGAGCATGTTGGAAATGAGGCTCATGAGTACTGCATGCCTCACTCCCAACACTCCCCTCGTGTACCACCATCGTACCAGTATCCCCCCAATCTGACAATCCAGCTCTGCCCTCTCCAACGAGGTCATCCCATCCCCATCCCCTCCGTGTCCAAAGTATCACGTTAGTACCACCGTCCTCTGGCTCCGTGGTGTCGTCCGAATGGGAACCCCGTCTATTGGAATTCGAAGAATCCGATACACGTCCTCTAGGGTGACTGTCATCTCCCCTGTAGGAAGATGGAAGGTGTTCGTACGAGCATCCCACAGGCCAATCAATTCTGTAATGTACGCCCGATCTGCCATAACTGCATCCAATCGAGCCACGTGCTTGAGCCCTAGGGCATCAAGCCACTCCCAATCATCATCAGTCAACGCCTCGCGGGCATTAGAAAAAATGGTCGGTACTCGATGTCGACTCTTCACCACCTGCACATCACAAAAAAAAAAAAAAACAACAAACATCAAAAACATGCATCACATCACCATTACATGTACAAAAATGCATAACTATACCGTACTATTTTTCATTCACATGTACATCCAAAAAAAAAAAAAAAATCATCAATTTTTTATTTCATCATCAAAAACACTAAAAATTTGCCATGGTTTACCTACGGTTTTTCCTAAGTTTACCATTTCAAAACAAAAAATTCATCCATTTTGCATCTTTAATTTCATCAAAATCAATAAAAATTTGACATGGTTTACCTACGGTTTACCTAAGTTTACCATTTCAAAACAAAAACAATTCATCAATTTTTCATTTAAAAACGACAAAAAATTTGACATGGTTTACCTACGGTTTACCTAAGTTCACCATTTCAACAAAAAAAAAAAAAAAATCACCTTTCATTTCATCAAAAATGACAAAAATTTGACATGGTTTACCTACGGTTTTATCTAAGTTTACCATTTCAACCAAAAAAATTCATCTTTAATTTCATAAACAACAAAAAAAAAAATTTGACATGGTTTACCTACGGTTTTATCTAAGTTTACCATTTCAACCAAAAAAATTCATCTTTAATTTCATCAAAACCAATAAAAAAAATAAAAAATCATCAATTTTTCATTTCATCATCAAAAACACCAAAAATTTGCCATGGTTTACCTACGGTTTTTCCTAAGTTTACCATTTCAAAACAAAAAATTCATCCATTTTGCATCTTTAATTTCATCAAAATCAATAAAAATTTGACATGATTTACCTACGGTTTACCTAAGTTTACCATTTCAAAACAAAAACAATTCATCAATTTTTCATTTAAAAACGACAACAAATTTGACATGGTTTACCTACGGTTTACCTAAGTTCACCATTTCAACAAAAAAAAAAAAATCACCTTTCATTTCATCAAAAATGACAAAAATTTGACATGGTTTACCTACGGTTTTATCTAAGTTTACCATTTCAACCAAAAAAATTCATCTTTAATTTCATAAACAACAAAAAAAAAAAAAAATTGACATGGTTTACCTACGGTTTTATCTAAGTTTACCATTTCAACCAAAAAAATTCATCTTTAATTTCATCAAAATCAATAAAAATAAAAAAAAATCGACATGGTTTACCTACGGTTTCGACCTAAGTTTACCATTTCAATAAAAAACAAATTCATTCATTTTCCATTTTTTAATTTCATAAACATAACACAAAAATATGGGCATGGTTTACCTATGGTTTCGACCTAAGTTTTACCATTCACATAGAAAAATATTTTTCTAACCATGGTTACCCTAAAGTGTTACTCTAAGTTTCCTTTTGGGTTTATCCTATGGTTTTCCATCTAAGTTTCCATCAGGTTTGCATCCATGTTTCATTCGGTGTCATTCATTTACCTTTTACTTTAATTAATTAGAGTTTCATGTTTAAACACAAGAAAAACACCATAAAAACAACTTTGCATTTTTCAAATTGACAATCGAAGAGATAGTGCACTTACTGGTCTCGCCTCGGCTCCGCCGCTCGACGACCCGGTCTGTGCACTCATGGTGGTTGGATGATCCGGCAGCGCTTCGCGTCAGAAATCTACCTCCTCCTCCCAGAGCTCCAAATCGCAATCGTTGAACAGTGCAAATGAGCCAAAACCATCATTTTCGCATATTTATACTTTTTGTCAGCTGGTACTCGTCCTTTATCGGGACGAGCGCTTTTCGATGCGCTCGTCCCACCCCGGGACGAGTACCTTCGGAGATGCACTCGTCTTACCCCGGGACGAGTACAATCCTGTCACTCGTCTCACCCCGGGACGAGTACAATCCTGTCACTCGTCTCACCCCGGGACGATTAAAAGAATAAAAAAAAAAACACAACAAAACCAAACATAAACATGACAAATGCCAACAAAATCAGGGGGGGGGAGCAGGAAAGGGAAAAAAAATAGGTCAAAACAGTCGAGGAACTGCTCGAGCATGCTTAGCGGTAAACCATCTAAAGGCACCCTTGCACAAGTCATCTTGGGTCAAGCGACTCGTCGCTTTTCTCATGTCGGTCATTCCCTCATCGATTCGTCACTTGAGGGGGTAGTCACACTTAGTTGCCAATCAACACCATTATACCCAGTCTTGGAAATGACACGCATTCAAAGGATCATTGCAAGAGACAATCGTGCCCCTGCTTGGGGCAGCAAACAAGCAATCATCACAAACTAATCATATACTTGGCATTCGTGAATCATGAACTCAAGGTTCCCACAACAAAAGGTTGCGCCCTTTGCCTATTCATGATTGATCAATGTCTAAGTTCAAGTAATACCTCACCGAACCAGGTTAATGCTTGACTTAAGTTCCTTAGCTCGTCAGAAGCAAGGATTCAAGAATGCGTGCCCTTTCCATACTTGGGGCATCAAGAGTTGGTTAGGTTACTGAGAAACCCTAATGATTAGTGCTTTGGTTATATTTTTGCTCAGCGCTGCGCCTTGCATAATGCTTCCCAAAAAGGGGCATCTGTAGACACCAAAACAGCACCAATCCGATTATGTGACGACAAGCACTGATCGCACCAACACACACAGCCCCCAGGGCAGCCCTCGGAGGTTAAACAGTGGTTCTAACCACTCACACAACAGTTTTGCAAGTCAAAAACCAATTTGGCACCTTTTGGACACCTTATTTCTTATTCGTCCCACCCAGGGACGAGTGAGAATTTTACTCGTCTTTCTTAGGGACGAGTGCTGACTGGCACTCATCTTTCTTAGGGACGAGTGCTGACTGATAGATACTCGTCTTTACTAGGGACGAGTGCTTACTGATACTCGTGTCACCCAGGGATGATTACCGGCGCTCGCTTCGGGGTGGGACGATTATAGAGTTTGACTTGCAAAAAAGTCAAATCTCGGCATATAACAACTCAGAACTGTCACTTAGCTTTCCTTGCATGACATAGGAGTGCGAGTGAGTTCTTTTAACAACACACATCTGCCACTTAGCTTTCCCTGCATGACATAGGAGTGCGAGTGAGTTCTTTTAACAACACACATCTGCCACTTAGCTTTCCCTACATGACATAGGAGTGTGAGTGAGTTCTGTTAAGACAACTCAGATTTGCCACTTAGCTATCTCTTCATTGCATGGGAGTGTAAATGAGTTTTTCTAAAACATGCAAAGACATGCACAGAGGCAGTTAAGAAGCCCTTGATCAAGAAGAAGTTTTCTCTTCACAAACAAAAGCATTCATGCAAAGAAACACTTTTGCATGTTAATTCAAAAAGACCCCTTGGGTCTATAAAAACGGTGAGTTTTCTCACCCAAAAGGGATATACAGAGAAGGAGCATTTTGAGCGACGAAGTGCTGCTAGTTCGCTTACTGGCAATTTGTGCTTTCATAATCGTGGCATTTCTTTTAGTTTCATGTTTATGCTTTTGTCAAGTCTTTCATTTCATTTAGATTCATTTCAACCATCGTTAGATTCATCTTTTATTTTTCATACACAGGTGCTACCGACTTTCTTGTTTGTTTCTTTGAGTGTAGAGTTGCAGCATTAGAGGAGCGACGAGGAGTCTACCTTACCAACGCAAGCAGCGGCAAAATTTGGCCTGCCCATTCCAAATGTGGGCATGCGGAAGGAGGAAGACTAAGTCACAAATTGTAACAAAAAAAAAAACACAAAAAAACCAAACATAAACATAACAAATGCCAACAAAATCAAAAATAGGTCAAAACAGTCGGGGAACTGCTCGAGCATGCTTAGCGGTAAACCATCTAAAGGCACCCTTGCACAAGTCATCTTGGGTCAAGCGACTCGTCGCTTTTCTCATGTCGGTCATTCCCTCATCGATTCTTTGCTTGAGGGGGTAGTCACACTTAGTTGCCAATCAACACCATTATACCCAGTCTTGGAAATGACACGCATTCAAAGGATCATTGCAAGAGACAATCGCGCCCCTGCTTGGGGCAGCAAACAAGCAATCATCACAAACTAATCATATACTTGGCATTCGTGAATCATGAACTCAAGGTTCCCACAACAAAAGGTTGTGCCCTTTGCCTATTCATGACTGATCAATGTCTAAGTTCAAGTAATACCTCACCGAACCAGGTTAATGCTTGACTTAAGTTCCTTAGCTCGTCAGAAGCAAGGATTCAAGAATGCGTGCCCTTTCCATACTTGGGGCATCAAGAGTTGGTTAGGTTATTGAGAAACCCTAATCATTAGTGCTTTGGTTATATTTTTGCTCAGCGCTGCACCTTGCATAACGCTTCCCAAAAAGGGGCATCTGTAGACACCAAAACAACACCAATCCGATTATGTGACGACAAGCACTGATTGCACCAACACACACAGCCCCCAGGGCAGCCCTCGGAGGTTAAACAGTGGTTCTAACCACTCACACAGCGATTTTGCAAGTCAGAAACCAATTTGGCACCTTTTGGACACCTTATTTCTTATTCGTCCCACCCAGGGACGAGTGAGAATTTTACTCGTCTTTCTTAGGGACGAGTGCTGACTGGCACTCGTCTTTCTTAGGGACGAGTGCTGACTGATAGATACTCGTCTTTTCTAGGGACGAGTGCTGACTGATACTCGTGTCACCCAGGGACGATTATCGGCGCTCGCTTCGGGGTGGGACGATTGTAGAGTTTGACTTGCAAAAAAGTCAAATCTCGGCATATAACAACTCAGAACTGTCACTTAGCTTTCCTTGCATGACATAGGAGTGCGAGTGAGTTCTTTTAACAACACACATCTGCCACTTAGCTTTCCCTGCATGACATAGGAGTGCGAGTGAGTTCTTTTAACAACACACATCTGCCACTTAGCTTTCCCTGCATGACATAGGAGTGCGAGTGAGTTCTGTTAAGACAACTCAGATTTGCCACTTAGCTATCCCTTCATTGCATGGGAGTGTAAATGAGTTTTTCTAAAACATGCAAAGACATGCACAGAGGCAGTTAAGAAGCCCTTGATCAAGAAGAAGTTTTCTATTCACAAACAAAAGCATTCATGCAAAGAAACATTTTTGCATGTTAATTCAAAAAGACCCCTTGGGTCTATAAAAACGGTGAGTTTTCTCACCCAAAAGGGATATACAGAGAAGGAGCATTTTGAGCGACGAAGTGCTGCTAGTTCGCTTACTGGCGATTTGTGCTTTCATAATCGTGGTATTTCTTTTAGTTTCATGTTTATGCTTTTGTCAAGTCTTTCATTTCATTTAGATTCATTTCAACCATCGTTAGATTCATCTTTTATTTTTCATACACAGGTGCTACTAACTTTCTTGTTTGTTTCTTTGAGTGCAGAGTTGCAACATTAGAGGAGCGGCGAGGAGTCTACCTTACCAACGCAAGCGACGGCAACATTTGGCCCGCCCATTCCAAACGTGGGCATGCAAAAGGAGGAAGACTAAGTCACAAATTGTAACAAAGACCAATTTAACGCTCCTAGCCCCTAAAAAGGGAGGAGACATCTATGTAACCGAGGATAAGAAATTTGAATAAAGAGGGCTGTGATTTCCTTACATCTTTTCTTTCGTCTCCAATTTATCTCCTTTCCTTGTTTTTGTGCATAGGATTAAAGCGTTATATTTCGTCTTATATTGCATAATTATAGTTTTCCTTTTGTTTCCGGAATCTTGTGCTTTCACATATTCATCTTCACCTTCAGATACTGAGGTTTTCCAGGCAAACATAGACAAGAATAAGTTAGAATAGTTTTATGACCTCATAGACGAAATTCATCTAATCCCAACTCCCCATCAACTTGAGGAAGGTTCTCACATGTCTATTGAAGATACTATCGATGTGAACCTTAGTTCAGATGTAGACAATCCCCAAATTGTCAAGCTTGGCAAAAGCTTATCCAAAGATGAACAAGAGCAATTAATTACTCTCCTCAAGAGGAAGAAGGAAATTTTTGCATGGTCCTATAAAGACATGCCCGGTCTTTACTCTAATTTGGTTGTCCACAATCTCACATTAAACTCAAATGCTAAGTCGGTCAAACAAAAACTTAGAAGAATGCATCCTACCATTGCCCTCTTGGTCAAATAAGAGATTCAAAAACTATTAGATGTGGGTTTTATTGTACACATTCAGTATCTTGAGTGGCTCTCAAACATGGTACCTTTTTGTAATCCTAACAGGACGATACACGTTTGCATTGATTTTTGATATCTTACAAAGCATGTCCTAAGGATGACTTTCCTCTTCCAAATATTGATACTCTTGTTAACACCTACGTTGGTCATGAAATGCTTTCTCTCATGGACAATTTTCTAGGATACAAACAAATTCGAATAAATCCTGATGACCAACACAAAACAGCATTCACCACACCTTGGGGGACTTTTTGTTACAAGGTGTTGTCCTTTGGCCTCAAAAATGTAGGTTCTACTTATCAAGGTGCCATGACACACATATTCCACTATTACATGCATAATATCATCGAAGACTATGTGGATGATCTCTTGGTAAAATCCAAAACTTGACAAGAGCACATTGGTGTATTAGAAAAAGTTTTTGATCGACTTCTAGAGCATAATGTAAGGTTGAACCCCAAGAAATATGTCTTTGGTGTTACTTATGGCAAACTAATAGGGTTCATTGTCTCTAAAATAGGCATTGAGGTGGATCCAAATAAAGTCAAGGCCATCATGGAGATTCCTCCCCCAACAAATTTAAATGAAGTTTACAAGAAAACATTCAATCAATACATCATTTTATTGTGCAACTTTCTAACAAATGCAGGTCATTCAATCACCTGTTATAAAATGGGGTACCATTTTCATGGATAGGTGAATGTCAAAAAGCTTTTGATGACATTAAGCAATATCTGGCTTCTCCACTAGTCTTAGCTCCTCCTTGTTCGGGGGTCCCTTCCATCTTTATGTTTCAATAATGTACTTTGCATTAGGTATAATGCTTGCCCAAAAGAATGAAAATAATCGAGAGCAACCTATCTATTACATTAGTCGAACATTGGTAAGCTATAAAACCAGATACGCTTACGTGGAAAAATTATGCTTAGCAGTGGTTTTTACCACTAAGAAACTTTGACATTACATGCTTAGTCACACCACATATGTCATAGCTAGAGAAAATCCTCTGCATTATATGATGTCTCACACTTACAATAACACTCGCATCGCTAAATGGATAATGCTTCTCACTGAATTCGATCTTGAGTTCATAAGCCAAAAATCCATTAAAGGTCAGGTCATAGCCGATCAACTTGTGAAAGCTCCACTACCTAGTGATCATCCTTTGATTATTTAGCTCCCATATGACTCGATATTTATTGTCATAAAACAAGAAGAAGATGTCATTCTAGAGGAAGACATCGATATCACACTATTCTTTGATGGTTCTAAGTGTGAGAAAGGTCAAGGTGTTGGATTCATGTTTCATACACCCCAGGGGATGTCTATCTCCTTATCATTCAAACTTTACTTTTAATGCACAAACAACAATGCAGAGTATGAAGCCTTAATCTTAGGTCTTCAAGAAGCTATAGCTATAGGCATTAAGCGTATTAGGATATATGGTGATTCTCAGCTTATTTTCAAACAGGTGACAAGAGAATACCAATGCAAAGAGCATACCATTAAGCTTTACCATGAAGTAGCAATGAAGTTGCTCTCTACTTTTGATTGGTGTGAAATTTATAGTTTACCATGTTTGACTAATAGATTTACATATGCAATGGCCTCTCTTGGATCATTGACTCCAAAGGATATCTTATGAGAGATACAACCCCTTATAATTACAATGATATCTAAATCTACAATTGTCCATACTGAATCTAAGGATAAAAGGATGTTTGCTTTATCCATTTAGAGTAATGTGAGCCTTGGTCAAGCCAAATAATAGCCTTTCTCATGTTTGGAACACTTCGATCAGATATGTCATGAAATGCTAAACGCGCTTTCAAGAAAAAAGTATCTCTTTTTACTCTCTTGGGGGGCGTGTTGTATAGACATGGTTATGGTGGAATCCTCCTTCATTGTGTCGATTCTAATGAGGTACAAAGGGCCATAGTTGAAGCTCATGATGGTACTTGTGGTGGTCATTTTAGTGGAATGGCCATTGTAAAGCGTATTATATGTATGGGTTATTATTGGACCACAATAGAACAAGATTGTTGTGCATATGTCAAACATTGTAAGCAATGTCAAGAGCATGCTAATTTAACTCATGTACCATCACAATAATTATAGCCTATTCAAATCCTTTGGCCCTTTTCACAATGGGATCTAGATTTAATTGGAAAAATATCACCTTCTTCCTTAGGATAACATACATTCATCATTACAACCATTGAATACTTCACAAAGTGGGTTGAGGCAATTCCTCTAACCAGTACGACAGGACCTAAGATTATGGAGTTTATACTTCATCATATCATTTGTCGTTTTGGTATTCCCTCAAAAATCATCTTTGACAATAGCAAGTCTTTCAAGAACAAGTATGTTCGAGCACTTTGCGACAAATATGTTATCCAACACGGTTTCTCGGCTCCTTATTACCCACAAGCAAATGGACAAGCTAAGGCTACCAATAAGACCTTAATTGCTATTCTTAAGAAACTTGTTAAAGAAAATCATAGAGATTGGCATACACAAATTCCCTTGGCATTATGGGCTTATCGAACAAGCATCTACATGCCTACTGGGGAAACACCATTTTCATTGGTCTATGGAGCTGAAACAATCATGCCTCTTGAGCTTGAGATCCCTTCCTTACGAATTTCATTGTAGGAATTCATATATGATGACACTTATAGACAAGCACGTCTTGACCAGCTAACACTTCTTGATGAAAGGTGAGTCCATGCTTTAGAGCATTTACAAGTATATCAAGATCACCTAAAATGTGCTTACACCGCCAAAGTTCATCTACATGAATTCCAAGTAGGAGATATTTTTCTCAAAGAGAATCAACAAAACACCAATGCATTATCGCACCTTCGTGATAAATTCATGGCTAATTGGTTAGGTCCATGCAATGTTACTCAAAAAGTGGATAAAGGTACTTATAGGCTTGCTAGTCTAAAGGGACTTGAAGAGCCCTAACCACTTAATTTTATACACTTGAGAGCATTCTATGCATAATGTGATTTATATATATGTATATATACATGGCTATTACACAAAAACAATATTGCATTGCACACATATCATTTCACATATTGCATTTCATACACACATTTGCATTACACTCATTTCATACATTGCATTCGCACCCTCATTTTCACACATTTCATATTTCATATTAGGGATCATTTATTCAGTTCAAATATAAATTGGTCAAATAAAGTCATGTTGCCTTAATCAGGGGCACCTTCAAATTCATTTCATTACACCATTCCATAATTGTCATTAGCAAATTTACATGCCCATAATTCCTAGGTGTTTTCAATCACTCAGCCACTCCTAGTGTTTTAAGAAACCTCCAAATACATATTGAGTTTTCTTTAAAACCAAGACACAATTTTCACTAAGAAAATCTTGAGTTCAAGGAATTGACTCCAAAACATTTTTGAACCAAACACAAATCACACATCTTAAAAACATATTGTGTCAAAGAGGGATAACACCATACTTGGTTTGAAACTTGAAGTGAAAGGCATAATCCTTGCTTATCTCATCATGCAACATTGTCCACAAAAATAGTGGTTTTCATGACTAGCACAATTTCAAAATAAAAGAAAGAGTAGGGCAAAAGCCCTAAAATCTCTAAATCTTTTACATCACACACCACTGATCCTCAAGTTGTAAGGATAGTACTACATTTCCAGTTAGATAGTTAGGTAGTCATCACCAAATCTTAAATATCAAATCCTTGGACTATGGAGCTAGTCTCCACCGTAGCTATAGACGCTTGACTAGCAGTGGAGTATGCTCATGCATGGTGATATGTCTCTTTTAAAGAGACCTCTAACCGCACATAAGGACAAGCTAGCTTCTTTATCTCATCCATAATAGGTCACACCCAATTTACTCAATATGAGTTAATGAACTCACTTGCACACACATTGGTTCTTGATTACCTTGAGTCATTACCATGCTCTTGATTCGGTAAATGAATTCATTGCACACACATTTGGTCTTAGAGGAATTAGGCAGTATTTAGTGAGTTTGTTTGTTACCACTAGTATGTTTGAGTCTCTACAAAATAGTAAGTTTTCCATATCAACATCCATATCTTCTTCCATATCATAAATCTTTTCATTCCACCTGCTACCAGATTGGTGCCCCTGATTAAACAACAATGCTAAAACATGTCCAAGCAAAATCTAAACTATGAATGATCATTAGAACATTTGCATTCCATAACTTGCATTAATCATCCATATACATTTGCATTATCATTTGCATTAATCATCCATATACATATTCATCCATACATAAATGCATCCACACAAAAGCATCCACACAAACACATTCACACAAAAACATAACACAAAAAGTAAAAGCCATGTATATATATTGCATGTACAATGAAATCCCAAAGGCTATATACAATGGATCACCAAGGCTCATATACCAAAAAGTGCATCTAAGAACTAAGCTAATGCCTATAAGAGGACCCATATGACCTTGAAGGAGCCCTAGACCTAGAACTATGCCTAGACTCACTAGACCTAGCTGACCCAGATATGGATGAGGAGGGTGGTTCTGGAAGCCCAATATCATGCTCCATAAACTGATCCTCCAAATACCAAACATATAACTCCTGAGCCTTAAGTTGATGTACAACATACCTCTACAAATGATAACCCTCTAGCAGCTTTGCCTAGATCCTTGTGATATTGTCCTCACCTCCACCTGTTGTCGATCGTACCTCCAGCTCTGTCCACAACTGAGCTATCTCCACCTCTAGAGCCACCTCCTTACCTTATAGCCAAGCTATCTCCACATCCTGAGCTACTATCATAGCATCTCACTCTGCTACCAGTTGCTCCAACCTCGCTTGATCATCCTCACTCTGACTAGGAGACCCATCTAAAATATCCTTCCTATCCTCTATGTTCCCTCCATATCCCCCAAGCTCGGGAACCTGCTCTGCCATATCCCCTTCATCCCCTCTATCTCCTCCAATATTTGTAGTATGCTCCTTTGTACCCCTAATTTGCCTGCTTCGACTGCTAGCTCAAAGGCATCGTTGGTGCTTAGGAGCCTCACCAACATCCTCAACCTCATCCCCATCACCACCCCTATCCACTACCAAACTCAGTATCCATGGTGGTTGAGTCATAAACCATGCATCATACTCCTCCATAGTCCTCGCATCATCCAAAAATGAGGATATCCATCTCCTCATCATCCTCAAGTGTGGCCCTTCATGCCTTGACACATGGTAGACCTGTCTCATCTTGATGATGCCTGTATAATACTAAATCCTTAGGAACTCCCTACCTCAATCCAAATTGCTACAGAACCCAGGAGAATTGGATCAGCTCCACCTCCTTCATATGGCTCACAAAAACCCATCTAACCTTTCGCACCCATCGCATATGCTCTCCATCACCTGCCCACATGGCACCTTGCCATGGTCTCCATATCACCTGAACCATCGTCAATCCAACCCATAAATCTCTATACCACTGAATCATTCACATTATATGACTTGACTATACCTCCTTTGCCATGGGCCACCTCATCGCATAGGGTTGCTCCCTATCCCATCCCCTAGCTGATAAACCCATAGGTCCAGCCACACTAAATTGCTCCCAACCCCAGCATTACAGTAACAAATTACAACCTAGTCCCTAGTGCTTTCACCTCCTCACCTCATATAACTCCCGGTATACATGTTCTAATAAGGCAGGAGCCCCTGCATACACCTAAGGTGCAGCGATCATATCGCACACCAACCCGATAAGGCTCCATGGGAACTGATAGCCAGTATTTTTCAGGGCCACTATGTTGGCCAACACGAACATCACCAAAGTAGGAAGGGCATCCAACTTCTTGTCAACATACATGGATAAGTACTTAATCCCTCCACATATCACCTCCACACTCTCCCATCCCCTCAAACGTGCAGTTCAAATCCTGTTTATTTTTGTGTCCAGCCTCAACACGCAAACCCTCCAATGGCAACTTGAGGATGCATTATACATCCTCAAGTGTCACAGTCACCTCACCTGTAGGGAGCTAAAACATCCCCCTATCTATATCCAATATCTTTGCCAAGGTAGAGATATACCCCTTGTCCACCCTCACCACATCTATTTTGGCTATCCTAGCTAGCCCAAATACCTCCAACCAATCCCACTCATCCTCTCGTAGATCCTTCCTCACCCTAGGGATGAGAGGCGAGAACCGATGTCGAGCCTCCAAAATATTCAACTACAACACACCACAAAGCATTAATGCCACATACATTGTATTATTTCAAAAAAAACAAAGGAAAATTTTTGCACAAAAATAAAAATAAAGTCAAAAGCACTTACCTTGGCAAAGTACACACCTACTCCCATTGTTGCCTCTGCTCCCTCTACTGCCATAGCTTTTGCAGCTCACCAACCACTCACTTCACTCCACTCCCTCAGATGCAGCTTTCAAAATCTATGAATGCACAAATGAGCTTGATTTCCCCTCTATAGGATACTTATAGTTTTTTCAGGCACACTGAGATGCCCATGGACGCTTCCTAGCGCATTGAGGCACCTCCCTACATTTGGAAAAGTGCCAAACTCTGGCGGGCGTTTGACCAAGCAATAAGCGCCCGTCGATATTTGGTGTCAATTTTGACAAAAAGAAAAAACTGATCCAAAAAGGTAGCTTACCTCCACCAATTCATTCCAAATTTCATCCACACATCAAATTTATCATAATATCATGTTTTGTGAAAACCAAAATTCATTTGAAATAATAATTTTTGCTTGCGACCAAAAGTCACAAAATCACATTACAAGTCACAAAACGCTCCAAAACGGTCCAAATTTTCACAAAACGACAATTTTCATCCTCAATTCCATCATTGTGCTCATTAACACATCAAAATTCAATCATTGCATTCATACATTTGCCATTTTCAAGTGAACCTCGTATCTAGTGGTCTATTCTATCTCCTTGGCGATTGCAGCGACTTGCATCCATGCAATTCGATAAGATGAATAAATCACCATAAGGACACTTGGCCATCTTCATCAACTGATATCTCATTGTTCAAAAAACAAAATCAAGTTTGGTACTTCACCTTTCAAGTGAAACTAGGCTAAGACCAATTTGCTCTCCAATTGTCATTGATGTCCTAGTTCATGGGGCTTAAAACATGAACAAAATTATAACTCATCATTCCTTTTCATGACAGTCATCATGGTGATTGGCGTTAGATAGGGTGATTTGTTCCAACCATAGGAATTATCTTATAGTCACTAGCTGGCCCTCCGAATTTGACTCTTTTTCTTGTATTTTCATCATATTGCATATCAATGACATCGAACGACACATTCTTCAACAACATGGAATCACCCCAAACTTAGGGCAACCACATTTCACATATACATATTGTTACACCAATTGTCAGACTTACATGTACTTATATTAGTGGTAACTAATACTATTGTAAGATTTGTTGGGAATTTTCCCTAATTTTCTTATAGGTCCTTTATCTAGGATCAAATATTAATCAAAATATTAATGTATTCACATCATTGGACAATATCCCAAAATCATTAAATCATAAACTTATTCAATAATCAACAATATCTCGCAATAATAAATCTCACACATATATTTATAAATCATCAAATGTACATCAAGAATCTCGTTCTTGGATTCTTTCTCATACAATGCATGGAGCTTTGTCACCATAATATATCCTTAAAATATGACTCTTCAATGCTCAACTATTGTTATCCTCAAATATTTAGGAGATGCATCTTTTCACATTCCTCATATATGACAAAACTCTTATGAATATTCACTTTACATCTTTCCACATATCATGTGACTCTTCACTTGCATATTTGACACCTAACACCTATGACTCTTGACTTATTTGACACTTTGCACTCTCACAACTCACACCTCACACCTTACACACTTTGACACTTACACACTTAATTACATAACACTTGGACACTTCTCACACATTGACACATACATTAGACAAAATATAAATCACACTCCCTAATCTAATATTTATAATACTACCAAATAATGTAATATCTCCAACAAAATACAAAATATTGGTTGTCGCTTTCTTGTCTAATTTTTTCATTCTTGATGGTTGCAAAGTGCTCGAGTGGTTCTGGTTTTTAACATGCATGATCCCTACTAAAATATACCTACTTAGGGGCTTCTATTTTTTATCGATATCTACTAAAGCCTTATGCTTATCATTAGGACTTTAGGGATCTAGTCAAGACTGCTATGAGGCTTTGTTAACATCATTATTTAGAATGTTTGGCCACTCATACTTCTGATCACTCATGTACCTGACCATTCATGTACTTGTTCACTTATGCACCCGACCACTCCTTCTTTGCTTCGGTCTAGGTGGTTAGAACCTTTGTAGACTTAGGCTAGCATTACCTTTTAAAATTCCCAACCACTTCTTGTTCTAGGTTCTCAAGTGGTAGACTTCCTTAAATTTTGGGACCCGATAAACTACCTTTCAATTTTTGGCTAGATTTTCTACAAAGAATATAAGTCCTGACGAAGTTTTATTATAATTAGTCAATATTGTTTTTACAAAATTGATAGTCCAAAAAATATGTGGATACTCTCATGGTTCCACAAATATTTTCTCCATTTGGGCGATGTTGGATAAAGACTTGGTTAATTTGAGAGGTATTGGGTCCAAGATTTTGATTTTAGGGATAACTACCATTTTAATTTTGGTTACCCTGATCCCCCCCATGGTTATACTCTTGTTTCCCATGATTGGTATTATATCCTTAATTATGATAGTTTTTATGGCCCCCTTTGATCAAACCCTTGACCTTGATTTTGATTCACTCCCTATTGTTAGTTGGGATCCTACTATTCATGGTTGGGGAATGGGTTATTACAGATACCTAACCTCTAATTGTGATGGTTATACTTTTTTATAAGACCCTTAGTCTTCTAAAGAAATTGACTATACCAAAATTATAATTTATTGGGATTGTGCCATGTAGTTGCTTCAAAACTATTGTTATAATGGTATTTCTAATCTTGGTAGTGGGAAAATTTTGAGAATATCCTCATGAGTCCATTGTGACACCATATTATTATTATTGTTATTATTATTGATTAGGTAAAAGAAGGGGTTTTGAAAGGGTCCCAAAACCTTTTACAAAAAGGTCTGTAAGAGGTTAGGGACAAGCCCCAACACTCAACCAAGAACAATACCCAACTAAAAATAAAGTTTCCTAGCAAAGGTAGTCCAACAACAAAGCTAATAGGGGAGCATGCAGTCTCAAAAAATATTGGACACGAACTGCAAGAAAAAACAACACTCGATTTGAATCCCAAAAATGACCAACACCCTAAGGAGGAGAGCTAGTTCCAATAACTACTTGGGATCTGACATGTCCTTCTATTTTTATGCCATTCTATGAATCATGTTAATAAAAAATATCACAATTTGGAGGGAACCGAGCATCACCTAGTGTTTTTCATCGAGCTTGCTTAGGAAGGGTTGGACGATAGGGGATTCAAGTCTTGAGGAGGGTGATAATTCTTTGGTATCCTCTAAATCCACTGATCGCTTAGAGATTTTCTTCATAGGTAAGATTTCATTTGAGTTTGTCACGTCCACCAAAATAGGGTAGGTTTCAGTCTTTAGAGCCTTCAAATAAAGGTGCTTAAAATAATGTGCTCGACCTCCCCTAATGCCACCTAGAGAAACTGTAACCTTACTCACAAGCAAAGACTTCCCTTTGAAGGAGGAGAAGGAAGTCTTGAATTTGTTAGACTTAGACCCAACATAATCACTAGAGGGACTAGAAGACAACAACGACCTTTAGATTTTGGACCATATTATTAGGTCTTGGATCACCTTTAGATTTTGTTAACATATGCACATGGTATCCAACTTTCTCTATCTCATGAGAGGTATCTTGGACTATCATATTACAAATTCCATCTCCTACAACATTCTTATTAGGGTTTTTAGGTTTCAAATATTTTTAGCCTTCTTTCTTTTCCCAATGTTCAAGAATTTTAACAAATTGTAGAACCTTGTCTAGGGAGGGAAAACCATATGGGTTATGTTCTTAGATTTTTGCCTAAAAATATGGTCTAATATTGTTTACAAACATTGTGGTGGTTGCCTCTTTAGTTAATGTTATATTAGCATGACCTTTAAGTCTTTCCCACATTTTTTGGAAGTCAATCATAGATTCATTAGGGCTTTGTATGGTGTCTAGAAAAATGTCCATTGCTTCCATCATATTCATATCATCATCAAATTCTTGCATTAATTTCTTGACAAAATTATCTATGGAGTCAATAGAGTGGTTAGGCAAATATGCAAACTCATCAATAGCATTTCCTGTTAGGAATAATAATGTGTACTTTAGTCACATTAGAATAATTATAGAGTTGACCACTAGTGGTTAGTCACATGGTCAATGTATGTTCACATGCCATAGGTTTACTAAGTGAACAACTAGTAGTTAGTCAGCATTATGATTGGTTTGTGTGAGAGATCTTTCCTCATGTTGACAAGCGTCATCATCATATCTCATCTTATCTTCACCTTTTTATTATATATATACATGTAATACATAAATATAGATCAATAGGGTTTCTTTATCCAAGCTATGCCTATTTTCCATTAGCCTCCATTGAATTTCTTGTGCTTCATTGTATTTTGTTATCTCATGTTTGAGTTTACCTCTTTTTTAGTTGTGTTTCTACCATTTTTGTGATCCTAGGAGATCCCAACATCTGGTATAGATCCCTTTCTTGGCTCTTGTGGGGTTAGAGTTTTTAGTTTTGTTCTTATGGAGTGTTTAGTATTAGGATTAGAGTTATTGTATAGAGTATGCTCTCACCACACTTGGTAATAAAAAATCAGACCAAGACTCTCGAGTATGCAAAACAAGACACATTTTTTGAGCTCTTCCTAGAGTATCCTCTTCACTTGCAATATTTTTTTGAGCCTATGAATTAGAAATAGTGAGCCAATATTAGGTAGCTACATTTGCAACTTTGAAGTAGATTTTGCAACATTTTTGAAGCAGATTTTTATGGAAATATGCCTGCAAATTTGGTGTCTCTTTTGTTTGTGAAAAAAAAGAGTTTTAAAGATACTGCCTAAAAAAAGGGTCCATAATAGGCCTATTTTTTGTTAAAAGAGGGGATCATTTTTTATTGTTGTAAAACAATTTACAAAAGAGTGTAAACAAAAAGTCTTTTATCAAAAAACAAATAAAAAAAATAAAAAAAAGGGGCCTACAACCTTGCCTGCGCTCCCCTTTCACAAATGGGGCTCAATTTTTAAAGCCCATGTCGCACTCAATAAGAGCCTTGTCATGTAATATTTATTATTGCCAGTCATAGTCCTATGTGGCATTAGTTGGGATGACCCCATCTACTTTCTCTGGACCTCTCATGTGATGTCATGGAATGCATAATGTAGTTCTACCTCAAGGGCATCTACGCTTATCATAGCTTACCATTGTGTCCTCCTCTTCGGTGACACCCTTTGAAGCCTATATCCAATTTTGGAGAAAAATAGTGTGATAGTGAGTATTTTCCATTCTAAAGTCATAAGGACGAAAATCTCCATTCACTTCACAATTGAGACCTCAAACAAGAATTTGAATCCTCCAGCTACATGTCTAGCAACCATGGAACATCAACCTCCTCTATGAACCCCAAACGTTCCCTTCCTTGTGGCTACCCAATGCGGCCCTACGTCGTATAAGCACTCATTTTGGAAATGATAAGTGAAATTTAATGTTCGATCAGATGAAAACATTGAAAAAGAGTTTGGACATGGGGAACAATCTTAAACTCGAGCAAGAAATGCACGTCGATGACTAGCTTAGCATCGCCATATCATTTCCTAGCACGTAGGTCTCATCTACATAACACTTGTCTAATGTCATGCCAATATATTTGGCTATGGTCAAGAGGTCCAAGACTAGTCCCTAATGCACATTTCCAGCAATGTCGTCCACCACACCAAGCCAATCTATGACCCTTTTTGCCTCACCTACAAATATGAGGATGTGAACGAGCCAATTTGGTCATGCCCGTATACTATATGAAGACTACTCCAACACTGTTAACCATGTTTTGCATCTGAAGCTTGTCAAACTTCTTCAAAGGAAAAAAATTGGTGTATCATTCATGGGCCTCCCATCGACACTTCCCTGGTAGAGCCTCCCATTTTTGTGGCCACCCTACAGGCAGATCGTTTTTAGCCTTATAATATTTGTTTGATTTTTTTTAAAGAAATTTGATCAATTTAAGAGCAATTGTTTCTATGTAAATCTACTAGATGTAAATATTCATGCTTTGGAGTATCATTTATCTCCATTTGGCTGATTTTGAAGTAAAAATTAAAATATTTAAGGTTATTTTAAGCGTTTGAAGGCTTCTTAAAGCTATTTTTGGTTGTACATAGAGAAATTATTGTATCAATTTTGGGAGCTTGTATTTGGTAATATTTTCCACCTTTGTTTATGCAAATATAAAATTACTTTATGTCTTTGGGGGAATATTAAGCCAAATTTGATCATTGTATTTGACTTGGATGTCTTGCTATTAAGCACATTATATTTGGAGGCATTATTATTGTACTTAGAGGCATTGTACTTGGCTTGGAGGCCTTGCTATTGATCAACATTATTCTTTGGAGGCACTACTTGGGACTATTTTTTTAGCCAACTTCCATAATAATATCATCATCACAAGGTGTGGTTTAGGGCCTCTTGTGCTTTGTCTATGGAGATATTTTTTATTGTGGCATTAACTCAGCCACATTGTGCTTGGGTCTCATTACTTGTACTTGTCTTTCATCTATTTGAGCTTTATGCTTGATATACCCTCACTTGTCTTTGGGGTTTCTTTCATATTGTGATCAAGTGTAGCTCCATTTGCACTTATGCACTTGACTTTCTATTTGGCAAATAAATTGTAAAATTCTTTAGTATGCAAGCAAGCACATTTTGTAATAATCAAATATTCTCTCAATATTTATATCATTGCATCATCAGATAATTTACCCCCCTTCCCACTTCTTATTCTCCTAGGTTGGACTAGGTCACTTGTGCTCAAGTCTTTTATTTTCCTCCCACTGTTGGAACCACCTGTTGGTTTAGGGTGGAAATCTAGGTGAACTCTCCACACCTAGTGTGGGTCTTAGGACCTCATTCTTAGCACTTGTGTCTCTAGTAACCTCCTTGGTTGAGATCCCTCCATACTTTCTAATCTATAAAAATCTAAGTCCTTAATTATGTAATTTTCATCATCATGGCATCAATAAATTTACTCAATGGACTCACCCAGAAGCTTGAGGGAGATGACTCATTTTCTAGTTGGAAAATTGATATGAAATCTATCTAAATCATGAATTGCATGTGGGATTATGTACGATACATAAAGTAGGATGAAGCTTCTTTGACACCTCCTAAAGATGTTGCAGCTAAAGCATTTTTTAAGAATAATTTTAATGTAGCTTTTAGTCTAATCAAGTTATCCATTGGTATTTCATGTAGAGAAATAGTAAGGGCTGCTATCACACCAAAAGTAGCTTGGTATATAATAATGAGACTATTTTATAGGCCTAGCAAAGATAAGATTCTAATTTTGAAGAATAAGTTGTATAATCTATCCATGAAAGGGTCACTTACCAACTATCTATTGGAAGTGACATCAATTCAAAATGATTTATTAGCTATTGGTCACATTCTTCCTAATTATGAGTTGATTCCTATCATTTTATATGGCCTACCATCCAAATTTCATGCTTATGCTACCATGTTGAACTTAATTTATAAGACATTGAGTGCTCCATTTACTCCTAAAGCAACTTGAGTAGGCTTTTATAAAATATGAGGATATTGATTCCACTTCAATAGTGTTTGCCACTCAAGCATCCTTACAACATCAATCCCTTAATCCACAAATGGGTCCACATCAATAATTTCAAAATTAGAGAGGAAGACAGCAACAATAGCCACGTCAACACCACCAAAAACCACAACAACGTCATCACCATTAGCAACAACTACATCAGTAGACTAGGTAGCAAACAATACCTACATAAGGGGGTCATAAAAATAATAATAGAAGGTCTACTTATCAAAATTTTAGGTCTCAACAATATCAAAATTATCCCAATCACAAAGGTGTAACTATTATGGAAAATGGAATCATTCCACAATTGATTGTTACTTTAGAAACAACCAAAGGAATCAAAGGGGTCAACAAGATTCAAATGTTGGCACATTATTTGTAATAGACAATGTCCACATTGAAGATAAAGGTTGTTGGTACATAGACTCAAGGGCAACTAAATACATGACAGGTAGGTAATATTGGTTGGTAAATATACAACCTACCAATAGATAGTTTATTACTTTTGGAGATGAATGTTCACTTCCCATTGAAGGTGTAGGAGAAGTACCACTTGCTTTACATAATAGAAACAATATAAAAAACATGGATGTATTGTATGTACCTAGGCTAAAAAGGAGTCTACTTTCCATTGGATAACTTACATATAAAGACTACAATGTCTTTTCACCAAGGATAAATGTTACATACAAGAACGATATGGATATGTCGAAGCCATGGGAGTTAAAAATGATGGCGTGTATTACCTCCATACCAAATTTGTAGCTCAACAATATTTGCATACAACTACTACTTTATCATTGGAGTATATGTAGCATGAGAGAATGGGTCATATTAACTTTCACAATCTACAAATGATGGAATGAATGGGATTAGTTAATGGGCTTCCTCAATTAAATGAGTCTAAATGTTTCTGTGAACCATGTGTTATTGCAAAACACCATAGACAATATTTTGAGTCAAGAAAGGTTTGGAGAGCCAAAATGCCATTATAGTTAGTGCATTCAGACATTTGTGGGTCGATGTCTATACACGCTTATTTTGGGGCTAAGTATTTTATCACCTTCATTGATGACTATAGCAAAAATGTGTGTATCTCATTTAGTATAAATGGTAAGCCCTTGACACATTCAAGGATTTGAAGGCCCTTGTTGAAAAAGAAAGTGGCTATTAGATTTCAACCATAGATAACGATGGAGAATATCTTTCCCAATAATTCTTAAGCTTTTGTAAGATTAATGGGATAAGGAAGAATTTCACAACCCCTTATATACCTCAATAAAATGGAGTGGCTAAAAGCATGAATCAAACCCTCCATAATATGGCAAAGTATGATAGTTGTTGCTACATTGCCAAATATATTTTAGGGAGAAACACTTCTTACTACTGCATACTTGACCAATCGGTCCTACACTAAGGCATTGCATGATATTACACTAAAATAATTATGGAGTGGAAGGAAGCCCTATGTGGGTCATTTCAAAGTCTTTGTATGTGATGTCTATGCTAACATCCTTTATTAAAAAAGAGAAAATTTTGATAACAAGAGCCAAAAATACATCTTTGTTAGTTATAGTGAAGGCGCCAAAGCATATAAATTGTATGATCATATTTCCAAAAGTATCTTTATCTCTAGGGATGTTACTTTCAATGAGTATCCATCATCAAGTCCTCCTCCTATGGCCCCTATATTTCATCCAAATCCTGAAACAATTGCTCCTTTGGCACCCACTACCTCATCTAATACTTCTTCTTCCCTCACACGTAAAAGCCTTCCTCAACATGATGACCTCCTTACTCATGATCCATGCCCTCCTACTCCTCCTCCATCTAATGATAATTCCACCTCATAAATTCCTTTACCTAAGTGGATCCAATATACCATTGATGCAGCCCAAGATCACTTGCCCACTTATGAAAGTAAAAGGCCTTTTACCCTATGATCCCAAGTGAATTATGCTCTCATGGCTAAATTCCTTACCCAAACATAACCTACTATTGTTAAAGAAGCACTTGGTTATGATAAATGGATTTATTCCATGGAATAATAATTAGATTCCATTGAATGGAATCACACATGGAAATTAGTTGATTTCCCTCAGGCAATTCCACCATTGGCATAAAATAGATATACAAGGTAAAAGATAAATCAGAGGGCTCATTAGATCGATAAAAGGCTTACTTAGTAGCCAAAGGCTATAAGAAACAAGAAGGAATTGATTACGAGGATACCTTTGCCCCTTTGGAAAAGATAAATATGATTCACATTGTTATTGCTTTAACCACTCAAAAACATTGGTCTATATTTTAGATGGATGTAAAAAGTGCCTTCCTCAATGGTTAGTTGCATGAAGAAGTGTATTTTGATCAACCACCAGGGTACACATTCAAAGGTCAATAAATTCCTCATATTAAATGAATCCCTAGGCACCATAGGCTTGGTATGCCCAGATTGACTCCTATTTAATTAACCTTGGTTTTACTAGATCTACAATAAAATCAACTCTTTGTGTGAAACATTGTACCCCCACATCATCTTGGTGACATTATATGTGTATGATATTCTTATTATAGGTTATGACACAAATGGAATACAGTTACTCAAAGAGGACTTATGTAAAAAAATTGAAATGACTAATTTGGGCTTACTTCACTATTGCTTAGGAATAGAATTATGGCAACAGCCTGGTAAAACCTTCATCTCCTAGGCTAAATATATTCACTCTATATTGGATAGATTTCACATGTTGGAATGTAAATCATCCCTCACTCCCATGGAAACCTGATTAAAATGGTTAATAGTGATGATGAAGAAAGGGTTGATGACACTCTTTATAGACAACTAGTTGGAATTTTGTTTTATTTAACTTTAACTAGACTGGATATTTCCTATTCAATTGGCCTTATTTCCATATTTATGCAAGATTCCAAAAAGAACCATTAGATAGAAACTAAGAGGAATTTGAGATATCTAAAGGGGACCCCTCATCATGGTCTCATGTACACAACATGTAAAAAAATTCATTGACAAGATACATAGATTCAGACTGGGCTAGTTGCCCTGAATCTAGAAAATCAACTTTTGGTCACTGCTTTCAATTGGATCAAGGTACCATTTTGTGGAGCACCAAGAAATAGAATATTTTTTCCTTGTCTACAATAGACGTAGAGTATAATGCAATGTTTGAGATGACTAAGGAAGTTGTTTGGTTGAGGCAACTACTTCAATATATTGGGCTAACCATTGAGGGTCCAACATGCATATATTGTGACAACTAGAGTGCCATTAAATTGGCCAAAAATATTATCTTCCATGCTCAAAAAAAGCATATTGAGATCCATCATCACTTCATTAGAGAAATGGTCCAATACAACATTGTACACATGGAGTATGTACCCACTCAAGATCAAGTGGTTGACATCTTCACCAAGTCACTTGGACTTGACAAGTTTTCCAAGTTTAGAAAAATGCTCTATGTATGTTGTAATGAGAGTCAACATTAAGGGGGGACATATGTAATGTTGACTTACTTTTGTATTTAGGAAAGTACACATTAAGGGGGTATGTTAGGAATAATAATGTGTACTTTAGTCACATTATAATAATGTTAGAGTTGACCACTAGTGGTTAGTCACGTCGTCAATGTGTATTCACATGTCATAGGTTTACTAAGTGAACAAATAGTAGTTAGTCAACATTATGGTTAAGGTTTGTGTGAGAGATATTTCCTCGTGTTGACAAGTTTCATAATCCTATATCATCTTGTTGAGTGGTATTTTCACCCGATTGTGAAAACACACTCTCCGATAGGATTTGGGTTCTAAATCCTCTGCTTGCAAAGAAATTAAACATGTAATTTCTCCAAGGTTCCTGTTATGTTAGCATTCTGCATTTGTGTATTAATAATCTTAAATGAAGATATTCATTTTAAATGCTTGGAACACCTTAGTGGTTGCAAGTAACTGAAAACAAGGGGCACTGTGGTTTATTTTACTATGAAATTTAATGATTGTTCATTGAACCCTTATAAAGTAAATGTGATTTGATCCTTATATGACCATGTTGTAACTTCAAAATGTAAATTGATGAAATGCAATAGCATGAAGGAATTATTTTTGGATTTTGGAGTTTTTTAATTTTTTTATTTTATTTTAAAACCTGTAAATAAAATTAGAACTTCTGAAAATAAAATGCAAGCAAGAAGAAAAATAAAATGCAAAAGAAAAGAAATTTAAAATTGCATCCAGTATGATGCTATCCCGTCCTGGCAAAACCGAAGATGTGAGGTTTCCATGCATGCAACCTAACCTATTGAACCTGCAAACACGCACAATCCAGATAAGTTAAGTGTTGGTCTCTGGGGTTTACTGTTATTTTTCAGATTTAGACATTCGCATGAAGCAACCAAGAGAACTTGCATTAAACTTCACCTATAAGCCTAGAAATCTGAAAAAGGGAAAGATAAACATTAAAACATGCATGCAGAAAATAACTCCTTCTTTCTTGCCCACAAGATGCAAATTTTTGAACACTCTGCATTAAAAATAAATCATGTTACAATAGCAGACTCTCTGGTTTTCTCAAAACCAGCAAAAGGAAGGAAAACAGCCTCAAAGCAGGCCCAGAATGACCCTCTGGCCTCTAGCACTGCAACTCTGCTCCAGCGGTTTTCGACCCCTGTATCTGTCCTGTGCTTCTGCTTTTAAAGCATGGCAATGCTTTCTGTTTTGACCTGTGATGCTTCGTTTCATCTTCCCGATCGATTCGTTTCATATTCCCGCCTTTCGAATTGTTCTTGAATTTATGTTTAATGCTGAAACGTTCGATAATATTCTATGCATGTAACGTTTCTATAACCCTTATACATGTATGCCACGTGTTCTGCGCTTTCAGCATCTTTCGTAATGGCTCCCATGAAAATCGTGACCAAAAATAGCATGCAGTTTGTCCACCTTCCTGACCGCGAAAACGCGACATGTCGCGATATCGCGACGCTTTCATTCTCCGTACGCTTCGACCGCAACTCATCGCGATTTCGTGATCGTTTTCTCCTTCGGGCCCTCTTGCCCAATCTGTCGCGATTTCGCTACCGTTTTGATCTTCGTACTCTTCGCGGATTTCGCTTTTCACTCTCGTGATTTGCGACCATTTTTTCTTTGCGTCGGATTTCGTGACCATTTTTCTGTCGTACACTTGCCAACTTTTGTCGCGATATCGTTATGCTATTTCCATCCGTACTACTTCATCCGCCCGTGACCTGTCATGATTTTGCGACGTATTTTCTCTTCATCCTCCTTTGTTGCTTTCTGTCGCGATTTCGTGACCATTTTGCGCTTCATGCACCTTTGCTAATTTTTGTCGCGATATCGCTACGATTTCGCTTCGTGCCTTCCCTTTGTCGCGATATCACGACACTTTTCTACTTTGTCCTATTTGACTGGTTTGACCCGCGATTTTGCTACATGTCGCGATATCGCGACACTTTTCTGTTTCGTCTTTCTCTCTCCTCTCTGGGTCGCGAAAATCAAACACGTCACGATTTCGCTACCGTTTCGCCCACTCCTTGTTGACTGCGTTGACCGTGATTTTACGACATGTCACGATATCGTGACACTTTTCATTTTCTGGCAGCGACGGAGCAACTTGTCGCGATTTCGCGACACCTTTTCATTTTCGGCCGTGACGGAGCAACATGTCACGATTTCGTGACACTTTTCATTTTTCGGCCGCGATCGCGCAACATGTCGCGATTTCGCGACACTTTCTACACTTGTGCATTTTTGCCCCTTTTCTTGATTTTTAGCATCTGGGTCACTGAGATTTTCTCTGAAAGCATGCAAAAAAGGTGGGTCCCCAATTTTGGGGTGTGTTGTGGATCAGCCACAACAAATGGCGACTCTATTGTCAAATGCTCCTGAGCATTTGGTGAGAACCCAACCTGGAAACATATATAAACTCGAAAACATGCATTAGCACATAAGCAATATAAACAAATGCCCAAAGATCAGAAGTACATGAATCATCAGAATCATCAAGTATTAGCTCGGTGTGTGCAATGTGTTTTCATTCCCTATCGTTTGAAATTGATCAACATTCCATTGTCAGTTTTACATGAATGCATATGTGAGATTGTGAATGATTTGTGTAACCTAATGAATATGCTAGGAGATCTTGCTTTTATAAAAGGCATAGTCTTTCTTCTAGTATCATACACAAACATTCAAGATTGCCAAACCCTCTTAGGATCCACTAATTAATTACTTTATTATATCCCAAAGTTGGTTATGAGTCCCTACTATCTTGAACCCATGTGCAAGTGAATGTGAAATCAGAACTTTGGGGAATCAGACTCCCAACCAACCGAGATGAGAGTTTAACCCTATCCTTACTATTCTGATTTAGAATTCATTACCTCACTTTGAGCAAAATAATTTAACCAATTATGGAAGAAATGGTCATGCTAGTCTAACCCTTTGGACAATCGGTGGTCTTGTTTTTTAGACAAGACATGTTGCCATGCATGGGCATACTTAACCCCACAATCCAAAACTTATCTTCATTTCTTTGGACCTTAGGGATGACTACCCATCCTTGCTAGAGGACAAGTAGTACGATCCTTCCAATCCAATATAAAGATGAGATGGGAAAAATTTATTTTTTACTTCTTGGACCTTAGGGATGACTACCCATCCTTGCTAGGGACATGTAGTACGATCCTTCCAATCCAAACTTTAGATGTAAATGGAAAATATTAATTTTATTGCTTAGACCTTAGGGATGACTACCCATCCTTTGCCAAGGACAAATAGTATGATCCTTCCAATCCAAGATTTATTATGAAATGAGACATAGGAGCTTTGGGGAATCGGATTCTCAACCTAAGCGAGATGAGAATTTATGCCCTATCCTTACTACTCCATGTAGGTCAAATCAAAGCTTTGGGGAATTGGATCCTCAACCTAAGTTCGATGAGGATTTAACCCTATCCTTACTACTCTGATTTTAGGCTTTAAGCTCTATGGAAGTGGTCAAAACCACTGTTTTAAGGATCATGCTGCATAAATAGGATAGACATGAAATACTTCTTTCGCCCAACCCTTTCTTCCAAGTTAGGTTTTGATCATTTTGCTCAAGATCCTTTTTAATGTATAAGACGTGCTTGGTTCTAGATATCTCAAGACTCAGTTTCCAACCTTAGGATTTTTTCTTATTTATGTGATAGCATAACCTTAAGAGGATTTGACACACTTTAATGATTTGTATTTGAAATGCATTTGCAACTAAGATGGCATGTATGTGCAAAGTGAGATGTAATATGAATGCATTGTCTTTTGAATTGCAGATGAAATATTTGTCATATAAAACTGACTACTTCATGCATCACAAGTTTCAAACGATATTATTAAACTGTTTGTGTTACTTGTGGAGCTTTTACAAGACAATTCCAATGTTTCATATTCTCCCGATCTAGAACATAAGTTAGCATCTCAAGGCAACTTTTTCATCATCATTTTTTTTTTTTTTATAGACAAACAAAACATGTCAAATAAACACACAACTTTAAATTAAAACTTATTCAATCCAAAACCAAACTGCAATCCCAAAAATGAAAATTTGAAAACACAAACCAAAAACCAAAAACCAAAATTTATATACAAATGTACACTATAATACAAGATGATGCAAAGCTTAGCTTATCACTTTCCTGGATCCCACACATGATTAGAACATTTCAACAAAAATATGACATGATATGCATGCAAAATGTTGTGGGAATCCAACACAAACAAGACCAAACCAAACAATGCAACAAATTTCCACTTGCCATGCTCACCATACCAATTTGATTTAGTTCCAATAATACTCCCATAGGTGAGCATCAAATTACTAGAATGATTAGACAATAAATGATTTTCAATTTTATCATGTCTATTCTTTAAAATATAATCTTCATAATTCCCTCCTTGATTTAGAATTAGGCTATCCTTTTCAAATATGCAATTTTGTAAGTAGGAGCCTATTTCTACAAATTTCTTAGCCAAATCATTTTCCAAATTTGTAGGCCAATCAAATTTGTGTAACAATTTACAAGCATCTAAGATATTTACTAAATTAGGATCATTAAAAGTTTTTATCCTAGATTCAATTAGTAATTGTTGATGAATTTTATTTAACAATTCAAGTGCATCAACTTCTTTTCCATTCATTAAAACCATGTTATTAAAGGTGTGATTAAAAATTATACCTTGTTTTTCATTTACCTTTAGTGACATTTCATCATTCAAATTATTTAAATTCAAAATATGGTCATCCTTTTCAATCCTCAAACACTCTTGGTCAAAGTGTATGTCAAGTAATCTGCTTTGATGATCACTTATTTGAGTTGCTTCCAATTGATCCATCTCTTTATCATTTGGTTCTAATTCTTTGTTCACTATCCATGGTATCTCTTCATTTGAATCCTCCAAATCATCATGCAAACTTGCATCCACACTTTCAATGAATTTATATTCGACATGATCTTTTGTCCCCTTTTCAAATCTTGTGAATATGATATCTTCATATGATGTAGAAGGTTCAACATCCCGCATATCAAGTAAAATATGAGTTTTATCTATAGGGATGTGAGAAAAGAATGCATCACCATATCTCCCCCAACCATTGTGAAAATTGTCATCCAAATCCATGAGATGAAACTCCATGATGTTTGTGACATGATCTCTTGATTCATTCATCAATTCATTTTCTTCTTTGTCCTTGGCAATAGGATCATTATAATCTTCCAAAATTTGATGAGATTTGAAACCCTCTTCCAAAACATCCTCAAATTGTACAGGAGTTGTAATATCTTCCTTTGAGTAGGCAATTATGTTGTCCTGTATATCAATTGGCACAAAAGTTTCATTAGTAGTTTTGGAATGAGTGAAGTCTTCCCACTTCTTCCAAGCATCATAATAATCATCTTTCAAAATCAAGTGGTGACGTTCAACTACTTCTTCAACATCTTCCAATTCATCAATGTGCTTCTCATCAAATTCATCTTCACCTTCCTTAGATGGTTCAATTATTTCCAAAAGTGGGTTATTTCTTGAATTCAAATTTATAAGGCTATCATTGTCCAAATTAGTAACCCATGATTCATTATCATAATTTGGAGGGTGAAGAATTTCTTGATCTTTAATTTTACACGTCTCATCAATAGTATCTTCCAAGAACAAGTGGTGAGACTCTATCATGTCTTCAAATTTATTTATTGATTTTCTTTCCATTTCACTTTCAACCACTTCATTCAATTCTATGGTGGGTTCCATCCATTCACATATATCAAACATTGTTGAATTTAGAACCCCTTCATCTAGATAATCATGTATCTCTACATGATCCTCACTAGTGGATGTTGTCTTAGCAATTTGCACCTCCTCGTGGACTACATCTAAGGTGGTTGTAAGATTTGGATATTCAAATTCATCCCCTTGATCATTTACCTTAGGTATCATTGGAGTGGAGGGTGCTATGTTTGATGGTTGGTGTAGGTTGGCATCAAAAGAACAATCTCTCATGTGAACATGTTGTGCCTTTTCTTCTTCAAGACCTTGTCGTTCTAACTCTTCTAAGACCTCATGGATTTTCTCTAGGGACAAACCACTCAGTTTTTCCTCAATGAGTGAAGCAAGTGTGGGGTGTATGGCTCCTAGGTATACTTCCATGGCTTCCTCTTCCAATGTGTTAAAATTTTCCCACATTTGGGAGTGCAATTCACGAAATCTTCCATTGAATTGACTCAAGGATTCATTAGACTCTTTACATATGGAGGTAAACCGATTTTTCAATATTTCTAAGTCGACTCGATTACCAAAATGATTAAGATAGGCTGCTTCTAGTTGTATCCAAGAAGTCCTAACCTCCATGGGTAGTTGGCTATACCAAAAGAATGGTCTATCATCCAAAATGTATGCAAATAACTTACAAGCTACCTCCTCATAAAAAATCTGGAATTTACATAATGCATCCTTGTAAACATGCAGTTTTTGCAAGTATCCTAGTGGCACCTCTTGATTAAAACACCGTAAAAAATCCAATAACATTGTAGGAATATGATAGGGTATCACATGTAGACCCTCATAATAATCCTCTATCATTGATACCATTCTCTCTCTTAGAGACATTATTTCAGCTCTCAGGGATACCATTTGTTCCTCAAGTGTTGCCATTAGTGAAACTGTAAAATGTAATTTCAGAACCAAATCTGTTGAATATTCAACCTGCAATTAAAAAAAAAAATCAAGTTAGCATCAACTAAGAGATGTATTCATTAAAATCAAATGAAAAGTAATTGCATGAGACCAAAATTCTGAAAAATTAAATCAAATCACTTTAATTTTGTATGAACAATCGAGAAAAATATACAGACATACCTGAATTGCTTAAAATAGAACAAGTAAATAAATTCAGACCGTCCTTTTTACAATCTGCTGAATGTTAGAGGACTAATGCATACAAAAATTTAAAATTATATTACACTAAAAATAAACCCGTACGGCCCTCCTAGCACCAATCCGTTGAGTGGTGTTAGAGGCCGAAGATGCTAATAAAATGTACTTGAAATATTTAGCAATGTAAAGCTCTTAAGTAATTAAAAACCCGTAGCATCTAAAAATCACGATAAAATAAACATCTTTTCAGGCCCTCCTTCTAGCGCCAATCTGTTGAGTGGTATTTTCACCCGATTGTGAAAACACACTCTCCGATAGGATTTGGGTTCTAAATCCTCTGCTTGCAAAGAAATTAAACATGTAATTTCTCCAAGGTTCCTGTTATGTTAGCATTCTGCATTTGTGTATTAATAATCTTAAATGAAGATATTCATTTTAAATGCTTGGAACACCTTAGTGGTTGCAAGTAACTGAAAACAAGGGGCACTGTGGTTTATTTTACTTGTGAAATTTAATGATTGTTCATTGAACCCTAATAAAGTAAATGTGATTTGATCCTTATATGACCATGCTGTAACTTCAAAATGTAAATTGATGAAATGCAATAGCATGAAGGAATTATTTATGGATTTTGGAGTTTTTTAATTTTTTTATTTTATTTTAAAGCCTGTAAATAAAATTAGAACTTCCGAAAATAAAATGCGAGCAAGAAGAAAAATAAAATGCAAAAGAAAAGAAATTTAAAATTGCATCCAGTATGATGCTATCCCGTCCTGGCAAAACCGAAGATGTGAGGTTTCCATGCATGCAACCTAACCTATTGAACCTGCAAACATGCACAATCCAGATAAGTTAAGTGTTGGTTCTAGGGGTTTACTATTATTTTTCAGATTTAGACATTCGCATGAAGCAACCAAGAGAACTTGCATTAAACTTCATCTATAAGCCTAGAAATCTGAAAAAGGAAAAGATAAACATTAAAACATGCATGCAGAAAATAACTCCTTCTTTCTTGCCAACAAGATGCAAATTTTTGAATGCTCTGCATTAAAAATAAATCATGTTACAATAGCAGACTCTCTGGTTTTCTCAAAACCAACAAAAGGAAGGAAAATAGCCCCAAAGTAGGCCCAGAATGACCCTCTGGCCTCTAGCACTGCAACTCTGCTCCAGCGGTTTTCGACCCCCCTATCTCATCCCGTGCTTCGCTTTTAAAGCATGGCAATGCTTTCTGTTTCGGCCTGTGATGCTTCGTTTCATCTTCCCGATCGATTCGTTTCATATTCCCGCCTTTCGAATTGTTCTTGAATTTATGTTTAATGCTGAAACGTTCGATAATATTCTATGCATGTAACGTTTATGTAACCCTTATACATGTATGCCACGTGTTCTGCACTTTCAGCATCTTTCGTAACGGCTCCCATGAAAATCGTGACCAAAAACAGCATGCAGTTTGTTCGCCTTCCTGGCCGCGAAACGCGACATGTCACGAAATCGCGACATGTCGCGATATCGTGACGCTTTCATTCTCTGTACGCTTCGACCGCAACTCGTCGCGATTTCGCGACCGTTTTCTCCTTCGGGCCCTCTTGCCGCAATCTGTCACGATTTCGCTACCGTTTTGATCTCCGTACTCTTCGACCGCAACCTGTCGCGATTTCGCTACCGTTTTGATCTCCGTATCTTCCACCTTCGCAATTTCGCACCTTTTTTTCTTCCCAACTGTCGCGATTTCGTGACCATTTTCTCTTTCGAGCCTTCTCGCCGCAACTGTCGCGATTTCGCGACCATTTTTCTCTGTCGTACACTTGCCAACTTTTCGTCACGAAATCGCTACGCTATCTCCATCCGTACTACTTCGCTGCTTCGGAGCCGCGAAACCGCGACCTGTCGCGATTTCGCGACGTCTTTTCTCTTCATCCCCCCTTTGCTGCTTTCTGTCGCGATTTCGCGACCATTTTGCGCTTCATGCACCTTTGCTGATTTTTGTCGCGATATCGCTACGCTTTCTGCTTCCTGCCCCGTTTGACCGGTTTGACCCACGATTTTGTGACATGTCGCGATATCGCGACACTTTTCTGCTTCGTCTGTTTGATCGGTTTGACCCGCGATTTTGCGACATGTCGCGATATCGCGACACTTTTCTGCTTCGTCTTTCTCTCTCCTCTCTGGGCCGCGAAAATCAAACACGTCGCGATTTCGCTACGCTTTTCGCCCACTTGCTGCCGTTGACTGCGTTGACCGCGATTTTGCGACATGTCGCGATATCGCGACACTTTTCATTTTTTGGCAACGACGGAGCAACTTGTCGCGATTTCGTGACACCTTTTCATTTTCGGCGCGACGAAGCAACATGTCGCGATTTCGTGACACTTTTTTCGGACTGTCGCGATTTCGCGACACTTTCTACACTTGTGCATTTTTGCCCCTTTTCTTGATTTTTAGCATCTGGGTCACTGAGATCTTCTCTGAAAGCATGCAAAAAAGGTGGGTCCCCAATTTTGGGGTGTGTTGTGGATCAGCCACAACACATCTTACCTTCACCTTTTTATTATCTATACACATGTAATACATGAAGATAGATCAATAGAGTTTCTTTAGCCAAGCTATATTTGTTTTATATTATTGGAGTTATTGTGCCTCATTGTAGTTTGTTACCTCATGTTTGAGTTTACCTCTTTGTTAGTTGTGTTGATGCCATTTTTGTGATATTGGGAGATCCCAACATTTTCTACCAAATCCCTAGTCACTAACCTCAATAAAGCCTATCCAATATGTAACCAGTCTCTATAATATATAGTAAACTTATGAATAAATGCTTGGGCTTTATTTGTTTAAAATAATTTAGGGACATGCCCAAACAAGTTTATGGCTTCCACATTAAAGGCTAGAGATTGTCTTTGGTAATTTCTCAATGTACAATCAATATATACAAGCACAACCACCCTAGGGTTAACTGGGGGAGGTGAAGGAGGAGGAGCATTAGAGTTTATCATTGAAGGAGGGATAACAACTTGTACTACAAGGACCCTATTAAAACTTAGTAGTTGAGTGGGTTTATTCATTATATCTTACATTCATTTGGTTATTTCTTTGCTAGTGGCCTACATCTACTTCTCAACATTTCTTTTATCATTGTTTAGTTGATAAGCAAGAAATTTCCTAATGGTAGTCATATATTTAGCTAAATTTTTATCATGAGGTCAAGAAAAGGTGTGGAACCTCGAGGAGGCCTTGCATGAATTTGCACTTTAATACCATATTAAGCAATATTCATGGTAAAGCACAACATTCATCATCACTATCGAATGTATAAGTTTCTAGGGCCCACTAGGACTCTAAGATAGACCAAGAGAGCTCATCATAATCTATATTTGGGTCTCTATCCTCATCAAATTTTGATTCTCCTCCCCTCTTGGTCAAATATTCATTTTGGATTTCATTATTATGATGAAGAGAGAAAGGGTGGACTACTTTTTGTGAGTAATAGATTTATCCTAATCCTCTTCTATTTCTAGGATTTACCTCTTCCTATATCTAGTAGTCATTCCAAATCCCTTAGAGGAAGTGGGAGGGGCCATAAGGGAAAGCAAAAAAACTACTCAAAGGCTACTAGGAGTTTGAAAAAGTTTGTATACTCATAAAAGCAAACTCTCATGGCAAAACAAAATCAAATTTTAAAGGTAGACCCTAAGAGAAAGAGAAAAGGTAATGTGGTACTACTCAATTTATAACAAAAATAAACAACTAACACAAAGTCTACGGTAGCAAACCTATTAAACCTTAGGGGCTAAAAAATGGATGGTGAATGCCTCAAAAGGTAGTTTTACATTGGGTTCAGAATAATGGTTGTGAGAAAATAGGGATATCTTGTACTATTATATGAATTACTATAAGATATACCAAATTAATTAAACCAGACAACAAAGGAATAATCATGCAATAATAAAATAAAAACTATCCTGATCTAAACATTAAGTGAGAGATAACACTCAAGAACTTATTAAACTAAGGTCATCCACAAGAAAATAAGTAAGTTTGGACCCTAAGTAGTAAATCAAATAATTGACACCTTGGGCATCAAGGACCATACAATGCACAAATAAGTGCAATAAAGAACTTAAGAATGTGTGCTTTGAGGAATACATATAAACATGTCCCTTAATCATGAATCTATCCTTATTTTAAAATTTTGGAAAGTTAACATGCAAAATAATAAGAAAATATGGTAGAAAGGTGAAAGGTGATAACTAGGTGAATAAAGGGAACCAAAACCATTGGACAATGTGGCTTTCTATTATCCTACCCAAGGACTAATAAAATTAATCCACCAATGTCCTGTATGTAGGAGGATGAGACTTTCCACCACCTGCAAAGTTAGTCATTAGTGCTCTTTTTACAAATACTATATCTAAGTTGATGTTTATGTTTGTTGATTCTACCAATCATACCTTAACATTTCATTGTTATGTCAAGGGTAAATAAGTATGGAGTGTTGTAAGTAGAGAACCTAGCAATCCCACAAGTAGACAACTATAGATAACCTTGTCAAGTCATGGGTATTCTAATATCCCTTTTTTTTCTCGCTCTCTTCTAGTAAAGGGGTAGGTTTCACTCATTCAATGAATTATTAAATTTCTCTTTGACCCACTAGCTCAAGGAGTAGCATAAGGAAAAAATCTCTACGGGCAAGAGCTCGCAAACCATCGATTTTTCTATGATTTGTCAACTTCGCAAACAACATTAAAAAAAAAGAGGCTACTCAAAAATTAAAAAATCCTCCAAGTTCTAAGGTCAACTATTTATCAAATTTCTACTAATTCAATGATCAAATCCAAGTATTAAGAATAGGATAAAAGTTAAATATTTAGATCTAGTGATCCACTATAAATTTAGTGATTCAACAACTCAAAAAATTACAAGTTTCAAAAATTATAAAATGGTGTGATCCTCTCTCTAAGCACTCTGCATAAAATTGCAAACATAGATCTAGGTTCTACTAGCTTAGACCCAACTCAATAAATAATAGAGATAGAGTTAGAAGAAGAATACTTGTCTTCCATTGAAACATTTTTTGAAGGGACACTAGAACAACCCACTAGTTCTAGAAGGGAGACATAAGTAAATCCATCTAGGAGGATTGACAAAAGGACAATCATCCCATAACATCCCAAATAGACCAAGAAGAAGAAGAGGGATGCTAAAACATTCCAAATACTCTACAATGTAGTGGAAGGTGAGGATCTAAGATTCCCAACCAAGGAGTCTAATAAAGGGGCCTTGAGAAGATATAATATCAATCCTAGTGATTCTTGGAGTTGTGGAGTTAAGAGGGTAATTTTTGGTCCATGAGTATGGGATTTTCTATAGTTGATACACACTTGCATAATTTTCTACAATAAATAGTAGTAATCTATAGTTCCAAAATAGTGGGATGTCTCACCCATAGTAACTTTAATGGTGATCAATGAATTGATGCATATTTTTTATCATTCAAGATTTTTCTCATAGGATATCGAGCTTAAGATTCACACACAATTATACATAAGTATTCAAAAAATAAATAAAAGAGCTTACTATATTTCCATAGATCTCACTTATTATTCCAGTACTGATGGAGATTAAAATTTTATTACATAAGTCTCATATGATTCCTCTACATATAGCCTTTGCAAATACTCTTGACATTTCATCTTCAACAAACTATTCATCTCCTCAAACATCTGGGAGATATGACTCTTCATATTTTTTATAAGAGAAATATATTTTATTGACTCCTAATAATGACAAACCTCTAATGATTACTAAATGACAAACTCTAAATGACTCATATTTACAATACTCTTCACACCATATATTTACAAAGTATTTACAAAGGTCCTTGCAATGTATTTGCAAGATACCAAATAATGTAATAGACTCTAACACCCCCTCGTATTACATTATTTGGTAAGCTTTCAATTTTTTATTCTAGTTTTGGCCTTCCTACTCTGATTATGGGAGTGACTTTGGTTCTTGTGTTCCGTCAAGCTCTAGTTTGGGTACTAATTTTGTTCTTGGATCAATTTTTGAATAAATTCAAACTTTTTTCTAACCACGTCAAGAATGTTTTTGGAAAGCTTCGAATCATAGCTTTTTGGAAGATTCCATTTAGTGCTATCCTTGTTAACATCAATATTTCTTTCATCTTATCCCATTTGTGCATGCTTATCCATCCATAATTCATATTCATATTATTATTTCCTTTGTGCCAACAATATCACTGAGAATGTTTGTTACCTCCATAAATTTTACAACAATGAACGTCCAAACATCTTTCTATCTTGTGCCCATGTCTACCACAATGTCTACATTTGGAGTTAGTGTTACTTGTCGTAATTTTTTTTGTATCAATACTAGTTCCATCTATCTTTGTCATAAATTTGATATCCTTATTTTTGTCACAAATTTCTCTATTTTATAATTACTTTTATCAATCCCTAATCCATTACTACCTATTTGTTTAAGGTCTTCATAGTTTGATCTTATTCTTGGTACAATGTTCTCTTGCCAAAAACTTTTAGAATTTGTGTCATTGCATCCTGTTAAAATTTCTATACCAATATCTTTGTCATTGTTATTAATATCTTTACAATACCCATAATCATCACATACACATTTTGGACATTCTTTATTTTCATGAACAATGATCAAGTCCCTTGTGTCACATGTTATGTTTATTCCATAAATAAGGTCTCTTGTATCGCAACATAAATTTGTTGTCATTGATCTCAAATCATAATTTTCATGAGTCTTTATGGGCTCCAAATCATTTGTATTGCAACAATTATCTACCATTATGTGCTTTAAATCACATGTATTACAAGTGTTCTATTGATGAAGATCACTAGTGTCACAACATGCATCTATCATTATGGGTCTTGTATTTTTCTTCATGGGTTTATCCTTCAAATTTTTAATTATTTCTTCTTGCCAAGATTATTGTATTTAAGGACTTCAAGAGTGAGTAATGTCATATACATTATATCTCCTATGTAAATAGATAATATAATAGCATCTTTAGAGTCTTCATTTACTTCGGTAAGTTTTGAACTTAGATGGTTATCAAATGTTGACAAAATTTCATCTCCAGCTTCTTTGAAAATTGATTGTAAGTCTTTTAATTTTATTGATATATTTTTTTCAGCAGTCTTTATCACGTGTCGTATGCAGGATTTTAGGGATTTCAACACTTTTTTACTATCTTTTAGTGATGCATAATGAATATTTATCTCTTTTTGTTTACTTTATTTCTTTAATTGTCATGTTGTATTTCTAGCAAATTTCTCACTAGCAATATCTATGATCAACCTTTCTAATTTTCTTTCTTCCAAACAAGTAGAAAAATTTTTGTCTCCCTGATTTTAATTTTTTAATAATATCCTCTCCTTCTTTAAAAAATATTTTATGATGAGGAAAACACTTCTGATGTTGTTGAGTTAGAAGTTTCAAAGCCTTAGGGGAATTGATCACTGCAAAAGATCTATTAGCTTGGGGTTAGTTTTCAAGGAAACTAAACTAAATTGAGATTCATGAGCTGATTAAAAAAGACTACAATTTGAATGAAGACTAGGCAGAAGCTTCTAAAGTTCTTAGGAAAGGCAGAATTGGAGATCTAATCTAAAGCTAATAGAGAATTGATTAAAGCTCCTAAAGATTCTAAAGAAACCATATGGATTGAATTTAAGAAATACTAAATCCCCATGGGATAGAGTTAAATCAAAATTGTTGTATCTAAGTATGCAGTATGCTCCTTTTTAGTCCAAATTTTGTAATATGTAGGTGTTGGAAGTGATTTTTCTATTCTACAATTGTAAAAGGTTTGGGGACCTTTCAAAACCTCTTCATTTACCATAATATATATATATATATATATATATATATATATATATATATATATATTATGATATTTCCAAATTCACTTTAGAGATAATAAATTCCATACCTTATAGAATAACCTTCAAATAATTTATCCTTATAGAATAACCTATTTCTTCAACATGTCTTTTCCTCAAATCAAATAAACCTTTTTGTAATTTCCCCTTCTTCAAAAAGGATAAATCAACAATTCTTTTCCTAAATATTTTGACACTTTCAATATATATATATATATATATAATTAATTTCTTTTGTAGTAGAAATCATTTTTCCTCCCAAATATAATTTCTTCTTCTTTAATCAACAATTCTCTTCTCTTCAAATTCTTTGTAAATTTCTTTTTCAAATATTCTCTTCAATAAAAAATATATTTTTCAAATTTGTTTTTCAATATAATTAATTTCTCCCAATCTCTTTAATTAATCTCCTTTTCAAATATCTTACTTTCAACTTATTTTCAAAAAAAATAATGTCACTTTCAACTTGTTTTTCAATATAATTAATTTCTCCCAATCTCTTTAATTAATCTCCTTTTCAAATATCTTACTTTCAACTTATTTTCAAAAAAAATAATGTCACTTTAATTGTTTGATATAAATCCCTTCCTTCACCTTACAAATATGCCTCTTTAATAAATTAAATATCATGTGCTCCTTTGAATTTAACCATACATTATATTTTAAAAATATTCTAAGGTGATTAAAGTTTATACCTTAGGTAGCACTTTCCCTCCAATTCTATAGACTTTGGAACCAATTCTTTCTATGCATCTCGGGTTTAATTATTCTTAGATTAGTTCATAATAATCGTCATCTTTCTTGCTTGCAATCAGAATTGTCGTTACACCTTCCACTTTGGAATTATTATTACTCCTCATTTGCATTAATCTCTCCTCAATCTTATCTACATGTAATATTATGTTCTCTTAGGCCTGTGTAACTTTGACTCACCTACTCCATTCCCCATCTAAGCTTTCCTCTCTGGACTACACACATACAACACTCAACTCTTATGCTTCACCTCTCACCTGAGCTTTCCTCTTTGGCCTACATACATATGGCACTCAACTTGCCTACTTCACCTCTCTCCTGAGCTTTGGCTCTTACACGTTCTTTTGTATGTTTGTTTCTCCTCTTCAAATATCTCCTTCCACGTTAATTTCCTTTAATACCTCTTTCATAGTCTCCTTGCATGTTTGTTCCTCAAATGTCTCTTCTCCTTGGATGTATGTTCCTTGTACATAGCTTCTTCTTAGACGTATGTCGTCCTCAAGCTTGCACTTAATGGTGTTTTACACAAACACTACTCTCTCTCCCTCTCTCTCTCACACACAAGATTATTAAAATTACTTCTCTCAAATATTGCTCTCCCTCACGAGATGCTTAACATGGCTCTGATACCACTGTTAGAATTAAACTTATTTTCTTGTAGGATATCAAACTTAAGATTCATACAAAATTATACACAAGTATTCAAACAACAAAAGAAAAGAGCTTATTATATTCTCATAGATCTCACTCAGTATTCTAGTATTAATGAAGTATTGAAATTTCATTACTTAAGTCTATTATGATTCCTCTACATATGGTCTTTGCAAATACTCTTGATATTTCATATTCAACAAACTATTTCTCAAACATTCGGGAGATATGACTCTTCATATTTCTCATAAGAGAATTATATTTTATTGACTCCTAATAATGATAAACCTCTAATAATTACTAAATGATAAACTCTATATGACTCATATTTACAACTCTTTTCACACACATTTTTACAAAGTGTTTACAAAATATTTATGGAGGTCCTTATGATGTATTTGCAAGATACCAAATAATGTAATAAACTCTAACAATATTAATGATTCTACTAGTGGGTGGATACCATACGTTTCCAAGACATAGGCTATATTATTTAAATGATAGATCAAGAAAGATTGGGATGACTTTCTCACCATACAAATGAAGAAAAGGGAAGAGTCTAAAGAATTTTAGCCACCCTTAAAGGTTGGCATGTTAGGGAAAGAAGCACAAAGGGTCTTGTCCATAATTATTTTCACGAGAGGTAGCAAATATAATAAAATCACAAGGAAGGAGCACTTGGGCATACTCCATGTGATTAGGGATATGGCTAGGAACCCTCAACTATTGGACTACGCAACATATATCTCCAAGGAGATTAATAAATTGCTATAATATTTTGAAAATACCAATATTTTTACCTTCTCATACTTGGTTTAATTGATCATACATGAAAAAAATTGGTTTCTAGGCATGGAATTAAATAAGAATGAATAATATGGTTGGCCACTTAATGTGCCCATTTTTTAAGCAACATATATCCTCTATGTAGCCTCAAAGAGGTACAATTACAATTTTAACATAGATGTATATATTTGAATCATGTAAAAATTAAGAGATGGACTTCCTAGGTTGCCACTAGAATGCAAGGCCTTAGTGTAACCTAAAGAATATTAGAAAGGAGATTATAACCTTGGCTTCTACTGGTACATGATAAATTACATGACTTTTCTACGTAAGTATCTAGACTACCTTCCTTCATCCCTGGCTATATTTTTTTTCCTTAGAGGTAGTGTAGAAACTAAACTAGTTGATAGGCATTTTAGAAAAGGCCAGAAGAAGGCTATCCTATTTGATCACAAGAGGACTTATTAAACAATGATCTCCTTGACAAAGGTTATGATAAAGGAATTTAGAAAAGACTCTGAAGTTGATGATTGGGGCTAATCATAGATAGATGTGCCTATTATCTTGAAGCAAGATTTATGTAAACATTTTTGGGAAGAAATTATCAATCATATATATGCTTAATAATCAACTACACATCCAAGCCAAGAAAAATTGGAGCAAGGAGGAGGTCTTACAGAAAGTAAATATAGAAGACACTTGGGATAGTAATCTTAGGGCACTATAGGAGCCACCCATTCCTTGGTTCTACTTTTATGAGAAATTTTAGAAAAAAAAGGAAAGAAGATTTAGGAAAGTTTTGATCCAAATACATACATCAACCACCAAATTATTTCCTCACTCACCGGGGAGAAGTATAAATGGATCTAATAAATGTAGCAACCCATGATCGAATGAGGTATGATACCAAAGTTGAAACTTTAAAAATGAAGCCCAAATTGAAAGAGATAGTTTGATGAGTTTTTCTATAATATGGGATAAACAACACCCATATGAGGTTGAAACAAGGCATAACAACACCCATAGGAGGAGGACCATTAAAGAAAATGCATGTTATATCATGTTATGAAAAGAAGACAATAAATAAAAACCAAACAACTAAATGTCTTCGTAGAACCAATAAGCTAGAGATGGCTAGGAGTTAGTACAAGTGGAGTAAATGGTCACCCATGATGACATATAAGAAGTTGCAATAGGTCTTCCTTGTGAAGAAGTGACACATATAGGATATTTCACTTTCGAGGCTCTTCAAGATTTTGCTAACATTTTCTCTACCACCTCCTTTATTGCTCCATCTTCTTCTTGGGTCACTATCTACCCCCTTAGCACTAAAATTCCTTCTCATTTTCCCACTTCTATTGCTTCCTCTCCCTTTGTTGCACCTCCACTTCTACCCTATATAGGTGCAACCATCACACTAGAACAAAGGAGGTTCATGTACAATATTACCTCAAGCATGAGTTCATGAAACTCATGAAATCCTATGATAAAAAATATAAGAAATAAGAGAAGAATTTCAAGCATTTATGGTAGTCTCTCCCGTCATAACCATTCCATCCATACTCACCTTTTAGTACACATCCATAACACTTTCTCTTCCTTCACTTCATATCTCCACTATGGCCTCCTACATCTTGTTCACCCGCACTACCCAAATCACTACCCAAAATTATGCCACCTTTTGGAAGCTAAAGGGAATTGAAATAATTGATCTTCCTCCCAAGTTATCAAAAAAGTAACACAACCACCATATACTCTAAGGCTTAAGTCTAAGCAAGAAATAATTACGACTAAAGTTGCAAGTTTAAAAATAGATATATAGCCTCAAAAGATGGAAGTCCAACCTGACACCTAACTCCTGATGCCTTCTAACACATGAAATTGAAAGTGTTGAAACTTGAGTTGCCTATCACAAACCCTAACCTACCAAATGCTTTAAATACTCATATCACTTATGTCAGTAGGCATGGATGTGGTGGATAAGTGCCTACTAAAATCTCAACAAGTAATTGATAAGATATTAGTAATATATTTTCTATCCTAAGAGGGATTTCCTACTCTTAGAACCCAAGTGGTTGAAAGGGGAAGAAAAATATTATTTCCTAATGTACATCCATCATACTCAAGTCATACATCTATAGCACATTCTGACTATGTCACCCAATTATCTTCCTTGGATCTAAAATGAGAATGACATATAGGGTTGGTGTAGTTCTCTGAATAAGTCAACCTGCCCATGTCATTAAACTACTTAAGGTTGGCTGGAAAAATTAGACCTATAAGAAGCATAATAAGGAGTTAGCTATGATATTGGAATAATAAAAATGAAAACCTATAAAAATAAGGAGAGCATAGCCAAGTTGTAGAAAGAGTTGGTGGCCCTAAGGAAAGAGTGTTATAATCTAAAGCAACAAGCAAAGTGAGATAAATAAGGTTAGTAGTAGTTAAATCAAGTTAAGGCTAGTTTGATAAAGGAATTAGAGCTACATAATTAAAATATGGTCAAAGCACTCAAATATACACAACTCAAACAAATAGAAAAGGTCCCGAGAACAAATATTATATCCATGAAGACAAAAGTCTTAGCCATAAATATCATAAAGGCCCTATGGGACCACATCCTAGATGATATAAAATATACAAAGATATATATTAGGACCTCAAAGACTATGAAGAACTACTGACAAAAGATTAATCTACCATTGATTGTATACAATTGAAGATAGCCTAAAAAATAAATCATATGCAAATCATGAGGTGAAGTAGAAAAGCAACCAATTGGAATATTTAATAGCTAGGTCAACCTACCAAGTAGGTAGTGCAAGTGTGGTTAATGAACATGCCACTTAAGCAATAGATCTTGGAAACATGCAAATCCTCCCATGAGATTCTGAAGAACATTGTAGGGAAGCTAAAACATTACATTGCTAAACTAGTCTAGGTAGGACTCCTAAACCTTCTCTTAGATCAAGATGATATAATGCCTAAAGATTGATATGCTAGCTTAATTAAAGAGTAGAATAAGGTAATCACTTAAGCAAACAAAGCTTCCTTAGTTGATGCAATAACCAACACCCCAAATATTATTTCACACTTGGAAATATTGCTTGAAGGGATAAAGGTAACTCTCAAGATACAGGAGGAATTACATAAGAAGAGTTTGACAACCTAATTGCAATCATGGCCTAGTTGAAAAATGTAAATATACCTTCTAAAAAGGAATGGAATGCCTTAGTGAATTTTCCATGGAAATAAGGAATTCAAATGCTTCCACCTTAAATTTTTGTAATTTTGATCCATTTTATTGACTCTATAGCCCAATAGATGAAGGTTATTCTGGGGTTCATTGCAAATAAGGTTTGACATCTCTATAAGTTGCTATAAATGTAGTACAAGGTAATACCTTTGATGAAAATCTCTTGAATCAACAATTGAACAAAAGGCATCAAGTGAGAGAGATGGAAAAATTCAACAAGAAAAGGTAGAAGTCAAAGTTTTATAGGCATTAGGAACCCACTCTATCAATTTTATAATAATTAAGCAGTGAACTAAGTGAAAGAACATAAAAACTAGCTAAGTTTAGGAAGATGCAATTTGTTGTCCGACAATCAATTGACAATATATAATCTATTACCAATATATGACCCATCAACTAACCAATGACTCATCAAATTATGAGTGAGTCACTAAGGAATAACGACCTAAAAATGATATTTTATCTTTTACTATTTACTTGTGGGAAAATAAGGATTACTCCCTTCCTATAAATAGGAGCCATGGGCTTACTATAAGGTCATTTTAAGAAAGACTAGAGCTACACTTTGTGATTGTAATTCTCCTTTTGATATGAATTAAGAACTATGCATATCTTTTATATCTCGATTGTGTCTCATATTTAACCTCTTGATACATGGATGATGGTGTTTATGGTGTTGTCTCCTCATGCACATGTTAGTCCTATTTTCCCACTAATGTGTATAATGAAATAATGAAGCTCACATTGTTGTTATTTGGTCATTCCTTCATTGTTCAATTTATCACACACTAGCCTCACTAAAGTTTTGGCTATATTTAATTTGCAATATTTACTTTCATCCCTTGTACCCTTACCTTCTTAGATTTTACTTTTTACATTTAGTTTAGGTTAGATTAGAATAGGTTAATGGAGAGTTAGCCTAAATATAAAGGTTAAAAAGGATTTGTCCTTTCCTTCCAATTCTTGAAAAGCAACCTTGTAGGCTTATACCATTTCTACATATCAACATGTTCCCATGGCATTTTATTCCAACTGAGGAAACAAACATTTGAGTTGGTCAAGTGTGTTACCATTTACCTTGTGCTATAATTTTTACATCCCTTGATAAGTATACCTACTGGTGATATCAGTCATTTGGTCTATTGAAATATCTACAAATTGAGTGAGATTCAAATTTGTAGTATGTTGTACTATTGTAGGCTTTAATAGAGGAGAATGGCATGGATTGTTAAGTTCCACATTAAAAGCTAAATGTATCCCTTAATATGAAGGTAAATCAATAATTAAAGCTTCATTCTCACATGTCGTACACTATATGGTGTATGAACCATAAAATGAAGGTTTAATTTTTCAATGAGGGCAAACAAAAGTGTTCCTTCTTCAAGTGGAACCAAAAATGATCTCCAACTTGGAAAATACGAGGAGTATGTTGTTGGTAACATTGTCCCTTATAATTTTTGCTATTGATGCTCAAGTATTCAGCCTCTAGTAGACCACCTGCTAAATGTATCCCTTAATATGAAGGTAAATCAATAATTAAAGCTTCATTCTCACATGTCGTACACTATATGGTGTATGAACCATAAAATGAAGGTTTAATTTTTCAATGAGGGCAAACAAAAGTGTTCCTTCTTCAAGTGGAACCAAAACTGATCTCCAACTTGGAAAATACGAGGAGTATGTTGTTGGTAACATTTTCCCTTATAATTTTTGCTATTGATGCTCAAGTATTCAGCCTCTAGTAGACCACCTGCTAAATGTATCCCTTAATATGAAGGTAAATCAATAATTAAAGCTTCATTCTCACATGTCGTACACTATATGGTGTATGAACCATAAAATGAAGGTTTAATTTTTCAATGAGGGCAAATAAAAGTGTTCCTTCTTCAAGTGGAACCAAAACCGATCTCCAACTTGGAAAATACGAGGAGTATGTTGTTGGTAACATTATACCTTATAATTTTTGCTATTGATGCTCAAGTATTCATTGAACCTATTCATGAATACAATATATCATAAAAAATATTCATCCTTGTTATTTTTCTCATCTTATATCGATATCATTTCACCACCAAGAAAGTGTAAAGCAATGTTGACTAGTGCATTGGGATGGGATCTAAACATACCTAGAATATGTTGTGACTAGTAGAACTGTGTTGAGACTTGTACACATATTGGATGTTAGGAGGACTTTCATCCCATGTGTGATTATGGTTATTGTTGAACATCCTAAGCAAGTGCACTAACATCAATATGTTTATCAGTTTAAGGATGGAAAATCATGGAGTGCATTAGTTGATCCTAGAATGATGTCAAAAGTTACTAATTAAGTAGGGATTATAATCTAACACAATGGAATCTAGGATACCACATGCATATTATACATGATAAAAGTATAAATGAGAAACCTAAAGCATATTGGTGCTCTTACCATAATTTACATCTTTGAATACATATCAACAACAACAAAAATACATGGTTTTGATTTTAATGGAAGGAAGATGAAAAATATAATACACGATGATAGATTCTCAAGTCCGAGAAGGAACTAACAATGGCATGCAGAGCCTTAATATCATATTTGCTGGCTTGATAATGTTGCATGGCACTTAAGTTTTGATGTGAAGTTCCACTTCTTGGTATAGACGAGGCTAATGGAAATGCTACCATAACATTGCAAGCATTTTATTGATATCAAAATGTTTAACTATCTTTGAGTAATGCACTTATCAGATCAAGTGCTAGTGTGATATGCTAGAATTTATGCAGAGTTTACCCCAACTATAGAATAACTCATTAATAAGGTAAGGTTTTGGCACTAAGTTTTTTTGAATCAATTAGTTATGTATGGAGGATAATTTGATGTCACTAGTGAGTCACTAAAGTTTTGGGATCTAGTTTCCATGATTATTAATAGTGCATGAATTGGAGGGCGACTCAAACATTCAATTGCTTCATTATCTTTACCCTTGTGATTCTTGATCACAAAGTGAAGCTACTATAAGTATGTTATCCATTTCATATGTCATACATTCTCTAGCTTGCTTTGAGTAAGCATTACAAAGGCCTATGATTAGAATGAAGGATAGTTTGTCAACCCATGATTTAATAGCATCATTGTAGAACAACTTGAATAATGACATACTTCTTTTTCATAGATGGAGTAGTGTTGAAATATATCATTAAATATTTTATAATGGTAAGTCATAGGGTGCCCATTATTGATCAAGATGGAACTAGGGGAATAATATGGTGTATCATTATCAATCTCAAAAGGTTGAGTGATGCTTGGAATGGATATCATTGGCACTAAGCACAAAATTTGTTTAAGTTTATTAAATACTTGTTATTATAGAGTCCATTAGAAGACTTTTATCATAGATGATCTAGTTAAGTGACCATGATACGTGAGAGAATTCAATAATGAAGTGACGATGGGATTTGGAAAGGGCCTAAAAACATAAGGTACATTAGATTCTTTGGAACAATTCATTCTTGGGTGACATTAATATTATCTAGATCTACATGTGTGCCATCATGGTCAATTACATAGCTGAGATAAGATATCTACATGGCACTAAAGGTATACTTAACAAGATTTGCTTAAAAATTATGCTAGTGTAGAGTGTCTACAACTTGGACCACATGTTACAAATATTCCTCTCATGTCTTGTCAAATATGATAATATCATCCAAGTAGACAATAATAAAGGATTGAATGAATGGTCATAGAACATCTTTCACTATATGCATGAATGTGGTAGGTGCATTGGTCAATCTAAAAAACATAATCAATGGTTGGTATAATCATTCTTTGGTATTGAAATTTATCTTCTAAATATATGAAAGGTTAAAAGATACATAATAAAATCCTAAGTCAAGATTGATATTTGCATCGAGTCCCGTAGAGCTAGTTCAAAAGATCATTAATATAGGGTAATATATAAATGTTCTTCATCAATATCTTATTTAGAAATCTATAGTCTATACACAAGTTTCATGTACCATATTTTTTTACTAGTATAATGATGCGACTATTGCAAGAAGAAGATCATGGTCTAACCTTATTTTAACTGACCAAGACTTGGATCTAACATTGAATTTTATTGTTATCTTATATCGATGAATGATACAACACTATTGGGGAGATGTGATCCAAGAATCAAGTCGATTTGATGCTTGCTAGAACAATGAAGTGAAACTCCTTATGAATCCTCAAAAACATCTAAGTATGAGCAAAGCATGTGTTGACTTGAGATTTTTTTGGATTGATTGTTTTTTCATTATAAGGAAAATTTTTATGGTGCCATGCATCTCTAGTTGGACCATGAGCAAGACAAATCTGTAGGCATGAAAAATTACTGTTAAATTGATTTGTATAAGAAGTTAACTTTTTTTGATAGACACTCTAGTATGTGTTAGATCATCCCCTTGAAGTTCATTAACCATTGTTATGGAAAATATTATTTGTTGCCTAGAAGTTAAAAAGGTAATGCCTTTAAGAGAGGATGTTATAGATGTCTAGTGACACTACATCATAAGTGATAGTGTTGCACACTGATATTATGTTGTACTGAAAAGGTTTTTTTTCATAATACTTTTCTTAGATGGAGTTAAAAGGGTAAGGTTATTGGTGTTCCAATTTTTGAAAGCTAAGTTGCTTGACAATATCCTATGTGATGATGTTCTTCTGACTTCTAATATCAATAATTATGTGAAGGATTTTTTATATACCCAACAACGAGTGCAAGAAAATACTCCCTTTATTTAGAAACATTAAAGGTTAAGGTTTTAATAGTCCTCTAAGTATTGGTTCGTAAGCATGTAGTGTATACCTCCTTTTTACTTTTTGGTATTGATGCACAATGATTGACTTATGGTTTTACTAACAAAGACTTATATTGAGTTTTATAACCAGTGCAATTATGAGTGTCTTATAATGATTGCACCACTTAGTTCCCACCTTATACTTATCTTTGTCATATGCTATAGGTAGGCTTTTAGGTTTATGTGGTGTTTCAAGCCCCTTAGGTTATGTCACCATAGGTGCTATGATATACATGGTTTTGGCTATGGCACTAGAATTTTCTTGTGCATTGAGGACATAATATATTTCCATTTTTCTCTAGACTTGTATTTCAATTTGTTTATAAACAAAATATTTATACTTGTGAGTTGATAGAAAAAAATCCATCTTTGAGTAGGTGTAGTAGTGGAGATCATTGAATTTTTCTAAAATTTGGTGCTTCTTGTCACTATTAATGGGGAGGAAAAATTGAGCTCATCAATGTATTTCTAGATAGATTGGTCTTGGTGCTAGTGTAACTATTAAAAATACATGTGCTCATCCTTATAATGATGCAGTGGGTAGAAGAAAGCATGAACTAGTTTGAAAATAATTGTCTAGGTGTTGATAATCTCCATGGTCTATAAGCATATTGCTAGTGGATTCATAATAACAATAATTTAATATAGACATCTTAAATACTACAAAGCAATTTTATCAATTTATAAGAAATTGTTTGTAGAAAAATATGCTCCTAACTATTGAAGCCAAATTTTCAATTCTTCAATATTGATTTATCCTAAGAAGAAATGGATATCAATGTTGGTCTTCACATTTAGTGTGTTATGGATTTGGAAGGGTGTCATATTGGTACTATTGGATGGTGGTTCCATTTTTATTACAAGATCCTAAAACTATTTGAATAGAGTGTTCCTTTTTTCCTTTGAGATATCTCATATGAGTTTCTTAACATCCTAGGGTTTGGTATTTGTTGAAGATAACTTCTCCATCTCAAATAATTTTTAAATGTGGTATTCTTCAAGGTACTTGGACATAAAACTTGGTGTGAAACCTTTCTTTTGATACCATAAGCATCTATGAGTGGAACTCTAGTTATGGAATGTATTGGAGGATTTACTCTTGGTAAGAGCCAATATAAACAAATTTATACAATGTGTAAAATATTTATAAAAAGAAGTTAAATATTTGCTCTAATATAAGTTGATCCACATCAAAGTCTAATATGGTGGCACAAAGAACATTCCTAAACCATATTATGGTGTCAAGTGAGCTATGAGCCAAACTTATACAATAAAATAGGGAACAAAAAATATCTTATCTCTAAGAAAAGTGGGAACTTTATTTATAGATAACATAAATATAAATATATCGTAGAATATAAGGCTCATGTAGAAGTGTTATCAATGATATAAATGCTTAATTTCATAAGGTATGACATGTTGGACCAACAAGGTGTTGGACAAGTTATATTGATCAAAATTGTGTATATATACAATGAAGGTGTAGGTGGTTGGTTTGAATAATGAACTATCCACCTATTTGGGTACAACTCCCAAATACCTAACCCTAACTTTATCAAATGATGTAATTAATTTTTAGCATCCCCCCATATTACATCATACTTATTAGGGGCAAGAATCAACAACTTACATAGTTTAAAAAGATCATGGACTAGGACACACACATTAGTCCATGATTTATATCATCGTAAATAGGGACAAACTCAACTGCTCACATGAGTGAGACTATCCACATTGGACTAAATTAAGGATACAAACAAACACAACTATTTAATATTTTACATCATAAGTGGATAGAGACACACATGTTATCCATCTACATAGTTGCAAACAAGGACACACTCATTTGTCTACAAACCTTTATGATGAGAGACACACTCAACCAATGATAGGTACAATACTTCACTTGTAAATAGGGACACACATACATACAAAACCATTCATAAGATCATATGCAAATATGGACACACTCTACTATTCAAAAAATATAGGGTCTCCATTTATTTTGAATGAAGCATTATCTCCAATAAACAATGTAGTCGAATTTGATCTTCAAAATGGATAACAACTGGGTGAACCATATTCTTTCCCCTCAAGTTGAACAATTTTATTACCCTAAGGTCTTCAAAATTCCTTAGCATTTGTCTTCATTAGAATGGTTGCATTGGGATTGAAAAATACTTCGTGACGAGTATAAATATGCCTATACTCAACAATAAGATGGTAGGCAAAAATAATTAGTTTTTTCCAAATGAGGCTTCATGAAATGTGATTGTCATCTTATCCAAGACTTACGTCTTGAATTTTGATATTTGCTAGTGACATTAAGTCCATAGGTTTAGATCATTAGTTCGTATTTCCTCAATACTAGTTTAAACTATTTACATGTAAAAATACTTGAATAAAAAGGTTTGTTCCTCTTCCGAACAAAAAAAATCATTATTATATTATCATATACATTTACACTTTAAACCAATTCGTAACTATAAACAAATTCTTTATTAAATTATTTATTTATTGTAAAACTCTTCCTTTTCACATGTATCTTCTTATCTCCGTAATTGAAACGTTAACACTATCATTTTCCAATATACTTCATTGTATATTTATAACCATTTTTTTCAATTAAAAATATTTAAACTTAAAAAAAAACTCAATAAAAAAAATAATGTGATCTCCTTCTTAGTAAATCACATGTTCTTTGCACTTATATAGACTAATGGTAGAGACTTTAGAACTCTGAATAAAGGCTTAAGATTCAAATCATGTGCAACTAGTTATTTGTATTCATATAACCTAAAAGTAGAAACTTTAAATTTTGAATAAGTATAACGTTCAAATCCTATGTAACTAGAATTGTACATCAAACTTCGAACACTAAAATATAGTTAAATAACTATATATATTATTGCTTTCACTTGCCATATGTTTCCAAATTCAACCTTTTCCTTGGCCTTCACCCCCAAATTCAAAGCATTGATTCCTTTCTCACGCAAGGCAGCCTCTTGACTTTATAAGAGAATCTAAATTGCAATATTTAAGTTGGTAAACTTAACAACAATAAACATTTTTAATTTAAATAATAGGTAAGAATAATTGTGAGTATAACAGTTTAGGTAAGGTTTAAATTGCTACGTATGTATGGCTGTGTGTTAAATTTTCTATTAATAAGCTCAGTTCTCTTATGAAAAATCATGGTAAAATAAGAATTATGCTAAGCGTATGCCATGCAGGTTTCTCACACTAACCAAATAAAAATGTATAATATTTATAAATGATATAGTTTTGACTACTTGTCTCCTAAACTTAATTTAAATCACAATAAAATATATGTGAATACACTTCTATTAAAAAAATATTATAACTCCAAAAAAAATATTATAACTTAATGTTGCATAATTAAAACTCAAACTTCACCTAACCTTGGTGGGATGCATGTATCATAACAACTTGTCTACTATATGATGCTTGTATTTTAGCTGCCGAGGCTAAAAACATTGCACTTGGCATATACTTTACCGTTTTAGATGGCACCGTCCATTTTTTCAGGGGGAACACAAGTAAAAGACAACTTTCAACAATGATTAAGAAAGACATTTCTTTATATTTAAAATCACGCAATAATTGAGGATCATTTATACGAGAACAAACTTTTTCCATGTATAAGGCATTTTGTCTTTTACCATATTTCCCATAGATATACATGTGCCTAATTTTTTAAAAGTTAAATTAAGACTTTAAAATGTTTTTTTAGATACTTTAAACCTTCTATTATTTATTAAAAGTTTTAAACTAATTTTTGTATTACATAAAATTCTAAACTCTATCTTAAGCCTATTGTTTAATTAATCACATGATTCGGTATACATTGACTAAACTATTAGATTCTTCAAAATTAAATAGTGTAACACTATTGATTAAAAAAATATTAATATAATATAAAAATAATATGGCTCAAGTTTATAAAGTTTGGAGCAAGCGATTGGAGTGAAAAGGTGAAGGTCCTTAATATTTATCTTGATTTTTATGAAAGAGATCAAGTTTCAAATCTTATCAAACCATATATGCATAATTGCCAAATTAATTTAATACCATTATGTTGTCATGATGTGTAATACAAATAGACCTCTTTTTAATTTTATATAATCAATAAAAAAATAACATGCCTCTCCATGAATTGCCTTTATCACAAAGTTTCAATTGAAATTGAAAGACATAAGGGCTACAACCACTAACCCACCATTACTTTACATAGTAAAAGTAATTTCTTTTTGGTATGTCCAATATGTCTTTGGAAGGCAATTGATATTGACATTAATCATTTTCCTTTTAATACCTCTTTTATCAATGTTCCTTGCATGCTTATAAAGAAATATTTATAAATTATCAATATTCTTTACATGCCTATAAATAAATATTTATAAAAGTATAAGGAATAAGGTCTACAAAGTTAGCATTATTTTTTTATTGAGGTTAGTGTGAGAAACCCTAGACCGATGCTTAGGGATGGTTATCCCCATCCCAACCATGACCTTTAATAAGGGTGAGAGCTGAGCTTATCAATAGGAACCAAATACACAACCATACACACCTACTCCCTCACACACTCGCCCACGGTTTGAACCTTGGACTTCCGACCTCCTGAAGAACAAAGTTAACATAAAATTAACTCTAATAAAACTAGTATAATCATTCTCAAAAATCACATCACTTGCTTAAAGCATTATATTCAAATAGAAGATAGATGCAATATTCCTTTTAAGAACATCAAGTTGTTTTTTGGTTTCAAAATTTCCTTTGGGCCAATTATGGATATGCTCTCATTAGCTTCTTATGGAGTTAGAGCACTTCATCTTAAGCTATTAATGCATCTATAAAATTTGCAACAATGAATAAAATCAAAGGAACACTTGTATGTATTATAAAATCTATATCAAACTTTATTGCCTCTTTAGATAAAATCAAGGTTCTTTAGAAGATCTAATTCATTGTGAGATTAAAAACCAATAACATTGATCATACGAAAGATAAACCATAAAATCGAGTTTAAACATTTTATTTTTATTCTTAATAATTTATCTTTCTTTTCTTTTATAAAGTTTAATATAAAATATAAATTATGTTATTTTTATTTTTAATAATTTACCTTTCTTTTATATTATAAAATTGATATAAAATGTGTATTTTTTATAATTTCATCAAATTAATTTAATTATTATTAGATAATAGTATAAATTTTAAATTTCACCAACCAATTATTTAATATAAGTGAAAATTATAAATAATTATAAATTTTTAATATTTTATTCTATTAAATAAATTATAAATATTTATATCATATATTTTATGATTAAATTTTAATAAAATATAATTTCCAAACTAAGAGAGATGGGAACTCCTCGTAAAAATCCATGCTTATGTCTCAGGAATGGTGCAGCTTATGTCTCAGGAATGGTGCAACTGTACGAGTGACTCTTCTTCTTCTTCGGGAGGTACAAGGTTCAAACTGTGTCGTGTGTCTTCTTCGGGAGGTACAAAGTTCAAACTGTGTCATGTGTCTTCTTCAGGAGGTACAAGGTTCAAACTGTGTCGCGTGTCTTCTTCGGGAGGTACAAGGTTCAAATTATGTTGTGTGTGCGTGGGTGTATGTTAATCCTTTATCGATAAGTTTAGCTCTTGATTTTATAAGAGGTCATGACTGGGATGAGAATGCTTAGTCCTAAGTGTTGGTCGTAAGAATTTCTCACACTAATCAATTAAAAAAAAGGAAAATTCCCATGAGTGAGATGAAAATGCTTAGCTCTAAGTGTTGGTCGTAGAATTTTTTTCACACTAATCAATTAAAAAGAAAAATTCCCATGGCTGGGATGAAAATAATTAACCCTAACACTAACCAAATTAAAAATTTCTTACACTAACCAAATTAAAAAGAATAATTAATCTTCATAGTTAAAAATAGCTATGAACATTTTAATAGATTTATATTCAATTAAAATTTAAAATTCAATGATTTAAGATATTTCACTCTTTTTCAATATTAAATTTTAGAGGTATTTTTTACCAATTTTTTAAATATTATATTAAATATTAGATTGTATGATAAGTTTCTAATTGTGATGAAAATGATTAACCTTAAGTATTCGTGGTTTACACTAACCAAATTACCAAATTAAAAAAAAAAAAAATTTTGATATTAAATTTTCATCATGGTTAAAAACAACTATAAACATTTTAATAAATTTATATTCAATTAAAATTTAGAATCTAATGATTTAAGATATTTCACACTTTTTCAATATTAAATTTTAAAAATATTTTTTTTATTAAGTTTTTATTTTTTATTTTTTTTATACATAAGGGAATTTACAACCGCTCTTCCTTTTTGAACAACTGGTTACAAGGTCAAATCACATTGCCTCCGGTCGTAGTCAAATCATGGAGCAACCACTATAACCCCTACCTTGCCTTGGGTAAACACGACACAGAGTGAGGGAGACCCCCGATGGCTCGGAGTTGGTACCGCAGTCATCAAGCTGGCGCACACTCAGAGGATTCTATTTAGACTACTACCTTTGCCCTGAAGCGGGAATGTTCGCGAGGTTTGAATATAGGTCTCCTCGTGGTAAGTGCCCAACATCTTACAATCCACCTATCCCTCGTGAACTTAAATATTAGATGGTATAATAAAATTCTTTTTATTAAATATTAATATAACTCAACTAATTTTAAGGAATAACATTTTAAGATTTTAGAAGTTCAAAGTTTATATCTAACAAAAGCATAGTTGTATACCACATTTAAATATGCACTAAATAATATTTTTTTATGAGGTTGATCTTGCACTATATAATATTTTTTTTATGAGGTTGATATTTAAAAAAAAAACCTACTTTGTTTTCATAAAATAAATATTTGAATAACCATACACATTACTATTTTAAATTAAAAATAAAAGTATTAATGAGTATATATTTGTATAGCTATGAACGTATCTTCTTCTCTTATAATAATAGATATTAATTTTTTATTTTTAATGTGGACATTTCCAGTTAATTAATTTGAAATGAAATGAAAGATTTTAATTATGTCTATGGGACCTCAAATATGGAAGTACAATTACTCAAATCATATCATATGATCTTTAATATCTTTGAGAAGGTTGTTTCTTCTCCTGCTTATTTGTGTTAGCAATTCTCCAACTTTTTTTATTTTACTGTCTTCAAATAAATCTGTAATAAACTCGTTCCCAAGTGTTTCTTTGTATTTGTTACGGATATTTGAAAAACTTGGGCATTTATAGATGAAGTGTTCGTCTGTCTCTACTACTCCTGTGCTGCAAACAAGGTTGCCCTCTATCTCCGACCTTATTTGGGCTGTACATTGACAAGTTAGAAGAATGGATAAACAAATTTGGGGGAGAGGGTGTGCATTTAGCCAAATATGTGGTAAAACTCCTCATGTATGCAGATGATGTAATTCTTGTGGCCAAAACAACCAAAGATCTAGAAGATCACCTTCAAGCTCTAGAACTCTTTTGTAAAGAAGTTGGGATGCAGGTGAACACGAGCAAAACAAAAATTATGATTTTTTCAAGAAAAAAGAAGAAGCAACAACTCAAATTTCAGTTTGCAGGAGAACCGCTTGATGTAGTAGTAGAATACAAATACTTGGGCATAGACTTTCATGACAAACTTAATTGGAATACATGTAGGATGAAAAGAACTCAAAGTGGTCGGAGAGCACTATATGCACTTCAAAACAGTGTAGGAATGCCGAGTTGTGGGACTGGAAGACCACCAAGGTCTTATTTGGCCTACTTGTTACACCGGTTCCGTTGTATGGTTGCGAGGTGTGGGCTAGTGGCACAACAAATGCAAAATGGAGACAAATAGAAAGGATTCAAAAATATCTAATCACAAACTTTCTCAAAATTAAGGCCACAACCCCTTATGAAATTATTCTAGCTGAAACTGGAATGTTCCCTTTAGAAGCAATTGCTATGACCAAGTCATATGTTACTTGAAAAAAACAGAAAACATGACAAATGATAGATGGCCTAGAGCAGTTAGAGACGAGAGTTACATAGGCGAAAGAATACGTGGATGAAACAAAATCAGAAATGGATGAAACGTTGGGAAATCAACATAAATGAATGCCCAAATGTCAACAAAGACATTAAAAATTATGTGAATGAAAAGTTCGGAAGTGGAATGTGGAAAAATGCAAGCGAGGAAAAGACAATATTATATTGCAAATTTTAACCCAACGTATGACCACAAGGAAAAAGCGTATATAGGCGCCGAAATCAAGTGGAAGGAAAAAAAACTCATTGCTCAGATAAGGACTAGCTCTCATAGGCTTAGATGTGAAACGGGGAGATGGACAACGCCCAAAGAACAATGGAAAGAAAGGATATGTACTCTATGCAAAGACAGGGCAGTAGAGACAGGAGGAACACTTCATCTATAAATGCCCGAGTTTTTCGGATATCCGTGACAAATACAAAGAAACACTTGAGAACGAGTGTATTACGATTTATTTGAAGACAAGAAAATAAAAAAAGTTGGAGAATTGCTAACACAAATCAGCAGGAGAAGGAACAACCTTCTCAAAGATATTAAAGATCATATAATATGATTTGAGTAATTGTACTTCCATATTTGAGGTCCCATAGACCATATTTGGGTCTCGTGGACGTAATTAAAATCTTTCATTCATTCATGCATAGAGTACATATCCTTTCTTCCCATTGTTCTTTGGACGTTGTCCATTTCCAAAGTAGCTTATACACCATATCCCATAAATCTTTTTAAGGCCAATCCACATGGCAAGGAAAAGATCAAGCTTACGTGTCAAACATTCGGACCCATCCAACAGCGTGCGCTATTTTGGAAGTCATTTTCGGCGTCCGAAAGATCTTTCAAAATTGTTTATTTGCGCACATACATTTCAATCTTTCGTTTAGCAAATTTCCTTTTTGTAGATCAATCCCTCTTTATTAACTGTATCAAGGCGTAACCATCTTTCGGGGTTTTTTTCTATTTTGTACATGGCATAGGATGCGCATCAGAAGGAAACCGCTATCTCCAAAACTGGCAATTCTATGCAGAATTTCGCCTTTCCATGCGGCCGTGACCTCGCCAGTTCTGGAATTTCAGAACGGCGCAAACATTCTGTGCATTTTGAGCGTCGGTACGTTGAATTTGGTCGAGTATAATGTTTTTTCGGTGGAATTTAAATTAGGGTTCTGAATTCTGTGAAATTGTGAGGGGATTCGAGGTCTGATCGACGAAAACATTTCTTTTTCGGGTTCGTATTTATTTTTTGACCGATCTCTTAGAAATTCGGATTGTAGGAGCAATTTGATTTTAAGAAAGGGGCCTGATAATCTTTATATTTTTATTCTTTTTAAGGTAATTTGTTTGACGTTGAGGGATTGTCTGCTCAAGTAAAAATGTTGAAAATGATAGCTTGTAAGGTAAACGTACTGGTAATTGGTTGTCAAAACTCTAATTTCAACATTGTTACGTTTGAGATAGACCTGAGTGTGAATGTGGAGGTTTGGATTTCTGTACAAGTGGGCTAATTCAATTCGGAAAAGAAATCATGGTTTGTGTAAATAATTTTTTCCCCATGGAAAATTTGGCAATGTCATGAAATCTTAGATTTGATGATCTCGAAAACAGGCTTTGAAACTATCCCAATTTTCAGATTCAACGGTAAGTCTATTCAAATAATCTTCACAGTCTATTCGTCGAACTATGTCTTTAGTTAACAAGAATTTGATCCATATCATGAAAGCATTAACTGATGCCAATGCATCAATGTTGCTAGAGTGGGATATTTGATATTTCAAGTATTTTGTCAAGATACATTGGAAAAGAACATATCCTCAAGATGCTATCCCTTTGGAGTACTTTCCAGTACAAGACTGGCCTTATATTTGCTTACTCTTCTAGCTATCATCTCCTCTCAGCATCAGCATTCTATTAAATTCAAAATAACATTCACTGTTTCAGAACTTTGCTACTATTCTCATCAGCACATCAGGATTTTTTTCCTCTATTCTTCTTAAATTCTCATCAGCATGTCAGTTGTTTGTAAAAGTAAAATTTTAATTTAGGCGATGTCAAATCTGTACTCTAGTTATTCTTCTTCTCCAATAAGACAGCTTTGATGTTAAGTGTAATGACCTGTCACTGCTAATGGGAAGTGATCTTTTAGATCATCAGAACACTGTTCACAATTTCGAAACACTGTCAAATCATGAAGAAACATAATCTATATTAATAAAATGACCATAGCTAAACACGTAGATGAATTTTGTAAGATAATTTCTTAATTATAAGTAAAAGCAATAGCGGGTCGTTGACAAGTACATGGTTATTTTCAATGACTGTCAGGTTGCAAAACACATGGTGGATGTGCTCTTATCCACTGTTCAACAAACAAGCATGCAGAATCGGCACTTTGATAAAAATATCTTTGTAACGGTAACAAACAATTTCTATCCATGCGAGTCATATACTCCTTCTGGCATTATTGACAGAAGAAATTGTAGAGATGCAACTATATTTTTTGGAAAGCTATACTAAGCGTCTATTGATCGGCATTCACCTTGTGATTTATTAAACAGAACCTTTCAGTGTTCTCAGTAACATGAAATCAGTTCTTGTGATTTGATGCAGAACTAGTTTTCATATGTACAAAACCTCACAATTCTGAAATAAAATGCCTATGCTATCCTCAAATTCAGACACACAACATCATCGTGGATCATAAACATCACATGGACATGTGTGGCATGTGAATTTTTTGTCGAGAAACCCTGTACCTAAGATGCAAAATGAGAAGCTTTTTTCCGCAAGATGACATTGATGCAGAGTATTCACAATGAAACTTGAAGAAGTCTCAGATTAGGAAAGAATATGGACAGATGCAATAATCCTCTATAGTGTTCTTTGGTGTTCACTGCTCTCATGTGCTCTGAAACCTTTCTTCTATGCTCTGAACTGACCATGACTTCTGCAGTTCCCTGTTTGATTCAATTTTAAGCTTGAGAAACCCTTTGATTTACACATTTTAATTCTTGCTTTTTTTTTCTGTTTTTGGTTTCCTATGTCCGTACTTCTTTTATCCTTGGGGTATGGCGTTCTCAGTGTGATCCCCATGTAATATATGCCCCTTTTCGACTAGCTATGGCCTCAATCAGGGGCCAACCTTGCTGTTCTCCAACCTATGTCCTTGCAACCAGTAGGATGCACCTTTTGGCTTCGAAGCCTCCAAGGGCCCTGCAGTTTGGCTGAAAGATGTGATATGAAGTCCTGCAAGGCACAGGACACTTAACCATGCAGTCAAAAACACTTGAAAATGTTAACAAATACTTTAATTAGACCGGATTTACTTTTTTGAATCGTGTCACTTTGGCTTTGGTTGAAAATCCGAGTGTGTTGAAATTTGACTTCAAGTTGACATCAAATGATTCGGTTGAGATCAAATCTTTATAATGGGAGGCTTTTGTTCCCACAAAAGCCCAGTCTGAAGTAAGTAGAGGAAAGGGTCTCTCCATCTTATTCCTCTAGCATCATCTGGCCCTCCTGGATTCCTAAGAAGCTGTCCCTTCAAGCCAATCAACCTATACTCATGCTTAACCCATCAAATTGGCTGCACTTGCTTCAAAGGCACTGTGTCATTTTCAAATTCTGCTTGGGTGCTGGTTGCCAAATCATCTACAGTCAGTAGTATTTGCTCCTCATCAGGCATGGTGGGTTCATTTACCCAAGGGGTATGATTGTGTATGCTTGATATTTTGTTCAATCCAAGCTTGTTTGCCATAGTTTTTGAAATCAGATTCTTTTGCGAACCTGAATCAATCAAAACATTTATCTTCGCATCCTTTGTAAACAACCCTGCTTTCGGCCTTAAGCTTGGTTTTGAAGTTGGCTTGGAGTCCTCTTGTGCTGATTTGTGAAGAGGAGTAGGTTACGCCATTTTTTGTCAGTGTTCTAATCACATTCTACCTCTTAGCCTTCAGTGGTGGTGGTCATAGTTTTCTTTGTCTTTTTCTTGTTTTTTAGAATGTATATCTTGATGTAGCTTCCACCAATAGGCATTGGTGTGCCCATCTCTATCATATTGATGGCTTTTTGTCTACATTCTTGATATAGGAGTTTACCTTGGAAGGGCCTGAATGGGGTTTCTAGTTCATCAAAACAATAACTGTTGAAGATAATGCTAAAAATGTTTAGTTCTTGCTGATAAAGAGTTTTGCGAATCTGCATTATTATTTTTTTGTTGTTTTGAACCTTAGATCAGAATGAATTTTCTTTAAATGCTTCCAGTCAGGCATTTGTGAAGTAAAGGCTATCTTTGACCCTTTTTTGGGGTCCAGTTTTGGGCATGTTATAACATAACTGACTAATCCTCAAATTTTAATTCTGTTTTGCAGGCTCTATAAACAGCTTTCTTTGAGTGATCTACTTGAGGCATAACTCCACTTTTTGGCCAAACATAATGAACATTGTGTTTCCTATTTGATGAGTTGGAGAAATTTGCCTTTTGTTTCCAGATATTACAAGGGGGTCATGCTTTTAAGAGTTCTTTTGAGACATCAACATATTGAATCTTTTTATTTTTATTTGTATTGGTTGGAGCAGGCAGTTTTGTGAAGAATTCTAAGACACATTGCAATATACACAAATGGGTGGAGGTCATGGTCTTATTATTGCTTCGTATACAGCAATCAGTCTTTGTGGAGTTGTATGGAGAATAAATTTGGCACTGAATAAGGTTCTTTCTGATGGGGCAACTTTGGAGGAAGGCATTGAATCTGTACAAGCTGGGAATATTTTACAGTTGCTTCTTGAATCCTCTGTCACAGTAGCATTGCTCGCCAACCTTGCAATCAATATTTTTATCCTGATTGCCCTCTTTGTAAAGGTATTGCACTATTAATAGCTTTTTGATCTATGTAGCAGCTAAAGCACTAGTTTTATGGCCATTTAGCATAGTTACAAAATCCGGTTAGATCTGGACAAAATCTGACACAAACCAGATCTTTTTGACCATCCGAATTTGTCTGATCTGATCCAAAGCTTTCTTAACTAAACGAATTTTCTAATATGATTTTGAGTTGTGGCTCTAAGCTATTATGAATATTTTGTGTATGTGTATTTTTTTGCATATATTTTACACATTGATGTATATATGTAAGGTATAACTCTAATATACATGTATATGTTTTAATTTTCAAAATCAGATTTGAATTTTTGGATCTTCTTTTGAATCCTGAATTTTTGTTTTTTTATTTGGTTTCCTGTATGAATACGGATTTTAGAACCTGGTAACTATGGTATTTAGGATTATGATTTCAATCTGCATGTTATTTGCAGTAAAAGCATGATCTAATAATGAAGCCTTTGATGGTAATAACAATTTTGTTTTGTCTTGTATAAAGTGCAGACTGCCTATTAAGTTGAACCTATGGTTACAACAATTACATGTAGAGGGTATTTCAGATTTCTATAAGCATCATGTCAGTTGTGTATTTCATGGTTGAATGACAATTTTAAAAGTATTTTCCTTTTTTACAATTTTTACAATTTGTTTATATGGGACTTAAACAGGCCCCATCCATATTATAAATATCATGTTGGTGCATATTTCATGGTTGAATGACAATTTTTTAGTATTTTCCTTTCTGACATATTTTTAATTGGTTACATGGGGTTGAAACGGACCCCAGCCACAGTACATCATGACCATATTATCATGGTATTTCAATGAACCACATTATTGTGGTATTACAGCTGACTGTTATCATGAGGCCCATTATCATGGGCCCTTTTTACATTTTAAATGTAGCTAAAATCTTATCTTCTACAATATTAACGTAGCTAACATCTAAGGGTGTGTTAAAAGTCATCTAATATTGCAACGTTCCTTCAACTTTTACTGCTCTAGTTCAAGATCTAGGTAGCCTGGACTATTAGTTCTACACATAGATATCAGGTATGTTTTGGTTCAGAGGTTCAGAAGGCTAAAAAAGTTTGGAGGTTTGGTTTTCTCAGGGAGCTTCAGTTCAGTTTGGTTTGGAAAAGTTTGGATATATATATATATATATACCCATGCAAAGATATTTATTAAAAAATATAAATATATGCAGAAAAAATAGAAAAATTCAGACTCTTCCATATTTTCTACATTCAAGTATATTTTATACTTCATAAATATATAAGTTATATTTTATGAGCCATATTTTATGTTTAAATTTGTATAAAACTTGGCAAATTAAAAAATATAAAAGAAAAAGGAAAAAAAGCAGGGCTGAACTAAACCGAACTGGTTTGGACTCTTGGTATAGGCTCAGATGAACCTGGTAACTATGGTTCTACTATTGGAAATTTTGTTGTAGTTTGCTTTTTAAAGTTTGATTCTAAACTTTTGCTCCATCAGTTGTAGAAGAAATTGGCAGTTGTTAATTGATTTAGATTTTTAAGCAAAAAACAACTGCATATTTAAAAAAAAAACATTTCAAATTTTATCAAAAGAGCATGAAAGAATGTGTGTGTGTACAGTCAAATTTATAATGAAACCATCTCAAAATTGATAAAAGGTTTATTACTAAAAACATTAAGAGTGACTCATATACTAAGTTGCACAAAACTTGGAAATGGTTGTGTTAGGAAACGTGAGTCCTCAAACCCTTTGAAAATCTTTTGGAAAAAACTACACCTTGTGCCTTTTTTGTTTAACTTCACAAAGTGAGTGAACCCATATGTGCTTAAATTCTTTTTTGGTTGCTGAAGAGCTTGCCACTTGTTGTAGATTCTTTAGCATCATTGATCCCAACCTATAATTTTTTTAATTGGTTAGATGGGATTGAAACAGGCACACCTGCATTACATCAGGACCACATCGTGGTATTACAACAGCTTGGCTATGTCTCCTCCAAACTTAAGGAATTTAACTGGTTGAGCTAATGCCATTTGATGATCCCCAACCTATAATTATTGTCAAGTTATTATTTATTTTGTTCTCTTGTTCTTCATCTTAGAGCTTTTTTATAGTAATTTTATTTTTATTAAAGTGGGTCATGTATGTCCCATGTGGGCCTTATGCAATACTCATGAAACCTCTAAAAACCTTTCTGGACTTTATTTTTTTGGTTCAAAATGCCAAAAAATGTTGGAAATGCCCTTGGAAAATTTGGAAACGTCTCTTAGAATTTTTGGAAACACAATGACAAGTTTCCATGACTTTTTAAGGAGTTGCCAAGGAGTTTCTGAGTTTCTGAAACAGGGAAGTGAGGGTACCATAGGAATTTCCTGGAACATAACTCATATCATTTCAACTCATTTCTCGAAACTTGGTAGTTTGCATTGTTAAGATCAAACTCATGAACTCCTGGAAGCTACAGCTTATGGGTTGCATCAAAAAGCACTATATCATCGAGAGTACTTGGCTGAGGTTTCACTGTCATCCTCACTAGATGTGCCTTGGGCTTTAATATCTTCTTCTGAGAATTAAGGAATAAGCAGGAGCTTTGGAGGTAGATGAATCTTTTGCCACTTTGCTCATGGAAAATTGCCAATTGCTGCAAATAGACAATCTCATAGCTTTCCTCTAATTTTCTGGGTGGCAACCTGTTCCTTTTCTCAAACTGAATATGGTTAAAACTGCTTCAATTCCTTTCACAAGGTGATGCACTTCCTTCATAACAGTTGAAGTGAAAAACGTTGTAGTTCAAGAGCACGTCCTCCTTAGGACTTTCACCACCATAGAACTTAGAGTTTCTTTTTTTCTCAAGCACTTTTTTTTTAGTTTTTTCAATTTTTAAAAGTGATAGACAAATATCTAAATCTTGTTTCCAAGACCCCTTAACAACTCCCAGATGCATGTTATCTATGTATGGGCAATTTGAGGTGATGGTTCTTTATGAATTTTGCCATTGCCCTTTCTCTTTGAATTGCCTAGTGTACCTATGTATGGGCAATGTGGGGTGATGGTTCTTTATGAAGTTTGCCATTGGCCTTTCTCTGTGAATTGCCTAGTACCTATAGAATTATTTTAAAATGAAGACAACGAGCTGCACAAGGTCTCTAATAAATTTGTTAACACATCCATAAACATTTTTTTCCCACACCAACACAATTTGTGGTATGGTAAGCTAACAACCTGGACCATATTTCTCCATATGAAACTTCATGCAATGCTTCCTTCAAATCAAATATATATTTTGAAGTTCTTTTGTGGTTCTTGGTGTCAGTTACCTTAGAAAATAACACTTTCTGAAGGCAAGAGAATAAGACATTGAACATTGAATTTTTGTGTATATATCACAAACCAACACTCATAGTGGCGCAACTTGTTAGTTTTGAACAATCTTTGGCCTTAGCTAATTTTTCAGTTAACCTTTCTTATGATCTCTTCAAAAGAGTAATTCTAAGAGCTCCTAAACTAGGAGCTCTGTACCCTTTGATAATTGCCATTATGTGAAATCTGAACTACACGTTTCATATAGGATTTCATGGTACATAATATTAAATGGCACTGGCATTGAAAAATAAAAAAATCAGCCCATGCATCAGTAACCTTTCTTTTAGCCCAGGCTTTAAGAGCTAGTTAATATTCTTCTTCTTCTAGCTTTTGGCAGTCTAGATCAGCTCGTGCATATGTTTGAGGATGAAGTGCCATGTGCTGAGGAATAGGACCTACCAATTTCATCTTAAATTCTTTGCTTTCCTAGGATATGATTTTGGGGACACCATGCTGGTACTGTTTCTTTTTTGATGTTTCCAGTCCTCTTGTGGGGCTCATCATCAGAAAATGAGAAAAACTCCATAGTAATTTGCTCAAGGGAAGGCTCTAATCAATTAATAAAACAAGTTTAATGTCAATGAAATGAAAAGTTTGATGTTCTATTAAAATTTCTTACATTAATAACTAAACGGGTCTTTCAGCTCCAAAAGAGGACTTTAAAGATCAGAGGGAAACAGTACTAGCATCATATCCTACAAGAAAACTCTAACCATTGCCTAGAAGCAAGCTTCTTTGCTTATTTTAATTCTTTTGTTTTTTCAGTGATCGAGTTTCTATAGTCTTTCTGTAATGCTGCTGCTTTGATTTGTGGTGTTTTTGTTGACCACATTAACAATATAGTTGGCACCACCTGCATGTTCATATAGGTGGTCCATTGCCCTAGTTAATTTTTCCATAAATGCATGTCTACAGAGCAGATAATTGTTAGGCAGATCATGCATAACCAATATGTTACATTTCTGTCTTTAGAAGAAAAAAAGGTTAAAAAATCTTTTTCTTACCTCTTAAGAGGCCTATTCCTTGACTTTACTCTCAATATGGTTTGTTGAAGTCTCTCTCTTAGACAATATGTAACTCAGCAATTGTCTTAGATGGTATGACCTAGTTTTTGTCATCTACATATTTTCTGGAACTGTGGCACTTTCATTGGAAAATCTAGATATATGAACCATATAGAATATAAGATTATCAGAGGGCATGTGTCAGTCTTTTTTACACCAGGGCATAGAGCACTGCACCCAAATGTTTGAAGACTGCTTTTGAAAAGATCAACCCAATAGGCTAAAAAATGTGTGTGAATGTTTTGATACAAGCTAAGGACATGATAAAATATCTTTGCGGCTTGTGCACTCAGGAAAACAAGGAACAAAATTGGATTAGGGCACAGATAAACTCTGAAAACTCGTCTCAACTTGGACAAGAACTTTCGGTAGATACTACATCTCAGACTTAATACCTCAGCATCTGTTAGCAAATCAGCAATATTATCACACAATTAATATCCACAGGATCTCACAATAATTCTCACACAATAATGCACCCATAAAACTCAGAATATTTTATTGAAAAATCTACTATAGCAATGCATAAATGCAATGCTACTTCAATACATATTACATGGCTTTGTCTTCAATATATAGATACACGAGACTCTTCACATTACATGACTCTTGACCTTTGCTCTCCTCAAATTCATGGAAGACAGTTTTTCATATTTCCCTTTTACATAATAAATCTCACATATTACATAAAGACAAAGTCTCTCATTATTGCTCATAACTCCCTACTTCTAAACATGACACCTAATCTACATAACTCACACTTACTAAGTTGACACCTCACACACACTCACACTCACACTTGACACATACTAAAGACATTAAACACTCCCTAAACATTAAACACACCCTAAACTATTTACATGACCAAATAATGTTATACCTCCAACACCCCTCCGTAGTACATTATTTGGTGTATTTTTTTTCAAAAAATAAAAAATGCTCACTTTGAATTCATTTCCCGCTTCCCTATCAGGTGAATGATAAACTGCACTTTTGCTGTAAATGGATATACACCTTCAGGTCGGACTGCATGAACACGTTCACCAACTTTGTGTCTCTTTAATTATTTTCGGATATCATTTCCAGACCTCTACACTTTGTAATTTTCCAGACCTCTACACTTTATTACAAAACTATATATCTTTCCAAAATTCCATGTCCCAAATATTTCCATGAAAGGGCTTAACAGGAAATGCATTTTCTGCCTGCATCATATAGTTTTGTGGATTATCATCAACCGCAATAACATTCTTTTTTCTCTCCCAAGCTTGGCAAGATCTTTCACAGTTCTACCCTTAGTGTAACTCAGTGAATCCCTGTACAAATAGTAATTTATGGTTTCCATCACATCAACTTCGCTGAGGATGGAAGCTGTAGTGAAGACTAGTATTTCTTATTTTTTGCCAATTCCTGCAACAGCTTGTCCACACTAGGCCTTTTCTGCACATATACAGAGATTAGACGTCTTTGCCATGAATGAAATGTTACACTGTTGATAATTATAATCTGACCTGTTTGTTTTCTTCAATGAATTTATCCATGCATTATAACAGCAATTTGCTCAGTAATAAAGGATATATTTTCTGCTTCGTTATCTACGTTTGCAGAGGAGGAAAAGTGATTTAATTCATTCTCACGAGGACTGCTATCATCCCATTCAGCTGCGTTCTCCTGAATTCCGGATTGCCAGCCATATGGGAGCTCAATCAGTGCAGATGGCTTTGTACGTTAACCAAATTGCTTGCAATACTCACTCAATGCTTTCCGTAGCTCTTCTAGATCTGCTTGTATGTGATCTGCTCGATGGCTTTGTACGTTAACCAAATTGCTTGCAATACTCACTCAATGCTTTCCGTAGCTCTTCTAGATCTGCTTGTATGTGATCTGCTCGAACCTGACGAAGGCCATCGGCAGTGCCTCCTTGTTCCATTCTAACAAATGCTTTGAATAACTCCATTTTCCATTTCAAAAACATGTTCCTCAAATATATATCACTCACAACTGCAAAAAATCCAAACGTAAGTAAAAGGTGTTTCTTGCAGGTGTATGCCATGGCACCGGCACCTGAAATAATTCCATTAATTCCTTGCCACTTGTCAGCTCTAGGAGGCTTTTTGACGTTAAAAAAATTTCTCAGACACGGTTCTTTATAATATCTGGTAAGAGATTCTGGCTTATCTCTGTAATGAAACAGCTGGCATATAGCACGTGAATGCCGTTGTGTTTCTCCTTTGAATTCAACTCCAACTTTAGCTACCAGATATTTAATTAGCCTCAAAACTTTTTGTTTGACCCTCGGGCACTTGAAAACGTAATTAGACTTCTTCTGATCAAAGCGTTTCACACATCTCATCCTGCTTATAAATCGGAGAGATTTTATCATCATCCCAGGTGGCACTATCATTATGCACGACTTCCAGTAAACTTCCACCGTCTTGCACTTTTCCGTTTCTTTCTGAAAACATTTAAAAATAAATGTTCCCTTTTATTCACTTGCATGCAATAACACTTCTGATGCTGCTGTTATAGCTATGGATGTTTCCTTCCTCAGGAATGAATTATTAATAACTTTCAACGTTTCGTTGCTCCTCTTTAATCTTCTCTTTAGGCAACTTCAGTCCTTCCTGCTGCTTTTTGGAACACTTTGGACCAGAGACTACAAATTCTTCAATTTTCCAACAATTTCCTCCAGTAATGGATTCGGGTTGCAAATTTCTCCGGCAATCACTTCTCGTATAAAATCTCTTTCTTTTGTACTCAAATTTTTCCTTTCAAATCAATATTTTCCTCAACAATCAATATTTCTTATTTTTTCTTTCAATTTCAATTTCTTCAAATTTCAATTCAATCAATTCTTCTTCTTCTTCTTCAATCTATTCGTTTCCAATTTCAAATATCAAAAAATTTCTCCAATCTTTATAATTTCAAATTTCATTCAACTTTCTCAATTCATCAAAGTCTTTCTTCTTGGGGCTCCGGATTAGTGGTGGCAAGAGACAGATCATCAATTTCTTCAGCAGAGATTCTTCGGCCTCAACTGTTAGGAGAGACTAGTGTCCGGGGCTGTTGGAGAGCGCCCTTTAGGGCAGCTCCCCTCCCCCCCCTCCTCTCTCCGTTCTTCTTGGTGAACACTCCACACAGTTTGTTTCTTATGGATTGCAGCCCACTTCTCTCCTCTCTTCTCTATTCCCATTCCCTTTGGCCCGCTTATCGGGTCGCGTCATTGTATTTATCTCTATTTCTTTCTTTGTTGGGTGCTTTGGCCTGTTCACTGGTAGTTATTGTTGTCCTTTTTATAGTCCCTTGGGTCATTTTTGGCCCACCGTGGACATTAATAATATTTCATTTCATTTCTTATAACTCCCTTTAATTTTCTCTTTTCAATTTATCTTTCCTCAATTCAATTAATTTCAAATATTAAATTCCCAATTTTTAAATTTCAAATGTTAGGTCTGAGGTGTAGACCAATTGGTTCGACCAAACCCCGTAAGGGAGGCGGAGGTCCAAGGTTCAAATCTCGGGCCTCGCCGAACTGAACACTTGTCCCTTTCCTGGTGCTTTCAGTGGAGTTAAAGGTTTAAAATGATTGTGGCATGGTGGTTATAGGGGCGGACTGCGCGAAGATCTGTGTGGCGGTTTCCGGGGCGGACAGTGCAGAGTACTGTGGCGGCCATAAAAGGCGGACAGCCTGCCCGGATTTGTGGCGGCTACCGATTCCACCATGTAAATTAAAAAAAAAGAAAAATTTCAAATGTTCTTCCTTCAATTTCAATTTTACTAAATCAATTCTTTCAATTTCTCTTCATCAATTCAATTTCAATTTCAAATATCAAATTCTTTCTTCTTATATCTCCCAATTAATTAAACAATAACTCAATTCTTCAATCAATGTTAAATTTTAATCTTCTTATATCTCCCTTCAAATTGAATCAATTTTCTTCCTCCAAAAATAATAATTTATCCTCCTAACAATTAAAATCACTTTCTTCAATTAAATTTGCCTTACCTGGCAATTCTTCTTCTCTTTTACAATTTCCAGCAATCTTTTCAGCTGGCTATCTTCAACTGTAGGCGATATTATCAACCTGCTTCTTCTTCTCTTCTTCTTCTTCTTCTTTTTTCTTCACCGTTGCTCTGATACCAATGTTAGCAAATCAGAAATATTATTACACGATTAATTTCCATAGGATCTCACAATAATTCTCACACAACAATGCACACATAAAACTCAGAATATTTTATTGAAAAATCTACTATAGCAATGCATAAATGCAATATTACTTTGATACATATTACATGACTTTGTCTTCAATATATAGATACATGAGACTCTTCACATTACATGACTCTTGACCTTTGCTCTCCTCAAAATCATGGGAGAACCAACTCTTCATATTTCCCTTTTACATAATAAATCTCACATATTACATAAAGATAAAGTCTCTCATTATTGCTCATAACTCCCTACTTTTAAACATGACACCTAATCTACATAACTCACACTTACTAAGTTGACACCTCACACACTCACACTTGACACATACTAAAGACATTAAACACTCCCTAAACATTAAACACACCCTAAACTATTTACATGACCAAATAATGTAATACCTCCAACAGCATCAAGCATTAAAACTTCATTAATACTTGAATGTGGTTACCTATTAAGGACTCTCTAGAGTCCGCACTAGAATCTTAAGTTTTTTAAAGTATGTGCAGAGATCTCCAAAAAAAAGTTAATAGCACAATTCTGTGGGCCAAAAAAAATTTCAGACTGGGTAGAAAATTGTAAAAGTAAAAATAAAATAAAGTAGTTTTTAACATCCACGAGGTCATCCCCATAAGGGGGCGGAGGTCCAAGGTTCAAATCTCGGGCCTCGCCGGACTGAACGCTTGTCCCTTTCCTGGTGCTTTCAGCGGCGTAAAAGGTTTAAAATGATTGTGACATGGTGGTTATAGGGGTGGACTGCGCAAAGATCTGTGTGTCGGCTTCTGGGGCGGACAGTGCAGAATACTGTGGCGGCCATAAAAAAGCTGGACAGCCTGCTCGGATTCGTGGCGGCTACCGATTCCACCATGTAAATTCAAAAAAAAAAAAAAAAAAACATCCACGAGGTCATAGGCCATATGGGACGATGTGGTTATCCAAGTGTTTATCCACCCATACAGGAGTATGGTGTACAACCCTACCCCTTTTGGATTCGAACCTTGGACCTTCTATTTTGAGTTTCAAAGTCTTAATCGTTAGGCCCACTTAAGTTGTATGGGAAAATTTATAAAGCCAGGCAGGAGGAGGACATCAATGTCCAAAAAATTAAGTATTAAGACAAAGGCATAAATGTGAATGTCTGAAAAGCAAGCAGCACAATAAGGGAATAAAATCTAACAGCAAAATAAGGGCTTGATAAAAAATCAATAAAATTCCAACTGCAGGAAGATGTCTTGGGTATGGTAGATGCATGGCTTGTGAAAACACAGACAGTGTATATATATATATATATATATATATATATATATATATATATTCTTTTTTATTTTATCACTTAATCTTTGTCTTTGACCAAACCAGCTTGTGATATTTTCGAAGTTCAGACAAACTTGCCGGTTTTAATTTGAATTCTGCTGTTTCAATTCAAAATTTTCTTATTCAGTCTGTGAGTGACTTTGACAATCTGAATAGGTTTCCCACAAACCAGACAATTTTTCTACTTTGTGCATAGAAATCATCAAATTATTTAACTTAGTAATTAAGGAATAAATTGAGAAATATATCACCTTGGCAACTTAGAAAATGGCAAGTATTTCTTGTGAAATTAGAATTTCCATTCCCATATCTACTATTCAAGCAATAGTGTCACAGCAAAAAACCTGTTACAGCTTGTCTTCTGTGAATTTGATAATAGAAGTCTGAGTTTACAGATTAAAGGGATATCATAAAAGAAAGTTTTGTTTGACATGATGATGGTTGGGATATATATATATATATATATATATTTAAGAAACATTTATCACAGTATTCATTGGCACAAATACCTGAATCGTAAAAATGTGGCTTTCTTTTGCCTCATGTTGATTCTATTTCATTTAGTGGGTATGATGTGTATTGAACTACATTTGTTTTCTTTTTGTTTTTTTCTTATATTGTTAATATGCTTGTGTATTGCAGGTTGCTTTCTTCGGGCAACTATCTTCAGTGGAAACACGAAAGGTGGTTGAACGCCTCATAAATTATATACTTTATAAGGTGAGGTGTTATTGCATTCTCGGCATTTCTATAAATGTTGCATATACTATGCCAGTTGCAGTTGTTTAGCAGAATGTGTTTAAAATTTCGTATGTTAAATGACAGCAAGAGGCATTTCATAATAACTACTATCTTGAGGGAGTAATTTTTTTTAATGTTACTTGGCATTTTCCCCCTTATTTTGGGTGTTTGATTGTTCATTGTCATATTATTTTTATTTTTTGCAATATGAGTCTGAAATTGGTACACTTTCTGTCTTTAACTCTTGCAGTCCATGTCATAGTCATCTCTTCTATGCCTGTAATGATATAAATTCCAATGACAAGTTGCACATGTAGAAATGAAATGAAATATTATTAATGTCCACGGGAGGCCAAAGATGACCCAAGGGACTGTGAAAAGGACAGCCATAACGACAAGCAAGCGGGCCAATGCACCCAACGAAAAGAACAAAGATAAGTACAAAGTCACGACTCGAGGGGTGGGCCGAGGGGAATGGGAAGGAAGAAGAGAGGAGAGGAGAGAAAAAAAGCTGCAAACCGTGGGGAGCAAGCTGAGTGGAGTGAACACTATGAGGAACGTAGAGAGAAAAGGGGGGGGCTGCCCAAAAGGGCGTCTGCCCACAACCACGAGCCCTAGTCTCTCTTAGCATTCAAGGTTGAGGAATCCACACTGAAGAAAAAAATCGGTGATCTGTCTTTGTCTATCTCTGATCCGGAGTCCCAAAGAACCACGGGTGCGCTGTCTAGTATCCCTGCCTCTATCTGAATGGTCTGTAATGTGACGTTCCTGACCGATATCCTCCTGCTGTCCATATGACCTAGTAAAGTAGGTTGTGATGGGTCGAGATTGTGGTGGATGAGAGCCGTTGGGATTGAAAAATTCTACGAAGCAATTGATTCATTCTCATTGATTTCAATATAAAGAATTACAAAGCAGTTGATTAACCAATAAGTTGGTTAATCAACGAAATCGGAGATCGCCTACGAGCGATATTTTTGCAAATAATGAAATACAATATATGCCATATGCTAACATCCCCCCTTATTACATTATTGGCAAATTCCAATTGTATCTCGAAATTTTTCATATTTGATACGTCCAAGTGCTTTGGTAAAGATATCTGCAACTTGCGCATCAGTAGAAATGTATTGAAGTTGTATATGGTGCTTTGGAACTTCATCTCGAATAAAATGACATCCGGTATCAACATGTTTGGTACGTTCATGAAAAATTGGATTTTTGACAAGATTCAAAACACCTTGATTGTCGCAAAACAAATGAAGTGGAAGATTCTTTGGAAGGCCCATGTTTGTAAGAATGCGACTTAACCACATTATCTCGCAGACTGCTTCACTAGGCTGCACGATATTCTGCTTCTGTTGAAGATAGAGCAACCACATGTTGTTTCTTACTGTGCCATGAGATTGGTCCAGACCCGAGATGAAAAACATATCCAGAAGTGGATTTACGATCATCAAGAGATCCAAGCATAATCTGAGTCCGTGTATCCAAGTAAGAAAAAATTATTATTCTTTCTATATTCCAGACCATAATTTGTACTACCACGAACATAATGAAGAACTCTTTTTGCTGCTTTCCAGTGACTCATCTTAGGCTCTTGCATGAATCTTGAAAGATATCCCACAACAAAACTGAGATCTGGCTTGGTATTTGTCAGATATAGGAGACTCCCAATCAACTGGCGATAGCGAGTTCCATCTACCTGAGGTGACTCATCATATCGAGATAACTTAAGTCCTTGCTCCATTGGAGTTGCTTTGGACTTACAATTAGTCATCCGATATTTTTCTACTAAAGTCTTGGCATATTTCTTTTGTGTTACTCGAATATGAAACTGTTCTTGAGTAAATTCTAAACCAAGACAATAGTGCAGAAGTCCTAGATCTGTCATTTCAAATGATTGCTTCAAGTCATTTTTCACTAAGCCAATCATACTTTCTGAGCTTCCCGTGATGATCAGATCGTCTACGTAAAGTACAAGGATCACTATATCGGAACCATTTCTCTTGATATAGAGATTTGCATCTGAAGGACTTCTTTCGAATCCATGTTGCACAAGGTGACTGTCTATCTTGATATACCAAGCTCGAGGAGCTTGTTTTAGCCCATACAAGGATTTAATCAATTTGCATACTTTTTGTTCTTTCCCCTTTTCCACAAATCCTTCTGGTTGAGTCATATATACTTCTTCTTGTAAGTCACCATTCAAGAAGGCACTTTTAACATCCATCTGATGTAATTTCCACCCAAACTGAGCTCCCATGGCACAAAGTACACGAATGGTAGTCATTTTTGCAGTAGGGGCAAAAGTCTCTTCATAATCTATGCCTTCTTTCTGAGCATATCCCTTTGCAACAAGCCGGGCTTTATGCTTATCAATAGACCCATCTGCCTTATACTTCACTTTGAACACCCATTTGCAGCCTATGGGTTTCTTCCCTTTTGACAGATCGACTTTTGACAGATCGACTAACTTCCAAGTATTATTTTTAAGGAGAGATTGATGTTCTACATCCATGGCCTCTTTCCACCGTGGTTCATCAAGTGCAGATTGAACCGTTGTGGGTTCGTTTGTATTCAATGTAGACATATAAATTTTTTCTCCATCCTTATCTTCCTCTCTATCATTTTCTGTACCCACTGACAAATCATCAAAGTGTTGACAAAGTTCGTCAACCTCCGAAGTAGATTCTTCCGCTTTCATCTCGTTGAGTCATACTCGCGAGTACATGGCCTATCAAGAGATAGATCCGGAAGGGATTTCAACTTAGCATCTCTCAAAGTGCTAGTATACCATTTTGGAACTTTCTGTTTTTGTTGTGGAAGTTGAACCTCCTTCTTAGGCTCTTCTTCATCTAGGTATACACTTGTGGATGTGTCTTTTGATGTGAGAGCTTCATCAAATATAACATCTCTACTTACATGTGTCTTCTTGGTCTTAGGATCAATCAATCGATAACCTTTTGAGTACTCATCATAGCCAAGAAAGATACACTGCAAGGTTTTCTCATCCAGCTTCCTCCTTTTTTGTTTTGGAATGTGCATGAATGCTTTACATCCAAACACCTTCAGATGAGCAATGGAAGGTTTCTTACCACTCCATGCTCCTTGTGGAGTCTTCCCTTGTAGAGCTCTAGTGGGTGCTCTATTTAGGAGGTATGATGTTGTGTTTATTGCTTCTGCCCAATATTGATCCTCAAGATGTGCTCCTTTTAGCATACATCGAACCATTTCCATAATGGAACGATTTCTTCTTTCTGCAACTCCATTCTGCTGAGGTGTATAGGCTGTAGTCAGTTGTCTTTTGATCCCATGTTTTTTAAGAAACTCTGAAAACTCTTCAGAGGTGTATTCCCCCCCTCGATCTGAGCGGAGGGTCTTGATCAAACATCCCGACTCCTTCTCAACAAGTTTCTTGAACTGTTGAAAGTAGAGAAACGCTTCTGATTTCAACTGAAGAAAGAAAACCCACATCCTCCGTGAGTAATCATCAACGAATAGTTGAAAATATTTTTTTCCACCATAGCTGGTTGGCATAGGTCCACACAGATCGGTATGTACCAGCTCTAAAGGTTTTGCAGCTCGAGAGGAGCTTGCTTCAAAAGGCACTCGATGTTGCTTCCCTGCTAAGCAATCCGAGCAAACCGGCAAGATAGATGAGAGGGGCGGAAGACCTGTCACCATCCCATATTTGTGTAATTCAAGCAAATATCCAGAACTGAGATGCCCATAACGCCGATGCCAGAGAGAGGTGGCCTCTTTTGTAGTTGCAGCCAAAGCAACATGGGAAGTGGATATAGCATCGAGAATAAACAAGCCATGTTTGTAAGATCCAGTTGCTACATGTTTACCACTATGTGTGATAAAACATCTCTTTTGGCCATTGACAACTCGAAACACGACTTCCATGTTTCTATCCAACATTTGTGTGACTGAAAGCAGATTATTGGCTAAGCCTGGAACATAGAGAACCTTTTCAATTTGACAATTACCATCAGGAAGAGACACAGAAATATCCCCTTCTCCTTTTACTTGATATACCTGATTGTCAGCAATTGTGACTGGCTTACCCTCTTTTTCCACAAACGTATCAAACCAGGATTTATCCCCAGTCATGTGTTTGCTAGCTCCTGAATCAATATACCATACAACATCTATCTGGGAAGACGAAGTATGAGTCATGAGCACCTTGTGTGCTCGTTCAGAGTCAGAGTCTGAATCGGACTCAGGAGAATGTGAGTCTGAGTTGGATTCAGCATAAGCAACATGGCCTTTAGATTGCTTATGCTTATTGTATTTTTTCTTGTGCTTGCCCTTCTTTTGGGAACCTCTTTCATTTGGTTGCTTGTTTTTGAACCAACATCTGTTGGTGTCATGGTTATTCATGTCACAAATTTTGCAATATTTTGTATCTTTTTGCTGAGATTGCTTCCCTTTTCCTTTGGAAGAAGCACCTCCTTTTTGAAACTGGCCTTGCTGTTTACCACTTTGTTGTGTGGAAAGAGCATTATCTGGCATGTCATCTTTCTGGACCTGAGTTGCCTCCTCAACTCGAAGCAAGTTTACCAGCTCCACAAATGAGACTTGTCTACCAGAAACATTGAGAGAGGTGATCAACATCTTGTAGGAACTTGGTAATGCTCTCAAGATAACAGAATTCAAGACATCATCATCCACAGGTTTTCCCATAGCATTCAATTTTGCTTTCAAATCTGCCACTCTGCATAGGAATATGTTGTTGAGTTTGAAGATGAAGAATAGTGGATTGATTCTTCCCTTCATATACTCGTGAGCAAAGCATCCCGGGCTATCTTACTAGTTTTTGCATCACAAATATGAGGCTGCACCTCATATGTGGTAGGAAGTATGATAAATACAAGACTCTTCCGGTCTTTCTTATCCTAAGCATCTTGATCTGTTCTTGCTGTTTGAGGACGTTTTGTAGTGCCGATCACTACATCCCATAAATATTCCAACTAAAGTATGGCTTTCATCTTTGTCTTCCATGGAACAAAGTTAGGACCTTTCAACAATTGGGAATCTGAGAGATACTTATGAATTGTGGCCATTATGAAGGTTCCTTATATCACCAATTGGTCTCCCTTTCTTTATACCTGCCAGATCATTATATTGTAACCATTCAATATACACCCGCCCTTACGTGAGGGAAACTATAGGTATATAGGAACAGTATACTACTCAATATGTACTCGCCCTTACGAGAGGGAGACTATAAGTACATATGAGAAGCACAATATATTGAACATAGGCGATATTGAAAGGGCATCGTGTTGTTAATGACACCTACCATAGAAAGTTTTATTCCGCATGCGTGGGGCGTAACTTCCCCTAAACACTTTGGAAAAAAGAGCTTTCGTCAGGATTTACGCCTAACAACAATCACGATGTGGGTATGAAATGAGAAATAAAAAAACTGGTTTGCCTTATTTCTCCCCGATGATTTATAGAGAACAAGCTCAGACGTCGTTGTTGCAGCTATATTAGGCGGCGAATACAGTAGTCCAAAGCACGACAACATTACCTGTAAGTGTGGACCAGAGGTATCTCAAATACCGAACGCTGCTGTGCAATAAATTGCACAAATAGGGTATAAATTTGGGGTCTTATATTTTGTTTTTAATTTATGATTGTGAATGCAAGAAAACAAAATATTTAAATGCAAAAAAAACAATCATAAATGCCCACAAATTTATAGCTCCTATTACCAATCTAGCAATTATTCTGCCAAATGGCTTGATTTCCCCCCTTTATCTGACAATTTTGCAAATGAATCATGTGAAATCTGCCCCCCTTCAACTTGCAAAATTAGACAGAAAATGGGAAATGAATACCTAAAAAAAATTGAGCCTTCAAGGCGTCAATTTGGCTGCTGTGGGGCGTCAATGCGGCCTTGCAGGCATCAAATGAATAGTGCAGCCGTCAACAGGCGGCATTCTGCGTCAAAAAACACGTTGCAGGTGTCAATGGCGCCGTGCGGGCGTCAACGGTGCCGTACAGGGTGTCAATGGCGCCGTGCGGGCGTCAACGAACTGGTGCGGGCATCAAACAAAAAAACGCCGTCACATAACCCCCGAAGAGATTTGAACCCACGATCTGCCACCAAACAACGTCCGCACTTGCCACGGGAGCCAGACGGCCCGACGAAACAAAACAGACAATCAGGGAGTGATGAAGAGCGTTGCGGCCTGGGAAGGGAAAAAAATAATAATCCCACATGGCCTGTGCGGCCACTGTGGGAGGTTTTAAATTTGGGGGAAAGCAGTTAAGCTTTCGGTTGCCTTCGGGCAACCAACCCCACCCTTTTTGGCCTCCGCAACCGCTGTCTGCCTCACGCACCTGTGTGCGTCAGTCTGCTGTCTGTCGTCTCCTTCGTCCGCCTGCTGTTTGGTCAGTCTGCTGCTGTGTGGGTCGTCCTTCGTCCGCCTGCTGTGTGGGTCGTCCTTCGTCCGCCTGCTGCCTGTTGCTGCCTGTCGTTCGTCCGCCTGCTCAGGTCTCCGCAGGTCCCATTGGCTGTCCTGTCATCCGTAGCTCTGATGCCATGAAGAATTCGACGAAGCAGTTGATTCATTCTCATTGATTTCAATATAAAGAATTACAAAGCAGTTGATTAACCAATAAGTTGGTTAATCAACGAAATCAGAGATCGCCTACGAGCGATATTTTTGCAAATAATGAAATACAATATATGCCATATGCTAACAGGGATGAGGGCCCCTCTGTCGACGAAACTGAGTGGTCTCCTTGCAGTAGAGTGCGAGACACCGTTGGTTCGGGTACCTGAAGAAGGTGAAGAGGGATCGAGAGTTGTCCCTGAAAAGGCAGTGAAATCTGCCTCGGATCTCGTAGTAGATGGGACATCTGAAGATAAAGTGGTGCAGGGTTTCTACTTCTCCCAAGGAGCAAAATAAGCAGACCTGCTCCCCCCTGGGGAGATGGTGATCTGACTCAACCCGAAGCTGGTGGGAGCACACTCTGAGCTGTCCAAGCAAGATTCGTATGTTATGCATCATATGCTGCTGAAGGTACTGAGGGGGGACAATCCGACCGTCCTGTATCTGAAGGAAGTGCTCGTGATAAAAAGACAGCTTGGGGGAGAGAGGGGTGGCGGGAGAGATCCATGTGCAGTTGGTATACTGGAGGCTGATGTCCTTTCGGATCTCATGGTGTATCTCCTCCTTATGCCGAGGGGGGGGAGGAAGCACCCAAGGAATAAGGGGGGAGTCTAATCAATCTGAATCTGAATGCTGGCTAGAAGTGTTGAGACTTGAGGGTACCAGCACCTCCACCCCCCCCGGGGGCTCGAGGAGAGGTCCATCGATGAGCAAAGGGAAAGGTAAGGATACTGTCTACTGCCCGAGGGGATCTCCCCCAAGGTACGGACCCTGTGAAGGTAGGTGATAATCATGAAGACGATCTCAAGCCAAAGAGGAGATGCCCCAAGCTCTGCTAGGATAATGGAACGGGTGACCGTGCCCTTGGAGAAAACGAATCTCCGGAGGAAAAGTGTTTGCACTCGTTCAACACGGGACCAATCAGTTGGGCCTAAACTAGGGCCCCAAATCACTGACCTGTAGGTTACAATTAGTTTAACCAAGGTGTCAAAGATTCTTATCTTCACCGGAATATCTTGGAATTGTGCCTTGAAGCAGCTCCTCTCAAGCAAAGAAAGAGCTGCATACCCCTTGCAAACCCAAGCCTGGGCGGCAGGTTTCAACCCAAAGGTGGGTCCAGTGAAGAGAACCCCTAAGTACGTGTAAGAGGACGTAATCTCCACCTCCCTCCCCTAAAGATAGAAGTGGAGATGGGATAGAGCCGCCTTGGTGGTATTGAACACCATGACCTTGGTCTTCGTGAAGTTCACTGTCAACTGTCTTGAGGTGCAAAAGGCGGCTAACGTATCCAAGTGACGTTGAAGCCCCTTGGGGGTTGAGGACAGGAGGACCACGCCATCGGCGAAGAGAAGGATAGAGATCAACACATGGTGGAGTAGGCAACCATCCTCTACCTGTGAGTGTTCTCTGATAAACAACTCCAGCTCATCGATGAAGATCCCAAAGAGTGTAGGAGAGGGGGCAACCTTGTTTCACTCCTATGGTGCTGTGAATGCTGTTTGAGAGTCCCTGTGGAGAGCGAAACCGTCCTATCACTATCTCATACAACCGCGTGACTGGAGTCAGAAGCTGTCTGGAGATGTCCACCGACCGCAGTCTCTCGAGAAGCAAATGTCGAGGCATTGTGTCAAAGGATTTCCTGAAGTCGACAAAGCAACAATAGACTCTCAAGGATCTGGACCGTGCCTTCTCGATAATAGCCCTCAGGACCAAGATGTGATATGTGGTCTGGTGGTCTTGCCGAAAACCAGCTTGGCCAGTGGCCCTGTGTCCCTCTTCCAACCTGCGAGAAAGGCGCATGTCTAAAGCTGTGGCATAGAGCTTGGCGAAGACGTGCCCAGTCATGATGGTCCGATAATTGTTGGTGTCGTGGGGATCACCCGCCTTATGAATGGGGTGGATGATATGCTGGGTCCAAGAGTCAGGGAAACCCGAAAAAACAACGAGGTTGAAGAGATCGGTGATGGGACCAATGAGAGAGTCAATGCCATGCTTCAGGAAATCTAAAAGTGATATTATGTTATCAGCAGAATTACATAGAGTGAACTTTTTTTGTTGTAATCCAAACATTAAAAAATAGTATGAAATCAATATTTGCCAAGTTGTAATTGTCAGTTAAACAAGAGCATGTATAGAACTGCACTTAACAGCGGAAAATGAGAAGGCAACTGATGATCCATTGCAATGCATTTTAACATTGTTTGCATGACCATATGTGAACTGGGGTTTAAGAATATTCTAGGTATGTAATTATTTTTCTTGTTCCATGTCCAAATGAATTTAAAATTAAAAAGCTATTTTAAAGTCAAAATTGTTTTGAAGTCAGGCATCACTAGCTTAGGTTCACTATAGAATGGAGAAGATTCAAACTGTACATTGAACCAGACAAGAAATATTAGCACAAAAAAATTAAAGGGTTTGCGGCAAAGGGTTTTTGCAGAGCAAGGAGGGTTTGCGGCGGAGTATTGTATTAAAACATCTTTCATCGGGTAAGCACATTTTCCATCCTCTTTCGATTTATAAAACAATTTAAGTAGATGGGAGAAATACATTTGTTATAGGGGTTTGCGGTAGAAGGTTTTATTATCAGCAAGGGTTTGCAGCGGAGGGTTTTGTAATGTCCCTTTCTTGGCTTGTTGTCAGTATGGGAGCATTCAGAGGAGGTTGGAGGATTACCAGGTTGATGTATGCTTCTGGATGCCTGTTTTCCGGAGTTATACTGAGCTCAGATGATGGACTTACTATTTATAGTAAGTCAGTTATGAGGGTTTCTGGCCGAGCAGACAACAGGATGTTACTCTACGCCATATTGGGTATCCAGATATATATTTTGTTGATAGACTTCGGTCCGTTTGGTCACTGGTGTAGAAGACTTACTATTTTTAGTAAGTCAGTTAGGGTTGGCATTTTGGGAAATGGAAAAGGTACGTTTGTCATCTACGGCGAAAAGGGTATCCGTTTCTATCTTTTGTTTGGTGATTGGATGTTGGGAGCTTGATTATTTTAATGCCCGGAGTTAATTAATATTATAATTAAATGTAATGTTTAAATATATTACGGTTGGGCTTATATTTTTGATTAAAAGGGGCCTTGTGAGTACTCGTTTTAAAGGGGATGAAATAAAGATTTGATTGGGAAGATTATTTTATCATTTTTAATTACTTTTGTCACCTTGGGAAGTGGGACGCCCCTTTTTGGCTCTTAAGTTATGAAATTAATGTATTTCTTTATCCCACATTCATCAAACATGAGGAACGTCCAACTTGAAGAAAGAATAAAAGGGCGTTGAGGAGGCATAAGGAGACATCTTTGGTTATTATATTTTTCTCTTGGAGAACTTGGTGAAGTTCTTGCACATTGCAGGAGTTACCTTTCAGCTTTGTTGTGACGAACACCACAGCAAGGGACGCCATTGTCGGGAGTGGAAAATCTCCTCACTTTGGCAGTTGCATTCTCAATCCTTGGGAATGACTTTGAGCTAATTGGAGAAAATATTGCAGGTTCTTTGCGGCAGATTGGAAGGGTTTAAAAAGAGTTATCTGAGCATTCTTATCAGCCAACAAGATTATTGGGTTTGAGGACAGGTTGCATCGATTGAAGATCATATTGGAAGATTCCCTTCATGGTATTTGAGCAGGTCCAGCAGTTGGAGATTGGCAATTTGCAACAATAAGAGCATCTATTTCGGTCATTGTGGAAGAGCTTCTTGGAGGAAGATTATAGGAAGAACACAAAATTTCTACAGCAGGTTTATATCTCATCCAACTCGCCCATTGCAGCCCAATCGTGGCATTGCTGAAGCATAACACTTTAAACTCTAAGGACAGTGATCAGATTTGAGGGAATTCGAGTGTTGGGAAGAGCAGAAAACAAAGTACATTGCAGACGTACCAAGCCCTGCACCTGGCCGTACAAGCTGGGTAGGACGTGATTCCCTTAGGGTTCTAAACACCCCTCCTTGTGAAGGATTATCAATTGCTGAGTCTTCCTCTCAGTAAAGGGTATCTGAAAGTGCTTTGAGTTTCATGAAGAAGCATGTATTTGATGACATATGAATGAAAATGATGTTTTTTCTGAGTCTGATTTGCAACTTCAGAATTATATCAGGACCTTCTAATCACGGGTACATCTCCTTATTTCATGATATGTTTTAGAGGGTTTCCTTTACTATGTTGGTAGAATATTGTGCTCAATTTTCATTGCAATTGGAGAAGTGTTTTAGAAGTTAGAGAGAGATTACTTCTTGGCTGTAGCTTCTTTCATTGAATGCATAACAAGTGTTTGTAAAAATGTCTTGCTTGAATATCATAAGTTTTTAAGATCATTCAAAGGATGGGGTTAGCATATTGAAACAACATATGATATTTCTACACCAAAAAACGAATTCATATTATCCAAATCAGCAAAACAAAGTTGCAAATTCAAACAATTACACAAGAGGAGCAGTATTCTGGTAGTCTCAGTTGGGGTGGGACATTACAGGTTTGCAGAGCAAGGAGGGTTTTATTACACATCTATTTCATCGGATCAATAGTACAGAGGGTTCGGCTATAAAGGGTTTGAAAATGGAAGAAGGGAAGCAACAATTGCAAGAACCAATATATGTCAATGAGAAACAAGATTGGAGGATATTAAGGCGTCGACAAGCTCGAGCAAGGGCAACAACAATGAAGAGGACATATCGAAAAATAAAAATAAAAAATATTCTACCACATAAACAGGTGGAGAATAAGGAACAATCAAAGGCAGATCACCAAAATGAGTTTTCAGATGAGGAAGAAACTTACAGTCCCACAACTACACCACTCATGTGGGCACCAAGACTTTATGTGCAAGAGCTAATGAAGATGAAAGAGAAACTTGAAAGCATGGAAAGGAGGGAGAAATTAAGAGAAACTAAATCAGATGAGGTTATAAACACCATTCGGAGGCTGGAAAAGGAAAACAACCAACTCAAGGAGCAAGTGTCAAAGCTACAAAACCTTGCAAACATGGGTCAACGTGAATGGCATGTCCTCAAACAAGCCATCCACCCCCAATCAATGATGCAATAGAGGTGGAAAAAACAAATGCAAATCAAATAAAAGAGGTATGGAAAACACTCCAAAACATGGAAACAAGAGAAAATGAGCTACGAAATGAATTAGCAAAGGCAAAGACATGGTCTCAAGTAGTAAAAGAACCAGTCAATCAACAAAAAGAGTTGATAGAGAAGCAAGTAAAAATTCAAATAACAGAAGAGAAAGAAAGACATGAGAAGTTATCAAATATAATCATCAAAGGGTTGAAAGATTATGGGGATAGGGAAGACACAAATCGTTTAACCAGGGACTTCTTGTCAGATCGATTACAATGGAAAGGTCAGATAAAAAAAGCAAGCAAAATTGGCAGGCTGAGAGAAGGAGGCAGAGATAGACATATTCGGGTCACATTGATGAGCTACGAGGATAAAATAAGGTTACTAAAAAATAGAGGCATGCTGAGAGGGTCACAATTTTATTTAGATGATGACCTAACATTTTTACAGTAGGAAGAAAGAAATAAGGAATGGGAAAAGGTGAGGGCAGCAAGGAATGAAGGGAAACAGACATATTTAAGAAATGGAAAGGCATACATCACATCTAAACAAACCCAAAACAAATAGGGAGTATGGCCCGCTCGGGAACATCTTACGATGGTAAGTTGGAACTGTAGAGGTTTCCCTTGGAGAAGAGGACCCGGGTTAGGGCCCATTGCTAGAGACAAAGATATAATCATATTGACAGAAACACATGAACACGATGGATGTAGGACTCCAGAATTTGTGGGATACAAAAAAATAGCAATATGGAATAAAGCAACAGAAAATGGCAAAGGGCATGGGGGTATTATGGTTTTAATAAAAGAGGAATGGGATAGGGTCATTAAAATTGAAAAACAAGATGAAAACAAAAAGTACATCTGGATAAAGATCCTAGAAAATAAGTCAGTTATTAGCATAGCAGCATGTTATTTTGCTCCCAAGAATTCTAAATTCTATAAGAAACATGACCTTAACAGAGAAGACCCATACTCCTCCCTAAAAAGAGACATTTCAATATACAGTAAGTTGGGGGAGATTATATTAATTGGAGATTTCAATGCAAGGACAACAAATAAGCAAGCTAACATTCTAGAAGGTAACGAAGATATTGAGATTAATCCTCTTTGGATGCCAGAAGAGGAAAATCAGCAGTGGACCAGGACTTCAGAAGATGAGCATGGGGCTATCACGCAATATGGAGAAGAGTTGTTAGGTCTTTGCAGCATATACAACTTGATTATTTGCAATGGGATGAACAAATGGAAAAATTCAGGAAAGTATACATGCAAAACATATAAGGGACAAAGTGTAATAGACTATGTAATATGCTCACAAAATTACATACCAAAAATAGAGGAGCTAGAAGTGGAAGATTCTCCAGTGGAACTTAAGTCAGATCACAACCCAATTGTTATGAAACTTCAAATGCATGGAGACAAACCAAGGGAAAAACACTTGCAAGGCAATCAAAATAAATATCCTCACAAGGGAAACATTCTCTTAACAGATGAAAATCGGCAGAATTTTAGAGCAGTATTAAATAACAAGTTACAGGAAAGGGAAGAACTACCTCACAATAGCAGAGATTACAGTAAGAGTGAATGGTTAATGCACGTTATTCAAGAAGCTCTAAACAAATGCAAGAGAGCAAAACCTAAAAAGAAAGAAAGGAATAGCTTCCCAACCAACCCATGGTTCGATGAAGATTGCAAAAAAATGCGAAGATTACTAAAGGAACCAACGGGTAAAACAAGAGCAAACAAAAAAGCATATGAGAAACTGGTAAGGGCAAAAAAAGAAGAATACACTAGAACAAGGAGGAAAGAATTGATTTACTTAGGGAAGCATGAACCAAAGAAATTTTGGAAGGAACTAAGCGTGAAAAGGATGCAAACTGAAAATAACATAACAGTTAATCAATGGTTGGAGTATTCAAAACAATTGTATCAACGTAGTAACCAGCAGGAGACACCCCCTACTATCATTGTCAAGAAAGAACTTTTCACAATTGAAGACATTATTCAAGGGATAAAAAAGTTAGCAACCGGTAAAGCCCGTGACATAGACAATCTTCAAGCAGAGCATATAAAATGGGGGGTAGATATCCTGGCACCGCAGATCAAAGAAATTTTCAATGAGGTCATACAAAATGGCTTCCCTATCGAGTGGACAACTAGCTTGACCATTCCTTTGTTTAAAAGTGGAGATGTAAATAATCCCTCAAACTATCGAACTATCATGATCAACCCTCTCTTTGCAAAGTTGTTTGGGAGTATGATAGAGCGTAGGATCAACATATGGGCGGAAGAAAAGGGAAAGAGAGCAAAGGGGCAAGCAGGTTTTAGGCCCAAGCACTCAACTATTGATCACTGTATCACGCTCAGACACATAGTGGAAAAAATATGGGACAAAAAAGAGGAGGCTTTTTGTTGTTTTGTAGACTTCAAAAAGGCATTTGACACAATGCCAAGGAAAAAATTATGGAGCAGAATGGAAGAGCTAGAGGTTCCAATTCACTACAGGGCAGCAGTTCACAGACTATATGAGCATGTAAAGGCTAGAATCAGAACACAGGAAGGGTTATCTGAATGTTTTGGTAGTGACATAGGTGTCAAACAAGGTTGCCCTCTATCTCCGACCTTATTTGGGTTGTACATTGACAAGTTAGAAGAATGGATAAACAAATTTGGGGGAGAGGGTGTGCATTTAGCCAAATATGTGGTAAAACTCCTCATGTATGCAGATGATGTAATTCTTGTGGCCAAAACAGCCAAAGATCTAGAAGATCACCTTCAAGCTCTAGAACTCTTTTGTAAAGAAGTTGGGATGCAGGTGAACACGAGCAAAACAAAAATTATGATTTTTTCAGAAAAAAGAAGAAGCAACAACTCGAATTTCAGTTTGCAGGAGAACCGCTTGATGTAGTAGTAGAATACAAATACCTGGGCATAGACTTTCATGACAAACTTAATTGGAATACATGTAGGATGAAAAGAACTCAAAGTGGTTGGAGAGCACTATATGCACTTCAAAACAGGTGTAGGAATGCCGAGTTGTGGGACTGGAAGACCACCAAGGTCTTATTTGGCCTACTTGTTACACCGGTTCTATTGTATGGTTGCGAGGTGTGGGCTAGTGGCACAACAAATGCAAAATGGAGGCAAATAGAAAGGATTCAAAAATATCTAATCACAAATTTTCTCAAAATTAAGGCCACAACCCCTTATGAAATTATTCTAGCTGAAACTGGAATGTTCCCTTTAGAAGCAATTGCTATGACCAAGCTGTTATGTTACTTGAAAAAAACAGAAAACATGAAAGATGATAGATGGCCTAGGGCAGCTAGGGACGAAGAGTTGCATAGGCGAAAGAATACATGGATGAAACAAAATCAGAAATGGATGAAACGCTGGGAAATCAACATAAATGAATGCCCAAATGTCAACAAAGACATAAAAAATTATGTGAATGAAAAGTTCAGAAGTGGAATGTGGAAAAATGCAAGCAGGAAAAGACAATATTATATTGCAAATTTTAACCCAACGTATGACCACAAGGAAAAAGCGTATATAGGCGCTGAAATCAAGTGGAAGGAAAAAATACTCATTGCTCAGATAAGGACTAGCTCTCATAGGCTTAGATGTGAAACAGGGAGATGGACAACGCCCAAAGAACAATGGGAAGAAAGGATATGTACTCTATGCAACACAGGGGCAGTAGAGACAGAGGAACACTTCATCTATAAATGCCCGAGTTTTTCAGATATCCGTGACAAATACAAAGAAACACTTGGGAACGGGTTTATGGCAGATTTATTTGAAGACAGTAAAATAAAAAAAGTTGGGGAATTGCTAACACAAATCAGCAGGAGAAGGAACAACCTTCTCAAAGATATTAAAGATCATATGATATGATTTGAGTAATTGTACTTCCATATTTGAGGTCCCATAGACCATATTTGGGTCTCGCGGACGTAATTAAAATCTTTCATTCATTCATTCACTATGGACCTCCTAATGTGGCATGAACTACATATACAGTTCCCTTAATTGGCCCTTTCTGTACTTGAAATTATACAGTTGACTCTTATTAGTTGTGGTTACTTCACAACTAAAGTGGCAAAATCATAGATATGACACAAACTCTTCTGATAGGAAATTTCTATTGTCAAATTCACCGATGATAATTTTTGCCTTTATGATATATGACTTTGGAAATCTCTGCATAAGCACCAGCCCTTGTGCTTTTATCTCAACCATATGGCCTATGCTAATTTTACAAGGAATCAAGCAACAGCTTTACTTATTTTAACAGAATGAGTGACAGTATAATTCTTTCTGACAACTTGTACCATTTTCAAGTAGCATGTGCTAAGAGCTTCTATACCTTTCTTCCTTTTTAAATCCCATACAAGGATTTTGATTTTGACTGTAATTCTTGGTTTGTTCTAAGCTGTCCTTATAAAAAGAACAAGTGCCTTTGGAATCACCTGACTAGTTGCTAGGAGAGCTGAACCTGAATTCTTATTATAAGTTTTATTGCACCTCAGTTTTCAAAGTCATATGGAAAAACTTCCAAATCAGCATTGCTGAATAGGGGTTTAATCCTCTAATTTGTGTTAAGCAAAAAAGAAAAAACAGAATGTCCTTGGCTAAACAAAAATTCTTTGCTTTGAGCTAGTTAAAGGTTTTAAGCCGCATTTTTCAAGTCACTGGCTTATGGCTCTGTGTAGTTGTGATCCATATAGATCTAGGCATAAAACTTGGCACATGATGCCATATCAACTTGAAGGCTGGTTTTTAATTTTGGTAAAATGGATAACTCTAAAATTCCAACTAGTGACAAGGTTTAAGACTCACCGTAAAAGAGTGTTCATGATATAATTATGTACAAACAGGCAACTGGGTTACACTGGTTAAATGGTCTCTTAATTTTCCATGCATAAAATGCTTTTAAAGGGACCATGGAATCCTTGTGTTAACAAATTATAAATGCAATTAATCTTTCATGTCCATGTAATCACACGATGCAGCTGAGGGATAGATTCTTGTAGGCCAAAGATGCTCCTGCTGGTTGTTTTTAACCTTTGCCTTTACTAAAAGACTCAACATTCCACTGCTGCTCTATGTTCTCTCCAAATGGATTTCATCTTCAAAAGCATGCTATGTGGAATTACTTACCGCATTACAGGAATGTAATTATCCAAATCAAGGAACTTTTTATAAGCAGATTGAAACCTGCTATTTAGAAAGTTTGAGTTGGTAAGTTGAGTATGAGGACAATATTGCATATCTATTTGACATGAATGCCAGTTTTAATTTAGGTAGCTTGTCAATTATTGCAAGCAGTGATGTGCCATCCCATGGATGGCTTTGTGCTTTCAATAATTTAGAAAAGTTGGATGTTTTTGATGTATTCTATTACTTTAAGTAAATGTGACATATATACTTTTCAATTGATGTATGCACTGCCATGGAAGTTAGAGCAAACTCATAATCTTCCAATAGATATTTTTTAGGAATATTATAGAACTATGGTTTTTATGCACTTTATTCATGAATTTTGATGTGTAACTGTAAACTTTTCTACATTTGGGAAGTGATTATCAATCATAGAAGCAAATTTATTGTGTGCATGGAGTTTTAACCAAGGAGCTCTTAGCTTTTTTTCCTTTAAAGCAAGCAGGGTTCCATAGCATGCATTCTCAGTTTTTTTTTAAATATATCAACAGTTGTTTCCCACATCCAGGGGACGTGTTGATGATACTGGGACATGTCTGATCTCTCAGGGGGCACAATCTGTGCCAAAAGTGGGCAATCTTTTGGGGTGCCACCGGGATAGAAGTCTTTTTGAATTACCAACATATTTGGCATGCTTTTGTGCATAAGCCTACGTTTGGGAGAAAACAAATCAGAAAAATTAGAATGTATTTTCTTTTTATTTATTCATTTTAGTGAGGGCCTCCCACCCCAATGCATATCATAAAAACCTCCCCAATCATAGTGCAAGCTTGTTTTCACATACAACAAACTTATAGGAGTATTTTTACACCACTGAAGAGCAGAGCAAATTTTGTAACAGACCTTTGTAAGGGGGATTTTGCAAGAAGATTTCCCCCATTCCCAGCATTTATCACGTGCATAGAGTAGTTACATGTGATATAGCAGAGAAAACTTGGAGCAGCAAAGTTATTTTGCTTGAAGAAAGGATTTTTATATACTAATTTTTTTTTTATATGATGGAAAACGTTGTAGCAGTGCCTTGATTTGAGCATGGGTATGAATATTTTGCAGCTAGGATTTTCGTGTTGGGCAGTGGGTAAGTCATTGGACTTCTAATAATCTTTTTTCAATTTCTTGAGTCATCATCATCATTGGATTTTTTTCCCAATCGTCATTATTTTTTATTCCCATTTGGAAAATTACAGCTCAAAATATTAAAAAATTCAGAAATAGTTAAATTGCAAAGACATGCAACTCAAAGCAGAAAAAATATGATCAACATTCAACATAATAGCAGTGGCACTGAAAGCTGCTGATTGCTTTTCGTTTTGTTTTTGATATTTTGCGATAAATGGTAATGATTGTTCTTTGTCATTTATCTCTATAGGAATCTGTGGGTTGGGTATCCAATCATCTCACTAAATTTAGATAATATCATGTCATTGCTTTCATTTACTGGATTGAGCACTAATGATTGAGATAAATTAGACAAATTAAATGTTTTCTATGTATTCTATGCTAATATATTATTTATGATGGAGTCCCCCATAGCTTGGAACCCATTTTTGCCTGTGGCATCCACTGAAATTTCACATCCCCCCAAGAATTGATGGACTATTCTAAAGGGTTGTGACTTGGTGAGAAGAATGACTATATGAAACTATTAGTCATGTTTTGACTTGACATAGTAAATTATCTGCAGAAGAGATGTAGCATTTGCAATCTCAGTTCTCCTTATCTTTGTTAATATCAACTAAAAAGAATTAGATCTTCATGGCAAGCCTTTATTTATCTTTGCGTATTAATTGCCATTTTAAAAATACTCCAAGGCCATAATCTGATTATCATTATTTTGACTAAGCAGGGGATTTTTCTCATATGGATAGTACAGCCAGATATTGTACAAATAGCCTTATGGCTGACATGGTTCTCAGTTCTAGGATCTCTCAAGGTAATTTCCTTTGTTTACGCTGGGCATATTAGTTACAAACAGCTAACAAGCATAGTTTGTTCTTCAAAATTATTGGGAAAGTTTATTTTCATATCCTGCAGTTCTACTAACTGGTAGGTAATTTCATCAGATGTTTCAAGGACTGGCAAAAGATCGCCTTGAGCGACTGAACGCGTCACCTTCTGCAACTCCGTGGGCACATTTAAGAGTGTTTTCTGTGCTAGTGTTTGTTCTTTTCTTCGATTTACTATGGTAATTTTTCAGTCTGAGACCTCTAAAAAATCAAACAAACAAAGAATTGTCAGTTATTTCTTGATGCGTTTCTTGTTGTTTTCATAAAATATTGGATATTGTTCATAAATAAACTGAATTGTGCTTCCCAGGCTAAAGCCCTGAACCAATGCAAGAATATCATTGAATCCAAAGTCTTGCACTTCTAGCTATTTTTGTTGGAAATGATAGGATTTAAAGCAGTTTTGAAGTGCTCTTAAGCAAAAAAATGATGCTATTTAATATAGCATCTATAATATCCTATATAGGGAGGATCCTATCACCTTCCAATAAATGAGGGAAGTTGCTAAAACTATATCAAAAGGTCAGCTAATAAACATGTAAAAATTTAAAAATTGAGAGAGAAAGGGATTTTCCATTCCATGATTTTTGATTCCACTTTGTTGATGACTCAATAGTACAAAAGCTCCAACACTCTAGATATAGAGTTAAAAGTGGATAATGGACTATGAACTTGCCAAACAAATTTGATGAGTTATTGGCAAGTTTGGTGTGGTTGTATGAGTTTGATCTAAACCTTAGTCTGTGTTGAAATTTTATACTTCATTGGCAAGACAAGTAGTCTAGTCAAACTGAGTTTTATCAAGTCATGTCACTATGGTTTGAACCATGGTCAGACTTGATCAGAAAAGCAATTAACTGTTCTTTACATCCCGAGGAAAGAAAATCAGACAACAAGAGTGACCATGCCATTAGTAATTTGCTTATCATCAAACAAAAGCTACTCATGACCGAACTTAAACATAAGAATATAACTATGATGATGGTTTGGAAACACATGTTAGACTTCAAATCACTTTTAAATTGGTTGTCATCATTTTTGGTTTAGATTTGTATGATTAGTACAATGCGCTACAATCTTCAGATCAGATAATTAAATTCTTTCCACTTTGTCCTCATCCTTGTCTGCTCAATTTATGCGTATAAATGCTCTGCAACTCTGTACCTTAATTAGTCGATGTTTTAAACCTCATTAATCATATCTACAACTTGTGAATTTGTCGTGTTTTTCATGTTATCATGTCGAATTCTTCACTTTCTACGTGTTCATTTGACTGTAAATACACCAGAGTTACAAACTTTCGCATGTTAGTAATAGAATGATCTTTGCAATCTATAACTGGCCTATGAGAATTTTCTTTATTTGGCAGCATACTTACAGAGAAGATAGTTGCTTTATTCATGCTGTCTTTTGCCACTGATGTGGTTCTTCTTGCCCATTCTCTTTGAGCGCTTGTAGTGGCAGTAAGATGCCTCTGTCAATTTTGTGAGCTTTTGCAACTTATGATTAACCTTAATAAAACTAATGATCTTCAATCCTTCTAAAAGCTTCTATGTCAGGTTCCATTTCTTCTACAAAGGTGAACCTATAAAAGATCACAACAATGTACATGGATCTCGAGTACATTTTATTCTTATTTCTATCTTAAGATTGCTTCTCAGTCATGACTGTGTTAGTGATATGGTTCTCAGAATGCATTACATCTAGGGTCTCTTTTGGTCCTCATCGTAGATGTTACTTAGAAGTTATTTCTCTTCTTCAGTTAGTTGGCATCTCCATAGATCAATTACTTCCTTTCAAATACTCATTAAATGCTCTTTCCCGCCTTCTTCTTGATAAGAGGGTAATTAATTAAGCAGTCAGAGATGACATTTATTGACAATATATTCAGATCTCTTGGGTCACTTCATCTTAACCTCTTAGTCCTAAGTTGGCCTTCTACACTAAGCATTTCATGAGATTAAGAATGACATTATTATTTGTCCTAATTATGTCGAGCGACATTGGACACACAACCTTAGGATTCCTCTTGGTCAACTCAAAGTATGCTCACATCAATTGCAGGTGGAGATCGATCACCATATTCCTCAAGAGGATAGGGTATGTTGTCTTTGCTCTATTCGGGAGGTGGAGACTGAAGAACATTTCATCTCAGGTGTCTTGTTTATTATGAGATTCGAGGGAGGTGCTATTGCTAGTATAGAGACTCAGTTGGATCACTTGCCACTTTTTTCAGCTATCCTGACCAAAGATGCTTGGCTCTTTACCTTAGGGAAGCTACCCCTCTTTGGTGCCAGTTATTACGGCAGGGATAGGCTACTGCTCAACTAATCACATCATTCTTTCACCCTATCTCTGCAGTTGAGGGTAATAAGTGCTCATTGGAAGCTACAACTATCCAAAATATTAATGACAGAACTGTGTGTCCTTGTTCACATACAAGAGTGGCTATTAGGCAGTTCTTTCTTCTTGCTTGTGACAGGACAAGATTGCAGTTCTTCAGCTTCAGGTTTCGGCCACCCCTCACACACCGAGGAGTTGTAGACAGGCGCAGCTTACTAGTTTCTTGTCCTCTTCTATTTGGTTCTACAGCCATGGATGCTAGAAGAGTCTCGAGGGGTTGAACTGCATGTCCTTCTAGGAATATCCAACCAGGCCTTCTTAGTCCTGGCCATTCTCCTGGCAGCATCATTAGATTCTGTGTTGGCCCTTTTGTGGTAGTTGGTGACAACTGATCACCTACTTCTTTCACCCTATCTCTACAGTCGAGAGTAATAAGCGCTCATTGGAAGCTACAACTATCCAAAATATTAACGACAGTTTTGTGCGCCCTTGTCCGCATACAAGAGTGATTACTAGGGCTTCAGTTCTTTCTTCTTGCTTGTGACAGGACAAGAGTGCAGTTCTTCAGCATCGTGTTTAGGCCACCCTTCACATACCGAGGAGTTGTAGACAGGTGCAGCTTACTAGTTTCTTGTCCTCTTCTAATTGGTTCTATCCTTAGGTTGTGGAGCTCTGTTTGTGGCTTCCTTGTGCAAACAGTTACAAACTATACTATTGAGTCCCATCGAGATCTACTTTGGTAATTTTTCAGCATTAATATAATTTTTTTACTTCTTTCACTCTTAAAAGACGACTTCTATCTAGAGCTTATGGGCTCATCATGTGTTTGAAAATAATTTATTTAATTAATTTATTTATTGTTTGATTTACATGATGGAAATGGTAGCCGCCACGATGATCTGGGCATGCTGTCCGCCTTGGAAGCCGCCACACAGTACTCCGCGCAGTCCGCCCCTATAACCGTCATGCCACATTCATTTTAAACCTTTTACGCCGCTGAAAGCACCAGGAAAGGGACAAGTGTTCAGTCCGGCGAGGCCTGAGATTTGAACCCTGGATGCCCGTCCCTCTTTACGGGGTTTCACCACACCAATTGGTCTACACCTCGGACCTTGTTTGAAAATATTTTATACCTTATTTTAATTTGCTGAATATTTTGTAATATGTACAACATATAATGGTTATTCTATTCGTAACTGCCGCACACAGGTGCCACTTGCAGTCTTGTAACTACTCTATTAGATTCCTTTCAGTCAATTAAGATGACAGCCAAAGAAGAGAGGTCATAGTTCCTTCTTTGAGCAGGTCCGTGTGTCTTAATGCATTTCATGAATTTCTGTTTTGAATTCACCTTCTTGATCTGTTGGCACATAGTGCAGTCCCAAAAGGATTCTTCTCGTGTTTGTGATTTTACATCAATTCTGTTATATGTTGAGATCTCATGCTTATGCAAACTGTTAGTTGCATTTTGACCCAAAGAAGACATTGAGTTTCTCACAGAGGATTGAATGCTTGGCATCCAAGGACAGCTTTGTATCCGTAGGTTTTGCTGCTCAACATTTACAGGCATTTCAAGTGCTGGAATGTTAAGAGTCATCTCATATTTTTGTGTTCCACTACTTTAGATCTCAGCATCTTTCAAGCGTATTTATTTGAGCACATTTGCACTGGATTGAAACTGTACAGACCTCTTTGAAGTTTTTCAAGATTCAAATATGGCAACTCTGTTTGAACTACTATTATGTGCTGCCAGCAGAGGGTCTATATCTTGAAGCATAGACAACATATAAAATGTGAACACAACTGGTCACGTAAGGCTTAAGCTGAGACTGTTTAACCCAATTTCTCCACAGATTTACAAAATTTAAGAATGCAAAACTCATTCTTCCATCCGCAGTTGCATAAGATCTCGTCTAAATTTTATACTTTCTAGGTTTTACTTTAGGCCTTAGAAGCATCAGAAAAGGCAAGTTCTTAGACTGTGATTATTACGCTTTCAAAGAGGTTTAAATGATAGCTTTTGAAACATTTGTTCATGGAAAAAGTTTCATAGAAGTCAATTTCCTTATTATGGGTTTATATCAAAATGACTAGTGGGTCACTAAAGGGGGGTTTGTTTATTAGTTTTAGGAGAAGTCTAATGTTATTATGTAAAGTGAAAATGAATATGAAGATACAGTACTGCCCATTTTCCACATGCCCAGGAGCTGTGCAATCAGCAGGGAAATGAATTAAGAGTTTCTGACATATCAATGTATAACATTGATTGTGTTTCAACAGATATTGTTTGAACAGTTGTTATCAATAATAATTCCCATCCACAACCTCACATTCAAGTTAGACACAATAGTTAACATCCCTTAGTTTGGTCTTATCTCTGATATTTTATTGGAACTTGTATTTTCAAGCCCTGTGAACGTACTTTGCTTGCTAATGGATATTATATAAATGCATGGTATGATCATCATGTTTCAGTGGATGTTGTTCTCACAATTGGTATCCCTGATAATTCCTATCCAACATCTCACATTCAATTTAACCACAACAGTTAACATCCAATGGTTTGGTGTTATCTCTGATTTGCTCTTTGAACTTGTACTTTTGAGTCCTATTTATGTGCTTTGGTCATTTATGGACACTAATATTGTTTCTTTCTTAACTAAAATATTAGAAAACTAGTTGCATGGTTCAAAATTTTGGAAGCCTACTTCCAGATTCAACAACTGAATGATCCACAAAAAATAATGGTTCCTTGAGCCCACAAAAAAGATCTGATTCATACATGGTGCAAGCATTAATGTGCCATATGTATAGGACAATCCCTTCTGCCGGGAATGCAACTGGTAGTGAGTTAGACTCCTGAACTCCGGGGATCATCGCAACAAAGCCGGGGCGGTGGGCCCTTCCTTTGATCAACCCAAATAAGGTTGAAGGGAACTGGTGCTAGTGTATGGGTTGGGGTGATTCCTCCTACACTGGGGTGTGATGGGGACTGCCATGTAGGTTTTTCATCGGGTTCCAATCCCCGGAGACCCAACTGTAGATGGTTTGGATGTTGCTAAACCTTATACCCATAGCCTCTTTTTTTAACAGAAGGAAAGTTCTATTTTTTGGAGCTTGGTGTGGAAATTGATGAAACTACAACAAGAATCAAATATAGAACTTCTTTTGTGTTTATTTAAAAGACTAGCTATGCCAAACACATGACAGGTATAACTCTTTTCCTCTGAAACTTGGTACCAGTTTCAGGAATTAAAGGAATTAAAAGAATCTTGGAGGGTGGAGCTAATTGATGACTGCTTCTACAAAATCCTTAATTTTGATGGCTAAACAATTTTAGGAAGGCACCAGAACTGTCTGCCTAACACTCTCCTACCATTCATGGCCAGTGATTTTCTAAAAACAGAGAGGAAGGCACCAGAACTGTCTTCCTAATACTCTCCTACAATTCATGGCCAGTGATTTTCTAAAAGCAGAGAGGAAGGCACAAGAACTGTCTTCCTGATACTCTCCTACCATTCATGGCCAGTGATTTTCTAAAAGCAGAGAGGAAGCTGGAAAAATGTGTTTGTCTAGAATGCTTTGATTGTGATTAAGAAATTCCTATTCATTGATGAAATATCAAAAGGTGAAATGAAGTTTGATTCTGAAAGGGCACAAAACACATTTGACACCTTCTACAATTATATCATTTGAAGGAATCCATTTAGTTTATAAAAGAAATCCTGCCTCTCTAAATTAAATCTCCCCTAAAATTGTAGAAAGGTACTACTTGAAGAGTATTTTCATTTTAAGACTTGAACACCCTTTTGCAGGTATCCTAATTGTTTGTTGTGAGGTAATATGAATTTTTATATGGGTTTTTTCTTTTCATTTTCCTGAAAAGCTCTACTAACAAACCCTGTTTCCAAAGAAAAGCAAGAGAGCCTTGCTTATCTATGATAACATCAATCATTAAAAAAATGTCCCCCAAAAGCATCAGGTATTCTGTGCATCCATGACCCAAGAGTTGTCTGGGGAAATGAAAATTTGCAGCATAGTTCAAAAAATTGGAATCGGATCGGAATTGGCATGGAAAAAGAATTGGGAAAAATCGTGAATTGGCAAAAAAGAAGGGAAAAAATAGGCAAAAAAAACCGAAGAAAATTTAATTTTTCATTGGAAAAAAACATTTTTCATGCATAGCACAAAGTTTTGGAAAATATTGGCAAAAATGGCCGATTTTTGCAAAAATTGGGATTCCTATGCGATTTGAATTGGCAACCCTGCTGAATTGAAAAAATCGGATTGGATTGGGATTAAATCAGGATTTTCGTAACCATGATTTGAAGTATATACGTTAGCAATTCCCCACAACTGAGAATACGGTTGAAAATATCCCATTTACATCCTTGACAGAGAGAAGAACCAGATTGAAACGTGTGAAACATTTAAAATATGGAACATGTAATTAGCACATATTATTGTTGTTTGTTATCAACTTAAGGGTGATCCAAGTTTCGTTGTTTCCCATGCTTTTGAAGGCTCTTCAAAGCAACAATGAAAAACAACTACTTGTTGCAGTTGAGTATCATATGGGAGATTAATTATTATGGATGTGCTTTGAAATCCACCTGGAACTGTTCTGACATTTGGAATTTGGTCTTGAAAACAAGGTTGTAGATATGATGTCACAATCAAGAAACATTAAGGAAAAAATGCTTTAAATAGAAACAGACAAGTTAAAGTTATCAATGGAATTTATAATTATGTCATTTCCAAGAAAGTGAACATGCCTAGATATCTCATATTTGACTTAGGTTAACAATGGGCAGTGGTTTCAGATGTATGTGAAAAATTCAAAACTTTCTTGGTTACTTTTTCCAGTAATTTCCTTCTATCGTGAACAGCAGATGCAAGATTCTTTTGGTTTTCATTTTGTCATATGCTATTTTTTTTTTACATGAATTAAAATGTTGTGAGCCCAATTATGAACCTGCCATAAGGGCATGCTATCCTGGAAAAATCTAAACTCAAATGGAGCAGAAATCTAAAAACTAAACAGAATTCTGAAACTGCTGTAAAAATAAGAAAGTAAGACTGATTGATTTTGTTTGGAAAATGAAAACTTCCAGCAGAACCTCAAAGGCCAATGCAGCAGTCTGTAACTGTAGGCCGTAGCAGAAGGGCTAGATGATAGGCCGCAGCAGGAGGCCATGATTGTCGTAAAATCTGAAATCTGAAACTGTTTTAAATCTCAAAATAAACTTCTGTTTCTTCTTTTTCAAAATTGGACTTGCACAGAGAACTAAGGTGGATTTTTGGAACTGGAAATGGAATGGAACTGTTATATTGGCAAAAAATTGAACAAAAGCTATGTAGAAAAGGAAATAACTTTTTTGAGAAGGTGTGGGTGGCAACTCATGCCAACAATTTTGAGAGAACGATATGGACACTGCTTATGGCCAACACAGTCTCCCTAGATTTATGCACAAGAATCACTTATAAAACCCTAAAACGCTTCTAAGGATAGGGAAGGCTTATTTATACTTTAAATACTTGGTACCTTTCTGCATGTGGAATGATTAATTTTTAATGTGAAAATATATTAAATTAACAGAAGAGTGCAACTGACTTATATAAAACTCCATTAACAAATAAAAACACATAACTGGCTTAAAAATCTGTTACTAATAAAACGACTACTTAAAACTTCAATACTGAATTAACTGAAGTGCATTACTTTTTGATATCATAATATAATCGACTTGGGGTACTCTTTCTTTTGGTAGATGAGTCCCATTGGCCTACTTTGGCCATTAGCGGACGTTAAGATATTTCCCATTTGAATAAATTGTTTTAGTTTCATCTGTGAGTTCTTGAATTGTGAATCTTGTAGACTTATGGGTTTACATGAAGATTTCTGCTACAGTTGGGGAGTAATTTGATTACATTGTTAAAGCCTAATTGTCATGATGTTGTACAGGATCCAGTTATGTACGGTTGTGTCCAGGGGTGCAGGAACAAGCACATTTTGGCTGTTGCTTTTTGAGCCTCTCAGTATTGCATTTGAGACACTCCAGGTAATACAGATTTTTAGTGTTTTAAAACTTGACAAGTGAAGAATAGATTCTTGCTAAAATGGTTTGGATTTTTTACAATGAAAATTGCAGGCAGTTATGGTGCATGGTTTACAGCTGATTGAAACTTGGCATCGGTATACAGCAGATGACACGGTTCATTGTCAAGGACTTCAACCATCTGATAGATCTGCAGCAGGTGCACTGACACTTTTCTTACCCTCATGCTAATTATGTTATCTTTTTGTAGGAGGGGAATTGTATAGCCAACTAATATGTAAGAGGATTTCCTTTTGAGGGATGAATGTATTTGATTATTTAAAATATGGAACAATTATATTTGTGATATCTTATGATGATGGGCATATATTCTTAATAGCCTTACATACAAAAATGTTATATTAGGACTTGAAATAAGAGTGATTCTTCAAAATATGACATCACATTGGTCTCTGGTCCAATTGAATTATTGGGTACAAATTTGATAGTCTTGAACTTTTATAAATTGCAAGAAGAATAAAGAACAGACTTATTTTAATGTGTATAAATGGTCAAAATAGTTAAATTGGACTCGAAGAAGAGGTTCAAGCAATAACAGAAAACAACTCTTTAAAATGCCTAATAGAAGCAAGAAGAATACAATCCAAAAGCTGAAAAAGAAAAGGGCAAATACTATACGAAGTCAGTGCCTGCAGAGGAAAAGGGGATGGAAATTTCTTTTCCTAAAATACAAGGACATGAATTGGAATTAAGTGGAAAAGATAACCAATATTGAATTTTATCCAGAACTTATAGCTTTGTTTTCTTGCATTTGTGATTTTACTTTGTAAAAACTAGGACACATACAAGCTGCTAACCATCTTGGTCTTTTGTTAGGAACCTTCTCATTAAAATCAGCACATTCACAAAAATATTGCAATAAAACATAAATGCATGAAACATAAGATATTGCAATATGAAATATAAGTGCAGAAATGAAACAATCTCACAAAGTAACACAAAATCGCAGGCCACTTCGAGGGGGCAACCTCCTTTAATACTTTCATTCAATTATGCAAAAAGATACATTCATTCCTTCCCCTCGCAGTTTTAAAGACTTCATCTCTCTACCTAATGCTCAAGGTTGGCTTACATGCAAAATACCATCCGAGCTAGAATCTTCTACCAATAAAACAGTTCTTGTTGGTCATCAAATCTGCCACAGGAAAGGATTTTGGGAAGTGTACGCGCCCTAGACCTGGACCAACATTGAAAGGCCGAGGGGGAGAGATGCCCCCCGTGCAAATCTCCGGAGAAAGGCCGGCTCCTTTACCAAACTACTCGGTGTTTTGAGATAAGAGTGCAGGAAAGAGATAAAAATAGCAGGAGTGCAGGAAAGAGATAAAATAGTAAGGGTACAGGAAAGAAATAAACAGAGTAAGGAAAGAAATATTGATAGATTTAAGAGGGAAAGAACCAGCAACACGATTACTGGCTAACAGCTTGAAATAGCAGCAATAGATACCAAGAATAAAATCAAATGAATACAGTACTAGCCCTCCTATGTATCCTCTGAACGAGTTCCAGGATTACTCTTCCCTTTATGTCGAAATCCAAAATTCAGAATTACAGCGGCTAGGAAATGAGTGAATATAACAGAAACACTATCCACAGGCAGCATACAAGAAAACTATTACAGTGTTTTCTCCCCTATGTATCCTTCGGGAAAATTCCAGAGTTCTATCCCCAATCGCACACCTAAATCCAGGATACAGAATTACAGTATACAAATGAAGAAAGGAGATAACAGAAATAATCATAGAAGGCAGCATACAAGGGAGAAATGAGGCCCTAAGCACTTTAGTATTAATTGCAGGAAGTCAAGTTACAACAGCTTTCTAGCAGAAAGTTCCCTCCCCATTTTTCATTACAATGCCTGGGTTTTTATAGAGGACTCGACCCTCTAAGCCATCAATGCACAAAATTGAGGAGTACATCCTCGAAAACCCGAGAAGTCGGCCTCCGCTGCCCCCGTGACTGAGTTCTCAAATCCTTTTCCATATCTAGCAGCTGCGACCGGGTCAGCCGGGGAAATTCGCATTTATGAGCCGCCTGACTCGTCCTAGGCTCCTCCGGGTGCGGAGCTCGAGTGGCCGCCATGTCCGCCGGGCTCTCCTTCTGAGACTGATACCTCCTTTCAGATTGCCAAAAATGAGCCCCGAGTCTTTCGGGCACGTAAAAATTCATTTATGAGGCACTTGATTGCCTCGAAAAAATACCCGGGCTTGGAGTGCGTGCCCCTAAAGTGCTTCGCCAATTTCTAGTTCGCGACCCTGCTTCGCAATGGATATAAGCCGAAGCAGATCCATCTTCCTCGGTCATGCACTTCGCGCGAAGGAGCTTCTCAAAATGGCTTCGCAGATGTTAAATGCCGAAGCAGATATCCCTTCTCAAGATGGGGCTTTCAATCTTTTGCTGCTTCGCTAGAAAGGCGTGTCAAAAGTTGCTTCGCGAGGTTCTCTGCCCGAAGTGGATGCTTCGCTGATGAGTTGTCAAAATGCTTCGCCGCGAGCCTTCTTCAAAGCCGTGGTTCGGGGTTTTTCGGCCGAAGTGCAATTTTGCCTTGGAAAAATCTTCTGTTTTTTTTACGGGCCACTACTGCTTCGGGTGAAAGCGCTTCGCACGAAAGTTATCCGAAGTAGATGCTTCGCGACAACTTTGGGCGAAGTAGAAATGGTTCGCCAGTAGGGAGGCCCGAAGTGGATGCTTCGCTGATTTCTTAGCGAAGCAGTTTTCCAATGCTTGAACTTTTTTGAATCCCGCTTCGCAAAGTTTTCGCCCGAAGCAACTGTTTGGGTTGCTTCGCGTGCGAAGCTCTCTTCATGCCTTAGCGACTTTGGACCGCGATCTAGACTTCCTTGCTTTCCTTCTCTTGGCGAAGCTGTCTTTCTTTTTCTGCGAAGCTCCTAAACTTAGCTTGCTCAGTAGCGAAGCTCTTGTATATCCTATTCTATGTACAAGGGGGATGGCAATGAAAGCCAAAATTGCTGCAATGCTTAAAAAATGTTTTTCTATAAACAAGGGAACAAATTCATAAAAAGAAACACTTCACAAAATTTTTGATTTTTACTACCCCTCTAGGCAATGTGACAAAAATTGTCAACAGTTACATTCTTGATAACAGATACATATAATGGCGCCACTTGTCTAGGCGCTTCTAATGCCACAAACTATTACAAAATATTACAAAACATTATCATGGATGTCCCCCATGTTAAGCAAGGGTTATTACATCATAGTGTTAGGATGGGGTCCTAACATGCCCTTCCCCTTCGAAAAGCTTTGTCCTCAAAGCTGAAGATGAGGAAACTATTGTTGAAGTTGTTGAAGGGGTTCCCACGTAGCATCTTCAGGTTGTAAGCCACGCCATTGGACAAGAACATCGGTGATGACATGACGGCGAAGGGTATGCGATCTGCGGTCTAGAATGCATTCAGGTTCAAGAATGATGGAGCCTTCATCATCCAACTCTGGTAGTGTGGACTGCACCTGGACCTTGTTGCCAACAACCTACTTGAGAGAAGAAACATGGAAGACTGGATGAATTTTGGAAGTAGCCGGAAGGGCCAGTTTGTAGGTTGTCGACCCGATCCTTTGTAATACCTGATATGGACCATAATATTTTGTAGCAAGTTTTTGACAACCACGAAGCTGGAGAGAGGACTGTTTGTATGGTTGTAAGCGAAGAAAAACCATGTCCCCGACTTCAAAGCTACGTTCAGAGCGGTGTTGATCAGCTTGTTGTTTCATACGGTTCTGAGCCAAGTCCAGATTGACCTTAAGTTGGCGAAGAATGGAATCACGTTGGCAGAGAGTGGAATCCACAACTTGAACCTTGGAACTGCTTGGAATGTAAGAGGATGGTGTTGGTGGAGGATGACCATAGACTGCTTCAAATGGGCTCACCTTAGTAGCAGTGTGATATGTTGTGTTATACCACCATTCGGCCAAAGGAAGCCACTTGGCCCAGTGTGTAGGATGTTCAGAGGTGAAGCAACGAAGGTATGTTTCCAAGCATTTATTTACAATTTCAGTTTGGCCATCAGTTTGAGGATGATAAGCCAAACTCATCTTGAGCTGGGTTCCCTGCAACTTGAACAATTCCTACCAAAAATGATTGGTGAAGGTAGGATCCCTATCAGAGACAATGGATTTAGGTATTCCATGGAGATGAAATATGGAGTCTAGGAAGATTTGAGCAACAATGGAGGTGGTGTAAGGGTGGGATAGGGAACAAAAATGAGCATACTTTGTAAGACGATCCACCACCACTAGAATAACCAATTTTCTCCTAGATTTAGGTAACCCTTCAATGAAATCCATAGAGATATCTGTCCATACTTGTTCAAGAATTGGCAATGGTTGAAGGGTACTAGGGGAACACACATTTTCACCTTTCATACGTTGGCATCGATCACATTCAGCCACAAAAGTATGAATATCCTTTTTCATTCCCTTCCAAAAGAAGGTATGCTTGGTCCTTGTATAGGTTTTGAGAAACCCTGAATGGCCAATTGTTGGGGATGCATGCATCTCTTGTAGGATGAGGTCCTTTATTTGTGAATGTTGGGGCACAACAAGATGGTCATGGTACCATAAATCTTGACCATCCCAAGTATAGCCAGGGCATGAAGGAGGATCGGCTTGGATTTTATGGACTAAAATTTGCAAAGAGGAGTCCTTGATCAGTTCTTCCCTGAGATGATGAATCCATTGAGGAAGTGGTGTGGATATAGCATGTAGCATTTCTTGTTCTTCATGGAGTCGGGACAAAGCATCTGCCACCACGTTCTCCTTACCCCTCTTATAGGTGATGTCATAGTCATAACCCAACAATTTAGAAACCCATTTTTGTTGTTCTAGTGTGGCCACCCTTTGTTCTAAGAAGTATTTGAGACTTTGATGATCAATCTTGATGGAAAAATGTCTCCCAATGAGATACGATCGCCAATGACTTACAACATGTAAAATGGCAAGCATTTCCTTCTCATAAGTAGACTTGCCCAAATTCTTGCTTGAGAGTGCTCGACTAGTGAAGGCCAAAGGTCTACCTTCTTGCATTAAAACCACCCCAATGCCATTTCTAGATGCATCACTTTCAATGATAAAAGGTTTAGAGAAATCAGGCATTGCTAACATGGGGGTAGTGGTCATGGCATGCTTCAACTCTACAAAAGCCTTCTCTGTAGGTTCTGTCCACATAAAAGAATTCTTCCTCAACATAGTTGTCAAGGGAGTTGCTATCTTTCCATAATTCTTCATAAATTTTTTGTAATATCTAGTGAGTCCCAAAAATCCATGAAGTCCCTTTATGGTACGAGGCTTAGGCTAGTCTTGAACAACCTGAATCTTCTTGGGATCAACGTGAACTCCATCCTTAGTGATAATGTGACCCAAGTATTCAACCTCTTGTTGTCCAAAAGAACATTTGGACCTCTTTGCATAGAGTTGATTGTTAGACAAAAGTTGGAGTGCTTGATCCAAGTGTTGGAGATGCTCTTCCCATGAATGATTATAAATCAATATATCATCAAAAAAGACTAAAATGAATTTGCGAAGGAAAGGTCAAAAAATGGAGTTCATCAAACTCTGGAAGGTGGAAGGTGCATTGGTTAATCCAAATGGCATAACCAAGAATTCATAATGCCCTTCATGAGTTCTGAAAGCCATTTTGGGAATGTCCTCATCCTTGATTCGAATTTGATGATACCTTGACCACAAATCCAACTTGGAAAAGTATTGAGCCCCATGCAACTCATCAAGCAATTCATCAATCACTGGAATAGGGAATTTATCTTTAATAGTGATTTTATTGAGGTCCCGATAATCCACACACAAGCACCAAGATCCATCCTTTTTCCATACTAATAACATCGGAGAAGAATAGGGACTAACATTGGGATGGATAACCCCTGCAACACGAAGCTCTTGAACTATTTTCTCAATTTTAGATTTTTGAGCATAAGGATACTGGTAGGGATGAACATTTGGGGGAAGACTACTAGGAAAAAGTTGAATTGCATGGTCATGAGAGTGATGAGGAGGTAGTCCCTTGGGTTCCTCAAAAACTTGAGCATATTTGTTCAATAAACCTTGCAATTGCACTGGATGGTCCCTTTCCCCTTCCTTGGAAGCATCTATAGCAAAAATTTGTGCCACCACTCCATGAGAGGACTTTTTTAATAACTTTTCCATCTTATGGGTGGAAATAAATTGAGCAACACTAACTTTCATGCCATGTAAAGTGTATTCGGTCCCCTCTTGACTAAACTTCATCCACAACTCAAAAAAATCCCATAAAATTGGACCTAACATCCGCAACCATTGTGCTCCCAAAACAATATCACACCCACCTAATGGTAGGGCAAACATATCTATCTTGAGATTATATTCCCCAATTTGGAGTTTGACATTATGACACTTTCCTTTGCATGGTAGGGTGCCTCCATTAGCAATCATGACTTCAAAGGAATTGCATGTAGTAATGTAATAGTTTCCCTATTTGGCCACATGTGGATCAATAAAGTTATGTGTACTTCCAGAGTCAATAAGAATGATGACCCTTTGTCCCTTGAAGTATTCGATCACTTTCATCATTTGGGGAGTTGATACTCCTGCTAAAGCATGCACTAAGATTTTTGGTTGGGATTCCTCTGGAACTTCTGTCTATTCTATGGTTTCTACCTCTTGATGATCCTCTTCTTCCTCTGAAGATTCTATGGTTGGTGCCTCATCCATATCAAGTAGATACAATTTTTGGTGCACACACTTGTGCCTTGGGGAATACTTTTCATCACAATTATAGCATAGCCCTTGGGCCCTTCTATTCTCCATCTCTTCGTGAGTCAATTTTTTGATGGTTGGAGATTTATTGGTAGGATTTGGCGTAGGCTTGGATGGAAAAGGTGGCCAAGATTGAGGAAATTTGGAGGTGCATCCTTGAGCCTTGAATTTTTCTTCTGCCAATCTAGCCAAAGCTATTGCCTATTGTAATGTTTGGGGCCTCAACATTTTAACCTCAGCCTTAATGTCATCCTTCAAACCACTCACAAAACAACTTTGAAAGAAGTCGACATTCAAACCAGTGGTATGATTGGCCAGTTTTTCAAATTGAGTTTGATACTCTCGAATGGTTGAAGTTTGTCTGAGTTTAGAAAGGGCTCTTGTAAAATCTTCAAACTCACTAGGACCAAAGCGAGTGAGTAGGTGTTGCTCAAATTCAAGCCAAGTAAGATCAGGTTGGGCCTTCCTAAGCCACTGAAACCAATGTAGTGCATCTGATTCAAAATTGAAAGAGGCAATTATCAAACACATGTAGTGTGGGATATTATGAAGACTAAAATATTGTTCTGCCTTACAAATCCACCCCTCAGGATCCTTTCCATCAAATTTTGGGAAGTCTAATTTGGGTAGCTTAAATCCATTGTTATTTGGTACATTCTGTTGATGGTGACTCGTACCTTCATCCTTTTGATCATGATGACCCAATCTATCATGTGGGAGGGAATCAGTAGAGAAATGATTGTCCAATTCTTCAAGTTTTTCTTTTAATTCTGTCTTCATTTCCTTCTGTGTCTTGGTGATAAAATTCATAGACTCTTGGAAATTTTTGAGTTCTGTCCTTAATTGGTTTAAGCTTTTGCCTAATTGGGTCCCTAATTATTTTCCCAAATAATCCATGTGCATAGCAATTTTTACCTCTAATTCTTGTTGCTTTTGTTGTTCTTAAGTACCTGAAGCCATGTTCTAAGAGTTATGACCTATTGGTGATACTTACTAAAAATAGAAATTTGATTTCAAGGGTTACTATTTTTAGTAAGGAGCCCAAAAAGTGGTTTGGGTGCTATATATCAAAATGATCAGCTCGAAAAGGTGATTGTAATGGACTAGGTCCCATGATGATGTTTTTTGGCACCCCTAAAAAGTGCATGGAGGCTATATACCAAACTGATCAGCTCGACGAGATGGTCGCAATGAGCTATATACCACAACACTAGTTTTGGACACCTTAGACTTTTTAGGGGGGTGCTGTCTTCGAGTGTTGTTGGTTTTCCTCTTGGAGATTGGTTTCTTGTCGGCCAACCTCTTATGATACTTTGTACTATCTGTTTTGACTACTGACACTATTCAATCAATCTTGACACTGTTCTAGTAACTGTTTGGTCTGACTCTATCATGGACTAGTCCTTGTCTATTATGAATTTTGACTGTCATAGGTAATTATTATTGACACTCACAACTAACAACTTTGTATTGATTGTTACTGATTATGACTGAATATTCCTGATTGTTACTAACACTAACAACTCTGTTCTCACTGTTTTTGACTCTGATTGTTTCTGTCTTGATTATTATGTTCCTCTGCAATTTCTTTCATCTGTTTTCATGCAGTAATTCTGGAATAGGGATGTCTTCTCCGTATGCTCAATTTCTGTGGTAGGGTTATGGTTACAGGTTTAATATTCAATAGAACAGGATTTTGTTGTAGGCTTAACATTCAACACAACAGGGTACTCTAAGCCAGGGTGTATGTACTGCCCATAGGCCCTCTGTTATACCGTAGTGATGAATGATAGTGCTCGGACCAATATTTTAGGCCACTACTCAAGGAGGATTCCACGCATACCCTTGAGCACACTACCTGCCTCTCTAACAGTACGGGAGGGTGATCTTTTCGGATGTTGTGTCTGGTGTACTATGGATAATACAAGGCCAAAAATCTTCCTAAGGGCTAAAGGTTTCTCCTAATCCTAGGGGGTCTCCCGATATACCCGAAGATATGTGGGAGCTCAATTTCGTAGACGGGTGTTGTCTGAGGCCTGGGTATTGGAGCTTGATCGCCCCTCACTTCACTAGACGCTTTATGGGCAATCTAGCTTAGCCAATAATGACAACTCCTCCGTGATATTTTAAAACCCCTAGCACAAGGTTTCTAACCTAATAAACTAATGCAAAAAACAAAGGCTGGATTTTTTTTAATAAGGAAACTGGCGAAAAACAAAACACAAAATCTTATACCTAACAGTCGGAATGGCAAAAACTATCGTAGTCGCAGCAGAACACGGCCCTGGAAAGTGCTCTGATACCACTTGTTAGGAACCTTCTCATTAAAATCAGCACATTCACAAAAATATTGCAATAAAACATAAATGCATGAAACATAAGATATTGCAATATGAAATATAAGTGCAGAAATGAAACAATCTCACAAAGTAACACAGAATCGTAGGCCACTTCGAGGGGGCAACCTCCTTCAATACTTTCATTCAATTATGCAAAAAGATACATTCATTCCTGCCCCTCGCAGTTTTAAAGACTTCATCTCTCTACCTAACGCTCAAGGTTGGCTTACATGCAAAATGCCACCCGAGCTAGAATCTTCTACCAACAAAACAATTACATTCTTGATAACAGTTACATATAATGGCGCCACTTGTCTAGGCGCTTCTAATGCCACAAACTATTACAAAATATTACAAAACATTATCATGGATGTCCCCCACGTTAAGCAAGGGTTATTACATCATAGTGTTAGGATGGGGTCCTAACATCTTTTTGGATTTGCTACATCGTTCCTTGATGAAACCAATCTCATTATCTTTCCTATTTGGGCCTAACTCTGTGTCTTCCAATTGTTTGAGTCCAACTTTACATGTGTCAAATTTGGTAAGAGGGTTTTGGGTTGGCAAACCATAATACCTTTGAGTAACATTTTTATAATTGGTTACAAAGGGTTGAAATGGGCCCTATCCATATACAATCTAACAACACTGTTGTTGTATTTCAATAAACCACATTATTGTGGTAGTGCAATCAACTATATTATCATGGGTTGTCTTATCATGGGAGTGCCCATTACAATGTAGGGATATGAACTTGGGCTGTGCTCATAGGATCGTATCCCATTTATTGTTGCTCCGCAATGCCTTGGACACTTTCAAATAATAATCACAATCATTATTTATTATTATTATCATTATGGCAGATGCCTTGGGAAGAACTTTGGAAATAGAGAGAAAGGATGGTAATATCAAAGGTCTAAAACATTCATCCATTGGTGAAGCTTTGTCCCATCAACAATTTGTGGACGATACTTTCTTGCTTGGGGAAGCTATAGAGGAAGAAGCTTTGGAGTTTAAAAAAGTCCTTGATTCTTATGAAAAAGCTATAGGCCAAAAAATAAATTATGAAAAAAGTAGGATTATGTTTTTAAACACGGAGGAAAGTATAAGAGATCAAATAATTAAAGTATTGGGTTGTAAGGAGGAAAAGTTCCCTATCACCTATCTTGGTTTGCCTTTGTTTATTGGCAAAATGAAAAATGAACTTTGGAATCCGATTATTGATAAATTTAATAGGAAACTTCAAGGTTGGAAGGGATCTTTGTTATCCTCTGCTGGGAAAGTACAACTCATAAAACACATGCTTCAAAGCCTCCCTATTTATTTCATGTCATTTCTAAGGATGTTAAGGAAAGTGGAAGAGACAAAGACTGCAAAAATATTTCTTATGGTATGGCATTGAAGGCAAAAAACGTATACATCTGGTAGCCTGGGATACCAGCTACTAGCCTTTACAAAATGGGGGTCTTGGAACGAGGAAGTTGAGAGATCTAAATAGAGCCCTTCTAGCTAAACATGGTTGGAGGCTTTGCACTGGAGCATCAGGGAAATGGGCTAGCATTATCCAAAACAAATACTTGGAGGGTAGAAACTACTTTATGATTTGTTCTAATCCTCCACGTATTATCAATAGCAGGAAAGTTCTATGGCAAGGTCTAAAATGGAGAGTAGGCAGGGGGGACCAAATTGACTTTTGGAAAGACCCTTGGATTCAAGAGGAGCCTTTAGCGAACTACAGAAAGTTCAAATATATTAATGAACATTTAACTAGAACCTATGGTAAGAAAATTAATGGTTACATTCATAGGGTGGGTGATTTTCAGGAGTGGAAAATCTTGCAAGAAGATATGCAAGGCTTGTGGGGTAAAGATCTGCAAAACCTTTTAAGGAGTTATTATTTAGGTAGAGGTTCAGAGGAGGATCATATAATTTGAGGAAGAAACCAACAAGGCTAGTACTTGGTGAAGGATGGATATAGAGTCTTGGGCAAAGTAACCTCAGAGAAACCCGAGCTTAAAAGAATTTGGAAGCTAAACATCATCCCTAAGGTTGCTATGTTTTTTTGGACTGCCATTCTCAATAAGATCCTCACAAAAGACAATATGTTCAAAAGAGGGATTGTGGTTCCAACTGTTTGTGTCTTATGTAACAAAGAGGATGAGTGCGTGGACCACCTGTTTGGAACTTGTGATTTTTTTCGTGATATCCTAAATATGTTATTGAGAGAAGTTAATATTGCTTGGGTCATTCCAGATTCTCTAATCAGGATTTGGGAACAGTGGCACTTAGGAAGCAGTATTTTTTGGCAAAAATGCATTCCACATATTTGCTGGGGGATTTGGTTGGAAAGAAACAAATGAGTGTTCAAAAATAAAACCAAAGGAATAATTGGGGTTTATGCCAGGATAAAAACAGCCCTCTTGGAGGATTGTATTAAAAACATTGTTGTTAGCTTTTGAAGCTATAAACTAAGAGGAAATGCAGGCACAAGTAAGGAAATAAGAATGCAATGATATGACAATGATAATGGCTACCTAGGAAGCATGAAATCTACACAAGGAACTTCTAAAATAACTCAAATAACAGCCATTAATGAAAGCATACGAAAATGGAAGCTAATACATAATATGGAGCTCACTCTACTAGTGCATACGTAGAGGATACTTGCTTCATTACAATGAGCCCTATATATAATAAGATAAGTTACTTGGGCCTTACTCTACCTAACTACCTTGAGGACACATGTCCTTTTACATCATTGCACATTCTGACACTTGTGCATTTATTCCTTCTTCCTCAAGTAACTCCTAATCTAATAATCTACCTAAGGTGGTACATTGACATGTACCTAAATAATGTAATATACTCTAACACCCCCTGTATTACATTATTTAGGTATTGAAGACAATATGGATCATCAATCTGGTACAATCTTCAATGGAGATCTCCAATCTCCACTCTTCACAAGGACTCCTTTCCTAGAGTCTCTTCTTCCTCCAATGGGGTCTTCAATCCCTACTTTTCTGCAACAAAGAACTAATCCCTACACGAGGAAAGCACATAGACTTTCAGGAAATGAAGGTGAAATTCTTCTCTATTTGCTGTAGGAAGCTTCTCAACTTCTGGGTGTTAATTTTCTGCAACAAAATATTAGGAAATGATAATATAGATCTCTATAGAAAACGATCTTCAGCTCTGACTCTGTCATGGTTGGATAAGTAATCTATGTCTGCCTCTAGATCAATGTATTTGAGTTGCCTTTGGGTTTCGTTCACTGGGTCACTGCATCTGAGTCACTACCACTGGTTTTGCATCTGGATCACTGCCTCTTGGGTCACTGCCTTTGGGTCATTACCATTGGTTTCACTGCATCAGGGTCACTGCCTTTGGAACTCTGCCTCTGGGTCACCTCTAGATAATCACTGTCTTTGGGTCATCCACTAGAATACCCATAAGGGTATTGCCTCTATAGGATCATCACTACAAGTGCTTTCACTGCTCTTACTGCTGTAGGTTACTTTTTGAGCTGTGCTATGATCATTTATCTCGTATTTCTGCGTGATAAGATTAGTACCATTTTTTCCATTCAATGGACTTTGATTTTCCTTTATACTTGGTTTTTAAGTGCAATATGTTTTGATAATTAGTTTAACTTGAGTTGAATCCGTTTTATCCCCCAATGTTCAACTTCAATATATTGCCTTATTTCTCTATCTTTCAAGAGTCTATGGTTGGTTTCTTTTGTCCCTTTAATTGGTATAAGAGACTAGTATGAGTAATAAATTCCAACCTCTAAGCAATTAATGAACTTGCTTCTATATCCCTTAATAATTTCTAAATTCCAATATCCTAAGGTTTGATGTAGTATACCTTATAAATCCCTAATTTGGAATATTAGAAATTAATATTTTGCAAATTAATATTAATGCTCTAATGGTAGAAACCCTTATATCTCCTACATAATTATTCGCAAAATATAATACTTCAACAATTATATCTTTGAAATATAAACTTGCTTTATAACTTACTAATGCTTGGTTGATTTACTCCAATGCAATAGTAAACTTTATACGATTAACCTTATAACTCCTTTTAAACCTTAATAAAAGCAAGTAAATAGTTCGATATTACCTTTATAATATTTGAGTACGATATACCTTAATCTTGGCTCCTCCAATGTATCTTTTGAAGCACTGTATTCCCTAGGTGATGTTTGAGCATTCAATGCTCCGTCTTCAATGGACGTCTTTCACCTTTGACCCCTTGACTTCAAGCTTTGGATATGTGCATGGTACGATTTCGCTTCCATTCACTGACGAGTCTTCTCTGTTGCTGCCAATATTCCTTTAGTTTCTCCAAATGAATTCAGCGCTACGAATGGCTGCTTAAAACTGACGAGCGACTGTATGTCCAACAACTATCAACGGCTAGTTCGTTGCGTTCTTGATCCAACAAATGTGCACTTGGTTCAACGGTTGCCAAGGCTATTCCTCCACTTGGATCGCCCTGCCTATTTGGCATGAATGCTATCGTGCTATTAACTCCTCCGTGCGTTCCTTTCAGCGTCTCCTTCGCGAATTGAACGACCCTTTGTAGCTTTGAAGACAACTGTAATGAGCTCGTAGTAATGGATTGATTGTGCTTTTCGTGTAACCGTGTGACTGTGTAAGTATAACGCCTGCGTTGAAATGATGTTGACTCTACGCGCGTGAATAACTCCAATCTGTGAGACTTTCTTTTTGCCCAATAATGCTTGCGATCATTTCTGCGTGAATAATGATTTCACGATGGACGACTATTGATATGGATACGTTCTTAGATGTTGTGCTACTCCAATGAATGCCCAACCTTCTTCCTTCAACCAGTGATATTACGGTTTGACGTGTCGTCTGGGTTCGCAAATAGTACTCCAAATTTCTCCACACGATGTCTACATTTCTAATCCAATGGTAATGCTGGGCTCCTTGACGCACTGTGCTATTGAGTAATGATTCAAAGAATATGACTCCACGTGGTGTGCGTTACTTTCTCTGCAAGCATTATAACATGATTTTACTCTCTTTAGGTCGATGAAAGATAACGACTACAAGCTAGCGTAACGGTGTGGAGTCTCCTTTCCTGAAACGGCTTGTGCTTGTAACAGGTCCTTTATGTAACGACTGTCCTCCAATGATGAAAAGTGGCTCTGACGCGTGTTTCGAAATGCACATAAACAGCTAGTTCAACGGTCTTGGTTTTTGATCGACCTGATATTGATATCTTCGATGTTCTCTTATCTGCAACAATTATCTTGATATGTTACGTCCAACCATGACAAGTTATGCTAGTGACCGTTACCTACCGTTGTCAATATCCTGATATTGATATCTTCGGTGTTCTCTTATCCGCAACAATTATCTTGATATGTAACGTCCAACTATGACAAGTTATGCTAGTGACCGTTACCTACCGTTTGTCAATATCAACTTTGTTTCAATAGTTGTTGCGCGGTCTGTGATTCACAGTGCTGAAACTATTTTGTGAGTGAACTCCGCCAGAATAAAACGAGTGTATTCTCAAGCCACGTGTTGTGCTAAGTTTGGAGGAAGCACGTCAACGGTCACCCAATGTTACCGCCTCCTTCAATGTTGACCTCCCTCCTCAACGCTCGGACCACGTGTACGATAGCTGAAACGTTTCCAAAAATGAGTGCGTCCCCTTCTGTGCTTTGGCAGACCGGATTCGTCAGGTCGACATTGCGAATTTCGCACTGTGTTTGATAATTGTTGGTGCTGTCAGATGAGCGTTTTTCTGCCAAAATTCACAAACCACCCTGTACATCAGATAAATCAAATCCTCGGGCGTTTTCGAATCCTGTCCTTGGCGCATATTCCAACTTGTCAATAGCTGGTCACGTGGTGTAACAGTTTTCCCCCTTTTTTTTTTTAAATTTTCCAGCTAAAAGAAAACGTTCGTAGCCTTCCAATCTATTGTTGCTGCCGTTTCGAGAGGTGAGCAAATATCACAGCCACTGCAGCTGTTACGTTCGTCCTTCCTGCGATGTTGTTGCTACTCACACGTGGTAGTTGTCTATGGAAATGTATCGCAGAAAATGTTAACAAAAAACCGAGACCTAACCCGCCTTTACAACGGATGAAACAACTTGGAACGCTTGCAACCGCGCAGAATACCATCAAGAAAGAACCGACAATTGATCGTCTTACTGCTGCAATCTTTCATGTTCGTTCTCAAATTTTGCACTTGTTCAAATTGTCTTTCTCTCCTTCAGAAATAGTCCTTCACTCCTCTTGAATGCAAGCTCATGATGAACTGATTGAAAACTTTGCTCCGTTCTTTTTTAATCTCACTTCATTAAAACATTTCCACACTTCCAAAGTTTTCCACTCGAAGCAAGTTATTAATACGTCACTTCGTAACAACTCTTATAATTTTCACTGATGAATATTTAAAATTTCAAACCCATCTTATATCTCCCGTTTCTGTATCACCAAATTTATTTCGAACGATTTCGGCCAACGATTATTAAATAAATATTATTCCGAGTAAATCTCTAACGTTGTTTTCCTAATTGCCACTTCACCTCTTTCTGAATAATATTCTAAATATTTGAGCAACACAAAAATTTGAATAACTGTCGTTTCACCTTTTGTAATGTTCTGAAATTTTTCTTTCGCTTCGGTGGCTTCGATAACGTTTCATCTGTGCTCCTGCTCCTTGCAATGGATTTGTAATGTCTAATCTTTGCTCTGGTTTGATTCCACGTGACGGCGATGGATGCCAATAGTTATGTGCGTATCCTCCTGCTGTATCAATGGCAAATACTATTCTTTCCCTTCTGTTGCAATCTTCCAAAACCAATTTGCCCACGCTGGATTATTTCCTCCAAGCAACAGTTCGTCTCCTTCTTTGAAATAGACCTTTGGCTTGATGCAAGAATGTCCCTTCGGCTTCCTGACTATTAGTGCTTTCAGTGGTAGGCAGTTTTGCTGTCTAATAATGCTACAATTTATAGCTCTGCTACTTCTTTGAATGCTGCCTCAACAACACCAATTTTCTCTTTACTGCTTTAACTCCTTTTCAAATCTGTCCAAAAGTTCTTCAACTGCAGCTCCAAAAATCTGATTTCTTTTCCTCTAACTTTCTGTCCTGCAACTCTTTAACTTCTACCTTGAAAATCAGCAAGCTTCTCCTTCATAAATAAGCCTTCAAACTCTAAATGGCTGTCCTCAAAATTTGGTGATCTCTTCTTTCACAAATTTCTCCTCCTTAGCTTTCGCTGAACTCTTTCGTCAATTCTGATCTCTTTTGCTGGTCTTTTCCTCTTTCCTATGGATCTACCATGTGCTCTGATACCATGTTAGCTTTTGAAGCTATAAACTAAGAGGAAATGGTAAGGAAATAAGAATGCAATGATATGACAATGATAATGGCTAACTAAGAAGCATGAAACTAACACAAGGAACTTCTGAAATAACTCAAGTAACAGCCATTAATGAAAGCATACGAAAATGGAAGCCAGTACATAATATGGAGCTCACTCTACTAGTGCATAAATAGAGGATACTTGCTTCATTACAATGAGCCCAATATATAAGAAGATAAGTTACTTGGGCTTTACTCTACCTAACTACCTTGAGGACACGTCCTTTTACATCATTGCACATTTGACACTCGTGCATTTATTCCTTCTTCCCCAAGTAACTCCTAATCTAATAATCTCTCTAAGGTGGTACATTGACATGTACCTAAATAATGTAATATACAACAATTGTTGGCCAGGAAAATCTTGCAATGATCCTCTCTAGAGAAAAAGATATCTTAATATGGAAAAAATCAATAAGGTGAGACTACATACTAGATGGGAACGTCCTCAAAAAGACTGGGTAAAAATTAACCTTGATGGGGCTGCAAAAGGTAACCCGTGTCATGCTGGTGGTGGGGGCCTCATTAGGAATGACAGAGGTCAAGTAGTGGCTGCATATGCTGAGGATCTAAGAATTACCACAAATCACCAAGCTGAAGCAAGGGCGATGCTTATAGACCTCCGAATTGCAGTGAATTTGGGTTTTAGGAGAATTGTTCTTGAGGGGGATTCCAAGAATATTATATTTTCTCTTCAAAAAGGGGAGTTAAATAATTCTAGCATTTTCCAAATAATTACATATGCGAGGACTATTTTGGGAAACCTAGAAGAAAGTCAAGTTAAACATATTTATAGAGAGGGAAACAAAGCTGTCGATAAAATGGCGAATATGGCAGTTAGATTTGAGAATTTCAAGGTTTGGTCATACGCCCCCATGGAATTGGAAGAGATTATAAGAATTGATAATGAAGCTAGAAGATAAAGAGGGCAGAGCAAAGTAGAATACTTATTGGGATCATGCGATGAAGGATTTGAGCACACTAAATTACATTGTTGTCAGCAGTTTCTTTATCAGTTATGTAAAGCATTGAGCACTGCATAAGCCATGTCAAATAGAAGGATAGCGGGAGGGATATTATTTCAGCTTCTCCATCAGCAGGTTTAGCCTAGGTTTGTTTGTTTTACTAAGATAGGGCTATCTTGCATTTGTTTGATCTTCTCTTGTTTTTTTCCTGTACATCTTTTGAGCTTTGTGTAAAGGGTCGGGGCCCTTCAACCCCCTTTTTTATCAGTACCAAAAAAATTTATTATAATCAAACATATTATAGTACTTGCAAATACAAGTGTATGGAGTCACACATTCGAGAGATCCTCTCCCACACTGGTATTGTACTAGCTTGCAAAGGGTCAATAATTCTTCTAGAAACCTCAATCCTAGAAATAATATTGTTTGACAAGGCAACCAGAATTCCCCACTCAGGGAATGGCATTCCTGTTTTTGAACTGCGCCAATTCCCTCCCTCAGGGAACAGCATTCTTGTTTTTGAACTGCTTTGGATCTCTCTCTCTCTCTCTCCTAAGCTACAATGACTGAGGAGTGTAACTTCTTCCAAATTTCCCAGGACATGCAACTGGTCTCATCTGTTGGTAGGCCCAAGGACAGAATTGGGTTGGGTAATTTACCCATTACTTTTGACATTCAAATATCAACTGTCATTGTTCAACAACTTTGATGTCACAGGGGAACTTGAACTTGGCTTTCTGCTTTGGGAGTCGTATCACTTATCAACTGGAGCTCGACCCCATGATGCCTTGTAATTGCAGAATTACTCCCTGAAACTTTGCAGTCAGGTCCTTCTCGTTTTGTGGAGATATTTTTGGAATTTTGGATACATCTAACATGCGTTATCCACATTTTCGAACAGATTGTTTTTTGTGAAAGAAGAGGGTGTTTGAAAATGTTAAATCTTTGATACTGGTTTGAATGATAAGCTGTAAGATGAATCTATTTTATATATTAATCTATACGAATGATAAGAGTAGCATCCTAGCAGCACTAGCAGAGTTTGTTTTTGGTGAAAGAAGAGGGTGTTTGAAAATGTCAAATCTTTGATACTGGTTTGAATGATAAGCTTTAATATGAATCTATTTTATATATTAATTTACGGTTTATTATTTTACTGTTTGTGTGTGTCTTTTCAAAGCAAATTTTCACCCAGCCATTCCTAAAATTGGTTAGAGTTCCTGTTCCTGATCCTAAAATGTACCTTCTCTGGAACTGTCTTTATGCCAGTCAAAACACATTCTTTTCATGAGGAAAGAAGTTTGAAACATAAGCACACAGCTTGAGGCATCTCATTATAGTGCTTTTTTCCAGTGAAAGACATTAATATGAGCCTGCCATATTCTCCGTGGGCCCACGGCAAAAAGGTTCTTTATATTTTGCACTGCCAAAAGTCAGTAACACTGTTTCTTGCTCTAGACATGTACCATAAGCAGCTTTTATGGAGCTTAACTTCTTCAATATTACATTATTGATAGGATGTGGTGAAGAAGTAACCAACCAAAATTGTTTAAAGCTTTCCTGGTCTTCCATGGACTTTGACACTAATGCAACATTTGGCCCTCAATGTCTTGGATCCTCCATTTTTTTGTTGATGTTCAAGGTAGTATTAATATTTTCAGACTTTGTCATAGAGGTTTTAATTTGTAGAAGAGCTTTTTATTACTCCATTTCTGTTCTCTCCAATCAAGCTTTGGGGCCTGCTTTTTTATTTTAAAAAGTGACTCTTCAAGAATATCGTTTTAAAGATCTAGGTAAATGGGCTTTAAACTATTGTTAATATTTGCTTACAGTCCAGTTTCCCCAAATTTTCAATGTCTTGCTCATTACCCCATAATTTTTTTTCATCAAGAGAATCCATTCTTGAACAATCACATTTCTGCTAAATTTAATAACCAAATTTCGGGTGAGGGAAATATTCAAAGGTGGCTTGCAACTAGATCGAAAGTCAAGTAGTGTTTTACCGCCTGGCTATGCAAATACTCTAAAGAGAGGCTGTTAATATTGTATTCAAATTGCTTGACAGAAACCTACTGCTAAATAAATATAGAGAATCTAATTCCAATCAAGAAGGAGACTGATATCATCTGAATTATTTAAATGGGCTATTTTCTCTTTCTCCAACCTGGTCATTATCACAGTAATAATATGTCAACTACATATGCACACGTGGCGACACTGACTAGTCACACATTTACCCTAATAATTCAGAAACATGTAAATAATTTTAGATGACCTGAATAGTGACTAAGATAGAGCAATGAATGCACCTTGAGATGAATCAAGTAGGAAAATAGACAGCATTGAGATAGGATATTTATACTGCTGACATTAAAGTGGCTGTGTGGCACCCACAGGCCCTGGGAGGACACTTGCAAATTATTGTTATGCATTTGGGCATTTGTAAGCCATCTTCACAGGACGGTATGTGATAAGAAGTTACCTCACATACCAAGTTATCTTAGATTATTGTAATGTCTACACCAGTAATTATAGTGTTGCTAATATGTCTTTGCAATAGATGGCAATGAAGGGCATATCAAAAGGGGTCCTTTCAGTAGAATACCTTTATCTATGTTCCACAAAGTTTTGGGGAAGGAGACAGGCAGGGGATTCAGGGATGGTGTTTATATGACCAGGACAACTAATAAAAATTTGAGGGAATAGCAAAACATGGAATGACTTTGTCAAGACATAATAGACCTTGATCCTCTAAAATATATTGGGAAAATATAGAGAACTTACACAAACTCATAATAGATGTTTTTACACAATTATGCATCAAAATACACATTTTAATTGCTGAAGTAGAAATTTGGAGTAGCTGAATCAATGTTGCCTCAATACTATTAACTAAAACATAATAGAATTTATTAAGACATTCATGAAATTGATTCATAAGTATGATATAAACTTAAGTTATTGAAATTCATTTGAGTTTAGACTTGAGTGGTAATATATGATCCAAATCTATACATTTATAAATATCATATTACATTAATACCTTCCCTATTCTAAGAACTTTTATCGTATTTCTTAATAATGGTACTTTAACAGGAGATCTAAGATTTTTGTATTCAAACAAAAGGTAAGGGTTCACAACTTACCATGTCAATCAAAATTATTTTCTAGTAAAGCTATTCTGATGTCGGGAAAGAATTCAGGTGCTTCTTGGGAATGGAAGGGAACTATTGTCCGGAACTGTGGTTTTTTTATGGAAGTTGTAACTTTGTTGATGGCACTCGGACACTGTTTACACATTTGGTGGCTTCGTGGTCTTGCCTTCCAGCTAGTAGATGCTGTGCTTTTCCTGAATCTGCGTGTAAGATCTATTATCCTTAGATAATGTTGATTTCCTAGAATTTGCAAGGAAAGGGCATTAAATCAGTGCAGAGTTGTTGCTTTTCCGGTTTATAATGGAAGGTGTTTAATCGACAGGCACTTCTGAGTGCGATTTTAAGGCGTATCAAGAGCTTTTTGAGGTTGAGGGCAGCAATGAACACTCTTCAAGGAGCACTACCTGATGCAACTCAAGATGAATTGCGTGCATATGATGATGAATGTGCAATTTGCAAGGCAAGATATTAATCCAAAAAGCTTGCATCTATTTTAAGTTCATTTGTATACCATTTTTTTGTCTGATTGTTTTATATCTAATATACAAAGGCATTCATCTCTAATATTAGCTAATGGATAACACAGGAACCTATGGCCAGGGCTAAGAGGCTGCCTTGTGCTCACCTTTTCCATCTTCCATGTCTGAGATCCTGGTATGATGATGAGTAGCACTCTTATTTTACTGTTATTGTCATGATCGAAAATAACGTTTATTCATTATGTGTGAAACCACCCTTTGCATTGATTAAAATTGGAGTAAGTAAAAATGTAATAAATGATCAAATAAAAGATCTACTTCACCATTAACACTATTATGAACTGTTGATATTATCTGTTATTGTGATTAATTAAGTTGTGTGCACATGATGGTAAAACTAAATGTCCTTCAAACCTCCCTTTTTTGTCTCATCTTATTCTATTTGTTCTTTTAATTATTGTCATTTTTAACGGATTGTGAGATAAGGATGATAAATGATTTTTCAAGCCTATCATTGTGTGTTATATTCTTCTGTTTGTTTATTTGACTATTGCCAATACTAATGGACTATGAGATAGGAAGGCAAATGTTATTATTTTCAAACTGATTAAAAGATGTTGAAAAATGCCCCACTCATATTACATTACGATCACATTATTGCAGTATTTCAACAAACTGTATTATCATGTGGTACATTGTCATGAAAGCATGTTGAAGGTATTTGAACTCGAGTTGTGCTCATATGATTGCATTCCATTTACCATTGGTCCACAATACTTTGGACAAGATGTTAAGGTCAAAATTGGTACAGTGCTCGTAGAGAACATGAGGTAGAGCTTGGATCCATAATATGGGTACACTTAACCTTGTTTTATGGCTACTTGGCCTTAGGTCTATGCATTGCCATTATTTCGACCACTACCTTTAGGTTTTCTCATGGGCCTTTTCTCACATGAAGCAGATTCAAGTCCCTTGCATGCAATTACATCCATTGAGTCTGTTTGTAGACTGCCTGAATGTTAGGAACTCATCACAAAGCCTTAGCTTCCATACCATATGGAAATTGAAATACTGAGATTAATGAACAAAATCAATACATTACCTTGATAATTGCATATAAGGAATGGAAGAGGAAGATAAACCCAAAATATGGGGAAAGTACCTTCAGACACCAGTTATCTTCTTCACTAATAATGAAATGATCGTCCACCCATACAATGGGTGGTTGGAGGTGGAGTATAAATACTCCTTCAATACAATGAGACATATCTCAATAAATGTCAAATTGACATGTTATTCATTAAAAAAATATAACATGGATCACCTTATAAGATGTCACACTGGCCGATAGGCTTATACAATATATTACATTATACAATTTAACCTACAAGCTTCCTGCTTGTGTACATTTTCTAAAACGTGTATGAGGTTAATGTTTCTATAAAAAATAGAAAGACTAAATGACATCAATAAGTATAATCTAAGCTAGCTTAATCAACCTAAATTCAAATTTAAATCTAAAATTAAATATAATCAGATCCATTAAAGAACAAACTTGAATCTAAATATACTTTATGTACTTAATACAATTATAAATATTAATTTTTAGTATTTTTTCAAACTGAACTGAACCTTTCTCCAAAAACTGAACCTCCCAACTGTTTTGCCTTCTGAACATACTGAATCAGACTGAACTTGGTAACTATGGTCAACATAATAGGAGATTTTTACTCAGTTGTGGTACCTTTTAGAATTTGGAGAATATAATGTTGTTATTTTTCTTGAAGATGATTTCAACTGTTATTTATTTTACAATGATATTAAGGTTTTTGACATCTATACCTATGAAAAGGTGTGTAAAACAGTCATTTTATCATTTGGAATATTTTAGTATGTACAACAGTCATCATTTGATATAGGTGCACCCCTCTTTTGCTTGAATGGGTTTTCTTAGATATTCACACATCAGAAATATAGAGTGCATGAGATATCTGGGAGTGTACTCGTGAAGTTGAGGACTTGAAGGGTTTTATTTCTTTGCCAACTCATCCATTCTTGCTACAGCAAATCAGCAAAGACATTTTCAATTCTTTATCAACTGTTTGTCTTGAAAATAAATGAATTAAAGATGAGAAATGATAGCTTCCTTGGCAATAAATGAGTGCAACTCAAAGCTTGCCTAGGCCCTAAACGGTTCATAAATGGTCATATAGAAAAATCTATGACAACAATATGCAAAAAGGGTGTGTGTGGTCGTGAGGCCATATTGTGCAATCCTAAGCAGAATGCAGGTAATGAAAAGAAACCTAAGTTACATTCAAATTTCTAAGGTTGATCACATATTTGATAAAGGGGCAAAGAGTTGGGTATGATCTCCTGCTTAAAGCTCCTCACTTGTGAGGCAGTAGTGCTATATTTTGGACAAGAAGCTCTTTTAATCTGTATATGATGTTGACTGATCTGTGCTAGCAGTCAATGTTTCTTAGCTCTAGTTTTTATGGGCGATAGAATTGGATAGTCAAAAGAGGAGACAAGAAGTAAGGACTGTTCTTATATAATCTTCCTAATAAGGAATCTGTTTTCAAGAATCTTTCAAATAACTAAGGCTAGGTATATTGTATTTTTGTTAAGATGTTGAAACATTTGAGTCCCTAGATTACTGCCGATACCTGCCCAAAGTCTCAATGCTATATGCTAGATTCCAAAGGATAAAATATACCTGTAACATTGGCATCCAAACAACATTATATAGGAAGGCTGCTTTTTAGTTCTTGGAATTGCACTGTAAGGGGACAGCTTAAAGTCTACTACTCTTACTATTGCATAAGATGAGGTTAGAAAGAGCATTCAGAGGTATCATAGAAAGATGTATCCTTTCAACAAAGATAAGATACTCAAGAAGATGAGTGACTTTAGTGTTTAAGCAGTGTCATTGAGATTATTACTCTGGTTCAAATCTCTATGAAAAACATAATGGCATGCAAAGATATTTGCAGCTTTTCTTCATGTATCTATAATGCAATGATCATGTGTCGATGAAATTCAATATAAATTCTGTGTTTAGGAGAGACTTTGCAGTGCACTATTTGCTTTACATCTTGAAAGTTTGAGTGCATAGTAAGATGGATAACTAGTCTTTGTGGCATGGAGCTTTGCAAGGGTTTGTCCTATCATGATGGTTATAAATTCACCAGATTGTTTGTATCACTTTTCTTGTAAATTGGATGAATAATAAGGTAGGTGTAAAATGAAAGGAATCCCAAGCCCATGCAATCGACTTCATTGAGCAGATTAACCAGGGGATCAGTAAGAGAATCAAGACCAGAACTTTCAATTTGAAACTTATAGATATGTACATTTACATTTAGTTTATGTAATATTTGGAAAAAACTAATAATAAGTTGGATGCTTTGTGTGTTTGGAATCTTGTTAGGCATATGATAGAGTGACTAGGTGCGCAATACAGATTGTTGAGTCCGTAATAGGGCAAGATTGTTTTTGACAAAGAAATATCTTTTACATTTTATTTGTTTTATTCTCTCATGTCTGCAGGAATTTGTATATTTTATTGAGAGAAAATTTCATTTGTTTCTGTTTGATGAGGCATTTACACTTCAGTAGAATGTTAATTACCCATCAAATCAAGCTTAGCTTTTTTATGTAAGTCTCAATAGAAAATATGTATAATGGACAAATACATACCATCAGAAGATAAAAATGGAGGTAGAAACTTGAACAAGCTTCCAAAATGATTGATATGAGAGGTCCATATTTCCTAAAAGTGTTGGACATTTTGAGTAGATAATTTGTCATTGATGTCAAGAATGAGTGGTCATTGATGTCAAGCTTTCAGCACTAGTCAGTGGCAGCTTCAGTGGGCAACATCAGTTTCAAGTTCTCCAATATGTGCAAAGGATAGCCTGGTTTTAGGAGATCAAATGTGGACCAAAGTGCAAAAGAAGATGCCCAAGTAAATAATATTATAATATTTTTATAATATTATAAAAGGAGGTTTTAAATTAATTATAAATTAATTAATATAATTTTTATTATAAATTAATTTACTTAACCTAAGTTATGTAAATTAATTATTAATTAGTTTTAATATTAATTATAAAGTTAATTTATATTAATGTTTTAACCCAAAGGTGGGTTATTAAAATCATAATTCAAATTTTAATTCGAATTACTAAAAGTGCCGACGTGGGAGAAAAATCAAATCGTGTATAAAAAGGGGGATCCACCCACCTTAGAACTTACCATGCCTTCGTTCGAAAATTAATGTGAATTGCTTGCGACGCGTGCTACAACGAAGTGGAGAGAGTAGTGGACTTTGAAGAAGTCAAAATGCGCACGAGGCATAAGGTGGAGGAAGTGCTTTTTCCTTCACGTGGGGACTATAGCCCATGCGGTGGGCTCCCAAGTGCTAAGGCACTTAGGCCTTAGGGAGACGGCGGATCGAATCATGCCGAAACCCCTTTTTGGGGAAAGCAAGGTATGCATTGGAATTTAGGCATCGTAAATTTCGGAAGTGGTTGTTGAAAAATTAAAAATTATTTTTTGCATTATATTTGGTTTATAAGGTTGCATGGGGAGTTATAAGGGTTATGCAAATTAAATTTTGATATCATTTGCTTTAATGGTTGGAAAGAGTTGTAAGGTGTTTGTGAAGTGTTGTATATTATTTTAAGTAAGGAGTTTATAAGGTGTATTCAAGGAATTATTATTTTCATGTATGATTTGTGTATGTTGATTTAAAAAGGGAGTTATAAGTGATTATGAAGTATTGGAATAATATTTTGCTATCTAACCATTGGAATTGGAGAGAAAGAAATTGTGATTTAGATAGGTTTTCCAAGGGCACTTCTACATCAAACAAAAGGTATGGGCATATTCTTCCTAGTAAGTGATTGTTGAAAGTTGTGAATGAAAAGTTGGAGTGAAAAGGATTGTTTGGTTAAGCATTGTTGAGTGTGTTTTTAATTAATGCTTCAAGGTTTTCTGGAATTGAGAGTTGTTGATAAAACCTTGTTTTATAAGCATTGTTGTTGAAGTGATTAAGTTGAGTGAAGAACTTGAACTAGGGTTTGCAAAAGAACATGAGTATCATTGTTATGTGAGATTGGTTGATAAGCATTGTTGGAAACATTTGAGTGAGTGTTCATATGTTTGGACTAGGATTTGTGAGCAAGGATTATTTCATTGAGTGATTGATTGAGTAGAGTTGGTTGAGACTAGTCAAGTGGATGTGTGAAGTGATAGCTCAAGTTCTATGAAACAAATTGTTCTATATACTGAATTGATTTGAGAAAGTGATTGAGAGTTTGTGAGTGTGAAGCATATTGAGTCTCTAACAATTCTCTATATGTTTCTAAAAGAGTGAGTGAAAGTGATTGAGCATTGAGGTGAATGTGAAGCATATTGAGTCTCTAACAATTCTCTATATGTTTCTAAAAGAGTGATTGAAAGTGATTGAGCATTGTGATGAGTGTGAAGCATATTGAGTCTCTAATAATTCTCTACATGTTTCTAAAAAAGTGATTGAACATTGTGATGAATGTGAAACATATTGAGTCTCTAACAATTCTCCTTGTGTTTCTATGAGATTGAACAAGTTCTAGTGAGGACTTGTTGAGCAGATTTGGACAAGTTCTAGAGAGGACTTGTGGACAGATTTGTGTGAGCTTTTGTGGAAGCTTACAATACAGATTGAGAGCAGAGTTGGACAAGTTCTAGTGAGGACTTGTTGAGCAGATTTGGACAAGTTCTAAAGAGGACTTGTGGACAGATTAGTGTGAGCTTTTGTGGAAGCTTACAAGGCAGATTTGAGACAAGTCTTTGAGAAGACTTGAGAGCAGAGTTGATTGATTGATTTGTTCAAACCTTGAGTTAAGGTTTGGGGCAGATCCAGCAGAGTTGATTTGTGATTAAGTCAAGCTTTGAGTTGATGCTTGAGGACAGCGATTGAGGACATATTTGTGCTAGACCGAAGGACTGTGTTTAGTGCAGATTAGAGGATAGAGATTGAGGACAAATTTGTGCCAGACTGAAGGACTGTGTTTAGTGCAGATCAGAGGACAGAGATTGAGGAAAGATTTGTGCTAGACCGAAGGACTGTGTTTAGTACAGATTCGAGGACAAAGTTTGGTGCAGATTTGAGGACAGGTTTGTGCCAGACCAGAGACATAGATTGAGTAGATTTGTGCTAGATCGAAGGACTGTGTTTAGTGCATATTTGAGTCAGAGCTTTGGAGGTGACAGAGTATAGAGGGCGATAGTCTCCAGTGGATAGAGATCCATTAGCCAGGGCAGTGAGGACAGGTGTCTTCAGTGGATAGAGATCCATTAGCCAGAGTAGTGGGGGCAATAGTTCTTCTAGAAGATCACCAGTCAGAGCTAAGGAGAAAGGAGTTCTCCTGTGGATAGAGATCCACGAACTTGATTAGGGTATTGGTGTCTCCTTTGGATAGAGATCCATAAACATTGTAATAGGGAAAGGATTCCCAAGAGATTTATTGAGAAAAGATTAGTGAAAGATTTTCTCCATGGAGTAGCCCACATTGGGTGAACCACGTTAAATTTATCTCTCTATTTTGTGTGATGATTTGTGCATTGCTTTGGTTATTATTGTTGATATTGCCATTGATTATATTGGATAATATTGTTTGGGAAATAAAAGTAAAAAGTGGTCTTATACTGTTCACCCCCCCTCTCAGTATAAGCTTGTGTTCTTCAACAAGTCCAATTTGGGTCTTTACAAACGTAGGGGGAACCCTCTAATATGGTAAGACATGGCCTGAGTGATCACATGATTAGTGAATTGTATGGGGAATAGGTAAAGGAGGTTGTGTGGACAAGATTAGTAACTTGAAGGTTGTGAAGGTACAGATTCTTGAAATGTTCTGTTCAAATGTGGGTCTTATTGAGATGGACTCTGTGAAATCTCCTAAAAAGATGGCGGAGGAAGTACTTCATCTTATTCAAGATTGACTTGTGAAGTTGACAGAAAATTCAGAAACATAATTAAAAAGACAAATCTTAGATAGATGACATTCTAAAATAGAAGAAATTCTAGAGTTGGGGCAGACAAGATAGTTTGGTGCATCTTATGATTGACAAAATACTTTGGATGACGTTTAAAATTAATAAATTACCAGACTCACCAAGACCAAGAAAAATACAACCATATTTGTAAAAGAAAACGGAACAACTGAGTTTGGATATTTTGAATCTACCTTTGCAGCTTCTTGGAGAGGATGTCCTGTATAGGAAATCGAAATTTGTGGTGTTTGTGTGAGGTTATTTTTATCTTTAAATATAAAGGGTTAAAAAAGTTCAGATAAAACTGTAAGTGCAAGAGAAATTTGATTCATGCAGGGAACTTAAGACATGTGAATGCTGTATATGTCAAGGGAGTCTTTTTGATTTCGTTCAAAATAAATAAGTCATCAGAATTTCAAAAACCAAGAAGACTCTGGCACGTGTGGAAAGCAATTCTGAGCATGGTAGAGAAAATTGGAATCAGGCTGGAAAAAGAATCGGAAAAAATCGAGAATTGGGAGAAAATCGGCAAAAAAATAAAAACCAAAGAAAATGCAAATTTTCATTGAAAAAAAGCTTTTTCACACATATCACAATGAATTAACATTATGAAAATCAAATATTAATAATGTGAATGATACAAGCTTAAACTACACATGAAAGTGGCAAGTGATACAAGTTTAAAGCCTGAAGGCTTAAACTACACATGAAAATGACAAAACACATCTTAAATAAAGAAATTTTAATGTGTCCAAAATTCAAATATTCTTGTATTGCTTATAATATATATAAGGTACAAATTACAAAATGTGTAATGAGTCATGATAAATACAATGTCTCAAGATTGTGGAATGCCTTTGCCCTTTGCCCTAGCAGAAGCTCTAGTCTCTCTTTGTCCCTGTGCCCATGCCTCTCTTCTTGTGCCTTGGCTGCTAATGCCGGTCACCACTTGTGTTGGGGGTCAAGGGGCAGCAGCTCCCTTCGCGGGTATCCTGTTAGGATGCCCTAGCATGTTTGGTTTGGTGTGGTAGTAGGTAGGCAGATCCCTTTCTCCCCTTGCAACAGGCTAAATAAAAGAAAATGAAAAAAGAAAAGTGCTTTTTAAGTAAGTTGTCCGCAGCCTCTACACATCCGGCTGCAGCTGAATTTTTGAAAAAACCGGCAAAAATTGCCCAAAAAAATGTGATCCTGGTTTTTGAGGTGAGTTGACTTGGGTTTACCAAAAAATCACGACTCACCGATTTAAAATGTGTTTTTCGCTACTGTGATTTAGAGTATGGAACTTTTTGAGGCCTAATTTGGACCTTTCCATGTATTCATAACTGTAGCTTGTTCGTGAGGAAATCATGGATATGAAGTTGGTTCCTTGTGAATATTTATTTTATTTTATTTTTTGTGGTTCAGGGTGAAATTTTTTTTCAGACATATATCATAGGATGCTCGTAAATGCAATGCTAGAAAACATCAAAATGACTTTCACATAGGGAAGCTAAAGACTAATGTCAAATGGAGAACAGTTTGAATGATTATTACTTATCATTCCTTTTTCACTTCTTAGTAATTAGATAATGGCCCTTTTTTAACTTCTTAGTACTTGGATTCTTTTCTGCTAGTTTTTTTGGGCATGGTTGGATTAGTACTTTTTATCAAAATAATTATTTTTTTCAAAACTTAAGAGTTCTGACGAATCAGTGACTGTCACTTGGTGCTGTATGACTGGAGTCTTCTGCCACTTGTGCTTGGATCAGATGAATTTGTTTGACATTTGGTATGATATGATTGGTGCATATTCCCCCGACCCACACACACACACACATATATAATTTGTTTTGAAGAGTTCGTAGTCGACAGGGTTCAAACTTGGGTGTCTTAGAGAGCGCCTTAGGCTTTACTCACCTAGCTAGGTGCTCTAATAATGCTATTGAAAACAAAAAAGGCATCCTCCTCTATTTGAAAACCACCTTCTTGAGCAGTAAAAGAAGGTTGGCGCATGATTTTGAACCTGCGACCTTGGCTGTGCAACGAAGAGTACCAACAGTTACACCATGGCAGCATCATAGTTTGAGCGCACATTATCCCGCTCATGGAGATGCTGAAATGATTAGTGCAAAGTCCAAGGCACAAGTTGTGCTCATGGGGTTTGAACATGGGATCTAGTGTTCAGAACATAGAATATTAACTAGTATGCCAAAGACCCTGTTGGAAATAGGGAGTGAAGATCTTCATGCTAGTAGTGACTTGAGGGAAGCAAGTATGCCCATACCTCCGCAGCCTATGAGCACACATTCACTTCATAACCTTTGACCTCCAAAAAGAATATTTTTGTGACTCGAACATGAGACCTTGTCCTTGCAAATATTGCACCAAATTGGGAACATGTGATACAGTTTTGGTCCTTGCTCTGATACCATGTTGAAATTCACAATATTTTCCAGAAGCGTACATTCACCACGATCATATGCAAAATAATGGAAGAGCAAAATAGAGATAGCATAATAAACTGAAGTAGAGAAAGAGAGAGAGACTAAATGAAGAGAGGTGATCGATAAAAAAGATAAGGGGTGGGTGCCCATTTGCACCCCCACGATAAGATGCAAACAAATACAATGGTTTAGTCATTGGGGGATGCTTATAGTGATAATTCCTAATTAAATGTTAACTTCAAGCCGACATAACCTTACTTTAAGGTTAAATTACAACATAATAAATGCATTAAACCCTTTATTCAAGGTTAACCATAGAGGTGGTTTAACCAATATCGCTAAGGGTGAATACATCAAAACTGCCCGTAGGCTTACATAAAGATGATGCCTGTAGGCTTACATGAAGATGAGCCCATAGGCTAACATGAATAATACCGGTAGGCTTACATGAATGACGTCCATAGGCTTACATGAATGGTGCCTGCAGTCTTACATAAGTGATGCCCATAGGCTTACAAAACACTTGTCTGTAGGCTACATCAATAGCATCCATAGGCACTTTATCATTGTTGGCCTTGGCCTGATAAGAACAGATTACTTCAACCATGCTCAAGAATTCTGTATTTAAAGTAGGATCTGTACTCAAATGGAATATTGCCATAATCAATTAGCTGCTTCTAGATGCTGTGAAGGAATTTAACCTTGATAGAAGCTGGCAGAGGTTTGGAAAGGACAACCTCCTACATAAAATCGAAGATACCTCAGGTTGAAGTATCTCTTTGTAGTTTGGCAATGTCTAAAGTCATCTGGAACTTGCGGAAATTCAGAAAAATGGCATCAATTTATTTATTTATTTCTAAATTGGCCTCATTTTTACTGTTTCCACTTGCAGAGAGAGTAGAGAGAAGGTGAAACCAGACCCAAAAAAACCCACTCATTTGCATCCTAAACCCAAATTTTTCCTAGTTTTTAAGAATCTAGTAGCCACCCAGCAGTTACATTTGAGGTAAGAAAACAAGAACGAGAAGGAAGGCTAATGACACATGGCCCACCTGATTACAAAGGACCAAAGACAAAAGAAAAGGAAAATTTAGTCAGCAGAGTACAGGGATAAGGTCAAAGAAGATCAACAATGGAAGTCGAGACCAAAAGTGTAGACAACATTAAGAGGAATCTAAGTGTAACACCTTCAATAATCAAGAGCAAAATTTCTTTTCACTTCCCTGTAAGATGCATTCTCTAGAACATTCTTCTAACCACTGGGCCTAGGAACAAACACATGCTTCCGAAATCCTAACCAAACACAGGAAACATTCACCATGTTTGAGACAGCTTAATGACATCAAAAATTAGACGTGAAATATTGGAACGGCACAGTGCTTGGGCCCTCTCACAATCCCAGTGAGATTGGTAAGACACACATAAAATAGCAAGAGGCCATTTGAAGAAGCACAAAATGTCCTTGAGGTTTCTTTCTAAGGAAGACAAATTGACTAATAATTGTGATATGTAGTTATACCCTTTGAAGGATAATATATTATCCATACTCTGCCAGAGAATAGCATCAACCATATTCAGTGTTGGTTGGAGCATTGCACCTCTGTATGGCCACAAAACCAGAATGGGAGATAACATGACTTGAAGGATCTTTAAGCAGTAACCACCAGCCCATATACAACCATTCGTCTATGGTAGGCATCCCCTAGTACGACCACAATCTGAGAACCATGGAAATCAGAAGGGATATGTGTGCCTTATGAACTCTCTCTAGACTTTGACTCAATATGAAATATTAGCAAACACTACATATTCGTCAGGAGGAAATAATTACAAATAAACAGCACGTTAAATGACAACAAAAGGACTTGTAGATGCTCCAAGACAGAATCGAACAACCACCCAACGGTTACATCGATGTGTGTTTTGTCACTTTCATGTGTAGTTTAAGGTTGTATCGCTTACAGTGTTAATTTGGGATTTGTATAATGTTAATTAATTGTGATATGCATGAAAAAAGATTTTTTCCAATGAAAATTTGCTTTTTCTTTGTTTTTTTTTGGCCGAGATTTTGCCAAGGTTTTTCGGGTTTTTTTTGCCGAGTTCATGTCAAAAATTGGCCTTCCTGAGTCCGCGCTGAGTACGAGTTTCTCTACTATCTATGAGACAATTGGGGCAATTTGAAAAGTTCCATTTTATTAATGGGAAAAGGTGCTGATTTCATCTTTCTTTTCTTCTTGAGGTTCTTGAATTCCTTGATGTCAAAATAGAGGAAAATGGATAGAGGTTCCCCTTATACTGCAAACCCAGGTCATGAGAGGGGGAATTTAACCCTAACAGAAAGCCCTTGAAATAGGGAAACTCAATACGCAGTGATGTCAAGTTTCATGCTACCAAAGGTGTCTCAAGTTTCCCACTCCATGAAGGCACTATTCACTCGGGTATCAAGGATCACAGATAAAACTGAGGGATCCTCAGATTCATATGATGGTTGTGTAAACTTTTGGAAATAATATGTTTTCTGAATTTTTAATTTCTTTTTTCGTAGACTACTGAGAATTAAAATTTTCTTGCTAGGATGTCAGATAGATGCCAATGAATTGTTGAAAATGTAATATTTAGTGTTTGAAATAATTTTTGCTTTTAAATGTAACAAACATGCAATACAGTTTCTGAATTTTTGACCCAATTTGATGAAGTTTTGGTATGTGCTCAGGTTGGACCAAGGCATTGGAGAAACATATTCTTGTCCAACTTGTAGAAGACCATTATTTACGGGAAGCTCAAGGAGGTCTCCAAATGCCACCGTTGGCCAGCAATTGGTAGAGGGTGAGCAACTAGTCAGGCCTGTAAACACAGGACCTGATGGCATGTCTCAAAGTATGTCTGATAATACCTTGCCAGTGAGCCCATTTTCAACTCAAAGGTGGAATTCTACTGGCATTGACATGTTCAGGTTTGTGCTGATTGTGCATCTAGAAAGCAGGCTGAACTTTTTAGGCAATTTTTCTAATGCATTTTTCATTTCTTTAACGTTTTTTACAGTTCCATTCATATGGTAGTTTTCTATGTCTGAGGACTAGTCTTTTTCTTTGGCAGCATAGTAGAAATGAGTTTCATATTTGCACCATTGCTTTCTGCATATATTTCACTGTTGGGACTGTTTCTTTTGCTGTAGATTAATGGAGAAAAGTGAAAGAAACTAATTAACATCTAAAACAATCAGATTCATCCTTTTTTCCCCTGTTGTCATTTGGCTAGTTTTCATTTGCTATGTGTTAATTTGGTCAGTTAAATGAAGAATGTTTGAGGGGTGGCTATGCTAATGGCAATAGTGTATCATTGTATTTAAAAGTACTGAAATACTTGAGGTTCAGTTATTTTCCTAGTTTTCATTTGCTCAGTTTAGATGTTAATTAGTTTTTAAAACTAATTAATATTTAAAAAATTTGGATTTATCTTTTTTCCCCTATTGCTATATGTTAATTTGGTCAGTTTATTCGATGAGTGTTTGATCATTGGATGTGTCAAGGACAATAGTGTCTTATTGTATTTTAAAATACTGAAACGTGAAAATAAGCTAAACTACAATAAAGAAACTAGTATATAAACTACACTAAAGTGGAACAATTGTATGGCATTAAATTACAGCCTCGAGCAGTGGACCCAAAATGGAACATGCTATAAAAGTAATGATGAAAAGAGCCAACAATTGAAGTAAAAGAGAGATAGAGAGGACCTTTAATGGATCCAAGTGGTAACACTAATTTGTAGTGGGATGTAAAATAGAAGCATAGTTGTCAATCTCAACTGTCCCATAAGGGCCAACATGGGATCTAATGATGCTTCTAGGGGAAAGGCCGGGAATGAAAGGGCCTAGTTGGATAGTCTAGGGAGGACATAGCTCAAGACTCTTCTAGCATCAATCGCTGTGGAACCAACAGAAGAAGATAGGAACTTGGTGAATTGTGTCTAATTGCAACTCGTGGGCGCGTGATGGGTGGGTGAACCTTGACGTCAAGGAACTATAGTCCCGGCTTGCATGCATGAAAAATAAATAGCCGAACCCCTAGTAGCCACTCGTATGCAAACCAGGGCACATAGATCGTTCATAACATTTAGGAGACTCGAAGCTTCAAATTAATGCTCGTTACTCTGGATAATAAACTGAAAGAATTAACGTGATTAGTCGAGTAGTAGTTGTTCTCCCTTATAATAACTAACGTCAAAGAATGATAGCTTCTTGAAGGTATAGAGCCAAGCATCTCTAGTTAGGATAGCTGAAAAAAGGGGAAAGCGATCTACTTGAGTCCCTATATAACTCATAGTATATTCCTTGAATATTTTTTTTTATTGAGAAATACTTCTTATACACATCCGCCGTGGGGATTGAACCCGAGTCACATCATATTCCTTGAATCTTTTACTAAATAAGACACTTAGTTTTCCATAGTCTCTAACTTTGGAAGAGAGCAAAGATGACATACCCTATCCTCTCGAGGAATAACGTGGTTTGTCTTCAAGTGCAACCGATGTGAGCATTTCGAGTTGACCAAGAGGAATCCTAAGTGGTCGAATGTCATTGGAGATGAACAAGACAAGTAATAATGCCATTCTCAATCCTCATGCAATGTTTAGCCCCCATGTGATCTAAATATATTATCGATAAACATCATCTCTTTACTTGATTAATCATGCTCTTATCAGGAAGAAGGTGGGGAGGAGCATTTGAGGTAATCAATCTATGAAGATGCCAAATGATTGAAAAAGAGAAATAACTTTTGAGTACCATCCACGATGAGGGCTAGAAGTTCTTTTAGAGTAAATGCATTTTGAGGAGCAAATTGCTAAATATTTGGGTATCTCTATGGGCCTGAGGTGCAATCACCCATGGATCAAAGGTGATGAAGCTGAAAACTAATTCTGAAAAGGTGAAGAGGATGAGTGCCAAACTCAGCTTGAACAATAAATTAAGGAAATGTTCTTTTGCATCGGATAAAATGCTAAAGAAAAATAGTTTGGACCCTCTCAATTGTCAAAATTCACAATGCTTTCCAAAAACATTCCAAAACGTACATTCACCACCATCATATCTAGAAAAGATGCAAGAATGATTCAAAGATAGCATTGATAAATGAAAGAGAAAGAGAGATAAACGACACGGTTTGAGAAAAGGAATAAGGGGTGGGTGCTCGTAAGCACCCCACTATATTTTCACATATCACATTGATACAATGGATCAATCATTGGGGGTATTTATAGTGATACCAAAACCCCAATTAGAGTTAACCTCAAGCTGACATTAACTTGACTTTAAGGTTAAATTACAATAATATAATAATAAATTACACCCTTTAATCAAGGTTATCCATAAAGGTGGATTAACCAATATCACTAAGGGTGAAATGTGAGGGTTGCCCTTAGGCGTAGAAACATTGCCGATAGGGTTATATAAATGATGCCCGAAGGCTTTACATAAAGAATGGCCATAGGCTTATATATACATGTGCCCGTAGGCTACATTAATAGTGCTCATAACCCTTTCTTCCACACTTTTGGTCTTGGCCTAACAAGATCAGATTACACTTGTTTGAACATCAATGCAATCCCATTCAACATGCCCTAGACTTGGACCCCAAATCTCATACCTATAAAGGACTATGGCTTTGATGATGCAATTAAAGAGGTGCATCTTTGTAGGTGTGTCTTGGAAGTGCTGCTGGAAACATTGGTGTTCCAAGATTGAGAGAGATGCATATCTTTGCAAAACTGTGACCGTGAATCTTGTCAATGATTAGGTGAAGGCCATGGATTTGTAAACTGAAACTTAAAGTAGATGTAAGTGGTGGTGAAGATCATCATCTTTGTCTTGGTGAGGTTGACTATCAATTGTTTTAAGTCACAAAAGTGAACAAAAGCATCCAACTTTCTTTGTAGACACATAGGAGTATGAGCAAGAATAACTACGTCATTTGAAAAAGGCAATATAGATATCAAGGCATGATGTAGAAGGAAACCATTGTATGTGTGTTTTGGTCGATAAGTTCTTCAAGCTCGCCTATGCAGATCCTAAAGAGTGAAGAGGAAGAGGACATTCTTGTTTGTCGCCAATGGTGCTCTAAATATTTTGAAACCAAAAATTGTCTAAAACTGACCAATATCTTCCTCGTATAGTCTCTTGATGGAAGCGATAAGGAGCTTTGAGATGTCAATGTCATGTAGTCCTTGAAATTAAAAGACGCCTTGGAACAATGTCAAAGGTATTTCTAGAATTTATAAAACAATAAAATACTTTAGTAATAGCCCTAAGAGAAAAAACATGATCAAGAGTCTGAAACTAGCCTCCCCTCTTGCTCTCTTCTATCTCTTCTAAGCTTGCCCTGATCTTGTAGTTTCTGAGAGTTTCATATTAAAATATGTGGCATTAAGCTTAGCAAATGTGTGCCCAATCATGATAGTTTTGAATAGTCCCTAGATTTATGGATGGGGTGTATAATATGCTATGACCAATAGGAAGGGAAGATGGAACAGAAAACTTCATTGAATAATTCTGCAAGAAGATAGCCAATATATTCAGCACTATTTTTCAGGAAAGTTGTAAATCCCTCAAAATCAGCAGCTTTGGTAGTGCATAATTTATGCATGTACCTCTTTTGATGTGCCCTAAAGATAAGAGGTGACATAATTTGTAGGAGAGAGAGGGGGGGTGTCAGGAAGAGAGATGAATGGTAGGCTGCCTTATATCATATAAAGAATTAGCATGGGAGACCCAAGAGTGGTTATTGATGCACATGGGAGGGGGATTCCAAGGAAGAAGAGTGCGCTAAAAGGATTTGAGAGAGTGTAAAAAGCATCTAGAAGGTCACGTGTAGCGGTAAGAAACTCTTGTTTTTTATGATGTAGTATGACACATTTATATCCCCCTTGAGTTGAATATAGAGTTGTAAGCTCATGGATAAGAGCAAAACAAAGTTGTTAATGGATGGACTTACATTCTTCATCATAGCAACAATTCATTGGGCAAGCACCAATGTGACGGACAAGCTTTGGCCGAGGATAAGTGTGAGGAAATGAGTGAAGGCTTGCATCCCATTACATGTGAGAAAAAAATCTTATTTGGTTGTCGTTGTGATGGAATTAAGATAGTAGTATTTGGACATCGATTGGGATAGATGAGCAACATATAAAGTAAGGGTCAAAATGAATCATGGGATAGATGGTAGGACTAGGCGATGGAGGCGGAGAGAAGAGCTAAAATAAAAAAGAATCCAAGGAGAGTCAATAACATGATTGGCCAAGGGAAAATTAACTTAAAGCCCGAAAGTTGTAAATATCAGAAAGCAAAGACTTGTGTATGATGATAGTCAATCACACTCATACCTCTCATGCAAAAAAACAAGTGAAACTAGAGGAGTTAGGAAACTGAGGAACCCCAATGAGAACGAAGAGGTCATGTGAGTCGCACAACTGAGTCAAGGATTTTCCATATGTTGTAACGAGATACTTTTCATTTGCATAGGTCTTGTTGAATGCAAGATCCATAGTATTTAGTTTGAATAGACATAACTTGTCCTTCGTGAGGTCATAGGAAGGTGCCTAGTGGGTCCTAGTGCGGGCATTAAAGCCACTTGAAAGAATGACATCACCCAATGATGAATATGTAGAAATATCAAGGTATAGATCCAAGTATGGGTCACCATCAAGGTGGATGACAAAAGATGATGATGTTGGAGGAAAATAGCATACTGGCATGAAGATGTTTCAAAGAGTGGGTGGGCCCCTCTTGATTTGAAATCACATAATAACTAGTGTGCTCATTTGATGCGACCAATGACACTAAGTGAAGACTGCCTCGAATTAGGCAAGCCACACCACCTGAACTACAACCCACTTGATCGACGTGTCTCATGCTAGACGCAAAAACCTCGAATGTAACCATTGAAAGGTGGGAGAGCTCATTTTGGGCTCTCATAAATCTTTGTGATAAAAACAAGATCTTGTGAAGAAATAACAGCTTGGAATATACCTAGGGAAGACCATATTGCCTCATTACAATTCCAATAGGGGATAGAGGCCGCTATTACATATTGGGATTTAAGAAGACCTTCATTCATAACTTTTGGTCATGGATAACTACTCACTTGTCTTTTCGAGCAACAATCGCTTGTGCACTTGTTTTTTGTAGTTGATCCATTTGAAGATGTTGAAGTCCTTGTTTGAGTAAATTTTGCGGACATTTCTTCTTGGCTCTTAGAACCCTCAAACTTTCCTCAGATAAGTGGAATTTGATGAAAAGAGTGTCGTCAAGGGATCCCTAAGCTTCAGAAAGGATAATATCCTTGATATCCAATGTGTTATGCAAAAAATCATACCCTCTCTTCAATAGATCAGTAGGCTTTGGAAGGCCTCCAACTTGAAGGTTGAGTTATTTAATTTGGTGTGCCCTTTCTTGTTGGCTTGCATTACTAACTCCAGAATGGGAGGAGTGACCACTTGAACCCATGAGTTATGTTCTTTAACTTGTTTTTGAAGAGATTGTTGATGAGTATTTGTCTCGTTTTTGAGATTCTCATGTTGGACGAGGATCTTTGTTTGCTTGTGTGTATATCTCAAACAACCTCTTGAAGATGATGAAGATTGTTAGTTGGAGATGTATGAGTTAGTTTATATTGTTCTAGTTTGACAATCTTTTCACCTTGTGCTTGGACTAGACGTTGTGAGGCTTCAATGGTAATGTTCTTGCGAAGATGGTTTTGGAGTTGTGATATTTGCCATTAAACCTCAATTCCAAAAAACTTACTTTTGCAATCCATTAAGTGAGGCAACTGTACTTGATTTTGGGAGTTAACATTGTTTGGAGAGCATGTGAAGATGGAGTTTCCATATTACATTAGAAAACCTAGTTGTAGCTTTTGTTGGAACAATCAAGATGATTTTTTTGCATAAAAGTGAAGCAAACCCTATCCTTGTTTAGTTGGAACATGCTAGAATTTTTTTCCTTGTGCAAAGACGAAGCAAACTCTGCTCCGGTTTTAGCGGGGGCAGGTGGGAAAAATTTCGTTGAAGAATTCTCTGTGCAAAGGCAAAGCAAACCCTTTCTTGAATTTCCATTGGAATTGGCAAGAATTGTTTTTGTGTAGAAGCAAAGCAACCTTTAGGACAAGAAAGAGATCTATATTTAGGACTATGCTCCTTTGAATGGATTTCCTTTAGGAGCACTTTTTTTTTTTTTTTTTTTAAGCGAAAAACCTCTTGCGGAGCCGCCTTGGTCTGAGAGACCACGAACAGGGGTTCTACACCGTCAAAGTCACCCGGGGGTCGCACCCGACCCTGCCCGCACCAACATTATCAATTGGATTTTAGATACCCAATTCAGCTTTTTGGTAGGGTGGAGATTTGAACTTGGGACCTCCCTTGGAGGATTGCCCTCTCCTCTCCAACTCACCTACAACACCTGGGTTTAGGAGCACTTCTAGACGTCATTTGGGGTGGATGATTTCCCTTCTTCAATCAATGTTTATGTCTATAGATCAACTACCTCTATTCAAATACTGTTTCAATGCTCTTTCCCACCCTATAAGAATGTGATCAACCAAGTAGCATATAATTTGGATCTCTTTGCCTTGGCCACTTAGTCCTAAATTAGCCTTCTACATTATGTATTTCATGAGAATTGAGGATGACATTATTGCTTGCTCTGAGGTTCAATGGTGTTGAACAAATGGCCTCTGAATCCTTCTTCGTTAGCTTAGAGTTTGCTCACATGAAGACCACCATATCTATTGTGAGGATAGGGTATGCCATCATTGTTCTTTGTGGGCGATGGAGACTAAGGAGCGTTTCATCTTTAGATGTCTTGGTTTATTTGAAGTTTTGAGATAGATACTATTGGTTTATGTGTTGACTCATGCGGATAGCTTGCCACTTTTTTCCATTTTTCTTGACTAGAGATGCATGGCTTTATACCTTTCGGAAGCTACCACTCTTGGATATCAAAAATTACATCAGAGATCGAATACCATTTGATTAATCACCACATTCTTTCATCATCTCTACCATCGGCTGCAATAAGTGTCCACTTAAGGCTACAACTCCTTTGACCGATAAATACTAATATGTGCATCCTTGATTGCATGCGAGAGCAACTACTAGGGCTTCTTGTTACATGCAGTGGTTTGGGACACTGCCTTTGTGCTTTGAAGGAGGTTTGAGATTGAAGAGCATTTCATCTCTATATGGCTTGTTTATTCTAATATTCAAGGAAGATACTATTGGTTATGTATAGAGGTAGATCATGTGACACGCTTTCTCAGTATCCTAACTAGAGATGCATGGATTTGTACTTTTGGGAAGCTATCCTCTTCAACATTAGGAATTACATTAGAGATTGATTACCGCTCGATTGGTCACTTGATTCTTTTGTTGTGCCTGGCATGGGCAGCAATAAGTGTCCCTTTGAGGCTATGACTCTCTAGAATTATAATTACAAATCCATGCGTCCCTGTTTACATGCTAGAGTATCTAACAAGGCTTCAAGGCCTTCTTACTTGTGGTGGGTTGGGACCATGGCTCTTTGATGTTGGGTTCTGGCCTCTGGTCACTTGTCCAAGAGTTGCAAATAGACACATCTTACCAATTCCTTATCTTCTTCTAATGGTTCCACTGCCATGGATATTTTGAAGATGAGATTCTATGCTCTACTAGGAATATCAAACCAGCCCCCCTTAGTCTTAGCCATTCTCTTGAGAGCATCATGAAATCTTGTGTTGGCTCTTTTGAGATAGTTGTTGATGATGGCAACTTTTCTCTACTCCGCATTCCACCACAAATTGATTGGATACTTGAATCCACTTGAGCTTTTCTCTCTCTCTCTCTCTCTCTCTGTCTCTCTCTGCCCCCCCTTGACTAATGTTTCCCTCATCTCTTTATCATGACTTTTACTTGTTAAAAGTTACCCATTTCTTGGTCCACATCTCGTTGCCACTATTTGATGTTGTATAATAGTTTAGTTTACTCTAGTTTATTTACTTCTTGTATTAGAATGCATGGTACAATTCCTTTTCAACGAGTCCTAGTGGCCTAATTTGGTGTTCATTGGATATTAATAGAATTATTTTATCCTACCCATCTCCTCGTCAGTCTAATATTGTAAAATCTAGGCAAAAGTTTTATCGTGTTAACTCATTCTGCATGGCCTTCTTGTAAGCAGTGAAATCCCAGATTAAGGAGGTTCTATTTTCAAAGCCCTCTCAAAATACAGAATTCATGTTTCTTTTGCATCATTTTCAGTAAAATTGAATGCTAAGTGAGGTTCTATCTTTGAAGGCCTCTTCAAAATGCAGAATTCATGTTGCTTTTCCATCATTTTCTATAAAATTGAATGCTAAGCGAGGTTCTCTCTTTGAAGGCCTCTCCAAAATGCAGAATTCATGTTTTTTCTGCATCATTTTAAATAAATTTGAGTACAAAGTTACAGTTTAAGCCAATTCTAAATGTGTGTTAGTTGTCTAGTCTAGTGTTGAAGACTGTTCTCAAGTTTGTGAAAACTTGCGTGTCTGTGAGCTACGTTACCTCCTTACAAGTCATTTTGACCCTATGCAAGTCTCAAATAAAATCTACTATATGTAATATTTTTTATTTTTTTTTCATTTGCCATGGTATAGCTTAATTTTAACCCGAGTTTTGGCCCAAGCCTGAGTTTAGGTAAAATATAGGCTGGCTTGGTAAGTCCAAGTCTCGATACTACTGTTTAGACAATATATAATATACAATGTAATTGTAAGTGGAAAAAGTGTTTCTCCAGGTCACTGTCAAACCAGCACTCTTCTTGGGCATGGATGATCCTCCTTGTGTGAGCAAGGGAAAATTTTCACATCTGTTGTCAGATTCGTTGAATTTGATCAAAAATATCTGAATTTTGGTGATTTTCTACTCTACGTGAACAATTTTGGCGAACATAATTGGACAAACAATCATCAGCGAAAAATGAGAAAAAAATGTAAACTTAAAATCTGTCCTTTCATAATTCATTCCGTCTACTTGACTTCTCCTACATATACAAAAACTGAAGGTTGAAACAATATAATCAATGAAAAGTTAAAACAAAATGATCTTAGAGCAAGTCATTCATAGAGGCATTTGCAGGTCAACCTCATGTAGTATAAAATGTGAATTCCTTGTAGATATTTATTCTTATTTTAGACATTTAACAACGAAGTTAGTGTGTCCTGTGCAGAAAGGAAGAAGAAACAATGAACCATCTTCTGGTTCATTGCCCTTTCACAAGAGAAGTGTGGAATTCAATTCTGTGTTTGACTCAAGGGAATGGGACAGTGGTCCTGCTAGGAATCTTTCGGATAACATGCAACAGTGGTCTGCTAGGAATCTTTCAGATAACACGCAACAGTGGTTCAAAGAAAGAGGATTAAAGGAGTATAGATGTGTCCCTTTGATAGTGGGATGGGGCTTATGGCTGGCTAGAAATGCCAGGCTGTTTGAAGGTAAGGAAATTCTAGTGATTCAGGTACAAATGCAGATTAAATCCATTTTTGAAAGTCTAAAAATCTCCCCAAAACCAAAACTAAGCAGGCATATAGGAACACTAATAGTGGATCCTATGAAGCCATGGGCCTTCTTTGATGGAGCTTGCCAGGGCAGCCCAGGTAGGTGTGGGGCAGGAGGGGCACTTTATTTAAATAAAAATGATAAGATCACTTTCAAGGCTTGTTTAAGTGAAGGAACAAATATTATGGCAGAATAGTAGTGGAGCAAGGAATTACAACTTTACAAATTTATGGAGATTCAGGGTTGTAGATCACGTTAAGATGAAAAACTTCCTCCTCAGTCCTCGAGAAGTGAAATTATTAGAACCTTCTATAACAGAAATTTCATACAAACACATCTACAGGGAACTAAATGTAGAAGCAGATGGTCTTTCAAAAGATGGTTTGAACCTTCCAGCAGGCACTTGGTAGAGGGAAGAAGTGGTTAGAGGACTTAGGGTTTCCTCACAATCCTCTTATTAAGGATCATATTAGAGATTTGTTATTAGCAAAAAAAAAAAAAAAGAGTTTTGAAAGGGACCCTTTCCTTTATTTTTTAGAAAGACAAGCTTCAAAATAGCATTTGTCTTCAGAATTGAAACCTGAGTCATTTTAGTACTTAGGTAAGAGTCATTCAAGAGTTATGATTGATCACGAAGTTATTCTTGCTTTCCACATGTTAGTCCTGTTATTAGGATTTTGTTTCTAGATTGTAAGTTGACTGTAACATATTACAGCAGGGAGGCCAATACTCCTCTCAGTTCAGAAATTCTTGAGGGTACTTCATACCCATAGCATTGTAATTTTTTTTCAAACTCAGAAATGAAAATTATAGATTTTTTATTGAGGATATATATATATATATATATATATATATATATGGAATTGAAACGGGCCCCATCCAAATTATATTATGACCACGTTCCGACAGTATTTCAAGAAGCCACATGGTGACAATTATACATATAGTATCAAATGGCATGAGCCCATTAATTTCTTTACTTTCAAGGAGACTGAGGTTTGAATCTTGTCAAACGATACATGCATTTGCCAAGCTGTCATAATACCACTATCTGGTCCTTGTGCAATATGTGTGGGGGCCGTTTCAATCCCATATGACTGGTTGAAAAAGAAAACAATTATGCATATATTGCCTGGCAAGATTTGAAATGTTTTAACTTGAACTCATGCCATTTGATATAATGTTGTTTATATCATCTGATCAACTTAATTATATTTTAGTTGAAAGATGCTGATTATGCATTCATTTGGTTGCTTCATTTTTGCAATTAATGTGTAGACATTTCCTAGAGTGTCCATGTGTCTAAATAATGCCTCATACTGTCTTTCAGGGGTGTGGGGCTTGATCCTGGTTGGGTGAATCCTTGGCCAAATGCAGGGTTGGATGGTGCTGGTCCTTCAACAGGAATGAGGTCTGTGGGATTTGAGAGGGTTCAAATGATGATGAGGCAACTTGCAGGTGTTAGCGGAAACTACGCACATGGCACATCATCTGAAGACAATTCATGGAGAGCGTGGTCTATGGGCCCTCATGATGGTAGTTCAGCACAGGCAACATTCTCTGGTAGGCAAAGAACAGCTGCAGGTGGTTTACGCTTTAGAAATACTATGTCAGGACATATGACAGAGAACAATGGTATGCCAGATATTATAAATGTAGTAGACCCTCGTATAACTGCAATGGCCAATATGGTGAGGGAAGTATTGCCACATATTCAGGATGAAATTATCATTCAGGTTTGTAGTCCCAGCCTTCATGTTAGCTGTTCCAGTTTGTAGTCCCAGCCTTTAACTTGCTTGTGTTTTATATTAACTAACTTGGAATGCAGGACTTGAGGCGGACTAATTCTGTTACTGTGACGGTAAACAATCTGCTTTAAATTTGAGACAAATCTTAAATTGAAGACTGAACACTCAGCAGCAGATTCAAATTAACATTGTCCTCCAAAAATTTTGGAGGATATGTATCATTGTGACTTATGAAGAGTCTATTGAGAATTTTCTTCTAGAATCCTTTGGGCAAGCATCGAGAAAGGCAACATGGCTGCTTTCTTTGCTTTACACGCAAAGTTGATTAAATTAATCTCAAGCTTGCACAATTGTTACATAGGGTTGTCAAATATCATACACCCAAAGGACAGCACATTAATTTCAGCTAGTACCCATATTGCAAATAAAAATCAAGTTATTGGCTTGATAGAAGAATGTATAGCGTGCCTGATTATGGGTTGCATTTATAAATGAAGATTATAATAATTATGCTTCAGTCTCTATAATCTATTTAAGCTGTCTCAAATGTGGTGTAGTAGATTCTAGATAACAGTTCAGATTGAAAAATTCTAATATACATATTTGAAATTAGAATTTGATTCAACTATTGGTTCTAGCATAGTGCAAAGGTATGGAATTTCAATATGTGGATGACCTACAAACGCTGTACAAGTTTGTTGTCAATGGACAAGCAGAATTCACAAGGGCTTGAAATATGATGTGAAGATATTCAGTACCATCTGTGTAAGTGTGATTGGGCATTTTGATAATATGGAAGACATTCATTGTCCAAGCAGCTGCGTGGGTTTATTTCTCTGAGTGACAAAGTATGAATATCACTCTCTGTTGCTGCCACATTTTATACTTATGTTTTGGGTGGTTGTCCTCGACATCTTTGACATTTTTTTCCCCATAATTAGTTATACTTTATATTGGGATGCAGGCACCTGGATCAGCATGATTGCTGCGTGGGTGTATTTCTTTGAGTGACAAAGTATGAATATCACACTCGGTTGCTTTCACATTTTATACTTATGTTTCGGGTGGTTGTCTTCAACATCCTTGACATTTTTTTCCCCATAATTAGTTATACTTTATATTGGGATGCAAACAACTTGATCAGCATGATTGCGCTCCTGGCCCCTTCAAGTTGGGGGCAATGGCTCACTGCTAGATCTTTCCTAGGTTGATTTTTGGGTAAAATTGATAGATAGATAATGATCTTATCACATGGCATTAGCCATCACCTAGTCTAGCAATGTCATATATATTCTTGAGTTGGGTCCTCAAGGAAACTCTGAGGATGTACAATTTAACACAGGACTTGCTACAGAGCATGCAAAATTGAACCTACGACTAATATTACTGCAGACATGCTAGTTTCTAGGCATTAAAAGAGTTTGAATTACTTGGTGATCCAAAATAAATACCTCGTTGATTTTGAGGAAGGAAAATAATTTTGTTAAAATCCATTGCCAAAGGCATTTTGGTACATATACTGGTAGTGAAGCTGAATATTGTCTGTTACTAAGAGTGGACAAAGTATATTTAAGCTTTATATATAAAGTATGTTAAAGCTTTTTTATATATACGGTAGAGAAATTATTGACTCGAGCACATAAATTTAATGTCCTTACTGTAATAAGACCATTATTATCCAATTAGATAAGATGGTTTCTTTGACTATTAAACTAGTGGCCTGTATAACCAACATAATGTTGGTTTGCTTCAAACTTTTTTCACTCTCATCCGGTTACACGTACTTTTTACTTTTTATTTAAACAATTCTTGTAGAGTAATTATTTGGGGCTCTTACAATTTAAGAAGGGTATTGTTTTTTTGGATAAGGGTTTCAACGGAAAGATCAAGAGAAGGGTCTTCTCAATGACTTGGTGAATGACTCTCTTGGACGAATAAGAGAAAAATTAGCATTTTATCTAGTCAATTTTTTTTTTGTAATATTTTAAATCTACAGATGTATTAAATTAGATTAATTTTTATATATGTTTTTAAATTTGGAAGGTGTTCAATTATTATTAATATTGAGGTTTTGGATTATGAGATAATTTTATTTTTAAATTGGTTATAAGAGATTAAAAGTGGTTCCATCTGATTTATATCTTGTATTATTGAAGGTATATAAGGATTAAGCTTGGTTCTTAACATTAAAAGCTTGTGTTCATGCCATTTGCTTAAATTTTAAGGTTTATTTATGGGTTTAAATTTTTGGTTTAAAGTGCAAAACTATTTATTCCATTTGATCTTGTAATTACAAGCCCATGCAAACTTTATTTATTTATTTTAATTAATTATATTAGATTGAAATGAACCATAGTCTATTATATGTCGATTATATTGTATGGTATTTTATTAAACCACATAATGATACCACAACCAATAATTATACATATTATTGCTTTATAAGGTTTAAACTGGATATTCACATTAAGAGCCTTCATGTTTTCTTCTAATTTGGTTCTATACGTTGCAATCCCAAAACAAATGCTTGAAAACAAGGCTGAAGAGCCACATAGTTTTCGATTTTTAAGGGTTTTCAAATTATCCTTATAAACATTCATAAGATAGTAAACTTCCTTTCGTATTTATTGGTGTAGTGGAGTGATTTCATCTCTAATAAAGTAGATGAATCTTTTTTTTTGTTTGTTTGTTTGTGGAAAACATCCCAAAAGGGATGCCACTTTCGGATAAGACCCAAGGAGGCAGGGGTATCTCTTCCGCAAAAAACGCCCAAGGCTTGCACCTGGCCTACCACCTTCGGCACACTCAAGGAGCATGCCCAAAACACAAAAACAAGCGTATAGGCAAAAACAAACACAAAAAACACAACAAAAATAACAAAACAAAAAAAAAAACACAACCTTCGACACACTCAAGGAGCATGCGCACACACAACATAAACAAACACAACCCCCTCCTCCCCCCCAAAATAATAAAAAATAAAACAAAACTTAGAAAAAAACCACAAAAACAACATAACACTGCCATAACAAAAACAACCCAATAAAATAAATACACTACAACCAAAACATAAAAATAAAAACAAAACACGAACCACACAGATAAAACCACAAAAACAACATAACAAAACACAACCAAAACAAAAACAATAAAATGATACAAAAACACCATAGACAAAAACATGAAAAAAAACAACAACAAAAACTAAGCCAATGGAGCTATTGACAAATCAGACCATGTAAGATAACACTAAAACTAAACACTTAACAAATTACTAGAAATATCAGAAATTGCTTAGCAAATTAGCCATAGCTTCCGACATTTCCATCAAGAGATTGTAGGATAACACCCATCCTATAAACCCTTAGGATTAAGGCATCCTCATACTTTTATTTGTATCTTGCTTCATTCTAGCTGGGACTATAGGATGGTTACTTAGAACCACGACACTACTATTGGAATTTGTATGGTCTTTTTGAGGATCCATTTTGTTTGTAGTTTGAATTTGCCCTTTGGTTTTGCACTTGGGTTGATTTTCTACATTGTTCTTTTTTTTATATATAGTTTAAAGTTGATTGAGATGGCTCTCTGACTGTTATTTCTCAGCATAAACTCTTTTAGTGTTTTCTCATCATGCAATCCTTCCTCTTTTAGTGTTTTCTCATCATGCAATCCTTCCTGTTCCCTCTCTTCATCCAACTGTGTTTCCATAATAATTGTTTCCATTTGACCATCCTCATCATCTCCTTGCTCATCCGTGGAGAGAATTTCAAAGGTGTTAGGTGAAATTATTGTTTTATCTTTTGTTGCTATTTTTTTTTTGTGTTTTTTGTTTAGGGATTTGAAACCCTATCAAGTCCCCATCCTCTTTCTCTTTGTTAAGGACCTTATGTGGACAATCCTTGGCTAGATGACCATATTCATGACAAATTTTGCATCTAAATGGAATATTTTCATAATCTACTACTTGCTCCCATATTTCTTCCCCATATTGTAAAGTAATCTTCTCTGGAAGTGGTTTGTCAAAATCAATCAAAACACAAATCCTTGCATAAATCATATGCTCTAAGTGTAGAGTGCTATCAGAAGTCATCATGAAAACTCCTAAAGAATTCCCAATTGTTGCAAACATCTTTGGATTCCAGTATTCTATCGGAAGACCAAATAAATGGACCCAAACAGGGGCAGTTGATGGCATTTCTTCCTCAGCTTTGAACTTGGTATGCCAAGGCTTCATGAAGAGCCTTGCCCTACCAAAAAACCAAGGCCCCCCTTGAAAAATGTCCTCCCTATCTTCTTCATTAGCAAACAAAATAAAGAAGTAGCCATTAGGGTAAGTATTAATTTGGAACTCACCTTTAGTGCTCCAGTTTTTGGCAGCCCATTGCTTGAAGGTAGCAAGAGTCGGTCGAAATCCCATGAATCGAAAAATTAGTGCTCTCCTCTCCATTTCAGCTATTCCTTCCTAGAGATCCATTATTTCCAACTTCACTAATGGGGATCCATTAGTTGCTTTCATGCAACCCATCTCTGTTTTCCTTGAATCGACCTTTGGCATCCTCAATGGTTTCCTTGGAAATCGTTGATTGTGTTTCCCTCTTGTTTGAGGTGGTCCTTCGTGGATAACTTCTTTAAAATTCATTTTTGGCTCAATGCATGCATCTTTGTTGAAACCCTCCATCTTGGAATCCAACAAATGAAGTTGCAGGAAACCCTAAATTCCCACATAAACCCTAATGGATCTTTGAATCTCTCCAGGTTGCAAGCGTATTCAACACAACCACTTTGCTAAAATCAATTTCCCTAATGCTGTTCACTCCTTCCCTCGCCCATCCACACAATGGAAAAGCGAAAGGATTGGAGCGCTAAATTTTGCCTGAGGAGCTGGAGCGACAAAGACAAATGTTTCTTTGGCACACAGGAAACTCCATTACATTTGTAAAACCCTAAATCTCCTTTGTATCCATAAAATCTCTTTGTGCCCTGTATAAATCATTTTTTCACAGCACACAGGAAATCAACATGTATCACAATGATTCATTAAAAATGTTTAAGAAGGTGAACAATGATAGCAAAACATGTATCTCAATGATGATCAACTACCTCAGACCGGTAGTTTTGGATTGAATCTTCTTTTAAATAATCATTAGTTTGTATACAATAAATTACAAAAAGGATAAACTTTGCAAATCAGGTATACCTTTAATGTGACAATGGATAGTAGTGTGGTTATGATGGTGATTTAAGTTGTGCCATGTATGTTTTAATAATTGTCTTAATGCAAAGAAATATAATTTATTAAGTATTTAATTTTTTTTCTTATAAAATAACTCTAGTTTATTAAATGGTATTAATTCAACTGGTTAATTTCTTTAAGGACGAAACTCTTGTTTAAAAATCCCTAAGTAATAAATGTATATTTATAATACCATTGTGGTCATGCTATAACATGCGTGGGGTTTGTTTCAATGCCATATAACCATTTAAAAAGAAGACACCTTTGTTCAAGTAGACAAGTATAACATCTAAATCTGATAAAAATCAAAGAAATTTTATTTTAAAAGGATGTGAGTAAAACTTTAGGTATACTTGTGAGTGGGATAGGGTTTGCAAAGGAAAATAATATTGGAGGGGTAGGCTTACGGAATTGTAGACTTGTGAGTTTGGCCATAGGGATAAAACTTGGATGGAGATCATTCAATGATCAACGAAAGAATGGGGTAAAAATATTACTTCAAAAATATATAGGTTCGTTTGATGTAATGAAATTATGCAGGCAACAAACCCATCATGAAGGATCAACAACATGGAAGTTCATATCAAATAGTTTGCAATTAATTAAGGAACAAATTAGATGGTTAGTCTATAAAAGGGAATTTTGCAAATTTTTGGTCTAGTGCTTGGTTGAAGCTTTATCATCTTATTTCTGGTTCAAAATTTGCTCAAACATGTCTAACTTTTTAAGGTCTAAAGGTCAAAGATTATATTAATATGAGCTATTAGATCATGAATCTCTATTAGTAACTTGGTTAAAGGAGAACTCAAACAAATAGTAGATTAGCTTCAAAAGATATCTCAAGAGGTATATTTGCTTACTTTTAGGCTAAAGGATGAGTTGGTTTGGAATATATCAAAATATGGTGGATACTTGATCCAGTTGGGATATTGGAATTTAGAGCAACTACAATTTCTTACTTCCAATGATTTCTTTTGGAAGAAGGGTTAGTGGAGGCCCTCTTTAAAGCTTCAACATTCATTTGGTTGGCAGTTTAAAGCAAGATTCTTACAAGAGAGAGTCTACAAAGAACAGGATATCATGGACTTCCATGTATGCTTATGTAGAAGGATCTAGAACCATTAGACCATTTACTTCTTCAATGCCCTTTAGCTTACGCCATTTTGGGTTGTTTCTTAAAAAATATAAGAAAATATTGAGTAGCTCCATCAACATTGAAAGATTTGATGAAATGTTGGATTCATTATTTCAATGCTAAAACATTGTATTTTGTGGAGGATTGGTATTGCCATTATTTGTTGGAGTTTATGACTTGAAAGGGATGATATTATTAATTTTGTAAATAAATCTCAAATCATGCCCAAGTTTGGAACCATATTATTGTCTCTCTTGTAGAATATATACAAACATAATGCTCACCATCAAAAGTCTCAAGAGTGGAAAAAGAATTGTTAGTCTCTTGCTTATAGGATTTGAATATACATGGAAGAATCATCTACGAGATAACATAAAGGATTTGCTTCGATCTATGATAAAATGAAAATGTCCAAAAATTGGGTTTATCAAAATTAATATTGATGGCGTTTCCAAATGAATTTCAGGAAAATCTTGTGGAGGTGGTATTTTCAAAATATTGAAGGCAAAATTCTATTCACTTGCTTAGAATCATATGGAACTTCAACTAACAATTATGTAGAGGCTAGGACACTTTATATTAAATATCAACTAACAATTATGTAGAGGCTAGGACACTTTATATTAAACATCAACTAACAACTATGTAGAGGCTAGGGCACTTACAAGGACTAAAATTGCAATTGAAAATGGATGAAAATATATTTCAATTAAGGGCATTTTTGAATTATTATTATTGTTATTGATAAAAGTGGAAGTTGGGATTGAATTAAAAACAACACTATAAACTATTATTGGAGGCAATCTCTTGGAAATGTGAGCATATCTATTGAGAAGAAATTTGGTAGAGATAATTTAGCTAATTGTGGTGTTAATCTTCATCTTGGTGAAATTCATATTTTAAAAAGCAACTAAATGAATGAAATTTTATTTTTTAATGAAAACGATGTCAAAGAGTTGATATTGGAACAAGTTAGATACGGTTGAATTGATCTAATAACAAATGCAATATTTTGTTATTTTGACAGGATTGGCCCTAAGTAGAAGCCACATCTTACTAAAAAAAATATGAAAATAATTCAAGTAGATATCTAACAACAAATGCAATATTTTGTTATTTTGATAGGAGTGGCCCTAAGTAGAAGCCACAACTAACTAAAAAAATATGAAAATAGCTCAAGTAGATAATAATTTAAGTTTTTAATGGAGACATAGGTTCAAATCATGTTAAACAACATACTATTATGTAATTCTTTGAAATATTTATAAGATAATATAATACTATTATGTGTTTGGTTGAAATATTTTAGTAACATGATAATAATGCAATATAGATTATTAATCTCATTGTATAGTTTGTGATTAAATGATAATGATGTAATATGAACTAGGTGAGTTTTAATACCATATAAACTTAAAAAAAAAAGGAAAATTTCCTTTACATGGGTTATGGTTACCATTGATTTTTTTAATATAAATATATGGAGTTAGGAACCTATTGGGAGACTGACCCTAAGGCAGTGAACATTATGTCTTGATGGAGTTATGAGTGGGAGTGGGTGACCACTAGCTCTTGGCATAGTTGTAAATGGGGTTGTTTGTAAAAAAAATTAGGATCTAATTTTTTTTGAAAGTACCTTTTATGATCTTAAGTTTGAATGCAACATCTAATTAAAAAAGAATTGAAGCATATATTACATATATATAAGTATGTATCTTATCCATTTTTAATAGAAAATAATGTTAATTAAAATTCCTTACACTACACCCAGATGTTGTAGGTGAGTTGGAGAGGAGAGGACAGTCCTCCGAGGGAGGTCCCAGGTTCGAATATCCACTCTACCAAAAAGTTGAATTGGGTACCCAAAATCCAATTGATAATGTTGGTGTTGGTAGGGTCGGGCACGACTCTTGGGTGACTTTAACAGTGTAGAACCCTCTAGTCGTGGTCTCTCAGACCAAGGCGGCCCCGCAAGGGATTTTTCGCTTAAAACAAATCCTTACACTACCAAATAAAAATAACAAAACTTTGTCCGTAAAATGATTTAAAATATTAAATGTTATGTTTGCGAATACATTCTAAAAATAGAAAAGAGCTTTACAATGGAAACTTTCTTTGGTTTTACATTTCTTTAAAAGAACAAGATGTACTTGTATTATAAGAAGTTGAAAATTTCAATTTGATACATTTAAACTCTCATACTAAATATAAAGGTAATAATAATTTAGTTTTTTAAGATGCTTGAAATAGTTAACATGTATAAAATTTAAATGTGTTTTCTTCCTTTTAAGAATGATTTGAAATGAAATGAAATGATTTTAATTACATCCATTAGTCCAAAGCAATATATGGGATCAAGAGTTTTATTATAAAATGGGGTATGGTGTACAACCTTACTCTCTTTTGGATTCAAACCTTGGATTTTATTCAGAGTTCTAAAGTAACAATGGCCAAGAAAAAATTGTTCAATAAAGTCAAAAAGCTTAACATCTTCTTATGTTCTTTTGGAGTATGTTTCTTTTTGTTATTGATGAAGTTCCTTTGATTCTGCAATTACTACTTTTCTAGTATTCCAATCCCACAACTCTACTTTTTTGCCTCTATTTAGCAATGAGTAGATTGCTCTCCATCTTGCTTGTATTTTTTTCATCTTGCATATTCCTTATTCTATTACTACCTCTAAAGGATTTCCTTCAAATAAAATATATGGTTGTTTTTGCTTTCTTCAAGTAGAGAAGACCATAAGTTTAGTCTTGTTAGTATTTACCTGCATCACAATTTCTTTACAAAAATGCTCTAAAGATTTTATATGTTCTTTTAAACTTTCAAGTGTCTTGCCAATCAAGATGAGGTCATCGGCATAGAGAAGAAGTCTTACTACATAATTAGCCAATTGTATTCCCTCTTCTCTCATCCTTTCTATCCATTCCTCCAATTTGTCAATGTAAAGGCTAAATAAAGTAGGTGACAATGACCAACCCTATTTCACCCCAATATCACTCACAAAACACTCATAATATTTCGAGATTTTTTATTTTTGACACCACCTACTCTTAAGGTCTATGTATAGTTACTTTGTAGTTGGTTGGTACATCAATTTCTTCCATACCTATACATAGTGTATCTTTAGTAAATATGTCAAAAGAATTTTAAGTCCACAAAACAATAATAAAATTCTCATTTTTCATTCCATATACCCTCTATTAGGCACCTTAAAGTAATGTAATGATCTATTGTTGAAAGAAAAAAGAAAAGCTATATTATTTTATATAATCATACATTATAAATCAATTTACAAAATATAATACATTTCAAAATATAAATCATTATTTAGTTAGTTGAGGAATTTCAAAACAAATAAAATTTATGTTAATAATAAATCACATATAAATTAAATTGCTATATATTTTTAATAATATAAAATATATTTATAAATGATAACTATTCAATTTTAAAATTAAATTTATGTTTAAATTTATTTTTAATTTTAATTAGATAAATTCTATTAATGTTTTACATCTACATTTTCAATTGCTTAGTTTTGTGTGTATTCATTTTCAAAATGCAAATCATTCAAGCTATAATTTTTTAGTAAGCCTTGGAGGCCACTCTTATTAAACTAACAAAACATTGCGTTGTTGTCAAGTCAACTAAACCATATCCGACTTGCTTTTTTATTAAATACATTCATCATCTTCTTCAAACTATTATGTTTCTATAGTTAATGCCTTCACATTCTTTTGGTTAACAAATAAAATCTTATTTGGTCAATTGCCTTTATAAATTTGAATTTTTCCATGATAAAGATCAACCCCACAATTGGCTAAATTAATGGCTACTTAATTTCCTCCTCCGTAGATATGCCAAAGTTTTCAAGAAAATGCCTCTAAAACTAATTGAACATAAGAAATAATATTATTTTTGATGCATTCATGATATTCATTTTCCTTGGTAGCATTAGCAACAACTTATGAATTCTCCTCAATTGATATATATTCCATATTTTTCAAGGATAATTTTGATCCCCACAAAAGTTGTCCTAGCTTCTACATACTTGTTAATTGAATTTCCATATGATTATGAGTGAATATAATTTTGCCTTTCTTATTTTGAAAAACACCACATCTACAAGTTTTTTTCTAAAATTTCCTTTAGAGGTATCATTGAAATCAATTTTGATAGCCCAACTCCTAAACATTTATATTTCAATTTAGATCGAAGCAAATCCTTGTGTTAATTCCTTTTTCATAGATGAGCCTTTCATGTATATTTAAACTATTTAACCAAGAGGCCACCACCTCTTTTTTTGCACTTGAGACTTTTTACAATGAGCATCATGTAGACAATAATATTTATTTTAAAACTTGGGCTTTGATATTTGTTTTTAAAAAAGTTTTATTGTTTCTTTTCAAGCCATAAATTCTTGCAAATAATGGTAGGATCACTCCTCCAACAAATAAATTATGCTTTAGTTTTAAAATAATTAAGATAACATTTCATCAACTCTTTCAAAATTGATAGAGTTATCCAATATATTCTCATGTATTTGAAAGTGTGGCCCCAAATGGTGTAAGCAAAGGGAGAGTGAAGAAGTAAATGAAGTGATGTTTTTATATCCTTCTCACACAAGGCATATCTAAGTCAATAATATCCTCTTTTTTATAGACTCTCACCTACAAGAATCTTGCTTAGACTATTAACCAAAGGAATGCTAAGGCCTTAGGGAGGGCCTTAAGTGACCAAACATTCTTCAAGGACAATATTTAGGAGTAAGAATTTTTTATTGTTTTAAAGCCTTATATCCCAACTTGACTAAGTATCTACCATCTTTTAATAGATTTCAAACCAACTCATATTTCCATGTAAAAAAAGGTAGATAAAATTCTTGAAACATATTTTCAAGTTCATTTACTATTTGTTTGAGGTTCTATCCTTCCAACAAGTTATTATAGAAACTCATAATTTGAAGTTGTTACTCATATTTATATAATTCTTGACCTTTAAATCTTTACAAGCTAAACATTGCCAAGCCATCAGATAAGATAAGACATGAACTAAGCATCACACCAAAAAATTGTTGATTCCCCTTCATTCATTAACCATTTAATTATATTCTTGACCAATTACAAACTATCGAATATGAAGTTGCACATTGTTGAGTCTTTAGATGAAGTTTGTTTCCTTAGCAATTTTATTGTACCAATAGACATATAATATTTTTAAACTAGCATTTTTGCACAACTCTTTACTTGACTCATTCAAGTCATAATTACTAGATGTTTGTCTTATCATAAAACAACTTATTTTTCATGTAATATTTTTTGTAGTCTCATATGTGAAAGATTGACAACTTTCATAATTACAATAAGCTTAATTAAGTTTTCCAAATAACTGAGTTTGTTTATATATCTCAAAATTCTAGTGAGAAGTATAATATTTTATACTTTTTCCTTTATACAATGAAGTTTCCTTCTATCTCGCATGAGATGTTGATCTAAGTTTTGTATATTATAAAATTATTATATTTGAAAGCATTTTTGACAATCATATTATTTGTTTTATTTATAGATTGATTAAAAGAATAAATAAAAAATAGTGGTAAAGGAGCATATACGAGATATGTTGTATTTATTAGTTTATGTAGATGGTGTTGTATGTAAGAGTATGCATTGTAAAATATATTTACTATTGGTTTGTTTAGATGATTTATTACTAAAAAATATAAGGGCAATTTATAAAGATGTTTAGCAACTTAAGGCACATTTTGTAATTAACCTAAAATGATATTTTAGGTAAGGAAACAAAGGTAATGGTAATTAGTTTCTAAGATAAAAATACAAATATGAATGAATTGATGAAATATTTCTAATTGAGTCTATGAGAGACATAATACCGCATTAAAGGTGAAAAATGAAAATAGTTAATATATTTAAAATAAAAATATGAAGATCCATATTGTTGAACTTCTAGGCGGAGTTCCTTTACTAACCATTTTATTGCATCAGTAGAAAATTGTATTTTTGAAGTACCATATTTATGCAACTCATTCCTTAACTCATTTCAAGCTATAACTACCATATATTTATTTTATGATTAAAAAAAATTATTTTCATGGACGTTTTTATTAAGTGAGAGTGTAGTACTAGTTTACATTACAATATGCTTCCTCAAAATTTTCCTTTTAATTGAATTTATTTATATATTTAAAAATTCCATAGAGGTAATTATATGTGTGCAAGGGCCTAAGCCTCACCATGGAAGAGAGGGTTTGTGAGGGCTTGAGCCTCACCATGGCAAAGAGGGTCTGCATGGGCCTGCATGACATGGTGGAGGACCTCCCGCTCCTATGCTCTCAAAACCTCTCTCTGAGTGGGAGGCCTCCCTATCATTCTTGCTAGGTTTTGCCCTCTGAGATCTTGCTACTGGTTGTCTGTGTTGGTTAGTTGGGTGTCTCTTTATGAAATTCTTTGGTCTTGCCCCTTCTGATTCAAAAACAAGGGAAGACCTTGTGCCTTCAAAATCTGTGGAGTCATACTTGTGCTACCAAGTCACTCCGGCTAGTGGGTGTTTGGTATTTTCTTGACGGTTGTTGGGGACTATTGTTGGATGTGGGTGTCGTTTGGAGGTTCTTTCCTTGTAGTTCTTTCAGGTCTTTCCCCTTCCCTGATCCAGATTATAGGGGGAGATCTTGGGGTCAATGACCGTTGAGGATGGAATTGTGAGACAAGCAAAGTCTCCATTTGGTATCAGAGCGGTTTGGATCTCCATCAAATGTCTTCAATATTTTGAGGTGAAAAACCCATTAAGGTTACCCAAGTATGTTATGGAGTATACAAGGCAATTTCGGATCAACTTTTTCACTCTCTTCCCCTATATTAATTTCTTCTAATCTCTCTCCAGTATTTGCTTGGAGCATACTGTAAATTAATGTAACTTGTATCTCTCATTATGAAAGTAAAAGAGAATGAAAGTGAGAGTGAGACAGAGAGAAAGAGAGAGAGAGAGAAAGAGCGAGTGTTTGTGTTTTGCTTTGTGTCTCCACTATCTCTTGTTCATATTTCTTACATTTTTCATTCTCAACTAATCTAACTACTAACTTGCTACTAAACAATCTACTAACCAACTAACTTGCAATTTACTAATTTTCATATTAATCAAGAAGGTTAAAAATGAATCAACTTCCTAACCACAACTTTAGTATTTGATTAAAATTTACTTAATCTTGCAACACAGTTTATATTTGCTAAACACCTATTGAATCCAAAAGAATCCGCTCTATCGGTAGCAAGTCCTTTTCGGGTCCTCGTACCTATACCCTTTTGGGTAGCTTGGTTGACCTTGGGTGAGATGAATTAACAATTCATTAGGCTATAGCAAAACCTAAAATGAACACTAACTTACTAACTTATTGACTATCTAACATTTAACAAATGTTTTATGGTTCAATTCAAGATAGTTTATTTTGTTGCAAGATGATTATTATGGTTAGTTACCTTCTTATTGCAAGTTAATCTATTGCAAATTGATCTTGGTTTATTTCCTTTATTCAATTGCAATATGGTTATAGTTGTTTATTGCAATATGGTTATAGTAGTTCATGATGATGTTGATTATCATCATCATCATGAAGGAAATTGGCTTTGAGCAATTTGGTCCTTCACGTTTGCTCTTCGATAATCAATCAGCTATTGCCCTGGCTAAAAATATTGTAATGCATCAAAGGACAAATCATGTTGAAATCCAAGCCCACTTTATTAGAGAGAAGGTATTGGATGAGACTATTCAGTTGGAGTATTGCCCATCATCTTCTAATTCTTCTAATTTGTTCACCAAACCTCTTCCCAAGGAGCAGTTTTGTAAGTCGAGGGACTCACTTGGTTTGGTGAAGTTGTCGTCAAGGGGGAATGAAGTGTAGTTACCCTTGTGTGATGACAACTTCATCCTTATGAGGTGTTTTATGCTATATATATGAGTTGATCTTTGGTGGTATAATTGCTTTTTGCATCTCTTTTGAACGTGGTACTTTCTTGTTTGCCTTGTGCAACTTTTATACATGTTACTTTGTAGATGGAATTTTGCAATTATGGTATATGATGCAATTGCTTTATGCGACTCTTTTACATGGTACTTTCTTGTTGTCTTGTGCAACTTTGTACATGTTTTTATGTAGTTGGCATTATGCAATTGGTTTATCATGGTACCTTCTTGTTAGCATTTATGCTACTTTTGTACATGATATTTTATGGTTGGCTTTATGCAACCGGTGTACACACTTTATTATTTTCATATACCTTATGCAATTCTTGTACATGGTACTTTTTTGTTAGCCTTGTGCTACTTTTATACATGGTACTTTAGAGTTTGCATTATCATGGTACTCCTTGTTTGCTTTATGCAACTTTGTACATGATATTTTTTGATCAACTATATAGCATGTGACTATAAGTATGGCTTGGCATCTTTTTGTGATGACTTATAGTTCACTATTTGTTAGATCAGTTTTGTTATCATATTTAGATATTCATATATGTTGTGGAGCATTCTTCGATCTTGGGGAGACTTTTCTTGTCTCACATACCAAATGTGAGACAAGCAAAGTCTCCCCAAGATCGAAGAATGCTCCACAACATATATGAATATCTAAATATGATAACAAAACTGATCTAACAAATAGTGAACTATAAGTCATTGTGAGACAAGCAAAGTATCCCCAAGATCGAAGAATGCTCCACAAGATCAATCACACACAAAAAAAAAAAAAACCACAACACCAATATTAAGTGGTAAAACCCTACTTCAAATGAAGAAGGGAAACATCCACTATGAAGCTCACTATATTACTCAATGATTCAACAATACAATAATGCTTCAATGTTATGCAACAATATGCATCAACATAACCTACAACACAAGTCAATATGACAAGATACGATAAGATATGATAATATGTAGTAGAAAACACCCCTATTTCAAGAAAAACTTTTCTACTACAACCCTAAATCTTATCACAATCTATCAAATATTAGAAAGTGTTTTAGTTACTTTCTAATTCTATCACAATCTAATCTTTGAGATATGTGATAAGTGGCATCTATCAAATATTAGAAAGTGATTAATTACTTTCTAATATTTGCTAGAAAAGGAAAATAACTTTTTCCCAAGAAATTAAATATTCCTAGCACCCTTAATTTATTTATTAATTGGGTGGGAATATTTTACATAATATAGAATTATATTCTAATTCAACTATTATTCTTTAGACTTTATATTTTAGTCGAAGAATAATTTACACAATGTTGCATTACATATTCCAATAGGAATTTGTTGATGACCTCTTCATTTGGTGGGATTCCCTAACTCCTATGGGTTGTAGAGGGTGGACCAATTGATAGATCCAACTTCTTTGGCTATGTCGGATCCCAAGGTTCCAAAGTTTCAATTTTTTATGGGATCTTTCTTTTATTTTCATTTAGATGCTTGTTTTGGGTCAATTTATCCTGATTATTCTCCTCAAACAACCTCGAGGTTGGTTGGACTCTAGTGGGATCTATGGTTTTATGGTGTAAGCCTTTTTCGGATGCTTACAGGTTTCTTTCATTTGGTTTATTGGGTGAGCCCTAAGGGCTTTGAAGCAAGTGGATTTTTTTTTGTTTAAATCCTTCTACTATTATTTCCACTAGGTGATTCGAGGGTGTTCAAATTTAAAGCGAAAATTTGTGTTTATTTTCTCTTACCAGTTTATGTCAGCGCCATACCCCTATTTTCTGGTTGTTTCACCTCATTCCATGGTTGTAATCTATGAATAGTTGGTCATGGTTTTCTGGTCAGTAAGATTCTTGTTGGGCATGATTGTTTTGAATTCATTTTTGATTGAAAATCTCATTGGTTTTTGCCTAGTATTTCTCAAGTGCCTCGAAATTCATGATGTTTTTCTCTTTTGACACTCTTTTTTAAATTTGAATTTTAAAGTGGAGATAAGGTGGGATTTATGGATCCATTTTTATTTGATGTCTAAACCTCTTGTGGGAATATGGATTCAATCCATTTGATGTACTTCCTTTAAGCTCATTTTATACTCTCTGGATTTGTAATGGTTTGGGGCCCCTTCCAAAACCCCTTTGTAAAGGTTTGGGGGCCCTTTCAAAACCCCTTCTACCACCTAATAAAAAAAAATTCATAGAGGTGTATAGACTATTATACTATTGGCTTTTAAGCCTTACCACCACAATATATCATAGGTCCCAATATAAATAAAGGCACAATATTAAAGGTCAAAGTATTAATAATAAAAAGTAAATTTATATACAAACAATTTAATATGTATATCAAGGCCAATATAATAATGAAATAACATTCACTTATAATATCAAATATGAATGTAAATGGTCAAAATCATTCATGTACAAGTATAAAGAAAACTTACAATATTAATTGCTCAAAATTTGTATACAAGCTTTATTCAATTTTCTATATATTCCTTTTTACAATCAGATAATCAAATGCTTTCTCATGGCGCATTGTCTCCATAATATAGCCATAGTAATGTGATTTTTCAAGTGCTTTACTATTGCTCTCTATATGACAAGTCCAATGACCTTTGACTTATCATCTTGCCACTTGCATACTAGACTCTTCACTTTCACACTTCTACATGCACTCCTAATTTAAGACACTTGTGCACATCCTCACTTTACATATTTGCACACTTACATACATGACACTTGTGCACATTCTCTCAATACACACTTACACTCTAACTTACATGACACTTGTGCATTTCCTGCACATTGCACTCTTACATGACACTTGTGCATTTCCTGCACATTGACCCTTACATGAAAGGGAAAATATAAATCACACATCTAAATTGTTACATATTTACATTTGTACCATTTAGGTAATGTAATATTCCTCAACACCTCCTTGTATTACATTATTTGGTTATTGAAGACTTTAGTCTTCAATATTTAAGTGACCTTACATTGTTCATGAACCTCTATTTGAGATTCGTCTTTAGATTCATTCTTTGATTTTCAATCTACCTCCTTTAGGTCTTTATCTAAGTCTTATGTATATGATTCTTCTTTGGCCTTGGATCCATATTTTTTGTTATCCTTCCTTTTGTGCTTTTCTCTATTCTTGTTCTTTTTTCTTTTCTTCATCTTTAGTTATGATGTACCCGATGGTTGCTTTCTAAGTATTGGGTTAGCAAATCATCACAATAATACATTATGGATTTCAATGATTCCTCATTAAAGCTTATACAGACTTCATTCAAATTATATGAGTTATCTTTCTTCTCTTGACATTTTTCTTGAAAGATCTCAAAGGTAAGTAATGATAAATATATCATTAAACATTCTTCTGAGGAAAATATAATGGTGTTTTGTGAATTCCACCATGTTCTAAAAATATTTTCATGAAGATAACTTATAAGTGTTGTGAATTTTTCATCTTTTGCATATTTGAGAAATAAATATAGTTTTTCTTTTAAACCAACTGATATTTGTTTGTTTCCATGTTGAGGATACTTAGGCTTAAGTGGATAAGCCTAAGTAATGCCTCACGTGAATACAAAGTGCAAGAAATAGGAAATACATATAATAATAATAAATAATAAAATGTGCACTTAGGCTTAAGTGGATAAGCCTAAGTATCCTCAACACCATCAAAATTATTTATCAAGTTTTAAGAATAAAACTTTACGTTGTTCACTATCTTCATTGAATGTATTTCTAATGATTGCTTCCATGATATATAATTCAATTGATCAATTCTATAATATCTCCCAAGTTTAAAGAATAACTCAAAATATGAAATTTGCAAATTTTAAAATTTTCTAAACCTTTGATGTAGAAATCCTTTTAACTCCCTATTGAATTAAATTTGCAAAATTTTAAATTTGAAATAAATAAAAAATTTCAAATTTAAAAAATCTTAAAAACTTAAAAAACTTTTAATTCCTTACTTTCAAATCTTCACACCTTTCAAAATATTAAAATCACTCTAAAGCTTAAATTCTCTAAGTCTTAAAAAAATTTCAAATACTTAATCAAATCCTTAATAAGCTTCTAAACTTTAAAAACCTAGTAGCATTCCTTATCACTCCATAACTTATAAATTATTAAAAAACCATAAAGTAACCTTATAACTCCTTTTAATATATTTTCAAATCAATTCAAGATTCTTTTCCCTCCAAAAAGGTGAATGGCGCATAAGAGTAACATTTAAGATGTACCTATCTAATGTTAGCTTGATTTTCACTGTTGCATGCAAGTCTTGACATGTTAGGTCAAACGTTTCAGGTTACCAATATTTTGTGCACTCTCATGTATCATTTGCTCATTTGAATAATGACGTTCTTTCAACTTCCTCAATATTTTTTGAATTACAGGTACCTTTGTCTCAAATGGAAACGCTTAGGCTTCTTTGTCTTTGGTGGAGATGTCTATGGCGACAAATTTTTGGTTTTTTCATCTCTGGTGTATATGTCCTAGGAAACTATTATTTGTTTCCTTCATATTTGATGAAGATGTCTTGGGCAACTATTCTCTAGTTCCTTCATCTCTGTCTCAGATGCAACATAAATGTCTCTAGTCTAGGTGCCTTTAATACTTTAGCGTTATAAGAGCTCTTGGATGACCTCCTTCTATTGGTAGCACTTTGATTAATCTTTTCTCTTTTACCTTGGTTGGTAGAACTTTGGCTAGCACTTTTGTTTTCCTTGAATGACAGTGCTCTAATAGCATTGTAGTTTTTTCTTGTCTATTAGAGCTTTGATAGTTTGTCTAGCGCTTTCTATAGTGCTCTGGTGGCACTTCAATATCTGCTCTTATGTTGGTTTCTCAAAACTTATCTTCTATGTTGGCCTTTAAAGCTTCTAATGCTATGCTGACTACTATACTGGATTTTTCTTCTATATTGGTCTCTTGAGACTCTACTTCTATGTTGGCCTCTTGAGCCTTTTCCTTTATTTTGGTCGATAAGGCCTTGTCTTCTTTACTCAACCAATTTAGGATTTGTCTTCTTATGCTATCCATTTAGGCCACTTCTATGCTTGGTTTCTTGAGTGTTGGCCGCTTTCTCTATGTGGATGACGACTCCACAAGATAAACACTTAATGTGACTTAATGTTATTTGCTTGCTATCTCCTGTGAGATTCTATACAGTGTTATTCTATGCTTGCTTAGCACTATTTTTTGCTTGCTGTAGAATAAGATTTCTTTTCCAAAATTCTAAATAAGTCAAGGCCAAGATCGATATTGCTTTAGTCAACTTGATGTTTTTGGTTTTTGGAATAACTGAAACTCCTCAATGCATATATCTTCCTCTATATTTGGAGGCTTCTTCTCTGTACTTCTTCGTACAACTTTTATTTTTGTATATACTACTCTACTATGTATATTTTTGCTTCTTTATCTCTGTACTTAGGAAGCTTGAATGCTTCTCTATCCTTGGAATTTTGAATGCTTCTCTATCCTTGGAAGTTTGAATGCTTCTATCTTCAATGTTTGAAATCATCTTCAATGTCTTAGGTCACATCTAAGAAACAAAATATGATTCTCCTATTATCTATAGAATCCAATATCAATGTCAGGGTGACTATGAATGTCTCCAAATGACCAAATTTGTTCTAACTTGCTTCTCAATCTATCAATGTACAACTTTATTTTGAGTTGGATCTCTCTATCAAATATCCAACTTTCTTCTAAGTTGGCCCTCAATCAAATTAGTTGAGTTGTAGTCTTCATTGGATTTCCTTCAACCAAGTGGAAAGACCCTAGCATCCAAATTAGGATGACTAAATCCTTATCCCCTCAATTTCAACTCAATCAAACCTTAAAAGATAGAGTCCAAGTCTTTATTGATTTCGAAGTAGATTGACTCTAAATTAACTCTATCAAGAATAGATAAGTTAAATATTGATTATGATAGCTAATAAAATAACTCTATAAAAAATGGACAGAGTTAAGTGGTAGCTCTGATATCATTGTTGGCTTTTAAGCCTTACTACCACAATATATCATAGGTCCTAATATAAATAAGCCACAATATTAAAGGTCAAAACATCAATAATGAAGAGTAGAATTATATATGAATAATCTAATATGTATATCAAGGCCAATATAATAATTAAATAACATTTATTTATAATAGCAAATATGAATGTAAATGGACAAAACCATTCATGTACAAGAATGAAGAAATATTACAATATTAACTGCTCAAAATCTATATACAAGTTTTATTCACTTTTATATCTTCCTTTTTACAATCAGATAAATAGATGATTTCTCATGGAGCATTGTCTCCAATATATAGCCATAGTAATATGACTCTTCAAGTACTTGACTATTGCTCTCCATATGACAAGTCCAGTGACCTTTCTCTTGTCACCTTGCCACTTGCATACTAGACTCTTCACTTTCGCACTTCTACATGCATTCCTAATCTAAGACACTTGTGTGTGCACATTCTCACTTTACATATTTGCACACTTACATACATGACACTTGTGCATATTATCTTAACACATACTTCCATGATACTTGTGTATTTCTTGCACATTGTACTTGTTAGCTTTTGATATAGTATGCAATGGGAGATAGCAATCACAAGATGCAAAATTATATGAAATAAAGTAAATCTACGAGATGACTAAAATATACTATAAATAGAAATGATGAAAAATGAATACAATGTAGCTATGGAGGAAATGGACACTCCATGAACAAAGCTACTGGACTACATTACACCCATCACCAATATATGGTGATCTACACAACACTATGCTACTACCTACAAATATGCTCTGAGATTCTATATTCTGCTTGTTACAATGAGGCCCTTTTTATATAGGAAGATAGGTTCCTTGGCCAACACTCTATCTAGTTGTGCGAGGAATACCTTGCACATATACAACTTGCACATTAACACTTATGCATTTATTACATTGCATGGAGTAAGTAGATAACTTCCCCCTAAAGTAATCTAATGTCCTAAGTATGTACCTAGGAAGGTACATTTACATGACCCAAATGATGTAATATAATCTATTTCTAACAATACTCTTGCATGATACTTGTGCATTTCCTACACATTGATACTTACATGAAAGGAGAAATATAAATCACTCATCTAAACTATAGACTCAACCCTAATCTATTACATATTTACATTTGTACCATGAAGGTACCATGGGGGTACATTAGCATGTATCAAATAATGTAATATTCCTCAACATATACTTTTTCCTTTGAATAGTAAAGTTTTCTTTATCTTGCACGAAATGTGATCTAATATTTGTTTCCTTTGAAGATAAATTTGTAAATTTTATTATTTGGTTTATTCATAAATTGATTAGGAGAGTGGTTAGAAAGAGTGGGAAAGGAATAGTGTATATTGGAAGGTATACTTTATTATTGATTTATATAGATTATGTTATATTAAATACTATATATTATAAGGGATAGTTTACTATTGGTTTATAAGGTCATTTTATAAAGACATGTAGCAACCTTAAAAAAATTATAATTAATGTAAGATGATATTTGAGATAAGTAAAACAAAGGTAATGGTAATTAGTTTTCAATATAAATATTCTAATGATGACCAAGGGAGACATAATATCCTATTTAAGGGTGAGAAATTAGAAATAGTGAAGTATATTTTTTTAAGTTGGTTATAGAGGATTGATACAACATCACTATTACATCACAATGTTTCGACCAACCATATAATGGTATTAATTTAATATTATGTTGACACTTATATCACTTGACAAGATTTGAACCTTAGTCTCTACCTTAAACCAATTGAGCTTATACTATTTAATTAAATATTAAGATTCACCTATGGTATCTGAAATTTAGTCTATAGTGTAAAACTCTTTGCCTCTCATCTCTTGCTCAAAATCCCATGGACTAGAAATAGGTGTGTGTGTATATATAATTTTAATTATAATGATCTTAGCAAGGGTCAAATTAATAATAAAAAATTATCAAATGGGAGGATCCCAATTGAATAAATATGTCTTTCAAAGTCGAGACTAGGGTTCAATCCATGTCAAGTAATATATGCATAATTTTTTTAATAGGTTATATGTGGCTTCTATTGGGGGCCACTCCCATCACAATACCAAAATATTACATTTGTTGTAGCATACATTTTTATCATGACTTTTTTATTTCTTTTTTCTCTTAAATATATTCTTCAACTTCCTCAAAGTGTTGTTTCCACAATCAACTCCTTGACATCATTTTGATTAAGACATAAAATCTCACTTGGCCAGTTGCCTTCTAAAATTTGAATTTCATCGGGATGAAGATCAACACCATAATTTGCTAATTTATCTGCTACTCGATTTCCTTCTCTATAAATATGCTCACATTGCCAGGAGATTGCCTCTAGTAATAGACAATGAACATCAACAATAATACTATTTTTTATCCAGTCTCCACATCCATTTTTGTTAATAGCATTGATGATAATTTGTGAGTCCCCCTCAATTGAAATATATTTCCATCATTTTTTTGTTGCAATTTTAATCCTTGTAAGAAGTGCCCTAGCCTCTGCATAGTTGTTAGTTGAAGTTCCATATGATTCTGAATAAGTGAGGAGAATTTTGCCTTCACTATTTCTAAAAACACCACCTCCACCAGCTTTTCTTGGATTTCCTTTAGAAGCACCATCAAAATTAATTTTGATAAACCCAATTTTTGGACATTTCCATTTTACCATAGATCGAAGTAGATCCTTTTTTTTAATTTCGTTGTCGCAGATGACTCTTCCATGTATGTTCAAATCCTGTAGCCAAGTTATTAGCACCTCTTTTTCTTTTTCTGCAATTGAGACTTCCCATGATGAGCACCATATTTTTAGACATTCTGCAAGAGAGGCACTAATACGGTTCCAAACTTGGGCATGATTTTGATATTTATTTTTAAAAATTCTATTATTCCTTTCAAGCCATAAATTCCAACAAATAATGGCAGGGCCAATCCTCCAAAGAATACATAATGCTTTAGCTTTATTATAATTTATCCAACATTTTATCAACTCTTTCAATGTTGATGGAGCTACCCAATATAATTTCATATTTTTTAAAAAATAACCCCAAATGGTGTGAGCAAACAGATAATGAAGAAGTAAATGGTCTAACATTTCTAAATCCTTCTCACACAAGGCACATCTGAAGGGTCCATAATATCCTCTTCTTTGTAGACTCTCTTCGATAAGAATCTTACATTGAACTACTAACCAAAGAAATGTTGAGGCCTTAGGGAGAGCCTCTAATGACCAAACGTTCTTCCAAGGAAAATCATTGGGAGAAGGAAATTTTGATTGTTCTAAATCCTCATATCCCAACTTGATTGAGTATCCCCCATCCTTTGATAAATTCCAAACCAACTCATCCTTTCGTGTAAAAATTGGCAAATAAAACTCTCAAAGCATATTTTGAAGTTCATCTACAATTTGTTTGAGTTCCTCTCCTTCAACCAGGTTACTAAAAGAAATCCATGTTTTGGAGTTTTTGCTCATAATAATATAATATTTGACCTTTGGACCTTTACATGCTACGCACGCTTGAGCCAATGGTTTCCATTTTGAGTCAGAGATAAGAGGATAAGGCTTCAACCAAGCATCAGACCAAAAATTTGCATAACTCCCCTCATTGATTGACCATCTAATATGTTTCTTTATCAAATGCAAACTCTCTGATATGAAGTTCCATGTTGATGATCCTTTGGGTAGAGTTCTTTTCCTAAACAATTTCATTGCATCAAGAGAACCTATATATTTTTGAAGTAATATTTTTGCCCAATTCTTTCTTTGATCTCTGAATAGTCTCCACCCAAGCTTTGCTCCTAATGCCAAATTCATAAGTCTGCAATTTCGCAAGCCTGCTCCTCCAATATTCTTTCCTTTGCAAACCCTATCCCACTTACAAAGAGGAAACCTAAATTTTTCCTCACAACCTTTCCATAGAAAGTCTCTTTGAATTTTATCCATTTCTGATGCAATACCTATTGGTAGTCTTGAAAGTGACATCATATAAATAGGAATGGATTGCAAAGTAGTCTTTATGAGTTGTAGCCTTCCTGCCATGGTTAAGAACTTACCTTTCCAACCTGCCAAGCAAGCTTTCATTCTATCCAAAAAAGAGATCCAAAGCTCCTTTTTATTCCCTTTATCATACAAAGGAATACCCAAGTAGGTTGATGGAAATTTTTCAATTTTGAACCCTAAAATATTCACAATAATTTATTGTAAATCTAGGGCAGTATTAATGAAAAAGATCCTGGATTTTGAAGTATTTACCAACTGTCCAGTAGCCTTCTCATAACATGATAATATTGATTTGAACTCCATGGCCTCACTAACTGAGGGATGGTCCAAAAGAAAAGTATCATCAACAAATTGGAGATGAGATTCAAAGGGACCATTTTTTGCAACTTGAATACCCTTGAATTTTCCTTCCATTTTTGCCTTTGAAAAGGCTCTCCCTAATGCTTCTGCCAGAATAATGAATAGATAAGGAGAAAGAGGATCACCTTGACGAAGTCCACAAGATGACTTGAAGTACCCATCAAGAGAACCATTGATCAAAATAGAAAATTTTGCAGTGCTATAACAACATTTAACCCACTCACACCAACTATAATCAAAGCCAAACTTTTTGAGAATAGCATGTAGAAAATTCCAGGAAACCCTATCATATGCTTTGTTCATATCTAATTTCAAAAGCATACCTGGTTTTTCATAGAATGAAGAGAATGTATGGCCTCTTGTGCAATAATTATACCATCAAGAATTTGTTTACCCTGAACAAAGCCACCTTGTTCCTCTAAGATAAGACACCCTAGAATGCCCTTTAACCTATTTGCCATAATTTTTAAAATGATCTTATAAATCATATTACAAAGGCTTATTGGACGAAAGTTATCAAAATATTATGTCATCTTTCTTGGGAACTAAGGTAATAAAAGTAGCATTGATCTCACTTATTATAGCCTTTCTTTTTCAAGCCTCTTCAAAAGTAATATATGCATAATTGCCAAAATTTTATTATTGTAATACTACTATATGGCTTGTAATTACAAAAGAATTAAATTAAATGGATCATAGAGCATAGAATCCTCTTCTACCTTAGAAACTATGTTTCATTCAAATATTTTGTGTCTATTATAATCTAGTAAGGACTAATCTTTAATTTGGATTCAAACATCTTGTATTGATGTTTTTGTTGGTGTAGTGTTTATCAAGGACAATAAAACATACCACCATAAAATTTCTTTTTGAAAAATAATGTTTGATAAATTGTTCTTACTAGTTAGGGTAACCATATGCATAAAATTAAATGTTTTTTTTCTGAATTTACATGGTGGAATCGGTAGCCGCCACGAATTCGGGCAGGTTGTACGAATTTTATGGTTGCCACAGTATTCTGTGTTGTTCACCCCGAAAGCCGTCGCACAGATCTTCGCGTAGTCCGCCCCTATAACCACCATGCCACAATCATTTTAAACCTTTTACGCCGCTACATAAAATTAAATGTTAAATGTTTAAATGTGGTAATTGTTTATGAGTTACTATATGAGGCACTAATTTTAACCACCATAAGTAGGATTTGTATTCGTATTTACATGTTGTGGTTATAAAGGATATGAATGGATCAACTTTCAATGTAATTAAAAAAAATATGTCACACTAACCTTCCCAATAAGGCATATTTGTGTTTGATGAAATATGATCTTGGTTCTTTGTTTTGGGATTCATAATTTTTTGTTTTCTAATCTCATAATATCACTATCCTAAACTTGCATATTAGCGTTAAGAATCTAAGAAAACTTGACCTCATGTCATTAAGCAATTATGTATTAATGACAAAGATTTAATTTTAAGCCTTACCATAAGTTTTAGTTTTTTGAGTTCACACCACTTAACCACAAAAATATTCTCTATTTTATAATTTTTGTCAATCCTTCAAGCTTTTCTATATATGTGTGTAATATGTATATAGATTATCTTTGAATCCACTTCATACTCTTAGTTAGAAATACTCTAACAAATATAAAAAAGTTATTCCTCAAGGTGCTTGACCTTAAAATATATTAAAACAAAAATATCTTGAAACAAAAAATTCTATATTTGGATAAAATAAATTTCTAATATATAAATATATTAAAAACCTGATGGCTAGCTGACTATCAAATAAATCATAGTTCTTAGACTTAAGAGAAAGTTCATTACTAGTCCTAACTAAAAAATCAAGTCCTTTAATTTAAATTTTTATTTAATCTCCTATAACACAACTAACATTTGTACAAGGCCTATGGTCTTAAGGCTTCTAAATTAACCTTTTGTCTATTAACATGCAAATAAGGTTAAGTTATATGGAGGTTAAATGCAAGTGGGTGATTTTAATTTGAATTTGGGTCACAAGGTGCATGTGCAACTGTAATGTTAGGGAAGGCATAATGCCTAAACTTAGAAAGAAAGCTTTCCTATCCATGCTACCATAGGTCTAACTATAAATTTTGTGAGGACCAAGAACTTCCTCACAATGCTTTTTTTAATCATGACGCCCAATGAAAGTTCTACCCAATTGTTACAGAGTATGACTCGATATGATGGTAGTCCATATTGCCAAGTTAACTTGGCATGAATTGAACCATTCAATGCAATGGAAAAATAATTTTCAACACTATAAATTTATTTAACGTAAGAAGTAAAGAGAAGATCTTATCCTCCATTATTTGTCATTTTTACTTACTATAGATATTTTGAAGATCTTTTAGCTCTAATTTTTTTTGTCTTCCAAAATTTACATAATAATTTGGGCTTAATCACATAGCTTGACTAACATTAAACCCCCATGTTTTTATAATATGAGTTAGACAACCTGCTTTGATGGTCATTGTTGGTATGCATCCTTCAACTATTACATGATCAAAAACACAAAGATGTAACATTATTTTTCTTTTGTGTAGAGAAGACTCCAAGGAACCTCACCTATGTGCTTTGACACATTGATTTTTGCATGGATTGAAAGGCATTTATAGTCAATTGGTTGTTGGTTCAATTTTATTGCATCATTGTCATGTACCCATGTCACAAGGACATGATCCTTATAGTGTATGGAATAGGGCATTTACTTCAAACAACATCCCATTTCCTTCATGATGTCAACCCTTGAGTCCTTTTGGGTAGATGAACTTGGTGCCAACAACTTGAACTACCAGGTCTCAAGTTTGAATTGACCTCTATATTTCTTGTATGTCACTATTAAACTAGGGAATTGTCCTGACTTCTAATTTATATTTGCATCCCAATTCTAGTTTCGACTAAGTTGAAAGGGATTGCCAATGACTTTTCCCAACCTCTAGATTTAGTTTGGCTCCCTATTGTTCCTCATGGAATACTCCTACACTAACCTATATTAACTTGCATTGAAAGTAAAATGTAAAAAAATTAAAATGTAAAAATAAAAATACATGAAAGTTTAAGGGTGTGAGTGATTCAAGCAAATTCAAGTTAAAATCATAGTGAGGAAAGTGTTCAATCAATCAACACATGATAAATTGAATAATGTCAATGCCCAACCATTCATTATATTATAAAAGTAATAAGCAAATGGTAAGATGGGATAAAAGGGCTACACCATAATTATTGTGCACTGAGCAAACTGGAAGGGTGGTTCCACTGATGAAATGTATAAAGACTTACTGATTTCTTACAATCTCATGAGGTCAAAGCATAATGTGGGTTTCATAGAGTATAGCTCTAAATTTCATGGCCAAAATATGAATACAATGAGGTCCCTCTGCTCGTATTTATAGTAAAAATTTACCCCCAAGTTATCTAGGGTGAAAAATAATTATTTCTAATAAAAATAAGAATTTGGGGGTATATTTAGCAAAATTATGTATCACCAAATATTATGTGACTCTAATTATACCTCTCACAAGCTTAGAAGGCTTTCAAAATGACATAGTGTATCACTACAAGATAAAAATTTGATCTCTAAAGATTCACCTAGGGATCCATACCTTCATTTTTACCCCTATGACTTGTCAAGTGCTTCACTCAAAGTAGCCAGTGAATCGCTCCTATAAGCTAATCAATCCATTTTACAAATAGATTGCTTTGGATCCAATCACTTATGAGTGAATCGATAGTTGAGCCAATTGGTCCCAGAGTGAATTGACACTCAAGCAGGTCAACCCACTTTGGAGACAACTAAATTTTATGAATTTTGTAAACTTTTGTTGTTTTACAATGTTGTCCATAGGTTTACAAAATGTATTTTGTATGGTTAATTTCTTGGAATTAGGATATAGTACCTAAGCTACTACATTTATGGTGACTTCTCAAGATGATAAGATTGATTGGTGAGAGATCCAAAATGTTTCTTTTATCCTTTGGCAGGGAGTTTTCAAAATTGAAATTCACACTACAAAATCATAAAATTATGGGTCCCCTTTTATAGAGGGAGAAAAATACCCTACTGTGTATGATTCTCGACTAGATCCATTGGGATCCGAGGTGATCGCGAGGGTGTGTTATATCTCTAACACTTAGGGATATGAAAAAGGGTTCACTAGGAACGGTTTTCGGACTCACTCCAAGTCTGGGGTGGAAATATTTAGTGTGTGATTTAAGCAAAAGCACCTCTTTTTGGCCTTTCTATAACTAAACTATGGAAACAGAAAAATAATGCAAAGCACACAAGATGCAAGAAGATAATGACTAACCCTAATATGATTCTTTGATTCAATGATATCTAACCCTAGGTCATAAGAAATGAAATATTTTTCTTTGAGAAAGGGACCAAGGGAATGCATAAACAATATTAAACCCTAGATGCAAAACTATATGCCCTTTTATTTTAATGCCTAGAAAGCAATCAAATATTTTTTTCTTTTTATCTATGACCTAGGTTGTGAACATAAATTAAAAGCAAACAACACACAACCTAACAACTTTACTTAGGGTACTTATCTAATATGGTGTTTAATCCAAGCTTTATCTTGCATCTAGAATATCCAATATCTTCAAATTTACAAAATAGCTTCACAAAAACTCTAGAAAATATGGTCAACGTTTGGGGGCCTACTTAGGTCATTGTAAGATTGATCTTGGAGGCACATTAGTCAATCCCCCTAGGTCCTTTTAGTTAATCATTCAAAATAAAATGATCTTTGACCTTTGGAACAAACACATCGAAATATGATAACATAGAATAAAAAATTAAGTACTTGTAGAATGAATACAATGAAATGAACAAGAATGCAACTTTGAAATCTAGGGTTTGGGAACAAGTGATTGCCCCCAAGCTAATGCAATATGAAATGCAAGTAAAACAGAATGATAGAGACCTGAATGTAATAGAAATATAGATGAAACAGTTCACAACAGGCACACAAATAAAAGCCCTAGGGTTTTAGGATGAACAATCACCTCAAAGTCTACCTAAATTGAATTTGTACCCTATAAATTATCGAGTGTGAATTTTGTAATAGAGAAGAAGTGGACGTAGAATGACCGACGGGCAAAATCAGAGCTTTCACCAAATCTGTGCCCTATAATACCGGGTGAAAATTCGCACAGAGGGTTCTAAAACCTAAAATAGAGATGAAATATGTAATAAAATATAGAACGAAGAAATTAAATGAACTAATGAATCCAAAGGAACAACCTGGTGATCTTATGGAAGAGCAAGAGCAAAGGTGGAAGACCTCTCCTCCTTCAAGAAGACAAGCTATCATCAAGGCTTTCTCCACTTGCAGACCACAAGGAACACACCAACAACAAAACACAAAAGCACCAAGAACACCAAAAGATTGCACAAGAGACCAAAATAATTCTTATTTTACATGAACTTTGTCAGATTGATCACTTGATAACTTTGAAAAATTATTGGGGGTAACTGGTGAGAAAAAGGAAATCTAATCCCTTTATTTATAGAGGTTTTGGAGGGCTAAAGGTGGGAAAATGAAAATTGACCTTGATTAAGCCGATGCTCCAAAAAAGAGTCGACTTAAAATTTAGGTTTTTCAAGAAAAGCCCTAAATTTGCTGAATTTGTGCCTTGTAATTTACCAAACACAGATTCGATCATAGTTAATAAAAGCAAGGCAAAACACAAGAAAAAGGGACCAAACTTGCTCCTAGCAAATTTGAGAGCCTTCTAAAGGAACCTAAGTAAAAATGACTCATTTGGGTGGTTCAATTTTCTATGTCTACATTTTACCCCCTCTTTGATGCATTTTTGGCCTAATAAATGTGTCAAAGAAATATGTAGACACCTATGGGCGAAAAATATGGCAAACACAAGAAAAAAGGGGTGTTCGATTTAGAAGAAAATATTGGTGCAAAAATGGTGTCATTATGGACACTTTAAATATTTTGAATGTAAATCAAGGCATCAAGGACATTAATGCCTCTTAGGCTAGGGTGCCCCCTCAAGTTTCGAAAGGAATGTAAAATTCCTAAGAAAATTTGAAATGGAAGACTCAAAAGAAAAGAGAACATCAAACAACAAAAAATGTGTAAAAAAGAAGGAAAAAAGGAGAGAGAAAAGGAAAAATGAGGAATAAAAAGCAAAAGGGGTGAAAACCCTAATTCATTTTCACCACGTGAGAAAGTGGAAAAGAGCTCTGGAGAAAATGAGAGAATGACACTTCCCACACATCGAGAAACAGTTGCGAGGGGCGAGGTCAATGTAACAGTAGATCGAGGCATGGGTAAGAGCCAAAATCCTAGCTCAAAATGTAGATTTTAGTTTAATTTTAGCATTTTTATTATTTTTTACATTTTTGAGCAGAAGTGGTTGTGCGGACCTGGGTGCAGATTTGGCGGCCACCCACGGATCTGACCGACCCTGGTGATGAACGAATCCATGCCCCGGTTGTATAGGACACATATTCGCTTAGAGGATGCAAAGCATGAATTTGAAGAAGAAAAGATAAAAAGAAAAGAAAAGAAGAGAATAAGAGATTAGGTTACTCTTAGTTTGAAAATTGTATTAGCATGCTTATGTTGATGTTTTTATGACTATGTGATGAAATTAATTTTAGTGTTATTTTTTAATTTTTATTACAACATGATGCTCTTGAGAGTAGGGAATGATGGCCGAGTACCCTCAAGGAGGTACTACAAGAGCTCACGCCAGTAGAGAAATACACACTAGGGGTAGTGGGGCTTTTGCACTTTGCAGAAATACCCTGCGTGGAGGCTGACAGAGTGCTATTGAAAACACTAGTAGAGCGGCGGTACCCAAAATCGTCCATGTTCTAGTTATCGATGGCAGATATGATTGTCACACTAGAGGACATGTGGTGCATATTGAAGACCTCATAAGGGGGAGGACGGTTTACAGGGCACAAGTGTCGCAAGTGACAACAAAGAGATTGATGGGTGACCCGTCACATGAGATCCGTAAGAGCGGATTCCATGTTGATGATATGCCACAACGATATGAGATTGGGGTATTGACGAATGTGTTCTATGGAGTGGTAGCAAGATTGCTAGTGTGCCACATGAGTCAGCAACACCTACCATAGGCATTGGTGGGAGTAGTGATAGAGATGCAAGACTAGCAGGTGTGATTCACATGGGGGCCATATGTGCTGGCCTATTTGTATAAAGATATTCTACAACATCGCATATAAATAACATACAAGATTAGTATGTATGACTTTGCTCCAAATGTGGTGCTCGGAGCACATAGCCATAAGGAGGCCAAAGACACTACCAAGGTCACTACTCGATCAGCCAATAGGATAAGGTGGTCTATACTTTAATATATGCTATAATCCTTTATATGTATATTAAAGGATAAAACCAGAAAGGGCTTGTTTAATATTAAACCTTTAATTATGAGAATAAATTACCCTCAAAGGCTCACGAGAAAAAAAAAAGCCCTTCCCATATACATGTTTAAAACAATTTTTATTAATGTGTTGAAAGGGTCGTGAACGGTGATGTTTTAGAAATAAGCTCTTTCTATGTGTTTAAAGGTCACTTTATTAGTTAACTAATGGTTTCCCCCTTAATCGTTTAACCCGGTTGTTGCATGATTTATGTAAGTGATTAATTTAAATAAAAGGCTGCGGAGGGCCATGTTTAAAAGTAAGCTTGATAAAAAGCATAGAGGGATTTATAACTTAATTAAAGGCCGTGGAGGGCTAAGTTGAGTTTAAAACCATAATCGCATGCATAATAGTTCGTTTTATTAAAAGGGATTGTTATGACCGATTGAATTAATGGTCAAAGGATGTTTAGAATGTTTGAATATAAGGATTGATTTAATATGTTTGAATAAAAAGGGCAGCCAGTTATACTTGTTTGATTATGTTAAAAGGGAGCTAGTTATGCTAGTATGGTTTGGCCTTTTAATGATGTTAGAATCAAATTATTTAAAAAATAGGGACATTTGACTCTATGAAGAAAGGGCTATGGGGGCACTTTCCTATTATGTCTTTATTCTAGGAATAAAAGGTCATGGGATGCATGGAAATATGTTTTTATGTATTTAAGTAAGGTTTTAAAAAAAGAGGGAGCCCTTGGAATCTATTAAAAAAAATAAAACTATTGCTTTTTAGTTAAGGTTAAAGGGGCTTTGGTTAAATGAAACCATTGGTCTATAATCAAGTACAGCAAGCCTTGGGTTAAAAGGGTGTAATACTTTTAATAGAAAAGGGTGTGATGCCACGTTATGAAAAGAAGGCTTTAATTAGTTGTTAAGCCCAGGTTGGGATTATCTTAGGTTTATAATCTAAGCTATGTATTTTAATTAATTGGAGTAAATTCCAAGTATGGGAAATATGCCCCTTTGACTCTAGAAAAGTTTATAAAGAGGTAAATCTTAGGTTAAGGGAATATGGCCTTTATTTTATAAAATGAATTATACTATAAATAAATTGGATGGGCCATGGGTCCTGGATATTATTATAATAATATTTATAGGGCCTTGTTAGTAATAAATGAATAATATGTCCTTGTTTTTATAAAATGAATTATACCACAATGAAATTGGATGGGCTATGGGTGTTGACATTAAAGTGTGACTTAATGAAAAATTGTTCAGTGTGGCTTTGTTTATTAATACTAGCTTAGATATAAAGGATATATATCTAAAAACGTTTTTAGTTATCAATCTCGAGAAGCCTATCTTGGATGTTTATATATTTATACAATATTTTATTAAACAGTTGCAATGGTTGGTTAGTCGGCTGTTTTAGTTTAAATATTTTAAATGTTTGCAACGGTTGGTTAGTCGATTGTTTTAGTTTAAATATTTTAAATGTTTGCAATGGTTGGTTAGTCGATTGTTTTAGTTTAAATATTTTAAATGTTTTTGTTAATGTCGGTTTTTTTTAATAAAAAAAATTATTTACGGCGTGACATGTATGACCTCTTTGCCTCCCACCCCTATCTGTAGGAACGCCTCTCGCGTAATAATATGTCCTTGGTTATTAGTAAAATGTGGTCTTATTTTATTAATATAATGTGACCTTGGTTGGTAGTATAGTATGGTCCGGATTATTTAATATAGTGTGGTCTTGATTATTTAGTATGATGTGGCCTTGATTATTTAATATAATGGTCTTTGAGTATTGGGCATGTTGGATATTTAATATAATATTAAATGAATGACCCGTCATTAATTAATGAATGAGTCTTTGATTAAATTAAAGGAGACGATTATTGTATTTTAAGAGTGGAAAGATTGACTTTAATGGATTGGGTGATGCACTTCTTGAGGCGATATATCATTGCACAAGGGAAAGATAAATAGCTGTAAATGATGTATTTTATTTGTGTGAATGAAGTAGGATTGTGGATATCTTATTTCATGTGATACATTTATGCCCTAATGGATAATGTTTTCATCTATTTTATGGGGTGAATTATGTTAGTGGATAACTTAATTCATGAGTATAGGTGAAATGAATTATCTATGATTGGGTTAAAGGAATAGATTGTATGATTGTATATGATTTGGAAAGGTAGATTGATTGAGTATTGCTATGTGCAAACTTGGGAATTAAAGGAAGGAATGGAAAGGGGGTTCCATTCATGGAGGGATTATGGGGTCTCTCCTTGTTCCATGTAGAAATATTGGGATAATTTGGTACATGTTAGTGAAATGACTTTTGATATTCTTAGCAAGTTTGTAGTGTCTTGTCAATGAGAGACATGTTTTGTAGCATAGGAATTATGGGGTTCCTATGCATGTGTATTGGTGAAGAAGTTTTGTGGGACTCTTCTAGGACATAAGAGCTATGAGGTACATATGTCCTTGGCAAGAGGGAATTATGGGGTTCCCTTAGGGCCTTGTAACATGGATTAAAAGATCTATCCATGTATTTGGACATAGGAACTAGGGGGTTCCTATGTATTGACTTGATGAATGTATCAAAAGGAATTGAGGATTTCTTGTGTATAATTGTAATGGAGACAATTAATTTAATAAAATAGATAAAGATATTTTGAGGTTAAGTTTATTCCCCATGAGGGTTGCCAGGATATATCATGTGTCAAATGTGTGTGATGATTATTGTTCATTTATGATCTGGCTTCTTAACGCTCTTAGGGATAGTTTGTTATGGACTTGTTGCATTAACTTATGAAGGACAAGTATGGTCATGAATATATAATAAAATTTATATGAATGGTCTTATATATTTTTCTCCTTGTAAAATCATAATGGCTATGCTCATGGGTTGTAGCTAGAAGGAATGATATAGAGAGATGGCTTAGTTATGCTTGGTACACTTGTGTAGAAGGACTTGCACAAGGTGGGTATAGTTGTTTCTAATGAATGTACTTAAAAAAAAATAAATCTGTCTTGATTTGGGTTGGAACATCTTGGGTTGTTACATCCAAGACCTTGAGTGTACATAGAGATTGTACGCAAGTATTCTACCATTGAGAAGATGGGTCATAGATGATCTATGAGACCATCATATCACATGGTGGTTGTGACATCTACACCCTAGATGGGATGCAGATGCAGAGGAGCTAGCTTGAGTTAGGACGATCTGATGGGTCACCATGAAGAAGGGTGAGCTAGAGCTCTACCAGTTTGACTAAAAACAATGGCAGTTCAATATTCTCTAGGAGATATTGTACCTGGGGGATTCTTGATACAAGAAGATGAGGTAAGATCCATCAAGATTCAAAGGGGACCCTAATATGTCTAGGTTTATGGAGGAGGACATCAATGATCCCTTATACATTTATCTTGGAGTGGATGATGTCAGAGTAGCCCTTAGATATAGAAGATGGTATAGGGGTATTATACCCCCAAGGATCTCCCCACCAGTGCCAATGTAAAGGCACCATGTTATGGGTCAAAAAGTGTAGCTGACACTCTGAGAGGCTAACTGACATGAAGTAGAGCAATGACAATAGATGCCACAACCTCCTAGGTAGGCAAGGGTACAAGTTAGGGTAGAGGTGGTGACAACCATGAGGACCACCATCACTCTCTTCAGGTTAGAGGTAGGGAGGATAGTCAGAGACATCCCCATAGTGGCACAAATAGGACCAAGTGAGACCATATATCAAGGAGACCCAGTGAGGGTGGTGGAGGGACCACCAAATAATGTGGCCACTGTGTAAGGAGAGATAGAAACTCTCCATGCATAGTTGAGCCAGGTCATGACAAAGAATGACATAGCAAGGACCAAGGTGAGCTGTCTCAGAGGGAATATGAGATGTTTGGAGTAGGAGCATCAGTGGATCTGGGCTAAGGGGATGATTGTTGCAATGAGCAGCCAACCAAGCAAGGGTATTTGCCTACTATAAGAGTAATTGCAGAGGGTAGAGGAGAGGCGAGATGTAGCGATACAAAGGGAGACCTTCTATCAAGCACTATCTTCTAGGTAGTGTTTATGGATTAGAGGGTGTTTCCACCAGCCTTCCTTCAATTGTAGAGTCAGTTGTGGTATCAATCATGAATATATATGTGTTTTGTGAACATACCCCTACCAAGACTTCCACCAGTAGGTAGAGCGAATATGGCAAGATCATAGAGCTAGGGTAGATATTGGGGTGACATACCAATTTTGGATTATGGCATGCATCCATGGAGAGGGTTGAGTGCATCGAGCTTGGACTATGGTGCATCGACCCAACTAACATGTATTCTCTTCTAGCAATTAATATCATGCTATGGTTTTTATTATTTATGTTATGGTGTGAAAGTGTGTGTGCATTATGTTAATTTTTGTTAAGTAATGACAAACATAATGAATGCAATGAATACAACTAAATGAATGAATGATATGAATCTAACTAAATGTAAACATATAAATGCAAACCTAAATGAAATGCAACATGAAATGCATAGATGAATGGATGGAAAGAAGAAAGGAGGGAAAGAAGAAGAAAAATAAATGATGATGAAGAAGAAAGAGATGAAAACAAAGCTCCTAAAGGCTAAGAAAATAAGAGAAAAGGGAGTAGAATCCTATGAGGATGTATGCTCGCAAATGACTGAGATGGAGGCTATCCCTCACATGTGGCCATGAAGCTATCTTGTAAGGGTGTTATGCTTACAAAAATATGGACAAGTATGGAGCGATACCTGCTATGGGTGTAGTGCTTACTAAGATGTCCAGAGAAAAAGAGATATATTCACGAGGAGGTATGCTTGCAAATGGTCAAATGGGGGTTGCCCCTCACTTGTGACCATGAAGCTATCTTGTATGGGGTGTAATTTTTGATTGATTTGCCAAAATGAGTACTACTACCTAATAGGGGTGTGGTGTGTACAAGAAGTACCTAAGATCTTTAAAAATCAAAGATATTTTTTGATATGCAATTATTTTATTAAAATTGCTAATAATTATTAAAAGTTGATAAAATTTTGAGATCTAAATCAATTTATTAAAATATCATCAATAACCAATATTTGGTGATTTTTTTTTTCATAACCAATTTATTAGCATCATCTAAAATCTTCAAAAATTGATCAAATTCTTGGTAGCATGACAAGTTATTAAAAACTTTTTAGAATAGAATAAATTTGCTAAAATTACATAAAATCATCAAGACGTGTTGAATTTTTCATAACTACTATTTTTATCATAATTATAAAAATTAATTAGTTAAATCCATAATCATTAATTACACCATCAAATATCAAAATAACCATAAATCAAACATCACATCAAAGTCATCAATACTCATAAATCCATAAATGCTCATCAATATCATACATAAATGAATGTTAAACATCAAATACATCAATAGTACAAGTGCCATCAATGCAAGTAGATATATGATAAAGATCAAAATGCATGACACATAATATATTATTGGCCTCCTACATACATTTGGTGTACCTCATATCAAGAATAGACACATTAGTCAATACTCATACACATGTATATCAAAATAACACGAGGAACCCCAAACCAATAGGCCACTACAAAATGGAGCTCAACTCTATGGTATTAATCTAGCATTCCCCTACTGATGGTGGTGGTAGGGAAGGCATCTTGTATGATCACTATGAAGTATGCATCGTAGATCGAGAGTTTGTCTAAGATTATGACCGTAGTCATTATGGGAGGTATTTAGTTTTCTAGAATAATTGCATGATAGATATCCCAATAGTAACCTACCTCCTTTACCTCCCCTTGCAACTCTCTCTAAGAAGCCTGTAGGTCTCCTTGTAATTGACCCACTTGCACCTACATCTATGTAAGTTGATCAAAAAATATGCACACAATATGCTTTCCTCATATAATCCTTTCTACCAATATCCTTTCCATGGTTGAATCCTTCTCAATGATCAAATGATCAATTATTTGTTGCATCATAGTGACCCCCTTCACATACTACTGCTAAGGGATAACAATACTAACAACCATTGATCTCTCTTACCTTGTAGTTGTGCCACCTCCTCAACCTTGACGACTCTCTTTGCAATTAGTATAGCCTCTAAAACCTCCACCCATTACTTTAAGGTATCTCATTCTATCTCTACGATAACATGAGGTGATATGTTAGTACCTTCCTCATTTGTCACCCTCATAAATAGGGGTAATTTTAAAAAGTGGTACCATAGATGAGGGAAACTCTACTAATGACCATTGTATGGCTACCTACCTCTTCTTGGGCTATCTATATACCTCCCTTATGTGCCTCTACAAAATTTTCATTGGCTACTACCACACACCAGCCTATTACACCCCTAGCATTATAACTCATTGTGGCTAAAATTGGTAGTACCGCTATCGATATTCCAAATCCATCCTAACATCATCCTTACCCAGATTAAATATCTCCACATCATCTACTATAACTTTAGTATGATTGTTAGGATTATGAAGGCCTCCAAACCCTCTCTCCCTCATAAAATGATAGAACCATATAGGTCCTAATGTTAGGATGCCTTGGTAGTCTCTAAACTATCACAAATTTGGTCAAAACAATGTAGCTCTCACTCTCCCCATAGCCCCACCAACCACCACATCCTTTATACATGGTCCAGTTGGTATCCATCATTTGCCCACCCTGGTTTCCCTCTCTAGGGTATCCAAACCACCTTCCATACATGAAGATCATCCACCACCATATGTGCCACCACTAGTGACCCTCTAATGGTTACTAGTACCTCATATCAAATTAGTGTACCTAATGATATGTCACAAACACCTTTGTTTTGTGCACTAGATCTAGAATACCCTCCAATAATCAAATAATTAGGTGCTCCTAAAACCACACATAGAGTAGAGTGTAGCATACTAGACTTTGACCTCCTCGATATACCATCTTGTGTAAGGTATTGTATAGTCTAGCAAGGATGACCAATCCCTAGGGAAATTGTATGAGGTTATCTCACATCTAGGAAATGATATCTTACCATTATTGGTGCGTGCACCACTTGGTTTTTCCTATAAGAAGGCCTAAAGTGATTGCATGCAATAATATGATCTACCTGTCTAAATGACCCCCATGATACATGGTATTTATATCAATGCCCTATTGGATAAGTGGGAACCCCCCATCAACTATCAACCTCCTCAGTGATCTTGATGATTCCTAGATTACCTAGACATGGACACCTTAGATTGGAATCCTTAGGATGTTCCATACATCCTCTAAGTTGACTAACATCTTGTTGGCAAGTATCTAAAAGGTACTTGTTTATGAGTACTGTCTCTTGGATAATGTTATTAGTAAAACTTGGTTGAACTTCACTTTTGACATTAGGGCTATACTATACCCTATGATATCTAAGAGGCCATGATCTATATCATCCAAGAGACTCTAGATCATCTCTAAAGTATGTGGTCTCATCTCACAATAGTCTAACATGTTGTGTCTCACCTATAAAATCCACAAAATCATATATTAACTTAACTCTTATAAACTAGTCTAAATAAAATTCATCAATTATAAATTTCCATTAGCATGCAAAACCACTATCAGGGAGAAAATTCCATTGGTTAGCAAAACTGCTATTGATTAGTGCTATCATGGAAAAACCACCATTGACATGTGAAACTACTACCGGGTGAAACCACCACTAGGCATCAAAATCACCACCAAAAATTTATTGATAGGGTGAAAAACCACTACTATGACTAGACAACATGCTCTTTGAGAGTTAATTGATATATATATATATATATATATATATATTTTAAATCCTCCCTAAAATCAAAATTTTAGTGCTCCTCTTGACAGTTGAACCATGCCAACACAATGTGTCGATCTTGCCTAGTGAGCCTAAGAAAATTTTAGAGTGATTAGGGATCAGAGCTCTACAATCTTATTGTGTGCATTAAAAATAATTTTTTTTTACCCTCCTCTCTCCTTTTACCCTCTTACCTACTTGGGTTTGTTTTTTGTCATCTGCCACTTTCTCTCATCACCTCTCCATATAACACCATAGCCTAATTGAGTTTCCTTGAGAAATATGGTTTTCCTTCCAAAACTCAAGGGGGCACACCATGGTAGACTACATTAATTGCTACCCTACATTAAATTCTATCTAGCAATGCAACTTTTGAGCAACCAATTTTTCTACCACTTGACTTATATCAATAAATACAAATAACAAAACATATTTTTGTCTCAAAATTAGGTCATCTATGTTAGTTTTTGATGCATTTATCGCATAATAAATGCATAAAAATGGTAAATATAAGCACCCAATTCTGTGCATTATATTAAGCATAAAAGTATTGTGACCTTCATCCATCAGCCTCTAAACTAGCCAAGCTAGCTCAAATAGTTTCTTTCAAATTTGGGGTATTTATGTTTCAAAAGAAAAACCATTGGTGGCAAGTAAAACTATTGGTAGCAAATTTTCTACCCTAACAATGTTTTTGCCAACTTGACTTTTTCTACCCACATTTGATTTTAATAGTCGTATCATAAAAGTACTATTGTGAATTTGCTAGTAGCAAGTTTTATTGGTAGAGGTTTAGAATTGACATGCATGAAATCTTAGAGGCATGATTCTTAGGCACACCCCAAGCCAACCACCACTCATAGGCATGATCACACCCATTGATTCATGTGTTAAGACAAGAATTTATTGATCTCCCAAGCATACTTGATTCTATATAACCTTCCCTCCAAGAAGCCCTTAAGAATCTATTAATGCATCCCTTGAGGGCATTAAATCCAAGTTTTTATAGAAATAAGACTCTACCAAAATTTATTTACATTCATTCTTCCATTCATGCCTAATTGTTACCAAATTGCTTAACCCACTCTCTTTTACAACCAATTTTCTTACTTTTTATCCATAAAAGAATTATACGTGATATAATTAGTAAGCTAAGAATTCTAACAAGCAATCCCAAAGTATTCGATGGGATATTAAGGGGTAAATAAATGGGAACAACTAGTTGCTATTTGGGTGTGTCTCTCCCCTCTCTTTCTTTCTTATTTAGAATACTTGTATTGATCGTGATTAATAATTTGTCTAATTTATTATCTCTTAATATTTCCCTCTTACTGATAGCTATTCCTAATAATTTCATTTACTATATGTTATTATCCATTTTCATTTATCTTACCTTTTGCTTAGTTACTCTTATAGAACATTCTTACATATTAGCTATCATATATATTTATAGCATTTTAATTTGGATTATCTCTTTTTTCATTACATTTCTACTGCATTCTAGGGTACTTGTTCCAAGGAGGGGTCCCTACATATTTAAAATTGCATATCACAAAGTATTCTACCCCTTATATTTCTTTTCTACTTGCTAAAGCAAAACTAATACAAGGTTATGGGATAGGAAAATATTTCACCATTAGGAAATTTATCATAAATTTTAGGTAAATTTTCCTCTTTTTTGAAGGAAAAAAGGGTCCAACTAGTTGGTCAAGGAAGCATATCATATTTCCTAGGCCAAGTAGACCCCTATGCATTAATTTTTTTTCATTTTTATTTGTTATTTTCTAGGTTCTTATAGAACCATTGACAGTGGTGAAAATACTGATAATGAATTCACAGAGGTAGTAGTTATTTCTTTTTGGCAAAAATCAAGAGTTTTCTATCTCAAAAATTTTGTTTCTATTTATTTTACTTGACTTGTATATAATTTACCATTGTTTAGACATTTTGTTTCTATTTTACCACCATTATATCATTTCTCTTTGATTGTTTTTTAGGTTCTTGCAATACTACCGATGGTGACAAAAATTTTGGCAACAAATTTGGAGTGGCAACAATTTTGTATTTGAGGAAAAAATAACAAGTGTTTCTTACCCAAAAATATATATTTATGTTCCTATAACTTAATTTTTCTACTATCTATTATTAATTTAGGTATTCCTTTTCTATTTTTATCATTGGTTTTGTAGAAAGAAAATATTGGACCTGGTTTGATAATTTATCTTGTTTTAGGTAAGAAGGAAAAATTGTTGGAGTATATTACATTATCTGGTACATGCCAATGTACGACCTTGGATACATCTTTAGATTAGGAGTGTGTCTTAGACAAAAGTGTGAGTAAAAATTTTATGTAATGTAATAATGCGCAAGAAATGTACAAGTGTCTTGTAGTTAAGAATGCAAGTATGATGACTGTAGATGTGCACAAGTGTCCATTATGTAAGAGTGCACATGTGTTTTTAGAGTAGGAAAGTGAAGAGTCTCAATAAGAGTGAATGCCAAGAGTACTCCATATGAAGATTCACATCCCACTATATATGTGTCTATGTGTGTGTGTAAGAAACAATGTAGAGTGATAGTGTGAGGAAGTATGGTGTATTTAAGATCTTTATTCTATATCAAGATACTATTTTTGTGAGCATTTATTAATGGTAATTTTATGAGTTGTTGCAAAATTTATTTATGAGTTTTATATGATTAGAATATTGTCATTATCTTATATTTCATATAACAACTTTATTTTAGATCTTGTGGTTATTTTTATTTAAGTATTAAGCATCAAAATATAACAGTGGTATCAGAGCCACAAGGAAGATTGATAGGAGATAGGAGATTTCATTTATAGAATTTGAAATTTGCTATTTGGCTAGAGTATTTCCATAGGGTTGCAGGAAAACTCATGAAGACTAAGACTCATTATGGTTTTATTTCCACTATATTGAAGAATAACTAGTGAAGTTTTTTGATTTCAAAAATTTGGAGATTTGAATGTATTTTATTGCTACTATCTAAGATTTTGTTGCAGAAAATTAGTTCTCAGAAGTTGAAAATATTCCTACAATAGATAGAGAAGAATTTTACCTTTGATTGCTTGAAAGTCTATGTGCTTTCCTTGCACAAGGATTAGTTTTGGAGTTGTAGCAAAAGAGTAGACATTGAAGATTAAGGAGGTCCAAGAAAGAGACCCCATAGAAGATTGAAGATTTAATATTAAGAAAGACACAAGAAAAAATTCCCTATAAAATATAGAATATTGAATATTGAAGAGACCCTGAAGAGACCCAAGAAAGAGGTTCCCATAGAATATTGAAGACTACAGATTGAAGGAAGAAGAGAGAAAGAGGCTAGAGAATCCCTATTGAAGATTGAGGAAAAGGAGACCCAAGAAAAGAGGTCCCCATTGTAAATTTGAGAAAGAATATTGAGGAGGCCTAAGAAAAAGGTCCATTGAAATTTTGAAGGAGAAAAAAGGAGAATAGAGAAGCCCTATTGAGAAATTGAAGAAGTGGCCATTGGAGAATATTTGAATAAAGTTTGAGGAAGAAGATTAAAAGAAGAAGAAACTACTGAAAAGAGGTAATCACATCAAAATTGGAAAAATTATTGTCATCCAACAACAAGCCCAAAAGGATTTGTGAAACTAATTTAAAGAGAAGATTTTTGGTAAGAAGTTTGCCAAATTTTAGAAACTATTTTTGAAGACTTCAAGACATTCATATTCTTGAAGAGGTCAACAAAGAGGCCAAATTTGGAGATAAAAAGTAGAAGCTAAGAAGGAGAAAGAATATTGAAAGAGGCCACAATTTGATATTTTGGAGACAACCATTAAATTTTTGAAGGCTGATTTTTGAAGAAGAAGATTACAGATTTTCGATGCAGAATTTGAAGAATTTCAGGACAGCAAGAAATAGGAGAAAAAATCAGATTTTTGGAGCAGAATTTGAAGAGTTTTGGACTACAAATTTGGGCAGCATTAGAAGGAGATAGAAGAGTTGCGAATTGGAGAAGTTTTGGGCAGATTTGGAAGTGTTTTTGGATAGTTGTTTGAAGGAGGAATTGATAGCAATTTAAGGCATAATATTGAAAGCTGCAAATTTCATAAATATTGGACAACATTTGGAGAAGGAAATTAGCTGCAAATTTCAGAGTTATTGGGCAGCATTTGATAAAAGTAAGAGCATATTTTTTAACAACATTATTGGAGGAAGAAGAAGATAGTTTTTGGCAGTATTTTGTAAAGGAGAGAAGCTACAAATTTCTACAAGCTTGGATAGCAATAAAGCAAGAAAGAAAGCAAGTAAGTAAGCTAGAAGGAGATTGAAAGAAGACTACAAATTTATATGTCTAAAGTGCATTTCGTTTAAGCATCAAAAATTTGTTTATAGTAAATTTACAAGTGCTATATCCAAGGTTGAAAAACAACGGAAGGAGGCATTATATTTTTTAAGTTGATAAGGAAGCATCTTCACCACCATTAAACCTACATCATATTAAAGTAGGAAGATAAGTTAGAATTTGGCATAAAGAGAAGGTATAAATAAGACATAAAGAAGGGAGAATATATTGATCAAAAGCAAAGAGTGAGTGTTGTTTTCCTAAGCACCAAAGAGAGCCAATGTCAAGGTGATAAGTGCACAAGAAAGTGTAATTTTTTACAAAATCCATAGAGGTCAAATAAGCAAAGGCTTAAGAGAAAAAATTTAAGAAGAAATATGATTCAAAATATGGGCATAAATCAAGTGTTAAAAGCTACCCAAAGTGACATCGAATCTGGAGCACTTCAAGCATCAAAATAGGTAGAATATTGGATGCCAAACTAGTAGCATGTAAGGGTGTTCAATCACCAAGAGAATATCATCCAAAGCACCATCCAGTATGACAACTGAATTAGGTGTAAGGCAAATAATTTTTGGGTGAAGCCAAGCATTAAGGAAGCCAAACATTGAGAAGTTGAAGAGCTCAAGATATGATAAAGCAAATAATATTGCATGATGAAGAGTTGTTGAAAGAAATGTTACCAAGCTATGTGAGAGGAGAAACATTGCAAGGAAGAGGAGCACCAAATGAAGACATAACATCTTCTTGAGCATGCCAAGAGTTTAAGTGACACTTATCACATCACAAGGAGGAGCACCAACCATCACCAAGGGCGTTAGAGAATTAAAGCACCCTATGTAACATCCAAAATCTGAAGAGAAAGAGTGCCACTTGTTGAAGTGGAAGGAGAAGTGCCAACCATCTTTGGAGGAGTTTGAAATATCCTATATCTTCATAAATGTGTGGCAGTTGAACTTCATTTAGGACACTATCATCCAACATGAAGGCTATATGAGGTAGAGTGAAGACAATCACCATGCGTGTGGTAGAGAGAAGATATTTAGAGGATAAGCACCTTTCTAGAGCAGGTGAAAAGTATTTGATTGAATATTTCATACCTCAATTTGGGAGGTAAAGCAAATTATTTAAAATTTGATTATTTACCCAAGTTAGGAGTTATAAGGTTGGGTAATATTATTATTTTTCTAAGGTTGAAGGAAAATTAATCTAGTTGCTTATAAGATTAATTTAATTATTGGAGAGATAAGGTATAAAAGTGAAATTTGAAACCTTATAAACATTATTATTTATTTTTTGAAAGTTTTGAGAAGACTTAAACTATTTTTGAGAACTTTTGGGAATCCATTTCAAGTTTTGAGAAAACTTCGTAAAGTTTTGTAATTGAATTATTGAAGCATTTTTAATATTTGTAAAAATTTTGAATTTTGGAGAAATAAGGTTTCCTACATTAAATTAGGAATACAAAATTTGCAAATATCCTTTTACTAAATTTCTAAATTTGGAGTTATAAGGAATTCAACACCAACATAGGATTGTGAAATTTAGAATTTAGAAACCATATTATTGAAATATAGGAAAAATATGGAATATAACATAGAATTTTTGAAAAGTTAGAAATTACATTGACATTAGTCTCTCATTCAAAATTAACAAGACATAAGGAATTTGACTTAATGTTTTTGAAAATAGATAATTTTATCAAAATTGAAATTGCATCAAATTATCTTTAGCCTTTCACTCATAATTAGGGAGACAAAAGAAATTCAACTCAAAGGAGAACTTAGAAAGCTAAGTATTTTATCAAAGCTATCTTACATTCAAAATCCTAGGGAGCTATAAGGAATTCTACTTCAAAGGTTTAAAAGATTACTTTAGAAGAACTATGGATGAATTTTTCAAGAATGCATTTAACGAAAATGATGAAGAACTGCTTCATGAATGTAAGAAACCAAAATGGTTTAAATATACAATGAAAGGTTTAGAATCTCAAAATAATAAAAATAAACATCATTGGATTATGTTACCATTGAATTTTCTAAATATACTAAATATCTTTATCATCTACTACATATATATAGAAAGAGCAAAGACAAAGTAGGTCAAGTCCTACACAAATGGTTATATTATTTTGTTAAGAAAACAAATGAACTTGAAATTTTAAAAATGAGTAACAAAGAAGTGAAGATATCTTCAAGATGTACTTATTGCAATAAGACTGGTCATGAGTAAACAAATTGATGAAATATCCAAAAAATGTAAAAACTCATTCATCTATTTTATGCTATTACAAAGAGGAGTATTGTAACAGATTTGAAAGGGAACTAATATTCATATTAGATTGTTTGTTTCAGAATCTTATTTTAGAAGAAACTACTAACAATGGATTTAAGAATGAAATGTTTGAAGAGCAAGAAAGAAGGTTATTCAAAAAGCAAGAAAAACAAAAGTGGACTAGAGAAGTAATCAGATCCCTTGCTCAACAAGGCTATCTAATGATAGACTATATTGAAGAACCTAGACAAAAGCAAAATTCAAATACAAAGAAAAGAAACTAGATCAAGAGAGGCAAGATGAATATTGAAGAAGAAATTTACAATATAGACCCAAATATTAATCTACAGGAGGTAGATTGAAGACAAAATTCAAAGACCATATTGAAGACTAATGTCTTCAATAACCAAATAATGTAATACAAGGGGGTGTTGGAGTATATTACATTATCTGGTACATGCCAATGTACGACCTTGGATACATATTTAGATTAGAAGTGTGTATTAGACAAAAGTGTGAGTAAATATTTTATGTAATGTAATAATGCGCAAGAAATGCACAAGTGTCTTGTAGTTAAGAATACAAGTATGATGATTGTAGATGTGCACAAGTATCCATTATGTAAGAGTGCACATGTGTTTTTAGATTAGGAAAGTGAAGAGTCTCAAGAAGAGTGAAGGTCAAGAGTACTCCATATGAATATTCACATCCCATTATATATGTGTCTATGTGTGTGTGTGTAAGAAACAACGTAGAGTGAGAGTGTGAGGAAGTATGGTGTATTTAATATTCTATATCAAGATACTATTTTTGTGAGCATTTATTAATGGTAATTTTATGAGTTGTTGCAGAAGTTATTTATGAGTTTTATATGATTAGAATATTGCCATTATCTTATATTTCATATAGCAACTTTATTTTAGATCTTGTGGTTATTTTGCTTTAAGTATTAAGCATTAAAATCTAACAATAATTGTATGTATTTGCATTTAGGATAGATTTTTGATTGTATTTAATACCTCTACCATTGCTTAAAGAAGAAAATAATATTTTACTTTCCTTTTATCATCAAAATTAAAATTACTATACAACATAGATTTTTTCTTCTTGCGTAACTTGCTTTCTTGCATATTTAATTTTTTATTTAGGCTTTAAAGGTTTAGGTAAATAATATTAGGAGGGAAATATTGTTTTCCATTTAGAAAGATAAGTGTTTTTAAATTTATACATAAAACATAGTCTAAGCCCTTATAACATATAACATGCCCCCTTAAACATATTGATGTGAGAGAGGAGTTTAAGATCTTCACACTATTGAGGAGATCTTAGATTTCTCATAGCTTTGATAAGGACGATCAATTCTTCTTGATAGGTTTCAAGGATGTAGACTATACAAGATCCATTAATGACAAGAGATCCACTTCTAGATATGTAGTATTTTTGGAATCTAGTCTAATTTATTGCAGAAGTAAGAATAACATGTTACTCATTCTTCCAATGAGGATGAATATTGTAGTATAAGAGGGGCTATCTATGAGATGATAAGGTTACGTTACATCTTATATGGAATAAGAATCCCATAAAATAAACTAGGGATCTTGAGTTGTGACAATCAAGAAGTTTTGAAGCTTGTTTGCAATCTACTTTTCCATGAGCACATAAAACACATTAAGGTCCAACTACATTTCATATGCAAACATGTTAAAGAACATTAAATATAGTTCCAATTTTATTCCATAAATGAGCAACATATAGACATTTTGATAGTCTCGTTCATATGTATAGTATAGAAATGTTCTTATTTTGACTTTGATTGAGCGTTAATGTAATGGGGGAATGTTGTGAATATTAAATAATGCTAATGTATTCACCTTATTATTATGAAGGTTATAGAAAGTTGAAAGTAGTCATATCTCATGACATTATACCTTCTATATTACAAATGTATACATATTTTTATTACATCAGTGTAAATATTGATCATAGTTGATGAATATACTTTGCATTTATAACATAGGTTGCAAAAAATATTTTTAATTATTCCTTAGATATTGGCTTATAAAAAAGACTTCAAGCTAGTGGATGGTAAGACCCACTATCTCAAGGGAAATTCTATGTCTCCAAATAATTCAATGTATTGTACAAATACTCTAGAAGGAAGGGACATCCTAGGAATAGTTTTTGAGTGGTTCTACAAGATTTTGAGATAGAATTTAAGAATATAGAGGGTAGCATTCCAAAATTTAAGGGATATTAGATCATTTTTCCAATTATCAGATTCAACTAGCTCACTAGGTATTTCATTAATGGATAAAATGTGTTACATTTATGTGTTCTCTCTTTGAATTTTTAATTATGATTGGGGTAAAAGCATTCAAAATTGTGTAGTCTAATTTTATTGGTCAAGGCTAGCATTTTATAATGTAATTATATCTAAGCCTACAAGTAATCATCTTACAATGTATTTATTATTAGTATAGGTAATTAGCCAACTTGGTTTAAAATTATCATGATTAACATTTACTAACTGTAGTAAAAGCTTGTACATTGAACCAATGGTAAGCAAGTTAACAGAAGAACCTAGGCATGGGTCATGAGGAGCATTGAGAAAAAAAAGGAGTTAGGAATTGTTTGTATACAACTACTGGTTTTGCAATAACCAAGAAATGAGAGAAACTAAAATATCAAGAAAAATGTCTAAGTCAAATAAAACATGATCCATTATACTTAAACTTTGTCAAACTAGTGTTCCATTAAAGCCTAGCGATTCATTGGAACCTTTGTTATCAGAGAGGATCAATGGCCTATAAATGATGTTTTTTGTCATTTTGCTATAAAATGTAATGGTAGATAATATTTAATTAGGATGAAAAGAGAAAACATACTTGCTATAAATAATATTCTAGAGCTCATTGTAAACATCATATGGTCATTTTGAGAAAAAATAGAGCTATGCTCTTTAGCTATAATCCTATTTTTATATGAATGGAAAACTATGCTTAGTTGTTCTATTGGACTATGTCCTAATGTGTAAGAGCTCTCTATGCATAAATGATGTTTGTGGGGATGCCTTACACTTATCTGTTAGTTGTATTTTACATTTGATGCATGGTCTTGGGGTGAAACTAAATTATTGTTATTTATTTCTCTTTAAATGATAAAATTGATCACATAGTAGTCTCACTATTGTCTTTAGTCATATTTTATTTTTCTTGCATTTGATTATTATATCTCGTACTCTTATATAGTTGTATTTTATTTTATGTATTTAGATTAGTCAAATTATTATAGGTTAGTAGGGAAATTACCCAAATATAGAGGTTAAAGGGATCTAAACATCCCATTTTCCAAGGTATTGAACATGCATCTATGGACACAATTATAAACTACTTAGCCCCATGTATCAATAGTCTAATTTTGGTATACTTGGTGGGATGCATCCCATGTCAACATAGAGTTTCATTATTATATGAACATCCAACCATTGAAAATATCACCAAATATATAAAAGGGTTTGTTAAATACTTAGAGATTTGCTAGACCCAAAAACCATTCTATAAAGCACTACCTAAATTGGCTCAAATATAGTATTTTATCTTAATTCTATGAAACAATTTTTAATTTTGATGAAAAATGACAACTTTATTGAATAGTTGTACCTAGAATATTGTTAAACTATTGAATCCTAAAAAATTGATAGTTTGGTGTGATAAAACAAATTCTCGTTTTTCAACTATTTCCTTCCCCATGAATTGTCAATAATAATACTAGGAATATTTTAATTTTTGTAAGTACTCATTCTATTAGTTTTCTAAAACCAAGCAACAAATCATCAAAATAATGCTTGCATTTATTGCAAGTCATCTTCTTCTTTTAGCCTCTTTTATGCTAAGTAAAAAATATAATGGTTTTCCAAAAATATTTGGTGACTTGTTGGATGAAGTCACTAATATATAGTGATGTTATCAACCCTATCCACATCCTATCTAGAACATGTCTCAATTACTGCGATTCATTGGAACTATTGTGATTCACTAGGATTTATCTAATTTTTATTTCCAACTAATTTAATCTACTTTTTGAGATTCTTTATTTTAATAGATACAAAATAATTTTATTGAGGGCTAATATCATTGAACCATATTATGAATACAAGTTCTAAATCATGTGAGAAGGGCAAGGAAATGGAAAATGTAAAGTTGATCACTTATAGATGAAAAGGAAGTAAAGGGAAGGAATCATCTACTATTATTTGAATATGAGATAGAAGAAATTCCTCTAAATTTTATGGCTGAAGATGCAAAAGAAATCCTTATCACTCAAGAAACAAACGCTCCATCTTCATCTTGGATAAAAGTGAACTTTCCCAATCATTCACTAATTACTCATCAATATGCTATACCATGTGTTACCTAGGCATGGGACACTACTCCACTCACAATACCTAATGTTATCATGAACCCATTATAAAACATGGGTAAAATTTCCCAATCTATCTTAGGCCTCACCAACACTTTACCATTGAGGTCTAATGGAATGGTATCCCAAGTAGACATCATGATATTTTACCCTACTATTCAATAGATGAATCCATTAACATCATAATCAAATCAAGGTTTATAGGTTGGATCAAGTATTTAGGATGACCCTAATTCATCACAAGTTGGTTTTAATAATCAAGCAAATATAACCAAACAACTAGTTAGCTCAGGATAGAAGTTAATCCCTCCATTTATTACATCTCAATTTCTTGTAGGGAAAACTCTAAAACCAACCTATGTTACTGCATTAAACCAAAGTTCTCAAGGATTAACAAACATTAGCCTCTAATTTTTTTATAGAATAAACCAAGTTCTAATATCCCAAGGTGTGCTAAATCAATACTTGCCTAATTTATTGCCAAATAATTTTTTTTCTTAGAACCTACAAGCTTCACACATGTAAATCGGATCTTAAAACCTAACTACCCCTTCTAGAGGTTATCCTACATAATATTTTGAACCTCTAAATTTCAATATATATTTTCTTTAGCAACCTCAAGTAGGTCTAGATCAACAAGCACTATCTAATTTGACTCTATTTCAAAATATCAATCTTCCTCATCTAGTAGTATCAAATCTCCCTCCAACTATTAATCCTAACCAACAACAAGTTCCTCAAGAATCAATTGCCCTTCAAAATCAACAAGTGATATTGAATCAATAAATAATGTCATTTTATCAATAACCACAAGAATATGTAGTCTATACCGAATATCAAATGATATATTACATACAAATTCCCTATGGATATTCTCCTTACAATTATTGCTTGGCTAGACTTAGTAGGGATCCTTGAACTTGATGGCGTACTCTCCCATACTCATTACTGTTACATAGGTGTTATCTACCTTTGATAATAATAGAATCATAACTAATTTGGATTATGTAATTGAGTCATCCACTTTGAAATTATTATATAGAATCCATTAAGAGGATATTATGGTCTTATTGTTGATTTATTCATTTAGGGACAAGGTCACCATATGGTACTAAAGCCTCCCTAATTAGTTTGTTATCAATTGGGCTTTTGTTAGCAAAATAATGATATGTTCATAGTTTAAACAATATTTAGGATCATAAACCAACTCAATATATGCATATATCAATTTCCCAATAATGAACAATAAACTCACTAAAATATTTATTTAAACTACTAAAGCAATGCATAAATGCAAAGCTTCTTTGAGTCATGTGTTAATTGGCTTTGTCTTAAATATATACATATATGAGACTCTTCACATTACATGACTCTTAACATTTGCTCTCCTCAAACTCACGAGAGATCCAAATATTCACATTTCTCTCTTACATAATAAATCTCACATATTACATAAAGATAAAGTCTCTCATGATTTCTCATAACTCCTCACTTCTAAACTTGACACTTCACTCACATAAATCATACTTACAAACTTGACACCTCATACTCATGATCCACATTTATTTACATGATACATACTCATACTTAATAACTTGACACATACTATTGGCTCAAATATCAAACACACCCTAATCTAAATATTTACAAGGTACCAAATTATGTAATACCTCCAACAAATTATATAGTCAAGCCTATTATGAAAATATGTGGTAACCCTACAACTGTATATTCTATCATTTTTCAATTGAATGCTATGCAAACCATCCCTAGGAGAATGTACATGACTAATAACACTAGATTTATGATATGTTTGTACTTAATATCTCCTAATTTTAAACCTTTAGATGAGTAAGATTTCCCTTACTATATTAAAGGTCTAAAATTCAACTTGGATCTAAATGTTTACAATGCTAAAATAAATATTTTTTCTAAATACTTTGAATATGATGTCCGAAAGGAAGTTGGCAAGTTATATTTTGCTCCATCCATTGCTTACACTACATATGTGAATCTGATATCTAGCTCATAGGTACCTTGAGTTCCACCTATTATTAATCATATTCCTAATATTCCAACCCAACCTACCCTAATGTATCCTAACATGTATACGCATTTCCAAATAACACCCCCTTTAATATAACCTTTTTGGATCAAAATACATAAAACACTATAAATTTTCAATCCCAAATGCTAGCCTTACTTGCTTCTCCTTAGACATCCAATCTAAACACTAGTCCAATGCCTCAAAATTAAAATTATGGAAGTTCAAGCTTAGGTGAATGAACTTAGGAAAGTGATAATTATTTTTGTAAAACAAACCAACCTAAAAAAGAGATAAAATTAGAATGTACAAGGTACCAATTAACAACAATCAAGGAATGAAAAACATAAGAAGACTCTTTATCTATAAAGTATTCGACGAATTTACAAGATAAGATTATGTCAAGCATGAGATATAAAACAACATGGCAAATAGTAACATAAATATGGTTACTATTTTGTGTCTTGCATGCAACACTAGACACAATATGTTAGAATGCATTATTATAATAAGGAATGCCTAGACTACAAGCTATAACCAATAGCATCAAGAACAATTAGGAAACATGATTGGTCAAATGGTGATTTCTCCAACACAAACATTGAACATACCATGGTAGATCTAGTCTATATAGATCAATAGGGAAACCACCATTATCATTGAGCCTGAGTATTTTGTCAACCTAACACGCTGCTAGACCAACCACTATCAAAATATCTCAAAAGAATCTAGGTGGTAGAATTAGGGAGAGTCACAAGTGAGGACTGAAAGAAATATTAGTTCCAAAAAATACTGAGATTGCATTTGACTAGAGTCTTTCCACAGAGTTACAAGAAAAACTCGTGAAGACTAGGACTCAACATTCAATCCACTAGATTGATAGATCATCTAGTGAAGATCATCCAGGATATCTGGAACTTGCTAACTATTGCCCAAAGTTTCTTTTGTTGTAGATAATTAATTCTCAGAGGATTGGTACTCCTCCTACAACAGAAATCTAGGAGACTCCAACTTCATTGCCCGAAGGTCGGCGTGCCCTCATAGTGCAGAGATTAGTTCCTTGTGCAAGAGAAGAACACTTCTAGAGAAGAGTCATGGTGAAGTTAGGAGACTAAAGATCTCCATTGCTAGATTGAAGAACTTCACAAGTTGAAGAATAGGCCATAGAAGCCTTGATACAAAAATGCCATAGAAGCCTTGAAGAAAAGGCCATAGAAGCCTTGAAGAAGAAGCCACATAAGTCTTGATACTGAAAAGGCCACATAAGCCTTGATACTAAAAAGGCCACAAAAGCCTTGATATTGAAAAGGCCATAGAAGCCTTGATACTAAAAAGGCCACAAAAGCCTTGATACTGAAAATGCCACAAAAGCCTTGATACTAAAAAGGCCATAGAAGCCTAGATACTGAAAAAGGCTCCAAAAGCCTTGATCCTGAAGAAGAATTCGAAAAGAATATCTGATTCAGAAGCAGATTAATATTTTAGTACTAATATTTTTGTTGCAGGGAAAGAAGATTCAGTGAGTTGGGAAACTTCCTACAAGAAAGTTAGGAAGAGTATCTTCTTTAGAATCAATTCAGCACTTGAAGAAAAAGATATCATGAGAAGATCTCATTGAAGGACTTCCAGACTTGGAAGAAGAAGAAGGACTAGGAGAGTCCTTCGACTTAATAAGAAGTAGAGATGAAATAAGAGATCCAGAAGAAGATCTCACCACCAACACTTCTAGGAGTAGAAGGTTGAAGAGGTCTCAAGGAAAGACCAATAGAAGCTACAAGATCAAAGACCTTGGGAAGGTCTCATCGAGCATCCAGTAAAAGTCTAGGAGAGCCTTACTAAAGAAATCATCAAAGGAGAACTCATTGGAGAAATCCACTACCAAGGAGAAGCTCCTGATAGTGAAGGACTTGGGACAATTATCGCCATCCGACAACAAGCCCAAGAGAAGGAGAATTTGGCAAGGAGTGCCAAATCTAAGAAGAAGAATTTGGCAAGGAGTGCCAAATCCTAGAAGAAGAATCCAGTGAAAGACCTCAAGACATTCAGAATCTTGAGAAGAAGATCCTGCTTGAAGTTAGAATTCGACAAGAAGACTTGAAGATAGAAGAAGCTCACCAAATCTAGGAGATTTGAAGATTACCTCTCACAGAAAGAAGGCACCACTTCAGAGACAAAGACTTCTCCAAATCTATAGTAGAAGGAGGAGAACACAAGAGGAGAACAAGCCACCAAATATTAGGCTCGTGAAAGAAAGTTTGAGACCATATTTTGGTGAAGGAGTTGTTCAAGACAATCTACAAAAAGCTGCAAGATCCTACTCAAAGCAACAACTTGGTGATCTTAGACACCAAGATCCACATCCTCTATAGAAGTGGCAAAAGAGCTACAAAAGCTTTTAAAAAGGTATGCAACTATTGGTGCTAGCTAACTCATTAATTGGATTACTTATCAGATTCATTGGAGCACCTTATTTAGATTAAAGTTGCAAGAAGGGAAAGTAGAATTACAGTATTCAAAAGTGCAAAAAGAAAGGGTTCATTTTAAGGTTCATTTGCACATTAGGGGTTGATTAGATTTTAGAGTTATCTATCAACTACCTATCTTCTACTTTGAAAAAAGAGAAAAAAGACTTGATCCTACAACTGTGTTTGTAGTGAAATATGCATGGGTTCATTCCAGATTATGCTTGAAAGGTTGTAGTGAAATTATTAAGTGCATTTTTAAGATATTAGTGGAGCAATAAGGTGAGATTATTGTTACCATTAAAAGGTGCATTGTTAAGCACTATACTAGTTGATTTGTTAACTAGTTATCTCAATTAATTTATGTTGTTGAAAGCATAAAAATTAGCACAAAATTTATAGCACTTTCGTGGCCTATAGAAGCCACCATTGGAAGCAAAAGGTGAAGAAGAAAACCACCATTGAAGTCCTTGAAGGAAGCCTCAAATCGAGACCTTGGAAGTCTCAAGATTCAAGGAAATTATAAGGGGTTCATTTTAGTGCAGAGAGCAGGAATTCCTATTCAAAATCAACATTAGCTTGGATCATCTATCATCCAAGGAAAGAAAAAAATGATTACATAAAAACTCTTCATTTTGGTGCAAAAACTATATATTACAAAAGCACAACTTTTGTTCTTTTGGAAGGACAAAAGTATTATCTATAGGGGGCAGCAAGGACATTTTATCCAACAAAATAAAGGAGCCACCAAAGAGCCCATACGTCCAAGGAGTCAAGGTGTTTACAAACACCGGTTTTCAATCTTCAAATCAAGCCCTAGAAGAGTACGTATCACCTGCAACATTGGAAGCATAACAAGGAGCCAAAAATCAGCTAAATATTACGTAGAAGGGCAGCCTACAAGGAAGAAATTACCTACGTAAGAGGAGCATTATCAAAATCAAGCAAAAGGGAAGCATTCAACTATTGTAAAAATGAACCAACAACATATTACAAAGGAAAAGGAAGTGGTATATCCAAGGAGAACATCCACCATTGAAGACTACAAGGAGCTACCATAGGACCACCATGGAGGAGCACCAAAGATCCAAGAGCCAATACGTAGAAGTAGCCAAGGATGTTGGGAGATTACTTGCATTTCAAGAAACAAGGCAAGTTTATGTAGAAGGCAAGATAAAGGGCTCCAAGAAATGTTACAAGGGAGGCTTACATGCATAAGCCTTGAGTGCCACTTGGCACAGATGCTCTATACTCTCCAACGTACGTGAAGACTCAAGCACTCACCAAAAAGATGTTACACATGCTTGGAAGGAGTTACAAATATTGGGAGGTTACCACTAACCTCATCATTGCAAGGTTTACGTTGAAGGCATCTAAAAAAATATTTTAGGTGACACTTGTCACAAAGTGCAAGAAGCTCATCCTATTTAAGGTGCCAAGGAGGTCAAACAAGCAATATGGAAGGCAATACGTAGCTCATCTGGAAGTAGAAGACTATTTTCCAGCCATACACCATTCAAAGGTGTAAGAAGTGCATTTAAAGCACTGTCATAAACCAACACTTGAATTTAGAAGGAGAAAGCGCATTTCAAGGAGAAGGAGCACCATACGAGGGAGAAGAAAGTGCAGGTCAAAGGAGACTTTGACTCCCAAAGTGCCTATGTTCTAGCATTGAAGACAAGGAATCTCCATTGATTCTAGCACCAAAGGTAACCTTAATATTGCTATTATATCCAACCAAAAAAGTGCCAAACAGTGAGGAGATTTAGCATCCAAAGGTAAGGTTTAATCCCATTTTATTATTGCTTTCATTTTTGGAGATATAAGGGTTATAAGCTAAGGTTAAATCTTAGATTTTGAAAGCAAAAGCTATAAGGGATAACTTATCAAATTGAAATAATATTTGCAATTTAACCTAGGAGAAATAAGGAATTCTACGTGGATTAAATTCTTTAATATTTTGCAAATATTATTAATTTTCTAATTTTCCAAATTTGGGAGTGATAAGGGTTACAACATCAAACTAGGTTATTGGAAATTAGAAACACTTGAATAAAATCCTAAGGGTTACAAAAGAGGTTATTAAATATTTTTTGTTAAGGTTGGAAATTTATAATTTTCTTGTCTCAAAATTTCTCAAAAGGGACAAAAGAAATCCAACATTAAAACCTCTTCAAAATTGGAAAAGTGCTTAGTTCAATTAGGAGTAATAAGGTGTTAGAAAAGTTGATTTTTGATCTTTACAAAACTGTGCAAAATCAACCATAAATTGAACTATATTTTACAAAAGCACTATATCATACTCCAAAATCATTAGGGAGTCATAAGGCATTCTACAAAACTTGATAATAATATCTATCAAAGATTATCAAGTTGGGAAGATATAAGCTTTCTTCAAAACCTAAAATTAGGTGTTCATACTCTCATTACTAGGGAGACATAAGGAAGCCTACAAACCTAAGGATTAATAAAGGTTTCATCAAATCAAGCTTATATACTTCAATTAAGGATCACATATCCTAATATAGGGAATCATAAGATAGATTACTCTATAGCAAAGAATTCAGGTTATACAAATGGCTACTAGAATGCTAAGCAACACTCTTAGAAGTGGAATAAGGAAAATACCAATGTGGATTAAAAACCTGATGGATTACAATGATGTAAAGGGTAAAGAAGAGGAAGAACCAATTCAATGTGAAATAAGTTCTAAAATTAACAACTATGTAAAGGAAGACTCACTCAGTGAGTCTAATGATAAAAAATAGGGAAAGATTGATCAACAAGCTTTTATACAAAAAGGAAAATATGGAATAGCTTCAATCGTGCACATATGGTTAGAAGGTCTTATCAAGGAGATAGACAAACATGATATTCCTAAGATAAACTACAAAATTACCAGATCATCTTTATTGTGCACTCATTGCAATCAATATGGTCATGAAAATACCAATTGTTGGAGTTTCCATCCATGCAAATATTGTGATGGGATAAATCACTCATCTTTCTCCTGTCACTTCAAACATAGGTACTATAAATACTATGAAAGAATATTACTTCAAAGAATAAACTATTATCTTCAGGAACTTATTCCATATGGATCTACTAACATTGAGCTCAAGGTTGATACTTATGAAGGACAGAGAGACAGGTCTTACAAAGGTACAAAGGAAGGAAGAAGGATCAATTCAGATCCACTCAAGACATGCACTATCATGAGAGCAATGGTCCATCAAAGATGCTTGACATCAAGGAGCAAAGAATGGAAAAAGACAAGAAGCCATGACATGAAGACTGAAGCAGCGAAAAAGAACCAGATCAAGACTGCTCTGAACAAGCCAAAGATCATCCAATGAAAGAAGATCCATATTGAAGACTAAAGTCTTCAATACCCAAATAATGTAATACAAGGGGGTGTTAGAAATAGAGTATATTACATCATTTGGGTCATGTAAATGTATCTTCCAAGGTACATACTTAGGACATTAGATTACTTTAGGGGGAAGTTATCTAGTTACTTCATGCAATGTAATAAATGCACAAGTGTCAATGTGCAAGTTGTATATGTGCAAGTTGTCCCTTGCACAGCTAGGTAGAGTGTTGGCCAAGGAACCTATTTTACCTATATAAGAAAGGTCTCATTGTAATACATATATATAGAAAGATATATATATATAATAGAGAGAGTCGAGGACATAGTAGCTTAGAGGTTAGTACAGTTCTGTGTGGATCACCATCCAGTGGTGATGGGTGCAATGTAGTTCAGTAGCTTTATTAATGGAGTGTTCATTTCCTCCATAGCTACATTGTATTCATTTATATCATTTCTATTTATTGCATATCTCAGTCATCTAGAAGATTTACTTTCTTTCATATTATTCTGCATCTCGTGATTGTTATCTCCCTTTGGCCATTACATCAAAAGCTAACAAAAGGTTATGAAAGAAAGCTAAAAGGAATTTGAAGTATCCCTCATTAACTAGTGAAGGAAGGATGACAACCTCAAGGTAATTTCGAAAGATTTACATAATGAAGGCAACTCAATTAGTGTTAGGTTCAATATTATCAAACAATTGAAGAAAATAATGGCTAAAGTAAGCATGTTGGAGGTATTGTCACTACTCAATCATAGGGATTTGTTACAAGAAGCCCTAAAAAATAAAGAATGAAACTACACTAAAACTAAAAATCCATCCCCTAGCACCTTACCAAATACATTAGGGCAGTAAAACCTCATAGCAAAAGAACCATTTGATGTACAAGTGAATTATATTGATATCATTAATGCTCCTAATATAAAGATAATGAATCCACCTCATTTTTACATTGCTGTATAGATTGAAAATTACCTTCTAAGGAGTTGTATCATTGATTTAGAGGTGACAATAATAGTAATGCTTAAAGTAGTTTGTGAAGAAATGAAGCTGCCATATAAAAAAAACTAGAAAAACTATTTAGATGGATGGGACACAAGCCAATCCTCTACGTATATTAATTTTTGGTGATTAATGTGTCCAAACACCAAAAATTAGTGGTGGTTTAGGAAGTTATTGTGGTTGATCTCACACCCTATTTTGGAATATTGCTATGTAGAGAATGGACCAGGAAATTGTTAAAGAATTAATATCTAACAATGGATTATACTCATATGAAGATACCTCGAATAAGAATAATTGATTAGGATAGATAATGAAACTCTATGTAATTATCTTATAAATAAGTTGGCTAATTATGGGGCACTCAACTAGAATGAACTTCCTAAATTTATATACAAAGAATCAATTAAAGGTGAGTCTATTTTAGAACTAGATATGGTAATCAACATACTCTAGGAGTAATATGGTAAAGATATAGATGATTGTATAAGAAAATTAAGCTAAGTAATCACCTAGTATTAGGAGATCCTACTAAGGTCCCATCATTGATAAATTAATAATTCTAGGGTCTCAATTCAACCTGGACTATGTACTTTGATGGTGTGAGTACAAGAATTGGGGTAGGTGCTATCATTTAAATTATCAACCCCAAGGTAAATCAATGAACCATATTTTTACTCCAGTTCAATTATATTAAAAATATAGTAGAGTATGAATCTCTTTGTACTACAATGAGGAAAGTCCAAATATAGGTGTCAAGAGTTTAAATATTATTGTGATTAAAAGCTAGTTATAAATTAGGTAAAATCAACATGCACCACAAAGGATAGGCAACTAAAATCATATAAGACCCAATTTTAAGACCTCTTAGAAAGCTTTGATGCCTATGGGATCATCACAATAACAAGAGAGATGAACACTAAAGTAGATGACATAGCTATATTATCTATAAAATTTGATCTTTCTACAAATGTGTGGGATAGGCTTAAGGATCTAGAAGTAGTGTTCAAACATACAATCCTAAATAATGTAGTTCATTGGAAAATGTTTAATAATTATGAACAAATTTTAGAATTTCTATCCAAAGAGGCATAGTATACGAAAATGATAGAATTAGAATGGAGCTGATACTAAATTTAGAGTGATTCAACTCAAAACTAAACTTTTGCCTAAAGGGTTTATTACGTTGGAAATTTTGTTGAACCCAAATGATAACATCAAGAAGGTTAACAATAAAGTAAGGCCATATTGTTACTATCCTATCTATATTGTCAAAGGGAAGGATATTTTTATGGAAAAATAATTTCCAAAAGAAGAAATTCATATATTCAAATATTTGTGTGGCTAGCACAATGACGTAATTTATTGGAGCTACAAAGACCTTAAGGTGTATGATAGAAGAATAATTCATCATACCATCAAATTAGAGCCTGGTGTGAGACCATTCTAGTAGAAATAAAGACCTTTAAATAAAAAAAAAATCTATAATAAATAAGGAGGTCCTCAAGTTGATACAATTCCAAATAATTTTCCCAAAAAGTATTCCACTTGGGTCGCTAATCTAGTGCTTGTGTGGAAGAAAAATGGGGATATTAGACTTTGTGTTGGATTCGCAAATATGAATAAATATTCTTTAAAATACCATTATCCACTACCATTCATGAATTGAATCCCCCCAAAAATGGTAGGCTCACAATTTTTGTTACTACTTGATATTTTTTTAAGATATAATTACATTTGGGTGAAATATTTTGATCAACATAAAATCACCTTGACAAATAAATAGGGAATGCTTGCTTACCAAATAATGTCATTTGGATGGTCAAACATAGGTGTAGCATTCCAAAGAGCAATGGACATAAATTTTACAAGACTAATTTATGAAATAATCCTAGTCTACCTAGATTATTTAACCATATTTTCAAAATATAGGTCTAAACATATGGAACATCTAGATACAATCTTCAAAATATGTAGAGACTTTGGAATATCTTTAGATCATACTAAGTCCATATTTTTCATAAAATAAGGTAATGATATCCAAAGACATACTTTATATTGATCTTGAGTGTATCAAAGCTATACAAAAACTACCATTGCCATCCTCAACTAGAGATGAGGCCTCTCTTAGGCTAATTTAAATTTATATCCAAAATCATCACCATTTTTTCAATTAGTTAGGCTTATCACTAAGATGCTAAATAGATATACTATTTTTGCTTGGACTAAAGAGCTAAAGAAAGCATTCCAAGTGATAAAGGAAGCCACCACATGAGCATTAGTTCTTATTATCTCAAAATATTTTAGACTATATGTTTGGCATTGGTGAAAGTATAGCTGTAGTATTGATCCAGAAGGATGATTAATATGAGGAACATTCTATATATTTTTTGAGTTAGGTATTTAAAAACTATGAAGAATAGTATATTTCATAGATGATCAATGTATTTGTTGTAAATATAAATGCTAATTCTATGGTCCTCATGGTGAATTTGAAGAAGAAAAATTAGGTTGGATAAATAAGATACAATAATTTGATATAGAGATTAATCCTAATAAAATAGTAAGAGAAAAATCCCTTTGTGAAAATCTATCTATGGCATGTTTTGCAAACACATAGCATCAGTCAAGGAAATTCATCTAGGATAGTTGGTTAGATGGATGGTTACATAAAGTAATACCTGATGACAAGATATGTGCCTAGAGTTTTAACAATCAAACAAAGAGGCATGTTTAAACAAGGCCATGAATTACAATTGGCTTAATAATAGTATTTTGTAAAGATGCAATTATGGTGTGTTGTTAAGATGTATTTAAAAGAGAAGAGTTAGATACCTAATAACATAATCTGATGAAAAATATGGCACTATTTAGCTCATATAAAAAAACATAAAACATCTAGAGTAGAATATTATTGGTCAACTATATTTATAGATTACTTTCTATAGGTGAATAATTGTAAAACATGCCATATCTATATGGATTGTATAAGAATATCCCTTATACATTTAGAACCAATCATAGTAACTAAACTACTCCAAAAATGGGGGCTAGATTTTATTGGAAGTATCAATACACTATCTAGTGTTGGATATATTTGGGTCTTGATATCTACTAATTACTTTACCACATTGGTAGAATCTATTCTAGTCAAAACAAAAAATTATGAAATACTCATCCAATTTCTAGAAGAAATAATAACTAGATTTGGATCATCTTCATTAATAATCACTAAGAAATCCACTCCATTCATAGGGAAAAATTTACTTCAATTTGTGCTATAATATGGGTTTCGCCTTAAGACTTCCTCAAATTACTACCCATAGGGTAAGATTTGGATAGATCTATAAATAAAAACATGATCAAGATCCTAAAAAGGATGACCATTGAGTCAAAAAGGGATTGACATATTTTATTAAATGAAGCAATATGGGATGATTAGGTTAATCCAAAATCATTAACTAGAATTTTCCTTTTAATTGGTTTTTGATATAGAAGCAATATTGCCTATCAACATAGAGGTCTATTCACTTAAAATTTCCTAGCAATTAGAACTTAAGGACATTGATATCTCACCCATGCAATCTTTTTTAAATTCTTTGCTACAACTAAAATATGACTGGAAGAAAAGCCTTCAATGGTTTGTGAACCATTAGTATACCATTAATAAGTGGTTCAAAAAATGATCCACCAATGTCTAGATCAAGGAAGAATATTTAGTAATAAAATGGGATAAAGATAAGACCAAGTTAGCTTAACATTATAAGTTTGATTCCTTCTGGAGTGGGACATATCAAATAAAAAAATTACAAGCTCTTAACACCTATAGGCTGGTGACAATGGAAGAATTAATAATTCCTATCTAAATTAATGGGAAAATCTTGTAACCCCTTTAAGCAAGGGGGGAGAACCATTTGTAAATATGTAAATATTACTTTTCTTTATGTTTGTCCCTCTTATTTTATCCCAATAAAAATAAAAAATCCCTTACTGCTAAGTGAAAATCTTGAAAGAGATATTTCTTGATTCTTACTTCCTATTTAATAGGTATAAATCTAAAAATATTGTAGGAATTACAAAAGAATTCATTTTTTTCTAAGGAAAAGAATTTCACTATCCATTGAATATTTCTAGGTGTTCATTAGAATATTGAGATGATATAATGTTGCATCAACAAGAATATCAAACTTTATACCCATGTCAAATTTGGCAATTTGTTAGTTTTATAGTGATTTTCTTGGATAGATCTAATGTGGAAAAGAACAAGATTCAACTCCAAACATAATACAATCCATCGACTCAATAAAAGTAAGAGATTTCTATCATGCATAATAGAGAGAAAAGAAGAAAAATAAGTAATTTCACCTTGATCAAACACGATTCATTGACATAGGAGATAACAAGGGAATTTAATCATGTCAACATGACTAAGTCCCAATTTTTTAACTTACAAATAAAAGGAGGAAGAAAATGATGATATCATGATAACATCATACCAAAAATGTGTTGATCCATTAAAAAACTTGACCAAAAAAAGGAGTTTACTTAATTATGGATAACTTAGTTTTGCACGCATAGGATTGGTTTGTAAAAGGGGTTATAAATATGTGATGGAGAGTAACCCTTAACCATTTATTTTTCATCAAAGAAATAAGAGCACTTCTATAACCCATAAAAAAGTTGAACTACAACCTACCAACTCCCCTAATTTTAAGAAGATTGTTAGTTTTCCCTTTTGAACTTCTATCACACCAATCTCCTATGCACAAATACTTTTAAAATAATGAAATAACTAAACCCTAGTTTAAATATCTAAAAGACCTAGTGGATATCACCTACCTTGCTCCAATGATTACCATACAAATTTTAGTCAGTGCCCTCATTACTATCATGCAAGCCTATTGCCATAGTGAGGAAATTAAATTCATAAGCTGCATCGACATTATGGCTTGCTTTCCAACCTGACTATACCCCTTGGTCCTGCTTCACCTTTAGTTTAACTATAATAATTATATAAATCCATGTAGGTTCTAAGTTGCTCATTCCATTTCATTTTCCTCTTTCCTATATATCATCCAAAGCAAACCCTTGACTTCAAATTGAAACCTTATTTTTTTAGCCTCTACACCCAATGATTTTCTAGAATTTAGGGTTGTTATAGAGGAGGAAGTTGTTTCAAAAAATAAAAAATTTCTAAGCGTAAAACCCAAATATTCGTTAATCACCCCTACCAAGTTATTAACAATATAAAAAAACTAAAGAGACAACAATAAATCACATCAATTCACAAGAAATTCGATGATTTATCAAAATAAAGCTAGAAAAGAGAAAAATCAGTCAAATAACGTTTGATTTATTGAAATTCATATGATTTATACGAATATATAATTAGGTAATTTTTTGAATGCTCCTACATCTACTCCTAAAAAAAAATATATTAATAAAATAGGTGTAAGTACAAACCCCATCAAATAATTGGTTGAACTAGAATCATAAGAGTACTCATTTGTCATGAAGAATCCCTTGCTTCTTTTGCCCTTGAATAATATTCCACATAGAGTGTTGGGAATATGACCACAATACACCCATAGCCAAAATAAAACAATAAGAAAAGGGGTTTGAGAAAATAGTGCAAACACTATATGACAAAGTGGAAGACAAAATTGAGATTTACTCTAGTGGAGTCCAAAAAAGAAGCCCTATGTTGTATAATATGAATCATAGTAACTCATGGATAGTTGCATGATTATGGAGATTAGTAGTAGGATAATTTTTGGCATATTTGGTCTAAGAGTGCTCCAAATTGGTATATGTTTATGTGGCCTGTTATGATAAAATATCATAGGCCATTGTCCTAATCTGTTAGCTTTTGATGCTAAATACTTAAAGTAAAATAACCTCAAGATCTAAAATAAATATACCATATCCAATATAAGATAATGATGATATTCTAGACATATAAAACTAATAAATAACTTCTGAAACAACTCATGAAATTTCCATTAACAAATGGTCATGAAAATAGTAATTTGATATAGAATAAAAATCTCAAGTACATCATACTTCCACACACTCTCCCTCTATATTGTGTTACTTGCACACATACATAGAGACACATATATAATGGAATGTGACTCTTCATATGGAGCACTCTTGGTATTCTCTCTTATTGATACTTCACTTCCTATTCTAAGGACACATGTGCACATGGACTATTATGCACATTTACATTATTTAAATACTTTGCACATTCTAATAATACTTGTGCATTTATTACATTGCATAAAGTAAATACTCACACTCTAATCTAAGACACACTCCTAATCTAGAGATGTACCCAAGGTGGTACATTAGCATGTACCAAATAATATAATATTCTCCAACACCCCATTGTATTACATTATTTGGTTATTGAAGACTTTAGTCTTCAATATGGTCTTCGTCCTAAATCTGGAACTTGTGCTCTTCTTTTCTACTTTCTTCATTCTGCTTCCTGTTTGTATCCTGGTCAAGTAAATAATTAGTATATTCATAAAATACTATCTTTGCTGAAAGAGCTTTAACTTCATGTTCTTTTGTAGGTTCTTCCAGTTCTTGAATTTCTTGAATCTCTTGAGCTAAGTGCCCCTTTTGTTTTCCTTCTCTATATTGCAACTGAGGTTGATGGTATTGATTATGATGCTAAAATTGTTGTTGATGTGGTCTATATTGATTTTGATATTATCTTGGTTGAAATGACCTATTTAATTGGCTTCCAAAACTTGTTTGATTTCCTTGATACTGATTTCTTGGATTGAATCTACAATAATTTGTAGTATGTCCACTTTTCTTGCATACTTGACAAAATCTATTACTCCATTTTGATTTGTTCCTTGAGAATGAAGCAAAATTTCCTTGTGGATTATCTTTTGAGACTAAGGCATTGTTAGTCATTTCATATTTCACTAAATTCTCTACCTCATATTCTTGTAGTATATTGACTAACTCATCAAATGATGTATCTTTACTTAGAATTTGTAAAGATGTGACTAGATGCTTGTAGCTTTCTAGAAGTGCTCTTAGAATTACTTGAACAAGAAACTTATCTTCTACCTTCTCTCCTAAGGTTAATAATTTTTCTTTTATATCTGCCAATTTTCTTAGAAATAATTCTATACTTTCACCACTATTAACTTTTAGAGAATGCAATTGGGTTTGAAGATTCAAGATAGTGGCTTTATTATTTCCTTCAAATATCTTGGCTAAAGTATTCTAGGCTTCTGTAGAAGTTACTGCTGAACTAATATATGGTTGTATATCATCTATAATTGCAAATATTATTATCATGAGTGCTTTTGCTTCATCTTCTTCATACTTTTAAATTTCTCTAGCATCTTCAATAGGTTTAGTTTTTTCTCCTTTAACAATGTCCCAAAGCTTTTCAACTATCAATATTGACCTCACTTTATTTTTCCATGAAGTGTAATTAGGACCTTTAAGAAGTTGGGATTCTGAAAGAAAGAATTTGTTTGTTGTCATGATAACACTTGTAGACTACCTTATATCTCCCTAAGGTTTTAAATAACAATTTCTATATAATATTCAACTTCTATTCTTTAGGATGAATACCTTATATTCTTCCCTAGGTATAAATGATCAACCAATAATTTTTGACAAAAGTTTTAATTCTTCAAAATTCTAGGTTGAATTCCTTATAACTCCAAAATCAGAAATTTAGAAATCTAGTAAAAGGATATTTGCAAATCTTATATTCCTAATTTGATGTAGGAAACCTTATTTCTCAAAAATTCAAAATATTTGTAAATATTAAAATGTTTAATAACTCCATTACAAAATTTTACCAAATCTTCTCAAAACTTGAAATTGATTTCTAAAATTTCCCAAAATAATTTTAAGGTTTCTCAAAAATTTTCAAGAATAATTAATAATGCTTCTAAGGTTTCAAATTTCACTTCTAAATATTTCTCTCCAATAATCAAATTAATCTTGTAATTAATATTTCTTCAACCTTAGAAAAAATAATATTACCCTTTATCCTTATAACTCCTAGCTTGGGCAAATAATTAAATTTCAAATAAAGTGCTTTACCTCCAAATTTAGGCATGAAATAATCGATCAAGGGTGTTTGACCTTCCCTTGAATGGTGCTCTCACTCCTCTACCACATGTATGGCACTTCTCTCCACTCTACTACACTGATGAATAAATATACCATGCTATGCTTGATGCTCAATGCTGATTAATGCAAATGGAGTTAAATCCTTTGCATTTATGAGGGCTTGAGATGTTTCAATCACCTCCTCAATATGGTTGGTGCTCCTCCTATTTTAACAAGTGGCACTCAGTATTTTGCATGCAAGACATTACAAAATCGATTCCTTTTCTCCTCAATGCTTTGTATGACTCTTGCAACTTTTGGGGATCAATTTCAATCGATGATAATGACGCTTTAGCTCTTCTCCAACATCTATTCAACCAACGCTCTTTCCTTATGGCGGTTACAAAACTTTCATCCGTTACTACTTCCAATGTATCTTCTTGGTGCTTGGTCTTCTCTCCTATGTTCTCCTTGGACTCGTCTATCTTGACTGATGCTTAGCTTTCACTTTACCCTAGCTCATCCTCTTCAATGCTTTGACTTATCAATGCATGTCTTTTTTACGTCTGCTCAACTCCTTGCATTTGAACTCCTTGAATGACATTAAAACTTTGACTTGGTGGCTTATTTCTATTTTTCCAATGGCTCCTCCTTGAGCTTTGGTGGCTCTTCCAACCTTGGTGGTGCTCTTCACCTCTTCTAACATTGTTTTACTAGAAAATGAATGCTCCTCCTTGGCTTTATGCATGGTGGCTTCTTTGGTGGTGCTTGCTCTACCTCCTTGGATTTGGTGGTTCCACCTCTCAATGGTGGCTCAACTTCTCCCAGCTTGGTGGTGCCTTTTCACTATCAAATATCTATAATTTTCTATGTTCCTTGGTGTCTTTAGAAACTTTGAATCTTGCTCTATTTTGAGCCCTTATTTGGTTTCTTTTGCTTCAATAAACTTGCACTTTGTAAGCTTGTAAAAATAATATTCTTTACTAGTATTCTCTTCTCCTTATTTCTCCTTTTCAAGCAAACTCTAACTTCACTCTTTGTTGTTTTATTTTGCATATTCTAAGATGAAAGTGCTACCTCCTTCCTTGGATTGAAGACTCTTAACTTTAAACTATATTTTTTCTGAATTCAATAGCTCTAATATGGTGCTCTCAAAAAACTTAAAGTAGACTGGTTTTAATGCTTAAACAATAACATTTTATAGCACCAATGTTACACACCTTTTGGCCTCCTTTTGTAGCTAATCTCCTTGGTGACTTGATTCACCATTTTTCTGTATTGAATTTATAAATTTTGTAGCTTCACTTTATTTTATTTTGTTACCCCAAAAACATAAATTTTGCAGATCTAATTTCTGCCCAAATATCAGCTTGCTTGCTGTCCAAATGTCTATTACAAAATGCTGAAATTTTCAGCCTTTTTACCTTTACATATGCTACTCAGAACTTGCCTTATTTTATCTTCAAAACTCCAAATGCTGCCTTATCGCTGTCCATAAATTCTGTAATTTGAAGATTCAATTACTGCCAAATATTTCTTTGCTTTGCTATACAAACTTTATGAAATTTGTAGCTTCCAATGCTTCCCAAAATGCTATCTCAAAACTTCTCCTTTCTCCTTCCAAAAATCTTCCAAGAAACTCTAAAATTTGTAGCTCAAATACTTCTTCAAATGCTGTCCAAAATATAGCTTTATCTCCTTCAACTTGCTGCCTTAGATTGTAGTCAATTTCTTCTTCAAACAACTATCCAAAATCACTTTCAAATCTGCCCAAACCTTCTCCAATTTGTAACTCTTCTATCTCCTTCCAATGCTGCCCAAATTCGCAGTCCAAAACTCTTCAAATGCTGCTCCAAAATTATTCTCCTCTATCTTGCTATCCTGAAACAATCTCTAACTCCATTTTTCTGCCTTAATTTACCTTCAAGCCTTCCTTCAATTGGTTGTTCAAGGGAACTTCAAAATCTACCCAAATATTCTTCAATTTGCAGCTCTATGTCACCTTCAATTTTCTATCCTGTGACCCTTCAACTTCTGTCATGAAAATCAACAATCTTCTCCTCCATAAATAAACCTTCAAAACTTTAATGGTTATCTCCAAAAATATCAATTTGGTGGCCTCTTCTTTCCTCTTTCTCCTCCTTAGCTTCCACTGAATTCTATCTTCAAATTTGACCTCTTTGCTGGCCTCTTCCTCAAGAATCTAAATGTCTTGAGGTCTTAAAAAATACTTTCCAAAATTTGGAAAAATTCTTACCAAATCCTTCTTCCTTTTGGGCTTGTTGTTGGATGGCAATAATTGTCCCAAATTCCTCTTTCCAGGAGCTTCTCCTACTTGCAATATTTTATCTCAAACTTTCTTCAAAAATTCTCCAATGGCCACTTCTTCCTCAATGTGGCTTCTCTTGCCTTCTTCTTTCTCCTTCCAAATTTTCTTGAAACCTCTTTTCTTGGGTTTCCTTTTTTTTTTTTTTTTTTTTTTTTTTTCTTTCTTTTTTCTTTTTTTCTTTTTTTTTTTTTCTTTTTTTTTTTCCTTCTTGGGGCCTCTCAATCTTCAATCTCCAATCAGACCTCTTTCTTGGACCTCCTTCATTTTCAATATCTACTCTTTTGTTGCAGGTAAAAAACTAATCCCTGCACAAGGAAAGCACATAGACTTTCAAAAATCAAAGATGAAATTATTCTCTATCTATTGTAGGAAGCTTTTCAACTTATGGGAACTATTTTTCTGCAAGAAAACTTAGACAACAACAATCAACCAAATCTCCAAAATTCTAAAATCAATAAACTTCACTAGTTATCCTTCAATCTAGTGAAAAGAAATATATGTTGAGTCCTATTCTTCATGAGTTTTCCTTCAAACCTATGGAAAAACTCTAGCCAAATTGCAATTTGGAATCTTCTTCTATCTATCAACCTTTTCAATAGGGCCTCCTTTTTGGGTCTCTTAATATCATAAATGTCAAGGTCTATCTTCAAGACCTATAAATTTCCTTCTATTCTAAATTTTATCTTGGAATAGGTAAATTAAATCTCCAATATTTACTGGTTCTCCTTAAACATAGTGGAAAATACTATCTTCTCTAGTTTTCCTTTCCCAGAGGTAATTTTTTCAACTTCACTGGTTTCTCCTTAACCAATGGAATTCTCCTTTGTAACTTTTAAAAACCCCTGCAAGATAAAACCTTGCCATAGCTTTGATACGACTATTAACTTTTGATGCTAAATACTTAAAGTAAAATAACCTCAAAATCTAAAATAAAGATTATAAAATATAAGATAATTTCAATATTATAAATATATAAAACTCATAAATAACTTCTACAACAACTCATAAAATTTCCATTAACAAATGCTCATGAAAATAGTAATTTGATATAGAATAAAGATCTCAAGTACATCATGCTTCCACACACTCTCTCTCTACACTATGTTACTTGCACACGTACATAAAGACACATATCTAATGGAATGCGACTCTTCATATGGAGCACTCTTGGCCTTATCTCTTTTTGAGACTCTTCACTTCCTATTATAAGTACACATGTGCACATGGACTATTATGCACACTTACATTATTTAAATACTTTGCATATTCTAATAATACTTGTGCATTTATTACATTGCATAAAATAAAATTCACACTCTAATCTAAGACACACTCCTAATCTAGAGATGTATCCAAGGTGGTACATTAGCATGTACCAAATAATGTAATATTCTCCAACATAATCTAACTAGATGTATCTCCCATTTTGATCACCTTAGAGGACATAAAAAAATTGATTCATATAGTAGATGACTCCATTGGATGGATCTCCTACTCTTGAAAATCATAGGTTGCATTCTTTGATCAAAAATATAATAGAACTTGGGAGTAGCTTTTGCAATTATAAACGAATAATACCAATGAGGTTAGAGGGTTCGTACTACCCCTTTAGATCAAAATTTTTAAGGAGGAAGTGTATAGGGTATTTTTGTTCATAGCCTTAATCACAAGTAGTGGTTCAAATAGAATAAGAAGAATACCTCAAATTACTACAAATAGTTTAGGATGTCATAAGATATCCTCAATTGTTGGACTATGTGATATACATTTTGAAGAAAATAAATAGTCAATTCAAATATTTTGAATATTTTCACTAATACTACATAAAAAAGGGACTAGCTCCATCATATACCAACCCTTAAACATGATAGTATTTTAAGATATTTGACAATTTATTTTTTGTTATGACTTTATAATATATATCTACGTGCTAATTTTAAAAATACTAAGGGGTTGTTGGATTTTTAGCCAGATTAAACCATGGTCCACTTTCCAAGATCTAATATAAATCACAATATTGAAGCATACAATTCTTTGATCAATATGAATAAATCACATTCATGAAATAATAACAATATTTTTCAATAATAAAATTCATAATATTATTGATCAAATATACAAGATCTCTATTACAATTTTCCAATACAATACATGGAGATTTGTCGCCATAGTATAATATTAGAAGATGACTCTTCAATACTTGACTTTGCTCTCCTCACATATATGGGATATGCATCCTTTCCTATTCCTCACATATAACAAAAATCTCATGACTCTTGACTTTACATATAGCCACATATCATGTGTCTCTTCACTTGTATACTTGATACCTAACTCTATATTTCATGCCTTAATCATATGACACTTTACACACTCTCACACTTTACATACTCACATACTTTATTAAATGACACTTTTCACACTTGCACACTTTATTACATGCTACTTGGACTCTTCTCACACATTGACACATACATTAGAGAAATATAACTCACAGTACCTAATCTAATAAATCACTCCCTAATCTAATATTTACAAATGTACCATGGGGATACTCTATCATTTATTGAATAATGTAATATCTTCAACACCCCCTTGTATTACATTATTTGATTTTATATAATCTAGCTTCAATGAATTTTTGGCATTCAAATTTGGAGTATAGCTCTAGTAATATTTTGATGTATTTAAAAATGAATATGACAACACTATCCTCTAATATCTATCCTCCTTAGCAATAGCAGAAAACAATCATTCAATGTCCTCAAATAATATTTTCTACCAATTATTCTTCTATTAGTAAACTCTCATATTTTACCTTCTCCACATATCCATTATTTCCCTCCAATAATGAGTAATATTTCAATTAATTTGAGCCACTAGCTCGATTCTCTAAATTCTCTCAAATAAATTTACTCCTTCAAATGACTTCAAATGACCAAAGTATAGCTTTGGTATCTCTTCTCAACTAGATTTCAAATGATCAGAGTGTAGCTCTGATACCACTATTGGTATTTTAGCTATATTAAGTCATAGGTCCACTTTCCAAGATCTAATATAAATCACAATATTAAATCATTCAATTATTTGATCAAAATAATAACAATATTTCTCAATAATAAAATTCATAATATTATTGATCAGATATACAAGATCTCTGTTCCAATTTTATGATACAATACATGAAGCTTTGTGTCCATAATATAACCTTAGAATATGACTCCTTAATACTTGACTATTGCTCTCCTCACATATCTAAGAGATGCATCCTTTCCTATTCCTCACATATGATAAAACTCTCATGTCTCTTGAATTTACATCTTGCCACATATCATGTGTCTCTTCACTTGTATACTTGACACCTAACTCTATGACTCTTGACTTACTTATATGACACTTTGCACACTCTCACACTTTACACACTTACATGTTTTAATACATGATACTTTGCACACTCACACTTTACACACTTGCACACTTTATTACATGATGCTTGGACTCTTCTCATACATTGAAACATATATTAAAGAAATATAACTCACAATCCCTAATATATTTACAAATGTACCATGGGGGTACTTTATCATTTACCAAATAATATAATATCTCCAATAAGGGTAATATTCCAAGGCTATTCCTAGGTTACAAATCCCTTGTATAGACAAAGGAGGAATAAATAAGAGTTTTTTTTAGCAAGGTTTCTATTCCACCTATGTGTAACTATTGGATTCTCAAAGGGGGCTTTATGGATTCCTACCTTTGCACTTCACTATATTTTTTCTCTTGAGGTAGTCAAGTAGATAGACTTGATCAATAAGCATTTTGGCAAATATTATAAGAAGATCAACCTATTTGATCATAAGCAAAGTTATTTGAAAGTCATCCTACTAGTAAAAGGGTGCATGGAGGAGATAACGAAAAGTTTTAAGAAGAAAACTTGAAGATAATCTATGATATATGGGCATATAATATCAATACTCGGTTTATGAAAATGCTCCTAAGAAATAAGTTATAAACCATTTATATGCACAAGAACTAGTCTAATATATAGAAAAATAAAAACATCAACACAAAGGAGGCCATCAAGAGGATTGGCATAGGCAATACTAGGAAGAAAAATAAAATTATTAAGGAAGCATCACTTCCTCTTGTTATACTTATACAAATAAAATTTGAAAAAGAAGGAATGAAGATCCACACTGACTTCAACCCAAATGTATATATGAATTTTAAAATAATAAAAACATTGACTAAGAGCAAATATAATTGGATCTTGGACTTTGGGGAAAAAAGTAGAGAGGGGAGGGCTCTGGTCCCTCCCCTGCTCCCCCTCCCCTGGCTCCTAGTTCCTGCCCAGTCCCTGGCTCAACCCAGGTCATCCCTCCCTGGGAGTGGTTGTAGCAGATGATCTCCTTGGGGGAGATCCTTCTCCACTTTCTGCACCCCTCCCAGCCGGCTAGGGTTTCCTTGGTTGATTTTTTGGCCTGGTGCTTCCCAGGGATCCCTATTTGTTTGGGGATCCCTTCCCTTTTTTCCCTCAGGCTTCCCCCTAGGGTTTTTTGCAGGTTATTCATGTGGATTCGGTCCCTTGCATTTCTATGAGTGGTGGGGGTGATGGTTTAGGGTTTGGACAACTTTTTGGGGTCTCCCTTGAGGTCCTCACAGCTTTGGGGGTGGTCTGGGGGGGCCTCTTTCCCCCTTTGCTTGTGAATCCTCTACGGGATCCTATGGCTATTGTTCTTCCCACTTGGAGGCTCTTCGTGCTGGTTCTGCTCCTTGGTGGACACCCTGGGCATCTAGTTTGGCCTTGGGGGGGATTTTCTCTGCCTGGGCTGTTCCCATTCCTAGTCCCAGTTACCTGAAGCTACTTCTGTGCTTAGATGGGATTCTTGGTCCCTGCTGCTAGGTTTCTTTGGTTTCTGCTACATGTTTCATTCTTGGGGGGGTCTGATCTATGCATGTAGACCATAGATCCCACATGTTTGGTTCCTAGGGATCCCATATCTGTGACTGTTTACCTCCTCCTGATTGAGATTCCTAGTCCCTGGATCCCTGGTCCCTTAACCTATTTTTTTCTTGCTTTTTTCCTAGAGCGGGACTTGCATGGTGGAGTTTTCTGGTTGCTTCTTGCTGGGCTATTCCTCCTCCTTGCTGGATTTTGGCTTCCTGCAGGGTGGGATCCCCCTGTCTCTGGGCGAGATCCGCCAAATCCGCTGGTGTTCCCGCAGGGCGGGATCCCCCTGTCTCTGGGTGGGATCCGCCATTTCTGCTGGTGTTTCCCGCTGGGCGGGATGTTTTCCCGCTGGTCGGGATGGTGTTTCCTCAGGGCGGGATCCGCATTTTTTGTTGGTTTTCCCGCTGGGCGGGCTTTTCTCTTTTTTGCTGATTTCTCGGACGACGGGATTCTCCTGGTGGAGGTTTTTTGAAGGTTTTTGCTGGGCGGGATCTTCACTGAGATGGGTTTATGATGCTTCTCGCTAGGAGAGACTCTCTCTTTTGTGGTTTTTGAATGCTTCCTGCGTGGCGGGATTTTATTGTAACGTTTTTTCACTCCTTCCTGTTGGGCGAGATCTACTCGATGGTGGTTTTCGACTACTTGTCATTGGGCGGGATCTCCAAAACTACTTTCTTTCATATCTGGTTGTTTCCCGCTTGGAGGGATTGTTTCATGCTTTCTGTTCCCGCTGGGCGGGATTTTTGTTTTGGTTTTCAGTTTCAAGGGATTGATGCCCTAGGCCCATAACTTTATTGTAATGGCTTTTTCTTGGCATGTTTTCTGCCATCGCTTATGTAATTAGGTTTTGGAATCCTGTTTAAAACCCACTATAAATACAATCACTACTTACCAAAAAAAATATAATTGGATCTTAGAAAATATGAAAAAAAGCCAAACCAATGAAGGGGTGCGTTGATGAAATATTCTCTAACATTGGGTATGAAAAATAACCCTAGCAGGGGGATACATACAAGAAATAAGAACAAATTACAATATGAGTCTCTTCTCCATAGGTGTTAGTGAGTCTAGACACCATTACCACCATAGGTAAAGTAGCACAGGCAACTACTATAGAAGCATATAAAAGGGATGATATTGAGAAAACATGAACCTTGCATCCTTCCATAAAAATAAAGAGATGAGATATCAAGGAAGAAAGCATGAAGGCATTTCTTAGCTCAATCATAGGTCCAATTTCTAATGTTGGAGGTAGCCAAGAGGTAATCAAATATGAAGGGATAATTACCAAGGAAGACACTCACAAAATCATCACCATCTATGCTCATGATGAGGAATAACATGTGCAAGATTCCATCGCTAAAACCCTCAAAGTTACCACAATATTTTTTGATCCATGTTTCTTCTATTTTATATTCTTCTATCTCTCCTCTATCTCAAGAACGTTTCTCTAAAATTCTCCTCTCATCTACTTCCCATTCTTCTAGTGCACCTCCATACCTATTTGATTTAGGTGTAGCCACCCTTCCAATTATAACTACCACATCACCTTTCATTACTTCACCTTCCACCCCTGTAAAATCATCCTACATCTCATCCAATTTCACCTCAATTATCATCACTTAAACCACATCAATCATGACATCATATACATGGTCTATTTTCACCTTATCCACCATCACCACCCCTCTAATTTTATCTTTGGTAAGGAAAAAAGTATCAAAATTGTTGGATTATATTCATAAGGACCCAAAATAATAGCTATGAATGTTAAAGCACCCCAAGAAGTATAAAAACCATTAGAATTGACATCCAAGGCCTCAAAAACTATACATGTATAGGAGGGTTAAAGGCAATTCAATATGTAAAAGTACTAGTGAAAACTCAACTTCAACTAGTATCCATCCAATTACACATGGTAGAAATTATAAAGGAAAAAGTAAATCTAACATAAGCCATGGATATCCTATAATTATAAATGATCATCCCAATCACTTAGAGGGATGAATACTATAGATGAGTACTTGCTAAAATTTCAATGAGCAATTGATAAAATTTTAGTAGGCAACTTCATCTCTATGGAAGTGATTCCTACACTTAGGACACAATTAGGATGTAACAACCCAATTCTAACCAAATCGGGAGAGAGATTTATTTATTTTTACATTAGGTAAAGATCACAATTAAGGTTCACTAAAGATATTTTTAATAGTATTAGAGTTGACAAGACATTACCACATTTCAAGATCATAATGCTGTAGATGATTCTCGAGTGGATAGGAGATGCCAATATCCTGTAGTTTCTAGTATTTACCTTGTATACATTCATGGCATAAAGGATGCTTCAAATGGTCACCCCATATTTATTACAATCTCCATGATTATAAGATATCTTGACCATAGCATTGGGATTAATTCTTCTCAATATTTAGAGAAGAGGGACACCAATTCCATTGCCAATCATATGTCAATCTATGATGGTGCTTAGACATCAAAAACCTTAACTAACTCTCTCTCTCTCTCTAGGCGTAATGCCTTTAATATTAGTCAATTGCACTTTCAAGGTGGAACTTATATATTTTCAATGCTTAGCTAACCCATCTTCATGATGGGTTTAGTTAAAGTTATTATCACTCCATGTGATAGTTTATCATTGATACCTAAGCCTACCTACTCAAGATTCTATCACCTAATCCCTTACATATGGGTTCCATACCTCCATGGTTGAAAGTAAGATCCAAAATACATCACTTAGAATTTTATCTAGAGACTTCCTATCTTGGGTTCACACTCAAGTTCCCCACTCAATATGTGCCCATTGCAAAAGATGCCTGGGTATTTTATTTTGGGAACTCCCTCAAGTTTGAATTCATATTATAGGGATTCTAGACAAGGTTACTCAAGGTTTACCCTTATTAAACCCTCAACCCAAATAATAGACATCAAAAACCTTAACTAACTCTCTCTCTCTCTCTCTCTACTTAAAACATTTCTAAGCATAATATTGAAACATAAAACATCAAGAACATAAATTTAATCCCACAGTGTGCAATTATACTCCATACATAAGTTAGATTCTTCTTATAATAAAGAGACCTATTACATAAACTCTTTAAATAATACAATTTATTTTTAATTGATTCCAAATACATCATAATCATAATTAATGTGTAATCCTGGTAATAACATGATAAAATTCCTTTCCATCCATGTTATTTTCCACTGAATTCCTTTAGCTCCATCGAGAGGTAGTTGGAGTAAGAGATCAAGACAACTCCTTATTATTCACATGCAATTCCTAATTGCTCTTTCATAAATGCATCAAAATATTTATAAAGAAAGGCTAAAAACACAAATCACTTTCTTTTTCCTTCATTCAAGATTTAGGTGAGAAAATCCCATACTTTTCTCCCTTAACAGATGGACTCCATGCCCATTACTCAATTTTTACAATTTAAAATCTAATTAATTTCTTTTAAACATTTTCTTAACATTTCACTAACATAAAATTTAAGCAAACTTCACTCACTAAAAAAAACATCACCTTTATAATTGAAAATAAAACATATATAAATCCTAATAAAAACCAAATAAAATTTAAATATTTAAGCCACCCATTTCATTACGTACAAATTTTTAACACGAAACCACTAAGATAAAGACAAACCCCTTTCTTTTTCGAACATATAGCTCAAGAATAAAAGCCAATATACTCTAAAATATTAAACATGGGATATTCTGTATATAAAACAAGAACCTAAGATAGATGTTCATAATCCTACAAAATTATAAATTTCTACATTCTATTAAGCATGAATTTCAATCACCTTTTAAAGCCAGCAAGGTATTAATACAACATTAATCGTGGTAAATAAAGAGCTAATTAAATATTTGGAGACTTCAGTTTAATCTCTACCAACCCAAACTAATTTAAGCAACATAGAACATGTCAAACATAATGTTTGAAAAATTAATTCAATTTACTTCCATAATATAAAACGAGGTATTTTAATAATTAATAAAGAAGGCTTTTCAATATAAAACCATTTACCTTAAACGTTTCAATTCTATAGGTAAAAAACAAAAAGATGTTTTCCTATTTTAAAAAATGAGCACATCTTCTCTACGATAATTAAAACTATAAATACCCAAGTAAAATTTATTCCAAATAAATGTTAAACTAAATTCAACCCACTCCAATCGCTCAATCAGTAAATGAGTTCTTTGAAACTATTGGAGGAATTAAGCACAAGGTTTTATCATCTAATGTTTTCCTTTAAAAGATATTGTCTGCCCACATACGTTCAAGAATGATAATAAAATATTTTGGTAAAATTTTCCATGCAATAGTCCTCCATTCTCTTAAAAATAAAAATAAAAATAGGGCGTTCATTTAAAGCTTAACACTTGTTTAAAAATAGGATGTCTAAAACATTCTCAAACCAAAAACATGATTGACCTGGATTTAAAAAAAACAATATAATTTTCCAAAATATTTTTGAAGTTTAGGTTGAAATGTAGAATCACTAAAAACATTCTATTGTCTTACAATTCTTCAACCATGAGAATGCCCAACTAGATATGAACGTTTTTACAGACTGTTTAAAAGAACATGTGCAATAAGGCATTGCAACTTAACCAATCAAAACTAGAAGGAAGTCTTAACCACCCTTATTATTTTTAAGATTTTAAATAGTTCTTTCAAAGTTTCTATTAGATTATTCCATGGATTTTGTTGCTTATGCTTTATCTACATTCAAATTTCAGACTCAAACAAGTAAATTAAAAACCATAAGCGAATGCAATATAACTTACCTCTTTCTTAGTTGTCTTCCTAGGATGATGTTGCAAAAAATATGGTACCTTACTATTTTTCTACCATCCGAGTAAGATATCCACCCTCCTTCAATTTCACTGTAGATCCTAAGCCGCCTCCACTCCTCCATACCCTTTCTCCTTTCTTGGTTTTCCAAAATTGAAAGGAACTTTTCCAACTAACTTTTTTAACTTCTTTCACAATATTTTATTTTAAAAGGTTATGAAACTCATAGCACACATCTCATTTTTAATTTTAAAAGAAAAAAATATATTCTTCAAAGACCTTTTAAACCTTAAAATAAAAGTATCATATAGTTTTAGAATAATGATATTTTTTTTGATGTAATCCATTAACATTATAAAAGACCTAAAACCACCAAGAAATATTATTGCTTCTATTTTAAGGCCACAAAGCATATTTTATCTTATCAACCAAAGCAAACATTTTACAACTATAGACACAAAAGGTTTTACTATAAACACTAGGTTATCAACCTCTGTATAAAGCGACTCCATTGCTCAAGGTAACTTCCTTACCAAAGATATATTTCCAAACATGCAATATGAAGATGCAAACTATTATGAGGGTATATCCTACCTTGGAGTTGTCTTCAGTTAAAATGACCATTGTTTCCTTTTTTCAGCCTCTCGTTCTTGGTGGTCAACTTCCTCGCTCACCTATGAGAGTACCTAGTCTTGTAAACACACATAAAAATAAGCAGTACCATATCCTTATTTAAAATAAACAAAGAAAAAAATACATATTACCATACAATTGCATAAAAATCTAAGCATTAAATAATCACTTACATAATCCATCTCATAACTGAGTCCTGCCAAGGTGGATCATGACATAGGAGAAAGAAGTAGGAAGATACTCTTCATGGAGACCCATCCTATAGACCCAATTTTTTCCACTATTGTTTCCTTAGACTATGTACCCATATTGTCTATCCTTAACCTTTAACAAGCAGTCCGTATCAGTTTGTTCTAATTTTATAAATTGACAAACCTAGCTATGTCCTACAACTACCCCAGGTTGGCCAAGGAGAATTAATACTATGCAAGGTAAAAAAAGGACCTCATAATAGCACTAGAATATGTAAAGGCCTAGACTTGTCATGGGAAAGAGGATTTGGAAGCTCCCAAAAAAGGAATGAGATAAGCTAAAATAGCTAGATGATCATATGAAGCAATAGTAGCAAGAGTGGAAACAAGAGAAATATGAAGCTCTAAAATTGAAGGGCAATGAGATCTCCTATCTCAAACAACTAGAGATAGGGTTATGCATAGTGGTTATTTATAGCCAAATTGGCTAAAATTAGAATTTTAAAAATTTGGAATTGGCTAATATTTGGGACCCTTGACTAGGGCCCATTAGCCAAAAAATATTGGATGAATTTTTTTTTGAGTTGATTCGTCCCAATTTTATAATAATTTGACCATTTTAAGTTTAAATTTCTAACATTGCCCCTAATAATAGTGAACCTTCTACATGTGTTTGGACACTATTCGCTTGGATTTCAAAACTTATTTGCCAAATTTTTATAAATACATTTTGGGGTCAATAACTTACGCATAACCCTAACTAAAGAAGAGATTAAAATTAGAGTTTGAGTGCATCAAGTATAAGGACTTTTAAATGGATACTATCAATGCCATTTGGGATAGTCCTAGAAGAGGTGAAGAATACTAGGCTTTATTTATAACATATTTAGGTATGTAAAGGTCTTGTTGAGTGGTATTTTCACCCGATTGTGAAAACACACTCTCCGATAGGATTTGGGTTCTAAATCCTCTGCTTGCAAAGAAATTAAACAAGTAACTTCTCCAAGGTTCCTGTTATGTTAGCATTCTGCATATGTGTATTAATAATCTCAAATAAAGATATTTAATTAAAATGCTTGGAACACCTTAGTGGTTGCAAGTAATTGAAAACAAGGGGCACTGTGGTTTATTTTACTGTGAAAATTTAATGATTGTTCATTGAACCCTGATAAAGTAAATGTGATTTGGTCTCTATATGACCATGCTGTAACTTCAAAATAAAATTTAATGAAATGCCATAACATGAATGGAATTATTTATGGATTTTGAAGTTTTTTAATTTTTTTATTTTATTAAAATTGGAACTTCTGAAAAATAAAGTGCAGCAAAAGAAAATAAAATGCAAAAGAAAAAGAAATTAAAATTGCATTCAGTTTGATGCTATCCCGTCCTGGCAAAACCGAAGATAATGAGGTTTCCATGCATGCAACCTAACTTATTGAACCTGCAAAACACGCACAATCCAAGTAAGTTAAGTGCTGGTCTCTAGGGTTTCGACTGTAATTTCAGATTTAGACATTCGCATGAAGCAACCAAGAGAACTTGCATTAAACTTCACCTATAAGCCTAGAAATCTGAAAATGAAAGAATAAACATTAAATCTATAGCATGCACAGAAAAAATCTCCTTCTTTCTTGCCCACAAGATGCAAATTTTTGAACACTCCTGCATTAAAGATGAATCTTGTTACAATAGCAGACTTTCTGGTTTTCTCAAAACCAAAAAAAGGAAGGAAAACAGCCTCAAAGCAGGCCCAGAATGACCCTCTGGCCTTTAGCACTGCAACTCTGCTCGTAGCGGTTTTCGACCCTTGTGCCAATCTATGCTTCTGCTTTTAAATCTTGGCAATGCTCTCTGTTTCGCCTTGTGACGCTTCGTTTCATCTTCCAGATCACTTCGTTTCACCTTCTCGATTGCTTCGTTTCATATTCCCACCTTTCGAATTGCTTTTGAATTTATGTTTAATGCTGAAACGTTTGATAATATTCTATGAATGTAACGTTTCTGTAACCCTTATACATGTATGCCACGTGTTCTACACTTTTTTGCATCTTCTGTAATGGCCCCATGAAAATCGTGACAAAAAATAGCATGTAACTCTGTTCCTCTGCCTGCACAGCGAAAACACGACATGTCGCGATATCGCGACATTTTTTTGTCAGCAGCCTTTCTGTCTTCATGCACAGCGAAATGGCGACATGTCATGAAATCGTGACATGTCATGATATCGCGACGCTTTTTATCTCCGTACGCCTTCGATCGCAACCTGTCACGAAATCGCGACGTTTTTTTTTGTTTCGAGTGTTTCCCTGTACCTGGCCACAAAAATGCGACATGTCGCGATATCGCGACAACTTTTCATTCCGTACACTTCGCTATTTTTTTGTCGTGAAATCGCTACGCCTTTTCGTTCGAAGCTGTCTTGCGGCTTTCTGTCACGAAATCGTGACACTTTTCCAGTCCGTACCATCTAGCTGCTTTTTGTCGCGAAATCATGACGCTTTTCTCTTTCGGGCTGCTTATGCTATATTTGGCCGTGAAAACGCGACATGTCATGAAATCGCGACATATTTTGCTTTCCGTACCACTTCGCTGCTTGGAGCCGCGAAAACGCGACCTGTCGCGATATCGCGACGTTTTTCCGCTTTATGCTCCTTTGCTGCTTTATGTCGCGAAATCGCTACGCTTTTAGTGCCTTGCCCTGTTTGACTGGTTTGACCCACGATTTTGTGACATGTCACGATTTCGTGACAATTTTCCATTCTGTCTTTCTCTCTCCTCTCTAGACCGCGACGGAGCAACATGTCGCGATATCGTGACATTTTTTCATTTCGGTCGCGACCGCGCAACACGTCGCGATATCGCGACACTTTTTCATTTTCGGCAGCGACAGCGCAACACGTCGCGAAATCATGACACTTTTCATTTTCGGCAGCGATGGCGCGACATGTCGCGATATCGCGACAATTTTCATTTTTCGGCAGTGATGGCGCGACATGTCGCGATATCGCGACACTTTTTATCCTTGTGCAATTTTGCCCCTTTTTCTTGATTTTTAGCATCTGGGTCACTGAGATCTTCTTTGAAAGCATGCAAAAAAGGTGGGTCCCCAATTTTGGGGTGTGTTGTGGATCAGCCACAACAAATGGCGACTCTGCTGTCAAATGCTCTTGAGCATTTTAGTGAGAACCCTACCTGGAAGTATACAAACTCGAAAACATGCGTTAGCACATAAGAAATATAAACAAATGCCCAAAGATCAAAAATACATGAATCATCAGAATCATCAAGTATTAGCTCGGTGTGTGCAATGTGTTTTCATTCCCTATCGTTTGAAATTGATCAACATTCCATCGTCGGTTTTACATGAATGCATATGTGAGATTGTGAATGATTTGTGTAACCTAATAAATATGCTAAGAGATTTTGCTTTTATAAAAGGCATAGTCTTTCTTCTAGTATCATACACAAACATTCAAGATTATCAAACCCTCTTAGGATCAACTATATGTATAATGAATTGCTTTATTAGATCCCAAAGTTGGTTATGAGTCCCTACTATCTTGAACCCATGTGCAAGTGAATGTGAAATCAGAACTTTGGGGAATCAGACTCCCAACCTAATCGAGATGGGAGTTTAACCCTATCCTTACTATTCTGATTTGGAATTCATTACCTCACTTTGAGCAAAATAATTTAACCAATTATGGAAGAAATGGTCATGCTAGTCTAACCCTTTGGACAATCAGTGGTCTTGTTTTTTAGACAAGACATGTTGCCATGCATGGGCATACTTAACCCCATAATCCAAGACTTATCTTCATTTCTTTGGACCTTGGGGATGACTACCCATCCTTTGCAGAGGACAAGTAGTACGATCCTTCCAATCCAATATAAATATGAGATGGGAAAAATTAATTTTTTACTTCTTGGACCTTAGGGATGACTACCCATCCTTGCTAGGGACATGTAGTACGATCCTTCCAATCCAAGCTTTAGATGTAAATGGAAAATATTAATTTTATTGCTTAGACCTTGGGGATGACTACCCATCCTTTGCAGAGGACAAGTAGTACGATCCTTCCAATCCAAGATTTATCATGAAATGAGACATAGGAGCTTTGGGGAATCAGATTCTCAACCTAAGCGAGATGAGAATTTATGCCCTATCCTTACTACTCCATGTAGGTCAAATCAAAGCTTTGGGGAGTTGGATCCTCAACCTAAGTTCGATGAGGATTTAGCCCTATCCTTACTACTCCGATTTTAGGCTTTAAGCTTTATGGAAGTGGTCAAAACCACTGTTTTAAGGATCATGTTGCATAAATAGGATAGACATGAAATACTTCTTTCGCCCAACCTTTTCTTCCAAGCAAGGTTTTGATCATTTTGCTCAAGATCCTTTTTAATGTGTATAAAATGTGCTTGGTTCTAGATATCTCAAGACTCGGTTCCCAACCTTAGGATTTTCTTCTTATTTATGTGATAGCATAACCTTAAGAGGATTTGACACACTTTAATGATTTGTATTTGAAATGCATTTGCAACTAAGATGGCATGTATGTGCAAAGTGAGATGTAATATGAATGCATTGTCTTTTGAAATGCAGATGAAATATTGCCATATAAAACTGACTACTTCATGCATCACAAGTTTCAAACGATATTATTAAATTGTTTGTATTACTTGTGGAGCTTTCTACAACACAATTCCAATGTTCCATATTTCCCCGATCTAGAACATAAGTTAGCATCTCAAGGCAACTTTTTCATCATTTTTTTTTTTTATATAGACAAACAAAACATGTCAAATAAACACACAACTTTAAATTAAAACTTATTCAATCCAAAACCAAACTGCAATCCCAAAAATGAAAATTTGAAAACACAAACCAAAAACCAAAAACCAAAATCTATATACAAATGTACACTATAATACAAGATGATGCAAAGCTTGGATTATCACTTTCCTGGATCCCAAACATGATTAGAACATTTCAACAAAAATATAACATGATATGCATGCCAAATGTTGTGGGAATCCCACAAAAACAAGACAAGACCAAACAATGCAACAAATTTCCACTTGCCATGCTCACCATACCAATTTGATTTAGTTCCAATAATACTCCCATAGGTGAGCATCAAATTACTAAAATGATTAGACAATAAATGATTTTCAATTTTATCATGTCTATTCTTTAAAACTTCAAACTTCCATAATTCCACCTCCTTGATTTAGAATTAGGCTATCTTCTTCCAATATGCAATTTTGTAAGTAGGAGCCTATTTCTACAAATTTCAAAGCCAAATCATTTTCCAAATTTGTAGGCCAATCAAATTTGTGTAACAATTTACAAGCATCTAGGATATTTACTAAATTAGGATCATTAAAAGTTTTTATCCTAGATTCAATTAGTAATTGTTGATGAATTTGGTTTAACAATTCAAGTGCATCAACTTCTTTTCCATTCATTAAAACCATGTTATTAAAGGTGTGATTAAAAATTATACCTTGTTTTTCATTTACCTTTAATGACATTTCATCATAAACATTATTTAAATTCAAAATATGGTCATCCTTTTCAATCCTCAAACATTCTTGGTCAAAGTGTATGTCCCATGACTCATCTTGATGATCCTTCATTTGAGTTGCTTCCAATTGATCAATCTCTTTGTCATTTGGTTCCAATTCTTTGTTCACTATCCATGGTATCTCTTCATTTGAATCCTCAAAATCATCATGCAAACTTGCATCCACACCTTCAATGAATTTATATTCAACATGATCAAATTTTGTCACCTTTTCAAATCTTGTGAATATGAGATCTTCGTATGATGTAGAAGGTTCAACATCCTGCATATCAAGTGAAATATGAGTTTCATCTATAGGGATGTGAGAAAAGAATGCATTATCATATCTCCCCCAACCATTGTAAAAATTGTCATCCAAATCCATGGAATGAAATTCCATGATGTTTGTGACATGATCTTTTGATTCATTCATAAATTCTTTTTCTTCTTTGTCCTTGGCAATAGGATCATTATAATCTTCCAAAATTTGATGAGATTTGAAACCCTCTTCCAAAACATCCTCAAATTGTACAGGAGTTGTAATATCTTCCTTTGAGTAGGCGATTATGTTGTCCTGTATATCAATTGGCACACAAGTTTCATTAGTAGTTTTGGAATGAGTGAAGTCTTCCCACTTCTTCCAAGCATCATAATAATCATCTTTCAAAATCAAGTGGTGACGTTCAACTACTTCTTCAACATCTTCCAATTCATCAATGTGTTTCTCATCAAATTCATCTTCACCTTCCTTAGATGGTTCAATTATTTCCAAAAGTGGGTCATTTCTTGAATTCAAATTTGTAAGGCTATCATTGTCCAAATTAGTAACCCATGATTCAATTTTATCATAATTTGGAGGGTGAAGAATTTCTTGATCTTTAATTTTACACATCTCATCAATAGTATCTTCCAAGAACAAGTGGTGAAATTCTATCATGTCTTCAAATTCGTTTATTGGTTTTCTCTCCATTTCACTTTCAACCACTTCATTCAATTCTATGGTGGGTTCCATCCTATCACATATATCAAACATTGTTGAATTTAGAACCCCTTCATCTAGATAATCGTGTATCTCTACGAATGATTCTCCTCACTAGTGGATGTTGTCTTAGCAATTTGCACCTCCTCGTGGACTACATCTAAGGTGGTTGTAAGATTTGGATATTCAAATTCATCCCCTTGATCATTTACCTTAGATATCATTGGAGTGGAGGGTGCTATGTTTGATGGTTGGTGTAGGTTGGCATCAAAAGAACAATCTCTCATGTGAACATGTTGTGCCTTTTCTTCTTCAAGACCTTGTCGTTCTATCTCTTCTAAGACCTCATGGATTTTCTCTAGGGACAAACCACTCAGTTTTTCCTCAATGAGTGAAGCAAGTGTGGGGTGTATGGCTCCTAGGTATACTTCCATGGCTTCCTCTTCCAATGTGTTAAAATTTTCCCACATTTGGGAGTGCAACTCCCGAAATCTTCCATTGAATTGACTCAAGGATTCATTAGGCTCTTTACATATGGAGGTAAACCGATTTTTCAAGATTTCTAAGTCAACCTGATTACCAAAATGATAAAGATAGGCTGCTTCTAGTTGTATCCAAGAAGTCCTAACCTCCATGGGTAGTTGGCTATACCAAAAGAATGGTCTATCATCCAAAATGTATGCAAATAACTTACAAGCCACCTCCTCATAGAAAATCTGGAATTTACATAATGTATCCTTGTAGACATGCAGTTTTTGCAAGTATCCTAGTGGCACCTCTTGATTAAAACACCGTAAAAAATCCAATAACATTGTAGGAATTTGATAGGGTACCACAGGTATAGATAAACCCTCATAATGATCCTCTATCATTGATACCATTCTCTCTCTTAGAGACACTATTTCAGCTCTTAGGGATACCATTTGCTCCTCAAGTGTTGCCATTAGTGAAACTTAAAATGTAATTTTAGAACCAAATCTGTTGAATATTCAACCTGCAAGGTAAAAAAAAAATCAAGTTAGCATCAACCAAGAGATGTACTTATTAAAATCAAATGTCAAGTAATTGCATGAGACCAAAATTTTCAAAATTAAATCAAATCACATATTTCTGTATGAACAATCAAAAAAGTGTTAGAATAATATACAACATACCTGAATTAAAATAGAACAAGTAAATAAATTCAGGCCGTCCTTTTACAATCCGCTGAGTGTTAGAGGACTAAAGCATAAAAAATTTAAATTTAAATAACACTAAAATAAACCCGTTCGGCCCTCCTAGCACCAATCCGTTGAGTGGTGTTAGAGGCCGAAGATGCTAATAAAATGGACTTGAAATATTTAGCAATGTAAAGCTCTTAAACAATTATAAACCCGTAGCATCTAAAATCACGATAAAATAAACCCCTTTCAGGCCCTCCTTCTAGCGCCAATCTGTTGAGTGGTATTTTCACCCGATTGTGAAAACACACTCTCCGATAGGATTTGGGTTCTAAATCCTCTGCTTGCAAAGAAATTAAACATGTAACTTCTCCAAGGTTCCTGTTATGTTAGCATTCTGCATATGTGTATTAATAATCTCAAATAAAGATATTTAATTAAAATGCTTGGAACACCTTAGTGGTTGCAAGTAACTAAAAACAAGGGGCACTGTGGTTTATTTTACTGTGAAAATTTAATGATTGTTCATTGAACCCTGATAAAGTAAATGTGATTTGGTCTCTATATGACCATACTGTAACTTCAAAATAAAATTTAATGAAATGCCATAACATGAATGGAATTATTTATGGATTTTGAAGTTTTTTAATTTTTATTTTATTTTAAAATTAAAATTGGAACTTCTAGAAAATAAAGTGCAGCAAAAGAAAATAAAATGTAAAAGAAAAAGAAATTAAAATTGCATTCAGTTGGATGCTATCCTGTCCTGGAAAAACCGAAGATAATGAGATTTCCATGCATGCAACCTAACCTATTGAACCTCGCAAATATGCACAATACAGATAAGTTAAGTGCTTGGTCTCTAGGGTTTCGATTGTGAATTTCAGATTTAGACATTCGCATGAAGCAACCAAGAGAACTTGCATTAAACTTCACCTATAAGCCTAGAAATCTGAAAATGAAAGAATAAACATTAAATCTATAGCATGCAGAAAAAATCTCCTTCTTTCTTGCCAACAAGATGCAAATTTTTGAACACTCCTGCATTAAAGATGAATCATGTTACAATAGCAGACTTTATGGTTTTCTCAAAACCAAAAAAAGGAAGGAAAACAGCCCCAAGCAGGCCCAGAATGACCCTCTGGCCTTTAGCACTGCAACTCTGCTCCCAGCGGTTTCCGACCCTTGTGCCAATCTGCGCTTCTACTTTTAAATCTTGGCAATGCTCTCTGTTTCGCCCTGTGACGCTTCGTTTCATCTTCCAGATCGCTTCGTTTCACCTTCCCGATTGCTTCGTTTCATATTCCCACCTTTCGAATTGCTTTTGAATTTATGTTTAATGCTGAAACGTTTGATAATATTCTATGAATGTAACGTTTTTGTAACCCTTATACATGTATGCCACGTGTTCTGCACTTTTTGCATCTTCTGTAATGGCCCCATGAAAATCGCGACAAAAAATAGCATGTAACTCTGTTCCTCTGCCTGCACAGCTAAAACATGACATGTCGCGATATCGTGACATTTTTTTATCAGCAGCCTTTCTGTCTTCATGCACAGTGAAAACGTGACATGTCACAAAATCATGACATGTCACGAAATCGTGACGCTTTTTATCTCCGTACGCCTTCGGCCGCAACCTGTCACGAAATCATGACGTTTTTCTATTTCGAGTGTTTCCCTGTACCTGGCTGCCAAAAACGCGACATGTCGCGATATCGTGACAACTTTTCATTTCGTACACTTTGCTATTTTTCTGTCACAAAATCGCTACGCCTTTTCGTTCGAAGCTGTCTTGCGGCTTTCTGTCATGAAATCGTGACACTTTTCCAGTCCGTACCATCTAGCTGCTTTCTGTCACGAAATCGCGATGCTTTTCTCTTTCGGGCTGCTTATGCTGTATTTGGCCGCAAAAACGTGACATGTCATGAAATCGTGACATATTTTGCTTTTCGTACCACTTCGCTGCTTGGAGCCGCGAAAACGCGACATGTCGCGATATCGCGACATTTTTTCGCTTCATGCTCCTTTGCTGCTTTTTGTCACGAAATCGCTACGCTTTTAGTGCCTTGCCCTGTTTGACTGGTTTGACCCATGATTTTGTGACATGTCACGATTTCGCGACAATTTTCCATTCTATCTTTCTCTCTCCTCTCTGGACCGCGACGGAGCAACATGTCACGATATCGCGACGCTTTTTCATTTCGGCCGCAACGGAGCAACACGTCGCGAAATCGCGACACCTTTCGACACTTTTCATTTTCGGCAGCGATGGCGCGACATGTCGCGATATCGCGACACTTTTCATTTTTCGACAGCGATGGCGCGACATGTCGCGATATCGCGACACTTTTTATCCTTGTGCAATTTTGCCCCTTTTTCTTGATTTTTAGCATCTGGGTCACTGAGATCTTCTTTGAAAGCATGCAAAAAAGGTGGGTCCCCAATTTTGGGGTGTGTTGTGGATCAGCCACAACAGGTCTTAAGATCCCAATACACTATGATATGGAGTCTAAGTGAGCCTCTAGATCAAGCCATGTGCAAATCATGAGATGAATCCATAATGCCACTAGTTAGTAGCTACAATAGCTAAGGATTATTGCTAAGTAAGTCATCTAGGTGTTTCTAATTAATGTGCCTCTCAAGCAACAAATTTTAGTCACTTACAAGACCTCATATTCAGATTTGAAGAAAGTTACAAATAAGTTGAAGAATTATATTATCCCAACCCCCTCTTAGATCAAAGTAACATAATATTTTAAGAGGAATATTTCAACCTCATTGTCTAACAAAATAAGTTTTCACATGCAGACAAAGCATATCTTATTGATGTAGTAGCTAAAACCCCAACACCATTTCTCATCTTGAAACTTTATTGGAAGGGGTGAAAGATATCACAAACTAAGGAGCTATCCTAATAATAATTCAATTATATAACAATAATGAAATAAATAGAAAATATAAATATTCCATTTTATGAATAATGGAGTGCATTACAAGTCCTACCTCCTATGTAATTTCCAGAGTATTTGTACTAATTTTATGGTATCAAACCATTTTTTATGGTATTTGCTAATTTTGATGACTTTATAGCTTGGAAGATAAGGTATTTTGGGGTTCTCTTTGAAATAGGATTATCATCCATACAAGTAACCATAAATTTAGTATGAGGTACTAACTTGAACCAATGGTAAGTAGCTTACTAAACAAAGGTAGGCACTAATGACAAGGAGCCTTGAGAAAAATAGGGAGGAGTTAAGAATTGTTTATATACCACTATTTATTTTTGCTATGATCAAGTAATGAGGGAACCTAAAAGGCTAATAAAAATGGTTAAGTTAAAGAAACTATGATCCATTAGCCTTGCAATAAGTCAAACTAGTTATTCATCAAAGTCTAACAACTTATCAAAACTACTACCAATAGAGATATGAATGACCTACAAGTGATGTTTTTATCATTTGCTATAAAATATAATGGTAGATAATTTTTACTTAGGGGTGATAAGGGTAAAATTATTTTCAATAAATCAGAGCCTAAATCTAATTTTAAACATAATTTATCTATTTTTATAAATACATAAGCTTATATGCTCTATAATTGTAATCCTCTTTTTATATGAAAGGAAAAGTATGCTCAAATATTTTGTTGGACTATATGTCTTGATTTGTTGAACATATTTGTGCATGAATGCTATTTTTGGTAATGCCATTATAATTTTCTATTAGTCCTCTTTTACATTGAATGTATGCTCTTGGGATTAAAGTAGATTTCTATTATTTGATATTATTTGAATGGCACTACCAATCACACACTAGCCTCACTATTGTCTCTAATCATATATTTTTTTCTTGCATTGTATTATTATCTCTCACACTCTTAACTCATATTATTTTATTTACTACCTTTTTATTAGATAATTTGGAATAGGTTAGTAGGGAGCCCACCCAAATATAGAGGTTAAAGGGATCTAAACCTCACTTTTTCCAAGGTGTTGAATTAGGGGTCATGGGCACAATTCTGAATCATTCATAATTATGGATCGATATTAACCCTTTATGCATAATATGTTATGGAAAAAAATGGCAACTTATAATTATTATTGATTATATAGTATAAATATTCCCAACCATCTATTCTATTATATTAGGGTGATCTTATCTTGATCATTTGTATGGATGTCTAAGGGCATCCTTCATATCTTGCTTGTTATTGATATATCTTTTCAATTTAAAAACCTTGTGTATTATGGTTTGAGGTGAAGAATTACTTTTATATGTTCTAGTAGAGTTTCTTAAAATTCAACAAATTGAAGTTGTGAACATGAGCTGATTTATTTGTTAATATCTTGTAAATATTATCCTATATAGAGTTATATCTATCAGCACGATTGAGGGATAAACAACTTTTAAATACACTTTGATTAGTATATAATGTCTATGTGGACAACAAGAATTAAAATTTTATCAATTTATTTAATAATAGAATATATAGAATTAAATAATCAATTTATTATGTTATTAACTGCTATTTCTCAAAGTTATAAGCAACTAGAAATAAAGGTTATATATTATACCATATAAATAGTTAAGGATAAAAATCCATGTTATTTTTAAAATTTCTAATCATGGGAGGAATCTTAAATTGGTGATGAAAAATTGAGTTGTATTAAATGAATTCATCCTTGTAAGTAGCTTGATAATGGATTTATAACTTATAGTAACGAATAAATTTTTAATAAAATTATTATTATCTAGTTTGATATGGTACAAACCACAATAAAATAATAATTCTCTTTTAAAATAATCCTAAGGTAAATAACATGGTATATGTAACTATTATGCTTGTTAAGTTCTAAGGACACACAATTTAGATTGGGAATTAAAGTTATATTTAAAATGGTGATTTCGACCATTGAGGATATCAAAGAAATAGAGGTAAAACTTGTAGTTTGGTTCAAGCCAATACTAAAACTGTGACTATGATCTTGAGATATTTGAAGGTGAGCACCAGCTAATCATAACTCATACTAAACATTGGAAGAACCAAATTACTTTGATTCAACCTCCAGAGAAGGTTGGTATACCTTGTCAACTTAATAGGTGTTGACTCTTTTTAGCTCAAAATGGTAAAGGTTTAGGGATAGGAATGAAAGGGTTAGAAATGTATGAATGAATAATGGATGGGTGAAGCTAACAACATAGACATCCACAAAGTATCTTCCAACAAGTCAATTTACAAAAGCAATATTTGAGACTAACAACATTCAAAACTCAACAATACTCTACATCAATGGTCTTTAACACACTTAAAGAATTATTCCAAATATCTAATATTAATTATCTAAGTTAACATAATAATATCAATTCCTTGAATAATAGAAATAGAATTCCCATAAGCATATATATAAGTATGAATTATTCTAATTTGCTCTAAATTAGCAATCCAAATTAATAGAATAGACTAACCATTGCGGCAATAGCAGAATAACCTCATAGAATTATGATCAACCAACAACACAGATGCAAGTTTGAGGTAAAAATCCCTTGTAATGCTTCTTTGATTAATTGTAGAAAATATACATAGTAGTGCAAGCAAACACTTTAGAGTCAAACTTTATGAAAGGAGATACCTGCATTTATTTATAGATTTACAATTAGTTTCATTCCAAGCATTATAGGGAAGTTTTGATGTTCTTGATTTCTTGGAAACTTGCAATCAATGGTGCTAGCCAGTTATATTTTCTTGATCAGTTATAATAGAATTTTAGACCAGAGTCATCTCAAAATTTTATGGTTCTTTCTGCCTTCTTTTTTCCATTGATCTACAACTGAATCTGGTTGAACAAAAGATTCTAGAAGCTTTCAAACTGTAAGTGGTGATTCAGATTCTATGGTACCTTAGTTCATATTTCATCTATCTTCTCAACATGCAACTTGCATGAAAAATGCACTAAAGTCACCACTAATTTGAAGATGAATGACTATGATTGATTATCACGTGACCGTGTGTTGCTATGTTCTCCTTGAATTCGTGTAAGATTGAAATTTATCAGCCTTAGCAGTGAAGACAAAGAGGTGCATGAAATACAAGATTATGCTCATATTCCTTTTAGCTTGCTAAGATCAATGCATTTTGGTTTGCATGCCAATAAAGAAGAAGATAAGAAATTGCATGCTTTTCCAATTCAGGCCTCCTGGTAAACTTTCTCCGCAAAATGACCCTTTTCAATGAGTTTATATTTGCAAGATTTTTCTAGAACTTTTCATTTACACGTGCCTAACAAAGGCATTAGGAAATCTCATGCACCGCTTTCATTTTATTTACCCCCTTCTTCCGCGAATTTGCATTTTCCAGTGTTTTTTGATTTACATGCAAATAACAAAGAAGATGATAAATCGCGCTAGGAAGTCTTTTATTTTTCAATTTTAGCCTTTTCTCGTAGATTTGAATTTTCAATGAAAATAGAAAATCAATGGATTTTTGCTTGCTTTCTCCATACTTAGCCAAATTTTGCAAAATTTGAGTTAAGTTGAGATGTAGCCAATTTTATCCTCCAAAACCTAATTAAGAGTAAAATATTATGTGCTAGAAGAAACACTTTCTAATCTTGATGTCCTTGAAGGAAATTAATATTAGAATTTAACACTAGAATCCCATAGAATCCCATAGCCAATTCATCATTAGTAAATCAATTATGAGATTACTTATGGAAATTATGAATATTTTATGATTTTAAATGGAACTTCAATATTTATTTTTGCAATGTGAAAGTTATTTTTTTTTTTTGGTAAGTAGTGTTTGTATTTACAGCGGGTTTTAACAAGGATCCCAAAACCTGATTACATAAGAAATGGGCCTAGGGCATCAATCCCTTGAAACTGAACACCAAAACAGAAATCCCGCCCAACGGTAACAGTAAGCATGAAACAATCCCTCTCAGCGGGAAACAAACAAATAAGAAAGAAAGTAGTTTTGGAGATCCCGCCCAGTGGGGAGTAGCCAAAAACCACCATCGAGAAGATCCCGCCCAACAGGAAGCAAAGAAAAATTGTTACAATAAAATCCCGCCTCACGGGAAGCAGTCAAAACCACCACAAACAGTCCCGCCTAGCGGGAAGCAACAGGGAAATCCCGCCATCCGGGAAACCAGAAAAAAGAAAGGATCCCGCCTCACGGGAAAACCGGCGGATTTGGCGGATCCCGCCCTATGGAGAAACCAACCCGCCCACCGGGAAAACATTCCGTTCAGCGAGAGCCATCCTGCAGGAAGCCGACAGCCAGCACAGAGAGGATCCAGCCCATCAGGAAGTGACCAGAGAGTTGCACCATAAGGAACCCGCCCCGGGAAAACAGAAGAGGATCCCAGCAGCAGGGACCAAGAATCCCGTCCAAGCACAGAGCCCGTCGAGGATTCACAAGAAAAATGGGGAAGCTATCCAAACCCTAAACCATCACCTCCACCGCACCGAGAAACGCAGGGGACCAGATCCACGCGAATAACCTACAAAAAACCCCAGGGGGAAGCCTGAGGGAAAAAGGGAAGGGATCCCCAACCAAACAGGGATCCCTAGGAAGCACCAGTCCGAAAAAACAACCAAGGAAACCCTAGCCGATCGGGAGGGGCACAGATAGTGGAGAAGGATCTCCCCCCAGGAGATCATCTGCAAAAAACCACTCCCCGAGAGGGATGACCTGGGTTGAGCCAGGGACTAGGCAGGAACCAGGAGCCATGGGAGGGGGAGCAGGGGAGGGACTAGAGCCCTCCACTCTCTACTTTCTTCCCTCGCCACCCCCCTCCTAGATGGAATTATTTTTATTAGTATAATATATGTATTCTAATGTGAAAGTTATTACTCTAAAGATAGTCTTGTACTTTCTTAACTTTAGAAACAATTCTATTTGTTCTTTAGAGGAGCATCACATCTTCAAATCCTACAACCAACCTATTAACACATATTTTTCCAAACCCAAGACTTCCCATGATGACTACCATACCTATAAACATTCTATATGATAGACAATAATCTAAATCTAAAATTGCATGCGATTTTAAAATTTATTTTCAATTTTTATCCTTTTCAATGATTTCTCAATAAATAATGGTAGGGTCAATCCTTCACAAAGTGCTTAATGCTTTATTGTTAAAGTGATTAATATAAAGTTTTATTGACTCTTATAATGTTGATATACTAACCCAATATATTCTTATATTTTTGAAAATGTATCCCTAAATGGTGGAAGTAAAGGAACAATGAAAAAGTGGATGATGTAAATTTTCTAGCTCCTTCTAACATAATGCACTTCTAAAAAGGTCCACGATATCCTCTTCTTTGTAAATTGTCACCTATAATAAATTTGTTCTAAATTTTCAATTAGAGGAGAATTGAGACTTTGGGTAGGTCATGAAGTGACTAAACACTCTTATAAGCAAAATCCTTGAGAGTAGGAAATTTTTATTTCTCTAAATCCTTACACCCCAACTTGCCAAAGTATCCACCATATTTTGATGTATTATAAATCAAATAATTATTTTATAAATCCTTGTGAGAAGAATATTTCTCTAAATCCTTACACCCCAAGCCTTAACACAAAGCTTGAACAAATAAATCAATCAACTCTACTCACAAGTCTTCTCAAAGACACCTCAATGTCCACAAGTCCACTCAAGAACTTGTATCAAATATATCCAACAAGTCCTTCCTTGAAATTGTCCAATTTGCTCAACATGTCTTCACCAAGACTTACCTCAAATATGCTTGTAATCTTCCACAAAAGCTCACACAAATCTATCCTTAATTCCACTTTAGGACTTAATAAAATCTACTTACAAGCTTTCACAAAATCTTGCTCAACTCTGTCCTTAAATCCCCTCTAGGACTTACACAAATCTATCCACTAGATTTCACAAAAGCTTATTCAAAACAATTACAAAACTTGCAAACACAACTCAAATTTATTCTCATTCAGAAAGCCTCTTCAATCACACAAACAAGTTTCACTCAGAATCATTTTTAACCATAGAAACATATAGAGAATGGTAAGAGACTCAATATGTTTCACACTCACAAATCACTCAATCACTTTCAAATTCTCTTTCAAATCAATTCAAAAATAGAGAACAATTTGTTTTACAAAAATTGAACTATCCCTCCAATGCTTTCAATTTTGAATGCTCAATCAACTTCACTCAATGCATCCACTTAATGAAACACAACTTGCTTACAAACCCTAACCAAGTGTTTCAATTTACTTCCAATAACTCACACTATGGAACTCAAACCTTGACTCAAGATGATTCTAGTTTTCACATAACAATGATACTCATGTTCTTTCACAAATTCTAGTTCACATAACAATGATACTCATGATATTTCACAAGCCTTAATCATGCACATGAAGGCTCACTCAAATATTTCCAACAATGCTTATCAAAAAATCTCACATAACAATGATACTCATGTTCTTTCACAAGCCCTAACCATACACATGAATGCTCACTCAATTATTTTCAACAATGCTCATCAAACAATCATTTTCACTCCAACTTTACATTTCACAACTTCAACCAAACAATATTTCACTCATAAGGAAGATGTGCCCATACATTTTGTTTTATGGAGATATGTCTTCAAAAACTGTCTCAATCACAATCAAATTATCTTTGCTATTCTTAAGGTTAGATATCAACAATTTGTTTCAAAATATCCACTCAAATATTTCCTTCATTAATTATCTCACCATACAAAAATGTTAGCTCTCAAGTACACCTTATAATATCCAAACTTTACACAAATAATATTTAAATCATGACCAATAAAAACTTCTTTAAAACTCTTTATAAATCCAATTTTCACACTTATAAAATTAATTCCTTTGGTTAATCCTTTTGACTCCAATCTTCAAACAATAACATTCAAAACAATTAATTTCCTTTAAAACACCTTATATATCCAATATCTATTTTAATGCTAAGTAAAAAATTAAAATATTTAAACTCCCCTATGACTCCCTATCTCTAACCTTAGCAAGAAATAATCAAAGAACCAAAAATAATTCATGTGGACCCCTATCACAATCACACCTTGGAAAAATAAAACAATTTCTTACCTTAGACGATGGTACACAATAAAATAATGCCCTCACGACTACGCTTGACTCAAACCCATGATCAACCATCATCGTGGTGCCTAAGCCTTACGTCTTGGATATCGTTGGGCCACACGCCCACGATAAAACCAAAGGTGCACGATGTGCATTTTACCTTGCTCTTCGATGCCTTCTAAAAATGAATGAAAAGCCTTTGCCACACACAAATGAAGGGGATGCGAATCAAACTCTTAACCTATCTTCCACAAATGTCTTAACCAACTATCGATTGTCACTTGCACTACCAAGTGCTTGGTGATATTTTTAATGCTCCACTTTCTTATACAAGGTCTGCCATTTTATTTTTAGCACATGCAAATATTTCTCTCTTCTCTTTAGCGCATAATTTTATTTCTCTTTAGGGATTCGAATATGCATGGATGGTTTGAAATAAAAATATTTCCTCATTTTAAATCCTTTGCAAAGTATTCCAAAACATTGGTTCTTTCCAATTCAAAATTTTAATTCGAATTTTAAACTTAGACTTATGACACCTTTTATATTTATTAAAATCAAAATTTTAACCTATGGTTAAAGTATTTTAATTTAAATAAATTAAATAATAATCTTTTCATTCTGCCAAATGAGTCTTTTTGAGACTTTATATTTTAAAGACTCTTTGGACAACATTTTTCCTCCACTTCAAATTTTAGCCCAGAATATTATAATATTAAATATTATAATATTACTATTCCTTTTAAACCTGCTTCTCCTTACTTTTAATCTTTTAGGACGCTTTAGGCATATAATATTAAAATAAATATTATATCCTATTTGCTTTAACCTCTTCCTTGCCTTTTGGAAAAACCACCTGAAAATGACGACTAAACTTGAACATGAATTTATTGACATCAATGACAACAAAACTTGCTCATATTTCCAAAAATATCCCCCTTTTTCATTGATGGCAACCCTCTTTCATTTTGCCATTTCTTTTTTATTTTTTAGTTCTGCTCCCTCTGAGAAACTTCTCCCCCTAACTGAATGCTCTCCCCCTAACTCAAATATCTCTCCCTTTGACATAACTGGCAAAGGGCCACCTTTGTGGCTTGGGGCTAAGAATGAGACTCTTAGCTTACCCCCTTCCCCACCTCCTCTCTTGAGGTGGTTAATTTTGGGTGGGAGTATCTCTACTCCTAGCATATACTGATATTTACCTTTGTCCACCTTCTTTCTCAACCGATCCTTCTGATATTTCTGAATGTTCCTATTCTTGTTTATCTTTGGAAATTCTGCTCTACACCACTTAGCTATATGCCCAAAATTATTGCACTTATGACACTTAATATTGTGGTTCCTTGAAGGTGTAAATATCTTATAGTTTCTCCTAGTGAAACCATATCCATTCTTGTCATGAAACCTGCAATTAACTGCCTTATGACCAAAATGATTACAAGAGTAGCAATACCCTTGAAAGAGATGTCCATTTCTGAAATTTGTATTGGTGAAACCATATCCCTATCTTTCATATGTCCTACACTGCGAAGCCTTGTGGCCAAACCTATGGCATGAGAAGCAATGACCATTGAAGAAACCTTGCCTAGACCCCATTGGTTGTTGGCAATTTTGGGTACCTTGGGTATATTGCCTTTGCTCAAGTGTATAAGTTGTCATTGATGTCAAGAAGCTTTTGAAGGAATTTGATTTGATGTAAAATAATTTGTTTTGATGAAGGTTCGGCATGACAGGTTCGAAAGAAAGTAAGTTGGAAAAATGTCGCGATATCGCGACATGTCGCATTTTCGCGACTTACGCAGGCGAGAGAAAGCTTTTTAGAAAAGTGTCGCGATATCGCGACATGTCGCAGTTTCACGACTCAAAGAGGAGAGAGAATGTTCAGAGTCAGAAATGTCACGATTTCGCGACATATTGCAAGGAAGGTTGTACGGACGAAAAAGTGTCACGATTTCGCGACATGTTGCAGGAGAGAGAGTCCGAAAGGAAAAGTGTCACGATTTCGCGACATAATGCAGAAGAGAGAGTCCGTAGTGAGAATTGTCATGATTTCGCGACAAGTTCGAAGAGAGAGAAAGTAACTCGAAAAGTGTCATGATTTTGCGACATGCTGCAGAGTTCAAAATGAGAACTATCATGATTTTGTGACATGCTACAGAGTTTGAAGTGAGAAGCATCGCATTTTCACGACATGCTATAGAATTCGAAGTGAGAACCGTCACAATTTTGCGACATGCTACAGATGAAATTGTTCTAGTAATAACTGTCACGATTTCATGACATGCAACAAAGGAAAGGTTTCGAAATAAGAAATGTCACGATTTCGTGACATGTTGAAGAGAAAACGTACGAAAGCTAGAAGTGTCACGATTTCGTGACAAATTTAAGGAGGAAGAGCTCAAAGGCGAAAGCGTCGCGATTTCGTGACATGTTCCATTTTCATGGGAGTAAGGTAGAGAAAAACACAAGGCAACGAAAGTGTCACGATTTCGTGACATGTTCCGTTTTTGCTAGTGCAAGCAGACAAGAGTGCAAGGAAGAGAAAGTGTCACGATTTCACGACAGTTTGAGATGGTAGTTTTTGACTGGAGAAAGTGTCACGATTTCGTGACAAGAACGTGGTTGAAGTCGACAAAGGCTAAAGTGTCACGATATCATGACAAAAGGCAAAAGAAAGTGTACGGTTGCAAAGGTGTCATGATATCGTGACATGTTGTAGTTTCGCAATAGAAGCTACAGAAGAGTTGCAGAGGAAGTGAGGCCGACAAAGTTAAATTTGGGCCGACGATGATTAGGGTTTGCAGCTGACATAGTTTAGGGTTGTGCAGTCGACTAAGATCAAGGTTTTGATCTTGAAAGTGTTAGTATAAAAGGAGGGCTGTTTGGAGAGTTAATGCAAGAAATTCGAATGTGCGTCGAAGTGTGTGAGATGCAGCCGAAAGAGCGCAAGAGCGCAGAAGTGGTGAGATGATGTCGAAGCGTGCAGAGTGAGCGCAACAGGCAAAGACGAACGAGGACATTTGTGCTAGATCGAAGGACTGTGTTTAGTGCAAATTCGAGGACCAGCTTTGGAGGTGATAGAGTTGAGGACAGAGGTCTCCAGCCAGAGCAGGGAGGACAGGTGTCTTCTGTGGATAGAGTTCCATTTGCTAAGGGCAGCGGAGGTAGAGGTCTTCTAGAGGATCACCAGCGAGAGCAGAGCTAGGGGATTGGTGTCTCCTATGGGTTGGTGCCCACGAACTCGAGATTAGGGGATTGGTGTCTCCTTTGGGTTGGTGCCCATAAACATTGTAATCGGGAAAGGTATTCCCAGAATTTGGATTGATAAAATTTAGTGAAATATTTTATCCGTGGATGTAGCCCAACCATTTTGGGTGAACCACGTTAAAATGGGTCTTCAATGTGTGATGCTTTCTATCTTGATTAATGTTGTGTTGATGCCTCTGCTATCTAAAGTTAAAATTATTAATTGCTTAAGTCTTATACTGTTCACCCCCCCTCTCAGTATAAGCTTGTGTTCTTCAATTGGTATCAAAGCGGGTCTCTCTAGAAAGAGCCTAACAGCTTGGAGAAGGATCTATCAGAGGAACATACAGATTCAGAAAGAAATGAAGAGGTTGAGTTCGATCTCAAAGGTGAATTCTTCTTGGCTCTAAGAAAGCTTGAGAAATTCAGGGAAGAGAATTCTGTTCTCAAGTATCAATGTCAGGAAGAAGAGATAGCAAGATCAGAATTGTCTCAAAGTGTTATAGACTTCAAAATTCTAGCTGAAGAAGGGAAAAATATTGAACAGGTTCTGACAGAGGCTCTACAAGGAAAGGAAGTTGATTGCGAGAAACTAGAAGAAGAGGTTATGTCTCTTAGAATGAAGTTGGAACAGTTGACTCTCAGATAGAATACTCCGTGTGCAAAGCAAAAGAAGGATGGTATCACCATTTATGAAACAGGGTCTTCAAGCAAGATCAATCTTCAGCCTGAAGAGCGGTGGATTCCAGTTGGTCACAAGAAGAACAACCGTCCAAGGCATCAAAATAGGTTACATAATACTTTCCATGGCTATTGTTTTTCCTACAAGAAATTTGGTCATGAAGCTATGCATTGCAATAAGTCTTTGAATAGCCATAGTAAGGAAAATGTTAACTCTTTTGCACCTCTTATGAATAAAAATGTCATGTGTTACAAGTGCAAGAATTTTGGGCATATAGCAAGGATGTGCTGTTTGGATAAATCTAGCCTTGAGTTCACTAAAAGGAGAAATGAGATCAAATCTAAGTCAATGATAGTTCAAACTGCTTTTCATGCTCAAGACAAAATAGAAAAATGGTATCTTGATAGTGGTTGTTCAAAACATATGACTGGTGAAAAGGAAAAGTTTTTGGTCTTAAAACAAACAAACCGAGGAACAGTCAGTTTTTGGTAAAGGGACTCTTAGTTTGGATGGGAAATCCAAAATAGAAAATGTGCTTTATGTAGAAGGCCTAAGACATAATCTTCTAAGTGTGAGTCAACTTTGTGATCAAGGGCACATAGTATCTTTCTTTTCGGATAGATGTGAGATAAGTAAAGAAAAAAATGGAAAACTCATTGCGAGTGCTACAAGGACTCCAAACAATCTTTACATGCTAAGTGAGATAAAAAGGGAAAAGTGTTTTCTAACTCAAGAAGATGAGAGTTGGCTATGGCATAAAATATTGGGGCATTTGAGCTTTGATAATCTTGTCAGTATTAGTAACAAGGAAGCAATTAGAGACTTGCCCAAAATAAAAAGGCCCCATAATATCATTTGCGGTCCCTGTCAACATGGAAAACAGACCAAAACCAGTTTCAAATCAAAAGGGTATACTTCTTCAAAACCATTGGATCTTATTCATACTGATTTATGTGGCCCCACCAGAACTCAGAGCATTCAGGGAGAAAGCTACTTCATGTTGTTTATAGATGATTATTCTAGAATGACTTGGGTTACTTTTCTCAAAGAAAAATCTGAAGCTTTTGAAAAATTTAAAGCTTTCAAAGAAATGATTGAAAATGAGACTGACAAGAGAATCAAATGCTTAAGATCAGACAGAGGAGGAGAGTTCACTTCAAATGAATTTGTGGAATACTATGAGCAACAAGGAATCAAAAGAGAATATTCAGCAACAAGAACTCCTCAACAAAATGGAGTAGTTGAAAGGAAAAACAAAACTATTGAAAATATGGCTAGAGCTATGTTAAATGAGTCAAAACTTTCAGATGGCTTTTGGAAAGAGGCAGTCAGTACAACAGTCTACATTATCACCAGGGCCCAACTTAGAGTCAATCATCATAAAACTCCTTATGAGTTATGGAAAGGAAGACCAACTACAGTAAAATACTTCAAAGTGTTTGGGAGTAAGTGCTTCATCAGAAGGGAAGATCAGAATTTGGGTAAGTTTGATCCTAGGTGTGATGAGGGAATCTTTCTTGGATATTCCAGCAGAAGCAAGGCCTACAGATGCTTCAACAAAAGAACGCATACAGTCATAGAGAGCATAAATGTAATAGTTGATGAAAAGACAGGGATAAGAGAACCAGTCAAGGAACTCAGTGATGAAATTTGTCAAGAAGAATTCAGAGAGGTTTCAGATGAAGAAGAGGAAAGACAACAACCGCTTCCCAAAACTCCTTCACGATATGTTCAGAAACATCATCCCAAATATTTGATCATTGGTGATCCAAACAACAGGAAAACAAGAAGAAGAGTCATTCCTTCACACGATTCTACAAATGTTTCATTATTATCTCAGATTGAGCCAAAATATTTCAGTGAAGCATGTGCAGATAAATTTTGGGTAAAAGCAATGGATGAAGAGCTAAATCAAATAGAGAAAAGTGAAACTTGGGATTTGGTTCCAAGACCTAAGGACAAGAATGTCATTGGCACAAAATGGATATTCAGAAATAAACTCAATGAGGATGGAAAGATTGTCAGAAACAAAGCTAGGTTAGTCTGCAAAGGTTATGCTCAAGTAGAAGGTGTTGATTTCGAAGAGACGTTCACTCCTGTTGCTCGTCTCGAAGCTATCAGAATGTTTTTGGCCCTTTCAAGCTTCAAATCATTCAAGGTATATCAAATGGATGTAAAGTCAGCTTTTCTAAATGGGGTGTTGGTAGAAGAAGTCTACATAGAACAGCCAGAAGGAGTGTCTCTATCAGAACAGTCAGACTATGTGTGTAAACTAAAAAAGGCCTTGTATGGGTTAAAGCAAGCACCGAGGGCTTGGTACTCAAGACTTGATAGTTATCTTCATGAGCAAGGCTTCAGGAAAGGTGTGGCAGATAGCAATTTGTATATTAAGAATGAAGGTGATGATATGTTGATTATGGTTGTCTATGTTGATGATATTATTTTTGGGGGAAATAATACTCAGATGTGCAAAGTTTTTGCTAACACCATGCGAAGGAATTTGAGATGTCCATGATTGGAGAGCTGTCATTCTTTTTAGGTCTTCAGATTGCTCAATCAAAAGATGGTGTATTTCTCTCTCAAGGAAAGTATATCAAAGAAATGTTGAAGAAATTTGGGATGATGGACAACAAACCAGTATGTACTCCAATGATTACAGGGTGCAATATGAGTAAAGACGATGAATCTCCAATGACAGATCAGAGGTTGTACAGATCAATGATTGGCAGTTTATTATATGTTATAGCTACCAGACCAGATATCATGCAGGCAGTTGGGTTAGTAGCAAGATTTCAAGCAGCTCCAAAATATTCTCATGTTACAATAGTTAAGAGGATATTCAGATATCTGAAGGGCACTATGGACTTTGGGCTTTGGTATCCCAAAGGTGATGATTTCACCCTCATGGCCTATACAAATGCAGATTGGGCAGGTAGTACTGATGACAGGAAGAGCACTAGTGGTGGAGCATTCTTTCTGGGAAAGAGTTTGGTTTCTTGGCTAAGTAAGAAACAACCTTTAGTTTCCTTATCTACAATAGAGGCTGAATACATAGCAGCAGTGGCTAGGTGTACACAGGTTTTATGGATGAAAACCACCTTGGAGGATTTCAAAGTCAAGCATGAACAACCCATCTCCATATTTTGCGATAATACGAGTGCCATAAGTATTTCCAAAAATCCGGTAATGCACTCAAGGACAAAGCATATTTCCATCAAGTATCACTTTCTAAGGGAGAAAGTGCAAGACAAGCAAGTCAAGCTAGAGTATGTGCCTACTAAAGAGCAGATTGCAGATATCTTCACCAAACCTCTTCCAAGAGATACGTTTGAGTATCTAAGGGAGAAATTGGGAGTTGTACTCCCACCCCAAAATTAATCACCTCATCAGGAGGTGGGGGAGGGACCAAGCTAAGAGGCTCATTCTTAGTCCCGAGCCCCAAAGGTGACCCTTTGCCATTGATGACAAAGGGGGAGAGATATGAGTAAGGGGGAGAGCTTCAAGTGAAGAGGAAAGCTTCAAGTCAGGGGAGCAAAACTTCAAAGCACAGTTGGTTTCAGTTTTGGCTCGTGAGACGTGTTTTCAGTAAAGGTTTGCCATCAATGACAAAGGGGGAGATTGTTGGCAATTTTGGGTACCTTGGGTATATTGCTTTTGCTCAAGTGTATAAGTTGTCATTGATGTCAAGAAGCTTTTGAAGGAATTTGATTTGATGTAAAATAATTTGTTTTGATGAAGGTTCGGCATGACAAGTTCGAAAGAAAGTAAGTTTGAAAAATGTCGCGATATCGCGACATGTCGCATTTTCGCGACTTAAGCAGGAGAGAGAAAGCTTTCTAGAAAAGTGTCGCGATATCGCGACATGTCGCATTTTCGTGACTTACACAGGTGAGAGAAAGCTTTTTAGAAAAGTGTCGCGATATCGCGACATGTCGTAGTTTCACGACTCAAAGAGGAGAGAGAATGTTCGAGTCAGAAATGTCGTGATTTCGTGACATATTGCAAGGAAGGTTGTACGAACAAAAAAGTGTCACGATTTCACGACATGTTGCAGGAGAGAGAGTCCGAAAGGAAAAGTGTCATGATTTCGTGACATAATGCAGAAGAGAGAGTCCGTAGTGAGAATTGTCACGATTTCACGACAAGTTCAAAGAGAGAGAAAGTAACTCGAAAAGTGTCACGATTTCGCAACATGCTATAGAGTTCAAAATGAGAACTGTCACAATTTTGCGACATGCTACAGAGTTCGAAGTGAGAAGCATCACATTTTTGTGACATGCTAGAGTTCAAAGTGAGAAGCATCGCGATTTCGTGACATGTTGCAGATGAAATTGTTCCAATAAGAACTGTCACGATTTCGCGACATGCAGCAAAGGAAAGGTTTCAAAATAAGAAATGTCACGATTTCGTGACATGTTGAAGAGAAAACGTACGAAAGCTAGAAGTGTCATGATTTCGTGACAAATTTAAGGAGGAAGAGCTCAAAGGCAAAAGCGTCGTGATTTCATGACATGTTCCATTTTTGTGGGCGTAAGGCAGAGAAAAACACAAGGCAGCGAAAGTGTCACGATTTCGCGACATGTTCCATTTTCGCTAGTGCAAGCAGACAAGAGTGCAAGGAAGAGAAAGTGTCACGATTTCGCGATAGATTGAGATGGCAGCATTCGACTAGAGAAAGTGTCACGATATCGCGACAAGAACGTGGTTGAAGTCGACAAAGGCTGAAGTGTCGCGATATCATGACAAAAGGCAAAAGAAAGTGTACGGTTGCAAAGGTGTCGTGATATCGTGACATGTTGTAGTTTCACGACAGAAGCTACAGAAGAGTTATAGAGGCAGTGAGGCCGACAAAGTTAAATTTGGGCCGACGAAGATTAGGGTTTGCATCCGACGTAGTTTAGGGTTGTGCAACCGACTAAGATCAAGGTTTTGATCTTGAAAGTGTTAGTATAAAAGGAGGGTTGTTTGGAGAGTTGTAAATCAATGAGATCGAATGTGCGTCGAAGTGTGCGAGATGCAGCCAAAAGAGCGCAAGAGCACAGAAGTGGTGAGATGATGTCAAAGCATGCAGAGTGAGTGCAACAAGCAAAGATGAACGAGGACATTTGTGCTAGACCGAAGGACTGTGTTTAGTGCAAATTCGAGGACCAGCTTTGGAGGTGATAGAGTTGAGGACAAAGGTCTCCAGCTAGAGCAGGGAGGACAGGTGTCTTCTGTGGATAGAGTTCCATTTGCTAAGGGCAGTGGAGGTAGAGGTCTTCTAGAGGATCACCAGCCAGAGCAAAGCTAGGGGATCGGTGTCTCCTGTGGGTTGGTGCCCACGAACTCGAGATTAGGGGATTGGTGTCTCCTTTGGGTTGGTGCCCATAAACATTGTAATCGGGAAAGGTATTCCCAGAATTTGGATTGATAAAATTTAGTGAAAGATTTTATCCATGGATGTAGCCCAACCATTTTGGGTGAACCACGTTAAAATGGGTCTTCAATGTGTGATGCTTTCTATCTTGATTAATGTTGTGTTGATGCCTCTGCTATCTAAAGTTAAAATTATTAATTGGTTAAGTCTTATACTGTTCACCCCCCCTCTCAGTATAAGCTTGTGTTCTTCATTGGTCTCTTAGTTTCTTCTTCCCCGTGTTGTTTCTTGTTCTATCTATTTCTTGTTTGTGCATTGTTCGTTTCCTTGTTGAAATTTTGATTGTCGAACTTATCCTCAGAAGTATCACTTTATATTTCACTCTCTTCTCTTAAGTTTCTTCTTCTTTGTAGCTTGATATTGACTCCTCTTCTTATCCTCTATATTATTATTCAAAACCAAGTCCTAGATTATTTGATGAAGATATTTGTACCCTGATAATCTTATCCAATTTCTTTGAGCTTCTTACAAACATGTGTAACTTGTCTTTAGACTCTTTTACTTCCTTACTTAGTGACGCTACCTCATGCTCTAATCTCTCACATTCTAGAACCTTTGCCTCTAACTTCTCTTTAAATCTTCTTGTATTAGCTATTGAGTTGGTTAGATCTTCTATAAGCTTTCCTTTCTCTTCATCACATTCTTGAAATTGAAGCTTGAGTTTTGAGTTTTGCTTTCTTACCTTTATTAATGCATCAAGGGAATAAATAAGCTCACCCTTAAGATCAAATTATCCTACCTCTTCATTTTCTAATTTGTCATTTATTATTTTATCTTCAAGATCATATTATTTCTTTTTTGATTCCTTTTCACTAGAAGCACTTTATTCTTCTTCTATTGCCATAAGAAGACTTTCTTCTTCTGGACCTTCACTAGCATATTCATATTCATCTTCATTAAAACTAAATCCATTCCTTGTACAATTATCTTCAATATGACCAAAGTTACCTCACCTTAAACACTTGAGAATTATTGGTTCCCTTTTTATAACATCATATTTTTCTTCTTCCAAAAATATAATTTCTTCTTCTTCATTATCGAAGGACCTTCCATCACTATCACTACAACTCTTACCTACCTTATCTACATAAAATATCTTCTTATGCCTTTGGAAAAATGTCTTTCCTTGCTTGCTTTGTCCATCCCTGCTTCCCTGTTCTTATAATACTATTTCTCATCACCATTGCTATTTACATCTTTTGGATAATTAGTTGCATAGTGACCATATTTTCCACATTTAAAACACTTAACTATTTTCGTGCCTTTATACTTTCTTGTGTCCTTGTTCCTTCTGCCATAGTTTGCTTCTTCATCACTATATAACTCATTACTTGAATCTGACTTCTTTCTCTTTATCTTATTTATAACCTTGAAGGGTACTTCTTTTTTAGGAATAGATCCCTCTTTTATTCTCATCTCAAAAGTTTCTATATCTCTTGTTTCTTCTATGGCTGAAATATTTTCACTATACCTCTTAGGAAGTGATTTTAAAACCTTTTGACATACATCTGATTCTTCCACTTTAAACCCAAGTCCTTGCATGGAGTTAACGACCTCATCCAAATAAATTAGGTATGTAGCAATGTTTTCCTCATCCTTCATCTTTAGATCTTCAATTTTTTTTCTTGTGATTTTGCAATTTTTCCATCTTGACCTTTTTGTCTCCCTCATAAATATTTTTCAACTTATCCCAAATCTCTTTTGCTGATGTGCAATGCATAAATTTTACAAACTGTGATTTATGCAAACCTTTTAATATTCCATTCATTGCCTTTGAATTATTCAGTTGTAGGAGCTTACTATATTTATCTATAGGTGGAGTAGCTGGCGATATGTACCCATCCTCAAATGCTTTCCATATATCATTTCCTAGTGCCATTAGGTAAACCTTCATTCTTACACTCCAGAATGCATAATTATTCCCATAAAATAATGGTGCCTTATTTCCTAAAGATCCACTCTAAAAATCAATCAATCAACTCTGCTCAAAGCCTTAATACAAAGCTTGAACAAATCAATCAATCAAATCTGCTCAAAAGTCTTCTCAAAGAATTGCCTCAAATCTGTCCATAAGTCCACTCAAGAACTTGTCTCAAATCTATCCAACAAGTCCTTCCTTGAACTTGTCCAATATGCTCAACAAGTCTTCACCAAGACTTACCTCAAATTTGCTTGTAAGATTCCACAAAATCTCACACAAATATGTCCTTAAGTCCACTTTAGGACTTACTCAAATCTGCTCACAAGATTTCACAAAAGCTTGCTCAACTTTTTCCTTAAGTCCCCTCTAATACTTACTCAAATTTTTCCACTAGCTTTCACAAAAGCTTATTCAAAATAATTGTAAAACTTGCATACACAACTCAACTTAATATCTTTCAAAAAACCTCTTCAATCACACAAACAAGTTTCACTCAGAATATTGTTTAACCATAGAAACATATAGAGAATGGTAAGAGACTCAATATGTTTCACACTCACACTCAATCACTTTCAAATTCTATTTCAAATTCTCTTTCAAATCAATTCAAAAATAGAGAATAATTTGTTTCACAAAAATTGAACCATCACTCCAATACTTTCAATTTCTAATGCTCAATCAACTTCACTCAATGCATCCAATTAATGAAACACAACTTATGTACAAACCCTAACAAAGTGTTTCAATTTACTTCCAACAACTCACACTATGGAACTCAAACCTTGACTCAAGATGATTCTAGTTTTCACATAACAATGATACTCATGTTATTTCACAAATTCTAGTTCACATAACAATGATACTCATGATATTTCACAAGCCCTAATCATGCACATGAAGGCTCACTCAAATATTTCCAACAATGCTTATCAAACAATCTCACATAACAATGATACTCATGTTATTTTACAAGCCCTAACCATACACATGAATGCTCACTCAATTATTTTCAACAACGCTTATCAAACATTCCTTTTCACTCCAACTTTGCATTTCACAACTTCAACCAAATAATATTTCACTCACAAGGAAGATGTGCCCATACCTTTTGTTTGATGGAGATATATATTCAAAAACCTATCTCAATCACAATCAAATTCTCTTTGCTATTCTTAAGGTTAGATAGCAATAATTTATTTCAAAATCTCCACTCAAATATTTAATTTAATAATTATCTCACCATACAAAAATATTAGCTCTCAAGTACACCTTATAATCTCCAAACTTCACACAAATAATATTCAAATCATGACCAATCAAAACTTCTTTAAAACACTTTATAAATCCAATTTTCACACTTATAAAATTAATTCCTTTGGTTAATCCTTTTAACTCCAATCTTCAAACAATAAAATTCAACACAATTAATTTCCTTTCAAACACCTTATATCTCCAATCTCTATTTTAATGCTAAGTAAAAAATTAAAATATTTAAACTCCCTTATGACTCCCTATCTCTAACCTTAGCAAGAAATAATCAAAGCACCAACAATAATTCATGTTGTTAGCGTACTGTTATGTTATTTAGCTATATTTCATATTTAGCGTTATCTCTGTTACACTGTTACAACGTAACAGTTCAGTTACGCCGGATGGGCTATTCCCGGCTACTGGTGTACTATTTAATCCCTGATTGATAATGCAAATGTTAGTTCGAAGTTTCACATGGCATCAGAGCTGTTCGCAAATTTTTTTCCTGGGCGTGATTTGAAGCGAAGCGCGTCAGTCGCCGGGTAGTGAAGTGGGAAGAACCCCGGTTGAAAGCGCACTGCGTTCGTTGCTCCGAGAAGAACGCGCATGGCGGAGAGCGAGAGGGACAGCCGTCCGAGGATGCCAAGCAGACGTCCCGAGGTCTGCGACGTCACGCAGACGCTCGACGCGCTGCGTTGGAGGAGGCATCCCGCCCCCCGCCCGAGGACGCAGGGTCCCCCGTGCGCATCCCCGCACGCAGGCAGGGCCAGGATGTGACACGCGTCATCGCATCTTCGCATCTTCGCACACAGGCAGGGCCAGCACACGACACGTGCCGCATCCCTGTCGTGCGTGGCAACGCAGGCAGGGCCCCTGTCGCGCGCGGCCCCGCACGCAGGCAGGGCCACAGCGTGACACGCGCGCAAGGGAGAAGGCCCCCCCTCACCACCCCCACGTGGGAAATTGGAGGGGGTATAAACCCCCCCTCCCCCCCCCCACGTCGCGATGCACAGTGTGAAATGCACGCGTCGGACGGCTCCCCCACAACACGAAACGCGTGCGTCGGCCCCCCCCCCGAATTTAAAAAAAAAAAAAAAAAAGGTTGGAGGACGGAGTTGCAGGAGGAAGTGGCCGGGTTGGAGGACGGAGTTGCAGGCGGAAGCGGCCGGGACGGAATTTTTTTTTAATAAAAAAAAAAAACACAGTGCGATCGAGCGGCGCCCGCGAGTTGCAGAGGAGGAGCATCCTGAGGTTGAAAGAGGAGCAGCTCCAGTGATCCCTTCGGATCAGCCCGCTGGCTCACGTGGTCGTGAGCCGTGCGGTAAGGCTCAGGGAGCCTGCAGGTCGGGGGTTCAAATCCCGCCGACTCCCCCAAGGTATAATTTTTTTTAAAGTTATTTTTTTAATTATTAATTTTTAATTAAAATTTTTAATTTTAATTTTTTTAATAGTTTTTTAACTTTATAAATTAAAATTTTAATTTTAATTTATTTTTTATAAGTTTTAAAACTATATAAATTAAAATTATTTATTTTAATTTTAAATTTATAATAATTATTAAAAATGCTTTGTTAAAGAAAGCCTTTTAAGGGGGGATATTTTTTTCAAAAAATCAAAGGGGGATAGTGAGTAATTTTTCGAAAAATAGCAATTTGGCAAATTGTAAAAGGTGCATTTTCGGCTGTGACCGACACCTTGTGGGTTATTCTTGTGGGCAATTTTTTTTGTTGTATGTTGCATATTTCATTTTTGCACTATAACATTAAAAACTTAAAATCAAAACACTCCCTAAGTCCCCGGAATATTTAAAACCCATCTGTGCAATTTATTGCACTGCAGCGTTCGGTATTTGTGATACCTCTGGCCAGCACTTACAGGTAAAGCTGTCGTGATTTGGCTACTGTATCCGCCGCCTAATATAGCTGCTATAACGACGTCTGAGCTTGTTCTCTATAAATCATCTGGGAGGAATAAGCACGCCATTTTTGCATTTTTTTACTCCATCCACTACCCTTTATCGCACTTGTGTTTAGGCGTAAATCCTGACGAAGTATTCTTCATAGTGTTTAGGGGAAGTTACGTCCCATGCATGAGAAGAATCTTCTATGGTAGGTGCCATCAACAAGGCGATTCCCTTTCAGCACCGCTTATGTTCCACGTATCGTATGATCTCTAAAATTCACCTATAGTCTCCCTCACGTAAGGGCGGGTGATTTTTGTTGATCTTTCTAAATACCTATAGTTTCCCTCACGTAAGGGCGGGTATTTTGTACGGTATATTGGCCTAGCAAAAGGTATATCGAAAGGGGGACCAATTGGTGATATAAGGAACCTTCACTATGGCCGCTGTTGCAAAATTGATGACTGATCCGCATCGCTTATTGAAAGGTCCAAATTATACACCATGGAAACATAAGATGAAGGCTATTATCCAAATGGAAGATTTGTGGGATATTGTTACTCGAGTAGCAACCAGGCCTTCACCAACAGCAGGATCCACAGGTCCTTCAGCAGATCAGATAGCTTTTGACAAGAAAGACAGTCGAGCAAAGGTGCTCATTTTGTTTGCTGTTTCGGATGAAGTGCAACCTCATATAGCTGACAAAGCAAGTGGTAAAGAGGCATGGGATGCCCTTCAAACCATCTATGAGGGAAAGAATGATTCCACCATTCTTCATCTTCAACAACAACTTCATAACCTGAGTTTGAGGCAGGGTGAAACAGTTGAACTCTTTCTGTGCAGAGTGTCTGAGTTGAAAGAGAAATTGAGTTCTCTCGGAGATACCGTGGACGAAAAGCTTCTCATTTCACTTGTGATGAGAGCTTTACCTTCTTCATTTGATATGTTGATAACCTCCATCCAGGTGTCTCAACGACAAATTACCTACATCGAGTTGGTCAATCTGCTTCAACAACAGGAGGCACGCCAACTTCACAAGGATGATTCTTCCAATACAGCCCTATACACCAACAAGCAGGGTTCTAGGAAGAAAGGTAATGGGCAAAAAGGAGGCAACTTTCAGAAAGGAGGAAATTCTCAACAAGATACGAAAGGAAAAGGCAAACAACCTCAATAGAAGAAGAGGTGGTGCAAGATCTGTGAGAAAGACAACCATGACACCAACAGGTGTTGGCATAAGAACAAGCAAAAAGGCCAAAACAAACCACAAAATAAAAACAAGCAACCCCAGGTGAATGTTGTTGTTGAAGAATCTGACTCAGATTCTGAATGGGCACACAAGGTGCTCATGACTACCACAGATTCCACACAGAGGGATCCCGTTTGGTATGTCGATTCTGGAGCTAGCAAACATATGACTGGCGACAGATCATGGTTTGAATCATTTGTGGCCAAGGAGGGCAAACCTGTCACCATTGCTGATGATAAAACCTACAGGGTTTAGGGAGAGGGTACAGTTTCAGTCACTCTTCCTGATGGCAAGTGTCAGATTGACAAAGTCCTCTATGTTTCGGGATTGGCTAACAATTTGTTGTCAATGACACAAATCCTGGACAGAAATATGGTTGTCAACTTTCGTGTTGAGAATGGAAAGAAGTGTTGTACCATTACCAGGAAGGGTAAGCAGATTGCAACAGCTTCATATAAGCATGGCTTATTTGCACTAGATGCTATCTCTACTCCACATGTTGCCATGACTGTCTCTACCAAGGAGGCAACTTCCCTATGGCACAAGAGATATGGGCATCTTAGTTCTGGCTACTTACTTGAGCTCAGCAAGTATGAGATGGTAAAGGGTCTTCCTTCCCTTTCTGCCACATTGCCAGTGTGCTTTGACTGCTTGGCAGGAAAGCAGCATAGAGTACCATTTGAGAAGAGCTCTACAAGAGCACGAAAACCTCTGGAGTTAATTCACACCGATCTATGCGGTCCTTTCACACCCAATAGTTGTGGAGGGAAGAGGTACTTTCAGTTATTCGTAGATGACTACTCACGAAAGATGTGGGTTTTCTTTCTCCAACTGAAATCTGAAGCTTTCGCATTCTTCCAGCAGTTCAAGAAATCCGTTGAGAAGGAGTCAGGAGCTTCTATTAAAACCCTCCGCTCAGATCGAGGGGGAGAGTTTACCTCTAATGAATTTTTTGCATTCCTAGATAAGCATGGGATCAAGAGACAGTTAACAACCGCCTATACTCCTCAAAAAAATGGAGTTGCTGAGAGAAGGAACCGTTCTATCATGGAAATGGTTCGTTGTATGCTCACAGGAGCTACTCTTGGGCAACAATATTGGGCAGAAGCTGTCACCACCGCAGAGTGTATCTGTTGAATAGGGCACCCACAAAGGCCCTAAAAGGAATGACTCCATAGGAAGCATGGAGTGGTCGAAAACCCTCCATATCTCATCTACGTATTTTTGGGTGTCAAGCTTTCATGCACATACCGAAAGAGAAAAGGAAGAAGCTAGATGAGAAAACACTGAGATGTATTTTTCTTGGTTATTCTGAGCACTCTAAAGGATATCGGTTGATAGATCCTTTGACCAAGAAAATTCATATCAGCAGAGATGTTGTCTTTGATGAAGCTTTCACATCACAAAGCACATCTAAAGTACACCAAGATATTGTGGAACCTAAGGAAGAGAAGATTCCTTCGTCAACACAGACAGGAGGTCCTTCTACATCTTCTTCAACTCCACCGAAGAAGAATCCTAAATGGTGTACAAATACAATCAGAGATGCAAATTTATCCACTCCTCCCAATTTGAATTTGGATAGACCTCGTACACGCAGTATGGCTCAAAAGGAAAGAGAAGCCAGAGAAACTGGTGAGGTTGATGATCTTTGTCAATATTTTGAGGAACTTTCTGTGACTCCAAGTACAGAAGTTGAGGATATGGATATTGATGATGACAGGGCATTCATGTCTACCATAGATAGTCTTGAACCTGCATCAGTGCAAGATGCTCTCAGTGAGCCTCAGTGGAAGGCCGCTATGGATACAGAGTATGAGTCTCTGATGAAGAATAAAACTTGGAAGCTTGTTGATCTGCCACATGGAAAGAAACCTATTGGCTGCAAATGGGTATACAAAGTCAAGTACAAGGTAGATGGAACAATTGATAAGCATAAGGCCCGGCTTGTTGCAAAGGGCTATGCTCAAAAAGAAGGCATTGACTACGAGGAAACTTTTGCACCTACTGCTCGGATGACCACAATTCGGGTTATGTGTGCTATGGCAGCACAATATGGGTGGAAAGTTCACCAGATGGATGTCAAAAGTGCCTTTCTAAATGGTGATCTCCAAGAAGAAGTCTATATGACTCACCCTGAAGGATTTGAAGTGGAAGGCCAATAGCAGAAAGTTTGCAAATTGGTCAAATCCTTATATGGTCTGAAACAAGCTCCTCGAGCTTGGTATATAAAAATGGACAATCACCTTATGCAACATGGATTTAAGAGATGTCCGTCAGATGCAAACCTCTATTTCAAGAAACAGGGTTCTGAGATAGTGTTGCTTGTACTCTATGTGGATGATCTCGCTCATTACAGGGAGTTCGTAAACTATGATCTCTACTCGTCAAAAGAAACTTGTGCAAATATTTTGAGATGACAGATCTCGGACTTCTCCATTACCGTCTTGGTCTGGAATTCAGCCGTAAGGAGCACTCCATCAAAGTGTCTCAGAAAAAATATGCCAAGACATTGCTGGATAAATATCGCATGACTGACTGCAAGCCAATGGCAACTCCAATGGAGAATGGACTTCAGTTATCACGATATGATGACTCACCTCAGGTAGATGGTACTCTCTATCGACAGTTGATTGGGAGTCTCATATATCTGACCAATACTAGGCCAGATCTCGTATTTGTTGTCAACTATCTTTCGAGGTTCATGCAGGAGCCTAAGACCACTCATTGGAAAGCAGCAAAACGTGTTCTTCACTATGTCCGTGGTACTATGGAATATGGCCTAGAATACAAGAGGAACAACAAATTCTTCTTGCAAGGATACACGGACTCCGACTATGCCGGATCATTTGATGATCGCAAGTCAACTTCTGGATACATTTTTCATCTGGGATCCGGTCCTGTCTCTTGGCACAACAAGAAGCAACAGGTGGTTGCTATTTCATCAACAGAGGCAGAATATCGCGCCGCACGTGAAGCTGTGTGCGAAGTGATATGGTTACGTCGCATTCTGACAAGTATGGGCCATCCATCAAAATCTCCAATACACTTGTTTTGCGACAATCAGGGTGTTCTGAACCTCGTCAAGAATCCAGTCCATCATGAAAGAACAAAGCACATTGACACACAATGTCATTTCATTCGAGATGAAGTTCCAAAGCACCGAATTCAGCTTCAACACATTCCCACCGATGCTCAAGTTGCGTACATTTTCACTAAGGCACTTGGACGTGTCAAATTTGAATTGTTTCGTAGCTCACTTTGTATTGCAAAATGATGTAAGGGGATGTTAGTATAGCTATTAGTTATTACATTACCCAAATAATGTAATAAAGGGGGATGTTAGCGTACTGTTATGTTATTTAGCTATATTTCATATTTAGCGTTATCTCTGTTACACTGTTACAACGTAACAGTTCAGTTACGCCGGATGGGCTATTCTCGGCTACTGGTGTACTATTTAATCCCTGATTGATAATGCAAATGTTAGTTCGAAGTTTCACACATGTGACCCCTATCACAAATCACACCTTGGAAAAATAAAATAACCTCTTACCTTAGATGGTGGCACATGATAAAATAATGCCCTCATGATTGCGCTCAACTCGAACCCACGACCAACCATCGTTGCGATGCCTAAGCCTTACGACTTGACTACCATTGGGCCACATGCCCATGACAAAACCAAAGGCGCATGATGCACCTTTTACCTTGTTCTCCGATGCCTTATAAAAATGAATGAAAAGCCTTTGCCACACACAAAATGAAGGGGACACGAATTGAATTCTTGACCTATCTTCCACAAACACCTTAACCAGCCACCGATCACCACTTGTGCTACCAAGCGCTTGGTGATATTTTTAGTGCTCCACTTTGTCTTATACAAGGTACACCCTTTTATTTTTAGCACATGCAAATATTTCTCTCTTCTCTTCGGTGCACAATTTTATTTTTCTCTTTAGGGCTTTGAATATGCATGGCTGGTTTGAAATAAAAGTATTTCCTCCTATTATATCCTTTGCAAAGTATTCCAAAATGTTGGCGCTTTCCAAATCAAAATTTTAATTCAAATTTTGAACTTAGACTTATGGCGCATTTTATATTTATTAAAATTAAAATTTTAACCTATGGTTAAAGTATTTTAATTTAAATAAATAAAATAATAATCTTTTCATTTTGCCAAATGGGTCTTTTTGAGACTTTATATTTTAAAGACTCTTTGAACAACATTTTTCCTCCACTTCAACTTTTAGCCCGAATATTATAATATTAAATATTATAATATTATTATTCCTTTTAAACCTGCTTCTCCTTCCTTTTAATATTTTAGGCCGCTTTAGGCATATAATATTAAAATAAATATTATATCCTATTTCCTTTAACCTCTTCCTTGCCTTTTGGAAAAACCACCTGACAATGACGACTATATTTGAACATCAATTTCTTGACATCAATGACAAAAAAACTTTCTCATATTTCCAATAGGACCTAGATGTCAACCATTTAGCCAGAAATTTTTGGGACAAATAAATTTTAGGTGTCGGTTCGCCATGCTTTGATAAGAGTATCATGGTTATTTTGAAAAATTTGCAAGCAATCCCACCTAAATAGAGTACCCTTTTCGCCCTAAAATTTTAAAATTTCTAAATTATCCCGCCCAACTCGCCAAGTATACCTCTATATATAATTAACACCCCAGGGATACATTTTCATTTTTGGACCTTGTTCTACACCCGATGAATATACCGACCTAGTTCTGCACAAGACCAAAACCATTTTACAAGCATCACTTTAAAAATCTTAAGAATATATTTAAGAAGAGAACCTATTCTACAACCGTGGAACCATTTTATAAACCTATTTAAAGAACTATTCTACAATTGAAGAACCTCTTCTACAACCGATCGAAACCATTTCTATAGCAAACCTATTCTACAACCATTCAGAAACCATTTTGTAGTTGGAACCTATTTTACAATGATGAGAACCACTTTATAGCAAACTTGTTCTACAATCGACCAGAACCAATTTGTAGCTGAATCCTTTTCTACAATCAAACAAAACCATTTTGCAAGCAGGATATATTCTACAATTGGCAAAACCATTTACAACCGAAAATTTTTAATACAAATCGAAACCATTTTTGCAACTAAACTATTTCAATCGATCGAAACCATTTATGCAACCGATTTTTTTTTAAAATTGGATCTTGTTCCGCATCGGACCTCATTCTACACTAGGTTCTCTATCATTGCTCTGCTTGCCATGTTTTTCTCTATTTTTCCATGTTCTACATGTTATCCCCTATTTTCTCTCTTTTTGTTAAAACTCTTTGATTCTTTATGAATAGGTGAACCGAAGACATTGTGATTCTCTATTTCTAGTCCATTTTGTACCATAATATTATATTTTTTGACATGTATCTTTAATGATTTTTCAATCATGTTCTGCACCACACCAATATTTGAGCCCTCTTCTGCATCTGGATGGTCATTGCTTTGTTCCCATGTTTTCTCTATTTTACCCTATTCTGAATGTTTTAAAACTCTTTGATTCTTAGTTTCTATTCAGATATTTTTTCCTTGCTAATATTATACATGTGTAAATGCTTTGGTTCTCTAAAGATATATTGATGCTTTGTTTCTTCGAAGATATTTTGATTCTCTATTTCTAGCCCATTTTGTGCTATAATATTATATTTTTTGACATATGTATCTCCAATTATTTTTTGCATAAAGAATATTTTTCTTAAATTGATTTCAATTTGAATGTTAATTACCTTTGTGCTCTTGTCAGTTAAAGTGCTTTCACTAGAAAATGAACCAGTGGCATAAATTGATAAAATCACAATAAAGCATGGTAGGAAACAAGTATGTATAATCTACCACCCAACCATTTGTTTATTCTATTTACAATATTATCTTAAGGCCTACCGAAAGTACACCCTCTTCAACATTTTATTACTCTACTAAATTGAAAAACATTTTTCTTACAAGTAAAATGTCACCTAGTGATGGAAAGAAGGGGGCCAAATCTTCTACTGAAAAGAGTATCCTCAAATATTTTAGCCAAACTTCGAAATGCAATGAGCCAATGACATCCATGCAAATTCAAGGTACAAATGATTTTTGACTTCCCAGTATGTGCTTGATTGATGATATGAATATTTTTTTGTATATTTTTTTATCCAAGAATGATAAAAAATATTATGGTATGCTACTATGCAGAATACCCTATCGATCCTGATATGCCTCCACTTGAAGATATTCCCCAACAAGAGATGCCTTCTAATGAAAATCCCCTTGACAATGACATCCAACAAACACTTGAAGACAACCCTCAAAATGACATTACAATTGAAAATGAAAGTGATAAATCAAAATCATTACAAGCTTCATATGAATCTTCAAGCAAAAATTCTAAAAAAGAAAAGCATCTAACTGGATACTTGGAAGGGGATTTAAGAATGAATGGGCAGAAATATTTCCCTGGCTTGAGCCTATCCTGACTGAGGATAACCAAATCGATGAAAAAGAATGTAGATGCAAAATTTGCAGTTGGAGACTTGGTAAGGATCATAGGCTGCAAAATAAGATTGATACAATTGAAAAACATGCTAGCAAAGCTTATGTAAAAGTTATAAAAAGTAATGGTGAAGTTAGTAAAGAAGTTAAGTGGAAGGATGCATCAGAATGTATGCATTTAAGATATGCTATAGAATATGACAATCACTTAAAGCAACAACAATCTCTTGTTGAGAAAGGTGGAACAATTGCAGCCCAATTTCATAAAATTTAGAAGACCATCTTAGCTTCAAAAAGTATGCAGTTTGTCGTTGTTTATAATATTCTCAAGAAAGGTAGACCAATGTCTAATTTTATTGATTATAAGCAGCTATTACACCTATTTAATGTGCAAAACCTTCCTAGTTCCCATTGGTCAGATCGAAGTGGTTGGGAAATGGTAAAATGTCTATCTTTGGTTGAGAAAGAAGACCTAAGGGAGCAAGTAAAACTTGCCAGATTCATTTCACTTTCTATTGATGAGGTAACAATTGTGGACAACACATCTTGGATTTGCATGCATGTGTACACATTTCAAAATCATATTAGAAGGCCTATTTTGTTGGGAATACATAAGATGTTGGAAAGTTCAAATGCAGAAAATATTTATAATGTTGTTGTCAATAGTTTAAAGAATATTACGGGAATGAATGATATAGACATAGCAACAAAGTTAATTTGCGTTGGAGCTGATGGTGCTACTATTATGCAAGGTCACATGTCTGGTCTTTGTGTTCGACTCCAAACCACAGTTGCCCCATATATGATTCCCATTCATTGTATGGCTCATAGAGTGAATCTTGCATATAAAATCATGAGCACATTTTCAAATGTTGCTAGAGTGGAAGACCTTATTCATGAAATTCATTCTTATTTCTCATTAAGCCCAAAAAGGTTTGCAGAGTTTCAATAGTTTGCACTAGGAGTTATAGAAGGAAAAAAATTGTTAAAATATGTGGATACAAGATGGATTTCATTGTATCAACTTGCTCAGAGAGTTTTTGCAGAATATCAATCATTGATGGGGTTTATGCATGCAAATCATAGGATAGTTGATAAGGCAAAATATATGTTGTTCCGTTTGACTGACTTGGAAACACTTTTGACCTTATGTGGTATTCTTCCAATGTTACAAGAAATGAACAGATTAATTAAACTTGCACAAGAGAGATCCATCTATATCATTGATTTTATGAGGATGAGAAAACAAATATGCATGCTTATTGATACATTATATGTGTCTAAAGCAGATTTTATAGAACCTTTGTTTGATAGTTGGAATACATTGATAAACGTGAACAATCCAAAAAGCTTTTTGAAGTTTGACATCAATGATCATCTTTGTATTAATGTTCATGAAAAGATGGTACCTATTTATTATTTTGAAAGGCAATCAAGTATAGTTGTGGAAGATTTTGAAGAAGTTCTTGTAACACACAATAGATTTCATGTTATTGTATAGAAAACTAAGAGTAATTTGTCAAAAATAGCAAAATATTTGATAGGTGAGATAAGAGATCGGTTTCAGAGAGATGAGTTGCTCGAGGCCATGGGTGTGGTTAACCCCATGTTTTGGGGTCCTTGTACTGAATACAATTCTGCAAATGAGTTGTTTATTAAATATATGGGTAACCTCATTAACCATTTCAGTAAGAGTGTGGAAGTCAATGGTGTTTAAATTAGAGGTATACTCAACAATGATCTTTTGAAAGAACAATCATCACATTTTGGAAGAACAATGGTTGTGCAAACATCACTTATGATAGGTGTCCATGAGATTGGTTCCACTGCATGTTTGTGGTAAAAATTATATCCAAGTACAGTCTTACAAGATACAATAAGTGAATACTTTCGTTTATATGAATTATGTGAAACAATGATTTTGGGGTCAGTCGAAGATGAAAGAGTTTTCAGTGCACTTTCTTTTGTTAAATCTAAACTCTGCAATAGACTCGACAAAAATTTAGAAAATTGTTTAAGAATTTATGTGTCTTCATATCAGTTGGATAAATTTTCGTATGATAGAGCTTTGGCACACTGGAGTTCCCTGGAAGACAGAAGAGGAACATTGAATACGATCGATAACTATGATGATGATGCTTTCAGTGATCAGATGGTGGAGACATAGATTTTTGCTATGCTTCATAATGATTCTGGACAAGCTGATATGTTTCAGCTACCTTAATGATAATTATTCCATGATTTCATTGACATTGATAAACACAAATTGATTTGATAGCAGATTTCACAATATTGTTCCAGATTTATAAGATTTCATAGAATTGTTGTTTTATATCACATTATTGTTTTAAAAATTACATGTCTTATATCTTTTTACAGTTTTTAAAATTGTATGTTTATGTCTTAGTGTCTCAACTCTCTTCATTGATAAATATTTATGTTTCATGTTTTAAATATTATTATTGGTATATTAATGTTGATCTATAATGTTATCTATAATGCTTTTGTTGTTTGAGATGAACATAGTGAACAATATTAGCCAGAAATAAACTAAAATTGCAACACAAATTTATAAATGCAAACAAACTATGAATGATGGAAAACACAATATGAGAAAATGTCATTTTCATTAGTTCGAATAGAAATATATTACATCGTACAAAATTGTTGACTACAGTCAACTTGATAGCATATTACATTTTCAAACATTTGATTGGTGCTTTGATGCTTCACTATCGGTTGGAGTTGTCGTTTCTTTTCCTTTATCTACTTCTGTGACACTCTCTTCTGGCAGTGCTCCAACTCTAACTAGGTTTTCACGTACTTTCACAATACTCGCCACCAATGCTGCTTCTTCTTTGTTTGGATCTTCAAGTATTGTTGGAAGTGTTTCTTTTGTTTTCTCAAGCACCTTTTTTGGATCTTCTTTGAGCCTCTCCTTGATGTATTTTTTAAACGATTATTTTCTGATATTTTTGCTTGCATTTTCTTTTTCATTTCCATTGCATTATTCAAAAATGTCTTCGCCCTATTAATATTGACGTCCATGCTCTTAACCTGTGTTTTTAAGTGTTCAAAATTTGACTACAAAAACAAATTGAAAACATAATTCAAAAGGGTTATATTGAAATTATTACATATTTTCAAGAAATATAAAAATTTAACTACAATAGAAAATTGAAACATAAAAATTTTTCTTACCTCAACCATTTCCCTTGTAGCCTCAACAACTACAACTTTGTCCTTATCGGAAGCCCATTGGTTATAAAATGCTTGGGCTTCAACATTAATGTTCTCCAATCTACCAACAACAACATTTAAAACATCATCATCATAAATAAAATCAGACTTTACTGATCCTGATGTGGCCTATTTTAGCAGGCCATCAAGCTTTTCTGGTTCATATTGAACCAAAGAATAAAGAGAATCTCTTTTTACATAATTTTTATATCGGGTATTAATTTCCCTTATAAGGACCTTTTCTCGATATTCCCATTCCTTCATCTCCTACAAATATCTAAGCACAACCTGCTTAATAGTTGCTTCAGTATTTTTAGTTATTAAAATATTTTCATTAAAATTTACAATATCATCCTCAGTTTGAGGATCTTGAGGATGAGGGTTGTCTCCTTGAGCTGATGGTAATGATGTCTGCTCAGTTATAGGGGTAGGGGCTTCTCCTTGTTCTGCTTCATCTCTAAGCACATATGTTGCCTTGAAGCCTACAATGTTGCCCTACAAAATATAATCCTCATCAAGTGGAATATTATCCAATCCCTCTATAGAAACTTCTAGTGCCTATGAATTTGTTGTAAATGTAAATTATGACCATCCATACCCAGAACTTGGTGTTGGCATGTGTGATCTCTATGAGTGTGAAAACCCATACCCAAAACTTTGTGTGGTCCCCTATGATCTCTGTGAAAATAATTGTTTTCCAACATGGATTTGCCCTCACATTGGCATAGGTTGTGCTGATGTGGTGGAAGTGGTGGTTGTGGTGCAAGTAGTGGGTGTGATGCAACTGGTGGCTGTGATGGAGGTGGTGGTGGCATATGACCTCTCACTTGTCTATTTTGAGAATCAACTAAAAATAGTCAAAAATATTTTGTTACAATTTTTCTAAAATAAAATAGATCTTCTTAATTTAAATTAACTACACATATATTTACCTGAAGATGATGAAACATGTTGAATTTGTGTTCCAATGGGGGAGGGGTTGGCCACACTAGATTCAGCCTACACATTTTATGCATACCTAGGTGTACGAGAACCCCCAGGAGTAGCGGCTTGCCTGGAATATTTATACGACCTCTGCAATGGTGTCACTTCTGAGCCCGTGTCTTCAGAATCACCAGTTTGTTCTAGCCTATGACCCCTATTGGCAGCATCCTATTTACTCTTTGTATTGTCTACCTTATCCTGCATATAGATGAAAAGAAAAATTAAAAGGAAATGTGATAAAATATAAAATAGTATGTCAAGGTCAAAGATGCAGTTATTACCTTCAATTCCTCTACTGACATAGCAATAGCCTGTAGTGTTGCATGCACTACAGTTGGTATAGGAGTAGTTTGCAAATTATGAAAACACTCATAATAGAGTGCTAAAAGAAAATTAATAGTGCCCACAATGGGTTGTGTCTTGTTGGTTGCCATTTGTACGATGTGTAACTCGGACTTGATTCGATCCAAAATATACGTGCACCAATCGAACCTTTGATTGTGCTCAGATTGAACAATATAAGCTAGTGCCCAAAATAGAATTTTTGGTCTTCCCATCAAAATTAGTCTGGCCTAGAAGAACTCGATAATGGCCTTCAGAGTTTGATGGTTAACATCATTGATTGATAAACCTCTTTTTGACTTGGTGGTAGAAGCTGCAAAAATAAAATTAGATGACAATTTACAAATTTGAAACTTTGAACATTAATAGAATATAATTAATAAGATTTATACCTACCAAATATTCTGATGATAGATCGTACTTGCTTTCGAGGTGTGCTTTGTCATCTGGAGATAACTGCAACCTCATCGACACTTGAGGAAAATCAATGAAAGGAAGACCTATCAATCTATTAATATCTGTAGGGGTGATGGTGAAAAGCAGATTTCTATTTTATACTTTGATTCTCATCGTAGCCCTATCATGGTCATAATCGGCTATTATATGTTGTAGGAGGAATTTATCTATTTTGAATTGTGGCATTGAAACAAGGGTTGTCAAACCTGCATTATTGAGCCACTTAAAGTCCATACCTAGGGTTGTCATCAAATCTAAAATCAAAGAGCAAGAAATATTCTTGAATTTTGGTGTAGGGGTGGAAGGGGTGGCCATCGCAAGAAGTTGGAAGTCAAAGAAAAAGGATTGGGAATCAAAAGGTTGATTGGAAAGGTTAGCTCTGGTTGTTGTAGTCATAGAAATAAAATGGAAAAAATGATAGTTGATGCCCTTTTATAGATTGAAGAAATAGGGTTGACACATGGCAACATTGTATTGGACATGCAGTGTTGTTGAATGAACGTGTGACACGTGGCAGCTAAACTGGACCTTATTCCGCATGAGGCCCACCACCCCAGAATCAGACCTTATTCTGCTTTCGATACAATGTCGGACCATATTATGCATCCGATCTCGGATCGGATCACATTATGCATCCGGTGTAGGATCGGATCCTATTCTACATCCGGTCGATGATCGGATCATATTGTGCACCCGATCCAAGATCGGGTCATAATATGCACCCGATGGGTGATCGGATCATATTATGCATCCGGTTGGTGATCAGATCATATTATGCATTTGATTTTTTATTTGAGTGCTAGTTTAACCAAATATTCTAGAGGCCATAACTTTTGCATATAGAAGCATTTAGAGCCCATTTTTTTAGATTGCATGTTTTTTGAGATCTACACAGTGGTGATATTAGTTTATGAACTTTTTGTAGATCTATTAAGGGTTTTTATGCAATATGAATTCCTTGGTGTATGTTACCGATATCAATGGGTGAAATTATAACACTTGGTTAGTTCAAATGGTAGGTTTACTCAGAAGCAAGAATCTTTGGTTCATCTTCAATAATAAGTTAGAAGGTCTTAGCGATTATGAACTTAGTAAGAGAAAAGAATAACTTGGACTATTATTCATCTTAGTGGAACTAGGTGTACTTTTCCACATTAGAGAGAATATTGATCTTATTGACGTGTGGACTACCTTGAAATATATATATGGAAAAGTAAGTACGAGTGAAGTTAATAGAGTGGAGATAAAGTACTTTGATCTCAAGTTTTTTTATTTAGTACTTTAATTGACTATATATCTCACTTCAAAGATCTAAAAATTGACCTAGCTACAATAAGAGGCAAGGTAAAGAATTATGAAGAGTATGTAAACTCTATTTTTTTTGATATTTCTTATCCTTTTTATACAATTGGATTGGTTCTTTATGTGAATTCTATGACTATAAAAGAACCACAACCCATCTCTCTTGAAGGTCTTTTCAATATTCTAAACCATTATTAAGTGGCAATGAAGAACTATGTAGCTCTTTCAAATCAATGAAATCTAAGGCTCAAGTGTCTAAGAATAAGTTCATGGTTTCAAATAAGTCAATTACTTGTGAGTATTATAAAAGGGAAGAACATCCATCAAGAATTGCATTACAAGGTTCAATAAGAATAAGATAAAATTCTTGAGGGCTAGTAACAATATTTCTAATGATAAATATGAGGATAAAGGAGGAAAAATAGAGGTCCACTAGAGCATCTATTATGGGCAGAGGTGTTACCTCTAATTACTTCTCTCCTTAGCCCTCTTACATCGTATTATGAAGGGTGTTGAAATATATGTAATCTAATCTTGTCTAGTTCAAGTCCAAGTGTGTGATGAGATGCTTATGAGTGCCATTTATGTAGACTATGGGTATGTGATTATGCAATCCTACAATAATTCCTCATTTATGTAAGCCTACAAGCATGTTCATGTAATCCTATAGGACCCTTTTATATTTTATACTTAGTGGTATTGGTTAATCCACCTTTTTGGATAACCTCACTTAAAGAGAAATTTATTAATATTTTATTGTAAGGTTAACCTCAAGGTTAAATAAATGTTGGCCTAAGATTAACTTCTCATTGGAGTGTTGGTATCACTGTAAGTACTCCTCAATGAGCAATAATTTGGATCACAAGTGTGAATAAAATATCTATCTTCCTCATTTATGTTTCATCATTTATAATTGCTATCTTCAATCACATTCTTCTTTCCAACATATGATTGTGGTGAATTCATGTTTTGGGAGATTTCTAGAAAATATTACAAATTCAAACTAAAAAGACTATAGTTAAGTCAAAGTATCTAATATTGGATCCATTGATCAAAATAAAATATCTTGAAGTGTTTTTAACAACATCTAATTAATTCATACCACCCTTGATCAAAACCAAGTTTTTCTAAGAATAACATATTAATAAATCTAGCAACCTTATCTTATGCTTTGTTCGTATCTAATTATTAAAGCATACTTTATTTTTTCATGTACTAAAGAGAGTTTTTTACCTCTCATGTGATGGTTATAAAATCAAAATTTGCTTGACATGAATAAAATTATCTTATTTATCAAGATAATATAATCTAAAATATTTTCAATCTATTTTTCATAACTTTTGAAATTATGTTATAAATGATGCTACAACAGTTTATGGAATGAAGGTTTTTCAAAATATTTTGTCTTATCATTTTTGAAAACTAATGTAATAAAAGTGGCATTGATTTCACTTATTATAACCTCCGTTTGAATGTTGAAAAAGTCTAATTTCTAATGTGTCTCACAAATCCACTTTTAATAATGGATTGGCTACTACTTTCAAATTCCTAAAATGAATTAGTCAATGAATAACAAAAGAAAATAAATTTTATAAATCCCAAGAGAAACAATGCAAAATAGCAAAGTTTACAAAATTGGCAAAAAACTGGGTAAGTCCTAAAAGTGTTGTTAACTTCCAAATGTAACAATTCATTCTAGGAGTAGTGATTCACTTCAAGATAAGGGATTCTCTCCAAGAGGAGTAATTTTCTCCCCTCCTAAGAGTTAATTGCTCATTATCAAGCCAAGTAGGATAATAAAGCACTCATATTCAAAAGATAATAAGTAACATTTTTACCCCTTTATGGTGCTAAAGGCTAAGTAGAAGGCTTCTAAGTGGTTTATTGGGAAATTTTGAGACATGTAACATTTAGAGGTGCATTATTTTACTATCAATACTCCTACATTAGTAGAATTATTAGGAGTATAAAATATTAATCCCAAGTAACTCCTGGGTGATTTTTTTCTATAAATAGGAGCCATGGGATTTATTATAAACATATTTTAGTTTGTAATTGTTCTATTTAAAGAAATAATAGAGAGATTTTATGAGCAATTTTACTTTTCAATTATGGCTTTGATTTTTTGGATTGTGGAACACATGGTGATTTTGGCACTACCTCTTTTTCTTCTTTTCATTCTTTGTTATTTCTATTTCATACATGTTGGATCACATTGTTGTTATTTAATTTCTTCATGTGTTAACTGTGTAATGGCCCATATTGGTAGGACCTTTTCTTGTTGTTTGATTGATGTACTGATGTGTTGATAATTAATGCATGATCCTATTTTGTTCTATCAATATGAGTTGATAGTTGTATTTTATGCTTACTAAAGTTAGATTATGCTATTTTTAGAATATGGTACTGCTAATGAATTTTATGGTTGCAAGACCAGGTACTCTCATGGGTGGATTGGTATGGGAAAACCACTAGAGTTGAGAGAAATGTAAAATGGAAAATGATGGATTTTTAGTTGACAACCCACATGGGTAAAACAATCATGTAGAAGCATTTGCATGTGTGTATGTGTGATTAAATGCATCATTGGGAAAGGAGGTTGCTATAAAAGTAAAATATCCCTTACCCTTGTGCTTAGGGGTCCTTCATAGGTGGTTGATAACCTTGTAGTTATCATAATACCTCTTTCTTAGGGAATAATATTTGTGCATATCCTTGCTTATTATTGATTACATATTAGTTTGGGTGAGGACAACCTTTGGCAAGAGCCCTTGTGTTACTTAGGCTCTTAATTTATCATTAAGATGCATTAATGCTTGTGTTTTAAAATATAGAACTTCATTGGTTAAATATTGACAAGTAAGGTATTAATAATAATGTTAGTATTATTAATACTAATGTTAATAATTGTTATTAATACTAGAAATTAATAATAGGATTAATTACTTTAATACTATGAAAATGAGTAAATAATTCATTACTAATACCTTTGCTTTAAAAAGTATGAGATAATTATTAAGTAATACTTATAGAAGGTGTAAATTTATTAATTAAATCCTATAAAGTCCATAATTTAATTATGGTGAGGAGTGTTGAAAATTTTAACACATGGGGAAAATAAGAAGTCATCCCATCCTTTGAGCTTATTCTTCTCCATTTTCTTGGTTTCCCTCTTTCCTCTAAATGCTAATTATTTCCTCTTGGCTACCAAGGTTTGGGAGAAAATATTGGCTGGAAAGTGGCAGGGTGTGTTGGTTGGGAAGAAAGTTGTAGGGTGTGTTGGTTGTCAACTTGTTGGTTGAAGAGGTAATCTTCATCCTTTTCTCTTATTGAATGTAAATGTTTGATTATTGTTGTGTTCCTTTGTCTTGTTGCTTCACCTTTGGTCAATGTTATGGATCTCATATTCATGCTTGATTGTATCCAGAATTTCATAGAACCTTTCATTTCCTTTGCTTTTATTTCCACATGGAAAGCATGTTTGAGATTTGAAATGAGAGCACATTTTTGTATGGTATAGATAGTTAAAAAATCCTTAAAATTCATAAGAACCTTAGGTATTTTATAACTAGCACTGGCATCCTAAGGGTTTCCTCAACACGCTCCATCTGGACACAAGTCCTACACAAGTCACTGGAAAACTATATGTGACTTGGGACTCAACATTTGTAAGTCCATATTTAAAAGGAGTTTAATAAATATAAACAATAGGGATTCTTTTGAAAGTTTAGCATATAATTAATACTATTAGATAGCCTTACATAGATTTGTTATGGGGTAATCAGGTAATATTAGGATTTGACTAACTCTTATTTAGCTTATAATTACCATCTATCACCTTAAGGTTTGTAAGGTACATTGGAAACATTAAATCAAAGAAAGTATATATGTTTTGTTTGTTCTTCCAAGTAAGTAGTTGAAATGAGCTGGATTTATTACATTTTATGGATAGGAAAGAAATATTTGACACATCACCGCCTCTTCAATGATGTTTGTCACTAAATTTTTTACCTTTTTGTAAATAAATAAATTAAATATAGTAGATGTTGGATTGGTCACTTCTACTTCCTCACATTATATAAAATCCAAGTAGTTAGAGCATCGACCACAATGGTTTAAAGGCTATTGCACTAAGAGACATAAATGTCTTCCTCCATGATTATCCAAGCAACATTGTGCTTTCCAATGATGCAATATCATCTTGGTGAATTATTTTTACTTTGCGCTTTTTAAGACTTGAAAAATATATATAAGATAAGATTAAAGTTTCTTTTAAAAAAGAGAAAATATAATCAAAATGGTAACAACACAATTATATGTAATTGGTCATGTAATTCATGTATGTTTATTATCTATAATGTATCTAGGTCATTGTTTTGGCTTTTGAATTTGGTAATAACTCAAAGTCTCATAAAAATACTTTAATGGAGTTCAAGAAAGTATTATAGGGTTGTATAACATAAAAATGTATTCAAGAAAACTTGTAATATTAGCAATGTTTATCTTTATATTATTAATGGAATTATTGTGTTAGAAATAACTGTATTTTTAAGATATGAGGAGTTATAATTTATTATTGAAGAGATGTTTAGTACATTAATCCAAAATGTTAGAGGTGGCTTGTGTAGCAAAAGATCCATAATTGAATGAGAGAAGTATGGGATTCTCTCGCTTATGATTTTTAAGCATCGAGAGGATGTTTTGAGTTTATCATGGAATTGGGACTTTGCATGTTGTTAATTGCATGATGCATGTTAGGCTTGCATATTCATTCAAAAAGAGTTATCCTGATCCCTATGTTATGTTCAAAATCTTGATGGAGAAAAGACCTATCAAGTAGAAGACATTGAAAAGAAGATGAGACTTAGTGACCATTATGTATTAATGTATTGAAATGTAATATTTGTATTTGGAGAAAAACTTAAAAGGGTATCATGTGTAGAAGTTATGCTATGTAATGATTATGATGAAGGAATGGATATCCTTGTAAACATTCTTGATGTATTGTCATGAATTTTGTTCAAAAGATGAAAGATGAATTATTGCTTTCCTTCTATGTTAAGTTTCTTTGGAAATAAATTGTAGATAGCGAGATAGATTAATTGTATTTATGAAAAGATGATGGAATAGGAGAAAGTAATTAATGAAATATTGTTATGTTTTCTAGATGTTGTTTCATTCCTTTCATGTAAATAAAGGAAATACCTATTTTCTAGTGTTATGTTGGAATGAAGTACCTAAATTCTCTAGTCTTTATCAATATGATATGTTGATGTTAGTATTGAATTTTGGTATGATTTATTATAGCACTTTATTTTTGTGAGTTAGACAAAAATGATTTGAATAGGACCCTTGGGTTAAGAGGGGGTTTTTATGGGCATGATTGTTAGCGCCATATTAGTAATCCCTAGAGTTGAGTTGCACCCAATCCTAGTTGAGTTTGTGGGTAGACAAATCAACTAGGTAAATTTGGTGAATGACAAACCCTAGTGGTGAGGCTTGGGTGGTCCTAGCGGTGAGGCTTGGGTGATTCCTAGTGGTGAGGCTTGGGTAATCCTAGAAGTGGATTGGTATGGGATAATCCATTGGATCATTCACCAAGGTAGTATAGTGGTGGTACCTTATGGGTAGGCAAGTGTGACCATGATCATTATCAAGTGAGTGGTAATGGTCTTAGTTAGTTTCATGGGTAGATGGAACTAACTAATCACTAAGGCATTATGCCATAGTAATCCTACATAGATGCTAGTATGTAGGGTTAGGGAATAGGCATCACCTTTAAGTGATATGGGCCTTAAAGGGTAATCCCTACATCATGGTCAAGTTGTCTCATACAAGGTAGTGTAGGGAAATGGGGGGACCACTGATGGCATCTTTTCTAATGGTGAGGTTAGAAGAAGTGAACCCCAAGAATTACGGGAAGTTGGCCACTCCTATCCACTTGAGTGTCGTCTACAGCGACAATGAACTCAATATGGTTATGCCTTAACACTATGAAAATATTGGGTCTTCTTAGTGAGTTAATTAATCCTTGTAGAAAAATATTTTAGCTCTCTCCCTTGGGTCAAGAAAGTGGGTCATTATAGTTGGTATCAGAGCCTAGGTCGTAGGACTCAATGCTTCCTTAAAAAGAACCAGGTTGGTCTTTTCCTTGTTGTACTAATGTTAAGAAGGCTAAAATTTTCTAGGGACCTTAAATTGATACGAGACAAGTGGGTATTGCACATCATCTTGACCGGTTAGACCAAGGAGTAAAAATCCTAGAAAGTATAACTTCTTATTGGGAATCATTACCTTCCATAACCTAACCTAGCTCCTTTTTGTGACTAGGAAATGACACCTATTTTGAGAGGGGGATCTTCCAAGAAGTCAGGGTCAGCTATGCAGGAAGAAGTTGCAGCTCATCCCTAGAAGGAATCTAGAAGTTTAGGGGATTCCAACAAAAGGATGGAAAATCTTACATCAATAGTTAGGTTGCTACAAGAGAAGATGGAGCAACAACATAAAATGTTGGAAACACTTCTTAACCGAGAATCCAATAACCAAGATTTAGAGGGTAGACAAGAAGAAAATCCTGCTAGAGAAGTCCAAGAGGGTAAATCTTAGATTGAGGTTGAGCTTGCCAAGGACTTGAAGAATGTTAGGGTACCTAAATTTAGTGGAAAATAAGGGGGTGATGCAATTGAATCCTGGTTGAATGAATTAGAGACCTACTTTTCCATGAAGAACTACTCGCTTAAAACACAAATTGTTTGGGCCACCCTTCATCTACAAGATGCTGCCTTGGAATGGTGGAATACATTCAAGGTGGGTAGAGGAATTCAAGTAGTGGATTTGAAATGGAAAGATTTTGTAAGGGTATTCAAGAAAATATTCCTAACTGAACAATTCTATGTAGAGAAATTTGAGGAATTTTCTACACTTCAACAAGGTACCTTGACTGTGGAAGCTTATTATAAAAAATTTATCAAAATTTTGAAATATGTTCCTAAATATGAGACTAAGGAACATTTGAAAGTGCAAAATTTTATCTTAGGAGTAGATCCTAAAATCTAAATAATAATCAATTTGCTTAAGCCCAAAAATCTATAAAAGGCATATGATTTGGCTCGGTAGGAGGAGATAAATCAACACACTAAAAAGACCTTCATAAATTATGGAGAGTTGAAAGAAGAAGAGTGATAGGAACTCAGAAAGAGGAAAAGCATTGGGTTTGCAAGATGGTCTAATGAAAAAAATAAGAAAAGCAAAGGAAACCCAAGAGAGGGACCAAAGTTTAGGAATAGGAACAATGAAAACAAGGATAATTACAAGAACTTTTAGAGAAAGGATAATCCGAAACCCCATCCTCAAAAATAAAATGATTCAACATAGAAGGAGGATACAAGGGATAAAAGACAAGAGAAGTCTCATGCACCCAAGATAGGTTGTTTCATTTGTGGAGGTCCTCATTATGCAAACAAGTGTCCCCAATAGGTAGATCAAAGTGGCAGAGTAGAAGAGCAACCTCATCAAATTTATGCAACAATAGGAAATCAGAACTTGGATGGCTAGGAAACTCCTATGTTGTTAAATGGTAAATTTTTTAATAGAAATGTAAATGTTTTAATTGATTGTGGAGCCACAGATAGTTTTATTTCTACTAGTATTATTGGGGATATGCCAAAAAAACCTAGATTTTTGGCACAAGGGTGGAAAGTTGAGTATGGGTCTAGGCAAACCTATTCAGTGAGTCAATGTTTATCCAATGCTAATATTTCCTTACCCAATGGATCAACTATTTGACACTTATATGTAGCACCACTACATGCCTTTGATATAATTTTAGGGATGGATTGGCTGAGAGCCCATGGTGCCCTAATCAATTTCCAAGAAAGGTGGATGGATTATACTGATAAAGATAAGCAAATATTAAGGGTTCAAAGCAAGCAAGGGTCTTTCCAACCCCATTTATTATTAGCTTTGCAACTTAAGAAGGCAATTAAAAGAGGTGGAATGTTGTATGTGGTCAAAATAAATGGAAAGGAAGGAAGTAATGGAGATTCAAAATTATTTAAGAAACATCCAATCTTGCATGAATTTAGGGATGTGTTTTTGGAAGATCTTCCAGGCCTTCCACCTCGATGTGAATTTGATTTCACTATTGAATTAATGCCTAGAGCTAAACCTATTGCTAGGACACCCTATAGAATGACCACTATTGAGTTGCAAGAGTTAAAGGTGCAACTCCAAGACTTGTTGGAGAAAGGTTTGATTAAACCTAGTGTGTCACCCTAGGGTGCTCCGGTGTTGTTTGTAAAGAATAAGGATGGTTCCTTAAGACTATGTATTGATTATAGGATGTTGAACAAGGTGACCATCAAGAATAGGTATCCCTTACCAAGAATTGATGATATTTTTGATCAATTAAAAGATGCCACCATTTTCTCAAAAATTGACCTAAGATTAGGATACCATCAATTGAGAATTCATGAGGAAGACACTCACAAAATAACTTTCAAGACAAGATATGGACACTATGAATTTATGGTTCTACCATTTGGATTGACAAATGCACCAATAACCTTTATGAACCTAATGAACAGTGTGTTCAAGAAAATATCTAGTCATTTTGTTTTGATATTTTTGGATGATATCTTGATTTATTCCCGCACCAAAGAAGAACATGACCAACATTTGAGATTGGTTTTAGAGGTGTTGAGGAAGAATCAACTATATGGAAAGTTGTCAAAGTGTGACTTCTATGTTTCACAAGTATAGTATTTAGGGCATATTATATCTGTAGAAGGGATTGTTGTTGATCCAAAGAAAATTGAAGCCATACTAAGTTGGCCTGCACCTACTAATGTGTCTAAAATTTAAAGTTTCATGGGAATGACTAGTTACTATAGACGATTTATGGAAAACTTCTCAAGGATTGCATACTCTATTACTAGCCTTCAAAGAAAAGGAAAAGAGTTCAAATGGATGGAGAAGTGTGAGGTCACCTTTGCAACTCTAAAGAATAAGCTTACTATAACACCAATTCTCAAAATACCTGATCCTTTTGGGAATTTTATAGTATGCATAGATGCTTCTTTAGAAGGGTTGGGAGGAGTTTTATCCCAAAATGAAGCTATAGTAGCCTATGAATCTAGAAAACTTAAGAAGCATGAGTTGAACTATGCTACGCATGACCTGGAGCTAGCAGTGATTGTCCATGCTCTTAAGGTCTAGAGGCATTACTTGTTGGGAAAACCTTTCGAGCTAAGGATAGATCACCAAAGCCTAAGGTACATCTTTACCCAACCAATGTTGAATGCAAGGCAAAGAAGGTGGATAGAGTTCTTAGCTGAGTATGAATTTGGTATAGAATATATCAAAGAAAAGGAAAATAAGGTGGTTGACACCTTGAGTAGGAGGAGGTATATAACAAATTTAACCTAGAGTCATGTTGACTTGATTGAAAAAGTAAGAAAAATGCAGTTACAAGACCCATATTGCATCAAAATTTGGACTAAAGTTGAGGCAAATCTTGAGGAAAGTGGGGATTTTAACATAAAATATGAGCTTTTGTGTTTCAAATATAGGGTTGTTATACCAAATATTGGAGATTTAAGGAGAATGATTATGCAAGAGGTACATTGTTCTCCATATTCTGCTCATCCAGGAGGTGCCAAGATGAGAGAGAATATGAAAAAGATCTTTTATTGGCCTAGAATGAAATGGGATGTCAATGGTTTCATTGCTAGATGTTTGGAATGTCAGAAAGTAAAGGTAAAACATCAACATCCAATAGGAAAACTATATCCACATGATATACCCACTCAAAAGTGGTAGGTCATATCGATGGATTTTATTGTGGGTTTACCTAAAACTAGGTACCAACATGATGCAATCCTTGTGGTGGTGGACAAGTTGACAAAGGTTGCACACTTCATACCAGGGAACATTAAGGATGATGCACCGGTAGTGGCGAATAAGTTTTCCAAGGAAATAATCCGGTTGCATGGTTTTCTTGAAGTAATTATCTTAGATAGAGACTCTAGATTTATGTTAGAATTTTGGCAAGCTCTTCACCATGCCTTGGGCACCAAGTTGAATATTAGTTCTACCTACCATCTTGTTGTGGCCATTGCACAACTAGCCCCAAATTTGGGGATCCACTTTTTTTTTGAGTTTTTGGGTATCTGGGTTGTTTGTGAGTGTTAATTTTAATAGGGTTCTACCCGTGAGCTTGCAATGTATTATCCAAGGTTCATTTTGGTAGTATCCCCTTTCATTCATGTTTCAGCTTTAGTGTTTTGGAGTTAGGGTTGGTGTTGAAGTTTCAAAAGTTTATCTTTTGTTTTAAATTCAATTCAAGAATCTAATTTTTAATGAAATCAAAATAAAAGAAATGAAATTTTAAATTATATATATATATATATATATATATATATATATATATATATATATATATATATATATAGAAAAAAAAATAGAAAAATAATAAAATGAATGATTATTTGTTTTATTACTAATTAATAAAACAAATGTTAATAATAAAATAAAATAAAATAAAAGCAAAAATAAAATAAAATAAAAAGATAAAAAAAATCAAATAAAAATATATGGTTATTAACAAAAGGGGTGACTATATCATCACATTACATGAAAGGTGAATTTTATATTTCTTTTCATATAGTTAATACATATAAAGTAATACACCATTTGGCTATGTGTACAGATTATTCAAAATGTGGTGGATAGGTAACGATCTGGCATCGACCTTGCCAACACGATCGAAATGCTGACGATGGTAAGGATTTCAGGGTGTAGTTATCAGATGATGGACACCATGGACAAACCTAAGGCTTAGGACAACAACATGTGGACCCTTAGACGATGGTGTGCATCACGCATGATAGCAGACATGGACCTGAATGAAAAAGGATGTCATGTTTGGTTTACCATTGCACCAATGAGCCAAGCTTATATGTGGATGTGTGGGGTAGCCATGTGAAGGAAGGGTATAGTCTCCAAGGATGCAGTGAATATGTAGGACCTAGATCTAACACATTCACCCCAAATGAAGCCACGTAGATGTGGACTTGTGGACCAAGAATATGGATAGTGTATTGGGAATGTTGAATACGGTGAAAATGGTCCATAAATTATTTCAAAATCTTGGTGGATTCGATAGCGCATATAGAGAATGATTTTGGATCACATGAATCATTGGCCTCGATTTACCATGATAATACGAAATATAGTAATCACATTGAAAGATGTAATATTATGCATGGCTTTCATTTTGTAATGTTTTTTTGGCTCGGATGATGATATTATCAACAATATAGATTGAAATGTACTCCCTCAATAATTACTATAGTGGTAGGCAATGAGAGAGTGTAATAATGGTGAACCAGAGGAAATTTTTAACTTTAGATATACATAATGGTGGTTTGATTAGAAAGGGCACCACTGCAAATAATGGTAATGAGTCGGTGAGGATTGCAAGCATAGGATACATGGTGATACAGTGGATGATGATCCTACTAGCTGGATTGCCAAACCGGATTTAGATTCATCAAACAATGAATAAGGATAACATAGTGAGGATTGACATGGATGTTGGTGAAAGTCAATGAAGCATCTAGAAAATGTTTTTTTTGCTGATTAAGGTTAAAAAGGATAAATGTAATTATCTTGAAAATATTGGTAGCGTAGTCAGCGATAGTTCACTAAAAACCTTGACAGTAATTCCCAAATAGGATTGCAATAATTTTTTATTTTATTTTTTGCATGCATTTGTATGGAGACTACGAAATCCCAATCTCACGCATGTGCATTTACTGTAATAGATGCATCGATGATGGGGGGTTATACATGAGCACGTTAGAAGGAAGGAAATAGGCATCATTGCAAGTTTAAGTAGAGTCTCTATAGGGCAGGGGAGTTGCAAGAGGCCAACATAGTCATCGTAATGTTAATGGAGCTAGCCTCCCTCACAAAAACTTGGACCCATATGATCACCCACAAAAGGGTGTCATCAAGGGAAAGTGAAGAAGATGCGTTATGGGGTGAATCGTGGAAGGTGTTGGACCAAGTTGTGGCATGTGATAGAGTATAACATGTAATGACCACCATTGATGAGAGTGGATACAGCCAGGGATATCTAGCAAATCAGCATGAGGTTACCTAACATCAACTTTAGGTTCATGACTAGAAGATCGATATGGAAAAATAGCTATGCGATATTCAATGACTTGATTTAATTTATCGCATGCAAATTATGGCTTGGAAACAATAGATGCATGATCCCCTTTACGAAGAGTAGTTTTGTTGGGTATCCTAGGAAGACCCTTCGTGATAGGGAAATGGTTATATTGATGTCATCATCAATTGTCACAAATTCTTTTGGATTTTTTGATGATGAAGGTTGGTATATGGGAAAATTTGAAGTTAGACATCAAAGAGTGGTGCATCCTTTATTATGATAAAATGGGAAGCAAATGATGATGCGAATGGAGTGATCAATTAAAAGTTTTCATTTTAAATCTACGCCATAGCCTTTACGTAGAGCTAGGTTTGAGGAATTACAGGCGACTCCAATACCATGTAGTTCCCACGTGGATGTTATGCTGCTCAAATATTATTGGATGGTATTCTAAAGTAGGCTTCCTCTATGATTGGGTAAATTAATCAATGAGTCTCCGGTAAAAAGTATAATTAGAATCATGTGCATGGAAGTAATCGAGAGGCCATTTTTTTAAAATGAAAAAGGGGGTAAAATATGATTTAGCCATATGTCACATTGCAAGAGAAATTTAAACCACTTTTAAATGAGCGTTTAAGGAAGAATGGTTACAGTGTAGATGTGGAAAACCATGAGGCCACGGCTAAATGGAGGGTGAATGAAACGAAGTTGGTGGTGGAATCAAAGAAGGAAATGAAAATATATACAAATAATTTTAAATATGAATTCGAAATAGGGAACTAGGGGCTGGAACTTTTGGAACAAGGAGTCATGGAGAGGGATTGGAAGGCCCTTAAATCTATTGTGACTGGTTTTTCACCTTGTGGAAAACAAAAGGAGGTTTTGAATACATGATTTTTATTGCACATATTTCTCTTGTATGTGTTGAAATTATTAATGGTGTTTTATGCATGAATATGGTAGCATCATTTGAATATTTTTAATGCATATTTTTATTCCTTAGACTCTCGCCATAACCAGATTTAGATTGTGTGGATGCAGGTCTAACCTGGTTTTGTTTTAGTATTCATGATCTTCATTTTGTAGATTTGAAGGATTAGTTTGCAATAGTTCTCTTTGATTGCTTTTCTGCATTTTGTTTCATATTTTCAGATTTTATTTTATTTTTATTTTTCTAACCCTTCCCTTTTTCATTTTTTTAAACCTCATAAATATAAAATAAAAAAAATTAAAATTCCAAAAATAGATGCACGGATTCCAAGAATAAGCTTTAATGTTTCATTTTAAGCAATTTTGATTTTATTTTGAAGCAAATTCAAAATTACAAAAATTTATTTAAAGTTCAGTTTTTAAAAGGAATTTTGTAATTTCAAGCTTTACATGATTTCACATTTTAAAAGAATTCCAAGCTTTGCATTTTTTTTTAAAGCAATAAATTAACTTCTCTTTATGAAAATTATAATTTCATTAAAGAGGGGTAATTTATATGGCATTTCAAAGGCTACTACATTTTCAAAGTTAGTCATTTAGATTATTTTCTTTCATGCTCAAAGCAAGCTAAAATGAATCCAATCATCATTTAAGATTCACATTTAAAAGATAGATTTTAATCTTTTGTTTCATGCTCAAAGCAGGGTTTAAAGAAGATAAAACTTGTTTAAAATCTGCTTAACCAAAAGAAGATAAAATCTACCTAAAATACTTCAAGATAAAATGAATTAAGGCACTTTACATCATGGTCATATGAGGGCCAATCACATTTTCTTTTCTTTTAAGTTTCATGAACAATCAATAGCATAGCATAATAAAGTAATACCAACACAGGCCCCTTGTTAACAGTTACTTGCAAATCACTAAGGTATTCCTAGCACTTATTTGATACATTTTCACAAGCATACAAGCACACATTAAGTAAAAGGAACCTTGGAGAAATTTCTATTTCTTTGCAAGAGAGGGTTTTCTAATCAAAATCCTAACTGTGAGTGTGGTTTTGCAATTGGGAAAAATTACCACTCAACATTTTGGTGCTAGAAGGAGGGCCTGAATTGGTTTACTTTATTGCTATTTAAATGCTAAATTGTTCATTGTTACTTGAAAGCTTATTTGAAGGCATTGGTCTTGACTAATGAGGTTTTGTTGGTTACATTCATTGATTGGAAAGTCCTTGAATTGATGATGCATTAATGCTAACCTTTTTGCAAATTGGAGAATGTTCTTTGATGCCATGGTTTAATTGATGCATATATTTTGGTTGATGCTAACATGATGATCTATATGTTAAACATTTGAGATTTGTTAGTCATTTCATGCTTCTTTGCAAGATATATTTATTTGACTAACAAAATTGGTACTAAAGTTATATTCTTTAAGGTTCACTAATGGCATTGTTTACTCCAACCAGGGTAGGAATTGCATCTTGGATAGGTGATTATTATAGCCATTTAAACATGCCTACCCATCAAATCCCTGAAGGTGTAGAAGAATGTTTACCTCAGTTTAGGCATGATGTGGCCTCGATTGAGGAACATATTCAGAGATACAAGGACATTTTAATTTATTTGCAAATTATGCATGGAGATGTTCCTTGTAGGTTGTTTTCATACACTTTGGATGAGGTTGCATTTGATTGGTACATCCACTTACCTCTAAGTTCTATCACTTCTTGGGCTCAACTAGAAGCAACATTTATTAGCCATTTTGGAAAACTAGTTGACCTAGTTATGATGCTAAATCAGTTTATCTCTATCTATAAAGAACCTAATGAATCCATGAGTCAATTCAATGATAGGTTCCATAGGTTGTATACCGAAGTGGTGCCACATTACATCATTTCAGAAGAAGGAGCCATTCAAATATACATGGGAGCCTTAGACCCTTTAACTTCTACATTTCTAGGGAGAGTTCTTAAAGATCCATCCTTGCCTAGAGCCTACAATGAGGCAATAACCGTAGAACAATGGTGGATTTCAAAAGGGGTTGATGTGGGTCGATTATCATTACTTAACCCTAAGGCTCAAAATCAGATACCACCCATGAGTCAGGTTGATGCACAACCTTCTCCCATGATGAATTGTTCTTTAGGAGTTATGGATTCCAACCAATACCAACCATCCAATCTAGCACCCTTGAATCAAATGATGTCTAATGTGAGCAATCAATGGGATAAAGTTGAATGTCCAAATATTACAACCACCTTAGATATCATCCAAGAGGAGGTGCAAGTCTCAAAACCAATATCCACCAATGAGGATTGTGGTAAACAAGCCCATCAAAATGTAGAGATTGACTCAATGTTGAAAATGTATGAGCCTTTAGAAATAAAAGGCTTAGAGTCATTATTCACAAAGGAGGATTGGGACAATCATAGAAAGCTAAATACAAGAATTGATCCCATTGAAGAAACCCTTGACCCACCAAAAGTGGTTGAAAGTGAATTTGAGGAGGAATCAATAGATGAATCTAAAGAGCCATCAGAAGACATGATAGAATTTCATCACTTGTTTTTAGAAGATAATTATTATAATGATCAAGAAAGCCAACATGAGCCAAGTTGTGACAAGCTAGAAATAAAAGGCTTAGAGTCCTTATTTACAAGTGAGGATTGGGATAATCATAGAAAACTAAATGATCCACTTTTAGAAATAATTGAGCCCTCAAAAGTGGATGAAGGTGAGTTTGAAAAGCAATCTATTGTTGAATTTAAAGATTGTGAAGAAGTGGTTGAGCATCACACCCTAGTTTTAGAAGATGATTATTGTTGGTGGAATAAATGGGAGGAATTTTCCACTCTTTCTAATGAAGCACTCACTTCACCTGATATGCAGGACAAGTTGCAAAGGCTAGTTCTACAACTTAAAAGAAACATCACTCAATTATAGGAACAAATGCCTCAAGATGCATATCTTGATAATTCTACAAATCATCCTCATGAGACAAAGGTCGAAGATACTAAAAGTGATATTCTTTTAGATAGTGGAGGGGTCCTAGAGTGGACTAGTTTTGAAACATATGATAAATCAGGACCTTCCATAAATTTGGATGAGATGATTAAAATTGATGATCAAAACCTTCAACATCCTCAAAATAATGACCAAGAAGAATTTGAAGAAGAGTTTCTTGAAGAGCTTGAAAATTATGAGGAAGATGCAATAGAATTTCATCCCATGGGTTTAGATGACCATTATTATAATTGTTTGAAAAGGTATGAGGAATCATTGGTTTCTCACACTCTTATTGATGAAATTTCTATTTCACTTGATATGCAAGACATTGAAACCTCTATCTCACATGAAGATCTTGCAATTCCTGTGCAATCAGAAAATGACAAGCCATTTGTAGAAATAGAGAAGGTTCCAAGATTCAATTATTTTGAAGATGAGTTTATTGAACACCTTGCTAAAAGAGAAAAGGAAGAAATGGTAAATGTTTCTTATGATCCATTTATTTTGGATGAAGAAAGGGAATCACTCACTTTGTTCCCATTTGAGGGGTAAGAAATTGAAAGCCTTGTTTCACCTAAGGACCCTATAATATCTATGCTACCTCAGATAGAGAAAATTCTAGAATCTGAATGGTTTGGGTTTGATATCATTGATGATCCAAATGAAAATGTTGCTTTATTTGAAGCAACTCAAGTAGTTGATCAGGGAGATGTGTTATTTGACACATCCCTTGATCGACAAGATTTATGGTTTGAAAAGGATGGACATATTTTTGATTGGGTGCCTAATTTTGGTGTGTTTGATAAATAGGTAATTGATGAAGATGAAGGGCTACATGATGATGATGATGGAGATCATGAGGAAAAAGAAGAAATTACAAATCCTCTCCAAGTCTTGGTAAATGGAAATGTATCAAAGGTAGAATCTCACCTTTTGTGTTCAACCATTCGAACTCTAGGTAAAAGTTTACCTAATTGTCTATTGGATTCAAATGTTATCAATGATGAAATACCATTTATGGTTGATAAAGAATTTGAGTTGATTTCTACTCACACCACTAATAAGATTGCTTTGTTGAATGAAATAGAAGTAGATATGCTTGAGTTATTGAATCAAATTCATCAACAATTAATAATTGAATCTAGGATAAAAACTTATAATGATCCTCATTTAGTAGATATCCTAGATGCTTGCAAATTGTTGCATAAGTATGATTGGCCTAAAGACATGGATAATGACTTGACTTTAAAATTTTTAGAAATAGGCTCCTATTTGAAAGAAATTCATATGTTTGTGAAAATGAGAACTTAAGTCTAAATCATGAATCAGGTTGTGAAATTTACACCTTTTTGAATAAACGAAAGATAATTGAAAATCATGTATTGGCTTATAAATTTGATGAATCAAAGTTCAATATGGAATTGCTAATATCATGGAATCAAATTGGTGGGGTGAGAGAGGTAAAATAAGGATTGTTGTATTGTTTGGCTTAATCTTATTTTGGTTGGATTTCTGTAAAGCTTGGCATGCATATCATGTTATATGTCTTTTAAAGTGTGCTAATCGTGTTTGGGATCCAGGGAAGTGATAGCCTAAATTTTGCATCATCTTGTACCATATTGTATATTATTGTATATAGCTTTGGTTTTCATGCTTTTGTTTTAGTTTTGTTGTTTTTGTGCTTTATCCTTATTTTTGGTTTGACAAGTTTTGTGTTTGCTTTCTTGTCAGTTTGCATTAGGTTAGGTTTTGGGTTTATCTCCAAGTTTGAGTTTGTGAGTTTTGTGTTTTGGGGTTGGTCCCTCCGTTTGAGGTGATGTTTTGTGGTAGCTACTAATTTATGGCCTCTTGATCATTTTTGTGTTCCTTTGTCATGAAGGGTGAATTGCCTATCATGTGGATCAAGGAAAAGGGGATGAAGTTGTTTAGTAACCACTCCTAGATTTTGGGACTAAGATAGTGAATTTTGGAATATTGAATCATTTTGCTAAAGCTACACACGAACACATCATATTAAGGGGCATGCTTTGAAATATTGAAGGATGAAATCATTCTGGTATGCAAATTAAGGCAAAAAATCCAACACGCTCCATTTCAAATACTTTCTAACCCATGTGGTGCATAAAATTTTGCAAAGCCATTTAAAAAAAGGCAAGCAAAGGAAAACATGCTAAAATCAGTCACCAAGTTTGGATAAACTCTACCAGGGCTATAGATGCCTGACTGGAAGTAGGGCTCTGTCTAGACAAAGCTTGTTAAAAAAAAGGCATTGCAAAATATCAATTAAACACAAGGGTAATTTAGATAAACTCTATCGGGGCTATAGACTCTGACTAGCAGTAGGGCTCTGTCTAAAGAAATTTATTTTAATGAGCAATATTTCTATAGCCTAAATGCTAATCAGGTGATGGAGTCCAGATGGTTTTCAAGCATGCAAAATGAAATCACGTTCACACATTAAGCTAAAGCAAAGGGTTAGGTGTGTTCCATTTGAAGTTATCTACCCCCATCTTCTTTGAATGTTGCTAGATGGTGTATATTTCTCTGATCTTTGGTTTGTTTGTTTTTAGAACTGGGTTCTTCATCCGAAATGCTCAGGAGCATTTCCCATCAAAGTCACCATTTGTTGTGGCCATTGCACAACTAGCCCCAAATTTGGGGACCCACCTTAAATTATTTTGAGTTGTTGGGGATTTTGGTTGTCTTTGAGTGATAATTTTGATAGGGTTCTACCCGTAAGCTTGCAATATATTGTCCAAGGTTCATTATGGTAGTGTCCCATTTCTTTCATGTTTCATATTTAGTGTTTTGGAGTTAGGGTTGGTGTTGAAGTTTCAAAATTTTGTATTTTGTATTAAATTCAATTCAAGCATATAATGTTTGATGAAATCAAAATAAAAAAAATTAAAGTTTAAATAATATATCTATATATATATAAAATAAAATAAAATAAAATATAATATAATAAATAGAAAAATAATAAAATGAACGATTATTTGTTTTATTACTCATTAATAAAAAAATGTTAATAATAAACAAATAAAATAAACGCGAAAATAAAATAAAAATTAAAAGATAAAAAAAATCAAATAAAAATATATGGTTGATAACAAAAGGGGTAACTATATCGTCACATTGAATGAAAGGTGAATTTTATATTTCTTTTCATATAGTTAATATATATAAAGTAATACACAGTTTGGCTACGTGTACAAATTATTCAAAATGTGGTGGATAGGTAGCGATTTGGCATCGACCTTGCCAACACGACCAAAATGTTGATGATGGCAAAGGTTTCAGAGTGTGATCATCGAACTATGGACAACTTGGATAGACATAAGGCTGAAGACAACAACATGTGGACTCTTAGACGATGGTGTGCATCATGCATGGTAGCAAGTGTGGACCTAAATGACAAAGGATATTGTGTTTGGTTTACCATTGCACCAATGAGCTAGGCTTAGATGTGGATGTACAAGATAACCACGTGTAGGAAGGGGATGGTCTCCAAGGATGCAGTGAAGATGAGGGACCTAGACCTAACAACTTACCCCAGACAAAGCCATGCAGATGTGGACCTATGGACCAAGCATATGGATAACATATTGGGAATGTTGACTGTGATGAAAATGAACCATAAATTATTTTAGAATCTTGACAGATTCGATGGTGCAGATAGAGGATGATTTTGGCTCACACAAATCGTTGGCCTTGATTCACCATGACTATATGGCACATAGTAATCATGTTGAAATATGTAACATTATGCATGGATTTCTATTTGTAACAATTTTCTAGCTTGGATGATGGTATTATTTATAGTATAGCCTAAAATGTACTCCATCGATAATTACTGTAGTTGCAGGCAACAAGCGTAGTGTGATAATGAAAAATTGGAGGAATTTTTTAACTTTAGATATACATAATGGTGGTTTGATTAGGAAGGGCACCGTCACACTTGCTGGTAATGATTCGGTGAGGATGACAAGCATATACATGGTGATACAGTGGATTATGAGCATGCCAGTTGGATTGCCAAACCAGACACAGATTCATCAGATAGTGAATAAGGAGAACACAGTGAGGATTGACATGGATGTTGGTGAAAGTCAACGAAGCATCTAGACAACATTTTTTTTGTTGTTGAAGGTTAAAAAGGATAAATGTGAGATTATCTTGAAAATATTGGTAGCGTATTCAGCAGTAGTTCACTAAAAATCCTGACAATAATTCCTAAATTAAGGACTGCAATGGTTTTTCTTTTTTTTTGCATGCATTTTTGTGGATACTATGAAATCCTAATATCGTGCATGTGCATTCACTGCAATGGATGTGTCGATGATGAAAGGGATATACATGGGTGCATCATAAGGAAGGCAATAGGCAACATTGCAATTTTAAGTAGTCTCTACAAGTCAAGGGAATTACAGGAGGCCAACACAGTCATCATAATGTTAATGGAGGTAGCATCCCTCACAACAACATGGACCCATTCGACTGCTCAAAAAAGGGTGTCATCGAGGGAAAGTGAAGAAGATGTATTATGAGGTGAATCATAGAAGGTGTTGGACCAAGTCGTGGCATGTGACAACGTAGAACAAACAATGACCATCGTTGATGAGAGTGGATACAGCCATGGATATCCGATAGATCAACGTGAGGTTACCTAATGTTAACTTTGGGTTTATGACCTGAAAGTTGATGTGGAAAAATAGTTGTGCGATATTCAATGACTTGATTTAATATATCACATGTAGATTATGGCTTGGAAACAATAGACGCGTGATCCCCTTTACGAAGATCAATTTGGTTGGGTATCCTAGGAAGACCCTCTATGATAGAGCAAAGGTTATATTGATGTTATCATCAATTGTTGCAAATTATTTCAAACATTTTGATGATGAAGGTTGGTATATGGGAATAATTAAAATTAGATATCAAAGAGTGGTGCATCCTTTATTATGATCAACTGGTAAGTAAAGGATAACACGAATGGGGTGATTGATTAAAAATTTTCATTTTAAATTTGTATCGTAACCTTTAAGTACAGCTAGGTTCGAGGAATGACAGGTGGCTCCATTACCACATAGTTCCCACATGGATGTTATGCTGCTCAGATGCCATTGGATGGTATTCTAAATTAGGCTTCCTCTATGATTGGATAAATTAATCAATGATTCTCCGATAACAGGTATAATTAGAATAATATGCATCAGTAATTGAGAGGTCATTTTTTTTGAAATGGAAAAGAGGGTAAAAATATGATTTAGTCATATATCACATCACAAGAGAAATTTAAACCACTTTTAAATGACAATTGAAGGAATAATGGTTATAGTGTAGATGTGGTGAACCATGAGGCCACGACCAAACAGAGGGTGAATGAAATGAAGTTGGTGGTGGAATCAAAGAATGAAACGAAAAGACATACAAACAATTTTAAATATGCATTCGAAAGAGGGAACTGGGAGTTGGAACTTTCAGAATAGGGAGGCATGAAGAGGGATTGGAAGGCCCTTCAAGTTATTGTAACTGGTTTTTCACCTTGTGGACAACAAAATGAGGTTTTGAATACATGATTTTTATTGCACATCTTTCTCTTGTATGTGTTGAAATTATTAAGTGGTGTTTCATGCATGAATATGGTGGCATCATTTTAATATTTTTAATGCATATTTTTATTCCTCATACTCGCACTTAATTGGATTTGGATTATGTGGATGCAGGTCTAACCTAGTTTTTTTTCAGTATTCATGATATTTTTTTTTGCATATTTGAAGGATTAGTTTACAATAGTTATTTTTTATTGCTTTTTTGCATCCTGTTTCATATTTTCAATTTTATTTTTATTTTTATTTTCTAACCCTTCCCTTTTTCATTTTTTTTAAACCTCATCAAATAAAATAAAAAATATTAAAAAAATTAAAATCCAAAAAGTAGATGCATAGATTCCAAGAATGAGCTTTAACGTTTTATTTTAAGCAAGTTTGATTTTATTTTAATGCAAATTCAAAATTCTAAAAATTCACACAAAGTTCACATTTTAAAAGGAATTTCATAATTTCAAAGCTTTTCATGAATTCACATTTCAAATTCCAAGCTTTGCATTTTTGTTTTTAAAGCAATAAATTAACGTCTCTTTATGAAAATTTTAATTTCATTAAAGAGGGGTAATTTATGTAGCATTTCAAAGGCTTCTAAATTTTAAAGCTAGTCATTTCATTATTTTATTTCATGCTCAAAGCAAACTAAAATGAATCCACTCATCATTTCAGATTCACATTTTAAAGATATTAATCTTTTCTTTCATGCTCTAAGCAGGGTTTAAGGAACATAAAACTTGTTTAAAATCTGCTTAACCAAAAGAAGATAAAATCTACTTAAAATACTTCAAGATAAAATGAGTTAACGCACTTTACATCGTGGTCATATGAGGACCAATCACATGTTCAATTCTTTTAAGTTTCATGAACAAACAATAGCATAGCATAATAAAGTAATACCAACATAGGCCCCTTGTTAAAAGTTTTTGCAAATCACTAAGGTATTTCTAGCACTTATTTGGCACATTTTCACAAGCATACATGCACACATTAAGTAAAAATAACCTTGGAGAAATATTGATTTTTTTGCAAGAGAGGGTTTTCTAATAAAAATCCTAACTGTGAGTGTGGTTTTTCAATTGGGCAATATTACCACTCAACACATCCAAAAATAGATGGACAAATAAAGAGGGTAAACCAAGTCCTCAAATACATGCTCTGCATGTATTGCATGGATCAAAATTCTAAGTGGGAAGACTATTTGTATTTAGTAGATTTTTCATATAATAATGGATACCATGCATCCTTGGAAATGGTTCCATTTGAGGCCTTGTATGAAAGAAGGTGTAGAAAACATCTATATTGGAACAATCTAAAATATTGGGTAGTTATCAAACCAAACATTGTTAAGGAGATTGAGGAACAACTCAAGGTGATTCAACAGAGACTCAAGGAAGCAATTTATCACCAAAATAACTATGGATATTTAAATAGGTCACCAAGGAAATTCTCTGTGGGGAGATAGAGTGTTCTTAAGCATGCAACCTAAGAAAATTTTCATCAAGTCAACTAAGTTGGATCCTTGATTTATTGGGCCATTTGACATAATTGATAAGATTAGTCCAGTAGCCTATTGACTCACCTTACCACCCAACCTATCAAAAATCCATGACACTTTCCACATATCCCTACTTAGAAAATATGTTGTTGATCCCTCTCATGTTTGGAATGTATATCTAAATTGTAGATGGAAGATCCCACAACTATTAAGGTGTTGCCTATTAAGATTATAGATTTTCACATTAAAAACCTGAGAAACTATACTTTAGATCAATGTAAGGTCCAATGGGACCATTTTTCTAAAAATTGTGCTACTTGGGAAGATGTTGATGTGATGAGAAAGAAATTCTCATTTTTGTTTGAATAAATTATTTAGTTTTTTGAAAATACAAGGGATTGTTTTTAGTCCTAAGGCGTAGTATGTAATGGTCATATTTGAAGGAACTTCCTTTGTTTGATTGATGTAATGATGTGTTGATAATTAATGCATGATCCCATTTTGTTCTATCAAGATGAGCTGATAGTTGTACTTTTTGCTTACTAAAGTTGGATTCAATTATTTTTAGAATATGATAATGTTGATGAATTTTATGGTTGCAAGACCAGGTACTTTCACATGTTGATTGGTATGGGGCAACCACTGGATTAAAGAGAAATGTGAAATGGGAAATGATGGATTTTTAGTTGACAACCCACATGGGTAAAATGATCATGTAGAAGCATTTGCATATGTATATATGTGATTAAATACATCACCAGGCAAGAATGTTTCTATGAAAGCAAAATAATCTTTACTCTTGTGCTTAGGGATCCTTCGTAGGTGGTTGATAACCTTGTAGTTATCATAATACCTCCTTATTTGGGAATAATGTTTGTGCATATCCTTGCTTATTATTTATTGCATCTTAGTTTGAGTGAGGATAACCTTTGGCAAGAGCCCTTGAGTTACTTAGGTTCTTAATTTATCATTAAGATGTATTAATGTTTGTGTTTCAACATATAAAACTTCATTGGTTAAATATTGACAAGTAAGGTATTAATAATAAGTTTAGTATTATTAATACTAATATTTATAATTGTTATTAGCATTAGAAATTAATAATAGTATTAATTAATTTAATACTATTAAAATGTGTAAATAATTCATTGCTAATACCTTTGCTTTAAAAAGTATTAGTTAATTATTACATAAAACTTATGGAAGGTGTGCATTTATTAATTAAATGTTATGAAGTCCATAATTTAATCATGGTGAGGATCATTGAAAATTTTAATGTATGGGGAAAACAAGAAGTCACCTCGTCCTTTGATATTCTTCTTCTCAATTCTATTGGTATTTCTATTTCCTTTGAATGCTATTTGTTTCCTCTTGGTTGCCAAGGTTTGGGAGAAAATGTTGGCTAGAAAGCAACAAGGTGTTTTGGTTGGGAAGAAAGTTGCAAGGTGTGTTGGTTATCAACTTGCTAGTTGAAGAGGTAATATTCATCCTTTTCTCTTCTTGAATGTAAATATTTGATTATTGTTGTGTTCCTTTGTCTTGTTGCTTCACCTTTGGAAAATGTTATGGATTTCATATTTGTGCTTGATTGTATCCATAATTTCATAGAACCTTTTGTTGCCTTTGGTTTTGCTTTCTTAATTCATGGAGAGCATGTTTGAGCTCTGAAAAGAGCACACTTTTTTTACAGTATAGATAGTTAAAAAAATCCTTAAAATTTATTGGAACCTTAGGTATTCTATAACTAGCATCGACATCCTAAGAGTTACCTCGACACACTATTTCAAGACATAAGTACTTAGTCCTGCGCAAGTCACTGGAAAATATTTGTGACTTGGGACTCAACCTTTGTAAGTCCAACTTTAAAAGGAGTTTAATAAATGTAAACAATAAGGATTATTTTGAAAGTTAGTATATAATTTATACTGTTAGATATCCATATGCATAATTTTTATGGTGTAACCGGCTAATACTCCAATTTGAGTGACTCTTATTTAGATTATAATTACCATCTATAACCATAAGATTTGTAAGGTACGCTGGGAAAATTAAATTGAAGAAAGTAAATACATTTTGTTTATTTTTCCAAGTAAGTAGTTGAAATGAGTTGGCTATGTTTTATTTCATGGATAGGAAAGAAAGATATGGTATAGCATCGTCGCCTCTTCAGTGATAGTTTTCACTGCAAGTCTAGCCTTTCGTAAACAAATAAATCAAATATAGTAAATTCTAGATTGGTCACTTATACTTCCTCATATTATATAAAATCCAAGAAATTAGAGCATCGACCAAAATGGTTTAAAGGCTATTACACTAAGAAACATAAATATCTTCCTCCATGATTATCCAAGCAACATTGTGCTTTTTAATGATGCAAGACCGTCTTAGTTCTTGTTTTTACTTTTTACTTTTAATATATATATAGATATCAAAGAGATAAAATTAGAGTTTCTTATAAAAAAGAGAAATTATAATCAAAAGGGTAATACCATAGTTATAAGTGATTGGTCATGTAATTTATGGATGTTTATTATCTATGATGTATCTGGGTTATCGTTATAGTTTTTGAATTCAGTAATAACTCAAAGTCTCGTGATAATACTTGAATGGAGTTCAAGAAAGTATTATAGGGTTGTATAACATAAAAATATATTCAAGAAAACTTGTAATATTTTTTTTGAAAAATTTGAAAAAACTTGTATTAAAACAGAGAACAATTACATAAGGGAGTAAACACATCCCAGCCGAGAGCAAGAAGCAAGATTACAACAAGGCGCAAAAATGCGACATGTCGCGAAATCGTGACATGTCACGATATCGCGACAGCAACCCAACCGAGGCCGCGCCAGAGAAACAAGTCGCGAAATCGTGACATGTCACGAAATCGCGACAGCCAAGCCCCGAGGCACCTAAACACCACAAGCGTCACGAAATCGCGACGACACAACCGCAAGGCGCCCAATCACCAAAAGTGTCACGAAATCGCGACGAGATTTCCAAAAGGCGCCTGATCACCAGAAGTGTCGCGATATCGCGACGAGTTCTCCCCTTGGCGCCAGTGCTGCAAAAGAGTCACGAAATCGCGACGAGTTTTCCCCATGGCGCCAATTCTCCAAAAGTGTCACGAAATCGCGACGAGTTTTTCCCTTGGCGCCCAAACTGCAAAAGTGTCACGATATCGCGACGAGTTCTCCCCTTGGCGCCCATTCATCAAAGGTGTCGCGATATCGCGACGATTTTTCCCCACGGCGCCAATTCCCCAAAACTGTCACGAAATCGCGACGAGTTTTCCCCTTGGCGCCCAACCTTCAAAATTGTCGCGATATCGCGACGAGTTTTCTCCGTGGCGCCCAACCTTCAAAAGTGTCGCGATATCGCGACGGTTTTTCCCCTTGGTGCCAGCTTGCCAGAAATGCCGCGATATCGCGACGATTTTTCCCCTTGGCGCCGATTCAGCAAAAGTGTCGCGAAATCGCGACGGTTTTTCGCCTTGGCGCCCAACCTTCAAAAGTGTCGCGATATCGCGACGGTTTTTCCCCTTGGTGCCAGCTCTCCAAAAATGTCGCGATATCGCGACGATTTTTCTCCTGGGCGCCCTTTCAGCAAAAGTGTCGCGATATCGCGACGGTTTTTCTCCATGGCGGACAACCTTCAAAAGTGTCGCGATATCGCGACGGTTTTTCCCCTTGGTACCAGCTCTCCAAAAATGTCGCGATATCGCGACGATTTTTCCCTTTGGCGACCATTCAGCAAAAATGTCGCGATGTCGCGACGGATTTTCCCCTTGGCGCCTATACTCCAAAAGTGTCGCGATATCGCGACGATTTTTCCCCTTAGCGCCAATTCTCCAAAAGCGTCGCGAAATCGCTACAGCTTCCAGCCACAGGCCCCGACGGTGCAACAGGTCACGAAATCGCGACAGTCTCCCTCCAAAGGCCGCGACGGCGCAACAGGTCACGAAATCGCTACAGCTTCTCTCCAAAGGCAGCGACGGCGCAACAGGTCACGAAATCGCTACAGCTTCTCTCCAACGGCCGCGACAGCGAAACATGTCACGAAATCGTGACAGCTTGCCACCAAAGGCCGCGACGGTGCAACAGGTCACGATATCGCGACAAAAACCACCCTTAGCATTTTCTTTGTTCATTGTCTTAAGGATCGTTCCAGGCCCTGCCTAATCACTTCATCCTCCAAAGGCATGTCACTGTGCAGCTGCACCCCTACCTCTTTCTCAGCACCCATCTTCGCAAGGAAATCGGCCGCTTTATTTAGATTTCTACTCACATAAACAGGGATCACGTCATCTAGTTCTCTCCATAGTTCCTTGATTTGAGAGACCAAAATCCTCAACCTCCATGCTTTCAAAGCAAAGTTCCTCATGCAGTCAAGAGCTCCAACCAATATTTGAGAGTCAGATTCTAGAATTACCCTCCTATGGCCCTGATTAACTGCCCAAATAGAAGCAGCTTTGATAGCAATGGCTTCAGCTTCGTTATTTGTGGTTCTGCCCAATCCCTGTAGCTCCCAGTAGAGCACGGTGCCCTCGTGATTCCGGCAGACCACACCAATGCCAGCACTGCCCGGATTGCCCTTAGCAGCTCCGTCAGTATTGATTTTAATCCAACCGTCGGGAGGAGGTTTCCAGCTGGCTCTGACCTGTTCCTCTTGCTTTTCAACTCCCTCATCCATTGGCCCCGAATCAACCTGAGATTCCTCATTTGCGTGGACGACAACTATTTCAGTGACTTTGCTCCAGATGACCTGCCAAACACCATCAAGCGTGGAAAACGTTTCTCGAAATATTCTTGCATTTCTCTCCAACCACACTTGCCACCAAATGAAATTTAAGCCGAGCTCCCAACCGATTCGAAGAGCTTTAGATTTAAATCTACCCCTCTTCCATCTTTCCAGAATGTTAATCCGATTCAAATCACCATTAAGCTGGATTTTATAGTGAGAGAACCAGCGCTTCCAGATCTGGCGCGTGAAGGGGCATTCAAACATCAGATGATCAGCTGTTTCCTCGTTCTTATGGCATAGAACACATTGAGAAGGACCGATGATACCTCTGCACCTGAGGTTGTCGAAAGTGAGAATTCCATTGTGCATAACCTGCCAAGCAAAAAAGTTCACTTTCGGCCAGCCCTTGGATTGCCAAATCTGTCTCCAGTCCTCAACCGGGTAAGCAGGGGGGGAGGCTCAGGGAGGATGTTATCATATCCGTATTTAATAGTATAAACGCCAAGGCTCCCATAGCCCCAAGCTAATTCATCCTCCTCGTCCCTCCCAGTGAGAAACCTTTCTTTCAAGATTCTGGACAAGATGGGTGCTAGCTCCGGAGGGATTGAAATTGGCCACTCCTCCAACTTCTTAAACTTCTTAAACTTATACCCCCCCAGCTGAGTAGTATTGAAATAACTCTCAATTTGGACCCAACCCTTGGATTCTATGGCAGCTTTTATTGGGAGTAACTCTAGGAATTCAACCATGATGGGAGGAAACTGATCCCAAGAATCAGACCAAAAACGGGCCTTCTCCCCCCTCCCCACTTTCCAAAATAGCTGGTCTTTAATAACCTGAGATCCAAGCTTGAGAGCCTGCCATACTAAGGATCCAACACCCTCCAAAGAGAAGCGACCCACCTCACTGGGGTTGACATGACCCAAGTACTTACTAGTAAGAATTCTACTGAATAAGGAAGTTGGCTGGGAAATCCACCTCCAGTACAACTTTCCAGCCAAGGCTTTATTATTTAACCTGGATCCTCTCAGTCCCAGCCCACCTTTTACCTTGGGCTGGGTAACTTTATCCCAGCTCACTAAGGCCCACTTTCTCTCTCCCTTTGGTCCTTCCCACAAAAACTTTCTAGCCATCCTGTCCAAATCTTTCCAGATTGTAAGCGGGGCAGCCAAGATAGAGAATTTGTAGATAGGCATGGCTTGAATGACTGACTGTAAGAAAGTTACTCTGCCACCATAGCTTAACCACTTGTGAGACCAGTGATTAATTCTTTCCTTGATACCCTCAAGCAAGTGCCTCCAAGTGTCAAGTTTCAGCTTCTTGAAGTGCAAGGGAATCCCCAAGTAAACCACAGGAAGAGCAGTCCTAGTAAATCCCAGGATTTCTAAAATTCTGTTCTGAAGCCTGTGCTCCAGATTGAAAAAGACCACTTTGGATTTCTTGTCATTAATGACCTGTTGAGTAGCCCTGAGATATACATTAAGAGTATCCCTAATCGATCTTGCTTCCCTGAGGCTGGCAACTCCCATCAGACCAGTGTCATCCACAAACTACAGGTGCGATAAAACTTCGTCCCCCACCCTAACACCCAATAATCTGCCTTGCTGTCTTCTCCTCAAGAAAAGTCTGCCAAGACCTTCAGCCATAATCAAAAATAGATAAGGAGAGCAAGGATCCCCTTGGCGGAGACCCCGAGAGGCTCCAAAAGGCTGCGAAGGAAGGCCCTTAATTAGAACAGAGTAGGTCGGGGAAGAGACACAACTCATGACCCACTCAATCCAATCCTGAGAGAAACCAAAAGCAGCCATCATTTTGGCCAGAAAACTCCATTCAACCCTGTCATAAGCCTTGGACATGTCCAGTTTTATGAACATCCCTTTATTCCCGTAAGTGTGCATTGAATGAATAGCTTCCTGAGCCATAACCACCCCATCCAGAATCTGCCGACCCTCAACAAAACCCCCTTGCTCAGAGGAGATAATGCTGTGAAGAAGGGGTTTTAGTCGCTCAGCCATTACCTTGGTGATTATTTTATACAGCACATTACATAAGGCAATAGGCCTATAATCTGAAATATGGCTCCCCTCCTCCCCTTTTGGAATCAAGGTAATGAAAGTGTGGTTTAGAGCTTTAAGCATTCTCTTGTTTTCTCTGGATTCTTCAACCACAGCTCTAACATCTTCCTCTAAGCAATCCCAGAAGGCCTGGAAAAACTCAATGGGGAAACCGTCAGGACCTGGAGTTTTACCAGTACTCATTCCAAAGACCACAGCTGTCAGTTCATCTCTATCAATGGGTTTGAGGAGGGCCTGGTTTTCATCCTCAAAAATGAGAGCAGGAATGACAGAAATAACTTCATTTTGGGCCGAAGCATCTTGAACCGCACTTTCCTTAAAAAGCTTTGAGAAATAATCCATAGCATGGGAGTGTATATCTGGAAGAGTGTCAAAGGAATGACCATTCTCATCTTGAAGGACCTCCATCTTGTTCATCTGTCTTCGGGCACAAGCAGTCCGATGAAAGAATTTTGTATTTCGGTCCCCTTCCACTAACCAGGTAGTTCTTGCTCTCTGCCTCCAATAAATCTCCTCCTGGTTGTCAATGTCCTCCACCGCTCTACGCAAGGCATCATCCTCATCCTTGAGCTGATCTGTAATAACTCCTTCTCTGAACTATTTCTGTACCTCATCCCAGCGGGCCACCAACGGAGCTCTTTGGGCCTGGAAGTCAGATTTATTAGAACGCCTCCAATATTTCAACTGAGTTTTGACATATTGAAGTTGTTTGTGAATTCTGAACATTGCTCTTCCATAAGCTGGACGGCCTTCTTCCCACCATTGCGGGATTTTCTCCCGAAGTTCTTCTTTCTGTAGCCAAAAATTCTCAAATCTGAAAGGTTTGTGATGGTGTCCCCTCCCAGCCCCACCTTCCAACAGAATAGGGCAATGATCAGAAACAGGGCCTGCTAAAATCTGAAAATTAATGTTCCATTTTACAAACGTCTCTTCTGAAAGCAGAAAGCGATCTAGTTTCACCTTCCTACTATGTGGCTCCCTCCTTTTATTAGTCCAAGTGAAGTTATTGCCAGGACATTTGATGTCCACTAGGTGTAAAGCCTGGACTTGAGCGATCATGAAACGGTCCCCTGGATCCAAAAAGGGTGTTCCCCCTTCCTGTTCTCTAGAAGATAATTTAGCATTAAAGTCCCCCGCTACAATCCAGTCTAGATCTTCCCTAGACGCTCTCATGTCATGCACAACCTTCCACTGCCGCCTCTGGCCCTCCAGGGTTTGAGATCCATAAAAGTTAGTAATTAAAACGACTTCCGCCGAGACATTATTCCTAAAAAGAGAAGTGAGAACACCCCTCCAGGCAAGGTGATCTATTGCAGACCATTCCAGAGAGTTCCACAGAGTAACAATCCCCCCTGAGGCACCTTGGGCAGCCACATCCATGTGACCAACACCCTTCCAGATTCTGTTGACTGTTTTAGACATAAGATCCAAAGACATCTTAGTCTCTTGTAAAAGCAAGAAATCAGTATTGCTATTTTCTAATAACCTTTGAACAACAGATTGATGGGTTCTGTTGTTTAAACCCCTCACATTCCAAGATTGTATAATCATGGGTTACCCTGAGAGCAATAAGAATCAATTGTCCTCATTGATCCTCCCATGATCAATTTGTCTCCTTGAGCTGCTAGCAGCTCCTTATTAGATCTTCGACCTGCTCCCTGAGAATTGCTATTTTTTGGTCTTTTTTCCAGCTGGGTTATCCCCAAAGATGGCCTTTCCCTGCTCTTCTCTGCTATCCCCATGTGGACATCCTGAGATACTGACTGCTCCGGATTATGGACTACTAAGGCACCAGAAGACACTGGCTGTGATACTTCACAGGGATCAACTATCTGCTGTATGACAGGAGAAGGTGAGAGGGGGGGCTGCCCAGGAATATTAGAAGTTTCCTTGAAACCCTCCAAGCCCTCCATAGAGTGATCCTCTTCATCAACCAATGACTTAAAAATCTCATACCTATTGGCAGGCCTGAGATTAGATTGCTCCTTTCCCTCCTTTTTCTTAGTCCGTCTTCTTCTTCTGGGTTGTTCAAAACCCTCTCTCGGAGCATTCTGGCTCTGACCAGAGCTATTAGGATCTGTATTAGGAGCAGCCTTATCCTCCTTAGGTAGGTTTGGCATATCTGAAGGGGCCTCCATTTTGGCATTCATATTAATAGGACAGAAACGGGCTAGATGCCCATGCTTATGGCAAACCCGACATCTGAAGGGTAGGGCCTCATAGTCTAGTTGTTGGATCCAGGTATGACCTGCCAGTTCAATATCCAACTCAGCCGGTAGAGGCTGGCTGAGATCCATCTCAACACAGATTCGAGCGTATACTGCCATGCTCCCTTCAATAGTGTCTCTGGCAACACCAATATGTCTACCAATCGTATTGCCAATCATGGCCAATACCTGCTCCCCCCAGAACTCCATAGGAAGGGCGTATAATCTAATCCACACTAGTATAGCAGTGGGTTCAACACGAGGGTCGAAGCCCACCCGCCATGGTTGTACAAAAAGGCCTGTCGGGCCATGGTTCTTCTTTTTCGACTCAAAAGCCTTATTTCTGTCGGCCAGAGCCGAAAAGATGACAATAAAATAACCATTACTAATAAACCACAATGAGTACTCACCGTGGGGTTCCCAGTTTTGACGGATCCATGAATGCAGGAAGTTCAGGGAGGGGCGAATGCCCATGAACTTGCAGATTAGGTCATGGTTCGCTCTGTAGAGAACTGATTCTTCAACCATGCTAGGTTCAATGACGATTTTTGGCCTGGATTCGGCCTACGACAGACAACCATTCACCCGATGAGCTGACGGCCGATTCCCAACAGCCGTGAAGATCTTCTTGTATGCCATCTTTTGCGCTTCAGCAGTCTTCGGGGAAGAATCGCCTTTAAACAGATCAGCGTAAGAGCTGGTGTTTCCTGAGTCAGGAGCCGGAGAAGTCCCCATTGGACCCTCCTAGGGCACCGATCGGATCTTCAGATCCCCCGTACCCTAAATGCACTTCAGCAAGTCCGCAGAAACCAGAGAAAAATCGAGGATGCAGAAACTCTACGAAAACTTGTAATATTAGCAGTGTTTATCTTTATATTATTAATGGAATTATTGTGCTAGAAATAAATTTATTTTTTACTTATGAGGAGTTATAATTTATTATTGAAGATATGTTTAGTACATCAATCCAAAATGTTAGAGGTGGATTATGTAGCAAAATATCCATATTTGAATGAGAGATGTATGGTATTCTCTTGATTATAATTTTTAAGCATCATGAGGATGTTTTGATTTTATCATAGAATTGGGACCTTGCATGTTGTTAATTATATGATGCATGTTAGGCTTTAATTTTCATTCAAAAATATTTGTGTTGATCCCTATGTTATGTTCAAAATATTGAAGGAGAAAAGACCTATCAAGTAGAATATATGGAAAAGAAGATGAGGCTTAGTGTCCATTATGTATCAATGTATGGAAATGTAATAATGGTGTGACAAAAACTTAAAAGAGTAGCATGTGAAGAAGTTATGCTATGTAGTTATTATGATCAAGGAATGAGTATCCTTGTAAATATTCTTGATGTATTGTCATGAATCTCTGTTGTCATTGTTCAAAATATGAAAGATGAATTATTGCTTTCCTTGTATGCCAAGTGTTTTTGGAAATAATTTTTAGAAAGTGAGATAGATTAATTGTATATATGAAAAATGATGTAGAAAACCAATCAATAATATCTTGGTATGTTTTATAGATGTTTAATTTGTTTTATGTCGATAAAGAAAAATGCTTATTTTCTAGTTTTATGTTGGAATGAAGTACCTAAATTCTCTAATCTTTATCAATATGATGTGTTGATGTTAGTATTGAATTTTTGGTATGATTTATTATAGTAATTTATTTTTGTGAGTTAGACAAAAATGATTTGAATAGGATCCTTGGGTTAAGGGAGGGGTTTTATGGGAAAATGGTTAGTATCATATTAGTAATCCATAGAGTTGAGTTGCATCCAATCCTAGTTGAGTTTGTGGGTAGAAAACCAACTAAGTAAATTTGGTTGCGGTGAGGTTTGGGTGATTCCTAGCAACGATTCTTGGGTAATCCTAGTGGTGGATTGGTATGTGATAATCCATCAGATCATTCACTAAGGTAGTATAGTGGTGGTATCTTACGGGTAGGCAAGTGTGACCATGATCATTATTAGGTGAGTGGTAATGGTCTTAGTTAGTTTAATGGGTAGATGGAACTAACTAATCACTAAGGCATTACACCATAGTAATCCTACATAGATGCTAGTATGTAGGGTTAGGGAATATGTGTCACCTTTAAGTGATATGGGCCTTAAAGGATAATACCCATGCCATGGTCAAGTTTCCTCATACAAGGAAGTGTAGAAAATGAGGGACCATGATGGTGTATTTTCTAACGATGAGGTTAGAAGAAGTAAACCACAATAATTATGATAAGTTGGCCACTCCTATCCACTTGAGTGTCGTCTGCAGTGATAATGAACTCAATATGGTTATGCCTTAACACTATGAATATTTGGGTCTTCTTAGTGAGTTAATTAATTTTTATAGAAAAATAATTTTTTTCTCTCTCCCTTGGGTCAAGAAAATGGGTCGTTACAAATTGATCATGCACTTTCCTTGCTATGGTTACGATCATATTTTATTTTTATGCAAATTAATTTATTCTCTCACACGCTTACCTTATAAGAATTTATATTTACACATTTAACTTTTGCATTTATTTTTGTACTTGTATTATACTAATTTATATTAGCAAGGATAGTGGGGAGTTGGCATAAATTCAAAGGTTGAAGGGGGCACAATATCCCTTCTTCCAAATATGTTGATAAATTTATGAGGCATTTAAGAAGTTTGGCAATTCCCTCATCAAAAAATATTTTAAACATGCCTAGTAGGGCTAAGGGTTTTATTTCCATGTTGATATTGAGACTAGTTCCATTTTTTATCTGTCTTGCATATATTTCTAAAATTTACATGTGATTTTATAGGTTCTTCATCAATGGTGTCTTCATTTCAAACTTCATCATATCTATGAAATTTTTGTAAAGCAACATCAAATTTTCCTCAATATTGGCACCAAATTATATTTTTCCATTGGTACAAATGAGGTACATCTAAAATTTAGAATGATGTAGATCAAATCCGTCATAAATTTAACTTGTGGAGTTAGAAGACTATCAACTTGATATGCATTGCAAGAAGTTTTTCCAATGTCAAAAAGAACAATTCACTCACTTTGGAAAAATTATGATTTTACACAAGCAACTAATGGTTTTCCTATTTGAAGAGAAAATTCCCTATATTTTCATCCAAATAGTGATTTGATCCATTTTTGACCAAAAATTACAATTCACAAGCACTAAAAGCAACTCATTAATTTATAATAAATTCTAATAATTTCTCATCAAAGAAGCAAATTGCTTTCCTTCATGGGTTGATTGCTACTTTTGAGTAATTTTCTAGAAATATTTAAGGAGAATTTATTTGTAGATGTAATTTCATATTAAAAAAAAAAACATCTAGTTCTTTTAGGGCAATACCCCAAACCTTGCACCCCAATTAGGATGAATTGTATGGGGTTTGACCCTATCTTCAACAAATTTGGCCCTAAATTAGTATTATAGCATATCAAAGGGGATTCTTAAATGATGTATAATATTCCATGGGTTTCAAATCCTCATTTACTTCAATATTCATTGCTTCCCTAAGGTCCACAACCATTTCTATAAAATTTAAACATCACCTAGAGTTGAAAAAATTCATAACTAAACATGAAAAATTATTAGATAATGTAGAATCCTAGTCCAAAACATGAGTATTAGAGGCAAAAACCAATGCAGCATCTCATGCAACAACAATAGATGGTGGTTCCAAATTTCTAAGTTTCATGAAGTCAACTAATTCAATATTCTCAACAACAATAACAATCAATATATGCTCTAACAATATAACTTATGTACCAAATTGCATATAGAAAAGGATAGTGACACATAATTGTGATAAAAACAAGTATCTTAGTTTCCTAGAACCCAAAAATAAAGCACATAAACTCTTGATGTTGTCTACAAAGAGTTTAATTCATACTTTACAAGATTTTTGTGTACATCAATACAAGATCATAAACTCAAAAAGAAAAATTTGGTAATCCCTTAGCAAGAAAATGTGCATTTCACTAATCAAAATATAAAATGGACCCATTTATAGGAAAATTTTGGCTTATAATAAGTCCCTTTAAGCCAGGTCACTTAAAGAGGAAGATGGGAAGATTCTCTAGTATGAAAACATATTAGTGAATTATTAGGTGCACAAAGACATGGGAAATATGGGTTCAAAATTATATTACTTTACCTAAAAAATGAATCACGATCCAACAAACCATTCTATTATAATCCACCATGCTTAGGTAATGAACCAACAAGTGGAAATTTAGCCTCTAGAAGAAAAATAACTCATTATCATCATCTAACCAATGGTAAATCAAGTGATTGCATCTTAATTAAATATAGAATAAGCCTATAATATGATTGGAGCACCTGCGATAAGCAATTATTGCCTCCCTATTTAAGTGTAGTAGTGTACAATCCACATTATGGTAAGTTGACAATTCCTCCAAAGAATCCGCTATCTACTCACCAAGAAGCATTATTGCCTCCCTATCTTAATTGTAGTAGTGTAAAATCCATGTTATGGCAAGTTGATAAATCCTCTAGAGAATCCTCTGTCTAGTCACCAATAAAAATACTTTGCTTAGCTATAGGAAGAACTTAATATGACAAGGGAATATTTGGATAATAATGGTCCAATGATTGTTGTAGGAGAAACCCAATCCTCTTATTAAGAAACATGTCTATTATGGTTTGAAGAAATATTTGAGGTTAAAAATAATTATTCTAAATATAAAGAATCAAAGGGTGAAGAAGATCGTGAATTGTTTAATCCTTTTTGATATGATAATTTAAATGTTATAAAATAATGTGAGGTGTTTTATTTTTTCCTAGAAGAAGAATGATCTATGATGAGAGAAAAAAATGAGTTAAAATACAAGGGTTTTGATTTCACCTTTAAGGATGTGGTTCCTATGTAGGAGATAGAGGAAAATTTATAACCAAACCATTAAGAATTTATTCTTCCCCCAAATATTGAATTGGAGTACACAAAGGCAATAGAAAAAGGAATTGGATCAAAATGTGGACATAAAACAAACTTTCAAAGATATATGGAATTGACATGCAAATATAATTTTATGAAATTATTTTACTACTTAAAAAATATATTTACAAAACAAATTACCAAAATCGTAGGATTCCATATAAAAATACAATATTTGCAACATATAAAACACCTAATATTAGTGGATGTCATTTTCCTATCCAAAATGTTATCGTGCAATCCTCATGAATCAACAAAGGTGAACTATTCAGTATCTAAAATATGAAATATTTGGCTTCCCGTTTGAGGAGAGTATCCTATAGAAGTAATAAAAGTAAGCCTACAACTAGAACATGAGCCATTTATACAAGAGATAAAATTGATACTAGTGAAAAAAGAGGAATAAATTAGGCTAGAGTATGAAACATGACTTTTTATTAGAGAAAAATAAGTTGGTAAGATTTGAAAAAAACTTGTGGGGGGCCTCTTGTATAGAAGTATTTATGTTTGAATATAAAATTATAGAAACAAACATAACTCATAATATAAATAAGGATTCACCTATGACTCTTGAGGTTGTTTAAGAGGTTCTAGATAAATGGGATATATTAATTAATAGAGAGGCCATGATTTTAGAAATGAGGATTTTTCCCTCAATACTAGAGAGTACAACCAAGGCAAAACTTTCATTTTAACATTTTTATGCTTGAAGGATAATAATTAGTTAGTCAAGGAACAACAATAGAAGGAGCTAATATGGACAAGTCATGATATGTTACTTGGTTGCATAAGGGAAGAGACCTAAATTGAGAGTTGGCATCAAAATCTATCATGTATTAAGATTAAAAGTAAGGATATTATCAAGTTTATAAAAGTTCTACCACCCACCTATGCTTCCAACCACCTTTGGACTGAAAAAAGGTATCACTTCAAAGATAGTTGGTAGTAAGAAGTATATTAGGAAATAATAATGGGAGAGAAAGTCATTCTAATAATCCAAACCATGACATCCACCCAAAGTCTTGATTGTTTTTGTGGAGAAATATACTATCTCATAGAATGCAGTCATGAAGCCCTAAATTGGGGAATTCCCCTAGAAAAGGCCCTTCATATACATCATTAATTCTATCCAACTTAATTTGTTTACAAATATGTTGGAAAATCCTAATCTAGAACATCAACATTAGAAGGGTGTGTAGTTATGTACCTAAGCCTATAAACAAGACTATCTTTTACTAAGTGAAATAGATATAGAAATTTTCCACGATGCTAGGTGGATTGGTAAGCTTGGGAACTTACTGGGAGGAGACCTAGGTTCCAACCGTAGGCACACCCATCTCATAGGTAGTAGTTTGTTCCAAATCCTCTGTGTGTTGCACCAGACTGATGATGAAAGTATGAACCCTATGTGTTCGATGATCCCCATCTCATGCCGAGTTACCATCAATGAGACAAATGGGTTTGTTGGATGTAGGTCACTGGTGGTTTGAACCATGCACTGGAAGTTACTAGAAATCATGTTTGTAACCAATTCACCTATTTACAAAAAAAAATAGTTATAGAAATTATTGTTTCTATAAATTCCCATTTTTCATTCCACTTTTTTTTTTCTATATTTAAGAAAAGAAAGAGATAAGAATGCCTATATATCTTGAGTTAAAGTCTTACAAGACATACAAAAGGTCCAAATTCTTTCCATCCCTTTCTTCCAATATGGATTGACGATCTCTCCAAGATCAACAATTTCCTTCCTAATACTAATAATATGATATTCCAATTCTATAATATGATAATGGAAAGGTGATGCCCAATATCTAGATTAATTTTGGGTAGGCATGAGTTTTTTACTTCTTAATACATATCCTAATGTACGAGGTAGAGTTTGAGGTAGACCTTGCTAATGACATAGCCATATAATTGATAAAAAACATGGAACTTATTTAATATAGATAATTTCTAAAACTAACAATGAAAAATAAAAAGTATAAGGAAATAATACCTTTGATGAATTAGGGAAAATAAGGATAAAATAATATAGGTAAGTGATGGATAACCTTAAAGACAATAAGACTCACATATTATAAAAAGAGGAGTGATAATAGAAGTAATTGATCTAGAAGTACAAATTACTTCCACCATCTTCCTCACATCCATATTCAATTCAATTCCACCCTCTATTTCTTCCAATCCCTATCACCATTATCTCTTACACTATGATTTTTTCTATTTCCAATTCTTGAATCCCTTTAAATTATTTTGTGATGTCCATCCCACTTTAAATAAGCATAACCCTAGTATTAGGGTCACTAGTAAGTTTACATGTTCAATATGCAGGGTCATCATAGATACTATCTCCATGTTAGTTTATCATATCATTATTTATGTCATAATAATCAACTATCCCATCACCATACACTCTTTGTTTCCCACATGCCATAAGTATCATCATGACATCCTTTGTATCCTCAATTCTATCTCTCTAATCATTTACATCATTTTTTGACATTATCATATATGTTATTGCATCAAAATAGTATCCCCACCCCCACTAGTCAATTAGTCACTCAATATAGAATGATACTCTCCTCTCCAATAAAATAAAAAATGTCCAAGGAAATCCATATTATGGAGCACCTCATACTTGATGTTAGTAAATCATTACTTTACTAGATAAAAAATTCCCTAGGAGGAAGGATATAGAGGAAATATTAGGTATCATGTAGGAGGCAATAATGTATATAGACTTAAGACAATGGAATAAGAAAGAGCTTCAAAGCCCACTACACCTATGATCCATAAATCCTAAGTGATGAAAAGGGGGAAAAAACTACTAGTTTCTAAGGTACTTTTAATGGATCCAATTAGGTCAATAACTTCCAACTAACTATACCACCAGGATTTCAACTTTGGAATTTTGAAGGGATGACCTCTTCTAGTTGATGCAATTAACAAAATTTGCAACAATCCAATTTTATCAAATCTATGTAGGTAATTGGTGGAACTAAAAAATATAGGATACAAGCCTAAGATAATGTACAAATATTAAAACAATTTATATAAGGTAAACAAAATAACATGGAAGAATCACAATAGGAGTTGGATATTTTAAAGGGGATATTAGTGGTTTGAGAAGGAAAATAATAAAAAAGGAAGAGATAAATATAGAATATAAAATTCAAAAGCTTGATAGTGGAGCAGGTCAAATTCCTTCAGGACCAAGTATATGTGCCAAGTCATACCTTGCATATCTTAATTTATACAAGACCTTGCATGACTAAAAATTGAATGGCGATTTAGTGGGTTGAATATTAGCTAAAAAATAAGGTAAGTTACACCAAAATACTCCTCATCCAATGAACAAGTGAAGTAGATAGGTAGGTTAAGGAAGAATATAGCAATCATATAGTTTAAGGATATATCATACAAGCAAGGGAGGCTTCAAGGATGCAAATCTACCTATGATACTCTAAAAAGGACCATTGAGAAAATGAGAAAGGAGATAAAGTAGTTTCTAAATTATGTATTTATTGGTATATTATCCAATCAAGAAAATATCCACTACTAGAAGATATTTGCAAGGCTATTGATGAAGAAAAAATCCCAAGTGGGGGTTCCCAAATATAGAGCTATATTTGATGTCTCAAAGAAGATTGTTGAACTAGAAAACCTATTGAGGAAGATAAGAAACTAAAGAGGATCAAGGGGTGAATATACTCAAGAATTAGTATAAGGATTTAGTGTTTAATCCCACAATGTTTAATGCTTTATATGTACCCTTAAACATCAATTAGTAGGTATTTTTGAACCTATTATCAATATGCAATTTTACTACATGATGATTTTAATTTTGACTCCATGGCTAAGGATAAAAGAAATATTTGGGATATATTTTTAATAAAGATTAAAATGCTTATGTCACTAGAAATATAGTATATTAAATACTATCTTTAAATTCCTATAAGAAATTAGTCAATGAATGACAAAGGAAAATGAATTTTGTAAAACCTAGGAGCAACAATACAAAACAACAAAATTTATAAATTTGGATGTCTTAAAGAGAAATTCACTCCCAAAAGTAATTATTCACTCCAAGAGGAGTGAATTGCTCCAATATTTGGAGCAATTTTCTCCCTTCCTAGGAGGAAATAACCCATTATTAGGCTAAGCGAGACAAGGAAGCATAAAATATGAGGACATCATCAAGAAAATAATATTTTTTCCTTTCATGGTGCCAAAGGATAATTAGAAGGCTTCAAAGTGGTCTAGTGGTGATCTTGTAGGCATGTAACATTTCAAGATGATTTTTTTTGTTAAATATGCCGCCAAATTAGTAGAATTACTAAGAGTAGAAATTTCTCAACCCAACTAACTCATGGGAAATGTTTTCCTTTAAATAAGATTCATGGGATTCATTGTAAACATATTTTAGAATTGAAGAATTTAAAGATACACTCTATGAGATCTACATTATAATGTTTCTAGAAATAATAAATAGATTGTGACACTACCCTTTTTCCTTCTTACCATTGCTTGTTATTTCTATTTCATATGTGAAAGAGCACACCATTATTATTCAATTTATTCATTTGTTGATTGATCATGCATTCTTATTGCTATGGATATAAACATATTTTATTTTAGTTTAATTTAGTTTAATCTCCTACACCCGTACCTTACCAGTATTTATGTATCTATTTAAGTTCACTTATTTTATATACCTAGATTATATTAGTTAGGCTAGCAAGGAAGTGGGAAGATAACCTAAATTCATAGGCTGAAGAGGGCATGATCTTCCTTATAAATCTATTAATGGATTTGCAAGGCACATAAAAATTTGTACAATTCTCTAATCAATAGTTTTAATAGAATGGAAGAATGAAAACATACCTCCTTTGACCTCTATATTTAGGTTGGATCCCCATTATCTTTGCTAATCTAATCTTATCTAAATACATAAAATAAATGCAAGAATTTAAATTTGTGAAGGTAAGGGCATAAAAAATATTAAAGTAAATTGCACAATATAAAGTACAATCATAGTTATAGTAAGGAGAGTATATGTTCAACATAAAGAAACTAAATAACATCAATATGCTCCTATACATATAAAATCAGAAATAATAAAAAGAGGACTCACATAAAAGGAAATGACAATGTCACAATCACTATGTATTCCACAATAAAAAATAGTAGTGCCACAATTAGAAATAAAATATCGTGCATATTATTTTTATTATTCCAAAATTAGAGCATGGATAGAGTATGGAGTCCATAGAGTGTAGGTTTAATTTATACAATAGCCAAGTGATGCACCTTGCCGGAGCCATAACTTGTGAACCGTATGTCTGTTTGCTTTGAAATTTAACAGGTGGTTCCGCGTGCATGTTCTACATCAGGCTCATCTTTGATGCACCTGACCCTCCAAAAAACATACTTTCAAGACCTAAATCCTCCATCTAGTGTCCCAAAATTAGCTTTTAGAATAGGTTCTCGGGTTTTTTGGATTTTTTTGAATGTTAGAAGTTTATTATCTTTTTTTATACCTTAAGTTGAGACCTAATATTTTAAAGTAAGGTTCATTATTGTAAGAGGGATGTGTGCACCAAATTTGGGTGCAATATGACTCATTTCTATTTTTAGCAGTTTTTAGAAAAAAAGATGTTTTTAGGGTTTCTTTGGTTTTTAGTGGCTATATGATGGATTGTATTCTTTTGGAGAAGGGGTGTGAATTCAAGAATGAGAAGAATATCGATTTGCAAATTTCTTCCATTATATTGCATTTGTGTTATGTGATTGGAGTCCATTTTGTTGGTCACTTATAACTGAGTTTACACCACCAAGATATGTGTATAATTGAGCATATAAATCCTATTTATGGGATATTATTTATGTAGGAGTTACTTGGGGTAACTAATTTCTATCTCTAGTAAATATACTAATTTAGGTGCCTTTAGCAAAATGACAAATCACTAAGTGTTACATGCCTCTCAAATCATATCTAAGCTTCTTAGAAGCCTTCTAACTTGCTTTTGGTTCCAGAAAATGTCAAAATATCACTTTGTGGTTTGTTGTACCAAAATTTGTGCTTCCTTGTATTTCTTAGTCTGATTATGACCAATTGCATACTTGGAAGGGAGAAATTCACTACTTTTTCAGGATAGCAAGTTTCTCATGGAGGTCAATCATACCTTTAGAGTAGATTGCCTAGAGTAAAAATCACAAGTTGAGGAATGAATCATGACATTAGTGTAAAACTATCTTCCTGCATACTTGGACCCTAGAAAAGGTATTTTGGAGGCTCAAATTGTTTAATTATTTGGTCATTCAAGAATTTTAACCATCAACAATTATAAGGTAGTAGCAAATATACTACATTTTTGGTGACTTCAGAGGATACCAAGCTTAATTGGTAAGAGATGCTAGATATTACCTCTATCCTTTGACATAAAATGTACAAAACTAGGATCATCCTACTATAAAATTATAAAATTGGTTAGATATCCATAACTATTATAGTTTTACTTTGAGCACAACTCACCATATGTCATCTCTTAGTGGTTCCAAGTTAGTTAGAATTTTAGCTTCCCCTACAAGGTATTTATAAGAATTTTTAATAATCCACTACTAGTGCTCTACCAACCCTTTAAGCTTATTATTCAATGAATTCATTTTATCCACTTTGTTTGGAGAGGTATCATTTTCTACTCTAGATTTTTTATCATATATTTGTTGCAATTTATTATAACCAAGGATTCCCTTTTACTCACAATTTTTTTTAAAAATATCATCATTCATTAATTCTTGAATCTCATTCATCATCTTCAAATTGGATCTTTTAAGCTGGTGTGTTTATATTTGCATGCCTATGGTCATCACTTGACATTAGAAATTGATTTCAACTACTTGACCATATGTTTTATATTAGTTACTCTAAATCATTATGTTTGTGCTATCATCATGTAGGAATATTATTTGATTACCTCTTGATACATTTTTTTATAGCCAAATCATCCTCTATTTTTTGAATTGTTCTTGTAGTTTGATTCTAGATGGCTTCTATTCTAGTGATGACATTAAAGTATGCCTTTGCATTCAACACATTGACTATGATGTTGTCGCATAAGGGATTTATTTATTATATGTTCAAGGTGCATCTCTTGTTTTATTTTGCCTTTCTTTTTAATTCTTTGTTTTTATTTTGATTTGGGGAATTTCTTAGTCCTTATCTTAGGATGAAACTTGCACTTAGTAGTTCTAGGTTCTATTTTTTGTTCAAGTTGTTGAATAAGTTGAGCCTATCCTTGGGCAAGTTGCACTGTTTACCTCTTAGTTATTCAACTTGTTTATGCACACAATCCTATTGAATTTTCTATTTTCCTAAGACCTCTACCTTTTGTTGAAGCTATAGATTTTTTCCATTAACTAAGTCATCATTTGCGCATTCTATTGCACCTAATTTTTATGAAATTGATTTTATATCATGACCTACATACTTAATGGATATCCCTAGCTACAACTAACACAATAATTGTATCATTTGACATGTATTTGTTTGGCTTAGCTCCAACTTGGATATCACGGTGATAAAGTTAGCCCATATTATGTAGGGATCAGTGTGATATTTCTCCATTACTTCTACAATAATGACATCTTTCACTCTCTACTATTTAAGATCACAAGATTATTAGTACCTTAGGGGTTTATTTTTTATATTTATAAACTTGTCCCTTACCTTTATTTCTTCTTAGATGGAGTTGATTACCTCTTGCATATAACTTCCTCTCAGGGATTTAGTAATTTTTTGAATGAATATTTGGATAGCTCTTATAGTATTTTGCTACTCCTAGGTGGTACACATTGACTTGATTGAAATAATATATATTTATGATATGATTGTTTTTTTGATAAATCCTTATACTAAAATGCTTGGTGATGGAGTTGGATGCAATGATATGGTAGGTGGTATAAATTGGATGAAAATAATGGTGAATGGAGACAATTTCACTAGCACTTGAGTTGAGAATTGTATTTATGTGGTGGAGAATGGTGATACTAGTGGAAGTGAAGATGAACTCATAGAATATAAAATTAATGGTTTTGTGGTGTTGATATTGATGGTGGGTGAGGGTGGTAGAAATAAATTTATGGGATATGTCATGGTGGTGGATACTTGACCAAAAATAGAAGGTAATGCATCTCTTGAAGATCTAACAAATGCACTTGTTGATGGGGAAGGGAGTGCAACAAAATGTGGAGGAACCTAAGAAGTAAGAAGAGGAAGAAGTTAAGAATATAGAAGTGGGAGAAGAAGAAGGGGACATGGAGATCCATCATGAGGATAAGATGGAAGAAGAAGAGAGGATGCTCTTGTAGTTTTTGATGGAGTGACTATGGTAATAAAGGCTGATTTTAAACTTTGGTCTATCACTTTATTTTCTTAAAGGACCAACCATATGTCTAGAGAGCTACAAAAACTTCTTTGTTAGAGGCAATAGTAAAAATTTACATCTATTTTCATTTATAATGGATCTTTGGAGTGACACATCATGTAGAATTTTTTATTCTTCTAATGTTAGTGTGTCCTCACCTAGAGTTATTTTTATGTTGAATCCTATTTTCTTTAGCATTTAGACCTTTGGATCTAGGTGCTTATTTATTTGAAACTATATAACTATTTTTTTAACTATATAATGATGAGTGCCAATGTTGATGAAGAAAAAAAAAAGTGATATTTGGACTATTTGGAGATTCTACATTTGGATTAGGTCCTTTTACTATCCTCTTGTGTCTACAATCCCTTATGTTTGATAATTTTACATCAAATGGCCCTTGATGGATAAGGGATTTCAAGGTCTATATTCCATATTGTATCCTTTAGAAAGCTAGGATTTGCCTTGCTAAAAATCCATGTTTATCAAGGTCCTTAATTATTTAACAATTGATCTTATAATCAGGTCAACATCATTATGCTTCTTTGCATTGGTGTAGAAAGTGTGCCAGGGTGGTGGATGCTCATAAAACTATTAGATATCGGATTTGTATACATGAGGTACATCTAGATTTTCAAATGCAATATATTCACTCAATTTTAACTCCTTTTTGATCCCATATTCTTGATGGTATGGTTGATATTAGGCTAAATTCAAGATTTAATAACCTGAGATTGCCATCAGATCAACCTTTAAATAAGGTTGGCTTCTTGAAACTAATTTAAAAGATAAAAAGAGGAAGAAAATAGGTAGAAGGAGTATACAAAATATTGAAAATATTAAAGTTCAACTAATAGCAAGAATGCAAGCCAATAGAACATAAAATACCTATTAAAATCAAACACCTAATTCCTCCTATTAAATCTCATGCAAGTTAATCACATAAATTACATCCTATATTCCAAATATTTTGTTAAATAATCCAAACAACTATTTCACCAAATAGAATTCACCTAGACAAAACTAACAAAAATATTAGGATTGCAATTGTTACATCATTCAACACATCAAATATCTCAAGGGTAATAATACAAACAATGTCAAGCCTAATTGCATTTTCTCCAATCTACATTGAAATAAGACAAACAACATTGAATCTAATAAATTCACTACCATTAAAGATTAAATGAAATGCTAAAAGTGTAATGTATTACTGAAGGTATTGCATGAACTTAGACAAAAATAAGCCAAACAATCTTTGATATTATTATCACAACCTAGAGCCTTAGCTCAGAAAAGGCAAATAATAAATTGTTTTACCCTTACAAATGAGGACCATTGTTCCTTATATAGATTTAGATTAACCTAAAATGAAATAAATTATTACATAAAATATTGGTCAAAAATTTATTAGGCATGATCCTCGGCTAAGCTTGCATCACTCAACCTCTTCATTATGCTTCACACATACTTGGTAGGTAGGTACAATCCTTGAGATGCTTATAATACTTCAAGGAGGTGGTAGTCCCTTTCTAGATTTGATAGCCACTATGTGGAATAATTGCTCATTATTAGAGTGCTATGTGTCCTTTGCTTTGAGATCCTTAAGTTGAGGATGTTGATGTTGCATTTTTTACCCTCCATAAAGTTGTTGCTATACCTTATGCCTTTCACATTTCATTTTTCTTGATGCTAGTATGCTGGACCTCTTAGAAGCTATCCTGAGTGATCTAGGTTGTTGCTCTACTTTGTACCAAAATTATTAGAAGATCAATTTTATGAGGATATCATTGTACCTTAGGACTAAGATAATTCATATTATTGTACCTTAGGCTTATTATTAATCCTAAGATATTTCTTGCATTGTATTCATGTGATGCGTAGTATACCCATGTTAGGATTTGGCTTGTTAGGAGTTAGGATGCATTGGTTATGTTGTTGAGGTTGCTCTTGTCTCTAGCATATAACTATTTTATTTTCATCCATGTTGTTATAGGTGGTTTTCCATGCATATCATATTGTTATAAGTGGTTGTACCTACATAGCATGTTGTTGTAGTTGGTTGTAACCCCTATAACTTCTTTGATTCTGTATTTTGTACTATATAAGCATTCAACATAATGGATAATCTAGATTCACTTTGATTTCCACATTATTATAGGAGATTTAGCAAGAAGTATGACAAGGTTATCAACTTAATTTAATCTTAGGTGCTGAGTTTGGGTCATTGCCAACTAGATCACATGTTTTTTGGCTAGGTATTGCATTGCATTGGTTTGGGCTAATTTGTAGCAACCTTTTGTGAAGCTCAAGAGGTGCTAGGGGGGTTGGAAATTACCCCTGCACTCGGTATCCCTAAAAGAATCATTAGAGGATAGCTTAGGTCCTATGAAATTGCAAAAAATAAACTTACCTTGAGGAAGGAAAGAGAATTATGAATAAAAGACCTTGCCATTCAAGAAAAGAGTATTAGGGAAGAGATATCAGAGGTGTTTCCAACCAACTAAAAAGGTACATAAAGTGGCAATGGAAAAGCATAAAATAATCAATCCATTATTTATAGGTTTCAAATGGTTCTTGGTCTAATTGATCTATTTATCTGATAGGTCACCCCCTCCCCATCCCCCATTCCTTGACAAATCGAACATCTTGTCAATTGATACCTTTCCCATGCCTAATTGGAATTTGTGCCTAGATGACAGAGGTGCAGGCCACTCCTATCCTCCTCCTTATCACACCTACCTCCCTTATCCTCCCCCATCCTCCCCATCCCCCTCCTAGCCTCTTATGGGATTATGTTCTATGTTGCCCTCATCAACTTGGTGATTACCCTTGACTCAAGTAGATTCACTCGATGCAATGTCATCTACAGAACTTCATCCAATTCTACAACCTCCATAATGAGCTTCACCCCAGCACTATGAGCTATAAGATCCACTTCAACACTACATCCTCCATGGACCTCATAGATGTACTCCTAAAATAAAAATATAAACACAACCTATAGATAGGAATCAATTTATAAGTGGCAAATGGAAAAAACTTAAACCATTTCTAAGGTTAAAAATTTACCCAATAAAAATGTGGATTCCAACCCTAGAATCCCATCCAATTATTGTTCTCCACATGGAATTTTTAAATTACACAATAAGAATCCACAACATCCAATCATTTATAGACACGTGGTAGTAGGAGAATCATCGAGTTTTGGTGAGAAAAGTTCATGCTGGTAGATTTCAATTTTTGGTTTTTTTGTTGGGCCTTTTAGTACCATAACCATCATGGGATGGTCACCTTGTGATTTAAAAGCAATGGAGGCCATCTATTAGAGTGACCACTAGCCAATGGTTAGGCTAACCTTTGTGTGCACATGTGGCCAGAGGTAAAGAGTGCTAGTTGTGTTGGAAACTAATGCATGGCATTTGAAGGACCCACACCACATTGACCTGTGTGCATTTTGACCTTACTACTATTGAATTTGATGGACTGTTAACTTTTCAAGTACTTCAAAATAAATTTTTACAAAGGTGGAACATTTTTTTTAATTTTTCCAGTTTTTGGTTCCTCAAATCAACATTTTACAATTAAGGGTCAAATTTTTCAAATTTAGTTCTTATTTTTTTACTACAAATTTAAGGGTAAATTATTATAATTGCAAAAATTGATGTAATTTTGTCAAATCACTATAATTACCTATTTGTGTAATTTGGAAGGCAAAAATTTTGTAATCTAGGCCAATTATTACATTAGGAATCCCTCAATATCTTTTCTAATAACTGTTTAGATATTCATTTCAACCACTTAGTACTCTCCTAGTATGGCATATACAAGATTTTAAATGGCTTTTGATCTCACAGAACAAGTGGAAAAACTCACCAATGTAGTGGACAATTTGGTGGATAGAGTAGAGAACATGACAGTACAAAAGAATCATGTTGATGTCAAAATATATAACAACAAAATTTTCTCATAAAGTAAAGTGTGAGGTCAAGCCTTATGATGGATTGAGGAATCCAAATATCTAATCTAGCTTGATTCTAGATATGGATACTTAGTTCTCCTATGCAAAAATCCTTGTGGATGAACAAGTTGTCTTTGCTAAAATAAAACTCATAGGTTTAGCAAAAGTCTTGATCATAGAAAGACAACAAAGTCAACACCCCATCATGACTTGGAAGGAACTTGTCCAAGCCTTGAAGAACACCTTTTACCCACCTAATTACCAAAGTGATCTCAAGACCAAATGGTATAGGTTGAGGCAACCATATAATATGTTAGTCCTAGACTACATTTTTCAATTTAACAAGCTAAGGGTTCTTCTTGGATTTAAAGATTTAGAAGAGGATCTAATTGATATATTTACTAGTGGGTTACAAGATTAGATATTTAGGGAAGTTAAATTCACTTGCTTCACTACTTTGGATATTAGATATTTAGGGAAGTTACTTGAGGACCTAATGAACCATTGTATTGACTTATAATCTTTTGTTTGCCCCAATTCTAGTCAGGGTTATGCATAACGGTGAAAATTTACCATTTGGGAAAAAAGTAGCATTTTCAAAAATTCAAATTTGTGAAATTTGGGGGACCCGAACATCAGCCATTTTGCCAAAACTTTTTGGGACAAATAAATTTTAGGTGTCGATTTGTCATGCTTTGATAAGAGTATCATGGTTATTTTGAAAAATTTGCAAGCAATCCCGCCTAAATAGAGTACCCTTTTCACCCTAAAATTTTAAAATTTCTAAATTATCCCGCCCAACTCACCAAGTATACCTCTATATATAATTAACACCCCAAGGATACATTTTCAATTTCAGACCTTGTTCTACACCCAATAAATATCCGACATAGTTCTGCATAAGACTGAAACCTATTTTATAATCGATCGTCACTAGTTTTACAACCAACCAGAACCACTTCTGCAGCTAGACCCTATTCTACAACCGTTCTAAACCACTTATGTAGTAAGAATCTATCTAAAACTAGATGAAACCACTTATGCAGCTGAAACCTATTCTACAACCAGTCGAAACCACTTTTGCAACCGAACCCTTTTATGCAACTGGACGAAACCATTTTGCAAGCGAGCTCTGTTATGCAACCGATTGAAACCACTTTTGCAACCAAAAACTATTATACAATTGACCAAAACCATTTTTGCAATCGAAACCTATTCTGCAATTGGCCGGAACCATTTCTACAATCGAAACATTTTTTTAACTAGATCCTATTTTGCATTGGACCTCATTCTACACCAGGTTCTCTGTCACTGCCCTACTTGCCATATTTTTCTTTATTTTTCCATGTTCTACATGTTATCCCCTATTTTCTCTCATTCTATTAAAACTCTTTGATTCTTTATGAATAAGTGAACCAAAGACATTGTGATTCTCTATTTCTATTCCATTTTGTACCATAATATTATATTTTTTGACATGTATATTTAATGATTTTTCAATCATGTTCTGCACCACACCAATATCCAAGTCCTCTTCTGCATTTAGATGGTCATTACTTTGTTCCCATATTTTCTCTATTTTGCCCTATTCTGAATGTTTTAAAACTCTTTGATTCTTAGTTTCTATTCATATCTTTTTTTCCTTGCTAATATTATACATGTGTAAATGCTTTGGTTCTCTAAAGACATATTGATGCTCTATTTCTCCGAACACATTTTGATTCTCTGTTTCTAGACCATTTTGTGCTATAATATGATATTTTTCGACATACATATCACCAATTATTTTTTACATAAAGAATATTTTTCTTAAATTTATTTCAATTTGAATGTTAATTACCTTTGTGCTCTTGCCAGTTAAAGTGCTTTCACCATAAAATGAACCAGTGGCATAAACTGATAAAATCACAATAAATCATGGCAGGAAACAAGTATGTATAATTTACCACCCAAACATTTGTTTATTCTATTTATAATATTATCTTAAGGCCTACCAAATTACACCCTCTTCAACATTTTATTACTCTAATAAATTTAAAAGCATTTTTCTTACAAGTAAAATGTCACCCAATGATGGAAAGAAGGGGGCCAAATCTTCTACTGAAAAGAGTATCCTCAAATATTTTAGCCAAACTTTGAAATGCAACAAGCCAATGACATCCATGCAAATTCAAGGTACAAATGATTTTTGACTTCACAGTATGTGCTTGATTGATGATATGAATATTTTTTTTGTATATATTTTTATCCAAGAATGATAAAAAATATTATATTATGCTACTATGAAGAATACCCTATCGATCCTTATATGCCTCCACTTGAAGATATTCCCCAACAAGAGATTCCTTCTAATGAAAATTCTGTTGATAATGATATCCAAAAAACACTTGAAGACAACCCTCAAAATGACATCACAATTGAAAATGAAAGTGATAAATCAAAATCATTACAAGCTTCATATGAATCTTCAAGCAAAAATTCCAAAAAAATAAAATCATCTAACTGGATACTTGGAAGGGAATTTAAGAATGAATGGGTAGAAAGATTTCTCTGGTTTGAGCCTGTCTTGACTGAGGATAAGCAAATCGATGAAAAATAATGTAGATGCAAAATTTGTAGTTGGAGACTTGGTAAGGATCATAGGCTGCAAAATGAGATTAATACAATTGAAAAACATGTTAGAAAATCTTATGTAAAAGTTATAAAAAGTAATGGTGATATTAGTAAAGAAGTTAAATGGAAGGATGCATAAGAATGTATGCATTTAAGAAATGCTATATAATATAATAATCACTTAAAGCAACAACAATGTCTTGTTGAGAAAGGTGGAACAATTGCAGCCCAATTTCATAAAATTCAGAAGACTATTTTATCTTCAAAAAGTATGCAGTTTGTCATTGTTTATAATATTCTCAAGAAAGGTAGAAAAATATATGATTTTATTGATTATAAGCAACAATTACACCTATTTAATGTCCAAAGCCTTCCTATTTCTCATTGTTCAGATTGAAGTGGTTGGGAAATGGTAAAATTTCTATCTTTTATTGAGAAAGAAGACCTAAGGGAGCATGTAAAACTTGCCAAATTCATTTCACTTTCTATTGATGAGGTAACAGTTGTGGAAAACACATATTGCATTTGCATGCATGTGTACACTTTTCAAAATCATATTATAAGGCCTATTTTGTTGGGAATACATAAGATGTTAGAAATTTTAAATGCAGAAGATATTTATAATGTTGTTGTCAATAGTTTAAAGACTATTGCAGGAATGAATGATATAGATATAGCAACAAAGTTAATTTGCAATGGAGTTGATTGATATGCTATTATGCAAGGTCACAATTCTGGTCTTTGTGTTTGACTCCAAACCATAGTTACCCCATATATGATTCCCATTCATTGTATGGATCATAGAGTGAATCTTCCATATAAAATCATGAGCACATTTTCAAATGTTACTAGAGTGGAAGACCTTATTCGTGAAATTCATTCTTATTTCTCATTAATTCCAAAATTATTTGCAAATTTTCAACAGTTTGCACTAGGATTTTACATAAGGAAAAAATTATTAAAATATGTGGATACAAGATGGATTTCACTGTATCAACCTACTCAGAGAGTTTTTTCTGAATATCAATAATTGATGGGGTTTATGTATGCAAATTGTAGGATAGTTGATAAGGCAAAAGATATGCTATTATGTTTGACTGACTTGGAAACACTTTTGATCTTATGTGGTATTATTCCAATGTTAAAAGAAATGAACAGATTAATTAAACTTGCACAAGAGAGATCCATCTATATCATTGATTTCATGATGATGAGAAAACAAATATGCGTGCTTATTGATACATTATATGTGTCTAAATTAGATTTCACAAAACCTTTATTTGATAGTTGTAATACATTGATAAACGTGTAAAATCCAAAAAGCTTTTTGAATTTTGACATCAATGATCATATTTGTATTAATGTTCATGGAAAGATGGTACCTGTTTATTGTTTTGAAATGCAATCAAGTATAGTTGTGGAGATTTTGAAGAAGTTCCTATAACACACAATAGATTTCATGTTATTGTACAAAAAATTAAGAGTAATTTATCAAAAATAGCAAAATATTTGATAGGTGAGATAAGAGATCGGTTTCAGAGAGATGAGTTGCTTGAGTCCATGGGTGTGGTTAACCCCATGTTTTGGGGTCCTTGTACTGAATACAATTATGCAAATGAGCTATTTATTAAATATATGGGTAACCTCATTAACCATTTTAGTAAGAGTGTGTAAGTCAATGGTGTTGAAATTAGAGGTATACTCAATAGTGATCTTTTGAAAGAACAATAATCGCATTTTAGAAGAACAATAGTTGTGCAAACATCACTTATGATAGGTAGCCATGATATTGGTTCCACTGCACATTTGTAGAAAAAATTGTATCCAAGTAGAATCTTACAAGATAAAATAAGTGAATACTTTCATTTTATGAATGATGTGAAACAATGATTTTGGGGTCAGTCGAAGATGAAAGAGTTTTTAGTGCACTTTATTTTGTTATGTGTCTTCATATCAATTGGATAAATTTTCGTATGAAAAAGCTTTGGAACACTGGATTTCCTTGACAAATATAAGAGGAACATCAAATACGATCAATAACTATGATGATGATGTTTTAAGTGATCAAATGGTGAAGACACAAATTTATGTTATGCTTCATAATGATTCTGGACAAGCTGATATGTTTCAGATTCCATAATGATAATTATTCCATGATTTCATTGACATTGATAAACACAATATTATATTGATTTCATAGATTTCATAGCAGATTTCACAATATTTTTTCAAATTTATAATATTTTATAGAATTGTTGTTTTATATCACATTATTGTTTTAAAAATTATGTCTTATATCTTTTTGCAGTTTTTAAAATTGTATGTTTATGTCTTGGTGTCTCAACTCTCTTAATTGATAAATATTTATGTTTCATGTTTTAATATTATTATTGGTATATTAATGTTGATCTATAATGTTATCTATAATGCTTTTGTTGTTTGAGATGAACATAGTGAATAATATCAGCCAGAAATAAACTAAAATTGCAACACAAATATATAAATGCAAGTAAACTATGAATGATGGAAAACACAAAATGAGAAAATGTCATTATCATTAGTTCGAATAGAAACATATTACATCATACAAAATTGTTGACTATACTTGATATCATATTACATTGTTCAAACATTTCATTGGTGCTTTGTTGCTTCACTATCGATTGGAGTTGTCATTTATTTTCCTTTATCTACATTTGTGACACTCTCTTCTAGAAGTGCTCCAACTCTGACCAGGTTTTCACGTGCTTTCACAATACTCGCCACCAATGCTGCTTATTATTTGTTTGGATATTCAAGTATTATTGGAAGTGTTTCCTTTGTTTTCTCAAGCACCATTTCTGGATCTTCTTTGAGCATCTCCTTGATGTATTTTTTAAATGATTATTTTATGTTATTTTTTCTTTTTCATTTCCATTGCATTATTAAAAAATATCTTTTCCCTATTAATATTGGCATCCATGCTCTTAACCTGTGTTTTTAAGTGTTCAAAATTTGATTGCAAAAATAAATTGAAAACATAATTCAAAAGGGTTATATTGAAATTATTACATATTTTCAAGAAATATAAAAATTTCACTACAATATAAAATTGAAACATAAAAAAGTTTTCTTACCTCAACCATATCTCTTGCAACCTAAAAAATTGTAACTTTGTCCTTATCAAAAGACCACTGGTTATAAAATGCTTAGGATTCAACATTAATGTTCTCCAATATACCAAAAACAACATTTAAAACATCATCATCATAAATAAAATCAGACTTAATCAATCTTGATGTGGCCTATTTTAGCAGCCCGTCAAGCTTTTTTGGTTCAAATTGAACCAAAGAATAAAGAGAATCTCTTTTTACATAATTTTTATATCAGGTATTAATTTCCCTTATAAGGACCTTTGCTTGATATTCCCATTCCTTCATTTCCTACAAATATTTAAGCACGACATGCTTAATAGTTGCTTCAATATTTTTAGTTATTAAAACATTTTCATTAAAATCTACAATATCATCCTTAGTTTGAGGACCCTGAGGATGAGGGTTATCTTCTTGAGTTGATGGTAATGATGTCTTATCAACTATAGGATCAGGGTCTCCTTGTTATGCTTCATATCTAAGCACATCTATTGCCTTGAAGCCTACAATATTGCCTTGTAAAAGATAATCCCAATCAAGTGGAATATTATCCTATCCCTTTGTTGAAACTTCAGATGCCTGTGAATTTTTTGTAAATGTAAATTATGACCATCCATACAAATAACTTTGTGCTAGCACGTGTGATCTCTATGAGTGTGAAAACCCACACCCAGAACTTTGTGCAGTGCCCTATGATCTTTGTGAAAAAAATTGTTTTCCAACATGAATTTACCCTCGCATAGGCATAGACTATAAGGGTGTCTGTCATTGATGCGGTGGAATTGATGGCTATAGTGCAACTGATGGGTGTGATGCAAATGGTGCCTATAATGGAGGTGGTGGTAGCATATGGCCTCTCACTTGTGGTGTTTGTACTTATCATTGATTTTGAGAATCAACTAAAAATAGTCAAAAATATTTTGTTACAATTCTTCTAAAAATAAAATAGATCTTAATTTAAATTAACTACACATAGATTTACCTAAAGATGATGAAACATGTTAAATTTATGTTGTAATGGAGGAGGGGTTGGCCACACTAGATTTATTGTACACATTTTGTACATACCTAGGTGTATGAGAAGCCCTAAGAGTAGTGACTTGCCTGGAACATTTATACGACCTCTGCAACGGTGTTGCTTCTGATCTCGTGTCTTCAAAATCATCAATTTTTTTTACATGTGACCTCTATTGGTAGCAATCTATTTACTCCTTGTATTTTTTGCCTTATCCTGCATATAGATGAAAATAAAAATTAAAAAATGAAATGTGATAAAATATAAAATAGTATGTCAAGGTCAAAGATGTAATTACTATATTCAATTCCTCTACTGACATAGCAATAGCCTATAGTGTTGAATGCACTACAGTTGGAATAAGAGTAGTCTAAAAATTATGAAAACACTCATAATATGTACTAAAATAAAATTAGCAGTGCCCACAATGGGTTGTGTCTTGCTAGTTGCCATTTGTACGATGCACAACTTGGACCTGATTTGATCCAAAATATACGTGCACCAATCGAACCTTTGATTGTGCTCAGATTGAACAATATAAGCAAGTGCCAAAAATGAAATTTTTGGTCTTCCCATAAGAATTAGTTTGGCCTAGAAGAACTCGATAATGGCCTTCAGAGTTTGATGGTTAACATCATTGATTGATAAATCTCTTTTTGACTTTGCGGTAGAAGCTGCAAAAATAAAATTAGATGTCAATTTACAAATTTGAAACATTGAACATTAATAGAATATAATTAACAAGATTTATACCTGCCAAATCTTTTGATGATAGATCATACTTGCTTTTGATGTGTGCTTTGTCATCTAGAGACAGCTACAACCTCGTCGACACTTGAGGAAAATAAATGAAAGGAAGACCTGTCAATCTGTTAATATCTGTAGGGGTGATGGTGAAAAGCAGATTTCTATTTCATACTTTAATTCTCATCGTAGCCCTATCATGGTCATAACCGGCTATTATATGTTGTAGGAGGACTTTATTTGTTTTGAATTGTGGCATTGAAACAAGGGTTGTCAAACCTATGTTATTGAGCCACTTAAAGTCCATCCCTGGGATTGTCATCAAATATGAAAATAAAGAGCAAGAAATATTCTTAAATTTTGGTGCAGGGGTGGAAGGGGTGGCCATTGCAAGAAGTTGGAAGTCAAAGAAAAAGGATTGGGAATCAGAAGGTTTATTGGAAATGTTAGCTCTATTTTTTGTAGTCATATAAATGAAATGGAAAAAATGACAGTTGATGCTCTTTTATAGATTGAAGAAACAGGGTTGACATGTGGCAGCATTGTATTGGATATGTAGTTTTGTTAAATGAACGTATGAAACATAGTAGCCAAACCAGAACTTATTCTGCATGAGGCTTGCAACCCCTAAATTGGACCTTATTCTGCTTTCGTTATATTATGCATCTGATCTTAGATCGAATCACATTATGCATCCGATGTAGGATCAGATCCTATTTTACATTCGATCGATGATCATATCATATTGTGCACTCAGTCTGAGATTAGGTCATAATTTACACTCGATCGGTGATCAAATCATAATATGCATCTGGTTGGTGATCGAATAATATTATGCATTCGATTGATGGTTGAATCATGTTATGCATTCGATCTGATATCGGATTATGTTATGCATACAGTCTGAGACCATATCATATTATGCATCTGGTTTGAAACTAGATCATATTATGCATCCAGTTCATGATCAGATCATATTATGCATCCGATCCAAGACCAGGTCTTATTATGCATCCGGTCTAAGAACAACCATATTATGCATTTGGTCTAAGATCGGATCAAGGTTTGTAATGTGGTCAACATTGCCAAACTCCTTTTTCACCTGTCTAGTCAGAACTTTGAAATTTGTCATTTTTTGCTATTTTTTTGAAAAATTAAGGTCATTCGCCATGTCATCATACATGCAATTGGCCAGGATTTGCAGGGTTTTCGCAAAAGATTCGTCATTTGTTTACAAGTACCTTTTGGGTCCTACCTCTTATGCATAACCCTGATTCTAGTATCAACAAATCTAGAAGGGAGTGCTTATACCTCCCTCAAACCTCTAGATTTAGGCCTACTCCCACTATCATCACAAAATAATCTTATGCTAACTTACACTGATTGCATAAAAAGTAAAATCTAATAAATAAACATGAATGAAAGTTATGTGTGTGAGATCTAAATAAAATATAGATTTAAACTACAAGAAGTAAAGTGTATGGGCTCAATAAACACAAGAGAATTTGAATATTCATCAATTTTATACTATTCATTAGATATGAAATTGATAAGCAATTACAAGATGGGATAAAAGGGCAATGCCTCAATCGACATGCACTTAGCAAACTAGGAGGGCGGTGTCACTAATAGAATGCATAAATACTTTCCAGTTTCTTAAAATATCATGAGGCCAAAGCACAATTTTGTTTTCATAGAGTGTATATTTGAATTTCATGGCCAAAAGATGAATATAATGGAGTCCTATACTCCTATTTATAGTTGGAGTTTACTATTGAGTTACCTAGGGTAAGAAAAAAGTAAAAAATTGGGGATATCATTAGAAAAATGATATACCATCAAGTTTTATATAGCTCTAATTTATCTTTAACAAGCTTAGAAGTATTTTAAAATGATTTTGTATGCCATTACATGCCAAAATATTTCTCTTAAAATATTTTCCATGGGATCTATGCATTTATTTTTATCTCCTTGTGACCTATTGAGTTATTTACTTTTGTTAACAAGTGCATTGATTGCATTTTTATGTTAGCTTAATAAGGACAAGATAGACTGATGTACGAGAAGAAAATATTAGCTTACCTAATGAGTAAATTATTTCCCCTACCTATATTTTCTTTGCTTGATTCTAGGATCTAGTAGATCGAATCTCTTAGAATGAGAAGATTTTAATTGAAATAAAGAAGGCCTAGGAAAATTGATGCCCCTTGATGATTTTATCTTTGTTTGAAGACAACAAGGGTAAAGGCAATGGAGACAATGCAAGGGAAATCCCTACATGCATGTACACAAATGCTAGGAAGATCATCTATTTTTCCTCCTTCAATATATTACTAGCTATACCTAAGCAATTATTTCCTTGGATCCAATCAACTTACTTTAAAAATGAATCACTCTTGAGCCAATCAACACTTATAAGCAAATCAATATTGATCCAATCAACTCCTATGCTAGAATTTTATAAATTTTAGAGGTTTTATGAGACATCTACTGCTTGGTTTCATTATTTCATGCTCCTTCAAAATTATGGGTCCCAAGGTAGTTTTGAGGCACTATATTTCTAATGACTTCATGGGGTTCCAAAATTGATTTGTATGATATTAAAAATCCTATATTTATCCTTGCACATGGAGTCAAAAAATTTAGGACCTTTATAGAAAACTTGTCAAAATTTTGGTTTTCTTTAGCTAGTTTTTTGTGGCAACAATCCCAATAATTTTTTTAGAGTATATTACATCTTTTTTTAAAACTTAAAAAACATAATAACTAATTTCATCAATTTAAATGGTTGAAGCCTTATCCTCTTATCTCTGACTTAAAATAGCAATCGTTGGCTTGGGGATGCCTAGCTTGTAAAGGTCCAAAGGTGAAGGACTATATTCATATGAGGAACAACTCTAGATCATATATTTATATTAGTAACCTCATCAAAGAAGAGAAACTCAAACAATTTGTGGATGGACTTCAAAATATGCTTCAAGAATTTTATTTGCCAATTTTTACACAAAAGGATGAGTTGGTTTGGAATTTATCAAAATATGGTAGATACTTGGTGAAGTTAGGATATGAGGATTTAGAGCAATCAAAATTTTCTACTCCCAAAGATTTTGCTTGGAATGTTGGACATTTTGAGTCCTCTAAGTCAAAGTTGTCATTGATGTCACATGATAGAGTTATCACTCTTATCAAAGAATTCGGCAAGAAATAAAGTCGTTCAAGGTTGTCACATTCATCCAAGAAAAAGCTTCATAAGTGCAAAAGTGAAAGGAAAAAGGCTCCATAATATTTTAATATTTATGGGATCACAGGTTAAGCGATTGGTCCATAAAAACCCAAGATGGGTTATTTCAAAAGTTAAAAAGGAGGTTTAATAATTATTTATAAATTATTTAAATTCACAAGGAATTTTTTTTTTTAAATAATATTTGATTTCACCAAGGTTGTGCATTTTAATTTATAATATTTAAATTTTAATTTAAATTTAAATACATTATAAATTAAAACCACGTCGATGCCTAATTTATTCGAAGCGTCGACGTGATTGCATAAGAATACAAGGGCATTATATATAATGCCATCAAAGACATTAATCACTTACACTTGCATTTTGGTTGGGCGCATGTGAAAAGGCTTGTGATTCTTAAAGGCTTGACGATTTATGAAAAGTGGAAGCAGAGATCATGCAGAGTTGAGCACATAGGCTAGCATGGCTTAGTGGTGTGTTGGCTTGGCAAGAGAGAGGAGGTCCCATGTTCGATTCACTTGAGGTTTGCTTGCAAGGACAAAGCACTCAAAGCACATTTTGATTATTTCAAAAAGCACTGGTTTGTGAGGTATTTGATGTTGGTCATGCCTTTTTAGGCACGTGAGGGTGCATGGCCCAACGGTGTCTTGGTTGCGGCCTAAGGCATTGGGAAGGAGGATTTTGGGGGATCAAATCCCTCCAAGAGACAAAGGCAAGTTAATTTTTTATGTTTTAATTTTTGTTAAATAGCCTTAAGGAGAAATAAGGGTTATGCTATGCCCTAGAAAATTGGAAAATTTTTGATGGTTTTATTTTTGGAAGGGTAGGATATTATATATCGTTGGAAATTTTTTTTCAAGGGCTATTTGATTAACTTGCTTAGAAGGATAAATAAGGTCTATGTAAAGAGATATTTTTGGTTTTGTAAAAGAGGTTCAAAAATGAGTTTGATTTATTATTTTTCAAAGGGGATTATTTATTTCATGAGAGGACATTGTGAATTTTATTGAGTAGGAGTAATAAGGTGTTATTGGGATATTATTTTTATTGTTGTGATATTACTCAAGTCATCTAACCTCCTTGTGGTTGATAAGGAAATATTTGAAAGTGTGTTGAGTTTGACAGATTTTGTGGACAACTACTTGGCATCAAAAAGGGTATGGGAAATCTTCTCCATTGAATTGATTGGGTGATTGATTTCTGAAAATATAATTGGAGAGAAAAGGATTGATTGTGGTTTCATTTTTGAAAGTGGTTGGTTTAATGCTTCAAGGTTTTATGGATTGAGAGTTGTGATTAAACCTTTTTTTATAAGAATTGTTGTTGAAGACAATTGGTTTGCAAAGAACTTGAACTTGAGTTAGAAAAGAACATGAGTATCATTGTTATGTGAGATTTGTGGTTGAGCATTGTTGGAAACATTTTGAGTTGGTTGATACATGTTTATACTAGGGTTTGTGAGAAATGGTTGTTCCTTGAGGTGATTGGTTGAGTAGAGTTGATTGAGCCTAGTCAAGTGTTTGTGTGAAGTGGTTGTTCAAGTTCCATGAATAAATTTTTCTATATTTTGATTTGAGTTGAGATTGAGTATAGAACATATTGAGTCTCTAAAAATTCTCTCTAGGCTTCTATGAGATTGATTTGAGTTGAGATTGAGATTGAGTATAGAATATATTGAGTCTCTAACAATTCTCTCTATGCTTCTATGAGATTGATTTGAGTTGAGATTGGGATTTGAGTATAGAACATATTGAGTCTAACAATTCTCTCTATGCTTCTATGAGATTGATTTGAGTTGAGATTGGGATTTGAGTATAGAATATATTGAGTCTCTAACAATTCTCTCTATGCTTCTATGAGATTTATTTGAGTTGATATTTGGATTTGAGTATAGAACATATTGAGTCTCTAACAATTATATTTATGCTTCTATGATATTGATTTGAGTTGATATTGAGCTTTGAGTATATAAACATATTGAGTCTCTAAAAATTCTCTTTATGATTCTATGATATTGAACAAGTTCTGTGTGGACTTGTTAAGTAGATTTGAGGCAAGTCTTTAAGAAGGCTTGTGGACTGATTTTGTGTAAGCTTTTGTGGAAGCTTGCAATGCAGATTCGAGCAAGTCCTAGAGAGGACTTATTGAATAGATTTGGACAATTTTTGAGTGAGCTTGTGGAGCATATTTGGACAGGCTCTCTATGGACCTGTTGAGAATATTTGAGCAGGTTCTGAGTGGACTTGTTGAGCAGATTTGAGTAAGTTTTGAGTGGACCTATTGAGAAGATTTGAGCAGGTTCTAAGTGGACCTGTTGAGAAGATTTGAGCAGGTTCTGTGTGGACCTATTGAGAAGATTTGAGTAGGTTATGAGTGAACCTATTGAGAAAATTTAAGAAGGTTTTGTGTGAATGTATTGATAGAGCTTTGGAGGTGACAAAGTATAGAGGAAAAAATCTTAGTGGATAGAGATCCAGCAACCAGGACAATTGAAGATAGATCTTTTGAATGAGGAGTCTTCAAGTGGAGAGAGATCCACTAGTCAGTAAAGTAGAGAGACAAAGTCTTCTAGAAGATCACTAGGCAGAGTTGAAGGGGAAAGAGTTATTTTGTGGAAGAGATCCACAAAATTGATATTTAGGGGATCAACATCTCCTTTGGATAGAGGTCCATAAACATTGTAATTGGGAAGGATTCCCAAGATATTATTTGAGAAATATTTAGAAGAAATATTTTCTCTGTGGAGGTAGCCCACATTGGGTGAACCACGTTAAAATCTGTGTCTCTATTGTGTATGGTTTTTTTTTCATTACTTTGATTACTACTATTGATGCTGATATTTATACATTGCATAATATTGAATTGAAAAGAAAAGTTAAAAGTGATCTTATACTATTCACCCCCCCTCTTAGTATAAGCTTGTGTTCTTCAATTGGTATCAGAGCGGGTTCCTTCAGAAACGTTTGACAACTTGAAGAAAAAGTGGTCTAAGAACATAAGCAAAGGAAAATAACAAAGGACATGTGGGAACTATTGCGTACCATAGATGAAGGTGATAAAAGTTTTAGGAAAGCTAAGATCAAAAATCTCAAAGGAGAATTTGAGAACCTAAGAATGAGGGATGATGAAAACATTCGTGACTATCTCAACAAGGTTGACGAAATTATACATGAGATGAAAGGTCTTGGAATGAAGGTTGATGAATTTGATGCTTGTGATAAGATCTTGATAACTCTTCCAAAAAGGTACAATGAAAAGGTTTCAGCTATAGAAACATCAATTGATAGTGATTATTTAAGAAGGAATTATTTGCTTGGTATGCTTACTACTTTTGAGATAAGAACAAAAGATCCTATTCCTCCAAAAGAAGTTGCATTCAAAGTGGACAAAAAAAGGGTAAGAAGATAGAATCAAGCAGTGAGTCATCTAGTGATGAAGAAGCAAATTATGGTAGAAGAGATAAAGGTTTTATAAGACCTATAGATATAATATCTATTAAGTGTTTTAATTGTGGAAAGTATGGATATTATACAACAGACTGCAAAGAACCAAAGAACAACAATGATGAAGAAAAAAAGGATCATAGGTACAAGGAATCCGAAAGACACAGGTACCAGAATAAAAGCAAGGATGGACAAAAAAGATAAAGGAAGAATTTTTTCCAAAGGCAAAAGAGAAGCTACTATGCAGATAATTCAAGTAAGTACTCAATTGATAGTGATGCTAGTTTTTCAGACAATGATAGAGATGAAGTCCTATTTATGGTTAAAGATAAAGAATCAGTCAAGAGAAAGACTCCAGTTATTCTCAAGTGGTTTAGATGTGGTAGATTTGGACATCTTGAAGATGATTGCACAAGGGATGGTTATAGTTTTAGTGATGATAATTTTGAATATGCACTTGATAGACCAGATGAAAATCTTTGAATGGTATTAGAAGATGAAGTAGGTGATCCTATAGAAGACAATCCAAAATAAAGAAGTGATATGAACAAAGGAAAACAAATAGAGGATTATTCAACAAAGAATGGCTATGATCTCAAGGGAGAACTTATCTATGCCCTTGACATAGTAAATAAGGTAAGAAAACAACACTCTAAGCTTGAAAGTTAGTTTCAAGAATGTGATGAAGAAATATTATTGCTCATAGAGGATCTAGAAAAGTCAAAGGCTAAGGCAAGCAAGTTCAAATATAAGTTAGAAGCAAAGATCTTGGAATGTGAAAAGTTAACACAAGAAGTGGCCCTACTAAAGGAAGATTTATAGGATTCCAAGAATAAGCTATACAAGTATGTAAAAAGTGCAAAGAGTGTGGATAAAATAGTCAAGATACAAAGAAGAGCAACAAACAAGATAGGTATTGCAAGCAAAACGTTCAAGAAGATAAGTTAACTACCATTTACGAAGACACTTCAAAAGAAGAGGATACTTTAGAATAGGGTTTCTCATATGAGAGTAGAAGTTAAAGTGAAAATCCTAAGGATGAGTTAGATTATAGTGAGTCCAGCAAGAACATGGACAATGGGAAAAGAAGATTCATATGGAAAAACAATCAGAATAGGTCAAGAGTAAATAGAAGACCAATGAGGTCAAGACAAGGAAGCTTCAATGGAATATGTTTTTCATGTCATAGGTTTGGGCACATGGATTCATAGTGTAGGATACATGAAATATAGGATTATGGGAAAGGACAACTTTTCCAAGGATATTGCTACTCATACAATGAGTTTGGTCACAAGGTAATGAATTGTAGGGTTCATGACAAAAGAGGATATGACCTCACTAGAATAAGTCCTAAGACAGTTGCACCTTCAATGAATAATAACATTAAGTATTATAAGCGTAACAATTATGGTCACATAGCAAGATGGTGTAGAGAAAATATTCCAGAAATAGGCATGAACATGAACAGGAATATGAACAGGAATAGAGAATCAAAAAATAATAGCAATAGAGAATCAAAAAATAATAATAACAAGGACTTCGACAGGAACAGGAACAGGAACAGGAACAGAACAGGAACAGGAACAGGAACATGGATGAGAATAGGAAAAGGAACAGGAACAGGAACGAGAATAGGAACATGGATGAGAACAAGAACAAGAATAGTAACAGAAGTGATGACGGGAACATGGATGATGACTTGGAAAGAAATAGTGAGAGGATTCAGAAGACTTAGAAAATAAGAAAGAAATATAAAGACAAAGAACAGTGCTTTTAGGGAGTAGAAATACTCCCACCCTAGAATTAACCACCCCATGAGGTGGTGGGAGAGGGGCTAAGCTAAGAGGCTCATTCTTAGCCCCAAGACCCAAAGGTAACCCTTTGACATTGATGTCAAAGAAAGATATATTTGTGTATGTTGGGGAGAGATTTGATATGGGGAGAGACCTGATATTTGAGAGAACATTGAGACAGGGGGAGCAAAGTCCCAGGGGGAGCAGAAAAGAAGGTCAAGTTTTATCAAAAGGATATGGGTTGCCATCAATGACAAAGGGGATATTGTTGGACATTTTGAGTCCTCTAAGTCAAAGTTGTCATTGGTGTCACATAATAGAGTTATCACTCTTATCAAAGAATTTGACAAGAAATAAAGTCATTCAAGGTTATCACATTCATCCAAGAAAAAGCTTCATCAATGCAAAACTAAAAGGAAAAAGGCTCCATAATATTTTAATATTAATGGGAGAATAGGTTAAGCGATTGGTTCATAAAAACCTAAGATGGGTTATTGCAAAAGTTAAAAAGGAGGTTTAATAATTATTTATAAATTATTTAAATTCACAAGGAATTTAAATTTTATAAATAATATTTGATTTCGCCAAGGTTGTGCATTAAGACAAGGCTCCAAGGTTTATTTAAACTAAAACCTAAGGTTGGTTTGTTTTAATTTATAATATTTTAATTTTAATTTTAATTTAAATATATTATAAATTAAAACCACGTCGACGTCAAATTTATTCGAAGCACCGACATGATTGCATAAGAAGACAATGGCATTATATATAATGCCATCAAAGAAATTAATCACTTACACTTGCATTTTGGTTGAGCACATGTGAAAAGGCTTGTGATTCTTAAAGGCTTGACAATTTACGAAAAGTGGAAGTAGATATTGTGTGGATTTGTTGAGCACATAGGCCAATGTGGCTTAGTGGTGTGTTGGATTGGCAAGAGAGAGGAGGTCCCACATTCGATTCACTTGAGGTTTGTTTGCAAGAACAAAACACTCAAAGCGCATTTTGAATATTTTGGAAAGCATTGGTTTGTGAGGTATTTGATTTTGGTCAGGAATTTTTAGCCACGTGAGGGTGTGTGGCCCAACAATGTCTTGGTTGCGGCCTAAGGCATCGGGAATGAGGATGTCGAGGGATAAAATTCCTCCAAGAGACAAAGACAAGTTAATTTTTTATGTTTTAATTTTTGTTAAATAGCCTTAAGGAGAAATAAGGGTTATGCTATGCCCTAGAAAATTGGGAAATTTTTGATGGTTTTATTTTTGGAAGGGTAGCATATTATATATCGTTGGAAAAAAATTTTCAAGGGTTATTTGATTAACTTGCTTAGAAGGAGAAATAAGGTGTGTGTAAAGAGATATTTTTGGTTTTGTAAAAGAGGTTCAAAAGTGAGTTTTATTTATTCTTTTTTCAAAGGGGATTATTTATTTCATGAGAGAACATTGTGAATTTTATTGAGTAGGAGTAATAAGGTGTTATTGGGATATTATTTTTATTTTTGTGATATTACTCAAGTCCTCTAACCTCCTTGTGGGTGATAAGGAAATATTTGTAAGTGTGTTGAGTTTGACAGATTTTGTGGATAACTACTTGGCATCAAAAAGGGTATGGGAAATCTTCTCCATTGACTTGATTGGATGATTGATTTTTGAAAATATAATTGGAAAGAAAAGGATTGATTGTGGTTTCCTTTTCAAAAGTGGTTGGTTTAATGCTTCAAGGTTTTTTGGATTGAGAGTTGTGATTAAACCTTGTTTTATAAGCATTGTTGTTGAAGCCAATTGGTTATGCAAAGAACTTGAACTTGAGTTAGAAAATAATATGAGTATCATTGTTATGTGAGATTTGTGGTTGAGCATTGTTGGAAACATTTTGAGTTGGTTGATACATGCTTGGACTAGGGTTTGTGAGAAAGGGTTGTTCCTTGAGGTGATTGGTTGAGTAGAGTTGATTGGGCCTAGTCAAGTGTTTGTGTGAAGTGGTTGTTCAAGTTCCATGAAATAAAATTTTCTATATTCTAATTTGAGTTGAGATTGAGTATAGAACATATTGAGTCTCTAACAATTCTCTCTATGCTTCTATGAGATTGATTTGAGTTGATATTGAGATTGAGTATAGAACATATTGAGTCTCTAACAATTCTCTCTATGCTTCTATGAGATTGATTTGAGTTGAGATTGGGATTTGAGTATAGAACATATTGAGTCTAAAAATTCTCTCAATGCTTCTATGAGATTGATTTGAGTATAGAGCATATTGAGTCTCTAAAAATTCTCTTTATGCTTCTAAGTATCAAAAAAGCATAAAGAAAGACTTTAAACTATTCTAATTAAATCAAGAATTATGCTACCACATGAAGGACATGAATAAGAAAATGATGCATGGATCAAATATCAAATTAGGAACAATAATGGGCATAAAAGATCAAATGTAATCCTACTTAATACAATGCATGAAATGTCTAATTTCTACGGTCAGAGTTTCTCTAAAATGCAATTAAACCTATGAAAATACTAATATAACTAATCTATGCAGTAAAAAAAAAAGCAAGTAAGGTGATCATTAACCTGTTGCAAACTACAGCTGTGATGGGCGGTCTGCACTATGAACCGTGGCTGACAGCCATGGTTTGTGATAGAACAACGAACAACAATTATAATATATTGAGAAGAATTTATACACAACAATTAAGCTAATATGGGAGGTAGGTTGAAATAGTCCGACAAGCTGAGCGTGAAGCCAAAAGACGTTCCAACTATACAACCGTATATGCTAACATCCCCCCTTATTACATTATTTGGGTAATGTAATAACTACTAGCTATACTAACATCCCCCTAGATTACATTATTTTGAAATACATAGAGAGTTGCGAAACAATTCAAATTTGACATGTGCAAGTGCCTTAGTGAAAATGTCTGCAACTTGAGCATTGGTGGAGATGTACTGAAGCTGAATTCAATGTTTTGGTACTTCATATCGAATAAATTGGCATTGTGTATCAATGTGCTTGGTTTTATCATGACTGGATTCTTAACAAGATTCAAAATGCCCATGTTGTCGTAGAACAAGTGTATTGGATATTTTGATGGAAGACCCATACTTGTCAGGATGCGATGCAACCATATCACTTCACACATAGCTTCATGTGCGGCACGATATTCTACCTCTATTGATGAAATAGCAACCACCTGTTGCTTCTTGTTGTGCCAAGAGATAGGACCAGATCCAAGATGAAACAAATATCCTAAATTTGATTTACGATCATCATATGATCCGGCATAGTCGGAGTCCGTGTATCCATGTAAGAAGAATCTGTTGTTCCTCTTGTATTCTAGGCCATATTACATTGTGCCACGGACATAGTTAATAACTCGCTTTGCTGCTTTCTAGTGTGTAGTATTAGGCTCCTGCATGAACCTTGAAAGATAGTTGACAGCAAATACGATATCTAGCCTAGTGTTGGTCAGATATATGAGACTCCATATAAACTGTTGATAGAAAGTACCATCTACCTGAGGTGAATCATCATATCGTGATAACTGAATTCCTATTTCCATCGTAGTTGACATTGGCTTGGAATCAGTCATGCAATATTTTTCCAATAGGGTCTTGGCATATTTTTTCTGAGACACTTTGATGTAGTGCTCCTTCTGGCTAAATTCTAGACCAAGAAAATAATGGAGAAGTTCGAGATCTGACATCTCAAAATATTGACACAAGTCTCTTTTGACAGTAGAGATCATAGTTTCTAAACTCCCTGTAATGAGCAGATCATCAACATAGAGTACAAGCAACACTATTTCAAAACCCTATTTCTTAAAATAGAGGTTTGCATCTGATGGACATCTCTTAAATCCATGTTGTAGGAGGTGATTATCCATTTTTATATACCAAGCTCAAGGAGCTTGTTTCAAACCATACAAGGATTTGACCAACTTGCAAACTTTTTGCTCTTAACCTTCCACTTCAAATCCTTTCGGTTGAGTCATCTAGACTTCTTCTTGGAGATCACCATTTAGAAAAGCACTCTTGACATCCATTTGGTGTACTTTCCACCCATATTGTGCTGCCATAGCACAAAGAACTCGAATGGTTGTCATCCAAGCAGTAGGTGCAAAAGTTTCCTCGTAGTCAATGCCTTCTCTTTGAGCATAGCCCTTTGCAACAAGTCAGGCTTTATGATTATCTATTGTCCCATCTGCTTTATACTTAACTTTATACACCCATTTGCAGCATATGGGCTTCTTTCTATATGGCAGATCGACAAGCTTCCAAGTTTTTTTTTCATCAAAGACTTATACTCTGCATCCATAGCGGCCTTCCATTGAGGCTCACCAACAACATCTTGCACTGATGCAAGTTCAAGATCATATATTGAAGACATAAACACCCTATCATTATCAATATCCATATATTCTACATCTCTCTCTAGATCTATAGAAAGTTCCTCAAAATATTGACATAGATCATCAACCCTAGTATTCTCTGTTGCAGCTTTCTCCTATCGAGCCATGCTATGAGTACGAGGCCTATCCAATGTCAAATCTAGTGGAGTGGATAGCTTAGAATATTTGATTGTATTTGTATACCACTTTGGATTCTTCTTCTGAGGTGTTGAAGAATATGAAGAAGGACCTCCAACCTTTGATGAAGGAGATTTATCAACCTTAGTTTCCACAAGGTCTAGGTATACATCTGATGTGTTTTCTGAAGTGAAAGCCTCATCAAAAACTACATCTCTACTAATGTGTATCTTCTTGGTCAAGGGATCAATCAAATGATAATCCTTAGAGTGCTCATCATAGCCAAGAAGAATACACTTCAATGTCTTCTCATCTAGCTTCTTCCTTTTCTCTTTTGGTATGTGCATGAAAGATTTACATCCAAAAATGCGTAGATGAGAAATGGAGGGTTTCCTACCACTCCATGCTTCATGTGGATTCATTCCTTGTAGGGCCTTTGTGGGTGCCCTATTCAATAGATATACTATTGTGGTGACAACTTCTGCCCAATATAGTTGCTCAAGACTAGCTCCTGTGAGCATGCAACGAACCATTTCCATGATGGAATGATTCCTCCTTTCAGCAACTCCATTTTACTAAGGAGTATAAGCAGTAGTTAACTGTCGTGTGATCCCATTTTATTTCAAGAACTCAAAGAATTATTTAGAGGTGAACTCCCCCCCTCGATCTGAGTGGAGGGTATTTATAGAAGTCCCTGACTCCTTTTCAACAGATTTCTTGAATTGTTGAAAGAAGCCAAATGCTTCAGATTTCAGTTGAAGAAAGAATACCCACATATTTCATGAGTAATCATCCATGAATAACTAAAAATACCTCTTACCCCCACAACTGTTGGGAGTTAAGGGACCGCATAGATCGGTGTGAACCAACTCCAGAGGTTTCTTTGCTCTTGTAGAGCTCATTTCAAAAGGAAATCTATGATGCTTTCCTGCCAAGCAGTTAGAGCAAACTGGTAAAGTGGTAGAAAGGGAAGGAAGACCCTTTACCATTTCATACTTACTTAACTCAAGTAAGTAACCAAAACTCAAATGTCCATATCTCTTGTGCCATAGGGAAGTTGCCTCCTTTGTAGAAGCAATCATGGCTACATCTGGAGAAGAGATAGTATCTAGGGCAAATAAGCCATGCTTATATGAAGCGGTTGCAATGTTCTTACCTCTCCTGGTGATAGAACAACACTTCTTGCCCCCCTCAACACTGAAATTTACAACCATATTTTTGTCCAAAATTTGTCACTAATAATAAGTTGTTTGCTAGTCCTGGAACATAGAGGACTTTCTCAATCTGGCACTTGCCATCAGGAAGAGTGACAGAGACTATTCCTTCTCCTTGAACCTTGTAGGTTTTATCATCGACAATAGTGACCGGTTTGCCCTCTTTGGCCTCAAAAGACTCAAACCATGATTTTTCACCAGTCATGTGCTTACTGGCTCCATAATCAACATACCATATAGGATCCGTCTGCTTGGACACTGTGGTAGTCATGAGAACTTTGTGGGCTCTCTCAAAATCCATGTCAGATTCCTCAATAGCAACATTCACTTGGTGTTTGTTCTTTTGTGGTTTGTTATGGCCTTTCTATTTTGATTGTTTATTCTTATGCCAACATCTGTTTGTATCATGACCTTATTTTTCATAGATCTTGCAATATCTCTTTTTCTATTAAGGTTGTTGAGTTTGTTTCCCTTTTGAATCCTTTTGTGAATTCCCTCCCTTCTAAAAATTACCCTTCTTCTGGTTTTGCCCTTTCCTGTTGGTGTAGAGGGCAATGTTAGAAGAATCATCTCGCTGTAGTTGGCGTGCCTCCTCTTCTTGAAGCATATTAACCAACTCTACAAAAGTAAATTTTCATTGTGACACCTAAAGGGAAGTGATCAACACCCTATAAGAATTAGGTAAAGCTCTCAATACAATTGAGGTAAGAAGCTTGTCATCAACTAGTTCTCCAAAAGAATTCAACTTTGCTTTCAATTCAGACACTGCAAAGAAAAAATTCAACTGTCTCCCCTTGCTTCATGCTTAGACTGTGTAATTGAGATTGAAGAAATAGAATAGTGGAATCATTATTTCCCTCATATATAGTATTAAGGGCATCCCATGCCTCTTTACTATGTTCACAGTCAGCAATATGGGGTTGAACTTCATCAGACATAGCAAGCAAAATGAGCACTTTTGCTTTGTTGTCTTTCTTATCAAAGTCTTTCTAAATGGCAGATGGAGCTGTAGTGCCAACAGTAGATTAAGGTCTTGTTTTTGTTCTAGATACAACATCCCATAAGTCATCCATTGCTAGGATTACCTTCATATTGTTTTTACATGGTGTGTAATTAGGACATTTCAACAACTGATGAGAATCAGTCATTAATTTTGTAGATATTGTGAAGGCTCCTTATAACACCAAGTGGTCCCCCTTTCGATATACCTTTTGCTAGGTCGTTATACCGTACAAAATACTCGCCCTTACGTGAGGGAGACTATAGGTATTTAGAAAGATAAAAAAAAATTACCTGCCCTTACGTGAGGGAGACTATAGGTAATTTTTAGAGATCATACGATACGTGGTACTTAAGCAGTACTAAAATGGAATAGTCTTGTTGATGGCACCTACCATAGAAATTCTGCAATCCTCATGCATGGGGCGTAACTTCCCCTAAACACTTTGGATTTCAGAACTTTCGTCAGGATTTACGCCTAAACACAAGAATTATTAGGGTAATGGATAGAGTAAAAAATGCAAAATGGCAAACTTATCTCTTCCTGGCGATTTATAGAGAATAAGCTCAGACATCATTTTAGCAGCTATATTAGGTAGTAGATATAGTAGCACAATCACGACAACTTTACCTATAAGTGCTAGCTAGAGGTATCACAAATACCGAACACTACAGTGCAATAAATTGCACGGATGGGTTTTAATTATTTCAAGGACTTAGGGAGTGAATTTGATTTTAACTTTTAATGATGTAGTGCAAAGTAAAAAAAATGCAACATACAACATAAAAGTGCCCACATAAAATAAACCTCTAGGTGTCGAGCGCGGCCGAAAATGCACCTTTACAATAATGCCAAATTTGCCTTTGAAAAAATTACTTACTTTCCCCTTTTGATTTTTGAAAAGAATGCCCCCCTTAAAAAAAAATAACCCACTTTTCCTCTTTTGATTTTTGAAAAAATACCCTCTTATAAAAAAAATACCCCCCCTTAAAAAATCTCTCACTAAAGCAATTTTTAAAACATTTCTATGAATAAGGTTAATAATAAAAATTAAATTACTTTATATAGTAATTTTTTTTTTTACTATTAAAAAAAATAATTAAAAAAAAAAATTAAATTATTAACCTTAAAGAAATGTTGAAAAAAAAACTTTAAGCAAAAAAAATTATTACCTTGGCAGGGGGAGTTGGCGGGTTTTGAAACCACGACCTCTGGGTTCCCAGAACCCACCACGCGGCTCACTTGCTAGTGAGCCCGTGGGCTGATCTGGGTATAGGAACCCAGGTCGGGCCCCTTATACCTCCCGGGCCACGGCGGTGAGCGCGCGGGGCCGCGACGGAGGTCGCACGACGCTACAGCCATGGGGACTGGGGAAGGGGAGAGGGGGAGGGGAGAGGGGAGTGGGGGCGGCATGGGGTGGGGGAGCAGGGATGCGTGGGGTGGGGAATGCACAGTGGGGGCGGTTCCGAGGTGGCACGCGGGTAGAGAAGCCCACGGGTGGCACCGGGAGAAAAAAAATTTAATGATTAAGGTCGAAGCCTTAAAAAAAAAAATTCTAGCTATTCTTCCGCTATCTCTAGGCCTTCAGGCGTGCTTCCGCTTTCTCCAGATGAGCTTCCGCTATCTCCAGACCAGCTCTGCTGCAAGAAAAAAATATATATTTCTGCCTTTCTTATCAAACTGGCTCTGATGCCATGTTAGAACAACGAACAACAATTATAATATATTGAGAAGAATTTATACACAACAATTAAGCTAATCTGGGAGGTAGGTTGAAACAGTCCGGCAAGCTGAGCGTGAAGCCAAAAGACGTTCCAACTATACAACCATATATGCTAAAAATTTGACCTCTGATATGTTTACCCTCAGAATTAGGGGCAATGGGCTTGATCTCCTTGTCCAAATTGATGTTCAAGGGTTGCCTTTGTTGTCCTCTAACAGATTTGGTGGTCAAATCATTGTGAAGGACCTTCGTTTGCTCAGATTTGTGTTTATTGATCCTCCTAGGCACCTAGGGAATCTATGGTTAATTGGTCTTTAGATGGATAGCAAATAGGATCTCAAATGCACAAAGTCAGTATGCAATTTGACAAAGCTTTGCTACTCTCTTGATACATTAACTCTCTCGATAATTTACCAGCACTTAGCTATACAAATCATCTCTCCCCTCTCCCCATTTGGAGGGGGGTATTTATAGCATGTCCCCTAGGGCTAGGGGTGGCTTCATGGAGAAGCCAAGACCAAGAAGGGTGGTTAGGATAGTTGGGATGGAAGCCTCTGGAATCTTCCATCCTTCAACTGCCTCCTTCTAGATCTTTCGGTTGTTCCAACAGATTTGTCTTGGATGGAAGGCCTAACTGAACTTCAGTTAAGATCATAGGTCATAGTTACGATCCAGACTATAGATCGCAGGTGTCAACCGCGGTTTAGACTGGAGACCGTAGGTCTGGGCTACAATTTAGACTGCTTAGGCCAAAATGCCTAAATTGAGTGGTTAGAACCATTGCTCTATCTTGGAGTCTGTCCAAGATCCTCCATATGGTTTTGTAGCATGTCCATATGAGTAGTCACCCTCGACATGACATGTTTTAGGTGTCTACAAATTTCCCTTTTGAGATGCATTGTGAGATCAAACAACACTGAGCAAAAATAGATCTCCTAAAATGGAGTCGAAGGTTCTATGATGATCATTAGTCTGATCACCATTAGATACCCTAGGTATAGCAAAAGGACGCGCATCCTAGAATCATTGCTTCCAACTTGGGAAGGCTTACATTTTAAAAATCTGCACTCACCATCATACGTTCGGTTAGCTTTGGTGCTACAATAGGAGTTAGGCCTATATAATCAAAGGATGAGAGCTACAAATAAAATTTCATATTTGCTATTTACCCCAAGCAAAGGGGGAAGCTTATGATAGTTTTTAGCAATGATTCACAAGAACGAATGCAATTTTGACAAGATCAAGGGATCTACGATCTCTAGGATCTTCTATTGATTTTGATTATGACATGAAATTATGACTACCCCCTCAAGTGATGAGTCGATGAGGGTAATAACAATGTATGAAGCGACAAAGTCGCTTGACCATAATGAATGATCTTGAACCACTTTAGATTCGAGCCTTTTAATACCTTGGCTAGGCCTAGTTCAGCTTATGATTGCAATGCTTAGTAGTATTTGCACATCTCTATCCCATGGAGTAGTCAGGATATGATAGCCATATTAGGGAGTCAAAATAATACAAATGCAAGAAGACTTGTGTTGAATCATATTTCGATGATTTGTTGAAATATGTCATAAAAGAAATGACAAGTTTACCCCAAATGTCCTTATGGTGATTTACTCATCTTGCCGGATTGCATGGATTGCAAGTCACTGCAACCACCAATTTTATAGGATAAATCACTAAATACAAGGCACATTTGGTTTTTCATTATTTTATTTTTTTTTGTTTAATTTTGCATTTATTTGATTGCTTTTAACATCACCAAATTTGCAATTTTAATAATTGATTTTGAATTTTTGTCCGGTGGAAGTCAGTAATTTGTCATTTTAGACCTTCCCACGATGGGTTTTGAGTGCATTTATTGCTAGTTGCAGATCGTGGGTATGGTTAGCGGTTTACATTTCCAAATTTTGGGGATCGTAGGTCAAACCTACGGGCGAGAAAACCCTAGTTTCAAAATCGTAGGTGTCAGCTGCGGTCCACAGAAACTAGGAGGACCTATAAATTGAATTCCCATTTGAATTTTTTTATTATTTTCTTGCAACCACTAGCGATTTGAGAGCTCTGAGAGAGATAGAACATTATTTGATATGGAACACTACCAAACTCTACCACATTTACACTCATCTACCCTAATGGCAGATCTTGATCAGCCATCGACTAGCCGGGGGCAGGGTGCGGGCAAGGTAACTCGAAACTGAGACCATGCATTCAATACCAATAAAATGAACCACACTAAGAAATACAAAAAATTAACCTCACTAAACTGCTGGTAATGAACCCCACCAGTCTATGTTAGCTTTAGGATTTAATTTCATGTTTGAGTGGTCTAGGAGGGTACCCAAAATGGGTGCCACTCCTAAACCACTGCTTGTAGTTGCGATTCCTAGTTGGAAAATTGAGAACTGTGGGTTTCAACTATGGTTCCCAATTTGGAAATTGGGGACCGCAGGTTTCAGCTGCGGTTCCCAATTTACAAATTGGGGACCACAAGTTTCAACTATGATTCCCAATTTGCAAATTGGGGACCGCAAGTTGCAGTTGCGGTTTGCGATTGCTGTTTTTTTTTTTTTAGGTTGTCTAATTAAGAAATTTGTAATTCTCTTTAGCTCTGCTTAGCTAGATTTAGCTTACATTATGCTTTTTGCTTTTAAAATTTAACTTCTAGAGTGCAGGAGCCTAACCTTATGAAGAATCTCTGTGAGGCTTTATCGAATGACGATCGAGCATGGTTTTAAGCCATCGAGTTCAGCTACATCATGGATCTATCCACCATTAGGGTAGATCAAGCCTATCTGACTGCATTGGCCTGACACTGGAGTGCATGGACCAACACATTCCACCTTCCTCCCAGTGAGATGACCATCACCTTGGAGGATGTCTATAGGATATTTAGGATCCCCATCGATGGTGAGGCTATCATTTCCTCTGCCTACACAAAAAAGGATGTTGTCTTTGATGCCATATTCAATGACTAGAGCACCAATGCACAAGATGATGCAAACCATGGAGGGGTGCACATCGGTGACTTGTACCATGATGATGTCTTCTCTGTACGAGAGGCCCTCTTCATGCATCTCATCGTGCAGATTGTCCTTCGAAACTCCTCGGGCGTGAGGGTTTTTTGGAACATGCTAGCCCCTACTTGGAGGGTGCTTTAGAGCTTTACAGAGGAGCCACTATTATTAGCTTGGGGGAGCACCCTATTATGCCAGCTCTATAGGGAGCTATATCGGATTACAGAGCGTAGCCATAAGGGCATCAACTGTAGTCTTTTGTTATAGATCTGGGGTGGCAGCACATCCAGATAGAGCATCTTGAAAGGCTACCACTACGCATCACCATCATAGATGATGACCATCAGTGTTACACTAAATGCTGGCCTTGTGCTGAGGAGGGTATCCATAGTAGAGCTCATGCTGGGAACACTGAGCACTATATTATTTAGTTTGCATCACTTGGGTCGAGGGACATTGTCTGGCACCCCTACATGGATTGCCCTGCATGGCCATAGGTGGATGAGTGGCTGTGATGGGCCCACTAAGATAGATAGCTTATCTGGCATAAACCAAAGGTTTGAGAGTATCAGTTATTCTCTCGTGACCTACGATAGTTTGTTATGGTGTAGGACATACCAGAGATGCCACTTAGGTATAAACGCTTGGCTCTAGAGAGGGATCTCCCATTGATAGTTCCTCTACCATTAGGAGATGCACCTAACAACTTCTAAGAGTCATGGGTAGAGACAACTAGGACCACACCCGATTATGATGGGTGGTGGTCTCTATTCAGATGGCATGGGGTAGGGCCTCTGGGTTGAGAGCCAGCTAAGGCAAAGGCAGATCCTGACGGGTGTAGGGTGTGCCAACGTACTGAGGGTGGTTGAGGTGTAGAGGCTACCACTGAGGATAATCTAAAGATCAACCTGGAGGAGGATGCTCCAGATGAGGGTGAGGTCCCTCCTGATAGCACAAAGGGACGACTCCTGGCTTAGGTTTCTGACTTGTAGAGTCATATTGGGTGATTTCACACCTAGCAACTCGAGAGAGATACTACCATTGCCACTCTAGAGGCAAAGGTGGCTGATAGGGAGTAGTGCTTGACTAAGGCACAAGACCAGGTATAGGAGCTCATGACTCAAGCTACTGATGTAGAGACCTAGGTGTAGATACTATAGACTGCCCTGGAGTTTGCACAGGCACAACGGACTACAACAGAGGTAGAGTGGGATCTTGCATGATCATTAATTGGGGCTATGCTGCCTCCTTAGGCTACTATGGGGCCTCCTACAACACCAACAGTAGGTACAACTACACAAGATTTGACTATGGAGGTGTTGGTCCAAAATCTGCCACAGGAAAGGATTTTATAATTGCACCCTAGACCTGGCCAACATTGAAAGGCTGGAAGCAAGAAATGGCTCCCAGACCAATCTCCAGAGTGGGCTGGTTCCCTTTACTATTCTAAATTTCTGTTTGAAGATAAGGGTTGCTGGAAAGAAATTAAAAGTTGCAGAAAGAAATGAAATATGGCCACAGGCCGGAGTTATGGGATCAGAAGAACAACAACAGAAAACTTAAAGTGCGGCAACAGCAAGCAACAGAATATAATGACTCAACTCCCACACAATTGTATGCAGAAAATCTCTCCAAGACTACACTCCAAGAATCATATCCTTATAAGCAATATTCAAATCCAATATGCAGAATTTGAATGTAACAGCACTTAAGGAATATAAATTCGATTAGAAATGCAACGAACGGAAAAGACAATCACCCAAACAACTGCTTGAAAAATCCGAAGCCAATAATTTATTCTTGCAAATGCACTTCCAGTTTTTAGCAAAACTTCCAACCTTTTGAAATGCGAATTACATTGGTTTTTATAGAGGTCCGTCCTCTTTGCAGCATTAAATAATTAAAACCGACTTCCTCGTGATCTACAATCATGCGAAGGAAACGAGGAACATGATCCCCTTAATCGCCAGTCTCGAAGAAATAAAAATTAAATTCCATGAAACGCTTGCGGCCCTTCATTAAATTCGATTCTTTGAATATGTGCATGAAAAACCGTTGAATTAATCCACGAACGGCAACTTCGAACCAATAAACCCTTTAATTTTGGTAGCCTGGGCACTCTTTGACCTTAACCGCATTGGAAATCCGCAAATTATTTAATTCGGGTCAGCATTAAATCATCGGAAATCGGAAAAACCCTCTCGGCCGTTCATACTGCACTTGGCGGGAAAACTACGCAGGTCGCGAAAACGCGACGGGTCGCGAAATCGCGACATGATTTTAGGATGCTGAACGTGACGCGAAAGAAGCGGAACATGTAGCGATTTCGCTACATGTTTCCGTCGTTGCTCCTCCCTGCGCTCGCCCGCGAAATCGGAACATGTAGCGATTTCGCTACATGTTCCTTCTCTCCGCATCAATCGCCATTTTCGGTCGCGATTCGCTGACATGTCAGCGACGCGCTGCAAGTTTTCACTTTTTGCCTTCGACGCTCCCGGGTCGCGATTCGCTGACATGTTTCAACTTAGTGCTTTTTCTGCCCGCCGACCCGCGATTTCGGAACACGTCGCGATATCGCGACGGTTCCGCCCAACTCCGCTGCGTTGACTGCGTTGACCGCGATTCTGCAACATGTCAGCGCGTCGCTGCAGTTTTCAGACTTAACCATTTTTTGCTCAATTTTTCTCCTTTTTTCGCCCAAGCTGCATCAATCAAAGGTCAGATCCCCAACAATACATCAATGCATTCATCAATGAGAATCAATGTGGCAAAAATGCCAACATTCTTGGCGGCTCACGGGGTATACAGCTCGCTGTATGCAAGAATCCAAGCCTTAGTCCATTGGGCACAGAGTCATATTGGAACTGTAAACTAGTGCTGCCCAAAACATGTCGGGAATACTTCTTCTCGCTCGAAAAATTGAAACTGGAAGAACCTGCATAGAAGCGGTTATAAACTGAAGAAATGGAATGTGATGGTGGAGTGAGCTCCTGCGATTGCGCAAGCGGTGACTGCAATGGAGTGATGTGGAAGTGAGCAGAGGATGAACGAGGGTAGTTATGGAGTGACGAATGGATGGAACATAAGTGGAAGTCTTGCGTGAAATGAAAATGAACTAGGCTGAAAGAAAATGCCTTTTTTTTTTTTTTTTTTTAAAACAACGAACTTAGAGGAAAGGGATAAGAAGATACGGGAAAAAAATAGAAAAGGGAAAAAGAAACAACAGTTGTGGCTTATTTTTTTTTAATGCGAGAAGAAAAAGAAGTAAAAGAAGGAAGATGAAGAAAGGAAAGGAAAGAAAAAGGGGAGGGAAAAGAAGAAAGGAAAGCCACCAAGCTCGCTGGGAAAGGAGGAGACAAAAAGGGAAACCAACACCTACAGCCCACAAGCAACAAGAGCCAAGGTGACAATAAAAGGCAACACATATATACATACTCTTTTTTTTTTTTTTTTTTTTTTTTATATTATATACATAAGTTTACGACATGATTGGCATGTCGCCACCACAAACCCGATCTCAGGAGTTATCCTGTAAATCTGCAATGTCCCGCCCAGATTTGGTCATACTTGAGTCGGTCCCTGAAATTGGGCTGGCTCCTTCCTGTAGTTCTCCCTTCGACAGTGGCAGTCTCATGATTCGAGAAGTTGACTATCTGCTCATTATCTTCAACGACTTGCCCAAAAGACTTGCATAATGTTGCTCCTGCCTCATCTTCGGATTTAACCCCATCAAAATATAGCTGCCATAAATGATCTGTGACAACATTCTGATCAGCTTGAATAGGCAATTCTTGCTTCATGTCACTCTCAGGCTTTTGGATGACATAACAGCCGATTTCAGTTTCCAGCATGGCATTAAAATTAAGCATAGAAAACTGATCATCCAACTGAAGACTATCTAAAACTTCATTCAGCAAAACAGAGTCTTCAGACTCGTCAGTAAGCATGTAAACAGACTGCACTTCCTTTTCTGTTTCTTCCAACTTTTCAATGTGAAAAGAAGAAGGCTTTTCATTTTGAATCCTGAGACGCCTACCCTTGACAGGAATTTCTAAATGGGAATAATCAAGTGCCAAATAACCCCCTAACTTGGCGGTAAACTCCCTAGATAAACACATACTAAAGTAGGGCTCTAAATCAACCACAACAATTTCTTGGATAATAGTAACTTGGGGCATTGTATGCAGAGTAATTGGAACATCCTTAATCACACCCACTGTTTTTACAGGCGTACCATCCAATTGCAGAACTCCAGGACTACTCCGTGTGTACTCCATTCCCATTGCTTCACAGACTCCCTTGGGCATTATCGTTGTGGCAGCACCAGAGTCGATCATACAATTATGAACAATCCAACCCTCTATGTGCAATGACAAATAAAATGGAGGTGGCCTATTTTTTCCAGTAGCAGAGGTGGTTAAAGTTTGTGCATATACTGTCTGGGTAGGACCTTTTTCATTATCCTTGACAGATTTTAATGATTCCTGTAATAAGTCTACCTGGCCTGGCAATTGCAAAGCATCATAAAGGCTCACCTTAGCAGGAGTCTTTTTAAGATCATCAACAATGTTGTATGAAACTGCAACAGAATTTTTCATCTCAGCAGGTTGCTCAAATCTAGTCCTGTACTGTTGTGTAGCTTCCACTCTCAACCTCTTGGTCAGTGATGGATACTTCAATTTTTCACGTGCCTGCTCCTCTGCTTCTGACCTTACTGGTGCAGCTGCTGCCTTTTCTTGAACTCTGTTAAAAGTTGGATCTTTGGGCAAAGGCTTTGGAGCTAGCACGGGAGCTTTCATCGGCCTTTTCACTTCAGTCGGTACTCTTAACGGCTCTAAGTCAATAGGATCAACATTCATAGGCTTCTTTCCGAGTCCTTGTTAGAACCGAAACTTGATCTTCCACTGCAGTCATCAAATTACAACCAGCTTCTGAGATCATATTAACATGGTCACCTGAGGTGCTGGCCGCCAAGGTCTGCACATAATTTAAGTGGACCATACATGTATCCTCTCCGTGAGGATCATTACAAGTCGAGCACCAATATACTCCATCTGCATGGGCTGCATCTTCATTTGCTAGAACAGCTAAGCCCTTTTCAGGTGCTTTGCTTGTGGAGGCAGCTTGATCTCTAGTAACTTGAGGAGGTTGAAATCTCCTTGGCTGGAAATCTCTCTCAGCCTGCTTCCTCTCAATGAGTGTGATCTTGTTTCCCATGGTTCTAATAGCAGAATTTGCAGACTTAACCTCTTGCAATAATGCTTTATATGGATCAGGATTTGCAGGTGCAGGAAGTGCTTGGTAAGGGCAAAGGAGCTGGTGGTGCTTGGCAAAGCTGGAAATGCGAGTGGAAACGGGAGATGGTTGAATGTCTGGGTGCGGGGAGCGGTAAAGGAGTTAAAGCGAGGCAATTGAGGAGGCTGGGACGGTTGCAACTTTGAGGTGCTTTAGAACTCCATGATGGTGTAGGATACATAGCCGGCATGGGGTGTGGTTGTGAACCATATAAATATTGAGGCAAATCCGGAATAAGAGGCATAGTTACCTTTGGAGGCAGTCTTCCTACAGCAACCAGATCAGCTTCTGCTTTAATTGCTTGTTCAAAGATTTCTGGAAACGTCACCACATTAGACTGCCGAACCGCCCATCCGATATCTGAGTGAAACGCTCTGAGGTAGTACATCGCGACTAATTCATCGGCGGGTCGAATACCATCAGGAATCCTTTGCCAAGTTCTGGTAAACCGAACATTAAAATCAGGTATCTCTTCTTGTGGATGTCTCTGTATGACAGTAAACTGATTTAACAATGAGAAAGGGTCAGCCTGTTCATGAAAATGTTTCACCAGCAAATCACCCAATTGATCCCATGATGTTATGGTGCCGGGAGGCAGAGTTCTGTACCAAAACAGCAGTTTACCTCTCAATGAACACACTAACAATTTGATCATTACATCTTCATCAGTAATGTCATGAATAGCGACCAGAGAAGCCACATCATTTATGTGCTCATAGGCTGTTTTGCCGATACCATCGTAAGTGGGCAAAGCCTTCGGTGCGGCTCGTGGTGCTGGATTCCGAGCCTGCAGATTCAAGGCTCCAGTGTTGTTCCATGCCAAGAATTTTCTGGGTGGAGGAAATTGTGCCATTGGTGGAACTTGTAGGGGTGCAACACTAGCAACAATACTGGGTATTTGTACAGCAGAAGATGGAAGAGACGAGGAAACTAATCTAGAATGCTCACCACTTCTCGAACTATCAAGTTCAAAAAACTGAACAAGATCGCCAAATTTCTTTGACTGTGATCTTGTGATCATGAAGTATTTCTGAGTTCAGCACAGTCACCAAATAACAGGCAGGCGTCCACGATCAAAAATCCGGATCTTCAACTCAGCAAAGTCGCCAGATGAACTTACAAATCTCCGCTATGAGGCCAAGACAGCTCATCAAATCTTGAGACCTCCGGGTGTTAAAACAAATGTGGATTTTTGTGAGACAGAAGAAGTCTGTCCCACCGGGCGTGCCAAAAACTGTTGGTCCAAAATCTGCCACAGGAAAGGATTTTATAATTGCACCCTAGACCTGGCCAACATTGAAAGGTCGGAAGCAAGAAATGGCTCCCGGACCAATCTCCGAGTGGGCTGGTTCCCTTTACTATTCTAAATTTCTGTTTGAAGATAAGGGTTGCTTTGGAAAGAAATTAAAAGTTGCGAGAAAGAAATGAAATATGGCCACAGGCCGGAGTTATGGGATCGGAAGAACAACGAGCGAGAAAACTTAAAGTGCGGCAACAGCAAGCAACGAGAATATAATGACTCAACTCCCACACAACTGTATGCAGAAAATCTCTCCAAGACTACACTCCAAGAATCATATCCTTATAAGCAATATTCAAATCCAATATGCGAGAATTTGAATGTAACGACACTCAAGGAATATAAATTTGATTAGAAATGCAACGAACGAGAAAAGACAATCACCCAAACAAGCTGCTTGAAAAATCCGAAGCCAATAGTTTATTCTTGCAAGTGCACTTCCAGTTTTTAGCAAAACTTCCAACCTTTTGAAATGCGAATTACATTGGTTTTTATAGAGGTCCGTCCTCTTTGCAGCATTAAATAATTAAAACCACTTCCTCGTGATCTACAATCATGCGAAGGAAACGAGGAACATGATCCCCTTAATCGCAGTCTCGAAGAAATAAAAATTAAATTCCATGAAACGCTTGCGGCCCTTCATTAAATTCGATTCTTTGAATATGTGCATGAAAAACCGTTGAATTAATCCACGAACGGCAACTTCGAACCAATAAACCCTTTAATTTTGGTAGCACTGGGCACTCTTTGACCTTAACCGCATTGGAAATCCGCAAATTATTTAATTCGGGTCAGCATTAAATCATCGGAAATCGAAAAAACCCTCTCGGCCGTTCATACTGCACTTGGCGGCGCGTATGCTGTGACCACGCGAGGCGTCGCGAAATCGCGACATGTAGCGATTTCACTACGTCTCGACTTCGCTTCGCTTCGCAAGAGCCCGCGAAATCGGAACATGTCGCGATATCGCTACATGTTTCCGTCGTTGGCTCCTCCCTGCGCTTCGCCCGCGAAATCGAAACATGTAGCGATTTCGCTACATGTTCCTTCTCCCGCATCAATCGCCATTTTTGGTCGCGATTCGGCGACATGTCAGCGACGCGCTGCAAGTTTTCACTTTTTGCCTTCGACGCTCCCCGGGTCGCGATTCGCTGACATGTCAGCGAATCGCTGCATGTTTTCAACTTAGTGCTTTTTCTGCCCGCCGACCCGCGATTTCGGAACACGTCGCGATATCGCGACGGTTCCGCCAACCTGCCTGCGTTGACTGCGTTGACCGCGATTCTGCAACATGTCAGCGCGTCGCTGCAATTTTCAGACTTAGCCATTTTTTGCTCAATTTTTCTCCTTTTTTCGCCCAAGCTGCATCAATCAAAGGTCAGATCCCCAACAATACATCAATGCATTCATCAATGAGAATCAATGTGGCAAAAATGCCAACAGGAGGTAAAGCGATTACAGGATATGGTAATGAGGACCAATGAGATGCATGTGGCCTGACTTGCTCATGTTGATCAGCTAGTCAATTACATAGATATGCATAGGCTACAAGTTCTTGAGGATCCTTTTGCATTAGAGTCTCAATGTACTAGGTATAGGACCTCAGGGCAGTCGATAGCGAGCTCGAGTCATAGGACTCATAGGATTGAGAGGATGCATAGGTCCTCTAGTACACACACAATGAGGTCACAGGCTAGGACTAGAGATCTAGGGTAGACATCAGGGGCCTCCAGTTAGAGGACTAGCCTATTGCAGTTACTAGTTTCTCATGTGCTGGGTGCTTTAGGCTTTGGAGGTAGGCAAGATCCATAGCAGGATCCACCATAGGTTCTAGGTCAGCCAGGAGAGCATGCTCTAGAGCATAGTGTGGAGGGAGGTGGCGAGAGCTCCAGTATAGGGGGAGCAGCCTAGATATATGTTATAGCAGTTGTTGACTACAATTTTGATATACTATTTTGTGTGTAAGGTCGAGGACCTACACAGTTGTAGCCTACGGGCATTTTGTACTCCTTATGTACTCTTTTGGATACATATATATATGATATGATCTCTTATGGCTCATTATGTGTACATGTGTATTTATTATTTTGATTTTATGTTTATTTGATGCACATGGATGCAAGGCTTATGTAAATGCTATGTTTATATGATGTGATGTATGGATGACATGCACTAGATAACTATTTTACTTTATGATGATGATATGCAGTGATCTAGATGATTAGATGTGCGATATATGATGTATGTATATGGATGCCATGTTTATTTTGGAACACATATTTATTTTTGCTTTGTGGGCATGCGTTTATTTTATGCAGTTTATGGTATGCTATGCAATGTATGGTAATGCATTATGTACAAAATCATAATCTAATGAAAATGAACCCGTATGCTTTAATCACTTAAAACATAAGGAATGAATGTAAACTGTGTATATCAATTTTTAAAATATGACACCACAAGATGTATAACAATCATGCAAACTAATTGATAATTCTCATTACAAAAACTTAATCAATTAATCACCCATATATGAAATGCAGTGAAATGGATTGGTATAATGCTAATGAATGATTATGTCATTTTGTATATTTCTTCTTTGCTGCACTATATAGTCAGTGGCTATCTAAACATCATTTTTGATATTCATGTAGTATCTATCCTATATGTTTGATTGTGCTTTGTAAAATGCATTCTGATGAATGAATGACTCATATTTCAGAAGTCTAATGATATTTGGTATCTTGTTGCTATTGGAGCACCTTTTGGGGTTTTCCTTGAGACTCAAACACCCTAGTAGATTTCTCCAAAAATCACATACTAACTATACAAGGCTTATATTGGACAAGGCTTTTGTCGTGATAGACCCAACTATTCATTATCCTTGTGTGTGCATGTGAGTATTTTTAGATAGATCGTAAGCATACCTCGTATGTCAGTCGGGACTCTTTCAACCCATATGTGAGATAGGGTTCCTCATATGATCGTACCATCCTTGTTTCAGCTTTGATTAGACTTATACAGCTAGACCATCCTAGGTACCTAGAGCTAGCTCATCTTGCAAATTGATCAAGGCTACCCCTCCAAATGCAGGTGGGACTCTTTCAACCCATTACTATGTTTGGGGATCACCCAATAGAACTACCCCTACGATTGTAGGTAGGACTCTTCCAACCCATTACTGCGATCGAGGATCACTCTATGGCTTTCAAAAGGTGGAAAATCTAGGGATTCAAGTTCTCACCCTTCTTACTTGCTCATGTGTAGTGATAAAAATCACTGTTAGTCCACGTGTTACCATTTTCTTTGAGCAAGGGATTTTTATAGTGCTTTTGATTCACTATGTCACTTTACATTTTGAACTTGAAATTTGTACTTTTGCACTTTGTAATCTTGGGATTTAAACTTTGTGACTTTGGGATTTATAGGGGAAATTCTTGTCCTTTTGCCAAAGTACACCTTTCTAGATCGACTATTTGCAAGATAAGCAGGTCGTGAAACCCATCTCTCTAGATACCTAAGATCGCTTTCACAGCTTTCATCCTCTCTTGTCTTAGCAGGATTTTATATTGTTTTGCTTAGTGGCCGGATTCTAATATGTTGAAGCACTATCCCAACTAATGACCTTATCTATAATATCAAAGCAAGCTTTCTACAATATTTGAAGAACCCACTAGGTATGGATGAGTGACGGGAAAACTTAATATACATACATATTTCTCCACAACAGGTATCACGTATGAATGCAATGAATTATGATAAATGCAAGGGTGCATGATTGACATACAAACGTGTGATCATTTGTAAAATTTTGATAGACGCATTACACTCTACTGTGGAATGCAATGGATGACAAATACCTAAATGCAATATGATGATGTGAATGTCTATGTGAATGCAAATGCAAATACAAATATTTTTGGATTTGAAGCTTTACCAAAAAAAATTTGGACTTTTATATATTTTTCTTGATTTTTATAGATTTTTGAGCTTTCATATTTGACCAAATGATGAGTACATGTCCTTGGAGCTTTTAAGGATGACCAAACGATGAGGAACTACCTTTGGAGCTTTTACTTGACCAAGCTACTCAACAGAGAGCTTGGGGCATTTTGGGATGACCGAGCGGTTGAGACAAAACCCTCGAAGCTTTTGGGTTGACCAAAGGGCTTATAGATGCCTTTGGTGCCTTTACTACACTCTCAAGCATAGAACGCCTTAAGATGGATGATATTGAGAGGCTCAAGCTCTTCCACACCCTCTAGCGATGTTAGGTGATAGGTACCTAGACCAATATTTTTAGATATGATGTAAGGCCCTAGCGAGTTAGCCATGAATTTGTCTCGCATATCAGGTGGCAAATTCAAGTTCTATTGGTTCTCTTTCAGCACAAGATCCCCAAATTCAAAATCTCTCTGGTGGACTTTGACATTGTAAGCTCATTTTAATCACTCTTGATAAATGCGAAGATGCTCGAGGGCATTCACGTGATGTTCATCGAGCAACGTCAATTGATCGAGGTGAGCTTGTCATGTGGTGTCATCATCGATGAACTCTTTCAATGCGACACGCAGCATTGGAATTTCCAACTCTAAGGGCATAATGGCCTCAGTGCCATATACTAGTGAAAATGGCGTTGCCCCAATGGGCGTCCGAATGCTAGTCCTGTAAGCCCATAATGCAAGGGGTAGTTGTATATGCCAATCCTTGTGGTGTTCTTGCACTATATTTTTCAAAATGGCTACCACAGTCTTGTTTGAGGCCTCAGCTTGCCCGTTTTCTTGCGGATAGTATGGAGTTGCAAAATTGTGTTTAATGCGGTATTTAGATGTTAAAGCCCGCACAGTTTTGTTCTTAAAAGAAGTTCCATTATCCAAAATTATTTTGGATGGTATCCCAAAATGACATATGATATGCTCGAGAATAAATTCTGCGATGCGAGCTCTAGTGGTCGTTGTAAGGGGAATGGCTTCCACCCACTTTGTAAAATACTTAGTAGTCATGATAATGAATGTATGTCGACCTGACGATGGAGGAGAAATCTTGCCAATAAGATCTAGTCCCCACTGAGCAAATGGCCAAGCCGCTTGAATGGGTTGTAAGGCTTGTGATGGCAAGTGCGTAAGATTAGCATGATGTTGACATTTAATGCATTTCTTGACATACACATTGCAATCCTTCTCCATAGTGGGCCAATAGTAACCCATGCGAAGGATGCGTTTGATGATAGCCATGCCGCTAAAATGGCCACCACACGTACCATCGTGAGCTTCTAAAATTGCCCAAGATGACTCCTGGGGCTCAAGACATCGAAGGAGAACTCCTTCGTGGCTACGTCGGTACAAAATGTCTCCTATCAAGACATACTTAGTCACTTTCTGTTTGAATGTGCATCTTGCGGCACGCGACAATCCCTTTGGGGTCATACCAAGTTTTAGGAAGTCTTGGATTTGCAACATCCAGCTTTGACAAGCCTCAGCTTTGACTGCTAAGATGACCTGCTCCCCTTGCGTATTTAACTTTGCAAATGCAGACTGAGGAAACAACCTTATGGTGAATGGTAGTACCACTCCCCGTAGGACTCTGAGAAGTCAATGACTCCCAGGGTGCCTACTTAAGAAAGTCTTCCACTCTATGGAACCAATCAGTTGTTGGTTCCATGACAATCATGTTGATTGACTCTTTGTTATCAAAGGTTGCACGCTCCATTGCTGGGTGCGAGAGCATTCTAACATGGATGGTAGTAAAATCGGCAGACGAATTTTGAGGGATCAAGGACCCCAAATATGCCATGGTGTCTATGAACCTATTTGATGAATGAGGGATTGCCTTGATGTCATACCATTCAAATTTAGCCAGATAAGTGGCAATAAGATCTTTGTAGGCTTTCAATTTGGGACATCGACACTAAAAGAGCCCCTTAACCTGGTTAACTATGAGCAGAGAATCACCAAAAATGTTCAATATTTTAATACCCATGGCGATGGCTACGTGGAGGCCCAAAAGTAGGGCTTCATACTCAGCATTATTGTTGGTGCACGAAAAGTCTAACTTGAATGACAAGGGCATTGGAGCTCCTTGTGGCATGAAAAACACTATTCTTGCACCACCCCCTTGCTCACACTTTGAACCATCGAAGAACAATGTCATATCAGCATTATTCTCTAGTTCCTCGGGTTTGGGAGCTTCAGATATTACGAAGACCGCATCATCTGGAAGCTCAATGGTTAGAGGCCTACTATTGGATAGTGGTGCCTCAACCAGCTGATCAGCTATGACTTGTCCCTTGATGGACTTTTGGTTGATGAATTGCAAATTGAATTCTGTCAATAGCATGATCCACTTTGCAGTACGTGTGTTATGATATGTCTTGCTCATCATATACTACAAAGGATTATGTTTTGATATAACATATGTCGTATGACTTAGCATGTAATACCGCAATTTCTTGGTAGCGAACACCACTGCTAAACATAGCTTCTCAACATATGCATATCCTGACTCATAACTCACCAAGGTGCGATTGATGTAATATACGGCTTGCTCTTTGCCTTGCATGTTCTTTTGGGCTAACATGGTCCCTAATGCAAAGTCGATTGCCGATATATATAGCAAAAAAGGCTCATCTGGCCTTGGTGGAGCTAGTACTGGCGATGTTGCCAGGTATTGCTTAATCTCAGCAAAGGTTGCTTGGTAGTCCTCATCCCAATCAAATGGGACCCCCTTGTGTAGCAATCGATTCATGGGTCAACATTTATCCGATAATTGAGCGATGAATCACTTTATGGATGCTACTTTGCCCTGAAGGCTTCTTAGTTCTTTGATATTAGTGGGAGGATGCATCTCTAGAATAGTCATGACCTTTGCTGGGTCTACTTCGATGCCTCTTTTAGAAATGATGAATCCCAAGAGTTTACCTAAAGTTACGCCAAATACGCACTTCTTAGGATTCAACCTGACATTATGCTCTATCAGGCGATCAAAGACCTTCCTTAAGACCTCCGCATGCTCTGCTCACAGCAATGACTTAGCTAGTAAGTCATCGATATAATCTTCTAAGATTTTATGCATGTAGTCATGAAAGATATATGTCATAGCCTGTTGATATGTGGCACCAGCATTTTTAAGACCGAATGGCATAACTTTGTAACAAAATGTCCCCCATGGCGTTATAAATGTTGTTTTATGTTGATCTTCGAGTTTTATCCGAATCTGATTGTATCCAAAAAAACCATCCATAAGGGAGAGCATTTCATGACCTACAGTAGCGTCTACCAGAGCATCGATATTTGGCAATGGAAATGAATCTTTGGGTGTTGCCTTATTGAGATCTCTAAAATCCATACAAATATGGACCCTTCCATCTGGCTTTCCTATGGGCACCATATTGGACACCCATTCTGGATAGTCGATGGAGATGATGAAATCTACGTCCAACAACTTTTGCAGCTCGTATTTCACCATTAAGGCTACTGTTGGATGCATTTTTCTAAGTTTTTGCTTGATTGGCTTCTTCGATAGATCTAGCGAAAGGTTATGAGTAACCAATTTTGGATCTAGACCCGACATGTCTTTGTAAGTCCAAGAAAAGAGATCAGGTCTCTCTTTTAGTAGAGGGATGATGCTATCACGCTCATCCAGAGTGAGACTCTCTCCAAATCTAACCTTCTTTGGATCGGTGGGATCTTTACTGATATCCACATCAAAGGTTTTCTCTATTGACATATGTGATCCTTCCTCAAGCTGGTGAGGCATAGGAATCAGATGGATGTCATCAGTCGGGTTCACATGTTCCTCATGGGAAGCACCCTCAGCATGATAAACATCATGAGCGCAGCCTAGCACAAAATGAAATGGTTGCAGCATTTCTTCATTAGGGAAGAAATCTTCAGGCTGGACCGGTGAGTCAGCATGATCCCAATCGATAGCATCCATGTTCAGATGCAGCGGTTTGGATGGATCTGCTGGATTATGGAGTGGAGTGGTCAAATCCATGGAGACCATGTTGATGGAATGGAATTGATCTCTAGAACCACATGGAAAAAACTCTATCTTTGAAGCGTAGCTTCTATACCCAAGATCTGGTTCGGATGGTATGGGCACAAATGGATCCTCTCTATGGGATACCCGTATAATTGGATCCTCTTGATGCACTAGCTACAAAATGGGATCTCTCGGCTCAAGGAGCTCTGCGTATGTAGGTGGATGGGGAAAGAGTTCCTGATACCTCTCTTCGAGCTCTCTTCTTTCCCTCAGGCTACGATGGAGATTAATCTCCCGATGCAAACCTGTAGCTATAATAGGTGGGGGACCTCGAGGTGGAGGCCTATTACGTAAGTGATGAGGTCCCAAATAGGCCATCTCCATCGAATCCTCATCATCACTGTACAAATACAATCCATCATTTCCCCCCTCCTCTAAGGGGCGATCTGCCAGATGTGGCCCCATGTATCTGATTCTATGGTCGCTATCATCACTATCCGGATAAATCTGATAGAATGATCATATATATGATACTGTCACATAAACTGGTGCTACTTCTTCCTCAGAGCACTCAGTTTTGGGAGGTACTTCCTCCATAACATGCTTTGATTCCCTAGGCAATAGATATTGTGGATACACGAGCCTGGAATCGGTCCTCTCATCTTCATCACTATGGTCACTACCATGGATGGGCCACTCTATTGTGTCTATGCACAGTGGGAGGTTAGTTGGATGAGGCTTTAAGTAAGCCTCCTCTATTTCATCTTTATAATCACTATCGGCTATGAAGCGCTCGTTCATCTCTTCCACTTGTTCCATAGGTAGCATATGGCGTATAAACGCCAAACCTGGAAAGGTCGGCTCGATTTCCTCCTCAGATTGATCATCATTTGAGGACTCATCATCTGCATCATAACTAGGTCCACTCATTTTGGAGGTGGACTCCTCTCCATCATCGTCACAAAGATCTCCCAACTTGAGATCACCTACAGTAGTGGGGTTATGCCCCTGCATACCGGTGTCATTGGTAGCACTATGGATTTGGTTACCCAGGTTGCCTCTGGGGTTGTCCTCTAAGGGCCCATCATGATATGAATCAGGTGGCCCTATGGTAACAAATGATACCATCTAGCGAGTCCTCCAACAGCTGGAAGGATTAGGGTGGTATGGATTAAAATCCACATCGTCCCCTAGACTCAGGTACATGTGATCTAAGGATGCAGCAAGCAAATCATCATGATCCTATACCTGTAACCCTAACCCGAACCTATCAGTAGCTAACTGATAATGAGGTTCGAGCGGAGTCCTACGTCCTTGTTCAAAAAGACCAAGGTCATGTCCATGCCAATGATACGACTCAAAAATGTGCATGGCATATTCTGGGTTGGATAGATAGCGCACATTCACAGTGAATGGCTCATCATCATCCTCATCTATGGAAATTTTGGTGGGTGCTTGATCCAGCCCTGCGTAGACGAAGTTTGTTTGGTTGGGTGGCTCACCCAACGGCACTACAGATCCAATAAAAAATCGATGGGCATGCGGTCGGCCCATCTCTTGTGCAGTTTTTAGGATAGGTCCAAAAGTAACATTTTGCACAAGATATTCACCCAACCTTGTGCTAGCCAGATGAACGGTCACCTACGGTGTAGATGACCCTATTGAAGATGCAGGTGAAGCAGGCTGAGGTGCCTCCTCGGCTTTGTCTTGAGGTTCTTCCACATCCATGGGAGTGGGAGTCTCATTGGCGACTGGTCCGGGCATATGATTTTCTACTTTCTCACCCAATTTCACCTTTAGCTTCTCGACTTGCCGATGCATCGTCGATGCAGTCGATTTTAGAGAAGTTGCAGTCGTATGCTCAGATATGTGTGACACAGATGTCGATGGTTGAGCACGGGCTGCTGGTTTACCTATTGGAATCTTAATCGATGAAATAGGTCGGATATCCAAGTGCATCGATGGGAGTACAAAACCCCTAGGCAAATCTGCTAGGTTCACGAACTTGAATGGTTCTTCATCCGAGGACACTACGTGAACCTGTCCCTCATGAATGTACTTCATGCATTGATGCAAGATAGAGGGGATGCAATGCATTTCATGAATCCAAGGCCTTTCGAGTAGAATGTTGTACTGCATGGCACCCTCTATCATGTGACACATCATAGAGATGGTCTTGAGTCCCACCTGAATAGGTAGAACAATTGTACCAATCATCGAGCATAGTGCATCGTTAAATGCTCTCAACGTAAAGGTGGTAGGCACAATGTGTGATTTGGGTAACTTGAGATGGCTCAGTGCCTTGGTCGTAATTATATTGATCGAGGACCCCATGTCGATCAAGACCCTTTTGAAAGGCATGTGGTTAACACACGTGATAATATGCAATGATGGGTCAGCCATAATAGTAGGAACCATCTTCACTTCATGATCATAAAATTGTATCGTGGGTTCCTGACACTGTTGTACATGTCCCACAAAATTTGTAAATGCGTGCGCATCTTGGGACTGTACCTCAATGGACCTCAGAATGTCCATAAGAGTCTCCCTATGTCTAGGGGACTACTGAATAAGCTCATATATTGACAACTTCGTAGGAGTTGTCTACAGGTTCTGAACTAACCTGCTCCTTATGGTCACCATCGGTCTAGCTGGTGGGCCTAGAATGTTTTGAGTTGGCCATTGATCCGGCGTAGCTTGTACTCTAATGGGAGCATGAGGTTGATTCGGTTGATCGTACCTCCCATGTCTAGTAACAACATTGACCATGCCTACGAACCCCTGGGTAGGTGGTTCGATTCTCACTTGATTGACCTAGTCAGCATTGTTACGAGGTGCCTCATGATTAGGTAGTGGATTCTTGAAAATCCCCATGTTTCTATTGTTGGGTGCCTATGGATTGCCTGGTATGACAAGCTCTCCTTTTTCTATCATGTTCTGCACAATGTGTTTGAAGGACCAACATGTCTCGATGTCATGGCCTTTCGCTCTATGGAATATGCAGAACAGATCGTCTTGATGCCACTTCGACTTTGGCACATTCGGATCTACTAATTTGACCTCGGGAAATCGTATGGCCTTGGCCTCGCATAGTTGATGGAAAATCAAAGTCATCGATTCCATCAGAGGTGTGAACTGGCGAGGTGGGTGCTCTTCTCTATTTTTGCCCTTATAGTTGTTCTTGTGTGTCTCATAACGTGCAGGAGGAGGTTGAGCCTGATAATTAGGCTTTTGTTGTCCCTTGTCCTCTCCTCCAAGATTTAGTACTACTTGATTTATGTGGGCCTGCTTGCCCTGTTGCTTCGTAGTACTCTTTTTAAACCCCTCTTTCTTGGTCTTGAGCTTCAAGTTGCCTTCTTGCAACTTGATGTCCTCGATCACCCTGGCTTGCGCCACAACTTCCTCAAATGTAGGGTACTGCTATAGCTGCAATAGTAGCGAGATGTGCTTGGCACAACTCTTTGTGAACATTCGGGTTAGTTCGGCTATAGGAATAGGGAATGGTAGCTTTGCCATTATTCTATGCCATCTCTTTTCGTATTGCTCGATGGGCTCATCGTCGCGCTGAGCTAACACAGCCAAATCGAAAAGGTTGGCCTATTTCTTGATGCCAAATGAATAGCATTCAAGAAATGCATCAGCTAACTACTCAAAACCAGTAATACTATGTTTCTTCAGCTGGTTGAACCACTCTCGAGTCGGGCCGAAGAGTGTCATAATGAAAGTGCGCAACAACAAGGCATCCTGACTCTCTATCTGGAAATAGGCATCCAAAAAACTTGTGACATGCTCTTGGGCATCCTCATCACCCTTGAATTTTTCTAATTTGGGCATATCAAAATGCTCAGGATATGGAGGCGTAGGCACCGAGGGGTCTAGAGGTTCATTGTGTATCTTCCTCAGTGTCGGCTTTTGCATAGTCGTGCCTTGCCTCTCCATTGCTTTGACCCTATCGGCCAAAACCTTGTACGCCTTAGAAGACAAAAAGTCCTCCTCCCTAAGCTGACGTGAAGGTGGTCTAGGAGGTAATGTCTTCTTCAGGGGAGGTGGAGGACGTGGCTCTTCCTCCTCCTCAACTCGGTAACTCTCAGGATACCCCTGATCGTATCCATCTACATCTACATGTTCATGTTGCCTCTGTCTAAGATCATTGAGTGATGGCAGTCACTCCCTCTATTGGGCACTGACATGAGTACGAGCGTCTCTGCGCTCCTCATGCATATCGGCTAGGGACATAGCCCTCCTATGCACACGCTCTCTATGCTCCTCGGGAGGGTATAGGCCAGCCCTAGCTAGCCGATCCTCCTGCTCTATGCGCTCCTTCTGAGCTAAAATACGCTCCTCATGCATGCGCTGCTCATATAATCTCTATCGTAGGAGCCTTTGTGCTTGAATATTTTCATCTTCAATATGCTGCCTCTCTAGGCGAGCATCATCCAATTGATCTTGGAGGAGTTGACGTCTTTGCTCAGACACCAGTCTATGTGATCTATCGATCTGGTCGGCCATGGGAGGCCTCCGATGTGTGTGCTCTATGTGAGCTACCTTATGGGTTTTGTACCCATCAAACAAATGTGTGGATGGTGTACGTGTGACATGAGGGTGCTTAGAAGCCTCTCCATGCTCTCTAGTGATCTTGATACAACTATCGCTATGCTCACTCGAAGCATGAGTGGGCGGAGCTGTAGGCTTGCAGCCTAGCTGCTCAAGAACACTACCTAGACCATCTAACTGTCTAGACCTCCACCGCTCATGCGGTGGTGTTCCATTAGCTCCCACCTTTGATATATCAATGGTGATCTTGCGTGGTGAGCCACGCACGGGAGTATGGGTGGACCTATGCTCGAAAGTGAGCCTATCCTCTTGCCCCTGAATGGGTGGATCTCTGGTCCATCTATACTCTGACTATGGAGGGTTAGAACCTCTTATGGACCTAGTACGTATGGGAACCAACTTGGTCCCCTACACAACATATTCCTCGGCCGATCCCGTGGATGCGCGTGTAGTGCGGTCTTGGTAATGGCTTTGGAGTAGAGCATCCTCATGTTGAGAAGCTCCACGCTCAGTCCTGTGCCTAGAGGAGTGTACTGAAGCTCCTCTATCGGGGGTCCACTCAATGGGATCTCCCCATGTCGAGTTGTCACCTCTAATGCTCGTCGAACGTCGTTCGGTTCGCTCATGTGTGTGAGGACTCGACACATGTTGTTGTGAACCAGTTGGGGGTTGATCATGGGCATCGGTCCTAGACCTTTGTCGATCACCCCGTGTGTTCACCATTTGTGTACCTAACATCTAGATGTGTTTTATTATGCAAACAAAGTATACAAATGATGATTATCTCCTTTTAAATTTTTATTGTGAGCCCTAAACTATTTGATGTTGTTTTTAGATGTGTTGTATCAGTGTTAGAAACTCTCACGTGTTTTGAAATATTGTTGGATTTTATACTCAGTTAAATTGGCTTTCACCTGTATACCCATAGCTCGACAACTTGGTGATGAAACCCAAGTCACGTAAACCAACCTATAATGTGTGGAAGTGAAGCCCACACATGGTCAGGGGGCACAGGTCCTCCCAGTTCCTCACCCATTTTCCCCCAATCAGCGTCATACCCTCCGAAGAGGAGTATATGCAAATTTTTTAGGGTACAAAAGGATCTTGGACCCGGTATGGTCTAGTAACACATGGTACGTGGGATTTGGGCCAACGGATGGAAGTTACGCCCACCGTCGTTGAACCCTACTAGTGGTTGGATATGAAGCCCAACTCACTAGTGTTTAAGTGCCAGGTGGTGTGTGTAGTTCCTTTTACTTTGCAAAAATGACAAATGCATAAAAGAGCATAATGATCATTCCTACATGATATGCATGAAAAGAAAGGAACATTTCAAGTTCAGAAAGAATGCATGCTAATGTCCTATATGATATTTTGACGATGCAATTACAATGACATGGCCACTAATTGGGCCTCAAGCATGCAAACGACATGCCATCTCTATCAAGGTCATTGTATTTAGGGGTGAACTACACTCAGAGGTCCACTATTCCCAACAATGCCTTTCTAATGAAAGGAAAACAGAAATAAACTAGGACTTGTTCATTGACCCTTTTTTATTTGAGTTCCTAGTTTGCAATGGTTTGATGCTTTCTAGAAAGATACAGAGCAGAATATTCAGAATAGATAGTGAAATTGGGGCCTACCTCAGCTCCTGCTCTGCTGCCCACTGAGTTTCCTACTATCTACCTTTTCCTCTGTAAACCGTAGGTCCGATCTATGGGCTGCAGTGGTGACCACAGGTTACAGCCATGGGCCAAAAAATAACCATAGCTGAAAGCTACGGTTAGCACCTGAGATAAGAAACAACCAAGAAAAGTTAGAACTCGGGGCTAAAATTGTGGGGTTCCACCGTGATCACCATCTGACCTAACCATGGAGCGTGCACCTAGCTACTGCATTGATCTATACCATCATAAAAGCATAAATATTCACACAAGTACATAAATTGAACAGAAACAAAGTATGTAAGGTTTCTCGTATTAATATTTGAATGAGTTTTGATTACAAAAATGCCCTCTTAGGGTCACTTGAAATATGATACTGATATTACAATTGCCAATGCCCTCAATAGGGTAGGCACACTTATGGTGCTCTGTTGATTAGTCACAAACTGCCTTGGGGTGGAGCTAACCCCCTTCTCCGTGATGTGGAAGGATTATGACATAAGCTCCTCTTGCACCTGTCTCCCTGCGAACAAGAAACAACAACACACGATTAAAAATATTGATAGCCTCTCGTGATGAGGCCCTTTAAGGGAATATGCATGTAAGTGCCATTAAACTAGAAAAACAAGAAAGCATAAAGAAAGACTTTAAACTATTCTAATTAAATCAAGAATTATGCTACAACATGAAGGACATGAATAAGCAAATGATGCATGGATCAAATATCAAATTAGGAACAATAATGGGCATAAAATATCCAATGTAATCCTACTTAATACAATGCATGAAATGTCTAATTTCTATGGTCAGAGTTTCTCTAAAATGCAATTAAACCTATGAAAAGACTAATATAACTAATCTATGCGGTCAAAAGCAAAGCAAGTAAGGTGATCATTAACCTATTGCAAACCGTAGCTGTGATGGGCGGTCTGCACTATGAACCATGACTGACAACCATGGTTTGACCTCTGATATGTTTACCCTCAGAATTAGGGGCAGTGGGCTTGATCTCCTTGTCCAAATTGATGTTCAAGGGTCACCTTTGTTGTCCTCTGACATATTTGGTGGTCAAATCACTGTGAAGGGCCTTCGTTTGCCCGGATTTGTGTTTCTTGATCCTCCTAGGCACCTAGGGCATCCATGGCTAATTGGTCTTTAGATGGATAGCAAAGAGGCTCTCAAATGCATAAAGTCAGTATGCAATTTGATAGGGCTTTGCTGCTCTCTTGATCCATTAACTCTCTCTCGATAATTCTCCAACACTTCGCTATACAAATCATCTCTCCTCTCTCCCCATTTGGAGGGGGGTATTTATAGCATGCCCCCTAGGGCTAGGGGTGGCTTCATGGAGAAGCCAAGACCAAGAAGGGTGGTTAGGACAGTTGGGATGGAAGCCTCTGGAATCTTTCATCCTTCAACTACCTCCTTCTAGATCTTTCGGTCGTTCCAACCGATTTGGCTCGGATGGAAGGCCTAACTGAACTTTAGTTAAGACCACAGGTCATAGTTGTGGTCCAGACTACAGACCGCAGGTGTCAACCATGGTTTAGACTGGAGACCGCAGGTCTAGGCTGTGGTTCAGACTGCTTAGGCCAAAATGCCTAAATTGAGTGGTTAGAACCACTGCTCTATCTTGGAGTCTGTCCAAGATCCTCCATATGGTTTTGTAGCATGTCCATATGAGTAGTCGCCCTCGGCATGACGCATTTTAGGTGTCTACAATTTCTATGAGATTAATTTGAGTTGAGATTGATCTTTGAGTATAGAACATATTAAGTCTCTAACAATTCTCTTTATGATTCTATGAGATTGAACAAGTTCTATGTGGACTTGTTAAGCATATTTGAGGTAAGTCTTTGAGAAGGCTTGTGGATTGATTTTGTGTAATCTTTTATGGAAGCTTGCAATGCAGATTTGAGCAAGTACTAGAGAGGATTTATTGAGCAGATTTGGACAATATCTGAGTGAGCTTTTTGAGCAGATTTGGATAGGTTCTGTGTGGACCTATTGAGAAGATTTGAGCAGGTTCTGAGTGGACATTTTGAGCAGATTTGAGCAGGTTTTGAGTGGACCTATTGAGTATATTTGAGCAGGTTCTGAGTGGACCTATTGAGAATATTTGAGTAGGTTCTATGTGGACCTATTGAGGATATTTGAGTAGGTTCTGAGTGAACCTATTGAGTATATTTAAGTAACTGATTAAACCTATTGACATAGCTTTGGAGGTGACAGAGTATAGAGGACAAAGTCTCAGTGGATAGAGATCCAGTAGCCAGGACAATTGAAGATAGATCTTATGAGTGAGGAGTCTTCAAGTGGTGAGAGATCCACTAGTCAGTGTAGTATAGAGACAGAGTCTTCTAGAAGATTACTAGCCAGAGTTGAAGGGGAAAGAGTTCTCCTGTGGAAGAGATCCGTAAACTTGAGATTTAGGGGATCATAATATCCTTTGGACAGAGGTCCATAAACATTGTAATTAGGAAGGATTCCCAAGATATTATTTGAGAAATATTTAGAAGAAATATTTTCTTTGTGGAGGTAGCCCACATTGGGTGAACCACGTTAAAATATGTGTCTCTATTGTGTATGGTGTTCTGTGTATTGCTTTGATTACTACTATTGCTACTGCTATTTATACACTGCATAATATTGAATTGAAAAGAAAAGTAAAAAGTGGTCTTATACTGTTCACCCCCCTCTCAGTATAAGCTTGTGTTCTTAATGGAAAAATGTTTGGTAACTAGAGGCTTTCCCTAAGGCCTCAACATTCTTTTGGTTGGAAGTTTAAAGTAAGATTTTTATAGAAAATAGTCTACAAAGAAGAGGATAGCATGGACCTTTCAGATGTGCCTTATGTGAGAAGGATTTGGAAGCATCAAACCATATACTTATTCGTTGTTCCTTTGCTCACACCATTTTGGGTTACTTTTTTAAAATATAAAAATATACTAGATGGCTCCATCAACATTGAAAGAATTGATGAAATGTTGGATTAATTATTTCAAAGCTAAAGCATTATATATTTTATGGAGGATTGTGTATCGCTCCAAATTTTTTGCATCCCTACCTTCAGGCTATAGGATCCGCGCCCGAAAGGAGGATGGGAAAAGGATGATGCGGTACCTCGGACGAGAGGACTTTGCGAAGGTCCCGCCTCTCAAGGGAGGTGTATTTTGGTGATTTTTCGACGGATGGTGGGTTCACCAGGAAACATTTAATGGCAGTTTCCACGCCTAGGTTTTGGAATGTGTTTAATGAGTTCGTTTTAATCTTAAGCATTCATCCTAGGTTTGGCCGAATGATTCTAAATTAAACTATATGAAAATGCAATTTTTCATGAATACAGCAGACATATTTGAAAGCAGAGAACAGAGAATTTACAGGAGGAAAATGGAGAATACCTGATCCGGATGTCTGAAGAAGATTCTGATTTTGAAGCAGTCCCGATCGTCTGAGATTCGACAGAATCGTCTGCAATCAGACGAGATCGTCTACGATCTGACGAATTCGTCAGACGAATCCGTCAGAAACCTGCAAAACAGAGAATAGATGCAAAATGCAAGACATAACACTATGCTAACAGAGGCAAATTACACCAAATGATAATATGAATGTTGAACACTATTCAAGAACAGAAATTAATGCAAATTATTGTGCTTAAATGGCAGATCATAAACTTAGCATGCAATCTAAGCTAAATGGGTGAACTCCGGATGCAAAATAGGATAAAAACTGAATGTATTATCTAATTTGCAAAACAAAATAACGAGAGACAAAGTTGAGAAAAGCAAACTCCAGGCACTGATTGCCTCGATGTGGGCTGCAGTCGAGATCGTCTCGTATCAGTACGAAATCGTCTCGAATTCGACAGGATCGCCTCCGATCTGGACAGGTTCGTCGGCGACGATAGGTGCTGGCTCCAGTTGAAAATCAATGATATACCTGCATCAAAATTGCTATGGGACTAATGCAAAAATAAGATTATGATGTTTTAGCGCGAGAGGGATTCAATTCGCAGATAAATTCAGCCAGGGGTTGGGGAGGGAAAATCCTAGAAGTTAAATAGGCTTAGGGGGAGTTGTTGGGAGGTTGGAGATCATCCCAATTTGGGAGATCTCCAACGGGGGAGGGTCCCAACGGCGCAGACACGCTCTGCCCGGATTGGAGACCCGTTGGAACGGATTCCAACTATGCAAATTCAGTTTTGCGACAAGATCGTCTGGACGACCTAGTCCAGACGAAATCGTCAAATCTGAGGCGATATCGTCTGATCGGCGACGATATCGTCAAACGGTCAAAACAACCTCTAAAAATGGCGCGAAAAAGGGGGAAACGGATTTCCCGGCGGTTAACGGGCGGTTTGGGAGGTTAAATTTGATTTTTAAATTATTTACTAAGGTGAATGTAAATTTTATAATTTTGATCGCGCCAATTTTAGGGTGCTACATTTTGCCCCCTCTTTAGCGAATTTTCCGAAGAAAATGCGTTAAAGATGAGTTCTTCTCGATCTACGAGAAAGCAAAAAATTATACCCATTTTTAGGCGACGATTCTTGGTCGAATCGTACGACTGCTTACTATGGTGCCCCCTCCGTGTTTTTACCCAAATCGAACGTTTGAGGTAAAAACGCGAAAAAGCAAAAAAAATATTGTTGAATAAAATTAAGAAAAATAGGGTAAAACCCTAATTCATTGTTACTGTTCATTTTTTGGTTTTTAGAGCTCTGAAGCAAAAATGGTGGAGATGATGTATATATATTTTTGAGATATATATGATGATATATTTTTGATCATATGACTTGTGTTATGTGTATGTTTATGATGCTTTTAATGTTTTGATTGATTGATTCGATAAAGAGAGACTCGATGTAATTATGTCATTGGAAAATTTATAATTTGGATGTCATGCTAGTAATATTTTAAATGAAATAATCTGATGTAACAAAGTGGTTGTTTGTGATGCAATAATGTGATAAAAAGATAAAAAGAGACTTCTAACAATAATTTCAAAGGACATTGTCGCTATTATAGACCATTTCATGGAGTCGCTGCTCACTCGGTCGTCAAGCTAATCCCAGGATAGAAATATTGCGAAAAGTAAAAAGAGTGCTTAAGAGACTGTCTTAAGACTTTGGTGCAATGGTGCAAAAATGATGGTGATGATGATGATTTGTTTTCAGATTTTCATGAAAAATATTTTTACATGAAATATTTTAAAATGATTTTTGCTAGGCATAAATTCCTAAGTGTGATAAAATTTGTGAATAATTCCTTAGGAATTATACCATCATTGCAAAGTTAAAGGTTGACATAATGATATGAAATAATGAAAATGGGTTTGATTTTAAAAAGCATAATTTGTGTAACATAATGAAGTCATATGGTTTTTATGATTTTTGATAAATGGGGAATAAAAATTGTTACAATGGTTTGCGCTAGGCATAGAATATGTAGGTATAGACTTATACCATCATCGCGAAAATCCAAAAAAAAAGGTTTTATTGCATGATTGATTATTGATGAACAGAAAATATGAAAATGAGGACTTGCGCTAGGCATACAATTCCAATTTTGGTTGTGGAGCTATACCATCGTCGCGAAAGTCAACCAGATATATATGATTTGATTTGTGTATTTTGAAAGAAATTTTTGATTTTTCTATGATATAGTTGTCTTTGTGAAAACAACTGTACTTGATTTATTCCCAAACAAGTTGCAAAAATAATATTTCAAAGTATTTTGAAGACAAAAGTTAGATTTATAAGGAATCCCATGTGCATATGTGAATTCATTTCCGATCTTGATTTATCATAATGATAGACAAAATCTCTCAAATACAAATGTGTGTGCGATTGCATTGTTCATTTACCAGTTTTGAGCAAGATACTATGATACAAGTGATTTGAAGAAACCAAATAAGTGTTCATTAACCATGATGTAGATGCATATAACCATATTAGACCACTATGTAGATCGGATTATCAAGAGCTAGCTAATCCATAAGCGAGACATAGGTCTGTACAAAAGAAGGTCGCTAATGTGACGGACATATCGCCACGCTAGGAGTTACCCAAGGCCAAGCGGGTTGGGCACAAACCACCTGTTATGGGGCTTACCTCACGGTTTTCGAATAATTGAGAATTCCGGGGATTCAAGCTCATCAACCCTTCTTTTCTTTTCAAAGGGTAGGGAAAGGGATTTTATTGCTTTCTTGCTTTCTTTTGAACTTTGCATATTTTTCTTTTGTATTTCTTTTGCTTGATAATGCTTGGAACATTGCTATAATGATATAAAAGAACATTTCTCTTTTCTCTTTTTCTTGAATTTTTTCTTTTTCTTTTTCTGTTTGTTCTAGGGATACTTGCTCAGATTAGGTTGTAGAGCAAGGGATTTTTATTCTGGGTAGGGGTGAGCTTGTCCTTTTGCCAATTCTCAAATATTCTAGACCATGTGCATGATAGGATAGAGGGGAAACTTTTCGCTCAAGAAATCAGTTCTACTATGTAGCAAAACATGGAAATTACAAATATAATCATTTTATTGTGAAAAGATGTGCTTGGTTTAAGTAAATAACAAGATCAATTCTCTATGCTCAAACTTTATTTAATTAAATTTTGTGAACTTTGATATAAGAGAGATTAGTAATCATGCCAGATAAAATCAAGATATTTATTTGTTGTGAGTGTGCAAGTGAGGGATTCAAAATAAATGCTAATTTATCCAAAATAAGTTGAAACATATAACTGCAATAATTGTAAGAAAATATATATAAATGATTTTTGAGAAGTTTTGAGAATGTTGACTCTCTCTTTCTTCTGTATATTGTTTTGGTTTCGAAAGAGTCAAGCATATAGCTGTTTTTAGATTTTTATTTTGATTTTAGTTTTTGAGCAAAAGAATTTAACAAGTGCTTTAAATAAATGCAATAGATAGTTTTTGAAGATTTTTGGAGATTTATGAATGTTTTTGAGTGTTTTTGAATAAATTGAAAGAAATACAAGATAGTAATTTTGAACAAATATATACATGGATGAAATGACCAAATTTATGCATAGTAACGTTTAAGATGCAAAATATTCATGGGTTCTTTAAGTTCTTTACCATCTAAGGTAGATAATTTATATGCTCCTCGATTCAAATTTTAGCAGTAATAATGTATGGTCCAAGCCAATTGGGCTCAAATTTACCTTTAAGTTCCTTAGTTGCATTTGTATTTTTTTTTGAAGATTTTGAGGATTTTGATTTTTTTTGTATTTTGATTTTAATTTATGAATTGAAATTGGTGGTATATACAAGATGATCTATATACACTATACAAGGTTATTTGAGTATAGCATGTCTAAGGTTGCTTCAAAATCAAAGGAGGTTTTGAAGGATAATCTGGTTGAGGTGAAGGTAAGAACAAAAGGTGATGAATAAAAGGTAGTGATAACAAAAGCTTTGTTATAATGTAGAATAATGTAGCAAAAGATTTGACTTTTATATGTGGAAAATTGATCATGTTACAAAATAAAATGTCATAAATATAAGAAAGTTCTTCATTCTTATCACTATCTTCCAAGTCTTGATAAGATGGAGAAAGTATATGTGAAAGATATGCATGGGTGTTATTTGGTAAACAAGGATGATCATATATGGATGAAGAAAAGTGATGGATAGAAGATAATTGTGATAATAGAGAATGTATAGAACTTGATGTTTCAATCGTTAAATATTCTTCAAATGGTGTTGGGTCACCATGTATGGTAACAATTTTATTTGTAAGTTCAAACTTCAAACATTGGTGAAGAGTGGAAGGGACAACCCTCATCGTATGAATCCAAGGACTCTGGAGAAGTAGGTTGTAAGGTGAAGGACAATATCCTACATAGAATAAAGTATCCAGGATCTTGGATCCAATATTGAGGGGAAACATTATAGTACCTTGAGCTTCTTGAATTTCATTGTTAAAAGATTTTATAAGAACATTTGATTCATTAATATCTTCTTCCTTTGTTTTGAGTTTTTGGAATAATTGATAAGTGCATAAATTAAGAGAGGAGTCATTATCTACCATGATAGTTTTAACAGGTGTTTCTTTACTAGATCCGATAATGTAAAGATAGGGGTCTTCTTGTGGAGTAGAGGAAGGAATATCCTCATCATAGAATGAAATATGGTTAACCTCAAGAGGGTTTATACCATTAATTATGTTCTTAGAGAAAATATGATGAGGAACAAATTGTTGGCTAGGTATTTTGAACAAAATTTCCTTGTGAGAAATTTGTAATACTTCTAAAAGGGATATCTTTGCTTGAGGATTAATCACTTGTTGTTGGTTATCAAAGTGGATTTCAGATTGAGATTTTGATTCTAAAGATGAGCTTTCTATGCTTACATTCCATTTTGGATCATTCTCTAGAGCCAAAGATAGTTTTGAAGGTTGGTCAAATGAGGAATCCATATCTTGAATATCGGATTGAGTTGATTGAACTTGAGGTTGCTCATTTGTAGTTTTTGTTACAATATTAATAATATCATCATGATGGGACACATTAACATGCAATATTTGATTGGTTTCTTGTTGTTGATAATTGAATAGGGGTTCTTGGGAGATCTCCATGTCTTGATTGATTATTGGTATTTGTTGTGTAGGAGTTTGATTGTTTACTTGGAGATTTATAATCAGTTGTAGATTGTAATTCCTTTATATTAAAAAGACCCTTATCAATCAAATCTTGAATTGCACATCTTAAATCTTTACAATTTTGTGTCATATGTCCATCTACTCTATGATATTCACAATGTAGCTCAGGTTTAAACCAATCTGATGTGGTATCAGGTTGTCTTATGGAAGGGAGTTCAATCTTATTTGTGTCAAGTAAATACTTGAGAATTATATCCATTGGTTGATTGAGCTTAGTAAATTTACGTGATGAAGGTTTTTGAGAGGTTTTTGATAAATGCTTTAGGAATTTCGTCATAAAAGGGCCTAATGGTTTCTCACCTCTACTTTCTTTATTATGGGTAGAATGATGATAGGAAGATTGCGAAGTAGGAGGTGAGTGCATGGTAGAATTGGAAGAATAAGTATTTTCTTGTTGAAATGGATGTGTTGTATTGAAAGAAGAGTATTGAAAAGGTGGAGGAGGATTATATGTGGGTTGATAGACATAATATGGATATATGGGAGAATAGATAATATCATTATGAAGAGGATTGGCAAAGGGATTGTCTTGTTGGGGTAAGGATGAAAAATGAGAGAAGTGTGATGGAGGTGATGTTGAATAGGGATAAGGTTGGTCATAATCAACAAATGTATTTGGCTGAATTCTTCCAACATTACTGATGGGCTCATATTGATTTGAGTAAAAACTCATGGTTTCTTTAGTACTTCTAAAAGTAATATTTAGCATCTACTATTTAGAATTGAATCTAAAACATACAAACTTGAAATGATGATTTTGTTTTTGTTTTTCTTGTATACATATATATTTTTTTGTTTTTGTTTTTGTTTTCAAAAGGTTTATGATGCATTCACGTCGGGTTCACCAAAATGTATCGCTCCAAATTTTTTGCATCCCTACCTTCAGGCTATAGGATCCGCGCCCGGAAGGAGGATGGGAAAAGGATGATGCGGTACCTCGGACGAGAGGACTTTGCGAAGGTCCCGCCTCTCAAGGGAGGTGTATTTTGGTGATTTTTCGATGGATGGTGGGTTCACCAGGAAACATTTAATGGCAGTTTCCACGCCTAGGTTTTGGAATGTGTTTAATGAGTTCGTTTTAATCTTAAGCATTCATCCTAGGTTTGGCCGAATGATTCTAAATTAAACTATATGAAAATGCAATTTTTCATGAATACAGTAGACAGATTTAAAAGCAGAGAACAGAGAATTTACAGGAGGAAAATGGAGAATACCTGATCCGGATGTCTGAAGAAGATTCTAATTTTGAAGCAGTCCCGATCGTCTGAGATTCGACAGAATCGTCTGCAATCAGACGAGATCGTCTGCGATCTGACGAATTCGTCAGACGAATCCGTCAAAAACCTGCAAAACAGAGAATAGATGCAAAATGCAAGACATAACACTATGCTAACAGAGGCAAATTACACCAAATGATAATATGAATGTTGAACACTATTCAAGAACAGAAATTAATGCAAATTACTATGCTTAAATGGCAGATCATAAACTTAGCATGCAATCTAAGCTAAATGGGTGAACTCCAGATGCAAAATAGGATAAAAACTGAATGTATTATCTAATTTGCAAAACAAAATAACAGAGACAAAGTTGAGAAAAGCAAACTCCAGGCACTGATTGCCTCGATGTGGGCTGCAGTCGAGATCGTCTCGTATCAGTACTAAATCGTCTCGAATTCGACAGGATCGCCTCCGATCTGGACAGGTTCGTCGACGACGATAGGTGCTGGCTCCAGTTGAAAATCAATGATATACCTACATCAAAATTGCTATGGGACTAATGCAAAAATAATATTATGATGTTTTAGCGCGAGAGGGATTCAATTCGCGAGATAAATTCAGCCAGGGGTTGGGGAGGGAAAATCCTAGAAGTTAAATAGGCTTAGGGGGAGTTGTTGGGAGGTTGGAGATCATCCCAATTTGGGAGATCTCCAACGAGGAAGGGTCCCAACGGCGCAGACACGCTTCTGCCCGGATTGGAGACCCGTTGGAACAGATTCCAACTATGCAAATTCAGTTTTGCGACAAGATCGTCTGGACGACCTAGTCCAGACGAAATCGTCAAATATAAGGCGATATCGTCTGATCGGCGACGATATCGTCAAACGGTCAAAACAACCTCTAAAAATGGCACGAAAAAGGGGGAAACGGATTTCCCGACGGTTAACGGGCGGTTTGGGAGGTTAAATTTGATTTTTAAATTATTTACTAAGGTGAATGTAAATTTTATAATTTTGACTACGCCAATTTTAGGGTGCTACAGATTGTCCCTACCATTATTTGGAGTTTATGGCTTGAAATAAATAATATAATTTTTAAAAATAAATCTCATAAACATGCCCAAGTTTAGAATCACAAAATTTTCTCTCTTGCAAAATGTTTATAGATATGGTGCTCATCTTGGGAAGTCTCAAATATGGCAAAATATGTGGTAACAAATTGGTTATAGGATTTAAACATACATGAAGGAGTCATCTACAATAATATAATTAAAACAAAGGATATAATTTGATCTAGGGTAAAATGAAAATATCCAAATATTGGATTTATCAAAAATAATTTTGATGGTGTTTTTAATCCTAGAAAAGCGAGTGGAGGTGGCATTTTTTGAAATAATGAACACAAAATTCCTCTCACTTAATAAAAATCATATGGAACATCAACTAACAACCATGCAGAGGCTAAGGCAATTCTTGCATGGATTAAAAGGATATGGGGAATGAACAATAATACAACTGTTGATGTTGATCATCTATTATTGGAGGCAATCTCTTGGAAATGTGAGTATATTATAGAGAAGAAAATAAGTAGCATATAATTTAGTCAATCATGGTGTTGATCTTCCTCTTGATGAATTTCAAATTTTATAAGCTAACTAGCTAAGTGATATTTTATCTATTAATCAAAATTATGTCAAGGAATTGATTGTGGAAACATAGCACTTCAAGGAAGTTGAAGAATATATTTAATAGAAAAAGAAATAAAAAATATTTATAATAAAAAGACATGTTGGATATGGTTTAATTGACCTAAGAGAAAATGCAATATTTTTGTATTTTGATTGGAGTGACCCTAATAGAAACCACATATAACTTATTAGAAAAAATATAATTTAAATAATATAAATTTTAAAAGTATTAAAAAATAAAATATTTAACTTATTATATTATACACATTATATAGTAGTTTATAAAGTACCAAAAAAATAAAATATAAATAAATCATGCAATTAGATAGGAAAAATGAAATCTATATATAAAAGTGTAAGGAATCCTTGTTTATAAAAGAGGGTTTAGAAAATCAAATGATATTAGCTCAACTGATTAGATTCCTTAACCTTCAAGGAGGAGACCAAGGTTCAAATATTTCCAAGTAATACATGCATTATTATAAGCTTGTTGTAATACCACCATATGGTCATGACATAATATGAGTGGGGCCTGTTTCAATTCCATATAACCAAAAAAGGACTTAGAAATAAGTAGAAGATATTGTTTAAGTCTAGGTAATATCCTGGATTTAAAAGGATTTTTTTTTTTAACAAACATTGTATTAAGCATTAAAATATGTAGGAAAAAATATTTTGCATAAGCAATAAAAATTTACATTGAAACATGCTAGACTTCTATTCTAGGAATAGTGTATAGCTATAGTTTCAAGATTAATTTCCTAGAATTAAGATAAGTTGATGGGAAAGCAAAATTGACTTAAGTGAAATTGATTTTTATATGGCTATATAAATTGGGATAAAATTGTATGAGGTATATAAATCATTGCACCATATGGAAGTAAAAAACCTTAGATATAAATTTTTAATATTAGCTTTGTATATATTTTTTTTGGTAAGTTATATATTAAAAGTGGGTTTTTATCAAGGATCCCAAAACCTGATTACAAAGGATCAGAATGCAACACAATACATCAGATTGTAACAAAAGGAAACACTAGAGAAACATAGACAAGAAAAGGGATGCGCCATCCTAAACGCCAGAGGAAGGCGCAATCCTTTGCACCAGAGGAAGACTACTTCCTAAGCACCAAAGGAACCATGGGCAGGAAGGGAAAGCCCGCCAGAAAATCAATTTTGAATCAAAGGGTGCAAAATAATAATTTTCAAGCAAACCAAGGGTGGGAGAAAGCGCCAAACCACCCCATCCACTAAAAATAAATTTGAAACTTTCCCAAGGGCGGGAAAAGGAACCAAAGCCAGTATTTTAAATTTTGAATCAACCCAATGGTGGGAAAACCAGAAACCACCATTGGGAAACAGGCTTGAGAGAAAACACCTTCCCACACAGGGGAAAACTAGGAAGAATAAAAAAATCCACCATGAACAATAGGGTGGATCAGTGAAGCAGAATGAAACATACAGGGAAAGTGCAAGATAAATAAAACTGAGAAGACCATTACCTGAATGCCTTAAAATGTGAAACAACATAATAGGAAAATCGTAGGCAACATAATACTCATGCAGTGGAACAATAGCTTGGAGGATGCTGCATCAGTGGAACAAGAACAAGAGGAACTTCCCAACCTATGAAGTCCTCAAGTAGGAAAAATAAAGTCTTCAAGAAACAACGCCCAACACAGGAAACAATAGTAGTGGAACAACACGTCAAAAGGAAAGGTAGGAAAGTGCCACAAGAATCCAAGATGAAGGAGTCACGAGGAGGCATGACTGCAAACAAAAGAGCCCAAAATGAAAGGAAGCAACCAGGCATCCTAGACAACCTTCAACACCAAAGCTTCAAGGACGTAGAAAAGGAAAACCTGCAAGGATTCAGTAGCAAGAAAAGTAGAGGCCCATCCTCAGAAGCCATGAAAGGAACTAAAAACCTATAGGAACCAACACCATGAACCCAAAGAGTAGAGTCATAGTAGAAAGCACATGGTCTCCTCCAAAACCGAAAGGATGCTATGCAAAACTGCTCATGAAGCCTAAATTCCTCAGACCCGCCAAAATATAGCTTCAAGGAAATGAAGGAGGAAGTCCTAAAAGGAATCAACAGCAGGAAGAACAGAGGCCCATCCTTGAAGCCATGAAAGGAGCTAAAAACCTCCAAGAACCACCACTTCAAATCCAAAGAGAAGAGCCACAGTATAAAGCACATGGTCCCTCCAACCAAAAGAATGTTGTGCAAAATTTCTCATGAAGCCATAAATCCAAAGACCCAACAAAACCACAACTGAAGCAATCCAAAGGATAGTCAAAAGGAAGACTTCCAAAAACATCCTGAGAAAAAAACCCCAGGAAAAGTCCCAGGGAAAACCTGAACACAACCCAAAACCTAGGCACCAAAGGATGGAATAGTGGAACAGAAATGGGACAAATTTTCCCACCCAAGGGCAAGGAAAGGGGTAGAACAGTGGATCAAGGATCTCCCCCCCAAAGGAGATCATCTGCAACACCTTCCTTCTAAAAAGGATGGGAAATATGCCAAGGAAACTAGGAAAGGAATAGGGTCCTAGGAAAGGGACAAGAAAGGATGCAGGTAAAAGGAAGGACTTCCATGGGAATTTGTCATGCAGATCCTCCCTTCCTTCATATATCAGCTTTGTATATGAATAAACTTGTATACAATATTTTTTAATAAAATTAATATGGTTTTTATAGGGGTCTATTTTAGAGATTAAAAAAATTAAGTAATCGACATTATAATAGTAATAGGAATATGTTGTCATATCAATCACTAAAAAAGCAATAGTCATTCCTTTTAGATATGTCATGATACACTCCCTATGTTTCAAGTTTATATAGGTTACTTAGTAGATCATTTATTGCTTTCCAAATAATAAACATTAAATGATCAACTAGTAAAGCATAAATCTTAGTATGAGTCTACAACAGAGGACCTTTTAACAGAGAGAGGATGATGCTTTGGTTTACTATCAGTGAGTGATATGATTCGACACCAAAGTCTCCTTCTAAGCTAGCAAAAATAAACCCTTATAAAATTTGGTTTTATCAACCTTTGTGCTTAGCTTCTTCTAGACACTAGGATTAGTGACTACCCTCATAGAAGGGAGCATGTTCAGATGACAATAGATCACTAAATGATACTATCATTAGCACAAAATCTCAAGAAGATTGAAACTATCAAGATCGATGAGTTTTTAATTCATAAGTAGTGAATATTTTCTATACAAATTTATTTTCTCATATCATTTAGGTTCAAATCACCAAGGAAGTCTATCACTCAGTTTCCTTCATAGGGGATATGTTGTGAGGATATGGAAAAGAATGTTTCAAATAGTCCTTCTATAAGAATATGGAGAATTTCCCAGTCATAGCATCACCCTTTAGGCATTACCCTCACCATAGTATTAGCATATCCTTCCTTAAAAATCTTATGGATGCCTAATTGTATCACAAGATTAATACCTTCTACCAATGCAACAAATTTAGCCTTGTTAGTATGAGGATTCCTAGTGGCAATGAGAGCTCCAATGGATGTACCCTCATGGCAACAAAACTATACTTATTATGGTCAAGATTACCATGGATGCTTCATCAAAATTAAGTTTCACCATACAAGGAGTGGATAGATTCCATGTGATATGGTATCCTCTAGCTTTCCTAAAAGGATACCTCTTGGATAAATATAAAGGGTCATTTTTTGATGCTTTGTTGGAGCCTACATAAAATCGAATTATTATGTTCCTTGAGATTAGTTTTAGAATTCTATGAGATAATAGATTCTATATTATTACAAACCCACTATACATATGTTGGAATCCATAATAATTTTTATAAATGAACAAAAGCAATCCATCCACTCAAATCTTATACATAAAGCATAAAAGGATGAAAGAAAAGAAAAGAGATAAATATTTGGGGAATTAATAGGCATCATAAATAATTATTGTATTATATATAGAGAGGATTCACAACATTGTGATAATAAAATAGAGTGGTGTGGGTATTTATACCAATACCAAAACCCCAATTACATAAATAAGTTTAACTTAAGTTGACATAACAAGAGGGAGTTAACATTAATTACAAGTTATAAAGTTGGTTTAACCATAACAAGGTTAACCATGATCTATAGGGATTACATAATAAAATATTATAATAAATTGAATATATTGCATAATGAAATTCCCCTAGGCCTATCAATATTACATTATATAATGTCAACCTTAGTCACGAATCATATTAAAATTTCAACACCCCTATAATATAAATTGAGGAGGCAAGGAGAGAAAACATTAGTGATAATTATATCTTCCCCCATAGTGTATGCTCTAGTGGGCATCTATAGTTAAATTAGTTCTTTTGAAATCTCCCTTATCGTTTAGAAGCCGTCCACTAATATTTAGAACTCAACTTCAATCCTTTACAATTTTATCAAGCAGCTCTTTGTCAGATGTCCCTCCCTCTTATAGTATATACAATTAGTCTTTGATTTATTTGAAGAATTAGCTTTTCCCTTGGGTCTTAGCCTTCTTAAATTTGAATTCCTTTGCATGAATATATATTTTATGGAGTTCCACCACAATTTTACATTACCACCTAAAAATGAACTAGGAGAGAAAAACGTTGATCAAGTGTAAGGGTATTTTGAGGTTCCAAGAATATAGGAACTATATGAACCATTAGGTTCAACATATAAAAATAAGGGAAGATATTTGCATGGACAATATTTGCATATTCTACATCATCTTTTTTTTTTCCTCTAGAATATGCAATATCCACCCTCAATGCCTTGAATCCTACAATATAGTCCTCAACATTATCAAACATAGCCACTTTAAAAGAGGAAATTCTAGTTCCAAGAGACTTATTTTAGTAGTATTTAATTTTCCACATAACTCATTTAATTTTGGCCTTACCTTGATAGGGTCACTCTCCTCTTTGATGTGGAAAATTAACTTTAGTTCAATTAGTAAGGAAAATAGGCCAAGAGCCTCTTCTTCTCTTTGGTGGTGGGTTTCTTCATCAAGGACTACTACTTTATCTTCTTGAAAGATGCACCATAGGTTATTACTATGTAACAGGTCAATAATTTGGATTGATAAAATACTATATTTTTCCTATTAATACAAGAAACTAGGGCCTTTTGATATACCTTACATAATTCATCCCCTAACACTGCAAAAGGTTTGTAAATTGATGCCACTAGTGCATAGAGATCAAAAAATATTATGATTTAAAAAATGGCTCAAAATGATTTTGTATGCAAAAGTTATGGCCTCTGGAAGTTTTTTCCTAGTAGACCCCAAAAAACAAAAAATATTAGATGCTTAAACCTCAGGGAAGAAGAGGCAAATCCCAAAATACCACACGTCAATCTTTGATTTGATGATATGATCCACTTATTTTTTACCACTTTAGCTACTCTCAATTATTGCAATGTCGATACTTGATTCATTCTAATTGGTCAAAGGTATTTAACTATGTAAAATAAGGTTTCATTATGCATGGATGACAACCACATTTGTCATCTAGTTGGTCTAATTTTCTCATAAATTTAAAAATGTTAAAACAATCCTCTAGGCAATTTAAACCTAAGTAACTATCCAACCAAGTCCCTTGGCCCAACCAAGGCACCCCTTTAGGTGATGAAACTACCAACTATCATATGGATTAAGCCCTGGGGCTCAAAATAAAGGAAATAAAAGGGTGTGATTTGAACCTCATGTCTTATAGTCTCTAAAAATATTTGCATAATCAACTATCCACACATCCCTACTCATATGATCTTAGCTACAGTCTCATACAAAAATTATACTAGGTCATATTTATTGAGTAAAAAGAGTTTCCATGGGGTTTGAACATGGAAAATTCCCCTTTTAAGGATTTTCATGCAGACCATTGTACCAAGTTTTTATGTAGTGATAAAAAATTAAACACACATATTGCCTTTGCTTTTGTCATAATGAGCCTTTGTAAAACAACTATGCATGGATTCAAATTAGAGAATCCCTAAGAACCTAGCATCCAATGACATAACCAACTCCACACTACTCTTTAAATTAAGAAGGTAGTAATTCCCTTGAGAACTCTACCAAGCCACACAAAAAACATAGCATCAATTTCTTTGTGCATGTGCCCACACATAAAAATTAAGTGTGCCACAAGACTTTGCATTTGAATTTGAATTTTGTCCTCTATTTTTTCAATATTTCTATGGACAAGCAAAAGGTAGAAAGAATGATAATCTAGATCCAAATTTGATATTTTATATGGAGAATCAAAGGAGCTTTGATAACAACAAAGCACTCAGAAATTATGGGGAAATTTTTTTAGAATTCTTGAGAAATTGGATAGAGAAGAAATCTCTTTTTAATATTTCCCTAGAATTCAGAATAAGGATTGAAGGCTCCAAAATGACTCTCTGCATAACCAAGTAATGTCACTCCACTCCCAATATGATACCATGTTCAAATTCATAATATTTTTTAGAAATGAACAAAAGTAATCCATACACTCAATCTTATACAAAAAGCATAAAAGGATGAAAGAAAGGAATATATATACAAATATTTTGGGGACCATAGGCACCATAAATAATTATTGTATTATCTAAATATAATATTAAAAAAACTTTGATAGTTAGATGATGGAGTGGAGGGTATTTATACCAATATTGTGGTCTTCACCAATTATCTCAACCATCAATGTAAGGACCAAATGGGTAAGACAATCATGCCTTGCACAAAGTGATACAATAGGGAAATCTCAAGAGCACAGGGTTTGGTTCAATAAGGTGTATCCAAGTTTTTTTAAAAGGTAAAATCCCTTTAAGATGTGATATTGAGCACACAATCCTAATCTACCAGCTTTAAGTGGAAAAGAGTTAGAGAAATGCAAAAGCAAAGACAACAAAAAGAAAAAATCCTAAGCTAACCTATCCTAACAAAAATATATTGTGCTAAGATCTAAATAAGATCCCCTTCAAAAACACTAAGTGTAATGCATTGATAATCCTAAGATGAATGCTTCCTCCTTTGAGCATGTTAAGCACACATTTATATATAAAGGAAATAGGGCAAATATAGTCATGGCCTCCAATACATATACATAAACACATACACATACATGAAACAAGATAGAAAGAAAATAGTCATGACCTCAAGCATGTATATATGAATATGAAGTATTACAAGATATTTTTATACAAAGAAAAATTAAGGGAAAGTTCTACAACTTGTTGATCCATTACAATTCTAAACTAATTACTATCTATAGATTACAAAATAAGGAAAATTTTCCTCCAAAATTTATAAGATAATCTAACAATCCCAATTGTTTTCTCTAGGGATCCTACAACATTAAATGGAAGAACCTCCTGCCATTACTCTTGTCATTTTTGGGATCATCGCTATTGTAGGTACCATGCCTTTGTTTTCAATAGACCACCTATGTTTCTTGTATTGTTGAGTTGAAGTGATTTTGATAGGTAATCCTTGTGTTACCTTAGTAATGGAACATTGATCTAGCTCATCTACCTCTTCTAGAAGTTTGTGCATAAAATATTAAAATATTGTAGCTTGATTTGATTCTTCTTCTGCTCTAGCCACACAATACTTTACTTCTTAGAGCACTTGACTGCTTCATCAAAACTTTCTTCTTGTTATTTTGCATTGGAAACCCCAAAATTTTCAAGAGTAGGCTAGGTGCTTTTGTTAGCAGTATTTTAAGGGGACCTTTTTACTTTTTTCCTTTTGTTAGATATTTTTTATGTATTGTTCTTTGGAAGTTTCTTGCTTTGTATAATCTGCTTGTCATAAATTTTCCTCATTTTTCCTTTTGGTACTTTAGAAACTCCTAATCATTAGATATTTACCCTTCTTTCATCATATTCTACTTTTTCTAAGTCCTTAGGCCAAGTAGGTCATAAAATATTTTGCCTTTCTATGATGGTTGGACTCTTGAAAACCCTACCTTCTGATATTCATTATTTTTTGGTGCCTCCAATACTTTTGCCACGTCTTGATTCTCAAAGATATAAAACTTAAAAGACTAGTCCTACTTGGATAAAAATATTTTATTGCCCATATAGGTCTAACAATTCTTTCTTTTCTTTCCACCAACTTTACCTTTTAATTTTTTTCCTAGTTTTTTAAGGCAAAGTTGTCAAAAAATCCCTAAGATGTATAGATAATGATATTTTATCGGTCTATGGGATATTTGACTTGAAGTGATCCCATATGCTTGCAATTCTATTGTCATTGAGCATTGGTATACTTTTTGAAGGAGTCATTAGTGTAGAGAAGATTCACTTAGTGATATCCTTGACTAATTGCGATGGAGTAAATGTCTCTCATGATATTTGATGATATGCTACTATGAGTCTTTGTCCATCCCCCGTAGTTGTTGATGTTCCCTCAACACATTCTCCCTAATTAATGTATCCTATGCATGTGATGGGGAGATAACTAATGAGGGATCATGATCTATTAATCCAAACAAATGTGGATGATAACTAGACTTCCTAGCTTGCTTGCAATCACTATTTGGATCGAAACACTACCAATGATAGAGCTATTTCTATTATCATTGAAAAGGATCATGAGCTGCTACCAATGATGGGGTCTAGTTCAAATATCATTGAAAATATTGTGAGGAATTACTATGGGCTGATACTATTAATACTTGATGATTGACTTGGCCACACAACATAAGGGTCTTACACCTAAATTTAGCCTTCAATGATAGCTTCTTAGTGAATTTTTACATAGGCTTCCTAGTGGTCACTAATGGTTCAAGGGATTTTCATTATGTGCAAGGTTCCAAGTTAGCTTCAGCCACACTCTCCCCTTTTGGTTGGATTGTAGTGAGATTTCACTACAACTCTACTGGTTCATAGGGGTCCTATGCTTGCAAAAGGAGATGAACCTAGAAAATTAGGCCTCATATATTGGGTGTGGAGTCATTGAAATGTAGTTTCAATGATAAAAAAAAGGGGTAAATTAGCTCATAGTTGAGAAAAATATGCATGATAGTCCTTTCTGTAGCATTTTCCCCAAGAAATGCACCTACCCATATTAAAGTTTTCTTTTGTGAATTTACATCTTACCTCAACGTGATGTTCTTTCACCTGGCTTGAGCCTATCTTGTTTGCATCAAGATGATGCAAGAAGATCTTCATTTTTATTTTTAGCATTATATTTGCATGATGTGAGATTATTCTCCCTTTGTGTATATTCCTATCATCATCCTTTTTGTATTCATTTCATACTATGCAACCTTGACATTGCAACTAATTTTATGGTTCTAATTTATTGGCACTAGTCCCAATAACTATCCTTCTTGATGTTCCTAGGGAATCTTCCCCCTTTGGAAAATTACTTGCTCAAGCTCCTATAATTTGTGCCACTCCATGATTTACTTTTAAATGGATTACGTGGCCTTAGACTTTGATCTAGCCTTGAGATTTAATTCCAAAAAATTGTCCTCCTCTTGTTAGAATATATTCACCCTTTCAAACTACAAGCAATATTTTCCATTTAATTGCATATTTGTAAAAGTATCCTACAAAAAAATAAATAGGTTAAAATATATTTTTTGTATATACATGACCCGAGAGGGTTAGGGCTTTGTGTTTGTACTAGTTTCAACCCATTCCTATAGCTCCATATTTTTTAAGAGGATCTAAATCCTAGACTTCGACTACCCACTGATCCGTTTGATCATATGGGATGAATGAATGTATTTTAGCGATTGAAGAATCAAACCACTCTTCTTTCCACATCAAAAATTGATCAATATTTGGCCCAGATATCGACAGATATTCTACATGGTGCAAGTAGAGTGGTTATGATTGGATTTTAAATCTAGTCTTGTATAGGGTCCTTAAGACCATGATAGGCTAGTCCAAATACAAATATTTCCTAGCTTAGTGGTAAAGTCTTTAGATAGGAAAATGTTAAGAGATATTAGGAGATCAATTATTACAATGTCCTATATGGCAGTCATACTTGAACAAGCATTCAAAGTGAGTGGAAGTTCTTCTACTACCCCTAATATTTAGACTGCACTTCCATCCAACTACACTAATCTCTTATTTATAGGTTAATACTTTAGCTCCAATGCATCCAATATTCTCTTGGGCATAATAGATGTACCTTCCATTGAATCTATCATACAATTATGGATAAATTTATCCTTTTAGATAAGATATAGATAAAAGAGGGGGCTTGGGCCTACTTACTTATGAGACTAAGATCTTGTTGTGACTCCTTTACAAAAGCCCCAAAATTTGGGGACCCACTTGAAATATGAAAGCTTTTTTTAAATTGTTGCTTGTGCTTATTGTTCACCGTTTTCATCATTGAAATATCAAGAATGCTTATCTTCCTTCGAATGGTCTTATAGCAGGGTCCATTGTCAAATTTCACCTCATGATCTGAAGATCCTGAAGTTATGCTTATATGGTTATTTTGATTATGGTCTTTGAGTTGTATTATTGTTGTTATGTTATGTTTATGTCAAGGGTGTTTTGTTTTATTTGTTATTAATATTGATAGGTTAGGTTTTGTAAATATATTTTGTGTTATGTTAAATTTTTAAGTCTCATGTATACCTAGTATTTTTTTGTTTGTTTTATATGTTTTGTTATGTTATGTTGTTTTAGTTTTATATTGTCTTTAAATTTTATGTTTGTTATTTTAGTATATATTTTTGGTGTTGTTTTAATATATTTTCGTTTATTATAGTGGTGGTCATATAGGTTGCATGTTCGTATGTTATGTTTAGTTATGTCTTGTTTAAATTAATTAAATTATAAAGTTTTATAACTTTATAATTTAATATATTTAAAATTGTTATTTTATAAACTTGTTTTAAATTAATTAAATTATAAAGTTTTATAACTTTGTAATTTAATTATATTTAAAAATGTTATTTTGTAAATGTTTTATATTCTAATTAATATTTGTTTTGTTACCATGATTATTAAAATATGTTGAATAGAGGATGTGTCCGTGGGTTTCATGGCAATGTCTTAACTTTAAATTTTGAATGTCAATGAGGAAAAATATTAATCATTTGAAAAGACTTTATTGATATTAGGGTTTCAAGAATTCGTTTTAAAAACTGACGGAACAGAGCAAACTAATCAAGAGGAATGAATTTCTTACGTTATAAATGGAGAATTAGAAACCAAAGAGAAGGATCATATAGGTTAGAAAAAAAGAGGAAAGATTGAAAGGAGCCAAATAGAAGACCAAGTTGCAGAGGAAGCTACATTTGCTCACGAATACAAAGACTTTGTTGGATTCATTGTAATATCTAGTATTTTGTATCAAATTCAATTTTTATTAAAAACAAGCACTATTGTGGTGTTTTTAATTTATAAGTTGATTGATATAATTTTTTAATTAAAATTTTTGTAGAATATAGCACCAAATTTGTGGTAGGATTGTGTAAAATCTAGTCTGCCTGAGTTTGGTTTTCAAAAATGTGTTTTTTTGTGGTGGAGCAAGTTTATCTGAACGTTTTATTCAAATTTGTTTCTTTACCCTAAGACCTTTTAATTTATTTGAGGCATTAAGATTTAAGATAAAACCTAGTTTATTTTATAAAATATTTAAATTTTACAACTAGGTTAAAGTTTGAAATTATTACTCAAATATTTAATTCTATAAATATTTCGGGTGAATAAATTTCACAAGCTTTTGATTTTAAAATTTCATAAAGTTTATAAAGTTCATTGAATTTTTTTTATTAAAACCCTAAGTTGAATTTCAAAGATTTAGATTTATAGAAAGGGTTGTAAAATTTATTTAGGTCAAACATTCAAATTAATAAATATTTGACAAATAAATTTCAAATACAGAGAAGGATTATATGGATTATTGATTTTAATATCATAAAATTTTAAAATCCATAATTTGAGATTTATTTATGTTTCTGAAAGTTTGATTTATTAAAATTTTCAATCTCAAATCATAAAGTCCAAAGTATACTATTGAAAGGATTAAATTTATTTTCAAATATTAGTTTAATAAATATTTGAAAATAAATAAACATCACATTAAGGAAGATTACGTGAATTCTAATTTTCATATTATAAAGTACAAAACTTTATAATTAAAATTCATACATATTAATTATTTATATTTATTAATTTCAAATATTTGAATTAATAAATATTTGAATAAATAAATATTTGAATAAATAAATATTTTGTTTAAAAGGTTATATGAATTCTAATTTTTATATTATAAAGTACAAAACTTTATAATTAGAATTCATACACATTAATTATTTATATTCTATTAAAAGAAGCAATGATTATAAATCTTAGAATATTAAACATAGGGATTATAAAGTGTTTCACATTTTATAATTAGGGTTTTTATTTTATTCATCATTTATTAGATCTAATTGTAAGCTTCATGCATGAAATAAATGTAAGTTTTGAATTAAAATGCTTTAAAACATTCATGCAAGTTTAATATAAGGTTAAAAGCATTTTTAATCAAAGTTCATCTTTTAAAATAGATTTGCATTCTCAAATATTAGCTTTAAAGGGTAAGTTTATTCATTTTGAGGAAGTAAATTATACTGATAAAAATTCAAGTAATGATTTCAAGATCAAAATATTTGTTATAGTAGGCCCCTTGTTAATAGTTGATTGTTAATCCCTGAGATGTTCTATGCACTTAATTAACATAAATTCATAACGTGTTACGTAAAATAACCTTGGAGAAATATATTTTCTTTGTAAGAGAGGATTACGATCCTAATTATCGGGTGATATTTGTAATCAGACAAAATCACACCTCAAAAGATCTGTAGAATTATGGGATCCTAATGCTAACCTTACATTTTTTCTTCTTTTTTGAGTGTCTTCTTCAGATACTCCTTCTATCCAGGGATATCCAACACATCTCAGATAGGCACTATAATTATGGATTTTTTCATATGATCCACAACATTGAATGACCCAAGGGTGGTGTCCCTTTGCATAACATGTACTAGCAATGGGAATCTCGACTTGTCCCTAATTAGCTAATTTTTGGTGGGTTCTAAGGTATTTGTTGCCTCATAATCTCTAATATGATTTTCTTTACAACTATTGAGTGCTTCAATGTTATTGGAGGTAAAATTATGGGAGCCTTCTAGTTGGCATCAATCATTCTAGTCTGACCACCTAGGGCCATCTAGTTGCTTCTTTTTATGTTACCAGTAGGTACTTGTGCACTTGGCTTTGGATCTACCATGATACGAGGTTGTTGAATTAGTATAGCCAATCTACTTTTATTGCCTAGGCCATAAAATTCTTCTTGTATTGCTCCTTAATTGCTCACTTCTTAGATGTCATCATTAGTATGATCAAACTTGAGACCAGTTGGTTGTTAGATTACTTGCTCTATCAGATAGAACAAACACTTCATCCTCATCCCAAGTGACTAATATTTTCTCTAGATGAGCATAATTTTACTTAGGGTTAGAGGTAGGAGGGGCATATTAGTTTTATATTTGAGCATTATTCCCTAAATAATATGTATATGCCTAAGAAGACATCATTTTATTTATCATGGCTACAGTAAGTTGGGATACTTCTCCAAGATAAAATTGGATGGAGCAAGTATCTAGAGATGGATAATACTAGGAGGTGGAATCCTATATGTAAATTTTCTTAATGGGGATTATCGAATAGGCATGGTTAGGAAGTTATTGATGTATATATGTCCACATAGAACTAACCGCTAGTTTTTACTTTAAGCTTGACCATTTTCCCAATATACCTAGAATTGGGGCCTAAGATAGCAATTGGATGGAGTTATGTCACCTTGGTTTTATTGCAAGAAATGAGGTCTTGGATTATTATGATATAAATACCTCTGGTATAATATTCCTTTTTTATGTTCAACATCTTACTAGTAGCTAAGTTGAACACATTTTACATTGCATTAAGTTATTTGAAGTAGAAGGCACTAAAGTAGGCAAGACGAGAGTTACTACAGGTAAGACTGAGGTTGTTAACTTGGAGAGGCTAATATGGAGATTGAAAATTGGGTTACAAAGGCATAGGCAACCTGGTTTTCAACCTTTCAATCTTAATAAGATCATGTTTAGATTGGATGGCCATGCCATAGGCATATGGTAGGGAGTTTCCACCTCTGACCTTAATCATTAATTAGGTTTTAGAATATAAGGACTTTAGATAGTATATAGATGCCATACCTAGGGGAGGATTAATCTATTAAAGTATAATTTTCCATGTCTTATAAAATATAAGGTTGAAATCATTTATTGCCTCCATAGGAGCTCTCTTTATGGTTGACAGGTGCTCTAGGAGAAATACCCCATTCACAGTTTTTTTTATTTTTTTCTATGAGTAGGGAAACAATATGGTCTGAGTCAGATATCAAGTTAGGTTGAATCATAATATACCATTCATGATCCTTACCTCTAAATAAGGCCACCAACAATCTTAGAGCCATAGTTTTCTATGATATATTATAGTGTGTATAGGCTCACCATGTGGTTTAAATGCTCGATTGGAGTAGTTAGGCCTTCTCCAATGAAATATGGGAGAGATTTTAGATTAGAAATTAGTATATCATTCCATAGTTCATGTAAAGTAGGAGGTCTCAAGGGACCTATATCATTCCATGTAGGGAATATTCTAGACGGTGATGGAGTAGCCATATTTTGACCTCTAGCTCTTCTTCTTGGTGGAATGATATCAAATGGTGGAAGAAACTCTTGAATATTTACAACAGTAAGGGACCTAATTATAGGTTTCTCTTTCAAACACTTATGGGTCCTTTGGTTGGAGTTGATTTTCCATATGAATACAACATGTGCTCATTGAGCTAATAAACTCATTTTCACTAGAATATCAATTGTATGTCCTTTAGTGCAAATTATTTTTATTATGAGACCCTCACTAGAGTGACTAGAGTTACCAAGTGAGATTTTCAAGTGCTTCAATAAGAATATAGGTAGGGACCCTCACTATATTTAGATCCTAGTACTTATTTTGATTATGGGACCAATGATGAATCAAGTGGGTCCTATTGGACATGCCATTAAATCCTCTTTTATTGTCCCAATCATTGGATGCAAGGACTAGATGGTTAGGATGATCATGCCTCATATGGAGTGACATAACAAGGCAAATTTGAGAGCATGAGGTTTGGCTCAATTTATTACCTCTAGGGTTTTTTACAAGCTCAACTCATTTTAAGATGTGATATTGAGTACATAATGCTTATCTATCAAATTTAGTGGGAAAGGGCTTAAAGAAATTTATAAATTAAAAAAAAAAAAAAAAAAAAAGCCTAAGCTAACCTATCCTAATAGAGATACCATGAACTAATATCTAAGTTAGATCCCCTTGAAAAACAACCCTGATTGTGATGCTTTGATAACCCTAAGATGAACACTTCCTCCTTTGAGCATGTTAAGCACAAATTTACTTATAAATAAAATGGGATAGAGATATCATGACCTCCAATACACACACAAACACATACACACATGAAATGGGATAAAAAAAAAGTTACAACCTCAATCATGTAAATATTAATATGAAGTATTACATGATATGCCAAAAGTGGGGTCTCAAAAGTATGCCTAGAAGACCACTTAAGAATCCAAGTATTGGTATATAGAGTAAAATGATGGGAAAGTTATACAACTCATTGATCCTTTACAATGCTAAACTAACTACTATTTATAGATGACAAAATCGGGATATTTTTCTTCCAAAATTTGTAGGATAATCTGACAATCCCAATAGCTTTCCCTATAATCTTAAAATTTAAAATGGAAGTAACTTTTACCATTGCTCTTATCAGTTTTGGGATTGTCAATGTTGTAGGCACCATGTCTTTGTCTTCAATAGACCACCTAATTTTTTTACATTGTTGAGTTGAAGTGATTCTAGTAGGTAATCCTCATCTTCCATTAGTAATGGCATATTTATCTAGCTCATATACCTCTTTTGGAAGTGTGTGCATAATTATTGACATATTGTAGCTTGATCTGATTCTTCTTCTACTCCGATTACATCATACTTTACTTCCTAGAGTGCTTGTCTACTTCATAAAAAATTTCTTCTTATTATTTTGCATCAAGAAACCTAAAAATTCAAAGAGTAGACTAGATGCTTTTGTTAAGGGTATTTTGAGGGGCTCTCTCTACTTTTGTTCTTTTTTCAAATATTTTTATGTGTTTCATTCTTCAAAATTTTCTTGCTTTGTATAATTTGCTTGTCAAAAATTTTCTTCATTTTTCTCTTTGGTACTTTAAAAAACCTCAACCATTAGATATTTCCATTTCTTTCATCACATTTTACTTTTTCTAAGTCCCTTAGGCTAAGCAGGTCATCAAAACTTTTTTCTTTTCATGATGATCAGACTCTTGAAAACTAACCTTTTGATATTCATTCTTTGTTGGTGCCTCTAGGACTTTTGCCACATATTGATTCTTGAGGTCAATTTGAAACTTAAAATACTAGTGATACTTGGATATAAAAATTTTATTTCCCTTATAGGGATGACACTTCTTTCTTTGCTTTCCACTAGCTTTACCTTAAACCCCTTAATTTTTTTCCAATTATTTTAAGTCAAATTTGTCAAAACCTCCCTCAAATGTGAACTATAGATGATGATATTTTATCAGTCTGTAAGATCTCCAACTTGAAGTGATCTCATATGCCTACAAATATATTTTCATTTAGTGCTAGTATATTTTCTAAAGGAGTCATTAGTATAGAGAAGCATCACTATTTGACATCCTTAACTAAATTCAATGGATTAAATGTATCTTTGGAGATTTGATTATCCACTCCTAAGAGTCGTCATCCATCTCCCATAGCTTTTAATTTTCCCTCAACTAATTCTCCCTAATTAAAGTATCATGTGCATGTGGTGGGGAGATAATAAATGAGGGGTTAGGAGTCATGAATCCAAATAAATATGGATGATAGCTAGATTTACTAGCTCACCTATAGTTTTTGTTTGGATTGAATCACCTCCAATGATAAAGCTATGTTAGTTATCATCGAAAGGGCTCATGAGATATTGCCAATAATAGGGACTAGTTTAGATATAACTAAAAATGTTGTGAGGAATTAATATGGGATGCTAGCTATTAAGATTCAATGATTAACTTGGCCACATAGCATAAGGGTTTTTACACATGAATTCAACCTTCGATGATAGCTTCTTGGAAATTTATAGTATGGGCTTCCTAGTGGTCAGCAATATTTTGAGGGCTTTTTATTTTACACAAGGTTCCAAGTTAGATTCATTTACAATCTCCTCTTTTAGATGGATTGTAGTGAGATTTCACTACAAATACCAAAACCTCAATTACATAAAAGAGTTTAACCTAAGCCCACAAGAAGGCGTTACAGTTAATTATAGATTATAAAGTGGGTTTAAATATAACAAGGTTAATCGCAACCTATTGATCTTACACAATAAAATATTACATTAATTTAAATACATTGCATAATTAAATACCCTTAGGCCTATCAATATTACATTATATAATGTCATCCTTGGCCATGATTAGATTATAATTTCAACAACATAGTGGTTTATTTAAAATACAGTGATTCCTTGTTATCCAAAGACTCCGTTTTATTATAGTTGGGATAATACTATAGAGAACTATATTTTTAATTATGGTTGTGCCCAACATTCAAAAAGTTGTTGTATGGGTATGGGCCAGGTCCGGTGCAAGAACAAATATTGTAAGAAGTATCTCCATATTTTGGTATTGAGATTGCAATTAAAACTAGATGGTCTATGGTCTTTGCATCATTATTATAAAGGATGCACTTAGAGGGACCTTGACAACCCCTCTTTAAAAAATTATAAAAGTGATTTTTTCCCTTACTATCCGACCATGAGAATGTGTTAAGGTCATGTTTAGTCCAATCCTCTAAGAAAGGTTGAAATTAGGGAGATAATAAGAACAAAATATTTAATAACCTTTCTTTACCTTATAATTTTTTAAGGTATTGTTTGTTCATTTTAAAGTGTCATCCATCATAACCATTATTATTCTTTTAGTCTATATTAGTTTTCAAAGAATCCATTATTGGCCTCTAGTAACTTATCCCAACTTGGAGTAAGGTATGTATTTTAGTTGTATTTAAAGTCATTCTCAGTTGACGTAGACTAGTAGTTGCATACTTATGATCCTATACTATCAATGGCCCTACACCTAATAGGTTGAAGGATTTTGTATTCAATTAGAAGATTATGACTCATGCATTTGACTAGAAAGCAAACTTACATCCATTTTTGATCCCTCATTATATATGACTTAGGATAGGATTTTGATAGGAGTATAGGAAAGCCCACATGTATGAACCTTAGGAAAGAGGACTAGCTATGAATTTTATTGTCATATTTTCGTTGTGAAGGTTTTTAGCCCTAGTAATTAAAATATCGAATAACTATAGTGGTCCTGATAAATTCTTCACACTATTTTAGATTCCAAAGTCATGTTCATATTTGATAAAAAAAATTATTCTAACTCCGCTCACCCATTTTGGCTTGCATGCTCTCTACCAACTCAATAGTGGGAGTCTTGATCTATTATAAGTACCTTTCTAGAGGAAATAATTCATGAACTTATTCATTTTATCTATTCCTCTCATCAATGTCCTCAATGCTAAAAAAATGATAGACTATGAGGGCTTGTATATCTATAATAATAATTAATATCATGTTGGCCTAGTTAAGATACTTGCCTTTTCAATTGGTAATTTTAATAAATAAGTATTGGATTATGTCCTTCCATAAAATTTTATGCACTTATCAAAGGAGAGGTGTATGCCAAGATATTTGTTATGAAGTTGTCCAATCATAAACTATAATATAATTACCAATTTTTGATATACCCTAACTTAGATATTAAGGAATAAAATACAATATTTATCTACATTACTCCTTATATCTTAGGCTTTAGTGTAATTATTGAGTAAAGGAGCATATCCCTTTGTTTTTCTTAGTGTGGCTCTACCATGGATGATGGTAACATCCATGAATTGGTTATCTATTTGAAAATCCATAGAAGTGATCTTTAATCCTTCAATGAGATTAGTTTATTTGGTTGTCAAGATCACTTCACCAAGAGCTTAAGTCATAATGATATACAAATAGGGGGATATGCAGCCCTCTTTTTTTAGACCTTGTAAAGAAACAAAGTAACATGCTATACTTTTATTGATAAGTATTGAAAATTGACAAGTTGCAATATAGCTTGTGTATTTATTTTACCCATATTTTATCAATCCAAAGCATGCCAAAACCTTATCCAATAAGACCCAACCTACATGATAATAATATTTCCTAACATTGATTTTGATAACCATAATTTTCTCTTTTCTTTGTTTAATTGAGTGGATTAATTCATGAAATACAATACACAATCCTCAATTTATTTACCATTAACAAAACCACCTTGTTTAGAAGATATTAACTTGGTTAGAATTAATTTGAATCTCTTTGCCATAATATTTGTTAAAATTTTGATAAGGGAATTACACAAAGAGATCAAACAAAAATCTATAAAAGGTTTTAGGATTATTGCACTTGGGTATGAGTGCAATATAGGTGTTGTTGCTTTCCTTGAGAATATTATGAGAATTTTCACTTTTATTAAGAGGTAGCAAGATATATTTCTCCATAATATTCGAGAAGTGTAAACTTGCACACAATGTTTGTCTTATTCAATAAAATTTTATTTTATAGATTGTAGTTGTTAGTTGTCTATTAAGAAAGATCCAATATTTTATATTCAATTTTACATTTTTTTGTAAGGTTCAAATATTATTCATATTTTCATATATAAATTTCCAGAAACTTGGTTATATTTAATTCACTTTGATTATATATGATTTTTTTATCTTCTTTGCATCTTGTAGTGGTACTTAGTTAAATTTATATCAATGTAAGAAATATATCTTAATTTTGTATTCACTCCACATTCACTTAGTCAAACATAGCTAAGAAATTTATATCATGAACTATTGAACTACTAGATTCATAGTTCACAAAATATGTATACACAAGAGATGTTATCTTAGAGTCCACGACCCTATACATAGCTCTCGTCCTTAACAATGTGAGAAATATATACTAAATTTGATGATGGATCTTTGGTTTGTTTCTTGAAAAAATTACTTGATATTGTATATGTCCAAATTATAATGAATTTATCCAACTTAATTTGATGCGAACTCATAAATTTATTCAAATTAAGGAGGTATTGATATTTTTCTAATCTCAAGTTGTTTTATATAAAACAAATTCATGAATGAAATTCAAAGTTTAGTTTGAGATTAACAAAATAAATAAAAAATAATTATTCGATTGCTTTGGGATAGTAATATAATAATGTTTCTCAAAATTCAATCATATAAAGAAATCATATTCAGATAAATCTTATTACGACATAGATCTATCCTATCAATATGATCAAAACTATTTTAAGACAATCTAAAGCTTTGGCATTGGCTTTCAAAAGAGGGGAGGGGAGGGGAGGGCAAGATGGTATTTTTAACAAGAGAGGAAACAACGAGATAAATTCTCTATGCCTATCTATCGATTGGGAACAGGAGCACTTTATTCCTTCCTTTAAGGTGTCCGGCTTATAGATCGAACGTTCTGTTATCGGGGTAGATTATATAGAGAGTCTCTTCTCTCCCATATTCTTGGATGATCCCTCTTTAAAATTCAAAAAGGGGCCTATCGAAAACTCTTGAGACCCCCTCTTTGAAAAGTATGACTACCTCCCCCTCTATTTTCAAAGGCAAGGGATGGCCTAAGATAATTACATGTTTAATCTTAACTATATAAAACTTGATTAAACTAAAATATTGAATATTTAAATATTTAAATTAAAATACATGGTAATGAATTCTTCACTATCTCCAATCAAATTACCATGTAAAAATAAAATAAAAAATTATTAAAACAAAACCTTTATTAATTCCTATAAATGACCCAAAAATAAAAAATTAATTGTCTCCAAAACATACACTGGCATATTTAAGATATGTCTAATAAAGTTACCAAAAATATAAGTAGAATAACATTTTAAGACCTTTCTTACCATTTGATACCATAAAAATTGATGTTCATATTAAAAAAACTTTATTAATTCTAAACTCTTTAACATGTACTCATTTCATGTTTATCCAATTAAGTCCACATAATAAAGATAAATTGATCAATCCACTTGAAGATTAAAGAGCACTCCAAAGAAGTGAGCTTTTATTAATTAAGGATCATTACATATTTGGAATGAAAAATACTCACACTTAATAAGATATTCTCTATTTTTAAAACTTTTGTAAGAGTTTATTTTTAATTTTCTCAATGAAAATCACATCCATAACATTTTTAATGAAACCATTTTCAAATTTAAAGTATTTTTAAATTATTTCAAATAAAGTAAAAAAAATTGATTAGATTAAGAAGAGTGTTTTGAAAGGGACCCCACAACCTTTTACATTAGAATCCAAACATTACTCATAAGGTTATCCCACTCATAAACAATCCTCAATAATCCATAACAACCCAGAAAACCAAAAGAGACAATATCCCATAACAAAAAACACATCCCTACCACTCAACCACCTGTTAACTTGAGTCATTCTCTTTAACCTTCCAATAGTATTTCAATCCAACCATTTTAGATGGATTTTGAGACTAGGAAATCCATCCTTCATGCAACAAAAAGGCAACAAAAGATCAGCTTGAAGAAAGGAAAAATATAACCCATCACAATAAAAGAAGCACAAACATCGATCAAAAAATATAATCACCCTAGGAGGCGTAGAATATCTCTAGGACCTAGCACAAATTCCAAAGAGGCACCGCCAACCACCCTTTCCAATCGAGTGCCAAAAAATGGAGATATATATATATAATTTGAATTCTAAATACGACATCAGATCCAATATGACTACTGCAAAAATCCAACCAACCAAAAATTAAAGAGTCATAAAGAACATTAAAAACTTGGTCAGAAAGGCCACTATCCCTCCCAAGGGACAAACCAAAAATTTGAATTTGAATAAAATTTTCAACCAAAAACACCGATCGAAAAGGGATATCGAAAATCATTTCTAATGTCTCCTTGCTCCCGCTATAGAAATTAAAGTTGAGCGAGCATCCAATGGGTATTTTTAGGCATTACCTTTAATTTATCCATAAGTTATAGGGCTTAGGGACTTATCCTTTTCCAAGAAATCTAGTTTTGATAAAGGAATAATGAGCTCCTTTAGCTTAATCAAATACAAATCCATCGTAGTCTCTTCCATCATTTTAGGAGCTAACTCAGTAGACAAGTAAGAAAATGGATTATTTGATATCTACATCGAAGGAGGGATTGAGGTCTTGCAGCTATTCCTTTCTAAAAAATTAATGTGATTATGATCTCTCGATGTCATCCTTAGATCAATATTGATGTTTTCATCTAAAAATATCTCAATATCCTTTGCAGGTTCCTTAGCAGGGTCCTTTACCAAGGCTCTAGTTGCAAGCTTATGAGGGCATCATCCATAGATATGACTTTAAGAATTACACTGAGCATAGACCATAAGATTATTCTCATAAAATATGGCTTGATTCCTATTACCCACCTCTGATAAAATTTCTATAGAATCAAGTAGGTCAGTATCTAGATCTACAATCATACACATATGAGAAAAAACCATTCAAGATACTACTTTAGTAGGAGCATCTAGCGTAACAAACTCACCAATCAATTTTGTAATGCCCTTAAACATTTCTTCATGCTAGAAGTGAAAATGAAGCCCTGATAATCTAACCCATATAGGGCCTAAGTTAAGTTTTTGGGTATCCAGGTCAAAATCCAAACCCCATTTATGAATAAAGAGACCCCTTATGCAAAAGAACTAGGGACCTTCATCCAAAATGGATTTGAGATCTTCTACCATAGAAATTGTAATTAGAAAGAATCCATTAGGAAAATCTACTAGTTCCATATGACCTTTTGGTGACCAAACTATCGAGGCCCATATCCTAATGGAGTCCAAGTTTGGTCTATCATTTCCAAGGAATTTTCCAATAAGGGAGGCCTCACCCTCTCCCATAGTAACCTTGATGAATTCTAAAGGTACAAAAAGAGATGATTGAATGGGATCGAGGTCAAAGAGACAGTTCAGAGGAGAGTCATACCTAGTTCTCTGAGTGACCATTGCAACATAAGACTTCTCAATTGGGGGACCAATTTGAGCAGTCAAATATGGCCCCCCAATAAATTGAAAACCTCTAGAGTCTCCTCACTAAGGTAATTCTGACCACCAATAATAATTTTTGACTTATGTTCCACCTCATGCCCAACAATCTATTCCCTTAAAGGATCCACCTCATGCCCAATAATTTGTTCCACTAAAGGGTCCACCTAGCCACCCATAGAAGGTTCTACCACATGTTGCACCTCATGATCAATATTTTGTTTCATAATAGTGTCTACTTGACCAGCTAAAAAGGGTTCAATAACATGATCCACCTCAAGCTCAGTAATTGGTCCCATAATAGGATCCACCTTAGCCCTTGAGAAGGACCCCACAAGAGTCTTCTCCACATCACAAATTACTTCCACTTGATACTCTACAATTTCAAAAAGAGCAAACATTAGAATATCCCCATTACCCTCCAACATAGGGTTTGTCTAAAACAACTCCTTCTTCGGTCCACCCCCAATATCTTTGAGGAGAGAGGTGGCATTGTCTCCCGATGACAAGGGAGAAAGCGTCTTAACATAAAACTTGACAATCGAACAGAGGGTACTTGACTCCACCAGAGTAGACACGTGCAAAGCATGAGATAAATCTTAGAATACTAAAAAATAAGTAACCTCAATAGGACTAGAAGAGGAAGCAAGGGAAGTACCAAAACCAGTGGGTTCGAGGGAGGTATATTTTTTCATGGCTTACAAAACAACCATCCTCTCTTCAGCATATTTTTCCCAGTCAAAACCTGGAGGTACAGTGTTGACCCCCTAGAGCTATCATAGATAAATATCTCATCTTGCCATCTCCCACGACCTCAAACCCTACCTCATCCCCTACCACTCAGGCCTCTCACTTCTCTCATCAATTACATTCTCAACAAAACCTTGATAAAGTAAAAATAAATTAAAAAATTAAATTATAATGTTTTGTTTGGATTTTGTTGAATATTATTATAATCAACTTACAATATTCAAATTGTATTTTCATAATAAATCATCAAATATAATTTAATTTATAAATTTTAATTTTAATTTTATATTGGTTTAAAATTAAGCTTCAAGTTTTGTTATCTCAAATCTTTATATTTATAACATCTTAATAAAAAATTAAGCTTTGCAAGTATTAAAATTATTATTTTATTATTTTTAATAAGTTATTTGTGGATTCTATTGAGGGTCGCTCCAATAACAATACCAAAAACTTATATATGTTAGAACAATTAAACAATAGGGTGTTTTATTTCAAAAAACACCATATGGAGATGGTTTTTTATTTCAAAAAACATAATCTCCATCGGCTTTTCCTAGATCCTTTAGAAGCACCATCAAAATAAATTTTGATAAACCTAATTTTTAAACATTTTTATTTCACCTTAGATCAAAATAGATCATTTGTTTTAATGTCATTATCACAAATGACTCTTCCATGCATAATCAAATTTTGTAACCAAGTTTTTACCACTTATTTTTCTACACTTGAAACTTCCCATGATGAGCACTATATCTATTAGAATTCTATAAGAGAGACAATAATACAGTTTCAAACTTGGGCATGACTTTGAGATTTACTTCTATTATTCCTTTCAAATCTAAATTCCAATAAATAGTGACAAGGTCAATCTTCCACAAAATAAACAATGCTTTAGAATTGAAATAATAACTCTAACATTTCATCAGCTCTTTCATTATTGATGGAGCTACCTAATATTTTTTTATTTTTTAAAAAGAAAACCTCAAATGCTATGAGCAAAGGGACAATGAGGAAGTAAATGGCTTGATGTTTCTAAATTCTTCTCACACAAGGCACATATGAAATGTCCATGATATCTTCTTATTTGTAGACTCTCTGTTATAAGAATATTACTTTGAACTGCTAACCAAAGGAATGTTGAGGCCTCATGAAGAGCCTCTAATGACCAAATATTATTCTAAGGAATAAAATTTATTGCTCTTAATCTTCATCTCCCAACTTGACTAAGTATTTATCATCTTTTTATAGATTCAAAACCAACTCATCCTTTTGTGTAAAAATTGGTAAATAAAACTCTTGAAGCATCTTTTGAATCTTATCTACAATTTGTTTGAGTTCCTCTCCTTCAACGAGGTTACTAATAGAAATCCATGATCTAAAGTTGTTGCTCATATTAAAATAGTCATTGATCTTTTGAATTTTATAAGAAAGGCATACCCAAGCCAGTGGTTTCCATTGAGTCAAAGATAAGAGAATAAGGCTTCAACCAAGCATAAAACCAATTTTTTTTATAATTTCCCTCATTGATTGACCATCTAATATGTTTCTTTATCAATCATAAAATTTCTGATATGAAGTTCCATGTTGATGATCCTTTTGAAAGGGTTATTTTCTTTAATAATTTCATTGCATGAAGAGAACCTATATATTTTTGAAGTAATATTTTTGCCCAATTTTTCCTTGATCTGTAAATAATCTCTACCCAAGTTTTTCTCCTAAGGCAAAACTCAAAAGTTGTAGTTCTGCAAGTCTTCTCTCTAGTATTCTTTCATTTGCAAACTCTATCCCACTTACAAAAGATGAAACCTAACTTTTTGTTGCATCATTTACAAAGAAATTCTCTTTGAGTTTTATTCATTCTTTATGTTATACTTATTGGAAATCCTAAAAGTTGCGTTATATAAATAAGGCTATATTGCAACATATTCTTTATGAGTTGTAGCCTTATCGCCATGGTTAAGAACTTACCTTTCTATCCTACCAAACAAGCTTTCATTCTATCATAACAAGAGACCCAAAGCTCCTTTGTATTTCCTTTATGATACAAAGGAATACCCAAGTAGGTTGATGGAAATTTTCAATTTAATTTTCTAAAATATCCACAATAATTGTTATAAATCTAGGGCAACGTTAATAAAAAATACTATTTGTAATATTAACCATCCACTAGCCTTATCATTATGTTAGGACCCTATCCTAATATTCTTATGTAATGAACCCCTTTCCAACATGGGGACCACATTCTAATGATATTTTGTAATCTTATGTGGCAGTTGGGACACCTAGACAAGTGGGGTCATTTTATGTAACTATTAGAAAGTATACAACTATTTTTTTTGTAGACGATTCTAGTTTGGGTTTGCATATGAGTCAACCCTTGAGCGTTATGTTTAGGATTATGAAGAGTCTTTAAAAAGGAAAGGGCATAGATGGATGTATGTTTTTTTTCATATTGAATAAAATTTTTATATAGGATATTTACCCCTTGAAGAGGCCAATGATTTTTTATTGTGATTTTGTGAGACTAGTATATATTTATGCATTTCCTTTTCGTATTGCAATATTTTGTTCTTTCATGATTTTTTGCTTTTATTACAATATTTATATAGATGTGCTTATTTTAACTAGAAGGTTTCTAAAAAGTGGTATCATAGCACTTTCCAATGCCATGTTCCATTGTAACTACAACAGTTCTTGCCCTACCATTTCAACTTGTTAAAATGTTCTTTATTTTTATTTTCTCATTTATTTTCCTATTTGAAAAAAATTGAGCCATTTTTTTCTCTATTTTAGTTTAATATGTTAGAAACCTTGTGTCAGGGGTTTTAAAATATCATAGAGGAGTTTTCATTATTAGCTATTATATATTTCCCATAAAACATCTAATGAAGTGAGGGATGATCAGACTCTAATAACCAAGACTCAAATAACACATGTATATGGATTTGAACTACCACGTATCTTTGGGTATATTGGAATACCTCCCTAGGATTAGGAGAAACATTTAGCCATAGGAATATTTTTTTATCCATAGTGCATCGACCATAACACTTAGGAAGATCATCCTCTCATACTATCAGAGAATCAGGTAGTGCACTCAAGGGTATGCATGGAATCCTCCTTGAGTAGTAGATTGAAATATTGGTCTAAGTATTATCATTCATAATTGTAGTATAATAGAGGGCTATGGACAATACACACACCTTGGCCTAAAGTACCCTATTTCTATTGTATGTTTAACCTGATTGTCAAGAACTCTACTACAAAAATTGAGTATACTGAAGAGACTACACTATCACATAATTAACTATACTAAAATAAATAAATAAAATTTATGGTGAAAGCAATAATCAATATAAGATCTATCTAGGCAATTGTTAGTAATAGTTGGGTATAATTTTAGACAAGGTCATATTCAGTAATAGTTAAGATAAAGTTTGATTATGTAGTTGTCAAGTACAGTCGAAAATCATATAAGTCAAGGTAATTTTCAATAACAGAGTCTACCAAGATAGCCATAAAAATTAGTGAGCTGTAAATTCAAACAAGATAGTTGTCAGTAATAGGCATTGCAAATCCTGCCAAGGAGATTGTCAGACAAAAGTGAAATTTTTGGGTTAACAAATACTATAGAAGAAACACAAATAATACTTGACTAAAAAAATTCTAGGGTGTCAAAAACACCATCTAGAGACCTAGTCCATTTTGATAATATTTTCAAGGTATATATATATATATATATATATATTACCCATACAATTTTAGGACCATTACTAAAAATAGTAACTACCAAAATAGTATTCCTATATTTAGTAAGTACCCTTAAAATTTCAAAAACCATAGAGTATGGATATAGGCACTAGGTAACAACAAAAGGCATAAGAAATGGATCAAAAAAATATTGCTCAAGTAAGTCAATGGGGGGAACATTTGAGAGGTTAGTTAAGGGATGGTTAAGAGATGAACTCAAAACTTTACATGAATCCGTAGCCTATGTGATAAAATAATAGAAGGATATGAAGAGGGAATTAAATGAAAAAATTATAGACTTGGAAGGTCGTTTAACTAGTAACACCCACACATATGGTTGATTTGGTTCTTATGACCATAAGGGTGAAGGACCCAACAATCAGGAGTGAGAAGCACACAATAATAATGGATTTAAACTTTCCAAATTAGACTTTCCAAATTTTTAGGGGAAGGATCCGAAGGGATGGTTGTGTTAAGCATAACAATATTTCAGTCTTCATAATTTTCCTTAGTATATGCATCTCATAATTACCTCTTTTAATCTTTAATTGGATGCCCTGCAATGGTATTAGTGGATCAAAAAAACACACCTTGAGCTTACTTGGAATGCATCTGAGCAACAACTACTCACTCAATTTTGTCCTAGTAAGTATGAATATTTTATAGTCACCCTTTTTAAACTCAAACAAAATTCAAATATTCAAGACTATCAAGACAAATTTGAAAAATTGGCCAATCATGCCATTGGATTGAGTATTGAATTCTTCCAAAGTTGTTTTGTGAGTGGTTTGAAGGATGATATTAAATTTTAAATTAAAATATTAAGAACACAAACATCAAAGTAGGCAATAAAATTGGCTAGATTGATAGTAAAAAAATTTAAGGCTCAAGGACATACCTCCAAGTCATTTCCATCTTGGCCAAAAAATCTCCTGCCATCAAAAATTTGACATGGAAAGAGATGGAAGCTAGAAGAGCCCAAGGACTATATTATAATTGTGATGAGAAGTATTCCCTAGGATATAAATGTGTGCACCAAAAATTATACTTGTTGGATATGTATGAGATAATAACCATAGAATATTTAGAGGTGGTAGAGGATCTTCAGGAAGAGAAACACACAAAATAGCCAAAAACCCTAGAAGAATTCCAACCAAAATTTAGTACATGCCTTAGCAGGTATATCAACTCCCTAGTTAATGAAGGTAATAGGACACTTCAAAGGACAATAGGTAATAATTGTCATTAACTCTAAGAACACACATTATTTTACTGACCCAAGGGTGGAAAATAGGGAAATTATTATACAAACACTTGTAACTCTTTTGAAGTCATGATTGCCAATGGAGGGACTTTTCCTTGTGAAGAAAAGTGTCAAAACATCAAAATACAAATAAGGGAATATAATATTGAGGTGGATATGTTTGCTTTACCCCTAGATGGGTGTGATGTTGTTTTCGGATCATAGTGGCTAAGAATGTTGGGCCCAATATTATGGGATTTTTTGAGCTATGGATGAAATTCATCCAGTAGAAAATAGAGTACACCTTATGAGGCATGAAGGTCAAGGCTACTCAACTTGTTATAGAATAGATAAATTATTGAAAAATTCATCCCATGGAGTTGTGGCCCAACTATTTGCTATAGAGGCTCTAGATAATGGTGACAAGGGCCATCAAGAGGAATTATAATTTTTACTGCAAAAATATACCACAATATTTGAGGAACCCAAGTGGCTACCCCTTCATCATACTCATGACTATACAATTCATCTTATCTCGAGTAGTCTTCCTCCAAATTTCTACCTTTACAGGTATCCATATGTCCAAAAATTATAAATTGAGAAGATGGTGTAGGAAGTTCTTGTTGTAGGGGTTATTCACCCTAACGTTAGTCCCTCTTCCCTGGTGTTGTTGGTATATAAAAAGGATGGATCTTGGCATTTGTATGTGGATTTTATGGAACTCAATAAAATAACTATTAAAGATAAATTTCCCATTCTAGTAATTTATGAGTTGCATGGTGCCCAATATTTCTTAAAATTGGATTTACGATCAAGATACCATCATATTTGAATAAAAGAATATGACATTCCTAAAACTATGTTTAGGACTCATGAAGGGCACTATGAATTCTTGGTTATACCATTTGGTTTGACCAATGCACCTTCCACTTTTTAGAGTTTGATGAAATACATTTTTTGTTCCTTCCTTCACAAATTCATTCTAGTTTTCTTTTATAATATTTTGATTTACAATCCCTTCTAGGAGGAGCATCTCCAACATTTGGATCAGACCTTGCAACTTTTTTTTGAGAATCAACTTTATGCCAAGAGGTCAAAGTGTCCTTTTGGTTTACAATAAGTAGAGTATTTGGGTCACATTGTCACCAAAGAAGTAATTAAAGTTTATCCTAAATAATTTTAGGCTATTCAATAATAATCAAAGCCTCAAACCCTAAAGGGACTTCAAGGACTTTTGGGAATCACTTGGTATTTCCATAAATTTATGCAAAACTATGGAAATATAGTGGCTCCTTTAATAGCCATGTTGAGAAAGAATTCCTTTATTTGGTCAGAACTAGAGGATAAATATTCCAAGGAATTAAATCAAGCTATAATAACCACCCCAGTTTTAGCAATTCCTAATTTTTCTAAACCTTTTGTAATTGAAAGTGATGCTTTCGACAATGGAACCAAGGCAATTTTGATGCAAGGAAAACCATTGGCCTTCACCACTAGAGCCCTTTTGGGACATAATTTGTGCAGGTATACTTATGAAATGAGATGCTAGCCATTTTACATGTTTTTAATCATTGGAGGCCATATCTCATTGGGCACCACTTTTTAATCAAAATTGACCATCAAAGTCTTAAGTACTTCTTGGAACAATGGGTAACTACATCAAAATAAGAAAGGTGGATATATAAATTGATAGGCTATGATTATGAAATCACGTATAAAAAAAGTAAATAACAGTGTAGTGGTTGATGCACTATCCTAACTGTATGAAGATCAGGGTATGTTAAATGCTATATCTACACTTCTTTCTCAAAGGATAAAACATCTCAGAGAAGAAACTACCAAGGATTCTAGTTTACAAAATTTGATCAACAGACTCCAAGTAAAGCCCAACTCATATCCTAGATACACTTGGGATGATCAATAATTAATATATCATGAACAACTTGTTATTTTCCAAAATTCACAAATGCGAGAGTTCATCTTGTAGGAAATGCATGCATCACCAACAACAAGACATTCCAAGTTTATAAAAACCTATTAAAGGACCAAGCATAATCTCTTTTGGAATGGAATGAAAAGGTATATTTAAACTTTTATGGTAGAATGTGATAGGTGTCAACTAATGAAAGGAGAAATTGTGTGTTCCACTGAAACCCTTCAGCCCTTGCCAAATTGAAATAAGTATGGACATATATTTCTATGGATTTCATTGAAGGGTTACCCAAATCAGGAGGAAAATTAATTATTTTAATGGTAGTGGATCAACTCACAATGTAGGTTCATTTATATTTTTTTATCCCATCCCTACATAACCTTTATAGTTATCTAGAATATTTTAGACTCCATATTTTTCCTTCATGGCATACCCAAATCTATCATATCAAATACCCTACTTTTACCAGTCAATTTTGTCAGAATTGTTTAATTTGTAGGGCACTCAACTCAAAATGAGTTTGGTCTATGATCCTCAAACTGATGGCCAAATAAAAATTGTTAACAAGTTCTTGGAAACCCACCTTCGTTTCTTTGCATCTAAACATCATATACAATGGGCTAAATGGCTTTCTTTGGTTGAGTGGTGGTATAATACTTTATATCACACTACAACCAAGGTTACACCATTTGAAGTAGTATATGGTCTTCCTCCACCAACACATTCCTCATACATTCTAGGAATATCCAAGGTTCATGTTGTTGACACTACTCTCAGCCAACATGTCATCCTCCTTTAATAACTTAAGTTAAATCTTGAATTGACCCAGAATTATTTACATTAGCAAGATCATCTACACCAGTCTAAATATAAATTTGAAGCAGGGGATATGGTTTTTCTTTTCCCGTAAACCTACAAACAATCATCACTCTAGCTTTGTAGATACCAAAAACTTATCACCAAATACTATGGTCCCTACCAAGTATTACAATATATTGGTTTAACCATCTACAAATTGGCCCTTTTGGTCACTTCTATAATCATCTAGTCCTTCATATCTCTTCTTTAAAGAAGGTTGTTGAAAATATGATACACGTTCAATCCACTTTACCATAGCTGGATGAAGAAGGATCTAAAATTATCAAGCCTAAATAAATTTTGGATTGAATATCATGCCTTCTTTGCAACCATATCATCAATGATGTTCTTGTTCAATGGTGAGGATTACAACCAAATGATGCCACATGGGAGTCCCTCCGGTAGTTTAAAAAATAGTCTTATCATCTCTAACTTTGAGGACAAAGCATTTAGAAGTGGAAGGGCATGTTAGGACCTCATCTTAACATTATTGTGTAGTGACCCCCTTTCCAATGTGGGGATCCTATTATAATGATATTATGTAATGTTTTGTAATTCTATATAGCACTTGAGGTGCATAGACAAGTAGGATTATTTTATGTAACTGTTAGAAAGAATGTAACTATTTTATTCGGTAGAATAATCTAGCTTGGGTGGCAACTTGCATATGATCCAAACCTTGAGTGTTAGGTTTAGGGTTATAAAGAGTATTTAAAAATGCAGGAGTCATAGATGGATGGAGTTTTTTTGCATATTGAATCAAATTTCTATTTAGGAGGTTGCCTTTTTGAAGAGTCCAATGATTATGTATTGTGATTATGTGAGATTAATAAATACTTCTACATTTCTATTTTGTTCTTTCATGATTTATAGTTTTTATTGCAATATTTATATGGATGTGCTTATTTTAACTAGAAGGTTTCTCACACATTACATGATAATATTGATTTAAACTTCATGGCCTCACTAAATGAGATATGATCCAAAATAAAAGTATCATCAACAAATTAGAGATGATATTTAAAAGGACCATTTTTCAACCTGAATACCTTTGATTTTTCCTTCCATGTTTTCTTTTGATAAATCTCTCTCTAATGCCTCTACAAGAATAATGAATAGATAAGAAGATAGTGGATCACATTGGCAAATTCCACAAGATGATTTAAAGTAACCATTGATCAAAATAGAATATTTTGTTGTGTTGTAACAATATTTAATCTATTCACACCAATTGTAATCAAAACCAAGTTTTTTGAAAATGCTATGTAGAAAGCTCCAGGAAACCCTACCATATACTTTGTTCATATCTAATTCTATTAGTATACATAGTTATTTTCATGGAATGAAGAGAATGTATATTCTTATACAATTATTATACCATAAATAATTTTAACCACTAACAAAACCACCTTTGTTCCTCTAAAATAACACAATCTAGAATTCCTTTCAATATGTTTGCCATAATTTTCAAAATAATCTTATAAATCATATTACAAAGGCTTATTGGACAAAAATTATCAAAATATTTTTTCTCATCTTTTTTGGAAACCAATTTAATAAAAGAGACATTAATCTCACTTATCATAGCCTTCCTTTTCAAGGCCTCTTCAACTATAACATATCACTCTTCAATAAATCATAAAAAATTTGAAAAAAAATAACATGAAATCCATCAAAGCGAGGTTCCTTGTTATGATAGATAGGAAAAACTATTTTATATAGCTCCTCCATGGATATCTTCTTCATCAAGATTTTATTTTTTCCTCATGTAATAATTGATAGGATATTTTGCAAAATCTTATATTGTGCCTCCCTATATTACCACAAAATATTTTTTAAATAATTAATTACTTCCTTCCTTATATCTTCTTCTTCCTCAATATTTATTCCATAAAGAGTCAAAATATTTTTAATGTGATGAAAAGGAAAAATTATTTTGGTCATAGCATGAAAAAAATTGTATTTCCATATCCTTCCTTGAGTCATTTCTCCCTATAAATTTGGAAACAATATGACTTTTCCTTTTTCAATGCATTATAATAATCAAAAGGAAATCGTTTTTCTTTCACATATAATCCTAATCCATTCCATTAGTTTATACTATATCTTGTAAATTTTTGACCTTGGATTCAATTTCTTTCTTTTATTTTAACAATATTACCAAAATATTTGGCATTCCAAATCTTCATTTGATCCCTTAAATATTTCATCTTTTGAATGAACCTGTACATATATGATCCTTTAAAATTTTCTTCATCCCACCATAACATAACCATTTGGAAGAAATTGGGATCTTAGAGCCACATAGACTAGAATAAAAATGACTTTGAATAACCATTATTGGATAAATCATGAGTCAAATAAATGGATTTGTGATCTGAATCATAATTAAATATCTAAAGAAATTATATACTATGCTTGCAACCATGTGTTGGGTAACTAGAGTCTATTCAATATTTTCTTCAATATAAATTTGTCCAATACATCTATTATCCCATGTATATTGAAAACTTGAAGGATTAAGATACCAAAGGCCATTTGAATTGAAAAATAAAGAAAAATATTACATTGATTTAGACCATCCTGGAGCACCACCCTTCTTTTCCAAAGGAGATAGAACAATGTTGAAATCACCCCCAAGAATCCATAGACCACAATTAACCATCATTGTGTTTGAAAAATATGCCAAGGTCCTTCCAATATCTTTCATGAGGATTAAATATAGTTGGAGCATATACATTTATAACCCCAACTTTGATGTTTTCATCTTTCCTACAAAATAGTCCAACAACCTAATTACTTTTTGCTTCTAACAATTGTCCATCCCATTTGTGTTTGTCCCATATTTTTGCAATACCTCCTGAAGCTCCTAGAGAAGAAACTGCTAGACAATCACCAATCTTCAAAATATTTTTAAAAGTATCCTTAAATTCCTTTCTACTTAATTTTATGTTTCAAATTAAAATACTATAACAGCTTATTAATTCATTAATAACTTTATTTTTAGGGGTCTTACTCATACCCCTATTATTCCATGATATTTTTTATCATCATCACTTTTTATATTTATTATTGAGCTTATCCCCACTTCTTGTTAACACCTATGATATTTTTATTTGACTTCCCAAATTGATATCCCTTTGAGTTTATTTTTTTTTATGGTCTTTATCTCCTTTTTTCCATTCTCAACAACACTTTCATCTTCATTAATATCTTCTATTTTTCCATATTGTTCATAATAAGATTTATCTTCTAAATATTTATGTTGTAAAGAATCTAAAATGCAAGGAATAGCCTCATAAACACTTTCTTATTTATGTTTTCCCCAAAACCTTAAAGTTCATGGATGATCCTCCATAGTCATTACTTTATTATGTTGCATTGGAAACCCTAAATTTCCTTATATTTTTCATATATTTTTCTTTATTATGTTTCTCTTAAAACCCTAAAGTGCAATGAATACACTATGTATTACTTTTTTTTATTACAAGGAGAATATTTTATGCCGCTTAAGGAAAATGAAGATGATTTACCTAGATTTACCTTGATCTCCTTCATATTTAGCTTTAAAATTTGCTTCCTCATATTCCTTCACACCTTTATTTCCAGTGTTTAAACTTGTTTTTATACTTTCTCATCCCTTATGTCATTTTTTCTAATGGTTTATTTGAGTGGACCATAATTGTTAGGATCCTATCCTAACACCATGTTGTAATTCTCATTTACCTATGTAATAACCCACTTCCAACATGGTGATACTATTTTAATGTTATTATGCAATACTTAGTAATGTAGGTGGCAATAAAGGTACCTCGCCAAGTGGTACTATTTCATGTAACTGTTTTTATCAATATTGTAACCGCCATTTGGTGGGAGATTCTAGCTCGAGTGGCATTTTGCATGTAAGCCACCTCTTGAGCATTTAGGTAGGGTTGCATGTAGTTTTCATTTTAAAAGATATGAATCCATGTATGAGATTATCCTTTTGCAAGCTAATGAAATACTGAAGGAGGTTGCCCCCTCGAAGAGGCCCGCGATTCAATGTTACTGTGAGATTGTTTTATTTCTGTAAATTATTTCTGCATAGTGATATTGATTTATTTGTTGTATGTGAGTTATTTTTTAGTATTTTGTGCGAGTGTGCTTTATTTTAATAGTAGGTTCTTAACAAGTGGTATCAGAGCGCTTTCTAGGGTCAAGTTCTGCTGCAACTAAGATGATTCTTTCCAGTAATTCCATCTATTAGGTATAATTTTCCTGTGTTTTTTATTTTTGTTTTTCATTTATAAAAAAATCCAAAAAATATAGTCGTTTTTTTCTTAGAAAATCATAAAAGACCAAAAAAAATACAGTAGTTGTGTAGGTTAGAAACCCTATACCGAGGGTTTTAAAATATCATGAAGAAGCTATCGTTATTGGCTAATCTAGATAGCCCATAAAGCATCTAGTGAAGTGAGGGGCAATCAGGCTCCAATACCCAGGCCTCAGACATCACTCGCGCACGGAATTGAGCTCCCACGTATCTTCGGGTATATCGGGATACAATCTAGGTTTAAACAATATTTTATCCATTAGGAAGCTTTTCGGCCTTGTATTATCCATAGTCCATGGAACACAACATCCCTGACGATTATCCTCCCATACTGTCAGAGAGGCAAATAGTGTGTTCAAGGGTATGTGTGGAATCCTCCTTGAGTAGTGGCTTGAAATATTGGTCCGAGCACTATTGTTCATCACTGCGGTATAACAGAGGGCCTATGGGTATTACATAATCCCTTACTTAGCATACCCTAGTTCTAGAAAATAAAAAAAAACAAAGTATCATTCCCTTGCAAATCAACCCATCCCTATTCTGCTAACCTGCATTCACCATCCCCAAAAGTGAGCATACGGAGAAGGCTTTCCCTATCACAAAAAACAACTTGCATGCACCAATAGTCAAGATAAATTTTTGTAAGTGTTTGAACCAGCTTGTGGTCAGAATCTAAACAATCGGGACAATGACAGTAATAGTCAGGACAGTAACAGTGGTAGTCGGGTCAACAGTAATAGTCCTTTGTACCAGTATAAAATTGTAGACTTTTAGTTTCAGAAACAAAGTTGTCAGTGTTAGAAAATTCTCTAAGGTTAGAAGCAGAAATTGTGTCAGTAACCCGAGTACAGGTGACAGGAACAGAGAATAATGAGTGACACGATGGTCAGGGTGTGGTATACATGTCCAAAATAGTTGATCCCAAGTTCCAAATTTTGAACTGTAACTCCAAATCAGAAATCGAAAAAACCAAAACAAAAAAAAAAACATTGATGATATCTCTTCACACAAAGCTCAGATTGAATAAAAAATTTAGCAAAAAATTCTACACTCTATTCCAGATAAAATTGTCCTTGGCAGCTCCTGGTCAAATTTTGCACCAAATTTCTAAAAATAGCAAATTTTGATTTTTCTTGCTAAGGCCTTAAATTTTCATCGGTCCATCAAATTGATCCAAATTTTTGGGAATAGAATCTCCTTTTTATTCAGAACAAAAGACCCTCAAGGACCCATTGGTGAAATTTTAAGTACAAGTGGAAGAAATTACCTTGATATCGACTTGCAACCAACAAGAGATCACAAAAAGTTAAGAAATTTAGTATATCTCCTTATTGAGTGCTCAGATCAAACAACCACTAGAGTGGACCCTATCCTAAAATCAGTGTTGCAACTCATTTCCCAAATTAAATTTTGGACCCTTACTAAAAATAGTAACTCTTGAAAATTCGAGGTCTATTTTTAGTAACTCAGCACAAGAGGGACCGCAATGGCAAGCGACACTCGAGGACAACAACAAAAGGATTTAGACTTGGGCACATTATTGGTCGACCTGCAAAAATCCATTGCTGACTTGACCTCTACAAACAAGAACATAGGCACAAAGATTCGAGAGCTTCGACTGGATCAAGATAACACTAGAATCCGTTTAGAAGAACAACTCACAGAGATGGAGACCAAATTGCACGGTAGTACCAAAACTGAACACCATGTTGAAAACTCTGAATGAGGTCGATGGACACCATATGAAAATCACTCTGATTGGGATCCAACCTTCAGATGCCTAAATTAGACTTCCCTAAGTTTAGTGGAAAGGATGTCGATGGGTGGTTATGTTGGGTTGATCAATTCTTCTGACTCCATAATGTCCCTATCTATCATCGGGTTCAGATGGCTTCCTTCATCCTAGAATCTGAGGCCTTACATTGGTTCCAATGGCTACATGTTGCTAACCCTGATCTATCTTGGGAGGAATTTGAGTCCCAACTACTCACCCAATTTGGCCCTAATGATTATGATGACTTTACAGGTGCATTGACAAAGCTAAAACAAACCACCTCAGTTCGTGATTATCAGACCCAATTTGAGAAATTGGCCAATAAAACTAAGGGTTTGAATGAGGTATTTTTTATGAGTTGTTTTGTTAGTGGGTTACGATATGATCTCCAGGATGAAGTCAAGATGTTCAAACCCCACACCATGATGGAGGATATCAGTTTAGCCTGATTGGACGAATCTAAACTCTCAGCTCAAAGGTGGACACCGCAATTTTCACATAATCGACCTTCTTTCCCTCCTCGGGTCCAAAACAATACTGATAATAAATCTCTTTCTCCCAAGAGGTTGATTATAAAGGAAATGGATGTGCATCGCGCCCAAGGGTTATGTTATAATTGTGATGAAAATTTTATGAAGGGGCATACATGTGCAAATAAGAGATTATTTTTAATAAATGTGGAAGAACCAGAAAATAATGACCATAGTGATGAGGAGAGTGATACAACTGAGGCACCAACTCCATAAGAAGAGGAACCATCAGAAACACCAGCAGAATTTTTAGTCCATGCTCTTGTTGGGATTACCACCCCACAAACCATGAAAGTTGTGGGTTATTTCAAAGGCCAACATCTCACAATTCTTATTGATTTAGGCAGTACACACAACTTTATTGATCCTCAGGTGGCCAAACGGACCAACTACTATATACACTCATGCAATTATTTTTAAGTCATGGTGGCCAATGGAGGCACCTTACCTTGTAAAGGTAAATGTCAAAATTTAGATAGGGGATTATGAACTCAAGCAAGATATGTCCATCCTCCAATTGGGAGGATGTGACATTGTGTTAGGATCCCAATGGATGAGCACCTTGGGCACTTTCTCCTACAACCTTGTAGAACTATGGCTGCAATTTTCACAAAATGGACAAACATATACCCTCAAGGGTGTCAAGGCTGGCCCTACACAAATTATTAGCTCCAATCGCATGGAGAAGTTGTTGAAAAATTCCTCCCGTGGGGTCATTGCACAAATATTTTCAATTCAGCCACCCACTTCTATAGCAGATCCAATTCTAGTAGATTTGTAACTTGTTCTAACCAAGCACAATGGCATATTTTTAGAACCAACTACACTGCCACCTCGTCGCTCTCATGACCATGTTATTCCACTACTTCCAAGTAGTGCACCGTTGAAAATCATACCGTACGGGTATCCTCATGCTCTCAAGTCATAAATTGAGAATATGGTACAAGAATTGCTCAAGGTAGGTGTCATTTGACCCAGTACCAGACCCTATTCTTCTCTAGTTTTGCTAGTTCGTAAGAAAGATGGCTCATGGCGATTATGCATAGACTACCATGAACTCAATAAGATCACCATCAAGGATAAATTTCCCATTTTGGTAGTTGATGAATTGTTGGATGAATTACATGGAGCTATGTACTTCTCCAAGTTGGACCTTTGTTCGGGGTACCATAAAATATGGATCAAGGACAAGGATATTCCAAAAACTGCTTTTCGTACTCATGAAGGTCACTATGAGTTCTTTGTAATACCATTTGGTTTGATAAATACACCATCCACATTTCAAATCCTTATGAACATCTTTCATCCCTTTATGTGAAAGTTCATCCTAGTTTTCTTTGATGATATATTGGTTTATAGTCGCTCGTGGGAAGAACACCTTACCCATGTGGATTAGACATTACAATTATTGGCCCAACATCAACTTTTTGCTAAGCGGTCTAAGTGCTCCTTTGGTCTAACTAAAGTGGAGTATTTAGGACACATTGTTTCCAAATATGGTGTCAAGGTTGACCCTAAGAATATTCAGCCAGTTCAGGACTGGGCAAAACCCTGCACTCTCAAAGGACTTCGAGGATTCTTAGGACTTACAGGGTATTACAGGAAATTTATTTGTAATTATGGGAAGATAGCATATCCCCTCACATCTATGTTAAATAAGGACTCTTTCACTTGGACATGACCCGTTGATCAAGACTTTCTTGAATTAAAGCATGCCATGACCACCACATCTATTCTAGTCGTGCCATATTTCTCTAAACCATTCATCATTGAAAGTGATGCTTCTGGTTGTGGCATTGGGGCAGTATTGATGCAAGAAGGGATACCCTTGACCTTCACCAGTAAGGCACTCTCTAAGAATAATTTGGGAAAATCTACATATTCCAAGGAGATGTTGGCCATCTTACATGCTATCACCCATTGGAGACCATATATCATTGGGCACCATTTCTCCATTAAAATAGACCATCAGAGTCTCAAATATTTTCTTATAACAATGGGTTGCTACCCCAGAACAACAAAAATGGGTTTCTAAACTCATGGGCTATGATTATGATATCACCTATAAGAAGGGCAAAGAAAATCTTGTGGCTGATGCTCTCTCTCGCCAATTTGAGGCCCTTAGTATGCTATGTGCTATCTCCACACTTGTATCCCAATGGATAGATTCCTTACGATAGGAGGTACTTCAAGATGCAAGCCTGCAAGCTTTTATGGCTTCACTTCAAGCTGATCCAAATTCATACCCAGGCTACAATTGGGATGGCCAAGATTTGTGTTATCACCAATGCCTTGTTATTCTTCATGCCTTGCCACTCCACGACCCCTTCATGAAGGAACTACACATTGCTCCCTCTACAGGTCATTCTAGATTTCTTAAAACATATGAACGTCTCAAGCGTACATTCTTCTAGAAAGGGATGAAACATGACATCTATGACTTTGTGGTAGCTTGTGATACCTGCCAACGGATGAAAGATGAAATAGTTTGTTCTTTGGGTACTCTTCAACCATTACCCATTCCAGATCAGGTTTGGACTAATATTTCTATGGATTTTATCGAAGGGTTACCTAAATTGGGTGGGTAAGTCTATTATTCTCGTGGTAGTGGATCGCCTTTCGAAGTATGCTCATTTTTCCCCCTTGCCCATCCTTACACAACCTCCACCATTTCCCAAATATTCCTTGATTTGATTTTTGCCTTCATGGTATGCCCACCTCCATTATGTCCAATCGAGACCCAACCTTCACTAGTCATTTCTAGCAAGAGTTGTTTAAGTTGCAGGGAACGAAGCTCAAAATGAGTTCAGCTTATCATCCCCAAACAAATGGTTAAATTGATATTTTCAACAAATGTTTGGAGACCTATCTTCATTGCTTTGCATCAAATCATCCTTCTCAATGGGCGAAGTGGCTTCCTATGGCCGATGGTGGTACAACATGTACTATCATACAACTACCAAACTCACTCCTTTTGAGGTTGTTTATGGGTGTCCTCCACCCATGCCTTCTTCATACATTCCATGTAGCTCCAAGGTCCAGGAAGTCGACATTACTCTTTGCCAGCAAATCGATGTCCTTCACCAGATGAAGCATAATTTGGACATGGCCTAGAATTGGATGCAACAACAGGTCGATCAACATCAATCCAAGCATAGCTTTGATGTGGGCGATATGGTTTTCCTTCGCTTGCAACCGTACAAACAGTCATCCCTCCAACTTCGTAGGGGCCAAAAAATTGTTGTAAAATTTTATGGGCCCTACCAAGTTCTACAGCTGATTGGTTCCACTGCTTACAAATTGGCTCTTCCGCCCACCTCCAAGCTCCATCCTGTTTTCCATGTTTCATCTCTCAAGAAATTTGTGGGCACACAGGTACAGGTTCAATCAACATTACCAAAATTGGATGAGGAAGGGTCCATATTACTTGAACCAAAACAATTGCTAGATCGCCACACCCGCACTCTCCGCAATTGTACCATCAATAATGGTCTTTGCCATTTGATGATGTAGAGATATTTTTCTTACCACTTTCTTAGGAGTGGTAAATCCTTTATTTGACTTAGCTTCTCCTATGATATGATTTTCTTGTTCATATTAAGGTTTTCATCATACTCAAATTTGTTTCTCTTTCTCTATCATTTCACTTTGCAATATCTTGTCATGTATCCAATTTCATGACATGTGCGACATCAAAATGCAATATTTTCATAATCCACTTGTTGATCTTATTATCTTGATTTAATCCTAATGGACTATGGTAGAGGTTTTGAAATATCCATGGAAACACATATTCAAGTAGATACAACATACCTTATCTCCTTAAAATTTGGTTCCTCATGGATAAACTCACCTAGGGAATTTATAATATTCTTCAAAACCCCCTTATTGATGAGTTGATAAGGAAGTCCAAAAAGCCTAATCCACACTAGAAGCCTTTTAATAGTTTATGTATCCACAACAAAATCCTCACTCTTTAGTCTTAAATATAATGTATTTTTACCCTTAAAACAAGGGCCTTCAATCATTATTTTATCCCTTATTTTTAATTGGAGAACATAATGAGGAAAAATCCTTTTAGAAGAAAAGTCATGGAGTAATTTGAATTCAATTCTCATTTCTACTTGATCCAATTTTGAATATAAAAAAAAACTTGACCAATATTCATGGGAATTATATATAACCCTCTAGTTTTAAAAACCATTATATCATGCTCGATCATCTAAATATTGATAATCACTTCTCATGTAGTATCTACTATATAGATAGGGTTTTCCATAGATTCTCTCTTCCTTTTATTGCTAACTATGGCATCCATACTTTCAATTAGTGCATGAATTTCAAAAATGACTTTCCATGTTACCTAAATTTTCTTCATGTGAATATTTTTGTTTTTGAGTTTATCCGAAGATCTCGAACAAGAAGAAGTGACGTTCACTCCTTGTTTGCACTTTGCTTCTTACAACCTTCTCATGCTTCCCACTCTCTCCCCACCAAAGAGTTCAAATTCCAACTGTAGATTATTACTAACTATACTAAAGGTAATATAATTTGTGTATATATGATAATTATTTTATATTAAATACTTAGTCTACCTTTAAATATATTTCAAACATTGTAAACTAGGCAATGTAGTGATGATGTTCATTATAAGCAAAAAATGGCAGTAAAAATATAGATAAATTAAATTTAATTAAAAAGTTAAATGATAAAACTGATGGAAATTCAGCTAGATTAATTCATAGGTTCTTTAATCAAGGATCAAATATTAATTATAAAATATTGCTTATCAACTCAATGTGCGCTATCAGTAAGTATCACATTCATGAAATAACAAAATTATTTCATAACAAGAAATCATTCAAATATTATTCATATATCAAGTTTGTTTTACATGAGATCAAATTGTATTAGAATGAGTTACTATGCATGGGGTTTTAGCTCCATAATATAACCTTAGAAGGTGACTCTTCAATACTTGACTACTGAGCTCCTAAAACATTCGAGAGATGCATATTCCTCACATATGATCAAACTCTCATGACTTTTGACTTTACATCTTGCCACATATCATGTGACTCTTTGCTTGTATATTTGACACCTACACATATGACTCTTGACTTACATTACACATTGCACATTCTCAATATTTACACACTTGCACACTTTATTAAATGACACTTGGAATTTTCTCACACATTAACACATACTTTAGGAAAAATATAAATCACACCCCATAATATAATATTTATAAATATACAAATGTACCATGGGGGTAATTTATCATTTATCAAATAATGTATCTCAACGCCCCATGTATTACATTATTTGGTTTGAAGACTTTTAGTCTTCATATTTATCTTCATCTTTCTCCTTGTGTCCAACAATGGACTCTGCTTGTTGAATCTGCTTGATAATATTGCATTGTATCTGATCCACTGTCTCATTTCATATCTTTTGGAGAAATAAAACAATTCATCATTAAACTATTCTTGAGGTAAAATATGATTTAAAATTTCTTGTGATAATCCCATTGTATCCAATGAAAATATTCCACTCTTTATGGAACCCATAGCTTCAATTTTATTTTATTTGTTGGTGACACATTTTATGGTTCTATTGATATATTTGAATTTCCATGTCCCACATCTTTTAACCAATTGGGCTATTGAGATAAGATTATTTGATAATCCTGGAACATACAATACATCATCATAAAATTTGAATATGGCAAGCTAGGTATAACTTTTTTAGATCCTTGGACATGATAAATCTTATCATTTGCTATTTTTAGTGGAATGTTTGGTCTAACTTCCAATGAATCAAACCAATGTAAATTCCCAATCATATGATGACTGACACATGAATCTATATACCATATCTTTTTCATTTATTATATTTTGATGTGATCTTGTTTCATGTCTTTGATATAAATATTGATTCTGAAAGTTTCTTATTATAATAATTAGCCTTTTGAAATTGTTTGTTCTTTATGATGCATTCATTTTTTCTTGTCTTCTATCCATGATATACATCAAACTTTTCAAATTATTCAAGTTAATTGCTTTGATGTTGAATTCCTTATGTCTACAAAATTTAAATTTTAATCAAAATTTTCAAATTTAATTCTTTCTTTATATCTCCTAATTTTAAATTATAAATTTTTTTTTTTTAATTTCCACCTATATCTCCCAAATTCAATTTTTAATTTCAATCTTTAGTCATTAATATTTTTTTTCAAATTTGCTCTTATCTCTTCAAATTTTAAATTTCTTTCAATTCAATTTTTTTTATTTATTCCTTCTAACTCCCGTTCATTTCATGCATTCAATATTAATAGTATTTTTCCCCTTATTTCTCCGAAGCATAAATTAAATGGCTATTTTCCTTATAACTCCTAAAATTGTGCACTCAATAAATTGAAATTATTTCACCCAAAATTAACTCATAATATTAGCTTCTTAATAGTTGTACATTCAAACATTTTCAGACTTGTCAAATATGTCAAGGCACTTCAAATGTTGTCAAGGTAAATAATGTTAGTTTATGAATATTTTACATGCACAAGCATTCCAGACTATGTGACAAAAAAATTCAGCTTACAAGCCTTTCTCCTTCGAATATGAGGATATCTAGCTTTCTTCTTCACAACAACTATCAACAAATTTATCCTCTTTAGGCACTATCAATTTTTTCTCTCAAGCAACTTCTCAGCCTTCTCTAACTTCTCTAGCATTTTGTATTTTATGCTTCATCTATGGCTCCTTGGAAATTCAACTTCAATTAAACTTCTCTTCAAATTGCTCATCACTAAATCTTACAACTTCAATTAAACTTCTCTTCAAATTGCTTTCAATTCGCACATAATTTTTGGATGCATTCAACTTGTTTTTCTGTCAGTGCAATATCAACCGATTTTTTAACTTCTTCAACACTTCCTTTTAATATCCAATCTAAAACTTGGGTGACCTCACCCCTATTCTTCAAATTTCACAAATTCAAATGGGTATAGTGTAGCTATGATACCATCGATGGTAATTTAGATAGATTAATTCATAGGTCCTTTAATCAAGAATCAAATATTAATCATAAAATATTGCTTATCAACTCAATGTCCACTAGTAATGAATATCATATTCATGAATTAACAATAATATATCATAATAATATATCCCTAAAATATTATTCATATATCAAATTTGAGTTACATGAGATCAAACTGCATTAAAATGAATTATTATGTAAGGAGTTTTGTCTCCATAATATAACCTTAGAAGGTGACTCTTCAATACTTGACTAACATTGATGGTAATTTAGATAGATTAATTCATAAGTCCTTTAATAAAGGATCAAATATTAATCATAAAATATTGCTTATCAACTCAATGTCCACTATCAATGAATATCACATTCATGAAATAACAATAATATATCATAATAAGAAATCCCTCAAATATTATTCATATATCAAATTTGAGTTACATGAGATCAAACTGCATTACAATGAATTATTATGTAAGGAGTTTTACCTCCATAATATAACCTTAGAAGGTGACTCTTCAATACTCGACTATTGTTTTCTTCAAACATGTGGGAGATACTTCATTTCCTATTCCTCGCATATGATAAAACTCTCATGACTATTGACTTTACATCTTTCCACATATCATGTGACTCTTTACTTGTATATTTGACACCTACACATATGACTCTTGACTTACTTACATGACACATTGCACACTCTCACACTTTATACACATACACACTTTATTACATGACACTTGGACTCTTCTCACACATTGACACTTTAGGGAAATATAAATCACACTCTCCCTAATCTAATAAGTCACTCCCTAATCTAATATTTAGAAATATACCATGAATACACTTTATAATTTCCCAAATAATATATCTCCAACAAATAATACTTCAAAATATTTTAAATAATTATAATAAAAATTTAATTATAATTATCCGCTCTTGTAGAGGAGTTGGAGAGCAAGTGGGTAGTTAAAACTCTCCAGTTAAAATCAAGAGGCCCCAGGTTTAAATCTCTCCCCTCACATGCTGCGAATATGCTATGTACATGAGATTACAAATCAAAAGAATTTAAAATTATATATATATATAATTATAATATTAATTATAATTGTCTTAAATATATGATATTTGTTAACTTTGTTTCAATTTAAATTATCTACATTTAATTAAATTGATATTGTATGAATCAAATTCTATCATGGAAGCAAGAACATTTAATATCTATTTTAAAAGTAACAAAAATATATTTATTTTAACTTTTTTTTAGGTTAGACGAAGTCAACGGAACCCCAACCTTTGAGGGCATCAAACTAGTTAACTGACAAACACTTGATTGCTATCATCCAATATATCTTATTTAGGTACATCATGGGTTGAACCTTGGACCTCCCCAAAAAAACACTCGACTACTACCATCCAATCTATCCTATCTAGGTACATCATGGTTTGAACCTTGGACCTCCCTGAAGAGAGGTGAAAGTCCTAACCATTATCCAATCTATCCTATTTAGGTACATCATGGTTTGAACCTTGGACCTCCCTGAACAAACACTTAACTGCTACCATCCAATCTATCCTATCTAGGTACATCATGGTTTGAACCTTTGACCTCCCCGAAGAGAGGTGAAAGCCCTAACCGTTATGTTGTCTCTATTAAACATAAACAAAAACTTTAAAATTAAATGTGATAAACTCAAATGGTTAACATGTGTATTTTCAAGTTGTAAACTCATGTGTGGTTAAGGGTCCATGTTCATGATGCAAACACATGATAAGGGTCCATGTTCATGATGCAAACCCAAACATTTTTTGAATTTGGTGAAAAACCCCTTGCAAGGTTGCCTTGTTCTAAGAAATCATGACCAAGGGGTTCTACACCGTCAAAATCATCCCAGAGTCATGTTCGGTCCTGATTGCACCAATTATCAATTAGATTTTGGGTACCTAATGTGTGTTTGTTAGGGTGGAGATTTGAACCAGGGACCTCCCTTGAAGGGTTGCCCTACCCTCTCCAACTCACCTACAACACGTGGGTAAAAAATATTATAAAATACTATTATTATATGAAGTATTAAAATACTATAATAAAATAAGACTAACCCAAAGGGATCATGGTTCAATGGTTAAAATATACAATGATTCACACCAAGATTCAATTTCCAACGACAAGAAATAAGTTATATAACTTGATATGACTATATAAGATTTAAACCCAAACTTAAACAAAACTATATATTATAAAATATTATTATATGAGGTATTAAAATATTATAATAAAATAAGACTAACCCAAAGGGATCATGGTTTAATGGTTAAGATATGTGTTGATGTAGCTTACACCAACATTCAATTTCCAAGGATATCAATTAAGTTATATAACTTAATAGGACTGAATTAACATACAAGAGAAAAAAGAACCTTCTCCAAACCTTCTTAAAAAATCAATTTTATATAATCAATTGAAAAAATAAAATAAAATAAAATATTAAAATTAATTAACATGAGCATATGACATGTATAAAAAATGTCAAATCATCTTTAGTTAATAGACTTGGTTATAAAATTTCATATTTGAAATAAATAATAAAAAATTCAAATCTAAACAAATAAAAATTCATGGTAAACGTAAGAGGTAGATAGCTTTAGATACTCAATGAATAATAGCATCCCATAAAAGTTAAAAATAAATTGAAGTCCCCATCACACTTCAAATATATATTTATATTTTTACAGAGTACACATGCTCTTTGTTTTTTAAATAAGTCTATAGTTGGAATATCAATGGACATCATTGGAATAGTTGGTGGATCAGTTGGTGGATCTGCATCATTGCATTCTAATCCCAATGCCTCAAAATCAGAACATCCATGTTCATAGCACTGGTTTCTAAGGTCATAGCATGTGTTTGACCAAGATCCTGCGGGCACACCTAGAAAGTGTAGTTTGCATTGATGCAATCTATCCATACCGCTATTCTCTATGCACATTTTAATATGCAATACATTTATTATTATCATTCTGATTAATTGGGAATTGTGTGATTGGTGATATAAAATAATAGTCAATGGACTTCACATTTTCACGTGATATGGAGTTTATATAACATAAACAATGGATAGTTTCACATTTTGTAATTTGTAAGCATTGTGCCTCAAGTTATGCACAACAAAGTATATTGTTTCGTAAACAATTTCATTTTGGAAGTGTAAATTATATATGTTTCAAGGAACGGCAAGTTGTATGCTAGCAACATGTTGTATTTTATTTATGGTTGATCACGGTGGGAAATTTAATAAAGGGTGTTGTTTGTGGTCGACTCGGATGCGATTTCTATTTTTTCTAGCAAATACACAAAAAAATTCAGTCCTTGTTGGTTGTAGTCGGGGTCTAAGGGTTTCAGGGGTCCAAGGGTTTCTTTGGTACCGATTCTAAACCAAAGTTTAAGCTCCCAAGGGATAGGTGGGTTGGTAATTGTCTATTTGACCATGCACTTATCAAGAAGATATCCAGGTTCAAACCTTGGGGATATACTTGTTGCAAAGGTAGTAGTTTGATCTAAATCTTCTGAGTGCGTGTTAAATCGACGATAATGACACAAATTTCGAGTGATCGGTGGTCTCTTTCAAGTCAAGTCATTAATAATGAGGTGGTATAAGCTTGTTGGGAGCAGCCCCTATGATATAAACCGTACACTTGGTAATTACTAAAAATAGTATGGATGTAACCAACTCCCTTCTGTATCAAAAAAACATGTTCACTATTTTTATAGTGAAAATGATATTAAAATACTTTATGGACACAAAATAAGTTTAATGATTTAAATTATAACAAAACATATATTTTTTTAAGTAAAAAATATATCATAATTTAGTATATACATTTGAAATCATATTATAAATGAGATCTTGAATGATAACTTAAATGGGTTTGATGAAAGCTTGGATACTTTAGATAAAAATAGTATGTATGCTTAGTAAACATATGACACTTAACAAGAGTTTCTTCTCTCATACACAGTCGACCAAAGGAGTATGGGCTGTTTGATATGCATAATGTTTGTGGACTTTAAACGTTATTTAACTTATATTCTTATTAAAAAAAAATCTTGAAATAATATAATTAATATAATATTTATTTCCTCCTTTATTAGAGAAGTAGAATTGAGATCAAACTTGAAGGTTGATGTCTTTTGACAATTGCATAAATTATAAAATGATGACTGCAGTTGTTCATTTGTTGCACTTTTAATTTTCTAGGCTAGTAATGGAGCCAATAGTCTTTAAGTTATTTTTTTAATTGGAGACGTGGAGATCTTTAAGTTGTTTTTCTATTGCTTCTAACTTATCCTCTTGTTGTTTTTAACATGTGTGACGTGAATTTGTTCATTTAATTCCTTAATAAATTGGTGTAAGATTTGATTTTACTGTTTGTTGTTTCTAATGTTTTTTTGTAGTGAGTTTGAGTTGAATTCATAGATAAAAGATAATACGATGGATTATAAACATGACTCAACATAAAATATTAACATGAATTTGTTCATTTAATTTCTTAATAAATTGGTGTAGGATTTGATTTTACTGTTTGTTGTTTCTAATGTTTTTTTTGTAGTGAGTTTGAGTTGAATTCATAGATAAAAGATAGTACGATGGATTATAGACACGATTCAACATAAAATATAAACTTATATTGTGCTTTAAAAATATGATGGAGAATAATAGATTTGATAAGTATCCATGCATAATTTATAGCTTTTGCAAATCTGATTCTAATAGGACCTTTAATTAAACAACTTTATTTAAAATTATTTTAAACGACAATATGGGTTGTATGTAATTCATAAAAGTATATGTTTTAAAGATTCAACTATATGATATAATGTGCAAAGGCAGCCTACTATATCAAGTTTGTCTACTTTAGGATTGAAGAGGATCTTACCATAAAGAAGTCTCCCTAATAACTTAGAGGATGGATTTGTAGACATCTAAAACGTGTCATGTCGAGGCGACTACTCATATGGGACATGCTAGAAGACCATATGGAAGACCTTGGACAAATACCAAGGTATAGCAGTGGTTCTAACCACTCATTTAGGCAGTTTGGCCTAATTAGTGTTAGTCGTGGTTGACACCCGCGGTTAGCAAATTTGACCGCACCATAGAGCCATGGCTAGTAGTCAGAATCAGTTGGACTTTGGCTGATCCAAAATCAGTTATAACGGCAAATTGGTTGCAGATTTGAGTGGTTTAGGGGCAAAAAGATCCAGAAGTTTCCCTCCAACTACTCCAGCTGTCCTTTCTTGATCTTGGTTTCTCCATGAAGCTAATATATAGCCCTCCTAGGTGCTATAATAGCCCCACCCAGCATGGGAAATGAAAGAGATGCATAGGAGAATTTGAGCAATGAAGCCCTATCGAGTTCACCACTCATCTATTTGCATTGAGATAAATCTTGGTCATAAGCATTGAGAGATCAAAATGGCAATTGAAGCCATGGAGGTCCTAGGAGGCTAGGAGAGCCAAGAAACTCAATTACGCCAAATTCACGTGCAATTTGAGCAATCCAACCGCCAAACTAGTTAGAGGACACATAGGTGACCCTTGACCATCAATTTGACAAAGAGATTTAGATATTCAACCCCTGAATTTGAGGACAAACACATTTCAGGTTTTGTCACGGCTATCAACCGCGACTAATAGTGCTCAGCGCGTGACAGAGCCACGGTCAGGGTATTATATTTGGTTTCCTTATTTTCTAACCATAGGATTTGTTCAATGTTATTAGATTAAGCATAATTCATGTCTATTTGCTTTAATAGAGACTTTGATCGATAGAATTAGGTTTTTAATCACTTTTCTTTCATTCTTGCAATCAATATACTAATGGTATTTTCCATGCTTTTATGCTTTTAAAATTAATAATTTTAATTGATATTTCTTTTACAGTCTTGATAGTAGAATTATCATGTTTAATGTAGTTTACTATGTTTCTTGCACTTTCTTGATTTTATGTTGCTATGACATCTTTGTACAAAGCTTCCTCTAAAAGCCTCATCAAGATGTGTCTCCTTTGTTATAAATATGCTTCTTGTTGTTTATTGCACGCAGGACTAATAAGGTTTTGACATGCAAGGCAACAAATGCCTCTAATCATGGAGAATAAGGTCATCTACACCTTGGAGCAGTTCGTGTCATCGTAGAAGGTAGTGAAAGACACCTACTCTTGTGATGGGTTTTCCTATTGTAATTGTTGTATCGAATGGGTATCCCTATGAGGGATGGATTTGTAACATGGATTGATTCAAATTAATAGAATATACATTTCTTGTTATGTGTTATTCTTTGTCAATTTGTGTATGAATGCTCATTTTCATATGATTAACAACCATTACACCATTAGGTGTCAGCCTTTTACGATGTTACATAATTTGCAATGCTATACAAGATGTGTTAACTCATGGAAGACCAATATTTTTCATTTATGATATGTCCAAATGTTGTTTATTCTATCTACAAATGAGATAATGGTATCTTGATAAGTTGTTTTTATTGAAAGACTATTTATGTGACTACATAAGGCCAAAGCTAATTTTCTCAAGTAGTATAATTGATATTAGTTGACATCTTGATAATAAAATATTCAAGAACGAGATTTAAGAGCATGGATATTAGGGGTTTTCACTTTATCCAATTGATAATATTGTTAAAATTTTCTCCTCTAAAGATTTGAACTTCATAAATATCTATAAAGACTTTAATTCCTTTGTTGAAGAAGTATGTGATTGTTAACCATGATAACGGCCAAGGTGTGATTTGTATTGTCTTTCCAATTTATTCTATCAAATATTGAATGAGGGAAAACTAGTCCTATGTCCTATGGTTACTTCTCTATTGGAGGAGCTTATAACCTTTGGATATGTAAGAAGGCATTTATTCTTAAAACTTGCATAAAGGATTATGTCCTTCAATGGGATATCTATCCAATCATTTCCATAATAGCCTTGTTGGATTTAATAATGGACCATAATTTTCCAAGGTTCTTATCCCTCAAGAGTATTATATATTTATTTGGTGGTTAAATATTTCCCTATGTATAATGTGTTTATTATCCCAAGTCCTCTTTCATTGATTGACATGATGTTTTACTTCTATGAGATAGCCTTTTATTCCATCCCATTTATATCAAATATTTTCTATTAATAGCTATTCTAACTTAAGGTAGTTCTCTTTTAGTACAAACTAGTTGGAAAAATAGTAGATATGGGAACCAAGAATGATCTTGTTGAATACCCATGCATGACTCTCCAAACAAGGTTTTTGGAAATTGTGGTGTTGATCATAACTTGTATTTTGTTAAAAGACCCAATGCCACATGTATGAAAATTAAAAAAATACATGAAAGAGATCTTAAGATAAAATATTATTTCAATGTGATGGATATTTGTTAGCAATTCAACCCTAATCTCATAGTATCTAACAATATAAAATTTACACAATTACATGCATTTGATAATAAACTTAATAATATTATTGATGAATATATTGACTCAAGCAATGCAAATACAATGTATTGCAAGTCTTGTTCTCACACATACATTACAATGTTTTATCTTCAATATATACAACTTGGACAAGAGACTCTTCACATTCACAAAACTCTTGACCTTTCTACTTTCACTAACTCTTCATCTCCTCAAACACACGAGAGATCTAACTCTTCATATTTATCATAGGATAAATATATTTTATTGACTCCTAATAATGATAAACTTATAATTATTACACACACTAAAAGATAAACATTTACATGACTCTTTTCACACCACATATTTACAAACTAGTTACAGGCTTTAGACTCAAATATTTACAAACTAATTACAAGGTACTTGCAATATTCTTGCAAGGTACCAAATAATATAATATTTCCAACACCTCCCATATTATATCATTTGGTATTTGATTTCAATCTTTCATTCTTGTCTTATGGTTCTTCAAGTAGATCTTCTTATTGTGCATAGATGATTTTAAAATAAGTTAAAATTGTTTTGTCCAAGTGTTTTTGTAAAAATATCTACAAGTTGATCTTTAGTAGGAACACATTTTATTTAAATATGATGATCTTGAACATGATCCCTAATAAAGTGACATTGAGCTTCAATATATTTAGTCCTTTCATGAAATACATGATTTTGAATTAGTTTATGAACTCCTTGATTATTAAAATGTAATATTGTGGGATTTCTTTTAATTTCCATATCTGATAGAATGTACTATAACCAAAGTGCCTCACATATAGCATCTTTTATGGTATGATATTCTACTTTTGTGGATGAAAGTGCTACTGCATGTTGTTTCTTATTATGTCATGAAATAGGACCTAATCCAAGATTAAATGCATAGCGTAATGTTGATTTTTTCATCTATTGAACCTGCATAGTTTGAGTTTGAATATCCTTGTAAATAGAAATTATCATTTTTCTTGTACTCTTAACCATATTCTATAGTATTGCTACCATAATTTAGTATCCTTTTTATTGCTTTCCAATGGCTTTATTTAGGATATTTCATAAATTTGGAGAGATAATTTACAACAAAAATAATATCTGGTTTGGTATTTGTTAAATATAGAAGACTTCCAATCAGTTGACAATACATAGTAGCAAATACTTGTGGTGATTTATCATATCTTTATAGTTGTAGTCCTTATTCCATGGGAGTTTCTTTAGGTTTGCAACTTGTCATTTTATACTTTTCAAGTAATGCTCTTGCTTATTTAGTTTAAATCAATGTGATACTATTCTCATTTTGAAAAATTTCTAGACTAATATATTAGTGTAGAAGTCCTAAATTTATCATTTCAAAATCCTTTGTCAAATCATTTTTCACAATATATCAATTCTTTTGAACTTCCTATAAATACTAGATTAATTACTATTTCAAATCCTGATTAATTAATATAAATATTTGAATCATATGCACTTTTAAAACCATGTTGTAGAATATGGTCATTGATTTTAATATACCATGCACTAGGGGCTTGTTTCAAACCATATAGTGATTTTTTTAATTTGTAAACTTTTTGTTCTTGTCCCTTAGTAACAAATACTTCTGGTTGAATCATGTATACTTCCTCTTCAAGATCACCATTAAGAAATGCACTCGTAACATCCATCTGATGTATTTTCCATTTGAACTAAGTTGCAAGTGCACAAAATAGATGAATAGTGATCATTTTTGTTGTAGGTGCAAATTTTTCTTTGTAATCAATCACTTTTGTTTGAGCAAAACCTTTTACAACTAGTCATTCCTTATATTTATCAATAGAACCATCTTCTTTGTGCTTTATCTTGTAAATCCATTTTTATTCTATAGTTTTATTGCCTTTGGGTAGATCAACTAGATCCCACATTTTGTTCTTTATCAGTGTTATATATTATGATTCCATTGTTGCTTTCCATTTCGATTGACTTATTGCATATTGTATTGAGGTTGGTTCTATTACTAAGCTCATTAGTCCCATATTTGTTCTCTCTAGTCATACTACAAGTTTGGGGTATTGTAGTGGTAAGATTAGGCAGTCTTTCTAGTTTTGAGTCTTTAAGAGTGTTTGTATACCATTTTTCCTCCTTATTTGTTATGGTGAAGCTATACTTTTTTAGTCCTCAATGGGTTCATTAAATATTATTGATTTTTCTTCCAAAGATTCTTCTTTCTCTAGTGAAATATATAAGATAAGAATTATAATGTCCTTTGGATGTTCAATATCTACTTTATATCCTTCATCAAATATTACATCTCTACTTACAAAGATTATTTTTAGGAATTGATCAATCATTCTATAACATTTTGAAGTATCATCATATCCAAAAAATATGCCACAATTTTTTTGTGTATAATTTTGTTCTTTTTTGTTTTGGAATGTACATGTATGTTTAACATCCAAAAATTCTCAGGTATTCTAGTCAAGGTTTTTGTCTTGATTAAGCTTCTTTAGGAGTAATATTTCTATGTATTTTTATGGGAGATCTATTTTGGATGTATATTATAGTGCTAATAACCTTTTCCCAATATTGATATCCAAGATTTGCTTCTTTAAGCATGCATTATACCATTTCCATAATAGAATGATTTCTTCTTTCAGCTATACCATTTTGTTGTGGTGTTAAGTTACCTTTTATACCATTTTGTGTTAGAAATGATTCAAAATCTTAAGAAAAAAATTCACCACTTCTATTTAAGTGAATAATTTTGATTGATCATCTAGTTTCTATTTCTACAATTTGTTTCAACTACTTGTAGTATATGAAGACTTCAAATTAAAATTTCAAGAAGTGAACCCACATTTTACAAGAATAATCATCAACAATAGCTGAAAATATATGTACTCCAAGACTAACTGTCATAGGTCTATATAAGTCTATATATACTACTTCTAGTGGTTCCATGGCTTTATGTAAGCTTAATTCAAATGGTACTCTATGTTGTTTTATTGCTATGCATTCTAGAAAAATTGTAGGTTGTCATGTTAGATTAGGTAAACATTTCACCTTTTTATATATTTTCAACTCATTTAAGGATGAAACACTTATATGCCCTAACATATTATGCCAAAGATATATTGCTTCTAATTTTTTTATTGATAGATAAATATTTGATAAAGTATCAAGTGCAAATAGACCATTTATGAAGGATCCAATAGCTATAAAATTTTATTTTTTAGTCATGAAACGTATATTTTTGTTTTCAATAATTTTAAATTCAACCATTATATTTTGGTTTAACATATGAGATATTGATAATAGATTAGTAGCTAAAATAGGTACATATAATACATTCTTAATTATGTATTTTCCATTAGGTAGGTTGATTGATACATTTCCTATGCCTTTGACCTCATATATTTTATCATCTGCAATTGCAATTGGTTTTTCATATTTTTCTTGAAGAGAATTAAACCATTGTTTGTTTCCAGTCATATGTTTGCTTGCCCCTAAATCAATGTACCAATAATTATCTTCTATTTTTCTTATGCCATATGCCCTTTCAAAATTTTATTCTGAATTTACTCTCATTTTCTTGTTGAAAAATGCATCAATTTAATCCATTTGATCATGTTGTTATTTGAGACTAATTTTTTGAAATTCTGATTCTTAAAACACATGAGACATTATAGGAGGTGTTTTTAATGAGGCCTTGATTTATAAAGACTTAATCAGTTCCAATTATTTGGGTTTTATTCAACTCTTCAATAGAAGACCTTTTATCTCCCTAATTCAATGTTTTAAATCTTATTTTTCTTCAATCAATTATTCTTCTCTTCAATATATTTTCTTCAAATATATTAATAATTTTCCTTCAATCAATAATCAAATTTTAACATGAATCAACTTTCCCTTATTATATCTTTATTTTTTTCTTTCTTTTAATATTCTTCAAATATTTATTCTTCTCACTTTAATAATTTCAATCTTCAATTTAAATTTTATCTCCCCTTTCTCCTTATAATTTATTTCCTCCAATTTTATCCTAATAATATATTAATTTCCAATACAACAATTTCTTCTTCTCTTCTTTAATAATTTACCAACTCTGTGAGCAAGTCCTCCTTTATCCAATGACACTCATCCTTATATGTGTTGCTTTATTTCTACAATTGTGTTCCACTTTACTCTTGCTCACTCTATTTGTAGGTATGTATTATCGTCCTTTTGCAGTATATATTTCAAAATCAATCTCCCTTGCACACATTTGCTTCCTTTGGTCCCCAGATAGTCTCTTTAGCTCTTTTTTGTCTCCACTTGGATCATTCATGCATTTGCCTCATCCAGCAACATTTGATGTCTCCACTCAACTTTTTCACATGTTCACTTAGGGATTCTTCCCTGCAATTTCCTCCTAGCATATTTGGCAAAAACAACTTAGATTAACCTTCCTTAAGCTCATAGTATCAAATGCCTACACTCAGATACTTGCAATTAGACCTTTCAACATTACCTCTCTCAACTCTTTACTTCAACAACTCCTCAATATCTCCTTTATAAAAACTTTGTTGTAACATCTAATCAATGTCTTCTCTCCCCACAATAATAGCTTTGCATAATAGTGGCTTTGATATCACTATAAGCAATTCAACCCTATTCTCATAGGATTTAAAAATATAAAACTCACACATATATATACATTCAATAATAAACTTACCAAATAATATTATTGATGAATATATGACTCAAGCAATGCAAATACAAAGTACTACAAGACTTGTTCTCACACACACATTATGATGTTTTATCTTCAATATATACAACTTGGACAAGATAATATATTCATTCATAAAACTCTTGACCTTTCTACTCTCACCAACTCTTCACATCCTTAAACACATAGGAGATCTAACTCTATGTATATCTCATAGGATAAATATATTTTATTGAATCCTAATAATGATAAAGCTATAATTACATACACTTAAATACAAATAGTTACATGACTCTTTTCACACGATATATTTATAGACTAGTTACAAAATTTAGATTCAAATATTTATAAACTAATGACAAGGTACTTGCAATATTCTTGCAAGGTACAAAATAATGTAATATTTCCAACAATATGAACTCTTGATTGTGATAATTTGATCTTCCTATTATCTTTCCTAATTGAAAGTAACTTTACTTTATATTCTCCTAGCTTGGATGTAGAATCATCATATAATAGGTGTAAAACATTCAATGCATTCATAATGCTCTCTTTTTAATTTTGTATATAAAAGGTTGATTCATATACAAAATATCAATCAATTATTGGCACTCCATTTAGGGCATGCTAATATCTCTAATTGTAATGAACCCCAATTGTTACCCCTTCTTATCCACAATTTTTTTTTATATATATAAATATTCCTCTTCATATGGCAAAAGACTTAATCATGCCTTAGGACAGACATATTCCATTTAGATTATAACTTTCAAGGCAAATATCTTTTGGAGCTATAGATACTTGGTTAGAGTCTCTTCAAGTAGAAGTGATCAGCTTCTACGAAATCCTCGTACCCTACTTGGCATGAGTACGCTGGACAAGTGTTAGGTTTCATCCTCATAAAAGGAGGAAATCACCAAATGGTCCACCCAGACCAGGTGAATACCTTGAATATGAAGAACCACACCCATGGTAAACCATCATAGATGAAATAACCACACCAATGGTTATTCATAAATCTTAGCTCTGATCTATCCTAATTAGAAGGGAGTTCTAAGACACTACGAATCCATGGAATATGATTACATATCTTTAAGCCTCTTAGAGGTTATTGGTATACACACCATTTATGCAACCCTCTTTACTTATTCATATTGAGTTTATTACAAACAAGGACTTCTCTTGTCCCATAAGGGTGTTCCCTTCATTCTGTACACCCAATTTTTAGCTTAAGATGTAGGGTCTATCTTAGTTTTTATTTTAGGGTCATTTTGCCTTGTTGAGAGTTCCATTCCACAATTAAACCATCTTGAATGCTTATGAGGTGGATTTAATCCATGAGGCTCTTATATGGCAACATTCTATACATTTCTTACTTAAGCAAGGTTTATGTCCCATTCAAGAATAAGTGATTAATGTTTAGATTAACATAAATCCAATTATCCCCTTAAGAGTTAGCTTCTATTATATAATAATTCTTGGATTACGACATAGATTAACCAACATGAATATAACCAATGATGTATATGGAAAGGTGCATCATTCATAATTAGTTATTCCACAACACTATAGAAATAATTCTCTAACACACTTGAGTGAGAATACATCCACCACATGAGATTATTATTTAAAAAACTCTACTTAACTATATCATTCAACATTACTAATCATATTCCAAAAATAAATGACATAGTTGCATTATCATATTAAGAAATAAGCATACATTTATAATATCCATACATTATTATCCTACTGGAAAATTAGTATACAGTCTATCATTATTTTAATTTATAGTGCATGGAAATAAACATCATAAATCATTTACATTTGAACATAAATGCAATATTCACAAGATATAATAAATCAAACCACAAAATAGAGTGACTCAAATATTTATCCTGGGAAAACCCTGATGGGAAAAACCCAGCCTCCAAAATATTTCTTCCTCATTTTCATAAACTTAAATGAAAAATAATAGTAGGGCAGTTACCGGTCCTTCTCTTCAAATATAGGTCAAACTATACAATAATTACTTCTTTCGACCTTTTTATGTAACTAAGGAATCACCCAATCCCTTCTTATATAACATCAATATAAAATTTGCAATACCATTAAGGAATCTCTAGTTCTTAAGATGTTGTTCATTAAAAGTCATTGGACTATATTTTGGAGATATTGTATTTCGAGGGAGCCCTTTAAGTACCCTTAAGAGTGAATTCAAAATCCACTCCTCATACTTGATTTATAATCTATCCCTTGAGTGATGGATTTAAAGTCCCATACCTTTAAATCCATCAATAACTGTTTCTAAAGAATGAACTCCAAAATTACATGATTTCATGCTAATAAATAATTAACCTTTGCTTTATAATTTAGAGTCCCATACCTCTAATTTATAAAGCATTTATTCTTAATATGCATTTAACATACTTAATCCACATTTACCCATTCATGAACATATTAGAGTTTCTTTAAGTTTGTAATTAATATTTCACCTTTTGATGGCATAAAAAAGTATCGACCTAATTCTTAAAGAACTTGGTACTAACCTATGATTCCATAAAACTTACTTATATCAAATCCTAATTTTAAGATGTCATTTATTCAACCTAAAAAAGGTCATATTTAGCAATGTAATGCATCACTATCTTTCAATCAATACAAAGAATTGGAATACATAGGTCACCAATCCTAAACTTATGACATCAGCAAAAGTCTCATCGATATAACGGTGTGAAGTGTGAAAAGAGGGTTTATCTATTTGAGCTAGGAACTATCTAGGTGGAAGAACCCTCATAATTTGGATTGGCAAGGTTTTTCGACTAATATCAATTTAACTCTAGACTGATTAGGCACGCAAATCGGGAAGTATGGCATCCAACGCATATACCGTCATTACCTCGATTTTTGGGATGTAGTAAAATTCTAAGAAAATTTACTCCTCTATCCTATGAGATAGGGCTTTGGAAGAGCCATATTCCATCTACGTGACCCAGTTACTAGTCACAAGTACTAGCTTGACTCTTGGGACTAGTTGGAGGTGGCCATTAGAATCCCTTACCAGGTTTTAATATTATGACAAATATTGATCCATATCCATGGCATTCCATGGGAAAAAAAATCTAAGAAATCGAGATAGGGTTCAATCGAGACAAGGTTTGATGCTAGTTTACTACCTTCAGTCGAGACAGGGTTCCCCTTTCAATTCAATAGACTTATCAGTGCATCACGAGGGCCTTCCTATAGAATTTAAACAAGGAGTCATGCTCCACAAAAGACCAATTGTGTATAGTTTCCAATATCAAGATTAAACCATCAGTGCCTTCCCTATTATAGGTTCAAGAAACACCTTCGAAGAATCTAATTGCATCAAATATTTGTGTAGATGAAGTTATAACCAACAGGATTTAGAAATTGGATAGGCTAGATTTACTACTGATATGGAATTCAAAATTGTTTGCTATGGTTTACATTCAAGCACCTACGGCTTAAATAGAAGTGTCTAATGGTTCTTCATGACTGGGAATAACATAATAAACTCATCATGTTTCCCCTGAATCGTGACTTCTTGATGGTGGTAGGACTCATTGTCGAATCACCAATCAAGGTAGTATATTGCTTACTAGAAAGATACAATTATTATTATTTTTATTTCCTAGAGGAGTCAATTGGGTCAAACAACCATACAAAATTTGGGAAGCCTTCGCCAAACTAGAATGCTAGTGAGAACGTAGTATTGACATTTCCCTTTCTTATGGGTTTATGCTTATATAATTGCCTACAATTTTGTTTAGACAAGTATTTAAGCACGAAAAAATAGATAAACATAGCACTACTCGCTATGGTGTTCATCATAGGTGTCACTCAGCCTACGACTGTAGAACATATCATTACTTTACCTGTGTAATTCCCACTAGCCAACATTCAAGAAGGGTTTAGTGCGTCTTGTTTGATCTTTGATTAGATTGCAGTACTATGAGATCCATGTGAGGTCACGTTTATTAGCAAAATTGGCCCTGCTAATTCCATTGGACCATGTAGTATGGATGCCCATCGATGTAGTGTTAGGTTATAGCAGTTTTGAAGTCCTGAGTTTGAGCCTGAGAAGGACCACAAACAAGGCTTTGCCCTTATTAGTGGCATATAGCATGAGCCACTCTTTTTATATGATTTAAGCACTGGGGCCTTCTAAGTTTATGGAATGGCCCAAGCCAATTCGCATATAGAGAAAAGACAATTGTCACATGTCTCTATAATTAACTATATTAGGCTATGAGGCTATGATTTATAAAGCAAGCATTTATCCAAAAGTACTTATACAATCATACAAAGAATTTTAATGCAAATCATAACAAGGAATTTCTTACGATTGGGGTAAGAGAAAACCTTGTATCAAAATTTATCATTAATCTATGCCAACAACAAAATCTAGAGAGGAAAGGAGTGATCCAACCTAAATTTTCTTCTTCTTGACTCTTCAAAAGCTTCCTCCTAGCCCATATCCAATTTTTTCTAGTCAGAAGAGCACTTCAATTTATCTTGGCCAAATGCTCATAAAAGGCTCTCAAAGGACTTCTAGTTTTTGATCCACCCAAGGGTGGAGAGCATACTCCCTAGACCTTTAAGATTTCCTAGATAATCCTCACTCTAACTAGGAAATATTTCAAGTCTTCTGGTTTCTGATTCACCCCATGGGTGGAGAGCATACTCCCTAGACCATTAAGACTCCTAGAACCTAGATAGCCATTTCTTCCCAAAATACCTTCTATTTATAGGGAAATTCCCCACTCATGGGCCAAATAGTGGCCACATTATAATAATATTAAAAATATGCCTAGGACCATTATGACTTCATCATGTCCTTCAAGGGTTCTCTAGGGATGAGGTGAGTGACAAAACTCATACTATTGAGGCATAGGATAGTTACAAGGTTAGAACTATTTTTGATAAGCTATGAGATTCCTCTCATAATCCCACCAATATAGGGTAGCCACATGAGTACTTCCCAAAAGATAGGATGACCCATAAGTTATTTAAAAATTCCTTAGTCCTTTTTGGGTCCCATCCACATAGGGTCCACTAAATCTTCACATGATTTATTATATGGTTATAATTTTGTAAAAGATAATTCCTCAAATTTATCTTTTACTAGACCTCATAAATAATTATCTTCCCTTAAATAATTAATATTTCTTATCCCTTATAAAATTATTTTATTAGAATTTTTGTAGGATTCTTTAGGGTCATGCCCCTTCTATTAGGCATTAATTGATCCCCCAAGATCAATTAATATTCTTTAAATAAGGTAGGAGGGTAACGGGTCATGACATACACCCCCCTTAGATTAAACACAATCCTCTGTGTTTGAACATATATCTTACAAAAACACATTTGTCTAGCAAAAGCTAGCATTTATCCTGTTGTTTTACAATCAGATTCTTCTTTCATCCAACACTTCAATCTTAATAGCAAGCTCCATCTTCCATCCAAGCGAGTACCTGGACCTACAAAAATGCAAAATATCAGCAGTACCATGTTCTTGTAAACAATATAACATCCATATTGCATATCAACAAGTATTGAAAGCATCATCAATACACAATATTAATACAAAACTACAGTTTTAACTCATTTCAAATTGCACCAACAATTGATCTAGAGAACTGTAGTATTAGAATTTTGCAAAATGATGTTACAAGGATATCATGAAATTATGCATTTGTACCTTACTAGACATAAAAAGTCTTGTTAGTTTTATCAAAACTCCCACCAAGGAGTATCACAGTATAATTTGGTTAACCTTTGGCATGAATTAACCTGATAAAATCAAATGCTAACAAAGATACAACATAATTTTAGAATCTCAATTCAGGATATTTACATATATCCTAATATGCATTTTAATGCCAGAGCATCCACCCAGATGTCTCCTGGTTTATATCATCATGGAGAAGTCCCATACCTTCTCCAAGAATGGACACCAATCCATTCTTCAAATTCATTTAGTGTTCTTCTATTTAAATAAGTTTGCTTTACATACATAAGCTTTTCATGATAGAAGACACAATATTTCATTTTTATACCAACAATATATATATTTCAAATAATTTTTGCTTACAATTGGCCAAACTTATTGGCATACATATAGTTTTCTAGGTTAGTGGTTTTGGATCTCAAGGTTGTTCTCCCTCGGATCTTTCACCTGTCAGTTCCATAACTATATTACCAGTTTGAGAGTCTGTTGGAGAAACTACTTGAGGAGTGGCTTGACCAGTTGCCTGAGTTGTATTCTCCTGTTCATGTTGCCCCGCAGCCACTGGTTGTACTGGAAGAAGTAAACCATGGCTTATAAGTGCATCCATACAAGAAGTCAAGAATGCAGCTCGGTATATATCTCTTCCATCACGTAATTGTGCATTCTCTGCTTGCAAGGCTGTCCCAATTGTATCTCTCCAGTAGCGTATTTGTGTTAACTCCAATCGAAGCCTTTCTCACTCTGAGATGACGGCTTCTCTCTCAGTCTCCAACTTAAACCTTTGTTGTGCCCATTTATCTACTAACTTCAACTATTGAATTTCTAACAGTCAAATTTGTTTCTTCAGTGCATCCACCTCATGTTGCACTTCCCTCACAGGTTCCTCTTCTCTTAGGCTGGATGGTCCAGCTCCTGTATCCAACCATTGGTGCACACATATTTTGGAAGGTTCTTCCTCATTTCTCTTCCTAGATGAGTGTCCCTCCTCTACAACTTTAGTTGTTTCTCTACAACTACTTTCCTCACTGGAATCTTCCTCTTGGCATTGTCATTGAGCGGTCCACCAAATGTCATAGTCAGGGGTCGTGCCCGCATCATCCTCCTTAGGTGTCCATATAGCTTCATCAGGTTCTGAAGCTAGTGGTTCTATTGGTGGAGGTATCATGGTTGTTCACCCCTTCCTCGTGTAAACCATGGATGGGTCTGGTATTCATTGTGTAATACCAAATTGTCGCAATACCCGAGTATATTGAAAATACTCGTATTGCATACTGGTACATCCGATCAACCATCTTGCTCATCTCACCTGAACGAGTTGAACACCATCTTCTACCCAAACTGGGCCCAATCTCCAAGGTCTCCAAATAACATCACGGGATTGCAGATTCTCCCAAATAGAGCGAAATCGCTCTTTATTTCCCTCAATTGGTCTATGGTTAGACCATTCCTTTTTTTGTTGCCATATTAATGCATAGGGCATCTCTGGCCCCATAAATTGGTGTGCATCATAAGGTAGCCCTTGGGGTCTGGCCACCGCTATGTGCTCCCATGCCCAAACTTGTAGCAAAGTGTTGCAGTTCAATACGATTTTCATCATTGTTCTTAAATCGAACAACTCTCTATAGGTTTGGGCCAATAATGTTGGTGCCCATGCATATATTATTGACTCTTCCACTATATCCTGCATGATTCCCAGTAAATTCCAAGGAAAACGTGCACTTCTTGATTCGGGCAGAATGACACCCGATACGAGTTCCATTATAACCGCATGCTTATGTGTCAGTCTACCCTGCACATAGTGAAGTTCATGCTCTATACGCCCCCTATCGATGTTTACATTCCTCCAGTCTGCTCCAAACACTCTTTCTAGAATATGCCCCATTTTTGCTTCATTAGCAGTGGTTACTGCACATCCTTCTACCGGTATCCGGTATATTCTGTATACGTCTTCCAATGTGACAGTCATTTCTCTAGTGGGTAACTAAAATGTCCCTCTATCGGGATCCCATATTTCTACTAGGGTAGATAGATAACATCTGTCTATGTGTATTGGCTCTAATCGAGCCGCTCCCTCAAATCCTACTTCTTTCAACCATTGCCAGTCGCTTGCATCCAGTCTATCTTTGGCATTCTAAAAGATCATCTTCAAAGGATATCTTGCCCTAATGATCTTTAATGGTCAAATTTCTAATGTTTCTGTAGGATTACCGTTGTTGGTTCTAACATTTTTAGAAGCCATAACTCAAAGAGTATGTACCAACAGATCGACTAGTAGGAGTAAGATAATTACGAGACACACTATGATGTTTGTCCCCGAGATCACTAGTATTAATAGGGTAAACCCTAATATGAGCAATATGATATTCACTACCATGAATAGTGCTTAGGGTATTTCTATTTTCTGAAACTGAGATAAATTCTACACTATTTACTCCATTCTGTGATGTTGGGGTTTTACTCTAGTTTTATTCGTTGGATAGTATTTCGAGGTCCATTTATTTTCATAGATTCGTAGATCCATCAAATTGAATTATTGGTTCTCTTCCAATTCTCGAGGGAGTAATCTTCTTTCGATGTGCATAGAACACATCATCATAACCCACGTGTCCTTTCCTTGGTTTGCATCACGTCCTATCATCGACCCTTCGATGACTCCAATGGATGATTTCGTACCTTATTTCTCTATTGGAAAAACGTGTCTATCGCATGGTACTTTCATTGTAAAGTGTACCCCTATTGACCTTATTGTCATATGGTAGAATTGTAATTAATTCACATTATCATATATTTTTAACTTCGGTGCTTGGTTTATACCGGTTTTGTATACGTGGTTTTTCTGTGCTACATACAACTATTTCAAAACTACACTCTAGTTTTCTTATAAGTCATAATACCACATGCATGCCATAGTGACTAGTTCCTAGTTTAAATAACTTATCACCCCATATTACTTTCAACCACCACCCGGGTGGTCGGGTGCATACCTTTCGGAATAATTGGGTGGAGCTGCATGTGGCGGTGACACTTGGGATTCTAAGGCTTACTTGGTGGAGTTCCCTAATTCTCATATTTGGGGGGACTTATGTGAAGTTTCACCCTCCTTGCTCTCTTCCAACATATTGGAGTTTCGGGTTCTGGTGTTGTTGTCGGGCGACTTCTTCCGCCATTTCCTACACCTTAGCCTCTGATTGGGAAAATCCCAAAGTGTATTGTAACATTGATCAAAAATGAAAATAAAGAAAACATTATTTTGTTTGAACTTAGTTTTTTGACTATCTTAAATTTATGTTTGTATCTCCTAAGGTTTCACTTTTAGTTATGACTATAGTCATTTAAGTTGTCCAAATTGGTTGGACAATTATAATTCAAGTGAATCCTTAGTACATCAGAACCTTGACTCTTACACAGTAAGTCTTAAAGATATAGATGCCGAGTAATTTCCCAAAATAGTCTAAGGTACACCACTTAAAATCCATGCAGGAGGGTTCGCTTAGCTCTTCCACTTTCGAACGACTGTGGATCTACTCGTGGGGAATAGGAACTCAGACATCATCATCCCAAGCACTTACCAAGTGTATATTTTAAAGTTGTGGAATTTTCTCTCAAGTTTAGTTTCATGCCCCAAGTCTTTGCTAACCTAGACTTTCACTTGAGCCTATCAGTTAGCCTGGGCTCTGATACCAACTGTAACGAACCCCAATTGTTACCCCTTCTTATCCATATTTAATATATATAAATATTCATCTTCATATGGCAAAAGACCTAATCATGCCCTAGGATAGACATATTCCATTTGGATTATAACTTTCAAGGCAAATAGCTTCAGGAGCTATAGAGACTTGATCAGAGTCTCTTTAAGTAGAAGTGATCAGCTTCTATGAAACCCTCATACCCCACTTGGTATGAGTACGCTGGCCAAGCGTTAGGTTTCATCCTCATAAAAGGAGGAAATCACCAAATGGTCCACCCAGACTAGGTGAATGCCTTGAATATGGAGAACCACACCCATGGTAAACCATCATAGATGAAATAACCACACCAATGGTTATCCATAAATCTTAGCTCTGATCCATCCCACATAGAAGGGAGTTCTAAGACAACTATATCACTATCGTGATAAGAATCCATGGAATATCCTTTTTAACATGATTACATATCTTTAAGCCTCTTAGAGTTTATTGGTACACACTCCATTTAGGCAACCCTCTTTACTTGTTCATATTGAGTTTATTACAAACAAGGACTTCTCTTGTCCCATATGTTGGAAAATTACCATTGGTAAAAGGTTAAAAAGAGTATTTTACCTTGGGTAAGTTTACTTACCTTTTACCTTACCTGGACGGCAGTTGGACGGCAGCATCTTTGGGCGGCAAGAGAGTTTTAATTTAATTTCTTCTCCCTTCCCTTAACTTCTCCTATTCCCCCTTTTCTCTAGTATGGTTATTTTGTGTTTATTTAAATCAATTGTAACCTAATTTCAAGTTAATGGTTAATGCATATTTTACCTTTGCATCGAATAGCTCACCTCTCACATTTGGTATCAGAGCCGAGAGCCGAGACCGGCCCGAATCTCGAGGCGATGGGGCCCGTAGTTCGAGGCGATGGCACGGATCTCGAGGTAGCCCGTAGGAACCGAGGCGGCCCGTAGGAGCAGATCGGCATGATTCTCGAGGCGCTGGTGGAGCTGGACGTGACAGGCATAGGCAGACACGTGGCCCGAGGTGATTCATTGATGAGGCGACATGTGGCCCGAGGCGGCACGTTGGAGAGGGCGGCACGTGGCCCGAGGTGGTTCGTTGGAGAGGCCACCTATGCATGGCCCGAGGTGACCTACACGTGGTACATGGCAAAAGGATCACGTAGCCTACGGACTGCCCATAGGCAATCAAAGCACATACAGTGCTTTGCTCTTTTTAAAGAGCATCAACATCGCCGCATCGGCGATGTGGGACTATTAAGTCCCAAATAAAAAAATTTGCTTCGCGTCGAAGCGCGAAGCCAAAACATTGCTTCGCGTTCGATGCGAATGCAATAAAGGCAGGGAGCCAGCTAGTACTCCCGGATCTTCCCGGTAGCACAGCGGCTACCCTTTGCCTTGACGCCCGCGAGGTCGCACGGTCGAACCTCGACGGGGTCAAAAGTTTTTTTTAAAGAAAATTTCTTTAAAAACCTTTAAGGTAATTTAAAATTTTTGAAAGGTTTTATTTATCATTTGAGTTGATGATTGACATTTCCTAAGAGGAAATAGTTGTAAAAAAAAAATTTACGCTTTAAGAGGTAAAAAAATTAGTAAAATTTCCTAAGAGGAAATCTTTGTAAAAGAAAATTTCTGGGAAATTTTCTTAAATGATAAGATCGGAAGGATGTTACCAAGCACTTTGTAGTTTGTTACTGAGAACAAACGCTGAAAGCTTTGATGAGCACGTGAGAACACTAGGCATAAATTCAGTCTTTTCACAGTTGCAAAACGCGGTTATTGCACAACAGAGAAATCCTGATCTAGGATACGAAGCAGATTCAGAAGATAACTCCTTTGGGAGCAGATTTGAACAATCCGACACAGTGGAGATTGCTCCACAAGGATCTGAATATACTCATTATTGTAATTCAGTTGAAATCCTACAACCTCCTTCTCCTGAAATTATATTGATCAATGACGATGATGAACAAGTCGCTGACAATTTTGTAATTGCTGAATCACAACAACAAGAGTGAGTTGTTTATGATTGTAAATCAAGCAAGGCTTGATAGTTTGTAAAGTCTTTTTGAAATAAGACTATATAAGAAAGGTTTCTTGTTTTAGTAGATTGTAATGGGATCAAATAACAATCTACCAATCCCCGAATTCAGTGGGGATAATTATGAGTACTGGTCCATCAAAATGAGGACATTACTCATAGGAAAAGGACTATGGGATAGTATTGAAGACGGTTACACTGCTCCAACAGATTGGACTACTTTGAGTGCAACCGACAAGAAGATCTTCAAAGATGCACAGAAAAATAACTCTTTTGCCTTATACCATCTTCAAGCGGCATTAGATCCAAGTATCTTTCCTAGAATTGCATCTTACTTAACTGCCACAGATGCATGGAATGCCTTGAAAGAAGGATTCCAAGGAAGTGATAAAGTGAAGCAAGTCAGGCTTCAGACCTTAAAAAGAGATTTTGAAAATCTCGGAATGAAGGAAAATGAAAGAGTCGGTGACTACCGTGTACGAGTCAAAGCAAGTAGTTGATATGATGCAAACTTTAGGTGATGACACAAAAGTTGAAACAATTGTGAAGAAAGTGTTGAGAACACTTCTTCCTAAGTGGAATCACATTGCCATCATAATTGAAGAATCAAAAGACCTTTCTACTCTTACATTTGATAGTTTGATTGGATCATTAACATCACATGAAGAGAGACTTCAAGGAGCACCTTCAACAAGCTATGGAGGTGATGACAAAGCCTTCACTTCGAACGAAGCTGCAAGACGAGGACAAGGAAGAGGCCGAGGCAGAGGACAACAACAAAGAGGCAAAGGCCAAAGCAACTCCTACAGAGGAGGAAATCAAAACAGAGGTGGAAATCAAAATAGAGGAGCCAATCAGAACCAAAGCGGCAATGCAGGCCATGGAAATCAAGGACGAGGAAGTAACAAGACTAAAACAACTTGTTTCAATTGTGGGAAACAAGGACACTTCGCTCGTGACTGCTGGTCAAAGTCTTCAAAAGATCAAAGCAGTCAATATGGCTCATTCTACGGAGAAGAAGAAGGTCCATCAAATATTTTTCTCTCTTATGGACAGTCAGATCAAAATCTTAAAGATACATGGATTTTGGATACTGGTTGCTCCAACCACATGAGTGGCAAAGAAAATCTCTTTGCTACATTAGATTCAAATTACAAATCCCATGTTAAGTTAGGGGATAATAAATCTTTGCAAGTTGAAGGCATTGGAGCTATGGAAGTTCCAACAAAAGAAGGCCTTAAAAAGGTGAATGACATATACTATACTCCACAACTACAACACAATTTGTTAAGTGTTGGCCAAATGATGGAGAAGCATTACAAATTAGTTTTTGATGAAAGAAAATGTACAATCCTTGATAAAAACAATTGTAACAGAGTCATCACAGAAGTACCTATGACAAAGAATAGGTTATTCCCTCTAAAATTTGGTGAGCCAGGGGGAGCTCAACTTGCAAACATTGCTTTTACAAATCCAAGTGTATTGTGGCACTTGAGATATGGTCACCTCAATTCCGCTAGCTTGAAAATGTTAACATCACAAGCTATGGTGACAGGACTACCAAAAATTCAAGAACATAAGAAGGTATGCGAAGCATGTGCTTTGGGAAAGCACTCTAGAACGAAGTTTCCAAGAGGCCAAGCGTGGAGAGCAAGCTATCCTCTTCAGCTAGTACATTCGGACATCTGTGGTCCAATGCAAACAAAAAGCCTTGGAAACAATTCTTATTTTCTAACATTCATAGATGATTATTCTAGAATGTTCTGGATCTATTTTCTGAAACACAAAGATGAAGCATTTGATTGCTTCATAGACTTCAAAAATAATGTAGAAAAGCAATGTGACTACTATGTCAAATGTCTTCACACTGATAGAGGAGGAGAGTACTCCTCAAATGAATTTTTAAATTATTGTAAGCAAAATGGGATAAAAAGGCAGTTCACCACTGCCTATACCCCACAGCAGAATGGTGTGGCCGAGAGAAAGAACCGCACCCTTGTTGAAATGGCATGAACGATGCTTCAGACAAAGCATCTAACATACAACTATTGGGCAGATGCAGTGAGAACTAGTGCATATATTCTAAATAGAAGTCCGACTTCTAGTTTAGATGGTATCACTCCTTATGAAGGATGGTACGGTAAGAAACCAAATGTCAAACATTTTCGAGTATTTGGTTCTTTAGCTTATGCACACATTCCTGAGGAGAAGAGAAAGAAGCTTGATCCCAAGAGTCAAGCATGTATTTTTGTAGGGTATTGTGAATCGACCAAAGGGTATAGATTGTACAATCCCAAGACACATAAAATAATTATCTCCAGGGATGTAATTTTTGATGAAGGGGGAGAATGGGGTCATAAAAAATTTGTTGATATAGACTCTAATTCGGAAAGTTCCACATTTGTACACCCCAAGAAAAGTAGTGGAAATAGTTCCCCTCCACAAAGTCCACATCAGGAATCTTCATCAAGTACATCAAGTGGTACACCAAGTCCAAGAGGGACTCATTTGTTGGCACCCCCAAACTCTCCGAAATGATTTTAGAGATCTGTAAGCGCTCCAAGTCCGATGGATATTGATCCAGTTTCTCAAAGGAAAGAGACAAATAGAGGAAAGCGCATACTACAGAGTCATCCATCTTCTCAAATGTTGGATAGGAATTTCCAACAAAGATACACTAGGAGTCAAGCTAGTGAGATGGACGACATTTTGTCAAGACTTGAAAATCTTCAAATGTCAGGAGATGATGAGTCTCATGAACCAAGGGGTGATGTAGTCAATTATGCTTTGTTGGCTACTGCACAACTAGAACCATCTAGCTATGAAAAAGCATGTACTAAAAGTATATGGCAAGATGCCATGGAAGAGGAAATATCCTCAATTAAAAAGAATGATACTTGGGAGCTTGTGAAGCTTCCCAAGGGAAAAAAATGTGTTGGATGTAAATGGGTCTATAAGACCAAATTCAATGCTGATGGAAGCATTGAAAGGCACAAGGCAAGATTAGTAGCTAAGGGTTTTACTCAGAAATATGGAATAGATTATGAGGAAACCTTTGCTCCAGTTGCTCGACAAGAAACAATCAAAACTGTTCTTTCCTTGGCAGCCCATAAAGGATGGAACATTCAACACATGGATGTGAAAAGTGCATTTTTAAATGGATACCTGACATAAGAGGTGTATGTTCAACAACCTCAAGGTTTCCAAGAACAAGGAAAAGAGAACCTTGTTTATAAATTGAAAAAAGCACTTTATGGCCTCAAGCAAGCACCACGAGCATGGTACTCATGAATTGATGGCTATTTCAACGAGTATGGTTTCACAAAAAGCAAGAGTGAACCAACTCTATACTACCTGAAGAATGGAGTAGATATCCTCATAGTTTGTTTATATGTGGATGATCTAATATTTATGGGTAGTAATAATAAAATGAATATGGAGTTCAAAAACTCCATGATGAATCAGTTTGAGATGAAGGATCTCGGATTAATGAGATACTTCCTAGGAATGGAAGTACATCAATCAAAGAATGGGATCTTCATATGTCAATAGAAATATGCTCATGACATGATCAAGAAATTTGCTATGCAGCAGTGCAAATCAGTTGCAACACCAACAGGACATGGAATCCAGCTAAGCAAAGATGATGGAGCACCAAAAGTTGACATGACCAATTTCAGAAGCATGGTTGGGAGTTTAATGTTTCTCACCAACACTAGGCCAGATATACAGTATGTTGTTTCTCTAGTATCAAGGTTTATGGCATGCCCATCCGAGCCGCATCTTCAAGCAACCAAACGAATTTTACGATATGTAAAAGGTACATTGGATTTTGGAATCCATTACCACAAGTCTAACTCTGTGAAGTTAGTTGGTTATAGTGACAGCGATTGGGGCAGTAATATAGATGACAAAAAATCTACATCAAGGAACTGTTTTAGTCTAGGTTCAGGACTAATAACTTGGAGTTCCAAGAAGCAATCTGTTGTAGCATTATCATCTACATAAGCTGAGTATATAGCCATTACCCATGCTAGTACTCAAATCCTCTGGTTGAGGAAAATCCTTGAAGAGATTGGCGAAAAACAAATTGGTCCAACCAAACTGAATTGTGATAATATTAGTGCCATACAGTTGGCATATAATCCGATCCACCACAAAAGGTCAAAACATTTTGATATGAAGTATCACTTCATAAGAGATATGGTGGAACAACAGATAGTTGAGCTTCAATACCGCAGCACTTTGGATAATCTAGCGGACATCTTCACCAAAGGCATGGCTAAAGCTCAATTTATAAAGCCGAGAGACTCGTATAGTCAGTCCTCTCAACTTTAAGGGGGAGAATGTTGGAAAATTACCATTGGTAAAAGGTTAAAAAGAGTATTTTACCTTGGGTAAGTTTACTTACCTTTTACCTTACCTGGACGGCAGTTGGACGGCAGCATCTTTGGGCGGCAAGAGAGTTTTAATTTAATTTCTTCTCCCTTCCCTTAACTTCTCCTATTCCCCCCTTTTCTCTAGTATGGTTATTTTGTGTTTATTTAAATCATTTGTAACCTAATTTCAAGTTAATGGTTAATGCATATTTTACCTTTGCATCGAATAGCTCACCTCTCACACCATAAGGGTGTTCCCTTCATTATGTACACCCAATTCTTAGCTTAAGATGTAGGGTCTATATTGGTGTGTAGTTTAGGGTTATTTTGCCTTGTTGAGAGTTCCATTCCACAATTAAACCATCTTGAATTTTTATGAGGTGGATTTAATCCATGAGGCTCTTATATGGCAACATTCTATACATTTCTTACTTAAGAAAGGTTTATATCCCATTCAATAATAAGTTATTAATGTTTAGATTAACATGAATCCAATTATCCCCTTAAGATTTAGCTTCTATTATATAATAATTCTTGGATTACGACATAGATTAACCAACATGAATATAACCAATGATGTATATGGAAAGGTGCATCATTCATAATTAGTTATTCCACAACACTATAGAAAGATAAACAAATTCCATTGATTCTCTAACACACTTGAGTGAGCATACATCCATCACATGAGATTATTATTTGAACAACTCTACTTAACTATATCATTCAACATTACTCATCATATTCCAAAAATAAATGACATAATCACATTATCATATTAAGAAATAAGCATACATTTCTAATATCCATACATTATTATCCTACTAAAAATTTAGTATACATTCTATCATTATTTTCATTTATAGTGCATGGAAATAAACATCATAAATCATTTACATTTGAACATAAATGCAATATTCACTCATCGGACTGGACGCTTGTCCCTTTCCTGGTGCTTTCAGTGGCGTAAAAGGTTTAAAATGATTGTGGCATGGTGGTTATAGGGGCGGACTGTGCGAAGATCTATGTGGTGGCTTTTGTGGTGGACAACACAGAATATTGTGGCAGCCATAAAAAGCTGGACAGCCTGCCCGGATTTGTGGCGGCTATTGATTCCACCATGTAAATTCAAAAAAAAATATATATATATTCACAAGATATAATAAATCAAACCATAAAATATAGTGACTCAAATATTTATCCTAGGAAAACCCTGATGGGAAAAACCCAGCCTCCAAAATATTTTTTCCTCATTGTCATAAACTTAAATGACAAATAATAGCAGGGCAGATACTGACCCTTCTCTTGAAATATAGGTCAAATTATACAAAAATTCCTTTTTTTGACCTTTTGATGTAGCTAAGGAATCACCCAATCCCTTCTTCTATAACATCAATATGAAATTCGCAATACCATTAAGGAATATCTAGTTCCTAAGATGTTGTTCATGAAAAGTCATTGGACTATATTTTGGATATATCATATTTCAAGGGAGCCCTTTAAGTCCCCTTAAGAGTGAATTCCAAATCCACTCATCATACTTGATTTATAATCTATCCTTTGAGTGATGGATTTAAAGTCCCATACCTTTAAATCCATCAATAACCGTTTCTAAAGAATAAACTCCAAAATTACATCATTTCATGCTAATAAATAATTAACCTTTGCTTTATAATTTAGATTCCCATACCACTAATTTGTAAAGCATTTATTCTTAATATGAATTTAACATACTTAATCCACATTTACCCATTCATGAACATATTAGAGTTTCTTTAAGTTTGTAATTAATCTTTCAACTTTTGATGACATATAAAAGTATTGAATTTATTCTTAAAGAACTTGATACTAACCTATGATTCCCTAAAACTTACTTATATCAAATCCTAATTTTAAGATGCCATTTATTCAACCTAAACAAGGTCATCTTTAGCAATGTAATACATCACTATCTTTCAATCAATACAAAGAATTGGAAAACATAGGTCACCAATCCTAAACTTATGACGTCAACAGAAGTCTCATCAGTATAAGGGTGTGAAGTGTGAAAAGAGGGTTCGTCTATTCGACCTAGGAACTATCTAGGTGAAAGCACCCTCATAATTTGGATTGGAAAGATTTTTTGACTAATATCAATTTAACTCTAGACTGATTAGGCACGCATGTCGAGAAGTATGGCATCCAATGCATATACCGTAATTGCCTCAATTGCTTTGATGTAGTTAAATTCTGATAAAAGTTACTTCTTTGTCCTATGAAGGGCTTTGGAAGAGCCATTTTCCATTTATGTGACTCAGTTACTAGTCATGAGTACTGGCTCGACTCTTGGAACTAGTTGAAGGCAGCCATTATAATCCCTTACTGGGTTTTAATATTATGAAAAATATGGATCCATATCCATGGCATTCCATGGGAAAATGAATCTAAGCAACTAAGATAGGGTTCAATCGAGACAGGGTTTGATGCTAGTTTATTGCCTTCAATCGAGACAGGGTTCTCCTTTCGATTCAATAGACTTATCAGTGCATCGCGAAGGCCTTCCTATAGAGTTAATGTTGGACATTTTGAGTCCCTAAGTCAAAGTTATCATTGATGTCACTAGATAATGTCATCAATAATTTTAGTAGGAAATAAATTTGACAAAGATGGTTATTTGATATCCAACAAGAAGGCAAAAGATCGAGGAAAATAGTGCAAAAGATAGAAGTTAAAAAGGAGTTATAATATTTATTTTATAAATTATTTAAATTCAGCATGAATTTAAATTTTATAAATAAATATTAAAGGTAATTTATCGAAGGATTAATATTATAATGGTGGTTATTATAATATTAAAATTGCCATGGTGAAAACCCAAATAAAATAATTATAATCCTTATTATAATATTTTATAAGGCAAGGGGTTTTATAAAGTCCAAAAGTAATTTTTATTAAAACCCAAGGTTGGGTTTACTAAAGCTTTCAAAGCCTTAAAGCACCGACGTAATGCATTTCAATAAAATCATCGACGTCTAGACAAAGGAGGAAGGGCAATATAAATACATGCACAAAGTTTTTTATTATCTATTGTTGCTCGATTGATTATTGAGTGGCACATGCAAAAAATGAGCTCGTGGTTAAAATGTTTGGAAAGGAGAGTATAGGATAACACAGAGAGAGACCACTCCCAATTTGCATTGGGTAGTGTGGCCTAGTGGCATCTTGGAAAGTGTGAAGGCATTGGTAGCACGGAGGTCGTGCGTTCGATTTTTGCGAAGAAGTTTTTTGTGGAGTTTTTGTGGAAGCACCAAGGCACATGTTTTTAAACGTGGGCAAGGAAAGAGCAAAGAGGAAGCACGTGGTGCTTCCACCTTTGTGAATGAGCATGTAGCTCATGTAGCAACCTTAGCCATGGCTAAGGCACTCACGGTGATGGCAAGATGTGGGGTCAAATCCCCTTGAGGCAAGTACATTTTTTTTTTAAATTAATTTTATGGTTATGCCCTAAGGTTGGAGTGATAAGGATGTTATAAGGTTTATTAATGTTTTAATAAACTTTGTTAATTAGAGGTTGTTGTGATTATTACTGAAGGTGAAGTGTTGATAATTATTTGAGCTTTATTATTTGGAAAGTATTATTTTGAGAGTTATATTTTAGGAGGTATAAGGATTTATGGTAAAGTGTTAATTGAGGATTATTTTGAGACTTGTTGATTATTATTTTTGATAAGGGTTTTATTATAAAAGGAATTTGGTGGATGTGAAAATTAAGTTGAAGTAAAAAGGTGTATTTAAAGTTGTATTTTGCATTGTGATTTTAATTGAAGTCCTCTAACCCTTATGTGAGTTTGGAAAAGAGTTTTTGTGAAGTGTGGCATATTTTGTGGACAACTTCTTGGCAACAAAAAGGTATGGGTAAAATTCTTCTCTATTGAGTTGGTTGATTGGATTGATTGAAAATTAAGTTTGGAGTGAAAAGGAATTGATTAGGGTTTCATTTTCAAAAGTGGTTGAGTTAATGCTTCAAGGTTTTTTGAATAGAGAGTTGTGATTAAGCCTTTTTTTATTAGCATTATTGTTGAAGCCAATTTGTTATGCAAAGAACTTGAACTTGAGTTAGAAAAGAATACGAGTATCATTGTTATGTGATATTTGTTGTTGAGCATTGTTGGAAATATTTTGAGTTGGTTGATATATGCTTGGACTAGGGTTTTGTGAGAAAGGGTTGTTCCTTGAGGTGATTGGTTGAGTATAGTTGGTTGAGCCTAGTCAAGTGGATGTGAAGTGGTTGTTCAAGTTCCATGAAACAAAATTTTCTATATTATGATTTGAGTTGATAATGAGCATTGAGTATAGAACATATTGAGTCTCTAACAATTCTCTTTATGATTCTATGAGATTGATTTGAGTTGAGATTGAACATTGAGTATAGAACATATTGAGTCTCTAAAAATTCTCTTTATGCTTCTATGAGATTGATTTGATTTGTGATTGAGCATTGAGTATAGAACATATTGAGTCTCTAAAAATTCTATTTAAGCTTCTATGAGATTGAGTTGAGAAAGTTATTGAGCATTAACTATAGAAAATATTGAGTATCTAACAATTATATTTATGCTTATATGAGATTGAATTGAGAAAGTGATTGAGCATTGAGTATAGAACATATTGAGTCTCTAAAAATTCTCTTTATGATTCTATGAGATTGGACAAGTTCTGTGTGGACTTGTTAAGATGATTTGAGGTAAGTCTTTGAGAAGTCTTGTGGGCTGATTTTGTGTGAAATTTTGTGGAAGCTTGCAATGCAGATTTGAGCAAGTTCTAGAGAGGACTTATTGAGAAGATTTGGACAAGTTCTATGTGAACTTGTTGAGAAAATTTGGACAAGTTCTATGTGATATTGTTTATCATATTTGGACAGGTTTTGTGTGGACCTGTTGAGCAAATTTGATCAAGTTCAGTGTGAGCTTGTTGAGCAGATTTGGACAAGTTCTTTGTGAGCTTGTTGAGCAGATTTGGACAGGTTCTGTGTGGACCTATTGAGCATATTTGATTAGGTTTTGTGTGGACTTGTTGAGCAGATTTGATCATCTTCTATATGGACTTGTTGAGCATATTTGGATAGGTTTTGTGTGGACCTTTTGATCAAATTTGAGCAGGTTCTGAGTGGACCTGTTGAGCAAAATTATGCATGTTCTGAGTGAACCTATTGAGCATATTTTTGCTAGACCAAATATACTATGTTTAGTGCAAGAGACTAAGCAGAGTTGTGCTAGACCGATTGGACTATGTTTAGTATAGTATTGAAATAGAGCTTTGGAGGTGACAGAGTAAAGAGGATAGAGTCTCTAATGGATAGAGATACATCAACCAGGATATTGATGACAACTCTTCTAAGTGAGGACAAGAGTATTCAAGTGGATAGAGATCTACAATCAGTGTTTTGGAGGTAGAGTCTTCTAAAGGATCACCAGCTAGAGCAGAGGAGGAGTTCTCTTGTGGATAGATATCCACATCCATATTTAGGGGATCAACATCTCCTTTGGATAGAGGTCCATAAATATTGTAATTGGGAAGGATTCCCAAGATATTATTTGAGAAATATTTAGAAGAAATATTTTCTCTATGGAGGTAGCCCACATTGGGTGAACCATGTTAAAATTTGTGTCTCTATTGTGTATGGTGTTTTATGCATTGCTTTGATTACTATTATTGATACTGCTATCTATACACTACATAATATTGATTTGAAAATAAAAAGTAAAAATTGGTCTTATACTATTCACCCCCTCTCATTATAAGCTTGTGTTCTTCAGTTTAAACAAGGAGTCATGCTCCACAAAAGACCAATTGTGTACAGTTTTCAATATCTGATGCTTCACAAGCATCAGATTCATCAACCTTCATTCCCAGACCTCTCATATCATGTACAAGTTCATAAATATTACTGAGATAGTCACGAATTTTTTCATCATCCTTCATTATTAAGTTCTCAAATTATCCTTTGAGATTTTTGATCTTAGCTTTCTTGACTCCTTTATCTCCTTCATATATTTCATGCAAAAGTTCCCACATTTATTTTATTGTTTTACAATCCATAACCTTCATAGATTTTGATCTACGCAATCCTTTTATAATTGCATTCATAGCTCTTGAGTTTGCATGCATTAGAAGCTTACCTTCCTTATCTGTAGGAGGATTGACTACTGAATCATATCCAAGTTCCACTACATCCCAAACTTCATTTCCAAGTGCTATCAAGTAAAATCTCATCAGCATACACCAATACAAGAAGTCACTTCCATAAAATACTGGTACTGCATTATTGAAGAATCTGTCTCTTTGATCCTTTTGATCCATTGTGTTCTTAGACCGATTTTCCTTCAAGATGTCAAACTCTTCTAAAGGAACCCACTCTGATACAAATTGAAGAACACAAGCTTATATTGAGAGGGGGGGTGAACAATATAAGACCACTTTTTACTTTTCTTTTCAAATCAATATTATGCAGTGTATAGATAGCAGTATCAATAGCATTAATCAAAGCAATGCACAAAACACCATACACAATAGAGACACCACAATTTATGTGGTTCACCCAATGTGAGCTACTCCATAGAGAAAATATTTTACTAAAATTTTCTCAATCAATCTCTTTGGGAATCCTTCCCAATTACAATGTTTATGGACCTCTATCCAAAGGATATGTTGATCCCCTAATCTCAAGTTCATGGATCTCTTCCATAGGAGAACTCTTTTCCCTTCTACTCTGGCTAGTGATCTTCTAGAAGACTCTGTCTCTCTACTGCACTGACTAGTGGATCTCTCTCCACTTGAAGACTCCTCACTCAGATTTGTCTTCAATTGTCTTAGTTACTAGATCTCTATCCACTGAGACTCTATCCTCTATACTCTATCACCTCCAAAGCTCTGTCTCAATACTGTACTAAACACAATCTAGTCGATCTAGTAGTGCTCTACTCAATCTCTTGTACTAAACATAGTACATTCGGTCTAGCACAATTCTGCTCAATAGGTCCACACATAACCTGCTCAAATCTTCTCAATAGGTCCACACATAACCTACTCAAATCTTCTCAATAGGTCCACAGAACCTACTCAAATCTGCTCAATAAGTCCACATAGAACCTGCTCAAATCTGCTCAATAGGTCCACTAAGAACCTGCTCAAATCTTCTCAATAGGTCCACTCATAATCTTGTCCAAATATGCTCAATAAGTCCTCTCTAGGACTTCCTCAAATCTGCATAGCAAGCTTCCACAAAATCTTACACAAAATCAGTCCACAAGCCTTCTCAAAGACTTGCCTCAAATCAGTTTAACAAGCTCACACAGAACTTGTCCAATCTCATAGAATCATAAAGAGAATTGTTAGAGACTCAATATGTTCTATACTCAATGCTCAATCAATATCTCAATTCAATCTCATAGAAGCATAAAGAGAATTGTTAGAGACTCAATATGTTCTATACTCAAATCCCAATCTCAACTCAATCTTAATTTCATAGAAGCATAAAGAGAATTGTTAGAGACTCAATATGTTCTATACTCAAATCCCAATCTCAACTCAATCTCAATCTCATAGAAGCATAAAGAGAATTGTTAGAGACTCAATATGTTCTATACTCAAATCCCAATCTCAACTCAAATCAATCTCATAGAAGCATAAAGAGAATTGTTAGAGACTCTATATGTTCTATTCTCAAATCTCAATCTCAACTCAAATCAGAATATAGAATAGTTTGTTTCATGGAACTTGAACAACCACTTCACACAATTACTTGACTAGGCTCAATCAACTCTACTCAACCAATCACCTCAAGGAACAATCCTTTCCACAAACCCTAGTCCAAGCATGTATCAACCAACTCAAAATATTTCCAACAATGCTCAACAACAAATCTCACATAACAATGATACTCATGTTCTTAACTCAAGTTCAAGTTCTTTGCATGACCAATTGGCTTCAACAACAATGCTTATAAAATAAGGTTTAATCACAACTCTCAAACTAGAAAACCTTGAAGCATTAAACCAACAACTCCTCAAAAATGAAACCACAATCAATCCTTTTCTCTCCAAAGATATTTTTAGAAATCAATCACCCAAATAAGTCAATGAAGAATATTGCCCATACCTTTTTGATGCCTTATGAGTTGTCCACTAAATCTGCCACACTCAACACATTTTATTTTTCCAATCTCAACAAGGGTTAGAGGTCTTGAGTAATAACACAATAATAAAAATAATATCTCAATAACACCTTATTACTCCTACTCAATAAAATGCACCATACCCTCTTATGCAAGAAATAAACCCTCAAAAGAATGAATCAAACTTACTTTTGAAACTCCTTGACAAAACCAAAAATATCTCCTTTCACACACCTTATTTCTCCCTCTAAGAAATCTAAACAAATAGCTCTTGAAAAGAGCTTTCCAATGATATATAATATGATATACTTCCAAAAATAAAATCAATAAAAATCTCTATCTTTCCTAGGGCATACCATATCCTTATTTCTCCTTAGGCAACCTTGGCAAAAATTAAAATATTAAACAACATCAAAAATTAAATCCACTTGCCTTGCCCTCGATGGGATTCGATCCCCCAATGTCCTCCTTCCCAATGCCTTAGCCACAGCCAAGCCATCATTGGGCCACGCGCCCTGACGTGTCTAAAATGGCACGTCCACCATAAAGTTTTCACGAACAACGCTCTTCCAAAAAACAACAAGCGCTTCTTCCTTGCAATCCAAAAGGCCTCACGTGAATCGAACGTGGGACCTCCTCCTTAGTACCAAGCCAACATACCACTAGGCCACGCTAGCCTTTGCCTGAACCTTCACACCTTTAGCCTTTACGTAAATCGTAAGGCCTTCGAAAAACAAAACCTTTTCGCATGCGCTTCGAATAATAATTGCAAGGGATTGCCTTGGTAAATGTTTTTTGATGGAATTTATATAATGCCTTTGTCCTCTTTTGCAATCACGTCGATGCTTCAAATAATTTCGATGTCGGCATGATTTTTAATTTATAATTAATTTAAATTTAAATATTATAAATTAAAAAGAACCAACCTTAGGTTTAATTTAATTAAACCTTAGAACCTTGTCTTAATGCCCAACCTTGGTATAATTAAATATTATTTATAAAATTTAAATTCCTTGTGAATTTAAATAATTTATAAATAATTATTAAACCTCCTTTTTAACCTTTGCAATAACCCATCTTGGGTTTTTATAAACCAATCACTTAACCTATGCTCCCAATAATATTAAAATATTATGGAGCCTTTTTCCTTTCACTTCTGCACTGATGAAGCTTTTTCCTGGATGACTTGGGCGACTTTATTTCTTGTCGAATTCCTTGATAAGAGTGATAACTCTATCAGGTGACATCAATGACAACTTTGACTTAGAGGACTCAAAATGTCCAACAATCTCCCCCTTTGTCATTGATGGCAACCCTTATCCTTTTACTGAAACCTGACCTTCTTTTCTACTCTCCCTGGGACTTTGCTCCCCCTGGCTCAATGCTCTCTCAAATATCAAATCTCTCCTCATATCAAATCTCTCCCCAATACACAAATATCTCCCCCTTTGACATCAATGGCAAAGGGTCACCTTTGGGGCTCGAGGCTAAGAATGAGCCTCTTAGCTTAGCCCCTCCCCCACCTCCACATGAGGTGGTTAATTCTCGGGTGGGAGTATTTCTACTCCCCAAAAGCATAGATCTGTACCTTTATCTTTCTCTCTTCTTTTGTGAGTCTTCTGAATCCTCTCACTATTTCTTTCCAAGTCATCATCCCTGTTCTTGTCGTCACTTTTGTTCTTGTTCCTGCTCTTGTTCTCATCCATGTTCTTGTTCTCTATTCTTTTTTGAGTCTCTATTCTTGTTCATCTTCTTGCTTCTATTCATATTCCTATTTTTGTTCATATTCCTATTCCTGTTCATATTCCTGTCCCTGTTCATGCCTATTTTTGGAATATTTGCTCTACACCATCTTGCTATGTGACCATCATTATTGCACTTATAACACTTAATGTTATTATTCCTTGGATGTGCAACTGTCTTAGGACTTCTCCTAGTGAAGCCATATCCTCTTCTATCTTGAATCCTGCAATTCATTGCCTTGTGACCAAACTCATTGCATGAGTAGCAATATCCTTGGAAAAGCTATCCTTTTCCATACTCCTATCTTTGATGTGTCCTGCACTGTGAAGCCATGTGCCCAAACCTGTGACATGAAAAACATCTTCCATTGAAGCTTCCTTGTCTTGACCTCATTGGTCTCCTATTCTGATTGTTGTTCCATATGTATCTTCTTTGTGCATTGTTCCTATCTTTTTTGAACTCTCTATTGTCCAACTCATCCTCTGATGTCTCATTCCCACTTATACTATCATCTTCTGAAGTATCTTCTTCTGAAGTTCCTTCTTCTTCAAGACTTGAGGTAGATTCTTCTTCCTGTTTCTTTTGAACCTTTCCAAAGCCAAGACCTGTTGAACATGATGTTCGTTGTTGTCCACAGATGAACTTATCCAAGTTCCTAGAGCTATTTTTGAAACTCTTCATCTTGATCTTGGAGTCCTTTAAGTCTTCTTTTAAAGTAGCCACTTCTTGTGCTAACTTCTCACATTCCAAGATCTTTGCTTCTAATTTATCTTTGAACTTGCTTGCCTTAGCCTTTGATTTCTCTAAATCTTCTATGAGCAATAATCTTTCTTCATCACATTCTTGAAACTGACTTTCAAGCTTAGAGTGTTGCTTTCTTACCTTCTTTACTATGTCAAGGGCATAGATAAGTTCTCCCTTGAGATCATAATCATTCTCTACTGAATAATCCTCTATTTTTTTACCTTTGTCCAAGTTTCTACTTCCTTTAGACTTGTCTTCTATGGGGTCACTCACTTCTTCTTCTAATGCCATTAGAAGATTTTCATCTGGTCTTTCAAGTGCATCTTCAAAATCATCATCACTGAAACTATAACCATCCCTAGTGCAATCATCTTCAAGATGTCCAAATTTACCACATCTAAAACACTTGAGAATAACTGGAGTCCTTTTCTTAATTGGATCTTTCTCTTTAACCATAAATAGGACTTCATCTCTATCATTGTCTGAAAAACTAGCATCACTATCAATTGAGTACTTACTTGCATTATCCGCATAGTAGCTTCTCTTTTGTCTCTGGAAGAACTTATTTCCTTGTCTGCTTTGTCCATCCTTGCTTTTATTTTGGTACCTGTATCTTTCTGACTCCCTGTACCTATGATCCTATTTTTCTTCATCATTGTTGTTCTTTGGCTCCTTGCACTCTGTTGCAAAATGTCCATACCTTCCACAATTGAAACATTTGATAGATCTTGGATCTATGGGTCTTCTGGAACCTCTATCTCTTCTGCCATAATTTGCTTCTTCATCACTGGATGACTCACTGCTCGATTCTATCTTCTTTCCCTTTTTATTTTTGTCTACTTTGAAAGTAGCTTCTTTCGAAGGAATAGGATCTTTTGTTCTTATCTCAAAAGTAGTAAGCATGCCAAGCAAAGAATTCCTTGTCAAAGAATCACTATCAATTGATGTTTCTATAGTAGAAACCTTTTCACTGTACCTTTTTGGAAGAGTTCTCAAGATCTTATCACAAGCATCAGATTCATCAACCTTCATTCCCAGACCTCTCATCTCATGTACAAGTTCATCAACCTTGTTGAGATAGTCATGAATGTTTTCATCATCCTTCATTCTTAAGTTCTCAAATTCTCCTTTGAGATTTTTGATCTTAGCTTTCCTGACTCCTTTATCTCCTTCATATATTTCATGCAAAAGTTCCCACATTTCTTTTGTTGTTTTACAATCCATAACCTTCATAGATTCTGATCTATGCAATCCTTTTATAATTGCATTCATAGCTCTTGAGTTTGCATGCATTAGAAGCTTACCTTCCTTATCTATAGGAGGATTGACTATTGAATCATATCCAAGTTCCATTGCATCCCAAACTTCATTTCCAAGTGCCATCAGGTAAAATCTCATCAACATACACCAATATAAGAAGTCACTTCCATCAAATACTGGTACTGCATTATTGAAGGATTTGTCTCTTTGATCCTTTTGATCCATTATGTTCTTAGACCGCTTTTCCTTCAAGCTATCAAACTCTTCTGAAGGAACCCGCTCTGATACCAATTGAAGAACACAAGCTTATACTGAGAGGGGGGTGAATAGTATAAGACCACTTTTTACTTTTCTTTTCAAATCAATATTATGCAATGTATAGATAGCAGTATTAATAGTAGTAATCAAAGCAATGCATAAAATACCATACACAATAGAGACACCACAATTTACGTGGTTCACCCAATGTGGGCTACTCCACGGAGAAAATATTTTACTAAAATTTTCTCAATCAATCTCTTTGGGAATCCTTCCCAATTACAATGTTTATGGACCTCTATCCAAAGGAGATGTTGATCCCCTAATCTCAAGTTTATGGATCTCTTCCATAGGAGAACTCTTTCCCCTTCTACTCTAGCTAGTGATCTTCTAGAAGACTCTGTCTCTCTACTGCACTGACTAGTGGATCTCTCTCCACTTGAAGACTCCTCACTCAAATTTATCTTCAATTGTCCTAGCTACTGGATCTCTATCCACTGAGACTCTATCCTCTATACTCTGTCACCTCCAAAGCTCTATCTCAATATTGTACTAAACACAATCTAGTTGGTCTAGCACAACTCTTCTCAATCTCTTGTACTAAACATAGTATATTCGATCTAGCACAATTATGCTCAATAGGTCCACATAGAACCTTCTCAAATCTTCTCAATAAGTCCACATAGAACCTGCTCAAATCTGCTCAATAGGTCCACACAAAACCTGCTCAAATATGCTCAACAAGTCCACATAGAACCTGCTCAAATCTGCTCAATAAGTCCACACATAACCTTGTCCAAATATGCTCAATAAGTCCTCTCTAGGACTTCCTCAAATCTGCATAGCAAGCTTCCACAAAATCTTACACAAAATCAGTCCACAAGCCTTCTCAAAGACTTACCTCAAATCATTTTAACAAGCTCACACAGAACTTGTCCAATCTCATAGAATCATAAAGAGAATTGTTAGAGACTCAATATGTTCTATACTCAATGCTCAATCAATATCTCAATTCAATATCATAGAAGCATAAAGAGAATTGTTAGAGACTCAATATGTTCTATACTCAAATCCTAATCTCAACTCAATCTCAATCTCATAGAAGCATAAAGAGAATTGTTAGAGACTCAATATGTTCTATACTCAAATCCCAATCTCAACTCAATCTCAATCTCATAGAAGCATAAAGAGAATTGTTAGAGACTCAATATGTTCTATACTCAAATCCCAATCTCAACTCAAATCAATCTCATAGAAGCATAAAGAGAATTGTTAGAGACTCTATATGTTCTATTCTCAAATCTCAATCTCAACTCAAATCAGAATATAGAATAGTTTGTTTCATGGAACTTGAACAACCACTTCACACAATTACTTGACTAGGCTCAATCAACTCTACTCAACCAATCACCTCAAGGAACAATCCTTTCCACAAACCCTAGTCCAAGCATGTATCAACCAACTCAAAATATTTCCAACAATGCTCAACAATAAATCTCACATAACAATGATACTCATGTTCTTAACTCAAGTTCAAGTTCTTTGTATGACCAATTGGCTTCAACAACAATGCTTATAAAACAAGGTTTAATCACAACTCTCAAACTAGAAAACCTTGAAGCATTAAACCAAAAACTCCTCAAAAAGGAAACCACAATCAATCCTTTTCTCTCCAAATATATTTTTAAAAATCAATCACCCAAATAAGTCAATGAAGAATATTACCCATACCTTTTTGATGCCTTATGAGTTGTCCACTAAATCTGCCACACTCAACACATTTTATTTTTCCAATCTCAACAAGGGTTAGAGGTCTTGAGTAATAACACAATAATAAAAATAATATCTCAATAACACCTTATTACTCCTACTCAATAAAATGCACCATACCCTCTTATGCAAGAAATAAACCCTCAAAAGAATGAATCAAACTTACTTTTGAAACTCCTTGACAAAACCAAAAATATCTCCTTGCACACACCTTATTTCTCCCTCTAAGCAATCTAAACAAATAGCTCTCAAAAAGAGCTTTCCAATGATATATAATATGATATACTTCCAAAAATAAAATCAGTAGAAATATCTATCTTTCCTAGGGCATACCATATCCTTATTTCTCCTTAGGCAACCTTGGCAAAAATTAAAATATTAAACAACATCAAAAATTAAATCCACTTGCCTTGCCCTCGATGGGATTCGATCCCCCGATGTCCTCCTTCCCAACACCTTAGCCACAGCCAAGCCACCATTGGGCCATGTGCCTTGACGTGTCTAAAATGGCACGTCCACCATAAAGTTTCCACGAACAATGCTCTTTCGAAAAACAACAAGTGCTTCAAGCGCTTCTTCCTTGCAATCCAAAAGGCCTCACATGAATCGAACGCGGGACCTCCTCCTTAGTACCAAGCCAACATACCACTAGGCCACGCTGGCCTTTGCGCTTAGAGCCTCCGAACCTTCACACCTTTAGCCTTTACGTAAATCGTAAGGCCTTCGAAAAACAAAACCTTTTCGCATGCGCTTCGAATAATAATTGCAAGGGATGCCTTGGTAAATATTTTTGATGGCATTTATATAATGCCTTTGTCCTCTTTTGCAATCACGTCAGCGCTTCGAATAATTTTGATGTCGACGTGATTTTTAATTTATAATTAATTTAAATTTAAATTTAAATATTATAAATTAAAAAGAACCAACCTTAGGTTTAATTTAATTAAACCTTAGAACCTTGTCTTAATGCCCAACCTTGGTATAATTAAATATTATTTATAAAATTTAAATTCCTTGTGAATTTAAATAATTTATAAATAATTATTAAACCTCCTTTTTAACCTTTGCAATAACCCATCTTGGGTTTTTATAAACCAATCACTTAACTTGTGCTCCCAATAATATTAAAATATTATGGAGCCTTTTTCCTTTCACTTCTGCACTGATGAAGCTTTTTCTTGGATGACTTGGGCGACTTTATTTCTTGTCGAATTCCTTGATAAGAGTGATAACTCTATCAGGTGACATCAATGACAACTTTGACTTAGAGGACTCAAAATGTCCAACATATTCAAGTGGAGAGAGAGATCCACAATCAGTGCGTTGGAGGTAGAGTCTTCTAGAGGATCACCAACCAGAGCAGAGGATAAGGATTTCTCTTGTGGATAGAGATCCACATCCATATTTATGGGATCAACATCTCCTTTGGACAGAGGTCCATAAACATTGTAATTGGTAAGGATTCCCAAGAGATTATTTGAGAAATATTTAGAAGAAATATTTTCTTTGTGGAGGTAGCCCACATTGGGTGAACCACTTTAAAATCTATGTCTCTATTGTGTATGGTTTTTTATGCATTGCTTTGATTACTGCTATTGATACTGCTATCTATACACTGCATAATATTGGTTTGAAAAGAAAAAGTAAAAAATGGTCTTATAATGTTCACCCCCCCTCTCAGTATAATCTTGTGTTCTTCAATTGGTATCAGAGTGAGTTCCTTTAGAAGAGTTTGATAGCTTGAAGGAAAAGCGGTCTCAGAACACAATGAATCAAAAGTATCAAAGGGATGGGTTCATCAATAATGTAGTACCAGACTTTGATGGAAGTGACTTATTGTATTGGTGTATGCTAATGAGATTTTACCTGATGGCACTTGACAATGAAGTTTGGGATGCAATGGAACTGGGATATGATTCAGTAGTCAATCCTCCTACATAAAAGGAAGGTAAGCTTCTAATGCATGCAAATTCAAGATCTATGAATGCAATTATAAAAGGGTTGTGTAGATAAGAATATATGAAGGTTATGGAGTGTACACCAACAAAAGATATGTGTGAACTATTGCATACCATATATGAAGGAGATAAAAGTGTCAGGAAATCTAAGATCAGAAATCTCAAAGGAGAATTCGAGAATCTAAGAATGCAGGATGATGAAAACATTCGTGACTATCTCAACAAGGTTGATGAACTTATATATGAGATGAAAGGTCTTGGAATGAAGGTTGATGAATATGATGCTTATGATAAGATCTTGAGAACTCTTCCAAAGAGGTACAGTGAAAATGTTTCAGCTATAGAAACATCAATTGATAGTGATTCTATGACAAGGAATTCTTTGCTTGTCATGCTTACGACTTTTGAGATAAGAACAAAATATCCTATCCCTCCAAAAGAGGCTACATTCAAAGTGAACAAGAAGATGAAGGGTAAGAAGTCAGAATAAAGCAGTGAGTCATCTAGTGATGAAGAAGCTAACTATGGTAGAAGAGATAAAGGTTCTAGAAGACCCATAGATCTAAGATCTGTTAAGTGTTTCAATTGTGGAAAGTATGGACATTTTGCAATAGATTGTAAAGATCCAAAGAACAAAAATGATGAAGAAAAATAGGATCACAGGTACAAGGAATCAAAAAGATACAAGCACCAAATAAAAAGCAAGGATGGACAAAAAATATAAGGAAAGAAGTTCTTCCAAAGGTAGAATAGAAGCTACTATGCGGATAATGCAAGTAAGTACTCAAATGATAGTGATGCTAGTTTTTTAGGCAATGATAGAGATGAAGTCCTATTTATAATTGAAGAAAAAGAACTAGTTAAGAAAAGGACTCCAGTTATTCTCAAGTTTTTTAGATGTGGTAAATTTGTACATCTTGAAGATGATTGCACAAGGGATGGTTATAGTTTTAGTTATGATGATTTTCAAGATGCACTTGAAATACCAGATGAAAATATTCTAATGGCATTAGAAGAAGTGAGTGATCCTATAGAAGACAAGCCATAAGAAATTAATGATATGGACAAAGGCAAACAAATAAAGGATTATTCAGTAGAAAATGGTTATGATCTCAAGGGAGAACTTATCTATGCCCTTGACATAGTAAAGAAGGTAAGAAAGAAAAACTCTAAGCTTGAAATTTAGTTTCAAGAATATGATGAAGAAATATTATTGGTCATAGAGGATCTAGAAAAATCAAAGGCTAAGGAAAGCAAGTTCAAAGATAAGTTAGAAGCAAAGATCTTGAAATGTGAGAAGTTAGCACAAGAAGTGGCTCTACTAAAGGAATATTTAGAATACTCTAATAATAAGCTATACAAGTATGTAAATAGTATAAAGAGTGTGGATAAAATAATCAATATACAAAGAGGAGCAACAAACAAGACTAGTCTTGGTTCAAAACAGTTTCAAAAGAAAAAGGAAGAAGAGTCTACTTCAAGTCTTGAAGAAGAAAAACTTTAGAATAAGATACATCAAAAGAGGAGTGAGATATCAGAGGATGAGTTGGACAACAAAAAATTCAATAAAGGTAGGAACAATGCACAAAGAAGATACATATGGAACAACAATCAAAATAGGAGACCAATGAGGTCAAGACAAGGAAGCTTCAATGGAAGATATTTTTCATGTCACAATTTTGGGCACATGGCTTCACAGTGCAGGACACATGAAATATAGGAATATGGGAAATGATAACTTTTCCAAGGGTATTGCTACTCATGTAATGAGTTTGGTCACAAGGCAATGAATTGCAAGATTCATGACAGAAGAAGATATGGCTTCACTAGGAGAAATTCTAAGATAGTTGCACCTCCAAGGAATAACAACATTAAGTGTTATAAGTGCAATAATTATGGTCACATAACAAGATTATGTAGAGCAAATATTCTAGAAACAGGTATGAATAGAAATAAGAACATGAACAAGAACATGAATATGAACAAGAACAAGAACATGAACAGGAACATGAACAGGAACAGGAGCATGGATATGAACAGGAATAGAAACATGAACAGGAACAGGAGCATGGATAAGAATACGAACAAGAACATAGATGAGAACAAAAACAAAAATAGGAACATGAATTATGACAGGAATAGGGATGATCACTTGGAAAGAAACAATCAGAGGATTCAGAAAACTTAGAGAAAAAGAGAAAAAGATAAAGGTAAAGAACAGTGCTTTCGGGGAGTAGAAATACTCCCACCCTAGAATTAACCACCTCATATGGAGGTGGGGGCTAAGATAAGAGGCTCGTTCGTAGGCCCGAGACCCAAAGGTGACCCTTTGCCATTGATGTCAAAGGGGGAGAGATTTGTGTGATTTGTGTATTAGGGAGAGATTGGATATGGGGAGAGATTTGATATTTGAGAGAATATTGTCCCAGGGGGAGCAATGTCCCAGGGGGAGCAGAAGAAAAAGAAAGGTCAAGTTTTAGTAAAAAGGATATGGGTTGCCATCAATGACAAAGGGGGAGATTGTTGGACATTTTGAGTCCCTAAGTCAAAGTTGTCATTGATGTCACCAGATGAGGTCATCAATAATTTCAGCAGGAAATAAATTTGACAAAGATGGTTATTTGATATCCAACAAGAAGGCAAAATATCGAGGAAAACAGTGCAAAAGACATAAGTTAAAAAGGAGTTATAATATTTATTTTATAAATTATTTAAATTCAGAATGAATTTAAATTTTATAAATAAATATTATAGGTACTTTATCGAAGGATTAATATTATAATGGTGGTTATTATAATATTAAAATTGCCATGGTGAAAACCCAAATAAAATAATTGTAATCCTTATTATAATATTTTATAAGGCAAGGTATTTTATAAAGTCCAAAAGTAATTTTTATTAAAACCTAAGGTTGGGTTTACTAAAGCTTTCGAAGCCTTAGAGAATCGACGTAATGCATTTCAATAAAAGTGTCGATGTCTAGACAAAGGAGGAAGGGTAATATAAATACATGCCCAAAGTTGTTTATTATCTATCCTTGCTCGATTGATTATTGAGTGGCACATGCAAAAAATGAGCTCATGGTTAAAACGTTTGGAAAGGAGAGTACAGGATAACGTGAAGAGAGACCACACCTAATTTGCATTGGGCCTAGTTGAAACTTGGAAAGCGTGAAGGCATTGGTAGCATGGAGGTCATGTGTTCGATTCTTGCGAAGAAGTTTTTGGTGGAGTTTTTGTGGAAGCACCAAGGCACACATTTTTAAACATGGGCAAGGAAAGAGCAAAGAGGAAGCATGTGGTGATTTCCCCTTTGCGAATAAGCATGTAGCTCATGTGGCAACCTTAGCCACGACTAAGGTGCTTGTAGTGAGGGTAAGACATGGGGTAAAATCCCCTTGAGGCAAGTACATTTTTTTGTGTTAATTAATTTTATGGTTATGCCTAAAGGTTGGAGTGATAAGGATGTTATAAGGTTTATTAATGTTTTAATAAACTTTGTTAATTAGAGGTTGTTGTGATTATTACTGAAGGTGAAGTGTTGATAATTATTTGAGCTTTATTATTTGGAAAGTATTATTTTGAGAGTTATATTTTAGGAGGTATAAAGAGTTATGGTAAAGTGTTAATTGAGAATTATTTTGAGATTTGTTGATTATTATTTTTGATAAGGGTTTTCTTCTAAAAGGACTTTGGTGGATGTGAAAATTAAGTTGGAGTATAAAGGTGTATTTAAACTTGTATTTTACATTATGATTTTAATTGAAGTCCTCTAACCCTTATGTGAGTTTGGAAAAGAGTTTTTGTGAAGTGTGGCAGATTTTGTGGACAACTTCTTGGCAACAAAAAGGTATGGGCAAAATTCTTCTCTATTGAGTTGGTTGATTGTATTGATTGAAAATTAAGTTTGGAGTGAAAAGGAATTGATTAGGGTTTCCTTTTTAAAAGTGGTTGAGTTAATGCTTCAAGGTTTTCTGAATTGAGAGTTGTGATTAAGCCTTGTTTTATTAGCATTTTTGTTGAAGTCAATTGGTTATGCAAAGAACTTGAACTTGAGTTAGAAAAGAACATGCGTATTATTGTTATGTGAGATTTGTTGTTGAGCATTGTTGGAAACATTTTGAGTTGGTTGATAAATGCTTGGACTAGGGTTTTGTGAGAAAGGGTTGTTCCTTGAGGTGATTGGTTGAGTACAGTTGGTTGAGCCTAGTCAAGTGGATGTGAAGTGGTTGTTCAAGTTCCATGAAACAAACTATTCTATATTCTAATTTGAGTTGAGATTAAGCATTGAGTATAGAACATATTGAGTCTCTAACAATTCTCTTTATGCTTCTATGAGATTTATTTGAGTTGATATTGAGCATTGAGTATAGATCATATTGTCTCTAAAAATTCTCTTTATGATTCTATGATATTGAGTTGAGAAAGTGATTGAGCATTGAGTATAGAACATATTGAGTCTCTAACAATTCTCTTTATGCTTCTATGAGATTGAGTTGAGAAAGTGATTGAGCATTAAGTATAGAATATATTGAGTCTCTAACAATTCTCTTTATGATTCTATGAGATTGAGTTGAGAAAGTGATTGAGCATTGAGTATAGAAAATATTGAGTCTCTAACAATTCTCTTTATGATTATATGATATTGGACAAGTTCTGTGTGGACTTGGTAATATGATTTGAGGCAAGTCTTTGAGAAGGCTTGTGGACTGATTTTGTGTGAGCTTTTATGGAAGCTTGCAATGCAGATTTGAGAAAGTCCTAGAGAGGAGTTATTGAGTAGATTTGGATAAATTCTGTGTGAACTTGTTGAGAAGATTTGGACAAGTTCTATGTGAGCTTGTTGAGCAGATTTGGATAGGTTCTGTGTGGACCTATTGAACAGATTTGATCAAGTTCTATGTGAGCTTGTTGGGCATATTTGGAAAATTTCTGTGTGAGCTTGTTGAGAATATTTGGATAGGTTCTATATGGACCTATTGAGCAGATTTTATCGAGTTCTATGTGGATCTATTGAGAAGATTTGATTAGGTTCTGTGTGGACCTTTTGAGCAGATTTGGATAGGTTTCGTGTGGACCTATTGAGCAGATTTGAGCAGGTTTTGAGTGGACCTATTGAGTAGAATTATGCAGGTTTTGAGTGGACCTATTGAGCAAAATTATGCAAGTTCTGAGTGAACCTATTGGGCAGATTTGTGCTAGATTGAATGTATTGTGTTTAGTTCAAGATATTGAGCAGAGTTGTGCTAGACCGACTAGACTGTGTTTATTAAAATATTGATACAAAGCTTTGGAGGTGACAGAGCATAGAGGACAGAGTCTCCAGTGGATAGATATCCATCATCCAAGATATTGAGGATAGGTCTTCTGAGTGAGGACAAGAGTCTTCAAGTGGAGAGAGATCCATAGTCAGTGTGTTGGAGGCAGAGTATTCTAGAGGATCACTAGCTAGAGTAGAGGAAAATAAGTTCTCCTGTGGATAGAGATCCACATCCAGATTTAGGGGATCAACATCTCCTTTGGACAGAGGTCCATAAACATTGTAATTGGGAAGGATTCCCAAGATATTATTTGAGAAATATTTACAATAAATATTTTCTCTATGGAAGTAGCCCACATTGGGTGAACCACATTAAAATATGTGTCTCTATTGTGTATGGTGTTTTGTGAATTGCTTTGATTACTGCTATTGGTACTGCTATCTATACACTGGATAATATTGATTTGAAAATAAAAAGTAAAAAGTGGTCTTATATTGTTCATCCCCCCTCTCAGTATAAGCTTATGTTATTCAGTTTAAACAAAGATTCATGCTCCACAAAAGACCAATTGTGTACAGTTTCCAATATCAAGATTAAACCATCGGTGCATTCCCTATTATAGGTTCGAGAAACACCTTCGAAGAATCTTATTGCATCGAATATCTATGTAGATGGAGTTATAACCAACAGGATTTAGGAATTGGATAGGCTAGATTTCCTACTGATCTGGAATTCAAAATCATTTGCTATGGTTTACATTCAAGCACCTATGGCTTAAATAGAAGTGTCTAATGGTTCTTCATGACTGGGAATAACATAACAAAATCATCATGTTTTCCTTGAATCATGACTTCCTGATGGTGGTAGGACTCATTGTCAAATCACAAATCAAGGTAGTCTATTGCTTACTAGAAAGATCCAATTATTATTATTTTATTTCCTAGAGGATTCAATCGGGTCAAACAACCATGCCAAATTTGGGAAGCCTTCACCAAACCAAAATGCTGGTGAGAACACAATATTGAAATTTCCCTTTCTCAAGGGTTTATGCTTATATAATCACCTACAGATCTATTTAGATGAGTCTCTAAGCATGACAAAAAAGATAAATATAACACTACTCGCTATGGTGTTCATCATAGGTGTCACTCAGCCTACGATTTTTGAACATATCATTACTTTTCTTGTGTAATTCCCACTAGCCAACATTTGAGAAGGGTTTATTGCATCTTGTTTGATCCTTGGTCAGATTGCAGTACTATAAGATCCATGCGAGCTCACGTTTATTAGCAGGATTGGCCCTGCTAATTCCATTGGGCTGTGTACTATGGATGACCGCCGATGTAGTGTTAGGTTATAGTGGTTCTGAAGTCCTAATTTTGAGCCTGAGAAGGACCATAAATAAGGCTTTGCCCTTATTAGTGACATATAGCATGAACCACCATTTTTATATGATTTAAGCACTAGGGCCTTCTAATTTTATGGAATGGCCCAAGCCAATTCGCATATAGAGCAAAGACAATTGTCACATGTCTCTATAATTAACTCGATTAGGCTATGAGGCTATGATTTAGAAAGCAAGAATTTATCTAGAAGTACTTATAGAAACATACCAAGAATTTTAATGCAAATCATAACAAGGAATTTTTGATGATTGGGGTAAGAGAAAACCTTGTATCAAAATTTATCATTAATCTATGCCAACAAAAAAATGTGGAGAGGAAAGGAGTGATCCAACCTAAATTTTCTTCTTCTTGACTCTTCAAAAGCTTCCTCCTAGCCCATCTCCAATTTCTTCTAGTCATAAGAGCACTTCAATTTATCTTGGCCAAATGCTCATAGAAGGCTCTCAAAGGACTTCTAGTTTCTGATCCACCCAAGGGTGGAGAGCATACTCCCTAGTCCTTTAAGATTTCCTAGATAATCCTCACTCTAACTAGGAAATATTTCAAGTCTTCTAGTTTCTGATTCACCCCATGGGTGAAGAGCATACTCCCTAGACCATTAAGACTCCTAGAACCTAGATAGTCATTTCTTTCCAAAATAACTTCTATTTATAGGGAGATTCCCCACTCATGGGCCAAATAGTGGTATAATAATATTAAATAGATACCTAGGACCATTATGACTTCATCATGTCCTTCAAGGGTTCTCTAGGGATGAGGTGAGTGACAAAAATCATACTATTGAGGCCTAGGATAGTTACAAGGTTAGAACTATTTTTGATAAGCTATGAGATTCCTCTCATAATCCCACCAATATAGGGTAGTCACATGAGTACTTCCCAAAAGATAAGATGACCCATAAGTTATTTGAAAAATTCCTTAGTCCTTTTTGGGTCCCACTCACATAGGGTCTACTAAATCTTCACATGATTTATTGTATGGTTATAATTTTGTAAAAGATAATTTCTTACTTTTATTTTTCACAAAATCTTATAATTAATTACCTTCTCTAAAATATAATTAATATTTTTCTATCCTTCCTAAAATTCCTTTATTGGAATTTTTGTAGGATTCTTTAGGGTCATGCCCCTTCTATTAGGCATTAATTGATCCCCCAAGATCAATTAATATTATTTAAATAAGGTAGGAGGGTAACAGGTCATGACACTAATAAAATTACATGAATTGGCCCTTTTACATAGGTATATTAATCCATTCAAAGGTGACATACAAAAAGGGGCCAAGGGGAAACCCTTGTTTGATGGATATATGAAGGGAGGAGGAATCAACACTTAAAAAACCAATTATGAATAGTTGAATGGAGAAATCTATAGATGATATTTTGATTCTTTGTATCATTTAGGTTCCAAATTTGAGCTAATCCAACATTAAGAATAAACTTTCATTGTGTCTTGTTATATATTTGGTATTGTGTAATTTCACTATAAGGACACCTTTTAATGAATCATAATCCTACTTTGTAATATTCTAAGTCAACAATAGGTTATTAAGAATGAAGAATCATTTTTAAGTCTCCTTTTGATTAAATATCACTATATTTTGTGCCAAGTTTTAGACTTTGTTGGCTATGGTATTGGTAATTAACTTTTGTGTAATATTTAGAAGTATTATTAGTACCTAACCATCGATTTGATTGTTGTAATTGACCTTGGTATAAATGTAATAATTCCATGGTTTATTTTATTCTTGAAGGTTCCCATATATATAAATTCTAGAGGTTAATTTTGATAGTAGTCCAAGGTAATTGAAAAACATTGTTGAGTTTAGTGGTTAACCATATAACTTGAAGTAACCATCATTATATTTATTTCTTGTGTTAATGTTGAAGAAAATTAAAACAAATGTAACCCTTATCCCTATCTCTAATCTATTGAAAATGATATATTATATTAATCCCTTTGAGTTTTTTATGCTTCCAACTATCTTAGATATTTTTCAATATCAATGACCATTATGTAGATATTATCATTTAAGGTGTGAATATTGAGGATAGTTGTAATATCCCCTCTCTAGCCAGTCAGTAGTTGTGTGTAGGATTAGCCTACTCTCGGGTTCTCGTAGACTAATGGGAGTGTGTGGGAGCCCATTGGGGATGTTTTCAATGCTTGGAGATGTTTCTTGTTGCCAGTTGTTAGGTCTTGGGGTGGTTTTGGGATGTTTTGAACCTTACTATTTTTAGTAAGTCTATTCACTTTGGCATCTTGTGAAACAGGTGCTCGGTTTGAAGCATCCTCCAAATGGGTATCCATTTCTATCCTAGGTTGATGATATTGTTAGGTGAGGATGAAGATATTAATATTTTTTGTGAGGGTGAGTTATCATAAAGTTAACTTTAATTGTTTATTAAATGTGCTTTTTGGGCCTAACGGGGACATAAGATTATTTTTAAAAAGGGCCAATTGATATAACATGTTTTTGGGCACCCATTTTTTAGGGAATAAGAGTTTTAAAATGAAATTACATTAAATTTAAGTTAATGAGGCCAAACATGGCGTGGGTTTTTGGAGGAAGCTATAAAAGTTGCTTTTTCTTCATTTCTGGGATTCGAGTATGCACATTTTGTCTAAAATTTGGAGATTGGCCTATGAAAGGGTTTCAAGCTTCTTGAGGATGAAAAACATCTTGAATAACATAATATTAAATTTTGAAATATCACTCTTGTATGGTTACAGAGGTAGCTTCATACAGAGGTTACCATTGAGCTTCAACAGAGACAAGCTTGCATAGACATAATTTTCATGTTGAGTCAGAATTAAGTGATCAGCACTTAATCCATTGGAATACATGTGTTGCAACCCCAAATTATGGCAAAGGATCACTTTGGGATGAAATTTCCCTTACCTAAAGTGATGATATATCTTTGGAGCAAATAATATGCAAAGAGGGAGATTTCATAGATGATGATTTTAAAGGGGATAATCAGGTAAATAAATCATAAAATTTTATGCATAAATCTGATTTTAATACGAGGGTTAGTGAAGACTCAATTATTGTAGCCTTAACCCATTTTGATAATACCCATAAATTCATTGAAGAAATTTGTTGGAAGGCTCAAGTTGAGAGGAGGAAAAATGGTGTTGAAGGAATTACCCCTATTTCTGATCTGCAAATAGTTAAAGTAGCCTTGGAAACTATGAAACCATATTTCATGAATATTCTTTCAGACAGGGATCATTTCGTTAAGCTTGTTGAAGAGACCCTTGATGCATTTAAGGGTAGAGAGGACAAAGTTGATAAGCTCAATCTTGAGCTTAAGTCTACTAGAGGCTCACTGCCATATGCACATATGACATTGTATGAAACATAAAGAAAACTTGTTTTTGTCATAAAAATTAGAGAACAAGAAAATGAAGAAATAGCTAAGGAGATTGGGCGAGTGATAGAAGAACTTGATAGCATACAGGAGGAATTTCATTTAGTTAAATGTCCCAAGAACTCCACAAATATAATTTTGGATCAGCAGGTAGATTGGGTTGATCAAGAGGATAATGGTATTTTTTAGTTGTTTGACAATCCATTATTTGAGATGGATACTGAGTCATCCTTGGACAATACACTCTTTGAGACACACGATGTTGGTTTTCTTTCTTATGATGATCATGATTATTCAAAGCATTATGGCATGATGGTGGACCTTATGGAATCACCACAAGGAGAGGAGTTATATCCTGATGCAGGGGCTATTGAGGTGGAGAGGCATTTTATGGAATCTACACACTTTCCTAAATCCACTAATTATGACATCCATATGTTGATTGGTATGGAGCAGTTTCAGTGTGATAGAGATTCTTGGGAGGAAAGTTCCTACATATAGAATCACTTGTATGAGTTTATTGGCATCAAAGATGATAGGAGAGGTAAACCATGGGAGGTTGTTGAACAAATGAATAAGAAGTACGTTGTTGTCCCCTTTGTGAGAAACCACATCATGAATCCATTTGTGAACATGCAAGTGGATTGGAGAGAGATTTTGAATAAGAACTAGATACTGGCAGAGTTGGTGACTATTTCCAAAGTAATTTCAATTTTGGATGTGTTTGGATTTTGCACTTTAGGTGATATATTCAAATTTGTAGTAGAGGTGTTACTTGTGGTACACTGAATTTTAAAATATTAGACCATGAAGTGACATTTTCATATTTGGACAACTATAGTTCTATTCATGCTTAAAGCTCTAAGATGCATGGTAAGGTTGGAATTTATCTTTTCATGATTATTTTTGCTAACCCAATTTAGTTTTGGATGAGAATTTGGGTTTCCATAGTGTTTTACTATAGTCACTTTTTTCTCATGAATGAAATATCATGTAATGATGCCCTTTTGCTTGCTGCTAAATCCAAATGTTTGGAAATTGGGAGACTTTGTTTATTCTCAAATTTTGATGGTAGATGCATTATAGGGATGGTTAATGTCAGATCTAGTTGCTACCCTCACCTTATGGTATTGATCTTAGTGACATCCAGATATGAAAAGATATATTGGTATTCATTCATGGCTAGTAGGCAGCAGGGTGTGGATGATTCTCCAGGAATCGTGCAGTTGTTTTTATATCCCACATGGTGGCATGATGATTATCACAAACTTCTCATGGTGTTAGTATATTTTATGTTAGAGGGTGTCTTTATGATTTTAGATGGAAGTAGTAACTGGGGATGACTGAGTTATACCGTAGGGGTCTAGAGGATGTTTGTGCTGGTTTCTTAGTTTCTTTTTTGGTTGTGTGTTCATGCACTTAATTATGGAGATGTTACTAGCACTCATGGTAGGGACAACATGATTAATGTTGATGTGTAGGACTTGGTGCCAGGGGTCAGAGATTTGGGTGAACAATATTTTGAGAAGAGTTCTAAGTCTTTGTAGATTTTGGATGCTCTACTTATAGGGATTTTTCAGGAGTACTTGTTAGTATTTTTTGCACGCATATCTCTTGTGTATACAAGAGTATTTCTTTGTGTTAGTTGCTGCCCCAACATTTTTGTGCTAAGTATTGTGACATCAAACAATGGTCAAATAACCCTTGATCCATTGTAGAGTTCTTACCAGTAGTCTATGAGAAACCTTTGGGGTATTGAGCAAATAGTTTATTTCCCTACTTGGATGATTGATGATTACTGTCAATTTTCTGTATTATTGGTACTTATATTTTCATATGATGCCTAGATGATTATAGTTTGTTGGTATGCTGGGGATTGCTCAATAGACACTAGGAGGTTTAGTGCCATTGAGAGGGTATTAGGTATTGACTGCAGAATCATTTTTAGGATGGGTATTATTGTTGCTTCTAATGATGACCTCTTGACTGAGTTTTTCCTGCATTGCTATGGGGACTTCATGATGATATATGTGGAGAATTTCATTCTCTTGATGTGTAGATTGATTTTCCTCTTTCCCATGAGGGTGACTAGTAGTGGGATCTCTGGTGATATTCTTGTTAAGATGACTTGGCAAGAGTTATTTCTTTTTAGCTCTGATAGGTATTTCAGTTCTATCCTTAAGGAAGCTCATTTCATGGCATTGCATTTGGGAGTAGTGCAGTTCAGGCACTATGATTTCATTGTGGTGATAAATATGGTACAACATAGAAGTGATGGTATTTTCCAAAGAATTTTTTGGAACATTAGGATTTGTTTTAATCTCGATGGATCATTTCTCAGTTTGTTGTTGGAGGTTGATAGAGTGGTCTGGTTCAGTTGCATCAATATGGTGATAGGAGTGGATAGTGATGCCAGTATTGATGATGATTGTTTATGGTGGTGTCTCCATCATGGGATACTTTTTAGATCCATTTGGGATCCAGGCAGATAGGTCATATTGCTTGAGGGCAAGCAATCTTGGGGAGGGCGGACTGTAATGTCCCCTCTCTAGCTAGTCAGCAGTTGTGTGCAGGATTAGCCTACTCCTGGGTTCTATTAGGCTAATGGGAGTGTGTGGGAGCTCATTGGGGGTGTGTTCAATGCTTGGAGATGTTTCTTGTTTCCAGTTGTTAGGTATTAGGATGTTTTGAACCTTAATATTTTTAGTAAGTCATTTCACTTTGGAATCTTGCGAAATGGGTGCTGGGTTTGAAGCATCCTCCAAATGGGTATCCATTTCTATCCTTGGTTGGTGATATTGTTAGGTGAGGACCAAGAAATTAATATTTTTTGTGAGGGTGATTTATCATAAATTTAAACTTAATATTTAACTTTAATTGTTTATTAAATATGCTTTTTGGGCCTAACGAGGACATAAGGTTGTTTTAAAAAAGAGACAATTGATATAACATGTTTTTGGGTACCCATTTTTGAGGGAAAAAGAGTTTTAAAATGAAATTATATTAAATTTAAGTTAATGAGGCCAAAAGTGGCGTGGTTTTTTGGAGGAAGATATAAAAGCTACTTTTTCTTCATTTCTAGGATTCGGGTATGCACATTTTATCTGAAATTTGGAGATTAGTCTGTCAAAGGATTTCAATATTCTTGAGGATGAAAAACCTCTTGAATAACATCATATTCAAGTGTGAAATATCACTATTGGGTTTTTATAGAGGTAGCTTCATACAGAGGTTGCCATTGAGCTTCAATAGAGACAGATTCAGAGCTTCCTACAAATAGTTTGGTTTTATTTTTGTATTGTGTGCAAAAAGGAAGGGTGTGTTTGCTTCAGATTTGTTATTTTATTGTTGCGTTATATTTTTCAGTCTATTCCTTTTTGGATTGTATATTTTGTGGGTTTTTCAAGACCTAAGTTTGTGCCTGTAGCTTTCTTTGGAGACGGTAGTGCGATTTGAGCTTCTGGGTGTTTGAGGATTGTAAGGAAAAGGGGTATTTTGTGTTCATTTCTGTTATTGATTTTTGTGTAGAAGATTCTACAACTTATTTTTTTTGGTTCATACCATTTTTAGGTTTACCCAAAACCCGAAGTACTTCTTTGGCTTTCTTTGGAGCTAACAAGGTAATTCGGGCAACTGGGTGCTAGAGATTTCACACCGAGTTTTATCTGAGCTTGAAGAATTTGATGTTGAGTTATGTGTTGCAGAAAATTCTACTGTACACACTTAATTTGTGCAGTCCATCCCATTTTTTATTTTTCCACCATAGTGGCACAAGGTCCTGATTTCATTAGTTTTGTTTTCGAAGAGGTTTCTGCTTCTGGGCGGTGTATATTATAGCTTTTTGGATCTCATGACCATATATATGTACTTCTAAAACCCTCCTGGTATTTTATTAGAATAAATTTCAAAATTTCCTTATTTTGTGTCTTTTCATTTCCTATCCAACATTTTCTTTATTTCTCAATTGCAAGCAAAAACCAAACAAAGGCACAAAATATCAATCTAAAAAACAAAGCAAATTGATATGCAATAAATTTTCAAAGTTACAAAGGGGGTGGGACATTACAATAGTTCTAATAGGGTCAAATATAAATTTTATATTATTGTCATGTCTCCTTTGTATTTAGTTATCAATTTATCATAACACATTTAAAACTTAAAAACATAGAAAAATGTAGATTTCCACCATAAAGACCCATTTGTTGGGACTAATAGGCCTAGGTTGTATTTTTTAATTAGCCTTTAATAATTATTTTAAAGGATTTTAATTTCAAGTGGTGGCATTTGGCTTGAAAGGAATGTTGTACTTCAAATAGTAATATTGAGGATAAGGAGATGTTGCAAACATATGATAACCAATATTATAGATATGCTACATAATATTTTGGATATTCTCATAAATATACTTCTAATTTTCAACAAAATAAAATTTATTAGGTTGGATAAATTTCCTTTCATTGTCAATTTTATTATTTTTCATGTATACAAACTATAGTTATTGACCTTTCACTTTCCATACAAAGGATTAAAGACCCCCAAACTATTTTTATATTTTAGCCAACTATTGATTTTAATCATGTCCAAGGTTTATTTATAGCATATATTATATTATATTTCCCTTTGCCATAGTAGAATCACCTCCAAGTTTTCATTTGGATAATGGAATATCGTCTACTATCTAATCCCATAATTGGATATTGTTAAGGTGATCATTAAGTGCATAAAAAAATAGATTCCAATAATATTATTAGTAATAATGAAGCTAATCCACATACATCTATGACTAGGGTATTCCTTCGAGCTAGTGACACATTTTATTTAAGATGAAAATCCACTATTATTCCACTTAACCTTTACCATGAAAGGATAAATAAAATAATCCCTCTTCCCAAAATAAAATAAGACTATTAGAACTTATTTGGAATTGACCTCATCTTCTTTATGAAGAATAATATTGGGTCTATGTTTAGCCATCATTTATTCAAATTTGATATCTTTGTATAAGAATATATATCCCGAAACATTTTAGGAAAGTGTTCTACATTCACCTAAACCAACTAGATCAGAAGCAACACCAAACACAAGAAGTTCAAAACTATTTTTAATAAACTAAGCTTGAGTATGACTTGCGTTAGTAAGAATATATTTGGATTAGCATCTAGATTTACTATGGAATTGTAATTATTTCCTACTAAAAATCTTATAATTTGCATTTGATTTATAATATTTGCATTCATGTGCTTCTATATGAATATTAAATTTTATATTTTCTCTTTATTTATGTCCAAAATTATCCTTTCTTTTCTATTTGATAATATCAACACAAATATTTTCCATTGTAGAGTCTAGAGGTTCATAACGATAGAAGGTTATTTGGTAAGTATAGAGGAAGTGGGATCTATTTAGTAGGAATGGAGATTAACTTTATTGTTTTATGTTATAATATTATCAATTATTGTTTGGGAGAAATATTCTCTAAATTAGAAAATTTGGGCCATAATGTTTTGCTTTTACGCTTTATTATAGTAAGGTTTACTTCTTTAATAATTGCATCGATAGGTCCTATATAATTACAAAGTAAAATTTTTGAACTTTGTCCTTGATATTTGAATAATATCAATCCAATTTTTGTTCCTAATGCCAAACTCACAATCCTATAATTTTGTAATATTACCTTTCTAATATTCTCTTGGGCTTTGAAAACTTATCCCACTTGCAAAGAGGGAATTTAAATTCCTCCTCATATCCTTTGTAAAGAAAATATCTTTGAATTTTTCCAAATTTAGTTGTACTATAAACATTGGTAATCTTGAAAATAACATGCACAAGTATAGATGTTTGTGGAAAAATGAAATATCTCATATAATTACTTGAATTAATACAAGATAGAAAAAAATGCTTAAACTAGGACAATATAACAATAAATTCACAATTAGAGATACAAATTATCTTAATCCAAGCATAAATAAAGTAGATCAATCAAGAATTAACTACACTTAGATTGTACACAAAATATAATTTCTAGGGCTAATCTTAATACAATAAAACATTTTACTTGACACCTAGGGTATCAAGGACCAAATCATCTCATAATAAACATAATAGAATCCTTGCTTTTGTTTCAACTTGCTTGCAATGTCCAATAGTAAATAAGGAGAGATCACACTTGGGATATTCATAGAGGGTTTGCCATCCCTTGGAAACTAGTCCTTAGGAAGCAATCAGTGATCTTTGGTTATAAATATTGGTAGAGCAACCCATCTTCCTCTACGGAAGGAAATGAACTAGCGGATAATGGCTTTGTTTGTACCTACAAGGACAATAGAGAGAGAGAGATGGAGAGAGCAAAATATTATATTTTATTAGCAACATATAAAAAGACCTAATAGTAGTAGCAAAAGCATAAAATATGTTTTGGATGTTTTATAATGATTTGGGTGTGAAATAAGATGAGATGGGTATTTATAGTGTGTGAAATGAAATAACTTTCCCTTTGGATCCAACGATTGTTTTTATTTGGGGTCATAAAATCATAATCATCAATCCAAAGAATACACAATTTGAAACCAAGGTGTAAAAACATGCTAGAATCATGACCATGCATTAAAAATTCTAAAATTCATGTGATGACCAAGCTCTCCACTTAAAGTGGTGGTCTTGGAACCATCAATTTTAGGACATGCTTTGGAGTATGCATATCAAAATATACCTTAATAATGACTCTATACTTTATTTAGGAAAGTTAACAAGAAAAAACATCAAGATGAAATATAGAAAAGTGATAAATGGGTCAAGAAATAGAACCAAAATTGGCAACCACCGTGTCTCACTATTGTCCTGCTTAAGGAGTAACAAAGCTGATCCACCTCTATCTTGTAAATAGGGTGTGACTCTCTACCACCAAAATATTATCCTTCCCTAAGGACCATGAGTGAAACTACAAGGGATAGCCAATTATGATTCCTTATGAAAAATGAGCAAAGATGCAATAACCAAAATAATAGAAATAAAATTTATATGCTACAAAAAAATAATAATTTTTCATACTATGGTATATACAAAATGTAAAAATTTAGAACTAAATAGTAAAATAATGCAACTAAAAATACAAATGTAGAGAGAAACATACCTGATACTTACCTATGCATGCTCTAAATATTTGGCTAGAAGAAGTTGATTTTTAGTTGACCCATGTGGTTGGAAATGAATTTACCTATAAAATATCCCAAAGCATTGGAAAACATTAGATAGATACATAATAAGTAAAAATAGAGTGTCTAGAAAATTCTAGAGCATTCCAAAACCCCTAGAAGCACTATCCCTTTGTTATCCCTACAAAACTTGTTTAAAAAAATAATTTTGTAATAAAATATTCAATATATATATGGGGGGTAAAATATTTCATTTTTAAATTTCATCCTCATGTGCACTCTAAGACTTCCTATGACCACTACATGTTTGTACAACAACCTTTTTTAGTACAAAAATAGTTGATGGTGAGCAAACATAAGGGTGGTGCTTGAGAGGTAAGTTACCCATTCATTATTTTTTTCTTAATTTTTGGTTAAAAATGAATAAAAGTAAAGAAATCGATAAAAATGAATGATCACTTAGTTAGATTAGATAAGAAGTAGCTAGGACACCATAAAAATTATTATTACAACTTCCACATCACCCAAGTGATAGAGTGCACACAAGGCTACTAAAAATAGCCCAAAAGATACCTTAGAAAGATTGAAACTTGTGGAAGACCATGATTGTCAATTTTAGAAAATTGGAAATCATGATAAAACAAGGCAATCTTGAAAAATAATTGAAAATGGTGTTTACTACTTAAAGTGTGATCATGCAAAAAAGGGATGATCATGGTCATCACCATAAAAAAGTAGGCGATAATGGTAAAAACTAACAATCATAACAAAATAAAAATATTAGGATCATGTGCTGAAAGGAGGTGATCATAGGTTTGGGAAGCTGGGATGATCACAATATTGACAAATATTCATAGTTAAAGTTGATGGTCATGGTAAACTTTGGTTTTTAAACTAAGTGACATGACCATAGTAAGCAGATGCTAGACAAGGCAAGGGCTAAAGGCAAGGCCAAGGATGACATGATGCCAAGGCCAACACTAACAAGACTACTAGGACTGGTAGATGGGGATATGATCACCTATGGTAGAAGAGAGCCCTCTTGGATGCAAGAGTGTTTAAGACATTTGATGAATCCCCTAGTACAATAAAAGCTATGCTAGTTCAATTTAGATCAAGTGGCAACAAATATGTCCTACATTTTACCACACTAATCATTATGCTATAAGTTGATATTGTTTTAGAGCATAAAAATCAATAATTTTGGTGGAGGCCAATCCTCAATGAGGTGACTATTATAACTATTACCTTAGAGGATGTATAATTCATCATGGGCTTCTCAATTATTGGTTAGACTCCCCAAATTTGCACCACTAAGGATATTTAGCTCAACATGGTTGATTGGGGCACCAGGGAAAGGCAAATAGACTAGTAGAGGATGAAAATATTATAGTACATCCATTAAACCACAACTATTCCATTTGCATGATGTGTATCCTCCTCTTGTTCACCTACATGTTTTGTCATAAGAGAACAAATGGGATCTTGATGTCCTTTATTTATCCATTATATCTAGCCATGGACAAGGGCTAGACCAAACCTTAGAGGGAGTTTACCTAGATGAGGGCTTTATTATCACTCCTATACCATGACATGTACCACATTCAAGACTACCATATTCACACTATCAAGTCAATATTATTATTGCAGACATAGATGTATGAGCATTTTGTGATGTATAGACCCTAGGGCTTATCCCATGATATTGCACCAAGGGAGATTCAATCAAGTTATGGGAATATATTATAGGTACCATGTGGCCATAGGTGTTACCCTTAGCTTAAATTCCTTATGATTAGATTATCTAGACCCCTTATTACCACTTTTTTTAAAGAAATCAATGAGATTCATAACAAGTTACATGTGATCATGATGTAAGATCATTTCATAGAGGTTGTACAACCTCATATGGTGGAGAGGATCCTAGGATATTTTGTGAACCCACATCTAGATAAGGAATTTTTTTTTCTAGAGCCATGATGTAGACATTGTTAGGAACAAGTAGTAGATAAGGCAAGTGGGTTTCCACCAACATAGGTATACCACCAACTAAAAGTGGAGTTGAATGGGTCCTACAATATAGTGCTACAGGTGGTCATGGAGAGGCCATTATCATCAATCCACATTGAAATTTTCTAGTTAGTTTAACTCTAATGGATATATTAAGTAATAACAAGGAGTCTCTAGGGTATGAGGAGGTGTTATAAGAGCATGACATACCAGAGAGAGGGGTGGACAAGGAGGAGATGGTGGAGAAGGATAAATTCAAGGAGGGTACACTAGTGGAGGGATCAAATAAGGATATGGATGTACAAGATATCTAGTCTTTGATATCAGGATGGAATTTATAGATGTTAAAAATCCATCTCCTAAGAAGGATGACCTTACTTTATAGCTAGGTGACTCATGTTATAAGATCATATTTTTAGCATAGTACTTTTAGTAGATCATTTAGATTTTACTATGCATCATTAGAGTTAATTTTTTATGATATGATTATGAGGATCATGAATCTAACTCTTATTGTTGACATAAAATCTACCCAAGTCTATGAAGAGCACCCTAGACTTTAGCCAATGTTGGATGATTGATATTTCTATCAATTCAACCTCTAGAGAAGGTCGAATCCTTGGAAAACTTATAAAATCAAAATAGGGATTTAAGATAAAAGTGAAAATGGAAGGGTTATAAAGGAGTAAGATTTTAAATAAATTGATAAAAGGTGGATGGGGTATAGCATAATAGCATTGGATACGTACTGCAAAAGAGCCTAACACAACTAATTTATGTTGAAACTTAATAGACCAACCATTGTCAAATACAAAATAGAGCTATTCAAGTATAATTATATGCTCTAATCATTCTAAATACTTGATGAAAAACAATCCAATAGCGATCCAAAGAGCAAATTTTGCTTTAATAGAATAAATTAATCACAAGTGTAATAGAACTAACTTAAGACATAAACATCCATTCATAAAAACCTATAGTCATAATTGCAATAGAGACCAAACAGATTTCAATTTTATTAATTGGTAAGATTACACAACATACACTTAGGCAAATTGCTACAAAGCCAACCCCTTATTTTGAGGTCTATCTCTCTATTTGTAGGTTGCTTTTTGAATCTTGTAGCATAAGATTTACAATGTTGTTATAGTTTTGTTAGATAAAAAATATGGAAAAGAGTATCCTTGGGAGCATGTCATTTTCATGTTGAATTGGTTTAGTTATTTATATTGTTGATGTGTTTAGCTTAGATCTCATATTCCATTTGAATTCTAAAGTGCCTTGCAATTTGGTCAATGGATCTAAAACTATCTCTTGCAAATGGTTGAGCCATTGTAATCATCTATCAGAGATGTCACTTTCAAGATAGATAGATCTTGGCTTGGATATATAGGGGGCACTAAGGTAGTTGTAGCTTTGAAAGGGACATTTCAAGGTATGGTGAACCAAAGTCAAGCTTATGTAAATATTGGGCCTTTTAATTTACTAAAGGATTTGTTGAATTAGATCCAAACCTTCAAGGATATCCTTTGACGTCATCGTTTGACAAACTCTAATTTCATTCATTCTTTACTACTGTTTTGTCCTTTTGACCTTGTGCACTTTTGGTATTTGTTGGCGTGAAAGCATATTTTTTTACTTTAGAGTGGTATGGTTGACATCATCATCCAAATAGGTTTGACTTCATTTCATTATATCTTTGGGTAGAGGGGGTATCTTTTGATTGATGTTAGAGTCATGTTGCTTTATATTTTGAAAATATGACTTTATTCCTTCTCACATATGCTAGCGCATTTTTATCTTTTAATCATGCATGGTTCTAGCTTTGCAATATCTTCATATTTGTACACCACTAGGCTTCGGTGGACCTAATTTTATTCCATATGAGAATTTATGTGGATTTGAAGATTATGTAGCTATAGCTTGATTATTTTGGGCTTTATTATATCTTTGCTAACATCACTCTTTGCAAGGGTCTAAAATTGGTCAAATTTAGATCTATGCACTTGGATTTATTAGCTAACATTAGGCCTAACTTTAAACAATCTTGGGTTTACACACTATCGATTCTATTTGAGACTTATTTAGATTAATAGTTTGCACTACTCCCATCCTTCATGTTTATTGAAATTCTTTGAACACATTTGAGCATAGCTTGACTTTGATGCATTTAAGTCCATAAATTTGATTTATCGATATTTGATCATAAGGGTATTTTTTTAACCTATATTCTTGGTGCCTCCTAGGTTTTTCTATTTGTAGAAAAATATGAACCAATATGGCCTTATTTATTGGATGTGAAATTATGATAAGGAAGAGAAATTAGAAGATAAGCTAAAAAAAATAGAAAGCTTAGGGAATGATGTGGCCTATAGTATTAGTATATAGAAAAATTACAAAGTAAAGAACTATTGGAATAAGACTACAAGAAGCAAGAAAATCAAGGGCATTGGAAAATGGTATGGCTAGAGATGAAGAGATATTCAATCATGTATGGTGTGGATGAGTGACACAAATTAAAATACATAAAGGAGAGAAGAATGGAAAGAAAATAGAGACACCTAAAGGTAGGTAACCTTGAAAAAAATGATATTTACATGATCATGATCCACCATAGCTAATAGTTGCTTTAGACCAAGAATAACTTCCTTAGGTAAATATTCCAAGCACTCATGGGCTAGAGCCTCTCATTGCCTTGTGCTTTTCTTTTCTTGAAAAATTACATAGGAATTTCTTGTCCATGTCACAAGAATTTGTGAAAGGTCTTAGGGCTTCAAGGATGCACATGGATCTACTAAGAATAATATAATTAGATTTGTATTTTGGTTTGGCTCTGTGTCAGCTTATAGAGACTTGAGGAGATAGTTATGCCAGCTAATCACCATAGTGATTGTAGGACATTATCCCTGAACTGGATATTTTCTTAAAATATTTAGAGCTTGTGTCAGAAATTTGCTTGTATGCCTCTCCTCCTACTCATTCAATGACTTATTGCTAAATAGATTCTTCTAGTTTAGTTACCTTATGGCTAATATCATAATTAGGAAGCCAAAGTACCATATAGCACACTTTACACACCAATCTCTTTTATTGGTGCTTGTTTCTTCATGACATAAGAGTACCTTTTACGACTTGTTAGATCTAGTATTATCCATTTTGTTATGGAGTTAGAAGGAAGGAAATATAGCAATAAATGGAGGTAGCGTGTAAAACATGATTATAAAAATAGGACTATATATGTGGGGGAATAGGGTGGTGTTAAGGAGAATGATGTGGCATTGAAGTCACATAAAATATTCAAGGAATAATACTTGAGAGTGGTGGCCTTTATTTTTTATTGTGCTTCAGGTTCTCTTTTGGCTTGTGAGTTTGCTATCTTGCCTTACTATTGTTTGGTGATAATTTTTGCTCTATTATATCTACTCAAGAATCATAATGACTAAAGGAGAAGATAGAATAAAAGAGCCACATGAACATATCATGTAATATTCTATGAATAGAATTGTATAGTAGTGAAAGGAACTAAGAGTCTGTTATATAGGAGGATAATTTTCTTGTTCCTCACTCTACATGTGAAACTTGGTCCAACTTACATGACACTTGGTATGATTACCAAATAATGGAATATATTCCAACACCCACCTTTATTTTTTGGCTTATAATCCTTCATTCTATATTTTTCAAGTAAGGCTTATGCATATTTTGATTGAGTAATAGTAATATTGTATTCACTTTGTTGGATCTCTAGACAAATATAATAATTCATTAGACCTAGATCTATCATCTCAAATATATTTTCTAGATCCCTTTTAATCTCACTTATTAGTTTTTCAAAACTTTCAGTAATTACTATCTCATCAACATAGACTATGAGAATCAATATACTATTTCCAATTTTTTTTGTATACAAATTGGGATCGGATGTACTTCTTTTGAAGTTATGTTGTAATAAGTGATTGTTGATATTTATATTCCATGCTCTGGGAGCTTGCTTTAGACCATATAGATATTTTTTCAATTTGCACACCTTATTTTCTTGTCCTTTAATAACAAACCCTTCTGGTTGTGACATATAGACTTCTTCTAATTCACCATTAAGAAAATCACTTTTTACATCCATGTGATGAAGCTTCCAACCTTGATGAGTTGCTAGTGCACACATTCTCCTAATAGTAGTCATACTAGCTGTTGGGGTAAATGTTTCTTCATAGTCAATTCCTTCAGTTTGAGTATATCATTTAGCTACTAAATGAGATTTGTACTTATCAATCATTCCATCTACTTTATACTTTATTTTTTAAATCTATTTGCAATCCACTATTTTATTTCTTGGAGGTAATTTCACTAGATCCCATGCTTTATTCTTTTAAAGTGATGTATATTCAGATTCCATAGCTTCCCTCCAATGTGAGTGATTTAGAGATTGAAGTATTGAGGTTGTTCTCCTGTATTGCTTAGTAATCCTTTATTTATTCTACTTTGACTACGATTTTGAGGTCTAATAGTGGTAAGATATGGAAATATTTCTAGATTTGAATCCTTGAGAGTGTCTCTAAGCCATATTGGTTCTTTTCTCTAAGGAATTGTAGATGTTTTTTAGTATTCCTTGTTTTCTTCTTGAGATTTTGATTTTGATTCTTCACTATTTATATCTTCCTTTGAGTAGTTTAGAAGAATTTTTGTGTCATTATTGGGTTTTTCTATGTCAATTTTGACTTTTTCATCAAATATTACATCTCTATTTGTAGACACCAAATTCTAGCCATTCATCATTCATTATATATATATATATATATATATATATATATATATATATATATATATATATATATATATATATATATATATATACTAAGCCATCCATCAAAACTCCATATTAGTGTGCCATGTGGTAATCCTTTCCGCTCATTAATTGCATTCCTTATTGCTCATTAATTGCAATCCTTACTACTCATTAAAATTGTAATCTCAACCGCTCATCAAGATTTAATCTTGGCCACTCATTACTATCGGTAAAAACCCTAACATGAATCAAGGCAATTATAAAATATCATGCAATTTTTGTGAATAAGGTATGGAATGATTGCAAGAGGATAAAGTGAGAGTGAACAAGCCTACAAAGATATCAAACCCTAAAAAACATAGATCACAATCAGGTATAGACAAAGCATACTATTTTATTTGATTTATTTTCTTTTGTATTCTATTTCCATAATAGCAAACATTCAGACTAGGGTTAATAATATTTTATTTGAATCAAATAGGACCTCACACAGTGGAGGCCCATCATATATTACTAATTTATATTCTATTGTTTACATGTTTGCAGGTTCAAGAGATAAGTTCTTGAGAAGTTGTTGAAGCTGGAGTGGTCCGACAAGGATATGCAAGCCCACTCGCAAATCTGATTGTAGTAGAAAAAATCAAAGACATTATTATTCATTATTTTGACCAAAAAGGTTTTCCCCCTTTTGTGTTTATTTGTAAATTTGAGCAAGAAAATCATTTTATGTAATAAATACCCAAATATTTTTGTGCAAATCATTGTAAAAGAAAGGGAGAATAAATCAATACGATATCATTCACATTTGTTTTTATTGTTATATTGCTTGTTCAATAGTTTATTGTTTGGTGTTCATTTTTACTGCTTACAAAATAACGATCATGGTAGGATCCCCAAAGGGTTTCTATTTTCAATTTGCCTTATCATTTTTTGATTTACTAATTTGAGTTCATTCTATCGCAAGTTTTGAAACCCCATCGCACAAAAAAATTGAAAATTTATGTCTATAGTTTTAAATATGTTAGGGTTTCATTTTGAGTTTATGTGGATGTAGATCTGTGTCTAGGAGATTTGCGTAGACACCCCAATGCATCTAGGAGACAGATCAGATGCAACATCGCATATGGAGAGTTGGAGCAAGAAAGCGTAAGACTTCTAGGTAAGTCATCATCAAAACCCAATCTTTGTTTTATTAAAAAAATCATATTTTAGAGCATTACTTTATCTATTTAAATTCGAAAAATCATGTTATTTAAGTTTAGGATAAAATATATGCATTTTAAAGTGCATTAAAAAATCACATTTTAAAGCATTACTTTATCTGTTTAAATTGGAAAAATCATGTTATTTGTAATTAGGATAAAATTGACATTTTAAAGTGCATTTAAAAAATCACATTTTAGAGCATTACTTTATCTATTTAAATTGGAAAAATCATGTTAGTTGCATTTAAGATAATATTTGCATTTTAAAGTGCATTTAAATTAAAAATCGCATTTCAGGGCATGGATTTATTTGTTTAAATTGAAGAAGTCTTGTTAGTTGCATTTAAGATAAAATATGCATTTTAAAGTGTATTTTATATTAACAAAATCGCATTTTAGGGCATGGATTTATTTGTTTAATTTGAAGAAGTCATGTTAGTTGCATTTAAGATAAAATATGCATTTTAAAGTGCATTAAAAAAATCTTATTTTAGGGTATGGCTTTATTTGTTTAAATTGAAGAGGTCATATTAGTTGCACTTAGGATAAAATCTGCATGCTAAAGTACATTTTAGATTGCATTAGCGTTCCAAATCTGCTGCATTTGGCTTAGGTTTTCCTTTTTTTTGATACTTTGTTTACCTTTGAATAATCCTGATTGCATCCATAGGCAAAAAAATCTGAATTGCACGATAGCTACATTATGGGATAATTTTTGCACTTTGCTATTTAAAAACCCTAAAAAATAGAACCATAAAAAGAACTTCACACACCTTCACGTATCAGATATACATTGGTAAGGTTGGATTTCATCACCAACCCCCAATCGAGATCAGTGACGTTAGAATTCATCTCCTTCCACCAACTCGTCCCCTAGACACCATAGTAGCCTCAAGCAAGTGACTTTATGGATTTTATCACTGGAAAGTCCCCTACTTTTGGGTGCATCCAGAGTGGGAAGGATTAGAAAGCCCTTTTTCCATGGGCCTTTTCAAATAATTAGTGGATGTAGCTATCATTCTTGTTCATTCCATAAATGTGCGGGTTAAGTGAAAGCATGGGTATGTTGATAGTTGAGTATTAGATAGTGCGACTCCTTCCAGGGGTTATTTGCTACCATAGGTTTACCTTGAGCCATATTCAGTATAGGAAGCTATTTTTTTGTCGTTTGGATACACTCCTCGACAAGGGGGGTGTGCTTGAACTACTTGTAGTAGTTTTTTTTTTTGTTCACCTTTAGTCAGCATAGGAATAGGAGTTTCAACATTAAAACACACAAAAAAAACAAATAAAAAATCCATCAACCAACCACCTTCATCCATGGAACTTTTCATTCATACTTCTCATCCCCCAACCACTTCCATGGCTAGTTAATATGATGTGTTGTGGACTAGCCATATTGACTTATCCACTAGACCTTATCACCCAACACCAAAATCACATGCAGATATGATGCAAAGGGCGGTCCACACGTCCATCCCTCCAACTCCCCGTTTTGAACCATCTACACATTTTGACAACTGTATCACCTATATGGATTCTAATGATGTTAGATCCTCTATGAACTCAATATTACCATATTTTCCATCCCTTATCATTCCATCCTAACTTGTTTCTACTCTTTAGAAGAAACCCATATTTTTATGACCTAACCAAATTAGCCAAGTCATAACTATTCCTCTTTTTGAACCCACATCCATCAACAAAATCCTGTCTTCATCATACAATCCATACACATCAATCCAATCCACTTATACCACCATATCTAACTCACTCTAAAAAACACAAGTTAATGTTTCTTTGCAAATATCAACATCCATTCCACTTGCATCATCTAAATCTATTGACCATAAACACTATGCCATCCCTCATTCAATAGCAATCCCATTTACAACCTATCCTCCATTAACCTAAATCCATGTCACAGATCCCTGCACAACCATGCATCCACCATCTATGGTTGATGTAAAACAAGCATTATAGACTTTACAATAATTTCTTGCGAGTAACGCCAATCGAACCATTCATCTCATGTCACAACAACAATCGTAGGTGGTAGATTTTAATCATAAATCCATCGTGAACCAAAATATATTTTTTACTCCAAATCCATCCTGGGTATCTCAACCACCTACAGTAAACATTCCTTCAATTCCACATCACCATCAACCACCACCTCATTCACATCAACCACTTCAAAACCAAATCCAACAAAACTTCTCACACCACCAAACTACAACAAACATCAATCCACTCACTAACCAAAATCTCATTCCATCACAACCATTCATCATGCAACCGACTCCACCCACATACACTCACCAAGCAAATCAGGGCTTCCAAGCACCCTTGGAGGATCCTAAATTTTAGTTTTTGCAAAATTATATTGACAACTTGGTCATTCAAATATCAAAAATCTAATTGTAGTGGAAAAGATCGAAGATACCACTGTTGATTATTTTGACCAAAAGGGTTTCCTCTCTTTTTGTGTTCATTTATAAATTAGAGCAATCAAATCATTTTGTGTAACAAGTCCCCAAATATTTTGGGGTAAATAATTGTAAAATAAAGGGAGAATAAATCAATATAAGATCATTTGTATTTTTGTTTATTGTTATATTGCTTGTTCAATAGTTTATTATTTGGTGTTGATTTTTTACTGCTTACAAAATGGTGGAATTGACACGAATTTTCACAAGTTGCTCCAAACCTATCTCCTTGCTACTTCAATTGCAAAAATATCAAACATTCGAAGAAGCACTTGCCCAAGATAGAGTAATCAAAGAGATTAAAATCCAAGAGGGTGAGATAAAGCTAAAAAAGAAATAATGGCAACACAAAAATAAAAAGAGGAACAACCAAGGGTAGTAAAAAACTGGTCAAGTCAACCAAGTGGTATTGAGTCAACCAATATTATAGAATCAACAACCTCAAGTCCATATTCAATAACCCCCACAGCAAAAAAATCACAATAAATGATATATCAAAAATTGCCACCTCCACAACAGTTGCAAAACCAAATTCTAATTGACAACAATCGGTAACATTGACAGTTTACTTGGCCACCCCGCAATTATATACCATTGTTTGAATCATATACATCTATTTTCTAAAACTTGTATGATACACAAGAAATCATCCTTCCAGAGATAAAACCAGAATATTTGACTAAACCATGTGGTAGGGGTCATAAGGAGCACTTATACTACACCTTTCATCAACAAAGAAGCCACGACATAAATAATTTATATACATTTAAGAATATAGTGTAGGACCTATTATAACAGGAGGCCATCAAGATTGATAACTCCTTGGCACAACAAAACTAAAATATTGGTATCTATCAGACACCACTTGCTCATCATGAGGCAACACAACAGGCAATAGGGGTTCCAACCACTATAATGCCCCCTAACCAAGTTAACCATATCCAACAATACCAAGTTTTTATGGGTGTTATTCATGTAGTAACCCGAGGTCAGATAAGCATGAATCGATAACAACAATTAAATGAACAATCATAAGTAGTGCAACCTCCTATGGCACCACAAAAAAATATACATCCACAACCAAATCCCACTCATCCATCTCCATTGATACATCTTCCAATTCATCCACCTAGACCCATCATCACACTGAGTAGCTGGTTGATGCATAACATAAAAATGGCTTCTGCCAAACTATAAATCTATGAGCTTATACAAAAATCTCCTCCACATCACGAGGTATTTATGGAAATCTTGAAATCCATTGAACTTCAATATTAAGATCCTAACACATTTAACAATTTTGTGGGAATTTCAAACATGCATGGAGAATTTGATTGTATTCTATGATTTTGAAATTAAATCAATATCAACGGAGTCACTATATCCCCCATTAAACATCATTGCTCATATTGTTCAAAATCCATTTAAGTAGTTCCTAATCGATACCAGCTCTTCAATCAACATTATCACCACTTCATAACTTAACCATATCAACCTTCCACCATCTCACATTACCAAATCCACCTTCACCTTATAGACATTTAACAATGTTTTGTGCTCCACAGTTGGAAATTTTGTTCTTCTTGTAAAAGTGGAGGTTAATACAATGCATACCATGTTCCATATCCTAGAGGGGGGTATGGCTTATAACATACTCCTTAGGTACTCTTGGATTAGGGAAATGAAATATATTCCCTCAACATTGTATCAATGTTTTAAATCGTGCATGAGGGACAAATACATTGTATACCTGGTGACACCAAACCATTCAAATACTGCAACTTAATCTCAAGCCGTTACAAGTCATCCCTACCATACATCCATATATCTTTAGCTCCATTTGATCGGCTATAGAGCTTACATTTAATTTTATCAATCCGAGGGAAATCAAGGTTAGATTTAAAGAGTAGGAATCCTATATAGATTATACCATGGGGATTAATACTAAGCTTAGCTCAAGTTTCTTTTTCAGGTTTCACGTGTACAGGAAAGTAATAAACATAATTAAATTTGGTGCAAAAATAAATGGTGCAGGGTATGATAAAATGATGCAATGATAATTTACTTTTACTGATGAATTGATTTACTGATGCACCTAATTATTTGTAAACTAATTTATTTATAACATGATTTAATTTATTTGTGAGGATCCTCATGCAATCTATCTTATTTTATGTAATTTGAAATGCAGTTTAATTTAAGGCTAACTAATCCTAACCTATTGCAGGGGCGAGAGCTCAGGGACTGTCTATAGGAGTGGGCCCTGCCTCCTAGAGGGCAGTGTAAGTCTTTCTCCCCTAGTTTACTTTATCTCAGTAACTAGATTTTATAACTAATACTAACATTATGTCTATTCTGTAAATGCAGGTAATAGATAAACACAATTTACATAACAAAAATCAAACAACACATGAAATTGATACAAATTACCATTTTTGAAGAACAAAATGCTACTTTTATTACTAGAGATTCAGTTGTACATGTTGGCGCATTTCTTCATAATTGTAAACTTAGAACAATAATTTCTTGTATTTTTCCAAAAGACAACAGATAGAGAGACTTTTCAAGGTCTCTCCTATGTAATTTATACTGTAACTAATACAATTCCAAATAGTATTTCTCCACATATTTTGCCATGCAGATTTTGTGGACTTTCTGATGTGATAACTATGCATCAACCAAAATAATCTAAACCTAACATAATACATATTCCTACTTGGATTTGATAAATATTCTGACTGGTCCAAGTGGCATCCTACAAATAAACCTAACAAGACAATATTATTTTGAATGATTCACAAGATATACATTGGGACCTCATGTCCTATATTCTAGGAAAGGTCTAACAGTCTTGCGTCTATATCTAAAACTTCTCATAATAATCTGATTACAAAATTTATTAAGCAAATAACCACTTTTATCAATTGAAATATTCTCACGGATAGTATGAAATATTTTGCTAAGTGAAAATATTTGTTGTCATCCAAACTTGACGTGTCATCACTGATGTGGCATGTAAGTCAACAACCTTTATTATCCTTCGGTAACTATTGGTAAAACATTCTTCAGTAATTACCTTTAGTAACATACTTTAGTAATATACATCAGTAATATACTTTAGTAATATACATCAGTAACAGGGTCAGCTACTGTTGTCACCGAGTTCTACCTTTATCCTTGGTCCTTCTTCTCGTCTGAGGCACACTCCAAATTTTTGCAATCCCTTTATTGATCGTCAACACTTTTTCCTACATTTTCCTCAAGACTCGAACAAATTTGGTATAAATCAAACACATTTGTTAGATTACTGTAATTAATCAAATTTCCTAATAAATCACACTTTATTCAATAACAATTCATATAAAACATATCATAATCATCATATAATTGTAATAATGAAACAATTCTGGTACATAAATATGTGTCAGATAGCCACTCATCATTCCCCCAAACTGAAGTCCATGCATGTCCTCATGCATACAAAAAGATAATATGAACAGAGTATAACAACCTTATGCATGCATCAAATATTCAGAACTAAAATTCTAAATATAGAAAGAATATCATAAGTCATCACAATTATTATCAGAATCTCAGCGAATACTGTTTACAAAATCTAAAATGATTTTAAAACATGCACATGATTTTGCCAGAATTCTTTCAAAATAGCTTAAATACAAATATTTTTAACAGAATTATGCTAAGTCTCTTCAAGAGAATAAGAAAAATAATCAGTTATCTAAAGTACATAAAATATCTTATCAATTCATTTATCAAAAGATTATAAATTTCACAAAACTGAGAAATAAACAATTTCTATTAGCAACTATAATTCAACAAAAACATTTCAAATATTAACTGTACATATTACGTATGTCATCCCATAAAAATATACAGATAAAATATACTACATATATGATTAATACATAAAAACATAAGTCTGAATAATTAATAAAATAATAGTTTTTTTATTGTTCATCCAACTGGTGCATGTTGAGAAGAAATCTAGGAAGAAATCTGGGATGATCGTGGTCTTGGTTCTGGTAATTTACGCTCTCATTTTACTCGTTGTACCTGTTCCTTAGCCCGTTGATCTACAATTGTTGCAACTATTGCAACTAGTGTTTCCACCATAACTGTTTTGATGTGCTCAACCTCTTGAGCACTTCCTTTCCGCTCTGTATCCTTTGTCTGCGAAGGATGGAGTTCCTCATCGTTAATCATCGGATCAGGCTCCAAAGGCATCCCTACATCCAAGACAAGACTTTTTAATGCATTTCCTTCCTTGGTGGGCAGATCCAGTTTTGTAGGTTGATTTTGTTGCGTAATACTAAGAATTTGTTGGGAACTATCCTCCTCGAGGATCTTTGAAAAGTCAATTGGTTTATTAGTGTACACCTGTTTGCTGAAGTTTACCGATTTTTTAGGCTTTTTACCAGAAGTAGAACTTTTATGCGGGGAGACTTCGACAAGTGGCGGCCGGTTGATAGAGTCCACAGGTCTTGGTGTCTTATCCGTAGAAAGCTGCTTAATTAATTCAATCTGAACAACAAGGGCTCACTGGATAATTTTAGATTGTTCTATAAAATCCTCTCTTAGCCTATCGATTTTCATTTGCAACATTGTATTTTGTGCACGAAGGTAGGACAGGGTCTCTACAGTAGACTCATTTACAGGTAGTTCTTGTTCAGGCCCTTGTTCATCTTCTTGTTCAGAATTTTCTACAATTTTCTTCTACCTTCTAATATCTGGTCGGGATTTAAATTTCCCAGATTTACGTTTTCGTTTTGGGCTTTCAGGCTCTTCATCCTGGCTATCAGAGTCATGTTCTTCCTCTGTTGACTGTTCTTCCTCAGATTCAGTGGATTTCGGGCACTCGGGTAAGTTGGATTCATCCACGATCCGGTTCCAGGACACTTTCATTTCATGAGCTTTTTTTAGAATAATTAATTTAATTAAACCATGGTGCGCAATCAGGTGCAACTTTGGGTTTTTTCAAGAATTTTTGGGTTTTACTCTTAAAATAGTTGATTTCAAAGATTGGAACAAAAAATAAGGGAGGTTGATAACACAATCATTTTTGTCTAGAAATTTCAAATTCATTAGCATACGGATGTGGTAAGCTAACAAGACAGACATTCGTCCTTCAATAGTGAAGAACTTAATAATAATGATAGTTGCTTCTTGCCATAGGAGGGGAAGTGTAGAAGTTGAAACCCCTTTGATTGCTCCCTCCTTGTCTCTAAGAATTGTACATTTCTCACCAAATTTTATCACCAACTGGGCGACGCTTTTCGATGGATTTTTATAATAAGGTAGACCAACCTCAGGTAAACCCAACACTTCAGAGATCAGGCTAGGGTTTAGGTCTAGCTGAAGTCCTCCAATATGGGTAAGCATGGTGTCAGGGTTACAATTCAATATGAATTGCCTAGCCACCCCTAAGTCATGACCTTTAAACTTAGTCAATGCCTCCCACCATCGGGCGTTCTAGAAAAGCTCAACGATAGAGTCGCTCGGGTTTTGAGTCTCAATAGATGATGACTCACTTCATTTTTGAAACACGGGTTTAGGCATGGTGATGGCTGAGGGTTGAAAGAGAGGATTTCAAATTTTTCACCAAGAACCCTACAATTTATATATAAACAAATTTCCTTTAGAGGTCGGCAAAGCCTTTAAAAATTTATTATTTTTATTATTATATGTTTTTTATATTTAGAATTTTACTTTATTTTATGGTTAAAAGTAAAATGAAAGACATCCTCAAATAGTTGTTCGAAACCCTATTGTAACCATACCAAATCTGTGTAAAAAAAAATTGTAAAAACTTGTAATACATAAGAGTTTTTATTTAAAAAAAAAAAAACCTTTAATTTAATGATGTATCTTCAAAAAGAATCTCTGCAATTTATCTTAATTTTACCCTAAAACAAAATTTCATATTTTTCCCTAATTTTACCTTAAAACAAAATTTCATGTTTTTCCCTAATTTTACCTTGAAACAAAATTTCATATTTTTTCCTAATTTTACCTTAAAATAAAATTTCATGTTTTTCCTTAATCTCTGCCTACTTCTGTGTTTCTTTCTGACGTATGTACAGAGTAAAGGAGAGAATATCTATAGAAAACAACAATAATAAAATAAAAAAAAAAAAAAATAAAATTTAAATAATAATAATAATTTACCTGTCGCTTTCACCATAGGTTTGCCACCTTCGACGTTTGTAAAAAACCCTATAATTTCGACCTAATATGATGCTAGCACAGGAAAAATTACACAATATCGACCTTTCTACTCAGACTATTCTCTCAAATCCTCATAATATTTTGCAATTTGTGACTAGATTCAGGTTGGTGCTGGTTTGTTTCATCTGCATGGCCGCATGCAACGTCGTTATATTTCTTTCGGCGGTGGATACTGCTTTGTTTTTCTATCGATGGCTTGAAAACCTATCAATGATGGTGATGTTTACCCTAGAATCTATGATGATTTACCTTGAAAACCTATCAACGATGGTGGTGTTTACCCTAAAATCTATGATGATTAGGGTTTTTAAATTCTAGGGCAATATCGTTCGTTGATCCTATGTCAATCGATGATGATAATTAAATGTTTCATGCTTTTCGCTTGATTGGGCAAGAAAGGGGCACGTGTCGATGATCGATCACAAACATGATCACAATACCTATGTTTTCTCTTTTCCTCCTCAGCCCTTGATCGTATGTTAATCAACGATGAAAATCCTTAATCCGCGTAACCTCTCTCGATTGGTTGGACAGAGTCACGTGTCCCGTGCTAATGTAATATTTTTGCGGTGTAGTCTTTCATCAATTTCCCTTAACACCTCGCATGGTGGGAGTAAGGTTTACCGTGTTTTGATTGGTTTGGACAATGGTTGATCGTGGTGCCACATTTTGATTGGTTCGGGTGATGGTTGATTGTTGGTGTCAGCTTTGTTATGCTATACATGATGGCTTATAAAAAAGGGCCCAAATAATTATATTTTATTATATAGTTTTAATGTATATATATTATTAATAATATTTTTGTATATTATTTATAAAGTTATATATTATTATTATATATATATTATTTATTTTTTACCCTATTATTTCCTAGGTTGGCACATGTTCTAAGTTTAAATATATATATTTTATTTTTATTATTATATATATATTTTTTATTTTAGACTTACAATTTTTACGGATGACAACTACAGAAGGGTGTTACGGAATAGTGTTACTGATGATGGTGTTATGGAATAGTTTTACTGACAATAATTACGAATTTTTTTTATAGAAGGTATCTATGAAATATACTTGGGTGAAATATTTATGGAAGATACTTACGAAAGATACTTACGAAAGGTACTTACGGAAGACATCTACCAAAACCACTATTTAGAGTCAAGAAAATACTTTACCTGTTTTCTTCCCCCAAACTGTATTATGAGTTGTCTATGCCTTTATTTATCCTCCCCCCAAACTGTAATTTTGGCTATATAGCCAAAACAAAAGGAAGGGTGCTTATTTATTTTTATGGATAATATAATGATGATTTTATATATGGGGGTTTATTTATAATTTTGGTGAGTATGCTTCCTGTATGTCATTAAGAAGTTTCCAAGATAGAAAAATAATTTATATAAAATCTGATTTCAGCCTTCTAGGATATCTTCAATCATGGGAAAAAGTGAAGTAAATATTAAGATGGCTTTGTTCTAAAAGATGAAACATGATGGACACAAGCCATGTTGTTGTAGAAAAAATTGAAATCATAGTACTTTCATGAAGATTTACTTTGGACTTTTGCATGTGATGTTTCTAGGGTAGTCTTCAAGGACTTCAAACAACATTCTAGCAATTCTGAAACAACTTCATTTACTTCTTTCACAAACCAATTAAATGTCAAAATTGTCCTAGTATTTGCAAGCCTCTTTCAAGACCAACTGTGTGTGCAGTGAGGATTCATTTCTCATTATGAGTAAGGATTGAAAAACAACAAGGGTTATATATGCCAAAAAGCTAGCTGATCTTAGAAGCATCTAGAGGTCTTATCCAGACGTAGTGCCAATACGTAAGGATACCTCAATAAAGAGTACCCCATGGTGTTTGAAATACTAAGAATTCTAGGGATTCAAGCTCTTTTGCCCTTTATTTACTTTTTTTTTATTTGGGATACTTGCTCATTTTGGGAGGAGCAAGGGATTTTTAGTGCTTTTTGAGGTTCTTGCTTATTTTGAAGAGAAGCAAGAAGATTTTATGACTTTTTGGGGTTCTTGCTTATTTTGAGGAGAAGCAAGAAGATTTTCATTTAGGATACTTGCTCGATTAGATGAGGAGCAAGGGATTTTTTTTTTGAAGGGTGAAGGGCGAGCTTGTCCTTTTGCCAATTCATTAGTATTCTAGACCATGCGTATAAATAGATAAGCAAAGAAAATTATTCACTTATGGCAAAAATAACACATGAGTTAATTTTTCCAAAACTTCACAATGTTTTTAGATGTGCAATTGTGCATGGTCAATAGAGAAACTTGATCAACTAGGAGTAACTTACAACATTTTAAAATATTTGCTTCATTTCCAATGAAAATTTTGCTCAAAATACTAGATATAGTTTGAGTATTTGAAAAATACCTAGATTTCATCTAGCAACAAGGTACTATGTATCATGTGGTAATCATTTTCCTACAAGGTTTTGAGAAAAACTTTTTCCTTGAGCTATCTTTAAAAATATTTAAGACTTGAAAATGGAAGGGAATACAGATACTTCATGATGAAATAAAGGAAGCATAATCATTTATATTTTTATTATATATATTTTTAATTTTTATATATATAGATATATAATTAAAAATAATTTTTTTTTTCAAAGAGAGTTTATTGAATAGTGGTTGATTGCAGTTCAGAAATATATTGCAAATCAGTTTGTTGTCTAAACTGGTGTATGAATTCTTCCTTAGATAATGGCTTCTTATAAATTTTAAGCCTATGTCCATTTACTAGTAGTTTTCTTGTTGAATCATCTATAGGCTTAAGTTTGACTGTACCATTTCCAAATATTTCCTCAATTTCATAGGGTCCTAGCCATCTTGTTCTTAATTTACCTTGAAAATCTTGATAATGAGAGTCAAATAACAAGGCCCAATCTCCTGATTGAAATGTACATGGTACAATGTGTTTATCATGCCATTTATTTCATTGTTGTTGGGTTATTTCAGTTCTATGCAATGCTTCTAATCTTCTCTCATCTAGAATATTTAACTTTTCCAACCTTTCTTTTTGTGCATTATCCAAATTCATGTCAAGTTTTACCATTGTGCGAAGGGTTTCTATCTCGAATTCAATGGGCATGATGGCTTGTTTTCCATAGACCATTTCATATGGTGATAATCTTGTGGTAGTTTTCCAAGTTGTATTATATGCCCATACAACTTCTTTTAATCTCTCAGACCAATCACCCCTATTAATAGTTACAGTTTTTGTAATAATCTTTTCAAGTTCTCTATTTGTAACTTCTACTTGTCCATTAGCTTGAGGGTGATATGGTGAGGTTTTTTTGTGTTTTATTTGATAGATGTTAACAAAATGATCAATGACATTGGAGGTGAATTGAGGTCCATGATCTGAAACTAATTCTCTTGGTGCTCCAAAGCATTGCATTATGTTTTCATAAAGAAAATCGGCCACTGGTTCAGCTTGAGCTCGTGGGAGAGCTTTAACTTCAGCCCACTTGGTAACGTAATCTGTACATACAAGTATGTGTTTATTACCATCACTTGGAGGGTCTATTGGTCCAACAAAGTCAATTCCCCATTTTTCAAATGGTTCAAGTACTATCTGTGGAACCAAAGGCATTTCCATAGATGGTGTAGGCTTGCTAGCTCTTTGACAAGCATCACATCTATCAATAAATTGATGAACATATTTAGTCATAGTAGGCCAAAAGTACCCAGTTTGAAGTATTTTCATAACCGTTCTTTGGGTGGCATAATGACCTCCACAAGGTTCTTCATGTGCTGCCCTAATAATGTCATATACATCATTTTCTTGCACACATCTCCTAATGATTTGATCAGGATATTTTTTAAACAAATTTCCATGAATCCACATAAAAGGAATACTTTGATATATTAATTTCCTACGCTCATGCGGTGTATAATTTTGAGGTATTTTTCCTGTTACTAAATAATTTACAATATCAGCATACCAAGGGGTAAAAATAGAAAGAGCAAACAAATGTTCATCTGGAAAATTGTCAGGAATTAACTCGTTATCATCAAAGATCTGCATGCGAGATAAGTGATCTGCAATAACATTATCTTTTCCTGCCTTATCTATAATTGTGACATTGAACTCTTGGAGTAAAAGAAGCCATCTAATCACTCTACCACCCACTGTTGCTTTGTTTGTTAAGTATCTAATGGCAGAGTGATCAGTGTGAACAAATACTTCATACCCTGTTATGTAATGTTTAAATTTATTGAGAGCATGAATTACAACTAAAAATTCTTTTTCTGTAATAGTGTAGTTAAGCTCAGCTCCATGCAAGTTTTTACTTACATAATAGATAGCATAAGGTATTTTGTTTTCTATTTGTTGCAATACTTACTCCTATTGCATAACCTGAAGCATCACAATGAATGTGGAATGGTAATTCCCAATTTGGTCCTCTCAAGATTGGAGCAGTAGTCAAATTTTCTTTTATTTCTTCAAAGGCTTCTTGACATGCGTTTGTCCAATTGAATTCATTATCTTTAGTTAAGAGCTTAAACATGGGAGTAGCAACTTTACTAAAGTCTTTAATGAACCTACGGTAGTATCCTGCGTGTCCTAAGAAACTTCTCACCTCTGTTTGTGTTTTTGGAGGTTGAAGGGTTTGAATAATTTGTATCTTTGCAGGGTCTACTTTAACACCTTCTTCTGATATATAATGTCCTAGAACAATACCTCCTTTCATCATCATAAAGCACTTTTCATGACTTAGAGAGAGGTTTTGCTCTTGGCATCTTACCAAAACTTTTTGCAAGCTTGATAATGTTTCTTCAAAGGTAGTACCGTATACTGTGAAGTCATCCATATAAATTTCCACACATTCATTAGTTAAGTCAGCAAATATAGCCAATACAACTCTTTGAAAAGTTGCAGGTGCATTGCATAGTCCAAAAGGTAGAACGTTATAAGCATAGGTTCCTGTAGGACATGTAAAAGTTGTTTTTTCCTGATCTTCCTCAGCTATGGAGATTTGATTATATCCACTAAAACCATCTAAAAAGCAGAAATATTTCTTTCCAACCAATGTATCTAAGACTTGATCAATGAATGGCAAGGGAAAATAATATTTCTTGGTTACTTTGTTTAATTCTCTATAATCAACACAAATTCTCCATTTACCATTTTTTTTAGGGACTATCACCAAAGGTGACACCCATTGGCTATCGAAAATTGGGTATATAAATCCTGCCTTTAAGAGTTTAATGATTTCCTCTTGAACTACTTCTTTCATAGCTGGATTCAATCGTCTTTGGGGTTGTCTTACTGGATTACAACCTTCTTGAATAAATATGCGATGGGTACAAACATTTGGGTGGATACCCATCATATCCTCATAGTTCCATGCGAATGTTGATTGATGCTTTCTAAGCACATCTACTAATTGTGATTCTTGCATGCTTGTGAATTCATTACTAATGTTAAGAGTTTTTCCTGGTATAATATCTATTTGTTTACACTTTTCTATATTTGCATCTATCCCATTTACCTCATATCCAAGAATGGTTAAATCATAGCCATATGGTTCTATTTGAGATTGACTTGTGCTTGCCTCATCAATGGAAAATTGAGATGAACAACTACTATCTTGACCTTGATTCTCTTGTTGATTTCCTAACAATAATGGTAGGGGCCCCTCGACTTCTTGTTGAACTTGTTCGTGTAGAACATTAATTGATAAGGTTTGAATATCATCATATTCTTGAGGGAAATCATACCATAATTGCATTGGAAATTCTTCTTCTATTGTTGATCTAGGGAATAAACTAAGGTCTTTAGTATTCTTGCCATTAGAAATAGTCATATTTCTTGATCTACAACTAATGTAAGCATCAGCTGTTGCAAGCCATGGGCGTCCTAGGATTAAGGGATGTCCCCCTAACTTCTTTTTGGGTTGTAAAACTATAAAGTCTACAGGGTATTCCCATGAACTTACAGAGACCATAATGTCTTCTAATTTTCCTTCTGGCTTAATAGTAGACCTATCGGCGAGTTGAAGCACAATAGAAGTTGATTGTAGTTTATGCATCCCTAAGGATTCTGTTGTTTCTTTGGTCATGACATTAATAGCGGCTCCTAAATCAATCAAAACATTTTGTAAGGTTATGTCTCCAATATGTACTGTGAGTATAGGTATTCCAGGATCTGTGTATTTTGGTAATAACCTATCTCTTATCATTATCTCAGATAATTGTCCAATGACTTGAATAGTTTGGAATTCATTCTTCTTCTTCTTCCCTGAATTTGAACATATATTTTTAATAAGCTTGGAATAGATGGGTATATCCTTGATAGCTTGTAATAAAGGAATTTTAATAATAACGCCTTCTATTTCTTGAAGGAAGTTAAAGGTTGGCTTAGATGGTTCTTTTGGTATTGCCAGTCTTTGAGGGAATGGTACTTCTACTTCCTTCCTTATTTGGATTTCTTGTTGCTTTGTTGGAATATTTTCTGGTGGATTTTCTGTTTCCTTTTTGTTGTTATCCTCTTTTTCAAACAAATTTTTGATAGGATCTTCAAGTTCTGTGAGAGTGACATTATTTTCTAACACCTTTCCTGATCTTAATTGAATCTGTTGACATGGTGCTACGGATATAGAACATGTCTCACTAGTGTCATAAACTTGTTGGACATTCTTATTGTTGTTAGGGTTAGGAACTGGTTGAGCTGGAAGAGGTGGTTGCTTAGGAGGATTATTATTATTGTTCGGAGGTGGTAGAAGTCTATTTTGAGGTGGGTTTTGAGTGTTTTGTCCCCTAAATTGATTTTGAAGGTTTTGTTGTGGTGTTGTATTTGGGGACCAATTGGTTCCACCTTGATTATATTGGCCACTATTATTCCAACTAGGCATGTTCTGACTTTGTGTCCCTTGATTCCATGGGGGTTGTCCTCCATAAGAATTAGCCATAAATTGAGCCCATGGGGGTATGTTCCAGTCTTGATTGTAAGAGTTCCAATTTGTCCAATTCGGTGCATTAGACCATTGATTAGGCCTTTGCTGGTTAGAATAACTAGGGTTTGACCAATTTGGTGGGCCATTAAATGGACCATTTCATCTTTGAGTGACAAAATAAACATCTTCTGCTTGTTCCACTTCAGGTTCTTTTATGGCAGCTTTAACAATGGAGATATACTTGCAGTTTTTAGTTTTATGATTCTTATCACAAATTTGACAACAAGCGGAGATATTGGATATATTTGTTATGTTTAGAGGACATTCTCTCAAATTGTGCTTTTTCCTACACCTATGGCAGTAAATTTCTTCAGTGTCCTTTGATTTTTTATCCATTAAGTCCAAGGATGAGGTCAAAGTACTCAACAAATCAGTTTTTAAGCCTTCCAACATATTTCCAATTTCTACTCTTGTCACTCCTCCTCCTGTAGATGTATATTTATTGCTTCTTAGAGGTTTGTTTCATGAATAATTTCTGCAAAGATTGATAATCTCCTCAAATGACATAAGATGAATGTCTCCTTTTGCCATAAGATTTAAAATGTCAAGAACATCTTCTTTCAACCCTTTCAGGAAAAGTTCTTTTAGAATTTCTTCATCAAGGTCTATATTTACTCTAGACCCTACAAATTGAAATCTTTCTAGATAATCCTCCAAAGATTCTTCTTCTCTTTGATTCATATGAAAAATCTCAGCTTTCTTATCCCTAACTCTACAATAATCTTGATATCTTTCAAGGAATAGCTCTTTTAATCCATTTTCTCCATCCCAACGATTACAAACTCCTTCTCCTAGACCCATAAACCATCTTAAAGCTACATCTTTAAGAGTAGATGGAAACAACCTTAGCTTTTTCTCATTGGTGGTGTAAAAGTAGGCTTGACATACTACTTCAAATTTGAAAAGAAAAGCATCAGGATCTTCATGGGGTTTTCCATGAAAGGTAGGCAATATAGAAACAAAGATTGATTTAGGTTCTCTTGTTGTCCCTTCTGTATGTAATATTGGGAAAGGGAACGTTTTTCTTTGTCTGTTCTCTCCTTGATCTCTCTCTTGCCTTTGTCTCCCATCTCCATGGTTTTCTCCTTCTAAACCACTTTGTTCATCAGCCATACCTGAATATAAAATTTCAAGAATTGAATCAGGTATAGGTTCAAAAAATATAGAAGAAGGATCTATGTAGTTGTCAAATTCTGGATCGGGCAATAAATATGAATTGGGATCTTGATCTAGGATTTCAGCTTGATTGGTTGATGTTGTAGCCTTGGTGTCTACTAATTTATAAATTCCAGGCTCTCTAAAGTCTTTTCGGGAATTTCCTTCTATTTTGTTAATTTTTATGAATCTTCCTTTAGAGTCTCTAGGTCTGCTCATGAATGTTCTAAACTTCTTGTTTTTGCAATATGTCTAATATTCTTTGAATAATTTATGAATATCATTGACTGGATCAAGTTGTTCTGGTGTCATAAAATGTTCCTCTTCAAAGTTGAAGTAGTCTACCAATAATTGAATCAACTGAACAAGGAAAGCTTTGGTTGCAATAGGATCAGGAATTCCAAATTGTAGCTCGTAACGCAACTCTTGGCACAATTCTCTAAAATGTACAACTCTAGGAATCTTGCAGTATCTCTTATTGTATTGTAGGGCTAATTATTTCCTTTCTATGTCTACAAGGAAGTTGTGAATGGTGAGGGAATCCTCAAGGTATTGATTCCAAGGATAAATTACTGGATTTACTATTGTTCTCCTATCCCAAAGCCAATTCTCACAGCTTCTTCCAAGATCTTGATAAGGTGAAGAATGGTTTACCCTTAGAGTTTTTGCTATATTTATCCTCTTGATTTTCTTTAATTCATCTGATCTATTATTGATAGTGTCAATGCGTTCACACAGTTCTTCCCACTCTGGTTTGGTTGTTTTGTTCCCTTGTTCAAAAAGAAGATTAACCTCCTGTTGTATTAATAATTTTCTAAGGTCTATAAATTCAGTTTGACTACTTTCCACCATTTGTTTTATTTTCTCTCTTTGATTTTTATTTTCTATTTGGGTTTTGATTTTCTTTTTTTTTTTTGTTTCAATCCTACTGTCTGCCAAGTTTAAATATAAATTTCAGAACTTATAAATACTCTTAACACAATAGAAAAGAAATAAATTTAAAATTACTAAACAGTCCTAATGTTACTAAAATTAGATGCGTTTATACAACTAATTTCAGCATATTTAGGAAAAAGTAAAAATGCTTGGAAAGTAAATTTTTACTGAAAGTAAAATTGCTGAAGTAAAAGGTAAATTACTATTGTTCTTTGACTATTAGGAGGGATTTCATTACAGTTGTGTCACTCAACGTAACTACTTCCTACTAAAAAAATAGGGTCCTAAAATAATTTTAGGTTGTTTTCAGCGTTCACCTACTTCCTATTCTTTTTCATAGGTCCTAAATCAAATTAACAATAGTAATTACCCAAAACAAGGAAATTGCAGAAAATAAAATTTACTGAAAATGAAATTTGCAGAAATTGAAATTTGCAAGAAATAAATTTTTAATCTAAGAAAGTAGTAAAAATGAATCCTTTAAGAAAAATGAACCTGGCAACGTCGAACGGAGGGGCTTGTTGGAACCATCTTCGGGCCACTCTGACTCGTATGCACACCAAGGTCTCGTACGTACCCCTTTTCACATACAAGTAAGTCCTCTCTCTTTGCACTGCCAAACAACTTTTCTGACTAACCACTACGATGCTACTCTCCCCGACAACGATGCCAAAATGATCGGTTGTAGAGCTTACATTTAATTTTATCAATCCGAGGGAAATCAAGGTTAGATTTAAAGAGTAGGAATCCTGTATAGATTATACCATGGGGATTAATACTAAGCTTAGCTCAAGTTTCTTTTTCAGGTTTCACGTGTATAGGAAAGTAATAAACATAATTAAATTTGGTGCAGAAATAAATGGTGCAGGGTATGATAAAATGATGCAATGATAATTTACTTTTATTGATGAATTGATTTACTGATGCGTTAATTGTTTGTAAACTAATTTGTTTATAACATGATTTAATTTATTTGTGAGGATCCTCGTGCAATCTATCTTATTTTATGTAATTTGAAATGCAGTTTAATTTAAGGCTAACTAATCCTAACCTATTGCAGGGGCGAGAGCTCAGGGACTGTCTATAGGAGTGGGCCCTGCCTCCTAGAGGGTAGTGTAAGTCTTTCTCCCCTAGTTTACTTTATCTCAGTAACTAGATTTTATAACTAATACTAACATTATGTCTATTCTGTGAATGCAGGTAATAGATAAACACAATTTACATAACAGAAATCAAACAACACATGAAATTGATACAAATTACCATTTGTGAAGAACAAAATGCTACTTTTATTACTGGAGATTCAGTTGTACATGTTGGCGCGTTTCTTCAGAATTGTAAACTTAGAACAATAATTTCTTGTATTTTTCCAAAAGATAGCAGATAGAGAGACTTTTCAAGGTCTCTCCTATGTAATTTATACTGTAACTAATACAATTCCAAACAGTATTTCTCCACATATTTTGCCATGCAGATTTTATGGACTTTTTGATGCGATAACTATGCATCAACCAAAATAATCTAAACCTAACATAATACATATTCCTACTTGGACTTGATAAATATTCTGACTGGTCCAAGTGGCATCCTACAAACAAACCTAACAAGACAATATTATTTTGAATGATTCACAAGATATACATTAGGACCTCATGTCCTATATTCCAGGAAAGGTCTAACAGTCTTGCATCTATATCTAAAACTTCTCATAATAATCTGATTACAAACTTTATTAAGCAAATAACCACTTTTATCAACTGAAATATTCTCGCAGATAGTATGAAATATTTTGCTAAGTGAAAATATTTGTTGTCATCCAAACTTGACATGTCATCACTGATGTGGCATGTAAGTCAACAACCTTTATTATCCTTCGGTAACTACTGGTAAAATATTCTTCAATAATTACCTTTAGTAATATACATCAGTAATAGAGATCAGTAACAAAAAAAAGGTCAACTACTATTGTCACCGAGTTCTACCTTTATCCTTGGTCCTTCTTCTCGTCCGAGGTGCACTCCAAAGTTCTGCAATCCCTTTATCGATCATCAACACTTTTTCCTGCATTTTTCTCAAGACTCGGACAAATTTGGTATAAATCAAACACATTTGTTAGATTACTGTAATTAATCAAATTTCCTAATAAATCACACTTTATTCAATAACAATTCATATAAAACATATCATAATCATCATATAATTGTAACAATGAAACAATTCTGGTACAGAAATATGTGTCAGATAGCCACTCATCACCATCAACCATATTTTCCAAACCATATCAAAATAACCCATCCAAAGCACCTATCCTAGATGCTCTTCCCATAGTGGAACATGCCTCAACTTATTACACTACCAACCGTAATAATGCCATATCATCCACTTCATACCACATTCCCATCATACCCAATCATACTACTAATTAAACATCATCATCATCAATCCAAACCACATCATATCACATTTCAAACCAACAACCCACGCATTCCACCTCCACAAAAGGGGTCCAAGTCCCCACATCATAAAATCCACTGATGAGCATCAGATATGCTCATATTTTTGTATAAGTACTAATGGTTTTTGCATGGCAATATATCATGAGTTGTATATTTTTATGAATCATTATGTATTTATTTAATGAAATCATGTGTATTATCTAATCTATGTGTGAAGTGTGTTTTGTGTAGTTATTCACCTGATTTTGTCATATTTTGCTCAGTCGAGGTCCTACATGGACCTGGCACGCTTCGCTCATCAGACTAAGGCATACCAAGTAGGCGCCTTACTCATGAAGGTGCCTTACTGAGGTAGGTGCCTTACTCAAGTAGGCACCTTACTCAAGTAGGCACCTTATTGAGGTAGGCGCCTTACTCAAGTAGGCACCTTACTGAGGTAGGGTTACTAAGTAGGACCTTAATGATAGTAGGCACCTTACTCAAGTAGGTGCCAAGTGCACCTTACTCAAGCAGGCACCAGGATTATGCGTGTTGATCGGATGGCTATAGAAGGACCCCGTTGACCATCGTTCCACGTCATCTATGGGAAACCATTGAATGAACGAGCTATCCCAGCCGGAGTGGATGAACACGTAACCACTCAATGAAGCTGAACCTTAACAAAGCAGAAATCATCCGATTGCTAGGAAATGATGAAAAGTTGTTTAATCGTGCACCTATTATAGTAACTAAACTATCCTAGTTTAGACTGTAACTAGGATGCCTGTTGTAATAGAACTACAATAGGAAGTCTTGTGTGTGTTATATAAACACATGGACTTCTCTGTAGCAAGGGAGGAAAATATTTTAGAGAACATTATCGCATGTAATATTTCATTGCACTGTCAATAAAATCTTGAGAGTTCTTTCATTTGCGTATTGTCTTCATGATTCATTGGGTGGGATCTGCTGGAGCTCGGGCCCACTCCAAGCCAGTATTCCTCCCCTTCTTCTTAGTTATTTTTATAGATTTAATTATGCATGATAGTATGTTTATTTCTTAGATTAAATTTATTTGCTTTAGCGTGGTGTGCTTTTCAATTACGTAAGTGTGTTTACCGCTTTCAGTGTGGAGTGTTTATTTTTACGTATTTTATTTATGCATAAGTTTTATTGGTGTGGATGAATCAATTGCTACTTTATAAACACCCCCAATGATAGTTGAATGGATTCATCTCAAAAGAGGTAGTGTGAGCAGTCTCAACCATGGCACTTCAAAAGTCTATGAGCTCCCTGGTTTGACAATTTAAATGCGAGTGTTGTGACATATATAGGATAAATTTAACCAGTGTTTGGCACCCAACATTTCTGGGAAGCACCACTAGTAGACTGACTATAGTACCCCTTAAAAACCTTCTATTTGACCTTGTATGAGTCCACCAAGAAAAAGAGGACCCAACGGTCATTTTATAAGATAGAGCCCATCAAAAAAATTTGAGTCAATCGAAGACTTAGAGTTTGAATTAGATTCTCCCGACTCATCACCAGTAGTCCACTAGAGTGAGCACCCTCACTTTGTGCAAAGCTCCTCCTCGTCTCATCGACCTGGGAAAGAATAGATCATCCTGAATCCTTTGTTTAAGAGGACACCCTCGGAGGAAGCCCTATTGTGGAAAGTCGTAGAGGATCAGACCATAACACCAACTGACTTAGAGGCTCTAGTACAAAAATTTTTGAATGATCGAAAGGCCATAGAAGCTGCATTAGAGACCACACTTCCTAAAAAAATGGTCAAAGAAGTTTCATCTGGTTTTAGCTTCCCGATAGAGGAAGGAGTAGGGGAAACCAAAATGAAGAATATATCCCCTACCCATCTCCCTACCTTCAGGGGATACCCAATCGAAGACCTTGACCTATTTTTATTTAAATTTGATGTGTTGTGTAGGTCTATCGACTATAAATTAGATGCTCAGAAGCTAAAACTCTTTCCATCAATATTGGATGACTCAGCTCTACGTTGGTTTATCGGGTTGGGGAACAAGCAGATCACCACATGGGAAGAAATGAGGAAGCTCTTCCTAGAATAGTACCAAGACTTTGGTAGAGCATGAGACTCTAGAGAAGAGGTCCTAAGTATGATACAAAATGAGGATGAATCTCTGGAGGAGTACTAGGAGAGGTTCAATTTCAACCTGCAATGATCCCCTCATGCGAAGCTAGGTGATAAGTCCCTCAAAAGCATTTTTCTGAGAGGACTTAACAATGAGTCACTGGAAGCACTCAACATGATTTTGGGAGGAGACGTTTACCAACACGCGATGGAAGATATCCAACAATTATGTCGAAACTACTCATGGAGGAGAGGTAAGCCCACCTCCAGAATAGTGAAGGTGACTACATCGATCACAAAAGTAGAGATAGGCAACATGTTGGAAGATTTAAAGAGTGAAATGCTCTCATCTCTAGCACTACAATTGGATACGCTCTTTTTGGAGAAGAAGAAAAAGAGAATGAAGCAACATTGACCTATTTTTACCCAAAATGTAGAGGAAAGCATGCTAGGAATGCATGCCCAAAGAACAAGGTTAGAGTATGCATGGTTTTACAAATTAAATCATAAAACTCGACTATGCCCATAGCTACCCAATACCAAGGAGGATGTTGATGTAAGTGAAGCCTATTTTATAGGCAATCAAAGAAATTGGTAGCAACCCCCTATGGGAAGTATGCCAATAGGGATGCCACCCTATGGAGGAGGACCATATATGCCATAAGGGTAGCTACAACCACCTAATATGGGATGGTGGGGACCACCACCTTGGATGAATGTACCTCCAGGAGCTGACATTCCCCAATCAGCAACCATGGATGCCATATCAGCATTCTAGGCAATAGTGGAGGAACCACATTCCATGGAACTCCACTCCATAAAACATGGCACAGGCTCCACCATAGCAAGGCCTATCGGCTCTACCTATGGTGAGACCTACATAGTTACCAACATAGCCGATGGTGAACCCAAACAACAAGCTTGCATACCATGTAGAAGGAGAGATGTATCCGATGTACAATATTAGTTGTAATCCCATTCAACTTAGGTCAGGTAGGCAGTTAGGAGTAGGAACACCTCCCTTGGTAGAAGAGGAGGAAAGCATAGGAGACTCCCCTCTTATAGAAGAGGTGGAAGAAGAAAAATTTGTTGAGAAAATAGAGGCTCCATTTCCTAAATGGTTGTAGGAATAGAGGAAGCCGACACAACCCGAGTTTGATATCCTTTCTAGCTTGAGGAATCTCACAGTTACTATCCCACTCTTCCAAGCTATCCGAGATGTCTCGATATATACCAAAGTGATAAAGGAGTTGTGCCTAAGGAAACCAGGATGTAAAGTGGCATAGACCATCAATGTCATAGGAAAATTGGTTGACTTGATGATGGGGAATGCATATCATCCCAAATATGTAGACCCAGGAAGCCCGATGTTGACTGTAAAAATAGGAGGGCATTCACTGGCTAACACCTTAGTTGATCTGGGTGTAGCCATCAATGTAATGCCATAGGAGACCATGCAGAAGCTGAAGCTCATGAACCTAAAGCCCACCAAGATGGTGTTACAACTGGTCGATCGGTCAACCGTAGCACCAGAGGGAATGCTCGAGGACATCATCGTGATAGTCGATGCATGGGAATACCTAATGGATTTCTTGGTACTATAGTCTAAAATAGGATTGGGTGGTTATCCACTCATCTTGGGGAGGCCATGGTTAGCTACGGTTGATGCCTACATCAGTTGTCATGATGGATTGATGACCATCTCAAATGGTCAGAATGTCAAGAGATTGACTATCTCACCTCCTGTGCAGTCCATGGATACGTTGGGAGAACCCATGTGGGACAACCAGGAGGATAGTTCATTTTCCATGCTCTAGCCGGTGATGGCATTAGTAGAGTTGGAGGAGGAAGTCGATGAAGATGATATCATTATGAGATTCCTTCAAGGAGAATCCTCCCTCATAGTTCTTGAGTCACCGTTGGTCGGTGCTCAGGACCACCACACCAGGAAAATTGACATTGAGCCTAGTAGAACATTGAACATCAATAGTGGGTTGACCCCCACACAGCTAACAGAATTAAAAGAACTCCTAACCAGGCACCAACAAGCATTTTCCTAGGATTATTTGGATATGAAGGGAATCAACCCAAAAATCTGCACCCATCGAATCTACCTCGAAGAGCAGGTGACCCCAGTCAGATAACCATAGAGAAGGATGAACCCAACCATGAAGGAAATTGTTAAAGCTGAGCTACAGAAGCTCTTGTCAGTAGGATTCATCTACCCAATCTCCGATAGTGAATGGGTGTCACCACTTGTGGTGGTCCCCAAGAAAAATGGGAAATGGTGGATCTGTGTTGATTATAGATCATTGAATAAAGTGACCAAGAAAGATCACTTCCCACTTCCCTTCATTGATCAGGTATTGGATACACTATCTGGAAGAAAATACTTCTCCTTTCTGGATGGATTCAATGGATACAACCAAATCCAGATCGGGGAGGAGGACCAAGATAAGACAATGTTTACCTACCCATGGGGAACGTTCACCTATAGAGTGCTACCCTTCGGGTTATGCAATGCACCAACCACCTTCCAAAGGGTGGTGTTAAGCATATTCTTAGATATGATGGGGGAGGCAGTTGAGGTATATATGGATGACTTCACCATTTATGAGGAAACCTTTGAAGAAGCGATGATGAACTTGGAACGAGTGCTCCAGAGGTGTGAAGAGAACAACTTATCCCTCAACAATGAAAAGTGCTTTATGATGATGCATGAGGGCATAGTGTTGGGACATCACCTCTCGATAGAGGGAATTAAAGTTGATCAAAAGAAAATAGAAGTCATCAAAGACTTACCCAGCCCAAAAACGCAGAGGGAAGTAAGAAGTTTTCTCGGCTCTACTGGGTACTACAAGTGATTTATCATCAACTTTAGTAAAATCACCAAACCGCTGCACACCCTACTAACAAAGGATGTAGAGTTTATCTGGATGGAGGACTACGAGCAAGCATTTCAGATGCTGAAGGAGAAGCTGATTTCTACCCTAGTTTTATGGGGCCCAAATTGGGCTATCCCATTTCATATATATTGTGATGCATCCAATAATGCAATTGGAGCGGTCCTCGGGCAGAAGGATGGTGAGGAGTTCTACACCATTTATTATGTCAGCAAGAACTTAGCAGGGGCTAAGCTCAACTACATAGTAACAGAAAAATAATTCCTCGTAGTTGTGCATGCCATCAACAAATTCTACCACTATATCATTGGGTACAAGGTGTTCGTTCACACGGACCATGCGGCCATCAGGTACCTAATGAGTAAACCAGTGATCAGTGGTAGGATCATCAGGTGGCTTTTGTTGCTATAGGAGTTTGACATTACCATCATTGATAAGCCCAGGAAGGACAACATAGTCGCAGACTTCCTATCCAGGCTAATACCAGTAGATCACGCAGTGGTAGAGGACCAGTTCCTAGATGAACATTTGTTCATCATCAGTGAACAGATATCATGGTATGTAGACATCACCAACTATCTGGCCACTGGTAGAACTTCCCCTACTCTTTCATCTAGAGAGAAGTAGGTGATGATTGAAAAGAGTGCTTCCTTTCAATGGATTGATGGCCTCCTATTCAAAATAGGGCCCGACCAGATCGTGAGGAGGTGCATAGCAGAGCATGAGTTTTTGGAGATACTCAAAGCCTATCACAATGAGCCATGTGGAGGGCACTTTGTAGGGAGAAGGACTACGTATAAGGTGTTATAGACTAGGTATTTTTGGCCCACTCTATTCAAATATGCAGCCACATACGCTAGCAGGTGTGATGAATGCCAGAGAATGGGTAGGCCAACCCACAGGGATGAAATACCCCTTCAACCTCATGTGCATATAGAGCCCTTCGACAAGTGGGGCATGGATTTTATGGGACCCATCAACCCACCTTCGATTGGGAAGAGATATATTCTAGTCTACATAGACTACGTTACTAAATGGGTCGAAGTCTAGGCATTGAGGGACTCCAAGGAAGGGATAGTAGCTGAATTCTTGTTCGCCCATATTTTTATGAGGTTTGGGGTGCCCAGGGAAATTACAATGGACCAAGGACCCCAATTTACCTCTAGGATAATTGAGGAGTTGATGAAGCAATATAGGGTTTGGCATAACAAGACTACCCCTACCATCCATAGGTGAATAGGTAGGTAGAAGTGACCAATAGGGAAATCGAGAATATCTTGATGAAAATCGTGCAATAGCATAGGAAGGATTGGGCTACAAGATTTTTGGAGGTAGTGTGGGTGTACAATACAATATGGAAATCAACCATAGGCTTTACACCCTTCCAATTGGTATACGGGAAGGATGCAATGATGCCCATCGAGTTCGAGGTTAAGATACTCAGAACAGTGGTAGAACTGGACCTGAGCCTAGATGAAGCATAGAGGGAATGAATTCGATAGCTGAATCAGCTAGATGAATTTTGAATGGATGCCCTACAGAGAACATAAATTATGCAGAGGTAAAGGAAGTAGTGGCATGACCACCACATTAAGATGAAATAGTTCAAAGAAGGAGATTGGGTATTGTTGTATGATTCTAGGTTCTAGGAGTAGAAGGGAAAATTGATGCAAAGGTGGATGGGACCATACGAAGTGGTGGAGATCATCAAAAATGGTGTTGTGCACATCAAGACAATTGACGATAGCAACACCATTCTAACAGTTAATGGCCACCGGTTGCACCCATACCACACGTCCGAAAGCTTGTTGGTGGAGTCCAGAATAGGCATGGGGGAGACCCCATCCAAGTAAATCTTGTCGAGTTCTCAACAACATGGTGGACACAGAGGTGTCCACCAAAAATAAGTTAGTGTAGTTTCCTATTTTTTAGCTTATGGTGTGTTTTGCAGGAACAACGCCCGCATGCAAGCTGCAGGCATCCTGAGAGCCAGGGCCTAATAGGCATGGATTGCGTTTAACTACATTTTTTTTTTTTTCTCATTTTATTTTTGCAGGAAAATGGCCTGATTGCTTGAACAATAGGCATCTTGGGTAACAAGGCCTAGACCAGCTCAACATCCATGAACCTGCATGTTAGGAAGATAGTTCTGATCCAAGCATGGACGTGGGCACCAATTCCTTGTAAAGGAAAAATTATGCACCCCCATGCTTGGATGAAGTAGACATCGATGTAGTACAAGGAGAATTTTAGGAGGCTTGATCAACCTCACATCAATGGACACGTCAGCCACTGTTGACTTTTCAATGGTGGGAGAATGCCTTACTCTGAAAGGGAGGCACCTTACTAGGTGCTTACTCTGTGCACTTACTCGAAAGGGAGGTGCCTTACTCTCGATGTACACCTTACTTGGAAGGAGAGTTTAAGGTGCCATTACTCGATATGGTGCACTTTATTTAAGGGAGGCACCTTACTCTCAAGGAGGTACCATAAAAAAGAGGCTTATGCTTATAAGGGCCTTACTCAAAGGAGGTGCCTTACTTTATTATAATAAAAGGAGGTGCCTTACTTGCTTACTAAGGAGGCACCACTAGGAAAAAAAAAGTAGGTGCCTTACTCTGGTGCCTTACTCAAGAAGGCACCAAGTAGGCACCTTACTCAAGTAGGTGCCTCGATCGAATCAAAAGCACATGCACAACTTGGTAGTACATGGAGCAACTAAAGCCAACACCATCATCTCATGTGATGGAAATACCAAAAATATTTTAAAATTATTGGATAGGATCTCTGCACATCCCAAGGCCAACCATCGAAGGAGATATGCATCCCAACCTGAACCAATAGGATCCACCGTATTTTTAGCATAGGACCTCGAGCGAACCAAAATTGTAGTAACCAAGGTGATGTAATCAACACATGGGAAATATATTATCTCCATCACCACTAAGTACCAAATTGGCATACTCCACACAACACGAAATGACCAATCAGGTATGCGCATGATTTCTTTTAAATATATACGTAATTTTTCATATGATATGCTTCTCTAAAAATAATGTCGATGCAAGAATTGAATTCACCCCTCATGCCTAATACGTCATGCCAAAAATCAATTTGGGTGGCGTACCCTACCAACCCCAATGCGAAAACAATTTCTAGAGTTAGGCACCTAAATCTATAAGAAGGTACCTTACTAAGAATAGAGCATCAAACCAGTCAAAATTAGTAGAGATTTTACCATGGGAGGATGATCAAAGAATCATGCACTCAAAAAGCATGAGCCTAGTGGCACTAAGGGGATTAGAGGAGAAGTCCACAATCGGTTCGAGGTGGTCGGGTGGATGAATTACTATCGCCTAGTCAGCCAAGACCAGGATATAGAGGTAACAAAGGAGTTTGCTACCATTGTGAGAGGAGGAGTTGCCTAGTTGCATGGACTGGAGATTCTAGTCACCCCAGAGCACATTGCTCATGTCACCGGTCTCCCCCTCACTAGAGAGTGCACATATAAAGATGGCATGACAAAATAATGCATAGAATTATTGCTCGGATAGAGGAATGTCCGATGCGACCATGGGGGGCTCCCAAAGTAGGGACTCTTGATGCACCTGAGGAAGCTCTTCGAATAGGTTGTGAGATACTTCACATGCACTAGGAAGTACTCACACCTGAATGTGAACCATATGCAGTTCTTGAACCACCTAGTGCATGGGTGAGAAATTAACATCTCATTCTATCTAGAAAATGCCCTATAGGATGAGGCATCATGGTACTAGAGAGGGGTGGTCTCTGCCCTAGCCCATCATGGGCTAATTATAGCCTTGATACACCATGTTGAGGAACATAGGGGAAGCTCATCGATGGTAGGGGTTGAACACTCTGGTGCATAAGAGTAGGTGGTGGTCGAAGCAGAGCAAGAGGCTAAATTATGAGTAGTGGTCAAAGAAGTTAGGGCTGAACATTTTGATGCATAGGAGTAGATAGCGATAGAGGCCAAATTGGGGGAATTTCTAAAGGGGAACAACCCCAAACTTCACTAGATGTTATGGAAGAAGGGCATATTTCTCTACCTGATTATATGGAGGATAGGCTGAAATCCTCCAACCTTGAACCCATAGCTCGATGGATGGAGCACATACATGGTTGGAGATGCCTATGGTGACTAATTCTATCAAGTGAGGAAGAAGAGGAAGATGTGGAGGTTAGATTCATGGCCCAAACCCTATAGAATTTGGCCACCCATAGTCCACAAGACCCGTAGTCTTTAGTAGGCCTACAATAGTAGCCCGAGGTGCCGATGGGAGAGGACCACATCGGGTAGAGCGAGAACTTCATGATGTAGGTATTGTTCAAGGAATTCAAGGAGATGATTGTGAGAAAAATTTAGAGGTAGGAGGCCACCATCACCCAATTATAGCAACTAATCTAGTAGCTCAGGGTAGAGAACCAGCAGTTGTAGGTTAGGGTGATTGAGAGATGGGATGCCTCTACCCAAATAGATTGGGCAATTGAGGTGCCCATGAACTCTCCAACCTCACCAGAGAGGGTAGTCTCATCTAGGGTAGTCAGGTCGGATGCCCAAAATGAGGAAGTAGAGGTAGGAGAGGGTTCGTGCACCTCTGATAGAGCGATTATAGAGGAATAGGGGAATTCTATTTTTCAAATAGAAACCCCTGTTATCAATATTGATGATGATGAGGAGCCTTCAGGGTAGATCCAAGGGAAAACCCTAAACTTGAGGCCAAGAAGGACTCTCTAGAGCACTAGGTACCCAAAATTGAGGGACCACTACCTGAAGATATCACCATGCATCTCCCATGGGAAAGGAAGATATCCCCATGCATACTACCATAATACTAGATAGGAGGAATGGGAAGGCACCTCAAACATCATAGAAAAGGGCCAAAAGAAAGGCTAGAGTTACATTCACCGAACCGAACCCCCACTCGGATGAAGAATGGGAAGAAGGCATGCAGGCCTTCACTGAGTGAAAAGAAAATTTTGAAAAGCTTCGTGAAGAGTTTGAGGTAGCAAAGGTAGCTAGAAAAGCTACCAAGAAGGTTGAAAGAGGGCCTAGCATCTATGTGGACCCTGCTATGGATGACCAATTTTGGGAGATATATGGTTCATCATAGGGTTGACCCTCCAAAATGAGGAAATGGTTGGAAATATGGGGGTGTTTGGACTAGAGGTAGAGGTGGCAACAATTGTAGAAGAGAATGTTGGCCTCACCCCTAAAGAAATTTGGTTGTACAAGGCTAGCGTGGTCATTCGAAAGAGGGATGACTTTGATATTCCACTTGGAGAGTTATGCCCTCAACTCGTTGACTTGTGGTAGGAAGCAGAGGTGGCCTTCTAGAGAGGAGAGATGATTGTAGCTATAGCACCCAACATAGGTGTTGGGCCAAGCATGATAGGGAGGCATAGCCAGTGCAATAGGAAGTTGATGTAGAATGAAGGCCAACCTAGCACAGCCAAAAGCTAGTGTAGCTGGAGGTTAACACAACCTAAAGATGCCCCACAACAAACTAGGGCCCCTTAGTAGAAATGAAAGCCTCAAGATGAAGGGAAAGCCAAGGCCACTAGTAAGAAAAGGAAATAGGGAGAAGTGGCCTATGCAAAGGAGGTGATTATCGATTTTAGGTGCCATGAGGGCGTGGCACATATTAGGCATGGGGGGATGATGAGCATCAGATATGCTCATATTTTGTATAAGTACTAATGGTTTTTGCATGACAATATATCATGAGTTGTATATTTTTATGAATCATTATGTATTTATTTAATGAAATCATGTGTATTATCTAATATGTGTGTGAAGTGTGTTTTGTGTAGTTATTCACTTGATTTTGTCATCTTTTGCTCAGTCGAGGTCCTACATGGACCTGGCACGCTTTCGCTCATCAGACTAAGGCATACCAAGTAGGCACCTTACTAAGTAGGTGCCTTACTCAAGTAGGCACCTTACTCAAGTAGGCACCTTACTGAGGTAGGTGCCTTACTAAGGTAGGCACCTTACTGAAGTAGGCACCTTACTCAAGTAGGCATCCAACAAGCACCTTACTCAAGCAGGCACTAGGATTATACGTATTGATCGGATGACTGTAGAAGGACCTCATTGACCACCGTTCCATGTCATCTATGGGAAACCACTGAATGAATGAGTTGTCCCAGCTAGAGTGGATGAACACGTAACCACTCAATGAAGTAGAACCTTAACAAAGCAAAAATCATCCGATTGCTAGGAAATGATGAAAAGTTGTTTATCATGTGCCTATTACAGTAACTAAACTATCCCAGTTTAGACTGTAACCAGGATGCCTGTTGTAATAGAACTACAATAGGAAGTCCTGTGTGTGTTATATAAACACACGGACTTCTCTGTAGCAAGGGGAGGCAAATATTTTAGAGAACATTATCGCATGTAATATTTCATTGCACTATCAATAAAAGCTTGAGCGTTCTTTCATTTGCGTATTGTCTTCGTGATTCGTTGGGTGGGATCTGCTGGAGCTCGGGCCCACTCCAAGCCAGTATTCCTCCCCTGCTTCTTAGTTATTTTCGTAGATTTAATTATGCATGATAGCATGTTTATTTCTTAGATTGAATTTATTTGCTTTAGCGTGGTGTGCTTTTCAATTACGTAAGTGTGTTTACCGCTTTCAGTGTGGAGTGTTTATTTTTACGTATTTTATTTATGCATAAGTTTTATTGGTGTGGATGAATCAATTGCTGCTTTATAAACACCCCCAATGATAGTTGAACGGATTCATCTCAAAAGAGGTAGTGTGAGCAGTCTCAACCGTGGCACTTCAAAAGTCTACGAGCTCCCTGGTTTGACAATTTAAATGCGAGTGTTGTGACATATCTCGGACATGTCACCTCAAATAGGTTCAAAGAATATTTAGGTCCCATTACACCATTCAATTAAACATTATGAGTACTATCTCAGAAGATTCCCCATCCATCAACCCATCTTCTAGTTGCTTCTTATGAGGGAACGAGCCAAGCCAACTATTGAACCACCACCACCACCTTGGCCACCTTAGGTCATCTAATGTAAATATGTACAAAAAAATTAAAATCATCATCACTCATATTGCATCCATTCACACATTTTAATTTCATTACATTCATGTCATTTGCATCCATTCATGTTTCTTATCATGTTAATTATTATTCAGGTTAGTTTGGATAATTATTAGTCTAATGAGTCTTACTGCCTTAATCGAGGACACTTTCAATCTAGCATTAGTTCTATATTTCCATCCACTGAGAATTATTTCCATTTTTCCATCCATAAAATAAAAACAAAAGAGAAAATTTGAAATAAAAACTCCTTAACACCTTATTTGTCTTCAATCACTCAACCATTCCTAGTGTTTCAAGCAACCTCAATCGAACATCAAGTTTCAACTTGGACCAAAAAACACTTCCACTAAGAAAATCTTGAGTTTTTGGAATTGACTTTATCAAATTTTAACCAAAATATATTTCACATGTATTAATGACATCTTGCATCAAAGAGGGATGACACCATCATTAGGTTGAACTTTGAAAGTGAAAATTTTTCTTGCTCATCCCATCATGCACATAGTCCAAAATAACAATGAAAACAATGGTTTTCACCACTTACAACACTTCAAAATAAAAGAGTGATTAGTAAGGATAGGATAAAATTCTCATCACACCTCATTTAGGAATCTGATTCTCCAAAGCTTTAAATTTTTTACAAACCACAAAATAGGTCCCCAAGTATTGAGGATAGGATTACACTTCCATCTATATGGTTATGTAGTTTGATTCCCTAGAGCTTAGAGATTATATCATTGGACTATGGAGCTAATATCCATCAGGGCTATAGACACTTGACTAGAAATGGAGTAAGCTCATGCATGGTGACACATATATTTTGAAGAGACCTTTGATCGTACATAAGGACAAGTTAGATTTTTTATTCTCTTATTGACTAGATTAATCTCACTTTACTCAAGACAGGTGAATGAACTCACCATTCACAAAAACATTGGTTCTCAATTGACTTGAGTTATTACCATAATAATGATTTGTAAATAAAATTTCATTGCACACACATTTGGTCCTTGATAAATTTAGATTTGGGAGATTGGTTTCTTGAGGTCACTAGGATGTTTGAGTCTTTTGAAAACAATCCTAGATTTCCATCCCATATTACCATTGCATCTTAGGTCAAATTTGTATGTTTACCATTATATATTAATGCCCTTGATTAGGCTATAAATATAAAGTTGGTCAAAGAAAGAGTCTAAAACTTCTATGAATGATCATTACAACATAATACCATACATACATCATCAGTTCATCCACATACATCATTTCATTATGCATTCATATCATCATCCACATATACATCATCAAATCCAAAAATAAAAAACTAAAAAATATTGCAAAAATAAATGAGAAGTCTAGAACCACTTACCTTAGACACTCACCCACCAACTCCAATAGTAGCACCAACTCCCTCCATCGCCATCACCAAAAAATATCTCTTATTCACTCTCAAACACACACTCCAAACTCTCAAATGCAAGAATGAATGAAAAATAACTCTCAAACATTGTAAAAACCCCTCAAATCAACACCATGAATTCAAATCATCATCTCACATCATCATCATCTCAAGTGAACCTTATATCTAGTGATTTACTCTAGTCACCTAGAAGTTGCAGTGGTTGGTCATCCATGTAATCCAGTAGGATGAGCATCTCACCATAAATATACATGTTTAAATATCATCAAATCAACACACTATTTCATTTAAAAACATCATCTTCCCTCATCATCATCAAAAAAAAATCAATTGGGTCCCTCATTTCTCGAATGAGATTGTGTCCAAGCTTATTTACCCAAGGTTACCATTGACACCCTCTCTATGGGGTTACAAACAACCAAAAAATCTTACTTCATCATTTTGCATTAAGGAATTTGATACAATCACTAGGACAGTGAGCTCCTAGGGTGATTGGTTCCTTTACTTCATCATTTTTGCATTTCAATGATACCAAAAGGTAAATTTTTGACAACATAGAACCACCCCAAACTTGGGGTAACCAACTTGATCTTGATTTTCAACATCTACATCCATCACATCCACCCCTTTACATCATTCATCTTCGATCAATTGGCTCATGGTTTTCATTCTTCACCCATTTTCCAATTGAGGGGGTAAGCTAAAATAAAATTCTTAAAAATAATTCTCTTTGCACATTGAGGAAAATATTACATTTCTCCATCCTAAGTGTCTCTTGTTGTAGACACCCAAAATTCGCACATGTCTACCTCTACGTACTTGTAGATCCATCTGGATACTTGTAGGCTTACATAGACCATCCTAGATACCTCTAGGCTATTGTAGACCAACATAGACTATCATAGACTTGCGTAGACTACTCTAGACCAACGTAGACCACTCTAGACTAGCGTAGACCACTCTAGATTAGTGTAGGCCATCGTAGACTTATGTAGGCCATTTCATTGGTCTATAGGTACAAAACCCTACTAAACTACACAATCCATGTCATAACCACCTTTCATCCACCAAAATACCACTTATCAATCACCTAAGGCAACCTAAGCCCTTCCTAGACCTAATTAGGACCCCACGGGACTATTAGTTCTCAAAAAGTCTTAATTAAAGTTAATTCCAATTCTAATTTTAAAGTCACTTCACTTAAGTGCACTTTTTGGATTAAAAAGGTTAATTAGGTTCCTAAACCCTAATTAGTCCTAATTATTCCCTCCCACATGTGTGTGCACCAAGTTAGTTAGGATATTTCTTAGGAAACCCTAACCTAACCCTAATCTAACCTTAGAGTTGACTAATCCTAGTTAACCCTAATCTCTCCTCACACATGTGTGAGGATGAGATATTTCTTTAGGGAATGTAGGAATGACACCTCATAAACCCTAACCTAACCATCTTAGGACTTTACCTTAGGGTTTAGTACTCCTAACCACACCCCCTACACCTTAGGTTTTTCTATAAATAGTGGACCTAATTCCTCATTATATCTCTCTCTCCCTTTTAGTTAGCCTATAGAAAATCTACAAAAATATGACCAAAAGTGCAATCTCAGACATCTAAACCATACAAACAACATAGCAGCATTTGAGGAGCCCATCCGGACAAGGATCTCTAGCAGAAAGTACTCACAACTCAATTTGCCCCTCGGCCTACGAATCCAACTTCCAATTTACCCCCCAACCTATGAGTTGACCCTACAAATAGTTTTTCACTCCAAATCACTCAGGTATACTCCATTTCATGTTTTTATGATGTTCTATGCAATTTATTTGAGTTTTCATTACATATTTTGTGTCCATTTGTCTTCTTCATCATGGGGCTTGACTAAGGCAAGCCTCCAAACATACTAACTCCATTTTGTAGGTCTAGCATAGATGCAAAGAGGAAAACAATAGCAAATACAACTACCGATGGCACACATTACGCATGAAGCCCACCTACATTGAGGAGCCCAAAATAAAGCATCATATTTATTGTACATTTATGAAATAAAGAAGGGGAATTCTCCCTATTTGTAACACAAAAGCACTTCTATCATGAATAAAATCAACATTTCTAAATAATTTGTGTTTTAGCAAGTTATTAGATCAAATGCATTCTTTTGTATATTTCATTCTAGCACACCCGGTGGGACCCCCACAAAGGATTGTGCTAGACTAGTTTTATCATGAATCTAACACAATTTACTATTTTTGTCTTGTTGCAGGTACCATATCCAGATATTTTAGAGACCCTTGAAGCCCTGACAACCCCCTCAGGCCCTCATAATAGGGATTTTAGGCCCATAGATCTGATTCACCCTCGACCTATGAATCCAGATCCAATTCACTCCCCAGCCTACGAATTGAGTCTAACTACCCCAAAAACCCTCAAACTTGCAGAGGTCAACAATAGAAAGATAGACAAATCCATCTAGAGCAAAAGGAATTAGGTATTCCCATTTTTTCTCTCTGTTCTATCATTTTCTTGCAATGAAAAGTTCACTAGCAAATGCATCATGTCACTCGGTGAATCTCTTGTTTCAATGCATCTATCATGTCAAGAACATTTAGGTTAGTTGCCCTATATTTATATTTCTGTATAGAAATCAGATTTACATGCCTCTTTGATTAAATAATTAAAGTAGGTTTTAATTTCTATTCATTCTTTTTGTAAATTGCAATCCTTAAAGCCCCTCTTTCTTGCAATAGTTAGACCTTCCAAATTGCTGTCCAAAAACCTGTGTTAAATCAGAAAGTTTAGTTCATTTACTTTTCAAGAACACTCTCATTTATTTTCTCAAATCACATTTTAAATAGGTTTTTATTTGTCCTTTTGTGTTATTCTATCAATCTCTTTTGAAAGTACATTTCAAATTCCCTTTTCCAAAAGTGCATTTAGGATTAGGATTTACACTTTTCATTTGAACACTTCATTAAGGCAAATTTCAAATCACTTTTTGCACCAACACAATAAATTTCCATTCCTTTCATGCATCTAGGATTAAAGCTTTTTAATCTCTTTTCGCATCAATTTTTCAAAGCATCTTTCACATTCCTTTTTGTATAAATTCAATTCCCAATTTTATTTCATGCATTTAGGGTTTAGAATTTCAAATCTCTTTTTGTATTTCCTTATTAATGCAATTTCAAATCCCTTTTTGTATCAAAAATCACTTTCCCATTTCTTTCTTGTATCTAGATTATATTTTCAAATTCCTTCTTGCATTTCCTTATGATCGTGAATCATTTCCTTTTTACAAAAGCAAATTACACTTCCCTTTCTTGTCTTTAGCTTAGGCTTCTCATTTCTTTGGTAATCACATGCTTTGTTTGGTTTGCATGTTTATTTCATAAGCATATATCCTAGATTATTTCCAAAAAGGCACATAGGACTAGCTTTCTTTTAAAAATACATCTTACTTTAGCCTTTGCTTCCAAAAAGCACATCTAGGGCTAGATTTCATTTCAAAAATGCATTTAGTTAGATTTCTTTCTTTGTACATCATCGTTAGAAAACTCAAACCCACACACACACGTAGTCCAAAACAAGTGGTGAGATTGGATTTCATCCCCAATCCATCGCTCGATATTGGTGTGGCAAGAGTTGTACCCTCCACCATATCAACCCCCCTAGACACCTAGCAACCCCACAAGAGTGGTTTTATAGACTTCATCATCGAAAAACCCCCTACTTTTGAGATTGGGCTTATGGATTTCATCACCAGAAGTAACCTTCAGAGTGGGATAGGATTAGATGCCTTTGTTCACAAGGCTTAAATAATTCGTGAACACGATAACTATCGTTATTGACTAAGCCCACCCGAGGGTGAAGCAAAAGCATGGGTATGCTGGTAGTAGGTCTTAAATAGTGCCACCTCTTCTCGTGAGAGGATATAGTGAGCTCATTTCAACACTTTGAGTTCTCCCCCATAGGTTATCATTTTACTATGCCTTCCATATAGGTCACCATTCGCACGTCATGATATTGTTCTATTATCTACATATTTGGGTGTTGTAGGAGGTTCTATACCAATGACACTCCAAATTTTCTAGAGTATTCACCCCACTACCCATGATTTTATCTAGGAAGTATCAACATAAAAACACACTCAAACAAACAAAACACACTCAAACAAACAAAACACTTTATTTTTTGCATTTAGAACTGATTCTAGTTTCACGTTGTTTGCATGATCACAAACTGGTTTCAGCACATCACACCATACAACACTTTATTTTTCAGCTCCACATAACTTACTACTTTAGTTTGAGTCCACACATCATAGGATTGTTTCACAACTCCTTTACACATCACATCCAGGACCTCAGACTCTAGTCTTTGTGTAGTTCTAAAGCTTCACAACATGATATACACCATCATGCCTGTTGTTACCCGTAGTCAAGCACGCGAGGAAGCGTGCCATATAAAGGAGGCTTCTAGCACCACTTCTAGTCAGTCTACTCCTCCTTCTTCACTCACAAAGGGAAAGTCCACATGCACACCTGATCTACTCATAGGATTTGATCCACGCTACACACACAGTGTCTCAGGGTGAGACATCTACTTCGAGTGAAGCCCTTTCCACTTCATTCGAATAAGACCATCCAATTACTTCTCCTTCATCATTGCCTAATCCACTTTCCAAATTCTATGACCATGTGATCTACACTACTACAAGACAACCCCCACATCTATTTTCCATAGAAGAAGAGACCCCACCTACATCTCCTACCTTCGCACACCCCTTATTTCAAAGTCTATCTCAATCCTTGTTTGAGAATGACTCCTTGTTACTAAACTATACTTGCCCTCAAGTTGAATATTTTACCCCTACCATAGGGATGAATTCAGACCCCTCCTCATCCACACCAAGCACCCATATGCCATCCTTCCAATATACACTATAACAACCCCCTTGCAACAATAGCAAGTACCACCTCCACCATCACACCTGCACTCTTCCCAAGAGTCACAACCATCTTCTTCCCAACAACCATTCTTCTCATATTTTTTGAGGACTTGTCCCAACCACCTCCTCAAATGCAACCAATGCAATACCAACAACATCAACCAACCATAAACACCCAATATAGAGTGAACACATTTACCACTCCACCTTCCCAAGATCCTACTTAGAGATATTATCCTCATTTATCCTCATCCCTCCCATCTACATCTCAAGAAATGGGAGGGTATGCTACCCAATCTTCCATTCCACCTTTGGCTACATCCACCTTCAGATTACCCCCTCCTCCTTTTTAGGCTCCAACTATTGGTCCTCTTCCCACCTATGGACCAATACCCGTAGCCTATACCCCCATTCCCCCAAGGTACTCCACCTAGTTTAGTTTTCCTATATCTCATCCATTAGGATAGAGATAGGTGCCATCCTTTGACACTTCATATCATCCACCTCTCGCATCATCAGGCTCGATACATCCACCATTATCTATGTGGTATACATTATTTATACCTCCTCCTTCTTGGTCATCATCTCCCACAACCCAACCATTATAGTAGGCTCAGTCCCAATAGATACCTGTGCCACAACCGCACACCCCATAGCCATAATACTATTACCCTCAAGTAAATACATATTCCACAACCCAGTGTTCCATCGGTCATGACATCATACATCACTCAACAATCACCTCACCAGGACCAGTTGCAATATCTCCCTCCTCAATACTAGGAAGAATAGCAACTCCAATATCTACCACACTCATAGGCTCCACCCACCTTCACACCTTCCCCTACACCCTTAGCACCCAAAATTCAAATTCTACAAGATGAAGTGAAGATGCTCAATCTTCACACAACCAACTATGGATCATAGAAACCAACCTATGATGAACTCTACATTTAGACAGTCCACCCATCAGTGCCAATCCCACCTTATCCCTACCACTTTGATATCCCAAAGTTTGATAAATACAAAGGTATGGAATAGCCTAGAGAACATGTGAGCAACTACCGCTCAGCTTGCTACTAGCTTCATAGTAGCAATCCCCTCATGTTACACACCTTCTTCATTTCACTTGGGGGAAAAGCCTTAGACTGGTCCAACATGCTCCTGCACCATAGCCTATATACATTTGAATATTTTTCCAACTCCTTTCTAGAACACTTTTCCATAAACATTAAAAATAAAACTAACTTTTTAGACGTCTATGCCCTACAACAGGTAGATGATGAACCCATTACTGTGTTTATCTCATAGTGGAGATATATCATCCATGAACTCACTCATAGTCTTCCTACTATCGATTTAGTGATGCTCTTCTCCAAGAGTTGCCACAAATACATCTCCACATATTTATAGCTTCATCAAAGTCATACCTTTGAAGAAGCCATTGCCCAAGCCAAAGTTATTGAGGACATCAAGGTCGAGTCAAGCAATATTAAGTTGAGATAAAAACCAAATTACAACTCCAATTTTTGTTTCAACAGAAATACACCTAACCAACCTTATCCTCGACCACCACAAGCCAACCAAGTGGTAGCTGCTACCTTAGTACCCTCACCGGTCCCACAATTCTCTCCTCCACAATAGTAAATCTTTCAAACCAATGCACCTCCCCCTCCCATGCCTTAGCAGCCTTGTGAAATGCATCCACAAGTTCCACAATGTAATATTACACCAATTTTTGAATTTTTACCAGCCCTCTTCCAAAGGTTATATGATGCAGGTCACATAATCCTATCAAAAATCTAACCACTTGATCCAAACCTACCTAAGCCTCAAGGATATAATGAGCAAGCCTTCTATCAATACCACCAACAGTGCAACAATAGTATTGATGCTTGTCGCTCCTTCCATGGCCACATCCAAGATCTTATCGATAGGGGTACCATCTAGGTCTTAAACCCCCTTGCATCACAAAATTAAAAGCTTGGGATATTCCAAAACCCCTTACCTAATCACATGGTAACTAACCCCCAAACACCTCCACCTAATCCTCAAGGGCCACCTAGGTAGGTAAATAATATCCAATGTGACCCCCTTTCACACGGTGTAGTGAGCATGATTAACCTTACCACTCAAAATAAATGGTATCCCTTGCACCAAACCCCACATATTGTTTCCCTTTGGATACCATTTACATCCCCACTATCTCCTACAAGTTACAACACCACACCTCCACCGCCACAAAACATCATTACAATCTATGATATACTTATCCACCAACTGTGCAACACTCCCACCCGCTTATCCATATTTGATATTCTACAACAATATCAACCCCATCACGAGGTGTTGAACAATATTATACATTCTATTTATTTTGAGATCCATGACACAAATACCTTCGTGAACTTTGTAGGAAATATTCCATGCTGCCTTTAGCCCTCCATCAGCTTTCATGATCATGAGATCATAGAACCTATAGGAGAAGGAGTAGATCCTTCTCTCCATATCCAAGCAACCATCAACGACATAACATACAAATGTATCCTCATTGATATAGGTTCCTCCATAAATATCATCTCCACATTAGCTCTACATCACCTACATATGCCACTAGCTCACTTTGCCACCTCATCACTCAACCTACGTGCATTTGATGGATCAATGCGATCTATAGTAGGATCTATTATCCTACCCATCAGAGTAGGTATCTACACTATCCCCATACTCTTTCACATTATTTAAGGTGAAATGTAGTACAACATCCTACTTGGCCATCCATGGATTAGGGATATGCAATGTGTCCCCTCTACATTGCACCATTACATCAAATGCATCCATGATAGGCTTATCCACTGTGTTTCTATTGATGGGGACCCCTTTAAATTTTGTAACATTGCAAATCTACTGCTCATACCTTAGTTGTCCTCCACACAACTATTCCCTATTTCTTCTCACCAGTTTGTAGGAGCATCAACATCATCCCTTATATCCTCTTCATTACCACAATCATCACCATGGATGCACAAATTGATATCCACACCATTAGAACCAACCACTATAGTACCCAATCTAACTACCATAGCATTTTCACCACCCACCTTTTGGCCACCACTACCATCTCAACCGTCATCATCCAAAAATCCACCCACGGCATCGAGACCATCCTTGTTACCTACACCATGACCTACCACTCCACCTCGCCAACCTTCCTCCATTGAATTGCCTCTTCTTCCTACACCTCAAACACCTCCCCTTACTTTTTTCCCATGACCTAGGTCCTTCACCTCACCTCGTTGCCCAACACTAGATTCCACTCCTCATCCTTCCTAATTCCCACATGAAGATCACCCTATCCCAACCATGGTAGATGAATGCCATGAGTGGAAGCATCAATCTTCCCACCTTGATGATCAATTATTACATCCTTCTACTGCTACCATAAGAGATTCCTAGGTCACATCCTCATCTTCCAATTTGTATTTACCACCCTGTTCACCACAACATACACCATCTTTCATTTCTATCTTTATGAAAAATTCAGGACTAGGTGATTATAATGTATGCGATGCCCATGTACATCCACCTACATTTCAATCCACGCGTGACTTCGGACACCCTTCAACTTCAGTTTTGACCATAGGAACTGTTATACAATTAGGGTCTCCTAACAACTAAACTAACTTTGTGTATGTAGGAGTTGATTTCTCACTCTTGCTTGTAGCCCCTCCACCACCATAATCTAGTTTTTGTGGTACACTCGATCACATGGCTAACCTATATTTTACCTTATGCTAACTTTGGAATTTCCATTAGTATGAATTTGGGTTAGGTTGTTACGAACAAGGATTACATACACCCATTAACCCTCATGTGTAATTATCTACTAACAAATCCAGCCTAGGTTATTGCCCAACTGCCATTCACATGTTATAGGATGAGCTCCAGGATCTATCCCTAGACCCTTTCCCACTTCCAAAACTCACCTTAGAATAGTATATCTATATGGTAATTCTAGAGGACAACCCATCCCCTCACTCAACTATCATATTTTATTGTGACTTCTTTCAAGAAGCTCCTCTTTTCGACACCACATCGTCATGTTGTGTTGACAAATTAACAAGTCAATTGACCACCTTGTCTTTAAATGCTTATGATACAGAGCATGACATGGCATCTCTCCCATAATAACCAACACATTTGACCACATTTATACCTATACATCGACAAATCCATCGATCCATTTTTTGACCACATTCTCCACAAGTCGTCTTGCACCCTCCATTGAGCCTCTTATGGCATCCATAGGTTATTGAGTCTACATCATCATACTATTCACTACCTACTTACCCCATGTATATGCTAGGCCTTGATCTCACCCTTGTAGTCCACAATCTCACATTAGACAAAGAGGCTAAACCTATAAAATAGAAACTACGATACATTCATCCGATAATAGCATTGCTAGTAAAATCTAAGCTCCAAAGTTCTTATATGTAGACTTTATCGTACCCATATACTATCTTAAATGGGTGTCCAACATGGTTCTAGTACCTAAACCTTTCGGTGAAGTTTGTGTCTGCATTGAAATTTGTGATTTAAAAAAAGCATGTCCCAAATACAACTTCCCTCTACCTAACATCAACTCACTAGTCAATTTCATACCAGGCCATGAGATGATTTCCTTTATGTACGGATTCTTTGGATACAACCAAATCAAAATCAATCCTACTAATCAGCATAAAACTTCATTCACAACCCCTTGGGGGATGTTTTGCTACAAGGTCATGCTCTTTGTGTTAGTCTTACAATGGCACTGAGAGGGGGGGGTGAATCAGTGTAGCTATTTCAAACTTAAAAACTTAACTCTTAAATATGAAGCAATGAAAACTTAAAACCAGATAAAGCAAATATCACATGAGAGCATCACATAACACAAGATGTAACGAGGTTCACCAATTTTGGCTACTCCTCAAAAATAGACTGCTTGGACACCCATCCAAATCTAGCCTTTGCAAAGCACCAACTTTACAAACAATTTACTAGAACCCACTGGAAGGAGCACCAACCCCTAATTTATCTGCACCAACAGAAAGGACAATTTTGACAGCATTTTCTCTCTCCTTCGAGATGTCACAAAATCATGACAGAAAACATGTCGCGATATTGTGACAGTTTTCTTACTTGTCTTTTTATTTGATTTTCTGAATCTGGGCCACTTCTGTCTTCTTGGAAATTCATTGTACATGTTCTGACTAACCTCTAAACTCCTATCCACTGCATCAACTGCATCAATTGATCTCTCTGTCTGTGTTGACAACAATGACAATACTTTGGCTGCACCTTGCACATCAATCTCCCCCTTTGGAATTGTTGGCAACACTCATGCAATCTCCTGTAATTCTTCTCCCCCTTTGACAATAATACCAAAGGGTTACTACAGACTCCCCCTGAGTCCATGCACAACATTCTCAAGCACATGTTATGACAGTTAGCAAAAATTACAAATATGAGCACAAAGATAATTAAATATATAAATTCTTCCTTTATGTACAACACACTATCGTTGCAATATATTCTGCTTCTTCTATGGATAAGAGAACTGACTCTTGTTTCTTACTGTTCCATGTGACCAATCTATCTCCATGATAGAATGCACCTCCACTGGTACTCTTTCTGTCCTCTACACATCTTGCCCAAATATGCATCTGGAAATCTATCCCAGTACTGTCTTCAAATTCCCAATCTCAATCTCAACTCAATCTCAGTCTCAAAAAGAATAAGATAGATGTAGTATGCTTGTCTCAAGAACCTACAACACAACCCAACAATTGCCAACCATGCAATACCTCATATAACAACGATACTCATGTTCTTTCCACAACCTATATCTTTTCTCAACCAATTAAGGCTTTAACGACAATGCTTATAGACAAGGTTTAACCAACATCATTCAACTCAAGATTAACCTTGAAGCATTCAACCGATCACTATCTGAAAAAGAAACTAGTAGACATCCTTTTCCTTTCAAGGGTATTTGAACAAAACAGCCACCAACATAAATCACCAATGCAAAGAATAACTTGCTCAAATCATGTATCAAGTAAAGCATTAACTTGATCAAAACAACCTCTTATGAAAACAACTTAACCATTCATCACTCTGATTTCATATCTGCCAACAAAATTGACAAGTGACTCACACTTGTACCAAATTTTTGTCCAACACTGTACCAACACTGTAGTTTTACTACCAACTCTGTGCAAGTATCAAACACAGTACCACAAAACCAACTAAATCATCTGAACTGTTATAATCCTTAACTCATGATAGTGGCAGTAAGAACCATCACCAGTTCAAAAATGACATACATCAATTCTACCAATAATGACAACTCTCAATTTAATCACCACCCTTCACGACACTACCATAAACAACTGTTATGAATAGACAACACACATTGACAGCTATACAACAACTCCTCGACTACTTTCCTTTCATCCTCAGATAACCCCACAAATACATAGGAGCATTAAAATAAAACATTAACATTGCTCCCACTGAGGATGTGCTACCTGGAGCTGCTTAGTGCAATAGAGGAGTAATCTCCTTCTGTCCAAGGAGACACGATTTCCTCTCTTCTTTATTTCTCTAGTTTTTCTTGAACTTAGGCTGAGAATTTTCACCTGTATCCACATTTTGAACCTTTTCGTGAACCTAAAAATTTCTGTTGGGTGGTTGTCTCTTGTGCATTCTTGATGGATAATTATTTTCCTGTCTGTATTGCACTCTTTATGTCTGATGGAATCTACGGTCTTGCCTTAGATTAGATGCAGAGGTGTTTGGACAAAACCTTGCTATGTGCCCATGACCATTACATTTAAAACATTGCACATGGTGTTCACTCAGAAGAGCAGACGTATTTCTACCAGCATAACTCCTTGATTTATTATTCAATCCATAGTAAATTGCCTGGTGACCATAATGGCTGCATCTAAAACTATAACCATTAAAAGCATTATTATGAGAAGAGTGAGAATGAGAGAACCTCTTTTATGGTGTTTGCTTTGCTGTAGATCTTCTTTGATATTTTATTCCTTTTGAAGATTTAGCTTCAGACTTTTCTTTCTTCGTTCCTTCATCAGTGAACTTCTTCTTCTCTGTATTTTTGGAAGATGATGGTTGTTCAGCTTCATATCCAAGACCAAGCTTAGTTGTGGAGCTTCTTTGTTGCTTTATCATTTTATCTAGCAACTCTGTGCTCTTCTCATATTTGAGATTTACATTGGCCTTTACTAGTTGTTTCTTCAATGAAATAATCTCTTCTTCTTGTTGGCAGCAAACAGTCTCTTTCTCATTGATTTGAGACCCGAGAATATCTTCAATCCTTTTGTACTTGTTCTACTTGCGACTTTAGATCAACAATAACTTTGTTAGATTCCTCTTCACTTGTGCTACATACATAATTCTCATCATCCAGGTGTGTCTTCAAGGCTTCTTCTGATTTCTTGGCCTTTTGAACCTGTAAGAAGAGATCTTCAATCTCATCTCCATATTCTTCCAATTTCTTGGACAGTATTTTGTTTTTTTTCTTTTCTATTCTCAATTCTTCAAGTGTAGCAATCAACTCACCTCTTAGATTTACTTCAGCCTCAGCCTCAAGGTTTCCATCACTTTCCTGTTCTTCTTCTGTATTTTCTTCTTCGAATGCCATGAACAGAGTTTCACCTGTTTCTTCTTTAGAATCCTCACCGGATCTGTCTTCAGAGGAGCTGACATTCTTGGATATGAAACTTTTCTTCTTGAAGTGGTTGGTTCTGAACTTCATCTTTTTCTTCCAGTCACTTCTTTCTCGGTGCGATTCTTCATCACTTTCATTCTTCATATTTCGTGGACATTTAGCTACAACATGCCCAACGCCTCCACAGCTGAAACATTTAAATGGTAGCTTTCCTCTGTATTTTCAGTGTCCCATTTTTAATTTTTGGACAAAGTTTGCTTCCATCTCATCGGATGTCTCTTCATATTTGGATTCTTGTTTTGCTTTCATATGTTTATGGGCTTTAAACGTAGCTTCTCTGTCTGTGGGATTAGACTTTCCTATTCTCATATCATATGCAGTCAATGAACCATGCATCTCATCCATAATAAATGTATTTAGATCTTTGGCTTCTTCTATAACTAATACTTTAGAATCAAATCTTTTGGGAAGAGATCTTAATACCCTTTTTATGATTGCAGGGTCTTTGATTTTCTCGCCGAGTCCTCTAATGGCATTAATAATTTCATTTACTCTCAGCATATATGTCGCTATGTTCTCATCGTCATTCATATTTAACACTTTGTACTGAGTTTAATGAGTTTGCAACTTGGTCTCCTTGATCTTATCATCTCCTTCATGAATGCTCTTCAATTTGTCCCAAATTTCTTTTGCAGTTTTACAACTCATGATCTTTACCGGTTCATTGTTTGCTACACCACACATTATAGCATTCTTTGCCTTTGAGTCATTCTCAAACAGTTTCTTACCGATAGCATCGGTTGGAGGAGTGGTGGGTATTGTGTATCCACTTTCTACTGAGTCCCATATGTCGTATCCCAATGCACATAGATATGTCTACATCCTGATTTTCTAGAATGCGTAATTAGTCCCGTCAAACAATGGAGCTTTGTTTGATGAGAATCCTTCACCAACTGCCATTGTGGCACTTCCCAGATCACCTTAGTCGATTGAGCTTGTTCAGGAACTTGGCTCTGATACCAATTGTTAGTCTTACAATGGCACTGAGAGGGGGGGGTGAATCAGTGTAGCTATTTCAAACTTAAAAACTTAACTCTTAAATCTGAAGCAATGAAAACTTAAAACTAGATAAAGCAAATATCACATGAGAGCATCACATAACACAATATGTAACGAGGTTCACCAGTTTTGGCTACTCCTCAAAAATAGACTGCTTGGACACCCATCCAAATCCAGCCTTTGCAAAGCACCAACTTTACAAACAATTTACCAGCACCCACTGGAAGGAGCACCAACCCCTAATTTATTTGCACCAACAGAAAGGAGCACCAACCCCTAATTTACCAGCACCGATTGGAAGGAGCACCAACCCCTAATTTATCTGCACCAACAAAAAGGAGCACCAACCCCTAATTCCAAGAACCAAATCATAATTATTTTTGAATCTTTTTGACATAAAAATGCCTTTGCTTTTACAAGACCCTGACTAGTCTATTGCTTTCTCAACATTGCCTACTCTTTACACAACACACACCCTGCTCACTCGCCTCCTGTGCACTCTCTTTTAGCAGCACTTTCACACTCTTTATGTAGCACTTTTTCACTCTAAGTGGCAAATTTATTCCTCCACGTAACTGCCCTTTTATAATCAAATTGTCTAACAGTAACTCCAGTTGTAACTCCATCTTTTATTTCTCATATGCCACTTGACAGTTGTAACTGTTCTATTAATATTCTCTTCTGCCACTTGTCAACCATAACTCCTTCTATATGTAACTCCTTTTGTATATATATAGTGTGGGCATTACGTTACATGCATCATATATCTCTACCATGACTGTACGTCTTCTTGATCATGATTGTTCATATTCATTTCTGTGCATGCATGCATTTTTTGATTCTATTTATGTGATTGTTCGATTTCTCCTTCTTCGATAGTTCTTAAAATAGCTTGCATGATTTCTATCTGTAACTGCACCTATAACTATCACACTGACTCCAGTTAACTGTTCGTAATTGTTGTTGTGACCTGTTGCAAAATTGTGACATTTTTGTCTCTTTGTACTTTTCTCGCCTTCTACTCGTGAAAACATGACGTGTCGTAATATTGCGACATTTTTAGCCTCCTTGTCCACTTCTTCACTTGCAACCATAAAAACCAGACATGTCATGAAATCGTGACACTTTTCACTTCCTTGCACTTCTTTGCCTTTTGCCCGTGAAAACAGAAGATGTCGCGAAATCATGACACTTTCACTGCCTTGTGCCTTTTCTGTCTTTGGCCAATGAAAAAACATGTCACGAAATCATGACACTTTTCGCTTCCTTGCACTTCTCTGCCTTTCACACGCGAAAATGGAACATGTCATGAAATCATGACACTTTCGCTACCTTGTGCCTTTTCTATCTTTGGCCTACGAAAACACAACATGTCGTGAAATCATGACACATTCGCTGCCTTGCGCCTTTTCTGTCTTTGGCCCACGAAAACACATGTCACGAAATCATGACACATTCGCTGCCTTTTGCCTTTTTTGTCTTTGTCCCGCAAAAATGGAACATGTTGTGAAATCGTGACACTTTTTCTCCTTGGTGCTTTCTCTTCGAACCTGTCATGAAATCGTGACACTTTTTCTCCTTGGAGCTTTCTCTTCGAACCTGTCGTGAAATCATGAAACTTTCTCTCCTTGACGCTTTCTCTTCGAACCTGTCATGAAATCACAACACTTTCTCTCCTTGGCGCTTTCTCTTCGAACCTGTCATGAAATCTTGACACTTTCTCTCCTTGGCGCTTTCTCTTCGAACCTGTCGTGAAATCACGACAGTTGTCTTTGCCTATTCCTTCTCTCCAAACATGTCGCGAAATCACGACAGTTTTCTTACTTGCCTTCTTTGCTTCCAACATGTCGTGAAATCGTGACAGTTTTTCTACTTGCCTTCTTCTCTGACAACATGTCACAAAATCATGATAGTTTTTCAACTTGGCTTCTTTGCCTCCAACATGTCGCGAAATCATGACAGTTTTGCCAGCATTTTCTCTCTCCTTCGATATGTCACGAAATCGCAACAATTTTGACTGCATTTTCTCTCTCCTCTGAGATGTCACAAAATCATGATAATTTTGATAGCATTTTCTCTCTCCTTCGAGATGTCACGAAATCAAGACAGAAAACATGTCGCGATATTGCGACAGTTTTCTTACTTGTCTTTTTCTTTGATTTTTTGAATCTGGGCCACTTCTGTCTTCTTGGAAATTCATTTTACATGTTCTGACTGACCTCCGAACTCCTTTCCACTACATCAACTGCATCAACTGATCTCTTTGTCTATGTTGAAAATAATGAAAATACTTTGGCTACACCTTGCACATCACTTTGGCCCTAAAAACACTAGGGCAATCTACCAGCATGCAATGACTTATATCTTTCATGATTACATGCACAAAATCATGGAAGACTATGTTGATGAACTCATTGCAAAGTCCAAGGAATGTTCACAATATTTAGATGATCTCTAAAATATCTTTGACCATTTACTAGAACATAATATGCATCTTAACCCAAATAAGTGTGTCTTTGGAGTTACCTTAGGCAAAATACTAGGGTTCATTATCTTCTAATGCGGCATCGAGGTAGACCCTAACAAAGTAAAATTTGTCATCGAGATTCCTCCACCTACCAACCTAAAGCAACTACATAGCCTCCAAGGTAAAATAACTTCCATTCATCAATTCATAGCACAACTATCAGACAAGTTCAAACCATTCAATCATTTCCTACAAAAAGGAGTCACTTCAAATGGGATGATAACTTTCAACAAGCCTTTGATGCTATCAAAGCCTACCTCACTTCTCCACCAATAATGTCCCCCCTACACCCATAGTTAGCGCTTACGCTATACATTTTAGCCACATATTTTGTGCTAGGCACATTACTAGCTCAAAAGAATGTGCTCGACAAAGAGCAAGCTATATACTATATTAGTCGAACACTGGTCAGTTATGAAATTCAATATGGATACATGGAAAAATTATGTCTATCTGTAGTTTTTGCAACCCAAAAACTTCATCATTATATGTTAAACCACACTACTTTTGTCATCGCTTTAGACAATACTCTATGATATATGATGAACAAAAGTTACCATAACTCTCACACACTAAAATGGATTATGCTTCTCACTGAATCTGACCTAGATTTCATCTCACAAAAATCCATAAAAGGATAGGTCATTGTAGACCAACTTGCTGAGGCTCCATTTCCAGACGATCAATCTCTCCTTATTCAACATTCGGATGATTCCATATTCCATATTATCAAAGCCGAAGAATATGTCAAGCCAAAATCACCAACAAATTTGACTCTATTCTTTGATGATTCTTGATGCACTCACGCTTGGGGTATAGGTATTGTTTTCTTCACACCTTAAGGGGAACCACTCCCCTTTTCATTCAAATTATACTTCCCTTGCACGAACAATAATGAAGAATATGAAGCCTTAATCCTAGGATTAGAATAGGCCCACTCCATGCATATAAGATGCCTCCACATCATAGGTGATTCTATCTTAATAGTAAACCAAGTACAAGAAATTTGGCAATGCCATTGTCCAGTCCTTCAGTAATACAAGCAAGTTGTGCAACAACTTCTTTTCCAATTCGAGTGGTATGACATCGAAGCCACTTCATGATCATTAAACCATTTTGTTGATACAATGGCCTCCTTAGGATCATTAATACCATAAAACCCCCTATAAAATACATGTGTATCCATTCATACCCTTATCCAATCTACCATATTGCCTACACCTCCCACAAATGATGGTGGCATTCATGTATTCAATACTGAACCACATGATCCTTGGTTTGCACAAATCAAGGATTATATTAAGTTAGGATTTCTACCATGTGACCTACCACATGCTCATCATAGAGCATTAAAATAAAGAGTGATTCACTATACATTGTTGGGAGACATCCTTGTAGACACTAAAATCCAACACCTTCAAAACCACATCTGCCACCCCACCATTAAATCTTGCATAATAAAATTATATGCCTAAGTCTAAACTTAGGGATATAAAATCCTACACATTATCCTATTTTCCTAATTTATTAAATCTAGGAAATCACCCTAGGATACCCTGTCTACCCATTGGACATGTGTCCTGGACACTTCACCCAACACCCCTGCCACATCTTACCCACTCCTGTCCCCCTTGTCCTTGCACATGAGACAGATTCCCAACACCCATGCCACAACTCATTTGTTGTTGTCCCCTTGTCCCTTCACATAAAACAACATCCCACATCCCACTCCACTTGAAGCCACATCACCCCAGTTAAGTGAGCCACATTGAATGACTCACTATAACTGCCCCTTCCACCTGGCAGTTCAGATTTACCACTTGGCAAGTCAGGCTTGCCACCTCCCATTCCCCTCCAAAGCCCTAGGAAGCCTATAAAAGCACCATTAGTCCACCAAACAAAAGGAGCTGAATTTGCATACCGACAAGGCTACCAAAATTGATGTAGACCAACGAGAAATTATGAAGCATGAGCTTTGATTCTGACCATTGGCTCGAATCTCGAGGCGACCTGTTCTTCAACCGAAACCGCTTGTCCGTGGTTCCACAGTCAAAAATGTGACTCTGCGGTTTCACAACCGCAGGTCCATGGTTTCCAGCCCACAACCGCGCTTCCACGGTTCCATAGTCCTGAGACAAGAATCACATGCATGACCGAGATCAATAACTTTAATATTAGCAAGGCTTTATTTGTTAAATGTTTCATGCTATCTACTTTTCATATATATCAGTGATAGGTTTATGTGTAGCATCAGGTTTTACTGCTTGACTATACAGGTGCTACTGATCCTCTTTGCTGGTTTGCATGTGTGCAGGTAACAGGTATCTTGGATAAGCTGCTGAAGCTGGAGTGGTCCCTTGTTGGATACCAAAGCCCACTCACCCTTTGAAGCTGTGATGAGAGAACGAAGAACACCACATCCTATGGAAGAGTCGAAAGATCTCCCCTCTCCCATCACGAGCATTGTATTTCAGAGAGACGAGGAATATTGTAACATTGCTCCCAACACACTTGGGGCAATCCAAAATCTTTTGTAGAAATCGTATCAATATCAATACAAAAGGGGATTTTGACAATCTACCTCTCTTTTCTGTCTTTAATATTATTTGTGTTCAGTTCTTTGGTTACAAAAATGGCGATCACGGTGGGACCCCCTAAGGGTTCTATTTTGTTTTGCCTTGCTTTTTAAATCTATTTACTGATCTCTGTCTGGACTTACAGGTTTTGGGAATTCGAGACGCGCATAGATTCGACTTTGGATCGATACAATTGGAAAACCCTATGCTCGGATTGTTTACTGTGGAAATGCAAATATATGATTTCTATTTTGGAGAAACGTAGTGCACGGTTCCTATCTTTAGGAAATAAATGTGGAATAGAACGGAATCTTGGTTCTAGAGAAAATGCAGAGCATGGTTGCTGCTTCTGAAAACATGGATCGATGGTTGATAGCAAGAAGGAGTAGCAAAAGAATCACAGGTCTGTACCTTCTGATCTCTGTTCTTTCTTTTTCTTTATTTTATCTGCATTCTGTTATTAGCATTGAAAGGTCTGGTCTTGTATGCTATTGTTTGCATTTAGGTCTTAGAATAGAGAAAGTTACTTAAATTTTGCATTCATACATACAAAAACAAGAAAAGGTTAAAAAGAATCTGCATTTGCATAATAGAAAATAGGTCATTTTGCATTCACTAGGTTAGGAATAACTTGGGTGTTAATTTTGGGTTTGGGTCTATAAAAAGCCCATTTTGTTTCTGTTAGCAGAAAGGACCCATGCATCCATGGTTGGGATATCCCAAACGCAGACGCGCGGTTGGCAAACCACGCATTCATGGTTTACCAGAACTAACCATGCATTCACGGTTAGCCCTGTCAAACAGAAGCCGATTGGAATTAGACCTGAAGGTGGCACTTTTGCTCCTGATTTGCTGTCTGTCATTTTTTGTTCTCTGCTTTCTGCATTTAGGCATCAAAACAGAATTGCATGGTATTATTGCATAACACCATAGTTAAACAAAACCACCACACACTCACATAAACGTTGGAAAATGGTTGGATTTCATCACCATCGGGTTTGGATTTCATCATCGAACCACCAACATCATACCCCGTTCTTTGCCAAGGCCGATTCCAAGATCCATCATAGCTCGTGGGTTATAGCACGCATTTCTCCTCGGAGAGGTGTATCATAGACTACGGGTGAACTGGGTGAGGAATTGGTAGGACCTGTGCTCCCTGGTCATGTGTGGGCTTCATTACCACACATTATAGGTGGGATTACGTGACCTGGAGTTCATAGCCAGGTTGTCGAGCTGTGAGTATACAGGTGAAATCCTAGATTCATTTAGGGCAAAACATTGAGCACACGTCTTTTTCATTTTTCGAACAAATTCTAAAAAAAAAAATAAAAATCTAGCATCAAAAACTTTGTGTTTGTTTGCTTTGCGTGTTGTATTGCATCGTATTGTCATTTTATTTACATAGATAGTCACACTTGGCATTGTACCACATAATAGTGTATGGTAGTGACTCGTAGTCAAGCTAAGAAACTAGTGTCAAACCAAAGTCAGTGGTCTTCCCCCATGGCCTCTCAGTCTGGAAATGTCCCTCACACTTCGATGGTAGGACAAGTAGGCATGCCCTCTTCTATGTCCCAAAGTCTTAATGTAGGGCCTTCTAGTAATACCCCTAATACGGACATAGACATTATGCATAGGGCTACTCACACAGCCATACCTGAGACACCTAGGAGTGAACCTCCTGTAGTGGTAGATAGTCATGTCACCATGTTAGATATGGATACTATTAGAATGTACTTGAATGTAGCTGGAATGGTCTTCCCATCATTACCACCACTCTCCATCCCATCCCGTGTTGTACCATCATTACAACAAGAATCCACATTCACCTATCCATAGTAGTCGAAACAGATTTTCACAAATCCTCTCTTTGAGTTGGCTGTTGTAGCATTGGCCAATCAACCATCGTCATCCAACCAACTACCCCCCACATTACCTCAACAAATGACCATTTCCACTAATCCCTTGTATGAAACAATTCCTGTTGTTTTGCAAGCCCCAACATCCATTCCTCCCACTACACTCGTAGGACATACATCTCATACCATACCATAGTCAGTAGTGATACCTTTTGCTACTTACCCCCCACCTACTTCCACTACCATGGTTGTTCCACAACCAACCCAGTTCACCACATCACAGGTAGCGGTCCCTACTTCAAATGCAATTGCTATGCAACAGGCTTTCTTACAGCTGCAACAAATGATTTTAGATAATGCTAACCATAGCATGAACCCCGACCCCAACCAACATTTGCAAGGGATTGAGAAAAATTTTCCACCTACATCTCATCAACCTAATACCTTTATCCAAGATCCATCTTGGGTAATGCGCCCTCCTTCTACCACTATGGTTCATAATCAACCACCACACCCATATGCTAACGTAATAGGTCAACATAACATCATACCTCCATCACCCCATCCATATCATAACATCCCTCAACATCCATACCATAACACATTTTAGCCACCCATGTCTTATCACCCACAACCTACATACAATCCACCCCATTACCAGCAACATCAAGTACATTCAAGTGTCAGTCCTGTGGATGACCCTAGATACCAGTTTTTACAGAGTCAGATTGATAGTCTTGCCATGCAAACCCCAGGTTTGCAATACCAAAATCCAACTTTGAGGTAACTACTCAATCACCCTATTCATGCTTCGGTACCTGAGCCGCCATATCCACAAGATTTTCAAATACCGAAGCTTGAATTTAAAGGGGAAGAGGACCCCGTGAGCATATAACTAGATTTGTGAATGCATGCTTCAGAATCAAAAGCAATGATGCATTACTATTACATACATTTCCTCAAACACTAGGGGGAGAAGCACAAGACTGGTACAACCACCTGCCACATCAAAGTGTTTTTACCTTTGAACAACTAGCGGACCAGTTCTTGGAAAGATTCGCCCTGAATGTTAGAAAACAAACCACATTGACTGATTTGATTTATCTAAAACAATATGACGATGAATCAGTCTATGACTTTGGCAATAGGTGGAGATCAGTCATGATCAAGTTACCATTTTCCCTCCCTATGCCAGAGATAATATGAATGTTCACGAAGAGTTTTGGTAGACCCATCTCTTCATTACTACAGCTACAACAGTATAGAACATTCGATGAGGCACTCGCCCAAGCAAAACTGATTGAAGAAATAAAAATCCAAGAAGGCGAGATAAAGCCTAAGAAGAAAGAGTGGCACAATAAGAATCAAAAGGGGAATAACCACGGTCAATCTAAGACCGCACAGGTTAACCAGATAGTTTTGGGCCAACCACAGTTAAATCAACCGGCCCAAACACAAATCCAACAACCCCAACAACAACAACAACCGCAACAATCGAATTATCAAGCGGTTCCACCCCCACAACAAGCACAAAATTAGACACAACCTGCAGAAAGGCAACAACGTCATTTTAAGCCAAAAAGAAATTACACACCAGTACAAGAGCCATATTCATTAGTTTTTCAGAAGTTGTATGCGGCAAAACTTTTTACATTGCCGAAAATGAAACCTGAAGATCCTAACAAACCAAAAACAAAAGGTTACAAAGAACACCTCTTTTGCATCTATCATAGACAAAGAGGACATGATATTGAAGGTTGTCATGGATTTAAAGGAATTGTGCAAGATTTATTGGAAGTGGGTACAATCAAAGTTGACAATCCACTAGCCCAAAACAATCAAAACCTAGGCATCTATCAGACACCTTTGCCACATCGAGAGGCAAATCAACAACCGATAGGAGCATCAACTTCTACAGTTCCTCCCAACAAGGTTAATTATGTGTCTCAACTACCACAAGGTTTTGTAGGAGCTATCAACATAGTTACCCATGGACAGAGGTAAGCTAATCGCACAACACAGGCTCCAACAACACAACCAACAAATGTGCCCATACAACTTGGACCAAGCATTCCACCACCACCTTTCCACAATCACCCAGTTGTTACTTTGAACAGTCGGTTAACACAAAGTTTGAAAATGGCTTCAACAAAATTGTCAATATATGAGCTAATACAACAATCAACACCTCATAGGGAAGCATTGATGGAAATTTTAAAGTCTATCCAAGTTCAATCAGAAGACCCCAATGCCTTCAATTCCTTTGTGGGTAGTGTGCAAAAGTGCATGGAACCCTCGATAGTATTTTATGACTTCGAGGAAAAACAAATCTCAACAGATTCACCTGATCCACCACTGCACATAGTAGCTCACATTGACAGGAAACCATTCAAGAGAGTGCTTATTGATATTGGTTCTTCAATCAACCTCATCACCACACCTGCGATGATGAAGCTCAACATCCCATCATCTCACATCACAACATCCACATTCACCCTTAGGGCTTTTAATGATGCTTTATGCTCAACTATGGGGAATGTTGTTCTTCCCGTCATCGTGGGGGTGAAAACAATACATGTTCTCTTCCACATCTTGGAAGGAGAAATGCAATACAACATACTTCTTGGATGCCCTTGGATTAGGGAAATGAAGTGTGTGCCTTCAACATTGCATCAATGCTTAAAATATGTACATGAAGGCAAAGTGCATTGCATACCAGCTGACACAGAACCTTTCAAATACTGCAACTTTATTTCAAACCCATATGAGCCCTTGCTTCCATCAACGCACCTAACTATCCAACCACTAGCCATTAGGACCATTCCATCTAGTAGCACATCCTCAAAAGCACCCATTCAAGAAGAATTGCCTATAGTTGACCCAGATTTTGCATCCAAAAGCGTTAGCTCAATGCACCCTTCAAACACTGCATTTCATTTTCAAGTCACACCTACCCATCCTGCTAACCAATCGCCAACTCCATCTAGTAAACTTCCAGATCCACAACAACCATTCACATTCACAACACAACCCACACCATCCATCACTACATCACAATCATTAGAACCCGTAGTCTCACAAATAGGGCCACCTATTAGAGATAATCCACCACCGCCAGTGGAGCCACGAGCTAATGTACAAGAACCCTCTTCATCCGCCGAGCCATTAGCCTCCCAACCATCTAGAGTTGTAGTACATCTCGCCAATCCAGGCATTGGTGAGTACATTATTGAAAGTGTCACAGTTACACCACCTATTGAGTCAGTCAGGGATTATGGTCACCCTCGCGACCCACCTTTAGCTATAGGTGATATATATAGAATGGGTTCTCAAACAAATGCAATCAATTTCATATATGGAGGGGTGGATTCTTCATCGGACCCACCTCCTCAAGACGACAACTCTTTACAAGAGTTTAATGAAAACATTGATTATCTATCGAACCCAAGTTTCCCAGTGAGATATTTTTGAAAGGTTAATTGGCAAGGATATGGACTTGGAAGACATGAACAAGGTCCTCACCACATTATTGAACCAGAATATAGAGAGCCAAGTGACCGCTCCGGTCTAGGCTACAAACCTTCCATCGCAAGCTCTTCGCTTAATCAAGCTTTCCAAGAACTTGACATAGAATGCGAAGAAGAAGAAGAAAAGAGTGATGAGGAAGATGAACCTAATGATGAGGATGAACAAATAGATGGTGGGTACCAGATCTACACTTTTTACCCTCAAGAGCAAGCCTTACAGCAAGAGCCAGAAGATCCCATAGAGATGACCTACCTTAGGCCAGACGATACGCCACTGGTATTGGGACCTCACACAAATGCTAATGGTTTTTGGATAAGTGACGATGATGAAGAGGATGAAACTGAAATGATATTCATGAATCATATGCATGAAATGCAAGCTAGAAGAATGATACAAGCAGAGGCACGTCTTGAATGGCTTAATCAGGAAGAAGAAGAGCCTCAAGAGGAGATAATATATGGAGAAACTATACAAAGAGATGACTGGTACCAAAAGAAGTTTCCAATAGACCACGCACTTTTTTGGCTAAACAAAGAGCGTGAGGGTCCTGAACCAGAACCTCCTCCATCACATTGGCATCGCATACAACACAACCAATCACACACATTAGGTCAGTTGCAACCTAGAGAAGATGAGTCATCAACTCTCGAATCGCAACCACCTCATTTCCATCAAGTCAATATGATTTCTGTTGATTTGCTCACCCCACTCCGTAATCCATATGATGAGACAAACCCGATCCATATCGACACTAGTCTCATAGCCATGGATAGGATTTCATCCCCGCCATCCACTACTGAGTTTATCCTATCCGAAGAGTTGTTGCGTGCTTCAAACGCATATATTCCACAACAACCTTCATCATCAAACAATTCAGTTTTTCAAACTGAGATAGAGGGGGAAACCCCAAAAACATTTGAAAATGTGGCGGATGATATTCACCTCATCCCAACTCCACATCAGCTAGAAGAAGGTTCTCACATGCTAATTGAAGAATCTATAGATGTGAACCTTAGTCAAGACGCGGACAATCCCCAAATTGTCAAAATTGCAAAATATTTATCCATAGAAGAAAAAGAACGCATAATAAACATGCTAATGAAAAAGAAAGAAGTGTTCGCATGGTCATACAAAGACATGCCTGGTTTAGATCCAGACCTGGTAGTCCACAACCTTACACTGGCACATGATGCAAAGCCTTTCAAACAAAAGCTTAGGAAAGTTCATCCAACAGTCGCATTAATTGTGAAAGAAGAGCTACAAAAGTTGTTGGATGTGCACTTCATAGTACCAATTGATTACCCAGAATGGCTTTCAAATATGGTACCCATTCGCAAACCGAATGGAGGGATACGCGTATGCACTGATTTTTGAGACTTAAACAAAGCGTGTCCCAAAGATGATTTTCCTTTGCCTAATATCGATCAACTAGTAGATTCCTGCGTTGGTCATGAAATGCTTTCCTTAATGGACGGTTTCTCGGGATACAACCAAATTTGAATTAATCCCGAAGACCAACACAAGACAACATTTACAACACCCTGGGGGACATTTTGTTATAGAGTGATGCCTTTTGGACTTAAGAATGCAGGAGCAACATATCAACGAGCTATGACGTACATATTTCATGATTATATGCATAAGATCATCGAGGATTATGTAGATGATTTGATTGCTAAATCTAAGACACGTCTTGAGCACATCGATGTACTAGAAAAAGTGTTTGATCGATTGATAGAACACAAAGTAAGGCTAAATCCTAAGAAGTGTGTATTCGGAGTCACATCAGGAAAACTTCTAGGATTCATTGTCTCCAAGTGAGGCATTGAAGTGGATCCAGGTAAGGTAAAAGCAATATTAGAAATGCCACCTCCCAAAACATTGAAAGAGTTGCATAGTTTACAAGGAAAGATCCAATCTATCCGATGATTCATTGCACAACTCTCAGATAAATGCAGGCCTTTCAATCACCTGTTACAAAAGGGAGTGACATTTTCATGGACAACTGAATGTCAAGAAGCATTTGATGACATAAAGAAGTATCTGGCATCACCACCAGTTCTTACACCGCCTAGATCAGGAATCCCTTTTCACCTATACATTTCTGCAACAGATTTTGCACTAGGGACAATGCTTGCACAAAAGAACGAAAAACATAAGGAGCAAGCAATTTACTATATTAGCCAAACACTGGTAAGTTACGAAACAAGATATGCTTATGTCGAAAAGTTATGCTTAGCAGTGGTTTTCACCACTAAGAAACTTAGACATTACATGCTAAGCAATACTACCTATGTCATAGCTAGAGAAAATCCTCTACGATACATGATGACTCGCACATATAACAACACCCGTACTGCTAAATGGATAATGCTTTTAACCAAATTCGATCTCGAATTCATAAGTCAAAAATCCATAAAAGGTCAGGTGATAGCTGATCAATTAGCAGAAGCTCCACTACACAATGACAAACCACTAATAATTGAGCTTCTAGATGATTCAGTATTCTCTATCATAGAACAAGAGGAATTAGTTTCTCCTGAGGAAGAAGCAGACATGACCATGTTCTTTGATGGGTCTAAATGCGACAAAGGACAAGGTGCGGGAGTCGTGTTTTATACACCTGAAGGAATACCAATTCCTTTATCATTCAAACTCGACTTCACATGCACCAATAATAATGCAGAGTATGAAGCCTTAATCTTAGGTCTTCAATCAGCTATAGCAATGGGCATAAAAATACTAAGCATTTTTGGTGATTCTCAATTAGTTGTCTACCAAATAAAAGGAGAATACCAATGTAAAGAACCAGTCTTAAAGAAATACCATGAAGTAGCAATAAGGTTGCTAGAAAAGTTTGACTGGTACAAAATTAGTAATTTACCACGATCGACAAATAGATTTGCGGATGCAATGGCTTCCTTGGGATCTCTCATCCCTAAAAATGAGCATGGAGAAGTACAACCGCTAATCATAACAACAATGTCAAAATCATCAATTCAAAAAGCAGAACCTACAGGTGAGAAGAACGTTTGTTTGATACATGCTGAACCTTACAATTCTTACCTTGATGAGATAAGAGACTTTCTCAAGTCTGGAATACTCCCAATAGAAATGACACGAACTACAAAAAGAACATTCAAACAAAAAGCAATTTGTTTTACTCTACTTGGGGATGTGTTATACAAACGTGGGTATGATGGAATATTATTACGATGTTTAGATCCGATTGAAGCAGAACGAGCAATAATAGAAGCCCACGATGGTACTTGCGGTGGCCACTTCAGTGGAATGGCCATTGCAAAGAGAATACTATGCATGGGATACTATTGGCCGACCATGGAAAATGATTGTTGTAAATATGTCAAAAAGTGTCAAAAGTGCCAATATCATGCAAATTTGACTCATGTACCATCGCACGCATTACAACCCATTCAAATTATTTGGCCCTTTTCACAATGGGGTCTCGATTTGATTGGTAAAATATCACCTGCTTCATCAGGACAACATAAGTTCATCATAACTACGATAGAATACTTCACAAAATGGGTGGAAGCAATTCCAATGACCACTACGACTGGACCTCGAATAGCGGAGTTTATACTTCAGCATATTATCTGTCATTTTGGAATACCCTCAAAAATAATTTTTGATAATGGGAAGTCATTTAAGAATAAGGATGTTAGAGCATTGTGCAACAAATTCAAAATTCAACACAGTTTCTCCACACCTTATTACCCACAAGCAAATGGGCAAGCTGAAGCAACCAACAAAACAATGGTATCCATTCTCAAGAAAATGGTCAAAGAAAATCATCGAGATTGGCATACTCAACTTCCTTTGGCATTATGGGCTTACAGAACAAGCATTAGAACGCCAACGGGAGCGACACCATTTTCACTAGTTTACGGTGTTGAAGCTATATTACCTTTAGAGCTCGAGATACCTTCCTTGCGAATAGCATTATAGGAATTCATGGACGATGAAACAGCTAGACAAGCACGTCTTGACCAATTGACACTTATTGATGAAAAATGTATCAATGCTTTAGATCACTTACGAGTATATCAAGACAGAGTCAAATGTGCTTACAACGCAAAATTCCATCCTCACGAATTTCAAGTGGGGGACCTAGTGCTCAAAGAAAATCAACAAAATACCAATGCATTGCCACACTTAAGAGATAAATTTATGGCTAATTGGTTAGGCCCGTACATTGTAAAGCATAAATTGGGACCAGGAACATATAGACTGGCCAACTTCGAAGGAGAATTGGAGCCAGAACCACTAAACATAATGCACCTAAAGGCATTTTATGCATGAAACGACTTGCAATATATGTATATATATGTACATGGCTTAAAAAAAAAAAAAATTAACAAAGCAAAAAAAGAAAATAATTTTTATTTCCAGAATTTCTTTACATTGTAAATAGAAATGTCATTACTAGCACTTAGCATGTTGCATTTGCATATTACAAAAAAAAAATCTTGTGCATTAAATAGGCATATCACATGCATATAGCAACATTAGACTAAACACATAATTGCATCCATCCCATCCCATGTTCAGTGATCTTTCATAGTGGTGATGATACGACCAAGTATCAAACGCGGTTACGGGAATAGAAACCGCAAATCCGCGGTTACAAAAAAAAATAAATAAAAATATTGAAAATTGAATGAAGGCCTTACAGGCTAAAGTCACACTATCCACACAAATCAACCCAAGGTTGAAATTTATGCCCACTCCATGAGGTTACAAAACACGATAATGATACAATCATTGTGCATTAAGGGATTGCTCACAATCACCGGGACAGGCACCTAGGTGATTGGTTCCTTCAAACCACGAACATGCATGTCAATCAAATCAAAAGGTACTTTTGAATGAATAATCAATAAAACTCGGGCCAATCATTTGCAAAACAAAAGCAAAAAAAAAAAAAAAAACCTTTTCATCAATTGGTTATTGAGCTTCACTATTCACCCACTTACCAATTGAGGGGGTAAACACAAAAACAAAAAATATTATATATATATATATATTCATTCTGCCATACCAAAAAAAAAAAAAAAATGAGTCCATCCATCCAATAAAGTTAGATGTCATTAATTTTTGCACCACATTATGTTGTACACAACACAGTACAAAAAGGGGCAACTGTAGACACTAAAATCCAACACCTTTAAAACCACATCTGCCACCCCATCATTAAATCCTACATAATAAAATTATATTCCTAAGTCTAAACTTAGGGATATAAAATCCTGCACATTATCCTATTTTCCTTATTTATTAAATCTAGGAAATCACCCTAGGATACCCTATCTACCCATTGGACATGTGTCATGGACACTTCACCCAACACCCCTACCACATCTTACCCACCACTGTCCCCCTTGTCCTTGCACATGAGACAAATTTCCAACACCCATGCCACAACTCATTTGTTGTTGTCCCCTTGTCCCTTCACATAAAACAACATCCCACTCCACTTGAAGCCACATCACCCCAGTTAAGTGAGCCACATTGAATGACTCATTGTAACTGCCCCTTCCACCTGGAAGTTCAGATTTACCACTTGACAAGTCAGGCTTGCCACCTCCCATTCCCATCCAAAGCCCTATCAGAAAGACCAACAAATAATTCAATTAAGGTGCCAAATAAATAGGTTACAATAGGTTATAATAAGCCCGTAGATATAGGATCTACTAACCTATTAAAGCCAAGAATAAAACTAGCGCTAACAATAAGCTAACCTAATTTATTCCCTAATATCCCAACTAAATAATGAAATAATAACAGTTATGCTAATATACACTAACATCCCCCCTTATTACATTATTTGGGTAATAATAGAACTACTATCTATGCTAACATCCCCCCATACAATAATATTTGGGTAAAGTATATAACTGCCCCAATACAGTGAAGAAGAATAAGAGAAATGAAAGAATGGTGGCTCATGCTTTGTCTTTGGCTCTGGCTCTAAGCATACCTTTGGAATTGTACCTTTGGGTCTATCTCAGGATTTGCCTGTGAATCTGCCTCTGGATTATTGCCTCTAGATCTGCCTATAGATCTGCATCTGTATTAATATTTTTGGCCATTCCAATGAATTTTGCCGGATCTAAATTTCTTGTTGGTCCTTAGATTGCTCAGAACTGCATTTTCTTTCCCTCCCATGTCGTCACAATTACATGCAGGATATGGTTGTAGAGTGGTGGCATTCGAGGATGAATGTTTGCGTGTTGAGGGTGCTTGTTGAGGGTGTCGTCTACTGAACTTGAAGCAGTGGTGTGTTGGTCATTCGTGTGTTGAGTTTTTTTTTTGAGGTTTGGTTGTAGAGGTGCCGTAGGAGGCAGCACCAGCACAGGAGGTGGTGCCATAGGAGGCAGCACCAGCATAGGAGGTGGTGTCATAGGAAGCAGTGCCTCCCCGAGGGTCGCCACCAGCGGGCGAGGGCGCCACCAGAGAATGGATGCATCGCTTCTAAGACCCTTATCATAGTGAAAAGGTAAATAAAGGGCCCTGCCCTTTATATCCCAACCGAGGAGCTAGCTTGGCTGGTTAGCGACCGAGCTTTGGAAGCTCGAGGTCGGGGGTTCAAACCCTGTCGACCCCCCAGAATTTTTTTTTTTTAAGTTTGTTTTCTAAAATTTTTTCTTTTTTATGTTTTTTAATTTTTTTCCTTAGTTTAATTTATTTTTTTATTTTTTTCGAAAAATATATTTTAAATAAAACTAAATATTTGAAATAATCTTCTTTTGAAAAAAATGATTTAATTAAACTTTAGAAAAAGTTTTTAAACATTTAAGAGGAAAATTTTCAAACTTAAGAAGGGGGCCAAATTTTTTTTTTTGCAAAAGTGTAAAGGGGGGATTTTTTTTTCTCCATCATCAAAGCCATCAAAGAGGCATAAACTCATCAAACCTCCAAACCTATTTTTTTTAGGCTTCATAAATAGCAAACTTTGTTTGTTTGAAGTACTTCACACAGGGGGATTTTTTTTTTGGTGACATTTTGTGCTAATTTGCCTAGGAGGCAAGCTTTGTAAGGGGAGGCACACCAGGGGCACTGCCCCTTGGAACCCCGTATAGGGGAGATATAATTTGTTGCAAAATCAAGGGGGAAGACTTATAAGGGTGCATTTTCGACAGTGACCGACACCTTAGTCAAATTATTTTTTGCAAAATTTCATTGTAAAAGGTGCATTTTCAGTAGAGACCAACACCTTAAGAATGGGTAGATCAAAGAAAAATATAGCCCTAAAAATTGATGTTGCTAGGTTACGAAACCAACCAAGGCAAAAATAGTAGATGTTACAACAATATAACAATACTAACCTAATAATGTAGTAAATATAGAGATACGCTAACATCCCCCTTTAGTACATTATTTGGGTAATAATATAGTTACTAGCTATGCTAATATCCCCCCATACAAAAATATTTGGGTAAAGTATATAACTACCCCAATACAGTGAAAAAGAATAAGAGAAATGAAAAAAATGGTGGCTCGTGCTTTGTCTTCGGCTCTAGCTCTGGCTCTAAGCTCTGGCTCTAGCTCTAAGCATACCTCTGGAATTGTACCATTGAGTATATATTGGGATCTACCTTTGAAACTACCTCTGGATCATTGCCTCTGGATCTGCCTATAGATCTGACTCTAGAACTTTGTCTCTGGGTCTGTCTTTAGGTCTATCTCTGGGTCATTATCTTTGGGACTGCCACTTGGTCTGTCACTGGATTTGCCTCGAGGTCTACCATAGGTTTTATCTTTTCGGTAGAAGCCATACAACATTTCTTTCATCATGGTCCATTGTGTGAGATTTGTCCATCCACAATCAATATGAACCTTGTTGGCCATTTTTATTTTGTACCAACAACTTGAAGAAGAGTGATTCGTACATCCACAAGAATCACAAGGATGTAATCTCCAACACTTAGCTGCAACATGTCTTGTCTTTCCATAGTGACTGCAACAATGCTTTTTAGGAGTTGTAGGAATTTTAGGTTTTACAAACATAGAATTACTGGTACTTGCATGTCCAGTATAGCCAAGGCCTTCATTCTTTGCCCTGACATTTAGCATTATAGGAGTTTTAATGCCTTGTTCTTGTTTACCTAATCTCTCACCATTGAATCCCATTTTCTTCATCATTTTGGAACCAAATCCTTTGGTGTGTTTTTCAAAACACCCAATTTCAACATCTTCATCAATGCTTTTAACAATATTGCATTTGTCGCTATTGATGAGATTATGGAGCTCTTTTTGAGGAGGTTCAGTTGTTAAGTCACTAGTGTCACAAGAAAAATTTGCTACTGAAATGAGATCACCTGTGCTACAACTGATATCTACCATAGAAGGTATGAGGTTGCCTATATCACAACAAGCATGTGCCACAATGGGCTGAAGGTCACTTATGTCACAACAAGAATTCGTCACAATGGGTTGAAGGTCACTTGTGTCACAACAAGCATTCGCCTTTAGGACCTCGCTTTCCTTATTTATTTCCAATTTACGTTGGGCATGGTCAAGTGCAACAAATACCAGGTATATGCCCCTTAGAACGCCAATAGGAACTTGAGCACCATTTGTTTGAAGGTCTATACAAGACTCAGAATCATCGAGGAGAGCTACTAAACCATTGTTTAGTGTGAGGAATGTGCCCTCCTCATAAAAATCCAACCCATCCATCTTTGGTGGAAAGTATGGGTCTTTAACTAATTTAGCAACATCAGTTTTTAGGGCTATATTTTTCTTTGATCTACCCATTCTTAAGGTGTCGGTCTCTGCCGAAAATGCACCTTTTACAATGAAATTTTGCAAAAAATAATTTGACTAAGGTGTCGATCACTGCCGAAAATGCACCCTTATAAGTCTTCCCCCCTTGATTTTGCAACAAATTATATCTCCCCTATACGGGGTTCCAAGGGGCAGCGCCCCTGGCGTGCCTCCCCTTACAAAGCTTGCCTTCTAGGCAAATTAGCACAAAATGTCACCAAAAAATAAAAAATCCCCAAGGTTGCATACATAAAGATGTCGCACAGACCTCCTAACCTCCATAGGATTATGATGAATTTATCTACGCAGTAGACCTCCACCCGATATCGAGTTTGCCTAGTCTTAGATCTTAGCTATCAGGCTACTATCAAGATTTCGAAGCTCTAATACCATGTTAGAAATACCAACAAATAATTCAATTAAGGTGCCAAATAAATAGGTTACAATAGGTTATAATAAGCCCGTAGATATAGGATTTGCTAACCTATTAAAGCCAGGAATAAAACTAGCACTAAGAATAAGCTAACCTAATTTATTCCCTAATATCCCAACTGAATAATGAAATAATAACAGTTATGCTAATATATGCTAATAATCCTTAGGAAGACTATAAGAGCACCATTAGTCCACCAAACAAGAGGATTTGAATGTGCATACTGACATGCTACCAAAATTGACGTAGACCAACAAGCAATTGTGAAGCGCGAGCTTTGATTTTGATTGATGGTTCGAATCTCGAGGTGACCTATTCTTTAGCCAAAATCACTTATCCGCGGCTCCATAGTAAAAAATGCAACTCTATGGTTTCACAACCGTAGGTCCGCAGTTTCCAGCTCATAATCACGCTTCCACAGTTCCACAGTCCTGAGACGAGAATCACATGCACGGTTGAGATCAGTAACTTTAATATTAGAAAGGATTTATTTGTTAAATATTTCATGCTATCTGATTTTCATATATATCAGTGATAGGTTTATGTGTAGCATCGGGTTTTACTTCTTGACTATACAGGTGCTACTGATCCTCTTTGCTAATTTGCATGTGCAGGTAACAGGTATCTTGGATAAGCTATTGAAGTTGGAGTGGTCCCTTGCTGGATACCAAAGCACACTCACTCTCTAAAGCTGTGATGAGAGAACAAAGAACACCACACCTTGTGGAAGAGTCAAAATATCTCCCCTCTCCCATCACGAGCATTGTATTTCAGAGAGACGAGGAATATTGTAACATTGCTCCCAACACACTTGGGGCAATCCAAAATATTTTGTAGAAATCGTATCAATATCAATACAAAATGGGATTTTGACAATCTGCCTCTCTTTTCTATCTTTAATATTATTTGTGTTTAGTTATTTGGTTACAATCCTATACCATCATAGTAATTATGACATCCTTTTACGTTGCCTAGAACCACATGAATTTCAGTGGGTTGTACAAGAAACCCATAATGGTACATGTGGTGGCCACTTCAGTGGTATGGAAATCACAAAGCACATCCTTTGCATGGGCTAATACTAGCCCAATATGGATCATGATTTTTGTGAGTATGTGAAGCGTTGTGTCAAGTTACAAAAACATGTAAATCTCACACATCTCTCATCTCAAGCGCTACAACCTATTCAGTCCATGTGGCCTTTCTCTCAATGGGGCCTTGATATTATCGGATAAATCACACCCACCTCATCTAGTAATCACAAATTTATCATTATCACCATAGAGTACTTTAAAAAGTGGGTCGAAGCCATCCCACTCGTCTAAACCATGGGAGCCAATATTACGGTATTCATCATAGACCATATAATATGTCACTTTAGAATCCCCTCCCAAATCATCTCTAACAATGGAAAATCATTCAAGAACAAAACTATCTGTGTTCTTAGCACCAAATTCAACATCCATCATAGTTTCTCTACCCCGTACTACCCACAAGGTAACAATCAAGTAGAGGCTACCAGCAAAAAAATCTTCTCCATACTTCGTAAGACAGGAGCAGAGTCTCATTGAAATTAGTATAATTAAATATCCTTAGCTTTGTAGGCCTATCATACAAGCATCTGTACTACCACTAGGGTAACCCCCTTCTCACTGCTCTATGATGATGAAGTCATTATGCCCCTAGAACTTGAGATACCATCCCTATGAATATCTATGAATGAATTCATTGATGATAATACTACTTGTCAAGACCGCTTTGATCATCTCACACTTCTTGATGAACATCGCATTCATGCCATCAAGCACACATGATTCTATCAAGACCACATTCATCATGCCTATGACAATAAGGTGCACCAACATGAATTTCAAATTGGCAACTTAGTTCTCAAATAGAACCAATAAATCACAAGTCAACCCCACCAACAACATGATAAGTTTGCTCCGAACTAGTTGGGCCCATTCATAATCACACATAAATTTGGTTTAGGTTCCTATCGATTGGCTAATATCAAAGGTCTCATCAAACTTGAATCCATTAATATCCTTTACCTTCGTACATTCAATGCATATCTTATGCAGGTCTCCACCACCACACATCGTACATAGAGCTATCTACATACACATCACTCACTATGCACATCACCACACACAACAATATTTCTTTCTTATTATAATAGATGTATATTTATTTTTTATGCCATTTATATGTTGTTGGTATCTATTTCTATTTATAGGATTTACATCATCTACTGCTACATCATCAATAGAGATATGCAATTATCCGCACACACCATCAGTATCTTAGACTACCATCATGCAGGATCATCCCCTACTACCCCTAGTTTTGATCACATCAACCAATATGGCCAGGATACCTGCCACTATACATACCAAACAGTCCTCACCCTCATCCCATTCATACCACCACACTCCACCCCAATGCCCTTCACCCAAACATAGAGGTTCATCCTACTTACGTTGCTCAATATATAGTTAGGTCTCCCTATCCTCCTTTGATGAAAATAAGGAAAGCTCCCATATCCACACCCAGGGGTCTCCTCCACCTCTGCCTAAGGATGCAAGTAAATCCTACTCACCATACTCTTCCTCTCATAATTCTTCAGGAACTTATCACCCTCCCAATTGATGATACACACCTCATCCTGCACATCCTTCATGTCTACCTTCCCATATTCTGAGTAGGATGTCCCCTTACATCCAATCTCTTCACCTACATGCTTTCCAAGTCATTTCCATGCATGTACCTCCATCATGTACATGGTGTTACCTATAGCCTTCTCCTACACCACCCATCCTTGAAACGCCACCTTCACCACTTTGTAGTTTACCATTTTAGCCAACCTCACAATATGCAAAGTTATTCCACTCACCCCCATTGTCCTCTCATGCAAATCCTTCTTCACACTCATATTTCACTCCTTATTCATTGGAAACCTACTCTCCACCTTCTCCAATCCTGTCACCTCCACATCCTGATATCCAACACATCCTATCTTGACTCGATGCTCTCGAGCTACATCTAAGTAATTATCATTGTCTAATGTCTACTCTCCAGTCTACCATGTCATGTACATCTTCACCTTCCCCCTAGGTCCATTCCTCATCACTAGGTTCGACCCATGTCTGATTCTCAACCCACTCCACTATTCGACCTCACTCCATCTGCTTCTCGCTCATATTTTGTGGAGCCCTATATCTATCCCATGCTTATTCCCTCTGCACCATTATCTAAAATATTTCATCATATCCTTCATGAAGGCCTCTTGGTACTCCTTGAAATTAGGCCTATTGACTCATCACATCCTAAACTATGAAATTACCATGAGCATCAGTTTTGTATATACCATCACCAACCAAGTCATGATATTGACACATGTCATACATTTGAAACCCTGGTACATAACATGTTACTTGGTGATCACATCCCATCATATGAATGTTCTCATTCATCCACCCGACTCCAAAGTCCTCCACACCATATCGTTTCTCACAATTTGCCATCACATGAATCTCTAATAGCTTCCTCCCACTACATTCACTACATGTCAAACTACACAAACCACCAAAGCCCTAGAAGCATCATCACCTCACCCCCTCACTCACGACCTGACCCTCATCACTTTTACATCAATAGTTTCTCTTCATCTTCTCTATTCTTTCTTTCTTCTTCTTCTTTTTCTTATTTCCTCACATAGTTGTATGGTCATGCTTTGAGCGGCTACATACCTACGTTAATATAATGTCTTTCTTCTACTATCTCTTCTTTGATAATCCCCTCATATTATTGGTTACCAATACTTGCTTCTTTTGACTTCTTCCATTTGTAAATCCCACATTCAAATTTTTCTTCTTTTTGTCATTATTGCATGCATTCCCACTAGTCACATATTATTCGCCTACTACACACACACCCCACATGTTGGGGCAACCATTATCACAACATCCTACCTTCATTCCTACCACATCACACACTTTCTTTGTAAATATACTTTTACATCTACAATCGCTACATTTCATGATATTCCTCTTGTAGATATTTTATTCTTCTAGTTACATCAGTTACCTTACACCCATTGCATATATACATCCATATTTTATTTTGCTTTTATTTCATGTTTGTATATTCTTCCCCCAGAAATGTGCCTTTGACAAGAATAACATATGCACTTGTTAGCATCACCACTTGGATGTCCATTTCCCCTTTTCAGGATAAAGGTGTATACAAGTGTCTTGTTTAGTTTTGACCACTCACTGGTTTATTCAATCAAATGTCACCTCTAGCTGACCAGTTTTCTATACTTCTTATAGTTCTCTCAGGTTGTTTCAACTTCTATTATGTATCGCTCACATAGGTTACATGCTTTAACAAATTTTGAGTCTAGGGAAGATAACACCTTGCCTAGATATCGCCATATAGAGAATGGTTTCCCCTACTCATCCTATCACTTGCATGGTCAACATACACCCTAGGGATAAACAAAGGGAAAAGCATAAGAAAAAATTAGACAAAGGGGCAGAAAACAAAATCCAGCACCCATACAAAAAAAAATAGAAAAAGAAAGAAAAAGAGCACCATAAAACAAATACAAGCAATAAATGAGGGGCATAAAATAGAAATAAAAACCTCTATATATCACAATTGTTATGCTTCATCACCTTTGATACTTAGGTTCAACATAACACCATGGGATGATTTCCATCGCTATAAATAGGCTCCAAGAGTCTGCCTACCAGTGAAATAGTCTTACAAGTGGTGATATATTTGTCACATTAGCAACCTTCTTTTGTACAAATCACTGCACGCTTGTGGATGAGCTAGCTAGTTTGGCTATGTTTACAATGGGTTAATCCTACCTCCCTCAAAATGGATAAATGAACCTCACTCATTTACACACACAATTTTATGAGACTTTGAACCAGTCAGATTGGTTATGAGTTATCACCAACACTTACACAATTTTTGGGTTAATATTTGATTACTATAACTATGTTTGTCAAAGCCATTACATATACCTTATACCATCCTACATCCCTGATATTATGGAATGGATCACATTCACATACGTACATACCACGATACAAGTGCTTCCTTTGCACATTTTATTCCTCTCATACATGCATCCATGCATCTATGCTACATAGAGTTATCAAACATTATAGTCCTACATCTTTCCTACATACATTCTCTCATATTGCATCATCGCATTTATGTTACATGCATCTACCATAATTCTAGTATACATTGTTGCATTCATGTCACATCACATAGCATTGCATTCAATCTACACAACTTCATATCATTCTATAGTATACCTATACTACAATATAATCATATGCCTACACCCTACCACATATATATTTATGCATTGTACATTTACTCATAAATTATACTATGCTAAAAATTCACACACAATTCAAACACATATTTACTCATAAATCATAATCAAAACGCATGAATATATAATAGCCACAACCAAAAGTTTTATATATGATTCATCAAAAATACTCGTAGGCTAGAAATTTGGACCACCTCCCATCATACATCATCCAAAACTACATGTAGGCTATAATGACAATCAAACCTAACTACCACTAGGAGCCTCTCCACTCCCCTCATATCTAGCCCTCCCCTGTGCCATCGCACGTGCAAATTTATCTCTACTAGACTCTACTCCTTCCCCTGATGCCTACATTCTTGTGGAAGACAACACAATCCCTAAACTAGCAGCAACATCTGCACCCTATACCACATCTCACACCTCAGCTCTCGTGCCCCTCCTACCCACCAAATCTATACTTCAATTAATCTATTGTGAGTATGTCTATACTCATGATTGTGATCTAGATTGTAACACCATCTGGTCATAATCAGGGAGAAGAATCCCATGCATCACCAGAGAAAACTCACAAACTACCTGCTTTGCTACCTCCATAGAAAGCATCCCTCCTACACTCTCACTACTCCTCCATAGCTACTCTACCTCTAACCTCAAAGCAACCATGTCCACAAACACCTCCCCTACCACCTAGGCTCCCTTAGCATCCTCTCATGCCAATTGCTGCCTCACCATCTCCACCCATAGCTCTATAATATTTGTATCTTGGGCATCCATTATAGATCACTCCCTTTGCACCTCTACCCTTAGTTTCTCTATCTCCTCAGCCATCTTAGTATAACTAGCCTCAAAGGAATTTCAATAAGCATCACCAAAAACATCTAATGCTATAATCCTCTCTTCCAAATCCATCACCTCTGCCAGCCTACTCCTCTCACCCTCATGGATCTCTCTCTCTAAATGACGTACTCAATCCTATAGTAATAATACCTCCTCCTCCACATCCTGCATCTCCTGCTCCTTAATGGGAATCTCTTCCATCTCACCAAAGAAACCCATATCCATAGTATCATTAAAACCACCCATATCCATACCCCCACCTGCCTCCTCCACAATCACTCCCTCCTCCACAGGCTACACCCCATTGCTCATAGGAACCTCCTCCACTCTCTCTACAAAGACACTCAAGGTGCCACCCAATCATCACTTAGATCATAGAAGAGGCACCTCTATCTCACTACCAGATCTATCCTGCAACTTGGCTTGAGTACCTCTACCTGCCCATCCCCCTATCACATGTACCCCACCACCAAGCGGTACCTATCGATCAACTACCCCAATACCTGGCTTCCAACTCTACATCATCCACCAAGCATCATACTCTGATGTCATCCCTGCATCATCCACCACTGAGATTACCATCAATGAGTCTCTCTCACCAGTCCATGGTAAGACTACAAGCTACTACCCCTATCACCCCATCATCGATAGTATACAACAGGCACATTTATAATATCCTGTCATAATCTGAACTATTGTATAACTAGACTAAACTAAAATAACTTAGACTATCGAGTGTACCATCCCACCAACCACCTCCCCTTATGAATGGCACCCAGTTGCTCATCATCATGCTCCCATACCACTCCATCCTTCCAAGACCTCCACATAATCACATCAGGTACCAAATTTCTAAACTCCATCCTCCAAAATAGAGGATCACCCTCATATGGCCTCTTAATACCCTTCTCCTCATCTATCCTCCACCTTAAATCATAGGGTAAATGTTTCTGATCATCTGCATGAGTATTATAGGGAAATAGCAATAGTCACTCAATGGATGTGTTCTTATGCCTATACCTGCAATAAAGGAGTCCATATCAACCCCTTCCTCCCAGCATGGACTACATCATGCAAATCCCTATACACCTAAGCCAAGAGTGTAGGTGCCCATGCAAATACAATATTTCGCTCCACCATGTCACTCACCACATCCAGCATGTTCCAGGTAAACAATATCCTAAAATTATCTGGTAAAGCATACATAGAAATCATAACCATCGTTGCACACTGGTGCTTAGTCAACATCTTATTGTTCCAAATAAGCTCATAATCCATCTTATTTGTATTTACCTTCACTTATCCCCAAAGAACCACTCCATCACTGTTTCCTGACTATCATCAACCATTTCCCTCACTGGCACACCCTCAATAGGCAACTTATATATCCTATAAACATCCTCCAGGGTGATTTTCATCTCACCCATAAAAAAATAGAAGGTGTTTCGATCTACGTCCCACTGCTCACACAAAGCATATATATATATGCCATGTTGGCATGAATGCTCTTGCATTCCCATATACCTCTAAACCACACCACATACAACCACTCCTCATCCTCCTTATTCTTCATCAACTCATCCAACTCGCCCTTCATTGTATGAACCCAATGTCGTGGCTTGATCTTCTTTACCTGTTCATACACAAATAAGAACAACAATATTCATATGAGTTCAATATACAATTCTCCAATTAAACAAAATTCAATTTTCTTAAACACATTTTACACAAATTAATTCATTTAATTTGTCACGCATTTTAAGACATTAAAACATGCATAACACACATATCACAATAAATCAAAAACATTGTCACATATATGGATACCCATTTTGCCATTTCATGGTAAAAGTCCAAACATATGTCAAAAACAATACATATTTGGCTTCCAATAGTCAAACATTAAAATTTCCACATACTCACTGTGACATGAACTTCAAAACCACATAAATACACTAGACATACAAAAACAAAATACATTTTTGAACACCCATTTTGACATTTTATGGTGGAAGTGTTAACAAATTTTAAAAACAATATACAAATATGCACAAAATTCAATGCCAAAGTCGATACAACTTCATCAATATAGTGCACATACCAAATCACAACATATCAAAAACACAATCGCATTTTTGGACACCCATTTTGATATTTCACGGTGAAAGTTCAAACAAAAGTAAAAAAATAGTGCATATCGGGCTCCCAACAACCAATTTCATTCCTATCTACACCATGGCATGTAATTCAAACATATGCCAAATGCAACAACACTCCAAAATAAAGCACATTTTTGGATACCCATTTCGTCCTTCTACTGTGAAAGTGTCAACAGTTTTCAAAAATAGCACACTACAATGAAAAATTTAAAAGTTAAAGTTTCTTAATTTACACCTCAATGACTCACATTCAGATAATATTCCAAACGAAGATAAAAAAAAACATAGTCACACAATTGAATACCCATTTCCTACTTTTACAAACAAAATCCAATCACATCTCGAAAACAGTACACCATCGCTCCAAAAATGCAAAGTCAAACTACGCGACTATCTTACCCGTTACCCAGTTAAACTACAACAAAAATTGGTCAAACCTAAAAAGTGATCACACTTTTGGGTATTTATTTAGATTTTTTAACACTTTGTGTTCCAATTTTAATTATAATTTATCAAAATTTTAAAAATAACACAAAAACCTCCCCCCTATTTCATGTTTTTCCAAAAATAAAATTGGAAAAAAATAAAATAAAGAGCACTTATCGATAGGTCTCCATGTCAGGCACCAACACCAGTGTGTCCCCTCACCATACTGTCACTCAACCGCAAGAGCTCCACATCACCAACCGTCACTCACTCCTCGCTCTCCAAGTTTGTCACCGTCAAAATGACCTCCCACACTTCCAAAAAGGTTTAAATATACCTAAAACTCTAATTAGGTGCAATTCACCCCCTACCCTATGAATTAGACCCAATTCACTCCCTAACCTATTAAATTGACCAATTCACCCCTCGAACTATGAATCCAGATCCAATTCACCCCCTGTCCTGTGAATTGAGCCTAGAAGCCCCAAAATCACCCAAATTTCATCCCAAACCCTAGAAAATCTGCCCATCTTCTTGCCCATATAATTCTTCATCAATCCCATCATGCATTTTTTTTCTATCAACCAATACATCATCACATCACAACATTTCATTCACCTCATTGTTGATTCCTCATTTGAGGGGGTATTCATATCCAAAAGTGAGCTTCGCATGCAACCAAACATCCAAATCTCGGATATCACATTTGTCTACAAACTTTTTGCTAAAGATTATCTTATAATAATAATCTCAATCCCAACCAGATATTTGTCATATCATGAGAGTTATGTGTTTCCATGGGTATGCCAATTTGATATTCAAGTAAATCGATCCTTATCGTATACTGAATGGTATGTTTGACTAAATCCTAGCGCAACATTCAAGCATGTCATTTATGATATTTAATTAAAGCAGTCTTTATCATATACTGAATGACATGTATGACTAAACCCAATGTCCCTTAACTCAAATGGTTTGACACATGTCACCTTGCACTCATCAATCAATCAACAACAAAAATTTGAATAGGCATTTATTCTATTCATACTTTGGACCATCCTATATTGGTCGTAAAAGCAAAGCAATCATAATTTACCTCCACAAGAAACCAATATGACTTTGAAAAATGTCATACAGAGTCAGCAAAATCATAGCATTGCATCCGCAATCACCCATTTGCATTCGTCATCATTTTGAATTTTCTTTATCTCTTCTTTCCCCTCTTCTTCTTCCTTTCTTCTTATTTGCTTCTATTGGCTATAGATCAATTTTGTATGGTCATGCTTCAAGTAGCTACATACCTTTGATTAGATCCCATTATTTTCCTTTCTTCTCTTGGCTATCGATCAATGTTGTATGGTCACGCTTAGACATATCTTTGATTAGATCCCATTCTTTTCCCTTCTTCTCTTGGCTATCAATCAATGTTGTATGGTCATGCTTTGAGTGACTACATAACTTTTATTAGATCCCATTCTCTTACCTTCTTCATATTCTACTTTTTTCCATCACATTTTTGTATTAAATTGTGTTCGACACAATATAGTACAAAAGGGGCAAATGTAAACACCCAAAAGTTGCACATGTCTACCTCTACATACTTGTAGATCTATCTAGACACTTGTAGGCTTACATGGACCATCCTAGGAATCTATAGGCTATTTCATACCAGTGTAGACTATCGTAGACTTATGTAGACTACTCTAAACTAGTGTAGACCACTCTAGACCAGCATAGACCGCTCTAGATCAGTGTAGACCATCGTAGACCTTCATAGACTTATGTAGGTGATTTCATTGGTCTATAGGCATGAAACCCTACATAAATACACAAGCCACTTCATAACCACCTTTCTTCCATTCAAATACTACTTATCAATCACCTAAGGCAACCTAAGCCCTTCCTAGACCTAATTAGTACCCCACGAAACTATTAGTTCCAAAAAAATCTTAATTAAAGTTAATTCCAATTCTAATTTTAATGTTACTTCACTTAAGTACACTTAATAGATTAAAAAAGTTAATTAGGTTTCTAAACCCTAACTAGTCTTAAGTATTCCCTCCCACATGTGTGTGCACCAAGTTAGGATATTTATTAGGAAACCCTAACCTAACCCTAATCTAACCTTAGAGTTGACTATTCCTAGTTAACCCTAATATCTCCTCACACATGTGTGAGGATGAAATATTTCTTTAGGGAATGTAGGAATGACACCTCATAAACCCTAACCTAACCATATTTGGGCTTTAACCTAGGGTTTAGTTCTCATAACCACACCCCCTACACCTTAGGTTTTTCTATAAATAGTGGACCTAATTCCTCATTATCTTTATCTCTTTTTAGTTAACCTATAGAAACTTTGCAAAAATATCACCAGATGTAGAATCTTAGACATCTAAACCATACAAACAATATAGCAGCACCAGAGGAGCCCATTCATACAAGGATCTCTAGAAAAAATTACTCAACTCAATTCACCCCTTAGCCTACAAATTTGGCTTCCAGTTCACCCCTTGGCCTATGAGTTGGCCTTACAGATAGTTTCTCACTCCAAATCACTCAGGTATACTCCATGACATATTTTTAAGATGTTCTATGTAGTTTATTTTAGTTTTCGTTACATATTTTATGTCCATTTATCTTCTTTATCATGAGGCTTGACTAAGGAAAGCCCCCAAACATACTAACTCCATTTTGGAGGTCTAGCACAGATGCGAAGAGGAAAAAAATAGCAAATACAACTACCAATGGCACACATTACACATGAAGCCCACCTACATTGAGAAGACCAAAATAAAGCATCAAATTTATTGTACATTTATGAAATAAAGAAGGGAAATTCTCCCTAATTGTAACACAAAATCACTTATATCATGAATAAAATCAACATTTTTGAATAATCTGTGTTTTAGCAAGTTATTAGATCAAATACATTCTTTTGTATGTTTCACTTGTTTTTGCACTACATTGTGTTTTACCAAATTCTAGCCATTCATCATTCATTATATATATATATATATATATATATATATATATATATATATATATATATATATATATATATATATATATATATATATATATATATATATATATATTAGCCATCCATAAAAACTCCATCTTAGCATACCATGTGGCAATCCTTGTTGCTCATTAATTGCACTCCTTACCACTCATTAATTACAATCCTTACCTCTCATTAAAATTGTAATCTCGGCTGCTCATCAATCTTGGCCACTCATTATCGTTGGCAAAAACCATAACATGAATCAAGACAATTATAAAATATCATGCACTTTTTGTGAATAAGTGGTGGAACGATTGCAAGAGGAGAAAGCGAGAGCAAACGAGCCTACAAAGAGATCAAACCCTCATGAACACAGATCACAATCAGGTATAGACAAGGCAAACTATTTTATTTGATTTATTGTCTTCTATATTTTATTTTCATAATAGCAAATATTCAGACTAGGGTTAGTAAGTTTTTATTTGAATCAAAGAGGGCCTCACACAGTGAAGGCCCCTCATATATTACTAATCTATTTTTTGTTATTTACATGTTTTTAGGTACATGAGATAAGTTCCTGAGAAGTTGTTGAAGTTGGAGTGGTCCGACAAGGATACTCAAGCCCACTCACAAATCTTATTGTAGTAAAAAAGATCAAAGACACCACTATTCATTATTTAGACCAAAAGAGTTTCCCCCGTTTTGTGTTCATTTGTAAATTTGAGCAAGAAAATCATTGTGTAATAAATTCCCAAATATTTTGGGGTAAATCATTGTAAAATAAAGGGAGAATAAATAAATACAAGATCATTCGTATTTTTTGTTGTTGTTATATTGCTTGTTCAATAGTTTATTGTTTGGTGTTGATTTTTACTGCTTACAATACTTATGTAAACTTTCTTTGTATGTGGATTTCTCTGTATCATGTAGATTCATTGTCATAGCCAAAAAACATTCCTACCATAGTTTTGTCATCTAGTTTTGTCCATTTTTGTTTTAGAATATGCATATAAGCTTTGCAACCAAAAATTCTTAATTTTCCTATATTTGGTTTTTGTCCTGACCATACTTCTTCCGGTGTAACATGTTTGAGTATTCTTGTTGGTAATCTATTTTGTATGCATATTATTGTTTGAATTGCTTCTACCCAACATTGATGATCAAGATGAGCTTATTTTAACATACATCTCACTATTTTCATTATTGATCTATTTCTTCTTTCCACAATTCTCTTCTAGTGTGGTGAATATGTTGTAGTAAGTTGTCTTTTAATTTTTTAGATACAAATTCACCTCCTCTATCTAAATGAAGTGCTTTTATATTTTTTCTTGATTTTATTTCTACTTGAATTTTGAATTGTTTAAAACGATTGAATACCTTTGATTTGTACTTCATGAAGTACACCCATATTTTCTTGGTGTGATCATCGACAAATAATTGAAAATTATTATGTCCTCCAATATTAGTGATATTCATTGGCCCATATAGATTTGTATATATTAACTCTAATTGTTTTTGGATCCTGTGTTGTCGAAGTTCAAAAGGAACTCTATGTTGTTTTCCTACTAAACATTCTATACAAACAATATATTCTAGAGATAGATTTGGTATTCCTTCAACCATTTGATATTTTAGCAATTTATTCATGGTAGATTCACTAGTATATCCTAGATGCTTATGCCATAGATCTGAAGTTTTAATTAAAAAAGTGGAGTGAGTAGTAATCTCTAGAAAAAATAGACCACTTTTATAGGACCTTGATGTTATATTTTTCCCTTGTTTAAGAATGTGACATTGTTTTCTTCCATTCGAAACTTTGAACTCTACAGTCATGTTTTGATCCATGAGTTATGAAACTGAAATAATATGAGTAGTCAAAGGACATATAATGTATTTTTGTTATCCCTTTTTCATTTATTAGATCTACTAAGATGTTTCTGATCCCCTTCATTTCATAAGTTTTACTATCAGCTATAGCAACTGGTTTTTCATTTATTTTTTTATAGAGAATTAAACCAATGTATGTTTCTAGTCATATGTTTGCTTGCCCTTGAATCTATATACCAATGATCCATGGTTTGTGACACCTTAGAATTTTGAACAAAATTGATAAAACTTTTCAAAAATTAGATTTTGTGGAATCCTTATGTCTCTCTAGTGGTTAGAATATGCTCTAAAATTGATCAAGTGCTTAAGTATTAATTCAATTTTTGAGTTGATTTTGTAATGTTTTTGGAATGACAATAATCAACTCCTATTTCACCTTATTTCTTCTATTGAACTATGCACTTATCAATTTGATGAATTTCTCTATGGTTGGATTTTTTTTGTCCCATTAATGTGGGTATGAGACAAGTATAACCAATTAATTCCAACTCTTTTGAATATTTAATGAACTTCCTTATTCAATATTTAATAGTTCAATTTTATAAATTCCAATAAACTAAGGTTTGATGTGGTATACCTTATAACTCCCTAATTTGGAATTTTAGAAAATAATAATATTTACAAATTAATATTCCAATTTACCAAGGTTTAAAACCTTGTCTCCTACTTAATTATTTGCAAATATCTCAATGTTTGAATATCAAGCAATTTATAATATCTTAAACCTTTGCTAAAATTGCTTTCTTAATTCTAAGATTGATATTTCAATGCAATAATAATAAATTTTCAACCTTATACTAATCACCTTATAACTCCTAAATTAAAGGAAAGTAAGTATTGAATGATATATGTATTTTACCTCCCTTCAATGTATAGCAAGTGAGTTGATTGGCCTGTGGTGAGACTTCTAAGTTTCGGTACTGATATTTACTATGGGATAAGAGCATTCAATTCTCTATTTTGAATTATATTGGTATTCTCCTTACAACCCAAGCTTTCAATGCTCTACTTTGATCGATGTTGGTATATGGCAATCTCTTGCTGCACTTTGACTTCGATCGTGATGCTTCATTGTGTGCTTTAACTTTGATATTGGCTAAATATCTTCCCCTCTATCTGTGCACCTTTTGACTTGGGCTATTTATAGTGATACGTCCCTTATTGGGATTTAATTTACTTTGTGTGTTACTATACCTTCTACTTTCTTGATGCTCTTGATACTTGGTGCATATGTTGCTCAGATATTTATGTGGCAAATGGACATTATAATTTCTTCAAACATTAGTTGATAAGCCTTCAATGCTCTCCCTTTTGAATGAAATTATTACTATACATACCTTCAACCTTTGAAATATGCCTTCAAAACTTCCAATATGAGTGTTATGTCTATTCCAAGCGCTTTCTCCCTATGTAGGCATTAGAAGAATTATGAAACACCTTATTTTGTTATGCCAAGTGGAACTTGCATGTGAGGGCACCTTCAACATCTCTTTAGCCTTCTATACTTCTTCCCAGTGGGTGCAAGTTGTTCAATCTTAGCTTCAATGCTTTTCTAGTTCTTGCAAATGAGTGCAAGATGTGCTTTTCTAATAAGTGATGATGATATTATCCATAAGGTTGGATCCAGCTATGGTGATTATAGGGTGCCCCACATTGATCTTTTATATAATGATTTATCTCCAATCAATGGTTGCTCTTGAGAGCTTTAGCTAGTAGTTTTTCCAAGCCAACATTTGGGTAATGCACCTTTTGTTGTCATTGTAACTTTCTTATTTCCACTACAATGTGCTTGTCCTTAGTGTTGTCTATATGCAATAGATAATTTGCCCTTACGTAGACATTGTATGCTACAATAGGTTCTTGATTTGATGGTGGATGTGGTGTCTCTATACACCTTAATGAGCCAAATATCGAGCCTTATGAATGGCTCTTCACTCAAGCACCTTGGATTGTGCTTCCCTTACCAATGATGGATATCGAGCCCTTCGATTGGCTCATCTTCAAGCACTTTTTCTAGTGCTAATGAAAACCACTTGTAGATAGGATGATAGGCTTGAATAGTAATCTGTAATACCTCTTTAGTTGCACTTGAAATATGAGACTCTCCTAGTCTCATTTTGTAGCTTCTTTTTCTAGTTTTGATGGTGGTTTTCTTCTCCACTCCTTGGAGGAATATCACCCTATTTTTTGGCTTCTCTATACCAAAATAAGTTGTAGGTTTCATGCATCTAATAGTATCTCTAGACACTTTGATAGTATGTTTATTTGTGCACTTTGGTTTATCACCTTAACTTAACAACCAATGCACATAATAATCCTTTAAGAGTAATAAGTTTAATGTAGTTAAGAATAAATAAAATAGTGCAATAGTAATATCACCTTATTTCTCCTTCAAATTAACTTGCAATATGCACTAATAGTAACTCTTAAAGAACTCTCCAATGCACTAATAATCTCTACAACTTTCACCTAAGAGTAATATCTTCTTTGTTGTAACTAGATAATAGGAAGATGATATTTTATTTCTTTCAAAATATATCTAACTCCTATTTTAATGTGTAGTTATTAACCTTAAAATAAAATATCTTTGAAACTCCCTTGAAAACTTTAATATGCAACCTTCTCTTTTTAAATTTTAACTCTAATATGGTGCTTAACGAATATTAGTAATGAACCAAAAATCTAAACTTCAACTAATGAACTTTCATGCACCCAAGTTTCTTACATTAATGATCTCTATAGATGAAGGATTGCAAAGTGATTAGGTTCACCTTATTGCTTCCTTTTACTGGATGAACTTACAACTCTTCTTTGCTATCCAAAATAGCTTCTCAACTCACTATGGGTACAATTTTGCACCCTTCACTCACTTATTTTTTGAGAACATGCTCTCCAAGGGTTCACCAAGTTTTGAAACACTAGTGGTCGGGTGAAATATAGAGGTGAAAATAGCAGTGAGAGGTGATAACTAGTAGCATATGGGTGGAAGGAGGTTCAAAAATATGGGGTGGAAAGTAGGAAGTGGACAGACATAGAGGCCCTCACTTTGGGTGATCATGACCAAAAATATCCACCAGCACTTTAGGCAGATGGTTCAACTGACCATTGTGGGTGGGAATATTAGAAAGCCTTACCCACAAAAAATATTGACATATCCTACCCAATGTTGGGTGGAAATTTTGAGCATAGATCAGGTGAAAATATTTTAAGACCTTTGCCCTAGAGAAAGATAAAAATGTTCAATCTTGATGGGATAGAAATGTGAAACTTAGATGGGGCAGACCATTGATGGAGGTCCACCCTACTTCATGAAACCACCACAGAAAAAGAGTTGTTATCTGAATGGTTGTCCAACACCAAAACTCCCACCATCACTTAGAAATTCAAAATAAGAAAATATTTATTGTTGCAGTATCATGGTACTAGGCATTCATATGTGGAAGTTATTGATTTGAAATACGTTGCTCCCAAGGTGATTAATTTAAATCACTCATCACCTAACAAAAATATCATTAGTTTCTTGAAGGGGTAGAGTAGATTGAAAGTTAATGATCTGAGCAGATATAGAAAAAAAATCGAAGGCTTAGATTGATGGAAAAGCACCTTCCCCTTCCAAAAGATTGCCATAATCTCAAAGGGCATAGTATTGGTTGAACCAGTAGATCACATCAATTCCATATTCCCACCTAGAACCATTAAAGTTTAAATGTTGAATTTATTGTAATTTTTCTATAAATATTGGAATGTTGGTCATTCCCAAGCGGGGCTCTTTGACCATTACAATTTGCATGTAATACTTGACATTGCTATATTAATATAAGAATATTACTGTTTGGCTTCCATTTTTGTTCTCATAATTTTACATTAAGTGTGAATGCTTATTTTTGTTCTTATTGCTTGAGTTTTTCTCATTTATTTTTACTAAACTGGATTTCGTGGGGCTCACTTGGTAGTCTCTAGAATTATTATTCACAATACAGGTTGGAGTCTATTTCTACAACATGCTTATCAGACGGGAGTGATCTAATTTTGAATATTGGATTTCATGCACCCATCCACCGATCTTGAAATTCACTTACAACCCTACAACATCAAATTCTAAGTGAAAACCTAGATGGGTAGTCTATTAGGTAATATTCCTATGTCTATTCTCAATGTGTTGAAGGTACTGTCTTGATGCAGCAATACCCCATCCTTGTGAGTCCTGGCTATGGCCTCCCTTTTATTTTCTTTCTCTATTTCTCTTTTTTCCCTTTCCCTATTCATGATGTAGGTAGCTAGGACCACCATAGAGGAACTAAACTTCTTCAAAGATTTACTACCATGCCCTAGTGCAGTGGCCATTCAATGTTGGCATAGGTCCACCCTTGCCCTCGATGCCATATTTATGACCAATAGTTTTTGGTGACTCTACTAGGGAGCTCATTAAGTTTTTATGTTTTAAGAAGTCAGAGGTTGGTGATACTCTAATTTACCAATATCTTCTTAAAAAATAACCTAGTGACTTTGACTGTGTGGTAGATCTAGACCTTATGATCAATTACCTCTATTCACTAAAAATCCAAACATCACAAAGAACTCAAGGTTTGATGGGTAGCCTTGACCTCACTAGTGGAGACAGTATGCTCATTTGGTGACTCCAAAGTATTTCTAGAATCCATAGGGTTTGAAGAACTAGCAACTTAATGGCTTGGTTCAGTTTTCCTTCTTGGAATGATGTCAGTACCTTCAATCTCCCTGATCTGCATGATATCCCAAAAGCTACTCTGGATGTAAAATACGATGGTGTTTGAGGAGCTATGAAGGAACATATAGAAAAAATGGATTCTCTGGTCATCCTTCATAAAATCATGCATGAATATGTTATGATAAGGATGCTTGTTTCCTCTCTCAAAGGTAAAGTATTGCTATGGTACAAAAATTTGTAGTACAGAAGCATATCCATATGGGAATACTTGGTCGAGCCCCTCCTATATGTGTTTGGTGAACTTGAGGACATCTTCTAGCTTCTAAATTAGTTCACATTTATCATGAGAAACCCTATTTAAAGTGTGAGGGACTTCAACATCCATTTCGATAGGAGTTGGAAGAGGATTCCATGTTTACTCCTATCCTTTTCCCAAGCATATTTGTTCTACATCCAGACCATCAGCCCTAACTTGGTAGTCCTCCTATGTCAATATGGGAAAAATTAATTTTCCTAAATTTATGAGGAAGCCATTAGAGCTTAGTAGGTTCTAGTAGGGGAATGGTAGTCATTATATCCCTACACAAGCATTACCACATCTACAATTGTTATAGATCAAGAAGTAGAACCACCTCAATAGAAGGAAAACTATGGCATCCACATGTTTCATGATAAATTTTTAGCTCAACTCCATGTCCAAGTGAACTCATGAGAAGAGTGCATTGTAGGATGCAACAATCAAGACCCAATGATGATGTATGAACAAATGACAAGGCTAGCACAATAGGACAATCTCAAAAAGGAGCAATGTTGGAGTCAATTACCTAACATTCTAGCCTAATTCAAGCAAAGTATTATGGCTAAATTAGTTTCCATCCTATTTTTTGATAACCTGAGTATCGAGGTGCTCAGGAACAATAATAACCATGATCTGATCATGATTTTAAGCCATTATGGATGATGCCAAATGAAATACAAGAAATGGCTCAAATACAATGTAATATGGTCTAGCCATTGTAGATTCATATGGTTAAGCATTGAATCCTTCGCTCAGGCATGCCTGGCACATCTTAATTTTGTGTAAATATATGGAAAGTCAATAAAAAACCATGTGATGAACATGGTTGTTTTATTTTTCCATGATGGCATAATCAATTTTTCTTTTGACTTAAAAAGGAAATACTCCTGTAAAGAATCACCATATGACCTGAGGTTCCAGAATCTATTAGGGATCAAAAGAGGGTTTCCTAGGACCTATCTTGGAAATATAACATTCTCCCTCTATTTTTATGGTGTCTTCCTAGTTTCCTTCCCCCATTGTTTATTTTTTATTGTTTTTGTGAACCCATGTCCTAATGGATGCATGCAAAAAATACCAAGGCCATTTATCTCATCCTTAGGAGTTACATGAATAAAATATTGGAATTCATAAAATAGATACACCACCTAGGTATAGATAGAAAAAATGTGAGCATGTAGTAGGGCAAACACATTATAAATAGAACCTTCTGGGTAGCTACAGATGTGGCCAAAAAGTGTAAACAACAAGGTGCAATTAAATAAGAATGACCTCTTGGTCGATAATGACTAGTAAAATAGGGTCCTTACTAGATTATGTAAAAAATAAAACCTATGACAAGAGAATTGAATATCAATGACAATCTATCTACTCTTGGAATGCTTCAAGTCCTTGGTGGGCTATGTATAAGGGGATTAAACTCATAGGAGTGCCTCATGGAGAAGGGTCTACAGCTTGTCAATTTTACTTGATAAGCTTTAGGTTGATTTTCCCTTTGTGTCTTCCTCATTCCTCACCCTCCATGTTCTTATATCTTCCTCTTGTCTTGGTTGTCTACAACTCTTTAGGTTCTTGCCCTTACTCCTTGTGCTCCTAATGTTTCCCATTTTCTCTCTTATTTTTTTTGCTTTTTGGTTTTCTTTTCCTTGTTCCCTCTTGTTTTCTCTACTTTTCATTTCCTTTTCCCCTTTATTCCTCTTATCATTCCATCATGTTAAGTGTACTATATCTTCTAATTTTCCTCGTACCTAGTTGCCTCCTTGAGTAGTTCTCATCTACATGTTTTCCTCTTTTTTTCGTTGCTTTCTCTTCTTCCTTATTTATATATTTTGGTTGTTATATTTCTTGTATTTTTAGGTTCTTCTTTTCCACAAGTTGAAAAACCCCTGTGATTTACCAGTAGTGTGGGTGAAATTTTGCACCCTTCACCCACTTTTTCTTTTTTGATATGATACTCTCCAAGGGTTCACAAAGTTTTGAAACATTAGTGGTCGGGTAGAAGATAGAGGTGGTAGTAGCAATGAGGGGTGGTAACTAGTAGCAGTTAGGTGGAAGGATGTTTGAAGATATGGGGTGGAAAGCAGGAAGTGGGTGGACATCTAGGCCCTCACTTTAGGTGGTCATGACCAAAAAGACCCACCCACTCTTTGGGTGGATAGTTCAACCAACCATTATGGGTAGGAATATTGGAAAACCCCACCCACAAAAAATATTGACATGTCCCACCCAATGTTGGGTGAAAATTTTGAGCACAAATTGGGCATAAATATCTTAAGACCCCTACCATAGAGAAATATAGAAAATTCTGATCTTGATGGGGTGGAAATGTGAAACTTAGATGGGGCAAACCATTTATAGAAGCCTTCCCTAATTTATGAAACCACTACGGGTGAAGGATTGTTCTCTAAATGGTTGCCCAACATTGAAACTCTTGCCATCACCTAGAAATTCAAAATAAGGAGATATTCATTGCTATAGTTGTTTGGTACCAGAAATTTGTATGCAGAAGTGACTGATTTGAAATATGCTACTCCCAAGATAATTAATTTTGGTCACTCATCACCTAACCTGAGCAGAGATGGCAGGTATGGTAAAAACATCGAAGGCTTAGATTGATGGAAAATAACCTTCCCCTTTGAAAAGACTTCCACAATCCCGAAGGGCAGAGTACTACTTGAACTAGTAGATAACATCAATTCCATCTTCTCGTCTAGTGCCATTAATGTTTGAATTTTAAATTTATTGTATTTTTCTATAAATAGTGGAATGCTGGTCATTCCCAAGGGTGGATCTTTGACCATTATAATTCACATGTAATACTTGATATTGTTGTATGAATATAAGAATATTACTATTTGGTTTCCATTTTTGTTCTCACAATTTTACATTAAGTGTGAATTCTTATTTTTATTCTTTCTACTTGAGTGTTTCTCATTTTATTCTACTAAATTGGATTTCATGGGGTTCACTAGGTAGTCTCTAGATATTCACAGTATGTGTTAGGGTTTATTTTTGCAACAAGCCAATTGGATGGGAGCACTCTAATTATAAATCCTAGATTTCATGCACCCAACCACCGATTCTAGAATTCACTTCCAACCCTATCGCATCAACTGCTAAGTGAGGACCTAGATGGGTAGTCTATTAGATAATATCCCTATGTCCATTATCAACATGTTTAAGGTGCGTGTTTCTTGATGCGGCCATACCCCATCCTTGTGAGTTCTGGCTATGGCCTCCCTTTTATTGTTTCCCCTATTTCTCTTTTCCCTTCCCCTATTCGCAACGTAGGTAGCTAGGACCACCATAGAGGAACTTACCTTATCTAGAGATTGACCACCTTACCCTGGCATGGTGGTAATTTGATGTTGGCATAGGTCCGCCCTTGCCCTCGATGCTGAATTTTCAACCAACACACTAATTTATAGCTTTGTACCTCTTTATATCTTGCTACCTAATACTATAATTTGGAGGCTTCAACCTTCAAGATGTATCCTAGAAATTTAAAACTTATCAGCTATTGATGCTACCTAAGTTGTTGCTTTATTTTTGTCCTCAAAATCTAAAATTTTTAAATTGCAAAGCAATCAATATCTCCACTGAAATGTTGTCCTTGAATCTCAAAAATTTGATAGGAAAATCCTCTAAATTGTAACTAAAATTTTCCTTCAAGAACCCTTCATTTTTCTATTGTAGAAACCAACAAGTCTTCTTTATCCAAATGAGCCTTCTAGCCTTCAAAGGTAATCTTTAAACCTCTTAGGTTTGGTGGTTATGTGTGGCTCCTTTTTCTTAAACCTCCTTGCTAAATTCTAACTTCAATCAAGGCCTTATTCTCAAGAATCTAAAAGTCGTGAGGTCTTCACCAATCTCCTCTAAAATTTAGTAAGCTTCTTGCCAAATTTATCTTTGTTTGGGCTTGTTATCGAATGGTGATAATGTCTTAAATTCTTCTTGTAGGAATTTCTCCTCCTTGCAATCCTTCTCAGGTATCTCAAACCTTGCTTTGATACCAATGATACTTTTTACACTATTCTATCTACTCAAGAATCATAATGACTAATGAGGGGAAGAGAGAATAAAAGAGCTACATGAATGTATCATGTAATATTATATGAATATAATTGTACAATAGCGAAAGAAACTAAGACTTCATTATATTGGAGGATAGGTTTCTTGTTTATCACTCTACCTTTGACACTTGGTCCAACTTACATGACACTTGGCATGATTACCAAATAATGGAATATATTCCAATATTTGGCACATGTATCAGTGTTTGTTTTATTGTGACAAGGGCTCAAACAAGAGTAAGGAAAGAACAATAAAACCTTTTTTCCTTTCATAAATTCAAAATAACTCCAATTTGATCAATTTGAAGATTTTTCATATTTATGCATCTTTGTGAGTATGAATTGAAGCGCATAACTATGAACATCCCACAAAATAATCTGAAGTAATATTTTATCTCATCCTATGATTACTTGCTCTAATTAGTCCTGTTAGCTTCTCAAATTGTCTCTCTTTCTTTTCCTTTGCTATTCTTCATAAGAGGCCAAAAGGATAAGGGCTAGTTTATATAATTCTTGGAAGGGACCCATTGTTCTTTCATCAAATTCATATTTTCTCCTTCAACCTGTTATTTAATTATTTTCAAGAGGAGACATTATCTTGTAGCTAACTCAACATCCTACATAGTCCACTCTTATCTTAAATATCTTCTTGCATGTGAGTTCCCTTACTTCTTCCTGAAGTGCTGCTTTGATGTCATTTTTATTCTTTCTTTGGCTAATTAGCCTTATTTTCATTAAGCTTTTGATTGCTATGGGATTTTTTTACATGCTAGATAGCTTACACAAAATTGTGGTATATCTTCTCATGCCAATGGAAGTGAGTTTTATTTTATATAAAAATCTATAATGGCCACACCATATCATGCCAAATTTGAGATTCTCTATTTGATAAACTTATTGGAGCTCATAGCTTACATTAGTCAATTCTTGATTATAATGTAACTTGGGAGGATGTTTATTTCCAAGGATAAGTTGGTATAGAATATCGGAGATCAACACATGTGGTTGCTCTAGAGGAGATGAATCATAGCTTTTCATTCTTGTGTGTTATTTTGTGCGTAGGGTTGGCCATAAATATTTACAAAGTTTTCAAGGGTACGTTTATTACTAATTTTGAATCTCTCACAACACATTCTTCTACCTCATGCCAACTTCCAATAGGTTTTCTAGATGTTTTCGTTGCAACCTATGATTTTTAAAGCCCTAGAAAAGATCATAGCCAACTTTTAGATCTAGTTATGTTCCCAAACTTGATGACTTCATTCTAAAATTATGGATATTCTATAAATATTTATGCTACATCAGGTTTTATCTTCATTTTGGCCAATCAACCACTTCCACATGCATGCTTTCAAAGGCTTCTTCTCTTAAATTTACCTCTTGTTCTTCATATATTTTAATATGGTATGGTTTGATCCTTTGATTAGAGACCTGAACTAGCTTATTGGTGCAAGGGATGATCATATGGCTATAATCTAAGGCCAAGTATCCTCCTACCTAATTTAGATAAACACATATAAAACAATAGTGGTATATCAACAATTATTATGTATTGGAACATTATAAGATCTAGGCACTCATGTAATAGTATCGATACTTCTTTCATGAAACCGACTGTCTCAATTTGCACTTCATTAGAATATAGCATTTTGGGCTCTAGTAAAATATAATTCAAGCCCATGTTATTACACACTTTTTGAGGTATAACCATGATGCTAGCTCTTGGGTCTATAATACAGTTATACAATATCCAACCTTCCAAGCAAAGAGACAAGTAGAAAGGAGGTAGCCAATTTTTCCCATGCTTAACATTGACCACCTACTTATCGAATTCCAAGGACTATCCTTATCATCTAGTCCTCTCAATACCAATTCAATCAATTCTACTTGCTTATATATCAACAAATATCTCCTTAAGTTTTTTACCTTTTTGTAGGGTCACTTCTTGCTTTATTTGATGATTTTGGCTTGGTGGCTAATGATTTGAATAACTTCTAGTATTGTTTTATTGTTTCTATTATTTACATCTATGTCATGGCTAGGAATTACAATGTCTGATAGGCTTCAAAACTTCATCAAATCAACTATTTTATCTTCAGACTTGGTGCTACAATAGGTGGTTCTAGACTTCCTTTTTCTTGTTGTCTCTTTTGTGGGTATGTGATTGATAAAGTTACTAGTTCTAACTCCCTTTTTTTGTGTTCTCTATTTCCTTGAATTTTTGTTTTTCCATCATAATATGACATAGGGATAGTGTTACATTCTCCACTCATATATGATGGATAAATTATGGGAATATTTTCTATAGGGAAGCATTATCTTGAATTTCTTGTGATAGCTACGACATCTTCCATTATTGAAGTTTTCATTGAATGGGAATGGGGTTGATAACTATTGTCTTTGTAACTTATGTTGATCACTAAATATTTGCACATCATAAAAACATAAGATTATTCTTATATTTGACCTTTTTTGTTGGCATTATTTTTGTATAGTGCTTGATTTAAAGGTTTACCTCGATCTCTACTTTGGTTTCTAGTATTTTTATTCTATCAATTTTCCTAGCCAATTTGTGGATTAAGGCTTTCAAATATTGTGTTGTTCAAGATTAATACATAAGCATGGTGGAGTTGCACTCTATTATGGGTGAATGAGGTGAGCATGACTATTATGTCCTATCATGTGGTGGATAGTATATGTTCAAAGGTATATTTGGAAATGAGATTGGAAAATTGTGTATATGGACTTGAAAGGTTTTCCATATGTTGGTTCTAGAGGTGAGCTTCCCAATCGTAATAAGCATATTTTTTGTTGCTATAGCCTTTTGAAAAATCTATGAGAATAGTTTTTGTTGGACTACTGGATTTTAAGACTCATGTTGGTATTAAATATATGAATATAGTAAATATATGCTTGGGTTTGAGATAGCTAAATTTCTTGGGGGATTCTTTTCCAAATTATTTTGAATAAAATATTAAATTTAGTGATGCTTCCATGAGGATTTGTTTGAATGAAGGAGAATTGGGTGAGCAACAAAAAGGGATCTCTAGGGTTTTTGAATTCTCATATAAAAGGTTCAACCAATTCAGCCTAGGTCCTAATGCTTTTTTTCTCTAAGGAGTGATACCATATTAGAACTTTTCCTCAAAAGGATTTAACCAGTAGTCTAACCATTACATATTTGGAGATAATATTATATGTGGTGGATAAGGTGGCTACATACTGACAATGTTCATAAGCTATTTTTCACTACTATTATAAATGGTCAGAGCTTTTAGAGTGTCCTTAGGGATCTCATGGAGGATTGGGATATCGAGGGGGCCAACGCTATCCTAAGATTTTCTAACTATGGTTAACTAAATAAGAACATCTTTATGATAATAGTCTTTGGTATTCTCTTTGGGTGGTTATGGGCTCAATTTCCAATAGAGACATTAATATCTCTAGTTATTTTATTAATGGATTCACTAGGTGAAAATGCATTCTTCACTTGTGAGGTTAAGACTATTCACCAAATCTTGAGGCCTTTGGATAAATAATATGAATGGATGAAATCGTCCCATCGAGTATGCCAAAAAATGCTAGTGTAAGATCTACCTAAGTCTATGAAGAGCACCCTAGACTTTAGCCAATGTTGGATGACTGATATTTCTCTTAGTTCAACCTCTAGAGAAGGCCAACTCCTTGGAAAACTTATAAAATAAAAATAGGGGTTTAAGATAAAAGTGATAAATGGAAGGGTTAGAAAGGAGTAATAGTTTAAAGAAATTGCTAAAAGGTGGATAGGATATAGCGTAACAACATTGGATACATACTGGACAAAAGCCTAACATAACTAAATTATTAAACATAAGAGACCAACCATTGTCAAATACCAATAGCTATTCAACTATAATTATATGCTCTAATCATTCCAAAAACTTGATTAAAAGCAATGCAATAGTAATATAAAGAGAAAAAATCACTTTAAAAAAATAAAATAATCACAAGTGTAACAAAAATGACTTAAAACATAAACATGCATTCATAAAAACCTATAGTCACAATTGAAATTTAGGCCAAATAACTTTTAATTTTATTAATTGGTAGATACTACACAACATACACCCAAGCAAATTGCTATAGATTTTACCCCTTATTTTGAGTTCTATCTCTTTAAATATAGGATGTTATTTGAATTTTGCAGTGTAATATTTACAATGTTGTTATAGTTCTATTACACAAATAACTTGGTAGGGAGTGCCCTTGGGATCCTATCATTTTTGTGTTGCATTGGTTTAGTTATTTGAAATGTTGATGTGGTTGGATTAGATTTTATCTTCTATTTGAATTCGAATGTGCCTTGAAATTTGGTTTGTGGATCTCCAACTATCTCCTACAAATGGATGAGTTGTCATAATTATTTATTAGAGATATCACTTTCAAGCTAGACAAATCTTGGCTTGGATAGTTGGGGTGAACTAAGGTGGTTGTCACTTTGAAAGGGATATTTTGAGGTGTGGCAAACTATATTCAGGCTTACAATAATATTGGGCTTTTTAGTTGCCTGAAGGATTTCTTGAATCATATATAAACCTTTGAGGAGGTCTTATGACATTATCATTTGACGAGCTCTAGTTTCATTCATTATTTGCTAGTGTCTTATCCTTTTGACCTTGTGGTTTTTTGGGCTTTGTGCATATTTTTGGACTTTGGAATGGGATGACTGATGTCATTGTCTAAAGATATCCAACTTTGTTCCATTCCATCTTTGGATAGAGGGTTTATCTTGTGATTTATGTCAAAGTCATATTGCTTCGTATTTCAAAAATATGACTTTATTCCTTCCTATGCATGCTAGCATATTTTCGGACATTTTAATCATGTGTAGGTCCAACTTCGTACTATCTCTAGATTTGTACACCATCGGGTTTTGGCAGAACCAATTTTATTCCATCTCAGATTTTATGTAAAATTTAAGCTTATGTAGCTATAGCTTGATCAATTTTAGGCTTTTATTATATCTCTTTTTACTTCACTCTTTGCAAGGGTCCAAAATTGGTCAATTTTGAATTTGTGCACTTTGATTTCTTAGTTGATGTTAGGTATGACTTTAAATAATCCTAGGTTTACGCATTATTTGGACTATTCAAAACTTGGCTAAATTCACAATTTGCACTACTCCCATCCTTCGTGTTCACTAAAATGCTTCAAAAAATCTTTAAACATAGCCTAACTTTGATGCATTCAAGTCTCTAAATTTGATTTATTAATATTGATCATGAGGACATTTTTGTGACCTACACTCACCTTCATGTTTGTGATTGTAGAGACTTTCCAAGAGTGGCAAGTGTTGATTTATAGACTATTTAGATTCATCCTAGGAGGAGTTATAGATTTTGAAATTCTACCACTGGCATCATGATCATAGGTTAGACCATCAGAGAGACCAATATGTTTATATAGTAGAGTGCACTAGCTTGGTTTCATTTTTATTCAAGCTCTAAGGTAATACTACATGGCTTGCTAGGTCTATGAGAGGAAGTTAGAGCTACTACTTTAGTATGAGGTAATAGGCTAGGAGAATGTGTTGTAGCAATAGGTGACTTAGGCACAGTTGGATTTTACATGGGCCTAGGGAGAGCTAGCAGGGTTCAATATGTTAGTGTCTTTTTTCTCTTGCATAGTCACCTCCTCAAGCATAGAATAGGTACCCGACATATAGTAAGAGGTGTGTAGGGGATGATTTCATAGCCATAAATCCTACTTGTTATTTTTAATAATTCTTTTTAGACATCATGAAACCTATAGTATGTATATAATATTATTTGGATGATAGGACTATGTATGTGGGACACAAGGTAGCTTAGAATGATGTCACTTGACACCCCATATACTATATTGTACCCATATGTACTCATGATTTTGATTGATATATATATATATATATATATATATATATATGAGATTCTTTTCTTTCTATTGTGGTATTTTTTTCTGTGTATGATTTTGATTACTACATTGATAGTATTTACTTATAATTTGTGTAGTATTTTATGCCATGCCTCTTTATGTAGAATTTATATAATATTTGATGATATTTCATTTCAAAATTTACATGTATAATTTTAGTAGCATTCAATGATGTGCTAAATATATTTTGATTGATTCAGAGCATGAAATATTTAGATATCACTTGGCAATGTGCTCTTCATACACCTCCTCCATCTAGTGTTGGTCATACATAAGGTGATTTTAGAATCATACATACCACTAAAGTAGGCAAGCAACATATAGCATTCGATAATTTCCAAGTACCAACAAACACACTTTTCACTACAATATGGTGGACCAAGATAATTCAACTAACTCCATGTATAGACACAAGTATTTATCTCCCAATCCTAAAAGAAATTATAAAATAGGAACACTTGGACATTATGGAATTTAATCATGTACATACACTATTGAAAGGTGGTCCATGAGATTCTAACTTATGCTACAAATGGTACATAATTAGATGCCACCAAATCCAAATCATGTCCTACCACTAATAATGAATGCTTTGGTTAGCAAGGCATACTCATAATGATAGAGAGAGAAGCAAGATAAGTTCAAGAGAAAGCATGTTATATACACTTTGTAACTTATCCCAATGGAGGGAGATCATATAGAAGTGAAATTCATGGTGTCCCTACTACAATATGGTTTACTATTGTAGTATCCAATCAAGTTTATTGTTCAACAAGTCATGCTTGTCACTATAGTGGATATCAACATGATTGATTACTTGGAAAGTTTATGTATTGCATGAAATTTAAAGGAATGTTGCATTGGTATTCTGGCCACATACCCTATAGGAGAGGATATAGGTTGAATGAATGTGATTGTTTTATGGCACTAAAAGTAGGGTACTAACACAAATTACATGGAATAATTTGAATACATTATAGTACTCCTTACTAGTAAGAGTGATACCATGATAAAGGAAAGCAAACAAAGTCAACAACAATAAATGCTAGTAAAATGGATGGAAAGCACTAGGTAATAAGAAAAACAAGAAAACAATGAATGTTAACAAGATAATGGATTAGCCACAATGACTAGGATCCCCACTTAAATGGGTAGTCATCATTAACAAAGATAAAAACCACTTAAAAATGCAAAACAACGAGCCAAAACTAGAAAAAGACAACAAAAAACTTGGATGACTAAGATTGCCACTTATTGAAATGGTCACTGTCATGACAAGAAGAAACACTACAAAACCTGTAAAAATATTTGTCAAATGAAAGAATGTGTAGGACTAACACATAGATAATAAAAGTAACCAAAGATAAAAACAAGGCACCAAAGTCAACAAGCAAACTAATAAAACACAAATATTGTACAAATACGTTAGAATGGGAATATGTATAAAAGAGTTTGACATGAATGGATTTTGGAGGTTCATACAACTCAAATTCATCCATATTTACAATTTAATTACCTTAAATGCAAACAACTCTTTAACAGTATATAGACCAAGCCATTTCTATATCAACTTTCCCTTACACTTCTTATGCACATTATCGAGCTTGAGGACAAGATTCTTGACTTTGAAATCACAACAATATACTTTCTTATTATATTTATTGGTAACACGATTATTATCGAATCTATTGTAATATAGACATCTCTCATCAAGAGTAGTAAGTTTGGCAATATGGATCTCCTGATACTCTTGATGGTACTCATCATGACTCAACAAATTCTTCAAATATACATGCAAAGAAGGTAAGCCAATTTCAAACAACAAAACAAGTTCAATACAATGGACCAAATAAAATGGGTTACCACTAGAGATCTCTAAATACTATTGTGGTATATCCATAATATGGGATATAACTTAAGTGCCAATATTTCTTTGATTCTTTAAATTTTTTAGAAAAATAATTACTAAAATATTATTATTATATTTAGTTTGGCATTCCCTTGTGGATAGTAAGACACAAAAAAAATGATGTTGAATCCCTAACTAAGAATTTAATTCTTTCACTTCTCTATTTTTGAAATGTGTATTGTTATTTGAAACAAGAGTATAAAGGACACCAAAACAACACATAATTTGATTAAATACTAATTTGGATATAGTGAGAGTTGTTTGATTTGTTAATAATATGGATTTCACCCATTTATAAAATATTATGTGGCTGTAATAATAAAATTGTTTCCATCTAAGAAGATAGGACCAAAAGATCCTACAATATCAAGGCCTCAAGTGGAAAATTGCCAAGAAGACTCAATTGGATGAGGAACTTGGACATGAGCATGAATTTCATCCTTGTGTAATTGACATACTTCTTGGCATTAACTTCCATTATGGGCCAAAAGTAAACTATTCTTAATATTTTAAGCATTATGGAATGACCACTAAAGTGCCCTCCATAGTCATTGCTATGAAAATAAAAGAGATATTTGGGTACTTTAGCTTCTATAAGGCATCATAAGAGGACCCATAATGATTATAGTAGTACAAAACCCAACCAAAGACAATATATCATAATACTCTTTCACAAATACAAGCTTGTTGCTTAGCATTAGTTATGGATGGGTAGAATTGATTATTGAGGAAGCATAAAATTTTGTCATACCAAGAATCATCATGCATGATTTGGCAATTAATATAATTGAACTTGATTGTATGTGCATCCATGAGGTCATCACTAATAGAAATTACAGGTTCATCATGGGCTTTTACCACAATAATTTCTAGTAATATTCTCATGTGGTACTAATTTACTAGCTAAAGTAGATAGGGAATCAACCTCGACATTTTGACCCCTCAAAAAATATTTAATGGAGAAGGATTCAAAATTATTGATTAAATTTATATCCTCTTGAAGGTAAGGTATCAAATGGGGAGCATTGATAGTATAGTCACTAGATATCTGATAGACCATATTTTGAGATTTACCTAACACTTTGATGCATTTAACATTCATATGTTAGGCAGTTAGTAGACCTAAAATTAAAGCCTCATATTCTATAGTATTATTAATAATGTTGTAAAATTTTAGATAGAAGGCTATAGAAACAACTAGGCCATTCTGAAGCTTGAGAAATATACTAGCTCTTGACCCAAACTCATTCCTTGCTCCATCAAAGTGAAGGATCCAAGTTTCTACATAGAAAAAAAAATCTAGATCTAGAAAGAGACTAGCAAGGACAATGGTAAACACATAAATATTAACTATTTATTCTAAATACAAGGATTGGCATCATAGATAAATTTCATCAAAAATATCAAACAATGTGTGTACATAAGGGATTTTACAAGTCAAGCAACCATTAGGGACTATCAAAATAGTAGGAATAAGCCTAGAATTAGTTAAAATGTCGGTGCTAACTAGGATCACTGCTTTACATTGTGGTCCTAGTCTTATTAAATAAATTCTAATAGAAGGTGATCCAACAATGGATTCTATTTCAATACAGGTTAAGACAATACATAAATTAATATTTTCAAAAATAAAGTAACCAATTGGTCTATCTTCATAGTAATTTTAGAACTAATGGATTTTAGCCTTTTTTAAATGCCTAGGAAAGGGAATAATTCTTGTTTCACTTAGCCTATATGAAGGTTTTAATGTAGAGATAATAGAAACAATAAATTTCCTATGCCTATCTAGCCTATTTTTGTATTGATTATATTCAAAATTTCTAAGCATGAAATAGGTAAATAGATTATTATTATCAATCCCACAAAATTATATCAAATTAGTCATCATCATCATCTAAAACAAGAACTCCCATTGATCCTATTTGATAATGCCCCACACCCTCCTTGGAAATAGTAGTAGAAGGAGCATTCTCAAATTTAAAGATAAGGGTTTGATTAAATTCATTATCTACATAGCTACTAGTTTTGTCCCCCATTTTGTTATTATCTATACAAAATATTACTTGTTTTAATTTGGAAACATTCTCATGGGCTTTATGCAATGTGGCCAACCACTAATAGAACACAATAGTATCTTCTCTCTATTTGGGTTTCAATAATTGTAGTATTTTTTCTACTATATCTTAAGGAAGGGGAATAATAACATCCATGTTAGATTGATCATCTTTGGATTCATACCTATCTTGAGGGCATTTCAAGTAAAACCTAGGATTCTCCTTTTTAAAATTTCCTTCTTGAAGTCCCCTAAGGCTCATATTTGTGAATTTGGAATTTATATGTTTCATCCATAGAAGGAATAAAACAATTGTCATGGATTGGAGGATATGGCCCCCAAGGATCTAAGCCTCCTATGGTAACAAATTTATCATGATAGATATACTTAACTACTTGAAAATATAGAAAGCTATGGATATTATCATCATAATCTAAGATCTACCTAAAATCATGTTATAGTTGGTTTTAAAATCAAACACCATAAAATTCACTCTTACTTCTTTAGGCCTAGCTAAAATTGGAAATCAAATGCAACCAATAAGATCTTGACGATTACAATTATAAGTAGAGTAATGACTTCTAGTAAAAAGGACATTTTCTCTAGGGATATTTAGTTTATCTATCAAGGGCAATGACATAACACATGTGCCACTCCCTTCATCAACCAAAGACCTCCATACTGTCATATTATTGTCAACAACTCTTATCATCAACCCTTTGATAAGTAATCAAAAGTAATCATATTTTTCAAGGGAAATTTTATAGCCAAATTAGGGCTACTATGTGCATCAATTTAGAACTTTTCTTTGTGGGATTTAATATATTGCACTTCATAAGACCTTAGAATGGTGGGCATAATATTGGTAATCCTTGGTCTAGGTAACTCCATCTTATGTAGTAAGTCTCTTAGCCTTTTCCTTTGATAATGAGATGTCATTAATAATTCCAAGTATGGGACCTTGTAAAAGGATGCACATAACTCTTCAAAAATGTTCCACACTTTTGTTTTTATCATGACTACTTTAAGTAGTTATTCCTTGGGTTGGGTGACATCCTATCATTTTTTTTTTGGGCATTAATATTGTCATTTTAAGTGACAATTGGTCTTGTACTATTTTAGGAATGACAAGTTCTATAAATAGGGTTAAGGCTTTCTCAAGAATATTTTTGTATTTTTTAAAGATTCTACATTTGTAGTAGTTTTTTGGATGGTCAAAGGAGGGTTTGGGATCTTATTGACCATGGCAGTATTGATTATAACTTGAATAGGTTCTTTTACTTTATCCTTATTTTATTTTTCCTCTTTAGAAGGTCAATTATTTTTGTATTAAGGTGCACTCCTAATAACAAATTCGAAGAGTCATTTTTTGGAAAAAATGCCCTTTTTAAATTTAAAAACTTAAAATGCAACAAATTTGACCTTTATTTAAGTTCTTCAAAATTTATTCCAATTAAAAAAATTAATTATATTTAATTCAAAAATTCCATTTCATATTTTTTATTGAAACATACAATTATTCAACAACACACGTAATTAATGTCATATAGTGGCCTAATGTTGGAGGTTTTAAAATTTGAATAGAGGTCTAAGGTTTGAATCCTGCAATGGTTAGAGTTGTACACCATGCTTTGGTAGTTGGTGTATAGTTGGATAACCATATATTAGGTAACTATCTTCCATAAGGATTGTCTCATATAGCCTATGGCCTTGCACATGTTAAAAACTACTTTATCAATTACATGTTTGGACTAAACTGCTTTACCCTTTACATATTGGGACTACTTCCTATATGAAATGTCAATCTCATGGTTTTAGTTTTATGATACTCTTAACATATTTTTAAAAACAACACACACATTGTATGTATATATAGGTTGGTTGAATTGATATGAAACCATAGGTTGATAAAATATTATTATGGTTAATACATTTTATATTTATTTTTAAGATTATTTATTTATTTATTTTGTTGGATAATAAGGGGTTGTACTCAGGTCCCCCACCCTTGAAAAACTACAACTCTCTTCTTTAGAGATTGATATTTTATAAATAGATACACTTCTCATCTCATTTGAGAAGCTATATCAAGAAACCTACATCATTTTACATAAAATGTCTGAATTCTTGATTTCCCTTTTCTTCATATTTTCAATTTTTGTATGAATACAAATATTGCATAATGCAACGTCCTTCTTGACATTTTTCTATTGCATCCTTCACAGTACCAAAGGTTCACCTCTACTATCTATGCATTACATCTTAAAAGAGTAATATTTCCAAAACATCATACTATCATAGTCCATTTTATCAAATCCATATTGATAGTTTCCTTCCTAAAACATAAGTGAAACCATAAAAAATAAAAATAAATAGTTTATATGAAAACACATTAATGTTATAAAATAAAGTAAATATTACCAATGAAAAACACTAAAGTATATATTATTTGATTTAGGTAGTCAACATTTTCTTGTCAACTTCAACTAAAATTACTACTTCCTCTAACCATGGAAAGGATAATTTAACTTCACGATCCTCAATAAAAATCCCTCTATTGGCTAGCCTGTCTGTGCATTTGTTTCCTTCCCTTAATGTATGTGTAAACCTAATTTCTTTAAACTCTTTAGCAAGATCTTGAATTTCCATAATTATATCTTGTATGTTCCATGGAGCCTTTGCTTTCCTCAAAATTACATTTACTACTATGAGAGATTTACTTTCCATCCATATATTATTCCATATCATTTGTTTGCATGTTTTTAACCCTTTTAAAGCTGCCCAAGCTTCAAATTTACTATTTATCTTAAATCCACTATTGAAAGCATAATGAGACAAAATCTCTCTATTATTTCTAATTATTCATCCTCCTCCTATTGGTCCTAGATTTTCTTTAGGTGCTCCATCAAAATTAAACTTAATCAACTCCACATTTGATGGTTTACACTTTATATTCTTTGCCTTATTTTTGCTTTTCTTGTACCCAACATCATAATTCTATTTAATGACTTGACTCCATCTATCAAGGCTCTCTGCTTCCAGATTAGGGATTTGGTGAGTTGATAGGGTTGGTTTAGACTCCTCTATGGCTAAAAATATCTTTCTTTTCATTAACTCTAAACTACTTTCCTTTCCTTTAGATATTATTCTATTTATTTCTAGCTATACTATCCAAATTATTGTATCTTTTGATATATCCCATATTGTTTGTAAAGCCTCACTTTTATAAGTGCTCTACCATTTCTTTAACCATTCTTCAATTTTTCTATCCATCACCATTCATTTACCAAACATATTAAGAATCCATTACCATATTTTTGATACTATTGAGAAATATCCCAGGATATGGTCTATACTCTCCTCCTATTTACAAAGAACGCATTGAGAGGGGGTATGAAAACCTCTTTTCATAAGGTTATCCCAAGATAAAATTCTTCTATTACCTACTAGCCAAACAAACATTTTAATTTTAGGAATGCTTGGGCTATCACAAATATCTCTCCATATTCTAGTGATATTACTATTTTGATGGTGCCTTACATTATATCCACTTCTTGTTGTGTATTCTCTTGAGACAATAAACTCCTAAATCAATTTATCCTTGGTTCCCCTTGGAATAATCACAGTTGTTATTTTTCTACTCAATTACCTCCTAGAATCAATGTCTTGTATAATTGAAAAAAATATTTTTTCCATTTGCATATTCCTTCCTGATCCTTGTACAAAATGTTTGAAAGCCTATAACCATATTTATCTTGAAGTAATCTCATCCAAGGTTTTAAAACTGGATCTAAATTGAGTGTTTTTTTATTACACCAAGTATCCATCCAAATATAATTTGTTTCTCATGTTCCCACCACCCATATTAAACCTTTAATCATTAGATCAATAGATTTTTTAAACCATTCCAAAGAGAAAAACCATTTGGTAGAGATAATGCAGTAAATATTAAACTTGGATCATTGGGATCAACATACTTAGAATAATTCTTTCCCATTGTCTTTGACTCTCTTTGTACAATCTCTAAATTACTTTTCCTCTAAGATCTAAGTTTTCATCTGTAAGAACTCTTAAACCAAGACCTCCCCTAGTTTTATCATCACACACCTTGCTCCATTTCACCAAAGGAAATTTCCTTTTATCATGTAAACATGACCATAAAAAGGATCACATAATATATTAAACTTTTTTCAACTAATTTTGGCATAGTATACAATGACATACAATATGTTGGAATGATTTGTAAGACTAACTTAATCAACTGCACTCTTCCTTCTAATGATAATCATCTACCTTTCTAAGCTGGTAGTTTATTCTAAACTTTACTAATAATTGTATTCCATAATTCTATGTTCATTCTCCCCTCAAATAAAGGCATCCCTAGATAATTTTCTAGCAAATTTGCCTCCTCCATTTGAAGTAACCTGCAAATTCTTGCTTTGATATTAATTGGAGTGTTAAAAAAGTAAATTTTGGATTTTTTTGTATTAAATTTTTGCCTCGATGCTCTTTTGTATTCCTTTAAAAATTTATTCAAATCTCTGGCCTCAATTATCCTTTCCCTTCCAAAAAAGGTTGTATCATCTACAAACTATTGATGGGTGGTGTTGTTGGTGTTATTATAATCTTAATTCCACTTATAAGCCCATATTTATAATTCTTCTTTAAGTTCCTATTCAAAATATTTGCCATAATAATGAACAAATAAGGAGATAGGGGATCTCTTTGTCTAAGGCCTCTCTTGGCTTTAAACGATTTTGTTACTAATCCATTGAACAAAATTGAATAAGAAAATGTAGAGACACAATTTTTAATCCATTTAACCCATTTCTTTCCAAATCTAAAATTTTCTAAAACTAAAAAAAGAAAATCCCATTTAACCCTATCATAGGTTTTGCTCATATCAAGTTTTAAGATCACTGCTTTCTCTTTTCTTGAAGTTGTTGAATGTATAACTTCATGAGCCACTATGATCCCATCCAAAACTTGTCTCTCTTTCACTCCTTGCTCTCTAAAATAATTTTGTCTAACAATGGCCTTAATCGATTAGCCATCACTTTGGAGATAATCTTATATGCCATATTATATAGGCTTATGGATCTAAAATAATCAAACAATTTAGCATCCTTCTTTTTTATAATTAGGGTAAGATAAGTTGCATTTATTTTATAAGGTATGTATTATTTTACCCTAGACTGTTCCACTACCACCAATAAAGAATCCTTCACTATATTCCAATTTTGTTGGTAAAGTCTACAAAGAGCCCATCTGGACCTAGGAATTTATCCTTATAAAAAGAGAAAATAACTAAATGAACTTCTTCTAGAGTAATAGGCTCCATCAATTTCTTATTGTCTTCATTCATTATAATTGAAGGTACATCTTGAAGAAGTTTATCATTAAGAACTTTAGTCTCCTCTAATCCTAGAATATTTTAATAAAAATACTTTACCTCTTTTCTAATTTCACTATGATCTTCAATACAAACTTCTTCTATTAATTTAATTCTACTAATTTTGGATGTTAATCTCTATACTATAACCATCCTATGAAAAAACTTTATATTTTTATCTCCTTATTTTAACCAATTTTGTCTTGATTTTAATCTCCAGAATTTCTCTTCCTTACTCAAAATATTATGGTATTCACCTAAATCCCTTTCCTATGAGCTTGGATTATTATGATCACCTTTTTGGAATTTTGAAAGTTTATATTTTAGTTCTTTCTTCTCAAAAATATTTTGAAAAGTGTTGTTATTCCATTCTTTTAATCTAGATGTCATAGATATAATTTGTTTTGGAAAAGCATAAAACCCACCATTTCCTGAAGAATTCCACGTTTGTGTTATCATATCAACAAATTGAAGATGTTCTTCCCACATCTACTCATATTTAAAGTATGATATTTTTAATTCACTTATCAAATTTAAACTCTTATTGGCTAGTGATATGAACCAATCCTTATTAAGATATTAATTTTAGCACAAGTTCCTTCATCTAGCCAATGATCTGAGAGTATGCATCTATATAATTTTTTTGTTATTAGGTTTTGTCCTCTCTTGTTTTTAGTCCATGTATAGTTGTCATCTTCAAACTCAACCTCCCATAGATTATTTTTTTGAATAAAAGCTGAGAAATATCTCATACTTTGGGTTAATTTCCTAATTCCCCCAAATTTTCATCCAACTTGGTTATGAAATTAAAATATCCTATGATCATGAATCATATTTCTTGGTCTTTACTTCTCATAAAGGCTTCAATCCCACTCCAAAATTCTAATATACATGACTGAGTTGTAGGTCCATAGACATTGATAAGGATGAAATGAATATCTACAAAGTAGCAAGTGACTAAAGAGGTTATCCAATGCCTAGTTTTATAAATGGTTACATAGGAGGTTCTAGAAAAATTTCAACAGGTTATAATTCCCCTTGTTGCTCCTTCAGAATTCATAGCATCTCATTCACATATTGCCCATACTACTTTCAATTTTTTTGAAACTTGTTTTGTCATTTTAGTTTCCTAGATACAAAGAATTTTAGGCTTATTACTTATACAAAGGTCCTTGATACACCTTTGCTTTGAGGGATATATGAGCACCCTTTATATTTTATGATATGATAATCATGTATCATTAGGGGCTATTGTCCTCCCTGCATATCACCAATATCATATTGTTGTCTAATAAAGAGAAATTCAACCAATTTAATTTGTGTTCCTTTCTCTATATTTGCTCTTGCTTCCCTAGATATTGCTTGATAATTTGAGGGTTTTCCTCTTTTTGCCTTGTCTATATCAGGAGTAGGTCTTATTATTCTATTCCTCAATATTCTTTCACAATTTTATTTTTCATCATATTTATCCTCTCTTGGCTCTACTACAAAAGCTTTTGACTTGTCCTGCTCATTTTTGGTATTTCCTTATTAATGGTAGAGGTATTAACTTCTAAAACTATATTTTATTTATCGATTTTTTTCTCTTGAATGGTGCATGGTACTTAAATAAAGTATTCAAAATATAATGAGACACATTCCTTAGGTTCATTGAGAATACCCTTGCCTAAATTAGGATCATACTAAATAGAAGGTTCCTTTAAAATGTTAAACTTGTTGTACTATGTCCTCTAAGTTTTGATCTACTTTTTCTTCATAGGCTAAAGCCTCAAAAGAGTTGGTATTTCTTCCAATATCATTCCTTACTGGTCTCCACTAATTATTTTATTTCATTTTTCTATATCTATGTTTTGGAAGTTGAAAACCATCTTCATATATATCCATTTGTAAGTTTCTATTGCAGTTTTCTACATATGATTTTGTTGGGATCTTCTTAGGGAATGATCTCTCAATATGCCCCACCTCATGACATTTTATACATCTAAAAGATATATTTTCATAATATAATACTTAGTTCCACATTTTATCCCCATATTTAAGAATGATTGATTCTAGTAAAGCTTTACTTATATCAATCATGACCAATATTCAAGCATAAATAACCAATAATTCATCTTTCGTAGTATCTAAAATCTCAAGGAATTCTTCTAGAGTGTTGCCTATTGCCTTGAAGGTATCTATTTCCTAAAATTCAATGGGCAACCCAAACATCCTAACCTAGACTGGTATTAGGAATATATTTACATTTTTAGATGAAAAGCCTTCATACCGGTGGGTAAGGAAGAGTCTTGCTCTTCCCATAAACCAAGGACCACTTTAGATTTTTTTTTCTTTCTTTCCTAGAAAAAAAATGGTTACGAAGAAACCTTTGGGAAGAAAGGATAGAATCACTCACGGAGAATTCCAACTCTTATCAATCCAATTTCTGAAGGCTTAAGCCCTTGTCCAATACCCATTAAATTTACCAAAAAGTATCATATTTTTGAGTAACGAATATCTCTTTAAGGTGCACTCACTAACCTCTACAACTAGATATGATTCTAAGGATTTAACTATAAATTGGTCAATGGAAAGAAAATTAAAACTCAAAATCTATTGAAATTTATTAGAATGTCCTATAGAAAATATAATATTTGATAAAAAGTTTATAAAAATTTGCATGCAAAATATTTAAGAGAAAGAAGAGAAGCAAACTTAGTTAAATTTGTTATGTCTAGATAGAATGTCTTGCCTCATTGAAGTTCTAGTCCTTCATTGCTCTTCCTATCATCCGAACCCTAATTGACAAATATTTGCAATTTCATTTTTTACAACTTGAAAAATCATCATTGCCCTTGTTTCGGATGGTTGACTTCATAGGGTTATATCTCCCTCAATATTTCTTGGATTCCTTCATATGACCACTCATTTTAAAGATTCATATTCTGCACAAGTTTGTCCAAGAATCAACTGAATCAGATAACCCTTCATGAAAATATGACTCTTAAAATATGAGACAATTTAAAAAAAAAATGCCCTAATCCTTCATGAAGTGACAATCTTATTTTGAAGATAATTAATTAAATTATATATATATATATATATATTGTTTCTATTTTTTTTGGTTATATGGGATTGGAATGATCCTTCATTCGTATACAATATGATGACATAGTGATATTATAATAGCTTAGAAATTATATATTTAAATTATATTATGATGACATAATGATATTATAATAGCTTGACAATTATTATTATTATTTGCTTGAGAAAAATGGATTGTATGTGGGTCCCTTACCCTTGACAAATCACAACTCTCTCCTTTAGAGCTTGAGTGTTTACAAACATATTTAATTCTCATCTAATTCAGAATGTTTTAGCTAGATACCTACATCTTTTCCCATAAAAAGTCTAAATTCATAATATTCATTTTTTGGGTCTTCTTCAATTTTCTTTGCAAATACAAATATTCAACATCCTTATTGATATTTTTCAATCTTGTTCATCTATCCATCCAAATGAAATATTGATTAGTGGTGGTCTTTAATGATGCTAAGTTACCATTTGACCACTTGAATATCCATAACTGCTTTATTGGCTTCATGCTTTTGTTGCTATGCTCTGATATTTCAATGATTGGTCCTATTGTTCCCTAATGATGTCCACCCCTTTTAAATCCAAAATCATTATGTTTTTTTTGCCAAACACTGCCATACTTGATACCTTTTTGACTCCATGTAGATCTATAATATTGATGCCTTAAGCCATGTCTCCAATATTATTGCCGCTCAGGGTGGTGTAGGTGTTGATACGCTACAACCTTAACCTAAAATTATGATTCCTTTGATTTTTCAACAATTTGTTTCTTTATTTTAGATTCTTCTTCACAATCTTCTCTCTTATGCCCTTTTTTTGGTGTGTCTTTATGCACTTCTAGCAGGGCTTCCTTGGACTTTGATGTTGCTTCTTCCATGGACTCTATTGTTGTTGCTATTTTCAATTTAAATTTTGAGTCTTATATTAGTTCTTCAACTTGTTTCCTTGCCAAAACTACTTCTTGCTTCTCCTTAGACCCTTGCTTCTTAAACTTTTCTTTTTGAATGCAACCATGAACTTGCACATTATCATTTATATTTTTTCCTTATATTAATCCTTTTATTCATTTTTTTTAGTTTCCTTTGAAGCCTTTTTATTTCTTCTTCATATTCTTTGATGGTAACCTTAAAACTAGCTATCTTTTTATATGGGTTCCATTGACTCAAGAATGCATGCTCCGATTTTAACTATAATTCTTTTCCTTAGCAAAACTTGCCCACCAATCATAAGCTTCCTCTCTTAAAATTTTGATAAGTTGGCATGGCCAAAAATGATCACTAAAATATAGAGATCTAAACTTCATCCACCATTCTCGAGCATTAATGTCATCCTTTCTAGTGAAAATTGGTAACTCCATGATCTTAACCTCTCAAAAATTCCAAAAGCGGCTAGTGTTTTGAGAAAAATTAGGGTGTTTCATTTTTTTAATCTCCTCTATTCCTTGCTATAAACAAATAATTTTGTAGATTTTCCTTAAAAATAAATTAAATTACAACCAATTGGCTTACCTTGACTCATAGAGATATCTATAATTTGATTCTTTACATTTTGAAAAAATCCTCACTATCCTTGTTCTATATGACTGACTTCAAAAGGTTGTATCTCCCTTAATACTACTCGGATTCCTCATATGACCACTCATTTTAAAGCTCTTCAAATTTTGCATAAACTAGCTCTTGAAATATGAGATATTTTTTGGGATAAATTTGCCCTAATAGATTGACAATTATATACGTACTACTTAGATTGAACCTAAATTTTGTTCTTAAAAATTGGAAAATATAACTAATTAAACTAATACTTTTTAATTATTCTTATTTATTTATTTATTTATTTCAATTGGTTATGTGGGATTGAAGCGAGCCCTATCTATATTACATCATCACCATATAATGATATTACAATAAAGCTTGGATATTATCCATGTATTACTTGGCAAGATTCGACCTAAGTCTCCTCCTTAAATGTCGAGGAATATAACTAGTTGAGCTAATCCCATTTGATTTTTATTCTTTTTTTGAATAAGCTATGTGTGGCTTCTATTTGGGGACATTCCCATTACAAAAATAAAACATTACATTACTCTCATTACATTTCTATCAAATTAGTTAAATCATATCCAACCTGCCTTTCTATCAAAAATATTCTTCATATACCTTTCTTATCAAAGAGATTTACCATCTTCCTCATTGCTAAGTTTCTACAATCAACTCCTTTTTATCATTTCATACAAATGCCTTCCGAAATTGAATTTTTTTCGGGATAAAATTCAATACCAGGAATGGTTAAAATATTAGTTGTCCATATTTCATATATATAATTAAAAATATATTGTCTATAACATTCTACAAGTTTCTTAATACCTTTTTTTAGGGTTCTTATTCATGCCCCTACTATTCCAAGATATTATTTTCATTGTTATTTTTTGTTTTTATTTGTGGTTTAGCCCCACTTCTTGTTAACACTTGAAATATTTGCTTTTATTTTCCCATATCAATATCCCTCCAGGTTTCTTTTTTCTCTTTGTTTTTGCTTCTCACGTCTTCCTCTCTTTTTCATTTCCACCAATATTTTCATCTTCATCCATTTCTTCAATCTTCTCACACTGCTCAAAGTAAGACTTTTCATCTATAGGTTTTTCTTGTTGTATAGGATTTGTAGATCAAGGAATAACCTCAAAAGTACATTCTTCTTTATATTATCTTGGAAACCCTAAAGTGCAAGGATGCTCTTCCAAAGAAATTAGCTTCTTATTCTGCCCTAAAAACCCTAAATTGTTAGACTTCCTTCATCCTCATTTATTTATTATGTTGCTCTTGAAACCCTATAATGCAAGGGATGACCTATATACCACTTTCACTTTTATTACCACTACTTGAGAAAATTGAAGATGATTTACCTGGAAAGATCTTTGATCTCTTTTTTCATCTTTGTGTTTGAATTTTTCTCCACAATTATTTTTTGCACTTTTAATCCCTTTTGAACTTGAACTTGCATATTGTACTTTATCATCCCTTATATCCTTTTTTTGTTTCTTCTAACTATTGATCCAAGTGAGTTATGGTGGCCTTTTCCATAAGATGTTGTAGATAGGTTTTCTTTACCTCTTCTTTAGGAATGGAATAACCCTGATTTGATCTACCTTCTATTAATGTATGATTTCCTTGCTTTGCCTTGAAGTTTTTATTATGACTAAAATTTTATCTCTTTCTTCATAATTTTCACTTTGCAAACTCTTGTCAAGTGGCCAGTTTCATAACAATTACGATAAATAAATATGATGTTTTCATAATCCACTTGTTGATCCCATTCTCTTGATTCAAATTTAATCTTAATGGACAAAGGTTTTAAAATATTCATAGCAACACATATTCTGGTATATATAGCATGCTTTTGCTCCTTAATAGCCAGACCTTCCTTGATGGATTCTCCTAGGGTATTTTCAACTACAAAACATCCTTATTGATAAGTTGATATGGAAGTCCTAAAAGCCTAACCCAAATTAGAAGCTTCTTAATAGTTTGTCGCAATAGAAATAAAATCATTCCATGGTCTTAAATAAAGGGCATCTCTCCCTTTAAACCATGGTCCGCCACTCAATATTTTTTCCCTAATTTTTGAATTAGAAAAGATGACAAGGAAAAAACCTTTAGGAAGAAAACTTGCAAAGTAATTCGAATTCAATCCCCACTTCCACTTGATCCAATCTTGAATCTCCAAAAACCTCAACAAAGACCTATGAAACTTACATATAAACCCCTTGCTTTTCAAAACCATTAAATCATGCTCAATCTTCTCATCCTTGATGGTCACATCTGGTGCAACATCTGTTACTTGGATATAATTTTTCACATATTTGCACATCCACTTATCTTCAACTAGGGCATCCTCACTTCCCGTTAGGACTTTCAAATATGATTTTCCTTCCAAACTAACTAGTGGGGTTGGGGCTAGGGATCACTCCTAGCTCGCACTCCCTCCCAGCTCCCACTCCTCAGCTCACTCGCTCTTGACTTGCATTTCGTCCTAGCTCACACTCCCTCCCATCTTACACTCCCTCTTGGTTCACCCTCGCTCTTATCTCTTTTTTTCTCTTGATGTTCTTTTGCTTTGATAATTTTTTGAAAACAATATTTGTTGCATTCATGGTAAGGGTTTGAAGCATTGATACACTCCAAACAAAATCAATGCTCTTCCACCATATCTAAAGATCTCAATATTGGCTCACACGTGCTCCCGATTCGCACTTCTTCTTAGCTCGCACTTGCTACCAACTTGCACTTCCTCCTCATTCATACTTGCTCATCTCTTCTTTCTCCTAATGTTCTTTTGCCTTGATAATTTTTTGGAAACAATGTTCCCCATATTCATGGTAAGGGTTTGAAACATTGATACATTTCAAATAAATCCTTTGATCTTCTTATCTTATTTTTGACTCATACTCCTTTTAAACTCGTATTCTTATTCTTAAAATTTATTAAAATATATATTTTATTGTATTTTTTAATAAAAACTCTTATAATTTTTATTTAATTTAACTTAAAAAAAAATGATGTGATGTCACTCATGAGACGGGAACTAAGTTCAAAAACTCTAGGCGCAACATTTTAAATATATAATTTTTTTCCCCTTTTCCGCGTTAGCCAATCTTTAATATTAAGTGAAGACTTCTTGTTTTCTTCTTAATTGAAGCAAAGAAGCACACGTATTTGTTGATTTGTTCTTAACTGCTAAATTCTCAATTCATTATTAGGTTCTGATTTGTTAATGGCGTGCCTTATCTCAAATCATTTAATTAAACAAAATCAAATACCCCTACTAAAGCGAAAAACCTCTTTGGAGAGGTCGCCTTAGTCTAAGACACCATAACCATGGTGTCCAGGGAATTCTACATCGTTAAAGTTATCTGGGAGTCGTGTTCGTTTCTGCCTGCACCAACATTATCAAGTGGATTTTGGGTACCAATTCAACTTTTTGGTGGGTGGAGATTTGAACCTGGTATCTCGCTTGAAGGATTGCCCTCTCCTCTCCAACTCACTTACAACACCACTACTTATTTTGAAGGTATGGATTTCAAGAGTTGGATCTTCCTATATTTATTAAGTCTTATCTTTAAAAAATATATTATAATTTTTTTTTTTTTTTAAGATTTGAGTTAAAATTACAATGAGTATGATATGTATATGTATGAATAAACTTTGTGTAATTTTATTTATTTTTTATTATTAAAATATTAGAAACTTTATTTAATTAAGGTATTGAATAGGTAGGTTTAAGGGGACAGGTACAGGTTTTGGCTTTTTTCGAGGTTTAAGGTTCAAACTCGAGCATGGACATGGGTGAGTGTGTGAGGGGTGGGTGTGTATGGCTGTGTGTTTGGATCACTGGGCATGGGCGTGGACATGGGCATGAGCATGAGCTAGTGTACAAGGGTGTGTGTATGGTTGTGTGTTTGGATCTTATTGATAAGTTCAGCTTTCACCCTTATCAAAGGTCATGATTGAGATGTGATGTTCAACCTTAAGATTTATCACATTAACCTCAATTTAAAAAAATAAATGAATATAAAAATAATTTATTTTAAAATTTTAATGTCAAAAAGGATATTATCATGTTTTGTTTTAAATACAATAATTATATAATCTTTAAAAAAATTGTTCCAAACATTTTTTTCAAATGCTATGAATAGATCTTAACAGTTTTATCTTTCCAGATAATATATAATTATTGTAATATCATTATATGATTAAAAAACCTTAAAATTCTTAAATATAATACTTTAAATTTTTTAAAACATTTTATAATCAATTATTTTCATTATTATATATTTTAATTTTTAAATTTTTTTATAAATATATGTTTTCAAATGTTATGCCTAACATTTTAAAAATTTAAAATTTTTATCTTATACCTTTAATTTTATCTTGCATAGTTATAAAAGTCTCTAAATGTTCAATTACCTATAATTTTTTTGATTAAATAAGAGAGTTGGTAATAACCACTATTTTTAGTAACTGGTCAGCGCAAGGTTCAAACCACATGGACTGCAACCATCAAATCTATATGTCTCATTAAGGTTAATCGGTGTGAGATGGAAACCACCGTTGCTTCGGGATTTGTATTGTCATCGTCAGTCTGACGTGCACTCAAAGGATTCAAAACAGACTACTATAGCACAAAGTGGGCATGCCCACGAGGTTTGAACCTAGGTCTCCTCTTGGTAAGTATCCAAAATCTTGCCAATCCACCTAACATTCGCAGACAATTACTTATAATTATTAATTAACCTTTAAGAACATCAATTCAGAGTTTATGTGATTACATCCATAAACATAAACATGTACATGTGGGCTAATTAACTCCACACTTAACTTCCATTACAAGTTACCTACTACTATCTTATTTTTTAAAATATTGCTTGCCTTACAAATCTAATTATCCTTGTGAAGGCTTGCCAATGACGATACTAAGATAAAATTAATATACATGGAAAATATCAATTCTTAGTGGTTAGATTTTTTAATGTTAAAGGAGTTAGATTCTTTAACATATGTTCAAATATTTCTTGAAGATAGATGATATAATACTCATATAAATAAATTTTATAAAAAAATATTATTTTTAATTTTAAAATTTAATTTAATTATTATTTTTTATAATGTTTTTTTGTATTATTACGAAATAAGGGTTTTTGAAAGGAATCTTTCAATCTTTTATATCAACTTTTTTATGAGAGATAGATTATAAAACACAGTTGTACAAAACAATCACCCTAACTCAGAAGAAATGACACAAAAGATAAACATAAACACTACATGGAAACATTGTCAACACCAAAAATAAGAAAGTGGATCCACAAACCAAATAGGTAAAGCAAAGGTAAGATCAGCAACGAGTTAGCTCTGGATTTTCACCAAGGAGTATTTGAAAAACGATTGCTATGAAGGATAGTCAAAATGGATGTTATTCTTCTAGTTTGAATTTGAACAAGAGTAATTATTGAAGGATGTGAACGACACCAACACTAGCTATCCATAATAAATGCGATGAAAAATTATTATCCTTAAGCAGAAGCGAGGCTACCAACGAACGAGATGAACATCGCAATCACACTATGCGACATTCCAACAATTCAAATTACCATAAGTACCAACACTTTTGAAATAAAAGTGATGTAACATACTGAAATGCCATTGATCGGATTCCTGATAGACTTAAAAGAGTTCTACTTTAAAAAGATTTAGGAGATTCGTCGGGAAGTTATTTCTCCACACTGTAAATCCAGGAAGGTTGGTTCCAAGATTGGCCAAACAGTTAGCAAGCGAATTACCCTCCCTTAGAATATGTGTCACCCTGAATTGATTTAAACCTTTCAGGTACCTTCTCGACTCCCACATCATATTTGTGACATTCTAGCTTGGATCAACAGTGGAATTAAGAATACTAATCACATTCTTCGAGTCCTCTTCAATCTTAGCATTCCGATATCCCAAATCAACTAAGAGTTTAATGCCTTAGAAAGCGACTCAGGCCTCCAAGAATTTTGGGATGATAAATGCTCACAATATACCACAATAACTTCCCCTGTGTTTTTCCTAATAATGCCACTCGTTGATTTAATTATTTTTTATAATGTTTATTTTTATTATTGATTTTGATGATTTTTTTTTTTTTTAAATAATTTTTAGAATGATTTCATTATTAACATGATTTTTTAAATATTATTATATGCCTTACATTCTAAAATAAAATGTTTTTCTATCTTAATTGTCTCTAATGTATAAATGGTACATATCCTCTCCTCTCATTCTTCTCTTCCATTTGTTTGTTTCACATTTAAGTTGGTGAGAGCTGATCTTTAGTCGGGCCATGAACATATTTGTTTTTCAATTGATGTTTACCTTTATATAGTCATTTTAGTAGTGATCGCTTTTTATTTCTTCCTAAGTTCCTTTTCCACGTGGTTGCTATAAAGTTTTCCTTAACAAATGATATTATCTCTTTGTTATTATTTGTGCATTCATCCAAGTTGATACTCCAATTCTTCTCTCTTGTTATGTTAATCTATGTTTTCTTTCTTTTGTTTAGATCTTATTTCATTACAACTTTAAGCCATCTATTTCCATTAGTTTGTTTGACATTTTTATATATTTTAGAAGACAAACTATAGTATGTGCCCCTGTAGAAAGGTGCATGTTTGTCCTAAAAGAATATCATATAAAATTGATTCTAATATTTTAAATTTGTTTGATATTAGACGTTTTTAAATCACCTATATTTGCCTCCCTTTTAAGTTTAATATATTGCTAGCCCACATTAAACACTTATATAAGATCACTATTTTTTTAGATTTGGTTAGTGTAATAAACCCCTACAATCGACGCTCAGGGTTAGGCATCCCCATCCCACCGTAACCTCCCATGCTAGCCCACATTAAACACTTATATAAGATCACTACTTTTTTTAAGATTTGGTTAGTGTGATAAACCCCTACAACCAACGCCCAAGGTTAGGGTTAGGCATCCTCATCCCACTGTAACCTCTCATAAGGGGAGAGTTGAGCTTATCAATAGGGAATTTAACACACAACCCCCTCCACACACACTACGGTTTGAACTTTGGATCTGTCAAAGAAGAGCCAATGAACCGTTTCTTTGTTTCCATCGGGACAAAACTCTAGAATTCCTCCAAAGTTGCTTTTAAATGGTCGATAGTGTCGTCCCATTCGGGTATACCACTATCTAAAGGGAAGCCACATGAGAATTTTTTGTATATATGAAAAGACAATACAGGAGGTAGTTCGAACAAACACTAGAACTCCCATTTATTAGTGTCACGAGTATATCTCAGAAATTAATTGCTCTTGAAAGATGCACAAAGAATTGTTCAAACACTAGACCTCCCAAATATTAGTGTCAAGACCATGTCTTGAAAACCAACTGCACAATAATGGATTAAATAACATCACTTTTACCACCAATAATCCAAATAAAATTTGTACAATTTCTCAATCCTATAATTTTAATCTCTTTACTTCTATATTTTATAATGTAGAAAAAGCCTCTTCATCCTTCTAATTTTTATTAATTCTATTTAACTACATTTATTATTAAAATCTATCCTATAATATTTATATTCTATTATATAAAAAACTCCTAAAAATAATTTTTTGAGTTGAAATAAACTATATATATTCTTAAATGGGATTTTGTGCTATAATACGACAATTAAACCATAAAATATAAATTATATTCTACTCTTGCTCCCATGACATCGCCTAAGACTATATAAAACCATCATAATAGATATTTTTAATAACTCCACACATATTCTCAAAATATATAAATAAATAAATTTTTGCATAAGTCATCTCATAAGTTGATGCTTCAACCAAGCATCAGCTTAAAAATTTGCATAAGTCCCCTCGTTAATTGATCATCTAATATATATTTGTAAGATTACTATAGTGGTAAGGGCTTTGGCCTCTCTTTGAAAGGACCAAGGTTCAAACCCCACTCAGTATGAGGGGATCGGGGTGCCTCATAAAAACTTGTGTAAACTCATTGAAAAAATTGACCATCTAATATGTTTCTTTATCAATTGCAAACAATATAATATGAATTTCCATGTTGATGATTCTTTGAGTAGGGTTCTAATCTGTTGGAAATTTTGTAAATATGCCGCATTAGAAATTTTGTTAAATTTTATTGATGTAAGATCAACAATATATTTTATTGATGTAAGATCGGTGATATGTTAATCTATAATACATTACTTTCAGCCCATATTTACAACATTTTGAAATTAATATTCCTTTTTGTTCCTCCTTACTTGAAAATAAAATGTGCTTGAAAAGAAAATGGAAAAGGAAAAATGTAATAGTATTTTCGCTTGAATGTTGATTGATAAGTGCGTTCATCCGAAAAACATTGTAATATTGGGCGGAATCAAAGTAGAGACGATGGTGTGGTCAAAAAATATGTTTGCCCCAAGGATGGGGTGAAAGCATCATTTGCCCTACTTTGGGGCGAACGTCTTCAAAATATTTAAAAGGAGTGCCCAACTAAAGCTTTGACCGGTCAAAGGCACATTCACCCCTTTTTGGGGCGAATGCTCACCAAAAATGGAGTCGCGCAGATTTTCAATTGTTGGTCAACGACTTTGACAAGTCAACTTTGCGTTTGCCCCGGTTGAGGGGCGAAAGCTCCATTCACCCCTCCCAGGGGTGAACGCGCCAAGAATGGTAAAGCAGGCAAAATATTAGGGGGTTGAAGCAACTTTGAAAAGTCAACTTCGCGTTCGCCCCAAGAGGTAGGCGACCTCTTTCACCTCTTTTGTGGGCAAACATAGATTTTAAGGAAGTTGTTAAAAGTGCTTTCATCAGGCATAAAAAGGGTTGATTATTGTTAATTCGGGGGTGCCTTCTTCACCAAGAAATGTCATGAAAGGAGTAAATACATGATTCACTTACTATTAAGACCAAGTCAATTTTGTTGTCAATAACGTCAACATATTTCAAGAGCACCCAAGATAGGCGAATGAAAGATATTAAAGGTTTGTGGTGAAGAGTAACTCAGGTTTTGGATCTCAAGCAAAGAAGAGCAACAATATTAAAAGTGCAAGGTGATTTTTGTGATTCCCAAGCAGAAGCATATTTTCAAGGATGGTAAATGTACCAAGTCAACGACCAAGCCTTGCAATTTTTCATGAACCAATGCCCAAAAATGTTGATTTCCCTAAAGATTTTCCTTAAAATCCAGATCATCGGGTTAAAAGAAGGATTTTCAATGACTTCAAGAAAGAATTTTCTCACCAAGGTTCTTGATCTGTGAGAATTTTGTCTTCATGTGTATTTAATGAAAGGGGTGAAATCCTCTATAAATACTACTCAATTTCCATTGTAAAAGGAGGTTAGACATTATGTAGAAAAACTATCCAAGTTCTCTGCATCAATAGAAGATACTTGGCTTATAAATTTACAAGTGATCTTGTGTGTGATTTCCTTTTATTTTTTATGCATTTCTATTTTACGCTCATTCATTATCTATTGTTAAGTTTAAATTTTGCATCTGAGTTTGAACATTGTTGGTAAGGGAGTGAATTCTGGAATATGATCCTGGAGGTTGTCTTTCCAAGGTTAGGAGTAAATTCTATTGCCTTCATTTATTATATGTTGCTTTAATGCTTGGGTGTATTTCCTATTGCTATTTTATCCCTAATCCTACACCTTTGGCCTGTGGCCATATTTCCCATCTCTTTCGATCATTTCCAATTTATTTCTTGCAACTCTAGTCTTAAACCCGTGTAGGATTTAGTAAGGGAGTCAACCCTCTCTAGAGATTGGCACAGATGACATTATTTTCCTCCGACCTTTCAATGTTGGTCGTGTCTAGGGTGCACAAACATATATTTGTATAATTAGGCAGATATTTGACCAACAATTTTTGGCACGCCTGGTGGGACCCTGAAAGTTCTACTTTCAATAGTATTAAGGTTCGATGTTCGCCTTTATGTTGTATAGTTGGAACATATAGTGACTCGATTCTACCCAAAAGCCTTCGAACATGAGGGAAGCGAAAGCTGTGCTTCATGATTACAATATTGAAGGTCAAAAATCCTAAAAATCTTATTGAGTTCTACAAATTTGATACCCAAAGGTTAGGAGAACATCCTCAAATAGTAACTTTACATCGTACGTCGTCATTACCTCAACAATATCATACATGATCTCCAACATCTTCATTATTAGCTAATGTGTTTTCTGCTCCTCTAAGTCTAGTTAGTACTGCTACTAGCGTTCCTCAAGTTCAATAACACACACCAGTCCACATGGCTTATAACCCACCACCATAGTAGCCACAACCACCAAGGTAGTTTCCAACATGGAATAGCTCAGGAGCCTTGAATTTACAAGCACAAAATCTAATTTCCCAAGCATCTTTGAAGGCTTTGCCTACTTATGATGGTACTAGTAAAACCACTTATGAGCATATTCAATACAAGGCTTCTTTAGAAACTATCCACAGTATTGCAGATGAAGACATAATGGTAAGGTTACTAGTATTATCGTTAAAATAAAAATTGTTATACTGGTACCGATCCTTGTCACTCACCACTATCTCCACTTGGGATCAGTTGGCAAAATTGTTAATTAAGAATTTTCATGAGCAAGCTAACCCATTCTCTTTGCTACATCAATTTACAATGATTCGTATACATCCACAAGAGGAGATAGTTGATTTCAATGTTAGGTTCACTCGTAGTTGGCAAAGAGTTCTTGATGGCCTTCGACCCATGCATGAACAAGTTGTGTTCTATTATCTTAGAGAATTCAAATCTGACATTGGCATGGTTGTTTGGTAAACTAATGTGAATATATTCCTATAACTGTACATGTAGGCACAGAAGGCTAAATCATATTTAATTGCTAAAGGTAAGCTTCCCCCGAAAGTGACCATGCCTATTCTTCTCGATATTCCATAACACTTATATTCCAATGCATTTTAATAGCCCATGCCTTCTATGTACCCAGTTCTCTCATGGAACTCGGATCCACCACAAGTCACTCCAATTCCTATCTCACAACTTCCTCCTCCAAGCTTTCTACATTTACTCGCTCTAGTAATGCCACAGTTACCAACACTCGTTCCTTTCCCAACATTACTAGTGCCACTAGTTCCACTTCCATTACCTACCCCATCAGTGCCTCTATCTTTATCAATACCTCCTATGCCCTTGAATCCTGATCCTTATACAACACTGTTATAAGAGGTGAAATCTATTCATTTATCCATAAGGACAATGTCAAACGAGCTTACAATAGTAAGGAAGAAGCAAGATGAGGTTGATTTTTGGTCAAGAATATTTCAAACACCACCAATCACTCGGGAGAAAGCAACCACTAGCAAGGGTCCTAAAAGGAACATGATTGTGTTGACAAATGAAGAAGCTGGTACATCAAAAAAAATATACTCGTGCTCCACCTATAATGATCCTCATGGAGAAGACACGTGCATGGTGCATTAAAATTATGTTTAGACGTTAGCTGAAAGTTCGACCAGCGGCTAAGTTAACATGATAATGGAAGCTGATCATAATTTTATGGTCCCATATTTGGAGTAAGTTTTAGTTCTTACGATATCTAGAAAGAAGCCAATGATTTTATATCCAACGGAGTTGGAGCCCTTGAAGGTTCATGTAGAACCGAAGGTGCAAAATGAAAAAGTGCAATCGCCAACGAAAGCGCCTAGCATGATGTCGAAGCAATACGATTCTATCATGTTGAAATATTTACTACCTAAGCAAGCTCAAGCGAAGATGAAGGCATCAGTTACACAGCCTACGGGTGTTACAATATAAAATGAGGTGAAAGAACAGGTTAAGAAACGTCTTCTCTATCCATGACTAAGAGGTAAAGGGTGGAAGCTACTCAATAATATTAGGATAAGTATGAGTGGGGAATAGAAGAAAAGGCTCCTAGGGTGTTTGATTACAACATCATGGAAGAAATGAAGAAGATTCCAGTAAAGATAAGTTTATATGATGCATTGCAGTTACTTGGGCAAGTCAACTTGCTGCAAGAGTCTCTCAAGACTACAAAATAGCAAAAGAAAATTTATTCTTAGATAGTGCTGGCTCAGACATTGTCGACTTCTACCACTAGAAATAATAGGCCACCCCCATTCTATTTGTCACTCAAAATGGAGGGGTGGATTGTGCACAACTGTATGATCGATTTCGGTGCTACAACTACTGTCATGCTGAAAGTAGTATGCGAAGTAATGGTAATGGAATATACAAGGAGTAGTCTAGGAGTGTTGCAGTTCGATGGAACTCTAGTCAAAACAATGGTAGTAATCAAGGATATCCCCATCATTATACATACCATGTTGCAAATAATTGTTATCCAAGAAGTAGTGGTGGTTGACTTGGAACCATACTTCAACATGTGTCTCTCTAAAGAGTTCATAGTGAAATTGGGATGATACCTTTCCTTGGACTATTCGTATTTAGATATTTTGTTCAAAGGAAGGATAATACGTATTTATAATGAAAAGCCATCCACTTTTCATATTGAAAAATTGGAAGAAGAAGAAAAATCTCCAGGCGCAGTCAATATGATGACTGAAGAGTTAGAAGAAGTTGGCTTAATGGAAGAAGCACTTGGTGAGCTTCACCTTGAAGATTAATTCTCACTCATGGATTTCAATGCGATGGTCGAAACTGACATTGGTTGCTATACTATAACCAAGCCTAAGTAGATTGAAGAAAATGTCCCTGATTCTTCAGATCTTGTTGCAGATCAGTTATGAAAGTTGTATTTTGATGGCACTAGGTGCAAAAATGGTGTAGGGGTTGGTCTTGTTCTAGTTTCTCCTACTGGGTTGCAAAAGACCTATTCATATAGATTAACTTGGATTTGCACAAAAAATGCAACTGAATATGAAGCATTGTGCCTTGGCTTGAAGAAGGCTAAGAAGTTGGGCATAAAACAGCTGTAAATATTTGGAGACTCTGATATCTTTGTAAATAAAACCATAAAAGAGTGCGTGTCAAAGCAACACTACTTGAGGGCTTATCGCAACAAAGTATGGGATTTGTTTGAGTCCTTTACAACCTTAAACATTCAAGAAATTTCATGGAGAGAAACAAATATGTTGATATTTTGATCTCTATGGGTGCAAATTTCTCTTTTGTAGAACAAGTAGTTAGAAAACCCAATACAGTTAGGGTAATCTATAGACCCTCAGTCCCTAATAAGAATCTCTATTGGCAAGTGTTCAAAAATGATGAGCAGATAGTCAATTATATTATTATGAAAGCTACAAGCACATATGATATAGTATTTGTTAAAGAGGATATGGAAGAAATGATTCAGTTGAAGAATAATCACATTCCCAAAGGGTTGATTTCACTAGAAAGTATATTCAGCCAAAAAAACAGAGCTAAGAAGCATAAAATCAAGGTAGATATGAAGGAATATAAGGAGTTGTAGTTGGATACTAAAAAGATCATCAATATAGAGACTAATTGCACATCAAAAGAATTAGAAGATATTAATAACTTGTGCTACAAATTCACTAACATCGTTGCATGGAGCTATAAGGATTTGAAGGGATGACAAGAACGTAATTCAACACAACATTGAGTTGCAAGAAGGAGTGAAACTGTTTTTATGGAAACAATGCCTTGTCAATCCCAAGATCGAGGTGCTCATGAAGGAAGAACAATTAAATATACTGGAAGTAAAAATAATATATCCAATTAAGCACTTAACATGGGTGGTGAACCTAGTGCTGGTATGGAAAAATAATGGATATATCCATCTGTGCATGGATTTTTAGAAACTGAATCATATATCACTAAAATATCATTATTATCTACCTCAGATTGATCAAATTCTCCACATGGTTGCTGAAGCACAAAGGTTTTCATTGTTATATGGTTTCTCCAGTTATAACCAGATTTGGGTAAAATATGAAGACCAACACAAGATGACTTTCACTACTAAGTGGGGCACGTTCACCTATCAAAGGATGTCATTCAGTATTTCAAATTATGGCACTACCTTTCAAAGAGCCATGGACATCACTTTTAATGAGTTGTTAAACATATTTATTGTGATTTACCTTGATGATATGATTGTGTTTTCACATCGTAGAGAAGAGAATGTTTCTCATTTAAGGTAGGTATTCAAGAAATGCTGAGAATTTAGGATTTCCATTAACCCAAATAAGTCTATATTCGCTGTCAAAGAATGGAAATTGTTAGGTCATGTGATCCCACAAGAAGGACTGGCGATTAATACTACAAGGGCCGAAGCACTCTTGAAACTACCACTTCTAGTAAACAAGAAAGACTTGCAGTTATTCTTTGATCAGATAAATTTCATTCAGAAATTCATTGCTGATTTTGCTCAAGTAGTGAAACCTATGACTAAGCTCTTGAAAAAGAATACAAATTTTAAATGGACCAAAGTAAGAAGATAGGATTTTCATAAGATCAAGGAAAGAATCACTCAAGCACCAGTATTAATCAACTTGAATTATTCCAAGGACTTCATTCTCTATGCAGTAGAAGAGCAAGAGAGTTATGTCACAGTTCTTACGCAGAAGTAAGAAGATGGAGATGAAAATCCGATTGCTTTTTTGAGCCAAGTTATTGCGCTACACCAGGGGAAGTATAATTTCATCAAGAAATAGGTGTACACAGTGATGAAATCCCTAAAGAAATTCTGGCACTGTCTCCTAAAGTAAAACGATCGTTTATATTATACACCCAGATGTCAAAAACTTCATTCTCTAGGGGGAACTAGGCGATAAAAGAGTAGGTTGGATTTTGAAGATTCAATAGTATGACATGGATATTCAACCAACAAATCTAGTTCGTAGGTAAGCTCTTTGCCAAGAATTAGCTAAAAGTGCAACATCTAAATAATTGGCTATAATACAAAAGGAGGATATCGGTGAAAGTGTTTGTGCAAATCATGCTATGACAGGTCATGACTGGACAAAGGACCTTATCGAATTCTTTACTTCAGGCAGATGTCCATCACACCTTGATGCTTCATAGTTTTGGAGATTCAGGATACAAGTGCTTAAATATGTCTTATTACCAAGTAGGCTATTTCACAAAAATATCGACGGAGTTCTCCTCAGATGCGTAAAGGAATAAAAAAAGGAGAAAATTTTGGAAGAATTCCATTCTGGTTTATTTGACGACCATTATTTCGAAAGGCCAAAGGCTTCAAAAATCATCCAAGCTGGATATTATTTGCCTACTCTATTTGTCGATGCTCATAAGGTGAGTCGAAAGTGTGACAATTATCAACGATATGTTGGTAGGACTAGGAAAGGATCATTGCCCCTGCATCCGATTCAGTAGAAGCGCAATTTTAGTAGTGGGGTCTTAACTTCATTGGAGTCATTGACCCACATTTCTCTATATATCACAAATACATCTTGATAGCAACAAATTATTTCACCAGGTGAGCAGAGGCCATTCCTACCAAAAAGACAGATCAAGCTACGACCATCTCTTTCCTGGAGGAACTCATTACTCTCTTTGGTATCCCAGACTCTAATGTAACATATAATGGAACTCCATTTATTGGGGCCAATATCATCAAATTTACTAGCAAGTATGAGATTTATATCAAGACATCATCCAATTATTACCCACAATGGAATGGTTTGGCCGAATCCACCAACAAAAACTTATTGTGAATCCTGAAATGGGGACTTGGAGGTAACAAGAGGAGTTGACACTTATTGTTGAATCAAGATTTGTGGGAAAACTGCATATCTATGAAGAAGTCTATTAAAGCCTCTCCTTATTATCTCATATATGGGAAAGAAGCAATTTTTCCCACTCATATAAAGCTCCCTATCCTCAAAACCTTGCAGTTGTTCGAAGATGAAGATGAGGATTACAATCCGATGAGCGCAAGGTTGGCTCAATTATTGTAGTTGGAGGAAGAACAAGAAAAGGTATATAAAGCTTTCACTAAACACACTATAGCAATGCAGAAGTGGTTTGGAGAAAATACAACAGAGCAAAGATTTCAGGTGGGAGACTTAGTACTCAAATGGAACGAAAACAAATCCAAGTCGAGGAAGCACCATAAGTTTGATGCAATCTGGGAAGGACCATTTCAGATCTCTGCAGTGAATTTAGAAAATGCGTATCATATTTAGAATATGGATGGCTGGGATATTTTGATTTTGGTAAATGACCTTCATCTGAAGGCCTATGTTCAATGATTTGATTAAAAGAGGTATCACTTTGTAAATATGTACAAATTTTATTTTCAGTATTTTATTTGCTTTATAAAATGACAGATATAAAAAAAGGAAAAGAAAAAATGTGTTTCACTCTTTATTTTTTTAAAATAAAGGGGTAAAAATTTATTGATAAAAATTCTGGATTACAGAGTACAACTAAGCTTCCAACCAGGAATCAAATAAACAACCAAACAGGCTAAAACCACTAGACTAGAATGACACCCGAAAAAGACAACAAGAACAAACCACATTAAGTATGTACATCCTTGTGGATCAACTCCTATAGGTGTTGAGAGTCCCCAGATGGGATACTCTCCCAATTATCGATACTCCAAGGCTCCAGCAGCTCAGAAGCCCTTTTGGCAATGTAATCAACAAACATGTTCCATTCCCTTGGAATGCGCACAAAGGATATAAATTTGAACTCTTCACTCATTCTGAGAATTTGAACGGCTACAGAGGCCAACTACCAATTAAATTCCTCCATAATTTTACTATTTAAAATATTAACCATAATTTGAGAGTCAGACTCGCAGATAATCCTATGCCAGCCAAGAGAAAACCCCCTCCACAAGGCCTCAAGAATTGCAAGAGCTTCCATAAAATTGTTGGAGTGAACACCTTTATAAATGGAAAAGAAAAAAATGACACCACCAGTAGAATCTCTCCCAACACCGCCAATGCCAACATGTCCAGGATTACCCCTAGATGATCCATCAGTATTAATTTTTAAAACTCCTCTAGGGGGTGGCCTCCACCTACCATCTCTCCTAACCTTCTTGCTGAGCTGAGGAACCCTACTAGGGCTAGAAGAGTTCACACCATCCCCAAAGAGACCAAGGGCTTGTTGTACCTTCTCCTCCCTAGAATCCAAAAGAGGGTCCACATCACATTTGTTATGGATGGTTTTCTAAACCATATACAAGATCCTTTGCCAGATCTGTTGAATAGCCAAATAACTACCCTAAAATATGCGCCGGTTCTATTTGAGCCAAATTTGCCAGATGATGCAAGAAGGGCCCAAATTCCAAGCCACCCGAAGGAAGGGGGCCTTGGCCGGAGGTCTACCTAGACTACTCCAAAACTCCACCAGGGACATCACATGAAAACATGAATGGTTCCAAGCACTCCACCAACGGTGCCAAATATCTCTAGAAAAGAAGCATTGGAAAAATAAATGAGAATAGTCATCCTCATTATTACTACAAAGGACACAAAAAGAGGGACCCTGAAATCCCATCTTCCTCACATTATCCCAAGTGAGGCATTTATTACGAGCTACCAACTAGAGAAATAAATTACATTTTGACCAAGAAAATTTGTTCCACACCTTTTTCCACCGAGTGACAGGAAGACTCTAATACTTTTGCTTATCAAGAACTTGATAACCAGAGGCTACCAAGTAGGTTTCCTTAGGATCAGGGTTCCAAGTCAAAATATATTTACCCCTCAATTAAGAAAAAAACATCCCCGTAAGAATAAGAGCAAGCACCTCTCTGTCCTTGGCCAGTCCCCCTAGGGCCATTCTTGCAGATCTTTCCACCTGTACATATCCATATTTCCAAAAGATTGGATTTTTTTAAAGTCCTCCACACGAGACCAACCTGCTTCCAAGAAAAAAATGCTTAGGGAACATAACCTAGGATATTGATTCAATATAGGATGGTGACCATCCCAAGAATCCTTCCAAAAAAGAGCATTTGATCCTTGATTGCAAATCCAGAACAAACCCTGCTTGATTAAATTAGCTCCTATTTTCAGAGTGTCCTAGATAACTAAACCTTTCCCAACCAAGCTGACTCTAGGGATCTCAGCCTCAAAAATACCTCTCAAGTATTTACAAGATAATATTTTAGCCCAAATATGATCTTGAGAGGTACACCATCTCCAATAAATTTTTGTAGCCAAATCCTGCCCAAAAAGAGTTGTCTATCGCAACCCAAGGCCTCCCTCTTGCATCGGCCTACATATAGAATCCCACCTAACCAAACTCCATTTAGATTGATCAAGTTTTCTAGATTGTAAAAATTGTCTTGACAAATCATCCATGTCCTTGATGAAGTGAGAGGGAGCTATTTGTACAAAACATTTATAAATGGGTAAATCTTGAACAATAGATTTTAAAAGCAACACTCTACTTGTAGTGGATAGCCATCTGAAAGTCCAGTGATTCACCTTCCTTCTAAACTTATCAAGAATAGACTACCAAGAAGATATTGGTAGAGTATGAGATGAAATTGGAATACCAAGATAAATGAAGGGGGGAGTCCCAACCTAGAATCTTAGAATGCGAGCAATCCTAGCTTGAATAAGAGGATGGGTATTGAAGAAGAAAATAGAAGACTTATCCTCATTAATCAATTGTCTAGAAGAACCAAGATATATGTCAAGAGACTTTCTAATATTTCTAGCTTCCCTGATAGTGGTAACTCCCAAAAAAGCAGTATCATAAACAAATTGAAGGTGGGAAAGAGGTGGCAAACTACTATCCCACTTCCACCCCTAAATGAGACCCTGCATGATTTGAGACTTGAGCAATATTCCCAACCCTTCTGCTATAATGATAAATAAATAAGGAGATAAAGGATCTCCTTGCCTAAATCCCCTTGAGCCCTCAAAAATATCTGATGGCTCATTATTAAAAAGAACAGAGAATGAGGAAGAAGAAACACAACTCATCACCCATCTAATCCATTCCTCCTCAAATCCAAAAGTAGCAAGAACTTTCTGAAGAAAGGACCATCTGACCCGATCATAGGCTTTGGCCATGTCCAACTTAATGAACATAGTTTTCTCCTTAGAATTTTCCATCGAGTGAATAGCTTCTATAGCAATAACAACCCCATCTAATATTTGTCGACCAACAAAAAACCCTCCTTGCTCCTCAGAGATGATTTTGCTCAACCATATCTTCAACCTCTTAGCAATAATTTTTGTGATGATCTTATACACAATATTGCAGAGAGCAATAGGCCTAAATATATCCAAGGAATTTTCTCCCTATTTTTTTGATATAAGCACCATAAAGGTAGAATTTAGGGCCCTTAGCATCTGTTTGTTCTTTTGGGACTCTTGGACCACCTCTAAAAGATCAAATTTGATTAAATCCCAAAACTCCTAATAAAAATCAATCGGGAATCCATTTGGGCTTGGGGATTTTCCTTTTTTCATATTGAATACAATATTTTCCAACTCCTCAAGGGAAATTAGACCCATAAAGTGCTCATTCATCTCTCTAGAAACAATCGTTGGAATATAGTTTAGAATAAGCTTTTCATTCTCATCATCTGATAGGGAGTCCTCCATGAAGAGAGAGGAAAAATACCTCTTAGTCTCTTCTGAAATATCCCTGAAAGAAGAGAGCAGGGCACCCTAAGAATTCACAAGAGAGATAATCAGGTTACCGTTATGATGAGCCTTAACTGAGTTATAAAATAAGGTTGTGTTCCTAACCCCTTCCTGAAGGCAATATACTCGAGCTTTTTGTTTCCAAAAAATTCTTCCCTCAGTTCCCATTCAACAAGGTCTTCTGCAGCCTCAGATTCCTCAACAAGAAGCTCCTTCGTGAATCCCTGATCTCTAATCTTCCTTAAAGCTTCTTCCATCCTCCTAAGAGCTACCAAATTAGCCAAGGAAAGGTTCCCAAAATTCAGCCTATTCCATCTCTTCAATTTATGTTTTACAAATTGTAGTCACTTCATAAAGGAATACATAGCAGTGCCATGAGGAGTTTTGCCAGTGGTCCACCAGCCTCACATGAAATCATGAAGCTTAGGATCATGAAGCCACATAAGTTGAAACTTAAAGGAGGGATTCTTTTTTAGCCCTAACTCCAAAGTAGAGACTTTGATAGGTCAATGATCATATCCCCTACCCTCAAGAATCATAGAACTAGCACTTCTGTTATTACCCATCCAATAACTGGATATCAAAAACTTATCTAGTCTCTCTGATATGGAAGCTTCCCCACACCTTCTATTGTGCCAAGTAAATATCCCATTATCTGGCTTGATGTCAACCAAGTTTAGGGCCTGGTTATGAGCACTGAAGACAAAATAAAAAGGCTCGAGACGGTCCACCCCACCACATTTCTCCTCCAGACAAGTGATAGAGTTGAAGTCTCCAACCAAAATCCAAGGGTACAAGGGAACCAAACTTCTCACAAAGCAATATGTGCTCCCAAAAATTCACTTTACCATTGTAATCAATAGGAGAATACACATTTGTAAGTAGGATGGTTTCGCCAGATTCATTATCATGTTTGACCATCGAAATAGACCATTTGCTCGAAATCCAAGTAAGAGGGGATATCTTAACCGGATCCCATAAACAAGTGACACCACTAGTATATCCACATGCACCAATACACTGGCATTTCTAACTTCTCCACATCTTGGGAGGAATATTGAACATACTATCAATAGCCAATTTAGTATCCTGAATAAACACCACATCTAGAGAATGCACACGAACCAAATCACGAATAACTTTTTTGTCTAGGGATGTTGTTCAACCCCCTTACATTCCATGAGAGGATAATCATTTTTGGGGGTTATAAAAATGGGAGTCCAATGTTATCACCAAGTCTGACTCCACAACCGACCCACCTTCATATTTTTATCCGAAAAACTTTTTTTAATTATTTTCTGCTGCAATCCCAACACCCTAGGAGTTTTGCAGTCCAAGGATGACTACATCAGTACCTGAGTAGGAGAGGGCATAACTAAATTTGTACCAATTTCCAAAATTGTTTCCCTTATAGGGCTAGACCGAACCATGTCCCCTATACTCAGATCCAAAGCCCTTTGTTCTTCATTTAAACCCCCTAGATCTGATTCCTTAAGTTCCCCCTTAAGAAGAGATATTTGATTCGGCCTTGTTATATTTGCATCAGGTAGTGACATTTCAGGTATCTCCATGCACTGATCAAGATATGAGTAAGGGGGAGAGCTTCATAGTGAAGAAGAGAGCTTCAAGTCAGGGGGAGCAAGAACTTCTAAGGAAGATTCTCAGTTGTTGGCACAGATGGTTTTAGTTTTGGCTCTTGAGTAGTGTTTTTCAGTTAAGGGTTGCCATCAATGACAAAGGGGGAGATTGTTGGCAATTTTGGGTACCTTGGGTACATTGCCTTTACTCTAAGTGTAGATGTTGTCATTGATGTCAAGAAGGTCTTGAAGCAATTTGGTTTGATGTCAAAGAATGTGTCTTGATGAAGGTTTCAGCATGGACAGTGAGTTTCCAAGAAGATCAGGGTAGCCCAGTTGCAAAAGATCAAGAAAAAGACAAGTAAGAAAAAGTATGCAGGCCGCTGGAAAAACTATCGTGATTTCGCGACATGTTTTAGGAGAGAGAAAGCACTGGAAAAACTGTCACGATTTCGTGACATGTTTGAGGAGAGAGAAAGTTTGGGCAAATGTGTCACGATTTCGCGACATGCGGGAAGGCAGAGACGAAGCAGGCAAAACTGTCGCGATTTCGCGACATGTCGCATTTTCGCGACTCGGATAGTGCAGGAAGGCAGAGAAAGAAAAGTGTCACGATTTCATGACATTCTACAAAGGAGGTTGTACAGACGAAAAAATGTCATGATTTCGTGACATGTTGCAGAAGAAAGAGTCCGCAGTGTGAGCTGTCACGATTTCGCGACAAGATTGAAGAGAGAGAAAGTGATTCAGGAACTCATCGATTTCGTGACATGATGCAAAGTTCCAAGTAAGGGCTATCGCATTTTCATGACATGCTATAGAGGTCGAGTTGAGGACTATCATGATTTTGTGACATGCAGCAAAGAGAAGAGCCTAAAAGGAGAAGCGTCACGATTTCGCGACAGGCAGTGGAGAAAGCGTACGAAAGCTAGAAGTGTCACGATTTCGTGATAGGCAGTGGAGAAAGGTTTGAAAGTGAAAGAATCGTGATTTTGTGATAGGCTACAAAGAAGTTGTACGGATGCAGAAAGTGTCACGATTTCATGACAAGTTGAGTTGGCAGCTTGCAGTTGGAGATAGTGTCACGATTTCATGATAGAATTAGTTAGCAAGTCTTAATCAGAAGAAGCGTCATGATTTCATGATGAATTGAAGAAGGAAGAGCTCGAAGGCGAAAGCATCATGATTTTGTGACATGTTCTAGGGCATATGGAGAAAAGAGCTTAAGAAAAGCGTCACGATTTCATGATAGAGTTGAAGATGACGTCGAAAAATCATAAGTGTCACGATTTCATGACAAAAGCTGAGAGGAAGGCCATGAAGACTAAAGTGTCATGATTTTGTGATAGAAGTGAGATGACATCAGCAAGAGGCAAAGGTGTCATGATTTCATGACAGAAGCACAAAGGAAGTCGACAAAGGCCAAGGTGTCACGATTTCATGATAGCAGGCTATAGAAGGTGTATGGTTGTAAAAATGTCACGATATCGTGACATGTTGTAGTTTCATGGGATAGCTATAGAACTAGTGGCAGTTGAAGGATAGAGTTAACTTTGAGACGACAAAGTTAAATCTGGGCTGACGCAGCGTAGGGTTTTGCAACTGACGTAGTGTAAGAGTAATAGCTGACTAAGATTGAATGTTTTGATCTTGAATCTTATTCTATAAAAGGAGGGCTGTTTGAAGAGTTTGAGCATCGATCGAAGTGTGCGTTCGAAGTGTGACTTTCATAGAAGTAGAGTGCAGGGAGAAGTTCGATCGTCGAAGAGCAGAGTGTGCGAAGACATTGTTGTTGTGTTTGCACAGAGGTGCATAAGTAGATATTTGATCGAGTGTTGTAATTGCGCAGAGGTGCAAGTTCAAGGACAATAGTGCCAGACCGAAGGACTGTGTTTTGGTGCAGATAAGAGGATCGACTGTGCGGTGATAGAGTTGAGGACAGAGGTCTCTAGCTAGAGCAGGGAAGACAGGTGTCTTCTGTGGATAGAGTTCCACTTGCTAAGGGCTACAGAGGCGAGAGGTTCTCTAGAGGATCACCAGATTGAGGAGAGCTAGGGGAAGGTATCTCCTTTGGGTTGGTGCCCATAAACTTTGTAATCGGGACATGTTTCCCAGAATTTGAGGTGATAAAATTTAGTAAAAATTTTATCCGTGGAGTAGCCCGCGTTGGGTGAACCACGTAAATTGTTGTGTCTCTATTGTGGATGATATTCTGTGCATTGCTTTGATTTCTGTTTTGATACTGTTATATATTCACTACATGATATTGAACTGCAAGTTGAATCGAAAGAAAATGTAGAAAGCGGTCTTATACTGTTCACCCCCCCTCTCAGTATAAGCTTGTGTTCTTCAATTGGTATCAGAGCGGGTCTCTCCCGAAAAAGCCTAACAGCTTGGAGAAGGATCTTTCAGAAGAACATACAGTTTCAAAAAAGAATGAAGAGGTTAAGTTCGATCTCTAAAGAGAATTCTTCTGGGCTTTAAGAATTTCAGGGAAGAGAGTTTTGTTCTCAAGCATCATGACAGGAAGAAGAGACAGCAAGATCAATCTTCAGCCTGAAGAACGATGGATTCCAGTTGGTCACAAGAAGAACAATCATCCAAGGCATCAAAACAGGTTACATAATACTTTCCATGGCTACTGTTTTTCTTGCAAGGAATTTGGTCACAAAGCTATACATTGCATTAAATCCGTGAATAGCCATAGTCAGGAAAATGTTAACTCTTTTGCACCTCTTATGGATAAAAATGTCATGTGTTACAAATGCAAGAATGTTGGGCATATAGCAAGGATGTGCAGTTTGGATAGACCTAGCTTTAAGTTCACTAAAAAGAGAAATGAGATCAAGTCTAAGTCAATGATAGTTCAAACTGCTTTTCATGCTCAAGACAAAGTAGAGAAATGGTATCTTGATAGTGGTTGTTCAAAACATATGACTGGTGAAAAGGAAAAGTTTTTGGTCTTAAAAAACACAAACAGAGGAACAGTTAGTTTTGGAGATAACAGGTCTGCTAAAATCTGTGGTAAAGGGACTCTTAGCTTGGATGGGAAATCCAAAACTGAAAATGTGCTTTATGTAGAAGGTCTAAGACATAATATTCTAAGTGTGAGTCAACTTTGTGATCAAGGACACATAGTATCTTTCTTTTCAGATAGATGTGAGATTCGTAAAGAAAAAAATGGAAAACTCATTGCTAGTGCTACAAGGACTCCAAACAATCTTTACATGCTAAGTGAGATAAAAAAGGAAAAGTGTTTTCTAACTCAAGAAGATGAGAGTTGGTTATGGCATAAAATATTGGGGCATTTGAGCTTTGATAATCTTGTCAACATTAGTAACAAGGAAGCAGTTAGAGACTTGCCCAAAATAAAAAGGCCCCATAACACCATTTGCGGTCCTTGTCAACATGGAAAATGGACCAGAACCAGTTTTAAATCAAAAGTGTATACTTCTTCAAAACCATTAGATCTCATTCATACTGATTTATGTGGCCCCACCAGAACTCAGAGCATTCAGGGAGAAAGCTACTTCATGTTGTTTATAGATGATTATTCTAGAATGACTTGGGTTACCTTTCTCAAAGAAAAATCTGAAGCTTTTGAAAAATTTAAAGCTTTCAAAGAAATGATTGAAAATGAGACTGAAAAGAGAATCAAATGTTTAAGATCGGACAGAGGAGGAGAGTTCACCTCTAATGAATTTGTGGAATACTGTGAGCAACGAGGGAATTAAGAGAGAATATTCAGCGAGCAAGAACTCCTCAACAAAATGGAGTAGTTGAAAGAAAAAATAGAACTATTGAAAATATGGCTAGAGCTATGTTAAATGAGTCAAAACTTTCAGATGGTTTCTGGAAAGAGGCGATCAAGTACAACGAGTATACATTATCACCAGGGCCCAACTTAGAGTAAATCATCATAAAACTCCTTATGAGTTGTGGAAAGGAAGACCAGCTACAGTCAAACATTTCAAAGTGTTTGGGAGTAAGTGCTTCATCAGAAGGGAAGATCAGAATTTGGGTAAGTTTGATCCTAGGTGTGATGAAGGAATTTTTCTTGGTTATTCCAGCAGAAGCAAGGCTTACAGATGCTTCAACAAAAGAACGCATACAGTCGTAGAGAGCATAAATGTAACAGTTGATGAAAAGACAGGGATAAGAGAACCTGTCAAGGAAATCAGTGATGAAATCTGTCAAGAAGAATTCAGAGAGGTTTCAGATGAAGAAGAGGAAAAATAGCAGCTGCTTCCCAAAACTCCGTCACGATATGTTCAGAAACATCATCCCAAAGATTTGATCATTGGTGATCCAAACAGCAGACAAACTAGAAGAAGAGTCATTCCATCACACGATTCTACAAATATTTCATTATTATCTCAGATTGAGCCAAAAAATTTCAGTGAAGCATGTGCAGATAAATTTTGGGTAAAAGCAATGGATGAAGAGCTAAATCAAATAGAGAAAAGTGAAACTTGGGATTTAGTTCCAAGACCTAAGGACAAGAATGTCATTGGCACAAAATGGATATTCAGAAATAAACTCAATGAGGATGGAAAGATTGTCGAAACAAAGCAGATTGGTTTGCAAAGGTTATGCTCAAGTAGAAGGTGTTGATTTCGAAGAGACGTTCGCTCCTGTTGCTCGTCTCGAAGCCATCAGAATGTTTTTGGCCCTCTCAAGCTTCAAAGCATTCAAGGTGTATCAAATGGATGTGAAATCAGCCTTTTTAAATGGAGTTTTGGATGAAGAAGTCTACGTAGAACAGCCAGAAGGCGTGTCTCTCTCAGATCAATCGGACTATGTGTGTAAACTAAAAAAAGCCTTGTATGGGTTAAAGCAAGCACCTAGGGCTTGGTACTCAAGACTTGACAGGTACCTTCATGAGCAAGGTTTCAGGAAAGGTATGGCAGATAGCAATTTGTATATTAAGGATAAAGGAAATGATATGCTGATTGTAGTTGTCTATGTTGATGATATCATTTTTGGGGGAAATAATACCCAGATGTGCAAAGATTTTGCTAACACCATGCAGAAGGAATTTGAGATGTCTATGATTGGAGAGCTATCATTCTTTTTGGGTCTTCGATTGCTCAATCAAAAGATGATATATTTCTCTCTCAAGGAAAGTATATCAAAGAAATGTTAAAAAAATTTGGGATGATGGACAACAAACCCGTATGTACTCCAATGACTACGAGGTGCAAGATGAGTAAAGATGATGAATCTCCGAGTGGTAGATCAGAGGTTGTACAGATCAATGATTGGCAGTTTATTATATGTTACAACTACCAGACCAGATATCATGCGAGGTTGTTGGATTAGTAGCCAGATTTTAGGCAGCTCCGAAAGATTCTCATGTTATAGCGAGTTAAAAGAATATTCGGATATCCGAAGGGCACTATGGACTTTGGGCTTTGGTATCCCAAAGGTGATGATTTCACTCTCACAACCTATACAGATGCAGATTGGGCAGGCAGTAATGATGACAGGAAAAGCACCAGTGGTGGAGCATTCTTTCTGGGAAAGAGTTTAGTTTCTTGGCTAAGTAAGAAACAACCTTCAGTTTCCTTATCTACGACAGAAGCTGAATACATAGCAGCAGTGGCTGGGTGTACTCAAGTTCTATGGATGAAAACCACCTTGGAGGATTTCAAAGTCAAGCATGAACAACCCATCTCCATATTTTGTGATAATACTAGTGCCATAAGTATTTCCAAAAATTCGGTAATGCACTCAAGGACAAAGCATATTTCCATCAAGTATCACTTTCTAAGGGAGAAAGTGCAAGATAAGCGAGTCAAGGTAGAATATGTGTCTACTAAAGAGCAGATTGCAGATATCTTCACAAAACCTCTTCCAAGAGATACGTTTGAGTATCTAAGGGAGAAATTGGGAGTTGTACTCCCACCCCAGAATTAATCACCTCATCAGGAGGTGGGGGAGGGACTAAGCTAAGAAGCTCATTCTTAGTCCCAAGCCCCAAAGGTGACCCTTTGCCATTGATGACAAAGGGGGAGAGATATGAGTAAGGGGGAGAGCTTCATAGTGAAGAAGAGAGCTTCAAGTCAGGGGAGCAAAAACTTCAAAGGCAGATTCTCGGTTGTTGGATCAGTTGGTTTCAGTTTTGGCTCTTGAGTAGTGTTTTTCAATTAAGGTTTGCCATCAATGACAAAGGGGGAGATTGTTGGCAATTTTGGGTACATTGGGTACATTGCTTTTACTCTAAGTGTAGATGTTGTCATTGATGTCAAGAAGGTCTTGAAGCAATTTGGTTTGATGTCAAAGAATGTGTCTTGATGAAGGTTTCAGCATGGACAGTGAGTTTCCAAGAAGATCAGGGTAGCCCAGTTGCAAAAGATCAAGAAAAAGACAAGTAAGAAAAAGTATGCAGGCGGCTGGAAAAACTATCACGATTTCGCGACATGTTTTAGGAGAGAGAAAGCATTGGAAAAACTATCATGATTTCGTGACATGTTTGAGGAGAGAGAAAGTTTGGGCAAATGTGTCACGATTTCGTGACATGCGGGAAGGCAGAGACGAAGCAAGCAAAAGCATCGCGATTTCGTGACATGTCGCATTTTCGTGACTCAGATAGTGCAGGAAGGCAGAGAAAGAAAAGTGTCACGATTTCGTGACATTCTACAAAGGAGGCTGTACGGACAGAAAAATGTCATGATTTCGTGACATGTTGCAGAAGAGAGAGTCCACAGTGTAAGCTGTCACGATTTCGCGACAAGATTGAAGAGAGAGAAAGTGATTCAGGAACTGTCACGATTTCGTGACATGATGCAAAGTTCCAAGTAAGGGCTATCACATTTTTACGACATGCTGCAGAGGTCGAGTTGAGGATGTCATGATTTCGTGACATGCAACAAAGAGAAGAGCTGAAAGGAGAAGCTCGTGATTTCACGAGGGTGAGAAAGGCATTAGGCTACAAAGAAGTTGTAGGATGAGAAAGTGTCACGATTTCATGATAGGTTGAGTTGGCAGCTTACAGTTGGAGAAAGTGTCACGATTTCATGATAGAAATAGTTAGCAAGTCTTCATAAGAAGAAGCGTCATGATTTTGTGATGAATTGAAGAAGGAAGAGCTCGAAGGCGAAAGCGTCATGATTTCGTGACATGTTCTAGTGATGATATAGAGTGAAGATGACGTCAACAAAAATCATATGTGTCACGATTTCATGACAAAAGCTGAGAGGAAGGCCATGAAGACTAAAGTGTCATGATTTCACGATAGAAGTGAGATGACATCAGCAAGAGGCAAAGGTGTCATGATTTCGTGACAGAAGCACAAAGGAAGTCGACAAAGGCCAAGGTGTCACGATTTCGTGACAGCAGGCTATAGAAGGTGTACGGCTGTAAAAATGTCATGATATCGTGACATGTTGTAGTTTCATGGATAGCTACAGAACCAAAGGCGGTTGAAGGACAAAGTTAACTTTGAGCCGACAAAGTTAAATCTGGGCCAATGCAGCGTAGGGTTTTGTAGCCAACGTAGTGTAAGAGTAACAACCGACTAAGATTGAATGTAATGATCTTGAATCTTACTCTATAAAAGGAGGGCTGTTTGAATAGTTTGGGTATCGATCGAAGTGTGCGTTCGAAGTGCGACTTTCGTAGAGGCAGAGTGCAGGGAGAAGTTCGATCGTCGAAGAGCAGAGTGTGCGAAGACATTGTTGTTGTGTTTGCACAGAGGTGCATAAGTGGATATTTGATCGAGTGTTGTAATTGCACAGAGGTGCAAGTTCGAGGACAATAGTGCCAGACCGAAGGACTGTGTTTTGGTGCAGATAAGAGGATCGACTGTGCGGTGATAGAGTTGAGGACAGAGGTCTCCAGCCAGAGCAGGGAAGACAGGTGTCTTCTGTGGATAGAGTTCCACTTGCTAAGGGCTGTAGAGGCAGAGGTTCTCTAGAGGATCACCAGATTGAGCAGAGCTAGGGGAAGGTATCTCCTTTGGGTTGGTGCCCATAAACTTTGTAATCGGGACATGTTTCCCAGAATTTGAGGTGATAAAATTTAGTAAAAATTTTATCCGTGGAGTAGCCCGCGTTGGGTGAACCACGTAAATTGTTGTGTCTCTATTGTGGATGATATTCTGTGCATTGCTTTGATTTCTGTTTTGATATTGTTATATATTCACTGCATAATATTGATCTGCAAGTTGAATCGAAAGAAAAAGTAGAAAGCGGTCTTATATTGTTCACCCCCCCTCTCAGTATAAGCTTGTGTTCTTCATTTTCTTCATCAAACCCTAGCAGAGTAATTTTTCCTCATCTACAAACTTATTTAAGGATATCCAACAATTAAATTTATTTTAAGTAGACCAATTTTAATGTTTTTCATCATCAACATTTTAAACATTTTACATTGATCTTTCTGGAGCAAAAATTTGTTTCACTCTTGTTATGTTTAAAAAGTTTGATTAATTTCAAAAGGACGGCCTCACAATAGTCTTAAGAAGGTGCCTTCAAAAAATGTGTTTTATGACCAGAGGCACTTAGTAAAAATCAAGGCATTTTCACCCCATTGCAAAGCATAAGATAGCAATTACATAGGGAAATACTTTTTCCCAAGATAAGGGATGAAAACCCCATTCGCCCCATTTGAGGGTGAACGTACAAATAAAGAAGAACAAAAGCGCAAAATCAACATGCTAAGGAAATGGTCCAAATCACGTTTTCCCCAAAAAAGGGGTGAAATATTTATTTGCCCCTTGTTCGGGTGAATGTGGCGATTAAAAAATTGTCACAACTCAAAGGAAATCAGAACAAGTGCATATGAAATGAAAGTGTAGAAATATCGTGCGTTGTGGTTCTTTCAGGAAGCACATTAAAACTTAGCGTGAGTAAAAATCAAGGGGAAATTTCATTAAAGTTAAAAAAAAAACTTATGTTAAAAATACGTGGCACCCCTGGAATCTATAGAAGGCATGCATCTCCTCTTTTGTGGATGTGTTTAAAAAAAAAATGTTAATGCATGTAATATTTAGAGCGTGAAAGTACAAGTTATACAAGATGTTCAGAATGTAAGTAAAAAGAAAAGAAAAAAAAGAGAGAAACACCGTAAAAAGCAGTTGTTTTTCTTAGAAAATTATACTTTTTCCAAAATTGGGTGAAAAGAAAAAGCCAAAGCTGCTTTAAAATAAATACATTCACCAGGGCATTACAATAAAACAAGCCAAGGATGTTTTCTGGGTGAAAGCAAATGGAAATAGGTGCACCTCAAAGACGTTTTTCCCCCATTGTTTTCTCAAAGCATTTGAATTCCATAAAGCATAAACAAAATTTTAAAAACACTCTATCGAAGCAATTTCGCTCTTCGACGTGTGGTAAATCTTGAAGAGTGGGCATGCAAGCTGAGATGCATTTCGAAGGCATTTAATTTAAAATGTGTGTCCAGATTTACGTTGGAGGAATATTTGAGGGTTTCGAGGAGCGAAATCTCACACTGTCGAAAGGAAAAGTGTTTATTGGTTTGTAGGTGGTAGGGTTATTTTCCCAAGGAAGCTTTAATAGCTAGGGCACATTTTTGGTGAAACCATGTGGTAAATATGGGCACACATCCTAAGGATGATTCTAGAGTGAGTAATAGTTGATATCATTAGAACATAGGGAATAATGTCAGGCGACTAAAACAAAGCACACGTTCTTCCAAAATTGTCCAAGAGGAAATCAACATTTACTACGATGGTTGGAAGGGTGCCTTATATAAAGGAATAGGTAAAAGCTACCTTGTTTAATTTTTAAAAATTTTACTGCCACTCTGTTTCTGAGTTGTTGTAGAAGTTTCAAAAAAATTCAAAGCATTCATCAGAGAGAAATAATGGGAAAACAAATCAAAGAGACAATAGAGGCTACAGATCCCAAGAAGTATAGAAATAGAGAAGGTGGTTCAAAATCCAAAAAGGTTCGAAGGAACAAAAATATGGATTTGAACCCATACATTGAAACAATGGCATAAATTGGAGACTGTGTAATTACCAACAAAGATATCAAGAAATTGTATCCTCAGAGGTCTTCATGAGGCTACTAAGGTTGTATGGGAAAAGGTGTTAGTTGAGTTTGACTCTCAACTTATGATTAATCTCTTGACGACTCCTTCTAAGAATCATAAGGTGGATTGGAGAATAAAAAGAATTATTGAGAAGATTCAATTAATCCAAAGGGGATTTTTGAAAGATGATTACAATCATGTGGTTAGAGATCAAAACAAGAATGCTGATACTTTAGCTAATTGGGCTTTGGAAAAAGGTGATCTTACTTGTTATGGCCACCCTCCTATATTGTGGGCTTCTCAAATTAGGGAAGCTCTTATTTCTATCATTTCTTTGGATGGCTCCAGTTCTAAAGGTACCTAGTTTCTTTTTGTTTTTTTTGTTTTTGCTTCTCTTTGGTTCATTCAGTTTTTTTTTAGTTCCCTAGCTCATTCTATTCTTTATTTTGTTTCCTCTATTGATTCTTGCCTTAATAGTCTTCTGGTCTAGATAGGTCATTGTTTTGTTCATTTTTTTTTCTTCTTTTTTTTTTTTTTTTTTTGTTTAGTTTTTTAAGGTGGGTGGGTTCTTTTGTTTTTGTGTTCTTTGTGTTGTTTTTTGTTGTTCTTGTGTTTTTGTTGTTTTTTTTTTATGTTTTTTGTTATTATTCTTGTGTTTTTTTCGTTCTTGTTCTTGGGTTTCTCTTTGTTTGTGTTATTTCGTGTTTTTATGTGTGAGTGTTTTCTATGTATTTTGTTTTTTTATTGTCTGTTTTTGGTTGTTTTTTATTTTTATTTTTATTTTATTTTTTTAATTTTTAGGTTTTGGTTGTGTTTATTTTTCATATTTTTTTGGGTTGTCTTTGTATTGTTCTATTGTTCTTGTCTTGTTTGTGTTTTGTTATGTGGTTCTTGTGTTTTTCTATGTGGTTTGTGTTGTGGTTTCTTTTATCTTATTGTGCATGTTTGGTTGTGCTTTTGTTTTTGACACACTCAAGGAGCATGTTTTTTATTTTATTTTATTATTTTTGTTGTTATTTACTTATTTTTAAATTGTTTTTGTGTGTTTGTTTGCTCCTTGAGTATGTCAAAGGTGGTAGGCCAGGTTCGAGTCCTAGGAATTTTTGGAGGAATGGATACCCTTGCCTCCTTGGGTCTTACTCGAAAGTGGCATCCCTTTTGGGATGTTTTCCACAAATAAAAAAAAGGATATCGAGAAACTATAACAGGATGTGAATTTTGCAGTAAATCAGGGGTTAATAGTAGCAAGCATATTAACGGTGTCATATCACTCACAATTATTTTGGTATCTGTGTACGCCCGTACACCCATACCCAAAATTGGTGTAGCTTATTGCTCGATTTTATAATATGATTACTAGGACGGTGTGGAGGGCAAATAGAGAAATACTTTTTACTATCACCCCAGAAGAAGTGTAGGAAGCATTTGCTTGTGGTTTGAAGCCTTCTTCTTATGTGATTACCAAGAAGTTACATACCAATGAGTAGAAGGACAGGTATGTATCTACTGTAATGATGCATCGATTCATAAAGATACAATTGATTAAGGAACCGTAGCTAGGGAAACTCTCGAACCTGCCTAATCTACTCACATAATTTAAGAGCCTAGATATCTATTCAATGTTGGCATGGGTTGCTAGTTTACCAATAGATTTGACTGTTCATAAGTGGTAGGCAGCTCTAGTGTAATTCATTTTCTAGGTTGAATTTTATTCTCCGTCGGTTATGAGGTAGGACACCAATCCGATTTACTTCTCTTGGGTCGATTTTATTTCTCACAAATTGTATTTTTAGCTGGAGAGGTTACAGACTAGGGAAGAGACATCATTCAAACACACTTCTTTTCTAGTATGTTATTTATTATTTCATCTACACTAGCACTTATCGTTCATTGCAGTGAGGCAAATGGATGAGAGGGATGAAATTCTACCAGTTTACATGTGGACTTATGCTCTATCAAACAGAGAGTCATTTTACAGTTTTAAAATTTATTTTTGGGGCCCGCAATAGAACTTCTTTGTGGTACATGTGAAAGAGTGCCATGAGAGATGAGAGAAGCAGTAGTTGTAGGAGAAAAATAAGATATCTTTTTGCTTACTCAGGATGTGGTTGTAAGAATTTTTTGCTTCATGGGAAAGCCATTTCTGCTGCCATATTTTACTACTGAACATGTTTTCACTCTGGAGGTGGTGTTCCAATCAGAATATGTGAATGATGTATATGGAGTAGGGTGCGATAAAAATATGACTTGCAATATGTCATTCAAGTTTGGTAGTGTAGAAGTGATTCAGGCAAGGCAGAACATGCTACTCATAGTGACACTCTAGAAACTAGGATTGATAGAACTGTTGCAATGTTAGAGGTACGACCCATTGGGAAAATTCATAGAGATAATAAATGCCAAGATATTTCACTATTATTCTTGGCTCGACATTGAGAAAAATTAAAATTATTTTGACGGACCCGAATTGGAGTGGCACATTGAAGATATGATGCCGCTTCCACCTTGGCATGATTGCTACAAACAAGAGGCCAAGTATAATCCGACGAAGTAAAAAAATTAGATTCCTTCACCCAGGTTGTTTATTCAAGTAAAAGAAAGTCATCCCCTATGGATCGAGGATAAAATTACAAACTAGTGGATAATGCGGGTCCACCAAGGAAAGACCACATCTCCTTATGGGTTGAATATGGATGAGGCATTTTAGGACATTTTAGGACACCTACAATGAGTTTTTTAATTCTTATAAACCCATCACTTTCACCAAGATCTTACCTCAAAGCTTCCAACATTTTGACAATAGTGAAAGCGCAACAAAGGGAGAACACCCGATAGTCGAAGAAGATATTTCAGAGGAAGAACAACAATATGTGTTTAGATGAAGATCATAGTGGATGAATCATAAAGTTGAGGAGACACATTTTTTGGAGAAGCAGACTATCTGAGATGCACCCCCATTTACAAAAGCCACAAAGAAACCAAGGACTAGTGCCACTTCTTCTACTGCTAAAGTTTTAGTTGCTATAGTTGCCACAGTTTCAGTTGTTTTGGTGATTTTTATTCCCTCATTGATGGTGATAAATGATTCAATGAAAGTTGCACAAAAGTTTATGATGATTCATGAATAGGAGGACCAGTAGTCGGAGAGCCCTCAGGTGGAGGTCATGAATGTCAAAGAGGATAGAAACATTAAGGAGGAAGTGAAGAATAAATTAAAAGAGATCATTTTGCAACTGCTTCCATCACCTGAGCATTCAGTGCTCACACCCGAAGGTGCATCCTCTATTCCCTCTTCTTCTTCTTCAGAGCACGTAGTGGTTGTTAGCCTATTTCCCTCAATATCTACATCTATCTCTCCACATTTTGGTATACCTTTCGTGTCCATTTTGCTTCCTTATTCTTCCCTTCTCGAAGTCACTACTTCTTCTTCTCTTCCCCTTTCTTTGGCCTCCCTTTATTTTAGTTCATTTGCATTAGGGCCAAACCCATTTTTGCACCCTTCCACTTCCATTATCGCCACCACTTTCACTGAGGTTGTAAGTACATAGGCTCCTCCTAGAGTGAGTGTAACTGTAGCCAAACCCGGTTACTTCACCCATTCTACTATTTCATTCCCTCCCCTTCTAGACATCTCATCTACTTATTTTGAGCTTGACTGCTCACAAGTTTTGATCCCCTTCACACTATTTTTGGAATTGCAAGCACTTCCCAAAGTTCAGGTGGCACTAAAATAGCCCAACGTGGAGAAAAATAATTAAGCACACCTAAGTTCATCACAGTGGTTGAAAATAAAAAGGCATAAAGAAGATCTAGCTCCAGCTCAATCACTTAAGAAGGTTGCTTTCGATCCTATTGCTATGGAACCTCACACAACTAAAATCACTACCCTGGTCCAGAAGCTACAAGGAGAAATGATATCGAGTGATTATGTTTGTGAGACCATAACAGAGGACCTCACCAAGATTGATCCCATAGAGAAAATAGGCAACATATAGGTGGATATGAGTTCAGTATACTTGCATGGCGAGTATTTCAAGAAAATAAATTTTGATAATGAGAATAAAATTATTGAACTCAAAAATGCCTTGGCTAAAAGCAGAGCGTAAGAGGAGAAAACAACCACAAAAAATAAACACTTGCACTAACAAATAGGAGTGCACTTGAAATAACGAGACACAATAGGAATAAATATGCAAGCACTTCGAACATAGCTAGAGGCCATAAATAATAAACTGGCAAAAAAGGCCACACATGTTATAGGTTTTTCTCTAAAAAGCATCAAGGAGGTGTGCCTTTGCTCAACCTAAAACTGTGAAAAATTGGCCATACAAGTAGTTAAAGTATTGCATTACCTCTAGGTACCCTAGACACAGATTCATATGGGGCAACAACTGATTGACAACACAGAAGAGATGCTAGAATCATACATGGAGATGGTAGTAAAAATTCAAGCCCTGGAACATTCCAGCATACATATTCACCCCTGAGTGAAATGGATCATGCTTGATTTACTAAAAAAGTCACGTTGCATAACTAATTTTAGAGGATGGACCTGGTGAGGGAAGGCCAAAAATTTCTTAATGCCATCGAGCGAGAGCATACCATTTCCATGACTCATTTTGATGCTTTTACCGATATGGGATTTTTTGATTTTAAAGATGAGTGGGACGAACCTCTGCCACAAGAACAATTGGAAGCGGCTTGGAAGAAGTTTGTGGGGGATACCTCGGATATTGATGCATGGGAGGAGCCCATTACAGAATCTCTCTCTCTCTATTTGTATGTATATATATATATATATATATATATATATATATTAAAATGTATTTTACCAATGATAGAAAATTATTAAAAAATTATCATTGGTTATTTAAGGCTTGGGCTAGTGGTTGTAACACACAAGGTTTGAAGGAACATTTGACCATCATTAGACTGGCAAATTGGAGAGGAAGAAGATAGTTACTATGGTTGTTTTTTCTAGTATTGTTGTTATGGCTATTTTTCCCAGGGATTGTTGCTATGGTTATTTTCCCCAAGATTTTTGTTATGGCCATTTTTACTAGGATTGTTGCTATGGTTGTTTTTCCTAGGGATTGTTGCTACAACTATTTTTCCTAGGATTATTGCTATGGATGTTTTTCCTTTGGATTTTTTCTATGGATATTTTTCCTAAGAATATTGCTATAGCTATATTTCTCAAGAAATATTGCTACGAATAATATTGGGATTCATGATTGTATTTGTATTTCAATGAAGAATTAACACAAGTGTTTCTCCTTTTTCTATACTAGGTTTTTCCTGATAGGATTTTCCTAGGGTATATATTGTCTCTATTTTCTGTGTTATTTTGCATGCTATTTTTTGTATTTCTCTATTTTATTTCTCTTTAAATAGTAATATTATCCATTGAAGTATTTATATTGGATTTATAAGACTTATTCAATGCACCTAATTGGACTAGTTAACCACTAGATTTCTACATGCTGGTCATGGCATTGCTTGTATTTCTCATTAGTCTTCTCCAAAATCTCATGGATTTATTATTGGATATGTTGAAATTATTCCACAAACCATGCTACTTTTTCTACTTCTTTTTATCCATGAGATCAATACTCCATGAGTTGCACAAGGAAAGCTATAATAGTGGGTGCCAAGGGTTAGAACCTAAAATAGGTATGAAATGGGTTGTGTTTGGTAGAGTTGCATAAAGCTCAATTATCCCTCATCCCATATACCTAGATACTTATAATTTTACATTAAAATAATATGTACAATCATGTGATTCACAATTTATATCTGACCATTAGTCTCAGGATGGAAGGTTGTAGACATGGTTAACTTGGTATCCATCATTATCAATAAAATGGATAAAAAATGCTCAATAATCTTCTATGCCTATTATAGACAATAGACCTTGGTACAAATCCAAGTCACACGGTATAAAAATAGAGCTTAGAAATCACCTTATCTTAAAAGGGTTTCTTACAAGGAATCATAATAGCCATTTTTAAAAAATGATCAACTAAAATAATAACATAATCATTACCATGCTTAGATGTGGGTAAACCTAAGAGAAATCCAACAAGATAGATTTTCGAGGATTGGATGGAATTTCCAATGGTCTCTATAGTCCTTGCTTCTTATTGGTTTGTTTGGAAATAGCATAAGGGATATAGTATTTGATGTACCTATCAATATCATTTCTTATTCTGATTTATAGAAATACTTTCAAAGAACTACCAATGTTTTCTCCATACTAAAGTGGCCTACTACTTTGCTAAAGTGTGCTTCTTAAATCACCTTTGAGTATTCATTAGATGGTTAAAAATTATGTCCTATGTGATAGAGGAGGTTATATTGTAAATAAAAATTAGAAATGTATTGACTTACACGAAGAGCTTTGTATGCATCTACAAAATTAGAATCTACTTTATACAAGGTGGATTAATTAGAATTTTTATACCTATAAGAATCAAGAATGGTGGAGAACACCATGATTGGAGGTCAGATCAAATTATTTATTGCTAAATTTATTATTACTTTCTTATGATTTATGATTAGATGAAACTACTATAGATATATGGCTCACTTCTGATATCTTTCATTTGTTGGAGATATTACATTATTTGGTACCTTGAGTACCTTTGTAAATATTTAGTTTAGGGTGTGTGTTTATTATTTTAGTCAATAGTATGTGTCAATTTGTGAAGTGTGGATATGTTTCATGTAATAAAATATGATTTATGAATATGAGGTGTCATATGTGTAAATGAAGAGTCATGAGTGTGAGGTGTCTTGTGTGTAAGGGAGAGTTATGACAGTTATGTGTCAAATTAAGAAGTGGGGAGTTATGTGTAATCTAGAGAGAATTTGTCATTATGTAGTATGTGATATTTATCATATAAAGAGGTAAATATGAAAGGTTGCATCTCTTGTGTGCTTGAGGAGAGCAAAGATCAAGAGTCAGGTGTATGTGAAGAGTCTCATGTATATATCTTACAAATAAAGATTTGTGTTATGTGTGAGAAAAGAAACGGAAGAAAGGATAAAATATAATAGAGATGTTTTATAAATAAATATTTTATTTTATGTAATATTATTATTATTATTATTATTGAATGAGTTTATGTGTGATATTATATGATCCTAGGAATTATAGACCTGTGATATTTGGGCTCATTTTATAACACATTTCTCATCTTACTTTGTGTCTAAATTAATGCTAGATTTATATGATCTATATGGATGGTGACTTCCTTACCTAAGATGTAGTGCTTCTACTATTTCTATACTTGGATGATGGTGTTGAAGAATATTACATTATTTGGTACATACAAATATACCCCCATGGTACCTTTATGGTACAAATGTAAATATGTAATAGATTAGGATTTGTATCTATAGTTTAGATGAGTGATTTATATTTCTCTTTTATGTAAGTATCAATGTGTAGGATATGCACAAGTGTTATGTAAGAGTGCAATGTGCATAATATACACAAGTGTCATGTAAAAATGCAATGTATAGGAAATGCACAAGTGTCATGTAAAAGTGCAATTGTATATTGAGAGAATATGCACAAGTGTCATGTAAAAGTGCAAGTGTCATGTATAAGTGTGCAAATATGTAAAGTGAGGAGGTGCACAAGTATCTTGTATTAAGAATCATGTAGAAGTGTGTAAGTGTCCTAGATTCAAAGTATGCATGTGTTGGAATCCTAATCCTAATTATCATTAATATTAACTTACTTATTTAATTTATGGACCATTGCATCCTTTCATCTCACAACTCTAGGTTTAGGTATTTATATGCTTTCATAAGGGTGTAGTTAGACATCCAAGAACAAGAATTATATCTCTTTTAGAGAATTTATAGGTTTACCTCTATTGAAACATCGATACATTCCAAGGTGATTTATACTTCTTTACTTGTTTCTTCCATTGATATTTCACATTCTCCATTGTTTTCCATCCTTTTTGCAATGCTAGGAATGAGGTTTCTACCAACTTATATCAGAGCCATTGTCCAAACATAAAATTTTCACCCCATTCTTTGTCACCAATCATCTGCCATTCATATCCAGTGCCTACGTTCATCTTCTCATTAACCACATCATTACTAAAGACCACCCATATACCATGAAATACTATCAAATCATTCTTAGAGCCATCTCAGAGATCGAGCGACAAATCGTAGAAGTTCATAGACATTAAGGAATCTAATTATATCATAGAACAAATAAAACTCATAAAACATTAGTGAACTCTGAGCATAGAGAAGATAAAATTTGGAGGGAAACAAATCCAAAAAAACTCCTCAGACTATTCTAGAAAACCTCAAAAATATTGCAACCAATGCACAAATCAAAAAATAGAAACAATCCATGCAAAAAACTACATTATATAGCACTTTGACGAAATTCTAGCGACACACCAATATTAACAACAAAATTATTATAAAATAGATAAATTAACCTAAGGTTTTAATCAATTTTTTGATGCTGGTTTAAAAAATTGGTTACCAAAAAATGAGCGAGGATAAGTGTTAAAATTTTATTCGAGATATAAATACCACATCGCATGTGTTGTGGGGTTAATTGGGTTTAAACAAACGTGCACTCTTTTTGTTGGTTGTGACTACCATCTAGTAGTCACGCATGCACAAATTGGCCTACCTTTGACTTCCACTCCATCCTAGAACCGCTACCCTTTACCTCCATTTTCATGTCCCCTCCTCACACGAATGAAGCCACCATCGCTCTTCCCTTCACATCTCTCACTTTACCCTCAGCTCACCCTTCATGCTCGCTCTGCCCTCACCTCAACTTTCATGCCACACTTACCCTTGTTGTTCCACCCTCACCTCACCCTTAGTGCCTACTTCAATATTACCTCATTCTTCATGTCTCTCTATCCTTGATCTCCCCTTCGTGCCCTGCTCACCCCTATCACTCTGCCTTGCTCTCCATCGCTTGCTCGCTCCTCATCACTTTGTCCTCGATCCTCACCACTCTGCCCTCGCTCATCACCACTTTGCCCAATATCTACCACTCCCACCAAGTTCAATATTGAAAATTAATTACGACTGTTGCTGATGCACCAAAATTTAAATTCAAATTAATTAGACCATTAAGGTCTAATTAGTTGAAAACCAAATTTTTGGTGGAGTATTTTTCAAAAAAATTTAGGAGAAATATATAAAACTAATGTTTTCACTACCAAGGAGGAAATACAAATCATAAAATAGCCCTACAATGGTTGATGGAAGGATATCACAAGACTCTATCAAAGAATTTATACAAGAAATGAATTGATGGAAGGATGCTCTTGAAAAGAAAATCATGACAAAGGAGGATTTTCCAATATTTGAAGGAGGTGACCCCACCAATTGGATCTATCAAGCTAACCAATACTTATCCCTCTACCAGGTCCTTGAGGCATAGAAGGTTCACATTGCATCCTTCCTCCTGGAAACTATTGCCACCCAATGGTATCAATGGCACAAAAAGATAAATGGCCCCCCTACATGGCTATAATTTACAAAAAATATAATGATACAATTTGATCATACTAAATTTGAAGATTTCACGGAACCCTTACCAAACTATTCCAAACCACTACAGTGTGAGAATACCAAGGTCAATTTGAAAAATTGGTAAATCTTACATCAGGGCTAAATACCTCATTCTTCCAAAGTTGTTTTATCAGTGTCTTAAAGAAAGACATTCGATTAGAAGTACAAATGCTCAATCCCACTAACATGATGCAAACTATTGCATTAGCCCAAATGGTGGAAGAGAAATTCAATAACCAACGTTGACTGGAAAATCCATCTAAGGTAGAATCACAAAATACTTACACAATCCCAAAACTTAATTGAATCCTACCAATTAAATGCAGAAATGAAAGAAAGAAGATAAAAAGGCCTTTGTTTTCATTGTGATGAGAAATTTGTACCCAATCATAAATGCATTACACCCAAATTATATATTTTGGATGCAGCTATTCCTTGTCAATCAACCAATGACAAAGAGGAAATCAAGGTAGAAGTCATGATGGATACACCCGATGATAGCACTCAAGGTCCACTAGAAATTTCTTTCAATGCCCTCGTTAGTAATTCTTCTCCCCAAACTATGAAAGTCCCCGGATCCTTCAAATGACAAAACCTTATTATGCTTATTGACTCCAGCAGTACCCATAATTTCATCGACCCACGTGTGGCAAAACAAGTTGATTGCTTTATCCATCCTTGTAATAATTTTTAAGTCATGATTGGTAATGGGGGAAGGATCACTTGTAAAGAGAAATGCCATAATATTAAGCTCACCTTGGGTGATTACACCATAAAACATATGTATGCAATTACCTTAGGAGGATGTGATATTGTCTTAGAAGTACAATGGTTATGAACAATCGAGACAATCCAATGGGAATTTATGGATGAAATTCATAATAAAGAATCACGCGTATATTCTTAAAGGATTAAAATCTGGTCCTTCTCCACTAGCAAGCTCTCATCGCATGGAGAAAATTATTTGCAACGGAGGTAAGGAAATGATTGCCCACTTATTTTATATCCAAGCCACCAAGAAGGCACAAAAAGGGTTTCCCCCCTATCATCGTTCTCATCCTACTATTATTCCTACCTATCCCCCACCCACACTTCCACCTTCAAAATATCCTTGCTTATGGGAAGATGACATTAAAATAGTGCAAGAACATGAGCAAATACTACTTGGCAAACATGGAATAAAGCTTCTCCCTTTGAGCTTTGAGGACAAAGCTCTTTTTAAGGAGGGTGGCTTGTTAGGATCCTAATCCTAACTATCATTAATATTAACTCACTTATTTAATTTGTAGACCATTGCATCCTTTCATATCACAACTCTAGGTTTAGGTATTTATATGCTTTCATTAGGGTGTAGTTAGACATCCAATAATAAGAATTATATTTTTTTAGAGCATTGGCAGGTTTACCTCCATTGAAACAATGATACATTCAAAGGTTATCTATACTTATTTAATTGTTTCTTCCAATTCACATTCTCCATTATTTTCCATCCTTTTTGCAATGCTAGGAAGGAGGTTCCTACCAGCATGTAAGAAGAGAGTGAAGAGTCTAGGATATAAGTAGCAAGATGAGAAGCCAAGGGTCAATAATATGAAAGGTTGCATCTCTTATATATGTGAGGAGTGCAATAGACAAGTATTGAAGAGTCACATTACTATGGCTATATTATGGAGATAAAGCTCCATACAATGTAAGAGAAAATAGTCTACAGTAATCATCACATAGAAAGCATTGATAATAAAGCTTATATATAAATTTTGAGCAATTTTCATATTTTAAGTATTCTTCATGCATGTACATGAATGGTTTTGCCCATTTACATTCATATTTGATATTATAAGTGAATGTTATTTTATTGTTATATTGGCATGGATATATATTTGATTACTCATATATAATTTTACTCTTGATTATTGATATTTTGACCTATAATATTGTTGATTTATTTGCATTGGGACCTATGATATTTTGAGATAGACTTAAAATATGATAGATGGCATAGAGTTCTTTGTCATATGTGGGGTATTTTTAAAATGCTTCATTTAATGTTTCACTATGATAGGAAATTGGATGCCCATATTGTGTGAGGACAACTCATAATACATACATTGATCTATTAATCATTAACTTAAAAAGCTATTATAGATCAGGCAGGAAAAGTGTAGGAGCTTAACATAATTGGTACTTTATATTATGAAACTCTCTCTATTGTGTATCTCCCCAATGGAACTTGGATTTGGAACTTCCTTTGGTCACTTGGTATAGTGACCAAGTAATATGTGAGAATCCCAATACAAATATTCAATAGAAATTAGAAATACCCAAAAATGTGTAAAGCTCTATTAGAGGCTCTAGGGTAGTCCAATCTATAATTACCTGAATCTTCTCAAGATCAACATGGAAACCTATGTTAATAATGTACCCAGGGTACTAAATATTCATCATATAAAATGAGAACTTATCCAAATTAGTATATAGCTTATATCTTAGTAGAGTCTAGAGTACTTATTAACCATGTTGTACATACTTCTCCCATGTCTTACAATAGATGAGAATTCAGTATAAGTAGATTATCGTAAATGAGTTGATGTAGGGATGTATTATGTCATCCATCATGCTTATGAATATGAAATATACATTGATAAATCCAAAAGACATAACCAAATACTCAAATAAATCCTCTTTTAGATTTGAATGCATTGTTCCATACATCCATGGGCTTAATGGGTATATGGTGACAACCAAATTTGAGATTAATTTTTTTGAATAACTTTGGACCATGGACCTAGTCTTGAAAGTCATCTAAGGGAATGGATAGAGGTTCCTCATAGTGATTTTAGTCAAATTTCTAGAGTCAATATAGAGTCTCTATATTCCATATTTCTTTTAGCCAAGATAATTGGACAATCATATGGTGAAGCGCTTATTTTAATGTGTCCCTTTAAATAAACTCTTGGATCTACTTGATTTCATAATTTTCAATAATTTATCTATGATAAATAAGTAAATTAGGTAAAGGAAAATAAAAAACTAAATCAATGAAATGATTTACCTCATAATTAGGTGGAACCTCAATTTATGACTTGAACTATTCATCATTTTATACTACAATATAGTCCATCTGCTTCTATTATGTAGATCCTATAGTTGATGTAGCAATAGTCCTCTTGTTTTATAACTTGATCATCAATAAAATAAATTTTCTTATTTTGGATATCATTTTCCTACACTATTTGGCATTGATTAAGGAAACATGGGTAGAAGAGATACCTCTAGTATACTAAAATACTAACCTTTGACAATGATGATGACACTCTGATACATATATTCATATACACCATACCTCACCTACATGAATTAATGACCCAAAATCACATCACAAACATCCAAGGATACAACATCATACAAAATTGTATCTTTGAATGGTTTCATGTTATAAAAGAAGATATAATTTTTAGTGTCACAAATGTCTCTCCCATGTTGTAACCATCCAACATTATATGGTTGTGGGTGTGGTTTGAAAGATAAATTCAAAACCTTTGCAATCAAAGCATAAATTAGATTCTTTTGACTCTCATTATCAGCTATAAAATGTAATGGCTTACACTTGACCCACATTTGTGAGTGAAATAGGCATTCCTCAAATTATGGCTCTTATTTTGGTCCCTATGGTGCATCATGTGTGGTGGCAATAGTCACTTATAGTTTAACTTTTAAAATTTGGTTCCCTCTACAATTTATTGATGTGGAGGTGGTGGTGCAATGGATGTAGAGTATTGTAACTCAACAAACAATGACTAATTTGATTTATACTTTTCCACTGAATGTCAATTACTCTTTAGATAATCGTACCATTTTAAATTATTGGTCTTTGGGGGTTATTTTTTTGGGAGTGCTTTTTTGCTTCAAATTTTTATTTTGTAGTTGATCTCCTTTGTATTGATTATTTGGCGTATCATTTTTTCCTTTCTTTAGATAATCCATAGTGTTCTACTTCTTATTTGCTCCTCCTTTTCTTTTTTAATTGTGCTTCTACTCCAATTTGATAATAATTTTGTATGTCTCTTTTAAAGTATTGAATTTGAAGAGCTACATATCCTCTTGAATGTACCATTGCATCCCACTATTGTACTTGAGGATTCATTAATTTTTCGTACCTTAAATTTTTATAAATAGACCATATTACATTATTTGGGTCAAGTAAATTTACCTTCCTTGTTACATACTAAGGATATTAGGTTACTTTAGGGGAAATTTATCCAGTTACTTCATGTAATGTAATAAATGCACAAGTGTCAATGTGCAAGTTGTAATGTGTAAGGTGTCCACTTGTACAACTAGATAGAGTGTTGGCCAAGGAACTTATCTTCCTATATAATGGCCATAGATATAGAAGTTAGATCATCATAGTTAGTGTGTGGTAGATAGACAGTAGGGTAGTATATGTGTGAGCTATAAGCTCAGATATTTTTCATGGAGCAGTAGCATATAGCATGAAGTGTCCATTTCCTCCATATCTACTATTGTAATTTTTTTTCATTTCTATTTATAGTATATTTCAGTCATCTTGTAGATCTACTTTATTTCTTTCTGCATCTTGTGATTGGCATCTCCCATTGTATGTGGTATAAAAAGCTAACAATGGTATCAGATCTATGGTAGATCAGGCCATAGTAGATCTATAGGGAAACCACCATTATTATTTGATCCTAAGTTTTTTGAGAACCTAACGCATCGTTGGACCAATCATTATCAAAATTTCTTAGAAGAGTCTAGGTGTTAGAATTAGAGAGAATTACAAGTGAGGACTGAAATCTCAATTTTAGAAATACTAAGATTGCATAGGGATAGATTCTTTCCATAGATTTGAAGGAAAACTCGTGAAGACTAGGACTCAACATTTGATCCACTAGGTTGATGAATCAACTAGTGAAGCTAAGAGATCTGGAAATACTTACCTGAAAGTTTATTTTATTATAGGGAATTAATACTCACATGATTGGGATATCTACTACAAGAGAAAGTTAGGAGACCTTAAATTCATTACCTGATGGCCAAAGTGCCTTCATAGTATAGAGATTAGTTGTTGCAGAGAGGATAATACTTCAAAATAATCTTCTAGAAAAGAATCATGGTGAAGTCTAGAGACAGGATATCTCCATTGATAGATTGAAGAACTTCACAAGAAGAAAATTCCATATAAGCCTTGATATAGAAGAAAATTCCATAGAAGCCTTGATCTAGAAGAAAAGGCCATAGACACCTTGATATTGAAGAACAAGCTATAGAAGCCTTGATATTGAAGAACATGCCATAAAATCCTTGATATTGAAGAACATGCCATAGAATCCTTGATATTGAAGAATAGACCACATAAGCCTTGATACTAAAATAAGCATTAGATAGCTTTTATCCTGGAGAAGATTCTAGAGGAAAGGATCTAATTCAAAAGAGGATTTCACTACTAATATTTTTTGTTGCAGGTAAACGTGATCCAGTAAGTCAAGAAAGCTTATTATAAGAAAGTTAGGAAGAAAATCCTCTTCAGAATCAATCCAATACCTGAAGAAAAAGAGATCAGGATGAGATATCATTGAAGAACTTCTAATCTAGGAAGAATAATAAGGACTAGGAGAGTCCTGATCATATCCAGAAGTAGGAGAATCAGAGATCCAAGAGAAGATCTCAATGCCAAAACTTCCAAAAGTAGAAGGTTTAATATAAGGTCTCTAGGAAGACCAGAATAAGTTACAAGATCAAAGACCTTGACAAGGTCTCGACGAGAATCTAGTAAAAGGCTAGGAGAGTCTTGCTGAATAAATTCTCAAAGGAGAACTCACTAGAGAAATACACTACCAAGGAGAAGCCCCTAATATTGAAGGACTTGGGATAATTATCACCATCCAACAAAAATACCAAGAGGAGGAGAATTATTACAAGAGGATATCAAAGTCACCAAATCCTAGGCTCATGAAAGAAAGTTTGAGACCATAAAATTGGTGAAGGAGCTATTAAAAATAGTCTACAAAGAGTTTCAAGATCCTATTCAAGGTAACAACTTGGTGATCTTAGGCACCAAGATCTACATCCTCTACAGAAGCAGAAAAGGAGCTACAAAAGTATTTAGAAAAAGGTAAGCAACTATTGGTGCAAGTAGATTTATTAATTGGATTACTTATCAGATTTATTAAAGCACATTCATCGTAATTAAAGTTGCAAAAAGGATATTTGTATTACAGTCTTCAAGTGTGCAAAAATAAAGTTTCTTTTTAAGGTTCATTTGCAGATTATGATTTGATTAGATTTTAAAAATTTAATAATCTATAAACTAGCCTATTATCTACTTTGGAAAGAAAAAGAAGAGTATCTCCTAATATCTTGCTTATAAGAAATTTAAAAAATAAATATTGAAGTTTCATTTGAGATTATTCTTGATTAGTTGCAGTGAATCGATTAAGTGCATTTTCTTGAGAGTATGTTGGAGTGATAAGGTATAATTTGTTAGTGCATTAAAAGTGGAATTTGTTAGATTTATTGGCACTATTATTACTCTCAAAAGAAATTAGTTTTGTGCTTTGAAATAAAGGCTACAAAATATAGTTTGGATCAAGTGTCTAAAGAAAATTTTTAAATAACAGTAACCTGCAACTCATAGTGGCCAATAGAAGCCACCAAAATTTTTTAGTACAAGCAAAAGAAAGAAAGAAAAAAACTAACCAAAATAAGCTTCATAGATTGAGACTTGGTGAGTCTCAAATACAAAACACTTAGGCTTAGTGCAACTAAAAAAATACTTCTATTCTATAATATTTACAAGCCTTGGATTCACAATCAATCATCCAAGAAAAAGGGTAAGGAGTCTAGCCAAAGAGATATCCTTAAAACCCTTATTTTACACTCATAAATCTGCTATCTCCAAAAGAGTGCAATAAAAGGTGTAATAAAAATGTTCTATATACATGTAAGGGTTACATAGTGTTGCACTTCTATAATGTATCAAACGTAGGGAAAAGAGCAGATTTAAAGGTGCCATTATAGGCACAACAGGTATAGGTAAAAAGGTATCCAAAGGAAGGGTCAAAGGAAGAGCTAAAGGATCGAGTGTTCTCCAACACTAAAAGGGAATTCTCTTCAAGATCAAACTTGCAGACAAATGAAGCTTTTACATAAATGTCAACAAGCCTTCAAAGGCTATTTACGTAAGTCAAAAGAAATCTATCACAAATATTTACGTAAACCATAGCAAGGAGAATAATCTATCTACGTAAAACAAAAGGATAGAGTACATTCAATGTTCAAACGCATCAAGCTTCACCTCTATAATCATTAATAGGGAGCATAATGAAGGTATAAGCATATATAAGGAAGACAGATGCTACGTTGGAAGTAGCATCAACAAAGGGTAGCAAGAGAGCTACCTCATCCTCATCCAAAGCTCTAAGGTGGCTCACGAATTACCTGTAGAAGAAGATACGTTGCTTGCTATTCAAGAAATCAAAGTAAGCTAATATGAAGTTCAAAGGAGTTATAATATATTTCTTGGAGGCATTATATAGAAACTCCATGTAAAAGGGGTAAGTGCCACTTGGCACATTATTCCCTCATGAATATATTTCTCTAAAGCTCAAGAGATAAACATTGAGAGTGCTCAAAGTAAGAAGAATACATTACGTAGGAGTAATAGTTTGTACAACAACATTACAAGAAGAAGTGGTAGCGCTTCCAAGAAATAGAAGTGCCACTTGTCCATCAAAGACTATCCATATATGTAGAATAGAGAGTGAAAGGATATCATTCATGTCTGACATTCGCAGAGTGTGTGAAGAGCAAGCACAGTCTAGTCAACCTATTTCTAAGCACAACATGGAAGGAGGAGAGCATAGAAGCATTTAAGACTCCATTAAAATATCAACATCTACTCTCCAAGTGTTGAAGAGGAAGCCTGAAATCCATACCACACTTGATCATTCAGACTTGTCTAGTCAAGCACCACAAAAAGGGTACGTAGAGGACTATCATATTTTAGTAAAAATGAGTGCCATTCAAGTGTGAAGTCAAGAGGGCTAAGGTAAGAAAAATATCTCATTATTATTGCTTTCAAACATAGCATATATAAGGTTATAATTTTAAGGATTATTTTTAAGGTTGAGAAAGCAAAAGACAGGAGATAACTTACCAAAAATTAGAATATTATTTGTATACTAATCTAGGATATATAAGGCCTTCTAATTAGGTTGAATCATTTAAATACTTTGCAAATATTATTATCTTTTCTAATTTTTCAAATTTGGGAGTCATAAGGTCTACTACTACAAATTGATTTATTGGAAATTAGAAAAATTAAAATTAAATCTCAAAGGGCCATTATAAGAGGTTTATCAAAATCATATAAAGGTTGGAAATTATAATATTTACTTGTCTCAAATCCTATAAAATAGAGATAAAATATGCAACATTAAAACCTCTTGAAATATATAAAAAGTGCTTAGTTCAATAGAAGCAATAAGAACAATAAAATTTGATTTTTAACATTTACATAACTTTACAGAATCAACCAATATTGAACTATATCTTACAAAAGCACTTCATAACTTGTCCAAAATATAGTAGGGAGTCATAAGACATTCTACTAAACTTGGTAATATTAGAATCTATTGTTTATCAAGTTGCAAATCTATTAGCAATATATAAGCTATCTATAAAACCTAAAAATCCTTATGAGTACTCATTCTCATTACTTGGGAGACATAAGGAAGCCCACAAAAATCAAGGATTAATATAGGTTTTATCAAATCAAGATCATATATTTCTATCAGAGATCATATATCCTATAGGGAGCCATAAGGATATCTACTTCCAAAATACTGCAACTATCAATAAAGAGAAAGTCAATGCCATAAAGCTTGGGATCATGAATATTCTCTTGAAATCAGAAAGAATGATAGATCTAAATTTTAAAATAATTCAAAGTGAAGCCCTAGAATACAACTTTGATACTATGGAATGCTATATTCAAAATCGTCTCAATAAAGCTACTGGAAATGGAGAAAATATTGTTACATTTTACTTAGATATTGTGAACATGTTATATATGGCTTTACTCACATATAATCACTTCAAGAATGAAAATATAGAATAAAAGGGATTGATATAACTACTCAAAAAGAAGGCAAAAATAAGTGAATCAAATCTAGAAAAGTTTTTTTGAATCCTCATGCAGAATTGATACTTCAAGTTCTACTAAATTAAAATCTTATCATGATGCCCTAAGTGATTGTTCAGAAGCATCTGTATAGACTGAATACAATAAAGGAGAATAATTCATGCAAGAACCAAGTAGCAATGCAACCACATATGAAAAGGCAGAGATCGAATTCAAAGGCAAAGCTAAGGAAGAAGGAGATGAACCCAATGGAGGAATACACTACAAGGTGAACTAAAATAAGGGTCTACAATTTTAGCCTATTTTTACATCATTTGAATAATGAAGCAACTAATGAAGAAGCCAAATATCATTTCAAATATGAAGATCCAATTCAAAGCCATCATATGGAAGAAGATCCACATTGAATACTAAAGTCTTCACTATACAAATATTGTAATACAAGAGGTGTTAAAAATAGAGCATATTACATTATTTGGGTCATGTAAATGTACCTTCCTTGGTACATACTTGGGACATTAGGTTACTATAGGGGGAAGTTATCTAGTTACTTCATGCAATGTAATAAATGCACAAGTGTCAATATGCAAGTTGTAATGTGCAAGGTATCCACTTATACAACTAGATAAAGTGTTGGTCAAGGAACTTGTCTTCCTATATAATGGCCATAGATATAGAAGTTAGATCATCACAGTCAGTGTGTGGTAGATAGACAATAGGATAGTATGTATGAGAGCTTTAAGCTCAAAGATTTTTCTTAGAGTAGTATCATATAGTATGGAGTGTCCATTTCCTCCATAGTTACTATTGTAATATTTTGTCATTTCTATTTATAGCATATTTTAGTCATCTTGCATATCTACTTTATTTCTTTCTGGATCTTGTGATTGACATCTACCATTGTATGTGGCATAAAAATATAATATAAATACCTATTTTTTTTACCATGGAATGGAAAGCATCAATATAATATTTAATATACCAGTCTTTACCTTGTCACAATTGTTGCTATTGCATGTATTGGACTTCATAGTCTCCCATGGGATAATGTTCTTCCTTGATAGCTTCCATAAAATATTCTCATTTTCATTATCCTCCTTGACCCTATTTCAATATTCTTCCTATTAGTTTTAAAAATTAAAGAATCTTTGAAGAGTGCAAAAGTGATTTTCTTACAATTAGTAAATTTATTTTTAGAGAAGTATGAAGATAATTGGTCCAAACAATTTTCTAGGGCATCAACATTAATTTTTCCTTCAAAAATAGAAATATAAAAACTCACCTAAACCTTAAAATGTGTAGAAGCATTGAATGGTACTAAGGTAGTGAGAGGTCATATGAAGGAGGTTGCAAAATTTGTAGTAAGAAGACATTGAAGAGTTTGAGCAAATTGACCCATCATCTTGTTTTATATTTATTAACATATCCTCTAAAGGATTGACTATCTCAATGTTATTCATTCTATCCCCCCTCTAAGATCATTTGGAATAACAAGAAGGTAATTAGAGGGAACTTGCATCTAATTCCTAAAATTTTAACATGCTAATCTTGTATTTATGGACATACATTGAAAATATAGGCCACTTTTATAGTATTAATCTAAAACCAATATTTTGAGTTAAGTAAGATCAAGAAATATTTCATTTCAAAAATAAAAGTATAACAAGTCAAAACACAAATATATAAAAAAATATTAGAATGATTTTTTTTCTTAGAAAGTAGATTACAATGCAAGCAATCTCTAAGAAGATATATGAGGCTATAACATTGCATTCATTACTCATCATTTTTATAGTCAAGCATGCATATATCTTTATACAATACTTTTCGTGTGCGGGAAAAATACCATCTTTGGTATGGAAGGTCACCACATGAAAATATGGGATTTCATATTCAATGAGTTAGAAGGTCAAATTATATCAAAATGTGATGATTCATCTTCCATGAATTAAAAAGTACATATTAAACAAAAATTCCATAAATTTAACCTGTTCTTTTGTGTTTTGTCTTCTAATGATGTGTCAACATGACTAGAGATGCATTTTGGCTACAAAAATCTAAAAATAGAAATTTACTATTTTAAATAAATATTTTGTTTTATATCTTTAAGTGTCTCTAGGGAATTTTTTCCATATAGGTGTTGGCAACCTTATCTATATAATGTTACTTATTAAAATTGTTACTCTCCATTTAATATTTCCAATGCTTCTTCAATGGATCAAAATATATTCTTGAGCATAGAGTTGTACCCCTAAATATATGGCTAGGATCAATAAAATAGGTATTAGGGATTTTTTTGGCATAAAGCCATGCCTCAAAAAGTTCACATGTATAGATAATTCACCCCCTTTTGAAATCAATGGTCACCATTACATCAACCTTTAATATCAAGCATAGAATTTTTTCTTTATCTAATTTTTTATTATCCATTCCCTTTGGTGATCAAGTTGTCCTACCTTGACCACTATATAAATATGAATGGATTTCATTTTGGTTATCTTAGTCCATATATCAATAATTTGATCCTCCTCCACTAGTTGTAAACTATTTGTATTGATTTATTTAATATCCAATTGTTTTGCTACTATGGAAATGTTCAATAGAGGTGGATGATAGGGATTGAGAAGTTCAACATTGAATATTGGATACACACCAAGATAAGATAGTAGATTCAATTTAAAATCATTTTCTTTGATGTTCTTGGTGATGGTGTATGGTCCATAGCAAATAGTATTTATCTTCCTATGAGGTACCATAACACATTATTTTAAAAACATAACCACATATTATATCCAACTCTAAATTGATGTGGGACTAGATACTAGTCATGATGTTGCTTGAGTCTCCTTCGAACCTGCTTTCCTGTGGCCAAGAAACAACAGAGAAGCATTAAAAGCATTGGGAACCTCTCATGATGAGGCCCTTTGAGGAAATTGAACATAAAGATGCCATGAATAACATGTGAAATCAAGAAAGCATGTAAAATGTATTAAATCTATGCTAAATTGATAAATATTCCTAGATATGCATAAAAGAATAATGCAGCTAACTATCTAATGGCCCAATTATGTGAAATAAAGCATGAAAGCATGGAAATAAGCCATTAATGTCATAATTTCTATAATGAAGTAAATCTACTCAAATCCTTAATCCGGTCAATCAAAGTCTCTAAACTACCAAATAAAGTGCTAAAATGATTAATCTAACCTAGCTAAACATACTAGAAAAGAAACAGTAAGGAGATCTTACACCTATTGCAAACCACAGCTCTGATGAGCGGTTTGCACTATAAACCATGGCTGAAAGCCACGGTGAGCAACCAAGTAGTTTTGCCCTCCAATTCAGGGGTAGTGGGCTTGATCCTCCTTGTCAAATTGATGATCAAGGGTCACCTCAGTGTCCTCTGATAGATTTGGCGGTTGAATTGCTCGATAGGGCCTCCGTTTGCCCAAATTAGCATTTCTTGGCGTTCTAGCTCCTTAGGGCATCCATGGCATAATTTGTCATGATGCTTGATGAATTGGCAAAGTGATAGCAACAAATCTCTCTCTTAGTGCACTCAAGTGAGTTCACAATTCGATAGGGCTTCACTGCTCTAATCTCCAATGCTCGCTTCATATTTTTGCCCTATTTTTGAGGGGTACTTATAGGACTACCCAAGGGCTAGGGGTGGCTTCATGGAGAAGCCAAGAACAAGAAGGGGTGGTTAGGATAGTTGGATTGGAAGCTTCCATCCTTTAACCACCTTCTTCTAGAACAAATGGTCATTCAAACCGATTTGGCTCGGATGAAGGCCAACTGAACTTCAGTTAAGACCGTAGGTGACAATTGTGGTCCAGACTGTAAACCGTAGGTCTCAACTATGGTTCAATATGTAGACCGTAGGTCTCAGTTGCAGTTCAGACTGAATAGGCCAAGGAGCCCAAATTGAGTGGTTAGAACCACTGCTCTATCTTGGAGTCTATCCAAGATCTTCCATATGGTCTTGTAGCATGTCCATATGAGTAGTCGCCATCGACATGACATATTTTAGGTGTCTACAGATGCCCCTTTTGAGATGCATTGTGAGATCGAACAATGCATGAGCAAAAATACACCTCCTAAAATGATGTCGAAGGTTCTATGATGATCATTAGTCGGATCAACATTAGATGCCCCAGGTCCAACAAAAGGATGTGCATCCTAGAATCATTGCTTCCAACTCTTTGGAGGCTTAAATTTGAAAGAGTTTTGCCCATCGTCATCTACATTCGAGTAGCTTTGGTGATACAATAGGAGTTAGGCCTATATAATCGAAAGGATGAGAGTTACAAACAAATTATCATATTTTCTATTTTCCCCAAGCAAAGGGGTAAGCTTATGATAGTTGTTGACAATGATTCGCAAGGACGAACACAATTTTGACAAGATCAAGGGATCTACGATTTCAGGGATCTTCTATTGATTTTGATTATGATTTGATATTATGACTACCCCCTCAAGCGATGAGTCGATGAGGGTAATGACAATGTATGAAGCGACGAGGTCGCTTGACCATAATGAATGATCTGAACAAATTTAGAATTGAGCATTTAATTACTTGGCTAAGCCTAGTTCAGCTTATGATTCCAATTGTTAATAGTAATTGCACATTTCTATCCCATGGAGCAGTCGGGCTACAATAGCCATCTTAGGGAATCAAAATGATACAAATCCAATTAGTTTTGTGTTGAATCAATTTTTCGATGATTTGCTAAAAATATGTCATAGAAGAAATGACATGAAATACCTCATTCTCATGGAGCAGTCTAGCCTCAAAGGCCTTCTTCAAAATTGAAAAGAAGCATATCAAATCAATGATGACAATTTTACCCCAAATGTCCTTATGGTTATTTACTCATCTCACCGGATTGCATGGAGCGCAAGTCACTGCAACCGCCAAGTGTATAGAGTAAATAACTGAATACGAGGTGCATTTGGCTTTTGATTATTTGATTTTTTTTTAATGTTTTGAATTTGAATTGAATTTATTTATTTGAGGGATGAAAGGATTGATAGAATTGAATGTACTTATAATGATATTTTATTTTTAATTGAATCCTGGTGCTTGAACATCACCAAATTTGCAAATTGATTGCTTTTATTGAAATTTGATCCATTAGGAGATATTAATTTATCATTTAAGACCTTCCCATGATGGGATTTTGCTATTTTTGATACTATTTGCAAACCATGGGTGTAGTCTATGATTGGAATTTTCAAATTTTGGGAATCGTAGGTCTGACCCATGGGTGAAAAACCCTAATCCCGGGACCACGGGTGTCAGCTGCGGTCCGACAAAAATAGGAAAAGGTTTAAAAATTTATCATTTTCAAAATTCCTCATTATTCCTTGATAGTGACTGCAATTTGAAGAGCTCTGAGAGGTGTGAGAGTTTAACTTGATGCAACTGAAACCCTATTATCTTTCACACATCAGAATGGCAGACCATGAACAACCTTCTTCTAGCCGAGGCCTTAGTGCGAGTAAGGTAATTCAAAACCAAGTCCTCGCATTCATTACCAATAAAATGAACCAAATTAATTAATTGGTTAATTAATCACACTAAACTATTGGCAATGAACCACACCCTAGGTTAGGCTAGCTTAGATTAATTTTTATTATTTTTTTTTTTTTGGCTAGGAAAAGACCCGAAATGGGTCATTCCTAGACCGCAACTACTAGTTGTGGTTCCCCTTTGACCGATTGGGGACCGTAGGTATCAGCTACGGTTAGGTTTGAATTACAATGGTAAAAATTTTGACCGTTGTGCGGACCGTGGGTTTGACTATCGCGTTCCCTTTTTATGAAATTTTTTCAAATTTTCATTTTTTGTGATTTTCTTGGTAGTTAATGCCATTTATTGCACCTATGAGATGTATTATTTAAAATTTTTGATCAAGCTTAGCATAATTTTGCATTGTTAGCTATTTTTTCTTGATCTATCTCTTTTTAGGTTATTTTTAGCTGTTTAATTAGCCTTTAGTTAGATTTTTCCTTATACTATATCTCTTTGTAGAGATTGACCTCTAGAGCTAGGGAGCTAGAGCTCCTTAACACTCTCCATCCACTACTAACTAAGGGGAGCGAGAGTGGTTTGGAGTCGTAGGCTTTGGCTATGTTTTGGATCTACCCACTATCAGGGTAGATCAAGCTTATATGATTGCATTGGCCCGGAGCTAGAATGCCCGGACCAATACATTTCACCTATCGATAGGTGAAATGACCATTACACTTGAGGATATCTATAGGATCTTTAGGATCCCTATTGATGGTGAGGCCATCACCTCCTCTCTCTAACGAGAGAAAGGAGGTATTTTTTATGATGATCTTCGATGATCGAAGCGATGAGGCTCAATGCAAGATGGACCATGGAGGCGTTCACATTGGATACTGGTATGGGGAGCAGATCTTCTCTATCCAAGAGGTAGTTTTCATGCACTTAGATCGTGCAGATTGTCCTTCTAGACTCCTCGGGTATGAGGATCCCTTAGAACCTTCTAGCCTATGTTAGGAGGGTCATTTAGAGCTCTACAGCTGAGCCACTACTCCTAGCCTAGGGGAGCACATTACTATGCTAGCTCTATCAGGAGCTATTTCAGATTACCAGTAGGAGTCGAGTAGGCATCAGTTGTAGTCTACTCCTATAGATCTAGGGTTGGTAGCATATCCAGATCGAAAGACCTATAAAGCTACCTCTGGAGATTACTTCTATTGATCTTTCATATGTGCTATGCGACATGTTGGCCTCGTGAGGAGGAGGGATTTTAGAGTAGGTCCCATGCTAGGGATATTGATCATTACATCAATCGGTTTGTAGCACTAAGCCATGGATGACATTGAGTGGCATCCATATATGGATTGCCCTACATGGATGGAGGCTAGTGAGCGGCTACACTAGGCTCGATGGGATAGATGGCTACTCAGCCATAAGGTTGAGATCCATGAGTACCAGTTCTACTCTTGGGTCTTATGATAGTTTGGCATGGTATAGGATATTCTAGAGCTACCTATTATCTATAGGTGGCTAGTTCTAGAGACTGATCTATAGTGGGTGCTACCTACACCTCTGGGTGATGTTGTAGATGATTTCTAGGAGTCTAGAGTTGTTTGCTGGGACCACCCTAATGTATGATACTTGGTGGTCCCTACTTTGATGGTAGGGATCTGGGCCTCTCGGTCGGGTTGATGAGGTGGTGGAGGCTGATCCATAGGGGTGCAATGTGCACCCATGGATTGAGGGTGGATGGGGTGTAGAGGATGCACCACTAGTGGAGGTTGAGGATGAGGGCCTAGATGAGGGTGAGGTACCTCTAGATAGTGAGGTAGGGTAGCTGCTAGCCTAGGTAGTAGATTTGTAGAGCTAGGTTGGGAGGCTATAGTCTCAGCTATAGGATACATCTATCACCATGTTAGAGGTGAAGTTATCTGATAGGGAGAGGTGACTCTAGGAGGCCCAAGATTAGGCCACAACTATGATAGAGCATGCTATAGTAGTAGAGGGATGAGTTCAAGAGCTGACTAGAGCACTTGAGCTAGTAGAGGCATGATGAGCGATGACTATAGTAGAGAGGGACTTGGCTCAGTCCCAAGCTCAGAGAGGTGACCCATCATCTTCTCGTGCTATCATGGCACCACCTTCAGCACCAGCACTTGTATTGCTAGGAGGCCATGATCCTATGGTCGAGATTAGGTGGCTTACTTCCCTCGTATAGGAGGGGAATGATTTATGTGATGTGAGGGTAGCTCGCATCTCTCAGCTGGAGGGATGGATTAGATTGATAGGTGGGGAGGTTCTAGAGGATCCACATGCTTTAGGGTCCTAGTGGACTAGATCTAGGACTATAGGGTAGTCATCCATGAGCTCGAGTCATAGGACTCATAGGATTGAGAGGACACATAGGTCCTCTAGTACACATGGTGCTAGCTCACATGGGAGGCACATGGATGACATAGGTGATACTGGTGACTCTCCGGCTAGGGTGTAGGCCCTCCATAGCATACACATGGGTTGCTATTTTGATGTACTATTTTTGTGTGTAAGGTCGAGGACCTACACGGATGTAGCCTATGGGCATTTTTGATATACTTTATGTACTCATTTCAGACACACACAAAAAAAAATATATATATATATATGATTTGATCATTTTGGCTCATTATGTGTACTCATTTATTTTATATTTTATGTTTATGTGATGCACATGGATGCAATGCTTATGTTAATTTGATGCTATATGATGTGATGTATGGATGACATGCACTAGATAGCTATTTTATTTATGATGATGATATGCAGTGATCTAGATGTTTAGATGTGCTATTTATGATGGATGCATATGGATGCGATGTTCTCTTTAATGCATATTTGATATTGCTTTATTGTATGCATTAATGTATGTAATGCTTTATTTACATGATGGTAATCTAATGTAAATGAACCTGTATGCTTTAATCACTTAAAACATAAGGAATGAATGCAATATGTGTTTAACAATCTAATGGATGACACCACAGAATATGTAAAAATCATGAATGTAATTGGAAATCCTCATAATAAGAATTTGATCAATTAATCACCCATATATGAAATGCAATGATATGCGATGTTATGATGCGAATGATGCAATATGTCATTCTATTTTATTTTTGCACTTTTGAATGATATGCACGATATAGTCAGTGGTCATCTAAATATCATTTCTGATATCCATCCGGTATCTATCCTATATCTTGATTGTGCTTACTGTTAATGATGTATCACTTATTGGATACTTTGCAATTTGATGTTTTGAAATGACTTTTACTTTTGATGGTTTGTGATATTTGACATTTGTTGCTATTAGAGAGATTTTTGAGGTTTTCCATGAGACTCAAACACCCTAATTGACTTATCAAAAGTTGCATACTAACCATACTAGACTTCTGAAATGTAAGGCTTTCGCTAGGATAGGCCCTAACTGTTCATTATCCCTATGTGTGCACATGAATATTTTAAGATAAGGCATAAGCATACCCCGATGTCAGATGAGATTATTTCAGCCCATTGCTAAGATAGGGGATCCACAAGTGTTTATCCAATCTTAGGTTTAGATTTTAGTTGGACTAAGCCACTAGGCGATACAGGACACCTGAAGCTAGCTCTTCCACATTCAAACATTGGTCTTGTTCATAAGCGAGATGCTAATGCGTCAGACATATCATCATGCGTAAGGTACAATAGTGCTGGCAATTCTAGGGATTCAAGTTTCGTCCCTCTCTTTTCTTTCATTTTTTGGGATACTTGCTCATATGTAGTGAAGCAAGGGAGTCGATTCCATTTTGACTTTGACTTTCTTTGGATCTTCATTTGATCTTCATTGGAACTTGCTTTCTGATCTTCATTTGATCTTGATGTGAACTTTTATTTCTGATCTTCATTTGATCTTCACTTGAGCTTTGATTTATGATCTTCATTTGATCTTCACTTTCTGGAATTTACATTTGATAATTTTCTTTAGAAACTTTCCTTTGGGGGATTTTACTTTGGGGGAACTATTTTTGTAATATCGATTGAGTGTATCGATCTATGATATCAATATAGGATATCAATCTAGGATGTCGATCTATGATATCGATCTAGGGTATCAATCTTGAGGATTGATGTGGGATATCACTCTGGGATATTGCTCATTTTATCGTAAGCAAGGGATTCTGAGTAGGGAATATACTTGTCCTTTTTCCAATTGCCAACATTTCCCATACCATCCACATAGGGGATAAGCAAGAATAACTCTTTTCACTTCAGGATACTCGGTCCTACTTTGTGGCTTTCATCTTCCCCTAGTCCTTATTAGGATTGTTTAATTTGTTGATTAGTGATAGGATTATGATATGCTAAGGGCTATACTAACTAGACCTTAGCTACAAAAGCAAAGCAAGCTTTCTATCAACTCTTGATAAGACCTCTAGGTATGGTTGAGTGACCGAAAAACCTGAGTATATCTCTCATAGCAACATTATGGGTTGTGTTGAAAAACACATTTACTCACATGATTGATGGATTATGATAAATGCAGAGGTGCATGATTGAAACACAAACGTGGTGTCATTTGTAAGACTGACAAACACAATTCCTTCTATTATGGAATGCAATGGATGATGAATGCCTATTTGCAATGCAATGAAATGAATGCATGTGTGAATGAAAATGCATAATGCAAATGCAAATATTTTTGGATTTTATGCTTTACCAATTTTTTTGGATTTTATTGATTTTATAATTTTTATGAGTTTTTGAGCCTCATATCTGACCAAATGATGAGTACATGCCTTTGGAGCCTTTAAATTGACCAAGCGATTCTTAGGAAACCTTGGAGATTTTAGGATTGACCAAAGGGATTATGAGCACCTTTGGGGCATTTTGGGATGACCAAGCGATTTTTAAGAATCCTTGGAGCTTTTGGGTTGACCAAGCAGTTTTTCAGAAACTCTTGGTGCCTTTTGATTGACCAAACTACTCATAGATGAGCTTGGAGCCTTTTAGGATGATCGAGTGGTGTTTAGCAAACCCTCGAAGCCTTTTACTATGCTCTTAAGCATAAAATGCCTTAATATGGATGATGTTGAGAGGTTCAGGCTCTTCAACACCCCCTAGCGATGTTAGGTGATAGGTACCTGGACCAATATTTTTAGATATGATATAAGGTCCTAGCCAATTAGCCATGAATTTGTCTCGCATATCTGGCGGTAAATTAGAGTTCTGTTGGTTCTCTTTCAAGACAAGATCCCCAACTTCAAAGTCTCTCTGGTGGACTTTGATATTGTAAGCTCATTTTAGTCACTCTTGATAAATATGGAGATGCTCTAGGGCATTCACGCGATGTTCATCAAGCAACGTCAGTTGATCCAATCGAGCTTGCCGTGCGGTGTCATCATCGATGAACTCTTTCAATGCGATGCGCAACATTGGAATTTCCAATTCCAAGGGCATAATGGCCTCATCGCCATATACTAGTGAGAATGGCGTTGCCCTAGTGGGCATCCGAATACTAGTCTTGTAAGCCCATAATGCAAGGGGTAGCTGGATATGCCAATCTTTGTGGTTTTCTTGGACCATATTTTTCAATATGGCCACCACTATCTTATTTGAAGCTTCAGCCTACCCATTTGCTTGTGGATAGTATGGAGTCACAAAACTATGTTTGATTCTATATTTAGATGTCAAAGCTCTCACAGTTTTGTTCTTGAATGACGTTCCATTATCCGATATTATTTTGGATGGAATCCCAAAATGACTTATGATATGCTCTAGTATAAACTCTGCTATACGAGCTCTAGTGGTCATTGTTAAGGGTATTGCTTCCACCCACTTTGTGAAATACTCAGTAGCCATGATAATAAATGTATGTCAGCCCGATGATGGAGGAGAGATCTTGCCTATAAGATCTAATCCCCACTGAGAAAATGGCCAAGCCGCTTGGATGGGCTGTAAGGCCTATGATGGCAAGTGCGTAAGATTAGCATGATGCTGACATTTGATGCATTTCTTGACATACACATTGCAATCCTTCTCCATAGTGGGCCAATAGTAGCCCATTCGAAGGATGCACTTGATGATGGCCATGCCATTAAAATGGCCACCACATGTACCATCATGAGCTTGTGAAATTGCCCAAGATGACTCTTGGGGCTCTAGACAATGAAGGAGAACTCCATCGTAACCTCGATGGTACAAGATGTCTCCTATTAAGACATATTTAGTCACTTTTTGTTTAAATGTGTATTTTGTGGCATGCGATAATCCCTCTGGGATTATACTAAGTTTTAGGAAGTCTTGAATTTGTGACATCCAATTTTGATAAGCCTCAACTTCGATTGCTAAGATGACTTGCTCCCCCTATGTATTTACTTTTGCAAATGCAGACTAGGAAACAACCCTATGGTGAATGGTAGTACCACTCCCCATCGGACTCTAAGAGGTTAATGACCCCTAGGGTGCCTTCTTCAGAAAGTCTTCAGCTCTGCAGAACCATTCAACTTTTGGTTCTATGCTAATCATGTTGATTGACATTTTATTATCAAAGGCTTCTCGCTCTACTGTAGGATGCGAGAGCATTTTAACATGAATGGTAGTGAAATCAGTAGATGGATTCTGAGGGATTAAGGATCCCAAATATGCCATGGTGTCTACGAACCTATTTGATGAATGAGGGATTGCCTCGATGTCATACCATTCCAATTTAGCTAAATATGTAATCACAAGATCTTTGTAGGCTTTCAGTATGGGACATCGACACTGAAAGAGCCCCTTAACTTGATTTACTATGAGCAAGGAGTCACCAAAGATGTTTAATATTTTAATATTCATGGCGATGGCTATGTGGAGGCCCAATAGTAGGGCTTCATACTCAGCATTGTTGTTGGTGCATGGAAAATCTAATTTAAATGACAAGGGCATTGGAGCTCCTTGCGGCATGAAAAACACTATTCTTGCACCACCTCCTTGCTCGCACTTCGAACCATCAAAGAACATAGTCATATCAACATTGTTCTCTGGTTCTTCGAGTTTGGGAGCTTCAGATATGATGAAGACTACATCATCTAGAAGCTCTATGGTCAGAGGCCTATTGTTTGATAGTGGTGCCTCAGCTAATTGATCAGCTATGACTTGTCCCTTAATGGACTTCTGGCTTATGAATTCTAGATCAAATTCTATCAGTAGCATGATCCACTTCGTAGTACGCGTATTATGATACGTCTTACTCATCATGTACTACAAAGGATTTTGTTTTGATATAACATATGTCGTATGACTTAACATATAGTGTCACAATTTCTTTGTAGCGAACACTACTACTAAACATAGTTTCTCCACATATGCATACCCTAGCTCATAACTCACCAAGGTTTGACTAATATAATATATGGCTTGTTCTTTGCCTTGCACATTCTTTTGGGCTAACATGGTCCCTAATGCAAAGTTGGTCATCGATATATATAGAAGAAAAGGCACATCTGGCCTTGGTGGAGCTAGCACTGGTGGCGTCACTAGGTATTGCTTTATTTTAGTGAAAGCTGCTTGATAGTCCTCATCCCAATTGAATGGGACCCCCTTGTGTAGCAATCGATTCATGGGTCGACATTTATCTGATAATTGAGTGATGAATCACTTTATCGATGCTACTTTGCCCTGAAGGCTTCTTAACTCTTTAATATTGGAGGGAGGACACATTTCTAAGATAGCCTTGACCTTCATTGGGTCAACTTCGATGCCTCTCTTTGAGATGATGAATCCTAATAGCTTACCATAAGTTATGCCAAATACGCACTTCTTAGGATTCAACCTAACATTATATTCTATTAGGTGATCGAAGACCTTCCTTAAGACCTCTGCATGCTCAACACGTAGCAATGACTTGGCCAACAAGTCATCCATGTAATCTTCTAGAATCTTATGCATATAGTCATGAAAAATGTATGTCATGGCCCGTTGATATGTTGCACCAACATTTTTGAGGCCAAATGGCATAACTTTATAGCAAAATGTTCCCCATGGTGTTATAAATATGGTTTTATGTTGGTCTTCGGGTTTAATCCAAATTTGATTGTAACCAAAAAAACCATCCATTAAGGAGAGCATTTCATGACCTATAGTTGCATCTACAAGAGCATCAATATTAGGCAATGAAAATGAATCTTTGGGTGTTGCCTTATTGAGGTCTCTAAAATCCATACAAATACGGATTCTTCCATCAGGTTTTCCTATGGGTACCATATTGGACACCCATTCTGGATAGTCGATGGAGATTACAAATTCTACATCCAACAACTTTTGTAGCTCATATTTCACCATTAAGGCTACTATTGGATGCATCTTTCTAAGTTTTTGCTTGATCGACTTCTTCGTCAGATCTAGCGAAAGGTTATGAGTAACCAATTTTGGGTCTAGACCTGGCATATCCTTGTATGTCCAAGAAAAAATATTTGGTCTCTCTTTCAGTAGAGGGATGAGGGTGGCCCACTCATCTGGAGTGAGACTCTCTCCAAATTTAACCTTCTTTGAATTGGTGGGATCGTTATTGATATCCACCTCGAAGGTTTCCTCTACTGACATATGTGATCCCTCCTCAAGCTGATGAGGCGTAGGAATCAAATGGATGTCATCCACTGGGTTCATAGGTTCCATGTTGGAAGCATCCTCAGCATGATACACATCGTAAGCATAACCTAGCACAAAATGGAATGGTTGTAACATTTCTTCATTAGGGAAGAAATATTTAGGCTCTATAGGTGAGTCAGCGTGATCCTAGTCGATAGCATCTACATTGAGATGCAACGGTTTAGATGGATCTACTGGATTGTGGAGTGGGGTGGTCAAATCAATGGAGACCATATTGATGGAATGGTATTGGTCTCTAGAACCACATGGATAAACTTCTACATAATCGATGTAGTCCTCATACCCATGATCTGGCTCTAATGACATAGGCACAAATGGGTCTTCTCTATGTGAAGTATGGATAATTGGATCCTCCCTATGCACTAATTGTAAAATAGGATCATTTGGCTCATGGAGCTCCATGTAGGTCGATGGAGGGGGATTAACCAATCGATAAATTTGATCCAGGTTTAGTCATCTCGCTCTCAGATGAGGACCAACATGTAACTGATGATAGACCTCATCTATATCGATGGGTTGATGATGGTAACGTAAATAAGGAGGACCAAGGTAGGCCCTCTCTAACTCATCTTCTTCATCACTGTCAGACAACCAGAATCCATCATTCGCTCCTACTCCTATGGGGCGCTCTGGCAAGTGCGGCCCCATGAATCTTACTTCCTGATTGTTGTCATCACTATCCAAAAAAATTGGATAATTATACCGTAAATGTGACATTGCCAAGAAATTTGGCTTTGCTTCTCCCTTAAAATGATCAATGTTGGGAAGAGTCTCTTCGGTATCATGTATCGACTCTATAGGTAGTAGGTGATGCGCATACAAAGGCCTTAGATAGCCCCCCTTAGCTTCATCCTCAGATTGATCATTGTTTGAGGATTCATTATCGACATCATAACTTGGTCCACTTATCTCGGAGGTGGACTCCTCTCCATCATCATTGTATAGATCTCTTGACTCGAGATCACCTAAAACTATGGGGTTATGCCCCTGCACACCTTTGTCATTGGTTGCATTATGGATTTGATGACCTAGGTTGTCTCTAGGGTTCCACTCTGTATCAGTATGCTCTAAGAGCTCTTCATGATCTTCTTCAAGTGGCTCAATGGTGATGACAGATACCATTGGGTGAGTCCTCTAGAAGCTAGATGGATCAGGATGATATGGGTTAAAGTCCACATCATCCCCTAGACTAAGGTACAAGTGATCTAAGGATGCTATGAGCAAGTCATCTTGTCCTTGTATCTATAATCCTAAGCTAAACCTATCAGTTGCTAGTTGATAACGTGGCTCGAGCGGAGTCCTACGCCCTTGTTCAAATAGGCCAAGTCCATACCCATGCTAGTGATATAACTCAAAAATATGCATGGAGTACTTTAGGTTGGATAAATAATGAACATTTACTATGAAAGGTTCATCACCATCTTCATCCATAGGCGTTCACACTGGAAGTTGATCCAGCCTAGCGTAAATGAAGTTAGTCTGATTAGGTGGCTCTCCCAATGGTACCATCGATCCAACCAAAAATTATGGGCATGCGGTCGGCCCATCTCTTGTGCAGTCTCTAAAATAGGTTCGAAGGTTACATTCTACATAATATACTCACCTAACCCTATGTTGGTGAGATGTACAGTCACCCATGGTGCGGATGACCCTATTGATGATGCAGGTGAGGTAGGCTGAGGTACCTCCTCGGCTATGTCTTGGGCTTCCTCTACTTCCATGGGGATGGGAGCCTCCTCGATGACTGGTTCGGGCATATGTCTCTTCTCTTTTTCACCCAATTTTACCTTTAACTTCCTGTTGTCTCGAAGCATCATTGATGTAGTCGGTTTCAAGGAAGTAGCAGTAGTGTGCTCAGATCTGTGTGACATAGATATCGATGGTTGAGCACATACTCTTTGTTTTTCTTCTGGATGCTTAATCGGTGATGTTGGTCGGACGTCCAAGTGCATTGATGGGAGTATGAAACCCCCTGGTAGATCAGCCATGTTCATAAATTTAAATGGTTCTCCATCTGACGGCACCACGTGAACTTGTCCCTCATGAATATACTTCATGCATTGATGTAATATCGAGGGAATGTAATGCATCTCCCGAATCCAAGGTCTACCCAGTAGGATGTTATACTGCATGGCACCTTCTATCACATGACACATCATAGGGATGGTCTTTAGGCCTACCTAAATAGGTAGGACAATCATGCCAACCATTGAACATAACGCATCGTTAAACGCTCTCAATGTGAATGCAGTTGGTACAATGTGTGATTTAGGCAGCTTCAAGGGACTCAATGCCTTGGTCGTTATGATGTTGATCGATGAACCAGTGTTGATCAAGACCCTTTTGAATGGCACATGGTTGATACATGCAATAATATGCAATGGTGGGTCAGTCGTATCGGTGGGAACCATCCTGATTTCATGATCATAAAATTGGATCATCGGTTCCTGGCACTGTTGTACATGTCCCATAAAATTTGTGAATGCTTGAGCATCCTGGGATTGTACTTTGATAGACCTCAAAATGTCCATGAGAGTCTCCCTGTGCCTAGGGGACTATTGTATCAGTTCATATATAGATAGCTTTATAGGAGTTGTCTATAGGTTTTGGACTAGCTTGCTCCGTATGGTCACCACCGGTCTCGTTGGTGGGCCTAGAATATTCTGCATCGGTTGTTGATTCGGTGTGGCTTGTATTCTTATGGGAGCACATGGTTGATTCAGCTTCTCATATCTCCCATGCCTTGTAACAACATTAACCATACCTACGAACCCCTGGGTAGGTGGTTCGACGTGCACCTGGTTGACGTGACCAACGTTGTTGCATGGTGCCTCATGGTTTGGAAGTGGATTTTTGTAAATCCCCATGTTCTGGTTGTAGGGCGCTAGTGGATTACTTGGTACTACAAGCTCACCTTTTTCTATCATGTTTTGCACAATATGCTTGAAGGACCAACATACTTCGATGTCATGACCCTTCGCTCGATGAAAGATGCAAAATAGATCATCCTGGTACCCCTTTGACTTGGGTTGATTTGGATCGACCATCTTAATTTTAGGTAATCTGATTGCCTTGGCCTCACACAATTGGTGGAATATCGATGTCAGTGATTCCATCAAAGGCATGAATTGGTGAGGTGGGCGTTGCTCTTTGTTCTTGCCCTTATAATTATTATTGCACTTTTCGTACTGCATGGGAGGAGGTTGGGCCTGATAATTCTACTTTTGCTACCCTTTATCCTCTCTCTAGAGGTTCAACACCACTTGGTTGACGTGGGCCTGCTTGCCCTTATGCTTCATGGAGCTCTTCTTGGGCCCCTCTTTCCTGTTCTTAAGCTTCAAGTTGCCTTCTTGCAACTTGATGTCTTCAATTACCTTGGCTTGCACCAAAGCTTCCTCGAATGTTGAATATTACTGTAGCTACAACAATAGCGAGATGTGCTTGGCACAACTCTTGGTAAACATTCAGGTCAATTCCATAGCAGGAATAGGGAATGGCAGCTTCACCATCAACCTCCTCCATCTCTTTTTATACTATTCAATTGGCTCATCATCACGTTGAGATAGCACAACCAAATCGAAAAGGTTAGCCTATTTCTTGATGCCAAAAGAAAAGCGTTCAAGGAAAGCATCAACCAGTTGCTCAAAACTGGTAATGTTGTGCCTCTTTTGCTAGTTGAACCACTCCCAAGCTGGGCCTGAGAGGGTCATGACAAATGTGTGCAAAAGTAAGGCATTATTGCTCACAATTTGGAAATAGGCATCCAAAAATCTCGTGACATGCTCTTGTGCATCTTCGTCACCTTTAAATTTGTCTAGCCTGGGCATAACAAAATGCTCAGGATAGGCAGGAGCAGGTATCGAGGGGTCCAAAGGCTCATTGTGAATCTTTCTTAATGTTGGCTTTTGAATAGTCATGCCTTGCCTCTCAATCACTTTTACTTTAGCTGCTAAGGCTTTATAAGCCTCCGAGGATAGAAAGTCCTCCTCCCTAAGCTATCGTGGGGGTGGTCTTGGAGGCACATTCTTCCTCTACCGAGGTGGAGGACATTGCTCTTCCTCCTCCTCAACTTGGGAGTCTTCAGGATACTCTTGATCATTTCCCTCTCCCTCTTCTTCCTCATATTGTTGTTGCCTCTCATGTTCGAATGGTGGTGGTCATTCTCTTGGTAGGGCACTAATATGAGTATGAGCATCCTTGCGCTCTTGCTGCACATCGGCTTGTGAAAAAGCCTTTCTCTGAATGCGCTCTCTATTCTCCACATGAGTATATAGACCAGCCCTGGCTAACCTATCTTCCTACTCTACGTGCTCCTTTTGGGTAAGGATGCATTCCTCATGCATGCGCTGCTCGTATAGTCTTTGTCTGATGAGCCTCTATGATTGAAGATTCTCTTCTTCAATGCATTACCTTTCTAGGTGAGCATCCTCCAATTGATCTTGGAGGAGCTATCATCACTGCTCAGATACCAGTCTATGTGATCTATCAAGGTCATTGGCCATGATAGGCCTCTGGTATGCATGCTCTGTGCGAGCGACCTTATGGGTTCTGTACCCATCTGACTGATTTGTGATGCTTTTGCCCTTGTCTGTAAATATGACATTGGCATCCTACTAAGCTCTATGCTCTGTGCCACCATGCGTGGATGGTGGATGTGTCACATGAGGGTGCTTAGAAGCCTCTCCATGTTCTCTAGTAGTCTTAATAGAACTCCCACTATGCTCACTCGGGGCATGAGTGGGTGGAGCCAAAGGCTTATAGCCTAGCTGCTCAAGGATGCTACCTAAGTCATCCAACTGTCTGGATCTCCACCGCTCATGTGGTGGTGTGCCATTGGCTCCCACCTTAGCCATATCAATAGTGATATTTTGATGTTCACTATGTGTGGGAGTCTACACAAGCCTATGCTCAATGGTGGCCTTGTCTGCATGCCCTTGAATGGGTGGATCTCGATCCTATCTGTACTCCAAGGTGGAGCCATGGATCCTCCTATAGACCTATGATGTAAGGGTACTAACTTAGACCCTTGGATAATATACTCTTTGGTCGATCCTATGGATGCACATGCAATGCGATCTCGGTAATGGCTTTCGAGTGGAACACCCTCATGTTGAGAGGCTCCCTGCTCTATTCTGTGCCTAGAAGAATGCACATAAACTCCTCTATTGGGGGTATGCTCAGTAAGTTCCCCTCTTGTCGAGTTGTCTCCTCTAATGCTTGTCGAATGATGTTTGGGAAGTGCATGTGGGCGAGGATTCGACATGTGCTGATGTGAATCTATTGGGGCTTGGTCATGGGCTTCAGGCTTGTGCCTTTGTCGACCACCCCGTGTCTCCACCATGGTGTACCTAGCATCTAGATTTATTCTTTATTACACAAACAAGGTATACAATGGTGTTTATCTCGTATTAATTTTTAAAAGTGAGCCCTAGACTATTTGATGTTGTTTTCAAGTTTGTTGTATCAGTATAGAACTCCTTATCATGTTTTGAAAAGCGTTGAATGATATTCTTAGTTTAAATTGGCTTTCACCTGTATGCTCATAGCTCGACAACCTGGATGTGACTTCCAGGCCATGTAAATCCCCCATGTGTGGTAATGAAAGTCCACACCTGGACAAGGAGCACAGGTCCTCCCAGATCCTCACCCAATCTCACCCAATCAGTGTTATACCCTCTAAAGAGAAGTACATGCAAATTTTCTAGGCTACGGATGGTTCTTGGATCCGGTATTGGTCTAGTATCCAAGGGTACGTAGGATTTGGGCCAATGGATGGAAATTACGCCCACCATCATTGAACCCTACTAGTGGTTGGATGTGACTCCCAACTCACTAGCGTTTAAGTGAAACGTGGTGTGTGTGGTTCATTTTAATTTGCATAAAATGAAAATGCATAATATAGCACAAATGATTGTTTCCTACATGTAATGTAAAAAGAAATGTTTTATATTCAGATATGCATGCTATACTCTACATGATTTTTTGATAATGCAATTACGATGATGCAAATGGCCACTACTTGGGCCTCAAACATGCAAACCAAACACACAATTTCTATCAAGCACATTGGATTCTAGGGTGGATTACAATCAGAGATCCGTTGTTCCTAGCAGCGCCTTTCTAATGATGTGAAAAATAAATGCAAACCTAAGACCTAATTCATAAATATTTGTAAAATTGATCACTCTGTAAAAACACAGAGATAGAAAAATAATAGAGGGTGAAAAGTGGGACCTACCTCAGGTCCACATTTGATCTGTGCTCTATTTTCTGTTGTCTGCTTTGTCAGCTGTAAACCGTAGGTCTGGTCTGTGGTCTGCACTATAAACCATGTGTTGAAGCTATGGTTCAATTGTTGGCCCATAGCTGATAGCTATGGTCTGTACCTACAATTCCAAAAATAATAGAAATAATAGTTAGATCACTTATTTTGTGGAGTTCCATCGTGATCACCTTCTGACCTATCCCAAAAAGTGTGCACCTATCTATTACATCAATTGAAATCAACATGAAAGCATGAAAAGAGACACAAGATTGCATATAACACTAAAATGAATGTTTCTTTTATTAATATTGAAAATGGATCTCAGTTACAATCATGCCCCTCTTAGGGTCACCCAAAATGTTGATACAATCAATACAATGCCAAAGCCCCCAATGGGGTAGGCACACTATTAATGCTTTTCCAAATAGTCACAAACTGCTCTAGGGTGGAGTTGACCCTCTTCTTCGTGTTGAGGAAGGAATTTGATGATTGAAGCTCCTTTGAACCTATTCCCTATGATCAAGAAACAACACAAGAAAGTTATAAAATAGGGAACCTCTCATGATGAGGCCCTTTGAAGGATTGAACATAAAGATGCTATAAATAATGAAATCAAGAAAGCATATAAAATTTAAAACTATGCTAAATTGATAAAGATTCCTGGAATGACATAAAGGAATAATATAGCTAAGTATCTAATGGCCTACTTATGTGAAATAAAGCATGAAAGCATAGAAAGAAACCATTCATGTCATACTTGCTACACTAATGTAAGTAAATCGCTAATAAAATCCTTAATCTAGTTCAGTCAGGGTCTCTAAACTACTAAAAAAAGCATACAAATGATTAATCTAATCTAGCTAAACATACTATAAAAGAAATAGTAAGGAGATCTTACACCTGTTGCAAACCATAGCTCTGATGAGCGGTCTGCACTGTAAACCATGGCTGAAAGCCATGATGAGCAACCAAGTAGGTTTACCCTCCAATTCAAGGGTAGTGGGCTTGATCCTCCTTGTCAAATTGATGATCAAGGGTCGCCTCAGTGTCCTCTGACATATTTGGTGGTTGAATTGTTCGATAGGGCCTCCGTTTGCCCAAATTAGCATTTCTTGGCGCTCCTAGCTCCTTAGGGCATCCATGGCACAATTTGTCATGATGCTTGAGTTGGAAAAGTGATAGCAACAAATATCTCTCTTAGTGCACTCAAGTGAGTCCACAATTCGATAGGGCTTCACTGCTCTAATCTCCAATGCTTGCTTGATATTTTTGCCCTATTTTTGAGGGGTACTTATAGGACTACCCAAGGGCTAGGGGTGGCTTCATGGAGAAGCCAAGAACAAGAAGGGGTGGTTAGGATAGTTGGATTGGAAGCTTCCATCCTTTAACCACCTTCTTCTAGAACAAATGGTCGTTCAAACCGATTTGGCTCGGATGAAGGCCAACTGAACTTCAGTTAAGACCGTAGGTGACAGCTGCGGTCCAGACTATAAACCGTAGGTCTCAGCCATGGTTCAGACTGTAGACCATAGGTCTCAGCTATGGTTCAGACTGAATAGGCCAAGGAGCCCAAATTGAGTGGTTAGAACCACTGCTCTATCTTGGAGTCTATCCAAGATCTTCCATATGGTCTTGTAGCATGTCCATATGAGTAGTCGCCATCGACATGACGCGTTTTAGGTGTCTACATATTCTTAGATTGTACATACAAAGAATATATACAATCAGTTAGTTCACTTCTATTTGTACATCAGTATAAAGATATAAGGTTGTGGACATGGTTAGATTAGTGTCCAACATGATCCATAGGATGAATCAAAACATGATTAAAAGTACTCTATCCCTATCAAAGATAATGAAATTTGGTAAGCCAAAGTTGATCCACTTATAACTAAAATAGATTTTAGTGGTATCCTTATGTAAACTGGATTTCTTAAAAGGAATCATGATATCAATTTTTGAAAAATGATTAACTAATACAAAAATACAATCATTTTCATGCATAGATGTGGGAAAAATTGAGAGGAAATTCATGGAGACCAATTCTTAAGGCTTGGATGGAAATAGCAATGTGTATACAATGCTTGCTTTTTGTTGGTTAGTTTGAAAATGGCATAGGGATACAAGATTTGATATACCTACGAACATAAATCCTTATTTGGGCTAGAAGAAATATTTTTAAGAGCTACTAACATTTTCTCCACCTCAAACTAGACTACTACTTTGCTAAAGTGTTCTTCTCAAATAACCTTTTAGTGCTCATCAACTAGTACACCAATATGTACAATGTGACAAAGGAGGTTATCTTACAAATAAAAACTAGGAACATGATTACCCACACAAAGAGCTTGAATTTCATATATAAAATTACAATCTACTTCATATAAAGTGGATGAATTGGAAGTCGCATACCCATAGGAATCAATAAAAATGGAGAGTCCTATGATTGGAGGTCGGCTTAAACAATCTATTGTAATATTGGCTCTTCCTTGTGCTTGATGATAAGATAAAACTACTACAATTATGTGGCCTACTTCTAATATATTTGAATTCCTTACTTTAATTTGTGTCTAAATGAACTCTAGATGTATGTGATCTATATGAATTATGGTTTCCTTACCTAAGATGTAGTGACTCTATTTTTTATGATAAGATGAAATTGATATAAATATGTGGTTCACTTCTCATGTATTTCCATGCTTGGATGATGGCATATATTCTTTGTCATATGTGAGGTATTTTCAAACTACTTCATTGAATATATTACTATGATAGGAAACTAGATGCCAATTCTATATGAGGACATATCCCAATGCATATTGCAATGCATCAATCATATCTATAAAGGATGTTGTATACCAAGTCAAAAAGTGTCAGATCTAAACATAATTAATCCTTCAACTTATCAAATTCTCTTTATTATGTATATCCCAAATGGAACTTATATTTGGGACCTCATTTGGTCACTTGGTGTAGTATCCAATAAATATGTGAGAACACCAATATAAATATTTGAAATAAATTATAAAGGCCCAAAATTTTGTGAAGCTCTATCGTTCTTTAGATCAGGCCAATATCTATTACCTAAATCTTCTTAAGATCAACATGAACTTCTTCTTTGTCAATTATGTATCCTAGGTACTAAATATTCAACATTCCAAATGATAAATTCTCCAAATTAGCATAGATATTATGTTTTTAAAGAGTTAAAGTACCTTTCAAACATGCTATAGATGCTCCTCCCATGTCTTACTATAAATGTTAATGTCATCTAAGTGGACTACCACAAATAAGTTGGTATATGGATGTATTATGACATCCATCATTCTCATGAATGTGGTAGGTACATTTGATAATACAATGGGCATAACCAACCACTTAAATAAATCCTCTTTGGATTTGTATGTATTCTTCTATATGTTAGTGGGCTTGATTGTCATTTGATAATAACTAGATTTAAGATCAATTTTGGTGAAGACCTTTGCACCATAAAGCTAGTCTAGCAATTAATGCATGTTCTATACTTCTTTAGATCCAATATAATAGGATTATCACATGGTGAAGCACATGGTTTGATAGTCCCTTTTGAATTTACCTCTTGATTTTATCATTTTTAAGAACTGGTCTATGATAAATATGTGCACTAGGCAAAGGAGAACCAGGAACTAAATCAATGGAATGCTTTACCTCAAAATGAAGTGAAACCCAAATTAATGACTTTATCAAGTCATTATATTATATGGAATCAAGTCCATTTGCTTCTATTATGCAGATCTTGCAATTGGTATAGTAATAGTCCTCATTTTGCTTTGCAACTTGATTATCAATAGAATATTTTTTCTTGTTTTGGCTATCACTTTACTACATTCTTTGGAACTAATTAAAAATATAAAGATAGGATAAGATACCTATGATATCCTAAAGCACTAATATCTGATAATGATGATAACATGTTAGTGCCTAGAATCATATACACCATACCTCTTCCACATGAATAGATTATCCAAATTACACTACAAACATCCAAGGACACAAATTCACACCAAATTTTATCTTCGGAGGGTTTTATGTTATAGAAGAGGAGACAATGCTTAGAGAAATTAATACCTCTCCCTCATCATAACCATCCAAAATGATATAGTTATGGATGTGGTGTTACATACAAATTCATATCATTTACAATCAAAGTATAAATCATATTCTTTTGACTCTCACTATTAATTATAAATTTAATGGCTTATTCTTGACCCAAAATTTGAGTGAAATAGATATTCCTCCTCTTATGAATATTCTTGTGACCCTTATGGTGTAGCATGTGTGGTTTCAATGGTCACTTCTAGTTTAGCTTCCATGATCTGCTTCCCTCTATCCTCAACCTATAGATATGGAGATGGTGGTGCAATATATGTAGAGGGTTATATCTTAGCAAACAATGAATGAACTACCTAATATTCCTCCCTTGAGTTTTTATTGCTCTTTTGATAATTACACTATTTTCCAATCTTGGTCTTTAGGGAATTCTTTTCTTGGGAGTATTTTTTGTATCAAATTCTAATTCTTTGGGTTGATCCACTTTGTCTTAATTATATGGAGTGTTATTATTGACAAGCAATATCTAAGAAGAGATATGAGGCTATAATATTGCATCCCTTAATCATGCTTTTATATTCAAGGATGCATATCTCTTTATACAATATTTTTGGTGTGTTGGAAATACACCATATTGAATATGGAAGGTTACTCACATGGAAATTTGGTGGTTCACCTTTCATGAGTTAAAAGGTACCCCATATAAAAATGTGGTGGTTCACCATCCATGAGTTACATAATACATATTAAATAAAAATATATACATATAACTTATCCTTTTGTATCTTGTCCTCTATTGATGTGTCAACATGGCTAGAGATGCATTTTGGCTACAAAAACTAAAAATAAAAAATTACCATTTATAATAAATATTTAATTTTATTAAGTGGCATTAACTCAACTGGTTAGATTCCTCAATATTCAAATAGGAGGCCAAGGTTCAAATATTACCAATAAATATATAGATAATATTCAAGCTTTGTTGTAATACCACTATGTGGTGATGATGTAATATGGGTAGAGCCTATTTTAATCCCATATAACCAATTGAATATATATATTATATTTTTTAGGGTATTTATAGAACTTTTTCTATGGATTTTCTAGCATCAATGTCCATGATAAGGTGTATAACTATAAATTTTTGTCTTCCTCCAAGCTTTCAAACACTTCTTGAATGGATCAAAATATAATTCTAAGCATGAAGTTATGCCCTTGAAAATGTGGTTAGGATTAAAAATAGATTTCCAAGAATTTTTTAGTACAAATTTATGCCCTAATAAGATAACATAGCTAGATCAGAGAGACTATTCTAAAACCAAGATAGAACATAAAGCTATTTGTAGAATATCACTAGACAGGATCTCCTTCCCAATATATATTAGAATAGCCTATAAAAATAGGAGGGACCTCTATAGAGTAATGGATTTACCTTTGGTAGGTACCTTTGATATACCTTAGGACCTACTTGGCTACTATCCAATGGCTCTCACAAGGTGCCTACATATATCTAAATAAATCGTTAATAGAAATCAATGTTTGACCTAGTGTGTGAGAGGTACAGAAGACCCTAAACAAGATATTGATATAAGGTGGCATCTATAAATGGAATAATATAATCAACAAGAAGCTTAAATAACCTTAAAACAAATGAAGTCTAGGTAGGATTAACATCCTCCATCCTAAATAGCTATAAAATATCCAATGTATACTTAGGCTATGAGGTAATAATATTGGAAATCATATAATTAAATATCAATCCCTAAAAAATAATGAATAAGACCTAAATTTATCACCTAGAAAGTGTTATGAAGTTGTGACTATGTATCCTATATCAAGGATGTTAAAATTTCAATACTGAGAAGGTCATCAACATATAATGTAATAACATGGATATATCCATGATGATACTTGATTTGCATATCATGATATCTTTCTTACATCCTCAAAATACTCACCTATGGAAAAAATAATTAATCCTCTCAAACCAAGCATTAGGTTCTCATTTAAGCTTATACAAGGACTTCATAAGATGACAATTTGCATAGATGCTACATACAAATTGCTTCTTAGATATTCCATAAAAAATATTAGTTTTTATATCCATATCATGAACTTTCTATCTATAGAAAGAAACAATATAGAGAGATTTATTTGCATAAAATCCATCCCAGATATAGAGACAAAGGTCTCTAATTAGTCAATTCTCTCATTTTGAGAGGAACTGTTGGAGCCAAATTTGACTCAACTTTTGAAACCCCCAATTTTAAAATTTTTGGTTTCATCAAAATAACAAGCATTGCTGGTCCCTATTGCATCTTATTTGAGAAGTTAATTTTTCATAAGTTGATGGATGAGTCTAGCCTTAGCTAATATGTATGCACTTTTAAAAAATTGGTTTACCCTAAAAATCTTACAAGGATCAAGATATAATTTCATTTATCATAAAGGTCAACCTCTAAATAAACCCAATTATTAAAAGGTAAGGTTTAGTCTTTCAGGATCATTTTCAAACTTAAGTCAAAATAAATAAAATCCCCAAATCCTAAAGAGATAAATCAAGGGTTAATTAAAAATACCATGATCTAAAAAACCCGAAAGCCTAAGTGTAATGCCCAAAGCCTTAATTAAAATTCTAAGGGTACGCACCCCTTTTCGATAGATAAGTCAACCAGGTCAAAAGAAATGTTTTAATGGAAGGGCTTAGCCTAAGGTATTAAACTTATGGTTAATATTTTGAACATGCACTCCTATGATTAACCAGGTAGATCCGATGGTAGCGCACCATCCAGATGAAGATCCAATGGATGTGCCTTATTCGGCAAGTCCAAATGTAAAATATCATGTTCTAAGGGCCCGAAAGCCTAAGTTTAATGTCAAAAACCTTGATTAAATGTTAAATTGCTTTAAAATATCCAAGGGCAGTGATAAACTTATGTTTTAATCCAATGGTTATGTTTGTTTTGAAACTAACCCCGTAGGTAAAAGAGATAAATGGCTGTGCTAAATCCTCATCAAGATCTGATGGTAGCACCCAAGTCAAAGTCCAAACAAAGGAATAGAAGCAAAGGATCCAACGGTTGCACCCAATTCACCTTTAAATCTGATGGATGCACGTTTACCACGAGCTACCAAAGAAGATCGAGATTATGTTAAAACATGCATAGATCCTAACAAAATCAATGGCTACGCTCCCTCCCGAGAGGATCCAATGGTAGCACCCGCTTCAAGAAAACAAAGGTAAGACTTATCGGTAAGACCAAGTCAAATTTTTATTAACCTTAATTAATCATATTTAAAAAGGGTTCTAATACGTTATTAATCACCCCCCTTTTTATTAATCAAGATTTACAAAAAATTTCAAAGCATGCTTTTTCAGGTTATCTAACCCTACAGGTTGCAAAAGATCTACGGCTACGCCATAACCAGAAATGATCCAATGGTGGCACACGTATCAAGATGGTCAAACATTAAGATATTCCCACCCAAATCTGAAGATAAAGTGACCCTAAGTCCAATCAGATCCAATGATCGTGGCTAGGCCCAACAGATCTAACGGTCCCATGCGTAAGATAGTTGCTCAAAGGTTAAGATGAGATTTCCTTTAGACAAATGACTAATACAGATCAATGGTCACGTTTTAAATAAATTCAATCTGATGGTCGTGATTCATCCAAAGAGTTAATCTAAGCTACTAAAATCGATGGACGCATTTAACCCTTCGAAGATCCGATGGTCGTGACTTAATCAAGGCAATAAAGGGTTGATAAGTCAAAATCAAAATCAATCGATGACTACGAACACTCAAGCCCAAATCCAATGGCAACGCTTCATTAAAAGCAATTGGGAACTAAAGGGAGATCAATGGTTGCACTTTAACCCACCAAGATCTAACGACCATCATTTAATTAAGGATACCCTACAGTAGATCCGATGGTACAAATAAAATCAAGGGCTGTGGTCATACCCAATCTGATCGAATGGCTATGCTCGTTCATGGTTATCAAAGGTAATTAAGGCCTGAGCATTAATCAAGGTAGCCTAAGGTATGTGTAAATGATCGGATGGTTACACTTGGTCGAACATCCGATCTAATGGTAAGCCACTAGCAAGGTAATCCAATGTCGAAGACTATGTTTTAAACTTGGTTAATAAGTTCTCGATTAATATTTTAATAACCAGTGTTAAATCAAGTTTGAAATATCGATTTAATTTAAAAGCTTGATCATCCCTAACCTTTGCCCTCAATATTTTGGAAGCTAACATCCTTGTAGGATGGGAAGTATTCAGAACAAACTTATAAGGCACATCCCTTCCAATAGATATCAAGGATGATGACAGGCACTCACATCAAGAATCAAATCTTATGAAGGATCCCTAGGATGATTGCTGCCCAATTAAAAGTGTAATTGATCCCAAATATTTAATTATCACCTAGGGCCTAGGTGGCATGATGTTTAAAAAATGGGCCACCACTACCACACATCGTATTTCCATGTCATAAAAGAAGAATTTTGATGACCAATAGCAAAAATATAAATGATTGTAGGTACACAAACCAAAGAACCCACGGACACATAGAATGAAAGACACCACCCACCATAAAGGTCCAACTTCAGAAAAAGACATGTTGGCAGATCTCCATTGGCCAATTTTAAAAAGTAGTTGGTAACACAGTATTAATGACAAGTCATGCAAAAATATTGAACTCATTCCACCACCTAGTATTTGAGCTTACAAAATCAAGCGACCTTACCACCCTGGTAAGCTTGAGTAGAAACTGATACACAAGAAGTGTAGAGAGAAAAGAGGTTCAAGATTTTCATTTTAGAGAAACCAAACTAATTACTATGAGCACAATGGCATCTTGGGGAGATGCTTTTGTTCCTAAAGACACTAGAGAGGCGGTAAAATTTATTATAGACCGATCACCATACTCTGAGATTTTTGGACCACCTGTACCTGGTAGCACAATGTATGACTTTGCCCAAAAGTGTGGAGCTGATAAGAAACCTACTCCAGCATAGTAGTACGAGATCAAAAATACATGTATCAGGAGTTTTTCTCGTGTGATGGAGAGTGATTATAGAACCCCTTGGATAATGGCTGACCTATTTCATAAAGCTAGGAGGTTACAGTACAAGGGTTTCCCTAAAAGTAACATGGACTAGCAACCTTGGGAAGTTGATATGTCTAAAGGTTTACTTCTCCTTAGACTTGATGGCATGGTTAGTAGTGGCATATGATGAGAGGACTAGAACATTTTGGGATAATAAAGATCGATCGATGTTCAGTATCAAGGCCAAGCACATCAAGCAAGTTTTCAATTTGTTAGAGTCTACCACCTGGTTAATACGATGGGTAATTGAACTTCAATCTCGAATGTTAACAAGATTAGAGGTTTTTAAATCATTGTTTGATGTAAATGAGAAAGTAGTTAATGAATTCCCAATTAGGAAAACTGCTTTTAAACCATGGGTCCAAGATTTTTGTGATATGGTAAATATTGTCCTAGGAGTACAAGATCTCAGTGTAGTAAGTAGAAAAGTCTTATATTTAGTAGCACAGAGCAACCGGGCAAATAATACCCCAATTTATGCATGGGAACTAGAATTGAGTAACCAAATGCACGAGCAGATGACAGAATTAAAAAAGGCTATTTTTGAACGAAGGCAAGAGATGCCCTATTTTTCTCAATACTCAATTTTCATCCACCTGATAGCGGGGCAATTGGGGGAAGAACCCCAGAAAAGAGTAGGAGCCATTAAGAGTCCTTATGTCTAGACCAGTTTTTGGAGAATACATGAGGGGCGGACTCACATGGGCTGGTTCTGTGACCATTTTATGGTAGAAATTCACTGGACTCTAACTGGCGAACTCCCTGATAGGCTAGGGCCAGGAGTAAGGGCTTTCATCAAAGAAAAGGAGATTGGGGATTTCTTTTTCTCCGAAGGGTTCACCTATATTAGGCTCTATGGAGCCAAAATTCCCCCCAAGCTGTTACCTATGTATTGTCCATTATCCCTAGCAGCGCTAGAGTTATGTAGGCAGGTGGTCGAGGAAGCCAAGATGAGATTGGTAAAGAAACATGGTAGAGTCCCCTGGCTCAACGTTCCCTGTCGCTTTGGGGACTACATATTTGTTGGCTACCCTACACTACTCAAAGGAATGTTTGATTTAGACAACATGGACTTTGATGAGATAACTTGGAGATTTTATGACCCAAAGGGTATATACTGTAAAATGATGGAAAAATGAGAATATGCTCGAATCCAACATCGAAAAGATGCTTATGAAGAAAGGTTACTAGAGGCTATGGAAAAAGGAACAAATTTGCAGGTTGTATGGAATGAATTCCCTCCTAAATATAGGGGCAACACATAGATTCATGAAGCCTATGATTATCCTACATAATTGAGAAGGCTTAGAGAAATTTTAGTAGAATCTGTAGCACCTATTTTACCAGGAGCTACTCAAGCAATCAAGGAAGACCCTTTATTAGAGTTAATAGAAGAATAGGGTATTGATCAAATGGAGGTCACTGTGAGCACAACAGACATAGTAGAGCAATAGGTCAGAACTCCTAGGGATGATCATCTCAGAATAGAGGCAACACCAAGCACTTCCCAAGAAGTTTCCAAAAGCTCGAGCATAGCTAAAGGGAAAGAAATTGTAACCACACTTGCTCAGAAGTCCTCTCTTCTAGAACAAGCTATAATTCCCATTTTTGATCAAGTATTAGCAGTAACAAGTGTGAAGAAATTGGCACCCATGGCCATCCCTACCTCTCTAAAAATAAAATGCCAGGAGATTAAAATTCCATCTATAATATGGATGAATATGAGAAGAACAGGTGGATTTGGAAGTCTGTTCCGAGGTCACCGAGTAAAGAATCAAATAGAAATGACCACTATAGAAAAGAAGAAGCCAAAATTATCTTTACCTTCTACAAAGGTCTTGTTGGAGAGAATGGATGAGCAAAATACCTTTACTGCCACCAATGAGCAGGAGTTACAGGTAGTGGCAGGAATGGGAGCCATAGGAGAACAGTTTGTAGATGAAACAAGAATAGAAACATCTGTGTCTGATATAGCAGAGGTGAATCTTCCTATTCTACAAGACCCAATTGTTGTCAGAGTCAATGAGGAAACAGGAGGAACGTCAATGTTGGGGAAAGAAGGCATCATGGTTAAGGTTGCCAAAGCCATGCAAGAGCAGACCATGGATCAACTCCTTGATAAAATTGTAGAGTTAAGGAACCAATTAGAAGCTGAGAAGAGAGAAAAAGCTGAAATGCAAATACTAATAAATAAACAAAAGGAAGAATTGATGCAAAGAGACACCCCAAAAACACAGCCCCCTTCAGTAGTAAGAATACTGAATTATACTTACTATCTGAACACAATGAAGAGAGAAATGTCAATAAAAATTTGAGATCATGTCAAAGGGATCACCGAAATGTTTAGACAGATTAGAGTGATTCGAATAACTGCTCGAGAAATGGAAACATTGGTGCATGAAAGGGAAAAAGACTTTGAAATCATTCATCCCACCCTTGATCTAATGGGAGACAACTTTGAGGAGATGCAGAGCCAGGAGATAATGATGAATGATGGCACCAAGGTACAGTGCAATATTGAATTCCTAAAAGCAGCCATGTTTGGGGTGAACAAAGGAAGATGGATCAATGTTGTTGCTGAGATGTCAAGTCTATTGGAGGATGCAACTGACAAAATGGCAGATATTGGATTGTCATTAGATGAATTCTTAGAAGCTCCCAGTATAGAAGAGTTACTCAAAAATATAATAGAAGAATTTGATTGTGATCCAGATGATGAGTCAAAAATGTCTAGACAATCCACTTTCTTGGTGAATACCATAGAAATGTTGATCCTCCAATATGAAAAAAGCAAAGTTTCCATTAGCATACAGAAAAATAGAACTCTATAGGAAATGAACATGCTAAGGTTTGCGACAACTTTTGACACCGAAGCTTGGAGACTGATCGACAAACAGATCAATCGACTGCAACAGAGCAGAAAAGGAAAGGAGGTTCAAATATACAGTCAACAGCTGGAAATGAGCTCACCTTCTAGAGATATACCTGAGGCTATCCTAGAAGAAGAAACCTCCAAAATAATAACTGAAGCAAAGGAACAAGAAGAAGCAACAAAAGGAAAAATAGAAGAACAAGTAAAAAAATAGACCCTCCAAGCACCAACATCACCGGTTGAAATAAACTATAGTTTGAAAAAGTCAAAGGAGAGTGTACAACATAAACAAAAGGGGATAGTGGAAGCCAGTTGTACCAATTTTGAAGATCAACCCAGAAAGGGACAAGTGTAAGGCCAAGATCAGGCCAAGAATAACAGATTCAAGAACTCAGCCTATAAGAAGAAGTGCCCAGGTTCAGAATCATCATCAAGCATTTAGAGAATAGCAATTTTTCTAAGAGGTATACTTGAGTGCCCTTTAGAGTTGTGTTGTTGTATCTCCTTTCTGTGTCTATTTTTCTCATTCATTCTTCTTTCTTCCCCATTCTGTGCAGGATTTTTGATAGGAAAGTACTCAAGAAGCTGAGAATATTTCCAGACCTATTGAGTCAAGAGATTTGGAGACTCTACTGTTACCTAATTGGAACAAGGAGAGTAGGAGATTTCTGTTACATTATTTGAATAGAATATCTTCATTGTATTGATAACTTTTGAGAGAAAAAGAGTTTAAAAGCTTCTTGCTTACTCTGCATGTAATGACATTTTAAATCAATACAATTCTGGGTCTTTTTCCTATTATTTCTTTGTATCAGTTTGGTGTGTTACTATGTAATGGGTTACATTATTTGAATGCATTGTGTACGTTTCTCTCATTGGTCAAATTTTAGTTTTATTATGATATTCGAATAAGTCTAAGAGCACCAATTTTTCTTTTCTCCCTTCTCTCTGTTCCTGTCAAATATGTTGTTAAATTGCTATAACAACCCAATGAATCTAGGCACCGGTCTACATAAGGCATAACAAATGGTTATTTTCTTGCTTGGTCATTATTAATACATCTAGTATAATCATAATATGGAGCGTGTAATCAGTGTTTTATCATAATTTACCATTGGGGTTTCCTTACCCATTATGTAGTTTTTCTTTAGCAATATTTATGTTTATCAGAATGAAGAGGCAGGTTGACCAGAGCCTGTAATAGCTCGTTGGTTTCAAATGATTTCTTGTAGCATGACAATCGAATCCTATGGATGCAAGAAATGGTTCCAACAATTTTTTGGTGCCGTTGTCGGGGAAGAGTTTTTAAATTCTTAACTTTGGCTTAAACAACGATATTATTTTGAAATGAGCAGCCAATAGGAATAAAGAACTAATGCTTTGATTTTCTATAATCTGTACGTTCTTTATTTTACCCATTGTTTTCAATTTCGAAGTTTTATTTTACGTTTCTTTATTTTCTTGAAAAATCTCGGTTTCTTGATTTTCTTGAATTATCCCAAGAACCGTCTCTTGTGAGGCTGAGTGTTAATATCAAGCATTCTTGATAAAGCATATGTTGTTCTTTCTGCACCCTGATGCTGGCGACTCTGTCTGAATGAACCTAGAAGATAAAAATAAAAAAGGAAAGAGCAGAACGTGTTGGCGCACACCAGGAGAAGCGGTAAGGAGCTATTCCCAGAACTCGAGAATCCAGAGGTATTTATACATACCTAAAAAACTCCACTTTTTAAGAATACTACTTATAATAATTCTAGTGGTAAGAGATACGTAAGGAAAGATAGAATACAAGGTAGTATTGTTGTAGATGAAATATTGAATGTTTCTTTTGAAAATACGTTAGGATCATCTCAGTTCCCTAGCTCTGTATTTTGTTCTTTAGATCATACTCAGGCGACCCAAACTCATATTCCTGTAGGCATTATTGCTAGAAATTTAAAACCTATGGTAACAATGGCTCAATAAAATCAACAAAATTAGGCTAATGTCCATTTATGGAGGACCAATAGATATAGGCCCTTTGTGTTACCTACAAATTTAAATGCCTTACCCAGTAAATCTCACAAATACCTTCCAAAATTCCTAGGAAATAGTGCAATAACTGGAGAAGATCACATCAAAAGTTTTTGTATGCAATGGATAGTTTAGAGGTTGAACATGAGGATGTAGTCTTAAGACTATTTTTACAAACTTTAGAAAAATATGCTAGAGAATGGTTCAATTCTCTTCCTAATGATGACATCCCAGACTTCACTAAGATGGAAGTTATTTTTCTAAAGAAATATGGTGAAAGAAAAAATGAACAATCTCTGTTAACTGAATTGGCCACTATGAAGAAAAAGTAAAATGAGGTTGTTAGTGACTTCAATAGAAGATTCTCAAAAACCAGAAATAAAATCCCTGCCAACCTTAGGCCTAGTGATATTCAGTCTATTTGTTTTTATAAGAATGCTTTTCAAGGAGAATTTAATTATGAGTTAAGGCAAGAACAAGCTAACACTATTGATGATTGTATGGAGAAAGTAATGGATATAGAAAGAAATATGTTTGATAGTGGTAAGATGAAGCCTTACTCTCTGGAAGTCAATCTACCTGAAAGAAAGCCCAAAAGGGTAGCATTTGATTTACAAAGGAGAACTGAAATAGATCCAATGGAAAAACTAACTAATCAAATGGCTGAGATGTTCAACACCATGAACAATAGGTTAGCAAGAATTGAAAGAAATAATGGTAATAACAATGAGACATCACAAGCAGAATGACCACATGTTGATAATCGCCCACCCTTTAAGAAAAATTTCAACAAAAATTGGGGAAACAATAATGGCCCTGAAGAAGGAAATAGGAATAGGAATAATGGAAACAATAACTGGAAAAATAGAGACTCTGACAGAGATCAAAATAATGTTCCCAATCCTATACCATCTATTAATATAGCAGAAGGATTTCCTTATTATTGCTCTACTTGTGATGCACCTCATAACCCTGATGCATGTGGAATACATCTAAGTGATCAATGCAATGTAGATTTACATGATGATTCAGAGGAGGATATAAGAATTAATGCTTGTTGGTCTCTAGAAGATGAGTCCAGAGAAAGGTTGTTTGAAGAAAATATGGAAAAATATGCTTCAAATCATTATCCTCAAATTCTTGTAGCGGAAGGTACCAAAATCTTGCAAAAATCACATGAGTCAAGATATGACAAGATGAAACAAGGTAAGATAACTCCTACTATTCAAGAAGTGGAAGAATTGGAAGCAACCCATGTTCTAAATTTAAGGAACAGAACAATCCCTGAAAGGACAGGAACAACTCCCACTAGTGAAATCAAGAAGCAACCTTTCATCAACAAAAGTGCTAATAGAGAGAGAGTTGATAAAACCCCTAAAAGAATAATCCCTGAGATTATTGAAGTAGAGGAGGAAGCACTCAAAGAAGAAAGTAACAAACCATTGGACATTAAAAATATTGAATTTTATGCTGGGATAGAACTCAACAAACAAAAGGTCAACATCACATTTGGTGAACTTATGAAAGTACAACAATATAGAGAACAAGTCTACAGAGCATTCGGGTTAGTTGAACAAAAATAAGACCCAACATGTCATGCTGCCAGGAAAGATCAGCATGACACAAGGTCACCCTCTTCTGTTAGACCCTTCTATGTATCACTAAGGTATAATTCAGATGAAGGAGAAAGGTATGTTATCCACAACTGTATGTTAGACAGTGGAGCTTCTCATAACATTATGCCCAAAATGATAGCTGATCAAATGGGGTTAATATGTACTAGAGATTCTGCCCCTATTTCAGTCATGGACAACAGACAAGTGCCTTGTGTAGGGGTGATAACTGGGTTATTGGTTTTCTTAGATCAACACCCTAAAAAGGGCATAGTAATGGACATTGTTGTAGTGGATGTTGACCCATTTTTCTCATTATTACTAAGCAGACATTGGGCTGAACAACTAGGAGGTTCAATTCAACTGGATTGGTCTTATGCAACCATCCCAATGTCAGACAAGGAAAATGTGACTCTACGTAGAGAACCATTCAATAAATACTCCGTAGAATTGATTAAAATAGATGAAACAATGGTAAACTTGGTAAATTCTGTAGAAGAAAGAGGGATGGGAGTTTATTCAATATGGCATAACCCATTCCTAGTAGAAGTACCAGAAGCAAAGAACATGGACCCACAAGTTATGAAATTGGTGGATGTCGAATCAGATAGAGTTTTAACTCAAGAAATGTGGACTATGTCTTTTGATGGAGCTAAATCCCAATCTGGAGTAGGTGCAGGAATTAATTTGACTGATGTAAAAGGAAATTACCTTGGTATTCCTTACAGACTAGAATTCCCTTGCACAAATAATGTAGCTGAATATGAAGCCTTATTGTTAGGATTGAGGAAAGCAAAATAACTAGGCATTAATTACTTAATTGTAATAGGGGATGCAAAATTGATTATACAACAAATCAAAGGAAAATATCAGACCAAGCATCCTAGGTTAAAACAATACAAGAATGCAGTACTAGAAGAAATTGAAAAGTTTTTAGCCTTCAATATTTCTTTTATTCCAAGAGAACAAAATCATGTTGCAGATCTTTTAGCTATAAATACCTCAGGCTTAGATCATCCAGACATAACCACAGAATATATGGATAGATTCCCAACCATTTCAGTTTATAAGCCTTCTGTGCCAGATAACATAGTTTACCTACAGGTTTTTCAAGATGATGTAGACATTAGAGATTTCATGACTCTGCAAAATCAATATGCAGACATAATTTGTGATGAAAAAGATGAAGATCAACTAAAAGACCAGATAGGTGAACCAGTAGAAGTAATCCAACTGAAAACAAATAGAATACCCAAAGGACTGGTCTCCTTAGAAAGTCTATTTGATGATTTTGACAAAGCTTACAAGCCTTTACTTAAAGAAGTGATACCTAAAAATATTAACATTGGTTCAATGAAAGAACCCAAAATAGTCAAGATAGACACAACTTTGCCAGCTAAAGAAAAGGTTGGATACATCAGTTTCTTAAAGAAAAATAAGGAACATTTTGCTTGGACTTATGAAGACTTAAAAACCTTCAAGACAGATGTAATGACACACATAATACCCTTGAAGGAAGATTCCAAGCCATTCAGACAAAAACAGAGGAAATATAACCCGACTCTGCACCCAATAATGCAAAAAGAGGTACAAAAATTGTTGGATTCCAAAATAATTAGAAAGGTAAGATTTTCTTCTTGGATATCCAACTTAGTACCAGTTAGGAAAAAGAATGGTGATATTAGACTCTGTGTTGACTTCAAAAATTTAAACAAAAGTTCATTAAAAGACAATTACCCATTGCCTAATATGGAACAACTGCTACAAGCAGTAGTAGGTTCATCCAGATTGTCCCTGTTGGATGGTTTTTCTGGATACAATCAAATCCAGATTAATCTTGAAGACAGACATAAGACAACCTTCACAACACCATGGGGCACATTTGAATATTTAAGGATACCTTTTGGATTGATGAATGCAGGTGCTACTTTTTAGAGAGCAATGGACTTTGCTTTTAAAGGATTAATGTTCAAAATAGTGGTTGTTTACTTAGATGATATTACAGTTTTTTCTAAAAATCCAGAAGACCACTTAGAACATTTAGCTGCAGTTTTTGCTCGCTGCAAAGAATTTGGAATATCTTTGAATCCCAAGAAATGCATATTCGGGACAACTCAAGGAAAATTATTAGGTCATATAGTTTCAGAAAAAGGAATAAGCATTGATCCAGAAAGAATAGAAGCTATTTCTAAAATTCCTCCTCCCAAGAACTTAAAAGGAGTTAGGTCTTTCTTTGGCAAGATAAATTTTGTTAGAATATTTGTTCCAAATTTTGCAGAGATGACCAAACCTATAAATGACATGGTTAAGAAAACTGGAGAAATAAAATGGATAGTAGAGAATATGGAAGCATTTAACAAGATCAAAGAAGCCATATCAACCACTCCAGCCCTAAGCTGCCCTGATTATGCAAAATATTTTAATATCTACTCTTATGCATCCGAACACTCCATTGTTGCAGTTCTTTCACAGAAATATGATGAAAATAATGAAAGGCCAATAGCCTTCATGAGTTCAGGTCTGAAAGGAGCACATCTTAAATACACCTTGCTAGAAAAACATGCTTATGCAGTCATCCAATATTTAGAACACTTCAAAGGTATATTTGGCTCAAATAAAGTTTACTATTGTATCCCTTTTATAGCAATAAAAGATATTTTTTCTCAATCAGAGCCATTAGGAAGACCAACAAGATGGATGGTAAAGCTTCTGCAATATGATGTTGAATTCAAAATAGTTAAAACTGTCAAAGGGTAAGGTTTGGCTAAACTATTGGCCAACAAAGAAGAAGAAGGATTTGATAATGTTATCACAATAGATGAAGCATATGATGTCAGAAGAATCAATAATACCGAATGCAAATGGTATGAGGAAATTTTTTCATACTTACAAACCCTGTCATTCCCTAAAGATATGTCAACAAATAGAATGAGGTCAGTCAAGCTTCAAGCCCAAAAATATTATATACAGGATGGTGTGCTCTACTGGAAACACCCTGATGGAGTGTTATTAGTCTGTTTATATGAAAATGAAGTCCCAAAAATAATTAATGAGTTTCATAATGGTTTTTGTGGAGGACATTTTTCTCCAAAAGCCACAACTAATAAAATAATGAGAGCAGGATATTATTGGCCTTCCATTTTTAAATATGTATATAAATATGTTAGGAACTATCATAACTGCTAGGTTTTTGTAGGAAAGAAGCAGCTGGCAGCCATGCCCCTCAAGCCAGTAATCATTGAAGCACCATTCACCCAATGGGGTATTGATCTAATTGGAGAGATCAAGCCTAATTCATCAGGCCAACACAAGTGGATCATAACTGCAACAGATTACTTTACAAAGTGGGTAGAAGCTGCACCTCTAAGAACATCCACAACCACCACCATCATCAAATTCTTGGAAGAAAACATTCTAACCAGGTTTGGAGTTCCTCAAAAACTGGTAACAGATAATGCACAATATTTTGTTTCATATGAAATGATAGAGTTTTGTGCTGAATATGGAATTGAACTATCCCATTCTGCTAATTATTACCCCCAAGGAAATGGTCTTGCTGAGTCATCAAATAAAAATGTAATAACTAGAATAAAAATATCATTGGGTAAGAACAAAAGGGGATGGGATAGTGAACTTAAATTTGCTCTATGGGCTGATAGGTTGTCTATTAAAAGAAACATAGGAAGGACCCCCTATGAGATGGTATATGGAGAGAAAGCCTTATTACCTTCAAGAATAGAAAAATTGGCACTTTCCCTCTTGTTGCAAGACCATGAAGACCCCAATCCCTTATAGAGAAGGCTTGACCAAATTGTCCTGTTAGAAGAACAAAGAAGAGAGACCCTTAATAGAATGATGGAACAAACCCAAAAAACCATGAAATTGTTTAATAAGAAAGCCAAGGGTACTCCTTTTTTCAAGGAGATATAGTCATCTATTGGGATCCTAAAAATGATAAGCATGGTGAAAAGGGTAAATTTGAACCTAAATGGATTGGTCCATACCAGATAGCCCATGTTATAGGGCAGAATACTTACAAGTTGCAGACTTTGTAGGGAGAACTAATGGCTATCCCTATTAATGGCCAACACCTCAAGATGTACAATCCCTGTTGAAGGTGAAAATATAAAATAAAAAGTAAAAAAAATGGAAAAACAAAAATCCCAAAAATAGAGTGATGAATTTTGTTGTTATTTTGTTTGCTAGATAGACTTTTCTTTTATTGTTAGTATAATTCTGAGTTTACTATTGCACATGGTATTCTTAGTTTGATGAGTATACATTACTGTTGATTCCTCCAAAAACAATAAGAAGAAAGGAGATTTATTTTTAGACTCTGATGAGATTTACAATTTTTCAAATATGAGTGTTTATGCAATGGTTATTTGATATGAGATAAAACAGAATGAAAACAGAGCTGATTGAAACACCATGTCAAAGCCTCACATTACAAATGATACTTAAGGTGACTTCAAGGTCTAAAGAAACAAGTTATCTTTGAGAGGGTGGTTGAGCTAAAAATCATTACACTCATCCTTTTTAGCCAGAAACTAATCCTCAACTTAGGCATACTCTTTGCACAATTTGCTTATATCAAATACTTCTCAAACGAGAAAGAAAAATAAAAAATAAAGTAAATTGAGTCACTGCCTGAGATATCTTGGAAAACCTCTACCGGGGCTATAGATGCTTGACTGGCAGTAGGGTAAAACCGGATGGGATTAGAAGCAACTCCACCGAGGCTATAGATGCTTGACTGGTAGTGGAGCCCTATAGAATGGTGAAAATTTTTAAGAGTGAAATCATATATTAGGCTTAACTATTTTTCTCAAATATGGCAAAGTTCTAGAAGACTTAGAAATCAAAATGAATGCACAAACACACACATGGGCCAAAGCATGATGGAACAAATAGCTTTGACAAATTTTGTGTACTCATATCTTATGACTCAGCTGAAACAAACATGACAATATATCTAAAAAACTCATATGTTTCTAAAATTTTGACCTTAGTTTCCAAATTGAATAAAAGGAATTACAGTTTTTATACTCTATTGCTTTGATATCCTGTTGCTTGTACAGTTTTTCAGTTTAAAAATTGTTATGTTTTGTTTTTCAAAGCTTTGCTTATCAGTCTTGATGATTTGAATTTTTGTCCAAAATTGCAATAAAACCAGGAGATTCTGTAATTCTCAAGTGCCTCATATTTTCAGCACATTGTCCCAGTCAGAGCCTATGTTGGAGCCAAATTTGACTCAACTTTTGAAACCCCCAATTTTAAAATTTTTGGTTTCATCAAAATAACAAGCATTGCTGGTCCCTATTGCATTTTATTTGAGAAGTTGATTTTTCATAAGTTGATGGATGAGTCTAGCCTTAGCTAATATGTATGCACTTTTAAAAAATTGGTTTACCCTAAAAAGCTTACAAGGATCAAGATATAATTTCATTTATCATAAAGGTCAACCTCTAAATAAACCCAATTATTAAAAGGTAAGGTTTAGTCTTTCAGGATCATTTTCAAACTTAAGTCAAAATAAATAAAATCCCCAAATCCTAAAGAGATAAATCAAGGGTTAATTAAAAATGCCATGATCTAAAAAACCTGAAAGCCTAAGTGTAATGCCCAAAGCCTTAATTAAAATTCTAAGGGTACGCACCCCTTTTCGATAGATAAGTCAACCGGGTCAAAAGAAATGTTTTAATTGTTGGACATTTTGAGTCCCTAAGCTAAGAGTTGTCATTGATGTCAAAAGGATCTATGTAAGTAAGCACTATGTTTGTGTTTCACAAAGAGCTTCATGAGAAGCAAATGTTTTTGATCAAAGGTTCAAGAAGGGATGCATGGCATGTGGTTCCAAAAGGAGCTTCAAGGGAAGCTTTGCAAAAGGTTTTTATTTAAAACCATGGATGGCATATTTGAAATGGGTTTTTCTTAAAACCCAAGTTGGCTTTTCGTTTCATCGAAAAATGTGCCCCGATGATGGAGATATTTAATTTTAAATATTTAGTTTAAATTTAAATTTATTTAAAATTTAAATTTAAATTTTAAAATTAAAATTAAAAGTTTATCCATCGACGTCATGAAGGAAGTTTCAAAAAGGCCGACGTTTCCAAAGCAAAGGGAAGGCATATAAATATGCCATTGAATTTTTTAATTCATTCATCCTTGCTCATTGATATTTACGCTTGGTATTTGCGAAGAAAAAGAGCTCATGTTTTTCATTTAAGTGACGCAGCGAATATTAAAGGGAGACAACGACCACTTCCCAAAATGCATTGGGCAGCGTGGCCTAGTGGCAGCTTGGATTGTGCAAAGGTGTTGGTGACAAGGAGGTTGTGCGTTCGATTCCCGCAAGCATCATTTTTGGCTTTGTTCTATTGAGGCGCCCAAGGCGCATACTTTTTGCTTGGTGGAAGAGGGTGAAGGATAAGAAGTGGGTGGCACTTCTTTTTCACCAATGAGCCCATAGCTCATGCGGCAGCTTGGTCATGGCTAGGGCGTTCACGTTGGGGCAAGACGAGGGTTCGATTCCCCTCGAGGCAGGTATTAAGGTTTTTATTAATATTTTGTTTGGATTGCCTAAGGTGGAGTGATAAGGGGTAAAGGTGCTTCGTTAGTTGATGTGTTGAGTAACCTTAGGGAATAAGGTCATGGTGGTTGTTTGAGTTGTGAATTATTTTTAATTGTGATTTTTGAAATTGTTAGGAGTAATAAGGGTTTTTGATAAAGTTCCTTTTAGTGAAAGTTATTTTGAGTAAGGGTTTTCTTTTAAAAAGAACTTTGGTGGATGTTAAAATAAAGTAGGAGTAATAAGGTGTTATTTGGATATTATTGTTGTGTTATTACTCAAGATCTCTAACCCTTGTTGAGAGTTGAAAAAGAAAGTGTGTTGAGTGTGACAGATTTAGTGGACAACTCATAAAGCATCAAAAAGGTATGAGCAATATTCTCCATTGATTTTATTTGGGTGGTTGATTTCTGAAATATCATTGGAGTGAAAAGGATTGATTGTGGTTTCCTTTTCAAAAGTGATTGGTTTAATGCTTCAAGGTTTTCTGGTTTGAGAATTGTGATTAAAACCTTGTTTTATAAGCATTGTTGTTGAAGTGAGTTGTTGTGCAAAGAACTTGAACTTGAGTTGGAAAATAACATGAGTATCATTGTTATGTGAGAGTTGTTGTTGAGTATTGTTGGAAATATTTTGAGTTGGTTGATTCATGCTTGGACTAGGGTTTGTGAGAAAGAGTTGTTCCTTGTGGTGATTGGTTGAGTAGAATTGTTTGAGCCTAGTCAAGTGATTGTGTGAAGTGGTTGTTCAAGTTCCATAAAACAAACTATTCTATATTCTAATTTGAATTGAGTTGAGTTTTTTTAATTGAGATTGGGATTTTAGTATAGAAAATTTGAGTTTAAAATTCTTTTATGTTTATGAGATTGATTTGAATTGTGAGATATGGGATTTGAGTATAGAACATATTGAGTCTCTAAAAATTCTCTTTATGCTTCTATGAGATTGAGTTGAGATTTTGTTGAGCTGATTTGAGGTAAGTCTTTGAGAAGGCTTGTGGACTATTTTGTGTAAGCTTTTGTGAAAGCTTGCTATGCAGATTTGAGCAAGTCCTAGAGAGGACTTATTGAGAGATTGGGGACAAGTTTATGTGTGAGTTGAGATATTTGAGAGGTTGAGTGAGCCTATTGAGATATTTGAGAGGAGTGAGCCTATTGAGATTGAGAAGTTAAGGTGAGCCTATTGAGAGATTTGAGGAGGTTCTGAGATGAACCTATTGATAGAGTTTGGAGGTGATAGAGTATAGAGGATAGAGTCTCAGTGGATAGAGATCCAATAGCCAGGACAATTGAAGATAGATCTGAGTGAGGAGTCTTCAAGTGGAGAGAGATCCACCAGTCAGTGTAGTAGAGAGACAAAGTCTTCTAGAAGATCACTAGCTAGAGTAGAAGGGGAAAGAGTTCTCCTATGGAAGAGATCCATGAACTTGAGATTTAGGGGATCAACATCTCCTTTGGATAGAGGTCCATAAACATTGTAATTGGGAAGGATTCCCAAGAGATTATTTGAGAAATATTTAGAAGAAATATTTTCTGTGGAGGTAGCCCACATTGGGTGAACCACGTTAAAAATGATGTCTCTCATGTGTGTGATGCTTTGTGTGATGTTTACTACTTTATTAATGTTGATGCTACTATTTGGGGAAAATTTTTATATTATATTGTTCACCCCCCTCTCAGTATAAGCACATGTTCTACAATTGGTATCAGAGTGGGTCTCTCCATGAAGAGTCTAACAACTCGGAAGAAGATCCTTCGGTAGCACACATGAACTCAGAAAGTGAAGAAGAAAGTGGGTTTGATATAAAAGAAGAATTTTTTGCTGCTCTCAGAAAATTAGAAAGACTTAGAGAGAAAAATTCAAACTTGAAGGAACAAATTCAGGAAGATGAAGAAGCAAGAGTGGAACTTATACAGAATCTTACAGAATTCAAGATTAAGGTAGAAGAAGGAAAGAATATTGAGCAAGATATGACAGATCTATTGAGAGCCAAGGAAATAGAATGTGGAATATTGGAAGCAGAAATTGTTCTCCTAAGGAATAAACTAGAAGGGATCAAGATACTACAAAATATAGAATATGTGAAACAAAAAGAGGAATCAAGCTTCCAAAAGGTAGAAACTTCAAACAAAGAAAAGCAAGCAAAGGACATCAGAAAGGAAGAGAGCAAAGAGGAACCCTGGATAAGAGTTAATTACAAGAAGAGGATGACTTCTTCACAATATCCAAGATCTCCAAACAGGTTACATAATCTCTTTCATGGTCATTGTTTTTCTTGCAATAAATATGGTCATATAGCTGCACATTGTACTCATCATGCAAGATACGATAGAGATTTCAATTCCTTTGCACCTCTCATGGATGATGATGTTATATGTTACAAATGCAATAACTTTGGGCACAAGGCTAGATGGTGTAAAATGATATTTCTTGAGTCTAGAAAAACAATTCCAACAACTAGGAAGGATGAAAGAAAGAATGATAGGGCCAGATCTATGTTAGTTCAAACAGCCCTGCATGCTCAAAATAAAGAAGAACAATGGTATCTGGATAGTGGTTGCTCTAGTCACATGATAGGAGACAAAGACAAATTCATTGTTCTAAAGGAAACAAATAGAGGATCAGTAAGTTTTGGTGATAATGGATCAGCTAGGATTGTTGGGAAAGGTACTCTAAGTCTAGACAATGGAAAAACAAAAATAGAGAATGTTTTGTATGTCAAAGGGTTAAAGCACAATCTACTGAGTATAAGTCAACTTTGTGATCAAGGATATATGGTTACCTTCCATCCAGATAGATGTGAGATAATGAAAACTGAAATAGGAAGAATTATTGCAAATGCAAGAAGGACTCCAAACAACTTATACATGCTCAATGAGATCAAAGGAGAAAAGTGTTTTCTATCACAAGAAGATGAGAGCTGGTTATGGCATAGAATATTAGGTCATTTGAATTTTGACAACATAGTCAACATAAGCAATAAACAAGCAGTCAGAGATTTACCCAAAATAAGGAGACCTCAAAACACAATTTGTGCACCTTGTCAACATGGAAAGCAAACTAGGACAACTTACAAACCAAAAGGCTATATGTCTTCTGAGCCTTTAAGTTTAATACATACTGATTTGTGTGGTCCTACTAGAACACAAAGTATTCAAGGTGAGAGTTACTTCATGTTGTTTGTAGATGATTATTCCAGAATGGTTTGGGTAACTTTCCTAAAAGAGAAGTCAGAAGCCTTCAAAAAATTCAAAGCATTCAAGAATTTGGTTGAAAATGAAATAGGCAAAAGGATTAAGTGTCTAAGATCTGATAGAGGAGGAGAATTTACTTCAAATGAGTTTGTAGAATTTTGTGAACAACATGGAATCAAGAGAGAGTACTCAGCAGCAAGAACTCCCCAACAAAATGGAGTAGTTGAAAGGAAGAACATGACTGTTGAAAACATGGCTAGAGCTATGTTAAATGAATCTAAGTTGTCAGATGGTTTTTGGAAAGAAGCAGTATCCACAACTATGTACATAATTACTAGGGCTCAATTAAGGGTAAATCATCATAAGACTCCTTATGAGCTTTGGAAAGGAAGACCTGCTACTGTAAAACATTTCAAGATTTTTGGAAGCAAATGTTACATAAGACGGGAAGATCAAAATTTGGGCAAATTTGATCCAAGATGTGATGAGGGAATTTTTCTTGGATATTCCACTAAAATCAAGGCTTACAGATGTTACAACAAAAGAACACGCACTATGGTGGAAAGTATGAATGTGATAGTTGATGAAAAGATAGATTCTAGAGAGCCAATTCAGCAAACGGTATACCAAGAAGATGGATGTTGTCAAGAAGAATTTTGTGAGGAATCAAAAAATGATGAAGAAGAAACACAAAGGCTTCTTCCTAAGACTCCTTCCAGATATGTACAGAAACATCACCCAAAATATCAGATCATTGGGAATCCAGATGAAAGACAGACAAGGAGAAGAATAATAAAACCATCTCAACAAGCAAATTTTTCTTTGCTATCTAAGATTGAGCCAAAAGATTTTTCTCAGGCTTGTGAAGATGAATTTTGGGTTAAAGCAATGAATGAGGAATTAGATCATATTGAGAAGAGAAAAACTTGGGAACTTGTTCCATGACCAAAGGACAAAAATGTGATTGGCACAAAATGGGTCTTCAGAAATAAGTTGAATGAAGATGGACAAGTTGTCAGAAATAAAGCAAGGTTAGTTTGCAAAGGTTATGCACAAGTAGAAGGAATTGATTTTGATGAAACCTTTGCTCCAGTTGCACGACTTGAAGCTATAAGGATGTTTTTAGCTTTTTCAAGTTTCAAGAACTTCAAGGTATATCAAATGGATGTTAAGTCAGCTTTTCTAAATGGGATTCTAGAAGAAGAGGTCTACATTGAACAACCAAAGGGATTTATACTATCAGATACTCCAGATCAGGTATGCAGATTGAAAAAGGTATTGTATGGCTTAAAGCAGGCTCCTAGAGCATGGTATTCAATATTGGATAGGTATCTACAGGAACAGGGATTCAGGAAAGGAATAGCAGATAGTAATTTGTATATCAAAAATGAAGGAAATGATCTTTTAATAGTGGTTGTTTATGTTGATGACATAATTTTTGGAGGAAATAATGACAAGATGTGCAAAGAGTTTTCTAAGAATATGCAGAGTGAATTTGAGATGTCTATGCTTGGTGAATTATCCTTCTTTCTTGGTCTTCAGATTTCACAATCATAAAAGGGAGTGTTTCTTTCTCAAGCCAAATACATCAAGGAGATGTTAAAGAAATTCATATTAGAAGATTGCAAACTAGTAAGTACTCCTATGGTCATAGGGTGCAAGTTAAGTAAGGATGATGAATCTCTAGAGGCAGATCAGAGACTATACAGATCCATGATTGGCAGCTTATTGTATGTCACAGCTACAAGACCAGACATAGTACAGTCAGTGGGATTAGTGGCAAGATTTCAAGCAGCACCTAAGGAAACACATGTGGCAGTAGTAAAAATAATTTTTAGGTATCTAAAAGGGACTATGGATTTTGGACTTTGGTATCCTAAAAGTGATAGTTTCACACTCACAACATATACAGATGCAGATTGGGCCGACAACATTGATGATAGAAAAAGCACAAGTGGAGGAGCTTTCTTTCTTGGAGAAAGACTAGTCTCCTGGTTAAGTAAGAAGTAGGTTTCAGTATCACTATCTATAATAGAGGTAGAATATATTGCAGTAGTAGCTAGTTGTACATAGGTGTTATGGATGAAGAGGACTTTAGAAGACTTCAAGATAAAGCATGATCAACCTATTCCTATACTATGTGATAATACCAGTGCCATATGTATCTCAAAAAATCTGGTAATGCACTCTAGGATGAAGCACATTCCAATTAAGTATCATTTTTTGAGAGAACAGGTGTCAGATAAATAGGTCAAATTGGAGTATGTCACTACAAAGGAACAGATAGCAGATATTTTCACTAAGCCACTCTCAAAAGACACTTTTGAGTATCTTCGAGGAAAATTGGGAGTGAGACTCCCACCCTAGAATTAACCACCTCATGTGGAGGTGGGGAGGGGCTAAGCTAAGAGGCTCATTCTTAGCCCCGAGCCCCAAAGGTGACCCTTTGCCATTGATGACAAAGGGGGAGAGATTTGTGTATATTGAGGAGAGTTTTTGATATGGGGAGAGATTTGATATTTGAGAAAGCTTTGAGCCAGGGGGAGCAAAGTCCTAGGGGAGCAGAAAAGAAGGTCAGATTTCAGTAAAAGGATATGGGTTGCCATCAATGACAAAGGGGGAGATTGTTGGACATTTTGAGTCCCTAAGCTAAGAGTTGTCATTGATGTCAAAAGGATCTATGTAAGTAAGCACTATGTTTGTGTTTCACAAAGAGCTTCATGAGAAGCAAATGTTTTTGATCAAAGGTTCAAGAAGGGATGCATGGCATGTGGTTCCAAAAGGAGCTTCAAGGGAAGCTTTGCAAAAGGTTTTTATTTAAAACCATGGATGGCATATTTGAAATGGGTTTTTCTTAAAACCCAAGTTGGCTTTTCGTTTCATCGAAAAAGGTGCCCTGGTGATGGAGATATTTAATTTTAAAGATTTAGTTTAAATTTTAATTTATTTAAAATTTAAATTTAAATTTTAAAATTAAAATTAAAAGTTTATGCGACGTCATGAAGGAAGTTTCAAAATGGCCGATGTTTCCAAAGCAAAGGGAAGGCATATAAATATGCCATTGAATTTTTAATTCATTCATCCTTGCTCATTGATATTTGCGCTTGGTATTTGCGAAGAAAAAGAGCTCGTGTTTTTTGTTTAAGTGATGCAACGAATATTAAAGGGAGACAATGACCACTTCCCAAAATGCATTGGGTAGCATGGCCTAGTGGCAGCTTGGATTGTGCAAAGGTGTTGGTGACAAGGAGGTTGTGCGTTCGATTCCTGCAAGCATCATTTTTGGCTTTGTTTTGTTGAGGCGCCCAAGGCGCATACTTTTTGCTTGGTGGAAGAGGGTGAAGGATAAGAAGTGGGTGGCGCTTATTTTTCACCAATGAGCCCGTAGCTCATGCGGTAGCTTGGCGGCTAGGGCATTCACGTTGGGGCAAGACGAGGGTTCGATTCCCCTGAGGCAGGTATTAAGGTTTTTATTAATCTTTTGTTTGGATTGCCTAAGGTGGAGTGATAAGGGGTAAAGGTGCTTCGTTAGTTGATTTGTTGAGTAACCTTAGGGAATAAGGTCATGGTGGTTGTTTGAGTTGTGAATTATTTTTAATTGTGATTTTTGAAATTGTTAGGAGTAATAAGGGTTTTTGATAAAGTTTTTTTAGTGAAAGTTATTTTGAGTAAGGGTTTTTTTTAAAAATAACTTTGGTGGATGTTAAAATAAAGTAGGAGTAATAAGGTGTTATTTGGATATTATTGTTGTGTTATTACTCAAGATCTCTAACCCTTGTTGAGATTTGAAAAAGAAAGTGTGTTGAGTGTGACAGATTTAGTGGACAACTCATAAAGCATCAAAAAGGTATGAGTAATATTCTCCATTGATTTTATTTGGGTGGTTGATTTCTGAAATATCATTGGAGTGAAAAGGATTGATTGTGGTTTCCTTTTCGAAAGTGATTGGTTTAATGCTTCAAGGTTTTTTGGTTTGAGAGTTGTGATTAAAACCTTGTTTTATAAGCATTGTTGTTGAAGTGAGTTGTTGTGCAAAGAACTTGAACTTGAGTTGGAAAATAACATGAGTATCATTGTTATGTGAGAGTTGTTGTTGAGTATTGTTGGAAATATTTTGAGTTGATTGATTCATGCTTGGACTAGGGTTTGTGAGAAAGAGTTGTTCCTTGTGGTGATTGGTTGAGTAGAATTATTTGAGCCTAGTCAAGTGAATGTGTGGAGTGGTTGTTCAAGTTCCATAAAACAAACTATTCTATATTCTGATTTAATTGAGATTGAGATTGATATTAGTTAAGATTGGGATTTGAGTATAGAACATATTGAGTCTCTAACAATTCTCTTTATGCTTCTATGAGATTGAGTTGAGATTTTGTTGAGCTGATTTGAGGTAAGTCTTTGAGAAGGCTTGTGGACTATTTTTGTGTAAGATTTTGTGAAAGCTTGCTATGCAGATTTGAGCAAGTCCTAGAGAGGACTTATTGAGCATATTGGGACAAGTTCTGTGTGAGCTTGTTGAGCATATTTGAGTAGGTTTTGAGTGAGCCTATTGAGCAATTTGAGGTTCTGAGTGAGCCTATTGAGCAGATTTGAGGAGGTTCTGAGTGAACCTATTGATAGAGCTTTGGAGGTGATAGAGTATAGAGGACAGAGTCTCAGTGGATAGAGATCCAACAGCCAGGACAATTGAAGATAGATCTGAGTGAGGAGTCTTCAAGTGGAGAGAGATCCACCAGTCAGTGCAGTAGAGAGACAGAGTCTTCTAGAAGATCACTAGCCAGAGCAGAAGGGGAAAGAGTTCTCCTGTGGAAGAGATCCACGAACTTGAGATTTAGGGGATCAACATCTCCTTTGGATAGAGGTCCATAAACATTGTAATTGGGAAGGATTCCCAAGAGATTATTTGAGAAATATTTAGAAGAAATATTTTCTGTGGAGGTAGCCCACATTGGGTGAACCACGTTAAAAATGATGTCTCTCATGTGTGTGATGCTTTGTGTGATGTTTACTGCTTTATTAATGTTGATGCTACTATTTGGGGAAAAGTTTTATATTATACTGTTCACCCCCCTCTCAGTATAAGCACATGTTCTATATTAATGGAAGGGCTTAGCTTATGGTTAATATTTTGAACATGCGCTCCTATGATTAACTGGGTAGATCCACTGATAGCACATCATCCAGATGAAGATCCAATGGATGTGCCTTATTCAACAAGTCCAAATATAAAATATCATGTTCTAAAGGCCCGAAAGCCTAAGTTTAATATCAAAAGCCTTGATTAAATGTTAAATTGCTTTTAAAATATCCAAGGGTAGTAATAAACATATGTTTTAATCCAATGGTTATGTTTTTTTTTAAACTAACCCTGTAGGTAAAAGATATCAATGGTTGCACTAAATCCTCATCAAGATCTGATGGTAGCGCCCAAATGAAATTCCAAACAAATGAATAGAAGCAAATGCTCCAACGGTTGTGCCCAATTCACCTTTAAATTTTATGGATGCGCGTTTACCATGAGCTACCAAAGAAGATCGAGATTATGTTAAAACATGCACAGATCCTAATGAAATCAATGGCTACGCTCCCTCCCGAGAGGATCCAACGGTAGCACTCACTTCAAGAAAATAAAGGTAAGACTTATTGGTAAGACCAAGTCAAATTTTGATTAACCTTAATTAATCATGTTTAAAAAGGGTTCTAATACGTTATTAATCACCCCCTTTTTTTATTAATCAATATTTACAAAAAAATTTGAAGCATGCTTTTTAGGTTATCTAACCCTACAGGTTGCAAAAGATCTATGGCTACACCATAACTAGAAATGATCCAACGGTGGTGCACGTATCAATATGGTCAAACATTAAGATATTCCCACCCAAATCTGAAGACAAAGTGACCCTAAGTCCAATAAGATCCAACGATCACGGCTAGGCCCAGTAGATCTAAAAATCTCGCACATAAGATAGTTGCTCAAAGGTTAAGAAGAGATTTCCTTTAAACAAATTACTAATATAGATCGACGGTCACATTTTAAATAAAGTCAATATGACGACTGTGATTATCCAAAGAGTTAATATAAGCTACTAAAATTGATGGACGTGTTTAACCCTTCGAAGATCCAATGGTCGTGACTTAATCAAGGCAATGAAGGGTTGACAAGTCAAAATCAAAATCAATCGACGATTGTGAACACTCAGGCCCAAATCCAATGGTAGCACTTCGGTAAAAGGTAATTAGTAACTAAAGGAAGATCAATGGCTCCGCTTTAAACCACAAATATCTAACGACCACCACTTAAATAATGATACCTTATAGTAGATATTATGGTACAAATTAAATCAAGGGCTACGATCATACCCAATATGATCGAACAGCTACGCTCGTTCATGGTTATAAAATGCAATTAAGGCCCGAGAATTAATCAAGTTAGCCTAAGGAATGTGTAAACAATCGGACGGTTGCGCTTGGTCAAAAATTTGATCTAAAAATAAGCCACTAGCAAGGTAATCCAATGTCAAAGACTATGTTTTAAACTTGGTTAATAAGTTTCCGATTAATATTTTAATAACCAGTGTTAAATCAAGTTTGAAATATTGATTTAATTTAAAAACTTGATCATCCCTAACCTTTGCCCTTGATATTTTGGAAGCTAACGTCCTTGTAGGATGGGAAGTATTTAGAACAAACTTATAAGGGGCATCCCTTCCAATAGATATCAAGGATGATGACAAGCACTCACATCAAGAATCAAATCTTATGGGGGATCCTCAGGATGATTTCTGCCCAATTAAAAGTGTAATTGATCTGAAAGATTTAATTATTGCCCAGGTTCTAGGTGGCACGGTGTTTAAAAAAATGGGCCACCACTACCACACGTCTTGTTTCCATGTCATAAAAGAAGAAGTTTCGATGACCAATAGCAAAAAAATAAATGATTGCAAGTACACAAACCAAAGAACCCATGAACACATAGAATGAAAGACACTACCCATCATAAAGGCCTAACTTTGGAAGAAGACATGTTGGTAGATATCCATTGGCCAATTTTAAAAAGTAGTTGGTAACACAATATTAATGATAAGTCGTGCAAAAATATTGAACTCATTCCACCACCTAGTATTTGAGCTTACGAAATCAAGCGACCTTACCACCCTGGTAAGCTTGTAGAGAGAAAAGAGATTCAATATTTTCATTTCAAAGAAACCAGACTAATTACTATGAGCACATTGGCATCCTGGGGAGATGCTTTCACACTTGAAGACACTAGAGAGGTGGTAAAATTCATTACAGACCAGTCACCATACTCTGAGATTTTTGCACCACCTGTACCTGGTATCACAATGTATGACTTTACCCAAAAGTACAGATATGATAATAAACCTACTCTAGCATAGTAGTACGAGATCTAAAATATATGTATCAGGATTTTTGCTCATGTTAAGGAGAGTGATTGCAGAATTCCTTAGATAATGGTTGACCTATTTTATAAAGCCAAGAGGTTACAGTACAAGGGTTTCCCTAGAAGTACCAGATGGACCAGTAACCTCGGGAAGTTGATATGTCCGAAGGTTTACTTCTCCTCGGACTTGATGGCATGGTTAGTAGTGGCATACGACGAGAGGACTAGAATATTTTAGGATAATAGAGATCGACCGGTGTTCAGTATCAAATCCAAGCACATCAAGCAATTTTTCAATTTTTTAGAGTCTACCACCTGGTTAATACGATGGGTAATTGAACTTCAATCTCGAATGTTAACAATATTAGAGGTTTTTAAATCATTATTTGATGAAAATTATAAAGTAGTTAATGAATTCCCAATTAGGAAAAATGCTTTTAAACCATGGGTCCAAGATTTTTGTGATATGGTAAATATTGTCCTAGGAGTACAAGATCTCAGTGTAGTAAGCATAAAAGTCTTGTATTTAGTAGCACAAAGCAACCAAGAAAATAATACCCCAATTTATGCATGGGAACTAGAATTGAGTAACCAAATGCATGAAGAAATGACAAAATTAAGAAAAGCTATTTTTGAACGAAGGCAAGAGATGCCCTATTTTTCTCAATACTCAATTTTCATCCACCTGATAATGAGGTAATTAGGGGGAGAAACCCATAAAAGAGTAGGAGCCATTAAAAGTCCTTATGTCTAGACCATTTTTTGGAGAATACATGAGGGGCAGACTCACATGGGCTGGTTCTATGACCATTTTATGGTGGAAATTCACTAGACTCTAACTGGTGAACTCCCTGATAGGCTAGGGCTAGGAGTAAGGGCTTTCATCAAATAAAAGGAGATTAGGGATTTATTTTTCTCCAAAGGTTTCACCTATATTAGGCTCTATGGAGCCAAAATTCCCCCCAAGATGTTACCTATGTATTTTCCATTATCCCTAGCAGTGTTAGAGTTATGTAGGTAGGTGGTCGAGGAAGCCAAGATGATATTGGTAAAGAAACATGGTAGAGTCCCCTGGCTCAACGTTCCCTGTCGCTTTGGGGACTATATATTTGTTGGCTACCCTACACTACTCAAAGGAATGTTTGATTTAGAAAACATGGACTTTGATGAGATAACTTGGATATTTTATGACCCAAAGGGTATATACTATAAAATTATAGAAAAATGAGAATATGCTCGAATCCAACACTGGAAAGATGCTTATGAAGAAAGTTTACTAGAGGTTATGCAAAAAGGAATAGATTTATAGGTTGTATGGAATGAATTCCCTCCTAAATATAGGTGCAGCACATAGATTCATGAAGCCTATGATTATCCTACAAAATCGATAAGGCTTAGAGAAATTTCAATAGAATCTGTAGCACCTATTTTACCAGGAGCTCCTTAAGCAATCAAGGAAAACCCTTTATTAGATTTAATAGAATAATAGGGTATTGATAAAATGGAGGTCATTGTGAGCATAGCAGACATAATAGAGCAACAGGTCATAACTCTTGTTGATGATCATCTCAGAATAGAGGCAACACCAGGTACTTCCTAGGAAGTTTCCAAAATCCCGAGCATAGCTAAATGGAAATAAATTGTAACCACACTTTCTCAAAAGTCCTCTCTTCCAAAACAAGCTATAATTACCATTTTTGATCAAGTATTAGCAGTAACAAGTGTGAAGAAATTGGCACCCATGGCCATATCTACCTCTCTAAAAATAAAATGCCAGGAGATTAAAATTCCATCTATAATACGGATGAATATGAGAAGGACAAGTGGATTTGGGAGGCTGTTTCGAAGTCACCAAGTAAAGAACTAAACAGAAATGACCACTAAAAAAAATAAGAAGTCAAAATTGTCTTTACCTTCTACAAAGGTCTTGTTGGATAGAATGAATGAAAAAAATACCTTTACTACCACCAATGAGCAGGAGTTAAAGGTAGTGGCAAGAATTGGAGCCATAGGATAATAGTTTGCAGATGAAACAAGAATAGAAACATTTGTGTCTAATATAGCAGAGGTGAATCTTCATGTTCTACCAAATCCAATTGTTGTTAGAGTCAATGATGAAATAGTAGGAACGCCATTGCTGGGGAAAGAAGGCATCATGGTTAAGGTTGCCAAAGCCATGCAAGAGCAAACCATGGATCAGCTCCTTGATAAAATTGCAAAGTTAAGTAACCAATTAGAAGCAGAGAAGAGAGAAAAAGCTAAAATGCAAATGCTAATAAATAAAAAAAGGAAGAATTGATGCAAAGAGACACCCCAAAAACACAACCCCCTTCAGTAGTAAGAATACTAAATTATACTTACTATCTAAACACAATGAAGAGAGAAATGTCAATAAAAATTTGATATCATGTCAAAGGGATCATCGAAATGTTCAAACAGATTAGAGTGATTCAAATAACTGCTCAAGAAATGGAAAAATTGGTGCATGAAAGGGAAAGAGACTTTGAAATAATTCATCCCACCCTTGATCTAATGGGGGAAAACATTGAGGAGATGCAAATTCATGAGATAATGATGAATGGTGGCACCAAGGTATAGTGCAATATTGAATTCCTAAAAGAAGACATGTTTGGGGTAAACAAAGGAAGATGGATTAATGTTGTTGTTGAGATGTCAAGTCTGTTGGAGGGTGCAACTAACAAAATGGTAGATATTGAATTGTCATTAGAAAAATTCTTAGAAGCTCCCAGTATAGAAGAGTTACTCAAAAATATAATAGAATAATTTTATTGTGATCCATATGATGAGTCGGAGATGTCTAGAAAATCTACTTTCTTGGTGAATACGATAGAAATATTGATCCTCCAATATGAAAAAACAAAGTTTCCATTAGCATGAAAAAAAATAGAACTCTACAGGAAATAAACATGCTAAGATTTGCTACAACTTTTGACACCGAAGCTTGGAGACTGATCGAAAAATATATCAATCGACTACAACAGAGCAGAAAAGGAAAGGAGGTTCAAATATGCATTCAATAGCTAGAAATGAGCTCACCTTATAGAGATATACCTGAGGTTGTCCTAGAAGAAGAAACCTCCAAAATAATAACTGAATCAAAGGAACAAGAAGAAGCAACAAAAGGAAAAATAGAAGTACAAGTGAAAAAAATAGATCCTCCAACCACAAAAATCACTGGTTGAAATAAACTATGATTTGAAAGAGTCAAATGAGAGTGTACAACATAAAAAAAAGGGGATAGTGGAATCCAGTTGTACCAATTTTGAAGATCAACCTAGAAATGGACAAGTGTAAGGCCAATATCAAGCCAAGAATAACAGATTCAATAACTCAGCCTATAAGAAGATACAGATACAGGACAACAAATAGGTCAAAAATGGCTTTGACATTGGATTACCTTCTAATAGAGGATTAATTAAAGACAAGCCAAAAGGAAGTAATGATAAGGATTACCTTCTAATAGAGGATTACTCAATAGAGAAATGAATGAGAATCTTCTAATGGCTTTAGAAGGTGAAGTAAGTGATCCTATAGAAGACAAGCCAAAAGGAAGTAATGATAAGGACAAAGGCAAAAAAATAGAGGATTACTCAATAGAGAATGGTTATGATCTCAAGGGAGAACTTATCTATGCCCTTGACATAGTAAATAAGGTAAGAAAGAAACACTCATCCCTATTTTTGTTATCATTTCTATTCCTATTCATGTTCTTGTTCTTGTTCTCATCCATGTTCCTATTCCTATTCATATTTATGTTCTCACACATGTTCATGTTCCTGTTCATACCTGCTTCTAGAATATTTTCTCTACACCATATTGTTGTGTGACCATCATTATTGCACTTATAACACTTAATTTTATTATTCCTTGGAGGTGCAAATGTCTTAGGATACCTCCTAGTGAAACCATATCCTCTTCTACCATGAACCCTATAATTTATTGCTTTGTGACCATACTCATCGCATGAGTAGCAATACCCATGGAAAAGCTAGCCTTTCCCATATTCTTGTCTTTCATATGACCTGCACTGTGAAGCCATGTGCCCAAACCTGTGACATGAGAAGCATCTCCCATTGAAGCTTCCTTGCCTAGACCTCATTGGTATCCTGTTCTGATTGTTGTTCCATCTGTATCTTCTTTGTGTATTGTTCCTATTTTTGACCTATTTGTTGTCCTTTAGAAGGTGAAGTAAGTGAGCCTATAGAATACAAGCCAAAAGGAAGTAATGATAAGGAAAAAGGCAAAAAAATAGAGGATTACTCAATAGATAATGGTTATGATCTCAAGGGAGAACTTATCTATGCCCTTGACATAGTAAATAAGGTAAGAAAGCAACACTCTAAGCTTGAAAGTCAGTTTCAAGAATGTGATGAAGAAATATTATTGCTCATAGAGGACTTAGATAAGTCAAAGGCCACGACAAGTAATTTCAAGGATAAGTTAGAAGCAAATATTTTGGAGTGTGAAAAGTTAACACAAGAAGTGGCACTACTAAAGGAATATTTAGAGGATTCCAAGAAAAAATTGTACAAATATATGAACAATGCAAAGAGTGTAGACAAAATAATCAAGATACAAAGAGGAACAACAAATAAGACAGGTCTTGGTTCCAAACAGACTCAAAAGAAATGGGAAGAAAAGTCTACTTCTAGTCTTGAAGAAGAAAGAAATTCAGAAGAAGATACTTTAGAAGATGACAGTGTAAATGAGACATCAGAGGACGAGTTGGACAACAAAGAGGTCAAAAATAGGAACAATGCACAAAGAAGATACATATGGAACAACAATCAAAATAGGAGATCAATGAGGTTTGGGCAAGGAAGCTTCAATGGGAGATGCTTCTCATGTCACAGGTTTGGGCACATGGCTTCACAGTGCAGGTCATATGAAATACAAGAATATGGGAAAGGACAACTTTTCCATGGGTATTGCTACTCATGCAATGAGTATGGTCACAAAGCAATAAATTGTAGGGTTCATGGTAGAAGAGGATATGGTTTCACTAGTAGGTATCCTAAGACATTTGCACCTCCAAGGAATAATAAAATTAAGTGTTATAAGTGCAATAATGATGGTCACACAACAAGATGGTGTAGAGAAAATATTCTAGAAGCAGGTATGAACAGGAACAGGAACATGAATGAGAACATAAATATGAACAGGAATAGGAACATGGATGAGAACAGGAACAAGAACATGAATAGGAATAGAAATGATAACAAAAATAGGGATGATGGCTTGGAAAGAAATAGTGAGAGGATTCAAAAAACTCAAAAAGGAAGAGAGAAAGATAAAGGTAAAGAGAAGTGCTTTCAGGGAGTAGAAATACTCCCCCCTAGAATTAACCACCTCATGTGGAGGTGGGGGAGGGACTAAACTAAGAGGCTCATTCTTAGCCCTGAGCCCCAAAGGTGACCTTTTTTCATTTATGACAAAGGGGGAGAGATTTATGTATATTAAAGAAAGTTTTGATATGGGGAGAGATTTGATATTTGAGAAATATTTGAGCCAGGGGGAGCAAAGTCCCAGGGGGAGCAAAAAAGAAGGTCAAATTTCAGTAAAAGGATATGGGTTGTCATCAATGACAAAGGGGAATATTGTTGGGCATTTTGAGTTCCTAAGCTAAGATTTGTCATTGATGTCAAAAGGATATATGTAAGCTAACACTATGTTTAGAAGCAAAATTTTTTGATCAAAGGTTCAAAAAGGGATGCATGACATTTTTTTCCAAAAATGAGCTTCAAGGGAAGCTTAGAAAAAGGTTTTTATTTAAAACCATGGATGGTAGATTTGAAATGGGTTTTTCTTAAAACCCAAGTTGGCTTTTCGTTTCATTGAAAAAGGAGTCCCGGTGACAAAGTTATTCAACTTTGAAGTTTAAGTTTTAAATTTTAAATTTAAATTTCCAAAGTGGAAATTCTCGCCGACATCATCAAATTCGACTAAGGGCCAATGTATGAAAATTCAAGACAATATGTATAAATACCATTTCCAAAAATTCATTTGGCAATAATTCGAATGTGTGTGAGTTTCGTTCGAACAAATAGAAAATATATTTTAGCGTAGTTGAAACCTGCGAAGAAAGGGAGAAATAGAAGGAAGGGAGGACCCTTCCCATGAACCGTAGATGCTTGTGGCCTAGCAGCAAGAAGGAGGCATTCAAGTTGTTGAGCACCAGGAGATCCAAAGTTTGAATCCCGTCGGTGTTGGTTTTTGCAAAGTGGAAAGGAAGTACACCTTTTGGCGCACATGTCTTCTGGGGCATGTTTGGAGGAAGGAAAGCATAGTGGTTGTGCTCACCATTTCATGTGAGCGGTTGGCTCACATGGTTAGTGGCACCGCGATTAGAGTGGTGCTTGGACAGCGATAGGGGATAGAATCTCGCTGAGAAGAAAAAGGCAAGTTAAATTTTTATTTTAATATTTGTAAGAAAAGCTTTGAGGAGAAATAAGGCTTATGAGTTGTTTTAGAAAATTCTGAAATTACTATTCCTTTTAATTTTGGAAGGGTAGCATATTATATATCATTGGAAAGCATTTTTCAAGAGATATTTAATTAACTTTCTTAGAAGGAGAAATAAGGGTTGTGTAAGAAGATATTTTAGGTTTTGTCAAGGAGTTTCCAAAAGTAAGTTTGATCCATTCTATTAAGGGTTTATTTCTTGCATAAAATAACTTTGGTGGATATTAAAATAAATTATGAGTAATAAGGTGTTACTTGGATATTTTTGTTGTGTTATTACTCTAACCCTTGTTGAGAGTTGAAAAAGAAAGTGTGTTGAGTGAGACAGATTTTGTGGACAAAAAATAAGGCATCAAAAAGGTATGAGCAATATTCTCCATTGATTTTATTTGGGTGGTTGATTTCTGAAATATCATTGGAGTGAAAAGGATTGATTGTGGTTTCCTATTCAAAAATAGTTGGTTTAATGCTTCAAGGTTTTCTCGGTTTGAAAGTTGTGATTAAAACCTTGTTTTATAAGCATTGTTGTTGGAGTGAGTTGTTGTGCAAAGAACTTGAACTTGAGCTGAAAAGAACATGAGTATCATTGTTATGTAAGAGTTGTTTTTGAGTAGAAGACATTTTGAGTTGGTTGATTCATGCTTGGACTAGGGTTTGTGAGAAATATTTGTTCCTTGTGGTGATTGGTTGAGTAGAGTTGTTTGAGCCTAGTCAAGAGATTGTGTGAAGTGGTTTTTCAAGTTCCATAAAACAAACTATTCTATATTCTAATTTGAATTGAGTTGAGAAAGAAATTGGATTTGAGTATAGAACATATTGAGTCTCTAAAAATTCTCTTTATGCTTCTATGAGATTGTTGAGTTGATATTGCTGAGTTGAGATTGATTTGAGTTGAGATTGGGATTTGAGTATAGAATATATTGAGTCTCTAACAATTCTCTTTATGCTTCTATGAGATTACTGAGTTGAGATTGATTTGAGTTGAGATTGGGATTTAAGTATAGAACATATTGAGTCTCTAACAATTCTCTTTATGCTTCTATGAGATTGAATTGAGATTTTGTTGAGCTGATTTGAGGCAAGTCTTTGAGAAGGCTTGTGGACTGATTTTGAGTAAGCTTTTGTGAAATCTTGCTATGCATATTATGAGAAAGTCCTAGAGAGGACCTATTGAGTATATTTCGATAAGTTCTTAGTGATATTGTTGAGCAGATTTGGATAAGTTCTAAGTGAGCTTGTTGAGCATATTTAGCAGGTTCTGAGTGAGCCTATTGAGCATATTTGAGCAGGTTCTGAGTCATATTATTGAGCATATTTGAGCAGGTTTTAAGTGAGCCTATCGAGCAAATTTGAGCAGGTTCTGAGTGAGCCTAATGAGCATATTTGAGCAAGTTTTGAGTGAGCCTATTGAGCAGATTTGAATAGGTTCTGAGTGAACCTATTGATAGAGCTTTAGAGGTGACAAAGTATAGAGGAAGGAGTCTCAATGGATAGAGATCTAGCAACCAAGACAATTGAAGATAGATCTGAGTGAGGAGTCTTCAAGTGGAGATATCCACAAGTCAGTGCAGCAAAGAGATAAAGTATTCTAGAATATCACTAGCCAGAGCAGAAGGAGAAATAGTTATCCTATGGAAGAGATTGACGAACTTGAGATTTAGGGGATCAACATCTCCTTTGGACAGAGGTCCATAAACATTGTAATTGGGAAGGATTCCCAAGAGATTGATTGAGAAATTTTTAGCAAAATATTTTCTCCATGGAGTAGCCCGCATTGGGTGAACCACGTAAATTGTTGTGTCACTTTTGTGGATGGTGTTTTGTGCATTGCTTTAATTATTGCTATTGATAATGCTATCTATACACTGCACAATATTTAATTGAATAGAAAAGTAAAAAGTGATCTTATACTATTCACCCTCCCTCTCAGTATAAGCTTGTGTTCTTCATTTGTTACATTATTTGAACAAAATATCTTCATTGTATTGATAACATCCGAGGAAAATAGAGTTTAAAAGCTTCTTGCTTACTCTACATGTAATGACATTTTAAATCAATATAATTTTGGATCTTTTTTCTATTATTTCTTTGTATCAGTTTGGTGTGTTACTACGTAATGGGTTACATTATTTGAATGCATTGCGTATGTTTCTCTCGTTGGTCAAATTTCAGTTTTATTACGATATTCAAATAAGTCTAAGAAAACCAATTTTTTTTCCCCCTTCTCTTTGTTCCTATCAAATATGTTGTTAAATTGCTATAACAGCCCAATGAATCTAGGCACCGGTCTACATAAGGCATAACAAATGGTTATTTTCCTGCTTGGTCATTATTAATACATCTAGTATAATCATAATCTAGAGTGTGTAATCAGTGTTTTATCATAATTTACCGTTGGGATTTCCTTACCCATTTTGTAATGTTTCTTTAGAAATATTCATGTTTATCTTAACAAAGAGGCGGGTTGACCAGAGCCTATAATAGCTCATTGGTTTCAAACGATTTCTTGTAGCATGACAATAGAATCCTATGGATGCAAGAAATGGTTCCAACATGAACCCTTAGAAATCAGATAGTCTGCGTGCTTCTTAATCCTATCACTTGAATTGTAATTGATCCTATAAAACCACTCACAATTGAACATAATTTTATCCTTAGGAAGAGGAACTATCACCTGAGTCTAATTCTTCATCAAAGATAAATTTTACTAACATAGCAAATTTTCACTTAGAAAACACCTTGGCTTGGTATTAAGCAAGGATATATCAGGAATAATCTACCTTTGATATAAAATTTCAAGAAGGACAAGACTTTAATAATATTCTTATGTAAGAATAGACTATGTAACCTAAAGGAAAGCACATGCCCACTTGGGCATTGATCAATCCAAAGAAAGTTGGTGGACATCTTATGTGAAATCACCAATTAAAGAATAAATTGAATAATTTATTGCATGCTCACCATCAACTACATCATCCAACACCATAACATAGTACATAGGTAAATAAATATAAATTATATAAGACCCAAAAAGGAATCAACATTGATGAAGAATCTAAAATATTAATAGTTATATCACTAGTGTCCACAAGAGGAGTCAAGCTAATAAGCTAAGAATTCAAAATCCCTAGATAATGACAAACTAGAATAGGAAGAAGAGGTAATTGAATGGGTAAGATATCCACCAAGAAAAGTGGTAGTGGACCAAAATAGGTTGAAGGAAGAACATCATCAAATATTTCATTGCATTGGATTATAATATATTGACTAATGGTCATAGAGGTGTTAAAACTTAGAAGTGTTATCATAATCCACATAAATACAATAATGAATCTTAACCTAGACATTTTTAAATTATATTTGGGGGTGTGAGCCCATGCAATAAACCCAAATATTTAGAACTAGAAAAAATCATGCTTAACTCCTATCAATATCTCTAGAAAATATCATTTGATGTATTCACATAGATATTTCTTTGAGGGTAAATTCAAATTCCAATTGATGTTATAACTATGATTATTTTCTAGATTCAAATCCCAGATCATGTGGTCATGACATACCTTCCATAACAATGGATAGACATTATATATAATAACTTATTCGAGACAAAATCAAAAGTTGTCATGTTCTCTACATAACCAAAATATTATAGAAAATATTATATTTTTTTTGTTTCTCTCCTTTTTTTTTCTCAAAGAAATTCTATTAATTATTGAACTATCCAAATAATATATATATATATATATATATATATATATATATATATATATATATATATATATATATAAACACTTTGAGTTGTTACCACATAAGTGAAATTTTTTAATGTTAACTTAAACATTCTAGGATAAACATTAATCACAAATTTAGGCACAACATAGCCATGAATGCTTAGGTATATTAATTCTTACAAAATTAAAGATATACTTTGTTATATAATACCCCATGGCAATAAGAGCTATCGAAAAACTATAGTGCCAGATGAAGTAATAAAAGACAATATTTTAACTATCCAAACTCTACAAGGATAGGATTAAGAAAGGGAAAAGTCAACTTCCATAATTATGATTATCAAAGCTAGTCATGTGGCTTCATTTTCCATCAAAAAAAATTACTGGTGAAAATGGAAATACCATTGGAACACCCTATACTAAATATGCATTATATTTTAGAATAAAATAAAAGTTACCAATGGTATGATTCTTTTGTAGGCTATATTACACTCAATTTGCAACTTAAAGAGAACTACACATAACTAATATATGTTGATATGATAATTGTTCAGAGTAACATTAGAAATTAATCTTAAGGGATGATTATGAATGTGGAAAAATCAAGAGATATATAAAAATTGGTCTTTTGACGTAGCTTACATGGAGATATTATCAAACTTGTTTTCTTGAAAAACTTTGGAATGTTGTCTGAATTATTGTGATGTGATTATTATAGATAATCAATGTTGTGTTTATGTAGTAAAATTTACTTCTTGAACTAATTATTGAAGTCTAGCTATAATACCATCACAATCATGGCTCTCTGCATCATCAAAGCCATTCTATATCAAAGAAAAGTGATGCCTTGTTTTCTATCCATATGCATGGTCATATTTTTCAAGTCCTTATAGTTTCACCTCTCCTACATTGGCAAATGGTCATCTACCTATATTCTCACTATCATTACATTTGATTGGTTGGACATAATTGCATTGATATATAATTACTAGTATTATTGTGGTCTTTGATAAGAGGAAGATTTCTAGGTTTCAAACTATAGAGGGGCAAAATTGTCTTATCGTGTACAATTCCCAAAAAAAAATTGGATCGGGGGTATGTTGTTCTCTACACTCGGTTCTAGGGGTATGGGTTCACCAGGAACGGTTTAAGGACTCGCTCCAAGTCCTCAGGATATTTAGGAATGTTTGATGTATTTAGTTTTTTAGAAAAATACCTAATTTTGGTATTTATAGTTCTAAACTAGGAAAGATAAATGACAATGCAGAAAACAAAGTATAACAGTGGAAAATAGAATGCACACATACAAGACCTAACCTAATATGTTTCTTTATTTTGGATGCTCACTAACCTAGGATTTATTTTAGAAAACATTTAAAGGAGAAACATACAAAATAAATGCACAAAAATTATCCCTAGATGCAAACTGAAGGCTTTACATTTTCAGATGCCTAAGAATCAATAATCAGATCAGATAGTTCAACCAATAAAATAATTATATCACTTATCTAGACTGGTGGTTGATTTAACTTTTTCTACCTCTTGTCCAATGATATCAAAAATACCTGTTTCTACAAATTAACTCATAAAACACTTGAAAATGGGATTAGCATTAGGGGACCTGCTTAGGCCATTGTGTAACAGTCCTCAAAGGTACATTGATCAAGCCCCCTAGGTCCCTTATATGACCTTTTAACACAAAATTAGAAATTGACCTTTGGATAAATAATCATAAAACAAAAATGCAATAATAGGAAAGAGAATAAAATGCAGCAGTATGATCTAGATGCAAAATGGAATGCAATAGTGAAAACATAATTTGAACATTACCCCCGATTTTCTCTCAAGCAAATTTATGCCTATCCTGGAGAGGGTGTGATAACTTTGTAGCAAAGTCACACCCTGCATAGATGGAGCACGATCTCACTTATGTGGACTAGTTTGTCCTAATCTAGGCAAGTGAAGTCATGCCCTACTAATACTAGGTACGATATCGTTGCAGACTAACAAAAAAATGCAGATGTAGAAGATGAAATAAATACCAGAAATAAAGTAAGTAAACCCTGATGGATTATGCAAAAGCAGACAAAGAAGATCAAAGTGTCCAAGCAGGCACTCTTTTCTCTTTGAACCACACCACGAGTCCACCAAGTCACACAGTAATCCAATCCACACAATAGAAGATCCAATCCAAAATTCACACTTCAAGGTTAATTTGTAGTGTAAAAAGCAAAGGAAGAAGAGTGAGCTATCATAAAACTTGTGAGCTTAATAAATAATCAAAATTTCACATTAAAATCGCACATAACTTGCATAACATTTAAGCAAGAACATCCTTCCTTTTATATATGAAATCAAAGGAAAAAATATGGGTAAAATAAACCCAAAGCTGATGCCAAGACACGTTGGGAGGGTTTATACCTAGGTTTAAATGGGTCAAAAACAATAAAATAAAAATTAAATTAAAAATAGTGAAGTCACACCGTGTGATGATGGTGCGCGATATCACTTTGATGAAATCACGTCCGGTCATGACGGAGCGCGATATCACCAAAGGCACTAAAATAGGTAAGGCTAAGGGAGGACAGGCCTATACTTGCCTTAGGTAAGGTTTAGGGACCTCTTAGGGGTTGCAAGGAAGATTACCCACTAAAAGTGGATCAATTTTCCATGTCTACATTTTACCCCCTCTTTGATGCATTTATGGCCTAGTAAATGCATCAAAGAAAGGATGTAGGCACACACACTAGGAAACAACAACAAGCAAAAATGGGGTGGTTGGGTGAGAAGAAAGGGTCGATGCAAATAAAGGTGTCATTTTGGACACTTATAATTTTACACACAAATCGAGGCATTAGGGACATTAATGTCTCTATAGGTCAGGGTGCCCCCTCAAGTTTTTATGCAAAAACAATGTTTCATAAAACTCAAAAGAAATGATGTATAAAAAGAGAGAGCGAAAATTGAGTGAAGCAAATGGGTAAAAACAAAACATAAAGAAATAGGGTTTAAAATGGGTAAAAGGGGGTAAAACCCTAATTCATTTTTACCACGAAGAGGAGATAAAACAAAGCTTTGGGAGATAAAATGTGATGACACTTCCTATTCATCGAGTAGCGATAACGAGGGGCAAGGTCAAGCCACGAGAGCGGGTAAGGATCACCTTTAACTCTCCTTATAATTTTATCTCATTTTTTGTAATTTAATTAGGGTTTTGGAGGGATTTATGGGGAATTCATCGTAAAAGCTGATAGATTTTGCACCCTGATCTAAGCACAACTTTACAACTTGATCATAATTTCACCTTGAGTGGAGCATGGTGAAATCGAACCCAAAAGAAACTGAGCATGATTTCACAAAGTCACACCCTAAAACAACAGGTGCAATTTCAAGAAAGCTAGGGGAAAAAGAAGAAAATAAAAAGAAAGAGAAAAAAAGAGAAGAAAAGAAAGAAAACAAGTAAATCCGAAGTGTAATTTTTGAATTGTAATTACCGTATGCTTAATAAATATTGTTAAATTTAATTTTAATTTTTTAATTTTATTATGGAACTGATTAAATTTTATTTTGTGAATGCAGCTAGGTATTCTCGAGAGTCGAGAGTGGCGGGCAGGGACTCTGTTAGGGTTGTATGATCTAGGGTAGGAAGATAGGAACATGCTAGTTGCGGTGGGGTTAGACCATGTGGTGAGGATGCCACAGATAGAGACAGATAGAGCGATGTTGACTACCCTAGTAGAGAGGTGGTTTTTGGAGACTTCCACTTTTTGATTATTGATAGGGGATATGATCGTCACACTGGAGGATATGTGGTGGATTTTGAGGATCCCTATTAGGGGGAGAGAGGTCTACAGAGCATGAGGGAAGATGACCACTCTTTAGTGGTTTTCTACAAGTTTTACCCACTAGGTGTGAGAGGGCACCATAGTAGTTGATGACCTAGTAGGCCACTATGGAGTGGACCCTCTGACCACTATGCTCTCAAGGGTTGTGGTTGGTCTCTTGACATGCCACACTAGTATACGACACTTGCCATGGGAACTAGCAGGAGTAATAGCAGACATGCGATATCAAGAGGTTAAATTTGCATGGGGCCCTTATGTGTTGACCCACTTATATAGGATGTTGTACAACATTGTGTATAAGCGGCGTACATGACTAGTTTGTATGACTTTGATCTAGGTGTGGTGCTAGGAGCACATTACGATGTGGATACCGTTAGCACTACCAGGACCATTTCCTGACCCAGAGTGACTAGCAGCATATACATGGTCAATATCCCTAGAGAGGACCACGGGGGCCTACGTAGAGAACCTACCACTAGCTAAGCGGGAGATCGATGAGCTTTGGGATACGTAGCTCATATCGTGACCATGGAGGCTTCACCCTATATGAGAAGAGGATAGGATAGAGCTGGCGAGGGTTAGGATGATCAAATGGTTGAGATCAAAGAAATTGGAGCCAAAGGTATTTAGGTTTGATCGAGTCTTGTAGCATTTTGGGATCTTACAAAGAGGGCATAGCAGGAACTTGTTGTGCCGAGGCAGAGGCTGACATGAGTTTGAATCCAGGTGGTAGAGGAGAACATCCTAGCAACATGGACTAGAGAGGATGGGTGAGATATACCTCCACATAGATAAAGAGGCCATAGGTTAGAGACCCTGGGGAGGCATCCATATCAGTAGAGGTGGCAGGCTAGAGCCAAGGGATATAGGAGCTATAGGTACAACTAGCTTCTCTTCAAACATAGATGGTCCAATTATAGGATGAGAGGGATAGAGCATAGGTAGAGGCTACCCGACTTCAAGTAGAGATGGATCAAATGGATGGAGAGTGCCAGTGAGCCAGTATTGAGGGGATGGCTATCATAGGAAGCAACCAGGTAGGGGATGTAGTGCAGCTCCTTCATGCATAGCTGTAGCGAACAAGCAATGGGTTGGAGATAGCCATTCGAAGGGCCACATTTTTTAAGGTAGCTTACTACACAACTATCCCTCTAGATCAAAGGATGGAGCCTCCTATGTCCCTTCGATCAATGAGCATATCATGATCCTGATCACAGGCACCAATGATATCTTGGTAGTCAATGATTCAACCGAGGTTACCTCCACCTCAGGGAGGGCCAGAGGGAGCTGGCTATTAGAGATAGGAGAGGATAGGCTAGGGATTTAGATGACACACTATATTTTTATTATGGTGTGCATACCTAGGTTGAGTGTACCGAATCTGGATTGTGGTACATCAACCTCACACAATGTACTTTTTTTCCCATGAGTAATACATATTTGTGAATATTATTGTGATTTTATGTGTAATGATTTAATACATGTTTTTATATGTTTTGCTTGTTTATTTTAAGTATTTATATGTATGCAAACTATCCTAATGTAAAATACATGAGAATTAATGAATACAAAAGGAAAGAACAAGAAGGAGGAAGAAAAAACAAAAACTAGACAAGAGAAAACAAGAGAAAGAAAAAAGAGAAGAAAGAATAAAGAGAAGAATATAGAGAAGAAGAAAAATAAACAAGGGGGGTCCAAAGGTCAATCATCAAAACTAAGAAGAACGAACGATCCATAGTATAATACTAGCGTAGGTTGTAAAGAACCAGTGTAGCCAGACACTATATATCGTACTAACAAAATAGCTAGACCCGCTATGGGTATAGCACTTGCATCAATGTGAAGAAGTTTGTGTGGAGTTTTGACTTGCTATGGGTGGTTGTTCCCTTATTGACTATTGTGAGGTGATTACCCGCTAGGATGTTTGTCGAGGTCTACTAAAAATGACCAAGGAGCTTATCTTGTAATGGGGTGTTGAGCCTACTGAGTCAAAAGAGAGTATGACTTGATAGAATATTGTGAATAGTTTAATACCCACTAGGATGTATAAATATCCTATGTGGGATATTATATGTATAAAAATAGTATGCAAGTGTTATCCCAGATTGGGACTTTGAGAAAGACTTTCTGCAACAAGAGTATTCAACATCATGAAGAAATCGATGAAATGAGAAGAAGCGGTCATAAGAAGAAAAGAAGGAAATAATTCCTAGGGGATATTCCTAGGCATCAGAGTCCTAGTGAGAAATGCAATACATGTGAGCTATGACCTAACTAGGTATCATCAAAAGCTATTATCACAAGATCCCCAAAAATATATATGAGTAAGCAGTCATGAACAATCAATCATGCATTTATGACAGGCAAACATGCAAGGTGTTAGGTTAGATATCAGGCAATCATGCAAGGATGACAAAAAATAATGCAATATAAGCAAGCAGGTGAATGTAATGGAAAATGAAGATGTAACTATATGAAGATTTTTTGTTGTATATATATATATAGTATTTATGGAGAGTTAAAATCAATGTAAAAATATATATATATATATATATTGTATTTATGGAGAGTTAAAATCAATGTAAAATATAAATGCACCATACATATTATCAAGATAAATAGGTGTGTCATGAGGTGTTGGATCGAATACATCCTCAAAGCCATAGAGAAGCTCTTTTAAAGCTCTCCGTTCAACATATATGGCATGATAATAAAAATATTTTCTAATAGCACCATAATTTTTAGCATAAAATACATTATACAAATATTCATAATTTTCTTACACAAAAACAATGTTATTATTATAATGAACAAAGCCAACCATATTACAAGACATTATATTTGGAGGAAAATAAAAATTAACACTTTTCTTATCATCTATTGATAACTTTTGATATTCCATGTATTCTATATACGTCATAATATGATCATCATCCTCAAAAGGTAGAGGTTGGTTCTTATTAGGTATAAAACCTATACCACATCTCCCAGGCCAAATCTCAACATCTAAGGGTTCTTGAATACCCTTTTGTTGTGGTCCCAATCCTTTACCTGTATATCCCATACTGGACAAGATCTGCTTAAGAAGGGGATAATCATTAGTGAGATAACATTGAGCAAAAGAGTGCTCATTGAGAGACGAGTTTCTACCATGGAGCTTCTCTTCGAAATCCATACCTTCGTATAACATCACCATTCTTATGAGGCAAGCCCATAGTTTGGGGTGAATTTGGTATCTTGGCTAGATCTAGAAGAGGCTCTTGAATAAACTAATTATCATGATCCAAGGAGAAAGAATGGGTTTTATGTTCCTCACTCACTTTTAAAATTTGAATATGCTTGGAAATTTGAGATGAGGAACATGGAGAAATTGTTGAAGAAATAAAAGGATAAGAATAAGAATCTAATTGATTGAACTCTATATTTGAACAAAATTCAAATGATCGAGGGTCACCCAAAATGGTGACAACTTGATTCTTGAATTCAAACTTGAGACATTGACGAAAAGTAGAAGGGACATCCTTCATTGCATGGATCCAAGGTCACCCAAGAATATTAAAAGATGTAGGACAATGTACCACATAAAACAAAACCAATATTCTCGGTCCCACTTTTAAGAGGAGATATATGATGCCACAGGCCTCTTGGGACTCATTGTTGAAAGCTTTGATGATATCAGTTTTTGTTAAATCTTCCTCTTTTAATCCAAAGTTTTGAAAGAATTGATATGTACAAAAATTGAGGGATGAACCATTATCAATCAAAACTCGCTTGATAAGGGTATCCCTAATACATGCGGTGATGTAAAGTGATGAATCTCCATGTAAGTTTGAAGAAGGTTTATCACCATATAATAATGAGATATGATGTATCCCAAAAGAACCTACGATATCAATTATGGCATTAGGAGAGATATCTGGGAAAATAGATTGTTGTAAAATTTTTATTAAAGCATTTTTGTGATCGGGAGAATTCTACAAAATTTCTAAGATTGATATCTTTGTTGGCGTACTAGCTAACTGCTTCTGAAGATCAAATGAAACATGTGACTGTGGTCTCAACACTATAGGTGGAATCCTTGAAGCTGAATCTCTTCTCTGATTCTCCTTTAAAACCGAACTGGGTTAAGATATTGAACTTTGTCCTTATTGATGCTAATTTTGATCCTATTTCCTTGTGGTTACTCCAACCATACCAACCACATTACTATGGCGTAAGGAATCATCGTGATGAACCACATGATTGGTTGTTTTTTTATCATGCTTTTGTAGGGGATCCTTAAATATCCCCATGTCTTGATTTGTTGTTAGAACTTGTTGAGTAGGAATTTCATTACTGTTTGATTGGATATTTTCTTAAATCAATGTGCCTTGCATCAATCAAATATTGAACCACATGCTTAAGCTTCTTACAAATGTTCATCTAATGTCCTTCTACTTTGTGGTAAGTGCAATATTGATTTACATTATACCAATGAGTTGTAGTATCAGGCTATCTCACTAGGGGTAATTCAATTGCCTTAGCATCCAATAATTGTTTCAAAACTAATTCCATAGGGATATTAATTCTTGTGAAGTTCCTTTGAGGAGGCTTCTAAAGTACAATATTTTGTAGGCTGTTATTGACATTGTTAACAGACCTACTATCACTATGCCTCTTATATGCTTATTCTTAGGTTGCGACTTAATTGGCTTATCTTCTTTAACCTTAAGTTGACCTCTTCTAATGAGAGATTATTCCACTTTTCTTGCTAACTCAATTGCTTGATCTACATATGTGACAGTAGTAGTTTCTAGAGCATAATATAACCGTTCTTGTAAATTACCATTAAATATATCAAGCATATCTTTTTGAGACACAAGTTGTCTTAATCGAACAACTAAACTTCTCCAACAAGCTAAATTTTTTGAGTTTTCTTCTTTACTTTGTTTTAAATCATATAAATCTATCATAGTCACTTTCTTTTCAATGTAAGCACTCAACCGATGAACAAACATCTCTGTAGTCTTTTCAAAACTCTTCAAATAATAGTTGGACAACTGATAATACCATTCTAATGCCATTCCAGCAAGAGTCTTTGGAAATGTTTTCAATAGGAGCATATCATCATAAACAAGATCATGCTAGGCTATCCTGAATTCTCTTAAATGCTCTATTGGATCTTCAGTCCATTTATATATTGGCAATATTGGTATGGAAAAAAGTTGAGGATAATGTCTAGTAGCAACAATAGGATCCAATGGCTGACTACACATTTCTTTATAACTGTATGTAAACCCTAAAGGTTGAATCATATCCATCCTTGAAACCAACTGATTCACAACACTTGCCAAATTCTACATCTTTGAATTACTATGTATGTTTTCCAAACTTCCCAAAGGAGGAAAGTATGCATGTTGAAACCCTGATGTTTGATTTAATTTTTGGATACTTTGGTTGTATGTGGCACTTTGTGAGAATGGATAACTAACATTTTGTGGAACAAAATCAATGGTGTTGACATTAGAGGATGAATGAGGAAATCAAGAGTAATTATTTAGGCCATTACTAGTTAGAGAGACTTGCAGATTCCCTCCAAAATTGGTGGTATTAGTAGTGGCACAAGTCACTTGGTTCTTTAAATTATTTTGATGCATGGATTGAGATATAGGAATATCATGTTTAAGCAAAGGATACCTATTAGTATGGGAAGGAGTAGCATCCTCTTTTTCAAGAAGAGCTTCTCGTTTTACATATTCCAATAGTTTTTCCTTATGAGATTTCATGAATTCCCAAATGTGATCAAATGGTGAAAATATATAACTACCATTAGGTCCGGTAAAAGGATAAATATTAGTTTTAGTTTCCATGTACACCTCATCTTGCTCTTATGTATCTACATTAGGGTCTTCCCTATCAATCTGATCATCTTCCAAAGGAACATAATCAGAATCTAATTGTTTCCTCTGGCTTCTAAGGAAAGGAGCCATTAGAAGCAGTGAAAAACAAATAGGGGAAAACACTACCAAAAAAATCTTAATTACTTAAATACTTTTCAAACAAAATTAATGATCTTACATAATTTTTTAAAGAAAAGGATGTGTTCATGTCGAGTTCACCAAACACGTAGAGGGGAAAAATAGCCTACCGTGTACAATTCCCAGATAAAAGGCTATATCCACAAGGAGAGAACCTTATGTGGGATGAACCCCGGGGGTATATTGTGCTCTACATTCGGTTCTAGGGGGATGGGTTCACCAAGAAAAATTTAAGGACTCACTCCAAATCCTCAGGATATTCAAGAATGTTTGATGTATTTAGTTTTTGAGAAAAATACCTAATTTTTATCTTTCTAGTTCTAAACTAGGAAAGATAAATGATAATGCAAAAAATAGAGTATAAGAGTAGAAAATAGAATGCGTGCATTCAAGAGCTAACCTAATATAATTCTTTATTTTGGATGCTCACTAACCTAGGGTTTATTTCAAAAAACCTTTAAAGCAGAAACATACAAAATAAATGCATAGAAATTATCCCTAGATGTAAACTAAATGCTTTTCACTTTTATATGCATAAGAATCAATAATTAGATTAGATCTTTCAACCAATAAAATTATTAGAGCACTTATCTAGACTGGTGGTTGATTTAGTTTTTTTTACCTCTTATCCAATGATATCAGAAATACCTGTTTTTGCAAAATAACTCATAAAACACTTGATAATGGGATTAGCATTAGGGGGCCTGCTTAGGAAACTATGTAAAAATCCTCGAAGGTGTAACAGTCAAGCCCCCTAGGTCCCTTAGATGACATTTTAACACAAAATAAAAAATTGACCTTTGGAGAATTAATCATAAAATAAAAATGTAGTAACAGGAAATAGAAAACAAAATACATCAGTATGATCTAGATGCAAAATGAAATACAACAGTGAAAACAAAATTTGAAAATTACCCCCAATGTGCTCTTGAGAAAATTCATTTCTCGCCTATAGCGAGCATGATAACGTAGTAGCAAAGTCACACCCTACCTGGATGGGGCGTGATCTTGCTTCTGCAAACTGTTTTACCCTAATCTGGGTAAGAAAAGTTGCACCCTGCTAATATTAGGCACGATATCACTGCAGACTAATGAAAAAATAAAATGCAAATGCAGAAGATGAAATAAATTCCAGAAAAAAAGTAAGCAAACCCTGATGGATGATGCAAAAGTAGACAAAGAATATCAAAGTGCCCAAGCAGGCACTCTTTTCTCTCTGAACCACACCACGAATCCACCAAGTCACACAATAATCCAATCCATGCAATAGAAGATCCAATGTGAAATTCACACTTCGAGGTTAGTTTGCAGTAGAAAAAGCAAAGGAAGAAGAGAAAGCTATCATAAAAATTGCGAGCTTAATAAATAATCAAAATTTCACATTAAAATCACACATAACTTGCATATCATTTAAGCAAGAACATCTTTCCTTTTATAGACAAAATCAAAGGGAAAAAGGTAGGCAAAATAAACCCAAATCCGACACCAAAACACGTTGGGAGGGTTTAGACCTAGGTTTAAATGGGCCAAAAACAATAAAATTAAAATTAAATTAAAAATAGCAAATTCGTGCCCCGTGATGACAGTGCGTGATATCACCTCGGTGAAATTGTGCCCAGTCATGACAGAGTGCGATATCGCCAAAGGCACTAAAATAAGTAATTCTAAGGGAGGAGAGGCCTATCCTTGCCTTAGGCAAGGGTTAGGGACCTATTAGTCAAAAAGTGACTAACTACAGAAAAACATCTGATGCTCCTTTTTGCATATTTTCCAAGAAGACCGAAGTGGCCCATATGCTAAAGATCAAAGAAAATGCAAAACACCGCAAGGAGGAAAAAGTGTCGCGATATCGCGACATGTTGCATTTTCGCGGTCCAAAGCAAAGAGAAAGAGCGAAAGGGAAAAAGTGTCGCGATATCGCGACATGTTGCATTGTCGCTGCCAAAAGAGAAAAAGTGTCGCGATATCGCGACATGTTGCTTTGTCACGGCCAAAAGAGAAAAAGTGTCACGATATCGCGACATGTTGCTTTGTCGCGGCCAAAAGAGAAAAAGTGTCGTGATATCGTGACATGTTGTATTTTTGGCTAAGAGCAACAAAAGGGAGCAAAGAGGCAGAAGTGTCACGATTTCGTGACATGTCGCATTTTTGCGATGCACGAAGAAGAATCAAGCTGAAGACATAGAAATGTCATGATTTCACGACATGTCTCATTTTCATGGCGGGCGGAGGCTAAAGAGCAAAGTAAGAGATGAATGTCACGATTTCGTGACATGTCTCATTTTCACGGGAAGGGAGAAAAGCAAAGCAAGAGACAAATGTCATGATTTCGTGACATGTCTCATTTTCGCGAGAGAGGCGAAAAGAGCAAAGTAAGAGACGAATGTCACGATTTCGCGACATGTCTCATTTTTGTGGCTGGAAGCGAGAAAAAGCAAAGCAAGGAAAGAATGTCATGATTTCGCGACATGTCTCATTTTCATGGCTGGAAGCGACAGAAAAGCAAAGCAAGGAAAGAATGTCGCGATTTCGTGACATGTCTCATTTTCACGACGGGAGGCAGCAAAAGAGCAAAGTAAGAGACGAATGTCACGATTTCGTGACATGTCTCATTTTCACGGCTGGAAGCGACAGAAGAGCAAAACAAGAGACGAATGTCACGATTTCGTGACATGTCTCATTTTCACGGTTGGAGGCGGCAAAAGAGCAAAGCAAGGAAAGAATGTCATGATTTCGCGACACGCCAGCTGTAAAGGAATAGAGTATATTTTTGGCAACTGGGGACATGCACTGACATCAGGTGCCGATTTTTGAAGAATGGTCTATTGATTATAACCTGGCAGGTCCACTGGATGATTGCCAATCTATCCAATCTGCGGGAAATCCGTTGTGTATTATTAGAAACTGTAGATGATTGCTTGTAAAATAAGTAAGATGTACTTAGAAAAAGATACTCTTTTAGGGTATATATAGGGGTGAGCGACTCCAAAAAAGGGTCGGCTCTTGGACGTTTACAAGACTGAATGTACGTACTTCGAATACAAGCAATAAAATCGCATCTCCCATTGGCTTCTGGTTCATATCGTGCAAGTGTATGTATTAATGTTCTTTATTTCTGCTTACAATATTGAATTGTAAATTGAGTCTGTTCTTATATCTGAACTTTCGCAATACATAAATCATATTGCTGGAATAAGAATCTAATATATACGCATGTTAAATGAAATATCAGAAATCATATCTGGAATTATATAATTTTTGCATGGAAATGTGTTTTAAATGCTTTGGATAGAAGTAAGTAAATCTGTCTTTGTTGTTGTCTAATCTGCACCATATAAAAGTTCTAGCTTAGGCTATATTTCCCTTATCTCTTGTTCCCCTTTTCTCTAAAAAACTCAAAGGAACCAGCCTTCTCTAGAGACTAGACAGATGATCTCAAGCAAGATCTCGTCTATTCAATGTTGGCAAAGTCTAAGGCGCAACACTATTAACCGAAGGCAGATTTTGTTCCAACAGTTTTTGGCATGCCCGGTGGGACCAACAATCCCACAGTATTGTATAAGTTTTGGTGTTTTACCTTAAGAGCCTTTTTTTTTAAATCTCAAGAAAAACCACCTGGCGACTCCGTTGCAATTTAGACCATAAAAGAAAGACCTTGTCTAAAAACCTTCTGGTTATATAGCCATATGATAACCAGATCCCGAGCTAGAAACTCTGAAGAACCTATCGAGTTCTTTGAACTACATCTCGAAAGCCTAAAAGCACACCCTGTGCTAGCCGCACGATCAAATCCGCCCGACACCATTAGCACCTCTTTAACACCCATTGTAGGAGCATCTGCAAGCAATCCCATAGCGGTTGTAACTCCTTTAGCAATCATGGCAGCTGCCCCTGCCCCAGCGCATCTTGTGTGGAATCAAACTGGCCCTTTGAACTTGGGAACGCACCACCAAATTCCACAAGCTGCACTAAAAGCATTACCGACCTTTGACGGAATAGGAAAAATAGTAGATGAGCACTGTTTAGATGTATCAGTGCTAGCATCTATTTATAACATCACTCAAGAAGATGTAATGGTCAGATTGTTGATTATATCTTTGAAAGGAAAGATGCTCTATTGGTACAGAGCGCTTCCCGCTGGATCCATTACTTCTTGGGCAGTACTTGCTGGTCATCTCGGTCGATGAATTTAATATACATGCGGATCCTTTCACATTGCTGAATCAATTCACTGTCATTGAGAGGCATCCACAAGAAGAAATCCAAGATTTCAACATCAGATTTACCAAAACTCGTGATAGAGTACCTCAAGGCCTAAAGCCCACGGAAGAACAAGCTATATGCTATTATTTAAGGGCTTTTGATTCAGATCTCAGTATGATAATAAGGCAATCCCGTGTAACCACTTTTCCTGGGATCTATGTAGAGGCAGACAAAGGGCGAAGCTGATCTCATCGCTACAAAAAGATATCCATCAAAAAGTCTATTGCCAATTTTACCAGAGCTTTCCCAAGCATCAATTTCTAAACTGCCTGTACTCCCATCAACGCAGGCCCTCCCAACTATAGCCGCACCTCCTACATTCCTTGCATTACCAGCTACACCCCTTGCATCAGCTCCCCCTAGTGATCAATACACGACCATAATTGATACAATGAAGACATTGTCAAATGAAATGGCATCCATGAAAAAGAGAGAGGCTGAAAGGAATTTTTTGCCAAGGAGGTTCCCTCAGGTAACAGGAGATGCAACACAATCAAGCAATAGGGGACAAGTAAGACCGAGCACGGTATATACAAATGAGACAGTGGAGGCCGAGGAGCCTCCCACTGATTCTAACTTTTGGTGTACTACATGTAACGATCCACATGGGGAAATTTCGTGTATGATACACCAGCATTATGTACAAAGTATAGCAATTGAAAAGAGTAAAGAAAAAATGAAAGGCCATGTAAATATAATTAGAGAGAAGGACCACAACTTCATGATGCCTACAGTAGAACAGGTTTCAGTTTTGACAAGATCAGGTAAGAAACCACTGCAAGCAGACCCTAAAGAGCTTCAGCCATTGAATGTTTCCCCTACTCCCAAGGAAGTTCCCAAAGAAACTCCTAAGGGAAGCCTCCCTCAGGAAAGAAAATATCAGTTTCCAGCCAAAATTCAAGGGCAAGAAACACACAAAGAATTTATTCCTCGGGGGAAAATGAAACCCAAGAACAGGCTAGGGAAAGGTTGAGATTCCCCTCGACGACAAAAAGGCAAAGAACTCGAAGCTACCCAGGGATACAAAAATAAATATGAAACTTTTGCCAAAGAAAGAGAAAGAATAGTTGATTCACCTACATTCAGTATAGTATAGGAAATGAAAAAGACTCCTTCTAAGGCAAGTATGCATGATGCTCTTCAAATCCTGGGTCAAATCGATCTCCTACAGGAATCCCTAAGAACAATGAAAAATGGAGGTGGGACTGCATCATCTTCAAAAATGGTTCTAACGAACTTGACGTCTACCATTGGTAAGAACAGGCCACCACCCTTTTATTTGTCCCTTCAAATGGAAGGATGGGTTGTCCACAACTACATGATAGATTCAGGCGCTGCTACCACTGTGATACCCAAAGCAGTATGTGATATTATGGGAATGGAGTACACTAGGAGCAGCGTAGGCATCCTACAGTTAGATGGTACTCCAGTAAAAACTGTAGGAGTGATAAAGGATATTCCCATACGGCTGCATAAAATGCCTCAGATGACAATCATACAAGAGGTAGTAGTCGTAGACTTGGAGCCCTATTTTGGTATGTGTCTATCCAGAGAGTTCACAACAAATATAGGAGGATACTTATCCTTAGATTATTCTCATTTGGAGATACCTTTCAAAGGTAGAAGGGTCAAGATTTTTAATGAGAAACCATCTACGTTTCATGTAGAAAATATTGGTGAAACTGACCGTGTAAATATGATGACTGAAGAAACAATAGAAGAAGATCTAATGGAAGAAACATTAGAAGAGCTCCAAGCTGAGGACGAGTTTTCTCTACAAAATTTTAATGCCATGATAGAAACAGAAATAGGAAACTATTCTATTGAGAAACCAAAAAGAAAATTGATACCCTCCCTAGAAGAGGATGGTTCTGTGAATCAATTGTGGAAGCTTTTCTTTGATGGGGCTAGGTGCAAGAATGGAGCTGGTGCCGAAATAGTTTTGATTTCTCCCACCGGAGAGGAAAAGGTTTTCTCTTACAAGTTGACTTGGAGTTGCTCCAATAACGTAGCGAGAATATGAGGCCCTGTGCTTAGGGTTAAGAAAGGCTGAGAAATTGGGAATCAAACAGTTACTCATCTATGGAGATTCAGAACTTATTGTGAATCAAGTCACCAAAAAAGGTATAAGTAAACAAGATTATTTGAAGGCTTACAGGAACAAAGTGTGGGATCTCTTAGAGGCCTTTGAGGCCCTAAATATAAAGTTTATCCCTAGAGAACAGAATACCCACGTAGATTTGTTAGCTTCAGTGGGAGCTAATTTTTGTCCTGTAAGTAATGTTATTCGAAGTCTAAAACTGTTAGACTTATATACAGGCCTTCAGTGCCTTGATAAAAATATTTTTTGGCAAGTTTTTGAAAATGATGAATAGATACTTGATTTCTTAATCCATGAAATGAATTGCTCAGCCAACCGGGATCTGCAGGATGAAGAGGAAGAGGATATTATTCAGTTAAAAAACAATCATATTCCTAAGGGTCTCATCACCCTTGAAATCCTGTTTGATAACAATGATAGAGCAGTTGGCCGAAAAATCAAGGTCGATAAACGAAGATACAAAGATGTAGAGTTGGAGCCAGGCAAAATGATTAAGGTTGGAATCAGTTGTATAGAAGAGGAAGTGAACCAGATCAGAGAATTGTGTAAAAAATTCCCTGACATCATAGCTTGGGTGTATAGTGATCTAAAAGTGTACAATAAGGATGTTATTCAACATACCATAGAATCAGAAGAAGGAGCTAAGCCTTTTAGGCAAAAGCAAAGACCAGTGAATCCGAAGATAGAATCTTTGATGAAACAAGAACTGCTAAAACTCCTTCAAGCTAAAATAGTATACCCTGTTAAACACTCCACCTGGGTGGCAAACTTGGTACCAATCAGGAAGAAAAATGGAGATATCAGATTGTGTGTAGATTTTAGAAATCTGAACAGAGCATCACTCAAAGATCATTACCCGCTAACTCAGATTGACCAAATGCTACACACAGTTGCAGGAGTTATGCAACTCTTACAGTTAGAAGAACAAAGAGAGCAATCATACAATCACAATCAGAAGCATATGGCAGATACTGAAGGATGGTTCAACAAAAAGACAACCGCCAAAAAATTTAGAGTGGGAGACTTGGTTTTGAAATGGAATGTAAAGAAAGCTAAGCCAGGTAACCATGATAAATTCGATGCTTTCTAGGAGGGACCATTTGAAATTGTTTCATAGAAACAGTTCAATGCTTTCGAGTTGAAAGATCAAGATGGATTGGTTCTTCCCATCACGGTGAATGCATTTCACCTAAAGTTATATTTCTGTTGAGAAAGTAGAAAAGGAATTATATGTACAGTATAATATAAGTATATTCAGACAATATTTGTAAATATTACCATTTTTTGGCCTTAACAAAAAAAATTTCAGTCGCAGCCAATCAGAAGTCGACATTTTTTTTTGAATAGAGATACTAAGGTATAAAGGGAGTTTTGGCGAGGTAATGTTCACGTTTGATCTAAGTGCATTTTCCTGTGTTCTTTGTCTTTCTCTGAAAGATTCTTTTTACAACTGCGTTGTTGACTCCGTTTCCCAATGGATAAAGGCCTGGTTCAAAATTTTTGCAAGCAAAAAATCCCCCGAAAGGCGCCAAGAATGTTAGTCAAAAAGTGACTAACTACAGAAAAACATCTGATGCTCCTTTTTGCATATTTTCCAAGAAGACCGAAGTGGCCCATATGCTAAAGATCAAAGAAAATGCAAAACACCGCAAGGAGGAAAAAGTGTCGCGATATCGCGACATGTTGCATTTTCGCGGTCCAAAGCAAAGAGAAAGAGCGAGGAGGAAAAAGTGTCGCGATATCGCGACATGTTGCATTGTCGCAGCCAAAAGAGAAAAAGTGTCGCGATATCGCGACATGTTGCTTTGTCGCGGCCAAAAGAGAAAAAGTGTCGCGATATCGCGACATGTTGCTTTGTCACGGCCAAAAGAGAAAAAGTGTCGCGATATCGCGACATGTTGTATTTTCACGGCTAAGAGCAACAAAAGGGAGCAAAGAGGCAAAAGTGTCACGATTTCGCGACATGTCGCATTTTCGCGATGCACGAAGAAGAATCAAGCTGAAGACATAGAAATGTCGCGATTTCGCGACATGTCTCATTTTCACGGCGGGAGGCAGCTAAAGAGCAAAGTAAGAGACGAATGTCACGATTTCGCGACATGTCTCATTTTCACGGTGAAGCGGCAGAAGAGCAAAGCAAGGAAAGAATGTCACGATTTCGCGACATGTCTCATTTTCGTGGTGGGAGGCAGCAAAAGAGCAAAGTAAGAGACGAATGTCGCGATTTCGTGACATGTCTCATTTTCATGGCTGGAAGCGGCAGAAGAGCAAAGCAAGGAAAGAATGTCACGATTTCGTGACATGTCTCATTTTCGCGACTGGAAGCGGCAGAAAAGCAAAGCGAGGAAAGAATGTCACGATTTCGCGACATGTCTCATTTTCACGACGGGAGGCAGCAAAAGAGCAAAGTAAGAGACGAATGTCATGATTTCGTGACATGTCTCATTTTCATGGCTGGAAGCGGCAGAAGAGCAAAACAAGAGACGAATGTCGTGATTTCGTGACATGTCTCATTTTCATGGCTGGAGGCGGCAAAAGAGCAAAGCAAGGAAAGAATGTCACGATTTCGTGACACGCCACTGTAAAGGAATAGAGTATATTTTTGGCAATTGGGGACATGCATTGACATCAGGTGCCGATTTCTGAAGAATGGTCTATTGATTATAACTCGGCAGGTCCATTGGATGATTGCCAATCTATCCAATCTGCGAGAAATCCGTTGTGTATTATTAGAAACTGTAGATGATTGCTTGTAAAATAAGTAAGATGTACTTAGAAAAAGATACTCTTTTAGGGTATATATAGGGGTGAGCGACTCCAAAAAAAGGTCGGCTCTTGGACGTTTACAAGACTGAATGTACGTACTTCGAATACAAGCAATAAAATCGCATCTCCCATTGGCTTCTGGTTCATATCGTGCAAGTGTATGTATTAATGTTCTTTATTTCTGCTTACAATATTGAATTGTAAATTGAGTCTGTTCTTATATCTGAACTTTCGCAATACATAAATCATATTGCTGGAATAAGAATCTAATATATACGCATGTTAAACGAAATATCAGAAATCATATCTGGAATTATATAATTTCTGCATGGAAATGTGTTTTAAATGCTTTGGATAGAAGTAAGTAAATTTGTCTTTGTTGTTGTCTAATCTGCACCATATAAAAGTTCTAGCTTAGGCTATATTTCCCTTATCTCTTGTTCCCCTTTTCTCTAAAAAACTCAAAGGAACCAGCCTTCTCTGGAGACTAGACAGATGATCTCAAGCAAGATCTGTCTATTCAATGTTGGCAAAGTCTAAGGCGCAACACTATTAACCGAAGGCATATTTTGTTCCAACATGACCTCTTAGGAGTTGCAAGGAAGATTACCCGCTAAAATTAGGTCAATTTTCCGTTTCTACACAAACTAGACTGCCATCATTTATTCCTATTAAATGGTCTTGAGAAAGTTGAATTTGGCAAAGAGGAGATTTATATAGACCTATAAAAAAGGAGCATCACCTCAAATTATTCTCTGTTTTATAATTATTCATTTAATTTTATTGCATTGCCTATAAACTTAGATGGATAGATAAAGTAATAAATATATCATAAAAAGTTTGGTTACAGCTACACTCTTTGTGAAAGGAGTGTAAATCCTAGGTGTAATTAAGCGATGGAACAAAGCAATAAATTTGGCTACAATATTCATAAAAAGGGTGTAAACCCTAGGTGTACTTAAGAAATGGAACGAAGTGATAAATTTGACTACAATATTCATAGAAGGGATGCAAACCCTAGGTGCAGTTAAGAATTGAAGGAATATGGTTGTTTGGAGATCGTCTCTTCAGTCTATAAGAAAGCCTCTTCAATCAGAAGAAATATATCTCAAGGATATTTGGGTTTGTAGGTGGATGAACCTCTACCCTCTATCAAGATTTTAGAGGATGAATTTGGGTTGGATATGATTGATCATGAAGCCCAAACAATTATCTGCAAACTCAAGGGCAAAATATCAGGTTTGGAGGAGCTCAAAGGATACATTAAATATTGGTGGACCAATACAGAATTCCAAGTAACTCTCCTACCTAAAAAATTCTTTTTTGTTTCCTTTTCTAATTTAGCAGATAGAGATAGGGTAATGGATTATAGATATAATTGGTTTTTCGGACAAAGGGGTGTTTATATAAGACCTTGGACTCCTAGTTTCAACCCCTTTACAAAAGAAGTTAATGGCTTCCTAGTCTAGGTGAATCTTTATGCTCTCCCTATGGAGTTTTGGGGAGAGAAGATATTCACCAAAATCAGTAATGTCATTGGTGCATTCTAGTATATGGATGCCCAAACAGAAACAAAAAATTGTCCAATAAAATAAATATGAGTGAATCAATATTGGTTGTTTGGATGGATGTTTCAGTTTCTAGGCCTTAATCCATTACTATCTCCTCAAGCAAAGGGGAATGGATCCAAAATATTGAATATAAAAACTTCTCCCTAAGATGTTATGGTTATCAGTAATATGACCACCTGAAGAAGGAATACCCGATCATTTGATCATGCTCTGATTCCTCCTTGGTGGAGGAGAAGGCCTCTGATCCCTACATGCGAATGATTTGAAACCTTCAAATATCCCAATTCAAAAGAAAGAAGCTCATCCTCCAGATGCAACCAATTATCCAATAGGAATCATGCAAGCAACATAAGATAACCCCAAAAAGAGAATTTGAATTAGATCATTGATAAAAGCCAAATGGTTACTAAAGACCATCCAGACGGTTCCATAGAAAATATTAGCACCTCAGATGGTATTCTTAAATCTAATTATGAAATAATTAATGACGGTCAATTTTCTAAAAATGAAGATCCTACAAAATGTGCTACAACTAGATATTACCTCAGGAGATTGAAGTGTAAAAATGCATTCTCAGATCTTGCCACTTTAAATGAGGAATGACCTTTGTTATAGAAAAATAATCAAACTAATTTCCCCTTTGATGGATGATTGTTATGTTTATTTTCCTTCTATATGTTGGAGTTATGTGTCATGTAAGGGTAGTTCTTTTTGTTAATTCCTTAAAAAAATTGATTATGAAAACTTAGCAGTTTGAGAAAAATGGAGAATATCTTTGATAGAAAGGCAAAGATGGATATGCTTTAATTAAATTGTTAAAAATGTAACGAAAGCAATGTAATGTTTTATTTTTTAATGAGAGTGGCTCCCAATAAAAGTCACATATAGCTCACATGTTGCGGATATGTTGTATATAAAAGATTCCTCATCAAAAAAAAAAAGTCACATATAGCTTATTAAAATTTATATATATATCTTATAAAAGAAATAATAAAACAATTATATCCAACAAAATTTAATGTTAATATTGTTATTTTTAATGGATTAGATGGGATTAAAACGACCCCACCCATATTACATCATCACCACATAGTGGTATTACAACAAAACTTGGATATTCTCCATCTATCATTTGGGAAGATTAGAACCTTGGTCTCCCGCTTGAAATGTTGAGAAATCTAACTGATTGAGCACACTTGATAATGAATTTTAATATTATTAAATGAGTCATGCACAATTTAATTTTATTATTTATATTGCATGAACAAAATTAAAAATAAAATAAATTTTAATAGATTATAAAATATTAACAATATTTTTATTCAATTTTACTTTTGAATTTTTTTTAGAAATAATGTTTACTAGTTCATTAAAAGAAAATTAATACAACAATCAAGAGAGTACGATTGGAGACATTCCGAATTTTTAATGTCAGATGTCTTTCTCAGCTCACTCATGATAACTGGATTGAAGACTTGTAACTGCTCTGAGATACATTTCAAATTTTGTAAGTAGCTTCGAGAACTGTAGTTGATGTTGCACTTAAAATCTAGTTGATGTTGCACTTAAAATCGATAAACACTTGTCCTTAATAATAAAATTTATAAAAGGTTTGGAGGTCCTTTCAAAACTTTTTTCATCCAATTAATAAAAAAAATTATAAAAATTAATTACGAAATTTGTATCAAATAACATAATCTCAAACAATTAAATAATATAATTTTCCTTTTTTTTAATAGGAGAATGGACAACATCTCCATCATATTACCCCCCACCTCTAGGCGTAGTTCGAATCCATAAAACTACCATTGTAATTTCGCTCCACCTCCATAAACTTTTACTCCAAATGAAGGAGACCCAAATTAACTCCAGATTAAAACCGCCGCTGACATCAACGTGACAAACACAATAAAAACCGAAATAATATAAACTTTTAATGTTTTTATTTATTTAGTTATTGTGAGAAACCCCCGATATACAGGGCAGAGCAGTCTCCTCCCAACCATGACCCCTCCTAAAGTTGAGAGCTATACTTATCAATAGTGAATTTAACATAAAGCCACCACACACCCACCTCCTCACACACTCTCCCACGTCGCGGTTTGAACTTTGAACCTAAACTCGAATTGTTACACTACACTCGAAGTACAATATAAACTTTTAATGTTATTCAAATATTATCCAGGTAAATATATCCATGATTTTAAGGTTGTACCGTAGAAATGTACCATAATGAGTGCTTAGGTATACCTACTTCGTTCTAATGATACTATGGAAAAACATTGGATACACCCATGGAAAATAAGTAACATAGGTACTTTTAACTTATAACTCACATTATATCCTCACGCCTTTATAACTTACATACTTTACGTTATCGTGTTCACATGCCTTAAATTTGGAGTTCCACACTGAAACCCTTATATACCCACACACTTTTCCACCAATACCATTTAATCAAAATATTATTATATTAATATTAAAATATAATTTATTAAAATAATATTAATATAAAAAAATTAAATTAAATTTATATAATTCATTATATTATATTATTATATTAATATTAAAATATAGTTTGTTAAGATAATATTATTGTAAAAAAAATTATATTAAACTTATATAACCCAAAAACTATATTAAACTTATATGACCAATTAAGTTTAAGACTAGTATTCTTGTTATATTTAGAAATGAAAATAATAATCTTCAAACTACCTATTAACAATACCACATAATTAACATAAGCCATCATTATATAATTACAATCCGAACTATGACGAATTGAAAAATATCAACCAACCACTTGCAAGGAAGACAAAGTACTCAAAGATCAGATCATCCAAATTGGATCCCCTTATGCCCACTTTAAAAACTTTAAAATAATACAAGAGCAAGTGTCATATCTAGTCTTAAGCCAAAACAAAACCTTTCTGACTGTATGTAAAGTTTGATGCATCATAACCAAGTCTCCTTAATCAGATTACATGCTCTTTTCATGTTTACATCCTTCACCTATATGATTGGTGAATGTTCCTCTCTACTTTAAAGTAAGTTTGTCTTACTGGTTAAGCAACTATGTGATCTTATCCATTTGTGTGAAAATTAAATAATTAAATTAATAAATTTTATAGATAAATATTGATATAATTTTATATTATTTATTTATTTTTATTTTAAAAAAATTAATATAAAAATATTATAAGTAAAAATAAAAATAAAATTTTTAATTTTTTAAAAATCGTTCAAAATAATTCAATTTAACCTAACCAACAAATATGTGACCAATACCTATTAACCCATATTTTTTAAACAACCTTATATTAGATTTAAAAACCATAACTTAAAACTTTATTGTGACAGTCAAACACCTAAATCTCCAACCACTCAGAATACACTCATTACTAGCAAGAAATTCCTTTGACATAGTCATTATCCTTGACCACTTTGCATGAAGGAAAGAGTCCATCTTTTTTCTTTGATATTATGATTCTATTGAGAGGGATTACCCAACTCTAGTTTGCAAAGATTCCCTTCTATCCTAATGTTGCTTTCAATATTAATATATATAAAAATAAAAGGTGGCTTCTAGCTCACAAAGGTCAATGAAGTGTACTTGGGATGCCAAGCCATCACTATCCAAAGGGCTTTCGATAACAAGCTCTATTCATACCTTTTATAAATAAATAAATAAAAAATTATCAAACCACCCAATTTAAAATCAAGCATATTCTAAAATTACATCATGCCATAGAGATTCTCAAGGGCATCATGTCGATGGTGACTAATGGGAGATTCTCAAATGTGAAGTCAAGCATCACCTTTGCCTAAGGTACTACGTCCATTTTTTTAAAACCCAAGGTAAGGAGGAAAGTATTAAATTTTTCATTAAAGTAAGGAATCACCCTCCACCCCACCGTCCACCTTTATTTATCATATATAAAATGCATGCTTAAAGTTTGACTAAAGTGTAGAGTTCAATTTATTAAAAAAATAAAGTGAAACAAATTTTAAATTGTTTAAATAAGTTTTATAATTTAAATATTTATATACATAATTATTATTTAAATATGTGTTTTATATATATATTAATTTAATTGTGTTATATTTGTAAATAATTGTTTTTAATTTATAAAATTAAATTAAGGGTATTATATGTAAAATCAATTTTAATTATGTAAAAATAAAACTTTATATTTTTAAATTGCATTACATCAATCAATTATATTTTTTTAACTTTCAACAAATAGACTCAGGTTTCAATCTTTTTTAAGTGATACATCCAAAATTGTAAGTTGTTGTAATAAGGTAATGATGTAATAAGGATGGGACTTGTTTCTATCCCATGTAACTAATTTGAAAAAAATGTAAACTACATTTTAACTTAAATTTTATATTTTGATGTGAACTTTCAACCAAAAACAAATGGAGATAAATTAAACATAATTTTAAATTCTTTCTTATTTATGATAAATAAAGAAGTATGTTGGAAAACTACATTTTATATTTTTCATGTGAGTTGTAAAACCAAAAGCAAACGGAAAAATTAAACATAATTCTATTTTTTCCCATATCTAATAATTAAGGAAGCTTACTAACTCACCCATGGAGTTATATAAATTAAACATAATTCTATTTTTTCCCATATCACTTGTATCTATTTGTATCCTTTTGCAATATATCATTTTTTAGATTTAATAGACTTTAGATTCAAAATGTGTTGAGCTTGTATATCTTCTAGTAAAAATTCATAACATCTTAGAGTATTGGATGATCTCATATGTTTATGATGAGATGAGATAAACATCCTATATTTTTTAAAGTATTATCAATTATTTCATCTAATTATTAATGTGTTATACATCTCCAACAACATCCTTCCATTTATACTATATAATGTTATCCATCATTGAGAATGATAACATGTAAATCTTTAGCATGTGCAATTTCTTTTATCCTTTTTCATGTATCACCATGGGAGAGTTAGAAGACTCTAGGTGTAGTTGTCCCCCTCTCGAAAATACAAATATCTATAAAAATTCATAGTCCTTTCATGACGATCTTTGTAAACACTTCTTTCAAATCCTTAGTTAAGTGCTTTTCCATCCTTAATGTTGATATCCATCTGTGTATCAATCAAGTGAAGGAAAGGAAGGTGGTGCATGAAAAGACAATGAGATCTTTTAATGTTCATTCCCTACCTATCATACATACCATCTTTAATTAAACTCTTTGAAATGATACAAGTGATTGATTTACCTCCTACTGCCACTTCTACATGTCACTCTAACATTAATATGTCTTAGTCCTCCAAGGACCTCCAATTTATCACTCATTATTACTAATTAAGGTATGATGCATGCTTTAAAATACCTATTACCTTGACCTCCTTTGGACTTGTTCCAAAAACAAATTACTTGTAAGCTTTCACAAGCAATATTAAATTCTACGTATTATTTCAAACTCTCATAAAAAAGTTGATAGGTTATGAATTAATCATAGATGTTTGTTAAATTGATATAAATAATATAGGTGGTTAATTAGTTAATAATATTTTTAGTATTATAAAAATTTAATACTATACCTAATGAAATATGGAATGCTCAAACCATTAGTTGATATGGTATGAATGAGATGATTTATTTTCTTAAATAATATAGTTGAAATTGATTTTAACAAAACATATAATAGTATAAATATATCATGAAATTTTATTCATTAATCTTATGGGAAAAAGTTGTATAGTATGTTTGTAGGATAAACCACAATTGGAAACAAGAAAACACAATCTAAAATTAGGAGATTTCCATACAACCATCATAAAATAATGTCATTGTTTGTAGCATATGAATGGAGGTTGTCTTATCTACTTGTAATAAAATTGCACTTATAATCAAAGTCATAAGTTATTATCATTATTTTTATGTGGTCACTTCTTCCAAAGTATAAACAAATATTATATTATATTTTTAGTCCATTTTTTTATGATCTGGTGGCATGATATGTCTAGTAGAAGACTAAGCAAGGTAAAGAATTTAATTAACCTGAAAAACCTTTATGAAAATTAAATGTACATTGGAATGATAGATGTGTCTAACCAAAGTGAATATCATTGTTCACCATACCACAAGTTGGAAAAAGAAATTTTGTTATAAAAGAGACACCTTGTGGAAACAAAAAATTTAACAAAATGACTTATCTTAAGTCAAGAAATAACCAACAAAACTAAGATTTAAAAATCTTTGGTCCAAAATTTAACCTTAATCCAAGATATTTCCTCCAAGTTTTGGATAAGTTTATAGAGGTAAGTAAAAGACATGATGGCATGACATGGCCATCTTACTTCAATGGAAGGCTTATCAAAGGAAAAGAAAATTGATAGAGGAGCTAGAAGCAAGAAAAGAGAAATAAAAAAAATATGGAAGCAACAATATGAGAACATAGACATTGAAATAAGAGGAACAAACAAAAAAAGATAAAAAGTGTAAAGTGATTTTTAATGTTCACAAGATCATAGGACATATGATACAACCTAGAGAATATTATTTACACAATATATGTTTATCCAACCAAACTCCAATTATCAAAGTATGGTGTACAACTCTACCCCCATTGAATTTGAAACTTGAACCTCACATTCGAAGTTCCAAAGTATTACCATTAGGCACATTCAAGTTATAATGTAGAGAAAATAAAATTGAGGTTGCATTAAGAAGAGGCATAGAGACTACATTTTACACGGGTAGTGCAATTGAAAGTACCATAGCAAAAATTATTTGTACATGTAATTGTCAAACTTCTCCTGTAATCGTCAACAAGAAAGTCTTTGTAGGAAAATATTTCAAACTTACATTTACAGGCACAATATTAATGTAAGCAACTCACATAAAATCCAAGTATTTTGAATAAAGAAAGAAATATTTTTATGTACCTCAATATGCCTCCTCTTGGTCCCAATCCCTCTATTGCAAATGCTCCTTATATTGATGAATGGAGATGGACAAGTTGCTTGGACCTATGTCACATATACAATGTTCTAGATACATGAGTACTTGTATGATTGGGCTTTCATGGTTGAAGTAGAAGTTAATTTGTGCTTACAATTTGATTTATCTAGTCTTGGAGGTGAAATTATATATGCGCGCATGTAGGTTTTAAATATAGAATCAATTTCAGGGGTAGTGTGGGTTGTCAAGAAGATTGCATTAGGTGAAGTGATAGCTTCTCCATGACGACATCATAGAAGAGAAGATATAAAATCTCTTGGAATTTTAATTTTATATTGTAGAGTGAATGGTATTCACTAATTGTATATATTGGAGTAAGGTAGGATTCTCCAAAATAGAATTGGATTATAAGATCAATATATTTGGCCCAATCATTCTAGCCTGGTTTGTGTGAATATTAGGAGCTAATTGCTAGTCTTTTATGTTGACATTGACAATCCATATGTTGTGTGTTTGTGTTGTTTTTAATAAGTTGTAGTGTATTTTGGTAGTTAGAAATTTCCTAAATAACTTATCATTTTGGTATACTTATGGGGCTTGGAGGGAGGCAAGGTGGTAAAGACTTGCTCTAAATTACGATTTTCCAAGAAGATTACAAATATTTGATAAGGAATTTGGAAATTTATAGTTGATTCATGTAAGGTTGAAAGTGTGCAATTGAAAAAGTAATATTTTGTTCTAACATATCAAATGTGACATACATGATATCTTAATTGTACTATTGTGACAATTCAAGTGTAAATTTAATGACATTGAAAGCGGTTATGTGAACTTAACATGAATATTGCATATTTATATGAGAATTTCAAGAAAGGGTATCTGAATTCTATTTCTTTGATTAAATTATTTTAATGAGATTCTTAAAAATCATTTTAAAGTTTTTATTGAAAATAAGAGTGGGCAGGGCTTATTTTTTTTATAAGTAACAGTATATTTACAGCGGGTTTTTTAGAACAAGATACCAAAACCTTAGTTACATCAGAAGCTGAGGCTAAAAAAATGAATAAAAATCAGGGCTGCGCCCAAAGGCAGTGATCCAGGGCCCTAGTGCCTACAAAAACCGACTAGGACACACAACAACAAAACTTGCCTAGAATCCACCAAAAACCATAAAACACCACCATCAGCAATGCAGAAGCTGGATGCCAGCGTATCGGTGGACCCTACGGTCAGTCCTGGCCAGAATGGGGCCCCTAGCCGACCAACATTACTCCCTATCGGGGCCATCTCCCAGCCTGAGCTGGAGCTCGGCCAGGGCATTGGCAGCGTAGGAGGCCGCTTGGGCAGCTGTAGTCAAGGATCCAATTGCCATGTCGAGAAGGGCTCTGATAGCCAGATTTTGCATCCTGTTGCCGAAATCAAAACTAACATCGATGGGCTTTGGGGCCTCCTGCTTGGTCCTTTTGGCGCTACCAGCAGCCCTGCTGCTGCCAGGGAAGGGGCCTTTGCAAGCGCCCCCAAGATTCGGGGCCCCGCCTGGGCCTTGGGCCGGAGTCCTACACTTTCGAGAGGGTCTGCGATGCTTTGGGGCAGGGGAGCCTTCGGGAGATGGGGTCTCCTTAGAAATGGAAGCAGTAAGGGAGGCAGTGGGAGAGTTAGCCATGTCAGGGGGGGACAGAAGATAGGGGAGGTATGCGGTGGAGCTGCGGCTGGTTGGCAAGGGCATGCCTATACAGTACAACCATGAGGCCTTGGTGGGAGGGCCGAGAATGACTTTTGTGGGCACGGTCAATGGAAAGACCTAGGGAATACAATAGGAATCGAGAGGTGCTGACCACCGTGGCCCCCCAAAGGTGGTTGAAGTAGCTCAGGTGGAAGCTAAAAAGCCTCTAGTTCGGGTCGTTGCAGGTAATGTACTGCATTACCGGGACGATGGCCTCATCGAAGGGGGTTGGGAGGTTGGAGCGAAACAGGTTCACCTTGTCCCACTGCTGCTCTGGGAAATGAGACAACTCCTCCTCCAAATTATGTTTATCCCACCTAACTACTCGCCCCTTTTCCTCGTGGTGAAGGCCTATAACATCTGTCAAGAATTCTTTGTTCACTTTGAAATGCAGGCTCTTTACCGTGAACTCACCTTAAAAATTGGGTAGTTTAGAAGCCCCAAGAACCTAGCTCTATGGCCAACAGTAGTTGTCCCATCTAGGTATACCACATGGCATCAGTCACAAGGGGGTTGAATTATTAATATATCCACAGGTTGGGCATAGAGAAAATGCAGCCTTGTTGGCCTCTACCAGCACACAGGACATTTTCCAACTATGCCTACATATCCAGCAGGGTGGAGGTAGTGGGAATGGAACCTGGGTCGGCCACAACCAGCACCTAGGGCATTTGCCAACTGCTCTACGCACGCGGATGTGGGCAGGGCTTATTTTAATATGCTTAAAGATCAAATATTTTTTTTGAAATTGATATATGCTTACTTGATGTAATTGATTTGATAAATTTTAATTATTTAGTTATTATTTATGAAATAAAATATACGAAATATGGATCATTTATATATGATAATAATTCAATGAATAATTTTATTAATCTATTGAGTTTAATAATTTAAGAAATTAGATGAATTATATTATCTAGAAAATACATTGATATTAAAAAAACATTGAGTGAAGGAAGCAAATGTGACCCAGGAGTGAGTGCAAAGTGTGAAAAGGAAACAAGAAGCATGAGCAAAAAGTAAAAAACAAAGTGTGATCAAGGAGAAAATGCATTTTTTTCTTGTACCAGATCTTAGGAGGAACTAAAAACTAAAGGATTGGTGTGAAGAAAATCCTGGTAACATGATAAGAAAGTCATTACTAAAAGTAAGGATGTCCTAGTTGGAAGTAAGAATGCCTTAGTTGGAAATATGGATGCCCTAGTTAGCAATAAGAGAAAGAGTTAATCTATGGCCAACACTATCTAGGTAGCAGATACTACACTAAAAATTATTGTCAAGGATGAGATGATTGAGCATGATTTAATGGTTCTTAAAACTAGAGGGTTAATATGTATGTTCCATGGATATTGACCAAGTTTTTTTTAGATTAAAAATTGGATCACGTGGAAGTGGGGATTGAATTCAAATTACTTCATTACTTTTCTTTCGAAATAATTGTTTCTCATTATGTTCTTTACTTTAGAAATAAGAGATAAAATAATGGATGGAGACCCTTGGTTTAGGGGTAAATATCCATTATATTTAATAAAATGGAATGAGATTTTTTGTGGATATAGAGACTATTAAAAGGCTTTTGATATGGATTAGGATTTTTGGACTTCCTTATCAACTCATCAATAAGGATGTTTTGAAGAATATTGTTAGTGATTTCATCTAGGAGGGACCAACTACTAAGGAAAGAAGGCATGATGTATACACTCGAATATGTGTGCCATAAATATTTCAAACCTTTACCATAGTTCATTAGGATTAAATCTAAATCAAGAGAATGAAATCAACAATTGGATTATGAAAATATTGCATTCCAATATCACAAATGTCATGAAATCAAACACATGGCAAGATATTGCAAAGTACAAATGATGGAGAAAATATGGAAATTTTTTAGCATGAGGAAAAATTCAATATGAAACAAGAAGATCATATCTTAGGAGAATATTAGGTCAAATCAAGGATTTTCTACTCGTATGAAATTATAAGAAAACCCCTCTACATCATCAAATGGATAAGACCATTATAGTTCACTCAAATCAACCATTGGAAGAAAAAAATGGCATAAGGGATGAGGACATAAAATGTATAAGTTCAAATATCGAAGAATTTAAAGGTGTGAAAGAAGATGAGGAGGGAAATTTAAAGTAAAGGAAGATGGGAAGCTAAATTTTAAAGTGAATGAGGTGAAAGAGTTCAAGCTTAATCCAGGTATATAATCTTCATTTTTCTCAAGTAGCATAAAAGTTTCTCCTTGCATTAAAAATAGTAGTATAGAGTGTTTTGTGGCACTTTAGGATTTCAAGACCAACAAAAAAAAACATGCATATGGAGGATGTCCAAGGAAAATTAGGGTTTCCAAGGTAAAATAAAAAAGTAATAACTATGAAGGATCATCTATGTACTTTAGGATTTGTAGAGCAACATAAAGAAGTAAGTGTTAATGAGGATATTCCTTGCATTTTAGATATTTTAGGGCAATATAAATATTTAGAAGATAAGTATCATTATGAACAATATGAAAAAATAGAAGAGGTTGATGAAGCTAAGAGTGTTGGTGAAAATTAAAAAAGAAGAGGAAGGCCAAACAAAAATATCATAGGTGTGTAGACACCTAAAACGTGCCATGTCAAAGGCAACTACTCATATGGACATGCTACAAAACCATATGAAGGATCTTGGATAGACTCCAAGATAGAGCAGTGGTTCTAACCACTCAATTTAGGCATTCTAGCCTAAGCAGTCTGAACCGCAGCCCAAACTTGCGGTCTCCAGTATGAACCACGGTTGACACCTACGGTCTCAATTTTGGACTACAGATGTGACCTGCAGTTTGAACTAGAGTTCAGTTAGGCCTTCCATCCGAGCCAAATCAGTTGGAACGGCCAAGAGATCTAGAAGGAGGCAGTTGGAAGATGGAAGATTCCAAAGGCTTCCATCCCAACTGACCTAACCAACCTTCTTGATCTTGGCTTCTCCATGAAGCCACTCCTAGCCCTAGGGGCATGCTATAAGTACCCCCATTTTTCAATGGGGAAGAGAGGACTGAGAAGAGATAATTTGCATAGCGAAGCGTTGTCGAATTATCGAGCAAACTAGTTGATCAAGAGATCAGCGAAGCCCTATAAAATTACATAATGACCTTGTGCATTTGGGAGCCCCTTTCCTGTCCATTCAATTATCAATTAGCCATGGATGCCCTAGGTGCCTAGGAGGATCAAGAAATGCAAATTCGAGCGAACGAAGGCCATTCATAGCAATTTGACCACCAAATCTATCAGAAGACGACATAGGCGACCCTTAAACATCAATTCAGATAAGGAGGTCAAGCCTACTGCCCCTAATTTTGAGGGAAAACACATCAAAGGTCAAACCACGGCTGTCAGCCATGGTTTACAGTATAGACCGCCCCTCACAGCTACGTTTTACAATAGGTTAGAGATCACATTACTCAATCTACTTTTTACTGCATAGGTTAGTCAGATTAGTTATTTCATAGGTTAAATTGCACTTTTAGAGAAACTTTGACCGTAGGAATTAGGTATTTTACCTATTGTAGTGGTTAGAAGTACATTGAATATTTTTGATGCTTTATTGCTTTCAATTCAATATTTTTTCAATGCATCATGTTTTTATTCATGTTTTATATATTGTAGTGTAATTCTTGATACAATTAGAATAGCGTAGAACCTTTCTTTATGCTTTATTGTTTCATTAGTTTGATGGCATTTACATGTATAATTCTTTAAAGGGCCTCATCACGAGAGGCTATCAATCTATATAATCGTGCATTGTTGTTTCTTATTCATAGGGAGACAGGTGCAGAAAGGAGCCTATATCATAATCCTTCCACATCGCGGAGAAGGGGGTTAGCTCTACCCTTAGGCAGTTCGTGTCATCCTGAGGGCATTTTGATCACACCTACCCTTAAGAGGGCAAAAATTACACACTCCTATTGTAATATTGTATCAAGATGATTATCCCTTAGAGGGATGTACTTGTAATTTGATTTTGACTTTGAATATAATGGAATAAAGCGTGTTTTATTGATTCATCTATTGTCAATTTCTTGTTCTTGTATCCATGTTATACTTTTGTCAATTATTACCATAGGACATCAATAGGTGTGAGCATTTTTGGTGGTCACAGATGGCGATCACGGTGGTACCCCACAATTTTAGCCTTAAATTCCAACTATTCTTGGTTTTTTCTGTCCACAGGTGCTAATCGCAACTTTCAACTGCAGTTATTTTTTGGCCCATGGCTATAACCTGTGGTCTCCACTGCAGCCCGTAGGTCAGACCTGCGATTCACAGAGGAAGAAGCAAACATCAAATAAATTAGTGGGCAACAGAGCAAGAGTTAAGGTAAGTCCTAATTTTACCTTATGTATTCAAATTTCTGCTCTGTGTCTTTCCAAAGATCATCGAATCGCTGCAAATTAGGAACAAAAGATAAGGGGTCAATGAATAAGTCCTAATTTGCATTTGATTTTCGTTCAGTGGGAAGGTGTTGTTGGGAATAATGGACCTTTGAGTGCAGTCTGTCCCTAAATACAACAACCTTGATAAGTATTGTGTGTCGTTTGCATGCTTGAGGTCCAATCAGCGGCCATGTCATTATAATTGCATCGTCAAAATATCATGTAGGACATTAGCATGCATTATTTTTGAATGCAAAACATTCCTTTTTCCTTTCGTGTACATCATGTAGGAATGGTCATTGTGCTCTGTGATGCATTTGTCATTTTCACAAAATAAAAAGAACCACACACACCACATATCATTTAAACATTAGTGGCATTGGGCTCTCACATCCAACCCGCTTGATCGAGACCAACAGTGGATGTTTTTACCACTTGGTTGGTTCATTTGAAATTGTACTATCGGGACCTGCTCGTTTCCAAGGTCGACCCAAGAACTGTCCTATCTGTGCAAAATAGTATGCACTCTTCCTCGAAAGGGTGTATCGCTATGTACGATATGTTGGGTGAGGGTTGGTAGTACCTATGCTACTTCGTTGAGTATGGATGTCATTACCATATTCGGCTTGTGCGAGTATATAGGTGAAAACCAATTTAACTGAGTTAAAAATCCAACAATATTTCAAAACATGCAAAGAGTTTCTAAAACTGGTACAACACATCTGAAAACAACATCAAATAGTTTAGGGCTCACAATCAAATATTTAAAAGAGATAAGCATCATTTGTTTACATTGTCTGCATAATAAAATACATCTAGATGTCAGGAACACAAATGGTGAACACACAGGGTGATTGTCAAAGGTCTAGGACCAATTCCCATGATCAACCCCAAACTGGTTCACAACATGTGTCGAGTCCTCATACACATGAGCGAACCGAATGACGTTCGGCTAGCATTAGAGGCGACAACTCGACACGGGGAGATCCCATTGAGTGGACCCTCGATAGAGGAGCTTAAGTAAACTCCTCCAGGCACAAGACTGAGTGTAGATCTTCTCAACATGAGGATGCTCTGCCCCAAAGCCATTACCAAGACCACATTGCATGCGCATCCACAAGATCAATCGAGGAATATGTGGTGCAGGGGACCAAGTTGGTTCCCATACGTACTAGGTCCACAGGAGGTTCTAACCCTCCACCGTCAGAGTATAGATGAGTCAGAGATCCACCCATTCAGGGGCAGGAGGATAGACTCATTTTTTAGCATAGGTCCACCCATACTCTCGCGCGTGGCTCACCACACAAGATCACCATTGATATATCAAAGGTGGGAGCTAATGGAACACCACCGCATGAGCGATGGAGGTCTAGACAACTAGATGGTCTAGGTAGTGTTCTTGAGTAGCTAGGCTGCAAGCCTACAACTCCGCCCACTCGTGCTCCGAGTGAGCATAGCGATAGTTGTATCAAGATCACTAGAGAGCATGGAGAGGCTTCTAAGCACCCTCATGTCATGCATCCACCGTACACACATCTGTATGATGGGTACAAAACCCATAAGGTAGCTCACATAGAGCACGCACACCAGAGGCCTCCTATAGTCACCCAGATTGACAGATCACATAGACTGGTGTCTTAGAAAATATGTCAGCTACTCCAAGATAAATTGGATGATGCTTGCCTATCGAGGCAACATATTGAAGATGAAAATATTCAAGCGCAAAGGCTCTTACGACAGAGATTATATGAGCAGTGCATGCATGAAGAGTGTATTCTAGCTCATAAGGAGCACACAGAGTAGGAGGATCAGCTAGCTAGAGTTGGCCTATACCCTCCCGAGGACCATAGAGAGCGTGTGCATAGAAGGGCTGTGTCCCTAGCCAATATGCATGAGGAGAGAAGAGATGCTCGTACTCATGCCAGTGCCCAATAGAGGGAGCGACTGTCATCACTCAATGATCTTAGACAAAGGTGGCATGAGCACGTAGATGTAAAAAGATACAAGCAGGGCTACCCTGAGAGTTCTCGGGTTGAGAAGGAGGAACAACCATGTCCTCCACCTCCCCCGAAGAAGGCATTACCTCCTAGACTACCTCCATGGTAGCTTAGGGAGGAGGATTTTTATCTTCTAAGGTGTACAAGGTTTTGGCCGATAAGGTCAAAGCAATAGAGAGGCAAGGCGTGGCTATGCAAAAGCCGACACTAAGGAAGATACACAAAGAACCTCTAGACCCCTCAATGCCTACACCTCCATATCCCGAGCATTTTTATATTCCCCGGTTGGAAAAATTCAAGGGTGATGAGGATGCACAAGAGCATATTACGAGTTTTTTGGACACGTATTTCTAGATAGAGAGTTAGGATACCTTGTTGCGCACTTTCATTACAACACTTTTTGGCCCAGCTCGAGAGTGGTTCAACCAACTAAAGAAACATAGTAGTACTAGTTTTGAATAGTTGGACGATGCATTTATTGAAAGCTATTCATTTGGCATTAAGAAACAAGCTAACCTTTTTGATTTGGCTGCGCTAGCTCAGCGTGACGATGAGCCCATCGAGCAATACGAAAAGAGATGGCATAGAATAATGGTAAAGCTGCCATTCCCTATTCCTACGACCGAACTAACTCGAATGTTTACAAAGAGTTGTGCCAAGCACATCTCATTATTGTTGCAACTACAACAGTACCCTACACTCGAGGAAGTCGTGGAGCAAGCCAGGGTGATCGAGGACATCAAGTTGCAAGAAGGCAACTTGAAGCTCAAAATAAAGAAAGAGGGGTTTAAAAATAGTACTATGAAACAACAAGGCAAACAGGCCCACGTGAATCAAGTAGTGCTAAATCTTAGAGGAGAATACAAGGGACAACAACAACCTAATTATCAAGCTCAACCTCCTCCTGCACATTATGAGACACACAAAAACAACTATAAGGGCAAAAACAAAGAGGAGCGCCCACCTCACCAGTTCACACCCTTGAAAGAATCGATGACTTTGATTTTTTATCAACTGTGTGAGGCCAAGGGCATACGATTGCTTGAGGTCAAATTATTAGATCCGAATGTGCCAAAATCGAAGTGGCATCAAGACGATCTATTCTACATATTCCACAGAGTGAAAGGTCACGACATAGAGACATGTTGGTATTTCAAACACATCGTGCAGAACATGATAGAAAAAGAAGAGCTGGTAGTACTAGGCAACCCACATGTGCCCCACAATAGAAACATGGGGATTTTTAAGAATCCACTACCTAATCATGAGGTGCCTTGTAACAATGTTGGCCAGGTCAATCAAGTGTGAATCGAACCACCTACCCAGGGGTTCATAGGCATGGTCAATATTGTTACTAGACATGGGAGGTATGACCAACCGAATCGACCTTGTGCTCCCATTAGAATACAAGCCACATCGGATCAATGGCCAGCTTAGAACATTCCAGGCCCACCAAATACACTTGTGGTGACCATAAGGAGCAAGTTGGTTCAGAACTTGTAGACAACTCCTGCAAAGTTGTCGATATACAAGCTTATTTAGTAGTCCCCTAGACACAGGGAAACTCTTATGGACATTCTAAGGTCCATTGAGGTACAATCCCAAGATGCCCATGTATTTACAAATTTTGTGGGACATGTACAATAGTTTCAGGAACACACGATACAATTTTATGATCATGAAGTGAAGACGGTTCCTACAATTACGGCTGACCCGTCACTGCATATCATCATGTGTGTTAACTACATGCCTTTCAAAAGGGTCTTGATCGACACTGGGTCCTCGATCAACATAATCACAACCAAGGCACTGAGCCACCTCAAGCTACCCAAGTCACACATTGTACCTATCACCTTTACGTTGAGGGCATTTAATGATGCATTGTGCTCGACGGTTGGTACAATTGTTCTACCTATTCAGGTGGGACTCAAGACCATCTCTGTGATGTGTCATGTGATAGAGGGCGTCATGCAGCAAAAAATTCTTCTCGGGAGGCCTTGGATTCATAAAATGCGTTGCGTCCCCTCTATCTTGCATTAATGTGTGAAATACATTCACGAGGGACAAGTTCACATAGTGTCCTCCAACAAAGAACCATTCAAGTTCATGAACTTCGTAGATTTTCTTGGGGGTTTTGTACTCCCATCGATGCACTTGGATATCTAACCTATCTCATTGGTTAATATTCTAATAGGTAAACCAACAGCCCGTGCTCAACCATCGACATCTATGTCACACAGATCTGAGCACACAACTGCAACTTCTCTAAAGCCGACTGCATCGATGATGCATCAACAAGTCAAGAAGCTAAAGGTAAAATTGGGTGAGAAAGTGGAAAATCATGTGCCTAGATCAGTCACCAATGAGACTCCCACTCCCATGGATGTGGAAGAACCTCAATACAAAGTCGAGGAGGCACCTTAGCCTGCTTCGCCTACATATTAAGCAAGGTCATCTGCATCGCAGGTGACTTTTCATCTAGTTAGCATGAGGTTGGGTGAGTATCTTGTGCAAAATGTTACTTTCAAACCTATCCTAAAAATTATGTAAGAGATGGGCCGACCGCACGCCCATCAATTTTTGATTGGATCCATAGTGCCATTGGGCGAGCCACCCAACCAGACAAACTTCATCTATGCAGGGTTGGATCAAGTGCCCACCAGAATGTTTGTATATGAGGACGATGATGATTCATTTGCTATGAATGTGCACTATCTGTCCAACCCAAAATATGCCATGCGTATTTTTGAGTCGTATCATTGGCATGGGCGTGACCTTGGTATTTTTGAACAAGGACGAAGAACTCCTCTCGAACCTCATTATCAGCTGGCAACTGATAGGTTCGGGTTAGGGTTACAAGTACAAGGTCATGACGATTTGCTTGTTGCATCCTTAGATCACATGTAATTGAGTCTAGGGGATGATGTGGATTTTAATCCATATCACCCTGATCCTTCCAGCTATTGGAGGACTCACTAGACAATATTGTTTGTTACCATAGGGTCACTTGATTCATACCATGATGGACCCTTAGAGGACAATCCCAAATACAACATGGGTAACCAAACTCGTGGTGCTACCAATGACACTGGTATGTAGAGGTATGATCCCCATGCTATAGGCGATCTCAAATCAGGAGATCTTTGCAATGATAATGGAGATAAGTCCACCTCCAAGATGAGTGGACCTAGTTATGATGCAGATGATGAGTCCTCAAATGATGATCAATCTGAGGAGGAAATTAGGTCGACATTTTTTGGTCCGATGTTTATATGCCATCTATTTCCTATGGAACAAGTGGAAGAGGTGAACAAGCGCTCCATAGTCGATATTTATAAAAAATATGAAATAGAGGAGGCTTACTTAAAGCCTCACCCATCTGATCTCTCACTGTGCATAGACACAATAGAGTGGCCCATCCATGGTCGCAACCATAGTGATGTAGATGAAAGGATCGATTATAGGTTCGTGTATCCGTAATATCTATTGCCTAGGGAATCAGAGCATGTTATGGAGGAAGTCCTTCCCAAAACTAAGCGTTCTAAGGAAGGAGCAACACCAATTTATGCGATAGTATCGTATATATGATCATTCTATCGGATTTATCCGAATAGTGACGATAGTGATCGTAGGATCAGATACATGGGACCACATCTGCCTAATCCTTCCTTAGAAGAGGAGGGAAGTGATGAATTGTATTTGAACAGTGATGATGAGGACTCAGTGGAGATGGCCTATCTAGGACCTCACCACTTATGCAATAGGCCTCCACCTAGAGGTCCCCCACCTATTATAGCTGTAGGTTTGCATCGAGAGATCAATATCAATCGTAGCCTGAGGGAAATAAGAGATATCGAAGAGAAGTATCAGGAACTCTTTCCCAATACACCTACGTATGTAGAGCTCCTTGAGCTGAGAGATACCATTTTGCATCCAATGCACCGAGACGATCCAGTTATACGGGCATCCCATAGAGAGGATTCATTTGTGCCTGTACCATCCGAACCCAATCTTGGGTATGAAAGCTATGCTTTAGAGATAGAGTTCTATCCGTGTGGTTCTGGAGATCAATTCCATTCCATCAATATGGTCTCCATTGATTTGACCACTCCACTCCACAATCAAGCAGATCCATCCAAATCATTGCATCTGAACATGGATTCTATCGATTGGGATCGCGCTAATTCACCAGTCTAGCTTGAACATTTATTTCCAAATGAAGAAATGTTACAACCATTTCATTTCACACCATGCTACGCTCATGATGTTTGTCACACTGAGAATGCTTCCCAAGAGGAACATGTGAATCCAACTGATGACATCCATATGATTCCTACGCCACACCAGCTTGAGGAGGGATCACATATATCAGTAGAGAAAACATTTGATGTGGATATCATTAAAGATCCCACCAATCCAAATAAGGTTATATTTGGAGAGAGTCTCACTTTGAATGAGCATGATAGCATCATCCCTCTACTGAAAGAGAGACCTGATCTCTTTTCTTGGACTTACAAAGACATGTCGGGTCTAGATCCAAAATTGGTTACTCATAACCTTTTGCTAGATCTGTTGAAGAATCCAGTCAAGCAAAAACTTAGAAATATGCATCCAAAAGTAGCCTTAATGGTAAAATACAGGTTACAAAAGTTGTTGGATGTAGAGTTCGTCATCTCCATCGACTATACGGAGTGGGTTTCCAATATGGTGCCCGTAGGAAAACCAGATGGAAGAGTTCGTATTTGTACAAATTTTAGAGATCTCAATAAGGCAACACCCAAAGATTCATTTTTGTTGCCAAATATCGATGCTCTGGTAGATGCCACTACAGGTCACGAAATGCTCTCTTATGGACAGTTTTTTTGGATATAACCAGATTCGGATTAAACCCAAAGATCAGCATAAAACCGCATTCATAATGCCATGGGGGACATTTTGCTACAAATTTATGCCATTCGGTCTTAAAAATGTTGGTGCCACATATCAGTGGGCTATGACATATATTTTTCATGACTACATGCATAAAATATTAGAATATTATATCGATGACTTACTAGCTAAGTCATTGTTGTGAGCAGAGCATGTGGAGGTCTTAAGGAAGGTCTTCGATCACCTGATAGAGCACAATGTTAGGTTGAATCCTAAGAAGTGCGTATTTGGCGTAACTTCAGGTAAACTCTTGGGATTCATCATTTCTAAGAAAGGCATCGAAGTAGACCCAACAAAGGTCATGACTATTCTAGAGATGCGTCCTCCCACTAATATCAGAGAACTAAGAAGCATTCAGGGCAAAGTAGCATCCATAAAGTGATTCATCTCTCAATTATCGGATAAGTGTCGACCCATGAATCGACTGCTACACAAATGGGTCCCATTTTATTGGGACAAGGACTGCCAAATAGCCTTTGCTGAGATTAATTAATACCTAGCAATACCACCAGTACTAGATCCACCAAGGCCAGATGAGCCTTTTTATGCTATATATATCGGCAACCAACTTTGCATTAGGGACCATGTTAACCCAAAAGATCATGCAAGGCAAAGAGCAAGTCATATATTACATCAGTCGCACCTTGGTGAGTTATGAGTCAGGATATTCATATGTTGAAAAACTTTTTTTAGCAGTAGTGTTCGCTACCAGGAAATTGTGGTATTACATGCTAAGTCATACAACATATGTTATATCAAAACAGAATCCTTTGCAGTACATGATGAGCAAGACATATCATAACACACATACTGCAAAGTGGATCATGCTACTAACATAATTTAATTTGCAATTCATTAGCCAGAAGTCCATAAAGGGACAAGTCATAGCTAATCAACTGGTTGAGGCACCACTGTCCAATAGTAGGCCTTTAACCATTGAGCTTCCAGATGATGTGGTCTTCGTAATATCTAAAGCTCCCAAACCTGATAAACTAGAGAATAATGTTGATATGACATTGTTCTTTGATAATTCAAAGTGTGAGCAAGGGGGTGGTGCATGAATAATGTTTTTCATGCCACAAGGAGCTCCAATGCCCTTGTAATTCAAGTTAGACTTTTCGTGCACCAACAATAATGCTAAATACAAAGACCTACTTCTGGGCCTCCACATAGCCATCACCATGGGTATTAAAAGACTAAAATTTTTTGGTGATTCTCTGCTCATAGTTAACTAGGTTAATGGGATCTTTCAATGTTGATGTCCCATGCTGAAAGCCTACAAATATCTTGTTGCCACTTATCTAGATAAACTTGAATGGTATGACATCGAGGCAATCCCTCGTTCATCAAATATGTTTGTAGACACCATGGCATCTTTGGGGTCCTTGATCCCTCAAAATTCATCTGCCGAGTTTACTATCATCCATGTTAGAACGCTCTCACACCCAATAGTGGAGCGTGCAACCTTTAATAAAAAAGAGTCAGTCAACATGATTATTGTGGAACCAACAACTAATTAGTTCCGTAGAGCAGAGGACTTTCTTAAGCAGGCACCCTGGGAGTAATTGACTTCTCAGAGTCCTACGGGGAGTGGTACTATCATTCACCATAAGGTTGTTTCCCATTTTGCATTTGCAAAGCTAAATATGTAGGGAGAGTAGGTTGTCTTAGCAATCGAAGCTAAGGCTTTTCAAAGCTGGATGTTGCAAATCCAAGACTTCCTAAAACTTGGTATGATTCCAGAAGGATTATCGCGTGCCACAAGACACACATTTAAATAGAAAGAGACTAAGTATGTCTTAATAGGAGATATTTTGTACCGATGTAGTTATGAAGGAGTCCTCCTTCGATGTCTTGATCCCCAAGAGTTATCTTGGGCAATTTCAGAAGCTCATGATAGTATGCGTGGTGGCCATTTCAGTGGCATGACTATCATCAAACGCATCCTTCACATGGGTTATTATTGGCCCACTATGGAGAAGGATTGCAATGTGTATGTCAATAAATGTGTTAAATTTTAGCATCATGCTAATCTTACGCACTTGCCATCACAGGACTTACAACCCATTCAAGCGGCTTGGCCATTTGCTCAGTGGGGACTAGATCTAATTGGCAAGATTTCCCCTCCATTGTCAGGTTGACATACATTCATTATCATGGCTACTGAGTATTTTACAAAGTGGGTGGAAGCCATTCCCATTACAATGACCACTGGAGCTTGCATCACATAATTTATTCTCGAGCATATCATATGTCATTTTGGGATACCATCCAAAATAATTTTAGATAATGGAACTTCTTTTAAGAACAAAACTGTGCGGGCTTTAACATCTAAATATCATATTCAACATAGTTTTGCAACTCCATATTATCCATAAGCAAATGGGCAAGTTGAGGCCTCAAACAAGACTGTGGTAGCCATCTTGAAAAATACAGTGCAAGAACACCACAAGGATTGGCATATACAACTGCCCCTTGCACTATAGGCTTACGAGACTAGCATTTGAACGTCCATTGGGGCAACGCCGTTTTCACTAGTATATGGCACTAAGGCCATTATGTCCTTAGAGTTGTAAATTCCAACGCTGCACGTCACATTGAAAGAGTTCACTGATGACGACACCGCGCGACAAGCTCGCCTCAATCAATTGACGTTGCTTGATGAACATCACATGAATGCCCTTGAGCATATTCACATTTATCAGGAAGGATTAAAATGAGCTTACAATATCAAAGTCCACCAGAGAGACTTTGAAGTTGAGGATCTTGTGCTAAAAGAAAACCAATAGAACTCGAATTTACCGCCTAACATGCGAGACAAATTCACAGCTAATTGGATAGGGCCTTATATCATATCTAAAAATATTGGCCCAAGTACCTATCACCTAACGTCGCTAGAGGGTGTGTACGAGCTTGAACCTCTCAATATAATTCATATTAAGGCATTCTATTCTTAGGAGTGTAGTAAAGGTACCAAAGGCATCTGTAAGCCATTTTGTCAACCCAAAAGCCCTAAGGGTTTTGTCTAAACCGGTCAGTCACCCCAAAAGGCCCTAAGCTATCTGATTAAGAAGCTTGGTCAAGTAAAGGCACCAAAGAAATCTGTAAGCCCTTTGGTCAACCCAAAAGGCCCGAGATATTTTGTCTAAATCGCTCGGTCATCTCAAAAGGACCCAAGCTATCTGATTAAGAAGCTTGGTCAAGTAAAGACACCAAAGGCATCTGTAAGCCCTTTGGTCAACCTAAAAGCCTCGAGAGATTTTGTCTAAACTGCTCGGTCATCTCAAAAGGCCCCAAGCTATCTGATTAAGAATCTTGTTCAAGAAAAGGCACCAAGGATTCCCAAAAATCGCTTGTTCAACCCAAAGGCTCCGAGAGTTCCTATAACTTTTGGGTCATCCCAAAAGGCTCCACACCCTCTTGCTGAGAGTTTGGTCAACTAAAAGGTTCCAAAGGTAGCTCTAAAACCTTTGGTCAAGTCAAAAGGCTCCAAGGATTTCTAAAAATTGCTTGGTCAACCCTAAAAAGCTCCAAGGACATGTACTCATCGTTTGGTCAAATATGAAAGCTCAAAAACCTATAAAAATCAAGAAAAATATATAAAATTCCAAAAAAATTGATAAAGCTTAAAATAAAAAAACATTTGCATTTGCATTTTCATCTGCATTCACACATGCATTCACATCATCATATTGCATTTAGTCATTTGTAATCCATTGCATTCTACAGTAGAGTGTAGTGCGTTGATCAAAGTTTTACAAACAGTCACACGTTTGTATGGCAATCATGCACCCTTGCATTTATCATAATTCATTGCATTTGTACATGATACCTATTGTGGAGAGCTATGTGTATTAAGTTTTCTTGTCACTCAGCAATACCTAGTGGGTTATTCAGATATTGTAGAAATATTGCTTTGCTATTGTAGACAAGGTCATTAGTTGGGATAGTGCCTCGACATATCAGAATCCCATAACTAAGCAAAATAATATAAAATCCTGCTAAGACGAGAGAGGATGAAAGCCGTGAAAGTAGTCTTAGGTCTCTAGAGAGATGGGTCTCACGACCTGCTTATCTTGCAAATAGTCAGTCTAGAAAGGTGTACTTTGGCAAAAGGACAAGAATTTCCCCTATACATCCCAAAGTCACAAAAGTTAAATCCCAAGTTACAAAGTGCAAAAAAAAATATACAAATTTCAAGTTCAAAATGTAAAGTGACATAGTGAATCAAAAGCACTATAAAAATACCTTGCTCAAAGAAAGTGGTAACACATGGACTAACAATGATTTTTATCACTACATCTAAGCAAGTAATAAGGGTGAGAACTTGAATCCCTAGATTGTACACCTTTTGAAATCCATAGAGTGATCCCCGATCACAGCAATGGGTTGGAAGAGTCCTACCTGCAATCGGAGGGGTAGTTCTATTGGGTGATCCCCAAATGTAGCAATGGATTGAAAGAGTCCACCTTGCATTTGGAGGGGTAGCCCTGATCAATTTGCAATATGATCTAGCTCTAGGTACCTAGGATTGTCTAGCTGTATAAGTCTAATCAAAGCTAAAACAAGGATGATACGATCGTATGATAAACCTTATCTCACATATGGGTTGAAAGAGTCCCGAATGACATACGGGGTATGCTTACGATCTATCTAAAAATACTCACATTCACACATAGGGATTATGAATAGTTGGGTCTGTCATGACAAAATGCTTGTCCAATATAAGCCTGGTATAGTTAGTATGTGATTTTTGGATAGGTCTACTAGAGTGTTTGAGTCTCAAGGAAAACCCCAAAAAAGGTGCTCCAATAGCAACAAAATATCAAATATCATTAGACTGCAAAAATACAAGTCATTCATTAATCAAAATGCATTTTACAAAGTACAATCAAATATATAAGATAGATACCGCATGAATATCAGAAATGATGTTTAGACGACCACTGATTATATAGTACGAAATGATATAATCATTCATTGGCATTTTACCAATCCATTTCATTGCATTTCATATATGGGTGATTAATTAATTAAGTTCTTGTAATGAGAATTATCAATTATTTTGCATGATTATTATACATTCTGTGGTGTCATATTTTAAAAATTGATATACACAGTTTACATTCATTCCTTATGTTTTAAGTTATTAAATCATACAGGTTCATTTCCATTAGATAATGATTCTGTACATAATGCATCACCATACATTGCATAGCATATCATAAACTGCATAAAATATACGCATACCCACAAAGCAAAAATAAATATGCATTAAAAAATAAACATCGTATCCATCTACATACATCATATGTTGCACATCTAATCATCTAGATCACTGCATATCATCATCATAAAAAAAATAGCTATCTAGTGCATGACATCCATACATTGCATCATATAAACATAGCATTTAAATATGCATTGCATCCATGTGCATCAAATAAACATAAAATCAAAAATTAATAAATACACATTTACACATAATGAGCCATGAAAGATCATATCATATATATATGTGTCCAAATGAGTACATAGGGAGTACAAAATTCCTGCAGGCTACAACTGTGTAGGTCTTCAACCTTACACACAAAATTATACATCAAAATTTAGTAGGTAGATGCTAAAAAAAATAGATCTAGGCTGCTCCCCTTGTACTGGAGCTCTCGTCGCATCCCTCTACACTATGCTCTGGAGCCTATTCTCCTGGCTGACCTGGAACCTGTGGTGGATCTTGCCTGCCTCCAAACCCTAACACATCTAGCACATGGGAAACTTATAGCTGCAGTAGGCTAGTCCTCTTGCTAGAGGTCCCTAATGTCTACCCCGAATCTCTAGCCCTGGCCTACGACCTCGTTGTATGCATGCTAGAGGACCTATGCGTCCTCTCAGTCCTATGAGTCTGATGACTTGAGCTAGCTATGGACTACCCTGAAGTCCTAGATCTAGTACACTACAACTCTACGACAAAAGGATCCTCAAGAACTGGTAGCCCCTACATATCTATATAACCGACTAGCTGATCAATGCAGGCAAGCTGGGCTATGTGCATCTCATTGGTCCTCATGACCATACCACGTAGTCATGTCACCTCAGAAGTCAGATCTTGCATCACTAGTGTACCTACTATTGGTACCATAGGAGACCCAATAATAGCTTGAGGAGGCCCCATAGTAGCTCCCCTCGCTACTCGAGTGAGATCTCGCTCTACCTCTATTGCAGTCCGCTATGCCTATGCCAACTCTAGGGCAGTCTGTAGTCTCTGCACCTGTGCCTCTACGTCAATAGCTCGAGTCATGAGATCCTGTATCTAGACCTACACCTCAGTCAGGCACTACTCCCTATCAGTCACCTTCACCTCTAGAGTGGCGATGGTAGTACTCGCTCTTGCTATTGCGTATGGAATTGCCCAATCTGACTCTGCAAGTCAGCAACTTGTGCTAGCATCTGTCCCTCTACACTATCATGAGGGATCTCACCCTCCTCTAGAGCATCCTCCTTAGGGTCGATCTCTGGTAGGTCCTCAGTAGCGGCCTCTATGCCCCAACCACCCTCAGTATGCTGGTGCACCCTGCACCCATTAGGATCTACCTCTATCGCTACCTCTATTGGCTCTCATCCCAGAGGCCCAGTATAGTGCCATCTAAAAAGATACCACCACCTATCATAGTCAGGTGTAGTCCCAACAGTCTCAACCCTCGACTCCTGGAAGTCATCAGGTGCATCCCTTAGTGGCAGAGGAACTATCAGTGGGAGATCCCTCTCTAAAGCCAGTTGTCTGTACCTGAGGGGCATATCTGACAAGTCCTGCACCATGTCGAACTGTCATAGGATGTGAGAGAAAAAATGGCACTCTCTCACCTTTGGCTTATGCTAGATGAGTCATCTATCTCAATGGGCCTGTCGTAGCCACTCGTCCATCTCTGACCATACAGGACAATCCATGTAGGGGTGCCAGACGATGTTCCCTGGCCCAAGTGTCGCAAAGCTGATGATATAATGTTGTGTATCCCTAGCATGAGCCCTACTATGGACACCCTCCTCAACATGAGGTCAGCAGGTGGCGTAGCACTGATGAGCAACATCTAGGGTAGTGATGCACAAAGGTAGGTCAGTAGGACCCTCAATATGGATATGCTACCACCCCCAAATCTAGAGCAAAAGGCTACAATTGATGCCCTTACAGCTCTGCTTTGTGATCTAGTATAGGTATCGGTAGAGCTGGTATAGTAAAGTGCTCCCCCAGGCTAGCAGTAGTGGCTCCTCTGTCGAGCTCTAAAGCACCCTCCAAGTAGGGACTAGCATGTTCTAGGGAATCCTCATGCCTGAGGAGTCTGGAAGGACAATCTAAATGATGATGTGCATGAATAGGGCCTCTCAAACAGAGAAGACGTCATCCCGATACTAGTCCCCAATGTGCACCCTCCCATGGTCTGCATCATCCTGTGCATCGATGCTTTGATCATCGAATATGGCAGCAAAAATGACATCATTTACCATGTAGGTAGAGGAAACGATAGTCTCACCGTCGATAGGGATCCTGAAGATCCTGTAGATGTCCTCTAGTGTGATGGTCATCTCACCAGGAGGCAGGTGAAATGTGTTGGTCCACACATTCCAGCGTTGAGCCAACATAGTAATATAGGCCTGATCTACCCTAATGGTGGGTAGATCCATGACATAACCAAACCCGATGGCTCGAAACCATGCTTGGTCATCATCCGATAAGGCCTCGTGGAGAGTCTTCATCAAGTCAGGCTCCCGCGCTCTAGATGTTAACTTTTAAAAAGCAAAAATAAAAAACATACTGTAAGCTAAATATAGCTAAGTAGTGCTAAAAAAAAAAAAAACAATTGCAGCCTGCAACTACAACTTGCAGTCCCCAATTTGCAAATTGGGAACCACAACTGCAAATTGTGGTCCCCAATTTACAAATTGGGAACTGCAGCTGCAAATTACGGTCCCCAATTTGCAAATTGGGGGCCGTAGCTAAAACCTGTGGTTCCCATTTTGCCAACTAGGAACTGCAGCTACCAACTATGATTTAGGAGTAGCACCCATGTAGGGTACCCTCCTAGACCACTCATGCATAAAATTAAATTCTAATCTAGCCTAAACTAGTGGGGATCATTACCGAAAGGTTAATGAGGTTCAATTTTTGCATTTATTAAGTGTGGTTTATTTTATTGATATGGAGTGCAAGGTCTCGATTTTGAGTTACCTTGCCCGCACCCTGCCCCCGGCTAGTAGATGGCTAATCAAGATCTGCCATAAGGGAAGAATGAGTGTACAAGTTATGGGGTTGGACAATGTTCCATATTAGGGAATGTCTTCTCTCTCTCAAAGTTCTCAAATTGCTCAAGGTTGCAGGAAAATAATGACAATTTGCAAATAAAATTAATTTATAGGTTCTCCTAGTCACTGTGGACTGCAGCTAACACCCGTGGTCTGCAAACTAGGTTTTTCACCTGTAGCTCTGACCTGTGGTCCCCAAAATTTGGCAATGGAAACCGTTGACCGTACCCGTGGTCCATAATTATAAATAAATGCACTCAAAACCCACCATGGGAAGTTCTGAAAAGGTAAATTAATGACTCCCAATGGATAAAAATTAAAATAAATGATCAAAATTGTAAATTTGGTGACATTAAAAGCACTAGGATTAATCCAATAAATACAAAATTCAACAAAAAAAATCAAACAAATGAAAAACCAAATGCACCTCGTATTCAGTGATTTATCCTATAAACTTGGTGGTTGCAGTGACTTGCGATCCATGCAATCCGACAAGATGAGTAGATCACAATAAGGAAATTTGGGGCAAAATTGTCATTTCTTTTATGATATTTTTTAGCAAATCATCGACAATATGATTCAACACAAGTCTTCTTGAATTTGTATTATCTTGAATCTCTAAGACGACTATCATAGCCTGACTGCTCCATGGGAAAGAGATATGCAAATACTACTAAGCATTGTAATCATAAGCTAAAATAGGCCTAGCCAAGGCATTAAACATCTCAAATCTAAAGTTGTTCAGGATCATTCATTATGGTCAAATTATTTTGTCGCTTCAAAAATTGTCATTACCCTCATCGACTCGTTGCTTGAGGGGGTAGTCATAATTTCATGTCATAATCAAAATCAACAGAAGATCTCAGAGATCGTAGATCCCTTGATATTGTCAAAATTGTGTTCGTCCTTGTGAATCATTGCTAAAAACTATCATAAGCTTCCCCCTATGCTTGGGACAAATAGCAAATATGAAATTTTATTTGTAGTTCTCATCCATCGGTTATATAGGCCTAACTCCTATTGTAGCACCAAAGCTACCCGAATGTATGATGATGAGTGTAGAATTTTCAAATGTAAGCCTTCCCACATTGGAAGCAATAATTCTAGGATGCACGTCCTTTTGCTGGACCTTGGGCATCTAGTTTTGATCAGACTAATGATCATCATAGAACCTTCTGCATTATTTTAGGAGGTCTATTTTTCTCAACGTTGTTCAATATCACAACACATCTCAAAATGGGCATCTGTAGACACCTAAAACATGCCATGTCGAAGGAAACTACTCATATGGACATGCTACAAAACCATATGAAGGATCTTGGATAGACTCCAAGATAAAGTAGTGGTTCTAACCATTCAATTTAGGTATTTTGGCCTAAGCAGTCTGAACCATAGCCCAAACCTATGATCTCCAATCTGAACCATGATTGACACCTACGATCTCAAGTCTAGACCACATATGTGACTTACGGTTTGAACTGGAGTTCAGTTAGGCCTTCCATCCGAGCAAAATTAGTTAGAATGACCAAGAGATCTAGAAGGAGGCAATTGGAAGATGGAAGATTCCAACTGCCTCCATCCCAACTGACCTAAAAAACCTTCTTGATCTTGGCTTCTCCATGAAGCCACCCCTATCCCTAGGGGCATGCTATAAGTACCCCCATTTTTCAATGGGGAAGAGAGGATTGAGAAGATATAATTTGCATAGCAAAGCACTGTCGAATTGTCGAGCAAACTAGTTGATCAAGAGAGCAGCAAAGCCCTGTCAAATTGCATAATGACCTTGTGCATTTGGGAGCCCCTTTGCTATCCATTCAATGATCAATTAGCCATGGATGCCCTAGGTGCCAAGGAGGATCAAGAAATGTAAATCCAGGTGAACGAAGGCCCTTCATAGTGATTTGACCACCAAATCTGTTAGAAGACGACAAAGGCGACCCTTGAAAATCAATTCGGACAAGGAGGTCAAGCCCACTGCCCCTAATTTTGAGGGTAAACACATCAAAGGTAAAACCATGGCTGTCAGCCTGGGTTTACAGTACACACCACCCTTCACAACTACGATTTGCAATAGGTTAGAGATCACCTTACTCAATATGCTTTTTACTACATAGGTTAGTCAGATTAGTTATTTCATAGGTTAAATTACACTTTTAGAGAAACTCTGACCGTAGGAATTAGGTATTTTATGTATTATAGTGGTTAGAAGTACATTGAATCTTTTTGGTGCTTTATTGCTTTCAATTCAATATTTTTTCAATGCATCAAGTTTTTATTCATGTTTTCTATATTGTAGTGTAATTCTTGATACAATTAGAATAGCGTAGAACCTTTCTTTATGTTTTCTTGTTTCATTAGTTTGATGGCATTTACATGTATAATTATTTAAAGGGCCTCATCACGAGAGGCTATCAATCTATATAATCGTGCATTGTTGTTTCTTATTCGTAGGGAGACAGGTGCAGAAATGAGCCTATATCATAATCCTTCCACATCACGGAGAAGGGGGTTAGCTCTACCCTGAGGTAGTTCGTGTCATCTTGAAGGCATTTTGATCACATCTACCCTTAAGAGGGAAACAATTACACACTCCTATTTTAATATTGTATCAATATGATTATCCCTAAGAGGGATGTACTTGTAATTTGATTTTGACTTTGAATATAATGGAATAAAGCGTGTTTTATTGATTCATCTATTGTCAATTTCTTGTTCTTGTATCCATGTTATGCTTTTGTCAATTATTACCATAGGACATCAATAGGTGTGAGCCTTTTTGGTGGTCACATATGGCGATCACGATGGTACCCCACAATTTTAGCCTTGAATTCTAACTATTCTTGGCTTTTTCTATCCATAGGTGCTAACCGCAACTTTCAGCTGCGATTATTTTTTGGCTCGCAGCTGTAACTTGTGGTCTCCACTGCAGCCTGCAGGTCGGACCTGCGATTCATAGAGGAAGCAGCAGACATCAAATAAATTAGTGGGCAATAGAGCAAGAGTTGAGGTAAGTCCTAATTTCACCTTCTGTATTCAAATTTATGCTCTATGTCTTTCTAGAGATCATCGAGTCGCTGCAAATTAGGAACAAAAGATAAGGGGTCAATGAATAAGTCCTAATTTGCATTTGATTTCCATTCAGTGGGAAGGTGTTTTTGGGAATAGCGGACCTTTGAGTGCAGTCTACCCCTAAATACAACAACCTTGATAAGTATTGTGTGTCGTTTGCATGCTTGAGGTCCAATCAGTGGCCATGTCATTATAATTGCATCGTCAAAATATCATGTAGGACATTAGCATGCATTATTTTTGAATGCAAAAAATTCCTTTTTCTTTTCGTGTACATCATGTAGGAATGGTCATTGTGCTCTGTGATGCATTTATCATTTTAACAAAATAAAAAGAACCACACACACCATGTATCATTTAAACATCAGTGGCATTGGGCTTTCACATCCAACCCGCTTGATAGAGACCAAAAGTGGATGTTATTACCACTTGGTTGGCTTATTTGAAATTGTACTATCAAGACCCACTCATTGCCAAGGCCGACCCAAGAACTGTCCTATCCATGCAAAATAGTATGCACTCTTCCTCGAAAGGGTGTATCACTACGTACAATGTGCTGGGTGAGGGTTGGTAGTACCTATGCTACTTCGCTGAGTATGGATGTCATTACCATATTCGGCTTATGCGAGTATATAGGTGAAAGCCAATTTAACTGAGTTAAAAATCCAATAATATTTTAAAACATGCAAAGAGTTTCTAACACTGATACAACACATCTGAAAACAACATCAAATAGTTTAGGGCTCATAATCAAATATTTAAAAGATATAAGCATCATTTGTTTACATTGTTTGCATAATAAAATACATCTAGACGTTGGGAACACAAATGGTGAACACACGGGGTGATCGAAAAAGGTCTAGGACTGATGTCCATGATGAAAACCCAACTGGTTCACAACAGCATGTGTCGAGTCCTCATACACATGAGCAAACCGAACGATGTTTGACTAGCATTAGAGATGACAACTCGACACTGGAATATCCCATTAAGCAGACCCCTAATAGAGAAGCTTCAGTACACTCCTCTAGGCATAGGACTGAGCACGAAGCTTCTTAGCACAAAGATGCTCTTCCCCAAAGCAATTACCAATATGACATTGCACGTGCATCCACAAGATCGACCGAGGAATATGTGGTGTAGGGGACCAAGTTGGTTCCCATACGTACTAGGTCCATAGGAGGTTCTAACCCTCCACCGTTAGAGTATAGATGAGTCAGAGATCCACCCATTTAGGGGTAGGAGGACAGGCTCATTTTTTAGCATAGGTCCACCCATACTCCCGCACGTGGCTCACCATGCAAGATCACCATTGATATATCAAATGTGGGAGCTAATGCAACACCACCGCATGAGACAACTAATAAAATATAAAGTAGTGATGATGAAAATGACATCATGGAATATTAGGGTATGAATAGGACCACTAAAAAGAGTTATTAAGGAATTAATAGGTTGTTATAGTCCTATGTTTCTTTTAATACAACAAACAAAATCTAGTGAGGAATGTAAGGATGCTTTTAAAAATATTTGGAATATGAGTGATTGTCTAGCAGTTTCTTCTATATGAGCTTAAGTGTTATTGCAATAATATAAAACAAATACAAATGGGATGGGCAATTTTTAGAAATAAAAATTAATTAGTTTGTTAGACTATTTTATAGAAAATATGGAAACATCAAATTTGGGGTTATAAATGTATATGCTCCAAGTATAGTCACTCCTCGTGAAAGATGTTGGAAGGACCTTAGCATATTTTTGACAAACACAATGATGTTTCTTTGTGATCTATGGATTCTTAGGGGTGATTTCAATACTATCCTATCTCCTTTAGAAAAATAAGAGTGGTATTACAAGATGGTATAAATCAATGCAATATTTTGCTTCATTTGTCAATTTAAATGGCCTTTGGGATGTTAACAGTCCAATTTTTCAATATACATGGTATAATAGACACATTGGGTAAAATCATATAGCAAAAATATTGGATAGACTCTTGTTATCCAATAAATGGTTGAAAATAGAGCATATAATCTATTTAGATATTATATTATGAGTAGGATCAGATCACAAACCCATTATTTTGACTTGTGATTTATTCAATAATGGTCATCCAAATCCATTTTGCTACTAATCTATGTGGCTCCAAGACCTCAATTTATTCCATATGATTATGTTATGGTGGTATGAAGCAAATTTTGAAGGATCATATATGTATAGGTTTATTCAAAATATGAAATATTTAAAGGAGCAAATGAAGATTTGGAATGTTAAATATTTTGGTAACATTTTTAAAAGAAAATAAAAAAATTGAATCCAAGCTTAAAAATTTATAAGAGATAGTAGAAGCTAATGAAGTGTATTAATATTCTTATGTGAAAGAAGAACAGTTACTCTTTGATTAACATAATGCATTGAAAAATGAGTCATATTGGTTTCAAAAATCTAGGGAGAAATGGCTCAAGGAAGGAGATAGAAATAAAAAAAATTATGCTATAGCAAAGCCAATTTTTTCTTTTCATCACATCAAAAATATTTTAACTCTAAATGGAAGAAATATTGAGGATAAAGAAGATATAAGGAAGAAATTAATTAACTTTTTCAAAAGCAAATATTGGGCAAGATGAGGCACAAGATAATTTTTTCCAAAATATTCCATCAATTATCACATAGGAACAAAATGAAAGCTTGATGAAGAATATATCTATGGAAAAGCTACATGAAGTAGCTTTATAATTTGATTCTAGAAAGGCACCTAGCCTTGATGGATTTCCTATAACTTTCTTTCAAAATAATGGGAGTTATTGAAGAGTGATATGTTAGTTACGGTCGAAGAGGTCCAAAAAATAAAGGCTATAAAAAGTGAGATCAATGCCACTATTATTATGTTAGTTTCTACAAAATATGAAAAAAATATTTTGGTAATTTTTAACCAATAAGCCTTTGTAGTATGATTTATAAGATCATTTTAAAAACTATGGAAAACAAGTTGAAAGACATTCTAGATTGTGTTATCTCAAAGGAACAAGGTGGTTTTGTTCATGATAAACAAATTCTTGATGGTATAATCATTGCATGAGAGGCCACACTTTCTCTTCATTCCAGGAAAAACTAGGTATGCTTATAAAAATTAGATATAAAACAAAGCATATGATAGGGTTTCCTAGAATTTTCTATATGATATTCTCAAAAAAATTGGTTTTGATTATAATTTATGTGAATGGATTAAATGTTGTTATATCACTATGAAATATTCTATTTTTATCAATGTTTCTCCTACTGGTTACTTCAAGTCATCTTGTATACTTCTTCAAGGTGATCTACTATCTTCTTATCTATTCATTATTCTTGTATAGACATTAGGTATAGCTTTCTCAAAGACAAAAATAGAAGGAAAATTCAAAGGTATTCAAGTTGCAAAAAGTGGTCCCTTCGAATCTCATCTCCTTGATGATAATTTTTTTTAGCCATCCCTCAATTAGTGAGGCTATAGATTTTAAATTAATATTATCATTCTATGGGAAGGCTATTGGACAATTGGTTAACATTACAAAATCCATGATTTTTCATTAACACTACCCCATATTTACAACTTACTATAAATGTTTTAGGGTTTAAAATTAAAAAAACTCATTGACCTACCTCATTATTATTGTACCGCATAAAGGAAATACAAAGGAGCTTTTGGTCTCTTGTTTGGATAGAATGAAAATGTGTTTGGAAGGCTGGAAAGCTAAGTAATTAACCATGGTGGGAAGACTAAAACTCATGAAGACTACATTGAAATCCATATTTATTTATATGACATCACTTTTAATATTGTCAGTAGGTATAGCATCAAAAATTGATAAAATTCAAATAGACTTTCTTTGAAAAGGATGCGACAAAAAATTTAGGTTTCCTCTTTGTAAGTGGAATACGGTTTGCAAAGGAAATAATATTGGAGGAATAGAATTGCGAAATTGTAGACTTATGAATTTGAAATTAGGGGTAAATTTTGGGGGGATATTATCTAGAGATCAAGGAAAAAATTGAAAAAAAATATTACTTCAAAAATATAAAGGTTCTCTTGATGCAATGAAATTATTTAGGAAAATGTTGGTCAAATTTCTGCCTAATTATACAAACATACATTTGTGCGCCCTAGAAATGACCAACATTGAAATTTCAAAGGAAAGGAATGTCCTCCATGCCAATCTCCAAAGAGGGTTGGCTCCCTTACTAAATCCTACATGGGTTTAATACTAGAGTTGCATGAAAGAAATTGGAAATGACTGAAAGAGATGGGAAATATGACCATAGTCCGAAGGTGTAGGATTGGGGATAGACTAGTAGCAGTAAATCCACCCAAGCATTAAAGCAACATATAATAAAAGAAGGCAATATAATTTACTCCTAACCTTGCAGAGACAACCTCCAGGATCGCATTCCAAAACTCACTCCTTTACTAGCCATGTTCAAACTTAGATGCAGAATTTAAACTTAACAACAAACAATGAATATGGGCGTAAAATAGAAATGCATAGAAAATAGAAGGAAATAACACACAAGATCACTTGCAAATTTAGAAGCCAAGTATCTTCTATTGATGTAGAAAACTTGGATAGTTTTTTTGTAGAATGTCTAACCTCCTTTTACAATGGAAATTGAGTAGAATTTATAGAGGATTTCACCTCTTTCATTAAATACACATGAAGACAAAATACTCACAGATCAGGAACCTTGGTGAGACAATTCTTTCTTAAAGTCATTGAAAATACTTCTTTTAAGGCGATGATCTAGTTTTTAAGGAAAATATTCTAGGAAATCGGTATTTCTGGGCATCATTGCATGAAAAACTACAAGGCTTGGTCGTTGACTTGGTACATTCAACATCCTTGAAAATATGCTTCTACTTGGGAATCACAAAAATCACCTTGCACTTTTAATATTACAGCTCTTCTTTGCTCGAGATCCACAACCTGAGTTACTCTTCACCACAAACCTTTAATATCTTTTATTTGCCTATCTTGGGTGCTCTTGAAATATGTTGAAATTATTTATATAAACATTTACCTGGTATTAATAGTAATCAAATCATGTATTTACTCCTTTCATGAAGTTTCCTGATGAAGAAGGCACCCCTGACTTAACAAAAATCAACCCTTTTTATGCCTGGTGAACTTTTAACAGCTTCCTTAAACTCTACGTTCACCCACAAAAGAGGAAAAAGAGGTTGTCGCCTACCTCTTAGTGAGAACGTGAAGTTGAATTTTTATAGTCACTTCAAACCCTTGACCTTTCACCTGCTTTACCATTCTCGACGCATTCGCCCCCGAGAGGTGTGAATGGAGATTTCACCCCTCAACCGGGGCAAACACAAATTTGACTTATCAAAGTCGCTGGCTAACAATTGAAAATCCACGTGACTTCATATTTGGTGAGCATTCACCCCAAAAATAGGTGAATGCGCCTTTCACCGATCAAAGCTTTTGTTGGGTGCTCCTTTTAAACCTTTTGAATATGTTCACCCCAAAGTGGGATGAATGATGCTTTCACTCCATCCTTGGGACGAACGCATTTTTTGACCATGCCATCGTCTCTACTTTGATTCCACCCAATATTGCAATGTTTTTCAGATGAACACACTTATCAACCAACATTCAGGTGAAAATACTGTTACATTTTTCCTTTTCCATTTTCTTTTCAAAAACATTTTATTTTCAAGTAAGGAGGAACAAAAAGGAACATTAATTTCAAAATGTTGTAAATATGGGCCAAAAGTAATGTATTATAGATTAACATATCGCCTATCTTACATCAAAAATATATTTCTAATCTTACATCAATAAAATTTAACAAAAATTATAATGTGGCATATTTGCAAAACTGCCAATATTTATGGTGGCTCACGGGGTATCCAGCTCGCATGGATGAAAATGATCCTAGGACTTGATCCATTGGGCTTCTATTGAGTCCATTTGCTAGCTGCCTTGGCTGGCGCTTTCTATGTGGATGCTTTTCTTTGTACCTCCTCTTTGGCCTTCTCAACGACTTTGGCTTCTATTGCTACTCAAAGTACCTCTGCCTACTCCATTAATTCTATTGCCTTCGCTTCTGCTGCACGCTTCTCCTATTACTTGAGGCTTTTGAAGATGAGCTCATATACTATGACTACCTCCTAATCTTGAGTGGTGAAAAAATATGGAACACTCAGTGACTCATAAACAAAGCATAGATTCTAGATGTCTTCTAGGCTGAGGTGTTTCGCTCATTGGGGTAAATCAAACAATAGTAGCTCTATGCGAGTGAATTTTTACATAAGTGATAGCACTTGCACTTGCACGAGAGAGAGAGAGAGAGAGAGAGAGAGAGAGAGAGAGAGAGAGAGAGAGAGAGAGAGAGAGAGAGAGAGAGAGAGAGAGAGAGAGAGAGAGAGAGAGAGAGAGAGAGAGAGAGAGAGAGAGAGAGAGAGAGAGAGAGAGAGAGAGAGAGAGAGAGAGAGAGAGAGAGAGAGAGAGAGAGAGAGAGAGAGAGAGAGAGAGAGAGAGAGAGAGAGAGAGAGAGAGAGAGAGAGAGAGAGAGAGAGAGAGAGAGAGAGAGAGAGAGAGAGAGAGAGAGAGAGAGAGAGAGAGAGAGAGAGAGAGAGAGAGAGAGAGAGAGAGAGAGAGAGAGAGAGAGAGAGAGAGAGAGAGAGAGAGAGAGAGAGAGAGAGAGAGAGAGAGAGAGAGAGAGAGAGAGAGAGAGAGAGAGAGAGAGAGAGAGAGAGAGAGAGAGAGAGAGAGAGAGAGAGAGAGAGAGATGGAATCTTTCCAAGGGTCCATAAGGGGATATTGGACCCATACAACATTACATTATATGTTCACTCTTAAATGATATTTTATTCAAATGGCAAGTTGGTGACTTGAATGACCCCTCTTGAATATTTCCTATTTGAATTACAAATAATCTAAACAATAAATTATTGATAATCAAACAACTAAAGGGTGACTAGCTTGAACTTGTCTTATTTTGAGCAATGATGACTTCTCGAAATAACCCCACTCACCACTTGAATGGTGTATGTTTTTTCCTTGAGTGACATTCCTTCAAGTGATAATGACACCCACACTTTCACTTGAATGACAATATTAAAGACTACAAGAACAATTGGAAATTGTGATGCATTATTCATTTGCAAAGTTTGCACTATGCTGGAACAACCATTGCAACTGCATTCTCCTACAACTATAACCTACATAACACAATTTTATACAACATACAACTTGAATTTAATATATTCTTTATTCACAAGTTACACATAATGGCTTGGAAGGATGTATTTTGTATTACTCATCGACCTAAATGGTAAATTACAAGATATTGATTTATGTTAATCTCACATTTATTATACACCTCTCTAAGCATACCTCTCTCTCTCTTTCTTTTATCATTTTGTCTCTGTGCATGTTGTCCTCCTTTTATTCTTTCCTTTAGTAAGGATCCTTTTATACACTATGATGTTAGTTACAAATAATTGATAACTACCATATCTATAATTGTTGTGAAATTCAAATACTCCCACATCATGCTCATTGAGTAAGAGAAATGATTCATGAGATCCAACTCATGAACATGAATTTTTATTCTAGGTTATTGCCACTTTAGCTTGGATTTCTTCACAAGGCCACCTTTTTGTCTTATCCTTGACTTATTTTAAGATTTTATTTTTGTAGAATCCACTCAACATTTGTTTCAATTTGTCCCATTCCATCTAATCTATTCAACCACAATCAACATGTATTTTGTTGGCTGCTTGCTCTTGGTTCCAACACTATCTTTTGGAGTGATTATATCCTCCAAAAATTTTGCAAGGATATAAATTCCAACACCTACTTATCACATGTCTAGACTGTCCACATTGGCTACAACAACCCATCCTAGGACCTTCATCTATTGTGCTAATTTCTCTTCTCACAAATTTAGTCTCACTACTTCCTGCATGACCTATATACCCAAGGTCTTATTTCTTTGGCCTTATATCTAGCACTATAGGAATTTGCGAGTATATCTCATTATTCATTAACTTGGAGCCAATACCTTTGGTGTACCTTTCAAAACATCCTATCTCTTCATCACCACTATTTTATTCAATAATATGACCTTTATCATGGGTATCAATGACATGACGAAGTTCATCTTTCTTTGTTGTCTCTTTATCATTCATTTTCTCTTTTTCCTTTTGTTTATCTATAATACCTCTAAGGGTTGATTTTAAAATAGAAATAGAATCATTACACTATCATCTTCATTGTCACTACTACTAGTGAACTAGACCAACTACCTATTTTGTATGATTATTCTCTTGCTTGTTTCTACTTTTACCTCAGCTTGTTTCATAACTTATCTCAACACTACCATTGCTCCCTTCAAATTTGTATCATAACCCTTCAATAATTGTTTTTATTTACTAAAGCACATTGTAGGACTGTTGTCTATATTTTTTTCTTTGTCCTTTATTGAAATTTATATGTACCTCTTGCCATCTTTCTTAATAGTAAAGGTGTTCACCCTACCATTGTGTATTGCCTTTTTATCAAACTACCATGGTCTTCCCCAAAAACCATGATAAGCATCCATAGGCATAATATCACATAATATCTCATCTTTGTCAGAACCAGTTTGAAAGTTTACCATACATTTTTTACTTACCAAAATTTGATGTTCCTTTTGCAACCATAAGATCTTGTGTGGATCTGGGTGTTCAATCCTCTTCAACCCAAGATTTTCTATCATCTCTGTAGATGGTAAATTATCTATAATCTTGTTGTCCATAATGAATTTGCAACACTTGCCTTCCAATTTCCATATGATTCTAAAAATACTTCTTCTTTGCACTGGTTCATACTCCTCCTTGGATAATTTTAACAATGTCATTTTCATCACAAGGGATTCTCCTTGTTATGATTCCTCCATGTGCTTGGGTGAGGCAACACTTTCTTCATCTACCTATGCAATTTGATTCCTAATTATTTTTCCTTTACCACTATCTTAGTGTAATTTTGGTTATTCACATGCTTGATGACCAACTTTTCCACATCTAAAAAAAATTCCAAGGAATCCTGTACCCCTTTACCATAAATACCTCTTCCTCTTGAGAAATAATTGATTTTTCTAGTGCTCTAGTTGAAATTACTTTGAGAAGTATTGGCTTATTTTTCTTACATATGTTGTCTTCTACCACTATTAGATTATTCTCTTCCTCTAGATAAATATCCTCTTCCTTTAGATTTGTTTTGTTTCTTATGAGTCAACTTTTCTTCTACCTTTAGTGCATATTAATATGCCTCTTCAAAAATTCTAATTTGAAATATATCAATTTCATATTGTGTGGACAACCTTAGTCCATTTATGTATCTTGCCACATTTTCCTTATCACTTTTAACATGACCTACTCTTATGGTCAATTTATATAACTCTTTTGTATTTTATTTAACTCCTAACTCTGGTTAAGGTTTTGGAGTCTTCTAAACAATAGGTAAAAACTTGGACTTTAAACTGGTTACAAAATTATCCCATGTTCAGATTCTATCCTTACCTTTTCACTATCTCTCTATTTGGATACGATCCCACCAAATTGAAGCATGTCCCTTCAGCCTTATACATGCAAATTTGACCCATTTTGGATCCTCCATAGATTCATAATAAAAGAATCTCTCCATGTTGGTCATCCAATCTATCAACTCTTTAGAATTTAATATTCCATTAAAATTGGGAGTATTCATTTTTTTTTTTACTTCCCATGTTAGAGATTACCCAAGACAACCATTGTTCTAGTTCTTCTTTTTGTTCTTCATATCAAGCTTCTAGGTGACTAGTCACCTCCTCTTCACTATCACTAACCTACTAAATATGAATGCATCCTCTTTGGGCAACCTCAATTACATCTAGGTTGGTTGTGATTCCTCTTAATAATTCATTTATATCTACTAGTCGGGACACAATACCACATAGTCTTCCTCTTCCAAATTGTGCCATATCTCCTTCGATGCATATTGTAAACCTTTAAAAATAAAATATTGCTTTGATATCAAATGTAGTCACAAAAGAGAGGGTTCAACAAAAAACCACCTCATTTGATAGCAAGACTTCCCTAGCAATAGTTTTGTACAATAGTCAATCAAGCAATATTTGAACAATGGGTAATTGCACCCAAAGAACAATATTTCTCTACTTGAATGGTGCTAAATTCACTTGAAAGACACTTTATTTTACACCTAAATAGAAATAACTTTAAGAGCAATCGATTGAACACTAATTATCACATGTACACTAATTCTTACTTGAATGTTCACTCTTGAATGATATTTGATTTTTGAATTGCAAGTTGGTTGCTTGAACGTTCCCTCTTGAACATCTACTATTTGAATAACAAATAATCTAAATGGTGAATTATTGATCATCAAACAAATGAATGACAACTAGCTTGAACTTTTTTTTCTTTTGAATAGCGATGAATTTTCAAACTAACCTCACTCACCACTTGAACATTGTATATTTATTTCTTGAGTGACATTCCTTCAAATAGAAATGGTATCGATGCTCACTTGAATGGAAATATTGAAGACTATTATAATGGCTAAAACATGTGACGTATTACCCAATTGTAGTGTTTGCACTATGCTAGAACAACCATTGCAATTGCCTTCTCTTGCAACTATAATCTACATAACACAAGTTTATACAACATATGACTTAAATTTTATATATTTTTCATTCACAAGCTACATATAATGGCTTAGAAATTTTTATATTTTATTACTTATCGGCCTGAATGGTAAATTACATGATATAGTTGATTCATGTTAATCTCACATTTCTTGTACATCTCTTTGAGCATACCACTCTCTCTATCTCTTTTCCTTTCCTCCTTTCCTCTATGTTCATGTTATCCTCCTTTTCTTCTTTCCTTTAGGTTGGGGTATTTTATACACTATGGTTATGAACAACTGACAACTACCTTCCTATAACTATTTTGAAATTTGTATGTTTTTGCATCACTTCCTTGCACCAAAGGAAATTATCAATGCTCGTTGACTTTGTGAGAGAGTCTGAAGTGTTCACCAAAGTGTCAAATTTATGTATCATGACATTCCTATATTTTCCATAATTTCTCATATGAATTGATATTGAATTTTAATATGTTTATCTATGCATGAAAGGTAGGATTCTTATCCAAATTGATGGTACTTTAACTATTAGAATTGATTCCCATTATTTTGTGCTTGAAACCTATATTCAAGTACAACATCTATAACCACACTACTTCTTTACAAGCATGTGTTCTAGCCATATGCTTTGCTTTAGTAGTAGAAATAACAACTATGGATTACTTATTACTCATCTAACTAACTGCTCTTCTAAATAGAGTGAACACATAGTCACTTGTAGATATCTTATAATTTAGGTCACCGATCCAATCTACATCAACGAAGCCTTGTATGTCCAATAACATACCCTTATTATTAGTACCATGATAATAAATAGAAAAATCATAATTTCCTCATAGATATATGAAAATCCTTTTACACAGGTCTACTATTCCTTTCTAGGGTTAGCCATAAAACCTACTCAAAAATCTCATTGCTTAGGGTAATATCTAGTCTACTACAAACCATTACATACATGGGACTTCCAGAAAAATTAGCATAAGGAACTTTAGATGTGTCTTCAAAATCCTCTTCTAACTTAGGATATTGTTCCCAAGAAATTTATCGATACATTAATTGGCTTACTATCCTACATATTGAACCTATGCAAAATTGTTTCAATATATTTCCACTGATTCAACCATAATTTTCTATTAGGTTGGTCCCTTTTATTTCCATGCCTAGGATATATTTAGCATTTCTAAAATTTTCATATCAAACTTCTTATATAATTGATCCTTTAGTTCCCTAATCATATCTTTACTATTTTCAATGAGAAGCATATCATCAACATACAAGACTATGATTAGAATATGATCATCAACATGCTTAACATAAACACAATGATCAACTTGACTTTGAACATACCCAAGATCTAAGAAATCAGTAACCTAATCCATATTCCACTATAATATAATACCCTTGCTTCATATTGAAGTACGCCTTATAACAATTTTTTTAATCTTTTTGTTGATTATTTTATTTTGTAGTTCATTATCTTGCATCTACTTTCATAATACTTGCAACATCAAATTCACTTGTTCAACAAATTCTCTTTGACTTAGATTTAATCTTTAATAGGTTATGTCATTGGTTTTGATTATCCATGATGAACTCCTAAGATTATGACCAAAATTCTTCAAAATCTCCTTTTTTTGGCTTATATGATAGCCCAAAAAGCTTAATCAATAATAAAAGCCTTTCTATAGTTTTCATCTCCACAAAACATCCTCACTCCATTACATTAAATAGAAACTATATATCCCTCAAAATCATGGGAGAATATCAATTGTTTTATTCTTGATTTATAAACCAAAGAATATAATGATAAAAAAATATTTCAAAATAAAAGTCATGGAATATGGAAACACATAGTTTTGTATAGACAACATGATTTTTCTACTTAGTAGGTAATTCCTACTAGATGAACTTCCAAGAGTATTACCAAAAATATTCATAATCCCTTTATTGTTTGGCTTATATGATAGCCCAAAAAGCTTAATCCATAATGAAAGCCTTTCTAGAATATTTATCTCCACAAAAAAATCTTACTCCAGTACATTAAATATAGACTATATATCCCTCAAAATCATGGGTAGGTTACTAATTGTTTTATTCTTCATTTATAAACTAAAGGATACGATGAGAAAAAATATTTTCAAATAAAAGTCATAGAATATAGCAACACATATTTGGATATAGACAACATGTTTTTGCTACTTAGTAGGTGACCCCTTCTAGATGAACTTCCAAGAGTATTAGCAAAATTCTTCAAAATCCCCTTATTGTTGGCTTATATGATAGCCCAAAAAGCTTAATCCATAATGAAATCCTTTCTATAGTTTTCTGAAGAACTCAAGCTTATACTGAGAGGGGGTGAACAATATAAGACCACTTTTTACTTTTATTTCCCAATCAATATTATGCAATGTATAGATAGCAATATCAACAACATTAATCAAAGCAATGCACAAATCACCACACACAATAGAGACATCAATTTTGCGTGGTTCACCCAATGTGGGCTACTCCAAGGAGAAAATATTTCACTAAAATTTTCTAAATCAATCTCTTGGGAATCCTTTCCCTATTACAATGTTTATGGACCTTTATTCCAAAGGAGACACCAATACCCTAATCAAGTTCATGGATCTCTATCCACAGGAGAACTCTTTTCTCCTTAGCTTTGACTGGTGATCTTCTAGAAGAACTATTACCCCCACTACTATAGCTAATGTATCTCTATCCACTGAAGACACTTGTCCTCACTACCATGGCTAATAGATCTCTATCCACTAGATATTGTCATACTCTATACTCTGTCATCTTCAAAGCTCTATCTTAAATTTGTACTAAACACAATCCTTCAGTATAACACAAATAACCTCTATCTATGTCTTTGATCTGGCATAAATCTGTCCTCAAATCTGCACCAAAATCTGTCCTCAAATCTATACTAAACACAATCCTTCGGTCTAGCACAATTCTATCCTCAATCTATGTCCTCTAATCTGCACTAAACGCAGTCCTTCAATCTAGCACAAATATTTCCTCAATATTTATTCTCTGATATGTACTAAACATAGTTCTTCGATCTAGCAAAAATCTATATTTAATCTCTTTCCTCAAGCCTTAACACAAAGCTTGACTTAATCTCCAATAAACTCTGCTAGATCTGCCTCAAATATTAACTCAAGGTTTTAACAAATCAATCAATCAAATTTGCTTACAAGTCTTCTCAAAGACTTATCTCAAATCTGCCTTATAAGCTTCCACAAAATCCCACACTAATTTATCCATAACTCCTCTCTAGAGCTTGTTCAAATCTGCTTAACAAGTCCTCACTAGAACTTGTCAAATTTTTCTCAACAAGTACTTACTAGAATTTGTCCAACTCTGCTCTCAATATCATTCCTCAAATCTATATTGTAAGCTTCCACAAAAGCTCAGACAAATCTGTCCACAAGTATTCTCTAAGACTTACCTCAAATCTACTCAACAAGTCCACACTAGAACTTGTCCAATCTCATAGAAACATAAAGAGAATTGTTAGAGACTCAATATGCTTCACATTCATCACAATGCTAAATTACTTTCAATCAATCTTTTAGAAACATATAGAGAATTGTTAGAGACTCAATATGCTTCACATTCACCACAATGCTCAATCACTTTCAATCAATCTTTTAGAAACATATAGAGAATTGTTAGAGACTCAATATGCTTCACATTCACCACAATGCTCAATCACTTTCAATCACTCATTTTACCACATAAACATATAGAGAATTTTTAGAGACTCAATATGCTTCACACTCACTAACTCTCAATAACTTTCTCAACTCAATTTAGAATATAGAACAATTTGTTTCATAGAACTTGAACAATCACTTTAACACATTCACTTGACTAGGTTCAACCAACTTTACTCAACCAATCACTCAATGAAATAATCCTTGCTCACAAAACCTAGTCCAATAATATGAACACTCACTTAGATATTTACAACAATGCTTATCAACCAATCTCACATAAAAATTATACTCATGTTATTTTCAAACCCTAGTTCAAGTTCTTCACTCAACCATCCACTTCAACAACAATGCTTATAAAACAAGGTTTTATCAACAACTCTTTATTCTAGAAAACCTTGAAGCATTAATTCAACACACACTCAACAATGCTCACCTAACAATCCTTTTCACTCCAACTTTGCATACACAACATTCAACAATCACTCACTAGGAAGAATATGCCCATACCTTTTATTTGATGTAGAAGTGACCTTAGCAAACCTGTCTTAATCACAATTCCCTTCTTTGCAATTTCAATGGTTAGATGACAAAATCTCACTCTTAACACTTTCTCAAATATTCCTTAGACACAAATAAACAAAGCTCAAATACACCTTATTGCTCCTACTTGTAATTAACATTCATCAAATCATTGCACAAAAATAATTACTTGGATACACCTTATAATCTCCAACTTAAAATAATATCCAACACCACAAAAACCTCAATCAATCTTTAAAACACCTTTAATTCCTTTTCAAACCCTTAAACAAATAATACCAAAAATTTATTTTGCATAAAACCTTATAACTCCCCAAAAACCTCATATACCAAATAAAATATGCAAAAATTAATTTTTAATACCTCAACAACTTCTCCGAAAATTTCGGTGCTCAAACTTAATGCATACCTTGTTATCCCCCAAAAGGGTTTCGACGTGATTTGATCTACCGTCTCCCCAAGAGCCAAGTGCCTTAGTGCTTTGGAGCCCACCGCATGGGCTAGAGGTGCCCACGTGAAGGAAGGTGAACTTCCTTCCCTTTCAACCTTGCTCTATCGCGTTTTCCAACACAAAATAAAATGATCCTCCACAAAGTTTCGAACATGTGCCTGTCGGTGCCCTCATGTCTTGCCACTGTCGCGGTTGCCAACTGTGCTACCAGCAATTGGGGATTACCCTCCTCTAAGCACTTTTTAAAAATTAAAAACTTTTCATTGCACACCACGATTCACATGAAATTCGCATAGCATAGGATTTAATTCGAAATCATTGGGAATTTTGGTAAGGTGGGTAATCCCCCTTTTATACACATGATAAATGTTCTTCCCACGTCGGCGCTAGAAATTTGAATTCGAATTCGAATTAATTTTAATAACCCTCCTTAGGGTTAGTTAAAAATTAATATAAATTAACTTATAACTAATATCAAAATTAATTAATAATAACTTAAGTAAATGAAATTATAAATTAATTTATAATAAAAATTATATTAATTAATTTATAATTAATTTAAAACTTCCCTTTATAATATTATTAAAAATATTATAATATTATTCGTGAACCCGGGTCTTGATTAACTAAAACTGGAGAACCTGAAACTGATGCTACCCATTAAAACTGCCACTGACTGGTGCTGAAATCTTAACATCAATGACAACTTATCTACTCAAAATGTCCAACATTTTCATCTCCACAAAAAATCCTCACTCCATTACATTAAATACAATCTATATATATTCCTCGAAATCATGAGCGAGAACTAATTATTTTGTTCTTGATTTAAAAACTAAAAAATACGATGAAAAAATAATTTAAAATAAAAGTAATAAAATAATTTAAACTCAATTTTGAAAATCCACTTTTAAATTTCTAAAAAAAACTTATAGCCAATATTTATTAAACTTAGATTTTAAGCCTTTGCTTTTTAGATGCATTATATCATGCTTGCTTATTTCATCTTTAACACTCTTAGATAAATATTACGATAGATTTGTTCTCATTCATTTATTTACTAACATATATACTTCCTCTAGCTAGAGTATTACTTACTTTCAACTCAACTTTTTTTACATAATATTTTTTTATTACCATTTATCAATTCCTCATGAAAATCCTTCATTCTTTATTTACTTCAAAAATTAATGGGAATAACTTTTAAGCCTAGGCTCACCTCTTACTTGGACCTGTTCCTTGATTGCACCATCTTTATCCATGTTAATGGTTTTGCTTTATAACTATATGCTTCCTTTTTCACTTGCCTATGTATTTTCTTTTCATTTTGTATTTTTTATTTATTCAAATAAAAATTGAAAATATTTAATTTCACTATACATCAATTTAAATATATGTTTAGTTAATATATTTATATTTTATTATATAATTTAATTTTTTAAAATTTGTTATATCGTATTGAAACATGATCCGACTAAGGTTCAAACCGTGGCATGGGCGAGTGTGTGAGGAGTGGGTATGTGATGACTTTGTGTTAAATTCCCTATTGATAAGTATAGTTCACCCTGCGTCGGTCATAAGGGTTTCTCACAATAACCAAACCAAAAAAAAAAACATGATCCAACTATATTATATGATGATCATGTTATTATTGTATTATAACAACTTGACAATTATACATAAATTATTTGGTAAGATTCAAAGTTGGATTTCCTCTTAAGGATTGAGATGGGTACCATCCATATTACATCATCACTACATAACGACAATGATATTACAACAACTTAACTATTATATATATATATATACTAACACAATTTGAATATGAATCTTTTCTTAAAAGTTGAAAAATCCAATCAAGAAATAAAAACATATAACCAACAATAATACAATTTGATAATGATATTAAAATTACTTAACTTATATATATTAACAAAATTCTAACATCAATCTCTTCTTAAAAATCCAACTAACAAATAAAAAAATTTAACCAACAATAATGCAATTTGTAGAAAGAATCTAGCTATTTGCTAAATAATGGTCTTTTGACCGGTGAATTGATCCCAATGCAAAGGTGATGCATATTAACTTTAGGCTTGAGAATCTCCCCTAATATCATGCCGATGAGAATCTATGCAAAATGGACTCATTGTCAGTCTACGGTTGATCAATCAATACCATCTCCTTTTCCATATTAAAGTAAGTTGTTTGATTTTGTCTTACATTGACAGATGTTAAAGTATATTGTTTGATTTTGTCTCACATTAACACATGGCGGGCTTACTTTTTGGAGGGCCCTCTAAAAGTAAAGGTCTGATTATGAGGAATATATCTAAATTAGAATATATTTTAGGGTTGGGTAATCCTCTCAATCGAATCATAATTTCGCAAAAAGAAAAGGGAGATTCTCAAAACAACAGAAAGTGATTGATTAAAGAGTTACTAAAGGGAAGAATTTCCTTATTAAAGGGTGTGATCTGGACATTTGTATATAATTTTAAAGTTGAAAAGATAAATGGTAGAAAGAATTTTAAAGTTATTTGAAAAGATAGGTTGGTAGAAGTTGAATATTTGTTATGGGTTGCTTAATTTATTTTTTATATAATTAAAATCTTCCTATTTTCTTGAATTAAAATATATATTTTTTTCAAAAAAAACATATAATTTTAAAATTTAAAATTAATTTCATGCATTTATTAAGTTGAAAAATAAATTAAAAATAAATTAATTTTCATCACGAGATATTAAAGGAAAAAACCGCCAATCCTCACGGTTTTCTTAAAATTGAGCATGAAGATTATCAAAACCATTTGAGAGTGAAGTCCCTCTCATCCATCTTAAACTCCTATCTTGTTATTACATTGTTTTATGGAATTCAATATTAATATTATAATAATATTTTTATAATTATATAATATTTTTAAAAAGATTTAGTTTGTGTGATTTTTTTTTACAATTAATCATCTTCATTAAGGAATTTAACTTAACCACACAAATCATTGTTTGAACCATAAACCTCTCGAAGATTGTGCTGTCTTCCAAATATTAAATAATATAAATTGTAATTGAATATATATATATATATATACCCAGGTGTTGTAGGTGAGTTGGAGAGGAGACGACAATCCTCCAAGGAAGGTCCAAGGTTCAAATCTCCACCCTACCAAAAAGCGATAATGTCGCGACTCTCGATGACTTTATTAACGGTGTAGAACCCCCTGATCATGGTCTCTCATACCAAGGTGGCCCCGCAAGAGGTTTATATATATATATATATATATATATATATATATATATATTCAAAACTTTTGTTTATTTGACAAGTTTGAGGTATTTGTGAGAAAGGCTGAATTTAATAGGCAATTCATATTAATAAGTACATGTTTAAGGAGATTAAATATTTTATTACCAAATAGTTTTTAAATATTTTCAAATTTGTGTTACATGTTTTGCTAAAGAACAAGATGTCTTGTAACTTAATTCAACCATGTTAAGTGAGATCTAGGTTGAATCTTGTCAAGCTGTACATGTATAATTGTGTTAGTACAATGACACCCATGTAATATAGATGTGGTCATTTCAATTCTATATAATTAATTAAAAAAACATATTTTGATAACTATATTATATTATATGGTTTAAGAAGATAAATTATTCATATTACAAGTTTGATGTGCTTACTATTCAAGTTTATATTTGATAGATAATTATGTAAATAATTACACATTTAATGGGATTAAATTTTTTAACGTTATATATTTATAATTTTTTTGATAACTATATTATATGGTTTAAGAAGATAAACTATTCATGTTACAAGCTTGATGTGCTTATTATTCAAGTTTATATTCGATATATGTATTTTTAAATGAGTACACTTTTAATGGGACTAAATTTTTTAATGTCATATAATTATAATGTTGTTAGTTTTGCGATACATGTTTTCTTATGAGGTTTAGGCTGAGACATGTCAAGTGATACATGCATTATTGTCAAGATATTATAATACTACTATGACATGTCAAGTGATACATGCATTATTGTCAAGATATTATAATACTACTATGTGGCCACAATGTAATATATGTGAAGCCATTTCAATTTCATATAACTAGTTAAAATAATATTCTGATAAAATTTTTAAATTGGTTATATGGTATCAAAAAAGACCCTAACTATGTTACAACTTGACTACATAGTGGTATTATAACAACTTGAAAATTATACATGTATCATTTGGTAAGATGTTTCTCCTTGAAACTCAAGGAATTTAACCAATTGAGCTTATGCCATTTGACAATATTTTGATTATTATTTTTAATTGGTTATTTGGGATTGAAATAAGCCCCTCCTATATTACTTCATGACCACATAGTGGTACTACAACAATTTGACAATTGTGCATGGGCAAGATTCAAACCTCGATCTTCTCTTCTCCTTGAAAGTTGATGAATATAAATAATTGAGCTAATTTGATAACTATATGGTTTAGAAAGATAAATTGTTCATGTAACAAGCTTGATGTATTTAATATTTAAGGTTGGATTTGATAGGCAAATTTATTAATTAAGTGTGAGTTTAATAGGATTAAATATTTTATTGTCAAGATGTTGGCTATGATACAAGTTTTTTATAATTTTTTCCATAAATAAAGTCATCAAAAGAAAAATCTTATTAGAATGGAAATAGTTGATTCAAAATTAAAGAATAAAAAGGAATAAGGTGTCTATTCAACCATATCAAGTTAAAAATCTATAATATAATTTTGACAAGATGATGATACAATCCTTGAGATTACACATTGAGATTGCTTCAAAAGATACTTCAAAAGTCAAATATAATTTTTAAAAGAGATTGAGATCTTTTTTTACCAAACCTTTAGGGATGGGATAATAAAATGTCGCATGTCTTAACTCCATACAAATTTGATGATGAGCATGTTCTGACAAAAGAAGGATTTTATAAAGTTGTAAATTTTGTATTATAATATATATTATGATTTGTTGGATTAAAATTACATTATTTTTCAATAAAATTCATTATAAGTTGTTAGGTTCTTATTTAATTAGGTATTTCTTTCAATTGTGATAACCATACATAATATTATATAAATTTAGTATAATTATATTAATTATAATTTGAATGTTTAGATAAAGCAATTTATTGTAACATGGCCTATTAGTTTTGGGGAAGTGATGGGGCATGAAGAGTTTCACAACAAAGTCAAGTTTTCAATATCATGGATGAATCTTAAATTTTTATGTTCATCAACGTGATATCAACTAGTTGAAATGGGTCATCTTCCATGAATAAGGCTTAGGTTCAATTCTTGATGTGTATGGTAGGAATAAAAGTCTAGTATGTATGAATTGAAGTGCTTGACCCCAAATCAATTGACCTGACCTCACTATAAACTAAAGTCTATGTTAGTCTATTAAAAAAAAATTATAATATAATTATTTTCAACCAAATTAAATTAAATTTATTACTTTTTCATCATGGGGATTTTATTCTTAGTAACAAGACAAATGCCAAGCTTAGTGTCTATAAGCATGCATGAAATTTTAAGTTTATTTTAAAATTGACATTGTTAGTTTTCTCTCTTAGACCAATCATATATCATATAAATATTTTATCTATGTTTTATAATTATAAAATATTTATTTGTTATATTAAAATTTGTTATGTGTAAAAGAAACATGCAACTTGATTGACCCATTTATAATATTTAATTGAAACATGGGTGAATCAGTTCTAATAATGTATGTGGATTAATGATACAATTTAGAATATATTAAGAATATCAAAGGCTATAAAAAAAACATAGCACAAGCCCTGCAGAGATTTTCTAATTTTTGTATTATGTAGAGAATTAAGGAACAAAATAATATAATGTAAAAAAACAAAATACAAAAATAGATAATATGATGTAATAATCTTGAATTATATACAGGCAACACTATCTATATCAATATTTTTACTTTTATTTTTTATTTTAGTATAAAATAAGGAGGTAACTTTTTTTAAGCATTTTATGCCAATATAACAAGGAAGGAAAGTCATATGTGAAAGCCCTAATCGGAAGTAAGGATGGCCTAGTTGGAAGAAAGTATACCTTAATTGGTGATAAAAATAAGAATTGAACTACTTTAGGTTGTAAAATATATACCAAATTTAATTTCAAAAAATGAGATGATTGGGCATGATATAATGGTTCTTAAGAGTAAAGTATTAATATTTTTAGCTCAATGGATATTGGCCAAATTTCTTAGAGATTCAAAAGTGGCTTAAATAATTGTTAGAAGAAAAAAGTTAATTTGCTACCTTTTTTATGAAAAAAAAATATTAAAGCTGGAGTTAGAAATGTGTATGTTTCAACTATAGATACTCTTATGTTGGAATAAAATTAATTTATGTATGTTAAATCAATAATGAATCATAATAATTACCCATGGATTATTGTGGGGATTTTAACACAACTCTATCTCCTTTAGAAAAAAAAGGTGATACTCCTAGGTTGTCTAAATTAATGGAGGAGGTTGCTTACTTGGATATTGGCCAAGTTTCTTAGAGATTCAAAAGTGGCTTAAATAATTGTTAGAAGAAAAAAGTTAATTTGCTACCTTTTTCATGAAAAAAAATATTAAAGCTGGAGTTAGAAATGTGTATGTTTCAACTATAGATACTTTTATGTTGGAATAAAATTAATTTATGTATGTTAAATCAATAATTAATCATAATAATTACCCATGGATTATTGTGGGGATTTTAACACAACTCTATCTCCTTTAGAAAAGAAAGGTGATACTCCTAGGTTGTCTAAATTAATGGAGGAGTTTGCTTACTTTATTAATTCAAATGGCCTTGAGGATGTTAATCCTTCAAGATTTTAATACACATGGGATAATAGACATGTTGGGCATATGCATATAATAAAAACATCAATTTTTATAATCGAACCCATGGTCATAAACTAATATATACAATCTCTTTAGATATATTATTGCAAAGAGGATTGGATCACAAACCCGTTCCCTTGAGATGTGATCTACTTAATAGTGGGCATCAAAAGCCATTTTGATTCTAGTTTATGTGATTATAAAACCACTTAATTTCTTCCAAATGATTTTGTTATGATAGAATCAAGCAAGGTTGTAAGGGTAATGTATGTACAATTTTGTTGAAAATATGAGATATATAAAGGTGAAAATAAAAATTTGAAATGTCAAATCTTTAGAATCACATTTAAAATAAATTTTGTTGAAATCAATTCTAAGATCATCAATTTACAAGAGATTATTAAAAAAATGGAATGGACAAAGATACTTATAAGAAAGAAAATAACTACTTTTTAATTATCATAATGTATTACAAAAAAGGAGTCATACTGGGCCTATAAATCTAGGAAAAGTGGATCAAAAAAGGGAATACAAATCCTTAATTGGTTGGTATCAAATCAGCCTTGGACGTGGAACTCATCTCCCATCATCAATTCGTAGACTATACTCTTCTCTCATTCCTTGCCTCAATTCCTCAAGCCCAAGCAATAAAAGAAATCCTCGTTTGGTATAAAGAGGTAGCAGGGCAGAAGTTTAGATTTTTGAAGAGTAAAATTTTCTTCTTGAATTCCCTGATTCTCAAGGAAAGAAGAATAGCGATAGAGTTGGGTTATGAGATAACAGAGTTTTCATCGACTTACCTTGGGCTTCCTATTTTTAGAGGAAGGTGCAAGGAATATTAATGGGAGATGTTGGTGGAAAGGATGCAACACAAACTTGCCAGCTAGAAAGGAACTCTGTTAAGCTAGGCAGGTAAGGCTATTTTGGTGAAATATACACTTTAGAGTATACCGGTTTACTTTATGTCCTTGTTCAAGATTCCAGGTAAAATAGTGTAAAATGTTGAGCAAGTTCAAAAGTCCTTGTGGTCTAGGTTAGAGGAGAAGAAGAGATTCAACTTAGTAGCATGGGATTATATCTACAACGAAAGAGAGTTTGGAGACCTAGGTCTGAGAAGGATGGACTAAATGAATAAGGCTTGAGTTGCTAAACAAGGTTGGCATCTAACCCAGAATGAATAGGTTGATTGAGTTAATATTATAGAAGCAAAATATCTAAATAATAGGGAGGGCTTCCTATCAGATGATGTCCCAAACTCTGGGTCAGCCTTTTGGCTTAGTCTATGTAATTCCAGGAGAAAAATTGGAAAGGAAGAAATATGAAACATGGGTAATGGCCATCTAATTAATTTTTGGTCATATACCTGGCTGATGGACCAACCGTTGGCTTCACTCCCAAAATTGGTAATGGTTGAAGACTTTTGAAGATGTACCTTTGGTTCTAAGGTTGAATATTATATCAAAACTACAAATCATAGGAAGAGATGGAGAGTTTTATTCAATCTTGACTTATATCTAGCTAAGAAAATAGTCCTTAAGAAGATCTTGAACCTCCTGAAGTTCTAAGTCATCAAATCTACTAATGAAGCTGATAATATTTTTTGGAAGGTAGAAAGTTTGAGAGTATTTTCTGTGAAATCGACATATTTTCTCTTGGAGGACCTTGGGCCCCCTTTGTTCCCAAGAAGAATGGTTTGGTGGAAGGGATTAATCCCTAAGGTAAAAAAATTTCTATGGCTTGATATACAAAATAAAATCTTGACCATTGATCATCTAAAATCTTGAGGTATGATTATTCCAAACTGATGTTACCTCTGTGGCTTAGATTCTGAGTTGGTACAACATGTCTTTATTTTGTGCCTGTTCTCTAAGGATGTTTTCTCCTCCTTTTTCAAATTTTTTGGTATCTCTTGGGTATTCCCCTTTTAAATATTTGATCTTTTATACCAGTGGGACCCTCCCTTCTTTTCTCCTCAACTTCATCTATTCTAGATATTTAGCTTGGCTCACATCATGTGGTGTATTTGGAAGGAAAGAAATTTGAGGGCTTTTAAAAATGAAGCCAATTCAGCCCTCTCTATCTATGCTAAGAGCATTGTGGCAATAGTGGAGAATGTCTCTACCATCTCTTTGGACTCAGGTTCCTTTGCTTGGGAATTAGCTTTGGAGCATGCTCTAGGGTATAATTTTTTTTGAGGTCTATTACCCATTTGGATTCGAGTGGGAGAAGACAAATTTCATGGGAACCACCCCTTGTAGGTTGGATTAAACTAAATTTCAATGGGACCTCCAAGGGTAACCCAAGAGAGGCAAGTGTAGTTGGTTTAATTCAAAATAATAGTGACAAACTCCTTCTCACCTTTTCTGAGAATTTGGGACCTTAATCGAGTCATTTTGCTGAAGCCCATCCTCTCTTCCAATGGATCTCTTTGTTGAGTGACTTCGAGTAGAGCAAGGTCATAATTGAGGGTGATTCTCTTAATATCATAAATCTAGTGAAATATTCTAAAACTCCTAGTCCTTATATCACTAATATAATTTTTGAGACAAAACATTTCCTTCAGGCCTTTGAGGATGTGGTGCTCAAGCATGTATATAAGGAAGGTAATAAATTAGTTGATTTCTTGGAAAATTTGAGGTTGAGTCAGGATGGTCTAACTATTTGGAGAGAGGTTTTTCTACCAGGTATCAATGATTCAAAGACTAGAGGTATCTTTACTGGCCTAGGTATAGGTAGGCCATATTTTGGAGGGCACAAGTAAGGACAATCCAAATATCAGCAAATAGTAATGGTCGAGGGCCTACTTTTTGATGGGTCTTTCTAAGTTTTTTTTGTTTTAATTTTGGTTGTTTTGTGTGCATGGGTACCCCTGCATGGGTTGATATGTATGGGTTATGGGGGTTGGTCATAGACCATCTAGTCTTCCTTCTGCCTGTCTATTTTTTTGCATCTACCCTGGTGGTGGCTATGCTGGTTTCCCCTACGTGGGTTTTGGATGTTGGTCTCTATTTAGCTTGCTAACATCCCTCTCCCTAATAGGGTGTTAGTTGTTCCTTTTGTAATAAGGTTTGGGGATCTTTTCAAAACCCCTTCTTTCAACTAATAAAAAAATACCAAATTTTTTAAACACTACTACCAAAATAGACTTGTTTTTGTTGGATTAAAATATTTCAATTTCTAATGGCAAAATCATCAAGAAAGAAGGAGATATTAGGAACAAAGTAGTTTATTATGTCAAATATATTCTATTAGAAGTTTCATAAGATAAGGAGACATCAACATGCAACATGAACAAAATATCTCCCTAGGTATTTTTGTTAGGAGTTATTACATCATAGCTCATGTGAGAAGTCAAGTGGTATAACCACCCCTCACAAGGCACATGCATGTAGTATAGGACAAAGATAGTTGCAAGTTTGGTTGAAGGTTTGTTATGCCTAAAATAGGCATATTATGTATTTAAATACCTAACACTTCCATAATAAAAGAATCAAAGCATTGAGTTATAACATGTGGTATTAGAGTAGGTAGAAGGAAGAAAGAATTATCCCTCTAATCCTCCTCTAGCTTTGATGCAGAGAATTCATAAGAGCACTTTATTTGAGAAAATAATTTTACAAGTCTGAGAAAAGTAGTTTCAAGGATAATATTGTCATATATAAAATTGTTCAAGTTAAACCTCAAAATAGAGGAAGAACAACATTGAATTTTGCCTAGAAAAGAACCAAGGCCTATAAGAAAAATATTTAGCTACTACATTCAAGTGGATAAAATTTAATTGAAAAGTGAGGAACTAAAAAGTTCCATCAAGTAGGAAAGATCCTGACTTGAAACATTTGAAAGGTTCCCATAATTCTAAAATATTATGGTAGATTTTACTAGGTAAAGAAGTTTTTTACTAAATAAAATATACAAGAACAAGAGAAGAAAGAGCAGTCAACACATTTGATGCTCAGAATAGTGTACAAGTTTGAAGCAAATTTGCAAAAACACAACAAATTGTACATTGTTTCACCTATTCACAAGGATATAGGGATAAAATTTATTTCCATATGCAAAAGAGCATCGATTGGTTTCAAAATGTTTCACACATTCACAAGGATACAAAGAAAGCATACACACAAAAAAGAGAGCTAATTGGTGTTGGAGTTATTACATTTTTGGGTACCTTTGTAAATAAATTAGATTAGGGTTTGTGTTTAATATTTGAGTCTATAGTATGTTTCAAGTTATTAAGTGGTAATATGTGTCATGTAAATAAGTATGGATTTATAAGTGTGAGGTGTCATATTTGTAAGTGTGAGTTATGTGAGTGAAGTGCCAAGTTTAGAAGTAAGGAGTTATGTGCAATCATGAGAGACTGTCTTTATGTAAATATGTGAGATTTATTATGTAAGAGGAAAATGTGAAGAGTTGGATCTCCCATGATTTTGAGGAGAGAAAATGTCAAGAGTCATGTAATATGAAGAGTCTCATGTATGTATATAGTAAATACAAAGCTATATTATATGCAACTCAAAGAAGCTTTGCATTTGTGCATTGTTTTAGTAGTTTCAATAAATATTTTAGTGAGTTTATTGTCAATTCATAGAAATTGATATATGAATGTTATTGAGCTATTTTTTATGATCCTAGATATTGTTTAATCCTATGAGCATAGTAATATTTTTCTAACAGTGGTATTAAAGCCACCACCTTGAGTGTACTTAGAAGTAGACACATTGAGTGAGATAGATATAGGAAAGGACTATTGTAAGTTTGGAGGAGGAATATAGAAGGTGTAAGGGAGATAAAATGAAGAGATTACTAAGAAGCAATTATTGGAGATTGAATGGGATTAAAGGAGGAACATTGGAGAGAAGAATATTACAAAAGGAACATGGAATAGTCAGTTAAAGGAGACTAGTTTGAAATCAAGACTGGAGGTAATCTAGATAAACATTCATAGCGTGTAAAGGACAAGTAGAGTTGAAAAGGAAGGTCAAAGTAGATATTCAAAATAGTAGCAAAAGTGTTCAAAGGTAAATTTAATATAGAAAAGAGTATAAATTTACAAGTAGAAACAACAAAACACATACAATTGTAGATGAAAGAGTGTGAGTTTATCAAAGAATTCATGAAGAGGAGGTTGAAGGAGAGTGCTAGAACAATCCATAAGAGGAGTGGCATAAAAAAAAATATCTAATCAAGAGAGGTACTTATACAAAGAACTAGGTTTAATTTGAGGAAGACCTCAGTGGAGTTGGAGGGGAGCACTAGGACAAAGCACCAAGAATAGAGATGAGTAATGCCTTGGAATAATGCAACAAAAGTATGTAGTAATTCTCAGGGTGAAGATAAACTTGGAAGGTTAATTGCACGAATAACAAGATGCTCGTACGTGGATGATAACTGAGTTCCATTTATTAAAGGTATATTTTAACCTTTAAGATATTTATATATATATATTTTTTGGTAATTAAGGGACATATTCATTACAACCGGGTTTTACAGGTTGACCCAAAACCTATTACAACAATAGCATAACGCTAAAACAGGACAAGAACTCAAAAGGGACAGTCTGTTTAGCCCTCTGCTAAGGACACAAAGCCAACAAAGAGCAATACCCTTACAAAAATTTACCCACACCTTGGAACAAAGGCGGTCGACAACTCCGCCTTCTAACACTTTCTCTTTTCTTTTGGTCGTGAAACTGCGACATGTCGCGATATCGTGACACTTCTCCTTCCTCCTCTTTCTTTTCTCTTTTCGTCACAAAAAAATGACATGTCACGAAATCGTGAAACTTTTCCTTCCCATACTTTCTCTTCTCTTTTGGTCGCGAAAATATGACATGTCGCGATATCGCGACACTTTTTCCCTCCTGCTGGTCGTGAGAATACGACATGTCGTGATATCGCACCACTTTCCCTTCTTGCCCTTAGTCTTCTCTTTTGACCGTGATAAGACGACATGTCGCGATATCGCGACACTTTTCCTATCTTGATCTATCTCTTCTCTTTTAGTCATGAAAAAACAACACGTCGTGATATCGTGACCCTTTTTCCACTTGCTATTTCTTTTCTTTTTTGGTCACGATAAAGAGACATGTCACGATATCGTGACACATTTTCCATGTCGTGATATCGTGACACTTTTTCTAACATGTCGCGAAATCGTGACACTTTTTCCTTCCTTCTCTTTCACTTCTTTTTTGGTCGCGACACAGCTGCATGTCGCGATATCGCGCCACTTTCCCTTCTTGCCCTTAGTCTTCTCTTTTGACCGTGATAAGATGACATGTCGCGATATTGCGACACTTTTCCTATCTTGCTCTTTCTCTTCTCTTTTAGTCGCGAAAAAACAACACGTCGCGATATCGTGACACTTTTTCCACTTGCTCTTTCTCTTCTTTTTTGGTCACGATAAAGAGACATGTCGTGATATCGTGACACATTTTCCATGTCGCGATATCGTGACACTTTTTCTAACATGTCGTGAAATCATGACACTTTTTCCTTCCTTCTCTTTCACTTATTTTTTGGTCGCGACATAGCTGCATGTCGCGATATCGCACCACTTTCCCTTCTTGCCCTTAGTCTTCTCTTTTGACCGCGATAAGACGACATGTCATGATATCGCGACACTTTTCCTATCTTGCTCTTTCTCTTCTCTTTTAGTCACGAAAAAAAAACACGTCACGATATCGCGACACTTTTTCCACTTGCTCTTTCTCTTCTTTTTTGGTCACGATAAAGAGACACGTCGCGATATCGTGACACATTTTCCATGTCACGATATCGCGACACTTTTTCTAACATGTCGCGAAATCGTGACACTTTTTCCTTCCTTCTCTTTCACTTCTTTTTTGGTCGCGACACAACTGCATGTCACGATATCACGCCACTTTCCCTTCTTGCCCTTAGTCTTCTCTTTTGACCGTGATAAGATGACATGTCGCGATATCGCGACACTTTTCCTATCTTGCTCTTTCTCTTCTCTTTTAGTCGTGAAAAAACAACACGTCGCGATATCGCGACACTTTTTCCACTTGCTCTTTCTCTTATTTTTTGGTCGCGATAAAGAGACATGTCGCGATATCGCGACACATTTTCCATGTCGCGATATCGCGACACTTTTTCTAACATGTCACGAAATCGCGACACTTTTTCCTTCCTTCTCTTTCACTTATTTTTTGGTCGCGACACAGCTGCATGTCGCGATATCGTGCCACTTTCCTTTCTTGCCCTTAGTCTTCTCTTTTGACTGTGATAAGACGACATGTCGTGATATCGTGGCACTTTTCCTCTCTTGCTCTTTCTCTTCTCTTTTAGTCGCGACAAAACAAAACGTCGCGATATCGCGACACTTTTTCCACTTGCTCTTTCTCTTCTTTTTTGGTCGCGATAAAGAGACATGTCGTGATATCGCGACACTGCGAAATCGCGACACTTTTTTCTTCCTTCTCTTTCACTTCTTTTTTGATCGTGACACAGCTGCATGTCGCGACCAAATATCTATTTGAAAAAATTGGATTGATTTAACTTTAGGAGATATAAGAAGGTGAAGAATAAATAAATTAGAAGAATGAAATGAATGGGAGATATAAGAAGAAGAAAATTTATTAATTAAATATTGGAGAAAGAAATTATTTGAGAGAAATTAATTGAAATAATAAATTGAATTGATGATTGAAAAAATGAATTAAAGAAGAATTTTAAAAAATTAAAGAATTAAATAAAATGAATTAGAAAATAAATTAATTGAGGAAGTTTATGAAAATTTGAAATTTGAAATTGAAAAGTGAAAGATTGAAGAAAATGAAAATTGAAGAAAGAAAGAAAAATTGAATGAAATATTGAAGAACATTGAAAGTGACGATTGAAAATTTATTGGAGTCAAAATTTGTAAACACCTATTATGGAAAATACAAAGTTTTTCTTTTCAAAATCTCAACTTTTAAAAGGATCAATTTTACTCCATGAAAAAACAAGACGAGATAAATACTCATTGTTGAGAAGCTTTGGGATGTGGTAAATGGAACAAAAAACATTCTTGAATATACATTTGGAATACAAATATTTAAATATGATGATGCAAAGGCTCTTTTGTTAATCAAAATTGGTATATCATATGAAATTCAAGCACATGTAAGTGAAGCATAAAATTAAAAAAAAATTCTTGGAAAACATTATGCGCAATATTTCAAGGAAGGAATGAAGCAATCATTTTACACTTACAATCACAATTGTATTCTCTAAAGGTTCATGCTTTAAATAGTATAGAATAGTTCATTTTAAGGGTAGCATAATTAAAATTTAAATTACAAACTATGGGAGAAAAAATGGAAGATATTTTTCTTATTCAAGTTACATTAAGAGCACTTCTAGAAACATTTAAAACTTTAGTCACTTCTCTTCAAGTGCTAAACATAAACATATCCTTTGATGAATTGGTCAACATACTCCAAAAATATGACATATAAAATCTAGTTAGATATGAAATGACAAACACTAATCTCTTATCAAAGAAAAATGTGTCAAATAATATTGCTACATCATATCAGTGTCAACTTGAATGGATAAAAAGATATTGTCACATATGTAATAAGGAAGGTCATACCACAATTTATTGTAGATACAATTCTTTGAACCAATGGAATCAAATGAATAGACCTTTCCAAATATACTAGCCTAGACAATATCAATCTCGGTATCCATAAGTGCAATAACAATATCCAAAATGGGAAAATAAAAAGAAAACTTGGTCCAAGAAGTACAAGAAATAGAAAACATCAATGGGGGAGAAAATAAAACAATTCAGAGAGACCTTATGGGAATAATTATATAATTCTCCATAGAAGATGAAGGTATGGGCCAAATTGAGAAAAAATGTGACAAAGATGATAATACAAGCCATTCAAAAAATTTCATAAGTAATGGAACTGATAGTATTAATAAAAAAAACAAGCATTAATGAAAAAGGAACAAGAAAAACGAATAAGAAGCATAAAATAAAATAAAAATGGAGGATGCTTCAAAATTACAAAATTTGTAAAAGGAACAAACCAAAGACTTATCAGGAAAATAAATTGAAGTACATTATGGATGGATAAAAAAATCAGATTAGAATAGACTTATGGAAATGTTAAAATGTTCTTACAAGAAGAAAATAAGTCTGAAAAGCATAGGAGAAGAAAATGTAGGTGATAGGTTAATGGAATAGATATAGTTCCACAAGCTCAAGCAGTACCAAATTCAGAGCTAAACAACCAAGAAAATAATCAAAGACTGAAAGTACATGAAGGCAAAATACCTTCATACCAAATAATATAATACAGAGGGGGTGTTGGAGGTATTACATTATTTGGAATTTTTTTAAATAAATTATATTAGGGTGTGTGTTTAATATTTGAGTCCATAGTATATTTCAAGTTATTAAGTGTATGTGTCATGTAAATAAGTGTGAAGTTATGAGTGTTAGGTATCATGTTTTGAAGTGTGAGTTATGTGAGTGAAGTGTCAAGTTTAGAAGTGAGGATTTATGTGCAATCATGAGAGACTTTATCTTTATGTAAATATGTAATATTTATTATGTAAGAGGGAAATGTGAAGAGTTGAATCTCCTGTGAGTTTGAGGAGATAAAATATCAAGAGTCATGTAATATGAAGAGTCTCATGTATGGATATTTTGGAGATAAATCCATGTAATATGCAAATAGAAGAAGCTTTGAATTTATGCATTGCTTTAGTAGATTCAATAAATATTTTAGAGTTTATTGTTTATTATTAGGAATTGATATATGCTTATTATTGAGTTATTTTTTATGATCCTGGATATTGTTTTATCTTGTGAGCATAGTAATATTTTGATAACAATTGGTTGTAGAACAAATTTGAGAAGAAGACAAAGACCAAGCACTTACACACACAATGTGAACATAGGTTAAAAGTAGGCAATATAAACAAAAAAAAATTCATCTCCCATGTTCCATGATATAATTATATTTGCACTATTTATATTTACAGGAAAACACATTTGAAAGGAAGAGATTAGAAATGCATCTATTGGACAAAAGAGAACAAAAATTCACCCATTGAAAAGGAAGAGAGTATAAAGGCACCTACTGGGAAGGAAGAGAGAAAAAGGCACCAATTGGAATGGAAAATAATAGAAAGTAACCTATTAGAATGAAAGATAATAAAGGAACCTCCTTGAATGACAGTGAGTAGAAAAGCACCCACTTCAACATTGAAGGAATTCATTCAAATGAAGAAGCACTTGTTGTATGTCATCCAAAGGATGAAAGCAATAATTTGGACACTTGAACATATAAGGAACTTATTCAAAATATAAACCACTCACCTATAAACAAAGTGCTCATTTGTAAATAAGGTTGTGGATCAAAGGCATTCAACAAAAGAAGAGTAAAGTATTACAAAATTTCTCATAGTTAGAACAAGTACATTGCATGCAAAGTATCTTCCTTGAGAAAAAAACGCTTAAGGAAGAGGGTGATTATCTAATTCACTACATACATGACATCAAAAAAAGTTAACTTAGAAATATATCATGACACATGAAAATTAAATATTCTCATAAGGTATTTCCAAAGGATGAATGCATTGGTACAATTTATAAAATGTTAGGTGTAAATTCAAAGGGTTGATTTAACTTTCATAAAAGGCTAGAGAAATAACATTCAAGAAGACTTAAATATTTGATCCCACATTCATAGTGGGAAGAAGAAAAATAAAGGTAAAAAAAATGAAAGTTGTTTTGATTAAGAACAAAATAGAAAGAATGAATATTATTCTTTAAAAGAACTATTCATCTTTAAAATAGGGAAATAAAATTTCACCTTCATATTTCTTTTATTTGTCAAGATAATTTTCTCATGTTTTTAAAACATCAATCAAAATTCAAGTATAGGATTATATATACTTGTTAGAAAAATATTTTTTGAGGTTGATTTAGTAAAAAGAAGATTTTAAAATTTTGTCAAATTTTACTATGGCTAGTGGAGCACCAAAGTTTTTGTTGCCAAATTTCCAACTATTGAGGGGAAATAACTATGTTGCTTAGAAAACCAAAATTTGAATACAAATTGAGTTTGAGGAAGTATGAAAAGTAGTAGATGATATCACTACTCATATTATAGAAGCAAATAAAGACCAAATAAATTTTTATAAGGTAGACATAAAGTAAGATTAAGCATTATGTTGGGAGTAGAAGATGAAGTTCAAGCATACATTTGTAATTCAACCATGACCAAAGATGCATGAGAGAAGCTACAAATAGTCTTTGAAGCAAAGAATCAAAATCAAATTTTATTACTCTAGATTCAACCCCATTGTTTGAAGATAAAATATGGAGAGAAACTAGAATTATTCATGAGGAGAATTGCAAAGTTATGAGCGTCATTGCAAGCATTGGGAATTTAGGTATCTACTAAAAAATTAGTTATAATTATTTTGATATATCTCCCATTAAAGTATAATATTTTTGTGGCTATATTATTTTGAAAATTTGGTAAAGCTACTTTAGAAAGTAGAGGCTTCACATACAAAAAATGAAATAATAACAATTACTAACTATAAAGCAAATGAGGAAGAGGTCATTTAGAAGAGGTATGATACCTCCATAATGCTTCTAATAAGATTTTTTTTCAAAGATATCAGAATCAAATAAATGATTCTAAAAGAAATACTTTTCACAAACAAAGGATGTGTGAATATTTTATCATAAATAGACACACCATGAAGGAATGTTGGCATAATCCTTTAAAAAATGGATCCCCTTCATGAGAGATAAACCAACAATAATATAAGCCATATTTAGAACAACAAAATAAAAGTTGGAGAGAGGCACATCAAAATAATGTAGCTAAGGAAAATCATGTTAAATAATAAGAAGAAAAAGATCAAGAAGAAGAAGAAGATGTGTTTGTTGCACAAGCACACCTGAGACAACATAATAATATTTGGTATGATTTCAAAGCAACCAAATATGTGATAAGTCAAGAAAATTGGTTCCATCTAAATGAAACCAAGGATATAAATAACCAAGCACCTAAGAGTGAAGATAAATTTAAAATAAAACCATCAATAGCACACCACATATAGCATGAACACATTGATTTCTATAAAAAAATATTTTCTTTAGATGAACAATGCCAAAAGAAGCAAAAGATGATTGATATCACTACATCAAGAGATAATCAAAATATGAAATGGTATAGAAAACTAGTCAATTCAATGATCAATACAGGATGTATGGTAACACATCACATATCATGAGCAAAGGCTTAATCAAATAATGAAGCCATGAAAAATAATAAAATACAAGAGATGATTGACCTTACCACAGTATAATACATTGAACAAGATAAAATTTGGCAACAAGTCTACATGGTAGGAGAACATTTAATCTCATCAACAATCGATATATAATAAAGACCCTCCACATTGAAGGAAACACATAACTCATGCAGTTAATTCTATAAGCATTCAATGATTAAGTTGTAATAAAAATATCTTTAGAGTGCATTATTTGTGGAACACGACACTTCTAAGTATTAAAGTAGAAATTTTATATTAAGGGAAAAAATTTATCTCTCAAATTCCAACATCACATTAAACATTATTTCTAGTCCTAAGCTAAAAATAGAGCTTTGACTATGATGCAAAAATGGGGGTTATGTTAGGGGTAATTAGATCATAGCCCATGTGGGAAGTTAAGTGGTATAACCACCCCTCAAAAGGCACATGCATATAGTATAGGTTAGATATAGTTGCAATTTTTGTTGAAGGTTTGTTATACCTAAAATAGGCATCCTATGTATTTAAATACCTATCACTTCCATAATACAAGCATCAAATCATTGAGTTCTAGCACTTTTATGTTAATGCATAGTTTTACTTTGGTGATGCAAAGCTAATAGACAATACTTATCCAAAATAGAATGTACATAATGACATGAAGAAAACTAAACATGGGAAATACTAATAGCATAATAGGGTGAGAGAATTAAATCAAACATATTTTTGTCATATCTATAAAATATAAGAGTACATGGTGCTCACCATATTACCTTAGTGAGTGAATACGACCTACCCATTAAGCCTTTACTTGTTATGAACTTGCCCAATGACTATATTCTACACTCTCAATATAACCATCTTAGACACACTTTGGACAAGGAGACACTCTTTCTTTAGCTAGCTTTGCTTGTTAACCCTTGATCTCACATTAGACTATCTTACTTGCTTAAAATTACACTTTCTAAACTTACCTCTTATAAGAGGAATATCCCCTATTTATAATATTATGATAGCTAGATATTACATGGATGGATAATCTTGGATACTTTTCAACACTTTCTAGAGATATCTCTTTTGAAATATTTCTATAATATTAAATTACTGGAGATATCTCTCTTGGATTTATCTTAAGATATTTATGATTACATGAGATAGTCAAAATATCACATGTTTTTAGAGAATTTCCTTTTGGAGTGTTCCTATTATATTTTAAAAATTACATAATACTTCTAAAATTACTTTGGACTATATTTTATTAGTAGAATATTTTACAAGAATTTATTTATAGCAATATTAAGATATTTGACTTTATGATCAAGATGTTTGAAAAGGATAATTTATCATGATAATAGTAATTTTAATCAATGTTTTAAAACTCATCGAGATCTTACAAGAAATTGCATTTCTCATTATTTAAACCCTCACATGAGTTTTTTTTTTTAAATCTTGGGCCAATAAAATCGTTGACTTGTGATAATTTTCTTGGATAATTCTCATTGAGTTCTTGATAATTTATTGCCAAAACATGAGCATGTAGAGGCAGGGGAAGAATTTGGTGAATTTTATCTAGTTCTAAAAGAAAAAAGTTGAGTAGTGGTGATTGCTTTATTTCTAGAGGTTGCACAAATTGTTTCCTAGGCCATTTGATCTACTGTAATGAGAAAATACTATTTTAGTTCTTCAATTTTTAAATCATTACACCACATATATGCACTATGAATATGAGCTTATTAATATGCAGTGACAATATAATCATCCAAAACTAACCTCTTATAAATGGATTTTTTATGTCAATCCTGCAAGCCTCAGATTCATTAGAGAGTTTTAGATTGCACCAGGATTTCTTAGTTTTCTTGGAAGGGCATCTTTTTTTTGTGGTTTCGAGTCCCTTGGAAAACTCTTCAAATTCTCATTGAAATCATTTTTCAAGGATGACCTAAGTCATTAAATTCACTCTTCTGGGAGGTGGATCTATTCTATGTAATCTATAGTAGTGTTGATTTTTTTTAGCTCTATTTTCTTACTTGTTGGTGATACAACATGGGTCAGTGCTCAACCTAGAAAGCTTGTAAGTTTTTGATCGAGACTAGTGTTTTGGTGATTGATGATGAGGTGAGGAGAATTTTATGTAAAAGAGGCCTATTGAGTTGTATTTTGTCATTTCATGGACACCATAGGGCCCTATCCAGAATGCTAGATCACTCATGGAGGAGAGGTCGAGTTCAGGCAGGTGGAGTCAAGTTTTAGTTCTTGATGGAGTTAATTGGTGAATTTATGGGCTTGTTGATTGATGGAACTACCCATAATCAGACGAAGAACTCACTCAAGAGGGAAATGAACTTCTTTAGGGGTAAAGGGAAGTATCTTAGGAGGTGTGAAAATTGATCCTATGCTAAAGCACTCAAGGCACCATGGGATAAAATCATCTTGGTTGTCATGGATTACTTTACCTTGGATGCAAAGAGAGATGTGTTTTGAAGTTTTCACTTGATGTTTTAAAATCATCTAAAAAGAAAGTGGTTCATGAACATCCCTCTTTTTCTATATCACTCTTTAAAAAAATTCATGGATGTTAGGGGTAGGAAGGGGTTGGATCCAATTTACCAAGGACTGATCCTGCTTACGTTCAAGCATGTGGTAAAATCAAAAGAGATAGCAGTGGAGGAGGCACTAGCTAAAATTAATTTTCAAAAAAATCTACCAACTCTAGACCCAAGTGTTACAATATCAGAGACCTCCAGTGACTGTTATGATTTGGGTTCTAATGACTCATTGGATACTTCAGCAAAGGATAAGGATAGCTTTGGAAGTGATGCAACTACAATCCTAGTGATGGTAAGGGGGGAAACACTCATCGCTCGAAGCAAATTTCATATAAAAATGGAAAATCTAAGAAGCCCTCAGTATATGTTGAGGTGACAAACTCAGAGGATAGTGGTCTGGTGAAGAAAAAACCAAAATTCACAAAAGCTCTAGATGATGCCTATGTGGCTCCCCCAACAATGGAACCAGAGACCTTGGTCCCTCTGCCCTTACTTAGTGATCTAGATGGGAAACATCAATATTTTTTGGGTGTCCTCTAGTTTGTGATTTCCTTTGTTTAGGATATTCGAGGAATGGTTCTAAAGTAGAGCGATGGGGAGGGTGCCTAGTGATTCATGACTATCCATATTTGTAGTCTTGGTTCTAGCATTTTTTTAGGTTTAGGTTCTTGCTTAGGGTGTTGTTTGTGGGTCGTTACTCTCATCTATTTTCTAAGGATTCATTTTCTATGACTGTGTTGCTCTCTCACTGGTGGTTTGACCTTTTGGTATGTTGGTCTTGCTAGAGTATCAAGTTTTGATCTTGATCTCTGGCATTTTTTATTTGCGAAAAAGGATGGGGTCCCTTTCAAAACTTCATTTGTTATCTAATAAAAAAACTAATGAATCTATTATTAAAAGCCCTAATTAAGAGTAGTACTCTTAATTGTCCACTCTCACCTCAAAGTTTAGGATAAAATATATTTTTTATCTCCATTATTAGAGTCCTTAGGATTGAATTTTTTGTTTTCCATGCATGTTAGTTGAAAATATATCATCATAGCACCATGACTGGGGCACTTACATAGTGCCATATGCTCCTTTACAAATGATTCCAACTTTAAATTGGAAATAATGCTTTTTATAAACTGTAATTGTACTCTTTGCAATGAATATCTAATATAAAATTATTATTTTTGGCTTTCCAATCATGGCTTAAATTTTGTTTTCCTATGTATAGAAAAAAAATATTTGTTTTTGAACTTTTGTCAAGTTTTTACTGATTTTACCCAAGTTATCGATTTTTTATCCAAAATTAGGTTGCTAAGTTTTTACGAAGAGTTTTAAAACTATGCTTTTACTATTTATTGGTACTGTTACTTTTTACTATAGCCTATCCCAATCACAACATTCTTCTTGTACTCCCATACAAACATTCTATTTGTAATACCATTATTATTTAAAGGTTGGTAAAGTTACTGCATCATAAACATATTGAACAAGCTATCAAGTCATAATCTTCTCTAACAAGCCATCCAATTATGTAATATATAAAATCCTTATACTACAATACATGCAAATAACATGACCAAATTTTATGTTGATTTACCTCCTCCTAAGTTCTACTCTATCCTTGAAGTAGACCTAATTTATCATAGAGGATAAAATAAAAGGGTCTTATCATGGTTCACTCATTTCTTAATAGGAATTCCATCCAACTCCTCATGGTTATAGGTATTCACAATGGGTAGGGACCCATATACATTGGTAGTTTTTTTGTATTTCCTCTTTTATGTCAAGAATTATACTACATCAATAAGTCATTAACTTTGAAGGGGGTCCATTTGAGATTTTTGTCCAAAAAATATTTTTTCTTCGTCTTCTTCTTGGTGATGTGGTTTTGTGTTGCCTACTGTATTTCATTCAACTAGTGTGATTGTACCATCTGCTCCTTCATAAATTCTCTTGTTTTTAATATTTCTTATCATAATTTGTATGGTTGGAATATTATATGCAATAGGAAGAATAATATCAATACCATATGTCAACTATAATGGGGAAAACCCTATGACTACCTTGATTATGGCCCTATAGGCCCACAATGCTACATAAATTCTTTTTACCTGTGTCAACTTGAAAAGATACATATTTTTCAAGGATTTAACATCATGCATGATTGATTCATTCCATCTATACATTGGTACTCAATATATTTGTAGTCAGAAATTTAGTACCTTGATTGAAGATGGTTTCCATTGGATAATAAAACCTACTAACAATTCATTCATAAATGAGTTGTGCAACTTTTGTCTTGGTATTTCACTTTATTAGTTGAGCTTCAACCTACGTCATAAGATAATCTATTGTAAGAATGATATACCTATTTTTCATTATAAAAAAAGATCCAACAATTTTAATTCCCCACTTTGTAAAAGGATCAAGAAGAAATACAAGATATAAATGTGAAACTAATTTCCTATGATTTCCAAAGAACTAACACACATCACATGTATTATTATTAAGACATAATTCTTGAATAATATTGTCCATTGATATCCTACATCTAAAATCCTTCTTGTTGTAAGCTTCCTAGAGAAGTGTCCTCCACACACACCATCATGACTCTCTACAATCAACTACTTTTCTTGCTTTCATTCAATTGCTTGTTGATACTTCCCATATAGACCTACTCAATAAAAGACTCTTTACACTATTAAATAGGGGAGACTATATTGAGTAATATTCCTCCTCATTTTTGGCATTGCACCATCTACAAACTTGACATCAATTAAGTATTGATATATGTATGCATATTCCTCTTGAATATCTTCTATTGTGAGAAACATTACATAAATAAATACATCATCTTTACATTAAAATTCCAACTTCCTCATATTCTCTCAAAGCATCTGCATTGATAGACTTATTACTAGATCGATCAATAATTCCATAATTGTATTCTTATAAAAGGATAATTCATTTGTTGATCCTTATTAATTGTTCAAGATTATTGATAGTGTTGGTCAATTAAAACTATCTAGAGACTAGTTTTGGTCACATACTCCAGACATAATGACCACCCTTTGTGGTTGTTAGGTGTGTCCAATACTCGTACCTTGTGTGGAGCACATAATCAAGAAGTCTGGGAAGCATGGTATGTGACTCCAAGGATAACCTTCAAGATTTTTATCAAGGCTAAATCATTGTCTAGATGTATTCTTGATGCTATCTTCCTAAGCTAGCCTAGTCTATCAGGTTTTGATCTAGGAAAAGGGATGAGAGAAAATGTAGTAAAACTAACTAGCCTAAAATACAGGTAGGGATGTACCAAGAATTATGGTTCCTTATGAGTACTAATAAAGCTAGTGAACATGGGCTTCAAAACATGATAGTTAAAAGTGAACATAGTTCCAAGTCAGTATAATTGTTTATGTATTAATATTTTGTAAATGCTAGGATAGATACTAGTCACAACACTCCATAAAAATATATATACATACAAATATTAGGATACAAATTTAAGTAGTAATAGCTCGTATTTATGTTTGCAAGTACTTTTACAATTATGCAATAAATTAAAGGGGCTTGAACATATTGTACATGCATTAAATCAAGACTCGAGAACAAATAGGTACACAAAAGGATATGAGAGAAAAAATCTACCTAAGGCTAGATACTAGGCACAAAAATATAATTCTTCATCCCTTTTCATATACAAAATTGACCTATTTATATAGCCTAAATATAAATTTAAAAGTAAAAATTGTCTTAAGTGGGAATGTTTGTCTTATTTGGTTGCTAAGTTTGAGGTACCATATTACATTCATTCCTAATAGCTTTAGAGTTGTCCTAGGGGTCTAATCACAATAAATAATCTAAAAGCAAAGTGGAGTCCCTCAAAAGTGTCATTAATAGGCCTCTCTTGGAAGATCAAGATCAGGTGGTGCTAACATTTAATTGTTGAAGTATGATTTCCAATATTGAGATTGCATGGGCCCTTTATCCATGCTTGCCTAACTTTACTAGAACCAATTGGTGCTAGTCTTTATTAACCCTTGCTAGGGCCTCTATCTCTTCCTTCTATTTCTAATATTTTGGGTCTTGGTTACTAGACCTCAATAGCTACCTTTGGCCTAAGCTCCCTTCTAGGGATCCAATTGCTCTAGTGGCATACCTTTTTCAATGGATCTATTGTGAAACTCTGGTCTCTACATGTAGTAAAAAATTCACTATAGTCATGGTAGATCTCTAGCCTGCTAGTGATGAAGGACCTAGTCTTGAAATACTTATCTTTTGGAGCAGATTCATAGTTGAAGTTTACTAATCACCTTAATGACCTTTTCCCAATCTCCTTCTAAAGGAAGCTTGGACCAAGTGAGGTGCAAGTAATTTTTTTTGAGCTCACAAAAATAGTCCATGAGGGAAGGGATAAACTCATGATTTGCCTATTGGAGGAGTGTTTTGAGTTCAACTATAGGCTTCATGGATAATTTTACCTTGTCATCAATATATTATCTATTGATATTCTAGTTTGTGCTTGTAGGTTCATTCACTACCTATATTTTGGCTCTAGGATAGGCTCATCATTAGGTCCAAGGAGGAAAGTCTTGTGGATACTAGCATAGAGATGTACCCTTTCCAATTCTTGATTCTTCAAGTTGGGATCTCTATCTACTTACTACACCAATATGATGCTTTCTATATTGCCAAGACTAATGATCCTATGGGTTAAGATGTCCTTACTAGTAATTCCTATATTGTCCATCGTTGATAATAAACTTGTGCTAGGATACCCTTAAATGTCTATGCTTATTGGAACTTGAGGTTAGTGGCATCCTTTAATTTATTGATCTCATTGTTGGATTTGATACTTAGAGAGGAGATTGCCCAAGAACATTCAGATATTGGAATAAGTTCTTTAGCTTACTAGATAAGCCTCCTACATTACACCTAGCTAATTTTTTAGAATTGCTCTGCATTTTTTTATCCTTATTCCAACTTTGCTACCTTATTATTTTATTCTATAACACCCCTCCTTGGAAAAACTTATTATGGAAAATGAGCTATGTATTGGTGTGAATGTTTTAATGGCATAGCTTCATTTCATGTTGAATAATTACATTATTTTAAGTATAGAATATGGCACCACTAATAAAATTGTGGGTGCAAGACTAGGTGCTCTCTTTGGTAGGACCATATGGGTGAACCACCTACAAAGAGAGATATTTAGGGAAGTGATGGTGATGACTTGCTCATGAAAAATTAGGGTAATAGATCACCCTTCATGTATATGCATTTATATTTTGGTTATTCACATGATCACACCATTGGGATAGGAAATTACTTGTGCAATGAGTCTCCTTAATAGTTTGGCAATAACATTAGAATATCTTAAAGGAGACCGATTACTTAAGGATAAAACACTGGTGTGAACCATTGTTGGAATGAATGCATGATTGTTCCTGGTATTCTTAAAAGTGGATTAAGTTTATTAAGCATTTGGAAGCATTAATACCTTAGATTCATGAAGTATTATTTGACTATTGATATTAATACTTAGGAAATAAATCAAATGATGGCTTTGAATATTTATTAATCTGTTAACCTTATAATTGGATTCTAATGTTGTGAAGTAATTTAATTAATCATCTAGAAATAATGGATTAGAACAATACTCTTGTTTAAATAAGATTAATACTTTCTTAAACCATATTGTCATGCTTGAGTGGGTTTTCTTTAAGTATGGAGGTGGACGTGTGAGCTTGACAAGAAAATACCTGCTTGGATGTTTTCTTTGAGCACCTCCATAGGAAGGTGTGTCCTATTCCTCTTGATCCTTTAAATTTAGTATGTTGGGAGGAGTATGGGCTAGTGTAAAGAGCTTGTGATATAGATCTAAGACAACACACAGCAAAGATCAACGCAAAGCTCGGAAACACATAGACGAATTCCAACAATTTTTCATTAAACAGAGGTCTTCCTCCAAATACACAACGATCCTCTTCAAAAATGGCCAAGAGTCCCTTTACAATGTATGTGCTGCCTTTTTATCCTCGGTCACCACCTCCTTTTCACATCATTACACTAAGTGCAGGCCTTCTCTAACCACCCGCACGAATTTTTTGCTGCACCTACGAGATGCTTCCAGGAGCCCCGTGTTATCATGGTCTGGGGTGGCGAAGTGTGTTGTGGCCGCCTGTCAATCCATTTGCCATATCATCATTCATAGGAGTGCACCAAGTCGCTTGTAATTTGATGCCACGTGTCCCCTTGCCAGAGTCCCTGTAACCGCTCCATACTCTCGGGCCACCTGTAACTTCACGCCACATGTCCCTCTGCACTGGTCTCTGCAATCATCGGCTGGTCAACATCGTGAGTGCTCTGGTCATGATATCACGATGTTTTTTCTCCAATACTTTCTCTCTCCTCTTTGGTCGCGATATCATGACATTTTCGGTGTTAGGCTTCTCTCTCCTCCTTGGGGCCGTGATTCTCCTTCTCAACTCTGAGGCATTTCTTGGGATGCTCCCATAGATGATCTGGAATGGTGACTTATTGGTACTCTGATTGACCGAGATGTTATACATGAATTCTGCTTGTGGCAGAACTAGATCCCATCCCTTGGGCTTGTCCCCTACCAAGCATCGCAATAGGTTGCCCAAACTCCTATTAACCACCTCTGTCTGCCCATCTGTTTGAGGGTGGTATGCAGAACTGAACTTTAACTCCGTCTTCAGTTTCTTCCATAGGGTCTTCCAGAAATATCCTACAAACTTGGTATCCCTGTCCGACATAATGCTTCTTGGCAGCCCATGCAGGCGTACCACTTCCTTAAAGAAAAAACCAGCTACATGGACCGCATCGCTAGTATTTTGGCACGAGATAAAATGCACCATTTTCAAAAATCTATCCACTACCACAAATATGGAGTCATGCCCCCTCTGCGTCCTAGGCAAACCAAGCACAAAATCCATATTGATATCTTCCCACGGTCTTTCAGGTATAGGTAGCGGTTGATACAAACCAGTAGGTTGCCTCACACCTTTTGCCATCTAGCATATCCTGCAACTCTGCACAAACTTTGCCACATCCTGCTGCAATTGCAGCTAGTAGTAGTTTTCACTAACCAGTGAGATGGTCTTGTCACGACCAAAGTGTCCAGCTAAACCCCCACTATGCTTTTCTTTAATGAGGTTCTCTCTCATTGAGCTCCTTGGAATGCACAATTGGTTCCCCCTAAATAGCATTCCATCTTGAATCAGGTAATCCAACCATTTAGTCCTATCCAACACAACAAGCGTAGTGCAGTCTTTCCAAGCTTCTGCGAAATCGGGGTCTATAGGGTATAAGTTCTTGAGTTCAACAAACCCTACAACCTCCACTTTCATTTCTATCATCAGAAATTGCCTCCTACTCAGTGCATCTGCCACCCTATTGGATCTTCCACTCCGATGCTTCAGCACAAAGGTATAGCTCTGCAGGAACTCTACCCATTTCAGGTGCCTCTGATTCAATTTTACTTGGTTGTTAATAAACTACAGCGCTTGATGGTCGGTATAGAGAACAAACTCTTTCGACAACAGATAGTTCCTCCATTTCTTGAGTGCTTGAACTATGGTGTAGAACTCTTGATCATATATCGAATAATTTCTCCTGGCATCATTGAGCTTCTCGCTGAAATAAGCTACAGGCCTACCTTCTTGGATCAATATGGCTCCTATCACATTGCCACTCACATCGCAGTCCACCTGAAACACCTTATTGAAATCTGGAAGTGCTAAGACGGGTTGCTCAGTGACCTTCTTCTTTAGCATATCAAAGCTTTTGTCTGCTCCAACTGTCCACTGGAATTCCTTCTTGTTCCCCTTCATTGTCTCTGTAAGAGATGCACAAATACTGTTGAAGTTTCTAATAAATTTTCTGTAGAAACTGGCCAGACCATGAAATGATCTAACCTCGATCACACTTCTTGGGACAGGCCATTCTAATATAGCCCTCACTTTTTCGGGGTCCATTTTGAGACCACTTGCTGATATAATAAATCCCAGGTATACCAGCTCCCTCTTCACGAAGTTGCACTTCTTCAGATTGATCAGTAACTGCTCCTCTCGCAATTTCTCAAAAACCTTCCTGATGTGCATCAGGTGCTCATCCAATGTTCTGCTAAAAATCAGTATATCATCCAAGTAAACAATAACAAATTTGCCCAGAAATTCCTTCAGAACTTCATTCATTAACCTCATAAAGCTACTAGGTGCATTGGTTAATCCAAATGGCATAACCAACCACTCATACAGCCCCTCTCTGGTTTTAAAGGCTATCTTCCACTCATCCCATTATCTAATGCGGATCTGATGGTACCCACTTTTCAAGTCAATTTTTGTGAAGTACTCAGCTCCACTCAAGCAGTCCATGATATCATCCATCCTTGGCAGTGGGAACCTGTATTTAATGGTGATCTTATTGATTTCCCGAGAGTCTATGCACATTCTCCATTCTCCATCCTTCTTGGGTGCTAGTACTGCTGGTATTGCACATGGACTAAGACTCTCCCTAATCAGGCCTTTCTTCAACAGATCCTGAACTTGCCGATTCAACTATTCAGTTTCCACAGGCATCATTCGATGTGCAGCCTTGTTTGGCAAGCTCGATCTAGGCACCAAATCTATGTGGTGACTGATCTTCCTAATAGGCGGTAAACCTTTAGGAACATTGTCAGAAATGATATCAGGGAATTCCTCTAACAGTTCCATGACTTCCACTGGAATTTCCTTGCATCCTTCTTCCCTAGCCCTAGGGATTATTGCATAGCACATATGATCTTGTTTCAGACCATCTAAAAATCTTCCTCGCCATCCACTAGACAGACTCGTGCCTTGCTTGCATACTTTCTCATCCGCCTCCTTCAGGGGTTTTAACTTGTGGCGAACTCCATTCTTTGACAAAGAATAGGTGTTGGCTCGACCATCATGGACAACACTTCGGTCAAACTGCCATGGTCTCCCAAGCAGTAGGTGACATGCATCCATAGGCAAGATGTCACATAAAATCTCATCTCGGTAAGTTCCAATATTGAACTTCACCAGGCATTGTTCACTTACTAACACCCGATGGTCCTTTTGCAACCATGCAATTCGATATGGGCACGGGTGTTTTCTCCTCTCCAACTGTAGCTTGGCAACCATTTCCTCAGAAACAAAATTTTCAGTGCTTCCATTATCAATGATGATGTTACAGACCTTAGCTGCGCATTTGCATCTTGTTCGAAACAGGCTGTTCCTCTGATCTGTCTTTTCTTCTTCATTTAACAAGACTCTTTTGATGACCATTGCTTCTCCTATTTTTGCCTCCTCTGAGTGCTCAGACTCTACACCTTCATCTGCTACAGCAGCTCGAGCCTGACCCTTAGGTCTTCGATTTGGCCTCTCTTGATGCTGCGGGCAGTTGTATGCCCTATGTCCTTCCTCTCTACAGTTGAAGCAGGTTCCTCTAAAGACACCTCTTCCAAACCCTCGCCCAGACCTACCTCTTCCTCTTAGGTAGTTGTTGCTTTGATTGCGTGGGCGTTGGTCATCCTCCTCTTTCACTTCTTTCTATTTTTGGCTACTGCTAGCTTCACCAGTTTTCCCAAAATCTTTGTATCTTCCACCATTGCCTCTTCCACCAGCTCTTCCACCCCTGTCCTTCCCTCTCTGCTTACCATCAAACCTCCTATTCAGTTTCTCCTCCACTTTTAATGCAAATTGATATGCATCCTCTACTGTGCTCATTATAACCAGCCCCAACTCTTCTTGAATGCTGGTTCACAATCCATTGATGTAACGTGTGATCTTCTCCTTATTCGCCTCCGAATGGCCGATTCTGATCGAGATTTGGTAGAACTCTTCAGTATATTCCTTGACAGTCCTACTAGCCTATCGAAGACTGCATTTTTTTTAACAAATCCAACTCATAATCTGTAGGGATGAACTGCCTCTTTAGTTTCTCTACCATCCTATCCCACCTGGTGATCCTTTCCTTTACCCTCCTATTCCTTTCCAACTGCACTCCTTTCCACCAGATGCTGGCATGTCCCTTTAGCTTGGTTTTCGTGAACCTGATCCGATTTGGATCTGATATCTCTTCGTACTCAAAATACTCCTCCATGTCGTTAATCCAGTCTATCAACTCCTCAGGGTTGAGGTTCCCAGAATAAGTGGAGACGTCAAATTTTGGCTTCTTCCCGATCTGGGAGATGGCCCTATACAGCCTAGCCTCAGCTGGATCCAAGGCCTCTTTCGCATCGGATGGAACCTCTTCTTCCCACACTTCATCTTCGCTGGGTTCCTCCCTTCTCGGCTCGACTCCTCTTCTAATTTCCTCTTGCAGGGCCTCAACTTGCCTCTGCAGGGCTCTTAGATCGACCTCCTCCCTTCTTGCTCGCCTGTGCCTCACACCACCATGATCTCTATGCGGAGGCATCCTGCTTCTTCTTCGCAACCCACAACCATAGTCCTGGTGCAAACTGCCTCACTGTCGGCATTCGGTCTGCACACTCAGAACCAACCTGCTCTGATACCACTTGATATAGAGCTAAGACAACACACAACAAAGATCAACGCAAAGCTCGAAAACACATAGACGAATTCCAACAAATTTTCATTAAACAGAGGTCTTCCTCCGAATACACAACGATCCTCTTCAAAAATGGCCAAGAGTCCCTTTACAATGTATGTGCCACCTTTTTATCCTCGGCCGCCACCTCCTTTTCACATCATTACACTAAGTGCGGGCCTTCTCTAACCACCCGCACGAATTTTCTGCTGCACCTGCGAGATGCTTGCCAGGAGCCCCGTGTTATCATGGTCTGGGGTGGCGGAGTGCGCTGTGGCCGCCTATCAATCCATCTGCCATATCATCATTCATAGGAGTGCGCCAAGTCGCTTGTAATTTTATGCCACGTGTCCCCTTGCCAGAGTCCCTATAATCGCTCCATACTCTCGGGCCACCTGTAACTTCACGCCACGTGTCCCTCTGCACTGGTCTCTGCAATCACTGGCTGGTCAATGTCGTGAGCACTCTGGTCGTGATATCACGATGTTTTTGCTCCAATACTTTCTCTCTCCTCTTTGGTCGTGATATCACGACGTTTTCGGTGTTAGGCTTCTCTCTCCTCCTTGGGGCCGCGATTCCGTGACACGTCGTGAAATCGCGACGTCTAGGCCTTTCTTACTCGCTTTCCTCCTTTGGGCTGCGAAACCGTGACACGTCGCGATTTTGTGACATCTTTGTATTTCGTACTCGCTGCTTCGTTTTGGTCCGCGAAACCGTGACATGTCGTGATTTTGTGACCATTTCACGCCCTTGAGTCTTTGGCTTAGAAGTGTCGCGATTTCGTGACCACCTTGCGCTGTTGAGTCTTCGCATCGAAAGCGTCATGATTTCATGACCACTTTGCATTTTGGAACCTTGCCTCCGGATATGTCATGATTTCGCGACGTCTTTGAGCCTTGTCCTTGAAGGTGTCGCGATTTCGTGATGTCCTTGAACCTAGTCTTCGAAGGTGTCACGATTTCATGACGTCCTTGAACCTTGTCTTCGAAGGTGTCACGATTTCGCGACCATTTGGCACTCAAGTGACTTTGCCTCGGAGTTGTCATGATTTCGTGACCAATTGGCGCCCAAGCTGCTCTTCCCCGGAAATGTCACGATTTCGTGACCATTTGGTGCCCGAGCGGCTTTGCTTCAGAAATGTCACGATTTCGTGACCATTTTGCGTTAAGGCTGCGTTGCCTCAAAAATGTCACGATTTCGCGACAGTTTTGCACCTTGGCCCTTTTTATCAAAAAAACGTTGCGATATTGCGACAGTTTGGCCCGCTGGCGCTCTTCTTCAAAAAGCGTCACGATATCGCGATAGTTTTAGTACTTAAAGAAAAATACATTTTGGGTGATGCAAGATTGCAGCTTCGCCACCGGATGCTCCTGCATCAGCTTGGCTATACGACTTGTGGAGTACGAATTAGCAGTCATTGTGTCATCAAAGAAGAAAGGACATAGGAGGAGCATAAACTAGGTTGCTTCTTGGTGTTTTATTTCTATGCTTTACTTGGTTCTCTCTAGTTTTTTTTTTCTTACATAGATATTGCTTTATTTGCTATGTTTTTACCTTGAGTCAGTGTGTTGTGTGAGTTTAAGAGCCACGCCTATCCATATTGTGATTTTAAGTATTAGTTTGTTTCCTTGGTTGAAATTCTTAGTTTTCTTGGTTGTTGCACTATGTTGTTCTACTTAGTGATTATAACTATAGCCTTCCTTCTATTTTCTATGTAATCCAACCCTATGCATATATTAGTTGTGCCTTGTAGTCCATGGAGGGTATCGTATTGTTTGCATGGTTGGGTGTTATTGCATGGGTCGCCATGTTTCATGAACTAGGTGGGATCACCATACCTATGTGGGAGTAGCTCCTTATGAGCTACCTATGTTTGTTACCTTCCTTGCATTTGCATGTGTATGGTTTTATCTCGAGCAGTGTCACTGAGTTATAGATTTTTAGGTTTTAATGGAACTTAAAAATATCACTTTATATTTTTTAGAACCCGTTTAGTATTGAATGTTGCTCTCTTAAAGTCGTTTATAGGGATTTAGCTATAGAAAAGTGTTTCCTTTCCAAATTTTTAATGGAGGGGTAAATTAATGAAAAATAATCTAGTCAATGCTAAAGAGTTATTTATTGAATTAGAATAAATGTGTATCTCTAAAGTATTGAGGTTATGGGTTGTAAGAAAGAAAATCTTATCCATGATAGTTGGTTAATTGGAATAATATTAAAAGTGGTCTTTATATTAGAGAGTGGTCATGACAAATTTATAATTTTCTTTTGGTTGTATAAAGTATGGATTTATGTATGTTCTAGTTTAAAGGAGAGTTTTTTTTTAAGAATGGAATTGGTGGGTTCTGAAATAGAAACTATAATAATAATTTTCAAGACTCTTGTGGGTTAGGATATCATTATGAAGAGAAGTATGGGATTCCCTTCTGGATTAAATGTTTGAAAGAAAAATTAAAATAATAACCCTTAAAGACTTTTGTGGATTAGGAGTTCATTATAAATGAAATGTTGAATGTTGAATTTGAAATAGAAATTATCGAAATGATTTGTGAGACTCTTGTGGGTTAGGAGATCATTACAAAGAGAAGTATGGGATTTTCTATGATGTGCTTAAATGTTTTTTTTTGTTTTGAAAGAGAAACTACTATATAAAGTTCTTGAGATCTTAGTGGATTAAGGAATTGTTATAAAGAGAAGTATGGGACTCCGTTTGATGTGCTTAAATGTTTATTTTGGTTTTGAAAGAGAAAATACTATATAGAATTATTGAGATCTGAATGGATTAAGGAATTTTTATAAATGGAAGTATGGGATTCTCTTTGATGTGCTAAAATGTTTATTTTGTTTTTGGAAGAGAAACTACTATATAGAATTCCTAAGATCTGAGTGGATTAAGGAATTGTTATAAAGAGAAGTATGGGATTCTCTTTGATGTGCTTAAATGTTTAATTTGGTTTTGAAATAGAAACTACTATGTAGGATTCTTGAGATTTGAGTGGATTAAGAAATTGTTGTAAATAAAAGTATGAGATTCTCTTCTTTAAGTTGCACTTTTGCATGTTGGTTTTGAAAGAGAAACCAATATAATTATTCTTGAGACTTTTATGGGTTAAGGGATCATTATAAAGAGAGGTATGGGATTTTATTCTTGTAGCTTGCTTATGTTTTATGCATGGTTTTTTGCATAATAGAAAAATTCATGATTTAAGTTGCATTGCATATGGAGTTGTTCTAATCCCTAAGTATTCCTCTAAGCTATGGGTGGTTTTCCTATCTCATAGAGGCTTGCAAATGCATATATGGGTTGAAGGTTCTTGGTGGATGGTATCATAGTGCTTGAATGTATAGAGGTGGTGGAGAATAAAAGGCTATGTAAAAGCATATTTTTCAATGATTTTGTAAACATTGATTATTGTACAAACTGAAATATTACGTTGTTTTAATGATATATTAGGTTTATATATTAAAGTGTTTTAAGAAATATTTTATTTGGATATCTATTTTTGAGTTCTATAAATTTAAACAATGCATATTTATATTTAATACTTGGTTTATTATATTATAGCATTTATGCTACAAGAATGCATCTTTGAAGTTTATGCCAAGCATTTGAGTTAAGCAAGTTTGGCTTTATTTAAGAGGTATCCTTGTTTGTCTATTATAGCATTTTGGATTAAATGGGTTTATTGTTATAAAAATATTCCTAATGAAAGGTTGTGTGCCCTCAAATATTGACCAACATTGAATGACCCCAAAATCTTGGAGGGTTTTGGTCTATCTCTAAAGTAGGTCGGTTTCTTGAGAAAACTAGCTAACTATTGTGGGTAAAAAGGGACTGAAAGAAGGAAATACAATTGAAGCTATAACTTATGGAGGTACAAATTAAACCACATCAAAATACATGTAAATATAAGCATTAAACATAAAAATATAAACTTGACACCTAATAGACCAACCAGTTTTCTTAGTTAATTAGATCTTAGCTTATGAAAACACATTCCAAAACTAGTGAATAAAGTGCTTAGAATCAATATTATAGAATAACAGGTATATCATTCAACAAGTTTTAAGATATAAATGATATAAAATTCATTCATAAATACATGAGAGCATTCAAGAGGCCAAACAATATTCCCTTTGTATTTTGAGAAGCAAAATTGCTTATACATGTATATTGTAAAGGCTTAAGAATCGACCCTTGAAAGAGGGGCACTTGGATCCTTTTATAGAAATAATTTTCATTCAAAATATTGGATTGAGGACAATTACAATATTTTATTGGGTTAAGTTGGTGAATATCCATGTGGCACTCTCTGCTATGCTAGATTGATCAACCACTTCATTACAATTGGCAACTTCATTACATTTGTGTGTGGTGACTGCATGATGAGCATAGTGGGGCTGATCTTTGCTCATGCAATCACCTTCTATAATATATTCATAATGGATCATGATGTTTGTATCTTCTTACCAATTCTACATTTCAAAGCTTGAACTTCCCATCACTCAGGTGATATGAATATCCCCTGCCCCTCCTTGCTTATGCATTTATATTCTATGCCTATGATGAACCAATCCAGTCCTTTAATTTTGGATGAACAAGATTAAGTATGAGCCTGCTATTTTTGATCTCCTACTAACCATAGTTTATCATGACATCGAGGTGGTATTGCGATGTCACACATGTGCAAGGCTCATTGGGCTTCCCAGGATGCATGAGCATGAAATGACATGAGTGTGTAATATCATGTCCATTTCATGACTTAGCCACTTTATTTTGATTTTGTACCATTGACCATCATTGACTATGATATTGAGGTAATATCGTGATGTCACACATGCACAAGTATTGTCAGGCTTCCTAGGCTACATGAGCACAAAATGGTGTGAGTGCATGATGTCACACCTTTTTTATCACTTAGCATTTTCTTTTGATTTTGTACCACTAACCTGTGTTGACCATGACATTGGGGCAATATCACGATGTTGTGCATATGCAAGGCTCATTAGGCTTCCCAAAATACACGAGCGTAAAATGGCACAAGTGCATGATATATCACCTTTTTCATGACTTAGCCTCTTTTTTTTTTTCACTAACCATAATTTGTTTTTGGTAAATAAAAGTCTTCATTAATTACCGGGTTTTGCAGGTTAACCCAAAACCTATTACAATATCCAGACTTCTACTGATATTGTAGATCCTAGTCATCCTTGAAACTTTCCTACCAGAACTTGTGTTGAATCCCCTACAACACCTTACTAACAAGGCACACCCGTACCTAAACATAACTATAAACATTACTTACATTGACAGGAAATTGAATTTTGGAACTTTACACTTGTGAAACCTGTTGCTTGCCCATTCCCTATTCTCTATCAGAATCCTCCAAGGCTTACACCCTGTTACCTTCACTAACCATAATTGACCATGACATCGGGTGGTGTTGTAATGTCATGCATGTGCAAGGCTCATTGGGCTTCCCAGGTTGCATGAGCACAAAATGGTGTAAGTGCATGATGTCATGCCTTTTTTATGACTTAGCCACTTTCTTTTGATTTTATATTACTAACCAACGTTGACCATGATATCAGGGTAGTAGCATGATATCACACATGTGCAAGGCTCATCGAGCCCCCTAAGCTACACGAGTGTGAAATGGTGTAAGTGTGTGATGTTGTACCTTCACCATGAATTAGCCATTTTATTTGAAATTTTCTTATCAACTTGTTTATGTGGTAAAAATGACCCACATTATTGGTGACTCCTAGGGTAGCCTTCTTACAAGGCTTTAGAGTCCAAGGCCTTATACATTGGGTAAAACTGAGTCAAAATTTGAATGGAGTGAATGGAATAAAACTATAGTGCAAATAGGAACAAATGGGTGAACAAATAAAAGAATAAATGAAATAAACTTAGGAGTGGAGGGATGGAATCAAGTATAAATAGATTTCTCCTTTTTAGTTTCAGCTCCTTCTTGGTCTTCTTATTAATTATCCTATTATGTGGTATCTTCTATATTTTCTAATTCATTAATTTGATTGCTCTCATTTCCCTCTTTAGCACTAGTATCTTATTTACCTTCTTGCTCCTCATAGATGGTTAGGGAAATATTGCTATAAATTTTATAGGCTTGAGTCTAGATTTTTGGGGTGGAATCAACTATCTTAAAAAATTGCATATGAAGGTATTGTAGTTCATCAACCTTATCATATGCAAGATGTGGCACTCTATTAGCCAATTCATTTATACAAAGTTTCATTTTGGTGAGGTTCTAAATTAAGTGTATAATTTGTTCTAATTGAATAGGCATTTTCCATTCCTTCATTTTAGCTCCATTCTCTACAAATGTCATCAGAGATTCTTAGAGTGCTTCTTCATTCATAACCTAAAATTATTCATCCTAGAATCCTTGGAATCCCAAAGCATTAGCCCTTTCCAAATACTTCATCATCAAATTGACTTTGGCCTTAAACCTCTTAATCAACCTTGATCTTTGATCTACTAGTTTAAATTTTTTTAAGATGGATCTAGCCATTATTATAGTAGAAGACCATTCTCTACCAACAATCTATCTAGCCACATAGTCTAGTTTACTCTTAGTCAGTCCTTGGACTTTCATAGCTATGGGCAGTTTTGGTTTTGCCTCCTTTTGAATGTCCTTAATACTAGCCCTGGCCTCAATTATTTATTTTCCCACTTCATCCATAATAAGCAATAAATGTCTAGCTTTGAGAGCATGTTCTAGGATTTCTTTAGCCAATTATTTTCTTAGCTCTACCTTTTCCTTGGAGAATCCTCCCGATTTGGTCTTTCATCTTGAATATACTACTGAATATTTTAAACCTATTATGATAAAGTTGTTACCTATTTAGATAGAGCCTTATTCTACTTTTTGGAGGCTTTGGCATCATGCTTAAACTTGGCCATTTATTGGTACATATACCATTTTTTAACTTCAACCCTAAGAGCTTTCTCCACCATATTTTGATATTTTGTACAGGCCTTAACTTCTTCCTGCAACTTTTCAAACTTTGATTTATAATGGTATCCTTGAGCATAGATTGTATCCATATAATTTTTTATAGCCACTAACCCCTCCACCATGGGTGCCTTATTAAGGTCTTTAGTGATTGCTTCTACCTAATAATAATCAATGGTCAAATCCTTTTCAGGCTTATTGATCAGAGGAGTGACCATCATATTGGTTCCCTACATAGAAGTTGTATCAATAAATATCCTTTCCTTTGGATAGGCAACCTTGCTAGAATTTTGAGCCTCTTTCTCATTCCACCATTTTCTTGCAAGGTCATTAATATTTTTTACCTCTTGTAAAGCATTGGTGCTAAAATTGGTTGGAGTAGTAGATGTGATAGCTGGGGATTGTGGGAAATATAAAGGAGGTGGAGTAATAGAAAAATAATATGGAGGGGATGCCAGTTGCAGGGGAAGTTATGGTTGTGCCAATATAGTGAAGGTGTGCAATGGCGATGGCAGAGGTTGCACTTCAAAATATGGAATGTGCAAAGAAAGTGGTGGATAAGGATCATGCCAATGCTCAGAATGAGGAGACTTTTCTAGGGAATTATGAGGATAATGAGAAGGAGCATGTTGATACTCAAAATAGGAAGGAGAATTTTCTAGATAATGATAAGGAGAATAAGGAGAATGAGAGTCAAATATATCTACAATACCTACTACATCACTAGAAGAGACGTGGTATGTTGACTTTTTTTTGTGTACCTACTGCATCTACTATTTTGGTGGAGGAGGGTCCATGGATAGTCCTTGAACAACTCTTGGTTTTTTTGTTCTCCTCTTCTTGGTGACCTCCTTCAATTGTGAACATAATTCCCCTACCACATGTTTAGAGTTTATTTTATAATTGACTAGAGAAGGAGGTTGAGTAATTGTGCTGATATCTTGTTGTTACACCTCTGATGGTCCTTCCTTTTTGTAGGAGGATCTTGTGATAGCAAAACTACAACAAAAAAAATTACCCCTAAATAATTTGGCCTAGCTTCATCTTATCATAAGGTTTCTATCCCCAAGTCCAGATGATTTTATCTTTGCTCTTCTTATGGTACTTTAGTACTTCCTTAGGTGTTATTTCCCAAGCCTAGACTAGAATAGCCCATCAATTGAATTATTTTAGAACCCTTTGAATATGTTGCTAATTATTGCTTTATGGGGTATAGACTTGTGTAGTATGTGAAGGATTGATTTGAGCAGTAGCCTACTCTTGAGATTTAGAGGGATCATTATAAACTGATTTTATCTTATCTATAGCTTCCCCTAGATCCTGACTCTCTATTGCACTTGCTTTCTTTGATGTTTTTTTTAAATAAAAATAATTCTTCACCAGTCATCATCTACCTAGTACTGATGTATTGCATCACACCTATTTGAAAACTCATCATCAACCTTGATGAAATATCTGAAACCAATCATGTCTATATCAACTCTCATGATCCATGACTCCAGTATCTTGGCTTTAATCCAACTACTATTTTTTTGCATGGTGGCTATTCTATCTTTCTTAAGAACATGGTTATGCTGGTGCTCAGGGTCATAGTCTACAACTTGATCATAACAGTCCCTCCATGGGGGTAATACCTACATCTTAGTCACATGTCATTCCAATTCTTCATCCTCTTTATTGTTTCTACACGTGTATATATGAGGCCTAATAGTCTTTTAAAAATTTGGAGCCCTAGCTACATTTATCAAATTGAGCCTCTCAAAAAATCTATTGATGGGATCATACCAACATATTTGAGGAAGTTCCAGTAACCCCAATGTTTTCATGGCCTAGGTAATAGAATCATTTTTCTCCTTCTTTGTCACTGCTACTCTTTTATAGAATAAGGATAGTTGCAAAGCCTTTTCTTTCCTACCCTAGTGCCATATACACAGTTGGTATATTCAACTTGCCTGTAGTATTCTAGAGTGAATATTCTTTTTATTACAAAGTGTGGTAGAAGAAAATATTTGCTTGTGAAACCGTATAGGCAGATGACTATATCCTTGATCAGAAAGAAGTCTCCCTCCTCTACATTGGGATTATGTAGAACTTTCTTAAACCTAGGCAAAAATCTAGGTGCTTCACCATGCAATATTTCCAACACTGACCCTAGAAACTCTCTAAAAAAGTTGTAGTAATATTATGATCTATGCAATACGTTACTCCACTCATACATCGACAAGGGAGCCACATTCACATCTATAGTTGTTACACCTATCCAAGGAATTTTTGAGGCCATATGATAGAAGAAAGCCTAGGCCAAGTGGGAAGAGTGCCTTAAGGTATCGCTAGTGCCACCAGGCTTCTTTTTTAACTTACATAATTGCTCATGTATTTGAACAAAAAGGAAATGAGCCTAGTTAAAGAAATTTGGGTGGGAACTACTATCCATGAATATAGGATCATACATTTTAGAATTAAAAATAAAATGCACAGTGGCTATTTGTCAGTCATGGATCAATTTATCTAAAGGTAGCCTTACTAGGATGGCCAACATTGAGTACATTTCAAAGCTCTTAAAACTTGTTATTTCAATTGGGGTTTGGGGTAAACTATCCCCTATAGTGACATCCCTTAGCTCTACCTACAACCAATTATTGAACTACCTAACCCCATAAGCATGTTTGCTTAGGGAGTAGTATTTGGATTGCTCACAAGGTTATGCATAGCGACTATTTATCACCAAATTGGCTAAAATTAGGATTTTTAAAATTTGAAATTGGCTAATATTTGGGACCCTTGACCAAGGCCCATTACCCAAAAAAAATTGGGTGCAATTTTTTTTGGGTCAATTCACCCCAATTTTATAATAATTTAAAAATTTTAAGTTTAAATTTCAAATTGCCCCTAAATAATAGTGAACCTTCTAAATGTGTTTGGACACTATTCGCTTGGATTTCAAAATTGATTTACCAAATTTTTATAAATAGATTTTACGATCGACCCCTTATGCATAACCCTACTTGCTCATTAATATTTAAGGATTTGAGCAATACATTAGAGGGCAGACCCATGGTGAAATCACATGAAAACAAATGGGGAGAGAGTGTGAAAAGGGCCATGTCCTATTTTTTTCTGATAACGTTTTACTGGGTGTTGTAATATTAAGCTATGGTATTGACCAACTCAAGGCATGGGTGAATAGGCATGCAAACATATAAGGATAGAAAATAATGAGCAACAAAACCCTTAGGACTAGATTTAGAAATACTTATCAATAGCCTATTCTCTACATCCTCTCTTAACCTATGAGCATCCTTCCATGTCATAACCATTGAAGAACACAAGGTTATACTAAGAGGGGGTGAACAGTATAAGATAAAACTTTTCACTTTTCAATCCAAATGATAACAACAATAATATCAATGCAGTAAATGAAATAATGCACAAATAATCACACATATGAGAGACACATATTTAACATGGTTCTCCCAATGTGGGCTACATACATAGAAATATTGCTCATAAATTTCTCAACAAATTTCATGGGCACAAACCCACAGGAGACACCAATCCCCTATTACATGTTTGTGGACACCAATCCATAAGAGATACCAATCCCCTCTCATTTTTTATGGACACCACTCTACTCTGTCCAGATTTTATGGACACCATTCCACATGAGACACCGATACCCTTTGATCTGGTTCTATCTTCAAATTTGTTCAAACTTTGTCTTAAATTCTACACAAAATCTATCTTTAGCTCTGCTCAAACTCTATCTTTAATTCTGCACAAAATCTACCCTCAATTCTACACAAAACAACTCCATAACCTGCTAAAATTTGCTTACTAAACCTGCTCATATTTGCTCACAAATGTGCTCAACACTACTCCAAATCTTGCTCGCAAATTTTCTTGATAAAAAACCTTCTTACAAATGTTGCTCATCTACTCCCAAATATTGCATACAAAACAATGCTCATATATTCCTCAATGTGCTTTCCTCAACTAAAGCAATTTAGATATATTCTACCTAGAAGTCGTTTAACCTCTTGAACATATAGATAATGATATGCACTAACAAATGTCCAAATATGTTCTTCACATTCATTAGGTCTGTTGCTTTCACATGTCTCACATTTATCACATTTTAAAGGTAGCTCTAGTCTAGCACTTGATAACTAGCCTTGTAATTATTGATTTGCACCTTTCCTTCCCTTTTGTAGATGGCTGAAAATATCCTTTTCAATTTAATCCTTTCACATTATCCTTGTACTATATGATAATTTGAATTTCTTTAAGACAACCCTTCTATTTGTATGAGACTATACTATATTTCTTATTTCCACATTCACTTCAAAATCAATCACAATGCACAAATTTGTCCTTCTCATATACTCCCAAAATAAATCATGAATAATGCTCAAATTTTCTCTTAAATACGATCTATAACCCTTGTATATTTACTGTCAATATCAATCAAAACCAATGCAAATCAATCCTTATACCTCCAACCATATGACATTAAAAAAAATTTCCTCAAACAAAATCACCCTTGAGAAAGGAATTAAGTCACCATACCTCTAAATCTGCCATAATGATGATAATATTCTTTTGCATGAGTTTTCCAAACTTGTTTTGTCAAAATAATTTTCCTTTCTTTTGCCACTACAAAAATAGTTTAGCAAATCTCTTTTTACCTTCTTAAATAAATTTCAAATCATTCACTCAACGACCCTTATCAAAATATAAACAATAAATCTCTAGAAATAATTCCTTATATCTCCCTTATTAAAACTTAATATAAAGCTTTAATACTATCAAAATAACCTCTTATTTCTTTCTTTTATAATATACAAAATACAAATTTAAATTGCCAATGCTACACCTTATAACTCCAACTTATAACATTCAATAATCAAGAAATACACCTTATATTTCCAACTGAAACATACAAAATATAATAAACATAAATTACACCTTATTTCTCCAATATTATAGTATACAAAATACAATAATCAATGTCACACCTTATAACTCCTATATTAATCAAAAATATTTTTCATACCTTGCACAACAAAATATTTAACTATCACGAAGGGGGTTTGACCCCTAGGCCTTCCAAAGTATAGCACATTTCCAATGTCTCTTTGATCGATTGGGCTAGCCCAATGGGTAACACCAAAAGGGGGTGTTGCTTTATTTAAATCTCTTATGCACTTCTTCCCAATAAAACACCATGACGTATTCCAAACAAAACTACCACAATAGGTTTCAAGCCTAAGACCTCACTTATAGCAATGCCTTAACATAGCCTAGCCAACCGGTTGGGCTGCTCCAACCCTTGGAACCAAAAAGGGAATTCATTATCCTTTGTTCCTGTTCCAAAATTCTACCACACATCACAATATTCACTGTCCTTTTTCAAATTAACACACACTCAAAAATAGCACACACATTAGAAATTATTTCATTAGCATTCGCATGGATAATCAAATAAAATATTTTTCCTCCATATATATATGCTTTATTTTTCACTTTGGGAGGTTGGTTCATAGTCTTATTTGTGATTTTAAATTTTCTCTCCAAGTACTTTGATGCCTTTGCTTGTAACCCAACCTTATATTATAATATTTTAAATCCTTGATTTAAATATTATAATATTTATCTTTTAAACCTTTGCCCTCCTTTTATAATATTTAAAATCTTTTGTCCCAAGCACTTTTAAACCTTTGTCCTTTGCTTGTAATATTTAAATCTTTTTGTCCCAAGCAACTTTTAAACCTTTGTCCTTTGCTTGTAATATTTAATTCTTTTTGTCCCAAGCAAATTTTAAACCTTTCTGTCCCAAGCCTTCAAACTTCTCTTTATAATATTTAAATTGGATATTTAAATATTATAATCCTTTACTTTAAAAAATATTTTCCTTGCTTTACAATAAACTTTCCTTGAATAATTGTCCAACCTTATAAACTTCTCACCCTTGAAGAATATTTCTGTCATGACTACCATGCACCTTTGATATCAAAATATTTCTACCTTGAATACCATGCACCTTTGACATCAATGACAACTCAATATTTCCAACATTCATGTCTGTAATTTTTGCATCCCTATCATAAAAGACACCCACCTTCTCATCCTTGGTTTTACCTTTTTTATTAGCAATAGATGAAGAAGGAGCAATGATGTTTTGGAATGTTTTACATGATGCTCTTGAGCTGTTGAGCACTAAGTGAGGTATAAGAAAACAAAGGGTTTCAAAAAGGGGTTATAAAGTAGGCCCTTGTTTAAATACCTTAGTGAAACTTCCTAGCAAAGCCTCCACCATTAATTCAAATGTTGGGTTGCTTTTATGTGGCTCAAGTGGCATGGCTTTCTCCTATTGATTTGCATGCAAGCATGATTCTTCACTAAATTCAAATGAGTGGTGCATTAATGATCCCTATAGGCACTGGTGCCATTTGGTAATCAAATTTCAAATCTCCACTTGTTGAGCCATTAGGTTTAACTGATTGGCTGTAGCATGGTATGGTATTACAACTTGATGAAATGTCATAATATCATGGCATATTGAATGTCATGGTTATGTTGCAGGTTTGGTTTACCTTATCATTTATCTACTTGTCTAATGAAATACCTCAATTTTGCGATATCATGCAGTTGCATGCACCATCAAGTTGACCATATTGTCTGAGCATGACATGGAAAGAATGTACAAATTCACAATTTACCTTGTAAGTATCATAGTAGAAATTGACCGCAACTTGAGAGCGATGTCACGATGTCGCATGCATGCAATGATCATCAAATTTACCTTGTTGCACAAGCAAAAAATTATATAAAAGCATGATGTAGCACATGCTCCATGAGTTAGCTATTTTTCTTTGACTTTTATTACTTGACCTTGTTATCCATAATGTTGATATGATGTCACAGTGTTGCACAATTAGACGATCCATCAAGTTTCCTAACCTACATAATCATGACATGGTGACAATGCATGAAATCATACATTTGTTTTAGAGGTTTAGGCATAGTGTTTCAAGTACTAACCATTTACTAGGATTGAAAGCAATCTACCAGTCAGATCACATAATTGAAAAGCATTAACATCCTTCTTCTGTTCGATGATATATGGTCCAGACCACATAGCATCAAACTTTTCATGAGCCCCTGGTTTTGCTCTATCAACATCCCATTTTAAGACAAGATCTCCTTCCTTGAATATCTTGGAGATGCCTTTTTGTCAAACCATCTTTTGATAACTCCCTGATGATGATACAAGTTGTTGTATGCTTGTTCTCTCTTTTCTTCTAGTTGGACCAATTCAGCCATTCTCCTCTCCATTGGTTGAAAATATTTTGATTCCATTTCACTGAGAAATCTAAGTGTTGGAAGCTCCAAATTGATAGGGAGAACTACCTCTTTTCCATACACCAATGCATAAGGAGATGTTTTGAGTGACTTATTTGGGGTGATCCTATCTTCCCATAATGCTTGATTAAGCAATAAGTGCCAGCTTCTCGGATTTTCATCAATATTTCTCTTGATTATTTTCAAAAGCCTTTTGTTTGTGGCCTCTACCAAGCCATTTCCTTGAGGATAATAATTGGATGAAGCATTCTAGTATATGCCATACTTCCTAGAAAAATCCATCATTTTTGCTCCAATAAATGATCCACCATTATCTAAAATAATAGTAGAAGGAATGCCAAACCTTGTAATCAGTCTCTCCAAGAATTCAATGATTGTATCTTGATCAGCATGCTTTGTAGCTTCTACCTCTATCCATTTTGTGAAGTAGTTTATTGTAGTTAAGATGTATTTGTGTCTAGCATATGAGTTTGGATTGATTGCACCAATGAAGTCCAATCCCCATTGTTGAAATGGTTCTTCAACAACAATTGGTTGAAGAGGCATTGCAAAGTGCTTGTTTTTACCTACGAACCTTTGGCATTTGTCACAAGACCTAGTCAACTTAAAAGCATTAGAGAAAATTGAAGGCCAGTAATAACCAACCCTTAGAATTTTTGTTGTCATTGTCTATGTTACATAATGTCCACCTAAGAATCCAACATGAAATTCCTTGAGGACCTCTTGTACTTTATCAAAATGTAAGCATCTCAACAATACTCCATCAAAGTTTCTTTGATACAGGATGCCATCAACTAGTGCATACTTCCTTACCTACAATTTGTACCTACATCTCTAAGATGGATTTAAGCCCTCTAGGCATCTACTAGTGTTGAAGTAGTGTGTCAATTGCTCAATCCAGGAGCCTAAAAATGCTTTTGCTTCTTTTTATTCAATGGGCTACTCTTTCTCCTCTAGTAGCAAATTTGAGTTTAGTACAATAGATTCTGCCAAATGTTGATAGAGATCTCTACCCCTTACTAACTTTTTTGGCCTTATTTCAACATCAAACTCTTGGATTTTTGTCACCCAACCAACTCTCTTATCTCCAAGTTCCCCTTGAATGAAAAAATTCCTTACATCTGGGTGTATCACATAAATAAGAGTTTTGCTCTGAGAGACAAAGTGTCTAAACTTCTTTAAGGATTTCATCATTGCATATACTTATTTCTCTATAAAAGTATATTTTTCTTCATGGCTTTGTAGTGTTTGGCTCAAGAATGCAATCGGTCACTCATTGTCATCTTCACCTTTTTGGGTGAGTATTGTTGCATAACTTTCCTCTGCTCCAAAAATATATAATATGAAATCCTTTGAGTAGTTAGGATTGACCAACATAGGAGCTTGGGATATTGCTCCTTTGATATTCTTGAATGCTTCCTTTCTAAGATCTATCCATTTGAAGTCAACATCTTTCTTGAGCATATCGATCATGGGCTTGACTATTTGTGCAAAATTTGAAACAAACTTGTGCACAAAATTGATCTATCCAAAGAAATATTGGAGTCCCTTCTTGTTTGTTGGCAAAGGAAGGTCCAAAATGGATTTTATTCTATCTAGATCAATGTTTAGACTTGATTTAGACACCACATGTCCCAATAATTTGCCTTCTTCTACAGCAAAAATAGACTTCTTTGGATTCAAATAAATGCCAAATTCCTTGCATCTTTCAAATACCTATCTGAGGTGTTGTATATGCTCCTCCTTTTGATGAGATAATATTGTCATGTCATCAAGGTAAATGACTATTATCTTGTTGACAAGTTCCCCAAAATATAGATCCATAGCTCTTTGAAATGTAGCCCCAGCATTGGATAAACCAAATGACATCCTTTGATATGCAAAGGTCCCCCATTTAGTTGTAAATGCTATTTTGTATTGATCCTCATCATGGACCCATATCTGATTAAAACTAGAAAACCCATCCAATAGGGAGAATATTTCTACCCTAGTGACAACATGCAATATTTGGTCAATCTGAGGTAAGGGATAATGATCCTTTAGGGAGGCCCTATTTAGATTTCTAAAATCCACACAGAGATGAATGTCCCCATTCTTATTTCTAATTGGAACCAAATTGGTAACCTAGGTTGAATGCTTAATGGGGTAGATAATCTTAGCATTCAAGAGTTTCAACAACTCTTGCTTCATTAAGACTTCTATTTTTGGATTGATAGGCCTCTATTTTTGTCTAAAGGGTTTTGCATCAAGTTCAAGCTCAATAGTATGTTGAATAATTTATTTACTATATACTTTGAGATCATCATATGTCCAAGCAATGATGTCCTTGAACTCCCTACACAATTCTTAAATTTGACTGACTTCATCATCTGAACACTGGACCCCTACTTTAATTGATTTTCCAAGCTCAAATTGCACTTATTTACTTCCTTGGGCATCAATATTCATTTTATGGCCTACTATCCTGTCACTACTATCAAACAAAATTTCAAGAGTTATCAATCCCTTTGGTATATGGTTGTTCTTCAATTGAATAAACTCTCCTTCCTCTTCATCCTCTGATGCCCTACTATCTGAACAATTCATCTCATGGATCAAGAAGTCTACTATCTGTGCATCATTCTCAAAAACTTTCTAGAAAATATCTTTGTTAGGTACAAAGGGTCTGTAAACAAGCCTTACTATTCTTGCTTTATGTATGACATTTGATACTGGATAGTAATTAGCCCCAATTGATGCTAATATGTCAGCATGGGTATTCTATTCTCTTGGGATGGCTTTGATATTTAATGCCTCAAAGGCCTCTAGTTGATCCCAGATTTTATTCGGGGGGCCCCCGGGACCAAACTTTGTTCCTGTAGGCTTTGAGATAATGTTGTTTGCTAGAGCATTTCTCTATAATCTAGTTTATGACCAATTCTGAGTCACCAAATATTTACAATTGCTTAGCCCCCAATTTCTTAGCCTTCTTGAGACCTAAGCACAATACCTCATATTTTGCTACATTATTTGTGCAGCTCCATGTGAGTCTATATGAAAATATCCACTAAGCTCTAGTGGGTGATATCATGACTATACCTACCCTAGCCCCATTTTTGCATCTAGCTCCATCAAAGTAGAGCTTCCAAATTTGATTAGGAATAGGATCCTCTTTAGCTTGCACGTCTAGTTTTTGTTCCTCTAGTTTCAAAATGGTATATGTGCCAATACCTATTTCAATCATGGCATTAAAATATTTTAAGGAGAACTGATCCTCCATTTGAAGTTCATCTAGCACTTCCTCCATCAAATCTTCCTCCTCAGTTATCATGCCAACTGTGCCTACTTGTTGGTTACCTTCTTCCATCTTCTCAATGTGGAATGATGAAGGTTTCTTCGAGTAGATTTTGACCCTTCTACCCTTATAAGGAATTTCCATGTGAGAATAGTCAAGTGATAGATAGCCACCCAATTTTGCAATAAACTCTCTTGATAAACACATCCCAAAATAGGGTTCCAAATCTACCACCACAATCTCTTGAATGATTGTGACTTGAGGTAGCCTATGCAAAACCATAGGCACATATTTAATTACCCCAACTATCTTGACTAGTGTGCCATCAAGTTGTAAGACACCAAGGCTGCTTCTTGTATATTCCATACCCATAATATCATAGACAACTTTAGGTATAACTATTGTAGCTACCCCTGAATCAATCATACAGTTGTGGACAACCCATCCTTCCATTTGCAAAGACAAATAAAAAGGATATGGTCTATTTTTACTAGCTCCTAGTATTGGGTTTCCTTGGGCCAAATTTAACTTAGGGTGAGCCTTCCCTTGATTTTTTGATTGATTTGAGAGAAGCTTGCAGTAAATCAATCTATCCAAGGATAAGTAAGGCATCATACATGCTAGCCTTAGATGGAGTCTTTTTCAACTCTTCTATAATATTGAAACTAGAAATATCAGACTATTTTCTCTGCTCTTTAGAAGGTTCATCATACCTACTTCTGTACTCTTGAGTAGCTTCAATCCTATATCTTTTGGTAAGCGAAGGATATCTTAATTTATCTCTAGCTTGCTCTTGAGCTTCAACCTCTTTTGACTAAACTTCAACCCTCTTGGTTTCCTTTTAATAATGTTGTATCAACCTCTGTGCATGTTCCTTCTAAGGAGGATACTTTTTAGTCTACTTTTCTACCTCTAAGGGGACCTTTAGAGGATTCAATTGCTTAGGGTCCACCTACAAAGGTTTCTTCCCTAATCTTATTAGAACTGATACCTACTCAATAGATGGCATCATGAAATTATGACTCACTTCCCTAATCATATTTATGTGTCCCTTCTAAGTTCTTTCTACCTTCTCAATGACTACTTTTTGTATATGGTGTTGATGTATCATGTAGGAACTTTCACCATGAGGGTCATTACATGTGGAACACCAATAATATGAAACCTGCGTCAATGTAGAGGTTCCTCCTCTTGATTCACAAAATATTGTAGTAGGCTTGTTAAGAGTTTTACTTGTAGAGGCAACTTGGTATTTAGTCATGAAAGGAAATCTTCTTGGTTGAAAATTCCTCTCAGCCTCTCTTCTTTTTAAGGAAGTGACTTCATTGGTGAGGTTTTTCATAGCTGTAAACATTTATTGTAGAACAACTGTTTGAGGATCTAGAGCTAGTAATGCAGGTACTATAGCAGATGCAGGCAACACTAGGACTATGGAAATTGTTGGTAGAGTAGGCATTGAGGTTCTAGGCCATGCTAGAAAGTTTACTTGGGATACAACAATGGGATAAGTAATTGATGACTTAAGTTGTTCTTGATGAAACTCAAGAAATATAGGAATTATGGGTTTAGGAGGAAACCTACCTATGATAATTAGATCCCTTTCTACTTTTATTTCTTCTTGGAATATTTGAGGGAAGATAATGATACTTGAATTCCTGATCATTAGACCCATATCTGAGCCAAAATATCTTAAATAATAATAGAGAGCTTGCTCATTGGTTGGTCGTAGGCCATAGGACACTCTCTTCCACGTATGACTAAATCTAATATTGAAATCAACCACCTCTTCTTGTGGATGTCTCTGAATCACTGTAAACTAGGTAAGTATGGAAAATGGATCCACCTGCTCATTAAACTGCTCTATCAAATTTCTAGCCAGAGCATCCCAAGATGTTATGCTCCCATCTAGGAGGGTTCTATACCAATATAGGATTTTTCCTTTTAAAGATATAACCAAAAATCTTATCATAATATCTTCATTCACAATGTTGTGTATAGCAGCTAAAGATGCCATATCTAGACAATGTTCAATTGTAGTCTTGCTAGTCCCATCATATGTTGGCAAGGCTTTTAATGCTACTTGGGGAATTGCATTCTGATTGGTAATATTTAAAGGGCCTATACTATTCTAAGTGGGGTAGTTATGTGGATTAGCATTTTGGGCCATTGTGGTAGCTAGATTAATAGGGACCATAGGGATGATATTGGCTTGAGGATTTGGTGGTCTCACAGGTGGAATATTGGTGTTGTCTAACTAATATTTAGTTAGGTCTGATGCAAGGTTCTACTGAGAGGATATAATATATTTCCCTCTTCCAAAAGGAAATTCTAATAACTCAATGGGTTCATCAGATTGATAGGCCTTTTGCCTTGTAATCATGTAAATTTCTATCTTATTTTTTGATAGATGGCCTTTTGGGTATATAATTGAAGCAGAGTCATCATGTGATTAAATAAAGCTTCTATAACAAAAAATCACTAGTTCTTTGATTATATAATAGGTGTGGAAAGGTGTCCCACCTAGCATGCCAAAAATTATTGGTCTAAAAATTTGCCTAAGGAAAGGTTACATGCTCTTAGACCTTGACCAACATTGAATGACCCAAAAATCCTTGAGGCTTCTTTGGTCAATCTTTGGAGAAGGCCGATTCCTTGAGAAAACTAACTAACTATTATGGGTAAAAAGGGATTGAAAGAAAGGGAAATATAGCTAAAGCTAGAACTTATGGAGGTACAAATTAAACCACATCAAAATACATGTAAATATAAGCATTAACCATCAAAATATAAACTTGACACCTAACAGACCAACCAGTTTTCTCAGTTAAATCAAATCTCAGCTTATGAAAGCAAATTCCAGAACCAGTGAATGAGATGCACAAAATCCAGATTATAGAATAAAGGATATTAGCAAGTTTTGAGATAGAAATGAGCAAACATTCATTCATACATACATGAGAGAATTCTGGAGGCCAAACAATAGTCCCTTTGTATTTTTGAGAAGCAAAATTGCTTATACATGTAGATTGTAAAGGCTTAAGAGCTGATCCTTGAAAAGGGATATTTGTCTCCGTTTATAGATATTATTTTCATTCAAAATCCTAGGTTGAGTATAGTTACAATGTTTTAGTGGGAACTCTCTACTTACTGCAAATATCCATGTGGCACTCTCTACTATGTTGCATTGATCAACCACTCCCTTCACTGCAACTGTTAACTTCATTGCATCTACACATGGTGACTGCATGATGGGTGTAGTGGGGATGAACTTAACTCTACTTTGACCTTTTCTCATGCAAATTCGCTCTATCATAGGTTTGTAATGGCTCATAATGTTTGGATATTCATGTTGATGCCACATTTCAAAGCTCAAACTTCCTATCACTCAGGTGAAATGAATATCCTCTACCCCTCTTTTTGATGCATTTATATTCTATACCTATGATGAATCAATCCAGTCCTTTAAATATTGGATGTACAAGATCAAATTTGAGCCTACTATTTTAGGTCTCATACTAACCAAAATTGATTGCAACATCGGGTGGTGTCACGATATTGCGCATATGCAAGGCTCGTTGGACTTCCCAGGATGCACGAGCAAAAAATGGCATGAGTGCATGATATCATACCTTTTTCATGACTTAGCCACTTTATTTTGATTTTGTACCATTGACCAGTGTTGACCATGACATCAGGGTAGTGTCATGATGTCGTACATGTGTAAGGCTCGTCAAACTTCCTAGGTTGCACAAGTGTGAAATAATGTGAGTGCACAATATCACACCATTTTCATAATTTACCCTATTTATTTTGATTTTTTACCACTGAAAAGTGTTGATCATGACATTAGGGTGGTGTCACGATGTCACACATGTGTAAGTTTTGTTGGGATTTCTAAGATACACAAGTGTGAAATGGCATGAGTGTGAAATATTATGCTTTTTTTATTGACAACCTCTTTCTTTTGATTTTGTATCATTGACCACCATTGATTGTGATATTGATGCAGTGTCGTAATGTTACACATGTGCAAGTCTCATCGGGCTTCCCAGGCTACATGAGCATGAAATGGCATGAGTGTGTGATGTCACACCTTTTTCATGATTTAGCCACTTTATTTTTATTTTGTATCACTGACCAACATTGAATGCAATATTGGGGTGGTGTTGCAATGTCACACATGCACAAGGCTCATCAGGATTCCTAGGCTACATGGGCATGAAATGGTTCAAGTGTGATATGTCGTGCCTTCTCCATGACTAGTCATTTTATTTAAAGTTTTCCTATAAACTTGTCGATGTGGTCAAAATGACCCACATGATCATAACTTGATTTAAAGTGATTTTGATTTGATGTGTTGTATGTTGCTTTACTTTAGATTTATATTTTAAAGTAAGAATTATTTATGTTAATATTATCTTAGGGTGGTTAGATTCTCTTGTGGCCCCAAGTCAATAATTTAAATCCCATTCCTAGAAGTTGTCTAAATGCAATACCTAGGTATCCAGGAGCCTAGAAGGAGTTGTGAGTATGCAATAGCTAGGAATTCATGAACTTGAAAGAATTTGTGCAAATATAGTAGCCAAGTATTCTTGTGAATCAATGCACCTTAAACGAGAAGGCTCGGGTGTACTCCAACTAAGAGTAGTGGAACCATTCACAAGACAATAATGGTGATCCCTTAGTTATCCCATGAAGGTGTGGTAACTAAGTGTAGGATCATGTTAGTTGTCAGTGAAATGAAAATGACCTTAGTTAGCCTATGGAGGTGTGGTAACTAAGCACCAAGGCTCTATGCTTGATTAACCTACCTAGATGGACTTAGATTCAGGTTAGGTAATAGGCATCCCCATTTAAGTATTATGGGCCTTAAAGGATAATCCCTACACTATGGTCAGATGGTATTATTTCGATGTGGGTATAGGAAATGTGGGGGGACCACTTTTGACATCCTTCTAAATGTGTAGGTTTAGTAAAGTGAACCCCAAAAACCATGAGAGTTGGTCACTCTTGTCCACTAAGTGTCATTTGTAGTGTCTTAGAAATCAAATGTGGTGAAGCCTTGTATGCTAAGAAAAATAAAATAAGGGTGTCTCCCTTGTGAGCCTTTTCTTGCAATCTTCCCTTTTCAAAAATTTTAGGTTGTTAATTATTCTCCGAATTTGGCCTCTACTTATACAAACTTACTATGAGGTAGGATTACTTGGCTTTCAATTGAAGAACACAAGCTTATACTGAGAGGGGGGGTGAACAGTATAAGACCTCTTTTTACTTTTTCCTTTATACTTCAAAATAGTAAAACAATATACCCAAAACAATATCAAAGCAATGCATAATAACATCCACAAAGTGACACCAATTTTAACGTGGTTCACCCAGAATGGCTGGGCTACGTCCACAAAAACTTTTCTCTAAAAGTTATCTCAAAGTTCTTTGGGAATCCTTCCCAATTACAATGTTTATGAGCCTCGGTCCAAAGGAGATACCTTCCCCTCAATCTGAATTTATGAGCCTCTGCTCAAAGGAGATACCTTCCCCCAATCAGAATTTATGAGCCTCTGCTCAAAGGAGATACCTTCCCCTCTATCTAAATTTATGAGCCTTTGCTCAAAGGAGATACCTTCCCCTCTGCTCTAGAAATGATCCCTCAGAAGATCAACTGCCTCTACCTCTTGCCAGCATGTGGAACTCCTTTCCACCGAAGACCTCCTGTCCTCAATGCTTAGCCTAAGAGACCTCGGCCTTCTATGATCATGTCCACGACGACTCAGCAACCTATACCAAACATTGTCAGTCGGTCTAGTACAAGTCTTCCTCTGTCTTTCAGATCTGTCCAACTCTTGAACAAATCAATCCTTTGCATACAAGCCTTATCAAAGACTTGCCAACTGTCCTCAGGTTCTTATCATAGAACCAATGCACCTCTGTCCTCAAGTTCTCTGATAGAACTATCAAACTCAGCTCACAAGTCCTCTGCTAGGACCTATACAAATCTTCTCACAAGTCCCCATCAGAATGTGTCCAAAACTGCTCACAAGTCCCCACCAGAACCTGTCCAAAACTGATCACAAGTCCCCACTGGAACTTGTCCAAAAACTCAGAAAGCTCACCAAGAAAAACTTTCTTAGTAGGAAATCACAAAGTGAATTGTTAGAGACCCAATGTGATTTGTCAAACTCATAGAAGCATAAAGAGAATTTTTAGAGACTCAATATGTTCTATACTCAAATCCCAATCTCAAAACTCAACTCAAATCAACTCAGCTCAATCTCAATCTCAAATCTGAAAACTCAACTCAATATCTGAAATGGATAGGATAGAATGTTTTCTTTCAAGAACATGAAACCCCAACAATTGCCAACTATGCAAAGAATCACATAACAATGATACTCATGTTCTTTTCACCATCAATTAGGGTTTCAACAACAATGCTTATAAACAAGGTTCAACCAATACTTCTCAACTCAACAATAACCTTGAAGCATTAAACCAATCATCACAAGAAAAGGAAACAAGTAGAAATCCTTTTCCCTCCAAAGATATTTGAACAAAACAGCCACCAACACAATATCACCAATTGCAAATAATAACTTGCTCAAATCAACTCAATGGAGTAAGCCCAATATCATGAATCAAGTAAAGCAATAACTTGATCAAACAACCTCTATGGAAGCAACTCAACCATCAGCCTCAAAACAGCCAACCAAGGGTTCCACCAACTCAATGCAAGTAGCAAGACTCACAAACATAAACCCTAGTGCACAATGCTTCCACTACCTCAAACCAGAAGTATGCATTCACCAAAAAATCTCCTTAAGGATAACAATGCATAAGTAGTCTTCAACAAACTAGAAAATAGGATTTACACCCAACCAAAGGAAACCTAGTTGAAAACCTTTTCACTCCAACCTTATTTCAGAAAACATACACCAATCATACTCATAAGAAGAATGTGCCCATACCTTATTGGAGTAGAAGAAAATTGATCCTTAAAGCTGTCACCACACACAACCCTCAAACTTCCAACCAAGTTAGGGTTAGAACCAAGATAAATGAGCATATATAAAAAAATTTCTTAATACACCTTTTAGCTCCTCTTCTTTAAAAACAACCACCAAAGAAGCCAAAAACACAACAACCAAAACTTACACCTTATATCTCCATTTTTAAATTTAGCATAGCAAAAGACTAATCTCAAAAATACAACCAAAGAAATATCCCCTTATTTCTCCTATGTCTTTTAAACAATGCTAAACAATGCCAAAAATCATATCAAGAAAATAATCACACCTTATAATGGCTGTCCTTGAAGAATCTGAAATTCGCGGCACAAGACACGTTTTAATAAAAACATGACCAATCCATGCACAGCTCCCTCCGTGGGGATCAAAATGCAGACCTCTGCCTATGCAAGGCCCAAATGCAGCCTTCACTACCACTAGCCCACAAGGGGCTTACGAAGTCCAAGACGGACTTCCTTCCACATAAACGATCAAGCTTTCCGAAAGCTTTTCAAACCACGAGCTCTCCTCTTTCGCAGCATAAACAGAACATTCGATCGCAACCAAACCAATTAATTGCCTTCCATTTTCCAAGCTGGTTTAACCTTAGGAACCTTCTCATATTTATAGTCCATACGTGGACTTTAGAACACGTCAGCTGCAAAGAAAAGTAATTTCGAATTTAATCGAAATTTGCTTTCTAAAGGGTTTAAAAACCCTTAAAGTATTTTTAATAAATTAAAAATAATTTCTCCCTTAATTAATTAAAACCTTGAAGGGTTTTAAATAATAATTAAATAAATAATAAATAGAACCTCCATTGGTTTTAATAAAAACCATTGCCAATGGAATCTCTCCGGATTCTCTTAAAAATATTCTCTTGGAATATTCCACCTTTGAAGCCAACCCATCCTCTTAACATTAATGCCATTTCCTTTTGACATCAATGACAACTCATAGACAAGAAGCTAGGATCTCAAACCCAAAATTGCCAACATCAATGCCTTGACTTTGACCTAGAAGGTCTTAAGAATTTGCTTTGTTTTCTTCAACTCTTTACTAACCAATTTTATCATGACCTCTATGGGTTACCACCTTGGTTGCTTACTTAGAGAATTCAATTATCCTCTTCAGTCATGCATCCTTAAAAAAAATCTCAATGGCTCACATTTGGTAATCCTGGGCCTGCATATCTCCTTTTTCTTTAGAAATAATGGGTTCAAAGTGTTGGATTTTAAGCCAAACTATCAAAGGTCCTAATATACTTGAGCTACAATATCTTACATCCCAATATATTTAATCAAGAACAAAATTATAAATAAGAGTAATCAAAATATATAGTAGCCAATATAAATTATAATAACATTCAAAATAATCTCAAATATGAATGTAAAATGACCAAACATTCAAGAGCATAAAGGATACGTACAATAGAATTGCTTAAAATATGTATACAATATTCAATATTATCAATGCTTGTTGGTGATCTTCTTTCAGACCATTTACCAATACAATACATGGAGCTTTGTCTCCATAATATATATAGAGAAAGGTGACTCTTAAATACTTGGCTATTGCACTCCTCACATATCCGCTATTCCTTACATAATATAAGTCTCTCTTTTACTTTGGATTCTCATATATTTACTTGTATACAATACTGTTGACTCTCTAATTACTTACACACTTAACTCTGGACACTTGCACACTTCTACATGACACTTACAATCCTAATCCATGATACTTGTGCACATCCTCACATTACATATTTGAACACTTACATACATGACACTAGTATACTTTCTCTCATTACACATTTGAACTCTTACATACATGACACTTGTGCATATCCTACACATAGAAACTTAGATAAAGGAGAAATATAAATCATTTCCCTAAACTTTAAAATCAAACCCTAATCGATTATATATTTACATTTGTACCATAAAGGTACCATGAGAGTATAATAACCAACTAATTTTAATATTCTCTAACAAGAAGTGGAACATGCCTAGTCCATTCTCATGAGGAAGGAAGGCAGACCTAGTATGAGCAGTCTGGTTGTGTTGCTCATCATTCTATCTCCTATTGCACTTATTGATGATCCAAGGGTTGGATATTTGTAACTAACCTTCTAAGGGTAGAGGTAAGGGATTGATAAATGGCAAGGGGAATAACTAGTAAATTAGGGAGAGAGTAGTGGATTCAAACACAATTTTTATAGATGGATAAGGGTCATAGTATCCTAGAATGATTGGGGAATAATGAGTAGGGATGGAGTGGCTAGGATGGTGGAGATGGATATAATGATGGAAGAACACTCAAGGGAAGATATTTTGGGATGGAAACATTAGGGAACAAGGTTGGTGGAAGTTGGGTTGATGGGAGAACCATTTTAATTTCTAGTTGAACTTCTTTAGAATCTTTTTTAGGCTCCTAGGAAACTTCTTTAAGGTCCATTTTCGTTGGTAGTAGTTCCTTAACCTAGATTTATTATTTTTATTTTTCATAGGCTTATCATAGTTTGGGGACTCTTTCCACTTCTTCTTGGAGTCCTTGTTCTTGTTAAAAGTTTCCCATGACTTCTTATTCATTGTTGGGGTAGGCTGAACTGAAGTAGTTGAAACCAAGGGTTTCAAAACAAGAATTATGAGGATGCTTTTTCCTAGTTATGGTGGCATATTTAAGGGGGTTTGGGTGATGTCAAGAGTAGGCCTTTACTCTATCTTTGGTTGGTGTTTTTTCCTAACTAGTATTACTTGCTTGATCTCTTCATTGTCACCACCATATTCAAAAGTATTTGCCTCATCATATATTTTACTAAACTCCTTTTCATTTGGGTTTTGTCTTAACATTGATAATGTATTCTCATTTTTTTGCTCATAGATCCGCTGGTCTTGGATCTTTGTCTTAGAGTATCCCTTCTACTACAACTGTTACATATTGTTCTAGGTAATCTTATTCCTTGGGTTAATCTTACTTGTGTATTTATATAAATTAAACCATTTCTCTAGCTTTGATGGATACGACAAGAAAAATTCTTCTTGAAGTGATAGAAAGGAATTGTCATATGGACTTTGGTACATATCAAGCCTCAATATTGATAGAGGCTTGAATGTTTTGGAATTTGTTATATTGGAGAGCCTTGATTAGAATAGGTCCTTTGGATCAAACAACTAGGAGTTTTATAGTATTTTGAGTCTCAAAATATTAATCTTATAAGGATGCATTCTTTCTTTTTCAATTGGCACACTCCCCCTAGTGTTACTGATAATTTGTAGTAACTAGATTTTATTTATCTAGATCCATAGGAAATGTCCACCATGTCAAGCTATCTTAACATATCTAGGGTGAATACCCATTGGTCATGTACCTAGGTAGCAAGTATACTTGTTTAGAAAACCTATACATTCAGAGGATGATATAGTTCTCCATAAAGAACCAATCCCCATGGTAATCATGATGTAGTTTTTAGGAGAAAATTTGTGGAATGTATTGGGATTTGGTTCCTTTTATAGTACATAATTTTGGTATCAATAATTCATACACAAAGGTATAGGAGAGTCCATTAAAGGAATCCCACCTAGGTGGATACAAGTTGTCTTTGGCCCACCTAATCTCTAATTTTGGGTTCAAGAATTCATATATCCAAGGGCTCTGAGCTAGTGTGAGATGAAAAAGGTATAAAATATACTTGAAAACTTAGATGTTATCAAATAATTATAGTCCTTCACAAATTTACTGAGCTACGTGGACACCAAAATCAAGGATTAGTTCTTGGTCTCTAGGTGCATATCTCAGTGTGTATAGGATTCCTAGACCTACTTTAATTATGCCCTTATCTTATTCGAAGCCAAAGATGAATGCAACCATACTCAAGAAATCACTATGCTATTATTGAATAGAACCAAGGAAAGGGAAAAAACTAGCATGGTGGCTTCCTTATTTGTGATATCTATATTTAGGGCCTTTAGTGGTTAATGGTACCTTGAGTATAGGAAGTTGGAATAAAGGGGATAACTTCTATTCTTAGGGAACCATTAAAATATTCTATATTACCTCAATTAAGATTTCAATTTTGAAGTGCTCATTGCCACCTACAATCATCTCATGTTGTGAATTATATCTAGAGGTACTAGTATCTACACACTCTAAGCACTTATGAACTTATGGTACCATGTATAAGACTAGGAAAGACATATATATTATAGTAAGAAAATATTTGACCTCTTTGCCTTGGATTATCTAAATGACATCCTCTTAGGATCTTGGTATTTTTAGATAGCTTGGGTCAACTAACTTCTTTACTCTATCTATCAAGAGAACTAGTGGTTAACTCGATTCAAACTCAGTGGAGAGCACCTTCTTAGCATGGGATCAAGTTTCTCAAGCATGCATAAATTTCCTTCCTACCTACATAGTGGTTGGGTACTACTATGTACATTTTCTTTATTTGGGTTCTCATTGGTTCTTTGGTGTATATGCTATCTCACTCTTTGGTGCATGATGGAGAATATCCAAAGGTTTATCGCTTAATAGGATCCATAACCATTATCACTTCCTACATCTATAATTTTACCTCCATAGTGATTATCCAGTATGAGTAGAGCCACTTCTTAGGTCACCAAATTCTCTTGGTTCATGTGCCACCCTTGTTTATGATTGGATTATTTTGAATTATTGCCATAAATACATGACCTATTTCAATGATGGTTCCATCATGTTAGGGAAGATTCATCATCTTGGCCATTAAGGTTTGATCAAAAAATTAACATATGACACTCCCCTATGGTGTCATTTGAAAAAATATGCAAAGTGACAAGTGCCCTTGTTGGACACACATTTTGGCAAGGTTTGTGGGAAAATATTTGGCAAGTCATTTGGAGGATCATCCTTTAGTTTTTGGATCTCACTGGGTTGTTTATCTACCTTTCTAAGTAGTTTTTATTTTGGTAGTCTAGTTCTATAGAATTGGTTTTAATATATGGTTTTGATCACCTTTGCATTCCCTAAGATCATACTATTTCATATGGGTTTGGTCAGTGGGATAGATATCAAGATTTTAGGGTGATATCATCCTATCAAAGGCCTATAGGAAGGCAATGAATATTTAGATTTTATTTATGGTAGAGGATCTCTACACATTCCATTCAACTCATCTCATGTGGACTTATGACCATATTTTCTCCCTTGCCACTTTGTGGTCCTTCTATCACATGTTAATCTCCTACTTTATGGCCTATAAAATAAAAGAGGTTCCCATAGGCCTTGTCCTCCATTTTGGGCTTACATATTCTATAGCTTCCATGGTCTAGCATGGGAGGAGAGAGAAGAACAACTTAGTACCTCCATATTGATTCCAAAAATATTTTGCAAGGGAGATTTTTTTCCCTATTTAGAATGAGGTATCGAGTCTGATTGAGTTACTTTGGAACTCATTCACTTGCAATGACAAAAATAACTTTACAAGCTAGGATTATTCTAAATATTCCCTTACTTGCATGTAGCACTACATATCAGGAAACTATGCACTTCATGAGGGGGATTCTCATGCATTTGAGGGGGACTTAAATGAGACCTATTATATGAAATATCTATCTCTTGGTCCTAAAAGGTCTTATCCACCAATAATTATTCCTTCCCATATCTCTTTATCTATCATTAGGATTGGTAGCAACTGCCCATATAGCATGGATAACTCTACTATATTTTTTGCTTTTATTTTTATGATGATGTATGGTCCACTTCAAATAGATTCAAATTTGGTGTATTGGTTTGATTTGTTATGATATTCATCCCACTTGAGTACTAGGTCTCCTAACCAAAAATATTGGGTTGTGGCATTTTGGTCAAACCATGTCTTTACATTCTCCTAATTCTTATATAAGTGATTTCTTGCTTCCTCCCTTTTTTCTTATAATTTCAATCAGTCCTTGATTCTCGATGATATGGTATCACGCTCTTGAATTTCTAAATGATGTAGAAATTAAAACATGGGCATCTCAATGGATATGGATAGTTAGACCTCTTATCCATAGACCAAGGAGTACTACAAGCAATATATCCCCTTCTTTGAGGTGATCCTATCTACCCACAAAGCTTTGCAGATGTGTAGGCACCACTATATTTGATTATCCATGTCAATCCTTTTTAAAATGCACAAGTTCTTGTTTGAATATTCAACTAGGAAATTACCTTGTGGATAATAGGTGGAAGAATATTTTATGTAAATTCCATATTTAGGCATAAATTGGATTACTTCTATTCCCAAAAATGCTGACAAGTTGTATGTTATGATGGTGTTGGGCACACCAAAATGGGTAATGATTTCTTCCTGTATCGCTCCAAATTTTTTGCACCCTTACCTTCAGGCTATAGGATCCGTGCCCGAAAGGGGGATGTGAAAAGGATGGGACAATACCTCGGACTGAGAGGCCCTTTGAAGGTCCCGCCTCTCGGGGGAGGTGTATAAGGGTGAATTTTTGACGGATGGTGGGTTCACCAGGAAACTTTTGAATGGCAGTTTCCACGCCTAGGTTGATAGTGTGTTTGATGTGTTCATTTTTATGCTTGATCATTCAAGTCCTAGGTTTGGCCGATATGAATCTAAACTATTCTATATGCCAATGCAGATTTCAATGAATACAAAAAATAGAAATAGATGCAAATTATAGAGAATATGCTAACTAGAAGAATTCATACCTGATTTCGGATGTCTGATGGAGATTCTGAGTCTTGTAGCAGTTCAGATCATCTCAGTTTGCACATTATCATCTGATATTTCTGGAGATCATCTCAAATCATAGAAGGTCATCTGAAATAGGACAGAATCACCTGAAATCTGATGAATTCATCAAACCTGCAATCACGAAATTAGACACAAAATACCAAATATGCAAATGCAGAAGCAAGGGATAATGATAGAAATAATAACAAACTTGCCTAAATAATAGTGTCTAATAACAAATGAGGAAATGCAGTAAATTTAATGATTGATTTTACCTTTATCATGCAATTATGCTAAATGAGGTGAACTCCAAGATGCATAAAACATAGTAACTTAAAACAGTGCAGAAATATGTTATGGAAAATGCAGCAAAGCTTAAGAAAATGCGAACTCTAAACTCGGACTACCCCCAATCTGGACTACAGTCAGGATCGCCTCCAATCGTACGAAATCATCCGCAATCCGAGATCAGACGACGATCCAAGCTAGCCTCGACTGAAAAATAGTAGAATTCTTGCAATAAAAACAATGTGCAAGCAATAATGCGAGGGAATAAGGAGCTAACTCTGCAATGAAATCCTGTCAACAAAGGGGTTGGGGGTTCAGGGAGAATCAACAAGAATTAGGCAAGGAGGCAGGGGATAAACTAGAAAAATCCTAGTTTATATAGGATTAAAAAGAGGTTTGGGAGGTTGGGGATCATCCCAATCTGGGAGATCTCCAACAGGGAAATCTCCAACCGTGCAGACACGCTTCTGCCCGAGTTGGAGAGGCTATTGAAACAGAAGCTAATTATGAAAATTTGGTTTTGGGATGAAATCGTCTGGACGTTCTATTCTAGATGAATTCGTCAGATCGGGGACGATTTCGTCTAATCTGCGACGATATCGTCCAACGGTCAAAACAAATCCTAAAAATGGCATGAAAAATGGGGAAAGCGGGTAAAATGCGGTTTAACGGGCAGTTTGGGGTTGAAATTCAAATTTTAATATTTTATCTTTTTACTAAGGTTTTAACCGTGCCAATTTTAGGGTGCTACATTTTGCCCCCTCTTTAGCGAATTTTTTGAAGAAAATGCGTTAAAGACGAGTTTTTCCCGTTTTACGAGAAAGCAAAAATATACTCAATTTTTTAGATGACGATTCTTGGTCGAATCGTATGAATGCTGACTATGGTGCCCCCTCCGTGTTTTTACCCAAATCGAACGTTTGAGGTAAAAACATGAAAAAGCAAAAATTTAAAATGCTGAGTTTTTTAAATAAAATTAAGAAAATAGGGTAAAACCCTAATTCATTTTTACTATTCACTTTGACTGTTCTAGAGTTCTGTAGAAAAATATGGTGGAGACAGTGCACAGAGCGACAGAGGTCCGACGCGGGCTACGGGTAAGGATCTAATCCTAGTAGATTAGGTTTAATGTAACTTTATGCAAGTTGTTTTGATTTAAATTTGATTGTTTGGGGCATCATGGCCGTTTTTAGGCCGTCGACGTCATCGGGACAAAATCGTCTCGATTTCGTCGAAATCGTCCCTAGATCATCGATTTCGTCTGACGATGAAATCGACGAATTAGGGGCGATTTCGTCCAACAAGGGGCGATTCCCAAGTTGCGAAATAGGAGACGATTTCGTCCTCACAAAAGATGATTTTGCCCAATTTGGGACGATATCATCCAATGGTGGACGATATCATTTTAAACTTGATTTTAAGTTGTTTAATTTGCATGCTTGAGTTATTAATGATTTTGTTGTTTTATTGTTTGTTTTGTAGAAGGGATTACTAAAGAGCCGAGAATGGAAATACGATGGGCTAAGAGATGACATAGCCATGCTTGACCAGGCAGAGCATGACCGACTTGGACTGGTCGGCCTACAACATGTGGCAGAGATGCCACAAGTGTCGACTGACATAGGGCTACTGACAGCCCTAGCAGAGAGGTGGTATCCGGGGTCGTCCTGCTTTCGGTTACCGATAGGGGAGATGGCTCCCACTCTAGAGGACGTATGGAGGATCATGAGGATCCCCATACAAGGACGGTTGATGACGCCTATGGCCAATCAGGGCCAGGCGATGATGAGGCTCACTGGAGACCCTAGCTTCACCCTGGAGAAGGGCAGAGTGAACATCGAGTCTCTACGATAGATGCCTAGGGCATCTAGGCTGACACGGGTTTTGGTAGGAGTTGTCGGTGGCTTACTGTTGTGCCACCAGAGTGGATGCAGACTACCGTGGGTGCTCTCAGACATAGTCTACGATATGAGAGACCATGGGTATAGATTTTCATGGGGGAGCTTTGTACTCTACCGCTTGTATAGGATCCTGCATGGGGTCGTATACAAGGGAGGTCGATGTCTGGTTTTGACATCTGTTGTAGGTTTGGTGTTGGGAGCACATTGCGGTGCGGAGGCCGATAGGGCTCCCATTGATAGGTGTTTACTGAGAGAGACCTTAGGTTTTCTATTGGTGGCTACAGAGAGGGTCACAGTGGTGGATAGATCTATCGATGTCACGGAGGTTGCTAGATGACCTCATCCTAGACTAGATCACCTGGAGGCCATGGCGAGAGCACCTCGGGTGGGCAGAGGATGGGTAGGAGCTGGCTCGCATCAGGCGAGTCTGTTGGCTGAGGATGGAGCGAGGAGAGGTAGAGCTCCACCGCTACGATCGGGTACTATGATAGTTCGGTCTATAGTAGGGGATCCCATTCTCTCAAGGATTACGAGTACTCTTAGACTATTTGGGATAGTACTACACTGAGCGGGGCTCTAGATATGCAATGATTCTAGAGTCAAGATACGGACGATGCCCCCATCCAGCCAGTGGATGGTGACGACGTCGAGGTTGCGGATGGCTATGATGCCTGGTATGCAGGCATCCACCCTCCTCGGATGATGAGGGCGTAGGGTCCAGTGCACGCTATGGTGCACGGATGGGGAGGCGACGATAGGCTGCTATTGAGGCAGCGGGGTCATGGAGGGAGAGAGCAATGGAGATCCCATAGGAGAGATGCCAGAGGATGGCACGGGCTCCATAGAGGCCATGGGAGACAGGGCGGAGGGAGGAGAGACTCCCTTCATAGTAGGGGGAGAGACCACCATCGCCCGATAAGGGCAAGGGTGTGGATGTAGGGGAGAGCAACGAGACGATGGCTCTTCGGGCTGAGGCTACCCACCTTCGAGCTTGTGTGTAGACACGTATGAGATGAGACTACATGGCTCAGGGCCGAGTGGAGGGTTGAGCAGGGATGATCTATTATGGTCTATGATGCTAGACCACATTCTACCAGGGGATTTACTATCACATGGTTCTAGAGAACCATAGGGTACCACTACCAACTCCTATTGCAGAACCGATCATGATGGGATCGACGAGGACATCCTCCCGATCGATGATGAGGACCCGAGATACAGCTCGGACCTCTATGGGACCACCTCCTCCATGTCAGGGTGGGGGAGGAGATGAGGCTGAGAGCTCGAGGGCTTCTCGAGGCTAGGTGTCTATGGACTATAGATTTTGTAGAGATTGTTGAGAGGATTGAGTATGCCAGGGTATAGATTGTGGCATACCAATCCAGTTTTGATATGATGTAAATAATTTTTGGATATATATATATATATGATCTTGTTTCTGATGATATGACTTGTTCATATGTTTTTATGATGCTTTAATGTTTGAATTGTTTGCTTATTGGATTGAGGATTCATATAATTATGTCGTTTTGAAATATTATAATTTTGATGTCATGTTGTAAGATTTTAAATGAAATAATCTGATGTAAACAATTGGTGGTTGTGGTGTGATTTGATAAAAAATAAAAGGGACTTCTAACAATAATTTCAAAGGACATTGTCGCTATTATAGACCATTTCATGGAGTCGCCGCTCACTCGGTCGTCAAGCTAATCCCAAGTATAGAAATATTGTTAAAAGTAAAAGAGTGCTTAAGAGACTGTCTTAAGACTTTGTGTTGTAATGATGGAGATAATGATGGTTTGATGATTTGTTTTCAGATTTTCATAAAAATAGTATGCATGAAAATATGATGTTGCTAGGCATAAATTCCTAAGTGTGATAAAATTGTGAACAATTCCTTTAGAATTTATACCATGGGTGCAATATTGAATTTTGAACATAATGTCATGAAATAGAATAGGTGTTTGTTTGTTTGTAAAGCATAATTGTGTAACATAATGATGCAAGTCACATGTTTTGATGAATTTTGTTTTAAAATAAATGGAAAAGAAAATTAGAACGATGGTTTGCGCTAGGCATAGAATTATAGGTATAAACTTATACCATCATCGCGAAATCCAAAGAAGAAAATAGATTGTTGGTTTTATTGCAAGATGCATTTTTGACTTTTGATAAACAGAAAAATAATAATATGAAAATTTTGTTTGAAATTATTTTTGAGATTTTATGAGAAGATGTATGTAATTGCTTTTATACAAAACAAAAATTCTGAAATAAAAGGATAAAATTATTCCGAAAAGAGTTACAGAGATATTTTAAATTATCTCAAAGAGAAATGTAGATTTATAAGGAATCCTCATGTGCAAATGTGAGTTCATTACCAATCTTGATTTATCATAATGATACAAAATCTCTCAAATACAAATGTGTGTGCGATTGTATTGTTCATTCACCAATTTTGAGCAAGATAATTTGATACAAGTAATTTGCCTTAACCAAATGAATGTTCGTTGACCATGATTTATATGCATGTAACCGTACTAGACTACTATGTAAGTTAGGTTTATCAAGAGCTAGCTAATCCATAAGCTAACAGAGGTCTATACAAAAGAAGGTCGCTAATGTGACAGACATATCACCACGCTAGGGATTACCCAAGGCCAAGCGGGTTGGGCACAAACCACCTGTTATGGGGCTTACCTCACAGTTTTCGAATAATTGAGAATTCCAGGGATTCAAGCTCATTCACCCTTCTTTTCTTTTCAAGGGGTAGGGAAAGGATTTTATTGTATTTTGCTTTTGCTTTTCACTTTTGCTTCTTTTTCTTTTTTTTTTTGTACTTTTGTATTTTTGCTTGATATTTGAGATAATGCTGAAATATTGTTGTGATGATTCAAAATAACCTTTTTCTTTTTCTTTGTTTCTTGAACTTTTCTTTTCTTCCTATGCTAGGGATACTTGCTCGGATTAGTTGTAGAGCAAGGGATTTTTATTCTGGGTAGGGGTGAGCTTGTCCTTTTGTCAATTCTCAAAGATTCTAGACCATGTGCATGATAGGATAGCAGGGGAAACTTTTCGCTCAAGAAACCATTTCTACTATGTAGCATCATATCGAATGTGCAATGAAATCATTTTAATGTGAAGAGATATACTTGGTTCAAGTAAATAACAAGATCAGTTCTCTATGCTCAAAACTTTATTTAATTCAACTGTGGGCTTTGATATAAGAGAGATGAATAATCATAACAAATAAAATCAAGAGATTTATTCATGTGAATGTGAAAGTGCGGGATTCCAAATAAATACTAATTTATCCAAAATAACTGAAAATATAACTGCAATACTTCACAAATTGAGAGGTACAAAGATAAAAGACGGTTTTGAAGATTTTGATGATTTGGATGTTTTTGGTGTTTTTATATTTTAAGTTTATGAATTGAAAGAAATACAAGATAGTGGTTTTTTGAAATGTTTTAAACAAATATATACAATGATGAAATGACCAATTTTTATGCATAGTAACGTTTAAGATGCATAATGTTCATAGGTTCTTTAAGTTCTTTACCATCTAAGGTAGATAATTTGTATGCTCCTGATCCAAATTTAGCATTGATGACATATGGTCCAAGCCAGTTGGGCTCAAATTTACCTTTAAGGTTTGTAGTTGCATTAGTATTTTTTGATTTTCTTTTAAGACAAGGTCACCGATCTCAAAGGATCGAGGATGAACTTTCTTAAGATATGCTCTCTTAAGCTTGTTTTGGTAGGCGCAAAGATGCTCCAAAGCATTGATGCACTTTTCATCTAGAAGTTCTAGTTGACTAAATCTGCCAGCACGATATTCATCCCCTACTTCAGTATCTTGAAGTAGTAGAGCTAAAGAAGGAACTTCTAATTCAAAGGGAAAAATGGCTTCAGCACCATAAACCAAGACAAAAGGTGAAGTTCCAGTGGGGGTTCGAACACTAGTTCGATAGGCCCACAAAGCAGGATATAACTGAATGTGCCAGTCTCGACCGGTTTTATTGACCAATTTTTTGAGAATTTTGATTAAGGTTTTATTAGATGCTTCTGCTTGACCATTACCCCGAGGATAATAGGGAGTGGACCAGCGATGTTGAATTTTATATTTTTGACATAATTTCTTGACATCTTTATTTTTGAAACAAGTTCCATTATCAGAAATGAGATTAGCAGGAATTCCAAACCTACAAATAATTTGATTAAAAACAAACTTGGAAACTTGTGTTCCAGTGCAAGAAGCTAATGGCATAGCTTCAACCCACTTCGTGAAATACTCAGTGGTAGTTATGATGAATTTGTGTCCATCAGATGACACAGGGTTGATTTTTCCAATGATGTCTAGGCCCCATTTTGAAAAGGGCCAAGGAGATGAAATAGCCTGTAGCTCTTGTGCAGGCGCATGGACAAGGTCAGCATGTTTCTGGCACTTGTCACAATGTCGCACATAATTATGTGCATCAGTTTCCATGGTAGGCCAAAAATATCCTATCCGAAGGAGTTTCTTAGCAATGGCGCTACCACTAAAATGTCCCCCACAAGATCCATTGTGGGCTTCATTCAAAGCTGCTCTGGATTCTTCTAGATTCAAACATCTCAATAAGATGCCTTCAAAAGATCTTCTGTACAAGGTATTACCAATAATCACAAAGCGACTTGCTTGTCTACGTAATAACCTATGTCGGTTGCTAGTGCAACCATCAGGGAAGGTTCCTTTCTGCAAAAAATTAAATATATCAGTATACCATGGTTCAGGAGTTGTTTCATTGATGAGAAACACATCCAAAGGTTCTAAACATGATTTGCTTGAAGCGGGTTCCTGGAGTCGACGAATAATGATGGTAGCATATTCATCGTCTAACTCCAAGGGTAAAAGAGATGCAGCTGCAGCCATAGCGTCACCGCACGATTGCTAGTTCGAGGAATAGCTTCCAAAGTAACTTTATCAAACAAGGATAATAACTGCAAAACATATGCTTTATATGGGCGTAATTTATCATCTCTGGTCTGATAAACATCATTGATTTGATTTATGACAAGTTGGGAGTCATCGAAAACCAATAAAATTTTGATTTTCAATGCCAAGGCAGCTCGTAATCCAAGGATAAGAGCTTCATATTCAGCAGTGTTATTGGTGCAAGCAAATGTTAATTTGAAGGACAGAGGAATAAGATGTTTTTGTGGAGATATTAAAATAATACCCGCACCAGCCCCACTCATGCATCGGGCTCCATCAAAGTATAAGGACCATTGCTCTGAATGGTCTGCCTCTAGTTTAAGGCATTCATCAGGAAACTCAATGATGAGGGGATGAGTAGATTCTAAAGGTGCAGCAACTAATTGATCTGCTATGATTTGACCTTTAACAGACTTTTGTCCTATGAAGGTGAGTTCAAATTCGCTTAGCGCAAGAACCCACTTGGTTGTGTGACCAGATAAATATGGTCGACTCATGAGATATCGCAAAGGGTCGAATTTGGCAATAACATACGTTTTTTGACTGAGCATATAATGTCGTAGTTTCTGTGTAGAAAATATGACTGCTAGACATAACTTCTCTAATATGGTATAGCGAGTTTCATAACTGATTAAGGTTCTGCTAATGTAATAATTAGCACGTTCTTTCTTCTCATCATCAAGCTGAGCTAACATAGCTCCTAAGGCAAAATCAGAAGCAAAAATGTACAAGATAAAAGGACGATCAGATCTAGGTGGGGAAAGCACTGGAGGTTTGAGGAGATATTGCTTAAGGAGTTCAAATGCTTCTTGGCATTCTTCGTCCCAATGAAAAGAGACATCTTTCTTAAGAAGCTTAAGAAAGGGTCCAGTTTTGTCTGCCAACTTGTCGATGAAGCGGCGAATAGCTTGAAGCTTACCTTGTAAACTTCGTAATTCTGATATATTTGTGGGTGCGGGCATATCCGTGATAGCCACGATCTTGAGAGGGTCAATTTCAATGCCACGTAAAGAAACTATAACCCCTAATAATTTATCGGACTTAACTCCGAATATGCATTTAGCAGGATTTAGTCGGATAAGATATTCCCTTAACCGATCAAATACTTTCCTTAAGTCATTTAAATGATCATCTTCTTTGATGGAACGAGCTATGATATCATCTACATAATCATGTAGGATATCATGCATCATGTCATGAAAAATATAAGTCATAGCTCGTTGATAGGTTGCACCTGCATTCTTTAAGCCAAATGGCATCACTTTCCAACAAAAAGTTCCCCAAGGGGTAATAAAGGTTGTTTTGGCCTGATCTTCAGGAGCTATCCTGATCTGATTATAACCGAAAAATCCATCCATTAAGGATATCATTCCACTTCCAGTAGTAAATTCAATGATCTGATCCATGTTGGGAAGAGGAAAATCATCTTTAGGGCATGCAACATTAATGTCTCTAAAATCGGTGCAAACCCTAACTTTAGTGGCTTCTTTCTTAGTTACTGGAACTACATTTGAGATCCATTCAGCATAGTCAATGGCTTGTATAAAAATGACTTTCAATAGTTTTTCTAGTTCTCCTTTGACTAGTAAGGCCACTTTGGGATGCATTTTTCTGAGTTTCTGTTTAACAGGTTTAGCATCTGGATGGACTACTAGATGATGCATAACTACGGAAGGGTCCAAACCTGGCATGTCTTCATATGTCCAAGCAAAGACATCTTCATAGTCTTTAAGAAATGAAATGTATTTATCTTGTTTTTCTTGACTTAATTCTGATCCAATATTAATGATGTGAGGGTTATGTTCGGTTCCAATGTTAATTTTTATAACGTTTTCAACTTCCATATGTAAATCTCTCTCAAAATTAGGTGGGGTGGGTGAAACACCCAATTCTTGTAATTCTTCCAAGGTTAGCTTGGATAATTCGTCTTGAGGAGTCGAGGCCTCAAGCTGGGCTATACTAGGTATAGAGCCATCAAAATAAAATTCATTATATAACAATTCCTCAATGGAAATATCATGAAAGATATCTCCCTCCAACTCGTCGTCGGATTCGGCAATCATTTCAGGATAGGCTATGGATAGCATATTGCAGGTAGAAGAATTATTCTTTGGACACAAAGAATCTTGTTTATCTAGATAATCTTGATAACATACGAGATGGTCATCATCCTCAAATGGAAAGGGCTGACCTTTACTAGAAAATAGGCCCACACCACAGCGAGGTGCCACGGTTCTACCTCGAAAGGTTCTTTCATACCATTTTGGAAAGGTCCCAAACCTTTCCCTTTATAGCCCAATTTAAGCATTATGGGCTTAGCTTTAATATAATCATTAGCAAAATAGCATCTAGCATATCCATCACAATGTGTCTTAATGTTTCTGGGTATTCTTCCCCAATCATATCCTTTATAAATAAAAGCACAACTCCCGACTTGGTAGATACTTCCCATAGGTTGTGGGAGGCCCAAGGTACGAGGAGAAGGTGGGAGTTTATTTAAAAGGAGGGAAGTCTGCATGGCAGTGTTGATCTCTTCTGATATAAGAATTTTAGATAAATCGGGTAAGAGCTCATCAGTGAGAGCATAAGAGGTAGAAGGAACATTTCCTTGATCTTCGGATGTGGAAAGAATGCCTGTAGTGGATGTAGATGTCATAGGGATATTGACGGGTGAATCTAGAGGTATGGAAGATATAGGAGTAAAGCAGGAAGCATTGGGTGTAGGTTTAGGCTCTTTTCGAGGTCCTAATGTGGTTTGTTCAGAAGATGGTTGAGCTAAATGTATAGGTGTAGTTGAAGGAGTAGATGATGTTATGGGTGTGTGTTTCACACGTTTGGATGGATGATAAGAATTAGGATGTGTGGATGACAAGGCGGGGCAAAATTGCACTCCAACAGGTTCTGCCAAAGCGCACATATCAAAGGGTCTAGGATCACCATGAATGGTAACCAACTGGTTTTTAAATTCGAATTTAACACACTGATGTAAAGTGGAGGGAACCGCTCGCATCGCATTGATCCAAGGGCGACCCAAAAGTATATTGTACGATGCAGGGCAATGTACAATAAACACGGTCGTATCTAGGGTTCTAGGACCAACTTGCAAGGGTATAGTAATGACTCCACACGTTTCTTGTGTCTCGTCATTGAAGGCTTTGATAATCATATCCGTTCTTTTCATTTCATCACTTCTAAACCCAAATCGTTGGTAGAAGTCAAAAGTGCAGATGTTTAAAGATGAACCATTATCAATCAAGACTCGTTTAATAGCTACATCTCCAATTAGGGCAGTAATATATAAGGGATTATCCTTATGTAAACTATGTTGTGGTATATCTCTATCTCGAAAGTCAATACAATCGACTTCTCGAGTGATGATAGTATTGGACATGGCTTCAGGTTGAATATTTTGTGGTACCATCATTTGGCTTAATGTGAGCATTAATTCATCCCTATGGGTAGGAGAAGATCTTAACAAGATCCAAAAGGGAAATTCTAGCTGTAGTGTTGGATAATTGTTCATTAATATTATACGGAGGCTTAGGTTGAACATTAGACATATGATTCCCTTTATTGGGATTTTTCAAAATAAATGGAGCTGATCCATCATTCTGAGTTTGATCCTGTTGAGAATTTTGAGCCTATTGTCTGGTAACGACTCCAATGGTACCTACAATGTTATGTTGAGGATGATGAATTGGTCTCGGTCTAGCATTTATGGCTTGTTCATTAGAAAGGAACTGATGAGAAGAGGGTCGAGTAGTAACTCTTCTAGGAAATGGTTCTTCCGAAACCATAGAATCTGTGATAGGTTGAATAGGATCTGATTCATTTTCAGAACTATTCGATTGATTTGAGGTGATTTCTATTTCACTTTCAGTATCCGATTCTACATCACTAAAATCAAGTGTTTGCGTATTATATAGGGGTCTGGACGTAACTATGGATAAAGTTGTGTCAAATATTTGAGGATCAGGAATAGGTAATTGTCCACTAATAGTCCCTACATATCGGGTAGGAGGGGGAACATTATGATGTTCGATTTGATTAGCCACCTCTTTACCATGCTTTGGTAAAGGATGTTGAAATATGTCCAATGATTGATTGGCATTCTGATTCTGACTTTGAGGGGTGCTCTTTTGAGCGTTATTAGAAGCATTTTGTTTAGGTTGGAAGGCTTGCACCTCCATCTCATTATTATCAATCAAATCTTGTATTTTATGTTTTAATATTTTGCAAGAGTTGGTAGCATGTCCAGGTCCTCTATGAAAATCACAATGTAAATCAGCTCTGTATCCGGGTATAGTTGGATCAGGTTCCCGGATAGCTGGTAATTGGATCAAGCCTCGTGCTAGTAATTGGGGGAGAATGGTTGATAAAGGTTGATTTAACCTAGTAAATTCTCGAGGTGGTTTATCAAGAGGTTTCAATATGAACTTCTCCGTTGTTTTCGTAGTATTAATATTAGCAATGTTTCTACTATCAGTGACTCCGTCACCCACAACTTGTTTATTTTTATACTGATTTCTGGATGTTTTCTCATCATCTTTCTTTTTGAGCTGACCTCTTCTAATGAGAGCATCTTCCACCCTTCGAGCTAAGTCTATAGCTTGATCGAAGGTGGTCAAGGTAGCAGTTGATAATTCATAGGATAGTTGTTCTTGTAAATTATTGATAAAAATATCCAACATCTCCCGATAAGGTAACACAAAGTGTAGTTTTCCTATCAACTGTCTCCATCGAGCTAAGAAGTCAACAAAACACTCATCTTTGTCTTGTTTTAGGTTGTACAAATATTTAATGGTTACATGCCTTTCGATATAGGCACTAAATTGATGCACAAAAGACTCAACGGTCTCTTCAAAATTTCTCAAAGAATGAGTGGGTAGTTGATAATACCACTCCAATGCCATCCCCCTAAGCTTTTCGGGAACATTTTTAGTAATAGCAAATCATCATGTGATATATCATGACATGCTATCCTAAACATACGAAGATGCTCTATGGGATCTTCGGTTCCTTTATATATAGGTAGGACAGGCATAGGAAAGTGTTTAGGATATGGTTGTGCTACAACTATAGGATCTAGAGGTTGACTACACATCTCTCGGTAATTGTACGAGGGACGGTAGGGATCTATTTGGTCCATACGGGAGGTTAACTATTTCACCATGGCTTCCAGATTGCCAGCTTGCCCACCATATTGGTTTGGTGGTACATGAGTATGGGATTTGTGAGCGTAAGAAGGCGGAACATAAGGATTCGATGCTATGTTACTATTATGCAAATGATTGGTAGGAAGAGTATTATGAAGAAGATTTGTGGTAGCATTATGTTGTATCCTCGATTGTTGGAAATTAACATTTGGTTTTGTTTTAGGCTTTAGTTGATTTGAGGTATATTGATCAATAGTTTGGCAAAATAAAGTAGTGAATGAAGGTTTCTTTTGTGTAGGAATAACCCTTGGTTTGGTAATAGGCACTCTAGGTGGTTGGGTAACCTGTTGTTGTTGCATGTTCTGGATTATAGCAGCCATGTCCAAATTGGACGGTCCAGCTTGATCACTCTCTTGATCAACAAAGGACAAAGGATTAGTGCGTGTGTGATATATATCTTCTAGGGTTGCTTGAGTATCACTAATTTGATCTTTATCCATATGGACTGCTCTATTAAGAGTGCCAATATTATTATTGAGAAATTTCCAAAAATGGTCCATGTTCTCAAAAGTAACAACTTCGTCTGGAGTTATTTTAGGAGATGAGGATCCTTCCTCTCTATCATTTTCTTTTTGTTCATTTGCATCCACAAATTCTTCTTCTTGTTGGTTTAAGGTTACTTCTTCTTGAATTGGTTCTTCAAGAAGGGAATCTGGTTTATTGGTTTTTCCTAACCAATCTTCTTCTACTTCAATTTGTTTTCCATTCTTGAGTCTAGTCATTGTGTCTAAATTTAGGTTTTAGCAAATATATATTAATATATTTGCAACAGATCTTGGGAGGTATATATTTTAATTATATACCTACTATAATACTTAAAAGAAAATGTTTTGATTTTTTTATGATAATTTTATTTTGTTTTTGTTTTTTTGTTTTTTTTTTATAAAGACAATAAACAACACACTAAATACAAGAAATAACAATAATAAAATAATAACTTAGTTTTCTATAAATAGTTTATAGATGTCATTGATAGGATCAAGTTCATCAAGAGTCATAAAATGCTCCTCTTCAAATTGGAAATGGTTTTTCAGGAACTTAATGAAGTGTGCTATAGTGATATTATCTACTTCTGATTCTGATTTGTAAAAATAAATCTCATGGCAATATTCTCGATATAACACAACTCTGGGAACTCTATACCATCTTTGTCTATCCGTAAGAATGACCTCTTGATCTTCTATATGAGACAAAAATTTATGTACTACAGCTGCATTATCGAGGTATTCCTCAAAGGTATACAACTCAGAAGACACAAGGGCTCTTTTATCTGCTAACCACCTATGGCAAGCTCTCTGAAGTTCATGATACAAAATCACTTGATCGGGATCCAGGATTCTATCTAGGACAAACCTCTTGATTTGCCTAAGTTCAGTTGCTCTAGATGAAATGAGATCTAATCTCCTATTAAGTTCATCCCACAAAGGTTGAACCCTATTTGTTTGAGGTACTCTAAGCATTGAATTAATCTCTATAGCTGCTAATTGATTTTCAACATTAATGGTGACAACTCGTCTTTTATTATAATCTACCATCTAAATATGACATGCAATCTTTGATTCTAAATGCATTTATGTTTTGTTTTTTGTTTTTGAATTGAATTGTTTTCAAAAGGTTTTTAGTTTTCACGTCGGGTTCACCAAAATGTATCGCTCCAAATTTTTTGCACCCTTACCTTCAGGCTATAGGATCCATGCCCGAAAGGGGGATGTGAAAAGGATGGGACAATACCTCGGACTGAGAGGCCCTTTGAAGGTCCCGCCTCTCGGGGAGGTGTATAAGGGTGAATTTTTGATGGATGGTGGGTTCACCAGGAAACTTTTGAATGGCAGTTTCCATGCCTAGGTTGATAGTGTGTTTGATGTGTTCATTTTTATGCTTGATCATTCAAGTCCTAGGTTTGGCCGATATGAATCTAAACTATTCTATATGCCAATGCGGATTTCAATGAATACAGAAAATAGAAATAGATGCAAATTATAGAGAATATGCTAACCAGAAGAATTCATACCTGATTTCGGATGTCTGATGGAGATTCTGAGTCTTGTAGCAGTTCAGATCATCTCAGTTTGCACATTATCATCTGATATTTCTTGAGATCATCTCAAATCATAGAAGGTCATCTGAAATAGGACAGAATCGCCTGAAATCTGACGAATTCGTCAGACGAATCCGTCAGAAACCTGCAATCACAGAAACAGACACAAAATACCAAATATGCAAATGCAGAAGCAAGGGATAATGATAGAAATAACAGCAAACATGCCTAAATAATAGTGTCTAATAACAAATGAGGAAATGCAGTAAATTTAATGATTGATTTTACCTTTATCATGCAATTATGCTAAATGAGGTGAACTCCAAGATGCATAAAACATAGTAACTTAAAACAGTGCAGAAATATGTTATGGAAAATGCAACAAAGCTTAAGAAAATGCGAACTCTAAACTCGGACTGCCCCCAATCTGGACTACAGTCAGGATCGCCTCCAATCGTACGAAATCGTCCGCAATCGTCCGAGATCGTCTACGACGATCCAAGCTAGCCTCGACTAAAAATAGTAGAATTCCTACAATAAAAACAATGTGCAAGCAATAATGCGAGGGAATAAGGAGCTAACTCTGCAATGAAATCCTGTCAACAAAGGGGTTGGGGGTTCAGGGAGAATCAACAAGAATTAGGCAAGGAGGCAGGGGGATAAACTAGAAAAATCCTAGTTTATATAGGATTAAAAAGAGGTTTGGGAGGTTGGGGATCATCCCAATCTGGGAGATCTCCAACAGGGAAATCTCCAACTGCGTAGACACGCTTCTGCCCGAGTTGGAGAGGCTGTTGAAACAGAAGCTAATTATGAAAATTTGGTTTTGGGACGAAATCGTCTGGACGTTCTATTCCAGACGAATTCGTCAGATCGGGGACGATTTCGTCTAATCTACGACGATATCGTCCAACGGTCAAAACAAATCCTAAAAATGGCACGAAAAATGGGGAAAGCGGGTAAAAGGCGGTTTAACGGGCAGTTTGGGGTTGAAATTCAAATTTTAATATTTTATCTTTTTACTAAGGTTTTAATCGTGCCAATTTTAGGGTGCTACACTTCTAAGAAGTTGAATATGACCTTACCAATGGCCTCTTTGAGCAGGGTACTTCTATCCATCTTGTGAAGTAATCAATGGCCATGAGGATCCACTAGTGGCCCTAATTGGATGATGGATTAATCATACCAATGAATTTAAGCCCCCACCGACAGAAGGGTTCATTGGATGTAATAGGGTTAATAGAAAAAGGGGAATTCCAAATCCTTTTTGTGAAGAATTTATACTTGTCACACTCCCTTACCCACTAGTAAGCATCATTGAACATGATGGGCTAGTAGTACCCTACTCTCATAATATTAACTATGGTAATATGATCCGAGTAATGTCCACTAGAGAACCCTTGATGGAATTCTTGAAGTAGTGAAGTAATTCACCTAATTTCCACACATCTCAAGAGGATGCCATAAAATTTTCTCTAGAATAGCATCCCTCCAATGAAAGTGTAATGTGCATTTTGTAATATGTATGTACTTCTTTGAGTTTGATTCAAGCCCAAGGAATATTGGTTGTATTGTCTGTAATCAATTTGGTATTATACCTAGTCCTGATTATATCCAATGATGAGAAGATATGTTTTCTCTCCTTTATCTACATTACCAATATATTGTACAAGTTTTTGGTATAATGCTTTACCTCTTATTAACTTATTTATTTTAATTTCAATATCATATTTAAGGATCTAGGTTATCCATCCTACTCTTTTTCATTGATCTCCCCATTCACAATGTAGTCTTTGATGCTTGAATGGATGGCATTAGCAATAAATTTGTTATTTGAAATCAAATGCTTAATTTTTTTTAGGATTATAATCAAGATGTATACTTTTTTTTTTGATAAAATTGTATCATTCCTCATAGCCCTTCAAGGTTTGGTTGATGTTCACTTCCTTTATCATATTTTTGGGTAAGGACAACTGCTATACTGGATTCACCACCATAGACATACATGATGAAATATTTATCAAAATCTAGGTTGGTCAACACTAGAGCTTCTATCATGGCATATTTTATATCTCAAAGAGCCTAATTTTCTTTCTCAATTCATCTAAATAATAGCCCTTTATTCAACATCTAAGTAATGGGTCTAACAATAGAGGCAAAGTCTAGTATGAATATCTAGATGAAGTTTATTTGGCCTAGGAAATATTGGAGAACCTTATCATGTTATGGTAGAGATATATTGATAATTTCCTTGACCCTATCAGGGTTTATGGATATACCCTCATACATAATGTGTCCTAGGAGCTTCTCTTATGGTGCATAGGAAATGCACTTCTTTGGGCTGAGGCACACCCTAAACTCTTGACATCACTCAAAAACCTTCTCCAAATGGACCAGATGATATTCTTTTCTTTCTGACAATACAATGAGTTTTTCTAGATAGAACAAGATGATATTGTTTAGAAAATCACTAAAATCTATGTCAATGTCCCTCTAGAATGTCATTTTATAATTGGATTAACCAAACAAAATTCATTGGTAGGAGAAAAGGCCCTAATTGGTTGTGAACATTGTATTATATTGGTCTAGCTCTATGGTGTGTTGAATAATATATTTATCATATCATTTAAGATATTCATAGATCCAAGACATTACCTTGATATACTTATGATATAGGTTAATGAGGTTTTTTCTTTCCTCCCAAATGATAAATTTTCCTATTCACAAAACCTTTTTGGTTATGATTTATATCTCTTGGTATTCTTCCTTATCAGTTATGATGCCATTATTACCTTTAAAATGGTCATACAAGTTAAAAAAAATTTAAAGAATTACCAATCCTTTAGGTAGATTATTACCTTTGAGCTAAATAACTTGGTCCTCGTAGGCTTCTTGTATCTTTGGTGCCAACTATTCTATGAACTCAACTTCTTGTTGAATAAATTGGATGATGTGCTCATCACTATCAAAGACTTACCAATATGTGTCATTGTTTGGGATAGCTATCCTAATGATGACTTTGACATGGTAATGGTTACTTCATAGATCATCTATTGGGTTGTATTGGGCTTCGATAATTGCCATGTGGTTGACATCCAAATTTTAGTTCTAGGGAACCATGTTAGGGCATCATCCTAACTTTATTATGTAGTTACCTGCTTTATATGGGGACCCCATTTTAATAATATTATGTAATATTTTGTAATGTTTATTGGTATTTGAGGCACCTACACAAGTGGGGCCATTTAATGTAATTGTTATAAATAATGTAACTATTTATTTGGTAGAATATTCTAGCTTAGGTTACCACTTACATGTGAAGACAACCCTTAATAATTATAGTTAGGGTTATGAAGAGTCTTTAAAAATGAAAGGGGTCTTAGATGAAGGCATCTCATATTTTTTCATATTGAAGCTCTACTTCTAAGGAGGTTGCCCCCTCAAAGAGACCTGTGATTGTGTATTGTGTTCTTTTTGTAACATAATCTACTATATTTCCATTTCATCTTGCAATACTATTAATTTCAAACTCATTTTCTATTATTATTGCAATATTATATGGATGTGCTTTTATTTTATTGCAAGGTTCATAAAAAGTGGTATTAGAGCGTTTTACAAGGCTACACCCTATTGTAGTGCAAAAAATTCATGTTATGCCATATCAACATGTTAGGTATAAATGTTTCTCCTTATTTTCCTATAAATAAAAAAGATAAAAAAATCGATCTATTTTTTCTCTATTTTAGTTTAATACGTTAGAAATCCTATGTTGTGGATTTTAAAATATCATAGAGGAGTTGTTATTGGCTAAGCTAGATTTCTTGTAAAACATATTATGAAGTGAGGGATGATTAGACTCCAATACCTAGGCCTTAGATAACACCCATATACAGACTTGAGATCCCATGTATCTTCAGGTATATCAAGAGACCCCTCTAATATTAGGAGAAACCTTTAGTCGTAGGAAGCTTTTGACCATGTATCTATCCATAGTGTACCAAGCACATCATTCAAGAAGATCATATTATTGTACTATTAAATATGTGGGTAATGCATTCAAGAGTATGTGTGGAACCCTCCTTGAATAATGGTCTAAAATATTGATTTGAGCATTATTATTTATCATTGTGGTATAATAGAGGGATACAAATAATGCATACACCTTGGCCTAGTGTTACCCTCTTATAGTCATATGTTACAACTCCAAAACTCTAACCATAAATTTAAGCATATTGTGGAGACTACACATATCATAAATTTGACCATATTGTAAAATATTCTTGGCTAAATAAGAAGTTATTAGAGTTAGTAACAATTGAGAACAGAGTTAGACAAGGCAATTATTGGTGATAGATGAAAATAGTGTCAGTCAAGCAATTTTTAGTAACACTAAAAATAGATTTTTCTAGGATATTTATTAGTAACAATCAATAATAGTGTTAGACAAGAAAATATCAATTATAGATTTTTATAAGGTATTTTGGGTTAACAAACTGACTAGTAACTAATATGGCCATTGTCAGGGACTAGAGAAGAAAGTTATATTTTTAGGTGAAGAAAAGCTTTAAGGTAAAAATAGACAACACTTGATTAAAAACAATTCTAGGGTGCCAAAATTTTCATTTTGAGACATAGTCCATTCTATTCATCTTTTCAAACTGATCATTTTGAAATATAGCATCCAAACATTTTTTTGGACCATTACAAAAAATAGTAACCCCTAGAACAATACTTCTATTTTATTAAGTTAGTTAGAGTGGTCCAAATCATAAGTATATGGATGGAGGGACCAAAGGAGTAGTGAGGAAGATGAAAAATCAATATATGGAATAACTAAATCAAATACTTAGTAACCTATAGAGCCAAATGTCACTTATTGAAATAAAAGTTAAATATATGAAATATCACATGCAGGTCCTAAAGTTTGACTAGATTAAAGTCAAAACAAGGATTGAGAAAAATAAATATTGAGGTTGAGAGAGGCTAAAGGAAAGCCCAAAATTATACCAAAAAATTAACATAAAATGAGTGGATGGTAGTTTAGTAAACAAGGATGAAAAAATCCATCATGCTCTTTGTGACACTAATACCCTATTTAAAATGCCCAAATTGGACTTTCCCAAGTTTAATGGAAAGGAACCTTATGTTTGGTTGTGTTGATTAGATCAATTATTAAAATTCCATAATGTTCCTCGATATTTATGGGTCACCATGGCATCCTTTAACTTTTTTTTTTTGGTAAGTAAAATTAATATTTCATTGAAACAATTTTTGAAAGGGTCCTGGACCCTTATTACAAAATCAACATAGAATCATGCTAGACTTAGAACATAAATTAGGAAAGGACCATCTAACCATAAATTAACATCCCAAAAGAAAAAACATAAAAAGGACTGAGCACCTAGGCTAACAAAAAAAAATCTAGCACCCGTCCTCAGGCATTTCCTCAAACCCATCCTCAAAGACATCAGTTAGGAAATAGCCTTGCCACTGTCCTTGACCACATCCTTGCTACCATATTTCATCACAAATGGGGTCTCCTTTGCCTTTATTGGATCCTTTAGTTTTATCGCATTGGACTCTTCGAATACTCTATGAAAAATAGCAGGCACCCTTTAAATTTGAATCTAAGGCCCTACAATGGTATATAGCATGACTCTCGATCCATATTGGGAAGAATTTGAGTCCCAATTATTCACTTTTTTTTGCCCTAGTGAGTATGAGGAATTCATAGGAGCCTTAACAAAATTAAAAAAAACCTCTACTATTTGATGATATCAGACTCAGTTTGATAAATTGGTTAATATGACAAAGGGTTTGAATGACGGATTTTTTTAGAGTTGTTTTATCAGTGGATTGAAAGATGATATCAAGACAAAATTAAAAATGTTCAAAACATAGACTATAATGCAAGCAAAAGTATTGGCTAGACTAGTGGATGAAAAATTTTCTACCCAAAAATAGTCATCTAAATTTCCATAGAAAAACCTATATTTCCATCCAAGTTCACATCCAATACTAGCAATAAATATCCACCAATCAAGCAATTGAATAGGGAGGAAACGAATGGTCATAGAGCACAAGGCTTATGTTATAATTGTGATGATAAATATTCATTGAGGCATAAATACATACAATTTTTTTTTTGTTTGATGTGGATGACTCAAAAGTGAATGAAATACTTGATAAATAAGTATAACCATGGGAGGAAGAGCCTCAAGATGAGAATGAAGCATAGGAAGAACAAAAACCAGAGGTTATTGTTCATGCACTTGTAGTAATATTGACCCCTTAGACTATGAAGGTATTAGGATTCTTCAAAGAGAAAATAATTATAACCCTTATTGATTTAGGCAATACACATAATTTCATTGATTCCCAAGTTGCTTAGAAAGTAAACTATTAAATACATGCTTAAAAATCATTTTAATTCATGGTGGCAAATAGAGGAATGTTACATTGTAAGGGTAAATTCCAAAATGTTAAGTTGAGTATAGGGAACTATGAACTCAAAACTTATATGTTTGCTCTTCCACTTGGAGGATGCAATGTTGTTCTAGGAGCGCAATGGCTCCATACCTTGGACACAATAACCTAGAGCTTTACTAAATTACGGATGCAATTCTCTTAGAATGGGAGGTCATACACTCTTTATGGTTCACCAATAGGATCTTTGCAAGTTATATATTCAATCCATATGGATGAATTATAAAAAAAATCCTCACATGGAGTAGTAGCCCAATTTTTTGTAATTCAACTACAAACATTAGAAGTACACGGATCCCAAGAGGATTTGCAACTCATTTTGGATAAAAATAATGTATTTTTTGTAAAACTAATTAAATTAACTCCATGTCATTCCAATGATCATGTAATACTATTGGTATTAGGTAGCTTGCCACCTAACATTAGATCCTATAGATACCTCTATACACTGTTAAAAATTGAGAAATTAGATCAAGAGTTACTAAAAATAGGGATAATTTGACCTAGTAATAGTCCTTATTCTTCAGAGGTACTATTTGTCAAAAATAAATATGGGCCATGGTGGCTATATAGAATTTCGTGAGCTCAATAAGATCACCATTAAGGATAATTTTTCTATCCCTATGATTGATAAATTTTTGGATGAGTTACATGATGCAAAGCTTTTCTTTAAGTTGGATCTCCATTCTAGATATCATCAAATAAGGCTCATGGAGGAATACATTCCAAAAACAATAGTCCAAACTTATGAGGACCATTACGAATTTTTAGTCATTACATTTGGCCTAACTAATGTATTATTAACATTTTAGAGCCTCATGAATTATATCTTCTACCCATTTCTTCACAAGTTTATTTTGATTTTATTTGATGAAATTCTCATCTATAGTCACACTTAGGCCAAGCACGTAAACATATAGATCAAAAATTAAAATTATTGTAGGACAATCAATTATTTTTCAAATGATCTAGATGTTCCTTTGGCATGTAGGAAGTTGAATACTTGGAGCATATTATTTTATAAGGAGTCAAGGTTGACCCCAAGAAAATTGAATCTATCTAAAATTGGCCTGAGTCACAAACTCTTAAGACACTTCATGAATTTTTGGTCTCATAGGATATTATTATAGCTTTATACAACATTATAGAAAAATATCCACCCCCTTAACAACCATGTTGAAGAATAATTCATTTATATGGTCAGCTTCAATAGAACAAGCATTTGCAAATTTTAAGGAGGCTATGATTTTGATCTCGATGTTGGACACTCTAATTTTTCCAAACCTCTTATAATTGAAAGTGATGCTTTGGGTCAAGAAATTGGGGTTGTATTAATGTAATAATGGTGACCCTAAGGTTTGACTAGTAAGGTGCTATGGGGTAAAAAACTGGAAAATATACTTATGAAAAAATAATGGCCATTATCCATTTTGTTAATCATTGGTGATCATATATAATTGGGATACATTTTTATACTAAAACATACGACCAGAGTTTGAAATATTTCTTGGAACAAAGAGTATCTACTACAACATAGTAGAAATAGATTTTAAAATTTTTGGGGTATGATCATAAAATTTTTATAAGAAATGAAAGGAGAATATTGTGACAAATACCCTCTCCCATACATTTGAGGATCAAGTGATAGTGTGTGACATTTCATCCCCACTTTCGTAGTGGGTCTTCCAACTTCAATATGTGACCAAGGACCAATCCTTATAGACCTTGTAGGAACAACTCCAAAGGGATCCCAATTTTCATGTCAAATACTCATGGGATGGACACTTGTTAAGATATCAAGGTCATATTGTGATCTCCAAAACTTCATCACTCCATAAGGATATCATGATGGAAATGCATGATTCACCTACTATAGGCCATTAAGTATTATTAAAGATATATAAGGCAACTAAAAGGTCATTCTATTGGGAGGGAATGAAAAAATATATTCAAAATTTTATGGCTAAATGTAAAATTTGACAATGGATGAAAGGATAAATGATTCATACTCTAGGCACTCTATAACCATTGCCAATCCTAGATGATGTATGCGTTGATATATCCATGGATTTTATTGAAGGAATTCCTAAATTTGGCAAAAAAATGTCATTCTTGTGGTGGTGGATTGTCTCTCAAAGTATGCTCATTTATATTCCATTGCTCATCTTTACCATGCTTCCACCATTGCTCAAATATTCATGGAATTCATTTTCAAAATCAACGGTATACCCAAATCCATTGTGTCTAGCCATAACCCTAATTTTACCAGTCTATTTTGAAAAGAACTATTTAAACTATAGGTAACACAATTGTGAATGAACTGAACCTACCATCCATAGATGGATGGGTAAAATAAAATTATCAACAAGTGCTTGGAAATATACATTCATTTTTCTACCTTAAAATAACCAACATAGTGGGTTAAGTATATACCCTTACCTGAATGGTGGTACAACACTTTATTCCACATAAATTTCAAAATGAATCCTTTTTGAGGTAGTTTATGGGTACCCACATTTGTCACCCTCTTTATATGTTCCTAGAAACTCCAAAGTTTAGGTAGCGGATGCAACTATTCAGGAATGTGTCCAACTTTTGTAGCACTTGAAGGAGAACTTGGTGCTAGATAAAAATTGAATGTGATAACAAATTAACCAACACTATTCTAATAATAGCTTCAATTTAGATGATATGGTCTTTATTTTAATCCAATCCTACAAACATTCTTTCATGCAACTTTAATCTCATAATAAATTGACAACACAATTTTATGGGCCTTATTAGATATTGTAATAGATTGGACAAGTGGCCTATAAGCTTACGTTACCATATTCTTCCAAGATCCATAAAATATTCCATGTCTCTTGTCTCAAGAAGGTACTTGACAATCACATTCACTTCTAGTCAATACTCCTTGAGTTAGATGATGAAGGCTCGATCATCTTGGAACCTAACAAGATTTTGGATTGAAGGACCCATAGTCTTTGTAACTACACCATCACTAAATTTTTGGACTAGTGGAAGGGTTTATAGCCACAATATGCCACATGGGGGCCTCTATAGTAGTTATAGTAGTAGTTTCCTCATATTTAGCATTGAGGACAAATCTTTGTGAAGGGGAATGGTATGTTAAAACCCCATCCTAAGCTTAATATGTAATTACCCTCTTCCTAACATGGGAATCCCATATTAATAAAATTATGTATTTTTATGATGTGTATGTGGTATTTGAGGCACCTAGACTAGTGAGGTAATTTAATGCAACCACTATAAAGAATGCAAATGCTTGTTTGGTAGAATATTCTAGCTTGGGTGACCACTTGCATGTGAAGCCAATCCTTGAGCATTATAGTTAGGTTTATGAAGAGTCTTTAAAAATGCAAGGGACTTAGATGAAGGTATCTAATGTTTTTTTGTATTGAAGCTCTACTTCTAAGGAGGTTGTCCCCTCAAAGAGGCCTACAAATTTGTAATGTGTTCTTGCTTTCTATAATATAATATGCTACATTTCCATTTCATCTTGAAATATTGATAGTTTCAAGCTCATTTTATATTAGTATTATAATAGTATGTTGTGTTTTTATTTTACTAAAAGTTTCATAACAAACTACTCTCAAATTAATCGCATCATATTCCTCTAGTGGATCCCAAACTCTATTCCAATAGGATTTTATCAACGGTCCTTAGTTAGGCACAAAGTCTTGACTTATCTAACTATAAGCTCAGTATCTCAATATATCTACAATGTCTTGATCCCTCTCTTGGTTTCCATTTGGATATCATGCACTAATGCTTCATACTCCACTATGTTATTCAAGCATTTTTATCCTTCTAGTGACAACAAGTAGATGCTAACTCCCTACTCCAATTAGTTGCTTAGATCCATCAAAATAAAGCTACTAGAGTCTAGTTATATCTTATAAGCCTTTGATGACTTACAATAGAAATATATTTTCCTCTTGGATTAGGTAGGTGGCTAATTCAATTGGTTCCAACACCTCATATGGGTTTAATTCCTATATTGCAGTAGCTCACTTGTTTATCTAGTTGTCTAGTATCAGGGTGTAGGTTTTGTCTGTCAATAATTTAGACTTTGACCACTCTTCCTCCATAAAGAAGGTTTTTCTACCTCTACTTTAATAGTAGGTATGTGATCCACATGGTGTATATGAAGTGGTTATGTTGGAATTTTCATCTTGGTTCCATAGAGAGTCCTTGAAAACAAGTGTGTCTAGTCGAGGGATAGATAGCCTCTAATCGTAGTTGTGAAGTCATGGGAGAGGTAGATGCCAAAGGAAGTTGGAAAATTAATTATTACTATATCCTAGGTGATAGCCATAGTAGGATAGGATTGGAATGTGAGTGAGAGATATTTTATAAGTATAAGGATTGGAACCAGACTCCCATATAGTTATGACTCCTTCATTGTCTAGTTTATAAAATAGTCCCAATGCATCAACCACTCGCTTAGTCATAATATAAGTGATTGACCCAAAATCCATAAGATAATTATGTATTAAATTGTCCTTGCATATGAGTATTAGATACAAAGGAAGGGGTTTAGGCCTATTAGGACTAGGATAGAACACTTATAAGACAATCAACATCTTTTGATTTCTAGTAATTTGTTGTTTCTCCAAGTCTTCTTCTAGCTAATTCATCTATTTGGGTAGAGTGAGAATGTCCCAGAGTGGCATGGGTCTGGTGGGCCTTTTTAGGTGCTCAATCACATTAAAGGGTTTTAATTACTAGAATTTTGGTGAATTACTTGTAATCCAAATGGGGCTTAACTACTCAATAATAGGGTTGGGTGATCTAACCGATTTTAGTAAAGACCCCTATAATAGTGGAAAGTTTGAAGTTGTCTGATTTACCTCCTAGTTTTCCTCTATAGCTCTCCTTTTACCTCTAGTGAGGATATTTTTTTGTACTTAAAAATGGTTGTCCCATGAGATGCTTATCCTTTTTGAGGTGACATAAATTTTTCCTTCATCCCATGTTATTGTAGGCACAAAAAGGCCACATACTTAGAAAAATTTTCAAAATATTTCTAAATCCTAAAAGGTGCTCCAAACCACTGTAGCAATGTAGTGCAGCATGCTATATACCATGATCAACCCAGTCAAAAGGGTACTTTATAGTTTTCAAATTGTGGCTCAGAGTAAAAAAGGAGGAAGCAACTTGTAACAAATTTTTACACTACATGGCCTAGAGCATGTTTCCATACCGTGGTCATTGCAATTAAAATTGATGAGTCAGTAAACCAAATCATGACTCAGAATATGCTTCCATATTATCTAGTGCATATTTATATACCATTTGGCTTAGTACATGGTTCTACACCATGTTCAGCACAATCAAACTTAGTAAGTCAATAATTCAAATCAAGGCTCAGATCATAGTTTCATACTGCATGATCTAGCACATGTTTCATACCATACGACTCCATGTATGGTTCCACACCATGGTCAACTTGGTCAAAATACTAGGTTTGGTGATCCAAATTGTAGGTTAAGACACAAATTTATGTTGTGTGCTTTAATCATTGGTTCTACATCACATACTTCATCCTGTTGATCTATGCCACGACCTGTAATATCGATAATGTTATGTCACAAACAAAAAGAGTGGCTTACAACATGGTTCTATGCCATGTAGTCCAGGGTAAGATTTCAAAAGTGGATTCTAAAAATAAGCTCCCTTGTCCCAGTCCATAGTCAAAGCGGTCAAATCGTATAAATTAGAGCTTCGAATCGTGGGCTATAACATGGTTCTACGCTATCAAGGAGAAAGTAGAAATAGTTGCAAAGGCCATGAAGTGTTGCAAATTGTGAGAGAACACACTAAGATTTTAAAGCATCTATCAAATGGTGATCAATGGCCTACATGCAAAGTGACTCAAATTACATACAAAAGCTAGAGTTGATGCGATACAAGTTAACAAATTTCTATCCAAAGTTATTTTTGAGTTGAAGCAAGCATGAAGATGAAGTGATAGAGAATTAAGAGATGAGCTTCATTTTAGAGCTACAATTAGAAGCCATAAAATTTGAATGACTTGCAAAAGTCAAGTTGTAGAGGATCGAAGGATCACGCAATTTTCTTCTTTCTTCAATAAAACAAGAGGCTTCCACATCAACATCTTACTTATTTGGCACTTCAAATTCTTTGTAATATTACCTATTCTTTCAAATATTTCAAATAAATGTAAAACTATAAATAGAGATTGAACCCTCACTTTCAAGGGTTGACTCTAAAGTGTTTGTTTGCCCTACTGTGTATACTTTCTATAAATAAATAGAAGGATCATTACTTGGATGTTTACCTTAGAATTGAGTATTCATTCTGTTGTGGATTATCAATCTTGAAGTCATTTTTGCTACTACTGCCATGGTTAGTCTATTCTGATGATATTATATTGCCAGCTTAGACCAAATTGAAATGCTTCATTAAATGTATGCTTGTAAAGGATTCTATTTTTTTAATTAGATTATAGATCTAATTTTACTATTTGGATTATTAATTCCCTAGATGTTTGAAATAATTCTTAAAGTATGCATATGTGCTTTACTATTAAATATTATTGAGTTTTAAATGTTGTTAATCACAAGTGTTTTCTACTGGATTTGATCTGTTAGAGGTTCCCTATAGTCATCTATGTTGTTATCTTTATCCATCCACTATTAAAAAATTACTTTCTAAATCCTTCCTTCTTTCTATTCCTATATTTACACATTTAACTGAGCGTAAATGACTCAACATCCAATTAGTTGACAAGGTATACCAACCTAATCTAGAAGCTGGATTAAAACAATTTTGATCCATCCAATTTTGGGGTCAGGGTTGTGATAAGTGGGTGCTTGCATTATTTAAAAACCATTGTAGATTATAGTCACAACTCAAATTCACATTGATGTCAATTTAGATGCCAATAGTTTTTAGCACACTCGATGTGATCCTATTTTCAAAATATTTGTTCACCCAATAGTTATTACTTGTTAATTTTCTCAGAGGAATCAAGATTTAGTGAGTTTTCTTGATCTCACCAAGTGGTGGAAGAAAATTCACTTGGTGACTCCCTGAGATCAAGAACCTAGAAAGCCCTTTTAGTAGCTCATTATTTCATGTTTACCAGGTCTTCTACTAGGAATAGTCAGGAACATTTTTCATTATTTGAGATATCATAAAGAATATCTATACATATAAAAAGCTTATAACTAGATTCAATTATTGGAGAGATTCAAATACCACCAAGAAACTATTTCTTTCCAACTCAAACTCCATTAAAAAACCTAGTAAACATGACTAGGCAGCAAAATGTAAATCCAAACCAAGCTCCACAAAAATACCCTAATTGGGATACCATTGGTACTTTAGTACTTAACCTCATGCATGATATTCATGGAACTATATACAAAGCTATACCTATATATGATAGTATGGGTAACATCACTTATGAATATTATCAGGATATACTAAACTTAGCAGCCATCCACAATGTTAGAAATGAGGATGTTATCATCAGGATTATTTCCCTATCCTTTAGAGGAAAATTTTTACATAGGTTTAGAACCCTTGAAGAGAACACCATCACTTCATGGGCTACATTAGCCAATCCTTTTATGGAAAAATTCAATGAATCTATTGATCCCTTCTCCCTCTTGAACCAATTCACATCTATGCAAAAACATCAGCAAGAGTTAGTCTCTAATTTTAACCTAAGGTTTAGCAAAACATGGAAAAGGATACCTCCTAAATCTAGACCAGCTACTCCCCTTACTTTTATGTATTACATCATAGCCCTTGTGTCAGACCTCAAACTACAAACTCAATAGTCAAGAGTATCCACCTTTTCTCAAGTATACAATGTTGTTATACAAGCAAAAATATCCTAATAAATGTAAGAAGGCTACCTCCAAATATAGTCATGTCATATTACTTTGAGATCTCTAATTTTCAAGCTAAGGTAGCCATATATTCGTATATGGACCCATATTCCTTATCATCACCACTTTTCCATGTGGCCCTAATTATTGCTCCCAAAACAATATTTGCTTCAAATCCTTTTCCACCACTCCTATATCAAATTTCCCATGAATCTACCCTATTGCTCAATATTCATAATACTTTGAAAACATTCAGTAATAAGGTCAATGCAATGGAAAATAGAGATATGTAAAGGTATCAGCAGAGAATATTCCCATACATTAACAAATATTAGAACCCTAGCACCAACTATGGTGTAGGACCTAGGGTTAACTCAAATCAAGAAGATAAAAAATTTGACCGTAAGACCAATATGGTAAATGTTTTATATCTTATTTGTAATGATCCTCATGATTCAAATACATATGTCATGTACCAACACCATGTACAATAGGCCATAGAGAAGGTAGAGAGGAATAAGAAAGGAATAGTCAACATGATATGCTAGTCGAAGAAGATTATGGTCAAACAAGATCTCTTTGAAGAAGATATAGATTCTATCATGACTAGGTCTAGAAAGAAGATATTGTAGGTTGATCCATAGAATATGGGTCAATTTCAAGTACCCTATAAAAATAAAATGGAATCCCCTTTGTAAAATAATGATAAATTTCCTATTCCACAGGCAAATGAAAAGGGGAATACAACCCCTAAAATCCAAAAAAAAAAGGATAAGTGCTCCAAAGTAGTATGAGAAGGAAAACAAAGAACAAATAAGTTCTAAAGTTGAAGCACAAAAAAAGTTGAGATTTCCTTCCATTACTAAGAGATAGAGGATTGAAGCTCCACAACAAAACAAGAGGAAGTATGGTGAACCAGAGAAGAAGTATGAGAAGATCCACTTGGAAAAGTCAGAGTTTGATATTATGGAAGAGATGAAGAGAACCCCCTCTAGAGTAAGTCTCTATGACACCCTCTTAATCCCTGGTCTGATTTCTCTACTCAAGGCTTCTTTAAGTAAGAATTATCAAGAAAAGCAAACTACTACAATTTTTAGCATGCATTATGGCAAGGAGAAGATGACTCCTAAAACCTTGAAAAATAAACCTCCTCCCTTTTATATATCTTTGATAATAGAAGGTTGGATATTCCACAATTGTATGATTGATTTAGGGGCTTTAACCACAGTCATGCCCAAAGCAGTCTATGAAGTGTGATGAAATGGGTATGGAATATACTCATTTCTATCCTAGAGTTTTGTAATTAGATGGTTCACCAGTTAATACCATTGGGGTGCTTAAATATGTTTTGATGAGACTACATAGATCTCAAAAAGTTACTGTTGTACAAGAAATTATAGTGGTGGACCTAAAACCTTACTTTGATCTATCTTTTTCATAGAGTTCACTACTAAGCTAAGAGGTTATATGTATTTGGACTACTCTGGCATGATGATTCCATACAAAGGTAAGAGAATAAGGATAACCCTTGAAAAGCATATGTCCTATCACATTGAAAAAATAGAATAAGACATGTGTAACCTCTCAACTATGGATAAAATTGAATTGGTAGAAAGCTTTGAAGAGTTAGAAGTGGAAGATGATTTGTCATTCAGAGAGGATTACAACATTTTTTGGATAGGTATGGGAACCTATAGCATTTTTTTCTTAAAGTGAGAAAAATACCCTGGCCATATCTAACTGAGAGAGTTAGAAATATGGACAATACATTTTTATGGAGCAAGGTGTAAAAATGGGGCTGGTGTTGGTGTGACTTTAAAATCTTCTTCAAAAGGTATGAAAAGTTTTGCTTACATGTTAACATGGTCTTGTACTAATAATGTTGCAAAATATGAGGCTCTATGCTTAGTATTGATGCGAGAAGAAAGTATAGAAATTAAAATATTAGATATATATGGTGACTCAAATCTAGTAGTTAATCAAGTCATAGAGAAATGCAACAAGAAGCACCATTACCTAAAATCATACAAGAATAGAGTATGGGATTTGATGAAATATTTTGATGCTTTAAACATCCACTTTGTTCCTAGAAAACAAAATATGTTATCTAATGATTTAGCTATTAAGGGTTCTAATTTTAGACCTTCTTCAGATCTTGGATCATCAAAGGATAGAAGAGTCAAATTGGTCTTCAGGCCTGCAAACCAGATAGATAGATTTTTGGTAGATTTTTGAGAGTGATGATCAAATCATTGACTTTCTAGTAAGAGAAGCTTGTTTACAAGTGTGCAGGAAGATCTCCCTCAGGAAATGGATCAAAAAGATGCTATACAACTAAAGAATAATCATATCCCTAAGGGTTTTATTACACTATAAAGCCTCTTTGATAATGATAATGGGAGGAAATCAAAAGCCATGGAAATCAATGATGAGATATGCAAAGAGACTAAAGTAGAAAAAGATAAAAAACTCGTTCATTGTTCCCCAAAAAGAAGTGGAAGAAATTAAATCCATATGCCTCAAATACCGATATATCATAGCTTGGTCATATGAAGATCTTAAGGTATATGATAAAAAATAATTTAGCACACTATAGAGCTGGAAGATGATGCAAAGCCTTTCAGGAAGAAGCAAATACCTATGAATCCTAATATTGAGTCCATAATGAGACAAGAATTACTTGAGCTATTGAAATCAAATATTATCTACCCTATCAAACATTCCACATGGGTTGCTAACTTGGTCCCTATCATGAAGAAGAAGACACTCGTTTATGTGTTATTTCAGGTTCATGAACATAGCATCACTGAAGGATCACTATTATCTTCTTCAAATTGACCAAATTCTATAGATTATCATAGGGGCTAAGAGGTTTTCCCTATTAGATAGTTTCTCAGGATACAACCATATTTGAGTGAAAGATGAATATTAGTTCAAGATAGCCTTTACTACTAAGTGGGGTGCCTTTGCTTATCATAGAATGCCTTTTGGTCTATTTAATGCAGGGGCTACTTTTCAAATATCCATGGACTATGCTTTTGGGGAGTTGATCAATAAAGTCATTCTTATCTACCTTGATGATATGACTATGTTTTACCATAAAAAATAAGCTCATTTGAAATATTTGGAGAAAGTATTTTAGAAATACAAAGAGTTTGACATCTTCCTAAATCCAAAAAAGTTATTTTTTTCAATCCACAAGGGCAAATTACTAGGGCATGTAGTCTCTAAATAAGGGATGTCAATTGATCTTGATAGAGTAAAATCACCACTGGCTCTTCCTCTCCCTATGAATATGAAGGATTTGTAATCATTATTTGGACAAATCAATTTTGTGAGGAATTTCATTTCAGACTTTACTCAAATTGTTAAACCTATTTCAAAATTGCTAAAAAAGAACATGGAGTTCAAGTGGACTGAGACAAGGAAATAAGATTTTGAGGCAATCAAGCAAGCCATTGCTACTACCCATGTATTGGTAAATCTTGATTTTAGCAAGGATTTAATTTTGTATACCTATGGAGTTGAGGAGAGTTATGCAATAGTGAACACAAAAGAATGAAGATGGAGGACACCCCATATTTTCTTGAGCCAAAATCTCCATGAGTACCAAACTAAATATAACTTTATTGATAGACAAGTATTTGCATTTATGAAATCATTGAAGAAGTTTAGACAATACTTAACTTGAAGTAAAACTCTTGTTTATGTGGTTCATCCTCATGTCAAAAGTTTCATCTTACAAGGATAGTTGGGTAACAAAAGAGATGGTTGGATTACCAAAATTCAAGAGTATGATGTAGAAACCCATCCTAAAAAGTTAGTCAAAGGTAGAGTATTGTGTTAGGGAACAACAACAAAAGCTATATAAGACTAGTTATCAGCTTTTCAGTTAGTGTAATTTGAATAGAATAGAGATGGTTCTTCAGAAGAGTCGAATTGGATTGATCAGTTGACAAGCTACTTCTAAATAGGAGTGTGCCCTCCAATGCTTAATGCTTCATAAATGAGGTGTAGAATTCAATCTCTAAAATATGTTCTTTTACTTGAGGGAATTTATAAAAGGAATCTATTGTGACCATCGCACAAATTAATCCAAAATTGGGGACCCACCTTTAAATTTTGTTTTGTTGGGGATTTTGGTCTTCTTTTGAGTGATTGATTACAGGTGCCTCCTCTTGAATTTGCTTTGTAGTCTTCATGGTTGCATCATAGTCTTGGATGGTTCTGAGTGTCCTAATTTTATTTATTTCATAGTGTTTTTAGTTGATTTATAATTGGATTGTGAATTTCAAATGTGAATTTTAATGTGGCTTTGTTATTTTTTTTATTCAAATTTTTGAAATGAATTGATCTAATTATTAAAACATAAAATTAGTTTTTAAATATATATTTAAAAAAATAACAAAAATATATATATATATAAAATAAAAAAATAAAAAATAATAATATCTATATGTATCTTTATATATATATATATATGATGTTATGAAAATGTTTCAAGAAAATAATAAAAAAATAAACAAATTAAAAAAATAAAAAAGGCCTTAGATTAGTCTTGGTTTCAGTTTATTTTTAAGCATGGTTAATGTAGTGTTGTTGTTATTGTATTTAGAATTATGTTTGGTTTATTTTAATTTTAATTTTTACTTTCCTTAATGTTTAAATTATTCCATGTGTGCAGGTTACCCAAAAAGGGACCAATGTGATAGCCACGTGCTCACACGGCCATGACCAACATTTAGACTTCATGCACCATGATAAGATCAATCCTAAATGAACGCAGGTGACTTAGCACAGACTAGATGACGGTGCACAATGGTAACTTCAGATGAAGAAGGCCACATGGTGAGCGACTAGGATGTCGAGGTGGACCTTGATAATATGATGAAATGGTGATGCTATATATGATCCTACTATGCACAGATTATGGTAGCACCTCATGGAATTAAAAATTGGATAACGTGTATGAGATTTTATTATACCTAGTAAAATATGAAAAGCACTGAATATGAGACATATTAGTTATTCGAACAGTCCTTGATGAATCAACAATAATAATATAGAGAAAACAAAGTCCCTTGTATGTGACCAGAGCACGGTTTCGGTATCAAAGTATAAAATTTTTTAAAACATCAATGAAGCATAATGAAGGTTTCAAACACAACTACCATTATAGTCGATGCTGGCAGGTCCATCATCAGGAGTACACCAGGAAGAAAATAGGGTCGTTGAAATCTACGCAAATGGAGGAAAGCCCACTGGTTTGAACCAAAATCATGGCCATTGAATACCTTCTCATCTGTGGATCACTACACATCAAAGGTACGTAAAATATAGAATTCTATCTTTATTTTTAATATTTACGGATAAGTTTATTGGGTGTCACTGACGAGATGTCTTGAGGTAAACCACAAAAAATAGCATATCAAAATATTGTGCATGGTGAGAAAGGATCTTCTTCATGATCTATTTCAATCCTCCTTTACCTAGTGGTTGAAGGTTTAATTAAGTACGAAGGCCATCAAGAGGGTTGATCGGAATCAAACGTCTTTGTGGACATGGATGAGAGATCGGGACCAAGACACTGAGGTTTGATAGCAATTTTGATGGGACTGTGGATCAAGGGATGATGACGTTGCCATAATTGAATGACAACAACATGCACCATGACTAGTTTGATTTACAATATAGCCCAATTTTAGAAATTAGTGGAGATAATGTAGGTAGAAACAATGGCCATGTCGAGTTTGGTGTATAATGTAGCAAAATGGATATTGATGGTGGTAAATGAAGTTTCACTATCGTCGAAGAGTATGGGGATCACACGATGGGGGGGTAGGTTGTAAGAGCAAGATGTACATTTGCACAACATAGATGGTGGATAGATGATGTGGTAAATGTGGACAAACAAGGCCTACACAGTGGAATTTCCATCAAAACTGGATGCCACATTGGGAGGAAGCATGACATTCAAGTGCAAGAGTGAATAGAATTTAAAACAAAAATTAAGCTTAATTAAAGGTGAACAATATTAAATGTTGTGGTATTAATATGGATGGGACCGACCCTTAGCAAGTAGTGTCCACGAGGCAACATCACATTATGATGAAATCGTTATATAAAAAAAATATAAAAAAAGATTTATTAAATGTAATTTGAATGTGACGGTTACATAGGAAAAGAGAAAGCATCATGAGTTATCCAAATAAATTTAAAGGAATCAATTTCGGTTATGTAAATGAGAGGTGAAATATGAAATAGACGAGAGTGTTTCAAAAAAATAGCATTGGAAAATGAAGGATTTCTGGAGATCTGCAAATACTGAGTGAGAACACAGAAATGGGGCTAGAATTTGTTGTAAGCAAAGTCATATAATTTTTGATATTTTAATGCATATGAATTTGAAAAATTGCACCTTATGAGTAATATTGGAGGAGATTTACATCTGAGGGTTTTATGTTTAATGTTTAATATTTTATTTCTGCATTTTGTGAATTTATATCTAGTGTTAAATGCTCTAGGAGGTTGCACTATGTGAATGTCCATTGGAATGTAGGTTTTTTTTTCTTAGAGTCTAGCACTTGATTTAACCAAATTGTGCTTATGCAAGTTTGTTTAGATCAGGTTACCCTTAATATTTTCTCACAATATCTAGTTTTGCAGGGTAGGGGAGCATGATGTCGTATTATGTTTGCACTTATATTCCAGTTTTACATTAGCTTAGTTGTAATTATTTATTTTTGCATTGTCAATTCCATTCTATTTGCATTTTGGTCCTTGTTCCAAAAAATTTGCAGTTCCATTCCATTATATTTGTAACCTGGTCCTTGTTCAAAAACTTTTGCATTTCATTTTTAGTTCGTTTGTATTATGGTTGTTGTTCCAATTTTTTTGCATTTCCACTTTCATTCTATTTGCATTTTGGTCCTTATTCCAAAATTTTTGCATTTCCATTTTTATTATGTTTGAATTTTGGTCCTTGTTCTAGAAATTTTGCATTTTCATGTTCATCTTGGTTGCATTCTGGTCCTTTTTCCAGAATTTCTGCATTTCATTTTTAGTTTGTTTGTATTCTGGTCTTTGTCCAAAATTTTTGTATTTCAGCATTGTACAAAGTTGTTCAACACTTTTGCTTCATCACCTAAGGATTAAGATAAAATTTATTCACAAAATGGAGGGTTTCTAACCTACAAACTCACATTAAGTGCAGATAAAGCAAAAGAAACGTTGACTTTCCAATTTGCTAACCTGCTAACTTCTAACTCTATAATTAGTAGAGCATTAAATATGAAGATAAAGTTGAACCTACTAACTACAAATGAATCTCACATTAAAGGCACGCATTTTTGGACAATTCTACGCACTTTCTCATTTTGTATTTTTTTTTTGAAGATAAAATTAACCCACTAATAGGGATTCAGGTAAGACAAATTAATGCAAATATAATCAAATAAGCAGCACTTTATTTATCAATTTGCACAAAGGAAGATTCATGGAAATTTAAGGAAATCAATCACAAAGCTCAAATGAATTAAACTAGTAGGCCCCTTGTTAATAGTTACTTGCAAGTCACTAGGTTGTTTTCTAGCACTTGTTATGCTTGATTATTTTACTTTCAAATATACATGTGCAATGCTTACATAACGAAACTTTGGAGAAGTTGCTTTTGATTTCAACTTCTTTGCAAGAGAGGGTTTTTGGATCAATACCTTGGCTGTGATGGGGATTTTATAATTGGATAAAATATCCACTCAACAGAATTGGCGCTAGAAGGAGGGCATGAAGTGGTTCATTTTATTGTGATTTTAAATGCTATATTTTTCATTGGTACTTAAGAGATTTGAATTATTGAATGTTTCATGTCCCTTTTGACTATTATCTTTGGCCTCCTTCACACACAACAGAATTTGCACTAGAAGGAGGGCCTGAAGTGGTTCATTTTATTGTGATTTTAAATGTTATATTGTTCATTGGTACTTAAGAGATTTGAATTGTTGAATGTTTCATGTCCATTTTAACTATTATATTTGGCTTCCTTCACACACAACATAATTGGTGCTAGAAGGAGGACCTAAATTGGTTTACTTTATTTCTATTCACATGCTAACTTGTTCATGTTATTTGAAAAAGTTATTTTAAGGCATTGATTTTGACTAATGAGGTTTTGTTGATCATATTTATTGATTTGAAAGTTCTCTAATTGATGATACATTGATGCTAACCTTTACAAATTAGAGAATGTTCTTTATTGCCATGGTTTAATTCATGCATTATAATTAAAAAATTTGTTAGTCATTTCATGCTTCTTTGCAAGATATTTCTTGGACTAACAAATTTGATATTAAAGTTATTCTTTGAGTTTCACTAATCATGACATTTGATCAAATAAGAGCAAGAATGGCATCTTTTTTAGGTGACCATTATAGTCGTTTAAACATGCTTGGAATACCCCATCAAATTCTTGAAAGTGTATTGGAGTTTGCACCACAGTTTAGGCAAAATGTGGTATTAGGACACATACAGAGATTGTCTGTCTACAAGAGCATGTTAATTCACTTGCAAATTTTCCATGAGGATGTTGCTTGTAGGTTATTCTCATACACATTGGATGACATAGCATTGAGTTGGTATATCCAATTACCTATGGATGTTATCACTTCTTGGGTCCAACTAGAAACAACATTTCTTGACCATTTTGGAAATCAAGTTGACCCAATTATGTTGCAAAATCAGTTTACCTCTATCTATAAACAACCTAATGAATCCATGAGATAATTCAATGATAGGTTCCATGGGTTGTACACTGAAGTGGTGGAACAATATGACATAATAGAAGAGGAAGCCTTTAAAATTTAAATGGGAGCCTTAGATCCCTCAATATCCAAATTTATAAGGAAGCTTCTTGAAGATTCATCCTTGCCTAAGGCCTACAATGAAGAAATTATGATATAACGATGGTGTAATTTAAGAAATGTCTATAATTGCGTAACCCTAAGATTAAAATTAAAAATTCACCCCTGGTTTGAGTTGAGGCTCAACATTTTCCCATGAGGGATTATTTTTTAGGAGTTAGTGAAGTTAACCTACACCAACCATCTAATATAGCACCCTCGAATCAAATGATGTCTAATGTGAAAAATCAATGGGATGAAGTTGAATGTCCAAATGTTACAACCACCTTAGATATTGTTCAAGAGGAGGTACAAGTTTCAAAGCCAAGATACACCAATGAGGATTGTGTAGATATGGGTTCATCTCTAGAAATGCATGAGTATTTAGACAATGGAGGAGTCCTAGATCTAACTAGCATTGAAATATGTGATAGGTTGGGACCTTCCATAGAATGGAGTGAAATGGTTGAAACAAATGATCAAGAAGGCCAATGTGTTCCAAATGATGACCTAGGCTTAGAGTCATTGTTTACGAATGAGGATTGGGAGAATCATAGAAATTTGAATACAAGAATTGATTCCATTGAAGAGACCCTTGACCCACCACAAATGGTTGAAAGTGAATTGAAGGAGGAATTAATAGAAGAATCTAAATATTATGAGGGATATATAATAGATTTTAACCTCATGGGGTTAGAATATGATTATTATAATGGATGGGGTATGCATGAAGATTCATTGTTTTCTCATACCCCTATTGATAAAAATTCTATTCCGCTTGATATGCAGGATGCTAAAATTACCATTTCACATGAAGATCTTGCATTTGCAAGAATAGATAAGGTTCCCAAATTATATAATGTTGAATATGAATTTATTGAATATCTTGTTGAAATAGAAAGGGAAGAAATGGTAAATGTTTCTTATGACTCATCTGTTTTGGATGAGGAAGAGGTAAAATCTTCTCTTTCATTTTGGAATACTAAAAACTTGGGTACAAATTCACATGATTTTTTTGAATATTTGAATGAATAAATACCATTGGTGGTTAGCAAGGAACTATAATTAACTTATACTCCTCCAAATGATGAAAATGTTGCTTTATTTGAAACAACTTGAGTAGTTAATAATGGAGATGTATTATTTGACACATCCCTTGATCAAAAAAAGTTATGTTTTTAAAAGGATGGACATGCTTTTGATTGGGTGCCTAATCTTGGTGTTTTTTATGAAGAGGTCATGGATGAAGATGAAAGGTTACAATATGATGATGATGAAGCCCATGAATAAGAAGAAAATATCACAATGGCTCACCAAGTGTTGGTAAATGAAAATGTACAAAAGGTAGAATCTAATATTTTATGTCCATACATCCAAGCTTTAGGTGAAAATTTGTATAATCATTTATTGGATTCAAATGCTATTTATTATGAAATGCCATTAGAGGTGAATTAAGAACTAGAGTTGATTTCTACTCACACCACTGATAATATTACTTTTTTAAATGAAAGAGAAATCGATGTGCTTAAATTGTTGAATCAAATTCATCAACAATTGATAATGGAATCTAGGATAAGAACTTATAATGACCCTCATTTAGTAGATATCCTAGATGCTTGCAAATTTTTGCATAAGTTTTATTGGCCTACAAACATGAAAAATGAATTGGCTTTGAAATTTGTAGAAATAGGCTCCTATTTGCAAGATCTCATATTTGAAAAGAAAGGCCTAATTCTAAATCATGAACCAAATTGTGAAATTGACATCTTGAGGAATAGATAAGAAAGAATTAAAAATCAGTTACTGTCTAATCAATTTTATGATTTGAAGCTCATCTATGGGATTGTTAATGGAACTAAATAAAATTAATGAGGTGAGAGAGGCAAGATGAAAGATATTGTATTTTGGGGCTTAATCTTGTTTTGGTTAGATTCCTATAAAGCTTGGCATGAATATCATAGTATGGGTCTTTTAAAATGTGTTAATCGTGTTTGGGATACAAGGAAGTGAATAGCCTATTTTGTGCACCACCTTGTACATAGTGTATATTATTGTATATAGTTTTGGTTTTCATGTTTTTGTTTAGCTTTGCTATTTTTGTGCTTTGTCCTTAATTTTTTATTTTTTTTTGCTTTCTTGTTAGTTTGTATTAGGTTAGGATTTGGTTTGCATTTTTAGTTTTATATTTTGGGTTGTTCCCTTGTTTCAAGGTGATGTTTTGTGGTCGATAATTTATGGCCTCTTGTCTATTTTTGTGTTCCTTTGTTTAGTAGGTTGGAATGACTAATCTAAAAGTAGATGAACCTAATAAAATGGGAACGAATTATTTTGTAATCATGCTCAGATTTTGGGACTAAAATTGTGGAGAGTGGAACAATAAAACATTTTGCTAAAGCTCCACATGCAACTTTCATCTTAAAGGGTATTTCTAGAAATCCTGAAGGATGAAGTCATTTTGGTTTGTAAGTTAAGGCAAAAATTCAACACACTCCATATCTATGCTTTCTAACCCTCATGATACATAAATTGTTACAAAGCTATATTAAAAAGCAAGCAAAGGAAAACATGCTAAAAATAAGTCATAAAATCTAGATAAACTCTACCGAGGATATAGACACCTGACCGACAATAGGGCTCTATCTAGACATAGCTTATTTATAAGGAAAGGCTTTGAAAAGTATCAAGTAAACACAAGGGTGAGTTAGATAAAATATATCGAGGCTATAAACGTCTGACTAGAAGTAGGTCTCTATCTATAAAATTTTATTTATGAGTAATGCTTCATAGCCTAAATGCAAACTAGATGATGGAATATGGACGGTTTCAAGAAATGCAAAATGAATCACTTTGTCACACACTGAGCAAAGGCATATGGATTAGTTGTTGTTTATTCAAATTTGTTTACCCCCACCTTCTTGGGAGATCGCTAAATAATTATTATTTCATTGATATTTTATGTTCTAGTTTCAAATTGGGTTCTTCACCTGAAATGCTCAGGAGCATTTCCCAGTAGAGTCACCATTTTTTGTGATTATCACACAACTTACCAAAAAATTGGGGATCCACCTTTAAATTTTGTTTTGTTGGGGATTTTGGTCTTGTTTTGAGTGATCAATTATAGGTTCCTCCTCTTGAGTTTGTGTTGTAGTCTTCATGGTTGCATCATAGGCTTGGGTGGTGTCCTCATTTTATTTATTTCATAGTGTTTATATATTGATTTATGATTGGATTGTGAATTTCAAATGTGGATTTTAATGTGGCTTTGTTATTTCTTTTGATTCAAAATTTTGAAATGAAATGATCCAATTCTTAAAACATAAAATTAGTTTTTAAATATATATGTATATATATATATATATTTAAAAATAAAATAACAAAAAAAATAAAAAATATAAAAATAATATCTATATGTATCTTTATATATATATGATATTATGAAAATGTTTCAAGAAAATAATAAATAAAAATAAAAAAATAAAAAAGGCCTTAGATTAGTCTTGGTTTCGGTTTATTTTTAAGCATCGTTAATGTAGTGTTGTTGTTATTGTATTTAGAATTAAGTTTGGTTTATTTTAATTTTAATTTTTACTTTCCTTAATGTTTATATTATTCTATGTGTGCAGGTTACCCAAAAAGGGACCAATGTGACAACCATGTGGTCACATAGCCATGACCAACATTTAGACTTCATGCATCATGATAAGGTCGGTCTTGAACGGATGCAGGTGACTCAACATAGGCTATATGATGGTGCGCAGTGGCAACTTGAGATGAACAAGGCCACATGGTAGGCGACTGGGATGTCGAGGTGGACCTTGATAGCACGGTGAAATGGTGATTCTGTAGATGATCCCACTATACACAGATTACAGTGGCACCCTATGGATGACATGTACAAGATTTTATTGTACCCAAATAATATGGAAAGCATTGAATATGAGACGTATTAGTTATTCAAAAAATCTTTAACGAATCAAAAATAATAATACCAAGAAAAAAAAGTCCCTTGTGCATGACCAGAGCATGGTTTTAGCATCAAAGTACAAAATTATTTAAAACATCAATGAAGCATAGTGAAGGTTTCGAACATAGCTATTGTTATAGTTGGTTCTAAATGGACTATCATCAGGAGAACACCAGGAAGAAAACAGGGTTGTTGACGTCAACATAGATGGAGGAGAGCCCACTGGTTTGAACTAGAATTATGGCCACTGAATACCTGCTCATATGTGGATACTATGCATCAAAGGTGCAACAAATATAGATTTCAATTTTTGTTTCTGATGATTACAAAGAAGTTGATTGGTGTCACTGATGAGATGTCCTAATGCAAACCGCAATAAATAATCTATCAAAATACTATGCATGACGAGCAAGGGTCTTATTTATAATTTTTTTGATCCTCCTTTTCTTAGTGGTGGAAGGTTTAATTAATGATAAATGCCATCAAGAGGGTTAACCGAACTCAGACGTCTTTTTGGACACGGATGAGATATTAGGACCAAGACATCGAGGTTTTACAATAGGTTCGATGGGACTGTAGAATTGGATGGAAATGATATGCACCATGGTAAGTTTGATTTACAACACAGTCTGATTTTGGTAGTCAGTGGATATAATGTAGGCAGTAGAAATGGCCATATCGAGTTCGGTGTGATAATGCAACAAAAAAAATTATTGATGATGGTAAATGAAGTTTCACGATCACTGGAGAGTATGGGACCCACACGGTGATGGGAAATGTTATAAGAGCAAGACACACATTTGTACAACATAGATGACAAATAGATGATGTGGTAAATGTAAACAAATAATGCTTACACAGTGGCATTTCAGCTGAAATTGGGTGCCACATCAGGAGAAAGCACGAAATTCAAGCGCAAGGGTGAATAGTATTTTAAACAAAAATGAAGCTTAATTAAAGGTGACCAAAATTAAATGTGGTGGTATTAATATGGAAGGGATCAAACCTTAGCGAGCAACATCCATGAGGTGACATCACATTATGAAAAAATCATCATATAAAGAAAATATAAAAAATATTTATTCAATGTAATTTGAATGTAATGGTGACATAGGAAAAGAGAAAGCATCATGAGTTATCTGAAGAACTTTATAGGAATCAATTTTGGTTACACAAAGGAGAGGTGAAAGATAAAATAGATGAGAGTGTTTCAAAAAAATAGCATTGGAAAATGAAGGGTTTCTAGAGATATGGAAATACCGAGTGATAACACAAAAATGGGGCTATAATTTTTTGTAATAAAAGTCATATCATTTTCAAGATTTTAATGCATACGAATCCGAAAACTTGCACCTTGTGAGCAAGACTGGAGGAGATTTACATATGAGGGTATTATGTTTAATGTTTAATCTTTTATTTCTGCATTTTGTGGATTTATATCTAGTGTTAAATTCTCTAGGAGGTTGCACTATGTGAAGGTCCATTGGAATGTAGGGTTTGTTTTCCTTAGAGTCTAGCACTTGATTTAACCAAATTGTGCTTATGTAGTTTTTTTTAGATCATGTCACCCTTAAGATTTTCTCACAATATCTGGTTTTTTAGGATAGGGGAGCATGACATCATATTATGTGGACACTTATATTCTAGTTTTACATGAGCTTAGTTGTAATTATTAATTTCTATATTGTCAATTCCATTATGTTTGTATTATGGTCCTTGTTCCAAAAATTTTATAGTTCCATTTCCATTTTGTTTGTATTCTGGTCCTTGTTCCCAAAATTTTGCATTTAATTTTGAAGTAGGGAAAAATGGTGCACCTAATTATGAACAAAAAAATGTGTATGTTTCCTCTATCGCTTATGAGCATCAAACAGAAGCATGCATGTGAAAATGAGGCAATACCAAACAACAAGGAATGAAATCAAACAAGTATCCTTCTTATTAATTTTTTGGATCATATCCGATTACTTTGAATATACTTCAATAAGCCAATAGACTAAGGTTTTCATTAGGACCTCTATCAAGATGAAATTAGGAATATGTCCTATCAAGCATACTAGTGAAACTATTGGTCGGCCAAAACTATCTAGGGACTAGTTTTGATCACATGCTTTGAACATAATGACCATCCGTTGTAGTCGTCGGATGTGTCTGATGCTAACACCTCTCATAGAGCACATAGTTAAGAAGTCTAAGAAGTGTGGGATATAATTTTAGGGACAAAATGTAGGATTTTTTCCAAAGTTGGCTTCTTGTTCAGATGTATTCTTGATTCTCCCTTCCTAAGTTGGCCTAGAATACCAGGTTCTAATTTAGAAAAAGGGATGAGAGAAAATATAAAAAAACTAACAAGCCTAATATATGGGTGGAGATGAACCTAGAATTATGGGTTCATTCTAAGTACCAATATGATTAGTGAACATGGGTATCAAAACATGATAGTTAAAAGTGAACATGATTCCAAGTTAGTATAATCATTCATATATTAATATTTTATGAAGGCAGGATAGATACTAGTCACAACCCTCTACAAAAATATACATACATACAAAGACCAAGACAAAAATTTAAGTAGTCACAACATTTTGTATTTATGTTTTCTAGTGCCTTTACAATTATAAAACAAATGAAAGAGGCTCAAAGAGCTTGTACATATATTTACTTGAGGTTTGAGTCTAGATCGATATGCAAAAGGAGATGAGAGAAAATATCTACCTAAGGCTAAATATTAGGCATGGAAATAATGTTATTCCTCCATTTTCATATACAAAATTGACCTATATATATAAATTAACTTTAAATTCTAAATTCTAAATTCTCTCTAAATTGTATTGAGTAGAAATTCCTATCTTCTTTGGTTTCCAGGCTCGAGGTACCATGCTACATTCATTCTTGGTAGCTTTGAAGTCATCTTGGATGTCTAATCACTATAAATACTCTATAGGTGGAGTGATATCCCTTAAAAGTGTCAATAATAGGCCTCTCTTGGAAACTCAATCTTGGGTGGCACTAAAATTTTCTTGTTGGAGAATTATTATTGCCAATTCCAAGATTGCATTACCCCTACTCCATGTTTGTTTGGATTTACTAGATCTTGTTGGCACTAGTCTTGATTGACCCTTTTTGGGGACTTCGACTTTGCCTTCTCCTATTTTTTATATTTTTAGGCTTCGTTACTAGACCTTGACAACTACCTTCAACCTAAGAGCCCTTCTAGGAATTTGGTTTCTCTAGTGGCACTCCTTTTGCAATGTCTCTATTATGTAACTCTAGTCTCTAGGTGTAGTGTAAAATACACTATAGATAGTATACTTGAAGGTATCATCATTTATAAAAATAAGAAAATTACCTCCAAAGGATAGTTTCTGAATTTATTAATATAAATGGTGATGGCTAGCACCTACTTCTCTATAAATATCTAATTTACCTTAGAATTGGTAATTTATACACTTTTAAAGTAGATAGAATTATCATATCAATTGTAATTTTGCTAACTCAATGTATTCTAAGTGCTATGTTATATGCATCTATGTAGATGTTGTAAGGCTTACTCTAATATGAATTATTCAAATAGGAGTGATTATGGATTGTTTCTATTCCTCAAATCTTCAATTTATTTTATTAATTTATAAGCATATCATTTTTAAGTAACTTTATTAATGGTTTCCCAAGCCTAGCGAAATACCTAATGAACCTTTTATTATATATCACATGATCGAATAATGATCATAACTTTCTCTTGTTAATTGAAAATGTTAGCTCCTTAATCTTCACAACCTTCATAGGGTTAGTTACAATCCCTTGTTGGAAGACCACATGCCCCAAAAAGACATCTAAACATGGATTTTTAAAATGTCTTCTCAAAATTATCTAAGCAATCTAATTTCTTCCCATTAATACGAAAATAATGTAGAAAACTCTCATAAAATTATAAATAAGGATCAAATATCTTATTCGTCAATAATTAAAAATTTACAGGTGCAATGCACAACACAAATGACATCACTCAATAGGAAAATTCACCCTATGTAGTGGTGAAGGTTGTCTTCAACTAATTATTTCTACAATACAAACTTGATTGTAGCCACTTTATCTTTTTGCATAGCTATAGCACCCTTACCTTGTAACAATCCAAAATTTTATCTAATATGGGAAGCAAGTAATAATATTTATTTGTAATCCTATTTATCTTTTTATAATAAATACATACCCTCAATTTTACATTCCTCTTCCTTTTAATTATGATTAGAGACACCCACTTTGAGTTGTCTGTTAGAAAAATGAAGCCTACATATAACAACATATCTCTTATTTGATAGAATTAGAAAAAATAGATTCACATGATATGGTATTTGATTCATATGTTTATGATCATATACTAACTCTATCTGATGCTTCACCCATACACTTGTTGTAACTCTTTATGATCAAAATTTTATAGATGAATATTCCCAAGGAAGAGTTAAAACTAGTCTTTTCTTTCCTACTCCCATAGCATAACTTTTGGATTCACTTCTCCATCCCTTCCTTAGAAACTAATGTGGGGGATCCACTAGAGAATTAGGAAGTATTTCATTTAATGAGATGTCCACCTCATTTTATTCTTTATATTCTGTATCTATCTCACTCAAACATGCATAATCTAAAGTTATCCATTCACTTTTTTTCCCTATTTTTGTTGTCCTCAATGTATGAGGTTGAGGTATCATTTTTATCTTCACTTGGTCAGGAATATCACTAATGGTCATGTATCCTTCATGCCAATAATTATGATCATGGGATTTTTTTAACCATGTCCTTCCCAATAGCATTGTATAGGATACTAAACCATATTCCATGACTTGAAAATCTACCACATAGGTAAATCCCATGGATAAAAAACTACATGTGAGTCTTCAAAGTAGACTTTGTCTTTATATTTATAGGGCCTCCACCATCTACCATGACATCAATAATAGAAATACCTTTGCAAGCATATGGGTGAATCACAACATTAAATATAGTAACTTTCACCTTCTTCCTTATGTAGACACCAAAACCTAACCCTTCACAAAATCCACCCATTCCATAAATCTGCATAATAAAATAATATGCCTAATTCTAAACTTAAGTATATTTTGTTTCACATTATCCTATTTTCTATATTTTATAAAATTTGGAAAATATGCATAAGATACCTTGTATCCCCACTTGACATGTGTCTTAGCCACCACTACCCCTCCCCTTTCCACATCTCACACAACTCACTCCACTTCCACCTATCCACTTGCCACATCTCCATAGTTAAGTGAGACACCCTAGGTGACTCAATCTAACTACCCAGGAGAGGTGGATACCTAGTCTCTGCCACTTGGTAGCCCTAGATTACCACCTATCCTTTTTCCCCTCACCTCCCAAAGGCCTATAAAGGCACCATAATTTTCAAGTAAAAGAAGATTGGAAAAACATACCATAATGCTACCCAAATCATATCAGGAGGTCATCAGAATATTCAAGGATCGAACCATCAAAATTGAGAAGTGCAAAACCCTAGCCTTTTGCAATCCAATCCCAAAAACAACACTATGTTTACATAGAAGAAAACGTAGCTCTATATTTTCCAAATGTACCTTTACATTTGACCAAATTCAAATGTAGCCTTGAGTTTTCCCAGGAGCATATGAAGTCATTGATAGATCCAGATCTAATAGGTAAAATAGCAAGTTATTTTCATTTCATTAATTTTATTTTCTACACATCATTTTATATTCTGCAAGCATTTATGTTAGGGTTTTTGTAGAATTCTTCTTATGCATATCAAACAGGTGCTACTAACTCTCTTTCATTTTTTCCTCCATACATGTGTAGGTGATAGGTATATTAAGAGCTGCTAAAGCAAAGGATGGCCCGCAAGGATATTTGAAGCCCATCCAATCAACTAATTATAGTAGAGAATATATTTGGCACCATCTTCCTATTTAGATTGTAAAAGAAGATTTTCCCCCTATTTTTCCCATTGTAATATGAAATTAAACCTATTGTAATCATACCCCTGCACACTCAAGGCAAAAAGCATTGTAAATGGAGACCAAGGCTCCATTGAAATTCAATACAAAACAATTTCATTGTACATTGCTTGTTTCAATATTTTATTGCTTGGTGTTGTCTTCTTTTTGGTTACAAAATGATGATCACGGTGGGACCCCCAAAGGTTTCTACTTTATTTGCCTTATTGCTTTCTATGTTTTGATCTATGTCTATTTCCAATTGTAGGTTTTTGGAGCTCTATCGCATGAAGATTGAAGAATCGATTTTGGAAGTTTCAAAATATTTTCAGGCTATTTTTAGACATGTGCAAACACAACCCTACATTTGGGAACCTAAGAAAATACAACCCTAAATTTGAAAAGCACAACCCTGTGTTTGAAGAGCAAAAAAAGAAAAATCTTAGGCTTCTAGGTATGTAATTTGGGCCTACTTCTTAGTTCAAATTTACATTAAAAAAGAAAGAAAATGTTGTTTATGTCTCTGTATTTCATTATAGACATCAAATTAGGTATTTTGTATACATTTGAAATATTTTGTAGATATTATAAAAGCATCAAGTCAAGATTGCATTTTAGGGTGCACTTCTTACTTTTCAAATTACAAAAGGCTTAGTGTCTACATTTTAGTGCATTTTACATCTTTAAGGTGCATTTTAGGGCATATTTTGCTTTAGACTTGCTCTGTTATGTTTTTGAGTTACAGTAAAAAATGTAGACCTTATTTTGGTTAATCCCAAATGCAACCTTGTGTTTGACCAAATGTAAACCTATGTTTAACCAATCCCAAACAAAATCCTAAATTTGGCTCTATGTATCAGAACCACTTTAGGACCTATTTGAAGCTTGTTTTCTGTGTCTAATCTAGGGTTTTGTCTATTTTTTTATATTCTTTGTCTCTATCTATTTTTTATTGCACTTTTAGGCATTAAATTTGAATTGCATCATAGATTGCATTCCTAGTTTAGCCTTGTGTTTATTTTACAAAACATTAGAAAACCAAAACAAAAATACCACACACTTTGCATGTATTACCATTCCGCACCTCTACATGACAAGTGCAAGGATAACCTCTTGAATGAGTTGGATTTAATAATTAGCCATCAGTAGAGCCCTAAAATAAACCATAGTTAGGATGGTAGTTTCTTGGAATTCATCACCAAGAAACTAATTACTCTTGAGGTTAGCTTAGGGTAATCAAGGTTTGATGCCCTTTAATTCCTAAGGCTTAATACTTTATGGAATCACAGTTGTTTTTTATGCCCAAGCTCACACGAGGGTGAAGCAAAAGCCCATATGGATTGGTAGTAAGGCACTAGATAGCACAACCTCTCTAAAAGAGGTATTTTTTCCTAGGTTAAACCCATCACAAACCCTTCATCTAGGAAGCCTTTTCAGTAATTGGTGATTCATCCTTTGTCAAGAGGGTGGGTTTAAACACAACTTTCTAGTTTCCACTCCACAACCTACCATTTATAGTTTTTAGGTCTAGGTTACATAAAACACACAAAACCCAAAAAAAAAATCTTCGAAAACATCAAATCCCAAAAAAATCTTCAAAACATCAAAATTCAAAAAAAAATCTTCAAAACATCAAAACTCAAAAAAAATCTTCAAAATTTTCAAAATTCAAAAAAATAAAATAAAAAATCAAATCAAAATCAAAACTACAAAAACAAAAGAAACATAGAAAACATTTGTTTGATTGTGTGTTTGTTTAATTTTAATTCACATCATATTTTCACACACATACCCACACATTCACCACCCCATATCACCCCTAGCTTATGGTAACAACCCAAAGTCAAGCTAAAGCTTTAGCCCAAAACCAACCACCTGCACCTATGGATAATTCTACTCAGGATTCCCATGCTCCAACTACTTTTGTGACTAAACAAGGGGGTGTGTTGCGAACCATGTACCTAGAACTATCTGTTGGGACCTCATATAAAGTGCCCTCTTTAGATACAAACATGTAGAGGGTTGTTCACACCTCCATCCCAGATACCCCCTGCATTGAGCCACCCATACCATCTAACAATCGCATTACCTACATAGATTTTTATGCCCCTGGTCTTTCCATCCTTGCCACCGCTCACCATTCCACCTAGACTTATGCCCACATTCTAGTAGGAACCCACCTTTTCCCATATGCAATACACCAACCAAATCACCACCAACCCCCTTTATGACTCCATATCCATACCCATGAACAAAAATCCCCCACCATCATCCAATCAATACATCTCCATCCCATCCACTCACACCACCATCCGATATAACCCACTCTATGAAGCACAAGTCAACACTACTTCACAGGTACCAACATCCATTCCACTTACATCATTACCCCTAGTTTATCATACACAACATACAATTCCTACCTCAATTGCGATCCCCTATGCCACATATCCTCCATCTACATCCACTCAAACTACTACCACCCATCAAGTCCAAACCTTTACCCACCTTTGATCACGTAACCCACATCTGTGATTACTATAAAACAATATTTGCATCATCTATATAAGTTTCTTACTGGTAACCGATAATCAAAGCATTTATCCCACTTCACAATAGGAATTAGAGGTGGAATACCTCAATCATCCACCCACATCAAACCAAAACATCTTCTTCACCCAAGATCCATCCTGGATGTCAAGACCACCCACAATAATCATACCCACTCATCCAATTTATAACACCTATGCTACTACATCAACTCAACACACCATGATCCCCCCATATCCACATCATCCATCTCCACATCATCAACAAAAATATTTCCATAATCAATATAAACATAACACCCAACAAAATCAAATCCCAATGAACACTAATCCATTATCCAATCAAAACTCCATTCCAGAAAACCACTTCACCATGCATCAAACTAACCCAAACTACACACAATAAATAAATAAAGGCTTTCAATTACCATTGGAAGACCCCACATTACAATTTTTGTAGAACAAAATTGATAGCTTAGCCATGTAGCTACTTGTAATTTTATATTAGAAACCCACTCTATGATAGTTTGTCAATCACCCAATTCATCTTTTGGTACCATCACCATCCTACCCCACAGATTTCACATTACAAAAGTTTAACAAATTCAAAGGGGATGAGGGCCACCAAGAGGATTTAGGTGCATTCATCCATGCATGATTTAGAATAAATATAATGACCCTTTGATGCTTTGAACCTTCCCTTAAACATTTGGAGGATATGCCCTAGAATGGTACAAATATTTGTCACACCATAGTGTTTACACATTTGAAAAACTAGCAACCAATTTCTAGAGCGATTCTCTCTAAATGTTAGAAAGAAAACAACATTGACTAATCTATTCAACTTATGTCAATTTAAATATGAGTTGGTCTATGATTATGGAAATTGCTGGAGGGTATTTATCACCAAATTATCATTCTCCCTCCCCATGGTAGAACTTACAAGAATATTCATAAGAAGTTTTTCAAAACTAATTGCCTTATACTACAATTGCAATAATACATAATATTTTAATGAGCACTCATCCAAGCTAGATTAATTGAAGAGATTAAAATCCAAGAGGGTAAGATCAAGATTAAGAAAAAGGAATGGTAAAATAAGAACCAAAGGAAGAATAATCAGGATCAGTCCAAATCTGGCCAAGTAACCCAAGTGGTCTTGAGTTCACCTCAACCATAAAATCAGCAAACTCAATTCCAATATTAACAACCCCAAACTCAACAAACACAACAACAATAAAAATATCAAGTGGTACCACCCCCATCCCAAGTGCAAAACTAGGGCAATCAAATAGACAACTGAAAACATCGATAATAAAATCATCCAACTCGCAACTACACCCCATTACCCGAGCCACTCGCCAATATTTTCCAATGATTGTATGAGGGACAAATGATTACATTTCCATATATTAATCCTTAAGATCCTAGAAATCATGGAAAAAACATCGAGTACCAATATTACACCTTTCATCATCAAACATTTCAATGATATTAGTAATTTTTATTCATTCAAATATATACAGTCCAAGATATGATAGATAAGGGGATTATTAAGATTGATAACCCTTTGGCATAGCAAAATCAACCTTGGTATTTATCATACACCATTTCCTAATCATGATACAACACAATAAATAACAAGGGCATCAACTTATATAGTTTCCCCTAACAAAGTCAACCATATATACAATGCATAAAAATACCAAGGGTTTATGGTTTCTATCCACATAATAACCCAAAGTCAAAGGAATACCAATTGAATACAAAAATAAAATTAAACAACACCAGTGGTACTCCCTCCTATGGCACCATCACCTGTCATTCCTATACAACCATATCACACTAATACATCATCACAAATTCATCTCCAAAACCATCCACCAAGACCAACCATCATACTAAGAAATCTATTGATGCATAGCCTAAAATTGACCTCGGCTAAACTATCAATTTATGAGTTTATACAATAGTCTCCCTACACATTGTGAGGTATTTATGGAGATTCTAAAATCCATAAAAATTCAAACCCAGGATCCCAATGCTTTTGCCAACTTTCTTTGGAACGTTCAGACATGCATGGAACCGTCAATCTCATTTTATTATTTTTAAATAAAAATAATGCCATTAGAGTTACCTGATCCTTTGTTGCATATCATAGATCATATTGACCAATTTTTTTTTAAATAAGTGTTAATCAACACCAGATACTCTATCAACATCATCATCACCACATATCTTCAACACCTTAACCTTTCATTTTCACACATTGCCACCTCCACCTTTACCCTATGAGATTTCAGTGATGCCCTATGTTCTATAGTCAGAACAGTCATCCTGTCTAAGAGTGGGGGTTTAGAACATCCACACCATGTTCCATATTCTAAAGGGAGCTATATATTATAACATACTACTTAGGCATCTTTGTATTAGGGAAATGAAAAGTGTTCCCTCAATGTTGCACCAATATTTGAAATATGTGCATGAGTGACATATCCATTGCATACCAACTAACACAGAGCCATTCAAGTATTGCAACTTCATCTCAAATCCATATGAGCCATCACTCCCATACACACATTTATCCATCACCCCCATAACCACTCCATCAGCCCCACACCAAGACACTTCATCAAAAGCACTCATCAAGGAGGCTCTTCCCATAGTTGATCATCCATCCACATCCCAAACCATCAACCCAAATCATACCTCCACATCAACCTCATATCATTTTCCAATCATCAAATCAACCCACACCTTCATAAACCCATATCCCTCCACCTCACCCAAAAAATAAACTTCTCACCCCTCTAACCATAACATAGGGAGGGCAAGCATCTACATCATATATTCAACCACCCAATCAACCAACACTAACCATTACCTCACCTGGTCCTAAGCTCCAAAATGTTAGCCACATCATTAAATCATACCCTTCATAATATACTTTATCTGAGCCACATGTGCCTCATCAAGCCTCCACCTCCACATCCACATCCACATCCATATCCACCCAAGTTGTAGTCCATCTTGCCAACCATAGTATTGGTGAGTATATAGATTAGAATGTCATAATTATCCCATCTAGCATCGAGACTGTTAAAGACTATGGTCACCCACATGACCCACCTTTAGCCATAGGTGTAGTATATAACATGGGTTCAACTTCAAATAAGATCAAATTTATGTATTAGGGAGTAGATTCTTTGTTCGATCTACTTCCTCTTGATGAACCCCAACAACAAGTTTGTTCTAGTATTGAATATCTGTCCAATCTAGGTTTCTTGATGTAATATTTTTGATGGATTAGCTGGAAGGGATATGGCTTAGGATGACATGAACAAAGTATTTATGATATCATTGAACCCAACTATCAAGAGGTGTATGATCACTCTAGCTTAGGATATTGGCCACTCTCCTCCATCACATCCTTTGAGCAAGCATTTCAACAACTCACTATAGGTCCCAAAGACGATGGTGAGGAGGATGAAGAGAGCGATGATAATGAGAATGAATACATAGATCCTGAGTTTGTGACTCTTTTATACGAGGTTTTTTTGGAAATGTGACCACACGTTGCCATGATGAATTATATTTTTATTAAAAATCTAAGGAAGACTTTGACAAGGAATATTATGTACTATCAATTGCCTCTGATAGCTCTAAAGAAGATTCAATTCCTATCATGTCATTTATCGATGATGATGAGTTTTACCTTTGCATATTTCCTATCCATTGACCCATATTTTGTCTTCTCCATCCACTTGAGTGACTCGATGCACCAATTGACCCACTAGATCCACCTTGACCACTTTCATGACATAATAATAATCCATCAATTCTAGGAAAGCTACTACCTTGAGAGCGAGAATGAGAGATTCCACCCTCCACAATGCAATCACTATATTTTCATTAAGTAAACATGATTTTTGTTGACTTGTTGGCACCCTTTTGTAATCCATATGATTTGGAAAAACTAATTCCTATCTACATAAGCCTTATCAACATGGATTGGATTTCATCTCCACCATCCATATCTAATTTCATCCTGTCCAAAGAGTTGCTAAGAGCTTCCAACACTTATATCTCTATGTAATATTCACCATGCTTCACCTCTATGTATCATACCAAAGTATAAGAGACAACACCAAAAATATTTGAGGATATTGCCAATGATATCCACTTAGTTCCTACTCCCCACTTAGTTGGAATTAGTTTCACACATGCTTATTGAAGATATTTTTGATGTGAACCTTAGCAAAAATTTAGATAATCTACAAATTATCAAATTATGACTAAGTTTGTCTAAAGAAGAAAAAAATGGCTCATAACAATGCTAACAAAGAAGAAAGGTGTTTTTGCATGGTCATATAAAGACATGCCTAGCCTTGACCCTAATTTGGTAGTCCACAATCTCACCTTGGGTCCTAATGCAAAGCCGGTAAAACAAAAATTAAGGAAATTACATCCTACCATTGCCCTCATGGTCAAAGAACTTTAGAAATTATTAGACATGGGTTTCATTCAACCCATTGACTATCCTGAGTGGATTTCAAACATGGTACCCTTCGTAAGCCTAATAGGATGATTTGCATATGACCACTATGATAGGACCTAAAATTACAGAGTTCATACTCCAAAATATTATCTATCATTTTGGCATTCCCTTGAAGATAATTTTTGACAATAGCAAGTATTTCAAGAATAAGGATGTTTGAAAGATTTGCAAGAAATATCATATCCAACATAGTTTCTCAACTCCTTATTACCCACAAGAAAATGGATAAGTTGAGGTAACCAATAAGACCTTGATAACCATTCTAAACAAACTAGTCAAAGACAATTACAAATATTGGCATACTCAAATCCCCTTGGCATTATGAACTTATCACACTAGCATTTGAATGCCTATAGGGGCAACACCATTTTCATTGGTCTATGATGCCAAAGTAGTTATGGCTCTTGATCTCGAGATCCCCTCACTATGCATTTCATTACAATAATTCATGGATGATAATACTTCTAGACAAGCACATCTTGACCAACTCACACTCCTTGATGAAAGGTGAATCAATACCTTGGAGCATCTACGGGTATGTCAAGATCGTATCAAGCATGCTTATAATGCAAAATTTCATCCACGTGAATTCCAAGTAGGATATATCATACTAAAGGAAAATAAAAAAACACCAATGTCTTGTTGGCAATTTTGGGTACTTTGGGTACATTGCCTTTGCTCAAGTGTATAAGTTGTCATTGATGTCAAGAAGCTCTTGAAGGAATTTGATTTGATGTCAAATAATTTGTTTTGATGAAGGTTACGGCATGACGGTTTCAAAGGTCTTTTGTAAACCCCAAGTTGGCAGGTTTAAAGATTACAGGTGGATGCATTAGTTTAATGCATTTGGGTCGAGGAGGAAGTATTTATTTAAATAATTAAAAACCTTGTTAAGGTTCCCTTTAATTATTTTTAAATAAATATTAAATTATTGTTTGCAATGGGTTCTCCTAACCCATGGCGCTATGTTTTAAGATTGTGGGCGCTAGCCAAGACCTCCGTCGACGTGTTAAACTCCTCGCCGACGTCAAGAGCTTATGGTAAAAATGCATATAAATCTCCCTCGATGAAAATCAAGAATTATCCCATCCGTATTTTGAAAAGAGTTGCTCGTTGTGATTTCGTGATCCGTTGTTCGGATTTCTTCTCCGATTGTGTCTTCGCCATTTTCGTAAACCTGTTGTTCGACTGTGTCTTCGCCATTTTCGTGAATCCATTGTTCATTTTTTTGTACTCGTCGTTTGTCGTAAATCCGTCGTAAGGTTTTCGTCTTCGTGTTCACGTCAGAAGAAAGGGAGGCACTGTTGTTTTATTTAATCCCTGGCGTAGAAGGAACAAGGCTAACAGCGTGAGGTTTAAACCTCACCGGGCGCCTTTGGCGCACCGGTAGCGGCTAGGCTATTGGCGCGCTACCCGAATGGGAGGTTCCGCGTTCGAATAACGTGAAAGGGTTTTTCATCGTGAAGTGGACGCAGCGGGTGGTGTTAGAATTCGTGCACAATTTCTCCATAGCACGATTTTTGATGTTGGCCAAGGTATTTTCGAAATTAATTTTTGCTAAGTGTATTTTGCGGATGGAGGAAGTTTATTAGAGGGAAAAACAGCTTAGGAGTTATAAGGAGTTTAAAGCTTGTTTTATTTTGATAAAATATTCTTTTGAAGGTGTTGTTTGAAATATCTTATTGCATTCTTATGAGAGATAAATTTTATTTTTGATAAGACTATAAGGGAGAAATAAGGTGTATAAGGGATAAATTTTTCTTGTAATGTTGAGAGTGCTTTTGGTTGATTATGGAAATGAAAGCATGATGTTTTAAGGTTAAAATTGCTTCTTGTGTGAAGTTGTGAAACCTTAAGTGGGCAGCTTTGAGATTGACATTTGCTTTCATTAAATTGGTAATAATCAAGCTATTCTTTACTTGGTTAAAGTGTTGGGCTTACTCCTTTGTTGATGATTTGAAAAGTTGTTTTGTGCTATTGTGATTTGAGTTGGTGGATGCTTTTTGTTCAAACAATATTGGAGAGAAAAGGAGTTCTACTTGTTTCCTTTTCTAATGTTGATTGTGAAATGCTTCAAGGTTGTGTTTTGAGTTGAATGGTGTTGATTGAACCTTGTTTGATGAGCATTGTTGTTGAAGCCCTAATTGATGGTGAAAAGAACATGAGTATCATTGTTATGTGATTCTTTGCATAGTTGGCAATTGTTGGGGTTTCATGTTCTTGAAAGAAAGCATTCTATCCTATCCATTTCAGATATTGAGTTGAGTTTTCAGATTTGAGATTGAGTTTGAGCTGAGTTGATTTGAGTTGAGTTTTGAGATTGGGAGTTGAGTATAGAACATATTGAGTCTCTAACAATTCTCTTTATGCTTCTATGAGTTTGACAAATCACATTGGGTCTCTAACAATTCACCTTGTGATTTCCTACTAAGAAAGTTTTTTTCTTGGTGAGCTTGTTGAGTTTTGGACAGGTTCCGATGGGGACTTGTGAGCAGTTTTGGACAGGTTTCGGTGGGGACTTGTGAGCAGATTTGGACAGGTCCTAGCAGAGGACTTGTGAGCTGAGTTTGATAGTTCTATCAGAGAACTTGAGGACAGAGGTGCACTGGTTCTTTGAGAAGAACCTGAGGACAGATTTGGCAAGTCTTTGAGAAGGCTTGTGTGCAGAGGATTGATTTGTTCAAGCTAGTTGGACAGATCTGACAGACAGAGGAAGACTTGTACTAGACCGACTGACTATGTTTGGTACAGGTTGTTGAGCTACTGTGGACGTGATCATAGAAGGCAGAGGTCTCTTAGGCTAAGCATTGAGGATAGGAGGTCTTCGGTGGAAAGGAGTTCCACGTGTTGGCAAGAGGTAGAGGCAGTTGATCTTCTGAGGGATCATTTCCAGAGCGAGAGGGGAAGGTATCTCCTTTGAGCAGAGGCTCATAAATTTTGATTGGGGGAAGGTATCTCCTTTGGGCCGAGGCTCATAAACATTGTAATTGGGAAGGATTCCCAAAGAACTTTGAGATAACTTTTAGAGAAAAGTTTTGTGGACGTAGCCCGACCATTTTGGGTGAACCACGTTAAAATTGGTGTCACTTTGTGGATGATATTGTGCATTGCTTTGATATTGCTTTGGGTATATTGCTTTACTATTTTGAAGTATAAAGGAAAAAGTAAAAAGAGGTCTTATATTGTTCACCCCCCCTCTCAGTATAAGCTTGTGTTCTTCAATTGGTATCAGAGCCGGTGCCTTCGAAAAGTTTAACAGCTTGAAGGAAAAGCTAGTAAAGAACACAATGGATCATTCAAGTGGCAATGCAACACCTATTCTTGATGGGTCAGATTTTGGTCTTTGGAGTGCAAGGATGAAGGTTCATCTAATGGCACTTGGGAATGAGGTTTGGGAAGTGATTGAAGATGAGTACACTATTCCTGAACATGGTCCTAATACTAAAGAAGAAAGGCTCCTACATCACAACAATTCAAAAGCAATGAATGCAATCCTGAAAGGCTTACAGAAAGCGAGATCTCACCAAAGTGATTCACTGCAAGACAACTAGTGAAATGTGGAAACAGATTGAAGGTGGTTCATACAGGTGATACAAATGTCGAGAAAGGCCAAGTTGAGACACTTCAAAGGTATGTTTGAACAACTCAAGATGAATGATGATGAAAATATTAGTGACTACATGCTTCGTATGGATGAGGTTGTTAACTCCATGAAAGACTTAGGTCTTGAGCTTGCTGAAAATGATGTTTGTGATAAGATTTTAAGATCTCTTCCTAATAGATTTAGTGAAAATATTTCTGCTATTGAGGAAGCTAAAGATTTGGATAAGTTGAAAAAGGATGAGCTCCATAGTATACTTGCAGCATTTGAGTTGAGAACTCAAGTGAAGGTTGATGTCAAGAAAGAGGCGACTTTCAAGGCTACCAAGAAATCCAAGGGTAAACAACTTCAAGATAGTGATGAGTCTTCTAGTGATGAAGAGGCATATTACAACAAGAAAGGCAAGTTCTCTAGAAAGCACAAAAGTATGAAAAATATAAGATGTTTCAATTGTGGAAAGTTTGGTCATTATGCTACTGATTGTATTGTTCCCAAGAATGAAAGTGATGAAGATAAACAAGATTCTAAGAGCAAGGATTCTAAAAAGCACAAGCATCACAGGAAGAACAAAGATGAGCACAACAATCAAGGAAAGAGGTATTCTCACAAGCACAAGAAGAGTTTCTACCTAGACAAAGCAAGTAAGTGTTCTAGTAGTGATAGTGAAAGTTCTTCAAGTGATGATGAAAATGAGATGTTGTTCATATCAGAAAAAGAGGAAGAACCGAAACATAGATTCATTATCATGAAATGTCTTAGATGTGGAAACTTTGGTCACCTTGAGGATGATTGCACAAATAATGATTTGGTTTCTAGTATGTATGAGGATGCTTCAGAAAACTATAAGGAAGATGCATGTATGGTTTTTGAAAAGGGTAGCACCTCTAGTGATAAGAAATCTGAAAAAGGCTTTGATGATTCAAAAAGCAAACAAATAGAGGAAGATATAGAGGAAGGTGAAGTAGATCTTGAAGGTGAACTTATTAGTGCTCTTAGTGCTTTGAAAAAGGAAAGAAAGAAGAATGCTAGACTCAAGGATAAGTTAGATGAATGTTGTATGGAGAGAGATGATCTTATAGAAAGTCTTGACTTCTCTATAGCTAAGACACAAGAACTCAAGGATGAGTTAGAGTCTAAGGTTCTTGAGTATAGTGAGTTAGAACAGAAAATGGCTTCTTTGAAAGAGGAAACTAAAGAGTACAAGGATAAGCTTTACAGGTTTCAAGATAGCTCCAAAAAGGTTAAGTCACTCATCAAAGGTCAAAGAAAGACAACAGATAAAACAGGCCTTGGTTTTGTTAAGCCACACAAGGAACAAGTTGGAGAGTCTAGTAAGAGACTCCAAAAGGAAGAGAGTTCTGATGAGGAAAGTATTTCAGAAAAGGAGTCCTTGAATGATAGATGCACAGAAATAGAAAACAGAATTCAGAATGAGAAGAAGAAGTTTTCAGAACCTAAGAGGTCAAATAAAGGAAAGTTTCAAGGCAGATGTTTTGCTTGTCACGAGGTTTGGTCACATGGCTTCACATTGCATGGCTCAAGTGAAGAAGGTAAATGACAATTTCAGAAGTGCTAGTTTCTTTCAAGGGTATTGCTACTCTTGTCAACAGTTTGGGCACAAGGCAGTTTATTGCAAGGCAAATAACAGGAACAGGTTTGATCAGAACAGGTTTGGTCAGAATAGGTTTGGTCAAAACAGGTTTGGTCAAAACAGGTTTGGTCAAAATTGGTGGATTCAAAGATCAGGTTTACCTCAGAGAAACAACATCGTCAAGTGTTTCAAGTGCAACAATGAAGGTCACATAATCAGACAGTGTAGAGCTAAAATTCTAGAATACAGGAACAGAGAACAGTGGCATGATCGAGGTCCAAGGATCAAGGCATGGACAAGAACAGGGATGAGAACAAGAACAAGAACAGTGACAAGAACAGGAATATGGACAAAGAGTTCAAGAGAAGGCCCGACAAGGAAGTTATAGACACTGATGATGATCAGTGCCTAATGGGAGTTTTACTCCCACCCCAGAATTAATCACCTCATCAGGAGGTGGGGGAGGGACTAAGCTAAGAGGCTCATTCTTAGTCCCGAGCCCCAAAGGTGACCCTTTGCCATTGATGACAAAGGGGGAGAGCTTCAAAGTGAAGAGGAGAGCTTCAAGTCGGGGGAGCAAAAATTCAAAGGAAGATTCTCGGTTGTGGGCAGCATGAGTTGGTTTCGGTTTTGGCTCTTGAGAAGTGTTTTTGAGTAAAGGTTTGCCATCAATGACAAAGGGGGAGATTGTTGGCAATTTTGGGTACTTTGGGTACATTGCCTTTGCTCAAGTGTATAAGTTGTCATTGATGTCAAGAAGCTCTTGAAGGAATTTGATTTGATGTCAAATAATTTGTTTTGATGAAGGTTACGGCATGACAGTTTCAAAGGTCTTTTGTAAACCCCAAGTTGGGAGGTTTAAAGATTACAGGTGGATGCATTAGTTTAATGCATTTGGGTCCAGGAGGAAGTATTTATTTAAATAATTAAAAACCTTGTTAAGGTTCCCTTTAATTATTTTTAAATAAATATTAAATTATTGTTTGCAATGGGTTCTCCTAACCCATGGCGCTATGTTTTAAGATTGTGGGCGCTAGCCAAGACCTCCGTCGACGTGTTAAACTCCTCGTCGACGTCAAGAGCTTATGGTAAAAATGCATATAAATCTCCCTCAATGAAAATCAAGAATTATCCCATCCGTATTTTGAAAAGAGTTGCTCGCTGTGATTTCGTGATCCGCTGTTCGGATTTCTTCTCCGATTGTGTCTTCGCCATTTTCGTAAACCTGCTGTTCGACTGTGTCTTCGCCATTTTCGTGAATCCGCTGTTCATTTTTTTGTACTCGCCGTTTGTCGTAAATCCATCGTAAGGTTTTCGTCTTCGTGTTCACGTCAGAAGAAAGGGAGGCATTGTTGTTTTATTTAATCCCTGGCGCAGAAGGAACAAGGCTAACAGCGTGAGGTTTAAACCTCATCGGGCGCCTTTGGCGCACCGGTAGCGGCTAGGCTATTGGCGCGCTACCCGAACGGGAGGTTCCGCATTCGAATAACGCGAAAGGGTTTTTCATCGTGAAGTGGACGCAGCGGGTGGTGTTAGAATTCGTGCGCAATTTCTCCATAGCATGATTTTTGATGTTGGCCAAGGTATTTTCGAAATTAATTTTTGCTAAGTGTATTTTGCGGATGGAGGAAGTTTATTAGAGGGAAAAACAGCTTAGGAGTTATAAGGAGTTTAAAGCTTGTTTTATTTTGATAAAAGATTCTTTTGAAGGTGTTGTTTGAAATATCTTATTGCATTCTTATGAGAGATAAATTTTATTTTTGATAAGACTATAAGGGAGAAATAAGGTGTATAAGGGATAAATTTTTCTTGTAATGTTGAGAGTGCTTTTGGTTGATTATGGAAATGAAAGCATGATGTTTTAAGGTTAAAATTGCTTCTTGTGTGAAGTTGTGAAACCTTAAGTGGGCAGCTTTGAGATTGACATTTGCTTTCATTAAATTGGTAATAATCAAGCTATTCTTTACTTGGTTAAAGTGTTGGGCTTACTCCTTTGTTGATGATTTGAAAAGTTGTTTTGTGCTATTGTGATTTGAGTTGGTGGATGCTTTTTGTTCAAACAATATTGGAGAGAAAAGGAGTTCTACTTGTTTCCTTTTCTGATGTTGATTGTGAAATGCTTCAAGGTTGTGTTTTGAGTTGAATGGTGTTGATTGAACCTTGTTTGATGAGCATTGTTGTTGAAGCCCTAATTGATGGTGAAAAGAACATGAGTATCATTGTTATGTGATTCTTTGCATAGTTGGCAATTGTTGGGGTTTCATGTTCTTGAAAGAAAGCATTCTATCCTATCCATTTCAGATATTGAGTTGAGTTTTCAGATTTGAGATTGAGTTTGAGCTGAGTTGATTTGAGTTGAGTTTTGAGATTGGGAGTTGAGTATAGAACATATTGAGTCTCTAACAATTCTCTTTATGCTTCTATGAGTTTGACAAATCACATTGGGTCTCTAACAATTCACCTTGTGATTTCCTACTAAGAAAGTTTTTTTCTTGGTGAGCTTGTTGAGTTTTGGACGAGGTTTCGGTGGGGACTTGTGAGCGGTTTTGGACAGGTTTCGGTGGGGACTTGTGAGCAGATTTGGACAGGTCCTAGCGAGAGGACTTGTGAGCTGAGTTTGATAGTTCTATCAGAGAACTTGAGGACAGAGGTGCACTTGGTTCTTTGAGAAGAACTTGAGGACAGATTTGGCAAGTCTTTGAGAAGGCTTGTGTGCAGAGGATTGATTTGTTCAAGCATTGGACAGATCTGACAGACAGAGGAAGACTTGTACTAGACCGATTGACTATGTTTGGTACAGGTTGTTGAGCTACTGTGGACGTGATCATAGAAGGCAGAGGTCTCTTAGGCTAAGCATTGAGGACAGGAGGTCTTCGGTGGAAAGGAGTTCCACGTGCTTGCAAGAGGTAGAGGCAGTTGATCTTCCGAGGGATCATTTCCAGAGCGAGAGGGGAAGGTATATCCTTTGAGCGAGAGGCTCATAAATTCTGATTAGGGGAAGGTATCTCCTTTGGGCCGAGGCTCATAAACATTGTAATTGGGAAGGATTCCCAAAGAACTTTGAGATAACTTTTAGAGAAAAGTTTTGTGGACGTAGCCCAACCATTTTGGGTGAACCACGTTAAAATTGGTGTCACTTTGTGGATGATATTGTGCATTGCTTTGATATTGCTTTGGGTATATTGCTTTACTGTTTTGAAGTATAAAGGAAAAAGTAAAAAGAGGTCTTATACTATTCCCCCCCCCTCTCAGTATAAGCTTGTGTTCTTCATGTCTTGTCGCACCTTCATGACAAATTTATGGCTAATTGGTTAGGTCCATTTATAATAAAATAGAAGTTGGGTCCTAGAACATACAAGATTGCCAATCTTGAGGGAATAGAAGAGCTTAAGCCACTGAACATTATACACTTGAGAGCATTCTACACCTAAATGATTATTATGTATATATACATGGATAAAAAATAATAATAATATTAATAATAAACAAATTTCATTTAGTCATTCATACTACATCCATTGTAATTTCGTATACATAGTCCACATCATTACATTTTTGAATCCATGTCACTCAATTATGTCACATCATTTGTCGTGTTTTTTATCATTTAATCAATTTGGGTAATTGTTCATCCATTGAATCTTGTTGCCTTAATCAAGGGTACCTTCATTTTAATGTTAGCATCATTACACCTTCCCCCCCCAAAAAAAAAAATTGTAATAAAACCCCATAGCACCTCATTTTTTTGGTAGTCTCTGATTTTAGGCATATCTAGGTGTTTTCAATCACTTATCCACCCCTAGTGTTTTAGGCAACCTCCATTGAAATTCAAACAATCCTTAGGTGCTAAAGATTATTCCTGCTTAATCAAGTTTTCTCTTGGACCACGCACATTATAACACATTAAAACATTGTGAAGTCTAGGAAAGATGAAGTCATGAGTAGTTATTGCCATAAAGCAAATAGTTTTAATTGCTCATCCAATTATGCGCATGGTCTAGAAAGCTAAGAATTGACAAAAGGACAAGATCCCCCTTCTCCCCCTCCAAAAAAAAAAATCCCTTGCTCTTCCACAAAACGCACAAGTATCCCAAAAAAATATCCCCTTGCTCTTGTCCAAAATGAGAAAAAACCAAAAAACAATCCCCTTGCTCTTCTCCAAAATGAGCAAGTCCCAAATGCAATAAAAATCCCCTTTGCTCCTCTAAAAAATGAGCAAAAATCCCCAAATAAAATTTCAAAAATCCAAAAATAAAATAAAAAGAATGGAAAGGAGCTTGAATCATTGAAATTCTCAAGTTTTAAAAATTATGGGATGATCTCCATCACTAATAATGGGCTATAGGCATTAGCCTGGTACTGGATTAGTCTTACGTGTGGTGACATGTCTATCACATTAGCAACCTTATTTTGTATAGATATATGAATGCTTTTGGATAATCTAGCTTGTTAACATAAACTACAATGGATTAGTCTATCCTCATTCATAATGGGAAATGGACATTCATTGCACACATAATTGGTCCTTGAGAGATTTGACTCCACTAGGATACCCTTAACATCATATGGATTTGTGAGATTAATAGATGAGTTTGACTGAGATCATTAGGATGTTTGAGTCTTTAGAAAACAACTCTAGATTATTTATCCCTGAGGCAAACAAAGTCATAAGTAAGCTTCCATATCATATCATAGTCACATTATCATCCAGATATTCTAGGCCACTTCACCTTCTCAGCAATAGATGTGAGTGCCCCTGATTAAGCAATAAATACAAAGTCTGATAAACAATGGTTCACAACTTCCTTGAATGACAACTCAAAATTTCATACCATTTATTCATTCACATATATTATCATGATATCATATGCATTAATTCATAACACATTCATTCTATCATATGCACACATTGTCATTCATACATTCGCAACAAAAGCAACACATAAAAACATAATAAAAATGATACACAAAAGCTATGTATATATAGATAAAAAGGTACATAGTTTACCCATATGTGATGTATAACAGAGCTTTGAGACTCATCATATAGAATCAAAATATCCAAAAATAGGTAATAAGTTCTACTAGCTAGTGCTACCATGGTCCCTAGGTTGCCTAAGAGAGGACCTATTGCCAGATCCCTGTGATGCTGACGGATCAAGGAACTATGAAACTCAAGAGTGGGAACTACTTAGCCTAGAATTGCTCCAACAATTAGATCTAGATCCTAAAGAAGAATATCATAGAGGTAGTGTGATGCTTCGTTGTGCAAGTTGATCCTCCAACAACTAAAAATAACTCTCCTATTATTGGATATAAGCCAAATATTATCTCTGATGGGAATCCTTATTTGCCATATCTAAATGGAGAATAGCTATCATAGTTGCATGATCACATCCACCCTAGGCACTTTGTAGCCCTACAATCTTAGTTGCTAATCGATCTCGTTCGATTGTTAGTCAGTTCTACTCCTTGGCTAGGCTATCTTGCTTCACCTCGAGTATAATACACTCCTCCTTGCCACACATTAGAGGTCTCTCTGAAGCCTCATCCATAGATATTATTTCCATACTCCCACCTCCACTAGCTCCACCATCACCTCCAACCTTAGGAGGATGATCCACCTCAATACTTGATTGCCTACCCCCACTGCTACCTCATCGATATCTCCATCATTAGGGAGTATCCTATATCCCTACCATAGCATCCCCATAATCACCGCTAACATCATCTAAGGCATAACTCGATGTATAAGGAGGCTACACAGCAAATAAAGCATCATAATTAGTAGTTGTCTTGATGTCATCAACATTTGGAATAACTATAGCCTCATCATCCTCATCCTCAAGGTGCTAATATTTAGAATAAGGTAATCTCAACTCATCATCATGATGCCTATATATCACTGGGACATCTGAAACCACTTGTAGTAAACCAAACTATCTCAAAAAATGAGAAAAATATAACAGTTTTCTCTCATTATTGTGGCATCTTCTCACCCATATAGCTTATTTGGTCTACCATAACTGCTCCCCATCCTCATACCATCTAATTCCCCCTCACCACAATCACCAAATCACATCAAAAAATTTTAATCTTGACCATATGTCCATGTACTCCTACCAGTTGCGACTAGGAAAACTTAGTCATAGCACCTCACTGGTATGCCACCTAAGGGTGTAATAGTAGGAACTATCCCACTCATAAGGTAAACCAACAGGGTGAGCCACACTAAAATGCACCCAACCCCAAATATGAAGAAGTGAACTATAGCCTAAATCCTTCCACTCCTGCCTCTTCACCTCATTCAACTCAATGTAGAGGTGATCTAGCAAAGTAGGCATCCAAGCATAGACCCGAGGCTCATGGATCATATCGAGCACCAACTAAATCTAGTTCCAAGGGAACCTAGCTCCTGTGTTGTTTGGTAACATCATATTGGCTAAGATGAACATAACATAGGTGGGTAATACCTCTAGCTCATCCCTCTAAAATATCTTAAGATACTAGATGTCACCCTTGCTAACATCCACACCTTCACATCCATCACCAAATAGATGCCTCAACTCATGCTCATTATCATGACCAACTCGAATAGCTAGCCCCTCCACAAGCACACAAAATATGCAATAAACATCCTCAAGTGTAACTATATTCTCCCTTATTGGGAGCTAAAAAGTGCCCCTATCTGTATCCCACCTCTCCACCAATTATGAGAGGTACCCCTCATCTACCCTCACAACCTCAATATGTACTACACTTACCAATCCCACCCTCTCCAAAAACTCCTAGTCATCCTAGTAAAAACCTTCCTAACGTGAGACAAGATAAATGAGAACCAATGTCGAGCGACTAGCATATTTAGTTGCATAAAAAAAATAAAAATAAAAACACATTAGTACATAATCCAAAAATATATATATTTTCAACCATTCCCTTCATCCAAATAAAAGAAAATTTTTGCCCACACCCTTTCCCATTTAAAAATAAAAAATTTTCCACCCTACTTTTCCATTTAAAAAAATAATAATAATTTCACCCACCCCATTTTCCATTTTGAAAAAAAAATCCCACCCCGCTTTCCATTTCATAATATATATAAACAAAAACAAAATAAAAAAACCAAAAAATAACTAAGCTACTAGATAGCTATAGGTACCTACCTCTGCCATGTGCCCTCTTACTCCAGTCGTTGCAAAAACACCTCCTACCTTGATAACTACACCCACACTCTCCATTGCTCTACGAAGCTCTTTTCACTCTCAATCCAAAATTAGAAATATCAAAGAGTAATAATGAGTGAAAATGACCACTCAACCCCATTTTATAGCCTAAAAAAGTGTTGCCAAATGTAGGTTTGCATTTGTAACACAAATGCAAGGTTGTGTTTGTGAAGGAACAAATGCAGACCTACGTTTAACCACAAAAAACTTCAAAACCTCCAAAAATACTGCAAAATTTTACAAAACCAAAATATCAACTAATCAATGCATCAAGCACATCATTCTACTCCATTTTCAACTAAATCAGATCATCATCATAAATCAATTATGGAGTCACGTACATCCAAAATATCGAAAAGGCTACCAACAGGCCCAAAATTCTCCCAAAACATACCAAAACTTCAAAAAATAATTAACTCACTTATTCATGCATCTAATACATCATCCCATTTTATCTTGGCCCAAATTAGTTTATTTTGGTAACTCAAATTTGGAATGTGACTGCGTTCAAGAAAATTTTCTCAAGGTACTCATCAAAACCTATCCACAGGATCGCACAAGTGGAAATTTCTAACAAATTGCAAATTGGTATACACCATACCACTAAATGGGTCTAACATATGGTGAACAATTCCAGTATCATCATACACATACCCACATTGGTTAGTCCATCTACCATAACTAAATATCATTTCACCAAAAGCAAATTTTCAACAAATTAACCCATTCCAAACATGGGGTAATCAACTTGATCTTACTTCATGACACTTACATCCATTACAACATAATCACACCATAAAATTTGATCAAGAAGCTCATGGGTCTCATATGTTTCATATTTCACCCATTCATCACTTGAGGGGGTAAGAAAAAAGTAAAATTTTATAGGTCATTCAATCCTCACGTCAGGGCAACAAAATAAACCTACTTTTTCCATCCAATAAAGCCAGGTGTCTCTTGTTTTTTTACTGTATTATACTTTGTGTAATGTGGTAAAAAAATGGGTATCTATAGACACAAAAATATAACCCTTCACAAAACCCACCCATTCCATAAATCTGCATAATAAAATAATATACCTAAGTCTAAACTTAGGTATATTTTGTTGCACATTATCCTATTTTCTAGATTTTGTAAAATTTGGAAAATTTTGCATAGGATACCCTGTCTCCCCACTTGACATGTGTCCTAGCCACCACTACCCCTCCCCTTGCCACATCTCACACACCTCACTCCACTTCCACCTACCCACTTGCCACATCTCCCTAGTTAAGTGAGACACCCCGGGTGACTCACTCTAACTGCCTAGGAGAGGTGGTTGTCCAATCCCTGCAACTTGGTAGACCTGGCTTGCCACCTATACTTTCTCCCTTCACCTTCAAAATTCCTATAAAGGCACCATCATATATCAGGTAAAAGGATATTGGAAAAACATACCATCATGCTGCCCAAATTATATCAGGAGGTCATCAAAATCTTCGAGGATCGAACCATCAAAGTCGAGGAGAGCAAAATCCTAGCATGCTTCCATCCAAACCCAAATACAGAACCATTTTTATGTAGAAGCAAATGGAGCTCTATGTTTTCCAAACATACATTTTGTATTTGAACAAATCCAAATGCAGCCCTGCATTTACCTAGGAGCAGAGTCAATCATTGACAGACCCAAATCTGACAGGTAAAATAACAAGGTATTTTTATTTCATTATTTTTGTTTTCTATGCATTATTTTATATTCTGCAAGTATTTATGTTAGGTTTTTTGTAGCATTATTATTATGCATATCAAATAGGTGCTACTAACCCTCTTTATTGTTTACTTGCATACATGTGTATATGATAGGTCTCTGAAGAGTTGTTGAAGCAAAGGATGGCCCGTAAGTATATCTGAAGCCCATCCAATCAACTGATTGTAGCAAAGAAGACATTTGGCACCATCTTCCTATTCAAATTGTAAAAGGGGATTTCCCCCCATTTTACACATTGTAATATAAAATCAAGCCTATTGTAATCATACCCATGCACACTCAAGGTAAAAATCATTGTAAATAGAGACCAAGGCTCCATTGAAATTAATACAAAATCCTTTCATTGTATATTGCTTGTTTCAGTATTTTATTGCTTAGTGTTGTCTTCTTTTTGCTTACACATTCATTTGGCATTGAGTCCACTACACAATTCCCTTCACTTTTCTAATGATAATTCCATTAGGTACCAATATATGACAAATCTTCCATGATTCAGTATGTTGTCTAACCTATTGAGTTTGGAAAATATTGAACTAAAATTTTTTGATCTACCTTTTAGATTTTTTTTCCTTCATTATGATTCTTATCATGAGATCACTTAGTTACCATGCCATCGACTTATTCTCCAATATATTGAATAATATTAAGGATGTAAACTAGAGTTTTTCTCTTTTTCATTATTCTTTGTTATTGAAGTAGATATCCTATTAGGGCATTTTGTCTTGTAATGCCCTTTATCATTGTAATCATAATATACTACTTTAGATAGTTTCCTCTTGACTCTATTATCCTTAGATTGAGCTTGTTGTGTTTTTTTTTTTTTTAACATGGTGGAATCGGTAGCCGCCACAAATCCGAGCAGGTTGTCCAGCTTTTATGGCTGCCACAGTATTTTGCACTGTCCACCCCGAAAGCTGCCACATAGATCTTCGTGCAGTTTTCCCCTATAACTACCATGCCATAATTATTTTAAACCTTTTACGCTGCTGAAAGCACCAAGAAATGGACAAGCGTTCAGTCCGACGAGGCCCGATATTTGAACCTTGGACCTCCGCCCCCCTTATGAGGTTTGGATGAACCACGATTGAGCTTGTTATGTTGCTACGTATTTTTATTGCAATAAATTGATTGTACATTGTTCCCTTGTTTAATTACATTATTTGTTTTAGTTGTAAAAGTAGAGGAAGATGGAGTTAATATTGCTAGTTGTAGAGCTTGGCTAGAAGCTATAGGACCAATTGGTGGTGGTGGAACTGGATCCTCCTCTAGATGCTTATCTTACTTTCAGGAACTCATATTTATTTTTTGTAGTGGTGAGTTGCTCATACTTTCTTATTGGTCTAATTATTTTCATTAAACCTATAGTAAAATATTTACCAAGTATGTTATCAATGCCATTCATTAAGCTATTAGGCAATTTATCCTTTCATATTTAGACCTCCACTTTATTTTGAAGCTCTCACATTTGCACATAGTAGTCATAAACTTTCTCTTCGGATCGTTAAGCAAAATTTGTTATCTCAATTATTAGTTTAGAGTATTTTGGCATTGAAAATACTTCTTGATCATATATTTGCTCACCTGATCCTAGAAATTATTGATATGATCCTCTTGTATCTCAAACCATCTTAAAGAAACACCATTCAAAAATGTCAAAATGAGATCAATCTGTTACTCCCTCCATGTCAAGCCATTGGAAATGAATGATCTTGAAGAACACAAGATTATACTAAGATGGGGGTAAAAAGTATAAGATAAAACTTTTCTCTTTTTCTTTCCAAAGCAATAACTTGAAATAATATCAATGCAATAATAAATCAATGAACATAATAATCATACACACAAGAGGTAAGGATTTATGTTTAAACACCCTTTTAGGACGACAAAATATTGCTTATATATTTTTTTCAACAAATTTTGTGGGCACAAACCCACAAGAGACACCAATCCCCTATATAATTTTGTGGGCACCAACCCACAAGAAACACCAATCCCCTATACAATTTCATGGGCACCAACTCATAGGAGACACCAATCCCCTATACAATTTTGTGGGCACCAAAACACTCAGTTCTGATACAAAATTTGATCACAAATACTCTTCAAATTTACTCCCAAATATGCTCATAAACTCTGCTTAAATCTTCTCACAAACACTGCTCATCTACTCCCAAACCCAATCATAAAAAATGAATAAATTTGCTTACAATTTTGATCTATAATTTTTATTTTTGCTTCTTTATCTAAACTTCAAATCAAGCACTTAATATCCTTATCAATCCTTTTAAAAACATTCACAATAAAGCTTAATTTAAAAATAACTCCTTATATCTCCCATTTAAAACTTGCAAAATAAACCTTTATTAACAAAATAACTTCTTATATTTCCCTTTAATTAAACTTAATTAAAAAAATTACCTTACATAGAAAAACTATAGTAGGCTATCGAGGATATTTGACCCTCTGACCTTCTGCACCACAACATCCTACCATGAGATTATAACCAACTTAGCTAACCCACCGGATGACACTAAAAGGCAAAAATACTTTATTTAAATCTTCGTACCTTGCACACTGATCACTTCAACAAAATGCCACCTAGGAGATTCAAACTTAGGACCTTCTATACCGCAACACCCTAACATGGTCTAGCAACCGACTAGGCTAACCCAACAGTTGAGATTTAAAAGGTACAATATCTTATTTAAATATTCCTCCTCAACACCTTCTTGAAGAAATGATTTTTTTCCTACCCTACTATGACAATTGAATTCTTTTGATCTACAATATTCTTCTATATATGTGATCTCTATTTTTGTTGTGTGTATGACCACTGCTTTATGCTTGCCAATATCTCCCTACCTCTGGATGAGCCTTTTACTTCAATACTACAATCCTGTCACATGTCATATTCAAAATATTCCAATGTTGTTATTCGTTTACACAATCGATGGAATTTTGATGTCTTTTATATGTACCACCACTGTGTATACTTTCTCTACTGCAAAACTCCCCTCGCACCATGATGTCTATCCTTGATCACTGCCATCCTTTCCTTCACCACAAAACCTCCTCCCAAATCTTCAACTTGTGCTCCTCTTCGGGACATCATCCCTTATATTCAACTCTATGCTCGATCTTATATCGAAGGATATTTGAATTGTCTTCATTGCCCTCAAAATGAATTAATGGCCTTGTATTAATATGCTTTTCACTTTGCTATTTGCACCCAAGGAGGTTGACCCATGCATATTAAACCTTTGAATTTCAAATTCACTTTTATATGGTGCTCAAGTCAACCCATTCTCTTTTATATTATAATATTTGAATATTTAAACTTTTATTCAAAATATATTTAAACCCTTTGATTTAAATATAAAAATTCCACTTTAATATTTAAATTTTTTATTTAAATATTAAATCATATAATTAAATCACCCTTGAAGATATCTGCCTTGACATCAATGACAACATTAAATTATCCTTGAAGATATTTGCCTTGAAATCAATGACAACATTAAATTATCCTTGAAGATATCTGCCTTGACATCAATGACAACTCAATAATTATAACAATCTCCCACTTTTTCATTGATGGCAACCTTGCAAATAAATTGTCCTCTACTGAAATAGGATCACAAGCTGCTCCCCCTTTTGAAATCAATGGCAAAGGCTCCTCGAGGTTGAAGGATAAGATACTTTACAATGCCCCCTTACTCCCTGCTCTTCTTGAGGTATTCAATAATGAGTTGGGAGTGAAGTTACTCCTAACTTACTTCTAAGATACTCAAATGTCTCCATTGGAAGTGGCTTGGCAAATATGTAAGCAATTTTTTACTTTGTAGAAATGTATTCCAACTTGACTTGTTGATTAGGTACTTGTTCTCTCAAAAAGTGATACTTGATCGAAATATGTTGGTAAGACCCCAAGGTCTTACTATAAAATTATTAACAATTTAATGTAAATGTAATCGCAGGCCACTCAAAGGGGGCTCCCTTGTAATCGCTTTGCCACTATAGGGGCTCCCTCCTTAGAATCTATGCTTATTATTCTTCTTCTTAGATGATTGATATGGATGGCCAACCTAATATATATATCTACCCTAAAGCTACGTTGGTGAAGAGACATGATGGTTCACATATGAACAGACGTGATGGTTTACGTTATGAAGGGTTGTGATGGTTCACTTTATAAGTTAACAATATAATAATTAAATGATTAATAATACTAACTAATACTAACTAATAATGTTAGGATTGAGGATCCTAACATGCCACCCTCCTTAAAAAGAGCTTTGTCCTCAAAGCTCAAAGTGAGAAGCTTTGTCCTTTTTTTTCCAAGAAGGATTTGTGTAAGTTCTTGAAATCTTTTAATGGCATCCTTTCGTAGGTAGGGATATCGAGAAGGATGAAGCATTAGCGGGGGGTTTCCAAGAACAATAGTAGAATCTCCCTTAGAAAAATCATGATGACGATGGGAGGGCAACCCTTGGGGTTCCTCAAATACTTCATAATGATGCATCAAAAGTGATGGTAATGATTTCATATCCTTTTTTGGTTCCTTGGTAGATCCAACGGAGAAGGAGTGTGTAGTCACTCTATGTTGGTTCCGAATAGGTTTGGTCATATGGCAAGAACTCACTATTGGTGAGGAAGGTATGTGTAGGTCTTTTAGAGTGCATGTTTGGCTAGCATTGATCACTTTGGGTATGTCTACTTCATCCTTTCTTGGTACATCAATCACTTCTTGCACATCGACCTCATTGTCTTCATTGTAGTGAGTAGGTGCACTGGTCGCTTCAGACACAACTAACTCATCTGATTTCTCTATGGAGAGACAGGGATCAACTTCATTCAATGAATATAATGTTAGTGTAGCACATTTATGGTGGGGTCCAAATTGTTCATCACAATTATCACAGAGTCCTTTTGCTCGTCGTTCCTTCATCTCCTCAAAGCTAATATGTTTAATTTGTAAAGTTTGATTAGATTTGGGGGTTGTGTAAGTGCTTTGTGCCCTTCCATTATGCATAGGTTTGGGAGTGATGTAAGTGGTCAACAATTTTTCCATAAGTGGTTTCCCTAATCGTTGTTGTGCATTGATTTTATCTTCAGCTAATTTTGCCAATCCATAGGTCTACATCATGGTATAGGGATTGAACCTTGTCACCTCCATTCTAATTTCCTCTTTTAATCCCCTAATGAAGCCATTGATGAGAATTGATTCATCCAATATTGTGTTATGTTTGGTGATATCCTCAAACCGACTTTGATACTCACACACAGAAGTGATTTGATGAAGATCTTTGAGCAATTCCTACATGATTGGGTCCCACATGGCTCTGATACCAAATGGTAAGACCCCAAGGTATTACTATAAAATTATTAACAATTTAATGTAAATGTAATCGCAAGCCACTCAAAGGGGGCTCCCTTGTAATCGTTTTGCCACTATAGGGGGCTCCCTCCTTAGAATATATGCTTATTATTCTTCTTCTTGGATGATTTTATATGGATGGCCAACCTAATATATATATCTACCCTAAAGCTATGTTGGTGAAGAGACATGATGGTTCACATATGAAGAGACATGATGGTTTACATGATGAAGGGTTGTGATGGTTCAATTTATAAGTTAATAATATAATAATTAAATGATTAATAATACTAACTAATACTAACTAATAATGTTAGGATTGAGGATCCTAACATATGCTTGGTCCTTGAATGCATCACCAAATTATTTGAATATTGATGGCACTTGTATTATCACAAAGTATGGAGATAGGATGATCATGCTCCACTTTGAAACTATCTAAGGTTTATTTCATCCATAAAATTTGTGTACAACAAGCATCTGCTGTAATGTACTATGCTTCTATAGTAGATAACGACATTGATGCTTGTTTATTACTTAGCCAAGAGACCAAATAGTCTCCAACAAAAATGCTCCTCCACTTGTGCTTTTATTGTCATCCACACTGCCTGCCCAATACGCATCTGTATATGCAATGAGAGTGAAATTATAACATCTGGAATACCATAGTCCAAAATCCATAGTTCCTTTCAAATACTTGAAGATTCTTTTTACTACCTATACATGTGTTTCCTTTGGTGCATCTTGAAATATTACCACCAATATGATTTCTTGCATTATATACGGTCTTGTAGCTGTGACATATAGTAAACTTCTAATCATGGATCTATACAAATTTTGATTAGCCTTAGGAGACTCATCATATTTACTTAACTTACATCCTATAATCGTGGGGGTACACACAAGATTGCAGTCCTCCATCCTAATTTTTTTTAATATTTCTTTTACATACTTGGTTTGAGAGAGAAATATACCTTTATAAGATTGTGAGATTTAAAAACCAAGAAAAAAGGATATCTCACCAAGCATTGAAATCTCAAATTATCTTTGCATATATTTTTTAAATTCTTGACACATCTTGTTATTACTGCCTTCGAAAATGATGTCATCCACATAGACCACTACAATTAACTGGTCATTTCCTTCATTTTTGATGTACATGTTGCTATCAACTATACCTTTTCTGAAACCTTATTCTTGAAGGTATTTATCCAACCTTGAGTACCAAGCTCTAGGGTATTGCTTTAGTCCATAGAGAGCCTTCTTCAATATACATACATAGTTTGGCTTATATGTTAGGCTGAAACCATATGGTTGCTCAATGTAGACTTCTTCCTCTAAGTAACCATTAAGAAATGCTACATCCATTTGGTACACTTTGAAGTTTATGAAACTTGAAAAAATAAGGAACATTATTATGGCCTCGAGATGAGAAACATGAGAAAATATCTCTTCAAAATTAATTCCCTCAACTATGCATAGTCTTTGCATACAAGTCTTGACAACCTAACCATATTTGTTTAACTTTTTTGTATAGATCCATTTGGTGTCGATTACATATTTTCTTTTGGATGTGGGACAAGTTACCAAGTCTCGCTTGTCTCTATTTGATATAACTCCTCTTTCATTACCTTAATTCAATATTTATCTTCACTTGCTTCATTGAAATTATTTGGTTCAACTTTATATAGTAAAGAGAAGTTGGCATGTTCACATATACATGTTATTTTCCTCCTTATTTGTCTTTCATCTATATTTCCTAATCATATATTTTGTATGGTTCTTTTGCACATATCTAGATGGTTTTTTAGATGATATATTGGGGGGTGTTCTTGAGGGTATCCTATGATTCTCATATTCTTCAGTTTATTCATACTTGCAACTTTATCCTTCTTGATACATAATATTTTGAGTTGGTCCTCTTAGATCTATTTCTTCATCAACTCTTACATTTGCACTTCCCCCAATTTAATGTGATCTTTTATTGTAGCATCTATGGGCTTTGCTCTTTGAAGAGTATCCAAGGAAGATACCCTCATCACACCTGGAATAAAACTTACCCAAATATTTTTCTTCTCATATTATGTAGCATTTGCTTCCAAAAATTTTGAAATACTTCACAGTAGTTGGTCTTCCCTTCCAGAGCTCATACAAAGTTTTGTGGTGATTTAATCTTACTTGAGCTCTATTGATGATATAAATAGCTGTATGAATTGCCTCTATCCAAAAAGCATCATATATATTAGACTCATTTAGCATGGCCTTGGATATACCTTGAATAGTTCTATTCTTCCTTTCAACTACTCCATTCTGTTGTGGAGTTCTTACTGTTGAGTATTATCTCTTGATTCCATGTTGGTCACAAAATTCCACAATTCATTTGAAGTGAACTAACCTCCTATGTGTGATATTAGACACTTGATATTTTTTCCTATTTTATTTTATACAAGTGCCTTTAACCTTTCAAATGCTTTTGATTTTTCTCTCAATAATGTCACCCAAGTCATTCTAGAACAATCATCAATAAAAAACATGAAATAATTCTCACCTTGTAAACTCTTTGTCCTTGTAGGACCACATACATCAATATAAATTAGCTTCAAAGGCTTGTATGAAGAGAATTTATTTGATTTGAAACTTGATATTGTTTGCTTACCATGCTAGCATTGTGCACAAATCATGCTTGGGGGTTTTGCTATCTTGGGAAAATATTTGACTGCTTGTTTGTTGCTTATTTTTAATATGTTGTAAAATTTTAGGTGGCCCATTATCCTATGCCATAACCAGATCTCATTTTCTTGTGATGAAAAGTATTTTTCCCCTTAATTTCGCTCAACACGTAGAAATTATTTGCAATTCTATTGGCATCTACAATAATCTTTCCTATATTGGATTTCCTGGTCTCACATCCATTTGGGTGAAATGTGAGTGTGTGCCCTTGATCACATAGTTGACTTACACTTTGTAGATTGTGCTTAAACCCTTCAACATATAACAAATTCTCTATCCTTGATCTTCCATTATCCAGGCTCAATATTCCCTTTCCAACAATTTTGGTAGAAGCATTATCACCAAATTTCACTATACCTCCATTTATTTTCTTGAGAGAGAAATTTGCTTTTGTCACCTGTCATATGGCTTGAACAACCACTGTCAATGTACCACTTATTTTCTTCATTTTGCACATGAAGAGCCATTTGTACCAACATAGACTTCTCATTTTTTTGTTTCATTTTCTTTCTCCAAACTTTGGAGGATATATCCTTTTGAACAGTTTGACCTTCCTCTTTCTTGCTTGATTTTGGAAGTTCAAAGAACATTGTTCTACACCATTTGGCTTTATGCCTAAAATTATCACATTTTTAACAAATAATATTGTAATTCATGAGAGGTGCAAATGAATTAAAATTTCTCTTTGTGAAGCCATAATAATTCTTAGCATGAACCCTAAAATTTACAACTTTATGACCAAATTGATTGCATGAAAAACAATAACCTTGGAAGAAATATTGAAACCTATCTGATTACCTTGGAATATATGGTTGCATGGTTCTATCATTGATGTTTCTATGATTGACTTCGATCCATGATTATTTGTTTTATTCCTTATTGATGCTTCCACTTCTCAATATATTAGCATAGGTCTTAGGATCTTCTTCTTTACTTATTTTCTTTGATGCCTCTATTTCTTTTGAGCTTGACTCCCCTTTTTGTTTCTTTTGACTTTCTTCAAACCCAAGTCCAGTATTTATAACTGAAGATCTTTGTGATTTGATAATACAACCCATGATTTTTGTGCTATTATCAAACCCATGTAGCCTATCATTAGATTTTTCCACTTCCTTCCTTAGAGAGACAACCTCATGTTCTAGTTTTTCACATTCCAACATTTTTTTCTTTAACTGCTCAACCATACCTTACTCAATTCACTTTGTCTCTTCAATTTTAACTTTTAAGTCAATAAGCTCTTGTGAAAGCTTTGTCTTTGTCTCCTCATTCTCTTGTACTTGAATCTTCAATCTTGAGTTTTTCTTTCTAAGCCTTTTCAACTCTTCAAGAGCAACAACAAGTTCCTCTTCTATGTCCACTATGGCTTCCTCTTCTATGTCCATTATGGCTTCCTCTTCATTTTTTGGATTTTTCTCCTTTTCTTGGATTTCAACAATAGGAGTATTTTCTTTCACCTCCATGGCCATGTGTGTTCTTGTAAGATATTCCTTCAAGCTATTAGGATTTTATGAAGGAACCTGCTCTGATACCAATTGAAGAACACAAGATTATACTGATAGGAGGGGTGAACAGTATAATATAAAAACTTTTCTCTTTTTATTTCCAAATAAATAACTTGAAATAATATTAATGTAATAATAAATCAAAGCACATAATCATCATATACACAAGAGACAAGGATTTACATGGAAACACCTTTTTGGGGGAAAACCATGACAAAATATTGATTATATATTTCTTCAACAAAATTCGTGGGCACCAACCCACAGGAGACACCAATCCCCTAGTACAATTTTATGGGCACCAACCCATAGGAGACACCAATCCCCTATACAAGTTCATGGACACCAACCCATAGGAGATACTAATCCCCTATACAAGTTTGTGGGCACCAACCCACTTAGTTCTGATTCAAAAATTGATCACAAACACTGCTCAAATTTTCTCCCAAATCTGATCATAAGCTCTACTCAAATATTCTCACAAACACTTCTCATCTACTCCCAAACCCAATCATAAAAAATGCATAAATCTATTTACAAATCTGATCTATAATTTTCCTTTTTACTTATTTATCTAAACTTAAAATCAAACACTTAATATCCTTATCATTCCTTCTAAAAACATTCATAATAAAGCTTAATATAAAAATAACTCCATATATCTCCCATTTAAAACTTGTAAAATAAACCTTCTGACCTTATGAGGAGATTTGACCCTCTACCGAGGAGTTTCAACCCTCTAACCTTCTGCACCACAATGCCCTACCACGGGCTTATAACCAACTGAGATAACTCATCGAATGACACTAAAAGGTAAAAATGCTTTATTTAAATCTTTGTACCTTGCACATTGATCGCTTTAAAAAAATGCCACCTAGGAGATTCAAACTTCAAACCTTCTACCTCATAGTGCCCTAATGCGGGCTAGCAACCGACTGGGCTAACCTATCGATTGAGATTCAAAAGGTACAATATCTTATTTAAATCTTCCTCCTCAACACCTTCTTGAAGAAATAAAATTTTTGCCTACCTACTATAGCAATCAAATTCTTTTGGTCTGTGGTCTTCTTCTATCTACGCGATCTTCATTTCTATTGCATGTATGACCACTGCTTTGTGCTTGCCAATGTCTCCCTATCTTTGTATGAGCCTTTTACTTAAATACTACAATCTTGTCACATGTCATTTTTATAATCTTCTAGAACCACTGTTCACTTACACAACCAATGGAATTTTTATGTCTTTATATATGTCACCACTATGTATACTTTCTATGCTGCAAAACTCCCCTCATGTCGTGTCGTTTATCCCTGATAGATGTCATCCTTTCCTTCACCATTGAACTTCCTCCTGAATCTTCAACTTGTGCTCCTCTCTGGGACATCCTCCCTCATCTTCAACTTTGTGCTCAATATTATATCGAAGGATATTCAAATTTTCTTCATTGCCCTCAAAATTAATTAATGTCCTTGTATTAATATGTTTTTCACTTTGCTATTTGTGCCCAAGGAGGTTGACGCATGCATATTAAACCTTTGAATTTAAAATTCACTTTTATATGGTGCTCAAGTTGGCCCATTCTATTTTATATTATAATATTTCAATATTTAAACTTTTATTCAAAATATATTTAATCCTTTGATTTAAATATAAACCTTCCACTTTAATATTTAAATATTTCATTTAAATATTAAAGCATATAATTAAATCACCCTTGAAGATATCTGCCTTAACATCAATGACAACATTAAATCATCCTTGAAGATATCTGCCTTGACATCAATGACAACTCAATTATTCTAACATATCTCTTATACTCTTGAATACAATTCTTTGCATATTTAGAATATTGGGTTGAAAAATAAGATTTTTTTTCTATTTTTTTATGGCATTGGAATCCTAAGTATAACTCTTTCTGATGAAAAATCCAAGGTCTCATGAACTAGAGGTTTAATTTACCTATAGAGTGCTATGGATACCAAATCTATCATATTCTACCTATAAATTCTTTAATCTTACTCCCAAAGTGTGGGCACAAATAAAAACAAGTCAAACCAGATGGTAGATTGTAATGGGAAAATTAGAAACTATCTCAAACAACACCAAGTCATACACTTTTTGAATACTCTTCACAAAAAAAATACACCTATGAGTTCAATAAAAAATTCATATAAGAAAATAATCGATTGATGGTATCACTTGGTAATGCCCTAGTAATAGGATTTACCACACAATAAATTTCAGAGTTAATATTGTAAAAATGATTTACTATTGATAAAATTAGAATTACCATGGTAACAATTTTTTTTTGCATAGTAAATTTAGCAATTATGGAAATAAAAAAAATAAGGGGTAAAAAAATTTATTAGAATAGTAAGATGTAATTACTAGGAAACACCATCACCAAAGAGGAGTGTTCCTAACAATAGAACAAAATTTTTTGATATGCAACATAAACAAAATGTCACCCTAAGCCCTCCGCTTATTATGGTCTTTTATGTCAATGCATAGTCTTTCTATGGTGATGGAAAGGCAGCACACAATACTTATATAACAACCCTAAAATCTATCCCAATTTTTTTTCTTTAAAGGATCAAAAACTAACCAATTCAATCCAGATAAATTCCACAAAAGATTTTACCCACAACTGAGTTTTTATATGTTGCAGCATCCCCCGGGTGGACAAGAGTGGCCAATTCTCTTGTATCATATTATGGGGTTTATGTTGTACACTACCCATATAGCTTTAAGGACACATTTGAGTGGTCACCCCATTTCCTTTCTTTCCCTTAAGGATATTTTGACCATAGTGCATGGGTTAACCCTATATCGTTCATCTAAGATAAGGAACACCAAATCCCATACTAGTGTCTATCAATCCTTACTAGTTTATAGACATAAGGTTCTTACATTTTTACACATATATTTTAGTATAAAACTATTGTGTACCATTAAACTATCTTATGGGTAGTTTAATAGAGGTGATTATCACTATGTGGTAGTTCCTATTAAGTCACCCATAAGTCACTCAAGGATTCCCAATGACTATTGTACCAAATGACATCCCCCAAAGGAATTCTCCTTCATCCATTTGAGTCCCTATGACTATAATTTACATGATATATCTCTCACATGGATATCTTGCTATCTATTGAAGAACCCGTCACAAGGATTTGGTTACAATAGAATTCTAAGCTCACTTTCTCTTGGAGCACACTTTAATGAACTAGTACTAAAGTACCTATTGTAACCTTAAGGGATTGTCACATCACATCTCCCTTAGTTCCAGTCCTAATCCTTAGGGTCTAACTAGGTTGGCATTCTTTTAATAAAACCTCACAAAGAGTAAAACCCCATACCCCAAGGTATTCCAAGATATAAGTTTATCCTTTTTATATCATTCATTCATATTTAAGTAACACAATTGCATAATCCATGCTTTCTTGTAGAAAATAAATGAATACTAAATATCTAACAATTTTACTTTTCATTAAAGCATGATAAGAAAATCCATTTCTTCTTAATAACATTGTATAACAATAAATCATTAAATTCTAATAACAATTCCACAAAAGGTACATAAATGACACATCATGTATCCTAGGAACCCTTTCAGGGAGAAAACCTAGCCTTAAAATATCCATCTTTATTTTCATTGCCAATCCATTAGCCAATTTACAAAAAGGATTACAATATTCCTTTTGCCATAGTGTCAATTTGCTGCATAAGAATATTCTTTATTCTTATGCCCTCCTAATACATTTATTTATGATTCCCTTTTTCTAGAGAGAGGAAAAACCTATAGTTCCCTCACATTGAACTCATTCTATTATCTATTCTACTAATACTCAAGAGTCTATTTCCTAGGTATTATCTTACAAAGGATTATTTGTGGAACCTCCATAATTTCCTTTCCCTTTTATTGATCCCTTTTCCTAATCCCTTATTAAGATAGTTTTTTCCCTTTTCTCATAAATATACCAAGTTTAGAATAAATGGTTATACATATATTTCTAGCTAATTTGGATCTCATACATTATATCAGTCTAGGATTTTTATAATCAATTAGTAAATTAGATCTTTTGCAAAGTCTACAAAACATCAATAAATTATTCCAAAATCCATAACATAATATCTCTAAAGAGGAATCATCTTTTTAAACATCTAAGCTTATCAAGACTAAAAATAAATCCCTTTTTGCTTCTTTCATTTTAACTTCCCAAAAGGACCCCTTTACTCTTTTTATAATGATTTAATATAACCTTTAAGCCATTAAATAAATCATACTTCAAAGCTATTTCTATTAATGAAGTGATCAACTTTAGGTTAATCTTCTATATCACACTAACTTTAGTAAAAAGACCTATATCATGTGACTTGTATTTTAATAAAATCTATAAGAGGATGTTTTTCTAAATTAGCTTTACATAACCATTAATATGCTAAATCTAATGGTTGTTTATTTATAAACTTTAATTTCAAATCAAATTTTGAATTCCCTTTCATCTTACCTAAAGGAGTTATCATTTATTTTCCCTAAGATATTTCTTCTTAACCCATAAAACATTGGCTACTATTTTGATAGTAAACATTTCCCATTATGCCCTTTCATGGCATAAAATTACTCTTAACATCATATACATTAATTGCTCAATAAAAAAGTTAATCTACTTTCTAAGGTAGACACAGACAAACAATATCACACTCTATCATTCTCTAGTCCACCCAGGAGCCCAATATTATCCACTATCCCCATCGCAAAGCTCAGGTGAGGCTTAGACAACACCTTGTAAAGGCCCATGACTACCATTGTAGGTAGTCATCTATATCTTAGGGTCAAAGAGTAATTTAGGCATTCGAGCACCTACTTGCTTTAAGTGTGGAATTAAAGATTAAAAAACTCTTCTCCCTCCCTTTAGGGTTTAATTTGACACCTAGGATTCACTAAATGCCACACGCCAGATCATGAGGGTTCTATCTAGGCATGAATTGGTGGCTTCTAAACCTCACAAGGTAAATTTACCTAAAACTTTAGGTTTCAATTAAGTTTCAATTTGATTTATCTTTGCATGATGAAGATGTACACCATACAACTAGTGTTGTATTCAATGTGCATAGGAAAACTCAAACGAGTTGTGTACATAATTTACTCTATGGTTTCCAATGGATAGGATTCATTGAAGGCTTAACACATCAAACCAAACCAAATCGTGGTCTCCTACCTTACAAACATAGTCAAACATAAATTACATTGGTAACCAGACATCTTGTTACAGGTGGCAACAGTGGTTATGCATAAGCGTGAATCATCACAAATTTGCTATATTTAGGATTTTCAAAATTTTAAATTTGCTAATTTTGGGACCTTTCACTGGGGCCCATTCACCCAAAATTTATGGGGTGGAATTTTTTTGGGGTCAATTCACCCGACGTTGATAATAATTATCCTATTTTTATTTTAATTCACCAACCACTTTCACCCAATTCCATGGATAATTCACCTTCAAATTATAAATAATTTTGTTTTTCCTACCCAATTCACCACATATACTACCCGTATAAATACTGAAGGGGTACCAATAAACATACATCTAAAACACTCTAACTCAAAAATAGCTCTGAAGCAACAAAAAACCTATTGTCAGTCGACATATTTATCGATTGGTTGTAGGGTATTATCAATCGAAAGACATCGATCGGTTCCACAAACTTGACAAGGTTGCAGAGGAGTGCTTCTCAACATAAACCTTTCCATTGTAGAGGAGTGTCAATCGACATATATTGATCAATTGTAGAGGAGTGTCAATCAGAATAAGTCGATCAGTTGCAAAGGAGTGTCTATCGGTATAAGTTGATCGATTGTAGAGGAGTGTCAATCAATATAAGTTGATCGGTTGTAGAGGAGTGTCAATCAACACAAGCCTATCAATTGTAAATGAGTGTCTATCGGTATAATTCGATCGATTATAGAGGAATGTTAATTATCATAAGTCAATCGATTGTAGAGGAGTTTCAATCAATAAAAATTGATTAGTTGTAGAGTGTCAATTAGCACAAGCTGATTGGTTTCAAAGGAGTGTATATCGATAAAAGCAGATTGGTTGCAAATGAGTGACAATCAGCACAAGCAGATGGATTATAGATGAGTGACTATTAGTATAAGTTGATTTATTGCAAAGAAGTGATAATCGACATAAGCCAATTTATTGTAGAGGAGTGTCAATTGGCATAAAATGATTGGTTGCAAAGGAGTGACTATATATAATATGAATGATTACATAGGAGTATCAGTTGATATAATTTGATTGATTGTAGGGTAGTGTCAATCATATAATTGATCATTATGTAGGCTTGTTAATGACTAGATCGATTATAGAGAAGTTTCCATAGGCTAGGTAGAGTATTCTTCCTCCATAGTTTTGTTTTCCAAAGCTCTTTTTCTTTAGTTTCATAGGCAACGTAGATGCACTATCTACAACTATGGTAGACAAGTATCTATGTCATCTTGTTGTGTGTTAGGAGCATTTTTGTTGTCAGAGACTACTTCTTGTCTGTTAGAGTATGTTTTCTTAGCATTGTTTTGATTTGTTGTTGTTCTCTGAGCATGCAGGTAGAGGTCATTCTAGAGGGCAGCGTAGGTTCATCTGAAGACTCATAGATTCTTTATGGAATTATAGTTTAACCTTGGTTACTTAGAAACACAAATTATTATTGAGGGAAGTATGTAATTTTCCTTCAATTTCATATTCATTTCCTAACATCTAAAGGTGTTTTCTTTACAGATACAATGTCACCTACTGAATATGGAAAGAATGGAGGCCAATATTCTGGTAAAAAGACAATTCTAAAATATTTTACACAAATATCAAAATACGGTGAGGCATCCACATCTGCACAACATGCAGGTACAAACACCTTTTACCATCAAATCATTACTTTTTCTATCTTTTATTCTTAAATATAAAGCCTTTCTTTATTAATAGATAAATGGTTGTCTACTTATCTACATCTTTAAAATAGTACCTTTTTACATCCAAAAATGATATAGAACACCAAACATTGAATGTAGTAAACACTATCGACCCTGATATGCATCCACTCAAAGATATTCCAATGGATGAGATGGGACCACATGATAATTTTTCTAATAACAACATTCAACAACCACTTCACGAGATGCCTAGTACAGACACACCAACCAAAAAATAAAATGATAGTACAATTAAAATGCAGACCTCTAGGGAATCTTGTAGTCAAAAATCTAAATATCAAAAGATAAGTGAATGGACTATTGGAAGGGATTTTAAAAATGAATGGGCATGGTTATACCCCTTTATTGAGTGAGATGAGATAGAGAAAATGTGTAGATGCATTATTTGTAGTTGGAAACTAGGAAAGGATCATTTGTTGCAAAATAAGAAAGACACAATAGAAAAACACTATGGGAAAGTTTATATCAAAGAAATACAAAGTGATGGAACAATTAAGAAATATCATAGGTGGAAGGATGCATCGAAATGTGTGCATGTCAGATATGCACTTGAATATGAAAAAGCAATGAAACACCAACAAACTCTCGTTGAGAAGGGTGGAACAATCCAGGCCCAATTTCAAAAAATTAATAAGAACGTATTAGCCTCAAAACATTTGCAGTTTGTTATTGTATACAATATTCTAAAAAATGGTCGACCCATGTCTGATTTTCCTGATTATAAGCAACTATTTCAAATAGTTGATGTACAAAACCTTACCAGTTCCCATTGGTCAGATCAAAGTGGTTGGGAAATGGTAAAATGTCTATCACTGGTTGAGAAGGAGGACTTGAGAGAGAATGTAAAACAAGCCAAATTTATTTCACTTTCCATTGATGAGGTAATGACTTGTTGACAACACATCTTGGATTTGCATACATGTTTACACATTCCACAATCATTTGAGACAACCTCATTTTCTAGCACTACATAAGATGATGGAAAATTGTAATGCGGAAAATATTTACAATGTTGTTGTAACAAGTTTAAAGGATATTGCTGGAATGGATGAAAAAGAAATTGCCACAAAGTTAATTTGTGTTGGAGCTGATGGTGCAACTATAATGCAAGGACAAAGGAATGGTCTTTGTGTTAGACTTCAGACATCAATTACCCCATATTTGATTCCCATTCATTGCATGGCTCATCGAATGAATCTTGCATACAAAATTGTGAGCACATTTGAAAATGTAGCTAGAGTGGAAGATCTCATCCGTGAAATACACTCTTACTTTTCATGCAGTCCAAAAAGGTTTGCAGAGTTTCAATAGTTTTCTTTGGGTGTAACTGGAGGTAAAAAATTGTTAAAATATGTGGACACTAGGTGGATTTCACTGTTTCTTCCTACAAAAAGGGTTTTTTTAGAATATCAATCCTTAGTGGGGTTTATGTATGCACATCGTAGGGATGTTGACAAGGCAAAATATTTGCTATTTTGTATGACTGACTTGGAAACTCTTCTCACATTATGTGGTATTCTTCCATTGTTGCAAGAAATGAATTCTTTGATTAAACTCGCACAAGAAAGAGCAATTTATATTATCGATTTCATCAGGATGAGAAAACAAATATGTATGCTTATTGATAAGGTTTACTTGTCCAGAGAAAATTTTAAGGATCCTTTGTTTGATAGTTGGAATACGTTAGTTCAATTCAATGATCCTAACAACTTTTTAAAGTTCAACATCAATGATAATATTTGTATTGCTATCCATGGAAAGATGATTCCTTTATATCATTATGAAAAGTGGTTAGATACACTTACAGATGATGTTGAACAAGTGCCCATAACACATTGCGGATTCGATGAAGTTTTGGATAGTACTAAGAATAAATTGAAAAGAATTGCAAAAACATTAACAAGTGAAATAAGAGATCATTTTCATAGAGAAGAGGTGCTTGAGGCCATGGTTATTGTTAATCCCATGTTCTAGAATCCTTGTCTTGACCATAGTAGTAAAAGTGAGTTGTTTGTAAAATATATGGGCACTCTTATGACACATTTCTCTAAATGTGTGGAAGTAAATGGCATTCAAATTAATGGTATTCTAAACAAAGAACTTTTGAGACAACAATCAACCAATTTTGGATTAACAATGGTTAATCAAATTGCACATTTCAAAAACCCACATGAGACTGGTTCCATCATGCGTTTGTGGCAAAAATTGTATCCAAGTAGTGTCTTACAAGAAACTATGAGTGAATACTTTATTTTATATGAATTATGTTAGACAATGATTTTGGGATCTATTGAAGATGAAAGGGTTTTCAGTGCACTATATTTTGTTAAATCTAAAGTTCATAATAGGTTGGACAAAAATTTGGAAAATTGTTTGAGAATGTATGTGTCATCGTACGAGTTGGATAAGTTTCCCTATGATAGAGCTTTGACATATTGGAAGTCCCTAGTGGATATAAGAGGTCTCACTAATACTATTGATAATGAGGATAATGAGTCAGCTTGCAATGATGAGATTATGGAAATATAGAATTCACAAAGGATTCTCGGTTCTTTTGGAGAAGTCGACAAGACATTGTTTCAGCTTCCAACAATGTAAAATTTCAATGAGTTAAACAAATTCATATTATCAATGATTTTTTGGATTTGATATCATTTGTTAAATTTCAATGATTTAAAAAATTTCATATAATCAATGATTTTCCGTATTTGATATCATTTGTAAAATTACAATGATTTAAAAAATTCTATAATCAATGATTTCTTATATTTGCTTTTTAATGTTATTGATTGTCTATGTTGAAAATATTTTATGATTTATGCTTTAGCTTTGAGTAAACTAGAAATTTTAAAACCATGCATGCATACATAATTAGTAAATATTTCTTTTACAAAGTGTTGTGTGTAGTCTAGAATAGTAGAAAGCACAATGCAAATAGCATAAATCTCAAGTTATGGAAAGAACAATACAATATAAATGGAAATAGCATGAAATCCAAGTTATGGAAATAGCACAAGATAACTCTCATTATTATATCATAGCTTTGTTATTGAATTAATTGTCTATGTTGACAAATTATTATGATTTATGCTTTGACTTTGAATAAATTGAAAATTTTCAAACCATGCATGTATGTATGTATCATTAGTAAATATTTATTTTAAAAGGTGTTGTATGTACTCTAGAAGGCAAAATGCAAATAGCATATTACTCTAGATATGGAAATATAAAAACAATATAGCATAATACACAAGACAATACTCATTTTTATATCATAACAAGATTGACTTTGAATAAAATGAAAATTTAAACCCATGCATAGATATATTCTTCGTAAACTCAAGCATAATTGAAACAACATAATACTCAAGTGATGAAAATAACACACAAATATAAATGTAAATAGTATAATAGTCAAGTAATAACAACAAATGTCTTGTTTTCAAATGAAAACATATCATAAAATTATCTTTTTGAAAAATCAAATTTTCAAAAGCAATAACAGAACCAGTTGTCTTTTGGCTTTTCATTCCTTATATGGGGGGCTAGAGGTAGTTTCAACATCTTTTTCCTTTTTTGCTGCTTCCACATTCTACATTTCAAAGGGTCCTCCCTCGGGCTGGTTATCAGTCCTCTCCATTGCTCCAGAACTGACAAGGATGTTCTCTACACTTTTCAAGCCTTCGAGCAGGGTGTTTTCCTCTTTCCCAACATCTTCGGATATTGGTGCAAGAACTTCTTTACCCTTCTCCTTAAGAAGAACATCAGGATCCAATCCATTTCGGATAATGATCTTCCTAAAAGTGTTGTTTTGTCGAACTGCTTCTTGAGCTCTTTTTTCATTGTCATAGAAGCCATTAAGAAATCCTTTGCCATCTGGAGATAGTCTTGCAGGTTTTGAACCTACTTCCTCAGATTATCAAACTTTACCTACAAAAGGAAAAATAAGTAGTCAATAGACATTTACATTTTAAAAAGAGAACAAAAAATTTTAGAACACATTAGTCTAACCTCGACAACATTCTTTGCAGCTACAGCAACAACAACCATTTTCTTATCACATGCCCATTCATTAAAATAAGCTTGGGCTTCAGCATTTAAGTTCTCCAATATGTTCAACATAATCCTTAAATTTTCATCATTGTAAGATGTATTAACCTTCACCATGCCAGATTTAGCTTGATGTAGTAGAGCATCAAGCTTTTTCGGTTCATTTTCAACTAAAGAAAAAAGTTTTCTCTTTTTGAAATTTTTTGAATCGGGCATTTATTTCCTTTATCAAAACTTTGGCCCGATACTCCCATTGTTTCATTTATTTTACATCTGGAACTAGAGAATCTTTAATGGTTGCTTGAACATTGTTAGAAAATAATTTATTTTTAGAAAATTTTACTTTTTCATCCTCTGGTAGAGGATGAGCCTGAGGGGTGCTAGTTTCCTTAGGAGGAGATGGACTTGAACATTCTGCTCCTTCTTCATTTTGAGGATCTCGAAGCAGATCTGTTACTTGAAAAATAGTGGGTATGTTGCCTTGTAAAAAGAAATCCTGATCAAGTGGAGGATTATCTAACCCAACACCAGAAGCTTCCTGTACACCTGTAAAATTACCAAAAGATATATTTTTGAATCCTAAAAATTGCTTGGATGTTGTTCCTTGTGGCCTAGATGGAAGAAAATATTTTCCACCTAGGAAGCATTGTTGACCTCGCATTTGAGGTTGGCGTGGTGGAGGAGGGGGTGACATCGACTATTGTTTTCCATGATAAAATTGTTGTATAGGAACTTAAAAAATCAAAATAAAAATTGGTTACAAAATTTGTGAAGGTAGATTATAAAAATTGGTTATAACACTTACCGACCGAAGAAGAGACCTCTTGCATAGCCACAACTACAAATGGAATGTGGGTGCACTGTACATCTGAAAACACATTATAAAAATTAATAAAAATATAATAAAATTTGGTAACAAATTTTGTGAAGGTAAACTATAAAACTTACTTCTCGAAGATGAGACCTCTTGCACAACTACGCTCATTGGTAGTGGACATGCAGGTGGAGGTTGTCGAGGATTAGGAGAACTAGATCTTATGCATTTCCTTGTTCTTTTTCTTAGTGGAGGCATTGTTTCCTCCATAGGTGTTTTGGAGTCTCCTGATTCCTCTAGATTATAACCTCTGAAAGCAACATCCCGCTTTGAAGAGGAAGAGGATGCCCTTTTCTATATTTTGTATAAAATGTTAAAATTATAAAAATGATAAACATATTAAATATAAAAAATTATTAGTTTAATATTAACTAAAAATTACCTACACCTATTGTTCTGTCATGGCTGTAGTGGCTAGGTCTGAGTGCCAAGAAGTCGGTACTGCAGTGTTCTACAAATTATAATAAGATTCATAAAAAAACCAAGAATGTAGTTGCATGTGCTTATTGTTGGTGAAGGAGAAGCATGGGTTTTCACATTTTGGATATCCATTCTGATCCGATGTGAGACATAGGTGGACCAGTCGAATTGTTGGTGTGCAATACAACGAACCAAATATGCCAATGCCCACATCAAAATTTTTATCGGTCTTCCTTGTAGAATGAGTCTAGCTAGGAAGAATTCACAACATGCCCAAAGAAAATTATTTTGAATAGTTGGTACAATCAAACCCCTTCTGGACTTGGTAGCCATAACTACAAAAAAAAAAATCAGTAATTGTAAACCCTAGAATTTAAATTCAATTAAATATAAAAATATGTAGTTATACCTTGAAAATATTTTGGTTGCACATTGAAGGTGGTCTCTAGGTAGAGTTTGTCATCATTAGTTAAAGTGAATTTTGATGTGATTGGATCACAACCGATGTGAGGCAATGCTATCAATCTAGCGATGTCTGAGGCTGTGAAAGAAAATATAATATTTTTATTGTCAATGACAATATTTATCATGCTTGAATCAATGTTGTAACCTACAATTATCTTCTCTAGTAGTTTAATGTCTATGTCAAACTGTGGCATCAAAACTAGACCTCAAAGACTAGAGTCTTGGACCCATGACATGTCGTAACCTGATGTTGATAAAATTTTAGAAATTAGGGGGCAAACAAGGTTTTTGAAATTAATTTTTGATATTGCAGGGGTGATAGGGGATGCCATTGGGTTATTTCATTGGGTATGAGGGACTGTGGATTAGGAGGTAGGGTGGAAGGTATTGGAAACTTGATGGAAAGCATCATAAAAGGGTTCAAATGGAAGGAAAAGGGTTAAAACTATGTTAGAAAAGGTAAAAAAATGATTGTTTATACCTTTATATAGACTTTTCTGAATGAAACCATCGAATAAATAATTGACATGTGGCATCTACATGCAATCATTTAATGGATGGTTGACACATGGATCATCATCAATGCAACTAATTGATTGTGTTGCAACTGATCGAGTGTGCTGTAATCAATCAACTTTGTTGCAATTGATTGGGTTTATTGCATCTGATCGACTTTGTTGCAACTGATCAGCTTTGCTACAATAAATCAACATTTATGCAATCAATCAGCTTGGATGCAATCGATTGGCTTTACTACAATTGATCGACATTGTTGCAACCAATCGACATTATTGCAATCGATCGACATTAATGCAACTGATCGACATTATTGCAATCAATCAACATTACTACAATTGATTGATATTGTTGCAATCGATCAACATTACTACAATTGATTGGCATTGCTACGATCGATCAACATTGCTACAATCGATCAACTTTATTGTAACTGATCGACATTAATGTAATGCATCAACATTATTGCATAGATCGACATAGCTACAACCAATTGACTTTGTTGCAACCAATCAAAATTTATACATTCAATTAGTATAGCTAAAATCAATCAACTTTGCTACAACCAATCAACATTGATACAACCAATCAACTTTGCTATAATCGATCAACATTGTTGCAACTGATCATCATTGTTGCAATCGATCGACATTGCTGCATCCAATCGGTATAGCTGTAATCGATCGAAATTGTTCCAACTAGTCGACATTGCTACAACACATCAGCATGTCTATAACTGATCAACATTTTCAAATTGTCATGTCTACAACTAATCGATATAGCTTTTTTCTATCAATATTGTTCTATAGGTATAGTCTGATCGACATAGCTTTTCCTGTCGACATAAAGCCTTTGATTTTGTTGTATAGGTCTAGAATTTGGCAACCAATATTCATAGCCCCCAACACAGAAAAATTCACCATAGTTTGAAAATTTTTGGTGAAAAATGAATGCAATTCACCATTTCTCCTTGGACATGATTCACCAGGATTTTGAGACCGATTCGCCATGATTTTATAAATAGATTTTGGGGCTGACCCCTTATGCATAACCATGGGTGGAAAAATAGCCAACATCACTGTGGCATCACTAGTTTACATAACTATGTAGACAACATTGCAAAAGTAGGATGACTATTGATGTTTTCAAAGAGGTATGTTCAGTCATACAACATTATAGTGAGCAAACTAATGACTAGCCAAACCTCAGGTCCTTTGTTACTTCTCTCTCAAGTGCACATAGCATTAGAGATAGGTCTTCTATAATGCCAAAGTTATCATATTAAAATAGATAACTAAATGTTCTACTACATTCAAGCAAAATATATATGATAAAATTAAAGCCACAAATTTAGTTCCATCACACAAACTTAAAGAATATTCTTAAAGATAATTTCTAGAAATGAGTACCTTATATTACTAGAAGAATATTATTATGAAGGCACAAATTCTCATCGATATATAGATCCTTGCTACACCTTTATTCCAAAATGAATATCCAAATATCCTCTCTATTCCATAAGTTCTCCGTTCAAAACCCCAAGTTCAAAAAACCATCTTCTTTTATTTTCCCTCGTCAAGGGTTTAAAGAGAACTCAAAGAGAATTTGCTCAAGATAACAAATTCTTAACTTTCCATTATTGTTGTTTACTAAGTTGGGTTCATTTTCCAATATGAAGCTAAAGCTATGACATTATTTCAATTATTCTAAAGTTGAGCACTTAATAATCTTCTTTCTTATTTTTTTTTTAAAGAAGTAATATTAAATCTTCTTAACATAGTTCTTTCTTTAAGCATGATAGAAGTGTTAATTTAATATCATTTGGCATGCATATATAAAAATACACATCAAATAGCAAGGGTAATATTAGATAAAAAATAGATAAAACATGACAGGTCAATTTTACTATATATTCCATTAGCTTTTTGGCCACTTGTGAAGGTGTCTATTCCTACAAAAAGGATAAATCTATTAGTACATTAACATTTATCATCAAAACCTCATAATATCATATAATTTATCATTGATGATCACACATAGATTCACAAATATTTTATTTTAAAAGGTTATCTAGGGGAAGGTCATGACATACTACCCCCTTGGACTAAACATAGTCCTCTATGTTTCATCAGTGCCCTGCAATAAAACCAAATTTTATATTTATTCATTCAAACAAATATGGGAAATATTTTTGCATATTTGCTACTTTCTCCCAAGTAGCATTCTTTTCTGAGTACCAATCCCATTAGACTTTACATTATTCCAAATTTTAGTTCCTCATTTGTTTGGAATGGAACTCCAAAATATTTATCATTTGTACTTCAATCATTGCAGGGTCATTTATCTGCAAGTTAGAAAAATTCCATACATGGTCACGATCAGCTATATTCTTCCTAAGTAGGGATACATAGAAAGTATTATGGATCTTGGATAGGTTGGATGGCAAGGAGAGACGATAGGCGATTGGACTTATCTTCTTGGTGATCTCAAAAGGTCCAACATATCTAGGATTCAATTTGGTTTATTTGATGGCACTCTTCATGGGCTTTACTTTGAGAAATGTTCTGCCTCCTAAAAAGAACTCTCTAGGTGTGTACTTTTTGTCACCATAACTATTTTGACAATTAGAGGCTTCTTTTAGTCTTGATATAATCAATTTTAATTTTTCCTCCATATCTCAAACCACGTCCAATCTTATGGTAATCTAATCTTCTATATTATCCCATGAGAGGGGTGTTTAGCATTTTTTACCATACAACACTTCTAATGGAGACATTCCCAAAGAAACATGATTTCCATTGTTATAGGTAAATTCAACCAGGTGTAGAAAATCTTCTCATTTAGATTTTTGATCCATACAATGCATGCAAAGCATGTCCTCCATCAGTTCTCTGGATGGTACATAGAACTGATATTCAATTTCATACCTATATCCCAATATAGGGCTTGCCAGAATGCAGATGTGAATTTGGAATCTCTATCGAACATAATTACTTTAGGAAATCCATGTAGTCTAAATATTTCCTTGGAAAATTTATTAGCCACTATAACTACATCATCCTTTGTACTCCTTGGTATGAAATGTGCAACCTTGGTCAGCTTTTCCACTACAACAAGGATTGCATCATGTTAGAATCTATTCTTAGGAAATCCCACAATAAATTCCATGGATATTACCTATTATTTTTGATCAAGTATATCATATGGGTATAGAAATCTTGTTGGATTTCAGTGATCAATATTCACCTTCTAAAATTTTATACATCTAGCAAAAAAATCAATTGTCCTTCTTCATCCATGTTCAATAAAAAAATTGTGTTTTCCCTCATTTTTTCTCCTCCTGGATGAGAAAAATTAGGATATTTATGCACCTCTTGCATAATAATTCTCTTTAAATCCTCCTTTTCAGGTATGATCACCATGCCTTTAAAACATAAGAGTCCATCCTTATTACTGTAGTCTTTATTTTCATCAAGAGTTCTTGCCAATTTTCCCTAAATCTCATTGCAAAACCGATCCTGGGTTTGCTTTTTTTTTTTCTTGGTCCAACATGTCTACATGTCTATAAATTGTAGCAGTTAAATACCTTTGTCTGCTCAAGGTATCTGCCACTTTATTTTCTTTGCCTTTGATATATTCTATACCAAATTCATATTCTACTAGAAACTCGATCCATCACCTATGTCTTGCATCAGTAATGGTTGAGTTAAGATATACTTCAAACTCTGATGATCGATTAGAAGCTCAAATGGTTTACCTAATAGATAGTATCACCACATATTAAAGGTATGCACCACTCCAACTAGTTCCATGTCATGTGTAGCATAATTAACTTCATATTTCTTGAGTTTTCTTGAATCATATACTACTACTGATTCATCATGGGTTAGGACTCCTCCCAACCCTTCTAACGATGCATTTGTGCATACTAAAAACTTTATCTATGGATATAGAATTATTAGAATAGGTGTGGTGGTGAGTTTCTATTTTAATAACTCAAAGGTTACCTCACACTTATCTATCCATTTAAATTTTTTTCCCTTCCTCTGAATATTGGTTATCGGGTAGGCGATTTTAGAGTAATCTTTTACAAAGGATCTGCAGTAGCTTGTAATGCCCATAAAACTCTATACTTTTGACACATTAATGGGTCATGGCCAACTCACAATGGTCTCAATTTTATTTGGGTCTACTACTATTTTGTTAGTAGAAATAATATGCCCAAGATATTGTACCTCAAGGATGTAAAATTCATACTTTGAGAGATTACTATAGAGTTAATTTTCTCTTAACAAATCAAACACTATCCTTATGTGATTATCATGTTCTTCCTTATTTTTGGAATATATCAAAATATCATCTAAAAATATCAAGATAAACTGATCTAGTTGTCTTCAAAAAATTGTTCATTAGATTCATGAAGGTTGTTGGAGCATTAGATAATTCAAATGGCAGTACTGTGAACTCATAGCATCCATTCCAAGTTTTGAAGGCAATTTTGTGTGTATCTTCCTCATGAATTCTCAATTGATGATATCCTAATTTCAAGTCAATTTTAGAGACTACGGTTGCCCCTTTCAATTTGTCAAACAAATCCTCTATTTTGGGTAAGGGATATCTATTTTTTATGGTCGCTTTGTTCAACATTCTGTAGCTAATACACAATATTAGTGATCCATACTTGTTATTTACAAGCAAGACAGGTGCAACCCATGGTGACACATTGGGTTTTATCAACCCCTTCTCTAACAATACCTAGATTTGTACCTTCAACTCTTGCAATTCTATAGAATTCATTCTATGATAATTTCTATGTATTGGCTCCACGTCAGGTATTAGTTCTATAGTGAAATCAAATTCCTTTCTTGGTGGTAACCCAAAAAAATATTTAGGAAACATGTCCTTATATTCCTACAAGATTTGGTGTTTACCAAACACCTCTTCTTTTTTACTCATCTCCACTTTGTTAAACTTGACCACAAAAATCAATCCACCCTTTTTCATGGTTTTCTTTAGTTGCATAGCTGATAGTAACTAAGGTTGAAAAGAAACTTGTTTACTAACTATTCACATTCTTTTTTTATCACTATTAGTATAATCAATCCATATATCATGGAAATTGATTATAAACTCATGGGTTTTTAACCAATCCATCCCTAAAATTACATCAAAGGCATGGAGAGGAGCTACATATAGGTGTCATTATGTGAAACCGTTAGGTAAAATAATTTCTATATCAAGATAACATTGATCCATGAAGTAGGTTTATCTAGAACTGTGGGTGAAATTTTACATCCTTCACCCACTCTTTTGTGTAGGATGATGACTTGAAGAAATTTCTAAATTTTGGACCTAAGCCTTTGTATTTATGGTTTCAAGCCTTCAAGCAAGGTGCTTTCCTCTTTCCCAAAATCTTTGGATATTGGTGCAAGAACCTCTCTACACTTATCCTTAAGCAGAACATTAGGATATAATGTGTTACAGATAATGATTTTCTTGAAAGCGTTGTTTTGTCGAACTGCTTCCTGAGCTCGTTTTTCATTATTATATAAGCCATTAAGAAATCCTTTACCATTTGGAGATAGTCTTACAGGTTTTAAACCTGCTTCTTCATATTATCAAACTTTACCTACAAAAGAAAAAATAAGTAGTCAACAGACATCTATATTTTTTAAAAAATTCTAAAAAAAATTAGAAGACATTAGTCTAACCTCGGCAACATTCTTTGCAGCTACAGCAAGAGCAACCATTTTTTTATCACATGCCCATTCATTAAAATAAGATTGGGCTTCAACATTTAAGCTCTTCAATATTTTCAACATAATCCTTAAAGTTTCATTATTGCAAGATATATTAACCTTCACCATCCCATATTTAGCTTGATGTAGTAGAGCATCAAGCTTTTTTGGTTTATTTTCAACTAAAGAAAAAATTTCTTTTTGAATTTTTTTTGAATAGGCTTCATCAAAACTTTGGTCCAATAATCCCATTGTTTCATTTCTTTTACATCTAGATCTAGAGAATATTTAATGGTTGCTTGAAATTTTTCAGAAACTAATTCATTTTCAAAAAAAAATACTTTTTCATCCTCTAGTAGAGTATGAGCCTGAGGGGTGGTAGTTTCCTTAGGAGGAGATGGACTTGAACATTTTGCTCCTTCTTCATTTTGAGGATCTTGAAGTAGATATGTTACTTGAAAAATAGTGGGTATGTTGCCTTGTAAAAATAAATCTTGATCAAGTGGAGGATTATCTAACCCAATACCAAAAGCTTCCTGTACACCTCTAAAATTACCAAAAGACACATTTTCAAATCCTAAAAATTTCTTGGATGATGTTCCTTGTGGCCTATATGGAAGAAAATATTTTCCACCTGGGAAGCATTGACCTTGAATTTGATTTTGGCATGGTGGAGGATGGGGCGACATCGACTATTGTTTTCCATGACGAAATTGTTGTATAGGAACTTAAAAAATCAAAATAAAAATTGGTTACAAAATTTGTGAAGGTAGATTATAAAAATTGGTTACAAAATTAGTTATAACACATACCGATCAAAGAAGAGGCATCTTGCTTAGCCACAACTTCAAATGGAATTTGGGGGTGCATTGTACATCTAAAAACACATTATAAAAATTAATATAAAACACAGTTAAATTTGGTAATAAATTTTGTGAAGGTAAACTATAAAACTTACTTCTTGAATATGAGACCTCTTGTGCAACTATGCCCATTGGTAGTGGATGTGTAGGTGGAGGTTGTCGAGGATTTGAAGAACTAGATCTTACGTATTTTCTTGTTATTTTTCTTAGTGGAGGCATTGTTTCCTCCACAGGTGTTTCGGAGTCTCCTAATTTCTCTGGATTATAACCTCTAAAAGCATCATCCCACTTTGAAGAGGAATAGGATACTCTTTTTTGTATTTTGTATAAAATGTTAAAATTATAAAAATGACAAACATATGAAACATAAAAAATTATTAGTTTAATATTAACTAAAAATTACCTGCACCTGTTGTTCTATCATGGTTTTAGTGGTAGGTCTGAGTGCCAAGAAGTCGGTACTATAGTGTTCTGCAAATTATAATAAGATTTATAAAAAAATAAGAATGTAGTTGCATGTGCTTATTGTTGGCAAAGGAGAAGCATGGATTTTCATGTTTTGGATATCCATTCTAATATGATGTGAGACATAGGTGGACCAGTCAAATTATTGGTGTACAATACAAAGAACCAAATATGCCAATGCCCACATCAAAATTTCTATCAATCTTCCTTGTAGAATGAGTCTAGCTAGGAAGAATTCACAACATACCTAAAGAAAATTATTTTGAATAGTTGGTACAATCAGACCCCTTCTGGACTTGATAGCCATAACTGCAAAAAAACAAATCAATAATTGTAAATCCTAGAATTTAAATTTAATTAAATATAAACTATATAGTTATACCTTGAAAATATTTTGGCTGCACATTGAAGGTGGTCTCTAGGTAGATTTTATCATCATCAGTTAAAGTAAATTTCAATGTGATTGGATCACAACTAGTGTGAGGAAATGTTTTCAATTTGGTGATGTTAGAGGATGTGAAATAAAATACGACATTTTTGTTGTCAATGATAACATTTACCATGCTTGAATCAATATCGTAACCTACAATTATATTCTCTAGAATTTTAATGTTTGTGTCAAATGGTAGCATCAAAACTAGACCCTAAAGACTAGAGTCTTGGACCCACGAAATGTCATAACCTGGTGTTGTTAAAATTTCAAAAATTAGGATGCAAACAAAATTTTTTAAATTAATTTTTGATATTTTAGGGGTGATAGAGGATGTAATTGGGTTATTTCATTGTGTAGAAGATACTATGGATCTAGAGCTAGAGTTAAAGGTGTTGTAAACTTGATGGAAAGCATCAGAAAGGGGTTCAAATGGAAGGAAAAAGGTTAAATTGAGTTAGAAAAGGCAAAAAAATGATTGCTTATACCTTTATATAGACTTTTTTGAATGAAACATTTGAATAAATAATAAACACATGGCATCTACATGTAATCACTTAATGCACAATTAATACATGGCAAAGATGCAACCCATTATCAATGCAACTAATTGATTGTGCTACAATCGATCAGGTGTGCTAAAATTGATCGAATTTGTTACAACCGATTGAGTTTATTGCATTCGATCGACTTTGTTGCAATCGATCAACTTTGCTATAATTTATTAGATTTTCTACAATCGATTAGAATTTATGCAACTAATTAGCTTGGATGTAACTGATCAAAACCAGTATAATCTATCAGCTTTACTACATTCGATTGGCATTACTACAACTGATCGGTATTGTTGTAATCGATCGACATTATTGTAACTGATCGACATTACTAAAACCAATTGACATTGCTATAATAAATCAGTATTACTATGATTGATTGGTATTTATGTGAGTGATCGACATTGGTACAATTGATTGACTTTACTATAACCGATAAGTGTTAATGCAATGCATTGGCATTGCTACAACCGATCAGCATAGTTGCAACAAATTGACTTTGCTATAATTGATCAGCATTATTGCATTCAATCGGTATAGATACAATTAATCAACTTTGCTACAACCAATCGATATTGATGCAACCAATAAACTTTATTGTAACTGATCGATATTTCTACAACCGATCGATATTGTTGTAATTGATCGATATTGCTACAATTGATCTATATTACTGCATCTGATCAACATAGTTGCAATCGATCGATATTGCTGGAACACATCAGCATATCTATAACCGATCAATATTTTCCAAACATCATGTCTACAATCGATCAAAATTTTTTGACCATCATATCTACAATCAATCGGTATTTTTCGATCGTCATGTCTGCAATCGGTTGTCTTAGACCGATTAGAATAGCTTTTTTCTATTAGTAATTTTCTATAGGCATAGTCTAATCGACATATATTTTCCTATTGACATAAAGCCTTTGATTTTTCTATACAAGTCTAGAATTTGGAAACCAATATTCATAGCCCCCAACATAGAAAAATTTACCATAGTTTGAAATTTTTTGGTGAAAAATGAATACAATTCACTATTTCTCCTTGGACATGATTCACCAAGATTTCAAGATCTATTCACCATGATTTTATAAATAGATTTTTGGGCTGACCCTTTTATGCATAACCCTAGGTGGTCAAATAGCCAACATCACTGTGGCATAACTAGTTTACATTACTATGTTGACAACATTACAAAAGTAGGATGACTATTGGTGTTTGCAAAGAGGTATGTTCAGTCATACAACATTAAAGTGAGCAAACTAATGATGAGCCAAACCTCAGGTTCTTTGTTCCTTATCTCTCGAGTCCTTATAGAATTAGATCTAGGTATTATATAATGCCAAAATTATCGTATTAAAAGAGGTAACTCAATATTCTACTGCAATCAAGCAAAATATATATGATGAAATTAAAGCCACAAGTTTAGTTCCATCACACAAACTTGAAGCATCTTCATAAATATAATTGTAGAAAGGAGTACCTTATATTACTAGAAGAAGCTTGTTCTGGAGAAGGCACAAATGCTCACCGGCATATAGATCCTTGCTACACCTTTCTTCCAAAATAAATATCCAAATATCCTCTCTATTCCACATGTTCTCTGTTCAAAACCCCAAGTCCAAAAAACCATATTCTTTTCATTTCTCTCCTCAAGGGTTTAAAGAGAACTCAAAGAGAATTCGCTTGATATAATGAACTCATAACTGTCCATTATTGTTGTTTGCTAAGTTGGGTTTATTTTACAATATGAAGCTAAATCTATCACATGATTTCAATTATTCTAAAGTTGAGCACTTAATAATTTTCTTTCTTCCTTTTCTTTTAAATAAGTAATACTAAATCTTCTTAACACAATTATTTCTTTAAGCATGATAGAAGTGTTAATTTAATATCATTTGGCATGCATATATAAAAATACACATCAAATAGCAAGGGTAATCTTAGATCAAAAAATAGATAACACATGTCAGGTCAATTTGACTATATATGCCATCAACTTTCTAGCCACTTGTGAAGGTGTCTATTCCTACAAAAAGGATAAATCTATTAGTACATTAACATTTATCATCAAAACCTCATAAGATCACATAATTTTTCATTGATGATCACACAAAGATTCACAAATATTTTATTTTAAAAGGTTATCTAGGGGAAGGTCATGACATACTACCCCCCTTGGACCAAACATAATCCTCTATGTTTCATCAGTGTACTGTAATAAAACCAAAATTTACATTTATTTATTCAAACAAATATGGGAAATATTTTTTCATATTTGCTACTTTCTCCCAATTAGCATTCTTTTCTGAGTACCAATCCCATTGGACTTTACATTATTCCAGAGTTCAATTCCTCATATTTTTGGAACAAAATTCCAAAATATTTATCATTTGTACTTTAATCATTGCAAGGTCATTTATCTACAAGTTAGACAAATTCCATACATGGTCACGATCAGCTACATACTTCCTAAGTAGGGATACATGGAAAGCATCATGGATCTTGGATAGGTTGGATGGTAAGAAGAGATGATAGGTGATTGGACTTATCTTCTCAGTGATATCAAAAGTTCTAACATATCTAGGATTGAATTTGGTTGATTTGATGACACCTTTCATGGGCTTATGCTAAGAAATACATTGCCTCCTACAAAGAATTTTCTAGGTGTGTGCTTTCTATCAACATAACTGTTTTGATGATCAAAGTCTTATTTTAGCCTTGATCTAATTAGTTATAAATTTTTCTTCCATCTCTCGAACCAAATCTAATCTGATGGTAATCTAATCTTCTGGATTGTCCCATGAGAGGGGTGATTATTTTTTTCTACCATACAACACTTCGAATAGATCCAATCCCAAATAAGTATGATGTCTATTGTTATATGTAAATTCAACTAGGTATAGATAATCTTCTCATTTATATTTTTGATCCATATTGTACATGCAAAGCATATCCTCCATAATTTCTCTATATGGTACACAAAATTGATATTCAATTTCGTATCTATAGCCCAATATAGGGCTTTCTAGAATGCAAATGTGAATTTGGAATCTCTATCGAACATAAGTACTTTAGGAAATCCATGTAGTCTAAATATTTCCTTGGAAAATTTGTTAGCCACTACAACTGCATCATTTTTTTACTCCCTGGTATGAAATGTGCAACCTTGGTCAGCTTGTCCATTACAAAAAGGATTTGTTATAATCTATTCTTAGGCAATCCCACAATAAAGTCCATGGATATTACCTATCATTTTTTAACAGGTATATTAAATGGGTATAGAAATCATGTTGGATGTCAGTGATCAATCTTCACCTTCTGACATTCCATACATCTAGGAAAAATTCCATCTATATCCTTCTTCATCCCTGTTCAATAAAAAGTTTTTTTTGTGTTTTCCCTCATTTTTCTCCTCCTGGATGAGCAAAATTAGGATATTTATGCACCTATTGCATAATTAATCTCCTTAAATCCTCCTTTTTGGGTATGATCACCCTGTCTTTAAAACATAAGATTCCATCCTTATTACTATAGTATTTATTTTCATTAGGATTTCTTGCCATTTTTCCCTAAATATCATTGCAAAACCGATCCTGGGTTTGCATTTTCTTGACTTGGTCTAACAAGTCTACATGGATGCAAATTATAGTAGTTAAATGACTTCGTCTACTCAAGGCATCTACCACGTTATTTTCTTTACCTTTGATATATTCTATACCAAATTCATATTATACTAGAAACTTGATCCATCACCTCTATCTTGCATTTATTAATGGTTGAGTGAAGATATACTTCAAACTCTGATGATCGATTCTAAGCTCAAATGGTTTACCTAATAGATAATATCACCACATATTAAAGGTATGCACCACTCCAACCAGTTCCAAGCCATGTGTAGCATAATTTACTTCATATTTCTTGAGTTTTCTTGAATCATATGCTACTACTAATTCATCTTGGGATAGGACTCCTCCCACCCCTTCTAAAAATGCATTTGTGCATACTAAAAAATTTCCCTATGGATCTATAATTATTAGAATAGGTGCAGTGGTGATTTTCTATTTTAATAACTCAAAGGTTACCTCACACTTATCTATCCATTTAAATTATTTTCCCTTCCTTTGAAGACAGGTTATTAGGTAGGTGATTTTAGAGTAACATTTTACAAAGGATATGTAGTAGCTTTTAATGCCCATAAAAATTTGTACTTTTGACACATTGGTGGGTCATGGCCAACTCACAATGGTCTCAATTTTATTTCGGTCTTTTGCTATTTCGTTAGTAGAAATAATATGCCCAAGATATTGTACCTCAGGGATGTAAAAGTCACACTTTGAGAGGTTACCATAGAGTTAATTTTCTCTTAACAACTCAAGCACTATCCTTATGTGATTATCATGCTCTTACTTATTTTTGGAATATATCAAAATATCATCTAAAAAGATCAAGATAAATTGATCTAGCTGTCTTAAAAAAATTGTTCATTAGATTCATGAAGGTTTTTGGAGCATTAGATAATTCAAATGGTAGTACTATGAACTCATAGTGTCCATATCAATATTTGAAGGCATTTTTGTGAGTATCTTCCTCACGAATTCTCAATTGATGATATCTTGATTTCAAGTCAATTTTGGAGAATATGGTTGCCCCTTTCAATTGGTCAAAAAAATCCTCTATTTTGGGCAAGGGATATCTATTTTTGATGGTCGTTTTGTTCAACATTTTGTAGCCAATACACAATATTAGTGATCCATCCTTATTCTTTACAAGCAATACAGGTGCAACTCATGGTGACACATTGGATTTTATCAACCCCTTCTCTAACAATCCCTAGAGTTGTACCTTTAACTCTTGCATTTCTATAGGATTCATTCTATAAGATTTTCTATATATTGGATTCATGTTAGGAATTAGTTCTATAGTGAATTCAAATTCCCTTCTTGGTGATAGCCCTAGAAAATATTTAGGAAACACGTCCTTATATTCCTGCAAGATTGGGTGTTCACCAAACACCTCTTTTCTTTACTCATCTCCACTTTGTTAAACTTGACCCAAAAATCAATCCACCTTTTTTCATGGTTTTATTTAGTTTCATAGCTGATAGTAAATGAGGTTGAAAATATCCTTGTTTACTAACAATTCACCTTCTTTATTTATCACTATTAGTATAATCAATCCATCTATCATGGAAATTGATTATAAAATCATGGGTTTTTAACTAATCCATCCCTAAAATTATGTCAAAGGCATGGATAGGAGCTAAATATAGGTGCCATTTTGTGAAACTATTAGGTAAAATTATTTGTATGTTGAGATAACATTGATCTATAGAGTAGGTTTATCCAAAAATGTGGGTGAAATTTTGCATCCTTCACCCACTCTTTTGTGAAGGATGATGGCCAGAAGAAGTTTCTAAATTTTGGAGCTAAGCCTTAGCATTTATGGTTAGGGTAGGTCTCAAAGGCTAAGTGGATGGTGGAGGCTGAAGTAGAATGGGTAGAAGAGTAGGAAGTTTCCAAGCAAGGAGTAATCCTGAAATCCTTCCCTACTAAAAAATTGGCTAAGTTTGTGGTTGGGTGCATTTTTGGGAATACGAGCACCAAATGATGACCCTGAATCCCCATATTGACTAAGGATGGAGTCTGGGAAGAATTTTAGAGGGCAAAAATTAAAATTCATGCCCGATTACCCACCCCATAAGCAATCGAATAGAAATCTAGGATAGAGTGTAAGCCAAAGCATTCACTTGATACTGTCAACATCAAGAGTATTAAGGAAGTTGCATTAATCATCTGAGCTACTTAGGTACAATCTCTCCATGGGTGGCAAAGTGATTTGAATTAACATGGATTACAAGGTAATTAATTCAGTCGCTCATCTACCTAGTTGAAGGCTCATCATCGGATTGAAGGGGTAGAGTAGGTAAGAATTCAATTCCTGACAGGAATGTTAGAGTACCAATTGAATGCCAATCTACCTCAGTAAGGAGTATAGGTAAGAATTAAATGTCTGGAAAGAATATTAGAGTACCAGCTGAATGCCAATGCAGAAGGTTCCTAAATCCTTTCAGATAATCAACATTATCCTAAGAATTAGTGTACCAAATGAATGCCAATCTACCTCAGTAATCTCTTCCCACCTAATTCCATTAATGCTTGTAATTTTACTTAATTGTAAAATCTTTTATAAATAGTGGAATGCAAGACATTCCAAATAGAAGCTTTGTAGCTCATATGTAAAGCCTTATCCATTTTTTAAATACAAGTGTGTCACTATTTTGTCTTCGACTAGTGCTCTTGCAATCTATTTTATGTATGTGTGTGCTAATGTTTATTTTTGTGATGGCTATTTCAGCATTCTCATTTAATTATGCTATCTAGATTTTGTGGGCTTCACTAGGTAGTTTATAATTTTTATTTGCATTCACATTAGGCAAGAGGGTTTAATTTCAACTAAATCTGGTGGGGTGGGAGCACTCTAATTCTAAATCCTAGATTTTATGCACCCATCCTCCTAGTTCTGAAATTCACCTTCGACCCACAAGTGCTCAGTGCAAGGCAAGAGTGTTGTTGGTTGATCTATTAGGTGGTATGCTTATGTTTACTCCAGTGGTTGGATAGCTCATGTGTCTTTATGCATCTACATTTATTCTTGTTAGTTTTGACTACAACCTTCTTTATTTCCTTTATTTCCTGCTCTCTAATTTCCTCCCCTAGTTTGTAGGCAGGTAGCTAGGAACCCCATTTAGGAACCGGTCTTCTTCAAATATCAACCGCCCTACCTTTCCTAGGTGCACTATCCATTCAATGTTGGCACAACTCCATAGGTGCATAAGGTTGATCCATTCCCCCTACCTTCCTGTTATGTTGGGTTTGTGACCAATAGTTTTTGGCATGCCTAGTGGGACCAAAAGGTCTCATTTCTTGATCTAAGTCTAGTGAAGCTCTTATCTACAACATATTTCTATTCACCTAGTGACTTCTCTATGTAGCAAACTGAGTCTTCTCTGACCAATTATCTTTCAAAAAAGAAGTAGATCCTAGCAACTCTACTTTTGAAACCTAAAATATCTTTGTGCTTTAGGGAATAAAAGTTTTATGACACTTTGGTTTACCTATATCTTGCCATAAATCACCTAGTGACTCCTTTAAGTAGTAGATCCAGATATTGAGACCAGTTGCCTCTTTAAATATACTCACAATAATTCTATCCCCCTGAGGAATCAATATTTGATGAGTAGTCTTGACCTCATCACTAGATAAAGCATGCTCTTTTGGTGATTCTAACTCCAGCACAAGAACCATAACTCCTAAAGACCAGCTCCTTAATGGTGCAACAACATTATCCTCAATGGAATGATCCTAGTCCACTTAATCTCCAATGTTGGTAGGATATCCCTAAGAGTGCTCTAAAAGCTTTGATAAAATATAATGACACTCTAGGAACTACTTGAGAATACCTTGAAGATGTTTCTACCTTGGTGACCCTCCACGATATCACCCATGAAGATTTCATGATCAAACTTCTGATATTATATCTAGAAGGGAGGGTGCTATTGTGGTACCAATCCCTTGGGTAAAAAAGCATCTACTCATGGGAATATTTGGCAAGAGCTCTTATTGACACATTTGGCATCTTCATGAATACCTTCCAACTCTTGATGTATCTCGCATTCATCAACAGGGCCCTTTTTGAATCCATAATAGACTTCAACATCCAAGAGGATTTGGGAAAGGATTCCCTTTGAATACCAATTATTCCCTACCCAGGATTACCTGTACTATATTTGGGATTTTAGTTTGAATATAGGCCTCCTTATACATTGATATGGGGAAAGGAGATTACCTTAAGTCTTTTATGAGGCTTTATGGGTTTATCGAATCCTTCTTTAAGCAAGAAAGATATATTCAAGAGACTTCATCCTCCCATACTCTTTTTCAATTGCTGCTACTCCTCTTCCCACTGCACAGTATCCACCATGGATGCCATCTAAATTTTTGTAGGATCCAGGGCCATAGTTATGCAAAACACAAAGGGTGGATGTATTCTCAAGCTCATGCAGAGGAGATGCAAGCATGAGTCATGTAATGAACAATTTTATTACTTGCACCTTCTCCTAGAAAATAGAGGACCTAGAACAAATGGAGGATTCTACATCAAAAGGAGGGTCAAATTTAGACCCCTTTTGTATCCAAGAGAAAACTGAGCAAGGGTTAAGCTATCTCTAGGAAGGATTGGCTAATAAATATCAGGTTCTCAAAATAACCCAATAGAAAGATCGCTAGTCAATAGGCCCTACTGTCAAAATTGTGTGGAGACATCGAAAGCACACGTGGTAGGGATCTCACAACAGATAGATCCCAAGGAATGGTGACATTGGAGCCTATTTCTAGATGAACCAATACCCGAAGGGAGCTCCCACATGGCAATATTTATTGCCACATTAACCATCGAATGTAAAAGTACTAGTTCACATGATGACTCACCATGTTGTGAATACAATATAGCATGGAGAATCTTGGGGTAGTGTTACCCAAAATATAAGTAGTGCCTCAAGTTCAATACAATTTATTTTAGCCATGGTAGATTCATCAAATAACTATAGGAAGGTTCATTGGTTGTAGCATACCAATCACACCATATTTTTGTGTTGATAAGATAGAAAATAAATAAAATTGCAGAAGGCACGTGACCCTACAATAAGTGATATCATCGTGTACCATGGTGACTCATGATAGAGCTCACAAGAAAGGACTTCTATAGAGCACATCATTTTTAAGGAACTCCCCTTTGTGGTATATATTCTTCCTTCTGTGTTGTTGTGACCTCATGTCTAATGGATCAAAGCTCAATATTCAAGCATCATTTTGAGCAATTCCTAGAAAGATATCCATTGTATTTTTTAGAATAGTTTACAGTCCTCCGTCAAATGGGAAATTTGATCTATAAATAGCACCTCAAAAGGTGAAAGAAACATATATTTATTAGGATGGATCTGAGAATTAGGTTGCAACTAAATATTCACGATGAGAGTGATGATGAGCTAGTAATTTTTTGCATGATTACGTTAAGAAAAAGTGTTGCATCAATATTGACAAATGCCCCTGATATTTTGTCTATTCTTAAAGAGGCCTTGGTCCTTGGTAGGACATGTTGATAGGAATTCAGTCTATAGGGTTACCTTATGGTCTACCTTCCAATTCATCCCTTTACTCTATCTCATTTTCCTTCCTACTCTCTTCCCTTTCCCTTCTCTTTCTCTTATGTTCTCCCTCATTTTCCTTTTCACTATGTTTTGCTTGGTTGGCATCCGTGCACTCTACTTCTTTTTTTTAATTCTTCCCTTTATTTTTTAGCCTCCTATGGTTGCCTTTGTTAATACCTTTTTCACATCTATTTTCCTCTCCCTTTTCCTATTAAAGGGTGATTTTAATTTGAGATATCTTTCTAGGTTCTTCTTTCCTACAAGGTAAAAGTCCCTGTAAATCACAAATAATATGGGTGAAATTTTGCATCCCTTCAACCACTCTTTTGTGCAAGATGATGGCCTGAGGAAGTTTCTAAATTTTGGAGCTAAACCTTGGAAGTTATGGTTAGGGCGGGTCTCAAAGGCAAAGTGGATGGTGGAGGCTAAAGTTGAATGGGTGGAAGAGCAGGTAGCCACCAAGCAAGGAGTAATCCTGAAATCCTACCTTGCTCAAAAATTGGCTAAGACTATGGTTGGGCACATTTTTTGGAAGACGAGCATCAAATGTCAACCTAAAATCCTTGTCCTGACTAAGGATGAAGCCTAGGCAGAAATTTTGGAGGGTGGAAATTGAAGTTCATGCTCAATTACCCACCCTATATGTAGCCAGGAAAAAATCTAGGATAGAATGCAAGCCAAAGTATCTTCCTGGTACCGTCAGCATCAAGACTCTTAAGGAAGGTGCATTAATGATCCCAACTGCTTAGGTACGAGCTCTCCATGGGAGGCAAAGTGATTTGAATTAGCATGAATTACAAGGAATTAATTTAGTCACTCATCTACCTAGTTGAGGGCTTATCGTTGGATTGAAGGGGTAGAGTAGGTAAGAATTCAATACCTGGAAATAATGTTAGAGTGATCAAAGGCCTAGATTCATGCAGAAGGTTCTTGATCCCTTTTGAATAGTCGACATTCTCCCAGAAAGTATTTTACCAACTGAACACCAATCTGCCTCAGCAATCTCTTCCTACCTAACACCATTAATGCTTATAATTTGAATTGATTGTAAAATATTCTATAAATAGTAGAATGCAAGCTATTCCAAAGGGAATCCCTATAACTATTACAATTCATATGTAAATCCTTCTCCATTTTATAAATACAAGTGTGTCATTGTTTGGTCTTTGAAAATTGCTCTTGCAATCTATTTTATGTATGTGTGTGCTAATTTTTATTTCTATGATGGCTATCTGAGCATTCTCATTTAATTCTACTATTTGTATTTTGTGGTCTTTCCTAGGTAGTTCTGGAATTCTTATTCACATTTATATTAGGGAAGAGGGTTTATTTTTGCTAAATTTGGTGGGGTGGGAGTGCTCTAATTTTGCATCCTATATTTCATGCATCCATCTATCCAATTCTGGAATTCGCCTTCGACCTACTAGTTCTCAATGTAAGGCAAGAGTTTCATTGGCTGATCTATTAGGTGGTGCACCTGTGTTTACTCTCGCAAGTGGGATGATCATATGTCTTGATGTAGCTACATCCATCCTTTTCAGTTTTGGCTATGACCTCCTTTATTTTCTTTACTTCTCACTCTCCCTTTTCCTCCCTTAGTTTGTAGGTAGGTAGCTAGGAACCCCATTCAATAACCGGCCATATCCAAATATCGACCACCCCACCTTCCTAGGGTGAGGTGACCGTTCAATATTGGCATAGCTCCATGGAAACATCAAGCTTATACATTCCCCCACCTTCTCTTTAGGTTGGATTTGTGACCAACAAGAAGCATACTCTACTTTCCACCCTTATACCAAGAATCTCGATATTTCTGATATATCCCTGACTAAACTAGAAGAAAAGAAGTTATCGATTATTTTTCTAACTATAAAAATTGTATCATGTTTCAGTGTAGTTGTTGGATAAAGGATACCTTATAGGTCAAGCCCTCATCAAAATATTTAGCAAAATATTCGATCATCTTAAAGGGTTGGAAATATCCTTGTCTCCCTCATCTTAATATTGGTGTCATAACTCCTGGCTATTCATGTGTCTCAAATTAGGTATTATTCCATATATATTTATTCTTAGTTTGTTTTATATTCCAAAAAAATCTAATATTTATCCTTTAATAGTCATTCAATAGTATCAACTATCACATTTATATTTTGTGAGATGTCTTACAAGAGTAAGATTAGTCATTTAATTAGTGGTCTTTCTATAAACCACCATTCCCATGGGAATATTTCATTCTTCCTATGGTGCACATCAAATCCAATCATGGCTAGGTTTTTTCCAAGGTTTACTTCTATTCCTACATCATAGGTCATCTTTGGAAAGCGTAAAAGACCTACAACCATGCTTTGATAAAAACTGTAGCAACCCTAAAATCTACCCCAATTTTTTTTCTTTAAAGGATCAAAAACTAATCAAGTCAATTCGGATAAATTCCAGAGAATCTTTTACCCACAACCAAGTTTTCATATGTTGCAACATCCCCCAGGTGGACAAGAGTGGCCAATTCTCCCATATCATATTTTGGGATTTCCCTTGTACATTGCCCATATAGCTTAAAGTACACCTTTTAGTGGTCGCCCCATTTCCTTTATTTTACTTGAAGTGTTAGATTTTGAGGATATCTGTAGTGGGAGAGATCTATCATAGGTCCTAATAAGATGCAAAAAATATAAAAGAAAGTAATTCTACAATATGACTAAAATATACTATAAATAGAAAGTGGTGAAAATACAATGCAATATGGAGGTAATGGTCACTCCATTAATATAAGCTAAAGAACTACATTGTACTCCATACAAGAGTTCTACCACTATCTACTACAATACAATTGATATGCTTGATATGTCTCTTTCTCTTCTAATCTATCACTATGAGGCCCTTTATATAGGAAGAGAGATTCCTTGGCCAACACTCTACCTAGTTGTACAAGGGGACACCTTGCACATTACAACTTGCACATTGACACTTGTGCATTTATTACATTGCTTGAAGTAAGTAGCTAACTTCCCCCTAAAGTAATATCCTACTCTAACTATGTACCAAAGGTGGTACATTTACATGACCCAAATGATGTAATATGCTCTAACTCTAACACCCCCTTGTATTACATTATTTGGGTATTGAAGATTTCAATCTTCAATATGGATCTTTGTCTTCAGATGTTCTTCAGCTTGATCTGGTCCTTTATTTTCTTCTTTAATTCACATTGCACTGTACGCCTCCTTGAATTGGTTCTTCTTCTTCTTCTTTATTGGAGTCAGAACTAGAACTTGTATTCTTCTTCATTGCTTACTGTAATCTGATCAAGTAAGTAGTTAGTGTCTTCATATGATGTAAAGAGAGTTGTAGCTGAGGATTCTTCAATATTTTGATGATGCCTATCTGGTTCAGTGTTTATGGTTTCTTTGCTATTCATGTCTTCTTTGCTATGATCTCTTTTAGCATGTATTTTCTTCCTTTTCCTCCTTCTCCTGCGATTTTGTATTGATACTAGTGGAATTTCTACTTCATAAGGAGTTAGTCTATCATCACAATAATATTGATTTGTATTGCTAGCTTGCTTCATGTGTTGAGTGAGTACAAACACAATTAATGATAGGTAAATCATTAAACACTCCTCGGATGTGAATATAACTATATTTTGTGAATTCCACCATGCCTTAAAGAGGTTTTCATGAAGATAACCAATTAATGCTTCAAAGCTACCCTCTTTTGCTTCTTTAATAAATAAGGATAATCTCTCCTTATCGCTAGTTGATAGATTCTCATATCCTTCAAGAGTATCTATCAATTTTTGAGAATACGATTCCATTTCATGAAATAATTCTTCATTGATAAAGGTATTTCTTATTATTTCATCCATATTCTTTTGAGATAGTGTTTCTTGCTATTCCTTAGAATTGTAGATATGGATTTGATAGAGATATTTTAAATACTCTAAATTGAATCTTTGAAGTAGTCTACCTTATGACTCCCTAGTTTAGAGTATATGAATTTGATTTGATAAAACCTTTATAGAGCTTAGGTTTTGTAGGCTTCCTTATGTCTCCCTAGTGAATTTGATTTAATAAAATCCTTGTAGAAACTTATGACTCCCAAATGGATTGAGTACTTGATAAACTTTGATGAATGCTATTATTATCAAGTTTTGTAGAATACCTTATGACTCCCTAGTGTTTTTGGATATGCTATATGAGTGATGAAGTGCTTTTTGAGAATAGTAGTTCAATTTTGGGTTGATTTTGTAAAGTTTTGTAAATACCAAAATCAACTTTTGTTACACCTTATTACTCCTATTGAACTTAAGCACTTTCTAATTTGATGAGGTTCTAATGGTTGGATTTATTTTGTCCCTTTAATGTGTTTTTGAGACAAGTATACCAATTAATTTCTAACTCTTGATATTCCTTAATGAACCTCCTTTTATAGCCTTTGATATTTGATTTTTAATGTTTCTAAATTCCAATAATTTATTTGGTGTAGTATTCCTTATAACTCCCTAATTTGGAATATTAGAAAACAATAATATTTGCAATAATGGATATTTAATTTCCAAGTTGAAATCCTTATTCCTCCTACTTTATTATTTGCAAATATAAATATTCTTGAAATCTTCTTGCTTAATATATTACTAATGCTAAGTGAATGATTTGCAATAGTAAATATAATGTACCCTTATAACTCCAATATATCTTTAGTTTATAGCAAGCAATAAATGATATTAAACTTTACCTTAATAATCCCTTAGATTATCTTCCTTTGACGTTGTGAGGTGGCCGATTTAAACCTTCTAAATCTATGATGCTTATGGGTAGTCAATGCCCTCTTTGACCAATCATCGGTTCCTCCCTTGAGTAGCGCTTCTCTCCTCCATGTATGACATTGATTTCTTCCTTAAATGAATGCTTGGCTTGCATCGAATATCCTTTAAACTGGAATGCTGGTATGGCTGGTTTATGACATCCGCTTTAATGCTTGCTTACACCTTTGAATGGCACATATGCTTGAATTAGCCTCCTTCCTATGATCGTGCTTCACAACATTCAATGCTTGACTTCCTATTGACCTCATTCTATCTCCTTCTCCAAAATGGGTACCTTAAATAGGATCGTTGCCTTACGGATTGTGGACAAGTGTTACCTGAGTATTACTGAATAGACGTTGGTGTTCCAATGTATCTGTATGCAATGATAAGTTTGGTGGTAACCTCCAAAGAATTGTAACTCCTTTTAGGTGAGCACTAGATTATTCATGAATGTTGGGTGCTTAGAACTCTTGTGCCAAGTGGCACTCATGGCTTGTGCATGTAGCCTTTCTCCTAATGCTCCAAGGATGAGCATTGTAGCCCTATATCTTTGTATTATACATTGGCTTGCTATGTTTCTTGAAATGCAAGCATCTCCTCTTCTCCATTCACATGCTGTCTTGATGAGGATAATGGGTGGCTCCAGCTGTAATACTCCATGGTTCTATGGTGTTCCTAATGATGGTTCTGTGGTAGCTTTTGTGCTTCTTTCTACTGGTCATTCTCTCCAAGTAATGGCCTTGGGTATAGCACTTTTCCCTTTCTATCTTGATGCTTGTAGTATGTTGTTTGTGTATCCTTTGTAACAGTCGATTGATGGTATTATTTTGTAGCTTTTGAAATAACCTTTTTTTACTTAGCTTGATAGTGCTATCTAATGTAGATGATCTCCTTTTGTATGCCATATTTTCTCTATGTAAACTTGAATGATAATAGCCTCTTGTAATGGCTTCAATGTTGTAGGTGATATGCTTGCTTCTAGGGCTGGATTGGATGTGGAGAAATGGTGTTTTTAAACACCTTGATTTCTATGAAGTATGCACTCTTCGGTAGCTCTTTCCTCTTGCTCGAACTCTACCCTACTACCTACTGAATATGATGGTCGTGTTGCTACCTATAAATAGAAATGCTTTTGTCCTTTTGAAGGAACAAAAGAGGTGCTTTGTAATAGTTAGATTTGCACCAATATAAAGGACCTTTCTAAAATCCTTTCTTGATTTTGATGAGGTAACTTCTTTCTTCCTTGGATATTTTAATGAGAGTTAATCCAAGCTAATGTCGATTCTTAAGGATTTCTGCACTTTGCACTTAGATGAAATCCTTTTATTTTCCTTGAATCTTGAGACTCACCAAGTCTCGATTTGAGGCTTCCTTCAAGGACTTTAATGGTGGCTTCCTTATCCACCTTTTGATCTGTATTGGTGGCTTCTTTTGGCCATGAAATGCTATAGATTTTGTGCTAGTTTTGTGCCTTTAACAACACAAACTAATTGAGAGTAACTAGTTAAAGATCAACTAGTATAGTGCTTAATGGATTAATAATGCACTTTTAATGGTAACAATAATCTCTCCTTATTGCTCCTATAAGTAAACTCTCAAAATGAATTCTAATGCACTTAATAATCTCTACAACTTTTTAAGAGTAATCTGAAAAGAACCCTTAATGAATATTCTACAATTTTCACTACAATCAATATTGTAGGATGTAGTCTTCTTGCTTTCTAGATAGATTAATAGGTAGGTGATAATTTTATTTCTTTCAAAAAATATCCAACTCCTATTTAATGTGCAAATATATCCTTAAAATGAACTCTTATTTTTGCACTTTCTTGAAGACTATAATATGAGCCCTTCTTCTTGCAACTTTAATCCAAATATGGTGCTTAATGAAATTTGATAATGAACCCTAATTTGAAGTTCAACTAATTGCACCCTAGTTGCTTACCTTTAATGGCTTTTGTAGTAGATGTAGATCTTGGTGTTTTGATTCACCAAGTTGCTGCCTTGTAATGGATGAATTCATAACTTCTTGTTGGTTGTCTAGAACAACTTCTTGCTTCACCAAATTATGGTCTTGAAATTTCTATCTTGAGCCTCGGGTTTGGTGGCTTGATCCTTCCAGTGATCTTCAATATTCTACTATAGATTTAGAGAACTCTTTTCTCTAAATTGTGCCTTCTTCCTATGAGAGGTAATATCCAAATATCTTGGATTTGGTAGGCTTCTTCTATCTAAATCTTCCTTCAATATTCTTGTCAAATTTTGACTTCAAACATGATCTTCTTCTTCTCAAGATTCTGAATATCTTGAGGTCTTCACTGGATTCTTCTTCTGGATTTGGCACTCCTTGCCAAATTCTTCTTCTCTTGGGCTTGTTTTTGGATGGCGATAATTGTCCCAAGTCCTTCACTATTAGGAACTTCTCCTTGGTAGTGGATTTCTCCAATGAGTTCTCCTAGGAACTCTTTTGATAATGCTTCTACGAGCTCTACAATAAGGCTCTCCAAGCCTTCTTCTTTTCTTCCTTGAGACCTCTCCAAGGTCTTCTATCTTGCAGCTTCTCTAGTCTTCCAAATGAGACCTTTTCTTCAACCTTCTACTTCTGGAAGTGTTGGTGATGAGATCTTCTTCTCGGATCTCTAAAATCTGCTACTTTTGGATTTTGGAATTGGACCTTTGTTGGTCCTTTTTTCTTCTACAATTTGTAGGCTTTAATGGAGATCACCAATCTCCTATTTCATAAACTCTTCTCTGGAGTCTTCTTCAAGAAATCTTCTTTGGAGTCTTCTTCTAAATCATGAAATTTTCTTCTAAATTAAGAATTCTTCTTAAAATTTCTTTAGAATTAAGGCTTCTATGGCCTTCTTTTCTAGAACAAGGCTTCTCTGGCCTTTTCTTCTGGATCAAGGCTTCTCTGGCCTTTTCTTCTGGATCAAGGCTTTTCTAGAGGTATTGATGGAGATCACCAATCTCCTATCTTCTCCTTGACTCATCTTCTAGAGTCTCTTCTTCCTAGAGTCTTCTATAAGGCAACTGTGGCCTTTTCTTCACTTCTGTAGTCTACAGGATTGCAACTCTTGTAATGGGACCTTTTTCTAGGTCTTTGAAATATTTAGTCTTCTCCTTGTTGCTACAAGTGTTGGAATGATTCTAAGAAGATATTCTTCCTAACTCTCTTGTAGGAAGCTTCCCAACCTTTTTTTGAATCTCCTTTTTCCTACAACAAGTTGTTAGAAACTAGAATGAAATAATCTTCACTAGTTGATCCATCAAACTAGTGGAATGAATGTTGAGTCCTAGTCTTCACGAGTTTTTTTTGCAACTCTATGGAAAGACTCTAGCCAAATGTAATCTCAGAATTTTTGTAACTGAGATTTAATCCTCACTTGTGATTCTCTCTAATCCTATTGACTACTATGGCTTTTTCTATCAATTGATTCCTAATGGCAGCTTTTGCATGCAATGATGCACAACGGTAGATCCGATTTGCAAAGATGCAGGCCAATAGTAGCAATGGTGACTCTCCCTATTCCTATTGACCTACTAGACTTCTCTTATGATGGATGTAGGTCCTCCTATTCTTGATTCACCATGGCTCTGATACCACTGTTAGCTTTTGAGGATATCTATAGTGGGAGAGATCTATCATAGGTCCTAATAAGATGCAAAAAATATAAAAGAAAGTAATTCTGCAATATGACTAAAATATACTATAAATAGAAAGTGGTGAAAATACAATGCAGTATGGAGGTAATGGTCACTCCATTAATACAAGCTAAAGAACTACATTGTACTCCATACAAGAGTTCTACCACTATCTACTACAATACAATTGATATGCTTGATATGTCTCTTGCTCTCCTAATCTATCACTATGAGGCCCTTTATATAGGAAGAGAGATTCCTTGGCCAACACTCTACCTAGTTGTACAAGGGGACACCTTGCACATTACAACTTGCACATTGACACTTGTGCATTTATTACATTGCTTGAAGTAAGTAGCTAACTTCCCCCTAAAGTAATCTCCTACTCTAACTATGTACCAAAGGTGGTACATTTACATGACCCAAATGATGTAATATGCTCTAACTCTAACATGAAGGAAATTTTGACCACAACACATGGTTTAACCCTATCTCATTCATCTGAGATAAGGAACACCAAATCCCATACTAGGGTTGTCATTCCTTACTAGTTTATAGAAGTAATCTTCTTATATTTTTACACATATATTTTAGCATAAAACTATTATGCACCATTAAACTATCCTACGAGTAGTTTAATGGAGGTGATTATCACTTATGTGGCAGTTCGTATTAAGTCACCCATCAGTCACTTGGGAATTCCCAATGACTGCCACACCAAATGACATCCCCCATAGGGATTCTCCCTCATTCATTCGAGTCCCTATGACTATAATTTGTATGATATCTCTCTCACATGGGTATCTTTTTGTATGTTGAAGAACCCATCATAAGGATTTAGTTACAATGGAATTCTAAGCTCACTTTCTCTTGGATCACACTTTAATGATCCAGTACTAAAGTGCCCATTGTAATCCTAAGGGATTATCACATCATGTCTCCCTTAGTTTGAGTCCTAATCCTTAGCATCTAACAAGGGTGGCATTATTTCAATAAAACCTCACAAAGAGTAAAAACCCATACCCCAAGCCAATTTAAGATATAATTTTATCCTTTTTATATCATTCATTCATATTTAAGTAACACAATTGCATAATCCATGTTTTCTTGTAGAAAATAAATGAATACTAAACATATAACAATTTTACTTTCCATTAAAGCATGATAAGCAAATCCATTTCTTCTTTAATTCCATTGCATAACAATAAATAATTAAATCCTAATAACATTTCCATAACAATTCCACAAAAGGTACATAAATGACATCATGTATCTTGGGAACCCTTTTAGGGAGAAAACCCAGCCTTAAAATGTCCATTTTTTTTTCATTGTCAGTCCATTATCCAATTTACAAAAAGGATTACAATATTTATTTTGCCATTGTGTCAATTTGTTGCATAAGAATCTTCTTTATTCTTATGCCCTCCTAATACATTTATTTTTTATTCCCTTTTTCTAGAGTGAGGGAAACCCCATAGTTCCCTCACATTGAACTCATTCCATTCTCTAATCTACTAATACTCAGGAGTCCATTTCCTGGGTATTATCTTACAAAGGATTATTTGTGGAACCCCCATAAGTTCCTTTCCCTTTTATTGAGTCCTATTCCCAATCCCTTATTAAGATAGTATTTTTCATTTTTTTTTCATAAATATACCAAGTTCAGCATAAATGGTTATACATATATTTCTAGCTAGTTTGGATCCCATACATTAAATTGGTCCAAGATTTTCATAATCAATTAGTAAATTATATCTTTTGCAAAGTCTATAAAACATCAATAAATTATTCCAAAATCCATAACATAATATCTCTAAAGAGGAATCATATTTTAAACATCTAAGCTTATCAAGACTAAAAATAAATCCCTTTTTGCTTCTTTCATTTTAACTTCCCAAAATGACCATTTTACTCTTTTTATAATGATTTAATATAACCTTTAAGCCATTAAACAAATCATACTTCAAATCTATTTCTATTAATGAAGTGATCAACTTTAGGTTAATCTTCTATATCACACTAACTTTAGTAAAAATATCCATATCATGTGACTTGTCTTTTAATCAAATCTATAAGAGGATGTTCTTCTAAATTAGCTTTACATAACCATTAATATGCTAAATCTAATGGTTGTTTCTTTATAAACTTTAATTTCAAATCAAATTTTGAATTCCGTTTCATATTACCTAAAGGATTTATTATTTACTTTTCCTAAGTTATTTCTTCTTAACCCATAAAATATTGGCTGCTATTTTGATAGTAAACATTTCCCATTACACCCTTTCATGGCATCAAATTAATATTAACATCATATACCTTATTTGTTTAATCAAAAATTTAATATACTTCCTAAGGTGGACAAAAATAAATAAATTTCACACTCTATCATTCTCTAGTCCACGTACAAGCTCATTATTATCCACTATGTCCATCGAAAAGCTTGGGTGAGGCTTAGACTGTGCCTTGTGAAGGCCCATGACTACCACGGTAGGTAGTCATCTATATCTAAGGGTTGAAGAGTAATTTAGGTATTCGAGCACCTACCTACCTTAAGTATGGGATTAAATATTGCAAAACTCTTCCTCCTCCCTTTAGGGTTTAATTTGATACCTAAGCTTTGCTAAATGACACTCACCATATCATGAGGGTTCTATCCAGGTGCTACTTGGTGGCCTCTAAACTTCACAAGGTAAATTCACCTAAAACTTTAGGTTTCAATTAAGTTTTAATTTACTTTGTCTCTATGCAAGAAAGGCGTACACCATATAATGAGTGATGTATCCAACATGCATAGAAAAACCTGAATGGGTTGCACACACAGTTTACTCTATGACTTCCAAAGGGTTGGGTGCATTGAAGTTTTAACACATCAGACCAAACCAAACCATGGTCTCCTTCCTTACAAACATAGTTATATATGAATTACATTAGTAATCGAACATCTTGTTGTAGGTGGAAAAACAACCAGCATCACTATGTCATCACAACTTTACATAACTATGCAAATAACATTGCAAAAGTAGGATGACTATTGGTGTTTGCATAAAGGTACGTTTAGTCATACAACATTACAGTGAGTAAATTATAAACTAACGACCATAAAAACCTCAAGTCCTTTATTCCTTCTCTCTCTAATGCTCATATCATTAGAGCTAGGTCTTCTATAATACCAAAGTTATCATAATAAAAGAGGTAACTCAATGTTCTACTCCATTCAAGAAAAATATATATGATGAAATTAAAGCCACAGGTTTAGTTCCATCACACAGACTTGAAGCATCTTCTTAAAGATAATTTGTAGAAAGGAGTACCTTATATTACTAGAATAATCTTATTCTAGAGAAGGCACAAATGCTCACCAACGTATAGATCCTTGTTGCACCTTATTTCTTCCAAAATGAATGTCCAAATATTCTTTGTTCCACATGTTCTCCATTCAAAACCCCAAGTCCAAAAAATATTATTTTATTTTCCCTCCTTAAGGGTTTAAAGATAACTCAAAGAGAATTATCTCAAGATAACAAACTCATAATTGTATGTTATTATTGTTTGCTAAGTTGGGTTCATTTTCCAATATGAAGCTAAAGCTATGATATTATTTAAATTGAAGAACACAAGATTATACTGAGAGGGGGGGGGTGAACAGTATAAGACCTCTTTTTACTTTTTCCTTTATATTACAAAATAGTAAAGCAATATACCCACAGCAATATCAAAAACAATGCACAATATCATCCACAAAGTGACACCAATTTTTATGTGGTTCACCTAGAATGGCTGGGCTACGTCCACAAAACTTTTCTCTAAAAGTTATCTCAAAGTTCTTTGGGAATCCTTCCCAATTACAATGTTTATGAGCCTCGGCCCAAAGGAGATACCTTCCCCCAATCTGAATTTATGAGCCTCTGCTCAAAGGAGATACCTTCCCCTCTGCTCTGGAAATGATCCCTCAGAAGATCAACTGTCTCTACCTCTTGCCAGCACGTGGAACTCCTTTCCACCGAAGACCTCCTATCCTCAATGCTTAGCCTAAGAGACCTCTACCTTCTATGATCACGTCCACAATAGCTCAACAACCTGTACCAAACACAGTCAATCGGTCTAGCACAAGTCTTCCTCTGTCTGTCAGATCTGTCCAACACTTGAACAAATCAATCCTCTGCACACAAGCCTTCTCAAAGACTTGCCAAATCTGTCCTCAGGTTCTTCTCAAAGAACCAATGCACCTCTATCCTTAAGCAGTAGCACTCCGCATTTGTCTTTGCCCTTGTGCTCTCTATGCCCTCTGCTTTCTTTGCGCAATCACAACCGCACTTGATCGAACTTCAACCTTTGCACCTCTGCGTAATCACAGCGGCACCGTCTTCGCACACTCTGCTTCCTTTGCGATCTTTCACACTTGGAATGATTCGACGAAATGCACTCTGCACACTATGATCGAATTTCGCACTCTGCTCTCGACGATCGAACTTCTTGCTCTGCGCACTATCTACGAACGTCGCATTACAACCACTCATTCATCCTTCAACTCTCCAAACAACCCTCCTTTTATAACAGAATTTTCATGATGAAAACTTTAATCTTAGTTGGCTGTTATACCAAAAACAAACCCTAATCTACGTCGGCTACAAGCCCTAATTTTTTTTGGCTAAAATTTAACTTTGTCGGCTTCACTGCCTCTGTAACTCTTTTGTAGCTTCTATCGTGAAACTACAACATGTCGCGATATCGCGACACCTTTGCAACCTTACACTTTCTTTTGGCTTTTGTCGTGATATCACGACACTTCAGCCTTTGACGACTTCAACCAAGCTCTTGTCGCGATATCGCGACACTTTTGTCTTTGTCAGCATCAATTTTGCTTTTGTCACGAAATCGTGACACTTCTCCTATAGAAGACCTGCTTTCGGTTTTTGTCACGAAATCATGACACTTTCGCTTCCTTGCACTCTTCTCTACTTGCACTAGCGAAAACATGACATGTCGCGAAATCGTGACACTTTCGCCTTTGAGCTCTTCCTTCTTGAATTTGTCATGAAATCACGACGCTTCTTCTTCCAAGCTCTTTCGTTTTGCTTCTGTCATGAAATCATGACTCTTCTCCTGTTGAAGACCTGCTTTCTATTTCTATCACGAAATCGTGACACTTTCTCCAACCGTATGCTGCCATCTCAATCAGTCATGAAATCGTGACACTTTCTGCATCTGTAAGCTTTCTCTTCAACCTGTCATGAAATCACGACGCTTTCAGCTTTCGTACGTCTTCTTTGCAACCTGTCACGAAATCGTGACGCTTCTCATTTTAGACTCTTCCCTTTGTTGCATGTCACAAAATCATGACAGTTCTCACTTCGAGTTCTGTAGCATGTCACGAAATCGTGACACTTTATCTTTCGGACTCTCTCTCCTGCAACATGTCACGAAATCGTGACACTTTTTCGTCCGTTCAACCTTCCTTGCAATATGTCACGAAATCGTGACATTTCTGACTCCGAACATTCTCTCTCCTCTTTGAGTCGCGAAACTGTGACATGTCGCGATATCGTGACACTTTTCTAACTTGCTTTCTTTCGAACCTGTCATGTCGTAACCTTCATCAAAACAAATTATTTTACATCAAATCAAATTCCTTCAAAAGCTTCTTGACATCAATGACAACTTATACACTTGAGCAAAGGCAATGTACCCAAGGTACCCAAAATTGCCAACAATCTCCCCCTTTGTCATTGATGGCAAACCTTTACTGAAAACACGTCTCAGGAGCCAAAACTAAAACCAACTGTGCTAACAACTGAGAAACTGTGCCCACAACTGAGAATCTTCCTTTGAAGTTTTGCTCCCCCTGACTTGAAGCTTTCCTCTTCACTTGAAGCTCTCCCCCTTACTCATATCTCTCCCCCTTTGTCATCAATGGCAAAGGGTCACCTTTGGGGCTCGGGACTAAGAATGAGCCTCTTAGCTTAGTCCCTCCCCCACCTCCTGATGAGGTGATTAATTCTGGGGTGGGAGTAAAACTCCCATTAGGCACTGATCATCATCAGCGTCTATAATTTCCTTGTCGGGCCTTCTCTTGAACTCTTTGTCCATATTCCTGTTCCTGTTCTCATTCCTGTTCTTATCCATGCCTTGATCCTTGGACCTGTTCATACCACTGTTCCTGTTCCTGTACCTTGGAAGTTCAGCTCTACACTGTCTGATTGTGTGACCTTCATTGTTGCACTTGAAACACTTGATGATGTTGTTTCTCTGAGGTAAACCTGATCTTTGAATCCACCAGTTCTGCTCGAACCTGTTCTGACCAAACCTGTTCCTGTTATTTACCTCGCAATAGACTGCCTTGTGCCCAAACCATTGACAAGAGTAGCAATACCCTTGAAAGAAACTAGCACTTCTGAAATTGTCATTTACCTTCTTCACTTGAGCCATGCAATGTGAAGCCATGTGACCAAACCTGTGACACGCAAAACATCTGCCTTGAAATTTTCCTTTATTTGACCTCTTGGGTCCCGAAAACTTCTTCTTCTCATTCTAAATTCTGTTTTCTATTTTTGTGCATCTATCATTCAAGGACTCATGATCTGAAAAACTTTCCTCATCAGAACTCTCTTCCTTTTGGAGTCTCTTACTAGACTCTCCAGCTTGTTCCTTGTGTGGCTTAACAAAACCAAGGCCTGTTTTATCTGTTGTCTTTCTTTGACCTTTGATGAGTGACTTAACCTTTTTGGAGCTATCTTGAAACCTGTAAAGCTTATCCTTGTACTCTTTAATTTCCTCTTTCAAAGAAGCCATTTTTTGTTCTAACTCACTATACTCAAGAACCTTAGACTCTAACTCATCCTTGAGTTCTTGCGTCTTAGCTATAGAGAAATCAAGATTTTCTATAAGATCATCTCTCTCCATACAACATTCATCTAACTTATCCTTGAGTCTAGCATTCTTCTTTCTTTCCTTTTTCAAAGCACTAAGAGCACTACTAAGTTCACTTTCATGATCCTTTATTTGTTTGCTTTCTAAATCATCAAAGCCTTTTCCGGATTTCTTATCACTAGAGGTGCTACCCTTTTCAAAAACCATACATGCATCTTCCTTATAGTTTTTTGAAGCATCCTCATACATACTAGAAACCAAATCATTATTTGTGCAATCATCCTCAAGGTGACCAAAATTTCCACATCTAAGACATTTCATGATAATGAATCTATGTTTCGGTTCTTCCTCTTTTTCTCGATATGAACAACATCTCATTTTCATTATCACTTGAAGAACTTTCACTATCACTACTAGAACACTTACTTGCTTTGTCTAGGTAGAAACTCTTCTTGTGCTTGTGAGAATACCTCTTTCCTTGATTGTTGTGCTCATATTTGTTCTTTCTGTGATGCTTGTGCTTTTCAAATCCTTGCTCTTAGAATCTTGTTTATCTTCATCACTTTCATCCTTGGGAACAGTACAGTCTGTAGCATAATGACCAAACTTTCCACAATTGAAACATCTTATATTTTTCACGCTTTTGTGCTTTCTAGAGAATTTGCCTTTCTTGCTGTAATATGCCTCTTCATCACTAGAAGACTCATCACTCTCTTGAAGTTGTTTACCCTTGGATTTCTTGGTAGCCTTGAAAGCTGCCTCTTTCTTGACGTCAACCTTCACTTGAGTTCTCAACTCAAATGCTGCAAGTATACTATGGAGCTCATCCTTTTTCAACTTATCCAAATATTTAGCTTCCTCAATAGCAGAAATATTTTCACTAAATCTATTAGGAAGAGATCTTAAAATCTTATCACAAACATCATTTTCAGCAAGCTCAAGACCTAAGTCTTTCATGGAGTTAACAACCTCATCCATACGAAGCATGTAGTCACTAATATTTTCATCATCATTCATCTTGAGTTGTTCAAACATACCTTTGAAGTGTCTCAACTTGGCCTTTCTGACATTTGTATCACCTGTATGAACCACCTGCAGCTGTTTCCACATTTCACTAGCTGTCTTGTAGTGAATCACTTTGGTGAGATCTGCTTTATGTAAGCCTTTCAGGATTGCATTCATTGCTTTTGAATTGTTGTGATGTAGGAGCCTTTCTTCTTTAGTATTTGGACCATGTACAGGAATAGTGTACTCATCTTCAATTACTTCCCATACCTCATTACCAAGTGCCATTAGATGAACCTTCATCCTTGCACTCCAAAGACCAAAATCTGACCCATCAAGAATAGGTGCTGCATTGCCACTTGAATAATCCATTGTGTTCTTTACTAGCTTTTCCTTCAAGCTGTTAAACTTTCTAGAGGCACCCGCTCTGATACCAATTGAAGAACACAAGCTTATACTGAGAGGGGGGGTGAATAGTATAAGACCTCTTTTTACTTTTTCCTTTATATTACAAAATAGTAAAGCAATATACCCACAGCAATATCAAAACAATGCACAATATCATCCACAAAGTGACACCAATTTTTACGTGGTTCACCCAGAATGGTTGGGCTACGTCCACAAAAATTTTCTCTAAAAGTTATCTCAAAGTTCTTTGGGAATCCTTCCCAATTACAATTTTTATGAGCCTCGGCCCAAAGGAGATACCTTCCCCCAATCTAAATTTATGAGCCTCTGCTCAAAGGAGATACCTTCCCCTCGCTCTGGAAATGATCCCTCAGAAGATCAACTGTCTCTTCCTCTTGCCAGCACGTGGAACTCCTTTCCATCGAAGACCTCCCGTCCTCAATGCTTAGCCTAAGAGACCTTCGCCTTCTATGATCACGTCCACAGCAGCTCAACGAACTCTGTACCAAACACATTCATTCGGTCTAGCACAAGTCTTCCTCTGTCTGACAGATCTGTCCAACACTTGAACAGATCAATCCTCTGCACACAAGCCTTCTCAAAGACTTGCCAAATCTATCCTCAGGTTCTTCTCAAAGAACCAATGCACCTCTATCCTTAAGCAGTAGCACTCCACATTCATCTTTGCCCTTGTGCTCTCTACGCCCTCTACTTTCTTTGCGCAATCACAGCCACACTTGATCGAACTTCAACCTTTGCACCTCTGCGTAATCACAGTGGCACCGTCTTCGCACACTCTGCTTCCTTTGTGATCTTTCACACTTGGAATGATTCAACGAAATGCACTCTGCACACTATGATCGAATTTTGCACTCTGCTCTCGACGATCGAACTTCTTGCTCTGCGCACTATCTGTGAACATCGCATTACAACCACTCATTCATCCTTCAACTCTCCAAACAACCCTCCTTTTATAACAAAATTTTCATGATGAAAACTTTAATCTTAGTCGGTTGTTATACCAAAAACAAACCCTAATCTACGTTGACTGTAAGCCCTAATTTTTGTCGGCTAAAATTTAACTTTGTCGGCTTCACTACCTCTGTAACTCTTCTGTAGCTTCTACCGCGAAACTACAACATGTCGCGATATCGTGACACCTTTGCAACCTTACACTTTCTTTTGGCTTTTGTCGTGATATCGCGACACTTCAGCCTTTGATGACTTCAACCAAGCTCTTGTCGCGATATCGTGACACTTTTGTCTTTGTCAGCATCAATTTTTCTTTTGTCGTGAAATCGTGACACTTCTCCTATAGAAGACCTACTTTCAATTTCTATCATGAAATCACGACACTTTCGCTTCCTTGCACTCTTCTCTGCTTGCACTAGCGAAAACATGACATGTCATGAAATCGTGACACTTTTGCCTTTGAGCTCTTCCTTCTTGAATTTGTCACGAAATCACGACGCTTCTTCTTCCAAGCTCTTTCATTTTGCTTCTGTCACGAAATCGTGACTCTTCTCCTGTTGAAGACCTACTTTCTGTTTCTGTCATGAAATCGCGACACTTTCTCCAACCGTATGCTGCCATCTCAATCAGTCACGAAATCGTGACACTTTCTGCATCCGTAAGCTTTCTCTTCAACCTGTCATGAAATCGCGACACTTTTAGCTTTCGTACGTCTTCTTTGCAACCTATCATGAAATCATGACGCTTCTCATTTCAGACTCTTCCCTTTGCTGCATGTCACGAAATCATGACAGTTCTCACTTAGAGTTATGTAGCATGTCGCGAAATCGTGACACTTTTTCTTTCGGACTCTCTCTCCTGCAACATGTCGCGAAATCGTGACACTTTTTCGTCCGTTCAACCTTCCTTGCAATATGTCGTGAAATCGTGACATTTCTGACTCGAACATTCTCTCTCCTCTTTGAGTCGCGAAACTGCGACATGTCGCGATATCGCGACACTTTTCTAACTTGCTTTCTTTCGAACCTGTCATGTCGTAACCTTCATCAAAACAAATTATTTTACATCAAATAAAATTCCTTCAAAAGCTTCTTGACATCAATGACAACTTATACACTTGAGCAAAGGCAATGTACCCAAGGTACCCAAAATTGCCAACATAAATTATATTAAAGTTGAGCACTTAATAATCTTATTTCTTCTTTTTATTTTAAAGAAGTAATATTAAATCTTCTTAACATAGTTCTTTCTTTAAGCATGATAGAAGTGTTAATTTAATATTATTTGGTATGCATATATAAAAAGATACATCAAATAGCAAGGATAAGCTTAGATCAAAAAATAGAAGACACATGTCAGGTTGTCAATTTGACTATATATGCCATCAACTTTCTGGCCACTAGCGAAGGTGTCTATTCCTACAATATGAAGAATTCTATTATTACCATAACTTTTATCATAAAAACCTAATAATATCACATAATCTATCATTAATTATCACACATAGGTTCATAAATATTTTATTTAAAAATTTTATCCAAGGGAGGGTCATGACAACTTATCCACTATAAAATATATATTATGGCATGAATAAAATTAAATATATGAAACATTGCCAACGTAATAGGGTGATTTAATGAAAACATAAATATTGTCATTACATCTATAAATATAAGAGTACATGGTGCTCACTATATTATATATATGACTATATGGAGCCCACTACTTGATCCTCCACCTCCTATGGACTCACCCAATGACCATATTCCATACTCTCACTTTGATAATATCATACACACTTTGAAAAACAAGGCACTCTTTCTTTAGCTAGTTTGGCTTGCTATCCCTTACTCTAATTGGACTCTCTCTTACTTGCTTGAGCTTACACTTGCTCCTTTTACCTTCTATAATGGGAATATCCCCTATTTATAGGCTCATGAGAGCTACATATTACATGGATAGAGAACTATTCATGGACACTTGTCAACACTTTCTAGAGATCTTTTCAAATATTTTTTACAATATCAAATTATTCTAGATTTCTCTCTTGAATATTTATTAGGATATTTATGATTACATGAGATAGTCAAAATATTACATACTTCTATAGAAATTCCTTTTAGAAAATTTCTATGATATTTTGATAGTTACATAATAATTATAAATATACTTTGGACTATCTTGAATTTGTAGATATTTTACAAGATATTATCTCTATCATATATCAAGATATTTGGCTTTGCGACCAAGATACTTGAGAAGAACAATTTACCATGATAATAAAATTTTTACTTTTGATATTATCTTTTACCTTTTATTGTGACCTATCTGAATCACAATATTCTTCTTGTACTCCTTCCGTATAAACATTTTATTTGTAATATTATTATTATTTAGAGGCCACCATATCCTTACCAATAAAGTTGCTATATTTCAAGTACCTTAAACAAGCTATCAATCCATAATATTATATAACAAGACATCCAATTGTATGTTGTATATACTCCTTATACTACTATGCATGCATGGGCAAATAACATGATAACATTTTATGTTGATAAAGGATCAAGGTATGCTTTTGAAAAATATTCCATAAATTATCACACAAAGGTAAATTTAAATATTGAGAGGGAATATATACATGGGAGAGTCGTAAGAACTAGTTTTCTCTTTTCACTTTGATAAAGCACTAGCTATAAATTTTTCCTCATTTTTTTCAAGAAATTTGGGTTTTGTTGAAGAGTGATATGTTGAATACTATTAAAGAGACTAGGAAAAAAAGGATATATTAAGTGATATCAATTATACATTTATTCCATTGGTTTTTAAAAGGTAAGATATGATATTATGGTGAACAAGCATAAAGAGTATAATGGGGTGGGATCTAGTGGAACCAAATATTGAGTGTTCTACTCTTAGCTAGTGTGGCGTCCTGGCTTCTCTCTACTTTTTTTCTCATCCCTTTTAGTTATGTTGTTCTTGGGATTCTTGAAGAACACAAGCTTATATTGAGACGAGGGGGTGAACAAGATAGCACCCACTTTTTACTTTCTTTCCAAACCAATATCAATTAATGTCCTTAATTGCAATAACCAAATATAGCAGTGTGCATTAATAACTCAGATAATAATAGTAAGCAAGATCACAAGTCACCACACATAATTGAGACATAAGATTTAACATGGTTCCCCCAATATGGGATACTCCACAAGATAATCTCCTTATAATATTTCACAAAGTAGGATCCTTATCCAATATAATGATTACATTGATCTACTCAAATCAAGGCAATACACTGATCTACTCAGGTAGGCAATCCACTGATCTACTCAGGTAGGCAATCCACTGATCTACTTAGTTAGGCAACACACCGATCTGCTCGGGTAGGAAATATATTGATCTACTCAGTTAGGCAACACACTGATCTGCTCAGCTAGGCAATCCATTGATTTTATCAGCTAGGCAACACACTGATCTTCTCAGGTAGGCAATCCACTAATCTGCTCAAAAATCTCACATAAAACTTGTCCAAATCTACTCAAAAAACTCATACAAAACTTTTCCAAATCTGCTCAACAAGCTCACACATAACTTGTCCAAATCTGCTCAACAAGCTCACACAGAACTTATCCAAATTTGCTCAACAAGCTCACATAGAACTTGTCCAAATATGCTCAACAAGCTCACACAGAACTTGTCCAATTCTGCTCAACAATCTCACATAGAACTTGTCCAAATATTCTCAACAAGCTCACTAAGAACTTGCTCAGAATATTCTCAACAACTATCCACAAATATGTCCCAAAATCCTTCTCAAGGCTCAATCAATAATGCACAAAAACTACCACAAATCTGCCCAAAAATCTATCCCAAAGACCTTCTCAAAGGCTCAATCAATCATTCTCAAGTAGAATTAAAATCTCATCCACAAATATACAAAGGCAAGGCTCAATGATGAACTCAACAACGAATGGAAAAGCACTCTACAATGGATGACAACAATGATCCACAATGATCTCAACTCAAATCAATCTCAACTCAACTCAATTCAATGTGAGAAAATACTCACTCAAAATGATAATGAAATTAATCAATAATCAACATTAGCTTAGAAAAATCTAAGAAATATATATAGGTTACAATATAACCAAATGAGCATGATTAACGCTAACAAGATGCACTAATAGAGAAATATGCTAACAACTAACCTAGGTAGAGAAGTATGAACTAACCACTAATCTAAAATATCTAACCTAGGATATTTTAGATACTAACCTAGGTTTACCAGTAGATATTTAGAACAATAAATATCTCCTTGGTAAGTAGTAAAAAGTAAATGTAATAATCTATGTAGTATAATGCAATATACTACCTATTTTACCTAGTGGAGTAAAAGGGTAAATATCCCAAAGAATGGAATATTACTCTAACATCCCCCCTTATTACATTATTTGGGTAATATATATACATCCTCCTATACAACAATATTTGGGTAAAGTATATAACTATCCCAATATAGTGAAAAAGATGTTTATCTGTTGGTTCTTGCTCTATCACAATGCTCTGGCTGCTCCTAAGCAAAAAAATGGGTCATTCCTCACTTTGTCTTCGCACCAACGAATGTCCTTATAGTAATCTCATCATCCAACCGAATTGCATGGGTAACCAACCACTGCAATCGCTAGGTGTAGTAGAATAGATCACTTCATACGAGGTTCATTCAGTTTACAATATGAGTTTGCAAAAGATAAGGTAGCTAAGGTGTCGGTCATTGCTGAAAATGCACCCTTATAAGTTCCCCCCTTCTTGTTGCAAAACATGTTGTAATTAATTTCTGAAAGAAGTATGACTAAGGTGTCGGTCGCTGCCAAAAATGCACCCTTATAAGTCTTCTTCCCTTTTTACAAAAAATTGTGAAGAAAAGAAAGTATATCCCCCCTTAATTGCAAAATATGTGCAACTTAAGAAGCTTTGTGAAGGATTTTACAAATATTGCCTCCTAGGCAATTTTACACCAAAAAATTCCCTCCTTTTGTTACAAGAACTTCAAACAATGAGAGTTTGCTATTTATGAAGCCTAAAAGAGGTACAAACACCCCTTTATTACAAGTACTTCAAACAAAAACTTATGCTATTTATGAAGCCTAAAAAAGAGAGAGAGGAAATGGTGTTTGCTCAAGGTGACAAATGTGTTTTCCCTCTACAATATTGTCTTAGCAATGAGCACTCTGTGTGCTTTTTTTAAACCAGAATCAGAATCAAAACTAGACACTTCACTAGCAATATTGCCTTTGTTTTGCTTTTGTGTTGTGCCTTTATCTTTCTTGTTTTGCTTGTTTTTTAACCAACATCGATTGGTGTCATGGTTGTCCTTTTTACAATGCGAGCAAAACCTCTTTTGAGATTGCTTTCCCTTACCTTTTGAGGATGATCCTCCCTTTTGAAATTTTCCTTTCTTCTTATCACCCTTATAGTTTGAATAAAGTGCATTGTTCGACACTTCATCACTTTGGAGTTGATTTGCTTCCTCAGTTTGAAGCAAATTGACTAACTCCACAAAGGTGACTGATCTTTGTGAAACATTAAGGGATGTAATCAACATTTTGTAGGATTCAGGAAGGGCTCTCAAGATTACTGAAGTCAAAATGGTGTCTTCAACTTTGGCCCCTAAAGCATTAAGCTTAGACTTCAGATCTGCCACTCTACAGAGGAATAGTTCTACTGATTCACCTGACTTCATATGGAGTGTATGAAGTTGTGTTTGAAGGTTTAGAACATTTGATTGATTCTTGCCTTCAAAAATGGTACTAAGTGCATCCCATGCAGCTTTACCAGTTTTAGCTTCACTTATGTGAGGTTGGATCTCATCAGTAGTTGCAAGGAGTATCAACATGAGAAGACGATTGTTCTTTTTATCCCATGCTTTTTGATCTACTCCTGGTGATGTGGGTCTTGTTTTAGTGCCATCAACTAAATCCCACATGTCCTCTATAGTCAAGATGGCTTTCATCTTAGTTTTCCATGCTGAATAGTTAGGACCCTTTAGAAATTGTGTATCACTTAAGTATTTATTGATAGTTGCCATGATGAAGGTCCTACAATTTGTACTAAGATGATCTTTCTTTCACTCTCAAGTGGTATTTAATGGCACCTGCCTAAAAATTCTCTTGAAGAGAGATAATCAGTTGGAGGAAATTAAGCCAAACAAATAAGAGATGAAAGATAATTCACTCAAAAAGATATTTAATGGCACCTGCCTGAAAATCCTCTTGAAGAGGAATAATCAGTTTGAGGAGATTAAGCCAAACAAATAAGAGTGAATTAGGGGTTTTGGTTTTAGGAGAGAATATCAAGTGAAAGTGGCTTTAAATATGTGCATGGATTTACACAAATTTGTGAAATTTTGGGGTATGGAGTGTTCTTGATTCTATGACTTATAATTGCAAAAAGAAATAATGCAATAATCAAACAAGAATGCCCTCAAAATTCTTATCACCTAGGTGTCGGATGCAACCAAAAATGCACCTAATTTGCCACTAAAGGTGTCGAGTAAAATTGAAAATGCACCTTTTAATTTTTGCAACAAAATGTGGATTTGTGTTGTGCAAAAAATTGATATTTTATGTCTCCTCCTTGTTTTACAATTTTGCAAAAGAAGAACAATGTTGTCTTCCCCCCTTTATTTTGCAAAATTAACAAATCAAGCACTCCTTCCAAGACAAGTCGACACACAACCCACGTTTGAAAGGCTTCCAGACCAGTCGACACACAACTTGGTTTATGTCTTCAACATTCAAAAATAGGTGGTGCATTAGGATCAAAAGGTTCACGAATCCTCATGGGACCATAGCTTCTGTCCAACCCCTTCCATGGATCAGTATAGATGATTGAGTGAGGAATGGATCTACGATATTCATGAAGCATACTACAAAAATGAGATCGTGTAGTTTGCCTTCGTAATTCGTTCCTCTTTCTGATTATTCTTTGTCTTCGAAGAGCTTTCCTTACCCAATATTTGATCTTCATGAACTTATGAAAGTGTCTGTGAGCTTTCAAAAAAAATGTTGAAGATGGCCTTTGGTTTTGCAATAAAATATGGATTTCCTATGTCTCTTTATCCCCAAGTGTGGAGAAAACATAAGAAATTGATTTGTTATAGTTGCAAAAAAAAATTGGTTTTAAAAAGTTTCCAATTTAAATGCTAAAAAAAATAAGTTTAAAGATTTAATTTTAAATAATTAAATATAATTAGTCAAAAAAATAATCAAGTTTATAAGAAAAAATGATTATTTAAGGCCTAACTATATAAAATTATAAAAAATAATCTAAAAAACAATATTAAATTTAAGCAAACAATTAAAAAATTAAAAAAAACTTTTACCAAATTCTAAATTAATGCATCCAGGCCCAAAATGAAGCGCGTGGGGGTCAAACTCGCGATCTCATGCTTGTCAAGGTCCTCCTTGACCACTGCACTATTGGGGTGGCTTTGAAAGCAGTCCCCATGTGTAGGTTAAAGTAGAGGTGGTGGGCGACATTTAAAATTTTGTGGGTTTTATCCCACATGCATCCCAAAAAAGGATGCGAGGGTGTTTAAAACCCTCAATGCGCAGTATAGCACATGATTTCCTGCGGGCAATCATAGACCATGCCACATTGCCTCCCTTCGCCACTTGTCACCTGTAGACCAAATCAGTCCTTGCCATGTGGTAGCTTGTTGCCCAACCAAAAATTTTTGCCATCGCACACGTGTCACTCCTCCACCAAACTGGCTTCGCCATGTGTCACCTCGAGAAATTTGTGCCACATGCTTGCTGAGTCAAAGGCTTAGATGTCTTAGAAAGTCGGCCAGGTCTAGGTGTTGCCAAGTGTCTCGTGCAAGTGTTGCCAAGTGTCTGGTTCAATCTACTCCATCGGGAGTGTGAGGGTGCTCCTGCCCTCATGGCACTCCTAGTCTAGGTAATCCACGTGGGAGCATGAGGGTGGTCCTACCCTCGAAGTGCTCCCATTGGTTTGCTTCACCATGTGGGAGCATGGGGGCGCTCCTACCCTCGAAGTGCTCCTACTGGCTTATCACGGGGGTGCGATATCTGTGGGAAGGAGCCTTTAAAAGGCTCCTTCCATGGCCGTCGTAGAGCGATCGCTGGTAGCATGGTAAATATTCTTGATCGATCGATGATAGTAGCCTGAGATCACCTAGAGGTTGACCTGGCCAGTGAACCGCCCTATGGGCCCTCCCCTATGCCTAAGCCTGGTGAGGTGGGGTTGAGGTGGCCTGAAAAAAATCTAGATGTCCACCTCCTCTGCCTCCGGGCTTAGTAGGATTGAATAAAATTAATAAAACAACTTAGCAAACTATAGGAACTTAGGAACTGAGGAAAATAAATGAAAGTCACCAAATCACCTTCGCCTTCTCCAGCGGAATGAAGATGAGCCTTCACCTTCTCCAGCGGAACGAAGGTGTCTGATGCACTTCCTCCCTTAGCCCCCTCCTGCTCTGATGCCAATGTGAGAAAATACTCGCTCAAAATGATAATGAAATTAATCAATAATCAACATTAGCTTAGAAAAAATCTAAGAAATATATATAGGTTACAATATAACCAAATGAGCATGATTAACACTAACAAGATGCGCTAATAGAGAAATATGCTAACATCTAACCTAGGTAGAGAAGTATGAACTAACCACTAATCTAAAATATCTAACCTAGGATATTTTAGATACTAACCTAGGTTTACCAGTAGATATTTAGAACAGTAAATATCTCCTTGGTAAGTAGTAAAAATTAAATGTAATAATCTATGTAGTATAATGCAATATACTACCTATTTTACCTAGTGGAGTAAAAGGGTAAATATCCCAAAGAATAGAATATTACTCTAATAGTCAACTCATAGAAGCATAAAGAGAATTGTTAGAGACTCAATATGTTCTAAGCTCAATCTCAACTCAAATCAGATTTATAGAATAGTTTATTTCATGGAACTTGAACAATCACTTCACACATCACTTGACTAGGCTCAATCAACTCAACTCAACCAATCATCACAAGAGACATATCTTTCTCACAAAACCCTAGTCCAAGCATGTATCAACCAACTCAAATGTTTCCAACAATGCTCAACCACAAATCTCACATAACAATGATACTCATGTTCTTTTCAAGTTCTTTGCATAACCAATGGGCTTCAACAACTATGCTTATAAAACAAGGTTCAAACACAACTCTCAAACTAGAAAACCTTGAAGCATTCAACCAACCACTTTCAAAAAGGAAACCACAATCAATCCTTTTCTCTCCAATGATATTTCAAAAATCAACCACCATAATCAATCAATAGGAGAATGTGCCCATACCTTTTATGAAGATGAAGAAACCTCTTTGGAAATCTGCCACACTCAACAAACTTCTTTTTCAACTTTCAACAAGGATTAGAGATCATGATTAATATCACAACAAAAATATCCAAATAACACCTTATCACTCCTACTCAACAAAATGCATCATGTCCCCTTATGAAAGAATTAATCACTTTTGAAAAAGAACAAAACAACCTTCACTTTTGAACCCCTTTACAAAAATAGAAATATCTCTTTACATACACCTTATTTCTCCCTCTAATCAAGTTAATCAAATATCTCTCGAAATAATCTTTCCAACGATATATAATATGATATAAAAGGAAAATCACCAAAAATCTCTCTTTTTCTCAATATGCATCACAACCCTTATCTCTCCTAGGGCAACCTTAGAAAAATAAAATATTAGGAAAAATTATAAACTTGCCTTTGTCCTCAACGGGATTCGATCCCCGGTCACTACCCCTACACCACTCTAACCATGGTGCCAACAACCACGTGAGCCAACCGATCACATAGAATAGTGAGCGTAAACCTTCTATTTGTTTTCTCTGAGTGTATCCTCAAACACCATGTGCACCAGAAGAGTCCTCCCTTTAACTTTGCAAAACCAGCACTGGTGGGATTCGAACTTCGGATCTATTGGTGCTTCAACACTTTATGCACCTTCCTCTTGCCACTAGGCCACAAGCACCTACGGTGCTTGGTAAGGGACCTCCCTTACTTTTGTTGCCTCCTTTCTCCGCTAGATTCGAATGAGCTATGATGCCTTTGCTCCCTTTTCGAATGAACACCCTTTGCACACTCTTTAACACGATGGCACCTTTCGCTCCCTTAGAAATTCTAACGCATCACCATCATCGAGGACATCGGGGGAAATCAATCAAAACATTTGGTGGCTTATTTATATATTCCTTCATCCTTTCTTTTGACGTCGCCTATAAATTAAACTTTAATATTATGTGCCTCCTCCTTTATTTTGATGTCGGCGCTATAAATTAACTTTTAATTTAAAATTTAAATTTAAATTTTAAATAATTAAAATTTAGACTTAAATATTTAAAATTAAATATCTCCATCACCGGGGCACCTTTTTTGACGAAACAAAAAACCAACTTGGGTTTTAAGAAAAATCCATTTCAAATTTTCCATCCATGGTTTTGAATAAAACATTTTATTTTACCTACCTTGGTTTTCACAAAAATCCTGTATGTATCCATGCTTTCGAAAATATCATAAATTCTTATTTATGAAATACTTTGGCCACCAAAACTCAATGTGATCCATGTGACATCAATGACAACATAAAATACCTCAAATTTCCAACAATCTCCCCCTTTGTCGTTGATGACAAAACCTCTAATGTAAATCACCATAGTCACTACAAAAACCATTTCTAAGGATCAAATCTGCTCCCCCTGACTCAATACTCTCTTTGGAGGCTGCTCCCCCTAACTCAATGTTCTCATTGGAGGATACTCCCCCTAACTCAAATATATCCCCCTTCACCCAGGTGTTGTAGGTGAGTTGGAGAGGAGAAGGAAATCCTCCAAGGAAGGTCCTAGGTTCGTATCTCCACCCTACCAAAAAAAGCTGAATTGGGTACCCAAAATCCAATTGATAATGTTGGTACAGGCAGGGTCGGGTGCGACCCCCGGGTGACTTTGACATTGTAGAACCCCCTGTTCGTGGTCTCTTAGACCAAGGCGACCTCGCAAGGGGTTTTTCACTTTAAAAAAAAAATCTCCCCCTTTGACATCAATGGAAAAAGGGACACCTATGGGGCTAAAAGATATGACTCTTAAGCTTAGCCCCCTCACCACCTTCTCTCTTGAGGTTATTAATTTTGGGGTGGGATTACTTTGACTCCCATATTACATTGTTTCTTTCCTCTATCAATTTCCTTCCATATTTTTTTGATATCCTTCTCTTGATGAATTACTTGATCTTCGTGTCTTGAACTTGTTTGTCCTTCTTGCCTTGAACCTGTTTGGAATTAAGTCTTACACCATTTTGCAATATGTCTAAAGTTATTGCAATTAAAATACTTGATATTGTAGCATTTGTATGGTGCCCAAATCCTAAATTTTTTCTTCAAATAATTTCCATATCCATTCCTTTCTTGAACCCTTGTATCGCTCCAAATTTTTCACACCCTTACCTTCAGGCTATAGGATCCGTGCCCGGAAGGGGGATGTGAAAAGGATGGCGCGGTACCTCGGACTGAGAGGCCTTGCGAAGGTCCCGCCTCTCGGGGGAGGTGTATTATGGTGATTTTTCGACGGATGGTGGGTTCACCAGGAAACGTTTGAATGGCAATTTCCACGCCTAGGTTGGGAATGTGTTTTATGTGTTCAATTTTATCCTTAAACATTCAAGTCCTAGGTTTGGCCAAATGAATCTAAATTGCTCTATATGAAGATGCAGATTAAATGAATACAGAAGAACAAATTAGGACAGAAAATAGAGAAAGTAAGCAAGATTAAAAAGTCATACCTGATCCGGATGTCTGATGAAGATTCTGATTCTTGAAGCAGTCAGGATCGCCTCTGATTTGACAGGATCGTCTGCTATCAGACAAGATCATCTGAGATTTGACGAATTCATCAGACAAATTCGTTAGAGACCTACAATCAGAGAAGTAGACACAAAATGCAAAAAATGCAACTATTCTAACAGAGGGCAATGATGTAGAATAATAGGAATAACATTAAAATGATGATAATAAACAAAATACGAGTGTACTACAATGACTTAATGACAATTGGTGACTTAATTATGCATTTAAAGCTACATGGGTGAACTCCAAAATGCAGAATAGCAGAAAATAATAAATAAACTAGCTAATTGCAGAATAAAATAGCTGATTGAAAAGAGAAAAATGCAAACTCTGGGCACTGATTGCCCCCAATGATGATTGCAGTCGAAATCATCTCTAATTTGATAGGATCATCTCCGATCTGAACAGGATCGTCTACGACGATGTAAGCTTGCTCTGGCTAAAAAATGACAAGGTTCCTGCAAGAAAATTGGATGCAACAAATGTAGATGGTAATACAGATTATTCTAATGCGTGTGAAGGTCGATTTACAGGAAATTTCAGCCAGGGGGATGCTAAGGGGAGGGCCTAGGATTAAATAGGCTTAGGAGGGAGGTTAGGAGGTTGGAGATCATCCCTATTTGGGAGATCTCCAATGGGGAGGGTCTCTAACGGCACAGACACGCTTTTGCCCGGATTAGAGACGCCGTTGGAATAGAAACTAATTGTGAAAAATTAGTTTTGGGACAAGATCGTCTGGACGTCCTAGCCTAGACAAAATCGTCCGATCTGAGGCGATATCGTCTGATCGGCGACGATATCGTCAAACGGTCAAAACAAACTCTAAAAATGGCGCGAGAAAGGAGGAAACGGGTTAAACGGTGGTTTTGGAGGTTAAAATTTGAATTTGAATTATTCACTAGAGTAAGTGTAATTATTAAGGTTTTACTGCGCCAATTTTAGGGTGCTACATTTTGCCCCCTCTTTAGCGAATTTTTGGAAGAAAATGCGTTAAAGATGAGTTCTTCTCGATCTACGAGAAAGCAAAAATTATTCCCATTTTTAGGCAATGATTCTTGGTCGAATCGTACGATAGCTTACTATGGTGCCCCCTCCGTGTTTTTACCCAAATCGAACGTTTGAGGTAAAAACTCGAAAAAGCAAGATGTAGATTGTGGCATACCAATCTATTTTTGATATGATGTACATATATTTGATATATATATAGATGAGATATTTTTTTGATCATATGACTTGTCTTATGATGATATGTCTTGTTTATATGTTTTTATGATGCTTTAATGTTTTGAGTGTGATTGATTTGATGATTCATGTAATTATGTCGTTGGAAAATATTATGGTTGAAATGTCATGCTTTAAAAATTTAAATGAAATAATCTGATGTAACAAATTGGTTGTTGGTGATGTGATGATGAAAAATAAAAGGGGACTTTTAACAATAATTTCAAAGGACATTGTCGCTATTATAGACCATTTCATGGAGTCACCGCTCACTCGGTCGTCAAGCTAATCCTGGTATAGAAATATTGCTAAAAGTAAAGGAGTGCTTAAGAGACTGTCTTAAGACTTTGGTGCAATGGTGCAAATGATGATGATGATGGTTTGTTTTCAGATTTTCATAAAAATAGTATGCATGAAATAATGTTAAAATGATTTTTGCTAGGCATAAATTCCTAAGTGTGATAAAATTTTTGGATAATTACCTAGGAATTATACCATCATTGCAAAATTGAAGGTTGACATAATGACATGAAATAGTGATAATGTGCATGCTTTTTGTCAAAAAACATAATTGTATAATAGAATGATTTAAGTCATATGGTTTTCATGATTTTCAAATAAATGGGGAATAAAAATTGGTACAATGGTTTGCGCTAGGCATAGAATATGTAGGTATAGACTTATACCATCATCGTGAAATCCAAAAAGAGATAGTTTTATTGCATGGTTGATTTTTAATAAACAAAAAATATGAAGATGAAGACTTGCGCTAGGCATAAAATTCCAATTTTGGTTTTGGAACTATACCATCGTCGCGAAAGTCGACAATATGTGTTTTGATTGTATGGTTTTGAAAGAAATTTTGATTTTTTTGTGTTATGTATGTAGTTGTCTTTATACTAAACAACTGTACTTTAAAGAAGAAAATGAATTTATTCCAGACAATTTGCAAAAAAATATTTCAAAGTATCTTAAAGACAAAAGTTAGATTTATAAGGAATCCCATGTGCATATGTGAATTCATTTCCAATCTTGATTTATCATAATGATACACAAAATCTCTCAAATATAAATGTGTGTGCAATTGCATTGTTCATTTACCAGTTTGAGCAAGATAATATGATACAAGTGATTTGAATGAACCAAATAAGTGTTCATTAACCATGATGTAGATGCATATAACCATACTAGACTACTATGTAAGTCGGATTATCAAGAGCTAGCTAATCCATAAGCAGACATAGGTTTGTACAAAAGAAGGTCGCTAATGTGACGGACATATCGCCACGCTAGGAGTTACCCAAGGCCAAGCAGGTTGGGCACAAACCACCTGTTATGGGGCTTACCTCACAGCTTTCGAATAATTGAGAATTCCAGGGATTCAAGCTCATCAACCCTTCTTTTCTTTTCAAAGGGTAGGGAAAGGGATTTTATTGCTTTTGCTTTTGCTTTCTTTTCTTTTCTTTTGTATTTTTGCTTGATAATGTTGTAATGATATAAAATAATATTTTTCTTTTTCTCTTTTTCTTGAACTTTGCTTTTTCTTTTTGTTCTATGCTAGGGATACTTGCTCGGATTAGTTGTAGAGCAAGGGATTTTTATTCTGGGTAGGGGTGAGCTTGTCCTTTTGCCAATTCTCAAAGATTCTAGACCATGTGCATGATAGGATAGCAGGGGAAACTTTTCGCTCAAGAAACCACTTCTACTATGTAGCATAACATGGAAATTACAAATATAATCATTTTATTGTGAAAGGATGTGCTTGGTTTAAGTAAATAACAAGATCAATTCTCTGTGCTCAAACTTTATTTAATTGAATTTTGTGGACTTTGATATAAGAGAGATTAGTAATCATGCCAGATAAAATCAAGATATTTATTTTTGTGAGTGTGAAAGTGAGGGATTCCAAATAAATGCTAATTTATCCAAAATAATTTGAAACATATAACTGCAACATTTGTAAGAAGATATATATAAATACTTGTTGAGAAGTTTTGAGAATGTTGACTCTCTCTTTCTTCTTTATTTTGTTTTAGTTTCGAAAGAGTCAAGAATATTGCTATTTTTATTTTTATTATTTTTGTTTAGTTTTGCTTTTGTGTAAATAGTTTGATATATTTTTAAAATAAGACAACATGCAAAATATGTGCAAATGATGAAATGACTAATTTTTGCTACGCATAGTAACATTTAAGATGCAAAATGTTCATGGGTTCTTTAAGTTCTTTACCATCTAAGGTAGATAATTTATATGCTCCCGATTCAAATTTAGCAGTGATAATGTATGGTCCAAGCCAGTTGGGCTCAAATTTACCTTTAAGGCTTGTAGTTGCATTAGTATTTTTTTTTTGAATATTTTGAGGATTTTGATTTTTTTGTATTTTGATTTTAATTTATGAATTGAAATTGGTGGTATATACAAGATGATCTATATACACTATACAAGGTTATTTGAGTATAGCATGTCTAAGGTTGCTTCAAAATCAAAGGAGGTTTTGAAGGATAATCTGGTTGAGGTGAAGGTAAGAACAAAAGGTGATGAATAAAAGGTAGTGATAACAAAAGCTTTGTTATAATGTAAAATAATGTAGCAAAAGATTTGACTTTTATATGTGTAAAATTGATCATGTTACAAAATAAAATGTAAGAAGGATAAGAAGGTTCTTCATTCTTATCACTATATTCCAAATCTTGATAAGATGGAGGGAGCATATGTGAAAGATATGCATGGGTGTTATTTGGTAAACAAGGATGATCATATATGAATGAAGAAAAGTGATGGATAGAAGATAATTGTGACAATAGAGAATGTATAGAACTTGATGTTTCAACCGTTAAATATTCTTCAAATGGTGTTGGGTCTTTATGTATGGTAACAATTTTACTTGCAAGTTCAAATTTCAAACATTGGTGAAGAGTGGAAGGGACAACCCTCATCGTATGAATCCAAGGACTTCTGAGAAGTAGGTTGTAAGGTGACGGACAATATGCTACATAAAATAGAGTATCCATGATCTTGGATCCAACATTGAGGGGAAACATTATAGTACCTTGAGCTTCTTGAATTTCATTTTTAAAAGATTTTATAAGAACATTTGATTCATTAAGATCTTCTTCCTTTAATTCGAGTTTTTGGAATAATTGATAAGTGCATAAATTAAGAGAGGAGCCATTATCTACCATGATAGTTCTAACAAGTGTTTCTTTACTAGATCCGATAATGTAAAGATAGGAGTCTTCTTGTGGAGTAGAGGAAGGAATATCCTCATCATAGAATGAAATATGGTTAACCTCAAGAGGGTTTACACCATTAATTATGTTCTTAGAGAAAATATGATGAGGAACAAATTGTTGGCTAGGTATCTTGAACAAAATTTCCTTGTGATAAATTTGTAATACTTCTAAAAGGGATATCTTTGCTTGAGGATTAATCACTTGTTGTTGGCTATCAAAGGGGATTTCAGATTGAGATTTTGATTCTAAATATGAGCTTTCTATGCTTACATTCCATTTTGTATCATTCTCTAGAGCCAAAGATAGTTTTGAAGGTTGGTCAAATGAGGAATCCATATCTTGAATATCGGATTGAGTTGATTGAACTTGAGGTTGCTCATTTGTAGTTTTTGTTACAATATTAGTAATATCATCATGATGGGACACATTAACATGCAATATTTGATTGGTTTCCTATTGTTGATAATTGAATAGGGGTTCTTGGGAGATCCCCATGTCTTGATTGATTATTTGTATTTGTTGTGTAGGAGTTTGATTGTTTACTGGAGATTTATAATCAGTTGTAGATTGTAATTCCTTTATATTAAAAAGACCCTTATCAATCAAATCTTGAATTGCACATCTTAAATCTTTACAATTTTGTGTCATATGTCCATCTACTCTATGATATTCACAATGTAGCTCAGGTTTAAACCAATCTGCTGTGGTATCAAGTTGTCTTATGGAAGGGAGTTCAATCCTATTTGTGTCAAGTAAATACTTGAGAATTATATCCATTGGTTGATTGAGCTTAGTAAATTTACGTGATGAAGGTTTTCGAGAGGTTTTTGATACGTGCCTTAGGGAATTCAGTCATAAAAGGACCTAATGGTTTCTCACCTCTACTTTCTTTATTATGGGTTGAATGATGATAGGAAGATTGCGAAGTATGAGGTGAGTGCATGGTAGAATTGGAAGAATAAGTATTTTCTTGTTGAAATGAATGTGTTGTATTGAGAGAAGAATATTGAAAGGGTGGAGGAGGATTGTATGTGGATCGATAGACATAATATGGATATATGGGAGAATAGATAATATCATTATGAAGAGGATTGGCAAAGGGATTGTCCTGTTGGGGTAAGGATGAAAAATGAGAAAAGTGTGATGGAGGTGATGTTGAATAGGGATGAGGTTGGTCATAATCAACAAATGTATTTGGCTAAATTCTTCCAACATTACTGATGGGCTCATATTGATTTGAGTAAAAACTCATGGTTTCTTTAGTACTTCTAAAAGTAATATTTAATATTTACTATTTAGAATTGAATCTAAAACATACAAACTTGAAATGATGATTTTGTTATTTTTTTTTTTGTATACATACATATTTATATTTTTTTGTTTTTTTATATTTTTGAATCAGAAAGATGCCTATGTTATTCACGTCGGGTTCACCAAAATGTATCGCTCCAAATTTTTCACACCCTTACCTTCAGGCTATAGGATCCGTGCCCGGAAGGGGGATGTGAAAAGGATGGCGCGGTACCTCGGACTGAGAGGCCTTGCGAAGGTCCCGCCTCTCGGGGGAGGTGTATTATGGTGATTTTTCGACGGATGGTGGGTTCACCAGGAAATGTTTGAATGGCAATTTCCACGCCTAGGTTGGGAATGTGTTTTATGTGTTCAATTTTATCCTTAAACATTCAAGTCCTAGGTTTGGCCAAATGAATCTAAATTGCTCTATATGAAGATGCAGATTAAATGAATACGGAAGAACAAATTAGGACAGAAAATAGAGAAAGTAAGCAAGATTAAAAAGTCATACCTGATCCGGATGTCTGATGAAGATTCTAATTCTTGAAGCAATCAGGATCGCCTCTGATTTGACAGGATCGTCTGCTATCAGACAAGATCGTCTGAGATTTGACGAATTCATCAGACAAATTCGTTAGAGACCTACAATCAGAGAAGTAGACACAAAATGCAAAAAATGCAACTATTCTAACAGAGGGCAATGATGTAGAATAATAGGAATAACATTAAAATGATGATAATAAACAAAATACGAGTGTACTACAATGACTTAATGACAATTGGTGACTTAATTATGCATTTAAAGCTACATGGGTGAACTCCAAAATGCAGAATAGCAAAAAATAATAAATAAACTAGCTAATTGCAGAATAAAATAGCAGATTGAAAAGAGAAAAATGCAAACTCTGGGCACTGATTTCCCCCAATGATGATTGCAATCGAAATCATCTCTAATTTGATAGGATCATCTCCGATCTGAACAGGATCATCTACGACGATGTAAGCTTGCTCCGGCTAAAAAATGACAAGGTTCCTGCAAGAAAATTGGATGCAACAAATGTAGATGGTAATACAGATTATTCTAATGCGTGTGAAGGTCGATTTATAGGAAATTTCAGCCAGGGGGATGCTAAGGGGAGGGCCTAGGATTAAATAGGCTTAGGAGGGAGGTTAGGAGGTTGGAGATCATCCCTATTTGGGAGATCTCCAATGGGGAGGGTCTCTAACGGCGCAGACACACTTCTGCCCGGATTAGAGACGCCGTTGGAATAGAAACTAATTGTGAAAAATTAGTTTTGGGACAAGATCGTCTGGACGTCCTAGCCCAGACGAAATCATCCGATTTGAGGCGATATCGTCTGATCGGCGACGATATCGTCAAACGGTCAAAACAAACTCTAAAAATGGTGCGGAAAAGGAGGAAACGGGTTAAACGGCGGTTTGGGAGCGGTTTTGGAGGTTAAAATTTGAATTTGAATTATTTACTAGAGTAAGTGTAATTATTAAGGTTTTACTACGCCAATTTTAGGGTGCTACAACCCTATATTGTGAAGCTCTATTTTCATGACCATTATGACCATGACTTCTGAATTGTGTAGCTCTAAAACCAAAACCATTTTGCTCATTTTATTTGCACTGAGAAGCTCTATGACCAATCCTGTTGCATAAGAAGCAATGTCCCTGAAAACCATACCTTCTTCCTTTGAAGTTTCTTCTAGCAAAATCAAACTTCTTTGATCCATGGACCCTACAGTGTATAGCCCTGTGTCCAAATCCATTACAAGAAAAACAATGTCCTTGAAAAGCCCTTTGTTCATGCCTTGGTTCCTCATACCTTTCTTGACCATTATCCCTATGATCATTTTCAACTTGTGCATTGCATCCTTGAACCTTCTTTGTAGTATCTAAATCATTTTCCTTAATTTCTTCCTTGCTTTTCTCTTCAAGTATTTATTTTCCTTTTGAACTTGATTCACCTATCTCAAAATAAGATCCAAACTGAATATTTGGAGCCATAGGAACTTTGGAACTTTCTTCATAAAACTTAGGTGCTTCCTTGCTTTCATATTTTAGAACTTCCTTTCCTTTTGAGTGTGATTCCCCAAACCTGAAATATGAGACCTTTGGTGCTTTGGAATCTTCCTCTTCTTTCTCTTCATTTGTGTCAAGTAGCAAATTGGCATCCATATTTATTGTCTCTGAAATACATGTTTCCTTCTTAGTGAAAATATCTTGACCTTTTGAGTCATGTGATGGATCAAACTTCTCACGTATGGAACATCTCAATTCTTTTAGATTCTCCTTAACCTCTTGTAGTTGCTCATGGATATCATTGAAGTCTTCCTTTAGATCAACTGAGACATCTGTCTTTCTTACAATATTCTCTTGTATAACTTCTTCTATTTGGAGTGAATGTTCTTCTTCTACTTATCTTATCCCATAGAAAAACCCTTCTTCATCTTCACTATCACTGAGATCATTATCATCTTCTATAGCAAACAAACTCTCATGATTTCTTTGACCATGCCTGTTTCCTTGATGTGTCATCTCATCTTCACTATCACTGAATCCATTGCAATATCCTGATCTATGATCTCTTTGACCACACACAAAGCACTGTTCTCTTTCACCTTCTATTCCAAGGAATAGATGTTCTTCCTTTTCATCATCTGACTTGTCTCTATCACTGTGATCTGAGCTATCACTTGCTTCTACAATGTAGTAAGATTTCTTTACCTTACAAAAATTTTTCTTCTTCTCATACCTGTTTTGCTTGTATCTGTCATCTTTGTCATGCTTATGCTTTCCATATTCTTTTCTTTTGTGACCCTATTTTTCATCATCACTGTTTTCTTCATGTGGACACTTGTGTGCATAGTGACCAAAATCACCACACTTGTAGCATTTGACTTTCCTCATATCCTTGAAATTCCTTGAGTCCTTATTCCTTTTGATGAAGTTAGCTTCCTCATCATTAATTGGATCTCTATCTATCTCTGGAACCTTCCCTTTCTCTTTCTCTGAAGCCTTGAATGCAATCTCTTTTATTGGAACCTGATGCTTACTCACCCTCATCTCATAAGTTGTGAGAGTTCCTTGTAGTTCTTCCATTGTTAGCTTGTTGATATCCATTGTTTCTTCTATTGTTGAAACCTTTGCATCATACTTCATGGGAAGTGATCTCAAAACCTTTTGAGTAACTTTTGATTCTTTCATCTCAAATCCTAGGCCTCTCATGGTGTTAGTAATCTCATCAACTCGAAGTAAAAACTTTGCAATATCTTCAGAATCTTCCATTTTCAATTCCTCAAATATTTTTCTATGAGTTTGTAGTTTTGACAACTTTACCTTGGAATCTCCTTCATAAGTATTCCGCAACTTGGTCCACATTTCATTAGTTGAATTACATACCATGACCTTTGCAAAATCTGTCTCATGTAGCCCACTCAAAATACAATTTATTGCCCTTGCATTGATCTCAACCAATTTTTTGATAGTCTTATCTACCTCGGGATCACCTTCAACCTTATACTCTTTTTCAACCATCTGCCATACCTCATATCCTTGTGATATCAAGTAGTTCTTCATTCTCATGCTCTAGAAAGCATAATTGTTACCATCAAATAGTGGTGCCTTATTTGTAGATGATCCATTCTGTGAAGCCATCTGTGTTCTTTTAGAATCTACCCTCAAGTTGTTAGCCTTTTCGAAGGAACCCACTCTGATACCAATTGAAGAACACAAGCTTATACTAAGAGGGGGGTGAAAAGTATAGCACCCACTTTTTACTTTCTTTCCAAACCAATATCAATTAATGTCCTTAATTGCAATAACCAAATATAGCAGTGTGCATTAATAACTCAGATAGCAATAGTAAGCAAGAGCACAAGTCACCACACATAATTGAGACACAAGATTTAACATGGTTCCCCCAATGTGGGGTACTCCACAAGATAATATCCTTATAATATTTCACATAAAAATAAGGATCCTTATCCAATACAATGATTACTTTGATCTGCTCAAAGCTAGGCAATACACTGATCTTCTCAGGTAGGCAATCCACTGATCTGCTTAGCTAGGCAACACATTGATCTGCTCAGGTAGGCAATCCACTAATCTGCTTAGCTAGGCAACACATTGATCTACTCAGGTAGGCAATCCACTGATCTGCTCAGCTAGGCAACACACTGATCTGCTCAGGTAGGTAATCCATTGATCTGCTCAATAAGCTCACACAAAACTTGTCCAAATCTGCTCAACAAGCTCACACAGAACTTGTCCAAATCTGCTCAACAAGCTCACATAGAACTTGTCCAAATTTGCTCAACAAGCTCACACAAAACTTGTCCAAATATTCTCAACAAGCTCACACATAACTTGTCCAAATCTTCTCAACAAGCTCACACAGAACTTGTCCAAATCTGCTCAACAAGCTCACACAGAACTTGTCAAAATATGCTCAACAAGCTCACTAAGAACTTGCTCAAAATCTGTCCAAAAACTATCCACAAATTTATCCCAAAAGCCTTCTCAAGGCTCAATCAATCATGCACAAAAACTACCACAAATCTATCTATAAATCTATCCCAAAGACCTTCTCAAAGGCTCAACCAATCATGCTCAAGTAGCATTCAAATCTCATCCACAAATCTATAAAGGCAAGGCTCAATGATGAACTCAATAATGAATGGCAAAGCACTCTACAATGGATGACAACAATGATCCACAATGATCTCAACTCAAATCAATCTCAACTCAACTCAAGTCAACTCATAGAAGCATAAAGAGAATTGTTAGAGACTCAATATGTTCTAAGCTCAATCTCAACTCAAATCAGAATTATAGAATAGTTTGTTTCATGGAACTTGAACAATCACTTCACACATCACTTGACTAGGCTCAATCAACTCAACTCAACCAATCATCACAAGAGACATCTCTTTCTCACAAAACCCTAGTCCAAGCATGTATCAACCAACTCAAATGTTTCCAACAATGCTCAACCACAAATCTCACATAACAATGATACTCATGTTCTTTTCAAGTTCTTTGCATAACCAATGGGCTTCAACAACTATGCTTATAAAACAAGGTTTAAACACAACTCTCAAACCAGAAAACCTTGAAGCATTCAACCAACCACTTTCAAAAAGGAAACCACAATCAATCCTTTTCTCTCCAATGATATTTTAGAAATCAACCACCATAATCAATCAATAGGAGAATGTGCCCATACCTTTTATGAAGATGAAGAAACCTCTTTGGAAATCTGCCACACTCAACAAACTTCTTTTTCAACTTTCAACAAGGGTTAGAGATCATGATTAATATCACAACAACAATATCCAAATAACACCTTATCACTCCTACTCAACAAAATGCATCATGTCCCCTTATGAAATAATTAATCACTTTTGAAAAAGAACAAAACAACCTTCACTTTTGAACCCCTTTACAAAAATAGAAATATCTCTTTACATACACCTTATTTCTCCCTCTAAGCAAGTTAATCAAATAGCCCTCGAAATAAGCTTTCCAATGATATATAATATGATATACTTCTAAAAGGAAAATCACCAAAAATCTCTCTTTTTCTCAACATGCATCACAACCCTTATCTCTCCTAGGGCAACCTTAGAAAAATAAAATATTAGGAAAAATTATTAACTTGCCTTTGTCCTCAGTGGGATTCGATCCTCGGTCGCTGCCCCTACACCACTCTAACCATGGTGCCAACAACCACGTGAGCCAACCGCTCACATAGAACAGTGAGTGCAAACCTTCTATTTGTTTGCTCCGAGCGTGTCCTCAAACACCACGTGCACCAAAAGAGTCCTCCCTTTCACTTTGTAAAACTAGTATCGATGGGATTCGAACTTTGGATCTGCTGGCACTTCAACACCTTATGCGCCTTCCTCTTGCCGCTAGGCCACAAGCACCTACGGTGCTTGGTAAGGGACCTCCCTTACTTTTATTGCCTCCTTTCTCTACTGGATTCGAATGAGTTATGATGCCTTTGCTCCCTCTTTGAATGAACACCCTTTGCACACTCTTTAACATGCTGGCACCTTTCACTCCCTTAGCAATTTGAACGCATCACCATCATCGAGGACATGGGGAAATTAATCAAAACATTTGGTGGCATATTTATATATGCCTTCCTCCTTTCTTTTGACGTCGACGCTATAAATTAAACTTTAATATTATATGCCTCCTCCTTTCTTTTGACGTCGATGCTATAAATTAACTTTTAATTTTAAATTTAAATTTAAATTTTAAATAATTAAAATTTAAACTTAAATATTTAAAATTAAATATCTCCATCACCGGGGCACCTTTTTCGATGAAACGAAAAGCCAATCTGGGTTTTAAGAAAAACCCATTTCAAATCTGCCATCCATGGTTTTAAATAAAACCTTTTATTTTTCCTACCTTGGTTTTCACAAAAACCTTGTATATATTCATGCTTTCCAAAATATCATAAATGCTTATTTATGAAATACTTTGGCCACCAAAACTCAATGTGATCCATGTGACATCAATGATCCATGTGACATCAATGACAACATAAAATACCTCAAATTTCCAACAATCTCCCCCTTTGTCATTGATGGCAACACCTCTAATGCAAATCACCACAGTCACTGCAAAAACCATTTCTGAGAATCAAAGCTGCTCCCCTAACTCAATACTCTCTTTGGAGGCTGCTCCCCCTAACTCAATGCTCTCTTTGGAGGCTGCTCCCCCTAACTCAAATCTCTCCCCTTACTCAAATCTCTCCCCCTTTGACATCAATGGCAAAAGGGACACCTATGGGGCTAAAATATATGACTCTTAAGCTTAGCCCCCTCACCACCTTCTCTCTTGAGGTGATTAATTTTGGGGTGGGAGTACTTTTACTCCCATATTACATTGTTTCTTTCCTCTATCAATTTCCTTCCATATTTTTTTGATATCCTTCTCTTGATGAATTACTTGATCTTCTTGTCTTGAACCTGTTTGACCTTCTTGCCTTGAACCTATTTGGAATTGAGTCCTACACCATTTTGCAATATGTCCAAAGTTATTGCAATTAAAACACTTGATATTGTAGCCTTTGGATGGTGCCCAAATCCTGAATTCTTTCTTGAAATAATTTCCATATCCATTCCTTTCTTGAACCCTGTATTGTGAAGCTCTATTTTCATGACCATTATGACCATGACTTCTGAATTGTGTAGCTCTAAAACCAAAACCATTTTGCTCATTTTCTTTGCACTGAGAAGCTCTATGACCAATCCTGTTGCATAAGAAGCAATGTCCCTAAAAACCATACCTTCTTCCTTTGAAGTTTCTTCTAGAAAAATCAAACTTCTTTGATCCATGGACCCTAGTGTATAGCCCTGTGTCCAAATCCATTACAAGAAAAATAATGTCCTTGAAAAGCCCTTTGTTCATGCCTTGGTTCCTCATACCTTTCTTGACCATTATCCCTATGATCATTTTCAACTTGTGCATTGCATCCTTGAACTTTCTTTGTAGTATCTAAATCCTTTTCCTTAATTTCTTCCTTGCTTTTCTCTTCAAGTATTTCTTTTCCTTTTGAACTTGATTCACCTATCTCAAAATAAGATCCAAACTGAATATTTGGAGCCATAGGAACTTTGGAACTTTCTTCATAAAACTTAGGTGCTTCCTTGCTTTCATATTTTAGAACTTCCTTTCCTTTTGAGTGTGATTCCCCAAACCTGAAATATGAGACCTTTGGTGCTTTGGAATCTTCCTCTTCTTTCTCTTCATTTGTGTCAAGTAGCAAATTGGCATCCATATTTATTGTCTCTAAAATACATGTTTCCTTCTTAGTGAAAATATCTTGACCTTTTGAGTCATGTGATGGATCAAACTTCTCACGTATGGAACATCTCAATTCTTTTAGATTCTCCTTAACCTCTTGTAGTTGCTCATGGATATTATTGAAGTCTTCCTTTAGATCAGCTGAGACATCTGTCTTTCTTACAATATTCTCTTGTATAACTTCTTTTTGGAGTGAATGTTCTTCTTCTACTTCTCTTATCCCATAGAAAAACCCTTCTTCATATTCACTATCACTGAGATCATTATCATATTCTATAGCAAACAAACTCTCATGATTTCTTTGACCATGCCTGTTTCCTTGATGTGTCATCTCATCTTCACTATCACTGAATCCATTGCAATATCTTGATCTGTGATCTCTTTGACCACACACAAAGCACTGTTCTCTTTCACCTTCTATTCCAAGGAATAGATGTTCTTCCTTTTCATCATCTGACTTGTCTCTATCATTGTGATCTGAGCTATCACTTGCTTCTACAATGTAGTAAGATTTCTTTACCTTACGAAAAATTTCTTCTTCTCATACCTGTTTTGCTTGTATCTGTCATCTTTTTCATGCTTATGCTTTCCATATTCTTTTCTTTTGTGACCCTATTTTTCATCATCACTATTTTCTTCATGTGGACACTTGTGTGCATAGTGACCAAGATCACCACACTTGTAGCATCTGACTTTCCTCATATCCCTAAAATTCCTTGAGTCCTTATTCCTTTTGATGAAGTTAGCTTCCTCATCATTAATTGGATCTCTATCTATCTCTGGAACCTTCCCTTTCTCTTTCTCTGAAGCCTTGAATGCAATCTCTTTTATTGGAACCTGATGCTTACTCACCCTCATCTCATAAGTTGTGAGAGTTCCTTGTAGTTCTTCCATTGTTAGCTTGTTGATATCCATTGTTTCTTCTATTGCTGAAACCTTTGCATCATACTTCATGGGAAGTGATCTCAAAACCTTTTGAGTAACTTTTGATTCTTTCATCTCAAATCCTAGGCCTCTCATGGTGTTAGTAATCTCATCAACTCGAAGTAAAAACTTTGCAATATCTTCAGAATCTTCCATTTTCAATTCCTCAAATATTTTTCTATGAGTTTGTAGTTTTGACAACTTTACCTTGGAATCTCCTTCATAAGTATTCCGCAACTTGGTCCACATTTCATTAGCTGAATTACATACCATGACCTTTGCAAAATCTGTCTCACGTAGCCCACTCAAAATACAATTTATTGCCCTTGCATTGATCTCAACCAATTTTTTGATAGTCTTATCTACCTCGGGATCACCTTCAACCTTATACTCTTTTTCAACCATCTGCCATACCTCATATCCTTGTGATATCAAGTAGTTCTTCATTCTCATGCTCTAGAAAGCATAATTGTTACCATCAAATAGTGGTGCCTTATTTGTAGATGATCCATTATGTGAAGCCATCTGTGTTCTTGTAGAATCTACCCTCAAGTTGTTAGCCTTTTCAAAGGAACCCACTCTGATACCAATTGAAGAACACAAGCTTATACTAAGAGGGGGGTGAATAGTATAGCACCCACTTTTTACTTTCTTTCCAAACCAATATCAATTAATGTCCTTAATTGCAATAACCAAATATAGCAATGTGCATTAATAACTCAGATAGCAATAGTAAGCAAGAGCACAAGTCACCACACACAATTGAGACACAAGATTTAACATGGTTCCCCCAATGTGGGGTACTCCACAAGATAATATCCTTATAATATTTCACATAAAAATAAGGATCCTTATCCAATACAATGATTACTTTGATCTGCTCAAAGCTAGGCAATACATTGATCTGCTTAGGTAGGCAATCCATTGATCTTCTTAGCTAGGCAACACATTGATCTGCTTAGGTAGGTAATCCATTGATCTGCTCAGCTAGGCAACACACTGATCTACTCAGGTAGGCAATCCACTGATCTTCTTAGCTAGGCAACACACTAATCTGCTTAGGTAGGCAATCCATTGATCTGCTCAACAAGCTCACACATAACTTGTCCAAATCTGCTCAACAAGCTCACACAGAACTTGTCCAAATCTGCTCAACAAGCTCACATAAAACTTGTCCAAATCTGCTCAACAAGCTCACATATAACTTGTCCAAATATGCTCAACAAGCTCACTAAGAACTTGCTCAAAATCTGCCCAAAAACTATCCACAAATCTATCCCAAAAGCCTTCTCAAGGCTCAATCAATCATGCACAAAAACTACCATAAATCTATCTATAAATCTATCCCAAAGACCTTCTCAAAGGCTCAACCAATCATGCTCAAGTAGCATTCAAATCTCATCCACAAATCTATAAAGGCAAGGCTCAATGATGAACTCAACAATGAATGGCAAAGCACTCTACAATGGATGACAACAATGATCCACAATGATCTCAACTCAAATCAATCTCAACTCAACTCAAGTCAACTCATAGAAGCATAAAGAGAATTGTTAGAGACTCAATATGTTCTAAGCTCAATCTCAACTCAAATCAGAATTATAGAATAGTTTGTTTCATGGAACTTGAACAATCACTTCACACATCACTTGACTAGGCTCAATCAACTCAACTCAACCAATCATCACAAGAGACATCTCTTTCTCACAAAACCCTAGTCCAAGCATGTATCAACCAACTCAAATGTTTCCAACAATGCTCAACCACAAATCTCACATAACAATGATACTCATGTTCTTTTCAAGTTCTTTGCATAACCAATGGGCTTCAACAACTATGCTTATAAAACAAGGTTTAAACACAACTCTCAAACCAGAAAACCTTGAAGCATTCAACCAACCACTTTCGAAAAGGAAACCACAATCAATCCTTTTCTCTCCAATGATATTTCAGAAATCAACCACCATAATCAATCAATAGGAGAATGTGCCCATACCTTTTATGAAGATGAAGAAACCTCTTTGGAAATCTGCCACACTCAACAAACTTCTTTTTCAACTTTCAACAAGGGTTAGAGATCATGATTAATATCATAACAACAATATCCAAATAACACCTTATCACTCCTACTCAACAAAATGCATCATGTCCCCTTATGAAATAATTAATCACTTTTGAAAAAGAACAAAACAACCTTCACTTTTGAACCCCTTTACAAAAATATAAATATCTCTTTACATACACCTTATTTCTCCCTCTAAGCAAGTTAATCAAATAGCCCTCGAAATAAGCTTTCCAATGATATATAATATGATATACTTCTAAAAGGAAAATCACCAAAAATATCTCTTTTTCTCAACATGCATCACAACCCTTATCTCTCCTAGGGCAACCTTAGAAAAATAAAATATTAGGAAAAATTATTAACTTGCCTTTGTCCTCAGTGGGATTCGATCCCCGGTCGCTACCCCTACACCACTCTAACCATGGTGCCAACAACCACGTGAGCCAACCGCTCACATAGAACAGTGAGCGCAAACCTTCTATTTGTTTGCTCCGAGCGTGTCCTCAAACACCACGTGCGCCAAAAGAGTCCTCCCTTTCACTTTGCAAAACCAGCACCGACGGGATTCGAACTTCGGATCTGTTGGCGCTTCAACACCTTACGTGCCTTCCTCTTGCCGCTAGGCCACAAGCGCCTACGGTGCTTGGTAAGGGACCTCCCTTACTTTTATTGCCTCCTTTCTCCACTGGATTCGAATGAGTTGCGATGCCTTTGCTCCCTCTTTGAACGAACACCCTTTGCACACTCTTTAACATGCTGGCACCTTTTGCTCCCTTAGCAATTTGAATGCATCACCATCATCGAGGACATGGGGAATAAATCAAAACATTTGGTGGCATATTTATATATGCCTTCCTCCTTTCTTTTGACGTCGACGCTATAAATTAAACTTTAATATTATATGCCTCCTCCTTTATTTTGACGTCGGCGCTATAAATTAAATTTTAATTTTAAATTTAAATTTAAATTTTAAATAATTAAAATTTAAACTTAAATATTTAAAATTAAATATCTCCATCACCGGGGCACCTTTTTTGATGAAACGAAAAGCCAACCTGGGTTTTAAGAAAAACCCATTTCAAATCTGCCATCCATGGTTTTAAATAAAACCTTTTATTTTGCTTGCCTTGGTTTTCACAAAAACCTTGTATATATTCATGCTTTCCAAAATATCATAAATGCTTATTTATGAAATACTTTGGCCACCAAAACTCAATGTGATCCATGTGACATCAATGACAACATAAAATACCTCAAATTTCCAACAATCTCCCCCTTTGTCATTGATGGCAACACCTCTAATGCAAATCACCACAATCACTATAAAAACCATTTCTGAGAATCAAAGTTGCTCCCCTTGACTCAATACTCTCTTTGGAGGCTGCTCCCCCTAACTCAATGCTCTCTTTGGAGGCTGCTCCCCCTAACTCAAATCTCTTCCCCTTTGACATCAATGGCAAAAGGGACACCTATGGGGCTAAAATATATGACTCTTAAGCTTAGCCCCCTCACCACCTTCTCTCTTGAGGTGATTAATTTTGGGGTGGGAGTACTTTTACTCCCATATTACATTGTTTCTTTCCTCTATCAACTTCCTTCCATATTTTTTTGATATCCTTCTCTTGATGAATTACTTGATCTTCTTGTCTTGAACCTGTTTGACCTTCTTGCCTTGAACCTGTTTGGAATTGAGTCCTACACCATTTTGCAATATGTCCAAAGTTATTGCAATTAAAACACTTGATATTGTAGCCTTTGGATGGTGCCCAAATCCTGAATTTTTTCTTGAAATAATTTCCATATCCATTCCTTTCTTGAACCCTGTATTGTGAAGCTCTGTTTTCATGACCATTATGACCATGACTTCTGAATTGTGTAGCTCTAAAACCAAAACCATTTTGCTCATTTTATTTGCACTAAGAAGCTCTATGACCAATCCTGTTGCATAAGAAGCAATGTCCCTGAAAACCATACCTTCTTCCTTTGAAGTTTCTTCTAGAAAAATCAAACTTCTTTGATCCATGGACCCTGTAGTGTATAGCCCTGTGTCCAAATCCATTACAAGAAAAACAATGTCCTTGAAAATCCCTTTGTTCATGCCTTGGTTCCTCATACCTTTCTTGACCATTATCCCTATGATCATTTTCAACTTGTGCATTGCATCCTTGAACCTTCTTTGTAGTATCTAAATCCTTTTCCTTAATTTCTTCCTTGCTTTTCTCTTCAAGTATTTATTTTCCTTTTGAACTTGATTCACCTATCTCAAAATAAGATCCAAACTGAATATTTGGAGCCATAGGAACTTTGGAACTTTCTTCATAAAACTTAGGTGCTTCCTTGCTTTCATATTTTAGAACTTCCTTTCCTTTTGAGTGTGATTCCCCAAACCTGAAATATGAGACCTTTGGTGCTTTGGAATCTTCCTCTTCTTTCTCTTCATTTGTGTCAAGTAGAAAATTGGCATCCATATTTATTGTCTCTGAAATACATGTTTCCTTCTTAGTGAAAATATCTTGACCTTTTGAGTCATGTGATGGATCAAACTTCTCACGTATGGAACATCTCAATTATTTTATATTCTCCTTAACCTCTTGTAGTTGCTCATGGATATTATTGAAGTCTTCCTTTAGATCATTTGAGACATCTATCTTTCTTACAATATTCTCTTGTATAACTTCTTCTGTTTGGAGTGAATGTTCTTCTTCTACTTCTCTTATCCCATAGAAAAACCCTTCTTCATATTCATTATCACTGAGATCATTATAATCTTCTATAGCAAACAAACTCTCATGATTTCTTTGACCATGCCTATTTCCTTGATGTGTCATCTCATCTTCACTATCATTGAATCCATTGCAATATCCTGATCTGTGATCTCTTTGACCACACACAAAGCACTATTCTCTTTCACCTTCTATTCCAAGGAATAGATGTTCTTCCTTTTCATCATCTGACTTGTCTCTATCACTGTGATCTGAGCTATCACTTGCTTCTACAATGTAGTAAGATTTCTTTACCTTACAAAAAATTTTCTTCTTCTCATACTTGTTTTGCTTGTATCTGTCATCTTTGTCATGCTTATGCTTTCCATATTCTTTTCTTTTGTGACCCTATTTTTCATCATCACTATTTTCTTCATGTGGACACTTGTGTGCATAGTGACCAAGATCACCACACTTGTAGCATTTGACTTTCCTCATATCCCTGAAATTCCTTGAGTCCTTATTCCTTTTGATGAAGTTAGCTTCCTCATCATTAACTGGATCTCTATCTATCTCTGGAACCTTCCCTTTCTCTTTCTCTGAAGCCTTGAATGCAATCTCTTTTATTGGAACCTGATGCTTACTCACCCTCATCTCATAAGTTGTGAGAGTTCCTTGTAGTTCTTCCATTGTTAGCTTGTTGATATCCATTGTTTCTTCTATTGCTGAAACCTTTGCATCATACTTCATGGGAAGTGATCTCAAAACCTTTTGAGTAACTTCTGATTCTTTCATCTCAAATCCTAGGCCTCTCATGGTGTTAGTAATCTCATCAACTCGAAGTAAAAACTTTGCAATATCTTCAGAATCTTCCATTTTCAATTCCTCAAATATTTTTCTATGAGTTTGTAGTTTTGACAACTTTACCTTGGAATCTCCTTCATAAGTATTCTGCAACTTGGTCCACATTTCATTAGCTGAATTACATACCATGACCTTTGCAAAATCTGTCTCACGTAGCCCACTCAAAATACAATTTATTGCCCTTGCATTGATCTCAACCAATTTTTTGATAGTCTTATCTACCTCGGGATCACCTTCAACCTTATACTCTTTTTCAACCATCTGCCATACCTCATATCCTTGTGATATCAAGTAGTTCTTCATTCTCATGCTCTAGAAAGCATAATTGTTACCGTCAAATAGTGGTGCCTTATTTGTAGATGATCCATTCTGTGAAGCCATCTGTGTTCTTGTAGAATCTACCCTCAAGCTGTTAGCCTTTTCAAAGGAACCCACTCTGATACCAATTGAAGAACACAAGCTTATACTGAGAGGGGGGTGAACAGTATAGCACCCACTTTTTACTTTCTTTCCAAACCAATATCAATTAATGTCCTTAATTGCAATAACCAAATATAGCAGTGTGCATTAATAACTCAGATAGCAATAGTAAGCAAGAGCACAAGTCACCACACACAATTGAGACACAAGATTTAACGTGGTTCCCCCAATGTGGGGTACTCCACAAGATAATCTCCTTATAATATTTCACATAAAAATAAGGATCCTTATCCAATACAAATGATTACTTTGATCTGCTCAAAGCTAGGCAATACACTGATCTGCTCAGGTAGGCAATCCACTGATCTGCTTAGCTAGGCAACACATTGATCTGCTTAGGTAGGTAATCCATTGATCTGCTTAGCTAGGCAACACACTAATCTACTTAGGTAGGCAATCCATTGATCTTCTTAGCTAGGCAACACATGATCTGCTTAGGTAGGCAATCCACTGATCTGCTCAACAAGCTCACACATAACTTATCCAAATCTACTCAACAAGCTCACACAGAACTTGTCCAAATCTGCTCAACAAGCTCACACAAAACTTGTCCAAATTTGCTCAACAAGCTCACATAGAACTTGTCCAAATCTGCTCAACAAGCTCACATAGAACTTGTCCAAATCTGCTCAACAAGCTCACATAGAACTTGTCCAAATATTCTCAACAAGCTCACACAGAACTTGTCCAAATCTGCTCAACAAGCTCACTAAGAACTTGCTCAAAATCTGCTCAAAAACTATCCACAAATCTGTCCCAAAAGCCTTCTCAAGGCTCAATCAATCATGCACAAAAACTACCACAAATCTATCCATAAATCTATCCCAAAGACCTTCTCAAAGGCTCAACCAATCATGCTCAAGTAGCATTCAAATCTCATCCACAAATCTACAAAGGCAAGGCTCAATGATGAACTCAACAATGAATGGCAATACACTCTATAATGGATGACAACAATGATCCACAATGATCTCAACTCAACTCAAGTCAACTCATAGAAGCATAAAGAGAATTGTTAGAGACTCAATATGTTCTAAGCTCAATCTCAACTCAAATCAGATTTATAGAATAGTTTGTTTCATGGAACTTGAACAATCACTTCACACATCACTTGACTAGGCTCAATCAACTCAACTCAACCAATCATCACAAGAGACATCTCTTTCTCACAAAACCCTAGTCCAAGCATGTATCAACCAACTCAAATGTTTCCAACAATGCTCAACCACAAATCTCACATAACAATGATACTCATGTTCTTTTCAAGTTCTTTGCATAACCAATGGGCTTCAACAACTATGCTTATAAAACAAGGTTTAAACACAACTCTCAAACCAGAAAACCTTGAAGCATTCAACCAACCACTTTCAAAAAGGAAACCACAATCAATCCTTTTCTCTCCAATGATATTTCAGAAATCAACCACCATAATCAATCAATAGGAGAATGTGCCCATACCTTTTATGAAGATGAAGAAACCTCTTTGGAAATCTGCCACACTCAACAAACTTCTTTTTCAACTTTCAACAAGGGTTAGAGATCATGATTAATATCACAACAACAATATCCAAATAACACCTTATCACTCCTACTCAACAAAATGCATCATGTCCCCTTATGAAAGAATTAATCACTTTTGAAAAAGAACAAAACAACCTTCACTTTTGAACCCCTTTACAAAAATAGAAATATCTCTTTACATACACCTTATTTCTCCCTCTAAGCAAGTTAATCAAATAGCCCTCGAAATAAGCTTTCCAACGATATATAATATGATATACTTCTAAAAGGAAAATCACCAGAAATCTCTCTTTTTCTCAACATGCATCACAACCCTTATCTCTCCTAGGGCAACCTTAGAAAAATAAAATATTAGGAAAAATTATTAACTTGCCTTTGTCCTCAGTGGGATTCGATCCCCGGTCGCTGCCCCTACACCACTCTAACCGCGGAACCAACAACCACGTGAGCCAACCGCTCACATAGAATAGTGAGCGCAAACCTTCTATTTGTTTGCTCCGAGCGTGTCCTCAAACACCACGTGCGCCAAAAGAGTCCTCCCTTTCACTTTGCAAAACCAGCACCGACGGGATTCGAACTTCGGATCTGTTGGCGCTTCAACACCTTACGCGCCTTCCTCTTGTCGCTAGGCCACAAGCGCCTACGGTGCTTGGTAAGGGACCTCCCTTACTTTTATTGCCTCCTTTCTCTATTGGATTCGAACGAGCTGCGATGCCTTTGCTCCCTCTTTGAATGAACACCCTTTGCACACTCTTTAACATGCTGGCACCTTTCACTTGTTAAGCATAAAGAGAATTGTTAGAGACTCAATATGTTCTAAGCTCAATCTCAACTCAAATCAGATTTATAGAATAGTTTGTTTCATGGAACTTGAACGATCACTTCACACATCACTTGACTAGGATCAATCAACTCAACTCAACCAATCATCACAAGAGACATCTCTTTCTCACAAAATCCTAGTCCAAGCATGTATCAACCAACTCAAATGTTTCCAACAATGCTCAACCACAAATCTCACATAACAATGATACTCATGTTCTTTTCAAGTTCTTTGCATAACTAATGGGCTTCAACAACTATGCTTATAAAACAAGGTTTAAACACAACTCTCAAACCAAAAAACCTTGAAGCATTCAACCAACCACTTTCAAAAAGGAAACCACAATCAATCCTTTTCTCTCCAATGATATTTCAGAAATCAACCACCATAATCAATCAATAGGAGAATGTGCCCATACCTTTATGAAGATGAAGAAAACTCTTTGGAAATATGCCACACTCAACAAAATTCTTTTTCAACTTTCAACAACGATTATAAATCATGATTAATATCACAACAACAATATCCAAATAACACCTTATCACTCCTACTCAACAAAATGCATCATGTCCCCTTATGAAAGAATTAATCACTTTTGAAAAAGAACAAAACAACCTTCACTTTTGAACCCCTTTACAAAAATATAAATATCTCTTTACATACACCTTATTTCTCCCTCTAAGAAAGTTAATCAAATAGCCCTCGAAATAAGCTTTCCAACTATATATAATATGATATACTTCTAAAAGGAAAATCACCAAAAATCTCTCTTTTTCTCAACATGCATCACAACCCTTATCTCTTCTAGGGAAACTTTAGAAAAATAAAATATTAGGAAAAATTATTAACTTGCCTTTGTCCTCAGTGTGATTCAATCCCCGGTCGCTGCCCCTACACCACTCTAACTGCGGTGCCAACAACCACATGAGCCAACCGCTGACATAGAAGAGTGAGTGTAAACCTTTTATTTGTTTGCTCCGAGCGTGTCCTCAAACACCACATGTGCCAAAAGAGTCCTCCCTTTCACTTTGTAAAACCAGCACCGGCTGGATTCAAACTTTAGATCTATTGGCGCTTCAACATCTTACGTGCCTTCTTCTTACCGCTAGGCCAAAAAAGCCTACGGTGCTTGGTAAGGGACCTCCCTTACTTTTATTGCCTCCTTTCTCCGCTGGATTCGAATGAGTTGCGATGCCTTTGCTCCCTCTTTGAATGAACACCCTTTGCACACTCTTTAACACACTGGTACCTTTCACTCCCTTAGCAATTTGAACGCATCACCATTATCAAGGACATCGGGGGAAATCAATCAAAATATTTTGTGGCATATTTATATATGCCTTCCTCCTTTATTTTGACGTCGGTGCTATAAATTAAACTTTAATATTATGTGTGTCCTCCTTTATTTTGACTTCGGCGCTATAAATTAACTTTTAATTTTAAATTTAAATTTAAATTTTAAATAATTAAAATTTAGACTTAAATATTTAAAATTAAATATCTCCATCACCGAGGCACATTTTTTGATGAAACGAAAATCCAACCTGGGTTTTAAGAAAAACCCATTTCAAATCTACCATCCATGGTTTTAAATGAAACCTTTTATTTTGCCTGCCTTGTTTTTCACAAAAACATGTATGTATCCATGCTTTCCAAAATATAATAAATGCTTTTTTATGAAATAATTTAGCCACCAAAACTCAATGTGATCCATGTGACATCAATGACAACATAAAATACCTCAAATTTCCAATAATTCTTCCCTTGTGTGGGATTTTGTTATCTATGGTTTTTTGGACCTGTCTCCTCCCCTGTGTGTGTTTTCATTTTCCTTTGGTTTTTGGTTTTATTTTCTTTTTGTTCTGCTCTAGGTTGGTTGCTACTGGATACCCGAAGTCAGTATGTTTCAAGGTTTGTAGGATTTTCAAGGTTTTATGGATATGCGACGATGACAATATTATTGAGCAATAAGATGTTTTCAAACAATCCTACATAGTCCCTCTCTCGCTCCATAGTTTTTAGAGCATCCCACTCTGTTGTGAGTCTAGCAATATCCTCATGTATGCTCTATATATATGCTTATATGGTATCTCTCTCCTCTACCCAACCCTAGCATCTATCCCTATCAATGTCCCATTGGATCTAAGTTGTAGTGTGGGTGAATTCCCTATAAGTTAGCTAACCCTGTAGGATGCACACCTACTCTCTCAAGGTGATGATATGCTCCTGAGAATCATCCTCATCTACATCACTATGCCCATCACTCTCCGTAGGAGTCTTTGAACCCCTACTCTCTCCCTATGTTATTATTACCCCCACATATTTATCCACATGATGGTGTACTCATCATTGTGGAGAACAAACCTCAACCCCTCCAGCCCCTTCCCATCCCTAAAAAATTGGGTTGCAAGATAGGCATCATTCTTATCAATGGTACTTGGATCCTATACATAGATATTTATTAGTGGCACATCTGAGTCATCATCCATAGGATCAAGTTGATACCATTATAGATGTATCTTGCTAGTCCTCCACTTGTATACAACTAGTTCATCAATAACATCCTATCTAACCCCAAACTAGAAGGTCACCCATAAGTACTAAAAGTACTCATGCTCTATACCATGGTGGTCAATCAACCATCTACTACTTTGCACCCACATCAGGTGCACACCCTCCTTAGTCTAGGCTTGAGCTCCCCTCCAAGACCTCCATGTCACACTCCCTAGATATAGACCATAAAAATAATCTGAGTAGTGCTCGATGATACCCTAAAAGGGGTGGCTCTTGCCATGCTTACGCTCATGTAGCCATCACATGGCATAAGGAATATCTCAATCGACCATATCTTGGTGCACAACCCATGGTAGGACATTCGGCCTATCAACACTAAAGTATTCCCATCCCCACACCTATAGAAGGAAGCTACATCCCAAGCCCATTCGACCTCTCTCTTGAATATCGTAAGCTCCCAGTAGATTTTTTTCAACAATGTAGTACCCCATGACATGATCCTAGGCTACTCTACCAAATATTGCACAAGGTCCAATAGGTTCTAAGTGAACCTCACACCAAAATAATCTGGCAAGATGAAATCCGATATCAAAAACATGAGTACTACATGTCTTGTTATTAGCAATCTAGTGATATATCCAACATTAACCCTCACCCCACAACTATCCAAGTCATAGTCTACATGTCTCCACTGATCTCGATAGACTCATTATAATACTACCTCTTGTTGGTTGGTCGAAGTAGTCATAATGGGCTCTCCCTCGATAGGGACCCACAAAATCTGGTATACATCCTTCAAATTCATAGTAATCTCCTCGATCGACATAATGAAGGTGTTTATCTAGATGAATTGTGTGTAGTAGGCCCAAGTCCCTTAGCCATGTGCAATCATCCTTATTTTCTAGAACTATAGCACAAAATTCCCTAAATATTTTTGTGAAGCGATGTCAAACTCTAATAAGCTACTACAAGGGAAAAACCTTGTTAAAAAATATAAAATAACAAAAACAAGTCCTAAGAATGACTGTCTCAGGCTGAGATGATCCCCAATCGCAATCATATGTACCCAAGATGGTCATAGAATGTGACTATTCTCAAATCAAGATGATCACCAAATATGATTGTCTTGGGTGAGATGGTCATAAAATGGTATTGTCTCAAACAAAGATAGTCACTAAAGCACCTAAAAAAGTATAACAAAAAAGTATTAAATAAATAAATAAATAAACAACAAGAAAACATCACAAGCAAATTGAGAGATAAAGGTGAAAGGAAAAAGCAATAAAATCTATCTACCCATATTTTAATTCACCTAGGCTGCCCATCCCACCCATTAATTTACCATTAATCTTAATTTGGGTTTATTTTACTAAAAATGAGATGTCAAGATTATCATCCTTACTCTCCTAGCACCAACTCCACTTTTTGAGGCATCTTATGGGTCAGTCATGTTGGTCATTTAGATTTTGGGTAGCACTTCATTTTACAAAATCACTCTCCTCCTCCTCGTCTCGGTCGCTCCTTATCTTGCATGATGAAAATGACCCTAAAATCATAGAATTTTCTATTTATAGTCCTGCACGACCGTGACCATCCAAGACGATCACGTGATGCCACACGATCATCTGGGATGGTCGTGATTTTGCAAAAAATAGTTCAAATACCACTATCTCGAGTCAATACGATCACCAAAAAATCCTCAATTTCCAAAGGCACCCAAGTTAATAACTATATTTTGATCAAGCAACCTATTGCTATCATTATTTTACATCTCCTCTCTCGACTTGTTGCTTGAGGGGGTAGTCAAATAAATGTAAGATTCATGTTTCAAGATCAAGTCAATAATCAAACACTCAAAAGTACAAATAGTGTTCGTCCAAGAATCATTGTCAAAAATGATCATATACCCTCTTTGTTGGGGTAAAAGAAAAAATCTTAATCAAATAAATCCTAGGTATACTTAAGGCCTAGCCCCATAGACTCCTAATGTTTATCGATGGCTAAAAGTGTACCAATATTAGATCATTTGTGTACCTAAATCCTAGCCATGTAGACTCCTAATATCTATCGATGGCTGAAAAAGTCACCAAGATCAAACCTAAGTCCATAAATTTGTTGGAATAAATGACTCAGAGACATGCACACTTTCCATAATTGGGGTATTTCATGTTGACTTGTTCAATAAACACCATCCATGATAAATGCAACCATTTTAGATTATCTGTTTTTTCTTAGCATTGTGCTTATGCACAAAGCATCCCAAAAATGGGCATCTGTAGATAACTAAAATGTATTCTTTTAATGATACTCCCAAAAAGGCCTCCTTCCTACCCCCCACAGTCCATCTTTGGTAGCCTTAGGGCTAATTTGATGGTTTTTGCCAATATTAGGCAACTTTCCCTATAAGTTGTCTAACTGTATCAACTCGATATGGTCTCAAAACCATGACCATATTAACCTAATATGGTCACAAAAAAATAAAAAATAAATATAATAAAAATAAAAAGTGGTAGCTGAAACTGACCGTTAGTGTTGCATATGATTTTGCATTGATGTTGAGTGCCTTGCATGAGGTAATTTTGAATTAATCACATGCAATCAATTATTTTAGGGTATGCATTTGTTTTCTCAATGCAAACTGCCCCTTTGCTTTTTCATGTAGAGTGCCCTAGCCTCTGGTCAAGAGGTCTATAAAATGGCACTCACCCCTTAGTTTTGAAGATCCACAACCTTTGAATTTGTGCAATGAAGTGCTGCTAAAATCAATCCACAAGGTTTTCTAGTTGTTAATATCATATTGCTGGACTATCACAAAGGATTGAATTTTGCACTATACTACCTCACATAACCAATAAATCCTTGCTATGATGATTGTTCAATTTTATTAAACTCTCCTTCCCATAGTGAAAATCCATTGATAATACTCTCTAGGTTATCCCAAATGCTGCTCAGGCTTGGCAACAAAGAAATGTAGGTCTTCGATAGCGACCATCTCGTACTAAGACAATATGTAGGTGAAACCATCTCAATCCAATATGATCATGGTCATGTGATCTATTCATAGTTCTTATTGCATTTTTAGGATAGATCTACTTATTTTACTATTCTGCAAGAGTTTAGATTTCTTTTATCGCATACATGAACCTTATTTTTCTTTATTTTATACTTTTTGATTGAACACGGGTCCAAATTTAGTGGGTCTTGCACATGCTACTGATTTACTATTATTCCCTTGTGTGCAAGTTACAAGTATGAGGACAATGAAAGACATTAGATATAACACTCATACAGCGGTCCCGAAAAACCTATTCCCTCACAAACTGCTTTGGCATGGAGATTGTTACATTGCACTAGGATACTTCATTTGTGAAGAATACATATTGTAATATTTGTATCATTCATAAAATATCCCTGTAAGAGATACTATTGTAATACAAGATTAATACAAGGATTTGGTTTGTTGTGCTTTACAATACATCGATATTTATTATTACATTTTTTGGTGCAAAATTTACTGCTTTCAATATGATAAATATATAAAATATTAGGATCAACACTAGAAATATGAATAGTATCATCAAATGAAGAAGAACCAATTATTACCTCACCACATTCAACCACCTACAAATATGAATCATCCCTAATTATAACATGCTTTGTATAATATTGTGTATTATAGTCATACAAGAGATTATAATGCTTGGTAATGCGTCAAGTTGCCCCTAAATTTATAGTCCACTCATTTGAAGAATTGGATATACAATATGTTAAATAAACAATTACATATTCCTGTGAAGTATCACCATCATGGTCATCCTCACATTGATCATAGAAGAGAGTAACATTAGCACCCTAATTTTTTGTTGCTTCCTCAAGATTCTTAATTTGTATTCAATAAAATTATAATCTTGTGTCCTTTGTTCTTACAAAGTATAAAGAGAATTCTTAAAGGGATTCTTACATTTCTTATCTCTTTGCTTTGGCTTCTTTCAAAATTTTCCTTAATCACTTCCTTTTCATGACACTGAATTATGAGAGAATAACTCTTACACCTTTGTCATCAAGCTTGATAGTGAAGAAGGTACTTGAACATGTCATCAAGAGAAGGATGGGGTGCATCTACAAAGTAAACTCTAAATCATATCAAACACAATGTAAATTGTCTCATGTGTCTTAGATATATTATTGAATAGAATGTTGAGAAGCTCTATATCTTTTTTTCACTATCAGTGATACCCTTCTTCTTATTGTCAACTCCTCTAACATGTGGCTATCCTCTTCCAAATTATTAAATTGAAATATGTACTCATCTATAATCTCAATTTTTCCCATATTCAAGCTAGCAATATCTACTTCCAATATATATATATATATATATATATATATATATATATATATATATATATATATATATATATATATATATATATATATATATTTGTGCAAAGTCAATGTGATCATGCAAGCTATAAAACTTGCAGGACCTTGGGATCTAAAGTGTTGCTAACATAAGTGTCATAGATCTTATCACCATAAAAAACAATCACACTAAGTATATCATCCTTATTATCCTTGAGTAGTTATTTTCTCTCATCAAAAGAAGTGTCTTGAGGGGCCTCATTCATATATTTGAGAAATCACTTATTCTAGAGTAGAGCTTGTTGATTTCCAGGTGGAATAATTTGGCCCATTCAACAAGGGCATATATCGATCCATGAATTTATTTCCAAAATATAATCTCTTATCTATAGTTATATAATAAAGAATACTACCAATGCAAATCTTAGAAAAGCATTTGATTCAAAAAATAGGCTCAAAATGCTTTTGTAAGTAAAATTTATGATATTTGGCCTAAATACCACCAATTTTTTTTTTTTAAATGTATCTTTCGTGAATGGCATGAAACCAAATAATTCATTGGATAACTATAAGAATACCAATTATATGATAACTATACATTGATCTAATTAATGTACTACCACCACATGTTATTGAGTTGAGCATGGGGTTACTATTGATACTAATTAGATAGGCCACTAGAAAAAATACAAGTACATATTATGCTACCATGTGCCACTTCTAGTCTAAAATGTCCAAAACGGATGCACAAAATTTATTGTTGATTAGGCATGCAACTAGATGACAATAAAAAATAAGTTTAAAATTTGTCAAAATGAGATAGGCTAGACTCCTTTTATAGGTATTTTTTTTATTTTGTTGCACCATGTCATCCACCAATGCCACATAAACCTCCTAGCTACAAAATCATGGGCAATTCAAGCTTAAAACCTTCTCCAAGGCTCCATATTTTATGCCCCACGTCATGGCCACTATGGTGCCTAACCATTGGGTGCACTAAATATAATGAATATGTCAATATTTTTGAGCTTTGCAATGAGCATGCCCATATAGGAGTGGGGTTTTAGACCATGCTCCATTGCACCAATGGTCTAACCTATACTATGTTGGCTGGCCAAGTGATTGTGCCTTACTTCCAAAAGGGGAGATGGTGCATTGTGTTGAACTTTGGGGTTACATGGGGAGGGGGCATGTGCACCTTACGGAACTCCCATATCCCATGGAAATTCATGTCATGAACCTCAAACCCATCATTTGCCTTTCTAAAGGTACTCAAGTCATCCAAAATAATAAGGCGCACCATGTTCTTTCACATCAAATGACTCCAAGTCAACCCCCATTTCTCTCCAATGTTATTGAATGTTCCTTATTCAAATTTTGAAAATATAAAAAGTGGAGGGAAAATAACAATTTTTTTAGATAAAAAAGGAGATAGCTAAAGGTAAAATGGCAAAAAATGTTGAACTATGTTGAATTATGACCCAGTTCAAAAAATTAGTCTAGTGGTTAGGGCATCCATCTAGTCAAAAACAAGTAATAACTAAATTGAATGTCAAAAGAGGCAAGATGATCTTGTTAGTGAATATTTATCTTGAAACAAATCTATTAAAACCTAAAGAAATCCTTACAATCCAAGTCTACCCACAATTTTTAAAAACAAACCTTTAAATAAATTCTCGATAAGACACAACTTCCACACATTGCTTACAAAAAATACATTCTTTCTTTTGAACTATTATAGAAAAATCACCAAAAATAAAGTGATCAAGTAATGAATATTCACACCCACTCTAATACCATTTGGACGTCATGGTAATTTCTAGAAATAAATCGAATCAACACATTACCTAGAAAAGCATAAATAACTTATAGAAATAATACATACAATATGAAATAATCTCACTAAAGGAAAATAATTACACTCTAATTGATTAAAAACATTTTGGTAGGAAGAGGTATAAATATCCAATTACAAGATATCTTTAGGATGAGATTAAACAACCAAATTTTACGTTAAAAAATATATAGTACAATAAATTCACCTATACAAGGTGTACAAGGTCCCAAAGGGATATACAAAGAATCGAATACAAAGTTATTTTGGCCTCAAATGAAGCTTACTACCACATTTCCAACAATATTTATTGATCCATAAGGAAATCTAAGTGGAAGGAGGACAAATATAGGGAATTCAAAGATGAGAAAATCAATAGGAATTGTTTCATTCAATTATAATATCTTTGTAAGGGTTGACTTATTATCTTTAATAAAAAAGTGGATATTGAGGCTTAAATCACCCACAACACTACCCCAACAACTAAAATCCTAGAACATACCAATAGTTGTATTTAAACCTCCTACGATAACTATGTAGGTTGGACTATCCAAAGTGTGACTCTATGAGGTAAAACCCCCCACCTTTGAATCAATACCAACTAGAAAAGAAAATATCCTTGAACACTTACACACTAGTTATTACTCAAGGATAATTGAGGTAAACTTCACTCACTTCCCAAAGAAATTTAGGGATGTTTCCATAGCAAAGTTTAAAAAATCTACCAAAAAGTTAACTACTTCAATGTCTCGTACTCAATGCTTGGTCCTAACAAAACTTTTGATGCACCAAACCTTTAAATTTCCTTGATTGGTCAATGTGTGCTCAAGGAAAAACAACAAAGGCATGCACACAAATATTATCTAGGACTACAAAGAAATGATTATGATGATTGTATAAGTGATACAAAAATATTAAATGTAAATGAAAATAAGGTCTAATTAATTTACTTCAATATTTGGATATAAATTGATTAATATAATTAAATACCATACTACCATTTCATATACCATTCCTAAAAGAGACATCTAAAAGACTCCAAAGGTCTTGAAACGTACAAGATATCATTACATATAACTAGGTTCAAATATTACACCCAATAAATCATCTTAGTAAATGCATTTATCTCAAGGGATTTTAGTGATATAAAGGTTCAAGACTATCATTTGGTGATGTTGAACATTGTAGAAAATTACCAAGTAGATAATATGCAAAAGCTAAAATATACTAGATTTGTTGCTTCTAAAATGTAATACAAAAGAAAAATTTCTAGAATAAGAGAATATTGTAACTTGATCTCATATTTGGTTTGGCTTGTCATCCACCCAAAGATAAATTTTATCCATAAGTTAGGCCTGATCTCCTAGACAAAGATGGTATTACGGCTCTAGTGGTGGATTAGATGGATGTTTTGAGGAAGATGTTAAGAACCACAAGCTATAATTTTATGATGTGGTTGATATGTCAATGATATAGAATATTTATGGACCATAATCGAGACTCTTAAGGAAGGTTAATATTTTTTAAAATAGGTTAGAGAGATAAATATGTATACCTCAAAATTACTAAATATTTCATTTGATTATATGGTTCATGACACCACCATTCCTTCTACTTGCATTTGATCCCAATCACTTGCTCACCTATGAATTTTCTAAGTATCTTGATCACATTGATTAGAAGTACTATATAGGCTAAAATAAAGGAACCTACTATAAAAATAATGATAATATCCTTTCTATCACACCCAAATCCAAAGGATGTTATTAGAAGTTAAAGGAGAGGCTACTAGAATTTGGGATGCAAAATTATAGGTGGCCACTATATATACAACCATATAATTAAGTTCATAAAAAAATTGAATATCTTTAAAGTCAATACAACATGTATTCATGTTTTTAGTAACTCTTAAGACGACATTTTTCGTAGGACTGCCCAAACTACCAAACGTGTTTTGGCCATATTTCACTCATCCATACTTTGATTGATCTAAAATTTTGAGGGTAGATGCCTGATAAACCCTAGAATGTCTCCATCAATTTTTAGATCATTTGCAGCAACATAGAGCCTAATGCATCCCTATGTGTTAACGATATCTTTAGTAAGTGACTGTGCAAGGGTTTCATCTAGGTTGAGTGCAAGTAGCTCTAGTGGTTGGTTTTTGGGGCCTTCAAGCCCTAGCGGCTAATATTTTATGGTTTCTACTCAATATTTTAGCAGGATGTGTTGTAGGGATCCAATATGGGTTAGAAATCTATATTTCAATAGATCTTCATGATGTGAACTTGATTGACAACAACTTCCAATTTACTGCACAAAATAAAAGTGAAAATCATACCTTTCCATGGTGTTTGGGGCATGGATTAAAGAGATCACGAAATAAGTTTCAAGTAGTTTATCAAAAAATGGCTTGGATCTCAAGTGAATCTAATGCTAAGGTACACCCAAAAAATAAATCCATTGTGGAAACCCTTGTCAAGGGTAAGAATTTCCAAGACAGCCCCAAAAATAAATTTTAGGGATGCCCTTCGTGGTGCATAGCCTTAGCCTAATGCTAATATTAATCTTAGGGCTTCTCATAAACCTCTAAGAATTCTTGATATGGATCCTAGGAAAATAGAGTCGGGATATCTTAAAGTAGCTGATGGAACTCCTATTGTTAAGCTTGATATGTGTAACATTCAGACTGGTATTGAATATCTAGAAAAGAGGAATAATTTATCGTTTCAAGGGTTTTCATATGAGCCAATCTGCTTTCAAAGTTTGGGCTACAAAAAGTTGGAAAAATAAAGGTGGGTTGCAAATCTCTATTTATACAAATGGTTATTTTCTTGTTTTATTTGCTAATAATGAAGATAAAGAGAAAGCATTTCAAGGGGGTCCCTGGTTCTTTGGAAAGGCAGGGCTTTTCATGAAGCCCTGACATACTAAAGTTAAATTCGAAGAAGAGATACCTTCTATATGTCCTGTGTGGGTTAGACTCTTTGGCCTCCCAATTAAATTTTGGAATCCAACTATTTTTCTTCAATTGGAAACTCTTTAGGAACTTTTATGATGACTGCTAATTGTACTCAAAATTTTGAACATATTATTTATGCTCGAAATTGTGTTTTAAAGGATTTTGACAAACCCCTACCTAAAAATATCACATTATAATTTGGGGAGGATACTTAGGATCAAGTAGTGAACTATGAGAACATTCCTTTTCATTGTAGAATTTACCATGAATATGGTCATTTGGCTAGTGTTTGCCCAAATAAAATTCCATATCAAAAGAAAGAAGATATAAACTAAACATATTTTCAAATGCCTAAGAAGAAGAACACTAAAAAAACTAGGTATGAAGGATCAATCTAAGTTATCTACTAATATGTTTGAAATTATTTCCAAAAATGATGTCCCAAGTGAGGAAGATAAAATAATGGAAACAAAAATCTTAGAAACGCAAATTAAATATGAAGGGAAGAATTCAGAGATAAACCAACAAATCAAAGGTTTTCAATATAAAAAAGGGGAAAATATACATAAGAAAAACAATCTTTTAAATGCTAAAACTTCACCCAGGTGTTGTAGGTGAGTTGGAGAGGAGAGGGAAATCCTCCAAGAGAGGTCCCAGGTTCAAATCTCCACCCTACCAAAAATCTGAATTGGGTATCCAAAACCCAATTGATAATGTTGGTGCGAGCAGGGTTGGGTGTGACTCCCGGGTGACTTTGACGGTGTAGAACCCCCTGTTCATAGTCTCTCAGACCAAGGTGGCCCCACAAGGGGTTTTTCGCTTAAAAAAAAATTATTCTAAAACTTCAAATAATATAGATTCCAATATAGACTATGTTGAACCTTCTCGTAACACTTTGGCTGTATACATGCATTCTTCAAGTTTAGAAGTCATATCAAATTCAATTGGAGTAAGTCAAGAAATATGAAAAAAATAACTGAAGACAGATTCTAATCAAAAGGTATGTTGTAAGACCAATCAACATCATAGGGCAAAAGAAGGTGAAAATCTTGTAGAGGAAGGTAATATTAATAACCTTCCTAACTTTTTTAGCCCTAGTATTAATGAAGATCATCACTTGGAATATTATAGGACTCAAGGGAGTCTTTCAAAACAAAATGAAATTAGAAGAATGATTCATATAAATCATCCACATCTTTTTTTCGTTCAAGAAATAAAGATGTCAATAGAGGAAATGGAATCAATTGTTAGTAAATTTTACCAGCTGGAAAATTGGTTTCCCTCAGTACTCAGGGGAATTTTGGTGGCATTTCTTACCTTTGGGACCCAAAAGAGGTAGTTATTCACCATATGGTTGGCAATTGGGGTATTTTTTCTATACTATTCAAAGTAGACATTCCAAACAAATTATGCTCCGCATTACTGTTTATGCTTCGACTACTTTGGAGGAAAAAAGGAGATAATGAAAGGATATAACTTATATTATCTCTCATTTTCCTAAAGCTTGGATCTTGATTAGAGGAGATTTCAATACCATCCTCTCTCTGGATGAGAAAATGGAAGGAAATAGAAATTTGGACAGGAGTATTGACCTCCTGATAGAATATATTGTAAACCTCCATCTTATGGACATCCAACCAAATAATGGCCTTATGAATTGGTCTAATAATGGAGATATTGGATAGGTTCTTACTCTCTGAAAATTTCTTAATCCATGATCACATTCCTAAAGTGAAGACTCTTAATAATGCTAGTTCGTATCACTGGCCAGTCATGGTGGAAATGTGGAAAACCAATTGGACTTTCTCTCCTTTTTTATTCAAATTAATGTGGCTTAGAGATAGTTCCTTTAGACCTTGGAAGGAAGGTAAACCTATTTATAGGACTAATATGTTCTATTTTACCAAAATATTACAATATATTAAATCCAAAATCAAGACTTGGAACTAGGAGTTTAGGGATGTTCATAAAAAAAATATGAAGTTATTGCTCAACTTGAAAATCTGAATAATAAAATCTATTTATATGGCATCATAGAGAGTAGAAGTGCATATGAAATTAATCTCACAGCTTAGTTAGAGGAATGGGAAAAAAGAGAAGAACTCTTATGGAAGCAAAAATCTAGAATTCAATATCTCAAAGAAGGAGATCAAAACACAAATATCTTCTAGCTCGAAGATCTCACAACTTTATTTCTTCCCTGAAATCAAATTTTGTAGATGTTGTCTACACTTGGGATGGCATGTGTTGGAAATATGAGCAAGTTTTATTGTCATTGATGTTAAGAGTTAGTTTCAGTGAGCAGCATGGGATCAAGCACCAGTTTCCATGAGCAGTGCAATAAAGAGTTTTATTCTAGGTCTAAGGGAAAATAATATTATAATATGCTTATTATAATATTCAAGGTGGTCAAATAAGGTCTAAAAGTGCAATTGGAAGGCCCAAGAAAATAATATTATAATTTTATATTATAATATTAAAGTCTAAAGTATAGACTTGGCTTAAAAAAAAAGTATAGACCTGAATAATTAAATTAATTATAAATTAGTTTAAATTATATAACCCTAAGGTTAGGGTTACAAGGGCAAGCAATAATATTTCTTTCCACCCGTCGATGTGTTGAGGGAGAGTAAAAATTCACTATACTATATGCTTTGGCAAACAAAAATCATCCTTCGAATACCTTAATCGATGTGCATGTAAAATTTATGAATGTGCAGAATAAGAGGCAAGGGTTTTTTAGCTAGATGGTAGTCAACGTGCAAATAAGAGGGAGGAGGCCTATAGACTCATAGCCAACCATGGTGGTTGGGCCGAAAATATGTGGCTACAATGTAAGGCACTAACTGGCAGGAGGTCCCATGACCAAACCTCAAAAATAGTGTTTTTTGACAAGGAGCACGTGTTTATTTTTTGGTGCCAAAGGGAATATTCAAAGTGCACGAGGTACATTTTGGTGCCAAGGTGATTTCCTAGCTCACGTGCCACGTGGACCACAACTAGGGCATTGTGGAGGCACAAGCGGGATTTCAAATCCTACCAAGGAAAAGAGTTGATTGTGATTGAGACAAGTGTTTAAAGTAAAATCTTCTTCAAACAAGAGGTAAGGGCACATTATCCTTGAGAGTGATTGTTGGATGTTATGAATGCTAATTTGGAGTTAAAAGGATTATTTGATAAGCATTTTTGAGTTTTGTTTTCTGAAATGAAAGTTGATACTATAAAACTTGTTTTATAAGCATTGTTGGAAATATTCAGTAAGCTTTCATATGCTTGACTAGGGTTTGTGAAAGATCATGAGTATCATTGTTATGTGAAGTTGTGAACTTTTCTAAACTAGGATTTGTGAAATATCATGAGTATCATTGTTATGTAAGGTTTTTTTGATAAGAATTTTTGACTAATATTTCATTGAGTGATTGGTTGAGTGGAGCTGATTGAGCATAGTTGATTGGAATTGTTGAAGTGATAGTTCAAGTTCTGTGAAACAAGTTGTTCTTTATTTTTTAATTGAGTTGAAGGAAATATTGAAAGTTATTGAGAATTGTAGTGAGTGTGAAGTATATTGAGTCTCTAAAAATTCTCTATATGTTTCTGTGGTAAAAAAAGAGAGATATTGAAAGTGATTGATCATTGTTGTGAGTATGAAGCATATTGAATCTCTAACAATTCTCTATATGTTTCTATGAGATTAAACAAGAATCTGAGTGAAACTTGTTTGTGTGATTGAAGAGGCTTTTTGTGATAGATTGATTTGATTTGAACAAGCTTTTGTGAAAGCTAATGAGCTAATTTGCAGTCGCAGGTTCTCCAAGATTGATCTCAAAAGTGGTTATCATCAAGTCAGGATTCAGGCTGAGGACACTTGGAAAACAACATTCAAGACCAAAATGGGACTTTTTGAATGGCTTGTCATGCCCTTTGGTCTCACAAATGCACCAGCCACATTCATGCGGCTAATGAATGAAGTATTCAGAGATTGCCTAGATCAATTTGTAATCATCTATCTTGATGACATCCTTGTATTCTCTCCTACATGGAGAAGTCATTTAGAGCACTTAGAATCTGTTATTCAAACTCTTCAGAAGAACCAATTGTATTTCAATATTCCTAAGTGTTATTTTAGGCAAACTTCCATTGTCTATCTTGGTTTTGTAGTCAGTGATAAAGGAATTCAAGTGGATCCTACTAAATTTGAAGTCATGATCAAATGGCCAACTCCTACTTTTGTCACAGAGTTGAGAAGTTTTCTTGGGCTTGTTAATTTCTATCGCAACTTCATTGTAGGATATTCCACCATAGAAGCTCCATTACATCATCTAACCAAGATCAAAGTTGAGTTTTAGTGGACAAAGGATCAACAAAAGGCCTTTGACACTTTGAAACATAAATTGTGTACTGCACTGTTCTTGTTCTACCCAATATTGTTCATCCCTTTGAGATTGAAACAGATGCATCACAGTTTGCACTTGGAGTCGTGCTCAAACAGAATGGCCATCCAGTGGCCTATCACTCCGAAACATTTTTAGAGGTAAATAAGAATTATTTTTTGAGACAGTTTTGCGCTCATTTGGTCTTCCAACCAGCATTGTTTTTTATCGTGACTCGTGCTTTGTGGGTCACTTTTGGAGATCTCTTTGGAATATCTTAGGAGTATCCCTTAACTTATCTACTGCTTATCACCCACAGTCCGATGGGAATACAGAGGTAGTTAATTACTCTTGTTCAGAGTTTGAGGATTTATCATCATTCCACTCCTGCTAGATGGTATTTGAGCCTCACTCACATTGAGCACACCTACAACAGAGCAGTTCACAGTTCTACAGGACACTCTCCTTTTGAGACTTATTTTGGATTTCAGTCCTTGGCTCCATATGAGTTGCCTTTGTCTTTGCCCTCTCCTACTACATTGCACAGTAAGAAGGAGCAAGACAAGGCCAACTCTTTTATACAGCATTAGTAGATTCTTCAGTCCAAGGTGGTTCAGATTCTACAAAAGACTCAACAAAAATAGAGACAACAAATGGACCGACATCGCACTCCTCATCACTTTCAATTTGGTGACAAAGTTTGGTTTTATCTGGATAAATGACATTTTGCGGACAAGACTCATAGTAAGATCAAACCTCTTTGTTATGGATCATACACCATTGTTCAACATATTTTTAAGAATGCCTTTCACCTTGATCTTTCGGCTCATCTGGGCATTCATGATGTCATCAATGTTGATCTCCTAAAGCCATACTATGATTCTACCTTAAAATCTTCTCTAGCTATTAGTCATCCTGTTGATGTGGTTCTAGATGCATAGCTTCGGCTCCACACTGATACACTCTTTGATACGAAGACTCGGCAGACTTGCCAGGGTAATTCTACTTCTTATCTGGTGGTCCGTCGTGGCTAGCTTTTGCATCAGACATGCTGGATTTTTGCTCATATTTTGTCCTAGGATTTTCCCTCTTTGTTAAAAGCATTGGAGTCCAATGCTTCTTTTGTTGGGATGAATGATGAGGTTTAATTATTGTTTTTAGACTTAGGAATATATTTTATTTTATTTTTCCTAAGGTTCTAATTGTTGCCGACACTGTGTGCCAACATCGTCTGTCGACTTCCTTGCCGACAGGGCTTTCTATTGCTATTTGGCACCCTTTCTATTGTGTCAACATGTTAACTACCGACTATGTTTGTTAGCTTATTGTTATTCTGTTGCTATATCTATGCACTGTAAATAAAGTATATATGAGTTTTTGTCATTCTACATCAGGAACCTAATCCCCAAAAAGAAGTAGCCTTTAAATCTACTAAGAAGACAAAGTGTAAGAAGTCAGATTCAAGCAGTGAGTCATCCAGTGATGAAGAAGCAAATTATGGTATAAGGAACAAGGACTCAAGAAATTATAAATGTATAAAATCATTTAGATGTTTCAATTGTGAAAAATATGGTCACTATGCATCTGATTATCGAGAGGCTGGAAATAGCAATGATGAAGAAAAATAAGATCATAAGAATAGGGAAACAAGAAAATACAGGTACTAAAAGAAAAGCAGGGATGGACAAGGCAAGCAAGGAAAGAAGTTTTTACAAAAGCATAAGAAAAATTTCTATGTAGATAAGGTATGCAAGAGATCAATTGATAGTGATGAAATTTCATCAGATAATGATAAATATGAAGTACTATTTCTAGCAAAAGAAAAATAAGTGATTAGAAAAAGGGCACCAATGATTCTCAAGTGTTTTAGATGTGGTAACTTTGGTCATATTGAAGATATTTGTACAAGGAGTGGATTCAGTTTTAGTGATGATGAATATGAAGATACATTTGAAGGACCGAAAGAAAATATTCTTATGGCAATAGAAGAAGAATGAAATACTTCTAGGGGAAATAAATCAGAAATGAATGAATATGATCCCAAAGGCAAAAAAATAGAGGAAGAATCATAGAAAGGAGAAGTTGATCTTGAGGGTGAGCTTATTCATGCCCTTTTTGCATTAAAAGAGGTAAAAAAGTAGAACTCCAAACTTAAGCTTCAATTTCACGAATGTAATGAAGAGAAAGGAAATCTTATAGCTAAGACAAGGAGATTTAAAGAGAAGTTAGAAGCTAAGGTTTTAAAATATGAAAAGCTAGAGCATGAAGTAGCTTCACTAAGGAAGAAAACAAAAGATTCTAAGGACAAGTTACATAGGTTTGGAAGAAGCTCAAAGAACTTGGATAAGATTATCAAGGTATAAAGATATTCGTCAAACAAAATAGGACTTGGTTTTGAACAGGTACAAAGAAAACAAGGAGAGGAGTCAATCTCAAGCTCTAAAGAAGAAGAAGCTTCAAAAGAAGAGAGTGTAAGAGAGAGTGAGACTTTTGAGGATGATTTGGATAATAGAAAAAGTTCAACAGAAAGATGAACAATACACAAATGAGGAACATATGGAATATGAAGCAGCACAAGGTGGAAGAGACTAAGAGACCAATGGGGTTAAGACAAAGTAATTTCAATAGAATATGCTTCTCATATCACAGGTTTGGGCACAAAGCTACACAATGCAGGACACATGAAATACAGGAATATAGGAACTTTAGAAATAGGTATCATTTTCAAGGGTATTGCTACTGTTGTAATTAGTTTGGTCATAAGGAAGTTAATTGCAGGGTTCATAACAGGAATGTATATGGCTTCACCAAGAGAAATCCCAAGATATTTGCACCTCTAAGGAATAACAACATTAAGTGTTATAAGTGCAATAATAATGGATACACAGCAAGATGATGTAGATAAAAAATTCTATAGACAAGCAAGAATAGGAATAGTCAGAGGAATCAGAAGGATTAGTTGAGGAAGAAAGTGGACAAAGGTAAAGATCAGTGCTTGTTGGGAGTAGAAATACTTCCACCCCAAAATTAACCACCTCAAGAGAAATTGGGGGAGGGCCTAAGCTAATATTCTCATTATTAGTCCCAAGCCCCAAAGGTGACCCTTTGCCATTGATGTCAAAGGGGGAGAGATTTGAGTTAGAGGGAGAGCATTCAGTCAAGATGAGCAGTTTCTCAGGGGGAGCAAAACCGAAAAAGGTAAAGGAAATGGTAAAAGGTAATTGGGTTGCCATAAATGACAAAGGGGAATATTGTTGGAAATATGAGCAAGTTTTATTATCATTCATGTCAAGAGTCAGTTTCAGTGAGCATCATGGGGTTAAGCACCAGTTTTCGTGAGTAGTGCAAAAAAGATATTGCTTCTAGGCCTAAGGGAAAATAATATTAAATTATGCTTATTATAATATTTAAGGTGGTCAAATAAGGTCTAAAAGAGCAATTGGAAGGCCCAATAAAATATAATTATAATTTTATATTATAATATTAAAGTCTAAAGTATAGACCTGGAAAAATTAAATTAATTATAAATTAATTATAACTTTATTAAAAATTAATTTAAATTATATAGCCCTAAGGTTAGGGTTGCAAAGGGCAAGCAATAATATTCACCCACCAACATCGACTATTCTTTCCACCCATATATGTGTTGAAGGAGAGCAAAAATTTAATATATATACTATATGCTTTTGCAAAAAAAAATCATCCTTCAAATACCTTAATCGATGTGCATGCAAAATTTGTGAATGTGCGGAATAAGGGGTAAGAGTTTTTTGGCTACATGGTAGTCAACATGTGAATAATATGGAGGAGGTCTATAGCTTCATAACCAACCATGGTGGTTGGTCCAATAGTAGGCGGCTATGGCGTAAGGCTCTAACTTGCAGTAGGTCCCGCGATCGAACCCTAGCAATGGCATTTTTTGACAAGGAGCACGTATTTAGTTTTTGGCACCAAAGGGAAGATTCAAAGTGCACGAGGTGCCTTTTGGTACTAAGATGAGTACCTAGATCACGTGGCATGTGGGCCATGGCTAGGGTGTTGTGGAGGCACAAGCGAGAGTTCAAATATTGCCAAGGAATAGAGTTTATTGTGATTGTGACAGATCTTTAAAGTCAAATCTTCTTCAAATAAGAGATAAGGGCACATTATCCTTGAGAGCTATTGTCGGATGTTATGAATGCTAAGTTGGAGTTAAAAGGATTGTTTGATAAGCATTGTTGAGTTTGGTTTTCTGAAATGAAATTTGATACTAGAAACCTTTTTTGATAAGCATTGTTGAAAAAATTGAGTAAGCTTTCATAAGCTTGACTAAGGTTTGTGAAAGATCATGAGTATCATTGTTATGTGAAGTTGTGAACTATCCTAAACTAGGGTTTGTGAAATATCATGAGTATCATTATTATGTAAGGTTTGTTTGATAAGAATTTTTTACTAAGCTTTCATTGAGTGATTGGTTGAGTCGAGTTGATTGAGCTTAGTTGATTGGAAGTGTTGGAGTGATAGTTCAAGTTCCATGAAACAAGTTGTTATTTATTTTTTAATTGAGTTGAAGGATAGATTTAAAGTGATTGAGCATTGTTGTGAGTGTGAAGCATATTGAGTCTCTAACAATTTTCTATATGTTTTTGTGGTAAAAACAAGAGAGAGATTGAAATTTATTGAGTATTTTTGTGAGTATGAAGCATATTGAGTCTCTAAAAATTGTCTATATGTTTTTGTGAGATTAAACAAGAATCTAAGTGAAACTTGTTTGTGTAATTGAAGAGGTTTTTTGTGATAGATTGAGTTGATTTGAACAAGATTTTGTGAAAGCTAGTGAGATGATTTGAGTAAGTCCTAGAGTGGACTTAAGGATAGATTTGTGTGAGCTTTTGTGGAAGCTTACAATCATATTGGACAGAGTTGAGGTAAGTCTTGGTGAAGACTTGTTGAGTAGATTTGAGATAAGTCTTGGTGAAGACTTGTTGAGCATATTGGACAAGTTCTAGTGAGGACTTGTTGAGCAGATTTAAGATAAGTCTTGGTGAAGACTTGTAGAGCAGATTGGACAAGTTCTAGTGAGGACTTGTTGATAAAATTTGAGACAAGTCTTGGTGAAGACTTATTGAGCAGATTGGACAAGTTCTAGTGAGGACTTGTAGAGCATATTTGAGGTAAGTCTTTGAGAAGACTTGTGAGCAGAGTTGATTGATTGATTTTTTTTAACCTTGAGTTAAGGTTTGGGGCATATCTAGCAAAGTTTATTTGTGATTGTGTCAAGCTTTGTGTTAAGGCTTGAGGATAGATTTTGGTGTATATTTGAAGACAAGTTTGTGCTAAACCAGAGACAAATATTATGAAAATTTGTGTTAGATCGAAGGACTGTGTTTAATGCATACCAAAGACAGATATTGAGTAAATTTGTGCTAGATCTAAGGATTATTTTTAGTACAGATCAGATACAAGATTGTGCAGATTTATTTTTGATCGAAGGACTGTGTTTAGTGCAAATTTGATATAGAGGTGAGAGTAAGCTTTGGAGGTGACAAAGTAGAGGATAGTAGTCTCTAGTAGATAGATATCCATTATCTAGGGCAATAAGGATAGAGGTCTTATGATTGAGGACAATAGTCTTCAGTGAAGAGAGATCCACAAGCTAGTGCAGTGGAGCCAGTAGTCTTCTAGAGAATCACAAGCCAGAGTAGAGGAGGATTTCTCCTATGGATAGAGATCCATGAATCAGCTAAGGATATTGGTGTCTCCTGTGGATAGATATCCATGAACTTGATTAGGGGATTGGTGTCTCCTTTGTACAGAGATCCATAAACATTGTAATAGGGAAAGGATTCCCAAGAGATTGATTGATAAAATATTAGTGAAATATTTTCTCCATGGAGTAGTCCACATTGGGTGAACCACATTAAATTGGTGTCTCTATTGTGTGTGGTGATTTATGCATTGCTTTGATTATTGTTATTGATATTACATTGATATATTGTATTATATAGATTGAGTAAATAAAAGTAAAAAGTTGTCTTATACTGTTCACCCCCTCCTCTCGATATAAGCTTGTGTTCTTTAGCATGAAATCTATTGTTGTTAATTAATTTTCCAATAATTTTGTTGCTACTCCTCTTGAATTAGCTTCTCAACAAAATGTTCTTCAAGCAATCCCTTATCTTATCACTTCTAAGGATAACTCTATTTTGACTGCTCACATTACTATTAATGAGCTTCAAAAGGTAGTTTTTAAAATTCAAAAAGGGAAAACCCTAGGTCCTAATGGTTTTCCCATTGAGTTCTACCAAGAGTTTTGGGATATTCTTCATGCTGATTTATTAGATATGGTGGAAGAATCCAGGAAAGCCAAAGAAATTTTAAATTTTATCAATGAAACTTATATTACTCTTATTCTAAAAGCTCAAGAGGCTGATCATATCTCAAATTTTGGACCTATTGCTTTATGTAATGTTCTTCTCAAAATCATTAATAAGATCATGGCAGAAATTTTTAAGTATATTTTACATAAGATTATTTTCCCTGAACAAGGGGGTTATGTGGAAGGGCATTAAATAGTGGATGAGATAGTTCTTACTCATGAAACCATCCATTCCATGGATATGCAAAAATATTCTTCCATGTTCATTCGATTATACTTATCCAAAGCTTATGACAGAGTGGATTGACACTTCCTTATCAATGTTTTGAGGCAATTTGGTTTCTATCAGGATTGTATGGATTGGATTATGGGATGTATCTCTTCAATTTCCTACTTAGTTCTTATCAATGGTAGGCCTTCTCAGTTGTTCCATGCTTCTAGAGGTATTAGGTAAGGTGACCCCCTTTCCCCTTATTTATTCATCATTCTTGTTGAATGCTTGGGTAGGACTATAACCAAAAAGAGATAAAAAAAGCCCTTTAGGGAGTTACCATTGCTCATGGAGCTAGACCTATCTCTCATATTCAATTTATTAATGAATCTACTATTTTAGGTAAATCTAGAGTTAAGGAATCTTCTAATAATAAGCAAATCATTAGCTATTTCTCTAAGTCTATCGGGAAATTTATCAATGAAGATAAATCTAAAGTTATTTTCTTTCACAGCTCTACTAGACAGAAATCCATGGTCTTGGATAAATTAAGATATAATAATACCTCCCTTTCGATCACTTATTTAGGTATTCCCATCAATATTCAAAGATAGAATTAAAAATATTGGAATTGGTTGTTGGACAAAGTCAAGAAGAAAATTGGAAAGTGGACCAATAGGTGGATTTCTTCTGGGGTAGAATCACCTTGGTAAAATCAATCCTTCAAAATATCCATATTTATGTTTCTATAGTGTTGAATATCCCAAAGGCTTTTCCTTGAGAACTGGATCAAATCAGTCATCGGTTCCTCTGGAGTGGTACTAAAGAGAAAATAAAATGGTCCTTGGTGAAATAGGACACTTTATGTCTTCCTAATAATGAAGGGGGGTTAGGATTATGATCTTCTATTAATAACAACAAAGCTTTAGCTGCTAAATTATATTGGAGTATTTTGCATAATCCCAATGCTCTTTGGGCCAGTAATCTCCATGCTAAATATGTTGAGAATAAAAGTCCTAAAGATCTTGTTCGCTATCAATTGCCTACCAAAGGTTCTCCCATTTTAGTAGTTCTTAATACTGGTGAGGATTTTATAAAGAAAAAATTATTCATAATGGTCAATAGGAAAATTTTTGGATAGATTCTTGGGATGGTCACAAGCCTTTGATAACTCAATTCTCAATTGGAGGCCTTGGATGGGGGAGCTTCACCGAGCTAACTAGATAAAGGTGGATAATTACTATCGGCACTATACTGGTAATTCAATGGTTGGTAGATATTGGATACCTATTGAAGACTTGCCTATTCAAATCCTAGAAAGAAAAAACAAGATATCCAATGCATCCTTAATATGAGATCTCTCTCTTAGTCCCATGAAAAATATTTTTTTTGGATGGAACAACACTACTAAGGATGAGTATTCAATTGCTCAAGGTTATTTGACCTTATGCCATAATAATCCCAACCAATCATTTGATTTCTTTTCTCATTTATGGGCTCAAAAGATCTATCCTAAGGTGAGGTTCTTTACTTGGCTTTTATTGCATCGTAGGGTGCTTACTGGTGAGCAACCTATGAAGCATTATTTTCATGGATCTTTTAGATGTGAAATGTGTGAAGAGAATGTGGAAAATCTCAGCCATATTTTTATTAAGTGTACTTTAACCTCTAAGCTATGGAGGAGAATGGCCACTTTACTTGGATTATAGTGATCCAATTTTTTTACTTTTGAACAACTTTGGAGGGATTGGCCTAAACAAGAGGGTGTTGATCATTTTATTAGGAAGTTAGTTTGTATGGGTTCTACCATTCTTCTTTAGAACATCTGTAATGAAAGGAAGAACCACATTTTTAATAAATATAGGAAGGATATTCACTATATCTAGCAAAATACCATTGCCAACTTAGTTGAATCAGTCCAACAACTCCTTAATCACCCCCAAAACTCCCACCAAATATGGGATCAAGTGATGCAAATATTGAAGATTAACTCTTCTAAGGTTAACCAACTTAAAGGGAATGTGAGTAATTACAAGATGGATAGAACAAGGAATTTGCAATCTCCTCCAATAATTTTAGAAAAGTCAATACTGATGGAGCCTCTAGAGGGAGCCCTATAAAAGCTAGTGTAGGAGGAATTGGTAGACTTTCAGATGGCTCTGTGGTTTTTACTTTTTCTAAGAATTTGGGTATTCTATCCAATAAACTTTCTGAGGGGTATGGTATTCTTAGAGGCCTTCAAGAGGCTACTAAGGTTGGATGAGAAAAGGTGCTAGTTGAGTCTGACTCACAAATCATGATTAATATTTTGAAGACTCCTTCTAAGAATAATAAGGTTGATTGGAGAATAAAAATAATTATTGAGAATATTCATTTAATCCAGATGGGATTCTTAAAAGTTGATTACAATCATGTGGTCAAGTATCAAAACAAGAGTTTTATACTTTAGCTAATTGGGCTTTAGACAAAGGTTATCATACTTGCTACAGCCACCCTCCTAGATGGTGGGCTTCACAAATAAGAGAAACTCTTATGTCTATCATTTCTTTGGATGGCTCCAGTTTTGGAGGTACCTAGTTTCTTATTGCTTTATTTTTGCTTCTCCTTGGTTCGGGTAGGGTATTTTAGTTCCCTAGATCAAACTAATCTTTCTTTTGTTTCCTCTATTGATTCTTGCCTTCTTTTGGTCTTGTACGATCCTAAAAAGCATACACCTAATCTAGTAACAATTGAAAATCACATAAAGCACATACATAAATTGACAAAATTGAAATAACCAAAAGAAAGGTGTCTTTTATTAAAATTGAATAAATTCATGGCTAAAAATTCATCCCTCTTAGGGATACCCAACGTGATACAATGTTACAATCATAATAAATCCCTCGCAAGTGTAGGTGTAATATTTAGGTTTTACAGAATGATACTAACCACTCCAGGTCAAGTATGACCTTCTTCTCTCCTGTGAAGAGGCATTTGTTGCCTTGATTGCATTGACGAAGGAGTATTGAAAACCCTACGATCAAGAAACAACAAGAAATATTAAAAGCAAAGGATACCTCTCTTTATGAGGCTTTTAGAGGAATCTTGCATAAAACATAGCATAAAATCAAACAAGCATGTAAAACTATCAATCTATGAAAGAAATGAGGAAATTGTAATAAATCATGTAAAGAAGGCATGAAATCTAACTATTATGCATCCTAATTAGCCATTAGAACTTGAAAACATGACACTAGTCTATATTAACAAATGTAAGGAAATGGAAGTAAATCTACCTCTAAATCTTAGAATTATCTGATCAAATATCTGCTACAATGTTAATTTATGCTAGATTAAGCTATTTGCATAAATAAAAATAGAAATATACTGCTAAAATGGAGGAAAGAGAGAATCAAACCCTAGTCGTGGGTGCTTAAATCAGCAAGCTCTATTAGTCATGGCTAAGGTGAAAGTGTACTTTATCTTAAAACCAGGGCCAAAAACTCTCAAATCCTCCAAGAAATTGATGATCAAGGGTCACCTTGGTGTTCTAAAATAGATTGATGATTGAATTCACTGGAATTGGCAATGGAAGTGTGTCAATTATCAAGATTGATCCTCAAGCTCTTGAGATCTCAATTATTGTAAAGTTGATGATAAAATTGGATTTTGGTAGCATCTTGCTACTCTTCATAAGGTGCAATTGGCTCTCCAATTCCATTGGGCTTCGCTATAATGTAATTGAACAATTATTTCATAATTTGGCAATACTTCGTTAGAGAAGATAACCATTTAGAGCCAGGTTTTGCTCTTTGAAATTGGGGTCTTAAATAGACTCTCAAAATCCTTGCTCTAGCTTCATGGAGAAGCCAAGAACAAGAATTGGCAGTTGGAAGGAAGCTTCTAGACGCTTCCAAGCTGAAACTGCTTGAAAATTGTTACAATTTGATTGTTGCAACTAATTTTACTTGGCTTTGGTCACCCAATTTTTCTACAGGGCTAGCCATGGCTCTTAAAAGTGGCTAAAAACCCTAGCTACGAGTGTCACCCATGGCTAAAAAATCCTAGCCATGGGTGACACCAGCGACTAAGGCTAGATAGGCCAAAATTCCCAAATTGAGTGGTTAGAACCATTGCTTTTGCCTTGGAGAGGTCCAAGATCATTCATATGGTTTGCAAGGGTGCCCATATGAGTACTCACCTCGACATGATATTTCTTAGGTGTCAAAAAATGCCTCTTTTGATATGCATTGTGATATTGAACAACGTTGAGCAAAAATAGACCTAAAATGATGTCGTAGGTTGGATGATGATAATTATTTTGATCAACATTAGATGCTCAAGTCCTACAAATAGTATGCATCTTTGACTCATTGTCTTCAATAAGTTGAAGGACTTGATTTTGGTAAGCTTAAGTCAAAATCCTAGCCTTGATGGCAGTTAGGAGATAATCTTAAGTCAAATCCTAGCCTTAGCAATAATTAGGAGATAAGCTTAAGTCAAATCCTAGCCTTGGCAACAATTAGGATAAAATATTAAGTCAAATCCTAGCCTTGATGATGATTAGGAGATAAGCTTAAGAAAAATCCTAGCCTTAGAAATAATTAGGAGACAAGCTTCCTAGTTTTCTTGAATTTGCTCTTGATCTCTTGCTTATTTGCCCCAATCAAGGAGGGTGCATGATTGTCTATGGAAATGGTTCTTGAACAAATGCACTTTTGACAAGATCAAGGGATCTACAATCAAGGGATCTTCTGTTGAATTTGATTATGACTACCCCCTCAAGCGATGAGTTGATGAGGGTAATGACAATTAAACAAAGTGATGAGTTGCTTGACCACTATGAGTGACTTGAACAATTTAAGGTTTTATAACTTTGATACTACTTGGCAAGGCCTAACTCAACCATGATTTCGACTATGAATAGTAATTGTACACCTATATCCCATGGAGAATTCCAACCATTATGGCCTTCTTAGTAAATCAAGATGATAGTAATTCCAATTATGCTTGTGTTGAATCACTATGTTCGATGATGAAGAACACAAGCTTATACTGAGAGGGGGGTGAACAGTATAAGACCACTTTTTACTTTTCTTTCCAAATCAATATTATGCAATGTATAGATAGCAATATCAATAACAGTAATCAAAGCAATGCACAAATCACCACACAAAATAGAGACACCACAATTTACGTGGTTCACCCAATGTGGGCTACTCCACGGAGAAAATATTTCACTAAAATTTTCTCAATCAATCTCTTGGGAATCCTTTCCCTATTACAATGTTTATGGACCTCTGTCCAAAGGAGATACCAATCCCCTAAATCAAGTTCATGGATCTCTATCCATAGGAGAACTCCTTCTCCTCTGCTCTAGGTTGGTGATCCTCTAGAAGACTACTGCCTCCACTACACTGGCTTGTGGATCTCTCTCCACTGAAGACTCTTGTCCCCACTCAGAAGACCTATCCTCACTACCCTGGCTAATGGATCTCTATCCACTGGAGACTACTATCCTCTCTGCTCTGTCACCTCCAAAGCTCTATCTCAAATCTGCACTAAACATAGTCCTTCGGTCTAGCACAAATCTGCTCTATCTCTATCTCTAGTCTGGCACAAACCTATCCTCAAATCTGCACCAAACTCTACTCTCAAATCTGCACTAAACATAGTCCTTCGGTCTAGCACAAATATTCTCAATAAGTCCACATAGAACTTATCCAAATTTGCTCTACAAGTCCTCTCTAGAACTTGCTCAAATTTGCTCAACAAGTCCACATAGAACTTGCTCAAATCTTCTAAATCCTTAAACTTGTAAAATTCTCAACAAGTCCACATAGAACTTGCTCAAATCTGCTCTATAAGTCCTCTTTAGAACTTGCTCAAATCTGCTCAACAAGTCCACACATAACTTGTTCAAATATGCTCTACAAGTCCTCTCTAGAACTTGCTCAAATCTGCTCAACAAGTCCACACAAAACTTGTCCAAATCTGCTCAATAAGTCCACACAGAACTTATCCAAATCTGCTCAATATCTGTATTGTAAGCTTCCACAAAATCTCACACCAAATCTATCCACAAGTCTTCTCAAAGACTTACCTCAAATCAGCTCAACAAGTCCACACAGAACTTGTCCAATCTCATAGAAACATAAAGAGAATTGTTAGAGACTCAATATGCTCTATACTAATCACAATGCTCAATTAATTTCAATCACTCTCTTAGAAACATAAGGAGAATTGTTAGAGACTCAATATGCTTCAAATTCAACTCAATGCTCAATCACTTTCTCAACTCAATTCAGAATATAGAATAGTTTGTTTTATGGAACTTGAACAATCACTTCACATACCCACTTGACTAGGTTCAACCAACTTTACTCAACCAAACACTCAATGAAACAACCCTTGCTCACAAACCCTAGTCCAAGCATATGATCACTCAACTCAAAATATTTCCAACAATGCTCAACATCAAATCTCACATAACAATGATACTCATGTTCTTTTCAAACTCTAGTTCAAGTTCTTTTCTCAACAACTCACTTCAACAACAATGCTTATAAAACAATCTTCACATAGCAATGATACTCAATCCTTAGTTCAAGTTCTTCACACAACCAATGACTTCAACAACAATGCTTATAAAACAATCTTCACATAGCAATGATACTCAATCCTTAGTTCAAGTTCTTCACACTACCAATGGCTTCAACAACAATGCTTATAAAACAAGGTTTTAACAACAACTCTTTATTCTAGAAAACCTTGAAGCATTAACTCAACTCATTCAATAGGAAACCCTAATCAAGTCCTTTTCACTCCAAACTTATTTTCTAGAAAACCAACCAATCAATTTAACTATGGAAGAATGTGCTCATACCTTTTTCTTGATGATGAAGGAATCTCATAAATCTGCCACAACCATAAACACTCTTTTGCCAAGCTCAAAGAAATTATTAGATAATAATCTTCCTCAAAATACAATGTAAATATCAAGACAAATATACACCTTATCACTCCACCTTTAAGAAATCATTCATCAACATTTTACAAAAATTAATATACCACTTACACCTTATGATCTCCCCAACTAAAATAATATTCAATGCACTCTTCTTTAAAAATAACTCAATGCTTAGAAGTTCCCTCTATCCTCTTGAAACTTAAAACAATTTGATGTGACACAACCACTTTATTAAAATAAACCTAACACCTTATTCCTCCAACTTATCAAAAATTAATTTCCAACTAACAATCCTTTAAGCAACCCTTTTAACTCCAAACTTTAGGCAACTCACAAAAATATTAAACAAAAATTTATTACCTTACCTTGGAAGGGATTCGAACTCACAGTGCAGCCTCAACCAGTGCCCTAGCCATGGCTCCAACCATCGTGTGAGCTAGGCGCTCACTTGGGGACTAACGAGCACCACGTGCTCCAAAAGTCTCCCCACTTGCCTAGCACAACAAAAATGTGTGCCTTCCTTTGGCACTTTCAATTACTAATGCAACCACCAAAAATGTTGTCATCGTGTTTCGAACGTAGGTCTCCTAGCACCCAAACACTCTAACCATTGTCCTCTTGCCACTAGGCCATGCTACCTAGTTGGCGCTTGGTACTTATTCTCTTTAAACTTTATTTGCTGGCGCTAAACACAAAAATCACTTTCTCTTTTTCGCATGAGTATCAACACAATTGCACGCTATATTTTTTCGAGCAAAAGGATAATTTAAAATACCTCTTAGGCATTGGTATATATATCGATTTCCCTCCTTCATGCATGACGTCGACGCTCGAATTTCCTTCAACGAATTTAGACGTCGACGCTCGAATTTCCTTTTGAACTTATTAATTTATAAAATATTTAAATTCATTTGAATTTAAATTTTATAAATTAATTCTTTAAAACCCTTTGGTTTTATTAAGACCATCTTCCATTGTACACCTTGGTATAAATAATATTTATTAATAAAATTTAAATTCACTTTGAATTTAAATATTTTATTAAATAAATATTAAACCTTCCTTTAGCTTTGCAATAGTCTTCCTTGGGTTTTTATGAAAAACTTTTTAACTTATGCTTCCACATAATATTAAAAATATTATGGAGCCCTTTTGCCTTTAACCTCTGCTTTATTCCTCTTGACCTTTGACATCATCAGTGGCTTATTTTTGGAGATCAATAACAACTCTTGACAACTTTGTTTCTTGACAATTTCCTTGACATTAATGATGACTTCATTTCTTGACATCAATGACAACTTGACTTAATGACTCAAAATGTCCAACAATCTCCCCCTTTGTCATTGATGGCAACCCAAATTATTTTTACTAAAAACTTGGATTTTTCTTTGTTCTGCTCCCCCTGGGATATTGCTCCCCCTGGCTCAATGCTCTCTCAAATACCAAATCTCTCCCCCTTACTCAAATCTCTCCCCCTTTGACATCAATGGCAAAGGGTCACCTTTGGGGCTCGAGGCTAAGAATGAGCCTCTTAGCTTAGCCCCTCCCCCACCTTCTCTTGAGGTGGTTAATTCTAGGGTGGGAGTATTTCTACTCCTATAAAGCATTATTCTTTACCTTTATCCTCTTTCCTTCTTATCTGATCCTTCTGATTCCTCTGACTATTTCTTTCCATGTCCATGTTCCTATCCATGTCTACATTCCTATCCCTATTCCTATTCATATCCAAGTTCCTGTTCCTATTCCTATTCATATCCATGTTCTTTTTCATATCCATGTTTCCTATTCTTGTTCATATCCATGTTCTTGTTCATGTTCCTATTCCTTGTTCATGCTTGATTCTAGAATGTCTGCTCTACACCACTTTGTTGTGTGACCATCATTATTGCACTTGTAACACTTAATGTTATTATTCCTTGGAGGTGCAAATGTCTTAGGATTTCTCCTAGTGAAGCCATACCTGCAATTCATTGCCTTGTGACCAAACTGATTACATGAGTAGCAATACCCATGGAAAAGTTATTTGTTCCCATATTCCTATCTTTCCTGTGTCTTGCACTGTGAAGCCATGTGCCCAAACTTGTGACATGAAAAGCATCTTCCATTGAAGCCTCCTTGCCTTGACCTCATTGGTCTCCTAGTCTCTCTTGACCTATTCTGATTGTTGTTCCATCTATATCTTCTTTGTGCATTGTTCCTGTTCTTGTTGAACTCTCTATTGTCCAACTCATCCTCAGATGTCTCACTCTCTTTTACACTTTCTTCTTCTGAAGTATCTTCATCTGAAGTTTCTTCTCCTCCAAAACTTGAGGTTGACTCTCCTTCCCATTCCTTTTGATCCTGTCCAAATCCAAGACCTGTTTTGCTTGATGTAGGCTTTTGTATCTTGATGAACTTATCTAAGTTCTTTGAGCTATTTTTGAACCCTTTTAGCTTGAATTTGGAGTCTTCTAAATCTTCTCTTAGTAGTGCCACTTCTTGTGTTAACTTTTCACATTCTAAGATCTTTGCTTCTAACTTATCCTTGAACCTTTTTGCCTTAGCCTTTGATTTTTCTAAATCCTCTATAAGCAATCTTCTCTCTTCATCACATTCTTGAAACTGAATTTCAAGTTTAGAGTGTTGCTTTCTTACCTTCTTTACCATTTCAAGAGCATAAATAAGTTCTCCTTTGAGATCATATCCATATTTCTCTGAATATTCCTCTATTTGTTTACCTTTGTCCACATCTTTATTTTCTATTGGCTTGTCTTCTATAGGATCACCTACTTCTTCTTCTAATGCCATTAGAAGGTTTTCATCTGGTCCTTCAAATGCATCCTCATATTCATCATCACTGAAACTATAACCATCCCTTGTACAATCATCTTCAAGATGTCCAAAGTTACCACATCTAAAACACTTGAGAATTACTGGAGTCCTTTTCTTAACTTGTTCTTTTTCTTCAATCATAAATAGGACTTCATCTCTATCATTATCTGAAAAACTAGCATCACTATCACTTGAGTACTTACTTGCATTATCCGCATAGTAGCTCCTCTTTTGCCTTTGGAAGAACTTATTTCCTTGTCTTTTTTGTCCATCCTTGCTTTTCTTTTGGTGCCTATGTCTTTCTGATTCCCTGTTCTTGTGATCCTATTTCTCTTCATCATTGTTATTCTTAGCTTCTTGATAGTCAATTGCATAATGACCATACTTTCCATAATTGAAACATTTAATAGATCTTGTATCTCTAGATCTTCTTGAATCCTTATTCCTTCTACCATAATTTGCTTCTTCATCACTGGATGACTCATTGCTTGATTCTGACTTCTTACCCTTAGTCTTCTTGATTGCTTTGAATGTTGCTTCCTTCTGAGGAATAGGATCTTTTGTTCTTATCTCATGTGTTATAAGAATACCAAGCAACATATCTCTTGTCAAAGTATCACCATCCATTGACACTTCTATAGTAGAAACCTTTTCACTGAATCTTTTTGGAAGAGTTCTCAAAACTTTATCACAAACATCTGATTCATCAATCTTCATTCCAAGTCCTTGCATAGCATTAACAACCTCATCAATTCAAAGTAGATAAGTACTAATGTTTTCCTCATCCTTCATTCTTAACTCTTCAAATTGTCCTTTGATATTTTACATCTTTGCTTTCTTGACACATTTATCTCCTTCATATATATTTTGCAATTTATCCCACATGTCTTTAGCAGTTTGACAATGCATAACTTTCATAGACTCTGTTCTATGCAAACCTCTCAAAAGTGCATTCATTGCTTTTGAATTGTAATGTTGTAGGAGCTTACCTTCCTTATCTGTAGGAGGATTAATTAAGGGATCATATCCAAATTCAACTGCTTCCCAAATTTCATTGCCAAGTGCCATCAGGTAGATCTTCATTCTCATACTCCAATACATATAGTCACTTCCATCAAATACTGGTGTTGAATTATCTGAGGACACATTCTTAGAATCCATTGTGTTCTTGTTAGCTTTTCCTTCAAGCTGTTAAACTCTTCTGAAGGAACCCACTCTGATACCAATTGAAGAACACAAGCTTATACTGAGAGGGGGGTGAACAGTATAAGACCACTTTTTACTTTTCTTTCCCAAATCAATATTATGCAATGTATAGATAGCAATATCAATAGCAGTAATCAAAGCAATGCACAAATCACCACACAAAATAGAGACACCACAATTTACATGGTTCACCCAATGTGGGCTACTCCACGGAGAAAATATTTCACTAAAATTTTCTCAATCAATCTCTTGGGAATCCTTTCCCTATTACAATGTTTATGGACCTCTGTCCAAAGGAGATACCAATCCCCTAAATCAAGTTCATGGATCTCTATCCATAGGAGAACTCCTTCTCCTCTACTCTAGCTGGTGATCCTCTAGAAGACTACTGCCTCCACTACACTGGCTTGTGGATCTCTCTCCACTGAAGACTCTTATCCCCACTCAGAAGACCTATCCTCACTACCCTAGCTAATGGATCTCTATCCATTGGAGACTACTATCCTCTCTGCTCTATCACCTCCAAAGCTCTATCTCAAATCTACACTAAACATAGTCCTTCGATCTAGCACAAATCTGCTCTATCTCTATCTCTGGTCTGGCACAAACCTATCCTCAAATCTGCACCAAAATCTACTCTCAAATCTATACTAAACATAGTCCTTCGGTCTAGCACAAATCTACTCAACAAGTCCACACAGAACTTATCCAAATTTGCTCTACAAGTCCTCTCTAGAACTTGCTCAAATCTGCTCAACAAGTCCACAAGAACTTGCTCAAATCTTCTCTACAAGTCCTCTCTAGAACTTGCTCAAATTTCTCAAAAGTCCTCTAAAACTTGCTCAAATATGCTCAACAAGTCCTTCTAGAACTTGTCCAAATCTGCTCTACAAGTCCTCTCTAGAACTTGCTCAAATCTGCTCAACAAGTCCACACTAGAACTTGTCCAAATCTGCTCAATAAGTCCTCATAGAACTTATCCAAATCTTCTCAATATCTATATTGTAAGCTTCCACAAAATCTCACACCAAATCTATCCACAAGTCTTCTCAAAGACTTACCTCAAATCAGCTCAACAAGTCCACATAGAACTTGTCCAATCTCATAGAAACATAAAGAGAATTGTTAGAGACTCAATATGCTCTATACTTATCACAATGCTCAATTACTTTCAATCACTCTCTTAGAAACATAAGGAGAATTGTTAGAGACTCAATATGCTTCAAATTCAACTCAATGCTCAATCACTTTCTCAACTCAATTCAGAATATAGAATAGTTTGTTTTATGGAACTTGAACAATCACTTCACATACCCACTTGACTAGGTTCAACCAACTTTACTCAACCAAACACTCAATGAAACAACCCTTGCTCACAAACCCTAGTCCAAGCATATGATCACTCAACTCAAAATATTTCCAACAATGCTCAACATCAAATCTCACATAACAATGATACTCATGTTCTTTTCAAACTCTAGTTCAAGTTCTTTGCTCAACAACTCACTTCAACAACAATGCTTATAAAACAATCTTCACATAGCAATGATACTCAATCCTTAGTTCAAGTTCTTCACACAACCAATGACTTCAACAACAATGCTTATAAAATAATCTTCTCATAGCAATGATACTCAATCCTTAGTTCAAGTTCTTCACACTACCAATGGCTTCAACAACAATGCTTATAAAACAAGGTTTTAACAACAACTCTTTATTCCAGAAAACCTTGAAGCATTAACTCAACTCATTCAATAGGAAACCCTAATCAAGTCCTTTTCACTCCAAACTTATTTTCTAGAAAACCAACCAATCAATTTAACTATGGAAGAATGTGCTCATACCTTTTTCTTGATGATGAAGGAATCTCATAAATCTGCCACAACCATAAACACTCTTTTGCCAAGCTCAAAGAAATTATTAGATAATAATCTTCCTCAAAATACAATGTAAATATCAAGACAAATATACACCTTATCACTCCACCTTTAAGAAATCATTCATCAACATTTACAAAAATTAATATACCACTTACACCTTATAATCTCCCCAACTAAAATAATATTCAATGCACTCTTCTTTAAAAATAACTCAATGCTTAGAAGTTCCCTCTATCCTCTTGAAACTTAAAACAATTTGATGTGACACAACCACTTTATTAAAATAAATCTAACACCTTATTCCTCCAACTTATCAAAAATTAATTTCCAACTAACAATCCTTTAAGCAACCCTTTTAACTCCAAACTTTAGGCAACTCACAAAAATATTAAACAAAAATTTATTACCTTGCCTTGGATGGGATTCGAACTCACAATGCAGCCTCAACCAGCGCCCTAGCCATGGCTCCAACCGTCACATGAGCTAGGCGCTCGCTTGGGGACTAACGAGCACCACGTGCTCCAAAAGTCTCCCCACTTGCCTAGCACAACAAAAATGTGCGCCTTCCTTTGGCGCTTCCAATACTAATGCAACCACCAAAATGTTGCCATCGAGTTTCGAACGTAGGTCTCCTAGCACCCAACACTTTAACCATCATCCTCTTGCCACTAGGCCACGCTGCCCAGTTGGCGCTTGGTCTTGTTCGCTGCTCCTCTTTAAACCCTATTCACTGGTGCTAAACACAAAAATCACTTTCTCTTTTTTGCACGAGTATCAACACAATTGCACGCTTTATTTTTCTGAGCAAAAGGATAATTTAAAATACCTCTTAGGCATTGGTATATATATCGATTTCCCTCCTTCATGCATGACGTCGATGCTCGAATTTCCTTCAATGAATTTAGACGTCGACGCTCGAATTTCCTTTGGAGCTTATTAATTTATAAAATATTTAAATTCATTTGAATTTAAATTTTATAAATTAATTCTTTAAAACCCTTTGGTTTTATTAAGACCATCTTCCATTGTACACCTTGGTATAAATAATATTTATTAATAAAATTTAAATTCACTTTGAATTTAAATATTTTATTAAATAAATATTAAACCTTCCTTTAGCTTTGCAATAGTCTTCCTTGGGTTTTTATGAAAAACCTTTTAACTTATGCTTCCACATAATATTAAAAATATTATGGAGCCCTTTTGCCTTTAACCTCTGCTTTATTCCTCTTGACCTTTGACATCATCAGTGGCTTATTTTTGGAGATCAATAACAACTCTTGACAACTTTGTTTCTTGACAATTTCCTTGACATTAATGATGACTTCATTTCTTGACATCAATGACAACTTGACTTAATGACTCAAAATGTCCAACGGATGATCTCCTGAATCATTGTGAGTTTTGATTTTTTTTTTTTTTAATTTTGATTTATTTGATTTTTTTTTGTTAATTTTTAAATTTTTGAAATTTTGGACCTGTAGATATGCATTATTGTTCATTATGAAACTCCTTATTATAAGCAAATGTGTGCATTTATAACTTGAATAAAAGACCAAATATTTAGACTTCTTTGGAGCTTTTGGATATCGATACTGATAATGCCCCAATTGATGCTTACAAATATTTTTGTTTTGATTTTATGTTATGGATGCAATGATGAATGTAATGCCTACATGATGATGTGATTATGTTATATGTATACAATGTACGGATGACATGCACTAGTTATATGATAGATGTTTTATTATATTCCATGATCTATATGTATAGATGGACTATTTTGTATGCATATGGATGCAATGCTTATTTAAATGCATGTATAATTTTGATTCAATTTTATGCATCTAATTTATTATTTTATGAATGCAATGTATGTAATGCATAATTTTCATGATGAGGATTTACTGTAAAGGGACATGTATGCTTTAATAACTTAAAATATAATGTATGAATGCAATATGGTTTTGACAATCTAACGGATGACACCACAGAATGTATAACAATCATGAAATGTAATTGTTATATCTTTGTATAAAATTTGATAAATTGTACATCCCTACGTGAGATGCAATGATGTATTGTTTCCAGTCATAAGTATTTGTAAATCAAAAGAGTATGGATAACATAGTCAATGGTCATTTAAATATCATATTATGACATCCATCCAGTATCTAACCTATATTACAAAGAGTTCTAATAAACAAACTCTCATAAAATAAAATGATATTTGATAATTGCATTGAAAATTGGTTGTTGCTATTTGGAAATTTTTGTGGTTTTCCATGAAACTCAAACATCCTAGTTGACTTATCAAAAGTTGTATAATGACCATACTAGACTGCTAAAAAATAAAGTTTTCATTATGAAAGACCAAGCTATTCATTACCCCTGTGTGTGCAAATGAATGCATTAGGTAAAACATAAGCATACCCCGATGTCAAGCGGGACTCTTTCAGCCGATTGCTAAGATTGGGGATCCTCAAATGTTCACCTCGTCCTAGGTTTGAATTTAGTTAGATTATACCACTAGGCAATCTGAACCACCTTAAGCTAGCTCACTTTGTAAATTGCTTACAACTACCCTTTCAATGACAGGCAGGATTATTTTAGCCCATTGCTAAGATTGAGGATCACTCTAAGGATTTCAAGCATTGATCATTCAAGGATTCAAGCTCACCCCCTTATTTTCTTCAATTTATTGTGATACTTGCTCATATATAGTGACGAAAATTACTGTTTATTTTGTATATACTCTTTTTCTTTCTTTTTATTTTTTATTTTTTATTTTTTATTTTTTTCTTGAGCAAGGGATTTGATACTGATTTGATTTTATTTTGAAATGATCTTGATTTGACTTGATTTTGGGATTTCATTCTAGGATTTTGCTCCTTCATTTGTAAGCAAGATATTTATTCGAGTAGGGGGTAAACTTGTCCTTTTGTGAATGACCACTACCCTAGACCATTGCGCCTCACAAAATAAGCAAGTAACAAAACCTTTTTCCTAAGGTGACTCGGATCACTTTTGTAGTTTTTATCATTCCTTACCATAATTAGGATTGTTTAGTTTGTTGATTAGTGATAGGATTCTGATATGCTAAGTGCTATCACAACTAGACCTTATCTACAAAAGCAAAACAATATTTCTACCAAACTCTTGAGAAGACCACTAGGTATGGTTGAATGATCGAAAAACCCTAATATATTCTTCATAGCAACAAGAGGGTTGTTTTGAAAAGCACAATTACTCACAATGGTGATGGATGATGATGATAATGCATAGATGCATGATTTAAATACAAATGTGGTGTCATTTGTCATATTGTAAACACAACTATCCTAATGCAAGTGCAATGGATGGAGATGCCTAATGTGATGTAATTAAATGAATGCATATGCAAATTAAAAATGTAATACCAAATGTAAATATTTTTGTATTTTTAATGTTTAGCAATATTTTTAGATTTTATTGTTTTTTTAATTTTATGGATTTTTAATGAAATTTTGATTTGACCAAAGGGCTTACAAACGACTTTGGAGCTTTTTATGAATTTACCAAAGGTCTTATGATATCTTTGGAGCTTTTTGTGAGTTGACCAAAGGTCTTATGTTGTCTTTGGAGCTTTTTGTGCATTTTTAAGAATTTTGAAATTTTCCATATTTTTGATGTTTTGATATTTGAATTTATGATTTTTCAATTGTTTTTGAAATTTAAATGTTTTGAATGTTTTTGTATTTTTTAATTTTTCAATTTTTTTTTAAATTTAAATGTGTTGAATGTTTTTGTATTTTCATGTTTTATGATTTTTTTCTTGTTTTTATGTTTTTAAAGGGAAATGTACGCTACCTTAGGTACCCCCCAGTGTGTGTGATGCTCAATGAAAGAGAGGAAGGTGTGATACCTTTATAAGTCTCACTTTGCTTCATTGACCATGATGTGGATGGTGGGGAATGTATGCTACCTTGAGGACCCCCAATGTGTATTCTGTATGATGTGCCATGATTGGCTTGGTTAGGAGTAGTAGTAGAAACTGACCCCCCTACTGTGATGTGCAATTTTATGCAGTACATATGTCTCACTAAGATGAGACAAGCGAAGGTGAAGCATTGGATGATGCCACAGGTTTTATAGATCAATTTTGGAATTCTTGTTTCTCTGTTACAACACTAATAATTCCCATAAAATATTGGGGAGGTTGATTGATATGCACTTTATTAGGTTTCTCAAATTGATTGGCAGGCATTATTTTTGCTTCATGTGCATGCAAGGGGTATTGGAAGACTTCTATCTGAAGCTCTTGCCTCTCGATCATATCTTGCACTAAATATCTAAAGGGATAGCATGTTTGGATGTCATGACCTCTTTGTCGATGGTAAATACAATATATATTTTCCCTATGCACCTTTGATCTACGCTTATTAGGCTTCAATGGATGGATCTCCAAAAGATTAATTCTTCATGCCTCATATAATCGATTAAAGAGTGATGCTAATATCTCTGGAAAATCAATATATTGTAATTGTGGCCAACGTTGTTGGCTTTGTATCTAATTCTATTGCAAATTATTTTGGGCCAGATGATGCAAAGCTTGATAATTATGTTGCACTGGTATAGGCGGTGCACCCTGGTTTGAGGATTCAAGGAGACTCAAAACAACTTGATTGACTGGGGTCACCTTTTGTTGCATGTTGCCACCTATAATATTCTTGTTTGGCCATTCCTTTTTATGGAGTTGAATATCACCCTCATGTATCTTGATGTCTTCAATGACCTTGGCCAGTGCTAAGGCCTCCTCGAATGTTTGATACTATTGTAGTTGCAAGAGAAGGGAGATTTGTTTTGAACAGCTTCTCATAAACATTCGAATGAGCTCTGTTGTGGGTAAAGTGAAAGGTAATTTTGACATCACCTTCCTCCATTTATTGTCATACTCAATGATTGGATCATCGTCTAATTGACAAAGGCTAACCATGTTAGTCAAATTTATCGTTTCCTTAGCACTAGAGGCAAAAGGTTGTAGGAATGCATCGGCTAATTACTCAAAGGTGTATATGCTATGATGTGGTAGATGATTATACCACTCTAAAGCATCCCCAACTAATGTTTTCACGAAGATTCTTAACATCAAGGGTTTATTGTCTTGAATACTAAAGCACATATGGATGAATCTTGTCACATGCTCTCATGCATCTTCATCATATTTGAACTTTTCAATTTGAGGCATCTTGAAATTTGATGGGTATGTCAGTGATGACACTGAGGGATGTAAAGGCTAATTGTGAAGCTACTTCAGTGTCGGTTTTTGATAAACCAAACTTATATTTTGTTTTTTGAATACATTTATCCTATCAACTAGCACTTTGTATGGCCCTGAAGAAATGATATGATCTTCATCTCGTCGCCCTTTCTTAGGTAGAGGAGGTCGCTTTTGATTTTGAGGTGGACGATAAGTATAATCGTTAGGTACCTCATCATAATGGATTAAGGGTAAGCATCTACTTCTTGATGTTCCCATTGGGAATCTGCATATGATTCCTCATCATATTAATCTTGGTACTGTTGAGGAGTATGAGGTTCATGATGATAACCAAATAATGGCCTATGATGTTGAACATGATTTTTGCATGGTTGTGGGGAAAGATTCTGAGATTGCACTAGACGCCTTATGCATTGTTTTATCCTCTAGGTGCTAGGCGTAAGCACCACTTTACGCAATGCATTTCACACTTGCTCTTGTTGTATATTTTGTTGTTCTTGTATCTTTTGTTGATACAAACTTTGTAGGTGTGCTCGTGGTGAGTCAACCCATTGTTGATTTAATTTTTGTTGATCCAACTAGAGTTGATTCATATGTTGTTGGTTAAGTTGTGGCCTTAGTGCCTGATGTGTATGATCTAGTTGTTTAGTTGCATGGGGGTTGTTTACCCTCGTATTGGAAAAAAAAATGGGTTTGTCATGTCTTTTCCCCTAGTAGGATCTATCACTTCTTTTCCACACTCCCTAAAGGTTGCATTGACCTGATATTTTGAATTATGAGTGGGCTCTGTATAGTTTGATGATGTAGAGCCACAAAATGGTTTCCCCATGTAATTTTCATGAGGATTAGGAGGATGACTTAGGTCTTCTTCCTCATATATGAGGAATGACGCATATTCAGGCTCAGATGTAAGCTTTGTATATTCAAGTTGCATAGAATGCTCCCTATGAGGAGTAGGAGCATGACTTGCTCGACTAAATGGGGTGGTTTGCTCACCCAAGCTAGGCCATGGCATATGTTCATGATAACTTTTTGATTGATGTATAGATAAATCTAGGATGTGAACCTACGATATTGACCTATTAGGCTCCTCAGTGGGCAAATTGTTCCTTATATAGAATTCTATCAAGGTGTTCCAATCAAGAAGGTTTCCTGGAGGACCTATGAGTGCTTCCTTAATAGAGATATCTTGAAGGTTTACCCCCTATGGATGGTATTAATGCTATGATAATACCTGGGATGCCATTCATGGAATTCCATGTCCTATGGAATGATTTTAATATGTTCAGTGGTTATGGAACCTGATTCCCTCTCTACATTAGAGGTCTTACTCACCATGGGAGGTCCCCCGACCATTTAGAAAAAATTTGGCTTCCAAAAAAATTTGAAAGTGTTATATATCAAAATGATCAGTTTTACGAGCTAATCACAATGATCTATAACTCAAAAATATGATTTTCGGGTCAAAATTTTGTATTTTTGAAATAACTGGCCAATCGGGGTCGTGGGGAAATGCCCACTTTTAGGATTTTTGGGAAATTTTGAAGCATGAAGATTTAGGACCCAAAATTTCTATGAGAGGTGCACAAGGGTATAACTAAGACAACAAAATAAATTTGGCAAATTTTGGAGTTGTCTAGACCATTTTATGACTATTTTAGTGCAGTTTTTCCTTATTTTCAACTTTGAAAATAGAGTAATCATAAAACCAAAATAACTTTTTCATTATACCTCTGATTTGCACAATTCTTGATCCATTGGATGCAGAATCAAAAAAAAATTATTATTAGGGTTAGGGTTTGGTCCCAGATCAAGTATCTTATGTTGATTACCCCAATAATAAGAAACACATAAAGTAGATAATATGATTATCTCTTTTAAATTTTAGATGTGTGTCCTAAAATTGGTTTAGTGTTTTTTGAGATTTGTTGTATCAGAAAGTAACTCTCATTGTGTTTTCAATAAGGTGATGATATACTCAAATTTTTAATGGTTTTCACCTGTATGCTCGCAGCTCGACAACCTAACAATGAACTCCAAGCCGCATAATTCCACCTATAATGTGTGGTAATGAAGTCCACATACGGTAATGGAGCACAGGTCCTCTTGGTCCTCACATTGTTCACCCGTAGTCAGCTATATACCTCTCCTAAGAGAGATACATGCAAATTTTCCATGGGATATGATGACATCTTGGATTCGGTATTGGTCTAATGACAAAAGAATTGAGGGAGTTGGGCCAACGTATGGAAATCACTGCCATCATTGTTGAACCCTACTAGTGGTTGGATGTGACTTCCAAATCACTAGAATTTACAATGTGTCGTGGTGTGTATGGTTCTTTTTACTTTGCATGAAAAAAAAATGCAGAAAACAACATTCAAATGATTTTCCTACATGATTTTCAAAAGAACGTTTGATTTGAAGAAAATGCATGACTATGCTAGATGATTTTTTAGAGAATGCAAATATCTATGATGAAAATGGCCAATGATTGAGCCTCATACATGCAAACTCTAAACATACAATTTCCTAGACCATTGGAGACTAGGGAGAACTACAATTAGAGGCCTATTGTTCCTAGCAACGGCTAGTATAAAACTAAAAAGCATCTATGAATTCTTCATTCTACTTTTTGCTATGTTTTCTAATTAACATCCATCTATTACATTCTGCTTCTATAAAAACACCGACAAAAAAATATAGAGAGGGAAAAATGATCCTACCTCAAATCCAATTCTAATGGTGATGTCTGATTTTGCTGCTTTTCTATTTTTTATTGATCGTGTCTGTCAGGCATGACTACAACTATTGCCCGTAGTTGTTAGTTGTGGCTAAAATTGTTAACCATGGTTGTCAGTCATGGTTGATACCTACCATCAAAAACATAGCAAGTTAGCCTTTAGATCGCTTAAATTTTAGGGTTCAACCGTGATCACCTTCTGTACGATCCTAAAAAGTATACACCTAATCTAGTAACAATTGAAAATCATATAAAGCACATACATAAATTGACAAAATTGAAATAACCAAAATAAAGGTGTCTTTTATTAAAATTAAATCAATTCATGGCTATAAATTCATCCCTCTTAGGGATACCCAATGTGATACAATGTTACAATCATAATAAATCTCTCGCAAGGGTAGGTGTAATCTATAGGTCTTTCAGAATGACACAAACTGCTCCAATTCAAGTATGACCTTCTCTCCTATGAAGAGGCATTTGTTGCCTTGATTGCATTGACGAAGGAGTCCTGAAAACCCTGTGATCAAGAAATAACAAGAAATATTAAAAGTAAAGGATGTCTCTCTTGATGAGGTTTTTAGAGGAATCTTACACAAAATATAGCATAAAATAAAGAAAGCATGTAAAACTATCAATCTATGCAAGAAATGAGGAAATTGTAATAAAGCATGTAAAGAAAGCATGAAATCTAACTATTATGCATCCTAATTAGCCATTAGAACTTGAAAAGCATGAAACTAGTCTATATTGATAAATGTAAGGAAATGGAAGCAAATCTACCTCTAAATCCTAGAATTAACCGATCAAATGTCTGCTACAATGTTAATCTATGCTAGATTAAGCTATTTGCATAACTAAAAATGGAAATCTATTGCTAAAATGGAGGAAAGAGAGCATCAAACCCTAGCTACGGGTGCTTAAAGCAGCTAGCTCTATTATTTGTGGTTGATAGTCGTGGCTAAGGTGAAAGTGTCCTTTCTCTTGAAACCAAGGTCGAAAACTCTCAAATCCTCCAAGGAATTGATGACCAAGGTTTGCCTTGATGTTATGAAATAGATTGGTGGTTGAATTCACTGGAATTGGCAATGGAAGTGTGTCAATTGTCAATATTTCTCCTCAAGCTCTTAAGATCTCCATTATTGCAAAGTTTATGATCAAATTGGATTTTGGCAGCATCTTGTTACTCTTCACAAGGTGCAATTGGATCTCCAATTCAATAGGGCTTCGCTATAATGTAATTTAACAATTCTTCCATAATTTTGTAGCACTTTGTTAGAGAAGATAAACAATTAGAGCCAGGGTTTGCTCTTTGAAATTGGGGTCTTAAATAGACTCCCAAAATCCTTGCTCTAGCTTAATGGACAAGCCAATAATAAGAATTGGCAGTTGGGAGGAAGCTTCTGGATGCTTCCAAGTTCGATCTGCTTTAAAACCGTTGCAATTTGATTATTGCAACTGATTTTACTTAGCTCTAGTCACCCGAGTTTGTTACAGGGCTAGCCTCAGCTCTTAAAGTAGCTAAAAACCCTATTTACGGGTGTCACCCACGACTAAGAATCCTAGTCATGGGTGACACCAGCGGCTAAGGCTAGATAGGCAAAAATGCCCAAATTGAGTGGTTAGAACCACTACTTTTGCCTTGGAATGGTCTAAGATCATTCATATGGTTTACAAGGGTGCCCATATGAGTAGTCATCTCGACATGACATGTTTTAGGTGTCTACAGGTCTAGAAAGGTCATTGTTGTGTTCATTTTTTTTCCTTTTTCTTTTTTCTTTTTTTGTTTAGTTTTTGAGGTGTGTGTGTTTTTTGTTTTGTTTTGTTTTTGTGTTTTTTGTGTTGTTTTTGTGTTGTTCTTGTGTTTTTGTGTTTTTGTGTTTTTGTGTTTTTTGTGTTGTTTTTTTGTTGTTCTTGTGTTTTTGTTGTTTTGTATTTTTTTGTGTTTTTTGTTATTATTCTTGTGTTTTTTTGTGTTTTTTGTTATTGTTCTTGTGTTTTTTTTTATTGTTCTTGTGTTTTTTGTTATTTTTCTTATGTTTTTTTGTTCTTGTTCTTGTGTTTTTGTATGTTTGTGTTTTGGTGTGTGAGTGTTTTCTATATTTTTTTTTGTTTATTGTCTGTTGTTGGTTGTTTTTGTTTTTCATGTTGTTGTTGGTTGTGTCTTTGTAGCATTTGGTTATTTTTGTCATGTTTGTGTTTTGTTATGTTGTTTTTGTGTTTTTTTTGTGTGGTTCATGTTGTCTTGTATTTTTTTATTGTGTGTGTGTTTGGTTGTGCTTTATCTTTTCGACACACTCAAGAAGCAAGTATTTTTTTTAATATTATTGTGTGTTTGTGTTTGTGTGTTCTTGTTTTTTGTTATTTCAAGTTTTCTCCTTGAGTATGTCAAAGGTGGTAGGCCAGGTGCGAGCCCTGGGTGATTTTTGCAGAAGATATACCCCTACCTCCTTGGGTCTTACCCGAAAGTGACATCCCTTTTGGGATGTTTTCCACAAAAAAGATATATGTATTCATGAAGGAAGATGTAATTTTGAGAAGGAAAGAGATCTCGATGAATATGTGATACTCAATTGAATTGGAAGAATAAGTACAATAGGATCACATACAAAATATTTTCCTAGTTCATATTGTACATAAAGAAGAAATAGTATGACCCCAAATCTTATAATATCAATGAAAAAACAAAAAATATCTTGCAAGAGAAGGTCTATATCATGGACAAGATCTTCTTATTATGGTCTATTAGTATTTAAACAATTAATACCAATGCTAAAATCCTTGATTATACTTTTAGTGTTAAGTGGGATAAGGATTATCCCACTAAAGGAGGAGATCCTATAGTTATGACCTAAAAATTAATGATGGTTCCCACATTTACACCTGCATTAGAATAATCTCAACTAGATTTCTTCTCATCTACTATAAGAACTTCTTCCAAGAGGAAAGCATTACCAAAATCACTAGCAAGGGACCCTAGGAAATAAAGGGATGTCTTTCCACAACCTATTATGTAACCCTATATAATAAAATATGCCATAGTAATATAAGTTAAGGTTTCAAATCAAGGCCAACCACACACCATCATATATGTCCTTACATCAATGCAAGCATTGTCTACACCTTTCCCACAAATGCAAGACTAGTCCTCACAATCATATATGTCATTAAATGTGACTATTTATGGATTAAGAGCAACTATTGTAAGGTCAATGGGGTATATTAGGATGGGTGGTTTAGAACCACAATGTTAATGAATAGTGGACCTTATTATGATCGAACTGATGCTAATGGATAGAGTAGCAATCTCTTTGTAAATGGCACCATCTATTGTCAAACTTACAGATCCTATTTCATTCTTTGAAATAAAACTAGCATCAAGATTTGGCACTAATGAAGCTAGTGCAAGTGCTTTAAGATGAGCAATCCCATCTATATTAGAAAATCTAAATGAAGTTATATGTCACTAATTCTCCTCAACTAAATGATAATGGATTGACATCAATCCAATAATCAAATCAAACACTAAGGAAACCTCATATTATATAGAGTCCATTAAAGAATCTATAAATGAATCCATTGAAGAAGAAAAACATCCTAGAAGATATGTAGCACTATAAATTGACCTGGGATAAATTTAGGTATATTGTTTTAATCCTATAGACTTTATAGTTAGAATGACAATAATCTTAGAGGTTGCCACCTCAACCTCCACCATAATCACCATTTCATATCCACTTGCACTCTTCCTTCCATTTTTCATGCCATTTTTTCCATTATTATCATTTTATTTTTTATTATTCCACTTTCCTTCTAGCTACCATCATTGTGATCATCTCTACAAATCATCCAATTTAGTTTAGTAATCACCATACCATCCACCATAATCCCAATAACTATCATTTTTACTTTCATCTCTATCACCGTTACAATGGTACCACCATCAACCATTAGAAAAACACTTCCTTCCACTCATATATCATTAGAGTAGTTGGTCACTTGACCAATCCCATATTCTCAATCATCACAACCTTCCATTGCCTCTATTATTTCCATATAATCCATACTAATTATTTTTACTTTTTTTACAACTCCAATAATGATAATAAGATATTTATGGACACCTCAAGTTTGACATCCTCTATGCCATTTTCCATGCTAAACTTCAATTCTTCTTTGGAAATCATATTTTCCACCACTTCTTCAATAAGCATGATTATTTTAGTATAGTTTTTTATAGCAATAATCATTTCCATTATATCCATAATGAAAAATCCATAGGCACTGACCAAAGTGGGACTAATCACAAGTATTTTTCTTGGTACATGCAATATCCATTTAGACTATTAAGTCAGGTCATGTTAAGGGATCAAATCATTGATCAACTTGAGACAACTCTCTAAAAATATAAGAAGGTTATAAAAACTATCTCTACCAAGTTTTCATCACTTTTTGCATCTATGCTAGAAATGTAATTTACAACACAGGTAGGAGTCAAGGGGAAGAGTCATATTTTACATAAATCACTCTCAAATATTTGATTATGCTAACAACTACTACTCAACCCTTTAAACCTAATCTAGACATATCTAGAAGGTAAATTCAAACTAGTGGGTAAAATCATGAATGCCATATCCATTAGTTACTAATGTTATGTCAAGAAAGCAAAAAAAATACAAATTTCATATTAAAAAATATAAAAAGTGTGATAGAAAACAAAGAATACAAAATTTAAGATCCTATAAGAGCATCTAGAAATGATGCAATAGAAGTATAGAGTAGAGAAAAAAGAGAAGGAAAAGTTAGCCAAAAAACTTGAAACAACCAAAAATATTCAAAGTCAATAAAATAGCTAAAAGATAATGAAATTATGGATCTCAAGGCCCAAAAGAAAAATATTAAGATAGGAATATAAGATTCAAATAATAAGGGGTAGTATTTAGGCATGATGAAAATAATATTTGGTTCTCATTAGGTCAAAATACATGCTAAGGTTAAGAGGCTTGATAGATTCCTACAATACATAAAAAAGTGTAAATACTTTATGAAGGAAATAGACATTACAATGGAGGGTGTTAAATTTTATCTTGATGTAAATCCAAGCCTTACCCCACATATTCTCATGTAGCTATATAAATTTTTTTACTAAACTTTAGCAAATAAGTTAACAAAAAAAGAGGGTAATGGCACTCTACCTAGTAGCTTTTGCAAAGAAAAAATAAAAGCTAAATGAATACATCTATATGAAGTATAATTTTAAGAAAACCATGGGAAATTATTCAATGAGCTTGGAAGGCCTACCAGACTCATAAAATAAACAAGGATAAATAGCATTTAGTAAGGAATATGTAAATTCAATTAAACAAATAAAAGGCTTGCATGCTTGATCCTAAACAAATATCCTCGTCATAAGTAGTTTAAAGGGTTGCCCATATAATCATTACATTGAACCAATACCGCACAAATATAAGGGATATATCAAATAGAATTAATAACTTTACATGGAAATGAAAATGTGAACTATATATAACATTCCATTGGATGAACACAATACAAATTTTCTTTGCTACTAAATAGGTCAAGGTAATGATGTTGCTTCCCTTGGGAGTCAAATCATGGAAGTGAAATGCATCTTTGTCCAGTAATTAGGAATTATTTTATTCTTTCTAGAATAAACATTTATTCAAACTCGGCACTCATTGAATGAGTCACTTGGGATTCAACATTAAACAAGTATGATATCTTTAGAAGTCACTAGAACCATAGTGGCTAATACCACTCCTTCTGAAAAATAGATATCAAAATTGATCACATAATTAGAAGTGATGCATAATTCAATAAATAAGATGCTAAGGAGGTGTAAATGAATCATAAGTATAATCCATCAAGCATATGTTGACCCCTAAAGTCACTAGCTTAATAACAATAAAAGAAAAAAAATGTAAATAATTATTAAGTGTTGACATGCATTATGGATCAACCAAATCCATGATAATTAATCAATGACTATAAACTATGAATATAACTACCATAATATTGATGCATATAAATAAACAAGGATTAATTGAGGAACAAATTGTAAATTTTATAAGGGAAGATAATGATCCATCTGTAATGACATCAATATTGATGTAAGGATCCCATCAATACATTAAACTAAGGTAGTAAAATATTATTGATCTATTAGTGCAATTGATCCACTATGAAATAAGATATCAAGGTTAAAAAGTGCACCCTACAAAAGCATTAATATTTTGATAATGTGTTTAACTCAAGTAAAACATGGATCATAGATCTGATTGATTCATCAAATCATGAATGTAAATAAAACAAGAGCCAAGGGAGAAAGGGTGAACCCCACATTTTTTTATGAGTACATTAGTGGACCCCCCTAAATAAGAAGTAAAGAATATGTAAATTAGGATCTTAATCTATAACACTGGTTGAATAAAATAAGGAAGAATGCAAAGGAAACATGGACTCCACTTTTTAACTTCTAGTCATTGATTTGTGAAATAATGGAAAAAGGAGCCCATCAAGTCTCACTATGTAGAAAAACTAAAGGAGAAACTAAGAGGGAAGAATCTATTAATTTATCAACTAGTTGGTTTGACATCAATATGATGCTAGATAAATCATTGATTGGCTAACATTTGAAAAGAAGCTTGGGTAGGAGATATTGTCAATCTATAGATTAAATAGTGCAAAAGTGTTTGATTCTTTAATAAATGACCTATATATAAAGTGTGTAAGACAACTATTTTTTAATATTTGAAATGAATATTTGAATATGAACAAGGGATTCAAAACTAAAATTTGCTAGCAACTAAAGATCTAAAATATTAAAATTATCATGTAACTAAAGGCCATACAATTTTATATCCAAAAACTAGTGATATATTGTACAAGAAATATTATCCCGACCATTTAATCAATAGATCAACATTTTTTTTATTTTTCATGGAAAATAGACTAGGAGTTATATTCTAGCAAAGTTTTCAACACTTTCTCTTCTAAATAATTAGTGAACCACAATTGTAAGGATCATTTTGATGATCCAAGAACTCATATTTGACTCTTTGAATTCAATAAAAACTCTGTTGAAGACATTTATTATTAATTCTTATTTATGCATGGTTATTTTTTATTACTTGTATGTACTTCAAGTTATTATATGAATAATGTTGATTAAAGTTAATTGGTTGTAGCTATTTAGTTTTGGTTCTTCTATCTTCCTATTAGTCCTTTTATAAATGAATGATTTGATGATTTTAGATGAATGTGAATGAATAACACTCATCCAATTTGTTGGAATTGATCCCCAAAATCTCACCCATACTATTTTATTTATCATATTTCTTTCCCTTTCTGTCTTTATATTTTGTAAAAAGTAAAAATAAATCATCCCTGTTCAAAGGTTGGCTAGATTCATTTTTATCTTCCCAACTTGTTATGATCAATGGGACATAGATAAAAATTAGGTATATAAGTAGGTATTTAGGTTGTGATACATGGTCCCTTTAAATTTAATATTCAATTTTTAAATGATATTTTTAAGACATCCTTCAATTTGTGAGGCCATGCATTTTAAATCAATAGCATCATGTTATATGAAAGTTATTATATGGTTAATGATAGGGCCCTAGGTCCTATCTGGTTATTTGATTTAAACAAGCAGATTGAATGTGATAAATTGATGAAAAAATGTAATGAATCACCTTTGGATTGAATCACTTTTACACTAGAGGAAACCCTTCCAATGGATACACAAAATATATTTATTCTTTTTATTTGATGGATGATTGTTTACACCCTATCGAATTATAATATATACCTATTCTAGGGTTGTGAGTGAAAGGACGCAATGGTCCATATGAATTAATTAATAAATATGAGTGATTATTAATGATAATGGTTAGGATAGAGAATTCTAACATGTCGCCCCTCTCATGAAGGAGCTTTATCCTCAAAGTTGGGACTAAAGAAATTGTTGTTGAAATTGATGAGGCGCTTTCCAAGTAGTAGTTGCACAAGTTCTTGCATAATTTTAATGTCACTTTTTTGAAGGTAGGGATATCTTGAGGGTCGGAGCATTAGTGGGGGGTTACTAGGAAGAATAGTAGAAGCTTCCTTAGGAGAATTGTGATGATGGTGAGCATCCACTTTAGTCAATTCTTCCTGTGTAGAATGAAGGGAAAACAAAGGTGCACTCACTCTTTTGCCTCCTTTATGAATTAGGTTATCTATATGATGAGAACTCATTTTTGGTGATGAACTTGTGTGTAGTTCATGTAGAGTGTATGTCTAGCCTTCATTGGTCACTTCGTGTATCTCTACCTCATCCTTTCTTAGTGCATTGATCACTTCTTGTACATTGACCTCATTGTCTTCATGGCTATGATTAGGTGTTTCGGTCATTTCTTGCTCATCTTCCTCATCTTCACCCTTTATGGATTGACAAGGATCAACTACCTTCAATAAATACAACGTTTGTGTAGCGCATTTATGGTGGGATCCAAATTGCTCATCACAAGTATCACAGAGGTTTTTCACTCATTGTTCCTTCATCTCCTCAAAGTTGAGATATTTAATTGGTAAAGTTCGGTTAGGTTTGGGGGTGGTGTAAGTGGTTTGTGATTTTTCCATAGGTGGTTTTCCTAATCGACGTTGAGCATTAATTTTGTCTTCGACTAATAAAGCTAATCTAAATATCTGCATCAAGGTGCGAGGATTGAATATTTCCATCTTCTTCCTAATCTCGTCTTTTAATCCACTGATAAAACAACTTATGAGAAATGATTCTTCTAACCCTACGATGTGATTGATGAGATCTTGGAACTGATTTTGATACGTACACACAAAAGTGATTTGATAAAGGGTGGTGATATTAATCGATAAAAACATATTGGGGTGTGGAGATATTCCTCTGTCAACCATTTGTGTAGTCATTTGATGAAAATAAGTGTTGCAAAAAATTGCTAAACAATCATCGTCAAAATTATCATAAAAAGTCATCATCAAAAGTTGCTAAAATTTATCGACAATTTTCACAGCAAAAATCATCAAGAATTTATCGTCGATTTTATTTGTCAAATGTGCAAAATAATTATTGTAATTTTTGGAGAATTTTTTTTCGTTGAAATTTGGTAAAATTTTATTTTCATCGTTTGAATTGTGAATTGTCACGGTGATGGGGAGACTCTAACAGGGTGTTGACTACAGATACTAACAGTGAGGTGAAGGTAGGCAAGTGGTGGGTGGTGATGGAGAGACTATAATAAGGTGTTGACTATGAACATGAACAATAATATGAAGGTGGGCGTGACACATGAATAGCGAGATGAGGGTGGCAAGGAATAATGATGGGTAGGGGAAACACGAGGCAAGCGGGTGGGTGATGTTAGTAGCAAAAGGAAAGAAGGTCAATGGAGAGCGAAGCACAAGGTATAACAAGTGGTGAAGCATGAAGTATAGAGGTATAAGGAAATAATGGATAGTGGTTGGCAAAGTACAAAGTACAGAGTACAAGGCAACAACGGGTGGAGCGGTGAACACGCGACATGGGAGGGAGATAAAGTGGAGTCAATGGTAGGTAGTGGGTATCGCACAAGGTGTGTAAGAGAGGGTGTGATCGAATTCATGATGTTTTATATGATCCTTGGTGTATTTAAACCCCAAAAATACTTTTGTCTCGTTGATGTGGGATTATTGTCCCATAGATTTTATGAGTCTTTTTCACTTGCAAGGTTTCGACATCAGTAAACAAAAGCTAGCAGTCAAAAAAATTTAAACTTTAGTTTTTATTTTCCTTTCATCGATTTCCTAGGTATTTCATCAGATATGAGTTTTCTGATGATAATTATGGCTATATTGCTTCGAATGTTTGTCTATATGATTGTTTTGTGCAAGTAGAAGATCTGGATTATCTTTAACTCACTTCTACCACCTCGATAATGTCTGTGAATTCTCTATGTACATTGAGTTATGGATGGTGATGTTATAATGACAACGTTTGTTATGGAGGTGTGTGAGTGATGTCAATGAGCAAGATGATAACGTTGATGAAAACATCGATGAACAGGATGTTGAAAATAGATTTAAAAGAAACTAATGTTGCTGGATGACATCGCAAAAACAATGGTGAAGGGGTGTAGCATTGCCTGCGAATAAGAAAATACCAAATATGGGTAGTAGTATATGCCAAAAGAATTTGCTTGCATTGTTAGATGAAGGAAATATCTTCTTGCAACAATTGTAGACATCGGTATGTATGGTGCCCATGATAACACGGCTAGTGAGTGTGCTGGGCGTTCACCTGATGATGTTGGGCTAGTTGCTCACCAGTGACACCTATGCATAGTGTCTCAATAAATGGTAAAAAAATCAGGGATGAGGCGTTGATGAATTGTACATCCTATACCAAGATTTCCAATGAGCGAGTGGTGAGGAGGCACAAGAATATAACTGCTTTGATACCAGATGATAGGGCCCTAGGTCCTATCTGGTTATTTCATTTAAACAAGAGGATTGGATGTGAGAAATTTATGAAAAAATATAATGAATCACCTTTGGATTGAATCAATTTTACACTGGAGGAAACCCTTCCAATGGATACACAAAATATATGTATTCTTGTTGGACATTTTGAGTCCCTAAGCTAATATGTTGTCATTGATGTCAAAAGATCATTTAATGTCAAAAGGATCAATGAAGGGTTTTTGTGAAAACCAAGATAGGAAAAATAAAAGGTTTTATTTAAAACCATGGACAGCAGATTTGATCTGGGTTTTTCTTAAAACCCAAGTTGGGCTTTCGTTTCATCGAAAAAGGTGCCCCGATGATGGAGATATTTAAGTTTTAATATTTGGTTTAAATTTTAATTATTTAAAATTTGAATTCAAATTTAAAACTAAATATGCAAGATTTCCACCGACGTCATCAAGCAAATAAAAAGTCATATTTCCACCGACGTCTTCGATATGATTAAAGGACTATATAAAGGGGGCTTCAATTGATTATTATTTTATCCTTGCTCGTGCAATAAAAGTGTTGGCTATCGAATCGTTTATGAGCTCGTGTGAAATTCTTGAAAAGTGTGGCAGCGAATAACACAGACTATGTTCGGAGAAACAAATGTCATGGGCAGCGTGGTGCATTGGCAAGTGGGCCTTGGCTAAGGCACGGGGCAGATAAAAATACCAAGGATCGAATCCCCTTGACTGCATTTTTTGGAAAGCGTGAGAGAAGCGCTTTGGCGCCTTTGGTTTTGCGGAAGGTGGAGAAGGGCATAAGGCACGTTGTGCCTTTCCCTTTCCAATGAGCGGCTAGCTCGTGTGGAATCTTAGCCATGGCTAAGACACTCACGGTGTGGGCAAGTCGGGGGTTCGAATCCCCTTGAGGAGGTAATTACGTTTTGCATTAATTTAATTTTATTTAGCCCTAAGGTTGGAGTTATAAGGTGGTTAGTGGAAATTAAAGTTTTAATTAAGCTTTGTTATTTGGGTTGTATTGATTATTGCAAAACTTGAGGGGTTTAATGATTTATTTGATGGTTATTAAGAATTGAATTTAGGAGAAATAAGGAGTTGTTTTAAAGTATTTTTGAAAGGCTTATTGATTGTTATTTTGATAAGGGTTTTATTAAAAAGGGACTTTGGTGGATGTGTTTATTTAGTTGGAGTAAAAAGGGTGTAAATTGAGTTATGCTTTATATTGTGATTATTTGAAGTCCACTAACCCTTATTGAGATTGGAAAGGAAAGTTGTGTTTAAGTGTGGCAGATTTTGTGGACAACTCCTTGGCATCAAAAAGGTATGGGCACATTCTCCTATTGATTGTTTATGGTGGTTGATTTCTGAAATATCTTTGGAGAGAAAAGGATTGATTGTGGTTTCCATTTTTGAGAGTTGTTGGTTTAATGCTTCAAGGTTTTCTGGTTTGTGAGTTGTAATTAAACCTTGTTTTAGAAGCATTGTTGTTGAAGCCCATTGATTGTGAAATGAACTTGAACTTGAGTTAGAAAAGAACATGAGTATAATTGTTATGTGAGATTTGTGATTGAGCATTGTTGGAAACATTTTGAGTTGGTTAAATACATGCTTGGACTAGGGTTTGTGAGAAAGGATTGTTCCTTGAGGTGATTGGTTGAGTTGAGTTGATTTAAGCCTAGTCAAGTGGATGCATGTGGTTGTTCAAGTTCCTAGAAATAAACTATTTCATATTCTGATTTGAGATGAGATTGAGTTGAGTTGAGATTGGGATTTGAGTATAGAACATATTGAGTCTCTAACAATTCTCTTTATGCTTCTATGAGATTGAATTGAGATATTGATTGAACATTGAGCTTAGAACATATTGAGTCTCTAACAATTCTCTTTATGATTCTATGTGATTTGAGACAAGTCTTTGAGAAGGCTTGTGGACTGATTTGAGTAAGCTTTTGTGAAAGCTTGCTATGCAATTTGAGCAAGTCCTAGAGAGGACTTATTGAGCATATTTGGATAGGTTCTATGTGGACCTGTTGAGCATATTTGAGCAGGTTCTGTGTGGACCTGTTGAGCAGATTTGAGCAGGTTCTGTGTGGACCTATTGAGCAGATTTGAGTAGGTTCTATGTGGACCTATTGAGCAGATTTGAGCAGGTTCTGTGTGGACCTATTGAGCATATTTGAGCAGGTTTTGTGTGAACCTATTGAGCAAAATTGTACTAGATCGACTGTACTATGTTTAGTACAAGAGATTGAGCAGAACTGTGCTAGACCGACTGAACTATGTTTGGTATAGTATTGAGATAGAGCTTTGGAGGTGATAGAGTATAGAGGACAGAGTCTCAGTGGATAGAGATCCAGAGCCAAGACAATTGAAGATAGATCTGAGTGAGGAGTCTTCAAGTGGAAAGAGATCCACCAGTCAGTGCAGCATAGAGACAGAGTCTTCTAGAAGATCACTAGCCAGAGCAGAAGGGGAAAGAGTTCTCCTATGGAAGAGATCCATGAACTTGAGATTAGGGGATCAACATCTCCTTTGGATAGAGATCCATAAACATTGTAATTTGGGAAGGAGTCCCAAGAGATTATTTGAGAAATATTTAGAAGAAATATTTTTCTATGGAGGTAGCCCACATTGGGTGAACCATGTTAAAATGATGTCTCTCATGTGTGTGATGTTTTGTGTGATGTTTATTGTTTCATTAATGTTGATGGTACTATTTGGGAAAAAGGTTTATGTTATACTGTTCACCCCCCTCTCAATATAAGCACATGTTCTTCAATTGGTATCAGAGTCGGTCTCTCCATGAAGAGTCTAACATCTTGGAAGAGGATCCTCTGGAAGCACACACAACTTCAGAAAGTGAAGAAGAGACTATGTTTGATATTAAAGAAGAGTTCTTCTCGGCTCTCAGAAAATTGGAAAGACTTAGAGAAGAAAATTCAAGCCTGAAAGAACAAATTCAGAAATATGAAGAAGCGAGAGAGGAGTTCTTTCAGAATCTCACAGAACTCAAGATCAAGGTGGAAGAAGGAAGAAATATTGAGCAAGATATGACAGATCTATTGAAAGCCAAAGAAACAGAATGTGGAGGATTGGAAGCAGAAATTGTTCTCCTAAGGAGTAAAATTGAAAAAACTAAGTTACTACAGGAAACAGAATATGAAAAGCAAAAAGAGGAATCAAGCTTCCAAAAGGCAGAAACATCAAACAAAGAAAAGCAAGCAAAGGACATCAAAAAAGAAGAAAGCAAAGAAGAACCCTGGATAAAGGTTAATCACAAAAGGAAGATGACTTCATCACAATATCCAAGGTCTCCAAATAGGTTACATAACTTCTTCCATGGTCATTGTTTTTCTTGCAATAAATATGGACATAGAGCTGCTCACTGTACTCATCATGTTGGTTACAATAGAAATTTCAATTCCTTTGCACTTCTCATGGATGATGATGTTATATGTTACAAATGCAATAACTTTGGACACAAGGCTAGGTGGTGTAAAATGACATTTCCAGAATCTAGAAAAGTTATTCCAACAACTAGGAAGAATGTTAGGGCAAATTCTATGTTAGTTCAAACAACCCTGCATGCTCAAGATAAAAATGAACAATGGTATCTGGATAGTGGTTGCTCTAGTCACATGACAGGAGACAAAGACAAGTTCATCATTCTAAAGGAAACAAATAGAGGATCAGTAAGTTTTGGTGATAATGGATCAGCAAAAATTGTTGGAAAAGGTACTCTAAGTCTAGACAATGGAAAAACAAAAATAGAGAATGTTTTGTATGTCAAAGGGTTAAAACACAATCTTCTGAGTATAATTCAACTTTGTGATCAAGGATACATGGTCACCTTTCATCCAGATAGATGTGAGATAAGAAAAATAGAAACAGGAAGAATTATTACAAATGCAAAAAGGACCCCAAACAACTTATACATGTTGAATGAAATCAAAGGGGAAAAGTGCTTTATGTCACAAGATGATGAGAGTTGGTTGTGGCATAGAAGGTTGGGTCATTTGAATTTTGACAACATAGTCAGCATAAGCAATAAACAAGCAGTTAGAGATTTACCCAAAATAAGGAGACCACAAAATATAATTTGTGGACCGTGTCAACATGGAAAGCAAACTAGGACAACTTACAAACCAAAAGGCTATATGACTTCTGAGCCTTTGAGTCTAATACACACTGACTTATGTGGTCCTACTAGAACACAAAGTCTTCAGGGTGAGAGCTACTTCATGTTGTTTATAGATGACTATTCCAGAATGGTTTGGGTAACTTTTTTGAAAGAGAAGTCAGAGGCTTTTGAGAAATTTAAGGCATTCAAAAAGTTGGTTGAAAATGAAATAGGTAAAATGATTAAATGTCTTCGATCCGATAGAGGAGGAGAATTCACGTCAAATGAATTCATAGAATTCTATGAACAACATGGAATTAAGAGGGAATACTCAGCAGCAAGAACTCCCCAACAAAATGGAGTAGTTGAAAGAAAGAACAGGACTATTGAAAACATGGCTAGAGCTATGTTAAATGAATCTAAGTTGTCAGATGGGTTTTGGAAAGAAGCAGTATCTACAACTGTATACATAATTACTAGGGCTCAATTAAGGGTAAATCATCACAAAAATCCCTATGAGCTTTGGAAAGGAAGACCTGCTACTGTAAAATATTTCAAGATTTTTGGAAGCAAATGCTACATAAGACGGGAAGATCAAAATTTGGGAAAATTTGATCCTAGATGTGATGAGGGAATTTTTCTTGGTTACTCTACAAAAAGCAAGGCTTACAGATGTTACAACAAAAGAACTCACACTATGGTAGAAAGTATGAATGTAACAATTGACGAAAAAATAGATTCCAGAGAATCAATTCAGCAAACTGTATACCAAGAAGATGGATGTTGTCCAGAAGAATTTTGTGAGGAATCAGATAATGATGAAGAAGAAATGCAAAGGCTTCTTCCTAAGACTCCTTCCAGGTATGTACAGAAACATCACCCAAAATATCAGATCATCGGGGATCCAGATGAAAGACAGACAAGAAGAAGAATAATAAAACCATCTCAGCAAGCAAATCTTTCTTTGTTATCTAAAATTGAGCCAAAAAATTTCACTCAGGCTAGTGAAGATGAATTTTGGATTAAAGCAATGAATGAGGAATTGGATCAGATAGAAAAGAGCAAAACTTGGGAACTTGTTCCACGGCCCAAAGACAAAAATGTGATTGGTACAAAATGGGTTTTCAAAAATAAGTTAAATGAAGATGGACAAGTGGTCAGAAACAAAGCAAGGTTAGTATGCAAAGGTTATGCACAAGTGGAAGGAATTGATTTTGATGAAACATTTGCTCCAGTTGCATGACTTGAGGCTATAAGGATGTTTTTAGCTTTTGCAAGTTTCAAAAATTTCAAGGTATATCAGATGGATGTCAAGTCAGCTTTTCTAAATGGGGTTCTAGAAGAAGAGGTCTACATTGAACAACCAGAGGGATTCATACTAACAGATACACCAGAGCAGGTATGCAGATTGAAAAAGGTATTGTATGGTTTAAAATAGGCTCCCAGAGCATGGTACTCAAGATTGGATAAGTATCTACAGGAATAGGGATTCAGGAAAGGAATAGCAGATAGTAACTTGTATATCAAAAATGAAGGAAATGATCTTCTAATAGTGGTTGTTTATGTTGATGACATAATTTTTGGAGGAAACAATGACAAAATGTGCAAATAATTTGCTAAGAGTATGCAAAATGAATTTGAGATGTCTATGCTTGGTGAATTATCTTTCTTTCTTGGTCTTCAGATTTCACAATCAGGAAAGGGAGTGTTCCTTTCTCAAACCAAGTACATCAAGGAGATGCTGAAAAAATTTAGGTTAGAAGATTGCAAACCAGTAAGTACTCCTATGATCACAGGGTGCAAGTTGAGTAAGGATGATGAATCTCCAGAGGCAGATCAGAGACTATACAGATCCATGATTGGCAGCTTACTATATGTCATAGCTACAAGACCAGATATAGTACAGTCAGTGGGATTAGTGGCAAGATTTCAAGCAGCACCCAAGGAAACACATGTAGCAACAGTAAAAAGAATTTTTAGGTATCTAAAAGGAACTATGGATTTTGGGCTTTGGTATCCCAAAAGTGATAGGTTCTCACTCACAACATATACAGATGCAGACTGGGCTAGCAGTATTGATGACAGAAAAAGCACAAGTGGAGGAGCCTTCTTTCTTGGAGAAAGTCTAGTCTCCTGGTTAAGTAAGAAGCAGGTTTCAGTATCACTATCTACAGCAGAGGCAGAATATATTGCAGTAGTAGCCAGTTGTACACAGGTGTTATGGATGAAGAGAACTTTAGAAGACTTCAGGATAAAGCATGATCAGCCCATTCCTATACTTTGTGACAATACCAGTGCCATATGTATCTCAAAGAATCTGGTAATGCACTCCAGGATGAAGCATATTCCGATTAAGTATCATTTTTTGAGAGAACAAGTGTCAGATAAATAGGTCATATTGGAGTATGTCACTACAAAGGAACAAATAGCAGATATTTTCACTAAACCACTCTCAAAGGAGACATTTGAGTATCTCCGAGGTAAATTGGGAGTGAGACTCCCACCCCAGAATTAACCACCTCATGTGGAGGTGGGGGAGGGGCTAAGCTAAGAGGCTTAATTCTTAGCCCCGAGCCCCAAAGGTGACCCTTTGCCATTGATGTCAAAGGGGGGGAGATTTGTGTATTTTGGGGAGAGTTTTTGATATGAGGAGAGTTTTGATATCTGAGAGAGCATTGAGCCAGGGGGAGCAAAGTCCTCGGGGGAGCATAAAAGAAGGTCAGATTTTAGTAAAAGGATTTGGGTTGCCATCAATGACAAAGGGGGAGATTGTTGGACATTTTGAGTCCCTAAGCTAATATGTTGTCATTGATGTCAAAAGATCATTTAATGTCAAAAGGATCAATGAAGGGTTTTTGTGAAAACCAAGATAGGAAAAATAAAAGGTTTTATTTAAAACCATGGATAGCATATTTGATCTGGGTTTTTCTTAAAACCCAAGTTGGGCTTTCGTTTCATCGAAAAAGGTGCCCCGGTGATGGAGATATTTAAGTTTTAATATTTGGTTTAAATTTTAATTATTTAAAATTTGAATTCAAATTTAAAACTAAATACGCAAGATTTCCATCGACGTCATCAAGCAAATAAAAAGTCATATTTCCGTCGACATCTTCGATATGATTAAAGGACTATATAAAGGGGGCTTCAATTGATTATTATTTTATCCTTGCTCGTGCAATAAAATTGTTGGCTATCGAATCGTTTATGAGCTCGTGCAAAATTCTTGAGAAGAGAGGCAACGAATAACACAGACTGTGTTCGGAGAAACAAACATCATGGGCAGCGTGGCGCATTGGCAAGTGGGCCTTGGCTAAGGCATGGGGTAGACAAAAATGCCAAGGATCGAATCCCCTTGACTATGTTTTTTGGAAAGCGTGAGAGAAGCGCTTCAGCACCTTTGGTTTTGCGGAAGGTGGAGAAGGGCATAAGGCACGTTGTGCCTTTCCCTTTCCAACGAGTGGCTAGCTCGGTTGGAATCTTAGCCGTGGCTAAGACACTCACGACATGTGCAAGTCGGGGGTTCGAATCCCCTTGAGGAGGTAATTACGTTTTGCATTAATTTAATTTTATTTAGCCCTAAGGTTGGAGTTATAAGGTGGTTAGTGGAAATTAAAGTTTTAATTAAGCTTTGTTATTTGGGCTGTATTGATTATTGCAAAACTTGAGGGGTTTAATGATTTATTTGATGGTTATTAAGAATTGAATTTAGGAGAAATAAGGAGTTGTTTTAAAGTATTTTTGAAAGGCTTATTGATTGTTATTTTGATAAGGGTTTTATTAAAAAGGGACTTTGGTGGATGTGTTTATTTAGTTGGAGTAAAAAGGGTGTAAATTGAGTTATGCTTTATATTGTGATTATTTGAAGTCCACTAACCCTTATTGAGATTGGAAAGGAAAGTTGTGTTTAAGTGTGGCAGATTTTGTGGACAACTCCTTGGCATCAAAAAGGTATGGGCACATTCTCCTATTGATTGTTTATGGTGGTTGATTTCTGAAATATCTTTGGAGAGAAAAGGATTGATTGTGGTTTCCATTTTTGAGAGTTGTTGGTTTAATGCTTCAAGGTTTTCTGGTTTGTGAGTTGTAATTAAACCTTGTTTTAGAAGCATTGTTGTTGAAGCCCATTGATTGTGAAATGAACTTGAACTTGAGTTAGAAAAGAACATGAGTATAATTGTTATGTGAGATTTGTGATTGAGCATTGTTGGAAATATTTTGAGTTGGTTAAATACATGCTTGGACTAGGGTTTGTGAGAAAGGATTGTTCCTTGAGGTGATTGGTTGAGTTGAGTTGATTTAAGCCTAGTCAAGTGGATGCATGTGGTTGTTCAAGTTCCTAGAAATAAACTATTTCATATTCTGATTTGAGATGAGATTGAGTTGAGTTGAGATTGGGATTTGAGTATAGAACATATTGAGTCTCTAACAATTCTCTTTATGCTTCTATGATATTGAATTGAGATATTGATTGAACATTGAGCTTAGAACATATTGAGTCTCTAACAATTCTCTTTATGATTCTATGTGATTTGAGACAAGTCTTTGAGAAGGCTTGTGGACTGATTTGAGTAAGCTTTTGTGAAAGCTTGCTATGCAGATTTGAGCAAGTCCTAGAGAGGACTTGTTGAGCAGATTTGGACAGGTTGTGTGGACCTGTTGAGCAGATTTGAGCAGGTTCTGTGTGGACCTATTGAGCAGATTTGAGCAGGTTCTGTGTGGACCTGTTGAGCAGATTTGAGCAGGTTCTGTGTGGACCTGTTGAGCAGATTTGAGCAGGTTCTGTGTGGACCTATTGAGCATATTTGAGCAGGTTCTGTGTGAACCTATTGAGCAGAATTGTACTAGACCGACTGTACTGTGTTTAGTACAAGAGATTGAGCAAAATTGTGCTAGACCGACTGAACTGTGTTTGGTATAGTATTGAGACAAAGCTTTGGAGGTGACAGAGTATAGAGGATAGAGTCTCAGTGGATAGAGATCCAGCAGCCAGGACAATTGAAGATAGATCTGAGTGAGGAGTCTTCAAGTGGAAAGAGATCCACCAGTCAGTGCAGCATAGAGACAGAGTCTTCTAGAAGATCACTAGCCAGAGCGAAGGGGAAAGAGTTCTCCTGTGGAAGAGATCCACGAACTTGAGATTAGGGGATCAACATCTCCTTTGGATAGAGATCCATAAACATTGTAATTTGGGAAGGAGTCCCAAGAGATTATTTGAGAAATATTTAGAAGAAATATTTTTCTGTGGAGGTAGCCCACATTGGGTGAACCACGTTAAAATGATGTCTCTCATGTGTGTGATGTTTATTGTTTCATTAATGTTGATGGTACTATTTGGGAAAAAGGTTTATGTTATACTGTTCACCCCCTCCTCTCAGTATAAGCACATGTTCTTCAATTCTTTTATTTGATGGATGATTGTTTACACCCTATCAAATTATAATATATATCTATTCTAGGGTTGTGATTGAAAGGACATAATGGTCCATATGAATTAATTAATAAATATGAGTGATTAATTAATGATAATGGTTAGGATAGAGAATCCTAATAGTTCATATAATCAAATTGAGTATCTTTTATATCAAAATTATCATTGATTTAAAATGGATTATTATATTGATTTTAGGGTTCAAAGTAAAAAAAATACCATCAACATATCTACATATTCCCTTGTTTAAAATAAGAAAGAATATGAAGCTTTGGGACTTAATTTTGGATAGAATGGAATCTAGTTTGGTTGGTGGGAAAGGCAAGTTCTTAATTATGGATAGAATCTTACACTTATAAATAATGCATTACAATCTGCACATATATATATGATGTCATTGTCAAGATTATTAATAAGTATTGTTGGAATTTATAATATTTTTAAAAAATGAATATAAACAAACCATCCACCCAAATCTTATACAGAAAGTGAAAAGAAGGAAAAAAAAGAAAAATATTTGGTGGGCAATCGTAGGTACCATAAATAATCATTATATTCATAGATAATATTACACAACACTCTAATTATTAAATGAGGGATGGGATCAAGGTATTTATACCAATACAAAAAATATTTAATAATAAAGTTTAATGTAAGCCAACATAACAAGATAGCTTTAGGTTAATAACAAGTTATAAATAGGGCTTAACCATAAAAAGGTTAACCATAGCCTATAGGGCTTGCATAGTAAAATAGTATAATTTATTAATACATTATACAATGAAATGCTCTAGGCCTATCCAGCAGATTAGACAATGTTAGCCTTAGCCATGAATCAAATTATAATTTCAATACCCTCCTTAATCTGAACTAAGGATCTAAGGAGAGAAGATATTAATGACATATTTGTCTCTCATAATGGATGCTCTAGTTGATCTCTATAATTGAGGAAAATCCTTTAGAGTCTCCCTCATTATGTGGAAGAAATCCATCAATCTTCATAAACTCAACTTCAATCCTTTATAATTTTAGCAAGAAATTCTTCATTAGATGTCCCTACCTCTTACAGTATCAACAAGTGGTCTTTATACTATTTTAAGATTTAGCCTAGCCCTTGAGCCCCTAGGTCTTAGCCTCCTTAATTTTAATTTCCTTTGCATGAAAATCTATGTGTAGAGTCCCACCATAAATTTGCACTGCCATCTAAAAATGAACTAGGATAGAAAAAATTGATCAGGAGTAATATTCCTTTGAGATTCCAAGAACATAGGAATCATATGAACCATTAGGTTCAATATTTGAAAAGAGGGGGAGAGATTAGCAAGTAAAATATTTATACATTCTACATTATCTTTCTTTTTTCTCTACAAAATGTAATACCTACCTTCAAAGCCTTGAATCCCATAACATAGTCTTCAATATTATTAAACTCAACTAGCTTAAGAGAGGAAAGCTCTAGTTCCAAGTGGCTTACTTTAGTAATATTAAATTTCCTAAAAATCTCATGCAATCTTGACCATACCTTGCTAGGTTCACTCTCCTCTTTGACGTGGAAAAGTAACTTTGGTTTAATCAACAAGGAAAATAGACCAACAGCCTCTTCTTCTCTTATATGATGAGTTTCTTCAAAAAAACTAGTTTACCCTATTGAAATATGCACCATAAGTTCTGAATTTGTAATAGGTTAATCATTTGGGTTGACCAAATCCTGTAATTTCCTATTAAGATGAATAACTAGAAATTTGTGGTCCGTATTATACAATATTATCCCTAACACTATAGTAAGTCCTTGAACTGATGCCACCAATACATAGAGCTCAAAAAATAATACAATTTGAAAAAAAATATCAAAATGCTTCCATATTAAAAAATTATGGCCTCTGAAAGTTTTAACCTAATGGATCACAAAAAATTAAAAATCAAAGCTCCATACCTTAGAAAGAGAAGAACCAATTGATTGTTACCACTTGGTAATCCATGGTTCACTAGTGCCATCCACTTATTTTTCACCACATCAATGCTTTTAAATCTTAGTGACTGTAACACTTGGATTGATTTGATTTCTTAAGCTATTTTTTATAGGTAAAAAGTGGATTGTTATGACACAAAAGAAGGCCACATTAGCCTCAACATAGATCTTATATCTGCTAAAATTTTTGAGTGCCCAAAAGGACTTGGAGAGAATCAAACCTAGGTCTCCCTTGTGCTAAGAACAACACACTAACCACTTTAGTCATGTCACCAATGAGTAATAAAATAGGATAACTCATTTTAACCTACCACCCATTCCATTTTTGTTGATAAAAAATACCAGCATGTGATTAAAATACATATACAATGTCTCGTAAAACATATTTTCTATCCATCTAGGTAGTTCCCATTATGGCAAGTAAATGACATCACAATCATATTTGGATAGATAATACCACTTTTAGAGAGATTTTTAATATTCAGAGCATCTTTAACAAACCATGCACTCATATTCATAAAAAAATAACACACATGCAAACTTGAACGCAAAACCTTTAGGCAGGAGAGTGTTGGGATGTGTTAATCTAGCCATAATGGCTACCCTACATGATAAAATGGAACGCATCCTCTCACCATAGGGAAAGGTGACATGTGTTTCCTATCACAAGGCCACCAAGCCAAAGCCAGGGGCCATGTTTTAAATTTTTAAAATGTGCATGAGGACTCTAATAAGAAGATAAATATTTGGAAAAAAATCATGAATCCTTAGCTTGGAATATGGCTCTCAGCCTCTACAACTAATTTTTGAAAGCATAGTAGTTTTGGAAAAGCAAATAAATTTTTTTAAGATAATCCTTCTTACCTCTTATGCAAAACTAGCAAATGAGATTGAAAGGAGAGAATTGCATTTTAGTTTAGAAGAAAAATTTGAGGCACCAAACAGTGTTTTGTGTGACCAAGTGAGCCACCTCCATACTCACTCTAATAAATTTTGGAAAGCACAATATTTTTAAAAAATGAACAAAATCAAACCATTCACTCAAATCTTATCGAAAATATGAAAAGAAGGATAAATAAGAGAAAGATTTGGTGGGCACCCATGGGCACCATAAATAATCATTATATCCATAGATAATATTATACAACACTTTTATGATTAATTGAGGAGTGGGAGGGAAAACTTATACCAATGTCGAAAATCCCTAATAACAAAGTTTAACCTAAGTAGACATAACAAGAGGGATTTAGGTTAATTACAAGTTATAAAGAGGGTTTAACCATGACAAGGTTAACCATAGCCCATAGGGATTACATAATAAAATATTACAATTAATTAATACATTTTTCAATAAATTCCCTTAGGCCTATCTAATACATCATACAATGACGGCCTTGACCATGAATAAAATTACAATTTCAACAAGTATAACATCACAAAATTCAAAGATATTATTTTTTTGAGAGTATACGTAGAAATTTAATATTTCTCTTTGTAGATGAAATACTAATAGAGGGACAAGCTTATGAATCTGCACATTTATAAGTTTGGCACTACAAGTAAAAAAAGAGATTGAATATTATTCAAAGATAAAGAAAAGAATTGGTAAAAATTTAGCTTCAAAAACATATAGATACTATGCATGCAATAAAAATGTTATGGAAATGAACTTTCCCTAGAGGTTCAACAAAATGGAACTTCATATCAAGAATTTGTAGCTGATCAAATAACATATTAGCTAGTTGATCGATGAGGGTTATTTAACAATTTTTTGGTATGTTACTTGGTTGAAGCTTTATATTTATGATTAAAAGTAAAAACCATTGGCTTAAGCCTATTTGGATTTAAAGGTTCAAAATTCAAAAATATATTATTGTGAGAAATAATTTTAGATATTGGATTTATATTAGTAATTTGGTTGAGAGAAAGGACCTTAAGTAAGCTTTTAAATGTGCTTTAGGAGTTGTGTTTTTTTCCCTTTTTTATAAAAGGATGAGTTGGTTTGGAATATATAAAAAAATATAGGGGATCCTCTATCAAGTTGGTGTATAAGTCACTAGAGCAATTATAATTTCCTACTTCTAAGGATTTTCATTGGAATATTGTTTGGTTATTTGAGGCCCTCCTTAAGGCATCAACACTCCTTTAATTATCCAAAGCAAAATTCTTATGAGTGATAGTTTATAAAGAAGAGAATATTATGGAGGATAATGTTTAGGATATATTTTCAAAAAATAAAAATTTATTTGCTCTCCATCAATATTAGAAGAGTTGATGAAATTATAGATAAATTTTATTAAGGCTAAAGCATTAAAAATTTTATGGAGGATTTGTCTTACTACTTGTGTTAGAATACCTTTAAAGGAATTCGAGAATTTAAAAAAATCAAAATCAAAACCATATTCAAATTTTGGATTTATATTGTTGCTCGTCTTATAAAATTGTTATAAACAAGATTCTCATCATGGGTGAAGAACATAAGCTTATACTGAGAGGGGGGGTGAACAGTATAAGACCACTTTTTACTTTTCTTTCCAAACCAATATTATGCAATGTGTAGATAGCAATATCAATAGCAATAATCAAAGCAATGCACAAATCATCACATAATAGACACACCACAATTTGCGTTGTTCACCCAATGTAGGCTACTCCACGGAGAAAATCTTTCACTAAAATTTTCTCAATCAATCTGTAGACACCTAAAACACGTCATGTCAATGGCGACTACTCATATGGACATGCTGCAAGACCATATGGAATATCTTGGACATGCTACAAGACCATATGGAAGATCTTGGATAGACTCCAAGATAGAGTAGTGGTTCTAACCACTCAATTTGGGATCCTTGGCCTAATCAATCTGAACCGCAGCCCAGACCTATGGTCTATAGGCTGAACCATGGTTGACACCTATGGTTTATAGTCTAGACCGCAGTTGTAACCTATGGTATTAACTGAAGTTTAGTTGGCCTTCATCCGAGCCAAATCGGTTTGAATGGCCATTTATTCTAGAAGAAGGTGGTTAAAGGATGAAAGCTTCCAATCCAACTATCCTAACCACCCCTTCTTGATCTTGGCTTCTCCATGAAGCCACCCCTAGCCCTTGGGTAATCCTATAAGTACCCCTTAGAAATAGGGCAAATAAGAGAGATGAGATAGCACACTTGAGCAGTGAAGCCCTGTCAAATTGTGGACTCACTTGAGTGCATTGAGAGAGATTTTTTGTCATCCCCTTTGTCAATTTGTCAACCATCATGACGAATTATGCCATGGATGCCCTAAGGACCTAGGAGAGCTAAGAAAAGCTAATTCAGGAAAACGGAGGCCCAATTCAATGATTCAACCGCCAAACCTATCAAAGGACACCGAAGGCGACCCTTGAACATCAATTGGACAAGGAGGTCAAGCCCACAGCCCTTGAATTTGGAGGGCAAACCACTTGGTTGCTCATCGCGGCTTTCAGCCATGGTTTATAGTGCAGACCGCACATCAGTGCTGCGGTTTGCAATAGGTGACAGATCTCTTTACTATTTCATTTCCAGTATGCTTAATTAGATCACATTTAGCATTTTAATGGTTTAGTTAGGATTTTAGAGACTTCTGACCAGCATAATTAGTGTTTTTACTAACTTGTTCTCATTATAGTAGTTTAGACATTAATGGCTTCTTTTCATGTTATAGTGCTTCATTTCAAGTAATTGATGCCATAGATTGATAGTTGTATTTCTTGTTCATATATTTCCATCAATATTGATAGGATTTACACATGTTTAGCATAGTTTATGCATTTTCTTGAATTCATGTCATTATGCTATTCTCATGCTATTTGTCTTTAAAGGGCCTCATCATGAGAGGCTTCCTATGCTTTTGACATTCTTGTGTTGTTTCTTGATCGTAGGAGACAGGTTTCAAAGGAGCTACAACCATCCATTTCCTTCCTCAACATGAAGAAGAGGGTCTACTCCACCCTAGAGCAGTTCATGTCATCCTGAAGGGCACTTTGAAATCACACCTACCCTTGAGAGGGAAACAAAATACCTCCTATTGTAACAATTGTATCAAGATGATTATCCCTAAGAGGGATGTACTTGTAATTTGAGTTTGGAATCGAAATATAATGGAATAAAGCATCTTTTATTGATCATCTCATTGTCAATTTCTTGTTCTTGTATGCATTTTGTATTGTTTTTATCAATTCTTGCAATAGGATACATTAGGTGTGAGCCTTTCTGGTGGTTATAGAAGGTGATCACGGTGGAACTCCGCAATTCATGTGATCTAACTGTTGTTTCTTGATTTTTGAAATTGTAGGTACAGACCACAGCTATCAACTATGGGCCAACAATTGAACCATAGGTTCAACACATGGTTTACAGTGCAGACCGTAGACCAGACCTATGGTTTACACCTGACAACACAGACAACAGAAAGTAGAGTGCAGACCAACTCAGGACCTGAGGTAGGCCCTATTTTCCACTCTCTGTTTCTTTTTACTTCTCTGTGTTTTTACAGAATGCTTATTTTGAAATGCAATTAGGAAAAGCAAACTAAGAAAAAGGAAATCAATCATGTCCTAGTTCATTTCAATTTGCATTTGTAGAAAGGCGCTGCTAGGAACAGCGGATCTCTGATTGCAATCCACCCTAGAATCCAGCATGCTTGATAGAACTTGTGTGTTTGGTGTGCATGTGTGAGGCCCAAGTAGTGGCCATTACCATCGTAATATGCATTGTCTAAAGGAGCATCTAGAATAGCTTGCATTTTCTGAATTTGAAACGTTCTTTCATTTGCATAGCATATAGAAAATGAGCATGAGTGCTATATGATGCATTTCTTTTATGTATATTAAAATAAACCACACACACCACATTTCTCTTAAATGCTAGTGAGTTGGGCTTGACATCCAACCACTAGTAGGGTTCAACGATGGTGGGCGTAATTTCCATCCGTTGGCCCAAATCCTATGTACCCTTTGTTACTAGACCAATACCAGATCCAAGAACCTTTTGTACCCTAGAAAATTTGCATGTATTCTCTTCGGAGGGTATAACACTGATTGGGGGAAAATGGGTGAGGATCTGGGAGGACTTGTGCTCCTTGTCCGGGTGTGGACCTTCATTACCACACACGGGGGATTTACGCGGCCTAGAAGTCACATCCAGGTTGTCGAGCTATGAGCATACAAGTGAAAGCCAATTTAACTAAGAATATCATTCAACACTTTTCAAAACATGATAAGGAGTTCTATACTGATACAACAAATCATTGAAACAACATCAAATAGTCTAGGGCTCACTTTTAAAAATTAATATGAGATAAACACCATTGTATACCTTATTTGTATAATAAAGAATAAATTTAGACACTAGGTACACCATGGTGGAGACACAGGGTGGTCGAAAAAGGCATAAGCCTAAAGCCAATGACCAAGCCCCAACTGATTCACATCAGTAGCACATGTCGAGTCCTCACCCACGTGTGCTTCCCGAACGTCGTTCGACAAGCATTAGAGGAGATAACTCGACAAGAGGGGAACCTACTAAGCATACCCCTACTAGAGGAGTTTCTGTGCATTCTTCTAGGCACAGGATAGATCAGGGAGCCTCTCAACATGAGGGTGTTCCACTCGAAAGCCATTATCGAGATCGCATTGCACGCGCATCTACGAGATCGATCGAAGAGTACATTATATAGGGGTCTAAGCTAGTACCCCTACGACATAGGTCTACAAGAGGATCCATGGCTCCACCTTCGAAGTACATATGGGATCGAGATCCACCCATTCAAGGGCATTCGAATAGGGCCACCATTGAGCATAGGCCTATGCAGACTCCCACATGTAATGAACATAGAAATATCACCATTGACATGGCTAAGGTGGGAGCCAATGGCACACCACCGCATGAGCGGTGGAGATCCAGAAAGTTGGATGGCTTGGGTAGCATCCTTGAGCAGCTAGGCTATAAGCCTTTAGCTCCGCCCACTCGTGCCCCGAGTGAGCATAGTAGGGGTTCTATAAGAACTACTAGAGAACATGGAGAGGCTTCTAAGCACCCTCATGTGATACATCCACCATCCATGCATGGTGGCATAGAGCATAGAGTTCAGTAGGATGCCAATGTCATCTTTACAGACAAGGGCAAAAGCATCGCAAATCAGTCAGATGGGTACATAACCCATAAGGTCACTCGCACAAAGCATGCATACCAGAGGCCTATCATGGCCAATGACCTTGATAGATCACATAGATGGTATCTGAGTAGTGGTGACAGCTTCTCCAAGATCAATTGGAGGATGCTCACTTAGAAAGATAGTGCATTGAAGATGAGAATCTTCAATCGTAGAGGCTCATTCGACAGAGACTATATGAGAAGCACATGCATGAAGAACGCATCCTTGCCCAAAAGGAGCGTGTAGAGCAAGAATATAGGCTAGCCAGGGCTAGCCTATATACTCATGTAGAGAGTAGAGAGCGCATCCAGAGAAAGGCTTTCTCGCAAGTCGATGTGCACCAGGAGCGTAGAGACGCTCATACTCATATTAGTGCCCTACCAAGAGAATGACCACCACCGTTCGACCATGAGAGGCAACAACAACATGAGGAAATTGAGGGAGATGGAACTGAGCAAGAGTATACTAAAAACTCCCAAGCTGAGGAGGAGGAAGAGCAACATCCTCCATCGTGATTGAGGAAGAATGTACCTCCTAGACCACCGCCATGACAACTTAGGGAGGAGGACTTTCTGTCCTTAGAGGCCTACAAAGCCCTAGCGGCTAAAGTGAAGGTGATCGAGAGGCAAGGCATGGTTGTTCAAAATCTGACCTTAAGAAATATTCACAATGAGCCTCTAGACCCCTCGATACTTGCTCCTGCCTATCCTGAGCATTTTGTTATGCCCAGGCTAGACAAGTTTAAAGGTGACGAAGATGCACAGGAGCACGTCACGGGATTTTTGGATGCCTATTTCCAAATAGCTAGCAATAACGCCTTACTTTTGCACACGTTTGTCATGATGCTCTCAGGCCCAACCTAAGAGTGGTTCAACCAGAAGAAGAGGTATAGTATTACCATTTTCAAGCAATTAGTAGACGCTTTCCTTGAACGCTTTTCTTTCAGTGTCAAGAAATAGGTAAACCTTTTTTATTTGGCTATGCTAGCTCAACACGATGACGAGCCAATTGAACAATACGAAAAGATATGGAGGAGGTTAATGGTGAAGTTGACCATTCCCTATTCCTACCATGGAATTAACTCGAATGTTCACTAAGAGTTGTGCCAAGCACATCTCGCTATTGTTGCAGTTGCAACAATATTCAACATTCGAGGAAGCTTTGGCGCAAGCCAAGGTGATTGAAGACATCAAGTTGCAGGAAGGCAACTTGAAGCTTAAGAGTAGGAAAGAGGGGCCAAATAAGAGCTCCACGAAGCATAAGGGCAAGTAGGCCCACGTCAACCAAGTGGTGTTGAACCTCTAGAGAGAGGATAAAGGGTAGCAAAAGCAAAATTATCAGGCCCAACCTCCTCCTACATAGTACGAAAAGCGCGATAACAACTATAAGGGCAAGAACAAAGAACAACGCCCACCTCACCAATTCACACCTTTGATGGAATTTCTGACGTCGATATTCCACCAATTGTGTGAGGCCAAGGCAATAATATTACCCAAAATCAATATGGTCGATCCAAATCAACCCAAGGCAAAGGGGTACCAGGATGACCTGTTTTGCATCTTTCACCAAGCGAAGGGTCATGACATCGAAGTATGTTGGTCCTTCAAGCATATCATGCAAAACATGATTGATAAAGGAGAGCTTGTAGTGCCAAGTAATCCACTAGCGCCTGACAACCAGAACATGGGGATTTACAAAAATCCACTTCCAAACCATGAGGCACCGCGCAACAACGTTGGTCACGTCAACCAGGTGTGCATCGAACCACCTACTCAGGGGTTTGTTGGTATGGTTAATGTTATCACAAGGCATGGGAGGTATGAGCAGTTGAATCAACCATGTGCTCCCATAAGAATACAAGCCACATCGAATCAACAACCGACGTAGAATATTCTAGGCCCACCAACGAGATCGGTGGTGACCATACGAAGTAGGCTAGTCCAAAACCTACAGATTGCTCCTGCGAAGCTGTCTATATATGAATTGATACAGTAGTCCCCTAGGCATAGGGAGACTCTCATGGAAATTTTGAGGTCTATTGAAGTACAATCCCAGGATGCTCAAGCATTCACAAATTTCATGGGACATGTACAACAGTGCCAGGAACCGACGATCCAATTTTATGATCACGAGATCAGGATGGTTCCCACTGAGACGGCTGACCCGCCATTGCATATAATTGCATGTGTCAACCACGTGCCATTCAAAAGGGTCTTGGTCAACACTGGTTCATCGATCAACATCATAACGACCAAGGCTTTGAGTCCCTTGAAGCTGCTAAAATCACACATTATGCCAACTGCATTCACGTTGAGAGTGTTTAACGATGCGTTATGTTCAATGGTTGGTATGATTGTCCTACCCATCCAAGTAGGCCTAAAGACCATCTCTATGATGTGTCATGTGATAGAAGGAGCCATGTAGTACAACATCCTACTAGGGAGGCCCTGGATTCGTGAGATGCATTGCGTTCCCTCGATATTACATCAATGCATGAAGTACATTCATGAGGGACAAGTTCACGTGGTACCGTCAGACGGAGAACCATTCAAATTTGTGAACATGGTAGATCTGCTAGGGGGGTTCATACTCCCGTCAATGCACCTGGACATCCGACCAACATCATCGACTAAGATTCTAGAAAGAAAGCAAAGAGTAGATGCTCAACCATCGATATCTATTTCACACAGATCTGAGCATACTACTGCTACTTCCTTGAGATCGACTACATCAGCGATGCTTTAGGATGAGAGGAAGAAAAAGGTGAAAATGGGCAAGAGAGAAGAAAATCATATGCCTGAGCCAGTCATCGAGGAGGCTCCCACCCCCATGGAAGTGGAGGAAGCCCAAGACATAGCCGAGGAGGTACCTCAGCCTACCTCGCCTACATCGCTAGTAGGGTCATCCACACCATGGGTGATTGTTCATCTAGCCATTGTAGGGCTTGGAGAGTACATTGTGCAAAATGTTACCTTCAAACCAATTCTAGAGATAGCATAAGAGATGGGTCGCCCCCATGCTCACCGATTTTTGGTTGGATCTATGGTTCCATTGGGAGAACCACCCAACCAGACAAACTTCGTCTATGTGGGGCTAGATCAGCTTCCCACATGTACGCCCATGGACAAGGATGATGATGAACCATTGGCTATGAATGTTTGTTATCTATCAAACCTAGACTATGCCAAACATATTTTTGAGCTATATCATTGGCATGGGTATGGCCTTGGCCTCTTTGAACAAGGACGTAGGACTCCGCTCGAGCCACGCTATCAGTTAGCAACTGATAGGTTCAGCCTAGGATTACAGATACAAGGACAAGATGACTTGCTCACAGCATCCTTAGATCACTTGTACCTTAGCCTAGGGGATGACGTGGATTTTAACCCATATCATCCTGATCCATCCAGATTCTGGAGGACTCACCCAATGGTATCTATCATCACCGTTGAGCCACTTGAAGGAAATCATGAAGAGCTCCTAGAGCATACTGATACAGAGTGGAACCCCAGAGACAACCTGGGTCACCAAATCCATAGTGCTACCAATGACACAGGTGTGCAAGGGCATAGCCCCACAATTTTGGGTGATCTCGAGTCAGGAGATCTATACAGTGATGATGGAGAGGAGTCCACCTCCGAGATGAGTGGACCGAGTTATGATGCTGACAGTGAATCCTCAAACAATGATCAATCTGAGGATGAAGCCGAGGTGACCTATCTAGGGTCTTTGCACGTGCATCACGTATCGCCTACAGAGTCGGTACATGTTACCGAAGAGACTCTTCCCAACATTGATCACTTGGGGGAAGAAGCAAAGCTGGATTTCTTGGTAGTGTCACACTTATGGTATAATTATCCAGTTTATCCGGATAGTGATGACAACAATCAAGAGGTCAGATTCATGGGGCCACACTTGCCAGAGCATCCCACAGGAGTAGGAGAGAATGATGGGTTTTGGTTGTCGAACAGTGATGAAGAAGATGAGTTAGAGAGGGCCTACCTTGGTCCTCCTTATTTGCGTCACCATCATCAACCCATCGACATAGATGAGGTCTATCATCAGTTATGTGTTGGTCCTCGTCTGAGAGCAAGACGATTAAACCTAGAGAAAATTTATCGATTGGTTAATCCTCTTCCACCGACCTACATGGAGCTCCATGAGCCAAATTATCCTATGTTGCAGCTAGTGCATAGGGAGGATCCAGTTGTCTGTAATCCTCACAGAGAAGACCCCTTTGTGCCTGTGCCATTAGAGCCAAATCATGGGTATGAGGACTACATCGATTATATAGAAGTTTGTCCGTGTGGTTCTGGAGGCCAATACCATTCCATCAATATGGTCTCCATTGATTTGACCACTCCACTCTGCAATCCAGTAGATCCGTCTAAACTGTTGTATCTTAACAAAGATGCTATCGACTGGGATCACGTTGATTCACCTATAGAGCCTAAATATTTCTTCCCTAATGAAGAAATGCTGCAACCTTTCCATTTTGTGCCAAGCTATGCTTACGATGTGTATCATGCTGAGGGTGCTTCCGACATGGAACCTATGAACCCAGTGGATGACATCCATTTGATTCCTACACCTCATCAGCTTGAGGAGGGATCACATATGTCAGTAGAGGAAACCTTCGAGGTGGATATCAGCAACGATCCCACCAATTCAAAGAAGGTTAAATTTGGAGAGAGTCTCACTCCAGATGAGCGAGCCACCCTCATCCCTCTGCTGAAAGAGAGACCAAATCTATTTTCTTGGATGTACAAGGATATGCCAGGTCTAGACCCAAAATTGGTTACTCATAACCTTTCGCTAGATCTGACAAAGAAGTCGATCAAGCAAAAACTTAGAAAGATGCACCCAACAGTAGCCTTAATGGTGAAATATGAGCTACAAAAGCTGTTGGATGTAGAATTTGTGATTTCCATCGACTATCCAGAATGGGTGTCCAATATGGTACCCATGGGAAAACCTGATGGAAGGATCCGTATTTGTATGGATTTTAGAGACCTCAATAAGGCAACACCCAAATATTCATTTCCATTGCCTAATATCGATGCTCTTGTGGATGCAACTGTAGGTCACGAAATGCTCTCCTTAATGGATGGTTTTTTTGGTTACAATCAAATTCAGATTAAACCCGAAGACCAACACAAAACCATGTTTATAATGCCATGGGGAACATTTTACTACAAAGTTATGCCATTCGACCTCAAAAATATTGGTGCAACATACCAGTGGGCCATGACATACATTTTTCATGACTATATGCATAAGATCCTAGAATATTACATGGATGACTTGTTAGCCAAGTCATTGCTATGTATTGAGCATGCGGAGGTCTTAAGGAAGGTCTTCGATCGCCTAATAGAGTATAATGTTAGGTTGAATCCTAAGAAGTGCGTATTTGGCATAACTTCTGGTAAGCTATTAGGATTCATCATCTCAAAGAGAGGCATCGAAGTTGACCCAATGAAGGTCAAGGCTATCTTAGAAATGTGTCCTCCCTCCAATATTAAAGATTTAAGAAGCCTTTAGGGTAGAGTAGCATCGATAAAGTGATTCATCGCTCAGTTATCGGATAAATGTCAACCCATGAATCGACTGCTACACAAGGGGGTCCCATTCAATTGGGATGAGGATTGTCAAGCAACTTTCACTGAAATAAAGCAATACCTAGCGATGCCGCCAGTGCTAGCTCCACCAAGGCCAGATGTGCCTTTTTTGCTATATATATCGATGACCAACTTTGCATTAGGGACCATGTTAGCCCAAAAGAACGTGCAAGGCAAGGAACAAGCCATATATTACATTAGCCAAACCTTGGTGAGTTATGAGCTAGGGTATGCATATGTGGAGAAATTGTGTTTAGCAGTAGTGTTCGCTACAAAGAAATTGTGGCACTATATGTTGAGTCATACAACATATGTTATATCAAAACAAAACCCTTTACAGTACATGATGAGTAAGACGTATCACAATACGCGTACTGTGAAGTGGATCATGCTATTGATAGAATTTGATCTAGAATTCATAAGCCAGAAGTCCATTAAGGGACATGTCATAGCTGATCAATTAGTTGAGGCACCACTGTCAAACAATAGGCCTCTAACCATAGAGCTTTCGGATGATGCAGTCTTCATCGTGTCTAAAGCTCCCAAACCTGAAGAACCAGAGAACAATGCTGATATGACTCTGTTCTTCGATGGTTCGAAGTGCAAGCAAGGGGGTGGTGCCAAAATAGTGTTTTTCACACCACAAGGAGCTCCAATGCCCTTGTCATTTAAATTAGATTTTTTGTGCACCAACAACAATGCTGAGTATGAAGCCCTACTGCTAGGGCTCCACACAGCCGTCACCATGAATATTAAAATATTAAACATCTTTGGTGACTCCTTGCTCATAGTAAATCAAGTCAAGGGGCTCTTTCAGTGTCGATGTCCCGTAATGAAAGCCTATAAAGATCTTGTAATTATGTATTTAGCTAAATTGGAATGGTATGACATCGAGGCAATCCCTCATTCATCAAACAGGTTTGCAAACACCATGGCATCCTTGGGATCCTTAATCCCTCAGAATCCATCTGTTGATTTCACTACCATTCATGTTAAAATGCTCTCGCATCCCATAGCGAAGCGAGAAGCCTTTGATAATAAAATGTCAGTCAATATGATTAGCGCAGAACCAAAAGTTGAATGGTTCTACAGAGTTGAAGACTTTTTGAAGAAGGCACCGTGGGGGTCATTAACCTCTCAGATTCCGATAGGGAGTGGTACTACCATTCACCATAAGGTTATTTCTCAGTCTGCATTTGCAAAAGTAAATACGTAGGGGGAGCAAGTCGTCTTAGCAGTCGAAGCTGAGATTTATCAAAATTGGATGTCATAAATTAAAGACTTCCTAAAGCTTAGTATGATCCCAGAGGGATTGTCGTGTGCTGCAAGATGCACATTTAAATAAAAAGTGACTAAATATGTCTTAATAGGAGACATCTTGTACCGCCAAAGTTACGATGGAGTTCTCCTTCGTTGTCTAGAGCCCCAAGAGTCATCTTGGGCAATCTCACAAGCTCATGATGGTACATGCGGTGGCCATTTCAACGGCATGGCCATCGTCAAGCGCATCCTTCGAATGGGCTACTATTGGCCCACTATGGAGAAGGATTGCAATGTGTATGTCAAGAAATGCATCAAATGTCAGCATCATGCTAATCTTATGCACTTGCCATCACAGGCCTTACAGCCCATCCAAGTGGCTTGGCCATTTTCTCAGTGGGGACTAGATCTTATAGGCAAGATCTCTCCCCCATCATCGGGCTGGAATACATTTATAATCACGGCTACTAAGTATTTTACAAAGTGGGTGGAAGCAATACCCTTAACAATGACAACTGGAGCTCGTATAGCAGAGTTTATACTAGAGCATATCATAAGTCATTTTGGGATTCCATCCAAAATAATATCGGATAATGGAATGTCATTCAAGAACAAAACTATGAGGGCTTTGACATCTAAATATAGAATCAAACATAGTTTTGCGACTCCATACTATCCGCAAGAAAACGGGTAGGCTAAAGCTTCAAATAAGATAGTGGTGGCCATATTGAAAAATATGGTCCAAGAAAACCACAAGGACTGGCATATCCAACTGCCCCTTGCATTATGGGCTTACAGGACTAGTATTCGGACACCCACTGGGGCAATGTCGTTCTCACTAGTATATGGCATTGAGGCCATTATGCCCTTGGAATTGGAAATTCCTACATTGTGCATCGCATTGAAAGATTTCATCGATGATGACACCACACGACAAGATCGACTGGATCAACTGACTCTACTTGATGAATATCGTGTGAATGCCCTGGAGCATCTCCACATTTATCAGGAGCGACTAAAACGAGCTTACAATATCAAAGTCCACCAGAGAGACTTTGAGGTTAGGGATCTTGTCTTGAAAGAGAACCAACAGAACTCTAATTTGTTGCTAGATATGCGAGACAAATTTATGGCTAATTGGCTAGGACCCTACATCATATCTGAAAATATTGGTCTAGGTACCTATCACCTAATGTCGCTAGGGGGTGTTGAAGAGCCTGAACCTCTCAACATCATCCATCTTAAGGCATTCTATGCTTGAGAGTGTAGCAAAAGGCTCCAAGGGTTCTTGAAACTACTTGGTCATGTCAGTAAAAGGCTCTAAGGGTTGTTAAAAATTGCTCGGTCATCCTAAAAGTCTCCAAGCTCGTCTATGAGTAGCTTGGTCAATCAAAAGGTACCAAGAGTTTCTAAAAAACTACTTGGTCATCCCAAAAACTCCAAGGATTCTTAAAGATCGCTTGGTCATCCCAAAAGGCCCCAAAGGTGCTCATAATCCCTTTGGTCAATCCTAAAAGCTCCAAGGGTTCCTAAGAATCGCCTGGTCAATTTAAAGGCTCCGAAGGCATGTACTCGTCGTTTGGTCAGATATGAGGCTCAAAAACTCATAAAAATTATAAAATCTATAAAATCCAAAAAAAAAATTGGTAAAGCATAAAAATCCAAAACCATTTGCATTTTGCATTATGCATTTTCATTCACACATGCATTCATTCCATTGCATTGCAAATAGGCATTCATCATTCGTTATTTTTCATAATATAAGGCATTTTGTTTGTCAGTATTACAAATGACACCAAGTTTGTGTTTTAATCATGCACCTATGCATTCATAATAATCCACCATTTGTGAGTAATTATGTTTCTCAACACAACCCATAATGTTGCTATGAAGATATACTCAGGTTTTTCGATCACTCAACCATAACTAGAGGTCTTATCAAGAGTTGATAGAAAGTTTGCTTTACTTTTTGTAGTTGAGGTCTAGTTAGTATAGCCCTTAGCATATCATAATTCTATCACTAATCAAAAAATTAAAACAATCCTAATATGGACTAGGAGAAGATGAAAGCCATGAAGCAGGACCGAGTATCCTGAAGCGAAAAGAGTTATTCTTACTTATCCCCCTGTGCAGATGGTATGGGAAATTTTGGCAATTGGCAAAAGGACAAGTGTATTTCCTACTCAAAATCCCTTACTTATGAGATAGGGACAGGGAAGGAGGGAAGAAAGCAGAGAGGGGAGGGCTCTGGTCCCTTCCCTGCTCCCCCTCCCCTAGATCCTGGATCCTGCCCAGTATCTGGCTCAACCCAGGTCATCCCTCCTTGGGAGTGGTTGTTTGCAGATGATCTCCTGGGGGGAGATCCTTCTCCATTTTCTGCGCCCCTCCCAGCGGGCTCGGGCTTCCTTGGTTGTTCTGGTGGCCTGGTGCTTCCCAGGGATCCCTGTTTGTTTGGGGATCCCTTCCCTTTTTTCCCTCAGGCTTCCCCCTGGGGTTTTTTTGCAGGTTATTCGCATGGATCTGGTCCCCTGCTTTTCTCTGAGCAATGGAGGTGATGGTTTAGGGTTTGACAGCTTCCTAGGGTCTCCCTTGAGGTCCTCACAGCTTTGGGGGTGGTCTGGGGGGGCCTCTTTCCTCCTTTGCTTATGAATCCTCGGCGGGATCCTGTGGCTGTTGTTCTTCCCGCATGGAGGCTTCTTCGTGCTGGTTCTGCTCCTTGGTGGACACCCTGGGCATCTGGTTTGGCCTTGGGGGGGCTTTCCTCTGCCTGGGCTGTTCCCATTCCCAGTCCCAGTTCCCTGAAGCTGCTTCTGTGCTTGGACGGGATCCTTGGTCCCTGCTGCTGGGTTCCTATGGTTTCTGCTGCATGTTTCTTTCTTGGGGGGTCTGATCTATGCACGCAAACCTTAGATCCCACTTGTATGGCTCCTTGGGATCCTTTCCCTGTGACTATTTTCCTCTTCCCGCTCGAGATTCCCAGCCCCTGGATCCCTGTTTCCTTAACCTGCTTTCCTTGTTGTTTTCCCAGGGTGGGATCCTCGTGGTGAAGTTGTCTGTGTGCTTCCCGCTGGGCCGAATCCTGGCTCTCGACTTCTTACTGGGCGGGATCCCCCTGTCGCTTGGTGGAATGGCTTATCACTGGGTGGGATCCTCTGGGCGGGATCCGCATTTTTTGCTAGTTTTCCGTTGGGCGAGATCCACAAAATCCGCTGGTTTTCCCGCTGGGCGGGATTTTCACCTTTTTGCTGGTTTCCCGGATGGCGGGATTTTCCTGGTGAAGTTTTTTTGATGCTTTCCGCTGGGCGGGATCTTCTCTGAGGTGGGTTTTAGCTGCTTCCCGCTAGGCGGGTTTCTCTCTTTGGTGGTTTCTGACTGCTTCCCGCGAGGCGGGATTTTATTGTAACGGTTTTTCTATGATTCTTGCTGGGCGGGATCTTCTCGTTGGTGGTTTTTGGCTTCTCCCCGCTGGGCGGGTTCTATTTTATTATTTAATTGTCTTTGGTGGGATCGTCTGCTATGTCAAAAAATTTTGTAATTCGGTCTGAGATGTGGTTTCCTGTCTCAACCTTGCAGCCCTAAAGGTGCTCTCCTTCTATTGTTATAAGGTTTTGGGATCCTCTTAAAAAACCCGCTATGTATATAATGTTACTTACCAAAAAAAAAAAAATCCCTTACTTATGATAAAATGAGCAATATCCCAGAGTGATATCCCACATCTATCCCCAAGATTGATACCCTAGATCGATATCATAGATCGACATCCCAGATTGATATCCTATATTGATATCATAGATCGATACACTCAATCGATATTACAAAAACAATTCCCCCCAAAGGAAAGTTTTTGAAGAGAATTATCAAATGTAAATTCCAGAAAGTGAAGATCGAATGAAGATGTAAAATCAAAGCTTAAGTGAAGATCGAATGAAGATCTAAAATCAAAGCTTAAGTGAAGATCAAATGAAGATCAGAAATAAAAGTTCACATCAATATCGAATGAAGATCATAAATCAAAGTTCAAATCTAGATCAAATGAAGATCGAAAAACAGATTCCAGTGAAGATCAAATGAATATCCAAAGAAATTCTTTGGATCTTCAAAGTCAAAATGGAATCGACTCCCTTGCTTCACTACATATGAGAAAGTATCCCAAAAAATTGAAAGAAAAGAGTGGGAGCAAACTTGAATCCCTGGAATTGCCAGCACTACTATACTTTATGCATGATGATATGTCTGACGCATTATCACCTCGCTTATAAACAAGACCAATGTTTGAATTTGGAAGAGCTAGCTTTAGGTGTCCTATATCGCCTAGTGGTCTAGTCCAACTAAAATCTAAGCCTAATATTGGATAAACACTTATGGATCCCCTACATTAGCAATGGGCTAAAAGAATCTTGCCTGACATTGGGGTATGCTTGTGCTTTATCTTAAAATACTCATGTGCACACACAGGGATAATGAACAGTTAGGGCCTATCCTAAAGAAATCCTTATATCTCATAAGTCTAGCATGGTCAGCATACAACTTTTGATAAGTCAATTAGGGTGTTTGAGTCTCATGGAAAACCTTAAAATCTCTCTAACAAGCAACAAATGCTAAAAGAATAAACCATAAAATGGTAAAATTCATTGCAAATTATCAAATCGTAAAGTATCCAAGAAGTGATACATCATTACATAAAGCCCAGTCAAGATATAGGATAGATACCGTATGAATATCAATAATGATGTTTAGATGACCACTGACTATATTGTGCATATCATTCAAAGTGAAAAAGAAAATAGAGTGACATATTATATCATTCACATCATACAGCTTCATACCATTGCATTTCATATATGGGTGATTAATTGATTAAATTATTATTATGAGGATTTCCAATTACATTCATGATTTTTTTAATATACACATTATGTGGTATCGTCCATTATATTGATAAACACATATTGCATTCATACCTTATGTTTTAAGTGATTAAAGCATACAAGTTCATTTATATTAGATGACTATCGTGTAAATAAAGCATTACATACATTAATGCATAAAATAAAGCAATATCAAATATGTGTTAAGAGAAAGCATCGCATCCATATGCATCCATCCATAAGAAAGCACATCTAAACATCTAGATCACTGCATATCATCATCATAAATACAATAGTTATCTGGTGCATGTCATCCATACATCACATCACATAGCATTAACATAAGCATTACATCCATGTGCATCAAATAAACATAAAATCAAAACACATAAAAAAGTACACATAATGAGCCATAAATGATCAAGTCATATCATATATATATATATGTGTGTGTGTGTGTGTGTGTGTGTCCAACAAAGTACATCAAGAGTATAAAATGCCTGCAGGCTACAATCGTGTAGGTCCTAAACCTTACACCAAAAATGATACATATACAAAAATGTAGCCTAGATTTGATAGATTCCTAGCTTTGGCTTGCTCCTCCTAAGCTCAAACTCTCGCTGCCTACCTCAGCCCTGTACTTTGGATCCTACTCTGTAGTCAGATCTGGTGCCTGCTATGTGCCCTACTGAGGGCCATGTGTGCCACCTAATCCAAAGAGGTCTAGCACACGGGATACTGGTATCTCTGTACGGTGAGACCTGTGACTAGAGGTCGCACTCGTCTCTCTAGTCCTAGTATGCAAACTACCTCCATGAGTGCTAGAGGACCTGTGTTTCCTCTCGGTCCTATGGGTCCACTGGCTAGAGCTAGTTTTGGACTACCCCATAGTCCTGGACCTTGTGTGTTGAGACCCTATAACATGTGAATCCTCCAGGATCATGCCACCAATCAACCTGATGTAGCCCTCCAGCTAGTCTATGTGGGCTACCCTACTAGTATGTCTGTTATTGCCCTCCTCCACGAGGGCCTGTAAGCATCGGAACTCTGATATGGGGTCTTGACCACCTGGTAATAAAGATAGTGGTGTAGTTAGCAATCCCATAACAGCCTGGGAGGATGAAGGATCCCCCCTTTGTGCCCTAAGCAAATCTTACTCTGCAATAGACTCGCCCCGTAGTGCCAGAGCCACATCTCGTGCACTAGTAAGCTCTCATACCTGATTCTCTGCTACTATAACCCATGCTGTCATAATCATGACCTACTCTTGAGACTCTACTAGCTACCTATCCCTGTGAGCTATCTTTGCCTCTAGAAAGGCGATGGAAGTATCCCGCTATAACTGCTGAGTTTGTAGCCTCCCAATATGACTTTCTAAGTCAAAAACCTGAGCAATGAGTTGTCCTACATCATTGTCAGGAGGCACCTTGCCCTCCTTAGCCTCCTCCTATGAAGCCTCCTCGACGATGGCTTCTGCGCCCCATCCACCCTCAATTCACTGGCGCACGCTACGCCCATATGGATCAACCTCTGTCTGGTCATACATCTTTCCTAGAGGTCCAGATCCCTCCCACTGTAGTAAGGACCACCATGTATCATATGCAGGGGTGGTCCCAGACCTATCGTCTCCAGACTCCTAAAAGTCATCAACCTCATCTCCAAGCACTGTAGGCTGAATCCACGGTAGGTGTGTCTCCAAGATTAGATGCTTGTAAACATAAGGCATCTTTGGGATGTCTTGCACTAGGTCAAACTACCGTAGGATGTGGGAATAGAACTGGTACTCCTTAACCTTGACCTTACAGTCGAGTAGCCACTTATCCTAGCGAGCCTGTCATAGCCACTCGCCTGCCTCTGGCCAGCCTAGGCAATCCATATAGGAACACCACTTAATTTCTTCCAGCCTGAGTGTTGCAAATCATGCAATGTAGTGGTCTATGTTGTCAGTGTGGGTCCTACTCTAAAACTCCTTCTCCTCCTGAGGCCAACATGTGGTGTAGCACTGATGCTGAATAGTAGTAATATGAAGAGGTAGATCTACAAGATGCTTGATCTTGATATGCTGCCAACCCCAGATTTATAGCAGTAGGCTGTAGCTAATATCCTAAAATGTCTAGTTGGTAATCTGATATACCTCCTGATAAAGCTAGCATAGTAGGGTTCTCTCCCAAGCTAGAAGTATTGGTTGGGTAGTGGAGGTTTGAGTGACTCTCCTGACACTTTCTAGGAGGCTCTAGGGTATCCTCACACCCAAGAAGTTTGGAAGAACAATCTATACAACCAGGTGCATGAATATCGCCTCTCGTACAGAGAAGATGCATTGACCCTACCAATATCCGATATGGACTCCTCCATGGTTGATTACGCATTGAGCCTCCTGGCTCTAGTCACCAAAAATAACATCAAAGACTACTTCCTTGCTTTGGGATGAAGAAGAGGTGATGGCCTCACCATCAATAGGGATCCTAAAGATCCTATATATGTCCTTGAGAATGATGGTCATCTCACCCATAGGCAGGTGAAAGGTGTTGGTCCGTACATTCCAGTTCCAGGCCAACATAGTCAAGTAGGCCTGATCCACCCGAATAGTGGGTAGATCTAGAACATAGTCAAAGCTGACAGCTCTGAACCACGTCCACTCTCCAATAGTAAGCTATCTATGAAGAGTCTTTAGAAGGTTTGGCTCACAAGCTCTAGAGGACAACCTCTGAAATAAAAGCATGGTATAAGAGAAAATATAACTAAAACAAGCAAAAATAGATAAAAAATGACCTTAAAAACGTCCAAAACATTGAAAAACTGATAAAAAGACAAAAAAATGTCACAAAGCATTCATAAAATCAAAAAACTCAATTAGGCAAGTCAAAATTGCATTAAATAACATTAATTACCTATTAAACCTTAGAAAAATTAAAAATTTGATAATTTTTTTCTAAAGTCAGCAAACCGCGGGTCAACCCTACGGTCTGCATGCGATCAAAATTTGATCGTTGGAATTTGAATTCCAATTGTAGATAATACCTGTGATCCCCAATCTGACAATTGGGAACCGCAGTTGCTAGTTGTGGTCTAGGAAGGACACCTATTTTGGGTCCCTTCCTAGCCTCGCTAACCAAAAAAAAAAATTAAAACCAAGCTAACCTAATCTAGTGTGGGGTTCATTACCAATTGTTTAGTGAAATTGATTTACCGCATTACTTAATGAGGTTTATTTTTAATTGGTATTGATTGCGAGGACTTGGTTTTGAGTTACCTTACCCACTTTGCGGCCGCCACTAGTGGATGGTTGTCCAGGATCCGCCATTGGGGTATAGGTTAGAGTTTTGTTGAGTTTTCGATAGCGTTTCGGATCAAAATATGTCTTCTATCTCACCAGAGCTCTCACAATTGCAATTGCTTTCAAGGAAATAATAAAAAATTCAAATAGGAAATGCTATTTATAGGTCCTCCTAATTTTGGTGGATGACAACTGACACCTGCGGTTCCAAAACTAGGGTTTGCTACCCGCGGGTCCGATCTGTGGTTCCCAAAATTTGAAAACTTCAACCGTAGACCATACTCACGGTTTGCAACTAGCAATGAATGCACTCAAACCCCATCATGGGAAGGTCTAAAATGACAAATTAATGATTCCTAATGGATTAAATTTCAAAAAGAGCAACCAATGTTGCAAATTTGGTGATGTTCAAAGCACCAGGATCAATTAATAAATCCAAATTAATAAAAAAAATCAAATAATCAAAAATAAAATGCGCCTCGAATTAAGTACTTTACCCTATACACTTGGTGGTTGCAGCGACTTGCGATCCATGCAATCCGACAAGATGAGTAAATTACCATAAGGACATTTGGGGCAAAAATTGTCATCATTGATCTGATATGCTTCTTTTCAATTTTGAAGAAGGCCTTTGAGGTTGGACTGCTCCACGAGAATGAGGCATTTCATGTCATTTCTCTTATGACATATTTTTAGCAAATCATTGATAACTTGATTCAACACAAATCTAATTGGATTTGTATCATTTTGATTCCTTAAGATGGCTATTGTAGCCCGACTGCTCCATGGGATAGAAATGTTCAATTACTATTAACAGTTGGAATCATAAACCGAACTAGGCATAACCAAGTAATTAAAATGCTCAATTCTAATTTTATTTAGACCATTCATTATGGTCAAGCAACCTCGTCACTTCATACATTGTCATTACCCTCATCGACTCATCACTTGAGGGGGTAGTTATAATATCAAATCATAATCAAAATCAACAAAAGATCTTTGAAATCATAGATCCCTTGATCTTGTCAAAATTGTGTTCATCCTTGCAAATATTTCTGAACAACTATCATAATCTTACCCCTTTGCTTGGGGAAAATAACAAATATGATAATTAGTTTGTAACTCTCATCCTTTTGGTTATATAGGCCTAACTCCTATTGTAGCGCCAAAGCTACTCGAATGTCTGATTAATAGTGCAAACTCTTTTCAAATGTAAGCCTTTCACCCAGTTGGAAGTAATGATTCCAGGATGTGTGTCCTTTTGCTGGACAAGAGGCATCTAATTTTGATCTGACTAATGATCATCATAGAACCTTCGACATCATTTTAGGAGGTATATTTTTTCTCACGTGTTGTTCGATCTCACAATGCATCTCAAAATGGGCATCTATAGACACCTAAAACATGTCATATCGATGGTGACTACTCATATGGATATGCTACAAGATCATATGGAAGATCTTGGATAGACTCCAAGATAGAGTAGTGGTTTTAACCACTCAATTTGGGCTCCTTGGCCTAATCAGTCTGAACCATAGCCCAAACCTGCGGTCTATAGGCTGAACCATGGTTGACACCTGCGATTTATAGTCTGGACCGCAGCTGTAACCTGTGATCTTAACTGAAGTTTAGTTGGCCTTAATTTGAGCCAAACAAGTTTGAACAACTATTTATTCTAGAAGAAGGCGGTTAAAGGATGGAAGCTTCCAATCCAACTATCCTAACCACCCCTTCTTGATCTTGGCTTCTCCATGAAGCCACCCCTAGCCCTTGGGTAATTCTATAAGTACCCCTCAAAAATAGAGCAAAGAAGAGAGATGAGATAGCACACTTGAGCAGTGAAGCCCTGTCAAATTGTACACTCACTTGAGAGTACTGAGAGAGATTTGTTGCCAACCCATTTGTTAATTCATCAACCATCATGACAATTGTGCCATGGATGCCTTAAGGACCTAGGAGAGCTAAGAAATGCTAATTCAGGAAAATGGAGGTCCAATTCAATGATTCAACTGCCAAACCTATCAGAGGACACCAAAGGCGACCCTTGAACATCAATTGTGCAAGGTGGTCAAACCCACATCCCTTGAATTTGGAGGGCAAACCACTTGTTTGCTCACCATGGCTTTCAGTCGCGGTTTACAGTGCAGACCGAATGTTAGTGTTGTGGTTTGCAACAGGTAACATATCTCTTTACTGATTCATTTCCAGTATGCTAAATTAAATCACATTTAGCATTTTAATGGTTTATTTAGGATTTTAGAGACTTTTGACTAGCATAATCAATGTTTTTACTAACTTTTTCTCATTATAGTAGTTTAGACATTAATGTCTTCTTTTCATGTTATAGTGCTTCATTTCAAGTAATTGATGCCATAGATTGATAGTTGTATTTCTTGTTCATATATTTCCATCAATCTTGTTAGGATTTATGCATGTTTAGCATAGTTTACGCATTTTATTGAATTCATGTCATTATGTTATTTTCATGCTATTTGTCTTTAAAGGGCCTCATCATGAGATGTTTCCTATGCTTTTGAAATTCTTGTGTTGTTTCATGATCATAGGAAACAGGTTTCAAAGGAGCTCCAACCATTTATTTCCTTCCTCAACGTGAAGAAGAGGGTCTACTCCACCCTAGAGTAGTTTGTGTCATCCTGAAGGGCATTTTGAAATCACACCTACCCTTGAGAGGGAAAAAAAATACCTCCTATTGTAACAATTGTATCAAGATGATTATCCCTAAGAGGGATGTATTTGTAATTTGAGTTTGGCATTGAAATATAATGGAATAAAGCATCTTTTATTTATCATATCATTGTCAATTTCTTGTTCTTATACACATTTTGTATTGTTTTTGTCAATTCTTGCAATAGGATACATTAGGTGTGAGCCTTTTTGGTGGTTACACAATCTCTTGGGAATCCTTCCCAATTAAAATATTTGTGGACCTCTGTCCAAAGGAGACACCAATCCCATAAATCAAGTTCGTGGATCTCTATCCATAGGAGAACTCCTTCTCTTATGCTCTGGCTAGTGATCTTCTAGAAGACTATTTCCTCCACTACACTGGCTTGTGGATATCTCTCCACTGAAGACTCTTGTCCCCACTCAGAAGATCTCTCCTCACTACCCTGTATGATGGATATCTATCCACTAGATACTACTGTCCTCTCTGCTCTATCATCTCCAAAGCTTTGTCTCAAATCTATACTAAACATAGTCCAGTCAATCTAGCACAAATATGCTCAACAATTCCACTGAGAACTTACTTGAATCTGCTCAATAAGTCCACATAGAACTTGTTTGAATCTGCTCAACAGGTCCACTCAAAACCTGCTTAATTTTTCTCAACATGTACACTTAGAACCTACTCAAATTTTCTCAACAAGTCCACATAGAACTTGCTTGAATCTAATCAACAGGTCCACTCAAAACCTGGTCAAATCTGCTCAACAGGTCCACTCAGAACCTGTCCAAATCTTCTCAACAATCTCACACATAACTTGCTCAATATGTATTGTAAGCTTCCACAAAAGCTCACACAAAATCAGTCCACAAGTCTTCTCAAAGACTTACCTCAAATCTGCTTAACAAGTCCACACAGAACTTGTCCAATCTCAAAGAAGCATAAAGAGAATTGTTAGAGACTCAATATGTTCTTATACTCAATTCTCAATTACTTTCACAACTCAATTCAGAATATAGAATAGTTTTTTTATGGAACTTGAACAATCACTTCACAAACCCACTTGATTAGGCTCAACCAAATCTATTCAAAAAATTACTCGAGAACAACTTTTGCTCACAAACCCTAGTCCAAGCATGTATCAACCAACTCAAAATATTTCCAATAATGATCAACAACAAATATCACATAACAATGATACTCATGTTCTTTTCAAGTTCACAACAACTCACTTCAACAACAATTCTTATCAAACTATCGTCACATAATAATGATACTCATGTTCTTTTCAAACCCTAACTCAAGTTCTTCACACAACCAATGGCTTCAACAACAATGCTATAAAACAAGGTTTTAATCACAACACTTAATTCCAGAAAACCTTGAAGCATTAACTATAACACTCTCAAAAAGGAAATCCTAATCAAGTACTTTTCACTCCAAACTTATTTTCAAAAAACCAACCACTCAACTCAATTAAGAAATATATTGCCCATACCATTTTCTTGTCAAGGAGTTGTTCTAACAAATCTGCCACACTCACAAATTCCTCTTTGCCAATCTCAATAAGGGTTAGAAGACTTCAATAAAACACAATACAAAAAGATGACTAAAATACACCTTATCACTCCAACTTAAAATAATATTCACCATAATCTTCTTTAATAGAAAAACCCTTATTAAAATAAAATCAATGCTCAATAGTCTTAATTATCCAATATATCAATATATTAATTAAGACTTTTATAAACAATTAAAATAAAAACCTCCTTATTACTTCTAATAACAATATTCAAATACCACCACTTGTCCAATAATTAATCCTTCTAAAATTTCACTTAACAACCCTTATAACTCCAACATAGGCAAATAATAATAAAACCTTAAACACCCTTATACCTCCAACTTTAAGCAAATAATAAAAGTTTTAATCAAAAATATTTACCTTGTATTCAGGGGGAATCGAACCATCAACTATACCCATGATGTTCGCCTTAGCCATGGCCTCAAATATCACACGAGCTACGTGCTCATTTTAAATCAACGAAGCACCACGTGCTTCAAGTAGTGTTCCCTTTGCCCTTGGCAAAAACAACATGTGCCTTGTGCACCTTTCAACCAACATGATCTCCAATGTAGTTGTCGTGTTTCGAATGCAAGCTCTCTTGCAAACAAACGTTTTTGCACTTGCCCACTCTCCACTAGGCCACGCTGCCTGGTTGGCCTTCGAAAAATTCATGCTTCCATTTTTAAACTGTCTGTTGTTACATGAAAATCCAAATCTCATGAGCTCTTCTTCCTTTTCGCATGTCAATTAATAATTCAAGCAAGTATTATGTTTATGCCCTTTTGGCAAGGTATTTATATTTGCTTTATCCACTCCTTGGAGAATGTCGGCACTTCCAAATATTCTCCTTCCATGACGTCGACAAAGGTTTAATAATTTTATAAGGTGCTTCGAATGCCTTTGCCTCCAAACCCAACTTTGGGTTTATGAAATATAATTAAACTTTATAAAACCCACTTTGATTTATAAAATATTATAATGAAAATTATAAATATTTTATTTAGGGTTTTCACCATATCACTTTAATATTATAATAACAATTATTATAATATTTTTTTGGTAAGTTAAAAGATTTTATTTATCAAAATAGGGCATTTGAAAGGCGCCCTAATGCCTTGTACAATAGTGAAACAAGAAGAGGAACCCGAGAGGAAACAAGAAAGGAACCCAACAAAGAGGTAGAAAGCCTATTACAACAAAAGGAGCCATCCTCGAACAAAAAGGAACAAAAATAAACTATCCTACAGCCCATAGGACACAACAAGACCAAAACCTTCAGACCAAAGGAGCGAAACAGAGAAAGCAGCAGGTGGAGCCCCATCCTCGCTTAGAGAGGAACGTCAGTGAACATAGGAGAAGTGGTAGAAATTTCTAGTGTGGTATCCTTTGCTTCATCCTTTAGAGCATCCTTAGGAACATCCTTGAGTAGATCGAAACATGCTTCCTTTGTGATATCCACCACGTCCTCATCTTTGTCGTCCCCCTTGGCATCAGAGGGACCCTCAGCAACTGAAAAGGTAAGAATATCCTCAAAAGTATCACAAAAAAATAGGATACTGAGAGCTTGGCGTTGATCCTTTAGCCTTGAAATAGCTTTACCTAAGGCCATATGTGTAGTTTCCAAATGGTCAATTGTAGCAGAGGTTGCCTGGATAGCCAGTTTGTGAAGGTATTTCTCAATGATATCAGGTGAATTGGACTGATCCTTGGTAGGTTTGACAGACGTGGAAGGAGGGGTTTTAGATATTTCTTTAAGCTTGAGCCTCTGGGAACATATAACAGGCGTACTCTCAGCATTGACCTTTTTTCTAACGTTAAATTCAGGAAGAGGTGTATCACTTTTCTCCTTCCTCTTGGGTCTAGATACTTGAGGACTGGGAGTAGAGGACGAATTTTCTTCATCAGACTCCAGGACAGGGATGTTACCTTTGGGGAATTTTAGAAGAAGTATGTATAGGACTTTGAACAACCCTTTATGATAGGGCAAACTCTCCTCCTTTTTTCGGGAGGAGGTAATGGTGTAATCAATATACCAAAATAGGGTTGTGGTAATGGTGTAACAATTATTATAATATTATATCCTTTTGATGTCTTGGATAAATTGCTTCCTTGGGAGAATTAAACCATATTTTGACCCATTCTCTTGGGTGTAAAATATAGATATTTTAACCCATCATAAATTTTATTAAGCTCCCACTTGCACTTGAGCCGAGCTATCACCTAGCACCTTGACATCAATGACAACTAACTTTGGACATCAATGACAACTACTCAAAATGTCCAACAATATTCCCCTTTATCATTGATGGCAACCCAAATTCTTTTTACTGAAATCTTAACTCACTTTTGCTTTGCTCCCCCTGGGACATTGCTCCCCCTAGCTCAATGTTCTTCTTAAAACAAATCTCTCCCTTTTTTCTTAACTTATCAAATTCCTCCCCCTTACTCAAATCTCTCCCCCTTTGACATCAATGGCAAAGGGTCACCTTTGGGACTCGGGTCTAAGAATGAGCCTCTTAGCTTATCCCCTACCCCACCTTCTATTGAGGTGGTTAATTCTAGGGTGGGAGTATTTCTACTCCCAAAAAGCATTGTTCTTTATCTTTATCCTCTTCTCTTCTTTTCTAAGTTTTCTTATTCCTCTAACTGTTTCTATCCATACCCATATTCTTATTTATGTCAAAATTCTTGTTCCTGTCTCTATTCCTATTCCTGTTCATATCCATGTTCATATTTTTGTTCTTGTTCATATTCATATTCCTGCTCCTATTTTTGTTCCTATTCATATCCATGTACCTGCTCTTATTCCTATTCCAGCTCATACCTGTTTCTGGAATGTTTGCTCTACACCACTTTGTTGTGTGACCATAATTATTGCACTTATAACACTTAATGTTATTATTATCTGTAGGTGCAAATGTCTTAGGATTTCTCCTAGTGAAGCCATATCCTCTTCTGTCATTAACCCTACAATTCATTGCCTTGTGACCAAACTGATTACATGAGTAGCAATACCCATAAAAAGACTGTATGTTCCCATATTCCTGTCTTTCATGTGTCCTGCATTGTGAAGCCATGTGCCCAAACTTATGACATGAAAAGAATATTTCATTGAAGCTTCCTTGTCTTGACCTCATTGGTCTTCTATTCTAATTGTTGTTCCATCTGAATCTTCTTTGTGTATTGTTCCTATTTTTGTTGAACTTTCTATTGTCTAACTCTTCCTCTGATGTCTGACTTTCTTTTACACTGTCTTCTTCTGAAGTATCTTCGTCTGTGGTTTCTTCTCCTCCAAAACTTGAAGTTGATTATCCTTCCTATTTATTTTGAGTTTGTTCAAAACCAAGACTTGTTTTATTTTATGTAGTCTTTTGTGTCTTGATGAACTTAGCCAAGTTCTTTGAGCTATTTTTGAACCCTTTGTAACCACCAGAAAGGCTCACACCCGAGGCAAGAATCCCGTTATTGCAATAGTAAATGAATAAGCAACATGCATAAAAGACAAAATTGACAACAAGATGTATGATAAACACTTTATTTATTCATGAAGTCCAATTTGTGTTACAATTACGTCCCTCTTAGGGATAATCACGTTGATACAATATTACAATAAGGTTTCTTGTGATTGTAATCCTCTTCAAGATAGGTGTGATGCTCAATGTGCCTTTATAGGGTGACACGAACTGCTCTAGGGTGGAGATGCCCTCTTCTTCACGATGGGGAAGGAACTTGATAGTTGGTTCTCCTTTGAAACTGTTCCCTGCGGTCAAGAAACAACACAAGAATGTCAAAAAGATAGGCAACCTCTCATGATGAGGCCCTTTTAGGTAAATGTGACATAATGACATCCTTAAACATGCACAATCAAGAAAATGATAAAATATGCTTCTAAACTATGCAAATCGAATCAAGATTTATACAATAGCGTAAATAAAGAGAACAACTACTCTATGCATGGATCATATATGTGAAATAAGGCATGAAAGTGCATAAAGAACTTATTAATGTCCTAATTGAAGCATAAACATAAAGAAGCTAAATTAACCTAATTCTATGATCAAAAATCAGCTAAACTGCCATAAAATCATGAAAATAACCAATCTAAGCTATTTAATTGGATAAAAATGGAAATAGGAAGGTGGTTATACCTCTATTGCAAATCATAGCTCTATGAGCGGTCTGCACTGTAAACCATGGTTGAGAGCCATGGTTAGCACTTTGATAGGCTTACCCTCAATTCCAAGGGTAGTGGGCTTGACCTCCTTGTCCAATTGATGTTCAAGGGTCACCTTTGATGTCCTTTCGATAGATTTGGTGGTTGAATCATTTGATTGGGCCTCCGTTTTCTCGAATTTGCACTTCTTGACTCTCCTAGGCACCTAGGGCATCCATGACTAATTGATCTTTAGAGTATTGGCAAAGTAGCTCTCAAATGCACGTGTTTAGTATGCAATTCGATAGGGCTTCACTGCTCTTTTGATCAATCAACTTTGTATATCTCTTCCCCATTTGAAGGGGGTATTTATAGCATGTCCCTAGGGCTAGGGGTGGCTTCATGGAGAAGCCAAGATCAAGAAGGGGTGGTTAGGATAGTTTGAATGGAAGCTTCTAGCATCTTTCATCCTTCAACCACCCTCTTCTAGATCAAATGGTCATTCCAACCGATTTGGCTCGGATTGAAGGCCAACTGAACTTCAGTTAAGACCGCAGGTCACAGCTATGGTCTAGACTACAAACCATAGGTCTCAGCCATGGTTCAGCCTATAGACCATAGGTCTAGGCTATGGTTCAGACTGATTAGGCCAAGGAGCCCAAATTGAGTGGTTAGAACCATTGCTCTATCTTGGAGTCTATCCAAGATCTTCCATATGGTCTTGTAGCATGTCCATATGAGTAGTCACCTTCGACATGACACGTTTTAGGTGTCTACAGATGCCCCTTTTGAGATGCATTGTGAGATCGAACAACGCTGAGAAAAAATAGACCTCCTAAAATGATGTCAAAGGTTCTATGATGATCATTAGTCAGATCAACATTAGATGCCCCAGGTCCAACAAAAGGATGTGCATCCTGGAATCATTGCTTCCAACTCTTTGGAGGCTTAAACTTGAAAAGCTTGTGCCCTCCTCATCTCATTCGGGTAGCTTTGATGCATACAATAGGTAGCATGACCTATATAACCGAAAGGAGAGAGATACAAACAAAATCATATTTGCTATTTTCCCCAAGCAAAGGGGTAAGCTTATGATAGTTGTTTACAATGATTCGCAAGGATGAACACAATTTTGACAAGATCAAGGGATCTACGATCTCTAGGATCTTCTACTGATTTTGATTATGATTTGATATTATGACTACCCCCTCAAGCGATGAGTCGATGAGGGTAATGACAATGATTGAAGCGACGATGTCGCTTGACCACCATGGATGATCTGAACAAATTTAGATTTGAGCACATTAAATGCTTGGCTACGCCTAGTTCAGCTTTTGATTCCAACTATTAATAATGATTTGCACATTCCTATCCCATGGAGCAGTCAGGCTACAATAGCCATCTTAGGGAATCGAATTGATACAAATCCAATCAGATTTGTGTTGAATCAAATTGTTGATGATTTGCTAAAAATATGTCATAGGAGAAATGACATGAAATGCCTCATTCCCATGGAGCAGTCTAGCCATGAAGGCTTTCTTAGGGATTGAGAAGAAGCATATCAGATCAATGATGAACATTTTTGCCCCAAATGTCCTTATGGTAATTTACTCATCTTGTCGGATTGCATGGATCGCAAGTCGCTACAACCGCCAAGTGTATAGGGTAAATTACTGAATACGAGGCACATTTGGTGTTTTAATTATTTGATTTTTTTTTTGAATTTAATCATGGTGCTTGAACATCACCAAATTTGCAACATTGATTGCTTTTATTGAAATTTTGATCCAATGGGAGTCATTGATTTACCTTTTTAGACCTTCCCATGGTGGGATTTTACTAGTTTTTCTTCCAGTTGCTAACCGCAGACATGATGTGTGGTTCCCATTTTGCAAATTTGGGAACCATGGCTAAGATCTACGATCGCAAAACCCTAATTCTTGGACCATAGGTTTTAACTGCGCATGGAATAGTAAAAAGTTATAAAATTTCAAATTTTCACTTTTTACCTCATTATTCTTTTACAGTTTTAGAGCTCTGACAGTGACAACTTTAAACCTGCTCTAAAACCCTACCTGATCACACCGACATTCTACCTATCGCACGATGGCAGCACGGGAGGAAGCTTCATCCAGCCAAGGTCGGAGCGAGGGCAAGGTAATTCGATACCTAGACCACACATTTTTTACCAGTAAAATTAACCTCACTAAGAAATGAGATAAATGAACCCAATTAAACTGCTGGCAATGAACCTCAGACTTAGATTAGGCTAGCTAGATTAGGTTTTAATTTTTTATTTTTTTGTTTTTTGGGCGAGGAATTAGCCCCATCCGAGGTTTGAATGGAGACCGTAGGTACCAGCTGCGGTGCCCAATTGACTGATTGGGGACCACAGCTGATAGTTGCGATCAACATTCAAAATTCCAATGGTCAAATTTTGACCATATGCGGACCGCAGGGTTGACCCACGGTTCACGACTTTAGAAAAATTTCCTAAATTTTTTGATTTTTTCTAAGTTTAATAGGCAATTAATATTATTTAATGCATTTTTGAATCGCCTAAGTATTTTTGCTGATTTTGATGAATGTCTTATGACATGTTTTTGCCCTTTTATCAGTTTTTTAAATGTTTTTATCATTTTTAGTTAGCTTTTTCCTTATAGTATGCTTTTATTCCAGACATTGACCTCTAGGGCGAGAGAGCCAGATCTACTTAAGACTCTCCATGGATGGCTCACGGGTGGTGAGCGTGACTGGTTTAGAGCCATTGGATTCAGCTATGTCTTGGATTTACCCACTATTCGGGTAAACCAAGCTTACTTGACTGCATTGTCCAGGCACTGGAATGCCCAGACAAATACATTTCACCTGCCCATAGGTGAAATGACTATCACCTTAGAGGACGTATATCAGATCTTTAGGATCCCTATCGATGGTGAGGCCATCGTATCCTCTAGTTCTAGGGCTAAGAAGCCCATTTTTGATGCTATATTTGGAGACTGGAGCTAGCAGGCTCAGGATGCTATTGACCATGGAGGAGTCCACATTGCTTACTAGGAGGGTAAGCACATATTTTTAGTCCACATTGTTGTCTTCATGATCCTCATGGTACAGATTGTGCTTCCAGACTCCTCGAGCATGAGGATTCCCTAGAACCTCTTGGCTAGCATCTGGAGAGTCATCCAGAGTTCTACTAGGTAGCCATTGCACTTAGCTTGGGGTAGCATGCTATTATGCCACCTCTATAGGGAGCTATACTAGTTTACTAAGTGAAGTCGTAAGGGCATGAGTTGTAGTCTACTATTGTAGATCTAGGGCTGGTAGCATATTAGGATAGAGCATCCTAAGGATCTATCATTAGATATTACTACTATTGTTGTCGAGCGCTAGTGCTATACCACCTACTGGCCTCACGAGGAGGAGGGCACCCATAGCAGGATTCATGCTGGTGACGTCCAACATTATATTACTCAGTTCATGACACTTGGCCTGAATGATGTTTAGTGGTGGCCATACATGGATTGCCCAACATGGCCAAAGGTGGGTGATTGGCTTCGATAGGCTCATCGAGATAGATGGTTGATCGATCGTAAGGCCGAGATTTAAGAGTACCAATTTTTCTCTCATGTCCTATGATAGTTTGGGATGGTGTAGGACATTCTTGAGATCCCATTTGTGTACCGCTTGGCATTAGAGCATGATCTATCATGGATTCAGCCTATGGCTCTAGGAGATGAGGCTGATGATTACTAGGAGACTGGTGTTGAGATGGCTATGACTACCCCAACATATGATGGATGGTGGTCATTATTTAGGTGGTACGGGATAGGGCCTTTGGGTTGAGAGCCAGACTAGGAAGCAATAGAGGTAGAGGTGGATCTCGATGGGCGTAGGGTGCGCTAGAGGATAGAGGGTGGCTGGGGGTAGAGGCTACCATTGAGGAGGCTCTTGAGGTTGACCCTGAGGATGAGGCTTTCAAGGAGGGTGAGGTCCCTCCTGATAGCGTAGAGGGGGTGCTCCTAGCGTAGGTGGCTGACTTGTAGAGTTAGCTTGGTAGGTTCCAGACTCAAATGAGAGCGAGATACGATGATTGCTACTCTACAGGCTCAATTGACTGATAGGGATAGGCGCTTGACTAAGGTGCAGGGATATATTGAGACTCTGACTACATGGGCTATAGCTATAGAGACATAGATTTAGACACTATAGACTACACTAGAGCTAGCTCAGGCACAACGAGATGTGGTAGTAGCAGAGAGAGATCTGATCAGGGCATCGAGGGGGCTATGCCACCTCCTCAGGCTATCATGGGGCCTTTGGTAGCACTAATAATAGTTGTACTAGGTGTCTAGGATCCTATGGCTGAGGTCGAGTGATTATGAGATATGGTCATGAGGACCAATGATATGCATGCATCCTAGGTTGCTCGAGTGGACCAACTAGTAGGTTACATAGAGATGCATGGGTTACAGGTTCTTGAGGATCCTTTCACTCTCGAGTCTCAGTGGACCAGGACTAGGACTACAGGATAGTCTACTGCTAGCTCGAGCCATCATACCCATCGAAGCGAGAGGACACATAGGTCCTCTAGTACACATGGTAGTAGCAGTCATACTAGGACTAGGGAGGTAGGGTAGTCTACTGCCACATCCAGCCATAGGTCTCGGTGCATAGAGGTGCCCATTGCTTAGGGGTAGTTGGATGAGTGCTAGGCCTCTTCGGGCTAGGTGGCACATAGGGCCCTCAGTAGGATCAATAGGGTAGCAGGGAGAGCAGGCTCTTGAGCATAGTACTGAGGGAGGCGGTGAGAGCTCTAGTACAGGGGGAGCAGGATAGAGCTAGGGCTTTTATAGCATAGACTACATTTTGATATATCATCATTTTTGGTGTAAGGTCGAGGACCTACACGATTGTAGCCTACGGGCATTTTTGCATACTCCCTATGTACTCATTTGGACACATATTTATATGATATGATCATTCTAGCTCATTATGTGTACATGTGTATATATTTTTTTTTGATCTTATGTTTATGTGATGCACATGGATGCAATGCTTATGTTATGTTGATACTATATGATGTGATGGTGATGTCATGCATTAGATAGCTATTTATTTTATGATGATGATATGCCATGATCTAGATGCTTAGATATGCTTTTGATGATAAATGCATATGGATGCTATGGTTTCTTTTAACACATATTTGATATTGCTTCATTGTATGCATTATTTTATGGAAATGCTTTATTTACATGATGTTATTCTAATGTAAATGAACCTGTATGCTTTAATCACTTAAAACATAAGGAATGAATGCAGTGTGTATTTGAAAATTTAATGGATGACGCCACAGGATGTGTAAAAATCATGACTATAATTGAAAATCCTTAAGATAAGAATTTAATCAATTAATCACCCATATATGAAATGTAATGGTATGAAGTTGCATGATGCGAATGAGATAATATGTCATTCTATTTTCTTTCGCACTTTGAATGATATGCACGATATAGTCAGTGGTCGTCTAAACATCATTGTTGATATTTATCTGGTATCTATCCTATATCTTGATTGTGCTTTATGCAATGATGTATCACTTCTTGGATACTTTGAAATTTGATGATTTGCAATGACTTTTACCATTTACTGGTTTATGCTTTTGTAGCATTTGTTGCTTTTTAGAGATATTTTGAGGTTTTTCATGATACTCAAACACCCTAATAAACTTATCAAAAGTTGCATACTAACCACACTAGACTTCTGAGATAAAAGGCTTTTGCTAGGATAGACCCTAACTGTTCATTATCCCTGTGTGTGCAAATGAATATTTTAAGATAAGACACGAGCGTTCCCCGATGTCAAGCGGGATTCTTTCAGCCCATTGCTAAGATAGGGGTTCCACAAATGTCTTATCCAATCTCAAGTTTAGATTTCAGTTGGACTAAGCCACTAAGCAATGCAGGACACCTGAAGCTAGCTCTTCCACATTCAAACATTGGTCTTGTTCATAAGCGAGGTGCTAATGCATCAGACATATCATCATGCGTAAGGTACAGTAGTGCTGACAATTCTAGGGATTCAGGCTCATTCCTTTCTATCCTTCAATTTTTGGGATACTTGCTCATATGTAGTGAAGCAAGGGAGTCGATTCCATCTTCTTTTTGAACTATCTTTGGATCTTCATTTGATCTCTCTTCGAACTAGATTTTGGATCTTCATTTGATCTCCGCTCGAACTTTTGATTTATGATCTTAATTTAAAGATTTTTTGATCTTCACTTGATATTTACTTTTTGGCATTTACATTTGATAATCTTCTTCAAAAACTTTCCTTTGGGGAGATTTACTTGGAAAAATTATTTCTGGTATATCGATTGAGAATATCGATCTTATGATATCAATATGGGATATCACTCTAGGGAGTCGATCTATGATATCGATCTAGGGGCTCAATCATGAGGATTGATATGGGATATCTCTTTGGTATATTGCTCATTTTATCGTAAGCAAGGGATTCTGAATAGGGAACTAACTTGTCCTTTTTCCAACTACCAATATTTCCCATACCGTCTGCATAGAGGGATAAGCAAGAATAACTCTTTTCGCTTCAGGATACCTGGTCCTACTTCATGGCTTTCATCTTCCCCTAGTCCTTGTTAGGATTGTTTAAATTTGTTGATTAGTGATAGGCTTCTGATATGCTAAGGGCTATACTAACTGAACCTTAGCTACAAAAGCAAAGTGAGCTTTCTACCAACTCTTGATAAGACTACTAGGTATGACTGAGTGACAAAACCCTAGTATATCTCCATAGCAACATTATAGGTTGTGTTGAAAAACACAATTACTCACATGAATGATGGATCATGATAAATGTAGAGATGCATGATTTAAACACAAATGTGGCATCGTTTGTAAGACTGACAAACACAAATGCCTTCTATTATGGAATGCAATGGATGATGAATGCCTATATGCAATGCAATAATGCGATGGATGCATGAGTGAATGCAAAATAAAAATGCAAATGCAAATGTTTTTGGATTTTATGCTTTACCATTTTTTTGGATTTTATTGATTTTATAATTTTTATGGGTTTTGAGCCTCATAATTGACCAAACGATGAGTACATGCCTCTGGAGCCTTTAGATTGACCAAGCAATTTTTAGGAATCCTTGGAGCTTTTAGGATTGACCAAAGGGATTATGGGTACCTTTGGGGCATTTTGGGATGACCAAGCGATTTTGAGAATCCTTGGAGCCTTTGGGGTTGACCAAGCAGTTTTTCAGAAACTCTTGGTGCCTTTTGCATTTGACCAAAGGGCTTATAGATGCCTTTGGAGCTTTTGGGTTGACCAAGTAGTTTTTAGAAAACTCTTGGTGCCTTTTGAGTTTGACCAAAGGGCTTATAGATGCCTTTGGAGCTTTTTAGGATGATCGAGCGATTACAAGAAAATCCTCGAGGCTTTTGACTGACATGACCAAGCGGTTTTAGGGACCCTTGGAGCCTTTTGGGATGATCGAGTGGTTTTGACCAAACCCTCAAAGCTTTTGAGGTTGACCAAAGGGCTTACAGATGCCTTTGGAGCTTTTTGACTTGACCAAACCACTAATGAAAGTGTTTGGAGCCTTTTAGGATGATCGAGCAGTTACCAGCAACTCTCGAAGCCTTTTACTATGCTCTTTAAGCATAAAACGCCTTAATATGGATGATGTTGAGAGGTTCAGGCTCTTCAACACCCCCTAGCGATGTTAGGCGATAGGTACCTAGACCAATATTTTTAGATATGATGTAAGGTCCTAGCCAATTAGCCATGAATTTGTCATGCATATCTGGTGGTAAATTAGAGTTCTGTTGGTTTTCTTTCAAGATAAGATCTCCAACTTCAAAGTCTCTCTGGTGGACTTTGACATTGTAAGCTCATTTTAGTCACTCTTGATAAACGTGGAGATGCTCCAGGGCATTCACGCGATGTTCATCAAGTAACGTCAGTTGATCCAATCGAGCTTGTCATGCAGTGTCATCATCGATGAACTCTTTCAATGCGATGCACAGCATTGGAATTTCTAATTCCAAGGGCATAATGGCCTCAATACCATATACTAGTGAGAATGGTGTTGCCCTAGTGGGCGTCCGAATACTAGTCTTATAAGCCCAAAGCGCAAGGGGTAGTTGGATGTGCCAGTATTTGTGGTTTTCTTGTACCATATTTTTCAATATGGCTACCACTATCTTATTTGAAGCTTTAGCCTACCCATTGGCTTGCGGATAGTATGGAGTCACAAAACTATGTTTGATTCTATATTTAGATGTCAAAGCTCTCATAGTTTTGTTCTTGAAAGACGTTCCATTATCCGATATTATTTTGGATGGAATCCCAAAATGACTTATGATATGCTCCAGTATAAACTCTGCTATATGAGCTCCGGTTGTCATTGTTAAGGGTATTGCTTCCACCCACTTTGTAAAATACTCAGTAGCCATGATTATGAATGTATGTCGACCTGATGATGGAGGAGAGATCTTGCCTATAAGATCCAATCCCCATTGAGCAAATGGCCAAGCCGCTTGAATGGGCTGTAAGGCCTATGATGGCAAGTGCATGAGATTAGCGTGATGTTAGAATTTAATGCATTTCTTGACATACGCATTGCACTCCTTCTCCATAGTGGGCCAATAGTAACCCATTCGAAGGATGCGCTTGATGATGGCCATGCCGCTGAAATGGCCACCGCACGTACCATCATGGGCTTGCAAAATTGCCCATGATGCCTCTTGGGGCTCTAAGAAATGAAGGAGAACTCCATCATAGCTTCTTCGGTACAAGATGTCTCCTATTAAGACATATTTGGCTACTTTCTATTTAAATGTGCGCTTCGTGACATGCGGTAATCCCTCTGGGATTATACTAAGCTTTAGGAAGTCTTTAATTTGTGACATCCAATTTTGATAAATCTCAGCTTCGACTGCCAAGATGACTTGCTCCCCCTATGTATTTACTTTTGCAAATGTAGACTCAAAAACAACCCTATGGTGAATGGTAGTACCACTCCCCATGGGACTCTAAGAGGTTAATGACCCCTAGGGTGCCTTCTTAAGAAAGTCTTTAGCTCTACAGAACCATTCAGCTTGTGGTTCTACACTGATCATGTTGACTGATTCTCTGTTATCATAGGTTGCACGCTCTGCTTCTGGATGAGAGAGCATCTTGACATGGATGGTAGTGAAATCAGTAGATGGATTCTGAGGGATTAAGGATCCCAAAGAAGCCATGGTATCTACAAACCTATTTGATGATCGAGGGATTGCCTCGATGTCATACCATTCTAGTTTGGCCAAATATGTATCAACTAGATCTTTATAGGCTTTCAGTATGGGACATCGACACTGAAAAAGCCCCTTGACTTGATTTACTATGAGCAAGGAATCATCGAAGATGTTCAATCTCTTAATATTCATGGTGATAGTTATGTGGAGGCCTAGTAGTAGGGCTTCGTATTCAGCGTTGTTGTTGGTGCATGGAAAATCCAACTTGAATGACAAGGGCATTGGAGCTCCTTGCGGTATGAAGAACACTATTTCGGCACCACCCCCTTGTTCGCACTTCGAACCATCGAAGAACAGAGTCATATCAACATTGTTCTCTGGTTCTTTGGGTTTGGGAGCTTCAGATATGATGAAGACTGCATCATTCGGAAGCTCAATTGTTAGAGGCCTACTATTTGATAGTGGCACCTCAGCTAATTGATCTGCTATGACCTATCCCTTAATGGACTTCTGGCTTATGAATTCTAGATCGAATTCCATCAAAAGCATGATCCACTTCATAGTACGTGTATTGTGATAAGTCTTACTCATCATGTACTACAAAGGATTTTGTTTGGATATAACATACGTCGTATGACTTAACATATAGTGTCACAATTTCTTGGTAGCGAACACTACTGCTAAACACAATTTTTCCATGTATGCATACCCGAGCTCATAGCTCACCAAAGTTTGACTAATGTAATATATGGCCTGTTCTTTGCCTTGCACGTTCTTTTGGGCCAACATGGTTCCCAGTGCAAAGTCAGTTGTCGATATATATAGTAGAAAAGGCACCTCTGGCCTTGGTGGAGCTAGCACTGGCGACGTCACTAGGTATTGCTTTATCTCAGTGAAGGCTACCTTGCAGTCTTCATCCTAGTTGAATGGGACACCCTTATGTAGCAGTCGATTCATGGGTCGACATTTATCCGATAGTTGGGTGATAAATCACTTTATCGAGGCTACCTTGCCCTGAAGGCTCCTTAATTCCTTAATATTGGTGGGAGGATGCATTTCCAAAATGGCCTTGACCTTCATTGGGTCTACTTCGATGCCTCTCTTGGAGATGATGAACCCTAGTAATTTTCTAGAAGTTATGCCAAATACGCACTTCTTAGGATTCAGCCTGACGTTGTGCTCTATCAGGTGATCAAAGACTTTCCTTAAGACCTCTGCATGCTCTTCTCATAGCAATGACTTGGCTAGCAAATCATCGATATAATCTTCAAGAATTTTGTGCATATAGTCATGAAAAATGTATGTCATGGCCCGCTGGTATGTGGCACCAACATTTTTGAGGCCGAATGGCATAAATTTATAGAAAAATGTTCCCCATGGCATTATAAATATGGTTTTGTGTTGGTCTTCGGGTTTAATCTAAATTTGATTGTAACCAAAAAAATCATCCATTAAGGAGAGCATTTCATGACCTATAGTTGCATCTATGAGAGCATCAATATTGGGCAATAAAAATGAATCTTTGGGTGTTGCCTTATTTAGGTCTCTAAAATCCATGCAAATACGGATTCTTCCATCGAGTTTTCCCATGGGTACCATATTGGACACCCATTCTGGATAATCGATGGAAATCACAAATTCCACATCCAACAACTTCTATAGCTCATATTTCACCATTAAGGCCACTGTTGGGTGCATTTTCCTAAGCTTTTGCTTGATCGGCTTCTTCATCAAATCTAGCGAAAGGTTATGAGTAACCAATTTTGGGTCTAGACCTGGCATATCCTTATACGACCAAGCAAACAAATTTGGTCTCTCTTTCAGTAGAGGGATGAGGGTGGCCCGCTCATCTGGAGTGAGACTCTCTCCAAATTTAACTTTCTTTGCATTGGTGGGATCATCATTGATATCCACCTCAAAGGTTTCCTCTATCGACATATGTGATCCCTCCTCCAGCTGGTGAGGCATAGGAATCAGATGAATGTCATCAGTCGGGTTGAGTGGTTTCATGTTGGAAGCATTTTTGGCATGATAAACATCATATGCACAACCTGGTGCAAAATGGAAAGGTTGCAACATTTCTTCATTGGGGAAGAAATCCTTAGGCTCAATGGGTGAATCAATGTGATCCTAGTCGATAGCATCTTTGTTAAGATACAATGGTTTAGACGGATCTATTGGATTGTGGAGTGGAGTGGTCAAATCAATGGAGACCATGTTTATGGAATGGAATTGATCTCCAGGACCACACGGACTGACCTCTACAAAATATGCATAGTCCTCATACCCATGATCTGGCTCTAATGGCATAGGCACAAAAGGGTCTTCCCTATGAGGACTATGAATAACTGGATCCTCCCTATGCATTGAATGCAAAATAGGATCATTCAGCTCATGGAGCTGCATGTAGGTCGATGGACGAGGATTAACCAACCGATGGATTTGATCCAGGTTTAACCGTCTTGCTCTCAGATGCGGACCAACATGTAGCTACCTATAGACCTCATCGATGTCGATGGGTTGATGGCGGTGATGCAAATAAGGAGGACCAAGGTAGGCCCTCTCTAGCTCATCTTCTTCATCACTGTCATAATAGAATCCTTCATTCACCCCCACTCTTGGAGGGCGCTCCTCTAAGTGAGGCCCCATGAATCTCACTTCTTGCATACTATCATCGCTATCCAGAAAAATTGGATAATTATACCTCATGTACGATGCTATCAAGAAAACTATCTCGGTCCCTTCCCCTGGATGATCAATGTTGGGAAGGATCTCTTCGGTATCCTGTACCGATTCCATAGGCAATAAATGATGCACATACAAAGGCCTGATATAAGCACCTTCGACTTCATCCTCGGGTCCATCATCATTTGAGGGATCCTCGTCTGCATCATAGCCTGGTCCACTCATATCGGAGGTGGACTCCACTCCATATTCATTACAAATATCTCCTAACTCGAGATCACTTGCAGTCATGGGGTTGCACCCCTGCATGTCTGTGTCATCGACTGCCTCATGGGTTTGGTGTCCCAGTTGATCTCTGGGGTTCATTTCTACCTCAGTCTGCTCAAGGAGCCCTTCACGATGATCTTCGAGTGGCTCAATGGTGATGACAGATATCATAGGGTGATTCCTCTAGAATTTGGAGGGATCCGGATGATATGGATTAAAATCCACATCGTCCGCCATGCTGAGGTACAGATGATCTAGGGATGCTACGAGCAAATCATCCTACCCATGTATCTGTAACCCTAGATCGAATCTATCAGTGACTAACTGATAATGAGGTTCCAATGAAGTCCTCCATCCTTGTTCAAAGAGACCAAGGTCATACCCATGCCAGTGATATAGCTCAAAAATCTGCATGGCATACTCTGGATTAGACAAATAATGAATGTTTACCACAAAATGTTCCTCGTCATCTTCATCCATGGGCTCTCATGTTGGAAGCTGATCTAGCCCCACATAGATGAAGTTAGTCTAGTTAGGCGGTTCTCCTAGTGGAACCACCGATCCAACCGGATAACGATGGGTGGATGGTCTGCCCATCTCTTGCGCAGTCTTCAGAATTGGTCCGAAGGTCACATTTTGCACAAGGTACTCACCTAATCTGGTATTAGCGAGATGTACAGTCACCCACGGTGTGGATGACCCTACTGAAGATGCAGGTGAGGTAGGCTGAGGTGCCTCCTCGGCTTTGTCTTGGGGTTCCTCAACTTCCATGGGAATGGGAACGTCTTCGACGATTGGCTCGGGCTCATGCTCTTTCTCTTTCTCACCCATATTCACCTTTAATTTCCTATCATCTCGATGCATGACTGATGTTGATGGCTTCAAGGAAGTGGTGGTGGTATGCTCCGATCTATGTGACATAGATGGCATCGGTTGAGCATGCACTACCGGTTTACCTCCTGGTTTCCTTATTGGTGATGATGATCGAACATCTAGGTGCATTGATGGGAGTATGAAACCCCCAGGAAAATCTGCTAGGTTCACAAACTTAAATGGCTCCTCATCCGAAGACACCATGTGAACCAGTCCCTCATGAATATATTTCATGCATTGATGTAGTATCGAGGGGACACAATGCATTTCATGAATCCAAGGCCTACTGAGTAAAATGTTGTACTGCATGGCCCCTTCTATCATGTGACACATTACTGAAATGGTCTTCAAACCCACCTGTATGGGTAGGATAATTGTGTCGATAATCGAACATAGTGCGTCGTTAAATGCTCTCAATGTAAATGTAGTTGGCACAATGTGTGATTTAGGTAGCTTCAAATGACTCAGTGCCTTGGTCGTTATTATGTTGATCGATGAGCCAATATCAATCAAGACCCTTTTGAATGGCATGTGATTCACACATGCGATTATATGCAATGGTGGGTCAATCGTAGTTGTAGAAACCATCCTTATCTCATGATCATAAAATTGGATCATCGGTTCCTGACATTGTTGTACATGTCCCACAAAATTTGTGAATGCCTGTGCATCCTGGGCCTGTACTTCAATGGACCTTAAAATGTCCATAAGAGTCTCCCTGTGCCTCGGGGACTACTGAATTAATTCATATATTGACAACTTTGCAGGAGTTATCTGCAGGTTCTGGACCAACCTGCTCCTTAGGGTCACCACCGGTCTTGTTGGTGGGCCTAGAATATTCTGTGTCGATCATTGATTTGGCATGGCTTGTATCTGGATAGGAGCATGAGGTTGATTTTGTTGTTCATATCTCTCATGCCTAGTAACAACATTGACCATGCCTATGAACCCCTGGGTAGGTGGTTCGACTCGTACCTGGTTAACTTGACCAACGTTGTTCCGAGGTGCCTCATGATTCGGTAAGGGGTTCTTATAAATCCCCATATTTTGATTGTCTGGCACCTATGGATTGTGAGGCACTACAAGCTCACCCTTGTCGATCATATTTTGCACTAGGTGTTTGAAAGACCAACACACCTCGATGTCATGTCCTTTCATTCTATGAAAGATGTAAAATAAATCATCTTGAAACCCCTTTGGTTTAGGTTGATTGGGGTCTATCATCTTGACTTCGGGTAATCTGATCACCTTGGCCTCGCATAACTGATGAAAAATCATCGTCAATGATTTCATCAATGGTGTGAACTAGCGAGGTGGGCGTTGCTCTTTGTTTTTGCCCTTATAGTTATTGCGCTTATCATACTACGTAGGCGGAGGCTGGGCCTGGTAGTTCTGCTTCTGCTGCCCCTTGTCCTCCCATTGGAGATTTAATACCACTTGATTTACATGGGCCTACTTGCCCTGATGCTTCGTGGTACTCTTCTTCTATCCCTCTTTCCTATTTTTGAGCTTCAAGTTGCCCTCTTGCAACTTGATATCCTCAATCACCTTGGCTTGCACCAAAGCCTCTTCGAATGTAGCGTACTGTTGCAGCTATAATAATAATGAGATGTGCTTGGCACAACTCTTCATGAACATCCGAGTTAATTCCATGGTAGGAATGGGGAATGGCAACTTCACCATTAATCTTCTCCACCTCTTTTCGTATTGTTCTATGGGCTCATCGTCACGCTGAGCTAGCACAACCAAATCAAAAATATTAGCCTATTTCTTGATGCCAAAGGAATAGCATTCAAGAAAGGCATCAACTAATTGCTCAAAGCTTGTTATACTATGCTTCTTTAGCTAGTTAAACCACTCTCGGGTAGGCCCTAAAAGTGTCATGATGAACATGCACAACAATAAGGCATCGTTGCTTGCTATCTGAAAGCAAGCATCCAGAAAGCTCATTACATGTTCTTGTGCATCTTCATCACCCTTGAACTTATCTAACCTGGGCATGTCAAAATGCTCAGGGTAGGCTGGAGTAGGCACTGAAGGATCCAAAGGCTCGTTATGGATTTTCCTTAGAGTCAGCTTTTGAATAGTCACGCCTTGTCTCTCAATGGCTTTAATTTTCTCGGCCAAGGCCTTATAGGCCTCTGAAGATAGAAAGTCCTCCTCCCTAAGTTGATGCGTAGGTGGCTTAGGAGGTACTATCTTCCTTGTGCGATATGGAGGTCTTTGCTCTTCCTCCTCTTCAGCTCAGGAGCTTTCAGGATATTCCTGTTCGTATCCATCTCCCACTGCTACTTCATGTTGTCTATGCCTTTGAATATTGAGTGGTGGTAGCCGCTCCCTTTGTTTGGTAGTAACATGAGTACGAGCATCTCTATGCTCTTGGTGCATCTCGGCTTGTGAGAAAGCCTTCCTATGCGTGTGCTCTCGATGCTCTTCTTGAGGATACAGGCCAGCCCTAGCTAATCGATCTTCCTATTCTACGTGTTCCTTTTGAGAAAGGATACACTACTCGCGCATGCGCTGCTCATATAATCTCTGTCTTATGAGCCTTTGCACTTGAATATTTTCATCTTCGATACACTGCCTCTCTAGGCGAGCATCCTCCAATTGGTCTTGGAGGAGTTGGCATTTTTTCTCTGATGCCAGTCGATGTGACCTATCGATCTGGTCGATCGTGGGAGGCCTTTGATACCCCTGCTCTGTATGAGCAACTTTATGGGTTCTGTACCCATCAGACTGATATGTTGTGCCTTTGCCTCTATCTATAAATATGGCATTGGCCTCCTACTGTGTCCTATATTGTGAACCACCATGTGCAGATAGTGGGTGCATGACATGAGGGCACTTGGAAGCCTCCCCATGTTCTCTAGTAGTGTGGATGACACTCCCACTATGCTCACTCGGGGCTCGAGTGGGTGGAGTGGAAGGCTTGTAGCCTAGCTACTCTAGAACACTACCTAGACCTTCTAACTACCTAGACCACCATCACTCATTCGGTGGTGTACCATTATCTCCCACCTTTGATATGTCAATGGTGATTTTACATGTTGGACCATGCATGGGAGTATGGCTAGTTCTATGCTCGGTTGCGAGCCTATCTGCCTACCCCTGAATGGGTGGGTCTCTAGTCCTTCTGTACTCAGAAGGTGGAGCCATAGATCCTCTAGTAGACTTAGTACGTAGGGGCACCAACCTGGTCCCCTGCATAATAAACTCTTCAGCCGACCCCGTGGATGCGCGTGCATTGCGGTCTCGGTAATGGCTCTCAAGTGGAACACCCTCATGCTGGAAGGCTTCCTGTTCTACTCTGTGCCTAGAGGAGTGTACTAAAGCTCCTCTATTTGGGGTTTGCTCTGCTGGCTCCCCCGTGTCGAGTTGTCTCCTCGAATGCTAGCCGAACGACGTTCGGTTCGCTCATGTGGTTGAGGATTCGACACGTATTGTTGTGAACTAGTTAGGGGTTGGTCATCGATGTTGGCTTTGGACCATTTTCGACCACCCCGTGTGTCCACCATTGTGTACCTAGAGTCTAAATGTATTATTATTAAGCAAACAAGGTATACAACAATGATTATCTCATTTTAAGTTTTAAAAGTGAGTCCTAAACTGTTTGATGTGTTTTCAATATGTGTTGTATCAGTTGTAGAAACTCTTATCATGTTTTTGTAAAACTTGTTGGATTTTATTCTTGGTTTAATGGATTTCACCTGTACGCTCGTAGCTCGACAACTTGGCTATGAACTCCAAGTCGCGTAAATCCCCTGTGTGGTAATGAAGCCCACACCTGGACAAGGAGCATAGGTCCTGCCAGATCCTCACCCAATCTCACCCAGTCAGTGTTATACCCTTCGAAGAGGAGTACATGCAAATTTTCTGGGCTACGAATGGTTCTTGGATCCGGTATTGGTCTATATATCAAGGGTTCATAGGATTTGGGCCAACGGATGGAAGTTACGCCCACCGTCGTTGAACCCTACTAGTGGTTGGATGCCAAGCCCAACTCACTAGCGTTTAAGTGTTTCATGGTGTGTGTGGTTCTTTTTAATTGTACAAAAATAAATGCATCATGTAGCACTCATGCTCATTCTCTATATGATATGCAAAATGAAAGAACATTTCAAATTTAGAGAATGCAAATTAATGTAGATGCTATTTCAGACAATGCACATTACAATGATGAATGGCCTCTAATCGGGCCTCAAACATGCAAACCGACACACAATATTTATCAAGCACGTTGTATTCTAGGGCGGACTACAATCAGAGATCCGTTGTTCCTAGCAGCGCCTTTCTAATGATGCAAAAATAGAATGCTAATCTAGGACTTAATTCATTTTCCTTTTTCTTAAAATGTCCTAATTAAATTTTATTTTATGCATTCTGGAAAAACATAGATAGTAAGAATAGAGATAGAGACTAAAAATTGGACCTACCTCAGACCCTCATCTGATGGAGATTTATCCCTCTGCTGTCTATTGCATCTGTTGTAAACCATAGGTTGGGTCTATGGGCTGCAGTATGAACCATGGGTTGCAGCTACGGGCCAACAATTAGACCACAACTGTCATCTACGGTTTGCACCTGATATCAAAAAAACACATGGGTTAAAAATTAGGGGCATAAAATGTGGAGTTCCATCATGATCACCATCTGTAACCACCATAAAGGCTCACACCCGAGGCAAGAATCCCATTATTGCAATAGTAAATGAATAAGCAACATGCATAAAAGATAAAATTGACAACAAGATGTATGATAAACACTTTATTTATTCATGAAGTCCAATTTGTGTTACAATTACGTCCCTCTTAGGGATAATCACGTTGATACAATATTACAATAAGGTTTCTTGTGATTGTAATCCTCTTCAAGATAGGTGTGATGCTCAATGTGCCTTTATAGGGTGACACGAACTGCTCTAGGGTGGAGATGCCCTCTTCTTCATGATGGGGAAGGAACTTGATAGTTGGTTCTCCTTTGAAACTATTCCCTACAGTCAAGAAACAACACAAGAATGTCAAAAGCATAGGCAACCTCTCATGATGAGGCCCTTTTAGGTAAATGTGAACATAATGATATCCTTAAACAAATGCACAATCAAGAAAGTGATAAAATATGCTTCTAAACATATGCAAATCGAATCAAGATTGATGGACAATAGCGTAAAGAAAGACAACAACTACTCTATCGCATGGATTAGATATGCTGAAATAAGGCATGAAATTGCATAAAGAACTTATTAATGTCCTAATTGAAGCATAAACATAAAGAAGCTAAATTAACCTAATTCTACGGATCAAAGTCTCTAAACTACCATAAAATCATGAAAATAACCAATCTAAGCTATTTAACTGGACATAAATGGAAATAGGAAGGTGGTTATACCTCTGTTGCAAACCGTAGCTCTGATGAGCGGTCTGCACTGTAAACCATGGCTGAGAGCCATGGTTAGCACTCTAATAGGCTTACCCTCAATTCCAAGGGTAGTGGGCTTGACCTCCTTGTCCAATTGATGTTCAAGGGTCGCCTTCGATGTCCTTTCGATAGATTTGGTGGTTGAATCATTTGATTGGGCCTCCGTTTGCCCGAATTTGCACTTCTTGACCCTCCTAGGCACCTAGGGCATCCATGACTAATTGATCTTTAGAGTATTGGCAAAGTAGCTCTCAAATGCACGTGTTCAGTATGCAATTCGATAGGGCTTCGCTGCTCTTTTGATCAATCAACTCTGTATATCTCTTCCCCATTTGAAGGGGGTATTTATAGCATGTCCCTAGGGCTAGGGGTGGCTTCATGGAGAAGCCAAGATCAAGAAGGGGTGGTTAGGATAGTTGGAATGGAAGCTTCTGGCATCTTTCGTCCTTCAACCACCCTCTTCTAGATCAAATGGTCGTTCCAACCGATTTGGCTCGGATTGAAGGCCAACTGAACTTCAGTTAAGACCATAGGTCACAGCTATGGTCTAGACTACAAACCGTAGGTCTCAGCCATGGTTCAGCCTGTAGACCATAGGTCTGGGCTGCGGTTCAGACTGATTAGGCCAAGGAGCCCAAATTGAGTGGTTAGAACCACTGCTCTATCTTGGAGTCTGTCCAAGATCTTCCATATGGTCTTGTAGCATGTCCATATGAGTAGTCGCCCTCGACATGACATGTTTTAGGTGTCTACACCCTTTCATATTGATATTGGAGTCTTCTAAATCTCCTTTTAGTAGTGCCACTTCTTGTGCTAAATTCTCACATTCCAAGATCTTTGCTTCTAACTTATCTTTGAATATTTTTTGCCTTAGCCTTTAATTTTTCTAAATCCTCTATGAGCAATCTTCTCTCTTCATCGCATTCTTGAAACTGAATTTCAAGTTTAGAGTGTTGCTTCCTTACATTCTTTACTGTATCAAGGGTATAGATAATTTCTCCCTTTAGATCATAACCATCCTTTTCTGAATATTTCTCTATTTGTTTACCTTTGTCCATATCTCTGTTTTCTTTTGGCTTGTATTCTATAGGATCACTTACTTCTTCTTCTAAAGCCATTAGAAGATTTTCATCTGGTCCTTCAAGTGCATTCTCATATTCATCATAACTGAAACTATAACCATACCTTGTACAATCATCTTCAAGATGTCCAAAGTTACCACATCTAAAACACTTGAGAATAACTAGAGTCTTTTTCTTAATTGGTTCTTTTTCTTCAATCATAAATAGGACTTCATCTCTATCATTGTATGAAAAACTAGCATCACTATCACTTGAATACTTACTTGCATTATCCACATAGTAGCTTCTCTTTTGCCTTTGAAAGAACTTATTTCCTTGTCTTATTTGTCCATCCTTGCTTTTCTTTTGATGCATGTGTCTTTCTAATTCTGTGTTCTCGTGATCTTGTCTTTCTTCTTTAGAACTAAGTCCTGTTATGGTGACTGATGACCTTTGTGCATTGATAATCCTATCTAAAGTCTTTGAAATTTTCTCAAACTTATGTAGCTTGTCCTTAGAACCTTTTACTTCCATCCTTAGTGAAACTATATCATGTTCTAATCTTTCACACTCTAGATCTTTTACCTTTAATTTTTCAATCATACCTTCTTCAACTCTTCTTGCCTTTTCAACCTTATCTCTCAAGTCGGAGAGATCTTGTAGAAGCTTTGTCTTACATTTCTCATCTTCTTGTATTTGAGCCTTCAATTCTAAATTCTCTCTTTTCAATTCAACAAGTTCCTTAAGAGTGGCTTCCTCATTTTCTTTTTTGAATATTCCTCTTCTTTATTTCTTTGATCTTCTATAGGAGCATTTTATTCTAATACTGAAAGTAGAGTTTTTTCTACATACCTTTTTTGATTGTCCCTGTTATAATTTCTTGAACCAACCTCTAATATTTCATTTATGAAAATATCATCTTCATCTTCACCGCTACTGAACCCATTGCAATAACCTACATCATGACCGAATTGACCATAAACAAAACATTCTTCACCTTCTTGTAGACAATAAGCTGCATGGTGACCTGTATTCCTACATCTGGTACAAAACTTTATCAACCTGGTTGTTTCTCCATTACTTGATTCATCTCTTGAATCTATTTCTATTCTTCCTCCCAAAACAACAATATTGAATTCATCTTCCTTTTCTTTCATGACCATGTGTGTTTTTTTATTTTTGTATCTCATGGTTCTACTTTTGCTTTTATTTTCCATTTGTGTTCTTGTAAGATCTTACTTCAAGCTGTTAAACATTTTTCGAACGAACCAGCTCTAATACCAATTGAAGAACACAAACTTATACTAAGAGGGGGGTGAACAGTATAAGACCACTTTTTACTTTTTTTTCCAGACCAATATTATGCAATGTGTAGATAGCAATATAAATAGCAATAATAAAAGCAATGCATAAATCATCACACAATAGAGACACCACAATTTATGTGGTTCACCCAATGTGGGCTACTCCATGAAGAAAATATTTCACTAAAATTTTCTCAATTAATATCTTGGGAATCCTTCAAAATTACAATTTTTATGGACCTCTATCCAAAGGAGACACCAATCCCCTAAATAAAGTTCATGGATATCTATCCATAGGATAACTCCTTCTCCTATGCTCTAGTTGTTGATCTTCTAAAAGACTACTGCCTCCACTACACTGGCTTGTGGATCTCTCTCCATTGAAGACTCTTGTCCCCACTCAGAAGACCTATCCTCACTACCCTGGCCGATGGATCTCTATCCACTGGAGACTACTATCCTCTCTACTCTGTCACCTCCAAAGATATAACTCAAATTTGTACTAAACACAGTCTAGTCGATCTAGCACAAATCTACTCAACAAGTCCACTTAGAACTTGCTTGAATCTGATCAACAAGTCCACACAGAACTTGTTTAAATCTGCTCAACATGTCCACTCAAAACCTGCTTAATTTTGCTCAACAGGTTCACTCAGAACCTACTCAAATCTGCTCAACAAGTCCACACAGAACTTGCTTGAATCTGCTCAACAAGTCCACTCAAAACCTGGTCAAATCTTCTCAATAGGTCCACTTAGAACCTGTACAAATCTGCTCAACAAGCTCACACAGAACTTGCTTAATCCGTATTGTAAGCTTCTACAAAAGCTCACACAAAATCAGTCCACAAGTCTTCTCAAAGACTTACCTCAAATATGCTTAACAAGTCCACACAAAACTTGTCCAATATCAAAGAAGCATAAAGAGAATTGTTAGAGACTCAATATGTTCTATACTCAATGCTCAATTACTTTCACAACTCAATTCAGAATATAGAATAGTTTGTTTTATGGAACTTGAACAATCACTTTGCAAACCCACTTGACTAGGCTCAACCAACTCTATTCAACCAATTACTCAGGAACTACTTTTGCTCACAAACCCTAGTCCAAGCATGTATCAATGAACTTAAAATATTTCTAACAATGCTCAACAATAAATCTCACATAACAATGATACTCATGTTCTTTTCAAGTTTACAACAACTCACTTCAACAACAATGCTTATCAAACTATCTTCACATAACAATGATACTCATGTTCTTTTTAAACCCTAACTCAAGTTCTTCACACAACCAATGGCTTCAACAACAATGCTTATAAAACAAGGTTTTAATCACAACACTTAATTCCAAAAAACCTTGAAGCATTAACTCTAACACTCTAAAAAAGGAAACCCTAATCAAGTCCTTTTCACTCCAAAATTATTTTAAAAAACCAACCACTCAACTCAATTAAGAAAGAGATTGCCCATACCTTTTGCTTATCAAGGAGTTGTTCTAACAAATTTGCCACACTCACAAATTCCTCTTTGCCAATCTCAATAAGGGTTAGAAGACTTCAATAAAACACAATACAAAAAGATGACTAAAATACACCTTATCACTCCAACTTAAAAATAATATTCACCATAATCTTCTTTAATAGAAAAACCCTTATTAAAATAAAATCAATGCTCAATAGTCTTAATTCTCCAATATATCAATATATTAATTAAGACTTTAATAAACAATTAAAATAAAAACCTCCTTATTACTCCTAATAACAATATTCAAATACCACCACTTGTCCAATAATTAATCCTTCTAAATTTTCACTTAACAATCCTTATACCTCCAACATAGGCAAATAATCATAAAACCTTAAACACCCTTATACCTCCAAATTTAGGCAGATAATAAAATTTTTAATCAAAAATATTTGCCTTGCATTCGGGGGGAATCAAACCCTCAACTATGCCCACGACGTCCGCCATAGCTGCGGTCTCAAATGTCACACGAGCTACATGCTCGTTTGAAATCAATGAAGCACCACATGCTTCAAGTAGTGCTCCCTTTGCCCTTGGTAAAAACAACATGCGCCTTGGGTGCCTTTCAACCAACACGATCTCCAACGTAGCTGTCATATTTCGAACACAGGATCTCTTGCAAACAAATGTTTTCGCACTTGCCCACTCGCCACTAGGCCACGCTGCCCGGTTGACCTTCGAACAATTCAAACTTCTTTTTTAAATTTGTCTATTGTTACACGAAAATCCAAATCTCACGAGCTCTTCTTCCTTTTCGCGTGCTAATTAATAATTCAAGAAAGGATTATGTTTATGCCCTTTGGGCAAGGTATTTATATTTGCTTTCTCCACTCCTTGGAGAACGTTTCTCCTTCCACGACGTCGGGGAAGGTTTAATAATTTTATAAGGTGCTTCAAATACCTTTGCCTCCAAACCCAACTTTGGGTTTATGAATTATAATTAAACTTTATAAAACCCACTTTGATTTATAAAATATTATAATGACAATTATAAATATTTTATTTGGGGTTTTCACCATATCACTTTAATATTATAATAACAATTATTATAATATTATATCCTTTTGATGTCTTGGATAAATTGCTTCCTTGGGAGAATTAAACCATCTTTTGACCCATTCTCTTGGGTGTAAAATATAGATATTTTAACCCATCATGAATTTCATTAAGCTCCCACTTGCACTTGAGTTGAGCTATCACTTGGCACCTTGACATCAATGACAACTAACTTTGGACATCAATGACAACTGCTCAAAATGTCCAACAATGGGATTTCTCCAATATGGAAAATGATATGCTAGGTTCTTACACAATTTGAATATGAATATAGGGATTTTCTACAACAATGTAGTTAATATAAAGTATCAATATCAATCCATAGTAACATAACTTTATCCAAATTTGGGTTCATCGAACTTAATTTTGATGGTGCTTCTAAAAAAAACACTAGAAAATATGGTAGAGGTTGTATTTTTGGGATAATGAAAGACAAATTTCTCTTCACCTATGATAATCATATGGAGCTTTAATAACCATACAAAAGCTAAAATTTTTTTATAGGGATCCATATAGCCATTGAATATAATTTTGTATTTAATTTACTATGTGGGATTTAAACACATCCCATCTATGTTACACATGACCATGTTACCATGGCATTTCAACAAACTAGTACTATAACTAATGTTTATGCATATAGTTCACATTTTTAGCCACTTGAGCTAATGCCATTTGATAGTATGGTTATCTAAAGTTTTGAGGTGGATTTGCTTATTATTAGTTCCATTAAGAAATTATATGTGGGATTGGATCAACCCAAAAAATAATAACATTATTATGGGTGTCCAACAATTACTGATAGAGGCAACATCTTAAAAATACCAACATCTATATAGAGAAAGAAATAGAATGAAAAATATATTATCCAATCATGGTGTTGATATTTTCTCATCAAAAGTCAAATTTAGAAGGGAATTGATCAAGGGATATTCTATCTTATAATGAAAAGATATCATGATTTGATAGAGAAAATTTATTGTTTTGAGGGTTTCTAAATTTTTTTTTTTTTTTTACATAATGTAATGATGGATATGGTCTAAATAACCTAATATGAACTAATGGTTTGTAAATCCATCTACTCTCATCCTTTTATCACTAAAGGGGATTAATGTTGCAATATATTAATCATACTTATAGGAGATTTTTTGCTTCTATTGACATCAATTATGATACTATTTGTGAAGCCAATGAACATGTATAATGTATATTTAAATTTCTCTAACAACCATATAATTATAATTACTTAGTAAGGATGGAGTTCTTATTGTAATTTGTTCATATTGGTTAACTCATTTTCTTTTATGTAGTTGTTGTAATTCTTTTTCCTTTTACAACAACTACATAAAAGAAAAGGAGTTACAAATTATAATGTAGAAGAGTTCATCTCTTTTGCAGTCAACACATCCCATAGGAAGGAAGGCCTCAACCATGGCCTCATAGATGGCATGGTAAGGTTAAAAAACTTGAATACGACCATTTTCTTTGGTTTTTATTATAATTTATCTTGTGAAATTCATTGACAATTATTGAGGCAATGCCAAGTTAGAAATTTAGGATTATTTCAACTTTTTTATCTATAATTTTTCATCCTTTTCCAAGATTTTAAAATCAAAGCTTTTTTTCTTCTTTATTAATTGTTAAAACACTTCTTGCATGAATGTTAAATTTCAAGGGAAATATGCTTGACATAGATGATAGTAAATTTTTTTCATATTCTTGGTGCTTGATAAAGCATTTACTTGATTCATAATGGTAATAGTGTTAATTTCAAAGACTTCCATTCATTTTCTTGTCAATGAATCTTCACAAGAGATCTTCACCTAGTCAATAACACAATGAAACTTTTTCCTTCAAAATATTACTTCTTTACTTTATAGTTGATCATAATTTATTGATTTATTTTTTATTAAATAAAAAACTAAAATTCCCATTCAATTTCAATCACAAAAAATCATATAAACAAAGAACCTATAGGTTATTAAGATCAACATGATGAAATTTAACTCAATACAATTACAAATTATCTAAAAGTTAATTATTATATTTCACTTCTCTAATTATTATTTTTCATATGATATTAGTTTAACTAAATAAATTCTTAAAATTTTATGAAAAAAAGATCTCGATTCAAATCTTATCAAATAATATAATTATATAAATTAGATTCATTTTTATCAAACATCGCGTTATATTAAAAATAAAAATAAATGATTTAAAACTACACTATATAACAATTCTACGCTAAACACATATCAAGACATTCACTAGCTCTCTTATAATACCTAAGATCTAAATGGTTTTCATCAACTTTTTTATTTATTGAGGTTAGTAAGAGAAGCCCCTACAACCATCCCATCCCAACCATGATCTCTCATAAGGATAAGAGTTGAACTTACACACCTACATCCTCACACACTCATCCATGTCGTGGTTTGAACTTTAGACCTCTCAAAGAAGAGTCAAAACTTGCACCGTTGTGTTATTTCCCGAATTTTTTTTTAGGTTAGAAAAAAACCTCGAGAGCTAGGTGACTGACAATGTCATCCCATCCCAGTATACCACTATCTAAAATGAAACCACGTATGATTTTTTGTGTCCCCTTAGTATTGTAGAGGTTTGAACCGAAATTTATAGATTAAAAAGAAACCTCAAAGCCGCTCTTAGGTGGTCGACAATGTCGTCCTATATAAATATATCACTACCTAGAGGGAAGTCACAAGAGATTGTTTTATATGGACACATGAATTTTCAACACTTTGCTAACATAATAACAACAAAAGACTGCAACATTTTCTTATAAATTTTAAAATATGGTTAATTGATAAAAATTAATCAAATTCATTTACAAAGCACCGTCATCATTCTTTTTGTTTGGATGGACAATTATCCAAAATATAATTTTATTATTATAAAAATCATTATTATATTACTCATAAGTTTATAACTATGTGCATGAAATATAAGTGTTACCTAAGGAATTAAGTCAAATCACCTACCCAATAAAAATAATTATTCATGGCTTTTATGTGCATTGCTTTGCATGAGAATAATTATGAATACTATTAAGATAATGATTTCAAGTCCACAATCTTAGATCTGGTTAAAACTTCAAAGTCATCGTAAAGGCAAAAAATTGTTAATGATGTTGGTTCCATGCATAATTTATGGTAAATGCATGTCACACAAAGGACACTCAATTTTGAATGCTGTAATCTCACTCAAATTTGAGAACTTTCTTAAAATTATCAGAATGCACTAATTAGCAGATTGAAAGGGCTTAGAGCCCAAAAGAAAGGACCTTTGATAATATAATTTAGAAAAGACAACACTTTGTTGGGGAGTAACCTTATGATTTGACCTCCACTTGATATGCAATGGGTTGGGCATTGGGCATTCCTAGGTAGTGCCCACCATGGGTTTTTGGCATTTTGTAAGAATTGAAGATTCCATCCAAGAGTTGATGATTGTGAAAGGAAAAATCTTTAGTGTTGTTCATAAATATTATATCATTCCTCATGGTCACAGATGGTCAACATAAAGTCAGCAGCTCTTTTCCTTCAACATGGAGGACCCCACAAGGAAGGACCTATGACCTATGAGATCATGAGATCTCTTTTAACTTGGTTCAACTAATCCTTGATTAGAGTCCATACAAAAGCCCATTAGAAAGTTTTTATGAGAAGATCTTTTTAACCTAAAACTTAAAAACATAAGGACAAAAATTTATAAGAAGATTAAAGTCTAAGGAATGATGATTGTAGAGAGAACTTCCAGTGAACAATGCACACGTCCAAGAGAGGATATCATGAGTCCTAACAACAACAAAAGGGTAAGGACCTTCCTCAAGTAGTGCCCAAATCAAGGACATCATAGAAGCTACAAGTAAATGGGAACTTTCGTGGTGGGAGAGTGTGCATGGTTTTGAAATTCTACATGCCATGATGCCTTCCTCAACCCCTGGTTATCTTTTCCATGCTTATTATTTTTTTGAGTGGCATGTGAATTTTCCTACTTGGGGATTTGGGTTTGGTGTTCCATTCCATTCAAGGTAGGTCTGAAGATAATAATTAAAAAGGCAAAGGACATAGAACTTTTAGTATGAAATTGACCTTCATTATGGCCTTTGTTCCTAACTTCCCAACTTGTGCACTGGCATAGGTTACAATGTCAATACTTTCCAGGTTTGCCACTGGTAATGTAATTCCAATATATTTTGGAGGCAAACACATGGTAACATCCTACCAACAATTTGAGACAGACATGCCACACAAACCAATCTTGATACTATGTACCTACTATGTACCTATACCTCATTGAAACCCATGATTTTTTTAAGTGGGCCTTCTCAACTTCCAAGGCCTTTTAGACAGCCATTGGTTAACATGTCAGTCCGTATAGATCTTGCAGCCAAGTCTTATAAAAATACCAAAATAAGTATTATCTTAGGAAGGATCACACTCCCAACATTCTAAAGCAGACATACCACATGGTTCAATCACTAATACCATCTATGGCCCCTATAAAGTATGTTCTTTTGTTTTTTAACAAATCTAAAGCCCAAATTACTATGATATCTTAAAACCGTCTTAACAGGCATGGATTTAAAAACCCCATGCACCCTTTTCATGCATAAATTCTCTTTAGATGGTGTTGGTGACTTATTCTTTGATACTTTCGTATAATGGGTATCATGAGATGACTGCTGGACATCAAGTAAATTTCAATTAAGGTACGGGATTTGATTAATTGAGGAGGCTGCAGCTACTTAAACAAAAAGGATGACGGTGGGATAAATGATTTGAATGTAAATGGGTATCATGAGATGGCTGCTGGAACAAGGTGATCATGCCGGACATCAAGTAACTTTCAATTAAGATATGGGATTTGATTAATTGAGGAGGCTGCAGCTACTTAAACAAAAAGGATGACGGTGGGCTAAATGATTTGATTGTAAGTTTTGTGTGATTCTCTGGTAAATTTATGGATTGTTACAAAGGGGAAATATAATGATGTGTTAAATTAGTCAACTGGATATTATTTTATAATTGAAATAGTTACAACAAATAAGTAATATAGTTATCCCCTACTTCTACGTTGGGCTATCAATGTCGATTCTCCTGTGGAGGTATTTATCACCTCCATTGCTTTACTAAATTGATTGGGTTTATGTATTTTGCAGTGAAACGGCTATGAATGATGTAGATATCTATGTTTATGATGAATGAAATTAATTGTTTTTTATTTGTTTATGATGAATAAAATTAATAGTTTATTATTTTATTAAGATCTAGTGATGAATGAATTAATAGTTTATTATTTGTTTATGATGAATAAAATTAATAGTTTATTATTTTATTAAGATTTAGTGATGAATGAAATTAATAGTTTATTATTTTATTACAACTGTAGTGTATAGATAGTAAAGGTAGAGTTTTGATATTAGAAGGTTGGAAAATGTTAAGAAAAAAGAATGTTGAATTTTGAAATATTTGTATTTACAAAGAAAATTGAAGAAGATTGAAAATCAAGAAGTCAAAATTTGTATGTAATAAGTAGACAATATAGATAGAGTTTTGATAATGTGAAGGTCGTTAGAGGCAAATGTTAAAAAAAAAGATGTTGAATTTTGAAATATTTATATTTACAAAGAAAATTGAAAATGAAGAAGTCAAACTTTGTATGTAATAAGTAGACAATATAGATAGAGTTTTGATAATGTGAAGGTCGTTAGAGGCAAATGTTAAAAAAAAAGATGTTGAATTTTGAAATATTTGTATTTTAAAAAAAGAAAATTGAAGAAGATTCATACAATGAAAATCAAGAATTCAACATTTTATGAAAAAAATGTAGTTATTTATTTAGAATAACTCAATTTTTGAGATGAAAATTGAACATGTATGTAAATTCTCAAACTCTAAAGGAAAAATTACTATATATCAATAGTAAGACCTCAGTGAAAAAAATATAATTAATTAAATATAAATATATAATACTATTATTATAATAATTTTATAAGATATGAATTTATATTATACAAATAATTATATCAAAAAAAAATTATTGGTTTATATTTAACTTTATAAATATATTATAAGTAAAATAACTTTTAAGGTTATGATAATTATTTTAATTGATTATATAAGATTGAAAATTTGTTTTTTATCTTAAAGTTAAAAAATTTAATCTGAGTTTATATAATTTAATATATTTATTCAAATACAATGAGTATTTAATATGTATATATTGTTTGACCATAAAATTTATAATTAAAAATATTTTTTTCTAAAAACTAAACTCATATTATTTAATAATGTTTCGTTTTAATCTCCTTTAAAGATTGTATAAATCTTTTAAATAAAATAACTAAACTTCCACTGAACATTCACCATTAAACCTATCAAATAAGATATAAATATTTTTTTAACTTATAAAAATAATTGTAATTAACATTTAAACACTCAATTACTAAAAATAATATAATTGTAACCAACATTATTCAACTACTAAAAAAAATATAATTGTTACAACTCACTTATCAGTAAAGCAAAAACACAACAAAAAAAAAAAAAACCCTTAAAAGGGCTCAGCTAGTAAAAGGCCGGGGAGAAGGACAACAAAGCCCAAATATCGGAGGTGGTCCAAACTGTGCTTTTCTAAAATAAATACTAATCTATACCAACATCCCCATCAACATTTAATAATAACACATCAAACGTCTTGATTGCAGAGTAATCATAATTAAGTGCAAGGGAAGCAAATTTAATACAGGAAATAATTCTCCTTCTATCACAGCTAAGTGAAGCAGGAGGACTAGACCCATCACAGGACCACTCCCTCCAGCCAAATATGGCATACAGATCACCATCGTCACAGCCCAACCGCCACTCAAATGTGACACCACCCAAACTAGCAGGACCAATCAAGTTACTCAAATGTGGCACCACCCAAAATAGCAGGACCAATCAAGTTAAGAGCCAATCCTCTGCCAATCAAATGTGGCACCATCCAAATTAGCAGGACCACTCAAGTTAAGAGCCAATCCTCTATTCTAACTGTCTGAAGAAAAAATCCATGACAGTAGACACTCACCCAACTGCCCAAAAACAAGTTTAGCAGTAAACATCGCTGAATCAAACACTAACTACCAAAGATCACGCCAAATTTGATGATTGGCAGACAAATCTGTCGGCAGGTGGGCTAGACAGAACTTACATCACAGTAAGTAAAACTATATAATACGCCTAAAAAATTCCATAATAAAAAGGCTGAGAATTTCGAATATGTTTAGGAACAATGATGTAAGAGTGCAGAGAAACACTAAAAAAGGAGGGGGCAGGAGAAGAATACAGGACTGGGATTTTAATCCTCCAACCCGTAGACACGAGTAAAAATCTGTCTGATTATTCTCTTGTCCGGAGCGTACCCACATCACTAAATCTTCTCCATCCCCCTCCTAGCCAATACCCACTTCTCCAAATCTTGTAGTCCCCAATAACCACATGATAATTCCATTGCCCCCTACTTCCCCTGTACTACAAGTCTTCTTTTCCAAGGCCCAAATCTCTATAGCACTTTTATCCAATTTTTTAAGGATACCCACATTTCTGGATCCTACCTGTCTCGACTTTTGTGTAGCACCCACATCAACAAAATGCTCTGTTCTTGCAAATTTGGCCATTGCGCGGTTGCCTTGTTTTACCCCACTGAGACTGTAAACCATTTATATCCATTGTTCCAGCGACACCCACGTTTGTAGATCCTTCTTGGCTGGTGTTTTGTGCAGCACCCACATCACCAAGTGCCAATTTGGCCCTTGCAATATTTTCTGGTTTTACTCCGCACCATTTGTATTCATTGCGTTGAGGACGTCCATAGTTCTGGATCCTCCTGGCTGGTGATTTGAATAGCACTCACATAAGGATATGCTCTCCCTCCTGCAAAATTGCCTTGTTTTCCTCCATAAAATGGATCTTTCCTTGCACTGAGGTTATTTATCATAAGATGATGCATTTTCATAAGGCCAGTTCAGGGGCATAAGTTCATCAACTTTAGCAGGAAGCTTTCATCTCCACCACACAGTCACCTTGTCTGCTCTTGTCTTTTAGTGAACGTTTGCTTAAGACCCCTTCGTGAACGTTTGCTTAAGACCCCTTCAGAGGCAGAAGTTCATCAGCTTCAGCAGGAAGATTTCATCTTCAACACGTAGGCACCATTTCTGGTCTTGTCTTTTCATGAGAAGAGAAGTTTGTTTACTGCAGATTGTCTTTTTCTTTTTCAACGGTTTTCTTTTATAAACTTTGCACCCCTTTAGCTTTGATGCATGTTTTGGAACAAGCTTGGAGACGGCTGAAGTTTGTATCATCCTTTAGTCTTTTTGCCTTGATTGATATTTTGGCATGCTAGACTTTTCATGATGGGGTTGAAACTTGAAACCAACGTTTTTCCTTGTTGCTGTCTGTTTGCGCAGTTTATAACTTATTGAAGCTCGAAGAGGTGATCCTGGGCTGCATGGGGCTTTTGATACTGACTGTTGGGTGCTTTTCCAAAGGTAAAATTTTCTTGGGCTACAAAATAAAATAAAATAAAAGACCTTGGGAATATACTTGATGGCTCAGGCTTCTTCGTCAGTTGTTTGAGAATGAATGGATTAATGGCTTGAATACTGCCTGTTCAGTTAAGGCCTGAAGAAGTGTGTAGACTTTCTTGTGACTAGCATCTTCTGATCCTCACTGGTTAACTTTTTTTCCCGTTTTCTTCTTAGTAAACACAAAATCAAACCTATGATTGAAGTTGCTAAAAAATCATGTCAGTTCATAAAAAGGAGGGCAATTAGAACGAGAGAGTTGTGCTATAATTTGGAAGCAGTTGAAGAAGTAGTTGGGGTCTTTCCTGAGCAAAGATGCCTTCAAAAGAACCCACATAGAATACATGGCAGAAAAAGAAAATCCAGAACGTTGAGAATAATAGAATGAAGAAGATAGGTAATATAATAAAGACAAGAGTCCCGATCAGTGTCACAACACCATGTCAAGGATTTTGCCTGTACATCAGGAGAACTGAAATTGCTATGGCAATTTGAAGATTAATGCTTTATGCAACTTGGATTCAAGCAGCTTCCAGCAATTTTCCACGAAAAGTCTTTTGTTGGTAGATCAAATCAGAATTCCACAAGAGGGTTGCCTTTCAAATATCTGCACATGACATTTGCAATTGCAGAAAGACAAACTCTTAGATTCTCTACTCTGTGATCAAAAATACAGTTTTGGTTATGGAGATGCCTGCTCAGCCTGAACCTTCTAATTTTGATGTTATAAAGAAACGTTAGTATGGGATATGTTCCTTGATAATTCAAAGTCATTTTTAAAATAACGCAGAGCTTTTGAAATTATTAATGTGTCTTCGGTAGAATGTTTACTGTTTGTAATTCATGCTTTATAAGATGAAGTTTATTAATATACACAGGAAAATATCGCTGAATAGGTGCTTTAAGCTTTTAGTGTTATTTGACGCCCAGCAATACTGTTGATTAGGAAAAATACTATTTTTAATGATAAGCAAGAACTTCAATTCATCTAAACCTCTCTCAATTTTAAAATTTAGAACTGCCTCAACCTGGGGTCATCAGTAAATGTCTTCGGGAGGATGCACTTTCCTGGAAAACTGCTATCAAGTTTAACATGCCTTTATTTAAGAAGTTATTGCAAAATGTCACCTAGGATTGCCAACTTGGCCTGCCTTAAGGCAGATGCGTAAATGGGGAGCATCCAAGTAGAGCTTGAACCCGGTTCATCATCACAATAATCTTTCCGAATTATGACTATACAATGGATCCTTGTTTTGGGAAGCAGTGGAAGATATTAGTCATAAAACAAGATACTGGTTACATGTTATAAACATTTTAGTTGGTTTATGATCTCCATTTTTCAGTAATTAGATCAACTGCTTCCTCTTTCTTTTTTCCTGCTAGCTGTTCCTTAATTCTGCAAATTTAGACTTAAAAATAAGTTGCAGCCATAATAACAGGTAAAGTTCTCTAATTTTTTTAAAACTCCATATGTGTATTGTTTGAGAGGAATTTCTCTGCAAAGGTAACCTTCCTTTTTGTTTGTGATATTTCTATAATGTCACTTGTTAAAGAGGGTCCATATTCTTCGTCATTAAGTTGCCAATATGCTTCTTTTTAAGTCCCATCTTACAAAACGTTGAAGCCTGGCACTTGCCACAGATGATGTGGAATAATTTTCATATGGTGTTATTTTTAAAATTTTGCCATCTATAGTATCTAGATTTCCCTATAAAATGCCAATGATTTCAGATACTTTTTATTAGTTAAGAATCCTCACTTATTAGACATCCAGCGTTTCCTGAGTTAAATATTGTGTTAAAATTTTGCCCGTAAATTGTTTTAAAATTAACTGCTTATAATACAGTAGCAAAAACATGATTATTGTAACAATATTGCGATTTAGATAAAACGACAGATTCTAGTTAAAGGTTGCAATAGACTGCAAAAGACAATGAACAAGGCAAAGTTTCTGGAGCAAGCCCCTAATCTCAATGTAGCTAGATAAAGTATAATCAATTCACTGTTTATCACAGTCTATCTGCAATAAACAAATTAATTTTGTGAAAGAAGCACCTTATCATGAATAATAAAATCCATCATAGACAGCCACCTAAGCGTTGATTGAAATTGTGTAGGTATATTAGTCCTTTGGGAAAAACACAAGAACTAATTTCTATTTTTAAGTGCAGGAAAACCGGTTAAAGCTTCTTCTTAAGTCTCTGAGTCATGCATCCATCAACTGCTGCAGCATGGTTTTATTCATACAATGAATTAGGACGTGATTCCTATCTTACATGGAGTTCTTGTATATGTGTTTGTGAAATGTGATACTTTCGAATAGAAAACTAGCTCTATTCAACACAGACAACTCTCCAAAGGCATCTTTATGATTATAACTCTAGTGAATATGATTAGTAACTACATTGGCTTTGCATGTATAAATAATATAATACTAATAATGACGGCCACCAATAATGAGTACTAGGTCCATAACATTAATTGGGCTCGTAGCAAGTTGGAATGTTCTTCTTTATGATGTTACAGATTCAAGCCCACAATGAAGAGAATGCCAAGGCAACTTCAAACGAATAAGCTATGTATTGCTTCTACAAAGTTTTGAGTTTTAACTTCTTGGATAGGCTTTGTAATGAAAACTGGTGTCTTCTATCAACCAATATAGATAATAATTTAGAAAACATGCACTTTTCATATAATAGAGAATTTGAGCAAATGGAAATTGTCTGTATTTTATATTATGCAGATACATTCCAAATTGCACCTACCAAAACATGTCTGTTCACTACTTTAAGGAAATGTGCATCAGAAGTCTATATCTGGACAGTGATGATTCAATTTGATAAGTCATATCGAATTTGATTTTCTGGACTGGTAAGAATTTTTTTTTCAACCATTAGGTGCTTAGAGATCTCAAAACTAAAGTCTGACAGGACATCAGTGACACCTTCTTTGTCAAAGAATTTTTTTGCTCTTTCTGTTTCTTCATGAATAAGTATTTGGCCACACAGTGTAAACCGAAAAATACAGAGGCGAAATTTGCAACATAAACTTTGCCATTTGGTGGGCGCTGGGCACTTACAGTGATGAACAAGTACATTGATAAGAAAAATTCATTTTCAGGGGATATTGCCAATCAAGTGGGTTATGTGAGAAATGATCTCTTGATAAACTTTGGATAACATCTGGTGAAAACCATTAGCGTTTGGTAGAGTTTTAGTTATTATATCAATTGTACTTTGTTGTAAAATATCCAGTCCTTATATTGATTAATTTGATCTTTGTACAGGTTTTTGTTTTTGATCTATACACCCAACTCTTCCCCAGACTCTTCAACACTAATAAGGCAAACTACATATCAAGATTTTATAGATTTCCAATCAGAATTCTCATTGGAGTTGGTCAATGTGAGAAATCAAGACCAACTTTAGAAAGAAAATATACATATTTGCTGGCAGTCATAGAATACTATTTATCAAGAAAATGGAATGTGGGGCTCTTGGCCTTCTTGTTAATAGGTAAAAGAAAATACTAATTCTGGGCAAGCCACTAAAACAGTACATGACTGCAACTTTTATACAGAACCTTGCTACTATAATTAAGTTTCTGATGAAATTATCTCGTAGCTACTGTCTGTATGAGTGTAAACAGCCCCAAAAACGCAATGATTCCCATAGATCACCAATTCCTTAGAACAGGAAAATTTTAAGCTGGAAGAAAAAGAAACCCAAGTTAATGCCAGATATCCCATCCTGAAAACCTTGTGCTTTTTCTTTGCCATTTTCTAATTATCATCATATACTTTGTCTGCATTAGCTACCAAAGATAGCTCTAGCATGGCCAATTTAGTACAGTCATACTAAAATTTTTGTTGTTATAATTTGAATTTACTAAAAAAAATTTATCTGGCCTTTTTATCCTTTTTTTCTTATCTTAAGAAATTATAATACTTTGTGTGTTCATAAATCTCATGATTGACTTGATTCTTCCCCCCACCCCCTCACAAAAAAAAAAAAAAAAAAAAAAATTTTCCATTCTTTTGGAGGGGAGTTGCTAGTAATTAGACACTTGGCTGATGACGAATTCCTGCCATTGAAACCTCTTATGTCTTTAAGCCTATCTTATCTTGATCTAGTTTATGCTTGTCTTGATACAAGGGAAGTTTATTGATTTTGATCAGAATTTAAGATCTATCTTATGCTGATTCCATTACATGATTAATCAAATACCTTTTGTGTCCCCAAGTTAGAAAAATAAGGGATGTTATTGGCCATTCGTTTTGACCTTTACTCATACTGTCGAGTCTCAGACATGTCTCAGACTTGGCAAGCCTGATTTTTCGATTGGGATTCATTTTGGACAAAACTCAGGGAAAAACTCAGTAATAACTTGGCAAATAAGAAAAACAATAATATATTTTATAGAAATAGACTTGGTGAGGGTCAAAATGACTCAGCTGCGGTCACTTAGCCTGTCAACTTGTTAGTACTTGTAGACTTCAAGAGAGTCTTGACACTATGCCTTTACTATTTTTTTTTGGTATGCAAAAACTAAAATTTCGATGTTGCTTGGAACTTAGTTTGTTTCTGGAATGCTACTTCTTGTAGTTATTCCAAGTGTCGATACCATAAAATAAAAAGATTGTACTATTTCAAAATACCACTGCAGATTCCAAAGTTGTACTAGCCATTCCAGAATAAGCAACCACATATTATGTAAATTCAAACACCATCACATGGATCTGATCTCCAAATGCTAGTGCATTAATTCTCATAAATTAAAACATAAGTTGTTTACAAAGCGCTTGGCTTTAAACAACATTCCTCGAAATATAGACAGAAATCTTACATGCATACTGCTATCAAATTGAATTCATTTGTGAATATTTATTGTCAATACAAATGGGTTTTTGGATCCTTCTTGCACTAAATTAATTTTTGTAATTAATATCCCAAACACAATATTCTTTTACATTAAAAAAGATATCATCATGTATTCCATTAACTAATGGCCTTTGTATTTAACCCCAGGTTATCATGCATATTAACATGGAATACATAATCCATGCAAAAGTAACTAAGGAAGCCCTTTAAACTAGTAATAAATGCCTATGCAATGTACTATTTCTTATAGTACATAAGGAAGCACTTGAAGATAAGGTCATTGGTGAACACAAATAAAGGCTTTGGAAGGCTACACTAAAGAGAGAAGGTCATATCAATCCCAAAAGACATGCCCTAGTTGAATGGTGACCACCATACATATGGTGATATCAGTGGTCCTTCCTCCTAAAGTTTAGGTCTAATTATGATGACCAGCTTAATGCCAATGCTTGTTAAGTAGTCCAACAGGCTAACTTGCCTATTTTGACACCATATGCACAATTTTATATATACATATTCCCTATGTAGATTTCCTCATCATCATTTTTCACTTTGTAGAGCCTCCATGGGATTGGGATTTTGACTGAATAAGAGAAGCAACCTGCTATTCTAATAAGACAACAAAGACATTTTAACTTGGATAGAATCAACATTCCTTGATTGAAATCCCCATTTAGAACCAAAATTAGACAATGATGGAGACAAGAATGATTAGAATGGAGGTTTGGTTGGACTTCATATTCTCTTACCCAACTGGAGGTTTTGGTATGAACTGTTGCCCATAGAACCACTCAACAAGTGATGCATCAGTTAGTGCGGCTGTGTATTCTAAATCTGTGGATGGACTGATAGTAATTTTGATTATATCATGTTTTCTTTATGATGAGCCATCATTGAGAATGGTCTAGTGTGATATATTAAGTTGGAAAGCATTATGGACATGGAAAGTGATCATAGATAGGAGTCCATGATGTTTACATAGATCAGGTAAAAGAGGTACATATCCATCTGTGTAATTGGCTGAGCATTTGGGAGTTTGGTTTTGTTTTAAGCACACAATGAAATATGAACCACTACTAGTTCATTACATGATGGCTAAAATCCCTTATGCTTTTAAGCTAAGAGACTCTGAGGCACTGCAGTTTAGCACCTTGTGCTAATGACCTGCTAGAAGGGGTAGTTAAGATCATGTAGCATTCACTTTTGGAGCGTCATATGGGGAGATTTATCTTATGTCATAGCTATTTCTAGAGGTAACTCAAGTGGCCTTTGTACTGACAATGCTGGACTTAATCATTTCACCCACTTGGTTTATTGGATGGGCATGCATCATAGGGTCACCCAAAAGAAATGGTAAGTACCAGATGAGAGCATATGGGGGATATTTTTTAATTTAGAGTTTTTTAAATTGGTAAAAATAAGGGTAGGATTGTAGAAGGAGATCCTAAATATAAGAGGAGGAGATAGAAAATTCAAAAAATAAGAGGTAATATTTAGAACCATGTGAATAGCAGGTGGTTTGAGAGAGTTTTATCAAATGACCCCTAATGGTATGCATTCACTATTTGAACCAGTCAAAATTTCTATTTTGTCAGTGTAAAGTTGTCAGGGATTGTTTTGGCCTATTCATTGCATATTAAAAAAATTATAGAATTGTGACTTGGCATACTTCTTATATGAAAATAATTTTATCATGCTTGACATTAACCTTATGCTCTTTACTTCATTGCTTTATCTATTAATTGGATCTGTTGCATGTTACTCCTTACCATTCTATTACTCTAGTGTTATAAATTTTCAGATATATATGAACTATGCTTATCTGCATTTTCTGTGCAGAAGTTAATGGAAATGGGAGCTCAGGTGCAAAGCAATAACTGTTTGTCATGTTTTGATTCCAAGAAGGATGTATGGACAGATATAAACATGTCAATGAATCTTGGAGATGTTTGGCCAGCCTGTGGCACAGAGATGATGCTGAAAACAAGTCAGTCATGTAGCATTTTCAAGCAAGATGTGATAGAAAGCTGCTTAGAAGATAATAAGGAAATTCTGAAGCAAACAATGCTTAAACATGAAGAAATATTCAGAGCACAGGTATTCAAATAGCATTAACCATGAAGTGGGATGGTTTCAAGAGGAAGATCTGTACCTGTAACATGCAAATGATGGATCATCTATATGTATTGTCAATTGTGTGCAAATGCAATATATGGATTATCGATTTGTAGCATCCATTGTCTTGAAATGTAATGTTCTAGATCTAGCACAAGAATAACTTAAATCCCATCAGTTAAGTGACTAGTAGGGATTTGTGTATTAGGAAATTGAACTAGAGGATGCTTGATACAAGCACGGCTAACTTAGATCAGTACACAGAGGGGATGCAATGGAAAATATTGAATAATGCTAAATACCTAATGCATAAAGATTTGGAATATTTTTAATTACTTATTTGACTATTGAATGATGCAGGTCCGTGAGCTCCATCGTCTATATAAAGTCCAGAAGCTTCTAATGAATGATCTTAAAAGGAAGGATTTCAACCCATCGACTTTTTCATCAGGAACAAAACAAGGAGATTTTCTGTTTCATTTTGGTCCAGAACAAACAACATCAAAAGACAAAAGGAATATTTGGGATTTTCTTAATGGGTCTGTGAAAGAAAGAGATGGTAGAGATCATATCCATTCTAGTTTGGGCATAAACTACATGAAAGCTCCAGGATTTGATTTAATGGATCAAAATACTCCAATTGTGTTGAATTCGAAGGACATCAATGGTGGATCAAAAGACTGTAGCAAGTTGCAACCTATCAGGGCTACATGTCGTACTTTTGACCTTGAACGACCAGCTGATGAATATGTAGATTATGAAGTTATGGATCAAATTCGAGAAGATAACGTTTCAAGAAGGGCGGTCAATGATAATGGAAAGGAGTCAAAGTTATCCAAATTTGAGTCTAGTCTAGAGCCTGAAAATGACGTGCAGCTCACTCTTGGTACTGGGTGGGAGATAAGTAAAAAGAAAGATGACAAACAAACTGTCTCACTTTTAGATGTGGGATATCATAACAAAGAAAGAGAACTGAAGACAGACAAACAATCAGGAATTAATGATGAGACAACACTTTTCTCTGCATCCTCTACTAGGGCTGAAGTTCATACTCAAGGTGTTTCTGGAAAAGAAAGGTCTGTTCTGTCAAATCAGAGTTTCTTAGGAGAGCTGTGGGGATTAGGTCAAGATTACCAGAAACATGAAGAGCACAAATTGGACTGGCAGAAGTTTGGTACTGAACCTGAAAAGGGCATAAAGGAGAGGCAATCCCTTGATATCGAACCGGGTGAGAGGTCCACACAAGAAAATCCAAAACAACCACATTGGATTTTTCAGGTTTTGAGCCTAAACAGGATTTGATATGTTCCTTTCTTTGAAATGTATGTGCTTGTTCAATTTATTAGAAAATGGGTCTTTCTGAAAGCCGGTTTATTCTACTGATTCTTTTGTATTGCTTTCAGTCTAACTTAGCATCTCAACAATTGGCATTATGCTTTTGTGCCATAAATACTGGAGTCTTGTGACTCATTGAGAGTCCATTCCTTCATGTGTTGGATTTTTATAATTGAATCCTGCTGAGAAATTCTACAGTCTTGGCAAAATGTATTGGATGAAATGTTGGTACACATTAGAGAGTATATCTGTAGTTGATCTTCCTAAATACAAATAACTTTGATTGTCCAATTTGTTGACATTCATACTTTTCCAAAATTTTAAATCCAATTGAGTTTTAACATGTAATGGATGAAAATTAATGTATCAAAGGGAAAGAGGAAAGAAAGATAACAATATGCAACAAGAATAGACAATAAGAACATATGTAAATATTTATATTTATTTGTGGTAAATGGTCCCACGAAAAAATTATTATTGGTCTTGGTCATTCATCTCTAGCCTTAAAAGTGAGCTTTTTATAGTTCTCTGGACTTTCCTTTGTAGTGTCAAGTGGATGACTGCATACCTCTAGAGGGACACTCATTTTCTATTGACAAGGGAATAAACTGCAGAGTAAATGTTACACAGCACAGAATTAGGGCCCTTCCTTGAGTGTATACAATGTTTAAATTAATAAATAGGTTTTTAACGTCTCAAGTAAATTTTCAATCATGAAAATGGAAGACATATAAGCACAAGGAAGAACTGCCATTCAATCAGACTGCCCAATTTGCCAGATGAGGGAACAAACACACACACACGAGAGAGAGAGAGAGAGAGAGAGAGAGAGAGAGCACTTTTTGTTAATAGGCTTGGCTGAAATCCAGTAACCCTAGCCATAATAAAGAATATCAACAGCTCGATTTATCTTCTATTTTATGACTTCTAGTTTGTACTCTATGCATTCCAGTGTTGTAAACATGGTCCCTATTTTACAGAATGTTATATTTTAATAATAGATACCTATCTAAAATAATAATCTGTTTCCAATCTGACCTACTGTAGAGCTTTATTTTAAAGATGAGGTAGAAAAATTGGCTTAGCCTTGATTCTGAATTTAAAAAAGATTTGAATTATCAGTTATTTAAAGGAATTGTTGGCCACAAATGGTCTAAGAAAATCTCTACTGAAGGAATATTTGAATAGAAAATCAAACCATAAGCGTGAAAGTAAAAGAAACAAAAGAATAATATCCTTAATCTAAAGGCTAAAGACACAGATTTGTCAATACAAATTAATAGACCCAACAAAGAACTTGGAATATGCAGGAAGCCTTCACAAACTTTTGATAACATTTGGTGATGGCCATGCTTTCCTCCTCTTCCTGCTGATAGAAGCCTTCAAATATCTTATCCCTTTGGTTTTGAGTAGATCATCATAAACTTATAATATATTGAAAATATATGTATTTACCTAAAATATGTACTTTGTGCTTCTTGCCCATGTTTGTACGGAGATACAGGGAATGTGGTCCATAATGACACCATGAAAAGTCAACAAAAAGCTATGATCACATTATGGCAGAAACTTATTAGAGAGGAAGAGAAATCTGAAGAAGATAAAAAGAGTGCAAAAGTAAACAAAAGCAAAAGATTAAGATATATTGCAATAGAACATGGCACAAATAAATACAGATACAATCAGTCTCCATAATAGTACCCAGCACATTTTCAGTGGAAGGAGGATGCTGAACAGCAAATTACAGAAGGCATTTTTTCTTTTTCTTTTTTCGGTCGGTTATATGGGATTGAAATGGGCATCAATCCATATTACGTCATGACCACATAGTTGTATTACAACAGCTTGACAATTATGCATGTATCATTTGACAAGATTCCAAATTGGGTCTCCTCCTTGAAATTTGAGCAATTTAACCGGTTGAACTAATGCTATTTAATACAAAAGGCATATTGTACTTATTGCAAAGATAAATTTTAAATAGATCACAAACATGAGTTTGTCACAAGGGCAAAATGAAACTGGATTTGAAATTAAAGCAGGATAGAGACAAAGAGAGGTCAGAATACAATAAATTCAATGTTGAGTGGCTGCCAATATCTTCCACGGTAGTAGGGAGAAGGCAAATCTTAGCAGATAGTTTTATCTCTTTCAATAATATTGACAACAGGTTTTTAAGTTGCTCACTTTTAGTTGTATGCAGTTAAAAGATTGCATGATTAGAACTTTTGCATTTAGGAAAATCAAATGCACTCTTACCTATTGCATTGATTTAGTGCATGGATTGACGTAGTCCATAGATTAATGTAGTGCTCGAGTATAGTCGGGTCTGAGTTTAGGAGAAAATAATTCTTGCTATTTTTTTTAGCAAGAATGGACATACTATGCTCTAGATATTTCTTCTATTTTAAATGATTGTATTATCACCACGGGGTGTATGAGAAATCTTTCCGTCATAGCACATTTTGTAATTTAATTCTTTCTACAGCAGTTTCATTTGATCATGAAATTTTTTCCAATAGCAAAGACACTTTCTATTTTTCCAACTTGCCATGGCACTTCTCTTAGCATCAACTCTGTGCTAGTGGTCTAAGTGTGGTGCCAAAATTTTAGTATCCATTGGAAGAACTGCCCATCCTTGATCAGTGTATGCATTTCCTATATACACTGTTTATATAAAGACGTATTGCATCATGACAGGAGACGCATCTTAGAGATCCATGGTATTGTACATGTTATCATATGAACAAAATTTTGAGTTGGTTCTTATTATCAATATTGTTCTTTCTTTATATATGAATGGTTTTATTTTTCCTTTCTGCATTCTGTTAGTTATGTAAAAATATTAGCATGGATTTCCATTTTTCCAACTTGCCATGGCACTTCTCTTAGCATCAACTCTGTGCTAGTGATCTGAGTGTGGTGCCAATCTTTTAGTATCCATTGGAAGAACTGCCCATCTTTGATCAGTGTCTATGCATTTCCTATATACACTGTTTGTATAAAGACGTATTGCATCATGACAGGAGATGCATTGCCATGGCTTTACATCTGCTTTCAGAGATCCATGGTGTTGTACATGTCATATGAACAAAATTTTGAGTTGGTTCTTATTATCAATATTGTTCTTTCTTTATATATGAATGGTTTTATGTTTCCTTTCTGAGTTCTGTTAGTTATCTAAAAATATTAGCATGGATTTCCATTTTTCCAACTTGCCATGGCACATCTCTTAGCATAAACTCTGTGCTAGTGATCTGAGTGTGGTGCCAATATTTTAGTATCCATTGGGAGAACTGCCCATCTTTGATCAGTGTCTATGCATTTCCTATATGCACTGTTTGTATAGAGACGTATTGCATCATGACAGGAGACGCATTGCCATGGCTTTACATCTTCTTTCAGAGATCCATGGTATTGTACATGTTATCATATGAACAAAATTTTGAGTTGGTTCTTATTATCAGTATTGTTCTTTCTTTATATATGAATGGTTTTATGTTTCCTTTCTGCATTCTGTTAGTTATCTAAAAATATTAGCATGGATTCATATTTTATTAGCAACACATTAATTTCACCAATTTAATGTATTGTCTGCTAGATTGCTTCTAAAGTTCAGATTACCCAACAAGTGTGAGCTTTTGTAAAACTGATTTTCTAGGCTTCATTCTTGTTTATCTGTGTTTCTTCTGCAATGCTTACCAGCAAAATTTTATATAGAATTAAATTATGAACCTTCTGATTGCCTTGTATGTCTTTTTCTGAGTTTAAAATGTTTTTATTGTTTTTATGCCTAGTTGATATAGTTGACCATTTTCTTGTGATGTGTAACATCTCTAACTAATTAATGCTGTTTTCCCTTTAAACAGAATGTGTCTGAAGTGAAGAGACTTTACTTTGGTAAGTGAGAAAGTAAACATGTTTATCCAACCTAGCTGACTTATCCATTTTTCCTTGCAGGACCATGGTTCGTCAATGAGAATACTTCAACACAAAATTTAACTTGGCAGAATCCATTAGCTTCATGTCAGACAATCCAACCTGAAGTTAATGGTGTCAATAAAGTGTCTCTTGGGAGACATGAAGTTCAGTCCATTTGTTTTCATCAGCAAAAATGTAAAGGAAACTCTTGGTCCAAAGAACACAGGAACCTTACGTCTGCAACCAAAACCTTGGTAGGATCACCCAGGGGGATAACTCTTGCACCATTGCTCAGATCTCATTATTCTATTTTTCAGCAAGAGACAGAAAATCTACAAGGTGGAATTCAACTCTCAGCATTGAGGAAAAAGAATGAAGATAGTTTTACTGAGATTCCAAGTGATGTGCAGTCCAAGCCATACACAGTTGCACCTGCATCAGTAAGTGTGCATACACAGAATTTTGATTTAGAGTCTAGTTCTTATGGGCAAGCACTTATTTATGATAGTACACCAGGAAAAAATGCTATAAGAGATACTTCTAAGTTTGACGGATTCAAATGTTACACAAATTGCAATCAATTGAACTCCTCATGGAATCAGTTCTCATTGTCAAGTTTGGGGCAGGATTTAAGCCAGTCAATGTCTGCTGATAGAACAAGAAGCATCCATCAACAAGGTGCTTTCTATGCAACACCTGCGTCTACTCTCTCTTTATCAAGATTTTTATTTAATAGCCAAGAGGAGAATTCCAGCTCCCTTAAATCCCCATATATAAATCAACTGCCACATTTAGAAGTTTGTAGAGGACAAAATGCTGATAAGGGATCTCAAGTTTCTTGCCATGATGAGCATAATGTAGCAAACAAAGTAGATCTAACACTTGTTCTTTCAAACAGTGCCATTAAGAATGCAAACGGTGATGCATCTGTTCATTGCAGCGTTAAAGATCAAGCAGATAGCACTTGTCAAGAAAATATTGAGAACGAAAATAAAGCTAACCAGGGCTTATGTCAGGGATCTGAGCGTACAATTAGAGAATATACTGAAAGGAGTGAGTGTTTTACAGTAGGCACAGAGTTGTTAGTAGGTGTTAGAGATCAAAGAAGCAATCCTGTGGGTATGTTCTCACCTATGGAAACTATAGGCAGTTCTGATTTAATTGGGCAACATTTGCCAATGCAAAAAAGCATCTGTAACTCAAGTGTGAGACACTTAGAAGATAAGCTTGTTGACAGAGTTGTTCCAGTTGACAGGATACAGAATCTTAAGTTTTCATTGGCTTGTGATTCAGCTCCAAATAGCAGCAACGTATTAAAGGGGAAGAAGGGCATGTCTGACTTACAAGCCAGAGATGGTGGTGGAGTCCCAAAGCCGGGAATGATAGAAAATCAGGAATTCAATGAGCAATCATTTGCCTCGACAGATCAAATTTCTGGAAATACATTAGCTCATGCTACTTGTGTTGTTGGTTGTGACATTCAAGTGGCCACGGCCCGACATGTTCAAAGTTCCAACACCAATCGGGCAGAACATGGATTTTCATTTTCTGATTGCAAGCAGACGAGTGAAGCAGACTGTCAGTTCCCCTCCAGTAGTCCTGCTCCCCAAGCTGAAATAGAAGTTCCTTTCCATACACATCCATGTGAGAAAACTGCCCAGAGTTTGGATTTAAATGTTACAAGAAACAGTGGAATGTTTTCTACACACATTGTGACAAAAAATGAAAATTATAGAGGGGTTGAAAGACCATCCCAAGTGGAATGCAGTGAGGCTTACTTTCAGGAAGAGGATGCTGATAAACTTGGTAGGGAGAGGGAAAGCTTTACTAATACTTCTTTACAAGTTCCATTTTCTGGTGCAAGTCCTGCTAAAGAATCACAGGAGAATTGTGTCAATCAGCAGAACCTGAAGTGCTTAAAAGAGTCTTTGCATCATTCAGTCCCCATGAGAATAAAAATGGTGCATGAAGACAAGGTTGAAAACAACAGATGCATTGAGGAAGCAAACGCAGAACTATTGTCTACAAAGCTGGTAGCTAACATAGATAAGAGTGACTTGCAGGAATATTCTAGGCTCATTTTGCATTCAGCAAAAGATTCCTCTTGCAATGCAGAGATTACAGGAATGGAGAAGGCAGTAAGTTGTGAAGTGAGGGACTTATCAGAGAGCATACATCTTGCAGCAGAGGCCCTTCTGAAAATTCGGTCCGAGAACTTGAAACCCTTAGGTGTGCGTAATACCTCAGGTATGAGGAGTTCATTAGAATGGTTTGCAGATATGATTCCGGGCAGCACAGATTGCTTGGAGTTTTCATCTGCCAGGTACAGAGAAATTGATGATTCATTCCCATTTCCAGATACTTTTGCAGTTGCAAAAGAAAGGGACTTCATAGAAAATCCAAAACAACCAAAAGAGCCCAGTTCTAGTTCAAACAGTGATCTTGATTTTTTTGAGTCCATGACATTGATGCTTCCAGAAAGCAATGAAGAAGAACACTGCAAACCATTTGTTAAGACTTTTGAAGAATTGGTAGAGAAGAATTCTCCGTCTGTCAATCATACTATAAGGACTTCCAAAAGGGGAAAACGTGTAAGAGATTTTCAGAAGGAAATTATTCCTAGCATTTCATCTCTTTCTAGGCAGGAAGTTACAGAGGATCTGCAAACTATTGGAGGGATAATGAGGTCAAGAGGGGATGCCTTTTATATTGGATTTAAAAGAAGAAATGCAGGGGGAATTCATTCTTTAAATGAGGATTGGCTTATACCCTCTAGAGCCCGGCGCTCCAGATATATGCCCGTCTCTAGTTCGATATGGCCCAAGTATTATAATCAAGAACTTCACAGGCTTAATGAGGTGTCGTTGAGCAGGATGTGGGGTGAGACCACAGGAAGAAGGCATAATAAAATGAAATAACCTGACTTGAATCCTCCTTGAGTGATTGCATTGTACAGTAGGATCCAGGTAAAACCCTGGTCTTAAAAGAGTTAAAGCCCATGAGAGACAGAGGATGAAATAGCCTTTATCTACCATAATGCTTTTTGATATTATTATTAATTAAGATTTCTTTTCTTCTAATACGAGATAGTTCTGGTTTTCTTTTTCTCATACTAATAGGTCTTCTGAAACTCAATGTAGTAGCTTTGCATTGCACTATGAGCACATTTTCACTTGAGCTTCTGTTTGATTTCAAAGCTTTAGGATGAGAAATGTCTCTCAATCTCACAACCATCCATCTTATATTATGTCATAATGAACAAAATATTGACAAAAGAGAAGCCATCTTGTTAGCAGAACTCTACCAATAAATTCTATGAAGAGTTAGATGTTTTGCTTGTGCTTCATGTGCGCCAAAATATAAGATAGTTGAGAAAATAAGAAAGAACCGAGTTGTAAGAGATTATTGCACTCCTAAGTTAATTTAATTTTCTTTTTCAAGATTACAAAGCAGTATTCAAATTATTTGGATATTAATACACTGAACAATTACAACAACAATGTCAAGGCACAAAGCCAATAACATGAAAGTGAACTTACGTGATGGCATTAAAAATGATATGAACTTGTTCTCATTAGGATATTTCAGTGGTATGTTTTTGGACTTTTATCTAAGATATTCAAGTTTGAATCATGGGAAGGATGGTCCTTTTTGTGTACCATTGGTCCTTAATTATATTCTTTGCATTACTTTAACTAATATATAAACAAACTTAAGCTTTTACACATAATTTAATTATGATGTGGAGTTTTTTTTAAAGTAACAGCTAGATTATATTATGTCATTCATCATTAACCCAACATTATAATATTATGGTGTTAACACCCTCCACTAGAAAAAAAGACAAAATGAGGAGAATAAGGAGTAAAGCATCGAAAAACTGAATAAACATAAGAATAGAAGTTAAAATGTCAATACCATCACTCATCCATGGGAGAGCCTATCATATGGTAAAGTTCTGAGCATGTCTTCTATTTTTTGGAGTCTTTGAAAAAGAAATAAAAGTAATCAAATTCTCAACTTACTCATCTTCATTTACTTAATTTTTTGCTGAGCCTTTTGAGAAAGATGCTGAAAGGAGTTATTTCATGAACACATAATTATAGGCGGTGGTTATTGGAAAATAATTAAACATACGATAAGAATTGAGCAAGGACAGAGTACGAAAATTTTATTATTATTATTATTAAGTCTTTTATATGGTCGTTAGAAGCACCTTTATATAAATTTCATTAGGCATCATGGGCAAACAATTAAAGTACGCAATAAATTCAATATCTTCTTATTTTTAGTTAGTTATTTTCTATACTTTCACGGGCCTCTTCTTTTTAGACAAACAATTAAAGTACGTAACAAATTCAATATCTTTTTATTTTTAGTTAATTATTTTCTATACTTTGACGAGCCTCTTTTTTTTAGACTTGCCTCTAGACCATTATGGAGAGGGGAGGTTAAAGACGGATAAAGATAAATTTTAAACATATATATTTCTTAATTGGTTATTAGAATTAAAGTTAGTTTTATTTGTATTATATTATAATTATATAATAGTATTATAATAATTTGATAGTTTTTTTTTTTTAAATATTGTGTATATTAATACAAAAAAATCAAAATACAAAATATGGGAACTGAATATCAATAACAGCATGGGACACAATTTTAGAAGCAGGAATAATTTCATCTCGAAAAACTAAACTGCATCTCGCCTTCCAAATAGTATACCAAGTTGATGCTCTGATAACAGTCCACACCCCCCTAAGATGCTGAGGGCAACCAAAGGCATCTCCCAAGAGAACCAATTTCCAACTTCACATGTCACCTAAGATAGGATAATAGGTCCTCTTTAATCTTTTCCAAACATTCCTTGCTATATTACAATCCTAAAAGATATGTTTAACAGTTTCTTTTTTGCCACAACTACTACAGAGGTCTAAGATATTCATCCACCTTGCCAACCTTGTCTTGCAATGGATACCTTGGAAAATAAGCAACCAAAGAAAAACCTTGAGTTGAGCAGATAATCAAAATTTCCAAACCTGCTTTAGCCTCTTCTTTCACTTCTTCTCTAGACAGACAATGTCCCAACGTCTATTTAACATGATATGCAAAGAAGTCTTACGCAATAGATTTTTGTAAATCTTAGTGCATTTGTAAGAAATGATGCTCCCCTGAAAGTTCCACCTCCAGTCACGCCAGATAGGGCCAGGCAAACCACCATTTAACTTATATTGTTGTTCAAAGGGAAGAGAATGAATTTGAACAATGGCATCTCTATCAGAAGCTTTCAACTTAAACTTATTGCAAAGATCCTCCCACTTAATCCAATCAACGACTCTTAAATCCCACAAATCTGCCCATTTCTTAATTCCCCTCTTAACCAACCTCTTGCATCTAAGACGAGGAAGGTTCGAGGCATACACCCCATTGTCTTTCCATAACCAAATAGACCTATATGGAAGCACCCAGCCTCTACGCTCTTCCATATAGGCCCAATAAACCGTAGAGCCAATCGTCTTCCATGCCTCCCAGATCCTCTTAATAAGGATACAACCCCGTATTTTAAATTGAACAGGATGACCCACAATATCCTCAATATGAAAATCCCCCTTAACACCATCAACATGAAGACAATTATGAATTCTATATCTCAAGAGCCTTTGCCAATGATCAGCACCTTCCAATGCTTTGACCACCCATTTGGTTGCCAACACCTTACCTTGCATCTGAATATCTAAAAGACCCAAACCACCTTCCTCCTTAGGAATAATGCAATAGTTCCAAGAGATAGAGGGCATTCTCTTGGAGCCATCGAAATTAGACCAAATAAAGTCTCTAATAAGATTTTACAGTCTTCCAAACTGAGAAGCATTGGGCAACCAACACGAAGAATAATAAAGATGACAAGCTTGTAATATTTTTCCAACAATAATTATTCTACCAACAAAGGAAATGAGTTTATTTTTCCAGAACTTAATTTTCTTTGCAAATTTCTCAAGACACGAATCCCACATGCCCTTCAAAGAATCACTGCTCTTCACAAACATTTGTTGAAGGTGAAGAGCAGTGATTCTTTCAGCAATCAACAATGAAGGTAAGTACCCAAACATTTGTTGAAAATCTTTATTTGCCCATCTGACCGAGGGTGATAATAAGACATTCAATTGAGAATCAATGAGACTAAACAATTCCTTCCAAAAATTGCTAGTAAATATGGGCTCATGATTGCTAACAATAGACTTGGGCATGCCATGCAATTTAAAAATAGAATAAAGGAATACCTTGGTAAGCTTGCTAAATGAGAAGGGTTGCTATAGGATACAAAAATGAGCATACTTTGAAAGGTGATCCACTACCATAAAGATCACCATTTTGCCTTTAGAATTAGGAAGGTCCTCAATGAATTCCATGGAACTGTTCACCCATTGACGATTAGGAATAGGCAAGGGTTGCAATAAACCTAGAGATTTAACAATTTCTCCTTGTTATGCTAACATACCTCACATTCAACGAAAAAGGTCTTGACATATGCTTTTAATCCTTTCCAAGAAAAGGATCGCTTCACCCATTGGTAGGCACTAGTGGAACAAAGACTGCTACCAAGGTGTTAGTAGAACATTAGAAGGAGACAATACTAGTGTCAGTAAAGCATTAGAAGTAGACAAGACTAACATCAACAAAGCGTTAGGAGATGAGATTAGAACACTCGAAGAAGACTACGTTAATAAGAGTACCTCCAATAGAAGAAAATGATAGGAGGAGAGCATCATCTAATCATCTATTGCAAAAGAAGACTGACAGAAGGAGAGCATCATCTAAGCATCTCCAACAAAAGAAGACTAACAAAAGAAGAGGATCATCTAGATGTCTCCAAAAGAAAAAGGTAAACAAAAGGATACCATTATCTAAGCACCATTGAAACTAAACGCTATTTATATTTACAAGGACATGGAAGAGCAACGTTCTCTACAACATTGTATACAATAGAGCATGATTCAACATTGCAGAAAATCGCCTAGTGATCACAAGCTTGTTATCTAGAGCATTTGATATCTTCTTCATAGAGAAGAAGGTGAGGAGAACAACGTTCATAGGAGAATAACATCTGCAAGAAAGTAACATCAAAAATCCTAAGCATCAAAGAAGGGCATCACTTGCATTTTTTGTGTCATTGAGAAGGACACAAAACCAACAAGAGAAATGTATCTTGAAGGTAGATACTCAATAGTCATTAACGCAGAAAGAAGCCAACATTACCAAAATTGCTTCATTGGTAATTGACATTGAAATGTTCACTACTAATATTTAAATTATTGGATAACATGTAAAATAATGCATGGAGTTAGGGTTGAGGCTGACACATTTTAAAAAAGGCTATTTAAAGCCTTAAGGAGGAATATTAAACATTAGCGCATCCAAGCTAGTTTGAATAAGCAAGCAAGCGAAGAAGGTTGAAAATGCAAGTCAACTAAGGTGGTGAACAAGGTTAGCTATATTACCTTAGTTAAAATTAAAGATCTAAGTGCTTTAATTGGAGTTATAAGTTTAATTAGTTGGAGTTAGTTATAAAAATAATATTTTTATGATCTAGAAGGAGTTATAAGTTTTTGTAAGTTGAAATTATTATTTAAGTTTTTTTTTAATTAAAAAACACATGGAGTGATAAGGTTTTCTACTTCAAATAGTTTTTAAGTTTTTTTTTTTTTTTTTATATTTGAAGTTATTTGAAGAATTTAAGTTAGAAGATTTATTTTTCAAGTTTTTTAAGTTATTAAATATTTTCTTGAAGTTCTTTAATTTTTGAGAAAATTTGAAATTAAAAGAAGTTTTTGAAATTTTGCAAATTAGGGAGTTAAAAGGATTACTACATAAAAAATTTAGAAAATTTAAAATTTGCAAATTTCATATTTTAACTTGGGAGTTATAAGGTTTACAACTTCAAAGGAATCAAATTTAAAACACTGATCATTATGAAAAGAAATATGGAGTCCATAATAAAAAAGAAAATATTAGAAGTTATAAAATCTGGCATTGGAAAATTGATTGAAAAATCTAAGGGTAAGCTAGATATGGCAATACAATTCATCTATAGAGAAGCTATGGATGAAATTTTTGAGACATTTGAATATTATTTGCATTCAAAGCTTGTTGAAGCAATTGATAATTCAAAGGATGACATTATGATACCTATTGATATATGTAGTATAATGTATATGACATTGTTTTCACTTGAACTTCATAAATATGAAAATCAAAAACAAAAAGAGTTGATTGAAACTCTAAAAAGAAAAATAGTTATTGATCATGATTCAAATGAATCATGTGAATCATCTCTAAAAACAATGTTTCATTCTTCATGCAATACTAATATTCCAAGCACTTCAAATTCAAGAAATTATTATGATGCTTTAAGTGAATGTTCAGAGATTTTAGGAATAAAATAAACACATGATCAAGAGGTCAAAGATTAAGAAGTCACACATGAACCATAGATCAAGAACAAATAAGAAGTTCAAGCAATTTGTGAACCAAACAAAGACGTTACAAAGACTGTATATCCAAAGAATGAAGATGATGGAGGACTCATAGCAAAACTCAAGAATGGAGCTAAAGAAGAATCTCAAGCAGAGGTTCATGAACAATGCAAGGTTACATGGAGATTGAAGACAAAGACAAAGACCAGGATTGAAGACAAGTCTTCAACAACCAAATAATGTAATACATGGAGGTGTTGAGGAATATTATATTATTTGGTACATGCAAATGTACCCCATGGTACCTTCATGGTAGAAATGTAAATATGTAATAGATTAGGGTTGAGTCTTTAGTTTAGATGAGTGATTTATATTTCCCTTTTCATGTGTCAATGTGCATGAAAATACACAAGTGTCATGTAAGTTAGAGTGCAAGTGTGTATTGAGAGAATGTGCACAAGTGTCATGTATGTAAGTGTGCAAATATGTAATGTGAGGATGTGCACAAGTGTCATGTATGTAAGTGTGCAAATATGTAATGTGAGGATGTGCACAAGTGTCTTGTATTAGGAGTGCATGTAGGAGAGTAAGAGTCATGTAGAAGTGTGCAAGTGTCATAGAGTCAAGTATGCATGAAAGAAGAAAGTGAAGAGTCTAGTATACAAGTGGCAAGATGATAAGCCAAAGATCATGAGAGTTGTCATATGGAGAGCAATAGTCAACTATGTGAAGAGTCATATTACTATGTCTATATTATGGAGAAAAATCTCCATACAATGTAACATGAACGGATACATCACAAGGAAAAGAATAAACAATTGATAATAAAGTTTGTATACAGATTTTAAGCAATTAATATAAGTATTCTTCATGCTTGTACATGAATGATTATTGATCATTTTACATTCATATTTCTTCATGCTTGTACATGAATGATTATTTGTCATTTTACATTCATATTTGATATTATAAGTGAATGTTATTTTATCATTATATTGGCCTAGATATATAATTGATTGCTCATAAATATAACTCTACTCTTGATATTAATATTTTGACCTTTAATATTGTGGCTTATTTACTTTTGGACCTATGATATTTTTGAGATAGTAAGGCTTAAAAAACAACACAACAACCTAGTTTTCTAATCATCTTCCACTTAGTGGTGCCCAAAGGGTTTTCATCACCAAGTCTTGCAATATTTTTACTTAAATAGGTTGGCTAACAAATTGGTTTTATAAGCTTCTTTCCCTGATAGTGCCTAATGGTTTTTTACTATTAAGGATTTTGGTGTGTATAATTTAGAGTTATTCAACACTCACTACTAGTTGTAGCACAATATTCCTTTACTAGTTTCATGTGATATCTAGACATAATGTGCATAATAATGTCATCCTTAGTTGTTGGTTACCATATACATCCTCCTATGGTGTAAGTCTCATAGTGGTTTTCCTCTTGGTCTACGATATACCTAATGGATGGGAGTGTGTCGTTTGACTGCAAGGCCAAGATTGGATGGCTTAGGATTTCTCCTTAGCCAACCTTTGGAGAAGGCCAATTCCTTGTTATAAAATAAAAATAAAAATATGGGGAAGATTAGAGTAAGAAATGGAGGGTTAGGAATGGAAATTGTGGATTAGAGGTAGACGACATTTGGCTAACAACATTACCATATACCATGTAACACACATTGTAACTAAACTACATACAAGGCATAATATACCAATTACTAGGTAAAGTATCATTGAATATGAATTGATCCTGAGATCATGCCCTCTACTACTCCAATAGCTCTTAGCACCCTAAGCAACTTTTATAGAAGAAAGTAAAACCATACAATTAGACACTAAGCATCCCTAATATTCCAATAGCTTGGGCCTAATAGAAAGTCTACTAAACCTCCCAAAAAGCTTTTACAAAAATATCTAGGGCCTATAAAGCATCCACATACATAAGAATTCAATAACACAATGCTAGCAAAGGTCAAACAACAAGTTGATTCATTAAAATTGTAGAGTAGAATTATATAATATACAATAGGCAAACACTAAAATTTCCAACCCTTATACCGAGGTTAATGCCACTATATATAGATCACTATACTAGCCTAGCTAATGATTACAAGGAAGGCCTACCATAAGCCTATCAATGTAGGCACAACCTGATCCTATCTAGAGCTCATGCTTTATTCGCATGCCTGAAAGGAGTGGATGTCACTTTCAACTCAACCTCTACCAACTATTGTTGATCAACAACATCCATCATTTGTAGTTTCCACATGTATTCAGTAGATCAATGCCACCTAAACATGCTCAATATCTCCTATCATGCCTTGTTGTTGCACCAACTATCAAATTTGGTAGGGAGATCTACTCATGAGTAGTGGTAGAGATGTTGTTGCAAGTTTTAGGAGGCTAGTTGTCATTTTATTGTAACTTCTCTACCTTGGATGACTGAGAAGTGTCCAAGTGTCCATACCTCTGACATGCATGGTCTTCCTTAAAAGAGACCTAGCCAAAAACTGCCTTCTTTACCTCTATCTACCATAGGCCTCTACTAGTCGTCGAGATTTTGGAGAATTGGTTGGAGCTATTGTAAGGCTATAGAGATTTTGGTCATTAGAAAAATTCTAAGTCACCCATTCACCTAGCCATTATGAGTTTGGTTAGTCTAAAGCTGGCTAGTCTAAACCCAACTAGTTTAGAGTGGTAGGATTTCCTTATCTTAGTTAATTTATGCTTGAAAAGTTGCTTTCTAATTCTGGCCAAGCTTTAGAAAAATATATTAGGCTTATAAATGTTTTCCTTGTAATTGATTCTTAAAACTCTTAACAAAATTGCCAGGAAATATCTATGGGATCTCTCATAGGCCCATGTTATTGGTGTCTCCCAAGAATTGTGCTTGCAAACTTAGAATCATAAAAAATCTTTTTCTTTGGGCATTGGAATAAAAAATGGGATAAAGGATTTGAAGCAAAAATTTGAAAATAGAGGAGCCTATCAATGGATCTAAGGTTTTTGAGCCCCAGAGGTCTCATCTTGCTCTTGTTTTATTTACTCCTCTAAAACTAGCACTTTTCCCTATCCAGTTGGAATACCTTTTCTAAGGAATAAAGTTTGACAAGCTACATTCTAGGCATATTATGGAAAAAGTTTAAATTCCTTCAACCTTTTAGATACGCCTCTTAGATTATAGGCCTTTTTGTAAGAGGGGTTTTAATATATTTATGCCAACCCTTGTATCTTTGCATACATAGTGGCTAGCTTGTCAAAGAATTCTAAAACAATTTCTTCCTTGTTGTGTTCTCCTCAAGTGTTGAACTCTTCTTTACTATTGCCTAAATGCTCAAATTTTGGTTTTAGTTTCTCTATAGTGAAGATGTTTTCATTTTGGTCCAAGAGCCAAGGAAATCGAAGACCAATATCATTTTGCAATGGAGGAACCATTTTCTCCCCTTTATCACCAAGTTATATCTCCCATCCTTATTGAATTGGTTGATACCATTCAGTAAGATCATTGGCCATCTCCATTGCTTCATATTTATCCTAAATTGTTAGTCTTCAACTAAGGTTTAGACCCTTCCTTTAAAAATTTGACTATATTGTATGCTTGCTACACTTTTAAACCTATCTAAATCTAGATATTTTTGAATTCAACTTGGGCTTCTTTGATGACTTGTTGGTTAAAAGTTAGGAATTTTAGGGTTTGTTGGAGTGACTTGGTGACTTCAAACTTTTTGTTCCATCTAACCATTTTGTTCTGCATCAAGACTTCTCTAAAGAGGTGGGAGGCTTGTGCTTTTATTTTATTCATTAAGCTCTTGCTTTAGCCACCCCAACTCTTATTCTAAGCCTTGAATTATTTGGTCTTTCTTTTGTAGTTATTCCTTAGTGGGAGCATTATCAAGATTCTATTACAATTCTTCAATTTGTATCTACAAGGTTTTCTACTTAGCATGTTCCTCTAAGGACTTGGTTAGACATTCTACCATTTGTTTCTTCTTGCGATACTTTACTTCCATTTTTTTATCATTCACATGCACCAATTCAACAATTGAATGAACACTTGGTACCACATCATCCCATGGAATTTTAGCAATATCTACCTCTTGCACATTTCTCTCATATTCTTCCATTTTCAACTCTAGGATAGGCTTATCGATGGTAGGAGTAATAGTTGTCATACTAGAATTTTTCTTTTGTTAGATCCACAATATTCATCATCCTTGGCAGTTATTTTTTTTTCTCTTTTCTTGGAGTATGCTCACTAAACCATCTTTTCACATTAGTCTAAGCCCATTGGGCTTGATTGAAGGTATCAAGAGTTAGATAGCTAGACAAGGGTGTGGAAGCAATGTAGGATGGTGAAGATTTTTTCATTTTGGTCCAAGTGTAACATCTCATCATTTTGATATCTTTTTTTTTTATTATTGTTTTTAGAATATGATACTGCTAAGGTATTTATGAGTGTAGGAGTAGGTCTTTACCCTCGAAAGCAGTAGTTCTGCAACAACTAGTACCCTCCTTCAAGCGGAAGGATAGGATAGGTCCGTAGAGGTAAGGAGGGATATGATGGATAAATGTGGCCCCATGAGTACACGAAAACTCACAATTAGAGGGATCATGTAGTTGCAACTATTCTAGTAAAAAAACTATTTGCATCAGAAAATCAATGTTCTATTACACATTTAAAATAAAACAATAATAAGGAAGGAAAAGAAAGAAAATAATAAAAATATTAATATGAAAAGAATAAACATAAATTAATAAAATTTATATAAATATAAATAAATTTTAATTTTAATGTAACAAGAATTGTGAATATAATAATGGAGGAAATTAATCAAATAAAAAAAATATAATAATTGTGAATACCAATTGGCACTCTTGGGTCCGACACGTCACATTTGTTTGGCCAATTGTTGGTTGGTAAAACCTCCTCCTTTCCTATAATAAGAAATGTGAAATGAAGAGTAGGACATGGTTGTTTTATTTTTTGCATTGCTAATTTGTTGCAAGTTGGCTTAAAATATCAGGTCAGCAACTGAATTTATTTCTTGAAGAAGAATAGTATAGTTTGGAAGAAAATGTCGTTTACTTAATGTTATCTTATCTTCTATTTGGCTAAAAGAAAATCTATAAATAAATTGTGTGTAAAGATCATTATTGGTATGATTTGTTGATAAGATGTGCATATGTTAAATCTGTTGCTAAATAAGTTGCTCTAGTTATATGAGTAGAGAGTTTAGGGTATGCACTTTGTATGAAGCTATAGAAAATTAAAATAAATGAATGTGTGTCTCTATATTCTAGAAGTTTAACTTAGGCATATAAGTTAGATTGCATTGCATTCATGGGGAAGGGCCACATATGACCCTACACAACTATCCTACATGCCCTTCTGCCCATTGAAGAGCTGCACGATTGAGCCACCATGGAGAGAAACGTATGAAGGGGCTCATGTAGGCACATGCCTAATTTTTGTGTCAATTACTGACCAAAGTATGGAAGAAGTTTTGTCTTAAGTGAAAAACCAAAACTTGTATCATCAAATCTCAGTGTGAAATATGTAATTGAATGTAAATAAGAATAATTAATTTGTTTTAGGAGTGTATATGTGATAACTCAGGGCTTGTACATTTAATTCATAAAGATTTGCTTTCGACACGTTTTTAGAGAAAATATTTTAACTCTGTTTTTAATTTCCGTATGGAGAATGGAATTTAGTAATTGAAAGATGAAAGTTATATGTGCAGAGAGTTCCTACTTTATACATGATGGGTATTTTATTTTAAAAGTTTTTCATATAATAGCTATTAGTTTTAACTAATACTATTTCAAAACATGGTGATAGTGCTTAGTATCGTTGTTAGGTAAACCTTTAAGGGGAGAGTTTATATTAGCATTTTAGATGTAATTAGAAATTAAGATACATGCATTTATAGCCTTCCAAACTACCTTAAGCCGTGTATGATAGTTTTGTGTCTAGTATTTGGTAATTTAGAACTTAAAACATACCATCTTAGTATATTGGAAGCTCTTAGAATGTTGGAGATGGTATGCGATAAGACACCTGGTATGCATGATAGTAAGGTTTAAACCCATGTTGAAAGGAATTCACCTTGGTCATGTATTGCATATTGCAATATAAGATATCTATTTTAGTTTTCTTATAATCGTTCATAGTGTTATAGTGTGTTATACCTTTATTGGCACAATCAGAACAATCGAGTTTATGGAAGGAAGTGCCCTAGATTAGCAAAAAGTTTTAGTTGAAGAGAGTTCACTAGCCTCAACCGTCGAGTTGCGTCAAAGAAAGTTCGTCAATCAATGGCCAACAACATACTATGACATTCTTTAATTCCTTTTAGCATGGGCATATAGATTATAAACAAAAATGAAGACTAGCATAAATGACTTAGGTTTGCGAAACTGTATATTAGAGGGATGTGATTAAAGATTCTTTTCACTTAGAATTACTATGACATGATTATAAACCATGTATTTGTAGAATATTTGGGTACTAAGTCCTTAATGATTTAATTAATGAATATAGGTATTTATGAGATTTTAATCATAGAAATACATTGAATTTCAAAAATATCGTTTCCATATTTTGGAAAGGCATTTATAGTGATATATAGATCATTAGGTTATTGATGTTTACAACTTAAAATCAAGTTACATACATAAATTCAAGGTTGAATTTTACTTATAGAATGATAAATAGACAAGTATTTAATAGTCTACTTTAAAACATCTTGATTAAAAAATTATGGAAAATATCTTTTAAAAGTATAGATTTTTAAAAGTCTAGATTTTTAAGAGTATAGATTTTAGTTACAATGAGATTTTCTATAAGAATTTTTTTCAAATTACATTAGAATTAGGGGGAACCTATATTAAACCAGATTTACTACAGAGAATGAATAAATTATGTTTAAACTTATGTAAAACAAGTTTTACATTCCAAAAAATTTAGTACCAAAATAAGTGTTACACTATGTCTTCGCTTTAATCTATCACCAAGAAGGGTGAAATAGGACTAATACGAAAAAATTAATAAGACAAGCATAAGTGCTCCATCAGGTTGGATGGATTCACACACATCCACTCCAACTTTTTACGAGATAGGCAAATGTTGTGTTTTCGACTTCAATCACTTTTTGGTAACCCTACCAAGAATGAGGAGGTCCTGTTACTACGAACAAGTAATGAGAAGTGGAATGAGACACTCTCTCTAGATTTATATGCGAGTGGTACGTGAGGGTATCTCACGATTTAAGCTCAAGTGGGGAATCATTATATTCGATAGGTTCAAGAATAGTTGAATCTCAAAGCTAAAAGGTCGAGTGAGTGTTGGAATGGGACAACATTTCATCACTTGTAGCAAGGACTAAAATACCTAGTCCCATACCAGAGTAATGGTGGGCCCTATTTGAATTTAGAGTAGATGAGTATTCAACTAGGCACTAGGCATGTAAACATGCTAGACCATAGCATGTACCTCAAGAAGCTAATGGGAATGAAGAACCAAAATTCGTACCATGCTATGGATGGAAAACTAGGCATCCATCCTTTCAAGTATTATGGGACCTGAAAGGACAACCCCATGTCATGAACATAGACCTCTAGTAAAGGAGACAAACATGTTCACACCAAGGTACTATATGCAAGATTTGACCAATCTCGAATGTTTAAGGGATTGTCTACATTAGTCAATACCCTTGAAACAAACATCCACATACCTATGTACCAATTAAACCATTGGGTATAAGATAGATTTGATAAAACTTTTACTTGTGTTTTTGGAACAACCAGGTGAGTAGACTTGGGTTGTTATAGTTGGTATCAGAGCCTAGGTTGTGAAACTTTGGGTGCATATAACTGACTTAGATCTTGTTGCATCCAAGTAATGGCAAGCTCTTCCAAAAAGTATGTGATGGCTCAACAAGAGATAGTTGCTATAAGCCCAAGGGAATTAGAAGGCTCGTAAGGGAGTTTGAAAGGGTGGCTAGAGCATAAGCACCCCAAAAATTTATCCAAAAATACAAGGAACATGTGACCAATAAAAATCATCCAAGAGGATAATTTTGCTAATATGGTCCAACTACTACAAGAACAAATGATTCAACAGTGAGAGCATATGGAGCTACAAAGGGTTCAATCACAAGAACAATTGAATCAATAGAGGGAGCACATGGAAATGCAAAGGGTTCAGCTGACTGACCAAATGGAGCAACAGAGAGCACAAATGGCTCAACAACAAGAACATTTTATCCAACAACAGAAGTTAATTAATTTTTTTTCCAAAAAGGAGCCTGAAAGGGATCTGAAGGATCAACCTGAAGATGAGTGGGTAGCGATTTAAACAAGGATTTAAGAAAAATTGACATCAAAAAATTTGATGGAAAGGGAGATAGAGAAGCAACAAAAAATTGGTTAAATGAAGATGAGGGCTATTATATTATTAACCCCCTCTCGTCCGAATCCAAGACAATGTGGGTGGTGGCTCACTTATCAAGACCAGCTATGGACTGGTGTATGACATATAAGAAGAATAAACATGTGGGGATAGAATATGTTGCATGGGATACATTCTTAAAAGAATTTAGGGATAGATTTTTGACTTGACAATTCTACGTGGAAAAGTTTAAAGAATTTACCAATTTAAACCAGGAGAATATGACAGTCATAGAGTATTACCAGAGATTTATACAACTATTGAAGTACATACTCTAATATGATTAAAGAGAAGATTTGCAGCTACACAAATTTATTATGGGCCTACATTCGAGAATTGTGTCTCTTGTTGGCTTGGTAAAACCAAAAGATTTATCTAAAGCATATGACATCGCTCGATTTGAGGATTTAAGCCAAAAAAACAAAAAAGGCTTATTATCAAAAAATAGAAAGAGATTAGGATGATACAAGAAAGAGAAGATACTTTGGACCTAAAAAAGGGATTAAGGACCAATTTAAGAAGTTTAAAGGCGGAGATCACTACAGAAAAAATGACAAAAATAGGAACAAGTACCAGAACAAGGGTCATCCTGACAAGAGGAACTATAGAAATGACTATAATGCACAGAGAAAGGAAACCACACCTCAAGTTAGGAATGAGGAAGGTAGAAAGGATAAAGCTCCTCTTAAAGGATGTTATATTTGTATTGGATCTCACTATGCTAATCAGTGTCCACTTAGAGCAGACAAACAAAAAGCCGCTAAGGAGACCACACATAAAATACATGTTGCAACAAGTAATTTTACACTCACTAGTCAAGCTACACCGTTTCTTATACAAGGAAGAATATTTAATAAGTATGTTTTGTTTTAGTTGATAGTGGGGCTAATGATAGCTTTATTTTGTTAGTATAATAATAGACATACCAAAAATTCCTGGATATATGGCAAATGGGTGGAAGGTTGAATATGGGTTAGGGTAGACCTACACTATCAATCAATGTCTATTTTATCCATAAATTACTTTACCTCAAGGAAATACTAGATGGCATTTATATGTAGCTCCCCTACATGCCTTTGATATTGTTTTAGGGGTATATTGGCTTAGGGCACATAAGGCTTTATTAAATTTTAAGGAGAGATGGGTAGATTTTATGGATGACACTAAGCAAAGAGTTTGACTTAACTGTGCTCGAGACTATTTAAGCCGCACTATTTGTCTACTATGCAAGTAAAGAGAGATTTAAGAAAAGGAAGCCATATCTATTTTTAAATTGAATAAAAAAGAAGAAACTAAATCCAATTCAGGATTGTTTCAATAACATTCAGTATTGAATAAATTTAGGGATGCTTTTCTAGAAGATTTATCGGGTTCACCACCTTGAAGAGAATTTGAATTCTTAATAGAATTGCTATCGGGAGCTGCACCAATTTCATGAGCCCCTTATAGAACTGCAAGAATTGAAGACTCAATTACAAGATCTGCTTGAAAAATGACATGTTAAACCAAGTGTATCTCCATGGGGTGCACCAATTTTTTTTGTAAAGAAAAAAGATGGATCGTTCAACCAAACGATAATTAAGAACAAATATTCACTTCCAAGGATAGATGATCTCTTTGATCAATTAAAAGGAGCTACAATATTTTCTAAAATTGATCTTAGATCAGGGTATCATCAGTTGAGAATAAAAGAGGAAGATACTTAAAAACAACTTTTAGGATTAGATACGATCACTATGAGTTTAAAGTACTACATTTTGGCCTAACAAATGCTCCTATGAAATTCATGAACTTAATGAATAGTGTGTTCAGGGAGTAGTTAGATCGGTTTGTTCTGATATTTATTGATGATATAATGATCTATTCTAAGAGTAAGGAGGAGCATGATCAACACATAAGAATTGTATTATAGATTCTCAGATAAAATCAGCTATATGGAAAGTTGTCTAAGTGTGAATTCTAAACTCCTCAGGTCCAGTACTTAGGACATGTAACTGTCGAGGGAGTTGTAGTAGATACTAAGAAAATTAAAGCCATCATAAATTGGCCCGCACCAACTAATGTAACTGAAGTAAGGAGTTTTATGGGCATGGTTGGATATTATAGATGATTTGTAAAAGGATTCTCAAAAATTGCCCATCCTATCACCAACCTTCAAAGGAAAGGAAAAGTTTTCAAATGGACTACCCAATGTGAGGAAGCATTTAGGGTACTTAAGGAGAATTTAAATTTGACACCTATTCTAAAAATACTTGATCCAACTAAATCGTTTATGGTCTATATTGATGCTTCCATGGAAGGATTAGGGGGTATATTGATGTAAGAAGAAGCGGTTATTGCCTATGAGTCCAGAAAAATAAAAAAGCATGAGGTAAATTATACAACTCATGACTTACAACTAGCAACAGTAGTACATGCACTTAAATTCTGAAGGCATTATTTTCTTGGTAAGCCTTTTGAGCTTAATACTGATCACTAAATTCTCTGATATATATTTACTCAACCTTTGCTAAATACTAGGAAACGACATTGGATGGAATTCTTAGTGGAACAGGATTTTGGAATTGAGTATATGAACGAAAAAAAAAAGTTGGTTGATGCATTAAGTAGAAGAAAGCATGTAACCGCCATGAATTAATATCAGTTTGAACTTAGTCAGATTAAAGACTTACAAAAAATAGAAGAATTTTGTCTTCAACATCGAGCAAGGATCTGATAAAGATAAATATTTCAAAGTTAAAGATGATTTGCTATATTTTAAAGATTGACTAGTCATTCTGGATAGTGAGGAGTTGAGAAAAGTGATTCTTCAGGAAGCCCATTATGATCCATACTCTACACACCTGAGAGAGATGAAAAATAAAAAGAATTTGAAGAAGGAATACTATTGGCCAAGTACGAAGAAATATATAACACATTTAATTGCTAGATGTTTGGAATACAAAAAATTTAAGGCCAAACACCTGCACTCGACAGGTCAATTATATCCCTATGAAATTTCTACGTAGAAATGACAAGTTATCTCCATGGATTTCATAGTTGGACTCCCTAAAAATTGGTTCAGACATGATACCATATTGATTGTGGTTGACAAACAAAGGTTGCTCATTTTATACCGGATAATGTACAAGATGATGCACCTACTATTGCTCAAAAATTTTCCAGGGAAGTAGTTCGAATGCATGGTTTTCTTGAAGTAATTATATTTGATCGAGATTCTATATTCACGTAAGAATTCTGGAAATATTTACACCGAGCATGGGGAATAAATCTCAATATTAGCACAATATATCGCCCTAAAACTGATGGAAAAACTGAAAGGATCAATCAAGTTTTAGAATATATGCTAAGAATGTATTTGTATGGACCACCAAAGAAAATGGGAGGACTATATTTTCTTGGTTGAGTTTGCTTACAACAATAGCTATCATACCACTTTGGGAATAACACCATTTGAGGCTCTATATGGGCGAAGGTGCTGAACACCTTTATTATGGGATAATCTAGAGGATTGTGTTATGATCGGTCCAAACACTATGAAAAAAATGGAAGAGCAATTAAAAGATGTTCGCCAAAGGCTCAAAGAAGCCTCAGATAGGCAAAAGAGCCATGCAGATCTAAAAAGAACACCAAGAGAATTCTCTATGGAAGACAAAGTATTATTGGATGTTAAACCATCCAAAATATCAATTACATCCATTAAACTCAACCCTAGATTTGTAGGACCATTCAAAATTACTGGTAAAATTAGTCCTGTCACCTATAAACTGGCCCTACCACCCAATTTGTCAAAAATCCATGATACTTTCCATGTGTCTCTCCTTTGCAAATATGTGGCTGACCCTTCACATGTTTGGAATGTGTCTCACTTGCAGATGTTAAACTTGTAGTGCATTGAAGTCCACCCTATCCGAATCCTTGGCTACTGAGTAAAGCAATTAAGAAAAAAAATGTAGATCAATGCAAGGTCCAATGGGACCATTACTCTAATAAAAATGCCACATGGGAAGATGTGGCTACTATGAAAAAATAGTTTCCATATTTTTTTGAAAACTGATAGATGACTGAACATTATATATATCTACATATGCATGTTTTGGGTTGTGTATTACATGTTTTATTTAATCTTATGGATGAATGTTTACAATATTTAAATATGCAAAATTGATATTTCTATTTCGAACACAGGGATTGTGTTTAATATTGGAGAGGAAGAATGTAACATCCCATCATTTTGATATAATTTTATTTATTATTGTTTCTAGAATGTGATACTGCTATGGAATTTATGAGTGTAGGAGCAGGTATTTACCCTCAGAAGTGACAGTTATACAACGACTAGTACCCTCCTTCAAGCGAAATGATATGATAGATCCACAGAGGTAAGGAGGGATATGATGGATAAATGTGGCCCCATGAGTACACAAAAGCTCACAATTAGAGGGATCATATAGTTGCACCCATTTTAGTTAAAAAACCATTTGCATCAGAAAAATAATGTTCTATTACATGTTTAAAATAAAATAATAATAAAGAAGAAAAAAGAAAGAAAATAATAAAAATATTAATATGAAAAGAATAAGCATAAATTAATAAAAATATATAAAAATAAATAAATGTTAATTTTAATGTAACAAGAATTACACATATGATAATAAAGGAAATTAATCAAATAAAAAATATATAATAAATGTGAATACCAACTAGCACTCTTGGGTCTGACATGTCACATGTGTTTGGCCAGTTGTTGGTTGGTAAAATATCCTCCTTTCCTATAAGAAGAAACGTGAAATGAAGAGTAGGACATGGTTGTTTTATGTTTTGCATTGCTAATTTGCTGCAAGTTTTCAAATATCAGGTCAGAAACTGAATTTCTTTTTTGAAGAAGAATAGTATAGTTTGGAAGAAAACGTCATTTAATCAGTGTTATATTGTATTCTATTTAGCTAAAAGAAAATCTATAAAAAATTGTGTGTAAAGATCATTATTGGTATAATTTGTTGATAAGATGTGCAAATGTTGACTCTATTGCTAAATAAGTTGATCTGGTTATATGAGTAGAGAGTTTAGGGTATGCACTCTGTGTGAAGCTACATAAAATTAAAATAAATAAATGTGTGTCTTTTATTCTACAAGTTTAACTCAAGTATATAAGTTAGATTGCATTGCATTCATAGGAAGGGCCACATTTGACCCTAGACTGCTATCCTACCTGTCCTTCTGCCCATCGAAGAGCTGCATGATCGAGCCACCATGGAGAGAAACATACAAAGGGATCATGCAGGTGCAGGCCTAATTTTTGTGTTAATTGCTGACCAAAGTATGGAAGGATTTTTGTCTTAAGTGAAAAACCAAAACCTTTATCATCGAAGCTTAGTGTGAAACATGTAACTGAATGTAAATGAGAATAATTAATTTGCTATAGGAGTGTATATGTGATAATTCAGGGCTTGTACATTTAATTCATAAAGATTTTCTTTCAACACATTTTTAGATAGAAGATTTTAACTCTATTTTTATTTCCTTATGGAGAATGGAATTTAGCAATTGAAATATGAAAGTTGTATGCAGAGGAGTTCCCACTTTATACATGATGGGTATTTTATTTTAATTTTTTTTAGATAATAGCTATTAGTTTTACCTGATACTATTTCAAAACGTGGTGATAGTGCTTAGTATCGCTGTTAGGTAAACCTTTAAGGGAGCGTTTATATTAGCATTTTAGATGTGATTAGAAATGAAGACATATGCATTTATAGCCTTCCAAACTATTTGAAGCTGTGTACGATAATTTATGTCTAGTATTCGATATTTTAGAACTTAAAACATATCACCTTAGTATATTGGAAGCTCTTAGAATGTTGGAGTTGGTATGAGAAAAGTGTACGATCCAAAAAGGGCTCACACCTATCGATTCCTATTGCAAGAATTGAAAGATACACAAAATGCATACAAGAACAAGAAATTGACAATAAGAAATATGCTTTATTCCATTATATTTGAATCCAAATTCAAATTACAAGTACATCCCTCTTAGGGATAATAACTTTGATACAATTGTTACAATAGGATGTAATGTTTCCCTCTCAAGGATAGGTGTGATTTCCAAGTGTCTTTCAGGATGACACGAACTGCTCTAGGGTGTCGATGACCCTCTTCTCCATGATTAGAGGTATTTTTTGCCTTACATACCAAAACCTTGTTAGTCTTGCATGCAATAAACAACAAGAAACATTAATAGTAAATGAGGCCTCTCTTGATGAGGCTTTTAAAGGGTGCTTGCACAAAAGATAACATGATAATCAAGAAATCAAGAAAGTGATTCAAAGCATGTAAATTGATCAAAATCATAATGATATACCATTAGAAACATGAAAGAAACTAAGATGAATCTATGTAAGCTCCTAATTAGCCAATTGAAGACATGAAAGCATGAAAAATATTCGTTATACCTACACTACAACAATGAAGGGAAATTACAATTAAATCTTAATCTATCAGTCAAATATCTTTAGAATGCTGAATTAAACCCACAACATGATTAATCTAACCTAGTTAAACAAACTACAAAGCAAAGAATAAGGAAATGAAGGATTACGCGCTCATCACGGGTCCTTCAAGCGGTGGGCACTTTTCACCACGGCTGAGCCTGAAGCAAGTTTACCCTCCAAATTAGGTCCAATTATCTGATTCTCCTTACCAAATTGATGGTCAAGGGTCGCATCTATGTCCTCTAACATATTTGGCAGTTGAATTGCTTAGTGAGTGCATGGATTGCACGAATTAGCATTTCTTGGCTCTCCTATCCTCCTAGGATCTCCATGACAATGTGATATCCAATTGAGTGGCAAAAATATTCATATCAATGCATGTGAATGATTATGCAATTTGATAGGGCTTCATTTCTCAATTGATTATGATTCTCTCTCTTTTCCCCAATTCGAAGGGGGATTAGATAGCAATTACCAAGGGCTAGGGATGGCTTCATGAGGAATCCTATATCAAGATTGGGTGGTTGAGCTTGTTGGATGGAAGGATCTAAAATATTTCTCACTCAAACCACTCCAATCCGCAACCAATTGGCCATTGCAACCTATTTTGGGTCGAAGGCCAACTAACTCTAAGTCCTAACCGTGACTGATAGACATAGTTAGCTTTGCTAATTGCGGGTGTTAGCAACGACTAGCACTGACTAGGCAAATGTGCCCAAATGAGTGGTAAAAACCACTGCTATACCTTGGTATCTATCCAAGGTCTTCCATATGGTCTTATAGCATGTCCCATATGAGTAGTCGCCTTGGCATGATGCATTTTAGGTATCTACAATAAGACACCTGATATGCACGATAGTAAGCTTTAAATTCATGTTTAAAGGAATTCACCTTGGTCGTGTCAATACGTTCATCAAAAAGGCAACTTGTAATGTAAGATATCTATTTTAGTTTTCTTATAATCGTTCACAGTGTTATAGTGTGTTATACCTTCATGGAGGATATTGGCACAATCAGAACAATCACACTGGTTTAGTTTTTATAAGTTGAACATCTTACCAAAAAATGTGGTTATGAAATTTACAACCAGGAAAATTAATAGGAAATTTTTCCATTGTAAAATACGTAGATTTCTTTGTAGGGGCAACACCATAGAAAGAGACATCAAACCATTCAGGAAAATTTTGAGACAAGATTAAAGGAATAAACGAACTTGGTTGGTCAATTTCATCGATGTTTATTTTGATAATTTATTGTATTGCATAGTATAATTGTGAGAGTCAAAGCTATACCGCTGTGTAGATAGATAAGATCAAACAAATTTCCCTCTACAGTTGAGCCAACATGTTTGAAAGAGAAATTATTGATTAGTGTAAACACTTATTTTTATTTCTTTATTATTAAATCATTGACATTACTCTCTGACCATACATGATCCACATTTAAACATACCAATAAATTAATTGGCATTTGTCATGGATGAGATGCTTAGATTGTCAATCTAGAAAAATAATTAAACTTAGTAAAGGAAATCAATTGATGATAAGGGTAGCCATGCTGTAGTTATAAAATTACGTCAAGTTTATGGAAGGAAGCACCATAGATTAGCAAAAAGTTTTAGTTGAAGAGATTTTATTGGCCTCAACCGTCGAGTTGCATCAAAGTAAGTTCATTAATCAATGGCCGACAACATACTATGAAATTCTTCAATTCCTTTAAGCATGGGTATATAGATTATAAAAAAATATCAAGATGTTAGAGTAACTTATTGAAAACTAGCATAAATGACAGGTTTGTGAAATCGTATATTAGAGGGATGTGATTAAAGATTCTTTTCACTTAGAATTACTGACATTATTATAATCAATTTATTTGTAGAATATTTGGCTACTAAGTCGTTAATGATTTAATTCATGAATAGAGGTATTTAATGAGAAATTAATCATAGAAAGACATTGAATCTCGAAAATATCATTTCCACATTTGGAAAAGGCATTTATAGTGATATATAGATAATTATATATTAGGTTCTTGATATTTACAACTTAAAATTGAGTTACATAAATAAATTCAAGGTTGTTATACTTATAGAATGATAAAAAGACAAGTATTTAATAGTCTAATTTAAAACGTCTTGATTAAAAAAGTATGGAAAATATATTTTAAAAGTATATATTTTAGTTACAATGAGATTTTCTATGAGAAATTTTTTCAAAATATATTAGAATTAGAGGAAACCTATATTAAACTGGATTTACTACAAAGAATGAATAAATTATGTTTAAACTTATGTACAACAAGTTTTACATTCCAAAACATTTAGTACCTAAAGAAGTGTTACACCATGTCTTCACTTTAATCTATCACAGAGAAGGGTGAAATAGGACTACTAAGAAAAGCATAAGTGCTCCATCAGGTTGGATGGATTCACACACCCAACTCTGACTTTTTTCAAAATAGGCAAACACTATGTTTTCAACTTCAATCACTTTCTGGTAACCCTGCCAAGGACAAGGAGGTCCTGTTAGCATGAACAAGTAATGAAATGTGGAATGGGAAACTCTCTCTAGATTGATATGTGAGTGGTATGTGAGGGTATATCATGATCTAAGCTCAAGTGGGGAATCATTAGCAGATATATGGTAGGTTCAAGAGTAGTTGAATCTCAAAGTTAAAAGGTTCAACGAGTGTTGGAATGGGACAACACTTTGTCACTTGTAGCAAGGACTGAAAACTCTGGTCTCAGACCAGAGTAATGGTGGGCCCTAGTTGAATCCAGAGTAGATAAGCATTTATCTAGGCACTAGGAATGTAAACATGCTAGACCATAGCATGTCCCTCAAGAAGCTAATGGAAAAGAAGAACTAAAATTCTTACCATGCTATGGATGGGGAACTATGTGTTCATCATTTCAGGTATTATGGGCCTTGAAAGGACAACCCCATATCATGAACAAAGAAATCTAGTAAAGGAGATGAATGTGTTCACACCAAGGCACTATATGCGAGATTTTTCCAATTTGTAATGTTTAAGGGAATGTCTATAGCAGTCAATACCTTTAAAATGAACATCCACATGCCTGTGTACCAATTAAACCATTGGGTATAAGCTAGATTTGCTTGAAATATTTACTTGCGTTTTTGGAACAACCAGGTGAGTAGACTTAGATTGTTACACCAAGACTCAAGGAAATCGAAGACCAAAATATTTTTGTAATGGAGGAACCATTTTCTCCCCTTTATCACCGAATGATTTAGATATCTTCCATCCTTATTGAATTGGTTGATACCATTCAGTGAGCTCATTGGCCATCCCCATTGTTTCATATTTCTCCTAAATTGTTAGTCTTCAACTAAGGTTTAGACCATTCCTTTAAAACTTTGACTAAATTGTATGCTTGCTACACATTTATACCCATCTAACTCTAGATATTTTTGAATTCAACTTGGAATTATTTGATGAATTATTGGCTAAAAGTTAGGAATCTTAGGGTTAGTTGGAGTGACTTGGTGACTTCAAATGTTTTTTTCCATCTAACCATTTTGTTATGCATCAGGACTTCTTTAGAGAGGTGGGAGGCTTGTGCTTTATTATTTTATTCATTAAGCTCTTTCTTTAGCCACCCCAACTCTTCTTCTAAGCCTTGAATTCTCTCGTATTTATTCTATAGTTATTCCTTAGTGGAATCATTATCAAGATTCTATTACAATTCTTCAATTTTTATCTACAAGATTTTCTACTTAGTCTGTTCCTCCTCTGAGAACTTGGTTAGACATTCTACCATTTTTTTTTTGTAGGTAAAAAATTTTATTTACTGATCGGGTTGAAGGGACCCGTCCCTGTTACATAGGGCATAAACAGTGCCAATATTACAAAAATGAACCAGTTCTGAACACATAGTCTAAGGGTCCAACCCTTCCATCCAAGGCAAAACAAAAAAGTAGTCAACCAGTATAGAGCTAAACAAACGCTATTACAATCAAAGGCAGTCCACCTGCCTAAAACTACCTTCCCAGGGCTACTGGGATGCCTCTTTCCCATCTTGGTGATCAACCTCTTTTTGGTTAGGGCCGAGGAGGACCTCGAGCATGCTAGGGAGCTCCTAAACTTCGTTGATGGCGTTGGAAAGGCTGGAGCCAATCTCCCTGATGATATTGGTTGTTGACTTTAGGAGGTCCACGGTTCTATTGATGCGAATGAGGGTGGTCATGCACAACACATCTTCAGCATTTTTGAATGCCTCTTCATCCTCATCGATGATGACCTCAAGAATATGTCCCGGAGTGCTCGTGTTCTTTGTCTATAGTCATCAGGATTTCCTACTTTTTTGAGAGGGGTGAACTGATTTCTGCTTGCTTCTCAGGGATGGGCCAGGGGGGGAGCGATCATATGGAGCAGAGGTCTTGGGAGTGGGAGTCGAGGGTGAGTTCTTCTTACCACTAGATTGAGTGGGGGTGGGAGAGATCGAGGGGAACCGATGGGGGAAACAGACTGCGGAGGGGTTTCTACAAAAGTGGGGGAGTGGGGGGGGCTTTCCTTGTCCTTACGAAGGGATGCAGAGGAAGGCTCGGGGTTGGGAGAGTGATCGGGGATGCCACCAGAGACCTGGTGCGCAAGGGTATGTTTGTAAAGGACAAGGAATAGGCCCTGGTGGTGAGGGGGATTGGAGGACTTGCTTATTCTGAGATTGGTGATGGTGATGCGGATGGACCAAAAAAGGAAGTCGAGGATATTCATTGGTTTGACATCATGGAGATGGTTCACAAAAGCAAGGTGGTAAGCACACAGGGGGCGATTGGGATTGTCGACAATGATGTATTGGATGACAGGGATGATGATAGTGTCCCAAGGCCTAGGGAGAGATGAGCGCAACACACCCCCCTTCTCCCACTCTAGGTCTTTCCCCTTATCGGGGAAGTGCTCTAATTCATCTTTGAAGTTGTGCCTATCCCTTCGTACACTTCTACCACCAGGAGATAAACCAAAAACTTTAGTGATGGAGTGGACACTTACCTCAAACCGAAGGCCATGGACCTAAACTTCACCTTCGTTCCATGTGCTGACAAAATTGTTGGTCACCTGTTCATCCATACCAGTGAAAAGCTTGAAGAAAGGGGTGAATTTCTTGGCTTCGAGTAAAGCTTCGGTCCCTGCCTCAAGCTGGAGGTTTGTGGGCTCCATGATGGTCATCGCGATGGGGGAGCTGGGATCGGACGAACTGCTATGATGACTTCTACCAAGCAGAGTGAGGGTTCTCAAGTGAATGCACATAGAAAAAATAGGGCTCAGGCTAAAAAGCCTAAACTTAATGCAAGCATGACAGGCTATCACTCCAAATATTTTGAAGAGAAAATGGGAGCAATGGGCACAAAAAGTGGTGTTAATAGAGAACGAGGGGGGAGACAACCAGACCGAAAGGGAGAGGGAGGGAAAACAGAGAGGGTGGTGTAAGAAGCGGGCATGGGTGGAAAAGGATGGGGGTGGTGAGTGGTCACCATGGGGAGGGGGAAAATGAGGAGGAGGGGATGGTGGCATGATGGGAGCAGAGGTGATGGGTGGTGACTGGTCAAATTGACATGGGCTGAGCAATCCACATGAATGGTCGTACTGGCAAAACATCAAGAAAGTGATGGAGAGTAGTGAGTTCCCAATGATCATGGTGTTAAGAGAACACCTTTCTGGCATTGAAGGAATACCTTTGTGGCTGCTAGAGCTACCGTTTGTGACATTCCTTAGATTTGTTCTAGTGTTGAAAAAAACACCTTAGGTGTTAATGAAACACCATTGTGGCAGCTAGTGTTGCTCCCTACGAATACACCTTGCATCATGATTGGTTGCCATGCTGACTTCCTAGGGGAAGACATCTTCCCAAATGATCAGGTTGGCTTGATTGGTCGCTATGTTGGCCAAGAGATCTGCCACCTTATTTGCCTCTCTAAAAATGTGAAGGGTCACATTTTGAGGATGCTGTTGGAGGGAAGCCTGGCAGTCTTGGATTATGTTGTGGATGTTCCAACCCCCATTGTTGTTGTTGTTGATATGGTTAACCACAATGAGTGAATCACCCTCGAAGATGATTGGATTGGCCATGGGTTTGCTTACCTGAATACACCTCCAGAGAGCCCGAGCTTCCACGTAGTTGTTAGTTTGAATCCCAAAATTTTCCATGAAGGCCAAAATGATGTTGCCCATATGGTCCTTGATGACTCCTCCGGCCCTTGCATCTCCCGGATTACCTTTGGAGGACCCATAAAAATTGGCCTTGAGCCAACCAGGGGGAGGGGGGATCCATTTGGCGTTACTCCGAGAACTAGGGGGATTCTGAGGTCTGGAACACTCAGTGGATATCCCCAGGCTCTTGATCACTGAGGACTCCCTTCCGCAAGAAGGGGTGTCCATGCATGGGATGATGCTAGCATTTTCCAGAGCAAAATTCAAGGCTTTGTTGGCAATAACTTTAGGGTTCCTGTGCTTGTCGTTGAAGGTGCGGTTGTTCTACTCTAGCCAAATTTTCTAGAAGACATGGTGCAGCAGGGCTTTCCAGAGAAACCTGAGTCTTGGGTTTCTGAAGACGTTGGGCCACTGGGTGACCAAGTCAGGGATGGACTTGGGCCAGGCCCAGCTGACTTGGAACCTACTAGTCAGGGAGGAAAAAACCTCAATGGTGAAGGGGCAATCGATGAATAAGTGTTGAGTGGACTCCCAAGCCTGGGTGCAGAGGTAGCATCTATTGGGGATGATGACGCCCCTCTTGATCAGGTTGTCTATGGTCAAAATTCTGTTGTGGACCATGAGCCAACAAAAGTGAGTGATTTTTGGGACAAGGTGCTTAAGCCAAATGGACCTGGCAATGGTGGGGCTGTTGATGGAGCTGGATCACTTGGGAGGGGTGTCAACCAGCTGATAGGCTGACTTCATAGAGAACTACCCATCATTGGTGCCTTTCCAATAGAGCTTGTCAGCCATCTGGGTCTGAGGGATGAAATTTACCCTGAGAATAGACTGAAGGGTAGACTTGGCTCTGTCTAAAACAACATTACTGACTCTAAACTGGATCAACTTCCACCTGCGGTTGTCTTGAGTGGTTGTTATGAAATCAGTGACTCTATGACCAAATCTGCTATCGGTGAGGTGTTTAATTGCTACAATGTCGGGGTCTCTAATGAGAGGCTCATCCCTAGCCCATGGGTCATGCCAAAAGTTGATGTCCATGCCATTCCCAAGCTGCCACCTTGTTCCCTATTGAATGAGGTGCTTTGTTTGGGATATGGATCGCCAGAAGTGGGACCCAATGCTAGGAGTCCCTTCATCCCTGAAAGAGTGTTGTTGGAGGTACTTCCTTTGGATGATAGAGACCCAGTCCAAATTGGCATTGGTGGCCACCTTCCATGCCTGTTTGGCTAGGAGGGCCTGGTTCATGAGGCTGATTCTATGCAAGCCGAGCCCACCTTTGTCTTTCAGGGTGTAAACTTTGTCCCAGGCCACTAGGTGAAACTTTCATTGATTATCCATCCTTACCCAAAGAAAGTGCTTCTGGATATTTTCTATGCTTTCTCCCACAACATTTGGGATTTTGAAGATAGAAAGAAAAACACTAGGATACTTTGGAGAATAGACTTAACTAAGGTGGCTTTACCTACTTGTGAGAGGAGAGCCCCTTTCCACCCTACCAACTTCTTGTGGATTCTCTTAGTGACACTGTTCCACATGGTCTTGGCTGGCCTCCCTTGAAACATTGGGAGCCCAAGATAGGTGGTTGGGAGATCAACGATTGTGCAACCCAAAATACCTACAATTTTTACTTGCCACCTTGCAGGGGTGTTGATGAAGTAGAGCTTGCTTTTGCTGTAATTAACCTTCTGGCCAACAACTTCCTCATACAGATTGAGGATAGACTTGATGACCTTGGATTCAGAGATAGAGGTTGATGTGGCTAGTAGGGTGTCATCCACAAACTGTTGATGGGTCGAGGGCTGAAGGTTGGAAGCAGCCTTGATACCAAAAATCAATCTTCTTGAGCAGCAGATTTGATAGCTCTTCCCAGGCTTTCAGCCAAGATGATGAAGAGGATGGGGGAAAGGGGATCCCCTTGTCTCAGCCCTCTAGAACTGGGGAAGTACCCTACTACTGAACCATTGACCAGGATAGAGAACCAGGAAGAGGAGATGCAATTTGAGATCAGCTTGACCCAATTCTCATGGAACCCAAACTTGAGGAGGATTCTGGTCAGAAACTCTCGGTCCACTCTATCGAAGGCCTTGTTCATATCAAGCTTAAGAAAGAAGGCTGACTTGTTGGACTTTTGGATCGAATGGATGAGTTCATGGATAGTGATGACTCCATCAATAATATTTTGACCTTTGATAGTACTACCTTGGCAGGGATCAATAATGGATGGGAGTATGTTGGTCAGTCTATTAGCCATGGCTTTGGATAGGATTTTGTAAATGACGTTGCATAGGCTGATGGGGTGGTAATCGGATAGGGACTGGGAATTGGGCCCCTTGGGAATGAGAGCGAGGAAAGTGGAGTTGACATCCCTGGGAATGAATCTGGTAGCTTGCATTTCAGAAATGGCTAGGCAGAGGTCGGGCCCAACGATGTCCCAGTAGGTTTGGAAGAACCTGGGAGAAAACCCATCAGGGTCCGGGAGCTTTGTCTGGCTGCATGGAGAAGAGGGCCTGGTGGATCTCTTTAGGGGTAAGAGGGCTGAGAAGGTGGGCATTCATGGCCTCAAGGATGGATCTAGGAATGTTCTCAAGGAGGGTGTCCATAGCCTAGCCGGGGGGAGGAGGGGACATCGAGGAGGGTTTTGAAATGGTTAACAACTTCATCCCAGATTTGGTGGATATCAAAGGTGTAGGAACCATCTTGCTTGGTGAGGGTATTTATCCTATTGGCTCCTCTATGCCTAAGGGTGGAGATGTGGAAAAATTTGGAGTTGGAATCTCCTTCCTTAAGCCACAACTATCTTGATTTTTGGTGCCATAACATTTCTTCCTTTCATAGAGTATTATGGTATTCTGAAAGCAAAATCCTCTCCTCTGCTCTGAGATTGTCATCCCCCTACCCCTGTTGGAACCTATCCTCAATCTGATTGAGTCTATTTTTGATGATATTTTTATTTTCAAAGATATTCTTGAAAGTCTCTTTGTTCCAAACCCTCAGCTTGCCCTTAATTGATCGAAGTTTCTGCATTACCTGGTTTATGATAGTCCTAGGGAACTTTTCCCCCCACCACTCAGCAATCTAATTTTTGAGATCTGGGTGTTGGGTCCACATAGATTCAAATCGAAAAGGGGTTTTGAACTGGGATCTGTTGGTAGTTTTGAACATCAGGGGACTGTGATCAGACCTAATTTTTGGAAGTGCCTACAGACTGGCATCCCCAAAGAGGGGGAGCACTTCTTGGGATAGCAAGAAATGGTCTAGTCTCTCTTGAATAAGGTCTCCGCCCACCCTTCTATTGCTCCAAGTGAACTGGGACCCTTTCAGCTGGACATCCATAAGTTCTCTTGAGTCTACAAAGTGCGCAAAGTCATATGTGGCTCTGGAAGTAATGGCATTCCCACCTCTCTTCTCAGAAGGATGCAAGGGAGTGTTGAAGTCCCCTGCTAAGATCTAGGGGATGCCACTGAATGCTTGTCTCATCTGGGAAAGGTTGTTCCATAGGATTATTCTATCCTATGGGGTGTTAGGAGCATACACGTTGGTCAAGACCCAGGAGAGTTGGGTGTTAGAATCATGAAAGAGGATGTTGGCTAGGTGCCCATCACCTGAGATAACTCGTCCTTCAAATTTTGCTGGATCCTAGAGGTAAAGGAGTCCACCTGAGGTACCCTACACTGGGGTGTAGACAAACTCACACTTCCTCCAGATGGTTTTGGCAACTCTTGGTGACCAGTGCTCACCTAATTTGGTTTCTTGGATAAGGAAAATAGTAGGATTCATATCCTTTCACATGGCAACAACCAATATTTGTTTGGCTACCCCATTTAGTCCTCTCACATTCTAGGAGAGGACTTTCATTTGGAACTTTTGGAGGGTTTTCTGCCCCCTTTGCCTTGCTATGTAGGGGGTTTTGGATCTCTTAGTTTCTTCCTTGTTTGTTATCCCTATCTCCTGGAATAGAGTTTTTTGGGTGCCATTGGCTATATCTTCAGCTGCATCTCTATTTCTCAGATCTACCCCCGAGGGCCTTCCCTTCTTTCTATCACCTCCCACATCAACCTGGGTCTTTCTAAAACTTTGGGTCTATTTTGGGCTCCATGGTTCTAGGGACTCTTGGGAAGAATCATCATTGTCAGCCTCGACTTCGAGGGATTTGGATAGGGAGTGGGGCATCCCAGTCTTGCTGGGTGGGGAAGACGATGGTGGGGGAATGGGGGGCTAGGGGGTCTAGGGGGGATTTGAGGAATCATGACCATTGTTGGGAGTGGGGGAAGGGCATCGGGGTGGGGATGGGAGGGGGTTTTTTGAGGGATGGCATCAATAGCATCCGGTTGAATGATAGGGTTTGGATCAGGGGTTTCCTCACAGGGGATTTCCTCAAATTGGAATTTATCATTACGACCAAAATTGCTAAGTAAATTAAATTTGTTGGAGATGGTGAACATATTACTTACCTTTTGCTTGTCACCGCTTGGAGGGGGTAAAGCCTGTTGCTTGCCTTTATGGTTCTGGTTCTATCCCGTTCCAGCCTTCATCTTCTAATTTTCCCCCTAGACTGGGTGGGCCATAGTCTACGACTCTGTCTATGTGTTTTTGCGGTTTAGGCACTAGGATGAAAGGTGCCCTTGCAGTTGACATTCAAAGCAAAAAGTAGGTTTGTTTTCATACTCCAACAGCTGGCTTCACCTGTAGGTTCTATAAATTAGGTTAACCTGGCTAGGGAGCTATGTTTCCAGGTTGACATTGATGCATATGCATGCTTGCGTCAGGTGAGTCCGTGCACGAGTTGTTGGATCAATGGCTACCAATTCCCCTATTGCTCGGGCTATCACTTGGAGCGCATATTCGTAGAAGAAGTGTGGTGGCAAGTTTAGGAGCCACACCCAAATGGGAGCGTAATTTATGCTCTATGACTCTGGATCGAAGTCTTCTCCCCACTTTTAGAGGAAAAGACTTCTCCTCCCAAAAAACCAAGGGCCTCCTGATAAGATACGGTCAACGTCTTCTTGTGTGTTGAGGTGGACCATGAAGAACCCTCTGGACATGGCTGATAGCTCTAGGCACCCTCTGGTTTTCCACTTGATCGCCACCCAACACCGAAGTGAGTCCATGTCCGGTCTCCCTCCAACAAATTTCCCTACCAGGGAAAATGAGTCTCGGTTAGCGTATTCCATCATGACTTGCTCTGGATAGAGGACATTACAACCTTGGGTTATGAAGGCGTTCACTGTCGAGGACCTAGGTTTAGGTTTTCCTTGAAGCGCTTCTGCGAAAGAAGATTGGTTGGTCTTCTTGTCATCTATTTCATTTTTATCTGGTGGGTCTTTGCCTCTACGTCCTCCTTTCCCATCTCCTCCCGTGCCTGGATTAGTTTCGTTTGTTGGTTCATCCTCTGCCTGGTGGGGGTTGGGTTCGTCTCGCGATCATGAGCCGGTCCCAAAGTTTTTATTCCCGCCTCTCTACTTCCCATTCATCGACACGTCACCCCCGGAGTGTTCGCTTTTACTCCCATCCCTCTGCCTCCCACTCGTCGATGACTCAATCATCGCATGTTCGCTCACCTCTACCTCCCTTTTGCTCGCCATCCATCATAAATTAATCCAAGCCCTCTACCATTTGTTTCTTCTTGCAATACTTTACTTCCATTTGTTTATCATTCACATAAACCAATTCAACAATTGAATGAGCACTTAGTACCACATCATCCCATGCAATTTTAGCAATATCTAAATCTTACACATTTCTATCATATTCTTCCATTGTCAACTCTAGGATAGGCTTATCGGTGGTAGGAGTAATAGTTGTCATATTATATTTTTCTTTTGTTAGATCCACAATATTCATCATCCTTAGGGGTTCTCTCTTTTTCTCTTTTCTTGGAGTATGCTCTTTAAACCATATTTTCACATTAGTCTAAGCCTATTGGGATTTATTGAAGGTATCAAGAGTTGGATAGATAGACAAGGGTGTGGAAGCAATGTAGGATGGGAAAGGGGGAAATGAAGGAGAGGGATTGTGGTTTGTGGTAGTAATGTATTTATGTACTGGAGGCTACAATTTCTTGGGAACTTGTTGATGTTGTAGGGATATGACAAAAGTAATAATTTTGTTAGGTAACTAAGGATGGATCCATTTGATGGAGGTGGGGGTTTTTAAAGAGGATATGATGGTGGTAGAGGTGGTATATAAGAATAAGGAAAAAAATTAAGATAATGAAAGAATATTCCTATATGCCTTGCATTTCCTTTTGTTCCTAAGTTACAAGGGGTGTATGTTGAACCTTGGTTATTTTCCTCCTTTCCTTAAACTATTGTGATGAACACTCATTTTTATTTTTATTTTAAACCACTCTTCAAAGCTTTCAAGCACAAATTTTTTTTCTAAGAGAGAGTTTTTTTGGACTTTTTAATACTTAATCAGACATAGGAACTACTAGCCCCAAATTAAATATACTTCTTCTTTTGTACTTGAGTGTCATCATGGCCATTTTCTATGGAACCAATCTACTATATGAACTCATCCCCTATTATGTTTCTAGACTAGAGTCTATATCTCTATTGAGTATCTTGTGGTGATGAGCATTTACTTTTTGACTACCACCCTTGGACCTCATTTTCTTATTACTATTTATTTGAGCTTGTTTCTATCAAAATTTAATCCCCTTGCTATTCAATTTACATATCATCTAAATATTCATGTTCCTTTGTATGTTTAGAAGTTTTTTCATCTTGGGAATCAAGATCTTCCTTTGAGATATATTCCTCACTATTTTTATTTAGAGACTCATTTTTCTTATTGCCTCCATCCTTCCACTTCTCGTAATTGGTACCATAGAGATGAAAATCATTGGTCCATATTAGCAAGGCCATTCTTTTGGATACCATTTTCACACCTACAAATCCACCTCTGCAATCTTCTCTTTTGAGAATTTATGCCTACTTTGTATTGTTTCTCTCCTTTGTTTGCTTAAGATATGGTCCTTCTTATTAACCAGATAATATGGCTTCACCACTACATAAAATTTATTCTATGGAGGACATTTTTCTACCTAAAATATATCTATATAAACCTCTTCTATCCTTTGTTTATTTTGAAATTCCTCTATTTCTTGTCTTTAAACATGCTCAAATGCAAGAGGCTTATTATTGACTTCTACCATCTTGGCTAATATGATACTTTTTGGATCATATCACCATCTATATTCAACCACCTTGAGTTTGATCTCCCTAAGCTTTGCATCCAATAGTTCATGCTTCTTTGAGCTCTCAAAATAATGGGTCCATAGTTAAGGGGTAGGTTATATGTGAGACCCTTATTTATTCATGTCCTAAAATTTGCATTGGCATAATTTATATGTTGACAAAATTACATTGCAAAGACCCAATCTATTACATAATAGTGTAGTAGATAGGGTTCCCCATTGAAACCGTATACCCATATTACCATACCATATTTTAATAAATGCCAATATTTGGTTTCATTTCCAAGGGTTTGGAGACATGATATAACTTGCTTCTTCAATTTGGCCATTTTTCCATAGATGCTTGCCAAAGTAGGGCCCAAAAATTATTTGTTGAATTGTATGTAAGAACTAGATGCTTTAAGAAAAGTGTTCCATTCTACTATTGGAAACCTTTCCCATTTAGGTGTTTTCTACTTTATATTTAGATTTGACAAAATTTTGGTTTATGGTAAATAAAAAACTAGGCTAAGTATGAAGGGTACCTAAACACCACATATTTATTTTTCTTAAAATGTACAAATTGGTCTTGCATCGCATCACTAAGAAATTGAGACCATTCATAGTAGAAGGTTACTTTAGAATAATTCATAAAGGTATACATAGCTAATTAAAAGTCATGTACCTTCTCATCACTATTTAAACCAAAGATGACCGCTAACATGGCAAATAGGTCCTTGAGAAATCTAAACTCAATAATATTAATAGGACCCTCTCAAAATTCTCTAAGGTAATGACGTAATTGCTCATTGAGCTAAGGAAATATTTATTTCTCATAATACCTCTTTTGCTTATCTTTTTTGAGGATTATGAGGTATTTACTAGTTGTAAGGGAATCCCTAAAGTAAACGTGGTTGCAATGTTTTCAATAGAAAGGATACAAGTACCTAACCTGTATTGCCATAGATTTTTCATAATTTTCAATAATAATAATTAGCCATAGTATTTACTAGCTTAGGGCATGGGTGGACACAACTGGGCATATCGAGTGGTAACAAGGAATCCCAAATAGCAACAACTAATTATTCCTCTAGATGCGTGATAATCCTTTTATCCATATTATTTATAAAATTTCTTGTCCTCACGATGATTTTTATGTCATAGACCTTAGCTAACCTATCCTCGAATTCAATCTTCATGTTAGCCATGGTCATTCAGTTGGATTTTTGGATAATGGTTTGCAACAATGCTTTACTCAAATACTTTTTTCCTTCTTTTGGGTTCTCTAATTCTCAAATGCCCAATCACTTTAACTACTTGATTATGCAAACAGTACTATGATATATTTACTTAAATATGATTGGTTATTTAATACAAAATGTTTACCTATTCCACCTTTGTTACTATAATTGCTCTTTCAAATTATCGAGGCATGCAATTGCCTAAAATTAAGAACTAACATTAATTGCAATCATGTTTTGGACTGATGACTTATTTACAATTCAAAATTATCATTTACCATTCATTTTTAAAAATTTTGTGGGATTATATAATTGCACTTTTATATGTAAAATTATAATATTAATCTGTACATTTCTTGTTTTGTGCAAATTGTCCTATGCAGCAACCATTTTACTGTTATTGGAAAATATTAGCTATTAATTCATACCAGCTCACATGCATTGCACTTGTGCCTTTGGGATATTTTGCTAATGTTCATGTCTTATAGAATTAAATCTCTTGTGCCTCCCTAGCCTAGCTTCTTCCTCATCCTAGTGCAGCGGGTTTCCCTTTTAGAAATCTTATGACCAAATCTCCTTGTTAGAATAGTGTCTAGCAGTATCTTATTGTTACCACAAGCCATCAAAAACCTTCTTTCTAGGTTCCTCATATAATAACAATCTAGTTGTCCTCAATTTATAAAATCCTTGCTTTGGAGTAGCTAGAGATTGTTGATCTCCTATCCTTTTATTATCATAAAAAACTAGTCCCTCCTAAGTCGTGGTAATAAAATCCTTTAGGGAAAATTCAACCTCCTTATTGAAATATTTGGTCATAGAGTAGTAATCATACTCCATTTGATCCTTCTTGGATACTTCCTAATATTAATACCAGTACTTTTCAACCAATTTGACCTCCTAAACATAGTCAAGATCATAATTTGGTATGTTGGAAGGGAAATGAATTTTCCACGTATATCTTGACCTTTGTAAGGGATGACCATATAAGAATAATCTAGAGATAGGTAATCTCATAGATTAAAATTAAATTATTTAGATACACAGAATAAAGTAGGTTGGAAGATCCACCATGAACACTTTTTAAATAATTATTACCTCTAGTAGCTTATGAAGCACCATTAGTATGTCCTTGACCACCTCAACTATCTGGACAAGGGTACCATCCAATTGTAAAACTCTAGATCCTGATCAAGTGTATTCCATTCCCATTGATTTAAAAATACCTTTGAAATAACAATAGTGGATTATCCTGAGTCAATCATGTAGTTGTGTACTATCCAACCCTCCATTTATAAAGATATGTATAATGGGGATGGCTAGATTTTACCCATACCTTGGATTGGTTGAACCTAAGAAAAATTTAGATCTAGAGACTTTTCTTCTTTGGGATAGATGTATTTTAAAGTTACTCTAAGAAGATATATTTGATCAAGGATTAACAATGCATCATACATGCTTGCATTGAAAGGAGTCATCTTGTGTTCCTCAATAATACTATACCCAATCACTCATGATAGATTTTATTCCTTCCAGTCAGTATCTTTAAACCTTTTATGATATTTCTCAATGTATGATAGAATTTTTATTTTAGTCATGGAGGGATACCTTGTATTTTTTGATTATTCATTTTATTTGTTGAAGTGAGATACATGCTATTAGACCATACATGTGTCTATGCTGTGAGGATTATTGTAGTTCAAGCACCAGTATATTTTATGAGGAGTGGAAGTAGATCTCATCTCCTCTAATTCATTGTATGTAACATTTGTTTATTTGATGACATTACTGCTAGAGGCCCTTTAGTCTTTGGTGATAAAAGGAAACCTCTTGGGTTAATAACCTTAATATATCTTCTCCATATTCTGCCTCTATAGCATAATGAATTTATTATTTAGATTCTTCAATGCTACCCTTAACTCTAATAATTTTATATTTTTTTAAAGTTCTAGAGCTGGAAAGAGAGGGAGATATGGTGCAAGAGGTTTAGGTAGAGATCTAGATGCTAAAGCATGAGCATATTATGGTATAGTAGTGGTTGAAACTTTTTATGTAGGAAATTTTGAAAAGTATGTCATAGTGATATTAGGAGGAAGCTTTCCAACTGAGATGAGTGCTTTTATACAATAATTGGAACTTGAAAGTGTTGGAATATCCAACATTATTCCTAAGTTCCTAAGTTTAAGTCCTACTATTTAGTTTTAGCATTTTGATTAATTATTTGTTGTAATGTCGAGGTATTAGCTTGATTGGTCAATGTTTGACCAAAGACCAAGTTGTTAGGATTATAGTCTATGCTATTGTTTAGGAAGTGATATTCACGTAGCATTATTGTAGTGATGTTAGTTGCATTGGTTGAGAATATCTCTCAACAACTTGTCTATTTTAGTTCTCTCAAAGAACTATAAAACTATGTAATGTTTTGTTGATCAATAGATTAATATACAATATTATTATCATTTGGTATTAGAGCCTTGATGCTTTCGACTCATTGATGGTATCTTGAGAGCCGACCTGAGTGACCAACGCATCTCGGGCATAATTATCGAGGTGGTTGATGGGGAACTAATATCTAACATTTTGGGGGTAATATCTAATGCTATATAGTCTAGGTAGACTCACTGGACTCAACAGATCTAGACCCTATGAAACGAACCAGACTAGGTTACAATGTGCAAATTTGAGAGATTGAGAGGATGTGGTGAGAAGCCCTCCTCCTATACAATTTAGGATGTACAGGGATTAGACTTGATATATACTAAACGTGGTGGTCTAGCTTCTAACGTATACTGAAAATGGTGGTCCAACTGTTGACATATATGATTCAGGGAGAATTGTCAGTTCCCAATTCAGGGAGAACTATCAATTCCTTGTTAGTTCTAATTAAACAACAGGTGTGACACCTAACTGTGGGCTTAAAAACCCATAATGACCACTGCATATAGCCACGTGATTTAATGCCCTTGATATGAGACTATCGATCCTACAGGTCTAATAGACTAACATGATAGATCAATCTATTACAATCAAATCTATCTTGAATATGGTGGCTAGCTATGTCAAATTGAACCTAGACCTATGATCTAGACCTAGACATGGCTAGGGGAATGGACATTGGCTCATTGTAACACTCGCATGGAATCCTAGGATTCACTCACAGAACATATAGGTGAATCTGATGAAAGACATCTAAAAATTGGGCTATACCAGGCTAAGCTACCACAAAATCGATGGACTAGTCGGTCAACCTCGACTCGAGGTGCTCAAGGAGAGCCAGCCAGGTTGACTAGAGAACTATACAAACATGGATGATACCTAGTAGATCCTAGAATTTATGTGGGTGTGAACTGGATCTAAACTATGTTGGAGGGACAACTCAATGGTGGGACACAATAGACAACATGTGGATCGATCGGATTGGATGGCACATATGCATAGACAAGGCGGTGTTGGTATCTATATGGTTTAAAAATATGCCACGTACTGATATATTGAATGTTTGATGATTTAGGTGTGGAGAAACTTGAGAAAGGCTTGATTACCCTAAGGCAATAGAAAAATTATATGCGCAATTTGTTTTTTAAATTGTGCCTATTCCTCTGCACGTCCAATGTGGGACTAAAATTGGAGTAAAAACAAAATTTACCCAGCTTGCTCACCAACAATGGAAATTTTGTCACTGTTTGACAATTAGTCGATCAAAGCATGTTCCCATAACCCTTTATGAATTTGAAGGACAAAATCTGCTAAGGTGTTGTGAATTATCCTCCGGATTGATGCATAGTTGCAGTTGATTTTGTGATCTCATAGGAAATTTGAGGAAGATTTTTTAGACAAGACACCATGTAGAAGGAGTAGATCAGGTGTTGATCTGCATGATCTAACATTGGGTATTAAAATACAACTATAAAAAAATGCATTGCAATCGATGTTTGCAAGATGGAAAATGATGCCTGATGACGCTGTATTAAGCACATAGTGTTCAATGGAATGGAAAAATTAGGATGAAGAGCCTGTGAAAATAGTTGTAGCCCTGATAAGGTGATTGATTGAGGCAACTATACTTCACAAGTGCATGGAGACTATGAATCATTGGATTTGCAAATAGCATGCACCATGATATCTGCAAGTGAGATGTTGATTTACTATTAAAAACCTTGGAATTTTGTAGGCAAGGAGGATGGCCCTGTGGAATTATCATGAGAAGGATGGCCCACCATGCAACACAAAACCATTTACCATTTGTATATAGATCAAATATTTTTCCAATTGCAGCATTGATTATAAAACACATTTCAATGTGTGTACTTCCCCAAATATGTTTACTACAGTTCCATAGAAATGAAGGCGGCCGACTCGAGGTAGTCATAGAAATCCTTGGTGATGGGCTCAGTGGAGGTAGATCTGCAAAATTCTAGTGGAGGATGAAAAAAAAATCAGCCAGTGTGAAGACACATGATTTACTAACACCAATTTACATGCATCGGTCCAAGTGCAATTTGAAAATAATCTAACCTAAATTGTAGACATCATGATGAGATTTTATTGTTAATTCAAGATCTATTGGTTTTTGGATATCGTCATAACAATGCAGATATCCTATAACCAGTTGTAGGTTGGCTGGAAACGAGCCTGAGCAACGCTCATAGTTTTTGTGTGTTGAAGGTTCTTGGCGCACATAATCTAGTGGTGAGCCTTTGACCCAGAACTATAAAACTATGTAATGTTTTGTTGATCAATAGATTAATATATAATATTATTCTCATAAATCTCATCTCATTGGCTATCCAAATCTAGAGGTCTAGATCTGGGTCAAAGGCTCGAACGTAATATATATACCTAGGGCTAGGAAGGTTTAATATCATGAGGAATTTGCTTCACATTTTTGTTGAACATGATATTAAAATTAGTGACATTTTCTTGTGAATACCTCTAAATGGAGGTAAAATGAGTAAGCAATAAAAATGGATCGCTTACTTGGTTGAATTCCAAGATGAATGGTTTGACAAGTTGAGCCCATAAAAAATATTGTTATCATATGGTAATCTATACCAGGTGAGCACTTTTTCTTTAAATAATATGGATAATAGCCACACCATGATATCCTCATGTTGGATATTGTGAATAACAATAAGGGCGATGATGTATTAGTAGTGCTTGTAATAAGTTTTTTTAGTTCTATCAAAAGTTGCTAAAGCTTTAAGAGCATACTGAGGGATTTCATGGAGATCTAAAAGAAAGATGGAACCATTTCTATTCCACCTTGGATAGATTTATCTAGCCATATTTTCTAGGTGGGTATTTTCAAGAGATTTCCTAGGAAAGGATTGAAATGGAATAAGACTTTGAATACAAGGAACTCTAACTAGAGAGATGGAATTTACCTAGTCTTCTATGAGCTCTTTGGTCAAGTAGTTTATCAAACTACATAGGTTATTTGATCTTTTTGGCCTCTAATAGCATTAATGTATGATTATGGAACCTGCCCTTAGAAACCATTCCTTCAGTGGAGTCACCAATATTAGATTCTTTCAATAGCAAATTTTCCAGGTGAACATGTATTCTCTACTTGTGAGGTCAAGACTATTCACCAGAATCTTAGGTCCTCTAGGTGAGTGAGACAAATTGCTTTGTCCCACTAGTAATGCTTTGGTAGAAATAAACCAAATAGATTTGGTCCCATTGGAAATGCCAAAATATCTTAGTCTATATCTGCCTAATGGATGGGAGTGTGTCATTCAATCATAGGGCCAAGATTGGATGGCTCAAGAATTCTCCTTAGCCAACATCTAGAGAAGGTCAATTTCTTATAGAACAAAAATAAAAATATGGGGAATATTAGAGTAAGAAATGGAGGGTTAGGGATGGAAATTGTGAATTAGAGGTGGATGCCATTTAGCTAACAACATTGCAATATACCATGTAACACATAATATAACTAAATTACATACATGGCCTAACAAACCAATTACTAGATAAAATATCTTTAAATATGAATTGATCTCGAGATCATGCCCTCCATTGCTCCAATAGATATTAACACCCTAAGAAAATTTTATAGAAACATGCATAAACATCTAATAAGATGCTAATAATCCCTAATATTCCAATAGCTTGGGCCTAATAAATAGTCTAATAGACCTCCTAAAGATATTTTACAAAAATATCTAAGGTCTGCAAAGAATCCACATACATAAGAATTCAATAACAATGCTACAAAGGTCAAATGGTAAGATGATTCATAAAATTGTAGAGAAAAATTATATAATATACAATAGGTAAACACTCAAATTGCTAATACTCATACCAAGGTAAATGATGCTATATACAAATCACTATACTAGCCTAGTTAATGATTACAAGGAAAACCTTCCATAGGCCTGTCAATGTAGGCATAACCTCACCTATCTAGAGCTTATGGTTTAGAATGCTTTGGAGTGGATGTCACTTTTAGCTCAACCTTTGCTAGCTATTGTTCATTAATAACATGTATTATCTACAATTACCACATACCTTTAGTAGATATGTGCCACCTAAACATGCTCAATCTCTCCCATAATACCTTATTGTTGTGTTAACTATCAAATTTTGCTAGGAGATTTGCTCATGAGTAGTGGGAATGATGCTATTGCATGTTTTAGGAGACCACATATCACTTTCCTATAACTACTTTACCTTGGATGGATGAGAAGTATCCATGTGTCCTTCACCTCTAAAATGCATAATATTCCTTAAAATAGACCTCTCTATAAACCTTCTTCTTTATCCCTATTTTCCATAGGCCTCTGTTGGTCACCAAGATTTTAGAAAATTGGATAAAACTATTGTAAGGCTATAGAAATTTTAGTCACTAGAAAAATGCTTGGTCACTCAGTCACTAGCCAGTTTGATTCCATCTAGTCTGGAGTGGTTGGATTTCCTTACCTTAGTTAATTTATGCTTGTAAAACTACTTCTAGTTTTAGCTAAGCTTTAGGTAAAGATATCAGGCTTAGCAATATTTTCTTGTAATTGATTCTCAATTTTTTTTTTATAAAATCAATAGTCTAGCAAAGTTTCTAGGAACTATCTGTATGAGAACTCTCATGGGCTCACACTTCCATGTCATAAGATAGACCCAAAAAAATTCTATAAGGTGGTTAGCTCAATCCTTGTAGTGAGTCAAATTGTATTTTTAAGAATGTTTTGTAATTTTCTATTTTTTATTTCCAATTATCCATTAGCCTATAGGTGATAAGGGGTACATTTCCTATGGTAAATTTTCAAACTACTTAACCAATACTTAAATATTTTTGGAAGTAAATTATAGCCCTTGATCTATAACAATATCTTTAAACACCTCATGAAAAAATTTTCATATATAAATTCAGCTACCTTCTCATGTCAAGTGTATTTAAGTGCTTTCACCTCTACCCATATAGTAATATAATATGCACATAAGGAGGTATTATTTCTTATTATAAGGTGGTTCAAAGGGCCCATAAAATCCAATCCCTATTTCTCAAAAGGTTCATTTGTTAACTATGGATACAACAATATCTCATTTGACTATGTATGTCTTCTCATACATTAACATTGATCACAATGAGATGTGTAATTCTTGGCATTTTTGAACAATGTCAACCAATGATAACCTACACATAAGACTTGGTAGTTGTTATTCTACCAAGCATATTTAGCAATGATCATCATTACAAGCCCTTAAGGTATCACAAACTTAAACTTCACAAACATAGAATTTCATCACATGATTAGTTCTAGTATTGAAGAATATCCCATAATCTAAGTATAAGCAACCCTCTACTTGATTAGACAATATGTGTCCTTCGAAGAAAAGTGTAAAGGTACATTTTCTATAGCTAAGTAAATTATAAAATATACAAGCCATGTTGACTTAAAAGACACCTCAAAAAGGTACTCATCTAGAAATGCATCCTCAATAGGAGAATCATATGAACTATTCAAAAATCTTGAAAACAATGACAACATACTCTTTAAGCTTATGAAGTGTCATGATATTAAAATCTTGCAATAAAATTAACCACATAATAATTCCACAATACAAAATAGAATTATTCATTAAATATTTAATTGCAATATGATAAAAATGCAAAAAAAAAAAAGGATAATCTATAATATAATAGAAAATTTTGTTGATAGCATGTACTAAATTGTATTGAGCCCATAACATTTCCATGTTTTAATGCTAATAAAGTATGTTCTAGATTTCTCTCATATTCTATACTAGTTAGCATTATTGGACACACTTGATTGATCCAAGTAGGTGGAGCCTATTCATATCATATCTATCATGTTAAAGAGTCATGAGGTAGGGTAGCATACCAAGTAAAGGTCCTATAGGACTAGAATACTGAAAACTATGCTAGGTGGGAGGATATAGCTACATAAAAAATAAATATTCATATCTCCTCAAGTCAAATTATAGAAGGAAATGTTTTAAGGGAAAAATAATGTTATGCTCAAATGTTTGGGCTTTCAATTTATTATATTGATGATATATTGGACCCATTTAGCATTAATTTACCTTGTATTATACATAATATAATATTTGAACCTACAATAGGGCAAGGATTGGATGGTTATGGATGATTTATTTTATATAACTAATACAATTTAAACTATTAATCATAAATTTTATGATGTTGAAGTGATATGGTGATGTGTGTTAGAATTACATTAATGAATAATCAAATGATATATGTGGTTCTATAACATTATGCTTAGTTATATAAATATTTCTTATTTCTATAAATTATAATTTAAAATTAATATTTAAGGAAATGAAAATATGTACAATAGGTAAGAGAGCCTAAAATAAGGAGGCTCCAAGAAGGGACATGTGTCAATCCATGATTAGAGGCCCACTTATTAAGTATCCTTATATATAAAAAGGTAAAAATAAGAGGGTAGATTAAATAATATCATTTTGTTTTTTTGGCAAAGTGTATCTAGAGGAGGAAAGATAAGGAGTAAGGATAATTATATAATCCTACATATTTCTATTTGGGTAGAGTGAGGTGGAATATTCAACTATAGATATAATTTAGCAATGTTAATTCTACTATAAGAATATTAATATTAATGAAGTGTTATTGAGAACAACATGATTAGGAGATAGTTTAAATTGTATTGAAAAGTGATTGAATCTGATAGAATGACTATTATATTCAAATTAAACCATTAAGGAGCAAGGGAAATTTTTTTAATGATTTAAGAAAGAAAACCTTCTATATCTTTTCTCGAACATAACTCTATTTCTAAAATTCAATCAAATAATTTATGGGTATTTTATATTATTATGTGGGTTGAAATTATGAGGAGAAACCATATATGGATATGGAACCTTTAATGTTGCAATTGAATATTTATTTCTAGTTTACAATATTTTATGTGTACGTGTATATTCTTTATTTCATTATCATATTGTAATTTCAATTTGTCTAGGATATCTTCAGCTAACAAGGTTAGCTTATAAGACTATATAACCTCTACTATAAAATCCTTTAGATGAGATATGTAGCTACTTCACACCTTTTTGTTCTTCTTTTTGATTAGGAATGTTACCTAAAATACTATGTCTATACACCATGAACATGGGTTATGTCCAATATTACATATTTATGGAGAAGATAATTCCACCATGGATGTGATGCCATCTTAGGGAAGAAGGTGATGTCCTCTCACTACTTCAATAAAATCTTTCATAATACTATATGATTAAAACCCTATGAGGTTATTACTAATAATAAATGTCAATCATATTATATTCTTCTTTTTGACCTAGAAATACTCAAAAATACATCTAAAGACTTTAGAGGTATTCAAACCAAGTTTTCTCCAATGTTAAACATACTTCCCTAGCCAACTATCCACTATTGCACTTGATAGTGAAAGTTGATTTTCAAATATGGGGCTCCTTTGCTTTCATTTTCTATAACAAAAATATAGTACCTATGATTCAAACCAGAGATCAATCATCCTAAGAACCATGTTACTAGCCATCCATCCATTATATACAATCATGTTGAGGGACCCTAGAATCATGTAGATGACTAGAAATATAAATTCCTACATAGGCTATGAGCATGTCATTGGAACTCACATCTTATTCATTCTCTCATATTATATCATTTATCTCTTTCTCTTTAATTTATGTCTATACACTCTTATTTTTGCTCTTCTTCTTTTTTATACATACGATTAAGGTGAATAGAAGTTTTGAGATGTTTTATAAAATATTACAAATTTCAACAATGACAAGGAATTATTTTTTATTACTATGGAATTTATTTACACTATAAGTGTGGGATAAAAGTTGATGAAAATAATGGTTTTATTATTAGGGTTAAAGGGATCTTTGGGAATCATGTCCTATATAGGATAGTCATTAGAGATGTCATCCTAATCTAAAATCATATGGGGATAAATATTTTGGAAAAAATTACCAACTATGATGTCCTCATCCAACTCTTTTAGGATCAAAGCTTGATTAATTGTAAGAATGAGTTAAATATCTACTTCATCATTTTCATCCTAGTCAACCCATATAGGATATTTAATTTCTAAAGTGGATATAATTGGTGGTGTAGTGAAATTTCACTACACCTAAGAGGAGTTATGCCTTGGCTACTTTTTAAAATCATTCTCCATAGGGAGCAAATATATGAGTTGAAGAAGAGACAACATGAATAAAATATATATTCAATTTCACAAATCTATGATAGGTGCTAATTTTTTGAGGAGAAGCCTTGTTAAATTTTTGATGCCATGCTCATCATCAATATCATTGATCGATGATAAGCATTAATTTAAAAATTTAAAATCCACAAACGCTTCCAAAGCCATGTGGCCAATTCATTGAGTTGATCTATAGTGGGTGTTGATTCTTGAGGATATGAATAAACAAAGGTAGAAAAGCAACACAAGCCATTGATGTATTTGATTAATTATGGAAAAAATAATTCCAAATAAGCAATCAAAAGAAGCCTTTGATGCATCATAAATAGTTTATCATTAATCTATTAGCTTGCACAATTTTAGGAATCCAATGATAAAATTATCAAGGAAAATCCTCACCATTGGTCAAAATCAAAGACATGTGGTAAGACATTGTAATCCTATAAAAATCCAATTAGACATCCCATAAAGGTATATAATAAATTTAGGTCCATTGTCAATCTTGGATAGGTGGCAAATCCAATGGCCTATGGAGGTTCAAAGAAAATATTAAGATATTTAGGTCATAAAGTTTTATAGACTATCTGATCCTAGAAATTTAAAACCCATGTAATCCTTAAATACTTTTAGAAACACCAAAATAAACTCATCCATTGATTAAATCACATATTTAGAATGTAATTACATCGAAAGCATCAAAATATCACTACCAAACATGATGCTACTGCATGATCCCCTCCATCCACATTTAGAAAAGACACCAATGATTAAAAATCAAGTCAAGATCGATATGATGGCTCATAGGAACTAGAGATATCAATATGTCACAGCATAAAAAACCCTCACCAACCATATAATATCATATATCAATTCACTATAAAGAAATCCATAGACAAGGAGAAGATCATAGGAAGCTCTTCTAGTCATTCGACCAAAGGAAAAGCAATTTGATTTGATAGGTTGTGATTTTAGAAGAAGTGAAAATATACATTCAATTTTTTATACCAACCCTATTACTCTCTCATAGTGAATAAATCCTATGGTATATGAGAACCTTTACTATAATTATCATTAATTTATAACTTCCTAAAGGGAGCAATTGAGCCCATAAAGGAAATAGTTGCTGAAAATCCTCAAATATACCTAACTAAAACACTTGGAAATGAAATTATAGGGAAAGGATTTGGTTTATTATTATGGTAGCTCAAAATAAAAATACCCAAATCCCAACAACATTAATTGTAGATGGATCCTTCTCTCAATTTTAGGGGAAATTCTAGTAAAAGTGGTTGGTGTCTTAAAAAATGATGGTTGTAGAGGATCCAAATATAGAGGCTTTGAAAAATTCAACATTAATGTATCTAGATATAGATACCTCAAGACCATAAAAATTAACTATAAATAAAATCCACTTTTAAGTTTGGGAGAAAATATTGAGTTGCTCGTACAATTTATTTTTGGGAGGGAGGGAAACCTTGAGTATTTAAATAACAATTTCAATTTCATTATAAGGCATTGGAAATTATTGAATCATGCTTAATATATAGCATTATTTGCAATTTTTTTCATTTTATCTTCTATGTATCAATCTGGACTTTAGCATTGAGTCATTTTGTTACTAGTTTTTGAACCTATTTTAATTTGATACTTTTGTAACACAATTTTCTTCAATACAAGTTGTGGCTTCATTTAAATGATTTGATTCAAAAGGAAAGTGTAGCTCCTATACCCCTTATAACTTTGTTCTCAAACATCCAACCACATTACTAGCCACCTCTAATCATTCAAATTACAACTTTCCAACCTATTCCTACCTTAAATATGATAAAGACTCCAAATTTTCTCCTTGCTCCTAAGAATCACTCTCCAAATCCTTATTCCTTTAATGTGCTTGATGAGATGAAGAAATTTCTTAGAACTATTTCTAACGAGTTCTTATCCCTTTGGAGAAAACAAAGTACATAGAGATTTCCATATCAAAACAATTAGACACCTCCATTCTAGCAAAACAACCAAGGTTAGAAACCCCCTCAAAATGACCAAGGATATCAGGGTTCTCATTTCTAGCCTAATAGGAATGCAAACCAACATTAAAATTTAAATCAGTAAATAGTGTTGCGGGCCAAACAAGGTGAATGGTTTCCTATTTTTGTCACATGCCCGTGCATTTAATTATCAACCCAGGGAGCTTCGTAAACTTGCGAAGAGTCGGAATTAGGTTACTACAATACCACTGGAGGTGAATCTGCTAATCCTACATTTGGGGGGTGTTCTTGAAATGGTTGTCAATCATTCCCGCACTCCTCAATAAATTACGTAAGAAGAACATAATTAAATCTACAGAAATAAATCATGTACACATTCCTGAAAATAAATCTACTGCAAATACTGGAACTAGCAAACCAATGAACATTCCTATGAAAGCGATAAACTAATTAAAATAAATAAACAAGAAGGAAATGGGGAAGAAATACTGGCTTGGAGTGGGCCCAGGCTCCAGCAGCTTCTTCCCGATCGAACACGCGCTTTAGAACTTCTGGAACTGTAATATATTTATCAACGTATTACAATCTATCTTCTGTAACTCTAAATGGATCTTTATTAATTATTTCTATATATATCTCTCTCTCTTATAGATATATATATTTTAGAACGATCTGCGTGTGTTTATATAACACACCCGTAGAACTTCTATTACAGAAGTGGTTACAATAGTCGATTCTTCCCAGACTAAATTAGAACAATCTGGCGAATGCAATCGACGTCTGGCATTCTATTTTGATGGCGGCATGTTCGCTTCGGTTCATGCTTTGCCTGGCATCAGTAAGACATTTTGATACATTGGTGCTATCTCCAATTTAGCTCTGCATGACGCAGAGCTAGAACTGCACCAGCCGCTGCTATCCACGTCATTCGAATCTGGTCAACGGGCAAAGAATCAGTGGCGCCTTCCTTATGAGGAAGGTACCTTGTTATCGTGATGCCTTCTAGTTGTAGGGAGGCGCTTGCCTTCTATTAGCGCCTTCCACTGTGGGGAGGCGCTTGCCTTCTATTGGTGCCTTTCGACTATAGGGAGGCGCTCGCATTCAGTTGGCGCCTTCCGACTACAAGGAGGCGCTCGTATTCAGTTGGCACCTTTCGACTGTAGGGAGGCGCTCGTATTCAGTTGGCGCCTTTCGACTGCAGGGAGGCGCTCGTATTCAGTTGGCACCTTTCGACTACAGGGAGGCGCTCGTATTCAGTTGGCACCTTCCGACTACAGGGAGGCGCTCGTATTCAGTTGGCGCCTTTCGACTGTAGGGAGGCGCTCATCTTTGGTTTGGTGCCTTTCGATTGCAGGGAGGCGCTTGTTCCCTTGGCGCCTTTCGGTTGCAGGGAGGCGCCTATGTTCTCTACATTGACCCCCGATGAAATAAAGTGCCAGGTCCATCAAAAGACCTCGACTGTTCCAAATCTAACTAAATCAACTGCAATTCCACAAAACATACTAAAAACACACAAATTAGATAACACGCATAATTATATCAAATATCTATATAATCATTCATAAAAGTACGCAATCCTTATTATACAGCCGCATATTGATCAAAGAAATATGTACAAAATATGAGCATTTCTGGTGCTCATCATCCCCCCATGCCTAACATATGCCACGCCCTCGTGGCATCCAAACTGTAGGTAGCCCTCTGACTTTTCATCATCGCCATCTCTTGGAGGATTCGGCTGCCCCTACGGCCCGAGTCTATCTTTTCATGCCGGCATTTGAAGGTGTGGTTCACCTTTGCCTATGGGAAACTACGGCTGTCAATTGTCCCCTTCTTGTTCTGGCCACTACTGGTGGTGGTCTAGCCAGCGTTGTTCCTGCCGATTGAAATGCAGCTTTGGCAGCTTGCCAGAGGTCGACATCTGGAGGTCTGACCACTGCCAGAGGGATATCTGAGTTATCCCCTCTGGAAGGCACTACTTGGGCCTTGTATAATCCGGCCACTTCAGGGGTAAGCCCTGCATTCTCCTTTGCAATTGTAGTAGCCTCCAATTGTGGGCCATATACTCCCCACCATTCCAAGTACCTCCTCATCATGGAAGGCCACCCTCGGGATGAACCATAGATGTCCCAAAACTGGTTGTCTTCTACCGGATTGACGCAGATGCCAGAATCTCCTTTTACCCTCGAGGATGCCTTCCTGGCCTCCTTGGCTGCTTTCATTTCATTGCGTAGTTGCTCAAAATATTTTTGCCTTTCGACGAATGGCTGCATGTCCCATTCATCCTCCTCTGACTCGACGAAGGTCACTTTCGCCTTCTGTCGAGCCGACCTGGGCCTCTTTGCCTTGGCTTCTACAAAAAATGTGGCGGCTCGGACCGGGGTCTCTTCTTTCTCCTTTGGGGACTTCTCTTTACTCCGAAGGATCGATTGTGCTGCTATCTCTGGGGGTGATCCTTCGTTCTCCTGTCTACCTGGTGTCGACCCCTCAGGCTCTTCTCCTTCTTCAGGCCTGGGGAGGTCCTCCTTATCCTCTGGTCCTATCTATTGTGGGAGACCTTCGTCCTACTCTGTGTCACTCAGGACAATGACAGGGGGCATCGTAGGACTTCTTTCCTTTTCACCCCTAAAAATAGAGGAATCCTCCCCTGCCTCCGGGCTACTCTATCGGGCGTCCGATCGAATCTCCCCCAAAGAGAATACTCGTTCGACGGATGTGGGAGAGTTCGTCGGCACTTCTTCTGCCCAATCAGTCTGAGTGGCCGCCTCCTGTCTTGTTGTTCCTCTGTCCTGGAGCATTTGATTTTCCTCCTGCAACTATCAGACCAGCTGCTCGAGCTGAGCAATTCATCTATCCCTTTCCTCCAATTCCCTTTTATGCTGGTTCTGGCAATCTTCCAGAGTCTGTTGTGCCATCCAGCAATCGGTTTGCCATTCGAGCGCCTCCTCCAAGGCCGCATCGATCTGGTCATTACTCCCAGAAGTTCCTTCATTCCGTGGGCTCTGGTTCATTAATTCTCGGAGGGTTTGGGTGGCAACGTCTATCTCCGGGTCACTCTGTCCTTCCTCTATCGAGAGGAATCACCGTAGACGTTTCCTCCTGGGGATTGGTTCGTCCTCACCACCAGCGAGTGGCGCTCCTTCCTCCTCATACTCGGGCACTAGGGAATGCCCTCTGTCCTCTATGTCTTCGGGCACCGGTGACTGCTCTGCCCCTCCTAGAAAATAGGGTGACGCCAATTGCCCGATGTTTGTTATCTCCTCTACAGGGGATGCTTCGTCTTGCCCTAATTCGGCAACCGCATTGTGTTGCTCTATTTGGCCGCCATCTCCCTCTGCGTCGCGGTTCTGTCTTTGTGCTTCTGCATGGCGGACCAATGCCGATATCAGCCCATGGTGGGCTAAGGCGGATGGTGCCCCTTTCTGGTATCGAGCCGCTTCATCTTTCAGAGCAATCACCAGGTAGAAAGGTATATTTAATTTCCTCCCATGCACTAGGTGATTGAGGAAGTGCACATGATTAATGTTCAGATGGGTATACTTCCCTGTGCATGTGAAGAATCGAGCAATCTGCTCGAACATCTTCCGCATATTCATGGGGAGACTATTTTTGAGTAACCCCTCCCTGTCTATCTGCACATTTCCTCCTGGCAGCAGTATTTCGGTGTATAATTTTAACACTCCGCCCTTGTATGTACATTCCCCCGTGAGAGGCAATCCAGTCGCCTGTGAGATGAACTCAGGGGTGACTGGAATTTCCACCCCTCGTACTTGGGCCGCATCGCCCCTCAAAGAGGTGGCAAATTCTTTAGCTGCCTCCACATCCTGGCCCTGACTGACCAGGGTGCAGTATTCGAGCCACCCCTCGGCTTCGAATTGGGTCTTCACTGCCCCTCTGATTCCATCAGTATCACTGGGTTCATTCTTCTTGATCGCGTGGTTCTTGGACCTTCCTCCCATGGCGCCTTTCGGTGCTATATTTTTTTTGTCCTTCCTTCTTCAGGAAGGCGCCTTCTTATAGAAAAGATGCCTAACCCTAGCAGTTATGGAAGACGCCCTATCATTGGCACATGTTTTCAGCTTTGGGGGGATACGATCTCTATGATGGCGGTATTTTTTTGGTACTGCGTATTTATAAATAATTATATAAACGATTTGATTTAATATGCGCGTACCTGATTCGGCGTTCCTGTCGTCATGGTAGCCACTGATTTGCTGACTTGTGACACGAGGGAGGGGTATGGTCATTTGATGTCGCTCATTCGTGCGATGCTTCGTTCCGCTCGAGGCATCCGATAGATGTAAATGTCGTATGCAAAAGGCATTCTTTGGTACTTTCCCCATGTGGATGGTGCCCTTGTAGCACCTTTCCAATGTTGTCGATGCTTTTCATCGAACGGATGCGCCTTTCGGCTGTAGGAAGTGCCTCTGATTGGCTATCGTCTGGCGGTGGAGGGCGCTTTTGTCTGCAAGCATCTTCCCAATGTGGGAGGCGCCTCCTTCTGGTTCGTGCCTTCCCGATGTTGGAAGGCGTTCATCTTGATGAATGTGCCTTCCTGATGTTGGAAGGCGTATTCGACTGGATGAATGCGCCTTCCTGATGTTGGAAGGCGTATTCGGTTGGTTTTTTTTTTAGAACTTCTACATGGATGGGTGCCTTTCAGGTGTGGTAAGGCGCCTTCTTCTGGACTTGGCACCTTTGGATGTAGTAAGGCACCTTCTTCTAGACTTGGCACCTTTGGATGTAGTAAGGCGCCTTCTTCTAGACTTGGCACCTTCTGGATGCAGTAAGGCGCCTTCTTCTGGACTTGGCACCTTTCGGATGTAGTAAGGCACCTTCTTCTTGACTTGGCACCTTTCGGATGTAGTAAGGCGCCTTCTTCTGGGTGGCGATTTGACTGGAAAAAGGGTGATCAAGTCTTCCCAATTTTTTCATGCTGCCCAGATTCTACCTACGAGCCGGTGTCGAAATGTTGAGCCGAATCAGGCTTGGTTTCCCAGATACCTATCCCTCGTGCTGTCAGGTCCTCCACCTACAAAAAGCAACCAAAAAAGAAAGGAAAATAAAGGTAGTTAGACGCGTTCCGTGCCTGTTAGGCCCTGGATTAGGATGCCTGCAGCTTGCATGCGGGCGTCGTCCTTGCAAAAACACACATTACAAAAAAAACTATATTAACTAAAAAATTGGGTGAGCACTTTCGTGCCCACCATTTCACCTGTGAGAGTTCGGTCCAGATCTAGCAAGATGGGGTCTCCCCCATGCCTACTCTGGATTCCACCTGTAACATTTCGGACGTATTATAGGGGCGTAGTCGGTGGCCATTGACTGTGAACATGGTGTTGCTACCATCAATTGTCTTAACGTGCACCGCCCCATTCCTAATGAGCTCTGCCACCTCATACGGCCCCATCCACCTCTGCATAAGTTTGCCCTTCCTTTCCTGGAATCGAGAATCGTACAACAGTACCCATTCCCCTACCTGGAACTTCTTCAGCTTGATGTGGTTATCATGCCACTTCTTTCTCTGCTTCTGTATAATCTCTGTCCTCTGCAAAGCATCCAGTCGGATTTCGTCCAGCTGATCTAGCTGGCGAATCCTCTATGTTTGAGCTTCGTCCAAGCTCAAATTTAATTCTGAAGCCGTCCTCAGAGTTTTGATTTCGAACTCGATGGGCATCATCGCATTTTTCCCATAGACCAGTTGGAAAGGTGTGCATCCTGTGGTGGATTTCCACGTGGTGTTGTATGCCCAAACTGCCTCCGACAACCGTGTGGCCCAATATTTCTTGTGTTGCTGCACGGTTTTGGTCAGGATGTTTTCTATCTCCCTGTTTGTCACTTCTACTTGCCCGTTCGCCTACGGATGGTAGGGCATGGTTTTATTGTGCCGAACTCTATACTGCTCCATCAGCTCCTCAATCAATTTGGAGGTGAATTGGGGCCCTTGGTCTATTGTTATCTCCCGAGGAACCCCAAATCATGTGAAAATATGGGCAAATAAGAAATCGGTGACCGTTCTTTCCTTTGAGTCCCTTAATGCCTGCACTTCCACCCATTTGGTGACGTAATCCGTGCAGACCAGAATAAACCTCCTTCCCATCGAAGGTGGATTGAATGGTCCCACGAAGTCCATGCCCCATTTATCGAAAGGTTCTAGGTGTACCTGGGGCTGCAGGGGCATTTCATCTCGGTGGGTTGGTCTACCCATCCTCTGGCACTCGTCACACTTGTTGGTATACGCTGCCGCGTCCTTGAACAGAGTGGGCCAAAAATACCCAGCTTGCAGGATTTTGTAGGCAGTTCATTTCCCTGCAAAGTGTCCTCCGCATGGCTCATCGTGACATGCCTTGAGCACTTCTAAAAACTCCTGTTCTGCTACGCATCTTCTTATAATTTGGTCCCGTCCTATTTTAAATAGGAGACCATCCATCCAAAGGAATGATGCGCTCTTCTCTATGACCGCCTACTTTTCTCGGTAGGAGAGAGCAGGTGAGGTCCTTCCGATGGCCAAGTAATTGGCTATGTCTGCATACCACGGAGTTTGTTCACTAATAGCGAATAGATGTTCATCCGAAAACTGATCTTCCACTGCTTGATGATCTGCTGGTATCAATCTGGACAAAAAATCTGCCACGACGTTGTCCTTGCCCGGTTTATCGACTATAGTGATGTCGAATTCCTGCAATAGCAACAGCCATCTGATAATTCTACCACCAATGGCCGGCTTGCTCATCAGATACCTGATAGCCGCGTGGTCCGTATGGACGAAGACCTTGTATCCCGTTATATAGTGGCAAAATTTGTTTATTGCATGGACAACTACGAGGAATTCTTTTTCTATCACTGTATAGTTGAGCTCTGCTCCCGCCAAGTTTTTACTGACATAATAGATGGCATAAAATTCTTCACCGTCTTTCTGCCCGAGGATTGCTCCGATCGCACCGTTAGATGCATCGCAGTAAATATGGAACGGTATGGCCCAATTCGGTCCTCTCAAGACCGATGCAGATATCAATTTTTCTTTCAGCAATTGGAATGCTTCTTCGCAGTCTCCCATCCAATTGAACTCTACGTCCTTAGAAAGTAGGGTGTGCAGTGGTTTGGCAATCTTACTAAATTCGGCGATAAATCGTCGGTAGTACCCAGCTGATCCAAGGAAACTTCTTACCTCCTTCTGCGTTCTGGGGCTAGGTAGGTCTCTGATGACCTCGATCTTCCTCTTGTCTACTTTTATTCCTTCCGCAGAGAGGTGGTGTCCCAACACGATGCCTTCCTGCATCATCATAAAACATTTTTCATTACTTAGGGACAAATGATTTTCCTTGCTCCTGTCGAGCACTCTTTCCAGATTTGTCATTGCCTCCTCGAAGGTTTCTCCATAGGCGGTGAAGTCGTCCATGTATACTTCCACCCCGTCTCCTATCATATCAGAGAATATGCTAAGCACCGCCCTTTGAAAGGTGGCCGATGCGTTGCACAGTCCAAAAGGCAATACCTTATAGGCAAACGTTCCCCATGGATAGGTGAACGTTGTTTTATCTTGATCTTCTTCCCCTATCTGAATCTGGTTGTAACCACTGAACCCATCCAGAAAGGAGAAGTATTTTCTTCCTGAGAGTGTGTCCAAGACCTGATCGATGAATGGGAGCGGGAAGTGGTCTTTCTTAGTCACCTTGTTCAACGCCCGGTAGTCCACGCAGATCCACCATTTCCCATTCTTTTTGGGGACCACCACTAATGGTGATACCCATTCACTATCAAAAATTGGATATATGAATTCGGCAACCAGAAGTTTGTGCAGTTCTTCTCTGACAATGTCTTTCATTGCTGGGTTCATCCTTCTCTGTGGCTGCCGACTAGGAGTTGCCTGGTCATCTAAATAAATCCGATGGGTACATATTTCTGGGCTGATGTCATGCATATCTGCGTAGTCCCATGCAAATGCTTGCTGGTGTTTTACCATAAGCTCTTCCAATTTTTCTAGTTGTGTGGGCATCAACCTGCTGTTGACGTTTAATATCCTCCCTGACCCAACGTGTATTTGTCGGATGTGCTGATCTTGGGCGCCAATCAACGGTGATCCAGGTGTGGGGGTGGATGATTCTCCATGGAGAAACTCCATGATAGCACCATCCTCGTCCTCTTCTACCACCTCCTCCAAGGTCATCACCGGCTGGATTATGGACAACTCCGTAGTTCCATGCTCGGTGATCCTGGGTTCTTCTGTCGAGTCCATAGACTGAGCTGGCGGTGAAATGGTCAGCCTTTTGATGTTTTGCCCATTGGAGATGGTCATTAGCCCATCCCGACAGCTGATGTAAGCATCAGCTGTTGCCAGCCATGGCCTCCCCAAAATGAGCGGGTAACCACCCAGCCTGGTCTTGGTTTGCAAAACTAAAAAATTGGTTGGATATTCCCATGCACTGACTGTTACGATCACATCTTCCAGCATCCCTTTCGACGACACGGTTGATCGATCGGCTAACTGCAACACTGTCATGGTTGGCTTCAGGTTCATGAGCTGCAGCCTCTGCATGGTCTCTTGAGGCATCACGTTGATGGCTGCCCCGAGGTCAACCAATGTGTTGGACAGGGAATGTCCTCCAATTTTTATGGTCAGCACTGGGCTGCCTGGATCTGCATACTTCGGATGATGTGTTCTACCCATCATTAGATCTTCCAGTTTACCCATGACGTTGATAGTCTGGGTAGCTTTTCATCCCGGTCTCCTTAGACACATTTCTCTAATTGCCTTGGTGTAAATGGGGACATCTCGAATTGCTTGAAATAATGGGATTGTCACCATGAGATTCTTCAAGCTCGACAAGATGTCAAATTTTGGCTGTGTTGTTTTTCTTTGTTCCTATAGTCGGCTAGGAAATGGAGCCTCCGCTCTCTCAAGTGCTTTTCCCTCTTCTACCAGAGGTGTCTCCTCTATTTCTTCCTCCTCTTCTACTAGTGGAGGTGTCTCTACTATTTCTTCCTCCTCTTCTACCAGAGGCGGTGTCTCTACTCCTAGCTGCCTACCTGATCTAAGCTGAATATTGTACATATGATACATCTCACCTTCTACGTTGTATGCCGGCTGATTTACTCTGTTGTTCGGGTTTGTTGTCGGTTGTGTTGGTAGCTGTGCAGGTCTCACTGCTGGCAATGCTGGTAAGTTCTGTTGGATGTGAGCAGGCGCTGCACTCTATGGAGTCTGATTCCATGCATTGTGGCCTCTCCACTATTGCCCAGGATATGGATATGGCATCCATGGCTGCTGATTCGGAAATGCTGTTGGGGGTGCGTTAGTCCAGGGTGATGGTCCCCACCACCCCATATTAGGTGGTTGAGGGGGTCCTTGGTGCATGTATGACCCTCCCCCATATGATGGCATCCCGGTTGGTATATTCCCCATGGGGGGCTATGGCCAACTCTTCCTATTGCCTATGAAGTAGGCCTCCGTGCTCTCAGCCGCTTCCTGGTTACTGGGCAGTTGTGGGCACAATCGAGTTTTATGATTCAGCCTGCAAACTGTGCATACTCTGACCTTGTTTTCTGGACATGCATTCTTTGCGTGTCTTCCTCTGCATTTTGGGCAGAAATAGGCTAATGCTGCATCATTTTCTTGTTTCTTCTTTTCTAACAGTAGCGTATCCATCTGCAGTGCTAGAGATGAGAGCATTTCGCTCTTCAAATCCTCCAAGCATGTTGCCTATTTCTATTTTGGTGACTGAAGCAGTCGCCTTCATGGTTCTGGCGATGATTTTGCCTCGCCTTCTCGAGTAGTTATAGCATAATTTCCGGATGTCATCCATAGCATGCTGATAGACATCACCTCCAGAGATCATGTTGAGAGCCTCCAATGACTCATTGGTAAGTCCCCTCAAGAAGATGCTTTTGAGGGACTTATCAGATAGCTTCGAGTGAGGGGACCGTTGAAGATTAAAGTTGAATCTCTCCCAATACTCCTTGAGAGACTCATCTTCTCTTTGTGTCATGCTCAGGACTTCCTCCCTGGAGTCTCTTGCTCTCCCAAAATCTTGATATTGCTCTAGAAAGAGCTTCTTCATCTGGTCCCAGCTGGTGATGTGTTTGTCTCCCAGACCGATGAACCATCGTAGAGCTGCATCGTCTAATGTAGAAGGAAATAATTTCAACTTCTGCGTGTTTGATTTGTAATCCACAGACCTGCACAAAACATCAAACTTGAATAAAAATAGGTCAGGGTCCTCAGTCGGGTGTCCTTTGAAGGACGAAAGGTGAGCAGGGGATATGTTTTTCATTTTGGTATCTCCTACTCCCTCCTCTATTGGGAAACTAAAGCCAGATGAGACTTCATCATTATCTACCATTTTTTTAGGAAATGTGGTTTCTAATGCAGCGTTTATGGCCTTCCGATCATTTAAAACTTTCTGAGTCAATGCTCTAAGGTTGTCTGGCGAGATCGTCTGATCCTCCACAGCCTTCCACAATAGGGCTTCCTCTAGAGGAGTCCTATTAAATAGGGGATTTGTGATGATTCGTTCATCCCCTTGTTGATGGGATGAGGTGGCACTTTGCACAAAGTGCGGTTCCTCACTCCAATGGACTACTGGTAGGTCGAGCGAGTCTAACTCAAATCCAAAATGCTCGATTGACTCAGGTCCTGATGGATTAGTTCTTATAAAGCGACCGTCAGGTCCTCTTCTTCTCGAAGAACTCATACAAGGTCAGATGGAAGGTTTCAGGGTATTGTAAGTAATCTAATTAAGACGCTTCCCCGACAACGGTGCCAAAATGTTGCGGGCCAAACAAGGTGAATGGTTTCCTATTTTTGTCACATGCCCGTGCATTTAATTATCAACCCAGGGAGCTTCGTAAACTTGCGAAGAGTCGAAATTAGGTTACTACAATACCACTGGAGGTGAATCTGCTAATCCTACATTTGGGGGTGTTCTTGAAATGGTTGTCAATCATTCCCGCACTCCTCAATAAATTACGTAAGAAGAACAGAATTAAATCTACAGAAATAAATCATGTACACATTCCTAAAAATAAATCTACTGCAAATACTGGAACTAGCAAACCAATGAACATTCCTATGAAAGCGATAAACTAATTAAAATAAATAAACAAGAAGGAAATGGGGAAGAAATACTGGCTTGGAGTGGGCCCAGGCTCCAACAGCTTCTTCCCGATCGAACACACGCTTTAGAACTTCTAGAACTGGAATATATTTATCAACGTATTACAATCTATCTTCTGTAACTCTAAATGGATCTTTATTAATTATTTCTATATATCTCTCTCTCTCTTATAGATATATATATTTTAGAATGATCTACGTGTGTTTATATAACACACCCATAGAACTTCTATTACAGAAGTGGTTACAATAGTCGATTCTTCCCAGACTAAATTAGAATAGTCTGGCGAATGCAATCGATGTCTGGCATTCTATTTTGATGGCGGCATGTTCACTTCGGTTCATGCTTTTCCTAGCATCAGTAAGATATTTTGATACATTGGTGCTATCTCCAATTTAGCTCTGCATGATGTAGAGCTGGAACTGCACCAGCCGCTGCTGTCCACGTCATTCGAATCTGGTCAACGGGCAAAGAATCAGTGGCACCTTCCTTATGAGGAAGGTACCTTGTTATCATGGTGCCTTCTAGTTGTAGGGAGGCGCTTGCCTTCTATTAGCGCCTTCCACTGTGGGGAGGCGCTTGCCTTCTATTGGTGCCTTTCGACTGTAGGGAGGCGCTCGCATTCAGTTGGCGCCTTTCGACTGTAGGGAGGCGCTTGCATTTAGTTGGCGCCTTTTGACTGCAGGGAGGCGCTCGTATTCAGTTGGCACCTTTCGACTGTAGGGAGGCGCTCGTATTCAGTTGGCACCTTCTAACTGTAGGGAGGCGCTGGTATTCAGTTGGCGCCTTCCGACTGCAGGGAGGCGCTCGTATTCAGTTGGCGCCTTTCGACTGCAGGGAGGCGCTCGTCTTTGGTTTGGCGCCTTCCGACTGCAGGGAGGCGCTTGTTCCCTTGGCGCCTTCCGGTTGCAGGGAGGCGCCTATGTTCTCTACATTGACCCCCGATGAAATAAAGTGCCAGGTCCATCAAAAGACCTCGACTGTTCCAAATCTAACTAAATCAACTGCAATTCCACAAAACATACTAAAAACACACAAATTAGATAACACGCATAATTATATCAAATATCTATATAATCATTCATAAAAGTACGCAATCCTTATTATACAACCGCATATTGATCAAAGAAATATGTACAAAATATGAGCATTTCTGGTGCTCATCAAATAGTTCTTGTGCAAATCCAATTATAACATATATATCTTAACCCTATTAAATATATAATCCTCATTTTGGACAATTACATGGAATATTCTAGTGCATGGAATTACTCCTACTCAGACACCCATCCTCTCAATGCTTATCCTATAGTTGATCCACAACAGATCATGGTAGTACAAAATTGAGTTGTACAAATGATATTACTTGCCCAAGGATGGATTCATAAATGTAGATCCATTCCCCTCATGTTCAATCCCAAGAAATATTCTTGAGAATAAGTTACACCAATCCCAAGTAGACTTTGACAAATTGAGATGAAGAAGAAGTATATGTTGTATTAAATGGAGAAGGTACTTCAAGACCTTGAAGAGCACAAGTATAGTATGATTAAATGATAAGGGCTAAAATAAAAGAAATAGAGTAGCTTAGAAGAACTAATCAAGTAGTTCTTAACACATAAAATAAGCCAGATGATCCTAGACAAGGCATTTTTCCTATGGCCACACCTTATTAGAATGTGCAAAATACCCCAATGACCACCAAAAGGAATGTCCCTAGGGAATTTAAGAAAAAAATGATAATCCTTGGATAAACTATAGTTCCACATCCAATAGTAGAGAGGCCCATATTTTAATGGGTACTGAGTGCCACTTAGAGGATCCAATCCATTGGTTTTAAATGTAGTATATAATTTGAAAAAGTCCACTATTGCCATGCCTCTCTAGGATATCTTATCTATGCCCAAATATGTGAAATAATTAGAGTAGGCTCTAGAGATATAGAAGGTATTGGGTAAACAAAAGTCACATGTAGTCCTATAAATATTTAGCCCTAAGGTAAGATCAGTCAAATCTATACCATTTTACCCAACTCTAGTCTACAGTAACAAATTGATTCATAATGGTATGGTAGATTTTGGTTCAAGTACTTTAGTTATGTCTAGAAAGATGGTAGATGTATTATAGATGGTGTATGAACTTGTTAATAAAGGGGTAGTTCAATTGGATGGAAGTCCTATTTAGATTTTTAGGATGGTAAGGAATATTTCCCTCACACATGCTTACCCAAAAATCATAGTTTCTTAGGATATAGTAGTGATTGAATTTCCAGCTACCTATTTGTTGAGAGACTTCATTGCTAATATAGGAGGCTATTATCTCTATATTGAACACATATGTTCCTTAATACCTACTATGGAACTAAGCAAAGATCCCATAAGAACATCTCCACATCCACCATAGGGAACATATGCCTTTGATCAAGTTGAATGCTAATTACACCTAAGTTGTAGGGGAAGAGAAATCTAGATTTGACTAATTGATGAACTCTAATATTCTATTCTTAATAATTACATGGATCAGTGGGCAGAAGAAATTTAGGATTCATATCCCTATGAATTCTTCTAGCAAATAGGTATGAGAAATTTTTTTATTCAAAAGGATAAATCCTCTATCCTTGAGATCATGAAAGCATAGGAGGACATAACTAACATGTGGAGACTATGTCTTGATAGTGCCAAGAGAAAAAGGAAAGTTGGTGCTAGTGTATATTTTGTTTCACAGAGGGGATAAAAGTTATTGTATTTCTACCGATTGTAATTCAATTGCTCAAACAATATTGTAGAATATGAGGCCTTGGTGCATGGCCTCTAACTTGCTAAAAAGAAACATGTCAATCTATTATAAGTTTTTGGCAATACCAAGTTAGTGATCAAACATGTGAGATCATAATGCTTGGCCAAGAACAAATTAATAAGATCTTATAAATACAAGGTCTAGGATTTGATTGAAGCTTTTGATGCAATACACTTTAAGGTCATCTTGAGAGCCTAAAACATGGATTTTAACTGAATGGTAGTCATAGGATTGAAATTTGATCTTTTGAATAATCTAATGCAAAAGTAGTGTAGACACCAAAATCTACCCATTTGTCATCCATCCATGTTTCCCAATCTCTAATGTCCATTATATATATATTTAAATATTAATATTATATATATTATATTTACATATATTTAATAAATAAATAAATAAATATATATCCTAGCCCTCCACCATGTTTTAATCTTAGCCATCCATCCACATCAATCCGTGTCACTTGCCTAGATTTAATCTCCACCCTTCTTCATGTTTTAATCTCGGCCACTCATTTAGTGTCATCGAAACCCTAACATGTCCAAGGGAAGATTATAAAAGAGGAGTAATTTTTATGACTCAAACCCTAAGGTTCCTAACACTCTTTGAGCCCTAACACTCTAAGCTCTCTAAGTTCTCTAAAGTGCCTAAGCTCTCTAGATATTTTTGGAGTCCAAGCCCTAGCCCCTTAATTTACATCTTCGTCCCCACCATCGTAACTCGTAGCCCTCCTCTTCTATCTCTGCCCTTCCTATGAAAAATAGATCACCACTTCCATTAGCCCCTGAATGCCATCCATAGCTAGCCAAGCACCACTTAGAGCCAACTGAGCATCGCCTAGAGCTAGTCGAATGGTTGCCAAAGCTAGTCGAGTGTTGTTGAGCATTTTTGGTTATCATCGAACCCTTGTAGGTGTCTCTCACACCAGATATGCAGCCCTATGACCCTCAGGTACCATTAGGGTATCTTCACAACCATCACTGGCATCATTTATGTAAGAAAAAATAGAAATAGAAGCATTGTTGACAAGGTAATCATTTTGTGCATTTATTTTCATATTTCTATGCTTTGTTTATAGTTTTATTATAGTATCTAGGGTTAGTGATTTTATTCTAAGGGTCTCACGCAATGGAGCCCTCATAGGTGTTACTAATATTTGTTATTGTTTTTTTGTGTGTAGGTATAGGAATCATACATTTGGTAGTTGTTGAAGCTAGGGTGGCCCTATCTAGGATACACAAGCCCACCCACAACCTCGTTGGGATCAGACAAGCGTGAAGACACCAACCATTATTTCAACTAGGGTTTCGAAGAACCCTAGTAATCTGTAATTCTATATCAAAAATAAGCATGGTAAAATCCCAAATTTGGGGCATATTGATTGTAACATTGGAGATCCGCTTGCAATAATAAAGAATCTATTTTATGCAATCTTTATGTGTTATGGTGTTTATTATCACTTCATAGTTTGTATTGGTGTTGCTTGATTTTTTGATTCACAAATGGTGATCATGGTGGGACCCACAAAGGGTTCTCTATGATAAATTATTTTATCACTAATTTTCTATTTTCTATTTTGTTCTGTAGGCTTTTAGAAATTAGATCGCACGAATTTCATAGAGCTAGGGTTTCTAGAAAGTTGTATAAGTTGACCAGAAGTTACACAGACGCCCTGTAGCGCTCGAGGGATGCCCATAAAAATTTAAGTAAATGACCTACTGCATCTTAGTCTATCATAGGGGTGTTTCATAGAGTGGGGAGAAGATACGTAGGCTTTTCTGTAAGTCTACCTCAAAACCCTAACTCTCTTTTGTTTCATTTTTTTTTTATGCTTTTTACAGATAAATTGATAAAAAGAAAATCATTAATTTCTATTAAAAACAATCATATTTCATTTACATTTTAGGCATTTAGAGTAGCCTTGCATCCACACATTCATCATAGGTCACATTTCAAATTTAAAATTTTCATTGCTTTCTAGTGTGTTTTATTCAATATTCTACATATTGTTTTCATGTAAAATGACAATTGCATAAAATAGTTTGCATAATAGGGTTAAGAATTCCTCTTTTACTTGTCTAAGTAGGAACAAAAATCATGATACTTAAGTATACTCCCACATTTGGTGATTCAAGGTGAAAGAGTAGGCAAACCCTCCACTTTTCAAAGTGGGTCTTAAGCGGTGTACCCTACATTCTTTTGAGGAACTTAGTATTTCTATTTTTGGCTTATAATTTAGGCTTGTGAAATTGGTTATTTTTGACATTGTATGTACACATTAGAAAACATGAAACTTTGAAAATGAATCACACACAACACGTATCACAATAAACAATAATGAGTTGGATTTCATCACCAACCATTGCTTGAGATTTGGTGATGGTGGGCTTCATCTCCATCCATAAATCTCTACCCTTAGACACCATAGATACCCATGAGCAAATTTTCTGGATTTCATCACCAAGAAGAATCTCATTTCCTAGCCAAGCCATAGATTTTACCCTTCATAATTCATATTAGCACATCCAAAACACACAAAAACTCACAAAAAAAATAAAAAAATGAAAAAAATAAAAGCAATATACAAAAAATGAGGTAAGACACATCTGTTGCAAAAACATAGGATTGAGTTATTTACTTGATTTTGTGAAGTTTTCATTTGCATTATTTTCTTGCACATTTCACATATTTGATTCATTAGCTTATGGTTTTAACTAGAAATCAAACAAAAGTATTGAATCAAATTTCCATCCACCAAGACACTTCATCCATGGATTGTTCAACATATTTCCCTACCACTTATGTGGTCAACCCCACTAGTGTGATACAAGCAAGTTGTTTAGATTTATCTGTGGGTCCCTCACACATTGTGCAAACTTCAAATGCTGATGTTTTGCATAGAGCCATCCACACATCCATTCCACAAACAAAACCATATTCACCCACCATTGACCACAACATAACCTATATAGACATGGCCAAAGTGGAGGCTTTTCAAACTGTAGGAAAAAGACCGGGAAAAAAGTGTAAAATGGTATCCGTTAACTATGTTCTAGAACAAGTCCATAGTCCACCTAGGCATGATCCTTCTTTTTAGTAGGAACTTATCTCTTCCTAGCCTTCTAGCCTCATCCAAGTGTATAACAACCCTATTTTTGAGGCATCAACTACACCTTCCTAGCATTGGTCCATTCCTCAATAGTCAGGTGTTCAAAGCACCTCCATCCCATATTCATACACCTCAATTTATGGCAACCCCTTATATGAAGCACATGTCAATGCTACTTCACAAGTGCTGGTTTTCATCCCATCCAATATTTCCAAACCAGTTGTGATTCCTATTGCAACTTATCCTCCACCTACCTCATCAATTCCATCCACATCCATGCCATATACCTCAGATATGGAAATACATGAAGCATGGGAACACCTTAAAAAATTGCTTAAGAAGTGATAAAATGCTCAGTCTTGTCCTCAATAGTAAGTTCAGGTGGTTAATCCTAAGCCTCAACTTGTTTCCACCCAGCCTACCTTTTTCACCCCAAATCCATCATGGGTACCACAATATTCTATGGTTTCTATCCCCATACCTCCATCAACTCATACCCATGCCATTCCCACAAGTCAACCCAACCAAAACCCTCACACATCATCTCCTTTTCTTCATTCACAATTATTTCTTCACCAACCTCATCATCATCAATTTCAATCCACTCCACCAAATCATCATCATCTCATCACACCCCAACATCTCACCACTCCACATTCACAAAATCATCAAGTGATTCAAGGCTTTCACATCCTTGGGGAAGACCCTAGAATCCAAACTATGCAATACCATATTAACAATTTGATGCAATATACTCCTAGTTTGATGAACTAGAAGCCCACTTTATGTCAACTAATAAATCAACCAATTCATCCTTTGGTACCATCACCACCATATTCAGTAGACTTCACAGTACCAAAATTTGACAAATTTAAAGGGACTAAGGACCCTAAAGAACATGTGATCACATTTATCCATTCATGCTTCATAATCCAAAGTAATCATGCTCTATTGCTTCGAACCTTTCCTCAGACATTAGGGGAAGATGTCCTATAATGGTACAACCATTTGCCTCACCATGTTATTTATACTTTTGATCTATTTATTTATCAATTTCTTGAAATGTTTTCCCTCAATGTTAGAAAGAAAGTCTCATTATCTGATTTATATGGTTTAAAGCAATTTTACGATGAGTCAATATATGATTCTAGTCATCGTTGGAGGGTTGTTATTACCAAATTACCATTCTCCCTCCCAATGGAAGAGTTTACTAGACTGTTTACTAAGAGTTTATTAAAACCCATCTCTTGGTTGTTACAATTACAACAATATCGATCATTTGAGGAAGCTCTTGCCATGCTAGCATCATTGAGGAAATAAAAATCCAATAAGGTGTACTTAAGCCTAAAAATAAAGAATGACAAAATAAGGGCCAATACAAAGGTAACTATTCTGGCCAATCCAAATCAAATCAAGCCAATCCATCCAATCCATCTAATCAAGTCAATCAAGTGGTCATGAGCTAGCCGATAATGTCTTAACAACAACCTATGCAACAACAACCACAATAAATTACTTATCATGTGGTTCCCTCATTACCAAAACTAGCATAAAACATAGTTCCAACTATGGAAAACCATCCCCATTTATAATCTATTTGACAAAACCACCAATACACCCCATTAGCCGAATCATATACCTCCATATTTTGTATGTTGTATGACACAAATCAAATTGCCTTGCTTGAGGTTAAACCAAATGATCCCACCAAACATGGTAAGTACTACTAGGGAATATTTATTTTACCCTTATCATAGGTGAAATGGGTATGATATTAACAACTACCATACATTTAAGGATAGAGTGCAAGATCTCATTGACTTAGTGACCATCAATCTTGATAGTCCCTTAGCTCAACAGAACCAAAACCTTGGTATTTATCAAACGCTACTTCCTCATCATGAGGAGGTGCAACCAACAACAAGAATTTCTAACACCAAAACCCCTCCTAATCAAGTCAATCATGTTCAACAATACCAAGGTTTTGTGGGTGTTATTCACGTAGTCACTCGAGGTCAACAATGCACTAATAATAAACAAAATGATCAACAACAACCTATTCAACCCCATCCATAGGTAACTATGTCTCAACCTACCACATCATCATCACCCATCCAATTCTCTACCAATCCCTTTCAAACAATTCATATTCTAAGTTGTCCAAATCCATCTACTCATTCTCTCAACCATCCATCAAGGCCAACCATATATTTGAGTATCCGGTTAACCACAAACCTTAAAATGGCTTCAGCTAAACTGTCTATCTATGAGCTTATTCAACAATATACTCCACATCATGAGACATTAATGGATATATTAAAATCTATTGAAATTAAATCACAAGATGCTAATTCCTTTAGCAACTTTGTGGGGAGCATCCGAACATGTATGGAGCATTCCATCACTTTCTACGATTTTGAAATCAAACCAAAATCGTCAAAATTGGTGGACCCTCCATTGTATATCATGGCTAAAATTGACAGGAAGCCATTTAAAAGAGTTCTAATTGATACCAAATCCTCTATCAACATCATCACCACATAAGCTCTCCATCATATCAATATTCTACCATCCCATATCACCAAATCCACTTTCACCCTAAAAGCATTTAACGATGCTCTCTGCTCCATAGTTGGCACTATTGTTTTACCCATAGAAGTGGGGGTAAAAATATTGCACACCATGTTCCACATATTGGAAGGATCCATGGTGTATAATGTACTCCTTGGATGACCTTGGATGAGGGAGATGAGATGTGTCCCTTCTATACTTCATCAATGCTTGAAATATGTACATGAGGGACAAGTTCATTGCATACCAGCGAATGCTGAACCATTCAAGTATTACAATTTCATCTCAAATCCTTATGAATCCATGCTTCCTTCCACTCATATTTTCCTCACATCATCAGCCACCTCATCAACCACCCAATCTATTTCTTCATCAAAAGCTCCTATTCCTAAGGAGCTCCCCATCACCACTTCACATCAAGCCTCCACTTCCATACCCTCATCCTCATCACCATTGACTACATGTACATGTGGTCAAACTCAATCTACATTAGCCACATCATCAACATTAGCATCATACAACATCACTTCTTACATATCATCACCACCTATTCAACTATCACGTCATCCAAATCCATCTCTATCAATATTAGCCAATATTTCACAAGTCACCTTAACGAATTGTGATATGTCACTCCAGTCCATACCTCTCCCATGGTTGGAGCCCCAAGACAATACCGAGCCATCCATATCCACTTCCATAGCCACATCATCCCAAGTTGAGGTCCACCTCACTAATCCTAGTATAGGTGAATATGTGGTCCAAGACATCACCGTTACACTGCTTAGAATCCAAACTGCTAAGGATTACGATCACCCATGTGACCCACCCTTATCTATAGGAGTGGTGTACAACATGGGTTCAACACCTAATAGCATTAATTTTGTGTATGGGGGATTTGATTCATCATCCAATATATCTTTCCAAGATGAACCCAAGCAACCAACTCCTACCAAAATACAACACATGTCGGGTTTTCCATCCCAGTATTTTCACATAGTTAATTGGCAAGGACATGGCCTAGGATGACATGAATAGGGAATGCATGACATCATCAATGTTTCTTATCAAGAAGTGCATGAAAATTTAGGTTTAGGCTATCATCCACTTTCATACACTTCTTCTCTGGAACAAGCTTTTCAAAGATTAAATTTGAATTTAGAATAAGATATCCATTACACCAATGAATATGAAGATGAAATCTATGAAGAGTTGACGTTATGTCAATAACTTCTAATGAATCTGATGAGGAATCAACACCCATTATTCCACACACCAAACAGGATGAGTTTTACCTCAGAATTTTCCCCATCCATCAGCCCATCATTTGCTTGCTTCTTCCACAAGAGCGAGCCAAACCAACTGGTGAACCACCACCTCCATATCATTAATCCACCTCACCGACCAATTTTGTAAATACATGTACATATAAAAAAAAATAAAAATAAAAATCAAATTTTGCATTGTATGAACATGGCTTTGTACCTATTGCATTCATTTGTGTTATTTGCTTGTTGTTGTTCAGGTTCCAAGAGTTCTAGCATTGATTCTAGCAGATAGGATCCCATTCATCCTCCATTTGCCAACCATAATTTTCCCCTTAAATCAACATGAATCCTATTAACTTATTCACCCCACTCCATAATCCATACTATTTGGGAAAGCCAATTCCAATTGATATGAGTCTTATTGATATGGACTAGATTTCCTCACCACCATCCTTTTTGAGTTTGTCCTATCCGAGGAATTGTTAAGGGCTTTAGCTAACTACATTCCTTTGTCACCTCCACCTTCACCTTCATCTTCACCTTCAGATCCTGAGGTTTTCCAGGTAGACATATACGAGGACATGCCAAAAGAGTTTGATGACATCATAGATGATATTCATTTGATCCCAAACCCCATCAACTTGAGGAAGGTTCTCACATGTCCATTTAAGATACCATCGATGTGAACCTTAGTTCAGACATAGACAATCCCGAAATTGTCAAACTTGGTAAAATTTTATCCATAGATGAACAAGAGCAATTAATTGCTCTCCTCAAGAGGAAGAAGGACATTTTTGCATGGTCATACAAATACATGCCTGGCCTTGACCCTAACTTGGTTTTCCACAATCTCACCTTGCACTTTGATGCTAATCCGATCAAACAAAAACTAAGAAGGATGCATCCTACCATTGCCCTCATAGTCAAATAAGAGCTTAAAAAATTTTAGATGTGGGTTTCATTGTCCCCATTGACTATCTTGAGTGGCTTTCAAACATGGTACCCATTTGCAAGCCTAACGGGGTGATACGCATTTGCACTAACTTTTGAGACCTTAACAAAGCGTATCCTAAGGATTATTTTCCTCTTCCAAATATTGATACTCTTGTCGACACCTACACTAGCCATGAAATGCTTTCTCTCATGGATGGTTTTTAGGATACAACTAGATTTGAATAAATCCTGATGACCAACACAAAACAACATTCACTACACCTTGGGGGACTTTTTGTTACAAGGTGATGCCCTTTGGCCTTAAAAATGTATGTGCCACTTATCAACATGCCATGACATACATCTTTCATGACTACATGCATAATATCATCGAAGATTATGTGGATGATCTCTTGGAAAAATCTAAAACTCGACAAGAGCACATTGGTGTATTGGAAAAAGTCTTTGATCTACTTCTAGAGCATAATGTAAGGTTGAACCCCAAAAAGTGTGTCTTTGGTGTTACCTCTGGCAAACTACTAGGGTTCATTGTCTCCAAAAGAGGCATTGAGGTGGACCCAAACAAAGTCAAGGCCATCATGGAGATGCCTCCCCCAACAAAATTGAAGGAATTGCATGTAGTTTACAAGGAAAGATCCAATCAATCCATCATTTCATTGCGCAACTTTCTGACAAATGCAGGCCATTCAATCACCTGCTACAAAAGGGGGTGACATTTTCATGGACATATGAGTGCCAAAAGGATTTTGATGACATTAAGCAATACCTGGCTTCTCCACCAGTTTTAACTCCTCCTCGTCTAGGGGTCCCCTTCCATATTTATGTTTTAGCAACAAAATTTGCATTAGGGATAATGCTTGCACAAAAGAATGAAAATAATCGAGAGCAATTTGTCTACTACATTAGTCGAACATTGGTAAGCTATAAGACTAGATATGCTTACATGGAAAAATTGTGCTTAGCAATGTTTTTTACCACTAAGAAACTTAGACATTACATGCTTAGTCAGACCACATATGTCATAGCTCATGAAAATCCTCTATGTTATATGATGTCTCACACTTACAATAATACCCGCACCGCTAAATGGATAATGCTTCTCACTAAATTTGATCTTGATTTCATCAGCAAAAAATCCATTAAAGGTCAGGTCATAGACGATCAACTTGTGGAATCTCCACTTCCTAGTGATCAACCCTTGATTATTGAGCTCCTAGATGATTCGGTATTCACTGTCACTAAATAATAAGAAGATGTCATTCCGAAGGAAGACATCGATATCACACTATTCTTTGATGGTTCTAAGTGCAAAAAGATCAAGGTTCTAGAGTCATGTTTCATACACCCCAAGGGGTGCCTATACCCTTATCATTCAAACTAGACTTTCAATGCACAAACAACAATGTAGAGTATGAAGCCTTAATCTTAGGTCTTCAAGCAGCCATAGCTATGGGAATAGAGTGTATTCGTATATTTGGTGATTCTCAACTTGTTGTTAGACAAATCAATGGAGAATACCAATGCAAAGAACCTACCATAAAAATTTACCATGAAGTAGCAATACCATTACTCTCTAAGTTTGATTGGTATGAAATCGATAGTTTACCATGTTCGACTAATAGATTTGTAGATGCGATGGCCTCTCTTGGATCATTGATTCCAAAGGACTCCTTAGGAGAGGTACAACCACTCATTGTTACAATGATATCTAAATCTATAATTGTCTGTGCTGAATCTAAGGATGAAAATAATGTTTGCTTTATCCATTCGAAGCCATATGAGCCTTGGTCAAATCAAATAACAGCCTTTCTCAAGTTTGAAACACTCCCATCAGACATGTCATGAACTGCTAAACGCACTTTCAAGAAAAAGGTAGCTCATTTTACTCTCTTGGGGGATGTGTTGTATAAACGTGGTTATGATGGAATCCTCCTTCATTATCTTGAGCCTACAGAGGCATAAAGAGCCATAGCTAAAGCTCATGATGGTACTTGTGGTGGTCATTTTAGTGGAATGGCCATTACAAAGTGTATTCTATGCATGGGTTACTATTGGCCCACCATGGAACGAGACTGTTGCACTTATGTCAAGCATTGTAAACAATGTCAAGAACATGCTAATTTAACTCATGTGCCATCACAAGAATTATAGTCTATTCAAATCCTTTGGCTATTGTCACAATGGGATCTTGATTTGATTGGAAAAATATCACCTCCTTCCTTAGGACAACATACATTCATCATCACAGCCATTGAATACTTCACAAAGTGGGTTGAGGTAATTCCTCTAACTAGTATGACAAGACCTAGAATTATGGAGTTTATACTTCATCATATCATTTTTTATTTTGGTATTCCCTCAAAAATCATCTCTGACAATGGCAAGTATTTCAAGAACAAGGATGTTTGAGCACTTTGCGAGAAATATAATATCCAACACAATTTCTTGACTCCTTATTACCCACAAGAAAATGGACAAGTTGAGGCTACCAACAAGATATTAATTACTATTCTCAAGAAACTAGTCAACGAAAATCATAAATATTGGCATACTTAAATCCCCTTAGAATTATGGGCTTATCGAACAAGCTTCTAAATGCCTACTAGGGCAACACCATTTTCATTGGTCTATGGAGCCGAAGCAATTATACCTCTTGAGCTTGAGATCCCCTCCTTGCAAATTTATTTGTAGGAATTCATAGATGATGATACTACTAGACAAGCACATCTTGACCAACTCACACTTCTTGATGAGAGGTGAGTCAATGCTTTAGAGCATTTACGAGTATATCAAGACCACCTAAAGCATGCTTACAATTCCAAAGTTCATCTACATGAATTCCAAGTAGGAGATCTTGTTCTTAAAGAGAATTAACAAAACACCAATACATTACCACATCTTTGTGATAAATTTGTAGCTAATTGGTTAGGTCCATACATTGTTACTCAAAAAGTGGGTAAAGGAACTTATAGGCTTGCCAGTCTAGAGGGATTTGAAGAGCCCGAACCACTTAATGTTATACACTTGAGAGCATTCTATGCTTAATGAGATTTATATATATGTATATATACATGGCTATTACACAAAAATAAACTGCATTCCATACATTACATTTCACACATTACATTGCATACATTTCATTCACACATTTGCATTACACACATTGCATTTCACACATTGTATTTCACAAATTACATTTCATACATTGCATTCACAACCACATTTCACATTTCATATTAGGGATCATTTATTCAGTTCAGATATTAATTGGTCTAATAAAGTCATGTTGCCTTAATCAGGGGCACCTTCAAAAATCATCCATTTCATGCATCATTCCATAAAGCCAAATTTTCATTTGCAAAACCACATGTCCATAATTCCTAGGTGTTTTCGATCACTCAGCCACTCCTAGTGTTTTAAGAAACCTCCAATACATGTCAAGTTTTCTTTAGGACCAAGACACATTTTCACCAAGAGAATCTTGAGTTGTGGGAATTGACTCTAAAACATTCTTGAACCAAACACAATAACACATCATAAAAATATCTTGTGTCAAAGAGAGATAACACCATACTTGGGTTGTACCTCAAAGTGAAAAGGGTATTCCTTGCTTGTCCCATCATGCACATAGTCCAAAAATAAAAAATAGTGGTTTCACCACTATCATAATTATCAAATACAAAAGATAGAGTAGTAAGGATAGGGTAAAATTATCATCACACTTTGGTTGAGAATCTGATTTCTCAAAGCTCTAAATATTTTCATCACACACCATAGATCCTCAAGTTGTAAGGATAGAACTATATATACAGTTAGGTAGTCCAAATTCCCAAATCTTAGATCAAATTATTGGACTATGGAGCTAGTATCCACCAGATCTATAGATGCTTGAATGGCAGTGGAGTACGCTCATGCATGGTGACACGTCTCTTTCAAAGAGATCTCTAACCGCACATAAGGACAATCTAGCTTCTTGGTCTTCTCCATAATAGGTTTAACCCCAATTTACTCAAGATGGGTTAATGAAATCACTTGCACACACATTGGTTCTTGATTACCTCGAGTCATTACCATGCTCATGATTTGGTAAATGAATTCAATGCACACACATTTGATCTTAGAGAAATTAGATAGTATTTAGTGAGTTTGTTTGATATCACTAGTATGTTTGAGTCTCTAAAAAATAGTCAATTTTCCATATCAAAATCCATATCTTCTTCCATATCAACATCCATATCTTCTTCCATGTCAACATCCATGTCTTATTCCATGTCAACATCCATGTCTTCTTCCATGTCAACATCCATATCATTTCATGAGTCATCCATTTCACATGCCACAAGTTTGGTGCCCCTGATTAAACAACAATGCTAAACATGGTCAAGCAAAATCTAAACTATAAATGATCATTAGTGCATTAATTTATTTGCATTCACAACATATTATTACTACATTAATCATCCATATACACATGCATCCACGCAAAATCATAACACAAAATTAAAGTCCATGTATATATATGTATAAATATTTCATGTACAATGAATGTCCCAAAGGCTATATACAATGGAGCACCAAGGCTCATATACAAAAAGTGCATCTAAGCACTAGCTAATGCCTATAAGAGAGCCCTTGTGATCTCGAAGGATCCCTAGACCTAGATCTATACCTAGACTCGCTATGCCTAATAGACTCAAATATGGATGAGGAGGGTGGATCTGGAAGCCCAATATGGTGCTCCATCAATCGATCCTCTAATAAATGGATATATCTATCCCGAGCCCAAAGGCATAGTACATCATGTCTCTAACTATGGTCCCTCTCAAGCAGCTCTACCTAGAGCCTCAAAATCCTATTCTCATCACAACTTGTAGTCATCCATCTCTCTAGATTTTCCTATAGTTGAGCTATCTTCGCATCTTGAGCCGCTATCATCGCATCTCGCTCTACCACAAGTTGCTCTAGCCTCAAGCAATCCTCATCCTTCTAACCTAGAGGTCCCTCTCAAACCTCATCCACATCATTCCTACCACTTCCATCATCTCCAACCTTTGGATACTGCCCTACAATACCCCTAGCTTATCTCACTTGACTTCTAGATTAAAGGTATCTCCAATGTCTAGGATCCTCATCTACCTCCTCCATCTTGGCCTCTACCTCACCCTAATTCCCATCCATATCACCCACTACTGGAATTGACACCCATGGTGGTTATACAATGAACCATACATCGTACTCCATAGTAGTCCTTGCATCATAGATATTAGGGAGATCCATATCCTTGTCATCCTCATAGGTCACCCTCCATTCCTCAGCACAAGGAAAATCTATCTCATCCTGATGATGCTTGTAGAGCACTGGTGCCTCAGGTATCCCCTACCTCAGTCCAAACTACCACAATACCTATGATAACTAGATCTACTCTACCTCACTCCCATGCCTCTTAACCACCCATCTAGCCTACCAAACCTTTTGCAACTTCTCCCCATCACTAGTCCAAGTGGCACCTTGCCACGATATCCAAATCACCTAAGCGACTGTTAATCTAGACCATAAATATCTATACTCCTAACCAGTTTGAATAGTATGACTAGGTTGTACCTCCTCTACCATCGACCACCTCCTAGCATAGGGCTACTCTTTATCCCATGCCTCATTTGGTAGACCCACTAGTTGTGCCACACTAAAATACTCCCAACCCTAGCACTATAAAAGTATACTACACCCCATACCCTTTTGTCTCTACCACCTCACCTCATACAACTCATGGTACAATTTTGTTAATAAATCAAGAGCCCATGCATATATTCAAGATGTATTGATCATGTCATACACCATCCTAATTAGGTTCTATGGGAATTGACAACTAGTTTTGTTTGGGGCTACTATGTTGGCCAACACACACATGACTAAGGTGGGGAGTGCCTCTACTTTTCCATCCACATAAATCATCAAATACCTTATCCCTCCACCCTTAAAAATCTCAATATCCCATCGATATCCAAATATCTGGCTCATATCACACTCCTTATCGTGTCCAACATCAACACGTAACCCCTCCATTGATAACTTGAGGATGCAACATACATCCTCAAGTGTCATTGTCATCTCTCCAGTAAGGAAGTTGAAAGGTCCTCCTATATGGATCCCATATCTCTACTAAGGTAGAGATATACCCCTCATTAGCCCTAATCACATCAATTCTGGCTACCCCAACTAGCATCACATCCTCCAACCACTTCCACTAGTCCTCCTGCAACACCTTTCTCACCCCTAAGATGAGAGGTGAGAACTACAATGCAACACATTCATAAAGCACAACACATTCATTACATAAATGTCACATAAATTACATAATTTATTTATTTTTTTGCACAAATTCACAATAATGAAATTCTAAGGGCACTTACCTTAGAAACATGCACTCCTACTCCTATTTCTACATCAACACCCTCCATCACCATAACTTTCACACCACTGCACTCCTTCACTCCACTTCACCTCACTCACTCCCTCAGACACAACTTCTCTAATTCGTGAATGCAAGAATGAATCTGATTTTCCCTCTATAAAAAATTTATAGCTATTTTTGGCACACTAAGATACCCATGGCTATTCACTAGTGCATTGGAATATTTCCCTATGTTTGTAGAGTAACAAATTTTGGTCAACATATGTGCATGCAAAAGACATTCATTGGTGTTTGGCGTCAAAATTGGAAAAAATATCAAATTGATCCAAAAAGGTAGCTTACCTCCACCAAATCACTCCAAATTGAATCCATACATCCATTTCATCATAATATCATGTTTTATGAAAACCAAAATTGATTTGGATGCATATTTTTTGTTTGCGATCAAAAGGTACAAAATCGCTTATCAATCTTCAAAATGCATAAAAAATGGTCCAAATTTTCACAAAACGATCATAATCATCAAATATTCATTCCATAATCATTTTCATGCATCAATCATTACATTTGCATTTTGCCAAGTTCATATACAAAATTTCAAGTGAATCTTGTATCTAGTAGTTTATTCTATCTCCTTGATAATTGCAACGATTGGTATCCATACAATTCGATAAGATGAATAAATAACCATAAGAAAACTTGGCCATATTCATCATTAAATATCTCATTATTCGAAAACAAAATCATTTTTGGTACCTCTTTTTTGAGTGAGACTATGCCAAGATCAATTTGCTCAATAGTTGTCATTGATGACCTTGTCTGTGGGGCTTGAAACATGGATAAATAAAACTACATAATTCTCTCTAACATTTAGGAATTGCATAGAGTCAACTAGGAAATGATTCCTAGCAATCATCCAATATTAGGATGATTTTTTCCTCATATTTTGCATATTCATCACTTTGCATTTCAATGATGCCAAAAAGGCATCTTATTCAACAACATGGAATCATCCCACACCTAGGGCAACTACATTTGATTTTGATTTCCCACAGTGGGATAAATCTTACATGATCATGGAATTTATACTTGGAAAAAAAAAACCTTTCTCTGTTGAGGCAAAAATAGATGCACTTGCATCTCACAACAACCCCATTTCTTAATTGGGGTAAAAACATAATTATTTTACATCATTCATAAAATCCTTTTACATCATTCATATCATCTACATATACATCATACATCTATATTTACACCATTCACTTAAAAATTCATTGCACAAATCTTTCAATTGACTTGTGAGATTCATTCTTCACTTATTTGCCAATTGAGAGGGTAAGCTACACACAAATTTTTATCTTCAATATCATCTTCGAATTCCAATGAGAGAAAGTTGCTTCTACATCAGGCCAAACTAGGTGTCTCATATTTTTTGCATGGCATTGTGTTTCACACAATGTGGTACAAAAAGGGGTATCTGTAGACACCAAAATCTAGCCACTTATCATCTATCCATGTTTTCCAATCTCCATCGTCCATTATTTATATATATGTATTTATTAATATATTTAAATATTGATATTTTATATTATATTTATATATTTAATAAATATATGTCTTTATATGAACTAATCCTAGCCCTCCACCACATTTTAATCTTATCCAACCACCCACATCAATCCGTACCACTTGCCCAGATTTAATCTCCACCCTTCTTCATGTTTTAATATCGGCCACTCATTTAGTGTCATTGAAACCCTAACATGTCCAAGGAAATATTATAAAAGAGGAGTCATTTTGATGACTCAACCCCTAAGGTCCCTAACACTTTTTGAGCTCTAACGCCCTAATATCTCTAAGTTCCCTAATACCCTAAGCTCTCTAGATATATTTGGAGTCCAAGCTCTAGCCCCTTCATTTCCATCCTCACCCCCATCGCCATCACTCGCAGCCCTTTGCTTCTACCATCACCCTTACTGAACAAACCAGATCTGGTTTTGGGCCACTTCCATAAACCCTCGAACATTGCCCATAGCTAGTTGAGTGTCACCTAGATCTAGTTGAGCATCACCTAGAGCCAGTCGAACGCGTACTAGAGCCAACCGTGCATGATTGAGTATTTTTGATTGTCACTGAATGCTCGTGGGTGTCTCCCTCATAAAATATATATACCTACGATCCTTGAGCACCATTAGGGCATATTTGCAACCATCATTGGCATAATTTATGTAAGAAAAAATAGAAACATAAGGTTTATTGACAAGGTAATCGTTCTGTGTTTTTAATTTCATATTTCTATGTTTTGTTTACAATTTTATTTTTTAATGAGTTTTCACATGTTTTTATGAGGGGTCATGGTCCCATCGTATTGAGTGGGGTTTGATCCTTGGACCTCTCAAAGAGAGCCAAAGCCCTTACCACTGTAGTAAACTTGCAACTTTACTTTGTTTATATTTTTACTACAGTTCGAAGGTTAGTGATTTTATTTTGAGGGTCTTATAGAGTGGAGCCCTCACAAGTGTTACTAATATTTGTTATTTTTTTGTTGTGTACAGGTATAGGAATCATATTTTTGGTAGCTTTTGAAGCTAGGGTGGCCATATCTAGGATTCTCAAGCCCACCCACAACCTCATTGGGATCAAATGAGTGTGAAGATACCACCCATTATTTCAACTAGGGTTTCGAATAACCCTAGTAATCTATAATTCTGTATCAATAATAAACATTGTAAAAACCCCATATTTGAGGCATATTGATTATAATAGTGGAGATATTCCCGCAATAATAAAGAATCTATTTTATGCAATCTTTATGTGTTATGGTGTTTATTATCACTTCATAGTTTGTATTGGTGTTGCTTTATTTTTTGATTCACAATTAGCAACACATGAAGTTATTGGTAAGTGTAGCTACCTAAAATTGGATCACCTAACTTGGACCAATATTTTTGAAAATGCACAAAATAAGTCAACATAGTCATGACGACTATCGCAACCTTAAAATTTGCAGTTAAAACACATTAGAAACGAATTCATCACCTTAAAAGTAAATTTTACAAGTGAAGTTTCCTTCTTATTCAATGAATTTTTATTTTATTCAAATTTTCAATCTACCTCACTATATTTGACTTGAAATGATCAATTCAATGAATTTGTTAGATAAATGAATTCACTTGTGGTGAATTCGTAGGCAATAAATTCATGTGTAATGCAAAACTATCATTTTAGCCCTACCTATAGCAACCAATCAGGGTATTATTAACTCCACCCATCCCTTCAATCATTGTACTTAGTCAACAAGAATTAGAAGGTGGTTAATTTTCCTCCACATTTCCCCATCTTCCCAAAACTAGCCTTGATTATGGGGGTAGATAATTCTACTCCTTCTAATCAGCCCAGTCAGCCTTAGCCAAACCTAAATTAGTACCAACTTACCTATCCCAATGGAAAAATCCTAGGAGAGTCAATTCTATAAATTTCCCCCCTTAGGAGGGCATTATCATCACATACTTTTGGAATAATAAATTGCTACCGAAATTTTGAGAGAGCTCTTATTTATACATAAAATTGCTATCAAAATTCCCCCATGAGATCACCTTCAAGCAATTTATGATAATAAATGAACTTCAAAGGGAAGGAGGCAACTCACATATGTGATTTTTATGATAATATTCCTACCTCTTCCACTTTTTTCTTTTGTTAATCATTATTATTTGGTGTTTTGGATTTAGTTGTTTTGCATGTATCTATATTTTCCATTGATACCTAACAATTTTTTTGCAGTACTTTGTATTTCATAAGTTCTTTGTAGGTATTGTAGGAGACTATGGAATAGTAGGTCCTCCCTAAGGATCTTCAATCACCCTTAGTAGAGCTCTATAGCCTCTACAAGCTTATTTTCTTTATTTTCTCCTGTTGAAAGCAAATTCGTCATCTATAACCAGTTCAAGTGGTAAATTCAACCCGTGCATTCTAGACTTCAAATCCACTCAGTATATGTATATCCACTTTATTTAGCATACCTCCACCTAACTCTCCACTTATGTTTTTAAATATTCTCTCTATTTTCTATCTTATGTCAATCTATTTTTATCATTTTAGAAAATTTGTTGGTTATAGAGCTTTTAGGTAGTGAATTTGCCATAGGTATTATAACATCCATCCTAAAGGTTCAAAAATTAAATTTTATGCATATAAATAGGGGGTATAACTATGAAAATTAAGAATACTTACACTTGTTTCTATTTGGAAAGCCCCCAAACTATGATTCACCTTTTTTTGTCTATTTTGTCGATTTTAGTGTATTCACCAGTTGGAAGGATTATAGGAGGTTTGTTTGTTAGGTGATGAATTCACATATAGGTGACATATTTGCACTAATCACCAAAATAGGTAATTATACCTTCCAATTCCATTTTAATTAATTAGCATAGGATATTGTATGGTTTTTTATTACATTTTTCTCTATTATATATTTAGATAATGTATTACAAATCAAATGAATTTGCCCTTTAGCTTAGTGTTTTATCTTGTTTCTTTAGGAATTAAATAAAATTGCATGTAGCTATTGCATCAATATATCTTGTGTGTTTGAATTATTATTGCATCTTGTATTAAAGAAAAAATAATAATTTCTTGTAATTCTTTTCTTAATTAGCACTCATCAAAGATAAATTTAATTTAGGATAGTGTATTGTATTTAGTACTTTTATCTTCAAGCTGATTTGCATTTCATCTTACACATTAGCTCCTAGGGTAGAATGGAATCCATTCATTTTTTAAAGCTGAACACATCAAGATAGATAAAGGAAATCTCTAACCCCTTGGTGAACCCAAACCCCTCACCAAAGATAACAATGTATAGTTCAAAATAATGATGAGTTAACAATGGGACTCTCTTGTCTGAGTGTGGATGACCCTTGAGGAAAAATTTGAGGCTAGTGCCCTCATGCACCTTTTGGCATCCCATCGTAAGGCCAAAAATTCTATACAATGAGGTTCATTAGTAGGTTTTTTATAGTGATGAACACATTGTTCATTTCATCTAGCAGGTAGTTGAATTTGTAGAAGAATTGAGCTCCAAGTTTTAAGAGGCATATGTGAGGATAAAATCATACAATCAGCAAGCTTCCCAAAGGCTAGTTACATTGGAATATTTATTTAGAATGGAGGATCAGTTTAAAGTAAAGAGAGGGATGACTATTGACAAAGAAGATTATCAAGAGCTAGAGATTTCCTTAAGGTAAACCTTGAAGATAGGTAAAACATCTACTCAAAAGTTGAAGAAATCCTTGGTCTATATTTTCTAGAAGTATAACAATGTGACAGCATGAAATTATGAGAATCTAAAAGGGTACAACAAATATATTATCCAACACACAATAGAGCTAACTCCTAAGGCTATACCTATCAATCAAAAGCAATGACATTTTAATCCTAAATTTGATTCTCTTATGAGAAAAAACTATCCAAATTAATTAAATTAAGAATTGTATATCCCCTCAAGCATACCACATGGGTCTCCAAATTTATGGTGAGAATAAGGAATGGAGAAATCAGACTATGTATTAATTTCAAGGACCTAAATAAATATTTGTTGAAGTATCACTAGCCCTTGCCCTCAATGGATCAAATTATTCAAATTGTTGTTAGTTTTGAAATATTATCTCTGTTGGATGATTCTCTAGCTACAATCATATATGGATGAAGGATGAAGATCAATATAAGATATCCTTCACAACTAAATGAAGCACCTCCACATATCAAAAAATACCTTTTGACCTATCCAATACTAGTGCTACATTTTAGAGAGCCATGGACATCACTTTCAAGAACTTGATCAAAGAAATAATATTATTCTATTTAGATCACTTAACCATCTTCTTTAAGTGAAAGGAAGATTATTTTTTCCACCTTAAGAATTTTTCTAAACACTACCAAGAGTTTTGTGTTTGACTTAATCCCAAAAAATGCATCTTTTGTGTTCGATAGGGTAAACTATTGGGACATATAATATAAAATTAAGAAGGTGTTTCCATTGACCTTGATAGAGTTGAATTCATTTCGAACCTGTCATCACCCTAGCATATGAAAGAACTCTAGTTCTTCTTTGGTCAAATAAACTTTGTCAAAGGGTTTACATCAGATCTTCCTAGTATTATCAGACCTACAACTCTTATGTTAAAGAAAGACCAGGTATTTAAGTGGACTAAGGAAGGTAAGAAAGCTTTTGAAGAAATAAATAAGGCTATAATATAGGTTCTAGTACTAGTGAACCCAAATTTCAAAAAGGAATTCATTATCTATGTGTATAGGGGTGAGTTAAACATTGCAACATTACTTATTCAAAAGTATCATGACAAGAACACCCAATCACCTTGTTGAGTCAAAATTTGAAGGGTTGTAAGGAGAGATATATTTTTTTTAAAAAACAAGTATATTCCCTAATTAAAGGCTTGAATAAGTTCATACACTTTACCTCTAATAGCAAAACCATTACCTATGTCATCCACACAAGCATACATGAATATATAATGGATGGAAAATTAATGAGAAAAGAGCAGGACGAATCACCAAGATCATGGATTATGATATAGAGGTCAACAAATTGAATCTAATCAAGGGGATATCCTTATACCAAGGATTTGTCAAAGATATCAATGTAGAAGTTGACGATATTCAATTCTTAGTTAATTATATTGGAGAATATTACATTATTTGGTACATGCTAATGTAGACCCATGGAACCTTTATGTTACAGTTATAAATATGTAATAGATTAGGATGTGCATCTATAGTTTAGGAGTATGATTTATAATTCTAATTTATGTAAGTGTTCATGTATAGGAGCGTGAAACGTGTCATATAGTAAAATGTGTAAATAAGAGTGTGCAAGTGTCATAGAATGAAGCATGCAAATAGAAAGTCAAGTCATGTGTACAAGTGGTAAGATGAGAAGCCAAAAGACATGATAAGATTTATCTTATGCATGGAATAGGAAAGGATGCATCTCCCAAATGTGTGAGGAGATCAATAGTCAAGTATTGAAGATTCATCTATGAAGGCTATATTATGGAGACAAAGCTCCATGTAATATATGGATCTAATATTATCAAAGTATCTCAAATCACATTCAAGCATTAATAATATTGAAGCTTGTATGCATATTTTGAGCAATTATACTGTAAGTTTTCTTCATATTATTTCATGAATTATTTTGGCCATTTTGTTCATATTTATTTTATTGTTAAGAATGTTATGTTCTTTACTTTGGCTATTTAATATAGTGATTGATATTATATTTGAGACTACTTAAGATCATGAATATTAGGACCTATGATAATTGGGCTAAAAAGTCAAAAACTTTAGAGGGAAAGGTGCTGGATTGGATTGATGAGAGAGTTAGGTATATATAGATAGGTCAATACACATATAACCTAAATAAGGGTTAAATAAGGACATTTATATTTCAAAATGGCCATTATATTCTCATTGAATGTGCTCTATTCTAGAGTAAATTTGATGCAATCCTCTTGAGGCGTGTTAGAATGGATTAATATCACTCCTTACTTCAAGAATTCCATAAAGGGATCTTAGGTGGTCATTTTTGAGATAAAACTACCACTAAAAAAATTATGAGAGTTGGGTATTATTGGCCTAGTATGTTTTTAGATGCTCACTAATGGGTGAGGAAGTGTGACAAGTGCAAATTCTTCATTGGAAAGAGAAGGAATGCACCCATGAATTTGAAGCCCATGGTAGTAGATGATCCATTCTCCTAATAGAGATTGGAAATCATTGGCATGATTAATCCATCATCAAGTGCAAGTTATAAATGGATTCTCAATGCCACTGATTATTTTTATATATGGACAAAAGAAATCCCATTGAATAAATCCACTAAGAAGGTGATCATTGATTTATTAGAGGACACTATAACTAGAATTATTATCCCAAACATCATCATCATGGATAATGCAAATGTATTCACTAAGGCCAGTATCACCTAGTTTTACCTCTAGGATAGCATACATTTTAGAGCTTCCTCAAATTACTATCCTCAAGGTAATGGTCGAGTAGAATTTACCAATAAGAAATTGATCCAAATTCTAAAGAGTATTGTTTTAGAGAATAAAAAAAGTCATACTTCCATTTAAAAAAATCTTTATAAGGAGATAGAAGATTATCAAAGTTAGAAGATCCATGATTCATTCAATCTATGGGGATATTTATTGTATATATTCATCATAATTAGAAAAATTTGGTCCCCTATCTTGTAAAAGGCATTCCAAGGCCATTACCCCATGTTGTTGGTTAGGATGCATGGCAGGTGAATTCTCAATTAGGAGTTACCAAAGAAATGCCTAAGGTTAGGATAGCATGATACATTTAGTTAAAACATCTATGGGTGATGTTAGTTGTCAAAAACAAGAATACAAATGGATCCTCTAGATAGTGATATTTGTTTTATTAACTAAAGAGAAAATCCCATATACCATCTGATTAGTGAATATTTAAAGATGGTGGTCTCCTTCCATCAACTTTACATAGAGGAAGAATAAATTTTTGTAGCATTAATTTGATTCTAAACATGTGGAAGTTGTTATCAAGAATGAGAATTCAATGCTTTTAGAAGGTGGTAGACTCTTCTCACTAAATGTGTAGAAAAAACGAGTAAATTCAAAAGGCATTAATTAAATTCCTATAAAGGTGGTGACCACTTCTCACTAGCTTTTTAGATGGAAAGAGTGAATTCATGTAATATAAATGTTGGTACACATCTCAATATTCAATGAGGAAATATATAAAAAGGGCATATTACCTTTATTTTTTTGTCACTAATTCCTTAACATCCAAGCAAAATAGATTCCTTTGAGCATAAAAGCAAAGATGTGTAGAATCCAAGCCATAAGAGAGAAATATTTGCAAGTGCAAAAGTGTTTAAAGAACCAATATTAACCCATGGAGTCAAGGACAAAGATTAACACTACTCTCCAAGTAGAAACTAAAGTTGGCCTTACCATTGGTCCTCCTTCAAGAGTAACTTTAGCTACTCCCTCCACCTTGGGTAGGGAGGCACCATCCTGATCTCTCAAATTTGTAGTCCTTGAGTCAGTTAGGGAGCCAAATAATATGGTAGTAGACCCCAAATTGTCCAAAACCACAAAGATATTTAGAGAGGGAGATTTTTAGAGATTTAATGTCAACCTCTTAAATCCTTTGGAGAAAGACGATGGACCATTTTTTGGCCCAAACAATTATGTTGTAGGTCTACAACTTGTATGAGATAGTAGTTGCATGTGTTGAGTTATATGATGCCCAAGCCCAAAAAGTTAGATCATGTGACAACAATTTTAGATTTTCCTTCACTATGCATGTCATTCATAAGATATTGTTGTTAGTGTTAGAGGTCCATAGGATAAATTTAGAGAGTACATCTAGGCATTATAGATATATCTAGGATAATTTAGGGTTCCTAAATAATGAATGGAATACTTAGAATACATCATTGTCAAAGTTATCATTGAGTATCAAAGCTTTTAGTGATAGTGTGAGGGATGCTTTGAGCATGTTGGCATTCATTTTTAGTTTGGAGGGTGATAAGTAAATGATCACATCTAAGCTAGGAACTATTTACTTGATGAAGAAAATACCCAAGAGAGAGAGAGGATGATTTTTGAATTCAATAATTTTATCATTGACTAGATTCATGAGGGGTTTGTAGGTAGCAAATCCACCTCCTAGAAGAAGTGGTAAATGGATTTGCCCAATTTTAATAGTTTTGACAAGTTTTGCAAACCATACATGCAGGAGTAAACTATACAGTAAGGAGGGCAAACCATACAAGGTAAAGGAAAATTATACAAGGTGCAATTAAATGACATGAAATGCATGGGAAATGTAATTTTAGGTTGTAATTGCACATGTATTTGATTATTAAGGTGTTAGACTTAGTAAAAGTCTTAATTAATGCATTCCATTATGCATGGGAAGTTTTAAATAACTAATTGCCTTAGGAACCACTTTGGAACAGCCTAGGTAATGTTATATAAGGCCCCATTTTCAATTTTGATAGTCTGGTTACATTCTAGTTATGATATGCTAATAGATTCTGGTTAGTCTGAGGATGCTATGAGTTTTGGCTATGAGTGTTATTATTTATCTCTGATTGTGATTGAAATTATTGAATAATAATATATTTGAGCATATTTTATGGTTTCTCTCACATACTGTATGATTCTGGAATGGTTGAATAGCAATTAATGGTTTAGTTTTATTGCATGTACTTATTTGTGAGTGTTTTGACTAATCTATGTATTGCTATGGGAGAATGGATTGAACTAGAAATGGTGTAGCTTTGTGTAATGATATGTTATAATAATATCAAGGAATATGTATTGAACACTGCTGTATGATTTTTGGATATCACCATTAGATATACAACTCTCTCAAGTCCCGTTGATATGTTTTGCATGTTACTAGAAAATGATTAATTACCATATTAAACCCTTACAAAAATTATCTGAGAGAGTTTGGTCCAGTATATTATTCAAATTGGCACTTTTATGTACCTTCATTTCATACATATTGTACACCAGATTCTGTACAAATCGTACAAAAGATAATTACCTGATTTGGCAGTTTAGGCAATCAAAGGGAATTTACCTGATTTGGAAGTTTTGGGAGATCAACTTGTTTAGTTGCAAAACTGTGTATGGCAGCTTGCAAAACCAATTCTAAAAAATTTTCTAAGTGTGAAATCATACAAGCTCTGTCATTGTACAATTTGGGACTGTACAGTGGTATGATTTGGTGTCTATACAAGCTAAATACTTGTCGCATACTACTAGTTGTAGAGACCATACGGTGGTGTGATTTGGTCACGGATTGGGAATAAAAATTTGATCATCCTAATATTTAGAAACTACTCCCCAATAGGAATAATACACAACTATGCTAAATTTAGTGTCGTTGCCTTATCAAATTTGGTATTTTTTAAAACGGGTCAAATTAAAAAAGTAAGAATACTACAAAATTGGAGGTGAATGACAAAGACTAGTGTAAAAATATGTAGGAGACATGAAATATGAGATAACATTATAGTAAGAATAGTAAGAATAAGCATGAGTATTTATCAAATAGAGAATACAAGTAACTCATACCATAGTACACATGAACCAAAAATAGAGCAAGTTTGGACATTTGAAGAAGATTTTGAGGCATTGTTGATAGAGACAAAAGAGGAGGTACCAGAACCACCTAGCATAGGGACACGAGTTGATATAGAGGTAGTGCAAGAGGATGGAAAGTGGTTGGTGACACCTAAGAAAGCGATGGAAGGGTTGCAAATAAATGCAAAGGATGGGAGTCAGGAACCAAAGCAACAAGGTGCGAGGTATCAAGAGGAAGGACCAAGACCATATCCCTCACATCAGCGAAGGAGGTCACGGAGTGAATATGCACATGATTTTTGTCAATTATTGGTGGGATAGAATAAGATACCTCATATAGAAACTTTTGATGATGATTGTAGTAACACACTTTAAAGGAGAAATCAGACAGAGATTCCATGAGAGACCTAAAGTGATGAAGATGATTCTCTAAATATGGCTAATAAGGTAGCAAAGTAGAGATGTCCATATTTTATAGGAGAGGGTAAGGAAGATACCACAAGACATATTGGAACTTGTATAACCATTGGAGGGTAAATGGTGTATATCAACCAGATGACTGGGTAACCTTATTTCCTACTACCTTGAAAGGATTGACGATCAATTGGTATTTGAAAAGGGAAAATACTGTATATTTTTAGACTTGGACTCAAGTAAAGGAGAAATTCATTAAGGATTTTCACCCTTTGAAGGATTATGGAGACATTGTTACTGAGCTTTGCATGATGAAGCAAAAGCCTGATGACGAGTGGCTATTTGCCACATATTTCTGTACCAAATTTTTTTCATTTATATGATTAATTGATATGTTTTATATAAATTATTATTAATAAAATGTGATTTATTAGTAAATATGATTAATTATAGTAATATAACATAGGTGTTTGATTTATATAAAATTTGTCCGAGTTCTGAGAAAAATGCAGGAAAAAGTAGGGATGATCAATGAAGAGATTGCAAAACTTTGGAGTGCACATCGGATGACAAGAAGAACCAAATAGAGTTTGATGACAATAGTAATTGATCTGGTTACAGATGCTAAAAACTGAAGTATGTTACTGAAAGTAATTACTGAAGGTAATTACTGAAGGTAACTACTGAAGGTAACTACTAAAGACAGTTACTAAAGACAATTACTGAAGATTATTTTACCAGTAGTTATTGAAGGATAATAAAGTTTATTGACTTCAGCATGCCACATCAGATTTGGATGACACATTAAGATGGACGACACATTAAAATGGATGGCAACTGATATTTTATATCTAGAAAAATATTCCATTTCTCACATACTATCCGTAAGAATATTTCAAGTTGACAAAGTTATGATTTACTTTATAAAGCTTGTAACCAGTTTATTTTGGGAAGTTTGAGATATAAACGCAAAGATTTTTAGACTTTCCTGGAATATAGGACATGAGATCCTAATATATATCTTGCGAGTCAGTTAAAGTAGCATTGTCTTGTTGGGATTATTAGTAGGATGCCACTTGGACTAGTCAAAATATTTATAAGTCCAAGTAGGATTATGTATTATTATTAGGTTTAGATTATTCTTGATTAATGTATAGTCATCAATCCACAAAATCCGCATGTCAAATACATGGAGAATACTGTTTAAAATTATATTAGTTACAATATAAATTATATAGAAGACTAGAAGACCTGAAAAGAGGTCTATATGTTGGACTTTACACTCTAATGACATTGCTTGCTACCATTACATTATAGTTTGTTCTAAGTTACAATTCTAAGGAAGCATGTACAGTTGAAGCTCCAGTAATAAAATAAAACTTTGTTCTTCAAATGTGGTAATTTGTATTAATTCTGTGGATTGTTTGAATTTTTTTTTGTAAGTTGTGTATTTATTACCTGCATTCACAAAATATTCATAAATATTAGTATGAGATATAAAATTTAGTTACAAATATAAGGTAAATTAGGGGATAAAGTCTTACACTGCCCTTTAGGAGGTAGGGTCCACTCCTAATAGATAGTCCTTGAGCTCTCGCCCCTGCATTAGGTTAAGATTAGTTAGAATTGCATTTAAAATTATATAAAATAAAATAGATTGCACGAGGATCCTCATAAATAAATTAAATCATGTTTACAGTAATTAAGTGCATCAATAAATTGATTCATCAGTAATTAAGTGCATCAGTAAATCAATTCATCAGTAAAAGTAAAACATAATTGCATTCATTCATCATATCCTGCATCGTTCATTTTTGCACAAATTTAATTCTATTCATTTACTTTTCTGTACACGTGAATCCTGAAAAAGAAACTTGAGCTAATATTAGTATTAATTCCTATGATATAATCTATACTGAATTTTTACTCTTTAAATCTGACCTTGATTTTCCTCGTATTGATAAAATTAAATGTAAGCTCTATAACCGATCATTTTGGCATCGTTTTCAGGGAGAGTAGCGTTGTAGTGGTTAGTCAAAAAAGTTGTTTGGCAGTGCAAAGCGAGAGAACTTACTTGTATGTGAAAAGGAGTACGTACAAGACCTTGGTGTGCATACGCGCTAGAGTGGCGCATAGATGGTTCCAACAAGCCCTGCATTTTGATGTTACTAGGTTCATTTTTCATAAAGGTTTCATTTTTACCGCTTTCCTAGATTAAAACTTTATTTCCTACAAATTTCAATTCCAGCAAATTTTTTTTTCTGCAATTTCCTTTCTTTGGGTAATTTCTATTGTTAATTTGATTTAGGACCTATAAAAAAGAATAGGAAGTAGGTGAACACTGAAAACAACCTAATATTGTTTGAGGACCCTATTTTTATTTTATAGGAAGTAGTTAGGTTGAGTGACACAACTTTAATGAAATCCCTCCTAATAGTCAAAGAACAATAGTAATTTACCTTTTTACTTCAGCAATTTTATTTCCAGTAAAACTTTACTTTCCAAGTACTTTTATTTTTCCCTAATTATGCTGAAATTAGTTGTATGATGCATCTGATTTTAGTAGCATTAGGATCGCTTAGTAATTTAAATATATTTCTTTTCTACTATGTTAAGAGCATTTATAAGTTTTAAATTTTATATTAAGCTTAAAAAACAGTAGGATTGAAACAGAAAAGAAAATCCAAACCCAAAGAGAAAAAAAACACAAAAATCAAAGAGAGAAAATAAATAAAAATTGCCAAATGGTTGAAAGCAGTCAAACTGAATTTATAGACCTTAGAAAATTACTAATACAACAAGAGGTTAATCTTCTTCTTGACCAAGATTATAGAAAAACCAAACTAGAGTGGGAAGAACTGTGTGAATGCATTGACACTATCAATAATAGATTAGATGAATTAAAGAAAATCAAGAGGATAAATATAGCAAAAAATTTACGGGTAAATCATTCTTCACCTTATCAAGATCTTGGAATAAGTTATGAAAATTGGCTATGGGATAGGAGAACAACAATAAATCCAGTAATTTACCCTTGGAATTAATACCTAGAGGATTCCCTCAATGTTCACAACTTCCTTGTAGATATAAAGAGGAAAGAATTAGACCTACAATACAACAAAGGATACTATAGAATTCCTATATATGTATGTTTTAGAGAATTGTGCCAAGAGTTGCCTTATGAGCTACAATTTGGAATTCCTGATCCTATTGCAACTAAAGCTTACCTTGTTCAATTGATTCAATTATTGGTAGACTATTTTAATTTTGAAGAGGAATATTTTATGACACCGGAACAACTTGATCCAGTCAAAGATATTCATAAATTATTCAAATAAGATTAGATATATTGCTAAAAAAATAATAACAAGAATTTTAGAACATTCATGAGCAGATTTAGAGACTCTAAAGGAAGATTCATAAAAACTAACAAAATAGAAGAAAAATCCCCAAGAGACTTTAGAACACCTAGGATCTATGAACTAGTAAAAACTGAGGCTACAACATCAACCAATCAAGCTGAAATCCTAGATCAAGATCCCAATTCATATTTATTGTCCAATCCATAATTTGACAACTACGTAGATCCCTCTTCTATCTTTACCGAACCTATATCTAAACCAATTCTTGAATTCTTATATTCAGGTATGGCTGATGAGAAAATTTATCTGGGAGAGATAGGATAAAATCGTAGAAATGGGAGATAAAGGCAAGAAAGATATCAGAGAGAGAACAGACAAAAAAAATGTTCCCTTTCCCAATATTACATATAGAAAGGACAACAAGAGAACCTAAATCAGTTTATGTTTCTATATTGCCTACCTTTTATGGAAAACCCTATGAAGATCCTGATGCTTTTATTTTCAAATTTGAAGTAGTATATCAAGCTTAATTTTACACCACCAATGAGCAAAATCTAAGATTATTTCCATCTACTCTTAAAGATGCAACTTTAATATAGTTTATGGGTCTAGGAGAACGAGTTTGTAATTGTTGGGATGGAGAAAATGGATTGAAATAGTTATTCCTTGAAAGATATCAATATTATTGTAGAGTTAGGGATAAGAAAGCTGAGCTTTTTCGTATGAATCAAAAATAAGAAGGATATTTGGAGGATTATCTTGAACGATTTCAATTTGTAGGATATAGAGTAAATATAGATCTTGATGAAGAAATTCTAAAAGAACTTTTCTTGAAAGGATTAAAAAAATATGTTCTTGAGATTTTAAATCTTATGGAAAAAGGAGACATTCATATTATATCACTTGAGGATATTATAAACCTTTGCAAAAATTATTCGAGAAACAAACCTCTCAGAAGTAATAAATATACATCCACAGGAGGAGTGACGAGAGCTAAAATTGAAAATATGTTGGAAGGTTTAAAAACTGATTTGTTGAGTAATTTGACCTCATATTTGGACTTAATGGATAAAAAATAAAAATATAGTGAAGAAATTTACTGCCATAGGTGTAGGAAAAAGCACAATATGAGATAATTTCCTCTCAACATAACAAATATCTCTAATATCTCTGCTTGTTTCAAAATTGTGATAAGAATTATAAAATTGAAAAATGCAATTATATCTCTGTTGTTAAAGCTACCATAAAAGAACCTGAAGCAGAAGAAGCAGAAGATATTTATTTTGTCACTCAAAGATGAAATGGTCCATTTAATGGCCCACCAAATTGGTCAAACCCTAATTATCCCAACCAACAAAGGCCTAATCAATGGTCTAATGCACCAAATTGGAAAAATTTGAATTTTTACAACCAAGACTGGAACATACCCCCATGTGCTCAATTTATGGCTAAATCCTATGGAGGAAAACCCCCATGGAATCAAGGGACACAAAATAAAAATATGCCTAGTTGGAATAATAGTGGCCAATATAATCAAGGTGGCACCAATTGGTCCCCAAATACAATGCAACAACCAAATATTCAAAATCAATTTAGGGGACAAAACACTCAAAATCCACATCAAAATGGACTTCTACCATATCCAAATAATAATACTAATCCTCTTAAGCAACCACCTCTTCCATATCAACCAATTCCTAACCCTAACAACAATAAGAATGTTCAACAAGTTTATGAAACCAATAAAACATGTTCTCTATGTGTAACACCATGTCAACAGATTCAATTAATATCAGGAAAGGTGTTGGAAAATAATGTCACTCTCACAGAACTTGATGCCCCTATTCCACATTTGGTTGAAAAAGAAGATAGTAACAAAAAAGAAATAGAAAACCAACCAAAAAATATTCCAACAAAGCAACAAGAAATCCAAATAAGAAAGGAAGTAGAAGTACCATTCCCTCAAAGATTAGAAATACCAAAAGAACCATCTAAGCCAACCTTTAACTTCCTTCAAGAAATAGAAGGTATTACTATTAAAATTACTTTATTACAAGATATCAAGGATATACCCATCTATTCCAAGCTTATTAAAAATATATGTTTAGGAAAGAAAAAGAAGAATGAATTTTAAACTATTCAAGTCATTGGACAATTATATGAGATAATAATAGGAGATAGGTTATTACCAAAATATATAGATCTTGGAATACCTATACTCACAGTATATATTGGAGACATAAAATTACAAAATATTTTGATTTATTTAGGAGCCGCTATTAATTTTATTACCAAATAAATAGCAAAATCCTTAGGGATGCATAAACTACAATTAACTTCTATTGTGCTTCAACTCGCCGATAGATCTACTATTAAACCAGAAGGAAAGTTAGAAGACATTATGGTCTTAGTAAGTTCATGGGAATACCATGTAGACTTTGTAGTCCTGCAACCCAAAAAGAAATTAGGGGGACATACCTTAATACTAGGACACTCATGGCTTATAACAAATGATGCTTACATTAGTTGTAGATCAGGAAATATGACTATTTCTAATGGCAAGAATACAAAAGATCTTAGTTTGTTTCTTGAATCACCCATAGAAGAAGAATTTACAAAGAAGTTATGGTATGATTTTCCTCATGAATATGATGATACCCAAACCTTATCAGTTAATGTTCTAATTGAACAATTTGAATAAGATATTGAGGGACCGCTACCATTATAATTAGGAAATAAACAAGAAAATCAAGATCAAGTTAGGGGTTAGCGTTATTTTAAATTAACAAAAAGATTTATTTTTTAAATAAATTAGGTTTTTTATTTTTTGGGCTTAGGGGTTGGGAAGAGGGTTGCCTGTGGTTAGGGGAAAGTAACGAGTTAGGGGGAGGGCATGGTGCATTTTCTTTTATTTTTACCTTTCCCCTTAATGTACCCTATCCTAACTAAAGAAATAAAACAAATCAACATTATGTAACATTCCCCCTTAATGTTGTCTTCTTCTCTAAAAATCCTTCATCCTTCATTGCTGATTCTGATTTGGTGCAGGTTCATGCTCTTTGCACTTGGCTCTCCAACTATGAATAATGTTAAATTGCTGGTAGGCCTCTCTGCGTTTGGCCGGGCGCCGCCGGCCTCCGGTGTTCGGCCGCGTCAGGGCCGGGCGGTTCAGGCCGTCGGGGCGAGGCGGGGGTGTGCTGGGGTGGTGACTTCGGGGGTTGTTCCCTCTGGGGTGGCTCCGGGGGGGGGTCGGTGCCCGGGGAGGGGGGCGTGGTTCCACTTGGTGCACGGATCCCCCCTCCTGGGGGGGTCCACACTCAAGGGTGTGTGTGTCGGCGAAAAAACACCGATAGAAAAGGAGGAAAGGGAGGCCAAAAAAGGGGTCGGCCTCGTAAAAAGCACACAATACAATAAAATGAGCACAAATAAAAATATGGAGGAAAATTTATTTAAAGAGAATATTTAGAATTTCTACATGTCCACCAAAATGCATGGGTATAAAAACTTTTAGATAAATATAAAAATTGAGCAATAAATAATAATAAAAATATGACACCACCAATGTGTCCCGAGAAAAATGTCGAGAAATTCCAATGACTATAAATACCCATATACTTGGTTTTGAATGGGGCCTTCAACATGTGGAAAAATAAAATTTCTTGGTTGCACCTCTCGCACTTTATGGCGACACCACCACCAGAGATGGTCCCACAATAACTACAACTACTGGCATAAGTAGTAGGTCATACTTTAGAAAAATAAATTCAATGATATTTGGACCTCCATCCTTATAGACCCATCTCCCAAAAGAAAACACAGGAATCTAAAAGAACGTCCTCCACAAAATAATGTCCCCCTTGCCTTTTCTTCGCTGGTGACAATAAAAAAAAACAAAAAATTAAACACTTCACCTTGTCTAGTCCTTCTACGCTTTCACTCTTTTACTCTTCTTTTAATTAGGCTTAGGAGTTCCACATTTCCACTAACAAAATATTATAAAAACAAAAATATCCCTCACGATCTTCCCCTCCACGGGCATAAAAATAAACACCAAAGCTCTCCAATCATGAAAAACTCTAGACGAACACCACACTCTGCTTCAAAAAAAATATCCGTGCTAACAAATGATTAAAGTAGGACCTCCCATGAATCCCCTCCGGCCCCCCGGACGTACATCATCTATGCTTCCATCATCGGAAAATAATATAAAAAAGGGATATAGAAAAAAAAAGGATAAGTTATAATCTTCTGTTATCATATGTTTCAAGTATAACAAAGAGTTCCATCGAGATTATTTAACGACATTCCTCCATCTTCTAGTTGTTCGACAAGGGCACCAATAAACATATTCCCTTCCAAAACTTCACTCCAATGACATATTCTTCTAGTTGAACCTCCATGACTATCGACAATATTGGAGATTATAATTTATCAAGAGTCGATTTCCTAAAGTCCATTTAAATCTATGTATTTATAATATACTTGTAGCCTCCATTGTCTCACACAAGTCCGTCTCTAAATTGTATTATTATAAAATGTCTCAGTATCTCTCCTTTTGCCACCCCTTCACATACTATCCCCCCCTTACACACCACTAGGGGGCTCATTCCATGTGGGGGCCACGTCCATAATATTTAAAAAAAAATCACCATTTTTCAAATTTACCGTGCATTGCCAAGGGAGGTGCGCTACCAAGTAGATCTAGAAATGTTGCTCTCATCGTCATCGTCATCAATAACTTTGACGTCGCTCTTTCTTCTTCATCGTCACCATCTTAGTTGATGCTGCTCCACCATCGTCCTTGGCACTCCTGGCGTCGTCGTGTTCCAGAATCATCTCCAACGACGATTTTCATAGCCTGCTCTGCTTCACCACGACGGTGCCATCGACATTTTTGCCTTTGCTTACCATCGATGAAAAAAATACCGGCATCTTCATTGCTATAAATCACAGTAGAAACCCCAAAATTTGGAGCTCCCGATCGAAATTGCCACTGGCTATGTGTGGTGATGCACACTTAAGAACCCAAAAAAACTTCATTTGCATTCTTCGTTGCATTTGAAATTGTGATGGATTTTTTGCTGCACTGAATTTGACGATTTTGACAAGACTTGCTGCACAATATTATGAAGATCATGCACTCACATCGAGAGTTTGTGAAGAGGACAGAGCCAAATATTATTTAACTGGATCAAAGCCAACCAAAATATTTTTTTGCTGTGCTCGACCAGATCCAACGCACAACAAAAATACAGAGTGCTGGAAAAATAAATGCAACTTCATATTGCGACGCCCGGTGTTACAGGCTGACATAATGAAATTTTTTCAAGATTAGGCCCATGATGATAGACAAACACGACCACATATCTGGAAATAGTGGAAGGAAAACTCTAGATCATCATATTGAACATCCAAATCATGATCGGGCTGCTGGTATTTCAAAGTCAGGACTTCCTGCTCAAAAAACTCCTTCATCTTCACCATCAGTTCATGGTAACCAATGTCCCGCCCTACGGATATGATGCGTGTCGTCCTACTCGGAAGTCCGTTGGGGGAAGTATGGAGCCACCAAAACTACATAAAAAATTAACCTTTATCCCCTCTTTCACCGTCGCAACCACCACCGCCATCTAGTTTTCCATCTCTGTCATTGTTGCACCCGACGCTATGCCTGCAACCCCTACACACATCACACTAGCAAGAAATTTATCGAAACTTCCGGGGTGGGCCACCATCAACTCCAGCAAATTGTAAAACAAACCCCCAAAACCAGATCTGTAGTTTTGGGTCTTCTCCCTTGTCTAATTTGCAAAGGCCAGGCCGCATAAGATTCACTCATCGATGGGGCCAAAAATGGTTGCAGATAAAACACTTTTAATTTTTTTTTATAGAAACCCCATTTGAAGACACAAAAAATTTGAGCATTGAAAAAAAATAAATAAAATCATGGCCCCCGCCTTGGGGCTCCGGGGGCAAGCATGGGGTGGGGAATCTTCTTCTCTCTTTGGCCTTTTGGTTTTTGAGGGGATACGGGGGGGGGGGCCCGGGCGGGGGGGGGGGGGGGGGGGGGGGGATGATGGGGGAAAGGATGAGGGGGGATTTTCCTGAGGGAAATCCTCCCTCAAGCTCACAAGGCCAGAGAAAGCCTAGAGCTCTGATACCAAATGTTGGGACTGATATAGAAATGAAAAAAGATGAGATAATTTTATTGATACAAATGAGTTACATACATAGGCATAAGGCCTATATGATAAACTGACAAGTGTAAATATAAACTGACAAGTGTCAAAATAGAGGCATAACGCACTTTAATTCTAACAGATAGTAGTTCGTCTCAATATTCCATTTATGAGGCAAGCACAAGTCAATCTCAAATGGAACCATATGGTTATGATTTCAATATTTTTGAACATGATATAAATGGGATAGATGTAAATACATAAAAATGTAAACAAATAGATATTATATTAGGAAAAACTCTTAACATTAGTAATAAATTCACAGGCATGCAAGAATATCAATTAGTAGATGTGCTTAAAAAGAATCAATCCATTTGCATGGAACTATGAGGATATGACAGGTATTCACCCAAATGTTTGTACCCATCGCATATTTATTCAAGAAGGTTGTAATCTAGTAAGACAACCCCAAATATGATTAAATATAGCTATGAAATAAATAGTTAAAGAGGAAATCATTAAAATCTTAAATGCAGGATTTATATACCCAATTTTCGATAGCCAATGGGTGTCACCTTTGGTGATAGTCCCTAAAAAATGGTAAATGGAGAATTTGTGTTGATTATAGAGAATTAAACAAAGTAACCAAGAAATATTATTTTCCCTTGCCATTCATTGATCAAGTCTTAGATACATTGGCTGGAAAGAAATATTTATGCTTTTTAGATGGTTTTAGTGGGTATAATCAAATCTCCATAGATGAGGAATATCATGAAAAAACAACTTTTACATGTCTTACAGGAACCTATGCTTATAACGTTCTACCTTTTGGACTATGTAATGCACCTGCAACTTTTCAAAGAGTTGTATTGGCTATATTTGCTGATTTAACTAATGAATGTGTGGAAGTTTATATGGATGACTTCACAGTATACGGTACTACCTTTGAAGAAACATTATCAAGCTTGCAAAAAGTTTTGGTAAGATGCCAGGAGCAAAATCTCTCTCTAAGTCATGAAAAGTGCTTTATGATGATGAAAGGAGGCATTGTTCTAGGCCATTATATATCAGAATATGGAGTTAAAGTAGACCCTACAAAGATACAAGTTATTCAAACCCTTCAACCTCCAAAAACACAAACATAGGTGAGAAGTTTTTTAGGACACGCAGGATACTATCGTAGGTTCATTAAAGACTTCAGTAAAGTTGCTACTCCCATGTTTAAGCTCTTAACTAAAGATAATGAATTCAATTGGACAAACGAATGTCAAGAAGCCTTTGAAGAAATAAAAGAAAATTTGACTATTGCTCCAATCTTGAGAGGACCAAATTGGGAATTACCATTCCATATTCATTGTGATGCTTCAGGTTATGCAATAGGAGCAGTATTGCAACAAATAGAAAATAAAATACCTTATGCTATCTATTATGTAAGCAAAAATTTGCATGGAGCTGAGCTTAACTACACTATTATAGAAAAATAATTTTTAGTTGTAATTCATGCTCTCAATAAATTTAAACATTACATAACAGGGTATGAAGTATTTGTTCACACTGATCATTCTGCCATTAGATACTTAATGAACAAAGCAACAGTGGGTGGTAGAGTGATTAGATGGCTTCTTTTACTACAAGAATTCAATGTCACAATTATAGATAAGGTAGGAAAAGATAATGTTATTGCAGATCACTTATCTCGCATGCAGATTTTTGATGATAATGAGTTAATTCCTGACAATTTTCCAGACGAACATTTGTTTGCTATTTCTATTTTTACCCCTTGGTATGCTGATATTGTAAATTATTTAGTAACAGGAAAAATGCCTCAAAATTTTACACCGCATGAGTGTAGGAAATTAATACATCAAAGTATTTCTTTTACATGGATTCATGGAATTCTATTTAAAAAATGTCTTGACCAAATCATCAGGAGATGTGTGCAAGAAAATGATGTATATGATATTATCAGGGCAGCACATGAAGAACCTTGTGGAGGTCATTATGCCACCCAAAGAATAGTTATGAAAATACTTCAAACTGGGTACTTTTGGCCTACTATGACTAAAGATGCTCATCAATTTATTGATAGATGTGATGCTTGTCAAAGAGCTAGCAAGCCTACACCTTCTATGGAAATGCCTTTGGTTCCACAGATAGCTCTTGAACCATTTGAAAAATGGGGAATTGACTTTGTTGGACCAATAGACCCTCCAAGTGATGGTAATAAACACATACTTGTATGTACATATTATGTTACCAAGTGGGCTGAAGTTAAAGCTCTTCCACGAGCTCAAGCTGAACTAGTAGCTGATTTTCTTTATGAAAACATAATGCAATGCTTTGGAGCACCAAGAGAATTAGTTTCAGATCATGGACCTCAATTTACTTCCAATGTGATTGATCATTTTGTCAACATCTATCAGATAAAACATAAGAAAACCTCACCATATCACCCTCAGGCTAATGGACAAGTAGAAGTTACAAATAGAGAGCTTGAAAAGATTATCACAAAAATTGTAACTGTTAATAGGGGTGATTGGGCTAAGAGATTAAAAGAAGTTGTATGGGCATATAATACAACTTGGAAAACTACCATAGGTTTATCACCATATGAAATGGTTTATGGAAAACAAGCCATCATGCCCATTGAATTTGAGATAGAAACCTTGTGCACATCGGTACAACTTAACATGAATTTGGATAATGCACAAAAAGAACGGTTGGAAAAATTAAATATTCTGGATGAGAGAAGATTAGAAGCATTACATAGAACTGAAATAACTCAACAACAATGAAATAAATGGCATGATAAACACATTGTACCATGTACATTTCAATCAGGAGATTGGGCCTTGTTATTTGACTCTCGTTACCAAGATTTTCAAGGTAAATTAAGAACAAGATGGCTAGGACCCTATGAAATTGAGGAAATATTTGGAAACGGTATAGTCAAGCTTAAGCCTATAGATGATTCAACAAGAAAATTATTAGTAAATGGACATAGGCTTAAACTTTATAAGAAGCCATTATCTAAGGAAGAATTCATACATCAGTTTAGACAGCACACTGATTTGCAGTGTATTTCTGAACTGCAATCAGTTACTATTCAATAAACTCTCTCTTTGAAAAGAAAAAATATATATATTATATATATATATATATATATATATATATATATATATAATTACTATATAAAAACAAAAAAATGATTATGCTTCCTTTATTTCATCATGAAGTATCTACATTCTTTTCCATTTTCAGTCTCCAAAGTTTTTCAAGAAAAATTCTTTATTATAAATTTTGTAGGAAGATGATTACCACATGATGTATAGTACCCTGTTGCTAGATGAAATCTAGGTATTTTTCAAAAACTCAAATTATATCTAGTATACTGAACAAAATTTTCATTGAAAATAGAACAAATATTTTGAAATGTTATAAGTAACTTCTAAATGATCAAGTTTTTGTCTTTTTGACCATGCACATATACACATCTAAAACATTGTGTAGTTTTGGAAAAATTAACTCATGTATTATATTTGCCATAAGTAAAAAATTTTCCTTGCTTATCTATTTATACGCATGGTCTAGATTACTAATGAATTGGCAAAAGGACAAGCTCGCCCTTCACCCTTAAAAAAAAAAAATCCCTTGCTCCTTATCTAATCGAGCAAGTATCCTAATAAATTCTTGCTTCTCCTTAAAATAAGCAAGAACCCCAAAAAGTTAAGAAAAATTTCTTGCTTCTCTTCAAAATAAGCAAGAACCTCAAAAAGCACTACAAATCCCTTGCTAAGCAAGTATCCCAAATAAAGCATAAAGCAAAAAGGGCAAAAAGAGCTTGAATCCCTAGAATTCTTAGTATTTCAAATACCATGGGGTATTCTTTATTAAGGTATCCTTTCGTATTAGCAATAAGTCTGGATAAGACCTCTAGATGCTTATAAGATCAGCTAGCTTTTTGGCATATATAACACTTGTTGTTTTTCAATCCTTACTCATAATGGGAAATGAATCTTCACTGCACACACAGTTGGTCTTGCAAGAGGCTTGAAACTACTAGGACAACTTTGACACTAAATTGATTTGTGATAGTAGTAAATGAAGTTTGTTTCAGAATTTCTAGACTGTTGTTTGAAAACCTTGAAGAATCAACCTAGAAACATCATATGCAAAGACTTCAAAGTAAATCCTTATAAAAGTACTATGATTTCAATATTTTCTACAAAAACATGGCTTGTGTCCACCACATTTTATCCTTTAGAAGAAAGCCATATTAATATCTATTTCACTTTTTCCTATATTTTCAGATATCCTAGAAGACTGAAATCAGATTTTTTTATATAACTTATGTTTCTACCTTGAGAAACTTCTTAATGACATACAGGAAGCACAATCCCAAACATAATAAATAAACCCCCATATATAAAAATATTATTATATTATCCATAAAAATAAATAAGTACCTTTCCTTTTGTTTTGGCTATATAGCCAAAATTACAGTTTGGGGGGAGGATAGATAAAGGCATATATAGCTCATAATTTGGGGGAAGAAAACAGGTAAAGTATTTTCTTAACTCTTATAATGGTTTTGGTAGATGTCTTCCGTAAGTGTCTTCCGTAAGTATCTTCCGTAAGTATCTTCCATAAGTGTCTTCCGTAAGTAGCTTCCGTAAGCATCTTCCGTAAGTAGTTTCTGTAAGCAGTTTTCGTAAGAATCTTTTGTAGATAATTTTTGTAAATATTTTTTATACAAGCTTTCGTAATACCATTATCAGTAATACTATTTCGTAATACCCTTCTGTAGTTATCATCCGTAAAAATTGCAAAGTCTAATATATATTTATATAATAATTAAAATATATATTAATAATAATAATTATAATAAAATATATTTAAAATAATCATATACGAATTAATATTATAAAAATATATATAATAATGTATATATAATATATAATAATATATTTATTATATATATTAAATATATAGTAATATAAATATACGTAATATAATATATATTAATTAAGAAATAATGAAATGAAAATAAAAATTAAATTATATGCCCCGACGATTATCATTAAGGTTGCCATGAAGTTATATTTACCCCGACGATTATCGTAGGCCACACCACGTGCTAAGGAAGGTGGCAAACACGAGTTATATTACGTGCCACATGTCGACACAGGGACACGAAGATGCACGAATGCGACCAATTATATGCATGCACACGGATCAGAATTTACACCGTTGATCTTAAAACTTGATCAACGGATGATAATTACCCTTATAAACATGTGACTTCCTCCAACCAATGAAAGGTGATGACGTGGATAAGTTGTTTTCTATCATTGATTGCATTGAAAATCAAGGGTTGAGACATAAGCAAACAAACACAAATTAAAAAATATCGATTATCGACACGTGTTTGCCAAATTAAGCGTATATTTTAGGTTAAAAACATTAAAATGTTATCATCAAACCACCGTAGATCCTAGGGTAATTAGGGTTGATGAAATGTTTTCCACCATCGATGACATTAGGGTAAGGGTAATTAGATCCTTCATCGATGGGAAAAATCTTATCTACCACCGACGCTGCATGCGGCCATGCAGAGAAAACTTACCAGACCTATCATCGAATCCCGTTGAAATCTTTAAGGGTTTTGTATATCTGTAGACATTGTGTGAAATAAGACCAGTTTTGTGTAGTTTCTGTGTTGTATTTGGACGATTTTTGGAGGTCGTAGATGAAGGTGGTCGACGACGTAAAAAAAAAGGTGGCCAAAATTTTCTATGATTGTGATAAGTAAATGAAATTTTTCTTTTTCTCTTTCTTTATTTCTTTGTACATCCAACAATATTTTAGTTTAAAATTAGGTAAAAATTAGGATTAGAGATTAGGGCTAATATATGGAGTTATGGGTAAGAGATATAAGGAAATTTTTCATTTCGAGCTACAATTGAATGAATTATGAAACTAGGTTTCAGGGTAACAATGGGAAATACATAAAATTTTTGTTCTGAGTTAAAATTAGGGCAAACCCTAAAATTTTATTAGGAAAAAGATCTGACATTTCATTTTTAAACTATATTCTAGGGTAAAAATTGGGGAAAATGATAATTTCATATTTTTAGGGTAAAATTACAGTAAATCTTGCTATCGCATTTGTTTTTCCTTTTAAAAATCCTTCATTTGGTAAAAATCTCTTGATAAGTCGTCTTAATTTAGGAAAATCTCTTATATTTTTTTCGAAATATGGACATTGTCTGGAAAATTAGGGATTTTCTGACGCTTATGTGAATAATTTGTACAAAATTAGGGGTTTTTGTAAAACAAAAGAAAAATATAAATTTAGGATTTTTTCTGTATTATAATTTTTTTATATTTTCTCGATGTAATAGCATTTTTATAAAATTTTACGTTTTTTATCTCTCGATGTACAATAGTAGGATTGTTTTACATTCTGATTTAATTTGATATCAGTAGAGTTTTTAAAGTCTATATGTTGTAATTGTTTACGTTTTGAAAATATGTTGTATTGTATTCCTCTTATATTTTGTACTTTTTACGTTTTGGAGATATGTTGTATTGTATTCCTTTTATATGTTGTAACTTTTACGTTTTGAAGATATATTTGTATAAAAGAAAACTATAATAAAATAATATAAAAATATAATAATAATAATAATAAAAACAAGACAATAAGTTTTTAAGGGTTTTTGCCAACTTCTAAACAATACTTTTGTTTATATATAACATGCAAGGTTCTTGGTGAAAAATCAACTCCGCTCAACCCTCAGCCATCACCATGCCTAAACCTGTCTTCCAAAAGCATAGTGAGTCATCGTCCATCGACACACAAAACCCGAGCGACTCTGTAATTGAATTGTTTGAAAACGCTCGATGGTGGGAGGCACTAACCAAATTTAGAGGCCATGACTTAGGGGTGGCAAGACAATTTATCTTAAACTGTAACCCTGATACTATGCTCACCCATGTTGGAGGTTTGTAGTTGGAATTAAACCCGAGTCTGATTTCTGAAGTGTTGGGTTTACCTGAGGTTGGTTTACCTTTCTACAAAAATTTGAAAAGTGTCACCCAGTTGGTGACCAAATTTGGTGAGAAATGTACAATTTTGAGAGATAAGGAAGGGTCAATCAAAGGAGTTTCAACCTCTACACTCCCCCTTCTATGGCAAGAGGTCATTGTCCTTATCATTAAATTTTTCACTCTTGAGGGACGAATGTCTATTTTATCAGCCTATCACATTTGGATGTTAATAAATTTGAAATATCTAGATAAAACTGACTGTGTTATCAACCTCCCTTATTTTATGTTCCAATATTTGAAGTCAACTATTTTAAGAGTAAAACCTAGAATTTCTCGAGAAAAACCTAAGCCACACCTGATTGCTCACCATGGCTTGATTAAATTAATTATTTTGAAAAAGGCTCATGAAATGAAAGTGTCTTGGAATCAGATCATGGAAGAATCCAACATACCTGAGTGCTCAGAATCCATTGAGTTTGAGGGAGAATAGTCAACAAAGGAAGAACATGACTCTGATAGCCAGGATGAAGAGCCTAAAATCCCACAACAAAAACGTAAACCTGGTAAATATAAATCCCAACCAGATATCAAAAGGAAGAAGAAAATTGTAGAAAATTCTAAACAAGAAGATGAACAAGGGCCTAAACAAGAACTACCTATAAATGAGTCTACTGTAGAGACCCTGTCCTATCTTCGTGCACAAAATACAATGCTACAAATGAAAATTGATAGGCTAAGAGAGGATTTTACAGAATAATCTAAAATTATCCAGAGAGCCCTTGTTGTTCAGATTGAATTAATTAAGCAACTTTCTATGGATAAGACACCAAAGCCTATGGACTCTATCAACTGACCACCACCTGTTGAAGTCTCCCCACATAAGAGCTCTACTTCTGGTAAAAAGCCTAAAAAATCGGTAAACTTTAGCAAACAATTTTACACTGATAAACCAATTGACTTTTCAAAGATCCTCGAGGAGGACAGTTCCCAACAAATTCTTAGTATTACGCAACAAAATCAACCTACAAAATTGGATCTTCCCACCAAGGAAGGAAATGCATTAAAAATTCTTGTCTTGGATGTAGGGATGCCTTTAGAGCCTGATCCAAAGATTAACAATGAGGAACTTCATCCTTCGTAGAAAAAGGATATAAAGCAAAAAGGAAGTGCTCAAGAGGTTGAGCATATTAAGATGGTTATGGTGGAAACACCAGTTACAATAGTCAGCATCTACAGATCAGAAGGCTAAGGAGCAGGTACAAAAAGTTAAAAAGGAATGAAGACTACCGAGAGCAAGACCACGATCATCTCGAATCTCTTCTCGAATCTTATCTCAACAGGCTCAAAATTAATGAACAGTGACTAAAGATTTTCATTAAAATATTTAGACTTATATTTTTTATATCTTATTTGTATGGCATGTGTACAGGCAGTATTGGAAACATTTTTATCTGTATATTTTTATAAGTTGATGTACAATTAGTATTTGCACCATTTACGTAATATGTACAGTTAGTATTTGCAATGGTTAGAAACATTTCTTTTCTTTCTAAAAAAAATACGTTTGCTAATATAGATTGTATTATATCTGTTTTATATATGATTTGTACAGATAATATTTGAAATATTATTGCTAGTATAAATTGTTTTGTTTCTTAGTTTTATGAACTTTGTAATTTCTGATAAATGAATTATTTTATGTATTTTAGATTAGTGATTATGTTTAGTTTTCCAGAAGAAGCTTAGTACAGTTCTGTTAAAAATATCTGTATTTAAACTACTTTGAAAGAATTCTGACAAAATTTATGTGCATGTTTTATAAATTTTATGAAAATATTCATTGGAATTCTGATTATAATGTTATTTTTTCTATATTTGATGCATGCATAGGACTGATTATTTCCCTTTCATTTGATTTTTCTGCATGCATGAGGACATGCATGAACTTCAGTTTGGGGGAATGATGAGTGGCTATTTGCCACATATTTCTGTACCAAAATTGTTTCATTTATATGATTAATTGATATGTTTTATATAAATTATTATTAATAAAATGTGATTTATTAGTAAATATGATTAATTATAGTAATCTAACATAAGTGTTTGATTTATATCAAATTTGTCCGAGTTCTGAGAAAAATACAGGAAAAAGTATGGATGATCAATGAAGAGATTGCAGAGCTTTGGAGTGCACCTCGGACGAGAAGAAGAACCAACAAAGTTCGGTGACAACAGTAATTGATCTGGTTACAGATGCTGATTACTGAAGTATGTTACTAAAGGTAATTACTGAAAGTAACTACTAAAGGTAATTACTGAAGGTAACTACTGAAGGTAACTACTGAAGACAGTTACTAAAGATTGTTTTACCAGCAGTTACTGAAGGATAATAAAGTTTGTTGACTTCAGCATGCCACATCAGATTTGGACGACACATTAAGATGGACGACACATTAAAATGGATGACAACTGATATTTTCTACCTAGCAAAATATTCCATTTCTCACATACTATCCGCAAGAATATTTCAAGTTGACAAAGTTATGATTTACTTTATAAAGCTTGTAACCAGTTTATTTTGGGAAGTTTGAGATATAAACGCAAATATTGTTAGACTTTCCTAGAATATAGGACATGAGATCCTAATGTATATCTTGCGAGTCAGTTAAAGTAGCATTGTCTTGTTAGGATTATTAGTAGGATGCCACTTGGACCAGTCAAAATATTTATAAGTCCAAGTAGGAGTACGTATTATGATTAGGTTTAGATTATTCTTGATTAATGTATAGTCATCAGTCCACAAAATCCGCATGTCAAATACGTGGAGAATACTGTTTAGAATTATATTAGTTATAGTATAAATTACATAGAAGACCTGGAAAGAGGTCTAGATGTTGGACTTTACACTCTAATGACATTGCTTGCTACCGTTACATTATAGTTTGTTCTAAGTTACAATTCTAAGGAAGCATGTACAGTTGAAGCTCCAGTAATAAAACAACACTTTGTTCTTCAAATATGGTAATCTGTATCAATTTTGTGGATTGTTTGAATTCTATTTTGTAAGTTGTGTATTTATTACCTGCATTCATAGAATATGCATAAATATTAGTATGAGATATAAAATTTAGTTACAAAGATAAGGTAAATTAGGGGAGAAAGTCTTACACTACCCTTTAGGAGGCAGGGCCCACTCCTAATAGACAGTCCTTGAGCTCTCGCCCCTGCATTAGGTTAGGATTAGTTAGAATTGCATTTCAAATTATATAAAATAAAATAGATTGCACGAGGATCCTCACAAATAAATTAAATCATGTTTGCAAATAATTAAGTGCATCAGTAAATCGATTCATCAGTAATTAAGTGCATCAGTAAATCAATTCATTAGTAAAATTAAAACATAATTGCATTCTTTCATCATATCCTGCATCGTTCATTTTTGCACAAATTTAATTTTGTTCATTTACTTTTTTGTACATGTGAAGCTTGAAAAATAAACTTGAGCTAAGCTTAGTATTAACTCCTATGATATAATCTATACTAGATTATTACTCTTTAAATCTGACCTTGATTTCCCTCGGATTGATAAAATTAAATGTAAGCTCTACAGTTGATCACGTTATGAAGATGTAAAATTATACAACCACAGATTAAAATAGTTAGTAGATAATATGAAGATGATTTTGGTATATGTATTGGTAAAGTAGTGGTTTATAGATGAATTACTACCAAAATATAAGAAACAGATGAAGGTAGTACCATCAAAAAAGTATGAAGAAGCTGTGAAGCATGCAAAGAATTTTGAAAGTGAATCAAAACAAATATATACAAGAATTTTATCTCATCCCAAGTCTAATGATTCATATAGTGCAGAAGATGATACTATACAAAGGACAGTGGCATCATTTCATTAGGATTTTGATAAGATCATGAAAGAACAAAGAAAAAAACCTGATAAGAATGACATTTGGTGCATAGAATGTAATACTGAAGGGCATACAAATATAAAGTGTCCATGAAATGACTATTGTCACATCTATAATGTGATGGGACATGAGGTAATGCTATATCTATATAATGCAAGAGTACGTCCATAGATCTTGATAATACAAGAGTAGGAAGAGAAATATAAGACCCTAGGAAGTGGGAAACAAGCAATAAGTGGCAGGTATAGAAATAGCCAGTGGGGTGGAATCCTGAACCAGGGCAATCAAAAATGAGGATAGAGCCATTTATAGTATGACTCAAAAGGGATACCAATCATACAATATTGCAATTACAAAGAATGGGGTGGTGTGGCATGGTTCGAGTAACCACAAGGAAGCAAATTGCCCAAAGCAGACAAGTTCAAGTAACCTACAAAATGTAAATTATCTAGACATTGAGGTTCCTCAAGTTAAGGAGGAAACCTAAAAATTTTTAGCCATGAAAAGAAATCAGGTTAAAAATATAAGTATCCAAAGCTAGCAAAGGAAAAGCAGCGTTGACAAGTAGCAAATAAAATACTACAAGATGAAGCACAAAAAGTTAAACAAGTGAAGTTAGTTGAAGGAAAGGAAATGGAAAAGCCATTAGAATAGAAGGCAATTGTGTGGAATCTGGTAGCACAGGTTTTGGACACAATAGTAGAGATCAAAGTGTAAAACCTATTGGAAGCTATTCTGGCATTGCAAAAAGCAATGGTGGAAGAGATACAACCGCATAAGGTGATGGAAGTAAAGAGCCAACCGATTAAGGAGAAGGAATGAAAAGATCAATTTATGGATCCTACTATATTTATTATTGATGTCGGAAATAAACTTGCATTAGTTCATATGGAGATACTAGGGCACAAGCTGACACAAGTTATTATGGATGGAGGATCCAATGTCAATGTGCTACCTGAAATAACCTAGATAGAATTAGGTGCTTCATCTCTATGGGCACCAAGCTTTCAATTATATGGTTCTGACTAGAATGGTATCGATACAAAGGGAGTCTTGAAAGCTCAACAAGTGGTGATAGTTGACCAAGATTTTGTCTTGGATTTCATTGTGATTACAATGTAGAAGCCTACATATGATGCTCTACTAGAAAGAGGATGGCTATGAGTAACCAAAGTTAATCACAACTGGGAAAAGAATCAGATCACTTTCAAAAATGGACAACACAAATATATTATTAATCTATCTAATCAAAAGGTTAGTGAGGATGTAGCTACGACGGATGAATAAAAAAATTCCTCAGGATATGAAGGGTATGAACCTGATGGAGAAGAAATGTTGTACCTAGATGAATGTAGTGAAGATGAAGCTAGATATGATAACAAAATTCTTCATTGGAAAATGGAGGAGTATGAAAATTTTCAGCCCAACTGCATCTGTATTGAGTCAGAGGAGTTCAAGGAAAAACAAGATGAACCAAAATTCAACCAGGAACCTAAGAAGGAGGTAGAAGAGAAATGGAAATTCCCAAAATTTTTGTAGAGTATACAATAGGAGATGCGAATATTGATACAAGATTGGGACACCCAAAGAATGTAGATAAAGTAGCAAGTGAGCTAGAGAGTATCAAATATGAAGGACCTCAAATAGTGGATATCTATATAGGAACGAAGGATGAACCTAGGATGATTCACTATGGTGATGATTGGAACCTTGTATTGAAAGTGATAACCTTTAAGATATTATTGGAATATAAGGATATCTTTACATGAACATATAAGGACTTGAAGGGAGTACCACCTGAGTTATGTGTCCACAAGATTACACTAATGAAGAACACAAGCTTATACTGAGAGGGGGGTGAACAATATAAGACCACTTTTTACTTTTTATTTCCCAATAAATATTATGCAATGTATCAATAGCAATATAACAAGTAATCAAAGCAATGCACAAATCACCACACACAATAGAGACACCAATTTAATGTGGTTCACCCAATGTGGGCTACTCCACGGAGAAAATATTTCACTAAAATTTTCTCAACAAATCTCTTGGGAAACCTTTCCCTATTACAATATTTATGGACCTCTATCCAAAGGAGACACCAATCCCCTAATCAAGTTCATGGATCTCTATCCATAGGAGACACCAATCTCCTCAGCTGGTTCATGGATCTCTATCCATAGGAGAACTCCTTTCTCCTCTGCTCTAGTTGGTGATCTTCTAGAAGAACTATTGCCTCCACTACACTGGCTAATGGATCTCTATCCACTGAAGACTCCTGTCCTCACTCAGAAGACCTATCCTCACTACCCTGGCTAATGGACCTCTATCCACTAGAGACTATCATCCTCTATACTCTATCACCTCCAAAGCTTGCTCTCAGCTCTATCTCAAATCTGTACTAAACATGGTCCTTTGGTCTAGCACAAATCTGCTCAATCTCTATCTTTAGTCTAGCACAAACCTATCTTCAAATATGCACCAAACTCTATCCTCAATTATAAAAAATCTTGACAAATAATCCTCTCAAATTGCACTAAACATAGTCCCCTCCAAATATTCACACTAAACATAGTCCTTCGGTCTAGCACAAATCTGCTCAATCTCTATCCTCAAGCCTTAACACAAATCTTGACTCAATCACAAATCAACTCTACTAGATCTACCCCAAACCTTAACCCAAGGTTTGAACAAATCAATCAATCAACTCTGCTCTCAAGTCTTCTCAAATACTTGTCTCAAATCTACATTGTAAGCTTCCACAAAATCTCACACTAATCTATCCACAAGTCCTCTCTAGAACTTGTCCAATCTTCTCAACAAGTCTTCACCAAGACTTACCTCAAATCTGCTCAACAAGTCCTCACTAGAACTTGTCCAATCTGCTCAACAAGTCTTCACCAAGACTTACCTCAAATCTGCTCAACAAGTCCTCACTAGAACTTGTCCAATCTCATAGAAACATATAGAGAATTGTTAGAGACTCAATATGCTTCACACTCACAACAATGCTCAATCACTTTCAATCTCTCTTTTTACCATAGAAACATATAGAGAATTGTTAGAGACTCAATATGCTTCACACTCCACACTCACTCATCTCACTCTTTTTCTTTTATAGAAACATATAGAGAATTGTTAGAGACTCAATATGTTTCACACTCACAAACACTCAATCACTTCCAACCTCTTTCTCAAATCAATTTAGAATATAGAACAATTTGTTTCATAGAATTAGAACTATCACTTCAACACTTCCACTTGACTAGGCTCAATCAACTCCACTCAATCAATCACTCAATGAAACACTCCTTGCTTACAAACCCTAGTCCAAGCATATGAATCCTCACTCAATTATTTCCAACAATGCTTATCAAAAAATCTCACATATCAATGATACTCATGATCTTGCACAAACCCTAATCATGCATATGAAGGTTCATTCAATATTTCCAACAATGCTTATCAAACAAGGTTTTTATCATTAACTCTCACTCAGAAAAACCTTTAACAATCAAACTCAACAATGCTTACCAAACAATCCTTTTCACTCCAACTTAGCATTCACAACATCCAATCCAACAATATTTTTCTCACAAGGAAGATTTACCCATACCTTTTATTTTGATGGAGATATGTCTTCAAAACCTATCTTAACCACAATCAAATTTTTCTTTACCAATACTAGGGTTAGGTTACCACAACCTCTCTCAAGATCTCCACAAAATAATTTTCTCAAATATTATTTTCATACAAAATAACAAATCCTTTTGTACACCTTATAATCTCCAAACTCACAATATTCAATTTAATAATTTCACCATAACACTACACTTAACAATATGTATAGCAAAGTCCTTATACACCTTATAATCTCCAAACTCACAATTTTAATTCAACAATTTCATCATAACACAACACTTAACACCATGCATAGCAAAGTCCTTATACACCTTATAATATTCAATCACCCAAAAATCAAAATAAAAATATTTTAATTTTTCTTTACCTTATAACTCCCCTAAGCTCTTAACATCCACTATAATCTCAAAGCACTCAAATTTCAACACCAAAAATCGAATGACATACCTCTTGTTTGTTCTGCCCACAAAAAGAGCTTCGATGGATTCGACCATGTGACTTATGCTCCCCCAATGCCTTAGCTCCAAGCTAGGCCACCAAGTGGGCTGTGCACCCACGTGAAACTCAATGCGCACGTTGTCCAACTTAATCCTGCCACCTCACGAAATGCCAAGCAAAATGAACGATGGGTGCTTCCTCCAAAATATCGATCGCATGGATCGAACCATGATCTCCTCCACGCAAACCTTAATGCATTCCCAACTACCATCTGCGCTACCACCATCGGTGGGAAGTCAAACCACCATGCAAGCTTTGTTGTTTGGATTTCCCTCCAAGCACTTTGAAATTCGAATTGTCCTCTTCTCTAACACAACGCTCGATATTCACATTCAAAGGTGTGATAGGGACTTAGGAAATAGAAAACATTTCCTATATAAATACTTAATCACCTTTTGATTTCTCACATCAACCCTTTTTTGAATTTAAAAATTTGAATTTAATTTATTTAAATATTAAATTAAAACCTTTGCCTTCTTTATTAATTTAAATTAAAATTTTAATCAAAGATTAAAATATTTTAATTTAAATTAAACCTTTGAAAATTGCTCATGGGTCTTTTTAATTTGGACTTCATTTCTCTTCACCTTGTCATTTGGCCCAAAATATTATAATAATAAAATATTATTATTTAATTCAAGCTTGCTTCTCCTTTCTCGGGTTTTCAACCTTTGGGCCCTTTTTAGGCATATAATATTAAAAATAAATATTATATCCTATCCCTTTCCAAGACCTTCTTGCTTTTGGAAAAACCACTTGATGTCCTTAATGACGATGACATTAAACCAATATTCCTTTGACATCAATGACAACAAAACTACTCAAAATTTCCAACAATCTCCCCCTTTGTCATTGATGGCAACCCCTTTATTTTTACCATTCCTTTTTTCTTTTTTCAAAAGTTGCTTTCCTTGAGAAACTGCTCCCCTTGACTGAATGCTCTCCCCCTAACTCAAATCTCTCCCCCTTTGTCATCAATGGCAAAGGGTCACCTTTGGGGCTCGGGGCTAAGAATGAGACTTCTTAGCTTAGCCCCTCCCCCACCTCCTCTTGAGGTGATTAATTCTAGGGTGGGAGTATTTCTACTCCCAACATACACTGATATTTACCTTTGTCCACTTTCTTCCTCAACTGATTCTTCTGATTCCTCTGACTATTCCTGTTCTTGCTTGTCTCTAGAATTTTTTCTCTACACCACTTTGTTGTGTGCCCATAATTATTGCACTTATAACACTTAATGTTGTTATTCCTTAAAGGTGCAAATATCTTGGGGTTCCTCCTGGTGAAGCCATATCCTTTCCTATCATTAACCCTACAATTCATTGCCTTGTGACCAAACTGATTACAAGAGTAACAATACCCTTGAAAAAGTTGCCTATTTTTGGAACTTCCATATTCCTATCTTTCATGTGTCCTACACTGAGAAGCTTTGTGCCCAAACCTATGACATGAGAAACATCTTCCATTGAAACTACCTTGCCTTGACCTCATTGGTCTCTTAGTCTCTTTTACCCTATGCTGGTACCTGTTCCATCTGTTCCTCTTTTGTGCATTGTTCCTTTCCTTGTTGAACTTTCTGTTGTCCAACTCATCCTTAGAAGTCTCACTCTCTCTTACACTCTCTTCTTCTAAAGTTTCTTCTTCTTCAGAACTTGAGGTTGACTCCTCTCCTTGTTTCTTTTGTACCTGTTCAAAACCAAGACTTGTCTTGCTTGATGTAGGTTTTTGTGTCTTGATAATCTTATCCAAATTCTTTGAGCTTCTTCCAAACCTGTGTAACTTGTCCTTAGACTCTTTTACTTCTTCCCTTAGTAGAGCTACTTCATGCTCTAACCTTTCACATTCTAAGACCTTTGCTTCTAACTTATCTTTGAACTTCCTTGTCTTAGCCATTGACTTATTTAGATCCTCTATAAGCTTTCCTTTCTCTTCATCACATTCTTGAAACTGAAGCTTAAGTTGGGAGTTTTGCTTTCTTACCTTCTTTAATGCATCAAGGGCATGAATAAGCTCTCCCTCAAGATCAACTTCTCCATTCTCTGATTCTTCCTCTATTTGTTTACCTTTGAAAACATCTTCATTCTTTTCTGACTCATCTTTTATAGGATCACCTCCTTCTTCTTCTAATGCCATTAGAAGATTCTCTTCTGGTCCTTCAAGTGTATCTTCATATTCATCATCACTAAAACTAAAACCACTTCTTGTACAACTATCTTCGAGATGACCAAAGTTACCACATCTAAAACACTTGAGGATTATTGGTGACCTTTTCCTAACCATTTCCTTTTCTTTTTCCAGAAATAGAACTTCATCTTTATCATTATCTGAGGAACTATTATCACTATCACTTGAGTACTTACTTGCCTTGTCTGCATAGAAACTCTTCTTCTGTCTTCGGAAGAACTTCTTTCCTTGCTTGCCTTGACCATCCCTACTTTTCTTTTGGTACCTATATTTTTTTGATTCCCTATTCTTATGATCCTATTTTTCTTCATCATTGCTATTTCTAGCTTCTTGACAATCAGATGCATAGTGACCATACTTTCCACAATTGAAACATCTAATAGATTTTGCATCTTTAAATCTTCTTGGATCCTTGTTCCTTCTACCATAATTTGCTTCTTCATCACTGGATAACTCATTGCTTGAATCTGAATTCTTACCCTTTGTCTTCTTAGTAGCTTTGAAGGTTGCTTCTTTCTAGAGATTAGGTTCCTCTTTTGTTCTCATCTCAAAAGTTGTAAGAATACCAAGTAATTCATCCCTTGTCAAAATATCACCATATTTTGATTCCTCTATAGCTAAAATATTTTCACTAAACCTTTTTGGGAGTGATCTTAAGATCTTATCACAAACATCAGATTCTTGAACCTCAAGTCCAAGTCCTTGCATGGAGTTAACAACCTCATCTACATGAAGTAGATAAGCACTAATGTTTTCCTCATCCTTCATTTTTAGATCTTCAAATTGTCCCTTGAGATTTTGCAACTTTACCTTTTTGACCTTTTTATCTCCTTCATATATGCCTTGCAACTTATCCCAAATTTCTTTTGCTGACTTGCAATGCATAACCTTAACAAACTCTGTTCTATGCAAACCTCTCAAAATTGCATTCATTGCTCTTGAATTGTAATGATGTAGAAGCTTACCATATTTATCTATAGGTGGAGTAGTTGGTGGTGTGTATCCATTTTCAACTGCTTCCCATATTTCATTGCCAAGTGCCATCAGGTGAATCTTCATTCTCATACTCCAAAATACATAATCGCTCCCATCAAACACTGGTGCTAAATTATCTGAGGATCCACTCTTAGAATCCATTTGTGTTCTTGTAAGATTTTCCTTCAAGCTGTTAAACTCTTTCGAAGGAACCCACTCTGATACCAATTGAAGAACACAAGCTTATACTGAGAGGGGGTGAACAGTATAAGACCACTTTTTACTTTTTCTTTCCCAATCAATATTATGCAATGTATCAATAGCAATATCAAAATAGTAATCAAAGCAATGCACAAATCACCACACACAATAGAGACACCAATTTAACATGGTTCACCCAATGTGGGCTACTCCACGAAGAAAATATTTCACTAAAATTTTCTCAACAAATCTCTTGGGAAACCTTTCCCTATTACAATGTTTATGGACCTCTATCCAAAGGAGACACCAATCCCCTAATCAAGTTCATGGATCTCTATCCATAGGAGACACCAATATCCTTAGTTGGTTTATGGATCTCTATCCATAGGAGAACTCCTTTCTCCTCTGCTCTAGTTGGTGATCTTCTAGAAGAATTGTTGCCTCCACTACACTGGCTAATGGATCTCTATCCACTAAAGACTCCTATCCTCACTCAAAAGACCTATCCTCACTACCCTAGCTAATGGACCTCTATCCACTAGAGACTATCATCCTCTATACTCTATCACCTCCAAAGCTTGCTCTCAGCTCTATCTCAAATCTATACTAAACATGGTCCTTCGGTCTAGCACAAATCTGCTCAATATCTATCTCTGGTCTGGCACAAACCTATCCTCAAATCTACACAAATCTATCCTCAAATACTAACATAGTCCTTCTCAATTATTTATCCTCAAATATGCACTAAACATAGTCCTTCGATCTAGCACAAATCTACTCAATATCTATCCTCAAGCCTTAACACAAATCTTGACTCAATCACAAATCAACTCTATTAGATCTACCCCAAACCTTAACCCAAGGTTTGAACAAATCAATCAATCAACTCTGCTCTCAAGTCTTCTCAAAGACTTATCTCAAATCTACCTTGTAAGCTTCCACAAAAGCTCACACTAATCTATCCACAAGTCCTCTCTAGAACTTGTCCAATCTTCTCAACAAGTCTTCACTAAGACTTACCTCAAATCTGCTCAACAAGTCCTCACTAGAACTTGTCCAATCTTCTCAACAAGTCTTCACCAAGACTTACCTCAAATCTTCTCAACAAGTCCTCACTAGAACTTGTCCAATCTCATATAAACATATAGAGAATTGTTAGAGACTCAATATGCTTCACACTCACAACAATGCTCAATCACTTTCAATCTCTCTTTTTACCATATAAACATATAGATAATTGTTAGAGACTCAATATGTTTCACACTCACAAACACTCAATCACTTTCAATCTCTTTTTCAAATCAATTCAGAATATAGAACAATTTGTTTCATAAAATTAGAACTATCACTTCAACACTTCCACTTGACTAGGCTCAATCAACTCCACTCAATCAATCACTCAATGAAACACTCCTTGCTTACAAACCCTAGTCCAAGCATATGAATACTCACTCAATTATTTCCAACAATGCTTATCAAACAATCTCACATATCAATGATACTCATGATCTTGCACAAACCCTAATCATGCATATGAAGGTTCATTCAATATTTCCAACAATGCTTATCAAACAAGGTTTTTATCATTAACTCTCACTCAAAAAACCTTTAACAATCAAACTCAACAATGCTTACCAAACAATCCTTTTCACTCCAACTTAGCATTCACAACATCCAATCCAACAATATTTTTCTCACAAGGAAGATTTACCCATACCTTTTATTTTGATGGAGATATGTCTTCAAAACCTGTCTTAACCACAATCAAATTTTTCTTTACCAATACTAGGGTTAGGTTACCACAACCTCTCTCAAGATCTCCACAAAATAATTTTCTCAAATATTATTTTCATACAAAATAACAAATCCTTTTGTACACCTTATAATCTCCAAACTCACAATATTCAATTTAATAATTTCACCATAACACTACACTTAACAATATGTATAGCAAAGTCCTTATACACCTTATAATCTCCAAACTCACAATTTTAATTCAATAATTTCATCATAACACAACACTTAACAACATGCATAGCAAAGTCCTTATACACCTTATAATATTCAATCACCCAAAAATCAAAATAAAAATATTTTAATTTTTCTTTACCTTATAACTCCCCTAAGCTCTTAACATCCACTAAATCTCAAAGCACTCAAATTTCAACACCAAAAATTGAATGACATACCTCTTGTTTGTTCTGCCCATAAAAAGAGCTTCGGTGGATTCGACCACGTGACTTATGCTCCCCCAATGCCTTAGCTCCAAGCTAGGCCACCAAGTGGGCTATGCACCCACGTGAAACTCAATGTGCACATTGTCCAACTTAATCCTACCACCTCACGAAATGCCAAGCAAAATGAATGATGGGTGCTTCCTCCAAAATGTCGATCACGTGGATCAAACCATGATCTCCTCCATGCAAACCTTAATGCATTCCCAACTATCATCTGCACTACCATCGTTGGGAAGTCAAACCACCATGCGAGCTTTGTTGTTTGGATTTCCCTCCAAGCACTTTGAAATTTGAATTGTCCTCTTCTCAAACACAATGCTCGATATTCGCATTCGAAGGTATGATTGAGACTTAGGAAATAGAAAACATTTCCTATATAAATACTTAATCACCTTTTGATTTCTCACGTCGGCCCTTTTTTCGAATTTAAAAATTTGAATTTAATTTATTTAAATATTAAATTAAAACCTTTGCCTTCTTTATTAATTTAAATTAAAATTTTAATTTAAATTAAACCTTTGAAAATTGCTCATGGGTCTTTTTAATTTGGACTTCATTTCTCTTCACCTTGTCATTTGGCCCGAAATATTATAATAATAAAATATTATTATTTAATTCAAGCTTGCTTCTCCTTTCTCGGGTTTTCAACCTTTGGGCCCTTTTTAGGCATATAATATTAAAAATAAATATTATATCCTATCCCTTTCCAAGACCTTCTTGCTTTTGGAAAAACCACTTGATGTCCTTAATGATGACGACATTAAACCAATATTCCTTTGACATCAATGACAACAAAACTACTCAAAATTTCCAAAAACTAATGCTTGGAGTACAACCCGTAAGGAGGAGACGATATAGAATGAACCCAAAGTGTGTTGCATTAGTGAATGCAGAGATAGAGAAGATGCTGGAGGTAGGAATTATATTAAAGGTGAAAACCAGTGAATAGGTATCACCTATAGTGATCACCTTGAAGAAGGAAGTGGACAAAAAAAGAATATCGTGGTACAAGTTGATTGGCTAGTACCTTTCCATAGGAGATTTTTGTAGCACCCTAAAATTGGCGCAGTTAAACCTTAGTAAAAAGATAAAAATTTGAATTTTAACCCCAAAACCGCCTGTTACCCGCTCCCCTTGTTTTTCATGCCATTTTTAGGATTTGTTTTGACCGTTGGACGATATCGTCGACGATCAGACGAAATCATCCCAGATCTGACGAATTCGTCTGGAACAGAACGTCTAGACGATTTCATCCCAAAACTAAATTTTCATAATTAGCTTCTGTTTCAACAGCTTCTCTAACTTGGGTAGAAAGCATGTCTACGCGGTTAGAGTCTCCCCCGTTGGAGATCTCCCAAATTGGGATGATCTCCAACCTCCTAACCTCTCCCTAATCCTATATAAACTAGGATTTTCTCAGTTTATCCCCCTGGCTGACTGATTTCCCTGCAACTTTAATTTCTTGTGCATTAGAACACCTTCGTACCATCGTTTGCATTGTGTATTTCAAGTTTTTCTTGTAGGAATTTTACTATTTTTTAGCTGGAGCAAGCTCGGATCGTCGCTGGCGATTCCAGACGATTTCGGACGATCCTGTCATAGATCGGCGATGATCTCGTATGATTGGAGGCGATCTCGACTGTAGTCTAGATTGGGGGCAATCAGAGCCCGAAGTTTGCATTTTTTTATCTTCTCTCTTCATTTCTTTATGCATTAACTTAGTTTATTCTATTTCTGCATCCTGGAGTTCACCTCATTTAGCATAGATGCATGATAAAGTTAAAATAAATTATTAAATTAATGCATTTCCTTTAATTGTTATCTGGATCTATCATTTAGGCAAGTTTACTATTATTTCTATCATTTCCCCTTGCTTTTGCAGTTGCATTTTTGGTTTTTGGTATCTATTTCTATGATTGCAGGTTTCTGATGAATTCGTCTAACGAATTCATCAGATCGACGATGATCTCGTCTGATCTCAGATGACCGACTGTGATCTGAGATGATTCTATGCAATTGCAGATGATTATGTAAGATTTGAGATGATCTGGACTTCTACAAACCTTAGAATCTTCATCAAACATCCGAAATCAGGTATATTCTGTCTTATTTAGCATACTTTCTATGTTTAGCACTTATTCATGTTTTTTGTATCCATATAAATCAGCATTGGCATATAGAATAGCTTAGATTCATCTTGGCCAAACCTAGGATATGAATGATTAAAGTACAAAATGAACACATCAAACCCATTCTCAACCTAGGCATGGAAACTGCCACTCAAAAGTTTCCTGGTGAACCCACCATCCATCGAAAATTCACCCTTATACCCCCTCCCCGAGAGGCACGACCTTCAAAGGGCCTCTCAGTCCGAGGTATTGTCCCATCCTTCTCGCATCCCCCTTCCGGGCGCGGATCCTATAGCTTGAAGGTAAGGATGCAAAAAATTTGGAGCGATACATTTTGGTGAACCCGACGTGAAAACTAAAAACCTTTTGAAAACAATCCAAAAATAAAAATAAAAATAAATGCATTTAGAATCATCAGACAAACAATTAAGATTGCATATCATATTTAGATGGTAGATTATAATAAAAGATGAGTTGTCACCATTAATGTTGAAAATCAATTAGCAGCCATAGAGATTACTTCTGTGCTTAGAGTACCTCAAACAAATAGGGTTCAACCTTTGTGGGACGAACTTGATAGGAGATTGGGTATCATTGAATCTAGATCAACCGAACTTAGGCAAATCAAGAGGTTTGTCCTAGATAGAATCCTGGATCCTGATCAAGTGACCTTATATCATGAACTTCAGAGAGCTTGCCATAGGTGGTTAGCAGATAAAAGAGCCCTTGTGTCTTCCGAGTTGTACACCTTTGAGGAATACCTCGACAATGCAGTTGTAGTACATAAATTTCTATCTCGTATAGAGGATCAAGAGGTCGTTCTTACGGATAGAAAGATATGGAATAGAGTTCCTAGAGCTGTGTTATATCGAGAGTATTGCCATGAACTTTATTTTTACAAGTCAGAGTCTGAAACAGATAATATCACCATAGCACACTTTGTCAAATTCTTGAAAAACCATTTCCAATTTGAAGAGGAGCATTTCATGACTCCCGATGAACTTGATCCTATTAATGATATCCATAAACTATTTATAGAAAACTAAGCCATTCTTTTATTATTATTATTTCTTGCATTTAGTATGTTGTTTGTTGTCTTTATAATATTATCATAAAAACAAAAACAAAAAAAAAATATAACAAAAATTAAAACGTTTTCTTTTAAGTATTATAGTAGGTATATAATTAAAATATATACCTCCCAAACTTGTCGCATATATATATATATATATATATATTTGTCTAAAATCTAAGTTTAAGCATAATGACTAGACTTAGGAATGGAAAAGCAGACCGAAGTAGAAGAAGATTGGTTAGGAAAACCAGTAAATAAACCAGATGTCCTTCCTGAAGACCCAATTCGGAAGAAGGAACCCTAGACCAACAAGAAGAAGAGTTTGTTGAAGGAAATGAACAAAGAGAAACTGTTAGAGAGGAAGGATCCTCATCCCCTAAAATGTCTCCGGAAGGAGCTATTACTTTTGAGAACATGGAACATTTTTGGAAGTTCCTCAATACTAATATTGGCGCCCTTAATAGAGCAGTCCATATGGACAAGGATCAAATTAGTGACACTCAAGCAACCCTAGAAGAAATATATCACACACGCACTAATCCCTTGTCCTTCGTTGATCAAGAAAGTGATCAAGTTGGACCATCCAATTTGGATATGGCCGCTATAATCCAGAACATGCAACAACAACAGGTTACCCAACCACCTAGAGTGCCTATTACCAAGCCTAGAGTTATTCCCACACAAAAGAAACCTTCATTCACTGCTCTATTTCGCCAAGTTATTGATCAACATACCTCAAATCAACAAAAGCCCAAAACAAAACCAAACACCAATTTCCAACAATCTGGGATACAACATAATGCTACTACAAATCTTCTTCATAATACTCTCCCTACCAACCATTTGCATAATAGCAATATAGCATCTAATCCTTACGTCACGCCATCATACGCTCACATACCACCAAACCAATATGGTGGACAAACTAGTAATCTGGAAGCCATGGTGAAACAGTTAGTCTCCCGCATGGACTAGATAGATCCCTACCGTCCCTCGTACAATTATCGAGAGATGTGTAGTCAGCCTCTAGATCCTATAGTTGTAGCACAACCATATCCTAAACACTTTCCTATGCCTGTCCTACCTATATACAAAGGAACCGAAGATCCCATAGAGCATCTTCGTATGTTTAGGATAGCATGTCATGATATATCACATGATGACTTGTTATTACTAAAAATGTTCCCGAAAAGTTTAGGAGGAATGGCATTAGAGTGGTATTATCAACTACCCACTCATTCTTTGAGGAATTTCGAAGAAACAGCCGAGTCTTTTGTTCATCAATTTAGTGCCTACATCGAAAGGCATGTAACCATTAAAGATTTGTACAACTTAAAACAAGACAAAGATGAATGTTTTGCTGATTTCCTAGCTCGGTGGAGACAGTTGATAGGAAAATTACACTTTGTGTTACCTTATCGAGAAATGTTGGATATCTTTATCAATAATTTACAAGAACAACTATCCTATGAGTTATCAACTGCTACCTTGACCACCTTCGATCAAGCTATAGACTTAGCTCGAAGAGTGGAAGATGCTCTCATTAGGAGAGGTCAGCTTAAAAAGAAAGATGATGAGAAAACATCCAGAAATCAATATAAGAATAAACAAGTTGTGGGTGATGGAGTCACCGATAGCAGAAATATTGCTAATGTTAATGCTACGAAAACAACGGAGAAGTTTATATTGAAACCTCCTGATAAACCACCTCGAGAATTTACTAGGTTAAATCAACCTCTATCAACCATTCTCCCACAATTATTAGCATGAGGTTTGATCCAATTACCAAATATTCGGGAACCCGATCCAACTATACCCGGATACTGAGCTGATTTACACTGTGATTTCCATAGAGGACCTGGACACGCTACCAACTCTTGTAAAATATTAAAACATAAAATACAAGACTTAATTGATAACAATGAGATGGAGGTGCAAGCCTTTCAACCTAAACAAAATCCTCCCAATAATGCTCAAAAGAACATCCCCCAAAATCAGAATCGGAATGCCAATCAATCATTGGACATATTTCAACATCCTTTACCAAAGCATGGTAAAGAAGTGGCTAATCAAATTGAACATCATAATGTTCCCCCTCCTACCCGATATGTAGGAACTATTAGTGGGCATTTACCTACTCATGATTTAGAAATATTTGACACAACTTTATCCATGGTTACGACCGGACCTCTATATAACATTCAGACACCTAATCTTAGTGATACAGAATATGAGACTAAAAGTGACATGGAAATCACCTCAAATCAATCGAATAGCTCTGAAGATGAATCAGATCCTATTCAACCTATCACAAGTTCTATGGTTCCAGAAGAACCATTTCCAAGAAGAGTCACTACTAGACCATCATCTCACCAATTACTTTCTAATGAACAAGCCATAAACGCTAGACCAAGACCCATTCATCATCCACAAAATAATATTGTAGGTACCATCGGAGTCATTACTAGACAACGAGGCTCAAAATTCTCAACAAGATCAAACTCGGAATGATGGATCAGCTCCATTTGTTTTGAAAGTTCCTAATAAAGGGAATCATGCGCCTAATGTTCAACCTAAACCTCCTTATAATATTAATGAACAATTATCAAATACTACAGCTAGAATTTCCCTTTTGGACCTTTTAAGATCTTCTCCTACACATAGGGATGAATTAATGCTCACATTAAGCCAAATGATGGTACCACAAAATATTCAACTTGAAGCCATGGCCAATACTATCATAACTCGAGAAGTCGATTGTATTGACTTTCGGGATAGAGATATACCGCAACATAGTTTACATAAGGATAACCCCTTATATATTACTGCCCTAATTGGAGATGTAGCAGTTAAACGAGTCTTGATTGATAATGGTTCATCTTTAAACATTTGCACTTTTGACTTCTACCAAAGATTTGGGTTTAGAAGTGATGAAATGAAAAGAACTGATATGATCATAAAAGCCTTCAATGACGAAACACAAGAAACATGTGGAGTTATTACTATCCCATTGCAAGTTGGTCCAAGAACCTTAGACACGACCGTGTTTATTGTACATTGCCCTGCATCGTACAATATACTCTTGGGTCACCCTTGGATCAACGCGATGCGAGCTGTTCCCTCAACTTTACATCAATGTGTTAAATTCAAATTTAAAAATCAGTTGGTTACCATTCATGGTGATCCCAGACCCTTTGATATGTGTGCTTTGGTAGAACCTGTTGGAGTTCAATTTTGCCCTGCTCTATCATCCACACATCCTAATTCTCATCATCCATCTAAACGTGTGAAACACACACCCATAACATCATCTACTTTTTCTCCATCAACTCCACCTCTACATATAGTTCAACCATCTTTCGAACAAACCACATTAGGACCTCAAAAAGATCCTAAACCCACAACCAATGCTTCTTGTTTTACTCCTATAACTTCCATACCTATAGACTCATCCATCGACATCTCTACAACATCTACATCCACCAAAGGCATATTTTTCGCATCAGAAGATGTAGGAAATGTTCCTTCTACCTCTTATGCTCTTACTGATGAGCTCTTACCCGATTTATCTAAAATTCTTATATCAAAAAAAACAAATGCTGCTATGCAAGATTCCCTTATTTTAAATAATTTGCCACCCTCTCCTCGTACCTTGGGCCTCCCACAGCCTATGGGAAGTATTTACCAAGTCGGGAGTTGCACTTTTATTTATAAGGGATATGACTAGGGAAGAATACCTAGAAACATCAAGACACATTATGATGGATATGCTCGATGTTATTTTACTAATGAGTATATTAAAGCTAAGCCTATAATGCTTAAATTGGGATATAAAGGGAAAGGTTTGGGACCTTTCCAGAATGGTATGAAAGAACCTTTTGAGGTAGAACCATGGCCCGCCCGATGTGGTGTGGGCCTATTTCCTAGTAAAGGTCAGCCCTTCCCATTTGAGGATGATGACCATCTCATATGTTACCAAGATTATTTGGATAAACGTGATGCCTTGCGTTTAATGAATAAGCCATTTACATGTAATATGCTATCCATAGCTTACCCTCAGATGATCACTGAATCCGACGATGAGTTGGAGGGAGATATCTTCCATGATGTCTCCATTGAGGAATTATTACATCATGAATTTTATTTTGATGGCTCTATACCTAGTATAGCCCATCTTGAGGCCACGACTCCTCAAGACGAATTATCCAAACTAACCTTGGAAGAATTACAAGAATTGGGCGTTTCACCCACCCCACCTAATTTTGAGAGAGATCTACACATGGAAGTAGAAAACGTCATAAAAATTAACATTGGAACCAATGATAATCCTCACATAATCAACATTGGATCAGAATTGAGTCAAGAAAAACAGGATAAATACATTGCATTTCTTAAAGAATATGAATATGTCTTTGCTTGGACATATGAAGATATTCCAGGATTAGACCCTTCTGTAGTTATGCATCACCTAGTAGTCCATCCGGATGCTAAACCTGTTAAACAGAAACTTAGAAAAATGCATCCTAAAGTGGCCTTACTAGTCAAAGGGGAATTAGAAAAACTCTGAAGGTTATTTTTATACATGCCATTGATTATGTTGAATGGATCTCGAATGTAGTTCAGTAACTAAGAAAGAAGCTACCAAAGTTTAGGGTTTGCATGAACTTTAGAGATATTAATGTTGCATGTCCTAAAGATGATTTTCCTCTTCCCAACATGGATTTCTTGTGGAGTGGAATGATATCCTTAATGGATGGATTTTAAATTGATTATTAGAAATGGGATGACTTCACCTTTTGTTTTGGTTTATGGGTGAAGTATTTTTCCCTTTGAATTAGAAGTTCCTTCTTTGGCTCTACTACTTCAAGATACTAAAGTAGGAGATGAATATCATACTGGTGATTTAGTCAGCTGGAACTCCTAGATGAGAAGCGCATCAATGCTTTGGAACATCTTCGTGCCTACCAAAACAAGCTCAAGCGAGCATACCTCAAGAAATTTCATCATCGATCCTTTGAGATCAATGACCTTGTCTTAAAAGAAAATAAAAAAATACTAATGCAACTAAAGATCTTAAAGGTAAATTTGAGCCCAACTGGCTTGGACCGTATATCATCACTGCTAAATTTGGCTCAGGAGCATACCGATTAGCTACCTTAGATGGTAAAGATCTTAAAGAACCTATGAACATTATGCATCTTAAACGCTATTATGCATAAAATCTGGTCATTTCATCATTGTATATATTGTTATTTTGCATATTGTTTCATTTTAGTCATCCATATAAAAATTTCAAAAACAATCACATTATTTATTCTTTCCATTCATAAATTAAAATCAAAATATAAAAACTTCAAAATCATCAAAATCTTCAAAAACATCTTTTATTTTCGCACTTGTCAATTCTTGAAGTATTGCGGTTATATTTTCAATTATTTTGGATAAATTAGCATTTATTTGGAATCCCGCACTTTCACACTCACATGAATAAATATCTTGATTTTATTTGGTATGATTATTAATCTCTCTTATATCAAAGTCCACAGTTGAATTAAATAAAGTTTTGAGCATAGAGAACTGATCTTGTTATTTACTTGAACCAAGCATATCTCTTCACATTAAAATGATTTCATTGCAAATTCGATATGATGCTACATAGTAGAAATGGTTTCTTGAGCGAAAAGTTTCCCCTGCTATCCTATCATGCACATGGTCTAGAATCTTTGAGAATTGACAAAAGGACAAGCTCACCCCTGCCCAGAATAAAAATCCCTTGCTCTACAGCCAATCCGAGCAAGTATCCCTAGTATAGGAAGAAAAAGAAAAGTCAAAGAAAATGAGAAAAAGAAAAATATTATTTTGTACCATCGCAGCAATATTTCAGCATTATCTCAATTCCAAGCAAAAATACAAAAAAAAAGAAAGAAAGAAAGAAAAGCAAAAGAGAAAAAAAAAAGCAAAAAGCAATAAAATCCCTTTCCCTACCCCTTGAAAAGAAAAGAAGGGTGAATGAGCTTGAATCCCTGGAATTCTCAATTATTCGAAAACTATGAGGTAAGCCCCATAACAAGTGGTTTGTGCCCAACCCGCTTGGCCTTGGGTAATCCCTAGCGTGGTGATATGTCTGTCACATTAGCGACCTTATTTTGTATAGACCTATGTCGGCTTATGGATTAGCTAGCTCTTGATGACCCGACTTACATAGTAGTCTGGTACGGTTACATGCATATAAATCATGGTCAACGAACACTCATTTGGTTAATTCAAATTACTTGTATCAAATTATCTTGCTCAAAATTGGTAAATGAACAATACAATTGCACACACATTTGTATTTGAGAGATTTTTGTATCATTATGATAAATCAAGATCGGCAATGAACTCACATATGCACATGAGGGTTCCTTATAAATCTACATTTTGTCTTTGAGATAATTTAAAATATTTCTGCAACTCTTTTTGGAATAATTTCATCTTCTTATTTAAGAACATCTGTTTAGTATAAAAACAATTACATACATTTTTTTCAAAAATCCAAAACTTCTTTCAACAACATCATTAAACAATCTAGTAAATAAAGTCACGTTTATATATTTTTTTTATGTTTATCTCAAAATCAAAAATCAATCATGCAATAAAACTAAAATATCAATTTCTTCTTTGGATTTCGTGATGATGGTATAAGTCTATACCTATAATTCTATGCCTAGCGCAAACCATTGTTCTAATTTTATTTTCCCATTCATTTTAATTCATAAAAACATATGGCTTACATCATTATGTTACACAATTGTGCTTTAAAAAGAACGAACACATTTTTCTATTTCATTTCATTATGTCAACATTCAATTTTGCAACGATGGTATAATTCCTAAGGAATTGTTCAAAATTTTATCACACTTAGGAATTTATGCCTAGCAAAAATCATATTTCTTTTATATTTCATGCATAATATTTTTATGAAAATCTGAAAACAAATCATCACCATCATCATTTTTTATCATCACAACACAAAGTCTTAAGATAGTCTCTTAAGCACTCTTTTACTTTTAGCAATATTTCTATACTGGGATTAGCTTGACGACCTAGTGAGCGACGACTCCATGAAATGGTCTATAACAACGACAATGTCCTTTGAAATTATTGTTAGAAGTCCCTTTATTTTTCATCAAATCACACCACAAAACAACCAATTTGTTTACATCAGATTATTTCATTTAAATTTTATGGCATGACATAAAATTATAATTTATTTCCAAATGACATAATTACATGAATAATCAATCAACAAATCCAAAATTAAAGCATCATACAACATATACACAAGTCATATCATCAAAAAGACCATATATATATCAACAAATTATGTACATCATATCAAAACTGGATTGGTATGCCACAATCTATACCCTGGCATACTCAATCCTCTCAAAAAATAATAATAATATATGCAATCTCTAGTCTATAGCGGCTAGCCTCGAGAAGCCCTCGAGCTCTCAGCCTCATCTCCTCTCCCACCCTGAGGTGGAGGAGGTGGTCCCATAGAGGTCCGTGCTGTGTCTCGGGTCCTCACCGTCGATCGTGAGGATGTCCTCGATGATCCCATCCTGATCGGCTTCGCAATGCCGGCTGGCAACTGTACCCTCTGGCCCTCTGGAACCAGCTGGTAGTATACTCCCTGATAGAACACGGTCTGCATCATAGACCATGCCAACTCCTGCATGCTCGCCCCTCCGCTCCGAGCCCTGAGCCATGTAGCCTCATCCTGTAGTGTCTGCACCTGAGCCCGAAGGCGGGCAACCTCAGCCCGGAGAGCCACCATCTCGTTGCTCTCCCCTACCTCGACACCCTTGCCCTTATCGAGCGATGGTGGCCTCTCCCCTTACTGAGAAGGGAATCCCTCCTCCCTCCTCCCTATCTGCTGTGGTCTCTGTGGAGCCTATGGCATCCTCTGGCATCTCTCCTATGGAGACCATCGCTGCTCTCTCCCTCCATGACCCCACGTTGCCTCAATGGCAGCCTGGCACCGCCTCCCCATCCATCGCACAACCATGTGCATCGGACCCTATGCCCTCGTCATCCGAGGAGGGTGGATGCCTACGTACCAGGCATCGTATCCATCTACAACCCCAATGTCATCCCCATCCACTGGCTGGATGGGGGCATCATCCGTGTCCTGGCTCTAGAATCACTGCATATCCGGAGCCCCGCTCAGTGTAGTACTATCCCGGATAGTCCGGGAGTACTCATAATCCCTGAGAGAAGGGATCCCCTACTATAGACCGAACTATCATAAAACTCGGTCGTAGCGGTGGAGCTCTACCTCTCCCCGCTCCATCCTCAGCCAGCAGACTCGCCTGATGCGAGCCAGCTCCTGTCCATCCTCTCCCCACCCTGGGTGCTCTCTCCATGGCCTCCAGGTGATCTGGTCTGGGATGAGGTCGTCTAGCAACCTTCGTGACATCGACAGATCTATCCGCCACTGTGACCCTCTCTGGAGCCACCAATAGAAAACCTGGGGTCTCTCTCGGTCAACCCCTATCAGTGGGAGTCCTATCGGCCTCCGCACCGTGATGTGCTCCCAACACCAAACCTGTAGTAGCGATGTCAAAACCAGACATCGGCCTCCCTTGTATACGACCCCATGCAGGATCCTATACAAGCGACATAGTACAAAGCTGCCCCATGCAAATCTGTACCCGTGGTCTCTCATGTCGTAGACCACATCTGAAAGGAGCCATGGTAATCTGCACCCGCTCTGGTGGCACAGCAGTAAGCCACCCACTATCCCTGCCAAAACCTGAGTCAACCTAGATGCCCCAGGCATCTGCCTCAGAGACTCGATGTTCACTCTACCCTTCTCCAGGGTGAAGCTCGGGTCTCCGCACAGCCTCATCATAGCTTGGCCCTGATTGGCCATAGGAGTCATAAACCGTCCTTGTATGGGGATCCTCAAGATCCTCCATACATCCTCTAGTGTGGGAGCCATCTCCCCTATCGGTAACCAGAAGCAGGATGACCCCGGATACCACCTCTCTGCTAGGGCTGTCAGTAGCCCCATGTCTATCGGTATTTGTGGCATCTCTGCCACATGCTGTAGTCCGACTTGTGCTAGTCGGTCTCGCTCCGCCTGGTCGAGCATGGCCACGTCATCCCTCAGCCCCCCGTATTTCCACTCTCGACTCTTTAGTAATCCCCTCTGCAAAATAAACAATAAAACAAAAAAATTCATTAATAAAACAATTATTAAAATCAATTAAATGCAATTCAAACAAGCTTAATTTCATAAAAATGATGATATCGTCCACCATTGGATGATATCGTCCTAAATTGGGTAAAATCATCCTTTGTAGGATGAAATCATCTCCGATTTCTCAACTTGGGGATCGCCCCTTGTTGGACGGGATCGCCCCTATTCCATCGATTTCGCCCTCAGACGAAATCGACGATCTAGGGACGATTTCGATGAAATTGGGACGATTTCGTCCCGACGTCGTCGATGGCCTAAAAATGGCCGCGATGCCCCAAAAAAGTCAAAATTTAAATAAAAAATTACACAAATCAAATTAAAACATAATTCACTAGGTTTAGATCCTTACCCATAGCCCACGTCGGACCTCTGTCGATCTGTGTGCTGTCTCGACCATTTTGTCTGTAGAGCTCTAAAAACAGTGAAAATGAACAGTAAAAATGAATTAGGGTTTTACCCTATTTTTCTTAATTTTATTTAAAAACAACAACATTTTTTAATTTTGCTTTTCCGTGCTTTTACCTCAAACGTTCGATTTGGGTAAAAACATGGAGGGGGCACCATAGTAAGCAGTCGTACGATTCGACCTAGAATCGTCGTCTAAAAAATTGAGTAAATTTTTGCTTTCTCGTAAAACGGGAAGAACTCGTCTTTAACGCATTTTCTTCAGAAAATTTGCTAAAGAGGGGGCAAAATGTAGCACCCTAAAATTGGCATAGTTAAACCTTAGTAAAAAGATAAAAATTTGAATTTTAACCCCAAAACCGCCCGTTACCCGCTCCCCTTGTTTTTCGTGCCATTTTTAGGATTTGTTTTGACCGTTGGATGATATCGTCGACGATCAGACGAAATCATCCCAGATCTGATGAATTCATCTGGAACAGAACGTCCAAACGATTTCGTCCCAAAACTAAATTTTCATAATTAGCTTCTATTTCAACAGCTTCTCTAACTTGGGCAGAAAGCGTGTCTATGCGGTTAGAGTCTCCCTCGTTGGAGATCTCCCAAATTGGGATGATCTCCAACCTCCTAACCTCTCCCTAATCCTATATAAACTAGGATTTTCTTAGTTTATCCCCCTGGCTGACTGATTTCCCTACAACTTTAGTTTCTTGTGCATTAGAACACCTTCGTACCATCGTTTGCATTGTGTATTTCAAGTTTTCTTGCAGGAATTTTACTATTTTTCAGTCGGAGCAAGCTCGGATCGTCATTGACGATTCCAGATGATTTCGGACGATCTTGTCGTAGATCGGTGATGATCTCGTACGATTGGAGGTGATCTCGACTATAGTCCAGATTGGGGGCAATCAGAGCCCGGAGTTTGCATTTTTTTATCTTCTCTCTTCATTTCCTTATGCATTAACTTAGTTTATTCTATTTTTGCATCCTAGAGTTCACCTCATTTAGCATAGATGCATGATAAAGTTAAAATAAATTATTAAATTAATGCATTTCCTTTAATTGTTATCTGGATCTATCATTTAGGCAAGTTTACTATTATTTCTATCATTTCCCCTTGCTTTTGCAGTTGTATTTTTGGTCTTTGGTATCTATTTCTGTGATTGCAGGTTTTTGACGAATTCGTCAGATTCATAGATCGACGATGATCTCGTCTGATCTCAGATGACCGACTATGATCTGAGATGATTCTGTGCAATTGTAGATGATTATGTAAGATTTGAGATGATCTGGACTTCTACAAACCTCAGAATCTTCATCAGACATCCGAAATCAGGTATATTCTATCTTATTTAGCACACTTTCTGTGTTTAGCACTTATTCATGTTTTTTGTATCCATATAAATCAGCATTGGCATATAGAATAGCTTAGATTCATCTTGGCCAAACCTAGGATATGAATGATTAAAGTACAAAATGAACACATCAAACCCATTCTCAACCTAGGCATGGAAACTGCCACTCAAAAGTTTCCTGGTGAACCCACCATCCATCAAAAATTCACCCTTATACCCCCTCCCCGAGAGGCACGACCTTCAAAGGGCCTCTCAGTCCGAGGTATTGTCCCATCCTTCTCGCATCCCCCTTTCGGGCATGGATCCTATAGCCTAAAGGTAAGGATGCAAAAAATTTGGAGCGATACAATTTTCCACAGGGAATGATGGCAACTGAGAAAAAGAAAGTGATCATGAAGTTAGCATCCTTCTAGTTAATAATAGGATTATTGTATAAGTTGGGAAGTGATGGTATATTACAAAGATGTGTGATGGAAGAAGAAGTCAAAGTGGAATTGAAAGAAGCTCATGAAGGCTTAGCAGGAGGGCACATGGGACCAGATGCAACAACTAGGAAAATATTACTAGCAAGATTATGGCGGTCCACACTGTATAATGATGCAAAAGAGTATGTGAAGGCATGCGATACTTGTTAAAGGGTAGGAAATCTAGTAAAGAGGGACTTTATGCCTTTGCACCCATCACAACCCAAAGAAATATTTAAAATGCGAGGATTGTACTTCATCAGACCATTGAAGACATCTCAGATAAGGAAGTGTAGATACATCATAGTAGCAACAATATACTTGACAAAATGGATCGAAGCTAGAGTATTACCTGATAACTCAACCAAAAGTACAATGAGATTCTTGTATGAGTAGATAATCACAATATTTGGTATCCCAATATAGATCATAAGTGACCGAGGAGGACACTTTATCAATGAAATCATCATAATGCTGACAAAAAATTTTAGGATTTTGCACTCATTGTCTATTACGTATTATCCTAGAGAAAATGGGCAGGTGAAAGCAAAAAAAAAAAGTCTTGGTATCTACTTTGTATAAAACTTGTGAAATAGAGGGATCATATTGGAAGGAAAGGCTACCATCTATTTTGTGGGTATATAGAACAACTTTTAAACCAACAAAAAAACATACACATTTCCAATTGATGTATGGATATGAGGCAGTGGTTCCTGCTGAATTCTTGATACCAAGTTTGAGAGTCGTGGTAGAGAATCACTTGGGTGATCAAGAAAGTTTGGAAGAGTGAATGAAAACACTAATCAAGTTAGATGAAATAAGATTCATGGCACAATGGACAATTGAGGTAGCTCAAAAAAGAAGGAAGGTATGGCATGACAAACATTTGAGGAAGTTAGAACTCATTTTGGGTGACTTGGTTCTAAAGTTTAATGTAAATAGGGAAATAAATCCCAGTAAGTTGAAGATGTTATGGATTGGTCCTTATAAAGTTATTGAAGTAATGAATAATGGAGAAGTCAAGTTATAGAACTTTAATGGTATGGATGTACCCGATACTATAAATGACTCAAAGTTGAAGCCTTATAAAGTATAATGCTTATTCATTTCTTTAGAAGAGATCGAACGAAGAAGACCAACAAAAGCTCAACGAAGGACTCAAGATGAGTAAGATCCATCATAGGAGGAGCCTAACATGGGAATCGCATGTTTATTTATAGAAGGGGAGGAGACAAGACCTACCATAGACCAACAAGAGTTAGCACATCAATCCAGAGAAAGAAAAATACTGTGAGTGCATGTTAGATTTGCGATTGAACGAGTAGAAGAGGAAGATGAAGAATGGATTCCTCCAAATGAAAGAGGATATCAAGAGATAGTACTATTACCTATAACTAGGTTAAGGCAAAAAGAAGCACCCCAAATAAGCAGAAACATGATGTATTCTTGGGTAGAACAGAGGGAACTACCTCAACAAGTTGAAGGATGAAGAAGTATACAGTTAACAGTACGATACAAGGATAGAGTGGAAAATTTTGAAATGGAAGTTCTAGAGGAAAATATGAATGAGAACATCGATGAAGAATTGTTTGGACTTACTCCATTAGCTTAGATAGAGCTATTACAACAGAGAATGTGATTGCAAACTCAACAACTATAGGAAGAATATCAGATGTTGTGAGGCCATAATGCAAGAACATCTAGGTTACAAGAACTAGAAGGGGAACTTGAGGAAGATGAGGGGATAACTCCAATAAGTGGTATAAGAAATGATGGTGCAAGCGCAAGTTCACAAGTACCACCAAGTTATCCCCCAATTATGAATGAATAAATAGAAATGCTTTGGCGAGACATTGAGGAAGCAACCACATCACCTGAATCACAAGGTAATATACGGTTGGATTTGAGTGACTCTAGTAATGAAGGAATGCCTTGGATAGTAAGGAAACCTAGCACAAAAATTATTGATGAGGATTATTGCCTAGGGAATTCCTAGAATCCTTGAGATAATCATTATTCCCTAGCATGTACAACAACACAATGACAACTAGGTGAAGAACACAAGCTTATACTGAGAGGGGGGGTGAAAAGTATAAGACCACTTTTTACTTTTTCTCTCAAACCAATATATGCAATGTAAAGATAGCAATATCAATAGCAGTAATCAAAGCAATGTACACAACACCACACACAATAGAGACACCACAATTTACGTGGTTCACCCAATGCGGGCTACTCCACGGAGAAAATATTTTACTAAAACTTTCTCAGTTAATCTCTTGGGAATCCTTTCCCTATTACAATGTTTATGGACCTCTGTCCAAAGGAGATGTTGATCCCCTAAATCTGGTTTGTGGATCTCTATCCATAGGAGAACTCCTTCTCCTCTACTCTGGTTGGTGATCCTCTAGAAGACTACTGCCTCCACTACATTGGCTTGTGGATCTCTCTCCACTTGAAGACTCTTGTCCCCACTCAGAATACCTATCCTCACTACCCTGGCTGATGGATCTCTATCCACTAGAGACTACTGTCCTCTCTGCTCTATCACCTCCAAAGATCTATCTCAATTCTGTACTAAACATAGTCCAATCGGTCTAGCACAACTCTGCTCAACTCTTGTACTAAACATAGTCCATTCGATCTAGCACAAGTCCACTCAAATATACACTAAACATAGTCCATTTGATCTAGCACAAATCTGCTCAATAGGTCCACTTAGAACCTACTCAAATCTGCTCAATAGGTCCACTCAGAACCTGCTCAAATCTGCTCAATAGGTCCACTCAAAACTTGCTCAAATATGCTCAATAGGTCCACTCAAAACCTGCTCAAATATGCTCAATAGGTCCACTCAGAACCTGCTCAAATCTGCTCAACAAGCTCACACATAACTTGTCCAAATATTCTCAATAAGTCCTCTCTAGGACTTAACCAAATATGTATTGTAAGCTTCCACAAAATCTCACACAAAATCAGTCCACAAGTCTTCTCAAAGACTTACCTCAAATCATCTTAACAAGTCCACATAGAACTTGTCCAATCTCATAGAAACATAGAGAGAATTGTTAGAGACTCAATATGTTCTATACTCAATGCTCAATCACTTTCTCAACTCAAATCAATCTCATAGAAGCATAAAGATAATTGTTAGAGACTCAATATGTTCTATACTCAAAACTCAATCACTTTCTCAACTCAATATCATAGAAGCATAAAGAGAATTGTTAGAGACTCAATATGTTCTATTCTCAAAACTCAATCACTTTCTCAACTCAACTTCATAGAAGCATAAAGAGAATTGTTAGAGACTCAATATGTTCTATTCACACAACTCAATCTCTTTCACAACTCAAATCAGAATATAGAATAGTTTGTTTTATGGAACTTGAACAATCACTTCATTCATCCACTTGACTAGGCCCAATCAACTCTACTCAACCAATCACTCAAGAAACAACTCTTGCTCACAAACCCTAGTACAAGCATGTATCATCCAACTCAAAATATTTCCAACAATGCTCAACAACAAATCTCACATAACAATGATACTCATGATATTTTCTAACTCAAGTTCAAGTTCTTTGCACAATCCAATGGCTTCAACAACAATGCTAATAAAACAAGGTTTTAATCACAACACTTAATTCCAGAAAAACCTTGAAGCATTAACTCAACACTTTCAAAAAGGAAACCCTAATCAAATCCTTTTCACTCCAAACTTAATTTTCAAGAAATCCAATCAACCAACACAACCAAAGAAGAATTTGCTCATACCTTTTTTCTTGACAAGGAGTTGATCTCACAGATCTGCCACACTCACAATTTCTTCTTTTCCAATCTCAACAAGGGTTAGAGGGTAATAATTTCTTCAACAAAATACAATGCAAAATAATACCAAAATAACACCTTATCACTCCAACTCAAATAATATTCAAATACCCTCACAATAATCTTCTTTTAACACAAACCCTTTATTAAGATCAAACAACACTCAAAAAGTCTTAACCCTTCAATATTTGCAATATAATAATTTAAGACTTTATTAAAAATATTAAATACCAAAGCTTCCTTATTACTCCAAGTAATACCTTCAACTACCAACGTTATTCACCAAACACTCTTTAAACAATTTCACAAGCAAACCTTATACCTCCAAACACCTTGTATTGAAACCTTAGGCAATAAAATTAATTAAAAAGCTTTTACCTTGGCCACCGATGGGTTTCGACCCCGTTACCTCTACCTCCGCAAGCAACCTACCATGGGCTCCATGACCACGTGCTCTATGAGCATGTTTAAGAGCCAAAAGGCTCTTTCTCCTCCTTAGCTTTTGCGCTCAATGAAAATGTATGAAAAATGTTTCCCTTTGGCGCTCACCACCATGAGTTTCGAACACAACACTTGCTTCCTCCAAATGTCTGCGCTTTGCCACTTGGACCACCATGTCCAATGTGCTTCGAAGACTCCAACCTTTCCACTTTATCCTTGGCGCTAAAGATGAAAATGTTTTTCATCTTCTTCCTCAACGAATCCTTTCAAAAATGCAAACGAAGCTCTTTTACCTTGGCACAAATATTCTTCGATCGAGGGATAAACTTTGCAATGTCTTTGAGGCCACCTTTTATACACAACCATGTGTTTTCTTCAAATGTCGGTGCTTCCTTGTTTTAATGACGTCGACGCCTTTAAACACTTTATAATATATGCAAAGTGCTTAAATTAAATTTGATGATGTCAACATTATAATTTATAAATATTTTAAATTCAAAAGAATTTAAATTTTATAAATTATAATTGTAAGGTTTAATTTTTAAACCCTTCTTTTACTTTGCATTGAAACTCTTGACCTTTGGCCTTCTTCCTGGATATCAAATAGCAACTTTGACAACTTCGTTCCTTGACAAAAACCTTGATATTAATGTTAATTGCATTTCTTGACATCAATGACAATTTTGGCTTAGGGACTCAAAATGTCCAACAATCTCCCCCTTTGTCATTGATGGCAACCCACATTCTTCTTACTGAAACTTGACCTTTCTTTTTCTTCTTCTCCCCTCTGGGACATTGCTCCCCCTGGCTCAATGCTCTCTCAAATATCAAATCTCTCCCCATTACACAAATCTCTCCCCCTTTGACATCAATGGCAAAGGGTCACCTTTGGGGCTCGGGGCTAAGAATGAGCCTCTTAGCTTAGCCCCTCCCCCACCTCCTTTTGAGGTGGTTAATTCTGGGGTGGGAGTATTTCTACTCCCAAAAGGCATTGTTCTTTGCCTTTATCCTCTTCCCTTATTTTTTGAATTTTTTGATTCCTCTGACTATTTCTATCTGTGTTATCATTCCTGTTCCTATTCCTGTTCACATCCATGTTCCTATTCCTATTCCTATTCACATCCATATTCTTGTTCCTATTCCTATTCACATCCATATTCCTATTCCTGTTCCTATTCTTGTTCATATCCATGTTTCTATTTCTATTCCTGTTCTTGTTCATGTTCCTGTTCTTGCTCATACCTATTTTTGGAATGTCTGCTCTACACCACTTTGTTGTGTGACCATTATTATTGCACTTATAACACTTAATGATATTATTCCTTGGAGGTGCAAATGTCTTAGGATTTTTCCTAGTGAAGTCATATCCTCTTCTTTCATGAACCCTACAATTCATTGCCTTGTGACCAAACTGATTACATGAGTAGCAATACCCATGGAAAAGTTATCCATTCCCATATTCCTATCTTTCATGTGTCCTGCATTGTGAAGCCATGTGCCCAAACCTGTGACATGAAAAACATCTTCCATTGAAGCTTCCTTGTTTTGACCTCATTGGTCTCCTATTCTGATTGTTGTTCCATCTGTATCTTCTCTGTGCATTGTTCCTATCTTCGTTGAACTCTCTATTGTCCAACTCTTCCTCTGATGTCTGACTTTCTTTTACACTATCTTCTTCTGAAGTATCTTCATCTAAAGTTTCCTCTTCAGAACTTGAAGTTGACTCTCCTTCCTGTTTCTTTTGAGTTTGTTCAAAACCAAGACCTATTTTGTTTTTTGACCTTCTTTGTACCTTGACTATCTTATCCATAATATTTGAGCTATTCTTGAATCCTTTCATCTTGATCTTGGAGTCCTCTAAATATTCTTTTAGTAGTGCCACTTCTTGTGCTAACTTCTCACATTCCAAGATCTTTGCTTCTAACTTATCTTTGAACCTTTTTGCCTTAGCCTTTGATTTTTCTAAATCCTCTATGAGCAATCTTCTCTCTTCATCACATTCTTGAAACTGAATTTCAAGTTTAGAGTGTTGCTTCCTTACCTTCTTTACCATGTCAAGGGCATAGATAAGTTCTCCCTTGAGATCATATCCATTCTCTTCTGAATATTCTTCTATTTGTTTGCCTTTGTCCACATCATTAATTTCTTTTGGCTTGTCTTCTATAGGATCACTTACTTCTTCTTCTAAAGCCATTAGAATATTTTCATCTGGTCCTTCAAGTGCATTCTCATATTCATCATCACTGAAACTATAACCATCCCTTGTACAATCATCTTCAAGATGTCCAAAGTTACCACATCTAAAACATTTGAGAATAACTGGAGTCTTTTTCTTAACTGGTTCTTTTTCTTCAATCATAAATAGGACTTCATCTCTATCATTATCTGAAGAACTAGCATCACTATCATTTGAGTACTTACTTGCATTATCCGCATAGTAGCTCCTCTTTTGTCTTTGGAAGAACTTATTTCCTTGTCTATTTTGTCCATCCTTGCTTTTCTTTTGATGCCTATATCTTTCTGATTCCCTGTACCTGTGATCCTATTTTTCTTCACCATTGTTGTTCTTTGGTTCTTTACAATCTATTGCAAAATATCCATACTTTCCACAATTGAAACACTTAACAGATCTTAGATCTATGGGTCTTCTGGAACCTTTATCTCTTCTACCATAATTGGCTTCTTCATCACTAGAAGACTCATTTCTTGATTCTGACTTCTTACCCTTTGTTTCCTTGTTTGCTTTGAATGCAGCCTCCTTTGGAGGGATAGGATCTTTTGTTCTTATCTCAAAGGTTGTAAGCATGCCAAGCAAAGAATTTCTTGTCAGACAATCACTATCAATTGATGTTTCTATAGCAGAGACTTTTTCATTGTACCTTTTTGGAAGAGTTCTCAAGATCTTATCACAAGCATCAGATTCATCGACCTTCATTCCAAGTCCTCTCATCTCATGTACAAGTTCATCAATCTTATTGAGATAGTCATGAATGTTTTCATCATCCCGCATTCTTAAGTTTTCAAATTCTCCTTTGAGATTTTTGATCTTAGCTTTCTTGACACCTTTATCTCCTTCATATATGTTATGCAGTAGTTCCCACATTTCTTTTGTTGTTTTACAATCCATAACCTTCATAGATTCTGATCTATGCAACCCTTTTATAATTGCATTCATAGCTCTTGAATTTGCATGCATTAGAAGCTTACCTTCCTTATCTATAGGAGGATTGATTTTTGGATCATATCCAAATTCCACTGCATCCCAAACTTCATTTCCAAGTGCCATCAGGTGAAATCTCATCAGCATACACCAATACAAGAAGTCACTTCCATAAAATACTGGTGTTGTATTATATGAGGACCCATCCCTTTGATCCTTTTGATCCATTGTGTTCTTGACCACTTTTCCTTCAAGTTATCAAACTCTTCTGAAGGAACCCACTCTGATACCAATTGAAGAACACAAGCTTATACTGAGAGGGGGGTGAACAGTATAAGACCACTTTTTACTTTTTCTCTCAAACCAATATATGCAATGTAAATATAGCAATATCAATAACAATAATCAAAGCAATGTACACAACACCACACACAATAGAGACACCACAATTTACATGGTTCACCCAATGCGGGCTACTCCACAGAGAAAATATTTTACTAAAACTTTCTTAGTTAATCTCTTGGGAATCCTTTCCCTATTACAATGTTTATGGACCTCTATCCAAAGGAGATGTTGATCCCCTAAATCTAGTTTGTGGATCTCTATCCATAGGAGAACTCCTTCTCCTCTGCTCTGGTTGGTGATCCTCTAGAAGACTACTACCTCCACTACATTGGCTTGTGGATCTCTCTCCACTGAAGACTCTTGTCCCCACTCAGAAGACCTATCCTCACTACCCTAGTTGATGGATCTCTATCCACTAGAGACTACTATCCTCTCTGCTCTATCACCTCCAAATATCTATCTCAATTCTGTACTAAACATAGTCCAGTCGGTCTAGCACAACTCTGCTCAACTCTTGTACTAAACATAGTCCAGTCGGTCTAGCACAAGTCCACTTAAATATACACTAAACATAGTCTAGTCGATCTAGCACAAATCTGCTCAATAGGTCCACTTAGAACCTACTCAAATCTGCTCAATAGGTCCACTCAAAACCTGCTCAAATCTGCTCAATAGGTCCACTTAGAACCTGCTCAAATCTGCTCAATAGGTCCACTCAGAACCTGCTCAAATATGCTCAATAGGTCCACTCAGAACCTGCTCAAATCTGCTCAACAAGCTCACACATAACTTGTCCAAATCTTCTCAATAAGTCCTCTCTAGGACTTAACCAAATCTGTATTGTAAGCTTCCACAAAATCTCACACAAAATCAGTCCACAAGTCTTCTCAAAGACTTACCTCAAATCAGCTTAACAAGTCCACACAGAACTTGTCCAATCTCATAGAAACATAGAGAGAATTGTTAGAGACTCAATATGTTCTATACTCAATGCTCAATCACTTTCTCAACTCAAATCAATCTCATAGAAGCATAAAGAGAATTTTTAGAGACTCAATATGTTCTATACTCAAAACTCAATCACTTTCTCAACTCAATCTCATAGAAGCATAAAGAGAATTGTTAGAGACTCAATATGTTCTATTCTCAAAACTCAATCACTTTCTCAACTCAACTTCATAGAAGCATAAAGAGAATTGTTAGAGACTCAATATGTTCTATTCACACAACTCAATCTCTTTCACAACTCAAATCAGAATATAGAATAGTTTGTTTTATGGAACTTGAACAATCACTTCATTCATCCACTTGACTAGGCCCAATCAACTCTACTCAACCAATCACTCAAGAAACAACTCTTGCTCACAAACCCTAGTACAAGCATGTATCATCCAACTCAAAATATTTCCAACAATGCTCAACAACAAATCTCACATAACAATGATACTCATGATATTTTCTAACTCAAGTTCAAGTTCTTTGCACAATCCAATGGCTTCAACAACAATGCTAATAAAACAAGGTTTTAATCACAACACTTAATTCCATAAAAACCTTGAAGCATTAACTCAACACTTTCGAAAAGGAAACCCTAATCAAATCCTTTTCACTCCAAACTTAATTTTCAAGAAAGCCAATCAACCAACACAACCAAAGAAGAATTTGCTCATACCTTTTTGCTTGACAAGGAGTTGATCTCACAGATCTGCCACACTCACAATTTCTTCTTTGCCAATCTCAACAAGGGTTAGAGGGTAATAATTTCTTCAACAAAATACAATGCAAAATAATACCAAAATAACACCTTATCACTCCAACTCAAATAATATTCAAATACCCTCACAATAATCTTCTTTTAACACAAACCCTTTAAAGATCAAACAACACTCAAAAAGTCTTAACCCTTCAATATTTGCAATATAATAATTTAAGACTTTATTAAAAATATTAAATACCAAAGCTTCCTTATTACTCCAAGTAATACCTTCAACTACCAACGTTATTCACCAAACACTCTTTAAACAATTTCACAAGCAAACCTTATACCTCCAAACACCTTGTATTGAAACCTTAGGCAATAAAATTAATTAAAAAGCTTTTACCTTGGCCACCGACGGGTTTCGACCCCATTACCTCTACCTCCGCAAGCAACCTACCATGGGCTCCATGACCACGTGCTCTATGAGCATGTTTAAGAGCCAAAAGGCTCTTTCTCCTCCTTAGCTTTTGCGCTCAACGAAAACGTATGAAAAATGTTTCCCTTTGGCGCTCACCACCACGAGTTTCGAACACAACACTTGCTTCCTCCAAACGTCTATGCTTTGCCACTTGGACCACCATGTCCAATGTGCTTCGAAGACTCCAACCTTTCCACTTTATCCTTGGCGCTAAAGACGAAAATATTTTTCATCTTCTTCCTCAACGAATCCTTTCAAAAATGCAAACGAAGCTCTTTTACCTTGGCGCAAATATTCTTCGATCGAGGGATAAACTTTGCAATGTCTTTGAGGCCACCTTTTATACACAACCATGTGTTTTCTTCAAATGTCGACGCTTCCTTGTTTTAATGACGTCGGTGCCTTTAAACACTTTATAATATATGCAAAGTGCTTAAATTAAATTTGATGACGTCAACATTATAATTTATAAATATTTTAAATTCAAAAGAATTTAAATTTTATAAATTATAATTGTAAGGTTTAATTTTTAAACCCTTCTTTTACTTTGCATTGAAACTCTTGACCTTTGGCCTTCTTCCTGGATATCAAATAGCAACTTTGACAACTTCATTCCTTGACAAAAACCTTGATATTAATGTTAACTGCATTTCTTGACATCAATGACAATTTTGGCTTAGGGACTCAAAATGTCCAACACTAGGGAGATCACATGAGTGTCAAACCAACCTTGATACGCAAGAATATATAATCACCCATCGATAGTTGAAAAGACAAAGGAGATAAGTATGAATATTGGAGAGACTGATGAATTTGCCAATAGATTGGATGAAATAAAGAGAAGAGAATTAGAATAACTCAAGTTCTTAGACAAATTTTTTGATGCATATAGAGAGGTCTTGGCAACTTCATCTTCACAAATAAGCTTCAAGAAAAGAATACGGAGACATCACTTAGCACGTGTAGATCATAGAATAGAAACACTATGACCATTATCACCAAACACAAGAAGAAGTAGAATTCCACTAGCCAACATTGAGTTGGTAGAGATAACTCCTGATAATCAAGAAATGGGAGGAAGGTATAGAGAAGGACCCCTAAGGCTTCAACCAGGAAGGGGATGAGGTATTCGACTACGAAGTGATCAAGGATAATGTGATGTTACAATTAGAGGAGGAAGAGGACAAGGAAGGTTCCAACCCCCTACTTCTATATTTTCGGGAGATACACCCTTAGCTTTTTTGAACTGGACAAGGAATCTACAAGGTTTACCACGATTAAGAGAGATCTTACCAAACCCTACAAGGCATTATCCATTAGGCCAACCAACTCTAATCTTATGAGGAACTCAAAGAGTGGTAGGTGGTAGAGGAGTACTGCAAGAAAGGGAAGAATCACAACTAGCATAGAGAATACCGATGTCAAGAGGAATAGGATGGGGAAGACACTCGTATGGTAGAGGCCTTTCTGGTAGAGGAAGATTGCATTTTGTAGATGAAAGAAACCAGGGATAGCAAAGGATCCAATCACATGGTCTAGAGATAGAATTGATCTAGGGGGATAGTCAAAGAAGTCACTCGAATGATAGTAGAGTAGTAAGGACACTGCTACCAAGGGATCAATCACCTACATGACAAGAGGAAGGGATACTAGGTGAAGATACTCCAGCTTGCAATTATACAATTCCAAATTGTACACAAGGGATAAGAAGGCTAGGGAAATCAGTAAAATTATAAGTGGAGATGAATCGACCTAGGGAGCAAGTGGTGCTAGGTGACACAACCACTCAGAATATCATAGTCAAACCTCCAAGAGAAGAATTGGAGGGGATTGTACAAGTGAATTTCACTGTGTGATTTCCACAATGGTAAGTGTAAATATGTTAGGAAATGGAAGAAAAAAAGAAAAAGAAAAAAAAAGAGAAAGAAAAAGAAAAAAAAAAAGAAAAAAAAAAGAAAGAAAAATAAAAAGAAAAGAGAATAAAATAAAAATCCTTAATTGTGAAAATCCCTCGAGATGCAATTAAGAAGGAAGTGGGTTGAAAAATGAAAACAAAAACCTCTTCAAAGAGAGAGAAAATTAGAAATATTCTCTAAGTGATAGATTGTACAAAGTCAAATTAAAACTAAAAAAGCACAAGTGAGAGATCATACAAAGCAAAAATTAAGAAAAAGTACATGCAAAATCATACAAGGTGGCATGTTGTACTATTTGGATCATACAATGTACAATTATGGGTGTAGTTGTACAATTTTCAACCATCTCAATTAATGTTCGCATGTGTGGAATGATGAGTTGTCAGAAAAGCATGGGAAAAAGTTAAAAATTGCATGAAAAATTATGAGTTATCAATCATCTAGGAAAGGAAGATGAAAAAACATGCAAAGTGGCACAATTTCAAATTTGGAGCGGTTAGGGTTTGAAGATAGTTTAAATACAAGGCTCACCCTAGCAATTTTTAAAATCGTACAAGGAGGAATTCAAAATTTTTAGGAGGAAGAAGGTGAAAAGTGTGCAATTGAATGGAGATAACTACATGGGCATTGAAATACATCAGTGAGCTACAAAAATTACATGACCCATATTTTAATTTGCACCACGGAGACTTTTCACACTCGAAGAAATCGAATTAGAGGAGAAAAATCAAGGGTTTGACTCCATTGAAACCAAAATTTGAGTTCATTCAAAGAAAAATGAGGGTTTCTAGTAGAAGGTATCCAAATATGAACCACTTTGTTGAAAAAAGTACATTAGGGTTCAAGAAAGTGGTGAATCGAAGCTGGAGTAGAGAAATTGCAAGAAAAAGAGAGTTACAAACCCCAAATCGGGCAAAAGCGGCCAAAGAAAAACTGGAGAAGATAGAAGGAAGGAAGGAGAAGATCATACAACCATATTAAATAACCATTTTTTTTTGTTTTTGGGGATAAATTATTCAAGTATGGAAAAATTGGAAAATTACTCCCGAAAAGCATTGAAAAGATATATTGGGGCATTTCGGCAACTAGGTCGAAGAGAAATCATGGATGAAAAGTAGAAAAAGTGATTTATAGGTGAAAAAGGGTTTCAAGAGACATATTGTATGATTTGGAGGTAGATTGTATTGTCTTAGGAAAAATATTATGCAATTTTGGGTACTTTTTGGGCTATTTTAAGCCATTTGAGCAAATCATACGGAATCATATGAAATTATACGAATTCAACAAGGGGAAGCAACTAGAGAGGGATATTGTATGGATTAGTATGACCCTATATGATTTTTGGCTGAAGTTGTATGATTTGTAGAAGATCGAATAGTTTGAAGACCGTATAGTCAAATATTGAATAGTTGTATGATCTGGAGGGGTTGCTCATAAGAAAACCATACAGGAGCAAGTTTAAAAGCATACTGTATGATTTACAGTAGACTATATGATTTATGAAAAACTTCTAATCGTAGAATTGGTGATGTTCGAGTAGCAATATAACCAAAGGTATGGCAAGAAAATGATTTTAATCGAAGATTTTGGATACTGGTTAAGAAGAATTGTAGCCAATAGGGTGGAATGGTCACCCCCTGCATGAGAGAGAGTCACATACATGGTAGTACCAAGGGAAAAAATTTTAGTCCCATGGTTGGTGTGGTACTCATCCTTGGAGGAAGGGAGGATATAGGCCATGGAGAGGTCAGAGGTACTAGAGGGCTGATCGAAGAAGGACACCACCAATATACCGAGAGGAGATGGCACAAGAGAGGATATCAAGGAGGAAATTGAGGAGTGAAGTGCCTTTCCTAGATTTATATGAGGATCTAAGTAGTGTACATAAGGAAGGTTAGGTTGAGATAGCGAATATAACATTCGTACAACATGGAGGAGAGACATGTAGGAAATGGTGAAGTAATGAACAGAACAAGAACCACCCCTGGAGAAAATAATTTGAGGAGCCAAGTGTAGCTATAATAATGCAAGTACCACCACACCAGAAGATATTCTTCTACAACTATATGTTGCAGATGGTTTAGGCATATAATCCTACAAATAGAATAGAATATGTCAATGCGGGTAAGAGGTCAGTGAAAGTAGAAATCATAGTGGAGGAATTCAAGAAAACATTTGGATTGCTAGAATATGGTGCAAATATAGTTAAGAAGTTGGTTGATATGATTGAGACATATTGTATTATCACTTCACTAACCAATGTGAAGTCACCGAATAATGCAAATATATCAAGTGTAGTGAATCAAGGAATTAAGCAGAGCTAATTGAAAAGGAATTATTGGCCATGTGCTATGAATACTATGATGGCTTGACTGTTAGGAGATACACAAGCTATAGAGATGCCAATATAAAAGGCTCATTATGTAGAATGTATCACCAAAGCAATAAAGTATGATTTGGGTACCTATTTAGAGAAAAATATGCATGAAGTACTGATAAGGAGACCAAAGAATTTTGGGATGAATTTCCATGCTATTGGATTGTTTTTAAATGCTATTACGGAGAAGGGAATCCACTTTCCAAGTTTGATAGAACCTAGGAATGTTAAGGAAAGACAACCAACCATTTTGAGGTGGGAAAAGTTAGTACCAGTTTAGAAGGAGACTACAGAGAAGTCTCAGATAAAGAAAGAGCAGTAGGCTATTGAGGTACGGGAGGATACTTCTTTGGATGAGGATGTACATCCTCAAATAAAAAGGTCTAGGAAGTTGGAACCTGAACTAGAGCAACAAGCAATTCAAAAATGGCAGCAGGAGTAACCGTTAGTTTAGAAAATGGAGGAAATTATGGGGAGGAAATCCAGCCCAATACAAATAAGAATAAGGAGATAACATAAAATAATAACAAATAATCCTACTCTAGAAAAACAAGCTGATACTGTACAAAAGGATCAACAAGAGAAAAAGGGATAGTCAAACTCAGAGAATATGAATCTACATGAGTGGAATTCGATAGAAGAAGAAAAGATGTTGGAATCACCATAGATCTTCCATCATAACAAATTTGAAATTTTAGACTCTTCAAAAATATTGGAGGGTACAAAGGTGAGGTAGATAGCGTAGGAAGTAATAGCCACTGCTCAAGAGAAAATAGAGGAAACTGAGGTGAGATTGGAAGCCTTAGAGGAGGAGTCTAGATAAAATAAGAAGCCCTATTTCAAATTCATGATGGAGGAAGTTAAAATCAAAATAATACAAGGGATGCATAGGAAGAGGTGAAAGTATCTCAAGAACAAGAAGAACCTATTGCTAAAAAATTCATAGCGATGGAGACACAACAGAATCAAGAAGAAGAGCAAGTGACTGAAGAGCAATAGGTGGGCTGCACTGAATAGAAAGAAGTCTAGGAATCGATAGAGCAACACTAATATAAATAGGATATTGTGAATATAGAAGATAATTTGGAGGTGGAGAAGATAGTAGAACATTATCCACCAAGGGAAAAGATAAATACAAAGAGAGAACTACTAGAGCTTGGGGGAAGCTCTAGCCACCACATGGAAGAGGAGGAAGAATGAACTCCTATAGATGAGGAACTATGGAGATTGCAAAATAGCTACCTGTTGGAGGTACCATAGTTTGACAATATTAAAACTGAGGTGGAGGCACAAGGAGTAGAATATAAAGTGGAACACTTATTCTCTCATATAGGAAATGCCATAGCTAGTGCCAAATTATAGTTTTGTATTGGATGCATAGGAGAATTGAAGTTGTGGGAGGAACAAGTGTCTCTCGAGTTGGAGAAGATAACAGAATGGGTGAGAAATGAGGAGCGTACAAGGAGAATTGTGAACATTCATGTACATCACCCATGGAAGTTGCCTCGGGAAGAGGTAACCAAAATTTTGGAAAGATACGACTTGCTAGAGGGAGTAAGAACCAATTACAGGCAACATTTGAGGTTATACCTGGATAGAACCAATCATCTAAATTATTCCATGAATACAACATAGTTGGAACACAAGATGATTACTACATGATTGGCTATCACTCTAAGGAAGTTAAACTTCCTAACACATTGGATTGAGTGGTTGAGCATCATATTGGAGCAGATCTATCAGCTCAAGGAATATCAAAAGGAGGAGATAGAATCCACTCAAAAATAAATGATTGAAATGGAGGAAGAATTGCATAAGAGTAAGGCTATGGAAGAGGAGAAAATAAAGAAATTGGAAGAACTGCTAAGCACCAAGGCTAATTTTGAGGCCAGACTTAGTTCACTTGAAGAGGAGAAGCAACATGTCTCAAAGATGGTAGAAGACAGGATTAAGGAGTTCGAGGATCAACTCAGAGCAAAGTATGAACAAATAAAAATATAGTTGGTCGAGAAAGATGAGCAAGTGGTGACACAGACAAATAAGATAAAAGATCTAACAAAGGAAAACAAAATATATAATGATATGGTCTTGGAGAAGCAATTACAATTGAGATCCAAAGAAGATATTGTTCATGCTCTAGAGGCAAATATTAATCATCATATACATACCATCATATAGAAGAATGAAGAATTTGAAGTGGCCACTCGAATAGAAGCACATTTATAGAAGAAGCTAAAGAAGAGTGCCATTGATCATGAAAAGAAAATGAGGAAACTCTTGAAGACTGCCGAAGAGAAATCTAATTTTCATGGGGTGAAAGCAGTGGAAATGAGGAACTACGCAACCAAGTTGAAGAAAAAATATGCAATTATTAAATACCAAGTAGATGACTTGAAATTTGTGGTCATGAATTATGAGGCACAACTAAAACAAAAGTATGATTCAGTGAGGACACTGACCAAAGTAAAGGGGAGGGCAGATTTAGGCAAAAAATACACCTCCTAGAAGAAGAAGTGATAAATGGATTTGCCCAATTTTGATAGTTTTGAAAAGTTTTGTAAACCATAAAGGTAGGAGTAAACCATACATTCAGGAGGTCAAACCATACAAGGTAAAGTTAAATCATACAAGGTGCAATGAAATGACATGAAATGCATGGGAAATGTAATTTTAGGTTGTAATTGTGTATGTATTTGATTATTAAGGTGTTAGAATTAGTAAAAGTCTTAATTAATGCATTTAATTATGCATGGATAGTTTTAAATAACTAATTGCCTCAAGAACCACTTTGGAACAGCTTGGGAAACATTATATAAGGCCCCATTTTCAATTTTGATAGTTTGGTTACATTCTGGTTATGATATGCTAATAGATTCTGGTTAGTTTGAGGATGCTATGAGTTTTGGTTGTGAGTGTTATTATTTATCTCTAATTGTGATTGAAATTGTTGAATAATAATATAGTTGAGCATAGTTTATGGTTTCTCTCATGTATTGTATGATCCTGGAATGGTTGAATAGCAATTGATGGTTTAGTTTTGTTGCATGTACTTCTTTGTGAGTGTTTTGGCTAATCTATGTTTTACTATGGGAGAATGGATTGAACCAGCACCGGTGTAGCTTTGTGGAATTATCTGTGATGATGGTAATATCAAGGAAGATGTGTTGAACATTGTTGTACAATTTTTGGGTGTCACCATTAGATATACAACTCTCTCAAGCCTCGTTGATATGTTTTGCATGTTACTAGAAAAAGATTAATTACCATATTAAACCCTCACAAAACTTATTTGAGATAGTTTGATATAGTAGAGTATTCAAATTGGAACTTGTATGTACCTTAATTTTGTACATATCATACTCCAGATTCTGTACAAATCGTACAAAAGATAATTATCCAATTTGGCAGTTTAGGCGATCGAAGGAAATTTACCCGATTTGGTAGTTTTGGGAGATCGACTTGTTTAGTTACAAAAATATGTATGAAAGCTTGCAAAACCAATTATGAAATATTGTCTAAGTGTGAAATCATACAATATCTATCACTGTATGATTTGGGATCGTATAGTGGTACAATTTAGTGTCCGTACAAGCTAAATACTTGTCACATATGGCTAATTGTAGAGACCGTACGGTGATACAATTTGGTCAACGGATTGGTAATAGAAAATTGATCATCCTAAGCTTTAGAAACCACCTTTCCATTGGAAATACAACACCCCTATGCTATAGGGTTGTCCAAGTTTAATGACATTCAAGTTTTCAACATTTTTTGCCCATTTGATTTTATATCAAAATTTTAGATTATACCAAGGTTTAAATCTAAAGCTAATATATGACTCTGGCTGTTTGCAACCCATTTTATTTTGGGTAGATATCGTGAGAAAGACCTCTTAATACTATAGTTTTATTAAGGATGTTTTTAGAACTGAACGTGGCAACTATGATGGGACTAGAATTGGAGTGCATTTTGGAAGCTAACCTCCATATTTTACAGTGGATATTTAGAGAATATTAATATTTTTTAGAGGACTCAATTATTTTTAGAAATTTTTAATAAATCCATATATCATTTACCCAAATATGTATTAAAGAGGTTTTTTTCTTTAGAGTTGTGAGACAAATGGATATCATTGATATGAAATTATACCGATCTAAAAAACATACACCTAACTAGTGTATCAATTAACATCAAAAATTAAAGCATCAAAATATGGACAACAATGAATTTAACAAGAAATTAAGGTTTATTTTATTAAAAAAAAAATTAAATCCCGATTACAAATACATCCCTATTAGGGATACCCAAATGATTGATAAAATTGATACAATATTTCAAGGCCCCTAAACGGGGATTGGTGTAATCCACAGACTCTCTAGAATGGACACGAAATGTTAGTGTATCATATATCTTAGTATGTATTTGGTTATTACATTATTATGGAGGTTGTATATCTAAGTTTTTTGAACTATCTCCTAATGTGGGCTTGGTCCATTTGATTAGTTTCATTTATTATTGACTAATTCGGGTATTAGTTGTACTATTTATTTGCATATAATTCATGAAATCATTATTGGGTTTCATAATATGGTATCAAATCTCGATCAGGGGCTACTTCGTATTTTATGTGGGTTGCTTCATTTGGTGAATCTTGAGAGAACTTTGGTCTATTGAAATTTCAGTAGACAAACCAGATCAGACTAGACTGCTCAGACTACAAGAAAAGTCGCATGAATGATGTTGGAGAACCTATACAGACCATGATCTAAGCTAGACACTGGGGCTAGACCAGATCTGGACACAACAACCTAAGTATGGGATGAACTAGGTGGGACCAAGGACTCTAAATGGCTTGATGCTCAATGCAACCCTAATTTGGTGCCTGATTGCACCAATTACGGGCCCTAATATGGTGATCTAGTGATCACTCGACTGTCCATGAAATGGACTACCCAACTGAGATAGATTTGAGAAGACACCTAAGTTGTGATTGACATAGTCAAATAGCAAGATGACATGGACGTAACATACTATTGACATATCCTTGATTGAAAGGACACGTAGGACCCAACGACTAGCACACCACCTAGATAGGATGAGAACTGGATTAGATGGGAGATGTTGACAACTGAGTTACATGTGGGACATCTAGATGATCTATGGGATATGATGACGGACCTATGACCCAGGAAACCTAAACTACCCAGACACATCCAAACACTAAACAAGACTCAGGAAGTGGAAGACTGGCCAAGCTAGATCGAACTACTGGGTTGGACATGGAAACCTATGACAGACGTGGACCTAAGAGATAAACCTACATGGACCTAAGGGGTGAACCAGATAGACCATTAAACCTGGACATATAGAAAATATCAGAGGGTCATGCGTGGGAGATCTCGGGTGGCTAGACTACCCGAAGGTAGTCAATTTATTTTGTGCGATTTTTTATTTTTAAACCCTACAAGTTCCCACATGACCTACGTGTGGGATATATGCATTTATTTTTTGTTTTAAACTTCCATAGCCTAAAAAACATAGTGTAAAGGATGTTGATGTTGAACACCGTCTGTGCATCGCTCTACGAAGATGTATTATTTAATCACAAACGATATGCAAACACCATCCTATTAAGTAGGCCATGATTTCATTGATTTGTAGGGGTCTGGCGATGATTGAGAGATTGAAATTTCCACTACGATCTATTTTAGGAGAAATTTTTAGTAGATCAATCTCCTAGTGAAAGCACCACAGATCTAGACACTCACGTAGTAGCAAACATTGATTTGCAACGATAAAATATTTTGGGATGCAGACAATCAGCTGATTTGTAGTCATTGTAAATCAAAATAGAGATTGTGATTACTGGAAAAATTAGGTGTTGGCATAGTTTGGATGTCTGGTTGTAGTAGATCATCCATATAAGACATTCATTTCCATTTTTTGAAGCATTCTGTGTTCGAATTGCAGACCGTCATTCATAGCCAAAGCAATTTCCTATTTTCTAATTGTTCTAATGCCCAAGATGCCTCAGTTACGTAGATTATTTTGACAATTACCGGGAAGCCCGTGATGTCGACATCAAAATAGGAAAAAGTTATAGGTTACTTTGATCGTTGTAATTCATGCCAGCATAATGCAATGGCTTGTGTAGGCCTGCTTTTGTGTTGTGTGACGTGAGTATTCCACAACAATGCAGGCAATTTTTTTGAGCTACATTTTGCTTTGAAAACATACCATTGGCATTTCAAGCATTTTCCATCATGGTTTTCGAGAAAATTAGGTGATTGTTTTTGGCTTCGAGTGCTGATTGATTTTTTTTCATATGCGTACAAATGGTTTGAAGATGAATAGCGCACCATTACCGATCATAAAACCCCTCATCCTATAGTTTGTAATTTTTGGCTCAGATTAGCTTGTGAGAGAGTTTGTTAAGCGTGTGTTTTATGGGAAATATTTTCGATTTTCTAGAACACTATAACACTCACCCGAAGCAAATGAAAAACGAAGGTTAAAATAATTTTTTTATCTCTCAATTTGACATGCAAACTGGTCATGCAGAAGGAAGTCGCATGACCCAAGGAAGCACTGTCGATGGAGGATGAGTGACACTTCTAAGGTGTTTTACGGAGACATTAGTGATAAAAATTACAAGGTGCTCTTCTCTTTTCATGAACGAAGGTAGCTGGGTCGATCACCCTCAAGCCACTAAGGGGTCATTGTAGGAAAGGTTACGGGTTCCAACCCTCCCCCTATTAAAGGTTTTCATATATATATATATATATATTTTTTTGTTTTGATTAAGTTTTTTTTAATGATTTAAGTTTTATATTAATTAAATATAATTCTTAATTTATTTTAAGAATTTTTTTATATTTTATTACTATAAATTTTTTCATTAAAAAAATATTATTGCTTTCAAAACAAAATTAAAAGAAAAAAAAAACAAACCTTTTGCACTCAAGAACAACATTTTATCCTTCATTTTTTGCAACCCATTGTCATCACTCAATTTGAGTGTATTTGAAAAATTGTCTAGAAAGTAGCAGTCATCCCAAAACAAACCTTTTTAGACTTCATAAATAACACATCCTTGTGTTTGGAGTTTTTGAAATAAGAAGGGGGGATTTTTTTCTTGTTGAAATTTTTTGAGATTTGTCTAGAAGGGATGCATTGTAAAGTTTTTTGAGGTTTTATAGTTGCAATTTTTTTGCACTTAGTGGGGATAAAGTTTTTCTCCACCATATCCTATTTTACCAATAAAGGGGATACATTATAATTTTATAGATAAAAGGAGAGAAGACTTATAAAGGTGCATTTTTTGCAGTGACCAACACCTTAGATTATTTTTGCAAAATTTCATTGTAAAAGGTGTATTTTTGGCAGAGAACGACACCTTAAAATATGGGCAGATCAAAGAAGAAAACTACCCCAAAATCAATTGATGTTGCTAAGTCAGTTAAAGGCCCATACTTTTCCCCACACATGGACGAGATGGATTTTTATGAAGATGGCACATTTCTCACACTACGAAATGGTGTAGATGCCATAATCAATGATTTTGGTCTTTTGAAGACATGTAGAAAAATGGTGTTCTAATCCCTATTGGCACTGTAATGACAATATTTTTGTCATTTTTTGCTCTTGATATTGCTCAAAGTAAAGTGAAAAGGGACATTAGTGAGGAAATAGAGGTCAAACCCCTAATGGTTGATGCTTGTAGTGACACAAGTGACCTTCATCCCATGGTGGTGAATGCTTGTTGTGACACATGTGACCTTGAGCCCATTATGGCCAATGCTTGTGATACAGGTGACCTCATACCTTCTATGGTAGATATCAGTTGTAGCACAGGTGATCTCATCATAGTAGCAGATTTTGCTTGTGACACTAGTGACTTAAAAATTGAACCTCCTAAAAATGAACTCCATAATATCATCAATAATGAAAAATGCCATATTGTTAAAAAAATTGATGAAGATGATGAAATTGGGTGTTTTGAAAAACACACCAAAGGATATGGATCCAAACTAATGAAGAAAATGGGATTCAATGGTGAGATATTAGGTAAACATGAACAAGGCATTAAAACTCCAATAATGCTAAATGTTAGGGCAAAGAATGAAGGCCTTGGCTATTCTAGACAAGCAAGTACCAGTAATACCATGTTTGTAAAACCTAAATCTCCTACAACTCCTAAAAAGCATTGTTGCAGTCATTGTGGAAAGACAAGACATATTACAACTAGATATTGGAAATTACATCCTTGTAATTCATGTGGATGTACGAATCACTCTTCTTCTAGTTTTTGGTACAAAGTGAAAATGGCCAATAAGGTTCATATCGATTGTGGATGGACAAATATCACACAATGGAACATGATGAAATAAATGTTTAATGGCTTCTAACAAAAATATAAAACATATGGTAGACCCCGAGGCAAATCCAGTGATAGACCAAGTGGCAATCCCAGAGACAATGACCCAGAGACAAACCTAAAGATAGACCTAGAGACAAAGTTCTAGAGGCAGATCTACAGGTAGATCCAGAGGCAATGATCCAGAGACAATTTCATAGGAAAAACCCGAGATAGACCTAGTAGTACAAATCCAAAGGTATGCTTAGAGCGAGAGCCAGAGCCAGAGCCATGAAACAGATCTAAAGCCAAATACAAAGCATGAGCCACCATTCTTTCATTTCTCTTCTTCTTCACTATTTTTGGGATAGTTATATTATTACCCAAATAATAGAATAAGGGGGGATGTTAGCATAGCTAGTAGTTATTACATTACCCAAATAATGTAATAAGGGGGATGTTAGCGTATCATATATTTTAGTATGTATTTGGTTATTAAATTATTAGGGAGGTGGCATATCTAAGTTGTTTGAACTACCTCCTAATGTGGGTTTTGTCTCAGACTAATCCAGGCATTAGTTGTACTATTTATTTGCATATGATTAATGAAATTTTTGTTGGGTTTCATAATACGAACTACTCAAGGCCAAATATAGCCTTCTTCTCATGTAATTAGAGGAATATGTTTCCAATAATACTTTAAAATTCTCAAATCTTATAAACCTACATTCAAGAAACAACATAAAAGGGGTTAATAGCAAAGGAGGCCTCTCTTGATGAGGCACTTGATATATAATTGCATAAATGATAAAAAAGATAACAACAAAGCATGAGGGGCAGGTGGGAACCTCGAGCACGGATCAAGTGAGTATCCAGATAAATGTGGTTAGGTTGCGATAGATTTGGAGGTAGGCATCACGCAGGGGCCTGACCCTCCTCAGAAAGACCAAACAAAAAATATGCAAAGGACAATACAGGGTCCAAGAAGTGGTTGTCTTTTGTTGAGACTCTTAGAGGAAAAATAAAGGAGGTTCTCTCTCTTCTGCCCCTAGTTCCAGTAAATAATAAAATTTTGGCCTCGACAAGTTCCATGAGCCCTTTTATTTCAATGGAAGAATTCTCCCTGGTAGGCAAGTTTTTGGGAAGTAGGCCAGACATGGAGACTATCAGGTCTTGGGTGATGGGTAAATGGCTATCGGTAGGTAGCTTGGAGTTGGTAGCTCTAACTTGAAGGTTCTTCATTATCCGTTTTAATAATATGTAGGATTATAACCACATTTTAACAGGAGCTCATTGGTTTTTGGGCAAAAGGAGCCTTTTTCTTAGACGATGGGGTGAAGATTTTGACCCTAAAAAGTAAAATATTAACATTGTACCTATTTGGGTTAATCTCCCAAGTCTACCTACCTAGTTCTTCAATGAATATTGGTTGTAGGGCATAGCCAAAACTATAGGGGACCTGATCTCCATTGACCATGCAACCTTGGCTAGGACAAGGATGACTCATGCACGACTCTGCGTAAATGCTAATTTGGATAATGAGTTGCCAAGATTTGTGGAGCTAGAGTATGGAGAATACTATCAAAAATAGCTAGTAGAATACAATAATAGATCGATATTCTATGCATAATGCAAAAATCAATGACATCTATGCAATCAGTGCCCTAACATGGTAATGAATAGAGAAAAGCAGAAGTAGGGAATTCTAGACAGGGGAAATTTGAGGAGTTTCCTTGGCAGAGGTAATTTTAATTAGGAAAACTATGTCTACCAAAAAAAGAAAAGAGAGGGTGTAGGGTCCCAACATGACAAAGGAAAACAATAGGTTGTTGGCAACCAAAATACTCAGGTAAGTTCCAATCCTCTAGTTTCAAATAAATTTTCTATTCTATCCAATATGGGAGTAGGAGGATTATCAGAAGACATGGAAGCCTAGAACCTTCAGGCTAACCTTTCTAACTCTCTATAATCCCCATCCAAGTCAGGATCCTCAAACCCTAATTCTAAAATTACTATAAGCCTCATGGGAATCACAAATCCAAACCCTAATGCCCGATCTCTAGAATCCCCATCCAAGTCAAGATCCTTAAACCCTAATGTTGAAAATACTTCAAGCCCAATGGGCATCCCAAAGCCAAACCCTAATGCTGAAGAACTTAGGAAGAAATTTGAGGTATTAGAAAATAAAAAATCTCATCTCCCTAACATCATCACTAGGAGCCAAGTGAATCCTACTGAGGGGTCATCCCACAGACCAAGGGAATATAGGAAAAAAGGAGAAGATTTGGATGTAGGGGTGGAGATATGTGAAACTCTTTAGACTAAGGAATATGGCAGTCCAGTTTTGCAACAAATTGCCTCCCCCATTTTAGTCCTAAAAAAACCAGGAGCACTGTGAAGTCTCCTATAGATTTTGGTAGTGAAAAAATAAGAGGGAGAATATCAAATGCTGAGCATCAAAAAATTAAAATTGATAATGGAATTGCCAATGGAAAATAGATAACCTTGTTTCAACAAGTTATTCTGGGTTCTAAAGACAAAAATTTAGGAAAACCCCCTCAAGGGAGGGGGAGAGGAATAAATCCCAAAAAATCTAAATGAAGTTCCTCTCATGGAACATGAGAGGCCTCAATGGCCTGCCCAAACACAGGGAAGTCGGTGCAATAAGAAATCAAGTAAATCCAACTATTATCATGTTGCAAGAAATAAAAACTAATGATATTTAGTAAAAAAAAGTAGCAAAAAAAATCTAGAATCAAGGGGATATGGTTTACGAATCAGCCAGATGAGCGTATGGAGGCCTTATGGGATCCCCGGATAGTAGAAGGTACCATTATTCAAAAATATGATGGGGTTATTAGTGTTTTATTTAAGAAAATAAATAACAACAGGTCATGGATCCTTTCAAATATTTATGCCCTGACTTCAATTCAAGGGAGAGCTCTACTATAGGATTACTTAAGCAATCTGCGTGAAATATTCCATAATGTCCCCTAGATTCCGGTTGGGGATTTTAACACTCCTATTTACACTTCAGACAAAATGGGTGGAAATGGACCACCTATCAGGAGCATGGATGAGTTCAATGACTTTGTGAACTCCAACATGTTGATGGATGTAAAACTTAGAGGAGCAAATTATACCTAGAGCAATCAACAGATAGGGTGTCATCTCATTCAAGAAAGGCTTGATAGGTTTTTCTATCAAAGGAGGCTACAACTCTGTTCGATGATTCTAACCTACAAGCCTTTCCTAAAATTGCCTCTGATCATAATAACATTTTTTTGGAGATACCTAACTCTCTATCCTTCAAGAAACCTATCAGATTTCAATCTATGTGGATCAAAAATTCTAGTTTCAGAGATAACTTAATTTGGTGGTGGCAACAACCTGTCAGGGGTAGTGCAACATTTAAACTTGTTGGAAAATTAAATTTTGTTAAGGAAAAGCTTTGAAATTGGAAAAAAGAGGTCTTTGGGAACCTATTTGAAAATAAAAAACAAGTTGTTGAAATTTTGAAGATAATTGATCAGAGGATTCAACATGGTGATGCTGATGAAATTACTAGGCAGGAGGAACAGATAAAACTAGCAGAGTTTCATAACATTTTGGCCTGTGAGAAAATCTATTGGAGGCAAAAATCAAGGGCTCTTTGGTTGAAATAAGAAGATTCAAATTTCAAGTTTTTTCACATCACCATGCTTAGAAACAGAAGCAATAACAAGACAATTTAAAAAAAAAAATTAGATGGTTCTATTACTCAGGACTTAACAGAAATAAAAAAGGAGGCAGTAACTTATTTCAATTCTATCCTTGGTCAGAAATCGCAGTGCAATGAGGAGGCCAAACATATTCTCTTGCAATCCATTCCTAGCATAATAAATGAGGATATAAACCTTAAGATTCTAGCTCCATTTTTTGATGAGGAAATTAAGGAAGCCTTGTTTAGCATGGAGCTAGACAAAGCCCCGAGACTCGATGGCTTTCCCCCTTGTTTCTATCAAGATTTTTGGGACATCGTAAGTGAGGATGTAATTTATACTATCAAAGAATTCCAAGAAAGCAATCATATCCCAAAAGTTCTCAACTCTACTTTTATTTCTCTAATTCCTAAGAAGCAAACCCTTGAATCTATGGCTGACTTCAGGCCAATCAGTCTGTGCAATATTTCTTACAAGATCCTAACTAAAGCCATTGTAAATAGAATGAGAGATGTTCTAACCTACATCATAGATCTGTGCTAGGGAATTTTTGTCCAGGGTAGGTCAATCTTGGATGGAGTCATCATAGTTCATGAAGCCTACACTCTGCTCATAAGACTAACAGGTCTATTTTTGCCCTCAAGCTTGATATGAACAAAGCATTTGATAGGCTAAATTGGGAATTTTTGATTGTTGTCCTCCTTAAGTTTTTTTTTCACCACCAATGGGTTAATTTGATCAAAGAATGCATTTCTAAAGCATGGTTCTCAATTCTGGTTACTTTCAAAGTCATAGAGGAATTCGATAGGGGGACCCTATCATCCCCATGTTATTCATCATTGTGGCAGAAGATTTAGGTAGAACCATAAAAAATTCTTGCAGTTCAAGGCTAATATCAAAAATCAAGGCAACATATCTCACTAGGGTTTTTTCTCACAAAAAATTCATCGATGATACCCTTCTATTGACTAAGGCATCGGTGGTTGAGGCCAAAATAATTAAATACATCCTACAACTCTATGAGGATGTTGCTGGTTGAAAAGTTAATTTCAATAAAAGCAAGTTATATTTCTTGAACACCCCCATTCAGAGGCAAGGAAGGATTGTAGAAATTTTAGGGTGTGATATAGAAAACCTCCCCACTTCATATCTTTGTCTTCCTCTTTTCATTGGTTCTCCGAGAGAATCAATGTGGGACAAGGTTATTGAAAGAATTCAAAAAAAACTTGCTAGATGGAAATGTCATCTTCTATATCAAGCAGGAAATTTGACCTCATTAAGGCCTCTCTTCAAAGCATTCTAGTCTATTTACTCTCCATTTTCAAATCCTCTGTGAAGATTTTCCAAAAAATTGAGAAACTCCAACAATAATTTTTATGGACTGGATCAAAGGAGAAAAAAGGATACACCTTGTAGGATGGACCAAAGTGTGCAAACCTAGGGAAAATGGGGGCTTAGGTCTGAGGAGAATTGCTCATATGAATTTGGCTTTACTAGCTAAGCAGGCATGGCACCTCATTTTTTGTGAATAAAATGAATAGACATCTATCATCAAACAAAAGTATCTTCAAAATATGGATTTTCTAAGTGACTCAGTCCCAATCAAAGGTTCTAATTTTTGGAAAACAATTCTCAATTGTAAGGAAATCATCAAAAAAGGTTTAAGATGGGTTTTAGGCAATGGTGAGAGGATAAATTGCTAGAATGACAGGTGGGATAAGGATGAACCACTAACACAATATCCTAACTTAGCCCGAATTAGAGATATCACAAAAGAACTCATTGGCAAAAAAGTCTCCGATTATATGGTTGAGGACAGAGGCAGAATGAAGTGGAAACAAATAAGGATTCAGGGATTTCAAGCAGAATCAAATGATCTTTGTAACATTCTCGGGCAACAGTTTATCCCCATGAGACCCAAGGAATATCAAGTGACCTAGGCTCCTAGGAAAAATGGTCAGTTCACTATTAAATCAGCTTACAAGATTCTGCTTGATGATGAGGATTTTGTCCTCCAAAAGGACTTAGTTTGGATAAAAAAATTAATTCCAAAAATTGCAGTCTTTTCATGGTTAGTTATCTAAGGAAGAATTCTAACCATTGATAATATGATACATAAAGGTATTTGTATCACTAATCGCTTCTATCTGTGCAGGGCTAATTGGGAGACCATTTATCTCATTTTCCTTGAGTGCCCTTTTTCCATGACTATCCTAAGTAGGGTTTTTAAGGCCTTCAATATTTCATGGGTTAAACTAGCCACCATACTTGATTTGTTCATCTAGTGGCCTTACCCATTTTCAAGCCAAAGACTTAGATACATGTGGAAAATTTATCTCAATCACTATCTTTGGCAGGTGTGGTTAGAAAGGAACCATAGAGTCTTTAATGAGTCTATCCATGATCATCAAACTATCATTGCTAGTATCCTCTCCTTTGCCAATGAGAATGTGAACCTTATCCCTTTTGATAGGCGTAAACCTCATCTAGATGAGACCATGATTGCTCAATATTTAAGCTTAACCTTGTTAGATGAGTATGTGCCTAGGGTAGTCAACCCTAGAGCCAATGTTAAGTGGTCCTCACCTCCTACGGGTTGGTTTAAGCTTAATTTTGATGGAGAGGCTATGTAAAATCATGGCAGAGCAAGTGCTGGTGGCATTGTGCGAGATCATAATGGAAATATGATGCTTGCATTTTCTAAATATTTGGGAACAAGGACGAACAACGAAGCTGAAGCTAGATCTATGTGGAGAGGCCTTCAAATGACTCAAGACTTAGAAGGTAATTTGATCATAGAAGGAGACTCTATGCATGTTATAAATCTCCTCAATAATTGGAAAACACCTCCTTGGAGGATTAAAACAATTTTTGAAGAGGCTAGGATCCTTTTCCAGGGAAGACAAGACAAAAAAACCCAACATGTCTTTCGGGAAGCTAACAAAGTTGCTAATAAGCTGGCCAATTTGGGTTTCGATGGTGACATAATTTTCAAATGGGAACACAGTGTCCTAAGTGAAATAGAGGAGCTTATTCAACAAGAATTCCAAGAATGATAGTCAAATTTACCAACAGGGAAGGCATTGTAAGTTCGAAGGCTATGAATATTCCCGTATCTTTTTTGAAATGGACTCACAATAAAAATTATCCGAGCTGTCAGTCTTGGTGGATGCTGCTTGGAAATACCACAAAGACTAATGGGGGCAGTCACATGTCAAATAACATGGCTCCTAGTCATCTTAGTAATTTGAGGTTGGTTGATAATCACAGGGTAGGAAAGAAATGATAATATAAGACTTCGAACCAGAGCCACTTGGACCACCAGATAGCCACTGCCATAAATCTAGCCAGTAGGTTCACTTCTCCAAGGCTGATTGGACAAGATGGGATGTGGTCCCAAAGCATGTCATATACGAAAGAAAGCGATTACCAAATAATTATTAAGAGTAACTATCAATAAAAATCTTGTGGGAGTTTTTTCAGTACTTTGCTATGTGTGTCTGTAGCTTTTTGTTTCTCCACTGTTTCAAGAAAGGGATTTGTGTCTGTTTCGTTTTTTGTAATTATGATGTAGATGTGTTTTCTTGGGGTATACCAAAAATTTTGTATGGGAAGTTTATTTTTGATAACAGGCTATGTGCCTTACCGGATGTAATGGATTTGGCGGTATGTAGATTTTACATATATAGGATCCTTAGTAAGGACATGTTCATCAACAGCCCTGGGCTGATTTTTGTAAAAGGTTTTGGGTCAACCTGTAAAACTCGGTATTAATGCTATAGTATCTTATCTACCAAAAAAAAAGTAAAGATGTGAAAGAAATCTCTAGATTATTGTAAATCTTATAAAGAAAGTAGAAATATAGCAATTAGGCAACCTAATTAATAATTAAAAATTGAAATGCATCAAATTCAATGAAACTAATCTTATTGAAAATTTTGAGTCCATAAAGTTGTCATTGATGTCAAGGCATGAGATTGCCATTTATGCCAAAAAGGATCAATGCAAAAGGTTGATTGCAAAAGAGCTTCATAATATTCATTTTTGATATTATCGAAAGCATAAATAAAAGGTTTTATTAAAAACCATGGATCTGCAAAATAAAAGGTTTTTATAAAAACCCAAGGAGACTTTTTATTCCAAGTTAAAGGAAGGTTTAAATATTTAATTTATAAATATTTAAATTCAAAATTGAATTTAAATTTTATAAATAAATATTTATTTATTTGAAATGGTATAACCCTAAGGTTACCCCGTCGATGTGCAAGACAAAAATCACCTCGTCGACATGTTGGAAGAAATAACAAAGCAAGGCACTTAGAAATATAAATATTGCCTCTCTAAGGCCAAAATCCATGCACTTGCATTTGAATTGAAAACATGCTACATTTCATGGAGAAGAAAGACAAAAATTCAAGCACTACGTTTATCCCAAATTTTGGGGTGTTGAAGAAGACAAGGCGCTTGGATTCTAGCATCATTCGGTGGCTAGTGCAGGTGGCAAGTGCTTAGTGTTTGCAGAGGGGAGGCTACGGGTTTGAAACCCGATGATAGCAATTTTGGGAAGCCCCTTTTCATTTTTGTTTCGATGCCAATGGAAGGAATAAGGAGCATGTGGGGATTTTAGCTCCCATGTGAGTACTTAGCTCATGCAACAACCAAGGTTGCGGCTAAGGTGGTTGAGGAGGTAGCGTCGTGGGTTCAAAACCCACTAAGGGCAAAGATACAATTTTTATTTAAATTTTTGTTTGCCCTAAGGTTGTTGTGAGTAAATTGGTAGGTATAAGGTGATAATTAAATTGGATAATTACCTATGTGTAAATGTGATTTTTGTGTATAGTAAAAAGTTATTTTTAATAAAGTGAAAACTAGGTTAATAATTTTTACTTTATAAGAACAAATTGCATTGTTTTATAAATTATTTTTATTTGAAAAGTTCAATTTAAGAAAGGAGTTATAAGTAGAAATTGTGTTATATTTTACAAGAGGGTTTTTGATGAAAATTATGATGTTGAAATTTATTAATTGAGATGGAGCAATAAGGTGTATTTGGGATTTAATTTATCTTTGTGTTTGAGATAAATTGTGAAAAGTGTTAGGGTGATAATTCTTGTCATCTAACCCTTTGTACTTGGAAAAGAAAGTTGTGAGAATTGATACTAGGTTTTGAAGATCATTCTACATCAAGAAAAAGGTATGGGCATATTCTTCCATGGTTGAGTTGATTGGTTGGTTTTCTATAAAAACAACTTTGGAGTGAAAAGGACTTAATTAGGTTTCCTTATTGAGTGTGTTGAGTTAATGCTTCAAGGTTTTCTAGGATAAAGAGTTGTTGATAAAACCTTGTTTGATAAGCATTGTTGTTGAAGCCATTGCTTAAGTGAGGAACTTGAACTAGGGTTTACAAAATATTATGAGTATCATTGTTATGTGAAGAATGTTTTATAAGCATTGTTGTTGAAGTGATTTGTTGAGTGAAGAACTTGAACTAGAGTTTGGAAAGAACATGAGTATCATTGTTATATGAGATTGGTTGATAAGCATTGTTGGAAAAATTTTGAGTGAGTGTTCATATGCTTGGACTAGGGTTTGTGAGCAAATATTACTTCATTGAGTGATTGGTTGAGCCTAGTCAAGTGAATGTGTGAAGTAATAGCTCAAGTTATATGAAAAATTGTTCTATATTTTGAATTGATTTGAGAAAGAGATTGAGTGTTGATGAGTGTGAAACATATTGAGTCTCTAAAATTCTCTATATGTTTCTATGATATAAGAGTTATTGAAAGTGATTGAGTATTGAAGTGAATGTAAAGCATATTGAGTCTCTAACAATTCTCTTTATATTTCTATGATATTGGACAAGTTCTAGTGTGGACTTGTTGAGCAGATTTGAGGCAAGTATTTGAGAAGACTTGTGGACAGATTTGTGTGAGCTTTTGTGAAAGCATACAATACAGATTGAGAATAAATTTGTATAAGTTCTAGTGAGGACTTATTGAGTATATTTGGACAAGTTATAGTGAGGACTTGTTGAGCATATTTGGACAAGTTCTAGAGAGGACTTGTGGATAGATTAGTGTGAGATTTTGTGGAAGCTTACAAGGCAAATTTGAGATAAGTCTTTGATAAGACTTGAGAGTAGAGTTGATTGATTTATTTGTTCAAACCTTGAGTTAAGTTTGGGGTAGATCTAGTAGAGTTGATTTGAGATTGATTCAAGCTTTGTGTTAAGGCTTGAGGATAGATATTGAGGATAGATTTGTGCTAGACCGAAGGACTGTGTTTAGTGTAGATCAAAGGATAGATATTGAGGATATATTTGTGCTAGACCAAAGGAATGTGTTTAGTGAAGATCAAAGGATAGATATTGAGGATAGATTTGTACTAGATCGAAGGACTGTGTTTAGTGCAGATTTGAGGATAGAGTTTGGTGCAAATTTGAGAACAAGTTTGTTCTAGACCAAAGATAGAGATTAAATTTGTGCTAGACCAAAGTACTATGTTTAGTGCAAATTTGAGATAGATATTTGAAGGTGATAAATTATAAAGGATGACAGTCTCCAATGGATAGAGATCCATCAGCTAGGGCAGCGAGAATAGGTGTCTTTAGTGGATAGATATACATTACCCAGAACAGTGGGGACAACAATTCTTCTAGAAGATCACTAGTCAGAACTTAGGAGAAAGGAGTTCTCTTGTGGATAGAAGATCCACAAACCATATTAGGGGATTGGTGTCTCCTTTGGACTGGTGTCCATAAACATTGTAATTGGGAAAGGTTTACCAAAGAGAATTATTGAGAAATTTTTAGTAAAATATTTTCTTCATGGAGTAGCCCACATTGGGTGAACCACGTTAAATTGGTATCTCTATTGTGTGTGATGATTTGTGCATTAATTTAGTTTCCACTATTGATATTGCCATTGATAATATTGGATATTACTATTTTGGAAAGAAAAGGAAAAATGGACTTATACTGTTCACCCCCCCTCTCAGTATAAGCTCATGTTCTTCAAGTCTATGTTGATAAATGGAAGGAAAATGGAAGAAAATCTACCTCTAATTCCTAAATTTAATTGTACAAATGCATAAAGGAAATCTAATCTAAGTTAGATCTACCTAAATACATGCTTGAAAGAGGAAATATATGGCTAAAACAAAGGAAATCAAAGATCAAACCCTCACCATGGGTCTGAAGTGCAACTGGTACTCTTAGCTGCAACTGATGAGAAAATCCTCTTGTTATTGTAATCAAGGCTTAGATCTTCAATTTCCTCAGTGGAATTGATGATCAAGGGTCACATTTGTGTTCTTGCATGGATTTTTTATGTGAATTCTTTGATTGGCTATGGAAGAGGCTCAATTGGGATGATTGATCTTCTTAGACTCTTGAATCCTCCATAGCTTTGAATGCAATCATGATTTCCAAATTGGCAGCAAGTAAGCACTCCTCAAGGGTTTGCAAATGACTCCACAATTCGATAGAGCTTCGCTATGTTCAATTCAAAACTCTTCTAGAACTTTTCCCAATTTGAAGGGGGGTCTTATAGCCTTCTCAAGTCCTTGGTCTAGCTTCATGGAGAAGCCAAGATCAAGAACCAGGAGGTTGCGACAGTTGGGAAGAAGGATCTAGAAACTTATTTGCTCAAAACTGCTTGAAATATATTGCCATGGCCATTGTAACTAAATTTGACTTGGATCAAGAATTTTAAATAGTTTTAGGGCTAGCTACGGCTCTAAGACGTAGCTAGCTCTATTAGCCATCTGTGTCAACCATAGCTAAGGCTGAGTAGGTCAACTCTACCCAAATTGAGTGGTTAAAACCATTTCTCTATCTTTGAATGGTTCAAGATCATTCATATGGTATGTTAGGATGCCCATATGAGTAGTCCCCTAAACATGACACATTTTAGGTGTTTACAAATGACACTTTTGGGATGCATTATGATAATGAACAATGCTGAGAAAAAATAGACCTCCTAAAACCATGTTGTAGGTTGAATGATGATCATTGATCTGATCAACATTAGATGCCCTAATGCTACAAAAGTATGCACATATTAGAATCATTACTTCCAACTAAAGGAAGGCTTAAATTAAAAATATTTTTCAAGCTCCATGATGATCGGGTAGTGAGCATTACAATCGTTTCGATAGGTGGATAGCTACTAGATTAACTATCATAGTTGATTTTTGTCCTAGCAAAGGGTAAGCTTATGATAGTTGTTGGCAATGATTCGTAAGATGAACACAATTTGACAAGATTGAGTGATATCCTATTGAATTTGATTATGATTATTAATATTATGACTACCCCATCAAGCAATGAGTCGCTTGACCAACATGATTGATTTGAACAATTGAAGACTTTTGCACTTTGATATTACTTGGCAAGGCCTAATTTAGTTGTGATTTCAACTATGAATAGTAATTGTACATATTTATCCTATGAAGAAGTCTGGACATAATGGCCTTCTTAGGGAATCAAAATGATAGCAATTTCAATGAGGCTTGTGTTGAATTGAGATTAAGGAATCATAGAATAATTGAGATAAATATTTGTTCTCATGGAGAAGTCCAGCCACTGTGGCCTTCTTCAGGAGTAAAGTTTTAATGTTAGGAATTGTGGTGTTAGAGAGAGAGTTGGCTCTCCACCGTAGTGTATGATGTCATTTCAATGCCATTCCATGCGCATGTGGAATGATGTCTTGGACTAAAGCATATCAATTTGAACAATGACTAATTTTATCCCAAATGTCCTTATGGTGATTTTGATCTTACTGGATTGCATGGATCGCAAGTTGCTACAAATACCAAGTGTATAGAATAAATGACTGAATACGAGACACATTTAAATTTTGAATTATGTGAATGTTTTTGTTATTTTTGAATTTTTTTGAACTTTCTAGTTGGTTGAATATTTTTTATTTTGTATTTTGAGGGTATTTATTGTTGGCTATTATCCATGGGTGTTAGCCATAGCTAATTTGGGCAAATTCCTTAGCTACAGATCTGACACACGATCTAAAAACCCTAATTCTATGCCCATGGATGCTAGCCATGGTGATATGCAAAATTGAAAATATAAAAGAAAATTTGTCATTTTCAAATTTATTATTTCCAATTTGCTATAGCTTCCAAGAGAGCTCATAGAGGTGAGGTTGAAACTTTGATATAGAACACTACCGTAAACTATAAACTTAAAATTTTTGTACCCCTTTACTTTAGGCTGATGGATCCATGCCTAGAAGGGGGATGGTAAAATGATAGGGCTACACCTCGAAGGAGAGACACTTGGTTTCGTGTCCTCTTTGGTGATTTTTTGACGAATGGTGGGTTCACCAAGAAATGTTTTGTGGCAGTTTTTGAGCCTAGGTTGAGGATGTGTTTTGATGTGTTCATTTTAATTCATACACCTAGGTTGGCCAAAATGCATCTACTTTAATCTATATGCGATTTACGATTTAAATGCAAACAACAAACAAAAAACAATTAATCATGAACTAGTGCAGTGCTTTTGAAAAAAATTGAAATAACTTATCTGATTTCGGATGTCTGATGAAGATTCTATTGCTTGATGCAGTCCAGATCATCTGTAATCTAATAAAATCACCTGTAATTTAATAGAATCATCTACAATTTTGCATATTTTTTTGTGATTGTATAGAATCATCCAATATTTGACGATATCATCTGCGATTAGACGAAATCATCTGAGATGATTTCGTCAAAAACCTGCAACAGCAAAACTGGATACCAAAAATAGAAGAATATGCTACAAGATGAATTAAAGTATGCTTAACAATGTGAGATGAATGACTAATCTGATTTACAAATTGAATTTAAGATAAATCAAAAGAAATGAATGTTTATCCTAATCTAAAATGACAATAAGATGCAACTTAATAACAAAATGAGGTGAACACCAGATGCATAACATAAAGCAAGCTAATATAATACAAATGAAATTGAGATTTAAGGAAGAAAGTGTAAAATCTTTACTGTAATTGCCCTCAAGTAGGCTGCAGGTAAAATCGTCTCCAATATGGAAAAATCATCTCAAATCGATACAAGATCATTCATAATTTGAACAAAATCATCTAAGACAATTTCGTATACCTCTGACTGATGCACAATGAAAACCTGCAAACAAACTGATAAGAAATGGTGATAATGGAAGTGCTTGTGACGTTCTATAACTTAATGAATTTGGGGTTGCAGGAAATGGATCAGCCAGGAGAGGTTCAATGGAAAAATAGGGATTTTATAGGGCTAGAAGGTTGTTAGAGGGGTTGGGATCCATCCCAATCTAGGATATCTCCAACGAGTGGTGGATAATAGCCCAAACATGCTTACCCCTGATAAGCATGGGTGTTAGAACTACTTTTGTCACGTATCTAACTAGGAAATTTTTTGTGTTTTGGACAAAATTGTCTAGATGTTTTCGAAAGACGATTTCATTCAATTAGGGACGATATCGTCAAATCGACGACGATATCGTCTAACGGTCATAATAGAGTGTATTTTTGGTGCAAAAAATGAGGAAGGTGGTTTTTAGGCGGTTTGGGGTAAATTTTTGAATGTTTTAACTTAGGTAAATTAATGTGGTTCATTTTTAGGGTATTACATTTTGCCCCCTCTTTAGCGAATTTTTCGAAGGAAAATGCGTTAAAGAAAAGATAGCATGCTTTACAAGACAACAAAAATTTATTGTAATTTTTAGTTGACGACATTGAGTCTAGTCATAGAACTAATTTATGTGTAGTGTCCCCTTCAAGTTTTTATCCCAAATCGGTCGTTTGGTAAAAACTCAGAAAGGTAATTATTAAAGTGGGTTTTTAATAAATTTAGAAAATGAAAAAAAGGAGGGTTAATTCATTTTCACTATTACCTTCTACTACTTCTAAGCTTTGGAGAGAAAATATGGTAGAGGTAGAGCATCGGGTAGATGTAGTGCGCAAGAAGGTTCGGGTAAGAGATTTTAACTTGTTTTTAATTATTTTAAATTTTAATTTTGATTTTTGGGACGTCATGGCCATTTTTCACTGCGTGACGAAATCGGGATGATTTGACAAAATCATCTCAATTTTGACAAGATCGTCCCTATTTAGGCAAAATCGCCCAAGCGATAATATCAAAATAGGGGGCAATAAAATCCATTTAGGGACAATACCGTTTAGGGCAGTATCATGAAATTTGATATGATATCATTGAAATGAGGATGATATCGTCCGATTAGGGACAATTTAAATTTTACTTGATTTAATTATGATGTACTAACTTGAAATTTTTATTGTTGATTTTGTAGAAAGGATTATTGAAGAGCTAGGAGTGGAAGTATGGGGTACTCCGAGCAGATCTAGACCTACTAACTCCTATGGAAAGAGCCACTCTAGACAGGATGGGGTTGAGACATGTGGAAAAAATGCGATAGGTACCTATAGATATGGGGCTACTGACGACCCTAGATGAGAGATGGTATTCGGAGTAATATTGCTTCCAGCTACTAACAAGGGAGGTGGCTCCACACTGGAGGATGTCTAGAGGATTATTAGGATTCATATTCAAGGGAGATTCATTGCTGCCTTGACCAACCTGGGTCGAGCGATGTTGATATTGGCTAGAGATGCTATCTTCATATTAGAATTGGGCAGAGTTAACATCGAGCATTTGAGGCAGACACCGGGTGTATCGTGCCTCACTATGGTTTTCCCTGGGGTGGTGGGTGGCTTGTTGTTATGCCACCAGAGCAGATGTAGACTTTCGTGGTTACTAGTAGATGTGGTGGCTGATATGAGGGATCACAAATATCAGTTTGCATGGGGATCATATGTACTCTGTCGCTTGTATAGGATCCTACATGGAATTGTATACAATAGGGGTGGACAAAGAGTGGTCGAGGGTGAGCTACATAGGGTGGACTGCATTCTTTGTCAGTTTAGGCTCCAGTAGGGGATCTCGATGATGAGGAGCTACTAAATTTTGAAGACCATCAGGGATACCACCATAGTGAGTAGAGCCCATGATATGCAATAGTTCATGGATCCTCAGGAGGATGGTGCCCTTGTAGTGATAGTTGTAGGAGATGACGCAAGAGTGGTAGATGAATATAACGTATGGTATACCATAATTCACCCACCATGATTGACCAGGGCAAGGGATCCTATGCATGCTACCATGCAGAGGGTGGTACAACAGAGATAGGAAACTGCACTAGCAGGGAGAGGATGTGTGCCTCCTAGGTGAGAGAGGCCTAGGATGAGAGGTGGTCACCCAATCTAGACAAGTGCTCATCGAGAGCAGGGAGTCCAGGTCATGGAGAGATAGAGGAGATATAGGGGAAGGGAGGAGAGATAGAGGTCTCCTTCACAATAGTCAAAGAGGCCACATTTTCCCTATAAGGGAAAGGGTGTGGATGTTGGAGAGAGTAACAAGATGGCAGCTCTTCGGGTAGAGAATGCCAGGCTACAGGGAAAAGTGGAGTTTGAAGTCGAAGGTTACACGACTCTGGGCTCAAGGTGGAGGAGTGAGTATTGCAGAGCTAGCATGGTCTATGGCATAGACTGCATTTTATTAGGCCCTATACTTCACAACTATACCAGAGGGCCAGAGACATAACTTGCCTCCAGTGATCGTGATGCTGATCAGAGTAGGGTCCTCCTCCAGTACTTCCTCTAGAGCTACGTCGAGGACACAGATGGTTGATGTAAAATTTCGACCACTGTCTCCACCTCATGGTGGTGGGGATGATGAGGCTGAGAGCTCTAGGGGTTCTAGGGGATAGATATACGTAGATTTTACACCTTTTTGCATATTTTCGTATGATGATTGAGTATGCCAAGTTGGATATTGTGGCATACCAATATATATGAACTATGTACATATTTTGATGATATATATAGAGAGATATTTGATGATGTGACTTATGTGTTTGATGATGCTTTTATTGTTGATTTAATTTTGGTTTTTTAGATGATCATGTTTCCTGAAATATTTTAATTTTTATCATGTTGTAGAAAAATTTGAGAATGTGTTGTGAAAAACTTGTTGGATTAACTAATAATATGGGAAGGACTTTTAAAAATAAACCTCGAAGGATGTTGGCACTATTACATGACCATTACTGGAGATCACTACTCACTAGGTCATAAAGTTGATCCTATTATGAGGAATGATATTGCTAAAAAGTATGAGATTTGTGCTTAAGACTGTTTCTTAAGGCTTTTGGATGATGAAAAATATGTGATTTTGATGTTGTTTTGGAACAGGGTTTCAAATAATTTTAAGCATGAAAATTTGGGAAAGATGATTTGCACTAGGCATAAAATTCCTAGGTGTGATAAATAATTTAATAATTACCTAGAAATTATACCATCATCGCGAAAATAAAAAATGTAAACATGATGAAATGAAGTGGTAAATTTCGTTCTTCTGAAGCATATTTTTGTGAAAATAATTAAGTCACATGTTTTTATAAATTTATGAAATAATTTTGGGGCATAAAATTTTGAAATGATGACTTGCGCTAGGCATAAAATTCCAAGTTGTGGAATTATACCATCATCGCGAAAATAAAAAATCTAGAAAAATATTAAAGGTTTTGTTTTATTATTGCATGTTTTTGAAAATGTTGTTTTATGAAATTAGATGGGTGTAAAAAATTATAAATATGACTTGTGCTAGGCATAAAATTCCAGGGTGGTTTAGGAACTATACCATCATCGCGAAATTCAAAACTAAAACAGTTTTATTGCATAGTTTTTGTGGAATTATGATAAACAAGAAATAAGATAAAGATGGCTTGCACCAGGCATAAAATTCCAAATTGGTTTAGGAACTATACCATCATCGCAAAAGTCAAAATATTTATGGAATTTTATTGCAATATTTTTGAAATATTTTTGGTGAGTAAAATTAAGGATTAAAGAGACGTAAAATTGACTTGCGCTAGGCATGAAATTCTCAAGTGTGAAATATTGAAAGAATAACTACTCAAGAATCATACCATCATAACAAAGTCAAAATATAAGTAGAAAATTGGGATTTTTGGAAATAAATAATTTGATTATTTCTAGAAGAAAAATGATGTATGGAAATTTTAAAGCAATATTTTAATTTATTTCAAAGACAAATTTAAATTTATCAAGAACCCAGTGTGTGCATGTGTGAGTTCATTGTCCATATTGATTTATCATAATGACTCAAAATCTCTCGAGGATCAAATGTGTGTGCTTTGTAATGTTCATTTATCAATTTTGAGTAAGGTATTTGATGCAAGCAATTTGAATGAACCAATGTGTGTGCAAATGAAAGATTCATTAACCATGATTTTTGTGCATGAAACCGTACCAGACTACTGTGTAAGTCAGGTAATCAAAATCTAGCTAATCCACAAGCGAACATAGGTATGTACAAAATAAGGTCACTAATGTTACATACATGTCACCACACGAGAAGGAATTACCCAATGTAAAGCAAGTTGGGCACAAATCACCTGTTATGGGGTTTACCTCATGATTTTTGAATAATTGAGAATTCTAGGGATTCAAGCTCAGTCACCCTTCTTTTCTTCACTTTCAAGGGGTAAGAATTTTATTCAGTTTTTTTAACAAGGGTATTTTATTGCTTTTCTTTTTCTTTTTTCGTTCTCTTTTTTCATTTTTTTTCTCTTTCTTTTTCTTTTGATTTTTGAATTTTTCTTTTCTTGATTTTTTTTATTTTGGGATACTTGTTCGAATTGGTTGTAGAGCAAGGAATTTTTATTTGGGCAAGGGTGAGCTTGTCCTTTTGCCAATTCTCAAAAATTCTAGACAATGTGCATGATAGGATAGCAAGGGAAACTTTTCACTCAAGAGACCACAACTACTATGTAGTATCATTTTTCGAATTTGCAACAAATCATTTTAATGTGTAAAAGTGTACTTGGTTCAAGAAGTAGCAAGATCATTTCCCAAAACTCAAAATATTATTTAGTGAAATAGTGATCTTCGATACAAGAGAGATTTATAATCATAGTGATAAAATCAAAATAATTAATTTGTGAAATTAAGTGTATGGTTCAAGATAACTTCTAAATTAATCCAAAATAAAGGAAAATATAGCTTCAAAAATTTGAAATACAAAAATAAATAACAATGCATAATGATTTGAAATAATTTTGAGATTTTGATACTTTTTGATTTTTTTAGTTGTTTTATTTGATTTTTTACTTTTAATGATGGAATTGGTGGTATATACAATATGATCTATATACACTATATGAGATGATTTTTGTATAGCATGTCTAAGGTGGCTTCAAAATCAAAAGAGTTTTTGAAGGATAATTCAGTTGTAGTGATTGAAGTTGATTGGTTGATAGTTGAGATTGTTGTGATGGAGGATGATGATCAGATATAGATGAAGAAAAGTGATTGATAGGAGGTAGTTGTGATAATGGAGAATGTATAGAAATTGATGTTTCAACTGTTAAAGATTCTTCAAATGGTTTTGGGTCATCATGTATGGTAATAATTCTATTTGCAAGTTTAAACTTCAAACATTGGTGAAGAGTGCAAGGGACAACCCTCATAGTATGAATCCAAGGACTTCTAAGAAGTAGGTTATAATGTGAAGGACAAGATGCTACATAAAATAAAGTATCCATGATCTTAGGTCCACTCTTAAGGGGAAGAATTATAGTGCCTCGAACTTCTTGAATTTTATTGTTAAAATATTTTATAATAACATTTGATTCATTGAGATCTTCTTTATTTAATCCGAGTTTTTGGAATAATTGATAAGTGCATAAATTAAGAGAGGAGCCATTATCGACCATGATAATTTTAATAGATGTTTCTTTAATAAATCCTGTAATGTAAAGAGAGGAGTCTTCTTGTGGAGTAGAGAAAGGAATATCCTCATAATAGAATGAAATATGGTTAACCTCAATAGGGCTTACACCATTAATTGTGTTCTTAGGGAAAATATCACGAGGAACAAATTTTTGGCTAAGTATATTGAACAAAGTTTCCCTATGAACATGAGAACTTTGTAATACTTCTAAAAGGGATATATTTTCTTGAGGATTAATCACTTGTTTTTTGGCTATCAAAGTGGATTTTAAATTGAGATTTTGATCCTAAAGATGGGCTTTCTATGCTTAGATTCCATTTTGGATCATTCTCTAGATCCAAAGATAGTTTTGAATGTTGGTCAAATGAGGAATTCATCTCTTGAATATCAAATTGAGTTGATTGAACTTGAGGTTGCTCATTTGTAGTTTCTATTACAATATTAGTGATAGCATTGTGATGGGGCATATTAAGATGCAATATTTGATTGATTTCCTATTGTTGATAATTGAATAGGGGTTACTAGGAGATCCCCATGTCGTGATTGATTATGGGTATTTGTTGTGTAGGAGTTTGATTGTTTATTGGAGATTTGTAATCAGTTGTAGATTGTAATTTCTTTATAGTGAAAAGACCCTCATCAATCAAATATTGAATTACACATCTTAAACTTCTACATTTTTGTGTCATATGTCCATCCATTCTATGATATTCACAATATAGCTAAGGTTTATACCAATATGATGTGGTATCAGGTTGTCTTATGGGAGGGAATTCAATCCTATTTGTATCAAGTAAATGCTTGAGAATTATATACATCGATTGATTGAGCTTAGTAAATTTACATGGTGAAGGTTTTCGAGAGGCTTTTGATAATAGTCTTAGGAATTCAGACCTAAAAGGACTTACTGGTTTATTACCTCTTTTTTATTTATTATGGGTAGAATGATGATAGGAAGATTGTGAAGTATGATGTGAGTGCATGGTAGGATTGGATGAAGAAGTTTTTTTTTTTTTGAAATGGATGTGTTGTATTGAAAGAAACATGTTGAAATTGTGGAGAAGGATTGTATGTGGATCGATAGGTATAATATGGATATGTGGGAGAAAAGATAATATCATTATGAAGAGGATTGGAAAAGGGATTGTTTTGTCGGGGTAAGGATGAAAAATGAGAAAAGTGTGATAAAGGTGATGTTGAATATGGATGAGGTTGGTCATAATCAACAAATGCATTTGGCTAAATCTTCCCAACATTACTAATGGGCTCATATTGATTAGAGTTAATACTCATGGTTTCTTTAGTACTTCTAAAAGTAATATTTGGTATCTACCATTTAGAATTGAATCTAAAACATACAAATTTGAAATGATGATTTTTTTTGTTGTTTTTCTTGTGTGTGTATATATATATATATTGTTTTTGATGTTTTTGAATTAGAAAGATACCTATGTTATTCACGTCGGGTTCACCAAAGAATGTAGGCTTAAAATTTTCTCACCCATTTCCTTCAAGTTGATGGATTCATGCCTAGAAGGGGGATGGGAAAATGATAGGGCTACACCTCGAAGGAGAGACACTTGGTTTCGTGTCCTCTTTGGTAATTTATTTATGAATGGTGGGTTCACCAGGAAACATTTTATGGTAGTTTCCAAGCCTAGGTTGAGGATGTGTTTTGATGTGTTCATTTTAATTCATACACCTAGGTTGGCCAAAATGCATCTACTTTAATCTATATGTGATTTACGATTTAAATGCAAACAAAAAATAGAAAAACAATTAATCATGAACTAATGCAGTGCTTTTGAAGAAATTTGAAATAACTTATCTGATTTTGGATGTTTGATGAAGATTTTGTCGCTTGATGCAGTCTAGATTATCTGTAATCTGACAGAATCACATGTAATTTAACATAATTATCTGCAATTTTGCAGATTTTTTTTTGTGATTGCATAGAATTGTCCAATATTGGACGATATCGTCTGCGATCAGACGAAATCGTTTGAGACAATTTCATCAAAAACTTGCAACAACAAAATTGGATACCAAAAAAAGAAGAATATGCTACAAGATGAATTAAAGTATGCTTAACAATGTGATATGAATGACTAATCTGATTTACAAATTGAATTTAAGATAAATCAGAAGAAATGAATGCTTATCCTAATCTAAAATGACAATAAGATGCAATTTAATAACTAAATGAGGTGAACACCAGATGCATAACATAAAGTAAGCTAATATAATGCAAATGAAATTGATATTGAAGGAAGAAAGTACAAACTCTCAACTGTAATTGCCCCCAAGTGGGCTACAAGAAAAATCATCTCCAATCCAACAAAATCGTATCGAATCTACAAAATCATTCGCAATTTGAACGAAATCATCTGAGACGATTTCGTATACCTCTAACTGATGCATAGTGAAAACCTACAAATAAACTGATAAGAAATGGTGATAATGGAAGTGCTTGTGACATTCTATAACTTAATGAATTCAAGGTTGTAGGAAATGGATCAGCCAGGAGAGGTTCAATGGAATAACAAGGATTTTATAGGGCTAGAAGGTTGTTATAGGGGTTGGGATCCATCCCAATCTGAGATATCTCCAAGGGGTGGCGTCTAACAGCCTAGACACACTTATCTCCTAATAAGCATGGGTTTTAGAGTTGATTTTGTTGCATATCTAAACAGGAAAGTTTCAATTTTGGATGAAATCATCTAGATATTTTTGGCAGACGATTTCATTCAATTAGGGACGATATCATCAAATCGACAACGATATCATATAACGGTCATAACATAGTGTATTTTTGGCACAAAAAATGAGGAAGGTGGTTTGGGATAAATTTTTGAATGTTTTAACTTAGGTAAATTAATGTAAATTAATGTGGTTCATTTTTAGGGTATTACACAAACCTTGCACCTATACTGGATGTCCAAACAACTAGAGGCATCCACCAGTGGTGGATTCGGTGCTACGAGGGTAGCATCACAAGCCTCACTTATTGAATTGCCAACTTAAAATGAACAAAACTAATTAATGAGCCAAATGAACTCACTAAACTATTTGTAACGAACCTCGCCCTAGTTAGGATTAGACTAGGTGGAGGGTTTAATTTTTTTGGGTTGATGGGATGAGAAAAATGACCTTGAATGAGCCTTTTCCCATAGTCATGGGTGGCAGCTGTGGTTCCTGTAGCAACCCCGGGATGCACGCACCGCTCTACTCTACTTGCAATATTGTATCTGAAATGAAATGAAAAGACAATGAAAAAGCATATAACACGAAAATAACAAAATATAGATCCTCTTATTGATATTGAAATCCAATAACATTTCGGTCCTTCTTAGGGATACCCATTTTGATACAATATGGTTACAAGTGGGTAAGATGTCCCCTCACAAGGGGTGGTGCGCTTTTAAAGACTTCCCAGTTTCACACACAGAAATGTATGAGGGCTTACAGATGTCTCCTTCTCCAAGTTTGATTACTGGAGGGATCTTTGTGCTTTCAAATGTTGCTAATCCATCTAATGAACCTATATTCTTGTGAGTAATTAAAACAACACATGCTTAGTTTTTTTAGATTGCCTCCCTGGATGAGGCTGTTAGTAGTAAATCTGACAATAAAAGGAAATATGCTCAATGATAATAAATGCAATGAAAATTGTGCTATGAAAGCAAATAAATTAAGCAAAATGGATCTTATGCTAATGATGTAAAATATAAAGAAAGCAGAATAATATAAACTAACACCTAAACCCTAGACTAGGTTTGCGGGCCACTATCCAGGACAACGGTCGCTAAGATGAAATCCCTCTCTATTGACCCAAAGACTATAAGCTTAAGTTGCTACTAATGGTAAATGATTACCATATGTGTATGGATGATTACCTCTCAATTGGCTAGCATTTCATTGCTCCTCAAGGGTGCTCAGAACTGCTCTCCAATCTGATAGGGCTTCACTGTGTATGCTCTCCAAGAAAAAGCTCTCTCAAAGAAGTCTACTAAAATATCATCGTTGGTCTCAGAATTGATATCTGATAATGGATGGATGATTATGGATCCCTTTGGTGCTCTTAGGATTGGACATTATAAAGTGTGAAACCCTACGTCTATGTTCAAAACCCTAGGATTTAATTCCTCATGCGTAGTGAATGTTAGCATGAGAAGTGTAGCACCCTAAAATTGGCGCAGTGAAATATTAATAATTACATTCACCTTAGTAAATAATTTAAATTCAAATTTTAACCTCCCAAACTGCCCGTTAATCATCAGGTAATCTATTTTCCCCTTTTTCATGCCATTTTTAGAGGTTTTTTTTATCGTTTTACGATATCGTCGTCGATCAAACGATATCGCCCCAAATATGACGATTTCGTCTGGGCTAGGACGTCCAGACGATCTTGTCACAAAACTAATTTTGCACAATTAGCTTCTGTTCCAACGGGTCTCTAATCTGGGCAGAAGCGTGTCTGTGTCATTAGAGACCCTCCCCCGTTGGAGATCTCCCAAATAAGGATGATCTCCAACCTTCTAACTACTCCCCTAAGCCTATTTAATCCTTAGGACCTTCCCTTCCCAACCCCTGGCTGAATTTCCCTGTAACTTGATTTTGCATGCATTAGAGTACCTAGAGCATCATTTTGCATTCGTTATTTTGAAGTTTTCTTGCAGGGACCTCATTTATTTTCAGTCGGAGCATGCTCAGATCGTCGCAGACGATCTCGTTCAAATCTTGGACGATCTTGTCACAATTCAAGATGATTTCATTGCTTCCAGATGATTTCGACTGCAATCTGCATTGGGGGAAATCAGTGCCCAGAGTTTGAGCTTTCTCTTGTACCTTTTGCTATTTTATTCTGCATTTAAGTTAGTTTCTTCCTTATTTCTTACTACTTTGCATTTGGAGTTCACCCATATAGCTTAGGTTGCATGATAAGATCATAATTTCTCATTAGAGTATCCTAATTTGTTTGAATTTTTAGTCATAACTATTGGTTAGTATTCATATTGGCATTTTGTGTTGTTTCCCTCTGTTATCACAGTGGCATTCTTTGTATTTTGCATCTATTTTTTTGTTTGCAGGTCTCTGACGAATTTGTCTGACGAATTCGTCAGATCTCAAACGATCATGTCAAATCAGAGGCGATCCTGACTGCTTCAAACATCAGAATCTCCATCAGACATCCGGATCAGGTATTCTTCTTTTATTCCTCTATTTTTTGTCTTAATTTTGTTTTCTGCATTCATTAAATCTGCACTTTCATATAGATTAATTTAGATTCATTTGGCCAAACCTAGGATATGAATGCTTAAGGCTAAAAACGAACACATAAAAACACATTCCAAACCTAGGCGTGGAAAGCGCCATTAAATGTTTCCTGGTGAACCCACCATCCGTCTAAAAATCACCAATATACACCTCCCTTGAGAGGCGGGACCTTCGCAAGTCCTCTCAGTCTGAGGTACCGCGACATCCTTTTCCCATCCTCCTTCCAAGCACGGATCCTATAGCTTGAAGGTAAGGATGCAAAAAATTTGGAGCGATACAAGAAGCTTTTGTCTTTTCTATTTTTAAAGACCAGTTAATTGAAGTCTAAATTCAGAATCAAGTCTTCCATGTGAACTAGTCATGAAGGGGAATGCAAAGTTACTCCCACTCACCTTTATTGCATGTAGACTACCACTTTCACCTATTATTGGACCTATTTGTTGGAAAATTGCATATTTAGGGCTTAGCCGCTGTTGTCTGCAGTGGCTAGTTGTGGCCGCTCTAGCCTACAACGGCTAAATTGGCTGCTCAACTGGCATTTATAGCCTACAATAGCTAATATTTGCTGGCCACTCTAGTATATAACTACTAAACTGGTTGCTCTAATGGCTGCTCTAGCCTATAGCAGCTAAGATTTGTTGGCCGCTCTAGTCTATAACATCTAAACTGGTTGCTTTGTTGGCTGCTCTAGCCTACACCTGCTAAGATTAAATGGGCTAAAACTACCATTTTGAGTGGTTAGAACCATTGCTTGCTCTTGGAAAGGTCTAAAATTGATCATATGGTCTTTAGATGTGCTTATATGAGTGTTTTCCTAAACATGACATGTTTTAGGTGTCTATAGATGCCCCTTTTTGCAATGCGTTGTGTGGGAAAACACAACGCTAAGCAAATACGTAGACTGATATGTTTGTAGGGTGATTTGACCAAAGAGTTTGTGCTATTTGGGGATTTTTGTTAGGTTGACCAAAGGGCTTACATTATTTGGGACATTTGTTAAGTTTGACCAAAGGTATTATGTCCTTTGGGGCATTTTTTTTTACCAAAGGGCTTATGCTCCTTGGGCCTTTTTGTTTTTGACCAAAGGGCTTATGTCCTTTGGGGCATTTTGGTTTGACCAAAGGGCTTATCCCCTTTGGGGCATTTTGGTTTTACCAAAGGGCTTATCCCCTTTGGGGCATTTTGTTTTTTACCAAAGGACTTGCGTCCTTTGGAAAAAAAATTTAAGTTGACCAAAGGGCTTATGCCCTTTGGGGCTTTTTATTTTTGACCAAAGGGCTTATGCTTTTTGGGGCCTTTTGTTTTTGACCAAAGGACGTGTGTACGTTGGGGCATTTGTTAAGTTGACCAAAGGGCTTATGCCCTTTGGGACCCTTTTTTTTTACCAAAGGGCTTATGCTCTTTGGGGCCTTTGTTAAGTTCACCAAAGGGCTTGTGCTCCTTTGGGGCATTTTTTAGGTTGACCAAAGGGCTTATGCCCTTTGGGGCATTTTGTTTTTGACAAAAGGACTTATGCTCTTTGGGGCCATTTATTTTTGACCAAAGGACTTGCATTCTTTGGGGCATTTTTTAAGTTGACCAAAGGGCTTATGCCCTTTGGGGCATTTTGTTTTTGACCAAAGGGCTTATGCTCTTTGGGGCTTTTGTTAAGTTGACCAAAGGTCTTGTGCTCCTTTGGGGCATTTTTTATGTTTACCAAAGGGCTTATGCCCTTTGGGGCATTTTGTTTTTGACCAAAGGGCTTATGCTCTTTGGGGCCTTTGTTAAGTTGACCAAAGGGCTTGTGCTCCTTTGGGGCATTTGTTAGGTTGACCAAAGGGATTATGCCCTTTGGGGCATTTTTTTTTACCAAAGGTCTTATGCTCTTTGGGGCCTTTTATTTTTTACCAAAGGACTTGCGTCCTTTGGGGTATTTGTTAAGTTGACCAAAGGGCTTATGCCCTTTGGGGCCTTTTTTTTGACCAAAGGGCTTATGCTCTTTGGGGCCTTTTTTAAGTTGACCAAAGGGCTTGTGATCCTTTGGGGAATTTGTTAGGTTTACCAAAGGGCTTATGTCCTTTGGGGAATTTGTTAAGTTGACCAAAGGGCTTGCATTCCTTGGGGATTTTTGTAAGTTGGTTGCTCTGTTTGATTGTTGATTAGGGGAGGCATGATACCAATATTGCCCCAGTCGATGCTTGAAAATATTTTTGTTTTTATTTTATGTTATGGGTGCAATGATGAATGCAATGCCTAGATAATGATTTGATTACGCTATATGTATGCAGTATATTAATTTCATGTACTAGCTAGATGATAGATATATGATTAGATGGTATGAATTAAATGATGATGATGGATGCATATGTGGATGCATGTTTAATTTTGGTTTATTGTATGCATCTAACTCATGTTGTTATTATATGGTAAATGCAATGCATGTTAATGATTTATCTAGATGGTTTTGATTTGATGTAAATGAACATATATGCTTTAATAACTTAAAACATAAGGGATACATATGATATGATTTTAACAATCTAATGGGAGACACCCCAGAAAGTAAAAAAATAATAATCATGAATTTAAATGATCACTATTTTCATAAGAATTTATTAAGTATTCATATGTGAGATGTAATGGCATGAAATGTATGTATTTTCTTGATAAGTTTCTATAAATTAAAAGATACAAACTAGTCAGTGGCCATTTACATATCATTTCTAATATATATCTGGTATTTATCCTACTCTGTTGATACCCCCTAATTTATAGAATATTATAAATAAAATTGATGATGTGATTGATAATATGATTGATGATATGATTTGTTGCTATGTAGGAATTTTTGAGGTTTTTCCTGAGACTCAAACACTCTAGTTACCCTATCAAAAACTGCGTATTGACCAATCAAGGCTTTTGAACAGTAAGGTTTTCATCATGGGCCTAGATACTCATTATCCATGTGTGTGCCAATAAATATATTTATATAGAACTCAAATATTTCCTTCGATGTCAGGCGGGATTCTTTCAGCCCATTGCTAATATCGGGGATCTTCAAGTGTTCATCTAATTCTTGTGTTGGAATTAGTTGGACTATACCACTCGGCAATATTGGGTTACCTAAAGCTAGCTCATCCACATTCAAACATTGGTCTACAAAAATACATAGCTATTGTGTTAGACATATCATCATGCATAAGGATATCACCATTGTCAGGTTGGCTATGCACCAAACCTGTAATGGAGATTTCCTTCCAATTTTGTATAATGCTAAGAATTCTAGGGATTCAAGCTCCATTCCCTTATTTTATTCCTTTTGACTTGGGATACTTGCTCGTGTTTAGTGATAAAAATCACTATTTATTTTTGACTATTTTTTTTTCTTTTGAGCAAGGGATTCTTTTAGTGATGATAATCACTGTTTATTTTATTTTTTTCCTTTTGATACTTTGAACTATGAATTTGGATGTCGATGTATGACTTTTGAGGATTTTGAAATTTGCTTTGACTCTAGGATTTTTGCTTGTTTTGATTAAAGCAAGGGATTTATGGGTAGGGCGAAGCTTGTACTTTTGTCAATTCTCAGTACTTTTGAACCGATTGCATAGGGGGATAAGCAAGGAAGACCATTTTCACTTTAGGTAACCTAACCAATTTTACAGCTTTCATCTTTCCCTTGTACCAAATAGAATTTAGTGTTTGTAATTAGTGATGGGATCCTAAAATATGCTAAGATTTGTCACCACTAGACCTTACTCTCTACTAACCAATATGGCTTTCCATAAAAGTTGATAGGATCACTAGGTATGGTTTAATAACTGGAAAACCATATTATATTATGTATAGCAACAAGTAATGGTTGTGTTGAAAAACACAATTCCAGACATGTATAAGTGGATGTAGATGGATTTGAGTATTTGTGATACAAACTATGGCATCGTTTGCTAGATTGTGATCATAACATATGCAAATGTAATGGATATGAATGTTTAATTCAATGCAACTATGTGGATGCAAATGTGAGATGCAAATGTTTTTGTATTTTTGGATTCTTTCAATTTTTTGATCTTTTGATTATTTTGAATGTTTTGAACTTTTGATTTTAAATTGTTTTTATGCTTTTATGTTTTGCTTTTTACCAAAGGACTTTAAGATGCCTTTGGAGCATTTTGTGATTTGATTTGACCAAAGGGCTTTAAGATACCTTTGGGGCCTTTCATGATTTAATTTGACCAAAGGGCTTTAAGATGCCTTTGGGGCCTTTTGTGATTTTTTGGTTTTCTATTGTTTTTGCGATTTTGAAATTTAATGAATGTTTTTGAACTTATTTTGATGTCTTGACCAAAGGGCTTATTGTGTGTTTGGGGATTTTTGTGGGTTGACCAAGTGACATGAAGATGTCCTTGGAGCATTTTGATTAATTTGACCAAGCGGTATAAAGATACCCTTGGAGCATTTTTATTAATTTGAATTTGACCAAGTGGCATAAAGATACCCTTGGAGCATTTTTTTTTGATGAGATTTGACCAAGCAGCTTAGAGATGCCCCTGGTGCCTTTCGTTTTTGACTTTTTATGTTTTATGATTTGTTTGTGTTTTTGATATATTTGAATGTTTTTATATTTTTGATATATTATGGGGGGAAGGTGTGACACCTTAAATACCCCCAATGTGTGCACCACTTAATGAAAGTGAGGAAGGTGTGATACCTTTAGAATCCTCACTTTGTCTCATTGAACTTGATGTGGATGATGGGGAAGGTATTTGACCTTTAAGATCCCTAGTGCACATGTTGTCCACTACAATGTAATCAACCTTATTAGGAAGAGTGACAAAAATCAACTCTCCTAATTGGGGCATAGATCCTTGTGAGGTGCCCCTATTTAGGTAGGGAGGAATGAGTGAACCGTCTGTACGGAGCTCATTTTTCTCTAATATGTCTCGGATCACATTCTTGAATCCACGATAATCACAAATGGCATGGCCCTTTATTCGATGGTAGATATAGTAATGGTCCTCCCTATAACCCTTGGTTTTAGCTTTGTTTGGGTATAGAGGATTTATGTCGGGTAAGGTGATGACCCTAGCTTCCTATAGCTTTTGAAAAATATTTTACATAGACTCGTTTAAATAAGTCCAAATGTGTTGTTGTTGCTTTGATTGTTTAGCATGCTTTGGCCTGGTATGAGGACCAGGTTGAGCCCTAGGTATTTCACTTCCTAGCTCAAGGGGCTCTTGTTGAGGCTTCTCTTGTGGCTTCCCAAGAGACAATTTGACCTTAGATAAAGGTTGCTTTTGTATCTCAAGTTGGTTCATGATAAAGTGCAATGCCTCATTTTGTTTCTCCATTTGTACCTCTATATTATAGAGGTGATTTTGCATATGCTCCAATACTGATATGACTTTCATGTGTATTTCTAGATATTGGTTTGAAATACCATTGTCTATTGAAGGAGGTGATAAAGTAGGTGCTAAAGATACACTAGGTAACTATAACTCACCCATTTCCTTTATTTGAGTTGATGTGGATGCTTCATGATGATCCACTTTATTCATGGTATCCACATGCTCATGTTTATGACTTAGTTCATGTTTCTATTTCACTTCGAAGTGTTGCATTGTACTAGCTTTGATACCCCCTATATGATGTGGGGGGAAAATTTGTTCTTGTTCTTGAGGAGTCACCATGAGAAGTGAGTTAGGGGTGACTAATGCCAATGGTTTTGATCCCTTCAATAGGGAAGCAACATATGATTGCATCACATATTGTTTTATCTACTTTAGAGTCACTTGGTCCTCTATCTCACTATTGAACATTGCCACAAACACTTGAGAAGGCACTTTTTATTGTGTCTCATCAACTTTCTTGTAATACTTGAATGGCTCAGAATCATGGGTGACCACATACATTTGTCCTTGATGTATGAATTTTATTTTTTGGTGCACTATGGAAGGAATGCATTCCATATCCCTTATCCATGGTCTGCCTAGCAATATGTTGTACTACCTCTCACACTCCAAGATATGGCACAATGTAGGTATCATCTTTATCCCAACCTGTATAGGTAGGATTATTATACCAATTTTTGGGTATGTAGCATCATTGAAGGCCCTTAATTTAAATGTTGTGTCCTTAATGTGTAAAGGTGGAAGATTTAAATACTTCAAAGCTGCAGCTGTGATGATGTTGATGGATGACCCAGTGTCAATAAAGACTCTCTTGTATAGAATTTGATTGATTCTTACTATGATATGGAGTGGAGGATCAGGTTCATCCTGAGAGATTTTCTTAATCTCTTGCCTATGAAATGCAATCACATGGTCTTTTTGTAAGTGCATTGAACTTATTGTTGGTATGGACTGTGATATATTATCAGCTTTAGTTGACTTTTTTGGTATGTTGGGCTGATCAAGGCATCTTTTGCTTCTTATTGTAGTATTGATCAAACCTATAAAAACCTCATCAAGTAGGGCTATGTGCACCTCATTTACATGCACAAATTTTTTTTTGTTGGCCCCATGATTGGGGAGAAGATTTTTTATTATGTTGATGTCTTGTAATTCATTCTTATCCAACATATCCTACAATATATTCTTGAATGCAACACAATCATGGATATCATGGCCATTTTTCTGATGGTAAGCACATGTTACACACCAAACCTAGCCGTCGGCTAGGTATCCAGGAGTAAAATATTTCATATATATAGTAGTTAGATTATTCAAAATAAAATCATCGTTTTTATATTTTTGTTCATTGCATTTCGCAATTGCCTTCACGACGGGGACGTGCCCTCCCTGAGTGGCGAACTATATCCAATTCGTTTTATTTAAATTATTACTGTGGTTCTTATTACTGCTTTTATACTGTAAGTGTGGAGTTTATTGGAATTAAACATAAAAGAACGAGTTGTAACGTTCTAAGTGGTATCAGTTTGTCAAATTTTGATCCACTACCGCACACAGCCGTAGGCGTCATTGGCAGCGTGCTACAGCCTTAGCAGCTACGATTCTACTGCAGCCAACGTCCATCGCTCGCACGCTACATTCCGCAGCCACCACAGGCAGCGCTCAGCTCGCAGGCGGTCACGGTAACAATTAAACAGTCGCCACGCTTTCGAAAATCCGGCGAAAATACCTGCAAAGTCTCCCGAAGCCGTCAGCCAATCAAAATTAGCGATTTTATTCATATTGCCCGAAAAACTTAAGGTTTTTAATTTATTTTTGGTGCTGACGTCAGTTAAAATTTTTTCCTCCTTCGTGGGTTTTGCTATTTGTCCCACATTGGCCGTGTTTTGTTTACGAAAGGATTTAAAACGTTGGAATCTCACCCTATACGTCGTGACTGCGGTCACACGTCCGGAGCTCCTACACGCGTAGCAACTCTGTTCCGTCCGTTCGTCTCTCTTCCGTCCGCTCGTCGCGTCTATTCCATTCGTTCGTTTCGTCGCGTCTTTTCCATCCGTTCGTTTCGTGGCTTGTTCATTGTCCGTTCTTGTGTCCACTATCCAGCTGTCGTGTTGTCCGTTGTGTCCGCTTCACGTTCATGTCATCTCGCTTCTGTTCGTTGTGTCCGCTTTGTGTTCGTGTCGTCTCACTTCTGTCCGTTGTGTCCGCTTCATGTCTCACGTTCGTGTCATCTCATCGCTTTTGTCTCGTTGTGTCCGCATCGCGTTTCGTGTCCAACGTCGCTTCTGTCCGTTGTGTCTGCTTCACGTTCATGTCGTCTCACATTTCGTGTCTAGTCTTATCGTGTCCTTGCTGACTGTGCCTGTGTCCTCGTTGTCCATCGTCTTCGGGTGGTCCGTGGTTAGTGGTTAGTCCCATGTCGTGTCTTGTATTTCGTCAAGAAAAGTTGTCAAAAATTGTCAAAAGCTATCAAAAATTGCAGTCAAGAAGGAGCCCAAATCCAAATTCAAATCCGCGTCACAGTTGGAGCGACAGTTGAAGCGAAAACCAAATTTTTGGCTAAATTCAACCACATTTTGCAGCAGTCAAAGTTCAAAAGTTCCTAAGCAGGTTATGTTAACAAGTGCATGAGCAAAAGGTGGACCAAAGGATCTGACGGTCGATTATCAAGCTCAAAAATGACCAATAACAATGCAAGAAGACCTAATCGAAGCCCAGGTACAAAAAATTCTCCTTCTCCTTTCAAAATTGGTAGTTATAATCCACATCATCCACTGGTAGACACTATGGCTACTAACCCTCCCCCAACTCACGACAACATCACACAAGGAGACTCAAGTAAATCGGCCATTTCCAACGATGAAGCTCTTCGACTCTTAATAGATGGTATGCAAGAAATTAGTGACAACCTAAAAACCCTAGTGAGCGCACAAAACCAGCGTAATCCCAATACTAATCCCCACAATCACTCCCATGCCCAAAGGAATGAAGAAAATGACACTCAGGATGACGATTGGGAACAACAAGGAGGCAATTCGGATAATTACAGGGATCGCTATCATAGACAGTGGTATAACCAAGATCAGGAAAGGGATATGGGTTATCACCAACCGAGAGGCCCTAATAATTTTCCACGCATTGATATGCCCACTTTTGAGGGTCATGATCCTCGTGGTTGGATAGCCAAAATGGAAGGCATTCTCGACTTATACCAAATTAAGGAATTTGATAAAGTCCCTTTCGCTGCATCAAAATTAGGCACTGAGGCCTACCAATGGTTCGTATGGCTTAAGCGAGAGAAAGGAGCTACTATTAACTGGAAAAAATTCACTACTTACTTTTTAGAAAGATTTGATGAAGGAGCTACATCGTCATACACAGTAAGATTGTTATCTCTTAAACAAGAAGGTTCGGTTAGCGAGTTTGTTTCGGAGTTCACCAGTTTACTACCATATACATTAGACCTCAGGCCCGACACAGTGGTGGGAGCTTTTCGCAATGGATTGAAAGAAAATATTAGGGTGGAGGTGGACATTCAAAATCCAACCGCACTGAACAATTGTATAAGAATAGCCAAGCTGGCTGAGAAGAGAATTCAGTTGTATGCACGGCGTGAAAACTATAGTCGTCCTCCATATCGCAACAATTCCTTTCGTAGAAATGATCAACCCTCAAGATACTTTTGCTATAAATGTCGCAATCATCATCCCAGGGAACAAGCTTGTGCCCAAAAACAAAACTTTCATATTGAGTGTGATCAATATGAAGGAGAAGAGGACGAAACTTACCAACAAGAAGAACCTATGCAAGAAGAACTACCAATTACTCTAGAAGAGAAGGAAGAGGATACAATGGCGATCTCCGTACATGCCCTCATGGGGTTAACCGCCCACCATACCATCAAGGTACCGGGATTTCTCCGACAGAAAAAGGTGAATGTGCTAATTGATTTCGGCAGTACCCACAATTTTATCGACATCAAAACAGCAAAAGCTTTGAATCTATTCATTAACTCTTCCAACAAAGACAAATTCCAGGTTCTAGTGGCCAACGGGGTGAACGCGCAATGTGTTGGTCGAACATCTCAAGTTTCCATAAAAATGGGTACTTATACCTGGTTTGGATCCCTTTTCGTCATGAATTTAGGGAACTCGATGTCATTTTGGGAGTTGAATGGTTGGAAACATTAGACACGGTTAGCTTCAATTTCAAAAAATTATTTGTGGAATGGAAGGAAAACGGACGAGTCATTCGCTTACAAGGCATTACTACTCCTCCATCACAAATGGTGAGCTCTCATAGTATGGAGAAGATGTTAAAAAAGGGTGGATATGGTTTTATAGCTCAAATTAATTGTTTGGAAAAACAATCTCGAGCAACTTCGGATATTATTGCTCCAGAGTTACGAGACATCATAACACATTACGAAGAGGTTTTCCAAGAACCTAAAGGATTACCACCTAAACGATCTCATGACCATGCCATCCATTTGATTCCAGGGAGTGTCCCACCTAACCATCGTCCTTACCGCTATCCTCAACCACAAAAGACAGAAATCGAACAGATCGTTCAGGATCTGCTAGATCATGGAGTCATTCGTCACAGCACTAGCCCTTATTCTTCACCTGTAGTTCTGGCTAGACGAAAAGATAACTCTTGGCGTATGTGTCCTGATTTTCGTTCTCTCAATAAACTCACTATCAAGGACAAATTTCCTATCCCTGTCATAGATGACCTACTAGATGAGTTGCATGGTGCAAAATTTTTTACAAAATTAGACCTTCGCTCGGGATTTCACCAAATCCGTGTCAGAGAAGAAGATATTCCCAAAACTGCTTTTCGTACTCATGAAGGTCATTACGAATTTTTGGTCATGCCTTTTGGTCTCACCAATGCACCATCCACATTCCAAAGTCTCATGAACCAAGTGTTTCGTCCACTCCTCCGTAAGTTTGTGTTAGTTTTTTTTGATGATATTCTCATATACAACAAAACATGGACGGACCATTTACATCATGTGGATAAAGCCCTTCACATTTTACACGAGAGAAAAGCTATTTGTCAAACGTTCCAAATGTTCATTTGGTGTCCAAGAAGTCGAGTATCTTGGTCATATAGTTTCACACGAGGGTGTCAAAGTCGACCCCAATAAGATTAAGGCAATTCAAGAGTGGCCTTTACCTAAAACCATCAAGAAACTTCATGGTTTTTTGGGTCTCACGGGCTACTATCGCAAGTTTGTACGAAATTATGGTAAGATTGCAGCACCTCTCACAGCACTCACAAAGAAGGATGCTTTTCGTTGGTCGGAAGAGGCCACTCAAGCCTTCGAAGCTCTTAAGAAGGCCATGTGTACAACTCCAGTATTAGCAACTCCCAATTTTCACAAACCATTTATTATCGAATGTGATGCATCAAGAACAGGAATTGGGGCTATATTAATGCAAGAAGGTCATCCGTTGGCATTTGAAAGTAAACAACTCTCCGGGAAAAATTTGGGAAGATCAACATACGAAAAAGAAATGTTGGCTATTCTTCACGCGAGTAGAAAAATGGAGACACTACCTAATGAGTAGCCGCTTCATTATAAAAACAGATCATAGTAGTCTCAAACATTTTCTTGAGCAAAGGTTTTCATATCCGAAACAAAATAAGTGGTTAACCAAACTATTGGGCTATGATTTTGTTATCGAATACAAGAAAGGGAAGGAAAATATAGCCACCGATGCGCTGTCCAGGAAATATGAAGACGAAGTAGTCATTAACGCTATTTCAGGTCCTTGCTCCCAATGGGTGAATCAATTACAAGATGAATGGTTGTCCAATAGCGAAACTGCTCAGATACTTCAAGAATTATCTATAGGGTCCTCTAAACACCCTTTGTTCTCTTATGAAGATAAAATCCTCCGGAAGAAGAACCGCATTTACATTCCACACAATTCAGAACTCAAATCGAAGATCCTCGACGAATCGCACGCTTCTCCATCAGCAGGACATTCAGGATTTTTGAAAACATATTTAAGGGTCAAACAATCATTTTGTTGGAAAGGATTAAAAGCCGAAGTCAAACAATGGGTAGCAGAATGCGAAGTTTGCCAGCGCAATAAAGGAGAAACAGTCAAATCACCAGGGTTGTTACAACCATTACCCATCCCTGAACGACAGTGGGAACATATATCCATGGATTTTATTGAAGGTCTTCCAAAGTCAGAAGGCGGGACAGTAATCTTCGTAGTCGTAGACCGGTTATCCAAATACGCTCACTTCCAGGCTTTACAACATCCATTTTCCGCAAGCAAGGTGGCAAAGGTATTTATGGATTCAATTTTCAAATTACATGGTATGCCAAAAAATATTGTAAGTGATAGAGACCCCATCTTCACTAGTAACTTTTGGCGGGAATTATTTCGACTTAGTGGTACCAAATTGAACATGTCCTCAGCCTACCATCCACAGACGGATGGAAAAACAGAAGTAGTTAACAAATGTTTGGGTATGTACTTAAGATGTTTCGCTCAAGATAAACAATACCAATGGAGCCGGTGGTTAGCATTGGCGAGAATGGTGGTACAACACTTCTTACCATTACTCAATTAAGATGTCTCCATTTGAAGCATTGTATGGCACCAAGCCTCCAACCGTCGTCAGATTACGTACAAGGATCATCCAAAGTAGCCAAAGTGGATGATTGGTTCCAACAAAGGCAGTCTACACTCACCATCCTCAAAGAGAATTTAGTCCAAGCACAAAATCGTATGAAACAACAACAAGACTTGCACCGATCAGAGAGAACTTTTAATATAGGTGATTGGGTTTTCCTAAGGTTGCAACCTTACAAACAATCATCGTTAAGGATAAAGTCCAGCCAAAATTTGGCTCCACGATTCTATGGTCCCTACAAAATTGTGCGCCGCATTGGAGAAGTAGCCTATCAATTAGAGCTACCTACATCATCACGAATACACCCGGTATTTCATGTTTCATGTCTCAAAAAAGTAATTGGTCAGAAAGTGCAAAGTCAATCAGAATTACCAGTGCTCGATGAGGAAGGACGCATACATCTCCAACCTGAAGATATACTACAACACAGAATACGAAGACTGAGATCACGTCATATTCAAGAATTTCTCATCAAATGGCAAGATTTACCAGAGGAGGATGCCACATGGGAACCTGAAAGTATTTTCCAGACATTTCCAGCTTTGAGGACAAAGCTTTCCGAGGAGGGGAGTCATGTTACACACCAAACCTAGCCGTCGGCTAGGTATCCAGGAGTAAAATATTTCATATATATAGTAGTTAGATTATTCAAAATAAAATCATCGTTTTTATATTTTTGTTCACTGCATTTCGCAATTGCCTTCACGGCGGGGACGTGCCCTCCCTGAGTGGCGAACTATATCCAATTCGTTTTATTTAAATTATTACTGTGGTTCTTATTACTGTCTTTATACTGTAAGTGTGGAGTTTATTGGAATTAAACATAAAAGAATGAGTTGTAACGTTCTAACACAATAGAGATCTTCCCTATACCCCTTAGGTTTGGGGTAATTAGGATTCAAGATGTGCTCCTTAGGCAAGTTTAAAACCTTGGCCTCACAAAGGCGATTGAAAATTGATGCCAAGGATTCAAGCAATGGTGTATAATTGTGAGGGGGTTGTTTCTATTTACCCCTGCCTTGATTCTTGTTGCACTGGTTGTAATACACAGTAGGAGGCTGAGCCTGATAGTTTTCTTATTGTTGGGTCTATGCTATTTTTTGAATGCTTAACATGATCTGGTTGACATCTATAGGTTGGGCCTGTTGTGATTGATGTTGCGTACTCTCATTCCATTCTTCCTTGCTATAGATATTTAGGTCTCCTTCTTCCAGATTTATATCTTCAATAAGATTGACTTGAGTCAAGGCTTCTTCGAATGTATCATACTGTTGTAGTTGCAATAGTAATGAGATGTGCTTGGCACGATTTTTTGTGAACATTCAAATTAGCTCTTCGATCGGGATGGAAAATGATAACTTTGCCATGATTTTTCTCCATATATCCCCATAATCCATGACTAGCTCATCATCATACTACTTTAGGTTGGCCAGGTCTAAGAGATTCACCTTCTTATTAGCACCAAAAGAGAAAAGTTTTAAGAATGCATTCACTAGTTGTTCAAAGGTGGATATGTTATGCTTGGGAATTTGGTTGAACCATTGGGTGGTAGCCCCTAAAAATATCATAATGAAAGTTCTCAGCATAAGGGCATCACTCTCTTCTAGATGAAAGCATGCATTGATAAAGTTGGTAACATGTTCTTGTGCATCCTCTTCACCCTTAAATTTCTCTAACCTAGGCATATCAAAATGCTTAGGATATGCAGGGCTATGAACTCATGGGCACAATGGTTGGTTGTGTATTTTGCTCAATGTTTGCGAGTTCCTAGCTACCTCTTGTTTCTCAAAAGATTTCATCTTTTCAGCAAGCTCTTGAAATACCTTTGATGCACGGATTTCCTTCTCTAGATTGACGGTCTTGCTCACCATGGGAGGTCTCCTGACCATAATTTTTATTATAAATTTTTTGACTTCTGAAAAAGGTTGTGGGTGTTATAAATTTCTTTGAAAAATTAGGGTTAGGTTAATTACCCTAGTAATGAAGAAACACACAGCAAAAAATATGATTATCTCTTTTAAGGATTAAATGTGTATCCTAAGAACTTGTTTTAGTGTGTTTCAGATGTGTTGTTGCTTTTGCTTTCTTGTTCATGTTTTGGAATTAGAATAAGGAGACTCATCCAAAGTAGTGACTAAGAACACCAATGCCAAACATGATTTTCTCAAAAGAGGCTAGGGTACACCGCTGAAGTCCCAGTGGGGGGTTCACCTAGCTCTTCCACTCTGAACCAAAAGAAATTATTCCAATAGTGGGAGACATTTTGAACACGAGTGACTAGCACCACCTTGAAGAAGTTCCCTATTCCATTCTAGGAAAATCTAGGGGGCAAGCCGGTGGAAGGAGGTGAATTCCAACATCACTAGACTGAATTGGGGGTTGGTGATGAAATCCAACCTCCCAATGTTTATTGTGATACGTGCAAGTGTGTGGAGTTATTTTTATATTTTGAAATAGAAATCAATGCATCAACCAACATTCATGACTATTTTCCTACAATGCCTAAAAAAATGTTTTATTTTAAGATAAATGCATCTATAACTAGTCTATATGATTTTAATGCACTCTCCTATTTTGTGATGAAAATAGCCACTGATTGGGCCACACACAAGCAAACCAAAACACAATGGTCTAGCACACTGGAGACTAGGATGAATATTATAGGCAGAGGTCCACTGTTCCTAGTAGCACCTAGAGGAAATTTAAAAGAAACCTAGGAAATACAAAATGCAGTTTTTATTTATTTTTCTTTCATTTTCCCTAATTAATCTATGTTTATGTTTGCTATTTATCAAAATAAAATGTATATAGAAAATTAAAGAATATAGGGAAGGGGTACCAACCTTGAATCCCACTCAGATGACTGAAATTATGCCCTCTGTTGCACTTCTCTATTGGCCACTGTTGATCAGAGTGGCTGAATTCTGGCCACTGTTAGCAAAAGCGGCTAAGATTGTTGGCCGTTGTAGACCATAGCGGATGTTTTTTAGTCATTTTAGACTAGATAGGATAGGCCTGCACACAAAAATAAGTCAATATCCAAGCAAAAAAATGAAAAATCAGTGGAGGTCCCACTGTGATCACCATTTGTAGCGACCCTAGGACGCACACACCGCTCTACTGTACTTGCAATATTGTACCCAAAATATGAAAAGACAATGAAAAAGCATATAACATGGAAATAACAAAAGATAGATTCTATTATTGATATTAAAACCTGGTTACATGTCGGTCCCTCTTAGGGATACCCATTTTGATACAATATGGTTACAAGTGGGTAAGATGTCCCCTCGTAAGGGGTGGTGCACTTTTAAAGGCTTCCCGATTCTGCACACGAAAATGTATGAGGGATTACAGATGCTTCCTTATCCAAGTCTGATTCTTGGAGGGATCTTTGTGCTTTTGAATGTTTCTAATCCATATGATGAAATTGTATTCCTGTGAGTACTGAAAACAACAACACACGCTTAGCTGTTCGAGATTGCCTCCCCAGATGAGGTTGTTAGTAGTAAATCTGAAAATAAAATGAAATATGCTCAATGATAATAAATGCAATGAAACTAGTGCTATGAAAGTAAATAAATTAACCAAAATGGATCTTATGCTAATGATGTGAAATATAAAGAAAGTAGAATAAGAGAAACTAACACCTAAACCCTCCACTAGGTTTGCGAGCCACTATTTAGGACAGCGGTCGCTAAGATGAAATCCCTCTCTATTGACCCAAATACTATGGGCTTAAGTTGATACTAATATTAAATGATTACCATATGTGTATGGATGATTACCTATCAGTTGACTAGCACTTCATTAATACTCAAGGGTGCTCAAACCTACTCTCCAATCCGATAGGGCTTCATTGTGTATGCTCTCCAAGAAAAATATCTCTCAAAGAAGTCTGCTAAAAGATCATCCTTGGTCTCATAATTGATATCTGATCATGGATGGATGATTATGGATCCCTTTGGTGCTCTTAGGCTTGCACCTTATAAAGTGTGAAACCCTAGGTCTATGTTCAAAACCCTAGGATTGAATTCCTCATGCATAGTGAATTTTAGCATGAGAAGATTTTGTCTTTTCTATGTTTAAAGACCAGTTAGCTAAAGTCTAAATTTAGACTCAAGTCTTCCATGTGAACTAGTTGTGAATGGGAATGCAAAGTTACTCTCGCTCACCTTTATTGCATTTTGACTGCTACTTTCACCTGTGATTGGGCCTATTTGTTGGTAAATTGTATATTTAGGGCTTAGTCATTTTTGTTTGCAGTGGCTAGTTGTGGCCGCTCTAGCCTACAATAGCTAAACTAGCTTCTCATCTAGTCACTCTAGCCTACAACAACTAGTATTTATTGGCCACTCTAGTCTATAGTTGCTAAATTGGTTGCTCTATTGGCCGCTATAGCCTATAGCGACTAATATTTGTTGGCTGCTCTAGTCTATAGCTGCTAAATTGGTTGCTCTACTGATCACTCTAGCCTATAGCTGCTAAGGTTAAATGGGCTAAAACTACCATTTTAAGTGGTTAGAACCACTACTTGCTCTTGGAAATGTCCAAAATTGATCATATGGTCTTCAATTGTGCTTAAATGAGTGGTTTCCTAAACATGACATGTTTTAGGTGTCTACAGTTCCCAACTGGTAAATTAGGTGCTATGGCTATCATCCATGGCTGACTTCAATTTCCAACGATCAAAATTTTGACCATTGTCGCCGATCACTGTTTAAAACCACGATTGAGCAACCTTGGAAAATTTTTGCAATTTATTTATTTTTTTGTTGTGATTGAATTAATTGATTTTTTTTTAATTTTTTGAAGTGAAATTTTGATTTTTTTGAATGCATTTATGATTGTTTTTCACTTTTTGAAATTTTTTTAAATTTGTTTGCATTTTTAAGTGCATTTATGATGTTTTTGTGAATTTAAATGATTTTTATTATTATCGCTCTTCAGAGGTTGACTGCTAGAGTGAGGGAGTTTGATATCCTTCATGAGCTTTGTGATGGACTAACTGATCTTGAGTAAGATTGGTTTAAGTCCATAGGCTTCAGCTATGTGCTGCGGTTTCCATCCATCTAGGCTGATCAGGCCTACATAACTACCTTGGCCCACTACTAGGATGCACGGACCAACACATTTAACCTACCCACAAGTGATATTACAATGACCTTGGAGGATGTCTACCACATATTTTATATCCCTATTGATGGCAAGGCCATCACGTCTTCACCCACCATGGCAAAGGATATAATTTTTGAGAGGATATTTCATGATAGGAGTGATGAGGCACAGTTATAATTTGACCATGATGGGGTGCACATTGAATACTAGTACCATAAGCATGTCTTCTCATGATAAGCAAATGTACTAATGCAACTCATCGTGCATATTGTACTTCTCGATACTTATGGAGTGAGGTTCCCCTGGAACATCCATGCCAAGACATAAGATTTACTTACTAGCACTACCCGAGATCCATTGATTCTATCATAGTTGAGTTCTCTACTTGCACAACTCTACGATGAGCTGTACCAGATCACACAATGGAGCTGCATTAGGATTGGTTGTAGTTTACTACTCTAGATATGGGTGTGGGAGCATATTATCATTGACCTCCCTGGAGGACTACCACTACTAATTGAAGATATAGTAGAGAAGTGCTAGTTCTATGCTACATGCTGGCCTTGGGAGGCTGAGGGCTTCACGAGCAAGTCTCGATCAAGAGAAATCCAACACTACATGTATCATTTGACTAGACTATGGCTAGGGCATGTTCTATGGCACCCTTACATGGATTGCCCTATGTAGGAGGAGGTATATCACCATCTAAGGTAGATGCAATATGAGATATGGCTTCTCGAGCATAAGCCTGAGATATGCGAGTTCTTTCACTTCTCATGCGTTGCCAGGAAATATAGGATTTGCCAGGACATCCGAGATGAAACAATTGTTTACCACCACCTTAAGGTGGAGAGATACTTGGATTGACCTATGGTGACTCCACTGGGGGATGAGGATGATGTCTACCAGGATTAAAGACTTGCATATATTGGGACCATAATGGAGCATGATGCCTGGTGGACTACCAGGTTATGGTAGGATGGTGGCCCACTAGGCAAAGCTAGGTATGGGATGGCAACAGATCCTGGGGGGTTATGAGTGTGCTAGAGGACCAAGGGTGTATAGGGAGAGGCTCTAGTAGCATATGAGGATCCCCAATATGAGGAGGAGGGAGGAGGAGCCAGATGACAAGATGTCACAGTTTCAGGTCCAAGTGGTTAGCTTGGAGTCATAGTTATAAATGATGGGGATCCAAATCCTAGAGAGAGATACCTCCATGACTACCTTATAATCATAGGTAAGAGCAGCATAGGCCCAACTTACAAAGGTATATGCGTAGTGGTGGGTCTATGAGGAGGATAGGATAGCTCTTTAAGCACAGATTACCATTATGAACACAAATATAGAGAAGATTATTGGATAGCATGATATTCTATAGGATCAACTGGATGCTATGACCACAAAGTAGGACTTTATTTGATACATGAGGGGAGGTACCTAAAATTCTTAGGTTGCTCCTACCATTCCAGATATACTAGGACTAGCAGGTTTGGATATGGGTGTGGTGATTCAGAGATTACACATCTTCGTTTAGGAGGGTAAAAGGTAGCATGCAGTAGATGTGGCTCACATCACTCTCATGGTAGTAGAGATCAGACTACTTTATGGGATAGTGCTAGAGAGGACCATAACTACAAAGTCACAGTGGACTAGAACATGGGAGATAGAGCAGTTGTTCACATAGTCTAGCCACATGACTCATAGGATATAGAGGTCCACAGGCACCAATTCTATGTGGAATCATAGGGAGAGTGTAATTGGTGGAGGAGACTCCTAGGTAGGGGGTGTAGGCCCTATGTAGTACAAATTTCTTATATGCTTGTACCATTTTTGAGTGTAAGGTCCGAGGACCTACACATTTGTAGCTAGCAGGCATTTTGGACACATGCCTATGTACTATGTTTTGACACAGACACACACACACACACACACACACACACATATATATATGATCTAAATTTATGAGACTAATTATATGTGTACTTTTTTTTTGTTATATGTTTATGATATGCATATGGATGCAATGCTTATGTGTTATGTTGATTTGATGCTATATGATGTGATGTATGGATGACATGCACTAGCTAGATGATGGATGTATGACTAGATACTATGATCTAGATGTGTATATGGACTACTATGATGTATGCATATGGATGCAATTTTAGATGTTAAATGCATTTTTGATTTGATTTACTTGTATGCATTTAATTTATGATGTTATGAATGCAATGTATGTAATGCATTATTTACATGATGAAATCTAATGTAAATGAACTTGTATGCTTTAATCACTTAAAACATAAGGAATGAATGCAATATGATTTTAATAATATAATGGATGACACTACATAACGTATAACCATCATGAATGTAATTGATAAATCTTATCATAAGAATGAACCAATTAGGCATCCATATGTGAGATGAAATTATGATATTGTTTCTCTTCATAATATTTTGTAAGTTAAAAGATATGCACAAAATAGTTAGTGGACGTCTAAATATCATTGTTGATATCCATATAGTATCTGTTCTATGTTATGAACACCCCTTAATAAAAAAATCTCATAAAAAGAAATTAATGATTGATGGTTTGATGTGATTTGTTGCTATTTGGAAATTTTTGAGGTTTTCCATGAAACTCAAACACCCTAGTTGACTTATCAAAAGTTGTATAATGACTATACTAGACTTCTGAAAGATAAATTTTTTGCTATGAAAGACCAAGCTATTCATTATCCCTATGTGTGCAAATGAATATATTATATGAGACATAATACTACCTCATTTCCAGGCGGGATTCATTCAGCCCATTCATGTAATGAGGATCACCAAATGTCCACCCTGATCCTAGGTTTGGACTTAGTTGGACTAGACCACTAGGCGATACAGGCCACATAAAGCTAGCTCATTTGTAAATTTCTTAGACCTACCCCAATGTCAAGAGATATTCATTCAACTCATTACTTTATTGGGGATCACTCTTTGAATTTTGAGTATTTACCATTCCAGGGATTCAAGCTATTCACCCCCTTCTTTTCGTTTGAGTTATTGGGATACTTGCTCATGTATAGTTATAAGAATAACTATTTATTTTGTATTTTGTTTTTCTTTTATTTTTAGCAAGGGATTTGATTTGATTTTGGAATTTTACTCCTTTTTGTAATCAAGGGATTTATTGGATAGGGGTAACTTGTCCTTTTACGAATGATCAACATCCTAGACCATGTGCCTCATAATATGAGCAAGTAACAAAAAATTTCACTTAAGGTGACTAGGACCACTTTGTAGTGTTCATCCTTCCTTGCCCTAATTAGGATTGTTAATGTGTTTGATTAGTGATGGTATTATGATATGCTAAGTGCTATCAAAACTAGACCTCATATACAAAAGCAAAGCAAGATTTATACCAAATCTGAGAAGACCACTAGGTATGGTTGAATGATCAAAAAAACCTAGTATATTCCTCATAGAAATAGGAGGGGTTGTGTTGAAAAAAAAATTACTCACAAGGGTGATGGATGAATGATGATGCATAGATGCATGATTGAAATACAAACATGGTATCATTTGTAAGATTGCAAACACAACCTATCATAATGCATGGTGTGATGGACATAAATACCTAAATGCAATGCAATTAAGTGAATGCATGTGCAAAATAAAATGCATGATGCAAATGTTTTTGAAATTTTAAATATTTTGCAATATTTTTAGATTTTATTGCTTTTTGATTTTTATGGATTTTTAAATTTTCCATGTTTTTGAAATTTTGCATTATTATGTATGGAATGCCTTAATATGAAGGATATTGAAAGTTTCAAGCTCTTCAACATCTTACAGTGATGTTAGGTGATATGTTCCAGGTCCAATCTTCTCAGAGATGATGTATGGACCTAACTAGTTAGTCATAAATTTATCTTGCAAGTGTGGCAACAGTTTTGAGTTCTATTGATTCTCCTTCAGCACAAGATTGCCAACTTTAAAGTCTCTCTGATGTAATTTATTATTATAAGCTCATTTTAAGTGCTCCTGATAAACATGGAGATGCTTAAGGGCATTCACATGATGTTCATCAAGAAGCATCAGTTGATCTAGGTGAGCTTGCCACGCAGTGTCACCATCGATGAACTCTTTCAATGTGATGCACAACATTGGAATCTCCAACTCTAAGGTCATAATGGCATCAATGCCATATACTAGTGAAAATAGGGTTGCCCCAGTGTGTGTTCGAATGCTAGTCCTGTAAGTCCATAATGCAAAGGGCAGTTGGATGTGCCAATATTTATGGTTTTATTGTACCATATTTTTTAAAATGACTACCACTATCTTGTTGGAAGCCTCAACTTTCTCGTTTACTTGTGGATAGTATGAAGTCACAAAACTATGTTGTATATTGTACTTGGATGTTAAAGCCCTCATAGTTTTGTTCTTAAATGATGTTCTATTATCTAAAATTATTTTGCATGGTATTCCAAAATGACTTATGATATTGTGAAGTATGAACTCTACAATATGCGCTCCAATTGTCATTGTTAGAGGGATTTCTTCTACCCACTTTGTAAAATACTCAGTAGCCATTATAATAAATGTATGTTGACCTGATTATGGGAGAGATATCTTATCTATTATATCCAAACCCCACTGAGAAAATGTCCAAGCCGCCTGAATGGGATGTAAAGCATGTAATGGCAACTGCATAAGATTAGCATGATGTTGACATTTGATGCATTTATTGACATACATAGTGCAATCCTTCTCCATAGTGGGTCAATAATAACCCAATTGAAGGATTCACTTGATGATGGACATACCACTAAAATGACCACCACATGTACCATCATGAGCCTACGAAATCATCCAAGCTGATTCTTGGGGCTCAAGACAATGAAGGATAACTCCATCGTAGATTCAATAATACAAGATGTCTCCTAGAAATATATAATTTATCACTTTCTCTATGAATGTGTGTTTCACAACATGTGACAATCCTTACGATATTAAACCAAGCTTGAGGAAGTCATGTAATTGTGACATCCAATCTTGATAAGCTTCTACCTTGACTGATAAGATGACTTGTTCCCCTTGTGGTTTTCCATGCATGAATGTAGACTAGAATACAACCTTGTGTTGAATTGTGGTGCCATTCCCAGTATGTCCTTGCGAGATCAAAGACCCCCAAGTCATATTCTTGAGAAAGTATTTGGATTTATAGAACCACTCATGGTTTGGTTCTATATGAATCATGTTGACTAATTCCTTGTTATCAAAAGCCTCACATCGCATATTGGCATGCGATAGCATATTTACATGAATGGTAGTAAAATAGGAAAATGTATTATGAGGGATTAAAGATCCCAAATATGCCATAGTATTCACAAATTTGTTCAACATATGAGGGATTGCCTCGATGTCGTACCACTCTAACTGGGCTAGATAAGTGTCAACAAGATACTTATAAGCTTTCAAGATAGGACATCTACATTGAAAAAATCCCTTCACTTTATTGACTATGAGAAGGGAATCACCAAAGATGTTTAATATTTTAATCTTCATGGTGATGGTTGTTTGGAGTCCCAATATTAGGGATTCATACTCATCATTGTTATTAGTACAAGGAAAATCTAGCTTAAATGACAAGGGCATTGGAGCACATTGTGGCATGAAGAAGACAATTCCTATGCCACCCCCTTGCTCACACTTCGAACCACCAAAGAATAAAGTCATGTTAGCTTTGTTATCTAGTTCTTCGGGTTTAAGATATTTTTATAATGCAAAGACTGCATCATCAAGAAGCTCTATGAAAATAGGTCTACTATCTTTGAGAGGTGCCTCTACCAGTTGATCAGCTATGACCTATCCCTTGATGCAATTTTATCTAATGAATCCAAAATAAATTCTATCAATAGCATGATTCACTTTGCAATATGTGTATTATGATATGTCTTGCTCATCATCTATTGTAAAGGTTTTTTTTTAGATATCACATACATCATATGACTTAGCATGTAATTATGCAAATTCTTCATTGCAAACACCACTGCTAAACAAATATTTTCTAAAGAACACAAGCTTATACTGAGAGGGGGGTGAACAGTATAAGACCACTTTTTACTTTTCTTTCCCAAACAATATTATGCAATGTATAGATAGCAATATCAATAGCAATAATCAAAGCAATGCACAAATCACCACACACAATAGAGACACCACAATTTACGTGGTTCACCCAATGTGGGCTACTCCACGGAGAAAATATTTCACTAAAATTTTCTCAATCAATCTCTTGGGAATCCTTTCCCTATTACAATGTTTATGGACCTCTATCCAAAGGAGATACCAATCCCCTAAATCAAGTTCATGGATCTCTATCCATAGGAGAACTCCTTCTCCTCTACTCTGGTTGGTGATCCTCTAGAAGACTACTGCCTCCACTGCACTGGCTTGTGGATCTCTCTCCACTGAAGACTCTTGTCCCCACTCAGAAGACCTATCCTCACTACCCTAGCTAATGGATCTCTATCCACTAGAGACTATTATCCTCTACTCTTTCACCTCCAAAGCTCTATCTCAAATCTACACTAAACATAGTCCTTCGATCTAGCACAAATCTGCTCAATATCTATCTCTGGTCTGGCACAAACCTATCCTCAAATCTACACCAAACTCTGTTCTCAAATATATACTAAACATAGTCCTTCGGTCTAGCACAAATATATCCTCAATATCTATCCTCAAGCCTTAACTCAAAGCTTGACTCAATCTCAAATCAACTCTACTGGATCTGCCCTAAACCTTAACTCAAGGTTTGAACAAATCAATCAATCAACTCTGCTCTCAAGCCTTCTCAAAGACTTGTCTTAAATCTACCTTGTAAGCTTCCTCAAAAGCTCACACTAATCTATCCACAAGTCCTCTCTAGAACTTTCTCAAATCTGCTCTACAAGTCCTCTCTAGAACTTGCTCAAATCTGCTCAATAAGTCCTCTCAAGAACTTATCCAAATCTGCTCAATATCTGTATTGTAAGCTTCCACAAAAGCTCACACCAAATCTATCCACAAGTCTTCTCAAAGACTTACCTCAAATCTGCTCAACAAGTCCACACAGAACTTGTCCAATCTCATAGAAACATAAAGAGAATTGTTAGAGACTCAATATGTTCTACACTTATCACAATGCTCAATTACTTTCAATCACTCTCTTAGAAACATAAGGAGAATTTTTAGAGACTCAATATGCTTCAATTTCAACTCAATGCTCAATCACTTTCTCAAATCAGAATATAGAATAATTTGTTTTATGGAACTTGAACAATCACTTCACACACCCACTTGACTAGGCTCAACCAACTCTACTCAACCAAACACTCAATGAAACAACCCTTTCTCACAAACCCTAGTCCAAGCATATGATCACTCACTCAAAATATTTCCAACAATGCCCAACAACAAGTCTCACATAACAATGATACTCATGTTCTTTTCAAACTCTAGTTCAAGTTCTTTGCTCAACAACTCACTTCAACAACAATGCTTATAAAACAATCTTCACATAGCAATGATACTCAAACCCTAGTTCAAGTTCTTCACACAACCAATGGCTTCAACAACAATGCTTATAAAACAATCTTCACATAGCAATGATACTCAAACCCTAGTTCAAGTTCTTCACACAACCAATGGCTTCAACAACAATGCTTATAAAACAAGGTTTTAACAACTCTTTATTCCAGAAAACCTTGAAGCATTAACTCAACACATTCAATAGGAAACCCTAATCAAGTCCTTTTCACTCCAAACTTATTTTCCAGAAAACCAACCAATCAACTTAACTATGGAAGAATGTGCTCATACCTTTTTCTTGATGATGAAGGAATCTCATAAATCTGCCACAACCATAAACACTTCTTTGCCAAGCTCAAAGAAATTATAAGATGATAAACTTCCTCAAAATACAATGTAAATATCAAGACACACATACACCTTATCACTCCATCTTTAAGAAAACATTCATCAACATTTACAAAAATAATACACCACTTACACCTTATAATCTCCCAATTAAAATAATATTCAATGCACTCTTCTTTTCAAAATAACTCAATGCTAGAAGTTCCCTCTATCCTTTTAAAACTTCAACAAATCAATGTGACACAAACACTTTATTAAAATAAACCTAACACCTTATTCCTCCAACTTATCAAAAATAATTTTCAACTAACAATCCTTTTAAGCAACCCTTTTAACTCCAAACTTTAGGCAACACACAAAAATAATAATCAAAATTTATTATCTTGCCTTGGAAGGGATTCGAACTCACAACACAGCCTCAACCAGCACCCTAGCCATGGCTCCAACCACCACGCGAGCTAGGCGCTCGCTTGGGGAGTAAAGAGCACCACGTGCTCCAAAAAGACTCCCTACCTTGCCTAGCAAAAATGTGCACCTTTCCTTTGGCGCTTCCAACACAAACGCAACCACCAAAAATGCTGCCGCCACATTTCGAACGTAGGTCACCTAGCACCCAAACACTCTAACCACTGTCCTCTTGCCACTAGGCCACGCTGCCCAGTTGGCGCTTGGTAATTTGGTGTTGTTCCCTTTAAACCTTATTCACTGGCGCTAAAACACGAAATTCGCTTGTCTTTTCCACACGAGTTCTCAACACAATTGCACGCATTAATTTGATCGAGCAAAAGGATAAATGTTAATGCCTCTAAGGCATTGGTTTATATATTGATTTCCTCCTCATGCATATACGTCGATGCTCGAATTACCTTCTCACTTTTTAGACGTCGACGCTTTTTATTTTCCTTTAACCTTATTAATTTATAAATTATTTAAATTCATTTGAATTTAAATTTTATAAATTAATTCTTTAAAACCCTTTGGTTTTATTAAGGCCATCTCTCATTGAACAACTTTGTATAAATAATATTTATTTATAAAATTTAAATTCAATTTGAATTTAAATATTTTATGAAATAAATATTAAACCTTCCTTTAGCTTTGCAATAAGCTTCCTTGGGTTTTTATGAAAAACCTTTTAACTTATGCTTCCATATAATATTAAAAATATTATGAAGCCCTTTTGCCTTTAACCTCTGCATTGTTCCTCTTGACCTTTGACATCATCAGTGGCTTATTCCTGGATATCAATGACAACTTTGACAACTTTGTTTCTTGACAAATTCCTTGACATTAATGATGACTTCATTCCTTGACATCAATGACAACTTGACTTAATGACTCAAAATGTCCAACAATCTCCCCCTTTGTCATTGATGGCAACCCAAATTATTTTTACTAAAAACTTGGCTTTTTCTTTGTTCTGCTCCCCTTGGGACATTGCTCCCCTTGCTCAATGCTTTCTCCTTTTTACTCAAATACCAAATCTCTCCCCCTTACTCAAATCTCTCCCCCTTTGACATCAATGGCAAAGGGTCACCTTTGGGGCTCGGGGCTAAGAATGAGCCTCTTAGCTTAGCCCCTCCCCCACCTCCTCTTGAGGTGGTTAATTTTGGGGTGGGAGTATTTCTACTCCTAGAAAGCATTGTTCTTTACCTTTATCCTCTTTCTTTCTTATCTGATCCTTATGATTCCTCTGATTGTTTCTTTCCATGTCCATGTTCATGTCCATGTCTACATTCCTGTCCCTATTCCTATTCCTATTTCTTTTCATATTCATGTTCCTGTTCCTATTCATATCCATGTTCCTGTTCTATTTATATCCATGTTCTTGTTCTCGTTCCTGTTTATGCTTTATTCTGGAATGTCTTCTCTACACCACTTTGGTGTGTGACCATCATTATTGCACTTATAACACTTAATGTTATTATTCCTTGGAGGTGCAAATGTCTTAGGATTTCTCCTAGTGAAGCCATATCCTCTTCTGTCATGAACCCTGCAATTTATTTCCTTGTGACCAAACTGATTACATGAGTAGCAATACCCATGGAAAATCTATATGTTCCCATATTCCTGTCTTTCCTGTGTCCTGCACTGTGAAGCCATGTGCCCAAACTTGTGACATGAAAAACATATTCCATTGAAACCTCCTTGTCTTGACCTCATTGGTCTCCTAGTCTCTCTTGACCTATTTTGATTGTTGTTCCATCTATATCTTCTTTGTGCATTGTTCCTATTCTTGTTGAACTCTCTATTGTCCAACTCATCCTCAGATGTCTCACTCTCTTTTACACTGTCTTCTTCTGAAGTATCTTCATTTGAAGTATCTTCTCCTCCAAAACTTGAGGTTGACTTTCCTTCCCATTTATTTTGAACTTGTTCAAATCCAAGACCTGTTTTGCTTTATGTAGGCTTTTGTATCTTGATGAACTTATCCAAGTTCTTTGAGCTATTTTTGAACCCTTTTAGCTTGAATTTGGAGTCTTCTAAATATTCTCTCAGTAGTGCCACTTCTTGTGCTAACTTTTCACATTCTAATATCTTTGCTTCCAACTTATCCTTGAACCTTTTTGCCTTAGCCTTTGATTTTTCTAAATCCTCTATAAGCAATCTTCTCTCTTCATCACATTATTGAAACTGAATTTCAAGTTTAGAGTGTTGATTTCTTACCTTCTTTACCATTTCAAGAGCATAAATAAGTTCTCCCTTGAGATCATATCCATATTTCTCTGAATATTCCTCTATTTGTTCACCTTTGTCCACATCTTTATTTTCTAATGGCTTATATTCTATAGGATCACCTACTTCTTCTTCTAATACCATTAGAAGGTTTTCATCTGGTCCTTCAAGTGCATCCTTATATTCATCATCACTAAAACTATAACCATCCCTTGTACAACTATATTCAATATGTCCAAAGTTACCACATCTAAAACACTTGAGAATTACTGGAGTCCTTTTCTTAACTTGTTCTTTTTCTTCAATCATAAATAGGACTTCATATCTATCATTGTCTGAAAAACTAGCATCACTATCACTTGAGTACTTAATTATTTTATCTACATAGTAGCTTCTTTTTTTCTTTGAAATAATTATTTCCTTGTCTGCTTTGTCCATCCTTGCTTTTCTTTTGGTGCTTGTATCTTTCTGATTCCCTGTTCTTGTGATCTTGTTTTTCTTCATCATTGTTATTCTTAGATTCTTGATAGTTAGTTGCATAATGACCATACTTTCCACAATTGAAACATTTAATAGATATTGTATCTCTAGATATTATTGAATCATTATTCCTTTTGCCATAATTTGCTTATTCATATCTAGATGACTCATTGCTTGATTCTGACTTCTTACCCTTTGTCTTCTTGATTGCTTTGAATGTTGATTATTTCTGGAAATTAGGTTTCTATTTTGTCCTTATCTTAAATATTGTAAGAATACCAAACAACATATCTCTTGTCAAAGAATCACCATCCATTGATACTTCTATAGCAAAAACATTTTCACTGAATATTTTTGGAAGAGTTCTTAAGACTTTATCACAAACATTCGATTCATCAATCTCCATTCCAAGTCCTTGTTGGAAATTTGAGTTAATTTGAGGTATTTTATGTTGTCATTGATGTCACATGGATCATTGATGTCACATTGAGTTTTGGTGGCAAAAGCACTTCATAGATAATCATCTATGATATTTTGGAGAGCATGGATATATACAAGGTTTTTATGAAAACCAAGGCAGGAAAAATAAAAGGTTTTATTTAAAACCATGGTGGGCTTATGTGGAAAGGGCTTTTCTTAAAAGCCAAGGTGGAATTTTGTTTCATCGAAAAAGGACCTCCGGTGATGAAGATATTAAAGTTTAAAGTTTAAGTTTAAATTAATGGAGGGCCGACCTATGTGCAATTAATGGAGGTTGGCATATATATATGTAAAGGTTTCAATTTATTTCGGAAAGGGGGCATATTATATATCGTCGGAAAGCTTATTTCGAGGGCTATTTGACTAACTTATTTAGAAGGAGAAATAAGGTGTGTGTAAAGAGATATTTCTGATTTTGCAAAGGGGTTCCAAAAGTGAAGTTTGCCTTGTTCTTTTTCAAGAGGATTAATTCTTTCATGAGGTGACAAGGTATGCAATATTGTGATTTATTTTATTTTATGGTATAAGTGGTTTTGGGAGTGAAAAGGTTATGCAATGTTTTGATTTATTTTATTTTATGGTACAAGTGGTTTTAGGAGAGATAAGGAAGTTGTGCAATTAAAGGCCTTGGTGATGATTATTGAAAAGTGGAGTAATGTTGATTATTTTGTGATCTACTAACCCTTGTGAAGATTGGCAAAAGAATTTTGTGATTGTGGCAGATTTACAAAGAGGTTTTTTCATCTTCATAAAAGGTATGGGCACATTCTCCTATTGATTGTTTATGGTGGTTGATTTCTGAAATATCATTGGAGGGAAAAGGATTGTTTGTGGTTTCCTTTTCGAAAGTGGTTGGTTGAATGCTTCAAGGTTTTCTAATTTGAGAGTTGAGTTTAAACCTTGTTTGATAAGCATAGTTGTTGAAGCCCATTGGTTGTGAAAGAACTTGAGTTAGAAAAGAACATGAGTATCATTGTTATGTGAGATTTGTGGTTGAGCATTGTTGGAAATATTTGAGTTGGTTGATACATACTTGGACTAGGGTTGTGTGAGAGAGAGTTGTCCCTTGTGATGATTGGTTGAGTTGAGTTGATTGAGCCTAGTCAAGTGATGTGTGAAGTGATTGTTCAAGTTCTATAAAATAAACTATTCCATCATTCTATGTTGAGTTGAGATTGAAGGTTAGAACATATTGAGTCTCTAACAATTCTCTGTTTGGTTCTATAAGACTTGAATTGAGTTGAGGTTGATTTGAGTTGAGAGTGAGATTAGAACATATTGAGTCTCTAACAATTCTCTTTATGCTTCTATGAGATTGTTGAAGATTGATTTGAGGAGTTGAGTTGAGATTGATTTGGGTTGAGAGTGAGATTAGAACATATTGAGTCTCTAACAAATTCTCTTTATGCTTCTATGAAGTTAATTTGAGTTGATATTGCCATTCATTGTTGAGTTCATTTTGAGTACTACTTGAGCATGATTGATTGAGCCTTTGAGAAGGCCTTTGGGATATATTTGAGGATAGTTTTGGAAATTTGAGGATAGAGTTTGGGCAAGTTCTTGGTGAGATTGCTAGAGAATATTTGGGCAAGTTCTTGGTGAGCTTGCTAGAGCATATTTGGGCAAGTTCTTGGTGAGCTTGCTAGAGCAGATTTGGGCAAGTTCTTGGTGAGCTTGCTAGCATAAATTTGACAAGTTCTATGTGAGCTTGTTAAGTAGGTTCTATGTGAGCCTATTGAGCAGGTTCTTAGTGAGCCTATTGATAGAGCTTTGGAGGTGACAGAGTATAGAGGATAGAGTCTCAGTGGATAGAGATCCAACAGCCAACATAGTTGAAGATAGATCTGAGTGAGGAGTCTTCAAGTGGAGAGAGGTCCACCAATTAGTGCAACAGAGAGACAGAGTCTTCTAGAAGATCACATAGCTAGAGCAGAAGGGGAAAGAGTTCTCCTATGGAAGAGATCCATGAACTTGAGATTAGGGGATCAACATCTCCTTTGGATAGAGATCCATAAACATTGTAATTGGGAGTGATTCCCAAAGATATTGATTGAGAAAGTTTTAGTAAAATATTTTCTCCGTGGAGTACCTCACATTGGGGGAACCACGTTAAATCTTGTGTCTCAATTGTGTGTGGTGACTTGTGCTCTTGCTTACTACTGCTATCTGAGTTATTAATGAATGCTATATTTGTATTAAGGACATTAATTGATATTGGTTTGGAAAGAAAGTAAAAAGTGGTCTTATACTGTTCACCCCCCCTCTTAGTATAAGCTTGTGTTCTTCAATTGGTATTAGAGTGGGTTCCTTCGAAAAGGCTAACAACTTGAGGGCAGATTCTACAAGAACACAGATGGCTTCACAGAAAGGATTATCTACAAATAAGGCTCCATTGTTTGATGGTAACAATTATGCTTTCTAGAGCATGAGGATGAAGAACTACTTGATATCACAAGGATATGAGGTATGGCAAATGGTTGAAAAAGAGTATAGGGTTGAAGGTGATCCCGAGGAAGATAAGACTACTAGGAAATTGGTTGAGATCAATGCAAGAGCAATGAATTGTATTTTGAGTGGGCTACGTGAGATAAATTTTGCAAAGGTCATGGTATGTACTTCAGCTAATGAGATGTGGACCAAGTTGAGGAATACTTATGAAGGAGATTCCAAGGTAAAGTTGGCAAAACTACAAACTCATAGAAAAATATTTGAGGAATTGAAAATGGAAGATTCTGAAGATATTGCAAAGTTCTTACTTCGAGTTGATGAGATTACTAACACTATGAGAGGCCTAGGTTTTGAGATGAAAGAATCAAAAGTTACTCAAAAGGTTTTGAGATCACTTCCCATGAAATATGATGCAAAGGTTTCAGCAATAGAAGAAACAATGGATATCAACAAGTTAACAATGGAAGAATTGCAAGGTACTCTCAGACTTATGAGATGAGGGTAAGTAAGCATCAAGCTCCAATAAAAGAGATTGCTTTCAAGGCTTCAAAAAAGAGAAAGGGAAAGTTTCAGAAATAGATAGAGTTTTAGAAAATGATGAGGAAGCTAACTTCATCAAAAGGAATAAGGACTCTAGGAATTTTAGAGATATAAGGAAAGTCAGGTGCTACAAGTGTGGTGATCTTGGTCACTATGCATACAAGTGTCCACATGAAGAAATCAGTGATGATGAAAAATAGGGTCACAGAAGAAAAGAAGATGGAAAGCATAAGCATGACAAAGATGTCAGATTCAAGCAAAATAGGTATGAGAAGAAGAAAATTTTTCGTAAGGCAAAGAAATCTTACTACATTGTAGAAGCAAGTGATAGCTCAGATTATAGTGATAGAGATAATTCATATTGAGGGGGCGGTTTTATATATAATGAGGAAGATGAAGAAGGGTTTTTCTATGGAATAAGAGAAGTAGAAGAAGAACATTCACTCCAAACTATTGAAGTTAAAGAAGAGGATGTGCCTATTGAAGAAAGACATGAAGAGCTTGCCATAGCCATTGAGCAAGCAGATAGGTACAAGAAAGGTCTAAGGATACTAAAATGCTTCATATGTGGAGATTTTGGGCATATAGATGATGATTGCACATACTACAACAATTACAACAAGGAAAGTGTATTTGAAAAAGAAAGCAACAGTTCTAGTGACAATTCCAGTAATAGTGAAAACAAAGAAGTCTCATTTTTGGTAATAGAAAAGGAAGAGGATGAGCCAAGTAAACAAAAATCAGAAATCAAAAGGTTAAAAGAAGAATACAGGAATCTTGAAAACAAGATTCGAACAGATGTCAAAATCAGAGAAGAACTACTTCAAACAATCAGTAATCTCAGAGAAGAGCTTCAAAATGCAAAAAGGATAGAAGAGAGGATGAATGAAGAACTAAGGGTAACAATGACAAGACATGATACATTAGATGAAAAGATTCAAAAAGGAAAGGAAGTTCTAAAATATGAAAGCAAGGAAGCACCTAAGATTTGTGAGGAAAGTTCCAAAGTTCCTATGGCTTCAAATATTCAGTTTGGTTCTTGTTTTGAGATAGGTGAATCAAGCTCAAAGGGAAAAGAAATTCTTGAAGAGAAAGGCAAGGAAGAGGTTTTAGATGCTACAAAGAAGGTTCAAGAATGCAATGCACAAGTTGAAGATGATCATAAGGATAATGGTCAAGAAAGGTATGAGGAACCAAGGCATGAACAAAGGGCTTTTCAAGGATATTGTTTTTCTTGTAATGGATTTGGACACAGGGCTATACACTGCAGGGTTTATGAATCAAAGAAGTTTGATTTTTCTAGAAGAAACTTCAAGGGAAGAAGGTATGGTTTTCAGGGACATTGCTTCTCATGCAACAGGATTGGTCATAGAGCTTTTCAGTGCAAAGGAAATGAGCAACATGGTTTTGGTTTTAGAGCTTCACAATACAGGGTTCAGGAAAGGAATGGATATGGAAATTATTTTAAGAATAATTTTAGGACATGGGCACCAACCAAAGGCTACAATATCAAGTGTTTTAATTGCAATAACTTTGGGCATATTGCAATATGGTGTAGGACTCAATTCCAAATAGGTTCAAGGCAAGAAGGTCAAACAGGTTCTAGACAAGAAGATCAAGTAATTCATCAAGAGAAGGATATCAAAAAAACATGGAAGGAAGTTGATAGAGGAAAGAAACAAAGTGATATGGGAGTAAAAGTACTCCCACCCCAAAATTAATCACCTCAAAAGAGAAGGGGGTGAGGGGGCTAAGCTTAAGAGTCATATCTTTTAGCCCCATAGGTGTCCCTTTTGCCATTGATGTCAAAGGGGGAGAGATTTGAGTAAGGGGAGAGCATTGAGTTAGGGGGAGCAGCCTCCAAAGAGAGTATTGAGTTAGGGGGAGCAGCCTCCATAGAGAGTATTGAGTCAGGGGAGCAACTTTGATTCTCAGAGATGGTTTTTGCAATGATTGTGGTGTTTGCATTAGAGGTGTTGCCATCAATGACAAAGGGGGAGATTGTTGGAAATTTGAGTTAATTTGAGGTATTTTATGTTGTCATTGATGTCACATGGATCATTGATGTCACATTGAGTTTTGGTGGCAAAAGCACTTCATAGATAATCATCTATGATATTTTGGAGAGCATGGATATATACAAGGTTTTTATGAAAACCAAGGCAGGCAAAATAAAAGGTTTTATTTAAAACCATGGTGGGCTTATGTGGAAAGGGCTTTTCTTAAAAGCCAAGGTGGAATTTTGTTTCATCGAAAAAGGACCTCCGGTGATGAAGATATTAAAGTTTAAAGTTTAAGTTTAAATTAATGGAGGGCCGACCTATGTGCAATTAATGGAGGTTGGCATATATATATATATATATATATATATATAAAGGTTTCAATTTATTTCGGAAATGGGGCATATTATATATCGTCGAAAAGCTTATTTCGAGGGCTATTTGACTAACTTATTTAGAAGGAGAAATAAGGTGTGTGTAAAGAGATATTTCTGATTTTGCAAAGGGGTTCCAAAAGTGAAGTTTGCCTTGTTCTTTTTCAAGAGGATTAATTCTTTCATGAGGTGACAAGGTATGCAATATTGTGATTTATTTTATTTTATGGTATAAGTGGTTTTGGGAGTGAAAAGGTTATGCAATGTTTTGATTTATTTTATTTTATGGTACAAGTGGTTTTAGGAGAGATAAGGAAGTTGTGCAATTAAAGGCCTTGGTGATGATTATTGAAAAGTGGAGTAATGTTGATTATTTTGTGATCTACTAACCCTTGTGAAGATTGGCAAAAGAATTTTGTGATTGTGGCAGATTTACAAAGAGGTTTTTTCATCTTCATAAAAGGTATGGGCACATTCTCCTATTGATTGTTTATGGTGGTTGATTTCTGAAATATCATTGGAGGGAAAAGGATTGTTTGTGGTTTCCTTTTCGAAAGTGGTTGGTTGAATGCTTCAAGGTTTTCTAATTTGAGAGTTGAGTTTAAACCTTGTTTGATAAGCATAGTTGTTGAAGCCCATTGGTTGTGAAAGAACTTGAGTTAGAAAAGAACATGAGTATCATTGTTATGTGAGATTTGTGGTTGAGCATTGTTGGAAATATTTGAGTTGGTTGATACATACTTGGACTAGGGTTGTGTGAGAGAGAGTTGTCCCTTGTGATGATTGGTTGAGTTGAGTTGATTGAGCCTAGTCAAGTGATGTGTGAAGTGATTGTTCAAGTTCTATAAAATAAACTATTCCATCATTCTATGTTGAGTTGAGATTGAGGTTAGAAAATATTGAGTCTCTAACAATTCTCTTTATGGTTCTATAAGACTTGAATTGAGTTGAGGTTGATTTGAGTTGAGAGTGAGATTAGAACATATTGAGTCTCTAACAATTCTCTTTATGCTTCTATGAGATTGACTTGAGTTGAGTTGAGATTTATTTGAGTTGAGTTGAGTTGAGATTGATTTGGGTTGAGAGTGAGATTAGAACATATTGAGTCTCTAACAATTCTCTTTATGCTTCTATGAAGTTAATTTGAGTTGATATTGCCATTCATTGTTGAGTTCATTTTGAGTACTACTTGAGCATGATTGATTGAGCCTTTGAGAAGGCCTTTGGGATAGATTTGAGGATAGTGTTTGGATAAGTTCTTGGTGAGATTGCTAGAGCATATTTGGGCAAGTTCTTGGTGAGCTTGCTAGAGCATATTTGGGCAAGTTCTTGGTGAGCTTGCTAGAGCATATTTGGGCAAGTTCTTGGTGAGCTTGCTAGCGTAGATTTGACAAGTTCTATGTGAGCTTGTTAAGCAGGTTCTGTGTGAGCCTATTGAGCAGGTTCTTAGTGAGCCTATTGATAGAGCTTTGGAGGTGACAGAGTACAGAGGATAGAGTCTCAGTGGATAGAGATCCAACAGCCAACATAGTTGAAGATAGATCTGAGTGAGGAGTCTTCAAGTGGAGAGAGGTCCACCAGTTAGTGCAGCAGAGAGACAGAGTCTTCTAGAAGATCACATAGCCAGAGCAGAAGGGGAAAGAGTTCTCCTGTGGAAGAGATCCACGAACTTGAGATTAGGGGATCAACATCTCCTTTGGATAGAGATCCATAAACATTGTAATTGGGAGTGATTCCCAAAGAGATTGATTGAGAAAGTTTTAGTAAAATATTTTCTCCGTGGAGTACCTCACATTGGGGGAACCACGTTAAATCTTGTGTCTCAATTGTGTGTGGTGACTTGTGCTCTTGCTTACTACTGCTATCTGAGTTATTAATGCACACTGCTATATTTGGTTATTGCAATTAAGGACATTAATTGATATTGGTTTGGAAAGAAAGTAAAAAGTGGTCTTATACTGTTCACCCCCCTCTCAGTATAAGCTTGTGTTCTTCAGTCCTTGGATATCATTAACAACCTTATCAATTCGAAGTAGATAAGTACTAATATTTTCCTCATCCTTCATTCTTAATTCTTAAAATTTTCCTTTGATATTTTGTTTCTTTTCTTTCTTGACACTTTCATCTCCTTCATATATATTTTGTAGTTTATCACACATTTTTTTTGCAGTTTGACAATGCATAACTTTCATAGACTCTATTAGATGCAAACCTCTCAAAAGTACATTCATTGCTTTTGAATTGGAATGTTGTAGGAGATTACCTTCCTTATCTATATGAGGATTAATTAAGGGATCATATCCAAATTAAACTGCTTCCCAAATTTCATTGCCAAGAGCCATCAGGTAGATCTTCATTCTCATACTCCAATATATATAGTCACTTCCATCAAATACTGGTGCTGAATTATCTGAGAACACATTCCTATAATCCATTGTCTTCTTGTTAGATTTTCCTTCAAGCTATTAAAATCTTCTTAAGGAACCCGCTCTAATACCAATTGAAGAACACAAGCTTATATTGAGATGGGGGGTGAACAGTATAAGACCACTTTTTACTTTTATTTTAGAAACAATATTATGCAATGTATAGATAGCAATATCAACAACAATAATCAAATAAATGCACAAATCACCACACATAATAGAGACACCATAATTTATGTGGTTCACCCAATGTGGGCTACTCCACGGAGAAAATATTTCACTAAAATTTTCTCAATAAAATTTCTTGGGAATCCTTTCCCTATTACAATATTTATGGACCTCTATTAAAAGGAGATACCAATCCCCTAAATTAAGTTTGTGGATATCTATCCATAGAAGAAATCCTTCTCCTTTTCTCTGGTTGGTGATCCTCTAGAAGACTACTGCCTCCACTGCACTGGCTTGTGGATATCTCCATTGAAAAATATTGTTATCACTCAGAAGACCTATCCTCATTGCCCTGGCTAATGGGTCTCTATCCACTAGAGACTATTTTCCTATACTTTGTCACCTCCAAAACTTTGTCTCAAATTTACACTAAACAAAGTCCTTCGGTCTAGCACAAATATGCTCAATCTCTATCTCTGGTATGGCATAAACCTATCCTCAAATTTGCACCAAAATCTGTTCTCAAATTTGCACTAAAAATAGTCCTTCGATCTAGCACAAATCTATCCTAAATATCTATCCTCAAGCCTTAACTTAAAGCTTGACTCAATCTCAAGTCTACTAGATCTGCCTTAAACCTTAACTCAAGGTTTGAACAAATCAATCAATCAACTCTGCTCTCAAGCCTTCTCAAATACTTGTCTTAAATATGCCTTGTAATCTTCCTCAAAAGCTCACACTAATCTGTCCACAAGTCCTCTCTAGAACTTGCTCAAATTTGCTCTACAAGTCCTCTCTAGAACTTTTCCAAATCTACTCTACAAGTTCTCTCTAGAACTTGCTTAAATCTACTCAATAAGTCCTCTCAAGAACTTATCCAAATATTCTCAATATATGTATTATAAGCTTCCACAAAGATCACACCAAATATGTCCACAAGTCTTCTCAAAGACTTGTCTCAAATTTGCTAAACAAGTCCACATATAAGTTGTCCAATATCATAGAAATATGAAGAGAATTGTTAGAGACTCAATATGTTCTACACTTATCACAATTCTCAATTACTTTCAATCACTCTCTTAAAAACATTAGGATAATTTTTAGAGACTTAATATGCTTCAACTCAATCACTTTCTCAAATCAGAATATAGAATAATTTATTTTATGGAACTTGAACAATCACTTCACACACCCACTTGACTAGGCTCAACCAACTCTACTCAACCAAACACTCAATGAAACAACCCTTGCTTACAAACCCTAGTCCAAGCATATGATCACTCACTCAAAATATTTCCAACAATGCTCAACAACAAATCTCACATAACAATGATACTCATGTTCTTTTCAAAATCTAGTTCAAGTTCTTTGCTCAACAACTCACTTCAACAACAATGCTTATAAAACAATATTCACATAGCAATGATACTCAAACCCTAGTTCAAGTTCTTCACACAACCAATGGCTTCAATAACAATGCTTATAAAACAATCTTCACATAGCAATGATACTCAAACCCTAGTTCGAGTTATTCACACAATCAATGGCTTCAACAACAATGCTTATAAAATAAGGTTTTAACAACAACTCTTTATTCTAGAAAACCTTGAAGCATTAACTCAACACATTAAATAGGAAACCCTAATCAAGTCCTTTTCACTCCAAACTTATTTTCAGAAAACCAACCAATCAACTTAACTATGGAAGAATGTGCTCATACATTTTTCTTGATGATGAAGGAATCTCATAAATCTACCACAACCATAAACACTTATTTTCCAAGCTCAAAGAAATTATTGGACAACCTAACATTAGGGTTTCCTATTATTGAAGACCCAAGGAAGGTATTCCTCCTTTTTATAAAAACCCAAGGAAGCTTATTGCAAAGCTAAAGGAATTATTTTATAAATTATTTAAATTCATCTGAATTTAAATTTTGTAAATTAATTCTTTAAAACCCTTTGGTTTTATTAAGGCCATCTCTCATTGAACCCATTTGTTTAAATAATATTTATTTATAAAATTTAAATTCAATTTGAATTTAAATATTTTATGAAATAAATATTAAACCTTCCTTTAGCTTTGCAATAAGCTTCCTTGGGTTTTTATAAAAACCTTTTAAATTATGCTTCCATATAATATTAAAAATATTATGAAGCCCTTTTTTCTTTAACCTCTGCATTGTTCCTCTTGACCTTTGACATCATTAGTGGCTTATTCCTGGATATCAATGACAACTTTGACAACTTTATTTCTTGACAAATTCCTTGACATTAATGATGACTTCATTCCTTGACATCAATGACAACTTGACTTAATGACTCAAAATGTCCAACATTTTCCACGTATGCATACCCTAGCTCGTAACTCACCAAGGTGCGACTAATGTAATATATCACCTGCTCTTTGTCTTGCACATTATTTTGGGCCAAAATGGTTCCCAATGCAAAGTTAGTAGTTGATATATATAATAGGAAAGGCACATATGGTATTGGTGGAGCTAGAACAGATGGTGTTTCCAGGTATTGCTTAATTTTAGCGAAGGTTGCTTGATAGTCCTCGTCCCAATTGAATGGGACTCCCTTATGTAGCAGCTGATTCATGGGTCGATATTTGTTCTAGATAATTGTGCGATAAATCACTTTATGGATGCTAATTTGCCCTGTAGGCTTCTTAGCTCTTTGATATTTGTGGGAGGATGCATTTCTAATATGGACTTGACCTTAACTGGGTCAAATTTGATCCCTCATTTTGAAATGATGAATCCTAAAAGTTTTCCTGAAGTTACTCCAAATACACACTTCTTGGGATTCAACCTGACATTATGCTCTATAAGATGATTGAAGACCTTTATGAGAACCTCTACATTCTTTAAATGTAGTAATGACTTTGCCAATAAGTCATAGATATAATCTTCTAATATTTTGTGCATGTAGTCATGAAAAAATGTCTATCATGGCCCGTTAATATGTGGCACCAACATTTTTGAGGCTGAATGACATAACTTTATAACAAAATGTTCCCCATGGCATTGTGAACATGGTTTTGTATTGGTCTTCAACTTTAATATGAATTTAATTGTAACCAGAAAAACCATCAATAAGGAAGAGAATCTCATGACCTATAGTTGCGTCTACAAGAGCATCTATGTTGGGCAATGATAATGAATCCTTTGGTGTTGCCTTGTTGAGGTATCTAAAATCTATACAAATACGGATTCTTCCATTAGGTTTTATTATAGGTACTATGTTTGATACCCATTCTAGATAGTCTATGGAGATAATGAATTCTACATCTAACAACTTTTGCAACTCATCTTTAATAATTAAAGTGATGGTTGGGTGCATCTTGCTAAGCTTCTGCTTGATAAACCTTTTAGAGGGGTCTAGCAAAAGGTTATGAGTAACCATTTTTGTATCTAGTCCTGGCATATCTTTGTATGTTCAAGCAAAGATATCAGGTCTCTATTTTATTAGAGGTATGAGGTTGGCACACTCATCAAGAGATAGGCTCTCTCTAAACTTAACCTTCTTAGGATTAGTGGGATAATCACTAATATCCACATTGAATATTTTTTCTACTGATATATGTGATACATCCTCAAGCTGGTGAGGCTTAGGAATCAAGTGGGCATCATCAACTAGATTTAAGGGTCCTACATCAGAATTTACCTCAGTGTGATAAACATCATGTACACAACCTGGTGCAAAATGGAAAGTTTGCAACATTTCTTCATTAGGAAAGAAATATTCAGGCTCTAGAGGTGAGTATGCATGATCCCAATCAATAGCATCTAAATTAAGACACAATGGTTTGGAAGGATTAGCTATATTGTGAAGTGGAGTGGTCAAATTGATGGAGATCATTTTGATATAATGGATTAGATCTCCAAGACCACATGTGTGTGATTCTTCATTGATATAACTTCCATACCCAAGATATGGCTTTGTGGGTATGGGGATCTCCAAATATGGTCTATAAAAAAATTATCGAATGGGATCACTTGGCTCAAGGAGATGCATATATGTTGGTGGATCAGGGAAGACTATATGATAAATCACATCTAAATTGGGTGGTCTCCCTCTAAGGCACGGGTCAAGATAGACTCTCCGATACATCTCATCGATATCAATCGGTTCATGATGATGACATAAATAGTGAGGCCCAAGATAATCCCTCTATTCTCACCCTCATCATTACTATCATATATGAGTCCTTCACCCTCGCCTACTAGAATTAGGTGATTAGCAAGATGAGTCCCAAGGTAGGCCCGCTCTATTTCATTGTTATAGATACTATCATCTATGAAGAATCCCTCATTATTTCCTATTGGATCCATGGGTAATAGATGACATAAATTTAGAGAGTCTAAGTAGGCCAAATTAGTTTCATCCTCATTTCATTCATTGTTTGAGGATTGCTCATTATCATTTGTTCCAAAATCACAATTTGATCCCTCGTTTTTGACAATAGACTTTACTTGGACTTCCTCAAAAGCAACTTCTGATTCAGTGTCTATTATTATACCTAGATTTTGGATCTACATACCAATTTTGTTGTTAGCTTCACATCTTTCAATCTCTAAGTCAGATCTTGGAATATCTACTGGATTGACCTCTACCACAATGTTATCATGATAGATCTTAGGTGGCTCTATAGAGATGTAGGTCACCAACCTATTACCCCTTCGTATGTAGGAAGGGTTAGGGTGATAAGGATTCCAATCCATATTATCCCCTAAATTGAGGTTCAAATGATCAAGAGATACTACTAAAAGCTCATCGTATCCTCTGATATGGTAGCCTAACCCAAACCTATCATCTGGAAATCAATATTGTGGTTCATAGGGAGTCTGGCACACTTGTTTGAATAAGCCTAGATCGTAACCATGCCAATGGTAACATGTGAAATAATGCAAGGCAAACTCAAGGTTAGACAAATAATGAAAATTCATCAAGAATGGTTCATCATCATCATCATCATCATCTATGAGCGTGTAATTTGCAAGTTGGTCAAGCCCTCCATAGATGAAATTTGTTTGGTTGGGCAGCATCTCTAGTGGTACCACCATCCCTACAGGAAATCTATGGGCTTGAGGTCAGCCCTTGTCCTATGTAGTCTCGATAAATGACATAAATTTCATGCTCTACACTATATACTCTACTAGCCCGAGATTAACCAAATGGATAGTTACTTGTGGTTTAGATGACTCAGATGAATAATTAGGTGAGGTAGGTTGATGTGCCTCCTCAACTTGATTCTGAGCATCCCATTCGTCCATAGGACTAGGAACCTCGATAATTGTGACTTTGGGTACTTGCTTTGAATATTTTACACCTAGAACTATCTTAAGCTTCTTATTATTCCTAAGCATTGTGGATGCCATAGGCTTTGTTGAAGCTATTGTTGTGTGCTCTGATAGTTGTGGTTCTAATGTGGAAGATCCTGCATAGAATTATTTTAGTTTACCTTTTGGATGTTTGATGGAATATGTTCGTCGTATATCTAGGTGCATTGACGGAGGAATGAAATCTCCAAGAAAATCTACTAGATTCACATATTTAAATGGATCCTCATTGGAAGGAACCATGTGAACTTATCCCTCATGTATATATTTAATACATTGATGTAAAATTGAGGGAACACAACATATTTATCTAATCTAAGGCCTCCCTAGGATGATGTTATATTGCATGGCACCTTCTATTATGTGACACATCACAGGGATGTTCTTCAATCCAACCTGAATTGAAATAACTATAGTACCTATCATTGAGCATAGTGCATTGTTAAATGCTCTCAAAATGAAGGTAGAAGGTACAATGTGCAATTTAGGCAACTTTAGATATGCTAATGCCTTGGTATTGATAATATTGATTGATGACCCTATATCAATCAATACCCATTTAAACGGTGTGTAGTTAACACACATAAATATATGCAAAAGTGGGTCTCTTGTAGCAGTAGAAACTATTTTAATATCGTGATCATGAAATTGAATCATCGACTCACTACACTGCTGCACATGTCCCACAAAATTTATAAATACTTTGGTGTCCTAGGAATGAACTTCAATAGACCTCAAGATGTCAATGAGTGTATTCTTGTGCTTAAGAGACTGTTGTAGTAGTTCATATATTAACAACTTTGATGGAGTTTTCTGCAAGCTTTGAACTAGCCTACTCTTGATGGTCGCCACTGGTCTTGTTAATGGGCCTGACACATTTTGCACTGGCCTTTGCAGAGGTACCACTTAAAATTTGATTGGAGTTGGAGGTATATTTTATTGATCATACCTCCCTTGTCTTGTGATAATATTGACCATGACGATGAATCCTTGCATTGGCAGTTCAACCCACACTTGATTCACATGACCAAAATTGTTCCTTGATGGCTCATGATTTGGCAAGAGGTTCTTGAAGATCCCCATATTTTGGTTGTCTGAAGCCTAAGGGTTTTCCACAGTTAGATCAAATTTCTTGATCATGTTTTGTACCATGTGTTTGAAACTATAACATCCTTCAATGTCATATCCTTTAATTCTATGGTATGATAAATACTAATCATCCCCATACCATTTTGGTATGGATTGGTTAGAGTATTGCAACTTGATATCTAGTAATTTAATGGCCTTAGCCTCGCATAGTTGATGGAATATCAATGTCATCAGCTCTGAAAATGGTGTGAACTAGCAAGGGGGGCATTGATATTTATTCTTACCCTTCTTGTTATTGTTATGTTGGTATTATTGTGCAAGAGAAGTTTGGGCTTGATAATTCTATTGTTTCCCCTTATCCCCTTTCTAGAGGTTTAACACCACTTGATTCACATGGGTTGGCTTGGCTTGGTGATTTTAATTTTGGGTGTTCTTGTTCCAATCCTTATTGTTCTAGAGCTTCAAGTTACCCTCCTATAACTTGATGTCCTCAATTACCTTAGCTTGCACCAAGGCCTCCTAAAATATTTAATACTATTGCAACTACAACAGTAATGATATGTGCTTTGCACAACTCTTTGTAAAAATTCAAATCAATTATGTGCTCGAAATAGAAAATGGTAACCTTACCATCAACTTTCTCCATATTTTTCCATAGTCCATAATTGGATCATTATCATGTTGCATTAGAGCATCCAGATCAAATAAGTTTATCTCATTCTTGATGTTGAAGGATAAGCATTCAAGAAAAGTATTATCCAGTTGCTCAAAACTAGTTATGATGTGCCTCTTAAGTTGGTTGAACCACTCTTAGGAAGAGCTTGAAAGGGTTGTGATAAATATTCTTAGAAATAGAGCATCATTGCTTTCTATATAAAAGTACATATCCATAAATCTCATGAAATGCTCCTAATAATCTTCCTCTCCTTGAAATTTCTCTAGATTTGGCATCTCGAAGTGATCGAGATATGCTGGAGTAGGCACTGAAGGGCATAGAGGCTCATTGTGTATTTTATTCAAGGTTGAATTTTGATAAGCCATCCCTTATTTCTCTATTGCTCTTATCTTTTTTGCCAAGGCCTTATAGGCATTCAAAGATAGAATTTCCTCTTCCTTGAGGGGTGCTTGAGGAGCCTTTGGAGGTAAATTCTTCTTCGATCAAGGTGGAGGACTAGGCTCATCCTCCATGTCCACTAATGAGATCTCAAGATATTCCTATTCTTGCTCATCTCTTGCTACTTCCTCGTACTGCATACACCCATGATGTTTAAGCACTTGGTACTACATCGTATTTTGTTTCATGTAGTGATTATGGGTTCCAATGTGTTTAGGGCATAATCTGAGCTACAAAGTAGCTCATATTTGAGGGCAGTCCCTATATTCACTTTGAGGGGGTAAATTGGTGCAAGCTAATCACTCTCTCTCTCTCTCAACATGCTCCTTTTGGTTAAGGATGCTTTACTCACATATGCATTGCTCATAAAGACTTTGCATTAGCAACCTATGTCTTTGAGTATCCTCATTTTTGAGGTTCTCACACTCTACGCGTACGTCTTCCAATTGATCTTAGAAGATACTCTACCATTGTTATGACACTAGTTTTTATGATCGATATAGAAGATCAATCGTATGTGGTCTCTGGTGGGTTTGCTTTGTTTAGGAAGATTTGTTGGTGTGACCCCCAATAGACTTGATTTCCATGCTCTTTGTATTCTACTTTTTTCTATGATCTATACCCATGTGGGTTGACAGGGCACGTATACTACAAGAATACTTAGAGCATACTCCTGGTTCTCTGATAGTCCTAAGTGTGCCATCACTGCTCAAACTCACATAACAAGAAGGTGTAGTTAAGGCTCTACATCCTAATTACCCTAGGATTCTATCAAGACCATCAAGTTGTCTAGTGTGCCACTACTCATATGGAGGCGTAAAATTAACTCCAACTTTAGATATATCAATCATGAACTTGGGAAGTTCATTATTGTTTGGAGTTTGTGCAAAACTATGCTCTAAATTAGCTCTCTCTTCCTTCCCTTGAATAGGTATATTTTCTATTTATCTATCTTGAACTGGTGGGGGCCTTGAGCTACCCTTAGCTCGAGTATTTATGGGAACCAACTTGGTTATAATTCCTTCCTCCATGATGTACTCTTTAGTAGATCCAATAGATCCATGAGGTGTACGATCATGATATATGCTCCCATGCTTGAATACCCCATGTTGGTATCTTCCATGCTTATATTTGTCTTGTGAGGAGTGTATATTACCTCCTCTATCTAGGGTATTCTAATGAGAATCCTCGTGCATAGATTTATCCCCTCTAATTCTCACCAAACATCATTCAGGAGGATCTTGTGATTGAGGGTTCAACATGTTGTGTTGTGCATTAGGTGGAGCTTTGACTTTGACCTCAATTATATGTCGAGATAGATCTCTCCATGGGACAAACATGATGTGTATTATCTCGTATGTAGATTTAAAAAAAACAAAGCAAACAAGGATGATTATCTCTTTTAAAATTTCTTTGTGAGCCCTAAACTGGTTTGAGTGTGTTTCAGGTGTGTTGTATCATAAACTAACTCTCATTGTGTTTTCATATTTTTTGATGATATACTTGTTTAGTTTAATTGGATTTCACCTGTATACTTGTAGCTCAAAAACTGACAATGAAATTCATGGTCATGTAAACCCCCCAAAATGTGGAGATGAAATCCACACCCAAGTAGGGAGCATAGGTCCTACTGATCCTCACCCAACATCCTGTGCACAGTGATACACCCCTCTGAAGAGTAATGCATGCTATTTTGCATAGTTAAGATAGATCATAGAGTTGGTATTGGAAAAAATAATAAGGTTCATGAGAGTTGAGCCAACGGATGGAAATTACTACCACCATTGTTTGTTAGTCTTACAATGGCACTGAGAGGGGGGGTGAATTAGTGTAATTATTTTAATTTGAATTTACAACTCTTAAAATTGAAATAATGAAACCTTAAAACCAGATAAAGCAAGCATCACAAAAGAACATATCACACAACACAATATTTTAATGAGGTTCACCAAATTGGCTACTCCTAAAGAATGACTGCTCGGACTACCATCCAAATCTAGCCTTTGCAAAGCACCAACTTTACAAATAGTTTACCAGCATCCACTGGAAGGAGTACCAACCCCTGATTTTTCTGTTCCAATAGAAAGGAGCACCAACCCCTTATTTTCCAGCACCTACTGGAAGGAGCACCTACCCCTGATTTATTTGTTCCAATAGAAAGGAGCACCAACCCCTAATTTACCAGCACCTACTAGAAGGAGCACCTACCCTTGATGCCAAGCAGCAACCTGGACTTCAATTTTGAATCTATGAGTTTGATAGTAAGATACCTTTGCTTTTGCAAGACCCTGATTGGTCTTCTTCACCGTTGCACTCTCTGCACACTCTGCTATTTCTTTGCAAACACTTCGTACACTCTGCTTCACTGTAGTCCAACTTCATGATCGTCTTCTCCCTTCTATGCACTCTGCTTCTTCTGCTTTCTCTTTGCAATCACAAATGCACTTAGACACTTTGACATGACTTCTTCGCTCACTCTATGCACTTAGCCATCATCTCACCGCTTCTGTGCTTTCTGCACTATTACGGCCACATTTCACACTTCGACGCATATTCGACGACACATACATTTCATCTCAATTCTCCAAAAAACCCTCCTTTTATAACAAATATTTTTCATGGAAAAACCCTAATCTTAGTCAGCTGTAAAACCTAATCTTAGTCGGCTTTCATGCAAACTAAAAACCCTAATTGTAGTCGGTTGTCATCAGTCTTCGTCGGCTTCAACTCAACCATGAAAATACAACATGTCACGATATCATGACACTTTTGCTTTCTCTCTCTTTCTCTTTGCACTGGACTGTGAAAACTTAGCATGTCACGATATCGTGACACTTTCGCCTTCATACTTCTTTTCTTAGCTGGCACCCTTGAAAACACATGTCATGATATTGTGACACTTTCACCTCCTTGCCTCTTTTGTTGGCTTGTACTTGCAAAAACATAGCATGTCATGAAATTGCGAAACTTTTACCTCCTTGCCTCTTTTCTTGGCTTGTACCCATGAAAACACAACATGTCACAAAGTCGTGACACTTTTGCCTCCTTACCTCTTTTCCTGGATTGTACCCATGAAAACACAGCATGTCGTGAAATCATGACACTTTCACCTCCTTGCCTCTTTTCTTGGCTTGTACCCACGAAAACATAGCATGTCGTGAAATCGTGACACTTTCGCCTCCGTACTCTTCCTCTTTACTTTTGTCGTGATATCACAACACTTCTGCCTTCTTACTTTCTCTCTCCTCATTTAGTTGCGAAAATGCGACATGTCACGATATCACGACACTTTCTCTCCTTTGCACTTTCTCTTGCCTTCGGGTCACGAAAACATGATATGTCGTGATATCACAAAACTTTCTCTCCTTTGCACTTTCTCTTGCCTTCGGGTCACGAAAACGTGACATGTTGCGATATCGTGACACTTTCTCTCCTTTGCAATTTCTCTTGCCTTCGGGCCATGAAAACATGACATGTCACGATATCTTGACACTTTCTCTTCTTTGCTCTTTCTCTTGCAATATGTCACGAAATCGTGACACTTTTTCTTTCATACAATATCTCTTGCAATATGTCATGAAATCATGACACTTTTTCTTTCGGACTCTCTCTCTTGCAATATGTCGCAAAATCGTGACACTTTTTCTACTTGCCATTCTCTCTTCCAACATGTCATGAAATCATGACACTTTTTCTTTCGTACTATCTCTCTTGCAATATGTCACAAAATCGTGACACTTTTTCTACTTGCCTTTCTCTCTTCCAACATGTCGTGAAATCGTGACAGTTTTGCTTGCTTGCACTTTCTCTCCGAACATGTCACAAAATCATGACAGTTTTGCTTGCTTGCACTTTCTCTTTGAACATGTCATGAAATTGCGACAGTTTTGCTTGCTTGCACTTTCTCTCCGAACATGTCACAAAATCGTGATAGTTTTTCCACTTGTCTTTTTCTCTTCCAACATGTCACAAAATCATGACAGTTTTTCCTGCTTTCTCTTTCTCTTCCAACATGTCGCGATATCGCGACCATTTTTCCTACTTCTCTCTCTTCCAACATGTCGCAAAATCGTGACATTTTTTCCTGCTTCTTCTCTCTCTTCCAACATGTCATGAAATCATGACAGGTTTACCTGCTTCTTTTCTCTCTTCCAACATGTCACAAAATCATGACAGTTTTCTTGCCTGCTATTTATGTCGCAATATCACGACACTTTTCTTACTTGTCTTTTTCTTTGATCTTTTGCAAATGGGGCACTTCGGTCTTCTTGGAAAATCACTGTACATACTCTAAATGACCTTTGAACTCCTGTCTTCTGCATTTGAATTGCTTTTGAACTTCCTGTCCACTTCCATCAACAGATCTATCTGACTGTGTTGACAACAATGACAATACTATTGCTGCACCTTGCTCAACATTGTTGAACTCTACTAGTGGTTGGATATGACTTCCAACTCACTAGTGTTTAAATATTATGTGGTGTGTGTGTGTGTGTTCATTTTAAGCTTTGCATGAAAAGTAAAATGCAACACCAAGCATACATGATATTTCTTACATGCCTAATGATAGAAATGTTTCCAATTAAGAAATATGCATCTAATTTATCTAAATGAAGTTTAAAGAATACAACTTAAATGCTCTAATTGGCCTCTGATTGGGCCACAACAAGAAAACTCTACAAACATTTTTTGACTGTTGACTACTATTTTGTATAGTAGGAAATAGTGTTGGCTTTGGGATAGAACCGTAGGCCAAGAACTTAGCCACATTTGACAGGAGTAGCTAACAGTGCTAGCTATGGCTATCAGCCATGGTTAACAGACAACATAAGATTTTCATTGAATTTATTTTCTACTATTTTTCTAGATGATTTAATTATCTATGGACAACAAAAATAGTAAAAATAGGAGAATAGAGGAATCATATTTACCTATACATCCTCATTTGATGGAGATATAATCTACTATCTTTCTATTTTTTTTCTCTGCTTCTAACCACAACTATGATGCGCAATGGAGATTGTGCACCATGGCTAACAAAAAACTATCAAGAATCCATCTGTTATTGTGCAATGTTTGGGGTTTCCACCATGATCACCATCTATAACAATCTAAAAAGCATACACCTAACTACTGCATCAATTAACATCAAGAATTAAAGCATAAAAATATGGAAAATAATGAATTTGAAAATAAAATAAGGTTTCTTTTATTAAAACTTTGCCAAATCCCGATTACAAATACATCCCTCTTAGGGATACCCAAATCCTTGATACAATTGATACAATATTTTGAGGCCCCTAAATGGGGATTGGTGTAATCCATAGACTCTCTAGAATGGACATGAACTGCTCAAGGCCAAATATAGCCTTCTTCTCACATGATTGGAGGAATATGTTACCAAGAATGCTTTGAAATTCTTAGATCCTGTAAACCTACATTCAAGAAATAACATAAAAGAGGTTAATAGAAAATGAGGCCTCTCTTGATGAGGCACTTGATATATAATTGCATAAATAATAAAAAAAAATAGCAAGAAAGCATGTAAACTAGTAAATATGTGCATGAAATATCTAGATTACTATAAAGCTTATAAAGAAAGCAAGAAATCTAGCAATTAGGCAACCTAATTAACCATTAAAACTTGAAATGCATCAAATTCAATGAAACTAGTCTATATTGACAAATGCAAGGAAAATGGAAGTAAATCTACCTCTAATTCCTAAATTTAACCATACAAATGCATAAAAGAAAGATAATATAAGTTATATCTACCTAAATACATGCTTGAAAGAGGAAATACATGGCTAAAACAAAGGAAAACAAAGATCAAACCCTCATCACGGGTCTGAAGCATAATTGGCACTGTTAGCCATGGTTGAGGAGAAAATCCTCTTGCTCTTGTAATCAAGGCTTGGATCTTCAATTTCCTCTATGAAATTGATGATCAAGGGTCACCTTTGTGTTCTTGCATGGATTTGTAATGTGAATTATTTGAATTGGCTATGGAAGAGGCTCAATTGGGATGATTGATCTCCTTAGACTCTTGAATCCTCCATAGCTTTGAATGCAATCATGATTTCCAAATTGGCAGCAAGGAATCACTCCTCAAGGTTTTGAAAATGACTCCAAAATTTGGAAAAGCTTCACTATTTTCAATTGAAAACTCTTCTCTAGACATTTTCCCAATTTTAAGGGGGGTCTTCTAGCCTTCTCAAGTACTTGGTCTAGCTTCATGGAGAAGCCACGATCAAGAACTAGGAGGTTGCAGCAGTTGGGAAGAAGGATCTAGAAACTTCTTCACTCGAAACCACTTGAAATCCATTGCCATGGCCATTGTAACTAAATTTGTCTTGGATCAAGAATTCAAAATAGTTTCATGGCTAACCATGACTTTGAGGTGCAACTAGATCTATTAGTCATGGGTGCTAGTTGTAGCTAAGGCTGAGTAGGCCAACTCTACCCAAATTGAGTGGTTAAAACCACTTCTATGTCTTGGAATGGTCCAATATCATTCATATGGTCTATTAGGATGCCCATATGAGTAGTCCCCTACACATGACATATTTTATGTGTCTAAAGAAATACATGAGAAAGAAGGGTAATATTAGATTTTATAATCCTCCTCTCAACCTTGGTAGAATAACATTGGTAAAAAGGAAGTCTGCCCCTATCCTAGGAACCAATTTAAGGATCTAGGGTTAGAAATAACGAAAGATGAGTGGAACTATGATCCCAAAGGTGAGCTTGTTGTCTATTTGATGAGCATCAAAATCTCAATATATGATCATAATCCAAAGATTTAATCCCACCAAAACCTAGTAAATAGGGAAAACATGCAATCCAAGTAGTTAATAACAAAGCCTCCACAAATACCAAAGTACTATGAGACCTTTTAATATAAAAATACACTAGGTAAACCCCAAAACGCATATCAAAGCCAGGAATAAATAGATCTTAAAGGAGGAAAACTGGAGTAAGGCAAAGATTAAATATTGGTGGAAGTTTAGATAAGATATTAGGAATATTGTAATAGCTTATAGTGATATGGATGAAGATGAATGATTCATTGAGTTGTACAACAAATAACTTTTAGAAATTAAGAGCATCCCCACTGATGAAAGGAAAGGGGAAAATGTGGGTACCAAGTTGGGTCAGATGTTAAAAAGGATGGATTTAGTGGCTATGGAAATATACCATGTATAAGAATCCCCACCAAAATATAGAGAATCCCTAATCTTGATACCTACCCATGTACCTTCTCTCGGGATAAGCATAAGCACCCACAAAAGCACTAGATGGGGTGAAGTTCCCAAGGAGAAGGAGAAAATAAAAAAATTCTAGGAAATGGACCTTCTAGTGAAAAAGAGGAATAATATGGATTTCCCAAATGCATAGTTATAATAAAATCTCCATTCTCCCTTAGTAAGCTTCCCAATTCTTTTTGCTCGAATTATATCCATTGCAACACCTAACTCCCCAATCACATTGACTAGTATACCCATGATTATTTTGACAACTACCTCTGTTTAGGTAGTGTCACTATTCACTACCCCATCCATAATTACCCCTATTTTATTTTATCATACTATTCCTATTATTCCTTGATCCTTTCATCCCAAGAGCCCATTCCCCCCTCAAATGGCTATGCCATCCACCCTGCTTCCTTCCCTAGTTTTTTTTCCTCCCTTCCTTTTCTATGCATAATTGTCTCCATGTCCCAAAGGGTCATGATTCTAATATTTAGAATACTACCCTTGACTTTGTCTACACAAGGGAAACTAACAAGCTTCCAAACACCTTTTTCTATTTTCAATGTGCTACAATAGTTTTAGCATATCCAAAGCCAAAATTTGTAGTACACCCCAAAAAAGAATACCAAAAGAGCTAAGCATACCATGTAAAAGAGAATGAGGAGTCATGATAATCCTTAAGGTAAAATTTTATATCTTTTCCACATGACCTCTACTACTTCCAATCCTAAAGGATAAATGTAGAAGTAATATTATCAAGTGGTAACAAAAGGGATTAATATCCAAGATACCTAGGCCAAATATAGAGTAGAATTCATGGAAAAGTTTGATAAAGCCATTAGCCATGACTACCTATATTTATAAAATAATTTGACCAAAAGAGATAAATATATTAAAAACATGAAAATTATTCTCAAGGACTCCCAACTAGAGTCAAAATCATTCAGAGAACAAGTAGCCCAATTGAAGATCCACCCAAGTGTCATTTTCTCTCTTTGATGTAGAAATGAGTAGATCTTAGAATTTTTCCAATAAGATCACTATCCAAGAGTCATAGTTCAATAATTAAAATAATATTTTTTATAGGGAGCTAGAAGAAAATGAGAATATTGAAAATATTGAGCAATAATAAGAGGTTATAGGGATCATAAAGGAATTTTTCCAAGTATATTGGGATAACATTACAAAGGCCACATCAACCTTGTCTTAGGTGCTAAAATTTATTAGTGCAACCACCACCTAGATCTCCTAAATTTTGATTGTAAATTTTGTTAGGTTGGATGAGGCAAAGACATACATGATAAAATTAGCCACCTTGCCCAATTAAAATTTAGTAGCTATAAGAATTTAGAACATGGAGGAGATGGTACAGAAAAAATTGGATATTCTTGATAGACTATAGGCTACACAATAATGCAAAGCCTAAATAAGTATTTGGGACACTACCACTAAAAACCTAAATAGTGTCATGAACTCTTTAAAATAAAAGGATTCCCTTCCCCTAGATCCTAACTAATAAGCTCCTTTCTAAATAAGAGTACAATTAGCTATTTTAGCAAAAGATAATTTTTGATACATTATCAAATCTTCCCACCTTAGATAATGTAGCATAAGTTATTAGGCCACTGGTAGAACTTAAAATGTGAATTCAATAGGTTGTGTATAGAGTGAAAAATATCTCTCATGATGACCAACTAGATCTCTAGAGGTGCTCCTAGTAGTACAAAATGATAAAGTTACCATTTAAGGACAAGAAAAAGGAGATCAAAGCCTCAATGTAGAAACTACAATGATCCTTTATTCTTCCTTAATTCTTTTCATTATTTCTTCAATTTTTCTTTAATTCTTAATTTTCACTAACTTTGTGACCAATGGATAACGGGGTAATTCTTATAGATTCTTTATCTTCATCAAGTTAAAGATCCCTATGAATCACTATAACTATAGTAAAATTTCACTACACCTGGGAGGAGTTATGCCTTGACCATTTTTGAAAATCAACCTCAGTAGGGAGCAAATTGATGATTCAAGAAAAAATAAAAAGTAGGAATAACACATACCATTGATTTTTAAAATCTATGATGAGTGCTAATTTTGCAAGGAGAAGCCTTACTAAATTTTTGATATCGTACTTGACATTGATCTTATTGATCAACACATTAATTTGAGAAGTTAAAATTTATAAAAGCTCCCAAATCCATGTAGTCTATTGATTGATTTGACTTGTAGTGGGCATTAATGCATGAGGAGATTAGTAAATCGAGGAAGTAAATCAACATAGGTTGTTGATATTTTTGATTAGCGATGGATGCCAGATTCCAAACAAGCAATCAAAATAATCCTTTGAGGCATCATAAACCATTGATGGTTAGTCCAAATGCCCATGCCATTTCACAAACTAGATGATAAAATTATCAAGGGAAATCCTTGCCATTGGTAAAAAATAAAGATATATGGCAATGCATTGGCTGCCCATAAAGGTTTAAGTAGCAACCCCATTAAGGTATACAACAAAGTGGGGTTCATCATTGATCTTGGATAGGTGGTAGATCCAAAAACCCTTGGAGGTTTAAAGAATATTAAAATATCTAGGTCACAAAGTTCCATGGAATGCACGATCTAAGTGATTTATGGCTCGTATAATACTTAAATTATTTAGATATTCCAAGAGCAAATATTTCATTGGTCAAAGTACACAATGAAAATAAATTTGCATCCAAATCATCAAAATATCACTATTGACCATGTGGATGTTGTGTGATCCCTTCTCTCTACATCTAGAAAAGACATTAATGGTTGAATATCAAGTTAAGACCAATATAATGGTTTGTGGAAAATAAAATACTTAGATTGTGTAACATTAAAAATCCTCACCAACTATCTAATCTTAGCAATTGATGGCCTAGGAAAAAATATTTAGACAAGGAGAATATCAAAGGAATATCTAGAAACTTTTCAACCAAAGAAAAAGTAGGTTGCTCCAATGGGTTGGAATTTTATAAAAAGTTGCAATATCCATTAAAATTTTATCACCAACACTCTACCTCGGTCATGGTGAATAAATCCCATGGAAAATAAGCACCTTTGCTATGAATCTCTTTAAAGCATAACTTTTTAGAGGGAGAAGTTGATCCCCTAAAGGAAATAATTGCAAAAAATCCTCAAGTATATCTACTTGAATCACTTGAACATGGTATTACAAGAAAAACAATTGGTATATTAAAGGTGGTAGTTATGGAAGCTCCATATATAGAGACCTCAAGCCTAGTGATATTAATAACAGATAAATCCATAACTTAGTTTTAGGTGAAATTCTACTAAAATTGGTTGGTGTATTAAAAAACAAAAATTGTAGAGGATTCAAATCTAGAGGTCTTGAAAACTCCAACATTAATGGCTCTAGATCTACAGACCTTGATCCATAAACATTAATTGTAGATGAATCCCTCGCTTGATTTTAGGTGGAAAACCCCTAGTATTGTATTATAAATAATAATTTAAATTTCATTTTAAGGTATTAAAAATTATTGACTCATGCTTAATATCTAGCCTTATTTGTAATTCATTTCATTTTTTTCTCTATATTAGTCTAGACTTGAACCTTTAGTCATTTTGTTACTAGCTTTTGAACCTCTTTTGATCTAATATTTTTGTAACATAGAGATTTCAATATAATAAGGTGTGGCTCTTTTTGTTCTACTCTTTTTATTATATGCTCTCATGTGTGAATGATTGAAACCATGTTCATTTAATTGGCTAAAAACTTATGATGCATGTGTTTATTCTATTTCAATAATACATAGGAGAATTATTTGATCTTAGTGCATAACCTCTATTAGCTTAGGATTTTATTTTTTCAATCTCTTTCCCTTTTATTTTGATAAACACAAGTAGTTTAGGAGAGCACCATGACAAAGGTTAAATATGATAAGGATATGGCCTTAGTAAAATCTCATAAGTTACCCATGAGTCTAGTCCTATGCTCATAGAGCTTCCCATTATATTTTTCTATGCAAGATGTGAATGTTTGAATTTTATGGCAACTACAACAAATGGCAATGACATTCTAAACAATTTATAGATGGATATAATATCAAAATCTTGGTTGTAGATCCATTTAAGATAGTCATATTTCTTGATTGGGATCTAATATAGGCATCAATTGTATCTAGTCAGTCTTCTTAGAATTAGTGGACATCCTCCCAAGCTAGTTTATTATTTTAATATCATAAAATCAACAAGACATTTCCAATATTCCATAGAAATTACCACATCCTTCACTATTTATTTAGGAATCACAACCAAGTATTTAACCATCTATAAAACTATAGGAGTAGGATTAAGATCTTACAAATATAAGTTATCCTTTTTTTATATCATTATGTTAATTTCTATCCAAGTCAATCAAAATCTTCCTGATTTAAATTTTTCCTATATAAACACATAGGAAAATTATTCTAGGGTTAGAATACTTGGGGGTGATATCTTTCTAAACATAATTTCAACAACACACTATCCAATTTGAACAATTTTAGGATCTATCTTCTTCCTAGGACTTGTTGGAATTTACACCTATTTCTAGAAATGAATAAAAACAATCCATCCACTCCAATATTATACAAAAAGTATAAAAAAGGACAAAAGATATAGACACCATAAATAATAACTATAATATCCTTTTATAAGAATCATAATACTCTTATACAATTGAAGAAGTGGTGGGAGTATCTATAACAATACCAAAATCCCAATTACATAAACAAGTTTGATAAGGAATTCTTAGTGAACATACATTTAGCTCACATTAGTTTTATATTATTAGCTTATTTTAGCTTTCTTATGTAATTATTAGAGGATGCAATATAATATTCCTTATTGGAAGATATTTCAAATAATGTAATTTTGACATCTCACATGCCTATATTATGCCCAACTTTAATAAAATACACAATTGGATTGTAACTTGATTTCCTATATTGAAAGTTCTACTTATTTTCAAGTAGAACTTTCCCTAGAGGCCTCTCTCTTTTTCTTCACATTCAAGGATTGTATTGGTCACTTCCAATGAATCTCTCCCACTTTCTTGTACAAGCATTGGATTCCAATGCTTTAAGTGGGGAGGAATGATAAGGATTGCTTAGTGAGCATACATTTAGCTCATGTTAGTTTTATATTATTAGCTTAAGTTAGTTGTTAGCTTAAGTTAGCTTTCCTTATGCTATTATTCAGGATGCAATCTGATCTTCCTTATTGGAAGATATTGCAAATAATGTAAGTTTGACATCTCATATTCCTATATTACACTCACCTTTAATAAAATACACAATTGGATTATAATCCTTTTCAAATTTTAACCTAATCTAACATAACAAGAGATATTTAGGTTAATTACAAGTTATAAGGTGGATTTAACCATAACAAGGTTAACCATGGCCCATAGGGCTTACATAATTAAATAATATAATAAATTAAATACATTTGTATAATTATTTCTCATAGGCCTTGTTGGAATATCTGGTGATTAAGCTTCTCTTGATGCCACAAATGGATTTTGTATTATATAGCACATATAAGCCTTTTGGGCCTTTGTAAACCTTGAAAATATGCTTTTAAAATATTTTAATATTTTAATATTTAAGGTCAATCACTTAAATTTCACCTAAAGGTAACTTCTATTTATGTATAAATACCCCTATCATACCAACCATTTTATTATCAATTGGAGTGTTTTTTTATTGATAAAGGATTTTGAAAGGGACCCAAAACCTTGTTACATGTCGGATAGGGGAAATCCCGAGTGGAACCTGAAACCCTAAAACACAACAAACCAACAAGGAGGACCAAATATGGTAACCTCACAACAAAAACAACACAGATAAGAAGGGGAAATACACAAACTACCACAATAAGTGGCTAAAAAACCAACCTACGTAAAAGGAAAAAATTGTAAGCCACATGGACCATCCATAGAAAAATAGCTATTTAGGTATTTGGAGAAAATCCTCATCATCGTCATCCTTGGAGGCATCCTCTGCAGGTTTGGTCACCTTCTGATTCTTCATCTGGTTGATTAGTTAACCCACCCTCACTAGCATTGATGTGGCCAAGGAGACAATATCATCCAAATTGGTCACCAGGTCGATGTCATCCATGGGCAGAACATGGAACACACAAGGGAATGGGACAACGATTATCTTTTGTATTTTGCAAGTAGGAAAAAAGAATTCCAATGGAGTGACATTCACAAAAGGGGAAACCAAAACATTTTTACCTTTCTTAGTTGATGACTTCATGTGAGTCGAGCACCTGCTAGGATTTGACGCACCAGTGGAAGAGCCCAACAATAATTTCTATCTTTTTAAATTTCCAAAGGATCCTACCTTGAAATCGATAGGTTGGCCATCAGTAATGATGTCTAAGATAGTCAAAGGTGATCCTGATATGGGCTTCAATTTTGACTCAACTCAAGACCCCCTACTTCAATAACTCTTTGCTCAGTGTTCTGGTTTATGTAATTGAATATGATAAGATGCAGATCTTGGTGCTTCTGATAGGTAGAATTCCCCTTATGAACACTATCGATCAAAATATCCATTGAATAAAACAAGTATTATGGTATATTTATTATCTTAACATCCTTCAGGTAGTTGAGAAAGGCCATGTGGAAGATCCACAACAGTGAGGATGGTTCATCAATTGTTAGGTATTGCATCATAGGAACCAATACTCTATTCCATGGTGGTGGGAGGTCCTCCTAGATGAAGCCATTATATTTTTTGATGAGGAACTTTCCTTTATCTTTGAAGAGCATCAGTTCACCCACCATGGAATGTTTATCATGGTATATGATCTCACCATTGTTTAGAAGGCCAATAATTTCAACCTGTATATCAATTGTTACAGTGAATGTGAGACCCCTAAGGGACACAATTCTATTTTCCCAAGTCTAGATGAACTCTTTTGATAATTCAGGGTCATGTCCCTGGAATTTCTTCAGGAAAGTTAAGAGACCATGTGACCCCAGAACTTCCTCCACAATCGGGTCAAGCTGTAAGGAATCAGGCTCGATGAGTGCCATAAGCACCTTCTTCTTGTGGATAAAATAAAAAATAGGTTCACCCCAGATCCCAAAATGAAACCACCTGATCCACTTCTTTTTATTAAACTCGTACAACACCATTGCAAAATTTGAATAGCTACCATTTAAAGGATCGGTTACCATGAAGCCGATGATGGCCATGCCATCATATTTGGGATGAATAGTTAATCTGAGCCCTTGATATTATTTGGTGTTGATATCATCAATTGGAGTGTAATTCTGCTCTTTGAAAATGATATTATTTGGTGTTCATGGACACCCTTATATACTTTATGTATTGCATTGTGTGTATTTATTTTTCAACAATATTAGGTATTGTGTTGATTCCATTTGTTTCTAGAATTGTTTTATGAAGTCTAATATGGCATTAGAGTAGGTGTGTATATTTATTACTTTTATACTTATTATTGGTAATTTATCTTCTATAGATTCTCACAAGGGTAACTATATTTGGAGTATTTAGAAACTTTTTTTTGTAAAGCTAATGGTAGGGCTTGAAGAAATATTTCTTTATAAAAACCCTATGTGGACTTGGATTGTGAGGAGCTCACTAGATTGAGAAAATTTACTAGAGGATAAAAATTCATCAATAGGTTTTTTTGTTCCTCACATTAGCACTCAATATATATATATTTTTATTTTTCAACTGTATGGACGTTTTAATATTAATATTGACATTTTTAAGGTTTTTTGAAAATCTCATTTATCTTTTATGATTTAAAAAAATCCATTTCCTTTTCTCTTTTGATTATTGTGTCTATTTATAGCAAAAATGAGATGACAATTGCTTGGCCATAATGGAAGAAGAAAATAAGAGGCTAAATTTTTATAGATAAATCCCTACTCTTAGATAATCCATAAGCATGCTTCTATGCTTAGAAAATACATCTAAGCTACTTGAAAAATATGCTAAAATGGTCTAAGGACATTTTTTTGCATAGGAGTGAGAGGATGTACTAACTGGTTATTTTAAAAAAAAGGGTTGTAACAAAGAGGTTGTGTAGGGAAACTATGATATATATATATATATATATATATATATATATATATATATATATATATATATATATATATATATATATATATATATATATATATATATTGAATTTTTAGCATTTTTAGATTCTTTATAAAATTTTAGGGGATCTTAGTTTAGCGCTTTTGCTCATACTTCCTCTAGGTATTTTTTTCTGGATTAAAGAAATTCTATTTTACCTCCTAAATTAAAATTATAAATTTTAAAAAAGAGAAAATGCAATGGAATATTCCATAGCATGGCGGTTACAATAATGGATACATGCACACGTATGCATAATGATGACACATGCTTGAATCATGCATGCACTAGAAGAATTATATTATTATAGTTGTTTATTTAAATGTATTGATTGTTATTTATCTCTAAGGGGTACCTTATGAATAATGACTAGCTAAAACTATTGTAATATATTGGATGGAGGAAGATATGATTAGTTCAATTCTTTTGAATGATGATGATTTCAACATGATGTATATTGATGATGTGGTAGTATGCGATGATGTGGTACCTAGTGACAACACCCCTTTTCAATTCAAACATGCTCATGTGGCAGCTAATGACATGACACTAAATAATATGGTAGTCCATACAACTAATATGGTGGATGAAATAGCATAATACATGGAAGGTTATGTGGAAATCCATACAAGTATCATGGTAGTCTATACAACCAACATGGCAGTCCCTACCACTAATGTGGAAGATGATGTGGTGTAATACATGTTAGGTGATGTGATAGTCTATATAGCTGATGTGGTAAGCCATACAATTGACGTGATTGTAGTTGATATGGTAGTTTATATGGAGGATGTTATGGTAGGTGGTATAGGGACTAATGTGGTAGGCCATTTTCCACTTTACATGTATAGATATAGGACTAGCCAATTAAAATATGCCAACTCATAAAATCAAACCATACATTGACATAGTCAACAACAGATTTGGAAAATTATAAAATTTAGAGTGATGAATAATATGATAAAAGGTATAGTGTGGTTTGTAGATTACAATGCATATCAAAGAATGGTAAGGAGCATGATCTAGTTCACTAGTACCCTAGCTAGTAGCATGCATAGTTAGTGCATAGGTGGAAGTTCCTTAATCATGATAAGTGACATGATTAATCAAAATGTTATATAGTTAGCATGAAGTTAGGATCCCTTAAACACTCACACAATAACATGTGGTAACCTCCAATTCATTGTAGATCCTAATTATTTGATTTTTAAAGGTTTTGTTTGTGTGATTTTTGGGATATACTTTTGGGGGCCATAAATTTTGCATATGGAAGAATTTTGAGCCCAATTCTTTCTTAATATTGCATAATTTTTCAAGATATTTACATACATAGGTAATTTTATATTTGGTCAAAATTACATGTAGGATTTTATTTTTAATAGGATAGTTATGGAGTAGCATGTGTCCTTGATGAATGGTTCTAACTATGCTATCTAGAAAATTAAGATTGAATCTTTAAACTAGAGTAAAAGGTTACTCAAATATGTGAATGAGGTTCATGCTACTAATTTTGAAGAAAGGAAACAAGTATATAGAAATAATAAGGATTAGGATATTTGTATTATAGTCTTCATATTCATAAAACCTATGAAACTCGTGTTTACACTAGCACAAATCCTAAAGAGTTGCTTGACAAATTTTAGGCATTGTGTGATTTTTATGTATATTACATTAATTGGTATATGATAATGTACTCCATGGTACTTTCATGATACATTTGTAAATAGTAGATTAGGGTTGAGTCTATAGTTTATACTGTGAGTTATATTTCCCCTTTTATATAAGTGTGAATGTGCAGAAAATTCACAAGTATCATGTAAAACTGTAATGTGTAGGAAATGCACAAGTGTCATGTGATTTATAGTACAAGTGTAGGTTTATTAAATGTGCACAAGTATCTTGTATGTAAGAGTGTAAATATATAATGTAAATATGTGCACAAGTGTCTTATATTAGGAGTGCATGTAGGAGTTCAAGAGTCATGTAGAGGTGTGCAAATGTTATAGAGTCAAGTGTTCATCAAGTATGCAAGTGGCAAGTTGATAAACCAAGAGTCATGAGACTTGGCATATGGAGAGAAATAGTCAAGTACTTGAAGATTCACATTACTATTGCTATATTATAGATATAATGCTCCATAGGAAAATAATCTAGAAGAATGAAAAAAATAAATACATTCAAGGTTTCAGAGTTGTAATAGAAAAATAACCGATAAAGCTTGAATATATTTTGAGCAATTAATATTGTAAATTGTTCTTCATGCATAGTACATGAATGATTTAGGCTATTTACATTCATATTTCAGTATATAAATAAATGTTATTTTATTTATTATAAGCCTTGATATAGATATTAATTTGCTCATATTATTCTACTCATTATATTATTACATTGACATTTATTGTGGCTATTTTATATTTGGGGACCTGTGTGATATTGTGAGATATTTTTCTATATTTTATGGTAGTATAAAGGCTTAAAAATACAACAATGATCACATTTATTCTACATAAATTAATATGTTGAAGGATGAGCTTGCTACTTTGAAAATGGACTATTTTGATACTATTGATAAATGCATTAGTCATTTCAAGAAATTGTAAGAATATGTTTGTATTACAAGAGGATTACCTAAGGTGATAGAAGAAGAACAGAAAGCTATAGAGAAAGAGAAGAATATTGAACTACTCAATATTCTATTCAAAAATATTTTAGAGATATATGCTATAGTTTTTGTTGTACTTGATATGATTTGAGTGTACTTACTTGAATATACTGAACCACGAATTAATGAGGTATTCAAGTTCTTTTTACATCCTTAGGCTAGAATAAAAATGTGTAAGGGTTATTATGTCATCAATCATGCATATTGAATGAAATTTATTACTAAAGATCAAAGTGACAAGAAGAAAAAATAGAATGAGAAGAATCCTAACAAGTCTTTCAAAATTCCTACTTGTGGGTATTACAATAATCAAGAACATAAACCAAACTTTTGCTAGCTTCACGCTAAGAATATTAAGAAAGTAATGGAATAAAGGGGTGTTGAGACTACTTTATTCCATACACATGGTTAGGAAAACATTTATGGAAAGACCTCATAAGCACATCTAGTTGTTAATTTAGCATATTGAATTTTCTTAGCTTTTGAGGATGTATATTAAAGTAAATGCAACTACAAGATGTAAAATAAAACTATATGATAATGGCACTATAGTATGCAGGAAAACTAGATGATAAAATTCTCAATAATTTAATAATATGCCATTAATGAAAGCTCACAAAATAGTACAATGCAATATAATGGAGGAAATGAACACTCCATAATTTTTAATGAAGAACTACATTGTACCTACTCACTACTCTCTATCTTGATATCATTCCTCTCTCTCTCTCTCTCTCTCTCTCTCTCTCTCTCTCTCTCTCTCTTTAATTCATTACCTCAAATATCTATATATAGCAAGATATGTTCCTTGGCCTTTAATCTACCCATGATTCTTCATCTACCTATCCTATGACTCATGTACATGTGGACTACATGCACATGTACATCATTGCACATTTCAACACTTGTGAATTTATTACATTGCATGAAGTAACTACTCAAACCTTACTCTAAGTGTAGCACCCTAAAATTGGTGCAATAAAACCTTAATAATTACACTTACTCTAGTAAATAATTCAAATTCAAATTTTAACCTCCAAAACCACTCCCAAACCACCACTTAATTTGTTTCCTCGTTTCCCATGCCATTTTTAGAGTTTGTTTTGACCGTTTGACGATATCGTCATCGATCGGACGATATCGCCTCAGATCTCCAATGATCTTGTCCCAAAATTGCTTTTTCACAATTAGTCTCTGTTCCAACGACGTCTCTAATCCATGCAGAAGCGTGTTTGCATCGTTAGAGACCCTCCCCATTGGAGATCTCCCAAATAGGGATGATCTCCAACCTTCTAACCTCCCTCCTAAGCCTATTTAATCCTAGGCCTTCCCCTTAGCATCCCCCTGGCTGAAATTCCCTGTAACTCGAATTCTACACACACTAGACATCCTAAATTACTATTTGCACTTGTTCTATCCAAATTTTGTTGTAGGTACCTTAGCATTTTTCAGCCGAAGCAAGCTTACATCGTCGTAGACGATCCTGTTCAGATCAGAGGCTATCTTGTTGAATCAGAGATGATTTCGACTACAGTCCACATGGCAGACAATCAGTACCCAGAGTTTGCATTTCTTCGTCCTTTTTCTACTGTATTATTCTGCATTTAGTTAATATTATGATTATTTCTTATTATTTTGCATCTTGGAGTTCACCCATCTAGATCAAATGCATAATTAAGTTATAATTGTCATTAAATTAGTATAATGCATTTATGTTTCTGTTTATAATTCTCAGTTTGATATTGTTATTGTCATTTTACACTGTTTCCCTTTGTTATCATAGTTGCATTCTCTGTATTTTGCATCTATTTTTCTGTTTGCAAGTCTCTGACGAATTCGTCAGATCTCAAATGATCTTGTTAGATAGGAGACGATCCTGTCGAATTCCAGATGATCTTGACTACTTCAAAAATCAGAACCTTCATCAAAAATCTGGATCAGGTATGGGTCTTTAATCCATCTTGTTCTTTCTATTTTTTTGTCCAAATCTATTTCTGTCTTTATTTAAATCTGCATTTCATATAGAATAGCTTAGACGCATTTTGGCCAAACCTAGGACATAGATGATTAAAGCTATAACTAAACACATCAAACACATTCCCAACCTAGGCGTGGAAACATCCATTCAAACATTTCCTAGTGAACCCACCATCCATCAAAAAATCACCATAATACACCTCCCCCGAGAGGCGAGACCTTCGCAAGGCCTCTCAGTCCAAGGTACCATGCCATCCTTTTCCCATCCTCCTTCCGAGCATCCTATAGCCTAAAGGTAGGGATGCGAAAAATTTGGAGCGATACATTTTGGTGAACCCGACGTGAATAACATAGGCATATTTCTGATTCAAAACTATAAAAACACAAATATATATATATGTATACAAAAAAATAAAGTAACAAAATCATTAGTTCAAGTTTGCATGTTTTAGATTCAATTCTAAATAGTAGATGCTAAATATTACTTTTAGAAGTACTAAAGAAACCATGAGTTTTTACTCAAATCAATATGAGCCCATCAGTAATGTTGGAAGAATTCAGCTAAATACATTTGTTGATTATGACCAACCTCATCCCTATTCAACACCACCTCCATCACACTCTTCTCATTTTTTATCCTTAACCCAACAGAACAATCCCTTTGCCAATCCTCTTCATAATGATATTATCTATTCTCCCATATACCCATATTATGTCTATCAATCCACATATAATCCTCCACCACCCTTTCAATATTCTTCTCTCAATACAACACATTCATTTCAACAAGAAAATACTTATTCTTCCAATTCTACCATGTATTCACCTCCTACTTCGCAATATTCCTATCATCATTCAACCCATAATAAAGAAAGTAGAGGTGAGAAACCATTAGGCCCTTTTATGACTGAATTCCTAAGGCATGTATCAAAAACCTCTCGAAAACCTTCATCACGTAAATTTATTAAGCTCAATCAACCAATGGATATAATTCTCAAGTATTTACTTGACATAAATAGGATTGAACTCCCTTCCATAAGACAACCTGATACCACAGTAGATTGGTTTAAACCTAAGCTACATTGTGAATATCATAGAGTAGATGGACATATGACACAAAATTGTAAAGATTTAAGATGTGCAATTCAATATTTGATTGATGAGGGTCTTTTTAATATAAAGGAATTACAATCTACAACTGATGATAAATCTCCAGTAAACAATCAAACTCCTACACAACAAATACCAATAATCAATCAAGACATGGGGATCTCCTAGGAACCCCTATTCAATTATCAACAACAAGAAACCAATCAAATATTGCATGTTAATGTGTCCCATCATGATGATATTACTAATATTGTAATAGAAACTACAAATGAGCAACCTCAAGTTCAATCAATTCAATCTGATATTCAAGAGATGGATTCCTCATTTGACCAACCTTCAAAACTATCTTTGGCTCTAGAGAATGATACAAAATGGAATGTAAGCATAGAAAGCTCATATTTAGAATCAAAATTTCAATCTAAAATCCCCTTTGATAGCCAACAACAAGTGATTAATCCTCAAGCAAAGATATCCCTTTTAGAAGTATTACAAAGTTCTCATAAGGAAACTTTGTTCAAGATACCTAGCCAACAATTTGTTCCTCATCATATTTTCTCTAAGAACATAATTAATGGTGTAAACCCTCTTGAGGTTAACCATATTTCATTCTATGATGAGGATATTCCTTCCTCTACTCCACAAGAAGACTCCTATCTTTACATTATCGGATCTAGTAAAGAAACACTTGTTAGAACTATCATGGTAGATAATGAATCCTCTCTTAATTTATGCACTTATCAATTATTCCAAAAACTCGAATTAAAGTAAGAAGATCTTAATGAATCAAATGTTCTTATAAAATCTTTTAACAATGAAATTCAAGAAGCTCAAGGTACTATAATTATTCCCCTTAATATTGGATCCAATATCCTGGATACTTTGTTTTATGTAGCATATTGTCCTTCACCTTACAACCTACTTCTCAGAAGTCCTTGGATTCATATGATGAGGGTTGTCCCTTCCACTCTTCACCGATGTTTGAAATTTGAAATTGCAAATAAAATGGTTACCATACAGGGTGACCCAAAACCATTTGAAAAATATTTAATGGTTGAAACATCAACTTCTATACATTCTCTATTATCACAATTATCTTCTATCCATCACTTTTCTTCATGTTGGCAATTTTGGGTACCTTGAGTACATTGCTTTTGCCTAAGTTTAGTTGTCATTGATGTCAAGGAGCTATTGGTAGATGTTGTTTTTGATGTCAAGGAGTTCTTGGAGCAATTTTTTTTTATGTCTAAGGATGTGTTTTGATGAAGGTTTCAGCTGTTCAGTAAGTCTCCAAGAAAATCAGAGTAGCCCAGTTGCCAAAAATCCAGAAAAAGATAAGTTAGAAAAAGTTTACAGGCTGCTGAAAAACTGTCACGATTTCATGACATATTTGAGGAGAGAGAAAGTTTGGCCAAAACTGTCGTGATTTCGTGACATGTTTTAGGAGAGAGAAATTTTGGCCAAAACTATCGTGATTTTGCAACATGCAGGAAGACAGAGGCAGAACGGGCAAAACTATCACGATTTCGTGACATGTTTGAGGAGAGAGAAAGTTTGGCCAAAACTGTCATGATTTCGTGACATGCAGGAAGTCAGAGGAAAAGTGGGAAAAAGTGTCACAATTTTGTGACAAGTTTCAAATAATTTGTATAAATGCAAAAAGTGTCACGATTTCACGACAAGTTGAGTTGGCAATGTTGAGTTGCAGGAAGTGTCATGATTTCACGACAAGTTTCAAAGAAGTTGTATGGATGCAGAAAGTGTCATGATTTCATGACAGGTTGAGTTGGCAACTTGCAGTTGGCAAAAGCATCACAATTTTGTTGCATGTTCCAGTTATCGTGAACAGTTGACAAGAAAGAGCTTGAGGCAGCGAAGGCGTCGTAATTTCACAACATGTTTCATTTTCGCTAGTGCAAACCAAGAAAAGGATGAAGGAGCAAGAGGTGTTGTGATTTCATGATAGAGTTGCTGATGACGTTAGCTAAAGGCAAAGATGTCATGATTTCATTATAGTAGCAGAGAAAAATACTTTGAAGTCCAGAGCGTCACGATTTTGTGACAAGAATCATGATGACGTTAGGAAGAGGCAAAGGTGTCATGATTTTGTGACAGTAGCAGAGAAGAAGGCTTTGAAGTCCAGAGCATCGTGATTTCACAACAAGAATCATGATGACATCAACAAGAGGCAAAGGTGTCATGATTTTGGGATAGCAGTGGAGAAGAAGGCATTGAAGTCTAGAGCGTCACAATTTTGCGATAAGATTCATGATGACGTCAACAAATGTTGTAGTGTCACGATTTCATGAAAACAAACAAAAGGAGGTGTATGACAGACAAAGGCGTAGCGATATCACAACGTGTTTGAGTGTCGCACAAGAAAATATATAGAACAGCAAAGGCGGTTGAAGTCGACGAAGTTAACCTTGGCCGATGAAGTATAAGGTTTTACAACTGACATGTTAGAAGGTTGAACAGTCGACTAAAGGACAAGATTTCATCTTGAGATTGTGAGTATTTAAAGGAGGACTGTTTTAGCAATTTTGTGCATTGATCGGTGTGTGCATTCAAAGTGTGGCATTCATAGAGTTAGTGTGACAAGTGAGGTTTGAGTATCAAAAAGTAGAGAGCGAAGTTCGACTGCAGCATCAGAGTACATTTCCTTGAAACTTCTAAGTATCAAAGACTGTGCTGCTATATGCACGAAGAATGTGCTGTTGTTCATGAGAAGACTGTGCAAAGAGAGTGTGCTATTGTGATTACAAATAGGCACATAAGTTGCTATGCATTCAAATGCTGCAGTGTTTGTGAAGAGTGGAATTTGATCTAAGGACAACTGTGATTGTGACTGTGTTCATGCAGTCTGTGTAAAAGAAAAGCAAAGGGTGTGAAGTAGTTGCTGCTATAATTGCGTATAGTTGTGAAGGACGAACAGTGATAGTGCTACTGCAATCTTTGCAAATATTGCACTATTGCATTTGCACAAAATTTGAGAAGATAGTGCAACTGTAATTTAAATAGACTGTGTTGTTGTAGTTGTGCAGACAGTGAAAAGTTGTTCTCCAACCAAGTGCAGAAAAGAACAGAGGAAGAGGAAAGAATTGTGCCAGATCAAAGGACTATGTTTTGGTGTAGAAAATAGGACCAGCTTGCTGTGACAGAGTTGAAGATAGAGATCTCCAGCCAGAGCAGGGAAGACAAGTGTCTTTTGTGGAAAGAGTTCTACTTTCTAAGGGCAAAAGAGATAGAGGTTTTCTAGAGGATCACTAGCAAAATAGATTTAGGGGAAGGTGTCTCCTTTGAGCTGAGGCTCATAAACATTGTAATCTAGAAGGATTCCCAGAGGTTTTGATATAAATTTTAGAAGAAGAGTTTTATCCGTGGAGTAGCCCACCTTGGGTGAACCACATAAATTGTTGTGTCTCATTGTGGATTGCTTCTTATGCACTATTTTACTACTGTTATTACTGCTATCTTATTTTGCATGTTAATGGTTTGAAAGCTGTATTAATAGATAAAGTTAAAAAAGGTCTTTTACTGTTCACCCCCCCCTCTCAGTATAAGCTTGTGTTCTTCAATTGGTATTAGAGCCAATGCCTTCAAAAAGTTTAATATCTTGAAGGAAAAGTTTACAAAGAACACAATGGACTACTCGAGTGGAAATGCAGCACCTATTCTTGATGAATCAAATTTTGGTCTGTGGAGTGCAAGAATGAAAGTCTATCTAATGGCACTCGGTAATGAGGTATGGGAAGTTGTTGAAGATGGGTATACCATTCCTGTAAATGGTCCTTACACTAAAGAAGACAGGCTTCTACATCACAGCAATTCAAAATCCATGAATGCAATCTTGAAGGGTTTACAAAAGGCAGATCTCACTAAAGTTATTCACTGTAAGATAGCTAGTGAAATGTGGAAACAATTGCAGGTTGTTCATACAGGTGATGCAAATGTTCGAAAGGCCAAATTGAGACATTTTAAAGGTATGTTTGAACAACTCAAGATGAATGATGATGAAAATATTAGTGACTACATGCTCTGGATGGATGAAGTTGTTAATTCTATGAAAGACTTAGGTCTTGAACTTGTTGAAAATTATGTGTGTGATAAGATTTTAAGATCTCTTCCTAATAGATTTAGTGAAAAGATTTCTGCTATTGAGGAAGCTAAAGATTTAGATAAATTGAAAAAGGATGAGCTTCATAGTATTATTGCAACATTTGAGCTGAGAACTCAAGTAAAAGTTGATGTAAAGAAAGAGGCAGCTTTCAAAGCTATCAAGAAATCGAAGGGCAAACAGATTCAAGAAAGTGATGAGTCTTCTAGTGAGGAAGAGGCATATTACAGTAGGAAAGGCAAGTTTTCTAGAAAGCACAAAAGCAAGAAAAATATAATATGTTTCAACTATGGAAAATTTGGTCATTATGCTACTGACTGTATTGTTTCTAAAGATGAAAGTGATGAAGATATACAGGATGTTAAAAGCAAGGATTCTAAAAAGCACATGTATTACAAAAAGAGCAAAAATGAGTACAACAATCACCAGAAAAGCAAAGATGAGTACAACAATCATGGAAAGAGGCATTCTCACAAGAATAAGAAGAGCTTCTACTTAGACAAAGCAAGTAAGTGTTCTAGCAGTGAAAGTGACAGTTCTTCTAGTGATGATGAAAATGAGATGCTATTCATTTCAGAAAAGGAGGAAGAACCAAAACATAAATTCATTATCATGAAATGTTTTAGATGTGGAAATTTTGGGCACCTTGAGGATGACTGCATAAATAATGATTTGGTTGCTAGTATGTATGAGGATGTTTCAGAAAACCCCAATGAAGATGCATGTATGGTTTTTGAAAAAGGTAGCACCTCTAGTGATAAGAAATCTGAAAAAGGTTGTGATGATTCAAAGTGCCATCAAATAGAGGATCTCAAATGCGAACTCAATAATGCTCTTAGGGTTTTGAAAAAGGAAATAAAGAAGAATGATAAACTCAAGATTAAGTTAGATGAATGTTGTATGGAGATAGATGAACTTGTAGAAAATCTTGAAGTATCTATGGCTAAGTCACAAGAACTCAAGAATGAGTTAGATTCTAAAATTCTGGAGTATAGTGAGTTAGAACAGGAAATGGCTTCTTTGAAAGAAGAAAATAAAGAGTACAAGGATAAGCTCTATAGATTTTAGGATAGCTCTAAGAAGGTTAAATTTCTCATCGAAGGACAAAGAAAACCAACAGATAAAACAGGTCTCGATTTTGTTGAGTCACACAAGGAATAGGTTGGGGAATTTAGCAAGAGATTTCAAAAGAAAGAGAGTCCTTCTGAAGAAAGTACTTCAGATCATGAGTCCGTAAGTAATGAATACGCAGAAACAGAAAATGATATTCAGACTGAGAAGAAGAAGTTTTCAGGACCCATGAAGTCGAATAAAAGAAATTTTTACGACAGATGTTATGCATGTCACAGATTTGGTCACATGGTTGTACATTGCATGACTCAAATGAAGAGAGTAAATGACAGTTTTAGGAGACGTAATTTCTTTCAAGGGTATTGCTACTCTTGTCAACAATTCGGGCACAAGGCAATTTTTTTCAAGGAAAATAATAGGAACTGGTTTAGTCAAAATAGACAAATTCAAAGAACAGCCATGACTAATATTGTTACCTAGAACAGGCAAATTCAAAGAACAGCCATGACTAATATTGTTACCTACTATAAATGCAACAATGAAGTTCACCTAGCTAGACAGTGTAGAGCTGATCTTCTAAGATACAGGAACAGAAATAGCAGCATGAACAAGTCCAAGGATCAGGGCATGGATAAAAATAGGAATGATAACAAAAATAAGAAAAGTGATATGAACAGGTCCAAGAATGAAGGTATGGATAAGAACAAAAAAGATAATAAAAATAGGAACAGTAGTATTAACAGGTTCGAGGATCAGAACAGTGACAGGAACAGAAATACAAGAAAAGAATTCAAGAGAAGGCCCAGCAAAGAAATCTTAGACACTGATGATGATGAGTGTTTAATGGGAGTGTCACTCCCAACCCTATTTTAAATCACCTCATCAGGAGGTGGGGGAGGGACTAAGCTAAGAGGCTCATTCTTAGTCCCAAGCCCCAAAGGTGACCCTTTGCCATTGATGACAAAGGGGGAGATATTTAAGTAAAGGGGGAGAGTTTTCAAGAGAAGAGGAAAGCTTCAAGTCAGTGGGAGCAAAAAATTGAAGAGATTGATTTCAGTTTTGGCTCTTGAAAGTTGTGTTTTAGTTAAGGTTTGCCATCAATGACAAAGGGGGAGATTGTTGGCAATTTTGGGTACCTTGAGTACATTGCTTTTGCCTAAGTTTAGTTGTTGTCATTGATGTCAAGGAGCTATTGGTAGATGTTGTTTTTGATGTCAAGAAGTTCTTGGAGCAATTTGTTTTTATTTCTAAAGATGTGTTTTGATGAAGGTTTCAGCTGGTCAGTAAGTCTCCAAGAAAATCAGAGTAGCCCAGTTGCCAAAAATTCAGAAAAAGATAAGTTAGAAAAAGTTTGCAGGCTGCTGGAAAAATTGTCGCGATTTCGCGACATGTTTGAGGAGAGAGAAAGTTTGGCCAAAACTGTCGCGATTTCGCGACATGTTTGAGGAGAGAGAAATTTTGGCCAAAACTGTCACGATTTCATGACATGCAGGAAGACAGAGGTAGAATGGGCAAAACTGTCGTGATTTCGCGACATGTTTGAGGAGAGAGAAAGTTTGGCCAAAACTGTCATGATTTCGTGACATGCAGGAAGGCAGAGGCAAAGTGGGAAAAAGTGTCATGATTTTGTGACAAGTTTTGAAGAAGTTGTACAAATGCAGAAAGTGTCACGATTTCGTGACAAGTTGAGTTGGCAGTGTTGAGTTGCAAGAAGTGTCACGATTTCGTGACAAGTTTCGAAGTTGTACGAATGCAAAAAGTGTCATGATTTCATGATAGGTTGAGTTGGCAGCTTGCAGTTGGCAAAAGCATCACGATTTTGTGACATGTTCCAGTTATCATGAATAGTTGACAAGAAAGAGTTTGAGGCAGCGAAGGCGTCACGATTTCGCGACATGTTTCATTTTCGCTAGTGCAAACCAAGAAAAGGATGAAGGAGCAAGAGGTGTCACGATTTCATGACAGAGTTGCTGATGACATCAGCTAAAGGCAAAGATGTCGTGATTTCATGACAGTAGCAGAGAAGAATACTTTGAAGTCTAGAGCGTCGTGATTTTGTGACAAGAATCATGATGACATTAGCAAGAGGCAAAGGTGTCACGATTTTGCGACAGTAGCAGAGAAGAAGGCTTTGAAGTCCAGAGCGTCACGATTTTGTGACAAGAATCATGATGACATCAGCAAGAGGCAAAGGTGTTGCAATTTTGTGACAATAGCGGAGAAGAAGGCATTGAAGTCTAGAGCATCACGATTTCGTGACAAGATTCATGATGACGTCAGCAAATGTTGTAGTGTCACAATTTCGCGACAGCAAACCAAAGGAGGTGTACGGAAGACAAATGCGTAGCGATATTGTGACATGTTTGAGTGTCACACGAGAAAATCTATAGAACAGGAGAGGTGGTTGAAGCCGACAAAGTTAACCTTGGCCAACAAAGTATAAGGTTTTATAGCCGACGTGTTAGAAGGTTGAACAGTCGACTAAAGGACAAGATTTCATCTTGAGATTGTGAGTATTTAAAGGAGGACTATTTTTGCAATTTTGTGCATTGATCGATGTGTGCATTCAAAGTGTGGCGTTCACAGATTTAGTGCAACAAGTGAGGTTCGAGTATCGAAAAGCAGAGAGCGAAGTTTGACTGCAGCATCAGAGTACATTTCCTTGAAACTTCTAAGTATCAAATACTATGTTGCTGTATGCGCGAAGAATGTGCTGATGTTCATGAGAAGACTGTGTGAAGAGAGTGTGCTGTTGTGATTACAAATAGGCACATAAGTTGTTGTGCATTCGAATGCTGCAGTGTTTGTGAAGAGTGGAATTTGATCTAAGGATAGCTATGATTGTGACTGTGTTCACGCAGTCTGTGTAAAAGAAAAGCAAAGGGCACGAAGTAGTTGTTGTTGTAATTGCGAACAGTTGTGAAGGACGAACGGTGATAGTGCTACTAAAATCTTTGCAAAGATTGCACTATTGCATTTGCACAAAAGTTGAGAAGATAGTGCGGCTATAATTTAAAGAGACTGTGCTACTGTAGTTGTGCAGACAGTGAAAATTTGTTCTCCAACCAAGTGCAGAAAAGAACAGAGGAAGAGGACAGAATTGTGCCAGATCAAAGGACTATGTTTTGGTGCAGAAAAGAGGACCAGCTTGCTGTGACAGAGTTGAAGACAGAGATCTCCAGCTAGAGCAGGGAAGACAGGTGTCTTCCATGGAAAGATTTCCACTTGCTAAGGGCAAAAGAGATAGAGGTTTTCTAGAGGATCACTAGCAAAATAGATTTAGGGGAAGGTGTCTCCTTTGAGCTTAGGCTCATAAACATTGTAATCGGGAAGGATTCCCAGAGGTTTTGATATAACTTTTAGAAGAAAATTTTTATCCGTGGAGTAGCCCATCTTGGGTGAACCACGTAAATTGTTGTGTCTTATTGTGGATTGCTTCTTATGCACTATTTTACTGCTATTATTACTGCTATCTTATTCTACATGTTAATGGTTTGAAAGCTGTATTGATAGATAAATTTAAAAGAGGTCTTATACTGTTCACCCCCCCCTCTCAGTATAAGCTTGTGTTCTTCACTTCATCCATATATGATCATCCTTGTTTATCAAATAACATCCATGCATATATTTCACATATGCTCCCTCCATCTTATCAAGATTTGGAATATAGTGATAAGAATCAAGAACCTTCTTATCCTTCTTACATTTTATTTTGTAACATGATCAATTTTACACATATAAAAGTCAAATCTTTTGCTACATTATTTTACATTATAACAAAGCTTTTGTTATCACTACCTTTTATTCATCACCTTTTGTTCTTACCTTCACCTCAACCAGATTATCCTTCAAAACCTCCTTTGATTTTGAAGCAACCTTAGACATGCTATACTCAAATAACCTTGTGTAGTATATATAGACCATCTTGTATATACCACAAATTTCAATTCATAAATTAAAATCAAAATATATAAAAAAAAAAAATCAATCAAAATCATCAAAATATTCAAAAATATTTGTTGTATTTATTTATGGCACTTGTTAATTCTTTCAAAAACAAAAAAAATAAATAATAAAAATAAAAAACAGCAATATTCTTGACTCTTTCGAAACCAAAACAACATAAAGAAGAAAGAGAGAGTCAACATTCTCAAAACTTCTTACAAATGTTGCAGTTATATGTTTCAAATTATTTTGGATAAATTAGCATTTATTTGGAATCCCTCACTTTCACAAACACAAAATAAATATCTTGATTTTTTTATCTGACATGATTACTAATCTCTCTTATATCAAAGTCCACAAAATTCAATTAAATAAAGTTTGAGCACAGAGAATTGATCTTGTTATTTACTTAAACCAAGCACATCCTTTCACAATAAAATGATTATATTTGTAATGTCTATGCTTTGCTACATAGTAGAAGTGGTTTCTTGAGCAAAAAGTTTCCCCTGCTATCCTATCATGCACATGGTCTAAAATCTTTGAGAATTGGCAAAAGGACAAGCTCACCCCTACCCAGAATAAAAATCCCTTGCTCTACAGCTAATCCGAGCAAGTATCCCTAGCATCGAACAAAAATAAAAAGCAAATTTCAAGAAAAAGAGAAAATGAAAAATATTATTTTATATCATTACAGCATTATCAAGCAAAAATACAAAAGAAAGCAAAAGAAAAAGCAATAAAATCCCTTTCCCTACCCTTTGAAAAGAAAAGAAGGGTTGATGAGCTTGAATCCCTGGAATTCTTAATTATTCAAAAACTGTGAGATAAGCCCCATAACAGGTGGTTTGTGCCCAACCTGCTTGGCCTTCGGTAACTCCTAGCATGGCGATATGTCTGTCACATTAGCGACCTTCTTTTGTACAGACATATGTCTGCTTATGGATTAGCTAGCTCTTGATAATCCGACTTACATAGTAGTCTAGTATGGTTATATGCATCTACATCATGGTTAATGAACACTTATTTGGTTTATTCAAATCACTTGTATCATATTATCTTGCTCAAAACTGGTAAACGAACATAGGAATTGCACACACATTTGTATTTGAGAGATTTTGTGTATCATTATGATAAATCAAGATTGGAAATGAATTCACATATGCACATGGGATTCCTTATAAATCTAACTTTTGTCTTTAAGATACTTTGAAATATTTTTTTGCAAATTGTTTGGAATAAATTCATTTTCTTCTTTAAAGTACAGTTGTTTAGTCTAAAGACAACTACATACATATTAGAAAAAATAAAAATTTCTTTCAAAACCATACAATCAAAACACACACACACACACACACACACACACATATATATATATATATATTGTCGAATTTCATGACGATGGTATAGTTCCAAAACCAAAATTGGAATTTTATGCCTAGCGCAAGTCCTCATCTTCATATTTTCAAAAATTAAAAATCAACCATGCAATAAAAAAATCTATTTTCTTCCTTGATTTTCGCGATGATGGTATAAGTCTATACCTACATATTCTATGCCTAGCGCAAACCATTGTAACAATTTTATTTCCCATTTATTTGAAAATCATGAAAACCATATGACTTAAATCATTCTGTTATACAATTATTTTTTTAAACAAAAAACATGCAAATTATCATTATTTCATGTCATTATGTCAACCTTCAATTTTGCAATGATGGTATACTTCCTAGGGAATTATCCAAAAAATTTATCACACTTAGGAATTTATGCCTAGCAAAAATCATTTTCACATTATTTCATGCATATTTTTATGAAACTCTGAAAACAAACCATCATCATCATCATTTGCACCATTACACCAAAGTCTTAAGACTGTCTCTTAAGCACTTTTACTTTTAACAATATTTCTATACTAGGATTAGCTTGATGACCGAGTGAGCGACGACTCCATGAAATGGTCTATAATAGCGACAATGTCTTTTGAAATTATTGTTAGAAGTCTCTTTTTATATTTTATCACATCACATCACAAACAACCAATTTGTTACATCAAATTATTTCATTTAAAATCTTACAGCATGACATCAAAATTATAATATTTCAAAATGACATAATTACATGAATCCTCAATCCAATCAGCAAATAATTCAAACATTAAAACATCATACAAACACATAAGACAAGTCATATGATCAAAAAATATCTCATCTATATATATCACAAATATATATACATCATATCAAAACTGGATCGGTATGCCACAATCTATACCTCGGCATACTCAATCCTCTCTCAAAAATAATAAAAACTATGTCTCAATCTGTATAGTGCAGTGCAATCTATAGTATCTAGCCTCGAGAACCCCTCGAGCTCTCAGCCTCATCTCCTCCCTCGCCCTGAGGTGGACGAGGTGGCCCCATTGCAGTATGAGTGGTACTGCGAGTCCTAGTTGTGGATCAGGATGAATTCCTTGATGACCCAATCCTGATCGGATCCACGATGGTAGCCTACAGTGGTAATCTCTCCTCCTCTAGTACCATATGGTGGTATAATGTCTGATAAAATGTGATTTGGGCAATAGCCCATGCTAGCTCCCGAGTGCTCGCCCCTCTGCCCCATGCTTTGAGGCATGCAATCTCATCTCTAAGCTGTGTCACCTCAGCTAGGTGGAATGCAACCTCATCTTGCAATGTCTACACCTGTGCCTAGAGATGGACTATCTCCACTTGGAGAGTCATTGTCTCGCTGCTCTCCCCAGTGTCAACACCCTTGCCCTTATCGGGCGATGGTGGCCTCTATCTCTGTGGAGAAGGGGGTCTCTCCTCTCTCCTCTATTGCTATTGCAGCCTCTGCTATGCCTGTGGTCTCCTCTGCTCTCCCTCGCTACAACCCTGGGCCACCTCAATGGTTGCCTAGCACTGCCTCCCCATCCGATGCACAACTACATGAATCAAACCCTGAGCCCTTGTCATCCGAGGGTAGATGCCTGTGTACCAAGCATCGTAGCCGTCGGCTACCCCAGTGTCATCCCCATCCACTGGCTGAATGGGGGCATCATCCGTGTCTTGACTCTAGAAGCATTGCATATCTAGAGCCCCATTAACCGTAGTGTTATCTCGGATAGTCCAAGAAAACTTGTAATCCCTGAGAGATGGGATCCCCTGCTGTAGATCGAACTATCGCAAAACTCGGTCATAGTGGTGGAGCTCCACCTCTCCCCTCTCCATACTCAACCAGTAGACTCGCCTGATGCGAGCCAGCTCTTGTTCATCCTCGGCCCACCCTGGATGATATCTCTAAGGCCTCCAGGTGATCTGGTCTAGGACAAGGTCATCCAGCAGTCTTCGGGACATCGAAATATCAATCCACCATTGTGCCCCTCTCCGGAGCCACCAGTAGAAAACTCGGGGCCTCTCCTCGTCAATCCCTATCAAAGGAAGCCCTACCGGCATCCACACTGCAATGTGCTCCTAGCACCAAACCTGTAGTAGCGATGTCATAACCAGACATTGGCCGCCCTTGTACATGACCCCGTGTAGGATCCTGTACAGTCGGCATAGAACAAAATTGCCCCAAGAAAATCTGTAACCATGGTCACGCATATTGCAGATCACATCTGCTAGCACCCATGGTACCTTGCACCTGCTCTGGTGGCACAGCAGAAGTCCACCTACCACTCTGACCAAAACCTGTGTAATTTTGGATGCCCCAGGCATCTGACACAGTGCCTCGATGTTCACTCTACCCTTCTCTAGGGTGAAGCTCGGATCGCCACACAATCGCATCATAGCATGGCCCTGATTGGCCATAGGAGTGATTAACCATCCTTGTATGGGGATCCTCAAAATCCTCCATACATCCTCCAATGTGGGAGTCATCTCCCCTATGGGTAACTAAAAATAGGAAGAACCCGGATGCCACCTCTCTGCTAGGGCTGTCAGTAGCCCCATGTCTGTAGAAACTTGTGGCATCTCTGCCACATGCTGTAAGCCGACTTGAGCTAGCTGATCCCACTATGCCTGTGATAGAGTGGCCAAGTCATATCTCAACCTATCATATTTCCATTCTCTGCTCTTTAGTAAACCTCTCTGCAACATAAACAACAACACAGTAAAAAAATCATTAATAAAAACTCAAGTGATTAATAATGCAAGTAAAATCAGTTCAATTTTATACAAATGATGATATCGTCCACTATTGGATGATATCGTCCCAAATTTGAGCAAAATCATCTCCAATTTTGCAAGCCGAAATCGTCCCTTATTTGATGAAATCATCCCCCTTTCGTCAATTTTGCCCTTCGATGAAATCGGTGAACTTGAGATGATTTCGTCGAAATCGGGACGATTTCATCCCGATGACGTTGACGGCCCAAAAATGGCTGCGATGCTCAAAATTTATTTAAAATTCACCTAAAAAGCATGTAAATTCAACTTAAAGCATTCTAAACTAAGTTTAGACTCTTACCCATAGCCCGCGTTGGACCTCTGTCGATCTGTGCACTGTCTCCACCATTTTGCTTGTAGAGCTCTAGAAACTAGAAAAATGAACAGTAACAATGAATTAGGGTTTTACCCTATTTTTCTTAATTTTATTCAAAACACAATTAAAAACATTTTAAAATTTTGCTTTTTCGCGTTTTTACCTCAAACGTTTGATTTGGGTAAAAACATGGAGGGGGCACCATAGTAAGCTGTCGTACGATTCGACCTAGAATCGTCGCCTAAAAATGGGAATAATTTTTGCTTTCTCGTAGATCAAGAAGAACTCATATTTAATGCATTTTCTTTGAAAAATTTGCTAAAGAGGGGGCAAAATGTAACACCCTAAAATTGGCGTAGTAAAACCTTAATAATTACACTTACTCTAGTAAATAATTCAAATTCAAATTTTAACCTCCAAAACCGCTCCCAAAAAGTCGCTTAATCTATTTCCTCGTTTCCCATGCCATTTTTAGAGTTTGTTTTGACCGTTTGACGATATCGTCATCGATCGAACGATATCACCTTAGATCTCCAACGATCTTGTCCCAAAACTAATTTGTCACAATTAGTCTCTGTTTCAACGACGTCTCTAATCTGGGCAAAAGCGTGTTTGCATCGTTAGAGACCCTCCCCGTTGGAGATCTCCCAAATAGAGATGATCTCCAACCTCCTAACCTCCCTCATAAGCCTATTTAATCCTAGGCCCTCCCCTTAGCATCCCCCTGGCTGAAATTCCCTGTAACTCGAATTCTACACACACTAGACATCCTAAATTACTATTTGCACTTGTTCTATCCAAATTTTGTTGTAGGTACCCTAGTATTTTTCAGCCGGAGCAAGCTTACATCGTCGTAGACGATCCTGTTCAGATCGGAGGCAATCCGATCGAATCAGAGATGATTTCGACTACAGTCCACATTGGGGGCAATCAGTGCCTAGAGTTTGCATTTCTTCATCCTTTTTCTACTGTATTATTCTGCATTTAGTTAATATTATGATTATTTCTTATTATTTTGCATCTTGGAGTTCACCCATCTAGATAAAATGCATAATTAAGTTATAATTGTCATTAAATCAGTATAATGCATTTATGTTTCTATTTATAATTCTCAGTTTGATATTGTTATTGTCATTTTACACTGTTTCCCTTTTTTATCATAGTTGCATTCTCTGTATTTTGCATCTATTTTTCTATTTGTAGGTCTTTGATGAATTCGTCAGATCTCAGACGATCTTGTCAGATAGGAGATGATCCTATCGAATTCCAGATGATCCTGACTACTTCAAAAATTAGAACCTTCATCAAACATCCGGATCAGGTATGGGTCTTTAATCCATCTTGTTCTTTCTATTTTTCTGTCCAAATCTGTTCCTATCTTCATTTAAATCTGCATTTCATATATAATAGCTTAGACGCATTTTGGCCAAACCTAGGACTTGGATGATTAAAGCTAGAACTGAACACATCAAACACATTCCCAACCTAGGCATGGAAACTGCCATTCAAATGTTTCTTGGTGAACCCACCATCCGTCGAAAAATCACCATAATACACCTCCCCCGAGAGGCGGGACCTTCGCAAGGCCTCTCAGTCCGAGGTACCGTGCCATCCTTTTCCCATCCTCCTTCCGGGCACGGATCCTATAGCCTAAAGGTAGGGATGCAAAAAATTTGGAGCAATACACTAAGGTAAACTCCTAATCTAGAAATGTACCCAAGGTAGTACATTGGCATGTACCAAATAATGTAATATACTATAACACCCCTTGTATTACATTATTTGGGTATTGAAGACTTTTAGTCTTCAATATGGGTCTTCATCTGGTTTTGGAATGCGTACTCTTCTTTGCTTTCTTTATTCTACTACCTATATGTATCATGTTTAAGCAAGTAGTCAGCATCTTCATAGAATCCTATCTTTGTTGATAGAGCTTTAACTTCATGTTCCTCTATAGGTTCTAGTTTTTGAATTTCTTAGATCTCGTGAACTAAGTGCCCTTTTTTATTCTCTTTTTGATATTGCAATTGAGGATAATTGTATTGATTTTGAGAAGGATATGGATGCTGAAATTGTTGGTGATGTGGACTATACTGATTTTGATATTGTCTTGGTTGGAATGGTCTATTTGGTCGACTTCCATAGTTTGTATGATTCTCTTGATATTGATTTATAGGATTGAATCTATAATAGTTGGTACTATGTACTTTATTATTGTAAACTTAATAATATTTTTTATTCCATGGTCTTCGTTCTTTTGAGGATGAGACAACATTTTTCCTATGGATTATCCTTTAAAAATAATGCATTGTTAGTCATTTCATCTTTAATTGTATTTTCCACCTTATATTCTTGAATAATATTGACTAACTCATAAAAATATGTATCTTTACTTAGGATTTGTAAAGATGTAACTAAGTGCTTGTAGTTTTTTGGAAGTGCTCTTAGGGTTACTTGAACAAGAAACTTATCTTCAATATTTTCTCCTAAGGTTGATAATTTTTCTTTTATATCTGCTACTTTCCTTAGGAATAGTTCTATACTTTCACTACTATTCAATTTTAGAGAATGTACTTGAGTTTGAAGATTTAATATAGTAGCTTTATTATCCCCTTCAAATATTTTGGCTAATATTTCATGATTTTGTAGATGTTCCTACTAAACTAATGTAGGGTTGTATTTAATCTGTAATGATAAAAGTTATTATCATTAATATTTTTGTTTCATTTTCTTCAAAATTTTGAATCTCACTATCACCTGAAGTAGGTTTATCTTTTGTTCCTTTTACTATATCCCAAAGTTATTCACTTATCAGAATTGCCCTTACTTTTTTTTTCCATGAAGAGTAATTTGGACCTCTAAGTAGTTGAGATTTAGTGAGAATGAATTTGTTTGCTATCATGATGATATTTGTAGACTACCTTTTACCACCATAGTTTCAAGTATATACTCAACCTTGCTAAGAACTTTTTATTTTATAAATTTAGTAAAATACCTTCTATCTTGCAAGTGTTTGAATGCACTATGAGTCTTGATAGTATGCTCAACTTTCCTAGTTTGAGTTAAATTCCTTTTGTCTCCCTAATGTTCAACTTCACTTTCTTACCTTATTTCTTCCTAATAATTATTAAGTAGAAAGCTAAATATAAATGATGATGCACCTTCAAGTTTTAATAAGGTTCTTTTACTTCAAGATATTTTAGTTGGATTAATGTAAAATGCAATTTCTAACTTTCAAGAATTTAATGGTTTTGTTTCTTTAACTTTAAATTTTCAGTGGTTCAATTTTATAAATTCCAAGAAACTAAATTTTTATGTGGTATTCCTTATATCTCCCTAATTTGGAAATTTAAAAATTAATAATATTTGCAAACTAGTATTTCAATTGTCCATTGTTGAAAATATTATATCTCCTAATTAATTATTTGCAAATATTTTAATGTTTGAATCTCATGCAATTTGTAATATCTTTTACGATATACTCCCTTTTCTTTAATTGCCTTATAACTTCTTAAGGTTGTTATTTTCTTAGTTCTTCCATGTAGTAATAAATAAACTTCAACCTTATATTAAGCACATTATAAATCCTTATACTTAAGAAAATAAAATATTAAACCATGTAAGACTTTACCTTCCTTGCAATGTGAAATACGTGTGCTAATTGGCTTGTATTGTGACTCCTTTACCCAAGATTTAGGTACTATGTGTGCAGGTCTTCAACAATGAGCATTTATTGATCATTGTCACCTTATGAGTCTACCTCCTCCTTAAATGCACTTTTTACGGTTGAATCTCAATGCATATTTTGCATGCTTGCAATCTGTGTGCTCTTATTAACTTAGACACTTTAATATCCTTTGTCCCTCATTGATGCTCTAGCCACATGGTGCGTATGTTTCTCTGGTGTGTTGGTGGAAAATGGAGGTTACATTCTTGGTAAGTATTAGTTTATGAACCTTAAACACTCTTACTTTTAATGATGCACAATAATTATGTGTCTTAAACCTTTGAATTATGCCTTCAATGCTTCAATATGAGCATTACTTCTATCATGGGTGCTTCCTTCCTATGCAAGCATTATAAAAAATATGAGACACCTTATTTTATTGTGAAAAGTGGCACAAGATACCTTAGCTTGAGGTGGCAAGTGGCACTCCTTTCCTATGCATGTGATTGATCCTTCAACATTCTCTATTTCTCAATGCTTCTTGCCTACAATTGCTAGTTGTTATTGCTTGCAATTCCAACATAAATTTTCCAGCTAATGGTGGTGCTATTCTCCCATGAATTTGGCTCCAGTAATGATGGTTCTCATATACTCTAACACTACCATCTTAGCTGACAGTTCTACTCCAACAATGGTGGCTCTATAGTGCTTCAAGTTATCCTCTTAGCTGGTAGTTCTAATCTAACAATGGTGGCTCTAGAGTGCTTCAAGATATTCTCTTAGTAGTTCATCCAAGTTATTGCTTAAATAATGCACTCTTTTTTTGCACCTTGATATTTTATGTAACTTGTGTATGTTGTACTCTTGTAACTTACACTTAGTTATCCTTTGTGATATTCTCCTTGCTTTACATTGGACTTGCAATGGATGTAATACACTTAGTTATCCTTTGTGCTATTCTCCTTACTTTACATTGGACTTGCAATGGATGTAATGCTTCATTACATAGGTTATTTGATGTTGCATGTTACTTCTCTTATACTTCTTGTAGGAACTCTTTTCATGAGTCCAATGGTGCTATATTTGGTGTCTTTAAACACCTTGAAACTCGACTATTTATCCTTTCATTGGCTCTATTGATTTACTCCTTTAAAATGATGATATGTCCACTTTATTGACTTAATAAGCTTAATGTTGTAGTGTCTTAATACACTCTAGATTTTATCCTCTTTTTGCTATTTATGAAAAGATAAATATGGTGTAATAATGTAATGCAAATAGCTTTGCAATAGTTAGAAAAATACCTTAACTTGCACCTATACTTTGAGATTTTTAAATCTCTCTTTTTCAATATTTCTCTCTTCCTTGATGAGGTGACTTTTTGCTCTACTCTTTAGTGGAAAATAGAGATTTAATTTTGTCTTCATTACTAGAAAAATCTATTATATAAATCCTTTGCTTGGTTAACTTAGCAATAATGAATCCAAGCTCTTTAATCATGCAATGAATATGCCCTTTTTGATGGCTAAAATTTGCACTAATTTTCACCTTAACTTAAATACTTAATGCACCTTTAATAACTAGTATGATGCAATAGTAAATTTTCCTTATTGATTCTTTTAATGAACTCTTAATCTATGCAACATTCACTTAAGAGGAATGTATTCTTTGCTTTTAATAGATAATAGGAAGTTGATATTCTTATTTTTTTTAAATATATCTAACTCCTATTTTTTATGTGTAGGTTTTAACCTTAAAAGAAACTATCTTCTGCACTCCCTTGAAGACTTTAATATGCAACCACCTCCTTACAAATTTTAAACTCTAATATGGTGCTTAATGATACTCAATAACGAACCAAGTAACTAATGTTCAAGTAATGAACCTTTTGAACAAAAATTGCTTATCTTAATGACCATTGTAGATGATGTAAATCTTAATGACCTCCATAGATGATGGAAATATTGGTGATTAGATTCACCTAAATGCTACCTTGTATTAGATGAAATTGCAACTCTTTCTTACTATCCAAAATAGCTATTTAAATCACCAATTTGTACTCTTTAAATTCCTTTAAATTTTTGCCTAAAAATGTAGCTTGGTGTCTTTAACTCTCCTTCACAATTCTCCCTTAAGTTCTATAAATTAAAAGCTAGTAATGATGCCCAAATTGCTGCCCTTTCATAGTTAATTTTTTCTTGAAATATTGTCCTTGAATCTCTCAAATTTGGTAGTAAACTCCTCCAAATTGCAACTGATACTATGCCATCTCCATCATTGAGATAATTGTATCATCATCATATGGCCATTGGATTTTCACACATATTCCATCCAAGTTTTGCATGTAAGAGATGTATTATTGGGAATGGCATGTAAGTTGTGCATGTAATGCCTAAGCCTATAGTGCCATATCTAATTATAATCATATGCATATACAACCATAGAAACAAAATCTTTCTTCCTAAAATAATAATTGGAAGTGAATGTTTCTCACAATTTATACATTTATTTTGATTTATCACAATAGCTAGAAGCAACAATTTTAAATCCATTTTCTATATTCATAATTACCCAAGAATCATGCAAGAAGTCTACTTTTTAATTTGTATGAGGATTTCATTGTGATAAATACTTAGCCTATACTTGATGAAAACTTGATTCTATAACATTTTAGCACCTTTACATGACTATAATTTGTATGTATTATTATCATCATTAGATGGTCATGGTAGTATAGAAAGGTAATCATGGAGATGGCATGGTGTATAATATATGCCAAGGGGATGAAGCATAAATTATAGGATGAAGCTATCTATTTTGAAACATATATCATTGATAAGGTTACCATAAGGGTTGTTTAGGGCATACCACCTCTTGAGAGGTTGATGAGATATAAGCCTAATGTGTCTAATGTCTATACTTAAGGTCTTTAGCATGGGATTACATACCAATATATATTTAAAATAAGGAGACAAAAGTTTCATAGATGCATATTTGTGGTGTATTCAAATATATCAAAGGAATATTGCCTTTATAACCCTCACAGACATGAAGTTTTGATTGTTGAGCAAAGTGCAGCAACAGGATTGTCATTGTTGTCAACACAATCAGCTAGATCATTTGATTCAGTGCAGCAACAGGAAGTTCAGATGCAGCAAACAGGAAGTTCAGAGATCTCTCAGAATATGTACAGTGTTTTTCCAAAAAGACCTAAGTGGCCCACATGCAAAAATTCAAAGAAAAAGACAAGGAAAGTGTCACGATATCACGACATATTGGAGGAGAGAGAAAGTGCAAAGAAAAATGTCATGATTTCGCGACATATTGGAGGAGAGAGAAAGTACAGGGAAAAACTGTCACGATTTCGTGACATACTGGAGGAGAGAGAAATAGTAGAGAAAACTGTCATGATTTCGTGACATGTTCGAAGCAGAGGCGCAAGCAGGTAAAACTGTCGCGATTTCGTGACATGTTGGAAGAGAAGAAGGCAAGTTGAAAAACTGTCATGATTTCACGACATGTTCGAAGCAGAGGCGCAAGCAGGTAAAACTGTCATGATTTCGCGACATGTTGGAAGAGAAGAAGGCAAGTTGAAAAACTATCACGATTTCGTGACATGTTGGAAGAGAAGAAGGCAAGTTGAAAAACTATCACGATTTCGTGACATGTTCGAAGCAGAGGCGCAAGCAGGTTAAACTGTCATGATTTCGTGACATGTTGAAAGAAAAAGTGCAAGGGAGGAAAACTGTCACGATTTCGTGACATGTTCGATGAGAAGGCACTTGCAAGAAAACTGTCATGATTTCGTGACAAGTTCGGGAGAAGGAGCTCGCAAAGAAAAGTGTCACGATTTCGTGACAATTTGCAAGAGAGACAGTACGGACGACAAAGTGTCACGATTTCGTGACATGTTCGGAAAGAAGGTGCAAGCAAAGAAAATTGTCATGATTTCATGACATGTTTGGAGAGAAAGAGCTCGCAAAGAAAAGTGTCACGATTTCGCGACAATTTGCAAGAAGGATTGTACGGATGAAAAAGTGTCACGATTTCACGACAGGTTCGAAGAGAAAGCGCCAAGGAGAAAAAGTGTCACGATTTCATGACATGTCGGGTTTTCACGACCGGAAAAAGGAGATAGAGTGTTCGGAGGCAAAAATGTCACGATTTCGTGACATGTTCCATTTTCATGGGTGAAAGGCAAAGAAAGCGTACGGATGTGAAAAGTGTCATGATTTCGTGACATGTCATGTTTAGGAGAAGATGCAGGAGAGAAGTGTCACGATTTTGGTGACATGTCATGTTTCTGGTGCAAGCCAAGTAGAGTATAGAGACAAAAAGTGTCACGATATCGTGACATGTGTTTTCATGGCAACAACAATAGAAGAGTTGTAGGGGTAGTTGAGGCCGACGAAGACCGATGTAAGCCGACAAAATTTAGGGTTTGCAGTCGACTAAGTTTAGGGTTTGCAGCCGACTAAGATTAGGGTTCTTCAACCGACTAAGATTAGATTTTTCATCATGAAAAGTTTGTTATAAAAGGAGGGTTGTTTGGAGAATTTGATAAGTGTCGAAGTGTGCGAATTACTGTCGCCTGAGCGTAGAGAGCAAGTCATGTCGAATCGTTCAAAGTGTGGAATTTTGCTAAGGAAGCAGAGTGCGCAACAAGGAGAAGATGACTATGAGGTGCAGCAGAGTGTGCGAAGTGCTTGCATAGAAAAGCAGAGCGTATAGAGAAAACAAAGGTGACCAGTCAGGGTCTAGCAAAAGCAAAGGTATCCTTTTATCAATCTTCTAGTTCTAGATTTGAAGTCCAAGTTGGTGCTTGGCATCAGGGGTTGGTGCTCCTTTCTGTTGGTGCAAAAAAATTAGGGGTTGGTGCTCCTTCCAGTGGGTGCTGGTAAAATTGTTTGTAAAGTTGTTGCTTTGCAAAGGCTGGATTTGGATGGTAGTCCAAGTAGTCATTTTTGAGGAGTAGCCACATTGGTGAACCTCGTTAAATCTTGTGTTGTGTGATGCTCTCTTGTTAACTTGTTGTATCTATTTTGAGTTTGCTTTATTTCAGCATTAAGAGTTGCAAATTTAAAGTTTTAAAAGAACACACTGATTCACCCCCTCTCAGTGTCACTGTGAGTATAACAATTGGTATCAGAGCAAGGTTCCTGAATAGGCTCAATCAGCTAGGGTGATCTTGGAAGTGACGCAATGGCAGGTGGTGAAGGTTTCTCCTCAAACAAAGCACCATTGTTTGATGGAACTAATTATGCATTCTAGAAAATTAGGATGTAGACATATCTCCGTGCTTTGGGATTTGATATCTGGAATGCAGTAGTTAATGGTTACAAAGCTCCCGCCACTACTCCAACCGACAACACCGATAAAAAGGCATTTGAAAATGACTCAAAAGCAAAAAATGCCATCATGTGTGGATTAGTGGACAGTGAGCTGGTCAAGATCATAAGTTGTGAATCAACAAAAGATGTATGGGACAAACTAGAGAATATTCATGAGGGAGACGATAAGATCAAGGAAGCCAAGCTTCAAACACATCGAGCTCAATTCGAATCATTAAAGATGACCAATGATGAGAACATAGAGGCTTTTATGCTGAGAGTTAATGGAATCACTAATTCGATCAGAGGTCTCGACGAAGATATGGATGATGCTACTATCATGAAAAAGGTTTTAAGATCGCTTCCTCAAAGGTTTGATTCTAAAGTCTCAGCCATAGAAGAAGCTAAAGATCTAAATCACTTTAGTATGGATGAGATGCATGGTTCTTTGACTGCTTATGAAATGAGAATAGGAAGGTCTAATCCCACAGATAGAGAAGCAACTTTTAAAGCCCTAAAAGGTAAAGACACAAAACAAGAGTCTGAAGAAGAAGAGACATCAGATGAAATGGAAGCAAATTTTGTCAAAAAATTGAGAAAGGGAAAAGGAAAATACAGAGGAAAGCTACCATTTAAATGTTTCAACTATGGAGGCATTGGGCACTTTGCGACCAAATGTCCACTCAATGAGAAGAACAAGGGTGAGGAAGCATCGCACCAAGAAAGAAGTGACTGGAAGAAGAAAACAAACTTCAGAAAAGGCAACTTCAAAAAGAAAAGTTTCATCTCCAGGAATGCAAATTCTTCAGAGGACAGCTCTAGTGAGGATTCTGAAGAAGAAACAGGTGAAGCTCTATTCATGGCATTTGAAGTAGAAAAATCAGAAGAGGTAGAAAAATCAGAAAAGAGGGAAGGAATGAACTCTAAAGTATCTATTGAAAATCCTGAGGCTGAAGTAGATCTAGAAGGTGAGCTGGTCTCTGCACTTGTAGAATGGAAATCTGAGAAAAGAAAGAATAATAAACTTTCAAGAAAGCTTGAGGATGCGAACGACATCATAACCAGCTTAAAAATATAGATAGAAGAATACAAGAAAATGTCTAAAGATCTCGAAGTTCAGATAACCATGAAGATAGATTACTATTGTAAACTAGAAGAAGAGAATGTTGGTCTACGAATGCAGATACAAGAGCTGGATCAAAAAATTAGCTGCCATCACAAACGTGAAGAAAGTTCGATGAAACTGGAAAAAATTTTAAGTGATCAAAGACCTGCAGGCATCAAATTTGGTCTGGGCTTCGTTGAAGGAGAATCGTCAAATGGACCAAAAGCCAAAAATGTAGAAACTGTAAGGAATGAAGATAAGAAACAGGCTGATGAAAGAAAAACAACTCATGCAAAAGAAAGCAATAATGCCAGGCCCGAAAGGAGAACTGACAATGATGGATTTACCAAGGTCACACATCAAAGGAGAAGAAGACCTATGGCTCCTACAACAACCTGGCAAAGACAATCTTTCAGGTTCAATCATTTCTTTTCTGGTTTCTGTTTCAAATGTAATGGTTATGGGCATAAAATTGCAGACTGCAAGTATAATGTAGGACCAAGAAATTTCACTAGTAGAAATGCTTTTTCACCGCTAATAAATTATGCAGTAGAATGTTTTAACTGTCATAATTTTGGGCATATTGCAAGAAACTGTCGTAGTACTTCTATTTCAAATCAACCTCAGAAAAGAAAATTTCAACCAAATAGGACAAGACAAAATAGAAAACTTCCTGAAAGATATGCACAAGATATTGAAAAGGGAAAGTCCAAACTAGAGCCCAATACGGTAGTCAAAAGAGAGTGGAAACAGAAAGAGCAACTTAAGGAAGAAAAGGAATCCCTAATAGTACAAACAACTTTCAAGGCATAGAATAAATGTGTACCATGGATACTTGACAGTGGATGCTCAAGTCATATGACAGGTGATAAACAAAAATTTGAAAAATTACAAAAATATGAGGGTGGTTCTGTAAAGTTTGGGAATAATGATGGAGCTAAGATAATCGAAAAAGGATCAGTTAAAATTAGTGATGGGAAAATCAAGTCAGAAGAAGTTTTGTTTGTGGATGGTTTGAAACACAACCTGGTTAAGTGTCAGTCAGATCTGTGATAAAGGACATGAAGTAGTATTCAAGAAGCAGGGTTGTGAAGTCAAAAAAACAAATAGTGGAAAATTGATAGCAACTGGATCAAGGACGTCTGGCAACCTGTACACACTCTCAAAAACTTTAGAAGGTACTTGTTTCATTGGACAGGAAGAAGAAAACTGGTTGTGGCACAAGAGGCTTGGACACATCAGTTTTGATAATCTGGTGAAAATCAGCTCGAAACAGGTAGTGAGAGATATTCCAACCATTAGAAAACCTTCAAATAGCATTTGTGCTTCATGTCAAAAGGGAAAGCAAACCAGAGTCTCATTCAAAACAAAAGAGTACCACACTAGCAAACCTTTGGAACTTATACATACAGATTTATGTGGACCCATGAGAACACAAAGCATAAATGGTGACAAATACTTTATGTTGTGTATTGATGATTATTCCAGAATGACATGGATATTTTTCTTAAAGAATAAAACAGAAGCTTTTGAAATGTTCAGATCTTTCAAACATCTAGTTGAGAATGAAACAGGAAAAAGGATCAAATGTTTAAGATCAGATAGAGGAGGAGAATTCATTTCAGATGAGTTTATAGAATACTGTGAAAAACATGGTATCAAGAGACAATATTCAGCAGCTAGAACACCCCAACAGAATGGTGTGGTAGAAAGAAAGAACATAACAGTATAGGAAATGGCACGCACTATGCTGGCTGAGAACAAAATAGCAGACATATTTTGGAAAGAAGCAGTCCACACTGCAGTGTACATCCAAAATAGGTACATGTTGAGAACACATGAAAGCAAAACTCCTTATGAATTGTGGTTCGGTAGAAAGGCAACAACAAAACACCTCAAAGTTTTTGGCTGTAAGTGTTACATCAAAAAAATTGAAGATAATCTTGGGAAGTTTGAAAATAGAGCAGATGAAGGTGTCTTCGTTGGCTATTCATCAAAAAGCAAAGCTTACAAATGCTACAACAAGAGACTCAAGAAAATTGTGGACAGTGTCGATGTTAAATTTGATGAAGGTAGGGAACAAATAGTTAACTTTGAAGAAAACTACCCAATTTATGAAGAAGTCATTGAAGGTGATGAGGAAAATGAAACAAAAAAGAAACCAACACTTGACTCAGATGACTTAATTGATGACTCAGAGGTGGAAGAAAATAAGAAATTCAAAATAGGCAGCTAGCAGAAAAATCATCCTAGAAATCAAATAATTGGAGATCCCACAGCTGGTGTTCAGACAAGAAGGAAAGTAGTAAGTAACTACTCTCTTTTATCCAGCATTGAGCCCAAAAATATAGCTGAGGCAAGCAAAGATGATAGCTGGATGAAGGCAATAAATGAAGAATTAGATCAGATTGAAAAGAACAAAACTTGGGAATTAGTACCTAGACCTACAAATAAGAATGTAATCGGCACCAAATGGATATTTCGAAACAAATTGAATGAAGACGGATAGGTAGTTAGGAATAAAGCAAGACTGGTTTGTAAAGGTTATGCACAAGTTGAAGGCATTGATTTTGAGGAGACTTTTGCACCAAGTGGCCAGACTAGAAGCAATCAGAATGTTTCTGGCCTTAGCAGTCTACAAGAATTTCAGAGTTTATCAGATGGATGTAAAATCAGCTTTTTTAAATGGGAAACTTGAAGAAGAGGTTTATATTGAACAACCAGATGGTTTCCAAATTGGTGAAGATCCCAACCTTGTCTGCAAATTAAAGAAAGCTTTATATGGCTTAAAACAGGCACCCCGAGCATGGTATGCAAGGCTAGACAACTATCTCTCTCAACAGGGGTTTAAGAAAGGTATGGTGGACAGTAATCTGTATGTCAAAATAGAAGGTGGGCATCTCATTGTTCTTGTTGTATATGTAGATGATATCATATTTGGCAGCAACAAAGATGAATCATGTAAAGACTTAGCAAATAAGATGCAGAAAGAATTTGAAATGTCTATGATTGGTGAACTATCTTACTTTCTTGGGTTACAAGTTAATCAAAATGAGAAAGGCATATTTATTTCCCAAGTCAAATATGTGAAAGAGATGCTAAAAAGGTTCACAATGGAGGATCTGTAAGCCAGTTAGCACTCCCATGATGACAGGTCGCAAGTTGAGCAAAGATGACAAATCTCCACCTGTTGATCAAACCATGTACAGATCAATGATTGGAAGCTTACTATATTTAACGAGCTACTAGACCAGATATTCTACAGGCAATCTGCATGGTAGCAAGATTTCAGGCCAGTCCCAAAGAGACTCATGTGACAACAGTAAAAAGGATTCTTAGGTATCTCAAGGGTACTATGGAGTATGGGTTATGGTATCCGAAAGGTAAAGACTTCACCCTTATTTCATATTCAGATGCAGATTGGGCAGGATGTGTTGATGACAGGAAGAGTACCAGTGGAGGTGCATTCTATCTTGGTGACAGGTTGGTTGCTTGGCACAGTAAGAAACAAGAGTCAGTTTCTTTATCAACAGCTGAGGCAGAATATATTGCAGCAACAACATGTTGTACACAAGTTTTGTGGATGAAACAAACTCTGAAAGATCTTGGTATTAATTTCAGTGAGCCAATATCAGTTAAGTGTGATAACACCAGTGCAATTAACATCTCCAAGAATCCGGTAATGCATTCACGGACAAAACACATTGCTATCAGATATCATTTTTTGAAAGAGAAAGTTGTTGAAGGTGAGGTTAAGCTGGATTTTGTTCCAACTACAGAGCAAGTAGCAGATATCTTCACAAAACCATTGCCCAAGGATGTTTTTGAATACCTTCGCAATAAATTGGGAGTGGTGACCCTTCCCAAGAAGTGACTAGCTACAGGGATCACATTCTCAGGGGGAGCATTGAAGTATTTGTTTATCTTCTTGCTCATGGTCTTGTTTATTACTAAGTGTAATAAATTTTGCCTGAGAATGTTGTGCTTGGACTCGGGGGAGTCTGCAGTAGCCCTTTGGTATTATTGTCAAAGGGGGAGAAGAGCTACAGGAAGCTGCACATGTGTTGCCAACAATTCCAAAGGGGGAGATTGTTGAGCAAAGTGCAGCAACAGGATTGTCATTGTTGTCAACACAATCAGCTAGATCATTTGATTCAGTGCAGCAACAGGAAGTTCAGATGCAGCAAACAGGAAGTTCAGAGATCTCTCAGAATATGTACAATGTTTTTCCAAAAAGACCTAAGTGGCCCACATGCAAAAATTCAAAGAAAAAGACAAGTAAGGAAAGTGTCGCGATATCGCGACATATTCAAAAAATAGGAAAACTATCACGATTTCGTGACATATTGGAGGAGAGAGAAAGTGCAAAGAAAAATGTCATGATTTCATGACATATTGGAGGAGAGAGAAAGTACAAGGAAAAACTATCACGATTTCATGACATACTGGAGGAGAGAGAAACAACAGAGAAAACTGTCACGATTTTGTGACATGTTTGAAACAAAGGTGCAAGCAAGGAAAACTCGCGATTTCGTGACATGTTGGAAGAGAAGAAGGCAAGTTGAAAAACTATCATGATTTCATGACATGTTCGAAGCAAAGGCGCAAGCAGGTAAAACTGTCATGATTTCATGACATGTTGGAAGAGAAGAAGGCAAGTTGAAAAACTGTCACGATTTCGTGACATGTTGGAAAAGAAGAAGGCAAGTTGAAAAACTATCATGATTTCATGACATGTTCGAAGCAGAGGTGCAAGCAGGTTAAACTATCATGATTTCATGACATGTTGAAAGAAAAAGTGCAAGGGAGGAAAACTGTCATGATTTCGTGACATGTTCGATGAGAAGGCACTTGCAAGAAAACTGTCACGATTTCACGACAAGTTCGGGGAGAAGGAGCTCGCAAAGAAAAGTGTCACGATTTCATGACAATTTGCAAGAGAGACAGTACGGACGAAAAAGTGTCACGATTTCGTGACATGTTCGAAAAGAAGGTGCAAGCAAAGAAAATTGTCACGATTTCATGACATGTTTGGAGAGAAAGAGCTCGCAAAGAAAAGTGTCACGATTTCGTGACAATTTGCAAGAAGGATTGTACGGACGAAAAAGTGTCACGATTTCATGATAGGTTCGAAGAGAAAGCGCCAAGGAGAAAAAGTGTCACGATTTCATGACATGTCGGGTTTTCGTGACCCAAAAAGGAGATAGAGTGTTCGGAGGCAGAAATGTCATGATTTCGTGACATGTTCCATTTTCACGGGCGAAAGGCAAAGAAAGGTATGAATGTAGAAAGTGTCACGATTTCATGACATGTTGTGACAGAGAAGAGAGGAAAAGTGTCATGATTTGATGACATGTCATGTTGTTCGAAGCCAAGTAGAGTGTACGGAGACAAAAAGTGTCACGATATCACGACATGTTTGTTTTCATGGCAACAACAATAGAAGAGTTGTAGGGGCGATTGAGGCCGATGAAGACCGATGTAAGCCGAAAAATTTAGGGTTTGCAATCGACTAAGTTTAGGGTTTGTAGCCGACTAAGATTAGGGTTCTTCAACCGACTAAGATTAGATTTTTCATCATGAAAAGTTTGTTATAAAAGGAGGGTTGTTTGGAGAATTTCGAAGTGTCGAAGTGTGCGAATTACTATCGTTCGAGCGTAGAGAGCAAGTCATGTCGAATCGTTCGAAGTGTGGAATTTTGCTAAGGAAGCAGAGTGCGCAACAAGGAGAAGATGACTGTGAGGTGCAATAGAGTGTGCGAAGTGCTTGCGTAGAAAAGCAGAGCATGTAGAGAAAACAAAGGTGACCAGTCAGGGTCTAGCAAAAGCAAAGGTATCCTTTTATCAATCTTCTAGTTCCAGATTTGAAGTCCAAGTTGGTGCTTGGCATCAGGGGTTGGTGCTCCTTTCTGTTGGTGCAAAAAAATCAGGGGTTGGTGCTCCTTCCAGTGGGTGCTGGTAAAATTGTTTGTAAAGTTGTTGCTTTGCAAAGGCTGGATTTGGATGGTAGTCCAAGCAGTCATTTTTGAGGAGTAGCCACATTGGTGAACCTCGTTAAATCTTGTGTTGTGTGATGCTCTCTTGTTAACTTGTTGTATCTATTTTGAGTTTGCTTTATTTCAGCATTAAGAGTTGCAAATTTAAAGTTTTAAAAGAACACACTGATTCACCCCCCTCTCAATGTCACTGTGAGTATAACATTGATTTGGGGAGATGTTATTTTTGATGAGGTTCTTCTAGGTGCTTCTTCTAATCCACCATGTAATATTTTTGTAGAGAACTCTTTTGATTATTTGATTAATTTAAATTCAACTATTTATTTAGATACTTTAGTAGTCTTATTTCCCATTAGAGTATATTCTTAATATTCAACTTTAATTGAAGGTTTGTTAACTATTTATTTGATCCCATGAGGGTGGAACCACCAGTATCACCTTCTTTTCCAAATTTATAACATGTTGAGCAGGTTACTTAGTTTAGAGTGATTCATCTTTGCATGATAAGGTGAGCCATGATTTTAATTTGGATTCTTTAATTTTATATTTTGATGTTGATTGGCAATAGAGTGTGCATTATTATTATTTAGTTCATCTAGTTCCCAAGCATATTAAGATCCTTCTAAAGGATGCTCAGTCTATTCTATATCTAGATTTACAAGAAAATTAATTCTTCTCTAGCATTTCTATCAAAGGTTGCTTATTCTTAGGACCCTCTTATATATTCTAATACTAAGGGATGACCGAAGTGAGAATATGTTATGCTTGTAGAGTATGAGGCCTTGATGATGAATATGAAATGGGAGATTGTTCTTCTTCTAGAAGGGAATAATATAGTTGGATGTAAATAGATCTATATGAAAAAGTATACTTTACATTGTTATGTGGAATATCATAACATAAAACTTTCTTCTAAATGGTTATCTCATTAATATGGAGTTGATTATTTTGAGATATTTGCTCTAGTTCCTAGGATAGACTCAATCAAGATTATTCTTATTATCTCATACTAATGGAAGGTATAAAAAATGGATGTGAAGAGTACCTTCCTATATATAAATCTTAAGTAGAAGATCTAAATGCAATAACCACTTGGATTTTAGCTTGAAGGTCCTACTCCTTTAGTTTATCACTTGAATAGGTCCTTGTAGAATTAAGTAGGTACCTTGTGTGTAGTATATAAAGACTCACTCTTTATCCTTAGTTGTGGGTTTTAGTGATATGAAGCTAAGCACAATGTTTACTTAAAATATTAGGATGAGGAAACTTCGGTAATTGTTCTTTATATTGATAATATTCTCATTATTGATAGCTCTTCTACCTTGATCTAGGATATGAAGTCACAACTTTGTTCCACTTTTGAGATGAAATATTTGAGGATCCTACACTAATTTTGGGGGGATTTATATTTATCAAACAAATTCTAGCATCACCAATTCATAAATTATACATGCATTGGATATTCTTTAACATTTAAATATGGAGGATTGCAATTCCACTTAGACTCTTTTTACTGTAGTCTTGAAGCCTCACATTGATCGTACCACTAATTTAGTGGATATTACTTTGTATTGGTCTCTTGTGGGTGGAATTCTCCATCTCACTCACACAAAGCTTGATATACCTTTTGTTGTAAAAATATTGTTCTAGGTACATGCAAGAACCTCGAGATAGTCATAAGATCATGGCCAAGAGCATTCTTAGGAACATCTAAGGGGCCTATTAGATGTGTATTCATTACTTAGTTATACCCCCTATAATTTTGATAAGCTTTTTAGATGTTGATTGGATCAATGGTTTGGATGAGTGATTGTCCACCATAGGATTTTTTTCTATTTAAGATCAAATCCTATTTACTCATGTTCTAGATGCTAATCCACCATGTCTCAGTATTCTATAGAAATTGAATACTATGTTTCTTCCATAAGTGGTTTAATACCACTTTAGTACCAAAGCTCCATAGTTGCTTTAATACCATGTTGAAATTAAAACCTATTTCAAGAAATAAATATAAGCAATCCATCCACTCCAATCTTATAAAAAAAAAACATAAAAATATGAAGAAAAACAATACAATGGGTACCCATAGGCACCATAAATAATAACTATAATACTTATGGATAAGGATCTCAATAATCTGATATAATATATGGAATGGTGGGGAGTATTATATAAATAACAAAACCTAAATTACATAAACAATTTTAACCTAAGCTAACATAACAATAGGGCTTTAGGTTAACTACAATTTATAAGGTGGGTTTAACCATAACAAGATTAATCATGACCCATAGAGGTTACATAATTAAAATAACAATTAATTAAATGCATTTGTACAATTATTACCTATAGGTCTATACAATATTATATCATATAATTTCAACCTTGGACATAAGTGAGATAACATTTTTAACAAGTCTCTCAAGATAAAACTATCTAACAATTTTGCTACAGTTTGGGATATCTGTAATGGATTGAAAAAGGAGCATGTGAATGCATACATTCCATAATTTTCCTAAAAAGTCAAATTTTGGATATGGAGGCTATCTCATTTGATTTATTCTTTTTGGAATAGATTTTCTCCATTTATTTTTATTAGAATTGAGTTTACTAGTTGGGTTGGAGCCTTGAGGGTCCTCACAAGGATTTTATTCCTCTACTTTAGTAATAATTGGTGGTTTAGGATCCATAAGCACTATTCCCGATTGAAGTTATAATATATTAAAATCAATAATATTTACAAAATAGGTGGATTATCCTATTACCTCTTGATTATAAAATAAGTCTACTTTACTATTGATATTTAGTGTTGGTTGTATAGGTATTTGTAGTTGTGGTTTTGTAAATTAGATGTTGAAATTATTGGATGTATGTAAATAATATTGTTTTGGTTGTTTATATTTCCAAGTAGGTGGATAACATCTTGTTTATTATGGGTATTTCCATGGTTTATTGGTATATTATTTTTGAGGCCAAGGGTTTTGTTAATTTATATTTGGGTTTTGGTTTTGAGAAGATGACCACCAACATACCTATGGAGACCAAGCATTTGAAAAATTAGAAGACAAATATGAAAATGTTTTATCTCCAAGATTCATATCTTAGGTTGAAAAATAATAATGCTTAATGTGGAAAAGCACATGCAAATAGTTGGTAAAAATAAGAAAATCAAATCTAGAAATAGAAAGACAATTGGAAAATAAAAAGTACATACAAAAGTAAAAATATAAATTCTATAAATAGAAAATAATCACTTGGAGAAATTATTATTAGCATTTTCATAATTCTATATAATTATGTATCCCTCTGTAGACACCTAAAATGCATCATGTTGAAGGTGACTACTCATATGGACATGCTAGAAGACCATATGGAAGGTATTGGACAGATTCCAAGATAGAGCAGTGGTTTTAACCACTCAATTTGGGCACCTTGGCCTAATCAGTCTGAACTACAGCCCAAAACTGCGGTCTATAGGCTGAACCATGGTTGACACCTATGGTTTGTAGTCTGAACCACAACTATAACCTGTGGTCTTAACTGAAGTTTAGTTGGCCTCCAATCTGAGCCAAATCGGTTGGAACAACCATTTGATCTAGAAGAGGGCGATTGAAGGACGAAAGATGCTAGAAGCTTCCATTCAAGTTGTCCTAACCACACCTTCTTGATATTGGCTTCTCCATGAAGCCACCCCTATCCCTAGGTACATACTATAAATACCCCCTTCAAATGGGGAAGATATATACAGAGTTGATTGATCAAAATAGCAATGAAGCCCTATCGAATTGCATCCTAAACACGTGCATTTGAGAGCTACTTTACCAATACTCTAGAGATCAATTAGTCATGGATGACCTAGGTACCTAGAAGATTCAAGAAGTGCAAATTTAGGCAAACGAAGGCCCAATAAAATGATTCAACTGCTAAATATATTGAAAGGACATCGAAGGTGACCCTTGAACATCAATTGGACAAGGAGGTCAAGCCCACTACCCTTGGAATTGAGGGTAAGCGTATCATAGTGCTAACTATGGCTCTCAACCATGGTTTACAGTGTAGAACACTCAGTAGTGCTACGATTTGCAACAGAGGTATAACCACCTTCCTATTTCCATTTTTTTCTAGTTAAATAGCTTAGATTGGTTGTTTTCATGATTTTATGGTAGTTTAGAAGATTTTTTACTGTAGAATTAGGTTAATTTAGCTTCTTTATGTTTATGCTTCAATTAGGACATTAATAAGTTCTTTATGCACTTTCATGCCTTATTTCACATATCTATCTATGCATAGAGTAGCTACTGTCTTTATTTATACTATTGTATAAATCTTGATTTGATTTGCATAGTTTAGAAGCATATTTTATATTTTCTTGATTGTGCATGTTTAAGGATGTCATTATGCAATTTACCTAAAAGGACCTCATCATGAGAGGCTGCCTATCTTTTTGAAATTCTTGTGTTGTTTCTTGACCATATGGAATAGTTTCAAAGGAGAACCAACTATCAAGTTCCTTCCCCATCACGAAGAAGAGGGCATCTCCACCCTAGAGTAGTTCGTGTCACCCTATAAAGGCACATTGAGCATCACACCTATCTTGAAGAGGATTACAATCATAATAAATCTTATTGTAATATTGTATCAATGTGATTATCCCTAAGAGGGACGTAATTGTAACACAATTTGGACTTCATGAATAAATAAAGTGTTTATCATACATCTTGTTGTCAATTTTACCTTTTATGCATGTTGCTTATTCATTTACTATTGCACTAATGGGATTCTTGCCTCGGGTGTGAGCCTTTCTGGTGGTTACATATGGCGATCATGGTGGAACTCCGCATTTTATGCCCCTAATTTTTAACCCATGTATTTTTTTTGATATCAGGTGCAAACCGCAGATGATAGTTGTGGTCTAATTGTTGGCCCACAACGACAACCCATGGTTCATACTGCAGCCCACAAACCCAACCTACTATTTATAGCAGACACAACAGATAGCAAAGGGATAAATATCCATCAGATGAGGATCTGAGGTAGGTCCAATTTTTAGTCTTTGTCTCTGTTCTTACTGTCTATGCTTTTCTAGAATTCATAAAATGAAATTTAATTAGGACATTTTAAGAAGAAGAAAAATGAATTAAGTCCTAGATTAGGATTTTGTTTTCACATCATTAGAAAGGCACTTTTAGGAACAACGGATCTCTGATTGCAGTCTACCCTAGAATACAACGTGCTTGATAAATATTGTGTGTCAGTTTGCATGTTTAAGGCCCGATTAGAGGTCATTCATCATTGTAATGTGCATTTTCTAAAATAGCATCTACATTAATTTGCATTCTCTAAATTTGAAACGTTCTTTCATTTTGCATATCATATAGAGAATGAGCATGAGTGCTACATGATGCATTTATTTTTGTACAATTAAAAATAACCATACACACCACAAAACACTTAAATGCTAGTGAGTTAGGCTTGGCATCCAACCACTAGTAGGGTTCAACGACGGTGGGCATAACTTCCATCCATTGGCCCAAATCCTATGAACCCTTGATAAATAGACCAATACCGGATCCAAGAACCATCCGTAGCCTAGAAAATTTGCATGTACTCCTCTTTGGAGGGTATAACACTGATTGGGTGAGATTGGGTGAGGATCTGGCAGGACCTGTGCTCCTTGTTCGGGTGTGGGCTTCATTACCACACATGAGGGATTTACACAACTTGGAGTTCATAGCCAAGTTGTTGATTTGCGAGCATATGGGTGAAATCTATTAAACCAAGAATAAAATCCAAAAAGTTTTACAAAAGCATGATAAGATTTTATACATCTGATACAACACATATTGAAAACATGTCAAATAGTTTAGGGTTCACTTTTAAAACTTAAAATGAGATAATCATTGTTGTATACCTTGTTTTCTTAATAATAATACATTTAGACTCTAGGTACACAATGGTGGACACACAGGGTGGTCGACAATGATCCAAAGCCAACGTCGATGACCAACCCCTAACTAGTTCACAATAATACATGTCGTATCCTCAACCACATGAGCAAACTGAATGTCGCTCGGCTAGCATTCGAGGAGACAAATTGACATGAGGGGAGCCAGCAAAGAAAATACCAAATAGAACACTCCTCTAGGGTGTTCTACTTGAGAGCCATTATTGAGATCGTAATGCACGTGCATCCATGGGGTCGGTTGAAGATTTTATTGTGCAGTGGACTAGGTTGATGCCCCTACGTACTAATTCTACTGGAGGATATATGGCTCTACCTTCTAAGTACATAAGGACTAGAGACCCACTCATTTAGGGGTAGGCAGATAGGCTTGCAACCAAGCATAGAACTAGCCATACTCCCATGCATGGTCCAACACATAAAATCACCATGGAAATATCAAAGGTGTGAGATAATGGTACACCATCGAATGAGCGATGGTGGTCTAGGCAGTTAAAATGTCTAGGTAGTGTTCTATAGTAGCTAGGCTGCAAGCCTTCCACTTCACCCACTCAAGCCCCGAGTGAGCGTAGTGGGAGTATCGTCCACACTATTAGAGAACATGGGGAGGTTTCCAAGCACCCTCATATCACACACCCACTATCTACACGTGACGGTTTGCAATATAGGACACAGCAAGAGGCCAATGCCATCTTTATAGATAGAGGCAAAGGCACAACATATCAGTCTAATGGGTATAGAACCCACAAAGTTGCTCGTATAGAGTAGAGGTATCAAAGGCCTTCCATGGCCGACCAAATCGATAGATCACATCGACTGGCATCAGAGAAAAAATGCCAACTCCTCCAAGGCCAATTGGAGGATGCTCATCTAGAGAGACAGCATATTGAAGATGAAATTCTTCAATTACAAAGGCTCATAAGATAGATATTATATGAGCAGTGCATGTGCGAGGAGCGTATCCTTTCTCAAAAGGAACATGTAGAACAAGAAGATCGGTTAGCTAGGGTTGGCATGTATCCTCAAGAAGAGCATCGAGAGCACATGCATAGGAAGGCTTTCTCATAAGCTGAGATGCACCAAGAGCATAGAGATGCTCATACTCATGTTACTACCAAAAAAATGGAGAAACTACCATTGCTCAATATTCAAAGGCATAGATAGCATGAAGTAGCAGCAAGAGATGGATATGAATAGGAATATCTTGAAAGCTCCCAAGCTAAAGAGGAGGAAGAGCAAATACCTCTATTTCACACAAGGAAGATAGTACCTCCTAAGCCACCTACGCATCAACTTAGGGAGGAGGACCTTTTGTCTTCAAAGGCCTATAAGGCCTTAGCTGAGAAAATTAAGCCATTGAGATACAAGGCGCGACTATTCAAAAGATGACTCTAAGAAAAATATATAACGAGCCTTTGGATCCTTCATTACCTACTTAGGCCTAACTTGAGAATTTTGACATGCCTAGGTTAGATAAGTTCAAGGGTGATGAAGATGCACAAGAACATGTAACGAGCTTTCTATACGCTTGCTTTCAAATAGCAAGCAACAATGCCTTATTGTTGCACATGTTCATCACAACACTTTCAGGGCCTACCTGAGAGTGGTTTAACCAGCTAAAGAAGCATAGTATAACAAGCTTCAAGCAATTAGATAATGCCTTTCTTGAACGCTATTCCTTTGGCGTTAATAAATAGGCTAATCTTTCTAATTTGGCTATGCTAGCTCAGTACAACGACGATCCCATAGAAAAATATGAAAAGAGGTGGAAAATATTAATGGAAAAGTTGCCATTCCCCATTCCTACCATAGAATTAACTTGGATGTTCACAAATAGTTATGCCAAGCACATATCATTACTGCTATAGCTACAACAGTACGCTACATTCAAAGAGGCTTTGGCACAAGCCAAGGTGATTGAGGATATCAAGTTGCAAGAGGGCAACTTGAAGCTCAAAAATAGGAAAGAGGGATAGAATAAGAGTACCATGAAGCATCAGGGCAAGCAAGCCCATGTAAATCAAGTGGTATTAAATATCCAATGGGAGGACAAGGGGTAGTAGAAGCAAAACTACCAGGCGCAGCCTCCGCTTGCGCAGTATGATAAGCATAATAACTGTAAGGGCAAAAACAAAGAGCAACACCCACCTCACTAGTTCACACCATTGACAGAATCATTAACGGTGATTTTTCATCAGTTATACGAGGCCAAGGTGATCATATTGCTCGAATTCAATATGATAGACCCCAATCAACCTAAACCAAAGGGGTTTCAAGATGATTTATTTTACATCTTTCATAGAGTGAAAGGTCATGAAATTGAGGTGTGTTGGTCTTTCAAACACCTAGTGCAAAATATGATTGAAAAGGGTGAGCTTGTAGTGCCTCACAATCCGTAGGTGCCAAAAAATAAAAATATGGGGATTTATAAGAACCCCTTACCAAATCATGAGGTGCCTCGAAACAATGTTGGTCAAGTTAACTAGGTACGAGTTGAACCACCTACCCAGGGGTTTGTAGGCATGGTCAATGTTGTTACTAGGCATGGGAGATACGAACAAAAAAATCAACCTTGTGTTCCTATCCAGATACAAGCCACACCAAATCAGTGGCCAACACAAAATATTCCAAGCCCACCAACAAGATCGGTGGTGACCCTAAGGAGCAGGTTGGTCCATAACCTACAAAAAACTACTGTAAAGTTATCAATATATGAATTAATTCAGTAGTCCCCGAGGTACAGGGATACTCTTATGGATATTTTAAAGTCCATTGAAGTACAGGCCCAGGATGCGCATGCATTCACAAATTTTGTGGGACATGTATAATAGTATTAGGAACCGATGATCCAATTTTATGATCATGAGATAAGGACAATGTCTACAACTATGCCTGACCTATCGTTGCATATAATCATGTGTGTGAATCACATGCCATTCAAAAGGTTCTTGATTGATACTAGATCATCGATCAACATAATTACAACCAAGGCACTGAGTCATTTGAAGCTACCTAAATCACACATTGTGCCAACTACATTTACATTGAGAGTGTTTAATGACGTACTATGTTCAACTGTCAGCATAATTATCCTACTCATATAGGTGGGTTTGAAGACCATTTTAGTAATGTGTCACATAATAGAAGGGGCCATGCAGTACAACATTTTACTCGAGAGACCTTGGATTCATGAAATGCATTATGTCCCCTCAATACTACATCAATGCATAAAATATATTCATGAGGGACTGGTTCATGTGGTGTCTTCGGATGAGGAGCCATTTAAGTTTGTGAACCTAGTAGATTTACCTAGGGTTTTCATACTCCCGTCAACACACCTAGATGTTCGACTGTCATCACTAATAAGGAAACCAAGAGGTAAACCAAAATTACATGCTCAATCAATGCCATATGTGTCACATAGATCAAAGTATACCACCACCACTTCCTTGAAGCTGTTAGCCCAAGCAAATCATTGAAGATGGGTGAGAAAGAGAAAGAGCCCAAGCCAATCATTGAATATGTTCCCATTCCCATGGAAGTTGAGGAAATCCAAGACAAATTCGAGGAGGCACCTCATCCTACCTTGCCTACATCTTTAGTAGGGTCATCCACACCATGGGTGACTGTACATCTCGCTAATACCATAATTGGTGAGTACCTTATGCAAAATGTGACCTTTGGACCAATTCTAAAGACTACGCAAGAGATGGGCAGACCATCCACCCATCGTTATCTGGTTGGATCGGTAGTTCCACTGGGAGAACCACCTAACCAAACCAACTTCATCTATGTAGGGCTAGATCAACTTCCAACATGAGAGCCCATGGATGAATATGATGAGGAATATTTTACAATAAACATTCGCTATTTGTCTAATCCAAAGTATGCCATACGGATTTTTGAGCTATATCACTGGCATGGGTATGACCTTGGTCTCTTTTAACAAGGATGGAGGACTTCATTAGAACCTCATTATCAGTTAGTCACTGATAGATTAGGTCTAGGGTTACATATACGTGGGTAGGACGATTTGCTCATAGCATCCCTAGATCGTCTATACCTCAGCATGGCAGACGAATTGGATTTTAATCCATATCATCCAGATCCCTCCAAATTTTGGAGGAATCACCCTATGATATCTGTCATCACCATTGAGCCACTCGAAGATTATCATGAAGGGCTCCTTGAGCAGACTGAGGTAGAAATGAACCCCAAATATCAACTGGGATACCAAACCCATGAGGTAGTCGATGACACAGACATGTAGGGGTGCAACCCCATGACTACAAGCGATCTCAAGTTAGGAGATATTTATAATGAATATGGAGTGGAGTCCACCTTTGATATGACTAGACTAGGCTATGATGTAGACAAGGATCCCTCAAATGATGATAGACCCGAGGATGAAGTCGAAGGCGCTTATATCAGGCCTTGGTATGCACATCATTTATTGCCTATGGAATCGGTACAAAATATCGAAGAAATCCTTCCCAACATTGATCATCCAGGGGAAGGGATAGATAGTTTTCTCGAAAGCATCGTGCATGAGGTATAATTATCTGATTTTTCCAAATAGTGATGACAGTATGCAAAAAGTGAGATTCATGGGGCCTCACTTAGAGGAGCGCTCTCCATGAGTGGGGGTGAATGAAGAATTATATTATGATAGCAATGGAGAATATGAGCTAGAGAGGGCCTACCTTGGTCCTCCTTATTTGCATCACTGCCATAAACCCATCAACATCGATTAGGTCTATAGGTAGCTACATGTTGGTCCGCGTCTGAGAGCAAGATGGTCAAACCTTGATCAAATCCATCGATTGGTTAATCCCCATCCATCGACCTACACGTAGCTCCATGAGTTGAATGATCATATTTTGCATTCAGTGCATAGGAGGATCCAGTTATTCACAGTCCTCATAGGGAAGACCCTTTTGTGCCTGTGCCATTAGAGCCAAATCATGGGTATGAGGACTATGAAGATTTTGTAGAGGTCAATCTGTGTGGTCTTGGAGATCAATTCCATTCCATAAACATGGTCTCCATTTATTTGACCACTCCACTCTACAATCTAGCAGATCCATCTAAACCGTTGTATCTTAACAAATATGCTATTGACTAGGATCGTTCTAACTCACATTTTGAGCTTGAGTATTTCTTCCCCAACGAATAAATGTTACAACCTTTCCATTTTGCACCAAGTTGTGCATATGATGTTTATCATACCAAAAATGCTTCCAATGTGGAACCAGTCAACTCGGTTGATGACATTCATCTGATTCCTACACCTCACTAGTTGGAGGAGGAATCGCATATGTCGGTATAGGAAACCTTTGAAGTGGATATTAGTGATGATCCCACCAGCACAAAGAAGGTTAAATTTAGAGAGAGTCTCACTCCAGATGAGTGGGCCACCCTAATCCCTCTATTGAAAGAGAGACCATATTTGTTTACTTGGTCGTATAAGGATATGCCAGGTCTAGACCCAAAATTGGTTACTCATAACCTTTCGCTATATTTGACAAAGAATTCGATCAAGAAAAATCTTAGAAAATGCACCCAACAGTGGCCTTAATGGTGAAATATGAGCTGTAGAAGCTTTTGGATGTGGAATTTGTGATTTCCATCGATTATCCAGAATGGGTGTCCAATATGGTACCCATGGGAAAACCCGATGGAAGAATATGTATTTGCACGAATTTCAGAGACCTAAATAAGGCAACACCCAAAGATTCATTTCCATTGCCCAATATTGATGCTCTCGTAGATGCAACTATAGGTCATGAAATGCTCTCCTTAATGGATAGTTGTTTTGGTTACAATCAAATTTGGATTAAACTCGAAGACTAGCACAAAATCGTGTTTATAATGCCATGGGGAACATTTTGCTATAAATTTATGCCATTTGGCCTCAAAAACACTGGTGCCACATACCAGTGGGCCATGACATACATTTTTCATGACTATATGCACAAAATTCTTGAATATTATATCAATTATTTGCTAGCCAAGTCATTGCTATGATAATAGCATGCGAAGGTCTTAAGGAAAGTCTTCGATCGCCTGATAGAGAACAACGTCAGGCTGAATCCTAAGAAGTGCATATTTGGTGTAACTTATGGAAAATTCCTAGGGTTCATCATCTTCAAGAGAGGCATCAAATTAGACCTAGCGAAGGTCAAGGCCATTTTGTAAATGCGTCCTCCCACCAATATTAAGGAATTAAGGAGCCTTTAGGGCAAGATAGCCTCGATAAAGTGATTTATCACCAAACTATTGGATAAATATCAGCCCATGAATTTACTACTACATAAGGGTGTCCCATTCAACTAGGACAAAGACTACAAGGTAGCCTTTGCTGAGATAAAGCAATACCTAGTGATGCCTCCAGTGCTAGCTCCACCAAGGCCAGAGGTGCATTTTCTACTATATATATTGGCAATTGACTTTGCACTGGGAACCATGTTGGCCCAAAAGAACGTGCAAGGCAAAGAACAGGAAATATATTACATTAGTCAAAATTTGGTGAGCTATGAGCTTGGGTATGCATACATGGAAAAATTATGTTTAGCAGTAGTGTTAGCTACCAAGAAATTACGATACTATATGTTAAGTCATACGACGTATGTTATATCCAAACAAAATCCTTTGCAGTACATGATGAATAAGACTTATCACAATATGTGTACTGTAAAGTGGATCATGCTTTTTATGGAATTTGATCTAGAATTCATAATCCAAAAGTCAATTAAGGGGTAGGTCATAGCAGATCAATTAGCTGAGGCACCACTGTCAAATAGTAGGCCTCTAACAATTGAGCTTTTGGATGATGCAGTCTTCGTCATATCTGAAGCTCTTGAACCCAAAGAACAAAATAATAATGTTGATATGACTATGTTCTTCAATGGTTTGAAGTGTGAACAAGGGGGTGGTACCGGAATAGTGTTCTTCACGCTGCAAGGAGCTCCAATGCCCTTGTCATTCAAGTTGGATTTTTTGTGCACCAACAACAACGCTGAGTATGAAGCCCTACTACTAGGCCTCCACATAGTTGTTGCCATGAATATTAAGATATTGAACATCTTCGGAAATTTCTTGATCATATTAAATCAAGTCAAGGGACTTTTTCAGTGTTGGTGTCCCGTACTAAAATCCTATAAAGATCTAGTTGATACATATTTGGCCAAACTGGAATGGTATGACATTGAGGCAATCCCTCGATCATCAAATAGGTTTGTAGATACCATGGCTTCTTTGGGATCCTTAATCCCTCAGAATTGTTTTGCTAATTTCACTACCATCCATGTCAAGATGTTCTCTCATCCAACAGCAAAGCGTGTAGCCTATGATAAGAGAGAATAAATCAATATGATCAGTGTAGAACCACAAGTTGAATGGTTCTGTAAAGCTAAAGACTTTCTTAAGAAGGCACCCTGGGGGTCATTAACCTCTCAGAGTCCCATGGGGAGTGGTACTACCATTCACCATAGGGTTGTTTTTGAGTATACATTTGCAAAAGTAAATACGTAGGGGGAGCAAGTCATATTGGCAGTTGAAGCTAATATATATCAAAATTAGATGTCACAAATTAAAGACTTCCTAAACCTTAGTATAATCCTAGAGAGATTGTTGTGTGCTACAAAGTGCACATATAAATAGAAAGTGGACACATATGCCTTAATAGGAGACATCTTGTACCGAATAAGTTATGATGGAGTTCTCCTTTGTTTCTTAGAGCCCCAAGAGGCATCATGGGCAATTTTTCAAGCCCATGATGGTACATGCGATGGCCATTTCAATGGCATGGCCATCTTCAAGCGCATCCTTTGAATGGGTTACTATTGGCCCATTATGGAGAAGGATTGCAATGCGTATGTCAAGAAATGTGATAAATACCAGCATCACGATAATCTCATGCACTTGCCATCATAGGCCTTACATCCCATTCAAGCAGCTTGGCCATTTGCTCAGTGGGTATTGGATCTTATAGGCAAGATCTCTCCTTCGTCATTAGGTTGACATACATTCATAATAATAGCTACTGAGTATTTTACAAAGTGGGTGGAAGCAATACCCTTAACAATGACAACCAAAGCTCATATAGCAGAGTTTATACTGGAGCATATCATAATTCATTTTGGGATTCCATCCAAAATAATATCGGATAATGGAACGTCTTTCAAAAACAAAACTATGAGAGCTTTGACATCTAAATATAGAATCAAATACAATTTTGTGACTCCATACTATCCATAAGCCAACGGGTAGGCTGAAGCTTCAAATAAGATAGTGGTAGCCATCTTGAAAAATATGGTACAAGAAAACCACAAAGACTGGCACATCCAGCTGCCCCTTGCGCTTTGAGCTTATAGGACTAGTATTTGGATGCCCACTGGGGCAACACCATTCTCACTAGTATATGGCACTGAGGCCATTATACCCTTGGAATTAGAAATTCCAACACTGCACATCACATTGAAAGAGTTCATCGATGATGACACTACGTGGTAAGCTTGACTGGATCAACTAACGTTACTTGATGAATGTTGTGTGAATGCCCTAGAGCATATTTGCATTTATCAAGAGTGACTAAAATGAGCTTACAATGTCAAAGTCCACCAAATAGACTTTGAATTTGGGAATCTTGTCTTGAAAAAAAACCAACAGATCTCTAATTTACCGACAGATATGTGTGACAAATTTGTGGCTAATTGGCTATAACCTTACATCATATCTAAAAATATTGGTCCAAGTACCTATCGCCTAACATCTCTAGGGGGTGTTGAAGAGTCTTAACCTCTCAACATCATCCATATTAAGGTGTTTTATGCTTAAATAGCATAGTAAAAGGCTTCGAGAGTTGCTGGTAACTGCTCGGTCATCCTAAAAGGATCCAAACACTTTCATTAGTGGTTTTTTCAAGTCAAAAAGCTCCAAAGGCATCTGTAAGCCCTTTGGTCAACCTCAAAAGCTCCGAGGTTTTGGTCAAAACCGCTCGATCATCCCAAAAGGCTCCAAGGGTCCCTGAAACTGCTTGGTCATGTCAGTAAAAAGCCCCAAGTATTTTCTTGTAATCACTCGGTCATCCTAAAAAGCTCCAAAGGCATTTGTAAGCCCTTTGGTCAAACTCAAAAAGGCACCAAGAGTTTTCTAAAAAAAATTGCTTGGTCAACCCAAAAGCTCCAAAGGCATCTGTAAGCCCTTTGGTCAAATGCAAAAGGCACCAAGAGTTTCTAAAAAACTTCTTGGTCAACCCCAAAGGCTCCAAGGATTCTCAAAATTGCTTGGTCATCCCAAAATGCCCCAAAGGTACCCATAATACCTTTGTTCAATCCTAAAAGCTCCAAGGATTCCTAAAAATTGCTTGGTCAATATAAAGGCTCCAAAGGCATGTACTCATCGTTTGGTCAATTATGAGGCTCAAAACCCATAAAAATTATAAAATCAATAAAATTTAAAAAAATTGGTAAAGCATAAAATCCAAAAACATTTGCATTTGCATTTGAATTTTACATTTTCATTTTGGATTCACTCATGTATCCACCGCATTATTGCATTGCATATAGGTATTTTTCATCTGTTGCATTCCGTAATAGAAGGCATTTGTGTTTGTCAATATTAAAAGCGATGCCATGTATGTGTTTAAATCATGCATCTCTACATTTATTGTGATCCATCATTCATGTGAGTAATTATGTTTTTCAACACAACCTATAATGTTGCTATGGAGATATACTAGGGTTTTTCGGTCACTCAATCATACCTAGTAGTCTTATCAAGAGTTGGTAGAAAGCTCACTTTGCTTTAGTAGCTAAGGTTAAGTTAGTATAGCCCTTAGCATATCAAAATCCTATCACTAATCAATAAATTTAAACAATCCTAAAAGTACTAGGGGAATATGAAATCTATGAAGCAGGACCGGGTATCCTAAAGCAAAAAGAGTTATTCTTGCTTATCCCTCTGTGTGAACGGTATGGGAAATGTTGGCAGTTGGAAAAAGGACAGGTTAGTTCCCTATTCAGTATCCCTTACTTATGATAAAATGAGCAATATACGAAAGAGATATCCCATATCAATCCTCATGATTGATCCCCTAGATCGATATCATAGCTCGAATCCCTAGAGTGATATCCCATATTGATATCATAAGATTGATATTCTCAATCGATATACCAAAAATAATTTTTCCAAGTAAATCTCCCCAAAGGAAAGTTTCTAAAGAAGAGTATCAAATGTAAATTCCGAAAAGTAAAGATCGAGTGAAGATCAGAAAACATGCTTAAATAAAATTTCAAAGTGAATATCAAAATAAGATCATAAATCAAAAGTTCGAGTGAAGATAAAATGAAGATCCAAAATCCATTTCGAAGAGATTTCAAATGAAGATCCAAATACAATTCAAAAATAAGATGGAATCGACTCCCTTGCTTCACTACATATGAGCAAGTATCCCTAAAATTTAAGGATAAAAAGGAATGAGCCTGAATCCCTGGAATTGTCAGTACTACTATACCTTATGCATGACGATATATCTGACGCATTAGCCCCTCGCTTATGAACAAGACCAATGTTTGAATGTGGAAGAGCTAGCTTCAAGTGTCCTGCATTTCTTAGTGGCTTAGTCCAATTGAAATCTAAACTTGATATTGGATAAGACATTTGTGGAATCCCTATCTTAGTAATGGGCTGAAATAATCCTGTCTAATATCGGGGAACGCTCATGTCTTATCTTAAAATATTCATTTGCACACACAGAGATAATGAACAGTTAGGGTTTATCCTAGCAAAATCCTTTTATCTCAAAAGTCTAGTGTGGTTAGTATGCAAATTTTTATAAGTTTATTAGGGTGTTTGAGTATCATGAAAAACCTTAAAATCTCTCTAAAAAGCAACAAATGCTACAAAAGCATAAACCAGTAAATGGTAAAATTTATTGCAAATCGTCAAATTTCAAAGTATCCAAGAAGCAATACATCATTACATAAAGCACAATCAAGATATAGGATAGATACCGGATAAATATAAACAATGATGTTTAGATGACCACTAACTATATCATGCATATCATTCAAAGTGTGAAAGAAAATAGAATAACATATTATCTCATTCGCATCATGCAGCTTCGTACCATTACATTTCATATATGGGTGATTAATTGATTAAATTCTTATATTAAGGATTTTCAATTATAGTCATGATTTTTACACATCTTGTGGCATCATCCATTAAATTTTCAAATACACATTGCATTCATTCCTTATGTTTTAAGTGATTAAAGCATACAAGTTCATTTACATTAGAATAACATCATGTAAATAAAGCATTTCCATAAAATAATGTATACAATGAAGCAATATCAAATATGCATTAAAAGAAACCATAGCATCCATATGCATTTATCATCAAAAGCATATCTACGCATCTAGATCACTGTATATCACTATCATAAAATAAATAGATATATAATGCATGACATCACCATTGCATCATATAGTATCAACATAACATAAGCATTGCATCCATGTGCATCACATAAACATAAGATTAAAAAAATAAATATATACACATGTACACAGAATGAGCTAGAATGATCATATCATATAAATATGTTTCCAAATGAGTACATAGGGAGTATGTAAAAATTCTCGTAGGCTACAATCGTGTAGGTCCTCGAACTTACACCAAAAATGATGATATATCAAAATTTAGTCTGTGTTATAAAAGCCCTAGCTCTGTCCTACTCCCCCTATACTAGAGCTCTCACCGCCTCCCTTTGTACTATGCTTAGGAGCTTGCTCTCCTTGTTGGTCATCCTATTTAGGGCCCTGTGTGACACCTAGACCTAAGAGGTCTAGCACTCGTCCAACCGCCACCTATGTAATGGGCACCTCTGTGCACTGAGACCTATGGTTGGATGTGGCAGTAGACTACCCTACCTCCCTAGTCTTGGTATGACTGTTGTCGCCATGTGTACTAGAGGACCTATGTGTCCTCTCGCTCTAATGGCTATGATGTCTCAAGCTAGCAGTAGACTATATTGTAGTCCTGGTCTTGGTCCATCGAGACTCGAGAGTGAAAGGATCCTCAAGAACCTATAACCCATGCATCTTTATGTAACCTACTAGCTAGTCCACTCGAGCAACCTGAGATGCATGAATATCATTGGTCCTCATGACCATATATCGTAATAACTCAATCTCAACCATAGGATCCTAGCAACTCGGTACAACTAATGCTAGTGCTATCGAAGGCCCCATGATAGCTTGAGAAGGTGGTATAGCCCCCCTTGATGCCCTGATCAGATCTCTCTCTACTACTATTGCATCTTGTTATACCTAAGCTAGCTCTAGTGTAGTCTATAGTGTTTGAATTTGTGTCTCTATAGTTGTAGCCTACATATTCAAAGTCTCAATATGTCCCTAAACCTTAGTCAAGTGCATGTACCTATTAGTTAGCTGAGACTGTAGAGTAGCAATCATCGTATCTCGCTCTCGCTGCTAATTTTGAAACCTATCAAGCTGACTCTACAAGTCAGCCACTTATGCTAGGAGCACCCTCTCTACGCTGTAAGGAGGGACCTCACCCTCCTTGGAAGCCTCCTAATCTAGGTTAAACTCAGGATCCTCCTCAATGATAGCCTCTACCCCCTAGCCACCCTCTGTCCTCTAGTATACCCTGCGCCCATAGGGATCCACCTCTGCCTTTGTTGCTACCTATTCTGGATCTCATCCCAAAGGCCCTGTCTTGTACCACCTGAACAGTGACCACCATACATCATATGTTGGGGTAGTCATAGCCATCTCAACACCAGTCACTTGGTAATCATCTACCTCATCTCCTAGAGCCACAAGTTAAATCCACTGTAGATCCTGCTCTAATGCCAATCGACGGTACATAAATGGGATCTCAAGAATATCCTACACCATCCCAAACTATCATAGGACACATGAGAAAAATTGGTACTCTTAAATCTTGGCCTTATGGCCTATCAACCATCTGTATCAATAAGCTTTTCGAAGCCAATTGCCAGCCTCCGACCATGTTGGGCAGTCCATGTATGGTCATTGCTAAAAATTATTCACACCAAGTGCCACAAACTGAGCAATATAATTTTGGATGTCACCAACATGAATCCTATTACGGGTGCCCTCCTCCTCATGAGGCCAGCAGGCGACATAGCACTGGTGCTCGATAGCAATAGTTGTAATATCCAGTGGTAGATCCTTAGGATGCTCTATCCTAATATGTTGCCAGCCCCATATATGAAATAGTAGACTATGGCTCATACCCTTATGACTCCACTCAGTAAACTAGTATAGCTCCCTGTAGAGGTGGCATAATAGCGTGCTACCCCAAGCTAAGTGCAACGGTTGCCTAGTAGAACTCTATATGACTCTCCAGATGCTAGCCAAGAGGTTCCAAGGAATCCTAATTCTCGAGGAGTTTGGAAGCACAATCTATACCAAGAGGATCATGAAGATAGCAATGTAGACTAAAAATACGTGCTTACCCTCCCAGTAAGCAATTTGGACTCCTCCGTGGTCAATAGCATCCTAAGCCTGCTGGCTCTAGTCTCCAAATATAACATCAAAAATGATCTTCTTAGCCCTATAACTAGAGGATATGATGGCCTCACCATCAATAGGGATCCTAAAGATCTGATATACGTCCTCTAAGGTGACAGTCATTTCACCTATGGGCAAGTGAAATGTATTTTTTTGGGCATTCCAATGCCTAGACAATGTAGTCAAGTAAGCTTGGTTTACCCAAATAGTGGGTAAATCCAAGACATAGCTGAATCCAACGGCTCAAAACCAGTCACTCTCACCATCCGTGAGCCATCTGCGAAGAGTATTAATTGCTCTTGCCCTAGAGGTCAATTTTTGGAATAAAAGCATACTATAAGTAAAAAGCTAACTAAAAATGACAAAAACATCTAAAAAACTAATAAAACGGAAAAAACATGTCATAAGACATTCATCAAAATCAACAAAAATACTTATGCGATTCAAAAACACATTAAATAAGATTAATTGCCTATTAAACTTAGAAAAAATAAAAAAATTTAGGAAAATTATTCTAAGGTCGCAAACTGCGGGTCAACCCTGCAGTCCACACACGGTCAAAATTTAACTGTTGGAATTTTGAATGCTGATCACAACTGTCAGATGTGGTCCCCAATCAGTCAATTGGACACCGCAATTGGTACCTACGATCTCCATTCAAACCTCAAACAGAGCTAATTCCCCGCCCAAAAAACAAAAAAAAATTAAAAAATTAAAACCCTAATCTAGCTAGCCTAATCTAAGTCTGAGGTTCATTTCCAGCAGTTTAATTGGGTTCATTTATCTCATTTCTTAGTGAGGTTAATTTTACTGGTAAAAAAAATGTGGTCTAGGTATCAAATTACCTTGCCCTCGCTCCGACCTCGGCTGGATGAAGCTTCCTCCCATGCTACCATCGTGTGATAGGTAGAATGTCGGTATGATTAGGTAGGGTTTCAGAGCAGGTTTAAAGCTGTCACTATTAGAGCTTTGAAACTGTAAAAGAATAATGAGGTAAAAAGTGAAAATTTGGAATTTTATATCTTTTTACTATTCCATGCAGATCGTAGTTAAAACCTGTGGTCCAAGAATTAGGGTTTTGTGACCATAGATCTTAGTCGTGATTCCCAAAATTTACAAAATGGGAATCGCACATCATGTCTGCGGTTAGCAACTGAAAGAAAAACTAGTAAAATCCCACCATGGGAAGGTCTAAAAAGGTAAATCAGTGACTACCATTGGATCAAAATCTTAATAAAAGCAATCAATGTTGCAAATTTGGTGATGTTCAAACACCATGATTAAATTCAAAAAAAAAAATCAAATAATTTGAAATCCAAATGCACCTTGTATTTAGCTATTTACCCTATACACTTGGCGGTTTCAACGACTTGCGATCCATGAAATCCGACAAGATGAGTAAATAACCATAAGGACATTTGGGGCAAAAATGTTCATCGTTGATCTGATATGCTTTTTCTCAATCCCTAAGAAAGCCTTCACAGCTGGACTGCTCCATGGGAACGAGGTGCTTCATGTCATGTCTCCTATGGCATCTTTTTAGCAAATTATCGACAATTTGATTCAACACAAATCTAATTGGATTTGTACCATTTTGATTCCCTAAGATGGCTATTGTAGCCTTACTGCTCCATGGGATAGGAATGTGTAAATCATTATTAATAGTTGTAATCAAAAGTTGAACTAGGCATATCCAAGCATTTAATGTGCTCAAATTTAAATTTTTTCAGATCATCCATGGTGGTCAAGCGACATTGTCACTTCAATCATTGTCATTACCCTCATTGACTCGTCACTTGAGGGGGTAGTCATAATATCAAATCACAATAAAAATTGATAGAATATCCCTAATAATCATAGATCCCTTGATCTTGTCAAAATTGTGTTCGTCCGTATGAATCATTGTAAACAAATATCATAAGCTTACCCCTTTTGCTTGGGGTAAATAGAAAATATGATCTTGCTTGTTGTTCTCTGCCTTTCGGATCTATGGGTCATAAGATATTTATAGAATGCACAACTACATCGAATGAGATGAGAAGAGCACAAGATTTTCAAGTTTAAGCCTCCAAAGAGTTGGAAGCAATGATTCCAAGATGTGTGTCCTTTTGCTAGACCTAGGGCATCTAATGTTGATCCGACTAATGATCATCATAGAACCTTCGACATCATTTTAGGAGGTTTATTTTTTCTCAGCATTGTTCGATATCACAACGCATCTCAAAAGAGGCATCTACAGACACCTACAACATGTCATGTCGAAGACGACTACTCATATGGACATGCTAAAGGACCATATGGAAGGTCTTGGATAGATTCCAAGATAGAGCAATGGTTTTAACCATTCAATTTGGGAATATTTGCCTAATCAGTCTAAACTATAGCCCAAACCTGTGATTTATAGGCTAAATCATGGTTGACACCTACAGTTTGCAGTCTGAATTGCAACTATAACCTAAAGTCTTAACTGAAGTTTAGTTGGCCTCCAATCTGAGCCAAATCAGTTGGAATGACCATTTGATCTAGAAGAGGGTGATTGAAGGATAGAATATGCCAGAAGCTTCCATTCAAACTATCCTAACCACCCCTTCTTGATCTTGGCTTCTCCATGAAGCCACACCTAGCCCTAGGGACATGCTATAAATACCCCCTTCAAATGGGGAAGATATATACAGAGTTGATTGATCAAAATAGCAGCAAAGCCCTATCGAATTGCATACTGAACACATGCATTTGAGAGATACTTTGCCAATACTCTAAAGATCAATTAGTCATGGATGCCCTAGGTGCCTAGGAGAGTCAAGAAGTGCAAATTCGGGCAAACAGAGGTCAAATAAAATTATTCAACCGCCAAATCTATCGAAATGACATCAAAGGAGACCCTTGAGCATCAATTGGACAAGGATATCAAGACCACTACCCTTGGAATTGATGGCAAGCCTATCAGAGTGCTAACCGTGGCTCTCAGCCGTGGTTTATAGTACAGACTACTCATCAAAGCTACGGTTTGCAACATAGGTATAACCACCTTCCTATTTCCATTTTTGTCCTGTTAAATACCTTAGATTGGTTGTTTTAATGATTTTTTGGTAGTTTAGTAGATTTTTGATCGTAGAATTAGGTTAATTTAGCTTCTTTATGTTTATTCTTAAATTAGGACATTAATAAGTTCTTTATGCACTTTCATGCCTTATTTCACATATATGATCCATGCATAGAGTAGTTGTTGTCTTTCTTTACGCTATTATATAAATCTTGATTCTATTTGCATAGTTTAGAAGCATCTTTTATACTTTCTTGATTGTGCATGTTTAAGGATGTCATTATGCAATTTACCTAAAAGGGCCTCATCATGAGAGGCTGCCTATATTTTTGACATTCTTGTGTTGTTTCTTGACCATAGGGAATAGTTTCAAAGGAGAACCAACTATCAAGTTCCTTCCCCATCGCAAAGAAGAGAGCATCTCCACCCTACAGCAGTTTGTGTCATCCTATAAAGGTACATTGAGCAACACACCTATCTTGAAGAGGATTACAATCACAAGAAACCTTATTGTAATATTGTATCAACGTGATTATCCCTAAGAGGGACATAATTGTAACATAAATTGGACTTCATGAAGAAATAAAGTGTTTATCATACATCTTGTTGTCAATTTTATATTTTATGCATGTTGCTTATTCATTTACTATTGCAATAACAGGATTCTTTCCTTGGGTGTGAGCCTTTCTGGTGGTTACACCCTCACTAGTTCATTAATCCATCCATCCTTCAAGTGGATCATCTAACATGTGTATCATCCATAGTTTGATTAAATTGTATCGAATGAAGTGAGATGGCAAAAAAGCCTATGTTTTATTAAGGCTTATATGGATTTCTTTAGATGTCATAGTACACTTATTCTACTCCTTAGATTCCAATGTGGTAATCCAATTTTATTCCAAGTACCATGGGAAATTGCTTGTCTTCTGATCTTAATGATAAGGGTTTCAAGGTTTGAATTTTTTTGAAGAGTATTCACATTTTAAATATTTCTTTGTGCACCTTAGGTAGAATATTGCCAAATATTACTCTCAATTATCCTACTTTTCCTTAGATTGGAACGTTTCTAATTGAGTGTAAAATAAAGAAATAATATCCATTTATAGGTCCTCAACTAAATTATCTATTTCAAATATAATGATATCAACTAAATTTTTAGTTTCTAATGTAGTGGTTCCTCTAAATCCTTTGTCCTTCCTCATGGTAAATCATGATCAGTATCAATAGAGTTTTAATATTCTAAAAAATAACATGATAAATATCCCCTCTATCCATTAAGTTCAAATATTTTAAATCCCTCATAATAAAATGACCTTCAAGGTCTCAACTTTCAAGCTTGAGTACATATACCATAAAATATTTTAGTGTAATATTTTAGAGTATCCTCTTATTTTTGTGTCATATTAAGGACTCTATCTTTGGACTTATAGTAATATTGATGCTTCCATAAAATTTTGTCCTCATAGCATCATATGTGCTAATGTTCTTTCCACCCAATATAATGAATTGACATAAAGTTTCATCCTTGAGTGTTGATGGAAAGGGATTAATTTTTTGTGCATTTTTCTTGTAGTCATAACTATGACACAACATGTCAACATTAAAGAAATTTTTTTAAGTCTTTTATAGACAACCCATTAAATATAAGAAACATGAAAGGTGAAATATTCTTCATCTTGGTTTCCTCCAAATATTTTTGAAACCTTGAAATTTACCATACTATGAGTTTTATCTATTATTTCTAATAGAATATATAGTGCCAAAGGCATATTGTAGGTATTCCTTGGTGATAAATTAGCTTTAAAACACTAGCTTGAGCTTTAGCTAGTTGTTGAATTACTTTGAGTGGTGAATTTTATATAATAGGATATCCTCTATAGCCTCCCAAATATGGATTAATTATCTAATTTAGTAGGAGCAATGCCTACATGCCTAGTAGTCTTTTTCCCAAATCCAAATATAGGTGCTTAAAATAATTTTATACTATTAGCAAATACTATGGTCTAAACTATAGCTCCCTCTGAACTATTGCATTCTCTCTGTTAGGATCCCTAACATTAATTAATAATAATAATAATAATAATAATATATTCTATATTATGGTTATAATAATAAAATAATATAATAATAAATAATATAATAATTAATTATATTAATTATTATATTATTATAAGATATATAAGATTAGGGTTAGGAAGCATTGCAACCTTTCACTTATAATCCTGGAGTGGGTATAAAACATTGTAAGAGCTTATCATTCAAATATCCATGAATATAAAATATAATATAATTTATTGAAGGGACTTCCCGACAATATCAAAAGGCGATTCTTTTAGATTTAGGTTATTTATTATTTATTTATCATTTTATGTGGTAGGAACCCTAGGTTCCTACCATATGGTATCAGAGCCTTATGGATCCAACCATATTGGTCAAGGAAATGAAAAATGATATTGCAGAAATTAGAAGAATGATTGAACAAAAACAAAATAAAAAAATGGAACATTTTGATCGTATTATACAATATGTAATGGAAATGCAAGAGGAGGAGACCATAGCCCTGGAATCCGATCCAAAGGAGGATCCCATAGCCATGGAATCCCAGGTGGAGGAAGAGCCCATAGATAGGAAATCTCAAAGGGTACTTATTGGACTCCTCAAGAAAGAAAAAAATATTTCAAACCCTAGATTTTTTTTGAAGGAGCCCATAGCCATTGAATCTCGGGTGGTATCCATTGCATCTTTCTAGAAAAAAGAAAATGTTTCCAATGCTAAAAATGCACATTGTCCCAAAAATAATGTATACAAGGAGAAAAAGATAAATATTTCCAAGGAAACAAAATGCAAGGTTTCTCCAATTTATGCATCATCTCTTGAAATTTTCCAATTGAAGGAGAAAATATCAAACATAAATGCATTTTCAAAATCTATGTTACACACTCGCCCTCCACCATGGCCTCCTCCCACACAAAAAAAAATGGTACATTTTATCTGGCTTGAAATAATGATATCCAACAAGTGTAGGACGAGAGTCATGATGGTTTGAAAAAAGACAGGATATTTATGAAGCATTCCCAAATAGATCCAAACTTGAGCCATTGAATTGGTTGAATAGAAAAATTGTATGGGCTTGCACTGGAATTGATACTTGGTAGACAAGCAAGATTACAAGCACTAAAAATATTGCATTCTCTTCTAAATATAAGTATTTCCAATCAGTAAATAGTAAAAAAAAATAAGAGAGCAAGGATGGGCAATACCGTGTTGCACTAGGTGGTAGAGAAACGACATTAAAAATTACACCATAGGAAAATTCATTCATCCTCGAATTACACGTTGGAATACGGCAGATCTAAGAACCGTCAAGGAAGGGCTTTGAAAATAGATGACAAGATCTCTCGCTGATTTATTTTTGTCAATACCGAAGGCCAAATAGTTGTTTGTCCTATCGAAATTTAGGCCAAATAAAAATTTGTTCTATCAAGTAACTATATATATTTAAAAAAATAATAATAATGACTTGATGGAAACTGGTAGCTCGGGGATTTGGATCTCCAAATTGTGTCTCTAAAAATGGGGATTGAATGTGTCTTCCAAATCTTGCTGTGTAACCTGCAAGAAAGATAGAGAAAGGTTTCCTTTTGTTAATGGTGATAGAGCAAAACGAAGTTGAAAAGAGTTTTAGTTACTGTCCGATATAAGACCGCGGTTCGATTCACCAAAGAGGCATTTAGTCTCCGACTTTCCAACAAAGGATATATTCAAACCTAAAAAGGAGTTTTGTTCTCCTTACAAATAGACTGGCAAACAACACAGAAGTTCTGATGAAGTATTTCCTCCATGGATCTCTTACTCACTATTTCACAGCTTCCATGGTTAACTTCAAATACAATTTAAAATACATTAAAGACTTCTTTAATGGAAAATACAATGCAATTCAACTTGTACTACTTGTAATATTACTTATAATGATGGACCTGAAAAACCATAGTAGATATAAGTGACTTAATGTCGACAGAGAATAAGAAATGCATGGTGGTATGTGATAAGAGTACAGAGTGAAATATATGCAAGAATTTCAACAAAGGGAAATTTTCAAGAGTGGAAGAGTCCATAGCAAAGGGCACACTCATCTATGATTGGATGATCCAATAAACTTTTTCACAAATATTCCACCAAATTCATAGAGATAACACCCATGAAACACTTTCCACTGTCGGCCAATGGATTAACCGATAACACCACATAAGCATATATGGTTGGTACAATGGCGATAGTTTGAGAGCTATGTTTTATGTACTCCAAATTTTTTTATAGGTCCAATAAGAAATAATATACACTTTTTACCCAATTACAAGAATAAGGTTGGGAGTTTAAGAAATTTGTGAGTTCCATCTTCTTTGCAATTCAATTTTGAAAGCAAAAATAAATTGTGAAGGGTATAAGGAGAGAAAGAGGTATGCACTAGTAAAGAAGATAACGGGTCTTCATCACATAAATCCCATCGTTTCAACTATCAACTTATTTATCCTATGAAGAAAATGAAAATCATTTTGTTTGTAAGGATCCCAAAGGCCAAATTAAAATATTTATTTTTTTAGAAGCATTTGCCACTTCTTTTCAGGATCCAGGATGTCAAAGCCTTTGAAAATGTTAATTATGCTTAAAATGATAACTGAATAGCCGACGGAGTGGTGGTACACATTCCAGTATACGCGTAACTTGTGATCCTTCTTAGGACGTAGAAGAAGAGCAAATACCTGTAGAGTTCCAAGAGCGAAGAGTGCAATCCCAATGTTCCTGTGTAGAGTTCTTCCCCAATAGAGTAGCTGCCCAACTTCAAACCAGTGGCCCAACCACTTACTCCAATGATATATCCCGAGGATTGGCAAAAAGCATGCAGATAAAACCATGTAGGATCTGCAGATTCAAATGTCTTGGTATATCAAGCAATCATGGCTCCAACAGGTATTATTATGCCCCATCTAACAAAGTTTAACACCCCATGCCTATTTTTAAGGGTTTGGCAAGGAACACCAGATGTGCCAGTGTTGGTTCCTAGTTGGAGGTGTTTATTATTATTACCCATGGCATGTGCATCAGGGATCATGTTAGTCATTGCGTTCCCCATTTGCCACTCCTGATTCACGGTGGTTTTACTGGAAGGCTTGACCAGCTGATCTACATACCATTGCCTGATGCGAATTCGCGTTACCAAATTTTCAAGTCTTGTCTCAGAAAGTCTCCAGTTTCAAAGGATGTAGATCTTATGGCTCTTGCCCAATATACCGATGGATTCAGTGGAGCTGATATTACGGAGGTTTGCCAACGGGCTTGTAAATATGCCATCAGAGAAAATATAGAGAGGGATATTGAACAGGAAATTATTCATTTTGAGGAGTCCATGAAATATGCACGAAGAAGCGTAAGCGATGCTGATATTCGCAAGTATCAAGCATTTGCACAGACCTTACAACAATTTAGAGGCTTCGGTGCTGGATTTCGTTTTCCAGACAGACCGCCTGATCCAACAAGGGATGGGACTCTAGATGCGCTTCCTGCGGCACAAGTGGGAGACGACGATGACTTATATGATTGAGAGAGTTTGTACGTAATTCGTTGTCCGTGCGGCGCAGAAGCAGGCAAAGTCAGGCAAAGTCCAAAGGGCTTGGATTTTCAGCACAGTGATGTCACGTTTAAGAGGGCCTATTAGGCTACCATCATCGTCCTGATCCAACCATCATATTTAAGAGGGCCTATTATTATATCCCAACTCTGTTGTTTTCACAGGCCGTTCATTGTTTTCCCTCAAAAACTTGTGTTATTATCTAAGTCTTGAAAATGTTAGGTTAAAAAAAAAAATTGAAAAGGTCCACAACAAAATCAGTAGGAGCAAAGAAAAATATGTCCCACACAAGAGGCACCCACTCGAACAAAAAAAAAAAGCCAAAGAACAAAAATATAAAATATGGAAAACGAAAAGACGAGCAATTTCAAATGAAAAATAAAAAGATAGGCAAGAGGGTTATAAAACCGAAATTTAAACCCTTCAGGAGGTTGGAACTTCTTGCAGATAAATTTTGCCACCCAATTTTGCAACGATAAAGATAAAATTACGACGATGACTTTGGCGATGAGAAAACCGATTTCTTGATTCCTAGCTTTGAGGACAAAGCTTTTCAAAGGGGATGGCATGTTAGGATCCCTAACATTAATTAATAGTAATAATAATAATAATAATAATAATATATTCTATCCTATGGTTATAATAATAAAATAATATAATAATAAATAATATGATAATTAATTATATTAATTATTATATTATTATAAGATATATAATATTAGGGTTAGGAAGCATTGCAACCTTTCACTTATAACCCTAGAGTGGGTATAAAACATTGTAAGAGCTTATCATTCAAATATCCATGAATATAAAATATAATATAATTTATTGAAGGGACTTCCCGACAATATCAAAAGGCGATTCTTTTAGATTTATGTTATTTATTATTTATTTATAATTTTATGTGGTAGGAACCCTAGGTTCCTACCACTCTCACTAATTTTATTTTTTTTATTGGTTTGTCTAGATGAACTAGGTGCTTTACTAGTTCCTTGACATACATCAATCCTTAAATTATTTCGCTAAAATATCTTCTTTTCTCCCTAGGTTGATACATGCAACACTACATGGATTAAAGAGTCACTTTGGATAAATGTCAATCTTCAAATAACCTATCCCAATAGTGTATAAAATAAGAAAATATAAAAGTATTTTTATTTTAAATTCTCTTTGGAAATGTTTCTAAAAGTGATGAGCATTAGTTCTATCGATCTAGGTAGGTACACTTGTGAGGCACTTGGCACTATATTTTAATTATGGTCCCTATAAGATAATCTAAACCTATATGCTTTGATGGATCAAATCCAACTCTCACTGAGGGTTACTACTATAGCGACCCCGGGATGCACACACCGCTTTACTCTACTTACAATATTATACCCAAGATGAAATGAAAGACCATGAAAAAGCATATAACACAGAAGTAACAAAGATAGATCTCTTTATTTGTATTGAAACTCGGTTACATTTCGGTCCCTCTTAGGGATACCCATTTTAATACAATGAATTACAAGTGAGAAAGATGTCCCCTAGCAAGGGGTGGTGTACTTTCACAAGCTTCCCTGTTCCATACATGGAAATGTATGAGGGCTTATAGATGCCTCCTTCCCTAGGTCTAATTGATAGAGGGATCCTCTTGCTCTCGTATGTTGTAGCTTATGTCCGATGAACCTATGGCCCTGTAAGCAATGAAAAAATAGCACACGCTTAGATATCCAAGATTGCCTCCCCAAATGAGGTTGTTAGCAATGCATATACTCAAATGAAAGCAAGTGCAAATGAAACTAATGCTATGAATGCAAATGAATGAAATTATGCTATGTTAATGATATGCTAAATAGAATAATGAAACTATCTAAAACCCTAATCTAGGCCTACGGGCCACTGTCCAATGACAGCGGCCACTAAAGTGAATCTCATTCTCTTTGAAATGGTGGTTGCTATGCTCTTTAATTTGTCAAGCTTTTCCATAAATGTGATCTCAAAGGGAAACTCTCCAAGTCTCGAAATCTCTCCTCAATGATCTAATGCATTATTGTATCTCTGGATTGATTGATTCCTCTCTAGTGCTCTAAGCTTACACCTTTTAAAGTGTGTGAAACCATAAATTCTATGCTCAAAACCCTAGGATTGAATTCCTCATGAGTAGTGAATGTTAGCATGAGAAGATTTTTGTCTTTTCTATGTTTAAAGACTAGTTAGCTGAAGTCTAAATTTAGACTCAAGTCTTCTATGTGAACTGGTTGTGAATGGGAATGCAAAGTTACTCTCGCTCATATTTATTGCATGTAGACTGCCACTTCCACCTCTAATTAGGCCTGTTTGTTGGTAAAATTCTTTTTATGGCTTAGCTGCTATTGTTTGAAGTGACTAAGAATTGGCTGCTATCATCTGTAGCAGCCAAGGTTTGGACACTTTGAGTTTGAGCAGCTAAGATCTGGTCACTCTGGCCTTGAGCGGCTAAGCTTGGATGGGCTTAGAATACCCCAAATGGGTGGTGAAAACCACTTTTGATGCTTGGAAAGTCCAAGGTTATGTCTTATGATCTTATGAATGTGCCTATGTGAGTAGCTCCCCTAAACATGACATGTTTTAGGTGTCTACAGATGCCCCTTTTTATGATGCGCTTGTGTGGAAAACACAAGGCTGAGCAAAAACGTAGACTGATCTTTTTGCAGGGTGTATGATGGTCAATGGTCCGACCAACACCTAATGGCCTAATCATGCAAGACAACACACATCCTTTGAATCATTGCCTCAACATTTGAAGGACTTAACTTAGCCAAGTGGCTTAGGCATGTTAAATTGCACTCATTCTTCAAACTCAATCGGGTAGCTTCAACTGCTACATTAGTTTCGACTAGTAGGAGAGCTACAATTGAATATGTCATGTCTGATTATGTTCCTAGAAAACAAGGGAGATGTTGTAATTATTGTATGTAATGATTCATAGGACAAACACAATTTTGATATGATTGAGTGATCTATTGTTGATTTTGACTATGATTATTTTGAAGATTTGAACTACCTCCTCACACAGTGAATTGGTGAGAAAAAGGCGATGAATAAAATGACAAGTCGCTTGACCAATATGACTAACTTGGTTTATTTCTAACATTTGTTCTTTCAATGGGTGAACCCCCATCCAAGTGTGACTCCAAGTGTTTATGATAATCATCCATCCTTATCCCGAGGAGCAGTATAGCTATCAAGATCCTTCTTAGGGAGTTAAGATGAGTGATTATGTTTATGCTCATATTGTATCACTTTGGCTTAATGTATTTGATTTCATAAGGGAATGAAGATGATTTTATCACACCCGTGGAGCATTATGACCATTTTGGTCTTCTTCGGATTTGAAATGATGCATCGTGGTTCCAAAATGAATGTTTTTATCTCAAGTAGCCTTATGGTAACTTACTCATCTTATCGAGTTGCATGGAGTGTGAGTTGCTGCAATCACCAATTTGATAGAGTAGGTAATTGAATACGAGGCATTCTTGAGAATTTGTTTTTATGCAATTTTTTTGTTATTCTGATCATTATGGTGATTATGAACCACCAAAATATGCTTATTTGATGTTTTTGGTTGCTTCTCTTGGAGGGAAACAACTTATTTTTGCTTAGGATCTCGACCTCTGTCAGGTCCAATAGCCACCAAGTGCTTGGCCATGGCTGCTCCCATCTTGGATGGCTATAAGATGTGGTCTACTAAAGTCAAAAGTAGCTAAGGCAATATAAAATATACCCTAGGATTTTTGTCCTTTCACTTTGCCAACTATCAATTTTTCTTTCTTGAGCTTTGAGGTGAAAGTGACTTCTACAACTTGGAGTGCTTCTGTAGTTTGGAAGATCATGACTACGCTGGGTGAGGCATCTTCGGGTGGAGGAGCTGGAGCTTCTTGAGTACTCCCTCAAACCTTAACCCTACTTGTTTATTTTTTTTGGGTAAAACTAAACCACATTAAGTAATCGGTAATTGAACCCCATTAAGCTTATTTGCAACGAATCAAAACCCGTAGCTAGGCTTAGTTTAGGTTTATATGTGGTGGGCTTGTCCCCATTTTGTATTTTTTGCTTTTGTTATTTTTTTTAGTATTTTCTAGTATAGGTTTGATGCATATGCCTCACTACCTGTTGGCCTCTATCGATCAAAGCAGCCAAGAAGGTCTACAAATTGGCCACTATCACTGGCAACAGTCGATTTGAATCCCAAAAGTTATAAAATTGATCGTTGGGGCTTGGTCATTGTCAACTTCGACGGTCGACTTTTGGCCGCTGTAGGTGACAGCGGCCAAGAAAACTTCGTGAAATTTTTTATTTTTTTGAAAATTTCTGTGTTGATTTATTGATTTTTTTGAATTTTTTATTTTTTTGATTAGGTGCAATTTTGTCCTTTTTCTTAGACTTAGAATAACCTATCATCTTTTGCACCATTTTCATGTTTATTATGAATTATGCCTTAGATGCATTGTAGTTATGATTCATTTTATTTTGTTGTTAGATTCTTAACTACTCGAGATCAGGACCCGAAGCTCATGTATACACTTATGCCCCTCTTGGATGGTGATGATTGGACTTGGATCAAAGCCCGTAGGCTATCGTATGTCACCATATTACCCACCATTATGGTATATTATGCCTACCTTATGTATTTGGTCCATCTATGGGACCCTCGAACCAATACCTTCTACTTCCTACCAAAAATATGACAATCACGCTAGAAGATGTGTATAGGATATTTCAGATCCCCTTTGATGGAGTGGCCATTGTCTCTTCGGCCACTAATGATCAGACTGTTGTTTTCACTTGGGTGTTCAGAGGGTGCTCTGATCAGTCTCTCAAGGACACCAAATCTAGGGAGTTTCCATATCACAGTGGTATGATACAAATATCTTCTCTACGAGGCATGCAATGTTGCTGATAATCATCAACAATATCTTGATTTCAGATTGTTCAGATTTGAGGTCCCCATGGAACCTTTTGACGATGGTTCAAGATTTGTTGGATAGTGAGGAGCCTATCATATATGCATGGGGTATATCTTTGTTGGATCATTTCTATGATGAGTTGTACCACATCCATCGATGAGGTCGCATCGGCATTGCTTACAACTTGCTTCTATAGGTCTAGGTATGGGAGCACATCAAGGTAGATCATCCCAGAGGGCTTCCTCCTATGATCACAGTTGTGGAGGAGAAAATGTAGTGCTATGCTACTATATGGGGTCGAGAGTGCAAGCTACGTAAGAGTCACCCTCATGCGGGGGAGCTTCCCCACTATACTACTACTTTTACTAGGTTGAAGGCCAACAATGTCATGTGGCGACCATATTATGAGTACCCAACTTGGGATAATCCTACTAGTTTTACAATGAGTATGCAGTATGAGTGGTGGCTCATTGGGTTGTAAGGTTGGCATCTGGGAGTATTTCTTCTACTCCTGAGTTCTTCGTTAGTACGGGATGCAGTAGGATGTGCCTCTGGTTCCATTTGTATACAGACGCATCACAGTAGAGGGATATATCCCCCTGCCATGGATCATAGAGTTGTCAAATGAGGAGGATGCCCTAGTAGTTGACCCAAGAGTCACTAGGGGTGTCATAGAGGCATACAATTAGTGGTGGGTGTATCATATGTGGCATGGCGATGGCAGCTTGGGTCACGAGGATGATGGTGAAGGTGATGATACAGATTTAGTAGGGCATAGAGTCTAAGCTAGGACTGAGGTATGGGGATAGCAAGTATAACAGGTGGTAGTAGAGGAGTAGGAGGATCTTGAGGAGGATGAGGAGGAGCTAGAGCCTAAGGAGAGGGATCCTCCTCTGAGAGCACAACATCATAAGGTCAAGGTCGATCTCTAGTTGACCAAGATATAGGTAGAGCAGCGAGATGGAACTATTACATAATGGGATACCACCATAGAGCAACTCACACTATAGATACGGGTTTTGTAGGCTACTGTCGGGGGTGGTGCTACTAGGATGCAGTTTTTTGTACCTCCTTCCACTCCACAGGATGCTATAGGGACAAACTCAGGGGTAGAGGTTCTACACCTAAGGTCACTATCAGAGGAGTATGAGACGATGATCCATGGGCATTTTGGTCATATTACCACCCTCCAAATGCAGCTCAAGAGGCATGGGCTTATCCCTAGGGAGGAACCAGGTGCAGGCGATTCACAGGTCAACAGGCGCTCCACCTCAAGGCAGTCTTCCACCCATTCTAGTCAGAGGACCAAGACTCGAACAAAGAGATCGGTAGGTTCACACCATTCGACCCATGACACCGCAACAGGGGGAGATGGAACTGGGAGAGGTGTTGTAGGAGGTGCAACCCCTACATTTGATTTATGATGCTCTTAGTTTATCATTTTGAGGTTGGCTTGACCTATATGACTATAGCCCTATGGGCAATTTTGTGTACCCATCTATTTGACACACACATTTATATGATATATTTATGTTTATAACTTATTATGTGTACCATTTATTGCTCATGTTTTTGTTGTTATTTTTTTTATGATGAGATGTGATGATGGTATAATGATGATTTGACATATATGATAAATGATAGATGATATTGGTGGTGATGTGGATATTGGGATAGGTGGTCATGTAGATGTGATATGATCTACCTATTGTTATATGATGTGATGTATTATGTAGTGATTTGATGATGGATTTATGATTGTATGCAAATGGATATTGCTTATGTGTTTTATGATGTGCTTTATAAAGTGATGATGGATGATTAATGACTTGTGTATTTATAGATGTGATATTGGTATGTTAAATGCATGTTTGATTTTGATTTCAGTGTGCACACTTAATTTATGTTATGATATGGTAAATGCAATGTGCAATGTGCTATGTATATGGTGAATGTAATATGTAATGGGTTATGTATATGATGTATGCAGTGTGTAATCTAATGTGAATGAACTTGTATGTTTTAATTACTCAAAACACAAAGAATGCATATGCTATTATTTTGAAAATCTAATGGGTGATACCACAGAAAGTATAACAACCATGGATTTTTTTAATAATCATTCTAATCATGAGAATTTATCATTTACTCCATCCATATGTGCAATGTAATGGTGTGGGATGAATGTTTTTTTTGGATAAGCTTTTGCAATTTAAGAAATATAAAATAATTAGTGCTCATCTACATATCATTTCTGACATATAATTAGTATCTCATATATTTTTTTAATACCCCCTAACTTACAAAAGCTTATAAAGAATTTTTTTGATGTTATTGGTGATATGATTTGTTGCTTATGTAGGAATTATTTTTGGTTGTTCCTAAAACTCAACAACTCTAGTTATTTTATCAACAGTTGTCTATTGACCATTCTAGACTTTTGAAAAGTAAGGCTTTTACCATGGACTTGGATATTCATGATCTATGTGTGTGCAAGTGATTGTATATTCTGATATAGAACTCAAGCATTTCCTCCAATGTCACACGGGATTCTTTCAGCCCATTGCTAAGATCAGGGATTCTTAAGTGTTCCTCCTATCCTAAGTTGGACTTAGTTGGATTATACCACTAGGCAGTATTGGGTTACCTAAGCTAGCTCATCCACATTCAAACATTGGTCTACACAAATGCATGAATAAATTGTGGTAGACATATCATCATGCATAAGGATTTCTCCTTCTGGTTTTTTACAATGCTAAGAATTCCAGGGATTCAAGCATCATTCCCTTATTTTCTTCCTTTTGGCTTTGGATATTTGCTCATATGTAGTGATGAAAATCACTATTTATTTTTGATTGATTTTGTTTTCTTGAGCGAGGATTCTTGTAGTGATGATAATCACCGTTTATTTTACTCATGTGTAGTGATGAAAATCACTGTTTATTTTTTATTGATTTTATTTGAGTGGGGATTCCTGGAATCTCTGATTTGTGTATCAGATCATTGCTTTGAAATCTAGAATGTATTCTTGGATTTTTGAATTTGTACTTTGTTTTGGGATTTTTCTTATTTATATTTAAGCAAGGGATTTGGATAGGGTGAAGCTTGTCCTTTTTCTAATTCTCGGCACCTTTAAACCGGTCGCACAGGGGGATAAGCAAGGAAGATCCTTTTCGCTTAAGGTAATCTAGACTGATTCACAACTTTCATCTTTTCCTTGTACCAACAAGGATTTTAGTGTTTCAATTAGTGACGGGATCCTAAATATCCAAGGCATTATCATAGCTAGACCTTACCTTCTACTAATTAAGGTGGCTTTCAACAAATTTTGATAAGACCACTAGACATGTTTGAATAACATGATAATCTTAGCCTATTTTGTATAGCAACATGAAATGGTTGTGTTGACAAACACAGTTATACACATGAGTGCATGGATGAAGGTGGATGTGAGCTTTTGAGTTGTGATACAAACTGTGGCATATTTTTCTATAATGTGATCATAAAATATGTGAATGCAATGGATGTAATGCAACTTATGTGAATGCAAGTGTGAAATGCAAATGTTTTTGTATTTTTTATTTTTGCATTGTTTTTGTGGTTTTTGATTTTGTTATTTGACCAAAGGGCTTTAAGATACTGTTGATAAGCAACACACCCCCACTGAAAAATGAGATTCCATCCTTAGAAAATTATGAACTTCCATTTTTTGCAGCAGGGACCCTCTTGGTCATTTTCAGTTTTAAATCCATATTTTGCTTGCCTCCTTTTTAAAGTTGTGCTTTTTCTTGCATTCTAGCTGTGTTATCCAAGAATTCACTTTTTACATGCTAGAATCATTCATGCACAAGCAAAATCTTGCACCGGTACCGAGAAAATCCAGAAAACAGTTGCATAATTCACTGAAAAATCAAACTTTCCATTTTTGGTAGTGTCGCGATATCGCGACACTTCCATTTTCGGAAATGTCGCGATATCGCGACAGGTAAGTCAAAATGCGGCTAAGTGCCAGAAGGTCGCGATTTCGCGACATGTCGCGAAATCGCGACAGTTTTTTGACGAGAGAAGCAAGCTGTACGGAGGGCGCGATTTTGCGACATGTCGCGAAATCGCGACATGTCGCATTTTCGCGGCAGGAGAGAGAAAATGGGCTGCAGGATGAAAAATCGGCTAAGTCGGAAACATGTTCCAAAATCGCGGTCAACGCGGTCAACGCATGCAGGTACGAGGAGCGTCGCGATATCGCGACGTGTTCTAGAATCGCGGCTGAAAATCAAGAAAGCGTACGGAGGCCAGGAAGGGTCGCGATTTCGCGACATGTCGCGAAATCGCGACATGTCGCGTTTTCGCGGCCGACGAGGGAGGAAGTTGCCGATGCTCTGGCAGGGTCGCGATTTCGCGACATGTCGCAGAATCGCGGCAGGAGAGAGAAAGTCATAGTTGACCTGAAAGTGCATTCCGGCGGGAAACAGAAGGCTTCCTGGGGTAGCGACACGTGTCAAAGCGTGAATGAGACAAACAGAGCCGACATGCAAGCTTATTTTGCGGATTTAATCTATTTTTAATGTTTTAAGCTTCGATTTAATTAAAATGCTAATCTAATGCATCTTTTTGTCTTTCATGCAGGATTCCACCTGGCACTTACGGGACAACCGGGAAAGACCATAAAGGCAAAGATAAAGTGCGGATTTAGTCAAGGACCGCCATGCTAGAAGAGAGGCTGCCGGTAAATGCATTTAATGGAGATTTATTGCGAGAATTGATAGCATGGAGACCATTTCAACTCGAGAGATGGATTTGCGGAGATCAAATTGATGGAGAAGTGGTGACTCATCCGGCTCACCAGCAGAATTAACGGAAGCATTTATTTGCAGATGCGAATGAATGCAAGTTGCATTTGATTTTATCTTCTCCATTTATGGCAGCTAACTGCACAGATTTGCCGAAGGGTTAAGTTCTATCCGGACTTTGGTTTTAAATGGATTTTTATTGTAAAACCCGGGTCCTAGGGTTTAAGTGCGATAAGATTTAGGGTTTGAGCAAGATATTTTGGAAAAGATCAGGGTCTGTCCTGAGTCTATAAATACAAATTCTAAATGTAATCGCAGGAGGCGGAGACTTAGAAATAAAGGCTTATAAGCAATTTCTTGCAAATTTTGTGAAATCCTTTGTTTTCGGACTTGGAGTTGATGTGCTTTAGCTTTTACGTGATAGCATGGCCGGGAGCCTAATCTTTTGCGAGTGTGATAAGTGTATTTTCTTTTGTTATCCGTTCCATTTAAAGTTTGTTAGATATATCTTTGTAAATCTGCCATTGTCAAGATTAAATATCTTTGTTAGGCTTCGGTTGTTCTATTATCCGCTAGGGGAAATTACAGATTTGAGGTGTAAGTTTGTTCTAATTGCTCTGTCTTCCTTTGTGCGAGCTAGGCTGCCGGTGAAAGATACCGATTTTAACCAGTTGCCCTTGGATTTATGATTTTACTGCTAGATCCGTTTCACTCTGCCTTGTGCTCTTAGTTGAAAGTGATCTTAGGCTGATTGGACACTTTCTTACGGGATTTGTTCGTTGTGAAGGTGATAGCATAGATAAGATTGACAGTTTGGAGTTTTACAATTGATGTTTGATAAACTTCTCTTTTTTGCCTTACCCTACCCTCTCTTTGCTTTACCGTGAATGATCCATTTTTATTTTCTTTATTTGCCTTTTATTTAAATCTGCTGACCCATGAGAGCTAGATCAAGAATTCAAGTTAAATCTGATTGTCAACAACTTTTGCAACTATTGAACAAGTTCAGGAACCCCCTGTAAGGTAACGAGAGCGAGTCCATATTGAAATCTATTCCGAAGTGGAAAAGAGTGAATTGCCATTCGACCCAACTTTGTAACTCGCACCTTGGATAACCAGCTAGATCCTAAAGATGAGTGGGATCAGTCCCGTGGGTGTCTCCGGAGCTTTCCTTGCCTTCATCCTTTTTCCCGGGGTGTGCATGAAAGCCGGACCAACACCTAATTGGCGCTAGAAGGAGGGCAGAACATCTGTTCTTAGTGCACTTGAGTTGAGAAATCCGACTGTATGTGGAACTGTAAAACTGTATTTTATCCAAAGTCTGGTAGCCAATTTTCCCCTCCTCCTCAGCCAACACCTAATTGGCGCTAGAAGGAGGGCATGAACTCAGTTCAAGTATTGTAAGGGCATAACAGCAACATTTGAAGGACCCACAGTGAACTCCGGACAGTTTTATAAATTGTCAGTACAGTTTTATAAATTGTCAGTACAGTGTTTTGTGAATTGTCAGTGCAGTGTTTTAAATTTCCAAATGCAGAACCTGTTAAGAACTGTAAAGTTGTATGTACTGTATTTTATCCAGAGTCTGGCATTTTAACATTTAAAAGTGGCTCAGTTTCATAAATTGTCAGTGCAGTTTTTGAAAGTTGTCAGTGCAGTTTTTGAAATTGCCAGAGAAGGCCTTAAGTTCAGTGGTTTGTTAAGAACAGTTCTATCATCACTTGCGGTTATCCAATTACAAATCGGAACATCACTTGTCGACCAAGTAATAATGGCAAATTGGTTGGGCTCCACCGCTTTGAACATTCCGGGTATAGCCCATGACCTGCCCAGAAGTCCAGAAAGGTATCTCCCCGGTACAAACATGATGGGACAAGAAGCTGAGAAGAACATCTGCTAGCTTTTAAAAATGCTCTAAGATTGTTGAATATACAGCATGAAGATGTTGCCTGCAGATTGTTCCCATTCACTCTCCAGGAGGGAGCTTATGGCTGGTTTTTAAACCTCACCAGCAATTCCATTACTAGCTGGGATGATCTAGAGAAAGCTTTTATATCACGGTTCGGTGAAGTGATAGATCCCGACATTTTATATCGGCAATTTTCCAGCATCAAGAAAGAGTCGGGAGAAGCTGTCAGGTCTTTCAATATGAGGTTCCAAAGAGCTTACGGTAGAATGACTGGCCATTACATCCCAAATGCAAATCTGGCCTTAGAAATCTACAAGAATGCATTGGATTCGGTGACCTCTATTTTCCTCAAGAGAGATATTAATATCACAACCCTGGCAGGGGCTTATAAAGAAGCCTTAATTCTTGAAAGACAGCTAGGGCCTCAAATTTTGAGCGAGTCCTTTGATATCCTATGTTACACGAACATGCACTGTTCCGGACCCCATTCCACATCATGAGTTAGTGCCAACATGTCATGCTCTACCCAAGGAGACTCCGTTAAGCTGTCACATCCACTCGGCATGTGCAAAATACGGAGAAAAGTTTTGACAAGTTCAAAGTGCAGGTGCTTGAACTGAACAGTTGTGATATGGCACCACCCAAATCTGAAGTTTTTCCTGGTGAGTTAAATTTTCCTAGAGATCAAAGAAATATTGATCTTTCTAGTTCACCCAAAAATAGTACAACCGGGGTTTCGATTCTTTCACTTTTCCTGAAGAGACGAGAAAGTCTTGTACGAGACTTACGTGGATGAAATGCAAGATTTTCAACAGTTCAAAATGGACAGTTATAACTTGAGATGTGAGAGTCCAGAACTTAATAATGATCCTTCCTCATCAGAGGATGATGAAAGTGAGATTCAATCTCACTATGCGAGAAATGGCGAGGAGGATAGCATCATTGAGGATATGAGGGAACTTAAAGCTGACATCACCCTCTATGAACTGCCTCAGATTGTTGGACAAAACATTAACTTGATTGAGGCTTACTTTGGACCACCTCTTGAATTTCAAGAAAAGGAGGAAAAGGTGGTAAATATGAATGTGGTCAGCCAACTTGGAATTGATGAACTGTCTCAACATAAGCCTGCAACTTCTGAACATAATGTCAAAGAGGAGGCTATAAAGCGTGTTGATGCGAGATATTGGAGTTTATGATTTGGCAAGCGAAAAGGTGAGAACAATTATAGCCCTAATCAATAACAACAATGATGTTTGGACATTGCACATTGATGAGGTTAAGTCTAAGCAAGGCTCGGGTGAAAAGGAAAATTGTAAGGATTCTGCTAGAGGGATAAAAATTGAAGTCCTGGATATTGAAGCAGTGCGGCAACCACAAAATGTTCAAGTTGTTAAGAACCAGGGCATACGAGATAAAACATGATTTCTTTCGGTTGTCACATCAATTTGAAAATGTGGTGGTGCAGGTCCGTCAAGGTTTTAAAGTATTTGATCCTGGGGTTTTTTTACATTCGAGTCCTTTTGAAAGAACTACTGCAAACCCTTTAATTAGAAGCATAAACATGTTATCATATGATTTGTTATTATATGATTTGTTTAATTTGAAGGAGTTGCGGATTTGTTTTTCAAATGGGACGGGGAAGACGATAAACCCAAGTCTTTCCCCGGATAGCAAATTTTTGAAGCACGATGCGGAGTGCATTTCGTCAACGAGGACTCGAAAGGTAATTTTTTTTAAATTACTTGCATGGTCAAAATTTTTTAAAGCACCATTTCTCTGCTTTCCCAACTGCTGCATTTTTTGAGTATGAAGGGAAGTTGTAACATATGTATGCATTGTAAATAAGCTTTGAAGTTTTTCGGTTTTATTTCTTTGTCGGTGCAGTTTTTATTTCAATGTACGTGCGGTTTTAATCTGTTTCGATTTAATTTTAATGCTCTGCGATTTTAATTTATTTGTTTTTAGGTTTATTTCTTTGTCGGTGCTTTTTATTTCAATGTCTTTTTCATATTTTTAGTTTAATTTTAATGCTTAGTTTTAATTTATTTGTTTTTCAGTTTATTTCTTTGTCAGTGCAATTTTATTTTTAAATGTACGTACGATTTACGATTGCGATTACGATTTATTTTATTTCGATTTGCGATTTAGTTTATTTCGATCTTGTTGCGGTTTAGCTTTCTTTGCAGTTCAGCAATTTTTATTTGCTTCAGTTCTTTTAGTTTATTTCTTTTATTGCCTGTACAGTTTTTATTTTCTTCCCTGCTTTTCCTTTTCTTTGCTGTCTGTACAGTCTTTTGTTTTAGTTCTTAATTTTGCTGCCTGTACAGCTGTGCTTTGCATCCTTTGTAAATAGCCTTGCAGTTTGTTTTATTCCTTTGTCTGTACAGCTGTGCAGTTTTCAGTGTTTAGTTTATTTTATTTGCAGTCTATGCAGTTTTATTTTGTTTTGCTTTAAAGCCTGTGCCTGTCCTTGGAAGCCTGTATAAAGTCCTTTGGCTTCTAAAATTTTATGTCCTTTGCCTCTTGCTGAGCAATCAATGAAAAGTCAGCCTGCTGAAAATTGTTTTATTCCTAGCTGATAAATCCTCAATCCAGTGCCTCCCCATACTGCTCATTATTCTAATTGAGATAGTCCGCTTGCACTGAATTGTGGAACTATTTTGTTATCCAGGATGAAGGTAGAGAGATGATTGGATCTTGTGTCTTACTTGCCACAGTTGTTTTAATGATAGAAAAACTGTTATGCTGTTTAGTTGGAGGAACTCCCGGGGAATCCAAGAAAAGCTGGTTATAAGAGGGGACTATGGTTCATGCAATTATTTGGGTGTCACCAGAGGCTATCAATGCCTAGACTGAAACAGTTCCAGATTGATCAAATATTAAAAGAAAATTGTAATTTCTCTAAGGTCTTCCAGATAGTGATATATTTCAAAAAGAAGAGAGATAAAAAAAGAGAGATAAGAAAAGAAAAAAAAGAAAAAAAAAAAAAAGAGTTATATGATCAAAAGAGGCAGCCAATATTAGATTCTGCCCTACAGTTGTAAATTGGGTCGTGTAAATCTAAAGGGTAACTTCTGTCTAGAGTCTGTAAAAAGCTAAACTAGTAAACAGAGCTCTACTCGGTTTCCCCATTTACAATCTAGAAAAGTTGATTAATCCAAGTTTATCATTCAATTCAGTCATCCTTGAAGAAAGTTCTATACCTTTGTAATTGCACATCCGAAATCTTCCTTGAAGTAATCCGACCCGATATGTCCTTGGGAAATTTTAACGGTTGGCGAGTTAGCAGTCAATTTATTGTGAAGAATGTCTGTGGCAAGGCATGATGCATGGTCTTTTTGTTTTGAAACCAGAGTCTTGGGTTCTAAAATAGTGCTACTATTTTACCCGCGAGATATCGCCATTTGTTGATAAGCAACACACCCCCACTGAAAAATGAGATTCCATCCTTAGAAAATTATGAACTTCCATTTTTTGCAGCAGGGACCCTCTTGGTCATTTTCAGTTTTAAATCCATATTTTGCTTGCCTCCTTTTTAAAGTTGTGCTTTTTCTTGCATTCTAGCTGTGTTATCCAAGAATTCACTTTTTACATGCTAGAATCATTCATGCACAAGCAAAATCTTGCACCAGTACCGAGAAAATCCAGAAAACAGTTGCATAATTCACTGAAAAATCAAACTTTCCATTTTTGGTAGTGTCGCGATATCGCGACACTTCCATTTTCGGAAATGTCGCGATATCGCGACAGGTAAGTCAAAATGCGGCTAAGTGCCGAGAAGGTCGCGATTTCGCGACATGTCGCAAAATCGCGACGGTTTTTGACGAGAGAAGCAAGCTGTACGGAGGTCGCGATTTTGCGACATGTCGCGAAATCGCGACATGTCATCGCGACATGTCGTATTTTCGCGGGGAGAGAGAAAATGGGCTGCAGGATGAAAAATCGGCTAAGTCAGAAACATGTTCCAAAATCGCGGTCAACGCGGTCAACGCATGCAGGTAGAGGAACTGTCGCGATATCGCGACGTGTTCTAGAATCGCGGCTGAAAATCAAGAAGCGTACGGAGGCCAGGAAGGGTCGCGATTTCGCGACATGTCGCGAAATCGCGACATGTCGCGTTTTCGCGGCCGACGAGGGAGGAAGTTGCCGATGCTCTGGCGGGGTCGCGATTTCGCGACATGTCGCGAAATCGCGACATGTCGCGAGTAGGAGAGAGAAAGTCATAGTTGACCCGAAAGTGCATTCCGGCGGGAAACGAGAAGGCTTCCTGGGGTAGCGACACGTGTCAAAGCGTGAATGGGACAAACCGAAGCCGACATGCAAGCTTATTTTGCGGATTTAATCTGTTTTTAATGTTTTAAGCTTTGATTTAATTAAAATGCTAATCTAATGCATCTTTTTGTCTTTCATGCAGGATTCCACCTGGCACTTACGGGACAACCGGGAAAGACCATAAAGGCAAAGATAAAGTGCGGATTTAGTCAAGGACCGCCATGCTAGAAGAGAGGCTGCCGGTAAATGCATTTAATGGAGATTTATTGCAGAATTGATAGCATGGAGACCATTTCAACTCAGAGATGGATTTGCGGAGATCAAATTGATGGAGAAGTGGTGACTCATCCGGCTCACCAGCAGAATTAACGGAGGCATTTATTTGCAGATGCGGATGAATGCAAGTTGCATTTGATTTTATCTTCTCCATTTATGGCGGCTAATCGCACCGATTTGCCGAAGGGTTAAGTTCTATCCGGACTTTGGTTTTTAAATGGATTTTTATTGTAAAACCCGGGTCCTAGGGTTTAAGTGCGATAAGATTTAGGGTTTGAGCAAGATATTTTGGAAAAGATCGAGGTCCGTCCCGAGTCTATAAATACAAATTCTAAATGTAATCGCGAGGAGGCGGAGACTTAGAAATAAAGGCTTATAAGCAATTTCTTGCAAATTTTGTGAAATCCTTTGTTTTCGGACTTGGAGTTGATGTGCTTTAGCTTTTACGTGATAGCATGGCCGGGAGCCTAATCTTTTGCGAGTGTGATAAGTGTATTTTCTTTTGTTATCCGTTCCATTTAAAGTTTGTTAGATATATCTTTGTAAATCTGCCATTGTCAAGATTAAATATCTTTGTTAGGCTTCGGTTGTTCTATTATCCGCTAGGGGAAATTACTGATTTGAGGTTAAGTTTGTTCTAATTGCTCTGTCTTCTTCTGTGCGAGCTAGGTTGCCGGTGAAAGATACCGATTTTAACCAGTTGCCCTTGGATTTATGATTTTCTGCTAGATCCGTTTCACTCTGCCTTGTGCTCTTAGTTGAAAGTGATCTTAGGTCGATTGGACACTTTCTTACGGGATTTGTTATGTTGTGAAGCTGATAGCATAGATAAGATTGACAGTTTGGGGTTTTACAGTTGAAGTTTGATAAACTTCTCTTTTCTGCCTTACCCTACCCTCTCTTTGCTTACCGTGAATGATCCATTTTTATTTTCTTTATTTGCCTTTTATTTAAATCTGCTGACCCATGAGAGCTAGATCAAGAATTCAAGTTAAATCTGATTGTCAACAACTTTTGCAACTATTGAACAAGTTCAGGAACCCCCTGTAAGGTAACAGAGCAGTCCATATTGAAATCTATTCCAGAAGTGGAAAAGAGTGAATTGCCATTCGACCCAACTCCGTAACTCGCACCTTGGATAACCAGCTAGATCCTAAAGATGAGTGGGATCAGTCCCGTGGGTGTCTCCGGAGCTTTCCTTGCCTTCATCCTTTTTCCCGGGGTGTGCATGAAATCCGGGCTAACAGATACCTTTGGAGATTTTTGTTTGATTTGACAAAAGGGCTTTATTATGCCTTTGGAGCTTTTTATTTGATTTTACCAAAGGGCTTTAAGGTGCCTTTGGATTTTTTTGTGATGAAGGTGACCAAACGGTGTGAAGATACCCTTGGAGCATTTTTGATTGATTTTGACCAAAGGGCTTTAAGATGTCTTTGGAGCTTTTCGTGATGAAGGTGACCAAGCGGCGTGAAGATACACTTGGAGCATTTTTTATTGATTTTGACCAAAGGGCTTTAATAAACCTTTGGAGATTTTTGTGATAAAGGTGACCAAGCAGTGTGAAGATACCCTTGGAGCATTTTTTATTGCTTTTGACCAAAGGGCTTTAAGATGCCTTTGGAGATTTTTGTGATGAAGGTGACCAAACGGTGTGAAGATACCCTTGGAGCATTTTTGATTGCTTTTGTATTTTGATTTTTGACATATTTGAAAGTTTTTTTTTATTTTTGACATATTTGAATGTTTTTTTATTTTTGACATATTTGAATGTTTTTTTTTGTTAGGTTATATATTAAAAGTGGGTTTTTATCAAGGATCTCAAAACCTGATTACAAAGGATCATAATGTAACACAATACATCAGCTTGTAACAAAAGGAAACACTAGAGAAACATAGAAAAGAAAAGGGATATGCCATCCTAAATGCCAGAGGAAGGTGCAATCCTTTGCAACAGAGGAAGACTACTTCCTAAGCACTAAAGGAAACGCGAGAAGGAAGGGAAAGCCCACCAAAAAATCAATTTTGAATCAAAGGGCGTGAAATAATAATTTTCAAGCAAAGCTAGGGTGGGAGAAAGTGCCAAACCACCCCATCCACTAAAAAACAATTTGAAACTTTCCCAAGGGTGGGAAAAGGAACCAAAGCCAGGATTTTAAATTTTGAATCAACCCAATGGCGGGAAAACCAGAAACCACCATTGGGAAATAGGCTTGAGAGAAACCACCTTCCCACATAGGGGAAAACTAGAAAGAATCATAAAATCCACCATGAAAAATAGGGTGGATCAGTGAAGCAGAATGAAACATACAAGGAAAGTGCAAGATAAATAAAACTAAGAAGACCATTCCCTGAACGCCTTAAAAAGTGAAACAACATAAAGAGGAAAATCACAGGCAATGAAATCCTCATGCAGTGGAACAATAGCCTAGAGGATGGTGCATCAATGGAATAGGAACAAGAGGAACTTCCCAGGCTATGAAGTCCTCAAGTAGGAAAAAGGAAGTCTTCAAGAAATAATGCCCAGCATAGGAAAAAATAGCAGTGGAACAACACGTCAGAAGGAGAGGCAAGAAAGTGCCACAAAAATCCAAGATGGAATCACGAAGAGGGATGGATGCAAATAAAAGATCCTATAACAAAAGGAAGCAGCCAGGTAACCTAGACAACCTTCAACACCAAAGCTTCAATGATGCAAAAAAGGAAAACCTGCAAGGAGTTAGTAGTAAGAAAAGTAGAGGCCCACCCTCAAGAGCCATGAAAGGAACTGAAAACCTGTAGGAACCAACACCACAAACCCAAAGAGTAGAGTCATAGTAGGAAGCACACGGTCTCCTCCAAAACCGAAAGGATGTTGTGCAAAACTGCTCATGAAGCCAAAATTCCTCAGACCCGCAAAAATACAACTTCAAGGAAATGAAGGAGGAAGTCCTAAAAGGAATCAGTAGCAAGAAGAATAGAGGCCCATCCCTGAAGCCATGAAAGGAGCTAAAAACCTCCAAGAACCACCACTTCAAACCCAAAGAGCAGAGCCACAATATAAAGCACATGGTCCCTCCAACCAAAAGGATGTTGTGCAAAACTGCTCATGAAGCCATAAATCCAAAGACCCAGCAAAACCACAACTGAAGCAACCCAAAGGACAGTCGAGAGGAAGACTTCCAAAAAAATATTGAGGAAAAAACCCCAGGAAAAGTCCTAGGGAAAACCTGAACACAACCCAAAACCTAGGCATCAAAGGATGGAACAGTGGAACAGAAATGGGATAGATTTTCCCACCCAAGGACAAGGAAAGGGGCAGAACAGTGGATCAAGGATCTCCCCCTCCAAAGGAGATCGTCTGCAACATCTTCCTTTCAAAAAGTATGGGAAATATGCCAAGGAAACTAGGAAAGGAATAGGGTCCTAGGACAGGGACATATTTGAATGTTTTTTTTATTTTTGATATATTTGAATGTTTTTTTATTTTTGACATATTTGAATGTTTTTTTATTTTTGACATATTTGAATGTTTTTTTATTTTTGACATATTTGAATGTTTTTTTTTTTTTATGTATAAAATACCTTCATGTGAATGATATTGAGAGGTTCAGCCTCTTCAACACCATCCAAAAATGGAAGGCAATATGCTCTAGGCCCAACCCTTTTTGAAATCATGTAGGGGCCTGTCCAGTTTACTGCAAATTTGTCTCGTAGGTGAGATGACAGATTTGAGTTCTGTTGGTTTTCTTTGAGCACAAGATCCCCAACTTTGAATTACCTCAAGTAGACTCTACTGTTGTCAGCTTATGCAAGGCAATTCTGATATACATGGAGATGCTCCAAGGCATCGACTTGACATTCATCAAGAAGCGTTAGCTGATCAAGTCAGCCTTGTCATGCGGTGTCATCATCTATGAAGTCCTTCATGGCTACTCGCAATGTTGGAATATCTAACTCTAAGGGCATGATGGCCTCAGTGCCATATACAATTGAAAATGGTGTTGTCCTAGTGGGCATCTGCATACTAGTCCTATATGCCCAGAGTGCAAGAGATAATTGCAAGTGCCAGTCCTTATGATTTTCTTTTACCATATTCCTCAAGATGGAGACAATTATTTTATTTGAGGATTCTACTTGCCCATTTGCTTGCGGATAATAAGGCATTGAAAAACTATGTTGAATATGGTATTTTTTCATTAAAGCACACACATTTTTCTTCTTGAAAGATGGCCCATTATCCGATATTATCTTTGAAGGGACCCCAAATGACTTATGACATTGTGGAGTATAAACTCCGTAATACTTGGTCTAGTTTTTAATGTTAAGGGGATCGCTTTGACCCATTTAGGAAAATACTCAATGGCCATTATGATGAACATGTGTCAGCCTGAGTATGGGGTGAGATATTTCCCACCAAGTCTAGTCCCCACTATGAGAATGGCCAAGTTGCTTGGATGGGTTGCAAGGCTTGTGATGGCAAATGGGTGATATTTGCATGATGCTAGCACTTAATGCATTTCTTAATATACTCACAATAGTATTTTTCTATAGTAGGAAAATAATAACCCATCCTTAAGATACGCTTAACAATAGCCATGCCATTGAAGTGGCCACCACACATACCGTCGTGAGCTTACAAAATTTCCTAGGATGCTTCCTAGGGCTCAAGACAACGGAGTAGTTTTCCATCATATCCTTTTCTATAGAGGACTTCTCCTAGCAAAATGTACCTAGTTTCATTTTGTTTAAATGTTGGTCTTTCATCATGCGACAGGTCTTGTGGTAGCATTCCTAGCTTCAGGAAATCCTGCAATTGGGAAAGCCAATCTTGATAAGCCATAACTTTTATTGATAAAACAACCTGTTACCCCTACGGTCTAGCATGTGTGAACATATATTGAGAAACAACTCTATTATGAATGATCATGCCACACTCTGTAGGTCCTTGAGAAACCAAATATGTCCAAGGTGTTGTTTGTAAGAAGTCTCTAACTATGATGGACCAATCCATATTAGGTTCGATGTTGATCATGTTGACTAATTCTTGATTGTCCAAAGCCTCATGTTGTATTGCTGAGTGTGAGAGAACTTTTACATGAACGATTGTAAAATTAGCAAATGGATTTTGAGGGATTAAGGATCCTATAGAGGCCATGGTGTCTACAAATATGTTTGACATACGAGGGATTGCCTCGATGTCATACCATTCCAACCGGGCTAGGTAGGTGTCAACAAGTTCCTTGTAAGATTTTAGGAGTGGGCACCTACATTGGAATAGACCTTTAACTTGATTTACTATGAGCAAGGAGTCACCAAAGATATTCAATATTTTAATGCCCATTGCTATGACTTTTTGGAGTCCTAAGATCAAATCCTCATACTCTGTGTTTTTTTTTGTGCAAGGGAAGTCTATTTTGAATGATAAGGGCAACGACGTGCCCTACAGTGTGATAAATGCTATCCCTGATCTACCCCCTTGCTCACACTTTTAACCATCAAAGAACAACAACATATATCTTTCTTTCTTAGATTATTTGAGTTCATGCAGATCTGATAATGCAAATATTGCATCATCAGGAAACTCTATGGTGAGAGATTTGTTATCCTAAAGAGAAGCCTCTTCCAGTTGATCTACTATGACTTATCCCTTGATGGACTTTTGGCTTATGAACTCTAGATAAAATTTTGTTAGTAGCATGATCCACTTTGCAGTACGAGTATTGTGATATGTCTTATTCATCATGTACTACAAAGGATTTTTTTTGGATATAATGTAGGTTGTATGGCTCGGCATGTAGTGTCGTAACTTTTTGGTTGCAAAAACTACTGCTAAACACAACTTTTCTACATACGTATATCCTAGCTTATAACTAACCAAGATGTGACTAATGTAATATACAACTTGCTCTTTGTTTTGCACATTATTTTGGTCTAACATGGTGTCCAAAGCACAATTAGTAGCCGATATGTATAGAAAATATGGAATGTCTGGCCTTGGTGGAGCCAACACTGGCGGTGTGGACAGGTATGCTTTGATCTCTAAAAATTCTTGTTGGCACTCTTCATCCCAATGAAATGGTACATTCTTGCATAGCAACTAGTTCATGGGTCAACACTTGCCTGATAATTGTGCAATGAACCATTTGATGGATGCTATATTGCCTTGTAGGCTTCTTAATTCCTTAATGTTGGTAGGGGCGGCCATTTCCAGTATAGCCTTCACTTTTTTTGGATCAACCTTGATGCCTCTCTTAGAAATGATGAATCCCAAAAGCTTGCCAAAATTTATGCCAAATACGCACTTCTTAGGATTCAATATTACATTGTTCTCAATGATGCGGTTAAAGACTTGTCTAAGTACTTCAGCGTGCTCTTGCCATAGTAAATACTTAGCGAGGAAGTCGTCCATGTAGTCCTCTAATATTTTGTGCATGTAGTCATGGAATATGTATGTCATGGCTCATTGGTATGTGGCACTAGCATTTTGGAGCCTAAATGGCATCAATTTATAATAGAATATTCCCCATGGAGTAATGAAAGCATTCTTTTTCTAGTCTTTGGGTTTAATCCAGATTTGATTGTATCCAGAAAAACCATCCATTAGGGAAAGCATCTCATGACCTATGATGGCGTCAACAAGAGCATCTATGTTTGGCAAAGGGAAGGAATATTTTGGAGTTTCCCTATTTAAGTCTATGAAGTTTGTGCAAATACGAACTCTTTCGTTAGGTTTCCCCATGGGCACCATGTTGGACACCCACTCAGGGTAGTCGATAGAAACTATGAAAACTGCATCCAATAGTTTTTGCAATTTGTTCTTTACCATCAAAGCGATGATTGGATGCATTTTCCTCAACTTTTTCTTGATTGGTTTCTTCATGGGATCCAATGAAAGTTTGTGAACAACTAAATTTGGATCTATCCCAGGCATGTCTTTGTAAGTCCAAGCAAAAATATTTAGTCTTTTTTGAGGAGGGGGATTATGATGGATTGTTCTTCTAGATATAGACTTTATCTGAAATTTACTTTCTTTGGTTGAGTAGGATCATCACTGATGTCCACATCGAAAGTCACTTCTATAGCCATATGTGACCCATCATCCTGCTGATGAGGTGTGGGTATCAAGTGAACGTCATCGACAAGATTTATAGGTCCTATTGACTCAGGATCCAAACCAGCATGAAATACATCATATGCATAACCTAATGTAAAATGAAATGGTTGTAACATCTATTCACTAGGAAAAATATCTTCAGGCTCTATGGGTGAATCAGTGTGGTATCAATCAATTGCCTCTGTATCAATACACAAAGGTTTTGTGGGATCGGTTGGATTATGAAGTGGAGTGGTCAAATCAATGGAGATTGTGTTAATGTATGGAATGAAATCTCCAGGACCACATGGGTGTAATCTTATCTTAGAGGTTTCCCTTCCATACTCATGATGAGGCTCTGGAGGAATGGGAATTTCTGGATCTGGCCCTTGAGTACGACAGATAATAGGATCATTGGGATCTAACTACTCTTTGAATGTAGGTAGAGGGGGATTGACCATATGGTGAATGGCAGCTAGGTCAATAGGTCTCCCCAAAAATTATAGATGAGGGTCTATGGCATGAAGTGCCACCTCTCTCTCTACCAGCATGTCAAATTACTACAAGTGGTGAGGCCCAAGATAAGCCATATATATTTTGGAGTCAAAGTCATCTTTGCTTATCTAGAAACTATTAGCATTGGTATGCGGTCCTAAGATAAGAGGCTCATGCCTTGTCCCTAGGTAGGCCATATCTATCTCATCTTCATATTCTTTGTCACTTATGAAGAATCCATTAGCATTAGTGTACGACCCTAATATATGGAGCACGTATCTTGGCCTCAAGTAGGCCATATCTATATCATCCTCATACTCCTTGTCACTTATGAAGATGTCATTTGCATTAGTCTTTTACCCCATGCCTTGGGGCCAATGCCTTGGTTCTAAGTAGGCTCTCTCTGTCGAGTCCTCTGACTCATAGCTACTTTCATATGATATGTATCCACTCTCATTGTGGATGGACCAAGTAAAGCTTTGTAAATAGTGAGGCCCATGATAGGCCAAGCCCTCTTGTGCTTCATAATCACTTTCCACATATCTATTTTCTTCTTGCTCATCATCCCATGAGTTGTATCCTGCTGGGATGGCATCAGTTGTGAGTCTTGGATGATATGTCTCAAGCGACGGGATGTTCACTATGGCCACTTGTCTATTGCACATAATATTTGAACTTAGTGGGTGATAAGGAATAAAAATGATGTCTTCTCCTAATCCTAATCTCAATCTATCTAAAGTTGCTGCCAAAGAGTCATCCTGATATCTAATGTGGTAACCTACCCCAAACCTATCAGTAGGAAGTTGGTATTGTGGCTCGATTGGCTGCCTATGCCCCTGCTCATATATACCAAGATAGTAACCATACCAATGGCAACGTTCAAAGTAGCTTAGAGAAAACTCAGGATTAGAGAGGTAACAAACATTAACAATGAATAATTCATCATTGTCCTCTTCCTCTTGAGTAGAATTATGGGCACAGTATAGTCTAGCATAGACAAATTTTGTCTAGTTGGGAGGGATTCCAAGTGGAACCACTGTTCCCACTGGTGGTCTTAAGTATTTTGGTTTTCCCATGTCTTGTGCAGATTCTATGATAGGTGTGAATGTTATGTTCTGCACAAGGTATTCTCCTATCCCTATGTTTTCCAAGTGTATGATTGCATGCAATGTGGATGACCCCACAAATGATACTGGCAAAGTAGGGTGGTAATCATCATCTTTGACTTGCTCTTGGAGATCTTCTTCGTCCACGAGACTTGGACCTTCCTCAATGGCTATGGTTAGTGCTTCCCTGGTGTTTCTTTCCTCAACTAAGGGTTTCTTTAGCTTTTTATTATATTTTGGCTTAGACATTGATGGTTTCTTAGAAGCATTAGTCATGTTGGGCGCATGTTGAGATGTTGATTTGGATGGGTCGTTTTGTACCCCTTTGTCTTTGTCCTTCAGTTGCGTAATTGGATATGAAGGCCCTACATACAGGTGGGTATAAGGTATTAAAAACTCTCCTAGAAAATACACCTTATGGACATACTTGAATGGCTCATAATTGACCAACACCATATAGACTTTGTTATCATGCACATACTTGACACATTGGTATAAGATTGAAGGGACACACTTCATGTCCCTGATCCAAGATCACCCTAAAAGGATGTTGTATTGCATGGACCCTTCCAAGACATAACACATCACAAGGATGGTCTTATTGCCTACCTTGATAGGTAAGACTATCGTTCCCATAGTATTGCATAAAGCATCATTGAAATCTCTTAATGTGTAGGCTCTCGAAATGATATGTGACTTGGGGATTTTTAGGTGTTCTATGGCAGTTGTTGTGATGATGTTGATTGATGAACCTGTATCGACCAAGACCCTCTTGAAAGTTAAATTATTGACTAATACCACAATGTGTAGTAGAGGGTCTGGTAAGGCAGTTGGTACTGTCTTAATATCGTAATCGTAAAATCATATTACAGGTTCTTGTTATTATTGTACTTGTCCCAAAAAATGGGTGAGCATGTGGGTCTTTTGGTTGAAGCTCAATTTCCTTTAATATTTCCATCAAATTCTCCCTATGCTTTGAGGACTATTGTATGAGCTCATAGATAGATAGCTTTGCCGAAGTTTGTAAATTTTGCTCAAGTCTACTCCGAATAGTCACCATAGGTCGGGTTGGTGGACCTAGAGGGTTTTTTTGCTCGTCTCTACATTGGTGTAGTTGGGACATTCATTGGAGCTTTAAGAGGTTGTGGTTGACCATACTATCTACTCCTAGTTGATTTATTAACAATTTTGACCATCCCAACACATATGTGGGTAGGTATATCAACTCATACCTGATTGACTTGGGCCCCTTGCTCTCTAAGAGCCTCATGATTTGGAAACGGGTTTCTATAGATGTCCATATCTATGTTGTCAGGGTTCAATGGGTTGTCCACTTTGAGTTATCTCACCTCAATCATATTTTGAACTTGGTGCTTAAAACCATTACAAACCTCAATGTTATGCCCCGGTATCATATGATAAGGGAAAAATAGATCTTCCCTATATCCTTTTGGCTTAGGATGGTTGGGATATATAAGACGTATGTCAAGTAATATGATATTTCTTGCCTCTCTCAATTGGTTGAATATTGACTACATTGATTTTGTTAATGGTGTAAAGTAGCGAGGGGGTTTGCGTTCTTTGTTTCTCTCTTGATTGTTCTTTTGATCATAGTTGGCTGGTGGAGGATGTGCTTGATAATTTTGGGTTTGTTGTGCAACCCCATCCTTAGGCACATCCAACACCACTTGATTAACTGGGGCAAGGTTTGCTTGCTTTTGCTTATTTTTGCCATTTTTGTCATTCTTGTTCCACTCCTTGTTTCAAAGTTTTATGGTTACATCATCTAATTTTATTTTCTCAATGAATTTGGACTGTGCCAAATATTCCTCAAATGAGGGGTACTTTTGTAGTTATAGCAAGAGGGAGATGTGTTTGGAACAACTCTTGGTGAACATGCAAACAATCTCTTCTATGGGGATGGATAATGATAGTTTTGCCATGATATTTGTCCATCTATTCCCATAATCCATTACTGGATCATCATCATAATGTTTCAAGTTGGCCAAGTCTGAAAGGTTTACTTTTCTCTTAGCACAAAAGGAGAAATGCTTTAGAAAAGAATTTACTAGTTGTTCAAAGTTGGTTATGATATGCTTGGGCAATTGGTTGAACCATTGAGTGGCAGTGCCCAAAAATGTCATGATGAATGTCCTTAGCATAAGAGCATCATTGTCTTCAAGATGAAAAAATGCATTGATGAAATTGGTGACATGCTCTTGTGCATCTTATTCACCCTTAAACTTTTCCAACCTAGGCATCTCAAAGTGCTTAGTATATGCAGGGCTAGGAACTAATGGGCAAAATGGTTGATTATGTATTTTTCTCATTGTTGGTTGGTTCCCAGCTGTCTCTTGTTTCTCAAAGGAATTCATCTTTTCAGCAATATCTTGAAATGCCTTTGATGTGAGGAGTTCCTCTGCTTGTAGGCCACCTCATGGTGGCAATGGAGGTAACCCCTTATTCACTTGAGTTGTTCCATTTTCTTCCCTCCTATGAGGGGATTTAGGACATGTCTTCTCTTGATCTATACCAGTTGGATTTCACTCATGATTCAGTGGGTGATTCCATTGTGGGCTATCTTGTCTAGTGCACATTTATCTTGGTGAGTTAGTGTGTTGATCTCTTTGATGATCATTACCATTTGTTTGATGGTTGATGTGAGCTAGCTGCTTAGCTTGCTCTCTTAAATGTTGCTCATGTTGGCATAATAGTTTTTCTCTTTGCTTTACATGTTCAAGAGCTTCCACAAGCTCTCACTCTTTGCACAAGGTATTCTCTAACCATCACAAGTGATCAACATGCGTTGTCATAGAGGACTCATTCTTGTCTGATCTTTTTTTGGTGGTTCTAATGTGCAGATTCCTCAAGGAGATTTTCACTATTTCTCTGCTCTTGCTAGCTAATGTAACTTTTTTAGTGTATGTTTGAGTGTTTTCACGATTATATTTTGTATGTTTACTATGGGGCCATTCTGAGGCACCCCCATACTGATAGGTATGCATAGAAGTCACAGTTTGTGAACTTCTAGATGTAAAGTTCTCAATAAATATGGTTCTTTGAGTTGGCCTCTGATGAAACTTATCCAACTCATCCAATTGTCTTGTTTTCCATGGCTGATCCCATGGGGTACCATTCAATCCAATAAGGTCATAATCTATGGTAATCCTTCCTCTTGTGTGAAGGGTATCTTCTGTTTGATGCCTATGACTCGATGTTTCTCTAGTTTCTTGCCTTTCAATAGGTAGACATGTTTCGTATGTTTCTTGTGAAGCTTGAGAAGTTGTAACTCTTGTGTGCCCTCTTGATGAAGAAGGCATTGTTGTCACATGCTCTCTCCATGAGAATGGATATGTAGCAACCTCGTCATCCTTATGTGAATATTGAGCTTTAGAACCTTATTTATTTCTATGTGAGGAGGAATTCATTGAAGCTTCTTCATGCCTTTGAGAAGTTTTTGTGTGTTTAGAGGAGGCCTTTGAGTTCCCCTCATGTCTCCTCGATGAGGATGTATTTGAAGCCTCTCTTTGTTTATGTGACTTTGTTCCATGATGTAGTTCCCTACTTGGGGTTTCTCAAGGAGAACCCCCAAGGGTTGAGTTATCACCCCTTAGGCTCACGAACCTACATCTCACGGTCTTGCGGGTAGGTCATCCAATATGACTACAACTTCACCTATGGGTATGGGTTGCTTCAGACTCTCCTTCGGCATCATACCGGGGGTGTTTACTTCTTTTTTTGACCATTTTTGCTTTTAGAAATTTGTATTTTGAGTTGCAATTCAATGTACACAAACAATATCAAGCAAATTTTTATATTGATTATCAATTTAAGTGTGTCCTAAACTATTTGTTGTATTTTGATGATTTTTTGTTCCTTTGATTTCTTGCTTTTATTCTTGGATTAAGAATGAGAAGGCTCATCCATAGTGATAATCAAGTGCACCCATGCCAAACATGAATTTCCCAAAAATATGCCAGGGTACACCACTGAAGTCCTAGTGGGGGGTTCACCTAGCTCTTCCACTTTGAACCAATGATTGTTCCAATAGTGGGAGACATTTTGAGCACAAGTAACTTGGTACCACTAAAGTAAATTTCTCAATCTGTTTCTAGGAAGCTCTAGGGAGTAAGCCAATGGAAGGAGATGAATTTCAACGTCACTAGACTGAATTGAGGGTTGGTGATGAAATCCAACTTCCCAATGTTTAAATTATGCGTATGTGTGTGGTGTTTATTTTAAGCTTGCGTAGAGTAACATGCATCATACATCAGCAATGAACATTCCTATATGCCTAAATGCAAATAGATGTTTCAATTTTTAGAAAAATGCATGAACTACCATGATTTGTATGGACATACTTTATTCTATGTGGCTATGGCCTCTAGCAGGGCCTCAAAGCAAGCAAATGACATACAATGTCTAGCATGTTGGATTCTAGGGAAAATTTTACAAGCAAAAACCACTATTCCTAGCAACGCCTAGTGGAAAATCTAAAAAAGGAACTCTAAGATGTGCAAGATGCAAGTTCTTTTTCTTTCATTCTTTCAGTTTTCCAAATAGAAATGTGTTTTAAGTTCACTATTTGCAAAAAAAAAAAGTAGACAAAAAACCATAAAATGCCAGAAAAGCTATACCAACCTCTAATCCAGCTTAAAGAACCAAGGTTCTGGCCTCTACTACACTCTTGTGTTGGTTGTTGTCGATCAAAGTGGCTAGTTTATGGCTGCTATTAGTAGGAGTGATTGATTGCTGGCCACTGTAGACCATAGCGGCTAATTTTTTGCCACTGTAGCTCAAAGCGGCTACACTTGCATACAAAGCTAATTCAGTCTCTAGGTAGAAAAATGAAAAATTAGTGGAATTCCCATCGTGATCACCATCCTAGGGCGCACACATCGCTTTACTCTACTTGCAATATTATACCCAATATGAAATGAAAGACCATGAAAAAACATATAACACAGAAGTAAATAATATAGATCTCTTTATTTTTATTGAAACTCGGTTACATGTCGGTCCCTCTTAGGGATACCCATTTTGATACAATGAATTACAAGTGAGGAAGAAGTCCCATAGCAAGGGGTGGTGTGCTTTCACAAGCCTCATGATTCCACATATGGAAATGTATGAGGGCTTATAAATACCTCCTTCTATAGGTATTATTGCTAGAGGGATCCTCTTACTCTCATATGTTGTAGCTTTCATCTGATGAACCTGTGGCCCTGTAAGTAATGAAAAAATAGCACACGCTTAGATATCTGAGATTGCCTCCCAAAATAATGTTGTTAGCAATGCATATACTCAAATGAAAGAAAGTGCAAATGAAACTAATGCTATGAATGCAAATGAATGAAATTATGCTATGTTAATGATATGCTAAACAGAATAATGAAACTAATGTCTAAAACCCTAATCTAGGCCTACAAGCCACTCTCCAAGGATAACAACTGCTAAAGTGAATCTCATTCTATTTGCTCCAAATATATGGATCAAATCTTGTATCCGATGTTGAAATGGTGGTTGATATGCTCTCCAATTTGTCAAGGCTTCACCGTAAATGTGATCTCAAAGGGAAACTCTCCAAGTCTCAAAAGCTCTCCTCAATGATCTAAATGTGTTCTTATATCTCTGGATTGATTGATTCCTCTCTGGTTCTCTAAGATTACACATTTTAAATTATGTGAAACCCTAAAGTCTATGCTCAAAATCCTAGGATTGAATCCCTCATGCATAGTGAATGTTAGCATGAGAATCTTTTTGTCTTTTCTATGTTTAAATACTAGTTAACTAAACTCTAAATTCAGACTCAAGTCTTCTATGTGAACTGGTTGTGAAGGGAAATGCAAAGTTACTCCCTCTCACCTTTTGCATGCATACTGCCACTATCGTCTACAGTGACTAAGATTTGGCCGCTATCGTCTGCAGCTGCTAAGGTCTGGCCGCTTTGAGCTTGAGTGACTAAGATCTAGCCGCTCTAGCCTTGATAAGCTAAGCTTGTATGGGCTCAAAATGCCCCAAATGGGTGATGAAAACTACTTTTGATTCTTTTAAATTCCACGGTTATGTCTTATGATCTTATGAATGTGCCTATGTGAGTAGCTCCCCTAAACATGACACATTTTAGGTGTCTAAAACTACTCATACAACTTTGAATTCCAAGGATTTCATAGGGTAAAGAATAAAAAATAATACTTATATTTGTTACATATTAAATAACAAAAATAAAACTACAAATAACTTTAATAAACTAGAATTACAAAATTCTAAGTCTAAAAGTTAGAAATAAATAGAATAATTAAAATTAACATTCACATCATGCATTCAACTATATAAAATTAAAATAACTATATTAAAATGATTTATTTAGAATACAAATGGATTAGCTAATTATAGAATATAAGAAATATAAAATAGTTGAAAAACCACACAACTTGCATAGGTACCTTGCTCTAAGATAGATGTAGTTCTTCCATCGTGGGAAAAATGATTAAATGCTTAGAATATAATTTATATAAGTATACTCTTATTATTATTAAAAAGTATACAAAGGATTTCCATCCACTAATTTGACTATTAAATATAAATTTCTATTCTAGCTGAGTGATTGATTAAAACTATAATGGCCCATCTTGGTAGGCATTTCCCTTGTTGTTTGATTTATGTATTGGTGTGTTGATATTTAATGCATGATTCTATTTTGTTCTATCAAGATGAGTTGATAGTTGTACTTTATGATTTCTAAAGTTGAATTATATTTTTTTTAGAATATCATATTGTTGATGAATTTTATGGTTGCAGGATAGGGTACTCTCATGGATGGATTAGCATGGGACAACCATCAAAGTTAAGAGTAATGAGAAATGGGAAATGATGCATCAATTTTAGATGACAACCCACAAGGATAAAATAATCATGTAAAAGCATTTTCATGTGTGTATGTGTGATTAAATGCATCATTGGACAAGGAGTTTGCTATAAAGGTAAAATAATCCTTTACTCATATGCTTAGGGGTACTTCATAGGTGGTTTATAACCTTGAAGTTATCATAAATTCTCTTGCTTAGGAAATGATTATGTTTGTGCATCTTTGCTTATTATTGATTGATTCTTAATTTGAGCAAGGAAAACTTTAAGCAAGAGCCCTTGTGTTGCTTAGGCTCTTAATTTATCTTTAGGATGCATTAAAATTTGCATTTCAAAGTATAAATCTTTATTGGTTGATGAAGTAAGATATTAATAATAATGTTAATAATTATTAATTATGTATAATGTTAGTATTAATTTCAAACTGTGGCATGGACGAGTGTGTGATGGAGTGGGTGTATGGTGGCTTTGTGTTAAATTCTCTATTGATAAGTATATCTATCGGCTTTACTAGGGGTCATGGCTGGGAGGGGACTACTCAGCCCTGTCATAGAGGTTTCTCACAATAACCAAAATAATAATAATAATAATAATAATGTTAGTATTAATACTTATACATATATATATACTAATGTTAATAGATAATATTAACATTAGACAAGAAAAATTAATAATAGTATTAATTAATTTAATACTATGAAGAGTAAATAAATTATTTAATAATACCCTTGCTAAAGTTAGCAATTTAAATCTTACTAAGTTAAGGTTTTAAATAGGGGCATATTTAACTAAATATAGTATTAATTAATTTAATACTATGGGAGAGATAATAATAAAAGTTAGGGCAACCAATATAGAAGTTTGTTTATTATTATAAAAAGGAAAGATAATAATAAAAATTAGGGCAACCAAATATAGAAGTTTGTTTATTATTATAAAAAGGAGAGATAATAATAATAATTAGGGCAACCAGATATATAAGTCTATTTATTATTATTTTTTTTTGAATTTACATGGTGGAATCGGTAGCCGCCACGAATCCGGGTAGGCTGTCCGACTTTTTATGGCCGCCATAGTATTTTGCGTTGTCCGCCCCAAAATCCGCCACATAGATCTTCGTGCAGTCCGCCCCTATAACCACCATGCCACAATAATTTTAAACCTTTTATGCCGCTAAAAGCACCAGGAAAGGGACAAGCGTTCAATCCGTCGAGGCTCGAGATTTATTATTATAAAAAAGGAAAGATAATAATATTGATTAGGGAAGTTTGTTTATTATTATTAAAAAGGAGAAAAAATAATAATAATTAGGGCAACCAGATATGGAAGTCTATTTATTATTATAAAAAATGAGAGATAGTAATAAAAATTAGGGTAAATAGATATAGAAGTTTGTTTATTATTAGCAAGAAGGATGTATATTTAATAGGTGCAAGGCACCCATTCAAAAAAAATAGAGAAAATAAGAGATAGATATTAGAAAAGAGTTTATGCACTTCTCGAATGAGTGAACATAAGGAACGATCAGACCATCTTTCTTGAGTGTGTGTGTGTGTGTGTATCTGTATGTGTGTGTTTGTGTGTGTGTGTGTGCATGCACTTTATAAATGGATATTGACCATGAGACCTTTTTTCTCTTTAAAATTGATTTAATAAAAGGTTTATTTATTATTCAATATTAATGTAGTTTAATAATATTAATTAATATTTATTTACTTAACAAAAAAGTACAAAACTCTTTAATCAGAGATCAAAGTGAACAAAGCATTCTAAAAAATAGAACATGAAGACAAAAAAGAACCTCATTATTTGAGTCTTTGTCATCCTCACATACCACCCCTGCCCTTTTGCTTCTTAATTATTTGGTGGCAATAACTAGGGGCTAAATTTATTTCCTGATTCACTAGTGTGTCAGCCTCTTCATTGAATTCTCACCTTATGTGTTGATAGGATATTTTTCCAATGATCCTGCCTAGTTGTCTAATCCTGTCTTGAATAATATTCAATTTTAAATATCTAAAATATTTATTTTTAGAAAGAGCTATTATTATCAGTTTAGAATCCCCGTAAACTATGACCTGAGTGATTCCTTGCTTTACCACCAATTTTAAGCCGATTTCACATCCAATAGCCTTTGCCACATTGTTAGATATTGTTCCCAAATTAATCATGTATTTGAGCAGGATCTCACGAGGTCCTGTAAGAATCAGTCCCCCTGCTACTGCTTGACTGAAGTTGGACTTAGAGGCACCATCAAAGAAGAGTGCCAAAAAATATATGTTAGACAAAGAATTGTTTGCTCTACATCCTCCCTGTGTTAGGAAATATTGGAGATTAAGTTGGTAGATCATTCTTCTTTCTATGGGTGACAAATATTCTTCATAATGTTGTTGACAAAAACTAGATTTGACATTTAGGACTAATTCTTCTTTTATCCTTCATATTAGAGTTTTATTGTCCTTACCTTTTCCTTCAAAAATCCTCTGGTTTTTTTCCAACCAGATGTGCCAAATGATAAAATATGGTATAGAGCTCCACAAATATTTTAATATGGGCTTACCTTCTAGTTTACCTTTATATTCTTTGTTCCACTTGGTAAAATATGTGTCTATGGTTAACCTTCCAGAGTAGGAAATGCCAAGAATTTTGGTTATTCCTAACCAAATTTAAAATACCTTTGGGTATTCAAATAAAATATGGAAAACTATTTCATTGTTCTGCTTGCACTTGTAACAAACATGAGGCCCTGATATACTCCTCTTTTAGTGCAAATGGAGAAGACAAGCTTGGCCTCGTTGAATGAGAGGTCCACGATTTGAACCTCTATGATGCGAAGGGGGAAATAAAAAATCTCTTGTGGCTTTCCTCTAGATAGTGGTATACCTGGATGGGCCGACATTGTTGGCCACCTAATAGTGGCTCTCGAGCTTTATTTCTAACCTAAAAGTAATCTATGCTAGAATAGCTCAGTTTATTAGAGTGTGTGGCTATTTATTAATACTAGTAAATGGTTGAAAACTATTTATTAAAGATTAAATACTTTAGTCATGTAAATATTGATGGATTACTATGTTTTAAATGTTAATATTAATTTATATTTTGAATAATATATATATATATAGAGAGAGAGAGAGATGGGTTTACTAGGAGAGTAGTAAACCCATGATTTTATAAGAATATTGTGAGATTATGAATTGAGATCTTGCATTGTTATTGAATGATTTTATTGTATGATGCATGTTAGGCTTGCATATACATTGTATCATTTAAATGAGATCTTGCATTTTTATGGAAATATTTTATTGTGTGATGCATATTGGGCTTGCATATACATTTCATCATGAAACTAAGATCTTGCATTGTTATTGAAAGATTGTATGATGCAAGGGATAGAAGATAAGAGAAGTCTAATGCACCCAATATAGGTTGTTTTATTTGTAGAGGTCCTCATTATACAAACAAGTGTCCCTAATGAGCATTATAGAGTAGCATAGCAAAAGAGCAACCTCATCAAATTTATGCAGCAATGAGAAGTCAAAAACTAGATGGCCAGGAAAATTTTGGGTTGTTAAATGGTAAGTTGTTCAATAGAAATGTAAATGTTTTAATTTATTGTGGAGCCACAAATAGTTTCATTTCTACTAGTATTATTGGGGATATGCCAGAAAAACCTATATTTTTGACATAAGGGTGGAAAGTTAAGTATGGATCTAGGAAGACCTACTCGATGAATCAATGCTTGCTCATTGCTAATATCTCCTTACCCAATGGATTAACTATTTGTAATTTTTATGTAGCACCACTACATGCCTTTGCTATTATTCTAGGGATGGACTGGCTAAAATTCCATCGAGCCTTAATCAATTTCCAAGAAATATGGATGGATTATATTGAAAAATATTAGAAAATATTAAGGGTTCAAAGCAAACAAGGGTCTTTTCAACCATATTTATTGTTAGCTATACAACTTAAGAAGGCAATAAAAATATGTGGAATGTTGTATGTGGTCAAAATAAATGGAAAGAAAGGAAGTAAGTGAGATGAGGAACTATTTAAGAAATATTTGATTTTGCATGAATTTAGGGATGTATTTTAGAAAGATATTCTAGGACTTCTACCTCGATGTGAATTTGATTTCACTATTAAATTAATACCTGGAGCTGACCCTATTGCAAGTACATCCTATAAAATAACCACTATTAAGTTGCAAGAGTTAAAGGTGCAACTTCAAGACTTGTTAGAGAAAGGTTTGATTAAACCTAGTGTGTCACCCTAGGGTGCTACATTATTTTTTGTAAAGAAGAAGGATGGTTCCTTGAGACTATGTATTGGTTATAGGATGTTGGACAAGGTGATTATCAATAACATGTACCCCTTATCAAGAATTGATGATATTTTTGATCAGTTACAAGATGCCACCTTTTCATCAAAGATTGACCTAATATTGGGATACCATCAAGTGAGAATTCATAAGGAAGATACTCATAAAAAAACAATCAAAACAAGATATGGACACTATAAATTTATGGGTCTACCATTTGGGTTGACAAATGCATCATTAGCCTTTATTAACCTAATTAACAATGTGTTCAAGAAATATCTAGACCATTTTGTATTAATATTTCTAGATGATATCTTGATTTAATACCACACCGAATAAGAACATGACTGACATTTGAGGTTGGTTTTAGAGGTGTTGAGGAAGAATCAACTATATGGAAATTTGTATCACTATGAACTCTATGTTTCACAAGTATAGTATTTAGGGCATATTATATCTGCAAAAGAAATTATTGTTGATCCAAAGAAAATTAAAGCCATACTAAGTTGGTTTGCACCTACTAATGTGTTTGAAATATGGAGGTTCATGTAAATGGATGGTTATTATAGGAAATTTATGAAATACTTCTCAAGAATTGTGTACTCTATTAATAGTCTTCAAAGAAGAGGAAAATAGTTCAAATGGAAGGAGAAGTGTGAGGCTACCTTTGAAACTCTAAAGAACAAGATTTCTACAACATTGATTCTCAAAATACTTGATCCTTTGGAAATTTTATAGTATCCACAAATTCATCTTTAGAATGGTTTGGAGGATTGTTATCCCATAATGAAGCTACAATAGCCTATAAATCTCAAAAACTTAAGAAGCATGAGCTGAACTATGCTACACATGACCTAGAGCTAGAAACAGTTGTCCATGCTCTTAAGGTTTTAAGATAATATTTGTTGGGAAAACCTTTCAAGCTAAGGATAAATAACCAAATATTAAGGTACATATTTACCCAACCAATTTTGAATGCAAGGCAAAAAAGGTGGTTAGAGTTCTTAGCTGAGTATAAATATGGTATAGAATATATCAAAGTAAAGGAAAATAAGGTAGCTAATGCCTTGAGTAGGAGGCATATAATAGCCTTAACCCAGAGTCATATTAACTTGATTGAAAAGGTCAGAGAAATGCATTTACAAGACCCATATTTCATTGAATTCTAAGCTAAAGTTGAGGTAAATCCTAAGGAAAATGGGGATTTTAGCATAAAATATGAGCTTTTATATCTCAAATATAGGATTTTTATACAAAATATTGGTGATTTAAGGAGAATTATTATGCAAGAGGTACATTTTTCTCCATATTCTATTCATTTTGATAGGTGCCAAGATGAGATATAATATAAAAAATATTTTTTATTGGATTGGAACGAAATGATATGCCATTGGTTTCATTGCTAAATGTTTGGAATGTCAAAAAGTAAATGTAGAACATCAATATATAGTAGTAAAAATATACACACATGATATACCTACTCAAAAATGGTAAGTCATTTGATGGATTTTAGTGTAGGTTTATCTAAAACAAGGTACCAACATGATGCAATCCTTGTGGTAGTGGATAAATTGACAAAGGTTACACATTTCATACTAGGTAATATTTTAAGAATGATGCATCGGTTGTGGCAAATAAGTTTGCTAAGAAAATAATCTGGGTACAGGGTTTACCTAAGGTAATCAAATCAGATAGAGACTCCAGATTTATGTCAAAATTTTGGCAATATCTTCATCATGCTTTGGGATTTAATTTGAATATTAATTTTTCTTACCATCCAAAAATAGATGGGTAAATGGAGAGGGTTAACCAAGTCCTTTAAGATATGTTTTGCATGTATTTCATGGATCAAAACTCTAAGTGGGAAGACTATTTGCATTTGGTAGAGTTTGCATATAATAATGGATACCATGCATCCTTGGGAATGACTCCATTTGAGGCCTTGTATGGAAGAAAGTGAATAACACCTCTATCTTGGAATAATCTAAAAGTTTGGGTAGTTATAAAATTAGACACTGTCAAGGAGATTGAGTAGCTCAAGGTGATTCGGTAAAGGCTCAAGGAAGCATCTGATCACCAAAATAGCTATGCTGATCTAAAAATATCACTAAGAGAATTATCTATGGGAGATAGGGTCTTCTTAAGGGTGATATCCAAGAAAAATTCTATCAAGTTAACTAAGTTGGATATTCATTTTGTTGGAACTTTTGAAATCATTGATGAGATTAGTCCAATAGCCTATAGACTCACCTTACCACCCAATCTATCAAAAAACCATGATACTTTCCACATATCCCTACTTAGTAAATATGTTGTTGATCCTTCTCATGTTTGAAATATGTCAAAATTATAGATGGTAGATCCCATAGCCATTGAGGTATGACCTATCAATATTCTAGGATTTCATTCTAAAATTTTGAGAAAACATACCCTAGATCAATGTAAGGTCTAGTGGGACCATTTTTTTGAAAATTGTGCTACTTGGGAAGATGATGAAATGAGAAAGTAATTCCTATTTTTATTTGAATATATATATATATATATATATATATATATATATATATATTATAAAATACAAGGGATCATGTTTAGTCCTAGGAGGGAGTATGTAATGGCCCACCTTGGTAGGACTTTCCCTTGTTGTTTGATTGATGTAATGGTGTGTTGATATTTAATGCATGATCCTATTTTATTCTATCAAGATGAGTTGATAGTTGTACTTTATGCTTTATAAAGTTACATTATGCTATTTTTAGAAAAATGGTACTGCTAATAAATTTTATGGTTGTAGGAGCAAGGTACTCTCATAGGTGGATTGGTATGGGACAACCATCGAAGTTGAGAGTAATGAGAAATAGGATATGATAAATTATTTTTAGTTGGAAACCCATAGGGGTAAAACAATCATGTAGAAGCATTTGCATGTGTATGTGTGATTAAATGCATCATCGAGCAAGGAGGTTGCTATAAAGGCAAAATAGCCCTTTACTCCTATGCTTAGGGGCCCTTCGTAGGTGGTTGATAACCTTGAAGTTATCATAAATCCTCCTACTTAGGGAATGGTTATGTTTGTGCATATTTTCTTATTATTGACTAATTCTTAATTTGAGCAAGGACAACTTTAAGAAAGATCCCTTGTGTTGCTTAGGCTCTTAATTTATCTTTAGGATGCATTAATATTTACATTTCAAAGTATAAATCTTAATTGGTTGATGAAGGTATTAATAATAATGTTAGTATTATTAATACTTATATATATATATATATATATATATATATGTATATATATATATATATATATATGTATATATATATATATATATATAGTATATATATATATATATATATATGTATATATATATATATATATATATGTATATATATATATATATATGTATATATATATATATATGTATATATATGTATATATATATGTATGTATATATATATATATATATATATATATATATATATATATATATATGTATATATATATATAGATATATATACACACACACACACCAATGTTAATAGATAATATTAACATTAGACAAGAAAAAATAATAATAGTATTAATTAATTTAATACTATGAAAGAGTAAATAAATTATTTAATAATACCCTTGCTAAAGTTAGCAATTTAAATCTTACTAAGTTAAGGTTTTAAATAGAGGCATATTTAACTAAATATAGTATTAATTAATTTAATACTATGGGAGAGATAATAATAAAAATTAGGGCAACCAGATATAGAATTATGTTTATTATTATAAAAAGAAAAATAATAATAATAATTAGGGCAACTAGATATAGAATTTTATTTATTATTTAAAAAAGAGAGAATAATAATAATTAGGGCAACCAGATATATAAGTCTATTTATTATTAAAAAGGAGATATAATAATAATAATTAGGACAATGACCACATTTGTAGTGCAAGTGGAGAAGGCCAGCCTAGCCCTATTGAACGAGAGGTCCACAATTTGAACCTCTACGATACGAAGGTGGACATAAAATAATCTCTTGTGGATTCCCTCTATATAGTGGTATACCTAGATGGGATGCCATTGTATGCCACCTAAGAGTGGCTCGTGAGGTTTCTTTCTAATCTAAAATATTTTATTCGCCTTTGTAGTGCAAGTGGATAAGGCAAGCCTAGCCCCATTGAATAGGAGGTCCATGATTTGAACCTTTGTGATGCAAATGGGGAGAAAAAAAATCTCTTGTGGTTTTCCTCTAGATAGTGGTATATCGATATGGGATGGCAATGCTAACCACCTAATATTAGCTCTTGATATTTTCTTTCTACCCTACGAGTTTTTTTCGCCTTTGTAGCACAAGTGAAGAAGATGAGCTTGGTCTTGTTGAACAGGATGTCCACGGTTCGAACCTCTACAATGTGAAGGGGGACACAAAAATCTCTTATGGCTTCCCTCTAGATAATGGTATACCTATATGGGATAACATTGTCGGTCACCTAAGAGTGGCTCTTGAGGTTTCTTTCTAACTTAAAATTTTTTGGAATATTTAACATATAAGGGTTTAGGGAAGTCAAAATTTGGAGTATCTTGTCATGTGGTTTGTGTTTCAAGGTGATTAAATCGACCAAGACCTAAATGCTTAGAGCCACTTGCCAAGTGTTTTTTCTAGAGAGAATATAAATATTTAGAAGCTTCTCCGACATTGGTAGAGATTGTGAAGTTTCATAGGGAGATCCTAGAGGTGCCAATGGGGGATAAGTTTAGGCGGTATTTTAGAATAACTATAGCCATGGATAGAAATATGTAGGCCATATCCACAAACCCTAAAAATCTCATGATATGCACATATGATTTGAAGTCCTTTTTATGGTAAGTGTTTTCATTGTTGCAATGTGCTACGCAAAGGTGTTCAGGGGGGAGATTCAAACCTAAGCCATTGAGAAACCCTTAGGAAAGTAATCGAACTCCATTGTTGTGTCAAATTTATGGATATTTGGGTTATATTTTATGATTTGGAAGGTAGCCATGTTGAGTTTCCTTTGAAGGTGAATATTTGAAGTTAGACAAGAGGAAAATCCATTCGAGTGCAAATATAAACTTTGAAGTCAAAATATAGGGTATCTCATCATGTGGTCTACATTATGAGGTGATTAATTTGACCAGGCATTGAATGCTCAAAGCCACTTATTAGGTTTTTGTTCTAGAGATAATATAAAAATTTAGAAGCTTCTCCAACATTGATAGAGATTGTAAATTTTCATAGGGAGATCCTAGAGGTGTCGATAGGGGATAATTTTAAGTTGTATTGTAAAATAACTATAGTCATGCATAGCAAGGTGCAATCCATCACCATAAACCCTAACAATATCATGATATGCACATATGATTTGTACATGCTTGCTTGCATTTGGAGTGGGAGTAAAAATGAGCTTTGGAAGGAAGGATATGGTAGACGAGAAGTTGCAGGTGAGCGGGAAGGAGCTAACAAGCGAGGAGTAGAAAACTAGGAAGGAACAAATGATCAAGAAGGAGCAATCAGGGGATTAGATTTAGGTTTTGAAGGACGTTCTGGTGTAGGGATCTATTTAGGATCAGAGAGTAGAGATTCATGAGGTGGGGTATATAGTATTTTTGGATGTTGTGTACTCATATGGAATTGAAAAAAGTGCCAATGATGTAGATCACTTTATGGTACTCAAGTCAGGTGGCAAATCAAGTGGGTCTCACTAGATGTGATATCCTTTTGACCTGGGAGAATTTTTGGAGTATATTACATTATTGGGTACATGCTAATGTACCACCTTGGGCACATAACTAGAGTAGAATTTTACCTTAGAGTAAGGTTTGAGTAGTTACTTTATGCAATGTAATAAATGCAAAAGTGTTAGAATGTGCAATGATGTAAATGTGCATGTAGTCCACATGTACATAAGTCATAGGGTAGATGAAATGCCAAGGGACTTATCTCCATATATATTCCTTTAAGGTAGAAGAGTGAGAGAGGGATATATAGAGGTTATAGAATATATAATAGTGACTAGTTGTATTAGTTAGAGTGAGTACAATGTAGTTCCTTCATGTATTTATGAAGTGTTCATGTCCTTCATTATATCACATTGTACTATTTTGTGAGCTTTCATTAATGGCATATTTTTGAGTTATTGTAGAAGTTTATCTTATAATTTTCCTACATATTATAGTGTCATTATCATATAGTTATCATTGCTTACTCATTTTACATATTGTGGTTGCATTTACTTTAATATATATCATCAAAAGCTAACAATCGTATCAGAGCACATGGCTAATAAATAGGAAATAAAGAGAGCCAAAAGAGATATTGAGAGGAGATAAAAAATATCATTTTTAGAATTCCTAAAAATTACATTTGGCTAGATTCTTTCCACAAAGTTGCAAAAAAACTTGTGAAGACTAGGACTCAACATTGATTCCACTGGATTGACAAATCAACTAGTGAAGATTTACTATCTCTATATATAAATATTTCTCCATTATATTTTTTGATACTTTGTTGTAGAAAAATTTAATCCAAAGAAATTTGGGAAGCTTCCTACAAAGAGCTAGGAAGAATATCTTCTTTGGAATTAATCCAGTACCTAAAGCAACAAGTTGGAGATTGAAGTTTTGTAGACCTTAAGGAAAAGGTCCCATTGCAAGAGTTGTAAACTTATAGACCTGTAGATTTTAGAAGAGAGAAAAATACCAAATGAGTATTATTATATATTAAAGACTCCATAACTAAAGATTGAGAAGAAATGAGGAGGTAAAATAAGCCAGATTGAAAAACTATATATCAAGAAGGAGGTCCAAGAAAGAAGATCCCATTGAAGGAAAGAAATAATAAAAGAAAAGAGTCCATGAGAAGATTGGAGATTGTATATCTTCATTGAATATTGAGGACTACAGATTGTAGAGTGAGAGAAGAAGAAAATAACTCAAGAAGATAAAGATACCCACAGAAGGTCCCATTGAAGAACTTATAGATTTAGAAGATTGAATATAGAGAAGGACTAGAAAAAGTCCTACTACAGATTTCTAAAGCAAAATATTTTATATATCCAAGAAAGATATGCCATTGCAAAACTTCGTAGTTGAAATATTTAAGAGATCAAGGGAAGGTTTCATTGAAGTATTGAGAAGACTAGAGAAGTTGTAGAAATTAGAGATACAAGAGAAGAGGTCTCAAGGAAGGATTAAAAGGAGAAAGAAGGATAAGGCTAGGAGAGCCTCATTACAAATTTTGGATAAGGCCATTTAAAGATATTTGGAGAAGGCCATTGGAGAATTTTTTAGGAGAATGCAAGGGAGAATATAGCTAGCAAGGAGAAGTTCCTAATAGAATAGAATTTGGGATAATTATTGCCATCCAAAAACAAGCCCAAAAGAAGAAGAATTTGGCAAGGAGCTAGCCAAATTTTGGAGGAGAATACTAAAGACCTCAAGAAATTCATATTCTTGAGAAGAAGGCCACTAGATAGGCCAATATTAAAATTATAATTCGACGAGGAGATTGAAGGAGAAAGGATTTAGAAGAAGCCACCAAATTGAGAGATTTGGAGATTTTCATTGAAGGCTATTTCAAAGAAAGGAGATTGTTGGTTTTACAATAGAAAGTTGAAGGCTTCTAGAAGGAAAGTTTTAGCTTCAATTTGGAGGAATTTTCCTACCAAATTTGGAGATTCGAGGACAACATTTTGGAGGAGAAATTAGCTATGTTAGAATCTGAAAACTTTACAGTTATGGGCTGCAATTTAGACAACATTACTAGGTGCTAGATTTTAGAGTTCAAGGAAGCATTCTGAAGGAGAGTTAAAGCCACAAAACCACATTTTTAGGCAGCAATTTAGAGGAGTTTCAAAGCTTCAAATTTGTGAGTTAAAAGTCTATTTTGGACATCAAATAAAGAGTTGTGATTTCATATAAAAAAGGACAGCAATTAGGTGACCCGAATCACCAAGAATTACATCATCTACAAAGGTTAAAAAGATATGCAACTTAGGTGCAAAAGGTTCATTATTTGAAAAATTATATTGAGTTCATTATTAAGTTTCATTAAGCACCAAATTAGAGTTTAAATTTGCAAAGAAGGGTTCATATTTAAGTCTTCAAATAAATGAAGAAGATAGTTATTACAAGGTTAAAACCTACACATAAGAAAGAGGAGTTAGATATATTTTGAAAGAAATAAAAATATCAACATACTACCTTCTATTGAAAGCAAATAAGACACTATTCTAAAAGCATAGATTTCATATACTAGAGTGTAATGTTAAGCCATCTAAAAGGGCATATTACTTGTATGATTGAAAAGCTTGGATTAATTATTACAAGTTAACGAAGCAAAGGAATTATAGGAGTGATTTGTCTAGTAGTAGAAGGCACCATTAAACTATCAAAGACTAGATAATAAGTGGTCATATTAAGGAAGAAAGAAATCTTTAAAAATAAAAATTAAATGTCTCAAAGTGAAGGTGCAAATTAAGATATATTATCTTTATTATTACAATATTTTCTACATTGCATAATTGCATGGTCTTGTCCTTTCCAACGTAAAAAAGGAGGATAAAAATTCAAGTGTTCTAAAACACTCAAATAATAGTATACTACAGTATTCAAGTGATCGAATCATTAATTTCAAAGAATAAACTTCAAAGTGGAGGAAGATATCCAACCAATATCTCAATAGCATAGTTTCCAAGGTGTCTAAAGACACCAGATTCAATGTTGTAGGTCTCATGAAAGTAGAACTCAAGGGGAAATAAGAACCTACAATAGATAAGATACCAAGTTGCATAACATAACTACATTAGAAAGGTAGTATAATGCATCGCTATTTGAAATAAGAACAACATTAAGGAATAACATAAAAAGCAAGGTGTAAGAAACAAGGCATGTTACCCAAGAAAATAACGATAATAGCTTAGATGAAACCACCACCTAGATAACAACATTGAAGAACCTTAGATCCACCATCGTTGAAGTAGAACCACCTTCGTGGGAGAAGAGCACCACCATTTGTTGGATAAAGCACACTGCAAGACAAAACAACTTGCAATAGTTGTCAATAATGTTGAATAAATAAGACATTGAAAGTGTAGTTACATGCAAGGAAAAGACCTTTCACTTGCCACCTCAAGCAAAGGAATATCGTGCCACTTAGCACAAGGGAGAAGAGTGTCTTCATATACTCAAAAATTATTGCAATTTAACATATTCTCAGAGAAAATAACTCTCATCCTAAATTAATGCTCGGTCATTAGCCAAGGCCTAGTATAACATCTATGTTATCAAAATACCTATGCTAATATAACATCCTCTAACATTCCCAACACCTAGAAATAAGTCTCTATCTTGAAGTAACTAAGGTGCAACTTGGCATACCTTTCAAGGAGGACAAAGGTATTAATAACCTCTATACAAGAAGAGCGTGTAGAGAGAGATTTTGCAAAGGTAAACAACATTGAAAGAGAGGTAATATAGTGCAAGGCCTGCAATAGAACAAAGCTCATTTAATACACAACATCATATGTCATAGACTAGAATAGATACAACGCTTGAAGCTTGAATGAAGGAGTCAAAACAAAAGCTAATCAGCCTATAAATTTCACATTGTAAAGAAGGTATAATTTTTACATGATTTAATACTTGATTTTTTTAAGTATAAGGAGTTATAATGTGCATGATATAAGGTTGATTTTATTTATTATTGCATTGATAAATTACAACGTTAGTTTATTAGAAAGAAATTAAACAAGGAGATTATATCCTTAAGAGAAATTTCAAATTGCATTATATTGAGAATAAAATATCATAGTATTTGCAAATAATTAAATTAGGAGATATAAGGTTTTCTACCTTTAAAAAATTAAAATATTATTTTACAAATATTATCATTTTCTAAATTTTCAAACTAGGGATATAAGGAGTACTACATCAAACTTTTGATCAATGGAATTTAGAAAAATTGAACCATTGAAAATTAAGGATAAAAGAAGCAAAATCATTAATTGCTTTAAAGTTGGAATTTATTGCTTATACGTGTCTCATATACAAATTAAAGGTACAAAAGGAATCCGGTTATAGAGTATTGAAAAATAGAGAACTTCACCAAATTGAAAAGTAGATATTTCAATATGGAGAAATAAGGTGAAATAGGAGTTGATCATTATATATATATATATATATATATATTTTTTTTTTTTTTTTTTTTTTTTTCCCGAAAAAAAATCATAATTTCTATTTCACCAGAAAAAGAAAATTACATTGTGAAGTTGCCCAAGGCAAGCTGGAATAACCAGGCAGGAACACACAGGTTGTCCCCACCTAAATTTTCTTCGTACCATCAAGGAAGGGCTAAGAGTTAAAAATTTCCCATAAGACCTCTACACAAAGGTGTCTATAATGCTCAGCTACTTTGTCTACAAGAGAAAAACCAGAAAGGAAAGGAAAAGCGATCGAGAAACAACCTCCCGGATTTTTTTTTTTTTTAAATTATCGAGCAAAGAAATCGTTGTCTCTTGGATAGTCACACCATCCTTTATTTCCACCAGCTCCCATCTTCCTTGCGCCAGCTGCAGACCTTCCTTTGACAAAGCATCCGCCCCAGAGTTGAGTTCTCTGTAGATATGAGTATAGGATATGGGGCTTACGACATCTGCCAAAATGTTTACCTGTTGAAAAATTGGCTGCAAAGTTAAGTTCTCCATTCTGAACATTTTCTTCATCCAATTGATGACCAACAAGGAGTCTCCTAAAACTTGGAGCTGTTGAACATGGTGGTCCAGAGCAATTTTCAAGAGTAGCTTCAAAGCAATTAATTCGGCATAATTATTTGTGCCCCCTCCTAGGCCAGCCTTAAACTGAATGAAATGAGAATCCTTAAGAAAGAGGATTCCCCCTGCCCCACACATAAGAGGGGTGCCTTGACAAGCACCATCAAAAAAACCCCAGGGAGCTGTTTTGTTGACATTGGCAACTTTCATTTTTCTTGGGCCTTTTTGCACAGTAGGTTTCACAATATCAGCAATGAAAGAACGGATCTGAGTAGCAATTTGAAAGGCAGGTTGAGAGGAGGCTTGGAAAATATCTGAGTTTCTTGCAAGCCAAACTCCCCATGCCACCGCGAAAGGGAGGGCCCTGTAGGACTTCAGATCTTTAGAATCAAACCACTACTGCAAACAATGTTCCAATGTGTCTCCTTGCCAAGTACCTATGCTCCCAGTAATCACCTCAATCTCCTTCCATACATACTTTGTGAAAACACAGCCAACCAATAAATGGTTGATAGTTTCAAGCTCCTTATGACAGAGTGTACACCTTCCAGGACCTTGAAACCCCCTCTTCATTAAAACATCCCAAGTTAAAATTCTGTTATTGAGGGCCAGCCATAAGAAAATTTTGGTTTTTAAAGGCGTCTTAACCTTCCAAATCGCTTTCCACCACCAAATATTGTCCCCCTGCCTATCATGAGCAAACAAGTCCTTATATCCCATCCTAGCAGTATAAACACCCCTCTTAGTATTTTTTGTCCAAACCAGCTCATCATCCACTGTTGGTCTGATCCTAGTATGACTGATGAGAAGTGCCTTCACATAAGCTTGCCATGACTCAGCCTTCCTGCCTTCAAGACCCGGATGTTGCACACTCATCCAACCTTGCTGCCATATGGTAGTAGTGTCTTGGTCTGCCACCTGAGAAAGAGTATAAAAACCTGCATTGTGGAGAGAAAGTAAGAGGTCCTCAGTAAGTCTATGCTCATTGCCACAACCAACCCAAGGATCTTCCCCAATTCTCACTTTTTCACCATTTCCAATATTCCAAGCCAACCAATTTCCCAGAAGTGGAAAGGCCTGAATAGCAGCTTTCCAAAAGTTGGACACCTTTCTGATGGACTTGTCAGGTTTCCTTATCCACTCTTCCATAGAAAGAGGTTCGATATATTTTGCCTTGATGACTTTGCTCCATAGGTTTTCTTGAGTAAGCAGCCTCCATAAGCTTTTTGCAGCCAGTGCTTTACCAAAAAGATGGATATTTTTAATACCCCAACCTCCTTCGTCCTTTGGCTTTGCTATTGATTTCCATTTGGCTAAAACAATGGCTGCTTTGTCCCTTTTTCCATTCCACAGAAATTTGAAGCACCTTTTTCTGATTTTTTCAAGAACCCCTACTGGGATGAAAGCCATGCCATACCAGTAGACAGGGATTGCCTCCAGGACTGATTTTACAAGAGTTAATCTGCCTCCTATTGATAACCACCTATTACACCACATAGAAATCCTTTTGTCTATCTTTCCCACCAGCCAATCCCAATCTCTTATGCCATAGTTATTTGGCTTCAAACAAAATCCCAGATATTTTATTCCTGATTGGAAATCAGTCTTGGGAAAAGAAAGAATTCTCTGAAAAAAAATTTCCTCCTCTTCCTCCAGGCCAAAACACGACATTGTAGACTTTCCCATATTGATTTCCATACCAGTGGCAAGGCAATAGCTCCTTAGAATATCATTAAGCTTGCTTATGTCCCTAAAAGAACCAACACTAAACAAAATAATATCATCAACAAATAAGAGATGTGTTAGAGAGAAAGATGTACTCATTTGAATTCCTCTAAACTGCCCTGTTCTCTTAGCTTCTTTGATTGCCCTGCTCAAACCTTCAGCCACCAAAAGAAATAAAAAGGGAGATAAGGGACAACCTTGCCTAATGCCACGCTCAGAGGAAAAGAAATTAGAAGCAGAACCATTTATAAGAACAACGAAGGAGACAGAGGTCACACATCCCATGATCCAATTAACAACTCGGAGGTTGAACCCAATGTGAAGAAGCATGATCCTCAGATACAACCAATTAACCCTGTCAAAAGCTTTGGAAAGATCCAGTTTTACGACTATAGCAGGAAGTCTTTTTGTTTTTATAGTATGCAGCCCTTCTTGGGCCACTCCTACAGCGTCGTGGATTTGCCTCCCATTTAGAAACCCGAATTGCTCATTGGAGATGGAATCAGAAAAAACTCTTTTTAACCTCAAGGCAATAATTTTGGCAATAATTTTATAGAGGCAGTTGCACAAGGAAATAGGTCTGAAGTCATCGAAAGAAGTTGGAGAGTCCTTCTTTGGAATCAAAGCGATGAAGGTTGAGTTGAAATCCAATGGGATCTTCCCTGAAGCTTTAGTTTCTTCAATAACTCTAATCAGGTCTTCCCCAATTAAGTCAAAGAAACCCAAGAAGAATTCAACCCCCCAACCATCAGGCCCAGGACTTTTGTCCTTCTGAAAGGATGAAAGCACTTCTTTTAATTCCTCCAATGACACTTTCTCAAGAATCATTTCATTAGTAGCCTCATCAACAAAACTTGGAAAGAAGGTTGTATGTTTTAAGATCTCAGCCAAGTTTACTCTTTTGGGATCTTTAAACAAGGACTTGAAATGTTTTATGCCAAGAGCTGCGAGGTCTTTGAAGGACCTAGCTTTGGACCCCTCTCCATTGGGCAATTCCCAGATGGTGTTAATATTTTTCCTGTGATTTGCATAATTTTGAAAGAATTTGGTGTTTTCGTCCCCTAATTCCAGCCAAAGAGCTCTACTCTTAAGCCTCCATTGGGCTTCTTGAGCAAGCAAGATATTACTCTTTTTTCCTTCCAATGCTCTGATGGCCGATTTGGAATCCTCTGAAAGACCGACCTCATTCACTCTCTCATAAAAAACAACAATCTGTTGTTCTAATAGAAGGAGTTCCTGCATTTGCTGCCTATACTTGTTATGAGCCCATTTAGAAACAACCATTTTAACTTTCTTCAGGCTTTTTGTCATTTGAGAGCAGGCTGAACTTCCCAAGTTTTCATCATAAGAGTTCCATTCTTCTTTAACCAGATTCTGAAAATCTTTGTCCTGCAACCAAGTTGAATTGAATTTGAAAGGGCTTGGAGGTTTCCTATCCGGGTTGCCTATTTGGAGCAAAATAGGGAAATGGTCTGAGATGCCACAAGGGTCCACCCAAGTTCTGATTTTCTCCCCATCCATCAGCAGGGAATCGGAGACATAGAAACGATCCAATATTTTTGCCACATAATCCTCACCTGCTCTATTGTTGCTCCATGTAGGAGTAATTTTGATTGGTTCTACATCAACCAAGTCTGCCATTTCAAATTTATGTTTAAAAAACCCAGCTTGTGGGTCACTTCTTGTTGTTGTCCCCCATATCTCAGCTCTATTCAGAGTGAAATTTAGATCACCCCCTAGGATAAGATTCCCATGCTGCAGAAAGTTATTGGCAAATAGGGTATCCCAGTAATGAATTTTATTTTCATAAGGGCCATAAATGTTTACCAACACAAAATATTTCCCCAATTCCATAGAGAAGAGCTCCACTCCTATTCCTGATGTAAGAAAAGCAGATTTTATAAACCTGAAATTCCTCTTCTTCCACCCCAGAACAAGGCCACCTGATCTGCCCTCGGAGTCCAAAGAGAGGAATTCCCAGTCCTTTATAAGGGTGTGGAGAATGCTTTCCACTTTCACACCCACTCCCATAGTCTCTTGAAGAAATAGAATATCTGGAAGATGAAGTTGCATTAACCTCCTTAGTGCAGTCTTTTTTGAGGCGCTGCCCAGACCCCAAATATTTTGAGAGAGGATTAACATTATTTAACTGGTTCTGGGGTTTTGCCTGCTCTAAGTGCCCCTATTATTGATTTTTGTTTCCCTGTCTTTACTTCCCTCAAAGCTTGATCCTTTGCCAGTTGAATGTTTGATTTCCTCCCTAAGGCTTGTGAGTTAACCACATCCAAGCTAAGTCCTCCTGCAATTTCTCCCTTCTCAAAGAAAGCTGCTGATTTGTGTGATCTGAGAAAATAATTGTGAGACCCCTTTAAAGACTCTCTGCCTTCAGAAGAAGATGAAAGTAGAGATGTGGACTTTGTTAATGAAGAAAATATTGGAATGCTGAGAGGCCCCTTATTACTAGGATGTTGGATATTCATATCTTCTTTCCAGATACCACTTCTCTTTGCAGAAACCTTTTGTTTATCAGACCCCGTAGACCTGTCCTGGAAGGGGGGTAATAGCTCTTCAACAAGGTTTGTTCTTAACTCAGAGTTATAATTTATAAAACTGGGAGAACTGCTGTGTAATTGGGTTGCCACCTGTGGTCTCAATGAGGTATTTGCCTCCCTTGTGTTTGCCTGAACATGTGTTTCCTCCCTCTGATCTAAGATTGAGTCTCTTCTATCTCCTTTGTTCTGAGCATTGGAGAGATGGGGATCATCTTCAACATTGCTTATACCATTCTCCTGACCACCATTTTCATCTAACGGAGTTTGAATCCGACCTAAAAGTCTACTATTGAATCCCTCCAAGTGATTGTCTAAACCATCCACTCTCCCTCCAGGGTTGTGATTTTCTTTAAAACTCTTCCCCCCCTCCCTTTCTGTGAATTTTAGTCCACATTCTGCTACTAAATGACCATAGACATGACATCTAGCACAGCGGAAAGGTATCTTCACATAATCAAGAATTTGGTCATAATGCCACTTCCCAATTCTGATCTCAATTGTCTCCGGGAGACCTTCCCGAAGGTCCAGCTCCACTAGTATCCTTGCAATAGTTCGAGAGGAGCCACTCAGGCACCCTTGATCAATGTCCACACATGATCCTAGCTGATTACCTATTTCCTTCAATATCCTACATGTCCACAACTCCAATGGTAAACCTGGTAACTTGACCCATATAGGCTGAATTGATTTGGACTCACTTCTTGGGTCAAAACAAGGGGACCACCGTTTTAAAGACAGAGCATATGAGTTCCAAAACCATCTTCTCTGCAATATTTTATCTGCATCCTCTTTTGATCTGAATGAAAAAGCTAACCATCCTCTTACCAGAATATAGAAACTTGGAGAGTATCCTATTGCTGGACTCCATTCCCTTTCTACCCACTGAGCTAGAGTTTTTTTCGAGTATAATCTTCCATAGAATCGTCCTGTTAGAGTTTTTCCTTCCATTTCCAGAACCCTGTCCAGCAGTATATCCTCGCCTAGAACCAAATTTACTTTCTCCTTTTTAGTCTTAACACACTTTTTCTGCCTTTTATTGGTATTGTTTAATTTGTTTGTAATTAGTGGTTCCTCCTCATTTTCCCTACCTGGACATTTTTTTCCTGCCATGATCCCTTCCAAGAGGCCGATATCTAGAAAAGGGTCGAACTTACCATCACCTATGTCCTGGGAGCTTTTCTTCGAGGAGACCTCCCAAGATCGGACTGCCATAAAGCTTGAATCACCATCGTACAGCTGAGAGAGGTTCTCTGTCCCATCTAGAGAACGGTCCTCATTTGAGTTACTTTTTGATCCCTGACTAAAGTTAGATTCAATTAAATGGCCATTCTCCCTCTGTGACTTCCACTTAGCTATCAAAAAATCTTCTGCAGGGAAAATAGTTACGTCATTCATTGGATCTGGGGAATAGTCCACCAATTCTGCCATATCCTCCATCATGCTAACCCTACCCTCAATCACTCCCGATCCTTGTAATCCTTAACAGTTCCTGGGCTTGGTATTTCCTCCAGTTAATCCCTGTTGTTTTTGCTACTTCCCCTCACCTGAATCTACGCATCTGAAGCTTTTTTAAACCAAAATGCAGGATTTCTAATTTTAAATCCTTAGCACCTGTTAGATCTCCTCAACCCCGACTCTGTAAAAATGGAGCCTGATTCAAACAAAAAATCTGCAAAGGAGTCTAAGAAAAAAATATCAGATAACGAAATCTTTTGACCCCTTCTCAGTGGATACTAACATGCACAGTCTGGAATGCCACTTGAGCTGGCAGTCAGTTTGGATTTTGCTGGCTATATTAGTATCTGTTGAAAAAATTCTACTACTTTGGATTCAAATCCAATTTTTATCATACCCCTCTCTCATCCCATTCTGTCCATCCATAACTACAGAAAAAATCCACTATTGCATGTTCAACTTACTGAAAAGTAACACCAACAAACTTGTCATCCATGATTGTAGACCCCCCACTATTGCCTAGGTTGATAGCTGCATCAAGTGTACAACCATAGGATGAGCTGCTCCATGAGTGTACTGTAACAGTTCTACTCTCATAATTAGCTGAAGGGGGGACAAGAACACAATCATACCCAGCTCTAAATTCTACACTGTATTGTGTTGAGAACCCTGTATTTTGTTGGAGAACCCTGCTTGTGAGACATTGTTGTAAGATGATTTCCCAAAAAGTGTATCCAACCAAGCTCCACTTTTAATTAATTGTTCATGGACCATAGAAACCTCCACCTAAGATTTCACATCCAAATCTCTGACGAGCATCCTCAGTGCTTTTGGAATTGACATGACATTGTCTCATCTCCTCGATGCTTTTGGAATTTACATGACATTGTCTCATCTGCTCCCACATTTCTTTCAGGATTTCTGTCAAACACTTGTCCTGCATACTCCACCTCACCACAATTCACAGACTTATCCACAAGTTTATTTCCAAGAGAGACTTTTGTCGACTATTTCTCACAAGGTAATAACTGGGCTCCCACTCCCCAAGAATCAGACATCAATCCTGCCTTGATAAAATGAACATGGACCTACCTTGCTCAAGAGCCTCATCTTGTTAATCCACATATCGTTTCATCTTTACCCATTGAAAACACCTTTCTATCAGGTATTCTGTCAAACACTTGTCCACATTTTGTCCAGAAAGACAAACACCTGTAAATCAAAATGAAAAATGATATGGGAGAAAAAAAGACTTAGACTTCAGGATATGTTGGTAGATTTCTAAATTGAATATTGCAATCATCCACGACGAAAATAGGTAGGCAACTGAGAAATATGTCTGTGTTCTGAGCGAGCGGCAACTGGATATCCTAATTGTGAGCCAACAACGATTCTGGGTAGCAAACCCTCAGGAAACGAGAATGGATAAGCAATCCCTCAATGGAATGGTGGTCCAAGCCGGGTGCGAGCAGTAGTGGAAATGGCCATAGAATAGTTCTAGGCATGAAGGAAGGGACGACGACCCTAGTTCTCTCAAACTAAACATAGTGTGAAGGAAGGGATGACGTCCCTAGTTCTTTTAAGCATTCTGTCAAACACTTGTCCTGCAAGCCTCGCAATACCACATTTTTCCACAAGATTATTTTCGAGAAATACGGTTGCCTGGCACTGGCGGAATTATGGAGCCTAACTTGAGGGTCGTAGAGGATGGAGAGTTCTTAGGCTTTCTTTAAAAGAGTGGGAAATCTCAAAAAAATTGGAGATAAACAACCTGGCACTGGTGGATTTTATGTTACCCAACTTGAGCATCCCAGAGGAAGGAGAGCTCGTAGGATTTCTTTAGCAGTCAAATTCTTGAGCAGTCCGCTTCATCTGAGTTTTCCCTCTCACCATCCAATGCCCACAAAAGCCCTCTTAAGCTGATTTAAGCTCCACTCTGGAATTTATGATCCTCCTTCATCTCTGCTCCCTCCATCGAAATTGCGATTCACTCTCCATCAAATAGGTGACATGCTCACCAGAATCTGGCCCTATCAAAATATCACCATGTTGTTACTGCTTACCACCCAGGATTCCAGAGCACTGCATCCCTTCCAGACCGAAGTTGATCATTATATTAACATTGTCTTCAAAACATTAGGGAATCAATTCAAAAGGATATTTAATTAAGCATAGACCATAATTTCAAATACTTGGGAGATATAAGGGTTTCTACAAAACCTAAGATTTGATAAAGTTTTATCAAGCTTGATCATAAACTCAAACTAGGGAGTCATAAGGTAGACAACTTCAAAGGTTTTGAAATACAAAATTTCCATCAAAATTGTCCTAAATACTTGGGAATTAAAAGGTATTCTAACTAGAGATTTGGAAAAATTAAAGTGTATGAAAACCATAGATTTAACATTAAGATTCTAAAAGCATTATAAAAACACTAGAGAGCTATAAGGAGTCCCACTTAAAAGAATTGCTTAGAAGAATCATGGATGAAATAGTAAGGAATGCATTTATTTCATGAGTTGGAATTTTATTCTCAAAGTTTAATAGATACCTTTGATGGGTGATGAACCACAAAATTGCTCATTTATTGTACTCTTTTCCCTGTAATGTGTGGCACTTATTCTTGTAGATATAAATGTTCTATGGAAATTATATATATAATTAATAGTTTATTTTGCATGTTATCTAATATTTGTCTTTAAGTGTAATTTGTGTAGATTTAGTGGAAATTATTGCATTTTGGCATGTTTTCATTGAGGTCCCACTCAGACCTGGCACTTAAAATTTTATGAAGGCAAAATACCTATGGAACATTGATGAGTATAAATTCAGGTGCCCAAATTCCTTTAAAATACCTTACTTTCATTTGATATTTAACTGCTAGACGCCTACTTTCTGTTAGGCGCCTGCTTTCCATTAGGGACTTGCTTCCCATTAGGCACATGCTTTCCATTAGGTGTCTGCTTCTTGTAAAGTGGCTACTTCCCATTAGGCACCTACTTCCCAACTTATTTAGATGCGGTGCCTGATTTCCACTAATGCCAAACTCCACCATGACTCCATGGTCGGCAGAACAAAGTGAAATTTCAGCAACCAACATAAAAAGAATTCCAACATTGAAACCGGATAAGGGATAATGTCAAAGATGACTCGCCACCCATTTTCCAACTACTACATGAATGAATTATGTAAATCAGGTAAAATAAATATCAGATGTATTCTGAAAATAGAATACACTGAAATATCATGATATTTTACTCAATTCCTTCATTTAAGCAGGAGTTGTAAAAGCAAATCATTTTATGATTTATTTTGAGAATTGTAATAGGGTGTGGCTGCATATCTTATAAATATGTAGGCCACCCCTAAAGAAGACCCCTCAAATTTTTTGGTAAATTCTTGCTACAGTTGTTAATAAAATTTCTAAGTATTTTCTTGTAAAAATTGTCTAAAGCGTCCGATGAAGATCTAACGTAGGTAGAACCCACTGGAAGCATTGGACCACTTACAACAATTTTCTATATTTATTTTTATAGATTAATTTACTTTCCAGTTATTTCCCCTATTTTTGTGATTTCTAGCAAGGTAGTAATTAGTTTTTGAATGCATTCTATCATGTTTTCATAGACGTAGGATAAGTTATTGGTTTGGAATTAAGGATTAAAACTTCAACAAACATCAAAACACCCCCCAAACCAAAATATTAGGGACTCATATCTGAAGGAGAAATTATAAGCATATATTTTACACGGTTTCTCACAAGACTATGAGCTACCTCAGGTTGACAATTAAATGGAGGTAATTAATTGAACCATAGAAAAACTAACCAATGTTTTTCCCAACATTTTGGCACTATTTTTGAGGAGTAGCCATTGTAATTTCTTGTTCTAAAGGAAGCATAGTTATAGTAGTTTAGAGTGTTTTCTTCAGATTCATTCATCTAAAACTTTGTATGATTCCACCTAAGAACAGGGGACCAAATGATCATTTTATCAAAAATAAAGAAGTTGTTTCTCAAAATCCTTTTGCTTCAATAGAACCTGAACCTGAGATTGAACTCTCACCATAAAAATCTCCACTTGTACATTGGTGGGAACACCCACTATTTGCATAGGATCCTTCTAAAACAATCCAGCAAAATATTAGAGTAGGGTCAAAGATAATTAGAGTTCAATCTGAGGAAGATATACTGAATTCCAAATATTGGCAAGTAGTATTAGAAAGAACCATCTCAAATGTTGACTTATCCATCCTTCTGAAGGATAAAAGAAACAAACTAGAAGCATTGACAACTACTTTAAATGCAGCAGGGGTAGAAACTCCAGTAGTGGATAGAATGGCAAAAAATCTAGAGGAAACATCCACTAGTTTTAATTTTCCAATAGGAGAGGCAGGAGGAGATCACAAGATGAAATACATCTCTCCTACCCACCTTCCAACATTTATAGGACTACCAATAGAATATCCAGATTTGTTCCTGTTTATATTTGATGTTTTATATAGATCTTTGGATTATATCATAGATTCTCAAAAATTGAAATTATTCCCTTCCACCCTTGATGATTCAGCTTTGCACTGGTTCATCAACTTGGGGGATAAATGGATAACTACCTAGGAATAGTTGAAGAAAATTTTCCTGGATTAGTATATATATTTTAGCAGAGCAAGAGATGAAATAGAGGAAGTCCTAGACATGACCCAAAAGGAAGAGAAATCTATGGAAGAATATTGGGATAGGTTTAGCTTCAATTTGCAAAGATCACCCCATTCAAAACTAGGAGATAGGTCCCTAATAAGAATTTTTCTGAAAGGACTGACAAATGAATCCTTGGAAATGGATGATATTCAATAGTTGTGTCAAAAATTTTCAAGAAGAAAAGGTAATTTGACCCCTAGAAATGTTAAGCATTCGGCCACTATCACTAAAATAGAAATAAGCAACATGATTGAGAATCTTAAGAGCAAGATGTTATCATATCTGGCTCTTCAAATGTATACCCTTATGCTTCAGAGAGATAAGTAGGAGAATGAGGTAGCATTGGCCTACTTCTATTCTAAATGCAGAGGCAAACACCCTAGAAATGAGTGTCCAAAAAATAAAGTTTATGTGTTATTTGTAAAAAGGATCATAAAATGAAATTTTGTCCATAGTTAATGAAATCTAAAGAGGAACCTGAAGTAGCAAAGGCATACTTTATGGTTAATAGGAGGAAATAGCAATGGTATCCTATGGGTAACAATATGCAATCAGGAATGTCATCTTATGGGGGTAGTAATTACCAAAACCAAGGTCAAACCCAGCCACCCAATATGGGTTGGTATGGGTAACAACCTTGGAATCCATTTTCCCAAGGGGTAAATCCTTACAACCCTTACCTTGGAATGCAATACCAGCAACCTAGGTAGCAGTGGAGAAACCAAAATGCTTGGAATTAATATCCATAGCATCATGTTCCAACTCCACTATAGCCAAGTCTACCTACTCTTCCTGCTCTAAGGACTCCTTAGTTACCATCATAGCCAATAGCAAACCCAAACAACAAACAACAGTAAGCCTATCATATAGAAAATGAGATGTACCCTATGTATAATATTAATGTAGATTGTGATCATATCCAGTTAAGGTTAGGAAAGTAAGTAGGTGTAGAAATCACTCATCTTGTAGAATAAGAGGAACCAATAAAAATAGAGAAATGGGAATCACCCCTTATAGAGGAAGTATAAGAAGAATCAACACTTGTACATAACAAAGAGGAGGTTCCACCTTTTCCACAAAGGTTGCAGGAACCCAAGAAACCAATACAAATAGATTTTGATATCCTCTCTAGTTTAAAAAACTTAATAGTCATAATACCTCTATTTTAGGCCATCAGGGATATACCTATCTATGGAAAGGCCATAAGAGATTTGTGCCTCAAGAAACCAGGGAGGAAACCAACTAAAACAATCAATTTGATAGGTTAGTTAGCTAACCTCATGTTAGGAAATACCTATAGCCAAAAGTACTTAGATCCAAGGAGCCCTATGTTGACTACAAAAATAGAGGGTTGTGTTCTTTCCAACACACTAGTAGATTTGGGGGCAACCATCAATGTCATGCCCTAGGAGACCATGCAAAAATTGAAATTGACTAATTTGAAGCCCACTAAAACTATGTTGTAGTTGGCGGATAGGTCTACAGTACTCCCTAAAGGAATACTAGAAGATATCACTATTACAGTAGATGCATGGGAGTATCCAATAGATTTCTTAGTGCTACAATCTAATTTTGGACTAGGTGGATACCCATTAATCTTAGGTAGACCTTGGCTAGCAATATATGATGCTTACATAAGTTGTAGAGATGGTAAAATGACCATTTTAGATGGTCAAAATATAAATAAACTAATCATACATCCACCTACACTGTCTGTAGATTTATTGGGGGAACCTGATAATGAAGGTCAAAATATTGGTGGTCTATCAATGATCCAACCTGTCATGACACTTGAGGAGTTGGAATATCAAAGTGATGAGGATAATATGATATCTCACTTTTTTTAGGGATAATCCTCCTATCCTCTTCCTGATTTGCCATTAGTAAAATACCACCATATTCAGCAAATAAAAGTTACACCTGGTAGAATGTTGAACATAGATAACCAGTTGACAGATGAACAACAAACCAAACTAAAACAAAATTTGGAAAAATATCAAGATGTCTTTGCTTGGGAGTATTTTGACATGAGAGGAATAGCTCCTAAGACTTGTACTCATAGGATATATCTGGAAGACCAATTTAAACTAGTAAGACAACCACAGAGGAGAATGAACCCAACTATGAAATAAATTATCAAAGTAGAATTACAAAAACTTCTCACAGTTGGATTCATCTACCCCATTTCAAATAGTGAGTGGGTATCACCATTAGTGGTGGTGCCCAAGAATAATGGAAAGTGGAGAATTTGTGTTGATTATAGGTTGCTAAACAAAGCAACTAAGAAAGACCACTTCCCCTTACCCTTCATATATCAGGTCCTTGACACCTTAGAAGACAAGATATATTTTTATTTCCTGGATGGATTTAGTTGATACAATCAGATCCAAATAGGGGAGGAAGATCAAGAATATACCACCTTCACTTGTCCATGGGGGATATTTTCTTATCGAGTTTTACTATTTGGTCTATGCAATACACCTACCACCTTTTAGAGGGCAGTTTTTAGCATTTTTTTAGATATTATTAGAGAGACTATGGAGGTATACATGGATGATTTCATTGTATATGGTAAACTTTTGAAACTGCCATAAATTTTTTGAAAAAGACACTTAAACGTTGTGAGGAAACTAACCCGTCCTTAAGCAATAATAAATGCTATATGTTTATGTAGTAAGGGATAGTTTTAGGACATCATCTTTCTACATATGGGATCAAAGTAGACAGAAAGAAAATAGAATTCATCCAAACCCTGCCTACTCCCAAAACACAAAAGGATATGTGCAATTTCCTAGGATCAGTCGGTTACTCTAGGAGGTGTATATCAGACTTTAGAAAAACTGCTAAATTTCTTACCACATTGTTAACTAAAAATGTAGATTTTATCTGTATTGAAGAGTGTGAACAAGCATTCAATACATTAAAGGAAAAACTAATTACTGCTCCAAACTGGACCATACCTTTTCACATATATGATGATGCATCTAACAATGCAATAGGCTCAATACTTGGACAAAAATATGGTGATGATTTTTATGCCATCTATTATGTTAGTAAAAAACTCATAGGTGCTAAACTCAATTATACTATCACAAAGAAGGAGTTTCTTGTAGTAATACATGCTCTTAAAATTTTCATCATTACATTATAGGTTATCATTTTTTTGTAAACACTAACCACTCAACGATCATATACTTGACAAACAAACCTGTTATTAGTGGTAGAATTATCAAATGGCTATTGCTTTTGTAGGAATTTGATGTGATAATAGTAGATAAGCTTGGAAATGATAATATGGTAGCTACTTTCTTGTCCATGTTGACACCTCCAAAATATGTAGCTATAGAAGATCAATTTCTAAATGAGCATTTATTTGCTCTAAATGATCAGATACCTTGGTACATAGATATGGCTAATTATTTAGCCACTAGTAAAGTATCCCTTACACTTTCACCTCGTGAAAAACAAACTTTAATTGAGAAAAGTGTAGATTTATCATGGATTGATGGGTGCCTATTTAAAACAGGGCCTGATCAGCTCATGAGAAGATGTGTTGCTATGAATGAGATAATTAAAATACTGAAGGCTTGCCATGATGAACCTTGTGGTGGCCATTTTGTAGGAAAAAGGATTGCATATAAAGTGTTGCAGGTTGGTTATTATTAGCCTTCACTATTCAAGGATGCAACCAAGCATGTGAGCTAGTGTGATCAATGTCATAGGATGAGCATACCTACTCTGAGATTTGAGATGCCACTCCAACCACATATTCACATGAACAATTTAATAAATGGGGGATGGACTTTGTAGGACCTATTAATCCACAATCAAGAGGAAAAAGTTATATCCTAGGTTGTACTGACTATGTGACTAAGTGGGTTGAAGTACAGGATTTGCATGATTCAAAGGAGAAAACTATAGCAGAATTCTTGTATTAATCAATTTTTACAAGATTTGGGGTTCCAAGGGGATCACAATATATTAAAGACCTCAATTTACTTCAAAGAATATTTAGGAACTCATGCAAAAATATAAAATTAGGTATAACAAAACCACTCCCTACCATCCATAGGTGAATGGGCATGTTGAGGTGACAAACCGAGAGTTGGAAAATATTCTAACAAAGATAGTGCAACAACATAGGAAGGACTGGGCTACTAGATTACTAGAAGTAGTGTAGTCCTATAGGACCACCTGGAAGACTACTCCTGGTTTCACACCATTTCAGTTAGTCTATGGGAAAAGTTCTATGATGCCTATAGAGTTTAAAGTCAAAACACTTAGGACTACTATAGAATTGAATATAAATCTAGATGATGCATAGAAAGAACGAATTTAGTAGCTTAATCAGCTGGATGAATACCACCTTGATGCTCTGTAAAAATATAGATCATCCAAAAATAAAGGGTCAAGTGGCATGACCGCCACACTAGACCAAAGTATCTTAAAGTGGGATAATGGGCATTACTCTATGATTTCCAGTTCCAAGAAAGGAAGGGTAAGCTCATGCAATGTTGGATGGGGCCATATGAAGTGACTAAAGTCATCAATAATGGGGTTGTAAGGATCAAGAAAATAGACGGTAGCAACATTACCTTAACAGTCATTGGCCACCACCTGCATCCATACCATGTGTCTAAAGCATACATGATTGAGTCTAGATTAGGCATGGGGGAGACCCCAATTGATTCTAATTTTATCTTGAGTCAATAATATGTGGACCTAGTCCACATAGTCCTAAAGACAATTATTCTTTCAATTTTTTTATTTTTTTAGTTGTGCTTTTGTTTTGCAGGAACAATGCCCTTTGTGCAGTTGTTAGGTAGCTTAGGAAACCTAGGACTAACAAGCATAAGATCCATGAACATACAACTTCCAATATTTTTGGGAGAATTTTCTTGCAGTAGGAGTAGCTAGTCCCCACTTAGAAAGGGGAATACTAAACCTGAACCTGCACAAGAGTGTTTGGATTGGTCTTTTTGGATAATAAAACACTCAACTACTATTTTAGGTGTGGATGTTGATTTTGTTCCTATTTTTCAATTCAAAAGCACTGAAGGGCCTGATCAACCTGACAATGCATATACAAGGAAAATTTAGCACCTATTGAATAAAAGAAGCACCTATTTTCCATTTTTTGATGGGAAAAGCGCTTGATTTTCATTGTACGATAGAAGGCGCCTGATTCTCATTATAAGGAAGAAGGCACCTGATTCCCATTGTATGGAAAAATATGCCTAATTCCAATTATACGATACACAGTGCATGATTCCCAGTATGTTACGTATATGGCATCTACATCCCATTTTTTGGCATATCGACATCTGATTCCTGGTTTCTCTAGGAGGGCGCTCAACTTCCAGTTATTGGAAAACTGAAACCAAATATTCTTAGCATGTTCCAAAAAAAAATTGAGTTTGTATAAAGTTTATTTTATAAATACATCACTCAACAGTTAGCAACAAGGCACCTTCTTTCCATGTTAAGTAGAGAACCCAATTTCTAAGGTATCTGCTTCCCATGTTAGGTTTAAGCACCTGATTGCTAAGGTGCTTGCTTCCCATGTTAGGCATAAGCATATGATTTATAAGGCACCAAATTCCCATGTTAAGAAAAGTGCCTGATTTTGAAGGTGCCTATTTCTAATTTCCAAGGCACCTATGTACCATAATTCAAAAAGAAAACACCTGATTTCCAAATTTTTTGGTTGTTTCTACCTTGAAAGAATAACACATCAACACCCCATGCACATGCAAATTCAAATCTATCATGGACAAAATTTAAAGTTGACATCAACAAAATTTTGAGGAGGGGATGTTTCTCATCCCAAAGGAGATACATTTTTTCTAATTTTTGTTTTGAATTTTGTAGGATTTCTCGAATAAGCCACATTGTAGCTACAAAAAACCAATCATATCGAAGAAAATTCATTGCATGGGAACCATAGATATTATTATCCATTTTAGTTTACCCAATCATCAAACATAAACCAATAGCGATGCACCATGGATATATGCTCATATGCAGCCATGAAATGAATTTAGGTGCATGAAAATTCATTGCATGGGAACCATAGACATCCTGCATGGGTATAAAATCAACATCACATATTACCTTGCATGCACCCTCAAGGATGAGGCCAGGTAATACCAAGCAAGTACTACCTCTACCCTTGCTCACCATGGCATGATTTTAGCCTTTGTAGGATATGTAGAGTCACGAAGAGATGTGATGATTGAGGAGACTATGGGCACTAGTGTAGTGATAGGGGCACAAGCAGAGGGGAAGGTGTTGATTCACAATGAACAGTCATCCCAGGAGGTGACAGAATGAGAAGAAACAACATCTGCATCCCAACATACAAAAAATATAGGGGAAGCAAGACAAACCTCATCCCCTATTTTTCTCCAATTTAGAGAGGAAGCAGGATAGGCTCTGTCTACTACTACCCCTCAATTCAAATATGAGGTATGTTAGGATACTCCAAACCCTCCTTTCATACATATTTTCACTAGAACACGAAGTAGAAGGATTAAGGCATCAATAGTGGTTTCAAGCTCATCCGACAAGGATACACCAATCGATAATATTAACAGGGAGGAGTTCTTGGCCCAAATTTTACAAGACATTTCCAGTGGGTCAATTCCTCAACAAGATATGGTCATGGAAAATTTACCACCAGAAGGCCAAGCAAAGGATTTGTAGCAACAACTACAAGTTTTACAATAGCAAGATTCCACTTGGGAAGCCAAGTTTAAAGAATAACGAGTTTTATCTCAAGAGTCTTGCAAGGAAGCTACCGTAAAAATACATGAATTATACCAAATAATTTGATAGTTTTAGGGGTATATTAGAGCATTATAGTTGTAATTTGGACCAGTAGGATTCAAGAAATCAGCTAAAGTTGATGCGATGGTGTAGACTGATAGGGCAATATAAGTGCCCCCTACTGATATAGAAACAAAATAGGGAGATTTTTCTACAATGGAAGTAAAGCAACCCTGTTCCACGTCTCCTTCTATAGAATAGATACTTCAGGAGGATGAAGTTGAGGTTGAGGAACCTCAAAATTTAGAATAACCTGTAGAGAAAGGATATGAGTAGGAGAAGGAGATGGAGATAAAAGAGCCTAAAATTTTAGGTAAAGAGGGAGAGACAGAGCACTTTACAGTTGATGTAGGGGTTGAACAACCTTAGGATGAATAAGTAGTCCCCATCGAGTTGTAATTTGCTATAGAGGAAGAAGAGGCTCAGCAACCTGAATATCATATACACTAGGAAACAATAGTTGCACCAATACACCCTATGTATAGCAAATAAATCTAAGATCAAAGCAAAAATTTGTAAGGGAATCTTAGTGATGACCTAGAACCATAGTGATAGTTACTGAGTTGAAGGTATTGGGCATTGAATCTGATAAGAAATTAGAGCTAGATTCTGATGAGGAATGAGAGGCAGCAAATAATTTGTTTGCTACCCAAAAACAAAAATTTAAAAAGCTCAAATAGGATATGGTAGTAGACAAAAATAACTAGAAGAAGGCTTCTAATAGGGCCCGTAAATAATCATAAAAAGAGGCCAGGGAGCAATCTAACATGCCTCACAAGAAAATTCAAACTACCCAACCTGAGCAATTCTGGTACTTGTATGGGTCGGAGGATGGTAAGCCTTCATGAATGAAGGCATATTTTATGAGGATGAGATTTCTAGGCCCTGTGCAACCTGCATATATGGCATCAAGCAACAGAACTCCCCTAGTGGCAAAAATAGAGTTCAAATCTAAACCTGAGCTTGACCCAATAGGGGTATATTTTCCCATAGATAGGGTTGCTAAGAAGTCTAGCATCCCATTTGGTGATGAATAATCAATGCTTGTGGGTGAAGAGTTACCCCTTCACCACAAGTATTGGAAAATGGCGGATCCTGTATTCCATAAGGATACTACTAATTTCTTTGGTTACTATCTTAACATTGAAAAATGGAAGGTGGCCTGGACTAGAGAACTGCCCAAGAAAAGAGCAAGGAAAAGTGAACCAGATCAGTGTAGTAAACACTAGAAACAATAGGGTCAGGAGACAACCACTCCCAAGGCACCAAAGGGGCAAAATCCCTAGGAAAAATAAAAATCAAAGGCCACTAATAAGAAGAGGACATAGACCAACAATGCTTATTGGGATGCTATAAACACAACTGGTAATTACCAGTTAAAAGTGGCACAAGGACGTGCCACCCCTTAAGCATGGGAGGATGATGAGCCATAGAATTGCTCATTTTTTGTACTTTTTTCCCTATAATGTGTGATACTTATTCTTGTAGATATAAATGTTTTATGGAAATTATATATATAATTAACAATTTATTTCACATGTTATCTAATATTTGTCTTTAAGTGTAATTTGTGTAGATTTAGTGGAAATTGTTGCATTTTGGCATATTTTTGTCGAGGTCCCACTTAGACTTGGCACCTGTAATTTTATGAAGGTAAAACACCTACGAAACATCAGTAAGAAGTATGAAGTCAATCACCCAAATTCCTTTGATGCACTTGTCTTTCGTTCGATACTTAACTGCTAGGCACATGCTTTCATTTAGGTGCCTATTTTTCATTAGGCACCTACTTCCCGTTAGGCGCCTACTTCTTGTTAGGTACCTACTTCTTGTAAAATGATTGGTTCTATTAGGTGCATGCTTCCTATTAGGTGCCTTTTTCCTGACTTCTACATACAAGGCACATGCTTCCTGACTTCTTCAAATGCGGCACCTGATTTCCACTAACACCAAACTCCAGTATGACTCTGTGGTTGGCAGAGCAAATTAGAATTTTAGCAACCAACATAAAAATAATTCTAGCATTAAAAATGAACAAGGGACAATGTCAAATATGACTCACCATCCATTTTCTAGCTGCTATGTGAACGAATTGTGTAAATCAGGTAAAATAAATATCAGACGTATTCTGGAAATAAAATACGTTGAAATATCATGATATTTTGATTGATTCCTTAATTTAAGGAGGCAGTTGTAAAAGAAAATCATTTTTTGATTTGTTTTACGGATTGTAATAGGGTGTGGCTGTAAATATTATAAATATGCCAACCACCCTTGAAGAAGACCCTCCAAATTTTTTTGTAAATTCTTGCTGCAGTTGTTAATATAAGTATTTTCCTGTAAAAATTGTGTAAAGCATCCAATGAAGATCTAACGTTGGAAAAACCTGATGGAATTGTGGGCCCACTTACAACAGAGTTCTTCCCTTCTTTCCCTTGTTTTCTATATTTATTTTCATAGATTAATTTACTTTCTAGTTATTTCCCCTATTTTCTATGATTTCCAGCAAGGTAGCAATTAGTTTTTGAACACATTTTGTCCTATTTTCATAGATGTAGGATAAGTTATTGGTTTGGAATTAAGGATTAAAACTTCAACGAACATCAAAACACCCCCCAAACCAAAATCTTAGGGACTCATATCTGAAGGAGAAATTATAAGCATATATTTTGCATGGTTTCTCACAAGACTACGAGCTACTCCGGGTTGACAATTAAATGGAGGTAATTAATTGAACCATATAAAAGCTAACCAATATTTTTCCCAATAATGGGTACAAATACTTTTCCACTAGTAAAAAAGAAATATTCTCGATGTTTCTTAAGGAGGAAAAGGAAGGAAATTTTATCACATTAATAGGTTATATTTATGAAGTACTTTTCAGATATTTGTGGAATACTCAAAATATAATTATAATTACTTTGAAATAATGTCTGATGATATATTTATCATTGATTTTTTTTTTAATTCTTTCAAAACAAGAAGTAAAATAACAATCTTAGTAAATTTTGTTGTGATGATATACTAACTCAACGAGAAGATATATCATTAAAAAATTTGGAAAAATGCAGCTTAAGAAAAAAAAAGGAAGCATGACAAAAAAGTAAAGATGAAGATGAAAGAAAATACTTTCAAGCTAAATCCAGACAAGAGTGAGCTAGAGAAACAACATGAAGACGTTCTTCCTGATATAGGAAAAGGGTACAATGAAGAAAGCAAGAAAGAAGAGCTCAAATTCTAAAATCAAGACAAAGACCTTATTGAAGACAAATATGAAGATCCATATTGAAGACTAAAGTCTTCAATACCCAAATAATGTAATACATGGGGTTTTGGAGTATATTACATTATTGGGTACATGTTAATGTACCACCTTGGGCACATAACTAGAATAGAAATTTACCTTAGAGTAAGATTTGAGTAGCTAATTCATGCAATGTAATAAATGCATAGGTGTTCGAATATGCAATGATGTAAATATGCACATAGTCCACATGTACATGAGTCATAGGGTATATGAAAGGCCAATGGACTTATCTCCATATATATGCCTTTGAGGTAGAAGAGTGAGAGAGGGATGTAGAGAGGTGATAGATACAATAGTGACTAGTTACATTAGTTAGAGTGAGTACAATGTAGTTCCTTCATGTATTTATGGAATTTTTATGTCCTCCATTATATCACATTGTACTATTTTTGTGAGCTTTCATTAATGGCATATTTTTGAGTTATTGCAAACATTTATGTTATAATACTTCTGCATATTATAGTGTCATTATCATATTGTTATCATTGCTTACTCATTTTACATCCTGTGGTTGTATTTCATTTAATATATATCGTCAAAGCCTAACAAGAATATTTTTCCAAGATGATTGCAAAAGGTTTTAAACCTAATATGGTGAAAGTATTATTTAATCTCACCCTTTTAGGTGACAAGATTAATATTCCTAATGAGGTCATAGATATTTCTATGGAAGAGGGTTTTTAGAATCTGGTAGGTAAATTCCGAGGAAGCAGACCCAATATAGATTCCATTATATTTTGGACTTTGGTGAAATAGAAGCCATTGGGGTCCATAGAGATAGTGGCTATACTAAAAAAAATTCATTATCAAGTTGAAATATGAAGAAGACTCAAAATGAATATTGGGTGGGAGCCCTTGGTTCTATGGGAAAATAGGTATGTTTCTTCGCAAATAGGGTCATGATTTCAACCTAGACACCCAAAAGGTGAATTTAGTTCCTCTTTGGGTGAGGCTTCTAGATCTCCACTTTAACCACTGGTAGGAAGACATATTGATAGAGATAGATAAAAGTATTGGTGAACTCATTCAAATTGACCCAATGACTAGAGAAAAATCTAGGATGGTCTTTGCAAGGTTGTGCATTATGATAGATCCAAAGGCTGATCATATATTAAGCTTGTTTCAAAGGTAGGCACATGGACTCAGTCTATTGCTTATGAAAATAAACTCATATGATGTTCTAGTTATGATAAACCTGGCCACTTATCTTCATAGTACTCTAATATGCTTAACAATAAGGATAAAATTTAGTGGGAGAAAGTTGTTGAAGGCCAGCATGAGCTGACTGAGCTTGAAGGTTTAGGCCTTAAGGATGTAGTGCATGACTCCACAAAATCCTAGATTCAGATGACACATAGAAAATAAGTGGTGTCTAAAACTCCAAATACTAAAATATTTCACTAAAGTACACAAACAATAGGTTTGACCCAAAGTGAACCCACCTTGAGGGAGATTATGACAATGGGTGGAATTTTTTCTTAGACTTTGGAGGCTAATGAATATCTTCAAGTTAGTTTTTATAGACTCATTTTAGGACCCTCTGGTCTGACTATTATGTTAAAACATGTGTATGATTCCTTGGGCTGTGATTCTAGCTTGCTAAAAGATGTAACCTTGGAAGATCAAATTCCTCAACCTATTTTCCCAATTGAGGATTTATCCCAATATCTGACTCTCAGGTCCCCTCCAAAGACTAGAAGCCAAAAAAAGGGATTGATGTTGGAGTGGAGCACAAGGGGGGTTAAACTTCCAAAAAATCACATTGGTCCAAAGAGATGGAGACATATGTGGCATATGGGTCTCAAAACCTGTTAAAATTTGATAATGTCAAATAAACAAGGGGAAAACAACTTAATTTTGAAACATTTTGTATTAACTTCCAGGACAATGGGGGTAAAATATTTTACAAAATTCATAAATAAGGTTCTTGTCATGGAATATTAGAGGTTTGAATGGGAACTCAAAACAAAGGGTTTTATCTTCTTTGAGAAATGAGGTTGGTCCAGATTTAATTATTCTGCAATATATAAATATGGATAGAAGTAATGTAGATGAAGTAAGAAAGGTGATTTGTAAGGAGGTCAACTTTGTTGCCAGTTCAACACAAAGGGTTTTGGGGGGTCTCCCGTGTCTATGGAACCCTAATAAACATTGGCTCGACTCTTTTGGTAATATATAGAATTATTAACATGTTTTGTTGCAAGTATTTAGGTAGAAAATGGATTTTGACCAACATTTATGCCCCCAAATATAGAATAAATATAAACTGTCTTTGGTCCATGCTTAGTTCAATGAGAGAAGATTTCAGGAATGAGGATTGGATTCTGGTAGGAGACTTCAACTCTCATTTGTATCATTCAAACAAGAAGGGAGGATACAACAATATTGAGAAGTGTGGAAGAATTTACTTCTTTTTCCAACAATAAGGAGCTCATGGAATTAGATTTTAAATGTTCTAGATATAAATGGAGTAACATACACCTAGGGGCCCATCACATACAAATTAGATTGGATAGATTTTTTATTTACAAATAGGTCATTCCTCTATTTGTGGACTCTTCTCTCAACTCTCTACCCAAGATTGTGTTCGATCACAACTCCCTTCGCTTTGATAATAATTCTAATACTCTTTTCTTCCTGAAAGCCTTCAAATTTAAAGCCATCGGGCTCTCTCACCCAGAGTTGGAGGCAAGAATTAGATATTGGTGGAACACCCAATTCTCTATCCCACATATTAATCAGGTGGTTGTGAAGCTGATACTGATAAAAAATCTAAAATATTAGAACAAATTAATCTTTGGAGATATCCATATTAATAAAAATAATCTAAAAACCCAGTTATAGGCTATTCAATATTCTTTGGAAGTGGATATCCTCTCACAGAACAATATATTAGAGGAGAGAAAAATTTTGGTTGAGCTTCATAATGTCCTGAGTAGTGAGGAGGTTTTTTGGTGACAAAAATCTAGAGCTCTCTGGCTCAAAAACGAAGATAGAAATACACATTTTTTTCTTTTCTTAATTCTTCATCATAGAATCCATACTCGGATCAAGAAGGTTCATAAAGTTAGCACCTGTTGAATAAAATAAGCACCTATTTTCCACTTTCTTATGGTAAAAGCGTCTGATTTTCATTTTACGATAGAAGGCACCTGATTCTCATTATAAGGCAGAAGGAACTTGACTCCCATTGTATGTAAAAATATGCCTAATTCCAATTATATGATACACAGTGCATGATTCTTAATATGTTACAAAGATGGCGTTTGCATCCCGTTTTCTGGCAGACCGACACCTGATTCCTAGTTTCTCTAGGAGGGCACTCGACTTCTAGTTCTTGAAAAATTGACACCAAATTTTCTTAGCATGTTCCAAAAAAAAGTTGAGTTTGTATAAAGTTTGGTTTATAAGTAGATCACCCAACAATTAGCAAAAAGGCACTTTCTTCCCATGTTAAGTAGAGCACCCAATTTCTAAGGCACCTACTTCCCATGTTAAATATAAGCACCAAATTTCTAGGGCACCTGCTTCCCATGTTAGGCATAAGCGTATGATTGATAAGGCACAAAATTCCCATGTTAAGAAAAGTGCCTAATTTTGAAGGTGCCTATTTCTAATTTCCAAGACACCTACGTGCCATAATTTAAAAAGAAAGCACCTAATTTCCACATGAAAAAAACACCTGATTTCCAACTTTTTTGGTCATTTCTACCTTGAAAGAATAACACATCAACACCCCATGCATGTGAAAAGTTAAATCTATCATGGACAAAATTTAAAGTTGACATAAACCAAATTTCGAGGAGGGGATGTTTGTCATCCCAAGGAGATAGGAATTTTCTAATTTGTGTTTTAAATTTTGTAAGACTTCTCAAATAAGCCACATTGTAGCTACCAAGAACCAATCATATCGAAGAAAATTCATTGCATGGCAACCATAGCCATTTTTTTCCATTGTGGTTTTCCCAAACATAAAATTCCAACCAATAGTGATGCACCACATATATCTTCTCATATGCACCCATGAAACAAATTTAGGTGCATGATTAAATTTTTTATTTTTTGTCTATATTTTTTTCATGAACATGTGTGTCTATGGAAAGGTTCCGGAACAACCCCCATTATTTCCTTAACCACTTGAACAAACCCACTTGACATAGTGATGTGTGGTATACCTCTGATTGGTCAAATATTTATAGTTATAACCTCTGCATAATCAGACACATGCTCGAAGAAAATTTACAACGGATAACCATAATCACTTTTGATTACGGTAATTAACTATTTGCATGTATGAAAGCAACTATTTTAAAATTTTCTTACCATTTATTGTGAAGCTACATTCAGATAAAGAAAAAATAGAGAAGTGAAGCATAGTAGTAATTTTAAGAGAAATCAAAAGCATCACTAAGTGAATTATGAACTAAAGGAAAAGCATGGGGGGAAATCAAAGAATCACGATCTCAAGAAGAGTGAGCCTACCGACTGCTCAAGTATTTCTATAGATGTTTAAACACAATTTGACACTGCAAAATGGATGGACTATTTTTGACTGGTCAATATAGGCTAGGATGCAGCAATGGTAAATGAATTTGTGATATCAATGAAGGATGGGGTCATGCACATGCAGGGATTGGAAATTCCAATTATTGAGGATTACATTATTGAGGTTACGGGCCTTTCTCTAACAAGAGAATGAAAATACAAGGAGAATAACCTTACCATCTATGCACAAATATTTTTTGGAGCACCAACCAAGCACCTGATGCATGCTAGCTTGCCAAAACAACACATTCCTAAGCTTTGGAGGGTATTTTTTGAGCAGATCACCTATTTCTTCACATGTTTTGGTAGGTACTTTGTACTGAATGCCAATAAATTTCATTTTATTAATCACATACTACATGGGGATAAAATAAACATCACATATTACCTTGCATGCACCCTCAAGGATGAGGCCAGGCAATACCAAGCAGGTACTACCTCTATCCTAGCTCACCATGGTCTGATTTTAGCCTTGGTATAATATGAGGAGTCATGAAGAGATGTGATTATTGAGGAGACTATGGGCACTAGTGTAGTGATAGGGGCACAAGCAAAGGGGGAGGTGCTAATTTAGAATGAATAGTCAACCCAGGAGGTGACAGAATGAGAAGATAAAACACTTGCATCCAAGCCTGCAAAAAATATAGGGGAAGAAAGACAAGCCTCATCCCCTATTTTTCTCAAATTTAGAGAGGAAGAAGGATAGGCTCTATCTCCTACTACCCCTCAATTCAAATATGAGGCAGGTCATGATCTTTCAAGCCCTCCTTTTATACCTATTTCCACCAGAACACGAAGTAGAATGAATAAGGCATCAAGGATGGTTTCAAGCTCATTCGATGAGGATACACTAATCTATGAGATTAACAGGAAGGAGTGCTTAGCTCAAATTTTACAGGATATTTCCAGTGGGTCAACTCCTTAACAAGAAGTGGCCATGGAATATTTACCACTAGAAGGCCAGGCAAAGGATTTGTAGCAACAACTACAAATTTTATGAGAGCAGTATTCCACTTGGGAAGCCAAGTTTAAATAAGAACGAGCTCTATTTCAAGAGTCTTGCAAGGAAGCTATCGTAAAAATACATGAATTATACCAAATAATTCGGTAGTTGTAGGGGTATATTAGAGCATTATAGTTGTAAGGTGGACCAGTAGGAGCCGAGAAGTCGACAAAAGTTTATGTGATGGTGCAGACTGATGGGGCAATAGAAGTGCCCCCTGCTGATATAGAAATAAAATAGGGAGATGTTGCTACAATGGAAGTAGAGCAACCCTGTTCCACATCTCCATCTATAGAATAGATACTTTAGGAGGATGAAGTTGAGGTTGAGGAACCTCAAAATTTAGAATATTCTTTAGATAAAGGAGATGAGGAGGAGAAGGATATGAAGACAAAAGAGCCTCAAATTTTAGGTAAAGAGGGAGATACAGAGCACTTTACAGTTGATGTAGGGGTTGAACAACATTAGGAGGAAGAAGCAGTCCCTATCGAGTAGAAATTTTTTATAAAGGAAGAAGAGACTCAGCAACCTGAATCTCCTATACACTAGGAAACAATAGTTGCACCAATACACCCTGGGTATAGAAAATAAAGTTGAGATCAAAGAAAAAAGTCGTAAGGGCATATCAGTGATGACCTAGAACCAGAGCGAGAGTTGTTGAGTTGAAGATATTGGGAATTGAATCTGATATGGAACTAGAGCTAGATTCTGATGAGGAATGGGAGGCATCAAAGAATTTGTTTGCTACCCAAAAACAAATTTAAAAAGCTCAAAGAGGATATGGCAGTAGATAAAAATAACTAGAAGAAGACTTCTAATAGGGCCCATAAAGAATAAAAAAAGAGGCCAGAAAGCAATCTAACAGGCCTCACAAGAAAATTCCAATTACCCAACCTGAGTAGTTCTGGTACTTGTATGGATCGGATTATGGTAACCCTTCACGAATGAAGGCATGTTTCATGAGGATGGGATTTCTAGGCCCTGTGCAACCTGCATATCTGGCATCAAGCATCAGAACTCCCCTAGTGGAAAAAATAGAGGTCAAAGTTGAACCTGAGCTTGACCCAATAGGGGTATATTTACCCATAGCTAGGGTTGCTAAGAATTTCAGCATCCCATTTTGTGATGAAGAATCAGTGCCTATGGGTGAAGAGTTACCCCTTCACCACAAGTACTGGAAAATGGTTGAGCCTATATTCTAGAAGGATACCACTAGTTTCTTTGGTTATTATCTTAACATTGAAAAAGGCAAGATGGCCTAGACTAGAGAACCATCCAAGAAAAGAGCAGGTTCAAGTGAACCAGATCGGTGTAGCAAATACAAGAAATAATAGGATCAGGATATAGCCACTCCCAAGGCACCAAAGGAGAAAAATCCCTATGACAAAGAAAAATAAAAAGCCACTAATAAGAAGAGGACACAGACCAACAAGGCTTATTGGGATGTTGTAAACATAATTGGTAATTACCAGTTCAAAGTGGCATAGGGATGTGCCACCCCTTAAGCATGGGGGGATGATGAGCCATAGAATTACTCTTTTTTTGTACTCTTTTCCTTATAATGTGCGACACTTATTCTTGTATATATAAATGTTTTATGGAAATTATATATATAATTAACATTTTATTTCACATGTTATCTAATATTTGTCTTTAAGTGTAATTTGTGTAGATTTAGTGAAAATTGTTGCATTTTGGTATATTTTCGTCGAGGTCCCACTCGAACTCAGCACTTGTAATTTTATGAAGGTAAAAAACCTACGAAACATCAATGAGAAGTATGAAGTCAATCACCCAAATTCCATTGATGCACATATCTTTCATTTCATACTTAACTGCTAGGCACCTGCTTTCAGTTAGGTGTCTACTTTTCATTAGGTGCCTACTTCCCGTTATGCGCCTACTTCCCATTAGGCACCTACTTCCCGTTAGGTACCTACTTCTCATAAAATGATTGTTTCCATTAGGTGCATGCTTCCTAGTAGGTGCCTTCTTCCTGACTTTTGCATACAAGGCATTTGCTTCCTGACTTCTTCAGATGCGGCACCTGATTTCCACTAACACCAAACTCTAGTATGACTTTGTGGTTGGCAGAACAAAGTAGAATTTTAGCAACCAACATAAAAATAATTCTAGCATTAAAACCAAACAATGGAAAATGTCAAATATGACTCACCATCCATTTTATAGCTGCTATGTGAACGAATTGTGTAAATCAAGTAAAATAGATATTAGACATATTCTCGAAACAAAATACGTTGAAATATCATGATTTTTTAATCGATTCCTTAATTTAAGCAGGCATTTGTAAAATAAAATCATTTTTTGATTTTTTTTATGGATTGTAACACGGTGTGGCTGCATATCTTATAAATATTCCAACCACCCCTGAAGAAGACCCTCCAAACTTTTTTGTAAATTCTTGTTGTAGTTGTTAATATAAGTATTTTCCTGTAAAAAATTTCTAAAGCATCCAATGAAGATCTAACGTGAGCAAAACCTTATGGAAGTGTGGGCCCACTTACAACAAAGTTCTTCCATTCTTTCCCTTGTTTTCTATATTTATTTTCATATATTAATTTACTTTCTAGTTATTTCCCCTATTTTTTGTGATTTTTAGCAAGGTAGCAATTAGTTTTTGAATGCATTTTGTCCTATTTTCATAGATGTAGGATAAGTTTTTGGTTTTGAATTAAGGATTAAAACTTCAACGAACATCAAAACACCCCCCAAAAAAAAATCTTAGGGACTCATATTTGAAGGAGAAATTATAAGCATATATTTTGCACGGTTTCTCACAATACTACGAGCTACCCTGGGTTGACAATTAAATGGAGGTAATTAATTGAACCATAGAAAAACTAACCAATATTTTTCCCAAAAATGGGCACAAATACATTTCCACTAGTAAAAAATAAATATTCTTGATGTTTCTTAAGGAGGCAAAGGAAGGAAATTTTATCACATTAATAGATTTCAAAGCTTGGGGGAAAACTCAAAATATAATTATAATTACTTTGGAATAATGTTTGATGATATATTTATCATTGATTATCTTGGAATAGATTAGATTTATCAGTGCCTACTCAAAATATATTTATCAATATTCTTTAGAAGTGGATATTCTCTCACAAAATAATATATTAGAGGAGAGAATAATTTTGGTTGAGCTTCATAATGTCCTGAGTAGTGAGGAGGTTTTTTGGTGATAAAATTCTAGAGCTCTCTAGCTCAAATATGAAGATAGAAACACACATTTTTTATTTTCTCAACTCTTCTTCATAGAATCCAAAATCGGATCAAGGAGGTTCATAAAGTGTATGGTTCTAAAATATGAGAGTGAGAAGTATTTTTATAATATAAAAACTCCTTCAAAACATTCCTCACTTGGTGATGAAAGAAATGAATGATAATCTCAACAGTCTACTTAATGATGATGAAATTAAGAAAGCACTCTTTTATATGGAAGGACTGAAGGCCTCTAGCCTAGATGGCTTCCCCCAATATTATTCTAGAGGTTCTAGCATATATTTCGTAGGGATATCGGTGAAGCTCTGCATGAAGTTCAAATCATTGGAGTCTTCCTTTATGCTTTAAATGCCACTTTCTTGGCTCAAATTCTAAAATCAATAAGTGCTATTGAGTTTAGAAACTTTTATCCAATTAGTCTTTGCAATACTATCTTTAAATTTTTAACTAAATATTTGGCTAATAAGGTTAAACCTCTCTTGTCTCATATTATTGATTCTACCTAAAGTTGTTTTATTTTGGGTTGTCAAATATTGGATGGATTTATTTTGGTTCATGAACTCATACATTCAGTGGACAAAAGTGGTTGAGCAAGAGCTTTTCTAAAATTAGATATGAACAAGGTCTATGATAGGGTCTCATGGGAATTTCTCCTTAGGGTCCTCTATAATATTGGCTTTGATAGGAGATGGATCTTTGTTATTAAAACTTGCATTTCATAAGTCATATTTTTAGTGCTTTTCAATGTCTCCCCAATGGGTAATTTCATAGCTGCCATGGCATTTGTCAGGGAGACCCTCTCTCTTATTATTTTTTTATCCTCATGGCATAATCCTTGGGTAGGTATTAATATAGCCTTGAGCATGGAACCAATATCCCATCATCAATTCATATATGATATTCTTATCTCATTCCTCACCTCAATTCCTCGAGCCTAGGAAATCAAAGAGATTCTCATTTGGTATGAAGAGGCAATGAGGTAGAAGGTTATTTTTTTGAAGAGTAAAATCTTCTTCTTGAATTCTCCAATTCTTATACAAACAAGAATAGTGGTGGAGCTGGACTGTGATATAGCAGAGTTTCCATCGACTTACCTTGGACTTTATCTTTTTAAAGGGAGGTGCAAGGAATCTTTATTGGAGCTAGTGGTGAAAAGGGTGCAACACAAAATTTCCAGCTAAAAAGAAACTCTATTAACATAGGTATGTAAGTCTATTTTGGTGAAATATACATTTCATAGTATACCAGTTTACTTTATGTATTTGTTCAAAATACCAGGTAAATAGTGCAAAATATTGAGCAAGCTCAAAAGTCCTTCTTGTGGTTTGGGTTATTCCACTTAGTAACATGGTATCAGATCTACAGTAGAAGGGAGTTTAGAAGTTTGGGCCTAAGAAGAATGGATAAAATGAATAATGACCTTGTTGCTAAACAAGGTTGGCACCTGATCTAGAATGAGTAGGTTGATTGGGTTAATATTATAAAAGCAAAATATCTAAATAATGGGGAGGATGCCTTGTCGGATAACATCCCAAACTTTGGGTTAGGCTTTTTTCTTAGTCTACATAATTCTAGGAACAATATTAGAAAGGGAGGAAGATGGAATGTGGGTAATGACCATTTAATTTATTTTTGGTTAGATCCCTGGTTGATGGACCAACCATTGATGTCACTCCTAGAATTGGTAGTGGCTAAATACTTCTACAGACATACCTTTGGTTCTAAGGTTGACTATTATATTGAAACTATAAACCATAGGAAGAAATGAAGAGTTTTATTCAGTCCCGACTTATATTTGGTCAATAAAATGACCCTTAAGAAGATCTTAAACCTGCTAAAGTTCCAAGTCATCAAATCTACTGAGAATTTGATAATATTTTTTAAAGGCTGAAAGTTCAAGAGTTTTTATATGAAATTGGTATATTTCCTTCCGAACCCTGGCTCCCCTTGGTTTTTGAGTAGACTAGTTTGGTAGAAGGGATTAAACCCTAAGGTTAATGTTTTCTATGGCTTGATATATAGAATAAAATCTTGACCATAGATAATATACAATCTCAAGGTATGATTATTCCAAACCAATGTTACCTCTATGGCTTGGATGCTGAGTTGATACAACATGTCTTTATTTTGTGCCCATTCTCTAAGGATGTTTTCTCCTCATTTTTCAATTCAATTAGTGTATGTTGGATATGACTTTTTCAAATGTATGATATTTTATACCAATGGGACCGTCCCTTCTTCTCTCCCTGACTTCATCTATTCTAAGGGTTTAGCTTAGCTCACATCATGTGGTGTATCTAGAAGGAAAGGAATTTGAGGGCTTTTAAAAATGAAGCCAATTCAACCTTCTCTATCTATGCCAAGAGCATTGTGACAATAATAGATAATATATTTTCCATATCTTTGGACTTAAATTCCTTTGTTAGGAAATTAACTCTAGAGTGTACTTTGGGGTTTAAATTTTTTTTGAGATCTAGTGCTCATTTGGATTCATGTGGGAGAAGACAGATTTTTTGGGAAACACCCCCTATAGGTTGGATCAAATTCAATTTTTATGGGGCTTCCAAGGGTAACCTAGGAGAGGCAGGTGCAGGTGGTTTAATTTAGAAAAATAGTGATGAACTCCTTCTCACCTTTGCTGAGAAGCTAGAACCTCAATGAAGTCATTTTGCTTAAGCTCATGCTCTCTTCCAAGGGATTTCTCTAATGAGTGGCTTCAATCAAAGTAAGGTCATCATTAAGGATGATTCCCTTAATATCATAAATTTAGTGAAATACTCTCAAATTCCTAGTCCTTTTGTTGCAAATATGATTTTTGAGGTAAAAATAATCCTTTAGATCTTTGAAAAATGTGGTTGTCAAGCATGTGTACAGGGAAGGTAATAAATCAACTAATTTCCTAGTAAATTTGGGGTTGAGCCAAGATGAACTAACTATTTTATGAGAAGATTTTCCATTGAGTATCAATTATTTAGAGACTAGAGGTTTTTTTCTTTAGGCCCCATTGTAATTCCCTCAGACTAGAGAGGTTTTGATTAACCTATTCTTGTGTTGAATACTAGGGATGTTGTTGATAGCTTACCCATTTCCCCCAAGTTCAATCTTTCAAATCTTTTAAAATTCTTCACTTGTACCACCATCATTTTTGTGGGGCCCCTATCTCATGGGTGGTATAAGTTGTTTTGGGTGCTAGTGAGATTCACTAGGTTTTATGATAGTTGGTGCAGTGAGAAGACTCTTCTCTTAACTGATATGCTGAGCTGGGGATAGGTGGATCATTTTTTGGAGGTACCTAGCAAGGACAACCTAGACATAAATGAATAGTAATGGTTGAGAGCCTATTTTTTGATGGATCTTTATTAAGTTTTTTTATTTTTGTTTTGTTTTTATTTGTGTTTGGGTGTCCTTGCATGGGTTGATCTGTAAGAGTTATGGGGGCTAGTTGTAGACCGTCTCATATTCCTTCTGCCTGTTTGCTTATTTTTTTTCCACCCTAGTGGTGGTTGTGCTGGTTTTTCATGCATGGGTTCTAGATGTTGGTCCCTATTTATCTTTCTAACATTCTTCTCCCTTATAGGGTGTTAGTTGTTCCTTTTGTAATAAGGTTTGGGGATCCTTTCAAAACCCCTTCTTTCAACTAATCAAAAAATAATAATTAGGGCAACCAAATATGGAAGTCTATTTATTATTATAAAAAGGAGAGATAATAATAAAAATTAGGGCAACAAGATATAGAAGTTTGTTTATTATTAGCATGAAGGATGTCTATTTAATAGGTGCAAGGCACCCATTCAAAAAAATAAAAATAAAAAAGAGGATATAGCTATTAGAAAAGAGTTTATGCACTTCTTGGATGGGTGAATGGAAGGAATGAAGTGGTAAAAGGAAGTTCAAAAAAAGTTGAAGCAAGTCAGACCATATATATCTATATCTTTAGTAAGATTTTTAGCTACACTTACATTCTTTCCTTCAGTGATTTTAAAAAACCTCCATATTTTTTTGATAGATTGGTGGAAGGGGTTTTTAAAGGGACCCCAAACCTTTTACATAGTAGGAAATCCAAAAATGCAAAGATAAAGGAAAATAAAACTCTCCATATAGGGAGAGCATCACCAAAAAAGAAAGCGATGAACAAGACTAGGGAGGTCTACCAAAAAATAGGGTAAACATACCATTTTGGGAAAAAAACAAAAAGGCAAAAAGATAAGGAACACAGGAAAAAAACTTCAATGACCAAGATCATTAATCTGCATCACCCTAGGTAGGAGAAGAAGGGCCTTCATTATGAGTACCCACAATCGAAAGCTTTAATTAATAAAGGATGGCCTCTACCTATTGGAGGAAATAGGAGGTCATATTGTCTGCCCTTAATAGAGCCTTAAGGATTTCACTAAGGTCCTAGAAATGGTTGTTGTTGGTGATGAAGGCAACGCCCAGTTTTTCCTTGGAATTGGACTTTCCACAATGAACTGGAGATCTCAATATTAATAGATTAGCGTAAGGCTACTCCCTATTAAAAAATTTTGGGGGATGGGGTGAGTCCTCAAAAGTGTCCCCATAATTCTCTATTATTATTGAGGATTTACATTTACTAGTCTAAGTCTTGGCCCTAGAAGAGCAATGATGCAAATCAGAAACAAGTGTATCATATTCAAGCATCTAATTGGTAGTCATATAAGGGTCCAACTAGGTACTTTCCTCAAGAATACCACCCTAATATCTTCCTACCACATCAGTAACCAAATTATTCACTTGTGAAGGTATATTTACCATGATGGCAAGAATTCTATGTGATTCTTTGTGAATCATATGCTTGAAAAAATTAAGTGCAACCCTTGGTGATCAGGGAAGGATGATGATCCCTTCTATAAATTAAGGATAGCCTTTTAAATAGACCTAAATATATATTCAAGTATGTTTATAGTCTTATTTACCTACATGTGGTTGAGAAAAACAATGTGGAAGCTCCTCAAAATAGTTTTTGGTCCATCAAATATAAAGTACTACAGTACCTTGTCATCACCTTATTCCAAGGATTGGTAAGGGATTCTCAAATAATGTCCCCTTTGTCATGACTTAAACTCTCCCCTTTATCTTTGAATTGGTTTATATTGGCCACCATGGAATTCTTCTCATGTAAGATAATTTCACCATCATTAGTAATCCCAATGACCTCGACCAGGGGATTACAGTTGATTTGGAATCCAAGGCCTTTGATGATGACTTTGCCCTCATTCCATGAGAAGGTAAGTTCAAAAGATAAGTCTTTTTTCTTACTTTGTAGTTCATTTATTTTATTCAATGATTCAATATCAAGATTTAAATTCCCACCCCATTGATTATAACTGTGTTTTATAAAAGTTTGAATATAGATATGATATATATGCTTTATGTAGATACCCAAAAAGTGTCATTTTGCAACCATTCCAAATCATACTTACAACTACTTTTAATTTACCTTAATGCATATAAATCTCTTCAAATTCCCCCTAATTATCCCCTAATATTCTTTAATTTCCTCCTAACTCTCTATTTCCTCTAATTTTTCTTAAATTCCTCTAAAAACCTCCTAATCCCTCCGTAATTATTCTAATCTTATGAATTTCTCCTTTCTCTCCCTAATTTCCATTAAAATTCTTATAACCCTCACTTAATCCCCATTTTATTAAATTAATCCCCTTTATTAAACTTTTAAATACTCTATAAACTTTCATTCCCTCACCTTCCGACATCCTTCCCTCCAAATTTGAAAAAATAAAAAAATTACAAAAAATAATAATAATAAAATAATAACTAAAATAAAAAATTAATTAAAAAATTTACTTAAGGGTCCAAATTCAAACCTTCATGGAAGGTTCGATATCCTTTTGGACAAATACCTATAAATGCCCCTAATTCTCCATCGATCGAAAAGAGAAAGCAACAAATGAGCGAAAGTGAGAGAGAATCTAATGTTTTTCCAAAGTCCATCATTAGGGTTTTTCCAAGTGTTCTTCATTAGGGTTTTCATGTTAGGATTTTTAGATCTCCTTCATTATTCCTCTCTCAATGATCATTCTTCCTCTCTCAGTGACCATTCCTCCTCGATCAATAGCCATCTCGTCTATCTCAATAGCCATTTCTCATCCTTTCTTGCCCTAACTATGGATTGATATTTGTTGTAACCCCTTGCAAGCTTTGTAAACACTTTTGTTTACATTCAAAGCACACAAATTATGACTATATATTTGTAATATGATTAACAACCATAATCATCTGATATGACCATCACAATCATCCAAGAAAACCAGGATCAATGTTTGAGATGGTAATCAACTGACGAACAATCCACTCCAAAATTTGACTGTAGATTAGGAATAAAGGTAAAAATATGTACAATTTTACTATTTTGTTGCATTTTTTAATATTTTAATTTTTATTTTGGTTTATATCCCTTTGATCTGTGCCCAACCATGTTGGGCCCATTCAAATACTACTAATTTGCTATCATTTACCATGTGTAGGTACCTTTGCTATGATAGAATACAATGAAATACTTAGCACAACCAATGGTGGTCAACTAAAACCTACCCCACATATGATTGTGGAACATGAAGATTATTTGCACCATATTCATTTGCTTTGTAAAAGGGACCAATTCCCTTCACTTTTATACATTGTTTGTAAAAACCCTAAGAGGGTTTATCTATATTGGAAGATCCATTCATAATACAATCTTATTATTTTTAGTTTATGTTTTATTTGCATGGTGTGTATTTCTTTTATCTACAAAATTATGGATCACGGTAGGACCATTTCCTTGACCACATATTGATGATTTCCTAGTTTCCACATAGTAGTGTTATTATCTTTAGTTTAGGGTTATATTATATGTGGGATTTGGTCCTAATTTTTTTATATATTATTTTACTGATTTTTTTTGTCTTCTATCTATTTTACAAGCCTTGACTACTCTTAGGCTCACTAGAAGGTTTGGAGGACCAAACCCTAAATGACCATTCACATAGGAAAAACCCTAAATTGTAACTGGAGTGTGGCCATGTTGATTAGAGATAGTATTGAACTAAGGTCATATCTCTAAGAGATGACCACTATCTTGGACACAGTAGATGACATAATTAGATTGACAAATTACAAATCTTCTTCAGTAGTGCAAGACCACAAGTTAGGGGTTTTTTTCCCATATTGTTCTTTAGTTTTATATAGCATCATCATTACCTTCTTGCCTTCCTTTGTCATAGCATAGGTATTTGTTTCATTTTTTCCTTTAGTTAACATAGTTGTTCTAGGTTCTTATATTTCTTCTTCTTCTTTAGTATAGGAGTTAGCTATCTTTTTCCCTAGCATAGTCCTTTTCCTTTCTTTAATATAGGTTCTCTTGAAAACCTTAGCATAATTTTTCCTATCCTTCATAGCAATAGTTTGATTCCTTTCTTTTTAGACTTTTTCCATTGTTTTTCAGTATTGTTTGCTTTAAATGTTGTAGTGTAGTTTGTTTTTTTCTTAGTTTAGTTCATTTTCAAGTTCATAACATAATTCCTTTTTCTAGCATAGCTTTATTTCAACATTTCCTAGTTTAGTATTTTTTTTTCATTTCCTTAGTATAGATGGTATTAATTTTCATAGTATAGTTTGCCTTTATTTTTATATTCTTAGCATATCTTGTCATTCAAAATTCTAGCATGGTTGTCATTTCAATTTCCTAGAATAGTTTGTGTTGCATTTTCATAGTTTATCCTTTCCTTTTCAAACTCCTAGCATAGCTTGTACCTTTCCTTTCTTTAGATTAGCTATTTTCATTTATCCTATAGGTTAGGCTGTCCCTTCATTCCCATAGTCTTGACTATTTGTTATTTCCATAGAATAGTTTATTTTTTTATCTGCTTAGTATAATTAGTTTACATTCACATATGAACTAAGTGTCTTCTTCATAACATAGGCAATTTCCTACATATTTTGTCCTTTGTCTCTATTTTGTAGTGTCTATGATCAATCTCTTGAGATATTAATTGGTTATAGTCATGACCATATTACCATGATATAGTTTCATAGCTATGGTCATCTCTCTCAAATACGGTCATTCCTAGGCTAGTTTTCTAAGAAGTTTAATTTCTAGAGATGTCGACTCTCATAGTCACAAATGTCTCACAAAGATATGGTCTTACAGTTTTGTCCATATCATACAAATATAGCCTTAAATATAGGGATCATAATAATATGAAAATTGGTGGAGGCCTTATAGATATTTTTAGGAAGCCACCCTCCAAATTTCATGGTGATTGGAGTTCAGATGTGCAAGTTATGCACAAAACAAGCTAGGTAGCCTAGGCTGAAATTCTAGTCTTTGGTGGACGTCCTCTATCAAGATGATCTTGAACTGTGACCGTCTCACACAAAAAAGGTAATTCCCAAAATAGGACTTTTTGCTTCAATATGCTTCTAAGACATATTATCTCTCACCCATAATTCTATTGTCTATTCTTTTAATGCATTTCTCTTGGCATTGCATAGGTTGCATTGTCTAGTATAGCTTCTTCTAACATAATAACATCCATTTACATAGGTTATATTTTGCATAATAAAAATACCATAAGAGATTTTTTAGGGTTAGCCATTGCATCTATCATATTTAGGTTAGGCCACTTTTGCATTTTGTCTCTTTAGAATTGCTTTAGTTTTGCATTAGACATCCACAAAACATAGAATAAAAAAAATTCAAAATAAATATCACACACTTTACACATTATTTTCTATAATATATTGTGAGGATAACCAATCGGTGAGTTGGATTTTATCACCAACCATCAGTTTCCATTAGATACCCTAGTTATAATATACATAGTTTCCTATATTTCACCACTAGAAAGATAGTTATCCTTGGGACTAGTTCGAGGTAATATTAGGTTAGATGTCCTTTGACCACAAGGCTTAATAATTAGTAGAATCACAACTACCATTTTTTTTTTTGAGCCTGACTGAGGGTGAAGTGAAAGCTCAGTTGAGCAAGTAGCAATACCTAGACAACACAACCTCTCTCAAGAGGTATATTTTGTCCCCTTAAGCTACCTGAAATCAATTCCTCCATCATAGGAATCCCTTTCAGCCATTTGTGTACCACTTCTCATCAGATTGGTGGGCATAAACACACCCTTTGTAGACTTCATATCATCTATCCTTTAGTAGCTTCTAGGCTTAGGAATACATCAAAACACACAAAAAAAAAACAAAAATACTTCACAATCCCCCCTTATTTTTGCTCAAACATCATAACATCAAAACACTAAAAGCTAAATGAAAACATCAACATCATTTTGTGTTTTTTGGATTGATAATTTAATTTTGTTTGTGTAGATAGCCTTTCACAAAACCATCTAAACCTTATCAAAATCTCCCCAAAATCCTTCTCAAAACCACTATTTTCATGTCCTATCACTAATCCCCCCCTCTTCCTTCCTTATACAATCACATTCTCAAACCTAAATCCAAGCATGTTATCTAAAACACTTTTTCATGGAGTCTTTTACCCAAACCCCTCCTCCTTCATCAACTCCTCCAACCCATATAGAGAAGATTCTTTTCACCTTACTTAGTACCTCACCTACCATTTTACCTCTCCCTCATCCACTCATTGAGGTCCACCCTCACCCCTTACATCTTGGTCTAGGTCTAGTACCTTCACCCACCCACACTAATTATACTAGGAGACCTCACACATGAACCATGTCCTCCCTATTCTATCAATTAACTTCATTATTACCCCTTCTCTCAACATATCCTCTACCCCCTCTTCTCCAAACACCTCCTCTACAACCTCTTCTTCTAACACCTCCTCTACCACCTCTCCTTCCAACACCATCTCTTCCCCCTCTTCTCCAAAAACCCTATCCTTTATCTTCTGCTCTCCACATGGCTCAACAACCATGGTTTTTCCACTCACCCTATACTCCTCATCCACTTTTACCATATTCATATTCTCATTCCCATACCCATAATCTTGATCTCATCATCCAATATTATTGACCTATTCCACCCTTTCTAATTCCAACTTTAGTTAATATCAACCAAATATTGAACCAAATCATCAATCTTCACCTACCATTAGGTCATCAAAGGCCTTCTACATAACCCTTACAATATTCCTCAATAAAAACATCCTCTACTCTTTCATCTTTATCTTGACCCTTCAATTAACCACCTCATCCACATAACACTCCACTAGCTCCATTCCTCTTCTCTCTTCTCCTCTTTGTAACTTGGCCTTTTTCCCCTTATCCATCTTATGCATAAACACCCATTACATTCATCTACCATAATCTCACCCCATCCCAAATTATTGTATCACTTGAGTAGGACGACACTACCCTAATTAATATTATCATGCATTTGATCAAATACCCAACACCTAGTCTTGGAATTTGTGTCTTCCCAAAAAACTTGCTAGAGACTACCATTAGACACCCTTGATTTCTTTATCATAGTTTTTTTTTGTCTCATAACTTAGTTTCTCACCTTATCCAACCTTTTTTATTGGGGTAAAATCAAAGTCCTCTAATAATCACTATTCCTTGTCTACTCGGAAAAATGTATACCCATCTAATCAACATTAGCATAGGTTTAGAACAAGTTTTCATTCAATAAAATGGTCTCCATAAGTTGTCAACAAAAAGGTTTAAATATATTCACCCCTTCCATAATTGGGCCATTCTACATTGATCATAATTTGTATTAATATCAAGTCTCATTCTCAAGTGTCTCTTTGGTCTCCTTACATCCATCATCAATTGTCATCACCATCCAATTACTTACCCATTCCACCCTACCCTACTCCTTACTCATTCCTCTTATCCTGTTTCCCTCTTTCCTATGGTATTCTTTCTCTTTTCTCTTTCCCTTCATTTCCCTCTATCATTTTTATCATTCCTCTCCCCCCTTCTGTAACGCATCACTCATATGGAGGAGTTCATACTTTCAAAGCTATCTATTAGTCTAGGGGGAGTTGTTCACCCTTCAAAACTAATTTTGTGACTAGGCAGAGTCTATCCTTAGCTCATAATATTCTTGCCTCCTTATTCCTCATATTTCATTCCTAATTTTTGTCCAAGCCTACTCTTTTGATCCTTGCTTGATTTTATTTGTATGCTTTTCTAATCATGACTTAATTTTTTTAATCAAGGGCGTATTTATAGTAATCCTTGTTTATCCCGTTCACATTCATTTTTCCTTCACTTCCCTTCTCCCTTTATTATTCATATCCTTTGTATACCCATCTAACATATTGTTTCTTCCATTAATCTAGCTAAGAAAATCTTGAAGTTATTTCAGTTTCTCAGCCATGCTCAGTGTTCCTTTCAACTTATGTTGAAAGCCATCATGACTTTTGGAGATATGATCCTACCATAGTTATATCAAACCTTCTTTAGGTTCCACACACACTCTCACACATTTAATCATAATTTTGAGTTTAGAAAGGATGACACCATGAATGTCATCCTAATTTTCCCTATGATTATGAGTTTTTAGTGGTTATCCCTTGGTGTTCTAATCTTATGAATTTCTCCTTTCTCTTCCTAATTTACCTTAAAATTCTTATAATCCTCACTTAATCCCCATTTTATTAAATTAATCCCCTTGATTAAACCTGTAACTACTCTAGAAACTTCCATTCCCTCACCTTCCCACACCCTTCCCTCCAATTTTGAAAATAATAATAATAATAGATTAATTAAAAAATTCACTTAAGGGTCCAAAGTCAAACCTTCATGGAAGGTTCTAGATCCTTTTGGCCAAATATCTATAAATTCCTCTCATTCCTCATCAGCCAAAAAAGAAAGCAACAAATGACCAAAATTGAGAGATAATCTAGGGTTTTTCTAGATTCCATCATTAGGGTTTTTCCAAGTGTTCTTCATTAGGGTTTTTGTGTTAGAGTTTTCAGATCTATTCTCAACCATTTTTTCTCTCTCAATAACCATTCTTCCTATCTCAAAAACAATTCCTCCTCTCTCAACTACCATTCCTCCTTGTTCAACAACCATCCTTCTCTCTCAATAGCTATTTCTCATCCTTTCTCACCCTCCTTTCTTGACCAAACTATGGATCGCGATCCACCATAGCCCCCTACAAAATCTACAAAAAGTTTCATTTGTGTTTAAAATACACACATCATGAATATCTCTCTATGAGATGGTTAGAAACCACCATCATATGAGACAACCATAATAATAATCCAAGATGACCAGGATCAATGTCTAAGATGGTTATCAACTGATGAACAATCCTCTCCAAAATATGACCATAGATAAAAAAGATAGATAAAAATAGGTACAATATTACTATATTATTGCATTTTTTAGAATTTTGATTTATCTTTTGGTTTATATATCTTCAATTTGGGCCCAACCATGGTAGGTGTATTCAGATGCTACTAATTTTCTATAATTTATTGTGTGCAAGTACCTTTTCTACGATAGAAGATAGCAGAAGACTCAACACAACTAGCGGTGGTCACCAAAAACCCACCCCACATACGATTGTGGCATAGGAAGACTATTTGCACCATATTCATTTGCTTTGTAAAAGGGACCAATTCCCTTCACTTTGATACATTGTTTGTAAAAACCCTAAAAGGGTTTATCTATACTAGAATATTTTTCCACAATATAATCTCATTATTTTTAGTTTTTGTTTTATTTGCGTGGTGTGTCTTTCTTCTGTCTACACTTTATACATGGATATTGACCATGAGCCCTTTTTATCTTATTAATATTGATTTAATAATAGGTTTTTTTATTATTCAATATTAATATAGTTTAATAATATTAATTAATATTAGTAAATGGTTGAAAACTATTAATTAATATTAATTAAAGATTAAATATTGATGGATTATTATGTTTATTTAAATATCAATATTAATTTATATTTTGAAGAATATATATATATATATATATATATATATATATATAAAGAGAGAAAGAGAGGGATTATAGTTGGGTTTGCTAGGAGAGTAGTAAACCCATGATTTAATAGGAAGATTGTGAGATTATGAACTAAGATCTTGCATTTTTATTGAACGATTTTATTGTATGATGCATGGTAGGCTTGTATATAAATTGTGTCATTAAAATAATATCTTTCATTGTTATGAAATTATTTTATTGTATGATGCATGTTGTATGATGCATGTTAGGCTTGCACATACATTGCACCATGAAACTAAGATCTTGCATTGTTATTGAACAATTGAATAATACATGTTAGGCTTGTATATACATTCTATTATGATTGAGATCTTCCATTTTTCTTGCATAATTTTATTTGAATAATGCATGTTAGCTTGCATATTCATTTTGAAGTTCTATCTTGATCCCTATGCTCATGCTTGTAAGCTCAATGGAGAAAAACCATTTCAAGAAGGATACATTGAAAGAAGGATGAAACTTGTGACTTTGAGTTTTTATGCTTGAATGTAATGTGGTATTTAGAAAAGGGAAGAACTTAAGAGGTACCATGTGTAGAAGTTATGGGATATATTGTAAACATCTTGAAAGTGATGGCATGAATTTGTTTGGGTGATGAAAGTTGAATTATTGTAGAGTTACTTTGGAAAGATTTGTAGTTGGCAAGAATTGTATTTATTGAAAAGTAATAGAAAGTAATTAATAAAAAATTGATGATGCATTCCTTATTTTCTCTTACATAAACGAAATATCTATTTCTAAGTGCTTTTGAATTAAGTATCTAAATTCTTAATATTTTTCAATATGATATGTTGATATGTTTAATTTGAGCATATTTTAGTATAAAACTTTATTTCATTGATGATACAGTCATAAATATTGTTTAGGACCCTTGGGTTGAAAGGGGGTTATTTTGGGCATGATATTAGAGCCATATTAGTAATCCCTAGATTCAAGTTGTACCCAATCCTAGTTGAGTTGTGGTGAGACAATTTAACTAGGTAAATGTGAATTATACACCCTAAGTGATGAGGCTTGGACAGATTCCTAAGCGGTGAGGATTAGGAATCTTAATAATGGATTGGTATGGGAAAATCCATCGGATCATTCATAAGGTAGTATAGTGGTGGCACCTTGTGGTGAGGAAAGTGTAGTCATGATCATTACCAGGTGAGTGGTAATGGTCTTAGTTAACTCATTGGGAGATGAAGTTAACCAGTCACTAAGGCATCATACCATGATAATCCTACATAGATGGATGTATATAGGGTTAGGAAATAGGCATCACCTTTAAGTATTATGGGTCTTACAAGGTAATCTCTATGTCATGATCAAGTTGTCTCATATAGGTGAGCGTATGGGAAATGAGAGGACCACTGGTTGTATATTTTTCAATGGTGAGGTTAGAAAAGTGAACCCCAATAAAGTATAGGAAGTTGGCCACTCTTGTCCACTTGAGTGTCATTTGCAGTGCCTTAATAGTGATGAAAATGTTGGTTCTTCTTTATGAGTTAATTATTGAAAATAATTTATCTCTCTCCCTTGGGTTGAGTTTGGGGGTCATTACAAAAAAATACTAAACTTTTTAACTCTTTCCTAAACTATGTACAATAATTTAAAGAGACTATGTAACTTCTTTGAATTTTTTGACAACTCTTATATGATGTAGCTAAAAATTTAATGGTCAAAATAAAATGCAAATAAAATATTAAAGAATAAAAATATGCTATTGGATCTTCCTATTACTATATAATTCTAATAATCAAATTTTCTAGTTTATATGATTAGACAAGACAATTATGAGGGAGACAAAAATATATACAAGCTAAAATCTAGTATGGCACAATGCTTTGGTCGTTATTCCTATCCAACTACATATTAATGTTAGTAGTGTTGGAAAAATATATTTGAATAGATTTTATTATATTGATATTTTCTCTAATGATACAATGATCCCATAGGTGATGTTTGGAAACACTTATGTTGTTATACATGCAACTATTACATGCATGGACATACAACTAGATGGTCAAGGTATTGGTTCAATATAATTAACATTAACTACATCCCATGATTAGGACCACACATGATCCATATTATGGTGAATGTGACCTAAAACTCAAGTTGTAGACACCTTGTTCACTTCCCATAGCAAGCCAATGTACTTGAAGCACAAAAGGAATGTAGGATCACTCTAGAGTGAGATAGTATCCAATACACATCATATTTTATAGATAAATGTAGTTCGAGCATTCAAATTTCTATAAAAATCATTGAATTATATTAATTTCCATAAAACTATGGAACATTTACCATTTCAATCTAAAACAAAGCTTTAAATAATTTTATTCACACAAAACTACAATGGAAAAAATACTATATAAATGATTCAATTAGGATACTCATATTCCATATAATAGTAATCATCTTCCTTAGCCCCATACATAGTGATATTTCTAGGACAATCAACCCTTATTACCATAATGTATCAACCCCAATTGCTAGCATTGTCTACACCTAAGAAACCATTATCTTTATTTACTCCTTAATTGGATTAGAATAAAATGATACAAGAGTCAAGATGGGTATACAACATTAAAAAATGGACAGATAAAATATTTTCACTCGTAATGGACATGTCAAATAAACCAACAATCAATGAGTGCCAAAAGTATGGCATAGATTGGTAACAAAGGAAAAACAAATATCTATCTAATAATTAGGTTTCCTACTAGGGTAATAGGTAGGTGAACCAAGCTTAGAATATCATATAAAATATAATAGTGAATGCAAATTCTAAATAAACACACTTTAGTGCTTTTTCTACAACATAGGTCACAATCCCATGGACTGCACTATAGTTATATATAGGGATTCATTTAAGGTTTTTAACAAAATTGAGAAAATTCAAAAATAGTTCTTATGGACTAGGGTTGAGAAAAAAATAGATTTCACCTTGTTACATGGGACAAAGTGTTTAGACCGAAAGACTAGGGAGGAATTGGCTTGAGAAGAATCAACCATTTAAATATGGTTCTACTTGCAAAATAAGCTTGGAGATTAGTGTAAGAAGAACGGGTGGAATGGGTCACTCTAGAAAAAAGGAAATATCTATAGAGATCCAATTTTTTATGTGATCTGGCACCTTTTGTTGGGTCTATTAGGCAAATGAACAAAGATCAAATTGATTCAATCAAATAAATAATACATCAAATGACTAGAATAGCCTAGAGGTTATGCAACCAACCAAGGTGGAATTAGATATTGTTATAACAACCTAACAATAATCTTAAAAATAATGAAATAATATAGCCACGCTAACATCCCCCCTTATTACATTATTTGGATAATAGGATAACTACTATCAATAATAACATCCCCCCTGATTACATCATTCAGCAATACAAAGAGAGCTACGAAACAATTCAAATTTGACATGTGCAAGTGCCTTAGTGAAAATGTCTGCAACTTGAGCATCGATGGGAATGTACTGAAGCTGAATTCAGTGATTTGTAACTTTGTCTCAAATGAAATGACATTGTGTGTCAATGTTCTTGGTTTTATCATGATGTATTGGGTTCTTAACAAGGTTCAAAACACCCTAGTTGTCATAGAATAAGTGTATTGGAGATTTTTATGGAAAACCCATACTTGTCAGAATGAGACACAACCATATCACTTCACACACAACTTCACGTGTAGCATAATACTATGCCTCTGTAGATGAGATAGCAACCACCTATTGCTTCTTGATGTACCAAGAGATAGGACTGGATCCAAGATGAAATATATATCCTAAATTTGACTTACGATCATCAAATGAGCTGGCATAGTCAGAGTCCGTGTATCCTTGCAAGAAGAATTTGTTATTCCTCTTGTATTCTAGGCCATATTCCATTGTGCCACGGACATAGTGAAGAACACATTTTGTTGCTTTCCAGTGAGTAGTCTTAGGTTCCTGCATGAACCTCAAAATATAGTTGATAGCAAACATGATATCTGGCCTAGTGTTTGTCAGATATATGAGAATCCCAATCAGTTGTCAATAGAGAGTAGCATCTACCTGAGGTGAATCATCATATCATGATAATTGAAGCCCGGATTACATCAATGTTGCCATTGGATTGCAATCAGTCATGCAATATTTTTCTAGCAATGTCTTCGCATATTTTTTCTAAGACACTTTAATGTAGTCCTCCTTCTGGTACACTTCCAAACCAAGATAGTAATGGAGAAGTCCGAGATCTGTCATCTCAAAATATTTACACAAGTCTCTTTTGACAGTAGAGATCATAGTTTTTGAACTCCCTGTAATGAGCATATCATCAATGTAGAGTACAAGTAACACTATCTCAGAACCTTATTTCTTGAAATAGAGGTTTGCATCTGATGGACATCTCTTAAATCCATTCTATAGGAGGTGATTATCCATTTTTATATACCAAGCTCGAGGAGCTTGTTTTAAACCATATAAGGATTTGACCAACTTGCACACTTTCTGCTCTTGACCTTCCACTTCAAATCCTTCAGGTTGAGTCATGTAGACTTCCTCTTGGATATCACCATTCAAAAAAACACTCTTGACATCCATTTGGTGAACTTTCCACCCATACTGTGCTGCCTTAGCACAAAAGACTCGAATAGTGGTCATCCGAGTAGTAGGTGCAAAAGTTTCCTCATAGTCAATGCCTTCCTTTTGAGCATATCCCTTTGCAACAATATGGGCCTTATGCTTATCAATTGTCCCATCTACATTGTACTTGACTTTGTACACCCATTTGTAGCTTATGGGCTTCTTTCCATGTGGTAGATCGACAAGCTTCCAAGTTTTGTTTTTCATCAGAGACTTATACTCAGCATCTATAGTAGCCTTCCATTTTGGATCACTAAGGGCATCTTGTATAGAAGCAGGTTCATGTTCATTCACTGATGATATAAACACCCTGTCATCATCTATATCCATATCCTCTATTTGTTTCTCTTGATCAATAGAAATTTCCTCAAAATATTGACAAAGATCATCAACCCTAGTAGTCTCTGTTGTTGCTCTTTGTTGTTGAGCCATACTACGAGTACGAGGTCTATCCAAAGTCAAATATGGTGGAGTGGATATTTTGGAGTGTCTGATTGTATTTGTATACCATTTTGGATTCTTCTTTTGTGGTGATGAAGAAAATGAAGAAGTTGAAGGACCTCTAATATTTGGTGATGAAGGAGACTTATCAACTTTAGTTTCCACAAGATCTAGGTATACACCTGATGTGCTTTGTGATGTGAAATCCTCATCAAAAATAACATATCTACTAACATGAATCTTCTTGGTCAAGGGATATATCAAACGATAACCCTTAGAGTGCTCATCATAGCCAAGAAGAATACACTTCAATGTCTTCTCATCTAGCTTATTCCTTTTCTATTTTGGTATGTGCATGAAAGCATTACACCCAAAAATATGTAGATGAGATATGGAGGGTTTTCGACAACTCCAAGCTTCCTGTGGAGTCATTCCTTGTAGGACCTTTGTGGGTGCCCTATTCAATAGGTATACTACTGTGGTGACATATTCTGCCCAATATTGTTGCTCAAGACTAGCTCCTGTGAGCATGCAATGAACCATTTCCATTATGGAACAGTTCCCCCTTTCAGTAACACCATTTTTTTGAGTATAAGTAGTAGTTAACTATCTCTTGATCCCATGTGCAGTCAAGAATGCTGAAAATTATTTAGAGGTAAAATCCCCCCTCGATCTGAGTGGAGGGTCTTTATAGAAGTCCCTGACTCCTCAACAGATTTCTTGAATTGCTGGAAGAAACCAAATGCTTTATATTTTAGATGAAGAAATAACACCCACATTTTACGTGAGTAATCATACACAAAAAATTGAAAATACCTCTTCCCCCCACTACTAATGGGTATGAAAGGACTGCACAGATCAGTGTGAATCAACTCTAGAGGTTTCTTTGCTCTTATAGAGCTTTTTTCAAAAGGTACTCTATGCTGATTTCCTGCCAAACAGTCAGAGAACACTTGAAAGATGTAAGAAATGGAAGGAATATCCTTTACCATATCATACTTAGCTCAAGCAAGTAGCCAGAACTAAGATGCCCATATCTCTTGTGCCATAGGGATGTTGCCTCTTTTGTAGAGACTTTCATGGCTACTTGTGGAGAATATATAGCATCTAAGGCAAATAATCCATGCTTATATGAAGTGGTTGCAAAGTTCTTACCCCTCTTGGTAATATAACAACACTTCTTGCCTCTCTCAACACTAAATTTTACAACCATATCCTTGTCCAGAATTTGTGTGATTGAAAAAAAATTGTTTATCAATCCTGGAACATAGAGAAATTTTTCAATCTGATACTGGCCATCAGGAAGAGTGACTAAAATTGTACCTTATCCTTGAACCTTGTAGGTTTTATCATCGGCAATAGTGACAGGTTTACCCTCTTTAGCCTTAAAGGACTCAAACCACAATTTGTCACCATTCATGTGCTTACTAGCACAAGAATCGACATACCATATAGGATCCGTCTGCTTGGAGGTTGTGGTAGTCATGAGCACCTTGTGTGCCCACTCAAAATCTGATTCATATTCCTGACCAACAACATTCACCTTGGGTTGCTTATTCTTGTTCTGTGGTTTGTTCTACCCTTTTTATTTTGGTTGCTTATTCTTATGCCAACATTTGTTCGTATCATGACCTTCCTTGTCATAGATATTGCAATATCTCTTATTCTGTTGAATTTTTTGAGTTTGTTTCCCTCTTGAATCCTTTTGATAACTCCCTCACTTCTAAAAATTACCCTTATTCTTGGGGCCCTTCCTGTTGGTGTAGAGGGCGGTGTTAGAAGAATCATCTCACTGAAGTTGGCGGGCCTCCTCCTCTTGAAGCATATTGACCAACTCAAAAAAGGTAACTTTTCATTGTGACACGTAAAGGGAAGTGATGAACATCCTATAAGAATCAGGTAAAGCTCTCAATACAATGGATGTAAGAAGCCTGTCATCAATCGATTCTCCCAAAGAATTCAACTTTACTTTCAATTCAGACACTCTGCAAAGAAAGAGTTCAAATGTCTCTCCCAGTTTCATGCTTAGACTATGTAATTGAGATTGAAGAAATAAAAGGGTGGAATAATTCTTTCCTTCATATATATTTTTAAGCGCATTCCATGCCTCTTTACTATTTTGACAGTCAGCAATATGGGGTTGAACTTCATCAAAAACAACAAGCAAAATGAGCACTTTTGCCTTGTTGTCTATCTTGTCAAAGTCTTTCTGATTAGCAAATGGAGTTGTAGTGCCTAAAGCATATGAAGGTCTTATTTTTGTACCAGATACAACATCCCATAAGCCATCCATTTCAATAATTGCCTTCATCTTATTTTTCCATGGTGTATAATTAGGACCTTTCAACAACTAATGAGCATCAGTCATTAATTTTGTAGACATTGTGAAGGTTCCTTATATCACCAAATGGTCACCATTTCTATATACCATAATTCCAGGCTGTTATACCATATAAAATACTTGCTCTTACATGAGGGAGACTATAGGTATTTTGAAAAATCAGATAAATTACCCGCCCTTACGTGAGGGAGACTATAAGTAATTTCAATGATTATACGATACATGGTACTTAGGCTGTACTGAAAGGGAATCGTCTTGTTGATGACACCTACCATATAAAGTCATAAATCCTCATGCATGGGGCGTAACTTCCCCTAAACACTTCAAAAATTAAAAAAAAAAAATGTTAGGATTTATGTCTAAACACAAGAACGATTGGGGTAGTGGATGGAGTAAAAAAATAGCAAAATGGCAAACTTATATCTCCCTGACAATTAATAGAGAACAAGCTCAGACGTCATTGTGGTAGCTATATTAGGTGATGAATACAGTAGTGCAATCATGACAACATTACTTGTAAGTGTTGGCCAGAGGTATCACAAATACTGAACGCTACAATGCAATAAATTGCACGGATGGGTTTTAATTATTTCGGGGACTTAGGGAGTGTATTTGATTTTAACTTTTAATGAATTAGTGCAAAAAATGGAAAATACAACATACAACATAAAAGTGCCCATAGAAATAAACCACTAGGTGTTGGGTGCTGTCGAAAATGCACCTTTACAATAATGCCAAAATTACCTTTTTTTCTCTTTCCCCCCTTGATTTTTGAAAAAAAAATAATGCTCCCCCTTTAAAAAATTTCCTCTTTAAAGCATCTTTTTAAAAAAAATTATAACTAAAGTTAATAAAATAAATAAATTATCTTCTATAGAAAAAAAATTATTAAAACAATAACCTTTTTTATCTATATAAGAAAAATAATTTATAATTTTAATAATTAACTTTAATAAAAAAAATTAAAAAGAAATACTTAAGAAAAATTTTACCTTTGTTCGGGGGCGGGTCGGCGGGTTTTGACCCCATGACCTCAGGGCTCCCAGAGTCCTACCGCTCGGCTCACTACCACGTGAGCCAGTGGGCTGATCCGACAAAGGATCGAGGTGCCCTCCTCTAAATAGAGGATCCACGAGCCCAAAGCTCGACATGGCCGCTCCACCACCTCGATCATGGCTTGGGTGGCGCTTGGGCGGTGGCACTCGGGCTGCGTCTGGGTGGCGCTCAGGTGGAGTTTGGGTGGCAACAGGATGGCGAATGACAAAGCACAAAAAAAATTAGTTTTTTTCAATCAAAAACTCCTGAAACTGCTCGCTTCAGGTGCTTAGTGCTTTCAGCTGTCGATTTCGATCAACTCAACATCTAAAAAACTTAGCAACTCATCAAAAAACACTGCCTCTCATAGTGCGTTTGACACCCTCCGAAAAAAAAGCGATTGCAAGATGAGATATGATGATGAAAATAGAATTCCAATCTAGCAAATCTACTCGGTTTTGCCTCCTCTATCTAAGAAAAAACTCAAAATCCAGATTCATTGATCCTAGAGATAAGGAAAAATAGGAGGTGGCTCTTTGTGTTGACGTTGTTGACGGGTTGTTCATAGACTATGTAGGTGACATAGTGTGCATTTGATGACCAATGTCCCACATTGATGGGACTTCAGATTGTTAGGGTTTTTATAACACCCGATACTCCTCCTTACAAGTATCTCCTCTTGAGGAGATGCTCTCCCGAGAGGGTGCGGGCTCTCCTCCCATGCGGTGTTGGTCACCTTTTTGGCTGCCATGCACTGTGCCTAGCTTTGTTTGATTTGACCTTTGCCTTGCTTTGTCGTTCTATCCGATCTTCTACTTTTGCCTTTTGACCTGTTGGTCGATTCTGATTCCGCCCTTCAACATATTGGTCGATCCCAACATTTTGGGATAATTCAAGCATAGATCCCAATGATAATTTGGAATAATTACTCCACTTGAATCTTCACATTGCCCACTCGGGCATAGATCCCAATGATCCAATGAGAATTTAAAAAAATTCTCAAAAAAGCTTATGTTGATGAAATGAAGAATTAAAAAAAAAATCTCCAAAGCCAAAGAAAGATTTCAAAAAAAATCTCCTCTCCTCCAAAGCTTTGCTATCAAAGCTCTGCTACTACAAGATCATTCGAAAATGAGAGTGGCGGAGTTAAGCTCTGATACCATGTTAGGCAAACGAACAAAGATAAAATTGATTCAATCAAATAAATAATACATCAAATGACTAGAATAGCCCGGAGGTTACAAAACCAACCAAGGCAGAATTAGATATTGTTATAACAACATAACAATAACCTAAAAAATAATGAAATAATATAGCCACACTAATAGGGTCAATATTTTGTAAATCCATCAACCTAACAAAACAACTCCTAATAAAGGGCCTCATATGGCAAGTTGGGGATGGAAATATGATAAAATTTTGGGAAGACAAATGGATAGGAAACCAACCACTTATAGCATTTCCTACTTTTAGAGCTATAAAGGATATCACTGATCCATTGTTTGGTCAAAGAGTTACTGACTTTCTAACAGTATCCAATAACTCATGCATATGGAAAAGGATACAATGCCCTAATTTATCAATAAAGATCAATTATTTTGAGGCCTTACTTTCTTTTTATGTTTTACCCTCAAGGAATTCTAAAGATCAACCTATTTGGGAACCCTCTAACATTGGATAATTCATTTTCAAATCGGCTTATCAAATCCTACATGCTCCTGAGGAAATTCATATTCCTTTCAATTTGGTATGGATCAAACACCTAATTCCAAAAGTTTCTTTTTTTCTTGATTGGAAATCCAAAATAGAATTCTTATTGTTGAAAATCTCATTAAGCATGGAATCCCATTGCCTGATGTTTTTTATGTCTTGTTGATTGGGAATCAATGAGCCACATATTCCTGACCTATCATTTTTTCTGTTCCATTATTAACAGCATTTTTCAAAGGTTCTAGATCAGTTGGGCCAAGCCTCCTATTATTGATTTTTTCCCCAATGGCCTAATCCTTTCTGTAATCCTTACCTCCAAGTGTTTTGGAAAAAATTTCTTCACCACTTTCTTTGGCAAATTTGGCTCGAAAGAAAAATAAGAGTTTTTTCTAGCTCAAGTAAGGATATTGCCTCCATTACCAATAGAATCATCTTCTTTTCTAAGGAAAACATGCTCTTGATCCCAAATAATCCTCATCCTATCCCTAGGTTTGAAGCATCCTAGGAGTGGCACACCTTTCTACTTTCGCAGGTGCTAGGAGCTATTGGAATTCCTTGTTTTCCAAGGCTTACTACTTTGTTATTTGGGATAGGGTGGTTTTACTTATCTCAAGGATGTATCTCAACCCGAGGCGGTGGCATAGAAGCTTCCAGAAGAACTCAAATCTATCATGTCTTACTAAAGCATACCTCCATGACAAACTCTTCATCAACATTGATTGTGTCATAAGGCTTTGTAGGCACTTTGTTTCATCTTTATTCAAGCAATTATGTTTCTTGGTAATCATATATTTCGTTGAGCCTGAGACACTTGAGATAGAATCGATGGCTAAAGCAATCATGAGCATGTGCAGGTTCCTACCTTTCTTGAAGCAATTCTCTAGAATGGACTAGGATATCAATACTGCCCTTGTGTCCACTTGGAAGAAATGCATCGTTACCATTTATGGAGTGGAGTTCTAGGTCGACATCCATATCCTTGCTAAAATTACTGGCCAACTGTTGGTGGGAAGAACTTTTTGAAGAGATAAGCATAATTGGGATACAGAGCTCAAGGAGTTTGAGTCAATATCAAGCCTGTGCAAGCTCATTAAACTGGGTATGGTTTGAGAGAATTTAACCACCCCTAGAAGGAGGTAATGAAACTGGTGATGGAATACATTACAGTCGATGACCCAAGTTCCCCATTAAGGAGCTTTTACATTGCCTTTGTGAATCATTTTAGGGAGGTGAAACCTCTCAATATCCCCAAATTTTTGTATCTATATATGGATTATTCCATCAAGGCAACCCAATCAAAGAAGGACAAGGCTTGGCCCTCACATTAGGGGTTGTTTAAGGTAATATATGTTCATTTGTTGGAGAAATTTCCTAAATGAAATGTGGTTTCACAGGAACAACAAGTAGATTCCAAGAAAACGATGGAGGAGGATACGTCCTTCACCCCTTCCTCAAGTGTTCGTGGTTCCAAGAAGCAAAAAGTGGATAGTAGCTACCTAGACATCAAGATATTAGTAAGAAATAAGTATAAGCTAGAGGATCGACCCACCTTTACAAGAAGCTCCCAACGCTTAAAGAACAAGTTTGTTCAAAATCAAGGAAAAATGCATGGTTCTACTGAGGACAAGTTTGAGGATCCTACAATTAAGATACTTTAGGAATACATTATAAAGACCACCACAACTACCATTGCCCAGATAAAAAGTGTTGTGACTGCAAGCATGATGGCCATTACATAAATGAAATAGAACATGAATGCTTTGAATCTACTATTTTTATATGATAACTTCATCGAGGATCTCCCATCAAAGAACATCACTAGAGACAGAGTTGGTATCAAGGAATATGAAGTGGTGGAAATAGCCAAGGAGGTGTTCAAGAAAACTCCTAAGGATGTAAAAAGTATGACAACAAGTATTTAGCTAATGCGTACTCATCTATAGTGTGTCTACTATTTTTGGGCTCCATCTTATCAGGATGTTTTATTTCTTGTTTTGTCCTTGTCCTTTTGGTTTGTTTTTAGTTTAGCTAAATGTATTAGACTTTGTGTATGCCACAATGTTTTTTTGGATGATTCATCCTTTAATCCTACTATTGTATTAAGGTGTTAAGGCACCTTTCAAATTCCCTCTTTAATACAATTTTGTTAATTTACCAAAAAAATAGATAGGGATCAAAATATGATATATAATTAATAGTGCCAAGCATCCCAAAAAGCTATAATTATGACTCAACAACAGAAGGATGCATATGGTAGAATAACAACTGCAGTTTATGTTACATGTTTTGTTTTAATTGTTGTTGGTTTGGATGCAAATTTTAGATCATGCTGCTTGTTCTCCCCCCACCCAAAACGCATGATATTTACATCCCTTTCCTATTCCCTTATCTTTTTCAATCTCTTTCCAGTTCCCTTTCCCCCATTTTTTAATCTCTTTCCTGCACTCTTATCTAAAAACCCCCAAATAGGTTAGGAAAGGAGCCGGCCTTCTCCGGAGATCGACACGGGGAGCATCCCTTCCTCCTAAAATTTCAATGTTGGTCTATGGTTCTAGGGTGCATTGACACACCAAGTCATTCCCAGGTGGCGGATCCGTGACCAAAATTACCCTCCTTTGTTGATGTTCCACCTAGTAGATCCTCTCTACGACCTTGGCCTTCTCTACACCTATTCGTAGTTTACTTCCAACATCTCTGCTTGTATGACTGCAACTCCTGCTTTGCCTTGTATGACCTTCTACCATCACACACTATTTCTATGATGTTCAACTTGTATGGCACTATCTATTGTACACACTTCCACTTGTATGGTGTTGTCTATTGTACACACCTCCACTTGTATGGTGTTGTCTATTGTACACACCTCCACTTTTATGGCATTGTCTATCATACACACCACCACTATTGCTTATATGGCGTATGACATTTCTCCTTGCAACTATTACTTGTACAGTGCTCTCCTACCGTCCCTTCCCTCCTTGTCGTATGACCTATTCCAAATGGAACAGTTTGTGAGCACAAAAGCCTATCCTATTCCAGACTGCTACCGCCCACTGGAATCCACCTCCTTGTACGACATCTTCTGAAACACCTCACCATAAAATCCTCTTTAAAAACCAACTCTACATAATGCATCCCTATGACGATTTGCAACTTGCAAATTTTCCCACATCCATAGCAGTTTGTATGGCTTATATAGTTCGTACACTTCAAAAATATTTGGAGTCTTCAAAACCCTTCTATATCTACAATGTCATCCTCCTAGTTTTTTTCTTCCAATATTGTAGCCTCCTTCTCAGACTCATTCATATAGGTCTCACATGTTGGCTCCTTGCTCCTCATTAGGCACTAATCATTGGAATGTTCTTGGCCTCCCCTTAGGGTGAATTTATAAGATGATGGAGTGGAGAGGACAACTGGCTTTCATGTGGTAATTGCCATCCTAATTGCCGCTTTGCCACCTTTGCATGTAATTGTACATCATGCTTTTTCCCTCTTTTTTTAATGTAACTGAGCTACTCCGTAGATGCCATCTATATAGCAATTCGAACACCAAAACGGATTATCCTTCCTACTGACATTGACTCCCCATTTTTCTCTTGATGGTGCTCATTTTCCTACCTTGGCATCGTACAACCCTTGGTCGTACATGCCTCAACATCACTTGTACGATGTTTTGTGTCATTTGTATGACACCGTGTTGTACATGCCTCTGTTTCATTTGTATGGTGCTTGGCCTCACTTGTACACTTGTATGACACCCTACCGTACATGCCTCTACCTCACTTGTACGACACCCTACCATACAAGTTCCATTTGTATGGCACCTTCCACTTGTATGAGCGTCTCCATTTGTACGATAGATCCCATATATTCAACAAACATGATTTGTATGACAGTCTGCCATACATACTCCATTTGTATGGTGATTTGTTGTCCCTTCCCAACTTGTACACAGGTTGTCATACGTTCTTATTTTCCTTCTTTCCATTGTTTTCTATCATTCTATTGTGTATGATCTAGATGGTTTTATTGTTAAACACCCCTCCTCCATGGTCATATTCATCATTGCCATCTTCTCCATGACAGTTCTTCGGACTCAAATGCATTTATTCCTCTACTTACTCCCTTTGAATTGTTTTTGTTTCCTTGTAATGGTCTAATCTTCCCCTCAGACTATCAATGATCCATTTGGGGTCTCCTATTTCTTTGATACCCAAGGGTGGTCCTTCTAGGCCACCCAACTAACTACTTATTATTGGTTTGTTTCTTGCATGACTAGGGAGTGGCCATGACGGGCCACCCTATTGACTACATAACCAAGGGGTTGTCTGAGGGAAAAATCTTCCCCTCAAACTATCAAGAAAGAGGCCAACCAACCTCCCCCCTTGGCTGGATAAACTCAGATGGCCCAGGGAACCTGACGGTCTTCTTAGATTGCCTGAATTGCCTAATTCACATACTCGCCTTGGGATAATTGGTAGTCCTTGCGGACCACTTCAACTCCTCAAGGAACTATTCAAATTCGGTGGCGGACTATGACTACGCCTAGTCTTTTCCCTTACTTCCTCGAAGTTATTCCGGTTCTCAGTTTCTTGCTGGTGTTCATCCACTGATTTGGAAGCTTGTAGTCTCCTTGGTCTTTCTCTTCTCCCAAGTTCCAAGCCTGAGCTATAACTGCTCTAGTTTTCTTCTTCATTGTTTGAAATTTTCAAGGATGTGTTATCAAACTCTTCTCTCAAGTTCCCTTCTTCTCCTTAATATGATGATATTTCAAATATGTCTCTCCATAGGATTTCATTTACTGCAAGTCTTCTTTCTTGTCTTCTTGATTGAATATCATCCCTAAACCTCTTGATTTCTTGTGCACATTGTCTTCTCAATTCTTCATTTTTCCTTTGTAGTTGCTCACTTTTCTCCTACAGTTGTTGCATTTCTTCATGCATCCTCAACTATGCATGTCCAATAGCTACCAATAAACTCATTCCCTCATACCAATTGCCTTTGCTCCAATGTTTGTGCTTTGGTGGTTCTTGTGGTTCTTCTTGCCTATCATCCATTACCACTATTCTTTGCGTTTCCTCTTCTTCCACTCATCTTAGCCTTTCTTCTTCTTCTGGAAATCTTACATGTACACGTAACCTCCTACGCTCTGTAAGATGAGGTTGCAATTCCTTTTGTTCGATTATGGGTTGTACACCTTCTCCTCCAAACAGCCATGCCAATTCTGAGTCACTATTTTCTTCTACACCATCTTCTTTCTTGGTCTGGCTTGGTTCCCTGTCTTAATGGACCAAAATACCCTCAAAAGGTTCTGAAGGCTGATTTGGTGCTGCTATTAGCCTTCCACTTGTTAAGAACCTCCTTTGCTTTAATACCAATTGTTAAGAATCTCTTTGCTTTGATACCAATTGTTAAGAACCTCTTTTCTCATCCATAGAAATTAGTACCAATTTGCAAAAATATTTAAAAACATGTACTCTCAATGAACATAAAAGCATTCCCATGTATGCTAGAAAACAAACAAATTATTTTATGAATAATTTTTAGAAGAGAAAATATACAACTTAATCCAATTTATTCAAAATATTAATCAAACCCTTCAGGTAGGGCAACACTACACAATTCTCTTTATTGGAAGGAAGCCACTCCTCAATATATCTCAATATGATATCCAAACACATAATATTCTTCTCTCCATATCCCAATATGAGCCTCTTGCCTACATTATATAATACTCAACTACCTACCACTACCGCTTATCCACACATGGGATAATTACATTTATTATAATATTAAATTCCTATCTTGGGTACCTAACATTCCATCCCCCTTACAAAATGTTTTGTCCTCAAAACATAAGAAGAGACTAAATAATATGATCTTTTGAGCCATGCTGTGAACTGGTACTGATCTTGATCTTCCATAAATCATAGTGAAACTCTGATTGGAGGTGGTCTTCGCTGATGCCGATATGCCATTTTGCCACTTAAGTATCCAGAAGTAATCCTTTGGTTCCATGTGTTGGTAGCATCTTTTTGTTGGTCATAAATCTCACTCTTCTTCATCCATACTTGCTTCCATTTGCGATTAGTAGCATATCCAAACTCTTTGGGTTCTATGTATGTCCCTCATAGTCCTTATGTTGCTTTAAGCCACACCTCCAAGATTGTTGCCACTCTTGGTGCCATGAATGGTAATATGCTGCAACCTTAACCTGATGTTCTTCCTTCTTTGACTCCTCCAAATCTTGCTCCTCTGTTTTGAATGCTTTTGCACGTTATTCTTCATGTGCCCTTCGTTTGATGTGTCCTTGTGCTCTTCTATGTCTTTCTTGGACTTTGTTGTTGTTTTTCCCATGGACTTTGTTGTTGTTGTTTCTTCCATGGACTCTACTACTACTTCTTTCTTGAATTTTGTTTCATATTTTAATGCTTCTTCCTCAATTTGTTTCCCTGTAACAGATTCCTCTTTTTCCTTGAATCCTTGCCTCTTAGATTGAGAAATATCTTGTACTGTTATTTTCTTTTTCCTATACCAAAACTTCATAAATTTCTTTTGTACATTAACATTAACAGTACCCAAAGAATTTAACCAAGGATAACTAGTTGAGATTGTTCAAGTGGTTGGAACTACGCAATATGGTGGGATTGTGCAGGTGTTTGATGAAGAGACTATGGTGAACAATGCAGTAACCTTGCAACTTTGTCCAAATCAGGAAGAACAATGAGCACAAGCATTTGGAGGAGAAATTCACCAAGTGTTGATTGAAAACGACAAAGAGTGATGCAAACTATGAAGTGAGTTATGAAAATGACAAATAGGTAGGTTGTTGAACTTTTGAGTATTTTCCAGGGTTGTTGAACTGTTGGGACTTGAGTCATCTTGTCCCAGGCCATGTCTTCCAGGAATTGGGATGTCTGGGCCCAGGTTATCTCAGCTAGGACCCAAGTCATTTGGCCCAAATTCGAAGTACAAAGTGTTAGAGGACATGAGTGAGGATTTCACTAGAGTGAAAACAAAAATTTTAGAGGATGCAACAATCATTCTTAAGAGAATTATACTATGGAAAAGCAAGAGATAGGGTATGGATTTGCAGGAAAGAAGATGAGGGTTTTGAGAAGTTGTAATGTCCCCCTTGGTTGGGACTGTTAAAATTTCTGATCTAAATCTTATTGCGGATATAAAACTTGAAGAACAGGAACAAATTCCAACAATATAACCCAAATTGCAAAATATACAAAATGCATTGATTGAGAAATAACTTGCAATTTCATTTCAGATTTTATTCTAGGGCACAAATTACAATGTTTTCAAGATCAACAATCTTTCCACAAATCCTTATGCAATCTGATTTTTAAAACCCTTGAAATACTTTATCAGCAAACACCAAAGTACCTCTGAAAATCGTTGAAGCTCCAAGTGTGAATCCTGTGTGAATTCACCAACAGAGAACTGGGGTTTCGTCCAGCTCCAAAAATCTGAGGGGTTTCGTCCTCAGCCACACCGTTGGGGTTTTCGTCCCTTCGGAGAAGAAGTCTCAACCATTGGCCTCAAACTCTAGAGAAAATAACTAAAATCTAGAATGACATGAAATGAGACCAAGCCACCGAATAAATAGACTCCTCCACAACAAACTCCTTTTGCACGCTCAATGTGGGATAAATCATGAAACATAACTCTTTTTTAAGTCCCACGTCCCCTTTTTATAAAATAAGGTTTTAAACTATATAAAGTATTTAAATAATTTTACTTTATATAATTAAACCTTCGCACATTAAAAACTTGGCCTTCTGATTATCCGATCCGCAAACTGAGGATAGATACGGACACCCATTTCGGTGAAGAATATCACTGCACCGTCCGTTTTGCCCGAAACCCTAAAAACTAACTTACTAAAAATAGTAAGTCAAGGCTCTATCCATCCGATTCAACATCTGAGAGTGGATTCGAATACCCATTTCGCTCAATTATCCGCTCCCAGAACTCCAGTTAGGCTCCCCTGCAATCTGCCCTAGCCTACGGGAACCCGTGAGTAGGCTAAACCACTGCATCTAACTAACTGCTCAGAAAGGGGACATTACAGTCCGCCCTTCCCAAAGATTGCTTGTCCTCAAGCAATGCTCATGAATATCCCAATCAACTGAAAATTCCTGGTTGTCGTCAATGAAAATACCAGGATCCCAAACAAACCTGATGAATGTCCCATGACAGTGACACAACCACCAACTGCCACCACAAGAACTGACAAAGCTGGTAACCCCTGTCATCCATCTGAATCTGCTAAAGCTGACAACTCTCCCAGACTCCGTCACTAAACTGAAAAATGATCCATCGTTGAAATCAAGTAGATTCTCGGGGTCCCAAACCAGTATCATGTCAGCATCACCATGCTGACGCTGCGTCACTCTGATCATAACTGTAGAGTCCATGTGCCTCAGCTGAACTAGCCTCACCAATAACTCGGTAATGAATCCATCATAACCATCCAAGCTGCAATCCCTGTGAGAACCAGAATTTGAAACATGAAAATTCCCCTGCCATGGCACCACTGTACAGTCGACATCTGTAATCTCTCCTGGATCCCATATCCATATTCTATCACCAGTACTGCTCCTTGGGCCAACGAGTGTCTTCCACTCCCTCATAGACACTCCTAGATAACCAGGACCAATAGGGAATCTGACATTCCCACTACCTGAAGAATACCGTTGGGCTAACCTGCACATAGGTGGAATATTGTTCGGCCACAATTCCTTTCCTGCATAAAATCCACTGCTATCTCTGCAAAAATCCAATTTTCCTTCTGACGAAGGGGGTAACCCATAGCCAAGTGAAGTATGAAGTCTATCAAAACAGTCTTCCGGCTCACTACTATGCGTCATCAAAAACATGGTCCACTCATCTATAAGAGGGCTGAAATCAAAATGATGTACATACCTCACAATACCGTCCATATGAACTTCACCAACTAAAACCCTGTGAAGCTCTGAACAATCCTCTTTCTCTTTGAGTTCTTGGAAGGCCTTATCTGCAAACTGTAAGGCTTGATCCCTGTCGGATAGCAACCTCAAATAATCAGATTTTATCACCTCTAATGCCTGCTTGATAGCCTGCAAATCGGTAACAGTAGCTCCAACTGTCAACTTCTGTCTCTCCCCAAGCTGGGCTGCCTGAAAGAGGCACTCGACAAACTCGTGTGTCCTATCCAAGTGAGTTAATGTCTGAACAATCTGCTCCTCTGTGACCTGTAACTGGTCCTTCCAACCTTGCAATGGATTGGAATCAGCATCACACAACAAACTTTCAGATTTGCTATCCCACGCACAATGATCAAAATCAGCCTCCTTCACAATACTGCACTCCCCAATTACATGCTCCGAAGTTATGACAGACCTGTCCTCATCCTCAGAATCAACAACTGCATGAATACTATCATTTATTGCTGATTTGACAATATCAAAATCAGCATGCTCACCATCTTTTTGATGACCAATGCCTAATTCTCCATTCTTTGAAGCATAGGATGAATTAACTTCATCTTCATTATTTTTGTCCTTCTGTTCTTCCCTGCAAGTTTCTTGACTAGAAGGCATGATCATAATCTGATTTTTACTCATCTCATCGACTAGGTCAGTCTCATGCTCAAGTGGAAATTCATCAACAGTCGCATCTTCTTCTAAATCTGCCATAGTCTCCAACTCCTCGGAGAAATCACCATCCAACAGTCTGTTAATTCTTTCCATTTCGGTTTTCAGCGAAGAATCCTCTTCATTCATAATCATTTCCTCATCAAATATGGGATCTACGGACACTTCATTATGAAAGATGCCATCATGCATTAATGAATTGATGATAGGAAAATCACAAGATTCATCATACCTTATATTAAAGATTTCACAATCCACACTAGATTGTTCTAAGTGCATATCCAAAACTGTTGTGTTGTCTTCCTCATCATCACCAACATCATTCTGGTTCCCTGTTATGCATGATTCCTGATATGAAGCATCTTTCCCAAACTCTAAGATTTCAACTTTACTGCTGTCCTCTTCTGCACTTGGCTGCCTTAAGTCATTCTCTTTATCGTCTTCGCAATTGTGACCAAGTGACCATTCCCTTTTGCAAGTGAAACATCGCCCTTCTCTCCTCAACTGATTTTTGCTTCCGTGAGGAAGTCCTGTAACCTGCAGATCACTCGGTTTCCTTTCCTTTCTTGTTAACTGTTGTTTACCCTTGTCAATCTTCTTTGGGACAACAAACTCAACTTTATTAGCCGCAATATTAGCTGCAGTTTTAGGATCTTGTAAAGTATTTTGTTCAACTTCTTTCTTCGGCAACTTTATGAATGAAAAATCAACCTTATCCTGAGGAAAAACTGAAGGTAGAGAAATTTGCATCATTGCAGTTAATTGACTGATGGATTTTTGTATCTCACTCTGAGTCCTATCCCAATCACGTTGTCTCCTAGACCAATCATTATAAGACTCCATGAATCTGAAATTTAATTAGGCTTCCACAGGCTGGCAGAATAGACTTGCTCTGATACCACTGTAATGTCCCCCTTGGTTGGGACTGTTAAAATTTCTGATCTAAATCTTATTGCGGATATAAAACTTGAAGAACAGAAACAAATTCCAACAATATAACCCAAATTGCAAAATATACAAAATGCATTGATTGAGAAATAACTTGCAATTTTATTTCAGATTTTATTCTAGGGCACAAATTACAATGTTTTCAAGATCAACAATCTTTCCACAAATCCTTATGCAATCTGATTTTTAAAACCCTTGAAATACTTTATCAGCAAACACCAAAGTACCTCTGAAATCGTTGAAGCACCAAAGCGTGAATCCTGTGTGAATTCACCAACAGAGAACTGGGGTTTCGTCCAGCTCCAAAAATCTGAGGGGTTTCGTCCTCAGCCACACCGTTGGGGTTTCCGTCCCTTCGGAGAAGAAGTCTCAGCCACTGGCCTCAAACTCTAGAGAAAATAACCAAAATCCAGAATGACATGAAATGAGACCAAGCCACCGAATAAATAGACTCCTCCACAACAAACTCCTTTTGCACGCTCAATGTGGGATAAATCATGAAACATAACTCTTTTTTAAGTCCCACGTCCCCTTTTTATAAAATAAGGTTTTAAACTATATAAAGTATTTAAATAATTTTACTTTATATAATTAAACCTTCGCACATTAAAAACTTGGCCTTCTGATTATCCGATCCACAAACTGAGGATAGATACGGACACCCATTTCGGTGAAGAATATCACTGCACCGTCCGTTTTTCCCGAAACCCTAAAAACTAACTTACTAAAAATAGTAAGTCAAGGCTCTGTCCATCCGATTCAACATCTGAGAGTGGATTCGAATACCCATTTCGCTCAATTATCCGCTCCCAGAACTCCAGTTAGGCTCCCCTGCAATCTGCCCTAGCCTACGGGAACCCGTGAGTAGGCTAAACCACTGCATCTAACTAACTGCTCAGAAAGGGGACATTACAAAAGTCCAAGTGGGTGAAAGAAAACCCTCACAAAAGCAAAATACAAATGTGAACCTCCATTAAAGTAATAGGACTAGGGTTTTGCCAAAGTATTGGAAGAAATGCCATCCATGGACAAAGTTGGAGGCATCTAAGGCTTGTCCATGGTTGTCTAAGATATAGTGTAACATCTGACTCATGTTGTAATACATCTAGCCAATTGGAGAGATCATTGGGTTTGTGGGAAACGTCATCAAAAGGAACCCTAGCTGTCCAAGATAAGAAAGAAATTGTCAATGTAAGAAATGATTGTCTAGATTCAAACCCTGGCTACCTTGACTAGAGAATTGATTGTCCATGAGCTAGACACTACAATTAGAGAAGAATTGTTTGGAGGAATTATTGTTTGGGATTAAGATGTTTGAAGATAATAGGGATCCATTCAAACAACCACCTATCTAAATAAAATCATCTAAGACAACAAGGAAGTGATTTTGCAAGCCGTTGGTAAATTCAAAGCAATTGTTCGAACATGGTGAGAGTTCGGTTACGTAGTACAAAGAAAAAGCAAGGACGTTTGGATCATCCGGATGAAGAAAGGCACGTATGCTAAAATAGAAGATAAAGCAATGTCGTTCAAACGAAATATAGGGTTGTCTAGTGTGTAGAAGATGCAATCTGACATGGGGCTATCTAGAGTGTGGAATTGACTACCCAAAACAAGGTGGGGCATTTGGCCAAAGGTAAGGATCATTTGGCCAAATGAGAGAGTCATCCATACAAAAGAGAGGTCATCCATTCTAGGAAGAAGGTTGTTTGCATAAAATTTGCTATTCCAATGGTGTGTCTGGCCATCAAGGAGAAGTTTTGGGTGGCACCCAACCATTTTGGGCATCACCTAAGCCATCAAGAACAAGTCCCTTGTCAATGAAGAGATGACCAATCAAATGAGGGTCATCTGAGAAGAGGCCTAAGCCGTTAGGGACTAAGGGACAACCATCTAAAACAAGCCATCATAGTTGGTTGTACGCTAATGATGACTATCCAAGATTTGCCAATGATTGCAACCCTCTAGAATGGGTTCACAAAATGACCTGTCAGGGCCAATCATCTAGCTGACAACAATGATTATTAGGGCTAGTCATTTGGGTCTAGCTAATAATGATGACTTTCTAGAGCAGGTTGTTAGGGCTAGCCATTTAGGGTTTGCTGATAATTACAATTGTCTGGAGCAGATCCTCTGGGGTTGCCAATGAATCTATCTAACCTAGATGTTTGGAGTTGGCCGATAGGTTCTATCACTCAAGGTCAGCCATTTGACCTAGATGTTCAAAGCATGTTATTTGAAGGAAGCATTTGAGTATCATCGAGGTTGCTGGAGTAGCAATTTAAATGCAAAATGTGTGTCCAATGAAGGCCACCAAAATGGAAGCAAGGAGATAAAATCACTTTGCATATTTAAGGTTTCAGTGCAAACTATCCCTCAATCCCATAAGGGGCATTACCCCTTGACCTGGCACAAATTCTTTCATCCCCTTGACCCCCAACACAGGCGGTGATGGGCATTGTCTATCATGTTCGTAATGTGACAAGGAGTGGAGCAAGCAATCAAAGAACATTGTTGCCACTAATTTAAAGCCAATTGTGGAATATGTATGGAACAAACAACAATAGGAGCACAACAAGAATTCTAGTATATTGTTTTGTGCTTCTATCCCCAATGTTCAATCGATGTGTTGACAAGGACGCTAACAAGTCTAGAGCAGGGGATAGATGTAGGCAAACAATTTGATACATCTTCATGAGTGCATGTTTGAGCATAGAATTGTATATGCAAAAATGTGTGCACATAAAGTGTGTATAATAGTGTGCATGTAACAAAAGTGTTTGTAATTATGTAATGTAATGGGGTATTTTAATGTTTTATGTAAACGGGTAGTGGTGGTTGGGTAGTTTCCAACTGCATATTAGTCCCTTTATAAGTATGCATCTATGTGAGAGATGTGGGTGTACTTGTTGTTGGCCAAAGTGTATTGTTGGCTAAAGTTGCTTGTTGGTATTTTGTTTGTCAAAGTATGATGTATTATAGATTTACAAATAATTGTTGTGTAGGATATATGTCTGTGCAGTGTATCTATAAGTTATTCCCATTGCATACTTTTGTTTATATAAGTGGCAATGGAATTGTATTGCAATGTGTTGTATTCAATTTCTAAAGTAACGTAGGAATTTCTTTTATGCCTTGTTTTATTTGAGCTTGAAATTGGTTGATGGATTTCTTCCCTTCTCCTTGACCATTGCTTAAATGTTGTCCGCTTCTTGAAGTGGATTCTTGTGAAACTTGCACATAATTTTTATCTCCTTCATTGGAATAATGGATTCTCTTTTGAAATGCTTGATATTCTTCCTCAAGTTTTTCATAGATGGGTAATATTTCATCCTTCTTTACAATGTTGACCTCTTTGGAGTGGCACTACACTCTTCTCAAGCTATTACAAATAAAATCTTATGGTAGATACCTTATTTTGCCATGCTTGAATAAGATGATGATTGAGATCCTTTCTTTGTGAAAAGTGTGCTTGCTTGGAATTCCCATGAAACATTTCCATATTTTTTCATACTTGCACTATATCATAGACCTTCATGTACACACTTTATTTCTACCTCAATGAATACCTTTATTCCTTGGCCACTCTTGCCAAGTCCTTGTCCAACATATCCCATGTCTTCATCAATTAAGAACCATTTTCTTTAGTATGCTTATCAAAGTTACCACGTGACTCATTGTGGTAGGAACCTAGGGTTCCTAGCACAAATATTAAATAAATATATACTAAATAAAATATGTTTTGTTTTTTGGGAAGCCCTTCTAATTTTTTTTTTTTTCTGGTTTTGTGTTTTTCATTTTTTTATCTGATTTTTTACCCTTTTTATTTTATTATTTTTTTTTTTTTTTTTTTACTTGTTTTTTTTTTTTATGTAGATAGGATTATCCTCCTTTATTTGCAGCTGGTTGTATTTTTGTTTTTTATTTTTGATTTTTTCTGTTTGTTATTCTTGACTTTTCACTGTGGTTGTTTGGTTTATGGTTTTTAGTTAAACCTTCAATGTCAAGTTTTATATTCTTTTTTTGGTAGGACTGTTACCTCAAGGTATGTGCCCTAATTTATGATTTTGCATATACACTCTTTTTTCCCTTTTTTTTTTTCAGTCTTCAAATATAACATCCCTTCCGTATTGAAATTTTGCATGTTTTTGAGAACCCGAAGGTTGTATAAGCCCTTAATCGTGATGCTCTTGGATGTTGTATCATGTGAGTGATAAATCACCTGGTGTTGTTGATACTTGTACATTATACCTCCAATGTTTGAGGAGTCGGAGGTTACTCTAGTCTTCACTAATATTTTGAATGTTTTATCCAGAGAATATTAATGAATTTACATCATGGTGGATTACAAGCTGGATACCAAAAAATTCAAAACCACCGAGCTTCGTTTCTCCATGGCAACCGACTCCCTATCCAAAGACTCCTCACCCGAGTGCAAATACTGAAACAATGTCTTATTAGGGATAAATTTGTATACCATCAATGGAAATTGAGTTTTGAAGCTCCGCAATTTCACAATGTTTCGTATAATTTGAGAATGATGAGTTTGTTGATAACGATCATATTCCTATGGATCAATCTCCTTGCACCTTTTGTTTTCTGCCATGTAAAATAATTTCTTTAAATACCGTTTGGTAGGCACCTCTTCCCAGTATCATATCGCTTGAAAATTTTTGAGGCCTTTGCGAGCTTTTTTGTAGAATATATGTTCAAGTTTTCTGGTCTACCCATGGAAGCAATGTATTTATGCAACTGGATACCACATTTTTGTTGGAAATATTTGGCCTTCACAACTTTCTTGTGTCATTTATCGCCACCAAAATAGTTTTGTCCCAAAGATACTCCAATGAATGAAGAAACAAGACCTATGGTTTCAGGAATGACGTATTTGTTTGACCTGGCGGACTTGCATCCACTACTATTTTGAAGGCCATCTCCTACATAATCCTTTGAGCATGAACAATTGTAATGTCCGGGAAGATGATAACATGAGCCTTTGGGTGATTCAACGCACTATTTTTTTCTTTTGCATTTGTTAATATCTATGCAATCGGTGTTGTTACGGTACCGTCCTTCAAATCCAAGAAGACATGCACATACGTGGCCCTGCCTTGTTGAGGAGTTGCTACAATGGGCCTCCTCTATGTAGGAGTAATTGGATAGTCCTTTATTTGCTGGGCAATTCATATCACCCATACCCCAATCAAGGCATAGAGCATAATGACCTATCCTAAGCATTCCTATTTCTTTCTTGGATATGTTAAAGGTAGTTGGATCTAGTATTGCCGAGAACCCACACAAGTTGCAAGAGTTCACATATTTAATTCCTCCATCGGTGAAAATTTTTACTACTTCCTGTTTCCATGAATGCTAGCCTCACAACAACCATAATAATTTTTAGGATTATGGATCGTATTGATTTAGACATCTTTTACAACTCCTCTCGATCCCTTTCTCGTTAACAAAAGAACCACTTGAATTGCAGCCCTACAAGCCTATTGAAATAAGAAACAGTGAAAGGGCCATCTGGGCAAAGACTAAACACCATGTATGCATCATTCATGTAGTCTTTGAATGGAATATGGTTGAAGTCTTAATGTCAAGTGACCTTTTTAGACCACCTTCGCAATAGGGACTTGTCACATACATGCGGATTTGCACTCTAAAATGGAAAAATATTGTGTGTTTGCTAGTTTGGGACGAATGGCACACATCCTCCTAAGCATGTACAACCTCAAGTATCCGCTCCACGCTTGATCAACGATAAGTCGGAGCGGCATCGCAAGTATCTCCGATACCAAATGGTAGGAACCTAGGGTTCCTAGCACAAATATTGATAAATAAATAATAAATAACCTAAATCTAAAAGAATCGCCTTTTGATATTGTCGGGAAGTCCCTTCAATAAATTATATTATATTTTATATTCATTGATGATTTGAATGATAATTTCTTATAATGTTTTATACCCACTCTGGGTTATAGGGAAAGGTTGCAATGCTTCCTAACCCTAATCTTATAATAATATAATAATTAATATAATTAATTATTATATTATTTTATTATTATAACCTTAAGATAAAATATATTATTATTATTTTATATTCATTAGATGAATGAACATATGGGGCATGCTTACCATGCTTATTGCTTGGTTTTCTACTGTAGAGATTATCCTCTTTGGAGGAAAGCTCTCCCTTTTTCCTTCATCTCTTGACGTTCTTGTCGAAGGTTGGTGATTTCATCTTCTTTGGTAACTAATTCTAGCATCTTCTTTATAGCATGAGTATTGCTCTTCTCTAGAATATCCAACCTATCAAGGGTGGATTTTCCTTTCTATAACAAATGGAATCTACTCTTCTCCAATCCCTTCATGGCAATAGTAAGGGAAGTCTATATACTTAGAAAATTAGATTTGAAATTCTTTATGTTTGTTGTCCAAGCGAAAAAGCCCTCCTTCATTGGCTCTTGATTTCTCTTCTTGGGCTTGGTGAGGTGTGGAAGTATATTCTTCCTTTTACATCAAATCTCATTAAGCTTGGATTTTTCCCAACAACTACTCTAGAAGCCATATATTATTGCCCCTTCTCAATGCTTGCATCCACATTTCTTCTAATTTTATAACCACTTTACAAATACACATGGAGTTTTACACAACATGTTCTTATGAAACCATGATTATTTCAAAGAGTTCTTCTCTCTTGAAGCTTCTTATGCAATTGGAGGTTATCTTTCTCAATTCTGCATTTTCTCGAAGGGAAGGTTGATCTTCATTATGTTTTGGTCCTTAAGGATCTCTTCTTGGAATTTGTCTTTCCTCTTTGCTTTTCCCATGCTAGCACTACAAAACATTCTTCTTTAAATATATTAAACTTTCCTCAAACACTTGGTATACAAAGTGCAACCCACACAAATCCCAAACACATTAGTAAATAACCTCTATGATCTACAAAGGATTTGTTGCTCTAACACCAATTGATCTGCTAGAATTGGTGTTTTACCCAATTTTGGAGATTGATGAATAATACGAACTTCTTTCACCCCTACTCTATTGGATACATTGTAAACCCTCACTCCAATATGCATAAAAAGTGGATAAATAACACAAAAATCTAACAATAGTTGAACATGTACATAGAAAAAATTGTAGATATAATGGCATCAAAGACAACATCATTTGACATGGTGTAAAGCCTAGGTTGGGAAACATCACCATGTGTAGGCAGACAAATTAGCACATGATTGAATGTCATATCTACATAAGCGTACAAAAATATGCAAGTCTTGTCACGTAGACTTGTCGTGTGTACACGTGGAAATAAGTGTTTGTAATAATGTAATGCAATATTATTGGGGTATTTTAGTGTTTTGATATACATGGTTAATTTAATTCCAGTTGGCAATTGTCAATTGCCTGCCAATCCAATGCTATCTATAACTACGCGTCTATGTGGAAGATCCCAAGGTGCTTGTAGGTTGGTGGAGTTGTTTGTCGAGGTATGATGTTGGTCAATGTTGATCAAGGCGAGTTTTTTGTATGCTTGATCGGACCATAATGTATTGCAGATAGTTGGGTTGTGTGTGATACATGTTGTATTTAGTGCATCCATATGCACCTATAAGTTATTCCCATTGTGTAACTTTGTTTTTATATTAATAATGGATTTATACTGTAGTGTGTTGTATTTTATTTCTACATTTTGGCAACATTACCTCTATGAAGTTGGGTCAAACTTGATGACATGGAGTTGTGATGAGCTTATCCCTCAAAAATGTATGCAACGAAAACAATAAGATGATCACAGTGTGGCCGACAAACAATGTAGTATAAGTGTCTCATTGCCCCCTCGAAAGGAGGGAAGATTGGAGTTTGCAACAAAAAGTGATGCAAACTTGTTTATTGATACCAACAAATGGCCAAGTGACATAGATGTGTGAGCAGACAAAGATATCCATGCAACCATGAACACGCTCGAACAAGTTCATGCAGGTGAAGACATTGGTGCAAGTGAAGACATTGGTGCAGGTGACAACAATGACTTCAAGAAGAAGTGTGACTTGGAGAACAAGTGTAACAACATAAAATCTTTGCTACATGTACATTCAATGCAAGGGAATATTATTCCCATGAGAGGTTCTAGTAGTGGTTGGTTTCATGACAACCACCAAGGCAATAGGAAAATACCAAACTGAGTATGATACTTAGGGCAAACCCATTGTGCAGTGTAGAATATGTCATCTCTAGGGGCATTTCACATGGGACTATTAGAGTGATGTGAGTCGACATAAGCCAATAATGTGTAGAAGGCTCAAGAATATTGCAAATATTTAAGGCCCTAGACAAGAAGTACAAGGCACTATGAACATGATTGAAGTCAAGGAGGCAAAGGATGCTATTGTGGACATACAATGAGTTGTGCAACCAATGATGTTGATATAGTCATAAACATCTGCCTATGACTATTATGGTACCTAGGGATAGGTATATTGGGATATGATATTATATTGTATATGGGTATTATGGATAGTTGGCATCGGCCACGTATAATCTAAGGTTTATTGTATTGTAATATCATATTATAATAATGAGTTGGATAAGGGTTTAAAAGTTGGCTAGGGTTAGGGTTATACCCTTCCCAAAGTAACATTATAAGATGGGTATATAAAGAAGGGATATTATCATTGTAAATCATCATATAATGCTACTTTGGGGAGGGTATCACCCTATCCCTAGGGGACTACTAAACCCTTATCCAACTCATTATTACAAAATATTATTCCAATATAGTGAACCTTGGGTTATGTGTGGCCCATTCCAACTATCCATAACACCCATATACAATACAATATCATATCCCAATATACTTATCCCTAGATAACATAACATTGACTCTAACATGGAAGTTGTAGGGCAGGAATTGGAAACCTCGGGAAACCTCAGCACATCTCCCTTGGAATTTTTTTGTCTACAAAAGGAGGTCGAGAACAAGGCTGAAACCAATAGCCTATTGAAATACGAATGCAAGGAAGAGTGTAGTCCAATTGATGAAGGAATCCATTTGGACATGTAGGAGTGTTTGGACGATGGAAGATGTCATCCAGATAAGGAAGGAGATTGTCCGAATGATACAAAAGTTTTTCTACATTACCCAAATCATGAAAGGGTATTTTAATGAGAGGATTTTCTTAAAGGAAAAAAATACAACTCACATTCTTACCCTTCCAAATAAAGACATTGTGAACATCATCCAAGACAATTATTTCCATATAAGACATGGAGATGGATGTCCAAGCATGGATCGTCCAAGAAAGAGAAACCCATGTTGCCTAAGGAGGAGAAACCCTTGTTGTTTGAGAGAGAGAGATCCTTGTAATCTAAGAATGAAAATCCATTGCCATATTAGGCAAAGAAATCATTTCCATTTGAGGAGAATCCCTTTCCATTTGAGAAAGATAAAACATTATTATTTAGGGAGGAGAAACCCTTGCCGTCTAAGAAAGATAAAACCCTTGTCGTTGAAGGAAGAGAAACAATTGTTGTTTGAGGAAGAGAATCCCTTGTTTGAGAAAGATAAATCCTCGTTGTTTGAAAAGTAGAAACTCTTTTCACTTCAGAAAGATAAATCCTTGTCATTTGAGGAGAAACACTTGCCATATGAGAAAGAGAATCCCTTGATGTTGGAAGAAGAGAAATGCTTGTCATTTGAGGAGGAAAACCCCTTGTCAATTTAGAGAAAATGCTTGTCATTTGAGGGTTAGTTGTAGTTGTCTAGAGCAAGGTAAACACCATCAAATACAAAGTCCTTTCCATAAGGAGGGAGTAAACTGTCAAGATAAGCATTTTTTGATGCAAAGGTGCTGTCCAAAGCAAGGAGATTGTCATTTGTCATAAAGAGGGTGTTATTTAGACAGAGAAGCCATCCAATCCTGCAAGGAACATATTTGAACAACACAAGTATTTTACCATGTCATGTTGGCTATACAAGGATATATGTGGGCAGTCTGCACTTACATTCAGTGCATGCACATTATCCACCATCAATGTACACAATCCATGCATGTCATCCACCATAAATGCAAGCAATCTTCCATTGGTGCATCATTGTTAGTGTACACCATCCACTGTCCAAAGTAGTCTAGTTGCACAAAACAGAGCAAACAATCATTCGTTGTACATGCATAGTGATTGTGCATGCTAGCTAGATTTATTTGGAGCAGTGCACAAAGTGAAATAAGCAATGGGCAAACCATGTTTTATCGACAACGATTTGCTATGCAAATAGTTTTGGCAGACCTATGGCACATAATGAAGTGGAAGAAGCACAAGATTCAAGTATCACGTTTGATGCTTCTACCCCAATGTTCAATTGGTTTATCAGTGGGTATGCCACCAAGTCTAGAGGAGAGGATAGATGTAAGCAAATGAATTGACACATGAATGATTGTCACGTTTTCATGAGTGCACAAACTTATACGCGCATGTGCACGTGTCGGTAATATGTGTAAATAAGAGTTGTCATATGTAAGTCTTTTCAAGTAGTGTTGTCTTGTGTATACATGGCAATAAGTGTTTGTAATAATGTAATGTTGGGGTATTTTAATGTTTTCATATACATAGGTAGTTCAACGCTAGTTGGGAAATTTCCAACCATCTACCGGTCCCATAATATCGATATGGAAGATCCCAAGGTGCTTGTAGGTTGGTGGAGTTTTTTTTCAAGTATGTTGTTGGTCAATGCTAGTCAAGAAAAGTTTGTTCATTGCACGCTTGAACAGACCATAATGTATTGCAGATAGTTGGGTTGTGTAGGATACATGTTTTATACGCAATGCATCCATATGCATATATAAGTTATTCACATCTTGTACCTTCCTTTATATATTTATAATGGAATTATATTGTAGTATGTTGTATTCAATTTCTACACCATGGATCCTCGAAATGGACTTTTATTGCTCAAAATAAACATGTAAATAGCAAATACAATAAGAATATGTCTCTATTTGGAAAGGGGACTGAATGACAACTTGCTTGAACTTCTATGTATGTTGTACAAGAGTTTCCTTACTGACTTTTGCAGCTAAAAAACATCCAATCCTAAATTCTTCTCCTTTTCACTCTGCCACAAGCCTTGTTTTATTCACTAGATCATGGTTAAATTAACAACCACCTATTTCTTAGTTGAAAATCCCCTTCTTTTGGCATTTAGTAGGATTGATTTTCGTTTTTATTGCTTTGCCATCTTCTTTTTCTTTTTTCTTTTAAATTGATTTTGTGATCTTGAGAGTAAGAAATTAAAATTTTCATGATGATCTTCTCAAATCACAATTCAACTAGAAACATATCAACTAGTAAAATATCATGTGTTATAATAGACATGAAAACATGAAAGAATGGAGAAAAAAAATAACATAACATGAGACATGCAAAAAGAACAATATCAAATAATGAGGATTTAATCCAAAATTTTATTTATATGAAAACTTTCTACAATGGACCTTTGAGATGTAAGGCTACGATATATTGTTTTTCACAATCAAACGAGTCCTTATACAACTATGTACAATGAGAAATGAAAAATAATGTTGGGAGATGGAGCTATTCATCTCCGAATGGTTACTTGAAAATAGTTCCACAACAAAGAGATAAACCCTAAAAGAAAGGAGAAGACGAGCACAAGATCACATATTTTCGGCAAACTTCATAAGTAATAGAAAGAAAACATTGTGTCTATTGAAGCACTGCAAAATGAGATGTTATGGATGCTCAAGGATTTCAAGAAAGACAACAAGAAGAAAAAGACCAAGGTTCTCTGTAAAAAAGTCTACACCACCACAAAATATCCTAAGAATATATTTCACGATATTTTCAAGATTCAAGGCACTCTTTTAACTAAAGTCCATTCTATTAGAAAAAAAAGAAAGATGCCAAAGTATTTCTCACACAACAAACATGTTTAAAGGGACATGGGCAACGACTATAGAAACCCCAAGTAACAAAAAATATAGATGTCAAAACCAACAAGGTTTTTGAATCAAAATTCAACATGATTTAATGGCAAACATGCAAAAAGTACACAAAAATGTATTCACTTCATGCATAATTGTCAAAACCATCAAGGTAGCAACCCCACATTTTTATCTCAGTGACAAAGCACATATTACTATAATGACAACAATTGTTCAAAGCAAAGAGGTCCAAAGAGAATCACACGACCTTGGATTTTGAGCAACACTTGCATGAAAGATGAAATTTCATCTATTAAAGCACTACAGAAAGAGACTTCGTGGATGCTCAAAGACATCAAGGAAGACAAGATGGAAAAGAACAAGTTTTGATATACAATAGTCGACACCAAAACCAAATGTCCTAACAATACCTTTCATGTTATCGTTGAATATTAAGTAATTTCCATTCAATTAAAAAACAAGAAAGATGCTCAAGTATTGGTTACGTGGGGAAACATTTTGACAGGACTAGAGTAATGGCTATAATGGCTATAGGAACCCCACATAGAAAAATATAAATGTCAAAACTGAGAGGGTTGTTGAAGCAAAATCAATATGGTTTAAATGACAAATCAATCATTCAATGCAACAAGTGCACAAAATGGAGTAATTTTTTGTAGAATTGCCCTAATCATCAAGATATTGATCCAAGGTTGTTATATTGGTGATACAAACAATATGAACATAATGACAACACGAGTCCAAAGCAAATAGGCTTGATTATCAATTTGGTTTACATTGAAGAAAGTAATGAGGGTGCAAGCTAAGAAAATTTTGTATGTTCACCCATAAATTTAAAAAAAAAAAAAGGAATAATGGAAGCTTGAGTAGAGATACACATGGCATAAGAAATGAAGATATTAAGCTACATCTTGGTCTGCGATCTGCCTAGTGGTGAGATGTGCACCCTAGACCATGGCCAAGATTGGATGGTCACAAATTGCTTCCTAGCCAACCTCTGGAGAAGTTTGATTCCTTCTTGTGCAAAGAAAAATAAAACAAATGGAAAAAGACTAAAGAGAGAAATGGAGGGATAGAAAGAGAAAAGGGAGAGAAAAGTGGATTTAAAAGGGGACGACATTTGGCTAACAATACAGCCACATCCTATGCAAAGCTCACTGCAACTTGACTACATACAAGGCCTAATAGACCAATAACCAAGCAAAGCATTGCAGAATGTAAATTAAGTTGAGATCATGCCCTCTACTAATCCAATAGCCCTTAGTGATAGTCCAAACAACATCTATGGCCTAACTGAATAGACCATTGACAAATTTTTATAGAAGAAAGCAGAACCGCAATGATTAATTGGCATCCTTAATATTCCAATATCCGGGAGTGATAATCCAAACAAAAACTTAGGCCAAACAAAATAGACCACCCACAAAGCTTTTACAAAAATATCTAGAGATATTTTTGAGGAGAATTAAGCTACTTATAGTTTACTATACTAGCCTAGCTAATAATTGCAAGGATGGGCTGCCATAGGCCTGACAAGAACAAGCTAACCTAGCCCATTCTAGGGCTCCTGCTCGATCAACATGCATAGGGAAGTGGATGTCGCTTTCCTACCTTGTCACTGCCAGCTGTTCTTATCCAGCAACCAATCACCAACTTTAGCAACCATGTGTCATTAGCAGGTTCAAGTCCTTTGAGCATGCTCACTCCTACCACTATGCCTTATTGTTACACCAGCTATCAGATTCGCAAGCACCTTCATTTATGATGGCGGTTGATATAGTTGCAAGTTCCAGAAGACTGGATGTTCCTCCCACTATGCCTTATTGTTACACCAGCTATCAGATTCGCAAGCACCTTCATTTATGATGGCAGTTGATATAGTTGCAGGTTCCTAAATACTGGATGTTGCTTTCTTGCCTAACTGCTTTATTTTGGATGGCTAAGGAATGTCTAGGTGGCCAGTGCCTCTTACACACACAATCGCTACTAAAAGTGACTTGTTTGGGAGCATTTACCCTTTTGTCACCATTTTTTACAGGTCTTTTACTTGTCATTGGGGCTTTAAGGACATGGTTAGGACTGCTATTCATTATTTTGAAATCCCAGCTGTTCATGTTTTGCTTCATTCTTGGTGGCCAGGGCCTTTGTAGGCTTAGGCTGACGTCATCCTTAAAATTCTATGGCCACTCTGTCTTGTACTGGCTGAGGCTTCAACATGCTATTGCTATCATCAATTTTGTAAATATTCAACCACCCTTGTTTAGGACTCTAAAGTGGTCAGGCTTATCTGCCTTAGTCAAATTTAGGCCCAATAACCTGCCTTCTGATTTTCGGCTAGGTTTTATACAAAGGATATTAGTCTTTGTGAGGTTTCCTTGTAATTAATCAAAAAAAATTTATAAAATTGATAGTCCAGCAAAAATTTCTAGGACCTATACATGTGGATACTCTCATGGTCCACATTATTGGTGCCTCCCAAAGATTTTTGCTTGCGAAAAGGACCCAGGAAACTTTATCCATTGGGCTATGGATTCCAAAATATTAAGAGAAAACTATTGCACAAGAGGCTGGCATTTCGTCCATTGCTCCCAATATGAACTTTTGTAATCAATCAATAAAAGGAAAAGAGATAATGTAGCATAATAATCGAGGTTGAATGAATGTGGCAACACCCCTAACAGGCTCAAGCTTTTTGGGTTCCATGAGTTTTGTTTCGGCGCTTGATTCATCCCCTTAACTGTTTTTCCTTGTTCCTTTGTCTATTGAGGTATCTTTTATGAGCAATAATATTTGGCAGGTGGTTTCCCAAGCCTTTTTTGATGGGGGTTTGATTTTTTTGGTTTTATCTTGGACAGCTATAAGTTGATATACCTTCTCATAAGAGGGGCTTGGATATCTTCCTACTTACTCCTACACCCTAGCTTGTATTGCAACCATCTTATCAAAAATGCAGTACTATGCCCTCTTTGGATGGTTTTGACCATTGATAAAACTCCTCTTCATTATTGCCCACAAGTTCAAATTGGGCCTTGACCTCATCCTCAATGTAGAACTCTCCTTCATTATTTCAGAGCTCCAGAAAGCCAAGTTCAACAATATCTTGCAAAGGAGGAACTCTCTTACTGCCTTTGGAACTCAAAGACTCAATCAACCTCCATCCTTGCTACACTATTTGATGTCGTTCTAAGACCATATTGGCTAGGTACCTTGTTTCAGCTAGTTCTTTGCTTGTGAATGCCACTGGCTATGTTTCAGGTGCTTCCTTCAGGATTTCCATAACATCTTTTGCTTCCTGCACCATTTCTTTTGTTGAGCTTTGTATGGCCTAGAGGTCATTTTGTGCTGCCTTGACAATTTGCAGACTAAAGTTTAAGTATTCTATGACCAACCATATATGCTTAGTGGCTTCAAAAAGAATTCTCCATCTGTCCTTCTTGATTTGCACTAATGCCTCCCTAGCGAAATGGTAAGGTCATGCCTTTTGCTTTTTTGCATGAAGCTGCAATTGCAAGTTTCTTAGCTCTTCCTCTAGGACCTGTATCTTCTTATCCTTCTTTTGTAACTGAGTTGTGGTTGGATCTTCCTAAAGGATTTGTTGTAGTTTTTCTCCTTGTAGTTGCAAGGCCTTCTTTTCAGCCATCTTCTCATCCAGATGTGTTCTCACTCATCTATTTTGTGCATCTGTCTGAGCCTATTGGAATTGGCTCAGGATATCTAGAGTTGGGTGATTGGAAAGGAATATGGGAGAAAAGTAGGATTGAGTGAGGGGAATGGAGAAATAGGGGATATTTATATTATAGCTGTAGTGCCTCCAAAAGTAGCAGGCAGTGAGCTTTCGGGGACTTGTTCATGTCCTAGGAGTATAGCGGAAGTGATACTTCTAGCTGATGATTGGGAAAGGATTTCTTCTAGAATAAGTTGCTTCAGGGGAGATAGAAGGAGAGGCAGTGGATTAGAAGGATAAAATGTTGGGTTAAGAGGGGACATTTCTATTCCTTACACTTTGGTTTGCTCCTAAGTCGGCGGGTTTGTATTTTCTATTGCCAAAACTGTATCTTGAACCTTGGATTTCTTTGCCCCTTTATCTAATTGATGTAGCGGAGAGGTTTTTATTTTAGATTTTTTCCCTACTTCCAATTGTAATGACGACTCAAAGGCTTCAGGCACAAAGTGAGGGACTGCTTTCTTCTCCAAGCCCCATTAATTTTCCAATTTGTTTTGGCTGGATGGGTTCAACGATACCGAATGAATTTCTTCCCAGGCCTCCTCCTGTATAACATGTCTTTTGAATGAGTTCTACACCTATTGTATATCTTTGTCAGAGTTGTTACAATGAAGGAGATTGACTTTTTGACTACCAAACCGGGATGTTCTCTGATTGTTGTTGTTCACCTAGGATTGTTTCTCCCAAACTCCCAACCTACTACATGCTAGTTGGCAATTTTTGGGTAACCCGATGCTCTTTTGAGTCTTCTTGTTGTGAGATTTGGCTACCATGTTCTGATCTTGCTTCTTATTTTTCCTCCAATTCATATTCCTCATTACTTTGCTTTGGGGTTTGAATGCTCTCATCATTGTTAATTTCCAAATTTTTTTAGTTTTCTTCATATAGCTTCAAAAATTTAAGCCAAGGCCAAAAACCTTTTTCTGTAAACCACTTTCACACCTAAAAATCCACCATTCCTACATTTTCTCCTTTTCCCACTCCTGTTTATTTTCCATTGTCTTCTTCCTTTCTTTGGTAAAGACATGGCTTTTATTGTTGGTAGCATCATAAAAATACCTCCACGGGGGCCTTCTCCTTTGTTTGCTCATGTCTATATCAACTTCCTCTACCTTCAGTTTATTTTGGTATGCTACTATTTCTGCTCTTTTGACATTCTTGAAGGTAGAAGGCTTATTATTTGCCTTTTTTAATTTAGATTCAAATATACCATTCGAGTCATACCTCCATATATCTAACACCACATTTAGCTTGAGGCTCCCTTGAATTTTAGCCTTTATAGCTTCATTTTTATTTCGGACCCTCAAGGTAATCGACCCATAGCTTAGAGGCAAATCGTAAGTGGAAGCTTTCTTTACTTCTGTCCCAAAACATTCATCTATGCAATCCACTTGCCGACAAAACTCCATCCCAAAAACCTAGTCAGTTACATAATAGGGAAGCAAAAAGGGCTCCCATCAAAGCCATATACCCTGACCACTGTCCCGCTCTTAATAAAATACCAATCTTTGATTTCTTTCCCGGGGATGTGTAGACAAGCTATTGCTCTTTAGGTTAGCCTAGTAACTTCTCCATAGTCTATGGCCAAAGCAGGACCCAATAAATTTTTGTTAAACTCCATCTAGGAGTTTGAAGTCTTGAGTGTTGGGTCCAGTCCACCACTAACAAGACTTTCCCCTAGGAAAATATCTACTTTATGATATACAAACACCTAGCCCAAGTATAAAGGATACCCAAATAATTTGTATTCATTTCTCTTAATATTTGCCAATTGGGCATGCATGGTTGAGTTGATGTATCGGGCCCAGTCAAAACAGATGAGGTTTTGAGGATTGGTCATAGTATATGCCATAGCTATTTGGTAATCATACACAAATTTATCACTATCTAGATCGAAAATGATGGTAAGCATAGCAAACATCTCTTGCAAGTATTTAAAATTAGCAAGATCTATCGGGTCTTCATGGAGCTTAGGGATGTGCTCACACATTTGTTTGTTGAGCCAAGGAAAAATCTTGTTATCATAGTATGCCTTTTGATTTTCAATATTAAAAGCCTTGGAGCAATTCTCAGGGCAAATGCCCATTGCAAATGCAGCCATAATATTATCAAGTTTGAGGGAGAAGAGTACCTGGCCTTTACTGTGTTACACACTATTCTAGTTTTGGGATTGTAGTTTTTTTTTTCTGCTTTGACTAATTATGGGCAAGGATGCATGCGTCGGGGCATGTATAATGCCAACAAAGTGCCACCCAGCTGCATCTAGATTCTCCCTTGAGAGATTTAATAGCTTTCTGCTCAAAGGCATCCCAGAAGCTCTTCATTTTAACAATGAGCTTTGGGTCGTGGATGTTTGCCATGTGATCTTCGGCCTCATTCTTCTTTGTGGCCATTATTTCTCAACTTGGTTTCAAGCGTTAGACTGTAACAATGCTCTTATACTTCTCCCTTTTGGATGATTGATAACTCAGATGCTCAACTGCTCAATGTGTGGATGATGTTGCAGGGCTTTGGTTTCATAGATAGAGGCTAATAGTCGTCATCATTAATGTGCATCCCACTTTATTTCCCTAGAGTTGTCAGCACGCGCGAGCACCTTAAAGTGTGTTTCAGCTTCAATATCCACTATTCTTCCAACCAATCACCTACTTACAATTCAAAATGTTCCATGTGCCCCGAAACACCAAATGTAATACTACTTACTTTATTCCTACGCCTGTTGATACATGCTTTTCTATTTACATTATAATACAATTTGGAGTGCTCTTTTTTCTACAAAATACCTTGTAATTTTGTTGTTCATTGATAACGGAAAAATTTGACTATTGGCCGCAACTATCTCAAATATATTGTTGTCATGTTTCTTGTTACTCTGACAAGGCCTGGGCAATAGGGAGTTAGAATTTTTATGTTTTCCCAACATAGCCTTTTCCTCATCCCAATACATCATAGTGTTTTTCTGTTGCGGGAGGTTATTATGAGTTTCTTTCTTTCGATCCTCTAAAAACAGCAATTCGACCACCCTCATTTCTTGGAGTTCTTATGGCCGGGAAATTTTTACCGTCTGATCTTGTAGCACAATAAGTTGTTGACACGACCTCTAATACATCATTAAAGTCCTCTAGAGAAAACTCATCCTCCATTTGAATTTTTCTAGTCACATCTTTAAAGTTGTCCACATCATCTTCAACCATGTTAACCTTCACTTCTTCGATCTTCTCGATGTGGAAGGGAGATGGTTTTTCCACATAGATGCTAACCTTTCTGCCCTTGTGGGGAATGACCATGTGAGAATAATTTAAGGGCAAGTATCCCATCATTTTTGTAGTTAACTCTCTAGAAAGGCATAGACCAAAGTACGTCGGAAGGTCAACCACAACCACCTCCTAAATAACTGTAACCTTCGGCACCTTGTGCAGCACCATTGGTATATCCTTAACCACCCCAACTATTCATACCGGAGTACCATATAACTGCAGAATTCCATGGTTTAAGTGATTATTCTTCATTCCCATTGCCTTCGAAATGACAATAGTGGTCATTTCGGAGTCAACCATACAATTGTGCACGGTCCAACCTTCCATGCACAAAGACATGTAAAAAGGTGGTGGCCAATTCTTGCCCATGTCAAGGCTCTACTGGTCCTAAGAAAAGTTTAGGTCCGACAGCTTCATCCCTTTAATGTTGCTTTGAACAAATCTATCTGAATGAGGATGAGCAATGCATCATACATACTTTCCTAGGAAGGCATCTTCTTTAGTTCTTCAACTATGTTATATCCTATAAATTCCAATAAATTTTTGTCCTTCCAGTCAGGTTCTTCAAACCTTTTGTGATATAGTTGCAGGTTCCAGAAGACTGGATGTTGCTTTCTTGCCTAACTGCTTTGTTTTGGATGGCTAAGGAATGTCTAAGTGGCCAGTGCCTCTTACACACACAATCGCTACTAAAAGTGACTTTTTTGGGAGCATTTACCATTTTGTCACCATTTGTTGTGGGTCTTTTGCTTGTCATCGGGGCTTTAAGGACCTGGTCAGGACTGCTATTCATTATTTTGAACTCCCAGCCACTCATGTTTTGCTTCATTCTTGGTGGCCAGGGCCTTTGTAGGCTTAGGCTGACGTCATCCTTAAAATTCTATGGCCACTTTGTCCTGTACTGGCTGAGGCTTCAACATGCTATTGCTATCATCAATTTTGCAAATATTCAACCACCCTTGTTTAGGACTCTAAAGTGGTCAGGCTTATCTGCCTTAGTCAAATTTAGGCCCAATAACCTGCCTTCTAATTTTTGGCTAGGTTTTATACAAAGGATATTAGGCTTTGTGAGGTTTCCTTGTAATTAATCAATAATTTTTTTATAAAATTGATAGTCCAGAAAAAATTGCTAGGACCTATACATGTGGATACTCTCATGGTCCACATTATTGGTGCCTCCAAAGGATTTTTGCTTGTGAAAAGGACCCAGGAAACTTTATCCATTGGGCTATGGATTCCAAAATATTGAGAGAAAACTATTGCACAAGAGGCTGGCATTTCGGCCATTGCTCCCAATATGAACTTTTGTAATCAATCAATAAAAAGAAAAGAGAGAAGGTAGCATAATAATCGAGGCTGAATGAATGTGGCAACACCCCTAACAGGCTCAAGCCTTTTGGGTTCCATGAGTTTTGCTTCGGTGCTTGATTCATCCCCTTAACCATTTTTCCTCGTTCCTTTGTCTATTGAGGTATCTTTTATGAGCAATAATACTTGGCAGGGGGTTTCCCAAGCCTTTTTTGATGGGAGTTTGATTTGTTTGGTTTTATCTTGGACAGCTATAAGTTGATATACCTTCTCATAAGAGGGGCTTGGATATCTTCCTGCTTACGCCTACACCCTAGCTTGTATTGCAACCATCTTATCAAAAATGCAGTACTACGCCCTCTTTGGCTGGTTTCGACCATTGATAAAACTCCTCTTAATTATTGCCCACAAGTTCAAATTGGGCCTTGACCTTATCCTCAATGTAGAACTCTCCTTCATTATTTCAGAGCTCCAGAAAGCCAAGTTCAACAATGTCTTGCAAAGGAGCAACTATCTTACTTCCTTTGGAACTCAAAGACTCAATCAACCTCCATCCTTGCTACACCAGTTGATGTCGTTCTAAGACCATATTGGCTAGGTACCTTGTTTCAGCTAGTTCTTTGCTTGTGAATGCCAGTGGATATGTTTCAGGTGCTTCCTTCAGGATTTCCATAACATCTTTTGCTTCCTGCACCATTTCTTTTGTTGAGCTTTGTATGGCCTAGAGGTCATTCTGTGCTGCCTTGACAATTTGTAGACTAAATTTTAAGTATTCTATGACCAACCATATATGCTTAGTGGCTTCAAAAAGAATTCTCCATTTGTCCTTCTTGATTTGCACTAACGCCTCCCTAGAGAAATGGTAAGGTCATGCCTTTTGCTTTTTTGCATGAAGCTGTAGTTGCAAGTTTCTTAGCTCTTCCTCCAGGACCTGTATCTTCTTATCCTTCTTTTGTAACTGAGTTGTGGTTGGATCTTCCTAAAGGCTTTGTTGTAGTTTTTCTCCTTGTAGTTGCAGGGCCTTCTTTTCAGCCATCTTCTCATCCAGATGTGTTCTCACTCATCTATTTTGTGCATCTGTCTGAGCCTATTGGAATTGGCTCAGGATATCTAGAGTTGGGTGATTAGAAAGGGATATGGGAGCAAAGTAGGATTGAGTGAGGGGAATGGATAAATGGGGGATGTTTAGATTATAGCTTTAGTGCCTCCAAAAGTAGCAGGCAATGAGCTTTCGGGGACTTGTTCATGTCCTAGTAGTATAGCGGAAGTGATACTTCTGGCTGATGATTGGGAAAGGATTTCTTCTAGAAGAAGTTGCTTCAGAGGAGACAGAAGGAGAAGCAGTGGATTAGAAGGAGAAAACATTGGGTTAAGAGGGGACATGTCTGTTCCTTACACTTTGGTTTGCTCCTAAGTTGGTGGGTTTGTATTTTTTGTTGCCAAAACTGTATCTTGAACCTTGGCTTTCTTTGCCTCTTTATCTAATTGATGTAGCGGAGAGGTTTTTATTTTATCTTTCTTCCCTACTTCCAATTGTAATGACAACTCAAAGGCTTCAGGCACAAAGTGAGGGGTTGCTTTCTTCTCCAAGCCCCATTAATTTTCCCATTTGTTTTGGCTAGATGGGTTCAACGATAACGAATGAATTTCTTCCCAGGCCTCCTCCTGTATAACCTATCTTTTGAATGAGTTCTACTCCTATTGTATATCTTTTTCAGAGTTGCTTCAATTAAGGAGATTGACTTTTTGACTACCAAATCGGGATGTTCTCTGATTTTTGTTGTTCACCCAGGATTGTTTCTCCCAAACTCCCAACCTGCTACATGCTAGTTGGCAATTTTTGGGTAACCCGATGCTCTTTTGAGTCTTCTTGTTGTGAGATTTGGCTACCATATTCTGATCCTGCTTCTTCTTTTTCCTCAAAGTCATATTCCTCATTACTTTGCTTTGGGGTTTGAATGCTCTCATCATTGTTAATTTCCAAATTTTTTTAGTTTTCTTCATATAGCTTCAAAAATTTAAGCCAAGGCCAAAAACCTTTTTCTGTAAACCACTTTCACACCTAAAAATCCACCATTCCTACATTTTCTCCTTTTCCCACTCCTGTTTATTTTCCGTTGTCTTCTTCCTTTCTTTAGTCAAGACATGGCTTTTATTGTTGGTAGCATCATAAAATTCCCTCCACGGGGGCCTTCTCCTTTGTTTTCTCATGTCTATATCAACTTCCTCTACCTTCAGTTTATTTTGGTATGCTACTATTTCTGCTCTTTTGACATGCTTGAAGGTAGAAGGCTTATTATTTGCATTTTTTAATTTAGATTCAAATATACCATTCGAGTCATAGCTCCATATATCTAGCACCACCTTTAGCTTGAGGCTCCCTTGAAGTTTAGCCTTTATAGCTTCATTTTTATTTTGGACCCTCAAGGTAATCGACCCATAGCTTAGAGGCAAATTGTAAGTGGAAGCTTTCTTTACTTCTGTCCCAAAACATTCATCTGTGCAATCCACTTGCCAACAAAACTCCATCCCAAAAACCTAGTCAGTTACATAATAGGGAAGCAAAAAGGGCTCTCATCAAAGCCATATACCCTTACCACTGTCCCACTCTTAATAAAATACCAATCTTCGATTTCTTCCCCGGGGATGTGTAGACAAGCTATTGCTCTTTTGGTTAGCCTAGTAACTTCTCCATAGTCTATGGCCAAAGCAGGACCCAAGAAATTTTTGTTAAACTCCATCTAGGAGTTTGAAGTCTTGAGTGCTGGGTCCAGTCCACCACTAACAAGACTTTCCCCTAGGAAAATATCTACTTTATGATATACAAACACCTAGGCCAATTATAAAGGATACCCAAATAATTTGTATTCATTTCTCTTAAGATTTGCCAATTGGGCATGCATGGTTGAGTTGATGTATCGGGCCCAGTCAAAACAGATGAGGTTTTGAGGATTGGTCATAGTATATGCCATAACTATTTGGTAATCATACACGAATTTATCACTATCTAGACCCAAAATGATGGTAAGCATAGAAAACATCTCTTGCAAGTATTTAAAATTAGCAAGATCTATCGGGTCTTCAGGGAGCTTAGGGATGTGCTCACACATTTGTTTGTTGAGCCAAGTAAAAAGCTTGTTATCATAGTATGCCTTTTGATTTTCACTATTAAAAGCCTTGGAGCAATTCTCAGGGCAAATGCCCATTGCAAATGCAGCCATAATATTATCAAGTTTGAGGGAGAAGAGTACCTAGCCTTTACTGTGTTACACACTGTTCTAGTTTTGGGATTGTAGCTTTTTGTTTCTGCTGTGACTAATTATGGGCAAGGATGCATGCGTCGGGGCATGTATAATGCCAACAAAGTGCCACCCAGCTGCATCTAGATTCTCCCTTGAGAGATTTAATAGCTTTCTACTCAAAGGCATCCAAAAATCTCTTCATTTTAACGATGAGCTTTGGGTCATGGATGTTTGCCATGTGATCTTCGGCCTCATTCTTCTTGGTGGCCATTATTGCTCAACTTGGTTTCAAGCGTTAGACTGTAACAATGCTCTTAGACTTCTCCCTTTTGGATGATTGATAACTCAGATGCTCAATTGCTCAATGTGTGGATGATGTTGCAGGGCTTTGATTTCATAGATAGAGGCTAATAGCCATCATCATTAATGTGCATCCCACTTTATTGCCCTAGAGTTGTCGGCATGCGTGAGCACCTTAAAGTGTGTTTTAGCCTCAACAACCACTATTCTTCCAACCAATCACCTACTTACAATTCAAAATGTTCCATGTGCCTCGAAACGCCAAATGTAATACTACTTACTTTATTCCTACGCCTGTTGATACATGCTTTTCTATTTACACTATAATACAATTTGGAGTGCTCTTTTTTCTGCAAAATACCTTGTAATTTTGTTGTTCATTGATAACGTCAAAATTTGACTGTTGGCCGCAACTATCTCAAATAGATTGTTGTCATGTTTCTTGTTACTCTGACAAGGCCTGGGCAATAGGGAGTCAAAATTTTATGTTTTCCCAACATAGCCTTTTCCTCATCCCAATGCATCATAGTGTTTTGCTATTGCGGGTGGTTATTATGAGTTTCTTTCTTTCGATCCTCTAAAAACAGCAATTCGACCACCCTCATTTCTTGGAGTTCTTATGGCCGGGAAATTTTTACCGTCTGATCTTGTAGCACAATAAGTTGTTGACACGACCTCTAATACATCATTAAAGTCCTCTAGAGAAAACTCATCCTCCATTTGAATTTTTCTAGTCACATATTTAAAGTTGTCCATATCATCTTCAACCATGTTAACCTTCACTTCTTCGATCTTCTCGATGTGGAAGGGAGATGGTTTTTCCACATAGATGCTAACCTTTCTACCCTTGTGGGGAATGACCATGTGAGAATAATTTAAGGGCAAGTATCCCCTCATTTTTGCAGTTAACTCTCTAGAAATGCATAGACCAAAGTACGTCGAAAGGTCAACCACAACCACCTCCTAAATAATTGTAACCTTCGGCACCTTGTGGAGCACCATTGGTATATCCTTAACCACCCCAACTATTCAGATCGGAGTACCATATAACTACATAATTCCATGGTTTAAGTGAGTATTCTTCATTCCCATTGCCTCATATACTGCCTTCGGAATGACAATAGTGGTCATTTCGGAGTCAACCATACAATTGTGCACAATCCAACCTTCCATGCACAAAGACATGTAAAAAGGTGGTGGCCAATTCTTGCCCATGTCAAGGCTCTACTGGTCCTAAGAAAATTTTAGGTTCGATAGCTTCATCCCTTTAATTTTGCTTTGAACAAATCTATCTAAATGAGGATGAGCAATGCATCATACATACTTTCCTAGGAAGGAGTCTTCTTTAGTTCTTCAACTATGTTATATCCTATAAATTCCAACAACTTTTTGTCCTTCCAGTCAGGTTCTTCAAACCTTTTGTGATATTGCTCAGTGGCCTCCAACCTTTGTCTTTTGGTTACAGAGGGATACCTTAACCTTTTTAGCGCTTTCTCCTTGGGATCTTCTTGAGTAGTTTTTTCTTTTGTTGGCTCTGGCCTTGGCTGCTCTCCTTTTGAGGTTGAGCAAGGACTTTGAAGGTTCCAATTTTTGTGGCTTGACTTGTAGAGGCTTCTTTTCAGATCTCGTCAGGACTTCAATGCACTCTTCTTCTATAGGTTCTTTGGCCAACATAACTTGGTATGGGTCCATCAAAATGTTCACCACTCCTTTCTATGCCTTCTCTGTTCTTTCTACCTTTTGTACTTTTGCCAACTAGGCTTGATGCTGATAAACCATGCACATGTTTACATTGTGAGGGTCCTTACAGGCCAGGCACCAATAGCTTTCTTGAGAAGCAAATGTGGATGGCAAATCCTCCTACTCAGTATATACAACATTTTTTCTTTCAACCACATTGTTGTATGAGGCCCCTTGGTCTTTTGTGACATATGGGAACCTTCTAGGCTAATAACCCTCATATATCTTCTTAGCATTCTCCCTTTCCAATACAATGACTTTATTGTTCAAATTCTTCAATGTAGCCCTCAAATCTAATATCTCGGTGTTCTCTTTCGACTCCAGAGTTGGTAAGAGGGGCAATGTTGGTGTTGATGGCCGAGGCAAAGCTTTAGGTGCTAGGATAAGAGTAATTTGAGGCATAGAGGTGGTCAGAGCTATGGTATGCTAAGTTGGCTATGATAATTTTGGAAAATATGGCATGGTGACTTTAGGAGGAAGCTTGTCAACAGAGATGAATGCATTTTTTGCAGTAGTTGAAGCTTGGAAAACTTGTGAAAATCTCATTTTATTGGCTAGCTGGATTTGCAAGCCTGGTTTTGGGATAAAGGCTCGAATATAATAGATGTAGGCTTGAGGTTGGGAAGGTATGACATCTTGAGGGATCCGCTTCCACATCTTACAAAACTGATGTTGAAATTAGTGATATTTTCCTGCGAATGTCTCTGAATGGAGGTGAATTGGGTAAGCAATGAAAAGGGGTCTCCTACCTCATTAAAATCCAAAATAAATGGTTCGGAAAGTTGAGCCCATGAATTAATACTATTGTCATCAGGGGATCTATACCAGGTCAGCACTTTTCCTCTGAAGGATATAGCCAACAGTCTTACCATGACATCTTCATGTTGAATATTATGAATAGCAACTAAAGCAGCTACATCTTGACAGTGCTCATAGCCAATTTTCTTAGACCCATCATTTATTGGTAGAGATTTAAGAGTAGACTAAGGGATTTCATGGAGATCTACAAGATCAAGGGGTCCATTGCTATTCCATCCTAGGTGAATTTTTCCAACCACGATTTTTGGGCTGAAACTATTGAAAAGGCTTGCAAAGGGATAGGACTTTGAATAAAAGGAACTCTAACTAGAGAGTGGGATTTACCTGGTCTTCTGCCAGCTCTTTGGGCAGGTAGTTTAGCAAAATACATAGGTTCTTTGAGCTTTTTGGCATCTGTTAATTCTAGGGCTCATTCCTTTAGTAGAGTCACCAATATCAAGTTCTTCAATCAGTTGAGTCGCAAGGTGAATAGATTTTATCCACTTGCAATATCAAGACATTCTCCAAACTCTCAATCCTCTAGGGATGTGAGACAAATGTAGAATGATCCATCCCATCGGGCGTGCCAAAAACTCTTGGTCTGCGATTCGCCTAGTCATGAGATGTGCACCCTAGACCACATCCAAGATTGGATGGTCAAGAATTGCTTCCTAAGCCAACCTCTTAAGAAGGTTGTTTCCTTGTGCAAATAAAAATAAAACAAATGGAAAGACTAAAGAGAGAAATAGAGGGTTAAAAAGAGAAAATGGAGAGAAAGGTGGATTTCAAAGCGGAAAACATTTGGCTAACAACAGTGCCACATCCTATACAAAGCACACTACAACTTGACTACATACAGGGCCTAACAGACCAATAACCAAGAAAAGCATTGTAAAATGTAAATTAAGCTTAGATTGTGCCCTCTACTAGTCCAATAGCCCTCAGTGATAGTCCAAACAACATCTACGGCCTAACATAATAGACCATTGACAAAATTTTATAGAATAAAGCAGAACCACAATGATTAAATGCTATGCGTCCCTAATATTCCAATAGCCTGGAGTGATAATCCAAACAACAACTCAGGCCTAACAAAATAGACCACCCACAAAGCTTTTACAAAAATATCTAGAGACTACAGAGCATGCATATACAAAAGAATTCAACAACACATTACTGGATAAGGTCAAACAACAAGCTAATTCATTAAGAAGTAGAGCAAAATTGCATAGTATACAATAGACAAACACTCAAATTGGTAGTCCTCTTTCTAAGAAGAATTAAGCTACTTATAGTTTACTATACTAGCCTAGCTAATGATTACAAGGATGGCCTGCAATAGGCTTGACAAGAACAGGCACAACCTAGCCCAATCCAGGGCTTGTGCTCGATCAACATGCCTAAGGAAGTGGATGTCACTTTCATGCCTTATCACTGCCAGTTGTTTTGATCTAGTAACCAATCGCCACCTTCAACAACCACGTGTCATCAACAAGTTTGAGTCCTTTGAGCATGTTCAGCTCCTCCCACTATTGCCTTATTGTTATGCCAGCTATCAGATTTGCAAGCAACTTTGTTTACGATGGCAACGAATACAGTTGCAGGTTCCAGAAGACTGATTGTCGTTTTTTTGTCTAATTGATTCATTTTGGATAGCTAAGGAATGTCCAGGTAGCCAGTGCCTCTAACACACAAGATCGCTGCTGAAAGTGACTTGTTTGGGAGCATTTACCCTTTTGTCACCATTTTGTTGTAGGTCTTTTGCTTGTCGTCAAGACTTCAAGGATTTGGCTAGGACTGCTATTTGTTATTCTAAACTCTTGGCCACTCATGTTCTACTTCATTCTTGGTGGTCGGGATCTTTGTAGATTTAGGCTGACATCATCCTTAAAATTATACGACCACTTTGTCCTATACTAATTGGGGCTTCAACGTTCTATTGTTGTCATCAGCTTTGCAAGTATCCAGTCACCCTTGTTTAGGATTCTAAATTGACCAGTCTTATCTACCTTAGTCAAATTTAGACCCGGTAAGCTACCTTTTGATTTTCGGCTAGGTTTTATGCAAGTTTAGATTGCTTTGAGGGAGAAATAAGATGTGTGCAAGAAGATATTTTTGGTTTTGTCAAGGAGTTCCAAAAGTAAGTTTGATTCATTCTTTTGAGGGATCATTTCTTTCATAAGAGGGTTTGGTGCATTTTTATTTAGTATGAATAATAAGGTGTTATTGAGATATTATTTTGATTATTGTGTTATTACTCATGACCTCTAACCCTTGTTGAGATTGGAAAAATAAAGTGTGTTGAGTGTGGCATATTTAATGGACAACTCATAAGGCATCAAAAAGGTATGGGCAATATTATTCATTGACTTATGTGGGTGATTGATTTCTGAAAATATCTTTGGAGAGAAAAGGATTGATTGTGGTTAACATTTTTGAGAGTTATTGGTTTAATGCTTCAAGGTTTTCTGAATTGAGAGTTGTGATTAAACCTTGTTTATAAGCATTGTTGTTGAATCCCATTGGTTGTGCAAAGAACTTGAACTTGAGTATCATTGTTATGTGAGATTTTTTGTTGAGCATTGTTGGAAACATTTTGAGTTGGTTGATACATGCTTGGACTAGGGTTTGTGAGAAAGGATTGATCCTTGAGGTGATTCGTTGAGTAGAGTTGATTGAGCCTAGTCAAGTGATTGTGTGAAGTGGTTGTTCAAGTTCCATGAAAAAACTATTTTATATTCTGATTTGAGTTGAGATTGATATTTGAGAATAGAACATATTGAGTCTCTAAAAATTCTCTTTATGCTTCTAAAATATTGATTTGAGTTGAGATTGGGATTTGAGTATAGAACATATTGAGTCTCTAAAAATTCTCTTTATGATTCTATATGATTGAGGCAAGTCTTTGAGAAGGCTTGTGGACTAATTTTGTGTAAGATTTTGTGGAAGTTTGCAATGCATATTTGAGCAAGTCCTAGAGAGGACTTATTGAGAAGATTTGGACAAGTTCTGTGTGATCTTGTTGAGCATATTTGAGCGGGTTTTGTATGTACCTATTGAGCATATTTGGACAGGTTCTATGTGGACCTATTGAGCAGATTTAAGTAGGTTCTGAGTGGACCTATTGAGAAGATTTGAGTAGGTTATGAGTCAACCTATTGAGCAGATTTGAGAAGGTTCTGAGTGAGCCTATTGATAGGGATTTGAAGGTGATAGAGTATAGAGGATAGATTCTCAGTGGATAGAGATCCATCAATGAAGACAATTGAAGACAGATCTTCTAAGTGAGGAGTCTTCAAGTGGAGAGAGATCCACCAGTCAGTGCAACAGAGAGACAATGTCTTCTAGAATATCACTAGCCAGAGTAGAAGGGGAAAGAGTTCTCCTATGGAAGATATCCAAGAACTTGATATTAGGGGATCAACATCTCCTTTGGACATAGATCCATAAATATTGTAATTGGGAAGGATTCCCAAAGAGATTATTTGAGAAATATTTAGAAGAAATATTTTCTCTGTGGAGGTAGCCCACATTGGGTGAACCACGTTAAAAATGATGTCTCTCATGTGTGTGATGCTTTGTGTGATGTTTATTGTTTTATTAATGTTGATGCTACTATTTGTAAAAAAGTTGTATGTTATACTGTTCACCCCCCTCTTAGTATAAACACATGTTCTTCAATTGGTATCAGAGTGTGTCTCTCTATGAAGAGTCTAACAGCTTGGAAGAGGATCATTTGGTAGAACACATGACTTCAAATAATGAAGTAGAGACCATGTTTGATATGAAAAAATATTTCTTTTATGCTCTCAAAAAATTGGAAAGACTAAGAGAGAAAAACTCAAGTCTAAAAGAACAAATTCAGGAAGATTAATAAGCAAGAGTGGAGTTCATACAGAATCTCACAGAACTCAAGATCAAGGTAGAATAAGGAAAAAATATTGAGCAAGATATGAAAAATATTATGAAATCCAGGGAAACAGAATGTGGAAGATTGGAAGCAGAAATTGTTCTCCCATGGAATAAATTTGAAAGGACCAAGATACTACAAGAAACAAAATATGAGAAGCAGAAAGAGGAATCAAGCTTCTAAAAGGTAGAAACTTCAAATAAATAAAATCAAGAAAAGGACATAAGAAAGGAAGAAAGCAAAGAAGAACCCCGGATAATGGTTAATCACAAAAAAAATATGACTTTGTCACAATATCCAAGATCTCCAAACAGGTCACATATCTTCTTCCATGGTCACTATTTTTATTACAATAAATATGGACATAGAGTTGCTCACTATATTCATCATGCTAGATACAATAGAAATTTAAATTCCTTTGCACCTCTCATGGATGATGATGTTATATGTTACAAATGAAATAACTTTGGGCACAAGACTAGGTGGTGTAAAATGATATTTTATGAGTCTAGAAAAAAAAAGGATGAAAGAAAAAATGTTAGGGACAGATCTATGTTAGTACAAACAACCCTGCATGCTCAAGATAAAAATGAACAATGGTATGTGGATAGTGGTTGCTCTAGTCACATGACAGGAGACAAAGATAAGTTCATTATTCTAAAGGAAACAAATAGAGGATCAGTAAGTTTTGGTGATAATGGATCAGCAAGGATTATTGGGAAAGGTACTCTAAGTCTAGACAATAGAAAAACAAGAACAGAGAATGTTTTATATGTCAAAGGGTTAAAGCATAATCTACTGAATATAAGTCAACTTTATGATCAAGGATACATGGTTACTTTCCATCCAGATAGATGTGAGATAAGGAAAATAGAAATAGGAAGTATTATTGCAAATGCAAGAAGGACCCCAAACAACTTATACATGCTCAAAGATATCAAAGGGGAAAAGTGCTTTCTATCAAAATAAGATGAGAGTTGGTTGTGACATAGAAGATTGGTTCATTTGAATTTTGACAACATAGTCAGCATAAGCAATAAACATGCAGTCAGATATTTACCCAAAATAAGAAGACCCCAAAATACAATTTGTGCACCTTGACAACATGGAAAGCAAACCAGGATAACTTACAAACCAAAAGGTTATATGTCTTTTGAGCATTTGATTCAAATACATACTGATTTATGTGGTCTTACCAGAACACAAAGTCTTCAAGGTGAGAGTTACTTCATGTTGTTTGTAGATGATTATTCTATAATGGTTTGGGTAATTTTCCTAAAAGAGAAGTCAGAGGCCTTTGAAAATTTAAAGAATTCAAGAAGTTGGTTGAAAATGAAACATGAAAAATGATTAAGTGTCTACAATATGATAGAGGAGGATTATTCACTTCAAATGAGTTTATAGAATTCTATGAACAACATGAAATTAAGAAAGAGTACTCAACAGCAAGAACTCCCCAACAAAATGGAGTAGTTGAAATGAAGAACAAGACTATTGAAAACATGGCTAGAGCTATATTAAATGAATCTAAGTTGTCAAATGGTTTTTGAAAAGAAGAAATACCTATGGATGTATACATAATTACTAGGGCTCAATTAAGGGTAAATCACCACAAGACTCCTTATGAGTTTTGGAAAGGAAGACCTACTATTGTAAAACATTTCAAGATCTTTGGAAGCAAATGTTACATAAGACGGGAAGATCAGAATTTGGGTAAATTTGATCCAAGATGTGATGATGGAATTTTTATTGGTTATTATACAAAGATCAAGGCTTACAGATGTTACAAAAAAAGAACACGCACTATGGTGGTGTTGGTCAAATATCTACCTAATCAATAAACACTATGTTTATGCGCCCTAGATACGACCAAAATTGAAAGGCCAGAGGAAAGAGATGTCCTCCATGCTAATCTCCAGAGAGGAATGGTTCCTGAACCAAATCCTAAAATGGTAAAATACTAGGGATGCGGGAAAGAAATTGGAAATAACAGAAAGAGATGGAAAATATGGCCATGGGCCGAAGTGCAGGATTGGTGTTAGACTAACTAGCAGGAAAAAACCTAAGCACAAATTAGCATTTATGAAAGCAAAAAAAATAGAATAGGCTCATAATATTGCCATAGCAACTATCAAAATGGTACTCCAACATTCACCTTCTCATTAGCAAATTTAAATCCAATGATAGAATTTAAATACAACAACAAACTAGATAGACGAATGGAAATAGAAGCACAATGTATAGAAAGTAATCACACACAAGACCACTCATGAATTTAGAAGTCTGATACCTTCTATTAATGCAAAGAGCTTAAAGAAATATCTCACAAAATGTCTAACTCTCTTTTACAATGAAATTTACCTAGTATTTATAGAGGTTTTCACCTCTTTCATTTAATACATAAGAGAACAAAATGTTTCGAGATCTAAGACACAACTAGCAAAATCCTCCTCGAATTCTTTGAAAATCCATTCACCTGGGGAATAAATTCTTGAAAATATGAACTTCGGACAAAAGTGTGCATGTTAGGAGAAAACATTAAATTCTTTGGATTGCTTTTGATACATTGGAAATCATGAAAGCTCGTTTCTCTTTGCCTTCCTCTTCGTGATCCACAAAATGGAGTAACTGAGGGCACCCTTCATTAAATGCTAAATTCAACATCTTGACTGGATTTCTATTCGCCCAATTTGTCTTCATCCTAACATTAGCTTTGCCCCTTCGTATCTTAGCAAATGCACACGATCTTGATAAAAACATGTTCACCCAATTAAATGGTGAATGACACGTTCGACCCTAGGGAAGGGTGAACATGATCTTTCGTCATCAGTAGGTGGTTCAACCATAGGAGGGGTGAATGTCATGTTCAAGCGTGCAGGCCATCAAATATTTCCAAGGCACGTTCACCCCTAAAAAGGGTGAATGACATGTTCACCCCTAGGAAAGGGTGAACGCAATTCTATGTTTAGATAATTTTGCCTTATGCATTAAAAATAGATTCGCCCCAAGAAAGGGTGAATGGGGCGTTCGCCCCACCTCAAGGGCGAACATAAATATATATGAAGATTTTTGCCAAATTTCCTCTGGAATTTATTCAAAGTATTACATATGAAAGTTAAAATATATACTATCACTTCGTACAAAAATTGAATTTTAGGACTTAAACAAAAATTTCCCAATGAATACAAAATGGCCAATATTTCTTGGTGAATCTGCTGGGGATCGAACCCAGAATCTCTAAAAATTGTTGGTCAAATATCTGCCTAATCAATAAACACTGCGTTTATGCACCCTAGATACGGCCAACATTGAAAGGTCCGAAGGAAAGAGATGTCCTCCGTGCCAATATCCAGAGAGGGTTGGTTCCCGAACTAAATCCTAAAATGGTAAAATACTAGGGATGCAGGAAAGAAATTGGAAATAACAAAAAGAGATGGGAAATATGGCCACAGGCCGAAGTGCAAGACTGGTGTTAGACTAACTAGCAAGAAAAAACCCAAGCACAAATTAGCATTTATGAAAGCAAACAGAATAGAATAGGCTCATAATATTGCCATAGCAACTATCAAAATGGTACTCCAACATTCACCTTCTCATTAGCAACTTTAAATCCAATGACAGAATTTAAATACAACAACAAACCAGATAGACGAATGGAAATAGAAGCACAATGTACAGAAAGTAATCACACACAAGACCACTCGCGAATTCAGAAGTCTGATGCCTTCTATTAATGCAGAGAGCTTAAAGAAATCTCTCGCAAAATGTCTAACTCCCTTTTACAATGAAATTTGCCTAGTATTTATAGAGGTTTTCACCTCTTTCATTTAATACATATGAGAGAAGAATGTCCCAGGATCTAAGACACAACTAGCAAAATCCTCCTCGAATTCTTTGAAAATCCATTCGCCTGGGGAACAAATTCCTAAAAATCTGAACTTCGGACGGAAGTGTGCATGTCAGGAGAAAACATTAAATTCTTTGGATTGCTTCTGATACATTGGAAATCATGAAAGCTCATTTCTCTTTGCCTTCCTCTTCGTGATCCACAAAATGGAGTAACTGAGGGTGCCCTTCATTAAATGCTAAATTCAACGTCTTGACCAAATTCTTGTTCGCCCAATTTGTCTTCGTCCTAACATCAGCTTCGCCCCTTCGTAGCTTAGCAAACGTGCACGATCTTGATAAAAACATGTTCGCCCAATTAAAGGGCGAACGACATGTTCACCCCTAGGGAAGGGCGAACGTGATCTTCCGTCGTCACTAGGTGGTTCACCCATAGGAGGGGCGAACGTCATGTTCGGGCGCGTAGGCCATCAAATATTTCCAAGGCGCGTTCGCCCCTAAAAAGGGTGAATGACACGTTCGCCCCTAAGAAAGGGTGAACGCGATTCTATGCTTAGATAATTTCACCTTTATGCATTAAAAACATATTCGCCCCAAGAAAGGGCGAATGGGGCGTTCGCCCCACCTCAAGGGCGAACATAAATATATATGAAGATTTTTGCCAAATTTTCTTCGAAACTTATTCAAAGTATTACATATGAAAGTTAAAATATATACTATCGCTTCGTACAAAAATTGAATTTTAGGACTTAAACAAAAATTTCCCAATGAATACAAAATGGCCAACATTTCTTGGTGACTCACGGGGTATCCAACTCGCATGGATGCAAGCGATCCCAGGCCTTTATCCATTGGGTGCAGAGTCTATATAGTAGATGCGATCATTATGGCTGCAAACATCTCATTTTTTGGTGGCTACCTGTGCGCGCTCTTGTCTCTCTACCTCCGCTGTGACTCTGAGCACTTCAGCACGTTCAGCTTCCTCCATCGCTTTCACCGTTGCTTCACGATCTGCCACCGCTTTCTCTTCTTGCTCTACAATAATCTTCGAAAGGGCCTCGTAAGTGCGAACAACATCATGCCAAGCTTCGGTGGTAAATAAGCAATGAACACTGAGAGATTCATAAACGAAGCGAAGACTTTGCACATCCGTCAAGCTGAGGCGCTTCGAACGCTGGGCCAATTCATAAAGAGACAGCTCCAAGCGTGTATACTTCTCCATCAGAGGCAACACTTGCACTTCAGTAAGGGGCTCATCCAAGGCGTTAATGTCTGTAGTATCTTCAATGAATGCACTCCAGAGCTCTTGCAATTGCTCCATCGAAAGAGGCTCACCCCATTCATCTAGGAAGGTAGTGAAGCCCAACCGATCAATAGTCTCAAAATGAGACATCAAAATATTATGCTCCTGCTCAATAGTATTGAGGACAGCCCACCCTTCATTTACAAGGTCCATGCACTAAAAATAGCTTCACAGGGTTACTCGTGCTCGGGACCAGGCATAATCCATCTCGTTGAGAGGGCGAATATGCAAAGGCGTATTCAACAAAGCTTGTATCTTCACAGTTGTCTCCATATAGGGTGAAAGCAACTCCTCCATAGAATCAATCATTTGTTGCCCAAGCTGGATCTGTATCTGTGCTTCCCATAAATACTGCAACACCTTGACGATGTGTGCGGCCAACTTCATAGAATTTTGAAGGAGTGAAGGTGAATGTCTCTTACACTATCGCACGAAAATCCTACAACAGGCGCGACCTTGGCTTCAAGCTGCTTCTTGAGTTCTTCTACCTGTTGCTGAAGGTTATGCATTTCAATTCGAGCAGCATCACGCTCCTTCAAGTGCACCTTGACTTGATTGCACAAATATTCATTTTCAGTGGCCATTTTTTCTTCTGTCACCTTGCTCTTGGCCAGTGCACTCTCAAACTCCAGCACTTTATCTTGCACCTCAAAATATTTTTCTTTATAGTGCTCCCCATGCAAATACAATGAGCTCATATCTACTTGCATGTTACCCATTTTTTCAATGGGATCAATCCACGTCAGATCTTTAGTGATAGTCTCAAAAACATAATCTTCAGGCTGCAACTCGCCTTGGGGTTTCTGAACCAACGAAGTGAATGTTGTCACATGAGCCTCCTTGGCAATTGGATCGAAAGCCACCTTCTTGATCGGTCATGCCAGTGCCAAAGCTTCCTTTCACCGCATACTCTTCAACCATTGGGAAGAGCTCAGGTGCGCTCGATTTAATTTTTCAATGTCTGGCTACTTGCGGGCTACCTGCACATCTGGAATAGTCTACAACTCCAAAAATGGTGTAAATGGGACAAAAAATTCTGAGCGACTAGGCCCAGTGGACACGGATGACACAGATTGAAGTGGAGGAATGGATACGAGAATGGTGGAAGGGAGAGAAAGGGTGGATGAAGTGGTAGACACAGGTGTGGCTACAGTTATGCTAATCCTAGATGGAACTTGCATACTAACAGCTATAATGGTAGAAGAAGTGACGACCGAGGGAAGGGGATAAAAAAAGGATTTGCCCCCGACGCATACGAACTAAAAGAAATAGAGGACAAAGGAGCGAGAATGAAAGAAGGAGCAACAATGATTTCAAAAATAGAAGAAGTAGAAGCAGAAGAGGGAACCATGGAAAATGAAATGGAAGGAATACCAAAGGATGGAGAGATAGAAAGTGGAGGGGACGAAAATGTAACAGATGGGACCGAAGAAGAAATCACTGCGTGCTCGATGAGAGAAAGGGAAGAAGAGGGAAAATATGACGTACCTTGGGGTGCAAGCGCCACTTGTTCTATGGATGGGGGAGGTTGCGCAACTACCTCCTCTTCTTGATTTACCTCCTGTTCACCAACATTGAGGGCTATTTCCTCATTCAAAATCTCAACATGAGAATTTTTAGAAAGCTGCTCCTCCTCCTCTTGCTGCGCCATCGAAAACATTTGCGCTACTGAAGTAGGGAGCTCAACATTGGGTGAAGGGTTCACTATCGGTATAGAGGTGACTATGGAACTTGATGTAGTAGGAATCGTAGTACCCAAAGACATGGGTACTGTAATAGTGAATGTAGTGGCCGCGCCAGTGCGAGGCCATTTAGCTGCTTTAGGAAATGGAGGTGCCATCGACTGTCTCTGTTGCTTGGGCGTGGGAGCCTCCTCCTGAGGGTGCTTCATTCTTTGAGACCACCTTTGGAAAACATATTGTTGTTCTTCTTCTTCTTCTTCATCCTTGGCTTCATCCTCAACCGTAGGACTCTCCTCCTCAGGTTCACTCTCGCCACTTTCGAACTGCTAAAAACTTTGCGATAAAATAGTGGTAAAAGCAACGGGTTGATAGGACTCCACGAACCTATCGTAAACTTCAAAAAATTGGGTATCAAGCTTCAACCCGTAAGCAGCATACGACTTCCTCCGATGAATGCGCATCACCCACCAGTTCATAATTTTCTCCTCCTTCCAATCAGGATTTGCTTCTTTGATAGTTGTGAACAGACCCGAAGGAGGAATATGTGTTGTATTCTTCTCTGGATTATACTCCGCTTCCTACTCATAGTAATCATGCCATGGAGGAAGGGAGGACATCTTCTCTATATGCCAGTTCATGTCTGGCCCATCAAAATTATTTCACCGCTTCTGAATATCCGGGCGCGGGCAGCAATGAAAGGTCTTCGCCTTAATAAATTCCAAAAATTTTTTGAGTGGGTCGTATCGCCAACGCTGCGGCAACTCAATTAGTCCCAGGTCCTGAAGTGCCACCGTCAAAAGGTGATTTTTCCCAACCTGGTTCACTTCTATACTTCCGAACTTAAAAGGTATAGTACAAGTTGTCCTTTTTCCTCATCCAGAGCCGTATATGTCATTGATATAATCCATATGGCACACAACTTCCATTGCAAAAATGTGCATAGTAGCAAAATAAGGCAACAAAAATGGTTTACCTGTATATCCAAAAATTTGAACAACCATGCCCTGAGTGAGCAAAAATACGTCACCCTTCTCCTCTGAAACAACATCTCTCAAGTCACGCGACACTCGGTCACAACTGCCACAAAGTAATTCAATGGCAGGGCCCAAAAACCAGCTATTAAAGTTGTAGACAGACTCTTTCTTCGTTAACACCTGAGTCCACTTATAAACTGGCAGGGGCTCATTCTTTTTGCCCGTCTGTGTAACAACAATAAAAGAAAAATGTCACTGCATCTGGAAGAAGAAGAACCATACCAGCAACGAAGTGTACCGAAATGATCTGGACTTTCCTTCTTGTAATTTTTGCAACTGCGAATTGATTCTTCAAGAAATAAATTTGGCCCAATCAAAATAAATCAGATTTCCACCCTACCTCATAGCAGTGGGAGAATAAAATTCCACCTTGCAAATACATTGAGCCATAGCTGCCTACCATTTATGCACCGTTTCATCTGAGGGTAACCCAACAATCCAGGCAAGCATGGAATAGATGTCCTGGCACTTGAACTCTAAAAGAGGTTTAGGAAAATTCGGTAGCTGCCCCATCTGTGGCTCCTTGATGAGTTGAGTTTCCATGAATTATCTCATAATAACTATGGAAACATACCTATCCTCTTGCTCATCCGTATGAATTTTCTTGCTTACTACATAACTCGGCATGCTCACCCCACAGGCAAAAGCCTCTCGGACCTCATCCGATGTAATCATAAATAGAATCTCTTTCCTAGAATTTCGGATGGCCCTAGTAGAGGAGTCATAAAATTGTGCAATTAATTGAATAAGCTCAGGGCATGGGTGCACGGGCGAACAAAGATACCATGAAAGCTATGAATTATGAGGCATTGTGAGCCAACTATTGTAGGAAACCCCCTGACTCACTACAACTTCGACCTCTTGCCTCAACCGGTCAACTCCCTTATGCATGATCAAACAATCACCAATTTCGGCCATTTTATCTTCATAGGGATCCAGGTCAACATAATCATTCTATCGAGCTTTCTTAGCCCTCGAACTCCTTTCTCGTTTCTTAGTTGGCTTCGCTTCTACAACTTCCTGCACCTCTTTTGGTTCTTTACTGTGTCTGCCCATCTTGCCAGATAAAAAGTTGTGACACTTCTACAATTTCCTACTCCGAGACTTCCAAAAACTCCTCTGCACTTCAAAACGCAGGATACAAAGAAGCAAAAATTTTAAAAATAAGGAAAAACAAAATTTGCCCTTTACCTCCCAAAATTTATAGAGGCGCTATCAACTGCTGCAGTAATTACAGAATTAAATGCAGGCGCATCTTCGGAGAGAAATATTCTTCGAAAAACTACTCAAACATCCTTTCCAAGGCACAAAAATCCTCCTCTCTGATTTGCCATCAGATTTTCCTAAACAATCTTACCCTCTGCACTGCGCAATATTATAGAAAATGTGCCCTGGCACCAGAAGCTCATTTGGAAAACCAACCTAGCCGTTAGCTATTCAATCATCAATTCTAACTGCTGCCTTGAAAAGCTCAATCCGAATGCTTCCCACGTTTGAAAATCATTACTTGAATTTGGTGCCCACTACTTTCGATTATCACCACGTAACCCTGGGGTGAATTAATTTTCCAAACGTGCTTTTGGGAATATCTTGTTCGACAAAACCTTTCACGCGCTTATGAATCCATGGGCGATTCTTGTCTTCGTGCGAAAGTGCTCCTTTCCATGCGGCGCATGTGTTTTAAAACTTCATAGCGCGCCTCCCTTTTCTAAAAGCAGTTTTTCTAAAAAAAAAAACAAAAGCAAGCTTTCCCATGCTTTTTCCCCTTTTGTTCTTATCTTTCTTCCATTTTTTTATATATTTTTTAGAAAGCGCCATGCACAATCTCTTTTTTTTTTTTCTCTGATGACATCATCAAAGCGCGTTCGCTCTAGAGACAGGCGAACATGACGTTCGCCTCCTCCAAGAGGCGCACGCGAAGCTCTATCGCCACTTTGCCAATCTTGAGTTCCATTTTTTGGGCGAACGAAATTTTAACAATCATTTTTTTTTTTAATTTAGAAACATATTTATACCTATGCAGAATTGTCTAAAACACAAAAATATTTACATATATACAGGGTGTTACCTTCGATTTGAAATTATGAAATATAAGCCTTCAGATGAAGGCCATTCACTGGAATAGGAAGCTCGTACCCTTCCATGTCACAAAGTCGGAATGCATTAGAAGAGGTGACAACAGAAATTCGAAAAGGTCCTTCCCATATTGCATCAAATTTATGATGTTTTCCTGGCTTTGATTTCTTTTCGTTCCATTTTAATACCAAATCGCCCACCTGGAAGCTTCGATCAGTTGTTCTTTTCTCGAACCACTTCTTCATCTCTGCAGCGTGTTCTACGAAAATATGATAAGCTCGCTCTCTCTCTTCTTCTAGTTGTAACAACTGCACCAGTCTTGCCTCCATAGGATTATTTTCTTCGTTTTCATCCTGGAACATCTGCAATGTTTGGAGCACAGGAAGCTCAATATGGGTAGGAAGAACAACTTCTTTCCCATAAACCAAAGCATACGGGGAAGTTTTTATAGACTTCTTCACTAAAATGCGGTCAACCCAAAGTGCTCGATTTAATAACAAATGCCAACTTCTCTTATTGTCACCCATTATTCTTTTCAAAATTCGAAGCAAATTTTTGTTGGTAGATTCAGCCAATCCATTCCCCTGTGGGTAATAATTGGAAGATGTCTTCAAGTAAATACCATATCTGCTAGAAAATTCTATAATTTTGGCTCCAATGAAGGGAGTACCATTGTCAGTGACTAAAGAATCCGGTATACCAAAATGGGTGATGAGGCTTTCCATAAAAGAAATAACAGTCGCCTGATCTGCTTTCTTGGTGGGTATAGCTTCCGCCCATCTGGTGAAGTAGTCTATCATGGTCAAAATATATTTATGTTCTACAGAGGAGTGCGGATCAATAACTCCTATAAAATTGAGACCCCACTGTTGAAAGGGCGCTTCCACCTGGATCGGATGCAGCGGTGATGCTCCTTTTCTAACTCGACCCACATATCTTTGACAATTGTCACACTGCTGGCTTATCTTGTGTGAATCGACGAACAGAGTGGGCCAATAATACCCTGCCCAAATAATTTTTAGAGCCATAGGTCTGCCTGCATAATGCCCTCTTGATAGCCCGAAATGGAACTCTTCCAAAATATTTCCCTTCTCAGAATATTTTACACATCTAAGGAGTATACCATCAATATTCTTATAATATAGTCCATTGGGCAACAGTACATACCTGAGCGCCTACAATCTGAACCTTCGATGTTTTGAAGGGTTAAGGCGGCTAGGACACCTTCCAGAAGTAAAATACTCAATGAGTTCCTCGGTCCACTCTTTGTCGCCTACTGCACTATTCACACAAATCACATCTTCACGACTTGTCTCAACAACAACGCTTTTGGCCAACTCTTGACACAGAGCGCGCCCACGAACCAATTTCATCGGCTTGATCTCTACATCATACTCTTGGATCTTCGAGACCCATCCAGCCCTCTTATCACCCAGTTCTCCTTGAATTATAAAATTTTGAACGTCAGGATGAATGACGTAAACCATAGTCTTACTCTGAGAAACAAAGTGGTAAAACTTCTTCAATGCTTTCATAACTGCATAAACCTGCTTCTCTATAAAGTTGTACTTTTCCTGGTGTGGTGCTATAACTTGGCTTAGAAAAGCGATAGGCTTTTCTTCACCATCATCTTGTTTTTGTGTTAGCATGACAACATAGCTCTCCTGCTCACCTACTGCATAAAGTATAAAGTCTTTGGAGTAGTCAGGGTTGATCAACACTGGCGCTTGAGTAATCCTCTCTTTGATTTCTTGAAAAGCTCACTTCCTGGCTTCTATCCACTTAAACTCAACATTCTTCTTCAAGAGCTCAGTCATGGGCTTGACGACTTGGGCAAAATCGGCAATAAACTTACGAATGAAGTTTATCTGTCCAAAGAAGGACTGCAAGTCTTTCTTATTAGCTGGTAACGACAATTTCATGAGCGCTTCGGCTCGTGCAGGGTCTATGGCCAATCCTTCCTATGAAATCACATGGCCCAACAACTTCCCTTCCTTGACCGCAAAAATTGACTTCTTCGGATTTATGGAAATCCCAAATTCTCGACACTTCTCAAATATTTGCCTTAGATGGAAAACATGATCTGTTCTGCAATGTGAAAACACCATCATATCATCAAGATAAATCACAATGATTTTATTTAGCAACTCACCAAAGGTGATGTCCATGGCTCTCTGAAAAGTAGCACCGACATTTGAAAGTCCAAAGGGCATCCGTTGGTAAGCGAATGTGCCCCACTTAGTTGTAAACATCATCTTGTATTGATCTTCATCCTTAACCCAAATTTTATTGTACCCGAAGAAGCCATCCAACAAGGAAAATATCTGAGCACCAACCACAACATGAAGAATCTGGTCTATCTGAGGTAGAGGATAATGGTCCTTGAGTGATGCCTGATTTAAATTTCAAAAATCAATGCATAGACGTATGTCCCCATTCTTCTTTCTTACAGGAACTAGGTTTGCCACCCAGGTGGAATGCTTAATAGGGTAAATGATCTTCACCTCAAGCATCTTTAGTAACTCTACTTTCATGAGGACTTCGATCTTGGGATTAATAGGGCGTTGCTTCTACCGAAAAGGCTTAACTCCTTCTTGTAGCTCAATAGTGTGTTGAATCACATTCTTGTCGTATCCTTTCAAGTCCTGATAACTCCATGCTACAATATCTAGATATTCATAGCACATATTTCTAATGCCTTCAATCTCATCTGATTCGCAATCGGTACCAATCTTGATGATCTTTCCTAGCTCCAACTGCAATTCTCTGTATTCCTTGGCATCCACCTTAATCCTATGTTTATCAGCCCTATCACTTTGATCAAATAAACTTTCTAGTGAAATCAAACCTCTAGGAATATGATTATTCCTTAACTGAATCATTCCTTCCTTTTCTTCCTCCACAAGAATTCTATCTTCTATGCTGGCAGCTTCTTTGAGCAAAAAATTCACTATTTTCTCATCATTATCAAACACCTGCCAATAGAGGCCCTTATCTGGAATGGAAGGTCTGTAAATCACCCTCACCGTCTTGGGCTTTCGGACCACTTGCTCAATAGGAGAATAATTAGCGCCCAGGGAAGCTAAAATGTCGGCATGTCTATTTTGTTCTCGAGGAATCGCCTGAATATTCAAAGCTTTAAATGCTTCCAAAAGATCCCACACTCTGTTGCGATAAGCCTTCAAGTAATGTTGCTTTGACACACATCTATTTGTAACTTGATTGACTATAAGCTCGAAATCGCCAAAAATCTGCAGTTGTTCAATTCCCAACTTTTTGGCCTTTTTCAAGCCAAGGCATAATGCTTCGTATTCAGCTGCATTATTTGTACAGCTCCAGGTCAATCTGTAGGAGTAAGTTTTTTGTATGCCTTCAGGGGAGACCAACACAACACCTGCTCCCGCACCATTCTTACATCGAGCGCCATCAAAGAACAACTTCCATAACTGATGCAAAATAGGTTCTGGGGGCTCAAGGACTTGCTCTTGGGACTTCTCTGTCTTCTGAATTGAATAACAACCAATATCCATTCCAATCATAGCATTGAAATCTGTCAGCAAAAACTCATCTTCCAAGCGAAGCTCCTCAGGTGCTTCTTCAACTAGACCAACCTCTTCCAATTCTTCGGTCATCATGTTCACCGTGCCTGGGACTTGTTCTGCCTCCTCTATCTTTTCAATATGAAAAGGGGAGGGCTTCTCATTATGAATGCGAATTCACCTACCCTTGAATGGAATCTCCAAATGTGAATAATCTAGGGAAAGATAACCTCCCAACTTAGCTGTGAATTCTCTTGAAAGGCACATGCTAAAGTAGGGCTCTAAATCAACAACCACAACTTCTTGGATGATAGTAATCTATGGCATGCTATGGAGCACAATTGGAATGTCCTTGATTACTCCAATAGTCTTAACTGGCGTACCATCCAACTATAATACTCTTGGACTACTCCTCGTATACTCCATTCCCATTACCTCGCATACTACCTTTGGCATGACAGTAGTGGCAGCACCAGAGTCGATCATACAATTATGCATGATCCACCCTTCCATTCTCAAAGATAAGTAAAATGGGGGAGGCCAATTTTTACCTGTCACCAAAGTGGGGAGCGCTTGAGCCAAGACTATTTGCAAATGATCTTTCTTTTGGTCTTTGGCGGTCTTCAGAGATTCTTGCAACAAATCAATCTACCCAGGTAATTGCAATGCATCATACAAGCTAATCCTTGCTGGGATTTTCTTCATTTCTTCCACGATACTGTAGCCACAAGTAGGTGAGACCTTTTCTTCTAGGGGCCACTCATACTTATCTCGATACTGTTGCGTAGCCTCTACTCTTTGCCTTTTTGTCAATGAAGGATACTTGAGTCTTTCCTTAGCTTGCTCTTTTGTCTCGCTAGGGACTGGAGCAGTGGCGATGCATTGCGAAGTCGAAGGCTGAGCTTGCGCTTTATCTTGTGCTTGCCTAGGTGATGGATTTTTTGACTTGTCAGCATCAGGAATCTTTATCGGGGATGCCCGCTTCTCTTCCTATGCTTTTGGAGCCACAGGTACTTTCAAAGGTTGCAAGTCTACAGGATCAATAGTCACTGGCCTCTTTCCAGACCTAGTGAGGACTAAAACTTGCTCTGGAGATGGCACCATACAATTATGCTCCACTTCTCGAATCATATTAACTTGCCCACCCGAAGAACTTTCTGCTAATGTCTGAACATAGTTCAGATGCACCATACATGTATCTTCACCATGAGGATCATTACATGTAGAACACCAATATGTCCTTTCGAACACATTAACCTCATCATTTACTTGCATCATGGTGTTTTTCTTGGGTCCCCTACTGGTAGATGCTTGCTCCTGGGTGATTGGTGGAGTCTGAAACCTTCTTGATCGGAACTCAGCCTCGGCTTGCTTCTTCCTCACAGTGGTAAGCTCATTGGATATCATCCTCAAAGCCGCATTATTGGATTTTACTTCTTGTAACAAGGTCGTGAGGGGATCTGTATTGGGTGATGGAGTTGGCACTGGCAATGGCAAGGGCGCTTGCGGTGCGGGTAAGGGTAAAGGGGTTGGAGGTACTGGCAATGTTGGAAAAGAAATGGATGAAGGCTGTGATGGTACTGACAAAATGGGAAATTATGGGAAGCTCATAGCAGATGACTGCGGGACAGGGATAGGAGCTACTTGAGGGGAGCCCAAATTCCATGAAGGGATAGGATACATCGATGGCATAGGCTACAAAAATGCATTAGAGTAAAGATATTGTGGCAGATCAGGGAGAATAGGCATCATTGCCTTCGGAGGAAGCCTACCTACAACAATCAAATCTGATTCGGCCTTTTGAGCTTGTGTATAGAGATCCGAGAATGTGGTCACATTGGCCTAGCGCACCGCCATACCAATATCGGTATTGAGCGCTCGAAGATAATAAAATGTTGCTTGCTCATGGGTTGGCCACAAACCATCTGGAACCCTCTGCCAGCTTCACGCAAATCGAACGTTAAAATCTACAAGTTCCTCTTGTGGATGTCTTTGAATCGAGGTGAACTGGTGCAATAGAGAATATGGATCAGCTTGCTCATGGAAATTCTTAATCAACAATTCTGCCAATTGATCCCATGAGGTAATGGTACCAGGCTGCAAATATCGGTACCAATACAACAATTTCCCTCTTAATGACAAAACCAAAAGTTTTATCATCACATCCTCATCAGTTATATCATGAATAGTTGCAAGAGAGGCCACGTCTTGGATATGCTCATATGCAGTTTTTCCAGTACCATCATATGTGGGTAAAGCCTTCAGAGCAGCTTGAGGTACGAGATTTTGTGCCTGCAAATTCAGCGCTCCTGAGCTATTCCAAGCCAAAAACTACCTTGGAAGTTGTTGTTGATGTGGTGGAGGATTCTGAGCCATGTGAACAGGAATATGGGGAGTAGGCTATGGGGCGCTAGTGGTTGTACTAGGCGAAGGCTGAGGAAAACTGGTGGTAGTACTTACAGGACTTACAGGAGCGAAAAACACACCAGCTAACCGGGAAGATGAAACGGATGGTATGGATGGGATATGAGGAAGTGAAGACGTCCATCGAAAAGTGGCTATTTGAGGATGCTCTCCTAGCCTTTGAATGTCTAGTTCGTAAAATCTAATATGATTATCAGGATTCTTGGCTTTTGATCTTGTATTCATGAGAAACAACTTTCGTCGTCCTCATGCTTACGGAGTTCTGGGTAAAAATTGAGTCACCAGATGTTCTAATCTCAAGCAGGAAGGCGAACACCAAACCTAGCACTGCTGAAAGTGGAACCTCGAAAGTCCCATCGGGCGTGCCAAAAATTGTTGGTCAAATATCTGCCTAATCAATAAACACTACGTTTATGCACCCTAGATACGACCAACATTGAAAGGCCGGAGGAAAGAGATGTCCTCCGTGCCAATCTCCAGAGAGGGCTGGTTCTCGAACTAAATCCTAAAATGGTAAAAGACTAGGGATGCAGGAAAGAAATTGGAAATAACAGAAAGAGATGGGAAATATGGCCACAGGCCGAAGTGCAGGACTGGTGTTAGACTAACTAGCAGGAAAAAACCCAAGCACAAATTAGCATTTATGAAAGCAAACAGAATAGAATAGGCTCATAATATTGCCATAGCAACTATCAAAATGGTACTCCAACATTCACCTTCTCATTAGCAACTTTAAATCCAATGACAGAATTTAAATACAACAACAAACCAGATAGACGAATGGAAATAGAAGCACAATGTACAAAAAGTAATCACACACAAGACCACTCACGAATTCAGAAGTCTGATGCCTTCTATTAATGCAGAGAGCTTAAAGAAATCTCTCGCAAAATGTCTAACTCCCTTTTACAATGAAATTTGCCTAGTATTTATAGAGGTTTTCGCCTCTTTCATTTAATACATATGAGAGAAGAATGTCCTAGGATCTAAGACATAATTAGCAAAATCCTCCTCGAATTCTTTGAAAATCCATTCGCCTAGGGAACAAATTCCTGAAAATCTGAACTTCGAATAGAAGTGCGCATGTTAGGAGAAAACATTAAATTCTTTGGATCGCTTCTGATACATTGGAAATCATGAAAGCTCATTTCTCTTTGCCTTCCTCTTCGTGATCCACAAAATGGAGTAACTGAGGGTGCCCTTCATTAAATGCTAAATTCAACATCTTGACCAAATTCCTGTTCGCCCAATTTGTCTTCGTCCTAACATCAGCTTCGCCCCTTCGTAGCTTAGAAAACATGCGCGATCTTGATAAAAACATGTTCGCCCAATTAAAGGGCGAACGACACGTTTGTCCCTATGGAAGGGCGAACGTGATCTTCCATCGTCACTAGGTGGTTCACCCATAGGAGGGGCGAACGTCATGTTCGGGCGTGCAGGCCATCAAATATTTCCAAGGCGCGTTCGCCCCTAAAAAGGGCGAATGACACGTTCACCCCTAAGAAAGGGCGAACACGATTCTATGCTTAGATAATTTCACCTTTATGCATTAAAAATAGATTCGCCCCAAGAAAGGGCGAATGGGGCGTTCGCCCCACCTCAAGGGCGAACATAAATATATATGAAGATTTTTGCCAAATTTTCTTCGAAACTTATTCAAAGTATTACATATGAAAGTTAAAATATATACTATCGCTTCGTACAAAAATTGAATTTTAGGACTTAAACAAAAAATTCCCAATGAATACAAAATGGCCAACAGGTGGAAAGTATGAATGTGACAATTGATGAGAAGATAGATTCTAGAGAATCAGTTCAGCAAATTGTGTACCAAGAAGATGGATGTTGTCTAGAAGAATTTTGTGAGGAATTAGATAATGATGAAGAAGAAATACAAAGGCTTCTTCCTAAAATTCCTTCCAGGTATGTACAAAAACATCACCCAAAATATCAGATCATCGGGAATCCAAATGAAAGACAGACAAGGAGAAGAATAATAAAACCATCTCAACAAGCAAATTTTTCTTTGCTATCTAAGATTGAGCCAAAAAAATTCACTCAGGCTAGTGAATATGAATTTTGGGTTAAAACAATGAATGAGGAATTGGATCAGATAGAGAAGAGCAAAACTTGGGAACTTGTCCCACGACCAAAGGACAAAAATATGATTGGTACAAAATGGGTTTTCAAAAATAATTTGAATGGATATGGACAAGTGGTCAGAAACGAAGCACGGTTAGTATACAAAGGTTATGCACAAGTAGAAGGAATTCATTTTGATGAAACCTTTGCTCCAGCTGCATGACTTGAAGCTATAAGGATGTTTTTAGCTTTTACAAGTTTCAAGAACTTCAAGGTATATCAGATGGATGTCAAGTCAGCTTTTCTAAACGGGGTTCTAGAAGAAGAGGTCTATATTGAACAGCCAAAGGGATTCATACTAGCAGATACACCAGATCAGGTATGCAGATTGAAAAAGGCATTGTATGGTTTAAAGCAGGCTCCCAGAGCATGGTACTCAAGATTGGATAAGTATCTACAAGAATAGAAATTTAGGAAAGGAATAATAGACAATAATTTTTATATCATAAATGAAGGAAATGATCTTATAATAGTGGTTGTTTATGTTGATGACATAATTTTTGGAGGAAACAATGACAAGATGTGCAAAGAATTCGCTAAGAATATGCAAAGTGAATTTGATATGTCTATGCTCGGTGAATTAACCTTCTTTTTTGGTCTTCAAATTTCACAATCAAGAAAGGAAGTGTTTCTTTCTCAAGCCAAGTACATCAAGGAGATGTTGAAGAAATTCAGGTTAGAAGATTGCAAACTAGTAAATACTCCTATGGTCACAGGGTGCAATTTGAGTAAGGATGATGAATCTCTAGAGGTAGATCAGAGACTATAAAGATCCATGATTGGCAGCTTATTATATGTCACGGCTACAAGACTAGACATAGTGCAGTCAGTGGGATTAGTGGCAATATTTCAAACAGCACCTAAGGAAACACATGTAGCAGCAGTAAAAAGAACTTTTAGGTATCTAAAAGGGACTATGGATTTTGGACTTTGGTATCCCAAAAGTGACAGTTTCACACTCAGCTTATACAGATGCATATTCGGTCGGCAGCATTGATGACAGAAAAAACACAGGTGGAGGAGCTTTCTTTCTTGGAGAAATTCTAGTCTCCTGGTTAAGTAAGAAGCAGGTTTCAGTATCACTATCTACAATAGAGGCATAATATATTGCAGTAGTAGCTAGTTGTACACAGGTGTTATGGATGAAGAGAACTTTAGAATATTTCAAGATAAAGCATGATCAGCCCATTCCTATACTATGTGATAATACCAGTGCCATATGTATCTCAAAAAATCCTATAATGCTCTCCAAGATGAAGCACATTCTGATTAAGTATCATTTTCTGAGAGAACGGGTGTCAGATAAATAGGTTAGATTGGAATATGTCACTACAAAGGAACAGATAGTAGATATTTTCACTAAGCCACTCTCAAAGGAGACTTTTGAGTATCTTCGATGAAAATTGGGAGTGAGACTCGCACCCTAGAATTAACCACCTCATGTGGAGGTGGGGGAGGGGCTAAGCTAAGAGGCTCATTCTTAGACCTAAACCCCAAAGATGACCCTTTGCCATTGATGTCAAAGGGGGAGAGATTTGTGTATTGGGGAGATATTTGTTATGTGGAGAGATTTGATATTTGAGAGAGCATTGAACCAGGGGGAGCAGAAAAGAAGGTCAGGTTTCAGTAAAAGGATAAGGGTTGCCATAAATGACAAAGGGGGAGATTGTTGGACATTTTGAGTCCTCTAAGTCAGATTTGTCATTGATGTCACCTGATAGAGTTATCACTCATCAAGGAATTCAACAAGAAATAAAGTTGCCCAAGTCATCCAAGAAAAATCTTCATCAGTGCAAAAGTGAAAGGAAAAAGGCTCCATAATATTTTAATATTATTGGGAGCACAGGTTAAATGATTGGTTTATAAAAACCTAATATGGGTTATTGCAAAACTTAAAAAGGAGGTTTAATAATTATTTATAAATCATTTAAATTCACAAGGAATTTAAATTTTATAAATAATACCAAGTTCGGGCATTAAGACAAGGTTCTAAGGTTTAATTAAATCTAAGGTTGGCTCTTTAAGACAAAGTTCTAAGGTTGATTTTAATTTATAATATTTAAATTTAAAATTAAATTTAAATTTATTATAAATTAAATCACGTCGACATCGAATTCATTCAAAGCGTTGACATGATGCTAAGGAAGGCAAAATGCATTATATAAATGCCAAACAAATTCATTTACCAAGCATCCCTTGCTATTGTTTTCGAAGTGCATGCAAAAGAGATTTTTGTTTCGAAAGCCTTACGATTTTTGTGAAGGTTAAAGTTGTGAATATTCGGAAGCCCTAAGCGCAAAGGCCAACGTGGCCTAGTGGTATGTTGGCTCAGTTCTAAGGAGGAGGTTCTGAGTTCGATTTACATGAGGTCTATTATTTGGAAGGAAGAAGCGCTCTACGTGCTTGTTGTTTTTCGAAGGTTCACTGTTCGAAGATATTGCATGATGGACATGCCCTTTTAGACACGTCACGGTGTGTGGCCCAAAAATGGCTTGGTTGCGACCAAGGTTTTTGGAAGAAAATAGTCAGGGGATCAAATTCTGCCGAGGGCAAGGCAAGTACATGTAATTTTTGTTTAGTATTTTATTTTCTGCCAAGGTTGCCTAAGGAGAAATAAAGTTATGGTATGCCCTAGGAAATATAAATATTTTTGCTGATTTTATTTGTGGAAGTATATCATATTATATATCATTGAAAAGCTATTTTCGAGAGCTACTTGTTTAGATTACTTTGAGGGAGAAATAAGGTGTGTGCAAGAAGATATTTCTAGTTTTGTCAAGGATTTCCAAAAGTAAGTTTGATTCATTCTTTTGAGGGATGATTTCTTGCATAAGAGGGTTTGGTGCATTTTTATTGAGTAGGAGTAATAAGGTGTTATTGAGATATATTTTGATTATTGTGTTATTACTCATGACCTCTAACCCTTGTTGAGATTGGAAAAAGAAAGTGTGTTGAGTGTGGCAGATTTAATGGACAACTCATAAGGCATCAAAAATGTATGGGTAATATTATTCATTGACTTATGTGGGTGATTGATTTCTGAAAGTATATTTGGAGAGAAAAGGATTTATTGTGGTTAACCTTTTTGAGATTTTTTGGTTTAATGCTTCAAGGTTTTCTGAATTGAGAGTTGTGATTAAACCTTGTTTATAAGCATTGTTGTTAAAGCCCATTGGTTGTGAAAAGAACTTGAACTTGAGTATCATTGTTATTTGAGATTTTTTGTTGAGCATTTTTTAAAATATTTTGAGTTGGTTGATACATGCTTGGACTAGGGTTTGTGATAAAGGATTGATCCTTGAGGTGATTGGTTGAGTAGAGTTTTTTGAGCCTAGTCAAGTGATTGTGTGAAGTGGTTTTTCAAGTTCCATGAAACAAACTATTCTATATTCTGATTTGAGTTGAGATTGAGATTTGAGAATAGAACATATTGAGTCTCTAAAAATTCTCTTTATGCTTCTATAATATTGATTTGAGTTGAGATTGGGATTTGAGTATAGAACATATTGAGTCTCTAACAATTCTCTTTATGATTCTATGTGATTGAGGCAAGTCTTTGAGAAGGCTTGTGGACTGATTTTGTGTAAGATTTTGTGGAAGCTTGCAATGCAGATTTGAGTAAGTCCTAGATAGGACTTATTGAGCAGGTTTGGACAAGTTCTGTGTGAGCTTGTTGAGCAAATTTGAGCAGGTTCTATGTGGACCTACCATTTGCTAGCTTCGAGTGAACCTGATGTTAAAATCAACTATCTCCTCTTGCAGATGCCTTTGAATAATTGTAAACTAATGCAGCAAGGAGAATGGATTGGTTTGTTCATAAAAATTCTTGATCAATAGTTTTGCCAACTGATCCCATGTGGTGATAGTTGCAGGTTGCAATGATCGATACTAATACAACAGCGTTCCTCTAAGTGATAACATGAGCAATCTTACCATAATGTCTTCATATGCTATGTTGTGTATTGTAGCCAAAGAAGCCACATCCTGAATGTGCTCATAAGCAATTTTACCAGTACCATCATAGGTAGGCAAAGCCTTCAAAGCTGCTTGGGAAAATGGATTTTATGCTTGTAAATTCAAAGCTCCTGAGCTAATCCATGTTGGGAACTGCCTTGGTGGTTTTGGTTGTTGTGGCGATGGGTTCTAATCCATGTGGACTAGTGTGTGCAGTTGAGCCTAGGGAAAGCTAGTAGAAGTACTAACTAGACTTGTGGAAGCAAAAAACACACCAGCTAATCGTGAGGATGTTGCGAATGATGTATGATATTGTTGAGGTAACGACGACGTACGGTGTAAAGTTACTAGTTGAGGATGCTCTCCTAAAATTTGAGTATCAAGTTCATATAATTCAATAGGATTTCTAAGATTTTTGGCCTTCGATATCGTAATCATGAATCACATCTTTTGTTGCCTTCACGTTTGGAGGTTTTTGGGTACAATCGATTCACCAAATGTTCTAACTATACAGTACAAAGGTGAACATCAAACCTTAATACTATTGAAAGTGGAACTTTTGTTGTCCCACCAAACGTGCCAAAAAATGTTGGTCAAATATCTACCTAATTATTCAAACATGTGTTTGTGCGCTTTAAACATGGCCAACATTGAAATGTCGAAGGAAAGAAATGTCTTTTGTGCCAATCTCTAGAGAGGGTTGGCTCCCTTACTAAATCCTACACTGGTTTAAGACTAAGGTTGTAGGAAAGAAATTAGAAATGATAGAAAGAGATGGGAAATAGGACCGCAGGCCAAAGGTGTAGGATTGGGGACAGACTAGCAACAAGAATTCTACCCAAGCATTGAAGCAACATGCAATAAAATAAAACAACATGACTTACTTACAACCTTGTGGAAACAACCTCCCAGATAACATTATAGAACTCATTCCCTCACTAGCAATGTTCAAATTCAGATGCAAAATTCAAACTAAACAACAGATAATGAATATGAACAGAAAATAGAAATGCATAAAAACAGAAGGAAATAACACACAAGATCACTTGTAAATTTAAAATTCAAGTATCCTCTATTGATGTAGAGAACTTGAATATTTTTTTGCAGAATGTCTAACCCCTTTTACAATGGAAGTTGATTAGTATTTATAGAGGATTTTGCCTCTTTCATTAAATACGCATGAAGACAAAATGCTCATAGATCAGGAACCGTGGTGAGACAATTCTTCCTTGAAGTCATTGAAAATCCTCCTTTTGAGGTGATGATCCAGCTTTTAAGGAAATTCTTCTAGGAAATTCGTATTTCTGGGCATCGGTGCATGGAAAACCATAAGGCTCGATCGTTGACTTGGTATATTTGCCATTCTTGAAAATACACTTTTTCTTGGAAATCATGAAAATCTTCTTGCGCTTTTAATATTGTTGCCTTCTTTGCTTGAGATCCACAACCTGAGTTACTCTTAACCTCAAACATTTAATGCTTTTCATTCACCTGCCTTGGGCATTCCTAAAAACTTGTGACATCGTTGATAGCACAATTCACTCGGATGAGACAATAAATGAATGCTCATTTACTCCTTTCATGACGTGCATTGGTGGAAAGGGCACCTTCCCTTGATTTAATGAACTGTATGCCCTTTCTAGTCATAGCAGCAATCATCTTTTGTTCCCAGGTGAAAGCACCTCCAACAGCTACGTTATTCTCTTTTGAATCTAAATTCACCCCCAAAAGAGGTGAAAGTAGCTATCACCTTCCTCTTGGGGTGAACGCACGATTGACTTTTCAATGTCGCTCTAAAATTTTGACTCTTCACCCGCTTTATTATTCATGGCACGTTCGCCCCCGAGAGGGGCGAATGGAGTTTTCACCCCTCGATCAGGGTGAATGTAAGGTTGACTTTTCAAAGTCATGCTTTTGAATACGTCCGTCCCAACTTGGGACGAACGAAGCATTTGCCCCATATTTGGGGCGAACGCACCTTCCCTTGAAAGCTGCCCATTTTTACTAAATTTTATAATTCCTTAAAAAAATTTCGATCACACCCTCAACTTGGCCAATGTGTTGGGTGAATGCATTTTTCCATATTTTCGAAGACGTTCATCCCAAATGAGGTGAACGAAGCCTTCACCCCAACTTTGGGGTAAACAAATTTCTTTTATTTCGACTATGGGAGATGTCAACACAACAATTTTTTGATACTTTATTGTTTAATTTTCCTCCTTTTGCTTCAGGAAGGAGCACATATGTTCGTCCTTTGGTTAGGGCGAACGTGACTTTTAGTTTCAACGAAGCCAACGAAGCTCTCATTTTATGCATATGCACCATTTGACAACTGTTTTATAGGTGATCTGAGCCAAAGTCTCCAGCCCATTTCCCCAGTCACTTTTATTGAAACACCCATTATTTTCAAATCAAAAGGATGTAGGAAAACACAGAAGAAAAATAAAATATAACTGCAACATATTATGCTGGTCAAAACATTGTATGTTAATATTAATATATTTTGCCACTTTACAATCAAAAACTTTATCAAAAATACTTCAATGTGGCATATTACAAAACTGCCAATAGGAAGAAAAGTCACAGAATAATTTGAATTCAATCCCCACTTCCACTTGATCCAATTTTGAATCTCCAAAAACCTTGGCCATGATCTATGGAACTTACATATTAACCCTCTCCTCTTAAGAACCAGTATTGCATGCTCAATCATCTCATCCTTGATCAATCCCCACTTCCACTTGATTCAATTTTGAATCTCCAAAAACTCTGGTCATGGTCTATGGAACTTATTTATTAGCCTTCTCCTTTTAATAACCATCGTTTCATGCTCAATCATCTCATCTTTGATACTTACTTTTGGTGTACCATCTGCTACCTTGATCGAACTTGCCATGTATTTGCTCTTTCGCTTATCTCTAGCTTAGGCCTTCATACTTCCAACTAGGGCATTTTTATTTCTAGCTAGGGCATCTTGACTTCCCATTAGGGCTTTCAAAAATGACTTTCCTTCTACAATAGTTAATGGGGTTTGCTCTTGGCTTGTACTCCCTCTTGGTTCACACTCCCTCTTTACTCGCACTCATTCTTGCTCCCAATTGCATTCTCTCTTACCTTGCACATGCTCCCAGTTTGCACTCCCTCTTGGCTCATAATTGCCCGTGTCTTCTTTTTCTCGACATTCCTTTGCTTCAATATTTTTTTGGAAATAATGTTCCACGCATTCGTGGTAAGGGTTTAAAGCATCAATGCACTTTGGATGAACCTATCACTCTTTTTCTAAGATTGAATCCTAGCTTGCACTCCCTTTTGGTTAGGACTCTCTCCTACCTCACACTCACTCCCAACTTGCACTCCCTCTTGGCTGACAATTGCCCTTGTCTCTTCTTTTTTCCAACGTTTCTCCTTGGCTTCAACAATTTTTTGAAAACAATATTCCACACGTTCATGGTAAGGGTTTGAAGCACTAATGCACTCTAGATGAACTTGTCACTCTTCTTCCATGATTGAATCTCGGCTCGCACTCCTTCTTGGTTCACACTTCCTCTCTAATCTCATTCACTCTTGGCTTACACACTCACTTCCAGTTTGTGCTCGACTTGCGGATGCACTTACTCCCGGCTTGCACTTGCATTCATTTTTGGTTGCACTCACTCTTGGTTGCACTTACTCCCAGATCGTGCTCGCACTTGTTGTTGCACTTACTGTCGGCTCGCGCTTGCCCTCGTTGTTGCACTTACTTCCGGATTGTGCTCACACTCGTCGCTTAATCCCAACTCTCAAACCTAATCTTTAAATCTTATAAATGATAAAATAAACATTAAAATGTATTTTAATTATGAATATTTTTTAAATAATACATCTAATTTTTTTATCTATAATATCAAACTAATATATAAAATTATAGAATTAAATGGTATTAGTTCAATTCATTAAATCTTTAACATTTCTTAATTTATTCAAATTTAAATCTTAACAAACTATTTATACAAAAGTATTAAATTGTTAATATTAGATATGTATAAATAATTAAGATAAAACTTATAATTTTTAAAAAATTATATATAATATTTTAAATATTCTAACCAACAATCCAAAAATTAAAAAAAAAATAAAACGATAAATAAATTTTACTTTCTTAATTATTAATCACTGTGTTTATTAAGATCTATCCAAAATACATTAGCTTATATAAAATATCATTAATTTATTCTAAACAAATGGTATTCAATGATGGCCATGGCATATATTAAACTATACATGTATGTTCAAACATTTATTTGTATTCTATGATTTAAAAAAACACATAGTGCACATGCAAAATAGAGATTTTTTTAAATATATTGTTCTATCTAGGTAATCAAAAATCCATCAGATTAAAATACCACACACCCACCAGCCGAAGTGACCAGATAACACAAGCATGTCTCCACTAACATTGAAGGCATAAGGTCTCCCCTTGTAAATGAACCAAAGAAGGGGTAAGACCAAAGAATTTCGCAGAGAGAAACCCGACTGTCTATCACTAGCAACCATCAACCCATCACTAGCAACCAGTAGCAAGGACTCAAGAGGGTAGAAAACCAGCCAAACCAAAGAACTCCCTAATCCAGAATGAATAAAACCAACCAATCTCTCATCTTCATGGCCAATCGAAGCGGATCCATTAGCTGCCCAACCATCCCCCAGTCCCCCAACTAGGGTCCTAGCTGACCCAACCTTCCTTCGGGCCGCAGAATGACAAGTGAAAGTAGGGCCATCTACCAAAGTCATTCTCTGCTCAAAATGGCATCCACCAGGCTGCAGAGTTATGTTTTCAAAAATGCAAGCTCAGGTCCTCTTAGGCCCTCTCTTCCATGGTGAGGATCAGGCCCTCTCTACCACGGTGAGGCTCAGGCTCTCTCAAGCCCTCCCTTTTGTTGGTTGGATCGTGTGTCTCCAGAAGGCTGGGTTCCATGGGTGGTTTCTCCCACTGGGCGGGATTGTGTTTTTTCTAAGTGCTCCTAGGGTTTTACAGTTTTTTCTTCTTTGAGCGCTCAGTTTTCTTTCATTTGAATTTTGGGTGTGATTCGAGGGCTTCATAGCAAGCCAAAAAAAATTATTTAATTCATTTTGCTCTTCTTTCTATGGAGTGAATCGGGGAATTTCATATTTCAAGCAAAAAAAATTGTTTTATCTCTCTTGCCAATGTTTGTCAGCGCCTCATCCTCATTATCCAACTATTTCCCTTTGTACCCTATTTGCATTTCGTTGGTGGCTAGTCACGGATCGTTGGTTCGTCAGACTCTCACTAGGCAAAAAAAAATTATCTTCAATCTTTGGCAAAAAAATTATCTTCAATCTTTGGCAAAAAAATTGTTTGAGTTTGCCTAGTCTTTCTCGAGTGCCTCGAAACTCATGGTGGTTTTCTCTTCTGACTCTCTTTTTCAAATTTGAATTTTAAATTGGAGCATTGTTTATTTGATGTCATATCCTCTTGTCAGAAACTGGATTCAATCCCATTGATGTATTTCTTTTGAGCTTATTGAATACTATTTGGTTTGTAATGGTTTGGGGTCCCTTCCAAAACCCCTTTGTAAAGGTTCGGGACCCTTTCAAAACCCCTTCATCTACCTAATCAAAAAAATATGTCCATATATAATTAAATTTTAGCTAATGTAAGAGACAAGAACCTTGTGATCCTTGTATTTATTTTTTTTATTTTTAAGTATTTAAAATTTTATATTATTCATAATAAAATATAAAATTTATAATATAAATAAATATTTGAAAAAATTATATTAAAAATCAAATGGTATTTAATTCAATTAGTTAGATTTTTTAACTTTTAAAGAGAAGACCAAGGTTTAAATCTTGTCAAACAATACATACATAATTGTCAAGTTACTTGTAATACCACTATGCTCATATAACTGATTAGAAAAAAATTATATTAAAAACCAAATGTCATGAGCTTAACTAGACCCAAGTTCAAATCTTTCCAAATGATAGCAATTGTCAAGCTATTGCGATACCAATGTGGCCACAATGTAATATGGATGAGACAGTTTTAAGATCAAAGTTCTAATACATGATAGTTGAATCAAGTTACTTGAGCTCAAGTGGTAAAAAAATTAGACCTCCAAGATAAAGGCTTAAATTCAAAACTTGTCTAGCAATATATGCATAGTATGATATTTGAAGTCCAAGAAGATGTGATGGTAAATAAGATGCATTGTATCAATGTAACCAAGTCAATTCCTTGTCAATAAAACAATTTGTAATCCTCTGCTTGCTATGGTGTTGTGGTAAATATCTTGGGTGTTGGTAGAGGCCAACCCAAGTTTCATTCCCCCTACCTCCATCCTGCAAATATGTGTGTCCTATGTGCTGGTAGAAGCCAATAGGACTCCATTCCTCCTACGCCCACCCTGTTCATAGGGGTCCAAGCCCCTCTAAAAATACTGTGTTTATCCTAAAACTTTTTAGGTCTGCAAGGATGGTGTAGTGGTTAGGGATTTGACCTCTCTTTGGGGAGGTCCAAGGTTCAAACCCCTGCATACTCAGAAGGGGATAGGCTAGATGGTAGTGGTTGAGTGTCTACCAATTGACTACTCTAGTTCGATGCCCTGAAGGGTCGGGGATTCCATTGATTGTGCTTTACCCAGCAAGTTTAAGGTTTATAGAAGCAAACCATTCATGGCGTTACTGATTTCCCTAAGAATCAAAAAAAAAATTGTAATAATATAATGTATTATGATACCAAAAATATAGTTCATAATCTCATCACCAAAATAATTTATAATAATATTGTTAGTTATGACATTAGTAAACTAGTTTCAACCCCCTATAACCAACTTAATACATTACAATTTTAAACTAGTTACTTATGAATTTTTCCCCAACATTTTTTCCTTAAACAATTTAAAATGCAAATGCATACTTCATATTAAATTATTTAATTGAAAAAAATAATTTATTAAATAGTATATTTAGCGTTGAGAAGTAAACTTACTAATTAGTGTATACTTAACATGTAAAGATTACAAAATCGAAATAACTTGCATTAAAATGATTCCTGGCATACGAATCTCGTGAAACAAATTCTATTTTAATAATGTATACTTAACTTAAATATTATGAAATTGGAATAACTTACAAACTGATTTTCTGCATACTAACCTCACAAAATAAAATTATATTCTATATGAATATTATATAATAAGATATGGCTCTAATTATAGTATTTGAGAACCTATTTGATGTTTATTGTTCTATTAAAATAGAAAGGGTGTTAACCTTAATTTTGATAAGCTTTATATTTAAATGTTAATATATTAGAAAAAGGTTAAACATTATCAAATGGTGTTAGTTCAATTGAAAATATTTTTCAATTTTTAAGGAGAAATGTTTGAATCTTGCCAAATAATATATGCATATTTTTTTTGTGGAAAACATCTCACAAGGGATGCAACTTTCGGATAAGACCCAAGGAGGCAGGGGTATCTCTTCTGCCAAAATCATCTAGGGCTCACACCTGGAAAACCACCTTTGACACACTCAAGGAGCATGCCTACAATAACAAAAAAAAGAACATGCAAACACACAGACTCAAACAAACACAACCAATAAGTACACACAAAAAACAACAAAAAACAAAAAAACATAAAACATAAACAACAACAAAACAGAAAACATGCAAAAAAAACCACAAAAACAATAGAGCAAAAAAAACAAACAATACAAAGACATAACAAACAAAAACTCAAAAAAAAACAATAAACACACGCCAAAACACAAAAAGACCAAAAAACACAAACATACAAAAACAACAACAATAATTAAATAAACACTAACCAACACAAAAACACCCAAAACAAACTAAGCCATTGGAGTTATTGACTATTTAAACAAAAACCCCTGACAATCTCTATCAAGGATAGTAATGAAGAAATGCACCAAAACAGAAAAGATCAAAATAAATTGCATAACCACAATATGGATCTGAAATGTCACAGCAAAAAGGGATCTGACATCCATCCATCCTACCAATGAAGCTTTGGTTGTTGAGACAAAACCCTCTAACATCCTCTATCATGAATAGTATTGAAGATTTTTTTTTTTAAGTTGGGGATCCTATCATGAAAAAAGCTTTGCACTGCTTATCATTTTAAAAATAGCTTCCTACATTACCATCAAGAGACTGAACAAGGAGATCAGTCCTAATTTGTTTGGGCCACCACCTAGGGGGATAACCATAGCACTTAAAATATTCTTTGTCAAGAGCCTAGTTTGCCATAGCATCTACCACTTTATTCTGTTCGCTAGGCACATGATTGAAAACATCCTGAAAATTGTTTATAATTAACCTAAACTTATCTATAATATTTTGGATTCTCCAATCCACCTTCTTAGACCTTGAAGTTGATTTTAGATAATTGATCATAACTTGAGAGTCTGACTCAGCAATCACCCTTCTCCACCCTACCTTCAAAGCCTCATGTAAACCTATCAAATTACCCTACCCTTCAACTAAGTTATTGGATAGAATTCCTAAAGTTTTTGCAAAAGTAAAAATTGGAGTACCATCCTCCAATCTACCTATCCCTCCTATACTAGCTCTTCCAGGATTTCCTTTGGATGCTCCATCAGTATTGATTTTTATGAATTTCTTTGGGGGAGGCTGCCATTGTTGAGTTATATCCATCATTTGACTAATCTCTTTCTTCCTTTTGTGTTGGGCTAATCCATTTCTTATCTTTTGTTCCCATAGATGATTTGAATTATGTGGATGAGTTAATAAATATTGGATAGTCTCTCTCACATTTAGCCAAACATAGTGGATTTCCCTACTTTCTTATTGAAATATTCGCTTGTTTCACTCCTTCCAGATGTTCCGAGGAAGAACAGACATACTTATCCAAATTATTTGTTTCACATACCAGTATTTTTCTTCTCGTTTGCTCCAAATTCTCCATAGTTGTTCTATGAATTATTCATTGGACCATCTTAAATTTAGAAGGGAAGCCATCTTCTTCCACAATGTTGCAGCTATGGGGCATTTTATGAACAAATGGTTAAGATTTTCATTGTTATCCTAGCACATTACACATTGAAATGATCCATTAAAGCCTTTCTTCATAAGCTGCTCCCTTGTGAGAACCCTTTTATGGAGCAACAACCAACTAAAAAATCTGACTTTTGGCTATAACTTTTAAACCCATAACTACTTGAAAAGTTCTTGACCCTGATGGGGATTAATAGGGCTTAAGGCTAAGTAACCCTGAGCAATAATGTACTCACCGTACCCTGAACTATTCCAGCCATGATAGTCCTCAGCTTGTGACCATGAAGGCGATCTCATTTGAAGGATTCTGTGAATAATTTTTTTTGAGCTTCAAAAATTTGGATCGACCAATCTTCTACTGGGATCCAACATCTTCCCACCTCTACATTTCTTATCTAATTTGCATAATATTTGGCAACTTTTATCCTATTCATCCTATGTATTTTCTCCGCTAAAGGCCTCAATTCTGGATGTTGGATTGACAACGAAAGGTGTCCATCCTAAGAGTCTGTCCAAAAATTTATCTTTTGACCATTTTATGCTATCCAAAAGAGTTTTTCTTTATCAACTCCTCTCCAAATTTTAGGACCTTTAAAATTGGGGACTCTCTAGAAGGTAATTGATGATGAATTAAGTCAGACGGGTCTTTATTTTCTACATACTTTACTCTAAGATTTTTGGCCCATAAGGCATTGGGGTGGCTAATCCATCTCCAATATAATTTTGCTGCCAAAGCCTTATTATTCTTGATTGCTGATCTAAGACCTAAACCCCCTTCATGAGTAGGCAAACATAGAGTCTCCCACCTTACTAGGGCCCATTTCTTCTCAATTTTTGAACCTCTACAAAGAAATTTGTGACTAATTTTGTCTAGTTCATTGAGCATTGACTTGGGGATGTTCAAAATTGTTGAAACAAAGATAAGAATAGACTGGAGAACTGATTTGATAAGAGTTATTCGACCTCCTGATGAAAGCCATTTGTTGGTTTAACTATCAATTCTATTCTTCACTTTCTCTAATAACCAACTCCAATGCTCTTTTTTTTGGCTACCCAAAATAATTGGAACACCCAAGTATTTAATTGGAAGAGAAGATTTTTATAATCCTAATTTATCCATTATCAAAATCTCTTTTCTAGTTGAGCAATGAAAAAAATTACTTTTGATTTGTCTTCATTAATTAGTTACCCTGAGGCTCTAGTGAAATAGTGAAGAATTTTCTTTATTGAGGTTGTTTCCTTTATTTTTGCCTTCCCCAAAAGGGTGAAATCATCGACAAATTGTAAGTGAGTGATATGTATAACTCCTTTAGCTATAGTGACCCCTTCTAACCTTTGACAATCTCGATTATTAGCAAAAGTCCTTTCCAAACATTCAGCTAGGATGATAAAAAGATAAGGAGAAAGAGGGTCTCCTTGTCTGATGCCTCTAGAAGTTGAGAACCAATGAGTAGGACAACCATTAAGAATAATTGAATAAGAAATTGAAGATATACAACCTTTGATCCATTTTTTCCATTCTTAAGAGAATCCAAATTTTTCCAAAACTTGGATGAGAAAGTGCCAATCCACCCTATCATATGCTTTGGATAAATCCAATCAAATAAACATGGAGGGGGGTTTTTGAGCTTTCATAAAGTGAATTGCTTCCTAGGCTAACACTAACTCATCCACTATTTTTTGCCCTTCAACAAATCCCCTTTGTTTTGGATAGATGATCTTGTGAAGCAAAGGTTTAAGCCTTTCTAACATAATTTTGAAATGATTTTTAAAATAACATTACATAAAGCAATTGGTCTATATCCAGTAATATCATCTACTTATTGAGCTTTTGGATTTAGAGCTATAAAAGTCTTGTTGATATCTTTGAGGATATCTTTTGTCTTTCTAGCCTCCTCTACCACCTCTAGAATGTCATCCTAGAAAACATCACAAAATTCCTAGTAAAATTTAATAGGGAAACCATCTGGACCTAGGGTTTTCCCCTTTTGCATTTTGAATACTACCTTTTGTAGTTCCTTAGTTATAGAAGCAATTTGAGCCACATTCTCCTCATCGAAAATACGAACAGGTATCGCTTGTAAAATTTCTTGTCGAGCTTTTGGATCAAGCAATTGGGTTGTAAAGAGGTTTGAAAAATGATTCACAACTAATGAAGACATGTCGTCCCAAGTGTGAACTATATCTCCTAATTCATTCTTCAATGAGGGGATAAAGTTATGAGTTCTTCAGGCCAAGAGAGACTTATGGAAGAAACTTGTGTTCTGGTCTCCTTGTAGCCATTAAATCCTTGACTTTTGTTTCCACATTAGTTCTTCTCTTCTGTCCCATTCTTGAAAGATTATTTTTTGTCCATTGTTGAAAGATTAATTTTTGTCTTAACCCTATTTTATGTGAATTCCTCAAGATGAATTTACTCATTCAGCTCCTCAAATCAGGTTAGAGTTTCCCTTTTCTTTGCCCTAACATCTCCAAATTCCTCCCAATTCCAGGTCTTTATTTTATATTTAATATATTGCAACCTTTTGACAAAACAATACATCTTAGTATCATGTCTTGGCTTGCCTTCTTGCCACCACTGTTGTATACTTGATTTGAGAGATTCGTCTCTGAGCCACATTAGTTGAAAACAAAATGGTGTCAACTTCCCCTTGGTTCTCCAAACTTCAATTAAAACTGGCCAATGATCAGATCCAACATTGTTTAGGATTTTCACTTTTGGGATGTGTCCTTGTATCAAAATCTTGTTTGAAATCAAGAACCTATCTAGCCTTTCAAGAATGCATGTTGAGCCTTGTCTTTTGTTGGACCAAGTCATCAAACCATTGGTTGGCTTGATATCTACTAGATGAAGGTTGACAATGTATTCACTCATGAGTTCTGAACTCCCATCCAACTTCCTACTTCCTCCCATTTTTTCTTCTAAAGAAAGGATAGAGTTGAAATCTCCTCCTCTCAAAGCCCAAGCTTCAGGGAATTGAGAGGTGATAAAAACTATATTTCTCCATATTGTTCGTGTTTCTTCTATGATACATGGAACATAGACATTTATATTAAGTATAACCTAATCTGAATCTCTGTTTTGGGCAACCACTACTAGCAATCCCTTGCTTCCCATCATGTATTGTAGTATAATTTCCTTTGGATCCCAAAGACATGCCACTCTTCCCGAGGCCCCTTGGGTGTTGAGGGACACTACTTTACTGGATGACCACATCTTTTTCGCTATTATTTCCATTTCTTCAAATGAAACCTTTTGTCTCCTAAAGAAAGAGAAGTTGAGGTTGATTTGTTTGAATCATTCTTCTATTTTTTATTGTTTAGAAGGACTTCCTTTAAGTCTCCTAATTTTCCAAGTGATAATCTTCATAATTAACCAGATTTGAAGAATGAGGGTTTTGTATTGCAGAGAATGAGGGTTTCAACAGAGGGTAAATTGTAATTTTTTTTACGGCTATCAATCATCATAGCACCTCTTGGGGAGTGTGGAGGTTGAGTGCTTTGAGCACAAGCAGTGGAGAACAACGAAAAATGACCTTTTGGGGCCAAAGATTCAAGGGGTCTGTGGGCCTCCTGGAGGGTTTTCAAGAATCCAGCATGATCATTGCAAATGTTATGTTCAATAGGGATATCTTCAAGGCATTGAATCAAGTGAGTAGCAAGCAAGGCAAAGAGGGGAAACTAATATCTAATATTCCTTCATGCATGTGGATCAACAAATCCAACAAAATGAACAGGTATTAAACAAAATTGATCACCCTTTTCAATTCATAGCGCAAAATAAGGAGGAAGGGCATCCTCTTTGAAAGTATAGACAAGGGCTAAAATGAAATAGAAACAAGATTCAAGAGATGGGTCAAACAAAGGGAGATAATATGTAAATTTAGATCTCGACAAAGCTAAAACTGGATCTAGGGCACACAATAAAAAAAAAACCAGTCATAACAAAAAAATCTGAAGGGATGGATCTCAAGGACCTCCCTCCAAAACTAAATTCTAAATAAGCAATCTATGTAGGACCACCCCATATAAGAGGGAAAAATAACCAACGACTGCCAAGGAAACCACTGAGGATGCCGAAAATCAATCCAAGGAAAACAGAGATGGGTTGCATGAAAACAACTAACGAAACCCCATTAGTGAAGTTGGCAATGTAGGATATCCAGGAGCGAATATACACTATGGAGAGGAGAGGACTAATTTTTCGGTTGATAATTTTTCGATCGAATCTTGCTACCGTCAAGCAATGAACTGCCAAATATTGGAGAACTAAAGGTGAGATCCAAATCTCTGCTTACCCTAATGGTTATTTCCTTGCTATGTTTGCCACTGAAAAAGATAGGGAGAACATTTTCAAGGGAGGCTATGGTTCTTAGGTAGGGCAAGGCTTTTCATGAAGCCCTGGCATACCAAGTTCAAAGTTGAGGAAGAAATGCCATCAACTGCAACTGTCTGGGTCCGTTTATTTGGCCTCCCAGCAGAATACTGAAATGCAAATGTAGTAGCAGCAATTGGGAATTCCTTAGGAGTTTTCATGATGATAGTTGATAGGACTCAACAGTTGGATCATATGATCTATGCAAGGATTTGTGTTCTAATTGACTTTGACAAACCATTTCCAGAGAGGATCACCTTACAATATGGGGAAGAATTATGGGAGCAACAAGTAGAATGTGAAAATGTCCCTTTTAGATGTAGAATCTGTCACAAATATGGCCATCTAGCCAAGGATTGTCCTCATAAAATCTCTAATAAAGAGAAAGAGGATGGGGACTTAGTAGAGTTTCAAATCCCCAACAAAAGAATATTAAAAAAACACCAAAAGATAAAACATTAATTTCACCTAACACCTTTGAAATTCTCTCTGGAGATGAACAATTAGATGATGAGGATGACAAAATGAAAACAATGATTAAGGAAAAGCGGTTTGATGAAACCATTACAGTTTGATTTGAAAGATGTGGCCATACAAATCAAACTATAATGGTTTCATCAAACTATGTTTCCTCAATCACTATTTCCATTTTGCCATCCTCATCATCTGATTGCTCATTTGCAAAGAGAATTTCAAAGGTGTTAGGTGAAATTAATGTTTTATCTTTTGGTAATTTTTTTTTTAATATTCTTTTGTTTGGGGATTTGAATTCCTGCTAAGTCCCCATCCTCTTTCTCTTTAATAGGGATCTTATGAGGACAATCCTTGGCTAGATGGTCATATTCATGACAGATTCTATATCTAAAAGGGACATTTTCATACTCTACTTGTTGATCCCATAATTCTTCCTCATGTTGTAAGGTGATCCTCTATAGAAGTGGTTTGTCAAAGTCAATTAGAACACAAATCCTTGCATAGATCATATGATCCAACTTTTGAGTGCTATCAACTATCATCATGAAAACTCCTAAAGAATTCTCAATTGCTGCTAATACATTTGGATTTCAGTATTCTACTGGGAGGCCAAATAAACGAACCCAAACAGGTGTAGTTGATGGCATTTCTTCCTCAGCTTTGAACTTGGTATGTCAAGACTTCATGAAAAGCCCTGCCCTACGTAAGAACCATGGCTCCCCTTGACAAATATCCTCCCTATCTTTTTCAGTGACAAACATAGCAAGGAAATAATCATTAGCGTAAGCAGAGATTTGGATCTCACCATTGGTTCTCCAGTTTTTGGCAATCCATTGCTTGACAGTAGCAAGATTCAATCGAAATCATGTTGGATTCTTGAAAACCTTCGAAGAGGCCCATAGACCCCTTAAATCTTTGGCCCCAAAGGGCCTTTTTCATTGTTCTCCGCTACTTGTGCTCAAAGAACTCAACCTCCACACTACCCAAGAGATGCTCTAATGATAACCGTAAAAAATTTACAATTTGCCCTCTGTTGAAACCCTCATTCTCTACAATACAAAACCCTCGTATTTGTAATTACCCTATTTATTTATTTTTTTAAATGTGCCCCATTTGTATTATATTATGACCACATATTGGTAACTATGAGGATAATCACTTGGAATATTATGCAAATTCATCGCAATACAAAACCCTCGTATTTGTAATTACCAATATGTAGTCATAGTATAATACAAATGGGACACATTTAAAAAAATAAAAAAGGTTAAGCATTGAATGTGTATATTATGACTTGTTGATTCAAAAGTTTAATAAACATTAAATACATGAATGTAGTCATAATATAATACAAATGGGACACATTAAAAAAATAATAAATAAAAATAAAAAAGGTTAAGCATTGAATGTCTATATTTATGACGCATTGACTCAAAAGTTCAATAAACATTAAATACTTGATTCAGTGAATTCTGATAAACAATGATCTTAAAACTAGAACCATATTAATGACCATATGCAATGTATAAATTTTTTAATTGAATCCATTGAAATTAAAGACCCTTGATCAGCAGTGGAAGGGCTTTGGCCTCTCTCTTTAGGAGGGCCAAGGTTCAAACCCCACTCCATATGAGGGGACTAGGACCCCTCATAAAAACTTGTGTAAACTCATTGAAAAAGAAAAAACCATTGAACAAGATAATCACCAATCTTTACAACCAACAATGGAATGTAACTTCTATCACTATGAAAAAATCACGCTTGTACAAGAAAAGTAACATGAACTTAGAAATAATACTCAATAGAACAAAAGATATGAGAAGTTGTTTGCCTCCACATTAAAGAATTAAACATACATTTAATATTTCATAAAAGTGGTAAAGGTTTATAATAGCAAAGTTAAAGGTCCTTGCATAAAATATTTAATTGTAACATGTTAATTTAATATTAGTATTTCTAAAGTTCAAAGAATAAAAACTAAACCAAATATCTATGAAGTAGATTTTCACGCCCATGGGCCATAAACAACAGTTGAGAAACCAAAACCATTAATATTGTGCAACTGTGATTTATGGACTCGTAATTGAATTAATTATAAACATTGAACATGACTGTCTTCAATCTCAAGAAACCCTGCAACTTTAAATGTGTGATGGGAAGTAAAATTAAGATCCATAAACATCCAAGAGGTCATAGCCCATAAGCAATAGTTGTGAGGCCATAACCATTCATTTTATGCAACCATGATTTATGGACTTAAAATTGAATTAATTTAAAATATTGAACAAGGCTATCTTCAGTCTCAAGAAACCCTGCAACTGTGAATATGTCATAGGAAGTAAATTAGGACTCATAAAAGACAAAAAAAAAATACTTTAGAACAAGCTGCTGCTCTCTTAACACCTATTGGTGTTTTAAAATAACTTTTTCGCAGTTCTATTGCTGACTATGTTAATATAACCATCAAATCCAAAAGTTGAAAGCCTTAGCTATTCACACGCCATTGGTAAACATCAATTTCCATTTCGTTGTAAGAAAGCAGTAACTTTTGAGGAGCAAATTTGAGGCATGTGTGTGAATGTAATGTCTTAGAAGCTTCTTGCAGACGAAGATTTCATACTTAAAGCAAACTTATTATAAAGAGACCCGATGAATCATAGTTAATGCATACCATCAGTCGTTGGCCACGCTCCTTGCAACAAACGACCATGACTGTGTTGGCCAAAAACTGAAGATCAAACAAAAATTTAAGAAATGAATAAATAACCCTTTTTTTAAATGTGTGACACCCGATATTCTTCCATTTGTTTTCATGGCCTTAAGTAGTAATAGGTAGTTATCTATTTTTTATGCTTACATCTAGACATGTATTGTTAAATATGTATTTTGGTGGTAAAAACTATTATTTACAAAAATGTCAACATTATTTTTTGGCTAACTGCCATATTCTTTCTAACAAAAATACACAAGGCACACCATTTGAAGAGAAATAAGTTATCCAAAAGGAACACAGTTGGCACTAATTGCTTGGAGTAAAATACCATCAGACTACCTGGAGGTGGTCTAGACTCCAAATAAGCAAATGAAATTGAATAGTCACCACTACTGAACCAAAAAGAAAATACTAAATGTGAACTTCGGCTCCAAGCATTCCAAGTCATATTACCTGGTTTTCTAATAATTTTAAGTAAATTGCAAACTGCTTCATATTTATTGTTACATTATGCCATGGCTCACACCCAATAACATGGATGGCCTCATCCTACATGAATGAGAACTACCTTCAAAATTTGAACTCACATGATTGTATTCATCAAGTACCATTGCACAATTTCTGCTTCTGCAACTTTATGTTTCTCATTAATTTCATGTGGTAATTTTTTGGAAAAGAAAATTGCTTGGAGTTAAATGTGGTAATGTTTGTTATTCATAATTGATATCTAGCAGCACATCAATGTTTACAGGATTTGAGTTGGTGCTCTAACATGTACAATTATCGGAAAGTATTGCATCTAATGATAGACTCTCACCCATAGTAGCTTTCTTTGAGAGGTTTCAAAAGATACTTTCATGTAGCTTTTATCTCGTTACTTGCCAAAGCTAATTTCAAAAAATTGCTTTCAATCTTTTTTTTTTCTGTACAGAATTCAGATTGTTTCCATGACTGTTTTCATTCATGGAAACTTGCACTGCAACTTTAAAAGCTGATTGATGGTAAATGCATACCTGCAAAACGACAGAAATTCAACCATCAATGTTTTTTTTAATGAGTTATATGGGATTAAAACAGGTGGTAAATACATACCTGCAAAGGACAAAAATTTAACAATCAATATCTTTTTTAATAAGTTATATTGGATTGATCAAGTGGCATTAGCTCAACCGGTTAGATTCCTCAATATTTGAAGAGGAGATGAAGGTTCAAATCTTGCCAAGCGATACATGGAAAATATCCACGCTTTGTTATAATACCACTATGTAGTGATGAAGTAATACGGGTGGGGCCCATTTCAAATCCCATATAACCAATTGAAAAAAAAAATAAGTTATATTGGATTGAAACAGGCCGCACATGTATTATATCATGATAACATAGTGATATAACATAGTGATATTACAATAGCTTGGCAATTATGCATGTATCACTTGGCAAGATTTGAACTTTGGGCTCCTCCATGAAAGTTGAGGAATCTAACCGGTTACAGTAATGCCATTTGATAATTCAACCATCAATATTATCATGACGTTCATGTAAGATTATATCAGCGTAAAGGCTGGAAATCAAATAAGTTAATCTCAGTGTTCCACGGGGACACGTCCCCCCGTTTCCCCCATCCCCCAGCACGGGGGGACAGCAAGGGGGACGTTTCCCCCCGTCCCCCTTTTTGGGGGACGGCTGGGAAACATCCCCGGGACGGTTGAGGCCTATGGCCTCCCGTCCCCGGGATGTCCCCTTTTCAGGGGGGTCGCTGGGGACGGCCAGCCATCCCCCATTTTTCACTTGAAAAAATGTCCCCTTGTGTTTTGAACTCCAGATGCTGCATACTTTCTCCCAGCTAATTTCTTCTCTCTCTGATGTTAAAGGGAGTGTCCAAAGAAGCCAAGCTCAACTGAGCCAAGCAATTTCAGATCTCCTTTGTGATGTCCTTCATCAGCTCAAGCAATTGTCTGCAAAACAACAAATGTTGAAGGCCACTGCAAGTTTTGTAGCATTGAAGCAACTTAAAGGCCTTCTGCAGCTGTGTATCTAGGGATTCCAAGGCCATCCTTAAGGCCTCAGAATTTGCACCTACTCCTTTGGTCTGGATATCTTCCAAAACAAGTTTTAAACTGGTAATATACCACAAAAACTGCCTGAAGCTGTCTTGCTGAGTACCAATACTTGGCAGTTGCTCTAGTCTCTGAGATTCTTGACAATACTCTAGCAAGGAGCTCGTTTACAGATGCAAGATAGAACATGCTGGGCATGGCAAAACCCACAAATTAACTTTGCCAACGCACAAGGTTTACAGTAAATTCTTAACTATGTCAAACTATTACTCAGAAGATAGCAAAATTTCAAAATTCTAGCTTTAAAAACATATTTGGCAGCTGCTGTAGTCCCTGAGATTCTTAACAACACTCTAGCAAGGAGCTTGTTTACAGGTGCAAGGTAGAATGTGCTGATCATGGCAAAACAAGCAAATTAAACTTGTCAACGGACAAAGGTTTTTAGTAAATCCTTAAACTATTAACTATGTCAAACTATTGCTCAGAAGATTGCAAATTTTCAAAATTTCAGAGTTAACAATGCTCTGGTAGGCAGTTCATTTACCAATATGAGCTAGAAAGTGCTCGCCATGGTAACACTACATATTAAACACATGGATGCACAAGGCTTGATCAGATCCTTCAATATATATAGAAGTACCGCAAATTATCCAAGTTCTTGTTGTTTCTGACACAGAAAACATTCCTGTCCGTCTTTAAATACATGATGAATTTTGTGTGCCAATCAAAGCTTTGATCAAACCTTACCATCTGGAATAAAGCCGAATTTCCCATACTCTATCTTCAACAGACAGATATTTACAGTCAAGACTGAAATACTGCTACTCTTATTAAGTTCCATATCTGTTCAACAGCTTTCAGCTGCTCCACAGTCAACATTAGAAAGCAGAGAATAATGATCCGTTTGAAATGTGTTTAATTTGATGACTGGAGCCAGTGCCTGCGTTTGTTGGGATAAATTATGCTTTTGATGTTGATTTCCAAGGCTGAAGCTTTAACAGTCCCACCAACCCTTACTCCTCACTATGTGCTCTCCTCTCTGCTCTACCCTCTACTTTAGAAAAATGACTACGTAGGTTTCTTAAATATGAATTTCATTAATATTAATGTTAAGGTTAGGGATTCTCAAGGTTGTCAGGAAGTACTCGATGGGTAAATTATTAGAAAATAATATTTCAGCTATAAGTTTATGTTCATCATGCACAAAAGGACATGACCGTCACAAGCTACCTCCCTCTGCCAGCTCTAACTGCAGGTTTATCTTGACATACTATGCCTTCCACGAATCTTCCAACCTATGTTCCACCTGGAGGTGTCCCTTACATATGATACCCATGGGTACAAATCCCCCAATTCCCTACCATAAGGACATGTCCCCTTCATTTGTCACTTGAAAAAATGTCCTTTTTTAGGCTATGTCCAACATGCTGCACTTACATAATTGATTACTAATATGAAATATGAAATATCATTTTTGTTGGGTGTAGAATTCTGAATGTTATTCTAAATTTCTAAAAAATTTCAATTTTTATAGTATTATACCAGCCGTCCCCCCAGCCGTCCCCTAAAATCGGCCTGCCGTCCCCCGAAACCCGTCCCCCCATCCCCCAACCTCGTGGAACCTTGGTTAATCTCATACAGATACAGTTGAATTGGCTTTTCATGTTTAGTTGCAGAACATTTGACTCAAATCAAATGAGTAACAGTACAGCCAGGCATGCAATCATTTCAAAATAAACGAGCTGAAAATTAAGTGTGGTCCAAGAAAAGCACACCTTACCCAGAATATGCCAGAAGTACATTATTGTGAGAAGACATCTAGTACTCATCAGCAAGGAGTACTACCCCTTTCTTGGATTGATCTGTGGATGTTATATTCAACGTTAAAAAAACAGTAATCACACCTACAAAAATGTTTGAAGTTTAAACTCTTTAACAGGATTACTAGATATTCTAGCTATCCATTATTTCCCCATTTCACTCATTACTATAAACCAATGAACCGGATTATAATGGCCATACTAAGTTGTCCCACAACATGAAATACTGTCCAAAAATTCCACAGCTAGTCTAGGAAATAAGAAATTCTATAGAAATTTGAAACAGGAGCCACAGATCTGAAAAACATAATAAATAAAAATTAATAGATTTAAAACTCAGATGCATTTTACTCCAGAAAAAATTATGGACATGGTTCAGAAAAGTTACTCCTTAGAAAATGCTGAAAACTGCGAAGACCTAGATTACTCAGTTAATAGACATGCAACACCACTGAAGAATAAAAATATTCTTGATACCCATCAAAATAGTAGAATGCCTCATCCTTACATTTCAATAATATAAATTTAAATCATTTAACTGCAATATAATGGTCATATTAAGTTGACTCAAGGCATAAAATGTTGTCAAAAAACTTCATATACAACCTGAGAAATAAGAAACCCTAAAAAATTGTGAAATGGAAGAGCCAGAGAGCTGAGAGGCAACATGAACAATAACCAACAGATCCTAAACTCAGACACAGTTTACTCCACCTATTTAACAAAAAGAGAATAGAAAGCCACTATAAACAGAAGTTCAAAACTTGATAACTTCTAAAGGCCTAAAAATCAACCTTCCCTGGAATAGCAATAGCAACAGTTTAAAGATCAACTCTTTATTGAGATTTTCCTAACAGACTAAATCCACACCAACTAATCATTATTTAGGAATTCAAGATCAAAATCATCTACTAAAGTTGCGACCATAGCCTCAACACCTACTCATTATTTAGAAATAGCACTAAGGTTCATATGCAGTCAGGTGCAATGAATGACCAACAAAAGTAAAAGAGGGACTATCTCTGCTTGATAACCCAAAGCAACAAGCTCCTATACTCCAACAAAGAGGCCAGTGAGGAGAATGAGCAGAGGCTCCTTTTCAAGCTTTCTTGAAACTTTAGCAGCCAGTAAAAAGGGAAAAAAATGGCCAGTAGGCTCCTTTTATGGCTTGTCCCCCAGAGTGCAAGATTGTGTGCTTTCATCATGGACTTCGCTTCTTTCAACTACTCCATTCTATTGCGAAGTACATCGAGCTCTAAATATCCTTTGTGTGCCACACAACTTGGAAAACTTGTTAAAAAGTTTCAAGAACAACAAGAAAGTTTGAGCCAACTTCATCAAAGAAAGTTAAATCAGATCAACATATCAGTAATTTCAAGTCATACAGAAACAAATATTGGTTTCTGCACTCCCAATTAAATCAACTTATATATCGCAAAATTTCATGCTTCACACTACCAATTATCAGAGATCAATGATTTGGTCTATCCTTTGTTCCACTGAATTTCTTGATTTTCTTTTGAAAAAGTTGCTTATATTCCAATTGGGATTCATACTTCATTTGCTCCCAAAGTGTCTCAAAATGCTGATGAACTTTACTTTGTAGCCATGCTAATATTTCCAAATATAAGAACTTAGGATCTGCATCCCATGCAGATTTAAGTTTACTACGGCTATCAATAAAAATCCATCCCACACTCATTCTGTGAAGGAGATCATTGACACGCTTGTGCGCTGAGGCCTCAGGTTTCAACACCATAGAAGGATCAGCTGCCAGAAATTGCTGCATTTCTCTGAAGCATGGTAGAACTTTGCCTTTAAGAAGTGCACACGCAAATACTGCCACCCGATGATTTTTACTCTTAGTAGTAGACCTGTCAAGAGGAAGCTCCCATAATTGTGGACCAAATGTAGGAGAAACCCAGCAAAAGACCTCATCCAATGAGCTGTCATAATATGGTTGAGGATCTGTAAGCGGCTTAGAAAATGAGCAGAGAGCTCTTGCATGCAAGGCAAGCCATGATGACTTAATGCATGTCACACCACGCATGTAGGGCCTTGAGGTATGAACGAGTTCATTGTAGACAACAAACTCAGGTGCCACTCTAGCAACAGATGATCTGTGATGCAGAAAGATAACTTCTTCCACAAAAGAGGCTTGATATTTAACTGCCTTTGACCTTTGGCCTTCCATTAATGATTTTATAGTTTTATGAGGTTTTATGCGCCGTGCAACTCTATCAGCCCAACCAGCACAGATAGCCTCACCCAATATGTCTTCTTGAGTTGAGGTAAGAGATTTATTAATTGATTCCTTCCAGGCATGTTCCACATCTGCCAGATTTCCAAATGTCCAGGTGAAGTCCTCTTTCAGTTTATTCTCCATTTTCTGGTTAAAGAAGAGCTGAAGCAGCTGTTTCCGAAGCTTAGACATCTCATCCATGGTTTTTAGATGTAAAGAGTTATTTCTACAGAACTGATCCGTATTATCTGCAAATTCAAACGAACGGAGTGCATTTGCAACTGTTAACGCATCACTGCTCATATTCTCAAACATTTTACGGGCTGTCTTAGCCATTGCACGTTGGTTCTTAATTTGCAGATATTCTTGCTCTTCAGTTTCTTCCTCAGCAACAGCATCAACTTCCATTTGCTTTTCCTTTACATCTTCTCCAACATCTGAGCTAAAATGTGTGAGAAAAGGATTATCCATACTCAGTGCTGGTGCAACAGCCATTGCAAAAGCCAAAACCAAATTTGCCCCAGTGAATTTCTCCCTATCTTTTAGTGTCTGAATTACAGTTAAAAGCATACGAGAATGGCGAGGACTGATGGGATATAATGCCATTGCTTCTCCTACTGGCATCAGCATTCCCGTACTTTGATTTAGTGCTCCAAGAGCTTTCAAACACCTTTCAGATTCCACTAAGGCTGCCTTATCAGGAGGAGTAGGAAAAGGGAAGTTGGCAACCTGGAAAACAAAATGATCAGTCGGTATGGAAAGTCTGTTTAATATACATAGCACATACAAGATCCCCATATATAGTGATAATAGCAGGAAACAGATACAAAAGCTGCATAGCAGCCAATTCTTTCTAAATAAAAAGAATGAACTAGAAAAGTTCAATTGTATCACCTTACTAATTCCCATGTACTTTAAAATAAGAACAACACCCTCAATAGGGGCCTTGCTTATTTCAGGTGGTGGAAAGTCTGGAAAAGTGTTGTTGAAAACTGCGGATGAATAAAGACGATATCAGTGCCCTGGTCCTGTTCTCCCTGCTCTGCCTGCGCGCTGAGCCGCTGAAGCCTTACTAATCCACTGGATCTCATATTTTGCTATTCCACTTGAACACACATATTCCTTGACCTTTGCTCTACCAGTATCAACTACATATTTTATGCCAGGAATTGTTAAGGAAGTTTCAGCTACATTAGTGGCCACCACAACAAGCCTCTCTCCTTCTGGTACTCCAGCAAATACACGCAACTGCGCAGCAGAAGGCAACATTGCATACAGAGGTAAAACATATAAAGGACCTGGCTCTCTCAAATTTCCTTCTTTGTTTTGGTCTAACAGTTCTTTATTTTGAGGATGTGCAAACTTTTCCTCGTTTGAATCGGTGCTAGTTCTTCTAGTCTTGTCACCATCATTTAGTGCTTCAAATGCAGCCTTAAGTGATGCCACACATCCAGGTTGTCTAAGTAAGCTGGTGTTTCCCAATGCTTTATCAAGAAAATTATTTTCATTATCAAGAATCTCTTCTTCATCACTATCTGAATCTGAATCAAATTCAGCCTCAGAGGATTCCAAGTTTGCTTGTGATATATCATCAAAACCATCGTCATCATAGGTACTAAACCTATTAAATGCCCCTGTTGATTCTTCATTATCATCTATAGCATCCACAGCTTGAGCAATGCCCTTCATATCAGGTTGATTCGCAACATTATCTGCATCTGTAGATGGCCTTGTTACCTGAGCAATGCTCTGTGTTTTAGCACTGTATTTGTTCTTTTTCACAAAGGCTTTCCGCAGCTTCCTGCATAGGAATTCTACCTCCTGTTGCCCTGTGACAAATACTAGTATACCACCAGATGGCAACTTCTTGTGAATAGCTAAGACCTTTTTGTACGCCTTTCCCACATAATCCACCAGCTCTGTCTTAGCAGAGAAATGAATTGTCACAGGAAACTGTCTCGTTGGCACTTCTACTACAGGTGGAGTTATGGGACATAACTTGTTGTTTGAAAAAAAATCTTCAATCCTCAAAGTTGCACTCATTAGTACAAGTTTCAGTGGATTAACCATATTTTCAGGACTCACCGTTTCCCCACTCAATATTTTCTTCTGTTGTTCTTCATATAGACTCTGCAATAAAGCTATCCCGAATTAGTGTTCTTACAACCAAAATGAAGGCAATTCTTTCTCTTGCATCTTTCCATTACACATTGTACTTGATGTTTGATTTTGTACTGGCCGCTTCATTTAACTATTCAGGTGACAGTTCATTAGTTTTATTGAAAAACGATATGTACAAAATATAAAATCACAATACCTGCCGTAGGGGTACAATTCGTGAAAGCATTCCAATGAGGATGTCTGTATTCAAGCTCCTCTCATGAGCCTCATCCAACACAATAATCGAGTAGCGCCTCAATAGAAAATCAGACTGTAGCCAATAAGCCAAGGTATTAGGCTCCCATAATACTATCAAAAGAATCCTAAAAAGGGATTTATTATAAAGGAATTTACTTCATCTCTCAACATGCCTAGTTTTATCCAAGACATTCATTTACTCCGTATGCTACCAGACACTATCTTCAACTCCTTAAAATCAAAAATCAGCTATGTAATAACACATCAAAAAATCTAAAAACAGCCTTCACTGAAACTTTTGCAAGAAACTCCACAGATGCACAAGCTCACAAATAGAAAGACATTTGATTTATCTAAGCATTGGAAACATTAGATAAGGTTTGACATTTTCTAGAGGGTAGAAGGAACAGAGAATAGATTACTAAAGAGTATTTTATCAATATCTACCAAACAAACACTTTAGGAAGGAAAGGAATATGATGTCAGACATTTGAAAGGTTGTGAAGACCCATGGTAAACTCTAAATATAACAGGGTTGAAACTTCAGCTTCTTGAGAAAGGCTAGCACAGAAAACACTGAATTTGGGAGATCTTTCAAGTTTTAGAAGGAAATAATATTCCTCTTCCACAACAAATGTCCAATCAAAAGTCCATTTTAGAAAATAATTTTGAAGTAAGAAAAACGCACACTAGAAGTTGATGATCATTTAAGTCATCCAAAAAATCCAGATACTCTACCTGGACTTCACGAAGTAGAATACCATCAGTCATAAATTTGATGGAACTCTTATCTCCTATTCTTCGATCATGTCGCACCTGAAATCCAACTTCCTTTCCCAGCTCAAGGGACAATTCATAAGCTACTCTCTGAGCTGTAGCAAGAACTGCTACACGGCGGGGCTGAGTGACACCTATGATTCCTGCCCTTGCTTTGCACTTGCTCGAACCAAATCCAGCTTCAAACAGAAACTTCAGAGGGAAAAAAACACCATATTACTTGTATGACATGACAGAACATCTAATTCAGTTGAACAAATTAGGTGCATTCTCGTACATCGAGAATAATGAGTACTATTGAAATAATTAGAAATCATACCTGTGGAACTTGAGTAGTTTTACCGCATCCAGTCTCTCCACATATAATCACAAAAGGATGCTGATTGACAGCTTCCATAATTTCCTGCTCCATCATAACTATTGGAAGATTTTTCCTTCTTTCTTCAACTTCCTCTGGTCTTGAAACATGAACTACAAAATTATTACTGATAGGATTCCATCCAATGTTCTCAGGAGTCCCAGTGTTTTGCACATCTTGCTTTGCACTCTCCCCTTATCTTACCTAACAAAAATGACCAAGCAATATGTATGTGAACTAACCATTTTGAATCTCAAAAAAAAAAATGATCACAAAGCTGACCTACGCAAAAATAAATGATGTCTGATTCACAGAATTTCAATTTCGTTTTCCTTCAATCTATATAAAACAGAGGCTGACAAGTGAAATGCATGAGTACAGTTCCTGTGTCACAAAAACTTGCAAGTTGGTATACTGTCTGGAAATTGACCAAAAGTCTTTATGCATTGCAAGACTCTAATTCAATAAATGGCATATATAGCTTACGATTTAGACTATTTTACAAGCTTAAGGACTGGCCATTCAAAAACTAATCTGGATACTACTTTAGGACTTGCAGAATAAAGTGTTGATATGAAGTTCAGCTCAAAAAAGAACTAATAGTTAACAACGAATGCCTGAAAGCATACTTGACTTGACTGCTGCACAACATCCTGTATCATGTTTAACAATTGAAATTGAAATTATGTTGATGTCCACAATTGACCAAAGTAGGTCAATGGGACTAAATTTTATGAGGAAAGAACCTGGTATTTTATATCTTCATTAAGTTCAAATGAACTAACCTTCTGCTTCAAGTCTTCCTTTCTACACATTATACTAGGAGAACTTCCTTTGTCAACAGGGCCAACAGAATCTGAGCATGGCAAAGTTTTGCCACCATTATTTTGTCGAACATTACTATTAGCGGCAGGCAAACCCTGTTTATTATATGTTTGGGAGTTTTCTAGTTCAACTCCACTTGAATAACTATCTCTACAATGTGATAGAGAAGTTTCTGCACAAGATTTCAGATTTGTGTAACTCTGCTCTACATTGCACCCCTGTAATGTTGCATTTGCCTTCTTGTTAATGGAAGCCTCCATTCTTGCATTTTCATATCTATCATCGGTTTTTTTATCCTGTTCACTATGTGCATGTAAAGCATCCCGTTTTCTTTTCTTTGTTTGCATTTCACTAGTATCCTGCATACTTTTCATTGGATTGCAAGTAACACGCAAAATATCATCAGCAAGATCTTCAGTTTCCATTGCAGTTGAACCAATTGTTCTTTCACGAAAAAGTGGAACATCTGAAGGAACTCTCAATCCTGCTTTATGCAATCGCATTGCTTTAGAGAGTTTTTCCTTCATGTTTTCAACCTAAACATAGACAAATTACATTTCATCAATTTTGTCCTTAGCATGAAAAACAAATTAATTGGAAAGAGTGAAATTACATTCTAAAACTGACATATTAGACTCCATGAGCATCTCGTGAGATACCTGTCCAAGATTTCCAGAAGAACTTAACAAAGCATATGCATCATCCTTAAGTTTGTGCTTCCTGAGGATAACAAACCCATAGCTCAAGGTTAAAGGAAAATATGACAACCTGAACAGGAAATTGAATTCATGCAATTCTGCATATATGTGCTACTGCTTAATTATTATCCCCCATAGGTCTCATTATTAAAGTATAGAAGACAGAAAAAAAGTAAGCAAGACCAAAGGCATGGACGTACTCCAAAATCTTGAGATCAGTAGCTCGCCTGTCTCGTTTTTCTTTCTCCTCCTATATAAACAAAAGTGTATTAAACAACAAATCTAACTCTAAACCAAATTTCTATATTACAAACCTAATTTATAGAGCTGATATAAAAACTATTGTACAGGAATAAACCGAAACAGATGCAAGACGACATATAACATTGTAATACTTCTACACGCTTCATGAAAACATAGTAGAGGCTCAAAAGAGTAATTCTATGCCTTTGTCTGTATGTTATAAAAATTACCAAAGAAATCTGCAAATTTACTGTTTATCTTCCAAATAGCCCCATCAAAGTTCAACCTCACCATGGATTATGCCAGTAAGTCTTTTACAAGATCATCAATGTAACCCTTGCACTAATAGGATTTATTTCCTAATTACCAAAAAAAGTTGCACAAAAAGAAAACAAAAGCAGAATTCTGAATTTACCTGCAACTTTCGCAATTTTCTTTGTTGTTTCTTGCTCAGGCTTGGAAGAGTTATCTTCTTGTCTTTAGCAGTCTTCGGCAGCAAGAAAATTATATAAAAGGTCATAATAAAGGCACTATCAAAAATTTCAACTGATTTGAGGCTGGTAGGCAATAAACAACTTGACCTAATACTATATAAGAAGGCAAGTTAAATCACAGATACCTTCTTTTTCTCTTTACGCTTAGATTTATGATCACCAGGCAGAATAAGAGCATTGCATAGATCTCCATCATTAGGTCTATAATTGCAGTATCATAAGTAAACAAAAGGAACATTCTTAGTCAACACGTTAAAAGACATTCCAGAAATCTTAGTTACAGTCTTTCAGCTACTGAAATCGGACAAAACCCTGTATAAATATAAATACCATGTTCTTTCATTTATCATATATCTTAACTATCAAGTCTTTTACCGAAAAACAAAGGTGCAAATGTAAACATACCCACAAGCAATTCCCATGCTGCAAAGTTTATGTCACCAGATTTGGCTCCAAAAACAATATACAGAATTTGGTCGAACTATCGCACACACAAACTGTCAGAATTTAAATGTTAATTACCCAAATATTAACAATTAATTCAAAAGATAGACAATGCTCAAAGTAGATAGAAACAAAAGAGTTGCAAGATGAGCCATCTAGAAATATGAAAGTTTTATTAACTTCAAAAATAATGTAAAAGACCTTAACAGGCCATTTTTATTAGGTCAAAATAGTAATAAATTAGCTCAAACGAGGTATTACATGATCTTAATTACAGAGCGCTGTAATAAAGGCTTAATAATGCCTAAAATGCAATGTTGCATGGAAATGGATATGGTATCAGATGCTTAAGACCCCTAATATGCATATGGCTGGATACAAAATTTAAAAAAACTATATGTACAAGGGGTTTGGGGCAAACAATGGGAAGTGCAAGGTTTCACACCATCAACCAAGGTTCCAATCCTACAGACAAGCACCTTCTAGCGCCATATGCGCACCTAAAGGTAGGGTTTGAACCTATGACAACTTATTACAGATCCAAGCCCACCCTCATATTCTCTATGAGGTCTGTCCAGATGATAATATTTTTTGTAAAGTTGGGTTTAGTGCAAGCAATGAGGAACAAGAAGTTTCATACCATAATCCAAGGTTCGAATTCCATAGATGAACCTTAACATTTTTATGGGATGAAATCCAACTGTTGAGAATATATAATTTACAAACAGCCCACTAGGATTTAATTCCCAATACAGTTCATTGTATACCACTATGTGCTTCATTGAACATATATAAATCCAATTCAACATATATAAACACACACACCATATAATTCTATATAATAGAAATATAACATATGAGAAATAAAAAGTTTTATAATAATCAAAAGCAGATATGGAAATTCATGTAAAGATGTAAATGCATGTGCTGAAACTTCAATAACATTAGAATATATAATATCATTCACCAAAGATCCAAGGCCAACTGCGTCCATATTCTAAGTTTTATGACTTATTAAAGTTATAATTTTTTTATAAAGAGTATCATATAATAACAACTATTATATCAAAATCAAATTGGCATTAATTAGCTTAACTGGTTAAATTCTTCGACTTTCAAGGAGACCCAGGTTCAAATCTTGCCAAATAATACATGCATAATTCTCAAATTAATGTAATACTACTATATAGTCATGATCTAATACAGTTGGGGCCTGTTTCAATCCCTTATAACCCATTAATACAAAACAAATATCATATCAAGTAAAAATCATGTTATTAAAAAGTGCTAGCAAGGAGCGAGCCTCACCTTTTCTTGTTTTAGATCTTTGGGGAAGAGCAGTGGGAGAGAGCAAATAGTAAGCAAGTGTGCGTAAGGATCGAGCCTCACCTTTTCTAGATCCAGATCTTTCGGAAAATTCAAAAAGTAAAGGACTTATATAAGGAAAAGCTAGGTAGCATGGAAGGAAAGCCCTAATTGGAAGGATGCCCTACATGTAAGTATGGATCCCCAAGTTGGAGAGAAGAGGAAGAGCAAATACACAACAAGTCCAATCCAGGCAGCAAATGTTACACCAGAAATAATTATCAACGATGAGATGATCAAGCATGATATAATGGTTCTTAAAAGTAGAGGGTTAATGTGTCAGTTCCGCGAATGCTAACCAAGGTTCTCAAATATTCGAAATTGGAGCAAGTGGAAGTGGAATTTAAGTTCAAAATACTCCATGACTTTTCTGCCTAAAGGTTTTTTCCTCATCATTTCAGTTCAAAAATCAGGGATAAAATAATGGGTGGTAGCCCATGGTTTAGGGGGAAAGATGCCCTATATTTAACACCGTGGAGTAAGAATTTTTCTGTCAAGATGGAAACTATTAAAAAACTTCCAATGTGGGTTAGGCTTTTTGGACTTCCATATCAGCTCATCAATAAGGATGTTTTCAAGAATATTGGCAATAACCTAGGACAGTTCATCCATGAGGGAACAACTAATAAGAAGTGAAAGCATGTTGTTTATACCCGGATATGTGTTGTTCAGGATATTTCAAAACATTTGCCATAGTCCATTAAGATTAAATCCGAATCAAGAGAATGGGATCGATGAGTGAATTATTAATACCTTGCACTTCGATGTCGCAAATGTTATGAGACTGGACACATGGCATGAGATTGCAAAGTGAAAACAATGGACAAAGAGACAAAATTATGGTCAGAGACAAACTTCAAGATGAAGCAAGGAGATCATACTGTAGAGGAAGCTGAACTAGATAAAGGATATTCCACTCCCAAAAAACAAGCAAAGAAAGCCTATATGCAACATAAGATGGCAAAGGCCATCATAGTTCACTTGGATCAATGGTTAGAAGAAAAAATAAGGATATAAGGAATGAGAGAGTAAAATGTGCAAATTCAAATACAAAAGGAATTAAAGGTGCAAAGTAAGATGTGGAGAAAATTTAGAACAAAGGAGGCTGAAGACGTCAAATTTATTCCAGGTAATTTGTCTTCATTTTTCTCAACTATTATAAAATCCTCTACTTGCAATAGAAATGAAAGTAATGTAGACGTTATCCCTTGCACTTTAAGGTTTCAAGAGCAACATAATAAAGAAATGAGGATGAAGGATAACCATAGCTATTTAGGGTTTCTAAAGTAACATAAGAAGGTAATTACTATGGAGGAACACCTTTGCACCTCAGGGTTTCTAGGGCAACAAAAAGAAGAAAGTGCATTTAACGTTATTCCTTGCACTTTCGATACTTCAAGGCACAACAAACCTATTGATGATAAATCTCACTATGAACAGTTTGAAGAAATCAAAGAGATTGATTAAGATAAAAGTGTTTTTGGAAATGAAAAAATAAGAGGAAGACCCAAGACACAAACCCAAAGAGAAAAGGAAACTTTGAGGGGTATTGTTATGGAAAACAAAAGCAAATATCACAAGTGCTAACAAGAAGTGGGGCTAATCCCATGAATAAAAACAGAAAGTAATGATGAACATGATATCTTGAAATATTAAGGGCATGAATAAGACCCCTAAAAAAGAGGTATTAGGAAACTAAAGGTTAGCCAGCATGTTTATAAAGAAGGAAACCAAGTAGCAGATATTTTAGCCATTTGTGGTCTTGATCTTTGTTTTAGAAAAATTCAAATTTTAAAAAGCACCTAGCCGAGTGAGATTTTCTCTCTTAATGAAAATTAATATCAAGGAGTTGATCGCAGAAGCAATTTGAGAAAGATGAAGATTATCTTTGATAAAAAGGCAAGATGGATATGATTTAAATTAACCTAACAGCAATGTAATGTTTTGTTATTTGATGGAAGCAACCCCAATAGAAGCCACGCATAGCTTATTAAAAAGAAAAAATTTAAAAATAAAAAATTATTATATATTAGATCGTTAATTTTAATTACACTGTAATTTATAAAAATTACCTTTATAAAAGCATTCTGCAAGATAATTAGTAACTTCCTCTTTTAATTAGGATAACCTAATTATAATATTTAAATGTTACTAATAACAAATATCACATGCTATGAATCAAAGGGCATCAGCTCAACTGGTTAAATTCCTTGACTTTCAAGGAGGAGACCCATGTTTGAATCTTGCCAAGTGATACATACATAATGGCCAAGCTGTTGTAATACCACTATGTAGTCATGATGTAATATAGGTGGGGTCTGTTTCAATCTCATATGATCAATTCACATGCTATGAATCTAAAAGTAACTTTATTATGAATTATTTTTTAATTCCCCTTTCTTATTATGTGATCCAAATTAGCTTTTACAAGAGAAGTTATAAATAAAATTCAATCTCATATGATCAATTCACATGCTATGAATCTAAAAGTAACTTTATTATGAATTATTTTTTAATTCCCCTTTCTTATTATGTGATCCCAATTAGCTTTTACAAGAGAAGTTATAAATAAAATTATTAACTTTTTAACTATATACGCTAATTACCTTCTAATAAAAACGTTACAAAAGTTATGGTTAATACTACATCATTATCAATCAAATGGTATTAGCTCTACTGGTTAAATTCTTCCACTTTCAAGGAGGAGACACTTGCCAAGCAATTATAATATCACTACGTGGTCATGATGCAGTACAAGTGGGCCCCGTTTCAATCCCATACCACTGAAAAAACATTACACCATCAAATGCTGTGAGCCCAAGTGGTTAAAAAAGGTATGACTTTACAGCTGCAAGCTTACTGCAGTGGTAAGGGCTTTGGCCTCTCTTTGAGAGGTCCAAGGTTCAAAACCTCACTCAGTCCGAGGGGATCAGGACCCCTCATAAAAACCTGTGTAAACTCAATGAAAGAGCTACAAGCTTACTACAGTGGTAAGGGCTTTGGTCTCTCTTTTAAAGGTCCAAGGTTCAAACCCCACTCGGTATGAAGGGACCAGGACCCCTCTTAAAAACCTGTGCAAACTCATTGAAAGAAAAAAGGTATCACTTTCAAGCGGGAGACCTGGGTTCAAATCTTGCCAAACAATATTGCCAATGTTATTTAATACAACTGAATGATTTTTGAAATGCCATAGTAACACAGTCATGATGTGATACGAGAAGAACCCATTTCAATCCCATATAACCAAGTTAAAAAAATGCTACACTAGCCATATCATGCAAAGCATTATAAATTTATTAATTTTTTACTTCAAAATGGAATAGAAGGCTTATAACTTTATAAGCACAGAGATCAAATATTATAAAGAGTTTTATTTCAGCTCTGATCCGTCTTTGCACACACAATGCAAGAAATAGAATACAGAACACTTATAACATGGGTGAGGTCAAACAGCAAGGGGAGCTAGCTAGATGGAGGTATATTCAGGGAAAGGATAGTAGAAAGAAGGGGAGAAGAAAACTAGTTACACCTTTGTTTTTCTCTGTCCCCTTGCTCTTATGTAATTGGTTCTGTGTTTATTTTTTTCATTAATGCAGTATCCTTTGTTCCTACTGTGGTTGACATTTTGAAAAGATAATTTTTTTGGGGGGAGAGGCACACAGTATCATATTTCAAAATTTATTTTTTAAATATTTATGTTTTTTAATTTATTTAAATTTTTAAATGTACAAAGCCCAGGCCTGACCATATGTGTCCGCCCTGCCCAAGACATCTGGACTGAACTGGATTTCGTTCCTATCCAACCGGATCTGGTAACAAGATAACAAGACAAGACGGATGTCTTCAAAACTAATGTTAAAGTTCAGTCTCTATACATTTGAAAGATGAAAAAGCAAGTCCTATGAAAGTCTGTATCAGACTTTGTTCCATGGGGATGAGTCCTGGGCTTCAAAAACCATCTGGAAGACATGTCTTGGCAACTTCAGGCCATCCTGGAAACACATCCCACTGCCTCAGAAATGCATATGCATACCGTCATCTGGAAAATGTATCCAGTCATCTTGGAAAAGTGCATGGCCATCTCGAAACTGTGTCCAGCTGTCGTGCACCATCCCTGTCCTGGATACTTTATGGGACATAATCAGTAAGTTTGTAAATCTCATTGCAACTAGTGCATTGCATTCCAACACATAAAAAGGACCGTTTGAACACTAAATGATGAATCAAAGCACATATGCATAAAAGGAGAGGTATTTCAATGAAGGGGTGTTTAGCTTTGTCACTCATTTCACTTGTTTGATTGCAGCAGCAACAATACAATATGAGGGAAAGGTAAGTAGAGACTTCTGGGAGAACTAAGAGAACCTTTAGGGAATAAAGATGAGTATGGGACCACTGCATACACTCCAGCTCAAAATGGACAAGATCATCCTCAGGAGTATCAACACAACATATTTTGGAAAAAAACAAACTTAAATTCATTTTATTTATTTCAACACTTTGACATCTTTTAAAGAAAGCAAGACGTGATATGGGTGCTTTACCAGAACTTATTCGGAAGGTGCACCTCCCTATCTTGAAAAGGACACATCCATTGTAGATTCTGTCTTGCATAACAAAGTTGCTGAGGTATTGGCTAAAATTGATGCTGATAGACATTCCTGGGGAGAGATGGAAGTGATATTGCTATCATATTGTGTAACCATAGCTGGAAAATTCGGACTCAGCAATTACTCAACAGCCCAAAATTTTGAATCAGACTCGGGACTTGGCAAACACTCTGGAAAGTTTTGGAGAAAAAAAACACCAAAACACACACACACATATATATATATATACACACACTTGAAAAACTATCCCTGTCAAATACTTGACCTATTTTTCAAGCATGAGTTTTTCCCAAGTACTCACAAATTTTCTCAGCAATTGCTTTGCAAAAGCTAACCAAAACTTGCCGGTGAGTAAATAGGCAGGTAACTCGACAGGGCATCAGTCTGGAGATTTCTGGCGAGTTCTCTGTGATTTCTCCATTTATATTGTAAACAGTAAAACCAGTAGTATCTTATGTTGCTTCTGATTCACAAATCCATTCATCTTCTAATTTGCAGTGTAATGCATACCCCTCGATTCCAGGTATCACAAAGTAAGATGGAAGCTCTCAACTTATATGAACATTTAGGACTCCTAGATCATTTAGGACTCCTAGATGGACTTTTGTTCTTTGTTTGGAATGCTGATTATTCACGGCATTATGGCTGGCTACTTTGAAGCATACTTCTTGTGCAGAAAGTCTGGAGCTCCTGCAAGTCTTTGTTTTCCCAGGGATCACTTCAGCACCGAGATGCATATGCAGAATTGCCTTTAATTGTTGAATTTATGCTGACTTATGTTAAAGATTTTGGTAGCAGTGGGTGGAGCAGGACTCTAGGGAAAAGCATGACTCTGAAATATCTAGGAATATGTGAGAGCAGACTTGGTTGATAGAAAACATTTTACACGTAAAAGATCATTGTATATTCTGAAATTTGCTTTAGAAAACATGCCACAGAAGGTGAATAATGGCCATATTCAGGGGAGAGATAAAGGATCCATGAAGAAGATCTTCCAGGGAGGAAAAAGAAATTATGTGAAAAGAAGAGTGAAGGAAGTATGGTTATTCCACATATGAAATAGAGGGATAGATGGCTGAAACAGAGGTAAATCATTAAGCATAGGGATCATCGATAAACGCCATAAAATAGGTGCATATCGCTGGAAGCATTGATAAGCTCTTATTCTTTTGCCTGAAATGCTTAAAGAGCATAGCTCATCACACCGGATATCTTTAGTATTAGCCACAATGGAGAGTTGCTGCTCTGGAATCCAAGCAGCACTGACTCAAGATTATCAGAGTCAGATTGGAAATACAGATGTGGCATTCTTTTGGACAACCATGTTATGACAAGGTTGATTTTGCCATGGAAATCCACAAGTCTGCAGACTAAGCAGCATTTTTGGATGAAACTATGAAAAGCCTGGGCCACTTGATCCACAATGGTTTGTTTTGCCCACGTTTAAGTTCTGAATGTGTACCATAAATATTTTGATCTGAGAGTATCTATTCTTCGGAGATGGGCAGAAATGCAGTCAAATTTATTCATCAATGTTCAGCTTCTCCTTCTATAAGATTTGCAAACACTGTTCCACATTTGGAATCTGTCATCAAAAATGAATCTTGGGTAAATTGGACATGTCTCTAACACATTGCATTAAGGAAGCTACCTGTAAAGATGACCAGATTGAAGACACTTGCAAACTGGAAAAACGTATGGCATTATCTGATACGATGGAATGTGGTCAAAAACCTGCCACTCATACAATGCAAAAAGGTGCAAATGCAGATTTTGAATTTTCTGGTCATCATTGCATTGATTTTGAATTTTGAATAATTAGAGAAGGCTGGTACTGGAGTTGGGCAAACAGGATTCACTATGACACAATATACCTGTCAAAAAAGTTACAAATTTTATCTTTTTCGATAATGATAGAGTTGCTTCCATACAAAAGGTTACCATTTACAATATTTTGGTCTGACTTTTCATGGGATGGATCATTACCTGGCCCAGAAACTAGAAGACTTGATAGCCCAAATCAACAGCAATTGCAATCTACTGGTATCATTCCTACAAGATATAGTGGCCCTTGAAGATATAGTGAACAAGTCTAAATTCCTGATTCTACAATTATTTTACATTGGAGTTTTCTTGGAATCTTGTGAATGCACCTATAAATTAGTAGGAGATTGAAGCAGAAATCCTGGTAGAATCATATGAAGCTTTGTTCTCAGTATCTAGAACATTGGTTATTAGAATGTCTCATGATTCTTTCTTCTGTGAACTCTAAATTAAAAAAATTAAATGCACCAATAGAAGCATTAGTTGATAAACTGGTATGTAGTTTCCTCCAATTGCTCTCCTTCAAGTAAGGTTACTAACCAGAAGCGAACAATTTTGTTGCAGTATAAATGGTGTTGTATGGATTCTTTTTTGTGATGTCCCAAATATTTTCCAGCATTGTATATATTTTATTTTTCATGTTTTAGAGTATTTTAGGGTGTTCTTTAGCAAGAATTGCTAAGTATGATGTAAATACTTGTCTTAGTATTGTTATTTTGGTGTTTAGTTATGTTTTGGGATAAAGACCAAGTGCATTTATTGCCTTGGCAAGTGTATATCCGAAAATTACAACTCCCAAGACTGTTTTGAGGATAAGGTGTGATGTGTGGATAAGACCAAGCATTATTTAATGCTATTTGGCAGTTGTAAGTCAAAGTCTTTGATCCTAGTCATATTGTGTGAGTTCCAAGACTAATTTGAAGATAAGGATGAGGTTTGGACTATTAAAGTAAGTTAGAGGCATTCTAAAAGGGCATGGCTGGACTTAGAAGAGATCCCAAGCCAACATTGGGCGTTGTGAGGCCATTTGGGACCATTTCAGCTAGAAGTTGGGTGGTTTGATTGCCTATTTTGGCATTAAATAGATTACACCCGAATTTCATTGTTTCCAAGATGAAATCCCCACCATTCATTATTTCATATTGGATCTAAGGGTCACGATTTAATCATCCATTGAGAAGGGAAGCCTATATAAGGATGAGACATCTCATTTGTGAAACAGACTTGATTATTATTCTCATTTTGATATTTCTGGACAATTTGATGTGGCTAGCAATTTGTATTTCGCTCTTGAAGAGTGGACAAGCTTCAGGAGAAGGAACCCTAAGAGCACTCCAACCTCTTAGAGGCTTTGTGATTTCAATTCCATTGAAACCCCAAAGCTCACATATTCCTTAGGGCAAAGTCACACAGGCTTTGCATTGGTGCTTCATTGAACAAATCAATTGGAGAAACTAGATCTGCAATTCCTCACCCCAAGGTGAGAGGTTCTGCCCTAGAGGGGCCATTTCAGAGGTTTGAAGACTACATCAGGCTTTGGAGAGCTGTTTTTGCATCAGTATCAGAACTTGGCAATTCAAGCCAAGACCCTTGGTTCATTGAACCAGATCTGGTGTGTTTCCTGTTTAATTTTCTGAATTGCAGTCCATTACTCATTCTGGAGTAATTAGATCTGCTATGCATGTTTGGCTACAAATAAACATCAGTTTCGCTGAGTTTTCTGTGTGTGATCAGAACTGTGTGATTGCTGTAATTTTCTGTAAAACTGCAATTTTTTGTGTTATTTTTGGCTGGAATATTACATTTTTGGTCAATTTATTGGAAGTCTGCAAACTTTTGTACAGAAATACTCGGCTATGGCAGAAGTGCAGTTTTAAATTCAACTCTCAAGACTCTTATTTATGATACAACTGAGAGTTGGATGGGTGCTATTTGAAGAGTTCAGTCACTTGTCTATGAACCAACATCTTAGAGAGTATTAGTGAGGACTCGGTTTTCCCTATTTTGAGATGTGTGGGATGCATGGTTACCAAATACATTAGCTGATCAATTGATTTGCAGTTTCCTCCAAAATATTAATGCTCTCCGTCAAATAAGGCTACTGAAAAGAAATTTCCAAGCAATTTTGTTGCAGTATGAGTGTTGTTGTATGGATTCTTTTTGGTCAATTTTGCAGAGCTCTGCAAACTCTTATACAGACATACTCGGCTATGGCAGAAGTGCAGTTTTAGGTTCGACTCCCACGACTTTTATTTATGATACAACCAAGAGTTGGAAGGTTGCTATTTGAAGCAGTTCAGTCACCCTAGAAGCTGACGTGGCAATGGACCACGTAGCAACCAAGATGAAAACCCTAACTCCAAGGGTTTCCCCCTAAAGGGTATTTTCCAGATAGCAGAGGCACAAAAAGGAGGCAATGAAGAAGGCCCTTGAGGCATAGCCACTGGGAAGGACCAGCGGCCAACGGACACCTCCAGGTGCATGCCTTGGTTGCACGCCGGCCTGGGCCTCCTCATCAAGAACTTGAGAAACCCTACTAGTGTTAAGTCAAAAAGGTAGCCAATGAATAAATTAAAGACAACCCCATCTGGGCTTGGAGAGAGGGGGTAGGGCAAGTGCATGCCAAATTGCTATGGTTCGAGGGATCCACAACAGCCCCTCTCCAGAGTTTTTTAGAGTTTTGAGGACAGCCCTGGGAATTCCCATGGGAATGGTTATGCGCATGTTCTTATTGTAAATGTACATTAAACATCTTTTGTCTAAGTAATTATGCAGTTGAGCATTGAATCAGGGCTTCTGGAGACATACCTTTAAAATAAGACCTGTTATTTGAAAGAACCTCCTTCTGCTTCATACCCCTGCAGACTATGCTGTAAACCCCTGCAGACTATGCGGTAATGTAACAATTAGCAAGGTGTCAATTTCCAATTACTTTTTACCAAATAATAAGATCTTACCCTTTATAAACGATAGAGATAAAGCTATTTGATTTTAAAAAGATTTTAAAATTTTGTATTTGTGATAAGGCTTGACTGGCCAAGTACTTGCCGAGAAGAGACTTAGGTTCAAACCTCGGGGTATGTTGTCAGCTTTAGCAAAGATAGTAGTCCGTGTTGAATCCTCTGAATGTGTACCAAACCGACGATGACAGTACAAATCTCGAGTGACCAGTGGTTTTCATCTGACATCGGGTCAACAACAACGAGACGAATAGGTTGTTGGGAGCAATCCCTGTGGCTTGAACCCTATACTTGTCACTTACTAAAAATAGTGGTTGTAACGAACTCCCCTCTGTACCAAAAAATACTATAGAGTGAAAGGTTCAAACCACAAGGGTTGCTTCCAACAAGCTTGTACCACCTCGTTGTTGTTGACCTAGCATGAGGGGACCATCGGTCTCTTGGAATTTGTATCGTTATTGTCAGTTTAGCATGCACTTAGAGAATTGAGATTAGACTACTACCTTTTGCAGAAATGCCCCCAAGGTTTGAACCATAATTGATTGTTTTTCAATGGTTGAGTATTTTGACTAATTTTATATAGGCTATAGGTGGATGTTAGAAAGCTTAATCACATAATCAAATTTATAGTCTTTTGCCTAAGTACAAAAATATAGATAATTGTAGTGGTTAAATTATAGCTTATCATGTCTATTTCATAGATGACTTAATATGTCTATGTGGACAATAATTAGCCTTCACCAACATTTCTTGTAGGGCCCACCAAGTATTATGGAAGATTATAACTTAGTTTTAAATACAATTATGGTATTGGTTTATGTGAATGAACTATATTCTAACTAAAATTTAGTTAGGGGAAAGTGCAACGGTTTGGGCTTTGGCTCTTCTTTAGAGATCCAAAGTTTAGGTCACGGTGTGTGTGGTTGTGTGTTAAATTTCCTATTGATAAGCTCAGCTTTTCTCTGTATAAGAGGTCATGGTGGGATGGGGATGCCCAGTCTTGAGCATCGGTTGTAGAGGTTTCTCACATTAACCAAATCTAAAAATATAATATTCTAATTAAAATTTTAACGAGGAATATAGGGTATTTAATTTTATAAAATTAAATACCCTATATTCCTTGTTAAAAATTTTAATTATAATATTATAAAATTAAATAGTAATTTATTGAAGCTCACAAGAAAATTTTGAAAAGAGCAAATTCAAAACTCCACAAGACCACAAAATGTTTTAGGAGATCCATTTATAGATCAATGAATTGGAGGAAACTAGGAGTCCAAATTTAGTAAAGCAAATTATGATTTTGTGAAGTGAGTAGAAGTTTTTGTTGAGCAAAGTGTAGCAAACAGTATTGTCATTGTTGTCAACACAGTCAGACAGATTTATTGATGCAATGGACAAGATTTTATTGAACAACAAGGTGCAGCCAAAGTACAATGGATAGGAGTTCAGTGTTGAGCAAGGTGTTGCAGGAGGATTGTCATTGTTGTCAATACGATCGGTTAGATCTAATGATGCAATGGACGAGCGATTCGAAGTCACTCAGATGCAGAGGATAAAGTTCAGAAGTTAGTCAGATCATGAGTCCTTAAATGACAGATGCACAAAAACAGAAAACATAATTCAAAATGATAAGAAGTCTTCAGAACCTGAGATGTCAAGAAGCGGAAAGGTTTTTTGTGAAAACCAAGGCAGTCAGAATAAAAAGTTTTATTTAAAACCATGGATAACAAATTTGAAATGGGTTTTTCTTAAAACCCAAGTTGGCTCTTCGTTTCGTTGAAAAAGATGCCCCGTGATAAAGATATTTAATTTTAAATATTTAGTTTAAATTTTAAAGGTTTTTTGTGAAAACCAAGGCAGTCAAAATAAAAAGTTTTATTTAAAACCATGGATAGCAGATTTGAAATGGGTTTTTCTTGAAACCCAAGTTGGCTCTTCGTTTCATTGAAAAAGATGCCCCGGTGATGAAGATATTTAATTTTAAATATTTAGTTTAAATTTTATTTTATTTAAAATTTAAATTAAAATATTAAATTAAATTAAAAGGGCCGACATGTTACTATTTCGCGGCAATAAGCTACAGGAAAGTGACAAAGGTGGAAGAAGTGTTTGAGGCCGACAAAGTTAAATCTAGGCCGACGGATTTTAGGGTTTGGCAGGTGACAAATTCTAGGGTTTCTCAACCGACGTTCTTTTAGGGTTTGTTCCTAAAACTTCTTCTATAAAAGCAAGGGTACTTCGAGTTTGAAAAGAGGGGTGAAAAGATAAAGTGCGAATGTGAGCATAGTGTTTGTGAAAGTGAAGTTCATGTTGAGCAGAGAGCAGAATGTGAAACGACACAGAGTGTGCGAAGCGTGTGCAGAGAAAGCAGAGTGTGCGAGAGAACCGCGAAGGGCAAAGTTGATTGCAAAGTCCAGTCGTAGCGATGCAAAGAAGCTGTGTGAAGTGATTGTGCAAGAGAGAGCAGAGTGCACAGATATTGCAAAGGTGATGTAAACCAGTTAGAGTCTTGCAATAACAAAGGTATATGTCAAACATTTTTTATTCAATATTGAAGTCCAGTTGGTGGTCGGCAAATTAAGGGGTTGGTGCCTCTTTCCAGTTGGTGCTTGGGAAACAATTTGTCCGATTGGTCTTGGCAAATTAAGGGGTTGGTGCCTCTTTCCAGTAGAGGGTGCTGGTAAAATAGGAGTTGGTGCTCCATTATGTTGAAGCAGATAAAGTTAAGGGGTTGGTGCTCCTTCCAGTTGGTGCTGGTAAAGGATTATGTAAAGTTGTAGCTTTGCATTGACTGGATTTGGATGGTAGTCCAAGCAGTCTTTTTGAGGAGTAGCCACATTGGTGAACCTCGTTAAAATGTTGTGTTATGTGTGATGCTTTCTTGATGCATTTAGTATCTCTTTTATCTGCTTTAAACTGCTGTTGGTTTTATAATCTAATTGTTTTAGAAGTTTTTAAAGAACACACTGATTCACCCCCCCTCTCAGTGTCATTGTGATTACAACAGTTTTGTATGTTGAAGCATAAAAAGGTGATGTCAGATGGACTTCATGGTTGAATGGATTATTTGAGTTGTTGGTTGAATTATGGGACAGAGTATGGATTGGAACTTTCAATTTTTAAGACTACTAAAATATTTATTATAGTTCTTGTGGTTGCACTTATGCTTTAAAGAAACTAACAATCTAGATCTAGTAAAGCAAACTTTGATTATACAAAGTTTTGAAAGTATTACTCTACTAAGATGTAGTGTGTAGATAGTAGAGGTGGAGTTTTTGGTATTGTGAAGGTTGTTATAGGAAAATGAAAAGGATGTTTTTTTGTTTTGAATTTAGAAAAATACCCCTTGCAAGGTCGCCTTGGTCTGAGAAACCACGACCAAGGGGTTCTACATCGTCAAAATCACCTAGGAGTCACACCCGGCCTTGATCGCACTAGCATAATCAACTGGATTTTAGGTACCCAATGTGTGTTTGGTAGGGTGGAGATTCGAACGAGGACCTCCCTTGGAGGATTGCCCTACCCTCTCCAATTCACCTACAACATGTGGGTGTCAAGGATGTTGAATTCTGAAATATTTGTATTTACAAAAAAAATTGAAAAAGATCCTGAAAATGAAAATTAATAATTCAAACTTTTTTATGAAAAAAATGTAGGTTTTTAGCTATAACAACTCAATTAATATGAGAACTGGATTTCTTTGTAACCTCTCAAGCTCTAAAGGAGAGAGTTGTGATTTTTCAAAGGTGGGGGACTCAAGAACAACCTTTTTTTTCTCTGAAAAAAAGAACTTATAATTTATTTTATTATTTGAGTTTAAAAATATTCACATATTATACTTTCTTTCATACTAGTCTTCACTTGATTTCTAGGCATTGGTAATGTTGATTGTCTAAATCAAATAATGATTAAAATTTATTTTATTTTTTATTAGTAACATATATTTTATAACATTGATGTGTTTTATATAAACCATATATTACAATTCTTATGATTGTACTTATGCTTTAGGAATGAAACTAATAGTCAAAATCTGGTAAAGCAGACTATGATAACACAAAGTTTTGAAAATATTACTCTACTAAATGTAGTGTATAGATAATAGAGATGGAGTTTTGGTATTGTGAAGGCTACTACAAAAAATGTCAAGAAAAAGAATGCTAAATTTTGGAATCTTTGTATTTAAAAAAAATTAAAGATCCAAAAAATGAAAATCAAGAATTTAGATTTTTTATGAAAAATTTATAAGTATTGTAACAACCCACCAACTCGATCCAAGGGAGAGAGAGGTATTTTTTTTAAAGGTTAACTCACAAATAAGACCCAATATAATTCAACAGTATAAGGCATAACCACATTTTTAGTTCCTTGTCATTGCACACTCAAGTGGATAAAAGTGGTCAACATCTCGTACTTTTGGAGTTCACTTTTCTAAACCTCACCATTTAGAAAAGATGTCATCAATGATCCCCCAATTTTCTTATATCCTTACCGATATAGGATAATTTCACCACGACATAGGCATTATCATTTAAGGTTCATAACACTTAAAGGGAGACATCTATTCCCTAACCCTACATAAGTTTGTCTATGTATGATTAATCTAGTGTAATACCTTAGTGCTTAGTTATTTGCACCTTTGTGGGCTAACTAAGGCCATTACCACTCACTTGGTAATGAACATGGTCACTCTTACCTCACTATAAGGTGCCACCATTATATTGTATTATGAATGATTGGATGGATTGTCCCATATCAATTCATCGTCAAAAATCTTAAGCTTCACCGCTAGTAATATGTTCAAGCCTCACCGCTTAGGACTTGTCCAAGCCTCACTACTAGGACTACCCAAAAGCCTCACCGCTTTGGGCCACCTAAGCCTCACCGTTCAGTGTGTATCATTCACAACTCAACTACGAATTGAGGTACATCTTGACTCAAGGGTTGGCTAATATGGCTCTAGATTCATGTCCAAAAATCCCTTCCCAACCCAAGAGTTCTTAACATTTAAAAGAAATAAATGTCTCTCACAAAAGGAATAAAGTGTTATATTTTATCATAATTACCATAACGCAATGCTAAATATTAAGAATTCAAATACTTTTAATCATAATACTATCATTTAGCATTTCTTTTATTTGCAATGGAAAGAATAAAACATCTAAAAGAATAATAACCATAAACCATAAATTAGATTCTAACACAGTCTTTCCATTTGCATATAACTAAACAATCCAAAAACATACATAAAGGATAACAACATTTAATCTTTCATTCTTTGATCAAGTCTTAAATAATATAACAAGAATGTTATTTTCATAAAACATTTATTCCTTCTTCACGATACTCATGATAATCCTTATCCTAAAATTATTATATTTCAATCTTTTAAGAACATAAATAATCTTTCATTTTTTCTCAAGGTCTCCACTTGTTGAGTCTTCTTCAACGAACTTGAAGCAACTTTAGGGATCAGGATAACTCTTTAAATGCATATGCAAGAAGTATACAATAATGCAAAACATGCACCATACAAGCATATTCCATGCAAAAACATTGAGAGAATCTCATACTTCTCTCACTTATGGACTTCTTAGCTACTCAAGCCTCATCCATTTCTTGAAAGAACTATTATCCAATTCCACAAATAATAATAACTCTTTTCCCATATTTAAAACTCAATTGCACCAAATACTTCTCTAACAATATAATATTTCTCTTTTATATATATATATATATATATATATATATATATATATATAACCCTTTCAAAATCATTTAATAGATCCCTCACTATACCCATGAAATTTTAATTCTTCACATACTTGATAATGTTAAGAATCCAACTCCTATTTAATCGATACTAACTTGAAAAATAAATAGTGAATCCCTTCCTTTGATTGCAACAAACTCACAGAAACACACCAAAATATGAAGTCGTACATAGGTAACCCGACTGAAAAACAATCAAATAACTAAAAGATAAAAAAGGAAAAGGATAGTGCATTTCATTGACGCTCAAGCTATTAACATTCCGCATTCAAAAATGAATTTCCAACTTGAAAATGCTTAACATAAGTGCAATATAAAACACATGCATTAATCAATGATAGACAAAAATGTAAACAATCATTTTTAATGCTCAAAAGCACCACTAAAAAGTCTTACATGAACTAAGAAGCATAGGTAAACACATAATCCTATCTCACTAAGGATTAAAGCAATGTAGCACTTAATTCTAAATAATACTCCAACTAACAAAGAGAGAACAAGCGGTTAAAAAACTCTTCCTATCTAAGTTTTAACATTGAAAATGCCAACGGTAAGAATAAGGATCTAACTACTTCTAAAACACAAAATACAATACGAATGCAACCTAGAGCTTTAACAATTGGTTCCCTAATAAATTACCCTCTAACTCATACTTACACCATAGAAAACAACATAAAAACCAAGACAACATATAGGTAACTTAAAAAGGTAAACCGATTATTTACAAGGATTTGGCCACCATTTGAAAAGAAAAAGGTTAAGTCTCTCCCATCTCCTACTTGCCTAAACATAAGCACACCTCAACGATTGATCTTAGTAGTAAACTATCCACTCATAAAGATATATTGAAATGATTTGATCATCAAGCAACGAATGCAAAAGCAAAGCATCTCACAAAAAACTCAACATCAAATATATAAACAATAAAGCAATCATGGAGATGCACCAAAAACATAACAAAAAAACATAAGCTCTCACTACATCCAATAAGGATTTGTTTTTCCATCAAGCATACAACCAGAAGTAGATTACCTTACAACAACAATTCCTAAGTAATATTCCTTTCTTTTTCCTTCCAGCTCCTCCTTTCACTTTCTTCAACTCATGATTCCCCCTAGGCAGCCTTGGCGATTAACTAATGCTTGAAGGAATGAAAGCTCAAGGGTTGGAAAGTGGATTCCCATGCATGCTTTCCACTCTTCCATCCTTTTTCCTTTGCTATATGAAGTGTAAATTATAACATTAATTTCTTTGACATTAAAAGATTTCCAACCAACCCAACATTACCAAAAATACTAACTTCCATATTTTGACTTAATTAAAATGCTCCCTTTTGCAAAGTAATGATAACATTAATTTCCTAATATTATTAAAGCTAGCATTAGCAAGTAAATTACTTACCGATGAGGACATCTTATTACATTACCTAGGCTTAGTTTATTATTAAGTTAGTTCCTAGGTTTAGTGTTATATTAGTTGCTAATAATCGATGTGAGTTGTATCCTCATGTATGTTTTTGGATGGTCCTGGTTGGAATCCTAAGTTAGCAATTAGTTCTAGCAATTAGTGATTAGTTAGCTTAAGTTCAGACAAGATTATCTGATTTTCCCAACTTGGCAGCTTACGCCTGATTTGGGGTGATTGCATGTCTTGTAATTTTGGCATCACACATGCCTATGTCTATATATTTAGAATGTATAATAAACAATGTAGTTTCGTTTTGGAACCTTAATATTGGTATCATAGCATCGATCTTGAAGTGCTCAGTTAGGGTTTGAAGCTCCATTACGTCCTTTGAATGCGGTTGTTCTTTGTTGTGCAAGATAAGTTTCCATTGGTCGATCGACATGGAAGCTTCGTTTAGATGACTAGGTTGCAAAATATCAACACTCTTGTGCACATCAACTAGGCTCTAGATGATCCCACGTACAAGCCACCCTGACCACTGCTAGTGGTCAACTAAAAAAGAGGGCCTTTATATTTTTAAGGCACTTGATGTACCTTTACACAACCCATGTGGGACTAAATGAATCAGTCCCATGGTTATTGGTCAACCCGATTCCCATGGTTGTTTGCTAGCTTTGATGAAGTAAACGAAACTGATCGAGATGTCTTCTAGTTTTAGGATGACTAGTGAAAATACAAATGCATCAGATTGATCCTTGCTATCGCGTTGGTGGAGATGGACATCCTTGAGGAGATGCAGCACAAAGAATTATTGAATTGATTTCCTGCAAAAAGTAGTTATCTTGTCGAGTGATGGCTTGGAGTGGCAATTTCGACGTTTTCAAGACATTGTTTTGTTGTCACATAGTGGTTCTTCCCAACACACTTTTTTTAGAGATTGGTTATTGGTTGAGCTGAGCATCTATTATCATGGATAAATTTGAGCAAGGTAATCCAACCCACAAGTGGTTTTTGGCTTAGAAAGACACAAAAAAATCAACCACCATAAACCTTAAAAAAATCCAATTCATAAACAATAGGTGGTAGACTCCAATTGGTGGATTTGGTCGGTGTAGTTTTTGGTAGAAAATAGTTACGTTTTATTTTGTTTTGGGCCTCTTCATCCCACATCCATCGTGGGATGACCCTCAAAATTATTTAAAAAGGGAAATTCACTCCCTTTTACTCAACCACTGAGCGGTGGTCTAGAGTGCTTCCGTGCGAGGCCATGAAGCACCAATTGTTGGGCATGGAGGAGCCGCCACTTGGTAGGTCATACTGCAAGTGGAGGCATGCAATTTGGCACCAAATTCTTTTTGGTATAAGGTATAATTTCATTTTATTTAAATTAATTTAATTAAAATTAATAAAATAAAATAGTTTATTTACCTTTGATTAATTATTTATTTTAACTAAGGTGCACATGTTGGACTTCAAGTCCCTTTTATAAATTTCCTTGGACGAGGTTATTTTTTTTTTAATTTACTAAAAAACCCCTTGCAGGGCTACCTTGGTCTGAGAAACCATGAACAAGGGGTTCTACACCGTCAAAATCACCCAAGAGTCATGCTCAACCTTGACCGCACCAGCATTATCAATTGGATTTTAAATACCCATTGTGCATTTGGTAGGGTGGAGATTCAAACCAGGGACCTCCCTTGGAGGATTCCCCTACCCTCTCCAAATCACGTATAGTACGTGGGTTAAGTTAAATTATTTTTATCATATTAGTCTTTACATCTTGTAATTGGATGGACTCCACCTAGTCATTTGTTGGACAAATTGGAAAAGCTTGGCAAAGCTATTGTAAATTGTCTCAAAAGGTAAAGATTGTGAAACCTTTTGGCTCATTGTAAGTTCTTGAAAAATAACACCATTGTACTTGCATCATAAGGCAAAAATTTGGTACTCTTTTGGATGATTTTTTAGCCCTACTGGCTTACACCCATTTTCATATGGCCTTAGATTTGGCTGCCCAAGTGGCAAAATTGGCCCAAATTGTACATGCACTTGCAGATAAAGTTAATGAAACAAATTTGTCCCAAGTTGTCAGTAGCCTTGCTGACAAGGTTAATGACATCAGTGTACAAAAGTCCACTGATGTCAAGATTTATAATAATAACTCATGCTTGAAGGATCGGTGTGAGGTTCCATTGTATGGTGGGTCAAGGAATCTAGATATCTTGAATAGTTGCATTTTAGACATGGAATTTTGGTTTTCCTACACTCACACTCAAGGTGATGATAAAGTTCCATTTGCAAAACTTAAGCTTTCAAGATTAGCTAAAGTTTTAGTGGAACACAAAGAAGGTCAAGATGCATTAACCACTTGGGAGAATCTTGTGAAAGCACTCAAGCAAAATTTTTATCCCTCAAACTATCAAAGAGAATTGATTATTAAGTGGTTTCATTTTTTAGAGGAAACTAACATGTCCGTTCAGGGCTACATATTTCAATTTAATAGGTATCACGTCCTTATTGATGTGGATGGTGAAGAAAAAGCTCTTATTCTCAAATTTCAAAGCGGGCTCTTCGAACACCTATATAGAGAGATCATGTATGTTTATATGTCAACATTGGGACTTGCTTTCAATCGTGCACAACTTGCAAAAGACAAGTTTTTAGCGCAATCGAAGGGGTTTCGTCCTCCTTCATCTTTTGGTGGTTCATCATAAGGGAAAAGTTCTTCTCCAAAGAAGACTATTTCATTAAAGCAATTTTTTTCTTTTTCCCCCTCTCCTTCTTCTTCCTCTTCTTCTCCTCCTCCTTATAATAGTAGCAAATTTTGTAATCATTGTAATCGAAGAGGGCATAGCGAATTTGAGTTTTTTAGAAAGAAGAAGAATTTAATTGTAAAACCTCAACAAGAGGCACCACAACATGGGCCACTTGAGGTTGTAGGTGAGGATAAGGAGTATGAAGAACTTAAGGGTCAATTGGACAATTTGACCCTTTTGCACCACAAAAGTAGTCATGATAGTTTTTTTGTCACCAAAGCACACCTTCATCACAACTATTCTGTCAATTGCATTTTTGACAATGGATTGCAAACAAATTTGATTACCAAATCCATAGTTGATCGACTCAAACTGCTTGTAGAGCCTCATCCTTACCCCTATTCCCTTGGATGGAAGGATGTGGATTCTACCTCTATAATCATAGAATGTTGTACGATGTCCTTTGCCTTGGGTCCACATTATGTGGATCACATCACTTGTGATGTGACTCCCATGGACTATTGTGGATTGATTTTGGGATAGCCCTATCAATATGATAAATGGGCTCAATATGATGTTTTTCACAAAACCTACACCATGCATCATCAAAATAAGACCTTTCTTATTTGCAATCTTTCATAATCCCAATTTTTTATGTCTTCACAAAATATTGCATTAGTCTCTCGGCCCAAGGATATTCGTGCTTCTGTCACTCTACTAACTCATCGGGAGGTCATTCCTCCTCCTTCATCTGTACATCCTACTACTACTCCTACTCCTCTTATTGTTCCTCTTTCATTTGAGCGATCTCCTTCCTTGTTGCCTTCACTAGTTCTAGTTGTTCATTAGACTTTGCAACTTATACAATAAGTGATTTCTCCTCATCACTATCACTCACCACTTGGCGAGCAAGTTGTTCCAAACATTGTTTCTCCACACCGACATTTTGAGGCATCATCAACCTTGTTTCACCTGGCTATGAGATGGCTTCTCAATATTTGTATTCAGTGTTTGGTGACTCACCCTTCCACTCCTATTGTAAAAGCATTGGAGTCCAATGCTTCTTGAGTGGGGAGGTATGATGAGGACATATTATTACATTACCTAGGCTTAGTTTATTATTAAGTTAGTTCCTAAGTTTTGCTAATAATCCATGTGAGTTGTATCCTCACGTACATTTTTGGATGGTCTTAATTGGAATCCTAAGTTAGCAATTAGTGATTAGTTAGCTTAAGTTTAGACAAGATTATCTAATTTTCCCAACTTGGCAGCTTACGCCTAATTTGGGGCGATTGCTCCTATTTGGGGTGATTGCATATCTTGTAATTTTGGCATCACACATGCTTATGCCTAAATATTTAGGATGAATAATAAACAATGTAGTTTTGTTTTAGGAACCTTAACACTTATCCATACCATTATTTTAATTGGTTACATTAAAAAAATCATAATTAAATCAATTACCTTCTAGAATTGATTTAATTAATATTGAATTGTAAATATTTACCATTACATCGATATTATTTTAAAGTATTAATTAATAATATTTGACTTGATAAAATTATTAATCAAACAATTTTCATACTTCAAATGACATGCATGAATGCATCCCAATATTAGTTTGTAAGTCTAAGATGCCATCAATAATATGCATAAACAATTTCATTAAGCAGAAGGTTTTACGATAACTGCAATGTTATCACCCGTCTGCTAAGGATGACTCTTTTGCTTAATAGCAACCTCCTTTCCCAATGATGAATTTAAATCAAACATATGCAAATGCATCTACATGAGGGTTTTATTTTACCCTTGAGTTGTTGATGAGAATTTCATCCATCATTTCTCTTTTCTCTCAACTCTGGTGGTTGTCCCATAACAATCCACCCGTGAGAGTACCTAGTCCTACAACCACAAATTTCATCAATAGTACCATATTCCAAAAGTAGTATAATCCAACTTTAAAAGCATAAAGTGCAACTATCAACACATCTTGATAAAATTAGATTATGTATTTGATATCCACACATTAATACATAAATCAACAACAATAAAAAGTCCTACCATGGTGGGCCATTACAGGTATCTAGCCACAACAACTCAATTGATAGCTCATGAAAGATATCATAGTGGTAAGTCCTTGGGTTTTCATCCAAGAGATCCAAGTTCAAAACTTTGTATAAAGGGATCGAGACCCCTCATAAAAACCCATGTAAACTTCAATTTAAGACCTATGAAGAATACTATAGTGGTAAGTCCTTGGGTTTTCATTCAGGATACCCAAGCTCAAACCCTGGTACAAGGCAACCAGGATCCCTCATAAAAGCCCGTGTACACTCAATTGTTTTAAAGACCCATGAGGGATACCATAGTGGTAAGTCCTTGGGTTTTCATCTAGGAGACCCAAGTTCAAACCTTGGTGTGAGGGGCCTAGGACCCATCATAAAATCCTGTCTAAACTAAAATTTAAATTTATCAAATGGCATTAGCTCAACTGGTTAGATTCCTCAACATTTAAGGAGGAGACCAAGGTTCAAATATTGCTAAGTAATGCATGAATAATATCCAAGCTTTTTTGAAATACCACTATGTGGTGATGATGTAATACAAGTGGGGCTCATTTCAATCTCATATAACTAATTAAAAAAACAACTCAATTGAGATGAAAATTGAATATGTTTGTAAATTCTCAAGTTCTAAAGAAGAGAGTTGTGATTTGTCAAGGATGGAGAACCCAAGTACAACCTCTTTTTATATTAAAGAAATATTTTTATAAATAAAATGTTAAAAAAGTTGACAATGAAGGGTTAATATCAATAAAACTCATGATAATATGAGTCATGGATAGTGGAGACCAAGGTTCCAATCCCTCGGGCCCTGTAGTACCTGTGGCCATGTCACGTCAGTGTAGCCATATATGTAAAAGGTTTACCCGATGCAACTAGAGGTTATAGTGGTGACAAGGAGCGAGATTCAAACCCAAATTGTAATGAGTTACCGATTCCTCTAGTATAATAATAAAAAAAACATGGGTCATGGATAAAGATAATTTGAAAGTAGTTATCTCCTGAGGGTTCCATTTTCTAGAGACTCTTCAAAGATATGAATGTAAGTAGATTGATAATGAATGTAAATCTATAAAGTTTTACAAAAAAGTAGTTCAATGTTTTGAATGTCTTGTAGCCTTCATAGACAAGGTTTTTTTATTGGTAAGACTACATATACCAAGCTAGGATTGTAAAAGGGTTCAGAACTTTTTGAAAATACAAATTTTACTCTAATTAAAAATAAACTTTGTCAAAGGATTGAATCTAAGACCTATCCATTTTCATATAAATGTAAATGAATGCATTACTCATGACAAAGTAATAAATAAAACAAAACAAAAAATAGATTTGTCTAACTTGTATCCATGTCATAGTTGACTTAATATGCCTATTTTTAAATATTTGAGCTCCAACAATGCTTTGTGTAAGGTTCATTAGGTATTATAAAAGGTTATATCTCAACCTTTAGGGATAGTGATGATGTTAGTTGATGTGAATAAGCCATGGATACATGTTAATTTATGACCAAAATTTTCAACAAGGAATATATGCTAATTAGCTTTGTAAATTAAATGTTAAAAAGGTTGGTAATGAAAAATCCTTGATTTAGTAGCACTCGTGATAATATGTGTTATGGATAAAGATGGTCCATATCATAGAGACATGTGTCCGACTTGATTATAATATTTGATTTAGTTCATCATTTTTCATTCCACATCACTTAACTCATGTAATTCAAAATTAAAACTAGATATTATACTTTATCCCACTTGATTCTTAAAACTACATACTTTATTGTTGTTTTCCAATATTTCTTTCCATCACAACAACCAACACCACATGATATAATGTATAACATTATTAAAGTGGGATTTAAGTACACAAATGTTATAAGTGTATTTATAGTAGTTAATAATAATTCTAAAAAATAATAATAATAAAAATTTGCATTCTTCTATATAATAGGTTCTTATGATAAAAGATCCATTCATTGGCTTCCTTGCTATTACAATATGATACCCGCACAGGAGTTTTACAATAAAATGGGGACTGAGTCTCGTATACAAAATGATAATGGTGCTTCGGTACTCCTGATGCTACAACAAATGTGTTGGGCAGAGTTTCTGGTGACCACCGCTGTGTTGGGTGCTTCTGAGGTCTGTGGATGGCAAGATTTGGGGTAGGCAAGTCTTTGGAAAGTGATTGTCTATGGGCAGACAGTCTCTACTGGAGACTGTTTATGGGTGAACGATCGAGTTGTAAGTACTACCTCGATCGAGAATAGGTGGATCTATGGGATTGGGCAACTTCCTACTGCTATTTGGTTTTGTTTCTGCTCCAGTTCGTACCTATGTAACCTGCATACATGTAAACCTATAAAGCATTAGTAACATCTGTCGGGCCTCCCTAAGTGAGGCTCGACTGCAATAAAGTGAAAATCAATGCAAGTAATGAGAAGCAAATAAGCATGGAAAAGTGAATGATAAAAATCTTATTTTACCTTTTACAAACCGTTGTTGTTGTTTAAGTCGCTACTTGGTATGTGAGATGCTGCTGTTGTAGCTGAACCATACTACATCAGGAGGCTTCCTGCATGGGTTGGGAGTCGATCATCCGGGGTCAGATGACCATGGATCAAGACCATCCGAGGTGGGACAATCATGATATGTATCATTCAAAATATATTCAAAGGCAAAACCGAGCCTATGAGAGGATGTGAATGGGCTTTGCATGGGACGTGTTATTTTTTGATGCCACATACAATGGGAGATACCAATCACAAGATGTAGAAATAAATAAATAGATCTGCAAGATGATTGAAATATGCTATAAATAAAAATGGTAAAATATTACAAGAGTAGCTATGGAGGAAATGGGAAATCCATACTATATGCTACTGCTCCATAAAAGAGCTTTGAGCTTATAGCTCACTCACACACTATCCTATTGCCTATCTACCAAGTATGTACCAAGGAAGGCACATTTACATTATCCAAATAATGTAATATGCTCTATTTCTAACACCCCCTGTATTACAATATTTGGGTATTAAAGAATTTAGTCTTCAATGTGGATCTTCTTCCATATAATGACTTTGAATTGGATCTTCATCTTCGATCTAGAATTATGATTCTTCTCCAATTTCTGTAACCTATTCAAGCAAGATGTTAGTGTCTTCAAAAGCTGTCATTCTTGCTGAAAGAGCTTTAATCTCATAATCATCAATAGGTTCTTCAAGTTTTTTAATTTCTTCTATCCTCTGATCTAGATGTCACTTTTGCTTTCTTTTTTGATACTCCAATTGGGGATAATTAGATGGATGCTAAAATTGTTGCTGACAAGGATTTTGGTATTGTCGTGGCTGAAATTAGCTCCCATTGTTCATTTGTTTTCCTTGATTTTGATTCTTGGGGTTGAACCTGCATTAGCTGGTACTATGGCCTTTTCTCTTACATATCTGACAATACCTGTTGTACCATGGTCTTCATCCTTTTTATGAAGAGGTAATGTTTCCCTATGGATTATATTTAGATATCAATGCAGTGTTAGATATCTAATCTTTAACTGCATTTTCCACTTCATATTCCTATAGAATGTTGACTAAGTCATCAAAAGAAGTATCTTTAGAACTTGTAAAGATGTTGCCAAGTGTTTATAGTTTTCTGGATGTGCTCTCATGGTTACTTGAGTAAGAAGTTCATCCTTAACTTTTTCTCCTAAGGTAAATAATTTTCCTCTAATATATGCTACCTTTATTAGGAACAGTTCTATGCTTTCTCCATTGTTCATTTTTAAGGAATGAAGTTGACTATGAATATAGAGAATAGTTGCCTTATTATTTCCTTCAAAATTTTTCTCTAGACTTGACCATGCATCTAAGGATGTTTTTGCTGAACTGATATAGAGTTGTATCTCGTCAGTGATAGCAAAGGTTATTTTTTTTTTGAAAAAATGAAAAACTTGTATTAATACAAAGAGCAATTACAAGCGGGAGAGAACACATCCCAACCAAGAACAGCAAACAACACTACAAGAGTAGAGCACAAAGTCAACCCAGCTCAACACAAAACAAAGAAGTCAACTGGGCACGAAAAAGCGACATGTCGCGAGATCGCGACAGTCAACCCCGTCTCCTCCGCAGCGGTGCCAACAGTCACGAAAACGTGACATGTTGCGAAATCGTGACATGTCGCGAAATCGCGACATGTCGCGATATCGCGACAGCCAGAGCCCTCAGCACTCGATCGCCAAAAATGTCGCGATATCGCGACAGTTTTCTCCATTCCGCTGGTATGCCAAAATTGTCGCGAAATCGCGACGAGATTTTCTTGCAGCAGCCATCGCCAAAAAGTGTCGCGATATCGCGACAAATTATCCACTTTGCACCACATCGGGCAAAATGGTCGCGATTTCGCGACGGGTTTTCCTTATGACACCAGATCGCCAAAAGTGTCGCGATATCGCGACGGTTTTTCCTTTCGGCGCCCAGTTCTCAAAACTGTCGCGATATCGCGACGAATTTTCCACTTTGCTCTCCATCTGCAAAAGTGTCGCGATATCGCGACAAGTTTTCCAATTAGCCCCAAATTGCCAAAACTGTCGCGATATCGCGACAATTTTACCATGCGCCTTCCCCGAGGGCCGCGATGGCGCGACATGTCGCGATATCGCGACAAAAACCCGCCAAAGGCCGTGAGGGCGCAACCTATCGCGATATCGCGACAGCTTCCAACTTGAAGCTGCGACGGCGCTACAGGTCGCGATATCGCGACATAAATCTTCCTTAGCATAAAAAACACTGCACATCATTTCAGAAATCGTTCAAGGCATTGTCGAATCTCTGCATCCTCCACAGGCATGTCACTGTGCAGCTGCATCCCAACCTCCCTTTCAGCACCCATCTTAGCAAGGAAATCGGTCGCCTTATTGAGATCTCGATTCACATAGACAGGTATCACATCATCTAATTCCCTCCAAAGCTCTTTAATTTGGGAGACTAAGATCCGCAACCTCCAAGCTTTCGAGACAAAGTTTCTCATACGATCAAGAGCACCCACCAAGATTTGGGAGTCAGACTCAATAATAATCTTCTTGTGTCCCTGTTTGACAACCAGAAGGAGGCAGATTTAATGGCAAAGGCCTCGGCTTCATTGTTTGTGGCACATCCCAGACCCTGCAGTTCCCAATAGAGCAAAGACCCAGCATGATCGCGGCACACTACTCCAATTCCAGCACTTCCCGGATTGCCTTTAGCAGCTCCATCAGTATTGATTTTGATCCATCCTTCAGGAGGAGGTTTCCAACTACCACTCACCTGCCTTTGTTGAATAACAGCTCCCTCTTCCAAAGGCTCAGAAGCAGACTGAATTTCCCCCTCGGCATGAATGGCAACCGTTTTCGCCACTTTGCTCCAAATGACTTGCCATATTCCTTCTAGAGAGGAGAAGGTTTCACGAAAAATACGGGCATTTCTCTCCAACCACACCTGCCACCAGATAAAAAATAAACCAAGCTCCCAGCCAATTCGAAGAGCTTTGGATTTAAATCTACCTTTCTTCCAGCTTTCCCATATATTGTTTCGAGACAAGACCCCATTAGCTTGGAAGTTTAAAGTGGGAGAACCGGCGTTTCCAGATCTGTCTTGTGAAAGAACATTCAAACATTAGATGATCCGCGGTTTCCTCCTCGCTTGTGGCATAACACACATTGAGAAGGGCCAATGATGCCTCCGAGTCCGAGATTGTCATAGGTGAGAATTCCATTATGCAAAAGCTGCCGGGCGAAGAAGTTCACTTTCGGCCGACCACAGGGATGCCATATCTTTCTCCAATCATGAACCAAAAAAAAAGTGTGGGGGGGCTCTGGAAGGATCTCATCATATCCCTCTTTCACAGTATAAACCCCAAGGCTCCCATAGCCCCAGGCCAGTTCATCCTCCTCATCTCTCCCAGTAAGAAACCGTTCCGCCAAGATTTTTCCCAAAGTAGGTACCAACTCCGGAGGGATTGGTATTGGCCACTCATCCAGCCGCTTAAACTTTATGATCTTGTAGTCCCCCAATTGACTAGTGTTAAAGTAGCTCTCAATTTGGATCCATCCCTTATCTTCTATAGCAGATTTTATCGGTTGCAATTCAGGAAACACGGCAATAATGGGAGGATTCTGGTCCCAGGAATCAGTCCAGAACCGAGCCTTATCCCCTCTCCCCACTTTCCAGAATAGTTGATCTTTGATGAGTTGAGCTCCAAGCTTGAGCGCCTGCCACACTGATGATCCAAAACCTTCCAGAGGAAAGCGGCCCACATCATTAGGATGGACAGAACCCAAGTATTTGCTAGAGAGGATTCTGCTGAAGAGGGATGTTGGCTGAGAAATCCACCTCCAGTACAGTTTGCCAGCCAAAGCCTTGTTGTTAAACTTGGAGCTTCTTAGTCCCAACCCTCCTTTTTCCTTGGGTTGGGTAACCTTGTCCCAACCAACCAAGGCCCATTTCCTCTCTCCCTTGGCACCTTCCCATAGAAATATTCTAGCCATTTTATCCAGCTCTTTCCAAATAGACTGGGGAGCAGCCAGGATGGAGAATTTATAAATTGGCATGGCCTGAATAACTGACTGCAGAAAAGTTAGACGACCCCCATAACTTAACCATCTATGAGACCAATGGTTCATTCTATCTTTGATGCCATCCAATAGGTCCTTCCAAACATCTATTTTTAGTTTTTTGAAATGGAGAGGGACCCCCAGGTAAACTACTGGGAGAGAGGTCCGAGTGAAACCTAAAATCTCAATAACTCTGTCCTGTAACCGTTGATCAATATTGAAGAAGATCACTTTGGATTTATTGTCATTGATGACTTGATTAGAGGCCCGGAGGTAGACATTTAGAGTATCTCTGATTCTTCTTGCTTCCCTAAGGCTGGCCACTCCCACCAATCCAGTATCATCTACAAACTGTAAATGAGTCAAAACTTCAGCCCCGACCTTAATACCTGTTATCTGACCTTGAAGTCTTCTTCTCAGAAAGAGTCTACCCAATCCTTCAGCCAAGATGAGGAAGAGATAAGGAGAGCAAGGGTCTCCTTGCCGAAGGCCACGAGAGGCACCAAAAGGAGGCGAGGGAAGTCCCTTGATAAGAACAGAGTATGAAGGCGTAGAAATACAGCTCATGACCCAGTCTGTCCAGTCCTGAGAGAAACCAAAGGCTGTCAACATCTTTGCCAAGAAGCCCCACTCCACCCTGTCATAAGCCTTGGACATATCCAGTTTAATGAACATTCCTTTGTTCCCAGATTGGTGCATTGTATGGATAGCCTCCTGTGCTAGAATCACTCCATCCAAGATTTGCCTCCCTTCAACAAAACCCCCTTGCTCTGGGGAAATTATATTATGCAGGATAGGTTTTAACCTTTCAGCCATAATCTTAGTGATTATTTTATAGATCACATTGCATAAGGCAATAGGTCTAAAATCAGATAAATGAACCCCCCCTTCTCCTTTTGGAATTAAAGTAATGAAGGTATGATTTAGAGCCTTGAGCATTCTTTTATTGGTTCTGGACTCCTCAGTGACAGCCAGAACATCTTCCTCCAGGGTATCCCAAAAGGCCTGGAAGAACTCAATAGGGAAGCCATCAGGACCGGGCGATTTGCCAGTACTCATCCCAAAGACCACCTTCTTAAGTTCATCTCTATCTATGGGTCTAAGTAGGGCCTGGTTCTCTTCAGGAGAGATTATAGAAGGAATGACAACAATAACTTCATCTTGGGCTTCCCCATCTTGCTCCATACTTTCCTTAAAGAGTTTTGAGAAATACTCCATTGAGTGGGAGTGCATACCAGGAAGAGTGTCAAAAGAGTATCCATTCTCATCTTGAAGGAATTCCATATTATTCGCTTGTCTCCTAGCACAGGCAGAGCGCTGAAAAAATTTTGTATTTCTGTCTCCTTCTAATAACCAAGTATTTCTTGCTCTCTGTTTCCAGTAAATCTCTTCTTGATTATCAATATCCTCAACCGCTTTGCGCAAAGCATCATCCTCGGATTTAAGGTGCTCGAAAATGTTTCCTTCCCTGTAATGTTTTTGCACCTCATCCCATCTGGCCAACAAGGGGGCCCGTTGGTGTTGGAAGTCTGATTTGTTAGTTTGCCTCCACTGTTTCAGTTTACACTTGACAAATTGAAGCTGTTTGTGAAATTTGAACATTGCAGTCCCAAAAGGTGGGCGGCCATCTTCCCACCACTGAGGAATTTTTCTTCGGAGATCTTCTTTTTGCAACCAAAAATTTTCAAATTTAAATGGTTTATGGTACTGCCCTGTCATAGCCCCTCCCTCCAGCAAAATGGGAAAGTGGTCTGAAACTGGGCCTTCCAAAATCTGAAATTTAATATTCCATTTCACAAATGCTTCCTCCGAGACCAGAAACCGGTCTAGTTTTACCTTCCTACTGTGTGGCTCTCTTCTCTTATTAGTCCACGTAAAATAAGTGCCGGGACCTTTGATATCAACAAGGTGAAAGGCCTGGACTTGAGCAATCAGAAGCCTATCCCCTGGATCCAAAGCTGGGATACCACCTTCCGATCCCTGGCGAGATAATTTGGCATTAAAATCCCCGACAATAATCCAATCGCAATCTTCCCGGGAGGATCTCATTGAATGAACAACATTCCATTGAAGCAGCTGGCCATCAATGCTTTGAGCCCCATAGAAGTTTGTGATTAAAACCTGTTCAGTTGTAACAATGTTCTTAAAGAGAGATGTGAGAACACCCCTCCAAGTTGTATGTTCTATTGCTATCCACACCAGAGGGTTCCAAAGAGTAACAATCCCCCCCGAAGCTCCTTGGGCCGCCACATCCATATATCCAGCGCCCCTCCATATTCTACTAACAGTTTTACACATAAGATCTAAAGACATTTTTGTTTCTGAAGGAGCAAAAAGTCTGTTTTGTGTCTTCCTAAAAGTCTTTGAACAGCAGATTGATGGGTTCTACTGTTTAAACCCCTTACATTCCAGGATTGTATAATCATTGGAAACCTTGGGAGCAATAAGAGTCAATTGTTCTCACCGATCCTCCATTGATCAGCTTGTCCCCTTGCGCTACTAGTAGATCCTTATTGGATTTTCTACCAGCTCCTTGGGAATTACTATTCTTAGACCTCTTTTCCACAGGGTAATCCCCAACGCTGGTCTTTCTCTGTTCTTTTCTGCACTTCCCATGTTGACATCCTTAATAACTGGTTGTGCAGGGGAATGGATTACCATAGCCCCTAGGTTCTCTGGCTGCAAAGTCTCAGGGGTTTCAATCACCTGTTCTAAGACAGGAGTAGATGATAGAGGGGCATGAGAGTGGGTGTTATTATCCTCAGCATTCCCATCCACTCCTTCCATGACTTGGTCTTCTTGGTCTACAAGGGATTTGAAGATTTCATATCGATTGGTTGGCTTGGTTTGAGCCTGCTCTTTGCCATTTCTCTTTTTGTTTTTCCTCCGCTTCTGCTGTTCAAAGCCATCTTTCTGGGCATCAGAACCTTGGGGGATATTGAGGGGTTCTTTGACCGGAGTGAACTTACCCTCTCTGGGGCGATTTGGCGCTCCCGACGGAGCTTCCGCTTTTGTGGTCAGGATATTTGGGCAGAACCTAGCCAAATGGCCATGCTTATGGCAGACTCTGCATCTAAAAGGTAAGGCTTCATAGTCTAGCTGCTGTATCCAGGTTAGTCCTGCCAACTCCAATTCCACCTCGGCTGGAAGTGGCTGGCTAATATCCATTTCTACGCATATTCTAGCAAAGACAACAGTATTTCCCTCAATGGTATCTCTGGAAACTCCCAAATATCTACCTAGAGAATTACCAATCAACTCAAGAATCTGCTCACCCCAAAACTCCATCGGGAGAGCGTACAGCCGAATCCAAACCGGGACAGCCGTGGGCTCAATGCGAGGATCAAAACCCACTCTCCACGGTTGGACAAATAATCCTGTCGGGCCGTGGCTCCTCTTCTCTGATTCAAATGCTCTGTTTCTATCTGCTAAAGAAGAGAAACTAATAATAAAATACCCATTGCTTATAGGCCATAGAGAGTACTCACCAATGGGCTCCCAGTTCTGTCTCACCCAGGTGTGTAGAAAGTTCAGAGTGGGCCGGATACCCATGAATTTGCAGATCAGATCATGGGTAGCACGGTATATAATCGTATCCTCAACCAGTTTTGGTTCTATGACAATCTTAGGCCTGGAAGCAGATTGTGGAAGGCAGCCGTTAACTCTGTTTGCAGGTAAACCCTTTCCAGCATTCTTAAATAGCATTTGATAAGCACTTCGTTGAGCTTCATCGGAGGAAGATGCAGGGTTTTCTTTTAATATATCAGCATATGAGCTTTTCTTCCCATCGATAGATCCTGGAGGAGACCCCATTGGGCCCTCCCGAGGCAACGAACGATCCTTCAAAGTAGTGTAGATTCAATCCACCGGAGGTCCTGGAAGAATCTTCCCACCAGAAACCCTGGAGCTTCGCCCGGTGCCTGCAAAGAAGGTTTCCCGCCAAATCGCCAGAGCTCGAAAAAGCCAAAAAACTGCTCCTCCTCAAAGGTTATTATCATTAGAGCCTTGAGTCATTTTTCTATAAAATTTAGGATCTCAATATCATCTATAGTAGGTATTTATGTTTTCCCTTTGACAATATCCCAAAATTTTTCATATACCAAAATAGCTTTCACTTTATTCTTCTAGAAGAAATAATTAGGACCCTTAAGTAGCTGAGATTCTGCTAAGAAGAATTTGTTTGAAGCTATTTGAATTTTCTAATACCAGTTCTTAGGTTTCGTAGAATGCCTTATGAATCCCTAGTATGTTTTGGATAATATATGAAGTGCTTTTACAAGATATAGTTCAATCTTGGTTGATTTTGTAAAGTTATGTAAATGCTTAAATCAACTTTTATGTCCTTATTGCTCCTATTGAACTAAGCACTTTTTCTATATTTCAAGAGATTTTAATGTTGGATATTTTATTTCTATTTGAGAGGAATTGAGACAAGTAAATGTTATAATTTCCAACCTTTATATGATTTTGATAAACCTCTTATAATGGCCCTTTTTGAAATTTTGATTTTAATTTTTCTAATTCCCAATAAATCAATTTGTAGTAGTAGACCTTATGACTCCCAACTTTGGAAAATTAGAAAAGATAATAATATTTGCAAACTATTAAATGATTCAACCTAAGTAGAAGGCCTTATATCTCCTAGGTTAGTTTGCAAATACTATTCTGATTTTTGGTAAGTTATCTCCTATGTTTGAAAGTAATATTAATAAAATATTTTTCTCACCTTAGCCCCCTTGACTTCACACTTGAATGGTGCTAGTTTTGACTAAAAATATGATAGTCCTCTACGTACCCTTTTTGTGGCGCTTGAATTGACAAGTCTGAATGACCAAGTGTGGTATGGCTACCGAGCTTCCTCTTCGATGCTTGGAGATTAGATGCTAATATTTTAATGGAGTCTTATTTGATCCTATGCTCTCCTTCTTCCACGTTACACTTAGAAACATATTGATTGGATTGTGCTTGCTCTTCACACACTCTACGAATGTTGAACGTGAATGCTATCCTTTCACTCTCTACGCTGCATATATGGGTAGTCTTTGGTGGACAAGTGGCACTTTAGTATCTTGGTAATGCTACCCCTTCTTCTTGTAATGTTGTTGTGCCAACCGTTACTCCTACGTAATGTATCCTTCTTGCTTTGAGTGCTCTCAATGTTCATCTCTTGAGCATTAGAGAAATGATAGACGTGAGGGAATAATGTGCCAAGTGGCACTCAACCCTTTTGCATGGAGTTTACTACATAATGCCTCCAATAAGGAGATTATAACTCCTTCAAATGTCTTCCTCCTTAGCTTACTTTGATTTCTTGAATAACAAGCAACATATTTTCTTCTATAGGTAATTCGTGAGCCACCTTGGAGCTTTAGATGAGGATGAGGTAGCTATCTTTCTATCCTTTATTGATGCTACTCCAAACGTAGCATCCACTTTCCTTTTGTACACTTATACCTTTATTGTGCTCCTTGTTCACGATGATAGAGGTGAAGCTTAATGCGTCTGAATTCTGAATGTGCTCTATCATTTTATTTTATGTAGATAGCTTATTCTCCTTGATATGATTTACATAGATTTCCTTTGGCTCCTTTAGCTTATGTAAATAGCCTTTGAAATCTTGCTATCATTTACATAAAAACTTCCTTTGTCTGCAGGTTCAATCTTGGAGAGAATGCCCTTTCGATGTTGGAGAACGCTCGATCCTTTGGCCCTTCCTTTGGCTGCCTTTTTCCCTATACCTGTTGTGCCTATTGTGGTACCTTTAAATATACTCCTTTCCCTATGTTTGATGTATTGTAGAAGAGCAACACCATGTACCCTTTACATGTATATAAAAACTTTTTTTATTGCACCTTTTCTTGCACTCTTTTGTAGGTTTGAAATTCTTATTTTTGTAGCATATTAATGAGTGCAAAATGAGGGTTTTAAGGATGTCTCTTTGGCTAGACGCTTTACCCTTTTGCTTAGATGATTAATGGTGAATCCAAGCCTTGTAAATGTTGTAGAACAAAATATTTCTTTTAGTTTCACTAACCCTAAGTACTTTGGATTTGAGACTCACCAAGTCTCAATCTTTGAAGTTTTTTTTTGGTTAGTTTTTTTTTTCTTGTGCTTGTACTAACCAATTTCGGTGGCTTCTATTGGCCACTATGAGTTATAGGTTTATGTGCTTTAAAAGTGTCTTTAGACACTTGATCCAAACTAGATTTTGTAGCCTACGTGGGAATTATATCTTGCAATATTTAGTATGTTTTTGTATTAGTCCTTGATTCCCCTGCATGGGTTGTTCAAGCATTTTGGCTTTTGTTTTGTTTTGTGGTTTATCTACCATGGGTCTTTTATGTCTTCTTGTGGTCACTGTCCTATGATTGTTTAGCTATAATTTTATGTATTCTAGTTTTGGGTCCCCGTAAAAACCTGCTTAATATTTCTATTACTACTTACCAAAAAAAACTAGATTTTGTAGCCTTTATTTCAAAGCACAAAACTAATTTCTTTTGAGAGTAATAATAGTGCAAATGAATCTAAAAAATTCTACATTTAATGCAGTAACAGATTACACCTTATCACTCCAATATACTCTCAAGAAAATTTACTTAATCAATTCACTGCAAATAATCAAGAATAATATCAAATGAACCTTCAAGATTTATCTGTATATTTCTTACAAGCAAGATTTTAGGAGATAGTCTTCTTTTGCTTTCCAAAGTAGATAATAGGCTAGTTGATAGATTATTAAAATTCTAAAATCTAATCAACTCCTAATGTGCAAATAAACCTTAAAAAGAACCTTTATTTTTGTACACTTGAAGACTGTAATACAAATATCATTTCTTGCAACTTTAATTAGGATGAAGGTGCTTTAAGAAATCTGATAAGTAGTCCAACTAATGAATCTACTTTCACTGATAGTTGCTTACCTTTTTATGAACGCTTTTGTAGCTCTTTTTTTGCTTATGTAGAGGATGTATATCTTGGTTCCTAATATCACCAAGTTTCTACCTTGAATAGGATATTGCAGTTCTTTGTAGACTATTTTGAATAGCTCCTTCACCAATTTGATGGTCTCAAACTTTCTTTCACGAGCCTAGGATTTTGTGACTTTGATCTCCTCTTGTAATCTCCTCCTTCTGTTGTAGATTTGGAGAAGTTTGTATCTCTAAAGCAGTGACCTCTTTGCTGTAGGAGGTAATATTCACATCTCTTGGATTTGATAATCATCTTCTACCTTCAAGTATTCTTGTTAAATTCTAACTTCAAGCAGGATCTTCTTCTCAAGATTCTTAATGTCTTGAGGTCTTCACTAGATTCTTTTTTTGCTCAAATTTAACACTCCTTGCCAAATTATCCTCCTCTTGGGCTTGTTGTCGGATGGAGATAATTGTCCCAAGTACTTCACTATTAGGGGCTTCTCCTTGGTAGTGGATTTCTCCAGTGAGTTCTCCTTTGAGGATTTCTTTATCATGGCTCTCCTAGCCTTTTACTAGATGCTCATCAAAACCTAGTCAAGGTCTTTGATCTTGCAATTTATTTTGGTATTCCTAGAAACCTTATCTTCAAACTTCTACTTTTGGAAGTATTGGCGTTGATATCTTCTCCTGAATATTTGATTCTACTACTTCTGGACATGAGCATGACTCTCATAGTCTTTCTTCTTCCTATCCTGGAAGTTCTTCAATGATATCTCCTCCTTATGTCTTTTGCTTCAAGCACTAGATTGATTCTAATGAGGCTTTTCTTCCTAAATTTCTTGTAGAAATCTTTCCCAACTTACTGGATCACCCTTACCTACAACAAAACATATTAGTACTGAAATCTTCTTCTGAATTAGATCCTTTCCTCTAGAATCTTCTTCAGGATAAAAGACATCTGAGGTCTGTTTCAGTATCAAGGCTTTTGTGGCCTATTCTTCAATATCAAGGCTTCTATGGCATGTTCTTTAATATCAAGGTTTCTATGGCCCATTCTTCAATATCAAGGCTTCTATGGCCTGTTCTTCAATATCAAGGCTTCTATAGTCTTTTCTTCAATATCAAGGCTTCTATGGCCTGTTCTTCAATATCAAGGCTTCTATGGCCTCTTATGGATCAATCTTTCTATGGATTTAATTCTGGATCAAGGATTTTATGGCCTTTTCTTCTATATCAAGGCTTCTATGGCCTTTTCTTCTTGTGAAGTTCTTCAATCTATCAATGGAGATCTCCTGTCTCCAAACTTCACCACATTTCTTTTCTAGAAGATTCTTCTAAAGTATTCTCCTCTCTACAACAACTAATATTTGCACTATGAAGGCACTTCGACCTTCGGGCAACAAAGTTGATATCTCCTAGATTTTTGTTGGAGGTATCCTAATCATTTGAGTATTGATTCCTTGCAATAAAAGAAACTTTAAGGTAAGTATTTCCAGATCTCTTAGCTTCACTGGTTGATTCATCAACCTAGTGGATTAGATTTTGAGTCCTATTCTTCATGAGTTTTCCTTCAAATCTGTGGAAAGACTTTAGCCCTATGTAATCTTAGTATTTTTGAAACTGAGATTTTAGTCCTCACTTGTAACTCTCCCTAATTCTACCACCTAGATTCTTCTGAGAAATTTTGATAGCAACTGGTCCAATGACACGTTAGGTTCTCAAAAAACATAGGGTTAAATAATAATGGTGGTTTCCTTATAGACCTACCATGGCTTGATCTATCAGAGCTCTAATACTACTATTAGGTTTTGATGCCACATACAATGGGAGATACCAATCACAAGATGCAAAAAAAAATAAAGTAGATCTGCGAGATGATTGAAATATGCTATAAATAGAAATGGAAAAAATATTACAATAGTAGTTATGAAGGAAATGGGCACTCCATATTATATGCTATTGCTCTATGAAAGAGCTTTGAGCTTATGAAAGCGGGCCAAAATTACAGAGAAGAAAAATAGTTTTTATTTTATTCAAATGTAGCAGAGAATTACTGTTACAACAGTGTATTACAGTCACAACAGAATATTACATAAGTCGCAGAAGAGTTGCTCCTTTCCAGAATTTCTCCATTCTCGAAATAAAAAAAAATTATTGTTCTAGCCATCCCCTGTGCATGCCTTTGCTCTCCTTTTTAAATGTTCTCAGGTGATGCTCCATTTCCAGCTGGTGGCCCTTCGTTTCCTCTTCCAGAACCTTTCGTTTTGCCTCCCCGTGTCGCTTCGTCGTCCAGATATTCGACACGTCTCCCTTTTCGACTCTTCGTCTTCGGCTCGTCTTTCGGCATGAAAATACGACATGTCACGATATCGCGACATTTTGGCTTCCCTGCGCTCCTTCTCCCTTTCGATCGCGATATCACGACATGTCGCGATATCATGATGTTTTCTCTTCATCTCTGCCTTCCTCGCCTTCGGGTTGCGATATCGCGACATGTCGCGATATCGCGATGTTTTCTCTTCATCTCTACCTTCCTCACCTTCGGGTCGTGATATCATGACATGTCACAATATCGCGACGTTTTCTCTTCCACCACTGCCTTTCTTACCTTTGGGTCGCGATATCGCGACATGTTGCGATATCGCGACATTTGCCTTCGGATGCCCACGCTTATCTGCTCTGGTCATGATTTTGTGACGATCGTGATTTCACGACATGTCGTGAAATCGTGACATTCTTATTGGTGTCTTCCCCCTGCTACCTCCTTGTCACGATTTTATGACAGTCGCGATTTCACGACATGTCATGAAATCGCGATATTTCCAATGCTATCTTCTCTCGGCTTCCTTTTGTCGTGATCTTACGATAGTCGTGATTTCATGACATGTCACGAAATCGCGACATTTCCAATAGTGTCCCCTCTCACTGCTCTTTTGTCGCAATTTTGCGATAGTCACGATTTCGCGACATGTCGCAAAATCGTGACATTTCCAACAGTGTCCCCTCTCACTGCTCTTTTGTCACGATTTCACGACTGTCGCGATTTTGCGACAATCACGAAATCGCGACATTCCCATAAGCATCTTCCCTTAGCTGCTCTCCGTCGTGATTTCGTGACACGTCGTGAAATTGTGACCTTTTTCAATGGCATTTATTTCTCCTGCTGACTATCGCGATTTCGTAATGTCGTGAAATCGTGACTTTTTCAAAGGCATTTTCTCTCTCCTGCTGATTGTCGCGATTTCACGACATGTCACTAAATCGTGATAGTTTTTGCTCTGCACTTTCTCTTCCCCCTTCTTGAGTGGTGAAAACTTAGAAATTTTTTTGTTGATGTAAGATTGCGCTGCTACCATCGGATGCTCCTGCATCAGACACCCGAGGTTGATGGAGAAGTGACCTTCACTTCTGTGCTGCTTGGTCATCGTTTTCTGCAACATCTCCAAACGTGCACCTGCCTCTGCAGCCCGCTTAAACCTCGTCTCCTGGCAAAATTTTTTTTGCCTTCTACCAGACAAATTTTGGCACTGCTACACACCTTCTCATCCACTTCCTTTAGTGGCTTCAATTTGTGACGTACTCCATCCTTCGTCAGAGAGTATGTATTTGCATGCCCATCATGCACTTCATGTTTGTCAAATTGCCATGGTCTTCCCAACAAAAAATGGCAAGCATCCATCGACAAAACATCACATAGGACCTCATCTTGATAATTCCCAATGTGAAATTTGACCAAGCACTGTTCACTGACAAGTGCTCTGTGATCTTTCTACAACCACGCAATCCGATATGGATGCGGGTGCTTCCTCTTTCCCAATTTCAACTTAGTAACCATATCTTCTGAAACTAAGTTGTCTATGCTACCATTATCAATGATAACACTGCAGACCTTCCTTGCACATTTGCACCTCGTGCAGAACAAAATCTTCCTCTGTTCTAGTTCTTTTTCGTCATTCAACAGTGCTCTTCTCGTCATCAACACTTCTCCTCCTTCTGCTTCTTCAGAGTGTTCTGACTCTGCACCTTCATCTGCCACAACAACTCTGGCATGACCCTCAGGTCTCTTGTCTGTCCTTTCTTGGTGTTGAGGACACTCGTATGACTAGTGTCCCTCTTCTCCACACTGGAGACAGGTTCCACGAAATACCCCTCTTCCATACCCACGTCTAGGTCTACCTCTTCCTCTCTGGTAGTCATTGTTCTGATCACACGGGCGGTAGGTATTCTCCCTTTTCTATTCTTGGGGTTTGCTTGTTTCCCCAGTCTTCTTCTGGTCTTGGTAATTTCCTCCACCGGTTCTTCCGCCATGATCCCTTCCTCTCTGGTTGCCTTCGAATCTTCTGTTCAGTTTCTCTTCTACCTTCAAGGCCAACTGGTATGCATCTTCTATGGTGGCTATTCTGATCAAGCTAAGTTCTTCCTGAATGTTCATTCTCAACCCGTTGATGTATCTGGCAACTTTCTCCTTATTAGCCCCTGAATGGCTAGTTTTGATGGAGATCTTGTAGAATTCTTCTGTGTATTCTTGGAAAGACTTACCTGACTGTCTCAAACTTTGCATCCTCCTCAACAGATCCAACTTGTAATCTATGGGAATAAATAGTCTCTTTAGTTTCTCCACCATTCGGTCCCATCTGGTTATCTTTTCTTTTCCATTTTTATTTCTTTCGAGTTGTACTCCTTTCCACCATAAGCTAGCATGGCCTTTCAATTTTGCTTTTGCAAATTTTATCCGGTCTGGATCTGCAACCTCCTCATACTCAAAGTATTCCTCCATATCGTTGATCCAATCAATCAACTCTTCTGGGTTGAGATTCCCAAAATACGTAGAGACATCAAACTTCGGCCTCTTCTCGACCTAAGATAGGGCTTTAAGCAATCTAGCTTTAGAAGGATCCAATGTTTCTTCATCATTTGATGGGTCATCAGTTACCTAGGCTTCATCATCACTATTGTCTTCTCATTTTGGCTCGACCCCTCTTCGTAACTCCTCTTACAAGGCTTGCACTTGCCTCTGCAATGCTCTGAAATCTTCGTTCGACACCATATTTTTTCCATGACCACGGTTCTTTCTTGGAGGCATTCTGCTCACTACTTTCACAAAGCTCTTCCACAGATCCTTGTGCAAGCTGCCTCACGTTCGACACTCTTCTTACACGCTTAGAATCTTCTAGCTCTGATACCACTTGAAAGCGGGCCAAAATTACAGAGAAGAAAAACAATTTTTATTTTATTCAAATGCAGCAGAGAATTACTGTTACAACAGTGTATTACAGTCACAGCAGAATATTACATAAGTCACAGAAGAGTTGCACCTTTACAAAATTTCTCCATTCTCAAAATAAAAAAAAATTATCGTTCTAGCCATCCCCTATGCATGCCTTTGCTCTCATTTTTAAAGGTTCTCAGGTGACGCTCCATTTCTAGCTGGTGGCCCTTCGTTTCCTCTTCCAGAACCTTTCATTTCGCCTCCCTGTGTCGCTTCGTTGTCCAGATATTCGACACGTCTCCCTTTCTGACTCTTCATCTTTGGCTCGTCTTTCGACGCAAAAATACGACATGTCACGATATCGTGACATTTTGGCTTCCCTGCGCTCCTTCTCCCTTTCGGTCATGATATCGCAACATGTCGCGATATCACGACGTTTTCTCTTCATCTCTGCCTTCCTCGCCTTTGGGTCGCGATATCACGACATGTCGTGATATCGCGACGTTTTCTCTTCATCTCTACCTTCCTCGCCTTTGGGTCATGATATCGCGACATGTCGTGATATCACAACGTTTTCTCTTCCACCACTGCCTTTCTTACCTTCGGGTCACGATATCGCGACATGTTGTGATATCACGACATTTGCCTTCGAATGCCCACGCTTATCTGCTCTGGTCACGATTTTGCGACATGTCGCGAAATCGCGACATTCTTATTGGTGTCTTCCCCCTGCTGCCTCCTTGTCGCGATTTCGTGACATGTTGCGATTTTGCGACATTTCCAATGACATCTTCTCTCGGCTGCCTTTTGTCGCGATCTCGCGATAGTCGCGATTTCATGACATTTCCAATAATGTCCCCTCTCGCTGCTCTTTTGTCGTGATTTCATGACATGTCACAAAATCACGACATTTCCAATAGTGTCCCCTCTCGCTGCTCTTTTGTCGTGATTTTGTGACATGTCGCGAAATCGCGACATTCCCATAAGCATCTTCCCTTAGCTGCTCTCCGTCGTGATTTCGTGACACGTCGCGAAATCGTGACCTTTTTCAATGGCATTTCTTTCTCCTGTTGACTGTCATGATTTTGCGATGTTGCAAAATTGCGAATTTTTCAAAGGAATTTTCTCTCTCCTGCTGACTGTCGCGAAATCGCGACATGTCTCGAAATCGCGATAGTTTTTGCTCTGCACTTTCTCTTCCCCCTTCTTGAGTGGTGAAAACTTAGAAAACTTTTTGTTGATGTAAGATTGCGCTGCTACCACCGGATGCTCCTGCATCAGCTTATAGCTCACTCACACTACCCTACTACCTATATACCACACATTGATTGTGATACTAATTGTGATGCTTTGACTTCTATATCTAAGGCCATTATATAGGAAGATAAGTTCCTTGGCCAACACTTTATCTAGTTGTACAAGTGGACACCTTGAACATCACAACTTGCACATTGACACTTGTGCATTTATTACATTGCATGAAGTAACTAGATAACTTTCCCCTAAAGTAACCTAATGTCCTAAGTATGTACCAAGGAAGATACATTTACATGACCCAAATAATGTAATATGCTCTATTTCTAACAAGACAAGGATGATGAAATGTTGAGGTCTCGAGGGTATGATTGCTAAAGGTGCTCGAGATTTCTTTAGGACTTCGTTAGGCTATTCATCCTCCTACTCCAAAGGGAGGGTGAGGTTCCATTTATAATTTTCTCGACGAAAAAGGATAAGGAATAAATTCATTCGATTAAGTGCATTTAACTAGGAGTTATTCCCTTACATTGGATTTATCACTAGGGGTGCATGAGATGAACTCACATCATAATTATCACTAGTGGATGAGTGTGTGTGCAAAATTCATGATGAGTGCACAATTTGGATTTTTATCCAAAGTGCATATACAGTTAAGTGGATGTGTGTGGATGATTGGATTTTTATATTTAAATTAATAATATTATTTAATTTAAATAATTGTGTATTGCTTTTTAACTGCCTCTGTTAATTGTGGTCATGCTTAGTTAACTAAGTGCATGATGTGATTGAGTTTATCTATTTGAGTTAACTGATTTAGTTAACTAAGTGCATGGTTGTCTTCCCTTTGTTACCTAGATGTGGAACTACCAGTAACTTTGAATTTGCTTTGTGAAAGGTCTTTTCCATGCGCGTAACCAACTTGGACGATGAGAGGTGGAACTGCTAGTGCCATGGATGATGTGGAGAGGTGCTTGTGATGGTTAATGCATCCACGAAGAGGGGTGCATAGCTTGTGCAATCCTAAGCAATAACTAATTAATTATTTAATAAATAAATAAATTAATACTTATTTAATATTTAATTAAATGAAATTAATATTAAATATATTAATTAATTATTACTAATTAATTAACATTTATTGTGCTAGTTTTAGGTGCCTATAGATGCCCCTTTTTGTATCACATTGTGTGAAAATGTAATGTGATGCAAAAATAAATGACACCCATGGACGATGAATGAATGACGTGATGAATCTTGTGCTTGAAGGGGTTTGATGTTTGATTGCCCCAATTTGAGATTGATGTGAGATACCCCAATGATAGAGGTGACAAAAGCATTTGATTCTTGTCGTTGGACTAACGACTAACTAAACTATTGAGCCACGAGCTTAGTGTTGTTGTGCCATGTGTTGTGTTGGTGGGATTTTTGTGACCACCATTGCTAAACTGAATTTGCAGGAATCTATGAAAATATTCTTGGACATTTGTCAAATCCATACTGGGTGTGTTGCATACCGATCATAACCGAGGTAAAAAATTGGTATCATTTACCTCCTCAAGTGTCGAGTCGATAGAAGTCAGCATGATTGAGGTTGATGAGGCAATTGACCTCATTGGTTGATGAATTGGCGTGATTGACTGTTGATTATGGTGGTTTGTTCTCTTTTATCATTTTGTTTTTGTTTTTTATTTATTGATCATCCTCGATGGTCACAAAAGCAAAACCGTTCGGGATGATTGCTGACAATCCAAGACAATTGCATGTTGCCTGCTATAAATAGTAAAATGTAGTGCACGACCCCTCATTTTTGCTACTGCGAACGAGGAAAAGGTAGAGAGTGTCTATTACAGTGAGAAAATTAACTCAGAGAGCTCACAAATTGATGAGTGAGAGACGATGATGGCGTCTGATGGTGGAGCAGTTGGTAGTGTGGGGTCGGTATGTAACAAAAAAGCCTTAATTCACTCAATTTATAAAATGAACCTTTTTTTTTGTTTTGAGTGTTTTATTTTGTATTTTTTTGCATTATTGTTTTTGCATGTGTTTTGTTGTTTTTTTTAGAACTTTTATTTGGTTGTTTTTGAGCAACCGTTCGTGGGTGGACGGGTGAATTGGTCGGTCGTCCAATGGTGGGTGGTCGATGTTTTTATTTTTATTTTTATTTCAGAACGTTAATTTATTTTTTGGGTAACCGTCCATGGGTGGACTGTTGTACTGGTTGATTGTCCATTGATGGACGGTTGCTATGTTTTGTTTTTTGTTTTTGTTTGAAAAATTTATTGGTTTTGGCAACCGTTTGTGGGTGGACGATTACGTTGGTTGACCGTCCATTGGTGGATGATCGCTGCATTTGGTTTTTCTCTTTTTTTTGTTTTGTTTAAGTCAAGTATGTAGTAATGATAGATTTTGAATAATGTTATTATTTTTGATGATTGATGTATTTGTTTTTAACATCATGCTTAGTGACTGATTGTTTTGTTATTTTGTATTTTTGCATGCAACGCAAACTGATTAAACCATGATATTGATTAAAATATTTGTTCACCAAGGCTTGATGTAGACTGATGAATGACGACTGGAAGTGGCTTAAGGTAATTGGGCTATCATATGTAGCCAAGTTGAATAAGATTTACATAGATTATGCTTATCTGACTACTTTGATAGATACGTGGGACCTAGATACCTGCACATTCCATATGCCAAAAGGAGATATCACAGTGACTCTAAAGGATATATGGTAGATTTAAAGGATACCCATGGATGGGCAGATGATTGTGACTACCTCAACACACAAGAGGGATACCCTGTTGTAGCAGGTGTATGGATAAGAGGTTATGGTTAATATGGACAGTGGTAGGGCTGATATGGATAGTCACTTGAGATTATGGTGGATCACAGTGAGACATACCATTATCATGGTGTTGATCTTGAATGTTTTACTGTCAGAATCGTCAAGCATACGATTCCCATGGAACATGTTGGGGTTGGTTCAGGACTTGGTGGAGTGCTTAGTGGAGCAGCCCAAGATTATAGCTTGGGCACCATGCTTGCTCGCACAATTATATTGAGAGTTGTATGAGATAAGATATCAAAAGAGGTTAAGTTTGGGATGCATTTTGCTATTGCAAATATAGGCCTAGGAGCACATATCCATTGAGCACCCCAATGGTTTACCTTTTGTGACCCCAAATAGTTGGGTGATGAAAGATCTTATGTCATGAGATGGTATAAGAAATGAGAGAAGGGTAGTAGTCACCCTTACGTAGGTCTGTGGCAGCACTGTGATGAGAAGTTCTCAGAACTTAGGCTAGAGCAGGTTATATGGAGATCATGGCTAGGCGGGTCAACATGGCCTGAGGATGGGGAGCACTTGGGTAGAGTGCACTGAGGCATATGGGTGGTGGTACAACATAGATAGAGTATGAGTATTTTTAGTCCTCGTATGTGCTATGCTAGTTTAGGTTGACTTAGGTTGTTCCACCATCTCCTGTGCTATACACACGTCATCGAAATGAAGCAGCCCCTAATCCAATTTTTGAGCCAGTTAGGGTAGATGTGGATGTGGTTGGGCCTAAGGTAGTTGTGGAAATTGTAGGGATGATGCTAGAGTATGACATGTGGTTCTATGGACAAGAGTTTTGGTAGAGTCTAGAGGGGTTAGGTGGTAGGAGTGGGGAAGACTCATCCACAGGAAGTAGGATGATGGGTACAACGATGAGTGGATCAGAGGGTAAGGTCATCCTAGAGGGTGAACCCAGGGGTTGGATCATCCTTATGGGCTAGGAAGGTAGTTGTGATTGATATCTCTAGCGAGGAGGGTCACAACAATAGTTCTCACTCAACCGATGAGGCTTTTGTACTAGTAGATCATGTATAGATGCTTGAGAGGTAGAAGATTGAGTTAGAGATTGCTATCACACAAGAGTAGAGCTAGGTGGATGGGGAGCACCATAAATAGCATAATTGGGAGGATGAGAGGAACAATCTACAGGTAAAATTATGGAGTGTGTAGGAGGAGGTATCTCGATGGGTGGCTGAGCAAGATGCGCTACGGATAGAGCGTGACCTGCTACTAGCAGAGTGGGATGCTATGAGGGTAGACTGTGATTCTCTACAATCCCAAGGTGGGTGGAGCAGCTAGGATACAATAGTTATTATAGTGCAAATAAAGTGGAAGAGGGACCATGTGGAGAGGCAACGCCCTACTACTGAGAGGTATTCCACTGCAAGATAGGCCTTCCTCCTCTTTATCCTATTGGATTTGGAGGAGTGGAGCATCAAATGATCCTTCAGGTGTTCCACCAGTACCATGATGTTTTGAGAGGGTAGTGCCTTAGGCTTTAGGAGGAGGATCCTATTAGATATTGGGGAGTTAGTAAGGGAGCCACAGTCAGTAGTCTCGAGGAGAGCCTTTTGAGGGTAGCGGGAAGAGTGATAAAGGTAGACAATGATGGACGTTGAGCCCTGTATTAATTTTGTTATATACCTTGTATCATTTTTGCACTGATGATGATGAGCTTGAGAGCTCAATGTATGTAGCCTATGGGTGAGGTTGTATGATGTACTTATGTTATATATGAGATGATTATACATCGTTTATTTGTATATTGCATTTATTTTTTTATGTGTTGATGCTTTGTAGAATGTGTGATTAGATGAATTTATTTTAATTATGCATCTTAATGTGTTTTTTTGTATTTCGATGTTTTATTTGTGATGTAATGAATCACTTTATTTGATGATTATATGCCATTTTTGATAAATGGAATGAATATATGCATATTTTTTTTGTTATCATTCGCAAGTGCTTTATACATGTTTCATTATTCATGACCTTAATCAATTAATCAAGGGCATCAACCCACTAATACTGACATATATATGACATGAATGTAAATGAATGTAATGTAATGAATGTGATGAGGTGATGTGATGTTATGGATGCTAAGATGATATGACTTGTTCTTTCACTTGTCTTAGGGAAGAGTAATCTAAAAGTGCTTTCATGATGCTCAAACACCCTAGTGACCTCAATCAAACTCCTCTACTAATCAAGTAGGTACTTGAGGATACTAAGACTAACCAGGTTGTTCAAGTTTCGCAAAGACCAACTGTGTGTGCAGTGAATCTTCATTGCTAATTTTGGGTGAGGTTAGACTCGTCATTAGTCGCTTATGCCAACAAGCTAGCTCATCCGAGAGTGAACATAGATTTGTACAAAAGGTTTCTAATGTGATAGACATGCCATCATGCGTAGGGCTACTCCATTTCCAAGTCGATGTCTATAGCCCATTGTTGTAATGGAGATCACTCCATGGTTAAAAAACTAAAAATTCTAGGGATTCAAGCTCTTTTAACCTTCTTGAGTTTATGGGATTTTGGAGATACTTGCTTACTTTGATGAGAAGCAAGAGATTTTTCTATTTTTCTTTTGAGGGCTTGATCATTTTATTGAAGAGTAAGGGGATTTTTGCTTTTGACTTTGATGGCTTTCTCATTTTTGAAGGAGAGCGAGGGATTTTATTGCTTTTGAATTTGGGATACTTGCTTGTTTTGTGGAAGAGCAAGGGATTTTTTTTGAAGGGGAGCTTGTTATTTTGTCAATTCTTGGTGTTCTAGACCATACGCATAATCAGATGAGTGGGGGAAACCATTCACTTTATGGCAATAGTGACTTATGATTTTGTCTTTCCTAGACACTAAAATTTGATTTAATGTGCAAGAATTATGTGTGGTCTTAGAAACAAATTAAGGTCACCAAGAAAGGCTATAGTACTCAAGGATTAGTTACTTTCAAAGTAGGCTAAATGAGACATTAGGTATGGTTGAACGACCAAAAGCACCTAAATATTTGTCAAACCATGGATGCGGGAAAGATAAACTTTTCATAAGGTTTCTTTTTTTTTGCATTTTTCTCATCTCTTATTCTATTGTTTGAATGGATGTTGATGTAACAGACATGCCTATAATGAAGGAAATGTGAGACATAAACCCTAAGTAAGATGCCCTTGATTAATGCGATAAAATCACTTATGAGAAATGCATAAAATCATGTATTAAATTATAACCAAATTTTAATTGATCATGATGAAATTTTATTGCTTTGTTGTTTTTAATGTTTTTTTTTTTTAATTTTTGTATTGTTTTTGTATTTTTGAAATTTTGAGCAAAAATTTCATCTTCACTTTCACCCAACCATTTTTGTGTGTCTTGCAGTATCATGAGTATATGATGTTGCATGTGTAGATTTTTTGAGTGAATTAATCTCTCGAAGATGTGGAGGGATGGATCGATGAAAATGAAAAATTTATTCCTTTTGTTTTTGTAGTTTTGTGTATGTTGTTGAATTTTGATTGATTTTGATTTTTTTTGTATGTTTGATTGATTTTGATTTTTTTGTATTTTTGATTGATTTTAATTTTTTTTATGTGCAAGGCTAGCTATGAGCTAGGCATAGAAGGTATGCAAATGAAGGCTATTAATGTGTTATAGATCCTCAATTTCATCAAGAGTTGCAAGTTTGTAGGCTCCTGTTCTAAATGTCTGCTTGACTATGAATGGACCTAGCCAATTGGCTGTAAATTTATTGCATAGATGCGGCGAGAAACTTGAGTTTTGTTGATTCTTCTTGAGAACCAAATCACCTACTCAATATTCCCAAGGATGCACTTTTTTTTTATGCACATGTTTAACCCTATCCTGAGACACGAAGATGCTCTAAGACATGATTCGTCATTCATCAAGGAGGTTCAATTGATCAAGGTGCGCTTATCATGCAGTATCATCATCAATAATTTCTTGTGATGATATTTGCAATGACAAGATTTTAAGCTCGAGAGGCATGAATACTTCGACACCGTAAACTAATGAAAATGGTGTTGCCCCATTTGGCATGCGAATGCTTGTACAATAAGCGCATAATGCCAAGGGGAGTTGCAAATGCCAATATTTATGGTTCTCCTTAATGATTTTCTTCATGATGGTGATGATAGTCTTGTTGGTTGCCTTAGCTTGTCCATTACTCTACAAATAGTAAGGAGTATTGTACTTTGTGCATAGTGTGTGAACATCATAATTTTTGAATGGAGGGCCATTATAGGATATGATTTTTTATGGTATGCCAAAATGATAGATGATATGGTGGAGTATAAACTCTACAATTTGAGGTCCTATCATACTTGTCATAGGAATTGCTTCAATCCATTTCGTAAAATGAATGTATGGTGTCTTGAAGGAGGAGATATTTTTCCTACTAAGTCAAGACCCCATTGTGAAAAGACCACAAAGCTTGAATCGACTGTAACACTTGCGATGGAATATGAGTTAAATTGGCATGATGTTGGCATTTTGGATACTTCTTGATGTATGCACAATAATCACGTTCCATGGTGGACCAATAGTAACCCATGCATAGAATGCGCTTTACGATGGCCATTCCACTAAAATGACCATCACACTACCATCATGGGTTTGAGAGATAACCCATTGTGCCTCTTGAGGCTCAAGGCAGTGAAGGAGGATACCATCATAGCTACGATGATAGAGGATGTCCCCTAAAAGTGTATAATGATCTACTTTCTACCGAAATATTTACTTTGTGGTTGAAGATAAATCTATGAGAAGTGTACCTAACTTAGTAAAATCCTTAATCTATGAAAAGCTCTCATTATAAGGACCAATATGAACTATGTTCATACTTTCTATTGTTTGAGATGATTCTCATTAAATAGAATATTGTGTAAGTGTTGCAATTTTCACAAATGTTGAGAGACCATTGTGTTAGAAAACTAATTAGATGATTGAGGTACATTATGAATTTGTGTACCAGTAAAAATGCGTTAGCAATTTATCAATAATTGGCTTGTACTATTGTAAAACAGGGTCTCTACATTGATAGATTCCCTTTACTTACTTAACAATGAGTTTAGAATCACTATAAATGCTTAGTCACTTAATTCCCAATGCAATAGCAATCTAAAGTCCTAGAATGAGGGCTTCATATTCTGCATTATTGTTTGTGAAGGGGAAGTCAAGTTTAAATGAGAAGGACATAGGCTCCTTTTGAGGTGTGATAAAAACCACACTAGCACCATTACCTTGCTCAAATTTAGAACCATCGAGAAAAATGATCACATCAGCATCCTCTTTTAGTTCGATTGATTCTTATTGCTCAGTTATATTGAATACAAAATCATCAGGCAACTTGATTATGAGTAGCATATGTTGAGCAAGGTGTTGCAAGAGGTTTGTCATTGTTGTCAACACAGGCAGTTAGATCTAATGATGCAGTGGACAGACAGTTCAGGAGTCATTCAGATGCAGAGGACAGAAGTTCAAAGGATAGTCAGATCTTGTAAAGTGCATTTCCAGGAAAATAGAAGTGACCCAGATTCAAAAATTTGCAGAAAAAGACAAGTAAGAAAACTGTCGCGATATCGCGACATGTTTTCTGTCGCGATTTCGCGACAAAAATGAGGAGAGAGAAGGCACAACCGAAAATGTCATGATTTCACGACAAAAATGAGGAGAGAGAAGACGCAGCCAAAAATGTCACGATTTCGCGACATGTTGGAAGGAAAGAAGCAAAGTTGAAAAACTGTCACGATTTTGTGACAAGTTTGGAGAAGTAGCGCCAAGGATGAAAAGTGTCACGATTTCATGACAGTTTCAGAAGAAAAGCACAGGGCAAAAGTGTCACGATATCGCGACACGTCGAGTTTTCATGACCCGAAGAGGAGAGAGAATGTATGGCAACAAAAGTGTAGCGATTTCGCTACATGTTGAAGTTTCGCTGGCTGAAGCAGAGAAGAAGCGCTAAGTCAAAAAGTTGTAGCGATTTCGCTACATGTTGGAGTTTCACGGGCCAAAGCAGAGAGGAAGAGTCAAAGCACAAAGGTGTAGCGATTTCGCTACAAGTCAAAAGTGCAGAACACAAAAGTGTAGCGATTTCGCTACAAGTCAAAAGTGTAGAACACAAAAGTGTAGCGATTTTGCTACAAGTCAAAAGTGCAGAACACAAAGGTGTAGCGATTATGCTACAAGTCGAAAGTGCAAGGCACAAAGGTGTAGCGATTTCGCTACAAGTCAAAGTTTCACGGTCGAAGCAAAGTTGGAAGCACAAGGCACAAAGTTGTAGCGATTTCGCTACATGTCTTGATTTCGCTAGTGCATGAAGCGAGAAATGTACGGATGTGAAAGATGTCACGATTTCGTGACATGTTGCATTTTCGTGGGCGAAAAGCAAAGAACGCGCTAAGGCAGAAAAGCGTCACGATTTCGTGACAAGAGTGAGGATGACGTCAACGAAAGTTCGAAGTGTCACGATTTCGTGACAAGAAAGGTGGCAAAGTAGACAAAGGCCAAAAGTGTCACATTTTCGTGATAGCAGGGTAAAGGAAGTGTACGGCCGTAAAAGGTGTAGCGATATCGCGACATGTTACTATTTCACGACAATAGCTATAGGAAGGTGACAGAGGTGGCAGAGGCGGTTGAGGCCGACAAAGTTGGATCTGGGCCGATAGGAATTAGGGTTTTGTAGCCGACAATTTTTAGGGTTTGCAGCTGACTAAAATTAGGGTTTGCAGCCGACTAAAATTAGGGTTTTTTAGGCGACTAAGTTGAGATCTTTGCTCATAATTTTCATCTATAAAAGGAGGACTGTTTCGAGTTTGAAGTGGAATTTGAAGTGAGAAAGTAGTGGATGTGAGGTTCGAGTGAGTAGAGCGTGAGTCTTTTCGATTCAGGAGTGGGAGCAATAGTTTGTGTATGTGAAGGGTATCGAATCTTCAGATTTAAGTGAGCATAGAGGTGCAAGGTTATAAGTGCGAAGTGATAAAGAGAGGAGGTGGAATTATGTGATGTCGATCGATGTAGAGAGTGTGCGAAGTATTAGTGAAGAAGCGAGCGTATAGTTCGATTGTGTCAAGCAAGTGCGAGAGAATGGAAGTAGTCGAGTGTTGTTCGAAGCTTTTGCGTAGCAGAAGCAGAGTGCATGTAAACTGCAGACTGGTAATAAGGTGAAAGTATAATTATTGTAATTCTTTTCATTATTTCTATTGAAGTCCAAGTTGCAGCTTGGCATAAGGAGTTGGTGCTCCTTCCAGAAGTTGTTGGTGAATTGGGGGTTGGTGCTCCTTTTTGTTGGTGCAAAAAATTGAGGGGTTGGTGCTCCTTCCAGTTGGTGCTGGTAAATAAGTTGTAAAGTTGTTGCTTTGCTTGAGCTGGATTTGGATGGTAGTCCAAGCAGCCATTTTTGAGGAGTAGCCACATTGGTGAACCTCGTTAATTTGTTGTGTTATGTGTGATGCTTTCTTGTTGTAATTGATATATCTTTTATAAGTTTTAAACTGTTGCTGGTTTTAAACTGTATACTTGAAATTTAAAAGATCACACTGATTCACCCCCCCTCTCAGTGTCACTATGATTACAACAATTGGTATCAAAGCAAGGTTCCCGAACAGGCTCAAACAGCTAGGGTGATCTTGGAAGTGATGCAATGGCAAGTGGTGAAGGGTTTCTCCTCAAACAAAGCACCATTGTTTGATGGAACTAATTATGCTTTCTGGAAAATAAGAATGCAGACATATCTCCGTGCTTTGGGTTTTGACATCTGGGGTGCAGTAGTTAATGGTTACAAAGCTCCCGCCACTGCTCCAACAGACACTACTGGTAAGAAGGCATTTGAAAATGATTCAAAAGCAAAAAATGCCATCATGTGTGGATTAGTGGACAATGAGCTAGTCAAAATCATAAACTGTGAATCAAGCAAAAGATGTATGGGATAAACTAGAGAACATTCATGAAGGAGATGATAGGATCAAGGAGGCCAAGCTTCAAACACACCGAGCTCAATTCGAATCTTTAAATATGGAAAATGATGAGAACATAGAGACGTTCATGCAAAGAGTCAATGGGATCACCAATTCAATCAGAGGTCTCAACGAAGATATAAATGATGCTACTATCATGAAAAAGGTATTAAGATCGCTCCCTCCTAGATTTGATTCTAAAGTCTCTACCATAGAAGAAGCCAAAGATCTAAATCGTTTTAGTATGGATGAGATGCATGGTTCCTTGACTGCTTTTGAAATGAGAATAGGAAGGTCTAATCCCACAGATAGAGAAGCAGCTTTCAAAGCCCTAAAAGGCAAAGTCACAAAACAAGAGTCTCAAGATGAGGATGTATCAGATGAAATGGAAGCAAATTTTGTCAAAAAACTGAGAAAGGGAAAAGGAAAATACAGAGGAAAGCTACCTTTTAAATGTTTCAACTGTGGAGGCATTGGACACTTTGCTACCAAATGTCCTCTCAATGACAAGAACAAAGGTGAAGAAACTCCGCATCAAGAAAGAAGTGAATGGAGGAAGAAAACAAACTTCAGAAAAGGCAATTTCAAAAAGAAAAGTTTTATCTCCCGAAATGCAGATTCTTCAGAGGACAGCTCTAGTGAAGACTCTGAAGAAGGAACAGGTGAAGCTCTCTTTATGGCGTTTGAAGTAGAAAAATTAGAAGAGGCAAAAAACACAGAAAAGAGAGAAGGAATGAACTCTAAAGTGTCTATTGAAAAAGCTGAGGCTGAAGTTGATTTAGAAGGTGAGCTGGTTTCTGCTCTTATGGAATGGAAATCTGAGAAAAGAAAGAATAAAAAACTATCAAGGAAGCTTGAGGATGCAAATGACATTATAACCAGTCTAAAAACACAGACATAAGAGTACAAGAAAATGTCCGAAGATCTTGAAGTTCAGGTAACCATGAAGATAGATTACTGTTGTAAACTGGAAGAAGAAAATGTTGGTCTTCGAATACAGATACAAGAGCTGGATCAAAAAATTAGCTGCCATTTCAAACGTGAAGAAAGTTCGATGAAGCTAGACAAAATCCTAAGCGATCAAAGACCCGCAGGTATCAAATTCGGTCTGGGCTTTATTGAAGGAGAATCATCAAACGGACCAAAGGCAAGCAATGTTGAATGTGAAAAGAGTAAAGACAAGAAACAGGTCGTTGAAAGAAAAACAAATCAGGCAAAAGAAAGCAAGTAATGCCAGTCCTAAAATAGGAACCGACAATGATGGCTTTACCAAGGTCACACATCAAAAGAAAAGAAGATCTAAGGCTCCTGCAACAACTTGGCAAAGACCATCTTTCAGGTTCAATCATTACTTTTATGGTTTCTGTTTCAAATGTAATGGTTATGGGCATAAAATTGTTGACTGCAAGTATAATGTAGGTCCAAGAAGTTTCACTAGTAGAAATACTTTTGCTCCTCTAATGAGTTATGCAATAGAATGCTTTAATTGTCACAACTTTGGGCACATTGCTAGAAACTGTCATAGTACTTCTGTTTCAAATCAATCTCAGAAAAGAAGAATTCAACCATATAGGGCAAAACAGAATAGAATTATTTCTGAAAGATATGTGCAAGATTCTAAAAAGGGGAAATCCAAGCTAGAGCCCAATACCATAGTCAAAACAGAATGGAAACAGAAAGAACAACTCAGGGAAGAAAAGGAATCTTTAATAGTGCAGATAGCTTTCAGGGCTCAGAATAAATGTGTACCGTGGATTCTTGATAGTGGTTGCTCAAGTCATATGACAGGTGATAAACAAAAATTTGAAAAACTACAGAAATATGAGGGTGGCTCTGTGAAGTTTGGAAATAATGATGGAGCCAAAATAATAGGAAAAGGATCTGTCAAAATTAGTGAAGGGAAAATCAAGTCAGAAGAAGTTTTATTTGTGGATGGTTTGAAACACAACCTGTTAAGTGTCAGTCAAATCTGTGATAAAGGACATGAAGTAGTCTTCAAAAAGTAGGGTTGTGAAGTCAAAAAAATAAACAGTGGGAAATTGATAGCAACCGGTTCAAGGACGTCTGGAAATTTGTACACACTCTCAAAAACTTCAGAAGGTACGTGTTTCATTGGACAAGAAGAAGAGAACTGGCTGTGGCACAAGAGGCTTGGACACATAAGTTTTGATAATTTGGTGAAAATCAGCTCGAAACAAGCAATGGAGAGATATTCCAACCATTAAAAAACCTTCAAACAATGTTTGTGCTTCATGTCGAAGGGAAAGCAAACCAGAGTCTCATTCAAAACAAAAGAGTACCACACTAGCAGGCCTTTGGAACTTATTCATACAGACTTATGTGGACCCATGAGAACTCAAAGCATAAATGGCGACAAATACTTTATGTTGTGTATCGATGATTATTCCAGAATGACATGGATATTTTTCTTAAAAGATAAAACATAAGCTTTTGAAATGTTCAGATCCTTCAAACATCTAGTTGAGAATGAAACAAGAAAAAGGGTCAAATGTTTACGATCAGATAGAGGAGGAGAATTCATTTCGAATGAATTTATAGAATACTATGAAAAACATGGTATCAGGAGACAATATTCAGCAGCTAGAACTCCACAGCAGAATGGTGTAGTAGAAAGAAAGAACAGAACTATACAGGAAATGGCACGCACCATGCTGGCAGAAAACAAAATAGCAGATAGATTCTGGAAAGAAGCAGTTCACACTGCAGTATACATCCAAAATAGATATATGTTAAGAACTCATGAATGCAAAACACCTTATGAGTTGTGGTTTGGTAGAAAAGCAACAACAAAACATCTCAAAGTATTTGGCTGTAGGTGCTACATCAAAAAACTGATGACAACCTTGGGAAGTTTGAAGATAGAGCAGATGAAGGTGTTTTTGTTGGGTATTCATCAAAAAGCAAAGCTTACAAATGCTACAACAAGAGACTCAAGAAAATTGTGGACAAGTGCAGATGTTAAATTCGATGAAGGTGGAAAACGATTAGCTGACTTTGAGGAAAACTACCCAATCTATGAAGAAGTCTTTGAAGGAGATGAGGTGAATGAAACAGAAAATAAATCTACGTTTGATTCAGATGAATTAATCGATGACTCAGAGGTGCAAGAAAACAAGAAATTCAAAATAGGCAAGTTGGCAAAAAAATCATCCAAGAGACCAAATAATTGGAGATCCCACAACTGGTATTCAGACAAGAAGGAAAGTAATAAGTAATTACTCTCTTTTATCCAACATTGAGCCCAAAAACATAGATGAAGCAAGCAAAGATGATAGCTGGATGAAGGCAATAAATGAAGAGTTAGATCAGATTGAAAAGAATAGAACTTGGGAATTAGTACCTAGACCTGCAAATAAGAATGTAATCGGCACCAAATGGATATTTCGAAACAAATTAAATGAAGACGGATAGGTCATTAGGAACAAAGCAAGACTGGTTTGTAAAGGATATGCACAGGTCGAAGGCATTGATTTTGAAGAGACTTTTGCACCAATGGGCAGATTAGAAGCAATTAGAATGTTTCTGGCCTTAGCAGTCCACAAGAACTTCAGAGTTTATCAGATGGATGTAAAATCTACCTTTTTAAATGGGAAACTTGAAGAAGAGGTCTATATTGAACAACCAGATGGCTTTCAAATCAGTGAAGATCCTAACCTTGTCTGCAAATTAAAGAAAGCATTATATGGATTAAAACAAGCACCACGGGCATGGTATGCAAGGCTAGACAACTATCTCTCTCAATAGGGATTCAAGAAAGGTTTAGTGGACAATAATCTGTATGTGAAAACAGAAGGTGGGCATCTCATTGTTCTTGTTGTCTATGTAGATGATATCATATTTGGCAGACAACAAAGATGAATCTTGTAAAGACTTAGCAAATAAGATGCAGAATGAATTTGAAATGTCTATGATTGGTGAACTGCCTTACTTTCTTGGGCTACAAGTTAATCAAAATGAGAAAGGCATATTCATTTCCCAAATCAAATATGTGAAAGAAATGCTAAAGAGGTTCACTATGGAGGACTGTAAGCCAGTTAGCACTCCCATGACAACAGGCTGCAAATTGAGTAAAGAAGACAAATCTCCACCTGTAGACCAAACCATGTACAGATCTATGATTGGAAGTTTACTATATTTAACAGCTACTAGACCTGATATTCTACAGGCAGTTTGCATGGTAGCTAGATTTCAGGCCACTCCCAAAGAGACTCATGTGACAACGAAGCTAAAAGGATTTTTCGGTATCTCAAGGGCACCATGGAGTATGGGTTGTGGTATCCAAAAGGCAAAGACTTCACTCTTATATCATATTCAGATGCAGATTGGGCTGGATGTGTTGATGACAGAAAGAGTACAAGTGGAGGTGCTTTTTATCTCGATGACAGGTTGGTTGCTTGGCACAACAAGAAACAAGAGTCAGTTTCTTTATCAACAGCTGAGGCAGAATATATTGCAGCAACAACTTGCTGTACTCAAGTTTTATGGATGAAACAAACTTTGAAAGATCTTGGAATTAATTTTAGTGAACCAATATCAGTTAAGTGTGATAACACCAGTGCAATTAACATCTCCAAGAATCCAGTTATGCACTCACGGACAAAACACATTGCTATAAGGTATCATTTCTTGAAGGAGAAAGTTGCAGAAGGAGAAGTCAAATTGGATTTTGTCCCAACCACAGAACAAGTAGCAGATATTTTTACAAAACCATTGCCCAAGGAAGTGTTTGAGTACCTTCGAGACAAATTGGGAGTAGTCACACTTCCCAAGAAGTGACTAGCTATAGGGATCACTTTCTCAGGGGGAGCATTTGAGTATTTGACTACTCTTTTGCTCATGATCATAATTTGTGCTAGATGCAACAAATTGTGCCTGAGAATTGTGAGGATGGACTCAGGGGGAGTCCGCAGCAGCCCTTTGGTATTATTGACAAAGGGGGAGAAGAGTTACAGGAATGTACACAGGTGTTGCCAACAATTCCAAAGGGGGAGATTGTTGAGCAAGGTGTTGCAAGAGGTTTGTCATTGTTGTCAACACAGGCAGTTAGATCTAATGATGCAATGGACAGATAGTTCAGGAGTCATTCAGATGCAGAGGACAGAAGTTCAAAGGATAGTCAGATCTTGTAAAGTGCAATTCCAGGAAAACAGAAGTGACCCAGATTCAAAAATTTGCAGAAAAAGACAAGTAAGAAAACTGTCACGATATCGCGACATGTTTTCTGTCGTGATTTCATGACAAAAATGAGGAGAGAGAAGGCATAGCCGAAAATGTCATGATTTCATGACAAAAATGAGGAGAGAGAAGACGTAGCCAAAAATGTCATGATTTCGTGACATGTTAGAAGGAAAGAAGCAAAGTTGAAAAACTGTCATGATTTCACGACAAGTTTGGAGAAGCAGCCAAGGACGAAAAGTGTCACGATTTCATGATAGATTCGGAAGAAAAGCACTAAGGGCGAAAAGTGTCGCGATATCGCGACACGTCGGGTTTTCATGACCCGAAGAGGAGAGAGAATGTACGGCAACAAAAGTGTAGCGATTTCGCTACATGTTGAAGTTTCGCTGGCTGAAGCAGAGAAGAAGCGCTAAGTCAAAAAGTTGTAGCGATTTCACTACATGTTGGAGTTTCATGGGCCAAAGCAGAGAGGAAGAGTCAAAGCACAAAGGTGTAGCGATTTCTATAAAACAAAGGTAGCGATTTCGCTACAAGTCAAAAGTGCAGAACACAAAAGTGTAGCGATTTCGCTACAAGTCAAAAGTGCAGAACACAAAAGTGTAGCGATTTCGCTACAAGTCAAAAGTGCAGAACACAAAGGTGTAGCGATTATGCTACAAGTCGAAAGTGCAAGGCACAAAGGTGTAGCGATTTTGCTACAAGTCAAAGTTTCGCGGGTCGAAGCAAAGTTGGAAGCACAAGGCACAAAGTTGTAGCGATTTCGCTACATGTCTTGATTTCGCTAGTGCATGAAGTGAGAAATGTACGGATGTGAAAGATGTCACGATTTCATGACATGTTGCATTTTCGTGGGTGAAAAGCAAAGAACGCGCTAAGGCAAAAAGTGTCATGATTTCACGACAAGAGTGAGAATGACGTCAGCGAAAGTTCGAAGTGTCACGATTTCGCGACAAGAAAGGTGGCAAAGCAGACAAAGGCCAAAAGTGTCGCATTTTCACAATAGCAGGGTAAAGGAAGTGTACGACCGCAAAAGGTGTAGCGATATCGCGACATGTTACTATTTCATGGCAATAGCTACAGGAAGGTGACAGAGGTGGCAGAGGCGGTTGAGGCCGACAAAGTTGGATCTGGGCCGACAGGAATTAGGGTTTTGTAGCCGACAATTTTTAGGGTTTGCAGCCGACTAAAATTAGGGTTTGCAACCGACTAAAATTAGGGTTTTTCAGCCGACTAAGTTGAGATCTTTGCTCACAATTTTCATCTATAAAAGGAGGACTGTTTCGAGTTTGAAGTGCGAATTTTTTGAAGTGAGAAAGGTAGTGGATGCGAGGTTCGCAGTGAGCAGAGCGTGAGTCGTTTCGATTCAAGCTGAGTGCGGAGCAATAGTTTGTGTGTGTCGAAGTGAAGAGTGCGTATCGAATCTTCATGATTTAAGTGAGCATAGAGGTGCAGAGGTAAAATATGCACTGATCTAAAGTGCGAAGTGATAATACGCAGAGAGCAGCAGGAGGTGCGAATTACGTCTACTGTGTCCAAAAAGCGAATCATGTCGATCGACTATCCGATAGCAGAGTGTGCAAAGTATTAGTGAAGAAGCAGAAGCGATAGTTCGATTGTGTCGAAGCGAAGTGCGAGAGACAGTTGCGAAGTAGCTGACTGGTTGTTCGAAGCTTTTGCGTAGCAGAAGCAGAGTGCATGTAAACTGTAGACTGGGTAATAAGGTGAAAGTATAATTATTGTAATTCTTTTCATTATTTCTATTGAAGTCCAAGTTGCAGCTTGGCATAAGGAGTTGGTGCTCCTTCCAGAAGTTGCTGGTGAATTGGGGGTTGGTGCTCCTTTCTGTTGGTGCAAAAAAATTGAGGGGTTGGTGCTCCTTCCAGTTGGTGCTGGTAAATAAGTTGTAAAGTTGTTGCTTTGCTTGAGCTGGATTTGGATGGTAGTCCAAGCAGCCATTTTTGAGGAGTAGCCACATTGGTGAACCTTGTTAATTTGTTGTGTTATGTGTGATGCTTTCTTGCAGTAATTGATATATCTTTTATAAGTTTTAAACTGCTGTTGGTTTTAAACTGTATACTTGAAATTTAAAAGATCACATTGATTCACACCCCCTCTCAGTGTCACTGTGATTACAACAGCATATTGGTTGGTAGCAAGCTTTGGTGATCTAATATGCGATTACATGACCTTTGATGGATTTTTGACTTTCGAATTTTAGATCAAATTTTGTAAGAAGCATTATCCATTTTGTCATCCTGCTATTTGTGTAGGTGCGACTCATCATGTAGCATAAAGGGTTCTCTTTAGCAATGACATATGTAGTTTGACCAATCATGTAGTGACGTAGTTTCTTAGTTGTGAAGACTATTGCTAAGCATAGATTTTTGACATATGCATACTTTGCTTTATAGCTCACGAATGTGCAACTAATATAGTATATAGCCTACTCTTTATTGTCTTTATTTTTTTGTGCTAGCATAGTGTCTAATGCAAAATATGTTGTGGATATATACAGATGAAATGGTACACCTTGTTGAGGCGATGTCAACATAGGTGGTGATGCCAGATATTATTTGATGGCATCAAATGCTTCTTGACAATCTTGAGTCCATTCAAAATTAACCCCCTTTTCAATAGATGATTGAAAGACTTACATTTGTCTAATAATTATGCTATAAAGTGATGTATTGACTGAATTTTACGTTGCAAGATAGGTAATTCTTTGAGGTTTGTAGGGGCAGATATCTCGATGATTACCTTAACCTTGTCTGGGTCAACTTCAATGCCTAGTTTAGAGATTATGAACCCTAAAAGTTTTCTTGATTTGATGACAAAGACACACTTCTTTGGGTTAAGGCTCATGTTATGCTCTATTAATCATATGAAGACCTGGGGTAGAACACCTAGATGCTTACCATAAATTTTTACTTTAGCCAATAGATCATACATATAGTCTTCAACTATTTTGTGCATTTGATCGTGGAAGATGTAAGTCATGGCACACTGATGTGTAGAACCTGTGCTCTTAATTTTGAACAACATGAATTTATAGCAAAATGTCTCCTAGGGTGTTGTAAAACCTATTTTATGTTGGTCATTAGGATTAATTCAAATTTTATTGTATCCTAAAAACTTGTCCATGAGGGAGAGCATTTTGTGACCTATAGTTGAATCAACGAGCATATTAATGTTCAATAGAGGGAAGTAATCCTTGGGATACACTTTGTTTAAATCATGAAAATTGATGCAAATGTGTATCCCCCCATTAGGTTTATGAACGGGTACCATGTTTGAAACCCGCTTTGGGTACTCTATGGGTTGAATGAAACCCATATCTAGCAAATTTTTTAGCTCTTATTTGACCATTAGATCTATGGTAGGATGAAGCTTTTGAATCTTTTGCTTTATAGGTTTTGCATCGGGTCTCAGTACGAGATTATGAACCACTAAATTAAGGTCCAAGCTCGACATATCCTTGTACATTTGAGGCTTTTTGTGTTCTACGAGATCGAGGATTTTTGCAAGTTTGATAACTTGCGAATTGTAGAGATCTATGCTAATGTCAACATCATTGGTCTCCTCGATGAGCATGGACGACCTTCCTCTAACTTATGAGGAGTAGGAATAAGGTGGATGTCATCTACTATAATTTCTAGAATATGTGGCTTAGTGTTACTTGTCTCGTTATTATGGATCGTAGGTGACTTGAGCGATTGGGCTAGTTATATGTAGACATTTGCTTGATGAAGCAATTATCTTAATGGCATAAAATCTTCAAGCGATGGCACGATGAAAATGCTCTTGAAATCTATGAGATATGGATTGATGTGAATGGGGTTTAATGGATCACTTGGATTATGAAGGGGCACAAATAAGTCAATGATGACTTTGTTTATCTGCAGGATGGAGCAGTTTGGTTGCTCACATGGTAGAAGTTGGTCCAATATTGATGGACCTAGCTTTGGCTGAATTACTGACGGTAGAGATGATGGATGGAATCACTGATTTGGATAATCCATTGGAAGAAACATAAAAAAAATGTGGAGTGGCGTAGGGAATAGATGATTATAAATATCCTCATCCTATATGAAATTTGTGAGGGGGATGATGGGGCCAATGTCTTCTTACGAGTTATCGAAAGCAACTAACAATGCTTCAAATAGCTCATCTATCTTTTCCTTCGAGGTATCGGGCTTTATGTCTTGGATTGTCGTGACTTGAAAATGATGTTCACTAAAATCTCCATACTCATTGTTGCTATCCTCCTTGAGACAAAGGTTGAAACATTGTAATTTTTCCTCAAGGAGGTCCACTGGATGACTATGACAATACCCTAAACTAAAATTTTCATCAAGGAGTTGATAATATGGATCTATGAGGTGCCAAATTCCCTGCTCATGATGACCTAAGATGAATCCTCTCCAATGGAATTATATAAAGTAGTTGATCGTAAAGGAGAGATTAAACAAAAAAATTTAGATCACCAATAAATGGTGATGTGGGCTACTCCTCAAGAGGTGTATCAGAGGAAGGGGGTTGCACCCTAAGGGGATTAGCAAATGGTATGGTGCTTTAATGATAAACAAATCTAAAGGCTAAAGGAGCATGAAAGGCTAGAGGTTGAAGGAGCGTGGAAGGCTAGAAGTTAAAGGAGTGTGGAAGGCTAGAGGCTAAAAGAGCATGGAAGGCTAGAGGTTGAAGGAATGTGGAAGTATGAATGATGATTTTATCTTTGGAGTGTCAAGGCTAAAGGAGTGTGGAAGGCTAGGTTGGTTGAAGGAGTGTGGAAGGCTAGATTGGCTGAAGGAGCTACAACAAAAGGCTGGGATGTTGGGTGGAAGGCTAAGATGGCTAAAGAAATGTGGAAGGCTAATAAGGCTGAAGGAGCATGGAATACTGGGTTAGCTAAAGGAGCTACAACAAAATGTTGGGAAGGCTGAAGGAGCATGGAAGGCTGCTTACAATGAGAAAAATGAAATTACAAAGTGTGAAGGATTAGAGTTTTTTCTTGAAAAATGTTAGCTTTTGATGTAACGAGCATTGGGAGATAGCAATCATACGATGCAAAATAATATGAAAGAAAATAAATCTCCTAGATGACTAAAATATGCAATAAATAGAAATGATATAAAAGAATACAATGTAGCTATGGAGGAAATGAACACTCCATTATAAAGATACTAAACTGCATTGCACCCATCACCAATGGATGGTGATACACATAAAACTATGCTAAGCACTAAGCTACACTATCAGACTATGTCCCTCGACTCTATATCTATCTAATAGTGAGGCCTTGCTTAAATAGGCAAAATAGGATACTTGACCAACACTCTACCTAGTTGTGCAAGGGACAACTTGCACATGTACAACTTGCACATTGACACTTGTGCATTTATTACATTGCATGAAGTAACTAGATAACTTGCCCCTAAATTAATCTAAGTATGTATCTTGGAAGATACATTTACATAACCCAAATGATGGAATAGACACTATTTCTAACATCCCCTTGTATTATATTATTTGGGTATTGAAGACTTTAGTATTCAATATGGATCTTCTTCTTCTTCATCCTGAAATTTGTATTCTTCCTATGCATTCTTTGTGTTCAGGTTCAGAAAGTAATTTATGTCTTCATATGATGGAGAGTAAGCTGGAGTTGAGGCTTCTTCTTTCATTGGATGATCTTTGGATTGTTTAGATTCATCTTCCTTATCTTCTATCCATCCACCTTTATAGTTATCTTTGCAAGTATCTCCATATAATTTTGATTGTTGATGAATGAGTAGGGCATGATGCAATTTTCCTTTCACCTTTTTGTTTTTGATCCTTCTATGCTTACCTTTTTGGTGTACTGGTTCTTCATTTTCTTTAACATGTTCCTCTATAAACATGTTAGCATCATTTTGAAACAACAAAATATCTTGTGAGTATTTCATTGAGTCTAGGATGTAGGTGTTTTCATGAATTGAACCTGTTTCTTTTATGCCATCTTGATTCATAATGAGACATGTATTGATCCCATCCATATATCCAAAGTTAATCATATAGTTGTTTTCTACTAACTTGCTTACTAAGATGAGATTGAATGTTAATCCAGGAACATACAATACTTTATATAGTCGAATGTTTGGAAATGATTTTCTTGGTGTTACACATCCAAATCCATGTATAGGATACGTTTGGCTATCCACAATTCTTAATTTATAACATTTAGCAATTTCAAGACAGTCAAACCATTGTAAATTTCCTATCATATGATGACTGGCTCTTGAGTCAATATACCACGTGTTCATGATTTGTGAACTAGTTCCTATTGGAGCAAGTTTTACATCCATTGTATGACATTCCTTTATCCATTTTAAGAGGTTAAATATGAATAAATAAGATAGAATTGTAGTCTTTCTTATAGCTCCCTAATTGAAGTATATAAGCTTTATTTCATAGAACCTTTATTAATCCTTAGGTTGTAGGCTTCCTTATGTCTCCCTAGGTATGAATACCTAATTTTAGGTTTTTGAAGAAAACTGATATCTTCCCAACTTGATATTCTTTGATGGAAATTATTATTATCAAGTTTTGTAGAATGCCTTATGACTCCCTAATATTTTGGAGTATGATATAGTGCTTTTGTAAAATATACTTCAATTTTGGTTGATTTTGTAAAGATCAAAAATCAACTTCTTAACTCCTTATTACTCCTATTGAACTAAGCACTTTTCAATTTTTGAAGAGGTTTTAATGTTGGATTTCTTTTGTCCCTTTTGAGAAATTTTTAAGACAAGAATATAAATTTCCAACTTTGAATAAAAGATATTAATAACCCCTTTTTGTAACCCTTAAGATTTTATTCAAGTGTTTCCAATTTCCAATAATTTAGTTTGATGTTGTAACCCTTATCACTCCCAAATTAGGAAAATTAGAACACATTAATATTTGCAAACATAAAATGGATTAATTCCAAGTAGTATCCCTTATTTCTCCTATGTTGTATTTTGCAAATATTATATCTCCATAAGTTTTTATTTCAAACAAAGATTGATTTCATTTAATATCTCAACCTTATCGTATAACCTTATAACTCCTTTTTTTTTTAAATAAAAGTAAATTGGATGAGGAAATTTTGAATAAGGCTTTGTACCTTTATGAATCCAGATGAATATGGCAGTAATATGTCCTTCTTGAGCATGAATTCCCCAAGGTGTGCTTTGGATTTAATGCCCTCCTTTAATGCTAGTTGACCGAGAGTGTTTTCTAATGCTCTTGACTTGCTCCGGATCGTTGTTGAATTATTTCCGAATTACCGTCAAGCTTCTAGCAATGATCTATTGAACTACTATCAAACTCCTACTGAGTGGCTTCCAAATTGCTGCCTATATTACTTTTAAAATGTTACCTTTTCTTTCCAAGGTCTAAGGTATCTTTAATAGGTGGTCAATTCAGTGACAAGTTGACCTATCCAAAAAGCATGCACCCAGCTAATACATCAATTGGAATCAACATCAAAGCATGAAATGATAAAAAAGAGTGCAAATAACAAGAAAATGGATGCTTCTTTTATTAATATTGAAAAAAAATCTTAGTTACAATCATGCCCCTCTTAGGGTCACCCAAATGTTGATACAATTGATACAATTTGAAAGCCCCAACGGGGTAGGCACAATACTAAGGCTCTCTAAATAGTCACAAACTGCTCTAGGGTGGATTTGACCCTCTTCTTCATGTTGAGGAAGGAATTGGATGATTGAATCTCCTTTGAATCTACTTTCTTGCGGTCAAGAAAGAACATAAAAGCATTAATAGCATAGGCAACCTCTCATGATGAGGCAGTTTAAAGAATGTGCACATGAAAATGCCATAAAACTAATGAAATCAAGAAAGTAAATAAAGAATGTTAAACCTATGCAATACTTGCAAAGACTAATGGAAATATGTAAATATAAAGCATAGTATCTGCCCATATGGTTAGTTTACCAAATAAAATACATGAAATCATGAAACAAACCACAATTGCACTAATTGCTAAATTATCTTAATGAAGGTAAATCTACTTCTAATGCTGATTTGCACTGGTCATATGTCTCTAAAATATCAACTAAACCTATACTAAGCATAATATGATCTAATAAAATGATTTGCAAGAAAGAATGTAAGGGAATCCATAGCCATTTGCTCACCATGGGTCTAATATATGATCAGCACTGCAGACCGCGGCTGACAGTCATGGCTGAGGTCTTAGTAAACTTACCCTCAAAATTAGGGCTTCCTCTCCTATCCTCCTTGCCAAATTGATGGTCAAGGGTCATATTTGTGTCCTCTAATAGGTTTTGTGGTTGAATTGTCCGAATTATGCATAGATTGCATGAATTTGCATTTCTTGGCTCTCCTAGGCTCCTAGGGCTTCCATAGCGATTTGATCTCCAATTGGGTAGCAAAAGTGTCCCTCTCAATATATGCAAATGAGTATGCAATTTGATAGAGCTTCAATACTCAATTGATCACACTTCATCTAGAGTTATCCCTAATTTGGAGGGGGATCTTATAGCACTTGCCAAGGGCTAGGGGTGTCTTCCTCATGAAGCCAAGATCAATATTGGGCAACTGAGTCAGTTGGATGGAAGGATCCAAAACCTTCCTCACTCAAACCGCTCCAATCTGTAACTAATTGGATATTACAACCAAATTTGGGTCGGATGAAGGCCAACTAACTCTGAGTGCTGACCGCGGTTGACATGTGCGATGAGCACTGCTAACCGCGGGTGTCAGCAGTGGCTAGCACTGACTAGGCAAAGATACCCCAAATGAGTGGTAAAAACCACTGCTATACCTTGGATCTGTCCAAAGGTCTTCCATATGGTCTTCTAGCATGTCCCATATGAGTAGTCACCTCAATATAATGTGTTTTAGGTGTCTACAAATTTTCCTTTTGAGATGCGTTGTGAGATCGAACAACACTGAGCAAAACTAGACCTCCTAAAATGATGTCATAGGTTTCATGATGATCATTTGTATGATCAACATTCGATGCCCCAAGTCCAGCAAAAGGACGTGCATCCTAGAATCATTGCTTCTAATTCGGTAGAAAGCTTAAATTGAAAGGGTTTGTACTTGTCATTAGGAATTCGGGTAGCTTTGGTGCTACAATAGGAGTTAGGCCTATATAATCGAAAGGAGGAGAGCTACAAATAAACTGTCATATATGCTATTTTCGCCAGCATAAGAGTAAGATTATGATAGTCTTTGGTAATGATTCGTAAGACGAACGCAATTTTGAAAAGATCTGGGGATCTACATGTAGACACTAAAATATGGTCAACCCAATTAAGCATCCACAAACAATGATCAAATTGACATCATATGGCCCCTTGGGCAGCCCTCAAGAGACTCATAGTGGTTCTAGCCACTTCGAAAGGGTTTTTGGAGGCTACTAGACCAATTTTGGGAGGTTTTGTCCCAAAATTCACCATCGTCCTACCCTAGGATGATGGTAGATTCCCACCGTCCCACCCTAGGATGATGGTGAGCCATCATCCTAGGGTGGGACAGTGAGCAGGTTTGACCTAGAAAAAGTTAAATTTGGGACATTTGGCACCCAAAAACTGCCATTTAGCACGCCATATGGAGCATGCAGGTCAGAGGGCACTAAATACTTATGACACACTTATTAATGGAGGCCCAAATTGGATATTATATTCCACACCTGTTGCATACCTCACGTTTGACGAGTGGCACCTCCTGCCATGCATGCCCTCGCATGCCTTTTTGCACATGGGCCCCTTTGGGCTATAAAATGGATACAAGTTCCACAAAAAACACACACATATACAGAGAGGAGTTCTAGGATATGAAACAAAGTGCTTTCAAGATTTCCCCTCACCTTATTGTACCTTTTTGCCCTTGGAATCTCTCTTTTTCCAAGGAGGTTACCGGGTGACTTCAAGAAGGTAATCCGAGCATAACTTTTCCATCCGGGTGAATTTATTCACAAAATTCAATGAAAACACACCTTATATTTTTTAGGAACATCTCCTAGTGATTATGGTAGTAAAAAGTGTCCGAAATTGGTGGGTATCCCCTCCTAGGGTGCCCCCAAAATAGTTGTAGTCACCACCGTCCCCTTTGGGATGAGAGTAAATTATTATAGAATTTCACTACTTTTTTTAATTATTTTTTTTCTATATTATCCCATGATGCTACAGTTAAAATTTTAGGTGATTTGGAGTTAAATTGACAAAGTTATAGCATTTTTAAGTTTTTGCAAGCTCGTAGGGCCCATCCGGGCACCCCAATTTGATGCAAGTGGATTTAGGCTCCAATTTTAAAATCTAATCATATGGGTTGTATTTAAATTTCAATTTATGCATACTGTCCAAATTTCATGAGTTTTGGATATGTTTAGGTTTGGGACTTGTTTGTCTTCTTCTTCGTAGGTTGCAGGCATGCGACGCAAAATCGAGGGGTCTAAAAATGCAATATCTGATATGTTTTTGGTGATATACCCTAAAAAAATCCTCTTTAACATCTCTGCAAAATTTCAAGTCATTTGAACATGTTTTGATATATTTTTAATATATGCGCTATTTTACCCCTGTGGGGATTGCATGTTTTCATCATACACCCTTGCTATTTGACCCCTTTGGCTTCCTTGTGTGCAGGTGAAGGTTCTTAGAAGGAATTGGGAAGGAATATTAGACATAATATATTTAATATAAAAGCATCGGTGGCATTGGCCCGCTCACCTCGATTGTGGTTATTAGGAAAAGCACTAGATGTGTACCCTGATTCCTTGGAGGAATTGATCCTTGGGAACCCCAAATATTTTAACAATTGTATCAAATTTTGAGCCCTCAAGGGGAATGTTGTGTAACCTTGGATCTGATCCACCCAATTAATAAAGAAGACACTCGTTTCATTTCATTCTTTATTGCTTGGTTGTTTCATTTTCATATGCATGCTTCCTTTTGATTCTCATGTGCAAGATGGGATAGATACACATATTTTTTCTCTTAATTAGGTGCACTTATTTTCCTGAATTCAGTGGTGATCACGGTGGGACCCTTGTCCCTTATGATTTGGGTGAAAATCTGACCTTAATTTTGCAATTTTTGCCCTTTTTGTGTTGCAGGTGCTCCCCTCCCCACCCTGGAATGATAGCAGAGCCTTTATCTGGCACACCCTGGGATGGTGGCTTCACTGTCCCACCCTGGGATGGTGGTGAGACTTCTAATCGTCCCACCCTAGAGTAGTGGTGAAACAGAGATATTTCTTCCCAAAAATTCAGAATTTGGAGAGCTCAAAATGGACAAAGTAAGTGCCTAAAACCTCTATTTTTCTGCTACATTTTCAGAGACTGTCAAAAATCAGTTTTCTTGCTTCACTTGCTTGCATATAAAGGTTAAAAGTTACATTTTTTCTTTTCTTATAACATCACATAGCAAAAGGAAGAAGAAAAATTGAAAGAAACTTGAAGTAGCAATGCATCTTTATGGCTTGATTGCTTGTGGCTTACCCAATGGGTAGGTTAGCATTTAGGGCTTGCATCTATAAGTGGCATTTGTAGGTTCCTTTTATCCTAGTTTTTTGAAATTAAAACACACCTATTGCATGCATTTAGTGAATGATCATCGAATTCTTCTTTGCTTACTTTCTTTGGATTAAAAGGAACCACACACACTTGCACGTTCCACTATAACATTGGTAAGGTTAGATTTCATCACCAACCCCCCAATTCAGACTGGTGATGTTGAATTTCACCTCCTTCCACCAGATTGCCCATATATTCCTTAAATAGAATATGGCACTCTCTCAATATGGAATAGGTCACTAATGTTCAAACTGCCTCCCACTGTTGGAAACATTGTTTCAGAGTGGAAGAGCTAGGCGAACCCCCCACTGGGATTTAAGCGGTGTAATCTAGACTCTTTTGAGAAATCATGTTTGGCACTAGTGTCCCTAGTCACCACTTTGGTTTAGTTCCCTCATTCTAATTCCACAACAAGAGCAAAGAACAACAACACACTGAAACCAGTTTAGGACACACATTTAATCAATAAAAAGATAATCATATTGTCTGCTTTGTGTGTTTCTTGGTTATCTAGGACCAAACATTAACCCTAATTTTTCAAAAAATAGGGTTTCAAAAAAAAAAATCTACTTTTTGATTCTGCATTCAACACTTCAATAATCGTGCAAAACGGAGCTATAAAAAAAAATTATTTTGGTTTTATGATTACTCTATTTTCGAAGCCGAAAATATAGAAAAACTGCACTAAAACGGTCATATAATGGTCTAGAAAACTCCAAAACTTGCCAAATTTGTTTTTTTGTCTTAGTTAGACCCTTTTACACCTCTCCCAAAATTTTTGAGTCCTAACTCTTCACGGTTTAAAATTTACCAAAAAATCCCCAAATGTGGGCATTTCCCCACAGGCCCGGTTGGCCAAATATTCCAAAAATACAAATTTTTGATCCAAAAATAAAATTTGGAGACTTAGCCCATTGTGATCATCTCATTGCACTGATAATTTTGATTTATAACACTTATAGCCTTTTTCAAAAGTCAAAATTTTCTTTAGTGTGGGTTTCCTTCAAGGTTTGCCTAGTCAACACATTATGACAACTATGCATGGCCGAGCTCGATCATGAGCTAGTGAAGTAGAAAACTTTAGGAGATGCCCTAAGCACCATCATTATAGGTATGATGATCTCATTGCTCCTGCATTGGAGCCCTGATAGTAGTCACCTTTGCTATTCTCTTAAGGATCTCATCATTCCTGCACGTCACCCTGAAAGTCGTCATGAGGTCCACTCCTCATTTAGAAGACCCGATCACCAAAGTACCTCTACCAAGAGAACATCAATGGGTTATCCACATGATCAAGTGGACTATTTGGTTAGACAACATCGATTCTAGTACCAAACTAGATATAATCAGTCTTCGAAGGGACCTAGTAGGGAGGTCCACACTCCCTATACATCGTGGTCTTCACCACCTAGAACTCCCATCCAACAAGTGTTAGCAACCCAGAGTAGGTCTGTGCAAAGTTTGCATGCACCATCAGCCAAAGTGACCATGAGCGAGCTTCTACTATAGTCCTCCAAATATTGGAAACCTTTCATGAGGGTCTTGGATTCCATGGAGGTACAACATCATGACTCTGATGCTTTCACCAACTTTATGGAATACATACAAATGTACAAGAATCCTGCTATATCCTTTCAAAATCATGAGGTCAAACCCATACCTACCAATTCATCAGATCCTACTTTGCATATCATCACAAGTATCAATAGGATCCCCTATAAGCGAGTATTGGTTGACATAGGTTCCTCGATAAACATTATTACCACAGCTTCACTAAAGCATCTCAACCTTCCATCCTCACACATTGCACCTTCCAAGTTCAAATTACAAGCATTCAATGATGCTTTATTCTCCACTGTGGGCACAATAATCCTCCTTGTTGAAGTTGGACAAAAGACTGTGCCTACATTGTTCTACATCTTGGAGGGTGCAAGAAAATATAACATACTGCTTGGAAGGCCATGGATAAGAAACATGGAATGTGTTCCATCTATAGTACATCAATCCATTAAATACATTGATGAAGGTAAGGTCCATGTGGTCCATGTTGACCCAGACCCCTTCAAGTATTATAAGTAGGTAGATCATCCACAAAGGCCTACAGTGTCACCCAATCATTTGGATACTAAACCCAATGACCTTATTCAGAGTCCAGATTCAACACCACGGTTAGTCGTGAAGCTACCTTCCCCACTGCTAGTACCATCCTCTATCTCTTAAAGCAAGGAATAATCTGAAGAGCCAACTGTAGAAGCTCCCATAGCTGTCATCAATACACCTATAGAATATCTTATCACTACTACCAAAAATGAGGAAGAACCCACTGCTAATACAAATGAATCAAATCATATCATACCATCTTCACCCACCATAGTTGAGGACATAATTCAATTGACCTACCTAGAACTCGATGAGTGCATAGTACCCAATGCTGCATTCACACCTATCATCGAGTATATCAAAGATCTAGGTAGCACCCCTATCAAGTTGCCACCCATTGATAGCATTCCTGATGCACCCTCTGAGCATGGGCGCCAAAAAAATCACCTTGGACAAGTTTATGAGGTAGCCATGACTTGTCCAAATATAAATGCATCTTCTCATGAGTTTGTGGGAATGATCAATGTGATGAAAGAGAACCAAAGTCCTATGAATATATCTATGCAACTTGCATCCAACATCCCATACACACCATAGGAGATACCATTGATGGATTCAGTCACACCTACTCCATCTCACTCAACATCTCCATAAGATCAAGAGCAGGTATATCCCTAGACCAAAGTGGGGGTAACCCAACTACCATAATTGAAAAATCTGGGTTGGAACATGAGCCTTCCTGTTGGTAACCTCAAAAGTTACCAAAATACTTGGTTATCTCTAATGCCTAGGGTTATAAGTCCCCTAAGAAAACCTGGAAGCTGAAGAGAAACCAAGACCAATGTCTTTAGTGAGTCAGAAGTGAGGATTCAAGAACGCACGCACTTTTCATGATTGGGGCATCTAAAGTTGGTTAGGTTATCGAGTAACCTTAATAATTCAACATTTTTGTCATCTATTTTTTCTCAGCGCTGTGCTACACACAACACATCTAAAAAAAGGACATTTTTAGACACTAAAATGTGGTCAACTCGATTAAGCATCCACAAACAATGATCAAATTGACATCATATGGCCCCTTGGGCAGCCCTCAGGAGGCTCATAGTGGTTCTAGCCACTTTGAAAGGGTTTTTGGAGGCTATTGGCCCAATTTTGGGAGGTTTTGGCCCAAAATTCACCACTTTCCCACCTTGGGATGGTGGTAGATTCCCACCGTCCCCCCCTGGGATGGTGGTGAGCCATCGTCCCAGGGTGGGACGATGAGCATGTTTGACCCAAAAAAAGTTAAATCTGGGATATTTGGCACCCAAAAACTGCCATTTAGCACACCATATGGAGCATGCGGGTCAGAGGGCACTGAATCCTTATGACACACTTCTTAATGGAGGCCCAAATTGGAGATTCTCTTCCACACCCATTGCATGCCTCCCATTTGACAAGTGGCACCTCCTGCCATGCATGCCCTCGCGAGCCTTTCTGCACATGAGCCCCTTTGGGCTATAAAATAAATACAATTTCCACAAAAAAACACACACATATATAGATAGGAGTTCTAGGATATGCAACAGAGTGCCACCGAGATTTCTCCTCACCTTATTGCACCTTTTTACCCTTGGAATCTCTCTTTTGCCAAGGAGGTTATTAGGTGACTTTAAGAAGGTAATCCGAGCATAACTTTTCCATCCGGGTGAATTTATTCATAAAATTTGACAAAAACACACCTTATATTTTTTAGGAACATCTTCTAGTGATTTTGGTAGCAAAAAGTGGCCGGAATTGGTGGGTATCCCCTCCCAAGGTGCCCCCAAAATAGTTGTAGTCACCACCGTCCCCCCTGGGATGAGGGTAAATTATTATAGAATTTCACTACTATTTTTAATTATTATTTTTCTATATTATCCCATGATGCTACAGTTCAAATTTTATGTGATTTGGAGTTAAATTGACAAAGTTATAGCATTTTTAAGTTTTTGCAGGCTCATAGGGCCCATATGGGCACCCCAATTTGATGCAGGTGGATTTGGACCCCAATTTGAAAATATAATAATATGGGTTGTCTTGAAATGTCAATTTATGCATACTGTCCAAATTTCATGAGTTTTGGATATGTTTAGGTTTGGGATTTTCTTGTCTTCTTATTCACAGGTTGCAGGTGGGCGATGCCAAATTGAGGGGTCTACAGATGCAATTTCTCATACAATTTTGGTGATATACCCTAAAAACATCCTCTTTAACATCTCTGCAAAATTTCAAGTCATTTGGACATGTTTTGATATATTTTTAATATATGCGCTATTTTACCCCTGTGGGGATTGCATGTTTTCACCATACACCCTTGCTATTTGAACCCTTTGGCTTCCTTGTGTGCAGGTGCAGGTTCTTAGAAGGCATTGGTAAGGAATATTAGACATAAGATATTGAAGATACAAGCAGTGGTGGCATTGGCCCGCTCACCTCGATTATGGGTATGAGGAAAAACACTGGATGTGCACCCTGATTCCTTGGAGGAATTGATCCTTGGTCACACCAAACATTGTAACAATTGTATCACATTTTGAGCCCTCAAGGGGACTGCTGTGTAACCTTGGATCTGATCCACCCAATTAATAAAGAAGACACTCGTTTCATTTCATTCTTTATTGCTTGGTATTGCTTCATTTTCATATGCATGCGTCCGTTTGATTCTCATGTGCAAGATGGGATAGATACACATATTGTTTCTCTTAATTAAGTGCACCACTTTTCCCTAATTCACTACGATAAATAGATCTTCTATTGACTCTGATTATGATTTAATATTATGACTACCCCCTCAAGCTACGATTTGATGAGGGTAATGACAATGAATGAAGTGATGAGGTTGATTGACCACTATGAATGATCTTTGAAAAAATTAGGATTGAGCATTTGAAATTCTTGGCAAGGCCTAATCAGCTATGATTACAACTATTAATAGTAATTGCTCATTTCTATCCCATGGAGCGGTCGGGCTGCAATAGCCTTCTTAGGGAATCAAAATGATACAATCTCGATTAGGCATAGGTTGAATCATATTGTCAATGATCTGCTGAAAATATCATAGGAGAATTGTGATGAATATATCGTTCCCATGGAGCATTCTGACTATGTAAGCCTTCTTAGGGATTGAAATGAAGCATAGCAATCTACAATGACGAATTTTTCCCAAATGTCCTTATGGTAATTTACTCATCTTGCCGGATTGCATGGATCGCAAATTGTTGTAACCGCCAAGTGTATAGGGTAAATACTGAATACGAGGTGCATTTGGCTTTTAATTTATTTAATTTTTTTGTTTATTTTGATGAATTTTGAATTGGCATGTTTTATTGGCTAGGAGGTGTGGTGCTCTAAGGAAGGATTTCCATGGCGATAACCTCGGTTGAATGTACTTTATAATCTCAGCCGGTTATTTTGTTTTTGCCTTATGATGACATTTTCTAGTGTCATTGTGCTTGGTGCACTTATTTGGAGTGTTTAAATTATCATTTAGCAACTTTCCTTAAGGTAAATTAAGGTAATTTATGCAATTTGCTGATCGTGACTCTAAACTGCGAGCATTTTTGCTCGTCATGGCTAGGACATGTGGTCGCAGAACCCTAACTCGGGGACTACGGGTGTCAGCCGCGACCCGACCTAAATAGGAAAAATTATTAAAAGGGCTTGCTCTTTAAAAATTTATCATTTTCACCTGACTTTAACAACTAACCTGAGAGCTCTGAAGGTACAACCATAAACTTTAACCCGAAACACTGTTAAAACTGAACCAGATTATCTAGACTTCACACCTATGATTACCAGCAGAAAATCCGGGGGCTCAAAGGTAACTCATAAACTGAGACCTTGCTTGTGATTACCAGGTTTAAAATTAATCTCATTAATTAATTGGTAATTGAACCACACTAAACCGTAGGCAACAAACCTTACCTTAGATTAGGATTTAACTTAGGTTAGTTAGTTGGAAGGGTTTAATTTTGGGTTTCGATCTGCTATTCGATGGGAGCGAACCCGTCTAGGGTTTCGCTTGCTAGCCGTGGGTGGCAGTCGTAGTCCCCAATTGTCAGATTAGGGGCCACGACTATCAATCACGGTAGGGTTTAAATCCCAACGGTCGAATTTTTGATCATTGGGCCGACCGCGGCTATGACCCGCGGTGCCCAAATTTAGCAAAAAATTTCAATTTTTTTTGTGTTTTTTGAGGTTTTGATGGGCAATTAATGCCACTTTTTGTTGCTTTGAAGCACTCCTTTAATGTTTTTTGAAAATTTTGCTCATATGTGTACATATTATTGCATTTTTAGGAGATTTAATAATTATTATTTTTTTGTTGATTTTAGAGTGATTTTAATTATTTTTTCGCTTCTTTTTATTTATTTATTTTATTCAGTATTTGACTAATAGGGCAAGGGATACCGATCTCCTTTGCACTCTATGCCCCCTACTGATTGATGCAAAGCGAGAGTGGTTTTCTGCTATTGGCTTTGGACACATCCTGGATCTCCCTCCCATCCGAGTAGACTAGGCCTATCTGATTGCTTTGGCCCATCGCTGGGATGCACAAACCAACACGTTTCACCTGCCCATAGGTGAAATGATGATCACACTAGAGGACATGTACCGCATATTCTGATTGCCCATCGATGGTGAGCCTATCATTGCCTCCCCATTTACAATGAGGAGAGCTATTTTTGATGCTATCTTCAGAGATCAGAGCATGGAGGTACAGGGCCGCATCGACCATGGCGACATCCATGTTGACGAGTGGTATGAGGTGGACATCTTCTCATGGTAGGAGGTTGTGTTCATGCACCTGGTTATCTAGATAGCCCCGCTCGATTCTTCTGGTGTGAGGTTCCCTTGGAACCTCCTAGCTTACGTTCACCCTATTATGACCTGCTCCATGGAGGAGACAGTTCTCCTGTCCTGGGGGAGCGCTCTGCTAGCACAGTTGTATCATGAGTTGTATCAGATCACCCATTAGAGTAAAGTGGGTGTAGATGCAAAGATGCGACACTAAAAATGAAATTACAAGTAAATACACAAAGAGACAAATATTGCACAAAATTTTCCAATTTTAATATTGACAATGGGGGGAAGCCAAGTGAACTCTTTGATACAATGCTACTCTCAAAGAGTATTTTGATACAATATTACAATGGGCTAGGGTTCTCCGAAACCCTAGCAATAAAATAAAATAGTGTCTTTCGAAGATTGCGCCTTTGATCCCAACAGGGTGAGTGGGCTTTGAATATCCGAAGCTGGGCCACTCTGCCTCTAATAGCCTGATGATCTACAGACCTGCAAGTGACAGAAACAATTAAGGAGTTAGTAGCACATGAGAGGGCTCCATAGAGTGAGACCCTCAAATAATGATTAAAAACCCTAATTGAAAGAAATAGAAAGCAACACTTACAAATATGTAGATTTAACAATAAAAACTCATAGAAGTGATTTACCTTGCTCAACAATAGATGTGACTTGACCAGGCTGATTGATTAAACCCTAACGGATGCAAAAAATAGTGTGGCGGTTTTTTGGGTGGCAGCAGACGAGCGAACAATAGTGACGAAATGAATGGGGCTGGTTGGAATCTATCCTAGGGTATGCTAAAGGTGCTCAGGGTATTCTTTAGCAAAGAGGCCTCAAGATTCTTCAACGTTCCATTCTTTCAGTATTTCAACCGCCTTTGGGCAATATGAGGGGCTTGTATTTATAACTTAGCTTTAGGGTTTAACTTAGGGTTCTTAACTTTACACTTTTGATCGTGTGGCTAAGATTAAGTCATATCCTAGGGCTAAGATTAAATGATGGAAGTGGCATGGATTGAGTGGGATGGATGGTAGGGATTTAATTTGATCGGACGGTGGAGGTTAAATGAACTTATAATTATATAATATAATATTAAATAAATTAAATATAATATAAAATATTAAAATAATATAATATATATTAAAATAAGTCCTATTTTGGTAGGAAAGGGGAAAATGGGCCTTTTTGAAGGTGGGAAAGGGAAAATGGGCCTTTTGAAGGCGGGAAAGGGGGAAATGGGCCTTTTTGAAGGTGGAAAGGGAAAATGGGCCTTTTGAAGGTGGGAAAGGGGGATGGAGGACAAGTGGAAGGTGGGATGACTAGGAAGGTGGATGAATGGCTGCAATTTGGTGTCTATAGATGCCCCTTTTTGTACCATGTTGCGTGAAACACAATATGGTGCAAAAATATGAGACACCTGCATGGGCTATGGGCAACAGAAACTGCTTCTCTCATTGGAATTGCACATTGGCGTTGAAGAAAAAAAGAATGAAGAATTTTTAGAGTTCATTGCATAGCTTACCCCCTCAATTGGTGAATGAGAAAATTCTCACGAGCCAATTGAAAAAGCATGGATTTTGTGCAAACGATGGATGAAGGATGAATGATGATGCGATGTGATACCGTTTTTGCCCCAACGGTTGCAGAAAGGGGGTTGGTGTATAATACCATGATGCTTGAAGAATGATGATTGATGATTTGATACCATTTTTGCCCCAACGGTTGAAGAAAATGGGGTTGGTGTATAAACCATGATGCTTGAAGAATGATGACTGATGATTTGATACCGTTTTTGCCCCAACGGTTGAAGAAAAGGGGGTTGGTGTATGAACCATGATGCTTGAAGAATGATGATTGATGATTTGATACCGTTTTTTCCCCAACGGTTGAAGAAAGGGGGTTGGTGTATGAACCATGATCATGTAAGATGTATCCCATCGTGGGAAATCAAAATCAATGTGGTTGTCCCAAATTTGGGGGTGATTCGATGTTGTTGAAAAATATGCCTCACAGGCGTCATTGAGTATGCAAGATATGAAAATGCAGAATGATTGAGTCACCACAGGGCTGGCCATTGACTGTAGAAGATTCTTCGTCAATTCCATAATGGAACCAATCAAACCTAGCGAGCTTGTTTGCTTTGTGACTATAGTCAAATGAATGAGTGATTGATATTAGTTATCCATGATTTCGCATCCCATGGAAAAGGACGTCAATGATTCCTATTTGGCAAATTCTTCTTGGCAGTGTTTCACTTAGAATTTGAGGTTACTGATATGATTATGATTCTTGGCAATGAGATAATTGGTGATGATCATGATTAAGTGTCCTTATTATAAACTATTCATGTTACCGAATTGCATGGATTACTATCGCTGCAACCACCAAGTTTATAGAATAATTTATTGGATACAAGGTTCACTTAGAGCCAACTGATGAGATACCGTTTTTGCCCCAACGGTTGAAGAAAGGGGGTTGGTGTATAATACCATGATTTTTGAAGAATGATGATTGATGAGATACCATTTTTGCCCCAACGGTTGAAGAAAGGGGGTTGGTGTATAATACCATGATTTTTGATAAATGATGATTGATGAGATACCATTTTTGCCCTAACGGTTGAAGAAAGGGGATTTTGATGATGTGAAAATATGATGAAATAAAATGATTTGTATATGTTCTTTGCCCTTAATAGATAAAGGGGGTTTTGATGATGTGAAAATGAAGTGATTATGTCTATTCTTTGCCCTTAACAGATAAAGGGGTTTTTGATGATGAAAGTGTTCTTATGGTAGTCTATCCATCCTACCGGATTGCATGGATAACCAGTCATTGCAACCGCCAGGTTTATAGGATAAACCACTAAATACAAGGTTCACTTGATAGGAATGCAAATGTGATCTATTTTTGCCCCAATAGATGAAGGGATTTTTGAGAAATGAATGAAAATAACATGATTTGTATATGTTCTTTGCCCTTAACAGATAAAGGGGTTTTTGATGATGTAAGATGAAAAAGTGTCTATTCATTGCCCTTAACAGATAAAGGGGTTTTTGATGATGTAAGATGAAAAAGTGTCTGTTCATTGCCCTTAATAGATAAAGGGGTTTTTGATGATGAAATATGAAAAAGTGTCTGTTCATTGCCCTTAATAGATAAAGGGGTTTTTTGATGATGAAAGTGTCCTTATGGTAGTCTATCCATCCTACCGGATTGCATGGATAAGGTTTTGGATAACCCTATACAAGGTTATTGATAGGAATGCAAATGTGATCTATTTTTGCCCCAATAGATGAAGGGATTTTTGAGAAATGAATGAAAATAACATGATTTGTATTTGTTCTTTGCCCTTAACAGATAAAGGGGTTTTTTGATGATGAAAGTGTCCTTATGGTAGTCTATCCATCCTACTAGATTGCATGGATAACCAGTCATTGCAACCTCTAGGTTTATAGGATAAACCACTAAATACAAGGTTCACTTATGAATGGATAATGATAAAAGAACGTAAATGTGATCTATTTTTGCCCCAATAGATGAAGGGATTTTTGTAATTTGGATGATGTAAACGCAAGGCAAAGGGTGCAACCTTTGACAAAAGAATGCAGTCTTTTGAACCTAGCAATTGACTTGTTGATGATGTGATGTGATTGAATGATTGAATTATTTATTGCAAGTGTGGGGAAGGTGTGAAACCTTGAACACCCCCAAGTTCTAGTTGTGATGTTGATTGATTAGGGGAAAGGTGTGAAACCTTGAGCACCCCCTAGTTGTGATGTTGCTTGCTTGATTGGGGGAAAGGTGTGAAACCTTGAACACCCCCAAGTTGTGATGATGTTTGAACTTTCTAGCGATCTTTGCATATGTGAGTTTGATATATATACATACATGGCTTTTATGTTTGTGTTATGCTTTTGTGTTAATGTGTTAATGTGAATGCAATGCATGTTTAATGAAAATGTTTTTATGGAATGCCTTATGGATGATTAATGCAAGCTAAATGATGTATTATTGATGCAAGTAAATGTGTAATGAACCTAAGCTATATGAGAGGGATGCATGGTGTTCGAATGATCTTTTTATAGTTCAAAAATTTTATTGGCCATGTTTGATGTCCACTGTTTTGTAATCAGGGGTACCCAATTTTAACGACTTTATGCAACTTGACGTATGATGCAGGCATGAATGTTGACATGGAAGAAGATATGGATGTTGATATGGAAGAAGATATGGATGTTGATATGGAATGAGTACTGCAACATTTTCAAAAACTCAAACATACTAGTATTATCAATCAAACTCACTTGGGTTGTCTAACTTTCTTTAGGACCAATGTGTGTGCAAGTGAGGTTCAATTACCAAATCTTGAGTGTGACAATGACCCTATCTAATCAAGAACCAAGTGTGTGTGCATGTGAAGTTCATTGACCCACTATGAGTAAATTGGGCATGACCTGTTATGGAGATGACCTGAAGCTAGCCTGTCCTTATGTGCGGTCAGAGGTCTTCCTGTTTGCCAAGGAGACATGTCGCCCCGCATGAGCTTACTCCACTACCAACCAGGCGTCTATAGCCCCGGTGAAGATTCACTCCATAGTCCAATGGGATTTGATCTTTTAGGCCTTGGGGATGACTACCCATCCATGCTAGGGACGTGAAGTACGAATCCTTATGACTTGAGGGATCAAGGGTGTTTGGGATTTTATTTGTTAATTTTGTATAGAGCTTTGGGGAATCGGATTCTCAATCGAAGTGTGATGAGAATTTTGACCCTATCCTTACTACTCTATGTTTTTATGCTTATGTTTGAAGAGTAATTGAGGTAGTGGTGAAAACCACTATTTTTGCTTTGGACTATGTTGCATGATGGGACAAGCGAGGATTATCCCTTTTCGCTTCAAGGTACTACCCAAGTATGGTACTAACCCTCTTTGGCTCATAATGTTTTTAAGATGTGATGGAATGTGATTGGTTCAATATTGTATTCAGAATCAATTGGAAATACTCAAGACCTTCTTAATGTGTAAAGTGTATTTTTGGTCCCAAAGAAAATCGAACATTCATTTGGAGGTTGCTTGCTACACTAGTAATGGCTGAGTGATTGAAAATCTAGGCTTTATGATTTTTGACATGGGATGTGGTTTGACATATGGCTTTTGCGAGGGTTGCATGATTTCTTCAAACTAGGTACCCCCAATTGTTATAACTTGACTTTGTATTTGTGGCCATATCATCATTACTAAGTAAGATCATTCGAACATGGGATGGGATGAATGCAATTATGAATGACTATAGCGGAATGTATATGAAATGTGCAATTATGAATGTATGAATCTAGATGTATGAATGCAAGCGAAAATGAAATGCATGTGAAAAATGCTTATGAATGCGAATGTGGAAGTGTATATGCAAATGCCTATATGTATGCATGCTTATGAAAATGCAATTTGATTTTGTTGTTTTGATGTTTTTTTTTTTAGCCATGTATGTACATATATAGTAATCACAATAAGCATGGAACACTTTCAAGTGTATGATGTTCATCAGCTCGGGTTTGTCTACTCCCACTAACATAGTAAGCTTATGACCAAAGGAGCTGGGTACCTTTGGGGCCTTTTGAAAATTTGATGTGACCAAAGGGATTGAGACCTTTGGAGCCTTTTGAAATTGATGTGTGACCAAAGGGGTTAAGACCTTTGGAGCCTTTTTGAAATTGATGTGTGACCAAAGGGGTTAAGACCTTTGGAGCCTTTTTGAAATTGATGTGTGACCAAAGGGGTTAAGACCTTTGGAGCCTTTTGAAATTGATGTGTGACCAAAGGGGTTAAGACCTTTGGAGCCTTTTTGAAATTGATGTGTGACCAAAGGGGTTAAGACCTTTGGAGCCTTTTGAAATTGATGTGTGACCAAAGGGGTTAAGACCTTTGGAGCCTTTTGAAATTGATGTGACCAAAGGGGTTAAGACCTTTGGAGCCTTTTGAAATTGATGTGTGACCAAAGGGGTTAAGACCTTTGGAGCCTTTTGAAATTGATGTGTGACCAAAGGGGTTAAGACCTTTGGAGCCTTTTGAAATTGATGTGTGACCAAAGGGGTTAAGACCTTTGGAGCCTTTTGAAATTGATGTGTGACCAAAGGGGTTAAGACCTTTGGAGCCTTTTGAAATTGATCAGCCACCGAAGTGACCGGGGAGTGGGGTATGTTTTCCATTACACAATTTAAGTTACTTGTTTTCTTTTGCATTCTAGCTTGAACTATGAAGTGCGTAAACAAAAGATATGCAATTAAATCCAAATAACACCAAACCAAACAATCTTGTGTAGGAATTTTTAAAAGTAAAAGAAAATACAATGTCCTAGGTTTTACCTTGTGTGGCTTACCTCATTCATTATTATTTAAAATGTATTCCTTTTTATTATTATTTGATTTACTTATGTTATGGTACTAACTCGAAATCAAACAAAAGTAATAAGTCAAAACAACTTAATGGAAAACACATCAAATCCACCTATTACGTAATGATGGAATGGCTATTGTGTAAGCCATGTTAGTGATGAAAGGGCTATTGGTTAAGCCATGCAAATGATGAAATGACTAAGGTTGAGCCATGTTAATGATGCAATGATGAAATGGCTAAGGTTGAGCCATGTTAATGATGAAATGGCCAAGATTGAGCCATGCTAATGATGAAATGGCTAAGGTTGAGCCATGTTAATGATAAAATGATGAAATGGCTAAGGTTGAGCCAATGAAATGGCTAAGGTTGAGCCATGTTAATGATGAAATGATAAAATGGCTAAGGTTGAGCCATGTTAAAATGGCTAAGGTTGAGCCATATTAATGATGAAATGGCTAAGGTTGAGCCATGTTAATGATGAAATGGCTAAGGTTGAGCCATGTTAATGATGAAATGGCTAAGGTTGAGCCATGTTAATGATGAAATGGCTAATGTTGAGCCATGTTAATGATAAAATGGCTAAGGTTGAGCCATGTTAATTATGAAATGGCTAAGGTTGAGCCATGTTAATGATGAAATGGCTAAGGTTGAGCCATGCTAATGATGAAATGGCTAAGGTTGAGCCATGTTAGTGATGAAATGGCTAAGGTTGAGCCATGTTAATGATGAAATGGCTAAGGTTGAGCCATGTTAATGATGAAATGATGAAATGGCTAAGGTTGAGCCATGTTAATGATGAAATGGATAAGGTTGAGCCATGTTAATGATGAAATGATGAAATGGCTAAGGTTGAGCCATGTTAATGATGAAATGGCTAAGGTTGAGCCATGTTAATGATGAAATGGATAAGGTTGAGCAATGTTAATTATGAAATGATGAAATGGCTAAGGTTGACCCATGTTAATGATGAAATTATGAAATGGCTAAGGTTGAGCCATGTTAATGATGAAATGGTTAACATAAAGCCAAGTTAAATGTATTTTCCATTAAGTTGTTTTGGTTTATTACTTTCTTCTAATGTCTTGTTAATACCATAAAGTACTTAAACCCAATATTTAAAGCTTATCAAAATAAAACCAACTATAAAAACATGTACAAGAATTTAAAGATAAAAGAAAACAATCAGTCCTAGGTTTCACCTTGTGTGGCTTACCTCATTATGTATTATTTTCTTCATTAATGTGTGGTTCCTTTTAAAATTGTGTGGTTGGTGTGTTTGATGTTACCTAATATTTGTTAAATGAAATAAACAAAAAATCTATGGCTGGTAGGGCTGCGATATTCTTGTTGGTAATGACCTCTAACAAGTTTGCTTGGGGGTAATCCTATGGTGTCTAAGGGAAGAAATTTGATGGATGGAGATGAATGCCACTGTCACCAAACCTCAAGCAATAGTTGGTGATGAAATCCAACTACTACTGTTAAAAAGTGGAGCGTGCAGTGTGTGATGTTAATTTTATTTTTCTTGTTCTTTATGGTGTGAAGACAATGTTTTTTTTTTTGAAAAAATGAAAACTTGTATTAATACAAAGACCAGATACAAGCGGGAGAGAGCACATCCCGACCCAGAGCCAAGAGCAACACAACAAGGGCAACGCACAAAGGCAACACTAGCAGCCACAGGGCAAAGAGAACAAACGACGCGAAAAGGCGACATGTCGCGAAAACGCGACATGTCGCGAAATCGCGACAGGCACCCCCGTCACGACCGCTTCGGCGCCAACAGTCGCGATAACGCGACATGTCACGAAATCGCGACATGTCGCGATATCGCGACAGGAAGGGCCCTCGACAGCCACCCGCAGAAGGCGTCGCGAAAACGCGACGAAAAAACTAAACGACACTCATGCCGCAAAAGGGTCGCGATATCGCGACAAAAAACCATCCAATCACTTAAGAGCCAAACGTGCCGCGATATCGCGACAAAAAAGCCAAGCTGCTTCCAATTAACCAACCTGTCACGAAATCGCGACACAATACCACCTTTGTACTGCATCTTCAAAAGAGGCGCAATATCGCTAGAAAAACCCAACAAGAGCCGCGACAGCGCTACATGTCGCGATATCGCGCAAGAAATTCGCCAAAGGCCGGAAAGGCACAACCTGTCGCGAAATCGCGACAAAAACCAACTCGAGGCCGCGACAGCGCTACAGGTCGCGATATCGCGACAATTTTCCACCCAGCCGCCTAAGTGCCAAACGTGTCGCGAAATCGCGACAGGAATACCTTGCAGCTTCCAATTCTCAAACTTGTCACGAAAACGCGACGAAATTTTAACTTTGCTTTTCAACTTCATAAAGGGTACGAAATCGCGGCAAGAACTCCACACGGACCACGAAAGCGGGACCTGTCGCGATATCGCGACATGTCGCGATATCGCGACAGAAACCCACCAGAGGCCGCGAAGGCTCAACCTGTCGCGATATCGCGACAACAACCAGCCAGAGGCCGCGACAGCACTACATGTCGCGATATCGCGACAAAAAGAGCCTTAGCAAAAAAAACTTTGCACATTATTTCAAAAATTGTTCAAGGCCTTGTCTAATCTCTCGCATCCTCCACAGACATATTACTATGCGATGCATCCCAACCTCTCTCTCAAGACCCATCTTAGCAAGGAAATCAGCCGCTTTATTGAGAGATCTACTAGCATAAACAAGTATCACATCCTCTAATTCCTTCCAAAGCTCTGTAATTTGGGAGACCAAAATCCGCAGCCTCCAAGCTTTTAAGGCAAAGTTCCTCATGCAATCAAGAGCACCAACCAGGATTTGGGAATCAGACTCAATGATTATCTTTCTATGACCTTGCTTGACGGCCCAGATGGAGGCAGATTTAATAGCAAAGGCCTCAGCTTCATTGTTTGTGGCATATCCCAGACCTTGCAATTCCCAATAGAGCACAGTCCCAGCATGATCACGACAGATAACTCCACTACCAGCATTGCCCGGATTGCCTTTTGCAGCTCCATCAGTATTGATTTTGACCCAGCCTTCTGGGGGAGGTTTCCAACAACTTCTTACCTGTCTCTCAAGATCAGCAGCTCTCCCTTCCAAAGGCTTAGAAGCAGGCTGATTTTCCTCCTCAAAGATAGATGGCAACGGTTTCCACAACTTTGCTCCAGATGACCCGCCATATCCCATCCACCGAAGAGAAGGTTTCACGAAAAATACGAGCATTTCTTTCCAACCACACCTGCCACCAAATAAAAAGGAAACCGAGCTCCCAACCAAGCACTTAAGAGCTTTAGATATAAATCTCCCTCTCTTCCAGCCTTTCCCATAAATTGGTCCGAGACAAGTCTCCAAGAGCCCGAAGTTTAAAGTGGGAGAACCAACGATGCCAAATCTGCCGTGTGAAAGGACAATCAAACATAAGATGATCCGCAGCTTCCTCATTCCTATAACATAAAACACACTCGGGAAGGGCCAATGATGCCTCTAATTCTGAGGTTGTCAAAGGTCAAGATACCATTATGCATCACCGCCAAGCAAAGAAGTTCACTTTCGGCCAGCCCTTGGGATGCCATATCTTCCTCCATTCTTGAACTGGAAAAGAGTGTGGGGGGGCTCAGGAAGGATCGAATCATAGCCCTCCTTCACATAATAAACCCCAAGGTTCCCAAAGCCCCAGGCAAGCTCATCCTCCTCATCTCTCCCAAGCAAGAAACCTTTCTCGACAATAGTTTTTCCGGAGTTGGAGCCTCGCTCCGGAGGGATTGGAATAGGCCATTCACCCAGCCGCTTAAACTTTTGAACCTTATACTCCCCCAATTGGCTGGTATTGAAGTAGCTCTCAATATTAATCCATCCCTTATCTTCAAGAGCTGATTTTAACGGATGCAAATCAGGAAACACAACAAGGATAGGAGGATTCTGATCCCAAGAATCAGTCCAAAACCGGGCCTTCTCCCCTCTCCCAACTTTCCAGAACAATTGATCTTTGATAATGCGAGATCCAAGCTTGAGCGCCCGCCACACAAGAGATCCATTACCCTCCAAAGGATAGCGGCCCAAGTCGTTGGGATGAACAAGACCCAAGTATTTACTAGAAAGGATTCTCGTCAGCAGAGGGACGTAGGCTGGGAAATCCACCTCCAATACAATTTACTGCACCAGGGCCCGATTGTTAAACTTGGAGCTTCTTAAACCCAGACCCACCTTTTTCCTTGGGCCGGGTGACCTTATCCCAACCAACCAAGGCCCATTTCCTCTCTCCTTTGGCACCTTCCCGCAGAAAACTTCTAGCCACTTTGTCCAGCTCTTTCCAAATTGATGGAGGGGCGGCTGTAATAGAGAATTTATAAATTGGCATGGCCTGAATAACAGACTTCAAGAAAGTTAGTCGGCCCCCATAGCTTAACCATCTATGAGACCAGTGATTCATTCTCTCTTTGATGCCATCCAAAAGGTCCTTCCAGAAATCAGCTTTCACTTTTTTGAAATGCAGAGGAACCCCCAGATAAACAACAGGAAGAGAGGTCCTAGTGAAACCCAGGATCTCCATAACTCTCTCTTGTGACCTTTGATCAAGGTTAAAGAAGACCACTTTTGATTTTGTTTCATTGATGACTTGATTAGAAGCCCGGAGGTAGACGTTAAGAGAATCTTTGATTCCTCTTGCTTCCCTGAGGCTGGCAACTCCCACCAAACCAAGGATCATCCACAAACCGTAAATGAGTCAAAACTTCAGCCCCGATTTTAATTCCTGTTATCTGTCCTTGACGTCTTCTTCTCAGGAGGAGTCTGCCTAATCCTTCAGCCAAGATGAGAAAGAGATAAGGAGAGCAAGGGTCTCCTTGGCGGAGACCCCGAGAGGCTCCAAAAGGTGGCGAGGGAAGTCCCTTAATTAAAACAGAGTAGGATGGCGTAGAGATACAACTCATGACCCAGGCAATCCAGTCCTGAGAAAAACCAAAGGCTACCAACATCTTGACCAAGAAGCCCCACTCTACTCTATCATAAGCCTTAGACATATCCAGCTTTGATGAACATTCCCTTGTTACCCGAATTGTGCATAGAATGGATAGCCTCCCGAGCCAAGATCACTCCATCCAAGATCCGTCTTCCTTCAACAAAACCCCCTTGCTCAGGGGAGATTATATTCTCAAGAAGGGGTTTTAGTCTTTCAGCCATAATTTTAGTGATAATTTTGTAAATCACATTACATAAGGCAATAGGTCTGAAATCAGAAATGTGAGCCCCCCCTCTCCTTTAGGAATTAAGGTGATAAAGGTGTGATTTAGAGCCTTGAGCATTCTTTTGTTAGTTCGGGACTCCTCAATGACAGCCAACACATCCTCCTCCAAGATATCCCAAAAGGCCTGAAAGAACTCAATAGGGAAACCGTCCGGACCAGGCGATTTTCCTGTGCACATCCCAAAGACCACCTTCTTGAGTTCATCACGATCAATGGGCTTAAGAAGGGCCTGATTCTCTTCATGAGAAATAATAGAGGGAATGCCCTCAATGACTTCATTTTGGGCTTCCACATCATGCTGCATACTTTCCTTGAAGAGGTTTGAGAAGTACTCCATAGAGAGGGAGTGCATATCAGGGAGAGTGTCAAAAGAGTTTCCATTCTCGTCTTGAAGGAATTCCATGTTATTCAATTGCCTTCTAGCACAGGCAGAGCGATGGAAAAATTTTGTATTTCTGTCTCCTTCTAATAGCCAAGTATTTCTTGCTCTCTGTCTCCAGTAGATCTCTTCTTGATTATCAATGTCCTCAACCGCTTTGCGTAAAGCGTCATCCTCGAATTTAAGATGCTCGTAAATAATTCCTTCTCTCGAATTGTTTTTGCACCTCATTCCATCCGGCCAACAAGGGAGCCCGTTGGAGCCGGAAATCAGATTTGTTAGTTTGCTTCCACCGTTTTAGTTTACTCTTAACAAAAAGAAGTCGTTTATGAAATTTGAACATATCTGTTCCAAAAGGGAGACGACCTTCTTCCCACCACTCGTGGAATTTTCCTTCGTAGGTCCTCTTTTTGCAACCAAAAATTTTCAAATTTAAAAGGTTTGTAATACTTCCCTGACATAGTCCCTCCCTCCAAAAAAATGGGAGAGTGATCTGAGACTGGGCCCTCCAAAATCTGGAATTTGATATTCCATCTAACATAAGCTTCCTCCGAGACCAGAAACCGGTCAAGCTTAACCCTCCTATTGTATGGCTCTCTTCTCTTATTAGTCCAGGTAAAGTTTGTACCAGGGCCTTTGATATCAACAAGGTTAAAGGCCTGGACTTGGGCAATAAACAACCGGTCCCCTGTATCCAAAATCGGGATGCCACCTTCCTGATCCCTAGCAGATAATTTAGCATTGAAGTCCCCAAGGAATAATCCAATCAAAATCTTCCCGGAGGACCTCATGTTTTGAACAACTTTCCATTGAAACCGCTGACCATCGGTGTTCTGAGCCCCATAGAAATTTGTAATTAAGACTTGTTCAGCTATAACAATATTCTTAAAAAGAGATGTGAGGACACCTCTCCAGGCTATATGTTCTATTGCTATCCACGCCAGAGGATTCCAAAGAGTAGCAATCCCTCCCGAGGCACCTAGAGCAGCCACCGCCATATGGCCAAGCACCCTCCGTATTCGGTCGACGCTTTACTCATAAGGTCTAATGACATTTTTGTCTCCTGAATGAGCAGAAAGTCTGTTTTACTTCTCTCTAAAAGTCTTTGAACAGCAGATTGATGGGTTCTACTGTTTAAACCCCTCACATTCCAAGATTGAATAATCATTGGAAACCTTGGGAGCAATACGAATCAATTGTTCTCGCCAATCCTCCATTGATTAGCTTATCTCCTTGCACTGCAATTAGATCCTTATTGGATTTCCTGCCCACCCCTTGGGAATTACTGTTTTTCGACCTCTTCTCCACCTGGGAAATTCCAAGAGCTGGTCTTTCTCTGAGCTTTTCTGCAATTCCCATGGTAACATCTTTGATAGCTGGCTATACTGGGGAGTGGATTACCAGAGTCCCTGGGTTTTCTTGCTGCAAAGTCTCATAGGAGTCAATCACCTATTCAAGGACAGGGGTTGATGAGGGAGGAGCATGAGTAAGGATGATATTATCCTCAAGGTTCCCATCCGCTCCTTCCATAATTTGGTCTTCTTGATCCACAAGAGATTTGAAGATTTCATACCGGTTGGTTGGCTTGGGAAGAGCTTGCTCCTTGCCATTTCTCTTTTTGTTTCTTCTTCTCTTCTCGCTGTTCAAAGCCATCTTTCGGCCCTCGTAACCGTGGGGAATTATGGGTGGTTCCTTGACCAAAGTGGACTTACCCTCTCTGGGGCGATTTGACATTCCCCCGTGGAGCATCCGCTTTGGTGCTCAAGATATTTGGGCAGAGCCTTGCCAAATGGCCATGCAAATGACAGACTCTACATCGGAAAGGTAGGGCTTCATAGTCTAACTGCTGTATCCAGGAATGTCCTGCTAACTCTAGTTCCATCTCAGCTGGTAGCGGTTGGCTAATATCCAGTTCTACACAAATTCTCGCATAAACAACAATGTTTCCTTCAATGGTATCCTTGGAAACTCCCAAATATCTACCTAGAGAGTTGCCTATTAGTTCAAGAATCCGCTCACCCCAAAACTCCATCGGGAGAGCATACAGCCGGATCCAAACCGGGACAGCCGTGGGCTCAATGCGAGGGTCGAAACCCGCTCTCCACGGTTGGACAAATAACCCCGCCGGGCCATGGCTCCTCTTCTCTGATTCAAATGCTCTGTTTTCTATCCAATAAGGAAGAAAAACTAATAATAAAATACCCATTGCTTATGGGCCATAAGGAGTACTCACCGATAGGCTCCCAGTTTTGTCTCACCCAGGAATGCAAAAAGTGCAGGGTGGGTCGAATGCCCATGAATTTGCAGATCAGATCATGAGTAGCACGATAGTTTATCGTGTCTTCAACCAGCTCTGGTTCAATGACTATCTTCGGTCTTGACGCAGATTGCGGGAGACATCCATTGACTCTATGCACAGGAGAACCCTTGCCCGCATTCCTGGATAGCAGATGGAAAGCACTCCGCTGAGCATCATCAGAGGAAGACGCAGGATTTTCTCGTAATATCTCCGCATAAGAGGTCTTCTTCCCCTCGAGAAAACCTGGAGGAGACCCCATTGGGCCCTCCCGGGGCACCGAAAGAGCCGACAACAAAGACCAGCAGCAAACCCCCAAAGACCCTGGAAGAGGCTTCCGATCAGAAACCCTAGAGGCTCGGCCGTCGACAGTTCAGAAGGTTTCCCGCCAAATCGCCAGAGCTCAAAAATTTAGTGACATCATTTAACCATGTTCCTAAATTAAAACTAATGTTAAAAACAATGCCAAAATATTAATTTTAACTCGGTGTGAAGACAATGTTAAAGATGACTAATTTCACTAATCTAAATCATAATCCAACACAGACACAAATTTCATCTAAAGAGCGCAGAGTACACCCTTAAAATCCCTACCTACAAATGATACCCAAAGATATCAAAAGAGCATCGAAGGGTTCGTCCACCTCTCTGCCAAAGGGGCTAGCCTAGGGTAGAATTACTTTAAGTGTCTAAATGTTGTTCCTATTTAGATACGTGAAATTTAAGCGATCTTTAACCCTAAAATACAAAATCTAGGATGCTTTTCTGCTTCACATGCACTCAATAATGCAAACAATCACCTAGATCTACGAATTTAGGACAAGAAATAAATTTGAAATATTGAAACACACAAAAACCCTAGATATGACTTGTTGTAGATTCTTTCTCAGATTAATTAATGTTAAACCCAAAAACAACAAAAAACAATAATAAAAAATAGAATACGTAAATTGTTAAATGACCAACTAGGGTTACGAAACTCACTTGGAAGCCTTAGCTCTACTTCAAATTAATTCCAGGCGTATCCAGGTGCTTGCAAAGGTGTAGGAGAGCACCTGCATAATGCGGAAGGATGCCTGTGCGATCTCTAGAACTGCTAAAAAATGCTTCAGAAAACCTAGCGACGAACGTGGTGACTTTTACATTTTTTGAAAAATTTGGAAGCCTTAGCTTTGCTTCAAATTAATGCCAAGTGCAGCCGAGCGCCTGTGCAGACGTAGGAGAGCACCTACGTAATGTGGAAGAATGATTGCGTAATGTGGAAGGATGCCTACACGATCTCTAGAACTGCTATAGAATGCTTCAGAAACCCTAGCGATGAATGCGACGACTTTTATGTTTTTTGAAAAATCTGCAATAAATAGCAATAATAGTAAATTAGCAAGTTAGATCTATCAAATAGTGAAACCCTTGTGGGGTCCCACCGTGATCGCTATTTGTAGATGCAAAGACGCGATACTAAAAATGAAATTACAAGTAAATACACAAAGAGACAAATATTGCACAAAATGTTCCAATTTTAATATTGACAATGGGGGGAAGCCAAGTGAACTCTTTGATACAATGCTACTCTCCAAGAGTATTTTGATACAATATTACAATGGGCTAGGGTTCTCCGAAACCCTAGCAATAAAATAAAATAGTGTCTTTCGAAGATTGCGCCTTTGATCCCAACAGGGTGAGTGGGATTTGAATATCTGAAGCCGAGCCACTCTAACTTTAATGGTCTGATGATCTGCAGACCTGCAAGTAACAGAAATAATTAAGGAGTTAGTAGCACATGAGAGGGCTCTATAGAGTGAGACCCTCAAATAATGATTAAAAATGCTAATTGAAAGAAATAGAAACCAACACTTATAGATATGTAGATTTAACAATAAAAACTCATAGAAGTGATTTACCTTGCTCAACAGTAGATGTGACTTGATCGGGCTGATTGATTAAACCCTAACGGATGCAAAAAATAGTGCGACAATTTTTTGGGTGGCGGCAGACGAGCGAATAGCAGTGACAGAATGGATGAGGCTGGTTGGAATCTATCCTAGGGTATGCTAAAGGTGCTTAGGGTATTCTTCAGCAGAGAGGTCTCAAGATTCTTCAACGTTCCATTCTTTCAGTATTTCAGCCACTGGCTTTGGGCAATATGAGGGGCTTGTATTTATAACTTAGCTTTAGGGTTTAACTTAGGGCTCTTAACTTTACACTTTTGATCGTGTGCCTAATATTAAATCATATCCTAGGGCTAATATTAAATGATGGAAGTGGCATGGATTGAGTGGAATGGATGGTAGGGATTTAATTTGATCGGACGATGGAGGTTAAATGAACTTATAATTATATAATATAATATTAAATAAATTAAATATAATATAAAATATTAAAATATTATAATATATATTAAAATAAGTCCTATTTTGGCAGGAAAGGGGAAAATGGGCCTTTTTGAAGGTGGGAAAGGGGGAAATGGGCCTTTTGAAGGCGAGAAAGGGGGAAATGGGCCTTTTTGAAGGCGGGAAAGGGAAAATGGGCCTTTTGAAGGTGGGAAAGGGGGATGGAGGACAAGTGGAATTGGGAAGTTGTGGGCACACATAGCTGACTTGCAGAGTTAGGTGGGTAGGCTGCGTACTCATATTTTGCATTGGGAGACATCTATCGCCACTCTAGAGGTAAAGCTATATCATAGCAAGAGGTAGCTACAATAGGCTCTAGAGGAGAAGACATCTCTCTAGGTATAGGTAGACTCATCAGGTACGAGGATCACACTTCTCACATGTGAGAAAGATGTGGTTAGGCACAACTGAGTGCTATCACTACTAAGAGGGACCTACTAAGGACAGTGATGGGGGATACCTCTACTACACAGGCTATGATGCCACCTCTAAAAATACCATATTCTTTACTACCAGCAGGTCATGACCCCATGGTCGAGATCAGGTGACTCCATTCCCTTATGGAGGAGGGAAATGAGCGAGATACAGGTCATGTAGCTCGCATCTCCCAGTTGGAGGGCTACATAAGGTTGATAGGAAGGGAGGTTCCAACGGATACACAGACTATAGGGATCCATCGGATCTGATCCTATACTAGAGAGATAGGGTAGTCCACTGCAAACTCTAATCGTAGGACTCATAGGACTAAGAGGAGACACTGGTCTTCTAGCACTCACAAAGCTAGCTCATAGAGGAGCCATAGGTATGGCAGGGGTGATGGCAGTGACTCTTAGGTTGGGGGTACATGCCCTTAGTACAAATATCAGATACACTTTGTTGTACTATTTTTGAGTGTAAGGTCGAGGACCTACACAGTTGTAGCCTACGAGACACTTTGATGTACCTCTATGTATCTATGGAAACACACACACACACACACACACACACACACACACACATATATATATATATATGAGATTGATCATTTTGGATCATTATGTGTACTTGTATATTTTTCATTTTATGTTTATGTTATGCACATGGATGCAAATGTTGACATTGATGCTATGCTTTATATGATGTTATGTATGGATGACATGCACTAGATAGCTATTTAATTTATGATGATGATGATGATATGCAGTGATCTAGATGCTTAGATGTGATATTTATGATGGATGCATATGGATGCGATGTTTAATTTTAAATGCATATTTAATTTTGCTGTATTGTATGCCTTTAATTTTTGAGGATGTTATGATATGCTGGTGTAATGAATGTAATGCATTATTTACATGATGATAATCTAATGTAAATAAACCCGTATGCTTTAATCACTTAAAACATAAGGAATGAATGTGATATGTGTTTAACAATCTAATGGATGACACCACATAATGTATAACAATCATGGATTGTAGTTGCTTTATCTCTTTGTGAAAGATAATACACCCATATGTGAGATGTAATGATGTATGTTTTATGTTCATAAGATTTTGTAAATTAAAATAATATGTATGATATAATCAATGGCCGTCTAAATATCATTTCTGACATCCATCCGATATCTAATCATATAATACAAATAATTCTAATAAACAAACTCTCATAAAAATAAATTGATGTTTGAGATTGCATTTGAAAATTTGATTGTTGCTATTTGGGAATTTTTGAGGTTTTCCATGAGACTCAAACACCCTAGTAGACTGATCAAAAGTTGTATACTAACCACACTAGACTTTTGAAACATAAGGTTTTCACTAGGATAGGCCCTAACTATTCATTATCCCTATGTGTGCAAATGAGTATATTAAGATAAGGCACAAGCATACCCCGATGTCAGGTGAGATTCTTTCAACCCATTGCTAAGATAGGGGGTCCATAAATATCTTACCCAATCCTAGGTTTAGATTTCAGTTGGACTAGACCACTAGGCGATATAGGACACTTGAAGCTAGCTCTTCCACATTCAAACATTGGTCTGTACATAAGCGAGGTGCTAATGCATCAAACATATCGTCATGCATAAGGTACAATAATGCTAGCAATTCCATGGATTCAAGTTCACTCCCTTCTTTTATTCAAATTTTTGGGATACTTGCTCATATAAAGTGATAAAAATCACTATTTATTTTTGTACTATAGTGATAAAAATCACTGTTTATTTTGTACTTTTTTTCTTTCTTGAGCAAGGGATTTGATACTGATTTTATTCCCTTTGTACAATTTGTCTTCATTTGACTTGAATTTTTGGAATTTACATTTGATAATTTTCTTCAAAAAATTCCTTTGGGGATTTTGATTTGGGGAACTATTTATGGGATATCGATTTTAGGATATCGATCTTATGATATCAATATGGGATATCAATCTAGGATGTCGATCTATGATATCGATCTAGGGTATCAATCTTGAGGATTGATGTGGGATATCACTCTGGGATATTGCTCATTTTATCGTAAGCAAGGGATTCTGGGTAGGGAATGAAATTGTCCTTTTGCCAATTACCAACATTTCCCATACCGTCCGCACATGGGGGATAAGCAAGAATAACTCTTTTCACCTCAGGATACCTGGTCCTGCTTCGTGGCTTTCATCTTCCCCTAGTCCTTATTAGGATTGTTTAATTTATTGATTAGTGATAGGATTATGATATGCTAAGGGCTATACTAACTAGACCTCAAATACAAAAGCAAAGCAAGCTTTCTATCAACTATTGAGAAGACCTCTAGGTATGGTTGAATGACCAGAAAACCCTAGTATATTCCTCATAGCAACATTTTGGGTTGTGTTGAAAAACACAATTACTCACATGAATGATGGATTATGATAAATGCAAAGGTGCATGATTGAAACACAAATGTGGTGTCATTTGTAATACTGACAAACACAATCCATCCTACTACGAAATACAATGGATGAAGAATGCCTACATGCATTGTGATGAAGTGGATGTATATGTGTAAATGAAAATGTATAATGCAAATGCAAATGTTTTTGGATTTTATGCTTTACCATTTTTTATGTATTTTATTGTTTTTTTTAATTTTTATGGATTTTGAGCCTTTATATTTGACCAAACAGTGAGTACATGCCCTTGGAGCCTTTAGGAGTGACCAAACAACGCAGAAATACCTTTGGAGCCTTTAACTTGACCAAGCAATTTTTCAAAAAACCCTTGGGGCTTTTAGGTTGACCAAAGGGATTATGAGCACCTTTGGAGCTTTTAGGGATGACCAAGCGGTTCTTAGAAACCCTTGGAGCCTTTTGGGATTGATCGAGCGGTTTTAAGCAAACCCTCGGAGCCTTTTGGGATGACCGAGCGGTTTTGAGCAAACCCTTGGGGCCTTTAACTGACATGACCAAGCAGTTTTGGGAACCCTTGGAGCCTTTTTTGGGAGGGTATGCTACCCTATGTACCCCCAATATATGTGCCATTCGATTATAGTGAGGGAGATGTGATACATCTAGACCCCTCGCTTCACCTTATCGAATTTGGCATGGATGGTGGGGAAGGTATGCTACCTCAAAAACCCCCAGCGTGCCTGCTATTCACTAAAATGTAATAAGCTTGTTTAGGAAGAGTGATAGAAATAAACTCTCCCAAATGAGGAACATACCTCAAGGGAGTGCCTATGTCTTGGCGGGGTTGAACGAGTGAACCATCCTTGCAGATCGTGTCTCCTTCTACTAGGTCTTGGATGACCCTCTTAAATGATTGACAATCCCGAATGTCATGTCCATGTGCTCGATGATACACACAAAAGAGGACTCTCATCAAGTGACCCAGTATTGGATGCCCTTTGCTTGAATTTGGGTAATACAAATGCCTTTGCCTCGTGTAACTTTTGGAACAAAGTTAGAATAGTCATATGAAATGAAACTATTCGTTGCACTAGCTTATTGGGCCTACGAGGCGACTGACAACCTTGGGGTCACACATGAGGAGGTGTGACCTCCACTTTAGCATGTTGGGGCACTATAAGAGAACCATCTATATGATAAACCCCCCTATCTATAATATTTTGCACCACACTCTTGAATTCATGACAATATCGAATTCCATGACCCTCTATTCGGTGATAGAGACAATAGTGATGCTCCCTATAACCCATAGGTTTAGATCTATTTGGGTCTAAAGGGATGATATCAGGCAAGGTGATGACCTTAGCCTCTTGTAGCTTCTGAAATATGTCAGACATAGACTCTTTTAAAGGAGTCCAAATGCGCTGTGACTATTTTGGGTGCTCGACCCACATTGGTTTGCTTTGAGGACCCAATGGTTGGGTTGGCCGCATGGGCTCTCACTTTTGCTGAGGTTTTTCCTGTACTTGCATAGGAAGTGGTTCGGCCTCAAACAAAAGATGCTTTTGTAATCCCCATTTTTCCAATATGGTTCATGATAAAATGCAACGCCTTATCTTGCTCATCCATTCGATGTTCCATCTATTCTAGATGACTTAGAATGACTCACAAGACTGACAAAGAGTTCATATGTATTTCCAATGACCGATTCGAAATACCTTTGTCTATTGAAGGAAATAGAAAAGTGGATGCTAGAGATCCATTAGGTAATTGCAAATCACCTATTTCCTTCGTTTGGGTTGATGTAGACATTTCTTGATGATACACTTTGTCAGTGCTATCCACATGCTCATGCACATGACTCAATTCATGCTATTGTTCGACTTGAAAGAATTGAACTGTGTCAGATTTAGTACCCCTATATTGATGTGGGGTACACACTTGCTCTTGTCCTTGAGAAGGTGGCACAAGAAATGAGTCAAGAGTGACTAATTTTAAAGGTTCAGACCCCTTTGATGTGGAAGCAATGTCTGATTGCCCCATATCTTGCTCTATTTGCTCTAGAGTCACTCGATCCTCTGACCTAATGTCAACCATTCCCACAAACTCATGAGAAGATGAATCCACAATTGCATGAGTCGTAGGTGACTCATCAACTTGTTGGGGTTGTAGCATCTCAATTGCAACAAATGACTCTTCCTCATGCTCAAACGATGCATCAAGGATAGGATCAATAGGTAGAGACTTGACAAGGAGCTGACCTAAATCCTCAATGATCTCCATGATGGGTGACATCATGGTTTCTGCCTCCATATGCTCTGTATATTCACCATCGTCCTCATGAGATCCACCTTGTGACATGATGAATGATGAGGGTATGATACACTCAGGTGCATCCATGACCATGCTAGGTACTTCCCCCTCGATAGGAGTATGAGGGTCCTCTAATGACACATCCAAGGTAGCTATGAGCATCTCTATGATTTGGTTCATCAATCCTTCCTTGCTAGGAAAGTCCAAAGATGAAGGAGTCATAGGTGACTCCACAGGTGATAGTGGTGGTGATGGTAACTCCACAATAGTTTGTAAGGCTACCTCCAAACTTTGGATAGACTCATCATGTTTAGTGTTTGGATGTGTAGGCGCCCCACTAGATTCCTATGGATGATCCCTCGATTTGTAATACTTGAAAGGATCTGGGTTCACCTCAACCACATGGACTTCATTTGCATGGGTGTACTTAATGCACTGATGCACTATGGATGGTACGCACTCCATGGCTCTTATCCATGACCTTCCAAGTAGCAGGTTATACTATCTTGAACCCTCTAAAATGTAGCACAATGTAGAAATAATATTTTGTCCCACCTCGATGGGGAGGACTATTGTGCCTATCGTAGGGGATTCCACATCATTAAAATATTGTAGCATGAAAGTCGATGCCTTGATGTGGGAAGGTGGAATTTTGAGATGTTTGAATGCAGAGGTGGTGATAATATTGATGGACGATCCTATATCAACCAACACTCGCTTATACACAATCTGATTTATCCTCACTATGATGTGCAATGGAGGATCAGATTCCTTGATAGGGATAGGTTTGACTTCCTATTTATGAAAGGTAATCATAGGTTCCTTATACGATGGAATAGACTATATATGCACCAAGGACTGTGACAACTTCCGAGCATTGACATTGCTCACCTGTCTGACTTGCCTACTCTCAACCTCATGCTCGAGAATGGGATCCTTAAGCATATCTTTTTGTTGCTTACCAATAGTCGACGGTATGTCTGTATATCTAAAAGAATGGCTATCTACTTGCTTAAGAGGTAACTCTTGACGATGCGTAGGGTGCATCGCGTTGACTTGTTGCCTAAGCACTCTAGGTATGAGCTTCTTTTTAGGAGTTACCTCACATGATTGTTCTTCACGTAATTTCTGTTGGTAAATCCTCCCTTCATATTGTTGGAGCCCATCCAACCTTTGTTGATGTGATCTCTTTTCCTCTGAGTACTCACGCTCTAGGCATTCCCACTCAATGTGTGCTTCCTCCAATTGAATTTGGAGTAGTCACCCCCTATGGACTGTATGAGACTCAGGTTTCCTATATGACCGACTCATGGAGTAGGATCCACAACTCTCTATCTCACTAGGGGGAGACCTAATGATGTGGGTTCTCTATGTGTATGAAGAAACCCTATGGCATGTATGGGTGGACCCCCTGTGTGACTAAGGGAGCTTGTGACGACCATCAGAGTGTCACGTTGGGAGGATTAGATCCTTAGGTGAATGATGTGTATGACGCCTAGCAAGGAGATGTGTGAGATTTGAAATATCCTTAGGGGAATATCAGAGGCATTGAGGGCCTCTCCATGCATATTCTAAGTCATTAGCTCATGATTGAGCTTGACTATGCCTAGTTGTCATGATGTGCCAACTACACAAGTCTTGAGAGGAAACCTCTCTTACTAAAAATTTTGGCCTCAAGGAAGGCCTTATCTTGATGAATTAAGCAATAAAGAAGCATACAATGTAAACAATGTGATTATCTCCTTTACATTTTAAAAGTGAGCCCTAGACTGTTTGATGTTGTTTTCAATTTTTTGTATCAGTATTAGAAACTCTTATCGTGTTTGAAATCTTGTTGTATGATAATCTCATTTTAATTGGCTTTCACCTATATACTCGTAGCTCGACAACTTGGCTATGAACTCCAAGTCACGTAATCCAATCTATAATGTGTGGTAATGAAGCCCACACACGGGCAGGGAGCACAAGTCCTCCCAGATCCTCACCTATTTTCCCCAAGTCAATGTTATACCCTCCGAAGAGAATACATGCAAATTTTCCAGGGTACGAAAGGTTCTTGGATCCGGTATTGGTCTAGAACATAGGGCACGTGGGAGTTGGGCCAACGAATGGAAATCACCTCCACCGTCGTTGAAACCCTACTAGTGGTTGGATGTCACTTCCAAATCACTAGCATTTAATTTGAAACATGGTGTGTGTGGTTCTTTTTATATTGCATAAAAGGAAAGATGCATAATACAACACTCACATGATCATTTCCTAAATGATATGCATAAAAATAATGTTTTATATCCAAGAAGTATGCATGCTACATCCTACATGACCTTTTGACAATGCAAGTTATGATGATAAATGGCCTTTGATTAGGCCTCAAGCATGCAAAACCACCACATGAAATATTATCGCACGCTGGAGTCTAGGGAATATTGCACTCAGAGGTCCGATGTTCCTAGAAGTTCCTAGCTAAAGTGTACCAAAACGAAATCCTAGGACCTAATTCATTTTCCTCTTTTCTTTTAGGTGTCCTAATTAAATTGCATTTTAAGCATTTTAGAAAAAAATAGGTGAAAGCAGCAGAAAAATGGCGTACCGATATGATGCAAACAAAAATAGATATAGATGCTAAGTCCTACGAATGCGATGAGCAATGCATGAAGGAAATGACGCAGAAACGAGATGTGAGCAAACAAAGCGGGGCCTCCTTTATTGATATTGCTTTTAATATGATTACAATACGTCCCCCCTCTAGGGCTCAGAACATTTGATACAATTTGTTACATTAATGGATGCCCGAAAGAAGCCACGCTTCCAAGATCGGACGGTACGCTTCCAGCGTCTTCCGCGTGCCCACACTCGAAGTGGGCGGGCTAAAAGTTTCTGCCGCTTGTGTCCATGTGTTCATCGTTCCTTGCTGCCCCTCTAGTATTCCTGGTGGTGAGATCCTATGCACAGAAAGACAACAAATCATTAATAGCATATGCGTATCTAGAAAAACATGCAATCCCCAAGGCCTCCAGCGGGCGCTTGTGGGATATCAGTGATAAGATTGATAAGTAGATTACAGAATGATATGGAAATGTAAAGGACAACGTCTAGAATTGGTATCACCTGATTTTGCATCGAAGCGGCGTCGGACGGCCCCGTTATGCTCGTTTGCCCGTCGGGGGCCTCTCCAAAGTGAGCGCTCCAATGTCCCACCTATGCTTATCCAAATCACCTAAAACTCATGGGTTAGGCATTATATGTAATTCTAAGACTACCCAGATGCTCGGAATTTGCATATCCTACCCATATTCTCCTGTATGTGACAAGGGCGCCCTACGAGCTAGTTAATACATAAAATAATAAAACGATCATCAAATCATGTCAGAATGAGTTCAAAATTTAACAGAGGCATTAGGATATCATCTGGGACATATTGCAAAAGGAATAGTAAGGAAATCATGCACATATTTCTAATCACTCTGGGGTGGGACGCTGGGGACTGTCGCAAAACCTGCAAAAAGTGACCTTGCAAATGTCCTACCCAGAGGCCTCCAAAACTCCTGCAAACTTGTGGTTAGACTAAAAACAACATTTTGAGATGACCCAGAAGGTCATATTTGGCATATTCTGCCCAGGTTATCTTGTATCCGAAGGCGCTCCCTGTAGGTTAGTAGACGCATAAAATGACAGAAACCAGGTCAAATCATGTCAGAAAGCAATGAAATTTGGACAACAACATAAGTACATTAGATATAAAAGAATGCAAAAAGAATAGTAACAAAACCATGCACAGATTTCTAATCACTCTGGGGTGGGGCGATTAGGACTGCAGTAGTTTGGGGGGCACCCGGGGTGGGACGCCCACCGTTTAGGGCCTAGTTTTGACACCAATCCAAGTGGGATGGGTCCAAAACTTCCTAGGGGGTTGTGTCGACGAGTTTGGGGTGGGATTGTGGCCGATTGCTTGGGTCTTTGGATCTGGATTGCATTCCTAGTGTTCACCCGATAACCTCTCTTCCAGAAGAGAGAGATTAGGGATGTAGGAAGCACAAAGAGGAATGGGGGTATAGTTTGGCAGCACTTCGTTGCTCCAAATGCTCCAGCTCTCTTCTTCCTTTTGGGGTGAGGAGGCTCACCTTTTTATAGACCTAAGGGTCTCCTTTGAATGCACATGCGAGGGTGCCACTTGGCTCATTATGCCTTTTTGGGGGAGAGAAGATTCCTCCCTGATTAGGGCCTCCTTGATTGAGGCCTCCATGATCAGGGCAGGCTTGATTGAAGCCTCTCTGATTTGAAACCTTCCCTCGCAATCCCATGCCTTGAAGGCAGAGTTAGGTGGCGGATTTGGGCTGCCATTTGTCAAGGTTTGACTTTTTTCCAGTCAAACCTGCTAATCGTCCCACCCTGGAGCGATTGCTGCTAATCGTCCCAGGGTGGGACGAATAGGATTCTAATCGTCCCAGGGTGGGACGAATAGGGAGCAAAGTGCTTAAAAGGTGCAAAACTGACCTCTGACCTTCCAAAACTGATTTGGGAGTGGTTAGGACCACTGTTTAACCTCTGGAGGCTGCCCTAGGGGGTATGTATGCCAATTCGATCAGTGCTTGTAGTCACATAATCGGATTGGTGTTGTTTTGGTGTCTACAGATGCCCCTTTTTGGGATGCGCTGTGTGTGGCGCAGATGTCTGAGCAAAAATAGATGACCAAAGCACTTAATGATTAGGGTTTCTCAGTAACCTAACCAAATTTTGATGCCCCAAGTATGGAAAGGGCACGCATTCTTGAATCCTTGCTTCTGACGAGCTAAGGAGCTTAACTCAAGTGTAACCTTTTTCAGTGAGGTGTACTTGATCTTGGACATTGTTCAGACATGAATAGGCAAAGGGCACAACCTTTTGTCCGAGGAACCTTTTCTTCATGCTTCCAGAATGCCAAGTGTTTGTTTAGCTTGTGATTATTGCTTGTTTGCTGCCCCAAGCAGGAGCGTGATTGTCTTTGTCAATGATTCTTTGAATGCATGCCATTTCCTTGATTGGGTGTGTATTTGTTGATTGGTGACTAAGTGTGACTACCCCCTCAAGCGACGAATCGATGAGGGAATGACCAAAAATGAGAAAAGCGATGAGTCACTTGACCCAAGATGACGTTTGTAAGGGTGCCTTCAGTTGTTTTCGTTGAACGCTTATTGCAGTTTTCCAACCATCGGACCTATTTTTGGTGGGTTTTGACCCTTTTTTTTATGCCTATTGGGGTAGAAATTATCAAAAATCCTCCTTCCCGTGGAGTGGTCCGGCTATGCTAGCCTTCTTAGGGAGTAGGATAGTGAGTATTTGTGACCCCGACGGTGGTTTTTCATGCCATGAATGTCAGGTGCAAAGGCACCTTTGTTCGACAGATTTATTGTTGTTTTTGGTGCATTTTTTGGATGCAGTTTTTGTTGCTTTATTTCTTGCTCTATAATCATCCCAGGGTGGGACGAATACCAATTTTGTAATCATCCCAGGGTGGGACGAGCGCTAACTAGAGCGTTCATCCCAGGGTGGAACGATTACAGGCCTAACAACCTATATAAGGACCAAAACTAGGTTTTGGGCTCATTTGCAATATTTTTTTCTTGGCGATTTGGAGTAGTGAGGAGGAGTGCGAGTGTGCGTAGCGGAGTGTTGCTGAAATTTCATGGACATCATGAGTGCGAGAACCGGATCTTCGAGTGGAGGAGCCGAGGTGAGACCGGTATGATGTTCCTTCTCTCTGCCTATTATTCGTGCGTGTTTTATATGAAGTTTAAAACTCACATATAAAATGTTTGTTCGCTTTATTTTGTTTTTAAGGTTTTAAAAACCTAATTTTTTGTGTGTTGGTTTGATTTTATTCGTATATCAAGTTGAAAACCTAATATAGGAACTTTATTTTTTTTTTTTTAATTAGGTTAAAATAACCCAACATGTTTTTGTGTTTTTTTTTATTTTTTTTTAAGAAACCTAGTTATATTATAATTTGTTTGTGTTTGTATTTAGGTTTAAAACCCAAAATATTTTCATTTTATTTTGTTGTTTTTGTTCATATTATGGTTGAAACCCTAATATGTTTTATTTTGTTTTGTTTTTGTTCATATTAAGGTTGAAACCCTAATATGATTTTTTTGTTTTGTTTTGTTTTCACATTAAGGTTGAAACCCTAATATGATTTTTGTTGTTTTTTGTTGATTGTATAGTTATTTTCATGTATGTTGTCGTTGTTGTACAATTTTATTTTAATGATTATGTACTTTCGTTGTACATTTGTTTTACTGTACTTCTTATGTTGTACTTTTGTTGTACAATTGTAAATTGTAGTCTGTACTTCTGTTGTACAGTTTTATTTTAATGTTTTTGTTTATATTAAGTATGTACTTAATATATTTTTTGTTTTATTTTGTTGTTTCAGGTTGTGAAGAGTCGGTACCGCCAGTCGACTATTTTCTCTGATGCCCAGGATGCCCTGATAGTTGTGGATTGGGAGTGGCTTGATGCCCTTGGGCTCAAGCACGTGACGCGTCTGGAGCTTGTGGTGGGGGATCGAGCATATTTGACTACCTTGATCAATCTGTGGGATCCCCACACCAACACTTTTCATCTCCCAATAGGGGAGATGACTATTACTCTGGAGGATGTGTATCAGATTCTATGGATTTCGATAGATGGACTGCCTATCCGGATGACCCACCATGACCAATGGACAGTGGTATTGACACGATGTTTTGGTGGGGGGGGGGGGGGGGGGGGGGGGGGGGGGGGGGAAAGTATCGTGGATGGTGGTTGGAGAAGGGCGTATTAGGGGTGAGGCATGCTTTGATCATGACCCTCATCTCCAATATGCTACTTCCAGACTCCTCGAGGTGTGAGGTTCCCTTGGAACTTGCTTGAGTTGGTTTTCACATTGGTGGAGTGTCCTACATCATCTCCACTTATTATGAGATGGGGTCAGACTTTATTGGTATAGTTGTACGATGAGTTGTATGAGGTCCACTATCGAAAGTGGAAGGGGATCGGGTGCAGCTATCTCTTGCAGTGTTGGGGGTGGTAGCACATAGCTATGGAGCGGCCGCAGGGTTTGCCTTGGACCACCCGAGGTGAGATGGTGGATCGAGAAATTGGATATGCCGATTTATGGTGGAGGTCAGAGGAGCATGGACAGAGTCAGCGATGGGCAGGTGACGTAGGTCACTATACTGATGCCTTCTCTCGTCTAGTGCCAGGGTAGGTGTTCTGGCGATCGTACCGGACTGTCCAGCCTGGCCTGAGGCTAGAGAGTGGCTCCGACGTGTGCGTAGGGGTAGATGGTTGATTGGGCGACATGGGACAGAGTAGGAGTACTTCCCATATGTTCGGGTGACATGGTAGTTTGGGGTGTGCTAGGGATTGCTTGGTGATCCCTTGATCTATCGACATCATGGTGATGAGAAGACTCTAGTCTGGCCTACCATTGAGCAGCTGGGTGAGGGGTTCGATGTAGTTATTGATGTACCCAACGTGGATGATGTCGGGGTGACTGCAGAGTATGACCGATGGTGGATTATGCGGTGATGGCAGAGTGAGGGGCCTCTAGGAGGCATGGATACTATAGCAATAGGAGGTGGGGGTGCAGAGGCACTGGTGGAGGGTTGGGGGCTCCGCTTGATGATGTTGACATGGTGGAGGTCGATGACTTCATCGATGATGGAGATGATTTGGGGGTTTCGGAGCAACCAAATGTATAGGATGTCCCAGAGTAGTGGGTGCTAGAGCAGCAGGCCATCTCGGAGGTGCCCATGCCTCAGGCTGTCTCAGGGGATGTGGAGGCTGGGCTTCATGCTGAGATAGCATGATTGGAGGGTCTCCTACGGAGATGGGAGGAGGAGCATAGAGATGCTTTGGTGGAGGTAACACAGGAGAGGGATCTCCTACGGACTCAGTTGGCACAATGGGATAGTGCATTGGCTGTGTATCACCAATGAGATATGGAGTGGGGTCGATACCGGATAGAGTTAGAGACAGAGGTTGTCCGCCTCGGTGGACAGTTGCCTGTGCTTGATGGAGGTGGTTCATCATGCCGTACGAGAGGCAGTGAGACTGAGCAGTCTGCATCATCTCATCATAGGCGGCTAGGTGAGGGTAGTGTTGGTGGGCAGGGTGCGAGGGCTGGCAATAGCCACCTTGAGAGGTCCCATAGGACCCATACTACTGGGGGTAGTTCCAGTCACACCGATCCTACGTGATCATGGTGGCCGACTCCCTAGGCTTTGGGGATTTTGAGTTTTTGGTTTTTGTGAGGTCAGAGGACCTTCTTATTGTAGCCTGAGGGCATTTTGACTTGATATATATACATGACTCTTTTGGTTTGATTATATACTTGTCATGGTTTATTGTTCTTTATGCACATTTATTTATGTTGATGTATGCATATGCTATTATGACTGTGGATGATTTTAACTATATGATATAGATGTATGCATATGGAATGGATGGAATGATTCGTTTGGTATACAAGTGGTGGCACCATAGACTGTACAGGATTTACTGGCTTTCTGTACTATGTGATTGCTTTATGAAATAACTTTTGCATTTGTAATATTTGTTTTGTATTTTTTGATGGTGATGTAAGTAATGAAATGTACAACAATTGTTTTAGAATGTAGTTAAGGTTTTTTTGAGACTCAGATGCTTTAACTAACTAGTCAAGACTGTACATTATCTTACAAGACTTTCGAACAAGGTATGAATTAGACTTGAGTTTGACCAAGTTATTTCACATCCCTGTGTGTGCGATTGAGTTCGTTGATGTGGTATTCGTAAGGATACCGTCAGTGCCAGGTAGGCTGTCCACCAAACCTGTACTGAGGATCACCTAATTAGCTCCACTAACTCCTTTGTTGCATTTAGTAGGATTAATCTATGATGCAATCTAGGATACCATAAGCTAGCTCATCCACATGCAAACATTGATCTGTACATATGCCCAATAGCTAATGCGATAGATATATCATCATGCGGGAGGTTTGCCACCAGTGACCAGTAGGCTATCCACCAAACCGGGACTGAGGATCACCTCATGACCTTTCGAATGCTGAGAATTCTAGGGATTCAATAGTTACTCCCTCTCTTTTAATGGGATATTTGCTCAGTAGTGATGATAATCACTATTTATTTTGTTTGAGCTTGGGATTTTGAGCAATGATTAGAATCGCTATTTCTTGTGCTTTTTGATTTGTGCACTTTTGATATTCATGTTTGGAGTTGGAATTCTTTGATAGTGGTAAAAACCACTATTTATTTTGGGGAATTGGAAGGAAGTTTTCTTGTCCTTTTGCCAATTCTCAGCATTCTTGGGGTCATTCGCACAGGGGGATGAGCGAGATAACATTTTCACTGTATGGTATCCTGGACCACTTTGTAGGTTTCATCTTTCGTTCACACAACTTGGGAATTTTTATGTGTTTTAAGCTTGTGTTGGGATGCTATGTAACAAGGCGTGATCCAAGTAAAACTCTACCTTGTAAAAATCGGTCTGACTTTGTACAACATTTGGCTAGAAATCTAAAGACAGCTGAATGACGAAAACCCTAAAGACATTAGAAGACAACTGACTATGATATGGCAAAAATGCGAATGGCGTTATTCTTGTTGGATCATTTACAAAATGGACAAATGTGGAAAATGATGGAATTGCCGAGTAATTACAGTCTATGGTGCATTTGACATGTATGACCAGCAAATATGCAATGTATGTATGCGATGCCTAATGCAACTTTTTTTTTTGTGTTTTGATTTTTAAGATTATGCATGAAAGTGAGATGCAATTTTTTTGTTATTTTTGATTATCTGTTGTTTTTGAATATTCGTTATGGACGGTTTAACCCGAATGGGTGTGGACCAAGTGATTCTTATGGATCCTTGGAGGTTTTGACCAAAGGGATTATAGATACCTTTGGGGCATTTTGGGTGACCAAGCGATGGTGAGAATCCTTGGAGCTTTTGGTTTGACCAAAGGGATTATAGATACCTTTGGGGATTTTTGGTTGACAAGCGATTGTGGGAACCCTTGGAGCTTTTGGTTTGACCAAAGGGATTATAGATACCTTTGGGGCTTTTTTTGGTTGACCAAGCGATTGTGGGAACCCTTGGAGCTTTTGGTTTGACCAAAGGGATTATGGATACCTTTGGGGCATTTTGGGTTGACCAAGGATTGTGTGAGAACCCTTGGGGCTTTTGGTTTCAAAAGGGATTATAGATACCTTTGGGGTTTGGTTGACCAAAGGGCGATTGTGGGAACCCTTGGAGCTTTTGGTTTGACCAAAGGGATTATGGATACCTTTGGGGCGGTGAGAACCCTTGGGGCTTTTGGAGTGGGCCATGGCTCTCTAAATGTTGAATGGCCTCAAATGACTGATGTTCAAGGGTTCTAGTTCCTTGATTCCTTCAAGAGAGGCGAGCCGGTATGTTCTAGGTCCTATTTTACTATCGATTACATAAGGACCTAACCAATTTGCCATGAACTTGTCCCTTAAATGGGGTGGCAAGTTAGAATTTTGTTGGTTCTCTTTTAAGACCAGGTCACCGACCTGAAAGTCCCTCAGGTGAACTTTCATGTTGTATGCTTTCTTAAGTCGCTCTTGATAGATACGTAAATGCTCGAGAGCATTGACGCGTCGTTCATCGAGTAACGTAAGCTGGTCTAACCGGGCCTACCATGCAGTGTCATCATCGATGAACTCTTGCATTGATATGCGTAGGGAGGGTATTTCCAACTCGAGAGGCATGACTGCCTCGGAGCCATACACTAGCAAAAATGGAGTTGCCCTAGTGGGCGTCCGAATGCTAGTGCGATAAGCCCATAGGGCAAGTGGTATTTGGATGTGCCAATCCTTATGACTATCTGTGACCATATTTTTAAGGATGGCAACTAGCATTTTGTTTGATGCCTCTGCTTGCCCATTTGCCTACGGATAATAAGGTGTCAAAAAACTATGCTAAATTTTGTACTTTGTTGTCAAAGCATGCACATATTTGTTCTTAAATGACGTCCCATTATCCGAGATGATCTTGGATGGAATACCAAAATGACATATGATGTTATGTAAAATGAACTCCGTAATGCGGGGCCCAGTCGTAGAGGTAAGCGAAATTGCTTCCACCCACTTAGTGAAGTACTCTATGGCCGTTATGATAAACGTGTGATGACCTAACGACATAGGGGAGATCTTTTCGATGAGATCTAAGCCCCACTATAAAAATGGCCAAGCCGATTGGATCGACTGCAAGGCTTGAGAAGGTACATGTGTCAAGTTAGCATGGTGTTGACACTTCACGCACTTCCACACATATGCACAACAATCTCGCTCTAAATATGGCCAATAATAGCCCATGCAAAGAATGCGCTTTGCGATGGCCATACCGTTGAAGTGGCCATCGCATGTACCATCGTGCGCTTGGGTGATCACCCAAGTGGACTCCTGCTGGTCCAAGCAATGGAGGAGGATTCCTTCGTAGCTTCGACGGTATAAAATGTCTCCTAGCAAGACATGTTTTGCCGCTTTCTATTTGAATGATATTTTCATGGCGTGCGACAATCCAAGTGGGAGGCTACCTAACTTGAGATAGTCTCTTATGGGTGTGTACCAATCCTACTGATCAGAAACCTCGATGGTATGAACGGTCGATCCCTCTTGAAGTTCATCCCTAGCAAAAGCTGAGCGGGAAAGAACTTGTAAAAATAGCGTTGTGTTGCTATTAAGAGGGGTTGGAGAGAACAAAGACCCCTAGTTGGCATGATTCAGACTATCATGGATTCGAGAGAACCTATCCTGAGATGGTTCAATCTGGATCAGGTGGATTCCTGGCGTTATGTCGAGCTTGCACGCTCCATCATGGATTGCGATAACATTTTGACTTGAATGGTTGTCATCTCACCAGAAATGTCTTGCGGGATTAGTGACCCCAAGGAGGCCATAGTGTCCACAAAATGATTCGATGATCGAGGGAGTGCCTCGATGTCGTACCATTCAAGATTTGCCAGGAATTTATCCACAAGGGCTTTGTAGGCCTACAGAACTGGGCATTTGCATTGGAATACCCCTTTCACTTGGTTGACAATTAACAACGAATCACCAAAGATATTCAAGCATTTGATGTTCATGGTGATGGTTGTCTGAAGACCTATGAGCAAGGCTTCGTATTCAGCATTGTTATTGGTGCATGAGAAATCAAGTTTAAATGATAAAGGCATTGGAGCCCCTTGCGGTGTGAAAAACATGATTCCCATGCCACCCCCTTGCTCACATTTAGAACCATCAAAAAATAAGGTTATGTCGGCCTGTGACTCGGGCTCATCATAATCTGGCGATTCTGAGACATGGAAGACCCCATCATCGGGCAGCTCTATGGTCAGAGGCTGATCGTCTTCGAGAGGAGCCTCTGCTAGTTGATCGGTGATGACTTGACCTTTGATGGACTTTTGTCCAATGAATTCGATGTCAAACTCCGTCAACAACATGATCCATTTTGCCGTGCGACTACTGTGATAAGTATGACTCATCATGTACCACAATGGATTCTCCTTAGACACAACATACATCGTATTGCTCAACATGTAATGGCATAGCTTTTTGGTGGCAAATACCACCGCCAAGCATAGCTTCTCAACGTATGCATAGTTAAGTTCATAACTGACCAGGGTGCGGCTAAGATAATAATTAGCCTGTTCTTTATGTAATTCATTTTTTTGGGCTAGCATGGCACCCAATGCCACCTCAGTAGCTGAGATGTATAAATAGAATGACACTCCTGGTCTAGGTGGTGCCAATACTGGCGATGAAGCCAAGTATTGTTTGATGTCATCGAAGGCTGATCGGCACTCGTCATCCCAATGAAATGCTACCCCCTTGTGTAATAATTTATTCATGGGTCAGCACTTGTCGGATAACTGCGCTATGAAGCGCTTGATCGACGCGACCTTACCCTGCAAGCTTCTGAGCTGCCTGATGGTGGTTGGGGGAAGCATTTCAAGGATTGCCTTGACTTTATTTGGATCTACCTCGATGCCTCATTTTGAGACTATGAAACCCAAGAGTTTTCCAGATGTGACTCCAAATACGCACTTCTTGGGGTTTAGCCTAACCTTGTGTTCGATGAGGCGATCAAGGATCTTGCGTAAGTCATCGAGATGATTTTGGTGCAAAAGAGATTTGGCCAACAAATCATCCATATAATCTTCCAAAGTTTTATGCATGTGATCATGGAAGATGTATGTCATAGCGCGTTGGTAGGTGGCGCCAACATTTTTAAGGCCAAAGGGCATGACCTTATAACAAAATGTCCCCCAAGGCATCGTGAACGCCATTTTTAGTTGATCATCGAGATTGATACGAATCTGGTTGTATCCCGAGAAACCATCCATGAGGGAAAGCATTTCATGGCCTGTTGTAGCATCTACCAATGCGTCGATGCTAGGCAAGGGGAAATCATCCTTGGGACTCACTTTGTTTAAATCTCAAAAATCGGTGCATATGCGAATCCTCCCATCAGGATTTTTGATGGGTACCATGTTGGACAGCCATGGTGGGTAATCTATGCAGATGACAAACTGTGCATCCAATAACTTTTGTAGCTCATATTTGACCATTAAGGCCACTGTTGGGTGCATCTTACGTAGCTTTTGCTTGACTGGCTTGACTGTCGGATCAAGTGTTAGATTATGCATGACTAGCTATGGGTCTAGCCCCGACATGTCTTTGTAGGACCATGCAAAAACCTCCTTCTTCTCTTTGAGAAGGGCAATGTAATCGGCTTGCTCTTCGGGGGATAAACTTACCCCTAGCTTGATGATTTACGGATTCATTGGATCAGAACCGATGTCTACGTCAATCGTCTCTTCGACTGACATGTGGGATCCATCCTCCAACTGGTGTGGAGTTGGGATCAGGTGGATATCATTTGCTAAATTTAGATCTACGTTGGGAATGTCGGGTTCCTCTTCAGCATGGAAGATATCCTGAGTCTGTCCTGGGGTGAAATGAAACATCTCACCGCAAGGCTAGTACTCTGATGGGGATGGTGGTGAGTCAACGTGATCCCAGTCTATGGCATCTAGGTCTAGATACAATGGTCATGTTGGATCGACTGGATTGTGGATGGGGGTGGTTAAATCAATGGAGATCATGTTGATGGAATGAATTTGGTCTCCATTGCCACGTGGGTGTTGATTCAGACATCCTTGGTGATCCTTGTACCCTGGATCTGGCTCTGTGGGTACTGGCACAAAAGGATCGGCCCTATGTGTGGATAGAAGGATAGGGTCTGCCCTTGGCACTGATGGCCCTATAGGGTCTCTAGGTGGGAGGTGCTCCTTGTATGCTCGAAGTGGTGGATGAAGCACTTGGTTTAACTGTACTTGGTTTAAATGCCACCTATGCCTTGGTCCCATATTTAGATGTTCAAACATATCATCGATGTCTATGGGGTATTCCTGTTGCCTCATATGGTTGAGATATGCCATCTCAGTCTCATCCTCATAGTCGCTATCGAAGATCCATAGGCCTTCATTGGCTCCGACAACTATGTGCCCCTCTGGCTGGTATAGCCTCCCACTAGGCATTTCTTGATCACTATCCTCACTCTCTACGAAAATCAGAAATCTGGCATGCAGGTAGTCGATGTTGAAGAAGATATTTGGATCTTCTTCCTCTGGTGGATCACTTGGCCTTATGGCCGGCATGGGAGGCTCATTTTGTTTGAGCAAGTTGATTTGGTCCCTTCTGGGTTGTTCCGCTCTCTACGGGAGGGCTGGATTCTCTGGAGGTAGCAATTGCCCGATTGGAACATTAAAGGGGAACATTGCCATGAAGTTCTCCTGATAGTCATCAATGGGTGTCACCTGCGAGTGATTGCTATCGAACTCAAAAGGGTCCCAAGGTGCTACCTCATAATCTGACTCATCTTCAGAAGACCCCCCTTGATCTTGTTCATATCCCTCTTGGAGGTTACTTCTTGAACTTTCCCCTTCCTCGATCAAAGGGGAGGGGTTGTTGAGGTCAACAAGGTTTGTTGTTAACAATGGGAGATAATCCCCCAATGTGTATGTTGTGTTGGGATTGGCATATGGATCTTGTGCCAACCCATCCCTGTTGCCTAGACCTAGGCCTTGCATGGTTTCTACCAAGATGTCGAGGGGCAAAGGGTGGTTGAACCCTACTCCTAATTTATCATATTGCATCTGGTATCTCGGTTGACAAAGAATGTGCATTCCTTGTTCGTATCTACCCAATCCATATCCATGCCAATTACATTGGTCTAGGTATTTCAAGGTGAAGTCCGGGTTGGACAGATAGTCAACATTCTCAACAAATGGCTCTTCATCCTCTTCCTCTTGTAGGTAGGGTTCAATGCCATTCTCGAGGCCCCCATATACAAAATTGGTCTGATTTGGTGGGTAGCCTAAAGGGACGATAGTGCCGATGGGGAGGCGAGGTCTCCCCATGTCTTGCATGGATTCGATCATGGGTGTTGCCACAACGTTCCACACTAGGTACTCCCCCAGGCCCGTATTGGCCATCTCAATGGTAATCATCGATGGTTGAGGGGGAGGGAATGGGAGTTCTCCCCGAGTCCACTCCATGTTGGGTGAACCAGGTGTCTCGACTTCCATTCGGCTGGGCACCTCTTCGGTAGAGATGGTTGAGACTAATGGTGGTACCTCCTCTAGGGGCTTCTTCCCATTGTCCTTCGGTGTGGCCACCATAGGTGGCATCATTGGTGAAGGAACAGACGATGAAGATGGGCTAGGTTGGTGAGTTGAGGGACTCAACAACGAGGATGTAGGCGGAATCGGACCCTGTGTGGATGGATTCAATTGAAAGTCCAAATGTGTCGATGGGAGGGTCGATTGTGGCATCAACTGCACCGCATTGCAAAACTTAAAGGGCTCTAAGTCCACTGGGACTACATGTACTTGCCCTTCGTATGTGTATTTGAGGCATTGATGGGCTATCGAAGGGACACACTTCATGTCCCTGATCCAAGGCCGGCCTAGCAAGATATTGTAGGCCATCTCACCCTCAAGGATGTGACACAATGTAGGAATGGTCTTTTGTCCTACTTGGATGGGCAGGACAATTGTGCCAACCATCGAGCATAACGCATCGTTGAATGCTCGAAGAGTGTAAGTGGATGCCACAATGTGGGATGCTGGCAGCTTAAGGTGTTTTAATGCCACTATCATGATTATGTTGTTGGATGAGCCAGTGTCCAACAACACCCTCTTGAATGGAATCCCATTGACCCATGCAATGACGTGCAGGGGTGGATCCACCATATCACCAGTCACCAGTTTTAGTTCGTCTTCCCTGAAGGTTATGACTGGTTCTGTGCATTGTCTCACATGTCCCACGAAATTGTTGAAAGAATTGGCTTCGTGGGGTTGTAGCTCAATGGCTTTGAGTATCTCCATCAGAGCCTCCCGATGGGGCGATGATTGTTGGATGAGCTCATAAATGGAGAGCCTAGCCGACGTGGTCCTTAAAATTTGAGTAAGTTTAGTCCGAATCATGGCCACTGGTCTAGGTGGGGGAGGTTGCGTAGGGTGTTGTGGAGGTTGTGACATTGATGGAACATCTCCTGTAGCTACAGCGGGTGCAACCGTGTTTGGGTATCTTTTGTTCCATGTCACGATGCTTATCATCCCTACGTATCCTTGCATGGGGCAGTTTTGTGTTACCTCATTCACTTGTAAAGTCTTTGCCTGCGCATCATGGGCAGGTAGGGGGTCTTTGAAGACCTCCATCTGTTGGTTGCTCAGTGCTACGGGACTATCTACCATGAGCGTTTTGTTGTCTATCAAGTCCTGCACTAAGTGTTTGAATTTCCAACAAGTGGAGATTTCATGTCCTTTCTGTCGGTGAAATCTACAATATAAGTCTTCCCTATAGCCCTTGGGTTTTGGCATGTTGGGGTCTATGGGTCGACTTTTCGGCAAGTTTATCAGGTTTGCCATGAACAAGCGGTCAAACAAGGAGTCTCTAGACTCCGTGAATTGTGTGAATTGTCGCCTAGGGTGACGCTACTGATTTTGCTCTTGTTTATGATTTTCCTTTTCATAGTTATCAAGAGGAACTGCCTGATAATTAGCCTTTGGGGGCTGTGTCATTTGTGCAGGCTTTGGTATAGTTATGGCAACCTGATTGACCATGATGGGTTTCGGTTGCATGGGCCCAGTTTTAGCATTTTTGGGCCACTCTTTCTTGCGTGGCTTGGCAATCTCGTCATCTTGTATTTTGATCTCCTCAATTATCCTGGCTTGCGCCAGGGCTTCTTCGAGGGTGGCATATTGCTGCAGCTACAATAGCATGGAGATCGACCTTAAGCAACTCTTTGAAAACATTTGAGTCATGTCGGCCATGGGAGGGAGGTAAGGTAGCTTTGAAAGCAATGTCCTCCACCGATTCCCATAAGCAGCCATGGTCTCATCATCATACTGCTTAAGGCCAGCTAGGTCACTTAAGGATGCCTTCTTCTTGGTGTTGAAGGCAAAATGTTCAAGGAACGCGTCCACTAGCTGGTCTAGATTATTGATGCTATGCTTCGGCAACTGGGTAAACCAATCCGAGGTAGGGCCTACGAACGTGGTTATAAACATTCTCAGAAGCAATGCATCATTGTCCTGAATGCCAAAGCATTGACTCAGGAACCTTGTTACGTGCTCTTGGGCATCCTCATCCCCTCTAAAAATTGCCAATTGAGGCACTTTGAAGTGGTCGGGGTATGGGGGTGCCGAAACTGAAGGATGCACAGGGTGACTACGGAGTTGGCATAAGGTGGGCTTTTGGGGCCCCGAAGTCTTAGTCTCCATAGACTCTAAGCGCTCTAGCAAGTGCTTTGTATGCATCAGAGGATTTGATTTCCTCTTCTTTGGTTTGTTCCCATTGTGAATTACGAGGAACTTGAGGCCTATGGAGGGGTAGCCGGATAGCGCCCCCCTGCCTTGGTAGGGCATTTCAGCCCACTCTTCTTCTCACTCAAATTCCTCATAGGCCTCTTGAGGAGTTTTTGGGCATGACCTATAAACATGGATGGGTGCCCGAGGAAGGCGCCCATCATTGGTTCTAGGAGTGGCCTCCCGCTCAGGTCTAGGAGGTCTTGGAGGCAACGCTTGATAAGGTCGTGGAGACCTGTCTCGTACTAAGGGGTTGTGCCTCTCATAAATTTTTGTCCTATGCATGCGAGGGGTTGGAATCCTCTCATGCATAGTGTTCTAGAACAACTCATCTGTCTGGCACTGAATGCGCTCTTTGTTAAGATGATATAGTTGTTCTAACTACTGTTGATCTTGCCTAAGCTACATGATTTGCGCTTGGCGGGTGGCATGTTTGGCAAATGCCAAGTCGATTTGTTCCATCGTCCTAGGTCTAGGAGGCCTAGATGCCTCCCCTACATATCTATCTCGGTCATGGTGATCCGAGATCTCTATGGGTCACTTTCCTCTATCGAGGTTAGAAGCATTCACCCGAGGCTCTGGCCTCAATAGGTGATCTTGATAATCAGCAGGTGCGGAGGTGCATTGCCCCCATGCGGTGTATTGCTCTTGAGGAATATACTAGTTTTCCTCATGCTCCCTTTCGTACATGTGAAAGGGATGGGCAGAGTTGGCTCGCCCTATCTAAAGAGCCTTGCACTCTAGATTTGGCCTATTAGTTCTAATAGTAATGAGGGGTGGAGGAGGAATGATATAATCATGTGGGCCCTCCTTATGAACCCTATGCTGCTCTAGCACTTCATCGCATAGTGGCCACTCATAATGAGTGTCTAAGGGGGCCTTCCCATGTGTGTACTCCTCCTGAGAGGGTCTGTGTTGAATGGGAGTGCCCCTCAAAGGGGTGCCTCTATAGTCCTGTTCTGTAGTGGTATAGTGTGGACTATGTTGTGGGTCAAGCTGCCAAGGTGGTATAACCAAGTCCTTGGGGCTATAACGGAGGTGACTTGTGCCTCCTTGCATACTTTTCGTAGCTTCTGCCCGTGATTGGGCTTGGCTACGGGTATACACCATGGTGGTGGTTTTTCTAAAAAGATATGTATATTTTTATCTCCTTTACAATTTTTATGCTATACCAAACAAAAGGGGACCACACAAACAAAGAAATGATTATCTTGTTTACAGATTAAATGTGTGTCCTAGATCTGGTTCAGTGTGTTTGATTTTTGTTATGTAAATCTTGTAAAGAAAACTTTGTTATACATGCATAATGAGGGCTCTTGTATCTCCAAAATGGTCGCCCCTTCAATATACCATTGCCAGGCCATTATACCGAACCTCTCAATATACCCGCCCTTACGTGAGGGAAACTATTGGTACGCGAGAGCAGAACAAGTAAGTGGAACATAGGCGGTACGGAAGGGGGATCACTCTATTTTTGACACCTACCTTAGAAGACTTATCCTCATGCACGGGGAATCACCCCCGCTACACTTGGTCAGCTTTCATCAGGATTTACGTCTAGCAACAGTCGCGATCAGGGTATATGTATGCAAAATCCAAGCCAAGGTGGTGATGAAACCCACCGTTGGTCTTGATCAAGTGTTGGGGTATTAAGACCAACTCCTTGATGTTAATTTTATTAGGTGGTGTGTGTGGTTCCTTTTAATTGTGTAAAGAAAGAAAACATACAACAAAAGATGATTTTCACTAATGCAATGCTTTAAAGTACGTTTTATCTTTCAGAGACAATTAGTAGCAAAAAGGAAATCACAAAACCTAACTAGAACTGAAACCTATAATGAGGACTTGCCATTTGTGCAAGTATCATGCAAGCAAACCAGAGAAAAATGCATTCCTAATCAAGTTCCTTCCATTTAATTTACTCTATGTTTTTATTTTATTTTTCTTTATTGCAAGAAAGGAAAACAAACTACTTAACCTTTCTATGCAAGTGTCTGAAAATAAAGCAAAGAAAATAGAAAATTGTAGAAATAGAAAGTAGAAAAACATAGAGGATGTTCAGAAGGCCTACCTCTTCTCTGTCTAAACCAGATGCCTCTGAGTTTCTACTCAGAAAATGCATAGAGCTCTAATCATCCCGGGGTGGGATGAATAGCAGGTCTACATTCATCATAGGGTGGGATGAATACGTATTCATCCCGGGTGGCACGAGTAGCAGTCCAGTGCCCGAATGAGTAACACCTGCAAAGAAAAACCATAAAATTTGGATCAAAAACTTGATCCTAATAGTAGGGGATAGGGTCCCACCATGATCACCACTGAAAGCAGTAAAAAAATGGTGTACCGATATGATGCAAACAAAAATAGATATAGATGCTAAGTCCTACGAATGCGATGAGCAATGCATGAAGGAAATGATGCAGAAACGAGATGTGAGCAAACAAAGCGGGGCCTCCTTTATTGATATTGCTTTTAATATGATTACAATACATCCCCCCTCTAGGGCTCAGAACATTTGATACAATTTGTTACATTAATGGATGCCCGAAAGAAGCCGTGCTTCCAAGATCGGACGGTACGCTTCCAACGTCTTTCGCGTGCCCACATTCGAAGTGGGTGGGCTAAAAGTTGCCACCGCTTGTGTCCATGTGTTCATCATTCCTTGCTTCCCCTCTAGTATTCTTGGTGGTGAGATCCTATGCACAGAAAGACAACAAATCGTTAATAGCATATGCGTATCTAGAAAAACATGCAATCCCCAAGGCCTCCAACGGGCGCTTAGAAGATATCAGTGATAAGATTGATAAGTAGATTACATAATGATATAGAAATGTAAAGGACAATGTCTAGAATTGGTATCACCTAATTTTGCATCGAAGCGGCGTCGGACGGCCCCGTTATGCTCGTTTGCCCATCAGGGGCCTCTCCAAAGTGAGCACTCCAATGTCCCACCTATGCTTATCCAAATCACCTAAAACTCATGAGTTAGGAATTATATGTAATTATAAGACTACCCAGATGCTCAGAATTTGCATATCCTACCCAGATTCTCCTGTATGTGACAGGGGCGCCCTACGAGCTAGTTAATACATAAAATAATAAAACGATCATCAAATCATGTCAGAATGAGTTCAAAATTTAATAGAGGCATTAGGATATCATCTGGGACATATTGCAAAAGTAATATTAAGGAAATCATGCACATATTTCTAATCACTCTGGGGTGGGACGTTGGGGACTATCGTAAAACCTACAAAAAGTGACCTTGCAAATGTCCTACCTAGAGGCCTCCAAAACTCCTGCAAACTTGTGGTTAGACTAAAAAAAGCATTTTGAGATGACCCAAAAGGTCATATTTGGCATATTCTTCCCAGGTTATCTTGTATCTGAAGGCGCTCCCTGGTAGGTTAGTAGACGCATAAAATGACAGAAACCAGGTCAAATCATGTCAGAAAGCAATGAAATTTGGACAACAACATAAGTACATTAGATATAAAAGAATGCAAAAATAATAGTAACAAAACCATGCATAGATTTCTAATCACTCCGGGGTGGGGCGATTAGGACTGCAATAGTTTGGGGGCGCCCGGGGGTGGGACGCCCACCGTTTAGGGCCTAGTTTTGACACCAATCCAAGTGGGATGGGTCCAAAACTTCCTAGGGGGTTGTGTCGATGAGTTTGGGGTGGGATTGTGGCTGATTTCTTGGGTCTTTGGATCTGGATTGCATTCCTAGTGTTCACCCGATAACCTCTCTTCCGAAAGAGAGAGATTAGGGATGTAGGAAGCACAAAGAGGAATGGGGGTATAGTTTGGCAGCACTTCGTTGCTCCAAATGCTCCAGCTCTCTTCTTTTTTGGGGTGAGGAGGCTCACCTTTTTATAGACCTAAGGGTCTCCTTTGAATGCGCATGCGAGGGCGCCACTTGGCTCATTATGCCTTTTTGGGGGAGAGAAGATTCCTCCCTGATTAGGGCCTCCTTGATTGAGGCCTCCATGATCAGGGTAGGCTTGATTGAAGCCTCTCTGATTTGAAACCTTCCCTCGCAATCCCATGCCTTGAAGGCAGAGTTAGGTGGTGGATTTGGGCTGCCATTTGTCAAGGTTTGACTTTTTGCCAGTCAAACCTGCTAATCGTCCCACCCTGGAGCGATTGCTGCTAATCATCCCGGGGTGGGACGAATAGGATTCTAATCATCCCAGGGTGGGACGAATAGGGAGCAAAGTGCTTAAAAGGTGCAAAACTGACCTCCGACCTTCCAAAACTGATTTGGGAGTGGTTAGGACCACTGTTTAACCTCTGGAGGCTGCCCTAGGGGGTATGTATGCCAATTTGATCAGTGCTTGTAGTCACATAATCAGATTGGTGCTACTTTGGGGTAGTGAAAATAGAGATAGAAGTTGATAATAGGACCTACCTTAGGTCCTCATCTGATATAGCTTTAACTCCATTCTATCTGTTGTGTCAGTTACTAACCGCGGCTCCGATGCACGATGGCCACTATAGACCATGACTGTAAATCATGAGCTAGCTTTTTGATCATGGCTATCAACCGTGGTGAGCACCTATCATGAAAAACCAAACCACAATTAGTAAAACATGGTAAAATATATGGAGTTCCACCGTGATCGCCTTCTGACCTATCCAAAAAGCATGCACCTAGCTAATACATGAATTAGAATCAACATCAAAGCATGAAATGATAAACAAGAGTGCAAATAACAAGAAAATGGATGCTTATTTTATTAATATTGAAAATGAATCTTGGTTACAATAATGCCCCTATTAGGGTCACCCAAATGTTGATACAATTGATACAATTCGAAAGCCCCAACAGGGAAGGCACAATACTAAGTCTCTCTAAATAGTCACAAACTGCTCCAGGGTGGAGTTGACCCTCTTATTCACATTGAGAAAGGAATTGGATGATTGAATCTCCTTTGAATCTACTTTCTTGCAGTCAAGAAACAACATAAAAGCATTAATAGCATAGGCAACCTCTCATGATGAGGCCCTTTAAAGAATGTGCACATGAAAATGCCATAAAACTAATGAAATCAAGAAAGTAAATAAAGCATGTTAAACCTATGCAATACTTGAAAAGATTAATGGAAATATGTAAATAGAAAGCATAGCTATCTACCCATATGGTTAGTTTACCAAATAAAAGACATGAAAGCGTGAAACAAACCATAATTGCACTAATTGCTAAATTATATTAATGAAGGTAAATCTACTTCTAATGCTGATTTACATTGGTTATATGTCTCTAAAATATCAACTAAACCTATACTAAGTATAATATGATCTAAACAAATGATTTGCAAGAAAGAATGCAAGGGGATCCATAGCCATTTGCTCACTATGGGTCTGAGATGTGGTCAGCACTATAGACCATGGTTGATAGCCATGACTGAGCTCTTAGTAAACTTACCCTTAGAATTAGGGCTTCCTCTTCGATCCTCCTTGCCAAATTTATGGTCAAGGGTGGCCTCTGGGTACTCTGATAGGTTTGGCAGTTGAATTATCTAAACTGTGCACCGATTGCATGTATTTATGTTTCTTGGATCTCCTAGGCTCTTAGGGCTTCCATAGTGATTTGATCTCCAATTGGGTAGCAAAAGTATCCCTCTCTATGTATGCAAATGAGTATGCAATTTGACAGGGCTTCATTGCTCAATTGATCACACTTCATCCAAAATTATCCCCAATTCGAAGGGGGATCTTATAGCACTTTCCAAGGGCTAGGGGTGGCTTCCTCATAAAGCCAATATCAAGAGGGTAGTTGAGTCAGTTGGATGGAAGGATCCAAAATCTTCCTCGCTCAAACCACTCCAATCTGTAGCTAATTAGCCGTTGCAACCAAATTTGGGTCAGATGAAGGCCAACTAACTTTAAGTGCTGACCACGACTGACATGAACGGTGAGCACTGCTAACCGCGGGTGTCAACATTGACTAGCATTAACTAGGCAAAGATGCCCCAAATGAGTGATAAAAACCACTGCTATACCTTGGATCTGTCCAAAGGTCTTCCATATGGTCTTCTAGCATGTCCCATATGAGTAGTCACCTCAACATGACATATTTTAGGTGTCTACACAAGTGTCATGATAGAAGTTGTTAAATGCTCCATGGAAGCTTCAACTATTTGGTGGAGACGTCGAACTCACTCCATTGCTTGTGACAAATATCACCTATTGGTTGAGACATTTTTTATTCTCCTTTGAGCACTGTCCAAGAAAATTTTTAACTTCAATGTCTACGAGACTTCCTTTTTGTAACGTATATCAAGCTATTAGCTATATGTAACTCTTCATATGCATGGAGTATAGGCACCAAGAGAGAATTGTAATGTCTTCTTTGTGAGCATTATTTAGAGGTTCTCTCAAAAATTGATAAGTGGAATCTGCATTCCCTTCTCTTTATAAACGCTTTCTTGAAGTCTCTCCAATGCATTTTCCACCTTGTTATTTGTTGTTTTACATAGATGCTAAAATATCTCCAGCCAAACAATGCTTATGGTTGAGATGTGGTGGAGATATGGAGGAGATTTGGTGGCCCTTTATGGAGTCTGAATGGCAGCACTTGGATGAAGACTCCTTGATGCTCCACTTATGGTAGAAATACTCCTTGATTGGACATAGCTTAATTTAATAGAAATGCTCCTTTATTTTCCTGTATGCTAGCTCTTTGCTTATACACTGCTTGATTTTCCCATGTGCCTTTTCTTCTACAGGTTTGGTTGTCCAAGATATGTAGAGGATGAGCCAAAAGAGAGGCTCTTTGATATGCTTGGAAGAGTTATAGTATTTATCCACCTTTGGCTGATTCAACCTGCTTGTAGTGTTCCTGTTGAGGTACTTTCCAATCTACGATTTTTCATGTGTGGAATGAGTTATAGTAGTGCAACTCAATGTATCAATATTTGTAAATAAAATTCCTTTTGCACCTTTTCTTGCACTCTCTTTTTGTAGGTCTAGTATCTTATTTGTATGGTAGAATTATGAATGCAATGTAGGGTTTTGAGGTTGTCTTTTTGCTTGGATATCATGATGACAAATCCAAGCTTAGATAGAAGTAGATATATGATGCAAATTTTTGCACTTTTATCCTTGCAATTAACCCTCTAATAATTTGGATTTGAGACTCACCATGTCTCAATATTTGAAGCTTCTAATTCTATTTTGGTTAGTTGTATTCTTCTCCAAGTTTTGGAGGATTCTAACCTATTTTGGTGGCTTCTCTTGGCCATAATGTGTTGCAGATTTTTGTGCTTTAATAGTGTCTTTAGACACTTGATACAAATCAGATTTTGTGCCCTTCAAAAAACACAAAACTAATTTATTTTTTAGAGTAGTATAATAGTGCAAGTATTTCACTTTTAATGCACTAATATTACAACTTACCACTCTAATCAACTCTCAAATTAATGCACTAACAATTTACTACAGCTAATCAAGAATAACCTAAAATGAATCTTTAAGAGTTATTCTACAATTTCACTACAACTAATATTGTAGGACTCAGTCTTCTTTTTATTTTTCCAAAATAGATAATAGGTAGTTTATAGAAGTAATTTTGAAATCTAATCAAATCCTAATTAATGTGCAAATGAACCTTAAAAAGAAAATTTTCTTTTTGCACTTTTAAATATTGTAATCCAATTTTCTATTTGCAACTTTAATCCAAATTCAGGTGCTTCTAACAAATCTTATAGGTAAACCAATTAATGAACCTACTTGCACCAAAAAGTTGCATACCTTTTTTGTAGCTCTTTTATCACTTATGTAGAGGATGCAAATATTGGTGTCTAGGATCACCAAGTTGCTACTACGAGTATGACCTTGCAACTCTTTGTAGACTATTTTGAATAACTCTTTATTCACCAAATGATGGTCTCAAACTTTCTTGCACGAGCCTAGGATTTAGTGGCTTGTTTTCCTCCATATGCTACAGATTTGGAGAAGTCTTTGTCTCCAAAGCGATGCCTTCTTGCTGTGAGAGGAAATATTCAAGATTTGGTGAGCTTCTTCTGTCTTGAAGATTTCTTGTTGAATTTTGACTTCAAGAAGGATATTCTTCTGAGATTTGGCACTCCTTGCCAAATTATTCTTTGATTTGACACTCCTTGCCATATTCTTCTTCTCTTAGGCTTATTGTTAGATGGCGACAATTATCCCATCCTTCACTATTAGGGGATTCTCCTTGGTAGTGTATTTCTCCAATGAGTTCTCCTTTAAGAATATCTTCAATAAATCTCTCCTAGCATTTTTTTGGATGCTCAATAAGACATTTCCAAGATCTCTAGTCTTACAGCTTTTGATGGTCTTCCTTGAGACCTTTTATTCAACCTTCTACTCCTGGAAGTGTTGGTGATGAGATCTACTTTTGAATATTTGATTTTATACTTTTGGATTCGAGTAGGACTCATCTAGTCCTTATTCTCCTTCTCCTTCCTTGATTGGAAGTTCTTCAATGAGATCTTCTCCTTATCTCTTCGATTTTGCTTCAAGTGCTAAATTGATTATGAAGAAGACACCCTTCCTAACTTTCTTGTAGGAAGTTTTCCAACTCACTAAATCTTCTTTCCTTGCAACAAAGTATTAGTACTAAATTCTTTATTCTACTTCTAAATCAGATATTCTATTTGAATTCTTCTTCAGGATCAAGGATTATATGGTATTTTTCATTATCAAGGCTATATGGCATTTTTTTTAGTATCAAGGCTTTTGTGGCCTCTTTCAGTACCAAGGCTTCTATGGCATTTTTAGTATCAAGGCTTCTGTGGCATTTTTTGTATCAAGGATTCTATGGCATTTTTAGTATGAATAATTTTTTGGCTTCTCCTTCAAGGTTCCTATGGCCTTTTATTCAAGGCTTATATGGCCTATACTTCAACTTGTGAAGTTCTTCGATTCAACAATGAAGATCTTCATTCTTCTAACTTTTCCACAACTCTTCACTAGAAGACTTCTTCCGTAGTATTCTTCTCCTACATAAGGAAATGATCTCTGCACTATGAAGGCACATTGACCTTCGAGTAACAAAGTTGGAGTATCCTAGATTTTTGTCATAGGAGGAGTCCCAATCCTCTAAGAATTAATTTTCTACAACAAAAGAAACTTTAGGCATTATTTAACAAATTTCTAGATTTCCTGGATGATCTTCACAAGATGATTTGTCAATCTAGTGGATTGAATGCTAAGTCCTGGTCTTCACTTATTTTTATTGTAATTCTATGGAAATACTCTAGTCAAATACAATCTCAATATTTTCTAGAACTAAGATTTCTTTCAGTTCTCACTCGTGACTCTCCCTAATTATACCACCTAGATTCTTTCGAGAACTTTTGATAGTGGCTGGTCCAGTGGTGCACCGGTTTGACAAAATACTCAGGCTCAAAGATAATGGTGGTTTCCCTATTAACCTACACAAACTAGATCTATTGTGGCTTTGATACCACTTTTAGCTTTTGATGTAACGAGCACTGGGAGATAGCAATCACAAGATGCATAATAATATGAAAGAAAGTAAATTTGCTAAATGATGAAAATATGCAATAAATAGAAATGATATAAATGAATACAATGTAGCTATGGGAGAAATGAACACTCCATTATAAAGCTACTAAAATACATTGCACCCATCACCAATGGATGGTGATACACATAGAACTATATTAAGCACTAAGCTGCACTATCAGACTATTTCCCTCGACTCTATATCTATCTAATAGTGAGGCCTTCCTTATATAGGTAAAATAGGATACTTGGCCAACACTCTACCTAGCTGTGCAAGGGACAACTTGCACATTGACATGAATTTATTACATCACATAAAGTAACTAAATTACTTGCCCTTAAAGTAATATAATTATGTATCTTGGAAGATACATTTACATAACCCAAATGATGGAATAGACGATATTTTTAACAAAAAATGTCTCATATTTTAGGAGCCATATCTTCGTTAAGAGTTATTCATTTAAGCTAATTCTTGGGCCAACTTGTGCAAAATTTGAATAGCTTTAAAATGAGTGGTCATATAAAAAAATCTAAGCAATATTGAGAGAGATACGACCTTGTGAAATCAACCATTCAAAACAAGGGCAGTGATAATTTTTCAAGTCACAAAAAATAAAATTGCAAAGTGTGAAGGATTAGGGGTTTTCCTAAAAAATATCTCATATTTTAGGAGCCATATATTTGTAAAGAGTTATTTAATTCAATTTATTCTTGGACCAACTTGCACAAAATTTGAAAAGCTTTAAAATGAGTGGTCATATGCAAAAATCCGAGCAATATTGAGGGAGATACGATCCTATGAAGTCAATCATTAGAAACAAGGGTAGTGTTAGTCAAAAAGTGACTAACTACAGAAAAATAGCTGATGCACCTTTTTGCATATTTTCCAAGAAGACCAAAGTGGCCCATATGCTAAAGATCAAAGAAAAAGCAAAACACCGCAAGGAGGAAAAAGTGTCACGATATCGCGACATGTTGCATTTTCACGGTCCAAAGCAAAGAGAAAGAGCAAGGAGGAAAAAGTGTCGCGATATCGCGACATGTTGCATTTTTGTGGTTCAAAGCGAAGAGAAAGAGCAAGGAGGAAAAAGTGTCGCGATATCGTGACATGTTGTATTTTCGTGGCTAAAGAGAAGAGAAAGAGCAAGAAGGAAAAAGTGTCGCGATATCGCGACATGTTGTATTTTCATGGCAAAAGAGAAGAGAAAGAGCAAGAAGGAAAAAGTGTCGCGATATCGCGACATGTTGTATTTTTGTAGCTAAAGAGAAGAGAAAGAACAAGGAGGAAAAGTGTCGCGATATCGTGACATGTTGCATTTTCACGGCAAAGAGAAGAGAAAGAGCAAGGAGGAAAAAGTGTCGCGATATCGCGACATGTTGCATTTTCATGGCTAAGAGCAACAAAAGGGAGCAAGGAGGCAAAAGTGTCATGATATCGCGACATGTTGCATTTTGGCTAAGAGAAACAAAAAATAACAAAGAGGTAAAAGTGTCGCGATATCGTGACATGTTGCATTTTGATGGCTAAGAGCAACAAAGGAGAACAAAGAGACGAAGTGTCACGATTTCGTGACATGTTTCATTTTCATGAGCGAAGAGCAAAGCAAGAGATGAATGTCATGATTTCGTGACATGTCTCATTTTCGTGATGGGAGGCAGCAAAAGAGCAAAGTAAGAGATGAATGTCATGATTTTGTGACATGTCTCATTTTTATGGTAGAAGTGGAGAAGAGCAAAGTAAGAGATGAATGTCATGATTTCGTGACATGTCTCATTTTCATGGTTGGAGGTGGCAAAAGAGCAAAGCAAGGAAAGAATGTCATGATTTCGTGACACGCCAGTTGTAAAGGAATAGAGTATATTTTTGGCAACTGGGGACATGCACTGACATCAGGTGCTGATTTTTGAAGAATGGTCTATTGATTATAACCTGGCAGGTCCATTGGATGATTGCAAAATAACAGGCTCATCTAAAATTAGCTAGAAGGAAATCTATCCAATCTATGAGAAATCCATTGTGTATTATTAGAAACTGTAGACAATTACTTGTAATTGATTGAAGAAATTAAATGTACGTAGTAGAAGATACTCTTTTTAGGGTATAAATAGGAGTGAGTCGACCATGAAAAGAGGTCGGCTCTTGGACGTTTACAAGCTTGATGTACATGTACTAGATTACAAGCAATAAAATATTTCTTCTTCTGGCTTTTGAAACTTCTGTGTGCAAGTGTATGTATCTGGTGTTTTAACTTTTATTCATTCTAAGTTTTATAATGTATCTATTCTGAAATCTGGACTGTGCACGTATAAATCTTGTTTCTAGAGTTGAACATTAAAATATATTTACATGCTTTTAGATGAACATCTAAAAGTCACACTCAGGAATTCATGTTTTCTATAAAGAAGATATAAAGAAAACTCTGAAAGTAGTAATCTGCATCATCAATGTTTGTTGTTGTCTAATCTGTACCATGAGAAAAGTTCTAGCTTAGGCTATATTTCCCTTATCTCTTGTTCCCCTTTTCTCTAAAAAACTCAAAGGAACCAGCCTTCTCTGGAGACTAGACAGATGATCTCAAGCAAGATCTGTCTATTCAATGTTGGCAAAGTCTAAGGCGCAACACTATTAACCGAAGGCAGATTTTGTTCCAATAGTTTTTGGCATGCCCGATGGGACCAACAATCCCACAGTATTGTATAAGTTTTGGTGTTTTACCTTAAGAGCCTTTTTGTTTAAAAATCTCAAGAAAAACCACCTGGCGACTCCGTTGCAATTTAGACCATAAAAGAAAGACCTTGTCTAAAAACCTTCTGGTTATATAGCCATATGATAACCAGATCCCGAGCTAGAAACTCTGAAGAACCTATCGAGTTCTTTGAACTACATCTCGAAAGCCTAAAAGCACACCCTGTGCTAGCCGCATGATCAAATCCGCCCGACACCATTAGCACCTCTTTAACACCCATTGTAGGAGCATCTGCAAGCAATCCCATAGCGGTTGTAACTCCTTTAGCAATCATGGCAGCCGCCCCTACCCCAACGCATCTTGTGTGGAATCAAACTGGCCCTTTGAACTTGGGAACACACCACCAAATTCCACAAGCTGCACTAAAAGCATTACCGACCTTTGACGGAATAGGCAAAATAGTAGATGAGCACTGTTTAGATGTATCATCGCTAGCATCTATTTACAACATCACTCAGGAAGATGTAATGGTCAGATTGTTGATTATATCTTTGAAAGGAAAGATGCTCTATTGGTACAGAGCGCTTCCCACTGGATCCATTACTTCTTGGGCAGTACTGGCCGGCCGTCTGGTCGATGAATTTAATATACATGCGGATCCTTTCACATTGTTGAATCAATTCACTGTCATTGAGAGGCATCCACAAGAAGAAATCCAAGATTTCAACATCAGATTTACCAAAACTCGTGATAGAGTACCGCAAGGCCTAAAGCCCATGGAAGAACAAGCTATATGCTATTATTTAAGGGCTTTTGATTCAGATCTCAGTATGATAATAAGGCAATCCCGTGTAACCACTTTTCCTGGGATCTATCTAGAGGCAGCAAAGGGCGAAGCTGATCTCATCGCTACAAAAAGATATCCATCAAAGAGTCTATTGCCAATTGTACCAAAGCTTTCCCAAGCATCAATCTCTAAACTGCTTGTACTCCCATCAACGCAGGCCCTCCTAGCTATAGCTGCACCTCCTACATTCCTTGCATTACCAGCCACACCCCTTGCATCAGCTCCCCCCAATGATCAATACACGACCATAATTGATACAATGAAGACATTGTCAAATGAAATGGCATCCATGAAAAAGAGAGAGGCAAAACGGAATATCCAAGCAAGAAGATTTCCACAGATACAAAAGGAAGGTGCTTCAACAAGTGGAAGAGGACAAGATAAAAGAAATGTGGTGTATGCGAATGAGATAGGAGATAATGGAGAACCCACTAATTTTGACTACTGGTGTACCACTTGCAATGATCCTCATGGAGAGGATTCATGCATGATTCATCAACATCATGTGCAAGCGGTTATCAATGAGAGAGTCAAAGAAACCGGCAAGGGACAGGTGAACATAATCAGAGAAGTCCACCACAATTTGGCAATGCCATCCATGGAACAAGTCTCGACTCCCGACAAGGTCGAGAAAAAAGTCGTTACAAGCCGACCCTAAGGAACTCCAACCACTAGGTTTTCCTCCTGCCCCCAGGGCAACTCCACAGAAAAACCAGTCGAATGAGAAAGGACGTTCTGACCCTCCTCAGACTTCTGTGGCTACACCGAGAAAATAATTTCCTCCTAGAAAAGGGAGCGAGGCTCAAGAGCAAGCGAAGGAAAGACTCAGATTTCCTTCATTGACAAAAAGGCAAAGAACAGAAGCCACGCAGGTCTATAGAGATAGATACGATGCATCTACTAGTGGAAGGGAAAAGAGTGCTGAGGTATTCCCAGTTGCAACCCTTTCGTTCAACATTGCAGAAGAAATGAAGAGGACCCCTTCCAAAATAAGCATGTATGATGCACTGCAAATTCCTGGTCAGATTGACCTCCTCCAAGAATCTTTAAATTTAAAAAATAATACCTCTTCCTCAAATGTTATACAAGCAAATGTTGTGTCAACCTCTGGAAAAAATAGACCGCCCCCATTCTATCTATCCTTGCAAATGGAGGGGTGGATAGTTCACAATTGCATGATTGATTCAGGGGCCGCAACTACGGTGATGCCGAAAGCCGTATGTGACATAATGGGGATGGAATATACTCGAAGTCATCCTGGTGTGTTGCAATTAGATGGTACTCCAGTAAAAACTATCGGGGTGATCAAAGATATCCCTATTCAACTCCACAGAATGCCAGAAGCAGTCGTCATACAAGAAGTAGTCGTTGTAGACTTAGAACCATATTTCGGTATGTGTTTATCCAGAGAGTTCACAGCCAAACTGGGAGGTTATCTATCACTAGATTATTCGCATTTGGAGGTACCTTTCAAAGGTAAAAGAGTCAAGATCTACAATGAAAAACCATCTACTTTTCATGTGGAAAGACTAGAAGAAACAACTACCATCAACATGATGTCCGAGGAATTGGAGAATATCGATTTAATGGAAGAAACCCTGGAGGAACTCCAATCTGAAGATCAGTTTTCAATGAAAGACTTCAATGCTATGATAGAGACAGAAATGGGAAGCTATTCCATTGAGAAACCAAAAAAGCTCCCTATTGTTGTCCCTAAAACAGATGATTCAGCCAACCAGTTATGGAAATTGTACTTTGATGGGTCAAGGTGCAAAAATGGAGCAGGAGCTGGAATCGTCCTGATTTCACCCACTGGAAAAGAAAAAGTCTTTTCATATAGGTTGACATGGAGTTGCACCAATAACGCAGCTGAATACGAAGCCTTGTGTTTGGGACTCAAGAAAGCTAAAAAACTGGGTGCAAAACAACTGCTGATCTATGGAGATTCAGAGCTGATCGTTAAACAGGTTACTGGCAAATGCATTTGTAAGCAACATTACCTAAGGGCTTACAAAAACAAAGTGTTAGATCTATTGGAAAATTTTGAAGCACTAAACATGAAATCCATTTCCAGAGAGAAGAACACACATGCAGACTTGTTAGCATCAGTAGGATCAAATTTTTGCCCAGTCAACAATGTTATTCAGAAGTCTAAAATAGTTAGACTTATATACAGGCCTTCTGTGCCCGACAAGGACATTTTTTGGCAAGTATTTGAAAATGATGAGCAGATCCTAGATTTTTTGATTCATGAGATGAATTGCTCTACAGAAAGAGCGTTACAAGAAGAGGACGAAGAGAGCCTTATTCAACTGAAAAATAATCATATCCCTAGGGGACTGATCACCCTGGAGAGCCTTTTTGACAATAGCGACAGAGTTGTAGGTCGAAGGATCAAGGTAGATGAACGTCGGTATAAGGAAATAGAACTAGAACCGGGAAAAATGATCAAAGTAGGGACCGATTGTACAGTGGTAGAACTAGAACAAATAAAATAGTTATGTAGAGAATATCCAGATATAATAGCCTGGACTTATAGTGATCTGAAAGTGTATAGGAAAGAGGTCATTCAACATACCATCGAACTAGAGGAAGGAGCTAAACCTTTTAGGCAGAGGCAGAGGCCTGTGAATCCCAAGATTGAAGCCTTAATGAAACAAGAGTTGTTAAAACTCCTGCAGGCTAAGATAATATACCCAATCAAGCACTCTACCTGGGTGGCAAATTTAGTTCCAGTCCGCAAGAAAAATGGAGAAATACGACTATGCATCGATTTCAAAAATTTGAATAGAGCCTCTTTAAAGGATCACTATCCTTTACCCTAGATTGACCCAATCCTTCATACTGTGGCGGGAGCAGAAAGGTTTTCTCTGTTAGATGGCTTTTCTAGTTACAATCAAGTTTGGGTGAGAAATGAAGATCAATACAAGACTGCGTTCACCACTAAGTGGGGAACATTTGCATACCAAAGGATGCCCTTTGGATTATCTAACGCAGGAGCAACTTTCCAGAGAGCCATGGACGTAGCTTTTGGGGAGCTTGCGAACAAAATTATTGTCGTCTATTTAGATGACATGACTATTTTTTCTCACGACAAAAAGGACCATGCCACTCATCTGCAACAAGTATTTGAGAAATGTAGAGAATTTGGGATATCACTAAATCCTAAAAAATCTATTTTTGTTGTGGAAGAAGGAATACTCCTTGGGCATGTTATTTCTAAAGTTGGGCTATCAATTGATCCTGATAGAGTAAAGGCACTTCTTGAGTTGTCGCTCCCAGTTAACAAGAAAGGTTTGCAGTCTTTCTTTGGGCAAATAAATTTCGTCAAAAAATTCATTGCAGATTTTGCCCAAATAGTTAAGCCAATGACTGAATTATTGAAAAAGGACGCTCCTTTCAAATGGATAGAGCCAAGGAAAGAAGCTTTCCAAAAAATTCTAGAAGCCATCGCTCAAGCTCCTGTGCTAGTCAACCCTGACTATTCTCGAGGTTTCATACTATATGTTGTCGGAGAGCAAAATAGTTATGCTACAGTTCTCACTCAGAAAGGAGCAGATGACGAAGAAAGACCCATAGCCTTTCTGAGTTCCACCATGCACAAACATGAGGAAAGGTACAACTTCATAGAAAAACAAGTATACGCAATTATGAAATCCTTGAATAAGCTAAAACACTTCTTATCCCAGAGTCGGACGATGGTGTATGTTATTCATCCCGATGTAAGGAACTTCATAATTCAAGGAGAATTGGGTGAAAAAAGAGTTGGATGGGTGACTCGCATCCAAGAGTATGATGTAGAAATACATCCTACTAAAATAGTCAGAGGGAGAGCTTTGTGCCAGGAATTGGCCAAGCAAGCTGCAAGTGGATATGGGGAGAGCCACCCCGTCATGGCAAACACAGAGCAACACCAAGACAGAGTAAGTTCGGGTTGGATCGATGACTTTGTGAGGTATTTTCAGACTGGGTCATGTCCTGAAGATATGAACGCTTCCCAGAGAAGGAGATTCAGAACCCAAGCATTGAAATATACCCTTCGAACAGAGGGGTTGTACAGGATTAACATCGATGGTGTATTGTTAAAATGCGTTCCCGATAATGAAAAGCAGAAAGTGTTAGATGAATTTCATGGGGGTTTTTCAGGGGGACATTATGCAGGCCGAACTACAGCTTTGAAGATCCTTAGAGCTGGATGTTATTGGCCTTCCATCTTCCTAGATGCGTACAAAGTGACCCAGAGGTGTGAACAATGTCAGAGGTATGTGGGAAGAAATAGGAATGCACCCATGCCCTTAAAAGCTATTCAAGTCGAGGAACCATTCCAGCAGTGGGGGTTGGATTTCGTAGGGATAATAGAGCCAAACTCATCATCAGGCCACAAATACATTCTCACTGCCATGGACTACTTCACCAAGTGGGCAGAAGCAGTGCCTACGAAGAAAGCTGATTCAGAAGTGGTGATAGAATTCATCGAAAGTCTAATCACAAGGTTTGGCATACCAGATTCTTTGATTACAGACAATGGATCCCCTTTCACTAGTGCAAAGATGATCGAATTCGTCAATAGATATGGAATTTACCTGAAGACTTCCTCTAATTATTACCCACAAGGTAATGGATTAGTTGAGTCTACTAATAAGAATCTTCTAAGAATTCTGAAAAGAACATTAGAGGACAATAAGAAGAACTGGCACTCACTCCTGAATCAAGCCCTGTGGGCCGACATAATCTCAATCAAAAAATCAATCAATACTTCGCCATATGCTTTGGTTTATGGCAAAGAAGTTGTTCTACCGATTCATATGGAAATACCCACGTTGAGAATGCTAAACCAAGTCAACGAAGATGAAGGTCATCCAATGGATGCCCGACTGATGCAACTTCTGCAGCTTGAAGAATCTAGGGAACAGGCCTACGATCATCATCAAAAGCATATGGTAAAAATAGTCGGGTGGTTCGATAAGAAAACCACTTTTAGGAAATTCAAAATAGGTGACCTGGTATTAAAATGGAATGTCAAAAAAGCAAAGCCAGGACACCATGACAAGTTCGATGCGTTCTGGGAGGGGCCATTCGAAATTGTTTTAGAAAAGCAATTCAATGCCTTCCAGTTAAAATATCAAGATGGATGGGTTCTACCCATCACGGTGAATGCTTTTCACCTAAAATTGTATTTCTAGTAAAAGCTACAGATCACCATTATATGTACAATATATTATAAGTTTGGAGTTTTGTAAATATTTCCCTTTTTACGGCCTAATAAGAATCATTTTTTGTGGACTATCGGGGTCTGATATTTTGAAAGAAATCTGGAGGGAAAATTTTGAATTTTCAAAAATTTGGGGCTGTCGCGTGATCGCCTAAAAATGATGGCGGATAGGAGGAAAATACAAGAGTATTATTCAAACCTCGTCTAGTGATCAAGAGCCTCAAGATACAGAGGATGACTCAGGGAAAGAGACTCAGGAAGGCGAACCAACCCATACAACTGAAGGAAAAATCGATGCAGATGCTCAGAGCGTTGAGCATGAAACTTCACAGAAGGAAGCCCCACACGGCCCACCCAGTTCGGCTCAAGAAAGCCAAAAGAGTGAAAACAAAAAAAAACTTTGGTTAAAAAGGAGATCTTGACGGTAGAAGAGCAGCAGGAGAAACAAGTTATAAACTTGGACGAAAGTGATGAAGAAAATGAAAATCCTGATGCAAAAAAAATGCAGAGTGAAGAAATTGCCGTCAGTGAACATGAAGGAGAAGAAGGACACCAACAACCAGCCCAACCGAAAATAGGTATGCTTTCTTCACTTTCTTCTTCTCATTCTCCTACTCATTCCCATTGTAATTCTCCTTCCTTTTCTAAAAATCGACAAAAATATAATGTCCTTGCCAAAAAATTACCTTGTTCTCCCAGAAATGGCAGCATCTTCTCATAGTCCGCTAAATATTGGGTCCGTAGTTGCTCCCATTTCCATTTCTCCCTAGAATTGACATCCCAGCGGCTGGAGTTACAACTTCTCAAGGGACTGAGTCACAGTCCACCATGGCCAAGATTGAAAATCTAAAAAGGGTGAGCAGGAATGCATCCTTTTTCTTTTATCTTTGTTTTTCCACTCAAAATTTTACTTTTCGCAACTGTGCTGGTGACTCCGTTTCCCAATGGATAAAGGCCTGGTCTCTATTTTTGTGAGCAAAAATTCCCTCGAAAGGCGCCAAGAATGTTAGTCAAAAAGTGACTAACTACAGAAAAATAGTTGATGCACCTTTTTGCATATTTTCCAAGAAGACCAAAGTGGCCCATATGCTAAAGATCAAAGAAAAAGCAAAACACCGCAAGGAGGAAAAAGTGTCGCGATATCGCGACATGTTGCATTTTCGCGGTCCAAAGCAAAGAGAAAGAGCAAGGAGGAAAAAGTGTCGCGATATCGCGACATGTTGCATTTTCATGGTTCAAAGCGAAGAGAAAGAGCAAGGAGGAAAAAGTGTCACGATATCGCGACATGTTGCATTTTCGGTCCAAAGCAAAGAGAAAGAGCAAGGAGGAAAAAGTGTCGCGATATCGCGACATGTTGTATTTTCGTGGCTAAGAGCAACAAAAAGGAGCAAGAAGGAAAAGTGTCACGATATCGTGACATGTTGTATTTTCAGGCTAAAGAGCAAGAAAAGGAGCAAGGAGGAAAAAGTGTCGCGATATCGTGACATGTTGTATTTTCGTGCTAAGAGCAACAAAAAGGAGCAAGGAGGAAAAAGTGTCGCGATATCGCGACATGTTGTATTTTCATGGCTAAAGAGAAGAGAAAGAGCAAGAAGGAAAAAGTGTCATGATATCGCGACATGTTGTATTTTTGCTTGCTAAAGAGAAGAGAAAGAGCAAGAAGGAAAAAGTGTCACGATATCGCGACATGTTGTATTTTCATGACAAAAGAGAAGAGAAAGCACAAGGAGGCAAAAGTGTCGCGATATCGCGACATGTTGCATTTTCATGGCCAAAGAGAAGAGAAAGAGCAAGGAGGCAAAAGTGTCGCGATATCATGACATGTTGCATTTTCGCGGCTAAGAGCAACAAAAGAGAACAAGGAGGCAAAAGTGTCGCGATATCGCGACATGTTGCATTTTCACGGGAAAAAGAGCAAAAAAGGAAGAGACGAATGTCGCGATTTCGTGACATGTCTCATTTTCATGGAAGAGCAAAAAAGAGACAAAGAAGACGAATGTCATGATTTCGTGACATGTCTCATTTTCGTGGAAGCGAGAAGAGCAAAGCAAGAGACGAATGTCACGATTTCATGACATGTCTCATTTTTGTGGTGAGAGGCAGCAAAAGAGCAAAGTAAGAGACGAATGTCATGATTTCGTGACATGTCTCATTTTCATGGTTGGAAGTGGCAGAAGAGCAAAATAAGAGATGAATGTCATGATTTCGTGACATGTCTCATTTTCGTGGTTGGAGGCGGCAAAAGAGCAAAGCAAGGAAAGAATGTCATGATTTCGTGACACGCCAGCTGTAAAGGAATAGAGTATATTTTTGGCAACTGGGGACATGCACTGACATCAGGTGCCGATTTCTGAAGAATGGTCTATTGATTATAACTTGGCAGGTCCGCTGGATGATTGCAGAATAACAGGCTCATCTAAAATTAGCCAGAAGGAAATCTATCCAATCTACGAGAAATCCGTTGTATATTATTAGAAACTGCAGACAATTACTTGTAATTGATTGAAGAAATTAAATGTACGTAGTAGAAGATACTCTTTTTAGGGTATAAATAGGAGTGAGTCGACCATGAAAAGAGGTCGGCTCTTGGACGTTTACAAGCTTGATGTACATGTACTTGGATTACAAGCAATAAAAGATTTCTTCTTCTGGCTTCCGAAACTTCTGTGTGCAAGTGTATGTATCTGGTGTTTTAACTTTTATTCATTCTAAGTTTTATAATGTATCTGTTCTGAAATCTGGACTGTGCACGTATAAATCTTGTTTCTAGAGTTGAACATTAAAATATATTTACATGCTTTTAGACGAACATCTAAAAGTCACACTCAGGAATTCGTGTTTTCTATAAAGAAGATATAAAGAAAACTCTGAAAGTAGTAATCTGCATCATCAATGTTTGTTGTTGTCTAATCTGCACCATGAGAAAAGTTCTAGCTTAGGCTATATTTCCCTTATCTCTTGTTCCCCTTTTCTCTAAAAAACTCAAAGGAACCAGCCTTCTCTGGAGACTAGACAGATGATCTCAAGCAAGATCTGTCTATTCAATGTTGGCAAAGTCTAAGGCGCAACACTATTAACCGAAGGCAGATTTTGTTCCAACAGGTAGTGATGATTTTTCAAGTCACAAAAAATGAAATTGCAAATATTTTCCAACTAGGGTTTGAACGATGGGAAGAGCAATGAAGGGCTATGAATTCAGTGAGGAAGGAAACTAGCAATTCAGATTTGGTAAAGTGAACTATGATAGTGCAATATTTTTGAAATATTACTCTACTAAGATGCAAGGTATAGATAGTAGAGGTGAAGTTTTGGCATTGTGAAGGTTGCTATAGGAAAATTTCAAGAAAGATACTAAATTCTAGAGTAATTGTATTCATACAAAAATTTGAAAAGATCCAAAAAATGAAAATCAAGAATTCAGATATTTTATGTAAAATGATGTAGGTTTCTAGCGATAGCATCTCAATTGACATGAAAAGTGTATCTATTTGTAAACTCTCAAGCTCTAAATAAGAGAGATGTAATTTATCAAGGGTAGGGGACCCAAGTACAATCCCTTATTATCCAAAAAAAAAGAGAGGTATATCAGAGGAAGTATCAACTCCAACATACACTAAATTCGTTGAGTTGGAGCAAAACCCATGGAAATAATGGCACCAATGTGTGGGCGACCAAAATACCTAATTAACTCAATGAGAGGAGGTGTGAATGTTATATACTGCACTAGATATTCACCTATCCTTGGACTTGCTGTGCGAACTGTGACTTGCATATTTTGGGAAGCATATGTGGAAATGGTTCCAACATCCTCTTCCAATTGTTGAACTATCATGGGTGAAATTTGGATGATACCTGATGCAAATGGAGGCTTAACTATTGGGTTTGGTGGAGGTTCAATGGTTGGATTTTGTGGAGGTGGTGGTTTAGGTTGTGTGTAGGGTGATCTTTATGGAGGTGCTATAGTGGATGAGGCATTGGTGAATTGGATGACACTTGACATGATCGTTGGCTTTGGGATAGGTGGAACATCTAAATGCCTTGCTATGGGGGGTGGTATGATAGTTGTGGTTGATAAGGTGTAACGATGACTTGGGCCACCATGGATGGAGGTGGTGTGATGAGCGGTGTAGTTGTATAGAGTGGGGGGTTTGTGGTAGGTATGGGTAGTGTTTGTGGATAAAAGAGGAGATCCTGTGTAGACAAGGGTTGGCTAGGATACGATGGATTTGGTGAAGCATGACCAAGCTGAATGGTTGGGTGTGATGGGTATTAGGGACTATATGGAATAGTAGGTATAGTGTAGTGGGATGGATGGAGTGAAATAAGCAACAAATGTTGATACACAAGTGGGTTAGAGGTTGGCAATGGATGCAATGTAATGGGGTTAGATGCCACTAGCATAAGGGTTGGTGTAGGTGATGTTGGGGTAAGGTATAGGTGGGTGAATGGTAAGGGAAGCTCATGCGAGTTAGACACCATGTTGCAATACTTAAATGGTTCCTCATCAGTGGGAATACAATGCACACACCCCTCATGAATGTACTTGAGGTAATGATGTAATGTTGAGGGGATGCATCACATATCTCGAATCCATGGTCATCCTAGCAAGACATTGTATTGCATCTCTCCTTCAAGGATGTAGCATAGTGTAGGAATGGTCTTTACACCTGCTTGAATAGGCAAAACAACTATTCCCAGTGTTGAGCACAATGCATCGTTAAAGGCTCACAAAGTGAATGGAGAGGCAACTATATGTGATGGTAGGAGGTTCAAATATTGAAGGGCCATAGATGTAATGATGTTGATTGATGATCTAGTGTCGACCAAGAATTTTTTAAAGGGCTTGCGATCTATATGAGCTATTATGTGCAAAGTAGGATCTGATTCTTCTATGGTTAAGGTTTTTATTTCATGGTCGTAGAAGGTAATGGATGGCTCACTACACATTTTAATGCTACCCATAAAATTTGAAAATGCATTAGGATCTTGTGTTTGTACTTCAATGGATTTTAGGATTTCCATTAATGCCTTACAATGTGGGGACGACTGTTGTATAAGCTCATACATTGAAAGCTTGGTCAACATCATTCTTAAGCTCTGTGTGAGGTGACTAGTGAGGGATATGATGGGTCTCAGTGGATGCAACATGGCTTACATTGGTGGTGGAGGTAATGTAGAGGATTATGGAATGTTGTTGGAGTTACTCGATGACATTGATCATTTGGGATAATTTTGGTTTTGAGTAACTATGTGTATCATCCCTACAAATTTTTGATGTTGTAGAATCATGTTGAGATGGTTGACTTGGTTAGGTGGCATGGCAACACGTGGTGTGATGTATTGTTAGTTGTGTGACAACAATGGGTCTTGATAATACCAAGATTTTGGTTTTGTGAAGTGAAAGGATTGTCAATTGCTATGCCCCCTTCTCTACAAGATCCTGCATTATGTTTTTGAACGTAATGCAATTATTAATGTCGTGTCCATTTTGCTTGTGATAAACATAGTAATGGTATTATTTGTAGGACTTTAGTTTGGATCTTGTGGCCTCAATTCTAGTAATATAATTGTTTGTGCTTCATATAGCCATTGAATGGTCAAATAAGGTTTCAAAAGTGGAGTGTAATTTCAAGGGGGCTTGACAAGATGTTTGTTGTGATTGTCTTTTTGTTGTTGGTTCTGTAATTATGGGAGAGGTAACACAACTTGGTATGTGATCTGTTGTGGTTGAGGTTGACCTTGGTGATTTTGTTGAGGTGGTTGTTGATATTTTTGTTGATTTAGACCACTCATGTGGTCAAAACCACTTGATTAAACTGGTTGGGCTTTGATTGATTGTTAAAGGTACCCTTAGAGTTTTTATTATTCCACTCTTTCTTTTTCAGATTTATTTCTCCCTCCTAGATCTTTATGTCCTCTATTATCTTAGCTTGTGCTAAAGCTTCCTCTAGTGTGCGGTACTATTGGAGTTGTAACAACTCCTACTAAACATTATTGTAAGCTCTATGGTGGAGAGCGAGAATGGTAATTCTGTTATCATGAATCACCACCTAGCACCATAATGTAAGATCAAATCATTATCAAATTGTCAACTATTAAATATGTCTATCATAGTTGTCTTTCTTCATACTTAATGAGAAGCATTCTAGAAAGAGGTTAGCCATTTGCTCAAAGTTGTATAAACTATGTCTTGGCAAATGATTGAACCAATCTAGAGCTCCTCCCCCAAGAGACATCGAGAAGGTACACAACATAAGTGCATCAATGTCATTGAGCAGGTAGCATGAGTTGATGAAGTTGCTCATATGCTCTTGGGGATCCTCCTTGCCTTTAAATTTGTCAAATTTTGACATTACAAATAATGAAGGATATGGTGGTGAAGGCACTAAGGGATGTATAGGTAAGTTCTACAGTTGATTGAGTGTTGGATTTTGGTAACCCGTACCTACAACTTGCATTTATAAAGTGCAAATACGATCGACCAACCATTGGAATGGATCTGACATGGGTGGAGGGACACCTTGGGATGTGCCATATTGAAACCTCGATTGTGTATACTGTTGATGTGGGATAGGTTGTTGTTGGTTGTATGTGTTGGATGACGAACCTAGGTTAAAGGGTTGCTGGTATTTGATGGGTGGTGGCTACTATTATTGTTGTTGCAAGGGTGGTGATTGATGTCGTTGTTGGATGACCTGCTGGTAGGTCATATTTTGTTGTGGTTGAGCGACTTGGTGATATTGGGTGTTATGTTGTGGGTGATGTTAAGGTGTTTGGGGTGGTTGGTTTTACTATTGATAGTACTATAATAGTGGTTGTTTCTATTGGTAGTACTATTGTTGTGCAAATTTTTGTGGGTATGATATTGGTGGAGGTTGTTGTTATTGGTGGTATTGTTGCAACAGTTGTTGCTATTGGTAAAAATATTGGGATGGGGATTGCTATTGAGGTTATTATGGCAAAGGTTGAGGGTATTGTTGATAGTACTAGGATAGATACTGCTACTGGTAGTACTATTGGGGTAGAGGTTGATGGCCATAGACCTTGACCTTAAGTAGTGGTTGGGTGGTAATGGATGAGGTTGGGTAATATCCGGTTAGGAATGATGGTTGGCTGAGTGGTGGTTGGGAGTAGCTGTAGGATGCATCCTGAAGTTGAGGGGGTGTTACTTCCTGGATGGCAAGCGGTCTACTCACCCAGGATGGGGATTCCATAAAGAAATTATCTTGCACAAAGGTAGGGTTTGGTCCTTGTGGTGGTAGTTGAAGTGGATGGGCTAAAGTGGGCGGGTTAGATGCAAGAAACTATGATGCCATATTAACCTATTTTGGGGGAGGTTGGTTATGGTCTACCACTATTGTACCTATGTTGGACTAGGTATCAGACCTGCCAAGAGGAAATAATTATGTAGGCATACCATACTACAAGTTTGGTTCAACAGGACGGGTGGTTTGGGTGTAGGTCATTTGTTGGGGTGTGGGTGAAATTTATTGGGGCAGGATGTTGAGCAGTGGCAATGATGGGTGAGATGATATTGGTGTAAGGATAGAGCTATGCTAAAGAGCCAAGGTCACCTCAATGTTAATTAACATGATCTAAAGATTGAGGGTTATCGGTATACTCTGGTTTTATGGTGATAGCATGGCCATAGGTGGTACCTGAATCTAGGGATCTGATCAATGGGGAAGTGAGCTGCTATATGTAGCTCACATAGCTTCTTGAGGGTGGTTGTGGGGCTACCTCCTACTAATCCATAGGAGTGGTGGATGGATGGTTGGCCTAACCAAGTAGGTATATGGCAGCTTAGGTGGTGGCTTTAGCTTGGGCCTAACTACGAGTCAAGATACCAAGATAGGAGATGGATGGAGATGCAGCTGTGGATGTGCAAGTGTGTGGTGGATCTTGATGAATCTCTTTTTGCACTTTTCTCTTTTTAATTTGTATATTTCTACACAAATAGACAAAGTAAACAATTAGTTTAGATTTTCTTTGTTTTAAGGTGACAATGTTTGATCTGAATGCGTTTGTGAGATTTGTTGAAACTATTTTGAAATTTTGTTATATTTTTTAATTTATTTTTGAATTTTGGAATGTTTTGATTTTTGTTTTTTTATGTATTTCAATGTAATATAACCTAAAATACAGGTGAAATAATGAAATGCAAACTAAAATGGGTGTGTTGAAGCTCACTTTTTTGATGAAAAATGATGCAATAACAACTAAATGTGGTTTTCTAGTATAATTTGGTATCCTAAATATAATTAAACCTCTCAAAAGGGGTTGCACTATCTATTACCTTGCTACCGACCCATCTGGGCTTTTGCTTCACCCTCGTGTGAGCTTGGACATGAACGACAACTATGATTCCTAAATTATTAAGCCTCAAGAATTGAAGGACATCTAACCTTACTACTTTAAAATATACTCAAAAGTAGGGGAATTTTTGGTAATGAAATCCAAAAATCCACTCTTGGAACCACTAGGTTTGTTATGGTTCAAGCCAATGGGTGGAGATGAATCCCATCATCACTGGTCTGGATCAACGATTGGTGATGAAATCAAACTCATCGATGTTTATTGTGAACCATGATGTGTGTGATTTATTTTATCTTATTTAGGCTCTGTACCCCTTTAATGTGGTGTCACTTTAAATACCTAAATGCCACTAACTTAATGCAAAATAAATCTAGAATGATCTTATTTTGTTCTTTCATGCAAGATGCATCTACACTATTGCAAGCAAATAATTTACCCTAACATATCATGCACTTCTAAAGTAATGATAGCAATAGCCTATAATAACAAATATTTACTTCTAAACAAATCTAACTAAATCTATAACTAAAAATGACTCATACAAGAGAGTGATTGATTCTCTACCTATAGTCCTACGTTTCATCGAAGACCAGAGGTAGAGATGTCTATGAACCGTGATTGTTCGAGGTTGAATGGTTTCTATCTAAGACCATTTGTCTATAGATGGTTATGCTTTGTGATCATCCAGGTCTAGACAGTCTTGCTCCTCCATATTTTTGCAACCTGTGTAAAACAAAATAGAAAACCTATCAAATTATCGAGTGCAACAAATATCAAAAAATAATAGAATATGAAATCTAGCATAAAACAACAACATAGAAAATTGCATAAATCATAAGTTTAAGGGACAGGTGGGTTCCACCGTGATCACCATCATGTAGACATTAATAGTAGGCACTATGCAATATACAAAACAAAAATCATAGCAATGAATGATTGATATTAAAACTTTGAAATGTGTTGTGCTTCCTCGCTATTACAATATGATACCCATGCAAGAGGTTTTACAATGATGAAGGAATTAATACTTGTATACAAAATAAAATGGTGCTTGGGCACTCCTAATGCTACAACAAATATGTTGGATGGAGTTTCTGATGACTATCATTGCATTGAGTGCTTGTGAGGTCTACAAATGGTGAGATATGGGGTAGATGAGTCTCTAGAAAGTGATTGTCTATGGATGGACGATATCGACTAGAGACCGTTTATGAGCGAACGATCGAGCTATAAGTACTGTTGTAACTGAGAATAGATAGATTTATGGGTTCAGGTAACTTCCTACTACTATCTACTTCTATTTCCACTTTGGTTTACACCTGTGGGACCTACGCACATGCAAACTTGTAAAGCGTTAGTAATATCTATCGGGCCTCCCTAAGTGAGGCCCATATGTAATTGAGTGAAAATCAATGCAAGTAATGAGAAGCAAATAAGCATACAAAAATGAATGATATAAGTATGATTTTACCTTATGCAGACCATTGTTGCTATTGTTTAAGTCACTACTTTGTGTGTGAAATGCTATTGCTGATGTAGCTGATTGTGCTACATCGAGAGGCTTCCTATGTAGGTTGAGAGCCAATCATCATCCGAGGTCAAACAACTAATGGTTGAGACCACCCAAGGTGAGATGATCATGATCTGCAACATCTAAAATGTATCCAAAAGTAGATTTGAGCCTGTGAGAGGATGCGAATGGGCTTTGCATAGGATGGGGATGATGAAATACCGAGGTATTAAGGGTATAATCACTAAAGATGCTTAAGATTTCTTTAGAGCTTCGCTAAGATATTCATCCTCATGATCTAAAGGGAGGGTGAGGTTCCATTTATAATTTTCTTGGTGGGAAAGGATAAGGAATCAACTCATTCAATTAAGTTCATGTAACTAGGAGATGTTCCCTTGCATTGGATTTATCATTGGGGGTGCATGAGATGAACTCACCTTGTAATTATTACTAGTGGATGAGCGTGCATGTAAAATTCATGGTGAGTGCACAATTTGGATTTTTCATCCAAAGTGCATATCCAGTTAAGTGGATGTGTGTGGATGACTTGATTTTTATATTTAAATTAATAATATTATTTAATTTAAATAAGTGTGCATTGCTTTTTAACTAGCTTTGTTAATTGTGGGTATGCTTAGTTAATTGAGTGCATGATGTGATTGAGTGTATCTATTTGAGTTAACTGATCTAGTTAACTAAGTGCATGGTTGTCTTCCCTTTGTGGCTTAGAGGTGGAACTACCAGTAACTCTGAGTTTGCTTTGTGAAAGGCCTTTTCCATGCACGCGATAAACTTGGACGGTGAGAGGTGCAACTGCTAGTGCCATGGATGACGTGGAGGGGTGCCTGTGAGGGTCAATGCATCTGCAAAGAGGGGTGCATAGCTTGTGCAATCCTAAGCAATAACTAATTAATTATTTAATAAATAAATAAATAAATTAATTAATACTTAGAAAATTTATTTATTTTTAATATTAAATAGATGTAATTAATATTAAATATATTAATTGGTTATAACTAATTAATTAACATTTATTGTGCTAGTTTTAGTTGTCTACAGAACCAATGGATTGTGTGAGTTTAGATCTATGCCTATCTATCTTGTGCTCTTGTGTAGTAGTTTATCTCTTGGTTTTGGAGTTCTCAATATGCTTGGTAGTTGCACTTCATTGTAGATGCTTGCTGACTAGGACCATGGTTTCCTTTCCACCTACCACATAACCAATCATGTGCACTATGTTTGTACCTCGTAGGCCATAGAGGGAATCATGTTGTTTGGTTTTATTTTGGTTGTTGCTTGGGTTTCCTTATTTTTGAGAGTTGGGTAGGATCGTCACTCCTATATTGGGGCAGATTCCTAAGAACCTACATGTTTATGTTGTTCATATTTACGTTGGTCTATGCATAGAATATATTGGGTAGAGTTACTAAGTCTCATAGCTTGTCAAGGTTTAGTTGCTTTTTCTATATTCTTCTTAATTATTTGAGCTTAGGGGTATTGCTTTGTTTTGAGAATCCTTTTTAATTATTGTATGTCACTTCCTAATTTTTCTTTAATTGGGCTATGGTTGTAGAAAAGTGAATCTTTTCAGATTGCTTAATAGAAATGTGAATGAATGCAAAGTGTTTTAGATAATGTTAGAAATATATTATTTAATTAAGTAAAAGTGTATCTTTAAAGTATTGGAATTATGGGTTGTATTAAAGAGACTTCTTATCCATGATAGCTTGTTAAGATGAGTTAAGTTCTAAAGGGCCCTTTCGAAGATGTAATTATGATAGATTTGTAATATGATTTTGGTAGGGATTTATGTATGTTCTTGTTTAAGGAGAATTTTTTTAAGATTTGGAAAATGGTTTGAAAGAGAAAACTAATATAATGATTCATGAGACTTTGGTGAGTTAAGGGATCATTATAAAGAGAAGTATGGGATTCTCTTTTATAGATGGATTATTGTATGTTGGTTTTTGAAAGAGAAAACTAATATAATGATTCCTGAGACTTTGGTGAGTTAAGGGATCATTATAAAGAGAAGTATGAGATTCTCTTTTATAGATGGATTATTGTATGTTGGTTTTTGAAAAAGAAAATAATATAATGATTCTTGAGATTTTTATGAGTTAAGGGATCAATATAAAGAGAAGTATGATATTATCTTCTAGTAGCTTTCTTTTTATTGAGTTTTATGCATGGTTGCTTGCATAATAGAAAATGGCATGTTTTAAATTGCATTGCATCTAGAGTTGTCTTGATCCCTAAGTATTCCTCATGAACCGCAAGTGGTTTTCCATATCAAAGAGGCTTGCAGATGCTTAGATGGCTTGAATATCATTGGAGAATGGTTTCATAGGCTCTAGAAATGTTTAGCTAATGAAAAAGAATCAAAGGCTATGTAAAGAAATACTTTGTTCAAATAGTTTTGTAAACTTGATTATTGTACAAAATTAAAGATTATGTTATTTTATTGATGCTATGGATTTTGTACTTTAAGGTGTGTTCAACAATCTTAGCCTTGGATAGTTAGAAATGGGTTCTTTCAATTGCTAGAATGCATCATTATAATATTTGGATCTCTTATGTTAAAGTATGCATGTTAGCAAAAAAATGATCCTTGGAGTTTTATGATAAGCATTTGTATTATGTGCAATTTGGTTTTATTTCATGATGAATCTATATTATCAATTGCAACATGTTGGATCATGTAGTTTTTATAAATGCTTTTATATGGTGTAATATGTAATATTTTATTAGATATTTATGTTTCAATGCAAGATTTATTTCCTTGGGAAGGGGTGGTTAGGATTACTCTTGAAAATTGAAACATAATAAAATATAATCCTGGGAGGAGTTGCGTGGATGCAATAACCAGGTAAATATGAGTCTTAGAGGAGTTGTGAGGATGCAATAGCTAAGAACTCATAAACCTAGAAGGAGTTGTATGGATACAATAGTCAGGTATCTTGTGAATATTTGCACCTTGAACAAGTAGGATCGGGTGTATCCCAACTAGGAGTTGAGAACCATTCACAAGTTAGTAGTGGTGATCCCTTGATCATGTAGGATTAGGTGATCATGTTAGTTGTCATCAAAGTGGCAATGACCTTAGTTAGCCTATGGAGGTGTGGTAACTAGCCTCTTCTCAGATGGACTTAGAGTTAAGGAATAGGCATCCCCTTTAAGTGTTATGGGCCTTAAAGGGTAATCCCTATGTCGTGGTCATATGGTCCTATGTCGATGAGGGTATAGAAAAGGTGGGGGGACCACTTTTGGCATCCTTCTAAATGAGTAGGTTTAGTAAGGTGAACCCTAGAAAACACAGGAGTTGGCCACTCTTGTCCACTGAGTGTCATCTGTAGCGACTTGGAACTCAAATGTGGTGAAGCCTTGTATGTTGAGATAAATAAAATAAGGGTGTATCCCTTGTGAGCTTATACTTGTAATCATTCTTTAAAAAAATTGGGTTGGTAGTTTTGGGTTGTTACAGTTGGTATCAGAGCTCTAGGTTCGTAGGGCTAGAAGCTTTCATGGAGTGTGACTAGGTTGAGCCTTGACTTGATGTGCTACTTTGGGTAAGGCACCTTGAAAGAAGGCAAGCATGACCTAAACATTATCAATTAAGTGATAATGGTCTTTTTTAGTTCTTGAGGAGAGGGAAACAAACTAATTATAAGTACAATTGAAGGGAATTGTACCTTACCCAACTCCTTTGTGGATAGGAGATGGCACCTATATTAAAATCCTCCAAGAAGGTGAGGCTAAATATGTAGAAGAGGATTGAATTATGCTCTTTAGAAAAGCCTTTTGAAAATAAGGATTCAAACAAGAAGGAAAGTAACAGGGATGACCATATAACAACTAAAAAAGTAGAAGGATCTAGTAGGAACATTGAGGATCTGAATAAGGGCACAATAAATGATACCTTTTGACTCAAGCTACTTCAAGAGGAGGTAAGGCAGTTGATATCATTAGTAAGGTCACTTCAATACCAAATGGGTCAACATCTAGTAATGCTAGAAAGGATTATCAATCAAGGATACAATGAGAAAAATAGAGGAAAAGGACCTAAGATCAGTAAGAAGGGTAAGATAAGAACTCAAATGCCCAGGATTGGGTGCTATATCTGTGAGGATCCTCACTATGTAAAAATGTACCCTCAATGTTATCAAATAGGCAACAAGATAGAAGAGAAACAACATAAAGGATACACAACTACCAAGAACCCAAGTGGATAGTCAGCCCTAATGTTACTATGTGGTAAGTAGTTTTAAGTTTTAATAGATAGTGGAGCTACAGATAGTTTTATTTCCACTAGTATTATTGGGGATATACCAAAAATACCTAGATTTTTGGCACAAGGGTGGAAATTCAAGTATGGTTTTGGTTAAACTTACTCAGTGGATCAATTTTTACCTACAATCGAGATAACTCTACCCAATGGGTCCACTATATGGCACTTGTATGTGGCACCCCTTCATGCTTTTGATATTATCCTAGGGATGGATTGGTTGAAGGCTCATGGAGCCTTAATCAACTTCCAAGATAGGTGGATGGATTACACCAACAAGGATAAGAGGAGAGTGAGGGTACAAAGTGGGCAAGGTTCTTTTCAACCTCACTTGCTTTCAACTATGCAGTTAAAGAAATCCATTAAAAGAGGTGGTATGCTATATGTAGTAAAGATCAATGGGAAGACTGGAGAAAAGGGAGATGAAGAAATATTCAAGAAACATCCAATTCTCCATGAGTTTTGAGATGTATTTCTTGAAGATATTCTAGGTCTACCCCCTTGATGGGAATTTGACTTCACTATTGAATTAATGCTAGGGGTTGAACCCATTTCAAGGACACCTTACATGATGACCCCAATTGAGTTGCAAGAGTTGAAGGTGCAACTGCAAGACTTGTTAGAAAAGGGTCTGATCAAACCTAGTGTGTCGCCTTAGGGTGCTCCGATATTGTTTGTGAAAAAGAAGGATGGTTCTTTGAGGCTTTGCATAGATTATAGAATGTTGAATAAGGTAACCATTAAGAATAAGTATCCTTTACCATGAATTGATGATCTCTTTGATCAACTAAAGGATGCTACCATATTCTCAAAGATAGATCTAAGATCAGGGTATCACCAGCTAAGGATTTAGGAAGAGGATACCTCTAAGACAACCTTTAAGACCAGATATGGGCACTATGAGTTCATAGTGCTACCATTTGGGTTGAAAAATGCACCAGCAACTTTTATGAATCTGATGAACAATGTGTTCAAAACTATCTAGATCAGTTTGTCTTGGTATTCTTGGATGATATTTTGATATATTCTCATACTAAAGAGGAACACGATCACCATCTTTGGTTAGTGTTGGAAGTTCTAAGGAAGAACCAGCTATATGGAAAGCTATCCAAGTGTGAGTTTTATACCTCACAGGTGTAGTATTTGGGGCACATCATCTCGATAGAAGGAATTGTTGTGGACCCAAAGAAAATTGAGGCTATATTAAATTGGCCTTCACCAACAAATGTGATAGAAGTTAGGATTTTCATGGGACTCACTGGCTATTATAGGCATTTTGTGAGAGATTACTCTAAGGTTTCCTATTCAATCACCAATCTTCAGAAAAAGAGAAAAGAGTTCAAATGGATAGATAAGTGTGAGGCTGCATTTGAGGCTCTAAAAAATAAGTTAACAATGACACTAATTCTCAAGATACCAGATCCTCTTGGGAATTTTACCATGTGTACCGATGCTTCCTTGGAAGGTTTGGGTGGGGTATTGTCACAGGAAGAGGCTATAGTGGCATATGAGTCCAAAAAACTCAAGAAGCATGAGGTAAACTATGCTACACATGATCTAGAATTGGCAACAATGGTGCATGCCCTAAAGGTCTGGAGATATTATTTTTTGGGCAAACCATTTGAGCTAAGGACAAACCATCAAAGTTTTAAGTATATCTTCACCCAACCTATGTTGAATGCAAGGCAGAGAAGATGGGTATAATTCTTAGCTAAATACAACTTTGGTATTGAGTATATCAAAGGAAAGGAGAATAAGGTTGTAGATGCCTTGAGTAGGAGAAGGCACATAGCAAAATTGACCCAAAGCCATATAGATTTGATGGATAGGGTCAAGGAAATGCAACTACAAGACCCATATTGCATAGAAATATAAGATAAAACTAAGGGAAATCCTGAAGATAATAAGGATTTCAACATAAAATATGGACTTTTATACTTTAAATATAAGGTAGTTATACCCAAAATTGGTGATCTAAGGAGATTTATTATGCAAGAGGCACATAATTCTCCCTATTATGCTCATCTAGGAGGGTCAAAAATGAGGGAAAACATGAAAAAAGATCTTTTATTGGGCCAAAATGAAGCAAGATATCACTAGTTTCATTGCAAGATGTTTAGAGTGCCAGAAGGTGAAGGTAGAACATCGACACCCAATAGGGAAATTGTACCCACATGATGTGCCTATGCAAAAATGGTAAGTAATCTCTATGGATTTCATTGTGGGTTTACCTAAGACTAGGTACCAACATGATGTGATCTTGGTAGTGGTTGACAAGTTGACCAAGGTTGCACACTTTATACTAGGGAACATCAAGGATGATGCATCGATGGTGGAAAATAAGTTTACCAAAGAAATCTTTAGGCTACATGGGTTTCTTAAGGTGATCATATCAGACAAGGATTCTAGATTCACATCAAAGTTTTGGTAGGCTCTACATCATGTAGTAGGCACTAAGCTAAATATTAGTTTTGCATATCATCCTAAAATAGATGGTTATATTGAGAGGGTAAACTAGATTTTGGAAGATATGTTACACATGTACTGCATGGACCAAAATTCTAAGTGGGAAGACTTTTTGCATCTTATTGAATTTGCATATAATAATGGGTACCATGCATCATTGGGGATGTCCCCATTTGAAGCCTTGTATGGTAGAAGATGCATAACACCTCTATCATGGGATAATATGGAGGATCAAGTGATGATCAAACCAAACATTATCCAAGATATGGAGGAACAACTCAGAGCAATACGACTTAGGCTCAAGGAAGCGATCGATCACCAAAAGAGCTATGTTGATCTAAAAATATCACCAAGAGAATTCTCTATGGGAGATAGAGTTTTCTTAAGGGTAAGACCCATGAAAAGTGTCATAAAGTCAACCAAGTTGGATCCTCGCTATGTTGGGCCCTTTGATATCATTGATAATATTAGCCCAGTAGCCTATAGGCTCACTTTACTACCCAACCTATCAAAGATCCACGATAATTTCTACATATCCCTACTTAGAAAATATGTTGTTGATCCTACTCATGTGTGGAATGTTTCTAAATTTTAGATGGTATATCCCTCAACCATTGAGGTGAGACCAATTAATATTCTAGGGTTTCATTCCAAGATGTTGAGGAAATAAACCCTAGATCAATGTAAGGTCTAGTGGGACCAATTTTCTAAGAATAGTGCTACATGGGAAAATGTTGAAGAAATGAGACAACAATTTCCATACTTATTTGAATGAAATTATTTGATGTACTCTTTTGCAGAGAAACACAAAGGACTATGTTTAGTCCAAGGGAGGAGTATGTAACAACCCTCCTTGGCAAAAATATTTATGGACAATGAACTATGTATTAATGTGAATGTTTAATGGCATAGTTTCTTTAATGATGTCTATATGATGGAATGATTACATTCTTTTGAGCTTGGAATATGGTACTGTTGATGTAATTGTGGGTGCAAGACCAGGTGCTCTCTCTTTTGTTGGTGGGATCATAAGGGTGAACCACCTACAAAGAGAGATATTTTAGGAAATGATGATGATGACTTGTTCATCAACAACTCAAGGTAACAAGGAATATTATGCAAATGTATGATATTGTTGATGCAAATCCATGTTTGTCTATGTTATGCATAGTTTGATAAAAAAGTGTATAAGTATTGATTGGTAATACTTTTGAATTTGCTTAAATGATAGCTTAAATAATTTAGTTAAATAAAGTATTAAATAGATTTTTGATATTTAAGATTTAAAGGAAATTAATTAATATCAATTACCAAATTAATAATAAATGTCACCCCTTTGATAGATTAAAATAAGCTTAGTCAAGAGGGATATAGAGCTAGGGAAAAATGAGAGCTCTAGAAAAAATATGTGGGAATCAAATAGGCTCAGGGGAGAAACATCTCAAGAACATGAACCAGGCGAGATCGTCGAATATACCAATGGGGATGGTGTAGTGGAACTAGATCCAAACCTAAAAAACAACAAATTTTCTAGAAAAGAGGAAAAGTTTCAAGGGAAGGAACCCCCAAATAAATATGGGTCCCTATTTGACCGTGGGCCAATTTCTTCTGGATATTATACCAAAAAGGTTAGAGTAATCAATAAATCTCTAAACACATATGAAGGTTGTAGTCCTTTATTCCTAGTCAATGAAGATTTAATAATCCCAAAATATCACATGGCTAATTATCTTGCCATAGAAAGTCACTGCCTGGTTGGGAAGTTTATAGGAGGTAAGATAGATATAGAGTCCATTCAAAGATGGTCCACATATAAATGGAGAACCATAAGAAGTTTAGAAATCATAGCCCTCCATTAAGGGTTTTTTATGATTGATTTAAACAACCATAATGATGCTTATCGAATCTTAACAGGAGGGCCGTGGTTCTATGGTAGGAAAAGACTATTCATTTAAAAATGGGGCAAGTATTTCAATGTTGAAACTCAATGCATCAACTATGCATCGGTGTGGGTTCACATTCTAGGCATACCCATTCAGTTTTGGGATGAAGATATTCTACATGGGATTTCCAGATTCATAGGGTATCTGGTAGCCATCAATCCTTCTACCAAAGCTCAAATGTGCATGATCCATGCCAGAATCTATGTCAATACCAACTTGGATTCCTAGCTACCAACCCATATCAACCTCATCTATGGATCCTACAATATATTCCAGGATTTAGAATATAAAAACAAACATGCATTCTACATTGAATGTCAATCTCAAGGACACATCAAGATCCAATACCTCTCTCTCATACATAAAAAATAAATGGATAGCAATACACAAAGAAATGGATTTCAATATGGATTCCAAGCGGGTAGATTCCATATTCAAAATACTAGGCAATACAATAATGGGAATAACCAACAACTAGCATATATTTAGAATCCCATGACAAGCAAAGGAAATAAAATCATAAATTCAAAACCATCAGGAGACCAAGGTAAGGTAAGCTCACTTTTGCCCATCCTAATAATTTTGATAGTCCTTCTAGATACACCAATCATGATTCTAAATTAAATGAAGAAATTCTTGCCCATCCCAATGATGATCTCCCTCCTACTCAAGCTTTTTTCAACTCCTTTCCCCTGTCAGTACGGGAGCATCTCATCCTCCTCGTACAAAGGAATTTTCCTCTAAATTTCCCTGTCCCCCATTCCCCATATAGATTGAGATCTTATTACCCTCCCCTGAATCCCAATATTTCATTGATCAGATAGAAAAATCCTCTTTGCTCTCCAAAGTTGAGTTCAGCCCCAAAAATACCAGAAGCTCCAAAAAACCCTGGTCGATTATGAGAGTGAAAAAAAAAGGGGAAGACCAAACTTACAAGAACAAAAGAAAAAAATACTAAAGATGATATAGCAAACAGAGTCCAACTGAATCTATTTCCAAAAATGTTCATTTAGATCAAAGATGAGTCCAAAGTATCCAAACCTCCCTTGCAGCATGCAAAGGGGGGCAATAAAGGAACCAAAGTTTCCAAATGAGAATCCTCTCATGGAATGTGAGAGGGCTCAACAGTGTAGCCAAGTAGAGACTTGCAGGCACTGTAAGGAAAGAAGTCAAACCAACTATTTTGATCATGCAATAAACAAAAATCAATCAGTCAAAAGCTCACGATGTTGCTAAAGCCATATGGAAAAATAGTGATAGTGTTTTCAGTCCTACCCAAGGTTCTTCTAGGGGATTAATGTGTTTATGGGACCCAAATAAGGTTGAGGTTAGATTCATATCTTCATCGGATAGAGTAATAAATATATTTTTTCTGCAAAGACAAAAATTTTTGCTGGATCCTGTCAAATATCTATGCTCCCAACAACCCTCTTAGTAGGAACTCTCTATGGGAAAATTTGAGTCAAATGAGAAATAATTTCAGTAAATACCCTTGGATCTTAGCAAGGTATTTTAACTCCCTTCTTTTCCCATCCAAAAAATTAGGATGCAGTGTTATCCCAGCCAAAAGCATCCAAGATTTCCATGATTTTGTCACTGATAACAAACTCATGGACATCCAGATTAAAGAAGCATAGTTCACATGGAGCAACCGAAGGATAGGGTCTCAACACATTCAGGTTAATCTTGATAGATTATTTTTATCCAAAGAGGCTATTCCCCTCTTTGGTGATGCATCCCTCAATTTTCTTCCCAGAATTGGATTAGATCACTGCCCTCTCCTCTTTGAAGCAAAAAAGGCCCCCATTTTCAAGACTCATTTTAGATTCAAAGCGATGTGGATCCAACACCCTGAATTGCAAAATAAAATATTAGAATGGTGGCATCAGTAGGTCCTTGGATCACCCATTTTTCAAGTTTCCCAAAAACTCAAAATAATTAAAGAAAACATCAAAATCTGGAATAGGGAAGTCTTTGGTAACATTTTTGAAAGCAAAGAAGACATTACAAACAAACTCAAATCTAGAAAGCAAAAAATTTAGAATGGTCAGCTGAGCATCCATATTATAAATGAGGAAAGCTGACCCTCACTAAGGCCTCTCTTTAGATCATTCTAGTCTATTTCCTCTCCATTTTCAAAGCCCTTGTGAAGGTTTTCCAGAAAATTGAGAAACTCCAAAAAGAATTTTTATGGACTGGATCAAAGGAGAAAAAAAGGATACACCTTGTAGGATGGACCAAAGTGTGTAGACCCAGGGAAAATGGGGGCTTAGGTCTGAGGATAATTGCTCATATAAATTTAGCTTTACTAGCTAAGCAGGCGTGGCATCTCATTTTTTTTGAAGAAAATGAATGGACAACTATCATCAAACGAAAGTATCTTCAAAATATGGAATTTCTAAGTGACTCAGTTCCAATAAGAGGTTTTGCTTTTCAGAAAGCAATTCTTAATTGTAAGGAAATCATCAAAAAAGGTTTAAGATGGGTTTTAGGCAATGGTGAGAGGATAAATTGTTGGAATGACAGGTGGGCTAAGGACGAACCACTAACGCAATATCCTAACTTAGCCCGAATCAAAGATATCACGGAAGAACTCATTGGTAGAAAAGTCTCCGATTATATGGTTGAGGATAGAGGTAGAATGAAGTGGAAACAAATAAGAATTCAAGTATTTCAAGTAGAATCAAATGATATTTGTAACATTCTCGGGAAACAATTTATCCCCATGAGACCCAAGGAAGATCAAGTGACCTGGGCTCCTATGGAAAATGGGCAGTTCACTATTATATCAGGTTACAAGATTCTGGTTGATGACAAGGATTTTGTCCTCCAAAAGGACTTAGTTTGGATAAAAAATTTAATTCCAAAAATTGTAGTCTTTTCATGGCTGGTTATCCAAGGAAGAATTCTAACCATTGATAATATGATGCGTAAAGGTATTTGTATCACTAATCGTTGTTATCTATGCATGGCTAATTGGGAGACCATTTATCTCATTTTATTACTTGAGTGCCCTTTTTCCTTAACTATCCTAAGTGGGGTTTTTTAGGCCTTCAATATTTCATGGGTTAAACCAGCCATCATACTTGATTTGTTCATCCGATGGCCTTGCTTATTTTCAAGCCAAAGACTTGGATACATGTGGAAAATTTGTCTCAATCACTATCTTTGGCAGGTGTGGTTAGAAATGAACCATAGAGTCTTTAATGAGTATATCCATGATCATCAAACTATCATTTCCAGGATCCTATACTTTGCCAATGAGAATATGAACCTTATCCCTTTTGATAGCTATAAACCTCATCTGTAGGAGACCACGATTGCTCAATATTTAAGCTTAACCTTGTTAGATGAGTCTGTGCCAAGGGTAGTCAATCCTAGAGCCAATGTTAAGTGGTATCCACCTCCTATGGGTTGGTTTAAGCTTAATTTTGATGGAGCAACTAAGGACAATCCTGGAAAAGCAGGTGCTAGTGGCATTGTGTGAGATCATAATGGGAATATGATGCTTGCATTTTACAAATATTTGGGAACAAGGACGAAAAACAAAGCTGAAGCTAGAGCTATGTGGAGAGGCCTTCAAATGAATAAAGACTTAGAAGGCAATTTTATTGTAGAAGGAGACTCTATGCATGTTATAAATTTCCTTAATAATTGGAAAACACCTCATTGGAGGATTAAAACAATTTTTGAAGAGGCTAGGATCCTTTTCCAGGGAAGATAGGATAGAAAAGCCCAACATGTCTTTCGGGAAGCTAACACAATTGTTGATAAGCTGGCAAATTTGGGTGTCGATGGTGACAGACTTTTCAAATGGGAACATGATGTCTCGAGTGAAGTAGAGGAGCTTATTCAACAAGAATGCCAAGAATGATAGTCAAATTTACCAACAGGGAAGGCACTATAAGTTCGAAGGCTAGGAGTATTCCCGTCTCTTTTTTGAATTGGACTCATAATTAAAATTATTTGAGCTATCAGTCTTCGTGGATGCTGCTTGGAAATACCACAAAGACTAATGGGGACCATCACATGTCAGATAACATGGCTCCTAGTCATATTAGTAATTTGAGGTTGGTTGATAATCACAAGGAAATAAATGACAATATAAGACTTCGAACCAAAGCTACGTGGACCACCAGATAGCCACCGCCATAAATCTAGCCAGCAGGTTTACTTCTCCAAGGCTGATTGGCCAAGATAGTATGTGGTACCAAAGCATGTCATATAGGGAAGAAAGTAATTACCAAAGAATTATTAAGAGTAACTGTCAATACAAAGCTTGTGTGAGTTTTTTTCAGTACTCTGCTATGTGTGTTTGCAGCTTTTTGTTTCTCCATTGTCTCAACGAAGTGATCCATGTCTTTTTCCTTTTTGTAATTATGATGCATGTGTGTTTTCTTGGGGTATACCCAAAATGTTGTATGGGAAGTTTATTTTTGATAATAGGCTATGTGCCTTACCGGATGTAATGGCTTTGGTGGCATGTAGATTTTACATATATAGGATCCTTAGTAAGGATATGTTCATCAATAGCCCTGGGCTGATTTTTGTAAAAGGTTTTGGGTCAACCTGTAAAACCCGATATTAATGCTATAGTATCTTATCTACCAAAAAAAATATTATAAATGAGGAAAAAAACTCCTTGCAATTTACCATAATATCTTGGCAAAGGAAGAAATTTTTTGGAGACAAAATTCCAGAACCCTGTGGCTCAAAGAAGGAGATTCAAACACAAAATTCTTCCATGCCTCTACTCTTCATCACAATAGCTCAAATAAAATTAGGGAATTAACAAAAAGTTATGACACAACAATCAAGGATATCCATAAAATTTAGGAAGAAGTAGCCACTTCTTTTAAAAATATTTTGGGAACAAGTCCCTCCTGCTCACGTCAAGCCTAAGATCAGCTCCTCTAGCACATCCCCAATATGGTCAATCTCAAAATGAATTCTAGGCTTATCAAGCCTCTCATTGATGATGAAATTAAACAAGCTCTATTCACTATGGATATAAACAAAACCCTAGGTCCATATGGGTTTCCCCATCACTTTTTTCAAACTTATTGGGACATCATTGGGCAAGATATTTGCAAAGCCATCAAACATATTCAAAATTCCAAATCCATTCCAAGAGGTACTAATTGCAATTTTATTGCATTGATACACAAAGGGCCTAACTACAATATGATGATTGAGTACAGACCCATCAATTTATGTAATGTAATCTATAAGATATTAACCAAAGTAATGGTAACAAGACTAAAGGATATCCTTCCCCATATGATCTATCCCTGTCAGGGCAGTTTAGTAAAAGGAAGATCTATTAATGATGGCATCATTTACCTACATAAGGTCCTCCATTCTATGGTATCATTTCCCTATATGAGGTCCTCCATTCTATTTCCTATTGTCCTTGTAAAACAATTCCCCATTTTTTTTATTTTTAACTTTTTTTTGAGTCTGTTTCTTTTTGATCAGTTGAGCACCCAAAAAAGTTGTGTAAAGTGCCTTGAGTCTATCCATGCACCCCACCGCTTTAGTGGGGTGCACAAAAAATTGAGGGGTGCATGAGTTCATGTGCCTGAGTGTGGACCCATGTACTTCACTCCCCAAGTAGAGCACACAAGGTTTTGGAGGGTGCACGAGTTGTGTGCCCAAAGTATAGGCCCGTGTGCTCTGCTCTCCAAGTGGAGCATACAAAGTTTTATTGAGTGCATGAATTTGTGCATCCAAGTGTGGGACCATGCGCTATGCTTCCTGAGCAGAGTGTGCAAGATTTTGTTGTGCAAGATTTTGTTAGGTGCATGAGTTCATGCACCCAAGTGTGGGCCCACATGCTCCATTCCCTAAGTGAAGTGCGCAAGGTTTTATCGGGCGCATGAGTTTGTGCACCCAAGTGTGGACCCATGCATTTCATCCCTAAGAAAATAATACAAGGTTTTGTTAGGTACACGAGTTTGTATGCCTAAGTGCGGGCCCACGCGCTCTACTCCTCGAGTGGAGTGCACAAGATTTTAGAGGGCACACGATTTGTGCACCCAAGTGTGGGCCCATGCGCTCCACTCCCTGAGTGAAGCGTGTAAGGTTTTATCAGGTGCACAAGTTAATGCATGCAAGTGTGGGCCTATGTGCTCTGCTCCCCAAGCAAAGAATGCAAGGTTTTGTTGGATGCACAAATTCGTGCACCCAAGTGTGGGCCCATACACTCCACTACCTTAGCAAAACATGTAAGATTTTGGAGGGTGCACGATTTGTGCACCCAAGTGTGGGCCCATGCGCTCTACTCCCCAAGCAGAGTGTACAAATTTTTAGGGGGTGCATGATTTCGTGTGCCCCACTCAAGGTCGTGTGCCAATTTTCAATTCAATGCAGGTGGGTATTAAAGGTGCACAAATTTCGTGCACCCCTTCCATAAAGTCATGCACCTCGATTGAGCATACCATTTATAAACCAATAAGAAGTAAGAAATTGGACTACTTGGATCCCAATCAACAGTGATTCAACCATGCAGACCTGAGAAGCATCCAATCTGTGTCTGAAAGGAAATGATTTTGTGCACTCAACTCTATGGCACGACAAATAAAAACCCTTCGATTAATGAAAAGTAAGCACTTTACCTAATGACATTTAATACAGGTGCTTCGAAAAGAAGGTGGTAGACTCCGCCCATGACATCAATGTGAATACACACACGTAGAGTGCCTTATAGAGAAAGTGAACCCCATTGTTTGAAAAACACCGTCTATCTCCAAGGATTCGATCTCATGGCTTCTATGAGTGTAGCTATTGTTGGGATGGTAAATGTAAAAGCCCAAATTCAAAAATTAACAGGGGCCTGACATGTGATGAAAAGGATAAGGAGAGATAAGGACCCAAAGGAGCTAGTTGACCCAAAAAAACCAAACAAAGACATTACGCTAGACCAACAACGAGAAGTGGAGGGCCTAACCATATACAACTTCGATCCCACAAAGGAAGACAACTAGCACCACCCTACCCTATTAAGGGGTTTATTTATGAGATCACAAAGGGATAAGATTGAGCCAATCCCCACATAAAACAAGTGGAACACCAACCTGGGTCGGTTAACTTGACCAAAGGTTTATCACTCAGACCTTTTGGCTTGGCTGGCAGTGGCGTATGAGCCTCAAAATAGAACTATACAAGACCATAGGAATCAAGTGGTATGCAGGTTGACAACAGATAGAATCAGGAGAGTTTTTGGGATCTCTAAAACCTCGAGGGTTTTGGACTTCAAAATGTTGGATCTCCAGTCCAACTTTATGCTCTATACCTCCTTCCCAAAGATATTGCTAAAAAGGAACAAATGTGTGCCCCCTGATTTCCCCATTTGAAAGTTTTTTCTTTGCCCCTAGGCACAGGATTATGCAGACATGATCAACCTAGTACTGGGTACTAAATATTTAGAACATGTAATGAAGGAGGTAATGTTCTTAATAATCCAATGCAATAGAATAGACAAGGTGCCCATGTATCAGTGGGAGGATATTATTAACAACATGGACAGAGACCTGATAAAGCTACAGGAGGCCATACTAGTCGATATGGAAGAACTTCCCTCCTTATCCTACTATTCATTTTTAATTCATTTAGTTATAGGTCAATTAGACCGAGCCTTGGTAGAAAGAATGGGAGGAGTCAACACCACCACAATTTAGGATAGACTCTTGTGTATATAAGAAGGATCCTCAAGCTACACATCCTTCTTTGAGAATGTCCTACCAGTGATCCATACCCACCTATGTGAAGAAAGGCTTGACAGGTTTGGGTTTGAGGTAAGAACCTTCCTACATGAAACTAAGGCAGATGATTTCTTTTATATAGAGGAATTTTCCTATATAAGAATATATGGGTCCAAATTTCCATCAAAGGCATTGCCAAAATATTGCCCATCATCCATAGCCATCCTAGAAATATCCTGATAGATAGCTAAAGAAGTGAAAATATGGTCTATAAGGAAAAAGGGGAGCATCCCATGGGTGTCTATTCCTTGTAGAATGGGTCCCTACACATACCTGGGCCACTTCTCTTTGTTGTGAGCTATCTAGAACATGGATACGTATTGCTTCCAAGAAGTGACCTGGAGACCCTATGACTTGCATGGATACCATAGAAAGGTTGTCTCATCGAAGCTTTCTCTCTTACAGGTCTCACATAGGGAAGATGGTTTTGAAGATAAAATGCAGAAGGAAATTAGGCAGGATTGGTTGTTGGACTTGGTATGGAAAATAGAGAATAGGCCACACAAAAAATTGGAAATGGTAGGAGATTACGCTTCTAATTTGAGACTTTACAGAGGGTTGTTGGTTGACAAGATGGTCCCTTTGGTCCTAGTTGCTCCTCAAGAGGAATTCCAGGATCCCACTTTCTAGGTTGTTCATTAGTACACTAGTTTATTCGAGGTCATGATGAAAATAGTGGATGAGACTTAGCAGGAGCAAGCCAGGCTTACCTCATCTTCTAGTTCCCCCATTACTACATCAAAAGGAAAAGAATTGATTGCTTGCTCATATCAGTAGGTACAAAGTCTTACTTCATTAGCCCAAGTGTCGATGTCTTTGTCAAACCAGACTGAGCTGGTAGCCAGCCAGTCTACATTATTTTTTGCCACCCTGGTAATCAACCAAAGGGAGCACTTGATTCCCCCAAAGACCCTAAAGAAGATACAAGAATATGGGGGATTTTTAAGCTTACTCAGGGAACATGAAGTTCAAGAAGAGATCCCTTCACAATTCCCAACCAAGAAAAAATTTAGGGCTGAATCAACTAGTTTAAACGCAAAAAACTTCACATTGTCCCGAACAAGGGACTCACTCCAGTTTACAACTGACCAAGAAGACCAAATACAAGATATGGAGGAGCAAAGGTCCCCTATAAAAGGAGTGAGTAGGCCTCGAGGAACCACAAAGCATGAATCATGTGATGTGTCCACTTCTATGTTTACCATATCTCTACCATTGAGCCTAAAGGAGGCCATGATAGGTCTTAGTAAGGGAGTGATGTTGGCCAAGGCTGGCCCGCTCGATATGATGAAGTCCCACATATCCTCTCAGGTCCAGGTGGTAGAAGTTTTAGAAAAAAAGTATCAATTTTATAGATCAAAGATGCAGAATCAAAGCAGCTACAACTCAAAGTGTAGTAACTACTGGTTGAGATTGATCAATTGAAGTAAATGCCAACTCCCTCCTAGGCCATTGTTGCATAGGCCAGTGATCACTTTGGGTCCATTGATGAATGTAAATAGAGATGAAAGATAAAATACAAGAAAAAATGGAGGATATTTCATCAATATTTTATGATATCTATGCTATGAGGTATACCGTCGGTCTCCTACATGATCGATTGCAACAAGCTGACCAAAGGGTGAACTCGATATATCTTGTGTACTAAAATTTCAAATAAAACCATGTAGAAATTAGCATAGCAACAACTACATTGGAGGATGGTTCTATTTGTTTCTTTGCAAAAGAATAAGCTAAAGTTTTCATCTACCTATAGAACAGACCCAATTGGATCCTTTGGGACCAAGAAGTTGTTAGCTCTGAGTGGGGGGTTGAAGATGAACTAAACGATTGTGGGTTTAGACTGGATGAGTTCATCCAAGCTTCCAAAATTAAGGAGTTCATGATAAATAAGATACAAATATTTGACCTAGGTCAAGATACGAAACTATCAAAGTAATTCATAGCTTTGGTGCAATTGGTGGATCGCTTATGTGTCTTCATTGAAAAATTATGGAGTGGTCTAAGAAATTGGTGAACAAAGTCATGCAAGACTTTAACCTTCTAAAATTTGCTGTAACCTTCCATGATGAGGTATGGGGTTACATTGATCAAAGTCTATAGAATCTCAAAGGGGAATAAGTGGAGCCTAGCTCACCAAAGGAAGCCCACGAGTAAAGCACAACACAACCGCCTGCTTAGGATAGTAGGAAGGATAGCACACAACCTCAACCACCATTTGTCTAAAGAGAAAAATGTGGGCCACATGCCCATTTTTTATTCTACCATAATTTTAAAGGAAGTGAGATTAGACCAGATGGAAGGTCGATGAAGAAACGATTACAACCCTGCTCGAGCAATAAACACTATATATAGGAGACCATTGTAGTGGCGGTAATTTTTATCAAACCTTTGAGAGAAAAACTTGAGTCTAGGTATAGTTGTGTCTAAGAGTTAGTCGTATTTTCCCTTGTGTGTGTGTTTTTCTGTCTTCCTTACCTTACCCTTTCTTCTGCCATTTTCTAGGGACTGTCCAAGAAGCGTTGTTCGCTAAGATAATTTCTTGTGGAATGTGCCAGAGTTGGAGACTCTCACATCACTACATCCAGGATGGAGAGAAACAACCCCCTATTACGATATTCGAATGGGGGAGCCATTGTAATTATTATCATATAGGACCCGAGCACTCTGTCGGGATTTTCATATGTACATCTTGTTATATGAATATAAACTCCAACTCTATTTTGGACATTTTTTGTGTTCTTGGTCTGTGTTTGCTTATTTGCATATTACTGTAATCAAAATATGTGGGTGATGCCTTCTCTCGCTAGTTTAATCATTTTTATTGATTACATAATTTGAATGAATGAAAATGAACTAGTTCTCCTTTCATTTTCCTTTCTAAGTCAACGAATATAAAACTGCTATGAATACCCAATGGATATGGCACCGGTATGGTTATAATATGTTTTAAAAGTGCTTGGTTTGGTCATAAAATAATAAAGAAAATACAATATCATCAAATCTGGTAATACATGGGTGATTGTATTTTAATGGCAAATATACGAACCCACTGCATGGGGTTTCCTTACCCAACCAGGTTTATCTAGAGTCACTTAAATAATCTATTCCTGGGTTAAAGTGATAGATCCACCAGAGTCTACAATACTCGTTGTGACATTCTAGATTCCTGTGACGTGACAAAGCTTAAGGATGTAAGCAAGAAATCCCCACAACATTTCCCAAAACAAGAAGACTACTCTAGTTCTTAAGCTCGACATTAGCAAAAAATTTGATAGAGTCAATAGGAAATTTCTCCTTGCTTTTCTTCAAAAATTTAGTTTTCACAGGGGATTTATTGATTCAACAAAGGTTGCATATCCAACCCATGGTTTTCTATTTTGGTAAATAGATCCACTGTAGGATACTTCCCTAGTGGTGGAGGCATAAGACAAGGTGACCCTCTCTCTCCCATTCTTTTCATCATGCTTATCGAATATTTAGGAAGGATGATCAAGAATGCTATATCAAATGGTACCATTTTGGGAATCAAAGCTGCATCGAATTTGAAACCCCTATCCCATAAACAATTTGTGGATGACACAATCCTTGCCACTCATGCTTCAGTAATGGAGGCAGAGGTAATCAAGTACATTATGAAGCTATATGAAAATGCTGTAGGGCAAGAAATCAATTATACAAGAAGCAAAAGCTTCTTCATCAATACGCCTTTCTACAGATAAATCAAAATAGCTCGAATTCTCTAGTGCAACATTGTCGAGTTCCCTACTTGGTACTTGGGGCTTCCTATTTTTATTAACAGTCCCAAAGAATTCATGTGGAGCAATGTGATTGAGAGTATCAACATAAATCTAGTAGGATGGAAAGGTACACTTCTATATCAAGCTGCTAAAGACATCCTCACGTGAGCTTGCTTGCAAAGCATCCTAATCTACTTCCTATCTATTTTCAAAGCACCCTATTAAGTCTATTCCAAAATAGAGTAAATCCAAAAAATATTCTTTTGGGTTGGTTCAAAAAACAAGAAAAAGTTTCATATTGTCGAATGGGAAAAGGTTTGCATACCTAAAATCAAGGGAGGATTGGGCCTCAGAAGAATAAGCAACATGAATATTGCTTTATTGGTCAAGCAAGCTTGGAAATTCTTCACAAACTAAAAATTGGAATGGGTCTCAATCGTCAAAAGGAAATATCTCCAAAACAAGGCTTTCATGGATGAAGATATTCCCAGGGAAGGATCTAATTTTTGGAAATCAATAATCCAAACCAGGGATCTCATTCAAAAGGGATTAAGATGGTAGCTGGGCTCAGAAAATATCATAAATTTTTGGATGGACAGATGAATTAAAGATCAACCTCTGATTGAAAATCTTAAAATATCTATGCTGAAACCCTGTCTAGATGCTTCTATAGGAAGCAAAGTGGCGGACTTCATCCAATCAACCAATGGCACAAAAAAATGGAAAGACATCAATATCATCATGACTGATGCCCAAATCATCAATGCAGTGAGAATTTTATCCAACATACTGAATGCTACAGTGATCTCAATGGATAGATCAGATGATTATCCTATGTAGAAAGAAACTGATAGCAAAATGGTCTCTGTCAATATTGCCCACCATCTCCTTATCAATCCCAAAAAATATTCTATTCCTTTCAATTTGATATGGATTAAATACCTCATTCCTAAAATTGGGATTTTCTCTTGGCTTTCCATTCAAAACAAAATCCTTTCTACTGATAATCTCATAAAAAGAGGGATGATGGTTCCTAACAAATGTCACTTATGCATGAAGGCCTGGAATATATCAACCACATGTTTACTGAGTGTGTCTTATCCGAATTTGTCATGAGCTACATGTTGTCTAATTTTCACATAAATTGGGTTCAACCAAATTCCTTGATCCCATTTTTTATTCAGTGGCCCAACCCTTTAAAAAATATTTGTTTGCTTGGCTTGTGGAAAATTTACCTTCACCATTTTTTGTGGCAAGTCTGGCTTGAAAGGAATAGCAGAGTGTTTTCTAATTCCCCTAATGATCCTTATTCCATAGCTAACAAAGCTATTAGCTTGGCCATAGAGAATTCCTAATTTTTCCTCTATCCCAAACCTCTTGATCTAAGTTTAGAACTAAATTTTTTTCTCAGTCTCAACATTCCCTTGAGAGGCAGCTACATTCCTACCATCCCCCATACCAAAAATTCAGTGTCATGGAAAGCTCCTCCAGAAATATGAATCAAGCTCAACTATGATGGTGCTTCCAAGGGAAATCCAGGAATGGCAGGTGCAGGAGGTCTTGTCAGAAATCACATGGGTAAAATTTTGGTTGCCTTCACTGAAAACCTAGGGATCCAATATAACCATGTGGTCGAAGCTCATGCACTATGGAGAGGTCTAAACATCATCAAATATTATAAAAGGAATCTAGAAATTGAAGGGGACTCCCTCAATGTTACAAATTATATAAACAACAGCAAAGCCCCTTCATGGAATGTTAGGAATGCCATCAAAGAAGCCAAAAATCTTATCCAAGATCAACTCAATGTCACTTGTCACCATGTGTATTTTGAAGCTAATAAAATGGTCGATTTGATTGCTAACATAGGAGTTAGTCAAAAGTCTCTATCTATTTGGCACTGAAATATTCCCCAGAAAGTCATTGATTCAACTAAAAATGATTACTTTCCAAATGACCCCCCTAAGTGATGTATCCCCTCTAATCACCTTTCCTTCCTTTTCATTGGCCCTCCTTACAAGCTCACCCACCATGCCCACACAATTTCCTTCATTATTGAGTTGGACTGCTCCATCATCATAAACCAGTTTCCCCTATTTATTCGGTCACTGTGTCCCAAGATGGTGCTCATTTTAAATTTGGATATTCTCAAGGTGGTAGTGCTCTACCTAAAAAATCCTCATACTCCTTTGAACCGATCCTATTGCCCACTTTCCAATTCAACATCCATTTCTCCCACTGATTCTAATGATGGCATGCATAAAGAAGGCTCAATTTTCATCACCGATCTTAGTAAGGACCAAGCAATCACCTCTGTAAGTTACTCAAATTCCTTCATGTTTGGTAATTTATGAGAGGGTTTTTCTAGAATCCACACGAGCAGGTGGATTCGCATGAGTGATTTGCATCATTTCCAAATTACCTATGCTACATCCACTCAGCTTGCTAATTATGAATGACCTTTCCAAAAGAGCATCAACCACAACATCAATGCCAAATATACCAAAACCTGTTTTCTCAGTATTTGTGAAATCACCTCCCAAACCTTATTTAACTCTAGATCCAATAATAATAGTATCATGCCCTTCGAGCCCCAAATCCTTATTATCTAGTGTTCTATCTTGATCTAAAGGAAAACCAATTCTACTACTGGATTTTTGTTTAGCTTGCCCAGCATGGTGCTGCTCAAACCTTTAGAGTTTCAAATTGATCCCTTATCCCTATCATTTTTTTAAGTGTAGGGTTTTATCCCTTTCTAAAATAAATTTAGATGGGCTGACACTGATATTACCATTGATTTTGTAAATTATTGGAACAACAATATGAAGGTTCAAAACCTTTATTTTCAAGTAATAATGGAGATGCTAGTGAAGGTCACAGAGCTACCTGCTATTGGTTTTTTCATTCGGAGGGACAAGCACAATTGGGATCTTGAGTTTGAAGGCTTTCCCAACCATTCAAATATCTTCAAATGGAAAGGTATTTCTCTTGAACGTGAATTCTTGCCTTCCCCTTGATCCTTGCTGTTAGTCCTAATTTTATACTATGCCACTGTAGATGATCCATCCAAACCTCTTCTTAGTTTCCACATTGCTCTAGTAAACCACCTAAGAGGTTTTAAACCAGTTAATATTCCTGACTTTATTTATCATTCGATAATATTGTCCATCCACAATGCCCATAAGAGAAAATCCCTAAACACCCCCACCCATCAAGGCTTGTTTGCTATTTTGTACTATCATGTCTTAGCCAAACCTCCAACCATTTTTGTTTCTCCCATCTAGTCTAACCCTTCCCATTCCACCACCACCTTAAGTCTGTCTCACTCCCTCCCTAAGGACCCTATTGAATTTGAAGCTTCCCCTAAGTTTCAAACCCCTACCAAGAGTAAGGTGTCACCCATCACAGTTATTCCAAAAGCGAAGCCCTCTAGAAGGAAAATTAAGGTGGAGGAAAGTTCTACCCAGACCCGTAGATCATCCTGTATCAATAAAGTTAAGAATAAAACCAACCAAACCTCCCCAAAGTGCATTTCTTATGACAATAGTGGCAATTCATATCATGCTTCAAACATCAACAACAAAATTTCCACAACTATCATCAAAAGCATTATCAAAACGCTAGAAAACATCAGTGGGAACCTAAAGCAATTGATCAAGGACAACATTGAGAATAACTTTGTGAAGGAGGACATAACAAAAGCATGATGTTTTTTCCCTAGAAGATCAAGCAAAAATTTTTGATCGGGCTTTCATCCCTTGCATGGGATTGGTTAGCCTTTTGGCCAGTTAGATTTTTATTTTTTCTAATGTCCTTCATCCCCTATGTGGGATTTGATCATAGTTTGTTCATGAGTATCCCCTATGATGGTTTTTATATTTTTTCTAGTTTATGTTATCTATATAGGAATCAGTCCCCCTGTGTGGGTTTAATATTTTCTTCAATTTTTTTAGGTCTCAACTTTTTTGCTTCAATAGCCAATGATAAGATAACTAAAATTTTTCTTGCTGCAATCTTATTCCATACTACGGATTCCTTGCGTGGTTTACCAAGATGTGTTCTCACTTATGGAAGATAGCTTTGTGCTGATTAAGCTATTGTACATGGTTTTGGTATCTAGATAAAACCCACTTAATACAACTACAATTACCAAAAAAAAAGGTAAGATTCGGTTTCAACAAATATTAGGGTAATTTATTTACATGAGCACTCACATAAAGGTGGTGAGTAATGCTCTATTGGGAATTTCATTCATGTTCACCTCCATGCAAGGCTGTACACCTTGCTTAAATCTTATGGGAGGTGGACGAAGGGGAGGATTGGCTTTGGAGGAAACAATGGTGAAATGAACAGGAGGAAAATAGAGCTCGAGCTGGACAACTTATGGATTGAGAACTTGGAGATAACACATCATTAGATAAGAAGGGATGTAAGAGAAGCTTGAACTAGATTGCCTCATTGTTTTAATTCTTTTGCTTTGCTTAGCTTCTCTAGTTGTGAACTTGGTGTTTGCAAGATATTACTTTGCTGCTTGTGTTTTACCATAAACCAATGGATTGTGTGAGTTTAGATATACACCTATCTATCTTGTGCTCTTGTGTAGTATTCTATCTCTTGGTTTATAGTATTCTATTTCATATATGAATTATTTTATGTTGGTTTTTGAAAGAGAAAACTAATATAATAATTCCTGAGACTTTGGTGAGTTAAGGGATCATTATAAAGAGAAGTATGGAATTGTATTTTATAGATGGATTATTGTATGTTGGTTTTTGAAAGAGAAAATAATATAATTATTCTTGAGAATTTTATGAGTTAAGGGATCATTATAAAGAGAAGTCTGGGATTATATTCTAGTAGCTTACTTTTTATTAAGTTTTATGCATGGTTGCTTGTAAACTAGAAAATTGTATATTTCAAATTGCATTGCATCTAGAGCTCTTCAGATCCCTAAGTATTCCTCATGAACCATGAATGGTTTTCCTTATCAAAGAGGATTTTAGATGCTTATATGGATTGAAGCATTGGAGAATGGATTCATAGGATCTAGAAAAGTTTAGTTGATGAAAAAGAATCAAAGGCTATGTAAAGAAATACTATGTTCAAATAGTTTTGTAATCTTGATTATTGTACAAAATTAAAGATTATGTTGTTTTATTGATGCTATGGATTTTTTACTTTAAGGTATGTTCAACAATATTAGCCTTGGATAGTTAGAAATGGGTTCTTTCAATTGCTAGAATGCATCATTATAATATTTTGATCTCTTATGTTAAAGTATGCATGTTAACAAAATAAAAATATCCTTGGAGTTTTATGATAAGCATTAATATTACATGCAATTTGGTTTTGTTTCATGATGAATCTATATTATCAATTGCAACATATTGGATCATCTAGTTTTTATTTTATATATGCTTTTATATTTTTTAAGAGATTTATGTTTCAATGCAAGATTTATTTCCTTAGGAAGCAGTGGTTAGGATTGCTCTTGAAAATAAAAATAAAATAAAATCTAATCCTGAGAGGAGTTGTGAGGATGCAATAACCACGTAAATATGAGTCTTATAAGGAGTTGCAAGGATGCAATAGCTAAAAACTTAAAAATTTGGAAATATTTGTGTGAATACAATAGGTAAGTATCTTATGAATCTTTGTACCTTGAATGAGTAGGATTGGTTGTATCTTAACTAGGAGTTGAGGAACCATTCACAAGTTAGTAGTGGTGATCCCTAGATTGTGTAGGATTAGGTGATCATGTTAGTTTTCATTGAAGTGGCAATGACCTTAGTTAGCCTCCATAGGTGTGGTAACTAAGCACCAAGGCTCTATGCTTGATTAACCTACCTAGATGGAATTAGAGTTAGGTTAGGGAATATGCATCCCCATTTAAGTGTTATGGGCCTTAAAGGGTGATCCCTATGCCATGGTCACATGGTCCTATGCCGATGAGGGTATAGAAAATGTTGGTGGACCACTAATGGTATCCTTATAAATGAGGAGGTTTAGTAACATGAACCCCAGAAAACATGAGAGTTGGCCACTCATATCAAATGAGTGTTGTCTATAGTGACTTGGAACTCAAATGTGGTGAAGCCTTGTATGAAGAGATAAATAAAATAAGGGTGTATCCCTTATGAGATTATACTTATAATCACTCTTTTAATTTTTTTTTGGGTTGGTAGTTTTGGGTTGTTATAATAAGATAAAGGAGGATTGCCAATTTTTTGGACGTGACATTGGAGATCTCCTAGCAACATACTTGGGGATGTCATTGTTCAAAAGAAGGATGAAGACAAGATTGTGGAATCTAGTAGTTGACAAGTTGACTAAAAATATATGGCTGGAGAGGAAGCCTCCTTAGCCAAGAAGGTAAAGCTCAGTTAGTCAAATCTACCCTCTAGAGTATATCCATTTACTTTATGTCTCTCTTCAAAGTTCCAGCTAAAATCATATATTGAACGGAACAAATCCAGAGATCATTCCTATGGTATGGTTTATAAGAAATAAAGTGTTTTGCTCTAGTGGCATGGGGTCATATATTCTCAAGGAAAGAAGTAGGGGGTTTGGGTTTTAGAAAAATCAGGTGGATGAACAAAGCGTTGATGGGGAAAATAGGTTGGAAACTATTGAAGAATGATCAATTAGATTGGATCAAAATCCTTAAAGCTAAATACTTGAGATATGTGAGAAAATTTATCCACTCTAAAAATTTACCAAAATATTATTCTTTCTAGAATAATTTGGTGGAGATTAGATATTTTCTCTTGAAAGGTCTTTGATGATGTATTGGTGATGGAAGGCTAGTGAGTTTTTGGAAGGCTAAATGGATTAAAGATGTGCCTTTGATAGAGGACCTAGAGGTAAATATTATTGAATTAACCTTCTATAAAAATTTAGGAATGATGTGGCTAATTACATGTTAGTTAGAGATGATGGATAAATATGGAAGGACTTGGCTATCCCAATTTTGAAGTCAATTTTTTTATCAGTGGTTAAGAAGTTGCAAAGGCTTCTCCAACTAAACACTCTAAGTAAAATTAGATCTACTAATTTTGTTATATGGAAAAGGGAGTTCAACAATTATTACTTTGTTAAATCAAGGTATCACATACAAGAGCATGAAAAAGGGGATAGATTCCAGTTTCAAAATTTGGATCAAAAACCTCTTACTGAAGGTAGCCTTATTTTGGTTGGTGGTTCAAAATAGGACTTTCAAGATAGATAATCTTCATAAAATGGGTATTCCTAAAGTTAATAGATGTTTCTTATGTGATAAAATATGGGAATCATCACATCATCTATTCCTTGAATGCTTCTTCTTCCAACATATACTAGGAAACTTGATGAGCCATCTTCATGTCTCCTATATTTGCCAAATAGTATGGTAGATTTGTGTCTATAGTGGGAATCACCATTTAAGAGTAAAAGGCTTACTGCTAAATGGAATTTTTACCTCTCTCATTTCCTTTGGGGGTATGTAAGGAGCACAATAGTAGAATCTTTGGAGATAAGGAGAGAAAAATGTCTTTTATGGCTTTTCGTATATTGAGTGCAACAATGAAAAATATAAGAATCCTTAATTTTAAGGAGGTTTTGGAAAATAAAGAGGAAGAAGCAATTACTCTAAGATGCCACCTTCTACCTCTATGCCCTAAAAAGAGATTAATATCTTCTAGATGTGATACCAAATGGATGCCCTTCCCCATGTTTGAATAAAACTTAATGTGGATGGTGCAACAAAATGAAATCTAGGGTGAGAAGGGGCTAGAGGGATCTTCAAAGACTTGAATGGTAAGATCCTACTAGCTTTTGCTAAGCCTCTTAGAATTAAAAAAAATCACTTTGCAAAGGCATGATCCTTTTACATAGAATCTAAATTGATGAGCAATATTAATTCTAAGAACATCATAGTAGAAGGTGATTCATTAAATTTGATCAACATTTTGAAAGACAACCAAGAAGCTAAATGGAGTACTTAGGATATGACTAGTGAAATGAAATTAGATCTTATCTTCTCTTCAAAATTTTTAGTTAAATCATGTATATCATGAAGAGAACAAAGTTGTAGATATCTTGATAAATATAAGGATGGAGGGTGAAGATTTCATCACCTAGAAGGATGATTTCTCGATCCAAATTACTAAATTTATGGCTAGAGAGGATATTAGAGAAGGTAGCATTCATGAGGATTAGAGGTGTAGGGAAAGAGATTATGGAATCTGAGGGTTTTACAATGGTGTGTGGGGTAATACAAAAGCCCCCTAAATGTGTGGAGTAGAAGAAAGGACTAGAGTTACTTGGGCTAGATCAATAATTTTCCCATCAACATTTTACAAGTGTTGAATCCACTAATTTTACCAGATATTTATTTGGAGTCGACTTTGAATTGCCTGGTGGAAAGAATACCCAAAGATGTAACTGAGGTAGTGGAAATTTTAGCTCATATTCATAGGGATAATTGTTTTCCCTATTAGCTATGCATGCTATTGTCGAATTATAATATTTTGGATTTTAAGTGTAGGTGGCATTTCAATGTTTGTTGTTCCTTGATTGATCTAGTTGTTGGTCTTTTGCTTAGAAGTTTGTCTTGTAGCTATTTTTGTTTTTAGCTGTTGTTTTGCTCCAGTTTTCATCTTGGATGGTGAAATTAAAATGTAAAATATTTAGACATGTTTTATAAAAGATACAAGACTATTTAAATCCCCATATTAACCATCAAAAAAAAAATTACATAGTTCCTCCATGGCCATTTTAAAGTTATGTCTAGTTCATGATAAATTATGATAAATGTTTCATTCCAATCATCTTATCTTTATCAATTTAATTAAAAAGACATAAAAATATTTTAGTTGTTTGAAAAAATGTTTCATAACTATTTTGGACATCATCTCCATACTCCATTCTAAGTATATATATATTTTGTTGTGGTTATATAATGTTATGTCAATTAGTTTATCACATAATTCTTTTAGATACCAAATATATCTAATGTAGTCCAACTAATTTACATAATTCCTCCATGAAGATGTTATGAAAAAACTTCAAGAATTATACCAATAGCAATAGCAATCCAATAATGTGCAAATAAGATTATCCAAATGATAACAATAATTAAAATCTAATTGCTAAAAAAATAAATATCTAATAATTAAATTACAGATTCAAATCAATGCAAGTCCTTAGCCACTTAGAGAAGGTAAAGTTTCATAGCCATTTGAAGAGGGCAAAGTGTCATATGCACAATAGACGCAATTAAGATTTGAATATGAAACATGATCTCAAATACCACCTAAATCTTCCTATTTATAGATTAAATCAACCATTAAACCCAACTCTAATGCTCAAGGACCAGCTATCTAAACCTCAGGCTTAAGCTAATAAAAACAAAAATAACCAACATGGGTATATTGGAGTCATTACATGGTTTGCCCATCAATTTTTTTGTCCTAAAATCTAGAAAAAACTAGAATATGCTATTAGGATCCCACATAACATCTTCTTCTAAAAGGTCCTACACCTTGACGAGGAACTCCTAAATTTGTTGAGATCGAAGATGACAAATTCTAGACTATGACACTACTTTAGGATGGAGAGTGATTCAACCTTCTTCACTAGGTACTTGAAGCTTCATATTAGACTGTACCTTTTGGAAAATAATCTATTTGAGACAAATACATGGAAGACAAGAAGGATGAGAGAATATGGTGGAAGATCCAATTGATATGCCACTTTACTAATGCAACGAACCACCTTGTAGGGCCTATAAAATCAAGGAGTCAACTTTTGACTAGACTTAGTCTTCAAAGATAATTGCTTGTAGGGTTGCAAGCACAAAAAGACCATATCTCCTATAGTAAATTATTGTTCAAAATGGTATGAATCTTATTGTTGCTTCATATAATTCTAGGTATGGGTCAAATTATCTTTAAGAAGCTAAAGCACAAGTCATTGTATAAAAAATCATCTACCCAGGCAACCTTGGAGGATATTGAAACATAATATGCCATTGATGGAGCTTTTTGAGCATATAATTCTTCAAATAGGAATATATTAAGGAATGAATGGTAAGAAGTATTGTGTCACCATTCAACTAATGAAAGACAATGAACCTAGTGATGCTGCTTCTCTTGAGAAAAATAACAGAGGTAAGTACCTAAATGTTTATTAAAAATATCTATTTGACCATATAACTAAGGGTGAAAGCAAGAGGATATACTCAAATTGGTACTCCTAAGACAAAACAATTCTTTTCAAAAGTTACTAGTGAAGACAAGGTCATGGTAACTCATAATTGTTTTGGGATACCATGTAATTAAAAAACATAATCAAGAAATACCTTGGCCACCTTAATTTTTAAATAGGGACATTGTAATACACATAAATGATCATAAATGGAAAGGTAATCTATTACCACAAATATCACCATTTTTCCCTAACATTTGGGAAGACCCTGAGTGAAATCCATGGATATGTGCTCCCATTGGCATTCAAGGATATATGATGTAGACGAGATAAGGGAGTCCTCCTATAGATGACCTTCTCACATGGCATATTTTCCTTTTATTCTTGACCTTAATATGTATGGTAATCACACGTGCAACCAATAAGGTCCAAGAAAACAATACAATGTAAACTCTTTGGGATTCCTCATACAATGGACAATTGTACAATAATATCCTTCTTTTTCGGTCATCATTTAACTGTATAACAATACCCTCATTATTATAAAATCACCTTCATTGTACAAAAACATTCAATTGTACGATAAAGTCAAATATGACAATATTTTTAAAATATCCTTGCATAATATGGTTTGTGGTGATAAGTGTATGGATGGGTAGTTAAGTATCCTCTATATAAATATTACCTTCTCTTTTAATCAATATCCCCAATTGTTTAAGGCATGGGATTTCATAAATACATAAAACCCAAGTTATAATTGCACAAGTTAGTATGTTTTTTTACTCATTAATAAAACCCAAGTTCTAAACTCCATTATTTTGGATCCAAATAGCTGTATTTAATATTTAATAAATTTTATGGAGCATAGAACCAAGATTTTTCAGGCACACGATAATAATTAGGTAAGTTTCACTGTTAGAGATCTATGTTTAGACAAACAACTTAAAACCACACTTGTCCTTTTATTAATTAGCCCATGATCGAAAGATAACCATTTATTCTGTTAAAGTTTAGGGAGGGCTGGTTTTCACTTTATAAAAAATCTGATGGCATAATGGGTTTAACATCAATTTAATGAGAGAACAATCATCCAGCAAGCTATTACACAATTGTAGAAAATAATAGATTAGAGCACCCAAATAGTTGATTGGCGAAAACAACAACAATAGTAAACACAATACATACTTGCAGCTGGAATGGTTTCCCAAAATAGGAAAACACAATAAGACCAAGGCTTGCATCACAAAGTATCGATAAATATTTTGCCTTCTTGATTAATTAAGAGTAAAACCTTATTAATAGTGACATCATTCAATTAAATAATAAATACATATTTACCTCTTTTACCTTTAAAAACACTTGATTTTCTTGGCTCAGAATACATCACACTTTAATATATTTGGCAACCATGCAAATCCACACATTCCCATCTACTAATCTACAATTTATATTCAAAATACAAGACATCATATTACACAAAATTGTACATATAAAATGAAATTGAAAACATAACTTATATTAGCTAATTTGTCTAAAGTCTCTTTCTAACATGGGCATAAATACAATCTTTAGCATAAATACAATCTTTATCATAGTTTACTATTACATATGATATTTGCATTAGAACTATATATCGTTCTCCTAATATTTAGGCTATAAGGGTCTTCTCTTCCTTTCTAGCCAATATCTCTCACTGCTCACATTCTTTTTCCAACTTTATCTCATTTTATTCCTTCCATTTTGTTTCCTCATGCACAGTTTGGGTGGGTTGTTCTCTTGAACCATATTAGTCCTCCTCTCTCCCCCTCTACATACCTATATGTCTATTCCTTTTTTAATGTCTATTCATTTTGGAGTCTTTTCTACTTTTTTCTTTCTCCTCACATCATTTCACTTTTTACTGTCTGTTCATTTTGGAGTCTTTTTTGCAACTCTTTCTTTCTCTTTGCATCATTTTATTTCCTTTCCCTCCTATAAAATGGTAGTTATGAAAATGATCTGTCAACTATTTTCATGATTGTTCAATTTTGTGCATCATACTCATCGAGCAAGATGAAATGTTCCATTAGCTCAAACTCATGAACATGAATTGTTCTTCCAAGATATTATCATTTTAGCTTGGTTGTATCCATAAGGCCAACTTAGTTGTCATATCCTAGCATTTCTCTAAGAACTAAACCTCCTCTTATAGAATGCACTCAATGTTCATTTCACTTTGTCTCATGGTATCACATCCATCCAACCACAATCAACATGTATTTTATTGGTTACATTTTCTTGGTGTCAACACCTTCTCTTGGAGTGATTACATCTTCCACAACTCTCACAAGGATATAGGTTCCAACACCTAGTTGCAATGTGTCTAAATATTCCATGCCAACTGCAACAACCCATTCTCAAACCTTCATTCCTTGTATTGCTCTCTCTTCTTAATTTGGTCTCACTACTTGCTAATTGACTTACATATCCAAGACCTTTATTCCTTGTCCTTATTTTATCACTATGGGTATTTTCATACCTTGTCCATACCTTCCAAATCCTTCACCAACATATTCCACTCTCCTCATTAACTTGGAGCCAATACCTTTGGTAATATTTTCAAAGCACCCAAACTCTTTATCCTCACTCTAATCATAATGTCCTTTACCATAGTTTGAAGTACCATTGTTACTATAAACTCTTGTAATATTGGCTTCATCACAACCATCAATGACTTGATGAGGTTTGTATTTCTCTACTATCTCTTTATGAATTATTTTCTCTATCTCTTTCCCCTTATTTGTAGTAGGAATCATTGCACCATTATCTGCATCTTTACCATTTCTGGTGATCTAGACCATCTATTTCATCCCCATGTTTATTATCTTGCTTGTTTCTACCTTTTTTTCATTCTCCATTGGTGTTATCCTATAAGTTGGCCGATTACATAAGCTCAATCCAAGACTAAAATCTATGCCATACCTAAAGCTCCTCATGGGTGGAAATCCATATTTTGAAAGAATATCTGCATATTATTTCATCAAATCCTTCACTTCATGTGGGATTTCATCCATCTTGTCCACTATCCCTTGTATGGGTTCAACAATGAAAGTAAAAGATGCTTCCTTCTTCATTTGCTCCAAGGATTGTTTTTCATACCCTGGCACACTATAGGACTATTGTTTACTTATTTAATTTTATCCTTAAATGGACTTAATCTGTACCTCTTAACGTCCTTCTCAATAGTATAGGTGTTAGCCCTACCACTGTGCACTGCTCTTTTTATTAAATTCCATGGTCTACCCAACATGACATAATAAACATCCATAAGCATAATATCACATAGTATCTCATCTATGTAAGAACTAATTTAGAAGTCTATGTTGGACATTTTGATTACCTAAGCTAAAATTTGTCATTGATGTCAAAAGAACCTATGTAAGTAAGCACTATGATTTTTATCCACAAAGAGATTCATTAGAAGCCAAGGTTTTGATCAAAGGTTCTAGAAGGGATGCATGGCATTTGGTTCCAAAAGGAGCTTCAAGGGAAGCATAGCAAAAGGTTTTTATGAAAACCAAGGAATGAAAGGAAAGGTTTTATTTAAAACCAATGGATGGGAGATTTGAAATGGGTTTTTCTTAAAACTCAATTTGGCTTTTTGTTTCATAAAAAAGGTTCCCCGGTGATGGAGAAATTTAATTTTAAAGGTTTAGTTTAAATTTTAATTTATTTAAAATTAAAATTAAAATTTTAAAATTAAATAAAAGGTTTTTCCCTCCTTTCTTATTGGCATCACTGACGTCATGAGGGCAATGTTAAAAGGACCGATGTATTCACATTGAAGGATGGCTTATATAAATAAGCCAAAGGTTTTCCATTTAATAAATCAAAGTAGTGTCGCATGATTTTTGAAAACCCCAAAGTATTTTGCATCCAAATATTGCACAGCAAATTTCATGGAGTGTGACGTGGGCTGTCAAGTCGTGGATGGTCAAAGAATTGGTGCCTTGTGAGGAAAGCACACATGGTTTAAGGAAGATAGTGCCCAAGGCACTCACATGGGAAATATTAGCTCATGTGGCTTAGCTATCGCTTGGAAGGACGGTGGGTAGAGGTTTGAAACACCAAAGCCCTTCGAGGGCTCCTTTGAGGTATGCACTCCGACTCCGATATTTGCGGGGGTAAATATTTTAATTAAAATATTTGCTTGCTAAGGTTTGATTATGATTTTTGTGGGAGATATAAGGTTGAGCAAGCTTTAATATTTTGCTAAGGTTTGATTATAATTTTTGTGGGAGATATAAGGTTGAGCAAGCTTTAATATTTTAATAAGGTTTGATATTTTATTAATGTGAGATATTGCCTAAGAAAGCTTTGTGATTATTTTTGAGTGCAAAAGTATTGAAAGGAAGGATATAAAATATTTGATTTATTTTATGGTATAAGTGGTTTTTAGAGTGACAAGGTTATGCAATGTTTTTATTTATTTTATTTTATGGTGCAAGTGGTTTTAGGAGTGATAAGGAAGTTGTGCATTAATTCTTAAGAAGATTTTCTAATTAAGAGTCTTGGTAAATATTATTGTGAAGTGGAGTAATGTTGATTATTTTATGATCTTCTAACCCTTGTGAAGATTGGTAAGAGAATATTAAGATTGTGGCAAATTTCCAAAGAGGCTTCTTCATCTTCATTAAAGGTATGGGCACATTCTCTTAGTGATTGATTATGGTGGTTGATTTATGAAAATATCTTTGGAGTGAAAAGGATTGATTGTGGTTTCCTTTTCAAAAGTAATTGGTTTAATGCTTCAAGGTTTTTTGGATTGAGAGTTGTGATTAAACCTTGTTTTATAAGCATTTTTGTTGAAGCTCATTGGTTGAGCAAAGAACATGAACTTGAGTTAGAAGAGAACATGAGTATCATTGTTATGTGAGATTTTTTGTTGAACATTGTTGGAAATATTTTGAGTTGATTGATACATTCTTGGACTAGGGTTTGTGAGAAAGGGTTGTTCATTGAGGTGATTGTTTGAGTTGAGTTGATTGAGCCTAGTCAAGTGGATGCATGTGGTTTTTCAAGTTCCATAAAACAAACTATTCTATATTCTTGATTTGAGTTGAGATTGAGATTTGAGAATAGAACATATAGAGTCTCTAACAATTCTCTTTATGCTTCTATGATATTGATTTGAGTTGAGATTAGGATTTGAGTATAGAACATATAGAGTCTCTAACAATTCTCTTTATGCTTATATGAGATTGATTTGAGTTGAGATTGGTATTTGAGTATAGAACATATTGAGTCTCTAACAATTCTCTTTATGCTTCTATGAGATTGAATTGAGATATTGATTGAGCATTAAGTATATAACATATTGAGTCTCTAAAAATTATCTTTATGATTCTATGATATTGGAAAAGTTCTGTATGGACTTGTTGAGCATATTTGGATAGGTTCTGTGTGGACCTACTGATCAGATTTGAGTAGGTTATGTGTGGACCTATTGAGCAGATTTGGACAAGTTCTGAGTGAGCTTGTTGAGCATATTTGAGCAGGTTCTGAGTGGACCTATTGAGAAGATTTGAGAAGGTTCTAAGTGAACCTATTGAGACAGAGCTTTGGAGGTGATAGAGTATAAAGGAAAAAGTCTCAGTGGATAGAGATCCATATTCCAGGACAATTGAAGATAAATCTAAGTGAGGAGTATTCAAGTGGAGAGAGATCCACCAATCAGTGCAGTAGAGAGACAGAGTCTTCTAGAAGATCACTAGCTAGAGCATAAGGGGAAAGAGTTCTCCTATGGAAGATATCCATGAACTTGAGATTAGGGGATCAACATCTCCTTTGGACAGAGGTCCATAAACATTGTAATTGAGAAGGATTCCCAAAGAGATTGATTGAGAAAATTTTAGTAAAATATTTTCTCTGTGGAGTAGCCCACATTGGATGAACCACGTAAATTTTTATGTCTCTATTGTGTATGGTGTTTTGTGCATTGCTTTAATTATTGCTATTGATACTACTATCTATACACTACATAATATTTAATTGAAAGAAAAAGTAAAAAGGGGTCTTATACTGTTCACCCCCCTCTTAGTATAATCTTATATTTTTCAATTGGAATCAGAGTGGCTTCCTTCAAAAGAGTTTGAAATCTTGAAGGAAAAGCGGTATAAGAACACAATGGATCAAAAATATCAAAGATATGGGCCCTTCAATAATGTAGTACTAGTATTTTATGAAAGTGACTTCTTATATTGGTGTATGCTGATGAGATTTTACTTGATGGCACTTGGCAATGAAGTTTGGGATGCAGTGGAACTTGGATATGATTCAACAACCAATATTCCTAAAGATAAGGAATGTAAGCTTCTAATGCATGCAAATTCAAGAGCTATGAATGCAATTATAAAAGAGTTGCATAGATCAAAATATATGAAGGTTATAGAATGTAAAACAACAAATGAAATATGGGAAATTTTGCATGAAATATATGAAGGATATAAAGGAGTCAGAATGACTAAGATCAAAAATATCAAGGGAGAATTTGATAACCTAAGAATGAGGGATGATGAAAACATTCATGACTATCTCAACAAGGTTGATGAACTTGTACATGAGATTAAAGGTCTTGGAATGAAGGTTGATGAATCTGATGCTTGTGATAAGATCTTGAGGACTCTTCTAAAAATGTATAGTGAAAAGGTTTCTGCTATAGAAACATCAATTGATAGTGATTATTTGAAAAGGAATTCTTTGCTTGATATGCTTACTATTTTTGAGATAAGAACAAAATATCCTATTCCTCTGAAAGAATTTGCTTTCAAAGTAGATAAAAAGAAAAAGGGAAAGAAGATAGAATCGAGTAGTGAGTAATCCAGTGATGAAGAAGCAAATTATGGCAGAAGATATGGAGGTTCCATAAGACCAATAGATCTAAGATCTATCAAATGTTTCAATTGTGGACGGTATGGACACTATGCAATAGAATGCAAAGAGCCAAAGAACAACAATGATGAAGAAAAATAGGATCACAAATACAGGAAATCAGAAAGACACAACCAGAAGAAAAGCAAGGATGGACAAAGCAGACAAAGAAAGAAGTTCTTCCAAAGACAAAAGAGAAGCTACTATGCAAAAAATGCAAGTAAGTACTCAATTGATAGTTGTAGCACCCTAAAATTGGCACAGTTAAACCATTAGTAAAAGATAAAAAAAATTTGAATTTTAACCCCGAAATTGCCTGTTAACCACTCACCTCATTTTTTACGTAATTTTTAGAAGTTGTTTTGACCGTTGGATGAAATCTTCACCGATCTAATGATATCATCCCAAATCAGATGAATTCATATGGAACAAAATGTCCAAACGATTTCATCCCAAAACCAAACTTTCATAATTAGCTTATGTTTCAACAACCTCTCTAACTCGAACAAAAGCATTTCTGCACGATTGAAGATTCCTACGTTTGAGATCTCCTAGATTGGGATGATCCCCAACCTCCTAACCTCCCCATAATCCTATATAAACTTGGTATTTTCCTATTTTATCCCCCTGGCTGATCATTTCCCTGCAATTTAGTTTTTTTTGTGTTATAATATCTTATTCCCCATTATTTGCATTTGTGTTTTCAAGTTTTATTGTAGGATCTCACTGTATTTCAGTCGAAGGAAGCTCGGATCGTTGCAGGTGATTCAACCACAATTTCAAATGATCCTAACGAGATCGACGATGATCTCGTATGATTGTAGATGATTTCGATTGCAGTTCATATTGGGGGCAATCAGAGCCTTGAGTTTGCATTCTCTATCTCTTTTCTTATTTAATTGTGCATTAGATTAATTTACTTCTATTATGCATCTTGGAGTTCACCTCATTTAGCATATTTGCATGATAAAATTCAAAATAAATTATTAAAACATTGCATCCTATTTGATTTGATATCTAGATTTATTATTTAAGCATTTACACTCTTATTTTTATCATTTTGTATCATTCTTGCAATTGTATTTTTGGTTTTTGGTGTCTATTTTCATGATTGCAGGTTTTTGACAAATTCTTCTGACGAATTCATCAGGTCGTTGATGATCTTGGCTGATCTCAGATGATATCATGTGATCTGGACAATTCTGTACAATTATAGATGATCCTGTCATATTCGGGATGATCTAGACTCCTACAAGCTTCAGAATCTTCATCAGACATCAGAAATCAGGTGCACTCTTCTCCATTTTAGATATTTTTTGTATGTAGGATTCATATATGTATATTGTATTCATATAAACCAAAAATTTCATATAGAATAGCTTAGATTTATTTTGGCCAACCTAGGAATCTGAATGATTGAACATAAAATGAACACATCAAACCCATTCTCAACCTAGGCATGGAAATTGCCACTCAAAGTTTCCTGGTGAACCCCACCATCCATCAAAAATTCACCCTTATACCCATCCCCCGAGAGGCGCAACCTTCAAAGGGCCTCTTCGTCCGAGGTATTGTCCCATATTTCTCGCATCCCCCTTTCGGGCATGGATCCTTTAGCCTGAAGGTAAGGGTGTGAAAAATTTGGGCGATACATTTTGGTGAACCCGACGTGAAACTAAAACACCTTTTGAAAACAATCAAAAAAAAAATACATTATTAAGAACATCTAGAATCATTAGACAACCGTTAAATTTGCATATCATATTTAGATGGTAGATTATAATAGAAGATGAACAGTCTCCATAAATGTTGAAAATCAATTAACGACTATAGAGATTACTTATATGCTTAGAGTACCTCAAACAAATAGAGCCCAACCTTTGTGGGACGAACTTGATAGGAGATTAGGTATTATTGAATCTAGATCTGTAGAACTTAGGAAAATTAAGAGGTTTGTCCTAGATAGAATCTTGGATCCTGATCAGGTAACCTTGTATCATGAACTTCAGAGAGCTTGCCATAGGTGGTTAGAAGATAAAAGAGCACTTGTGTCTTCTGAATTATACACCTTTGAGGAATACCTTGAGAACGTAGTTGTAGTACATAAATTTATATCTCGTATAGAGGATCAAGAAGTTGTTCTTATGGATAGAAAAATATGGAATAGAGTTCCTAGAGCTATGTTGTATCGAGAGGATTGCCATGAACTTTATTTTTACAAGTCAGAGCCTGAAGTAGATCATATTACCATAGCACACTTTGTCAAATTCTTGAAAAACCACTTCCAATTTGAAGAGGAGCATTTCATGACTCCTAATAAACTTGACCCTATCAATGATATCCATAAACTATTCATATAAAACTAAGTTAGTCTTTTTACTATTGTTATTTCTTGCAACTAGCATGCTGTTTGTTATTTTTATTCTCGTAAAATAATAATATAATCAAACAAAAAAAAAACAAAAAACAAAAAACAAAAACATTTTCCTTTTAAAGTATTATAGTAGGTATATAGTTAAAATATATACCTCTCAACCCTATCGCATATATATATATATATATATATATATATATATATATATATATATATATATATAAGTATATATATTTGCTAAAACCTAAGTGTAGCGCAATGCCTAGACATAGGTGTTAGTCTTACAATGACACTGAGAGGGGGGGTGAATCGGTGTAGCTCTTTAAACTTGAATTTACAGACTCTTAATACAGTAGCAATTAAAACTAATTACTAGATACAACAAGTATAACACAAGAGCATCACACAACACAAGATTTAACGAGGTTCACCAATGTGGCTACTCCTCAAAAATAACTGCTTGGACTACCATCCAAATCCAGCCTTTGCAAAGCACCAACTTTACAATCAATTTACCAGAACCCACTAGAAGGAGCACCAACCCCTTATTTATCTGCACCAATAGAAAGGAGCACCAACCCCTGATTTACCAACACCTACTGGAAGGAGCACCAACCCTTGATGCCAAGCTACAACCTGGACTTCAATTTTGAATCTATAAGATTGATAGAAAGATACCTTTGTTTTGCAAGATCCTGACTGGTCTTTCTTCACCTTTGCACTCTCTACGCACTCTACTTTCTCTATGCAATCACTTCACACACTCTGCTTCATTACAGTCGACCTTCATGATCATCTTCTCCCTTTTGCGCACTCTGCTCTCTTTGCACTCCGATCAAACTTCGCACACTTCGACACACATCTTCAAATCTCCAAACAACCCTCCTTTTATAACAGAATTCTTGTGATGAAAACCCTAATCTTAGTCGATTGTAAACCCTAATCTTAGTCGGCTTTCATGACAATTGTGAACCCTAATTTTAGTCGGCTATCATCGGTCTTCATTGGCTTCAACTCAACCATAAAAATATAGCATGTCGTGATATCGTGACACTTTCGCTTTCTCTCTCTTTCTCCTTGCTTTGGCCCCGAAAATACAACATGTCGTGATATCATGACACTTTTTCTCCTTGCTCTTTCTCTTAGCTTTGGCCTGTGAAAATACAACATGTCACGATATCGTGACACTTTTTCTCCTTGCTCTTTCTCTTAGCTTTGGCCCACGAAAATACATGTCGCGATATCGTGACACTTTTGCCTCCGTACACTTTCTCTATTCTTTTGTCGTGAAAATGCGACATTGCGCGATATCATGACACTTTTGTTATTCTGCCTGCCTGCCCTTCTTGAGTCATGAAAATGTGACATGTCATGATATCGTGACACTTTTGCTTCTCTGCCTTCCTGTCCTTTTCGAGTCATGAAAATGCGACATGTCACAAAATCGTGACACTTCTGCTTTCGAAGTCTTGCTTTCTGCTTTTGTCGCGAAATCATGACACTTCTTACTTTAGAGTCTTCTTCTCTACTTTTGTCATGAAATTGTGACACTTCTGCTTTCGTACTTCACTTCTTTGCTTTTGTCGTGAAATCGTGACACTTCTGCCTTCGAAGTCTTCTTCTTTGCTTTTGTCGTGAAATCGTGACACTTCTGCTTTCGTACTTTACTTTTTTGCTTTTGTCACGAAATCGTGACACTTCTGCTTCCGAAGTCTTGCTTTTTGCTTTTGTCATGAAAATGCGACATGTCGCGAAATCGTGACACTTTTCAAACTTGCTTTCTCTCTCCTATTTTAGTCGCAAAAATGCGACATGTCATGAAATCGTGACACTTTTCTTACTTGTTCTCTTTCTTTGAACTTGTCGCGAAATCATGACACTTCTTCCTGCTTTCTCTTTTTCTTCCAACATGTCGTGAAATCGTGACAGTTTTTCCACTTGCCTTTTTCTCTTCCAACATGTCGTGAAATCGTGACAGTTTTTCCACTTGCCTTTTTCTCTTCCAACATGTCGCGAAATCATGACAGTTTTTCCACTTGCCTTTTTCTCTTCCAACATGTCGCGAAATCGTGACAGTTTTTCCACTTGCCTTTTTCTCTTCCAACATGTCACGAAATCGTGACAGTTTTTCCACTTGCCTTTTCTCTCTTCCAACATGTCACGAAATCGTGATAGTTTTTCTTGCTTTTTCTCTCTCTTCCAACATGTCGTGAAATCGTGATAGTTTTTCCTGCTTTTTCTCTCTCTTCCAACATGTCGCGAAATCGTGATAGTTTTTCTTGCCTGTGTATATGTCGTGATATCGTGACACTTTTCTTACTTGTCTTTTTCTTTGATCTTTTGCATATGGGCCACTTTGGTCTTCTTGGAAAAACATTGTACATACTCTGAGTAACCTTTGAACTCCTATCTTCTGCATCTGAAAAGCTTTTGAACTTCCTATCCACTGCATCAATAGATCTATCTGACTGTGTTGACAACAATGACAATACTGTTGTTGCACCTTGCTCAACAATCTCCCCCTTTGGAATTGTTGGCAACACATGTGCAATTTCTTGTAACTCTTCTCCCCCTTTGACAATAATACCAAAGGGCTACTGCAGACTCCCCCTGAGTCCATGCACAACATTCTCAGGCACAATTTATTACACTTAGCAAAAATCATGACCACTCCCCCTGAGAATGTGATCCCTGTAGCTAGTCAATTCTTGGGAAGTGTGACCACTCCCAATTTATTGCGAAGGTACTCAAAAACTTCCTTGGGCAATGGTTTTGTGAAGATATCTGCTACTTGCTCTATAGTTGGAACAAAATCCAACTTAACCTCACCTTCCGCAACTTTCTCCTTCAAAAAGTGATATCGGATAGCAATGTGTTTTGTGCATGAATGCATAACCGGATTCTTGGAGATGTTAATGGCACTGGTGTTATCACACTTAACTGATATTGGCTCACTGAAGCTAATACCAAGATCTTTCAGGGTTTGTTTCATCCATAATACCTACGTACAACATGTTGTCGCTGCAATATATTCTACCTCTACTGTCGATAAAGAAACTGACTCTTGTTTCTTACTATGCCATGTGACCAATATGTCTCCAAGATAGAATGCACCTCCACTTGTACTCTTTCTATCATCTACACATCCTGCCCAATTTGCATCTGAATACGAAATAAGGGTGAAGTCTTTACCTTTTGGATACCATAACCCATACTCCATAGTACCCTTGAGGTACCGAAGAATCCTCTTCACTGTTGTCACATGAGTCTCCTTGGGATTAGCCTAAAATCGTGCTACCATGCATACTACCTACAAAATATCTGGTCTGGTAGCTGTCAGGTACAGTAAGCTTCCAATCATAGATCTGTACATGGTTTGATCAACAGTGGAGATTTGTCATCCTTGCTCAACTTGGTCATGGGAGTGCTAACTGGCTTACAATCCTCCATTGTGAAATTTTTTAACATCTCTTTTACATATTTAACTTGAGAAATAAATATGCCCTTCTTACTTTGATTAACTTGCAACCCGAGGAAATACGACAGTTCACCAATCATTGACATTTCAAATTCTTTCTGCATCTTATTTGCTAAATATTTACATGACTCATCTTTGTTGCTGCCAAATATGATATCATCTACGTATACAACAAGAACAATAAGATGCCCATTTTTTGTTTTGACATACAAATTACTATCCACCATACCTTTCTTAAACCTTTGTTGAGTGAGATAGTTGTCTAGCCTTGCATACCATGCTCGAGGTGCCTGTTTTAAGCCATATAATGCTTTCTTCAACTTGCAAACCAAGTTTGGATCATCACCAAGTTGGAAACCATCTGGTTGCTCAATATAAACCTCTTCTTCAAGTTTCCCATTCAAAAATGCTGATTTCACATCCATTTGATAAACTTCAAAATTCTTGTAGACTGCTAAAGCTAGAAACATTCTAATTGCCTCTAGTCTAGCTACTGGTGCAAAATTTTCCTCAAAGTCAATGCCTTCAACTTGTGCATAACCCTTACATACCAATCTTGCTTTATTTCCGACTACCTGTCCGTCTTCATTCAATTTGTTTCGAAAAATCCATTTAGTCCCGATTATATTTTTATTTGCAGGTCTAGGTACTAACTCCCAAGTTTTATTTTTCTCGATCTGATCTAATTCTTCATTTATTGCCTTCATCCAAATTTCATATTTTCTTGCGTCAATAACATTTTTGGGCTCAATGCTGGATAATAGAGAGTAGTTACTTACTACTCTTCTTCTTGTCTAAACACCAACTTTGGGGTCTCCAATTATTTGCTCTCTAGGATGATTTTTTTGCCAGCTACCTGTTTTGAATTTCTTATTTTCTTCCACTTCTGAATCACAACTTAAGTCATCTGAGTCAATTTTTTGTATCTTTTCCATTTTGTTTTCCTCATCTCCTTCAATAACCTCTTCATAAATTGGGTAGTTCATTTCATAGCTAATTACTCGTTCTCTACCTTCATCAAATTTAACATCGACATTGTCCACAATTTTCTTTAGCCTCTTGTTGTAGCATTTGTAAGCTTTGCTTTTTGATGAATAACCAAAAAAATACCTTCATCTGCTCTATTCAAACTTACCAAGATTATCTTCAGTTCTTTTGATCTAGCACTTGCTGCCAAAAACTTTGAGGTATTTTGTTGTTGCCCTTTTATCGAACCACAATTCATAAGGAGTTTTGCTTTCATGTGTTCTCAGCATGTACCTATTTTGGATATACACCGTAGTATGGACTGCTTCTTTCCAAAATCTGTCTGCTACTCTGCTTTCAGCCAACATAGTCCATGCCATTTCCTACATTGTCCTGTTCTTTCTTTCTACCACTCCATTTTGCTGAGGTGTCTTGGCTGCTGAGAACTGTCTCCTAATACCGTATTTTTCACAGTACTCTGCAAACTCCTCTGAAATGAATTCTCCTCCTCTATCTGATCTTAAACATTTGATCCTCTTTCCTATTTCATTCTCAACCTGGTTTTTGAAAATCTTGAACATATCAAAAGCTTCTGATTTATGCTTCAAGAAAAATATCCATGTCATTCTGGAATAGTCATCAATGCACAACATAAAATATTTGTCACCATTTATGCTTTGTGTTCTCATGGGTCCACATAAATTAGTGTGTATTAGTTCCAAAGGTTTTCTTGTGTAGTATTCTTTTGTTTTGAATGTGACTCTAGTTTATTTCCCCTTTTGGCATGAAGCACAAATGTTGTTTGCAGGTTTGTTGATGGTGGGAATATCTCTCACTGCCCTTTTTGAGATGATTTTTACTAGATTATCAAAACTGATATGCCCGAGTCTCTTGTGCCACAACCAGTTTTCTTCTTCTTGTCCAATAAAACAAGCTCCTTTTGAATTCTCTAAGAGCGTGTACAGGTTACCAGATGTCCTTGATCCAGTTGCTATCAATTTTTAACTATTTGTTTTTCTGACTTCACAACATTGCTTCATAAAAACTACTTCATGACCTTTATCACAAATCTGACTTACGCTCAACAAGTTATTTTTCAAACCATCCACAAACAAGACTTCTTCTGACTTAATTTTTACATCACTAATTTTAACTGAACCTTTGCCAACTATCTTAGCTCCATCATTATTTCCAAACTTTACTGAACCTCCTTCATATTTCTGTAACTTCTCAAATTTTTGTTTGTCACCTGTCATATGACTAGAGCATCCACTATCAAGTATCCATGGTACATATTTTTTTTTTGTTAATTATAGTGTTTGTATTTATAGCGGGTTTTAACAAGGATCCCAAAACTTGATTACATAAGAAATGGGCCTAGGGCATCAATCCCTTGAAACTGAACACCAAAATAGAAATCCTGCCCAGCGGTAACAAGTAAGCATGAAACAATCCCTCTCAGCGGGAAACAAACAAATAAGAAATAAAGTAGTTTTGGAGATCCCGCCCAGCGGGGAGTAGCCAAAAACCACCATCGAGAAGATCTCGCCCAGCAAGAAGCAAAGAAAAACCGTTACATTAAAATCTTGCCTCGCGGGAAGCAGTCAAAACCACCACAAATAGTCCCGCCTAGCGGGAAGCAACAGGGAAATCCCGCCATCCGGGAAACCAGAAAAAAAGAAAGGATCTCTCATCGCGAGAAAACCGACAGATTTGGCGGATCCCGCCCTGTGGAGAAACCATCCCGCCCACCGGGAAAACATTTCATTCAGCGAGAGCCATCCTGCAGGAAGCCGACAGCCAGCACAGAGAGGATCCAACCCATCAGGAAGTGACCAGAGAGTTGCACCACAAGGAACCCACCCCGGGAAAATAGAAGAGGATCCCAGCAGCAGGGACCAAGAATCCCGTCCAAGCACAGAGCCCGTCGAGGATTCGCAAGAAAAGGGGGAAGCTGTCCAAACCCTAAACCGTCACATCCACCGCACCGAGAAACGTAAGGGACCAGAACCATGCGAATAACCTACAAAAAACCCCAAGGGGAAGCCTGAGGGAAAAAGGGAAGGGATCCCCAACCAAACAGGGATCCCTGGGAAGCACCAGTCTGAAAAAACAACCAAGGAAACCCTAGCCGGCCGGGAGGGGCGCAGATAGTGGAGAAGGATCTCCCCCCGGAGATCATCTGCAAACAACCACTCCCCGGGAGGGATGACCTGGATTGAGCCAGGGACTGGGCAGGAACTAGGAGCCATGGGAGGGGGAGCAGGGGAGGGACCAGAGCCCTCCCCTCTCTACTTTCTTCCCTCACATCCGATGTCATATCCATGGTACATATTTATTCTATGCTTTGAATGTTGTTTGTACGATTAAGGATTCCTTTTCTTCCTTAAGTCGCTCTTTTCCTTTCCACTCCGTTTTGATAGTAGTTTTGGGCTCTTGTTTTGCCTTTCCCTTATCAGTAGTTTGTGCATGTTTTTCGAAAGCTTTTTATTTTGTCTCATCCTATTTGGTTGAAATTTTCTTCCCTAAAACTAATTTTATGTAATTGTACTTCTACAGTTTCTTGCAATGTGCCCAAAATTATGACAGTTATAACATTCTACTGTATAATTTATCAGAGGAGAAAAAACATTTCTACTGGTGAAATTCCTTGGTATTACATTATATTTGCAGTCTGAGATTTTATGTCCATAGCCATTGCATTTAAAATAGTAACCAAAAAAGGGATAATTGAACCTGGGTGGTCTTTGCCATATTTCCGTAGGAGCCATAGGTCTTCTTCTTCTTCTTCTTTGATGTGTGACATTGGTGAATCCATCATTGTCAATTCTTCTTTCATGCCTGGCATTATTGCTTTCTTTTGCATGAGACGTTTTTCCTTGATCAACCTATTTCTTATCTTTATTCTTTATGGATTCTACATTTTTGGCCTTTGATCCACTTGATGATTCTCCTTCGATGAAACCCAGACCAAATTTGATGCCTGCAGGCCTTTGGTCATTTATGATCTTATCCAGCTTCATAGAACTTTCTTCATGTTTGTGATCAACTAATTTTCTTATTCATATCTTCTAGCTGCATTCTTAAACCAAAAATATCTTCTTCTAGCTTGCTGCAATAATCTATTTTCATGGTTATTTGCACTTCGAGATCTTCGAAGATTTTCTTGGATTCTTCTATCTATACTTTCAAACTGGTTATGATTTCATTTGCATCCTCAAGCTTTCTTGAAAGTTTCTTATTCTTTTTATTTTCTATCTTCCTCTCTTCAAGTGCGAATATCAACTCTCCTTCTAGATCTACTTCAGCCTCAGGGTTTTCACCACATACTTCAGAGTTCACTCCTTTTTCTGATTTTACTTCTTCAAATTCCATGAAAAGAGCTTCACCTTTTTCCTCTTCAGACTCTTCACCGAGTCTGTCTTCTGATGAACTGACATTCTTGGAGATGAAACTTTTCTTCTTGAAGTTGCTTTTTATGAAATTCATTTTCTTCATCTAGTCACTTCTTTCTTGGTGCGATCCCTCATCATTTTTGTTCTTCTCTTTAAGTGGACATTTAGTCACAAAATGCCCAATGCCTCCACAGTTGAAACATTTAAATGGTAGCTTCCCTCTATATTTTCCTTTTCCCTTTTTTAGTTTTCTAACAAAGTTTGCTTCCATTTCATCTGATGTCTCTTCTTCCTTGGACTCTTGTTTTGTGTTTTTATTTTTAAGGGCTTTAAAAGCCGCTTCTCTATCTGTGGGTTTAGATCTTCCTATCCTCATCTCATATGCAGTCAAAGAACCATACATCTCATCTATACTAAAATAATTTAGATTTTTAGCTTCTTCTATCATTGATACTTTGGAATCAAACCTTTGAGGAAGAGATCTTAGTACATTTTTCACAACAGTAGAGTCTCCAATATCCTCGCTGAGCCCTCTGATTGCATTAATGATTCCATTAACTCTCAGCATATATGCCTTAATATTTTCATCGTCGTTCATTTTCAATGCTTCGAACTGAGCTCGATGTGTCTGTAACTTGGCCTCCTTGATATTATTGTCTCCTTCATGAATACTCCTTAGTTTGTCCCATATCTCTTTTGCTGTATTGCAGCTCATGATATTTACTAGTTCACTGTCTGCTAATCCGCACATGATAGCATTCTTTTCTTTTGAGTTACTTTCAAACAATTTCTTTTTGTCAGCCTCTTTTGGAGGTGTGATGGGTATTGTGTATCCACTAACTACTGAATACCAGATGTCGTATCCCAAAGCACAGAGATATGTCTGCATCCTGATTCTCCAGAATGTGTAATTAGATCCATCAAACAATGGTGCTTTGTTTGATGAGAAACCTTCCCCACCTACCATTGTGTTACTTCCAAGATCACCCTAGCCGGTTAGGCTTGTATAGGAACTTAGCTCTGATACCAATTGTGAGTCTTACAATGACACTAAGAGGGGGGGTGAATCAGTGTAGCTCTTTAAACTTGAATTTATAGCTCTTAATACAATAGCAATTAAAACTAATTACTAGATACAACAAGTATAACACAAGAGCATCACACAACACAAGATTTAATGAGGTTCACCAATGTGGCTACTCCTCAAAAATGACTGCTTGGACTACCATCCAAATCTAGCCTTTGCAAAGCACCAACTTTACAATCAATTTACCAACACCCACTAGAAGGAGCACCAACCCCTTATTTATCTACACCAATAGAAAGGAGCACCAAACCTTGATTTACCAGCACCTACTGGAAGGAGCACCACCCCTCGATGCCAAGCTACAACCTGGAATTCAATTTTAAATCTATAATATTGACAGAAAGATACCTTTGTTTTTGTAAGATACTGACTAGTCTTTCTTCACCTTTGCACTCTCTGCACACTCTACTTTCTCTACGTAATCACTTCGCACACTCTACTTCGTTACGGTCGTCGTCTTCTCCCTTTCATGGACTCTACTCTCTTTGCACTCTGATCAAACTTTGCACACTTTGACTCACTTCTTAAATCTCCAAAAAACCCTCCTTTTATAACAAAATTATTGTGATGAAAACCCTAATCTTAGTCGGCTGTAAACCCTAATCTTAGCCAGCTTTCATGACAACTGTAAACCCTAATTTTTGTCGACTGTCATCAGTCTTCGTCGGCTTCAACTCAACTGTGAAAATACAGCATGTCGAGATATCGTGACACTTTCGCTTTCTCTCCCTTTCTCCTTGCTTTGGCCTCAAAAATACAGCATGTCGCGATATCGCAACACTTTTTCTCCTTTCTCTTTCTCTTAGCTTTGGCCCACAAAAATACAACATGTCACGATATCGTGACACTTTTTCTCCTTGCTCTTTCTCTTAGCTTTGGCCCATGAAAATACATGTTGCGATATTGCGACACTTTCACCTCTGTACACTTTCTCTATTCTTTTGTCACGAAAATGCGACATTGTGCGATATCGTGAAACTTTTGTTATTCTGCCTTCCTGCCCTTCTTGAGTCACGAAAATGTGACATGTCGTGATATCGCAACACTTTTGCTTCTCTGCCTTCATGTCCTTCTCGAGTCACGAAAATGCGACATGTCATGAAATCATGACACTTCTACTTTCGAAGTCTTGCTTTTTGCTTTTGTCATGAAATCATGACACTTCTGCCTTTGGAGTCTTCTTCTCTGCTTTTGTCATGAAATCGTGACACTTGCTTCCATACTTCACTTATTTTATTTTGTCACAAAATCGTGACACTTCTGCCTTCGAAGTCTTCTTCTATACTTTTGTCCCAAAATCATGGCACTTCTGCTTTCGTACTTTACCTTTTTTCTTGTCATGAAATTGCGACACTTTTGCTTCTGAAGTCTTGCTTTCTGCTTTTGTCACGAAATTGTGACACTTTTCAAACTTGATTTCTCTCTCCTATTTTAGTCGTGAAAATGCGACATGTCACGAAATCATGACACTTTTCTTACTTGTTCTCTTTCTTTGAACTTGTCACGAAATTGTGAAACTTCTTCCTGCTTTCTCTTTTTCTTCCAACATGTCGTGAAATCACGACAGTTTTTCCACTTGCCTTTTTCTCTTCCAACATGTCGCGAAATCGTGATAGTTTTTCCACTTGCCTTTTTCTCTTCCAACATGTCGTGAAATCACGACCATTTTTCCACTTGCCTTTTTCTCTTCCAACATGTCACGAAATCGTGACAATTTTTCCACTTGCCTTTTTCTCTTCAAACATGTCACGAAATCACGATAGTTTTTCCACTTGCATTTTTCTCTTCCAACATGTCACGAAATCACGATAGTTTTTCTTGCTTTTTCTCTCTATTCCAAAATGTCACGAAATCGTGATAGTTTTTCTTGATTTTTCTCTCTCTTCCAACATGTCACGAAATCATGACAATTTTTCTTGCCTACTGTATATGTTGTGATATCGTGACACTTTTATTACTTGTCTTTTTCTTTGATATTTTGCATATGGGCCACTTTGGTCTTCTTGGAAAAACACTGTACATACTCTGAGTAACCTTTGAACTCCTGTCTTCTACATCTAAAAAGCTTTTGAACTTTCTGTCGACTGCATCAATAGATCTATCTGACTGTGTTGACAACAATGACAATATTGTTGCTGCACCTTGCTCAACATTAGGAATGGAAAACAAATCGAAGAAGATGAATATTGGTTAGGAAGACCATTAATTGACCAAAATGTCCCTCTTGAGGACCAAGTTCAGGAAGAAGAAATCCTAGACCAACAAGAAGAAGAGCTTGCTGTAGCAAATGAACAAGAAGAAACTAATAGAGAGGAAGGATCCTCATCCCCTAAAATGTCTTCGGAAGGAGCTATCACTTTTGAAAACATGGAACAATTTTGGAAGTTCATTAACACTAATATTGGTGTTTTTAATAGAGCAGCCCATATGGACAAGGATCAAATTAGTGACACTCAAGCAACTCTAGAAGATGTATTTCAAACACGCACTAATCCATTGTCCTTTATTGATTAAGAGAGTGATCAAGCTGGACCATCCAATTTGGATATGGCAGCTGTGATCCAGAACATGCAACAACAGCAGGCTACTCAAAAATTTAAAGACCTTGTTAACAAGCGTAGGGTCATTCCCACACAAAAGAAACCATTATTTACTACTCTATTCCACCAAGATCTTGATCAACATACTTCAAATAAAAAAAAACCCAAAACAAAACCAAACACCAATTACCAAAAATCTGGGGTACAACATAATACTATTACAAATCCTCTTCATAATACTCTTCCTACCAACACTTTGCATAATAGCAATATAGCATCTAATCCTTATGTTACACCATAATACACTCATAGATCCCATACCTATGTCCCACCGAACCAATATGGTGGACAAACTAGTAATCTTGAAACCATGGTGAAACAACTAGTTTCCTGCATGGACCAGATAGATCCCTACTGTCCCTCGTACAACTATCGAGAGATGTGTAGTCAATATTTAGATCCTATAGTCGTAGCACAACTGTATCCTAAACATTTTCCTATGCTTGTTCTTCCCATATATAAAGGAACCGAAGATCCCATAGAGCATCTTCGTATGTTTAGGATAGCATGTCATGATATATCACATGATGACTTGTTATTACTAAAAATGTTCCCGAAAAGCTTAGGAGGAATGGCATTAGAGTGGTATTATCAATTACCCACTAATTATTTGAGGAATTTCAAAGAAACTACCGAGTATTTTGTTCATCAATTTAGTGCCTACATCGAAAGACATGTGACCATTAAATATTTGTATAACTTAAAACAGGACAAAAATGAATGCTTTGCTAATTTCCTAGCTAAGTGGAGACAATTGATAGGAAAATTGCATTGTGTTACCTTATAGGGAGATGTTGGACATATTTATTAATAATTTGCAAGAGCAACTATCTTACGAATTATCAACTGCTACCTTGACCACCTTCGATTAGGCTATAGACTTAGCCCGAAGGGTGGAAGATGCTCTCATTAGGAGAGGCCAACTTACAAAGAAAGACAATGATAAAACATCCAAAAATCAATATGATAATAAACAAGTTGTGGGTGATGGAGTCATCGATAGCAGAAATATTGCTAATGTTAATGCTGCAAAGATAGCGGAGAAGTTTGTACTGAAACCTCCTGATAGACCTCCTCGAGAATTTACTAGGTTAAATCAACCTTTATCAACTATTCTACCACAATTATTAGAATGAGGTTTGATTCAATTACCAAATATCCAGGAACCTGATCCAACTATACTCGGATACAGAGCAGATTTACATTGTGACTTCCATAGAGGACCTAGACACACTACCAACTCTTGTAAAATATTAAAACATAAAATACAGGACTTGATTGATAACAATGAGATGGAGGTGCAAGCATTTCAACCTAAGCAAAATCCTCCTAATAATGTTCAAAATAACACCCCACAAAACTAGAATCAAAACGCCAATCAGTCATTAGACATCTTTCAACATCCCTTACCAAAACATGGTAAGGAGGTGGCTAATCAAATTGAACATCATAATGTCCCTCCTCCTACCCGATATATAGGAACTATTAGTGGTCATTTACCTGCTCATGATATGGAAATTTTTGACACAACTTTATCCATGGTTACAACTAGGCCTCTATATAATATCCAGATACCTGATTTTAGTGATACAGAATACGATACTGAGAGTGATATGGAAATCACATCAAATCAATCGAATAGTTCTGAAGATGAATCAGATACTATTCACCCTATCACAAGTTATATGGTTCCAGAAGAACCATTTCCAAGAAGAGTCACCACTAGACCATCGTCTCATCGATTACTTTCTAATGAGCTAGCTATAAACACTAGACCAAGAACTATTCATCATCCGTAGAATAATATTGTGGGTACCATTGAAGCTGTTACTAGACAATAGGCTCAAAATTATCAACAAGATCAAATTCAGAATGGTGGATCAACTCCATTTGTTTTTAAGGTTCCTAATAAAGGGAATCATGCACCTAATGTTCAAACTAAACATCCTTATAATATTAATGAACAATTATCAAATATTACAGCTAGAATTTCCCTCTTGGACCTTTTAAGATCTTCTACACAGAGATGAATAAATGCTCACATTAAGCCAGATGATGGTACCCCAAGACATTCAACCTAAAGCCATGGACAATACTATAATAACTAGTGAAGTTGATTGTATTGACTTTCGAGATAGAGACATACCTCAACATAGTTTACATAAAGATAACCCCCTGTATAATACTGCTTTAATTGGATATGTAGCAGTAAAACGAGTTTTGATTGATAATGGTTCATCTTTAAATATCTATACTTTTGACTTCTACCAAATATTTGGGTTTAGAAGTGAGGAAATGAAAAGAACTGATATGATCATTAAAGCTTTCAATGACGAAACATAAGAAACGTGTGGAGTTATTACCATTCCATTGCAGGTTGGTCTGAGAACCTTGGATACGACTGTATTTATTGTACATTGCCCTGCATCGTACAATATACTCTTGGGTTGTCCTTGGATCAATGCAATGTGAGTTGTTCCCTCAACCTTACATCAATGTGTTAAGTTCAAATTTAAGAATCAGTTGGTTACCATTCATGGTGATCCAAGACCCTTTGATATGTGTGCGTTGGCAGAACCTATTGGAGTTCAATTTTACCCTGATCTATCATCCACACATCCTAATTCTTATTATCCATCTAAACATGTGAAACTAACACCCACAAAGTCATCTATTTCTTCTCCATTAGTTGCACCTCCACATATAGCTCAACCATATTATGAACAAACCGCACTAGGACCTAAGAAAGATCCTAATCCCACAACCAATGTCTCTTGTTCTACTCCTATAACTTCCATACCTATAATAGACCCATCTATCAACACCTCTATATCGTGTACATCCACCAAAGTCATATTTCCAAATCAAAAGATGTAGGGAATGTTCCTTCTACCTCTTATGCTCTTACTGACGAACTCTTACCCGATCTATCTAAAATTATTATATCAGAAGAAACAAATGCTTCTATGCAAGATTCTCTTATTTTAAATAATTTGCCCCCATATCCTCATACCTTGGGCCTCCCAAAGCCTATGGGAAGTATTTACCAAGTCAGGAGTTGTGCCTTTATTTATAAGGGATATGACTGGGGTAGAATACCCAGAAACATCAGAACTCATTATAATAGATATGCTCAATGTTATTTTACTAATGAATATATTAAAGCCAAACCTATAATGCTAAAATTGGGATATAAAGGGAAAGGTTTGGGACCTTTCCAGAATGGTATGAAAGAACATTTTGAGGTAGAAGCATGGCCCGTCCGATGTGGTGTGGGCCTATTTCCTAGTAAGGGTCAGGCATTCCCATTTGAGGATGATGACCAACTTATATGTTACCAAGATTATTTGGATGAACACGATGCCTTGCATTTAATAAATAAGACATTCACATGTAATATGCTATTTATAGCTTATCCTAAGATGATCGCTGAATCCAACGATGAGTTGGAGGGAGATATCTTTCATGCCGTCTCCATTGAGGAATTATTACATAATGGATTTTATTTTAAAGGCTCTATACCTGGTATAGCCCAGCTTGAGGCCATGACTCCTCAAGACGAATTATCCAAGCTAACCTTGGAAGAATTACAAGAATTGGGTGTTTCACCTATCCCACCTAATTTTGAGAGAGATCTACACATGGAAGTAGAAAATGTAGTAAAAATTAACATTGGAACCAAGGATAACCCCCACATAATCAACATTGGATCAAAATTGAGTCAAGAAAAATAGGATAAATACATTGCATTTCTTAAAGAATATGAAGATGTCTTTGCTTGGACATATGAAGATATGCCAGGATTAGACCCTTCTGTAGTTATGCATCACCTAGTAGTCCACCGGATGCTAAACCTGTTAAATAGAAACTTAGAAAAATGCATCCTAAAGTGGCATTACTAGTCAAAGGGGAGTTAGAAAAACTCCTGAATGTTATTTTTATACAAGCCATTGATTATGCTAAATGGATCTCGAATGTAGTTCCAGTAACTAAGAAAGAAGCTACTAAGGTTAGGGTTTATACAGACTTTAGAGATATTAATGCTGCATGCCCTAAAGATGACTTTTCCCTTCCCAATATGGATAAGATCATTGATTTTACTATTGGGAGTGGAATGATATCCTTAATGGATGGATTTTTTTGTTATAATCAGATCAGGATAGCTCTTGAAGATCAGGTTAAAATAGCCTTTACTACCCCTTGGGGGACTTTCTGTTGGAAAGTGATGCCATTCGGGTTGAAGAATGCAGGTGCAACCTATCAACGAGCCATGAATTATATCTTTCATGATATGATGCATGATATACTACATGATTATATAGATGACATTATAGCTCGTTCTACTAAAGAAGATGACCATTTAGATGACTTGAGAAAAGTATTTGATCGGTTAAGGGAATATCTTATCCGATTGAATCCATCCAAATGTATATTCAGAGTTAAGTCAGGTAAATTATTGGGGGTTATAGTTTCTTTACGTGGCATCGAAATTGACCCTCTCAAGATTATGGCTATCATTGATATGCCCGCACCTACAAATATATCTAAATTACGAAGTCTACAAGGTAAGCTTCAAGCTATCCGTCGCTTCATCAATAAGATGGCAGATAAAACTAGACCCTTTCTTAAGCTTCTTAAGAAGGATGTCTCTTTCCATTGGTACGATGAATGTTAGGAAGAATTTTAACTCCTCAAACAATATCTTCTTAACCCACCTGTGCTTTTGCCACCTAAACCTAATCGCCCATTTATCTTCTATATTTCTGCTTTAGATTTTGCTTTAGGAGCTATGTTAGCTCAACTTGATGATGAGAAAAGAGAGTGTCCTAATTATTACATTAGCAGAATGTTAATTAGTTATGAAACCTGCTACACAACATTAGAGAATTTATGTTTAGCAGTCGTATTTTATACACAAAAACTATGCCATTAATATGCTCAGTCAAAAAACATACGTTATTGCTAAATATGATCTCTTGCAACATCTCATGAGTCGACCTTATTTATCTGGTCGCACAACAAAGTGGGTTCTTGTGCTAAGTGAGTTTGAACTCACGTTTATAGGAAAGAAGTCTATTAAGGGTCAAATCATAGCAGATAAATTAGTTGCTGCACCCTTAGAATCCACCCATCCCCTCATCATTGAGTTTCTTGACAAATGCCTTAAACTAGAGGTAGATCATTCAGAGCAATGGTCCTTATACTTTGATGGATCCTGATGCATGAGTGGGCTGGTGCAGGTATTATTTTGATATCTCCATAGAAACATCTCATACCTCTATCCTTTAAATTAACGTTTACCTATACTAATAACACTACTAAATATGAGGCTCTCATCCTTGGATTACGAGCAACCCTAGCACTAAAAATTAAAAATCTATTAGTTTTTGATGATTCTCAACTTGTTATAAATAAAATTAATGATGTTTATCAGACCAGAGATGATAAAATGTTGCCCATATAAAGCATATGTATTAAAATTAATATCTTTATCTAATCAAGTTACCTTGGAAGCTATTCCTAGAACTAGCAATCGTGCGACTGACGCTATGGCTGCAACTGCATCTCTTTTACCCTTGGAGTTAGATGACGAATATGCTACCATCATTATTCGTCGACTCCAGGAACCTGATTTAATTAAATCATGCTTGGAACCTTTGGACGTGTTTCTAATCAACGAAACTACTCCTAAACTTTGGTACACTGATATCCTCAATTTTCTTCAAAATGGGACCTTCCCTAAAGGTTTTAATAGAAACCAGTATCGGTTATTATGTATACAAGCAAGTCGCTTCATCATAATTGGCAATACCTTATATAAGAGATCTTTTGAAGGTATCCTACTGATATGTTTGAATCTAGAAGAGTCTAGATCAGCTTTGAGTGAAGCCCACGATGGATCTTATGGGGGACACTTTAGTGGTAGCGCCATTTCTAAGAAGCTCCTTAGGATAGGATATTTTTGGCCTACCATGGAGAATGATGCACATGATTACATGTGCCATTGCGACAAGTGCCAAAAACATGCTGACCTTGTCCATGCGCTTGCACAAGAACTAAAGGCTATTTCATCTCCTTGGCCCTTTTCAAAATGGGGCTTAGACATCATCGAAAAAATCAATCCTATGTCATCTGATGGATGCAAATTCATCATAACCACCATCGAGTATTTTACGAAGTGGGTTGAAGCTATGCCCTTAGCTTCTTGCACTGGAACCCAAGTTTCCAAATTTATTTTTAATCAAATTATTTGTAGGTTCAGAATTCCTGCAAATCTCATCTCGGACAATGGAACTTGTTTCAAAAATAAATATGTAAAGAAACTATGTCAAAAATATAAAATTCAACATCGTTGGTCCACTCCCTATTATCCTCAGGGTAATGGCCAAGCAAAAGCATCTAATAAAACATTAATTAAAATCCTCAAAAGACTGGTCAATAAATCTGGTCATGATTGGCACATTCAATTATATCCTGCTTTGTGGGCTTATCGAACTAGCATTCGTACTCCCACGGGCACTTCACCTTTTGTTTTGGTTTATGGCGCTGAATCTGTTTTTCCCTTTGAATTAGAAGTTCCTTCTTTGGCTCTGCTACTTCAAGATACTGAAGTAGGAGATGAATATCATGCTGGAATATTTAGTCAGCTGGAACTCCTACACGAGAAGTGCATTAATGCTTTGGAGCATCTTCGTGCCTACTAGAACAAGCTCAAACAAGTATATCTCAAGAAAGTTCATCACTGTTCCTTTGAGATCGGTGACCTCGTCTTAAAAGAAAATAAAAAAAATACTAATGCAACTAAAGACCTTAAAGGCAAATTTGAGCCTAACTGGCTTGGGCCATATATTATCACTGCTAAATTTGGATCGGGAGCATACAAATTAGCTACCTTAGATGGTAAATATCTTAAAGAACCTATGAACATTATGCATCTTAAGCGCTATTATGCATAAATGTGGTAATTTAAATCACTGTATATATTATACATATTGTCTTATTTTAGTAATTCATATAAAAATTTCAAAAACAGTAATATTATGTATTATCTTAATTCATAAATTAAAATCAAAATATAAAAAAATCAAATCATGAAAATCCTCAAAAACATCTTCTATTTTTGCACCTGTCAATTCTTGAAGTATTGCAGTTATATTTTTATTTATTGTGGATAAATTAGCATTTATTTGGAATCCCTCACTTTCACACTCACATGAATAAATATCTTGATCTTATTTGGTATGATTATTAATCTCCCTTATATCGAAGTCCACAGTTGAATTAAATAAATTTTTGAGCATAGAGAACTGATCTTGTTATTTACTTGAACCAAGTACACCTTTTCACATTAAAATAATTTCATTGCAAATTCAACACGATGCTACACAGTAGAAATTGTCTCTTGAGTGAAAAGTTTCCCCTGCTATCCTATCATGCACATGGTATAGAATATTTGAGAATTGATAAAAGGACAAGCTCACCCCTGCCCAGAATAAAAATCCCTTGCTCTACAGCCAATCCGAGCAAAGTATCCCTAGTATAAAAAAAGAGAGAGGAAATTCAAGAAAAATCATGAGAAAAAAAGCATTATTTCAGTATCATTTTGTACCACCTCAGCAATATTTCAACATTATCTCAGTGTCAAGAAAAAAATACAAAAAAAAAAAAAGAGAAAAGAAAAAGCAAAAAGCAATAAATCCCTTCCCCTACCCTTTGAAAGAAAAAAAGGGTGAATGAGCTTGAATCCTTGGAATTCTCAATTATTCGAAAACTGTGAGGTAAGCCCCATAACAAGTGGTTTGTGCCCAACCCACTTGGCCTTGGGTAACTCCTAGCATGGTGATATGTCTATCACATTAGCGACCTTATTTTGTACAAACCTATGTCCGCTCATGGATCAGCTAGCTCTTGATGACCCGACTTACATAGTAGTCTGGTATGGTTACATGCATATAAATCATGGTCAATGAACACCCATTTGGTTAATTCAAATTACATGCATCAAATTATCTTGCTTAAAATTGGTAAATGAACAATACAATTATAGACACATTTGTGTTTGAGAGATTTTGTATCATTATGATAGATCAAGATCGACAATGAACTCACATATGCACATGGGGTTCCTTATAAATCTAAATTTTGTCTTTGAGATAATTTGAAATATTTAGGCAAATATTATGGAATAATTTGATTTTATTACTTGAGAATATTGGCTTAGCGCAAAAACAATTAAATACATTTTTTCAAAAATCCAAAATTTTATTTCAAAATATGTTCAAAAATCTAGCAATAAATATTTTCGACTTTCACAATGATGGTATAGTTCCTAAACCTAAATTGGAATTTTATGCCTAGTGCAAGTCCTCATTTATTTTCTGTTTATCTCAAAATCAAAAATCAACCATGCAATAAAACTATTACATCAATTTCTTCTTTGGATTTCGCGATGATGGTATAAGTCTATACCTAAAAATCTATGCCTAGCGCAAGCCGTCGTTCTAATTGTATTTCCCATTTATTTAATCCATAAAAGCATATGGCTTGAATCATTATGTCATGCAATTGTGCTTTAAAAAGAATGAAAACGTTTTTTATTTCATTTCATTATGTCAACATTCAGTTTTGCGACGATGGTATAATTCCTAGGCAATTGTTCAAATTTTTATCACACTTAGGAATTTTATGCCTAGCAAAAATCATATTTTTAATATTTCATGCATAATATTTTCCTAGAAATCTGAAAACAAATCATCACCATAATCATTTTTCATCATCACAACACAAAGTCTTAAGAAAGTCTCTTAAGCACCCTTTTACTTTTAGCAATATTTCTCTCATACTAGGATTAGCTTGATGACCTAGCGAGCGACGACTCCATGAAATGGTCATGTAACAAAGATAATGTCCTTTGAAATTATTTTTAGAAGTCACTTTATTTTTCATCAAATCACACCACCACAACCAGTTTGTTTACATCATATTATTTCATTTAAATTTATAGCATGACATAAAATTATAATAAGTTCAAAATGACATAATTACATGAATAGTCAATCAAAAATTAAAATATTAAAGCATCATAAAACATATGCACAAGTCATATCACAAAAAGAACACACACACACACACACACATATATATATATATATATATATATATATATCAAAAAGTATATACATCATATCAAAATGGATTGGTATGCCACAATCTATACCCTGGCATACTCAATCCTATCAAAAATATATGGTCTATGTACAATGAGTAGCTAGTCTCGAGAAGCCCTCGAGCTCTCAACCTCATCTCCTATCCCACCCTGAGGTGGAGGAGGTGGTCCCATCGGAGTTCATGTTGTATCGTGAGTCCTCGACATCGATCATGATGATGTCCTCGATGACTCCATCCTGATTAGATCCATAATGCTGGTTGGTAGTGGTATCCTTTGCCCCTATGGAACCACATGATAGTACAACCCCTGGTAGAATGAGGTCTGTGCAATAGCCCGTGCCAGCTCCAAAATGCTCACCCCTTCGCTCTGAGCCCTGAGCCATGTCACCTCATCTTGAAGAGTCTACACCTGAGTTCATAGGTGGCCATTCTCCACCTGGAGAGCCGCCATATTGTTGCTCTCCCCCACCTCGACACCCTTTCCCTTATCGAGCGATCATGGCCTATCCCTATGCTAAGAAGGGAATATCTCCCTCCTCTTTGGCTGTTGCTGTCTCTCCAAATCCTATGGTACTCTTCGATGTCTCTCCTGAGGAGGCTATCACTGATCCTTTCCTTTGTGACCCCTCGCTACACCGATGGTAGCTTGGCACCACCTCTCCATTCGTTGCACTACAATGTGCATAAGATCATATACCCTTGTCATTTGAGGAGGATGGATGCCTGCATACCAAGCATCATATCCGTATGCTACCCCTATGTCATCCCCATCCACTGGCTAAATGGGGGCATCATCAGCGTCCTGACTCCAGAACCGCTGCATGTTTGGAGCCCCGCTCAATGTGGTATTATATTGAATCGTTTGGGAGTACTAATAATCCCTAAGAGAAGGGATCCCCTACTGTAGACCAAACTACCTCAAAATTCGGTCATAGCGATGGAGCTCTAACTCTCCTCGCTTTGTCCTCAACCAGATGACTCGCCTGATGTAAGCCAAATCCTATCCATCCTCTACCCACCTTGGATGCTCTCTCCATGGTCTCCAAGTGATCTAATCTAGGGTGAGTTCATATAGCAACCTCTAGGACATCGACAGATCTATCCATCGCTATGACCCTCTCTGGAGCCACCGATAGAAAACTCAGGGTCTCTCTCGATCAAATCCTATCAGTGGAAGCCCTATCGGCCTTCGTACCGCAATGTGCTCCCAGCACCAAACCTGTAGCAGTGATGTTAGCACCATACATCAACCTCCATTGTATACAACCTCGTAAATGATCCTATACAAGCAACATAATACAAAGCTGCCCTAAGAAAACCTGTATTTGTGGTCTCTCATGTCACAGACCACATCTAAGAGTAGCCACGATAACCTGCATCCGCTTTGGTGGCATAGAAGAAGGCCACACACCACCCCTTCCAAAACTTGGGTCAACCGAGATGCCCCAGGCATGTACCTCAAAGCCTCGATGTTCACTCTGCCCTTCTCTAGGGTGAAGCTTGGGTCACTGCATAATATCATCATGGCATGGCTCTGATTGGTCAAAGGAGTCATGAACCGCCCATGTATGGGGATCCTCAAGATCCTCCATACATCCTCTAGAGTGGTAGTCATCTCCCCTGTCAGTAGCTGAAAGCAAGATGACCTCGGATACCATCTCTCTACAAGGGCTGTCAGTAGCCCCATGTCTGTAAGAATTTATGGCATCTCTGCCACATGCCGTAGTTTGACCTCTGCTAGTCTGTCTCGCTCGACCTGAACGAGTGTGGCTAAGTCATCCCTAAGACCCCCGTATTTCCACTCTCGACTCTTTAGCAATCCCCTCTACAAAATAAATAATAAAAAAACAAAAATCATTAGTACATAATCATTAAAATCAATTTCATCTCATAAAAAAATGATATCGCCCATTATTGGATAATATCATACCAAATTTAGTTAAATCATCCTTAATAGGATGAAATCATCTTTGACTCTTCAATTTGGGGATCGCCCCTTATTGGATGAGATCACCCCTATTTCTTTAATTTCATCCTTCGACGAAATCGACGATATAGGGACGATTTCGATGAAATTGGGACGATTTCATCTCGACGTTGTCGACGGCCTAAAAACAGTCGCGACGCCCAAAAACAATTAAAATTCAAATAAAAAATTAAATAAATCAAGCTAAAAACATAGTACACTAGGTTTAGATCCTTATCCACAACCCGCATCGGACCTTTGTCGATTTATGTGCCATTTCCATCATTTCACCTGTAGAGCTCTGAAACAATGAAAGTGAACAATAAAAATGAATTAGGGTTTTACCCTATTTTTCCTATTTTTATTTAAAAACAACATTTTTTTTTAATTTTAATTTTTTTCGTGCTTTTACCTCAAACGTTCGATTTGGGTAAAAACTTGGAGGAGGCACAATAGCAAACAGTTATACGATTCGACCTAGAATTGTCATCTAAAAAATGAAATAAATTTTTGCTTTCTCATAAAGTGTGGAGAACTCATCTTTAATGCATTTTCTTTGGAAAATTCACTAAATAGGGGGCAAAATGTAGCACCCTAAAATTGGCGTAGTTAAACCATTAGTAAAAGATAAAAAAATTGAATTTTAACCTCGAAACCGCCCGTTAACCGCTCACCTCGTTTTTTGCACCATTTTTAGAAGTTGTTTTGACCGTTGGATGATATCGTCGTGGATATGACGATATCGTCCCAAATTGGACGAATTCATCCGGAACAGAACATCTAGACAATTTCATCCTAAAATTGAATTTTCATAATTAGCTTCTATTTCAACAACCTCTCCAACTCGGGCAGAAGCATGTCTTCACGGTTGGAGATTCCTACGTTGGAGATCTCCCAGATTGGGATGATACCTAACCTCCTAACCTCCCCCTAATCCTATATAAACTTGGGATTTTCCCAGTTTATCCCCTTGGTTGATCATTTCCCTACAATTTAGTTTTTGCTGTGTTAGAACGTCCTATTCCCTATTATTTGCATTTGTGTTTTCAAGTTTTATTGCAGGATCTCACTATATTTCAGCCGGAGGAAGCTCAGATCTTCATAGGCAATTAAACCACAATTTTGGATGATCCTGACGAGATCGACGATGATCTCGTATGATTACAGATGATTTTGACTGCAGTTCAGATTGGGGGAAATCAAAGCCCTGAGTTTGCATTCTCTATCTCTTTTTTTTATTTAATTGTGCATTAGATTAATTTACTTTTGTTCTACATCTTGGAGTTCACTTCATTTAGCATATTTTCATGATAAAATTCAAAATAAATTATTAAAACATTGCATCCTATTTTATTTGATATCTGGATTTATCATTTAAGCATTTACACTCTTATTTCTATCATTTTGTATCATTCTTGCAATTGTATTTTTGGTTTTTGGTGTCTATTTTCATGATTACAGGTTTATGATGAATTCATCTAATGAATTCGTCAGGTCACTGATGATCTTGGCTGATCTTAGATGATCTCATGTGATCTGGATGATTCTGTACAATTATAGACAATCTTGTCATATCGGGGACGATCTGGACTTCTACAAGCTTCAAAATCTTCATCAGACATTAGAAATCAGGTGCACTCTTCTCCATTTTAGATATTTTCTATATGTAGGATTCATTTATGTTTATTTTCTTCATATAAACAATAAATTTCATATAGAATAGCTTAGATTCATTTTGGCCAACCTAGGAATCTAAATGATTGAACATAAAATGAACACATCAAACCCATTTTTGACCTAGGCATGGAAACTGCCACTCAAAGTTTCCTAGTGAACCCCACCATCCGTAAAAAAATCACCCTTATACCCATCCCCCGAGAGGCACAAACTTCAAAGGGCCTCTTCGTCTGAGGTATTGTCCCATCTTTCTCGTATCCCCCTTTCGGGCACAGATCCTTTAGCCTAAAGGTAAGGGTGTGAAAAATTTGGGCGATACAATAGTGATGCTAGTTTTTCAGATAATGATAGAGATGAAGTCCTATTATGGTTAAAGAGAAAGATCCGGTTAAGAAAAGGACTCTAGTTATTCTCAAGTATTTTAGATGTGGTAAATTTGGACATCTTGAAGATGATTGCACTAGGGATGGTTATAGTTTCAGTGATGATGATTTTGAAGATGCACTTGAAAGACCAGATGAGAATATTATAATGGCTTTGGAAGATAAAGAAAATGATCCTATAAAAAACAATTCAAAAGGAATTAATGATAAGAAAAAAGGCAAACAAATAGAATATTATTCAGTAGAGAATGTTTATGATCTCAAGGGAGAACTTATCTATGCCCTTGACACAGTAAAGAAGGTTAGAAAGAAACACTCCAATATTGAAAGTCAGTTTTAAGAATGTGATGAAGAAAGGTTATTGCCCATAGAGGATTTAGAGAAGTCAAAGGCTAAGGCAAGCAAGTTCAAGGATAAGTAGAAGCAAAGATTTTGGAATATGAGAAGTTAGCACAAGAAGTGGCTACTCTAAAATAAGACTTAAAGGACTCCAAGATCAAGATGAAGAGTTTCAAAAATAGCTCTAAGAACTTGGATAAGTTCATCTATGGACAAAAATGAACATCATGTTCAATAGGTCTTGGCTTTGGAAAGGTTCAAAAGAAATAGGAAAAAGAATCTACTTCAAGTCTTTATGAAGAAGAAACTTTAAAATAAGATACATCAGAAGAAGATAATTTAAGTGAAAGTGGGACATCAGAGGATGAGTTGGACAAAAAAAAGTTCAACAAAGAGAGGAACAATGCACAAAGAAGATACAGATGGAACAACAATCGGGATAAGAGACCAATGAGGTCAATACAAGAAGGCTTCAATGGAAGATGCTTTTCATGTAACAGGTTTGGACATATGGCTTCACAATGCAGGACTCATGAAAGATAGGTATATGGAAAATAACAACTTTTCCAAGGTTATTGCTACTCATGTAATGGTTTTGGTAACAAGGCAATGAATTGCAAGTTTAATGACAGAAGAGGATATGGCTTCACTAAGAGAAATCCTAAGACAATTGCAATCCAAGGAATAATAACATTAAGTGTTATAAGTGCAATAATTATGGTCACATAGCAATATGGTGTAGAGCAAATATTCTAGAAACATGCATGAACATTAATAGGAACATGAATAGGAACATGAATAGGGACATGAATATGAATAGGAACAGGAATATGAACATAAATAGGAATATGAATAGAAACAAGAATATGAACAGGAATAGAGACTCAAAAAAGAATAGAGACTCAAAAAATAATAAGAACAAGAACAAGGATGAGAACCAAAATAGGAACATGGATGAGAACAAGAATAGGAACAGGAATAGAAGTGACGACAGGAACAAGGATGATGACTTGGAAAGAAATAGTGAGCAGATTTAGAAGACTCACAGAAGAAGAGAGAAATATAAAGTTATAGATATGTGATTTCAAGGAGTAGAAATACTCCCACCCCAAAATTAACCACCTCATGTGGAAGTGGGGTATGGGCTAAGCTAAGAGGTTCATTCTTAGCCCCAAGCCCCAAAGGTGACCCTTTTCCATTGATGTCAAATGGGGAGAGATTTATGTATTGGGGAGAGATTTGATATGACATTTGATATTTGAGAGAGCATTGAGCCAGGGGGAGAAAAGTCCTAGGGGGAGCAAAAAAGAAGGTCAGGTTTCAATAAAATGAATATGGGTTGCCATCAATGATAAAGGGGAAGATTGTTGGACATTTTGAGTCCCTAAGATAAAATTTGTCATTGATGTCAAAAATACCTATGTAAGTAAGCACTATGATTTTGTTCCACAAAGAGCTTCATGAGAAGCCAAGGTTTTGATCAAAGGTTCTAGAAGGGATGCATGGCATTTGGTTACAAAAGGAGCTTCAAGGGAAGCTTAGCAAAAGTTTATTATGAAAACCAAGGAAACTAAGAAAAGGTTTTATTTAAAACCATGGATGGGAGATTTGAAATGGGTTTTTCTTAAAACCCAATTTGGCTTTTTGTTTCATCGAAAAATGTGGCCCGGTGATGGAGAAATTTAATTTTAAAAGTTTAGTTTAACTTTTAATTTATTTAAAATTTAAATTTAAATTTTAGAATTAAATAAAAGGTTTTTTCCTCCTTTCTTATTGGCGTCGCTGACGTCATGAGGGCAATGTTAAAAGGGCCAACGTATTCGCATTGAAGGATGGCTTATATAAATAAGCCAAAGGTTTTCCATTTAATAAATCAAAGTAGTGTCGCATGATTTTCGAAAACCCCAAAGTATTTTGCATCTGAATATTGTGCAATGAATTTCATGGAGTGTGACATGGGTAGTCAAGTCATGGATGGTCAAAGTTTTGGTGCCTTGTGAGGAAAGTGCATGTGGTTTAAGGAAGAGAGTGCCCAAGGCATTCACATGGGTAGTCTTAGCTCACGTAGCTTAGCTGCCGCTTGGCAGCACGGTGGGCAAAGGTTCGAAATGCCAAAGTCCTTCAAGGGTTTCTTTGAGGTATGCACGACTTTGATATTTGCAGGGGTAAATATTTTAATTAAAATATTTACTTTCTAAGGTTTGATTATGATTTTTTTGGGAGATATAAGGTTTAGCAAGCTTTAATATTTTGCTAAGGTTTGATTATAATTTTTGTGGGAGATATAAGGTTGAGCAAGCTTTAATATTTTAATAAGGTTTGATATTTGATTAATGTGAGATATTGCCTAAGAAAGCTTTGTGATTATTTTTTAGTGCAAAATTATTGAAAGGAAGGATATAAAATATTTGATTTATTTTATGGTATAAGTGGTTTTTGGAGTGACAAGGTTATGCAATGTTTTGATTTATTTTATTTTATGGTACAAGTGGTTTTAGGAGTGTTAAGGAAGTTGTGCATTAATTATTAAGAAGGTTTTATAATTAAGATTCTTGGTAAATATTATTGTGAAATGAAGTAATGTTGATTATTTTGTGATCTTCTAACCCTTGTGAAGATTGGCAAAAGAATATTGTGATTGTGGAAGATTTCCAAAGAGGCTTCTTCAACTTCATTAAAGGTATGGGCACATTCTCCTATTGATTGATTATGGTGGTTGATTTCTAAAAATATCTTTGGAGTGAAAAGGATTGATTGTGGTTTTCTTTTTTAAAGTGATTGGTTTAATGCTTCAAGGTTTTCTAGATTGAGAGTTGTGATTAAACCTTGTTTTATAAGCATTGTTGTTGAAGCCCATTGGTTGAGCAAAGAACTTGAACTTGAGTTAGAAGAGAACATGAGTATCATTGTTATGTGAGATTTGTTGTTGAGCATTATTGGAAACATTTTGAGTTGATTGATACATGCTTGGACTAGGGTTTGTGAGAAAGGGTTGTTCATTGATGTGATTGGTTGAGTTGATTTGATTGAGCCTAGTCAAGTGGATGCATGTGGTTGTTCAAGTTCCATAAAACAAACTATTCTATATTCTTGATTTGAGTTGATATTGAGATTTGAGAATAGAACATATAAATTCTCTAACAATTCTCTTTATGCTTTTATGATATTGATTTGAGTTGAGATTGGGATTTGAGTATAGAACATATAGAGTCTCTAACAATTCTCTTTATGCTTATATGAGATTGATTTGAGTTGAGATTGGGATTTGAGTATAGAACATATTGAGTCTCTAAAATTTCTCTTTATGCTTCTATGAGATTGAGTTGAGATATTGATTGAGCATTAAGTATAGAATATATCAAGTATCTAACAATTATCTTTATGATTCTATGAGATTGGAAAAGTTATGTGTGGACTTGTTGAGCAGATTTGGATAGGTTTTGTGTGGACTTGTTGAGAAAATTTGAGTAGGTTTTGTGTGGACCTGTTGAGTAGATTTGGACAAGTTCTGAGTGAGCTTGTTGAGCATATTTGAGCAGGTTTTGAGTGGATCTATTGAGAAGATTTGAGAAGGTTCTGAGTGAACCTATTGAGACAGAGCTTTGGAGGTGATAGAGTATAGATGGTATAGTCTCAGTGGATAGATATCCAGTCACCAGGACAATTGAATACATATTCGAGTGAGGAGTATTCAAGTGAAGAGAGATCCACCAGTCAGAGTGTCTTCTAGAAGATCACTAGCCAGAGCAGAAGGGGAAAGAGTTCTCTTGTGGAAGAGATCCACAAACTTGAGATTAAGGGATAAACATATCCTTTGGACAAAGGTCCATAAACATTGTAATTGGGAAGGATTCCCAAAGATATTGATTGAAAATTTTTTAGTAAAATATTTTCTTCGTGGAGTATCCCACATTGGGTGAACCACGTAAATTGTGGTATCTCTATTGTGTATGGTGTTTTGTGCATTGCTTTGATTACTGCTATTAATACTGCTATCTATACACTGCATAATATTGAACTAAAAGAAAAAGTAAAAATGGGTCTTATACTGTTCACCCCCCTCTCATTATAAGCTTATGTTCTTTAGTCTACCATATATTATTCAATTACCAAAATTTGATATCCCTTTTGCAACCATGAGACTCTATATGGGTTTGGGTGTTCAACCCTCTTCAACCTAAGCTATTCTACCATATTTGTAGACACTAATTTTTTTGTACTCCCATTATCCATAATCACCTTGCAACATTTCCCTCTAGATTTACACATTGTATTGAATAGGCTCCTTTTTTGCTCAAGTTCATGCATCTCCTTTTTTGGTTTTAATAATATCTCTCCATCAATAAGGACTCCCCTTGTTTTTGTTCCTCCATGTGCTTTAGTGAAGCAATATTCTCTTTATTTGCTTGTACAATTTTATTATGGGCTTCTTTTCCATGCTCACTAATCTACTATGCTTGAGGACACTAAAATGCGCTATATCCTTCTTCCAAACACCTATAATATTTTCCAATAAAACTAAAGAACATGAGATTATACTAAAAGGGGGGGTGAACAGTATAAGATAATTTTTTTTAATTTTTAGTTCATAGGATAACATAAGTAATATAAAATAAGTAATCATTCCACAAACCATCACACACATGAGAGACATGATTTAATGTGGTTCACCCAATTTGGGCTACTCCACGAAGAAAATATTCTTTATAAATTTTCTCAATAAATTCTTTTGGGAATCAAATTCCCTATTACAATATTTATGGACCTTTATCAAAATGAGATACCAATCCCCTTTCTTTGATTCGTGGAAATCTATCCATAAGAGAAATATTTCTCCTCTGTTCTGGTTGGTGATCTTCTAGAAGACTTCTACACCCATTGCCCTGGATTGTGGATCTCTCTCCACAAAATACCTCTATCTTTACTGCTCTGGCTAATAAATCTCTATCCACTGGAGACTGCTATCTTCTACTCTGTCACCTCCAAAACTTACTCTCTACTCTATTCAATCCTTGTATCAAATCTGTCTTGAACTTTGTCCTAAATCTATCACAAATTTGCTCTAAATTTGCTCACAAATATGCACCACACTTTGTCTCAAATCTACCTTCAAGTCCTCTCATGAACTTGCTCAAATCTGTTCTCAAGCTTTCACAAAATCTTGCTCAACACTGTCCTTAAGCTTTAATAAACCCATTGTAGTCAATCAACCAATGGTTAATTTTCTAGCAATAAACTAATAAGTAATAAAAAATAGTAGCAATGCTATGCAACACAATAATGAATACTAACAATATGATATTGACCAATTTTAGACTATATAAAAAAGATAATAAGGCATTCCTTTTGAGGATGAAGTAGTTTACCAAAAATAAAGATTTATGACCCAAAGTAAGATAAAAGTATTAGAATAAAAATATCAACCAACCACATCCCAACCATCCCAAAAAACAAGTTGAATTAGGAATAAGTACAAAGTATTGAGAAAAGGATGACCACTAATACATGAATATAAGAATTTGATATGATAATTTTAACAAATTACCCCAACACAAAGTGATAATATAATAAATGCAATAAAAAACAAATAACCACAATTAACTAAATGAAAAGATACCACACATATATTATAGAAAGCCATGGTTCAATATAGAGGAATTAAATAAAATACCCATAAACGTTAATATGTTAGAAGTATTATTGTTATTGAGACAACAAGATTAAAATAATTATATCACAAGTACGTATTTTATTATATTTCATAATAATATATAGGAATGTTATAAACTTTAAACATGTAATTGTTGATACTACCATATCATAACTGGTAGTGTAATTTTATATCTGAATAGTATATATTGATACACATATCATACATGTCAAAACTAAATTTATTCTCACGAATGGATATACCTTAATATTTAGTCATTGACAAAAAAAATCAGACCTTTATAACATCTTACTACAAACCATATATCATAATATATCTTATGTCAATCATGCATCTTATAAGTTTCCCTAAGGTCACCATTACATATCACTAAACTATGTGAGTAACCAACCACTATAGTCATCAAGTCAACTAGGCAATGATGTTCTATGTAGGGTTCAATATAGATGTTTATATATAAATATTAGTGTCAAAATTTAGACTACAAACACCAACATCCAAACACAAAGATTTTAAATTCTAGAAAACAATCACTAAATATAAGACATTGAATTATGGAGGTGATACTATCACACAAATAATAAATACTTGAATGCTGAAAAAAAATCTAAAACTAGAGACTAAACTCAAAAGTTTTTAAAATTGAAATAAACCATTGAACCAAATTCTAGACTTCCACAAGAAGCAAGTTATAAATAGCCAAAACATAGAACTTGGTAAATCAAAATATGGACCAATTTTTAGATTCTATAGCACTAAAGCATTAAAATTTGAATCATATAGGCAACTAACCAAGTCATAACCAAAGTCTCAACCAAATTTTGAATAATACACACCACAAGATGGTCTAATATTTGGACTTCATATTGAACTACAAATCATCCAAGCAAAAACATTCACCTAAACTAGAAATATTAACTAAAGTCTTGATCAAATTTTGAATTGTCAAACTTACTCTAGATAACCATCATTCAAATGTGTATTAAATGACAACATTCATGTTTTGAGTCATATTTTGTATTGCCTTCAAATCCTACATCTAGTTATCACTTAAAGTGATAATATTGACAAAAAGCACCAAAGATCAAATGATCTTAAAATCCTTTGTAAAGTTTGGTGGTGGAGAGATCCGAAAACCAATAATAATTCTTTTTTATCTAAGACAAAATGAAAATTAATGGAACATGGATATCACCCAAAAATGATCTAGGAGTGTTTAGTGATTAGCGAAAACCAATTCTTAATATCAAATGATGAAATATCCTTAACAAAAACCTCCAATATCAGTAAACTATGTTGTTGGTCCAAAAAACTAAAGACAAATCTAGAATTTAATTAAAAATACACACAAAAGAATCAAAATTACTCCATAATAGTGTGTCCCAATGTGTGTGTAATAGCCCAAAAGCTAACCAACCTAAGGGAATTTTTTTTGTTTTAAAAGGAACTCAACAAGGTTCACAGGAGTATCCATGGAATACATACATTGACTTGACATACCCACATTTTGAGTCTATGCTGTTGTATACATCTATCGAGAGGATATGAGAGGCAAAGCTTCGGTAGGTATTAGGATTTATATCATATACCTTCATAGTATAAAGACACTTTTTAAAAAGGTCACCCCACATTTTTGGGATTCTCCATGAATGCAAGCTTCTTGACCTTAGTGTTAGTATTATCCCTTATCAATCCTTAGAGAGGGAAGACACCAATTCCTTCCACCAACCATAAGTCAGTCTATGCTGGGTCCTTCAAAATAATGCCTTGGTCTATTTTAATTGCACCTCCATAACAATCCCTTAAACTTCAACCTTATACTACTCATATTTGCAATGAGTGTCTAAGCATAAATCACTCTACATGATTGTCTTCTCATGGACATAGGAAACTAGGTGTTGCTACCCCACAAAAACCTAAGTTGAAAAGGAGAGTTTTAGACAAGGTTACCTTTAGAGCCCTTCCCAAAGAAATCCCTAAGCCCAAATATTTAACTCTCTCTCTCTCTCTCTCTCTCTCTCTCTTCAAGCACTAAAACAAGAGCAACTTCTATATTGTAAGCAAATTACTATCTTATCTTAATATTGTAAATAAATCTAATAAAAACTTTAGATCAAAGAATTAACCATAAAACCAATAATCAACATGGAACCATGTAATCATTCAATTAAATATTTAGATTATACATATGAATAGTCTTTGCTTCTATTACAATAAATCCTCTTTCACCAAGAGTGATTTCCAACTTAATCCTTCACAAGATTCCAAAAATAATTGAATAATCAACTAGCATGATCTGACATCTTCTTCCCTTGAATTTAATAGTACATTGGTAGGAAGGTGGGGATCAGAAAAACTCATATGTAGGTATGAATACTGATGAGGACAAAAATTGCTCATCTTATTCACATTGTGTGGGTACTGTACTAGTATAATTAGCACTAGAGATGTATTTTTGTATAAATATTGTGTATGATTAATGAATAATTATGGTATTTATACTTGATTGGTGTTTTCAATTGAATGTGTGCGTAGCTACAAGTTTTTAATCATTCTTTTGTAATTTTGATACATGATGAATTATTATTTTGGTACAATGAAGATGTTATAAGGTGATTTTAACAAAGTATGGGAGGTGCCTACATCCTACCAAAGGTAGGGTGCATAATTTTCACAAGGAATAGGTGCCTATATATTGAGAACAATAGAGCACATACTTCCCACATGGAAGAGGTTCCTATATCCTGAGTTTAAGAATGCGTTTATTTCTCATTAACTGAGGAAGGCGTCTACACTCTACCTAGAGTATAGCACCTAAATATCATAGAGTTTAGCATGTGCATGCACCAACAAAAATTTATGAAATCTACATTCCATTGATGCGATGCCTATTATTAATAGAAATACCACTCCTAATCTCCCACAAAAGCACCTATATCTAGACTACTAAATATTGACTATTGACTGTGTGATTTTTGGAGAATGATAGAAGTTTTTTTTAAATTTATTTGTGGAAAACATCCCAAAAGGGATGCCACTTTCGGGTAAGACCCAAGGAGGTAGGGGTATCCATTACACCAAAAATGCCCAGGACTCGGACTTGGCCTACCACCTTTGACACACTCAAGGAGCAAACAAACACACAAACCCAATTAAAAATAAGCAAATAACAACAAAAATAATAAAATAAAATAAAAAACATGCTCCTTGAGTGTGTCAAAAACAAAAGCACAACCAAACACACACAATAAGATAAAAAAACCACAACACAAACCACACAGAACAACACAAGAAACACATAACAAAACACAAACAAGACAAAAACAACAGAACACTACAAAGACATAACCCAAAAAAAAACAAGAAAAATAAACACAACCAAAACCTGAAAAATTAAAAAATAAAACAAAAATAAAAATAAAAAACAACCAACAACAGACAATAAAGAAAACAAAAAATATAGAAAACACTCACCCATAAAAACATGAAATAACACAAACAAAGAGAAACCCAAGAACAAGAACGAAAAAAAAACACAAGAACAATAACAAAAAACATAAAAAAAAAAAAAAAAAAACAAAAACACAAGAACAACAAAAAACAACACAAAGAACACAAAAACAAAACAAAATAAAAAAACCCACCCACCTTAAAAAACTAAACAAAAAAAAAAAACAAAAAGGAAAAAAGAAATAAAAAATGAACAAAACAAAGACCTATCTAGACTAGAAGACTATTAAGGCAAGAATCAACAGAGGAAACAAAATAAAGAATAGAATGAGCTAGGGAACTAAAAAAAAATTGAATGAACCAAAGAGAAGCAAAAAAAAGAAGAAACTAGGTACCTTTAGAACTGGAGCCATCCAAAGAAATGATAGAAGAGCTTCCCTAATTTGAGAAGCCCACCAAATAGGAGGGTGGCCATAACAAGTAAGATCACCTTTGTCCAAAGCCCAATTAGCTAAAGCATCAACACTCTTGTTTTGATCTCTGACAACATGATTATAATCAACTTTCAAAAATACCATCTGGATTAACTGAATCTTCTCAATAATTCTTTTTATTCTCCAATCCACATTATGATTCTTAGAAGGATTCTTCAAGATATTAATCATAAGTTGAGAGTCAGACTCAACTAACACCTTTTCCCATCCAACCTTAGTAGCCTCCTGAAGACCTCTGAGGATACCATACCCCTCAACAAGGTTATTGGAAAGAATACCCAAATTCTCACCAAAAGTAAAAACCAGGGAGCCATCTGAAAGTCTACCAATTTCTCCCACACTGGCTTTTCCAGGGTTCCCTCTAGAGGCTCCATCAGTATTGACTTTTCCAAAATCCTTAGGAGGAGGTTGCCAATTTCTATTCTTATCCAATTTACTAATACTCACATTCCCTTTAAGATTTTTTCCCTTCGAAGGTTTAATATTCAATCTTTGCATCACTTGATCCCATATTTGGTGGGATTTTTGAGGGTGATTAAGGAGATGATGGACTGATTCAACTAAGTTGGCTATGGTATTTTGCCAAATATAGTGAATATCCTTCCTATCTTGATTAAAAATTTTTTTGTTCCTTTCATTCCAAATATTCCAAAGAAGAATGGTAGAACCCATCCAAACTAACTGCCTAATAAAATGATCAACACCCTCTTGATTAGGCCAATCCCTCCAAAGTTGTTCAAAAGTAAAAAATTGGACCACTGTAAGCCAAGTAAATTGGCCATTCTCTTCCACAGCTCAGAGGCTAAAGTACATTCAATAAAAATATGGTTGATATTTTCTACATTCTCTTCACACATTTCACATCTAAAAGGGCCATGAAAACCACGCTCCATAAGTTGCTCACCAGTAAGCACCCTACGATGCAATAAAAGCCAATTAAAGAAACTCACCTTAGGCCAAAGTTTTTGAGCCCACAATTGAGAAAATATGTTAGAAGAATGGTTGGGATTATTATGGCATAAGGTCAAATAACCTTGAGCAACTGAATACTCACCCTTAGTAGTGTTGTTCCATCCAAAACAATCTTTATCATGGGACCAAGAGAGGGATCTCATATGAAGGATGCCTTGGATATCTTGTCTTTGCATTTATGGGATTTGAATAGGCTAGTCCTCAATAGGGATCCAATATCTACCAACATTTGAATTACCAGTATGGTACCGACAGTAATTAGCCACCTTTATCCAATTAGCTCGGTGAAGCTCCTCCATCCAAGGCCTCCAATCGGAAACTGAGTTATCAAAGGCTTGTGACCATCCCAAGAATCTGTCCAAAAATTTGCATGTTGACCATTATGAATGATCCAAAATAATTTTTTCTTTATCAAATCCTTACCAGTCTTAAGAAGTTTCTAAAATGGGAGAACCTTTGGTAGGAAGTTGATAGCGAACAAGGTCTTCAGGACTTTTGTTCTCAGCATATTTAGCACGGAGATTATTGGCCCAAAGAGCATTGGGGTTATGCAACATCCTCCAATATAATTTAATAGCTAAAGCTTTGTTGATAATAATTGAATACCGTAAACCTAACCCCCCTTAACTCTTAGGAAGACATAAAGTATCCCATTTCACCAAGGCCCATTTTATTTTCTCCTTAGTACCACTCCAAAGGAAACGATGACTGATATGATCCAATTCTCGAAGAACAACCTTTGGAATATTCAAAATAGAAAAACATAAATAGGAATAGCTTGAAGGACTGATTTTACCAAGGTGATTCTACCCCCATAAGAAAGCCACTTGTTGGTCCACTTTCCAATTTTCTTCTTGACTTTGTCCAAGAACCAATTCCAATATTTATTTTTCTGCCTTTGAATATTTATGGGAATACCTAAATAAGTGATTGGAAGAGAGGTCTTCTTATATCTTAGCTTATCCAAGACCATGGATTCCTGTCTAGCAGAGCAGTGAAAGAAAATAACTTTAGATTTGTCTTCATTTATCAATTGCCTAGTAGCCTTAGAAAAATAGCTAATGATTTGCTTAATATTAGAAGCTTCCTTAACTGTAGCTTTACCTAAAAAAGTAGAGTCATCCACAAATTGAAGATGAGAGATAGGTCTAGCTCCATGATCAATGGTAACTCCCTCAAGGGTTTTGTTTTTCCTCTTTTTGGTTATAGTCCTACCCAAGCATTCAGCAAGAATGATGAATAAATAAGGGGATAGCAGGTCACCTTGCCTAATACCTCTGGAAGTTGGGAAATACTGAGAAGGCCTGCCATTGATAAGAACTAAGTAGGAAACTAAAGAGATACATCCCATAATCCAATCCATCCAATCCTTAGAGAAACCAAATTGCCTCAAAAATTTGATAAGGAAGTGCCAATCCACTCTGTCATAAGCTTTGGATAAGTCTAGCCGAATGAACATGGAAGGAGAATTTTGCATATCCATGGAATGGATGGCTTCCTGAGAAAGAACTATCTCATCTACTATTTTACGTCCTTCCACATAACCCCCTTGCTCTGGGGAAATAATCTTATGCAAAAGAGGCTTCAATATTTCTACCATGATTTTAGTAATGATTTTGAGAAGAACATTACATAAAGCAATAGGTCTAAAAGCTGAGATATGATCAACCTATTGAGCTTTTGGAACAAGAGTAATATAATTTTAATTGATAACCTTCAAAATTTCTTTGGATTTCCTGGCTTCTTCCACCACCTCTAATAAATCAAAATGAAGGATATCCCATAACTCTTGGTAGAACTCAATAGGAAAACCATCAAGACCTGGGGTTTTCCCTTTTTGCATTTTAAAAACTACTTGTTGAAGCTCATTGATAGTAACAGGAGCAGTCAAAATAGAGTTCTCCTCAGAAGTGATGAGAAGGGATAGCTTGAAGAACATTATATTGTGAAGCTGAGTCAAGGGGAGTTGTAGCAAAAATATTAGAAAAGTAATCAACAACAATAGATTTCATGCCATCCCAAGTATAAACAACATCTCCAAAATCTGATAGAGTCTTCTTGGACCTCGTAGTCGCTTGCCTTCTAGATTTGGTAGAAATAGTAGAGGTGATATATGGGGATGAACGTGAAAATGGATTTGGTGCCGATGCATATGAACTAAAATAAAGGAAGGATGAAGAAAAGGGAACAGAATAAGGAGCAATAGTGACTTCAGGAATGGTGGATGAAGAAAGAAGAAGGGATATGGAGGGCATACCAAAGGGTGGAGAAATAAACACATAAAATTATGGAAGTGAAACTGACGTAGTCACTACTTTCTCCATGGGGTAGCCCACATTGGGTGAATCATGTTAAATTGGTGTCTCTATTATGTGTGGTGATTTATGCATTATTTTTATTACTGATGTTGACATTGTTATCTATACATTGCATACTATTGATTGGAAAGAAAAGTAAAAAGTGGTCTTATACTGTTCACCCCCATCTTAGTATTAGCTTGTGTTCTTAAATTGGTATTAGAGCGGGTTCCTTTAGAAGAGTTTAATATTTTGAAGGAAAATATTACAAGAACACAATGGATTCTAAGAATGGGTCCTCAAATAATTCAACACCAGTATTGGATGGAAGCGATTATGGATTTTGGAGTATGATAATGAAGATTCACATAATGGCACTTGGCAATAAAATATGGGAAGTGGTTGAAAATGGATACACACCACCAACTACTCCACCTATAGAAAATATGGCAAGCTTCTACATAATTACAATTCAAAAGCAATGAATGTAATTTTGAAAGTTTTGCATAGAATAGAGTTCATAAAGGTTATGCATTGCAAATCAGCAAAATATATTTGGGTTAAGTTGCAAGGCATATATGAAGGATATAAAAGTATCAAAAAGGCAAAGATACGAAGTATCAAAAGACAAATTGAAGAATTAATAATGAAGGATGAGAAAAAAATTAGTGCTTATCTACTTCGTGTAGATGAGGTTGTTAACGCCATGCAAGGACTTAGACTTGAGGTTCAAGAATCTTATGTTTGTGATAAGATCTTAAGATATCTCCAAAAAAGGTTTAGTGAAAATTATTTTTTCTATAGAGGAAGGAAAATATGGATATTATTTGAGAAGAGATGAATTACTTGGCATTATTACAACTTTTGAGATAAGAAAAAAAGAACCTAATCCCCAAAAGGAAGCAACCTTCAAAGCTACTAATAAGACAAAGGGTAAGAAGTTAGATTCAAGCAATGAGTCATCCAGTGATGAAGAAGCAAATTATGGCAGAAGAAATATGGATCTAAGAATATTTAAAGATGTATAATCGGTTATATGTTTCGATTGTGGAAAGTATGGTCACTATGCAACTGATTTTCAAGAAGATAGAAATAGCCATGATGAAGAAAAATAGGATCATAAGAATAGGGAATCATAAAAATATAGGTACCAAAATAAAGGCAAGGATGGACAAAGCAAACAAGGAAAGAAGTTATTTCAAATATAGAAAAGGAGTTACTATACAGACAAGGGAAATAATTACTCAAGTGATAGTGATACTAGTTTCTCATATAATGATAAAGATGAAGTTCTATTATTGACAGAAGAAAAAGAAGAAGTTAATAAAAGGTCACCAATAATTCTCAAGTGTTTTAGATGTGGTAACTTTGGATATCTTGAAGACAGTTGTACAAAGAGTGGTTTCAATTTTAGTGATTATGAATATGAAGATACACTTGAAGGACTAGAAGAGAATATTCTAATGGCATTAGAAGAAGAAGGAGGTGATCCTATAAAAAACAAGTCAAAAAATAATGAATATGTTTTCAAAGGTAAACAAATAGAGGAAGAGTCAGAGAAAGGATAAGTTGATCTTAATGGAGAACTTATTTATGCCATTAACACATTAAATAAGGTAAGAAAGCAAAATTCAAAACTTAAGCTTCAGTTTCAAGAATATGATGAAGAGAAGGGAAAGCTTATAGAGGATCTAAACAAGTCAATGGCTAAGACAAAGAAGTTCAAGGATAAGTTAGAAGCAAAGGTCTTAGAATATGAAAAGTTAGAACATGAAGTGGCTCTACTAAGGGAAGAAATAAAAGAGTCAAAGGAAAAGTTATATAGTTTGGAAGAAGCTCAAAGAATTTGGATAAGATTATCAAGATACAAAAGCCTACATCAAGCAAGACAAGTCTTGGTTTTGAACAGGTACAAAATAAATAGGAAGAGGAGTTTTTGGTCAAATATCTGTCTAATCATACAAAACTGCATTTGTGCACCCTAGACACAACCAACATTGAAAGACCGAAGGAAAGAGATATCCCCTGTGTCAATATCCAAAGAGGGTTGGTTCCCTTACTAATTCTAAAATGGTTGAATACTAGGGATGTAGGAAAGAAATCGAAAAATGCATAAAAAAATGGGAAATATGGCCACAGGTCGACTGTGTAGGATGGGAATAGATTGATAGTAGGAATCCACATCAAGCTGAAAGTAGCATGCAAATAGATGATCAAACAACAGAATTTTTGTACAACTTCACACATGTAATCTTCAGATCAACACTCCAGCACTCACTCTCTCACTTGCAATATTTAAATCCAACTTGCAGAATTTAAATCTAACAACAAATAATAAATCTAACTATGTAAAAGAAATGCGTAATATAGAAGAACACAATGCACCAAGTCATTTGTAAATCCAAACGTTTTGAATTCACTATTACTACAGAGAACTTGAAGCATTTTCTCACAAGAATATCTATTTTTTACAACCCATTACAATGAAATTTTTCTTAGTATTTATAGAGGTTTGCGCCTCTTTCATTGAATACATCAAATGAGTCATCATTTCTTGGAAATATTCTATCGGTAGACACGATCATGAAAATGGTTTGAGATGATGGCATTCAGATACCGTATCATTAAATTTGAGTCACCTCCATCTTCTTGAAAATCAAACACCAGCTTCAACAATTTACTCCATATTCAATTTGCTTTGTAGAGGGAGTAAAACCTTCGAGAAGATGTTCTTGAAAATGTCAAAAATGCTTCCACTTTGTCACCAAAATTAAATTGCAATAGTTACCCGAAGCAAATATTCAACTAGAAAAATCAAGCTCTAAAATTACCGAAGATGATGGCAATTAATAATTAAAATTTACCCCATTTAATTCTACTCATGCCTCTGGAAAAATTTAATCACATGTGCTCAAAAATAACATTCACCTTCAAAATATCTTCGCCGCATCTATCATGATGTTCGCCCCTTTTACCTGAGTGTAAGGGTGAAAACCACTTAAAAATTATCGTCACCCAAACTTTATCTCTCCATGCCATTAGCCTTTAAAAATAATGAATGGATCCATTGTGAATACTTTAAAGTGACCATGACGCATATTGAAATCATGTTCGCCCAAATGAGGGGCAAACACTACGTTCACCCCACTTAAGGGGCGAACGCGATGCGTTCTCCTTATTCTCATTTTTTGTTTGGCGCATTCCTCTTTGGGGTGTGTTCACCTTTACAATGGGTGAACGTAATATTTACCCCTCCAATGTGCCAAACGCATTTGCATTCTCCACTTAGATGATTTATTTTGTCTTTCCTTTTTATATATATATATTTTATTTGATTTCACTGGCTTCAATTTCTTACTGCTACTTCGCATCTGAAGCAAAATCATTTTTAATTTTTCAACTACTACTACAGATAATTTGACGAAGTAAATCCAAAGTGGATTTCCAAGTCACAATTTGAGTTTAATTTATTTTGCAAAATGAAAGTTTACATAGAATTGAAAAACTATATAAACAAAATAACTGAGTTAAAAAACTCAATCATAAATGTCTTCGGATTACAATAAAAAAATGTGACATGTTGCAAAATGCCAACATTTCTAGTAGCTCTCGGGGTATCCAGCTTGCATGGATGCAAGCGATCCTAGGACTTAATCCATTGGGTGAACTTGAGTCTTCTTTCCAACCTCCTTAGCTGATGCTTTTGATGTAGATGCCTGATGACACTCCTACTCTTCATCTGCATTTTCAATGGCTTTCGCTTCCTTTTTTGCCTTGGCTTGTTCTTTGAGGGCCTCAGAAGTAACTTCATAAACTACAACCATGGCATCCCATGCCTATGTGGTAAAAAAATAAGGAGTGCTCAGGGACTCATATACGAAGTGCAAATTTTGAATATCTTCCAAACTCAAGTGCCTTGCTCGTTGGGCTAACTCAAAAAGTGAAAGCTCCATACGAGTATACTTCTGCATGAATGGTAATACCTGAACATCTATGATTGGCTCTTACCATGCATCAAAATCTAAAGAATCTTCCACAAACTGCTTCCATGTTGCTTCCAATTGTGCTTGTGGAAGAGGTTCACCCTGTTCATAATTAAATTTTGGAAAACCCATGTCACGTAGAGCATTAAGACGAGTCATTGAAATAGTATTTTCCCGCTCTATGGCATTGAGAATTTTTCAACCCTCTCGTATTAGATCCATCTGCTAAAAATAACTACGCAGTGTGACTTTTGCAACTGACCAGGAATGATCCATTGCGCTCAAAGGTTTCACATACATAGTGGAATTCGACAAGGCCTGTATATTTACTGCCATCTCTAGATGGGGCGACAGTAACTCCTCCATGTTATCAATTATTTGTTGTCCCATTTGTATGTGTAGATGAGCCACCCACAAATAGTGCAACACTTGAGTTTCTTAAAGAGCTAGTTTCTCACAACTTTGTGTGGAGCGAAGATGCATTTCCTTAATGTTATCATCAGAAAAACCTGTAGCCTACACAACTTTCTCTGCCAGCTGACTCTGGACAACTTCAAGTGTTTGGCGAAGATTGTGCATCTCAATGTGTGCTGCATCTCTCTATTTTAGGTGCACTCCAATCTGTCACTTCAAATGCTCATTTTATATAGCAGTTTTTTCCTCCTGTGCTTTACTCTTAGCCAAGGCGGTTTCAAGTTCAATGATCTTGTCAACCTGATCAAAGTATTTGTGTTTGTAATGCTCACCATGCAGGTAAACTGAACTCATGTCCACTTGAATATTGTTCATATTTTCCATAGGATCAATCTGCATGAGGTCTTATATGATGGTCTCAAAAATAATGTTGCATGGCAATGATTCTCCTTGCTGTTTCTAAACCAATGGAGTAATCTTGGTGATATGAGCCTCCATTGCAACAGGATCAAAAGCAACCCTCTTTAGAGGACATGTCGATTTGAGAGCTTCCTTTCTTTGTCTGATTTTCAACCATTAGGATGAACTCAAATGTACTCGATTGATTTTATCTACATATGACTGCTTGGATGCCACCTGAATGTCAGGAAAATATTATAATTCCAAAAATAGGGTAAAGGGAATGAGAGCTTCAGAGAGGTTAGGCTGCAAAATTGATGTGGTGGTTAGAAGTGGTGGAATAGAAATGGTGGAATGGATGGGTAAAATGGTTTTAACTACAATAATGCTCGTCTAGGAAGGATCTTGCATACTTATAGCTTTGGTAGAAATAGTAGAGGTGATAGATGGGGATGAACGTGAAAATGGATTTGGTGCCGATGCATATGAACTAAAATAAAGGAAAGATGAAGAAAAGGGAACAGAAGAAGGAGCAATAGTGACTTCAGGAATGGTGGATGAAGAAAGAAGAAGGGATATGGAGGCCATACCAAAGGGTGGAGAAATAAACACATAAACTTATGGAAGTGAAACTGACGTAGTCACTAATTTCTCCAAAAGAGAAGAAGAATAAGGGAGAGAAGACATACCTTCAGGTGCAAGAACCATGTGATGTGGTGATAGAAGAGACTACACAAAATATTCTTCTCGTGGCTCGAGTGCTACCTCTCCAATATTTTTTTGAGTCTCCATGACCTTCTCTTGGAGTGGTTCCAATAGTTGATCTTCCTTTTGTCCTTGGATCATCGAAAGTATTTGTGCCACCTCTATTGGAACCTCAGTCACCATGGGAGCACTAACAACTATCATCAAAATTACAGAAGTTACAACAGTCATATTAACTCCAACATCACCTAATAAAATAGTGATGGCACCAGTCCTTGGTTTCTTAGCCACCTTGGGAAATAGTGGCACCTGTTGTACATCACACTTTTTTGGCTTTGGTGCTTCTTCTATATTTTGCTTTTCCCATTGAGATTTTTGTTGAAACACGTATTGTGGTTCCTCTTCCTCAAGAGTTTCTTCTATGATCAACATATGGTGTTCTTCTATCTCATTTTCACCACTTTATAATTGTTGAAAATTGTATGGCAAAATATTGGCAAAAGCAATTGGTTGGTATGAATCTACATATTTATCATAAATAGTTGAAAATGCATCATCAAGTTTGATCCTGTAAGTAGTTGTAGGTTTTCCATGGTGAATTCTCATTATCCACCAATTCATTATATTATCTTCAGACCATTCAGGCTTACTGTATTTTACTTGGTCAAACAAACCCAATGGAGGAGTTTGAGACCTGTACTCTACTTCCTGCTCATAGCAGTCATGCCAAGGGGGAAGTGTAGCCATTTTCTCAATATGCCAGTTCATGTCCGACCCATTAAAATTGTTTTGATTATGCTCAATTTCCGGTTGAGGACAACAATAAAATGATTTCATTTTGAAAAATTCTTTAAATTTATCTAAAGGATCATACCTCCAACATTGTGGTAACTCAATCAGCCCTAGATCCTACAATGAAATGATAAGAAGATGATTTTGTCCAACTTGACTTACTATTATGCCACCAAACTGAAATAGCATATTGCATGTAGTCTTTCTTCCACGCCCAGCTCCATATATGTCATTTACGTAATTTGACTGGTGCACTACTTCATGACTGAAGGAGAATAAAATTCTACATGACAAATGCATTGTGCCATAGCTACCTACCACTTGTGAACTATATCATATGAGGGCAAACCCACAACCCATGCTAGCATGGAATAAATATCCAAGCTTTTAAAATCTTTCAGTGGTCTAGGCAAGTTTGGAAGTTGTCCCATTGGAGGATCTTTAATCATTTGCATCTCCATAAACCGATGCATAGCCACAATGGAGACATATTTGTCTTCTTGTTCATCAATATGCAACTTCTTATGGACTCCATATTCGGGCGGCTGTAACCCATAGAAAAAAGCTTCTTATACTTCATCGGGAGTAATGGTAAAAAGAATTTCCCTCTTCACTATTAGAAACTGAATCATTCTTTTGCTCTTCGTATTCCTAGAAAATATATAGGATTTACATAAACTCCGTTGAGGCAGTTTGAATGCTGGGTGGTTCATAAAATGAATAAAGAAAACTACTTGTTGAGTGGTGTTTTAACCCGATTGTGAAAACACACTCTCTGTAGGATCCGAGTCCTAAATCCTCTGCTTGCAAAGAAAAACGATTTCTCCAAGGTTCTTATTATGCTAATTATTGATTATCAAGGATGTTGTTTAAAATGAAATGCTAAGAACACCTTAGGGTTTGCAAGTGGATGTTAACAAGGGGCACTTGTGGTTTATTAATTTTGAACTTTCAATGGACTCAAAATGAATAAAATCTGTTTTAACCTTTAATTCTGATGGATTTTTAGTGATTTATTCAAACACAGTAATTAAACTGCTGAAAATAAAATATGGGTTTGAAAAGCAAAGACAAAAGTAAACAAAAGTAACAATAAGAATAGATTACAGTCAGAAATCTGTCATTAATCTGATGAAACCGAAGATACTGAGGCTTTCTACATGCAACCTAACCTAATGAACCTGCACTTTCACACAATCCAAATAGGCCAGGTGCGAGTCTCGAGGGTTTCTGTGGTAATTCCAGAAAATAGGCATTCGCATGAAGCAACCAAGAGATCTTGCATTAACTTCACCTAAAAACCTAAGAAATCTGGAAGGGAAATATAAACGTTAAATCATGCATGCAAAAGTTACTCCTTCTTTCTCATCCAATAAGATGCCAACTCTCTGTATTTGTATTTAAATGATATCTCGATTACATTCAAAAATTTTCCAGTGTAAAAGAAAATCCCAGAACAAAAAGAAGGAAATTGCCCAAGTACGGGCCCAGAATAGCACAAAGCTCTCGTCTCTGCAACTCCGTATTCGGCAATTTCCAACCCCTCCTTCGATTTGCAATTCTGGTCTTATAATGTTTAACGCGGCTCTTCGATCTTCTCCGTCGCTTCATTTCCCCTTCCTGCACATGACCCCTCAAATTCTTGCTTTTTCCCGCTTTGATTCACGCTCAAATTTGAAAATGCTTCGAAATTCATCTCTGCATGTAACGCCTCTGCAAGTTTGACACCTGTGCGCCACGTGTCCTACTTTTCCTGCGTCCTGTGTAACGCTTACTACGAAAAAAAATGACAAAACTGCAAGTCCGCCTGTTCATCTTCTTAGCCGCGATATGGCGACATGTCACGAAATCGTGACATGTCGCGATATCGCTACATGCTTTCCTGTCGTACGCCTTCATCAGCTCCCCGTAGCGATGTCGCGACCGTTTTTCATTTGTCTACCTCCGGCAACTTCTCGTAGCGATATCGCTACCCTTTTAACATTTTGAGCCCTCCTCTTCGAATGGTAGCGATATCGCTACCACTTTCTAACTTTGAGCCCTTTTCAAAATGTGGTAGCGATATCGCTACCACCTTGGCCTTGCCGCGTCCCTTTGAAATGTGGTAGCGATTCGCTACCACTTTCGTTTCAAGCCTTCTCCTTGTGACATGGTAGCGATTCGCTACCATTTTTGTTTCAAGCCCTCTCTCACTAAACTTGTAGCGCTATCGCTACCCTCTGACTTTGAGACTGGCCTTTATGAAATTTGTAGCGATATCGCTACCGTTTTGAACTTTGAGTCTTCTTTCCGCAAGGCGTAGCGAAATCGCTACCATTTTTATTTTCGAACCTGCTTGCCACAAACCGTCGCGATATCGCTACCGCTTTTATCTTCCGTACGCCTTGGCAAAACCTGTCGCGATATCGCGACGTTTTTCCCCCTCGGACCTTCGTGCAGCTTTCTGTCGCGATATCGCTACCGCTTTTATGTTTTGTTGCCGTTGACCGCGTTGACCGTGATTTTTTGACACGTCGCGATTTCGCTACCGTTTTTCGGCTTCGGTCGCGATTTCGCGACATGTCGCGATTTCGCTACCTGTCGCGATTTCGCGACCCCTTTCTACACTTGGGCATTTTTTCTCTTTTCTTCAATTTTAGCATCTGGGTCATCGAGATTCTTCTCTGCAAGCTTAGCAAAAGGTGGGTCCCCAATTTTGGGGTGTGTTGTGGATCAACCACAACAAATGGCGACTCTATTTGTCAAATGCTCTTGAGCATTTTAGTAAGAACCCAACTCTGAAACATATCACAAACTCGCAAATATATGTTAGCACATAAGCAAAATAACAAATGCCCAAAGATCCGAAGTACATGAATCATCGGAATCATCAAGTATTAGCTCGGTGTGTGCAATGTGTTTTCATTCCCTATCGTTTGAAATTGATCAACATTCCATTATCTGTTTTGCATGAATGCATATATGGGATGGTGAATGATTTGTGTACCCTAATGAATGTGCAAGGAGATTTGCTTCCATAAAGGGCATGGTACTTCTTCTAATACTATGTACAAGCATTCAAGATTGCCAAACCCTCTTAGGATCCACTAGTTCATTACCTTATTGTATCCCAAAGTTGGTTATGAGTCCCTACTATCTAGAACCCATGTGCAAGTGAATGTGAAATCAGAACTTTGGGGAATCAGACTCCCAACCAACCGAGATGAGAGTTTAACCTTATCCTTACTATTCTGATTTAGAGTTCATTACCTCACTTTAAGCAAAATAATTAAACCGGTTATGGAAGAAATGGTCATGCTAGTCTAACCCTCTAGACAATCAGTGGTCTTGTTTTTTAGGCAAGACATGATGCCATGCATGGGCATATCTAACCCCACAATCCAAAACTTATCTCCATTTCTTTGGACCTTGGGGATGACTACCCATCCCTTGCAGAGGACAAGTAGTACGATCCTTACAATCCAAAATAAAGATGAGATGGGAAAAATTTATTTACTTTTTACTTCTTGGACCTTGGGGATGACTACCCATCCTGGTTAGGGACAAGTAGTACGATCCTTACAATCCAAACCTTAGATATAAATCATTAATTCTGTTGCTTAAACCTTGGGGATGACTACCCATCCTTTGCAGAGGACAAATAGTACGATCCTTACAATCCAAGACTAATTATGAAATGAAAACATAAGAGCTTTGGGGAATCAGATTCTCAACCAACCAAGATGAGAATTTATGCCCTATCCTTACTACTCCATGTGGGTCAAATCAAAGCTTTGGGGAATTGGATCCTCAACCTAAGTTTGATGAGGATTTAACCCTATCCTTACTACTCTGATTTTAAGCTTTAAGCTCTATGGAAGTGGTCAAAACCACTGTTTTAAGGATCATGTTGCATAATAGGATAGACATGAAAACCACTTTCGCTCAACCTTTTCCTCCAAGCTAGGTTTTGATCATTTTGCTCAAGATCCTTTTTAATTTATGAGACGTGCTTGGTTCTAGATATCTCAAGACTCAGTTTCCAACCTTAGGATTCACTTACATTTATGTTATAACATAACCCTAAGAGAATTTGACGTACTTTCATGGCTTGTACATAAGATGCATATGTAACTAAAATGAAATGTATGTGAGGTGAGATGGAATATGAATGCCTTATCTTTGCAAATGAAATGATATGTCATGCAAAACCGATTCTTTCATGTATCACAAAATCAAACAATATAACTTAAAATGTTTTATGTTATTGGTGGAGCCTTTACAAGATAATTCCAATATTTCATATTCTCCTAACCTTAAGCATAAGTTGGCATCTCAATTTATTTATTTTTATTTTATTTTTTTTTATCAAAATTAACAACATGACAATTGAAATCAAATCCACAACCAAAATCCTAGCTAAGCTAACAATCCTAAATCAAACAAAATCTGAAAATCCTAAACAATGAAACAAGATCTGAAAATCCCACCAAAATCAAAGAATGATATGAAAGTCCCACAACCTAAGGGCTAAAATAATGTTTTAAAATCTGCCCATTAACCGGCAGCGTGAAATATTTCCCTTCTAAGGTTTTTAGCCTGAAGGTATTCTTCCCAAGAATCTTCGAAATCTGATATGGGCCTAACCAAAGACAATCAAACTTTTGATGGTTTCCTTTTTCCTCATGTCTTTTGTCCCATAGTAATACTAAATCTGAAATTCTGAATGATTTAACTTTGGCCCTTCTGTCAAACCATCTCTTGATTACTTCCTGGTGTTTATTCATGTGATTCATGGCCTCTTCTCTCTTTTCATCAAGGTGCAACAACTGGCTCAACCTGGCTTCAACTTGATCATCTGTCCCCAAGTACTCTTGTATGAAATGTAAGGTCTGCAACTTCAAATTTGCTTGGAAATATCGGGTCTTGCCCATAGACCAAATGATAGGGAGTATTCCCTATGGATTCTTTCACTCTGGTCCTATCTGCCCAAAGGGCAAACTTTAGTTGACTATGCCAGTCCCGAGGGTTCTTTTCCAGCAACTTCTTAATAGTATTCAACAAATTCTTATTTGAAGATTCGGCCAACCCATTTCCTTGAGGATAGTAATTGGATGCAAATTTCAAGCTCACTTTATTATCATATGCCCACTCTGCAAATTGTGTGGAAATGAAAGCTTTACCATTGTCACTGACAATAGAGTCGGGCATCCCAAATCTTGTTATAATTTGATCCTCAAGAAATTTAATCACAACATCTGTGGTGGCATGTTTAGTGGGAATCGCTTCTGTCCACCTTGTACAGTAGTCTGTAGCTGTCAAAATAAATTTGTGAGAGTCAAAAGAATTTGGGTTAATAACCCCGATAAAATCCAGTCCCCACTGTGCAAACGGTCTCATTTCGACTACAGGCTGCAACGGCATGGCTGCATTTCTTTCTCTATTTGCAGCCACTTGACAGATGTGACAAGATCGTACATGGGTATGCGCATCCTTGAAAATATGTGGCCAGTAGTATCCTGCTCTCAGGATTTGATGTCTTGTAGCATTGGCTGCACCATGACCAGTTCCATGCTTGCCATGAAATTCTTGCAACACCCTGGCGGCTTCATCTTTGCTCAAGCATCTCAGGTAGATACCTTCATGATTTTTCCTGTAAAGCACACCAGACTTTATCAGATAGTTAACAGATTTAAGCCTTAAAGCTCTCCTCCTGTGTTGAATTCAAATTAGAAGGGCACTTACCGAGTCAATAAAAATTGCACAATATCAACATACCAGTCCTCCTTAGCCATGTATTATGTATTTGAGCATTGACCTCGTTATTTGCGGATCATTTTCTGCGATCGCCTTTGCCGGTCCTTGTCCTCGAACTAGTTTCATTGGTTGGATTTCGAGATCAAATTCTTGGATGGTCGAAATCCATTTTCCTCTCTTCTCACCTAGTTCATTACGTAAAAACATGGTCTTGACGACGAGAATCGGGCACGATGGCGATAATTCTGCTGTGCACGATGTAGTGCCTAAATTTTTTCACGGTTTTAAAAAGTGCGTACATTTGCTTATCAAGGATTGAATACCTTAATTGGGCATCTTTTAGGGGGGCACTTAAAAATGCAATGGGCTTTTCGGCACTATCCTCACCTTTTTGGGTTAAGACACTCGCAAAGGAGTGTTCTGATGCAAAAGCGTAAATATAAAAAGGCTTGGAGTAATCCGGGCTTATAAGGACAGGGGCTCTGGAAATGGCATCTTTGATATTCTGGAAAGCCACTCTACTTTCCTCGTTCCATTTTACATCCACATCTTTCTTGAGCATCTGGTTCAGAGGTTTGGCTATCTCAACAAAGCTAGAGATAAACTTCCTCACAAAATTGACTTGCCCAAAGAAAGATCTCAGTTCTTTTTTACTGCTCGGGAGAGGTAGGTTTTGGATAGCTTGTATCCTTTCTGGGTCGATGGATATGCCCTCTTTTGAAATGATGTGACCCAACAATTTCCCTTCCGTTACTCCGAAAATGCACTTTTTGGGATTTAAGGAAATTCCATGTTCTCTGCATCTTTGAAGCACTTTCTTCAAATCTTTAACATGATCCTCTCTCTTCTTCGAGAAAACTGGGATATCATCCACATACACGATGATGCATTTGCCTATTAGTCCTTTGAATGCGTAATCCATGGTGCGTTGAAAAGTTGCACCAACGTTTAACAATCCGAACGACATTCTCTTATATGCAAATGTCCCCCACTTGGTAGTGAAGGCTGTTTTCATCCTGTCATCTGGATGTATAAGAACTTGGTTGTACCCAGAATATCCATCGAGAAAGGACATCATTTCAGATCCATTTACCATTTGCAGAATTTCATCGATTGATGGTAATGGATAATTATCTTTTTGAGAGGCTTTATTAAGATTTCGAAAATCTATGCACGACCTAATCTCTCCACTCTTTTTTCTTCATTGGAACGAGGTTAGCCACCCAGGTTGAGTGCCTAACGGGAAAAATGATTTTCGCTTCCAATAATCTTTTAACCTCCTTTTCGATCAAAGGCTCCAATAGCGGGTTAACAACTCGCTGTCTTTGCCTAAAAGGCTTGGAGTCCGGCTTCAAAGGGATGGTATGCGTGATAATGTTCTGGTTGTAAGTCTTCGACTCATTGTAGTTCCAAGCAATACAATCTATGTAATGCTTCAAAGCTTGTATTATATTGCTCCTTTCTTCCTCTGTACATGCCTTTGCTATGTACACCTCCTTTGGATTGTCTGCACTCCCCAGATTAATTGAATCGCATGCATCTTTGGGGAGCGGGACTCTTTTTCTTTTCTTGTTCTTGCATTCCATGTCGAACATCTTTTCTAATGAAACCACGTCTTTAGGAATTTTGTTGGATTGATACGCGGTTTCACTTTCTTCTGTTTCATCCTGCCACCTTTGTTCCTCATCGATCACCTGATTTTCAAAAATACCCGAGTTTGTGACAAACTTGAAGATGTGCCTGTCACACTCAAAAACCTGGAAATTCTTCACATTATCAGGTATTGATGGACAAGGAACCAGCTCAATGGAAAACTTTTTACATCTTTTTATATCCACCGGGTTTAACATGCCCGCGATGACTGCAAGAGAGTCTGCTATTCGATTTCCTCTCCTAGAAATAAGGGCTATGTTGAATGCATCAAACTCCTCCATGAGGTCCATAACCCTAGTCCTATAAAGGCTCAGTATTTTGTCATGGCATGTATACTGTCCTTTGATTTGCTTGACAACCAACTCAGAATCTCCCAAAACCTTCAAGCATTTAACATGTTTGCTCAATGCTAGACGTAAACCGTAGATCAATGCTTCGTATTCTGCCACATTGTTTGTGCAAGGAAATTGCGATCTGTAGGCAGCCAATAATGGTTTACCTCCTGGACCAGTGAGCTCGACTCCAGCTCCTGCTCCCTGTCTAGATTTTGATCCATCAAACTTGAGCAACCACGTGTAATCCTTCTCCTCAGAAGAACCACCATGACACACTTCTTCTTTAAGTTCATCAATAGCTTTCTCAACATCAAGAGCATAGACCCCTAGGTGCGGCTCAGAAAACTAAACCTCATTCAGCTTGTTAAAATCCGTTATAATCTCCTTAAGCCTCGGTTCGTTTTCCACTCTGATTTGGTTAGCAATGCCCTTCCATGGCAGCCACATATGCGAGCAGTCTGTTGCAAAATAGCCATTCAGCGTTTTCATCCAATCTCTCGCAAGTAACATTCCATACCTACTTGGGATGTTAACCACCAAAATGTCTACAACCTGCTGGACCCTGGGTTCAGAATTTAATTGAATCTTGACATCATATAAGGTCCCTACTACATTTACCTCCGAACGGTCCAATTGCAAGACCGTGCATTTGGATGAAACCGGTTGTAGACCCAGCATTTGACATATCTCCGTAGGCATGAGGTTGCTCGTGGCTCCTGTGTCTACCAAACGAGTTATGCAAGTTCTTACCCGCAATTCTCGGAGCTAATAAGAATGGCGGGACATCCCTTCTCTCCTTTCGCAAAATCGAATGGGATTCAGCTCTTTTTTCCTTCCACATCGGATCAGGTGAGTTCAAAGCTCTTATCAACGCCTCCTTTTGACCAGGCAATTTAGCTGCGTCCAGGAATGAAAGGCTAGATTTGGACTTCTTCATATCCTCCACTACGTCATAATTTGGTTTTTCGAATTTGATCGTCTTCCGGACGTCATTAGACATTTCTCTTCTGAGTGGAGGGGGAGGGTTGTTACTTGCCTTTGTATCCGGAGGAAGAATAGAAGCTGTTTGGAGGTGTTGATGAGGTTTTAGGGGCTTTAGACTTACTCCTCAAATGGTACCCATGAGTCCCCTTTCCGAAATCTCGAAAAGCTTGCACCTCCTGTTCCAAAACTTCGTCTTCTTCCTCCTCGCTCTCACCCTCTTGGTGATATACTATTTCCATCACCATAATATTTTCATCTTGCCGATACGATGGATCCTCATTTGATACGAGTTCCAAATCATCAACTTGTGCTCGAAGACAATGAGTGTATCTAGCGATCTCAGGACAATTCCTCTCATTGTGTTCTTTTGTGTTATGTAACTTGCACCCTCTTTCCCATGCCAAATCTGAAAGATTCAAAAGAGAATTGGATTGGCTAGGGCCTGCAGAAGCATCTAATTGATTAGCAATGGGAGCAGGAACTCCCCCATTGTTTGGCTTAGTGTTCCGAGTGCCTCCCTCTATTGTTAAAATTCTGACTTGGGTGAGGGGCACGGGACTCATGCTTCTACTGTTGAACCCTGTCATTACTTAGTTTATGCACTAGTTTCTTGAGCTCTTCGACTTCCGAAAAGACATCCTTCGGTGGAACCACATTGTTGTTAACCCCCATTGGATTTGCATAATTGATGGGGTCTTGATTCCACATTTGGGTGGGGTTCTAAGGAATTGGATTCCCATATGGATTGATACCTTGAATTGGGATTGGATTCGGAACATGAACTATGGCTTGAGGATTGACTTGACTAGTTTCCTGCGTAGTTGATTGATTGTTCTGCAAAAATGCAAGAACAGGTGGAATGGCTGTGATTGGTTGGATTGGAATGGGTGCATATGCAAGTTTTGGTGGATACGACTGCTGATATGGGAAGGCGTTCATACTTGGCATTTGTGGTGCCATGAGTTGATTTGCACGGGGAACTTGACCATATGGAGCACACTGTCCCAACATAGGCATCTGGGTAAACCCGTAGCCTTGCGGTGTCAATTCTTGCTCAATAGTCATGGCTTCATTATAGGCCAAAGCCAGCGTGGTGACCCGAGGATTACGCCTTGCAAACATGGCTGTCATGGGGTCCAATGCCCCAAAATATATCTGCAAAGCTACTGCAGGGATCGATGGCAAAATGTCTAATTGCTCTGTTATAGTTCTTTTGGAATCTCCGATTAAACATTCGGATTGGTTCCCCTTGGCCCCGTTTGCATGTAATAAAGCTGATTGTAAATAGTTGCGGGATCTAAGGGCGACCTAAATTGATTGACAAATGCATTTTCCATTTGTGTCCAAGAGGTGATTGAACCGGTTGGCAAGCATATATACCATTCATATGCTATTGGATCCAAGCTCATGGGGAAAAGTCTGCAGGCTACATCTTCATGCTGAACTTGCAACCTAATTAAAACATCTCTATAGGCTTGGATATGTTCTTCTCATTGTTCTTAGGCCATCCGGCTTGTATTTAGGCAGAAATATTTCAATGTTCTTGGGGATTTCATGGATATCCCCGACAATATTCAAAGGAGTATTGTTAGCTCCATACCAAGGAGCTCTTGGAGCTTGAGCCATTTGACTCGGAATTGATGTAGACAGGACCTACAATAGCAGAAGAAATATTACAAACTATAGGCACACTAGGGGCAACGGATATTACTGGCGTAGGTCCACTCGACGTTCCTGGAGAAAACAGGCCTTTTGCTATCTGGAGTGCTTACGACTTGCTTGACTTTACCCTTGGGAGTACCAGTAAGGTCGTGAAAAATGGTTTCTCCGGTTGTTTGAGACCTGGTCGCAATACGGCGTGGTGGGTCCGACTTGCTGAGGAAACCCTCGGCTAGTTCGAAGAAAACCTGCAACAAACACAAAAACAGTGTTGCAGTTTAGCCGTAAATAATTTCAGAATTAAATCAAAAACAAAATATTCAGATATAAAAATTGAAATAGATAAACCGATTCGGCCCTCCTTCTAGCGCCAATCTGTTGAGTGGTGTTTTAACCCGATTGTGAAAACACACTCTCCTGTAGGATCCGAGTCCTAAATCCTCTGCTTGCAAAGAAAAACGATTTCTCCAAGGTTCTTATTATGCTAATTATTGATTATCAAGGATGCTTGTTTAAAATGAAATGCTAAGAACACCTTAGGGTTTGCAAGTGGATGTTAACAAGGGGCACCTGTGGTTTATTAATTTTGAACTTTCAATGGACTCAAAATGAATAAAATCTGTTTTAACCTTTAATTCTGATGGATTTTCAGTGATTTATTCAAACACAATAATTAAACTGCTGAAAATAAAATATGGGTTTGAAAAGCAAAGACAAAAGTAAACAAAAGTAACAATAAGAATAGATTACAGTCAGAAAGCTGTCATTAATCTGATGAAACCGAAGATACTGAGGCTTTCTACATGCAACCTAACCTAATGAACCTGCACTTTCACACAATCCAAATAGGCCAGTGCGAGTCTCGAGGGTTTCTGTGGTAATTCCGGAAAACGAGGCATTCGCATGAAGCAACCAAGAGATCTTGCATTAACTTCACCTAAAAACCTAAGAAATCCGGAAGGGAAAGATAGACGTTAAATCATGCATGCAAAAGTTACTCCTTCTTTCTCATCCAATAAGATGCCAACTCTCCGTATTTGTATTTAAATGATATCTCGATTACATTCAAAAATGTTCCAGTGTAAAAGAAAATCCCGAGAACAAAAAGAAGGAAATTGCCCAAGTACGGGCCCGAGAATAGCACAAAGCTCTCGTCTCTGCAACTCCGTATTCGGCAATTTCCAACCCCTCCTTCGATTTGCAATTCTGGTCTTATAGCATTGTTTGACGCGGCTCTTCGATCTTCTCCGTCGCTTCATTTCCCCTTCCCGCACATGACCCCTCAAATTCTTGCTTTTTCCCGCTTTGATCCACGCTCAAATTTGAAAACGCTTCGAAATTCATCTCTGCATGTAACGCCTCTGCAAGTTTGACACCCGTGCGCCACGTGTCCTCCTTTTCTCGCGTCTCGTGTAACGCTTACTGTGAAAAAAATCGACAAAACTGCAAGTCCGCTCGTTCATCTTCTTAGCCGCGATATGGCGACATGTCGCGAAATCGTGACATGTCGCGATATCGCTACATGCTTCCCTGCCGTACGCCTTCAGCGGCTCCCCGTAGCGATGTCGCGACCGTTTTTCATTTGTCTACCTCCGGCAACTTCTCGTAGCGATATCGCTACCCTTTTAACATTTTGAGCCCTCCTCTTCGAATGGTAGCGATATCGCTACCACTTTCTAACTTTGAGCCCTTTTCAAAATGTGGTAGCGATATCGCTACCACCTTGGCCTTGCCACGTCCCTTTGAAATGTGGTAGCGATTCGCTACCACTTTCGTTTCAAGCCTTCTCCTTGTGACATGGTAGCGATTCGCTACCATTTTTGTTTCAAGCCCTCTCTCACTAAACTTGTAGCGCTATCGCTACCCTCTGACTTTGAGACTGGCCTTTATGAAATTTGTAGCGATATCGCTACCGTTTTGAACTTTGAGTCTTCTTTCCGCAAGGCGTAGCGAAATCGCTACCGTTTTTATTTCCGAACCTGCTTGCCACAAACCGTCGCGATATCGCTACCGCTTTTATCTTCCGTACGCCTTGGCAAAACCTGTCGCGATATCGCGACGTTTTTCCCCCTCGGACCTTCGTGCAGCTTTCTGTCGCGATATCGCTACCGCTTTTATGTTTTGTTGCCGTTGACCGCGTTGACCGCGATTTTCCGACACGTCGCGATTTCGCTACCGTTTTTCGGCTTCGGTCGCGATTTCGCGACATGTCGCGATTTCGCTACCTGTCGCGATTTCGCGACCCCTTTCTACACTTGGGCATTTTTTCTCTTTTCTTCAATTCTAGCATCTGGGTCACTGAGATCCTTCCCTACAAGCCTGCAAAAAGGTGGGTCCCCAATTTTGGGGTGTGTTGTGGATCAACCACAACAACTACGTACCACTCCTATAATGCTGTTAATTAATGTAATATAAGATATGCTAAATATTCTAACATCCCCCCTTATTACATTAATGTTGACTACACATAGCATTGCGGAACAATTCAAATTTGACTCGAGCAAGCGCTTTGGTGAAGATGTCCGCTATTTGCTCATTTGTGGGAATGTAGTGGAGCCGGATATGATGCTTTGGAACCTCATCTCGAATGAAATGACACCTAGTGTCAATGTGTTTGGTGCGATCATGAAAGATAGGATTCTTGACAAGATTCATAACACCTTGATTGTCACAAAATAAATGTAAAGGAAGTTTCTTTGGAAGGCCCATATTTGTGAGGATGCGACGTAACCATATGATCTCGCAGACTGCTCCACTAGCTGCTCGATATTCTACCTCAGTAGAAGAGATAGCAACAACATGTTGCTTCTTGCTATGCCAAGAGACAGGACCAGATCCAAGGTGAAAAATATAACCTGCAGTTGATTTTCGGTCATCTATGGATCCAGAATAATCAGAGTCCGTGTACCCTTGAAGATAGAACTTGTTCTTTTTGTATTCCAGGCCGATATATGTCGTACCATGGACATAGTGAATAACTCTTTTTGCTGCTTTCCAGTGGCTAACTTTAGGATCTTGCATGAATCATGAAAGATAACCCACAACAAAACTAAGATCTGGCCTGGTGTTTGTGAGATAGATGAGACTCCCAATCAGCTGACGATAGAGAGTACTATCTATTTTAGGAGATTCATCGAATCGGGATAACTTAAGTCTTGCTTCCATTGGTGTGGCTTTGGGCTTGCAGTCAGTCATCCGATACTTATCAATTAGAGTCTTGGCATATTTATTTTGAGTAACTTGTATGCAATGCTTGTATTGAGTTACTTCTAGACCAAGACAATAGTGGAGAAGTCCAAGATCTATCATTTCAAAAGAGGTATTAAGATCTTTCTTAACTATTTTGATCATACTCTCTGAATTGCCTGTTATGATCAGATCATCCACATATAGTACTAGAATTACTATGTTAGAACCATTGTTCTTGATATATAGATTAGGATCTGCAGGACTTCTTCTAAACCCATGTTGCACTAGGTGACTATCAATTTTGATATACCAAGCTCGAGGAGCTTGTTTAAGTCCATATAGAGATTTGATCAGCTTACGAACTTTCTCGTTCTTGCCCTTGAACTACAAAACCTTCAAGGTTGAGTCATATAGACTTCTTCTTGTAGGTCACCATTTAAGAAAGCACTCTTTACATCCATCCGATGTAGCCGCCAACCAAATTGAGCTGCCATTGCACACGTAACTCGAATAGTGGTCATTTTAGCAGTAGGAGCAAATGTCTCTTCATAGTCTATGCCTTCTTTTTGTGCATAGCCCTTTGCAACAAGTTGGGCTTTATATTTATCTATTGCACCATTTGCCTTATATTTGATCTTGAATACCCATTTGCAACCAATGGGTTTCTTTCCTGAAGGCAAATTCACTAACTTCCAAGTTTGATTTTTCATTAGAGATGTATGTTCTGCATCCATAGCAGTTTTCCATTGATCTTTACTGAGTACATCTGAGACTGATGTGGGTTATTTTCCATCTAGTATTGTCAGATAGACTTTTTCATCTTCCATATCTATATCCTCATCTTCTTCTACATTCACAGATAAATCATCAAAATGTTGACAAAGGTCATCAACATCTGTTATCGATGTTGCATCATCTGCTCTTTTGTGTTGAGTCATACTGCATGTAGCGGGTCGATCTAGAGTTAGATCTGGAAGTGATGTCAATTTTGAATCTTGCAATGTACTAGTATACCATTTAGGAACCTTCTTCTGAGGAGGTGTTGCTTCTTTCTTAGGTTCATCTTCCTTAAGGTATACAAGTGTGTTATTTGATGTGAAAGTTTCATCAAATACTACATCTCTGCTGATGTGTGTTTTCTTGGTTATAGGATCAATCAACCGATATCCTTTTGAATACTCATCATAACCAAGAAATATACATTTTTGAGTTTTCTCATCTAGTTTCCTTCTTTTCTGTTTAGGAATATGCATAAAAGCTTGGCATCCAAAAACTTTTAGATGAGAAATTGAGGGTTTCTTACCACTCCAGGCTTCTTGTGGAGTTTTTCCTTGTAGAGCCCTTGTAGGTGCTCTATTTAGTAGGTAAGATGTTGTGTTTACTGCTTCTGCCCAGTATTGTTTTTCTAAGTTTGCTCCTTTTAACATACACCGACTCATTTCTACTATGGAGCGATTTTTCCTTTCTGCAACTCCATTTTGCTGTGGTGTATATGCTGTAGTGAGTTGTCTCTTAATCCCATGTTTTTCCAAAAATGCTGAAAATTCCTTGGAAGTGTATTCCCCCCCTCGATCTGAGCGGAGGGTTTTGATGGAACAACTTGTTTCCTTCTCAACTTGTCTCTTGAACTGACGAAAGTAGAGAAGAGCTTCTGACTTGAGTGCAAGGAAGGAGACCCATATTTTGCGGGAGTAGTCATCAAAAAATAGCTGAAAATACCTCTTTCCACCATGACTGGTTGGGAAAGGACCACACAGATCTGCGTGGATTAACTCCAAGGGTTTTTTAGAGCGAGAAGAACTAGTCTCAAATGGAACTCGATGTTGTTTCCCTGCTAGACAATCTGAGCATACTGGGAGAATGGATGAAAGCTGAGGAAGCCCTTTGACCATGTCATATTTGCTTAATTCGAGTAAATACCCAGAACCGAGGTGCCCGTATCTTTTATGCCATAAGGAAGTAGTTGCTGTTGTAGTGGCAATGAGGGTAGTATGGGATGTAGAAACTGTATCCAAGATGAATAATCCATGTTTGTAGGAGCCAGTGGCAATGTTTTGACCTTGGTGACTGATGAAACATCTCTTTTTTCCTTTTTCAACTTGAAAAACAACATCCATATTTCTATCTAGCATCTGTGGAATAGATAATAGATTGTTGGCAAGGCCAGGAACATAGAGAACTTTCTCTATGGCATAGTCACCATCAGGGAGAGTGACTGTAACATCCCCTTCACCTTGTACTTGATAGACCCGATTGTCTGCAATAGTGACAGGTTTGCCTTCTCTTGCGTGAAAGGTTTGAAACCAGGATTTTTTCCCAGTCATATGTTTGCTTGCTCCAGAATCAATATACCATACAACATCTGATTTGGAAGAGGCAGTATGGGTCATGAGCACCTTGTGTGCTCTTTCGGAGTCATTATCTAAAGATGAATTAGAATCATCTGAATGGGAATCTGCATAAGCAACATGACCCTTTTGTTGGTTGCGATGCTGGGGATATTTTTGCTTCCCCTTGCCTTTCTTATTTTGTGAGGGATCATTTTGTTGTTTGTTTTTGAACCAACACCGGTTGGTATCATGATTGTTCATATCACAGATCTTGCAATATTTATCTCGCTGGAGATTTGGCTTGCCTTTGCCTTTGGAAGAAGACCCTCCTTTCTGCAACTGTCCTTGCTTGTGACCCTTTTGATGGGTGGAAAGAGCAGTGGCAGGTTCCTCATCTTTTTGTACTTGATTGGCTTCTTCAGTTTGAAGCAAATTAACCAATTCAACAAAAGTTAATTTTCTACCAAAAACATTGAGTGAAGTGATAAAACTTTTGTAAGATGGTGGGAGTGCCCTCAAAATAACAGATGTCAAAAGATCATCATCTATGGGTTTTCCCATAGTATTGAGTTTAGCTTTCAATTCTGCCACTTTGCAGAGAAACAATTCAACAGCTTCCCCGAATTCATAGTGAGATTGTGAAGCTGGGTTTGTAGGTGAAGAATAGTGGAATTATTATTTCCTTCATACACAATAATCAATGCTGCCCAAGCATATTTACTGGTCGTGGCATCAAAAATATGAGGTTGGACCTCATCTGTTATGGCAAGTAACAAAAACATAAGACCCTTCCTGTCCTGATCATCAAATGTATCTTGATCTGTCCCTGTTGTTGTGGGATGAGAGGTAGTGCCACTGACGACATCCCATAATTTTTCGACTTGAAGAATGGCTTTCATTTTATGCTTCCATGGCACAAAATTGGTGCCTTTGAGCAATTGGGCATCTAAAAGATACTTGTGCACTGTAGCCATTGTTTAGGGTTCCTTATAGCGCCAAATGGTCCCCTTTTCGATATACCGTTGCCAGGCCAATTATACCTGAACTGAATCAAAACAATACCCACCCTTACGTGAGGGAGACTATAGGTATTATGAAGACCATAACGGTACGTGGAACATAGGCAGTACTGAAAAGGATTGCTTTGTTGATGGCACCTACCTTAGAAAGACAGGAATCCGCATGCATGGGGCGTAACTTCCCCTAAACACTTTGGATTCCAGGACTTTCGTCAGGATTTACGCCTAAACACAATAGCAATAGGGGTAAAAAATTCACTCAAAGAGATGTTAATGACACCTTCCTGAGAATCTTCGGTAGAAGAATAATCAGTTGGAGGTAATTAAGTCAAAAAACAAAACTAGGAGAAAATTAGTGTTGGTGAGAGAACATCAAGTAGATGATCAATGAAGATCCCTGTGCAAAGAGATAACTACTTTTGGAGAACCTGTGCAACATGTGCTGAGAGAAGTAGTGGATGCTTTGATGTAGATGATTTATAATTGCAGAAAAAAAATGCAATAATCAAACAAGTATGCTCACAAAAAAAATGCTTCTCACATAGGTGTCGGGTTCAAATGAAAATGCACCCAATTTTGAAAAAAGAAGGTGTCGAGTAAAATAAAAAATGCACCTTTGAGTTGCTATCTATGCATTTTTCTGAGGGTTTGAAAATTTGAATTCCCCCTTCTATCTTGTAAGAAGGGAGTGCAAAATAGAGTATATCTCGAAAGTTTCCCAATATGCCTTTTAACAATTGCTTTTGAAGGAAAAAAAACAATTTTACATGTCTTAAAATGTGTCACCACACCATCTTGGAGCGTCAACAGAGCCCTCGGGGCGTCAAAATGGCCTCCTCGGGCGTCATCTTGGCAGCAACTCGAAGGGGTTTGAAACCCCAACCACCTTGTGGAAAAAAACTTAAGCAATCAGTATTAGAACCATCACGGCCACTGTGGTGCATGTGTATTCATGGCGACGTATTCTTATTTGACCCAAGCACAACAATTGCAATGGAAAAAAAACATGCACCAAAGAACTTTTGTTTTAAAAAAAAAAAAATTAAATGAAATGTTATGAAACAAGGTCGCATTACCCAATGTCCTTCACGCGCTGCGTTCACGGTTGCTCCTGCGTGAACCAATTTTTGGCAATGAAGACGACGACAATGTTTTGCTGTGTGGCCTCATGGCTTCTCCTGCGTGCAACGATTTTTGGCAATGAAGACGACGACAATGTTTTGCTGTGTGGCCTCACGGCTTCTACTACATGCATCAATTTCTGACAATGAAGATGACGGCAATGTTTTGCTGTGTGGCCACCGAGTTCAGTGCTCCTCTATGGTGGCACCGCCTCCGCTACGAAAAATTCCTCCACGCTATGCGGAGCGCAAAAAAAAAAATAACTGACCCCTCCTGTCTGGTTTGCTTTACCAGAAATAGGCTCCTCTGTGGTGGTGCCGCCTCCTCTACGAAAAATTCCTCCACGCTATGCGGAGCGTAGAAAAAAACAAATTGGCCCCTCCCATCTGGTTTGCTTTACCAGAAACGGAGAATCCAACACCGTTCACGAATGCCCCAAATAGTTCGGCGTCAGAAATTTGGAAAGTTACGGGATCACGTCAGTGCTTGTGCGCTAGAGTTCAGATTGTAGTCTTCAGCGTCAATGGCTCCTCAAAGACTGCATCGTCTGGTAATGGAGTGAATCTAGTAATGGAGTGTGTGAATAGCACATTGCCCATAAAAATTCACATTGCCCAAAAATCATTCAATGCTCTGATGCCATATTAGAAACTGAATCATTAGTTTGCTCTTCGTATTCCTGGAAAATATATAGGATTTACATAAACTCCGTTGAGGCAGTTTGAATGCTGGGTGGTTCATAAACTGAATAAAGAAAACTAAGTACCACTCCTATAATGCTGTTAACTTAATTAATGTAATATAAGATATGCTAAATATTCTAACATTCACATTCTTGACAACCTTGGTTGAAGGATCATAATATCTGGAAACAAGCAACACAATCTTAGGACAAGGATGTACTGTAGGGCATAAATACCAAAAAAGCAGTGAGTGATAAGGTACTGTTAACCAACTTCCTAATGTCAATCCCTGCTGCACTACAAACTTGATATTTTGCCGTAATTTTTCTACTCCTTTGTGAGTGATTCTAGCTATAGAATCTTCATACGAGTCCAAATCAACATAATCATTTTTTCGAGTCTTCTTGGACCTCGTAGTCGCTTCCCTTCTATTTCGACTTCTTCGGTTCTAAATATTTTAAAATTTCTTGGGGTTCCTTACCATGCCTTCCCATTTTTTATTAAAAAACTTTGAGCAAATTTCTCACACTTTCTTAGCAGTTTTGCAATAACCCCTTGAAATACATGGTAACAGGAAAAATTAAAAAGAATAACTACAAGGGTTACCTCGTCTTGTTTAAATAGATCCCTTTTCAATCACCACAATAAATACTGAGTTATTTGGTCGGCTTTGAAAAAAGCGTATTCCTTGGCTGCATAACTGTGTTGTAGACCGTGCCCTAGCTGTAGAAGCTTGATTTGAAAAAATAAATTGGCCCCTTGAACCAATTAAATGCTCCTCGTGCTTCCCCGAGAAAGAAAACTTATGTTGGTCTGCATGCTTTCCAAAAATTGCCACGTCTTGAGAGAGGCAATATGTCCGCACTAAATCTCAAAAATCAAAAGAAATGTTTGCTTACTGAATTATGCTCCTCCTTCAAAATGCTTTCGATCTGCTTTGATAAAACTGGGGTGAAGGCTCTCCTTTTAAATATTTTGATTCCTTACCTTTTTACTTTTTCTTTAAAAAAATAGTTTTTTGCTTTAAAAACTGTATATTTATTTTTTATTATTTTATTATTTCTCTTTTTTTATTTTTTACTATGGTTGTCCTTTTAAAACTTCATTTAAAAAAATATATATAATAGGGGAAGTGCTCAACTTGAGAGCTTCCCCTTTTAGGGGGGGGAAGTGCTCACGTGGGCACTTCCCTCTTCATGGGGGAGAGAAGCGCCCCCAACACATGGGTGCTCTCCTTTAATTTGGAGGGAGCGCCCAACGTTGTTGGGGCACTCCCATTTTTTGGGAGATCGCCCCAACGGTAACGTTCATCCCACGTTGGGGCGAACACGTTTTTTGTTTTTTTTTCCTTTTATTAACTTTTTAAAATTTATATTTTTTCTTAATTTTTTTTTTGGTTTAAAAGTTTTTAAAACATGGTCGCCCATTTTGTGGGCGACCATGACCGTCGCCTCATATTTGGGGCGACGCAAATTTTTTATTTTTATTTTAAGTTTATTATTGGGATGTTCGCCCCCGCATGACGTTCGCCCCTCCATTGGGGCGAACACCAATTTATTTATTTTTTTATAAGTTAATTTTTTTAAATTTCTTTCTTTTGTTTTTTTTATCAAAAAAAACAAAAGAAAGAAATTTAAAAAAATTAACTTATAAAAAAATAAATAAATTGGTGTTCGCCCCAATGGAGGGGCGAACGTCATGTGGGGGTGAAAATCGAACTGGATTTTTTTTTATTACTTAAACTTTTAAATATTTTTTTTGTTTCCCTATATATTATAAAACTTAAAATTTAAAAGTTTTTAAAGGATCGCCCCTATGAGGGGGGTGACCGTCATGTTCGCCCCTCTAATGGGGTGAACTTGACATTTTTTTTTGGTAAATTTTACTGAGCAAATGTTTATTTTTTTTGGGGATAAAATTAAAAATGAATATGTACATATTTACAAAGGTACCTCATTACGATTCCGTCATTGGATATAAGCCTTTAAATGGAGGTCGTTCATCGGAATTGGAAAAACCCAGCCTTCAAGATCTTGCAGATGATAAGCGTTGGCCGAATTCACAACAGAGATTCGGAAAGGGCCCTCCCAAATAGCGTCGAACTTGTGATGCTCTTCAAGCTTGGCCTTATTTGCATTCCACTTGAGGACCAAATCTCCAACTTGAAAAATGCGTTCGGTCGACTTCTTCCTGAACCATTTTTGCATCTCCTTGTTATGTTTGATAAACTCCTGGTAGGACCTTTCTCTATCCTCTTCCAACTGAATCAACTGTGCCAATAATGCACTCAAGGGATCAAAATCCTCATCTGCCTCCTGAAATAGCTGCAATGTCTGAAGGACCGCAAGCTCAATATGAGCAGGCATAACTGCTTCTTTCCCATACACCAAGGCATACGATGAAGTTTTAATGGACTTTTTAACTGAAATGCGATCTGCCCAAAGTGCTTGGTTCAATAACAAATGGTAGTTTCTTTTGTTGTCTCCTAGTGTCCTTTTCAAAATTATTAGCAAATTATTATTAGTAGATTCGACCAAACCATTCCCTTGCGAATAGTAATTGGACGAAGTTTTGAGATAAATCCCGATTTGCTAGCGAACTCAGTAATCTTGGCCCCAATAAATGGAGTTCCATTATATGTTACAATTGAGTCCGGGACACCCAAGCGAGTGATGATTCCATCAAAGAAAGAGATTACAGTTGCTTGATCTGCTTTCTTAGTAGGAATGGCCTCCACCCATCGGGTAAAGTAATCAGTTACCATCAAAATATACTTATGTTTTGCAGAAGAATGTGGGTCAATAACTCCCACAAAATCAAGACCCCACTGTTGAAAAGGAGCTTCTACTTGAATCAAGCAAAGAGGCAATACCCCTTTCTTGATTCTGCCAACATATCATTGACAACTATCGTAGTGTGAACTTATATTATGTGCATCAACAAACAGAGTAGGCCAAAAGTATCCTGATCGAATTATTTTTAAGGCCATGGGCCTTCCCGCATAGTGACCTCCCAATAGTCCGAAATGAAATTCCTCTAAAATATTTTCTTTCTCGGAGTCCCTCACACATGAGAATTCCATCAATGTTTTTGTGAAATAGCCCCTCAGGCGATATGGACATATGTCTGAGGTAAAATAATCAATTAGCTCTTTGGTCCAATCATAGTCACTAGTGGTATGGTTTGTGCAAATGCTTTCACCCAGACTATCCTCATGCACCACATCAAATGATTCGGAGGCCGCACTTTTGGCTAGCTCCTGGCATAGAGCTCTCCCATGAACCAGATTCATTAGTCAGATCTCCACATCATATTCTTGAATTTTTGTGACCCAACCTACTCTCTTGTCTCCTAATTCTCCTTGGAGAATGAAGTTTCATACATCAGGGTGTATGACATACACAATCCTTTTGCTCTGAGAAATAGTGTCAAAATTTCTTCAATGCTTTCATTATCGCATATACTTGTTTCTCAATAAAATTATATTTCTCTTGATGAGGAGCAATAACCTGACTCAAGAAAGCAATTGGCTTCTCATCTCCATCCTCTTGCCGCTGTGTCAAAACTACAACATAACTGTCCTGTTCACCTACGACATAGAGAATGAAATATTTAGAATAATTAGGATTAATCAATACTGGAGCCTGAGTAATTCTCCCCTTGATTTCTTTGAAAGCCTGTATTCTTGTCTCAGACCATTTAAACTCAACATTTTTCTTCAAAATCTCCATCATGGGCTTCACCAACTGAGTGAAATCAGCAATAAACTTACGGATGAAATTAATTTGGCCAAAGAAGGACTGCAGGTCATTTTTATTAGCAGGCAATGGTAACTTCATTAGGGCTTCAGCTCTTGCAATATCGATTGCCAATACTTCTTGTGAGATTACATGGCCCAACAACTTCCCTTCCTTGATAGCAAATATTTACTTCTTCGGATTAATAGAAATCCTAAAATCATGACACTTCTCAAACACCTGCCTTAGATGAGCAATGTGGTCTTCTCTACGATGTGAAAACATATTCATATCATCAAGATATATCACAATAATCCTATTCAATAACTCACAGAAAGCGATGTCCATGGCCCTATGAAAAGTAGCACCGACATTTGAAATTCCAAATGGCATCTGTTGATAGGTGAAAGTACCCCACTTGGTGGTAAATGTTGTTTTATATTGATCCTCATCTTTAACCCAAATTTTATTATATCCAGAGAAACCATCAAGCAATAAGAATCTCTGAGTGTCAGCTACCACATGAAGGATTTTATCTATCTGCGGTAGAGGATAATGGTCCTTAAGCGATGGCTGGTTCAGGTTGCAAAAATCTACATACAACTGAATGTCTCCGTTCTTTTTCCATACTGGGACCAGGTTAGCCACCCATGTTGAAAACTTGATTGGATAGATTATCTTGGCCTCCAACATCTTCAACAACTCTGCTTTCATAAGGACTTCAATATTAGGATTGACAGGCCATTTTTTTTGATGAAAAGGTTTTACCCCTTCCTACAGTTCTATAGTATGTTGGATCACATTCTTATTGTAACCCCTCAAATCATGGTAGCTCCAGGCAACAATATCTAGATACTCGTAACACAATTTCTTGATATATTTCGGTTCTTATGGAGTGCCATATATTCCAACATTGATGATTTTCTTAGGCTCCAAATGTAATTATTTATACTCCTTTGCATCTACATTGATCCTATGATTTTCAGCCTGATCAGTCTGGTCGAACAGACTTTCAAGTGTAATTAGTCCCCTAGGGATGTGATTATTTTTTAGTTGAATCATCCCTTCTCTCTCTTCTTCAGCAAGAACTCTATCATTAGTGCTTGTAGTTTCTTTAAGTAGGAATTGACTATCTACTCATCATTGTCAAACACTTGCCAATGGAGATTTTTATCGAGAACTGAGGGTCTGTAAATTACCCTAATTGTCTTAGGCTTTCTAACTACTTGCTCCATAGGAGAGTAGTTAGCACCAAGAGAGGCCAGAATATCTGCATGTTTGTTTAGCTCTATTGAAATCGCTTGAACATTTAAAAGAAGTGAAAGATTCAAAAAAATCCCAGACTCTATTGCGATAGGCATTCAAGTAGTGTTTCTTTTACACACATATTAGTGATCTGATTAATTATGAGTTTGGAGTCACCAAAATTTTGCAACTGCTTGATGCCCAACTTTTTAGCCTTCTTCAATCCAAGGTATAGTACCTCATATTTAGCTACGTTATTTGTGCAACCCCAAGTTAACCTATAAGAATAGATTTTTTGCAACCCTTCAGAAGAGATCAACACAACACCAACTCCTGCACCATTCTTGCACCTGGCGCCATCAAAATACATTCTCCATAACTGATCTGCAACCATATTGGGAAAATCAAGAACCTTCTCTTCAATTTGCTCTGGCATAGTTATAGTATAGCAATCAATGTTCATTCCAACCATTGCATTGAAATCCATGAGTGAAAACTCATCCTCGAGGTGAAACTCACCCAACACTTCTTCCATTAAATGAACCTCTTCTATCTCCTCAGTCATCATGTTAACTACACCTATATATTATTCTTCCTCCAACTTCTCAATGTGAAAAGGTGAGGGCTTCTCATTATGAATGCGAATCCTCTTTCCCTTGAATGGTATCTTCAAATGTGAGTAATCTAAAGAAAGATATCCTCCAAGCTTAGCTATGAAATCCCTTGAGAGGCACATGCTAAAGTATGGTTTTACGTCAACCACTACCACTTCCTGGATGATTGTAATTTATGGCATATTGTGGAGGACAATAGTGTAGACAGACATATTGAGATATCCTTAGTTACATAACCAGTTTTTATATTGTGTTTTATTGTAAATGCACGCAATTTTTTTGATGAAACGCCCGTGCATATATTTTAATGTTGTAAGTGTAATTTAATATTGTACGTAAATAATAAAGTCATGTAAATTCATAGTAAATCATGTAAGTCAACTAAATAAGCTATTTCATCCTGTAGTGCAAATAAAATGTAAATGCAAAGCAAATGCACATAAAATGTAATTTGAGGGTAGTTGCAAGGTAGTTGGAGAAATTAACTACTTGGTGGGTGTATAAATAAACCCCCCCTCATTCATTAGAGTTGCTGAAGATTGGTACGTGAGCATATTGAAGTCTATGGGCAGAATGCAGTCTAGTATGATGTGCAACCATGAGGGATGTTAAGCCTAGGGTTGAATGGTTGATACGTGGAATAAGTATTGCAAGGAAGTCAGGTATATTGATGGCAAAGTGTAGTCCAGTCTTGTGTATAGCCATGGTTATGTTGATTGTAGATTATATTGATGAAACTGTAATGTTGTATCACACATACCATTATTAATACAAACTGCTGTAATTACTGTTAACTGTTATTGCTATATTTTTTGCCATTAATGTTGTTATTTAATGCTGTTGTAGAATTTCTATGTATTATTATTGATATACTACAATGCTTGTAGATCTGTAGATTACTTACATGGAAAGAGAACTATTGGTATATGTATAAACCCTTTCTACAAATGGGAATATCCTTGATTACTTTCATCATCTTGACTGGAGTTCCATCTAGCTGCAACACTCCTGGGCTACTCCTTGTATATTCCATCCCCATCACTTCACATACTACCTTTGGCATGACAATAGTTGCAGCTCCAAATTCGATCATAAAATTGTGTACGGTCCACCCTTCCATTCTAAGTGAAAAATAAAATGGGGGAGGCCTATTTTTTCCTATAGCTGAAGTTGGAAGCATTTGCGCCAAGACTATTTGAGAAGGATTTTTCTTTTGATCTTTAGCAGTATTCAAAGATTCTTGTAGTAGGTCAACCTATCCTAGCAATTGAAGTGCATCATACAAACTTACTTTTGTAGGAATATTTTTCATCTCTTCCATAATATTGTAATTTGAAATAGTCAGAGCGTTCTCTTATGTAACCCGCTCATACTTGTATTAGTGTTGGGTAGCTTCCACCCTTTGTCGCTTGGTCAAAGATGGGTACTTGAGTCACTCTTTGGCTTGTTCTCTTATTTCATCTTGTGTTTGCATAGTTGTCACAGGTTGTGAGGAAGTTGCTCTCGTTTGTGCCCTTCCCTGAGTTTGCTTAGGCATAAAATATTTCAACTTGATAGAATCTTGCTCTTTAGCTACCCTTATAGGCACTTTTGCTAGAGGCCTCCCCTTTTCATCTTGCACTTTTGGTTTTGCCGGTACCTTTAAGGGTTCAAGCTTAGCAGGATCTATCGTTACTGGTTTCTTTCCAGATCATGTGAGAATTGAAACTTGCTCTACATACAACATCATAAAATTGTGATTGGCTTCCATGATCATATTGAATTATCCACCAGTCAAACTCTCTACTAGAATTTGTACATAATTCATATGCACCATGCATGTTTCTTCTCCATGAGGATCATTGCATGTTGAACACTAGTATGCCTTTTCTGTTGTGCTAGTTTCTTCATTTGCTTGCATCGTTGTGCTCTTTTTAGGGCCTCTACTAGTAGATGCTTTCTCTCGAGTGATTGATGGAGTTTGGAATCTTCATGATCAAAATTCAGCCTCATTTTGCTTCTTCCTTACTATTGTAAGTTCATTTGATATTTTTCTTAAGTTTGCATTATTATATTTTACCTCCTACAACAACATCGTGAGACGATTAGGATTAGAATATGCGAGAGGCACAGGCAGAGGAAAATGCATTGGAGGCACGGGCAATGGTAATGGAACTGGTGGCGCTGGCAACGTTAGAGCAGGAATGGAAGTGGGCAATTGTAGAAGTGACTAATTAGGTAGCTATGGGAATATTGGAACCATATGTCATAGAGTAGGAATAGGTGCAATTTGAGGTGGACCCGAGCTCCATGAGGTAATTGGATACATGGAAGGTATAGGCTGTAAAAATGAATTGGAATATAAATATTGCAGAAGATCAGGAACGATGGGTATAGTCATTTTTGGGGGAAGTATACCTACAACAATTAGATTAGATTTGGCCTTTTGTTCCTACGTATACAAGTTTAGAAATATAGTCACAATGGCTTGATGCATGACCATACCGATTTCAATGTTAAATTCCCTAAGATAGTAGAAAGCAACTTGCTCATGTGTGGGCCGCAGACTGTCGAGAACTCTTTGCTAGCTCCAGGTGAATCTAACATTAAAATCAACTATTTCCTCTTGTGGGTGTCTTTGAATCATTGTGAAATGGTGCAACAAGGAGTATGGATCAGCTTGTTCATGGAATTTTTAATCAACAATTCTTCTAATTGATCCCATGATGTAATAGTACCCAGTTGCAATGATCGATACCAATATAGCAATTTCCCTCTCAGTGACAATACCATTATTTTTATCATCACGTCTTCATCTATTATGTCATGGATGGTCACCAAAGAAGCTACATATTGGATATGCTCATACGCAATTTTTCCAGTACCATCATAGGTCGACAAAGCCTTCAAAGCAGCTTGGGGCACTGGATTTTGTGCTTACAAGTTCAAATCCCCTGAGCTATTCCATGTTGGGAACTGCCTAGATGGTGGATTCTGAGCCATGTGGACTGGTATATAAGATGGAGTTCAAGGAATACCTAAGGTCATGTGGGGTGGATGTTGAGGAAGGCTAGTGGCAGTACTACCTGGGCTTGCGGGAGCAAAAAATACACCAGCTAGTCATGATGATGTGGCAGACGGTATATGGGATATATGAGGTAATGAAGATGTACAACAAAAAGTGGCTAATTGAGGATGTTCCCCTAGCCTTTGGATATCAAGTTTGTAGAACTCAATTTGGTGATCTAGATTTTTGGCCTTCGATCTTGTATTCATGAGACATAGCTTTCGTTGTACTCACATTTGGAGATTTCTGAGTATAATCAAGTCGCCAGATATTCTAATTCTACAAGACGAAGGCAAAAATCAAACATTAATGTTGTTTAAAGTGGAACTTTTGAATTCCCAAAAAACTATTGGCATCAGTGGGTTTGTCAACTTGGGATAATACTTGTTCCACCGACTATGGATCTTAATGGGACAAAATCTGTCTGTCCCACTAGGCATGCCAAAAACTGTTGGTCAAATATTTGCCTAATCATACAAAACTACGTTTGTGCACCCTAGACATGGCCAAAATTGAAATACCAAAGGAAAGAGATGGCCCTCGTGTCAATCTCCAAAGAGGTTTGGTTCCCTTACTAATTCTAAACTGGTTGAAGACTAGGGATGTAGGAAAGAAATTGTAAAATGCGTAAAGAAATGGGAAATATGGCCATAGGCTGACTATGTAGGATGGGAATAGATTGATAGAAGGAATACACACCAAGCTAAAAGTAGAATGCAAATATATGATAAAACAATAGAATATCCATACAACTTCGCACATGTAATCTTCAGATCAACACTCCAGCACTCACTCTCTCACTTGCAATATTTAAATCCAACTTGTAGAATTTAAATCTAACAACAAATAATAAAGCTAACTATGTAAAATAAATGTGTAATATAGAAGACCACAATACACCAAGTCATTTGCAAATCCAAATGTTTTGAATTCACTATTACTTCAGAGAACTTGAAGTGTTTTCTCGTAGGAATATCTATTTTTTCCAACCCCTTACAATGAAATTTTTCTTAGTATTTATAGAGGTTTGTGCTTCTTTCATTGAATACATCAAATGAGTCATCATTTCTTAGAAATGTTTTGTTGATAGACATGATCTTGAAAATGGTTTGAGATGATAGCATTCAGACACTGTATCATTAAATTTGAGTCACCTCCATCTTCTTGTAAATCAAACATGAGCTTCAACAATTTACTCCATATTCAAATTTCTTTGTAGAGGGAGTAAAACCTTCGAGAATATGTTCTTGAAAATGACAAAAATACTTCCACTTCGTCACCAACATTAAATTACAACAGTTACCTAAAGAAAATATTCAACTAGAAAAATCAAGATCTAAAATTGCCGAAGATGATGGCAATTAATAATTATAATTTACCCCATTTAATTCTACTCATGCCTCTGGAGAAATTCAATAACATGTGCTCAAAAATAACATTCACCTTCAAAATATATTCACCGCATCTATCATGACATTCACCCCTTTTACCTGAGTGTAAGGGTGAAAACCATTTAAAAATTGTTGTCACCCAAAATTTATCTCTCCATGCCATTTGCCTTTAAAAATAATGAATAGATCCATCATGAATACTTTAAAGTGACCATGACGCATATTGAGATCATGTTCACCCAAATGAGGGGTGAACACTACATTCACCCCACTTAAGGGGTGAACACGATGTGTTCTCCTTATTCTCATTTTTTGTTTGGTGCATTCCTCTTTGGGGCGCATTCGCCTGTCCAATGGGTGAACGTGATGTTCACCCCTCCAATGAGGTGAACACATTTGCATTCTTTGCTTAGCCAATTTTCTTTTGTATTTACTTTTTTTTTTTATATATTTTATTTGATTTCACTACCTTCAATTTATTACTGCCACTTCACCTCTGAAGTGAAATCATTTTTAATTTTTCAACTGCTGCTGTGGATAATTTGATGAAGTAAATCCAAAGTGAATTTCCAAGTCACAATTTGGGGTTAATTTATTTTGCAAAATGAAAGTTTATAGAGAATTGAAAAAACTATATAAACAAAATAACTGAGTTAAAAAAACTCAATCATAAATGTCTTCGAATTACAAAAAAAAAATATGACAAGTTGCAAAATGCCAGTAGGAGTCAACCTCAAGTTCTGAAGAAGAAGAAACTTCAGAAGAAGACAGTGTAAGAGAAAGTGAGACTTATGAGGATGAGTTGGACAACTTAAAGTTCAACAAGGAAAGGAAAAATGCACAAAGAAGAAATGGATGGAACAGGAACCAACACAGGGTAAAAGAGACTAAGATACCAATGAGGTCAAGGCAAGGTAATTTTAATAGAGGATGTTTCTCATGTCACATATTTGGGCACAAGGTTTCACAGTGCAGGACACATGAAAGATAGGATTATGGGAACTTCAAGAACATGCCTTTATTTCAAGGGTATTGCTACTCATGTAATCAGTTTGGTCACAAGGCAACAAATTGTAGGGTTCATGATAGGAATAGGTATGACTTCATTAGAAGAAATACTAAGATATTTGCACCTCCAAGGAATAATAACATTAAGTGTTATAAGTGCAATAATTATGGGCATACAACAAAGTGGTGTAGAGTAGAGATTCCAGAGACAAGCAGGAACAAAAATAGCTAGAGGAATCAGAAGGATCATATGAGGAGGAAAGTAGACAAAGGAAAAGAGCAGTGCATTCTGGGAGTAAAAATACTCCCACACCATAATTAACCACCTCAAGAGGAGGTGGGGGATGGGCTAAGCTAAGAGTTTTATTCTTAGCCCCGAGCCCTGTTGAGAAGCAACACACCCCCACTGAAAAATGCATTCCAATCCTCTTGAAAACTTTGAAATTCCATTTTGCAGCAGGGACCCTCTTGATCCTTTCCAGTCTTAATCCAGTTTTGCTTGTTTCCTTTTTAAGTTGTGCTTTTCCTGTCTTTCTAGCCTGTGTTTTCTTGGACTTAACTTTTACATGCTAGAAATCATTCATGCTTAAGCCAAATCCTGCACCAGCACCAAGAAAATCCAGAAAACAGTCAGATAAATACATGAAAAATCAAAACTTTCCATTTTTGGAAGTGTCGCGATATCGTGACATTTCCATTTTTGGAAAGTGTCGCAATTTCGCTGCCGGCCGGGGGAGAGAGAAGAAAGTTGTACGGAGGGGCGCGATTTGGCGACATGTCGCGATATCGCGACATGTCGCATTTTCACTGAGTGCAAGAGAAAAATCAACTAAGGGAGTTCGAAGTGAAAGTTGCAGCGATGCGCTGCGCATTTTAAAGGCACAGAAGGCTTGGTTGTAAAAAGAGCTTAAGTGCTAAAACTGCAGCGATGCGCTGCACGTTTTGGAAAAGGTACACAAGGCAAGAAATTGCAGCGATGCGCTGCATGTCTAAAATCGCAGGACGTTGGTCAAGAGAAGAGTCCAGAGCAAAGATTGCAGCGATTCGCGAACGTCTTGAAATCGCGTGTAGCTTGTTGAAGAGGAAGCAAAGGAATGAAGTAACAGTGATTTGACATTCTTTTACAAAAGATCCCACAGTGCTCAAATGAATGATGTTCCATTTTCATGATGAGGTGGTTTTCAAAATGACTAAGTTACAAAACTTGCAGCTATTCACTGCATGTTGGTTGGAAGGGAGTTCAAGTTGAAAGTGGCAGCGACGCGCTGACATGTTTCAAAATCGTGGGGCCTTTGTCAAAGAAGTTTCTAAATCAGAAAGTGCAGCGATGCGCTGCACGTCGCGTTTTCGTGACGCAAGTAGAGTCTAAGGCTCAAGTGGAGAAAATGCAGCGATTCGCTGCATATTGGTTGAAAAGAAAAGTCTAAGGGGCAAAACTGCAGCGATGCGCTGCACCTTTTGAAAAGGTCTTCCGAAGCAAAAGAACGTAGCATCTTCGCGATAAAGGGTCGGCGATTGGTACAGAGAAGAAAGAAGGTAGCGAAATCGCTACCTGTAACAAAATCGTGGCCATTTTGATTTAAAAGACAAAGACATCAAAGTTGCAGCGATTCGCTGCACTTTCAATGATGGAACCAGCCAAGATGATGACGTCGCGGAATCGCGACAGTTGAGAGGCACCATGTCGCGATTTCGCGACATGGTGAGGAAAAGTTGCCAAGTTAAAAGACATAATGAAAAATCAGTCAACATCCAGAAGAAAAACGCATGGGAGAAGAAGAATTGATAAATTGGCTAAGGCAAAGAAGTGTCACGAAATCGCGACATGTCGCAGAATCGTGGCTGAAAATCAAAAAGTTGTACGGAGGCCAGGGAAGGTCACGATTTCGTGACATGTCGCGAAATCGCGACATGTCGCATTTTTGCGACCTGCGAGGAAGAAGTTGCCGATGAGCCAGGGACGTCACGATTTCGCGACATGTCGCGAAATCGCGACATGTCGCAGAATCGCGACAGGAGAGAGAAAGTTCCCCAAAGGGCCAGAAGTGCATTCCAGCTGTAAACAGAAGGCATCCTGGGATAGCGACACGTGTCAAAGCATGAATGGGACAAATTAGGCCGACATGCAAGCTTATTTTGTGGTTTTTAGTCTGATTTTAATGTTTTAAGCTTGGATTTGATAATTTTATTAAGATACTAATGCATCTTTTTGTCTTTCATATAGGATTCCACCTGTCACCTGCGGGACACCTGAAAAAGACCATAAAGGCAAAGTTAAAGTGCAGATTTAATCAAGGACCGCCATGCTAGAAGAGAAGATGCCGGTGAGAGCATTCAATGACAAATTTATTGCAGACTTGATAGCATGAAGACCATTTCAACTCAGGATAGATATGCAGAGATGGAATAGCGGAGAAGTGGTGACTCATCCGGCTCACCAACAGGAATTAATGAGAGCATTTATTTGCAGTTGCGGGTGAATGCAAGTGGCATTCGATTCTATCTTCTCCATTTATGGTAGCTGACTGCACTGATTTGCAGAAGGGTTAAGTTCTATCCGAACTTTGATTTTAAAGTGGCTTTATATTGTAAAACCCGGTCCTAGGGTTTAGGTGTGATAAGATTTAGGGTTTGAGCAAGATATTTTGAAAAAGATCAGGGTTTGTCCTGAGTCTATAAATACATATTCTAAATGTAATCGCAGGAGGCGGAGACTTAGAAATAAAAGGCTTATAAGCAATTTCTTGCAAATTTTGTGAAATCCTTTATTTTTTGGACTGGGAGTTGATGTGCTTTTGCTGTTTTCTATGGTAGCATGGCCAGGAGCCTAATATTTTATAGATCTGTGATAAGTGTATCTTCTTCTGTTATCCGTTCCATTTAAGTTTGTTAGATATATGTTGTAAATCTGCCATTATCAAGTTTAAATATGTTGTTAGGCTTCAGTTGTTCTATTGTCTGCTAGGGGAAATTACAGATTTGAGGTTCAAGTTTGTTCTAATTGCTCTGTCTTCACTGTGTGAGCTAGGCTGTCGGTGAAAGATACCAGTTTTAACCAACTTCCCTTCGGTTTATAATTTTTTGCTAGATCTGTTCCACTTTGCCTTGTGCTCCTAGTTGAAAGTGATCTTAGAAATCTGGACACTTTCTTCTTGGATTTGTTCTGTTGTGAAGCTAGTAGCATAGATAAAATTGATAGTTTAAGTTTTACAATTTAAAGTTTGATAAACTTCCCTTTCTGCCTTACCCTACCCTCTCTTTGCTTACCGTGAATGATCCATTTTTACTTTCTTTATTTGTCTTTTATTTGAATCTGCTGACCCATGAGAGCTAGATCAAGAATCAAGTTAAATCTGATTGTTAACAAGTAACAACTTCTGCAACTACTGAACAAGTTCAGGAACCCCCTGTAAGGTAACAGACAGTCCATATTGAAATCTATTCCAAAAGCGGAAAAGAGTGAATAGACATTCGACCCGACTCTATAACTCGCACCTTGGATAACCAGCTAGATCCTAAAGTGAGTGGGATTCGTCCCGTGGGTGTCTCCGGAGCTTCCTGCTCATCCTTCGCGGGGTGCGTATGAAAGCCGGACCAACATCTAATTGGCGCTAGAAGGAGGGCCTGTTGAACTCAGTTCAAGTTCAGTAAGAACTGTAAAGTTGTATGTGCTGAGTCTGGTATTTTATCTTTTGAATCCTTTTCCCTCCTCCTCAGCTCTTTTAAATTTTGTTGTTAGAGTTTTTGCCTGAACAGCGGGACTTAACACCAACATCTAATTGGCGCTAGAAGGAGGGCTTGTTGAACTCAGTTCAAGTATTGTAAGTTGTCAGTACAGTATTTAAAATTGCCAGAGAAGACCTCAAGTTAAGAACAGTTTTATCTCCACTTGCAGTTATCCAATCACAACTCAGAACATCACTGTCAGCCAAGTAATAATGGCAAATTGGTTGGGCCCCACTGCTTTGAATATCCCGGGTATAGCCCATGACCTGCCCAGGAAGCCCGAAAAGGTATCTCCCCAGATATAAACATGATGGGACAAGAACTGCAGAAGAGCATTTGGTTGCTTTCAAAAATGCTTTAAAATTGTTGAATATACAGCATGAAGATGTTGCCTGTAGATTGTTCCCGTTCACTCTCCAGGAGGGAGCTTATGACTGGTTTCTAAATCTCACCAAAAATTCCATTACTAGTTGGGATGACTTAGAGAAAGCTTTTATATCACAATTTGGGGAAGTGATAGACCCCAGTGTGTTATACCAACAATTTTCTAAGCATCAAGAGAGAGTCGGGAGAAACTATCAGGTCTTTCAATATGAGGTTCCAAAGAGCTTACGGTAGAATGACTGGCCATTACATCCCAAATGCAAATCTGGCCTTAGAAATCTACAAGAATGCATTGGATTCGGTGACCTCTATTTTCCTCAAGAGAGACATTAATATCACAACCCTGGCAGGGGCTTATAAAGAAGCCTTAATTCTTGAAAGACAGCTTAGGGCCTCAAATTTCGAGCAGTCCTTTGATATCCTATGTTACACAGAACATGCCTATTTTGAATCCCATTCCACATCATGAGTTAGTGCCAACATGTCATGCTCTACCCAAGGAGACTCCGTTAACTATGACATCCACTCAACATGTGCAAAATATAGAGAAAGGTTCTGACAAGCTCAAAGTGGAAGTGCTTGAAGTAAACACTTGTGATCTAGCATTACCCAAATCTGAAGTTTTTCCTGGTGAGTTAAATTTTCCTAGAGATCAAAGAAATATTGATATTTCTAGTTCACCCAAAAATAAGTACAACCAGGGTTTAGATTCTTTCACTTTTCCCGAAGAGATAGAAAGTCTTGTACAGACTCCTGTGGATGAAATGCGAGATTTTCAACAGTTCAAAATGGACAGTTATAATTTGAGATGTCAGAGTCCAGAACCTAACAATGATCCTTCCTCATCAGAGGATGATGAAAGTGAGATTCAATGTCACTATGCAGAAGTAATTGAGAAAGAGGATAACATCATTGAGGATATGAGGGAACTTAAAGCTGACATCACCCTCTATGAACTGCCCCAGATTGTTGAACAAAAGGATAGCTTGATTGAAGCTTACTCTGGACCACCTGTTGAATTTCAAGAAAAGGAGGAAAAGATAGTAAATATGAATGTGGTCAACCAACTTGGAATTGATGAACTGTCTCAACATAAGCCTGCAACTTCTCAACATAATATCAAAGAAAAGGCTATAAACTGTGTTGATGCAGATATTGGATCTTATAATTTGGCAACTGAGAAGGTGAGAACAGTTACAGCTCTAATCCATCACAACAGTGACAGTTGGATATTACACATTGATGAGGTTAAATCTAAGCAAAGCTCAGGTGAAAAAGCAAATTGTAAACATTCTGCTAGAGAGATAAAAATTGAAGTCCTGGATATTGAAGCAGTACAGCAACCACAAAATGTTCAAGTTGTTAAGAACCAGGGCATACAGATAAAACATGATTTCTTTCAGTTGTCACATAATTTTGAAGATGTGGTGGTCTGGGTCTATCAAGATTTTAAGGTATTTGATCCTGGGGGTTTTTACATTCAATCCTTTTGAAAGAATTCTGCAAACCCTTCAAGTAGAAGCATAAACATGTTATCATATGATTTGTTATTATATGATTTGTTTAATTTGAAGGAGTTGCAGATTTGTTTTTCAAATGGGACAGGGAAGACAAGAAACCCAAGTCTTTCCCAGATAGCAAATTTTTGAAGCATAGTCCGGAGTGCATTTCGTCAACAGGACTTGAAAGGTAATTTTTCTAAATTACTTGCACATGGTCAAAAAATTTTTAAGGCACCATTTCTCTGCTCTTCCATCTGCTACATATTTTGAATGATCAAAGAAGTTGTAACATATGTATACATTGTAAGTAAGCTTTGAAGTTTTTCAGTTTTATTTCTTTGTCAGTGCAGTTTTATTTTTAAATGTCTGTACAGTTTTAATCTGTTTCAGTTTAATTTTAATGCTCTCAGCTTCTTTTAGTTGCTTCATCTTAATTTTTAATCTTTAATTGTCTGTACAGTTTTAGCTTGTGCAGTTTATTTCTTTTGTCAGTGCTTTTTATTTCCTTTCTTTGTCTTTTTATGTCAGCTTGCTGTTAAAGTCTGTACAGTCTTTTGTTTTAGTTTTATTTTATTGCCTGTACAGTTTTTATTTTCTTCCCTGCAATTCCTTTTCTTTGCTGTCTGTACAGTCTTTTGTTTTAGTTTTATTTTGCTGCCTGTGCAGTTTTAATTTATTTGCTTCAGTTTTAATTTTAAAAAAGTCTGTGCAGTTTTATTTTTGTTTTGTTCTTGAGGCCTGTGTCTGTCCTTGGAGGTCTGTCCAAAGTTCTTCAACTTTTGAAATCTGTCCTTTAACCTTTGCCTGAGCAATCAATGAAAAGTCAGCCTGCTGAAAATTGTTTTATTCTGAGCTGATCAACCCAGTCTCCACCCAGTGTTCATTATTAAAATTGAGATAGTCTGCTTAAATTGAACAGTGGAACTATTTTGTTAGTCAGAACAAAGGTAGAGAGATGATTGGATTTTGTGTCTTGCTTGCCACAGTTGTTTTAATGATAGAAAAACTGCTATGCTGTTTGGTTGGAGGAACTCCCGGGGAATCCAAGAAAAGCTGGTTATAAGAGGGGACTATGGTTCATGCAATTATTTGGGTATCCATAGAGGCTATCAGTGCCTAGACTGAAACAGTTCCAGATTGATCAAATGATAAAAGAAAATTGTGATTTCTCTAATGCCTTTCAGATATTGATGCATTTCAAAAAAAAAAAAAAGAAGAAAAAAAAAAAAAAGAGTTATATGAGAGAGAGGCAGCCAGATTCCAAAAGCTATTTTTCTTTTACCAAGTTGAAGATCCTTCCTTACAGTTGTAAATTTGGGTCGTGTAAATCTAAAGGGTAACTCTGTCTAGGTCGTAAAAGGCTAAACTAGTAAACAGAGCTCTACTCGGTTTCCCCTTTTTACAATTTAGAAAAGTTGATCAGTCCAAAGTTCATCATTCAATCCAGTCATCCTTGAAGAAAGTTTTATACCCTTTGTAATTGCACATCAGAAATCTTCCTTGAAGTAATTCAGCCTAGTATGTCCTTGGGGAATTTTAACAGCTAGCAGTTGGCAGTCAATTTATTGTGAAGAATGTCTATGGCAAGGCATGATGCATGGTCTTTTTGTTTTGAAACTAGAGTCCCGGGTTCTAAAATAGTGCTACTATTTTACCCGCAGATATCGCCATTTGTTGAGAAGCAACACACCCCCACTGAAAAATGAGATTCCAATCCTCTTGAAAGCTTTGAACTTCCATTTTTGCAAGCAGGGACCCTCTTGATCCTTTCCAGTCTTAATCCAATTTTGCTTGCCTCTTTTTTAAAGTTGTGCCTTTTTCCAAGTCTTTCTAGCATTGTTATTTCTTGAAGCTTAACTTTTACATGCTAGAAATCATTCATGCACAAGCAAAATCTCGCACCGACACCAAGAAAAATCTAGAAAGCAGTTGGATAAATACATGAAAAATCAAAACTTTCCATTTTTGGAAGTGTCGCGATATCGCGACACTTCCATTTTTGGAAAGTGTCGCAATTTCTTGTCGGGGGGGGTTTGGTTTTTGCACGAAATCTTGGTTGTAAAAAGAGCTTAAGTGCTAAAACTGCAGCGATGCGCTGCACGTTTTGGAAAAGGTACACAAGGCAAGAAATTGCAGCGATGCGCTGCATGTCTAAAATCGTAGGACGTTGGTCAAGAGAAGAGTCCAGATCAAAGATTGCAGCGATTCGCGAACGTCTTGAAATCGCGTGTAGCTTGTTGAAGAGGAAGCAAAGGAATGAAGTAACAGTGATTTGACATTCTTTTACAAAAGATCCCACAGTGCTCAAATGAACGATGTTCCATTTTCGCGATGAGGTGGTTTCAAAAATGACTAAGTTACAAAACTTGCAGCGATTCGCTGCATGTTGGTTGGAAGGGAGTTCAAGTTGAAAGTGGCAGCGACGCGCTGACATGTTTCAAAATCATGGGGCCTTTGTCAAAGAAGTTTCTAAATCAGAAAGTGCAGCGATGCGCTGCACGTCGCGTTTTCGCGATGCAAGTAGAGTCTAAGGCTCAAGTGGAGAAAATGCAGCGATTCGCTGCATATTGGTTGAAAAGAAAAGTCTAAGGGGCAAAACTGCAGCGATGCGCTGCACCTTTTGAAAAGGTCTTCCGAAGCAAAAGAACGTAGCATCTTCGCGATAAAGGGTCGACGATTGGTACAGAGAAGAAAGAAGGTAGCGAAATCGCTACCTATAACAAAATCATGGCCATTTTGATTTAAAAGACAAAGACATCAAAGTTGCAGCGATTCGCTGCACTTTCAATGATGGAACCAGCCAAGATGATGACGTCGCGGAATCGCGACAGTTGAGAGGCACCATGTCGCGATTTCGCGACATGGTGAGGAAAAGTTGCCAAGTTAAAAGACATAATGAAAAATCAGTCAACAGCCAGAAGAAAAACGCATGGGAGAAGAAGAATTGATAAATTGGCTAAGGCAAAGAAGTGTCGCGATTTCGCGACATGTCGCGAAATCGCGACATGTCGCAGAATCGTGGCTGAAAATCAAAAAGTTGTACGGAGGCCAGGGAAGGTCGCGATTTCGTGACATGTCGCGAAATCGTGACATGTCACATTTTTGCGACCTGCGAGGAAGAAGTTGCCGATGAGCCAGGGACGTCGCGATTTCGCGACATGTCACGAAATCGCGACATGTCGCAGAATCGCGATAGGAGAGAGAAAGTTCCCCAAAGGGCCAGAAGTGCATTCCAGCTGTAAACAGAAGGCATCCTGGGATAGCGACACGTGTCAAAGCACGAATGGGACAAATTAGGCCGACATGCAAGCTTATTTTGCGGTTTTTAGTCTGATTTTAATGTTTTAAGCTTGGATTTGATAATTTTATTAAGGTACTAATGCATCTTTTCTCTTTCATATAGGATTCCACCTGTCACCTGCGGGACACCTGAAAAAGACCATAAAGGCAAAGTTAAAGTGCAGATTTAATCAAGGACCGCCATGCTAGAAGAGAAGATGCCGGTGAGAGCATTCAATGAGGAATTTATTGCAGAATTAATAGCATGAAGACCATTTCAACTCAAGGATGGATATGCAGAGATGGAATAGCGGAGAAGTGGTGACTCATCCAGCTCACCAATAGGAATTAATGAGAGCATTTATTTGCAGTTGTGGGTGAATGCAAGTGGCATTCAATTCTATCTTCTCCATTTATGGCGACTGACCGCACTGATTTGCGTAAGGGTTAAGTTTTATCCGATGCTTTGATTTTAAAGTGGCTTTATATTGTAAAACCCGGGTCCTAGGGTTTAAGTGTGATAAGATTTAGGGTTTGAGAAAGATATTTTGAAAAAGATCAGGGTCTGTCCTGAGTCTATAAATACAAATTCTAAATGTAATCGCGGGAGGCGGAGACTTAGAAATAAAAGGCTTATAAGCAATTTCTTGCAAATTTTGTGAAATCCTTTGTTTTCTGGACTGGGAGTTGATGTGCTTTTGCTATTTTCTATGGTAGCATGGCCAGGAGCCTAATATTTTATAGATCTGTGATAAGTGTATCTTCTTCTGTTATCCGTTCCATTTAATTTTGTTAGATATATGCTGTAAATCTACCATTATCAAGTTTAAATATGCTGTTAGGCTTCAGTTGTTCTATTGTCTGCTAGGGGAAATTACAGATTTGAGGTTCAAGTTTGTTCTAATTGCTCTGTCTTCACCGTGTGAGCTAGGCTGCTAGTGAAAGATACCAGTTTTAACCAACTTCCCTTCGGTTTATAATTTTTTGCTAGATTTGTTCCACTTTGCCTTGTGCTCCTAGTTGAAAGTGATCTTAGAAATCTGGACACTTTCTTCTTGGATTTGTTCTGTTGTGAAGCTAGTAGCATAGATAAAATTGACAGTTTAAGTTTTACAGTTTAAAGTTTGATAAACTTCCCTTTCTGCCTTACCCTACCCTCTCTTTGCTTACCGTGAATGATCCATTTTTACTTTCTTTATTTGTCTTTTATTTGAATCTACTGACCCATGAGAGCTAGATCAAGAATCAAGTTAAATCTGATTGTTAACAAGTAACAACTTCGCAACTATCGAACAAGTTCAGGAACCCCCCGTAAGGTAACAGACAATCCATATTGAAATCTATTCCGAAGCGGAAAAGAGTGAATAGACATTCGACCCGACTCGTAACTCGCACCTTGGATAACCAACTAGATCCTAAAGTGAGTGGGATTCGTCCCGTGGGTGTCTCCGGAGCTTCCTCCTCATCCTTCGTAGGGTGCGTATGAAAGCCGGACCAACAAGCCCCAAAGGTGACCCTTTGCTATTGATGTCAAATGGGGAGAGATTTGAGTTAGGAGGAAAGCATTCAGTCAGGGGGAGCAAAAAGGAAAAGGTTAATAAAATGGTAAAAAGTAATTGGGTTGCCATAAATGACAAAGGGGGAGATTTTTGGACATTTTGAGGAGTGTTTGTTGTCATTGATGTCAAAAGCATTCTTGTGCTATGTTCATCATCTTTGAGGACATTAAGTGTTTCTTCCAAAATCAAGAAGGTATTGAAAAGCAATAAGTTATAATATTTATTTTTAAATATTATATACCCAACAAGGCTCAAAGAATGAAAATCCAAGGAGAAGCAAGTTTAAATTAAATAATAATATTTTATTATTATTATTTTGGATAAAAAATCAAGTTGAAGAAGATCAAGGTTCAAGGTGAAAAAGACCCACAAGTAGATTTAAATTAAATTAAAATATTTTAATCTTTGATTAAAATTTTAATTTAAATAATTATGGGTGCTAAAGTTTATATTAAAATATTTATTTAATATTTTAATATTTGAATTCAAATTAAAATTTGAATACTCATCGATGTTGGAGTATGATAAGGTTTCCATATAAATAATGCCAAATTTTGGCATTTGAAATTCATCCATGCGATTGATTATTGGCTCATGCAAAAAAGAGAAAAGACTTGCATTTTTTTCATGTGTTTGAGCGCATAAGAGGACAAGAGTGAGTGGCTTTTGAAACCTACTCAAAGCCCCTCATAGCTGAGTTGGCATCCAAGGGCTGCGTTAGATGCATTCAGGAATGCCTGGTGTGCATTCAAATCTCACGCACATCATTTTACAGAAGGGAAGTGTGTGTTGTGTTTGCGTCATTTGAGAGAGAAGGAATTCAAAGGCACGATAGTGCATTTTGGCTCTTGTGGAGCCATGCAACCCAATTGGTGGGTGCGAGCACTGCAAAAGAACTTGGGAGAGAACCATCAGTGGTTCGAATCCCACCAAGGCCTTTTGGGTAGCATAATAGAGGTATGCACATTGTTTGGATTGACTTGGCTTGCGAAAAATAAAAAGAGAAAAATATATATTTTTTCCAAAGGTTTATGTTAATTAAAGCTTTTGCATAATTAATTTGGATTATAAGTTGTTAAAGGAAGTTAAAATGGAATGCAAAACTTTGATTTCTGAATTGAATTTTTAAGTGATTAAGGAGTTATAAGGTAGTAAGGAAAGTTTATTTTTGAGATTGAAGGTTGTTGAATATTATTTTAAAGTTGGATATTATGAGGTGTATTTAAGTGTTAATTTTTGTATTGAAGAAGTATTTTGAATAAGTGTTAGAGTGATATTATTGTCATCTAAATTTCAAGCTGAAAAGGTACCCTGATGGCGGGAATGGGAGCGGGAGCGACGGTGGTCGATGGCGATGGCGATGGTGACATTGGAGGGATGTTGGAGGGAGCTGGTGTGGCAGGTTTGTCCTCGGGCCCTGCAGGTGGTGTTGGGCCTTCTGCATGCCCACTCAACAAGATTCATGATGAAGACCCAAATGGCATAGTGAAACCGATGTCTGATAATGTTAGGGTTTCACCCTCCTCTCCTTCCAAAGCACCTCCTTGGTATTTATCCTTTACGGACAAAGTTAGGTCTTTGTCAGGAGCATTTTATTTCCAAACTTCTTTGCCCTTCTCTGTATCGGGCACTGAAGTATCTTTCCTGAGTGAGGTTATGGAGCCACTAATCTTCCAAGATTCTCTCTCTCTTGTTGGAAAATTTGTCGATGCCCGACCTGATATGGAAACTATCCGCGAGTGGGCTCTTTCCAAATGGCGGCTTTCGGGCAGCTTGGAGTTAGTGGCCTTTCCTAGGGGGTTTTTCATGATAAGGCTAAACAATGCCCTTGAAACCCACCACATTATTACTGGAGGACCTTGGTTTTTTGACCGTCGTAGCCTATTTTTGTGGAGATGGGGGGAAGACTTTGACCCTGAGACTTAGTCTATCAACATCGCTCCGATTTGGATCAAACTCCATGGGCTTCCCCCATAGTTCTTCTACAATGATGCACTCATAGGCATCACTCAACCAATTGGATATTTGGTTGCCATTGACCCTGCTACCTGAGCCAGAACCAGAATGACCTATGCTCGTGTCTGTGTCATGGCTAATCTAGATTCGGCTCTGCCTACCTGCATCGACATCAACTACGGGAGCTACAAAAGATGTCAAGGAGTTGAGTACGAGAACAAGCTCACTTTTTGTTTGGAGTGCAATACTTAGGGGCATCTAGCTTCTCAATGCCCTTCCCAAAAAAAAGAAATCCCCAACGATTCGGGCTGAAAGAAGGATTCTCAGATCTTGAACACCCAAAAAAAGGCTTCTGGCTGGGGTCATGGCCGATCTGCAGGTCCTCCTAAAACCTCTACTTCAAATCATGGCAAACCCAATAATGTAAGTGCTCTACATTCTCATTCTAATCATTTTTCTCCCTTAAACGATATTCATACTAGAGAGGACATCTTCGATGACCTTCCCATAGATCTAACCGTCTCGTCCACACCCACTTTGATTCAATATCCCTTGTCCAAAGGAAAGTCTACAATGACCTTTCCAAACTCACCCACCGATTCTGGTCCCTCTCACCTTCCTCTTCCCTTCCCACCCCTTCCCCCAACTCAGAACCATCCTCTTTCCCTTTACCCTAAGTCTGTTGCCCTGTGCCAGTATCCCCGCTCTCCATCCCCCCACTGGCCTGCCCCTGGGACTGATTCCATTGATATTCTCCAAACATCCAACCCATTGAAATCTCCCATTCCTGCACCCAAAGCTAACATCAACAAAGAACAAAGAAGGGGATGACCGTCAAATGTATAAAAGCTTGCCAAAGTAGCTGAGATCGAATTGGCTGATGGCTCAGTGCCTACATCCTTGGGACCTATTTTCGAACACCCTAACCACCAAGATGAGGATGAAATTAGACCCAAACTTACTCCATCTCAAGGGAGAGGCAGAGGCCACAAAGAAAATCCCAAATCAACCCGATGAAGTTCGTCTCCTGGAATGTTAGAGGCCTCAACAGAACTACTAAACAGAGGACTATTAAATCAGTAAGAAAAAACCTAAAACCAAATATCATGTTCCTTCAAGAATCCAAACTTGACGAGAATAGCAGCACTCAAGTTTGCAAGCTAATCTAGGAAAACAACAATTTTGCCTTTTGTCCCTCCTCAGGGGCATCTGGGGGTCTCCTTTGTTTGTAGGATCCGACAACCATGGATGGGAGGGTTATTTCAATCTCTGACAGAACCATCAACATTCTGTTTACCAATAAAGTCACTACCTAGCGGATCCCATTTTTGGAATGGCATCACCAAAACAAGGAAGATCATCATGGAAGGCTTAAGGTGGTGTCTTGGAACTAGAATGAACATTCATTTCTAGGACAACCCATGGATCCGTGATAAACCTCTCAGCCAAGATCCACATCTTGCAGTGCTCAAGATGGTTATCGAAGCCACCTTTGGAGATAAGGTGTGCCATTTCATTAACCCAGGTATCACAAGACCTGAATGGAAACACCTAGCTCTCAATAGGCCTAGGCATATCACCAAGGCACTCAGGCGGTTACAAAACTTACTGAGGACTTGCATCATCCCCAGCTCACACAAAGATGATTCCATGGTCTAGAACCTTGAAGATTCAGGGAATTTCACTATTAAATCAGCTTACTACAGTCAAGAAACTCCCAATGATGGTCGGGACTTATCTAATCAGGTCTAGGTTCCCAATATCATTCCCAAGGTCAAATTATTTTGTTGGTTGGCCATCCAAAATAGAATCCTCACCACTGACAACTTGATAATCAGAGGGTTACTCATTCCCAATTGGTGCATCCTGTGCAAAAATGCCTGTGAGTCAACTTTGCATGTTTTTTTGGAATGTCCCTTCTCTCTAGTAGTTCTTAACTAGGTTCTTAACACCTTCGACATCTCTGTAGCCCTCCATCATTCCATTCCCATAATTTTTCAATAATGGCCTCGACATTTCAAGAGCAATCAACTTAAATTCATGTGGCAAGCTTGCCTCCACATTTTCCTGTGGCAGATATGGCTCGAGAGAAATGCCAAAATTTTCAAAAACCAAGCCACTGATAAGAATATTATTTTTGCCAAAATCTTGGCCCTTGCTGTAGAGAATGCCTCTCTTGTTTTGTCTTCCAAACCCCCCCCCTCCTGGCCTTGAATCAGACCTAACAAAGCTTTTCAATATTTCTAATTTCTCTGCCATACCCCGTAATTCTGTTGATAGGTCTATCATCAAGTGGGTCTTACCACCTACTAGGTGGCACAAGCTCAATTTCGATGGTGCAACCAAAGGCAACCCAGGAGCAGCTGGCGGAGGAGGAATTCTCAGAAATCATAGAGGAGAAATAATTTTGGCCTTTGCCCAGAACCTGGGAATTCAATCTAACAATATGGCAGAGGCTCGGGCTCTGCTCCAAAGATTGATCCTCTTGGAAGGTTTGACCATAAATAAAATTATCATAGAAGGAGACTCACTGCACTGTATCAACTAGCTCAATGGGACTTCTGTGCTTCCTTGGGCCCTTGTTTTAATTTTCCAAGACTACAAGGCTCTAATTGGCAAGTACCCAGAATTAGTCATTAAGCATCAGTACTGGGAAGGAAACAAATCTATGGACTGGCTTGCTAACAAGGGTGTAGGCGAACTTGACATTCATGTTTGGAGAGAATCCTTCCCCTTTGGCCTAAGGAACAATTCTATAAGTGTCAATGTTTGCACAATGTGAGTGGTTGGCAGGGGACCGGTTTAGTTTGCTCATGGAACTGGTCAAGTTTTCACGTCTTTTCTTCCTTCTTCTCCTCCTTCGGCCACATTTTGGCAACATGTCATGATATTGCGACATCCCTTTCCCCTCTGGCCATGAGGTTGCAACTTGTCGCGATATCGCGACACTTCTTTCTCCTTCGAACGCGGTCTTGCAACATGTCATGATATCGCAACACTTTTTCTCTTCGATCGTGATTTTGCAACATGTCGTGATATCGTGACACTTTTTATCTTCAGCCATGATTTTGTAACATGTCGCGATATCGTGACACTTTTTCTCTTCCAACGCGGTCTTGCAACATGTCGCGATATCGTGACACTTTTTGTCTTTCAACGCGGTCTTGCAACATGTCGTGATATCGCAACACTTTTTCTCTTCGGCTGCGGTCTTCCATCATGTCGCAATATCGTGACACTTTTTCTCTTCAGCTGTGGTCTTCCATCATGTCACGATATCGTGACACTTTTTCTCTTCGACAGCGGTCTTCCATCTTGTCGTGATATCACGACACTTTTTCTCTTTGGCTGTGGTCTTCCATCATGTCGCGATATCGTGACACTTTTTCTCTTCGACAACGGTCTTCCATCATGTCACGATTTCGTGACACCTTTTCTCTTCGGCCGTGATGTCTCTTCTTGTCGTGATATCGTGACACCTTTTCTGTCCGGCCATGATTTTGCATCATGTCACGATATCGCGACACTTTTTATCTTCGACCACAATTTTGCAACATGTCACGATATCACGACACCTTTTCTCTTCGGCCTCGATGATGCAGCATGTCACGATATCATGACACTTTTTCTCTTTAGCTGTGATTTTGCAACATGTCATGATTTTGCGACACTTTTTCTCTTCAGCCATGTTTTTGCAATCTGTCATGATTTCGTGACACTTTTTCTTCTTTGGTCGTGATAATGCTGCTTGTCATGATTTCGTGACTCTTCTTCTCTTCTGGAACCAACCTTGCAACATGTCATGATATCGTGACACTTCTTTTCTTCTGGCAGCAACCTTGCAACATGTCATGATTTCGTGACACTTTCTCTCCTTCGGCTTCGATGCCGCTTCTTGTCATGATTTCATGACTTCTCTTCCTCTCTTGGATGCAACGGTGCAACATGTCACGATTTTGCGACATCATTTCCAAACTGGTCACGATTTCATGACACCTTTCCTCGTGTGGCATTTTGCTCGTTCTTTGATCTTTAGTTCTTGGACCACCTCGGTCGATTTGGAAATCATGTAAAACTCTTGTACAAGGTTCAGGGACCTTTCAACACCCTTTCAACCAATCAAAAAAAATATTATTGTCATCTAACCTTTGTGCTTGGCAAGTAAAGTGGTTATAGTTGAGACAGGTTTTGAAGTCTACTTTTCATCAAGTAAAATGTATGGACACATTCTTCTTTGGTTGAAATAAGTGATTGATTGAGATTTTTTTGAAAATAAAATTGGAGTAAAAATGACTTGGTTAAGTGTGGGTTTGTTGAGTTGATGAGTTTTCTGAAATGGAAGTAAATGTTATAAACCTTGTTTTATAAACATTTTTGGAGATTTTGAGTGAGTGAATGCATGCTTCATTTTTGGGTGATTGATATCCCTTGTTGTTGAGTTTGAAGATTGGATTAGGGTTTGTGCAAGAACATGAGTATCATTGTTATGTGAAGTTGTGAACTATCTTGAACCAAGATTTTTAAAAGAACATTAGTATCATTGTTATATGAAGTTGTAAATGATATTGAACTAGGGTTTTTGAAATAACATGAGTATCATTGTTATGTGAAGTTGTGAACTATCTTGAATTAGGGTTTGCAAGATCATGAGTATCATTGTTATGTGAGATTGGTTAATAAGTATTATTGGAAATAATTGAGTGAGTGTTCATATGCTTGGACTAGGGTTTGAGAACAAGGATTGTTTCATTAAGTGATTTATTGAGTGGAGTTGGTTAAGCCTAGTCAAGTGGATGTGTTGAAGTGATAGTTCAAGTTCTGTGAAACAAATTATTCCTTATTCTGAATTGATTTGAGAAAGAGTTTGAGTGTTAGTGAATGTGAAGCATATTGAGTCTCTAACAATTATCTATATGTTTCTATGAGAAAAAGAGAGATTGAAAGTGATTGATCATTATTGTGAGTAAGAAGCATATTGATTCTCTAACAATTCTCTATATGTTTCTGTGATATTGTACAAGTTCTAGTGAGGACTTGTTGAGCAGATTTGAGGTAAGTCTTAGAGAAGACTTGTGGATAGATTGGTATGAGCTTTTATGGAATCTTATAATACAAAATTGAGGATAGATATTATTGAGCATATTGGACAAGTTCTAGTGAAGACTTGTTGATCAGATTGGACAAGTTCTAGTAAGGACTTGTTGAGCATATTAGACAAGTTCTAGAGAGGACTTGTTGAGAATATTGAACAAGTTCTAGTGAGGACTTTTTGAGCATATTGGACAAGTTATAGTGAGGACTTTTAGATAGATTAGTGTGAGCTTTTGTGGAAGCTTACAAGTTATATTTGAGATAAATATTTGAGAAGACTTGTGACCAGAGTTGATTGATTGATTTGTTTAATTATTGAGTTAAGGTTTGGGGTAGATCTAGTAGAGTTGATTTGATATTAAATAAAGCTTTGTGTTAAGGCTTGAGGATAGATATTGAGGATAGATTTGTGCTAGACTGAAGGACCATGTTTAGTGTGGATTTTTGGACAGAATTTGGTGCAAATTTGAGGATAGATTTATGTCAAAATAGAGACAAATATTGAGAAGGTTTGTGCTAGACTTAAGGACTGTGTTTAGTGCATATTTGAGATAGAGCTGAGAGTAATATTTGGATGTGACAAAGTATAGAGGATGAAAATATCCAATGGATAGATATCCATTAGCCAGGGCAGTGAGGATAGGTCTTCTAAGTGAGGATATGAGTATTCAGTGGATAGAGATCCATTAGAGATTGGTGTCTCCTATGGATAGGAGTTGGTTGGGTCAGTGAATTAAGAAGTTATTTAGCCGTATCTATTTGGGTGGATCATCTATGGGAGCTCGGGCCCATTCTAGGCAGTAATCCTCCTCTATTTTTATTCTTATTACTTTCAGTTTTTAATGTGTGTGATTTATTTATTTCATGTAGTATATTTTATTAATGTACAAATTTATTTATATCTCATAATTATAATGTTGTTTTTATTTGTATAATTTTAATTTTGCAAGTGTGTGAATTTTAGTATTAATTTTTTGCATGCATTTATTTTTATGTCCTACATCATTTTTATCTACTTTGTTTAAATCTTTAGTTTTACTGGGTTAAAGTTGAACTAAAAGTACATGAATGAATTAAACTCCCACCAAACCATTAGGAATATAAGGACTCATACTCCACACTACAGACATATATTTTGCAGAGGTAATCACAAGTTTACAATCTCTCGGATTGACATAAGTAGATAAGACTTGACCAATTTTTAAAACATCATTTCTACCTATCATTTTGGCATTGTTACCAAGGAGTGCCAACAATGAAGTGTTTAAAATCCATAGGTTATTCAACCTAACAGTGTATGTCCAAACTGCCTCACTTGTAGATACCCTACTTGAGAATGCATGAGTCCACCAAGACTAAGAGGACTTGATGGATATTTTATTAGAAGAATAGAAATTACCTTGGAATCATTAGTAAATGCTAATATAGAAATACCTTCAGAAGAGTATGAAATATCCCCTAAAGAAAGATAACCATATCCACCCGATTCACCCTGGCACATTAACCCAATATATAGTGTAGCTAGCAAATCAATGAAGAACACAAGCTTATACTGAGAGGGGGGTGAACAATATAAGACCACTTTTTACTTTTCTTTCCCAATCAATATTATGCAATGTATAGATAGCAATATCAACAATAGTAATCAAAGCAATGCACAAATCACCACACACAATAGAGACACCAAATTTACGTGGTTCACCCAATGTGGGCTACTCCACGGAGAAAATATTTCACTAAAATTTTCTCAATCAATCTCTTGGGAATCCTTTCCCTATTACAATGTTTATGGATCTCTATCCAAAGGAGACACCAATCCCCTAATCAAGTTCATGGATCTCTATCCATAGGAGAACTCCTTTCTCCTTAGCTCTGATTGGTGATCTTCTAGAAGAACTATTGCCCCCACTACTCTAGCTAATGGATCTCTATCCACTGAAGACTCCTATCCTCACTACCCTGGCTAATGGATCTCTATCCACTAGAGACTATCATCCTCTATACTCTATCACCTTCAAAGCTCTATCTCAAATCTACACTAAACATAGTCCTTCGGTCTAGCACAAATCTATCCTCAATATCTGTCCTCTACACTAAACATAGTCCTTCGATCTAGCACAAATCTATCCTCAAACTCTATCCTCTGATCTGCACTAAACACAGTCCTTCGGTCTAGCACAAATCTATCCTCAAAATCTGTCCTCTGATCTGCACTAAACATAGTCCTTCGATCTAGCACAAATCTATCCTCAATATCTATCTCAAGATTTAACACAAATCTTGACTCAATCTCAACTCAACTCTATTGGATCTACCCCAAACCTTAACTCAAGGTTTGAAAAAATCAATCAATCAACTCTACACTCAAGTCTTCTCAAAGACTTGTCTCAAATCTGCCTTGTAAGCTTCCACAAAATCTCACACTAATCTATCCACAAGTCCTCTCTAGAACTTGTCCAATATGCTCAATAAGTCCTCACTAGAACTTATCCAAATCTACTCTCAATATGTATTGTAAGCTTTCACAAAATCTCACACAAATCTATCCACAAGTCTTCTCAAAGACTTACCTCAAATCTGCTCAACAAGTCCTCACTAGAACTTGTCCAATCTCATAGAAACATAAAGAGAATTGTTAGAGACTCAATATGCTCTACATTCATCACAATGCTCAATCACTTTCAATCACTCTTAGAAACATATAAAATTGTTAGAGACTCAATATGCTTCACATTCATCTCAATACTCAATTACTTTCAATCACTCTCTTAGAAACATATAGAGAATTGTTAGAGACTCAATATGCTTCACATTCACCTCAATACTCAATCACTTTCAATCACTCTCTTAGAAACATATAGAGAATTGTTAGAGACTCAATATGCTTCACATTCACCTCAATACTCAAACACTTTCTCAACTCAATTCAGAATATAGAATAATTTGTTTCACAGAACTTGAACAATCACTTCACACATTCACTTGACTAGGCTCAACCAACTCTACTCAACCAATCACTCAATGAAATAATCCTTGCTCACAAACCCTAGTCCAAGCATATGAATACTCACTCAAATATTTCCAACAATGCTTTATCAACCACTCTCACATAACAATGATACTCATGTTCTTTGCAAACCCTAGTTCAAGTTCTTCACTCAACAACTCACTTCAACAACAATGCTTATAAAACAAGGTTTTATCAACAACTCTTAATTCCAAAAAACCTTGAAGCAATAAATCAAAACACTCTCAACAATGCTAACCAAACAATCCTTTTCACTCCAAATTTTCATACACAACTTTCAACAATCACTCACTAGGAAGAATATGCCCATACCTTTTGTTGGATGTCAAAGTGCCTTTGGAAAAACTTGTCTTAATCACAATTTCCTTCTTTCCAATTTCAATGGTTAAACACAACAATATCACTTCAATACTTTCTCAAAAATATTCCCTTAGACACAAAATAATCACAACTCAATTTATGCCTTATTTCTCCCTTTTAAAAATAACACTCATCATAACATACATAAAAATAATTTCTTTGATACACCTTATAAACTCCAACTTAAAATAATATCCAACACCATAAAATATCAACCAAACACCTTACAATCCTTTCAACACCTTTGAGCAAATAACATTAAAAATTTAATTTTGCAAAACCCTTATAACTCCCTTGCAACCTTAGAACCAAATAAAAATATGCAAAAATTAATTTTTAAATGCCCAAACTATATTCTCAAAATTTTTGGCGACCAATATCAAAGCATACCTCTTACTTCCCCAAAAAGGGGATTCGACGAGATTCGATCCGTCGTCTCCTCTATCCTAAGCGCCTTAGCACTTGGGAGCCCACCGCATGGGCTACTAAGGCCCACGTGAAGGAAGGTAGAACCCCTTCCTCTTATGCCTTCATCGTCATTTGTCTTTCCATAAATTCGCACGTTCTTTCTTCCTTGGATGCAGCACAAATTACAAAGCTCGCAATGTATTTCAAAGGTATGGTAATCTTTGGTAGTGTGGGAGTTCCTCCTTATATACATATTTTTTAAACTTCACTCACGTCGGTGCTATGTCATTCAAAATCTAATTTTGAATTTTATTTTTAATAACCCACCTTAGGGTTATTTAACCTTAGCTTAAATTAATTTATAATTAATAATTAAATTAATTAATAATTAATTTAAATAACTTTATAAGTTAAATAAATTAACTAATAAATTAATTTATAATTAATTTTAAACTTCCTTTGTATAATATTATAAAATAATATTATAATATTATTTATTTGGGCTTTTTCTTGCACTTTGGACCTCATCTGACTTCCTGGAACCGGGTCTTGAAATTGAAATTGAAACGGATGTTGCCAATTGAAACTGCCACTAATTGGTGTTGTTAGTTCGACATCAATGACCACTTACTCTTGACATCAATGACAACTTATCACTCAAAATGTCCAACAATATCCCCCTTTGTCATTGATGGCAACCCAAATTCTTTTTACCAAATCTTGACCTTTTTCCTATTCTGCTCCCCTAGGAAACTGCTCCCCCTGACTCAATGCTCTCTCCTTAAACCAAATCTCTCCCCCTTACTCAAATCTCTCCCCCTTTGACATCAATGGCAAAGGGTCACCTTTGGGGCTCGGGGCTAAGAATGAATCTCTTAGCTTAGCCCCTCCCCCACCTCCTCTTGAGGTGGTTAATTCTAGGGTGGGAGTATTTCTACTCCCAACAAGCACTGGTCTTTACCTTTATCTTCTTTCCTTCTCATTTGATCCTTCTAATTTCTTTGACTATTCCTATTCCTATTCCTATCCATGTCCATATTCCTGTTCCTATTTATATCCATATCCATATTCCTGTTCCTGTTCTGTTCATGCCTATATTCCTATTCTTGTTCCTATTCCTGTTCATGCTTGATTCTGGAATGTCTGCTCTACACCATTTTGTTGTATGTCCATCATTATTGCACTTATAACACTTAATGTTATTATTCCTTGGAGGTGCAAATGTCTTAGGATTTCTCCTAGTGAAGCTATATCCTTTTCTATCATGAACCCTGCAATCCATTGCCTTGTGACCAAACTGATTACATGAGTAGCAATACCCATGGAAAAGTTGCTTGTTTCTGAAATTCCCATTTTCTTGTCTTTCATGTGTCCTGCACTATGAAGCCATGTGTCCAAACCTGTGACATGAGAAACACCTTCCATTGAAATTTCCTTGTCTTGACCTCATTGGTCTCTTAGTCTCTCTTAACCTATTCTGATTGTTGTTCCATTTGTTTCTTCTTTGTGCATTGTTCCTTTCCTTGTTGAACTTTCTGTTATCCAACTCATCCTCAGATGTCTCACTTTCTCTTACACTGTCTTCTTCTGAAGTTTCTTCTTCTTTAGAACTTGAGGTTGACTCTTCTTCTTGTTTCTTTTGAGCCTGTTCAAAACCAAGACCTATTTTGTTTGTTGACCTTATTTGTACTTTGATCATCTTATCCACAACCTTTGAGCTCTTTCCAAACTTGTGTAGCTTATCCTTAGATTTTTCTAAATCTTCCCTTAGTAGAGCTACTTCTTGTTCTAACCTTTCACATTCTAAGACCTTTGCTTCTAACTTATCCTTGAACTTCTTTGTCTTAGCCATTGACTTGTTTAGATCCTCTATAAGATTTCTTCTCTCTTCATCGCATTCTTGAAACTGAAACTCAAGTTTAGAGTTTTGCTTTCTTACCTTCTTTATTGTGTCAAGAGCATAAATAAGTTCTACCTTAAGATCAAATCCTTCTTTATCTGATTCTTCCTCTATTTGTTTGCCTTTGTCTACATCTTCATTTTCTTTTGTCTTGTCTACTATAGGATCACCTTCTTCTTCTTCTAGTGCCATTAGAAGATTTTCTTCTGGTCCTTCAAGTGCATCCTCATATTCATCATCACTGAAACTATAACCATTCCTTGTACAACTATCTTCAAGATGTCCAAAGTTACCACATCTAAAACACTTGAGAATTATTGGTGACCTTTTCTTGACTTCTTCTTTTTCTTCAATCATAAATAGGACTTCATCTCTATCATTATCTAAAAAACTAGCATCACTATCACTTGAGTACTTACTTGCCTTGTCTACATAGTAGCTCCTCTTTTGTCTTTGAAATAACTTCTTCCCTTGTCTACTTTGTCCATCCTTACCTTTCTTTTGGTACCTGTATTTTTCTGATTCCCTATTCCTGTGATCCTATTTTTCTTCATCATTGTTATTTTTAGCTTCTTGACAATCAGTTGCATAGTGACCATACTTTCCACAATTGAAACATCTAACAGATTTTACATCTTTGAATTTTCTTGAATCCTTGTTCCTTCTACCATAATTTGCTTCTTCATCACTGGATGACTCATTGCTTGATTCTGACTTCTTACCCTTTGTCTTCTTAATTGCTTTGAAGGTTGCTTCCTTCTAGGGATTAGGTTCTTTTGTTCTTAACTCAAAAGCTGTAAGAATACCAAGCAACATATCTCTTGTCAAAGAATCACCATCCTTTGCTTCTTCTATAGCTGAAATATTTTCACTAAACCTTGTTGGAAGAGACCTTAAGATCTTATCACAAACATCTGATTCATCCACATTAAGTCCAAGTCCTTGCATAGCATTAACAACCTCATCTACCCGAAGTAAATAAGAACTAATGTCTTCCTCATTCTTCATTCTTAATTCTTCAAATTGTCCTTTGAGATTTCGTATCTTTGCCTTTTTGACACTCTTATCTCCTTCATATATGCTTTGCAACTTATCCCAAATTCCTTTTGCATATTTACAATGCATAACTTTTATTGATTTTGTTCTATGCAAACCTCTCATAAGTGCATTCATTGCTTTTGAATTGTAATGTTGTAGAAGCTTACCTTCCTTATCTATAGGTGGATCAACTGGTGGTATGTATCCATTTTCAACTACTTCCCAAATTTCATTGCCAAGTGCCATCAGGTGAACCTTCATTCTCATACTCCAATATATGTAGTCACTTCCATCAAATATTGGTGTTGAATTATCTGAGGACACATTCTTAGAATCCATTATGTTCTTGAAAGCTTTTCCTTCAAGTTGTTAAACTCTTCTGAAGGAACCCGCTCTGATACCAATTGAAGAACACAAGCTTATACTGAGAGGGGGGTGAACAGTATAAGACCACTTTTTACTTTTCTTTCCCAATCAATATTATGCAATGTATAGATAGCAATATCAACAATAGTAATCAAAGCAATGCATAAATCACCACACACAATAGAGACACCAAATTTACATGGTTCACCCAATGTGGGCTACTCCACGAAGAAAATATTTCACTAAAATTTTCTCAATCAATCTCTTGGGAATCCTTTCCCTATTACAATGTTTATGGATCTCTATCCAAAGGAGACACCAATCCCCTAATCAAGTTTATGGATCTCTATCCATAGGAGAACTCCTTTCTCCTTAGCTCTACTTGGTGATCTTCTAGAAGAACTATTGCCCCCACTACTCTAGCTAATGGATCTCTATCCACTGAAGACTCCTATCCTCACTACCCTAGCTAATGGATCTCTATCCACTGGAGACTATCATCCTCTATACTCTATCACCTTCAAATATCTATCTCAAATCTACACTAAACACAGTCCTTCGGTCTAGCACAAATCTATCCTCAATATCTATCCTCTGCACTAAACATAGTCCTTCGGTCTAGCACAAATCTATCCTTAAACTCTATCCTCTAATCTACACTAAACATAGTCCTTCGATCTAGCACAAATCTATCCTCAAACTCTATCCTTGATCTACACTAAACATAGTCCTTTGATCTAGCACAAATTTATCCTCAATATCTATCTCAAGATTTAACACAAAGCTTGACTCAATCTCAACTCAACTCTGTTGGATCTTCCCCAAACCTTAACTCAAGGTTTGAACAAATCAATCAATCAACTCTACACTCAAGTCTTCTCAAAGACTTGTCTCAAATCTACCTTGTAAGCTTCCACAAAATCTCACACTAATCTTTCCACAAGTCCTCTCTAGAACTTGTCCAATCTACTCAATAAGTCCTCACTAGAACTTATCCAAATATGCTCTCAATCTGTATTGTAAGCTTTCACAAAAGCTCACACAAATCTATCCACAAGTCTTCTCAAAGACTTACCTCAAATCTTCTCAACAAGTCCTCACTAGAACTTGTCCAATCTCATAGAAACATAAAGAGAATTGTTAGAGACTCAATATGCTCTACATTCATCACAATGCTCAATCACTTTCAATCACTCTCTTAGAAACATATAGAGAATTTTTAGAGACTCAATATGCTTCACATTCACCTCAATACTCAATCACTTTCAATCACTCTCTTAGAAACATATAGAGAATTGTTAGAGACTCAATATGCTTCACATTCACCTCAATACTCAATCACTTTCAATCACTCTCTTAGAAACATATAGAGAATTGTTAGAGACTCAATATGCTTCACATTCACCTCAATACTCAAACACTTTCTCAACTCAATTCAGAATATAGAATAATTTATTTCATAGAACTTGAACAATCACTTCACACATTCACTTGACTAGGCTCAACCAACTCTACTCAACCAATCACTCAATGAAATAATCCTTGCTCACAAACCCTAGTCCAAGCATATGAATACTCACTCAAATATTTCCAACAATGCTTTATCAACCACTCTCACATAACAATGATACTCATGTTCTTTGCAAACCCTAGTTCAAGTTCTTCACTCAACAACTCACTTCAACAACAATGCTTATAAAACAAGGTTTTATCAACAACTCTTAATTCCAGAAAACCTTGAAGCAATAAATCAAAACACTCTCAACAATGCTAACCAAACAATCCTTTTCACTCCAACTTTTCATACACAACTTTCAACAATCACTCACTAGGAAGAATATGCCCATACCTTTTGTTGGATGTCAAAGTGCCTTTGGAAAAACCTGTCTTAATCACAATTTCCTTCTTTCCAATTTCAATGGTTAAACACAACAATATCACTTCAATACTTTCTCAAAAATATTCCCTTAGACACAAAATAATCACAACTCAATTTATGCCTTATTTCTCCCTTTTAAAAATAACACTCATCATAACATACATAAAAATAATTTCTTTGATACACCTTATAAACTCCAACTTAAAATAATATCCAACACCATAAAATATCAACCAAACACCTTACAATCCTTTCAACACCTTTGAGCAAATAACATTAAAAATTTAATTTTGCAAAACCCTTATAACTCCCTTGCAACCTTAGAACCAACTAAAAATATGCAAAAATTAATTTTTAAATGCCCAAACTATATTCCCAAAATTTTCGGTGACCAATATCAAAGCATACCTCTTACTTCCCCAAAAGGGGATTCGACGAGATTCGATCCATCGTCTCCTCTATCCTAAGCGCCTTAGCGCTTGGGAGCCCACCGCGTGGGCTACTAAGGCCCACGTGAAGGAAGGTAGAACCCCTTCCTCTTATGCCTTCGCCATCGTTTGTCTTTCCACAAATTCGCACGTTCTTTCTTCCTTGGACGCAGCGCAAATTACAAAGCTCACAATGTATTTCAAAGGCATGGTAATCTTTGGTAGTGTGGGAGTTCCTCCTTATATACATGTTTTTTAAACTTCACTCACGTCGGCGCTATGTCATTCGAAATCTAATTTCGAATTTTATTTTTAATAACCCACCTTAGGGTTATTTAACCTTAGCTTAAATTAATTTATAATTAATAATTAAATTAATTAATAATTAATTTAAATAACTTTATAAGTTAAATAAATTAACTAATAAATTAATTTATAATTAATTTTAAACTTCCTTTGTATAATATTATAAAATAATATTATAATATTATTTATTTGGGCTTTTTCTTGCACTTTGGACCTCATCTGACTTCCTGGAACCAGGTCTTGAAACTAAAACCAAAATGGATGCTGCCAACTGAAACTGCCACTGACTGGTGTTGTTAGTTCGACATCAATGACCACTTACTCTTGACATCAATGACAACTTATCACTCAAAATGTCCAACAATCAAACCAAAACCATAGCCAGTTTGAAGATTTATTTAGTACCCATAGGTGGAAAACACTCAACAAGGGGACTATCTCAAACTTTGATTTAGGAATATTATTGGAGGATAAGAAAAACAAGTGTGGCACCCTATTATCTACTTTAAAAGTAGTTTATTTAGGACCTATATCACCTATAACTATAAAAATGATTGAAAATTATGAAGCCTCCACCATTTTTGAATTTCCAATTGAAGAATCCATGAGAGAAGCCAAAATGAAAAATATTTCTCCTAAACATCTCCCTAATTTTAGAGGACTACCAACATAAGATCCTAATATGTTTCTTTTTAAATTTTATGTTCTCTACAGATTAGTTGATTACAAAATAGATGCTCAAAAATTAAAACTTTTTCCCTCCACATTATATGATTCAACATTATGTTGGTTTATTGATTTAGGGGATAGACAAATAAATACCTAGGAAAATATGAAGAAAATATTCCTAGAGAAATACCAAGACTTTGGAAGGGCAAGGGATGCATGAGAAGAAGTCCTAGATATGTTACAAAGGGAAGAATAATCACTAGAGGATTATTGGGGTAGGTTCAATTTTAATCTCCAATGCTCACCCCATACAAAACTAGGAGAAATATCATTAAGAAGTATATTCTTAAGGGGTATTATGAATGAATCATTGAATTTATTAGCATTAGGTGGTGTTTACCAAACTCAAATGATATATATCCAACAATTATGTCAACTATTCTAGGAGAAAGGGTAAACCGATCACACGAGGAATAAAAATAACAACCTCAATAACTAAAGCTGAAATAGGCACATTGCTAGAAGATATGAAGAGTGTTATCTTATCATATTTTGCATTAAAACTAGATACATTTAAATTGCAAAATAAAAAGTAAGATATAGAATTGACATTGGTATTTTTATGCCCGAAATGTAGGAGGAAACATGCAAAAAATGAGTGTCCAAAATACAAGGTTTAAGTATGTGGGATTTGCCAAATGGACCATAAAACTAGATTGTGTCCAAAATTAGAAACCATAATAGAAGATTTGGTGGTAGCTGAAACTTATTTCATGGGTAATATAAGGAATGGCAACAACCCCCTATGGGAGGTGGAATGCCAGGGGCAATACCACCATATGGTGGATCTAATTTCATAAACCAATGGCAAGCCCAAACATCCAAAATGGGTTAGTGGGGTCATCCACCTTGGATGAATTCTATCCAAGGTCCTTATTCTTATACACCATACCCATGGATTCCATATCAATAATATGAAATTTAGTGGAGAAACTTTAATACGTGGAGTTCACCTCCACAAACAACAACAACACAACCCCTACTACATCCCAGTTTACTGATACCCCCTACTTCTAGGACATAATAGCTACCAACACAACCAACCCTGAATCCTAAAAATAATAAACCAAATCAAATGGCTTATTATATAGACATGGAGATGTATCTAATGTACTATATTAGTGTAGAACATGTAGGTTTTAGCCCAATACAATTTAAATCAAGCAGAGAAATATGAGTAGATAAAATGATTTTGGTAACGAAGGATATAGAGATAGGAGTAGATCAAACATCTCTAATAGTGGAGGAAGTAGAAGAAGAATAAAATAATACTTTTGAGTAATAAAACAATGAAGGGAATCCACCTTACCCCAAGATATTACAAGAAACTAGAAAAAAGTGCAACCAAAATTTGACATAATGGAGGAGTTGAAAAACCTTACTATCATAATTCCCTATCAAGCTATTAGAGATATGCCCATTTATACAAAAAAAATTAGATAACTATGTCTCAAAATACCATTATGAATACAATAGCCAAAATTAGTGCAAGTGGTAGGGTAGTTAGTTGACTTGATGTTAGGAAATAGCTAGCACCCAAAACATTTTGATCTAGAAAGCCTAATCACAATAGTTAAAATCATAGGTTTAATGTTACCCAATACTTTGGTGGATCTAGGTGTAAAAAAAAATTGCATGCCTAAATAAACCATGCATAATATATAGTTAACAAATATGAGACCAACAAAAATAGTATTACAACTAGCAAATAGATCCACAGTAATCCTAGAGGGAATGCTGGAGGAATACCCGATAGATAGACTTACTAGTCCTAAAGTCAAAATAAGGAATGGGTGGTTACCCACTCATGCGAGGATATCATTGGCTCACTACAATTTATTCCTATATCATTTTAAAGATAATTAAAATAAATATATCTCATGGAAGAACTATAAAAAATATAGTCATTACCCACTTGCACAATCCATTGATGGATTAGGAGAGCCTAGTTTAAAAGTCATGGATGATGATGCCCTTCCTATATTACAACAAGTGATGGCTCTTAATGAAGTGGGGGATGACACAGATGAGGACTTAATCATAATAATTTTTCTAGAAGGAGAGTCTTCATATCCACGGATTCCCCACTAGTTGGTAGAAGGGAGCATCACATCAAGCAAATTGAGATAGAACTTGGTATGGTATTGAACATTGATAATGCATTGACAACTATTCAAGAAAAAAAAATAAAAGAAATATTGAACAACCATAAAGTTGCTTTTTCCTAGGATTATAGAGACATGATGGTTATTGCACTCAAAGTATGCACTCACAAAATTTACTTGGAAGATAATGCAAAACTAGTAAGGCAACCCTAAATATGAATGAACCCATTCATTAAGGAGATAGTAAAAATTGAATTACAAAAAATATTAAATTTTGGGTTCATATATCCCATTTTAGACAGTCAATGGGTGTCACATTTGGTGGTAGTACCCAAGAAAAATGGTAAATGGAGGATTTGCATAGATTATAGGATGCTAAATAAGGCAACCATAAATGGTCATTTCCCTACCTTTCATAGATCAAGTCCTAGAAACCCTGGTTGGATAAAAATATTTTGCATTCCTTTATGGGTATAGTGGATACAACCATATACAAATAGGGTAAGAGGATCAGGAAAAGACCACATTTACCTATACTTGGGGAATATTTTCCTACCACATTTTACCTTTTAGGTTATTTAATGTGCCTGCAACATTCCAATAGGAAGTAGTCAATATTTTTTCATACATGGTAGGATAAAATGTAGAAGTTTACATGGATGATTTCACCATTTATGGTGAAAGTTTTGAAGAAGCTACAGTAAATCTAGAAAGAGTACTCTAACATTGCCAAGAGACCAACCTATCCTGGAGTAATAAAAAATACTTCATGTTAATGATAGAGAGGATAGTCTTAGGACATCACATCTCCATTGAAGGGATAAAGGTAGATGAGAGAAATATAGAAGTCATCAGAGAACTACCTACCCTCCAAAAATAGAGAGATATCCAAAGTTTCTTGGGCTCTACTGGATACTAATGTTATTTCTTTAAATATTTTAGTAAGATTGCAAAACCACTACACACATTATTGACCAAAGAAGCCAATTGTGTCTAGATGGATGAATGTGAACAAGCATTTCAAACATTAAAAAAAAGTAACAACTTCTCCTATTCTTAGAGTTCCAAATTGGTATCTCTCATTCCACATCTATGCGGATGCATATAACAATACTATAGGGGAAACACTAGGATAGAAGGAAGAAAATGAAGCATATATAATTTATTATTTCAGTAAAAACCTTATGGGTGCTAATAAATTACACCATCACAGACAAAGAGTTTCTTGTTGTTGTACATGCCATAAATAAATTCTACCATTATATCATGGGCTATAAAATTTTTGTACATATCAATCATATAACCATTACATATCTGATGAACAATCCAATGGTAAGTGGTAGGATTATTCTATGGCTTTTACTCCTACAATAATTTGATGTAACCATTGTAGATAAGCTAAGGAGAGATAACGTAGTTGCATATTTTCTATCCAGATTAATCTCTTATGATAACACTACAAATAAGGATACATTATTGAATGAGCATATATTTTCTCTAGGTGACCAAACACCATGGTATGTTAACATGGCCAATTATTTGGCAACCAATAAAGTAACCCTTGCACTCACCCCCCAAGAAGATCAAAAATTGATTGAAAAGAGTGCAGTATTTTCATGGATTGAGGGTTGCTTGTTTAAAACTAGCCCTGATCAAATCATGCACAAATGTGTGATAAAAAAAGAAATCCCAACCATTTTAAAATTCTATCATGATAAACCATACGATGGGAATTTTGCAAGAAATATTTTTTTACAAATAGGGTATTATTGACCCTCACTATTCAAAGATGCAGTAAACATGCCAACCATTGTGATCAATGCTAAAGAATGGTTGACCACACACAAGAGATAAAATGCCCCTCCAGCCATATGTGCATATAGAACCATTTTTTCAAATATGTTCCATCATTTCGTATTCATACCAAGTATCATATAAGATGGATCAAGTGTCATAGATAGAGTGAGGAACGAGAAATCTATTCCTCTATATAATGGAATCTTATTTCCATTAGCCATTGTATAATTCTATTCAGATAATATGAGATGATATGTTTTTCATGTAGCTCTTCTATTCTATCATTTATTTTAGTAATTATAATTCTTGAATAGATAGAATAACATAGAAACTATCATTGGTATCAGAGCTACGAGGGACCTAAATAAGATTGTGTGAGGAGCATCTTCTATAAGAAGAATTTTGGATAATTATCACCATCCGAAAAAAATCCCCAAAGAAGAATAATTTGTAAAATAAGGTTGTGAGTTTCTATAGCAAAACTTAGAAGGAGAGTTGGAGTTATCTACTTGAGTTCCAAAGCTACAAATTCATCCAGTTAAGGATAGCAATTTGATGAATCAAATAATCAAGTCATCCACAATATTTAGAAATCTTAAAGTAGATTGCCACCAACTTTGTCATTTTAGTTACAACAAAATAGGACAAAGAAAGAGTGTCTTAAATACACTATTATAATCAACAAGACACGATCTCTAAGCGGTCACATCACTAAATTTTGAGGAGAAAACTTCAATTAGAGTAGGGAGCCATTCTAAAGGAGCTCAATATCCACTGCTAGCAAGGTGAAAGCACACTAAAGGTGCTTTATAATAGATCCGGTCCTAGAGAGATTGATATATGTATCACCAAGGTGTTTTAAGACATCAACTCAGTGTCTACACAAAAAGCAACAACAACAATCCTACATAAGAAATCAAAGCTCATTACACGGTGGAAAATACAAAGGATAATTTAGCACATCCTATGTATAACAAGGAGTGTCTTACCAAAGCTCCAATGTGGAAAAACCACTAGCCAAGAGGGATCACCATTGCAATGCCTTAGAATATTAATAGCTAGAGCCAAACTTGTTGAAATACATCATCCATAATCATTGTAGAAAATGATGAGCCATCTCACAATTTGTTATCACAAAGGAGGAAAAATAAAGCTTGCAATAGTTGGTAAGAAAACATTGAGAAGCCTTAAGATATTGGTACATTAAAGGTAAGAGTGCATGCAAAGAAGGCTCAAACATTTGTCTTGACAAAGAGAGAATAATGTGCCACTTGGCATAAAGTTGTAAGAGAATCTATAAACCATAATGCTCATGCTCAAGGAGGAAGAGTGCTCAACCAAGTAACACTCTCATAATATATTCAATGTTCAAAGAAAGATGCCCATCTAAGTAACACCTTCCATCATTGCCCTAACATACAAGAATTTTCAACGCTCAATAAGAAGTAATTCATCCTATGCCAAGTGGTATGACACTCCTCAAAGACAAGTGCTACTTAAGGAAGAGACAAAAGAATCTTGGTAATGTCTCACACCACTTGGCACACTCATCAATAAGGTGGTAGCGCATCTGTAGTTGCCATAAGAAAGAGAGCTCTTAGAGAGAGTCGAAGCACATTTCAAGCCTACATTAAGTGAGAGTGTATTCAAATATTGAAGTCAAGGAGTCAAAGGTGCATTTAAGACTATCATAAGAGGACATCCACTAGCTTGTCATAAACCAGCAAGAGGATACAATGCATTTCAAGGAGTTTTAGTGCTCATCAACCTTACTAAGGTATTATTTTATATAGGTTGATTAATTTGCTTTCATAAGGAGTAATAAGGGATAATATAAGGTTGAAATTATCATTATCTTTTGCATTTAAAATTATTTGCAAAATCAACTTTAATAGATTTAAGAGCAAATAAAGGAGTTAATATTCTTATCCTTGGATAGTATTATCACTCTAGCTGAAATAAAATATTTGCAATTAATATCATAGGAGGTATAAGGTTTTCTACTTGGAAATAAATTATTGCAAATATCATCATTTTCTAAAAATCCAAAATTAGGGAGATATAAGGAGTACTACATAAAACTTTAATTAATTGGAATTTAGAAAATTAAGCCTTTGAAAAATTTAAAGATAAAGAAAGAAAATTATTGCTTGGTTAATTGTGTTGAAATTTATTGCTCATAGTCATATTAAACGGTCAACATGAATTCAATTGTAAATAACCACATTAAATTGATAAGTGTATAGTTCATATGATAAATAATATGAAATAGGAGTTGATTATTGTCATCCTCAAAACTTTACAAAATCAACCCAAAAGTGAACTAATAGTATCCAAACATCTTATCAAGCTTATAGCTTACTCTAATAACTAGGGAGATAAGAAATTCTACAAAAACTAAGTTTTGAAAAGTCTTTGCCAAGTTTGCTTACTCTAAACAATAAGGTATCTTAAACCATGGATCATTGGTATATAGATTCAGGGGCAAGCAAACATATGACTAGAAACATATATTGATTTAATTATCTATAAATTATAGATGAGAAACAAACTAGCTTAGATATATAAAATATATATATCTATAAACGTCGAGAATTATCAATCTTGAGGTGCCAAGAGTAATTTCAATTTTACAAATAATATTAGAAAGTTTGGGCACCATTTTAGTTTAAATAGTTTAAATATTTTAAATCCATCATAACCCTTAATGTCAGCTTTTTTAATAAAATATTAATATTTTTTATGACGTGGCTGACCTTCCTGGCTGCCATTGTAGGACGCCTATCGGCGTAAAAATTACTATAGCAAATAGTATAACTTATGAAGTAAAGGGGATTGGAAACATTCTAATAGATCTAAAAAATAGAAAAGTGATAATAAAAAATATTTTATATGTACCAGGATTGGCTACCAATCTTATTTTAGTTTCTCAACTCATGGATCAAAACATGAATGTAGAGTTCAAAGTTTCCAATGGAAGAAAAAAATGTCATATTATTAAATATAAGTAAAAAAAAAGCATCACGCTCTTATAAAGATGGTCTATTTGTTCTAAACACTACTACACACTCAAATATTTTTGTTAAAGTTTTAGATCTATGGCACAAGATTCTAGGACATACTAGTGAATCTATTACGAATGAATTGCTCACATATTAATGGTTGAAGGAATACCAAATCTACCTTTAGAATCTAAATTTTATCCAAAAAATTTAGCAGGAAAAAACATAGAATTATTTTTTAACTTTGTCAACACAAGACTCAACAACCATTAGATTTAATATACACAAATTTATGTGTACCAATGAATGTCACTAGTATTGGAGGACGTAAGTATTTTTAATTATTTTTTGATGATCACACTAGGAAAATATGGGTATACTTCATGAAGTACAAATCAAAAGCATTTAGTCATTTTAAACAATTTAAACTTCAAGTAGAAAAAGATTCAAGAAATACTATAAAAGCACTTCATTCAGATAGAGGAGGTGAGTTTGTATCTAAAGAATTTGATTCATTTTTAGAAGAAAATGGAATTAAAATACAACTCACTACAACATATTCACCACAACATAATGGAATTGTAGAAAGAAGAAACACGTCAATAATGGAAATGGTGATATTTATGTTAAAAGAAGCTCATCTTTATCATCAATATTAGCCAAAAGTAGTTCAAATAGCAGTATACATACAAAATATATTATCAACAAGAATACTCAAACATATTACACTTGAAGAAGCATGGTCAGGATGAAAACCAAATATAGGAAAACTAAGAATTTTTTATGCAAAGCTTACATGCATATTCCAAAATAAAAAAGGACAAAATTAGATGAAAAAACTATGGCAAGAATATTTTTTTGGCTATGATAATGAATATATAGGATAAAAAATATTATATCCACATGCAAATAAAGTTTACATAAGTAGAGATGTAATATTTGATGAAAAAGTTAAAACTGACATAGGAAAACCCAATAATGACACAAAAATTCTTCTAAACTACTCAAATGAAGATATAACAAGTGAAGAGTCAGAATAAAAATCTCAAGAAGAAGATAGAGAACATATATAATCACTACAATCCCTCATAAGAAAGAACAAATATGGCTTAGACACACTCTCAGCGACTCAAACCTAGAAATAATGCTATATATTACCACTACTAGACCTCAGACTCACATTCAAAGTAGAATAAATAATACAATAGAGCCAACATCAACTCTCCAAGAACTAAATCACTCAAATTGGAGGGCAGCAATAAAATATGAATATACATCACTTCAAAATAATAAAACATGGGATCTAGTGAAATTACCTCCAAGAAAGAAAATAGTGGGGTGCAAATGGGTTTACAATATCAAATATAAAGTAGATGTAACACTTGAAAAGTACAAAGCTCGGTTAGTAGCCAAAGGATATACTCAGACTAAGGGAATTGAATATGAAGAAACATTCACACCAAAAGCTAGAATGACTACTATCAGAACAATTTGTGCACTAGCAGCTCATTAGGATTGGAAGCTTCATCAAATGGATATAAAAAGCACTTTTCTTAATGGTGACTTAGAAGAAGTCTATATGTCACAACTAGAAGTGTTTGTTATTAAAGGATAAGAAAATAAGGTGTGCAAATTGAAAAAATCTCTATATGATCTAAACAAGCTCCTAGAGCATGGAATATAAAGATCAACAATCAATTATTATAACATAGTTTCAAAAGAAATACATTTTATCCTAGTTTGTATACAAAGAAAATTGGAAATAGTATACTGATTTTCATAGTATATGTTGATGATATAGTAATTACTAGAAGTTTTGAAAAACTAATAAGTGATGTTAAAAGAGATATAGAAAAGGCATTTGAGATGATAGATCTAGGTTTAATGAATTACTATATTGGTCTAGAGATTCAACAAAGTGAAGATAAGATCACTATTACTCCATCAAAATATGCAAAAGCCTTACTTGAAAATATAAAATAAATGATTGTAAGCCAAAAGATACACCAATGGAAAAAGGAATTCAGTTATTCAAAAAATATGAAACACATTTGATTTTAGAAACTATGTATTGACTGTTAATCATAAGTCTTCTATACTTAACAAATAGTAAAGCAATTTAGTCTTTGCTGTAAATTATATTTTATGCTTTATGTAAGAATACTGCAATATATCAAGAAGACTATTGATTATGGATTAAATTATATGAAGAATGTTAAATATTTTTATCTACAAGGTTACTCATATTTAGATTATGCAGGCTCTATTGATGATAGAAAGTCTACTTCAAGGTACGTATTCTATCTTGGGTCAAGACCCATATCTTGGCACAGTAAGAAACAATATATAGTTGCACAATCATCTACTAAAGTATAATATCAAGTGACAAGAGATATGACCTATGAAGCATTGTGGCTACAATATATATTATTAGACATGGGTATCAAACGAACTCCAACTTTGATATTTTGTGATAATCAAGGATTACTCAACTTGATCAAAAATATTATCATACATGAAAGAACTAAACATATTGAATCACAATGCCACTTCATCAAAGATCACTTTCATAACCATCATATCATCCTAAAGCATGTTTCTATAGAAGATCAATTGGTAGATATTTTTACAAAAGTTCTTGGGAAAACCAAGTTTCAAACATTTAGAGATCATCTATGCAACTCAAAAGAACTTTTGTTAGGACCCCATCCTAATGTTATTTTTTAATTCTCAACTAATTATGTAATGACCCACGTCCAACGTGGGGATCCACTTATAATGTTATTTTATAATACTTTTGTAATGATATGTGGCAAGTAAGACACCTAGACAAGTGGGGTTATTTCATGTAACCATTATCAAGAATGTAACCAATATTTGGTATAAGATTCTAGCTCAAGTGACATTTTGCATGTAAGCCAACTCTTGAGCTTAGGGTTAGATTTACATAAAGTCTTTTCTTTAAAATATATGAAGCCATGTACGAATGTATCTTTTTACAAGTGAATGAAATATTGAAGGAGGTTGCCCCCTCGAAGAGGCCCGCAATTCTGAGTTATTTGTGAGATTGTTTCAATTTTGTAATTACTTTTTGCATAGTGTTATTTTGTTATTTTATGCATTTCTATTTATTTTTAGTATTTTGTGTGAGTGAGCTTATTTTAATAGTAGATTCCTAACAAGTGGTATCAGAGCATTTTCTAGGGTCGAGTTCTACTATGATTGCGATAATTCTTTCCCATCCATTTATGCCTATAACTTATAATTTTCTTGCATTTTTCATTTATGTTTTCCTTTATTTTAAAAAAATCAGAAAAAACCAAATAACAAATACAGTCATTTTTACAATAGGTGAGTAAGCTAGAAACCTGAAGTGGGGTGATCAAGCTCCAATACCTAGGCCTCAAAAAACCCTCATGCACACAATTGAGCTCCAATGCATCTTTGGATGTATCGAGAGACCATCTATGTTGAGGATTGTTGTTATTCTCATCATTTAATTCTTATGATTATCAAATCCAGGACATAGTCCAAGGCTACTATGATAAGAGGTTTCAACAAAGCACAGTTTTAGATCACTAGGTTACAAGCTTATTTGGTGAAACAAATGTTTATAGGGTTTTTCAAGTTCACTTTTAATCCTAAATTGTAGAAATGAAACTAATTTAACTTGTAGAATGGAAATTGCAAAAATTGAATTTTAATGCTACAGTTACAAAAATTTGACAATTCTAATTACAGTTGCAGAATTGAATGGTTTGTATAATTTAAAGGCCTATTTAATTTTGCTAATGGAAATAACGTAGAAAGGAAAATTCTTAATTGAAATCATCATGCTGAAATTTATAATGCTGAAAACTATCAAAAACTGCTGTAAAAACTTGTCAACAAATGTTGCTAGAAAAACTTGTCAAAAACTACTAGAGGAATGAAATTACTAAAAATATGGTATTCAAAAAATGCTCAAAATTAGGGGTCAAATATTTGTAAATATTCCAACACACCTATTACACTTCCAATATCAAGTAAATTATGCTAAACAAAAGCTAGTACAGTTGCACAAATGAAAACATGAATTTGACATAAATGTTGCAAACACAAAATTAGTCAAAACCTGCAATTTTTACTCTTTCCTTCTAGTCCTTAGAGTGGTTCCTTGATCCTTGGTCCATAGGGAAGAAAATCTACTCTAAAACTTAAGAACTAATCATGCAAAATTCACAATATCCTATGGTGGAAGAAAGACTGCACTTTTTATTTAAATGTTCAAAGCATAACGATTACAAGGAACTATTATTTTCTGACTTGATTGACTTCTCAAAAACTCTCTAAGTGGACCTAGATAAACTAATTAGGGAGATCCTATATATACTAATTTTTACACAAATATTTTGCAAATACAAAATTAACACCTTTTGTGCTATCTACTTCTAATGTGCCCACTTTATTTCAAAGACCTAGTCTAATTTAGGATATATTCTGTTGTTGCCTTATTTTACATGTCCTCCAGCTGGTGAAATGGTTAAAGAATAGTGAAAGAATATTTGGAACATCTGTATTGACCTAATTCTTCTCCCTTAATTCCAAAATGGATGTATTTATGTCTTTTTGTCTAAATAGTTCAATTATGCATTCATTTCAGAGCAGCTTCGGAATATAAGGCAGAGTAATAGATTTAAACTATTGTCATCAATTACAGCTAGATAGGAGCATGTTAAAACATGAAACTTATATTTTATTGATTTTTTAGACATATTCCTATCACTTACATGTGTCTTCCTTGACCAAGTGTTTGACCTCTTTAATATTTTTGCAATTTTATTTTTTACATGTTTTACAACTATACATGCAGTTTCCCTTCTATGTCCTATTGCCTTCATTTGGATAGCTTGGAAATACTGGTAGATGGCTCAAGAGTCTTCCTAATTTTACCTTAATAGTTCCCCATAATTCCTATTTACTACTTTTAAAAATTTCCATGCCTCCCTTTAACATGACAGGTGGCTGGAATTTGTATGAGGGTGCTGCTACAGCTGGAATGTCTTGTTTTTAGCAAAAATATGGATTTTCCGCTAATAAATCTTACAAGTTTGTATTTAGAGTGGAAAATCATTTTAATTATTCTATGCAACCACAAATCACAACATAATTTATTTGCTATCAAATTCATGATGTACTTTTCACTAATCAATCATGCAAAAATAGAGCAAAAGATGTTGAAAAATAGTCAAAATAAGGTATAGTATTCCTATACATTAAATCAAGCAAAAAAATAAAAAAAATGCATTTAATCACATAATTGGCATAAAATAACATCATATTTGGTTTTCAGGCAGTATTTAGATGTTCAAAACATGAAAAAAATGAGGTATTTCTAGGCCTCATCATTCTTCCCAACTTAACTTGATGCATGCCCTCATGCATTTTGGTGGGCCATAGATGCATTAAGATCCAACTCTTGGTACCATATTACCCAAAATATTAGTTTTCCAATGTAGTATCCTATGCACTATTTTAGCTCCAATAACCAATTTTGAAATTCTTCATTAGGCTGTCGGTCAAAATCAAAGTGGTAAGGCACATAAGTGATAATAGTTGGTGGTATATTACTCAAACTTATCCATTGATGTTTCAATGCTAGGATTGTTTGCATTACTACCTCTACCCTCATATGTGACCATAATAGGTTAGTAGGTGACATTGGCTCTATTTTCTGCAAGGAGATAAGAAATTATTCCAATCTAACTTTGCAAGCTAACAAGGCATTTACAAAAAAATTATGCAAAACTGCTGACAACAAATCATTCTATCCTTTAGATTGAGTAAATATGTGCATTTGATTTCTAGGTTATCCATCATGTTGAAATGTTGACTTATCAATGCTTTGTGATTGGGTTGAATATGCCTAAATATTAATCCAAGCTCCAATTTTATTTCCTTATTCCTCATTTTCTCTTGATCCCCATACAATTAGTTGTTTAATGTGGAGATAAACAATCGAAGTTGTATGTCCCCTGTGTAAATGAGGTAAAAATTATACATCCTCTGGCATGATATACTTGTGCAAGAAAAACATACACAATAGATTATTCTATTCTTTAGGGCTATGTAAATATGCTTCTAAGAAATTAGGGGCAGTATTCAAATCAAAGATTAACCCTGAGCAAATATGCATTACCTGCCATATAAAGAAGTGTTCTCAAAGGATCAAGCTATAAATCCTAGTAGGTCTTCTACATTGTATCAGATCCTCTACAATCTGGCATAAGTTTTGCACCTTTTCTTTCAAATCAACATTTTTTACAACCTATGTTTCATTTTACATTTTTAGGGGCTTTAGGGCTATAGTGCATGATTCTAGGGTCTGACAATGTGCTATCCACTTTGTAATATCTTGACTATGTTTTCTTAATGGAATTATCTCAGGTGGATGCACTAATTATGGATTTATGGGCAATAGGTCAACTTGAACTCATATTTCTATTGTTTGCACCTTAAAAATAGAATTGTCAACATTTTTATTTAGATCTGCCTAAGGGACCTCAATATTTAATGTGCCTTTCTCTATTTGTTGTTTTACAGTATTTTTAGGGTAGTCTAGAAAAATTTCTAGATGTTTCGAAGCTACTCCAATAAAACTATGTTTCTGCAGGTTATTCTGGAGCTAACTCAAGATGTTCCAAAGTTGCATTCGAAAGTGCCGAAATGGCCTCCTGTACAAAATTTGACTATAGATTCTATTGTAGGCCTATCCCTAGAGTGTATAAGTACTCCATGGAACCAATAATATCTTCTCCATCCCCTTGTTCAAGTGCTAGTTCTTGTGTTGTATGTTGTTGTGCTATTGTAAAAATAATAAAAATAGATGCATCTTCCAAGTTATACTCCTCATGTCTATAAGGCAATTATGGGGTATTAATTTGTGTTTCTCCTTCTGGAATCTATCCTACCAATGCAAGTAGAATTTTTTCCATCTCCTCGCAAGAATATAAATTTTCAAGCAATGCCTCAAATGGTGTTAGTCTTCTTTTTAGCTCTTCTATTTCTTGCAACAGTTGGTTGATATATTCATATTTCTATTTAATTGTTGCTTCTTATTTTCAATCTATGATTGTTGAGTTTATATGATGACCCTGGTAACTTTGGCATGGTCATATGGATCATATTATTCATACTCATCTAAAGAATAGGTGGGTAGGTCCATAAAATATGGTGAACTTGGATCTCTAATCTCTCCAACCCCTACAAATGACTCATGTTCCTGATTAATGTGTTTTGGAAATAAAATTTTGTATTCCTAGGCTAGAGTTTCCTCAGTCACTTCATAATCTTGCTGGAGTATCAGTTTTCTCCTTCTTTTGTGATTGGATGGTGTTGTAGGTGTATTCTCCATAGTTGCAATTCTACTTTTTTGTCTTTTTTTTTAGGCTTCTTCTTATAGGAGGGGGTGAATGCGGTTGAGTTAGAATTTCAACCTCTATTTCCTTAATCTGCTCCTCTGCAACAACATGCCATGCAGTCTAGAAGATCTCCTTAATTTGTGTGCACCTGATGGTTCCTTAACCTACTCAATTCCTACAAATTTTTTGTAGTTTTGACTAAAAATTGAAAGTCTACTTCTTCATCTTCCAAGGAATATACTACCTCAAATGGAAACCTAATTGTTTCAATCTTTGACTGTGCATATTTTTGGGTAGAAATCTTCGTGACTCCTTCATAGAAAGTCACTTTCTTTGTTTTTCTCTACTTTGTAGGTCCAAGTTTATTTTTTCTTTTTCTTTGTCCTCTGGTCCAAACATTTGGTGGAGTAGGAGGGGATGAGAGGGTTTCCTCATATGTATTGTTTTCAAGGATCTCTACCCTGTTTGCTTCATCATAAAAGGCTTCTACTTATTCTGCATCTTCCTCTTCTATCTCTTGCTTGGGTTCTTCCTCTTCCATAATCTACTCATTCCAAGGGGCAAAGAACCTATTGAAACTCTAAGGATTCCCCCTAAAATGATATTTGCAAATAATTTTTATGATCCCATGGTGTCTAGGGGATCCCTTACCCTGTTGATACCTCTTGGCCATATTGTGCAATTCTTGATGCAGGTATAGAGGGATATTGACTTTTACTTCAGGGTTTTGGTTACCATACCTCAAATGGTAAAGTAATTTTATATGGTGCCCTGACAATACATCATATTTCCCCTCACAAGTCAAGAATTTAATAACCCAAACTAAAAATTTATCCCAAGGTTTTTGAATACTGTTTCTTTTCACCCCTTATAGGCAATATCATTCATTTGCATAATAGGTTTTTCATCTCCTACTTTAGAGAATGTTTAAACAATTTTTGAAAGTGTATTCCTATTGGCTCTAGTGATTTCTAATCCTTGCAAAGGCAATTGAACAATTCTACTTAAAACCAAGGGAGTTACCTCAATCCTCATGTCATTTATGGTTGCCCTCCTATTTCAGAGAGTACGAGCAAATTCTATTGCCAACCCTTCCGAATGGCTGTCAAATTTCTCCAGAATTACCATTAAACCTGATTGTTGAAATATTATCACCATTTTGAGATAATTTCTAAATTCCTCCAGGTTATCAAGTTTTGCTTTATTTTTTTACCCCATATTATTTTCAAACTTCGTCAAGTTCTTCTATAAATTTTTTAGATGTTGGTTTTGTAGCGACCCCGGGACGCACGCACCGCTTTAATCTACTTAAAATATTATTAAAAACCCAATATAAAATGGAAGACAATGAAAAAGCATATAACACATAAATAACAAAGATGGATCTCTTTTATTCGTATTGAAACTTGGTTACATGTCGGTCCCTCTTAGGGATACCCATTTCGATACAATAAGGTTACAAATAGGCAAAGAGTGCTTCTTTCGCGAAGAGGTGGTGTACCTTCAAAAAACTTCTCAGTTTCACACACAAAAATGTATGAGGGCTTAAATATGCCTCATTCTCCAGGTCTATTTCCTAGAGGGACCCCTTTTGCTCTTGTATGTTGCAGATTCCATTTGATCAACTTGTGGCCCTGTAAGCAATTAAACAACAACACACACTTAGATGTCCAAGAATACCTCCCCAGATGAAGTTGTTCGTATTGAATAAAACAAATGAAAGCAAGTGAAAATTAGACTAATGCTATGGATGCAAACGAATGAAATGATGCTATGCTAATGATATGCTAAAATAATGAATCTAATGTCGATATCCCTAAGCTAAGCCTATAGGCCACTATCCAAGACAACGACTGCTAAAGTGACTCTCGTCCTCTTTGCTCCAAATATATGGACCAAAGCTTGTATCCGATGTTGAAATAATGGTTTCTATGCTCTCCAATCCATTAGGAATTCATTGTACACGTGATCTCTAAGGAAACTCTCCAAGTCTCGAAAGCTCTCCTCAATGACCAAGATTGATGGATGAAAGATTGATTCTCTATATAAAAGATGTCTCCCCTTTGGTGCTCTTAGGCTTGCACATTTTATAGTGTGAAACCCTAGGTCTATCCAAGCCCTAGGAATTAATTTCTCATGCATAGTGCAAGTTAGCATAAGGGGCTTTTTGTATTTTCTATGTTTGGAGGCCAGTGAAGTAAAATATAATCGCCAACTTGAGTCTCCTATGTGAACTAGTCATTAGCATGAGAAAATTTTGTCCTTTATTTATATTTGGAAGCTAGTTAACTAAAGTCTAAATGCAAACTCAAGTCTGCTATGTGAACTGGTCATGAAAAAGAATGCAAAGTTACTCCACTCACCTTTATTTCATGTAGACTACCACTTCCACTCATGATTAGGCCTGTTTGTCAGCAAAACTATTTTTAGGTTTTAGCTACTATCGTCTGCAACGACTAAGATCTGGCCACTATCATCTGTAGCAACTAAGGTCTGTTCGCTCTAGTCTTGAGCAGCTAAGATCTGGTCACTCTTGGCTTGAGCGGCTAGGCTTGGATGGCTTGAAAAGGCCCCAAATGAGTGGTGAGAACCACTATTGATGCTTGGAAAGTCCAAGATTATGTCATTTGATATTATGAATATGTCTATGTGAGTAGCTCCCCTAAGCATGACATGATTTAGGTGTCTATAGATGCCCATTTTTGTGACGTGTTGTGTGAAAAACACAACACTGAGCAAAAACGTAGACTGATATGTTTGTAGAGTGTATGGTGATCAATGGTCTGATCAACGCTGGATGGCCCAATAATGCAAGATGGCATGCATCCCTTGAATCATTGCCTTAAAGTTTAGAGGACTGAGCTCAGTGGCTTGGGCATGTTAAATAGCACTCATTCCTCAAACTCAATTAGGTAGCTTCAGGTGCTACAATAATTCTGATTGATAGGAGAGCTACAATTGAATATGTCATATCTACTTACGTTCCCAGAAAACAAGGGATGTTTGTGATTGTTGTATGCAATGATTCATAGGATGAACATAGTTTTTTATGATCAAGTGATCTTTTGTTGATTTTGATTATGATTATGTTGAAGCTTTGAACTACCTCCTAACTCAATGAATTGGTTAAGAAATGATAATGAATGAAGCGACAAGTTGCTTGACCAATATGACTAATCTGGTTCCTTTCTAGCATTTGTTACTTTTAATGGGTGATCCCACATCCAAGTGTGATTCTAATTATTTAATATAATCATCTATCCCTATCCCGAGGAGCGGTCCAGCTACCAATAGACTTATTAGGGAGTTAGGATGAGTGATTCTATTTATGTTCATATTGTATCACTTTGGCTTAATGTTTTTGGTATCATAGGGAATTAGGATGATCCTTTCGCACCCATGGAGCAGTCTGACCATATTGGTCTTCTTAGGGATTGAAGGGTCGCACATCATAATTCCAAAATGAAATAGTTTTGCCCCAAGTTGCCTTATGGTAGCCTACTCATCTCATAAAAATGCATGGAGTATGAATCATTGCAATCACCGAGTGGATAGAGTAAGTAACTAGGTACGAGGCCTACTTGAGATTATGCTTTTATGTGATTTTTTGTTATTTTGGTCATTAAGATGACTTCAATTCATCAAAATATGTTTATTTAATGTTTTTGTCACCCCTCCATGGAAGGGATTTTCTTGTTTTTACCTGTGGAATAGGCCACTGTCAGGTCCAGCAGCTTCTGAGTTTTTGCCTATGGCCACTATCGCCTTGAGCGGCCACGAAGTTTAGGTCATTGACATCAACAATGGTCAAGGCATAATTTGAAAATACAAAAAATGCAATTTAGGGTTTTGACCTATCACTTTCATTTGCTGTCAATCCACTTTTCAGAGCTCTGGTGCGACAATGATAGTTACGATTTATGAATCTACCTGTGTTGAGGACATGGCTGCACAAGGCGAGACATCAGTTGTTGGAGGAGCCGGATATTCTCGAGTATTTTGTTTTTTAAACCCTAACCTCTTTTCCTTTTTTGGGTAAAACTAAACCTCACTATGTAATTGGCAAATGAACCTCACAAAACTTGTTGGTAATGAACAAAATCCGTAGTTAGGCTTAGTATAGATTTTTAAGTGGTGGGTTGGTCCCCATTTTTTTCTTTTTCATATTTTTTTATTTTTACGACCTAGGGTTCATGGGTTTACTGTGTCACCCTTCAGCTGCTGTCACTCAGAGCGGAAAAAATTTGGCTGTTGTCACTTAGAGCGGCTAAGTTTGAACCCCAATGGTAAAAAATTTGACCATTGGGATTTGGCCACTGCTATCTTGAACGACCAGATTTTGGATGTTGTAGGTGATAACAGCTAATCCCCTTAGCCAATTTTGCACAAATTTTTACTTTTAATTGGATTTTTGAGATAGTTTTTGATTTTTTTTTGAAATTTTTGAACTACTCTTTAGCCTGTATTGAACTGTAGTTATGTTTTATCTTTATTTTTCTTTTCTTAGATCCTTACTACTCGGGGTCAGGATCCAAGGCTCATGAGTGACCTCATACCTCTACTGAATGACACGGATTGGAGGTGTCTTAAGGCTCATGGGCTCCAATATGTTACCAGATTACCTCACCTTATGTAGGACCATGCTTACCTTATAGCTTTGGTCCATTGTTGGGACCCTCGGACTAATACCTTCCACCTCCCGATCGACAAGATGAACATTACACCAAAGGATATGTACAAGATATTTTAGATCCCTTTTGATGGGGTGGCTATTGTTTCTTCATCCACTAATGCTAAGGTGGTCATATTCACTTGGGTTTTTGGGAGGAATTCTGAGGATGCTCTCAAGGAAAACAAGTCTAGAGGAGTGTCTATCATCCAATGGTATTGGGAGAGTGTTTTCACAATGATGCATGTAGTGTTGTTGATGGTCATCAGCAATATAGTTATCCTAGATTGCTCAGGCTTGAGGTTCCCTTGGAACCTCCTTGTGATGTTTTAGGACCTAACAGACAGTGAGGATCCTATCATATATGCATGGCGTAGGTCTCTATTGGATCAATATTATGATGAGTTTTAACAACATCTATCGAAGGGGTCATGTTAGCATCACCTACAATTGGCTTATGTAGGTCTAGGGATGGGAGAACATTAGGGTAGATCACCCTAAGTGGCTTCCTATTGAGATAAAATTTATGGATAGGAGGATGTAGTGCTATGGTTCTAGGTGGGCCAGAGAGAGCGAGGAGTGCAAGAGCTACACTTTTGCAGGGGAGCTGAATCATTACATTGATACTTTCACTAGACTCTAGTATGGAGATATCATATGGTGCCCGTATCATGAGTGTCCTGCTTGGGATAACCTTGATAACTTTACTGCTAGGATGTGGTACGAGTGATGGGTCATTGGCTGCAAGCTTAACATCTGGGAGCACTTCTTCTACTCTCAATTTTTTTTTCAGTATGGGTTGTAGCAAGATGTGCCACTAGTACCATTTTTGTATAGGCGCATCGGAGCAGAGAGAGACCTCCCTACCCGACAGGTTACAAAGCTGGATGATGAGGAGGATGCCCCAAATATTGATCCTAGAGTATTTTGTGGAGTTATAGATGCATTTGCATGATGGTGGGGTGACCTGATGTGGTACGGTGAGGGAAGTTTGGACTAAGAGAATGATGGCGGAGATGGGGCAGACCCAGCAGGGCATAGGGTTTATGCTAGGACTATGGTGTGGGGTTAGTAGGCAAAGCAGGTAGCAGTGGAGAAGCAGTAGGCTCCTGAGGAGGTAGAGGAGGATATGGATCATGAGGAGAGAGATTTTCCTCTCAAGGCATAGCTACATGATGTGGAGGTCAAGCTCCAGTCGGCCAAGATATAGGTATAACAGTGTGACGCCCTCATAGCTCAGAGAGATACTACTATAGCATAGCTTTCAGACCAGATACAGGCTTGGTAGTCCAATATAGGAGGATTTTTATAGATGCAGGTTGTTGTTTCCCCTCCTGCTCCCAAGGATCCTTTGAGGGTAACTATCAAGACTAAGATCAATCATCTATATGGTTTGTTGGATGAGAGTGATGTTCATATTGTTGAGGATGCATCCTAGATTAGCACTCTCTCAAGGCAGATCAAGAGGCTAGGAGCCATCCCTAGGGAGATAGGGGCTACAGGTGGGTCACAGGTTAGTAGGAGCTCTATAGTAGGACAACTTTATTTCGGGCCTTGTCATGAGGCCCAGACTCATATTGAGAGACCGACAGGGTCCAGCTCGTACCATTCTCCCAAAGATCCATCCATAGGGGGTGGTGCTTTAGGGGGCACAAGCCTAGTATTTGATTGATGATGTTCTTTATTTTGATTCATTTTTGAGGTCAACTGGCCTATATGACTGTTGCCCACGATCATTTTTGTAGATCCATGGAATTGACACACATACTTTTATGATATCTTTGCATTATGACTCATTATGTGTCCCGTTTATTGCTCATGTTTTTATGGTTATTTTTTTTATGATGTGATGTGATTATGGTATTATGATGATTTGATTTATATTTTATATGATAGATGATATTGTATATGCTTAAATGGATGTGTAAATGGTTATATGATTTGATGATATGACATGATGTATTTTGATGATGAATGATGAATTCATGATTGTATGCAAATGGATATTGCCTATATGTTTTATGATTTGCTTTATTATGTGATGATGGAATATTAATGGATTGTGTTTGTGGATGCGATGTTATTGTTAAATACATGTTTAATTTTTCTTTAATTATATGCATCTAACTTATGTGATGGGATGGCATACACGAACCTGTATGCTCTAATCACTTAAAACATACATAATACATATGACATTGACAATATTAATGGGTGATACCACAAAAAGTAAAAAAATAATCATGAATTTAAATAATAATTCTTATCATAAGAATTGATTAAGTATTCATATATGAGATGTAATGGTGTGTAATGTATTTTCTTGATAAGTTTCTATAAATTAATATATATAAAGTAGTCAATGGTCATCTATATACTATTTATAATATATATGCGGTATTTGTTCTACTATGTTGATGCCCCCTAATTTATAGAATATAATAAAGAAAATGATGGTGTGAATGATGTTATGATTTGTTGCTATGTAAGAACTTTTGGGTTTTTTCAGAGATTCAAACACTCTAGTTACCCTATAAATGACTGTCTACTGACCTCTTTGACTTTTGAAAATTAATGCTTATACCATGGACCTGGTTATTCATAATATTTGTGTGTGCAAGTGATTGTATATTTTGAGATAGAACTCAAGAATTTCCTTCGATGTTAGGCAGGATTATTTCAGCCCATTTTTAAGATCAGGGATCCTCAAGTGTTCATCTCATCCTTATGTTATACTTAGTTGGACTATACCACTAGGCAATATTGGGTTACCTAAGTTAGCTCATCCACATTCAAACATTGGTCTACACAAATGCATGAAGCAATTGTGATAGACATATCATCATGCGTAAGGATATCTCCCTCTGATTTTGTACAATGCTGAGAATTCTAGGGATTCAAGCGTCATTCCCTTATTTTCTTCCTTTTGGTTTTGGACATTTGCTCATATGTAGTGACGAAAATCATTTTTCATTTTTGATTGATTTTTTCTTTGAGGGAGGATTCTTGTAGTGATGATAATCATTGTTTATTTTGCTCATATGTAGTGATGAAAATCACTATTTTATTTTTTTTATTTATCTTTGAGCGATGTTTCTTTGAATTTATGATTTGTGTATCGGATCATTGTTATGAAATCTGGATTGTATTCTTGTATTTTTGAATATGTACTTTGTTTTGGGATTTTGCTTATTTTGATTTAAGCAAGGGATTTGGATAGGGCAAAGCTTGTTCTTTTGCCAATTCTTAGCACCTTTAAACCGGTTGCACAGGGGGATAAGCAAGGAAAATCCTTTTTGCTTAAGGTAACCTATAGACCACTTTGCAGCTTTCATATTTTTCTTGTACTAGCTAGGATTTTAGTGTTTCAATTAGTGATGGTATCTTGAATATCCAAGGCATTATCACAACTAGACCTTACCTTCTACTAATCAAAGTGTTTTCCACAAAATTTGATAAGATTACTAGGTGTGGTTGATTAACCAAAAAAACCTTAGTATATTATGTATAGCAACAAATAATGGTTGTATTGAAAAACACAATTACACACATATGTGTAGACACCTAAAACGTGTCATGTCAAGGGAAACTACTCATATGGACATGCTACAAGACCATATGGAAGATATTGGATAGAATCCAATATAGAGCAGTGGTTCTAACCACTCAATTTGGGCTCCCTAGCCTAACCAGACAGAACCATAGCCCAGACTTGTAGTTTATAGTTGAACTACGACTGAGACCTGTGGTTTACAGTTTAGACCACAGTTGTGACCTACGATATTAACTAAAGTTTAGTTGACCTTCAATATGAGACAAATCGATTGGAATGACCATTTGATCTAGAAGAAGGTGGTTGGAGGGTGGAAGCTTATATTACAACTATTCTAACCACCCCTTCTTGATCTTGGCTTCTACAGGAAGCCACCCCTAGCCCTTGGGTAGTCCTATAAGTACCCCTTAGAATTATGGTAAACTATCAGAGAGAGCATTGGAGATTTGAACAACAGAGCCCTATCAAATTATACACTCAATTGAGTATACTAAGAGAGAGTTATTGCACTTGTCCCCTACCTACTTGCCAAGATTTATGATGAATTGCATTATGGATGCCCTGGGAGCCTATGATGATCAAGAAACACAAATCCAAGCAAACGAAGGCCCATCACAGTGATTAAAATGCTAAACCTATAAAAAGGACAAGGAGGTCAAGCCCACTACCATTGGAATTGAGGGTAAGCCTATCAGAGTGCTAACCATGGTGAGCAGTGAAGATTGCTCACCAGAGTTGTGGTTTGTAGCAAAGGTATAACCACCTTCCTATTTTCATTTTTGTCTGGATAATTAGGTTAGATTAGATGTTTTAATAGTTTAAGGGCAGTTTAGAAGATTTATGACCATAGAATTAGGTTAGATTTAAATTTTTATGTTTATGCTTCAATTAGGACTTAAATGGTTTCTTTATGCATGTTTATGCTTCATTTTATATATCTGATTCATGCATAGTGTAGCCGCTACTTTTATTTATGCTATTATATGAATATTTATTTGATTTGCATAGCTTAGAAGCACTTTTTATGTTTTCTTGATTATGCATATTTAATGGTGTCATTATACAATTTACCTAAAAGGGCATCATCCTTAGAGGTTGCCTATATTTTTGACATTCTTGTGTTGTTTCTTAACCGTAGGGAACAATTTCAAATGAGAACCAACTATCAAGTTCCTTCCCCATCGCAAAGAAGAGGGCATCTCCACCCTAGAGCAGTTTGTGTCATCCTGAAAGGCATTTGGAAATCACACCTACCCTTAAGAGGGAAACAATTGTGCACTCCTATTGTAATATTGTATCAAAATGATTATCCCTAAGAGGGATGTACTTGTAATTGGATTTTGACTTTGAATACAATGGAATAAAGTATTTTTATTTTTGATTCATTTGTTTTCAATTTCTTGTTCTTGTATGCATGCTATATTTTTATCATTTATCGCAATAGGATATGCCATCGGGTGTGAGCATTTTTGGTGGTTATAGAAGGTGATCACAATGGGACCCTACATTTTTAGGATATGACTATATTTTATTGTTTTTGCACTTGTAAGTATAGATTGCAGCTATCAGCTATGGCCCAACAACTGAACCATAGGTACAAGGCACGGTTTACAGTCATAACCGTAGATCAAACCTGCGGTCTCCTACTGACAACACAAATAGAAAAATTCAAAATATCAGATAATGTAGGACTTGAGGTAGGTCCTATTTTCAATCCTCTATCACTTTTTTTCTCTCTATGTTTTTATAGTAAGGTTTAATTCGAATGCAAATTAGGAAATGAACTAAGAAAATGGTAAATCAATTGTCCTAGTTTGCTTTCGTATTTTGATTTCAATAGAAAGGTGCTTCTAGGAACAAAAAACCTTTGATTGTAGTCCAACCTAGGATACAATGTGCTTGATAGAAATGTGTGGATGGTTTGCATGTGTGAGGTCCAATTAGTGGCCATTTAGCATCGTAACGTGCATAGTCTTAAAGAACATCTAGAATAGCTTGCATTTTATGAATTTGAAATGTATTTAATTTGCATAGCATTTATAAAATGAACATGTGTTCTATATGATGCATTTATTTTATGTACATTAAAAGGAACCACACACACCACTTGGCACTTAAATGCTAGTGAGTTGGGATTGACATCCAGCCACTAGTAGGGTTCAATGACGATGGGCGTAACTTCCATCCGTTGGCCTAAATCCTATGAACCCTTGATATATAGACCAATATCGGATCCAAGAACCTTTCGTACCCTAGAAAATTTACATGTATTCTCTTCGAAGGGTATAACACTGACTGGGAAAAAATGGGTGAGGATCTGGGAGGACCTGTGCTCCTTGTCCTAGTGTGGGCTTCATTACCACACACGGGGGATTTACGTGAATTAGAGTTCATATCCAAGTTGTTGAGATGTCAGTGTACATGTGAAATCCATTAAACTAAAAATAAAATCCAACAAGTCTTGCAAAACACGATAAGAGTTTCTACACTGATACAACAAATATTGAAAACACATCAAATATTTTAGGGCTCAAATTTTAAAATATAAAGGAGATAATCATATTGTTTAGTTTGTATGCTTCTTTATTGCATAATACATCAAGATAAGGCCCTCCTTGAGGCCACCAGTTTTAGTAAGAGAGGAAACATTTCGAGTCTTGTTTAGTTGGTTCATCATGATGACTAGGCATGATAGAGCTCAATCACAAGCTAATGAGTTAGAGAATTCATGGAGGGGCTCTAAACGCTCCTGATGTTCTCCTAAGGATATTTTGAACCTCGTGTGCCTCCTTTCTAGGTTTCACACTCATTGTGCACCTGAGGATTCAATCCTCCTAGCGCAACATTTTGATAGTCATTGCGAGCTCCATTCATCACGTAGGGGGTTCACCCATACAGATCATGAGGTTTTTTCACATTTGGTGAGAACCCAAGTCACTAGGTCTCAGCCTAGGTAGATAGGAAGTCATGGATCATACTTCGTGAGTCAGTCCTATAGGGAGTCTGAGTCTCATGCAGCCCATGAGAGGCAACTACTCCAAGACCAATTGGAGGAGGCACACCGTCAGCATAAGCGCCTAGAGAATGAATCTGCAGAGAAAAATAAAGCACATAAAAAAAGTTTGGATGAGCTCCAACATTGTGAAGAGAGGATTTACCAACAAAAAGCACATGAAGAGTAATCATGTGAGGTAATTTTTGAAAAGAAGCTCATGCCTAGAGTGCTTAGGAAACAAGTCAATGCAACACACCCAATGCATCATCAAGAGTTGTCATTTAAGCAAGTAGATATCCATTCTTCTAGATAGATAGACATGCCTAGGGTTATCAAAGAGCAACTAAAATATTCATCTAGGGATCCCATGCGTAAGCATGAGGTCGAGAGTAGTCAAGTCTGACAGGTGAGCAGTGTCAATGCTCAAAGGTCATCACAATCCTTGGGGCATATATAGTCTATTCCACCATATAAGGAACCTATGATTACTTTCCATAAATAGGAATTCAAACCTATCCCTATCCGAGAATCTTATCCTCCATTGCATATCATAGTGAGGATACAATATATTATGTATAAGCAAGCATTGGTGGATACAGGATCATGATTAATATCATTACCACCTCAGCATTCACACATTTTAAAATTCTACTTTCCCACATCAAGAAAATAAATTTTATATTGCAAACCTTTAATGATGTGGAATACCCTACAGTAGGCACAATAGTCCTCCCCATTGAGGTGGGACAAGATATCATTCCTACATTGTGCTACATTTTAGAGGGATCAAGATAGTATAATTTTCTTCTTGGTAGACCATGGATAAGAGACATGGAGTGCATACCAAGTACATCAATGCATTAAGTACACCCATGGGGACAAAGTTCATGTAGTTGAAGCAGACCCAGATACCTTCAAAAATTATAAGCCTGAGGATAATCCATAGGAAGTAGGTGAGGTTCCTATGCATCTACAAGTTAAATTGGATGAGTCTATCCAAAGTGTGGATGCAGCTTTATAGATGGTGTTGGAATTGCCATCCCCACTGCTATCACCTGTGGAGTCACCTACAACCCCTGCACTCTCGACACCGCTTAGCAGGGAAGGATTAATGAATGCCCTTATAGAGTTGCTCATAGCCGCTTCGGAGGTATAATTAGAGGATATTCAAACTCCTATCAAGGAGGAAGAACCTAGCATGGTCATGGAAACACCCGAGTGTATCACACCCTCTTCATCCATCATGACACCAGATAGTTCTTACAAGGACTATGGTAAATATGAAGAGCTTATAGATCCTAGCATTATGATGCTACCCACCATAGAGTCCACTAAGGATTTAGATTAGATTTTCATCTAGTCTCCACCTATAGATCCTATCCCGAAGACATCATATGAGCATGAGGAAGGTTTCGTTATCACAACTGATATAGAACAACCTCAATATGTTGATGAAGTACCCATGATGCATGTAGTTGTGGAGTTTTCTCATGAGTTTGTGGGGATAGTCGACATTAGGCCAAATGATTAAGTGATTCTTAATCACATAAAGTAGGAGATGGGGCAACCCAGTGGTGTTTCCACATTGCCAGGGCCATAACTTTTGAAATTGGTCACTCTTGACTCATTTCTCATGGCACCATCTCTAGAGCACAAACAAGTAGGTTCCTCACATCGAATTGGGGGTATTGAAAGTGATACCGTTCAACACAACGAAGTGAAACAAGAGCTCGAGTTGAGTCATATGCATGAGCATGTGGATAACATTGATGAAATGTATCATCCAAAAGCTTCCACATCAACTCAAGTGAAGGAAATAGGTGATTTGTAATTACCTAATGGATCCATAGCATCCACTTTTTTGTTTCCTTCAAATGACAAACATATTTCAAATCAGTAATTGGAAATACACATGAATTATTTATCAGTTTTGCAACCCATTTTAAGCCATCTAGAATGGATGGAGAATTGAATGGATGAGTAAGATAAAGCATTACATTTTATCAAGAACTGGATTGAAAATCTAGAATTACAAAAGCAACCCTTGCCTGAGGCTAAATCACTTTTGGTGCAAGTACAAGAAAAGCCTTAGCAAAAGCAAAAGCCCATGCAGCCAACCCAACCATTGGATTCTCAAAGCAAACCGATGTAAGGCAAGAGCTCAAAATAGGTGCAGCATAATGGGAATTCATTACAAGAGTCTATGTCTGATATATTTTAGAAGATGTAAGAGGCTAAGGCCATCACCTTGCATAATGTCATCCTTTTAAACCCAAATAGAGTTAAACCTACAAGTTACAAGGAGCATCACTACTATCTCTACCACCAAATAGAGGGTCATGACATTTGATATTGTCATGAATTTAAGAATGTGGTGCAAAATATGACAGATAAGGGGGTTTACCATGTAGATGGTTCTATTAGAGTGTCCCAATATGATGAAGTGAAGGTTACGCCTCTTCATGAGCGACCTCAAAGTCGTCAGCCACCTCGTAGATCCAATAGGCCAGTGCAACGAGTAGTTTCATTTTAGATGATAAATTTAACTTTGTTTCAAAAGTTACACGAGGCACAAACATTCATATTACTTGAAGTTAAGTGTAGGGTATCTGAGACTTGGTCACCCGATAGAGGTCCCTTTTGTGTGTATCATCGAGTGCATGGACATGACATTCAGAGTTGCTAGTCATTTAATAAGGTCATCGAAGACCTAGTAGAATGGGAGGATATCCATGAGGATGGCTCTCTTGTTCACCTGTACCGAAGCATAGGCACACTGATGAGGTCTGATCTTCACCTAGGGGAGTCGAGTTCTATCACTCTTCCTAAAAAAGCTGATTACTTTTTAGTAAATAGCATGCACACTGGGGGTCTTCAAGGTAGCATACCTTTACCACCAGCCACACCACACTCGATGAGAAAAAATGAGAAATCCAGAGGTAATGCACCTCCCTCACCATTTTCAAATGGTACGCTCACTGGGGGTATATAGGGCAACATGCCCTTCCCCAAAAGGCTCCAAGGGTTGCTAAAAACCACTTGGTCAAGTTAGTAAAAAATATCCAAAGGCATCTGTAAGCCCTTTGGTCAACCTCAAAAGCTTCGAGGGTTTGCAAAAATGCTCAGTCATCCCAAAAGGCTCCAAGGGTCTCTGAAATTGCTTGGTCATGTCATTTAAAAGCCTTGAGGATTTGCATATAATCTCTCGGTCATCCTAAAAAGCTCCAAAGTCATCTATAAGTCCTTTGGTCAAACCCAAAAGGCACCAAAAGCTTCTTGGTCAACCCCAAAGGCTCCAAGGATTCTCAAAATCGCTTGGTCATCCCAAAATGCCCCAAAGGTACCCATAATCCCTTTGGTCAATCTTAAAATCTTCAAGGATTCCTAAAAATTACTTGGTCAATCTAAAGGCTCTAGAGGCATGTACTCATCGTTTGGTCAATTATGAGTCTCAAAACCCATATAAAATATAAAATCAATAAAATCCAAAAATAATTGGTAAAGCATAAAATCCAAAATCATTTGCATCTGCATTTTGAATTTTGTATTTTGTATTTTCATTTTGCATTTACACATGCATTCGCTACATTACTGCATTGCATATAGGCATTCGTCATCCATTGCATTCCATAATAGAAGGCATTGTGTTTGTCAGTCTTACAAACGATGCCATGTTTGTGTTTAAATCATGCATCCCTACATTTATCATAATCCATCATTCATGTGAGCAATTGTATTTTTCAACATAACCTATAATGTTGCTATGGAGATATACTAGTGTTTTTCGGTCACTCAGTCGTACCTAGCAGTCTTATAAAGAGTTGGTAGAAAGCTTGCTTTGCTTTTGTATCTAAGGTTTAGTTAGTATAGCCCTTAACATATCATAAGCCTATCACTAATCAAAAAATTTAAACAATCCTAAAAAAGGACTAGGGGAAGATGAAAGCTGTGAAGCAGGTTCGGGTATCCTGAAGCGAAAATAGTTATTCTTGCTTATCCCTCTGTGTGGACGGTATGGGAAATATTGGTAGTTGGTAAAAGGATAGGTTAGATCCCAATTCAAAATCCCTTACTTACGATAAAATGAACAATATCCTAAAGAGATATCCCACATCAATCCTCATGATTGATACCCTAGATCGATATCATAGATCAACTCCCCAGAGTGATATCCCATATTGATATCATAAGATCGATATTCTCAATCGATATACCAGAAAAAAAATTTCCAAGTAAATCCCCCCAAAGGAAAGTTTCTAAAGAAGATTATCAAATGTATAATGCCAAAAAGTGAAGATCAAAAAATAGGCTTAAATCAAAGTTCAAAGTGAATTTCAAAAGTGAAGATCAAATGAAGATCATAAATCAAAAGTTCTAGTGGAGATCAAATGAAGATCCAAAATCTAGTTCGAAGAGAGATCGAATGAAGATCCAAAGATAGTTCAAAAAGAATATGGAATCGAGTCCCTTGCTTCACTACATATGAAAAAGTATCCCAAAAATTGAAGGATAGAAATGAATGAGCCTGAATCCCTAGAATTATTAGCACTACTGTACCTTATGCATGACAATATGTCTGATGCATTAGCATCTCACTTATGAACAAGACCAATGTTTGAATGTCGAAGAGCTAGATTCAGGTGTCCTACATTGCCTAGTGCCTTAGTCCAACTAAAATCTAAACTTGAGATTGGATAAGACATTTATGGAACCCTTATATTAGCAATGGGCTAAAATAATCCCGTTTGACATCGGGGAACGCTCGTGTATTATCTTAAAATAATCATTTGCACACACAGGGATAATGAATAGTTAGGATCTATCCTAGCAAAAGCCTTTTATCTAAAAATTCTAGTGTGGTTAGTATGCAAATTTTGATAAGTCTATTAGGGTGTTTGAGTCTCATGGAAAACCTCAAAAATTTCTCTGATAGTAACAAAATGTCAAAAAATGCAACCATATAAATCATCAAATTGCAAAGTATCAAATCCATGATACATCATTATATAAAGCACAATCAACATATAGGATAGATACTAGATGGATATTAGAAATAATATTTAGACAACCACTGACTATATCATGCACATTTTTCAAATTTGCAAAATAAAATCGAATGACACATCATATCATTTGCACAATAAACATCGCATACCATTGCATGTCATATATTAGAGTGATTAATTTATTAAATTCTTATCGTAAGGATTTTCAATTACATTCATGATTTTTATACATTCTGTGGTGTCATCCATTAGATTGATAAACATATTTGCATTCATTCCTTATGTTTTAAGTGATTAAAGCATATGGGTTCATTTACATTAGATTAGCATAGTGTAAATAAATCATTAAATACATTAATGCATACAATAAAGCAATATCAAATATGTGTTAAGATAATAACATCACATCCATATGCATCCATCACAAAAAGCACATCTAAGTATCTATATCACTGCATATCATCATCATAAATTAAATAGCTAGCTAATGCATGTCATCCATACATCACATCATATAGCATCAACAAAACATAAGCATTGCATCCATGTGCATCACATATATATAGAATAAATGAGTACACAATAATGAGCCATAAAATAATGATCATATCATATATAAATTTGTGTCTCAGAGTACATTGGGAGTACAAAAATACTCGTAGGCTATAAATGTGTAGGTCCTCGATCTTACACCAAAAATGATATGTATCAAAAATATATCCTGCAATAGTAGAGCTCTAGCTCTGATATGATCCACATGTACCAGACCTCTCATCGCCTACCTCAATACTATGCTTAGGAGCCTACTATGCTTGTTGCCCTACTGTCTACTATGGATCCTGTTGAGAGCCCTGAGTACCACCTAACCCGAAGAGGCCTAGCACTCACCCAACTGCAACCTGTGCAATGGGCACCTCTGTGCATCAAGACCTATGGATGGATGCTGTAGTAGACTGACATGCCTCCCTAGTTCTAGTATGACTGTTGCCACCATGTGTACTAGAAGACCTATGTGTCCTATCACTTCAATGGGTGCGATGGCTTGAGCTAGCAGTAGACTGTATGGTAATCCTAGATCTAGTCCGCTGGGACTCTGGAGCATATGGATCCTTAGGAACCTCTGCACCTAGATGCATGCCTATCATTGACACTCATCAACAAACCCTACAAGCATTGGATATCTACCATAGGATTTTGATCACCTGGTAGTACTACTTTTGGTGCCATCAGGGGCCCCATAATTGCCTGATAGGATGGAGGATACCCCCTTTGTGCCCTAAGCAGATCCCACTTTGCTACTACCACATCCCTCTGTGCTAGTGCCAAATCATGAGCATGGGCGAGATCACAAACTTGGGTCTATGGTAGCTCGTTCTGTTAGGCTAGTAATCTACAGATCCACCTACATCAGGTGGTAATCTCTATCAGTCATATGTACCTATAGAGTAGTGATAGTAGTGTCTCGCTCTCTCTGCTACATCTGGAATCACCCCAGTTGACTCTACAAGTCAGCCACCTATGCCAAAATTAGTCCTTCTACACTATCAGGAGGGACCTCAACCTCCTCAGGAGCCTCCTCATTAGGGTTAACCTCAAGAGCCTCCTTAGTGGTATCCTCTATGCCCTAGTCACCCTCTATCCACTAGCGCACGTTACGCCCGTCAGGATCCAACTCTGCTCTGTACTGATCTGCCACTTGGCCCAAAGACCCTATCCCATACCAATGAAATATAGACCACCATTCATCGTACTCTAGAGTGGTCATAGCTCTATCAACTCCAGTCTCCTGGAAGTCATTTGGAGTGTCACCTAGAGCCAGAGGTTGGATCCACGATAGATCCTTCTCCAAATCTAGGTGCCTATAGGCGAACAGGATCTTTGGGATGTCCTGCACCATGCCAAACTGACATAGGACACAAGATAAAAATTGGTACTCTCTGATCTTGACATTCTGGCTGAGTAACCATATGTCCCAGCGAGACTTTCAAAGCCACTCTCAAACCTCAGGCCAGTCGTGACACTCCATGTAGGGCCACCACTCGATATCATCTAGCCCGAGTCTTGTGAACCATGTGATATAATGCTGGATATCGCCACCATGATCCCTACACTGAAATCACTCCTCCTCTTGAGGCCATCAGACAACATAGCACTGATGGGTGTCATCTATCTCTGTGATGTGCATGGGTAGCTCCCCAAGATGCTCTATCCTAATATGCTACCAGTCCCAAATATATAGAAGTAGACTACAACTAATCCCCCGATGACTTTGATCAATGATATAATATAGCTCTTGATACAACTAAGCCAATAGAGTACTCCCCCAAGCTAGGAGAACTGGCTATTGAATAGAGCTCTAGACAAATTTGTGCATATTAGCTAAGAGGTTCCAGGGAATCCTCGCACTTGAGGAGTATGGAAGCACATATTGCACCACTAGGTGCATGAAAATAGCCTCGTGCATGGAGAAGACATTCTTCCCCTACCAATAGCCGATGTGGACCCCTCCATGGTTAATAGCGTGCTGACCCTCCTCGCTCTGAGTGATAAATATGGCATAAAATATGGACTCCTTGGTGCTATAAGTCAAAGAGATGATGGCCTCGCCATCAATGGTGATCCTAAAGATCCTATAAATGTCCTCTAATGTAATTATCATTTCACCAATAAGCAGGTGAAATGTGTTGGTTTGCACATTCCAACGTCGGGCCTATGCAGTCAAATATGATTGATCTACCTTGATAGTAGGTAGATCCAATACATAGCCAAAGCCAAAAAATTTGAACCACTCTCGCTCACCATCAGTGAGCTCTCCATGGAGAGTCTTCAGAATGTTAGGCTCTCGAGCTCTAGATGTCAATATATGAAATAAACATCATAATATAAGGAAAAATCTAACTAAAATAAGAAAAAACATTTAAAAATGACGTAAAAATTATCAAAAATAGTAAAAAATTGATAAAATTACAAAAACATGTCATCATGTAGGCCTACAACTCAAATTTGTCAATCAGATAGGTCAAAATGCATTAAATGACATTAATTGCCTCTAAAAACTTAGAAAAAATAAAAAAATTATAAAATTTTCCTAAAGTTGGTGAACCGTGGGTCAACCCTACGATCCACATGCGGTAAAAAATTGATTGTTGGGATTTTGAATGCTGGCCATAGCTAGTAGTTGGTACCTGCGGTCTCCGATTGAGATCCGATCGCGTGCGGTACCATGACCAAAAATGAAAAAAAATTAAAACCTAAGCTACCCTAGTCTAAGGTGAGGTTCATTGCCATAAATTTAGTGAAATTGATTTACCAATTAGTTAATTGGGTTCATTTTTTAGTGGTAATGGATGTGAGGTCTTGGTTTTTGAGTTACCTTACCCTCGCCTTGTCCACCATGGCTAGAATACGCTTGCTCACACCCGACCATCATCCTGTGAGTAGGTGTGCTAGTAAAGTGTGGTAGATTCAGGTGAGTTCTCAGTTGTCACTATCAGAGCTCCAGTTTTGCAAGTCGCTATCAGGGAATAATGAGAGACATTTGAAAATTAAGATTTTTATAGGCATCTCATGTTTTGTGGGAACCGTAGGCCCTAGCTGTGGTTCCCAAAATTGCAAATGGGAACCGCAGATCCTAGATGCGGTTTGCAACTAGCAAGAAATTTAGAAAATTCCCACCATGGGAATGGCTAAAAAGATAAATTAATGCCTCCCATTGGGTCAGAACTCAATCAAAGCAAATAAATTTGGAAATTTGGTGATAATCAAGCACATGGATCCAATTAAAAATAAAAAATTTAGCTGAGATTATAAAGTACATTCAACCGAGGTCGTCGCTACGACAATCCTTTCATGAAGCGACGCACCTCCCAGCAAAATAAATAAAATAAATTCATAATTCAAAACATTCAAAAAAATCAAATAATTAAAAACACCAAATGTGCCTCATATTCAAGAATTTACCCTATACACTTGGCGGTTGCAGCGACTTGTGCTCCATGCAATCCGACAAGATGAGTAAATTACCATAAGGAAATTTGGGGCAAAATGGTCATTGTTGATTTGATATGCTTCTTTTCAATCCCTAAGAAGGCCTTCGAGGCCGGAATACTCCACGGGAATGAGGTGTTGCATATCATTTCTTCTATGACTTCTTTTAAGAAAATCATCGATAAATTGATTCAGCATAAATATGATTGGATTTGTATCAATTCGATTCCCTAAGATGACTATTATAGCTTGACTTCTCCATGGGATAGAAGCTTGCAAATACTATTAACAGTTGAAATTAAAAGCTGAACTAGGCTTAGCCAATGCATTAATTTACTCAAATATAATTTTTTTCAGATCATCCATGGTGGTCATGTGACATCGTCGCTTTATTCATTGTCATTACTCTCATCAACTCATCGGTTGAGGGGGCATTCATAATATCAAATCATAATCAAAATCAACAGAAGATCCCTAAAATCGTAGACCCCTTGATCTTGTCAAAATTGCATTCATCCTTAAGAATCATTGTCAACAGCTATCATAAGCTTACCCCTTTGCTTGGGGAAAATAGAAAATATGATAATTCATTTTTAACTCTCATACTTTCAATTATATAGGCCTAACTCCTATTGTATCACCAAAGCTACTTGAATGTCTAATGACGAGTGCAAAATCTTTCAAGTTTAAGCCTCCAAAGAGTTGGAAGCAATGATTCCAAGATGCACGTAATTTTGCTGGACCTGGGGCATCTAATATTGATTTGACTAATGATCATCATAGAACCTTTGACATCATTTTAGGAGGTCTATTTTTTCTCAGCATTGTTTGATATCATAATTCATCCCAAAAGGGGCATCTGTAGACACCTAAAACATGCATGTCGAGGACGACTACTCATATGGACATGTTACAAGACCATATGGAAGATCTTGGACAGACTCTAAGATATAGCAGTGGTTCTAACCACTCAATTTTGGCTCCTTGGCCTAACTAGTCTGAACCACAGCCCAAACCTATGGTTTACAGTTGAACCATAACTGAGACCTATGATTTACAGTCTAGACCGCAGCTGTAACCTGCGATCTTAAATGAAGTTCAGTTGGCCTTCAATCCAAGACAAATCGTTTGGAATCGCTATTTGATCTAGAATAAGGTGGTTAGAGGGTGGAAGCTTCCATTCCAATAGTCCTAACCACCCTTTCTTGATATTAGCTTCTCCAGGAAGCCACCCCTAGCCCTTGGGTAGTCCTATAAGTACCCCTTAAAATTAGGGTAAACTATTAGAGAGAGCATTATATATTTGAGCAGCGGAGCCCTACTAAGAGAGAGCTATTGCACTTATCCCCTACCTACTTGCCAAGATTCATGATGAATTGCATTATGGATGCCCTAGGATCCTAGGAGGATCAAGAAATGTAAATTCGGGAAAACGAAGGCCCATCACAATGATTCAACTGCCAAACCTATCAAAAGGACACCAAAGGAAACCCTTGAACATCAATTGGACAAGGAGGTCAAGCCCACTACCCTTGGAATTGAGGGTAAACCTATCAGAGTGCTAACCATGGCTATCAACCATGGTTTATAGTGTTGACTACTCACCAGAGCTATAGTTTGCAGTAGAGGTATAACCACCTTCCTATTTTCATTTTTGTCTGGTGAATTAGGTTAGATTAGTTGTTTTCATATTTCAAGGGTAGTTTAGTATATTATTGACCATAGAATTAGGTTAGACTTACATATTTATGTTTATGCTTCAATTAGGATTTAAATAATTTCTTTATGCATGTTTATGCTTCAATTTATATATCTTATTCATGCATAGTGTAGCTGCTACTTTTATTTACACTATTATATGAATCTTGATTTGATTTGCATAGCTTAGAAGCACTTTGTACATTTTCTTGATTATGCATGTTTAATGGTGTCATTATGCAATTTACCTAAAAGGGCCTCATCATGAGAGGCTACCTATCTTTTTGAAATTCTTGTGTTGTTTCTTGACCGCAGGGAACAGTTTCAAAGGAGAACCAACTACCAAGTTCCTTACCCATCGTGAAGAAGAGGGCATCTCCACCCTAGATCAGTTTGTGTAATCCTAAAAGGCATTTGGAAATCAAACCTACCCTTAAAAGGAAAACAATTGTGCACTCCTATTGTAATATTATATCAAAATGATTATCCCTAAGAGGGATGTACTTGTAATTGGATTTTGACTTCGAATACAATGGAATAAAGCATTTTTCTTTTTGATTCATTTTTTGTCAATTTCTTGTTCTTGTATGCATGCTATATTTTTATCATTTATCGCAATAGAATATGCCATTAGGTGTGAGCCTTTCTGGTGGTTATAACATGTTAATGGATGTACGGATTTGAATGATTTGAGCGACAAATTGTGGTGTCACTTTTAAAGCTCTCATGACATATGCAATTGTAGTGGATATAAAAATGCAATGCAATGATGTGGATTCAAGATGTGAGATGCAATTGTTTTTGTATTTTTTATTTATATGTTATTTTTGTACTTTTGTTTAATTTTGACCAAAGGGGTTATTATGCCTTTGGGGCTTTTTGATTTTTGACCAAGTAGCATGAAGTACCCTTGGAGATTTTTGATTTTGACCAAGTCGCATGAAGCACCCTTGGAGCATTTTGTTTGAAGTTGAACAAAGTGGTTTGTATACCCTTGGAGCTTTTTGAATTGATTTTGACCAAGCGGCTTGAATGCCCTTGGAGAGTTTTGAATTGATTTTGACCAAGCGACTTGAATGCCCTTGGAGCATTTTGAATTGATTGGATTTGACCAAGTGGTTTGCATACCCTTGGAGCATTTTGATTGTATTGATTTTTACCAAGCGGGATGAATTAACCTTGGAGCCTTTGATTGTATTTTTGAAATTTTATGTTTTTATGATTTGTTTTGCGTTTTTGACATATTTGAATTTTTTTGTGTTTTTTGACATATTTGAATGTTTTTGTATTTTTGACATATTTGAATGTTTTTGTATTTTATGTGTAGAATGCCTTTAAGTGAATGATATTGAGAGGTTCAGGCTCCTCAACACCATCTAATGATATAAGGCGATATGCTCTAGGCCCAAATCTATGTGAAATCATGTATGGGCCTATCCAGTTTGTTGCGAACTTATCTTGCAGATGCGGTGGCAGATTTAAATTATGTTGGTTTTATTTGAGCACTAGATCTCCAACCTTAAATTTCCTTAAGTGGACTTTACTATTGTAAGCTCGTGTAAGGCAATCTTGGTAAACATGAAGATTCTCTAAAGCATTGACTCGACGTTCATCAAGAAGCATTAACTAATCAAGGCAGTATTGTCGCACGACATCATCATCTATGAAGTCCTTTAATGCTATGCATAGAGTTGGAATTTTCAACTCTAGTGGTATGATGGCCTCAGTGCCATACACTAGTGAAAATGGTGTTGCCCCCATGGGCATCTGTATACTAGTCCTGTATGCCCATAGTGCAATAGGCAACTACATGTGTCAATCCTTGTGATTGTCTTGCACTGTATTCCTCGAGATGGAGATTATTTTTTTGTTTGAGGCTTTTGCTTGCCTGTTTGCTTGCGGATAATAAGGCATTGAAAAATTATGCTGAATATGGTATTTGTTCATTAAAGCACACATATTTTTGTTCTTGAAATATGGCCCATTATTCGATATTATCTTCGAAGGGACCCCAAAATGACTTATGATATTGAGTATAAACTCTGCAATCCTTGGTCTAGTTGTTTATGTTAAGGGGATCGCTTCCATCCATTTAATGAAGTATTCTATGGCTGTTATGATGAATATGTGTCAGCCTAAGTATGGGGGTGAGATATTCCTAATCAAGTCTAGTCTCCATTGTGAGAATGGCCATGCTGCCTAGATGGGTTGCTAGGCTTGCAATGGTAAGTGCGTTAGATTTGCATGATGTTGGCACTTACTGCATTTCTTGACATACTCGCAGTAGTAATTTTCCATGGTGGGACAATAGTAACCCATTCTCAAGATGCGCTTAATGATGGCCATGCCACTGAAATGCACTCCGCATATGTCATCGTGAGCTTGCAAAATTGCCCAGGATGCTTCTTGGGGCTGAAGACAATGGAGCAATACTCCACCATATCCTCATCTGTAGAGGATTTCTCCTAGAAAGATGTATCTTGTTACTTTATGTTTGAACATTTGACTTTTAGTATGTGAAAAAACCTTGAGGTACTATTCCAAGTTTCAGGAATCCTCATAGTTGGGAAAGCTAATCCTGATAAGCCACGACTTCTATAGAAAAGATGACTTGCTTTTCCTGTATTTTTGAGCTAGTGAACATGGATTGAGGAACAACTCTATGGTGTATGGTTGCACCACACTCTATAGGTCCTTGGGAGATAAAAGACCCCCAAGGTACCATTTGTAATAAATCTATGGCTACAAAGGACCAATCCTGATTTGGCTCGATGTTGATCATGTTGACTAATTCTTGATTGTTAAAATCTTCATGACATATTTCTAAGTGCGAAAGAAATTTCACATGAATGGTTGTAAAATTAGTAGATTTATTCTAAGGGATTAATTATCCCAAAGAGGCCATGGTGTTTGCAAATCTATTTGACATACGAGAGATTGTCTCGATGTCATACCATTCTAGTCGGGCTAGGTAGGTGTCAATAAGTTCCTTGTAAGTCTTCAGGAGTGGGCACCTACATTGGAATAGTCCTTTGACATGGTTTACTATGAGCAAGGAGTCACCAAAGATATTCAATATTTTAATGCCCATTTCCATGGCTATTTGGAGTCCCAGGATCAATGCTTCATATTTTGTGTTGTTTTTTGTGCACGAGAAGTCTAGTTTGAATGATAAGGGCAATGCAGTTCCTTGTGGTGTGATAAAGACAATCCCTGCTCCGCCCCCTTGTTCAAAATTTGAATAATCAAATAATAATGACATGTATATTTATTTCTTAGGTTCTTCGAGTTCTAGAAGATATGATAATGCAAAGACCACACCATCAGGCAATTCTATGGTGAGGGGCTTGTTGTCCTGAAGAGGTGCCTATGCTAATTGATCTACTATGACTTATCTCTTTATGGAATTTTGGCTTATGAACTCTAGATAAAATTCTATCAATAGTATGATCCACTTTGCGGTATGTGTATTGTGATATGTCTTGCTCATCATGTACTGCAAAGGATTTTGTTTTGATATGATGTAGGTTGTATGGCTCAACATGTAGTGTTGCAAATACCATTGCTAAACACAACTTTTCGACATACGCATATCCTAGCTCATAACTCACCAAGGTGCGACCAATGTAATATATGGCTTGCTCTTTGTCTTGTGCATTCTTTTGGGCTAACATGGTGCCCAATGCAAAATCGATAGCAGATATATATAGTAAAAATGGTATGTATGGCCTTGGTGGAGCCAATACTAGCATTTTTTCCAAATAAGTTTTGATATCTGCAAAGGCTTGATGGCATTCTTCGTCCCAATGAAATGGGACATCCTTGCATAGCAACCAATTCATATGTTGGAATTTATCTGATAATTACGTGATGAATCTTTTGATGGATGTTATCTTACCTTGTAGGCTCCTCAACTCCCTAATGTTGGTAGGGGCGGTCATTTCCAATATAGCCTTTACCTTTACAGGATCTACTTTGATGCCTCTATTGGATACGATGAATCCCAAAATCTTTCTAGAAGTTACGCCAAATACACACTTAGGATTCAATCGGATGTTGTGTTCTATGAGGTGATCAAATACTTTTCTAAGCACTTTGGTGTGCTCTTGCCGCAATAGGGACTTGACCAGTAAGTCATCCATGTAATCCTCCAAGATCTTATGCATATAGTCATGGAATATGTATATCATGACTCACTGATATGTGGCACCAAAATTTTTGAGACCAAATGGCATCACTTTGTTGTATAATATCCCCCACGAAGTAATGAAAGCAGTTTTAGGTTGATCTTCGGGCTTAATCTGGATATGGTTGTATCCAAAAAAATCATCCATTAGGGAGAGCATCTCATGACCTACAGTTGCATATACAAGAGAATCTATGTTTGGCAATAGGAATGAATCCTTTTGTGTTGCCCTATTTAAATATTTGAAATCCATGCAAATATGGACTCTTCTATCGAGTTTCCCCATGGGTACCATGTTTGACACCCACTCAGGGTAGTCGATAGGAACTATGAATACTGCATCCAATAGTTTTTGCAATTCGTTCTTCACCATAAAAGTGACACATGGATGCATTTTCCTCAGCTTTTTCTTGACTGAATTCTTCATGGGATCCAATGAAAGGTTGTGAACGACTAACTTTGGATCTATCCCGAGCATGTCTTTGTAAGTCCAAGCAAAAATATTTGGCCTCTCTTTGAGGAGAGGAATTAGGAAGGCTTGTTCCTCTGGGGATAGAATTTCTCCAAAATTGACTTTTCTTGGTTGGGTATGATCATCATTGATGTCCACATCAAAAGTCACTTCTATAGCCATATGTGATCCCTCCTCTAGCTTATGAGGCATGGGTATCAAATGAATGTCATCAACGAGATTTACAGGACCTACTGAATCAAGTTCCAAACCAACATGGAAGATGTCAAAAACACAACCTGATGCAAAATTAAATTTTTGTAACATCTCTTCATTGGGGAAGAGGTCTTTAGGACCCATGGGTGAATTAGCATGATCCCAATCAATAGCATCTACATCAAGATGCAATTATTTGGTAGGATCTACTGGATTATGAAGTGGAGTGGTCAAATCAATGGAGATCATATTTATGGATGGGATGAAATCTCTAGGACCACATGGGTGTAATCTTGTTTTAGGGGTTTCCCTTCCACACTCGTGATGAGGTTCTAGAGGAATGGGAATTTTTGGATTTGTCCCATGAGCAGGGTGAACAATAGGATCATTGGACTCTAATCACTCTCTGAATGTAGGCGGAGGGGGATTGACCATCCGATGAATGGAAACTAGGTCAATAGGTCTCCCCAAAAATTATAGATGAGGGTCTATAGCATAGAATGCCAGCTCTCTCTACTAGCTTGTTGACTTACCGCAAGTGGTGAGGTCCAAGATAAGCCATCTCGGTCTCATCCTCAAAGTCATCATCACTTATCCAAAAACCATTAGCATTTGTATGTAGTCCTAAGACAAGGGGCTCATGTCTTGGCCCTAAGTAGGCCATCTCTGTTTCATCTTCATATTATTCATCACTTATGAAGAATCCATTTGCATTTTTCTCTTGCCCCAAATTTAGGGGTTGATGGCTTAGGCCTAAGTAGGCTCTTTCTGTTAAGTCTTCTGATTCATAGTCACTTTCATCTGATGTATACCCACTCTCATAATGGATGGACCATGTGAATATTTGTAAATAGTGGGGCCCCTGGTAGGCTAATCCAAGTTGTACCTCATCATCACTTGCTTCATATCCATTCTCCTCATCCCACAAGTTGTACCCTATTGGGGTGGAATCAATTGAGATGTTTGGATGATAAATTTCTGGTGGTGGTATGTTTACCATGGCCACTTGTCTATTGCTCAAATTTCCTATTCTTAGGGGTGATAAGAAATGAAATCAATGTCTTCTCCTAACCCTAAGATTAACCTGTCTAATGCTACTACAATAGAGTCATCTCGACCTTCGATATAATAGCCTAACCCAAACCTGTTGGAGGGAAGCTAATATTGTGGCTCGTATGGCCGCCTGCGTCCCTGCTCATATATACCAAGGCCAAAGCCATGCCAATGGCAATGCTCAAAGTATCTTAGAGTAAACTCGAGATTAGAGAAGTAACGAACATTGACCATGAATAATTCATCACTATCCTCTTCTATGTCTCTAGACTTATGGGTGCAGTCCAGGCCAACATAGACAAAATTGGTTTGTTTGGGAGGGATTCCAAGTGGAACCATTGTTCCTATTGGCGGCCTCAAGTCCTTAGGTCTTCTCATGTTTTGTGCAGACTCAATTATAGGTGTGAAGGTAATGTTATAAACAAGGTACTCCCCTATGCCTGTGCTTTCCAAGTGTATTGATGCATGCGACGTGGACGACCCTATGGATGATACTGGCAAAGCAGGATGGTAATCATTATCTTCATCTTTATCTTGAAGATCTTCTTCTTCAATAGGACTTGGCATTTCAACAATGGCTATAGTTGGCACTTCCTTGGGACTTTATTCTTTTACTAAGGGTACCTTTAGCTTCTGATTGTATTTTGGTTTTCACCTTGATGGTACTTTAGAAGCATTGACTATTTTGAGTGCACAAGGAGGTGTTGATGTGCATGGGTATTTTCTTACCCTTTTGTCTTCATTATACATTTGTGTGGTTGGGGATGAAGGTTCTACGTACAGGTGGGTAGAAGGAATTACAAATTCTCCTAGAATGTCCACCTGATGGACGTATTTAAAAGGCTCTTCATCAGCCAGAACCACATAGACTATTTTTTTGCACATACTTGACACACTGGTGCAAGATCGAAGGCACACACTTCATAGCCCTTATCCAAGGATGCCCTAAGAGGATGTTGTACTGCATAGCTCCTTCCAAGATATGACACATAACATGGATGGTCTTGTATCCCATATTGATGGGTAGGACTATCATTCCCATAGTATTGCATAAAGCATCATTAAAAGCTCTCAATATGTAAGCTCCTGGAATGATATTAGACTTGGGGATCTTGAGGTGCTCTATTGTTGTTGTTGTAATGATGTTTATTGATGAACCTGTATCGACCAAGACCCTCTTGAAAGGTAATTTTTTTATTGCCACCACAATATTTAGCAGAGGGTCTGGTAAGGTAGCAGGTACTGTCTTAATCTCATAATCATAAAATTGAATTACAAGTTCCTAGCATTCTTGTACTTGTCCCACAAAGTGAGTGAATGCATTCGCATCTTGTGGTTGGAGCTCAATTGTCCTTAAAATATCCATTAGAGTATCCCTATGCTTTGGGGACTGTTGTATGAGCTCATATATGGATAACTTAGCTAGAGTCATCTATAGGTTTTACTCCAATCTACTCCGGATAGTTACCACAGGTCATGTTGGTGGACCTGGAAGGTTATCTTACCTCTGCCTAGGTGTGACCTGTACATTCATGGGAGTTGTAGGATGTTGAAGTTGACCATACCGCCTAGTACTTGTTGCTATGTTAACAATATCAACCATCCCAACACATTTGTGAGTAGGTATATCAGCTCAAACCTGATTTACTTGGGCACCTTGCTCTCTAGGGGCCTCATGATTGGGCAACAAGTTTCTTTATATGCCCATATCTCTATTATCGAGAGCCAGTGGGTTGTCAACTTTGAGTTCTCCTGCCTCAATCATGTTTTGTACTTGATGCTTAAAACCAACACAAGCCTCAATGTCATGTCTCGATATCCTGTGATAAAGGCAAAATTTATCTTCCCTATATCCTTTTGGCTTAGGACAGTTGGGATATATAAGAGGTATATCAAGAAATCTAATCCTTCTGGCCTCACTCAAATGATTAAATATTGATTGTATTGACTCTGTCAGAGATGTGAAATAGTGAGGTGGCTTGTGTTCCCTATTTTTCCCTTGATTGTTCCTTTGGTCGTAATTGGCTAGTGAGGGATGTGCTTGATAGTTTTGGGATTGTTGTGCACCCCCATCCTTGGGTGTAGCCAATACAACTTGATTGACTAGAGAAGATTTTACCTACTTCTGTTTATACTTGTCATTCTTACCATTCTTGTTCCACTCCTTTTTGTTTCATAGTTTAATGGTTCCCTCATCTACTTCTATTTCTTCGATGAGCTTGGCCTATGCCAATGCTTCCTCAAATGAATGATACTGTTGAAGTTGTATCAATATGGAGATGTGTTTAGAGAAACTTTTTGTGAACATGTGAATGATATCTTCTACGAGAACAGAGAATGATAATTTTACCATGACTTTTCTCTATCTATTCCCATAATCCATTACTGGCTCATCATCATATTGTTTCAAGTTGGCCAGGTCTGAAAGGTTCATCTTATTCTTAGCACCAAAGGAGAAAAACTTTAAGAATACATTTACTAGTTGTTCAAAGTTGGTTATGCTATGCTTAGGTAGTTGATTGAACCATTGAGTGGCAGCACTTGAAAATGTCATTATGAATGTTCTTAACATGAGAGCGTCATTGTATTCTATATGAAAACAGGCATTGATAAAATTGGTGACGTGCTCTTGTGCATCCTCTTCACCCTTAAATTATCTAATCTAGGCATCTCAAAGTGTTTAGGATATGGAGGGCTAGTGATTGATGGGCATAATGGTTGGTTGTGTATTTTTCTCAAAGTTGGCAAGTTCCCAACTACCTCTTGTTTCTCAAAGACTTTCATATTTTCAACAAGCTCTTGAAATACCTTTGATGCACGAATTTTCTCCTCTTGTAAGCCTACTCGCAGTGGCAATGGAGGTAACTCTCTATCCATTTTATTTTTTCCATTTTCCTCCCTCCTACAAAGGGACTCAAGATTGTGATCCTGGTTTGTTGTGTTTGCCCTTTCCCCACTAGTTGGATTTATTTCATGGTTTGGTGGGGGATTTCATTGTGGGCTATCTTTTCCAGTGCGCCTCTCCTTAGCTAAGTTAGAGGGTCTAGTTCTTTGGTGGTCACCACAATTTATCTGTAAATTGCTAAGAGCTAGCCACTCAGCTTGCTCTATTAAGTGCTTCTCATGTTGGCACATGAGTCTTTCTCTTTGTTTATCCTATTTGAGAACCTCCACCAGCTCTTGATCCTTATGTAATGCATTTTCTAACCATATCATACGGTTAGTTTACTCTGTCACAAAAGACTCATGTTTATCTAACTTTGTTCTTGTTGTCTTGACTTGCAGATTCCTCGAGGAGGTTTATGTTGTACCTATACTCTTTCTAGCTAATGTGACTTGTTAAGTGTACTTTTGAGTATCCCTATGATCAGACTGTGGGTGTTTACTACGGGGTCGCTCTGAGGTAACCCCAAACTGAGAGATGTGTTTAGAAGTCATAGTTAATGAGCTTCCAAATGCAGAGTTCTTAGTAGCTACAGTTCTTTGAGGTGGTCATGTAGGAAACCGATCCAACCCATCTAGCTATCTTGTTTTCCATGGCTAGTACCATGGGGTACCATTAAATCCTATGAGGTCATATTCTACAAGAATATTTCCTTTTGTGTGAAGGGTTTCTTCTATCTGATTCCCATGACTAGATGTAGCTCTAGTTTCTTGCCCTTCAGTGGGTAGACATGTTTCATATGTTTCTTATGAATATTGAGGTGTTGTGACTCTTGCTTGTCTTCTTGATGAAGAGGGCTTTGTGACATGTTTTCTCCATGTGGATGGAGATGTAGCAGTCTCGTCATCCCTATGTGAAGAATGAGTTTTATAACCTTCTTTATGTCCATGTGAGGAGGAAGCCCTTGAAGTTTCCTCATGTCTTTGAGATATTTTTGTGTGTTTAGAGGAGGCCCTTGATGTATCCTCATGTATCCTTGATGAAGATGGATGTGAAGCCTCCTTTTTTTTATGTGAATTTGTTCCATGATGTGGTTCCCTACTTAGGGTTTCTCGAGGAGATCCCCCAAGGGTTGAGTTATCACCCCTTAGGCTCATGGAGCTATGTCTCATGGTCTTACGGGTAGGTCATTCAATGTTACTATGACTCTGCCTATGGGTATGAGTTGCTTCAGTCTCTACCTCGGTATTAGATCGAGGGTGTTTACTTCTTGTTTTGACCATGTTGTTTATTAATTGATCTTTTGAGTTGCAATTTAGGAATAGCCTCACAATACCAAAAAAATGTTTATCTTGATTACTGATTTAAGTGTGCTCTAAATTTTTTGGTGTGTTTTGATATGTTGTTCTTTCGATTTCTTGCTCGTATTCTTGGATTAAGAATACGAATACTCATCCATAGTGAAAATCAAGTACACCCATTCCAAACATGATTTTCTCAAAAGAAGCTAGGGTACACCACTGAAGACCCAGTGGGGGGTTCGGCTAGCTCTTCCAGTATGAACCAATGATTGTTCCAATAGTGGGATATAGTTGAGCACAAGTAACTTAGTATCACTATAAATAAGTTTCTCAATCCATTTCTAGGAAGCTCTAGGGGGTTAACCGGTGGAAGGATATGAATTCCAACGTCACTGGACTGAATTGAGGGTCGGTGATGAAATCCAACTCCCCAATGTTTAAATGAGACGTACGTGTGTGGTGTTCATTTTAAGCTTGTGTAACATAAAGTGCATCATATAGAAGCAATGAGTCTTTTCTATATGCCTAAGTGCAAAAAATATGTTTCAATATTCAAAAATATGCATGAACTACTATGATTTGTATGAGTGCACTTTATTTCGTGTAGCTACAACCTCTAGTATGACCTTAAAGCAAGAAAACAACATACAATGTCTAGCACATTGGATTCTAGGGCAAAATTTTTAGGCATAAGTCGTTGTTCCTAGAAACGCCTAGTGGAAATCTAAAAGAAGAACTAAGATATGAAAAATGCTTGATTCTTTCTCCTTTTATTCTTTCAATTTCCAAACATAAGTGTGCTTTAAGTTCTCTATTTTAGACACACAAAAACAAAAAAAAGCTATAAAATATCAGATAAACTATACCAACCTTTGGTCTAGCTTAGATAGTTTGTGTTTTGACCTCTGTTGCACTCTAGTTCTGGCCGTTGTTGACCAGAGCGGTTGGTTCTTGGCCATTGTTAGTGGATGCGGCTAAAGCTCTATTGGTCACTGTAGCTTAGAGTGACTAATTTTTAGCCAATGTATCTTAGAGAAGCTAGACCTGCACACAAAAATAAGTTAGTATTCCAACAGAAAATGAAAAATCAATAAAGGTCCCACCATGATCACCATCTATAACAACCCTAGGATGCACGCACTACTTTACTCTACTTACAATATTATTAAAAACCCAATATTAAATGGAAGACAATGAAAAAGCATATAACACAAAAATAACAAATATGGATCTCTTTTATTCGTATTGAAACCTGGTTACATGTCGGTCGCTCTTAAGGATACCCATTTCGATGCAATAAGGTTACAAATAGGTAAAGAGTGTCTCTTTCATGAAGAGGTGATGCACTGTCAAAAATATTCTCGGTTTCACACATGGAAATGTATGAGGGCTTACAAATGCCTCCTTCTCTAGGTCTATTTCCTAGAGGGATCCCTTTTACTCTCATATGTTGCAGATTCCGTCCGATCAACCTATGGCCCTATAAGCAATGAAACAACAACACACACTTAGATATCTGAGAATGCCTCCCCGGATAAGGTTGTTAGTACTGAATATAAAAAATGAAAGCAAGTGCAAATTAGACTAATGCTATGGATGTGAATGAATGAAATGATGCTATGCTAATGATATGCTAAAATAATGAATCTAATGTCTATATCCCTAAGCTAATCCTATGGGCCACTGTCCAAGATAGTAGCCGCTAAAGTGACTCTGGTCCTATTTGCTCCAAAGCTATGGACCAAATCTTGTATCCGATGTTGAAATAATGGTTGATATGCTCTCCAATCCATCAGGGTTTCATTGTACATGTGATCTCCAAGGGAACTCTCCAAGTCTCAAAAGCTCTCCTTAATTACCAAGATTGATGGATGAAAGATCGATTCTCTAGATAAATATGTATCCCCTTTGGTGCTCTTAGGCTTGCACCTTTTATAGTGTGAAACCTTAGGTCTATGTCCAAGCCCTAGGAATGAATTTCTCATGCATAGTGCAAGTTAGCATGAGAGGATTTTTGTCTTTTCTATGTTTGGAGGCTAGTTAACTAAAATATAACCACCAACTTGAGTCTCCTATGCGAACTGGTCATTATAATAAGAAGATTTTATCCTTTGTTTATGTTTGAAAGCTAGTTAACTAAATTATAAATGCAAACTCAAGTCTCCTATGTGAATTGGTCATGAAAAGGAATGCAAAGTTACTACCGCTCACCTTTATTGCATGCAGACTACCACTTCCACCCGTGATTAGGCCTATTTATTAGAAAAACTATTTTTAGGGTTTAGCCGTTGTCATCTGCAGTGACTAAGATCTGGTCGATGTCATTTGTAGTGCTTAAGGTCTAGTTGCTCTAGGCTTGAGTAGCTAGGATCTGGTCACTCTTGGCTTGAGTGGCTAGGCTTGGATGGCTTGAAAAGGCCCAAAATGAGTTGTGATAACCACTATTGATGCTTGGAAAGTCCAATATTATGTAATTTGATCTTATGAATGTGTCTATGTGATTAGCTCCCCTAAGCATGACACAATTTAGGTGTCTACAAGTTTTTGTGCTTAACTAGTTTCAATCTAAGAATTTTAATCTCTACAACACAATTTTATTTTTAGAATGTCATCACGGTTTGATCCTGTGTATCCTACAAATTTTGTTGATTATAGAGCTCAAGAATGAGTATCTTCATAAGATGATTTTTGGCTTTGGAAGGTGGTGTAGAATAAACAAACATTTCCATGCAACTATCAAACACATCAAACATCGTTTCTTTGGAAGTTTAAATTTTGATTTTATGCAAGAGTGAAAGATGTGGGCTATTAAATTTCCATATTACAATGCATGTACCTAAATTGTTAGCTGATGTGGATGGTTAGATTTTAAACATTTGGAACTTCCATCAAAAATCATGAATTCCCATTTCCTTGATTCACGTGATCATGCATGTAGGATAACCTAGATCACATGGGTCTAGATCAAGTGATAAAAATTGGACACATTTGGTTGCAGGAAAATACACTGATCGATGGCCTATTTGATCACTGCCACATGTGCTCAAAAAATCATGTTCAAATTCATGAGGGTTGGTTTTATGGACTACATCACATGGATTTTTTTTGTTGCATGAGAATGCAAACAAATTTGAAAATATTCTGTGCATGCATGCCAAGCAGTTTGAATTTTTGTGCTGATGCGTTGTCGTTATACACATCATTAATTCTCAATGAATTTTTCAATCCAGGGCTGTGTACAAGGCTATCTACGGAAGAAGGGGTAAATAGGGTTATAACTTAGGTCAATCTAGAGCAACAGGTCTTATTGGTGAAACCGATTGTGTGGGGGGTTTTAGGACATTCCTATCTCTAAATTGCATGAATTAAACCTTAATATAAGTTACAAAATTGGAAACTAATCATTAACTATAGAAATGAAGTCCTAATTACAATTGTAGAATGAGACCTAATTATGTTGCAAAAATAACAGTTCTAGAATTGAAAGTTTGATTCTAATTGCAGAAAGGAAATCTAATTACTTTTGTAGCAATGAAAATCTAATTCTAACATGGAAATGAAACTGTCAAGGCTCTATAACAGAAGGTTGTCAATCTTTTGTGTAGGGGTTGACAGCAAAACATAAAATGCAAAAAAATATAAAAAATAGTAAATTCTAGAAATGAAAGTTTGCAATAAATTGAAAGCTTTTCTGAAAGTGGGGATTACAACCAAATAATTAATCACAAAACATAAAATAAACTAAGATTACAAATATCATTAGTTGTTTACAAAGGAATGAAAGGACAAGTTCTACAACTCATTATGCTATAGCAAAATTAGAATAAAAACCTGTTGTTAGTCCTCCTCCTAGGTCTGGAAGTGGCCAGCCTCTTTTTCCAGAAGAAGGTATGAGTCTCTCTCTCTTTAGATTTTAATCACACTCATTTACAAGCAATATGAAATATAAATAGTATGCTTTTATTGATTCAGAAACATGATTACAATAACGTTGTTGAAAATCTGTTACAAGACTGTAACAGTCACTTTCTGATTATCACCTATTACTGATTTCTCTATCTTCTATTCCCCTTACTCTCTCTATTTTCTACTTCTCTACCTCTACCTAGCTCAACCTGAATGGGAGCCATATTTATAGATGTCCTAAGATTTACTAACAAGCTGAGAATATCTCAAAAAGATCTAATCCTATTATGTTGCAAGAATTCCTGGTTTTTATCCTAGAAGAAGATCATATATTGATCTTTACATAAATGGTGGCTTTGGTCGGCAAGGACAGCAAAGTCAGATTTGAGATATTTCCCTTTATCCTTTTCAATATTTATTTCCCTTTTTCCAGCGTCATAATTTGGTCAATAAGTCAAAAAACACATTCTATTTTCATTTCGAAGATAATACAGTTCTCATTCTGAATATCTGCTCATTTTGAAGACACTACAGTTCTCATTCTGAAGATCCACTCATTTCGAAGATATCTTTTCTCATTCCGAAGATCCGCTCATTTCGAAGACACTGTGTTTTCTCATTCCAAAGATATCTGTTCATTCCGAAGATACTTCAGAATGAACAAATGTGGGATCCTTAAATTATTTCCTCTACATTTATCATGTGGGTTACTTCTCAAGATCAAATTCCAATGGTCTTCATCTCTTTCCACATGTGAATTCCATGTCTTGCCATTCATTGGCAGCTGGTTGGAATTTACATGGGAAAACCCAGTTTTTGCTGCACAGTAACAGTTTCCTTGAACTATTGCCAGATTTAGGTAAAATGAATGCTTGAGACATATAAAAACATGATTAGTGAAATGCTGCTATTAATCTAAGCATATCTCATTTTAGCAAGTCATAACAAAACAACATAAAACTTATACAAAAAGCTATAAAAATTAGAATATAGTATTTCAGATACATTCATCATGCAAATAGTTAATACACAGCATATTGAATCAACTTAACTAGCATATTAGATTAAAATGAGAGTTTATAGGCAATTTGAGTGTTCAAAACATGTTATGATTGAGGCATTTCCAGGCCTCATCATTTTCCCCCAACTTATATTGATGCATGTCCTCATGCATTCTGTTGGGATATGGAATCACATATGTCCATGGTCAAATTCCATGACCTGTAGAACAACTTCTTGCCTGTATAAAATCCCCTATTTTTCTGAAGGTCCTTGAGCCATTCTTCAAATTGTTCATCAGGTTGGACATCTTCGTCAAATAGAATGGAACTGGAGTGATGATGGTTGGAGGCCTAAATATGAGACCTATCCAATTATGTTGCATGAGTTCAATCAAATGTATTAATCCTTTTGCCCTTCTTCTAGACCATTCCAAGTTAATGGGGGAAATGGGTTCTCTTTTCTAAAAAGACATGGAAAGTTTAGCCCACCTATTTCTACAGACTGATAATGTTGGCACAAAATTGTCATTACAAAAATTGTGGAATCTGTTCACACAGTCCCTCAAGTTTGTTAAGTACATTCGCTTCACATCATCCCTATTCATCATGGTGAAGTGTTGCCTTGTGATAATGGGGTGATTTGGCTGAATTTCTCTGACTAACAATTTAGCTCTTGTTTCAATCTCCTTATTCTGCCTTTTTTCTTGGTCTCAATAAAACTAATTCTACAAGGTGGACATGAATGCCCTCAATTGAAAATCTCCAATGTAGATATGTGGATGAAACTCTACTTCTTTTGGAATAAAGAAACTATGTAAAAATAGTTCACACAGGAGATTTTTCTGCTCAAAAGGGTTGTCAAAGTATCCTTCCAGGAAATCTGCAATGGTGTCCAATTTATATGAAATATTTGAACTAATCCTCATGACCTGCCATCTGAGGTATTTCTCCTTCAGAATAAGACTGTAGAATCTGGCTGGCCATTTGAATTGGACTAAAAATTCAACAATTTGACATAAATCAGACACTTTTTCTTTCAATGCCTGAATTTCTATTTCTTTGGCTTCTAGCTGTTCTGCTTCTAATTTGAACTTTTCAATTTTAGTGGTAAGCTTCTCATACCTAATCATCCATCTAGCTATGTTTGCATTGTATTGTTCTAAGGACACAGTATTAGGTGGTCTGACTACAGGTGGAATTCTAGGTAGCAGATCTATCTAAACCCCTTTTTTTGCCACTTCCACTGGTTGTTCATCTGTCAATAATTCTACTTACATCCCCTTATGTGCTATTTCTATTGGGTTGTCATCAGATAGTAATTCTACTTGCACCCCCTTATTTGCTACTTCTACTAATGATGTAACAATTTGAAATACAGGGACATTAATAGGAGTACTTACTTGATCTGTTTCATGCTATTGCTTGGACTGTTCCTATGCTGGTGACTCATCTCCAATATTTTTTACTGTGCTTTTTGCCAATTCTGAAGCATCTTCAGAATGAAAGGGTGCTTCTGAATGAGAAGGCACATATTCAGAATGAAAAGATGCTTCTTCAAAATTATCTCCTATGTTTGCCTCAGTAGAGTCATCTACCCTAGATAAATCCACAAGCAGTTGAGCCAAATCATCTTCATCATTGGATACAGTTGGCTATTTTTTAGACTGTGACAACTTCTCTCTCAATTCTGCCACTTCCTACTATAACTCTGCAATTTTTCTTTCTTGCATCTCAATGATGTTTTCTTTCTCTGAAATCCATTTGGTCTGTGTCTTGACAACAGTCCTTACTGCTCTCAACTACTTTGTGATATCTTCCTCTTCTATTTTTGCTTCAGAATCAGATGCAGACAAGTCAGCTTCAGTAGGCTGCTCAACAACTGGTTTTTCTTTTGCAACATCTATTTGCTCCTATTCAAGAGGCTCTATGAAATTGTCTATAATTGCATCTACTATTTATGTGGCTTGTTGAACTGTAGCCACCTCCATATTATCCTATCCATCCTCTTCCTCAATTATCTGTTCAGGAAATTTTGGAAAGTTTTTAGGGGCTGGTTGTATCTCTGTGACATCTAGGTTGCTTTGTCCATCTTCTTATTCTATGACCTGGTCTATCATTTCCCTCAAGTGGAGTCTTGTAGACCTCCGAGTTCTAGATGCAAATTTCTTCTTTTTGCTTTGTTTTCTGGTGATAGAAGGGGTTGTGGGGTTAGTTTCAAATGCTTCTGTTTCCCCTATTGTTTCTTCCCCTGTTGGTCTAGGTGCTTCATTTCTTTGTTCTGACAAATCAGTTGCTACTTAAAAAAAATGAACCTTCTATTTTTCTATTCTGCTTCTAGTTCCAAATTCTCTTTTCTTCTACCTTTTTTCTTGTGAAGTTGAAGGTTCTGGAGCAAGGTGTTCTATGGCTATTGTTGGGTGTGTTTCTTTTTTTGCAATAGCTTCTGCAACATTTTTTGCAACATCTATTTCTTCTTCTGCAGCAACATCAACAATATCAGTTTCTTCCTCTTCATCCTCACCTCCAAAAATTACATCATTTAAGGTAGAGTAAAACTTCTCAAAGCTCCTAGGGTTTCCTCTAAAATGGTGCTAGCAAACTAGTTTGATAAGACCATGGTGGCGAAGACTCCCTTTTCCTTCTTGATATATTTTTGCCATGTTTTTTAATTCCTGGTGCAGGTATAGGGGAAGATTTACCCTAACCTCTGGTTGTTGCCTACCATGTCTGAGATGATTTAAAATTTTTATGTGATGCCCTGACAATAGTACATACTGCCCTTCACAGGTTAGAAATTTGATTACCCATGTGGCTACTTCATCCTAGGGTTCCTACAGGCTAGCCCTTTTTACCCCCTTGCATGTGTTATTATGTGTTAAATACTCAGGTGCTCTATCATTTTCTTCTAGAAATTGATTGACTATGTTTACCAATGTATTTTTGCCAGACCTAGAAATTGGAAGACCTTCTAATGGCAGCTCAAGAATTTGACTCAAAACTTTAGGGGTTACCTCAATAGTCATGCCGTTAACGTGTGCCCGGTTGTTTTTGAATGTGTGGGCGAACATGTCGACCAAGTCTTCAGAGGATCCATTAAATTTATCCAAAAATGGCATAAGCCCTCCATCTTCAAAAATATGTACTACTTCTGGATATTCTCAGAGATGGGTGGTATTTGCTGGTTTCATTCTTATTTTTTGCCCCATTTTCCTGTCTTGGTTCATCACAAACTTCTCTCTTCTATCGCTATTCCTCTGCTGGATCTGGTGTTTGCAACTTTGCAAGGTTTCTGTGTCATGTAGGGTTTTCAATTTATCTATTTTTATTCTTTGGAATGAACCGTAATCTGAGCACTATACCTCGTAATCATTTTGCATTAGCAAATATGTCTTTGGAAAGAAGAGTGGCACACATTTCTATTTTTTGCTTCGAACACATGTCCATCAATGGTTGCGCATATGTCCTTACCATCAGATCCACCTTACTAGCTTTTAGTTTTTCTATTTTTCCTATAGATTCTCACGTGCATGTTTATTAGCATCAAAAATTGGTGGCATACGGTTGGTCACGTCCTCCGTGATTTTGGTATTTTCCAATGGATGAAAAAACAAACCATATGCTGACTGAAACATGTTCCTTCATCATATGCATCAAAAGAGTTTTCACTTGATTGTATTTCTTTCCTTCCTTGGATGCCACATGGAGATATTATATTGAATGCTCTTTCCAAATATTATAATTTATTGCAAAAACAAAACTTCATTCCAAAGATTATGACTTCATTTTGAAGATTATGACTTCATTTCAAATATTATGACTTCATTTCGAAGACGAGTCTTCATTTCAAAGATCATGTTTTTTTTGCGATGTCAAATCCTCATTCCGAAGATAAATCCTCATTTTGAAGACAAATCTTCTTTTTGAAGACAAATCCTCTTTTCGAAGATAAATCCTGCTACATTCTGAAGACAAATCCTGCTTCATTTCGAAGACAAAGCTTCATTCCGAAGACAAAGCTTCATTTCGAAGACAAATCGTCATTTCAAAGACAAAGCTTCATTCCGAAGACAAATTGTCATTCCGAAGATGAAGTGCAACAATCTGCTATCATTTCAAAGACAATTTCAATCCGAAGACAACACAACAATTAGTCTGAAGAAGATAGCAGACACTATTTTTGGCATTCTTGTTTCGAATATTAGGCAAAAATCAATATTCCCATTCTCAAAACATGTTTTAAGTATACCAACTCTTATGGATATCTTTTATGCTAATGGTTAATTGTTATATACTATATACCAATCATTTACAATGAAGAAATGTAAGAAATATATACCTGATTAAAACAAGTTAATGCAAGTTTTTGAAATATGACTGCTTCTGTTGATGTTCTACTGAGAATTTCTGCAACATTTCAAAACAAGTGTAGTTGGTGAATTTGTACAATGATGGTTCAAAAATTTTCAAGGTTATGCATGCCAAAAAATTGGTTTTCATGCATACCAACCCAGTAGTGCCTTGAAAAAGGTTTTCACTGCTGAGTTATTCATTTTTCTCTCTTTTTTTTTTTTTACCTCTCCTTTTTTTTTTTTCTTGATTCTGACTATGCCCATGAAGGAATTTCATGATTTCCCTGAAATCATGCACATGAAGGAATTCATAATCAGAATTTATTCATCTTTTTGTTTTCTATTTTTTTGACCTTTTTTGTATTTTTCTGTCTTTTCTTGAAATCCATGATCATGTTGATTGTTTTGAAGTGGAAGAGGAAATTTCTTCCACCTGTTGTGTATCCAAATTGTCAAGTTGTTGCAAGAATTCCTCTTTAGTCAGAGGTGAATGGTATACCCTAAGGCGATGTCCATTCACTACCAATTTTCTCTATGACTCATCAATGGGAGATAAACGGACTGCTCCATTGTCAAATACCTCCTCAATCCGGTAAGGTCCAAGCCATCTAGTTCTCAGCTTTCTAGGGAAGTCCTCATAGCGAGAATCAAACAATAAAGCTCAATCTCCTTGTTGAATTTTCCTCTGCTAAATGTGACTGTCATGCCACAATTTGCTCTACTCCTGAATTACTTTAGTTTGGTGCAAAGCATCCAACCTAAGTTCATCCAATGCATTCAGCTGCAGGATCCTGTCTATCTGTGCTTGTGACAATTCAATTCCAATTTCCAATGCTGTACGTAGTGTTAGTAGCTCAAATTCAATAGGTAAGAGGGGTTTTTTTTACCAAAGACTAGTCCATAAGGTGTGAATCCAGTAGTGGATTTCCAAGTAGTATTGTAAGCCCATACTACTTCAGGTAATTTATCTAGCCAGTTCTTCCTATGAAAACCTATTGTTTTTGTTAAAATTTGTTCTAGTTCCTTGTTTGTTACCTCAACTTGGCCATTTGCTTGTGGGTGATAAGGTGATGATTTTCTATGTTTGATTTCATATAATTTGTAAATGCCTCAATGAATTTGGATGCAAATTGGGGTCCTTGGTCTGTGGTGATAGACCGGGGAGTTCCAAATCTTTGAAAAATTTGAGTATACAAGAAATCGGTGACCTTCTCTTCATGAGCATGTTTGAAAGCATGCACCTCTACCCACTTTGTCAAGTAATCAGTGCATACTAGAATATGCACCTTTCCCTGAGAAGGTGGATCAATAGGTCCTACAAAATCAAGCCCCCACCTCTCAAATGGCTCTAAAACCAATTGAGGCTACAGTGGCATTTCATTTGTATGAGTGGGTTTCCCCATTCTTTGGCATGCATCATAATGCCTGATGTACTTTTTCACATCCTTTTGAAGAGATGGCCAATAATATCCTGTCCCTAAGATTTTTCTAATTGTGCTTTTTATAGAGTAGTTTCCACATGAGGGTTCATCATGACAAGCCCTAAGGATATCATACACCTCATCCTTTCAGATGCACCTACGTAACACATGGTCAGGACTGCACTTAAAGAGTATATCCTTGATCCATTCAAAATAAGAACTCTTTTTGATAATTTTTTTTATTTATTTTGAAGTGAAATGTGGAGGAACTTTCCCTGTGACCAAATAATTTGCTATATCTACAAACCAAGGTGATTGGACTGATATAGAAAATAATTTTTCATCAGGAAAGGTATCTTCAACTAATTCCCCTTCATCTGTGTTCTCGTAATCTGGACAAGAAATCTACTACAACATTAGCTTTTCTTGGTTTGTTGATTATAGTGATATCAAATTCTTGTAGCAACAGTAACCAATGAATAATTCTTGCACTTACCATAGGCTTATTCATCAAATATTTAATGGCTGTGTGATATGTGTGAATAAATATTTGATAACCTGTGATGTAATGCCTAAATTTGTTGATGGCATAAATTACCGCCAAGAATTCTTTTTCAGTTGTGGTATAATTTTTCTCAGCTCCTATCAAATTCTTGCTAATGTAGTAGATGGCATAGTGTTCACCATTGTCAATTTGTCCTAATGCTACTCCAATTGCAGTATTGGAAGCATCAGCCTGTATGTGAAATGGTAATGTCCAATTAGGGCCTCTTAACATAGGTGGAGTTACTAATTTTTCTTTTAGAGCTTCAAATGATTCTTGACATCTTACAGTCTAGGAAAATTCTGAATCTTTAGTCAATAGGGAAAACATGGGATTGGCTATTATGCTAAAGCTGGGAATAAGCATGTGGTAAAAACCAATGTGTCCTAGGAAGCTTCTGACATTAGTCTGAGTTTTAGGAGAAATAATATTCTTGATAATTTCCACCTTCTTTGGATCAACTTGGATTCCTTGAGGAGAGATGTGATGACCAAGAACTATTCCTTCCTTCATCATCATAAAACATTTTTCTGGATTCAAGGATAACTGGTATGTTTCACAATGAGCTAAAACCTTGTCAAGGTTTTCTAATGTAAAGTCAAAAGTTTGTCCGCATACTATGAAATCATCCATGTATATCTCAACACTGTTGGTAGTCAGATCAAAAAATATTGCTAAAACTACTCGTTGAAATGTTACTAGGGCATTACACAAACCAAAAGGTAAAACCCTATAGGCAAATGTTCCCCATGGACAGGTAAAGGTTGTTTTCTCTTGATATTTAGGTGCAATATGAATTTTATTATATCCACTAAATCCATCAAGAAAACAAAAGTATCTTTTTCCAACAAGGGTATCTAACACTTGATCTATGAAAGGTAATGGAAAATGGTGTTTGTATGTCACCTTATTCAGTTCTCTATAGTCTACACATATTCTCATTTTTCCATTCTTCTTAGGAACTATAACCAATGGAGAGACCTAATGGCTATCAGAAATTGGGTAAATGAATCCTACCTCCAAAATTTTTTCAATTTCTTCCTTTACAATATCCCTTAGGGTAGGATTCAATCTTCTCTGGGGTTGTCTTACTGGCTTGACTTCTTCAAGATAAATTCTGTGGGTACATATATCAGGGTGAACTCCTGACATATCTTTATAGTCCCAAGAAAAAACATGAACATGCTTCTGCAATACAACTATCAATTTGTCTTCCTCTTCCCTAGTAAGCCAACTATAAATGTTTAAAAAATTTCTTGGCTGGACTTCTATTTGTTTTGTATTTGGAAGGACTAAACTCACTTCTTCATACCTGGTGGTTAGGGAGTTAAGAGGACACTGCTGAGATGGGAGGAAATAAGAAATTTTTGTTTCATTATTTTTTGATGGAAGCATATCCTATATGGAACAAGTGAGAAGGAAAAATCAAGTGATGGTGCCACCCATGTGGTAGTGAAACAGAGTTTTCCTGTGATAGTACAGATGGTTCACCTTCAGAATTTTGGTTCTCCTCATTCCTTAATAATTGTTGGATATTTACTGCTTCTTCTTCTAATCCTTGTTCATGCAGAACATTCATTAGGATAGTTTTATTTTTTGATTTTTCTGTGTCATGGAGGTCTTCTGTGTGTTCTCTTACTACCAAGGTGGCTAGTGTGGAAATAACCTCCTATAATTCTTCATATGAATCAAGAAACCATAACTGAACTAAAAAATTGTTAGAGGGTCTTGCAGGAGGATACAGAGAGATCTTTTTTAGATTAATACCATTTGAAATAGTCATTTTTCTAGATCTGCAATCTATGAAGGCTGTTGCAGTTGCAAGCCAAGGTCTTCCCAAAATGATGGGATATTCATGTGTTGAATTTCTTGGTTGTAAAACCAAAAAATCTGTAGGGAATTCCCAAGAATAAAATTCTATAGGAACATCTTCAATGATACCTTTAGGTTTTGCAACTGACCTATCAGCCATTTCTAAAACTATAAATGTGGGGCTGAGATGTTTGAGCTGTAATTGTTTCATTATATCCTTGGTCATGACATTTATTGTAGCTCCTAGATCTACTAAGACATTTGATATTGGTACTGAACCTATAGTAACTATGATAACTGGAATTCCTGGGTCACTATACTTTGGAGGTAATAGTTTTCCAGATAAGAGATCAGCTATCTTTCCTTCAATCTGAATAGTCTTGGGAAATGCCGTATTTTTCCTTCTTGCTCTTCTAATGTACAAATCTCGGACAATACTTTTAATCATTGGTATATCCTTAATGGCTTGCAATAAGGGCAATGATATAGTTAATTTTTTAAGTTCTTTGACCAGGTATGATTCATAATTTTCTACTATGGTATTGAATCTTTCAGGATATGGAATTATCTCTGATGAAGGTAATTGTTCTGCCTATGGTTATGTTTGTTATTCTTCTTTCTCTATTGTTGGTTCAACTATAACTGGTTCCAAGGTTCTTGCACTTCATTTTCTTTGCTTTTATTGGAAATGGGCTTAGGTACAACTTTTCTTGAATGAAGTTGGATATTACTACAATCAATAACATTGATTTCAATATTTTCTTCAGCTTCAGCCACATAGACAAGGGATGCCTGTCTCATGCTGTTTGGATTAGTGACTGATTGAGCTGGAAGTTGAGGTTGTTTCACCTATTGTGTTTTTTGTGGTTGGTTATGTTTTTCTTGAAAGTTTTGATTAGGTGCAGGCAGCAAATGCTGATTTTGACCTTGATTTCTTTGCTACCTTGGATAGGACTGGTATTGTTGATTCCACTATGGTTGATTTTGCATCCAATGTGGATTAGTATGGTTCTGATTCCAGGGTGGATTGTTTTGATTCCATGATGGATTTTTTTGAATCTATGATGGGTTGTTTTGATTCCATGATGGGTTGTTTTGATTCTAGTTCTAGGCTGAATTACTCTAATTTGTTTGTGGTCATTCTTGGGAATTTGTCCATTGAGGATAATTCCAAGGATTTTGGGGTGGTTCTGATTGTCCCCAAGGCATAGTACCAGGATTATGCCCCCAATTTGTAGGAAAATGAGGGGGATTTTGGTATTGAGAGAAATTTCCCCCTTGTTTTGGTCCAATATAGTTGAGTTCCTTAGTCTGACTTTCTAACATAGTTTTGAGTTGTGGTAGCAGGTGGCATTGATCAGTTGAATGCCTCTTTGAACAGATACTACAAATGGCTGAAATAGATGTTTTATTCAAAGGACATTCCTGCAAAGCATGTTTATTTCTACATCTTGGGCAATAAATTTCCAAAGGTTCTGTGTTTTTTGCTTTTGCAGATATTTCCCCCAAAGTTGTGTTTAATTGCACTAGAATATCAGTTTTAAAATTTGCAAGTTCCTCTATTAGTACCTTCACATCAATGCCATTTGTATTTTTTTCCTTCTTCCTTGCTTATTGCAAGAGTAATTCCTATAGAGATCCATAATTTCCTCATTACTGAGAGTATTTATATCTCCTCTTCCCATCAAATCCAATACGTCTCTGGATTCATCTTGCAATCCTCTCAAAAAGATAGTTTTGCATAACTCTAGTTCTAAAAGTCCACATCTCCTTTGAACAAAGGAGAACCTATCAATATAGTCTTCTAATGTTTCATCATCTTCCTATTTAATCCTGAATAACTCATCTTTCATGTTCCTTACATGGCAATACTCCTGATATTTGTCTAAAAACATAGTTTCCATTTGATCCCAAGTTTGGATGGAATTTGGCTCTAAAATCATGAACCAACGTAATGCTGAGTCCTTGAGTGTTGAGGGAAAAACCTTAGGTTTTTGATTTTCATTTACATAATCATAGGTTTGACACATTACCTTGAATTCAAACAAAAACTTATTAAGATCTTCAGATACAACACCTCGAAAGGTTGGAAGTACTAAAGGTGAAATAGTCTTCATGGGAGAGTTTTGTGTTGGATTCAAACGAATAGGATATTCAAATGTTTTGGAAGGTTGAGGAATATACTGATCATCTCCTTCATCATGGACATAGCCATGTTGGCCATATCTATCTAGATTTCCTCCCTCTACCATAGTTTCTGGTTTCTTAGTTAAACTTATCCAAATTTCTCTCTCAAGAGGTCCAAGATCCTCTGTTGATAATGAGTCTGACGATTCTTCTTTCTCAGGATGTTCTAGTGATGGTGAAACTGGTGATTTTCCTTTCTCATAATGTTCTAATGATGGTGAGACTGGTGATTTTTCTTTCAATATTTTTGGTAATTCAAACACAGGTGATTCACCCCTTAGGCATGAAGATCTCCTTAATGGAACAAGCCAGGGATCATTTTGGGTAATTCTACCTTTTTCATCCCTAGACTTACTCATTCATGTTTACTCTAAATGACATAAATTATATGTCAATAGTTGTTATTTTAACCAGCTATTCTATTCAGATTTTATCCTAAATATTCATAGTTCAGTCTAACTAACAACTATTGGAATGTTGTTACCTTCTAGTAACACAATTCCCTGGCAACGGTGCCAAAATGATGCATTTTTGTTATACACATCATTAATTCTTAATGAATTTGTCAATCTAGGGCTGTGTACAAGGCTATCTGCGAAAGAATGGGTAAACAGGGTTATAACTTAGGTTAATCTAGAGCAACAGGTCTTATTAGTGAAACCGATTGTGTGGGTGGTTATAGGACATTCCTATATCTAAATTGCATGAATTAAACCTTAATCTAAGTTGCAAAAATAGAAACTAATCATTAACTGCATAAATGAAGTCCTAATTACAATTGCAGAATGAGACGTAATTATGCTACAAAAATAACAGTTGCAGAATTCAAAGTCTGATTCTAATTGCAGAAAGGAAATCTAGTTAATTTTGTAGCAATGAAAATCTAATTCTAACATTGAAATGAAACTGTCAAGGATTTGTAACAGAAGGTTGTCAATCTTCTATGCAGGGTTGACAAAAAAACATAAAATGCAAGAAATTACAGAAAATAGTAAATTATGAAAATGAAAGTCTGCAATAAATTGAAAGCTTTGCTGAAAGTGGGGATTACAACCAAATAATTAATCACAAAACATAAAATAAACTAATATTGCAAATATCATTATTTTTTTACAAAGGAATGAAAGGACAAGTTCTACAACTCATTCTGCTACAGCAAAATCAGAATAAAAACCTACTATTAGTCCTCCTCCTAGGTCTGGAAGTGGCCAGCCTCTTTTTCCAAAAGAAGGTATGAGTCTCTCTCTCTTTAGATTTTAATCACACTCATTTACAAGCAATATGAAATATAAATAGTATGCTTTTATTGATTCAAAAACATGATTACAATAACGCTGCTAAAAACTGTTACAGGACTGTAACAGTCACTTTCTGATTATCACCTATTACTGATTTCTCTATCTTCTATTCCCCTTACTCTCTCTATTTTCTACTTCTCTACCTATACCTAGGTCAACCTAAATGGGAGCCATATTTGTAGATGTCCTAATATTTACTAACAAGATGAGAATATCTCAAAAAGATCTAATCCTATTATGTTGCAGTAATTCCTGGTTTTTATCCTAGAAGAAGATCATATATTGATCTTTACATAAATGGTGGCTTTGGTCGGCAAGGACAACAAATTCAGATCTGAGATATTTCCATTTATCCTTTTCAATATTTATTTCCATTTTTCTAGCGTTAGAATTTGGTAAATAAGTCAAAAAGCACATTCTATTTTCATTCCAAAGATAAGTGGCTCATTTCGAAGATACTGCAATTCTCATTCCGAAGATTCACTCATTCTAAAGATAATACAGTTCTCATTCCAAAGATCCACTCATTCCAAAGACACTATAGTTATCATTCTGAAGATCCACTCATTTCGAAGATATCTGTTCTCATTCCGAAGATCCGCTCATTCTGAAGACACTGTGTTTTCTCATTTCGAAGATATCTGTTCATTCCGAAGATAATTCAGAATGAACAAATGTGGGATCCTTAAATGATTTCCTCTACATTTCTCATGTGGGTTACTTCTCAAGATTAGATTACAATGGTCTTCATCTCTTTCCACATGTGAATTCCATGCCTTGCCATTCATTGGCAGCTGGCTGGAATTTACATGGGAAAACCCAGTTTTTGCTGCACAGTAATAGTTTCCTTGAACTATTGCCAGATTTAGGTAAAATGAATGCTTGAGACATATCAAAACATGATTAGTGAAATGCTGCTATTAATCTAAGCATATCTCATTTTAGCAAGTCATAACAAAACAACATAAAACATATACAAAAAGCTGTAAAAATCAAAATATAGTATTTCAGATACATTCATCATGCAAATAGTTAATGCACAACATATTGAATCAACTTAACTAGCATATTAGATTAAACCTGAGAGTTTATAGGCAATTTCAGTGTTCAAAACATGTTATGATTGAGGCATTTCCAGGCCTCATCACGTGCTACGACGTAATTCCAATTTTTTTTTTTTTCTAAAGATGGACTTTATTCCAAAGATTTGTGTTGTTCTTCCCATACAAAAAATCATAATTTGAACTTTTTATTTTAAATCTAGACTTCATTTCGGAGCTCTGTGTTTTTCTTCCCATACAAATGATAGAATATGAACTTTTCATTTCAGAGCTAAACTTCATTCCAGAGCTCTATATTTTTTTCATACATTAGTCTAGAATGTGCAATTTTTCATTCCAAAGATTTGTTTTCTTTGCAATTGAACCTGAATTCTCATTCAACCAAGAGAAAAATAGGTAATTTTTGGTATTTTGGAGAGGATATATTTTTGTACTTTCTATATTTATGAAATTTTTATGCCAAACATGGATTATCATACAATACATGCTAAATGCCTACTATGAAAAATGCAAGAAACACATACCTGGATGTCCTAAAAATTGATCATGCACTTTCAAATTGCTACTTGTGATGATTGTTAGCTAAGAATATGAATAAAAAACAAAGCATATATATGGTTGGTGATATTTACACAATGGTGGATCAATGATGGATAGATCAGAAATACAAACATGTCAAAAATCAATTTTCATGTAAGTCTAATTTAATAGTACCTTTGAAAAGGTTTTCACTATTGGATTATTCTTTTTTTCATTCATTTATCTTCTTTTTTTTCATATATATTTTTTCTATTTTTATCTTGGTTGTGCCCATCAAGGAATTTCACAATTTCCTCGAAATTGTGCCCATGAAGGAATTTCACAATCAAGATTATTTCCTTTTGTTTTTGTTTTCTTATTTTATGTTTTTTTTTTGTTTTCAATTGTTTTTCAAAATTCATGCTAAATCTATGTTAGGAGAGAGTGTATCTTCTGATATATGTACTTCCAATTGTGTGATATTTAAAAAGTCTTCTTTAGTTAATGGCTCATGGTATACCCGAAGGCGATGTCCATTAACCACTAACTTTATTTGTGAATAATTGATGGGAGAGAGATGGACTGCTCCATAATTGAACACTTCTTTAATCAAATATGGCCCAGTCCATATTTTTTGTAGCTTCCCAAGAAAATCCTCATAATGAGAATCAAACAACAATATCCAATATCCTTGCTCAAATATCCTTGGCTGAATGTGACTATCATGCCACAACTTTCATTGTTGTTGAATCACCTCTGTTTGATGCAATGCATTCAACCAAAGTTCATCCAATGTATTTAGCTATAGGATCCTATCCATCTATACCTGTGATAAGTCAATACCAACTTTTAAATATGTACAAAGTGTCAGTAACTCAAATTCAATAGGTAGAAGAGGTTTCTTACCAAAAACTAGTTTGTGAGGTGTGAAACCCGTGGTGGATTTCCATGTATTATATGCCCAAACTGCTTCTAGTAATTTGTTAACCCAATTTCTCCTATGTGAGTCTACTGTTTTGGTCAAAATTATTTCTAGATCTTTATTTTTTACTTTAACCTGACATTTTCTTGTGGGTGATAGGGTGATGATTTTCTATGTCTAATTTCATAGAGTTCAGCAAAATCTATAATTACCTTTGACGTAAATTGGGACCCATGATCAATGGTGATAGACATTGGAGATCCAAATCTCTAAAAAAATTTAGTGTGCGAGAAATCAGCAATATTCTCTTCATGAGAATGCTTAAATATATGCACCTCAACCCACTTTGTCACATAATCAATGCATACCAAGATATGCACCTTCCCTTGAGATGGTGGGTCAATGGGTCCCACAAAATATAACTCCCATTTTTCAAATGGTTCTAAAACCATTTGAGGCTGTAGAGGTATTTCATTTGTGTGTGTGGGTTTTCTCATTCGCTAACATACATCATAATAACAAATATACCTTTTTATATCTTTATGAAGTGATGGCCAATAATAACCCATACCTAAAATCTTGCAAACTGTACCTTTTATCGAATAATGTCCTCCTGATGGTTCATCATGACAAGAATAGAGGATATCATACACCTCATCCTTTAAAATGCATCTACGTAAAACATGGTCAAGACCAAAATTTAAAAATAGATCTTTTATCCATTTAAAATATGAAATTTGCTTTACCAATTGCTTCTTTTGTTTGGCAGTGAATGAGAAGGAATTTTCTTTGCTACCAAAAAGTTAGCTATATCTGCAAACCAAGGTGATTGTACTGATATAGCAAATAATTTTTCATTTGGAAAGATATCCTCAACTAATTTCTCTACTCCTGTGTTATTCAACCTTGATAAAACTTTTGCTGCTACATTTGCTTTCCCTAGTTTATTTACTATTGTAATATCAAACTCTTGTAATAGTAATAACCAATGAATGATTCTTGTACTAACCATGGGTTTGTTCATTATAATTTTATGGTTGAATGATAAATATGGATGAATACTTGATAACCTATGATATAGTGATGGAATTTATTGATGGCATACACTATTGCTAAAAATTCCTTTTCAGTAGTAGTGTAATTCTTTTTTACTCCCGTAAGATTTTTACTTATGTAGTAAATGGCATAATGTTCCCCATCTTCTATCTACCCTAATGCTACTCCAATTGTAATATTGGAGGTATCATTTTGGATATGAAATGGCAATCCCCAATTAGGGACTTGTAACATAGGTGGAGTGTTTAACTTCTCTTTCAAAGCATCAAAATACGGTATTTTTTAGTTCGATTAAATTTAGAATATTTGGTCAATAATGCAAACATTGGATTTGCTATTGTACTAAAATTTGGAATGAATCTATGATAAAATCCAATGTGTCCCAAGAAACTCTTGATATCTATTTGGATTTTGGGAGGAGGAAGGTTCTTGATGATTTCAACCTTCTTAGGATCAATCTTGATCCTATTAGAAGATATATGGTGACCAAGGACAATTCCTTCCTCCATAATCATAAAGTACTTTTCAGGATTTAGGGACAAATGGTAAGTTTCATAGCAAGTTAGAAACTTATCAAGACATTCTAAAGTAATATCAAAGGTGTCTCCACAAACTATAAAATCATCCATGTAAATTTCTACGTTTTCTAGTGGTTAAATAAGAAAAATGGCCAAAATAGGTCGTTGGAAAGTTGTTGGGGTGTTATACAGTCCAAAGGAAAAAATCCTATAAGTAAATGTTCCCCATGGGCAAGTAAAGGTGGTTTTATCTTGGTCTTTGGGTGCAACATGTATTTGGTTATACCCACTAAAACCATCAAGAAAGCATAAATGCTTATTTCTTGTGAGTGTATCTAACACCTGATCTATGAATGGTAATGGAAAATGATCTTTGTATGTGACTTTTTTTAACTCTTGATATTCTACACATACCCTCAAATTTTTATTTTTATTTGGCATAATAACCAATGGAGAGACCCATCATCTATCTGAAATTTGATATATGAATCCAACCTCCAAGAGTTTTTCTATTTCTTCTTTAAAAATGTCTCTCAAAGTAGTATTCAATCATAGTCCCAACCAAAGGTCTGAACATGTCATTTTAAGACAACAAACAATTTTACTTCTTGTTCATCAGCAAACCAGTTGTTAATGTTAAAAAAAATTTGTGGTTACACTTCAATTTGTTTTATCCCTAGGTGGACATAATTAACTCTTTCATATTTTTTTATTAAAGAGTTTAATGGATAGTGGTGTGGTTGAAGAGAATGAAAAAGTTTGTTTTCTCTACCAATACTGATCTTTGATGGAACCAAATCTTACATAGTACAATGGAAATAGGAATGATGATGCCATCCATGTGGCAGTGTGAAGGAAATTTCCTACAATGGAATGGGTGATAGGTGTTTAGATGTCTAATCATTATCATTCCACAACAAGCTATGAATAGTGATTGGTTTATCCTCAAGTTCTTGTTCATGCAGTGTATCTACTAGCATAGTTTCATTTTAAAAAATCTCTCTTTCATGTGAATTTATCTCTTCAATATGTTCTTTAATTACCACTATGGCTAATGTGGAAAAAATTTCTTCTTGTTCTTCATCAGAATTAGGATATCATAATTGACATGAATTTTTTTTTGAAGGTTTGGTAGGTGGATACAAATAAATCTTTTTCAAATCATTTTCATTGGAGATAGTCATTTCTCCTAATCTATAGTCTATGGAAACAAATTCAGTAGCATGTTAAGGCCTACAAAAGATAATGGGATAACCATTAGTAGCATTGCAATGTTGAAATAACATAAAATCAATAGGGTATTCCCATGAAGAAATTGTTATAGGAATATCCTCAATGATTCCTTCTAGTTTGGCAACAGATCTATCAGCCATTTCCAGGACAATAGATATATGATGTAGATTGTTTAACTATAATTTTTGCATCATGTCTTTGGTAATTACATTGATAGAAGCTCCTTAATAAACCAATATATTATAAATAGGTAGTGATACAATAGTTATAGTGATTACTAGACTTCTTGGGTCACTATACTTTGGTGGGACAAGCTTCCCAAAAAGTAGGTTAGCCAATTTCCCTTCTACTTGCACAGTCTTGGGAAAAGAATTATTTTTTATGCCTAATTATTTTATGCACAAGTCCTAAATAGTGTTGTTGATTAGAGGTGCATCCTTAATTTCTTGAAATAAGGGAAATGAAATAGTTAAATTTTTGAGCTCTTTTACTAAGTCTTATTCAGGAGTACTTTCAGAATTATTAAGCCTTTCAGGATATGGTATGTTTCTTAAAGAAGGTTGTAGCAAAAGAATGACACCAAAAAAGTACACAAAAATGAACACTTTTCAAATAAAAGAATGATATATTTTTGTATTACATAGGGGATACTGATCTCCCAATATTACAATGATTTCTTTTGAATTACCCCAAGTGTTGGGTGTAATATTATAATGTATGGTAAAAGTGTCCAAATGGCAGAATAGGGTCTTCTAAACAAGCAACTTATGTCCTTTGTCCTTCAACTACAACTCCAAGGGCTAAGTGGGATTCTAGTATCCAATGCAGGGACAACTTCAAATTCAGCAACTCTCTAAGATACCTACTTCCTACACACATGAAACCAAATAGGAGTTAGTAGCACCTAAAAATCAAGATATAAAATCTTTCTATAAAACCCTATCTGGATAAACATGTAATACAAAAAATAGAAGAAAATAAACTATATGCCTTGATGAATAAAACTTATTGATCATATTTGTGTCATGTTTTTTACTCTAAGAAACCATGGGTGCGAGGTGGCAACTAGAAAACCATGCACAAGCGATGGGGAAATTTCACAAGTGCAGTTTCGACTGTGTAATCACGAATGGGTGATTTTTTCTAAGTGAAAGATAACTGCAAAATAGGTTCACTAAGTTTTAGATCTCTTTTCTCCTTAGGATGTTGCAACCTAATGGTACGGATTCTCAGCCCTCTTGGTTTAGTGGGGTGAAGGTACCTTTATAGGCCCCTTAGGATTTTGGAGGAAAATGAGAGGTGTCAAGCCAGGATTACCAAGTGGTAATCCTGGGCTACCAAATGAGGGGGGTAGTTAGAGTGAATCACCTAGAGTGTCTCACTTAACTGGTGATGTGGCTGCAATTCAAGTGATATGTGGAGGGTTACCCCATGTGAAGGAACAAGGGGACAAGGGTGTATGATATGTGATAAGGTGTGGTAGTGAGATGGCTAGGACACATGTCTAATGGGTAGGTAGGGTATCCTAGGCTAATTTTATAGATTTTATAAATCTAGAAAATAGGATACTGTTTAGTATTTTATATACCTAAGTCTAAACTTAGGCATATTATCTTATTATGCAGGAATTTATGTGGGGTGCTAAATGTGACTTTGTGGATGACCAATTTTTGGTCTATACAGATGCCCATTTTTGTACCGCTTTGTGTGAAACATAATGTGATGCAAAAATAAATGACACCTATATTTATTGGATGGATGGACTCTAATCTTATCAACGCACAAGAAAGACCAAAATTTGATGCTATTGATGTTATTTTTATTTTTTTGCTTACCCCCACAATTGGTGAATGAGTAAAGTATGAAATCCACAAGCCAATTAACCAAATGTGTATGATTAAATGAGGTGGATGATTGAATGATGTGAATGTGATGTATGCAAATGTATGACATTGAAATCAATTTGATACCCCAAGTCTGGGATTGTTTATGTTTTGTAAATTTACCTTTGATTTCGCTAATGTACAAAATTCTTGGGTAATATCATAGACCACATTTAGAGTTCTAGTGCCATTTTGACTTTAGCAATTCCTTCCAAATGATAGTATCAAGGAACTAGTCATTCTGGGAATTTGATATTTGAATAATTTCTAATCATACCAAATTTGATTTGATTTTTTTCTACTTTTGACCCAATGGAAGGGGTTAATAAAAACCTTGTGCAATTTTTTTAACACAACCAAGATAAAATATTGAGATATCTAGTTGTTTTAATGCCACTGTGATTGGATTTTGAGTGTCCTTATGATGGGCTACCCATCCTATCAGATTGTATGGATTGCTAGTAATTGTAGCTTCCAGATGTATAGGGTACTCCATTATATACGAGGTTCACTAAATGATGATAATGATGATTATGTTGATGTTTGTAATAATATATATGGTGATGATGATGATGATGATGATGCATGTGATGATTATGATGCATGTGTGGATGATGATGATGATGCATGTGTGGATGGTGATGATAATGTATGTGGTGATGATGATAATGAATTTGGATTTGGTTGTTTTTGAGAGGGTATTTTTTATTTTGTTTTGGAAAGAATGCATGAATTTTTTGTGTTTATATTTTTATGAGAATAATGCATGAGAATATATTTTTTCATTTTTGTGTTTTGTATTTTTTTAAATGTTGTGTGCACTGAATCGATTTTTTTTTGTGATTTTTATTTATTGTATGTATGGATGCATATGAAATGATGTTATGATAGATTGAATTGATGTTGAATGCTATGCTCTAATGACCATTTGTGCTATTCATATTTATGCTTGATCAACTTTATTCTTGTTTTTTAATCAGGGACATAGGTAGATGGTATTGAAAATAATGATTATGTGTAATGATGGAAATGATATGGTATGATTGGGTGGATGATCTAGGGTGTTCTTACAAAGAATCAAACATCCTAGTGATCTCAAACAAACTCTTTTATGAATCTCATAGATATTTATGATGCAAATGATGTCCTAGTGTTTTCAACTCTCTCAAAGACAAACTGTGTGTGTAAGTATTGCTCATTTATCATCATAAGTTAGGTCAAACTAATCAATTGTGACTCATACCAATAAGCTAGATCATCTGAGAGCGGCCATAGGTATGTATAAAAGAAGGTTGCTAATATGAAAGCCATGGCACCACATGTAAGGATATCCCATTACCAAGCAAGATTCATTCAACTCATTGTTGTAATGAGGATCACCCCATGATCTTTGAAACATGAAGAGTTCCATGGATTCAAGATACTTTCCCTTCTTTTATTGCATTGGATTTTTGGGATTTTGAGTTTTCTCATTTTTGTGATGTAGCAACATGCATTTTATTACTTTTTGAGAACTTGCTCATTTTGAGGGAGAGCAAGGGAATTTTGTTGCTTTGAGACGCTTTTTGGGATGCTTGCTCGCTTTGAGGAAGAGCAAGGGATTTTTATTGCATTGCAATGTTCTTGGGATACTTGCTCGCTTTGAGGAAGAGCAAGGAATTTTTTTTAAGGGTAAAGTGGGAGCTTGTCCTTTTTTCAACCCTGTAGCACTCTAGACCATGCGCATAATTGGATGAATAGGGGAAACATTTTTCTAATGTTGATAACAACTTTTGAATTTGTTATTCCCAATGTTCACAATATTTTAATTATTTTAATGTGCATGGTCCAAGAGGAAACTTGATTGACCAGGATCAATGTATTGCTTGTAAATATTGTTCGATTTTCAATGGATATTGTTTAAGATATTAGCAGTGGTTAAGTGATTGAAAAAACTGATTAAGGCAACTAGATACAGTAGACTAGTGATCATCCATATTAACCAAATGATCCCTAATATGTTGAATGGTATGAAAAAATTCCTAAAATGCATGAATGTAGTTTAGGTAGAATGCATGGATGTATGTATGAAATACAAATGGTATAAATGTGCAAATATAATGGAAGTGGAATGCATGAATGGATGTATTAAAATACAATGTGTATGAAAATATTTTTATTTTTTGTTGTTTTTCAAGTTGTTTTAGCCATGTATATATAATGCTTTTAACTTGGCTCAACTTGTTCTCGCGAAAGAAGGAACTGAAATGTGGGTTGATTGATTGGAAATATTTTGATGTAGTACACATCTTTCTCATCAATGGGAACTATGGGGATCACATATTTGAAATAATTGGAGGTGATAAATAGAACATAAAATCCCCTCCCAAGTCTTCCTTATAATCATCATCAGAGATATAATCATCAAAAGTGTAATTGATTATTGATGTATGTAATGTAATATCCTTACAAGCCTCATTTAGACAAGGTATAAAATTAGGGTTGAGATACTCACCATCATTATTTTCATCATTTTCACAATCATCACTCTCCTCATCCTCCTCTCTGGACTCAAGGGTGAGTCATTGGAATGCATACTTGAAAGAGGAGTTTGAGGTTGACAACCTATATCCTAGGCTAGAGCATTCATGCACTTCTTGATATTCATGCTCAATAATGTGATGCGGACCCTGTTCATGTCATCTAAGGATGTACCCTTACCAGTTAACCCTATGAAAATATCACAAGGGGAAATACGGGTTGGATAGATATTCTAAATTGGCATTAAAATCTTGTAAGGATTCCTTAGTAGGAGGATGTGGATCGGATGAAGAATCCACTCTCCCATATACAAAATTGATCCCATTTGGTCAAGAACCCATTGTATACACTACACCTATGGTTAAATGTGGGTCATGTGGGTGACCATAATCTTTAAATGACTCAATAGATGGTTTAATTATGAAAATTTCAACAATGTACTCACCAATGCTTGGATTGGCAAGATGGACTGCAACTTGGACTGGTTGGGATGTGGATGGCTCAGCAAATAAGGTGGATACTTTGATGGTGGCTTACGGTTCAAGTGTAGGTAATGATGTGCTTGGCAATGGCTCCTCTTAGATAGGTGACCCTATATGTGAGATAATAGGTAGTGAGCTTGGGCTAGATTATGCTTGATAAGATTGTTAGTGGTTGATGGAGGTGGATTGGGTTGTGCTAAAAATATTAAAGACATTTGTGAAGCGAGAGGTGTGGCTAATGAAGTTGATGGTTTATTAGCAGGATGATCGGGTATGGTTGAAACATTAAATGAGGTGGATAATGGTTGATTTCTCTTGATTTCTTCGGATGCAAAAGCTTAATCCACTATCAGTAAAGCCTTTGGGATGGGTGCTTTTGATGAAATGATGTAAGTAGGAGTGGTTCAAATGATGAGTGGTTTAATGGATATATTGGATGGAAGCAGTGACTCAATAGGATTTGAGATCAAGTTGCAATATGTGAATGGGTCAGTGTCTGCTTGTATGCAATGGAATTTACCCTTGTGTACATATTTTAGACATTGGTGTAATGTCGAGGACACACACTTCATCTCATTGATCCAAGGGAATACAAGAAGTATGTTGTATTACATAATTCCTTCCAAGATGTGGAAGAGTACATGAATGGTATTCACCTCCACGGTGATAGGTAGAACTAGGTTCCCCATTGTGGAATATAAAGCATCATTAAAGGCCATCAAGGTGAAGGTGGATGATTGATATGGGATGAGGGTAGGTTTATATGTTTTATGGTGGGTGTGGTGATGAGATTTATAGAGGATCCAGTATCAATGAGAACCCTATTGAAATATTTCCTATCAATATGAGTGACTATATGCAATGGAGAAACTGGTAGATCTGATGACACACTCTTCTCCTCAAAGTCATAAAATGCTATCGAGGGTTCCATGTATTTTTGTAAACTCCCCACAAAGGGGTTGAAGGTATTAGTGTCTTCTTATTGTAATTAAATGTATATAATATCCATAAATGCATCACAATGTGGGTGAGACTGTTGTATTAGCTCATTGATTGACAGTTTTATTGATGTCATTTTCAAAATTTTCATTAATTGACTTCCTAAGGTGATGATTGGATGACATGGATGACTTGAATTATGGATGGGTGGAGGTGGAATAGATTTAACTAGTTGTATGGGAACACTAAGTTGCATTGTAGGAGCTTGTATTGTGATATTTTCTTATTTTTACCCATCGGTGACCACACTGATAGCCCCTACAAAACCTTGGTATAGTTGAGATACATGGTTAACATGGTTGGGAGGAACTGTAGAATTTGACACTTCCATTACTTGTTGATTTACCTCATGATGAGGCAAAGACGGTCTGATATATCCCAAGGTTTTGATTAGGTTGGGCTAATGTATTATTGAATTTGGTCCTTTTCGCTTCTAATAAATCTTGCACAATACCTTTAAACCTATGACAAGTTTTGATGTCATGCACTTTTTACTAATGATAGATGTAGTATAAATGCTCTTTGTAGGATTTTTATTTCATCTTGCTAGGGTCTTCGAGTTTAATATCCATAAACATAAAAATTTGTGTTGCATACAACTTCTAAAAAAGATGAGTAGGGCTCCTATAATGGTGTGTAATTGTGTTTGGGTCTAAAATTACATTGTTGTCTTTCTGCAGGTTGAGTTTGGTTTTTTACTTGTTGTGGGGGTGGAACCGCTTGATAATTTAGTTTTTTTGGTTGTTGTTGTTGTAGGGATTGTTGAAATTGTACTTGGTCTTGCTGGGTTGGCTATGAAGGTTATCCCGAGACTATATGATTAACCTGAGCGGCCTTGTAATGGTCATGGTTATTCCCCTTTTGGTTTTTATTTTGCCACTCTTTTTTCTTAGGCTTGAACTTGCCCTCTTAAATATTTATTTTCTCTCTATTACTTTGGCCTATGCGAGTGCCTCTTCGAATGTTCTATATTGTTGCAATTTTAGCAAAAAAGAGATGGACTTGGCAAAAATCTTGGTGAACATTCTAGTTAAATCTATCATAGAGAAGAAAAATGGCAATTTTATCATAACAACCCTCCAATGGTTTCCAAAATTATGGATTGATTCATCATCATGTTGCTTCAAACTAAGTAGATTAGTCAATGTGGTTTTCTTCTTGATATTCAGGGCAAATTGCTCCAGGAATTGGTCCACAAGTTGCTCAAAAGTGTAAATACTCTGATGCGGTAAGAGATTGTACCAATCCTAGCCTTCATCCCCAAGTGTCCAAGGAAATATGTGGAACATGAGTGCGTCATTATTTTTGATCTTGAAACAAGCATTAACAAATATAGTCACATGCTCTCAAGGGTCCTCACCCCCCTTAAATTTATCAAAATTTGGTACCTAAAAATCAATCAGATAAGGCAATGCAGGTATTGAATCATGGATCGGGTGATTGAGTAGCTACCTTAAGGTGGGATTTTGATACTACAAACCTGGTGTCTGCATGGCAAGGCTATCAATCTAGCTCTATAGGAACTAGAACTTAGTATTTTTAGTAGGGTTAAAACCCTACTTTGCTTGCTATTGTTGGTAATATTTTGCATTGTAGGTGGAATGTAGATAATGGAGGATGTTAGGTTGAAATGAATGATGATATGATTATTGATGAGAGATTTGATATTAATGATGTGATGGGGGTACGATAGCATACTGACCTAATGAGTTAGCATACATATGATGAATACGGTTAGTTGTTATGGTAGTGGTTGAGAGGTGCAATTTCCAAGATGGATCATTGGATAAAGGTGTGGGTTTGATGATATTTTGATGGTGGGTTATAAATCCTCTACAATTGTTGATGTGGGTTAGGATTAATACTATGATTAGAATTATCCAAGATCATTTGTTGTAGCTGCAAGAAGGCTTATTGCATGGCAATTATAGATGATGTGGGTATAGTCACATATGAGGTAAATGGATGGGTTAGTTGTGAGGCAACCATGTTAATATGTGTAGGTGGGGGCTAGGTGGAAAAAGGCATTGCCATCGAATGAGGGATGATGGGATGCATGTAGCCCACAGGGGTTGTAGATGGAATGGATGTGGGGACCTACAAAGTGACTTGAATTGGTGATTCATAAAGGAAGCTAGTGCAAATAATGTTTTGATGTGGCAAGGTGATGGGTGGTTGTCTAGATGATGATGGGTGACTAGCCAGGGTGGTAGTAGTAAGCTCAAAAAGTGGATTCATGAAGGTTGGGTTGAACTATTATAGGTGTGTGGAGGTAGAATCCTAATGTAGTGATGGTATGGTGTGAGGTTGGATGGTAAGTAGTTACAATGATGGAAAAACCACACTAGCTGCATTCAGATATAGCCTAACGACATCCATGTCCACAACTGTGACATGATCATCCATTGGCCTAGGTGGCTCACTCCAAGGAGTCTCAAGAATAGTGGCATGGGTAGCTCCATGCATAACATCTGTCCAAAATAGGGGCACTACTAGAGGATCCTACATTCAATTTTTGTAACATAGGAGGAGGTACACTACCTTTCCTTACCACCGAAGTGTTAGGGACCTAAGTAGACTGATATGGATCCATAGGGAAAGACAATTGACTCTAAACTAGTGCTAATTTTTTGGCTTGACCACTGGTCGTTACCATATGATAAGGTGTGATGATGTGTAAAATGCAAATGTAGGTGCATGAATGTGAATCACAATATAAAATAACACTCAAAGTAAAAAAAAAAACAAGGTTTTTGTTCCTAAGTTCATGCAAAGTTTGATTTTTTTAAAAGCTTTTGATTATTTTTGAGTTTTGAACGTTTTTTAATTATTTTTGAAGTTTTTTGGAAAAATTAAAAATTGATGTGCAAAATGTTTGCCCTAAAATAATTCTAGTATTTCACCTAGATGCTCTCACACACAACCCGGTGATGAAGTCCGAGTTACAAAACCCACCAGGACTTGGATATGAAACCCAAATCCGATGAGGGAGCCTAGGTCCTACCAGTCGTCATCCAATCTCACCTAGGTAATGATACACCCTCCAAAGAGGAATGCATGCTATTTTCTAGATTACGACGGCTCTTGGAGCCAACCTTGGACACAAACAACCGCAAGTGCACTGTTTATTAGTAACAGGGTCAAATAGTAATAGGTCTTAGATTTATCAATATCGAGATAAAATCTTTGTGCACTTCAAACTCTCAAAACATGCAACCACATAAAACACAAATCAATAATAAAAAAAAACAAGGTAAAAAAAATTGAAACCCTTAGGGGGTCCCACTATGATCACCACTTTTTGTAGCAAAATAATGACACTAAAAAAGTATAAAGAAATGAACAATACAAATAAAAGAATGATATTTGTTTATATTACATAAGGGAGCTTGATATCCCAATATTACAATGATTTCTTTTTAATTACCCCAAGTGTATTGGGTGCAATATTACAATGTATGGTGAAAGTATCCAAATGGTAGAATAGGGTCTTCCAAAAAAGCAACTGATGTCCTATTTCCTTTAGCTACAGTTCCAATAGGTGAGTGGAATTCTAGTATCCAATGCAAGGACCACTATAGCTTCAGCATATCTCCAAGATACTTGCTTCCTACACACATGAAACTAGATAGGATTTAGTAGCACTTGCAAATCAAGATGTAAAATGCTTCTACAAAATCCTAGCTGGATAAACATGCAATACAAAAAATAGAAGAAAATAAATTAAACGCCTTGCTGAATGAAACTTACTGATCAAATTTATGTCATGTTTTTAGCTCTAAGAAACCATAGGCATGTGGTGGTGACTGGAAAAATATACACGGGTAGTGGGGATACTGCACAAGTGTAGTTATGACTATGTAACCATGGATGGGTGATTTTGGCTAAGTGGCAGATTGTTGTAAAATAAGGCCACCAAGCTTCAGATCTCTCTTCCCCTTGGGATGCATGTAATGTTCTAGTCCTATTTTGGTAGCTTGATGATATGAATTCTTAGCCCTCTTGGTTTTGTGGTGTGAAGGTGCCTTTATAGACCCCTTAGGATTTCAAAGGAAAATGAGAGGTGTTAATATAGGATTACCAAGTGGCAATCATGGGCTGCCAAATGAGGGGGTAGTTAGAGTGAGTCACCCAGAGTATCTCACTTAACTGGGGTGAAGTGGCTGCAAGTGGAGTGATATGTGGAGGGTTACCCCATGTGAAGGGAAAAAGGGAGCAAGGGTGTATGATATGTGGTAAGGTGGGGTAATGATGTGGCTAGGAAATATGTCTAGTGGGTAGGCATGGTATCTTAGGCTGATTTTCCAAATTTAATAAATCTAGAAAATAGGATAATGTGCAAGATTTTATATACCTAAGTCTAAACTTAGGCATATGATCTTATTATGTAGGATTTGATATGGGGTGCTAAATGTGACTTTTTGGATGACCAATTTTTAGTATCTACAAAGGTGAATCTTCTTTTTGCATATTTTCTATTTTTTCTTCTCCTTTATCAAGGGCTGATTTTTTGTGTTTTTGGACTAGAGGGTTCTTGTTTTTCAATTGTTATTTCTTCAATAATGGGTAAAACAGGCATAGGTAATTTCTTTCCTAAGCACATTTGGATGTTTCTATAGTCAATAATATTAACTGCAATATATTCATCAGATTCAACTATGTAGACATGGGTTTCCTGTCTTGTGTTATTTGGATTGGCCATAGGTTGGACCGGAAGTGATGGTTGTTTTACATGTGATTGTTGTTTTTGTGATCTTCCTTGAGAATTTTTTTGAGTATTTGCAGGTATAAAATTATGTGTTTGTCCTTAGTATCTTTGTTACCCTTGATATGATGGATATTGATATCCCCATATTTGTCCATGATATTGGTTTTGTATCCAAGGTGGATTGGCCTAGTTCCACGGTGGATTCATCCATCCAGATTGTGACCAATATTGAGGAGATGTCCAAGGAGGATTATTACAAGACTGTTAGAGTGGTTCTGAATAACCCCATGGTATATTCCAAGGATTTTATCCCCAATTTGTAGGAAAACATGGGGCATGTTGGTATTGTGAAAAATTTCCCCTCTATTTTTACCTAATAAAATTGAGTTCTTCACTCTGTGTTTCCAAAATATTTTTGAGTTGTGGAAGCAAATGTAATTTATTAGTGATATGTTCCTTTTAACAAAAGCTACAAATAGTTGAAATAGATATTTTTTTCAAGGGAAATTCTTGTAAAGCATTCTTACTTCTGCATCTTGGGTAGTAGATAGCTGTGGGTGGTGTAGAGTTAGATTTTGCATTTTTCTCCCATAATGTGGCATTTAATTGCACAAGAATATCATTTTTCATGTTGGCCATTTCATCCATTAGATATCTAATCTCACTACTATTAGTACTTTGCTTTCATCTTATTTGCCTTGTGCAGTAGTTTATGCATAATTCTAAAATTTCATCAATGTCAAGGGTGTTCACATCTCCATTGTCCATTAAATCCAATACTTCCCTAGAATCATCTTGTAATCCTCTCAAAAATATGGCCTTACACATTTCAGGTTCTACAGGCCCACATCTCTTTTGTATAAAAGCAAACCTATCAAGATAATATTATAAATTCTCATCCTCTTCTTGTTTGATTCAAAATAATTCATCTTTTCTATTTCTTACCCTATAATATTCTTGGTATTTATCCAAGAATATGCTCTCCATTTTTTCCTAAGTTTGTATTGATTCAGGTTCTAGATAAACCAACGTAAAGCTGCATATTTGAGTGTAGAAGGAAATGATTTAAGCTTTTGGTTGTCATTTACATAATCATAATTCTGACACACAACCTTAAACTCAAACAAGAATTGGTTAGGATATTAAGATACAACCCCCTTGAAGTTTAAAATTACTAAAGATGAGATTGTTTTCATAGGAGAATTTTGTATAGGATTTAATCGAATGGGATATTCAAACATCCTAGGAGGATTTTCTACTTGATTGTGTATATTACTATCCCTGTCTTGGTTTCCTTGCAAATATACCATGATATCATTCCAAATCCTGGTATAGATTTTTGTAAATTTTCCCGATGGTATGGATACAAAAGGAGCATATGGAGGAGTACTTGTAGATGGTTCCTCTAAGATTTCTTATTAAGAGGATCCTACACTTCCTAATGATGGAGATGGTGATTTACTTTCAATAACATCAGGAAGTTCAAATGTAGGAAATTCATCGCCTTGGAGTGAGTATTGCCTACCTGTGATAGGTAAGGGGCTAGTCTTGATAAATCTTCCTTTTTCGTCCCTTAACCTTCATTCATGCTTGTTTTCTAAATATTCTAAAATGCAAATTTTCGTTTTTGCAATTGTTTCTTATGTAAGTTATTTTTTTTAATTTTCACTCTTAAAGTTCACAACTCACAAAATGACAATTGTTTTGATTATGTTATCTACTAACAACACCTATGTACCCAAAAATGGTGCCAAAAATTATAAGTGCCATTATTACCATCATTTAATTCTTATGACTGCCAAATATAGGGTGGTGTACAAGGTTGTCTACGATAGGAGGTTTAAGGAAATAACAGTTTTAGATCACTATATTACAAGATTATTTTGTGAAATAGATGTTTGTAGGGTTTTTAAAATTCACTTTTAATCCTAAATTGTATAAATAAAACTAATTTAACTTACAAAATAGAAATTGCAAAAATTGAACTTTAATGCTACAGTTGCAAAAAATTTGACAATTTTAATTACAATTGCAAAATTGAATGGTTTGCAGAATTGAAAGGCCTATTTACTTTTGCTAATGGAAATAAATTGAAAAATAAAATGCTTAATTGAAATCATAATGCTGAAATTTATAATGCTGAAAACTATCAAAAACAGCTGCAAAATCTTGTCAACAAATATTGTTGGAAAAACTTGTCAAAAATTGCTAAATTAATGAAATTACAGAAAATAGGGTATTGGAAATACGCTCAAAAATAGGGGTCAACCAGTTGCAAATATTCCAACACACCTATTACACTTCCAAAATCAAGTAAATAAGGCTAAACAAAAGTTAGTATAGTTGCATAAATGAAAACAGGAAATTGACATACATGTTGCAAACACAGAATTAGTCAAAACCTGCACTTTTTACTCCTTCCTTATGGTCCTTAGAGTGGGACCTTGATACTTGGTCCAGAGGGAGTAATATATAATCCAATACTTAAGAAATAATCATGCAAAATTCATAATCTCCTATGGATGACGAAATAATTCACTTTTTATTCAAATGTTCAAAGCATAATGGTTACAACGAACTTCTATTTTCTGAATTGATTGACTTCTCCTAAAATATCTATGTGGACCTAGATCAACCAATGAGGGAGATCCTATATATACTAATTTTTACATGAATATTTTTAAAATACAAAATTAACACCTTTTGTGTTGTCTACTTCTAATGTGCCTACTTTATTTCAAAGACCTAGTCTAATTTAAGATATATTTTGTTGTTGCCTTTTTGTCCACATCCTCCAACTGGTGAAATGGTTCAAGAATAGTGCAAGAATATTTAGAACATATTTTATCACTTTATTCTTCTCTCTTACTTCAAAAAAGTATGCATTTCTACCTTTTTTGTCTAAACAGTTCAATTATAACTTCATTCCAGTGCAGCTCTAGAATATAAGGCAGAGTAATAGATTTGAATTGTTGTCACCAATTTCGATTGGATAGGATCATGTTCAAACATGAAACTTATATTTTCTTAATTTTTCAGACATATTTCTACCATTTACACGTGTATTCCTTAATCAAGTGTGTGACCTCCTTAATATTTGTGCAATTCTAGTTTTTACATGTTGTTTTCCAACTGTACCTATAGTTTCACTTCTATGTCCTATTACCTTCATTTGGACTACTTGTAAATGCTACCAGGTGGCTCAAGAGTCTTACTAAGTTTAGCTTAATAGTTCCCCATTGCTCCTATTTGCTTATTTTGATAAATTCCATGCCTCCCTTTAACATGACAGGTGGCTGGAATTTGTATGAGACTACTGCTACAACTGGAATGTCCTATTTTTAGCAAAATGGTGGATTTGTCACCAAAACATATTACTAGTTTGTATTTAGAGAGGGAAATAATTTAAATATTTCCATTCAATCACAAATCACAACATACTTTATTGGATATCAAATTCATGATGTACTTTTCACTAATCAATCGTGCAAAAATAGAGCAAAAGATGCTAAAAAATAGTCAAAATAGGGTATAGTGCTCTTATACATTAAATCATACATACACTTACCAAATAATGCATTTAATCACATAATGGACATAAAATATCATATTTTATTTTCAATTAGAATTTAGATGTTCAAAACATGACAAAAATGAGGTATTTCTAGGCCTCATAATATGCTTAAATAAAATTTTATCCAATAGGAAAATTTTCGGCCTTGTATTATCCATAGTCCATGGGACACAACATCTTGGAAAAATAACCTTCCATACTATCAAAGAGGCAAATAGTGTGCTCAAGGGTATGTGTGGAATCCTCCTTGGATAGTGGTCTGAAATATTGGTCCAAGCACTATTGTTCATGACTACAGTATAATAGAGGGCCTATGGGTATTACATACTCCCTTGCCTAGCGCACCTTGGTTATGTCCAAACAAAAATATTCAACCTACAAAAACAAAACCTTCTATTTGTTGAACCTACAATTTTATTTCCCATAAAAGTGAGCATATAGAGAAGACTTCCCTATCATGAGAACAAATAACTACATGCACCAAATAGTGTGGATAAAGTTGGCAAGTGTCTATGATAGCCATAATTTTTTTCAAGTGTAGTAACAGTCGGGTCAGTCACAGTAGCAGTTTGATCAACGGTAGTAGTAATAGTCATTGGTAATAGGGTTATCAGTTACAAAAATAGAACATGCAGTGTTAGTAACCATAGAGTATAGAGAATCCCAGGATCATTGTGTACATAGTATCGGTAATCACATTACAAGTGATAAAAATAGAGATAGGACAGTGACAAGAGTGGTCGATAGTTAGAATATACAGAGCAGAGATAGTTGACATAATATTCAACTTTTAAACTCAATCTCTGAAGTGTAAAAAAATATATAGGGTAGAGACAGTTGACACAATAGTCAAAACATACAGGGTATTAAACTTTTACTTAAGCATGGATATCTCTTCACTCAGAGCTCAGATTGACTCCAAAATTTACCATACAACTCTACATTCCATTTTATATAGAATTGTCCTTGGTAACTCTCGGTAAAATTTTCCATCGTTTTTCCAAAAGTGGCAATTTTTTTATTTTTCTTGTTATGACCATAACTTCCCAATGGATTGTCAATTTGACTCAAAAATTTGGTACTAGAAGCAACTCATTATTCTGCATTAAATACCCTCAAGGATCCACCTTTGATTTTTTTAGTCCAAATTGAAGAAATCGCCCTGACATCAACTTGCACCAAACTAGTAGGTCACAAAAATCAAAGAAGTCAGTATATATCCTCACTAAGCACTCTAATAGAGTGGCCATCGAAGTGGTCCCTATCCTAAAATAAGTGTTTCAACCTAACCAAGCACTTTTTGGACTTATTACTAAAAATAGTAACCCTTGAAATCACACTTCTATTTTTAGTAAGTCACTACAAATATCTCCAAAATGGTTGAGGGGACTCGTGGACACTGAAAAGAGGTAGAACAAGCCACATCATAGCTTGAATTTATCTCCAAATAAATTACTTCCCTATCGATGTCAATAAATTAATATGAGCAGATATTATCCATCTAAGAAGTGACTACACTACTGCCAAATCAGACTTAGAACAACAACTTCATGAAGTGTAGTCTAAGATTTTGAGTACCATATTGAACAATTTGATCAAGGGAAAATAAAGGAAGAAGGAGATTCTCAACCTCACTATGACCATGATCCTACCTTTAATATGCCTAAGTTGGACTTTCCTAAGTTCAATGGGAAGGACATAGATGGGTGGTTGTGTCATGTTGATCAAATTTTTAAACTCCATAATATCCCTAGATACTATAGGGTCCATATGGCATATTTCAATTTGGAATATGAAGCATTACAATGGTACCAATGGTTGGAAAACACCATTCATGATCCTTCTTGGCAATAATTTCAGTCCCAATTACTCACTCGATTTGTTCCTAGTGAGTATGATGACTTTAAAATAGAACTCACAAAGTTGAAACAAACTTCTTCAGTTCAGGATTACCAAACTCAATTCAAAAAATTGGCTAACAAAACTAGATGACTGAATGAAGGGTTATTCATGAGTTGTTTCACTAGTGTATTGAAGGATGATATCCAAGCTAAGGTCAAGATGTTTAAACTGCAAACAATGATGTAGGCTATAAGCTTGGCACGATTGGCCAAATCTAAATTCTCATCTCAAATGAGGATATCTAAATTTCCATAATCTAAACATTCTTTTCCTCCCAAGTTCCCAAATCATATTGAAAATAAAATTACTACTCCCAAATGGTTAACCATAGAGGAAATGGATGTGCGATGCACTCAAGGTTTGTGCTAAAATTGTGATGAAAAATATGCTCATGGACATAGGTGCACCCAAAATAAGTTATTCCTCATAGACGCTGATGAGCCAGCCACCAGTGACCAAAGTGATGATGACATAAAACTAATAGAGGAACTGCCCCAAACTAAGGAAGAAATCCATGAAGAACCATAAGCTGAAATTTTTGTTCATGCTCTTGCTAGGATTATTACTCCATAAACCATGAAAGTTGTGGATTTATTCAAGGGCCAACGACTTACAATCCTTATTGATTCGGGTAGCACATACAACTTTATTGATCCTAGAATTTCCAAGCAAGCCAATTGTTACATACACACATGCAATTCCTTTGAGGTCATAGTGGCAAATGGAGGGACCTATCCTCACAAAGGTAAATTTCATAATTTCAAATTGAAAATTGAGGATTATGAGCTCAAAAAAGATATGTTTGCTCTTCAAATAAGGGGTTGAGATATTGTGTTAGGATCTCAGTGGTTGGGTACCTTGGGCACCATCTCATGGAACTTTGTAGAACTATGAATGCAGTTTTCATAGAATGGACAGTCATACACTCTTCATGGTTCAAAAGCAAGATCTCCTCATATTATCAGTTCCAACCGTATGGAAAATTTGTTAAAATAATTATCTCATGGGGTCATTGCATAGATATTTGTCATCCAGCCATCTAATATAGTAGTGGATCAAATTACAAAATATTTGCAACTTGTTTTGACAAAGCACAATGCATATTTTTCCAAACCAGTCCAATTGCCACCGTATTGCTCACATGATCATGCCATTCCATTGGTCACTGATATTTTATCACCTAACATTAGGCCATATCAATATCCTCATGATCTTAAGTCATAGATTGAGAAGTTAGTGCAATAATTTTTAAAAACTAGAGTTATTCACCCAATCATAGTTCATACTCTTCACCTATCTTATTAGTGAGATAGTAAGATGGTTTGTGGTAATTATGTATTAATTTTTGTGAGCTCAATAAACTCACCATTAAGGATAAGTTTTGTATTCTATTAGTGGATGAATTTTTGTATGAGTTGCATGGGACTATGTTTTTATCTAAATTAGATCTTCACTCTAGGTACCATAATATTCGGCTCAAGGAAGAAGACATTTCCAAAATTGCATTTCGTACTCACGAGGGTAATTATGAGTTCTTGGTAATACCATTTGGATTGAACAATGCACCTTTCACATTCTAAAGTCTCATGAACAACATTTTTCATCCATTTCTACATAAATTCATTGTGGTTTTCTTTGATAACATTTTGATTTATAGTCGCTCTTGGGAAGAGCACCTTGTCCATGTGGATCAAACCCTACAACTGATGGAACAACATTAAATTTATGCTAAATGGTCCAAGTTTTATTTTGGGTTGATAGAAGTAGAATATTTGGGACACATCATCTCCAAATATGGTGTTAAAGTTAATCCTAGAAAGATTCAAGCAGTTCAAGAGTGGCAAAAACCTTGCACTCTAAAGGGTCTTCATGGTTTTCAAGGATTTACTAGCTATTACCACAAATTTGTCCATAATTATGAAAAATTGTTGCCCCCTTAACATCCATGTTGAAAAAGGATTCCTTTACTTGGTCGGGTCTAACTAAACAATTTTTTCTTGATTTGAAATATGCTATGGCAACAACTCTAGTCTTAGCAATGCTTGATTTTTCTAAGTCTTTTATAATTGAAAGTGATGCTTTAGGAAATGGTATTGGTGCAATATTAATGTAGGAAGGATGACCCTTGGATTTCACTAGTAAAACACTTTACAGTTGAAATCTATAAAAATCCACTTATGCTAAGTAAATGCTTACCATTTTGCATGCAATCACTCACTGACGATCTTATCTCATTGGGTATCATTTTTCCATTAAAACGAATCATCAAAGTGTCAAATATTTCTTTGAGAAATGGGTTGCCACCCACAAAAAATAGAAGTGGATCCCTAAGCTTATGGTTTATTATTATGATATTACCTATAAAAATGATAAAGAGAACATTGTGGTTGATGCCCTTTCTTGACAATTTGAGGCTCACAGTATATTATGTGCCCTTTCCTCTCCCATTTCTCAATGGATAAATTCTCTATATGAGGAGGTATGATATTATTCATATTTGTAAACTATGGTTGCTTACCTTCATATAGATCCCACCTCATGTCCTGGATATACTTAGGATGGACAAGATTTACACTACCATCAACACCTTGTGGTTCCTTGTACATGTTCCCTCTAGGAACTTCTCATGAAGGAAATGCATGCTTCCCCCATAGTAGGTCATTCAAGGTTCCTTAAAACATATGAAAGGATTAAGTGTTCCTTTTCTTGAAAAGGTGTGAATAAGGATATACATAAATTTATGGTAGTATGTGACACCTATCAATGGATGAAATCTGAAATGGTGCATTCTATAGGAGCTCTCCAACCATTGTGAATTTTCAAATAGGTTTGGAAAAATATTTTAATGGAATTTATTGAAGGGTTACCTTAGTCTAATGGTAAATAAATTATTTTTGTGGTAGTGAATCCTATTTTGAAGTATGCTCATTTTTTTTCCCTCTCCCATCCTTAGACAACCTCCACCATTGTCCAAATTTTCCTTGATTCTATATTTTGTCTTCATGGTATGCCTACCTCCATTATGTCTGACCGTGACCCTAAATTCACTAGTAATTTCTAGGAAGAATTATTTAAGTTGTAGGTAACTTAGCTCAATATGAGTTCATCATACTATCTAAAAACATATGGCCATATTGAGATTATTAACAAATGTTTGGAGACCTAACTTCTTTGATTTACCTCTAAGCATCCTACACAATGGGCAAAGTGGTTTCCCTTGGCCGAGTGGTGGTATAATACTTCTTATCACACGATGACCAAGGTCATAGCTTTTGAAGCAGTTTATGGTCGACATCCATGCATGCCCTCCTCATACATTCTAGGTAGCTCTAAGATCCATGCAGTTGACACTACACTCAACCAACATATCAAATTCCTCCATCGAGTGAAGATGAATTTAGAAGCAAATCAGAATTGGATGTGTCAACAAGCTGATCAACATAATTTTGAGCATATTTTTTATTTTGGTGATATGGTATTCCTTCACCTAAAACCATACAAATGATAATCCCTCCAGTTTTGTAGGTGCTAGAAACTCATGACCAAGTACTATGGGGCGTACCAAGTTTTACAGTGGATTGGTGCCATGGCCTACAAATTGGCTCTCCCATCCACATCCATGCTCTACCCTATTTTTCATGTCTCCTCTCTCAGGAAGGTTGTGGGCACTTAGTTATAGGTTCAATCTTCTCTTCCAAATTTATATGAAGAAGATTATATTTTGCTTGAGCTAGAACAATTGTTGGTGTTGGCAATTTTGGGTACCTTGAGTACATTGCCTATGCTCAAGTATAGTTGTTGTCATTGATGTCAAAAGAGCTCTTGGTAGTTGTTATCTTTGATGTCAAGGAGTTATTGAAGCAATTTTTTTTTTATGTCTAAGTATGTGTTTTGATGAAGGTTTCAGCTGGTCAGTAAGTCTCCAAGAAAATTAGAGTAGCCCAGTTGCAAAAGATCCAAAAAAAGATAAGTTAGAAAAAGTTTGCAGGCGGCTTGAAAAACTATCGTGATTTCGTGACATGTTTTAGGAGAAAGAAAGTTCAGGCAAAACTGTCACGATTTCGCAACATGCTGGAAGGTAGAGGCATAACGGGCAAAATTGTTGTGATTTCGTGACATGCTGGAAGGCAGAGGCATAGCGGGCAAAACTGTCATGATTTTGTGACATGTCGTATTTTCACGACTTAGGAAGCGCAGGAAGGCAGAGAAAGAAAAGTGTCACGATTTCACGACACATTGCCGAGAAAGTTTTTCGGACGAGCAAGTGTCACGATTTCATGACATGTTGCAGGAGAGAGAGTCCGAAAGGAAAAGTGTCGTGATTTCATGACATGTTGAAGAAGAGGAAGTCTGCAGTGTTAACTATCATGATTTCATGACAAGTTTGAAGAGAGAGAAAGTGATTAAGGGACTGTCATGATTTTGTGACATGCTACAAAAGACAAAGTGAGGACTGTTGTGATTTTATGACAGGATGCAAAGTTCTAGTTGAGGACTATCATGATTTTGCGACATGCTGAAAAGCTCGAAGTAAGAACTATCATGATTTCATGAATTGCAGCAAAGAGAAGATCCTGAAAGGAGAAGCATCATGATTTTGCGACAGGTAGTGGTGAAAGCGTACAGAAGCCAGAAGTGTCACAATTTTGTGATAGGCAATGGAGAAAGCATTCAAAATCCAGAAGCATCGTGATTTCACGACAGGCTACAAATAAGTTGTTCGTATGCAGAAAGTGTCATGATTTCGTGATAGGTTGAATTGGCAGCTTGCAGTTGTAGAAAGTGTCATGATTTCACAACATAGTTGTAGATGACATCAGCAGAAGGCAAAGGTGTCATGATTTCATGACAAAAGCGGAGAAGAAGGCTTTGAAGTCTAAAGCGTTGCATTTTTTCTACAGAATTATAGATGACATCAGCAAGAGGCGAAGGTGTCACGATTTCATGACAGAAGCGGAGAAGAAGGCTTTGAAGTCTAAAACGTCACAATTTCACGACAGAAGAGAAGATGACGTTAGCAAAAATAGGAAGTGTCATGATTTTGCGACATAAGCGGTAAGGAGGTCGACAAAGGCAGTAGTGTCATGATTTTGCGACAGCAAGCATAGAAGGTGTACGATAGGCAAAGATGTCGCGATATCGTGACATGTTGATATTTCATGCTAGAAAAGCTATAGAACAGCAGAGGCGGTTAAAGCCGACAGAGTTAACCTTGAGCCGACGAAGTGTGGGGTTGTGCAGCCGATGATTATTTTAGGGATATATAGCCGACTAAGATCAAGAATTTAATCATGAGATTGCTAGTATAAAATGAGGGTTGTTCAGAGAGTTTGGGTATCGAATGTGTGTAAATTTGTGCAAGTGATCTCTGATGTGCATAAGAGAGCGAGTCGAGTCGAATCGATCAAGTGTGCGTTCAAAGTGCGAATTGCATAGAGAGAGAGTGTAGGGAGAAGATCGATCATAGAGTTGCATAAGTAGAAGCCCGAGTGACTGTTGTGTTTTTGTAGAGGTTGCGAAGACAATGCTATCGTGTTTTAGCAAAAAGTGTGAAGGAAGTGCTGCTGTATTTGCGAAGATAGTGTTGCTGTATTTTGCGAAGACTATATTGCTGTGTATACGTAGAATATGTGAAATATGTGCTATTATGTTTTTTGATCAAGAACTGCTATAGTTGCATAGACAATAAAATATTGGTTTCAACCAAGTGTAGAAAAGAACAGAGGAAGAGGAAAATATTGTGCCAGACCGAAGGACTGTGTTTGGTGTAGAGAAGAGGACCAGCTTTGCTGTGACAGAATTGAGGATAGAGATCTCCAACCAGAGCAAGGAAGACAGGTGTCTTCTATGGATAGAATTCTACTTGCTAAGGGCAGAGGAGGTAGAGGTCTTCTAGAGGATCACCAGCCAAAGCAGAATAAGGGGAAGGTATCTCTTTTGAGCCAAGGCTCATAAAAATTGTAATAGGGAAGGATTCCCAGAGGACTTTGATATAACTTTTATAAGAAAGTTTTATCCGTGGAGTAGCCCACCTTGGGTGAACCACGTAAATTGCTGTGTCACTTTGTGGATGATGTTTTGTGCATTGCTTTATTATTGTTGTTAATACTGTTATATATTTTCTGCATTACATTGGATTGAAAGCTGAGTTGAAAGAAAAAGTTAAAAGTGGTCTTATACTGTTCACCCCCCCCTCTCAGTATAATCTTGTGTTATTCAATTGGTATCAGAGCTAGTACCTTCAAAAAAGTTTAACAACTTGAAGGAAAAGTTTGCAAAGAACACAATGGACTACTCAAGTGGCATTGCAGCACCTATTCTTGATGGATCAGATTTTGGCCTGTGGAGTGCAAGAATGAAAGTCTATCTAATGACACTTGGAAATGAGGTATGGGAAGTGATTGAATATGGGTACACTATTCTTGAAAATGGTCCTTACACTAAAGAAGATAGGCTTCTACATCACAACAACTCAAAAGCCATGAATGCAATCCTAAAGGGTTTACAGAAGGCAGATCTCACCAAAGTTATTCACTGCAAGACAACTAGTGAAATGTGGAAACAATTGCAGGTTGTTCATACGAGTGATGCAAATGTCCGAAAGGCCAAGTTGAGACATTTTAAAGGTATGTTTGAACAACTCAAAATGAATGATGATGAAAAGATTAGTGACTACATGCTCTGTATGGATGAAGTTGTTAATTCAATGAAAGACTTAGGTATTGAACTTGCTGAAAATGATGTGTGTGATAAGATTTTAAGATCTCTTCCTAATAGATTTAGTGAAAATATTTCTGCTATTGAGGAAGCTAAAGATTTAGATAAATTGAAAAAGGATGAGCTCCATAGTATTCTTGCAGAATTTGAGCTGAGAACTCAAGTAAAAGTTGATGTAAAGAAAGAGGCAGCTTTCAAAGCTACCAAGAAATCAAAGGGCAAACAAATTCAAGAAAGTGACGAGTCTTCTAGTGAGGAAGAGGCATATTACAGCAAGAAAGGCAAGTTTTCCAAAAAGCACAAAAGCAAGAAAAATATAAGATGTTTCAACTGTGGGAAATTTGGTCATTATGCTACTGACTGTACTGTTTCCAAAAATGAAAGTGATGAAGATATTTAGGATGTTAAGAGCAAGGATTCTGAAAAACACAGGCATTACAAAAAGATCAAAGATGAGTACAACAATCACAGGAAAAGCAAAGATGAGTACATCAATCATGGAAAGAGGCATTCCTACAAGAATAAGAAGATCTTCTACCTAGACAAAGCAAGTAAGTGTTCTAGCAGTGAGAGTGAAAGTTCTTCCAGTGATGATGAAAATGAGATGCTATTCATTTCAAAAAAGGAGGAAGAACCGAAACATAAATTCATTATCATGAAATGTTTTAGATGTGGAAATTTTGGGCACCTTGAAGATGATTGCACAAATAATGAATTAGTTGTGAGTATGTATGAGGATGCTTCAGAAAATGATAAGGTAAATGCATGTATAGTTTTTGAAAAGGGTAGCACCTCTAGTGATAAGAAATCTGAAAAGGGCCTTGATAATTCAAAGTGCAATCAAATAGAGGATCTTGAATGTGAACTCAATAATTCTCTTAGTGTTTTGAAAAATGAAAGAAAGAAGAATGACAGACTCAAGATTAAGTTAGATGAATGCTGTATGGAGAGAGACGATCTTATAGAAAGTCTTGACTTCTCTATAGCTAAAACACAGGAACTCAAGGATGAGTTAGAGTCTAAGATTCTTGAGTATAATGATTTAGAACAGAAAATGGCTTCTTTGAAAGAAGAAAATAAAGAGTACAAGGATAAGATCTACAAATTTTAGGATAGCTCCAAGAAGGTTAAATTTCTCATCAAAGGACAAAGAAAACCAACAGATAAAACAGGTCTCGGTTTTGTTGAGCCGCACAAGAAACAGGTTGGGACATCTAGCAAGAAATTTCAAAAGGAAGAAAGTTTTGATGAAGAAAGTATTTCAGATCATGAGTCCATGAGTGATGAATACGTAGAAACAAAAAATAGATTTTTGAATATGAAGCAGAAGTTTACGGGACCCAAGAGATCGATTAAAAGAATATTTCATGGCAGATGTTTTGCGTGTTACAGGTTTGGACACATGGCTGCACATTGCATATCTCAAATGAAGAGGGTTAACAATAATTTTAGAAGTGGTAATTTCTTCCAAGGGTATTGTTACTCTTGCAATCAATTTGGGCATAAAGCAATTTTTTGTAAGGCAAATACCAGGAACTGGGTTAATCAAAACAGGTGGATTCAAAAAATAGCTATGCCTGAAAGAAATAATACTATTACTTGCTACAAGTGCAACAATACAGGTCACACAGCCAGACAGTGCAGAACTGATCTTCCAAGGTACAAGAATAGAAAAAGTGATATGAATAGGTCTAAGGATCAAGGTATGGATAAGAACAGGAATGATAAAAGAAACAGGAACAACAGTATGAACAGGTCCGAGGATCAGAACAGTGACAAAAATAGAAATACAGACAAAGAAATCAAGAGAAGGCACGACAAAGAAATTGTAGACACTGATGATGATGAGTGTCTAATGGGAGTTTCACTCCCAACCCTATTTTAAATCACCTCATCAGAAGGTGGGGGAGGGACTAAGCTAAGAGGCTCATTCTTAGTCCCAAGCCCCAAAGGTGACCCTTTGCCATTGATGACAAAGGGGGAGATATTTGAGTAAGGGGGAGAGATATGAGTAAGGGGAGAGCTTCAAGTGAAGAGGAAAGCTTCAAGTCAGGGGGAGCAAAACTTCAAAGATATTGATTTTGCGATAGGCAATGGAGAAAGCGTTCAAAAGCCAGAAGCATCGTGAATTTGTGATAGGCTACAAAGAAGTTGTTCAAATGCAGAAAGTGTCACGATTTCACGACAGGTTGAGTTGGCAGCTTGTAGTTGCAGAAAGTGTTGCGATTTCATGACATAGTTGTAGATGACATTAGCAAAAGGCAAAGGTGTCATGATTTCATGGCAAAAGCAGAGAAGAAGGCTTTGAAGTCTAAAGCGTCGCGTTTTTGCTACAGAATTGCAGATGACATCAGCAAGAGGCAAAGGTGTCATGATTTCATGATAGAAGCAGAGAAGAAGGCTTTGAAGTCTAAAGTGTCATGATTTCGTGATAGAAGAGAATATGACGTCAGCAAAAATAGGAAGTGTCATGATTTTGCGACATAAGCGATAAGGAGGTCGACAAAGGCAGTAGTGTCACGATTTCGCAACAACAAGCATAGAAGGTGTATGACAGGCAAAGATGTCACGATATCACGACATGTTGATATTTCATGCTAGAAAAGATACAGAACAGCAAAGGCGGTTAAAGCCGACAAAGTTAACCTTGAGCCGACGAAGTGTGGGGTTGTGCAGTCGATTGTTTTAGGGATATACAGCCGACTAAGATCAAGAATTTAATCATGATATTGCTAGTATAAAAGGAGGGTTGTTCGGAGAGTTTGGGTATTGAATGTGTGTCAAATTTGCGCAAGTGATCTCTGCTGTGCGCAAGAGAGCGAGTCGAGTCGAATCGATCAAGTGTGCATTCGAAGTGCGAATTGCATAGAGAGAGAGTGCAGGGAGAAGATCGATCATAGAGTTGCATAAGTAGAAGCTTGAGTGACTACTATGTTTTTGCAGAGGTTGCGAAGACAGTGCTATCGTGTTTTAGCAAAAAGTGTGAAGGAAGTGCTGCTATATTTGTGAAGATAGTGCTATTGTATTTTGCGAAGACTGTATTGCTGTGTATACGCAGAATACACGAAATATGTGCTACTGTGTTTTTTGATAGAGAACTGCTGTAGTTGCACAGATAGTAAAATATTGGTTTCAACCAAGTGCAAAAAAGAATAGAGGAAGAGGACAATATTGTGCCAGACCAAAGGACTGTGTTTGGTGCAAATAAGAGGACCATCTTTGCTATGATAGAATTGAGGACAGAGATCTCCAGCCAGAGTAGGGAAGACATGTGTCTTCTATGGACAGAATTCCACTTGCTAAGGGTAGAGGAGGTAGAGGTCTTCTAGAGGATCACCAGCCAAAGCAGAATAAGGGGAAGGTATCTCCTTTGAGCCAAGGCTCATAAACATTGTAATAGGGAAGGATTCCCAGAGGACTTTGATACAACTTTTATAAGAAAGTTTTATCCATGGAGTAGCCCACCTTAGGTGAACCACGTAAATTGCTATGTCACTTTGTGGATGATGTTTTGTGCATTGCTTTATTATTGCTGTTAATACTGTTATATATTTTTTGCATTACATTGGATTGAAAGCTGAGTTGAAAGAAAAAGTTAAAAGTGGTCTTATACTGTTCACCCCCCCTTCTCAGTATAAGCTTGTGTTCTTCAGTTGGATCGACGAACATGCATAATTCACAACCACACCATTACTGGAGTCCTTTTTTAGTGGTGTGACCTACAACTATAATATGCTACATGGGAGTATCTACACCAACTCTAGCACTAGTTTCCTCATCTACAAATTTAAGGATAAATATTTTTGAAGGGGAAGTACATGTTAGGACCCCATCCTAACATTATTTTTGTCATTATCAATTATTTATGTAATGACCCTTGTCCAACATGGTGATCCACTTATAATATTAATTTGTAATACTTTTGTAATGGTATGTGGCAAGTAAGACACCTAGACAAGTGGGGCTATTTCATGTAACCATTATCAAGAATGTAACCCATGTTTGGTAGGATATTATAGCTCGAGTGGCATTTTGCATTTAATCCAACTCTTGAGATTAGGGTGAGGGTTGCATGAAATCTTTTAGTTAAAAGATATGAAGCCATGTACAAATATATCTTTTTGTAAGTGAATGAAATATTTAAGGAGGTTTCCCCCTCAAAGAGGCCCATAGTTATTTGTGAGATCATTTCAATTACGCAATTACTTTTTTCATAGTGTTATTCTTTTACTTGATGCATTTTATATTTATTTTCAGTATTTTGTGTGGGTGAGCTTATTTTTAATAGTAGATTCCTAACAACTTCATACCAAATAATGTAATATAGGGGGGTGTTGGAATATATTCCATAATTTTGTATTCATTTCAAGTGTCATATAATATGGAACAAGTGTTATAAGTAGAGTGAAGAAATAGAAACCTATTCCTTTATATAATGGACTCTTAGTTCCATTCACCATTGTACAATTCTATTCAGATAATATGAGATGATATGTTGTTCATGTAGCTCTTCTATTCTATCATTTATTTTTAGTAATTATAATTCTTGAATAGATAGAATAGCACATAAACTATCACCATTTGAAAATTGGGGTATGGATTTTGTTGGGCCTATCAATCCACAATCTAACAGTAAAAGATATATTTTAGTTTCTATTGATTATGTTACCAAGTGGGTTGAAGTACAGGCATTACCAAAAACAAGAGGAAAGTGTAGTGCAATTCCTATACGAGTTTATATTCACCAAGTTTAGGGTCCCTAGGGAGATTACCACAAACCAAGGAGCTTAGTTCACCTCAAAGATGATACAAGAATTAATGTAGTAGTTCTAGATCTAGCACAACAAAACCACCCCATATCACCCATAAGCTAATGGCCAGGTGGAGGTTACCAACTGTGAGTTGGAAAATATACTGACAAAGACAGTGCAAAAACATAAGAAATATTGGGAGAAACATTTCCATAAGTAGTTTGGATATATCGAACTACATGGAAGATTACTATAGGGTTCACACAATTTCAACTAGTGTACGAGAATAATGCAATGATGCCCATAGAATTCAAAGTGAAAAATTTACAAACTGTAATAAAACTTAACATGAATTTGGATGCAACATAACAAGAATGTATCTACCAACTGAATCAATTGGATAAAATCATATTGGAGGCTTTGGAGCATACATAGGTAATGCAAAAATAGAGAGCGATGTGGCATGACCACCATATCAGGAAAAAATAGTTCAAAGAGGGAGAATGAACAATATTTTACGACTCTAAATTTTAATAAAGGAAAGGAAAGCTCATGTAGAGGTGGTTGGATCCATATGAGGTGATCAATATAATTAAAAATGAAGACATTCATATAAAAACCATTGATGGTAGTGGAATAATTTTCATGGTCAACGAACATTGATTACGAACTTACCATTTGCCTTAGATTCATTAAACCAACTCAAATGCAGGCATTGGGGAGACCCCATCTTCAAAATATTTTCAATAGTATGATGAACACAAATGCATTTACTAAAAAACTATATAATATATGTATATATGTTTTATTTTAGCATGTGTTTTCTTTTAATACTTTTAGATAGGATTTATTTTATTTTTATTTTTGTTTTGTAGGATGACATGGAACCCATTGTAGACTGTAGGTGTTCATTCCTATCAGACAAGGGCCACTTCATCCTATTTAGTGTAAGTTTATTTTCTTTATTTTATTTTATAGGATGATGTGAAACCTATTGTAGATTGTATATGTTTATGCCTATCAAGCAAGAGACACTTCATCCTATTTAAAAAAGGGGACAATGTACCTACTCCCCATTAGGGAGGTAGCACCTACATCCAAATGAAGTACAGGTGGCACCCACACTCAGATGAATATTGAAGACACCTATTTATCATGAGGAATGCAACACCTACATTTAGGAGACACATGTACTCAAATGACACCTACTTCCCTTGAGGAAGGCAACACCTACATTTAGGTGATACTTGTACTCAGATGGTACCTATTTCCCACCAGGAAGGTAGCACTTACATTCAAGCCAAAATAGATGGTGCCTATTTCCCTCAAGAAGGTGGTGCCTACATTCAGGCCAGAACATATGGTGCCTACTCCATACCAGGAGGGTGATGCCTACATTTAGGAGAGCAGAGAAGGTGTCTACCTCCCACCAAGAGGATAATGCCTATATATAGGTCAACACAGTTTGATACCTACTTACCACCAGAAGGAATGTGCCTACATAGAACCAATAACAAAGATATTTTTTGATGAATGGAGTATGCCTACTTCCTAGTTTTTGATGATGGGGTATGCCTACTCCCTAGATTTTGATGATGGAGTATGCCAATTTCCAAGACTAGGAATGACTACTCCCAAGAATTTAACAATGGGATACACCTAATTCCATGTTCCAACACTAAAGTATGCTTACTACCATGATGCATAATGGTAAGATATACTTTTTATTTATTTATTTTCAACACATGAGCCCTCAAGATCTAAAATAATATAGTGCCCAATAAAATGACTGCCAATGGAAAATCTTGCACAAAAAATATTGAAAGATTATAATTCTTTGATAGACCCTAATCGGGCACCGTCCAATTATGTTGCATCACCTAGTTCCACACAACCCATTCCATGTATTACACCTAGGTAAGTACCATTATTTTTTGTTTATTATATGCATGGTTATCATAAAATTCATTTATATATTAAGTTTTATTATGTGCCCACACATTTTCTTTCGCCCAATCATGCAAACCTCATGTTAGCACTTGACCACTTGGCACCAATCGAATGGAAGAGGATTTTAAATTAATCCCAACTACATCCCCATGCATATCTCAAAATATAAGACAATGATTACAAGATATGGTAATCATTCTCTATTAATAGGAAGTAGATTCATGCTTTGACATATAATTAGCATGAGTGTAGTCACTATTAAAGAATTACAGGGATATAGAAAATAGGAAATGAGCATGGCTATCATGGGAGGACCATAGAGAAACCATAATTAGAAGAATAATGAGCCTATTATTTTTTTGACATAACAAGAGTGGTCTAGGAGAAATTTGAAGCCATGGGTTGGCTGAATTATTACAATCTAGTTAGCCAAAACCAAGATCTGGCTATGACCCATAAATTTGAAGTGTCTATGGAGAATGCAATTGTTTGCATGAGGGTTCTAGTCATACCTAAGGTAGAAGGGTATATTGTGATAGTAACTAGTATGCCATGCATATAAGAATAGACATATAAGGAAAATAACATTGAGCTATGCATCAATGTTTTTTTGTCCAATCAATGACGTAGTTGATGCAATTAGGGCTACCAAAGTAGTGTCTATAAAATACCTAGAAGCCTATGTTTGAGCAATTAGCTAAATTTTTCATCTGCACTAGATAATATTTGATTGTCAATGCAAACCACCTCCACTTTTTGAATCATATACTACATGATGATAGAATCAATATTTTGTTCTCTCACTAGTGCCCTATAAAATGAATCCCAAAAATACAAGGTAGACACATAGACTACATTGGCTCACCATGGGCTTATTTCAACCTTAATTGGACATGAATAGGGGTAGAGAGATGTGCTACCACCTTCATATTTCAAAATAAATTTGGTTATAGTGGAATCATATGAGGAATAAGATTAATACGAGGATACCCTCAATAAGGAAGCAGGGGTGCCTACCTCCCAATAGTGTGAAGGAGTAGAGAAACTAGTGCTAAGCCCTAGGAGGTTGATTTCATCACCTATTTCTATGATAGGTATAGATGTAGGTGTATCTACATAGTCAAGGAAAGAAGATGATGTCCTCATGGATGAACATGTTGTCCAAGATTTACAAGATTTAGATTTTTCTAAAGTACCCTATGGTAGATCATCCAAGGAGGACCTCAGTGATAAATCATTGGAAACATGGGAAAATACCTCCAATTTTGAAAAAGAGTATAAAAATATACAAGCCAAATTTAAATAATGTTAGTAAGTGACCATTGCTAAACAATAGCAATTGGATATCATCGTACAATAGTTGAACATAGTGAATCAACTACATGAATTACCTACTAAAACAAAGAACAAAGTGGATGTTTCCATCCAAATAGATTGGGCCATGGAAATAGAAATATCATCTAAATATTCTCAAGATGAGGTCACCTCTATGGGGGTATACTAGTCTAATGTCAGGAGGCCGACCCCTAACGGTCAGTTTTCTGATATAGAGGTGCGATAGGGGTCATCCATGGTGGAATATTTAGGGGAGTAGAAGAACCCTTTGGTGCAATAAGAGCCTATAATTGTGGATTTTTTTGATAGTGAGGATACCCATGAAGTATAGACCACATGACCAACCAAAATTTGAGCAATCCAGCCAGTCTATAGAATACCTTATAGCCGACCAATCCATAAAACAACAAATTATAGGGCCATTTACAATAGAATGCCTAGCATCATACCAACTAGTGGAAATTTTGGTACCTACCACTAAAATACTTAGGTAAGTTATGGGGGATAACCAAAAATCACCACCCCAATAAATAGAAGCACCTACTATAGCAACACAAAACAATAAGAGGCAAAAAAGAAAGAGAGTGATCCTAGTGCAACACCACAAATCAAAGTGGAAGGTATAGGATGACCTTACTTTTGATGAAGAATATGTCGTATCACTAGAATTTTTTGAGGCCCACCAATGATAATTAGATGAAATCAAGGAGAGATTTAAAAAGGATAAAGCAACAAGAAAAGCTAAAAAGTGAATGTAGAAAGAACTAGGCATCAATGTCAATTCAGCACACCTAACACAATTAAGAGCAATGTGCACTTCTGGCAATGGATGTCTATAACCAATGCTGAAATATTTCCATAGAATTGGGATATTTGGAAAAGAGCATGTACTATCACCACCAGTAAGAATAGGCCAAAATTTATTTCCAGGGCCTGTGAAGTTTGAAGATGAAGTCATAGAAAAAGAGGTACCAACAAGAGATCCATAAACAACTATCCTGCTAGAAGTTCAACTAGCTAACATATCATAGTTTCAACCGTGAGAGACCCTAGAGGTCAAAGTTGTAGTGCATCTACCCAAGGACAATTTCCTATGATAACATGCAATACCAATACTTTAGCATGATGTAGTCATCGTGGCTAGGCCACCAGTTGAAGAAGCAACTCCTAGCCAAACCAACATATGTAGTTGATGATCGAGATACTAGAAGAGAGATAATGTCATATCTTGAGAATGGTATCATTTAAACAAGGAATATTGGAAGGTCGTTGATAAAATAGGGAACTACTCGTAGAAGGTGACATGAGGACATGCCAATGGTTAGACATGGGGGTATGATGAGAAATAAAAACTCATCTTATTCACATTTGTGTGGGCACTGTATTGGTATAATTAGCACTAGAGATGCATTTTTGTATAGCTATTATGTATGATTAATGAATAATTATGGTATTTATAATTGATCAGTATTTTATTTAAATTTGTGTGTAGCTACAATTTTTTCATCATTCTTTTGCAATTTCAAGTCTAGGTCCTCCACAAACCTAGCCTTATGCACATGAATTATTATTTTGGTACGATGAAGATGTTATAAAGGTGATTTTGATGAAGTATGAGAGCTACCTACATCCTACCTAGGGTAGGGTGCATAATTCCCACAAGGAAGAGGTGCCTATATCTTGAGCACAATAGGGAACCTACTTACCACAAGGAAGAGGCACCTATATCCTAAGTTTAGGAAAGTACCTATTTCCCGTTTACTGAGGAGGGTGTCTACACTCTACCTAGAGTATAGCACCTATACCTCATAGATCTTAGCACATGTGTGCACAAAAAAAAAAGTATGGCACCTGCATTCCATTGATGTGATGCCTATCCTTAATAGAAATACAATGCTTACTCTCCCATGAAAAGCACCTATATTTGGACTATCAAATGTTGACTATTGACTATGCAATTTTTAGAAAATGATAGAAGTTGTTTTACGACTAGAGGAGTGTCATCATTCTCAACCACAGAAACTCGATTGTGTAGAAATACTATAACTATTTTTAGCAAAATATGTAGTTGCACCTACAGTTGTTGTAACAATATTAACAAGCACAAAGTTAATTTATTTTTTAAATTTTGTATTGTTGTAACAAGCGTTACTTGCATTTGTATAAAAATGTAGGGCAACCCTGAAAAGGAGACTCTTAGGCACAAAATGTAATTTTCATTATTTTGGATGCACTGTAATTATTCATCAATCACAAGCTTGAGAGGTTTAGTGAATTAAGAAATTTAGTCATATTTAGTTGGGAGGATCATCTGTGAGAGTTCAAGCCCACTCTAGGAAGTAATCCTCCCCTATTTTATTCAAGTTATTTTTAGTTTTTAATGTGTGTGATTTATTTATTTCATGTAGTATATTTTATTTGTGTTCAAGTTTATTTATTTCCTGTAGTTCTAATGCAATTTTTATTTCTATAATTTTAATTTCGCAAGTATGTTAATTTTAGTATTAATTTTTTGTACCCATTTATTTTTATGTCCTGCATAGGTTTTATCTAATTTGTTTAAATATTTCATTCTACTAGGTTTAGGTTGAACTGAAAATACACAAATAAATTAATCTCCCCATCAAACCGTTAGGAATAGATGGACTCATCCTCAACACTATTTGCATAGGTAATCACAAGTTTACATTCCCCCAGATTGACATAAGTAGACATGACTTGACCAATGTTCAGAACATCGTTTCTACCTATCAAATGCATTTCTATATGATTCATTGCATAACAACCACAAGTAAATAAGCCCATACATTTTTCCAAAATATTTTTCCATAAATATTTTAAATACCTTTTAAATCTCAAACTAAGCATTTCTGCATAATCAATTTAATACAACGAACACAAGCATAAGAAGCCCATACTTCTTTCCAATAAATTTTCCACAAATTTTTTAAATACCTTTTAAATACCAAGCCAAAATTTCTATATGAATCAATTCAATACAAAAAACACAAGAAACCTATACTTCTTTCCAAAATAATTTCCACAAATATTTTAAACAAAGGATAAGTAAAACCATCCAAATATTGTCTTCCACTAATGCAACATTAGATTTCCTTCAAAATTTCATCAACAATCTAAATATTGTAACACTTAAGATTTTAACCAAGAAATCTATCACCTTGAAAGGTTAACTTCATTAAACGAACCAACATAGATTAATCCATTAAATCTATCATTGGATTAGTTCCCTAACTAAATATTAGATCAATTAAATCTAACATTATATTAATACCAAATCTAAGGTGTCATTAAATTAATATAACACCAAGAATCACCATATCACCATGAGTGAGCTGAGGTTTAGTGGGTGCGACGGGAGTGAGGGTTTAAATTTTATGGGCACAAATCTCAGCCAAGGTAGCATAGGTAGAGTAGGTATGGAAGGGGTGGGTGGGAACCTCGACCATGGATCAAGCAAGGATCCAAAGGAAGGTAGTCAGGCTACGACAGATTTGGAGGCAGCATCATGCGAGGGCCCGACCCTCCTCAGAAATACCTCGACAAAAATATACGAAGGACAATGCAAGGCCCAAGAAGTGGTTGTCTTTTGTTGAGACTCTTAGATGAAAAAGAAAGGAGGTTCTCTCTCTTCCACCCCTAGTTCCAATAAATAATAAAATTTCGGCCTCGACAAGTTCCATGAGCCCTTTTATTTTAATGGAAGAATTCTCCCTGGTAGGCAAGTTTTTGGGAGGTAGGCCGAACATGGAGACTATCAAGGCTTGGGTGACGGGTAAATGGTGACCGATAGGCAGCTTGGAGTTGGTAGCTCTAACTCGAGGGTTCTTCATTATCCGTTTTAACAATATGAATGATGCTAACCTCATTTTACATGATGTCCTTGTTTTTTGGGCAAAAGGAGCCTTTTTCTTAGATGATGGGGTGAAGATTTTGACCTTGAAAATGAAAATATTAACATTGCCCCTATTTGGGTTCATCTCTCGTGTCTACCTACCTAGTTATTCAATGAATATTGGCTGTAGGGCATAGTCAGAACTATAGGGGACCTAATCTCCATTGACCATGTGACCTTGGCTAGGACAAGGATGACTCATGCATGAATCTACATAAATGCTAATTTATATAATGAATTGCCAAGGTTTGTGGAGCTATAGTATGGGGAATACTATTGAAAAAAATCGATAGAATATGAGAACAGATCGACATTCTGTGAAGAATGCAAAAAGAAAGGACATCTATACAATCAATGCCCTAACCTGGTAATGAATAGAGAAAAGCAAAAGCAGGGAATGCTAGACAAAGGAAATTTGAGGAGTTTCCTTGGCAGAGGTGATTTCAATCAGGAAAATTATGTCTACCAAAAAAATAAAAGAGAGGGTGCAGGGTCCTAACAAGACAAAGGGAAACAACAGGTTGTTGGCAACCAAAATACTCAGGTAAGTTCCAATCCTCTAGTTTCAAATAAATTTTCAATTCTATCCAATATGGGAGTAAGAGGATTATCAGAAGACATGGAAGCCCATAACCTTCAGCCTAACCTTTTTGAATCTCTAGAATCCCCATCCAAGTCAGGATCCTCAAACCCTAATGCTAAAATTACTGTAAGCCCCATGGGCATCACAAAGCCAAACCCTAATGCTCGATCTCTAGAATCCCCATCCAAGTCGAGATCCTTAAACCCCAATGCTAAAAATACTTCAAGCCTAGTGGGAATCCCAAAGCCAAACCCTAATGTTGAAGAACTTAAGAAGAAAGTTGAGGCATTGGAAAATAAAAAATCTCATACCCTAACATCATCACTAGGATCCATGTGAATCCTACTGAGGGGTCATCCCGCAGACTAGGGAAATACAAGAAAAAGGAGAATATTTGGATGTAGGGGTGGAGATATGTGAAACTCTTCAAACTGAGGAATATGGCAGTATGATTACGCAACAAATTGCCTCCCCCCAATTTAGTCCTAAACAAACCAGGAGCAGTGTGAAGTCTTCTATAGATTTTGGTAGTGAAAAAAGAAGAGGGAGAATATCAAATGCTGAGCATCAAAAAATTAAAACTGATAATGACATTGCCAATGGAAAACAGAGAACCTTGTTTCAACTGGTTATTTCGGGTTTTGAAGACAACAAATTAGGAAAACCCCCTCAAGGGAGGGAGAGAGGAATAAATCCCAAATAATTTAAATGAAGTTCCTCTCATGGAATGTGAGAGGCCTTAATGGCCTACCCAAACATAGGGAAGTTAGTGCAATAAGAAATCAAGTGAATCCAACTATTATCATGTTGCAAGAAACAAAAACTGATGAGATTCAGTCAAAATAAGTAGTAAAAAAATATGGAATCAAGGGGAGATGGTTTGCAAATCAGCCAGAGGAGTTTCTGGAGGCCTTATGACTTTGTGGGATCCCCAGATAGTAGAAGGCGTCATTATTCAGAAATATGATAGGGTTATTAGTGTTTTATTTAAGGAAATAAACAACAATAGGTCATGGATCCTTTCAAATATTTATGCCCCGACTTAAATTAAAGGGAGAGCTCTACTTTGGGAGTACTTAGACAATCTAAGTGAAATATTCCATAATGTCCCCTAGATTTTGGCTAGGGATTTTAACACTCCTCTTTACCCTTTAGACAAAATGAGTGGAAATGGACCACCTATCAGGAGCATGAATGAGTTCAATGACTTTGTGAACTCCAATATGTTGATGGATGTAAAATTTAGAGGAGTGAATTAAACCTGGAGAAATCTACGGATAGGGTGTCATCTCATTCAAGAAAGGATTGATAGGTTTTTTCTATCAAAGGAGGCTACAACTCTGTTCGGTGATTCGACCTTGCAAGCCCTTCCTAAAATTGCCTCTGATCATAATCCCATTTTGTTGGAGATCCCTAACTCTCTATCCTTCAATAAACATTTTATATTTCAATCTATGTGGATCAAAAATTCTAGTTTTAGAGATAACTTAATTCAGTGGTGGCAGCAACCTGTCAGGGGCAGTGCAACTTTTAAACTTACTAGAAAATTAAAGTTTGTTAAGGAAAATATTCGAACTTGTAACAAAGAGGTCTTTGGGAACATCTTTGAAAATAAAAAAAAAGGTTGTTGAAATTTTGAAGATAATTTATCAGAGGATTCAACATGGTGATGCTTATGAAACTACTAGGTAGGAGGAATGGACAAAACTAGCAGAGTTTCATAACATTTTGGCTTGTGAGGAAATCTATTGGAGGCAAAAATAAAGGGCTCTTTGGTTGAAATATGGAGATTCAAATTCCAATTTTTTTCACGTCACCACGCTTATAAACATAAGCAATAACAAGATAATTTTTTTTTAAAAAGCAGATGATTCTATTACTTAGGACTTAACAAAAATCAGAAAGGAGGCAGTAACTTATTTTAATTCTATCATTGGTTAGGAATCGTAGTGCAATGAGGAGGCCAAAGATATTCTCTTGCAATCCATTCCTAGCATAATAAATGAGGATATAAAACTTAAGCTTCTAGCTCCATTTTTTGATGAGAAAATTAAGGAAGCCTTGTTTAGCATGGAGCCAGACAAAGCCCCGGGACCCGACGACTTTCCCCCTCGTTTCTATCAAGATTTTTGGGACATCGTAAGTGAGGATGTAATTTTTGCTATTAGAGAATTCCAAGAAAGCAATAATATCCCAAAAGGTCTCAACTCTACTTTTATTTCTCTAATTCCTAAGAAGCAAACCCCTGAATCTATGGCTGACTTCAGGCCAATCAATCTGTGTAATATTTCTTACAAGATCCTAACTAAAGCCATTGCAAATAGAATGAGAGATGTTCTGCCCCACATCATAGATCCATGCTAGGGAAGCTCTGTCTAGGGTAGGTCAATCTTGGATGGAGTTATCATAGTTCATGAAGCTTTGAACTCTACTCATAAGACTAACAGGTCTATTTTTGCCCTCAAGCTTGATATGAACAAAGCTTTTGAAAGGCTAAATTGGGAATTTCTTATTGTTGTCCTCCTTAGGTTTGGTTTTCACCACCAGTGGGTTAATTTGATCAAATAATGCACTTCTAAAGCATGGTTATCTATTATTGTTAATGGAACAATTGTTGGTTACTTTCAAAGTCGTAGAGGAATTTGGTAGGGGGACCCTATCATCCCCATGTTATTCATCATTATGGCAAAATATTTAGGCAGAACCATCAAAAATACTTGTAGTTCAGGGCTACTATCAGTAATAAAGGTAACATCTCTCACTAGGGCTATTTATCACCAACAATTCATCAATGATACCCTTCTATTGACTAAGGCATCGGTGGTTGAGGCCAAAATAATTAAATACATGCTGTAACTCTACAAGAACGTTGTTGGTCAAAAAGTTAATTTCAGTAAAAGAAAGTTATATTTCTTGAACACCCCCATTCAAAGGCAATGAAGGATTGCAAAAATTTTAGGGTGTGATATAGCAAACCTCCTCAATTCGTATCTTGGTCTCCCTCTTTTCATTGGTTCTCCGAGAGAGTCAATGTAGGACAGGGTTATTGAAAGAATTCAAAAAAAACTTGCTCGATGGAAAGGTCATCTTATATCTCAAGTAGGAAATTTGACCCTCACTAAGGCCTCTCTTTAGAGCATTCCAATCTATTTCCTCTCCATTTTCAAAGCCCTTGTGAAGGTTTTCCAAAAAATTGAGAAACTCCAAAAATAATTTTTATGGACTGGATCAGAGGAGAAAAAAAGGATACACCTTGTAGGATGGACTAAAGTGTGCAGACCTAGGGAAAATGGGGGCTTAGGTCTGAGGATAATTGCTCATATAAATTTAGCTTTACTAGCTAAGCAGGCGTGGTGCCTCATTTTTGGTGAATAAAATGAATGGAAAACTATCATCAAATGAAAGTATCTTCAAAATATGGAATTTCTAAGTGACTCAGTTCCAATAAGAGGTTCTACTTTTTGGAAAGCAATTCTCAATTGTAATAAAATCATCAAAAAATGTTTAATATGGGTTTTAGACAATGGTGAGAGGATAAATTGCTAGAATTACAAGTGGGCTAAGGACAAACCATTGACGCAATATCCTAACTTAGCTCGAATCAGAGATATCAGGGAAGAACTCATTGGCATAAAAGTCTCTGATTATATGGTTGAGGATAGAGGTAGAATGAAGTGGAAACAAATAAGGATTCAGAGATTTCAAGTGGAATCAAATGATATTTGCAATATTCTCAGGCAACATTTTATCCCCATGAGACCCAAGCAAGATCAAGTGACTTGGGTTCCTATGAAAAATGGGAAGTTCACTGTTAAATTAGCTTACAAGCTTCTACTTGATGACGAGGATTTTTTCCTCCAAAAGGACTTAGTTTGGATAAAAAAATTAATTCCAAAAATTATAGTAGGAAAAATTCTAACCATTGATAATATGATGCATAAAGGTATTTGTATCACCAATTGTTGTTATCTGTGCAGGGCTAATTGGGATACCATTTATCACATTTTCCTTGAGTGCCCTTTTTCCTTGACTATCCTAAGTGGTGTTTTTCAGGCCTTTAATATATCCTGGGTTAAACCAACCATCATACTTGATTTTTTCATCCAGTGGACTTGCCACTTTTCAAGCCAAATACTTAGATACATGTGGAAAATTTGTCTCAATAACTATCTTTGGTAGGTGTGGTTAGAAAGGAAGCATAGAGTCTTTAATGAGTCTATCCATGATCATCAAACTAGCATTGCCAAGATTTTATCCTTTGCCAATGAGAATGTGAACCTTATCCCTTTTGATAGTCGTAATCCTCATTTGCAGGAGACCACGTTGCTCAATATTTAATCTTAACCTTGTTAGATGAGTCTGTGCCTAGGGTAGTCAACCCCAGAGCCAATGTTAAGTGGTCCCCACCTCCTACGGGTTGGTTTAAGCTTAATTTTTATGGAGCAACTACGAAAAATCCTAGAAAAGTAGGCGCCGACGGCATTCTACGATATCATAATGGGAATATGATGCTTGTGTTTTATGAATATTTATGAACAAGGATGAACAATGAAGCTGAAGCTAGAGCTATGTGGAGAGGCCTTCAAATGACTCAAGACTTAGAAGGCAATTTGATCATAGAAGGAGACTCTATGCATGTTATAAATCTTCTCAATAATTTAAAACACCTCCTTGGAGGATTAAAACAATTGTTGAAGAGGCTAGGATCCTTTTCCAGGGAAGACAGGACATAAAATCCCAACATGTCTTTTGGGAAGCTAACAAAATTTTTGATAAGCTGGCCAATTTGGGTGTCGATGGTGATGGACTTTTCAAATGGGAACATGGTGTATCGAGCGAAGTAGAGGAGCTTATTCAAAAATAATACCAAGAATGATAGTTGAATTTACCAATAGGGAAGGCACTGTAAGTTCGAAGGCTAGGAATATTCCCGTATCTTTTTTGAAATGGACTCACAATAAAAATTATCCGAACTATCAGTCTTCATGGATGCTGCTTGGAAATACCACAAATACTAATGGGGACAGTCACATGTCAGATAAAATGACTCCTAGTCATATTAGTAATTTGAGGTTGGTTGATAATCACAGGGCAGGAAAGAAACGATAATATAAGACTTTGAACCAGAGCCACATGGACCACCAGATAGCCACCACCATAAATCTAGGTAGCAGGTTCACTTCTCCAAGGCTGATTGGCCAAGAAGGGATGTGGTCCCAAAGCAGTCATATATGGAAGAAAGCAATTACCAAAGAATTATTAAGAGTAACTATCAATACAAATTTTGTGGAAGTTTTTTCAGTACTCTGCTATGTGTGTCTGTAGCTTTTTGTTTCTCCACTGTTTCAAGGAAGGGATTTGTGTCTGTTTCTTTTTTTGTAATTATGATGTAGGTGTGTTTTCTCGGGGTATACCCAAAATGTTGTATGGGAAGTTTCTTTTTGATAACAGGCTATGTGCCTTACTGGATGTAATGGCTTTGGCGGCATATAGATTTTACATATATAGGATCCTTAGTAAGGACATGTTCATCAACAGCCCTGGGCTGATTTTTGTAAAAGGTTTTGGGTCAACCTGTAAAACCCGGTATTAATGCTATAGTATCTTATCTACCAAAATAATAATAATATAACACCGTATTAATTCCAAATCTAAAGATTAATCCATAATTAGATTAACTGCAAATCTAAAGATTAAATCTATCATTTGCAAATATAAAGACTATATTAAATTAATCTATCATTTGATTAATTGTAAATCTAAATATTATATTAAATTAATCCATAATTTGATTAATTGTAAATCTAAAGATTATATTAAATTAATCCATCATTTGATTAATTACAAATCTAAATATTATATTAAATTAATCTATCATTTGATTAATTGTAAATCTAAATATTATATTAAATTAATCCATCATTTGATAAATTTTTTTTTTTATTATTTGTGGAAAACATCCCAAAAGGGATGCCACTTTCGGGTAAGACCCAAGGAGGCAGGGGTATCCATTCCGCCAAAAATGCCCAGGACTCGGAACTGGCCTATTACCTTTGACATACTCAAGGAGCAAACAAACACACAAAACTAAATTAAAAAAAGAAAATAACAACAAAAATAATAAAATAAAATAAAAAACAAACTCCTTGAGTGTGTCAAAACCAAAAGCACAACCAAACACACACAATAAGATAAAATAAACCACAACACAAACCACATAGAAAAACACAAGAACCACATAACAAAACACAAACAAGACAAAAACAACAGAACACTACAAAGACATAACCCAAAAAAACATGAAAAATAAACACAACCAAAACCTAAAAAATAAAATAAAAATAAAAACAACCAACAACAGACAATAAAAAAAAAAGAAAAAACATAGAAAACACTCACACATAAAAAAATGAAATAACACAAACAAAGAGAAACCCAAGAACAAGAATGAAAAAAAACACAAGAACAATAACAATAAACATTAAAAAAAAAAAACAAAACAAAACAACAAAAACACAAGAACAAAAAAAAACAACACAAAGAACACAAAAATAAAACAAAACAAATGAACCCACCCACCTTAAAAAACTAAACAAAAAAACAAAGAAGACAAAATAAAAAAAAATGAACAAAACAATGACCTATCTAGACCAAAAGACTATTAGTGCAAGAATCAACGGAGGAAACAAAATAAAGAATAGAATGAGCTAGGGAACTAAAAAAACTGAATGAACCAAAGAGAAACAAAAAAAAACAAGAAGAAATTAGGTACCTTCAGAACTGGAGCCATCCAAAGAAATGATAGAAAGAAGAGCTTCCCTAATTTGAGAAGCCCACCATATAGGAGGGTGGCCATAACAAGTAAGATCACCTTTTTCCAAAGCCCAATTAGCTAAAGCATCAGCACTCTTGTTTTGATCTTTGACCACATGATTGTAATCAACTTTCAAAAATCCCATCTGGATTAACTGAATCTTCTCAATAATTCTTTTTATTCTCCAATCCACCTTATGATTCTTAGAAGGATTCTTCAAGAGATTAATCATTAGTTGAGAGTCAGACTCAACTAACACCTTTTCCCATCCAACCTTAGTAGCCTCCTGAAGACCTCCGAGGATACCATACCCCTCAAGCAAGGTTATTGGAAAGAATACCCAAATTCTTAGCAAAAGTAAAAACTAGGGAGCCATCTGAAAGTCTACCAATTCCTCCCACACTGGCTTTTCTAGGGTTCCCTCTAGAGGCTCCATCAGTATTGACTTTTCCAAAATCCTTAGGAGGAGGTTGCCAATTTCTATTCTTATCCAATTTACTAATACTCACATTCCCTTTAAGATGGTTGCCCTTAGAAGGTTTAATATTCAATATTTGCATCACTTGATCCCATATTTGGTGGGAGTTTTGGGGGTGATTAAGGAGATGATGGACTGATTCAACTAAGTTGGCTATGGTATTTTGCCAAATATAGTGAATATCCTTCCTATCTTGATTAAAAATTTGTCTATTCCTTTCATTCCAAATATTCCAAAGAAGAATGGTAGAACCCATCCAAACTAACTGCCTAATAAAATGATCAACACCCTCTTGATTAGGCCAATCCCTCAAAAGTTGTTCAAAAGTAAAAAATTGGACCACTATAAGCTAAGTAAATTGGCCATTCTCCTCCACAGCTCAGAGGCTAAAGTACATTTAATAAAAATATGGTTGATATTTTCTACATTCTCTTCACACATTTCACATCTAAAAGGGCCATGAAAACCATGCTCCATAAGTTGCTCACCAGTAAGCACCCTACGATGCAATAAAAGCCAATTAAAGAACCTCACCTTAGGCCAAAGATTTTGATCCCACAATTGAGAAAATATGTTAGAAGAATGGTTGGGATTATTATGGCATAAGGTCAAATAACCTTGAGCAACTGAATACTCACCCTTAGTAGTGTTGTTCCATCCAAAACAATCTTTATCATGGGACCAAGAGAGGGATCTCATATGAAGGATGCCTTGGATATCTTGTCTTTGCATTTCTGGGATTTGAATAGGCCAGTCCTCAATAGGGATCCAATATCTACCAACCTTTGAATTACTAGTATGGTACCAACAATAATTAGTCACCTTTATCCAATTAGCTCGGTGAAGCTCCTCCATACAAGGCCTCTAATCAGGAAACTGAGTTATCAAAGGCTTGTGACCATCCCAAGAATCTGTCCAAAAATTTGCATGCTGACCATTATGAATGATCCAAAATAATTTTTTCTTTATCAAATCCTCACTAGTCTTAAGAACTGCTAAAATGGGAGAACCTTTGGTAGGAAGTTGATAGCGAACAAGGTCTTCAGGACTTTTGTTCTCAGCATATTTAGCACGGAGATTATTGGCCCAAAGAGCATTGGGGTTATGCAACATATTGCAATATAATTTAGTAGCTAAAGCTTTGTTGTTATTAATTAAAGACCGTAAACCTAAACCCACTTAACTCTTAGGAAGACATAAAGTATCCCATTTCAGCAAGGCCCATTTTCTTTTCTCCTTAGTACCACTCCAAAGGAAACGATGACTAATATGATCCAATTCTCGAAGAACAACCTTTGGAATATTCAAAATGGAAGAAACATAAATAGAAATAGCTTGAAGGACTAATTTTACCAAGGTGATTCTACCCCCATAAGAAAGCCACTTGTTGGTCCACTTTCCAATTTTCTTTTTGACTTTGTCCAACAACCAATTCCAATATTTATTTTTTTGCCTTTGAATATTTATGGGAATACCTAAATAAGTGATTGGAAGAGAGGTCTTCTTATATCTTAGCTTATCCAAGACCATGTATTCTTGTGTAGCAGAGCAGTGAAAGAAAATAACTTTAGATTTGTATTCATTTATCAACTGCCCAGTAGCCTAAGAAAAATAGCTAATGATTTGCTTAATATTAGAAGCTTCCTTAACTGTAGCTTTACCAAAAAAAGTAGAGTCATCTACAAATTTAAGATGAGAGATAGGTCTAGCTCCATGATCAATGGTAACTCCCTCAAGGGTTTTGTTTTCCCTCTTTTTGGTTATAGACCTACCCAAGCATTCAACAAGAATGATGAATAAATAAGGGGATAGCGGATCATCTTGCCTAATACCTCTGGAAGCTGGGAAAGACTGAGAAGGCCTGCCATTGATAAGAACTAAGTAGGAAACCAAATAGATACATCCCATAATCCAACCCATCCAATCCTTAGAGAAACCAAATTGCCTCAAAAATTTGATAAGGAAGTGCCAATCCACTCTGTCATAAGCTTTGGATAAGTCTAATTGAATGAACATGGAAGGAGAATTTTGCATATCCATGGAATGGATGGCTTCCTGAGCAAGAACTATCTCATCTACTATTTGACGTCCTTCCACATAACCCCCTTGCTCTGGGGAAATAATATTATGTAAAAGAGGCTTCAACATTTTTGTCATGATTTTAGTAATGATTTTGAGAAGAACATTACATAAAGCAATAAGTCTAAAAGCTGAGATATGATCAACCTATTGAGCTTTTGGAACAAGAGTAATATAAGTTTAATTGATAACCTTCAAAATTTCTTTGGATTTCCTAGCTTCTTCCACCACCTCTAATAAATCAAAATGAAGGATATCCCAGAACTCTTGGTAGAACTCAATAGGAAAACCATCAGAACCTGGGGTTTTCCCTTTTTGCATTTTAAAAACTACTTGTTGAAGCTCATTGATAGTAATAGGAGCAGTCAAAATAGAGTTATCCTCAGAAGTGATAAAAGAAGGGATAGCTTGAAGAACATTATATTGTGAAGTTGAGTCAAGGGGAGTAGGAGCAAAAATATTGGAAAAGTAATCAACAACAATAGATTTCATGCCATCCCAAGTATAAACAACATCTCCAAAATCTTATAGAGTCTTCTTGGACCTCATAGTCGCTTCTCTTCTAGATTTGGTAGAAATAGTAGAGGTGATAGATGGGGATGAACGTGAAAATGGATTTGGTGCCGATGCATATGAACTAAAATAAAGGAAGGATGAAGAAAAGGGAACATAAGAAGGATCAATAGTGACTTCAGGAATGGTGGATGAAGAAAGAAGAAGGGATATGGAGGGCATACCAAAGGGTGGAGAAATAAACACATAAAATTATGGAAGTGAAACTGACGTAGTCACTACTTTCTCCATGGGGTAGCCCACATTGGGTGAATCACGTTAAATTGGTGTCTCTATTATGTGTGGTGATTTATGCATTATTTTTATTACTGATGTTGACATTGTTATCTATACATTGCATAATATTGATTGGAAAGAAAAGTAAAAAGTGGTCTTATACTGTTCACCCCCATATTAGTATTAGCTTGTGTTCTTAAATTGGTATTAGAGTGGGTTCCTTCAGAAGAGTTTAACAGTTTGAAGGAAAATCTTACAAGAACACAATGGATTCTAAGAATGGGTCCTCAGATAATTCAACACCAGTATTTGATGGAAGCGATTATGTATTTTGGAGTATGATAATGAAGATTCACATAATGGCACTTGGCAATAAAATATGGGAAGCGGTTGAAAATGGATACACACCACCAGCTACTCCACCTATAGAAAATATGGTAAGCTTCTACATAATTACAATTCAAAAGCAATGAATGTAATTTTGAAAGGTTTGCATAGAATAGAGTTCATAAAGGTTATGCATTGCAAATCAGGGTTAAGTTGCAAGGCATATATGAAGGATATAAAAGTATCAAAAAGGCAAAGATACGAAGTATCAAAGGACAACTTGAAGAATTAATAATGAAGGATGAGAAAAAAATTAGTGCTTATCTACTTCGTGTAGATGAGGTTGTTAACGCCATGCAAGGACTTAGACTTGAGGTTCAAGAATCTTATGTTTGTGATAAGATCTTAAGATATCTCCCAAAAAGGTTTAGTGAAAATTATTTTTTCTATAGAGGAAGCAAAATATGGATATTATTTGACAAGAGATGAATTACTTGGCATTATTACAACTTTTGAGATAATAACAAAAGAACCTAATCCCCAAAAGGAAGCAACCTTCAAAGCTACTAATAAGACAAAGGGTAAGAGGTTAGATTCAAGCAATGAGTCATCCAGTGATGAAGAAGAAAATTATGGAAGAATAAATATGGATCCAAGAATATTTAAAGATGTATAATCGGTTATATGTTTCGATTGTGGAAAGTATGGTCACTATGCAACTGATTTTCAAGAAGATAGAAATAGCCATGATGAAGAAAAATAGGATCATAAGAATAGGGAATCATAAAAATATAGGTACCAAAATAAAGGCAAGGATGGACAAAGCAAACAAGGAAAGAAGTTCTTTCAAATATAGAAGAGGAGTTACTATACAGACAAGGCAAATAATTACTCAAGTGATAGTGATACTAGTTTCTCATATAATGATAAAGATGAAGTTCTATTCTTGACAGAAGAAAAAGAAGTTAATAAAAGGTCACCAATAATTCTCAAGTGTTTTAGATGTGGTAACTTTGGACATCTTGAAGACAGTTGTACAAAGAGTGGTTTCAATTTTAGTGATTATGAATATGAAGATACACTTGAAGGACCAGAAGAGAATATTCTAATGGCATTAGAAGAAGAAGGATGTGATCCTATAAAAAACAAGTCAAAAAATAATGAAGATGTTTTCAAAGGTAAAAAAATAGAGGAAGAGTCAGAGAAAGGATAAGTTGATCTTAATGGAGAGCTTATTTATGCCATTAACACATTAAATAAGGTAAGAAAGCAAAATTCAAAACTTAAGCTTTAGTTTCAAGAATATGATGAAGAGAAAGGAAAGCTTATAGAGGATCTAAACAAGTCAATGGCTAAGATAAATAAGTTCAAGGATAAGTTAGAAGCAAAGGTCTTAGAATATGAAAAGTTAGAACATGAAGTGGCTTTACTAAGGGAAGAAATAAAAGAGTCAAAGGAAAAGTTATACAGGTTTGGAAGAAGCTCAAAGAATTTGGATAAGATTATCAAGATACAAAAGCCTACATCAAGCAAGACAAGTCTTGGTTTTGAACAGTACAAAATAAATAGGAAGAGGAGTTTTTGGTCAAATATCTGTCTAATCATACAAAACTGCATTTGTGCACCCTAGACACAACCAACATTGAAAGACCAAAGGAAAGAGATGTCCCCCGTGTCAATATCCAAAGAGGGTTGGTTCCCTTACTAATTATAAAATGGTTGAATACTAGGGATGTAGGAAAGAAATCAAAAAATGCATAAAAAAATGGGAAATATGGCCACAGGTCGACTGTGTAGGATGGGAATAGATTGATAGCAGGAATCAACATCAAGCTGAAAGTAGCATGCAAATAGATGATAAAACAACATAATTTTTGTACAACTTCACACATGTAATCTTTATATCAACACTCCAGCACTCACTCTCTCACTTGCAATATTTAAATCCAACTTGCAAAATTTAAATCTAACAACAAATAATAAATCTAACTATGTAAAAGAAATGCGTAAAAGAATACCCCTCAGTAAGGTTATTGGAAAGAATACCCAAATTCTCAGCAAAAGTAAAAACCAGGAAGCCATCTGAAAGTCTACCAATTCCTCCCACACTAGCTTTTCCAGGGTTCCCTCTAGAGGCTCCATCAGTATTGAAATTTCCAAAATCCTTAGGAGAAGGTTGCCAATTTCTAGTCCTATCCATCTTACTAATACTCACATTCCCTTTAAGATGGTTGCCCTTAGAAGGTTTAATATTTAATATTTGCATCACTTGATCCCATATTTGGTGGGAGTTTTGGGGGTGATTAAGGAGATGATGAACTGATTCAACTAAGTTGGCTATGGTCTTTTGCCAAATATAGTGAATATCCTTCCTATCTTGATTAAAAATTCGGTTGTTCCTTTCATTCCAAATATTCCAAAGAAGAATGGTAGAACCCATCCAAACTAACTACCTAAAAAAATGATCAACACCCTCTTGATTAGGCCAATCCCTCCAAAGCTATTCAAAAGTGAAAAAATTGGACCATTGTAAGCCAAGTAAAGTTGCCATTCTCCTCCATAGCTCAGAGGCTAAAGTACACTCAATAAAAATATGGTTGATATTTTCTACATTATCTTCACACATTTCACATCTAAAAGGGCCATAAAAACCATGCTTCATAAGTTGCTCACCAGTAAGCACCCTACGATGCAATAAAAGCCAATTAAAGAACCTCACCTTAGGCCAGAGCTTTTGAGCCCACAATTGATAAAATATGTTAGAAGAATGGTTGGGATTATTATGGCATAAGGTCAAATAGCCTTAAGCAACTGAATACTCAACCTTAGTAGTGTCGTTCCATCCAAAACAATCTTTTTCATGGGACCAAGAGAGGGATCTCATATGAAGGATGCCTTGGATATCTTGTCTTTGCCTTTCTGGGATTTGAATAGGCCAGTCCTCAATAGGGATCCAATATCTACCAACCTTTGAATTACCAGTATGGTAGCAATAGTAATTAGCCACCTTTATCCAATTAGCTCGGTGAAGCTCCTCCATCAATTTGGAAACTGAGTTATCAAAGGCTTGTGACCATCCCAATAATCTATCCAAAAATTTGCATGTTGACCATTATGAATGATCCAAAATAATTTTTTCTTTATCAAATCCTCACCAGTCTTAAGAACTGCTAAAATGGGAGAACCTTTGGTAGGATGTTGATAGCGAACAAGGTCTTCAGGACTTTTTTTCTCAGCATATTTAGCACGAAGATTATTGGCCCAAAGAGCATTGGGGTTATGCAACATCCTCCAATATAATTTAGCAGCTAAAGCTTTGTTGTTATTAATTGAAGACCGGAATCCTAACCCCCCTTCACTATTAGGAAGACATAAAGTATCCCATTTCAGCAAGGCCCATTTTCTTTTCTCCTTAGTACCACTCCAAAGGAAATGATGACTGATATAATCCAATTCTCGAAGAACAACCTTTGAAATATTCAAAATGAAAGAAACATAAATAGGAATAGCTTGAAGGACTAATTTTACCAAGGTGATTCTACCCCCATAAGAAAGCCACTTGTTGGTCCACTTTCCAAATTTCTTTTTGAATTTGTCCAACAACCAATTCCAATCTTTATTTTTCTGCCTTTGAATATTTATGGGAATACCTAAATAAGTGATTGGAAGAGAGGTATTCTTATATCTTAGCTTATACAAGACCATGGATTCCTGTCTAGCAGAGCAGTGAAAGAAAATAACTTTAGATTTGTATTCATTTATCAACTGCCCAGTAGCCTAAGAAAAATAGCTAATGATTTGCTTAATATTAGAAGCTTCCTTAACTGTAGCTTTACCTAAAAAAGTAGAGTCATCCACAAATTGAATATGACAGATAGGTCTAGCTCCATGAGCAATGGTAACTCCCTCAAGGGTTTTGTTTTCCCTCTTTTTGGTTATAGTCCTACCCAAGCATTCAACAAGAATGATGACTAAATAAGGGGATAGTTGGTCACCTTGCCTGATACCTCTGGAAGCTGTGAAAGACTGAGAAGGCCTGCCATTGATAAGAACTAAGTAGGAAACTAAAGAGATACATCCCATAATCCAATCCATCCAATCCTTGGAGAAACCAAATTGCCTCAAAACTTTGATATGGAAGTGTCAATCCACTCTGTCATAAGCTTTGGATAAGTCTAACTGGATGAACATAGAAGGAGAATTTTGCATATCCATGGAATGGATGGCTTCTTGAGAAAGAACTATCTCATATACTATTTGACGTCCTTCCACATATCCCCCTTGCTCTGGGGAAATAATCTTATGTAAAAGAGGCTTCAACCTTTCTGCCATGATTTTAGTAATAATTTTGAGAAGAACATTACATAAAGTAATAGGTCTAAAATTTGAGATATGATCAACCTCTTGAGCTTTTGGAACAAGAGTAATATAAGTTTTATTGATAACCTTCAAAATTTCTTTGGATTTCTTGGCTTCTTCCACCACCTCTAATAAATCAACATGAAGGATATCCCAGAACTCTTGGTAGAACTCAATAGGAAAACCATCAAGACCTGGGGTTTTTCCTTTTTGCATTTTAAAAAATACTTGTTGAAGCTCATTGATAGTAACAGGAGTAGTAAAAATAGAGTTCTCCTCAGAAGTGATAAGAGAAGGGATTGCTTGAAGAACATTTTGTTGAGAAGCCGAGTCAAGAGGAGTAGCAGCAAAAAGATTGGAAAAGTAATGAACAACAATAGAGTTCATGCCATCCCAAGTATAAACAACATCTCCAGAATCTAATTTTAAGGAAGAAATAAAGTTGTGAGATCTCAGAGATTTGTGGAAGAAATTTGTGTTTCGATCTCCTTCTTTGAGCCATTGAATTCTAGATTTTTTGCTTGCATAAGATTTCTTCTCTTTTTTCCCATTCCTCTAACTGAGTTGTGAGTTTAATTTCATCTACACTTCTCTTCTCTGTGAGGCCATCTAAACGGATTTTCTTATTCAAATTTTCAATATGAACAATAAATTCATGTTTTGTTTTATGAACATCCCCAAACTCTTTCTAGTTCCAAGTCTTGATTTTGGATTTAATGTATTGCAGTCTTTTGGCAAAACAGAACATCTTAGTCCCATGCCTAGGTTTACCTTCCTTCCACCATTGTTGCTCCATCATTTGATTAATTGTAAATATAAAGATTATATTAAATTAATCCATAATTTGATTAATTGCCAATCTAAAGATTATATTAAATTAATCCATCATTTGACTAGTTGCATATCTAAATATTATATTATATTAATCCATCATTTGACTAATTGTAAATCTAAATATTATATTAAATTAATAATTCTATTAATTACAAATCTAAATATTATATTAAATTAATCCATCATTTGATTAATTTCAAATCTAAAGATTATATTAAATTAATCCATCATTTGATTAATTGCAAATCTAAATACTATAACTCAAATAAAACCATAATTATGTTAATCTAGAGTCTAAAGATTAAATCTAATAAATCTATCATTTGATTAATTGAAAATCTAAGGATTAACTTAGATAAAACCAACACTAAGCTTTAATAATACTAAAAGACTAAAACTTGATCTAACATTAAAGCAAAGGGAAGTCAAGGTAAACAATAGGGAGACTCTGGCTATCCAACCCAAACACTCCAATAGGAAACCATACATGCGAGAGACTCGAACACAAATGATAGTGCTAGACTTCATGCACACACACCAACCATAGGTATCCACATAGAATTCTATGTTTGCTATCCAAGCAAATGACTCTTAACAATATAAGACGACATAGAGAAAAAGAAGACCTTGGGTGCACACCACTTAGCACAACTATGCCACCACATACAAACTTGGATGTATAACCCAACATGCACAACCATGCTTAGGATGATTTTAAAATAGGTTTTATATGAGCACAATATTAAGGTTTAAATAACCAACTAAAGGCAAGAAAAAAAGTGCATAGGAGCCGATTGTCACACAAGTACGTTAGATTTTTATCCAATATAACAAGAAGTGGGATGCCTCAACATCATGCAAGCTCTAAAGCACCTACATAAATGTAGGCAAGGCTCCAAAAATTACACACAACATGGATATAAACCAAGAAATACTAGTAAGCTCAACTCACCACTACACAAGGGAAGGACAAACAAAACCATGCATATGTAGAAATAATAAACCAATAAGCATCATACACCACTTAGGCAACTGATAAAGAGTGAAACATGTGAGCTTAGGAAAGAAAACCAATAAAAAATAAGCCTGAATAAGATATAACATAAAATTATGTTTGACTTGCTTTCCAAGCCTAATATTTTATCCTTTCCTTCAACCCGATTCCTCCCACCACTCCTATCCTTTTTCTCCACCCTGATCGATGACCTTCACTCAAAACAATCTCCTACTTCTATCCAAGAGAGTTTGAGTGCCAACTAGCATTGAGTGCATCTATGTAACACTCATGGCACCTTCCTTTAGCACCCACTATCAACAAACATGTTATCTCATGATGCACCCATATTAAAACAAGAGTGATATCACACAAATGCGCCCACTCCACTAGGAACCATCACTTAAAAGTATCAAGTATTAAGTGTTCTTCCATCAAGGTTAAAATTGGCCCATAAATTAGCCACAACCAAACATAAAGCAAGTGTTCAAATTAAATTACTCATGATTTTCTTATATGAATTAATTATAAATATTAGACACATAATAATTAACATCAAACCAATTAATCCTTCAAGAACACAAGAAGATAATAAAAACCATCATTCCATAAGCAAGAACAATTGCACCCCCTTGATTTTTTGTACCATTATTATCCTGAAGTAGGTGACTCCTTATTTAAGATGGACTAAGCTGCCACTAAATCACTTTAAGGATACTCATTGCAAGCAACTTTCCTGGTCCAATGGTATGAGCATGAGCATAAGAAAACTACAATACACCTACATGAAAAAGGTATTCATCCATGTTACCATGAGTTATTTGATGACAAGTAATCATCATCATTTCCCCTTTAATATGGTCTCTCATTCCTTGTGGCCAATTCTCTTGTACACCCATGATAGTACCTAGTCCTACAACCATGTAGAGCATCAATAGTACCATATCCTTATATAAAATAGACACAACAATAGAAGCATATATCCATAAAAAGCAACAAAGCTAAGCATTAAACATCATCTATCAATACATAGTCCATTTTATATAGAAATTCTTGCCAAGGTGGGTCATGATATACTACCCCCCTTGGACTAAACACAGTCCATTGTGTTTCCTGCAAAAGCATTACATTATTTTTATTCAAATAGATAAGGAAAATGTCTTTTCATTTCATCCACTTTTCCAAGTGGTATTTTTCTTAGAATATTGGTCCCATTGGACCATGCACTATTCTAGAGTTCATTTCCTTATCACTTTGGAACAAAACTCTAGAATATTTATTGGCCTTACCTCAATGACTAATGAATATGTCACCTATAATTTTGATACATCCCACACATGATTAGGATCAACAATATACTTCCTAAGAAAGGATATGTGGAAAGAGTCATGGATATTTGATAGGATGGGTGGTAAGGCAAGTCTATAAACCATTGAACTGATCTTATTAGTTATTTTAAAGGGCCCAATAAAATAAGTATCTAACTTAGAGGGCTTTATGGTGCTCTTCATGGGTTTAACTCTTAGGTAAATGCTATCTCCCATAGAGAATTCTCTAGGTGAGCAGTTCAAATTAGTGTAGCTCTTCTAATAATTGGTGGCTTCCTTAAGCCTTTGATTGATTATCCTAAGTTGCTTCTATATCTCCCTAATTGTGTCTATTCCAATAACAACATGATCCTCTAGGTTATCCTAATATAGAAGAGTTCTGCACCTCCAACCATACAAGGCTTCAAATAGGGCCATTTTCAAGGAAGCATGGTACCCATTGTTATATGCAAACTCAACTAGATGTAAAAAGTCTTCCCATCAAGGAATTTGGTCCATGAAATATGTGTGAAGTATGTCTTCCAAATTTTATTTACCCTTTCTATTTTTCCATCTATTTATCGATGATATGTAGAGATAATATTCAACTTCATGCCAACTACATGATGGATGGCCTACCAAAACTTAGATGTAAATCTAGAGTCCCTGTCTGATATAATTACCTTAGAAAAACCATGCAACCTAATAATCTCTTTGGAAAACCCATTGGAAACTATCAAGGCATCATCCTTGGTGTTTTCTAGAATAAAATAAGCAACCTTGGTCAATATATCAACCACTACTAGGATTGCATTGTGTTGGTATCAAGTTTTAGGTAAATTTTTTTCTAAACAATCATGAACTGTATCTAAATCACTTGTATTGCATATAGCATCAATATTTGTAATAGGTTCTTCTACCTTAGTCAAGAATTCTAAATCACTAGTGTCAATGCTTGCATTGTAATATTCCCTTTCATTTTGATAAGAATCATGATTTGCATCTTTATTTATTTGAAGAAAATCACTAGTATCATAGCATGCATCAATCATAAATGGTTTTTGTTCTATGGTATTACAACATGAATATACCATTATGGGTCTTAAATCATCTGTAAAAGTCACCCCAAGTCACTACCACTTGGGAGTCAAATTTTTTCTTTATTTTATTCTTATCAACTTTCTTTTTCTAGTGTGAGCATGTTAAGAATATATTCACGAATGCCATTTTGCTGCAACCATAATACTCATGAGATTGAGATTGACAAAATCCCATATAGTTGTAATTTGGAACTTCCATCTCCTCTCAAGATCCTAAGTCCATGCAGTGGGTTTCTTTTATCCTCTAAGGCCCATATCACCTAGAGTTGTGATGCATACCTTCCTGTGTCCTACAAGATTGTCCAGTCATTAGATTTATTGTATTGTAAGACTTAGCACATATATGCTCGAGCTATATGATCAACCACTTGCCCTAGAGCATTGTCTAATGTCTTACCACTACCCTAGTAAGCACCTGATGTTATTTTTTGATTAACCAACATGATGGCTCATACCATCGTGTTGTCGATATTACCTAGTCAACACATTCCATCACTGAATCACTAGTAGGGATAACCTAGAAGGGATGCCCATACAACCCTTCATTACCTCCTATTCTAAATTTTCCCATCAAAAATGTAGTTAGAGCCCTAATTCATAATGGTTGCCTACCCGTAACATCATTATTTTTATGATGATGGCCTACCCGCAACATCATCATTTTTATTTTGATGATGATTGCTTACCCGTAACCCCATCATGATGATTGCCTACCCACAACACCATAATTTTTATTTCGATGATGATTTTCTACCCGCAAAACCATCATTTTTATTTTTATGATGATTTCCTACCTACAACACCATCTTTTTTATTTTGATGATGATTGCCTTCCCACAATATCATTGTTGAAGTCAAGATTATTTTCCCACAATATCTAGTATTATCCTCCCACTTCTAGAGGCATTTTCGGTAAGGTTTATCTAAGTTTTAAGGGGTAGGTTTGGTATTTTTTCATGATGTCTCAAGGAACAACTAAGGTATGCTCTGGTATTCTTAGGCTTTAGTATATTAAAAAAATATTTCATCATGCACTTTTGAAAGCCAAGGCATAAAGACTCCATGATAATGTTTCCACTTTATAAAAATAATTTTCTCCATTATTCCTTTAAACATATAGTCAAATGACTTTTCTTAATTCAAAACATAAAGAAAAATTCTTTCCATCTCTTAAAAACATAAATAACATTTTCTACCAAATCTTCCCTTCATCTAAAAGATAATAATCCCATTTTCATAAACATTTCTCTTTTATATTGAAAACATAAGGTCTGATGGATTTTTATTGAACATTAGAGCATAAAATCAAATGATATCTTTTATATAAGCAACAACCCTTTATCTTTTTTCTCAAAAATTAAAAATCATAAAAAGAACATAAGTCAAGAAAAAATTAATTTTTCTCCTTTTAAAGAACATCTCACTTATTCTCTCAAATATTTTTCCTTATCTTTAAACATAACTCCCATAAGACCAAAATAATTTGAAGACATAGGGATAAATAACACATCCTCTTAATTTTTAAAGCATAAAGTCGAGTAACGTTTTTTTTTTTTTTTACTTTTAACATATTCCTTAAAAACATTTCCCCATATCTTTGAAAAACAAGGCCTCATGACATTTCTCGTTTTATTAAATATAAAGTCAAATAAAGCCATACAAATTTCGAAGCATGAAGAAAAAAACATATTTCCTTCGTATCTAAGCATAAAGACAAATACGATTTTTATTTTTCCAACCACGATTTCTAGTTGTAACCACCAAAAAGGCTCACACCCAATCAGAATCCTAGTGTAATAGTGCAAATAATGACAACATGCATGAAATCCAAGAAATTGACAACAATATAAACAATAAAATATACTTTATTCCATTATGAAGTCATTTTGGGTTACAAGTACATCCCTATTAGGGATAATCATGTTGATACAATGTTACAATAAGATTTGTGCAATTGTTTCCCTCTCAAGGGTAGGTGTGATATTTCAAATACCTTTGTAGGGTGACACGAACTGCCTTAGGGTGGAGTTTTTTGAATGTTAAGCTCCTATAAATGTAGATACCTACGTTAAGAAACAATAGAGAATGATAAAAAACATAGGCAGCCTCTCGTGATGAGGCCCTTAAAAGGAAAGATGTATAAAGATGCCATTGAAAAAATGAAATCAAGAAAACATGTAAAAGATGTTTAAACTATGCTAAACTAACAAAGATTCATGGAAATGCATAAAAGAGTATAGCAATCAAGATTTAAATGGTTCAATTAAAGGAAATGAATCTTTAAAAGTCATAAAGAACCCATTAATGTCTATTTTATGCTACTATACTAAAATCATTCTAACCCTAAATCTATCGGTCAAAAATATCTACAACTGCAATTAAACTATGCAAATGACTAATCTAATCTAATTAGATAGATAGAAATGAAAATAGTAAGGTGGCGATACCTCTGTTGCAAACCGTAGCACTGATGCATGGTATGCACTATAAACCACGGCTAAAAGCCACGATGAGAACTCAAGTAGGTTTGCCCTCAAAATCAAGGGCAGTGGGCTTGACCTCCTTGTCCAATTGATGTTCAAGGGTCACCTTTAGTGTCCTTCTGACAAATTTGGTGGTTTATTCATTGTGAGGGTCCTTTGTTTGCTCAAATTTGTGTTTCTTGGCTCTTCTAGGCTCCTAGAACCTCCATGGAAAATTGACCTTTGGGTGAATAGCAAAATGACCTTTTCCAATGCATGAATTTAGTATGCAATTTGACAGTGCTTCACTGCTCGCTTGATCAATCAACTCTTTATAGATAATTTGACAATGCTTCGCTATTCAAATCATCTATATCTTTGTCCTAATTTGAAGGGGTACTTATAGGATGTCCCAGGTCTAGGGGTGGCTTCATGGAGAAGCCAAGATCAATAAGAGGTGGTTAGGACAGTTGGAATGGAATCCTTTGGAATCTTCCATCCATTAATCACCATCTTCTAGAACAAATGGTCATTCAAATTAATTTGTCTTGGATGAAGACCAACTGAAATTCAATTAAGACCATAGGTTGCAGCTACGGTCTAGACTATAAACCATAGGTGTCAACCATGGTTCATACTGTAGACTATAGGTATGGGCTGTGGTTTAGACTAATGAGGCCAAGGAGCCCAAATTGAGTGGTTAGAAACACTAATCTATCTTGGAGTCTATCCAAGATCCTCCATATGGTCTTGTAGCATGTCCATATGAGTAGTCGCCCTCGACATGATGCATTTTAGGTGTCTACAGATACCCCTTTTGAGATGCGTTGTGAGATCGAACAACGCGTGAGAAAAAATATACCTCCTAAAATGATGTCGAAGGTTCTATGATGATCATTAGTTAGATCAACATTAGATGCCTCAGGTCTAGCAAAAGGATACACATCCTAGAATCATTGCTTCCAACTGGGTGAAATTCTTACATTTGAAAAGCTTGTGCCCTTCTCATCTCATTCGATGCAACTGTGCATTCCATAGGTATCTTCTGATCCATAGATACAAAATGTGGATAACAATAAGCAAAGTCATATTTGCTATTTTCCCAAAGCAAAGGGGTAATCTTATGATAGTTGTTGGCAATGATTCACAAGGACAAACATAATTTTGACAAGATCAAGGGATCTACGATCTCCAGGATCTTTTGTTGATTTTGATTATGATTTGATATTATGACTACCCCCTCAAGCGATGAGTCGATGAGGGTAATGACAATTATTAAAGGGACGAGGTCTCTTGACCATCATGGATGATCTGAAAAAATTTAGATTTGAGCATATTAATGCCTTGGCTAGGCTTAGTTCAACTTTTGATTCCAACTATAAATAGTAATTGTACATTCCTATCCCATGGAGCAGTCGGGCTGCAATAGCCATATTAGAGAATTGAAATAATACAAATCCAATTATATTTATGTTGAATCAATCTATCGATGATTTGCTGAAAGATGTCATATGAGACATGACATGAAATGCCTCATTCCCATGGAGAAGTCTAGCCATAAAGCCTTCTTAGGGATTGAAAATAAGGACATCAGATCAAAGATGACAATTTTTACCCCAAATGTCCTTATGGTAATTTACTCATCTTGCACGATTGCATGGATTGTAAGTCGCTACAACCGCCAAGTGTATAGGGTAAATAACTGAATATGAGGCGTATTTGTTTTTTTTGAATTATTTGATTTATTTGTTAATTTTGATTTATTGATCGATCCTGGTGCTTTGAACATCACCAAATTTGCAACCTTAATTGCTCTTTTTGAAATTTGATTATTAGGAGTCATTAATTTACCTTTTGAGACCTTCCCACGATGGGATTTAAGTGTATTTAATGCTGGTTGTGAACCATGGGTATAGTCTACGATTGAACTTTCTAAACTTTGGAAACCATGGCTAGGGCTTGTAGTCGAAAAATCCTAATTTTGAGATCATAGGTGTTAGCTGCGGTTCATAAAAATTAGACAAATCTTTAAATAGTCATTCCCATTTGAATTTATCATTATTTTTCTTGAAAGAAATTGTATTGAGAGAGCTCTTAGAGATAGGAGACATTCCCTGATCTAGAATGCTACCCAAACTCTTCCATATACTGTACTTGATGCCCCGATGGCAGATCCTAATCAACCATCGACTAGCAGAGGCTGTGGAGCAGGTAAGGTAACTCGAAACCGAGTCCTCGCAGTTCAATACCAATTAAAATAAACCACATTAAGTAATGTGGTAAATGAACCTCACTAAATAGTTGGTAATGAACCCCACTAGATTAGGTTAATTAGGTTTTTAATTTTTTTAGTGAGATAGGCTAGGAAGGTACCCAAAATGGGTATTCTTCCTAGACCGTAGCTAGCAGCTGCAGTTCCCAATTGTCAGATTAGGGGCTGCAGCTATTAGCTGCGATTCACATTCAAATTATAATGGTCATATTTTAACTACCAGAAAACCATAGGGTTGACCCGCGGTTCACCAACTTCAAAAAAAATTATTAAATTTTTGCATTTTCTAAATTTAATTACGCAATTAATGTCATTTAATGCAATTTTGACTTGCCTAGTGATTTTTCTTGATTTTTATGAATGCCTTGCGACATGTTTTATCTTTTTATCAGTTTTTTAGATGTTTTTGACATTTTTAAAGTCATTTTAGCTATTTTTAGCTTTTTTTTAGCTAGAATTTAGCTTATATACCACTTTGATTTCATAGGTTTACCTCTAGAGCTTGCAAGCCCAATATGCTTAAGAATCTCCATAGACAGCTCACTGATGGTGAGCATGCATGGTTTAGAGTCATCAAATTTGGCTATGTACTAGATCTACCCACTATTATGGTAGATCAGACCTATTTGACTACGTTGGACCGACGCTCGAATGCATGGACCAACACCTTTCACCTACCCATAGGTGAAATTACTATGACTTTAGAGGACATATATTGGATCTTTAGGATCCCTATCAATTGCGAGGTCATCACCTATTCCTCTTCTCATAGAAAGGAGCCTATCTTTGATGCTAAATTTGATGATCAAAGCAAGGAGGCTCAGGAGAAGATCGATCATGGAGGTGTCCATATTGGATACTGGTAGGGTAAGCGCATTTTCTCAGTTCGTGCGATGATATTTATAATCCTTATGGTACAAGTAGTGCTTCCAGACTCCTCGAGCGTGAGGATTCCTTGGAACCTCCTGGCCAATTTCTAGAGAGTGATTCAAAGTTCCATTACTCAACCACTATGCCTAGCTTAGGGGAACATGATGCTATGTTAGCTCTATAGGGAGTTGTACCAAATTATGAGCCTAGAACCACTAAGGTATTAGTTGTAGCCTTATGTTACAGATCTGGGGTTGGCATCACATCCATATCGAGCATCCCATGGACCTAACTCTCCATATCATGGCCATTGATGATGCGCATTAGTGCTACGCTATGTGCTAGCCATGAGAGGAGGGGTTTTAGAGTAGGAACCATGCATGAGACACCAACTATTACATTTCATGATTTATAGCACTCAGGCCAGACGACATTGAGTGGTGATACTATATGTATTTCCCTGATTAGATCGAGGTAGAAGAGTTGCTACGATAGACTCATCGAGATAGGTGGCTACTCAATCGTAAGGTTAATATTAGAGAGTATCAATTCTTCTCTCGCATCCTACGGTAGTTTGGCTTGGTGCAGGACATTCTAGAGATTCCATTTGTGTATCAAAGTCTAATGCTAGAGATACATCTATCATGGATTTAGCCTGCAGCTCTAGGAGATGAGGTTGATGACTTCCAAGATTCTAGGGATGACACACCTAGGACCACCCTAACATACGACACATGGTGGTCCCTCCTACAATGGTAGGGTTTAGGGCCTCTAGGTAGAGTGGATGACTAGGAAGAGGTAGGGATCGATCCTGATGGGTGTAGGGTACACCAGAGGATCAAGGATGGATAGGGCACAGAGGCCACCTTAAAGCAGGCTCTGTAAGTAGAGGTAGAGGAGGAGGAGGGGTTCAAGGAGGATGAGGTGCCTCCTGACAATGATGTAGGGGAGCTCCTCGCTTAGGTTGTCAACTTATAGAGTCATGTTGGCAGGTTTTAGACCCAATAACTATAGTAGGATACGACTATTACCATTCTAGAGGTGAAGCTAGGTCACAGGGATAGACAACTAGCAGAGGCTTAGGCACTGATTATGACCCTTATAGCTCAGGCTACAACATCAAAGTCACAGGTCAACAAGCTTACTAGTGCATGATATGTGGCACTGGCATAGTGGGATGAGGCCATAGCAGAGAGAGAGCTACTCAGGGCACAAAGGGGGGATACTTCATCCTCCCATGCTAATATGGTATGTCCTACTACACCAACTACACTTCCAGGAGGTGGGGATCCCATGGCAGAGGTTAGGAAACTCACTTACCTCGTAGAGGATGGAAATTACCTTTACGATGTGAGGGTAGCTCGCATCTCCTAGTTAGAGGGCTTCATCATACTGTGGGGCTTGGAGGTACCAGAGGAAATACATGCTACGAGGTCCTAGAGGACTAGGTACCAGACCTCAAGATAGTCAATGGTGAGCTCTAACTAGCGGATGCATAGGACAGAGAGGACACATAGGTCCTCTAGCACACATGGAGGTAGCTCCTGAAGGAGTCACAGGGATATGGGTGCAACCTCTAGTCATAGGTCTAGCCACCTAGACATACCAGTGTCCCGTGTGCTAGGCCTATTCGGGTTAGGTGGTACACATGGCACTCAATAGGGCATACAATAGGCACTAGATCTAACTATAGAGTAGGCTCCAGAGCATAGGGCTAAGGGAGGTGACAATAGCTCCAGTTCAGGGGGAGTAGGCTAGAGCTAAGGCTCTATTAGATCTAGGCTATATTTTTCATATGTACTATTTTTGGTGTAAGGTCAAGGAACTACACGATTGTAGCCTGCAGGCATTTTGTACTCTTGATGTACTCTTGAGACACATATATATATGAGATTTATCATTTATGACTCATTATGTGTACTTGTATATTTTTAATTTTTTGCTTATTGGATGCATATGGATGCAATACTTATGTTAATTTGATTATATATGATGTGATGTATGGATAACATGCACTAGATAGCTGTTTAATTTATGATGATGATGACATGCAGTGATCTAGATGCTTAGATGTGTGATGTATGTAATGAATTATTTACATGATGGTGATCTAATGTAAATGAACCTGTATGCTTTAATCACTTAAAACATAAGGAATGAATGCAATCATGTTTATCAATACACAATTGTAGCCTGCAGGCATTTTGTACTCCTGATGTACTCTTGAGACACATATATATATGAGATTTATCATTTATGACTCATTATGTGTACTTGTATATTTTTAATTTTCTGCTTATTGGATGCATATGGATGCAATACTTATGTTAATTTGATTATATATGATGTGATGTATGGATAACATGCACTAGATAGCTGTTTAATTTATGATGATGACATGTAGTGATCTAGATGCTTAGATGTGTGATGTATGTAATGAATTATTTACATGATGGTGATATAATGTAAATGAACCTGTATGCTTTAATCACTTAAAACATAAGGAATGAATGCAATCATGTTTATAAATCTAATGGACGACACCACAGAATATATAAAAATCATGAGTGTAATTTAAGGTAAGAATTTGATCAATTAATCACCCATATATGAAATGCAATGGTATGCGATGTTATGATGCAAATGATATAATGTGTCATTCTATTTTCCTTTGCAAATTTGAAAAATATGCATGATATAGTTAGTGGCCGTCTAAATATTATTTCTAATATCCATTCGGTATCTATCCTATATCTTGATTGTGCTCTATATGATGATGTATCATGTACTCGATACTTTGCAATTTAATGTTTTATATGGTTTACGATATTTGATATTTTGTTTCTATGAGATAGATTTTTGAGGTTTTCCATGAGACTCAAACATCCTAATAGACTTATCAAAAGTTGCATACTAACTACACTAGACTTCTGATATAAAAGGCTTTTGCTAGGATAGGCCCTAACTATTCATTATCCCTGTGTTTGCACATGATTATTTTAAGATAAGACACGAGCGTTCCCCGATGTCAGGAGGGATTCTTTCAACCCATTTCTAAGATAGAGGTTCCATAAATGTCTTATCCAATCCCAAGTTTAGATTTTAGTTGGACTAAGCCACTAGGCAATGCAAGACACCTGAAGCTCTCCTCCACATTCAAACATTGGTCTGCCCACAAGCGAGATGCAAGTGTATCAAACATATCATCATGTGTAAGGTAAATTAGTGCTGACAATTCCAAGGATTTAGGCTCATTCCTTTCTATCCTTCAATTTTAGGGATACTTGCTCATATGTAGTGAAGCAAGAGAGTTGATTCCATATTCATTTTGAACTGTCTCTGGATCTTCATTTGATCTCTCTTTGAACTAGATTTTGGATCTTCATTTGATATCTCTTTGAACTAGATTTTGGATCTTCATTTGATCTCTCTTTGAACTGGATTTTAGATCTTCATTTGATCTCCACTCAAAATTTGATTTAAGCCTATTTTTTGATCTTCATTTGATCTTCACTTTTTGGAATTTATACTTGATAATCTTCTTCAGAAAACTTTCTTTGGGGAATTTACTTGGGAAAACTATTTTTGGTATATCAATTGAGGATATTAATCTTATGATATCAGTATGGGATATAAATTTGGGAAGTTGATCTATGATATTGATCTAGGGTATCAATATTGAGGATTGATGTGATATATCAATCTGGATTATTGCTCATTTTATTGTAAGCAAGGGATTATGAATAGGGAACTAACCTATACTTTTGCCAACTGCCAACATTTCCCATACTGTCCGCGCAAAGGGATAAGCAATAATAACTCTTTTTGCTTCAGGATACCCGGTCTTGCTTCATGGCTTTCATCTTCCCCTAATCCTTTTTAAGATTGTTTAATTTTTTGATTAGTGATAGGCTTCTAATATGCTAAGTGCTATACTAACTAAAAATTAGCTACAAAAGCAAATCAAGCTTTTTATCAAATCTTGATAAGACTCCTAGGTATGGTTGAATGACCGAAAACCCTAGTATATCTCCATAGCAACAAAAAAAGTTGTGTTGAAAAACACACTTGCTCACATGAATGATGGATCATGATAAATGTAGAGATGCATGATTTAAAACAAACGTGGTGTCATTTGTAATACTGAAAAACATAATCCCTCCTATTACAGAATGCAACAGATGACAAATGCCTATATGCAATACAATAATGCAACAAATACATGTGTGAATGCAAATGAAAATGTAAAATTTAGATGCAAATGCAAATGTTTTTGGATTTTATGCTTTACCATTTTTTTTTGGATTTTATTGATTTTATAATTTTTATGATCTTTTATCCTCATATTTGACCAAACGAGGAGTACATGCCTCTGGAGCCTTTATATTGACCAAGCAATTTTTTAGCAAAATACTTGGAGCTTTTTAGTATGATCGAGCGGTTTTATACAAACCCTCAGAGCCTTTTGTGTTTGACTAAAGGATTTATGAGAACCTCTAGGACTTTTTGGGATGACCAAGTGATATTTTAAGAATCCTTGAAGCTTTTTGGTTGACCAAGAAATTTTTTAGAAACTTTTGGTACCTTTTGATTGACCAAACTACTCATAGATGAGCTTGGAGCCTTTTAGGATGACAGAGCGATTATAAGAAAACCCTAGGAGCTTTTGACTAACATGACCAAGCAGTTTTAGGAACCCTTGGAGCCTTTTGGGATGACTGAGTAGTTTTAAAAAAAAACCCTCGAAGATTTTTGAGTTTAACCAAAGGGCTTACAGGTGCCTTTGGAGCTTTTTGATTGACCAAACCACTTATGGGAGTGTTTGGAGCCTTTTAGGATGATCGAGCAATTACAAGAAACCCTCATAGACTTTTACTATGCTATTAAAGCATAAAACACCTTAATATGGATGATTTTGAGAGGTTCGGGCTCTTCAACACCTCCTAGCGATGTTAGGTGATAGGTACCTAAACCAATCTTTCCAGATATGATGTAGGGTTCTAGCCAATTAGCCATGAATTTGTCTTGCATATATGGTGACTAATTATAGTTCTGTTGGTTGTATTTCAATATAAGATCCCCAAATTCAAAGTCTCTCTAGTGGAATTTGATATTGTAAGCTCATTTTAGTCACTCCTGATAAATGCAAATATGCTCCAGGGCATTCATGCAATGTTCATCAAGTAGCATCAGTTGATCCATTCGAGCTTATCGTGTGGTGTCGTCATCGATGAACTCTTTCAATGCGACACGTAGAGTTGGAATTTCCAATTCCAAGGGCATAATGGCCTTAGCACAATATACTAGTGAGAACGGTGTTTCCCTAGTGGGCGTTCGAATACTAGTTTTATAATTCCATAATGCAAGGGGCAATTGGATATGCCAGTATTTGTGGTTTTCTTGTACCATATTTTCAAGATGGCCACCACTATATTATTTGAATATTTACCCTACCCGTTTGCTTGCGGATAGTATGGAGTCACAAAACTATGTTTGATTCTATATTTAGATGTCAAAGCTCTCACAGTTTTGTTCTTGAAAGACAATCCATTATCCAATATTATTTTGGATGGAATCCCAAAATGACTTATGATATGATCTAGTATAAACTTTGTTATATGAGCTCCAATTATCATTGTTAAGGGTATTTCTTCCACCCACTTTGTAAAATACTTCATAGCCATGATTATAAATGTATGTCGACCCGATGACGGAGGAGAGATCTTGCCTATAAGATCTAATCCCCACTGAGAAAATGGTCAAGCCGCTTGGATGGGCTATAAGGCTTGTGATGGCAAGTGCATAAGATTAGCATGATGCTGACATTTAATGCATTTCTTGACATACACATTGCACTCCTTCTCCATAGTGGGCCAATAGTAGCCCATTCGAAGGATGCATTTGATGATGGCCATGCCGCTGAAATGGTCATTGCACGTACCATCATGAGCTTGCAAAATTTCCCATGATGCCTCTTGGGGCTCTAAGCAATGAAGGAGAACTCCATCGTACCCTCATCGGTATAATATATCTCCTATTAAGACATATTTAGCCGCTTTCTATTTAAATGTGTGATTCGTGGCACACGGTAACCCCTCCGAGATTATACTAATTTTTAGGAAGTCTTTAATTTGTGACATCCAATTTTGATAAGCCTCAGCTTCAACTCCTAAGATGACTTGCTCCTCATACAAATGTAGAATCGAAAACAACATTGTGGTGAATGGTAGTACCACTTCCCATAGGACTTTGAGAGGTTAATGACCCCTAGGGTGCATTCTTAAGAAAGTATTTAGCTTTGTAGAACCATTGAGCTTTTGGTTCTACATTGATCATGTTGACCGATTATTTGTTATCATAGGTTGCACACTCTACTATCGGATGCAAGAGTACATTAACATGAATGGTAGTGAAATCAATAGATAAATTTTGAGGGATTAAATATCCCAAAGAAGCCATAGTGTCTGCAAACCTATTTTATGACCGAGGGATTACCTTGATGTCATACCATTCAAATTTAGCCAAATATGTGGCAACTAGATCTTTATAGGATTTTAGCTATGGGACATCGACACTGAAAATGCCCCTTGACTTGATTTACTATGAGAAAGAAGTCACCAAAGATGTTCAATATTTTAATGTTCATGGCGACGACTATGTGGAGGCCCAATAATAGGGCTTTGTACTCAACATTTTTGTTGGTGCACAAAAAATCCAAATTAAACAACAAGGGCATTAGAGCTCCTTGCAGTGTGAAGAATACTATTTTAGCACCACCCACTCGCACTTTGAACCATAAAAAAATAGATTCATATCAGCATTGTTCTCTGTTTCTTCAGGTTTGAGAGCTTCATATATGATGAAGACTGCATCGTCCAGAAGCTCTATTGTTAGAGGCATACTATTTGATAGTGGTACCTCAACTAAATGATCTGCTATGACCTGTACCTTGATGGACTTTTGTCTTATGAATTCTAGATCAAATTCTGTCAATAGCATGATCCACTTCATAGTACGTGTATTGTGATACATTTTACTCATCATGTACTGCAAAGTATTTTTTTTGGATATAATATATGTCGTATGACTTAACATATAGTGTCACAATTTCTTGGTAGCAAACACTACTACTAAACACAATTTTTCCACATATGCATACCTGATATCATAGCTCACCAAGGTTCAACTAATATACTATCTGGCCTGCTCTTTGCCTTGCACGTTCTTTTGGGATAACATGGTTCCTAGTGCAAAGTCATTTGCTGATATATATACTAGAAAAGGCACCTCTGGCCTTGGTGGAGCTAGCACTGGTAGCGTTACCAAGTATTGCTTTATTTCAATAAAGGCTACTTGACAGTCCTCATCCCAGTTGAATGGGACTCTCTTATGTAGCAGTTAATTCATGGGTTGACATTTATTCGATAATTGAGTGATAAATAACTTTATCGATGCTACCTTGCCCTGAAGGCTCCTTAAATCTTTAATATTGGTGGGAGGACACATTTTCAAGATAGCCTTGACCTTCGTTGGGTCAACTTCGATGCCTCGCTTAGAGATGATGAATCCTAGTAGTTTTCTAGAAGTTACGCCAAGTATGCACTTCTTAGGATTCAACCTGACATTGTGCTCTATCAGGAGATCGAAGACCTTCCTTAAGACCTTTGCATGCTCTTATCGCAACAATGACTTGGCCAATAGGTCATCGATATAATATTATAGAATTTTGTGCATATAGTCATGAAAAATATACATCATGGCCCGCTGATATGTGGCACTAGCGTTTTTGAGGCCAAATGGCATAAATTTGTAGAAAAACATTCCCCATGGCATTATAAACATGGTTTTATGTTGGTCTTCAGGTTTAATCCAAATTTGATTGTAACCAGAAAAACTATCCATTAAGGAGAGAATTTCATGAGCTATAGTTGCATCTACGAGAGCATCAATATTGGGCAACAAAAATGAATCTTTGGGTGTTGCCTTATTTAGGTCTCTAAAATCCATGCAAATACAGATTCTTCCATCGCGTTTTCCCATAGGTACCATATTGGACACTCATTCTGGATAGTCGATGGAGATCACAAATTCCACATCCAACAGCTTTTGTAGCTCATATTTTACCATTAAGGCTGCTTTTGGGTGCATCTTTCTAAGATTTTGCTTGACTGATTTTTTCGTCAGATTTAGTGAAAGGTTATGCGTAAAAAATTTTGGGTCTAGACCTGGCATATCCTTGTACATCCAAGAAAACAATTTTGGCCCCTCTTTTAGTAGAGGGATGAGGGTGGCCCGCTCATCTAGAGTGAGACTCTTTCCAAACTTAACATTCTTTGCACTGGTGGGATCATTACTAATATCCACATCAAAGGTTTCCTCTACTAACATATGTGATCCCTCCTCAAGTTGATGATGTGTAGGAATCAAATGGATGTCATCAGTTGGGTTGTTGGGTCTTGACCTTGGGTCGGTTCCATGTATTTGATTGTGCCCTGCTTCCACTTGGTTTCCTTTGAGAAGCGATGTGGCAGAGGGTTGGTCACCGTTGATGCCTTAGGCTTCAATTGTCTTGCGAAAGCTTACCACAACAATGTCCAGTGCATTGGAAGCATTTTTGGCATGATAGACATTGTATGCATAGCCTAGCCCAAAATGGAAAGGTTGCAACATTTCTTTGTTAGGGAATAAATCTTCAGGCTCAACGGGTGAATCAGCGCAATCCCAGTCGATAGCATATTTGTTAAGATACAATGGTTTGGACGGATCTACTGGATTGCGGAGTGGAGTGGTAAAATAAATGGAGACCATGTCTATGGAATGGAATTGATCTCTAAGACCACACAGACTGACTTCTACAAAATCCATGTAGTCCTCATACCCACGATCTGGCTCTAACGACACAACCACAAATGGGTCTTCTCTAAGAGGACTATGAAAAACTGGATCCTCCCTATGCATTGACTACAAAATAGGATCATTTGGCTCACAAAGATCCATGTAGGTCATCGAAAGGGGATTAACCAACCAATAAATTTGATCTAGGTTTAACCATCTTGCTTTCAGACGAGGACCAACATGTAACTATCGATAGACCTCATCTATGTTGATGGGTTGATGATGGTAATACAAATAATGAGGACCAAGGTAGGCCCTCTCTAACTCATATTATTTGTCACTTTCATAATAGAATCCTTCATTCACCCCAAATCTTGGAGGGCGTTCTAGCAAGTGCGGTCCCATGAATCTAACAACTTGGTTGCTATCATCGCTATCTAGATAAATCGGATAATTATATCGCAAGAGTGACATTGCCAAGAAATCTAGCTCTGCTTATTCCCCTGAATTATCAATGTTGGGAAGGATATCTTCAGTAACTTGTACCAAATCAAAAGGTAATAAATGATGCACCTACCAAGGCCTCACATAGGCACCTTCGAATTCATCCCTAGATTCATCATCGTTTGAGGATTCCTCATCTGCATCATAGCTTGGTCCACTCATATCGAATGTGGACTCCACTTCATATTTATTAGAAAGATCTCCTAGCTCGAGATCACCTACAGTAATGGGGTTATGCCCCTGCACATATGTGTCATCGACTACATCATGGGTTTGGTGTCCCAGGTTATCTTTGGGGTTCAGTTCTATCTCAGTATGCTCAAGGAGCATTTCATGATGATATTTGAGTGGCTCAGTGGTGACGACAGATATCATAGGGTGATTCCTCTAGAAATTGGAAGGATCAGGATGATATGGATTAAAATCCACATCATCTGCCATACTAAGGTATAGATGATCTAGGGATGCTATGAGCAAATCGTCCTACCCTTGTATTTGTAATCCTAAAATGAACCTATCAATGACTAACTGATAACACAATTCCAACGGAGTCCTACATCCTTGTTCAAAGATACCAAGGCCATATTCGTGCCAATGATATAACTTGAAAATACGCATGGCATACTTCAGGTTGGATAGATAACAAAAATTTACTACAAAAGGTTCATCGTCATCTTCATCCATGGGCTCTCACATTGGAAGATGATCTAGCCCTGCACAGATGAAATTAGTATGATTAGGTGGCTCTCCCAATGGAACCACAAATCCAACTAGGTAACGATGAGTGGACGGTCGTCCCATCTCTTGTGTAGTCTTCAGAATCAATCTGAAGGTTACATTTTGCATAAGGTACTCATCTAATCTGGTGTTGGTGATATGTATTGTCACCTACGATGTGGATGATCCTATTGAAGATGTAGGTGAGGCAAGTTGAAGTGCTTCCTCAAATTTGTCTTGGGGTTCCTCAACTTCCATAGGAGTGGGAACCTCCTCGGTGACTATCTCAGGCTCACACTCCTTATCTTTCTCACCCATTTTTACCTTCAACTTCCTTTCATATCGATGCATGACTTATGCCAATGATTTCAGGGAAGTGGTAGTGGTGTGCTTCGATTTGTGTGATACAGATGGTGTTAGTTGAGCATGTCCTGCTGGTTTACCTCCTGGCTTCTTTACTGGTGATGATGGCCAAACATCCAAGTGCATTGATAGGTGTATGAAACCCTCAAGAAAATACTCTAGGTTCACAAACTTAAAAGGTTCTTCGTCCGATGACACTACATGAACCTATCCCTCATGAATATACTTCACACACTGATGCAATATTGAGGGAATGCAACACATTTCACGAATCCAAGACCTACCGAGTAGTATGTTGTACTGCATGACCATTTTTATCACATGACACATCACAAAGATGGTCTTTAGGCCTACCTGCATGAGTAGGATAATTGTGCCAACAATCAAACATAGTGCATCATTAAATGCTCTCAATGTAAATATAGTGGGCACAATGTGTGATTTAGGTAGCTTCAAATGACTCAGCATCTTGGACGTTATTATGTTGATCGGTGATCTGGTATTGATCAAGACCCTTTTAAATGGCATGTGATTTACACATGCAATTATGTGCAATTACGGGTCATCTATGGTTGTAGAAACCATCCTTATCTCATGATCATAAAATTGGATCATCGATTCCTGACAATACTGTACATGACCCACAAAATTAGTAAATGCCTTGTTTATCCTGGGACTGTACTTTAATGGACCTAAAAATGTCCATAAGAGTCTCCCTGTGCCTAGGGGATTATTGTATTAGCTCATATATTGACAACTTCATAGGAGTTGTCTATAGTTTTTGGACCAACCTGCTCCTTATGTTCACCATCGGTCTTGTTGGTGGACCTGGAATATTTTGCACAGGTCGTTGATTCGATGTGGCTAGTATTTTAATGGGAGCACGATGTTGATTCGGTTGTTTATAACTCCCATGTCTAGTGACAATGTTCACCATGCCTATGAACCCCTGGGTAGGTGGTTCGACTCACACCTGGTTGACCTAGCCAATATTGTTGCGAGGTGCCTCATGATTTGGCAAGGTTTTTTTGCAAATCCCCATATTCTGGTTATTGGGTGCCTACAGATTGTGTGGTACTACAAGCTCACCTTTGTCAATCATATTTCACACCATGTGTTTGAAAGACCAGCACACATCAATGTCATGGCCTTTCGTTCGATGAAAATGTAAAATAGATATTCTTGGTACCCCTTTGATTTGGGTTGATTAGGGTCTACTAGCTTGACTTCAGGCAATCTAATTTCCCTGTCTTCGCACAGTTGATGGAAAATTGACGTCAGTGATTCCGTCAATGGTGTGAACTGGTGAGGTGGACGTTGATCTTTGTTCTTGCCATTATAATTGTTGTGCTTTTCATACTACACAGGAGGAGGTTGGTCCTGCTAATTCTATTTTTGTTGCCCCTTGACCTCTCTTTGGAGATTCAGAACCACTTGATTTACTTGGGCCTACTTGCCCTATTGTTTTGTGGTGCTCTTATTTTTCCCTCTCTCCTATTCTTGAGCTTCAAGTTTCCTTCTTGCAACTTGATGTCCTCGATAACTTTGGCTTGCACCAAAGCCTCCTCGAATGTAGGATACTACTATAGCTGCAATAGTAACGAGATGTGCTTGGCATAAATATTTGTAAAAATTTGGGTTAACTCTGTGGTAGGAATAGGGAATGGCAACTTCACCATTAGTATCCTTCATCTCTTTTTGTACTGCTCAATTGGATCATCATCACGTTGAGCTAGCACAACTAGATTAGAAATATTGGCCTGTTTCTTGATGCCAAAGGAATAGTGTTCAAGAAAGGCATCAAGTAATTGCTCAAAACTAGTTATGCTATGTTTCTTTAGCTGATTGAACCACTCTCGGGCTGGTCCACAAAGTTTCATGATGAAAGTATGCAACAACAATGCATCGTTGCTTGCTATCTAAAAAAAATCATCCAAAAACATCATGATATGTTCCTATGCATCCTCATCATCCTTAAACTTGTCTAACTTGGGCATATCAAATTGCTTAGGGTAATCCAGAGTAGGCACCGAAGGATCCAAAGGCTCATTATTAATTTTCCTTAATTTTGACTTTTGAATAGCCATGCCTTGTCTCTCAATGGCTTTGATCTTCTCTACTAAGGCCTTATAGGCCTTCAAAGATAGAAAGTCCTCCTCCCTAAGTTGATGTGGAGGTGGCTTATGAGGTACTATCTTCCTCGTATGATATGGAGGGAATTACAATTCCTCCTCCTTAGCTCGGGAGCTCTTAGGATATTCTTATTCGTATCTATCTCCCTCTGCTTCTTCATGCTGCCTCTGCCTTTGATCATCGAGCAGTGGTGGTCGCTCCCTTTGTTTAGTACTAGCATGAGTATGAGTGTATCTTCGCTCTTGATGCATATCAGCTTGCGATAAATCCTTCCTATATACACACTCTCACTGCTCATCATGAGGATATAGGCCAGCCCTAGCTAGTCTATCCTCCTACTCCATGCGCTCCTTCTGGGCAAGGATACACTCTTCGTGCACATGTTTCTCATATAACATCTATCTAATGAGCCTCTATGCTTGAAGGTTTTCATCTTCAATGTGCTTCCTCTCTAGGTGAGCATCCTCCAATTGATATTGGAGGAGTTGGCATTTTTGTTCTCATACCAGTCAATGTGATCTATCAATCTGATTGGTCGTGGGAGGCCTCTGGTATCCTTACTTTGTACGAGTGACCTTATGGGTTCTATACCCATCATACTAATGTATCCTATACTATGCACTACCATGCATAAATAGTGGGTGTGTGACATGAGGGCACTTAGAAGCCTCTCCATGCTCCCTAGTAGTTTTGACGATGCTCACGCTACACTCACTCGGGGCATGAGTGGGTGGAGCAAAAGGCTTGTAGCCTAACTACTCTAAGACACTACCTAGACCCTCTAGTTTTTTAGACCACCATCACTCATGCGGTGGTGTGCCATTAGCTCCCACATTTTATATATCAATGGTGATCTTGTGTGGTGGACCACACATAGGAGTATGGGTATACCTATGCTCAGAAGTGAGCCTGTCTGCCTACCCCTGAATATGTGGATCTCTAGTCCTTCTATACTCAGAATGTGGATGCATGGACCCTCTTGTGGACTTGGTATGTAAGGACACCAACCTAGTCCCCTACACAACAAACTCTTTGGCCGATCCCATGGACACACGTGTAGTGCGATCTTGATAATGGCTTTTGAGAGGAGCACCCTCAATGCTAAGAGGCTTCCTATTCTATCCTATACCTAGAGGAGTGTACTAAAGCTCCTCTATTCAGGTATGTTGTACAGGCTCCCCTCGTATCGAGTTATCTCCTCTAATGTTTATCGAACGACATTTGGTTCACTCATGTGGGTGAGGAATTAACACATGCTACTTTGAATTGGTTAGGGGTTGGTCATTGGCATCTGGTTTAGACTTTTTATGACCATATTGTGTATCCACCATTGTGTACCTAATGTTTAGATGTATCTTTTATTATTAAGAAAATAAGGTATACAATGATGAGTATCTCGTATTAAATTTTGAAAGTGAGCCCTAAACTATTTGATGTGTTGTATTAGTATAGAAACTCTTACCATTTTTTGTAAATCTTTTTGGATTTTATTCTTAGTTTAATGTCTTTCACCTGTACACTCACAGCTTGACAACTTGGCTATGAACTCCAAGTCACATAATCCAACCTATAATGTGTGGTAATGAAGCCCACACATGGTCAGGGAGCACAGGTTCTGCCAGATCCTCACCCATTTTCCCCTAGTCAGTGTTATACCTTCTGAAGAGAATACATGCAAATTTTCTAAGGTAAGAAAGGTTCTCGGATCCGATATTGGTCTAATATTCAAAGGTTCATAGGATTTGGACCAATAGATGGAAATTACGCCCACCGTCATTGAACCCTACTAGTGGTTGGATGTCAAGCCCAAATCACTAGTGTTTAAGTACCAAGTGGTGTGTGTGGTTCATTTTAATATACATAAAATAATTGCATCATATAATACTCATGCTCATTTTCTAAATGCTATGCAAATGAAATAACGTTTCAAATTCAAAAAATGCAAGCTATTCTAGATGGTCTTTTAGATAATGCATATTACAATGATAATTGGCCATTAATTAGGCCTCCCACATGCAAACCAAACAAGACACTCTATCAAGCACACTGTAGCCTAGGGCAAACTGCAATCATAGGTTCGTTGTTCCTAGTAGCACCTTTCTATGGAAGTAAATGCAAAAGCAAACTAGGACGATTGATTACCTCTTTTTAATGGTTTTTCCTAATTTGCATTTGAAATTATACACGCTGTAAAAACATAGAGGGAAATAAATGATAGAGGGATGAAAATAGGGCCTACCTTCGAACCTACAATGATTGGCTCTCTGGTTTTTGCTATTTGTGCTGTCAGCTGGAAACTGTAGGTCTGATCTACGGTTCTGATAGTAGACCGCATGTTGAACCTACAGTTCAATTGTTGGCCCATAGTTGATAGCTACGGTCTATACCTGTAAATAAAAAAAAGGTCAATAACACAAAGTCAGATGTTATTTATGTGGAGGTCCATCATGATCACCTTCTGTAACCACCAAAAAGGCTCACACCCGATTTGAATCCCAATGTAATAGTGCAAATAATGACAACATGCATGAAATTCAAGAAATTGACAATAAGATAAACAATAAAAGACACTTTATTCCATTATGAAGTCATTTTAGGTTACAAGTACATCCCTCTTAGGGATAATCATGTTGATACAATATTACAATAAGATTCGTGCAATTGTTTCCCTCTCAAGGGTAGGTGTGATATTTCAAATGCCTTTGTAGGGTGACACGAACTACCTTAGGGCGTATTTGACCCTCTTCTTCACGTTGAGGAAGGATTTGAATATTAAGCTCCTGTAAATTTAGATCCCTGTGATCAATAAACAATAGAGAATTATCAAAAATATAGACAACCTCTCGCGATGAGACCCTTAAAAGGAAATATGTATAAATATGCCATTGAAAACATGAAATCAAGAAAACATGTAAAAGACGTTTAAACTATGCTAAACTAAAAAATATTCATGGAAATGCATAAAAGAGTATAGCATTCAAGATTTGCATGGTTCAACTAAAGGAAATGAAGCTTTAAAAGTCATAAAGAACCCATTAATGTCTATTTCATGCTACTATACTAAAATTATTCTAACCCTAAATCTATCAGTCAGAAATCTCTACAACTGCAATTAAACTATGCAAATGACTAATATAATCTAATTAGATATATAGAAATGGAAATAGTAAGGTGGTGATACCTCTATTACAAACTGCAGCACTGATGCACGGTCTGCATTGTAAACCATGGCTGAAAGTTACGGTGAGAACTCAAGTAAGTTTATCCTCAAAATCAAGGGTAGTGGGCTTGACCTCCTTGTCCAATTGATGTTCAAGGGTCACCTTCGGTGTCCTTCTGACAAGTTTGGTGGTTGATTCACTATGAGGGGCCTTCATTTGCCCAAATTTATGTTTCTTGGCTCTTTTAGGCTCCTAGGACCTCCATGGCAAATTGACCTTTAGGTGAATAGCAAAGTGGACTTCTCCAATGCATGAATTCAATATGCAATTTGATAGGGCTTCGCTTCTCACTTGATCAATCAACTCTCTATCGATAATTCGATAGTGGTTCGCTATTCAAATCATCTATATATTTTCCCTAATTCAAAGGGATACTTATAGGATGTTCTAGGGCTAGGGGTGGCTTCATGGAGAAGCCAAGATCAAGAAGAGGTGGTTAGGACAGTTGGAATGGAATATTTTGGAATCTTCCATCCATTAACCACCTTCTTCTAGAATAAATGGTCATTCAAACTGATTTGGCTCGGATGAAAGCCAAATGAACTTCAGTTAAGACCGTAGGTTGAAGCTGTGGTCTAGACTATAAACCATAGGTTTCAACCATGGTTTAGATTGTAGACCGTAGGTCTGGGCTGTGGTTTAGACTGATTAGGCCAAGGAGCCCAAATTGAGTGGTTAGAACCACTACTCTATCTTAGAGTCTATCCAAGATCCTCCGTATGGTCCTGTAGCATGTCCATATGAGTAGTCTCCCTCAACATGACACATTTTAGGTGTATACACGAGTGATATATTTCCTTATGTTTAACACAAGAAGCCAAATAATATTTACGTAGAACAAGGTTTTTATTCTTTAATTCAAATCAGCATGGTAAGATCAATTTAAATCATGCACTATGATTCCCAATAAGGAGTCTGTAATTTAACTTTTCATATTCCAACATGTTTAGTTTTCCCAAGACAAATAACAACACCTGTCATCCCCGATTTCAAGAAAAATATTATTACGAATCTAAGCCAAGGTGTTAGGTCATAATTATCTAGGGAATGATGAGATCCCTGATTTCATAAGAGCTCATGGTCAGGCTGGACACGACATGTATAAAGTCACAAGTTTAATGCTTAGATTGAGCACCCACTTTGGTTGATGATACAATTGATTAGCCACACTAAACAAGACATTCCACATAATTTAGAAGTTAATGCAATTTAGTGACCTATAGTGACACCTTGGGTTGTTCCCAAATCGAGGTGACACAAGAAAATATTGTGCCTTGGGAATACTTAGGAAATAAATTGGCACACAACCCTACTAGAAATGCTTTCAATCAACGCGGACTCATGAGGAACGAATTGTGTGGCTGCCGCAATAGAAATCATTGCTAAGGGATTTGGGTCATAACCAAATAACGTCTATGGATCAGAATTCCAAACATATACAGTATGCCATCATGCTTTCCTCAAAGGTCAATTAAAAATATAATACTGAATTAATCTATAGGTTTTAATGAGTAGCCACAAGTGTTATTTATCAAAGCAAACATAATCCAACAAGAGCATAGCAGAAGGTTTCATCGATTTAATCATATACCACTTCATAAACTGAAACTCGAAAAGCAAACATAGATTTTTAAACAGTAATATTTTGTATACTTTTGGTCGGATTTAATCACAAACTCACTCCAGTTTTAATATGTAAAATAAGACCATAATATCCCAAGACATCAACCTATCATTTTTTAGAGAGTCAATCTTATCACTATGGACAAAATCAGGGAGATAAAATTACTTGACAACCATTTGCTTTTTAATACTAATTTTTTCTTTTTGCGTTCTACAATTTGAACCAAGAGTACTGACAAGGTTTAAGCTTTTAATCTTACAAGAGCAAGGCCAGATTAATAACCACATAAATGATGCTACAGGGATTTAGTTGAGCAACAATGAAGGTAATATCACCATACACCTGGTACTCCACTTACCAAGAACCAAGAAAAACACCACTCAAAGACAAAAAGTACAGAATATATATAACAATGTAACCATATACACAGTGTATAACTTCAGGAGTACATAACCATATATAAAAACAACTTTCTTAATTCAAACATAAGATAACAAAATCGCTCAACAACAACCCTACAATAGTTATGCATGAATACAACACCAAATGGTCCTTAAATTACATAAATGGAAACCATATCATCAACAACAGCTATCAGATTTCATTTGTAACAAAGCCTCCAATGGTTTTTAAGATGACAACTAGAAGATTTTAGAACACAACCATTCATATACTGGCCTTAATCAAATATTAAAATATATTCTTCACCCAAATACATCTGGTGCAGAACTGAGTGAGTATCATGAGCTTAATGGCCATGGCGAAATTACTGTCGTGCGCCTGCTTCTATCAAAGTCCACCTCCATCAACTAGGGCTAGGGTTTTGGGGAATAAAATTTCAAACCAAGGGATCAGAGCGGCCAACTACCATGAATGCAGGCTACCCTATATGCAATCACACCCAAGTCCATGCAGACAAAAGTTTGTATCATACACAAAATGCATTCGAAGAAAAATAAGACGCATATAGAAGCCATACCAAATTTTCCCATCAACATTTTTTAATAGAATATGGGAATTAATACCAAAGTTTTCCTATTCCCCATTTCGTCGCTCAGTGCCACTCTCACCCATGGCACCCATAAGTTACAAGCAAAGTGTGTAAACAACCATAAGTTATGCAGGAGGTAATCCTTGATTAATCATTCATAAAATGCACCCACATCCACACAATGAACTCACACAACTATGCAATCAGTAGGTGCAGTAGAATAATCGAAATCCAAGCAAACTTATAGTAGAAGAACCACACAATAAACTTACACAACTATACAATTAGCAGGTGCAATAGAATAATCGAAAGCCAAGCAAACTTATAGCAGAAGAACCACACAATAAACTTACATGGCTATACAATTAGTAGGTGTAGCAGAATAATTGAAAGCCAAGTAAACTTACAATAGAAGTATTATTAGGGTTATAGTAAAATGCAAATGCAACTCAACAAAATTTCCTTATTGGCTAACAAAACCCACACAGTTACTCACAGATGAATTTCCATAATATTAAAATTTAGCCATAGTCTTATTGCCAGCAAAACACAGTCAATTACAAAGGAGATTTCAAAACCATTCACATGCTTCGTTCCAATTAAATTCCCCATTTTTGTTTAGTGCAGTGTCCATTTAAATTCTCTTAGGTTATATTTAAAGTTTATAGAAAGATTCGACCAGACCTGAATACGATGCCCGCCTCACTCTTCCAATCTTCCTGCCGAGTCTTGCGCCCTCTATTTCCCTTTACCCTCACATACCATCCTCTAACACAAAATTACCTTTCTTTAAATAAAGGGCGGGGATGATTAAGGGGGTGCCACTTGTAATACACATGCCCCTCCCCCAATTTCCATGTGTAACGATTCTATTTTGTCCGCCAACTTAGAGTATAGGTTAACCTCATATTTCCCAGGGCCTTATCATATGATGCCCCTTTATTTTCTTATATATTATTTATATTATAAATTATAATTAGTAGTTTATTGTTATTATTAATATTCTTATTATTCCTTTTTATTATTATTATTGTGGTCTCCTATATGCATATTTATATTTTATTTTTGAACCATTAAACATGATAGAAATTTTGCAATCAAACACATAATCTTAGTATATATTTATAAAAAACTCTAATCAAATCAACAACAACAAAAAACCTCACCCCAAAAAATATGCATATTTATATTTTATTTTTGAACTATCTAAACATGATAGAAATTTTGCAATCAAACACAGAATCCTAGAATGCAGCTACGTGGATGCAATCTACATGGACCACTGGCGGAAGGATTGCCAGTAGGGATTTAATGCCCTAACATAGGTGAAAACTCCATCGCTCATCATATCCCAACTTACCTTTCCTCGGATACCCATTGCTCGTAGATCGAGGAAAATACCAATGCTTTTGTGACGCTCCCTACCAGCAGGTGCATCCGTTCCTGCATCCACAGATTGATTAGCAGCACCATGTTCTTGTAGAAAAATAGATAAAGACAAGAGCCATATTTAGGAGGGTTGTCACATCCTCCCCCTCTAAGATTAAACACAGTCCCTGTGTTTTCAAATGCATACCAGAATATAAAAGCAAATCATACTATGAATAATAGCATCATAATCATATAGTCAATTCAATCATAACTACTGAAAAGAAAGCATGTCTTCACTATCATCATCAAAAAAATTTAAAACCAAACTTTTACATCATCATATATATATACACATATATAAATATCTCAAAAATTTGTTTTAAGTTATTGTTCAAACAAAAACGGAAATTGTCTTTTCATGTTAGCCACATCTTCCCATGTGGCATTGTTTTTAGAATATTGGTCCCATTGGACCTTACACTGCTCAATATTTCGTTTCCTTAGTTGCTTGGTTCGAAAACCCAATACTCTGATAGGTTGGACTTCAATGCGCAGGGGGTCGGTCATCTGCAAGTGATCAACATTCCAGACATGGGAAGGGTCAAAAATATATTTCTTGAGGAGGGACACATGGAAAGTATCATGGATTTTTGACAAGTTGGGTGGCAAGGCCAACTTATAGGCGACTGGGCTGATTTTGGCAAGAATGGTAAAAGGTCCTACAAATCTTGGACTTAGTTTAGAGGATTTTATAGAGCTCTTGGTTGGCTTAACCCTTAGGAATACTCTGTCTCCCATAGAGAATTCTCTTGGAGTTCTTTTGAGGTCGGCATAACTCTTTTGCCGATCTGAGGCTTCCTTGAGCCTTTGGCGAATTTGGCTGAGCTGCTCCTCCATTTCTTTAACCATATCCAGCCCGATCATTACCCGATATTCTGGATTGCTCCATGATAACGATGTTCTGCACCTTTTCTCGTATAGCACCTCAAATGGGGCCATGCCCAAAGAAGTGTGGTAACCATTATTATAAGAAAATTCTACCAAAAAAAGGTAGTCTTCCCATTTGGTCTGATGGTCCATGCAATACATCCGAAGCATATCTTCTAAGACTTGGTTCACTCTTTCCATTTGTCCATCAGTTTCAGGATGGTAGGTAGTGCTAATGTTAAGTTTTGTTCCCCATGCTTGATGTAATGTTTGCCAAAATTTGGATGTGAACCGAGAATCTCTATCTGATATAATTATTTTGAGGAAACCATGTAGTCGTACCACTTCCCTGGAAAATTTATGGGCTACTGTAGGAGCTCCATATTTAATATTTCCAGGCAGAAAATGTGCCACTTTAGTTAATTTGTCAACCACAACCAAAATGGTATCATGCTGGAAACGGTTTTTAGGCAACCCAACAATGAAGTCCATGGTCACAACCTGCCATTTATGAATTGGGATATCATGTGTATATAGACGTCCTACAGGGTGTAAATGTTCTACCTTCACCTTTTGGCACTCTAAACACTTAGCCACAAATTCTGTGATATCTTTCTTCATTCCTCGTCAATAATAATCCTTTCTCATATTTTTGTGCATCTTTACATAGCCTGGATGAGCGGAATAAGGGGCACAATGTGCCTCTTGAAGCAACATGTTCCTTAGGTTTTGGTCATTTGGCACCACCATTCTATTTCTGAAATACAACGTGTTTTCTCGTATTTCAAAATCCCTTGCTTTTTTTGAATCTTGTCTTAACAAATCTCGATATTTTTGTGAGAATTCATCTTGAAGCTGGAGATTCCTTATCTGATCAATTATTTCAAAATGGCATTGTGCTATAGCAGTAATGTACTTCCTCCGACTCAGAGCGTCGGCTAGTTTATTCTCTTTCCCTTTAATATACTCAATGCCAAAATCATATTCTACTAGTAATTCCATCCATCGCCTTTGCCTAGCATTGAGCATTGGTTGGGTAAAAATATATCTTAAGCTTTGATGATCAGTCTTGAGTTCAAAGGGTTTACCCAATAGGTAGTGTCTCCACATTTTAAGAGCATGTACTACTACTGCTAGTTCTAAATCATGGGTGGCATAATTCAGTTCATGTTTCTTAAGTTTTCGGGACTCATAAGCTATAATGCCTTCTTCCTACATAAGAACCCCTCCTAAACCTTCTAAGGAGGCATCGGTGCAAACCATGAATGGTAGTTTAGGATCTGGTATTCTTAGAATTGGGGTTGTTGTCAACTTCTCCTTGAGAGTTTTGAAGGCTTCCTCACATCGAGTAGTCCATTTAAAGGTCTTACCATTTTTTTGAAGGTTGGTTATTGGATAAGCTACCTTAGAGAAGTTCTGCACAAAACGTTGATAATATCCGACCAACCCCATAAAACTTCGTACCTCAGAGACATTAGTTGGGGTAGGCCATTCAATGATAGCCTCTATTTTCCTTGGGTCCACTGATATTCCTTCAGTTGTAATTATATGTCCCAGATAATGAACTTGGGAGGTATAGAACTCACATTTTGATAGTTTTCCATACAACTAATTTTCTCTAAGTTTTTTGAGAACAATTTTCATGTGTTGGTCATGTTCCTCTTTATTCCTGGAGTATATCAATATGTCATCTAGAAAGACCAATACAAATTTGTCTAATTGTTCCCAAAATACGTTATTCATTAAGTTCATAAAAGCTATCGGAGCATTGGTCAAACCAAAAGGTAGCACTGTAAATTCATAGTGGCCATATCTTGTTCGAAATGCAGTTTTATGGGTGTCTTCCTCTCAAATTCTGAGCTGGTGATAGCCAGACCTAAGATCAATTTTTGAGAATATTGAAGCTCCCTTCAGTTGGTCAAACAGGTCATCTATCCTGGGTAAGGAATACTTGTTCTTTACTATCATCTTATTTAGCATCCTGTAATCAATACATAATCTTAGTGACCCATCCTTTTTCTTAACAAACAAGATAGGTGCTCCCCATGGAGAGACACTAGGTTTAATGAGCCCTGTTTCTAATAGTTCTTGAAGTTGAGTCTTGAGTTCTTGTAACTCAATGGTAGTCATTCTGTAAGGTGCTCGGGCTACAGGGGTTGCTCCTGGTAGGAGTTCTATAGAGAAATCAAATTCCCTCTAGGGTGGGAGACCGGGCAGATCCTCAGGGAAGACATCCCTAAAATCATTTAGTATCGGATATGTCTGAAATAGACTTGTCCCAGTCTCAATGTCCTCTTTCTTATTAATTTTTACTACAAAGACTCTACTTCCTTTCCTTATAGCTCTTTTGACTTGCATGGTTGTTAGAAGGTGTGGTTCCACTGATTTTCATCCACAATAAATTTGAATCCTCTGCATAGTATCATCAGTGAATTCCATCCACCTTTCTTCAAAGTTTAATAATGCTTTATGAGCTTTGAGCCAATCCACCCCTAGGATTATATCAAAAGCATGTAATGGGGCTACATACAAATTCCAGCCCATTTTCCCTTGAGGTAAGATTATCTGAGGGTCAAATAAGCACTGATTAATGGTATGGGTTTGCCCAGACCCATATTCAACCTTCCACCCTTTTGCCATATACCCAGGTTTTTCTAGAATGTCCCTCATAAGGTTAGAAGAAATGAAACTATCTGTTGCCCCAGAATCAATTAAAATGCTTACATTCCTATCATAAATTTTTCCATTTAATAAAAAAGGGGTAGCTTGCCCATTGAGTTTAAGATTACCTATGGCTACAAATATCTTATGGGTAGGTTCTATTATTTCCTTTTTATCAGTTCTCAGGGGACACTTATCTGCATAATGAGGTTCTTTGCAAATCCAACAGCCAGTTCGTGGAGCCCTTTCCTTATTATTTCCATTATTGGGGTCCTTAGTGCCAAATCCTGGGTTTCTAGATTTCTGATCATACCTATCTCTAAAATTTTTCCTGTCCTGGCCACCTCGGTTAAATTGATCCCCTCTGTTACCCTGGGATCCCTGATACCGATTCTTGTTTTTACCCAATCAATTTTTGTTCTCATTTCTATCCTTCTAGTTTCTATCTCTTTTAGTTGAACCCATATGCTTCTTTCTTTGAGGATCTTCTCTATCCAAGGATTTTTTATAATAGGCTTTCTGGGCCTTATGGTTATCCTCTTCCTGCCTAGCCAAGTCACAGGCCTCAGCGAGGGTTGCAGGTTTCAACATCAGAATCAGACATCCAATTCTTGGGTGGAGTCCTAGAAGGAATTTTTGGACTTTAATCTCAGTTCTTTGTTCATACTCAGGCATGTATTTAAGTAATTGCACAAAGCATTGATAATATTCAATAACAGTCATGTTGCCTTGAGTCAATCTTGAAAATTTTGTGGTCCTTTCTAAGTAAAATTATGGAGTCAAGAATATTTCCTTAAAGGCTTTCACAAAAGTTTCCTAGTGTACATCGACGACCTCCACATTATGAGTTTTCTTATAGGTATCCCACCAGTCTGCCATAATTCCTGTTAGTCGAAATACCGCCCAAGAAGTCTTAGATTTGGATGAGAGGGTTCTAATGGCAAAGTAGGCTTCTAGACTATTTAGCCATCTCTCGGCCTCTTCCCCATTCCCTTTGCCATCGAACTTGGCTATATCTATTTTTTGCATATCCCTATCTAACTCAGAGCCTACTTGTCACCTTTCGGGGTCAATAGATGTCTCCTCTCTAGTGGTTACCATTTCCTTTCCTTTGGCCAGGTTTTCTATTATTTTCTGTTGTTGGGAGATCATCTCTTGCTGCTGAGTTAGTTGGGCTTTCTATTGTTCCATATGCTCCAGCATTTGAGCTTTCTGCTGAGCCATGTGTTCAGCCATTTGGGTTCTTTGTTGCTCCATTTGTTCCTTTTGTTCATTCATTTGTTCTCGCATCATTTGCATCATTCAGACTAATTTGTCCTCTCTAGGAGCAGGTTATTTTTCCCTCCTCATTACCCGAGGGGGTTCTACGGTTCCTCCCGTATCCTCGGTCCTCGTAGCCTTCCTGAGAACCCTTCTGGGATTTTTGGTCAGCCCTTCCCATTGTACCATCATAGATCTCTTTGAGGAGCTAGCCATGGCCTAAAAAAGAGCCCAATCAATTTTTGGGTATTCAGTTCATCAACCATTAAGTCAGAAAATAGTTCGCAACCATGCTCTGATACCAAATGTAACAAGTCACCCCAAGTCACTACCACTTGGTTGTCTATTCTCCCCAAGTCACTACCACTTGGGAGTCAAAATTTTCTTTATTTTATTCTTATCAACTTTCTTTTTCTAGTGTGAGCATGTTAAGAATATCTTCACGAGTGCCATTCTACTGCAGCCAGAATACTCATGAGATCGAGATTGGCCAGATCTCGTATAGTTGCCATTTGGAACTTCCATCTCCTCCCGAGATCCTAAGTCCAGGCAGTGGGTTTCTTTTATCCTCTAGGGCCCATATCACCTAGAGGTGTGATGCATACCTTCCCGTGTCCTACAGGATTGTCCAGTCATTAGGTTTATTGTCCTGTAAGACTTAGCGCATACATGCTCGAGCTAGACGATCAACCACTTGCCCTGGAGCATCGTCTAAGGTCTTACCACTACCCTGGTAAGCACCCGATGTTATGTGTTGATTAACCAACATGATGTCCCATACCATCGTGTTGTCGGTATTACCTAGTCAACACATTCCACCGCTCAATCACTAGCAGGGATAACCTAGAAGGGATGCCCATACAACCCTTCGTTACCTCCTGTTCTGACTTTTCCCATCAGAAATGTGGTTAGAGCCCTGATTCATAATGGTTGCCTACCCGCAACATCATTATTTTTATGATGATGGCCTACCCGCAACATCATCATTTTTATTTCGATGATGATTGCTTACCCGCAACCCCATCATGATGATTGCCTACCCACAACACCATCATTTTTATTTCGATGATGATTGCCTACCCGCAACACCATCATTTTTATTTTGATGATAATTGCCTTCCCGCAATATCATCATTGAAGTCAAGATTGTCTTCCCACAATCTCTAGTATTATCCTCCCACTTCTGGAGGCATTTTTGGCAAGGTTTGTCTAAGGTTTAAGGGGTAGGTTTGGTATTTGTTCATGATGTCTCAAGGAACAACTAAGGTATGCTATGGTATTCTCAGGCTCTAGTATCTTACAAAAATATTTCATCATGCCCTTTTAAAAGCCAAGGCATAAAGACTTCATGATAATGTTTCCACTTTATAAAAATAATTTTCCCCATTTTCTCTTTAAACATATAGTCAAATGACTTTTCTTAATTCGAAACATAAAGACAAATTCTTTCCATCTCTTAAAAACATAAATAACATTTTCTACCAAATCTTCCCTTCATCTAAAAGATAATAATCCCATTTTCATAAACATTTCCCTTTTATCTTGAAAACATAAGGTCTGATGGATTTTTATTGAACATTAGAGCATAAAATCAAATGATATCTTTTCTATAAGCAACAACCCTTTATCTTTTTCCTCATAAATTAAAAATCATAAAAAGAACATAAGTCAAGAACAATTTAATTTTTCTCTTCTTTTAAAGAACATCTAACTTATTCTCTCAAATATTTTTCCTTATCTTTAAACATAACTCCCATAAGACCAAAATAATTTGAAGACATAGGGATAAATAACACATCCTCTTAATTCTTAAAGCATAAAGTCGAGTAACATTTTTTTTTGACTTTTAACATATTCCTTAAAAACATTTCCCCATATCTTTGAAAAACAAGGCCTCATGACATTTCTCATTTTATTAAATATAAAGTCAAATAAAGCCATATAAATTTCGAAGCATGAAGACAAACAACATATTTCCTTCATCTCTGACAACATAAAGACAAATAAGATTTTTATTTTTCCAGCCACGATTTCTAGTGATATCTTTCCTTATGTTTAACACAAGAAGCCAAATAATATTTACGTAGAACAAGGTTTTTATTCTTTAATTCAAATCAGCATAAGATCAATTTAAATCATGCACTATGATTCCCAATAAGGAGTCTATAATTTAACTTTTCATATTCCAACATGTTTAGTTTTCCCAAGACAAATAACAACACATGTCATCCCCGATTTCAAGCAAAATATTATTACGAATCTAAGCCAAGGTGTTAGGTCATAATTATCTAGGGAATGATGAGATCCCCGATTTCATAAGAGCTCATGGTCAAGCTGGACATGACATGTTTAAAGTCACGAGTTTAATGCTTAGATTGAGCACCCACTTTGGTTGATGATACAATTGATTAGCCACACTAAACAAGACATTTCGCATAATTCAAAAGTTAATGCAATTCAGTGACCTACAGTGACACCTTGGGTTGTTCCCAAATCGAGGTGACACAAGAAAATACTATGCCTTGGGAATACTTAGGAAATCAATTGGCACACAACCCTACTAGAAATACTTTCAATCAACGCGGACTCACGAGGAACGAATTGGGTGGCTACCGCAACATAAATCATTGCCAAGGGATTTGGGTCATAACCAAATAATGTCTATGGATCAGAATTCCAAACATATACAATATGCCATCATGCTTTCCTCAAAGGTCAATTAAAAACATAATACTGAATTAATCTATAGGTTTTAATGAGTAGCCACGGGTGTTATTTATCAAAGCAAACATAATCCAACAAGAGCATAGCAGAAGGTTTCATCGATTTAATCATATACCACTTCATAAACTGAAACTCGAAAAGCAAACATAGATTTTTAAACAGTAATATTTTGTATACTTCTGGTCGGATTTAATCACAAACTCACTCCAGTTTTAATATGTAAAATAAGACCATAATATCCCAAGACATCAACCTATCATTTTTCAGAGAGTCAATCTTATCACTATGGACAAAATCAGGGAGATAAAATTACTTGACAACCATTTGCTTTTTAATACTAATTTTTGTGTTCTACAATTTGAACCAAGAGTACTGACAGGGTTTAAGCTTTTAATCTTACAAGAGCAAGGCCATATTAATAACCACAGAAATGATGCTACAGGGATTTAGTTGAGCGACAATGAAGGTAATATCACCATACACCTGGTACTCCACTTACCAAGAACCAAGAAAAATACCACTCAAAGACAAAAAGTACAGAATATATATAACAGCGTAACCATATACATAGTGTATAACTTCAGGAGTATTGTTGGCATTTTTGCCACATTGTTTTGATTGTTGATTATTCATGCTTAAACTGTTGAAGTTCTCACTCTTCTATGTTTTCTCTACGAGTTTTGGTGCCAAAACAGCTAAGTCCGAAGACTGTCGCGATATCGCGACCAAAAAATAGCATGGAGAGCATGGGTTCAAAACTGTCGCGATATCACGACATGTCGCGTTATCGCGGGTCTTTTGAGGAGAGAGAAGCCAAAGTCAGAGAATGTCACGATATCATGACGTGTTCCAAAATCATGGTCAAAATGGTCAATAGAGGTAGAGCAGTAAAATTGTCGCGATATCGTGACATGTCGCGTTTTCGTGACTTGCGATGGCCATGGAGCAGAGTGATAGAAAAGGTCGTGAAATCATGACATAATTGAGCAAAGGGCAATGTCAATGAACTTCGTCATGAAATCGCGACAGAAAAATGAGCAAGGGGCAAAATGTAAAAATGTCGTGATATCGCGACATGTCGCGTTATCGCGGTCAAGTTGAAGAAAAAGCATAAGGCATGAAAGGCATCATGATTTCGTGACATTTTTGAAGATAAGGTCAAGCAAGAGCAAAACGTCATGATTTCATGACAGAAAGCGGCAATAGTAGAGAAAGCAAGGAAACGTCATGATTTCATGACATATTGTGGAGAAAAGGCTAAATAGAGAAGAATGTCACGATTTCGCGACATGTCTTGTTTTCGTGATGTGAAAGCGTGGAAAGAGCAAAATGGTACGGAATGTCGCGATTTCGTGACATGTTCCATTTTCACTACTTGCAAGAGGATGAAGGCCAAGGAAGAGAAAACTGTCGCGATTTCACGACATGTTGCAGTTTCATGGGTATAAAGAAGAGAAGGACACAGAAAGTAGAAAACATCGTGATTTCGTGACATATCAGGAAGACAAAGCCGAAGAGAGAAAGATGTAGCGAAATCGTGACTTGTCGCGTTTTCACGGTTTGAAGCAGCGAAAGGACAACATGGGGAAAGAACGTCGCGAAATCGCGACAGGTCATAGTTTCATGGGAACAAAGCAAAGAAGGAGCATAATAGTACGAAACATCGTGATTTCGTGACGCGTCGTGTTTTCGCGACCTAAGGTGATGAAGGAGAACAAAGAAGCCGAATACGTCATGATTTCATGACATGTTTGGTTTTTGCGACCCAAAATAGCAAAAGCGTACGGAGGAGAAAAATGTCACGATTTCGTGACATGTCGCGTTTTTGCGACCCGTCACATTTTTGCACCAGAAAGCAGTTCAACGGCCCGATGAGGTATTACGATTTCCAAGGATTAAAAGCTCTCCAGGATTTAATGTTTTGTTGCTTTCCAATGTGAGCAAGATAGAAGAATGTGCTCAGGCCTGTAGCTTTCGAAGCCACCAGAATTGAAGATGCCTCCATTATTTAAAGCTTATGTTCATGATTTTTCTAACGGTCCAAGCATGCTCCAAGAATGACCATTTAATGAAGACAACCGGTTCCTTGTTTCATTCAATTTTTGGTTTCTCCAAGGCTGGTTTAAGGGGATCATTTCCTTATTTCTGTTGCACATTTTGTAGATCTCGAGGAAGTTCATTTCATGTTTTAAATCCTACAAAGAGGCAAGACCTCTATAAATATCAATGTATATCTCAAAAAGAGGCATCGAGAGAGAGACTTTTGCTGAAAAAATTTTCAAGTTCTTTGCATGAATGAAAGATATTTGGCCTCTGGTTTTGCAAGCAACTTTTTGTGTGTTTTTCCTTCTATCTTATGCATTCCTCATTTACACTCATATTTCTTATTTGCTAGTAAGTTTGAATTCTATGCCTAAGTTTAAATATTGCTATCGAGGAAGTGAGTTCTGGAATGTGATTTTGGAGGTTATCTATGCACGGTTGTAAGTAAATTACGTCGTTGTCTCTTGTTATATGTTGTTAGTGTGCTTGAGGTTATCTACTGCTAATATTTCTCGATCTGATAAATTTGGCCTGTGGCTATATTTCCTATTTCTTTCTACATATTTCCTATTTCTTTCCTGCAACTCTAGTCTTCATCAAGCTTAGATTTAGTAAGGGAACCAGCCCTCTCTAGAGATTGGTTTGGGAGACATTTCTTTCTCCCAGCCTTTCAATGTTGGCCGGGTCTAGGGCACATTTATTTTAAAATCCTTTCCTGTGGTAGATTCGTGACCAACAATTTTTGGCATGCCCGGTGGGACAGACTATTTCTGTCTCCCAAAGATCCATAATCGGTAAGACTGATTGTCTTATTGTTTAACACCCGGAGGAATCAAGTCTTTGATGAACTGTCTTGACCTCATAGCGGAGATTTGTAAGTTCATCTGGCGACTCTGCTGAGTTGAAGATCCAAATTTCTTGATCGTGGATGCCTTTTAAAGCTAAAAGAAGATACCCCAGAGGAATCAAGGTTTGGTGAGCAGCCTTGACCTTACAAGCAGTGGAAAGAATGTTCACTTGGCGACTCTGACTTGGCGACAGCCATGATCTCACAGACCACTGCTATAATGGTGAGGGTATGCTATCCTAGATGGGATGATCCTGGCCCTCTGAATCTCCAAATTTGGCACGAGATTCCCAAAAGTGCCCTGAAAGCCCTAACAAAATACAATGGCACCCAGGGAATGGCCCGAGAGCATATTGAAGATGTTGCCACTTTGTCGACCCTACATGATATAGTTCATGAAGATGTCATGATCAGACTTCTGGTTCTGTCTTTGGAAGGAAGGGCATTGCAGTGGTATAGATTTCTCGAGCGTAAAAGCATCAGCTCATGGGATGACTTAGCGGGAGCACTAATCAGAAGATTCGACGAGGATCCCTTTAACGGCTCTCAGGATCCCTTTCAAATTTTCATGTACATCACGAGAGCACCTCTAGAGAGCATCACGGACTTCAATGTTTGATTCAACAAAATTTGGAAGAGAATTCTAGAGATGATCCGACCAACACCCGCCCAAGCCCACTTCTTCTATGTTCGAGCTTTCCATCCGGACATAAGCCTCCTCTTGCTATAATCAGGCTAACGTAGATTCCCTCAAATATTTGAGGAAGCATTACAAGCGGAGCACCTTCTACTCCTATCAAGAAAATTACCATGGGGAGAAACTCCATTACCTTATCCGATAGTCACCACTCCTGTCTATCCTATGCAGTATTCCTCATGGCAGATCCCTCATACTGTGCAGAGACATGAAATGCAGTTGTGTGGAATTCAAGAGGTAGGTTTTGTCCAAGGCCAACGATGGGCATATGCAAGTCCCAACAAGAGATAGTATGATTGCTTGTAAGTGGCAAAACCTAAGCACAAAGAGGGCACAATTTTGCATAGCACGCAAGTATTCAGCCAGAACCCATTAACTATGCCTCATCAACAGGCTGAACCTGAAGAGATCCTGGAGAAAGGACTATCGCCAAATAATTCTTGTTATCACATCAAGGGGTCGAAAGAACCCATTCTCAGCCCACAACCAGGGGACTCTTCAAGATGGTGGTATTGGCTTTAGCCATTACTACAACTGGTACCTACAGGAGCCCTCCATATGGTAAATCTCTTTGCTACATTATTTGTCGACTGTGTGGGTACTGGCATGCAGGATAACTTGCCCCTATTTGCAACATGGAGAACTTTAGGAGGTCATCCCAACTTCAAGGACCGACTCAAGTATGATCAGATTTGGTCCGGACACTGTAGATTCATTGGATAAGCACCTGAAACTGGGTTTGTGGTGGCGGCATGCCAATCATGTCGCAAAATTTTGTATATAGAAAAAAAAAAAAAAAAAAAAAAAAAGAAAAAGAAAAAAAAAAAAAAATTGTTGAGTTCCTCTGTGTACACAGATTACCAACTTTGGCTCTTTTTGCATGCGAGCCCGCAGGTACGTTTATTTCTTTCTTTTTTCTTCTTCCTTCCCAACAGATAGTGGCTTTCATCAATTTCTTCCTTCCACTCCCTTATTTTCATTCCCTTCCTCGCTCATTATTTCTTCTATTGTCTGTAATTAAGCCACTACTGTTGTTTCTTTTCCCCCCTCTGATATTCCCATTTCTTCATTTCCCTTTTCTTCTAATCCTTGTTTTCGTTTCAGCATTTATTTTTAGTTCATACCACATTTTTCAATCTCATTTACCTTCCCCTCCCCGCCGCCCCCCCTCCCCCGCCTCACTCCTTCCATTCCCACCATTCCATCATTTACTATTTCCATTCCATATCCATCACTCCGTTCATTCCGTTCATTTCTGTTTTGCAATCCCGGTGCTTTCATAATTGTCATGGAAATCCTTTTACAGCACCTGGTGAGCTAGGCCAAATACAGATTTATTTGAGTTTTTTGTAAGTCAGCAAGAGTTATTGCAGCAGTCTGCAGAGATGTTCCCCATCAGTCAGCACTTACTTTTTTGCTTCTCAGTTTTCTTGACTCTGTTGCCCAATGGATTAAGGCCTGGGATTCGTGCATATAGCAGAACTGTATACCCCGCGAGCCACCAAGAATGTTGGCATTTTTGCCACATTGTTTTGATTGTTGATTATTCATGCTTAAACTATTGAAGTTCTCACTCTTCTGTGTTTTCTCTATGAGTTTTGGTGCCAAAACAGCTAAGTCCGAAGAATGTCGTGATATCACGACCAAAAAATAGCATGGAGAGCACGGGTTCAAAACTGTCGCGATATCGTGACATGTCGCGTTATCATGGGTCTTTTGAGGAGAGAGAAGCCAAAGTCGAAGAATGTCGCGATATCACGACGTGTTCCAAAATCACGGTCAAAATGGTCAACGGAGGCAGAGCAGTAAAATTGTCGCGATATCGCGACATGTCGCGTTTTCGTGACTTGCGATGGCCATGGAGCAGAGTGATAGAAAAGGTCACGAAATCATGACATAATTGAGCAAAGGGCAATGTCAATGAACTTCGTCATGAAATCATGACAGAAAAATGAGCAAGGGGCAAAATGTAAAAACGTCGCGATATCGCGACATGTCGCGTTATCGCGGTCAAGTTGAAGAAAAAGCATAAGGCATGAAAGGCGTCGTGATTTCGTGACATTTTTGAAGATAAGGTCAAGCAAGAGGAAGACGTCATGATTTCGTGATAGAAAGTGGCAACAATAGAGAAAGCAAGGAAACGTCGTGATTTCGTGACATATTGTGGAGAAAAGGCTAAATAGAGAAGAATGTCACGATTTCGTGACATGTCTTGTTTTTGCGATGTGAAAGCATGGAAAGAGAAAAATGGTACGGAATGTCACGATTTCATGACATGTTCCATTTTTGCTACTTGTAAGAGGATGAAGGTCAAGGAACATAAAATGTCATGATTTCGTGACATGTTGCAGTTTCACGGGTATAAAGAAGAGGACACAGAAAGTAGAAAACGTCACGATTTCACGACATATCAGGAAGACAAAGTCGAAGAGAGAAAGATGTAGCGAAATCGTGACTTGTCGCGTTTTCGTGGTTTGAAGCAGCGAAAGGACAACATGGGGAAAGAACGTCGTGAAATCATGACAGGTCATAGTTTCATGGGAACAAAGCAAAGAAGGAGCAGAATAGTACGGAATGTCACGATTTCGCGACGCGTCGTGTTTTCACGACCTAAGGTGACGAAGGAGAACAAAGAGTCGAATACGTCGTGATTTCGTGACATGTTTGGTTTTCGTGACCCAAAATAGCAAAAGCGTACGAAGGAGAAAAACGTCACGATTTCATGACATGTCGCGTTTTCGCGACCCGTCACATTTTTGCGCTAGAAAGTAGTTCAACGGCCCGATGAGGTATTGCGATTTCCAAGGATTAAAAGCTCTCCAGGATTTAATGTTTTGCTTCTTTCCAATGTGAGCAAGATAGAAGAACATGCTCAGGCCTGTAGCTTTCGAAGCCACCAGAATTGAAGATGCCTCCATTATTTAAAGCTTCTGTTCATGATTTTTCTAACGGTCCGAGCATGCTCCAAGAACGACCATTTAATGAAGATGACCGGTTCCTTGTTTCATTCAATTTCTGGCTTCTCCAAGGCTGGTTTAAGGGGATCATTTCCTTATTTCTATTGCACATTTTGTAGATCTCGAGGAAGTTCATTTCATGTTTTAAATGCTACAAAGAGGAAAGACCTCCATAAATATCAATGTATATCTTAGAAAGAGGCATCGAGAGAGAGACTTTTGCTGAAAAACTTTTCAAGTTCTTTGCATGAATGAAAGATATTTGGCCTCTGGTTTTGCAAGCAAATTTCTATGTGTTTTTCCTTCTATCTTATGCATTCCTCATTTACGCTCGTATTTCTTATCTGCTGCTTAATTTGAATTATGCGCCTAAGTTTAAATATTGCTACTGAGGAAGTGAGTTCTGGAATGTGATTTTGGAGGTTATCTATGCACGGTTGTAAGTAAATTACGTCGTTGTCTCTTGTTATATTTTGTTAGTGTGCTTGAGGTTATCTGCTGCTAATATTTTTCGATCCGATAAATTCGGCCTGTGGCTATATTTCTTGTTTCTTTTTGCATATTTCCTATTTCTTTCTTGCAACTCTAGTCTTCATCAAGCTTAGATTTAGTAAGGGAACCAACCCTCTCTAGAGATTGGTCTGGGAGACATTTCTTTCTCCCAGCCTTTCAATGTTGGTCGGGTCTAGGGTGCATTTATTTTAAAATCCTTTCTGTGGCAGATTCGTGACCAACAAGTACGTAACCATATATAAAAACAATTTCTTAATTCAAACATAAGATAACAAAATCGCTCAACAATAACCCTATAGTAGTTATGCATGAATACAACTCCAAATGGTCCTTACATTACATAAATGGAAACCATATCATCAACAATAACTATCAGATTTTATTTGTAACAAAGCCTCCAACGGTTTTTAAGATGACAACCAAAAGATTTTAGAACACAACCATTCATATACTGGCCTTAATCAAATATTAAAGATATTCTTCACCCAAATACAACTGACATGAAACTGAGTGTATCATGAGCTTAATGGCCATGGCAGCATTACTGTTGTGCACCTTCTTCTGTTATTGGAGTCCATATCCATAAACTAGGTCTAGGGTTTTAGGGAATACAATTTCAAACCAAGGGATCGTAACGACCTAACTACCATGAATACAGGCTACCCTATATGCAATCACACCCTAGTCCATGCAGAAAAAAATTTGTATCATGCACGAAATGCATTCAAAGAAAAATAAGATGCATATAGAAGCCATACCAAATTTTCCCATCAACATTTTTTTAATGGAATATGGGAATTAATACCAGAGTTTTCCTATTCCCCATTTCTTTGCTCAGTGCCACTCTCACCCATGGCACCCATAAGTTACAAGTAAAGTGTTTAAACAACCATAAGTTATGTAGGATGTAATCCTTGATTAATCATTCATAAAATACACCCACATCCACACAATGAACTCACACAGCTATGCAATCAGTAGGTGCAGCAGAATAATCGGAAGCCAAGAAAACTTACAATAGAAGAACCACACAATAAACTTACACGGCTATACAATTAGCAGGTGCAATAGAATTATTAGAATCTAAGCAAACTTACAATAGAAGAACCACACAATAAACTTACACGACTATACAATTAGCAGGTGCAACAGAATAATCGGAAGCCAAGCAAACTTATAGTAGAAGTATTATTAGGGTTACAGTAAAATGCAAACACAGCTCAACAAAATTTCCTTATTGGCTAACAAAACCCACACAGTTACTCACAGATGAATTTCCATAATATTAAAATTTAGCCATAGTCTTATTTCCAGCAAAACACAATCAATTACAGAGGAGATTTCAAAATCATTTACATGCTTTGTTCCATTTAAATTTCCCATTTTTGTTTAATGCAGTGTCCATTTAAATTATCTTAGGTTATATTTAAATTTTATAGAAATATTTGACTAGTCCTGAATACAACGCCCGCCTCACTCTTCCAATCTTCCTGCCGAGTCTTGTACCCTCTATTTCCCTTTACCCTCACATACCATCCTCTAACACAAAATTGTCTTTCTTTAAATAAAGGGCAGGGATGATTAAGGGGGTGCCACTTGTAATACGCACACCCCTCCCCCACTTGCCATGTGTAACGATTCTATTTTGTCCGCCAACTTAGAGTATAGGTTAACCTCATATTTCCCTGGGCCTTATCATATGATTCCCTTTATTTTCTTATATATAATTTATATTATAAATTATAATTAGTAGTTTATTGTTATTATTAATATTCTTATTATTCATTTTTATTATTATTATTGTGGTCTCCTATATGCATATTTATATTTTATTTTTGAACCATTAAACATGATAGAAATTTTGCAATCAAACATAGAATCCTATAATGCAGCTACGTGGATGCAATCTACATGTACCATTGGCGAAAGGATTGCTAGTAGGGATTTAATTCCCTAACATAGGTGAAAAATCCACTGCTCATCATATCCCAACTTACCTTTCCCCGCATACCCGTTGCTCACAGATTGAGTAAAATACCAATGCTTTTGTAATGCTCCCCGCTAGTAGGTGCATCTGTTCCTGCATCCACAAATTGATTATCAGCATCATGTTCTTGTAGAAAAATAGATAAATACAAGAGCCATATTTAGGAGGATTGTCACATTTGTATCACTAGAAGCATATTTCATCTTTATTTTTTTCTTTACCTCTTCATCATTTTCTTGTTCTCTAATCTTAGAAATATTAAGAGTGACAATTCCTTTGTAGATTATTCTCCATAGATTAGTAGGTATAGTAACAAAATGTTCATAGTAATAATTAGCATTACTAAGAACACTTTGCATGTATTTTTGAAGTGTAGAATAATCCCTTTTTTTGTTTCACTAGTAATATCAACAAGCCTACTATTCAAAGCACTTGCTTCATCAATAATCTCGTTATTCAAATCTTTTATCATGTTCTCTTGTCTTCTATTCTTGTCTTTGAGAACATCATTAGTAAGTAATTCCATAGACATTACTTTTCCTATATCATTAGTCAATTTTAAAATATATTTTGAGTTTGTTTGTGCTTCACCAATTTCTGAATTTAAGTAATCTCCTAGTGTTAAAAAAAATTCATTTTTGGCCTCTCTCATGATTGATTGCAAAACCTTCTATTTCTTTATAGATGTATTCTCTTGACCTTTAATTTATTATGTCATATTTTGTGTGCACCCTTTTAGTAATTGCAATCATTTCTTAGTATTTTCTAGTGAGTCATCTTGAATATAAATTTCTTCTTCTTGAAATCTTGTATTCTCCAATGTACATTAATTCTTGTAGACATAGATCTTCTTCTTCAACTAATTCTAACAACTCATGAAGTTCTAGTTTTTGAGTTTCTATTTTTGGATTACTTGTTTTCTTTTACTTTTTATTTTCCATGTTCCTTTGATGTAGGCTACCTTATGACTCCCTAGATAAGATATTTAGAGTTTTGTAAACTATATTTGCAAAATTCAATATCCTAATTTGATGTAGTAGACCTTATCTCTCCAATATTATCAATTTTACAAATATTAAATCTGATTTACAAAACCTAATTGATTGATTACAAAACTTGTAATACTCTAGGTAGAATACCTTTTAACTCCCAAGTAATTTTAGTAAAAGATCAAGTTTGCTAAGATATTTTTAATTCTTCAAGTTTTGTAAAGAACTTGGATCTACCAAATGATTTTGAGTGCAATATGTTTTGATAGTATGTTTAGCTTTCTTAGTTTCCTTGAGTTGAATCCCTTTTATCTCCCTAATTTGGAATATTAGAAACTAATAATAATTGTAATATAAAAGTTTTTTTTTTTTCAAGTTGAAACCCTTATATCTCTTGTGATATTAATTGCAAATATACTTGTCTTTCAACAATTAAAGGATAAAAATCTTTTTGGTTTTCTTTCAAGTTTATTAAACTTAGTTCTCCAATACAATGATAATTAAACTCAACTTTATAGAATGCACCTTACAACTCCAAAAGCAATTATTAATTAGAAAAAACTATACCTTGCTTGTCATATGCATGCACTGATTAGCTCTAGTCACTAAGGTATGTTGCTTGTGTGAGAATTAGACTTTCATAGCAACTCTTATTTGAATATTGTATGTTGTGTTGGTGCAAGTAGTGGTTTACATCCCTAAAATAACCATTGTATGACTAAGTGTGTTGCATGAATAACGATCACTACCTTGGCTAGTAGTATATCTAAAGAATGGTATCCAATGAACTTGATCTTCAACTCCTTTAACCGATGCTAAAAACAAGATAACTTCACCTTTGAGTATGCACCAATTGGAATCTCTTTTGTGGTCTCAATGGCTAGGTTAAATTAATGCTCGTTGTAAAGGTTAATAGGGCTTGAAATTTTTCGTTGTGTGCACCACTTTCCTATGGTGAGACTTCTTAATTTAGGCATTGTTCTTCACTATAGAACATGAGCTCTCCCTCGAACATTGTTGGTCTATGATAGTATCTTGCTCTATCCTTAGTGATCAAACTATGCATGATCCTTTTTTATGTAGTTGATCAACCACGTGGATCCTCAATGATTTTGTGAACTCGTTAATGATTCCTTGCTTGCTCTTTGCCATTTGAACACCCTACCAACTTCGATGCTCCTTCGTGTGTTCGAGTATAGAAAATTCAATGATGCTTATTATATCTACTTTATTGGTGCTTCTAGATGTCTTTGATGGCTATTTAAATGGTTATCTTGTGATTATAAAGCACTTCTTCACAACCACATAGACCTCAATGATTTCTCTCCTATTTTTAATGCATGTGAATTTTTCCTAGCCCTAGTTTTTGAAAGTAATGGCTAGCAAAAGTCTTCCAAAGGTGCTCAAATATCCTCCTCAATTAGTTATCATGTGTGGGCTATTGATTTAGACACTTCACATTCCCTTATTAAAATGGTTATCTTCATATCATTTATGGTTAGCTGGTGATTTACCTGATGTAAAATCTCATTTTAGTGTAACGAATCCTCTAATGATGAAAAAAAGGCTCCTAAATCTATGTGATATGGCCTGTGGTGACGAATGCGCTAGATTCTCTTCCACATAAATCCAAGTGAAAAATGTCCCTTCTACCAAATTATGCATTACACAAATATTCAATCATCTAAATTTTCTAGTATTTGTCTTGTTGTTCACTCTGCCGCTCAAAACTTGTAACTCCTTTGAAGCTTCTCAAAGTAGTGTTCTATCATGCATCTTGATATTCACCATATGGTAATGACTCCTTTTCAATAGTGCTTTAACATTCCTATCCTTGGTGATTGTTCTGCCTAATATCCACACTTGGTTTTATTAGGTAATGCTTTGTTATATTCATTGTTTGCACCTTTAACCTTGTTGTACTTACTTTTATCTATCTCTATTTTCTTGTTGTAGGTTTCATTCTAATGTGGATACTAAGTTATTAGAGTTTTGTGCTAGATTTTATGTCTCTAGGCATATTTGAAGCCTTAGCTAATGAGCTCCTTAGGTGTATCTACTTCCTTAGCACTTTTAGCTTGTGTTCTATCCTCAACAATGGCTACTACTTGTAGACTATGATATTTGCTATGTAGGTGTCTTTGAGACACTCAAGCTTTACCTATTTTTCACCTTGGAGATACCAAAACTTAGAGCTCTATTATGACGCTCTTGAAACCTAAAAATAACTTACCTCTTCTATTCTTTGCCTTCACAAAATGGTGGCTTCTTCTTATTTCTTTGCAAGTTAGGATAATGTTGGATTGCCTTCTATACTTTGGCAATTATCTCCTTGCTTGGTTACTTACTATGATGATGCCAAGCTTTTAACCTTTGTAAATAGAGTGCCTTGAATGATAATACTATGCACTCTTTGTATATGCAATCTAGTCTTTAGAATAGAGTCTTCTTTTACTGTTGATAGATAGTAGGATGTTGATATTTTTCTTTCTCTTGAAATATATCTAACTCCTATCCTTTTGTGTATGTTTGAAAATTGAAGATAAACTTTTACACTTCCTTGAAGACTTTTAATTTGAAACCTTTTCATGCAACTTCTAAACCTTGAAATTGGTGCTTAATAACCTTAATAATAAACCGAATATAAGAGTTCAAATAATGAACCTTTTGCACCTAAGTTGCATACCTTTTCAACCTTGATTTGATGATGAAGTTCTTGGTGATTTGTATCACCTAAATTTTGCCTTATGCTGGATGAAGTTGCAGCTCTTCCTTGCTATCCAAAATAGATCGTTAACCCACCAATGTGCAGCTTTGAAGTTGATCACTTTGCTTCCCGAAACTGGTCTATATTGCAGCCTTGAAACTCCTTAAAATTATTACTATAATGTTTTCTAGTGATATGCAATTAACCTCTAAAATTTGCAGCACCTTTTCAGTCCTCGAATATCTCATTTTTCCTTGGAAAAACTCCTCTAAAAATTTGACAAGCTTCTTGCCAAATCCTTCTCCCTTGGGCTTGTTATCGGATGGTGATAATTGTCCCAAATTCTTCACTATTAGGAGCTTCTCTTTTAGTCTTATATGATAGATATTCAATATTTATTGTGGCTCTTTCTAGTTCCTCTCGATCTATCATGGATCTGATACCACTGTTAGCTTTTGAAGCTATAGACTCAAAGGAAATGTAGCCACAAGTAATGAAATAAGCAAGCTAAGTTATATCTATGATAATGGATAACTAATAATCATGAAAATAACATGAGAAACTTTTGAAATAACTCATGCAACAACCATTAATGTAAGCTCATGAAAATGGAAACTTGATACAATATCTCTCTATTGCTCTACTAGTGCATGTTATGGATAATGCATGCTTCATTATTTATTACAATGTTAAGTCACACATATATATACTAGTATGTGACTCTTCACTTTCCTACCCTAAGGACACATGTGCATTATGCATGATAGAAACTTGTGCACATGCACAACTAACTAAGGACACTTGTCCTTTTACATCATTGCACATTCTAAAACTTGTGCATTTATTACTTCTTTCTCAAGTAACCACTTAACCTAAGATAAACTCATAGTCTAATGATGTACCCAAGGTGGTATATTGACATGTACCAAATAATATAGTATATTCTCTAACAAAAGTCTTATAACTCTTGGCTTCTCTACTTGACACTTGCATACTTGATGAACACTTGACACTATATTGTATGCACACCTAAACATGACTCTTACACTTCTATAACTTGCACACTCTAATTTAAGATACTTGTGCACATATTTACATTACATATTTGCACTCTTACATATAATATACTTGTGCACATAGAATTAACTTACACTTGCACACTAACTCACATGACACTTGTGCATTTCCTACACATTACAACTTTACATAACACTTGTGCATGTCTTACACATTCACACTTACAAAAGGAAAATATTACTCACACTCTAAACTATGACTCAACCCTAATCTATTATTTACAATTGTACCATAAAGGTACCATGGAGGTACATTAGCATGTAGTAAATAATTTAATAAACTACAACATCCCCTTGTACTACATTGTTTGATTATTGAAGACTTTAGTATTCAATCATGGTCTTCATCATGATCTTAAATCTTCAAGTAACATTGCAATGCATGTGATCTTCTGCTTGAACTTAATCAGGTTCATCTTATTTCTTGACTTCTACATTAAGTTCATCTTCATCTTCTTTGAATTCACATTCATGTTCTTCAATATTTGTAGCTTCAAGATTACAAGCTTCTTAAATTCACATTGTCATCAAATTCTTACATAAGAATATTTCCTTTGTCTTTTTTCTTAGAATCATATGAATCTATCTTTTCATGTATAGTGATTTATGAACATTCACTTAGTGCATCATAATAAATTCTTAAGTTAGATGAACTTGGAATATTAATATTACATGAATAATAAAATATTCTTTCTAGAAATGATTCATCTGCTTCCACTTAGTTCTTAAGGGTTTCAATCAACTCTCTTTTTTGCAATCTCTCATATTTACAAAGGTTAAGTGAAATTAATTCCATGTACATTATAATACTTATATCTATAGGTATCCTAATATTATCCTTTTCATCATTAATTGCTGTAATAAGTCTTGCATGCAAATAGTATTCAAACATTTCAAAAATTTTATCTATGGCTTCACTATAGATTAACTTTGAAACTATATCTATCTTTCCTTCAGATTTTTAATTAAAATTCTTAATCCTAAATTTTATGACATCTAATTTTTATTTTTTAATCATAAAATCCATATTATTATCCAAAATATTTGTAGATTTTTATTATTTTGAATTAGACATCCTTATAACTACTAGGATCTAAAATAATTCAAAGTTTCTAATTTAATACCTATGAAGTAGAAATATTTATGTCTTAGAAACAAATAATAAATTTTGTAAATTTATGTTTTTCTAATATTTTAAGTTGAAATCCTTTTGTCTCCCAAATAACTAAATTTTAAAATATTCAAAAAAATTTAAATTTAAATTTTCTCAAAATATCAAATCAAACTTAAAGAACTTCAAATTTGAAAAACTTTAAAAAATAAATAACTTAGTTGTAAACCTTATTACTCCAAACTTAAAAAAATATATTTTCAAATATTTCTAAAAAAAATTATTACTCCTTTTTAAATAAACTATCAATATTTAATACTATCAAATCCTATTTCAATTAACCTTATAATTCCAAATATAAGTACTTTAAAAAATTAATCAAAAAACTCAATTATTGCTCCTATCTTTCAAAAATAAAACTTTAAATATTTACCTTATAACTCCTAATAATACCTTAATCAAATATTAAATATCAATATTTAATTAAACCCTAACCTTTAATGCTTGCATGTTTTCTTTGCTTGACTTATTTGTATGTCTTCTTTGTTGGTTGTTTTTTATGCTCATATGAGGATTACAATGCTCTTCTCAAATATTGAGGGTGCTAGAAACTATGACTCAACCCTAATATATTATTTACAAATGTACCATGAAGGTACCATAGGGGTACATTAGCATGTACTAAATAATGTAATATACTCCAACACTTTTTTGATGATATACTCATATACAATAGAAAATGGGAAGAGCACTTACAACATGTTGACCAGGTGGTGGATGTTCTACAACAAAATTAGTTGTATGCCAAATAATAGAGGTGCACCTTTGTAGCCATATAGGTGGAATATGTAGGGTACATTATGGCCAAAGATGGTGTACATGCCAATCCAACAAATATTAAGACAATGAAGGAGTGTCCCAAACCCCAAACATTGAAGATTCTATGGATTCCTTGATATCATAGGGCACTACCATAATTTTGTCAAGGATTATGGGAAAATTTCAATATTTTTGATAGATATGCTTTGAAAGGTTGCATTTGTATGAAACAATGTAGCTGAGCAAACCTTTTTTACTTTGAGGAATTCTATTTGCTACACACCAATATTAGCAATCATTTATTATTTCAAAACCTTTGTAATAGAAAGTGATGTCTCAAAAGTGGGGTTAGGGGATATACTCATGCAAGAAGGTAAACCCCTTTTATTTATAAGTAAGTCCCTATTAGGGTAGAATATTGTAAAATAAACTTGTGAGAAGGAGATGATGGCTATCATCTTTGTAATCCTTCATTGGAAACCATGCTTGTTAGGTCAACACTTTATCATCAATATGGATCATTATAGCCTCAAGTATATCTTAGATTAGAGTATTTATTCCCTTAAGAAGTAAAAATTGATTACTAAGCTCCTAGGATATGACCATGAATCACAAGGGAAAATAAAATATGGTCATTGATGCCCTTTTTAGACTGTTAGAAGCATGAGGTATCCTCTATGTAGTATCCATTCTTATGTAGATTGTATGGAGGTACTCAATTTGGTATTATAGGGTGACCCCACAATTGCAAATATTATTTAGGACCTCCAAAAAGTAGCAAAGGATCATCCTAATTATTCTTGGAAGAAGGGAGATTACACTAAACCATTGGTTCTTTATTTAGTCCACTTCAAACTTTAAATCTCATATTTTTATAGAGCTTCACTCATATCCAATAGGGGAAGATACAAGATTCTTGTGAACCTATAAATGGTTAAAACATAATTTTTATTAGCTCATATTGAAAATTGATGTAAAATAGTTTGTGGATGCTTGTGATACCTACTAGCACCAAAAAGGGAAAACAAACAGTGGTACAAATTTTCATGGAGTAGATCTTTTGAATCCATGGGATCCCACAGACTTAACTAAAAGGCTCCCTCTATCTAGTGGAAAATTAATTATCATGGTGATAATGGATAGATTGACCAAGTATGGTAAATTTTTCTCCCTTGGTCATATTTATACTATACAAGCAGTGGTACACATTTTCATGGAGTAGATATTTTGAATCCATGGGATCCCACACACCATAGTCAGTGATCATGACATAATGTTCACTAGTAATTTTTTTGAGGACCTGCATTACATCCAAGGAACGCAATTGAAATGAAGCACATCTTACCACCCATAGACTAATTACCAAACAAAGGTGGTAAATAAATGTCCCAAGGCATATCTTAAATATTTTATCTTTGATAACCAATCCAAGTGGAGTCAATGGATTCCCTTAGTAGAATGGTGGTACAACACCACTTTTCATACAACCACAAGGATGACATTGTATGAGGCAGTATATGGTCAACTACCTCCAACACTTACTTATTACTTTCTAGGTAGCTAAAATATTAAATAAATTGGTATAACCCTCTTTTAAATATAGGAAGTCTTAGCTACTCTAAAATAAAATTTAGCAACCACATAGAACCACATAAAAAAAAGGTAAAAATCCAAGGTAGAGAGGACATTTACAAAAAGTGACATGGTATTCATATTCAACCTTACAAACAAATACCCTTAAAATAAAAATGTTAACACAAGCTAGCACCTAAATTATATGAACCTTACAAGGTTCTTCAATAGATAGGGGGCATTGCTTACAAGTTGGATTTGTCGATGAAATCCAAGATTCATCTAATTTTTTTTTATGTATCTTACCTCAAGAAGGTGGTGGGAATGCATACCCAAGTATAAATGGTCCTAGACAAATTATATGAAGAAGGATCCATTATTCTACAACCTATAGCCATTTTGGGTCATAGGACTCAACATATTTTCTCTAGTTATATCACTAAAGTGTTTGTTTAGTGGTAGGACTTACAACCATAAGATTCCACATGGGATTCATTGTAGGAGTTCCAGCAATAGATTCCAACCTCTCAACTTTGAGTACAAAGCTTTTCTAATGGGATGGCATGTTTCGTACCCCATAATTGTAATTCATAGTGGCATATGATATTATATGTAAAGTGGACCATGTATTAAGTTAGAATTGGTCCACATGTTAAGTTAGATATAGGTAGGAGTGTGTGTCATAGAATCATGTATGTAACTATCATAGCATATTGTCATATATTATCGGGATATATATATATATATATATATATATATATATATATATATATATATTTAAATGGATGGATGTAATCCTCATGAGGCTAGTGAAGAATTGGAATATTTTGAAAGGAGGTTTCCCCCTCAAAGAGGCCAATAATAATAATATTACTTATCCCATATTATTTCATTTATTGTTATTTTGTATTTACATGTTTCCTTTAGCGAATTATTCTTTTATTGGATATGCAATACTAGTGTGACTTTTATCAATAATCCTTGTAATCATAGTTAGAATTATCTTTGGTATTGAATTTATTATATTAGTATAGCTCATGACTAAGCATTTTGGTGTGCAATATTCACATGATAAGAGGTTCATTGCACAATTGCATGCTATATATCCTTTGAATCCTAGAGGTGCATGGAATGGAGGTTGTTTTGATATTATTAGCCTAATAATTTTAAAGATATCTAAACTGCTAAAATATATATTAAAGGGATATTTGACCATTGAACTCTTTTATTAAGCAAATTAGATTATGTCAAAGGCTCTTTGCATTGGGTAGACTTTGTATTTACTTAATATCACTCTTATTCTTTCAAGGATTTTTATGTTATATCTCTATTAGAATAAATTTTGTTTGATAAAGTATAATATTCATATTAGCATATCATATTTAGGTCTAACATTACACTACTATATAATATTTGGCATTATGAACAACTACCTATTTGGAGTGTGCAACTTTTCCATATATTATTCTAAACTATAATACAAATATGTGTTTGTAATACAGTAATTTTAGAGTACTAAATCAAGGTTTATGGGAGGTTAAGATTGTGCTCCTATTAGGCTAAGTGATAAAATCTACATTTTAATTGCTATCATGGACATTGATGTTCTTGATTTATTTCAAGTAGATTTAGTTTGTTCTAGCTTTCATGAAAATGATTCTGATGGGAAAAAGTAGTTCAATTTGATAGAGTTTTAATTCCCTCGTAATAATGTAATTTGTGATATTATTACATTACCCTTATCTTGCATCATTAGAACTCAACACTCTTGTTTCAAAGTTCATGCAAGGTTGATTACAATAGACTAAAGGCCCAAAGATAATTGGAGTGCAAATCAATGCATAGTTCAAAATTAACACCTAAGAAGTGAACGCTTGTGTACTTGATTAACACAATATATTCCACCTCATCCCATACATATTTTTCTAGTTTAACACTCAACACATAGGTGAAGCACATTAGATACATAAAACTCTACTTCAACTATTAATTTATGCATTATGTCAAATGAGCATATACTATCTTCAATATTTGGCGCATCTAATTCCTTAATATAATAATTCTAGTCATTATTAAGTTCTATTTTATTAAAATTTCATACAAACTAGAGTGTTAACACACTTATCTAGATGTAATTTATTTGAGGAATGAATAAATCTAGATCGAATTTCTCCACCTTGAACAATAGATGGAGAGTTGTTTTTGGTTGATTAAATTATCTATAAAGCATCATTGGAGTTGTGGTACTCTTGGTCCAGAATCCACCTAAGTAGAGGAGATGCACCCTCAAGACCATGACCAATATTGGAAGACCCAAAATTTTTTTCTATATCAACCTCTAGAGTAGGTCGGTTCCTATGGTACTAGCTAAACTAACAATGGGGTTAAGACTAAAGGAAGGAATGAAAAGGGTTAGAAGCTAGAAGTGAAATATGGATGGGATTCAACCATAGCAAGAGATATAAGAGCATGAGAGTCTCATTTTCTTAACTAAATTAAATTGCCTAATAGACCAACCATCATCCAATATTATAGAACATTATTCAAATAATCACATGCACAACTACGAATTCTAGGAATTGAACAAACAATAATACACCATTTATCCAATTTTAATAGAAATTATTAACAATGAGATTAACATACATACATGTTCTACAAAATTCTTAGACAAAGGCCAAACAAAACTTCAATTTTTCTTAATAGGATTATAGCATTTGATCATATACCTTATGCAATTGTAAAAGCTAAATAGTTGATCCTTGAAATGGGTTGCATTCAAGCATATACAAATTTACATTGCATTCTATTAACTTAGTATGATTACCTTCAAAACTAACTATAGGTCTATCAGGTCAATAAAAAATGTGTGTATCTCCTTCTAGCTTATTCTGGTGTAATTTCCATGACATCATTGTGTTGATGTGGTTGTATCTAATTTCTTCCAAGAACGTGGTATCCTATGTATCTCAAGCTAATTCATAATATCCTATGATATAATTACTTTTTATGACTATGCTTGATGATTTGTCCAAATACATAAGGATAGGTGTTGGATGAGGAAGCATTTGATTGTTGGGATTATATGACATAAAATATTTTTCTTTATGGGGATAGCCCTAGCTTGTTGGCACTTTTTTGGAATCTCTTCCTGAGCCAAAATTGGTTCCAACTCTTATTCTTCATGTGTCTAACTTTTTCCTCTTGGGTGATGTTCAACTTCATTAATATTCCAACACTCATTTCAACACTTAACCTAATTATTGATTAACCTTTCTACATGTCAAACTTTCTATGTTTCCTTTGATGACATCAAATTTTTAAAAGTTTAGCCCTAGGTTCTACACTTATCTGATTTTAAAATATGTTTTTCCAAAAGTCAAAGATAAATTTGTGGTTACTTTTTGCATCTACCTACACTAAGCCATTAGAAATTACTTATTTTGTTTAATTTTTTTAAATAAAATCGAATATCACCAAAGGTTTTGTCAATTCTCACCAAATGAAGATGCAATAACTTGAAGTCCAATTCAAGAACATAGATGAAGGTCCATAATTCCACCTAAATAGAGAAACAATTGCAACCCAGAGGCTTACTAAAATTCAATAGTATGTCATAATATGGTTAAGGGTAAAATTGACCAAGGCATAAAACATCCAAAATAGTTGCACCCGAATGAAGTACTTATAAGTGCATGCTTGGTCCAAAGGCTAGAGCGCAAACTCCAGGAAAATTAGCTATCGCACAAAGGTATCAAGAGATTTACGTCCAAATGAAACCCAACAAAACTCCAAAAATATAGTACATGTAGGAGTAGGGAAATGACTAAGTATGAAGAGCACCAAAATATTTGCAGGTAACCAGAGCCTAACATGGCACCAATTCTTTGTCCAATGGCTAGAAATTGACAAGAACAAGTTAGAGAAAAATGGCTATGTTTGGAAAATGTTAAAAAATTTGCACCTGGACAGAGCCCGATGAGGCACCAATTCTTTATCCAGAGGTCTAAAGCTAACAAGAGTAGAATAAATAAAATAGCAAAGTATTGAAGTCATCAAAATATTTGTACTAAAATAGAACCCATTAGGGTGCTAAAGGTCTGGCATATGTAGAAGTGGTGAGAATAGCTAAGTCTAGAGAACATCATAATATTTACACTCGGTTGGAGCCCGGTATGGTACCAAATATTTAGTATTCTCAAAAGAAAAAAATTGGCTAAGTTTTCGAGGTGTCAGAACACCTATACCCAATCGAAGCCTAGTGAGGCACCAATTCTTCATCCATAGGCTAAAAACTGACAAAAGCATAATAAAGAAAATGGTCAAGTGTTGAAGCCACTAAAATATTTGTACCGAGCCAAAATCCACCAGGGTGTTAAAGGTCCAACATATACAAAAGTGGCAAGAATGGCCAAGTATGGAGAACGTCATAACATATACACCTAACCAAAACCCAGTATGGTACCAATTATTTATCTAGAGTTCAGAAACTGGTAGAAGTAAAATACAGATGACACCATAATATTTATACCCAAATAGTGCTTGAAATGGTACCAAATCTTTGTCCTAATATCAAAGCTTTAGATGATGGATTTGGCTAAGTGTATAAGGCACCAGAGTTCCTATTCTTGGCCAAAATCCATCAATGTACTAAATATATAGCACCAGGAGGTCATTGCATATAAATGTGATAGTAGGCTAAATTAGAGGTCCAACACATGTAGGAGTGTAAAGGAACATTTAGCTAAATGGTGGAGCTACCAAGAGAACTGTATCCAGTCAGATCCCATCAAGATGTTGAAGGTGCATTATCCTTTTAGAGGAAATAAGAGTGCAAAGGATCTAGTAGTCACATTTCAACATCAAAAATACCTTTATATCATGACATTTATTGGGTATGATTCCTTGTCAGATGATCTTAATAGCATAGGTCATCATACAAATGATAGGATGATTGAATCAAAAGCATCAATAGATATTGATGGACCAGATGCAACCAACAAGGTGTCCACAACTCAAGAAGACATAGATCTTGGCCACATCAACAAACCATGATCTGGTAGTTGGAGCAACCATACCTCTGACCAGTATAATAAGCTAATAGACTTCCTAAAATAACAATAATTTATTTCTAAGGAAATGATGATTTAACAACTATAACATTGTAAAATTTCTATAAATACTAAAATGTAGAAGAAAAATGGTCAGCTCTTAGGCGTTTACAATTCATATGTAAAAAATAGAAGACTTGCATATTAATACAAAGTGATTATTGTTTGGCCTCTGGTTTAATTCATTTGTAGGACAATTATGTATGGATGACTACTTATTTCTAATTTTAGCCTATTGAATGCTCGTGGTAATTACTCTGATTTCTGAATTTACGCTATATTCATTCACTTATTCTAGAATTTTTAGAATGATAAGCTACATTATATTGAAATTAAATATTCTGTGGTTGATAGTAAAATTGGTTGGTCTATTAGGTAATTAATTATTTATTTGCATAGTCTTTTATTGTGCATGTGTCTTGATGTTGCTTAATCTGTACCAACATAAGTTCTAGCTTCAACTCCTTTTGCTTCTTTCAACAGTATTTTCCCCACACTTTAGGAATAGTTAGCTAGAAATATTAGCTTTTGATGAATGAGCCATGAGAGATAACAATCACAAGATGCAGAATAACATGCAAGAAAGTAAATATGCTAGATGACTGAAGTATGCTGAAATATAAAATATATAAAATATTACAATGTAGCTATGGAGGAAGTGAGCACTCCATTAACAAAGCTACAGATCTACATCATATCCATCACCAGTAAATGGTGTGGAACACAATCCACTAACCTACACTATCTAACAATATCTCTCGGCTGTCCTATCTATCTATCTAAGAGGCCATCCTTATATATGCAAAATAGGATGCTTGCCCAACACTCTATCTAGTTGTGCATAGGACACCTTGCACATGTACAACTTGCACATGGACACTTGTCCATTTATTACAATGCATGTAGTCACTAGATAACTTGCATAGGAAGTAATCTAGGTATGTATCTTGGAGGATACATTTACATAACCCAAATGATGGAATAGATATTATTTCCAACACCCCCTGTATTACATTATTTGGGTATTGAAGACTTTAGTCTTCAATATGGATTTTCTTCATCTGCTTCTACTTGATCTTCATTTGCATTCTTTGTATTCAGGTTCAGCAGGTAATTTGTGTCTGGAGCTTCTTCCTTGGCTTTGCCCTTGATTCTGATTTCTATGTTCTTACTAGAGATTGAGCTACTATCAAGCTATTGTGAATATGATTCTCCTTTCATGTGTACAGAAGCTTCTGAACAACTACTTAAGGCATAATATTTTGAGTTAGTAGAACCAGAAGTATTGATGCTACATGAGGATTGAAAAAATTTTCCAAGATATGATTCATCAAGTTCTGACTTCTTTTTGAGTGATTCTATCATTTCTTTCTGTTCTTCATTTTTTTCCTTGTAGTGTTTATATGTGAGCAATGCCATGTATAATATGCTTGCAAAGTCTAAGGAAAGTACTATATCACCTTTTCCAGTGGTAATTTCTTCATTGAGACAAGTATGAAGATAGCATTCCATAGTATCAAAATTATCTTTTAGGGCTTCACTATGGATTATTTTTGAAGCTAAATCTAACCTTCCTTCTGATTTCATGAGAAGATTCATGATTCCAAGTTTTATGGCATTAGCTTTTTGCTTTCTATAGCACTCATTAGTAGAAGTAGATATTTTTATATATAGCTCCTTGATTGAAATATATAAGCTTGTTTTTGTAAAAACCTTTATAGATCCTTAGATTTGTGGACTACCTTGTAACTCCCACCTAATTTTAGGTTTTGAAGTAAGCTTATATCTTCCCAACTTGATAATCTTAGACAGATATTAATGTTATCAAGTTTTGTAGAATGCCTTATGACTCCCTAATGTTTTGAAGTATGCTATAGTGCTTTTGTAAGAATATAGTTCAAATTTGGTTGATTTTGTACAAGTTTTGCAAGAATCAAAAATCAACTTTTAACACCTTATTACTCCTAATTGAACTAAGCACTATTTCAGTTTTGAAGAGGTTTTGATGTTGGAAATATTTTGTCCCCTTTTTAGAGATTTGAGACAAGTAAAAAATAAATTTATCCAACCTTAATAAAATCCCTTAATAACCTCTTTTATATCCCTTGGATTATTTCTAATTTCCAAATAAAATAAATTTGATGGAGTAACCCTTATGACTCCCAAGTTTGGAAAATTAGAGAAATGATAATAATATTTGCAATATAGTTTAATCCAAGTTAAATTCCTTATTCCTCCTAAGTAAGATTGCAAATATTAAAATAATAAGATAAGTCACCCCTTTAGCTTTCAAAACCCTAAGTTTTAACCTTAGTTTATAATCCTTATAACTCCAACTTATGAAAGCAATAATAAATGGGATTTAGACCTTACCTTATACGCAATATCTCCTTGATGTTCGATGCTTTCCATGGCTGAATATAATAGCATCTAAAATGTACCTTGAGCGCTCGGTTTAATGGAGATTCGATGGAATGCTAGACGTGAATGTTGTATGTAGGTGCTGAAATGTTGACCTTCCAAAAATGGGGAGCTTTTAATGCTCCTTCCCCTTTGTCTTCCATGCTACAGTTCGAACATTTTTGCTGCTTCTCTCACGCCTTGACTGTGCTACATTCCTCCTTCGAACATCTTGATTGTGCTTCACTCTTGCATGTTGGTCTTGGACTAAAATATACCTTTTAAGCAATGTTGATCATAGGCATTGTGACAAGTGTCACGTCCATTACAAGTGAGCGCTCCCTTCTTTATGTAACACTCCAGAATCTTTGTCCAGTGCTTCTTGAAAATGTATAGGCCCTTGTGTGAAGCTGATGAAGAATACCAAGTGGCACATCTTTGCTTGTAACTCCTTCGTAGAAGTCTCTAGAACGTTGAGAGGAATGATGACTAGAATGCCAAGTGTCATTTTTGCATGGAGACCATTCTTGTAATGCCTTCGAAGATGGATATTATAACTCCATAACTTTCTTGCTTTGCAACGTTTCTTGGGCAGCAAGCAAGCTTTCTTTTTCATAGGTGGATGGGCGATGCGCTACAGAGCTTGGATGACAGTTCGATGCTTCCTTTGGTGAGTGGTCTTCTCCAAGATTGAGACCACGAATGTAACACCTTTCTCCCTTTCTTTTATGCCTCCAAACGCATTGTTTTTCTTGTTGCTATTTTGATATCCTTTTTGAGATTGATTTGCACTCGCTTGTCTACGTAAATGTGGCTCATGGATGATCTAAAATGAGCTTTGATTCTATAGGTACGTACGTCCAAGGATGAGCCCTTGAATGGCTCCTTCTAGCTTGGGAGGAAGAGTGCTGATGTTCGACCTTTGTTGGTTGTTCTTTTCCCTATAGGAAAATGTGCCCTAATATGGCACTTTCAAATCTGCACTTATGCTGTCAAAAACCAGATTAGAGTAGTGCAAGATAATGTATTATATTTTGTATAATAAGGCTTTTAATATACCTTCTTTTGCACTCTATTTCCATATTTTTAAATTCTAGTTTTGTGGCAGATTTCTTGCAATACAAGGGTTTGAGGTTGTCTTTAACAATAGACACACCTTTCCCTTTTTACTTGGAAACTTTTGATAACAAGTCCAAGCTTCAATAATAGTAGATAGAAGTTCTTTTAATTGATGCAAATTTTTTGCATTTTTTCCTTTTGCATTCACTTGTAATGCTTTTGATTTTGAGACTCACCAAGTCTCACTTTCATAAGCTTCTATCTCTATTTTTGGTTAGTTATGTTCTTCTCCAAATCTGGAGGATTCTAACCCTTTTTGGTGGCTTCTATTGGCCACATCAAGTTGCAGATTTTTGTGCTTCAATAGTGTCTTTAGACACTTGATACAAATCAGATTTTGTGCCTTTCAGGAAACACAAAACTAATTTTCTTTTTGAGAGTGGTATAATAGTACAAGCTCTTTACTTTTAATGCACTAATATTACACCTTATCACTCCAATCAACTCTCAAATAAATGCACTTAATAATCTATTGCAACTAATCAAGAATAACCTAAAATGAATCTTTAGGAGTTATTCTGCAATTTCACTACAATCAATGTTGTAGGACTTAGTCTTCTTTTTTCAATAATAGATAATAGGTAGTTGATAGAAATTAATATGGAATCTAATCAACTCCTAATAAATGTGCAATTGAATCCTTAAAAATAATATATTTTTCTTTGCACTTTAGAAGACTAAAATCTAATTTCCTTTTTGCAACTTTAATCCAATTTTAGGTGCTCTAATAAATCTAATAAGTAGTTCAATTTAATGAATATTTTTGCACCATAAGTTGCATACCTTTTTTTGTAGCTCTTCTCCCACCTTTGTAGAGGATGTAGACCTTGGTGTCTAGAAACACCAAGTTGCTGCTTCTAGTAGGATGTCCTGCATAACTCCTTCTTCACCAAATGATGGTCTCAAACTTTCTTTTACGAGCCTAGGATTTGGTGGCTTGTTCTCCTCTTGTGTTCTCCTCCTTCTGCTATAGATTTGGAGAAGTCTATGTCTCTAGGGTGGTGCCTTCTCGCTTATGAGAGGTAATATTCAAATATTCAAGATTTGGTGAGCTTCTTCTATCTTCAAGTCCTCTTGCCAAGTTTTGACTTCAAGCAGGATCTTCTTCTAGGGTTTGGCACTCCTTGCCAAAATTCTTCTTCTTGGATTTGGCACTCCTTGCCAAATTCTCCTCTTGGGCTTGTTTTCGGATGGTGATAATTGTCCCAAGTCCTTCACTATCAGGGACTTCACCTAGATAGTGGATTTCTCCAATGAGTTCTCAAAGAACTCTCTTGATCTTCAGCAAGGCTCTCCTAGCCTTTCTTGGATGCTCGATGAGACCTTCTCAAGGTATTTGATCTGGTAGCTTCTGATGGTCTTCCTTTAGACCTTTTCTTCAACCTTCTACTTCTGGAAGTGTTGGTGGTGAGATCTTCTCTTGGATCTTCTGATTCTGCTACTTCTAGCTTTGAGCAGGACTCTCCTAGTCCTTCTTCTTCTTCCAAGATTGGAAGTTCTTCAATGAGATCTTCTCTTGATCTCTTCTCTTTTGCTTTAGGATTAAGCTGATTTTGAAGAAGATGCTCTTCCTAAATTTCTTGTAGGAAGTCTCCCAACTCACTGAATCTTCTGTTCCTACAATAAGAATATTAGTACTAAAATATTTAGTCTACTTTTGAATCAGATATTCTTCTTGAATTCTTCTTTAGGATCAAGGCTTTTGTGGCCTATTTTGATGTTAAGGCTTTTATGGCCTTTTTTAGTACCAAGGCTCCTATGGCATTTTTTAGTATCAAGGCTACTATGGCCTTTTCAGTATCAAGGCTTCTATGGCCTTTTCAATATCAAGGCTTTTATGGCCTTTTTAGTATAAGACTTTTGTGGCTTCTTCTACAAGGCTTCTATGGCCTTTCTATATCAAGGCTCTTGTGGCCTATGTTCTTCAAGTGTGGATTTTTGCAATCCAAAAATGGAGATATTTAGTCTCCTATCTTCACCATGATCCTTCACTAGAAGTCTTCTTCCATAGTATTCTTCTCTCACATGATGAACTAACCTCTGCACTATGAGGGCACTCCGACCATCGGGCAACGAAGTTGGAGTCTCCTAGATTTCTATCGTAGGAGGAGTCCCAATCCTCTGAGGATTAATTTCCTACAACAAAAGAAACTTTAGGCACTAGTTAGCAAATTCCAGATGACCTGGATGATCTTCACTAGATGATCTGTCAATCTAGTGGATTGAAATGTTGAGTCCTAGTCTTCATGAGTTTTCATAACAACTCTATGGAAAAGACTCTAGATGAAAATGATCTCAGTATTTTCTAAAACTGAGATTCCTTTCAGTCCTATCTTTGTGACTCTCCCAAAATCTACCACCTAGATACTCCTGAGATATTTTTCCAGTGGTTGGTCCAATGGCGCGTCAGTTTGACAAAACTCTCAGGCTAACCAACAATGGTGGTTCCCTAATGACCTACACAGATTAGATCTACCATGGCTCTGATACCACTGTTAGCTTTTGATGAATGAGCCATGAGAGATAACAATCACAAGATGCAGAATAACATGCAAGAAAGTAAATCTGCTAGATGACTGAAGTATGCTGAAATATAAAACATATAAAATATTACAATGTAGCTATGGAGGAAGTGAGCACTCCATTAACAAAGCTACAGATCTACATCATATCCATCACCAGTAAATGGTGTGGAACACAATCCACTAACCTACGCTATCTAACAATGTCTCCCGATTGTCCTATCTATCTATCTAAGAGGCCATCCTTATATATGCAAAATAGGATGCTTGCCCAACACTCTATCTAGTTGTGCATAGGACACCTTGCACATGTACAACTTGCACATGGACACTTGTCCATTTATTACAATGCATGTAGTCACTAGATAACTTGCACAGGAAGTAATCTAGGTATGTATCTTGGAGGATACATTTACATAACCCAAATGATGGAATAGACATTATTTCCAACAAGAACACCAAAGGAATCAGTCTCCTCCAAATATTGACCACTGAAGCCTTCACAACTTCTTGGTCATTCAATATTGGTCAAGATCTATGGATGCACAATATTTCCATTAGACATATTTCTAGACAAATAGTTTTTGGCACACTCAGTGGGACCAAGGTCCCACATTTTGAATAATACTTTGGTAAACAGAGCCCAGTGATACTCTATTTTGTGATATTTACCCCAAAATTCACCTGGTGACTCTATTGGAAATGTGATCCAGACTCTATAATAATTTGCCTTTACACTTTTTCATAAATTATTATTTCCAGGAGGATTCAAAATTTTTTGAGCAATCTTGATCTCATAAGTGAAGTAAATATGCTTTTTTGGTGACTCCCACCTGAAAAGAGGACCCAAAATTTTTGAAATATCAGTAGCACAATTGCATCAATGGTTCAACAACACTATCCCTACTAGAATGATGTATGACCCATAAATATTCCATACCTTCAAGAAATTCATAAGGCTACTTTGAAGACACTTCCCAACTTTTATAGTGTAAAAAAGACCGCATATGAACACTATCAAGATGTGGCCTCCTTGGGTATGATACATAGTATCGCGTTAGAAGATGTGATGGTCATGTTGCTCTCTATCTCTCAAAGGGAAGGTATTTTTATGGTATAAATTTCTAAAGCAAGGAAGCATACACACATGGGTTTATCTAGAAGAAGCGCTCATAGATGCCTTTGATAATACAAGAGATCCTTTTCTTTTGCTTAATTAATTCTCATTCATTAAATGAGCTCCTTAGGAGAGCATAGTTGATTTTAATATCTAGTTCAAAAGAATATGGAGGATCCCCCAATATTTCCAACCATGTCCTACATAGGTTTATCTTTACTATGTCTATGTTTTCATCCTGATCTAAGAATCCTCATTTAGAAATCTAAAGAAATAAGGTTCCCTTACCTTTTTTAGGAAGCTACATAAGATAAAAATCTTATTATTATGACTGGAAAAATCTCATTTAGAAATTTAGCATGCCCTAAAGCTCCATCCACATGCTTCACATCACTCCCACAAGTAACCAAACCAGGCCCCTTGTGCTATATTTTAAAAAATAATCAGTCTTTTTCTTCTTCTAAAAATCAATAGCAAGCATAACAATAATTGAGGATGAATATACAAGAGATTACAAGGAAGTTGAGGATATGAAGATGCGAATTATGCAATATAAATTAAATACTCTAGATATACAGAAGTGCATAGAATCAAGTGGGCCATATCAGCTTTTGCAAATAAAACAAATAGGAGAAGGAACCCAAGGGGGAATGGATTGTAATCACATCTGTACTAAGGAAAAAATAAAGGCAACAATAGATCTGGCTAAGCTACCATCACCTGATGGAATCTATTCCCATGAATACCTGCAACCCAATAATTACTAATGAGTTTCTTTGATATAAAATGTGATAGCCCTAAATTCTATGAATGAGAAGAAATAGTGGACAAATACAAATATTATGAAGACAAGCTAGATTGAATACCTCACTAGCAACCATGCATAGTTTTTAGTAGACCAAAGAATAAATGAGAATATCCAAAAAAGCCCTCAGTTATCATATTAAAAATCCCTAAATCAAAAGAGAATTGAGGCTTATAAGAAGTTGTACTTCCCAAGTGTTGATATCAAGCAAAGTTCGAAAAGAGTTAAGAAGTTTCACAGTCTTCTCAAAAGGTCTCCATCATCACCTATTATATTTAAGAAAAAATTATTGGGATCCAACAAGGTAAATTTGATAGATCTATCCATTCAAAGGGTATAAAAAATTAGGAGCACATCCAAAGGAGGCTCATCTCTAACTGTCTCAGAAAACCATCATCCCCAATTTTATCTATCCCTTCTCTTAGAAAATCATATATTGCATGATTATGTAGTGGATGCAAAGGCTTGAATATCCATTATGCCATTGGAGGTCTATAATAGTTTAGGATTGAGCCCTAAAATAGAGGAGCTTGAATTCATATCTTTTAAAGGAGTTAGATTAAGGAAAGTAGGGGTTTTTTACAATATACTCATCAGGATATTTGATCATCCAGATCTTGTTGTGGTTCAAAATATAATAATAGTTGATATGCCTCCATTATTTGGTATGTGTTTAGCCCAACATGCTCTAACACAAACTAAAGGATGTATAATTCAGGGACAAGATCTGATAATCATTCCATGAGCTAAAAGGATTATCAAGATATCAAGTTAGGGGGTGCAACCCTTTTGCATTAAAGGTCTCAAAGGATCAAGTATAAGTATCACATGGGAATTTGTACGGTATATAAGCTTAGAATTAGATTGCCTATCAGGTCCAAGGATAAATCAGCCTGGTGAATCTACCAACTCAACTCTGCACTAGTATTTATTAATTGATCTTGAATCACAATGGGATATAAAATAGTAAAATTATCATGATAATTGGGTTACCATAATAAGTAGATCCACCAAAAAAGAAATCAAGAAAGAGGTGGTAGGTTTGATGAAACCCTAGGCAGGGAAGTATTTATAGATGCAATCAGAAGAATTGATGCATGATTGGTAAGATATAGCAGCTTGGGAGGATGCTACTAACTAGAACTCAGGTCTTTTAGAGCATGAATCTAATTTTATACTGAAACATGACTGTGTATGATGATAATGACAAGTTGGAGCAAACTGAATACAAATAAAGGCTCAAGTTCAATATCATATGGTTAGGACATTGCAGATTCATGGGATAGTATGTATGATGTATCTTGAATCAAGTGTGATACATGCCACACTTTTGTGTAAATATACGGAATAGAAATAGGATAGTACGATGATCATAGATATTCTCAATATATTTTGTCACCCTGTACATAAAAAAAAGAGGTGTAAAAGGGATCATGGCATTAATTAAAAGCCATAGAAAATGATGGAATATTGAAGTTTCGTAAGTCATCATTATTTTTTGCCTTAGAATTTTCTTTCTCTCTTTATTTATTTATTTCCCTCTCAGTTTTTGTGTTTGAATCCATATTCCAATGGAAAAATTAGAACAATACACAATTGTAGAAGATTCACCTAGAAATTTGTAGCAGTTTACAGCAAGATTGTCATGACTTGTGTGAACTAAGTGATGTGTCATACCATATAAGGGGATGATGTCATACAAAAGGAAATTTGTAAAAAAAAATAGAATCAGGTTGACATAAAAGAAATTTCTAAGGACAATTCACATCAAGCTAATTTGTTTTAAAAAAGCATGTAGTCCAGACATAATTTTTGCACATACCAACTATCATAATTATCCCCTAGAATTCTATATAATATGACATGCATCACACAAATGAAACATTGTTGAAATTAATATAATTTCAAGAGAATAGTTGAAGGCTCTCATGGCTAAACATGATTTTTAGAATAGGTTCTTGCTAAACTACGCAAAAAAAGAGGAAAAGCTTTAAGGATGGCAATTATGCATGGTAATCTATCTATTTTGGAAGCCACGAGTAGAATTTGCAAAGTGTGTTTATGGGAGTATGATGCTTTGGGATATCTGATGAAATAACATATTTCGTTTACTACTTTGTGGGTGTGTCCCATGGATACAGTATTTCTATTTCTCTTTGTTATCAGGTTACCCTAGCATCGTATTCCCTTTTGTGTTTTTGTTTTGTTTTGTTTTTCTCATTTGGTTGTTGTTGGTAGGCCAATTGCATCACTAACTCCTTGATTTTATGGAACTTTTATACCTCATACCATTTCCTCCCTTACTCCTCTCTCCTCCTCTTAGCTCTTATTTTTTTCCTCCCTCTATATTTCATGTGCCTGGTTTTTCTTCTCTACTTCAACATTATGTTTCGCCTTGTTGTGTGAGTAGCTTCCACCTCATTTCCCACCACCATCCTTTATATTGTAGCCTCTCCCAACTATTCTCCTCTCTAGCTTCTTTTATATCCCATTCTTCCATTTTATTTTTTTAGAAAGTGTTAAGTTCAAAATACAATATTCTAGATTCCTTTTTTCCAAAAAATGAAAATCCCTTGTGAGTTGCCAAGATTGTGGGTAATTTTTGCATCTACCCACACCAAGCCATTAGAAATTACTTATTTTGTTTTTTTTATTTTAAATAAAACTGGATATCGCTAAAGGATTTGTCAGTTCTCACCAAATGAAGATGCAATAACTTGAAGTCTAAGCCTAGAATAGATACAAAGGTCCATATTTCCACCTAAAGAGAGAAACAACTACAACCTGAAGGCTCACTAAAATTCACAAGGATGCAAAAAGATGTTTAAGGGTAAAATTGACCATGGTAAGAAACATTTGGAATAGTTGTACCCGAACGGAGTACTCAGAAGTGCACACTTGGTCCAACGGCTAGAGCACAAACTCCAAAAAAATTGGCTATCTCATGAAGGCACCAAGATATTTGCACCCTATCGAAACCTGGTAGAACTCCAAAAATTTGGTACATGTAGGAGTAGAAAAACAACTAAGTATGAATAGAAACTAAACATTTATAGGCAATTGGAGCTTGGCATGGCACCGATTCTCCATCCAATGACCAAAAATTGACAAGAACAAGTTAGAGAAAAATGGCTAAGTCTAGAGAATGCTACAATATTTGCACCCGATCGAAGCCCAATGAGGCACCAATTCTCCATTCAGAGATCGAAAGCTAACAATAGTAGAATAAAGAAAATGTCCAAGTTTTTAAGCCACTAAAACATTTGTGCGAGACTAAAATATGTTGGGGTGCTAAAGGTCTAGCATATGTAGAAGTTGTAAGAATGGCAAAGTCTGGAGAATATAAAAACATTTGCACCAATTTGGATCCTGACATGGTACTAAATATCCAACATTCTCAAAAGTAGAAAAATAGTTATGTTCAAGGTATCAAAACACCTATACCCAACCAGAGCTTGATGAGGTACCAATTCTTTGTCGAAAGACCAAAAGTTGTAATAGCAGAATAAATAAAATGGTCAAGTACTGAAGCCACTAAAATATTTATACTAGGTTAGAACTCATTAGGGTGCTAAATTTATGGAATATGTAGAATTGGTGAGAATGGCCAAGTATGAAGAATGCTAGAATATTTGCACCCAGCTAGAACTTGACTTGGTGTCAAATCACCGTTTAAAGACTAAAAGCTAGTAGAAGTAAAATACAGATGATGCCAAAATATTTGTACTTGGCTAGAGCTCGACATGGTACCAAATCCATTTCCTAATATCAAAGCTTCATATGATGGATCTGGCTAAGTGTATAAGGCATCAAAGGTCCTATTCTTGATCAAAATCTACCATTATCTTGAATCTTCAACACCAGGAGGTCACTGCATATAAATGTGGTAGTGGGCTAAATTAGAGGTCCGACACATGCAAGAGTGAAAAGGATGATTTAGTTAAATGGTGGAGCTTCCAGGAGAACTATATCCAATAAAATTCCATTAGGATGTTGAAGGTGCATCACCCTTATATAATAAATAAGAGTGCAAAGGATCCAATAGCCATATTTCAATGTCAAAAAGGCCTTTATCCCATGATGCTTATTGGGCATGATTTCTTGTTAGACGATACTAATAGCATAGGTCATCATACATACAATAGGATGACTAAATAAAAGGCATTAGTAGAGATCGATGGACCATATGCAACCGATAAGGTGCCCACGACTCAAGAAGACATAGATCCCAACACATCAGCAAACCATGATCTGGTTGTTGGAGTAGCCATACCTTCAAGCAATTTAATAAGCTGGCAGACTTATTGACATAACAATAATCTATTTATAATGCAATGATGCTTTGACAACTATAACATTGTAAAAGATCTATAAATACTAAAAATGTAGAAGAAAAATGGTCATATCTTAGGCATTTACAATTCATATGTAAAAATGAAAGACTTGATTTTTAATACAAAGTGATTTATTGTTTGGCCTCTGGTTCAATTCATTTGTAGAACATGTATGTATGGATGACTACTTATTTATAATTTTATCCTATTGAATGGTCATGGTATTTACTTTGATTTTTAATTTATGCTATGTTCATTCACTCATTCTAGAATTTGTATTCTCATAAGCTACATTATATTGAAACTAAATATTTTGTGGTTGATAGTAGAACTGGTTGGTCTGTGAGGTAATTAATTGTTTATTTGCGCAGTATTTTATTGCACATGTGTCTTTGTGTTGCTTAATCTACACTGATATAATTTCTAGCTTCAGCTCCTTTTGCTTCTTTCAACACCCTTTCCTCCCACACTTTAGGAATACTTGGCTATAACACCAAAGGAACCGGCCTCCTCCAAATATTAACCATTGAAGCCTTCACATCTTCTTGGTCAGTCAATGTTAGTCAAGTTCTGTGGGTGCACAATATTTCCATTAGATAGATTTATAGACCAACAAAACCTACTTCAAAATTTAGTGCCTTCTTATGTTGGGTCTCATGCCTTAAAAATTTGTTTGGTTTGGTTTGTCTCTATAAATATTTTTATGAATTCTATGATGGCATCAATATTCTAAAATTATGGCCTTTAGTTTGAAACTTAGCTAAAATTTGGGTCAAGTTCATTGTATTCCAAACCTTTTATGCTCCCCTTGATGACATCAACTATTTGAAATTTTGTCATGCTCTTCAAAATTAACCAAAATTTGATTCCAACATTGCAAAAAAATGTTGGACTTTCCTACCTTAGCCAATTTTTAGATTCATCTTTATTGAATTCCAGACCTTTTCCATACCCATTGATCATGTCAACATTTCAAAAGTCTAATCACTTTCTATACTTAGCCAAATTTCCATTTTAATACTACAAATTATTACCACATTCTTATGCCTTAGCTATTTTTCAACCCAATGGTCATTTTATGTGCTTAAGTATGTTTTTGGACCTCTGGTCTAATATCTTAGCAAAAACTTGAAGAGATGCTATATAAATGTGGGTTAATTTTGTTACCCACATTTTTGGCACCTCCCAGAGGGTTTTTGCTTATAGAAAGAGAGAACCAAAGTAGCCTTATCTATTGGGTAATGGAGTCAAAAAAGAAAAGCTACTATACAAGTGGATAATTTTATCTACATAATCTCCATTTCCATGGTACCAATTGTTGGTGTGCTAGTATATTCAGCTTGTCCTTCTTGCATTGCTAACCCAGATGTTTCACCTTGTTGATCTCTATTGATTCTTTGGCTAAATGAGGGAGCTACCACAAGCCATAATATTTTTGAAAATATTGTTCCATGACTTCTGAGAAGGGACATAAACCCCTCTGAACTTGTATAGAACTTCTCTTAATTCAAAATATTTATTATAAGATGGATCACTATACTTTTGAGCTAACTCTTGTGACCTTGAAAGTAGCATAAATAGTTTATGAAAGAGTGCAATGACTTGATTCATTTACAAAGGCTTAGGTAATGAATCAATCTCACTTTCATCAATGATTTTTTGATCCAACTATTGGCTGAGCTACTTCTTGGTATAAAACTTATTGTCTTTGCCCCTAGAATCCTAGGAAACCAAGGTCCATGAATTCCTAAACTAAGACTTTTATTTTGTCTATGCTTACTCTAAGTATAATTATTATATCACCTCCTTGCAACATTAACTTATTTCCATATATTACCTGCATTGAGCAAAATTTTTGATTTGCTCAAATATATTTTAGAGCATGCTACCAAGTGTGGGTATTCTCCTCTGCTTTTCATGATTCAGATTACTACCTCTGCTTGCTCCACTTTACCCACTAGATCTTCTCTTCCTTTGTTGAACTCCTCTTTGACCTCTTGGATTAACTTTGAAATGTATCCTATCTTATCTACTAGTGGAAAAGATTTCATAGCTATCTCCTTGATTTTAATCCAATATTGGCTTCGAATATATTTTAGCATCTCCTAAAAAAGGCCAGGATTTTGTGTCTTCTTATTCTTCTCTTGCTCTACAACCAATTGCACTACAACCGATATTTCTTCATGAGCTTGGAGATTTGACCTTAGCTCCCATAATTCCTTCTCCTAATTTTGGATCATTTTCCCCCTTTGCTACAACTATTCTTCTAGAGTTTGAATTTTTTCATATTTCTATTGGAGTTGCTCTTCAGTTGGGGATCTATCCAATTTGAGCTTCAGGTCTTTAACTTCTTGTTTTAGAGCATTCTTTTCTACTTCTTTATTTTTTAATTTATGCTCCAAGTTTTTAGATTTTTTCTTTGCAATTTTATATTTTGCATCCATCTCACTACTTTGGAGATACAACATTCCTACCTTAGTATAAAGAGCTCTAAGAATATCCTCCTTAGGAATTATTGAGATATCATACCTTTTCACCTCAATGTGATAATCTGCTACTGTCATTTTCGAAGCAGGCTTGTTGACCTTTGGGATTACAACTACTTTGATATGATCCTAATAAGTTGGATCTATACCATCATATGTATGGGCATTTTCATTCTTCTTCTCCTTTTGAGGTGCTTTTTCTTGTACCCATTTTTGGTAATTTGCTTCAACTTGTTTTATTATAGAGAAATATTATGGTAGTTGATGACTATAAATAGGAGAAGTAGCAATGATAGATTAGATATTATAAAATGCTACCGATAGAGGTATCAAAGATAAAATTTACAAGGGTATGTGGATTTGGGCTCTTAGGATTTTATTGGCCTTCATGTACAAGTGAAGTGGAAGATATATTTGGTGGTGGATTTTTATAAAGTAGAACTTATATTGGATGTAAAGGTTGTGGATGTGGTTGCTTTGGAGGAGATTGCAAAGGTGGTGGAGAATAGATACAAGAGAAGGGATAAATTTCATACTTGATCCTTGCACTTTTGGGTGTTGCTCTTGGGTTGCTACATTAAATTCATGAATTTTTGTATCGATCCATTGAGCTTTCATAGATAGTTGTTGTGTTCTAGATTTCTTTGAGGTTTCCTTCTACTGACTACTTGGAGAACCCTTTATTTTTATCCTCTCAATGGATCATCTGTGTTGAATATATTTGAATATATTAGGCTAAATATTATCATTACCAAGAACTATTATGGCAATGACTTCTTCTACATGTGATATTGCTTGGACTATCTTGGCTCTTGCCATATGCTATGCTTGCTCTTCTTGACTTGTTACCAATAAACTCTCTATCACTTGATGATACTCAAGTGCTCTTCCCTTCAAAAAATATTTATTTTGCATTCTATTTCCAATCACTTCTTATGAAATTGATTCTTCTTTTGAGTCTCCATAAGTGACAAGGGTTGATCTTCGATGGGACTTTGTTTTGTGGTATCTTCTATTTTCTTAAAAAATATTCTTCCTTCTTGTCTTCTTCTTTGATCTAGCCAAGAAATCTTCTTCCTTTATGTTTAGCCATCCATTCTTCATATTTCTCATCAAACTCTATTTCAAAATCTATATTTTAATGGTTGTAAAATACCTTCTATTTATTTTTTTCACACCTTGAAATCCACCGTTCTCAATTTTTTTCATTAGTCCACACTAGCTCCTCTAAAATTTTCTCCATCAACTTATCACTTATACATTGGTCTCTATTTTTTGGTTGGATTGTAAGACCATACATAAGGATATCAGATTCTCCATGGAGGCCTCCTTTGTATTTCAATAATGTTAATATGAGAAGCATGTTTTTCTATTTTATTTCTAAACTACTCTAAATTTGGTCAAGGAAGATGTTCAAATGCTAGAGGCTTATTTTTCAAAGATACTAACCTAGATTTGAATTTATCTTCTATATCATAGATCTAAATATGTGGCACTATCTATAGTTCAATTCCACTAATATTTTTATAGCTTTAAAATTAAAATGAAAGTTGTTAGTGCAACCCTTCTTAATTCTAGATAGTTGTGTTCTACTTTGAAGTTTCCTTCTATTGACTACTTGGAGAACTCTTTCTTTTTGTCCTCTCACTAGATCATCTATATTGAATATGTTGGCATTAATCAACGTAAAGCTTAACCTTACCAAGAACTTTTGTGGACATGACTTCTTCTACATGTGATATTGCTTGGGCTATCTTGGCTCTTGTTATATGCTCTGCTTGCTATTCCTAACTTGTTACGAATAGACTCTATCACTCGATGATGCTTAGATTCTAAAAATATTTATTTTTCACCCTATGTCCAATAATTTATTCTAATCCTAATTCTTCTTTTGAGTCTCCATAAGTGACACGGGTTTTTTCTCTAATGGGACTTTGTTTTGTGCTATATTCTATTTCCCTTCCTCCTTGTCTTCTTCTTTGATCTAGATAGGAAATCTTCTTCCTTTATGTTCAACCATCCATCCTTCATATTTTTCATCAAAATATGTTTCAAAATATATATTTGAAGGGTTGGGAAATGCATTTTTCTGTTTATTTTATTCACACCTTGAAATCCTATATTCTCAAATTTTTTCTTTAGTCCACTCTAGCTACTCCAAAATTTTCTCCACCAATGTGTCACTTATCCATTGGTCTCTATTTTTTGGATGGATTGTAAGGCCATACATAGGAATATCAGCTTCTCCATGGAGGCCTCCTTTGTGTTTCGTTAATATGAGAAGCATGATTTTCTATTATATTTCTAAACTACTCTAAATTCAGTCAAGAAAGATGATCAAATGCTAGAGGCTTATTTTTCAAAAAAAATAATCTAGATTTGAATTTACCTTTTAGATAATAGTTCCACATATGTGGAACTATCAATATTTTAAGGCCACTAAGATTTTCATTTAGTAGTTTTACCTAACCTCTAGATGTCATAGGTATTGTTAGAATTAAAGTGCACTATGCCTCTGTTTTGACACTTGTCAGTTTATATTGACACTTGTCATTTATCATATAGGCCTCCTGCCTATATATGTAACACATTTTGTATCAATACATATCTCATCTTGTTCATTCCATTATAGTCCTAACATTTGGTATCAGAGCCTAGTCACTCTCCTACCCTGTGTAAACCCTTGAGGGGGATTTCCCTCATGGAAATCCTCCCTCCCCCATTTTTCCTCATTTTTTCCATTTTTTTTCCAAGCCTAGGGAGTATGCTCTCCATTTTTTAAAAATAGATCAGAAACCAGATAGCTTGAAACCATTCAAGGCTGCCAATTTTTTTTTAGGGGGCATCTCAAGTGTCGAAGTCAAATCTAAGAAGTGGCGAGCAGCATGAAGATGATCAGCTTAAAAGCAAAGGAGGAATGCATAGTGAAGTATGAAGTAGAGACAACAAAACAAAGTATAAGAGGCACACACTTAGATATAAACGGCGCTTATGATTGGATGGGGACGCTTTTAAGAACGACAGTCTCCATGGTGAGTCCTAGACTGAATCATTCAAAAAATATTGTGAAGATGAAGAAAAAAAATCAATTCATCATGGCCATCAAAAAAAAAATCCATGTCGTAATCTTCAACTGGCAAAGCTAGCACTGTTCGTATGTCAGGTACTGTAGGTAGGGTATTATCTCCTGCCTTGATGACCACAAATACACCCAATGCACATAACAATTTACTTGTTTACAAATATATTAAGGAGCAACCACTCTTTGCAGGGATGGCACTTGCAAGTGACAAATATGCTCATGAAAATGTGGATGAACAATTGACACAAAGTAATCTGGTGCTCGCTATTGGGGAGAATAGTCTGGGCTATTCACAATAGTTGGAAAGAGGGCTTCTCTACCTCTAGAATAGGGTCTGCTCCCACGATCACGATGGCGGCACCGTCGCCGAAGAGGGCCTGCCCGACCAGACTGTCGAGGTGAGTCTCCGACGGCCTACGAAAGGAAGTGGGACTCACCTTCCATCTTCTGAAGGACGTGCCGGGGCTCATCTCGAATAACATCGATAAGACCCTGGTGGAGGCGTTCCAACAATTCAACATTTTTGACTGGAATGAGCTATTTTGGATTGCCCATCTGGGAGGGCTGACGATTCTGGATTAGGTGGAGGCGAAGCTATAACTAGATCCCAACAAGATGAGGGCCACCTACCTTGGAGTGCACTCTCGATTGAACCCAACACTCCCAAGGCACTTGTAAGTGAACCTAGTATCTAGTATTCTCCTCTTTCTACTTGGTATATACAGCGGTTGGTTACCCATGCATTTTGGTAAGATGATATGACTACCATAAGGACACTTAACAGAAATTGACACCCTAGACTCTATTCAAGTTTTTTTCTGGATCTACTTTTGAATACTACAAATGAAGACACTTCAAAAGATTATTTTATATTCTTCTTTCTTCTTCTCCTCCATATTTGGCTTCTATGGCTCATTTTATTGTATTTCATGGCTCATTTTCTCTTATGTATTAAGGTGCATTTTCGGTAGAGACCGACACCTTCTATATTGAGTTCACCATGAGGAGGAATTTGATATTCATGGTGGATCTAGTCAGTGACCTACGAGAGGCAACATCCTCTGAGGATGACCTGTAGAGGCAACAAACCTAGAAGTGGCTGACCCTGAGGCACCCATGATGACCCTGAGGCACTTAGACGACTGACCCAGTGGCAACAGACCTATGGAAGTGGCTGACCCTGAGGCAACAGACCGAGATGTATACACAGTTCATCTAGCATTATTCATAGTTGGAGAGCCAAGTGCAAAGAGCACAAGCCTAGACAAAATTAGCAATAAAATAGGATGATAGGTTGCTTTTAGAGAAGTCAACATTAAGGGGGAATGTTACCTAATGTTGACTTGTTTTTTTCTTTAGTTAGGATAGTGCACTTTAAGGGGGAATGTTAGAATTAAAGTGCACTATGCCTCTATTTTGACACTTGTCAGTTTATATTGACACTTGTCATTTATCATATAGGCCTCTTGCCTATATATGTAACACATTTTGTATCAATAAATATCTTATATTGTTCATTCCATTATAGTCCTAACAGTTATAACTTCAAAATTGAAAGGAAATTTGTTAGTGCAACCCTTCTTAATTCTATATCAAAAGTTACTATCTGCTTTGTCAACTTGTTGATATAATTCTATGTCAAAAACTCAATTAGTGACATAATTAGGGAATTGGATAGGGGTTTCTAGGGAAATCATAGACTCTAATGATAGTGTTATTCTACAAGAAATGTCAATATTCTAATTCACATTTCCTTCCATGTAGCTTGTCCATGGATTTAGGGGTGATTTGGGGAATCTGGCCATACATGCATACTAGTGCAGGTTGAAGAACATGAGCTTATACTGAGAGGGGGGTGAACAATATAAGATAACAAATTTTACTTTTCAATCCATATGATAACATAAAAAATATCAAAGCAGTAAGCATTCCACTAATAATCACACACATGAGAGACATGATTTGACGTGGTTCACCCAATGTGGGCTACTCCACAAAGAAAATATTCCTTATAAAATTTCTCAATAAATTCTTTTGGGAATTAATTCCCTATTATAATTTTTATGGACTTCTATACAAAGGAGACACCAATACCCTTGTTCTCATTCTTGGAACTCTATCCACAGGAGAACTCTTTCTCCTAGGCTCTGGTTGGTGATCTTCTAGAAGACTTTTGCCCTCACTGCACTAGCTTGTGGATTTATCTCCCTAGAAGACCTTTGTCCTCACTACCCTGGCTAATGGATATCTATCTATTGGATAATGTTGTCCTTTTCTTTATCACTTCCAAAGCCTGCTCTCAAACTTTACTTAATATTTGTCTCAAATCTATACTAAAATCTATCCTCATTCTAGCACAAATCTGCTCCAACTCTGTCTAAGGTCTAGCATAAATTTGCTCACTAATATGCACCAAAATCTATCTCAAATTTATCCCCAAGCCTTAACACAAAGCTTGAACAAATAAAACCTACTCTTAATGTTGTTTCAAGTCTTCACAAGACTTTCTTAAACCTGCCTTCAAGTCTTCACCAAGACTTGCTTAATCACAAACATACTCAAACCAACATTCAAAATTTTCATTCAATTATTCAACCAATGAATCACAACTTGCTTACAAACCCTAAACAATTGTTTTCATACTTCTTAAAACAATGTGCACAATGTGGGTCTCAAACCCTAACTCAAATAATCCTCAATATCTATCTCAAATGTTCTCTAAACATTCATTGATGAAGCATATGAGAACTCACTAAAATATTTCCAATGATCCTTATCAAACATCCTTTTCACTCCACCTTATATTTTACAACATTCATTCCAAAATTTCAAACAAAATATGATGTGCCCATATCTCTTTGCTTTGATGGAGATATGTCTTCAAAGCCTATTTTACTCACAACCAAATCCTTTTTCCAATTCCAGGTTAGATAGCAATAGTCTATCTCAAAATCTCCACAAGAATATTTACCTCAACAAATATCTCACCATACAAGAAATACAATAAAATATCAAGTCACAAATACACCTTATCACTCTTTCACTTTCAAAATAATATTCAACATATATCAAAAATAAAGTTCCTTGTTTACACCTTATAATCTCCTTCTCTTTCAAGATAATATTCAACACATCAAAAATAAATTTCCTTGTTTACACCTTATAATCTCCTTCTCTTTCAAGATAATATTCAACACATCAAAAATAAAGTTCCTTGTTTACACCTTATAATATCCTTCTCTTTCAAAATAAAATTCAACACACATAAAAAATAAAGTCCCTTTGTTTATACCTTATAATCTCAAATACTTGATTTAATTCCTAAGCACACAAAATAGAATATTTAATTAACATCCCTTATGACTCCCTAAATAATTTTTCTTATTTCCCTTTCACAATTTTGAAGTATCAAAGTCAAATCATGCATTCCAAGACCATAGAAGCACATAAATTAAAAAGCATATATTTTAATATTCTACTTGGAAAAAATATTACACAAGTCTCAATGACCGGCACCCAAGCTCGAACCCATGACCTTATCCACCACAATGCCCTAGCCAAAGCTAGGCTACCGCCTGTGCTATGCATCCACACGTGAATCAACGTGCACTTTCTAACATACAACATCTTCTTCTCACACATTTTTTTGAAAACAAAAAGCTATTTTCTCATTCACAAAAACCAACTATGTGGGATTCAAAACTGAGACCAACCCTTCGCAAGTGCCTTAGCCAAGCATCAACTATCATTTTTTCTAGCCAGCGCTTTGGAATTATCTTCACACTCTCCATTATTTTGAATGAAATCCTCCTCCAATAATTTGCTTGACTTTCCCTTAGTCTTTGCCTCTCATGAATGATGTGCATGAAATATCTCTTCCACATAGGCATTCAAATTATATCACTTTGGAAATGAAAAATCATTTCCTTTAAATACTCTTTCCTTTGGTTTTAAAAAACATTGGCCCTCTCTTGCTTTTGAATTCAAATCTGATTTGGAACTTTGATGCCATAAATTATTTTAAATTAAAATTTTAACTTTTGTTAAAATAATTTAATTTAAATAATTTAAAAAGAGACCTTTGCAAACTTTTATAAAAGCTCAATAAACCTTGTCCAGGATATCATTTTTTAATGATTTCTTGGACCCAATTATTATAATATTGAAAATATTATAATAATATTTTGAAGAACATGTGCTTATACTGAGAGGGGGGTGAACAGTATAAGATAAAACTTTTTGCTTTTTAATCCAAATGATAACATCAACAATATTAAAGCAGTAAACATCACACAAAGCATCACACACATGAGAGACATGATTTAACGTGGTTCACCCAATGTGGGCTACTCCACGAAGAAAATATTCCTTATAAATTTTTCTCAAATAAATTCTCTTGGGAATCCTTTCCCTACAATGTTTATGGACCTCTGTCCAAAGGAGACACCAATCCCCTTAATCAAGTTCGTGGATCTCTATCCATAGGAGAACTCCTTTCTCCTCTGCTCTGGTTGATGATCTTCTAGAAGAACTATTGCCCCCACTGCTCTGGCTAATGGATCTCTATCCACTGAAGACACCTATCCTCACTACCCTGGCTAATGGATCTCTATCCACTGGAGACTATCATCCTCTATACTCTATCACCTCCAAAGCTCTATCTCAAATCTGCACTAAACACAGTCCTTCGGTCTAGCACAAATCTATCCTCAATATCTATCTCTGATCTGGCACAAACCTATCCTCAAATCTGTACCAAATTCTATCCTCAAATCTATCCTCAATCTCTATCCTCAAATTTATCCTCAATTTATCCTCAAATCTGTCCTCAATATTTGTCCTCAAATCTGTATTGTAAGCTTCCACAAAATCTCACACAAATCTATCCACAAGTCTTCTCTAAGACTTACCTCAAATCTACTCAACAAGTCCACACTAGAACTTGTCCAATCTCATAGAAACATAAAGATAATTGTTAGAGACTCAATATGCTTCACATTCATCACAATGCTCAATCACTTTCAATCACTCTTTTAGAAACATATAGAGAATTGTTAGAGACTCAATATGCTTCACATTCATCAATACTCAATCTCTTTCTCAAATTCAATTTATAATATAGAATAATTTGTTTCATAGAACTTGAACTATCACTTCAACACATCCACTTGACTAGGCTCAACCAACTCTACTCAACCAATCACTCAATGAAATAATCCTTGCTCACAAACCCTAGTCCAAGCATATGAACACTCACTCAAATATTTCCAACAATGCTTATCAATCAATCTCACATAACAATGATACTCATGTTCTTTGCAAACCCTAGTTCAAGTTCACTCAACTTAATCACTTCAACAACAATGCTTATAAAACAAGGTTTTATCAACAACTCTTTATTCTAGAAAACCTTGAAGCATTAATTCAAAACACACTCAATAATGCTTACCAACAAATCCTTTTCACTCCAAATTTGCATTCACAACATTCAACAATCACTCACTAGGAAGAATATGCCCATACCTTTTGTTTGATGTAGAAGTGCCCTTGGAAAACCTGTCTAAATCACAATTTCCTTCTTTCCAATTTCAATGGTTAGATGACAAAATATCACTCTTAACACTTTCTCAAAATATTCCTTAGACACAAAAATAATCAAATCTCAATTATACCTTATTGCTCCTTTCTTTGTTTTTAACACATCAAATCATACATGAAAAAATAATTATTTGGATTCACCTTATAAACTCCAACTTAAAATAATACCAACACTTCAAAAACACAATCTTTCTAAAACACCTTACTACCCTTTCCAAATACTAAAGCAAATAATATCAAAAATTTAATTTTGCATAACCCTTATAACTCCTCTTACAACCTTACAACCAAATAAAATATGCAAAAATTAATTTTTAAATGCTCAACTAACCCTTCCAAAAATTTTGATGCTCAATTTTAATGCATACCTTTTTCTTCCCCCAAAAGGGGTTTCGGCATGATTCGATCCATCGTCTCCCCAAGCACTAAGCGCCTTAGCACTTTGGAGCCCACCGCATGGGCTAGTGGTGCCCACGTGAAGGAAGGAAGACTTCCTTCACCTTATACCTTTGTGCACCATTGACTTCCCATGAAAATAACAATGCTTTCCACTTTGTTGCAGCACGATTTGATAAAGTTCATAGTAATTAAAAATTGAAGGCATGGTAATTTGGTAAGGTGGGATAATCCCCCTTTTATACACATTTTGAAATTTTCTTCCCACGTCGACGCTTGGAATTCAAATTTCAAAATTTGAATTATAATTTAATAACCCTCCTTAGGGTTAGTTAAATATTAATATAAATTAATTTTATAATTAATATTAAAATTAATTAATAATTAATTTAAATAACTTAAGTAAATTAAATTATAAATTAATTTATAATAAAAATTATATTAATTAATTTAAAACTTCCCTTTATAATATTATAAAAAATATTATAATATTATTCACTTGGGCTTTTTGCACTTTAGACCATATCTGACTTCCTGAAACCGGGTCTTGATCAACTGAAACTAGAGAACCTAAAATTGATGTTGCCCACTAAAACTACCATTGACTGGTGTTGAAATCTTGACATCAATGACCACTCACTCTTGACATCAATGACAACTTATCTACTCAAAATGTCCAACAATCTCCCCCTTTGTCATTGATGGCAACCCAAATTCTTTTTACCAAAAACTTGACCTTTTTCTTGTTCTGCTCCCCCTGGGACATTGCTCCCCCTGACTCAATGCTCTCTCCTTAAACCAAATCTCTCCCCCTTACTCAAATCTCTCCCCCTTTGACATCAATGGCAAAGGGTCACCTTTGGGGCTCGGGGCTAAGAATGAGTCTCTTAGCTTAGCCCCTCCCCCACCTCCTCTTGAGGTGGTTAATTCTGGGGTGGGAGTATTACTCCCAGTTTTCCTCGAAGATACTCAAAGGTCTCCTTTGAAAGTGGCTTAGTGAAAATATCTGCTATCTGTTCCTTTGTAGTAACATATTCCAACCTGACCTATTTATCTATCACCTGTTCTCTCATAAAATGATACTTGATCAGAATGTGCTTTGTCCTGGAGTGCATCACTAGATTCTTTGAGATACTTATAGCACTTGTATTATCACATAATATGGGAATAGGATGATCATGTTTTATCTTGAAGTCTTCTAGAGTTCACTTCATCCATAATACCTATGTACAACTGGCTATCACTACAATATATTCTACTTCTATTGTAGATAAGGATATTGAAACCTACTTCTTACTTAGCCAAGAGACTAAACAGTCTCCAAGAAAGAATGCTCCTCCACTTGTGCTCTTTCTATCATCAATGCTGCCAGCCCAATCTGCATCTGTATATGTTGTGAGTGTGAAACTATCACTTTTGGGATACCAGAGCCCAAAATCCATAGTCCCTTTTAGATACCTAAGAATTCTCTTTACTGCTGCCACATGTGTTTCCTTAGGTGTTGCCTGAAACCTTGCCACTAATCCCACTGACTGTACTATGTCTGGTCTTGTAGCTGTAACATACAACAAGCTGCCAATCATAGATCTGTATAATCTCTGATCTACCTCTGGAGATTCATCATCCTTACTTAACTTGCATCCTGTGACCATGGGGGTACTTACCGGTTTGCAATCTTCTAACCTAAATTTCTTTAGCATCTCTTTTATATACTTGGTTTGTGAGAGAAATACTCCTTTCTCTGATTGTGAAATCTGAAGTCCAAGAAAGAAGGACAACTCACCAAGCATAGACATCTCAAATTCATTTTGCATGTTCTTAGCAAATTCTTTACACATCTTATCATTGTTTCCCCAAAAATGATGTCATCAACATAAACAACCACAATTAGTAGATTATTCCCTTCATTTTTTATGTATAAGTTGTTGTCTGCTATTCCTTTTCTGAATCCCTGTTCCTGAAGATACTTATCCAATCTTGAGTACCATGCTCTAGGAGCCTTCTTTAGACCATACAGTGCCTTTTTCAATCTGCATACATGATCTGGTTTATCTGTTAATATGAATCCCTCTGGTTGTTCAATGTAGACTTCTTCTTCTAGAACACCATTTAGAAATGTTGACTTAACATCCATCTGATATACCTTGAAGTTTTTAAAACTTGAGAAGGCTAAAAATATTCTTATGGCTTCAAGTCATGCAACTGGAGCAAATGTCTCATCAAATTCAATTCCCTCTACCTGTGCATAACCTTTGCATACTAACCTTGCTTTATTCCTTACTACTTGTCCATATTCATTTAGCTTATTTTTGAATACCCATTTTGTGTCGATCACATTCTTGTCCTTTGGTCATGGAACAAGTTCCCAAGTCTTGCTTTTCTCTATCTGATCTAATTCCTCATCCATTGCCTTGATCCAAAACTCATCTTCACTTGCCTGATTGAAGTCTTTTGGCTCAATCTTAGATAGCAAAGAAAAATTTGCTTGTTGAGATGGTGTTATTATCCTTCTCCTTGTCTGTCTTTCATCTGGATTCCCAATGATTAGATCTTTTGGATGATGCTTCTGTACATATCTGGATGGAGTTTTAGGAAGAATTCTTTGTGTTTCTTCTTCTTCTTCATCTGATTCCTCATGAAACTCTTCTTGACAACTTCCATCTTCTTGATACACAATTTGTTGAACTGGTTCTCTTGAATCTATCTTCTCATCAATTGTTACATTTATACTTTCTACAATAGTGTGTGTTCTCTTGTTGAAGCATCTATAGGCTTTACTCTTAGAGGAATAACCAAGGAAAATTCCCTCATCACATCTTGGGTCAAACTTGCCTAAGTTTTGATCTTCTCATCTTATGTAGCACTTGCTTCCAAAAACCTTGAAGTGTTTTACAGTGGTCGGTCTTCCTTTCCAAAGCTCATATGGAGTCTTGTGATGGTTTACCCTCATTTGAGCCCTAGTGATTATGTATATTGTTGTGTTGACTACTTCTCTCCAAAATCCATCTGAGAGCTTAGACTCATTTAACATAGCTCTAGCCATATTCTCAATAGTCCTATTTTTCCTTTCAACTACTCCATTTTGTTGAGGAGTTCTTGTTGCTGAGTATTCTCTCTTGATCCCATGTTGTTCACAAAACTCTACAAATTCATTTGAGGTAAATTCTCCTCCTCTTTCAGATCTCAAACACTTAATTCTCTTGTCGGTTTCATTTTCAACCAGTTCCTTAAATGCTTTGAATTTTTCAAAAGCATCTGACTTCTCTTTCAGGAAAGCTACCCAAACCATTATGGAGTAATCATCTATAAACAATATAAAGTAACTCTCACCCTGAATACTCTGTGTTCTGGTAGGACCACATAGATCAGTATGTATTAGACTTAATGGCTCAGATGACATATATCCTTTTGACTTAAAGCTTGTTCTAGTTTGCTTTCCATGTTGACAAGGTGCACAAATTGTGTTTTGTGGCCTTTTTATTTTGGGTAAATCTCTGACAACCTGCTTATTGCTTATGTTGACTATGTTGTCAAAATTCAAGTGACCCAATATTCTATGCCACAACCAACTCTCATCTTCTTGTGATAGAAAGCACTTTTCCCCTTTGATCTCACTAAGCATGTATAGATTGTTTGGAGTTCTTCTTGCATTGGCAATGACTTTTCTAGTTTCTGATTTTCTTATCTCACATCTATCTGGGTGGAATGTAACCATATGCCCTTGATCACAAAGTTGACTTACACTTAGCAGATTATGTTTTAACCCCTTAACATACAACACATTTTTTGTTCTTGTTTTCCCATTATCTAAACTTAGAGTTCCTCTTCCACCAATCCTTGTTGATCCATTATCACCAAAACTTACTGATCCTCTATTGGTTTCTTTTAGTACAATGAATTTGTCTTTGTCTCCTATCATGTGACTAGAGCAACCACTATCAAGATACCATTGTTCTTCTTTATCCTGAGCATGAAGGGTTGTTTGAACTAACATTGATCTAGCCTTTACATTTTCCCTTTCATCTTTCCTAGTTGTTGAAATTGTTTTTCTAGACTCAAGAAGTATCATTTTACACCATCTAGCCTTGTGCCCAAAATTATTGCATTTGTAACATATAATATCATTATCCATAAGAGGTGCAAAAGAATTGAAATTTCTATTGACATTGTTTCTTGCATGACCAATACAATGTATAACTCTATGACCATATTTATTACAAGAAAAGCAATGACCATGGAAGAAATTATGTAACCTATTTGGATGCCTTTGAGATTGTGGTGGAGTGCTTCTCCTCTTGTGATTAACTCTCATCCAAGGTTCTTCTTTGCTTTCTTCCTTTCTGATATCCTTTGCTTGCCTATCTTTGTTTGAAGTTTCTACTTCTTGAAGACTTGATTCCTTTTTCTATTTCTCATACTCTACATCTTGTAGTACCTTGGTCCTTTCAACTTCATTCCTTAGATAAACAATTTTTGCTTCCAATATTTCACATTCTGTTTCTCTTGTTCTTAATAGATCTATCATATCCTGCTCAATTTTATTTCCTTCTTCTACCTTTATCTTGAGTTCTGTGAGATTTTGTAGAAGTTCCATCCTTGCTTCTTCATCCTCTTGAATTTGTTCCTTCAAGCTTGAATTCTTCTCTCTAATTCTTTCCAAATTTTTGAGAGTAGTAAATAATTCTTCTTTTATATCAAACATGGTCTCTTCTTCATTTTTTGAAGTCATGTGTGTTTCTGATGGATCCTCCTCCAAGTTGTTAGTCTTTTCATGGAGAGACCCACTCTGATACCAATTGAAGAACATGTGCTTATACTGAGAGGGGGGTGAATAGTATAAGATAAAACTTTTTGCTTTTTAATCCAAATGATAACATCAACAATATTAAAGTAGTAAACATCACACAAAGCATCACACACATGAGAGACATGATTTAACATGGTTCACCCAATGTGGGCTACTCCATGGAGAAAATATTCCTTATAAATTTTTTCTCAAATAAATTCTCTTGGGAATCCTTTCCCTACAATGTTTATGGACCTCTATCCAAAGGAGACACCAATCCCCTAATCAAGTTCATGGATCTCTATCCATAGGAGAACTCCTTTCTCCTCTGCTCTAGCTGATGATCTTCTAGAAGAACTGTTGCCCCCACTACTCTGGCTAATGGATCTCTATCCACTGAAGACACCTATCCTCACTACCCTAGCTAATGGATCTCTATCCACTGGAGACTATCATCCTCTATACTCTATCACCTCCAAATCTCTATCTCAAATCTGTACTAAACATAGTCCTTCGATCTAGCACAAATCTATCCTCAATCTCTATCTCTGATCTGGCATAAACCTATCCTCAAATCTGTACCAAATTCTATCCTCAAATCTATCCTCAATATCTATCCTCAAATCTATCCTCAATATTTGTCCTCAAATCTATCCTCAATCTCTATCCTCAAATATGTATTGTAAGCTTCCACAAAAGCTCACACAAATCTATCCACAAGTCTTCTCTAAGACTTACCTCAAATCTACTCAACAAGTCCACACTAGAACTTGTCCAATCTCATAGAAACATAAAGAGAATTGTTAGAGACTCAATATGCTTCACATTCATCACAATGCTCAATCACTTTCAATCACTCTTTTAGAAACATATAGAGAATTGTTAGAGACTCAATATGCTTCACATTCATCAATACTCAATCTCTTTCTCAAATCAATTTAGAATATAGAATAATTTGTTTCATAGAACTTGAACTATCACTTCAACACATCCACTTGACTAGGCTCAACCAACTCTACTCAACCAATCACTCAATGAAATAATCCTTGCTCACAAACCCTAGTCCAAGCATATGAACACTCACTCAAATATTTCCAACAATGCTTATCAACCAATCTCACATAACAATGATACTCATGATCTTTTATCTCACAATCACTCAAACCTAAAATAAAACAATGCTTATAAAACAAGGTTTTATCAACAACTCTTTATTCTATAAAACCTTGAAGCATTAATTCAAAACACACTCAACAATGCTAACCTTAAACAATCCTTTTCACTCCAACTTTGCATTCACAACATTCAACAATCACTCACTAGGAAGAATATGCCCATACCTTTTGTTTGATGTAGAAGTGCCCTTGGAAAACCTGTCTAAATCACAATTTCCTTCTTTCCAATTTCAATGGTTAGATGACAAAATATCACTCTTAACACTTTCTCAAATATTCCTTAGACACAAAAATAATCAAATCTCAATTATGCCTTATTTCTCCTAATACTTTTTTTAACACATCAAATCATACATGAAAATAATAATTACTTGGATACACCTTATAAACTCCAACTTAAAATAATATCCAACACCACAAAACTTCAAACAATATTACTAAAACACCTTACTACCCTTTCCAAATACTAAAGCAAATAATACCAAAAATTTAATTTTGCATAACCCTTATAACTCCCCTTACAACCTTAAAAACTGATTAAAATATGCAAAATTTAATTTTTAAATACGTCAACTAACCCTTCCAAAATTTTTGGTGCTCAATTTTAATGCATACCTTTTGCTATCCCCCAAAAGGGGTTTCGGCATGATTCGATCCACCGTCTCCCCAAGCCTAAGCGCCTTAGCGCTTGGGAGCCCACCATGTGGGCTATTGGTGCCCACGTGAAGGAAGGAAGACTTCCTTCCCCTTATGCCTTAGTGCATCGTTGACTTCCACAAAAATCACAATGCTTTCCACTTAGATGCAGCATGATTCACAAAGTTCGCATGTAATTAAAAATCGAAGGCATGGTAATTTGCTAAGGTGGGATGATCCCCCTTTTATACACATTTGGAAATTTTCTCCCACGTCGACGCTTGGAATTCGAATTTCAAAAATTCAAATTATAATTTGATAGCCCACCTTAGGGTTATAAAAATTAATATAAACTAACTTATAATTAATATTAAAATTAATTAATAATTAATTTAAATAACTTAAGTAAATTAAATTATAAATTAATTTATAATAAAAATTATATTAATTAATTTATAATTAATTTAAAACTTCCCTTTATAATATTATAAAAATATTATAATATTATTCACTTGGGCTTCTTCTTTGCACTTTGGACCATATCTGACTTCCTAGAACCGGGTCTTGATCAACTGAAACTGGAGAACCTAAAATTGATGCTGCCCACTGAAACTACCACTGACTGGTGTTGAAAGCTTGACATCAATGACCACTCACTCTTGACATCAATGACAACTTATCTACTCAAAATGTCCAACATATTTGTCTTTCCTTTTAAACCATTGCCTCTTCTTTTCGACCAATTTTCTTGCTTTTGGGATGAACTTTGCCTTGATCAATTTCAACCATATCAACCATAGAAGAATATCCCTGCCATACAAAGTGCTCTCTGACATCAACCTTTTGACATCATTGACAACACAACTTACTCAAAATTTCTAACACAAGCCCAAGAAATAATTAGTTGAATTCTAGATATGAAATGGTTTATTTGAGTGTAAGGATATAGTCAACTATAGGAGGGGTATTCTATTATTTCTCTTGTTTGAACTTGTAAGCTTGGTATTTTTGGAGACATAAAATATAATAAAAGCCAAGACAAATATAATGAATTAAAAATTTATCTTTCTCTTAAAGCTTTAGGGCAGCTAGTTGGTTATGAATCTAGTAGCTTAAAAATTGGGCCCAATAAAAATACAGTATCATTTGGACTAGTACCATCATAGTTTCATACGTTGGTAACTACATAGGCTGTAGATATTTCATAACCATGTACATACTAGTCAATAGCTAACCCAATAATGACAACTATCATAAATAGAACTTCTTGAAGGACTTCACTAAATACTAAAAGCTTAGTTAGTTGTTTTGGAAAGTCCTCTGAGGTTTTTTTATATGCTTAATTAACCAAATTTTAACAATATCTCTTTTGTAATGACTAAATTGCTCTACAATATCAATCACTTTACTTGAGTGTTCTCCCACTACAAAATCCTTCATGATAGTTTTAGTCATGATAGCAAAAATGTTTACCTTGTTGCAATGCATACTTTATGTTGTCTCTGGGTCATAATTTTTTGCAATTGCCTTAACCAGCTCTAGATAGGGATGGAAAAATCTAGGTATATAGGATGATAAGAAAAAGTTCCATGTAGTTTCTTCAATTATTTTAAGTGAGTATTTTATTTCTTTTGCTTATACTTTATCTCTATAAACATTTAGCTTTGACTTAATTGTGATCATAGGGTCATGAATTTCACTTGATCCTAGAGCTCCTTTGTGTTCCTCTACACCTTTTGCCCTCTTCTTCCTCATGCCATATCTATTGAACAAGGAATATTTGCCTAACAATACAATAATGTAGCACTTTTTACTCTCATGCAAAATGGCTATGCAATTCTGAAATACTCTATTGCTTAAATTACTAACTATTCTATCATACATCAAACATTTACAACCATTGTTTTATAGTATGAAGTCCGAACTTTACCATTGCAACATTAATATCAAATATTGTGCATGTTTAACTTTTAATATGAAATATTTCCTTGGAACTAACAATTCATGTGAGCACTTGGGATGCATACCACTTTCAATAAATTCCTTGCTTCTTAGCCAATAAAATCACTAGGCTTTCAAAATTTGGTAGTTATCAAGCTTATTCTTCAACCAATGAACATATATATATTCAAAACTATTGCAACCACTACTTATATATTTACATGTGTCATTATTTACATATCTATAGCTTGGGGCACATATTTTTAAGTATAATTCTTTAAATATTTTTTGTTTACTAGAATCAACAAATGGCAACCATCCATATCTGTCAGCTCATATGCATTTTCTTCATGCCTTGCCAAGATTATATTAAGACCCATACCATAATGAATCTAGTTTCTTGTGGTTTTCTAGCTTAGATCTATTTTCATCCCATTTTAAAACCAATTTTCCAACTTTAAATAGCTTTAGGCAAGTTTTTTTTTATCAAACCATCTTCTAACCATCACTTGGTATTGCCATAAGCAATTATATACCATCCTTATTTTCTCTTCTAGTAGTAGCAACTCTACCATTCTTCTTTCTATTGGCCTTGTATTTTCTAACTCTATTTGATCTATGAGCTTCATTGCTAGAAATTCTAAATATAGTGGCAATACAACCTATTTTCCATATAAAAAATAATACAATGTTGTTTTTAGAGCTTTTTTAGTTGTAATTATATCTACCCATAGTGCTTGATTAAACATCAAATGCTAGGTTTTCATATTGTCCCCAATATCTTAATTATATTCATTAGATTATTTTTGGTGGATTTTGCTAGCCCATTGCCTAATGGGTAATAATTGGAAGAAATTTTGTAATATATGTCATATCTACTATGAAATTCATGGTTTTAGAACCTATAAAAGTTGAACCCTTATTAGGGACTATTATTACAAGGATCCCAAAATTGGTAATCAATATTTTCATAAAATTATTTACAATCTCCTAATTTGCATGTTTAGTTTCCTCTACCTTAGATCACCTATTAAAGTAGTTAGTTGTCAATATAAATTTATACCCAATAGATGAATTCATATTAATTACCCCAATAAAATCGAGCCCCCATTGCTATAATGGCTCCTTTGCAACAATTAGATGAAGGGAAAGTATTAGATACTTTCTTTTTACAAAAAATCTTTGACACTCATCACATGTGTTGGTGGATTTGAAAGCATAAAAAAATAGAGTAGGTCAATAATGTCTGGCTCTCAAGATTTTAGACATTGTATCCTAACTAGAGTGCTTGAATGAAATTAGTCCAACACTTCCTTTTCTTTGTTCAAGTGTATGCACTATAGGAGAACATCGTCAAATTTCTTTTGGCATATAATGTTATAAATTATAGCTAGTTCATAGCCTATAATTCATATCTTCACCTTTGGTAAGTTGTAAACCCATCCAAAAACTTGTCAATCTAAAGAAAGTGGATTAACTAATTAATCTAGTTGCTTTGTTCCATCCGAACATCTACTGCCTATGCTTCTTTAGGTTCTTCAATTAGAATATTTGTATTTGGTATAGAAGATTTTTCCAAATTCTCATAGAGAGCTCTTCCACTAATCAGTTTGGTGGGTTTTATTTCTATGTCATACTCTTGAATCTTGGTGATCCACTTGGCTCTATTTTCACCTAACTCCCTTGCATAGTGAAATTTTGGACATATGGGTGCACAACATACACTAATATTTTACTCTAGGAGATGTAGTGCCTAAAAATTTTCAAAGTTTTTAAAGTTTTCATAAGGTAAAATACCTTTTTTTTTAATTAAATTTTAATGTTCGTCATAATTATGCAGTGTTTGACTCAAAAATGCTATGTGTCGATCATTATGATCTCTATCTTTCTAGGTAAGTACAACTGCATACCTTTCTTCAATACTAAATACACAAAGAATAGAGTCTTTCTAATAGTCTAGATTAGCAAGTATAAGAGATTTGGTTATAGCCTATTTTATGCTTTTAAAATCTTCTCTTCTTGCTTCTATCCATATGAAATCCACATCCCTTTTTCACATCTTTATCATAGGCTTAACTATCTAAGCAAAGTTAGATACAATTTTTTTGATAAAGTTGATATGCCTAAAGAAATGTTGTAAACCTTTTTTGTTTTGTGGTAATGGAAGTATTAATATTTCTTTAACCCTGTCTAGGTCAATATCCAAGCCTTCTTTTGACACGATGTTCCCAAGCAACTTACCTTCATGGACAATAAAATTTGATTTCTTTGGGTTTAATGACACACCAAACTTTGCATTATTAAAACACTAATTGTGTTAGAATTTAATGAATAATCGCTCAATAATATGGCCACTAAATCAATAATACTCAACTCAACATGAAGGAAATAATAATGCTAAGAAAATAAGCTTATATTCAGAATATGAAATAACTTGATATTGTTAATGGTAAATGCTGAAAAATACAATAAACTTTTATTGAGTAAAAGACCTCAAATACATCATATTACATCACCTTCCATTGCTCCATGGGTGATGTCCCATATAATTATCTTCCCTTTGTGATGCTACTCTATTACAATTGCACATCCATATATAGGATAAAATGTGACTCTTCATATGGTGTTTCTTGGCCCTTACTCTTCCTATGACTCTTCATGTTCCTATTCTAATGACACATGTACATATGGACATCTATGCACATTTACATTGCCAAAATATCATTGCACACTTGTGCATTTATTACATTGCATAAATTAAATACTTTAATCCTAATCTAATACACTCTTTACTAATATATAGATGTACCCATGGTGGTACATTATCATGTACCAAATAATGTAATATATTCCAACACCCCCTGTATTACATTATTTGGTTCTTGAGAACTTTGGTCTTCAATATGGATATTCTTCTTCTTTCTCGAACTTATGCTCTTCTTTATTGTTTTCTTAAATTTTCTTGATGTATGTATCTTGATAAATCAATTGATTAATTTTTTTATGAAATACAACATTTGCTAAGAGAGCTTTAGCTTCATATAATTTTGTATCATCTTCTGGTTCTTGTATCTTATGTATCTCTTGATCTAGATATCCCTTTTGATTTTCTTCTTTGTATTATGGTTGGCATTGGTACTGCTCTTGTGATGATTTTTTAATAATTATGATTTATCGAGGTTGAGACAACCTATTTTATTGGCCTCCTAAATTAGTTTGGTATCTCTGTTATTGATTCCTTGGATTGAATCTGCAGTAGCTAGTACTATGCCCTCCTCTCTTGAAAATTTGATAGTACCTATCATTCCACTTTATTTTGCTTCTCAGAAATTAAGCAACATTCCTTTGTGTGTTGTCTTTTGAGACTAATGCATTATTACTCATTTCATCCTGTACTAAATTTTCCACTTTGTATTTCTGTAAAATATTCACTAGATCATCAAAAGAAGTTTCCTTAGAAGTTGTAAGTATGTTACTAGATGCTTGTAATTCTCTGGAAGTACCCTAAATATGACTTGAACAAGAAATTTGTCCTCTAATTTTTCTCCTAGGGTTAATAACTTCCCTTTTATGTTTGCTACCCTTATTAGAAATAGTTCAATAGTTTCTCCACTTTTGACCTTCAAACAATGCAATTATGTTTGTAGATTTAAGATGGTAGCTTTATTTTTCCCTTAAAATATTTTTTCTAAGGTATCCCATGCATCTATAGATGTTTCTTTCAAACTGATATATGGTTGTATGTCATATGAAATTGCAAAATTTATGATCATAAGGGCTTTTGCTTCATCCTCCTCATAATTCTATATATTTCTTTCTTTAGTAGGTTTGGTCTTTGCTCCCTTAACTATATCCCAAACCTTTTCTACTATTCATATTGATCTTAATTTATTTTTCCATGTGGTATAGTTAGGACCTTTGAGCAATTGGGATTCAGATAGAAAATTTTTGTTTGTAGTTGTCATGAGTAGACTACCTTATGACTCCCTAATGTTGGAAATAGAATGCAATTCCAATCCTTTACAACTATTCAAATGATATGAAATGTAGTCATTTGTAGAATCCCTTTTATATCTCAAAATTGTGGATAAAATATTTAATTTTAAATTCCATATACTATTTTTGATGTAGAAATCCTTCTACCTCCAAAATTAAAAATTTAGAAATTTTAAAAATAAAATTTGCAATATTTTGTAATTCTAATTTGATGTAGGATACTTATTTCTCCAACCTTATTTAATTTGCAAATATTTAATTGGTTTTGTAAACTATGGTATGAAATTTTACAAAACTCCAATATAGCCTTCAAATTCAGAAAATGCACTTCAAAAATATAACTAGAGGCTTCAAAATAATAATATGATTTTCTAAGGTTATAAAAATGCTTATCACTTCACTTTTACTTTTAATCAACTTTGACCTTAGAGTATATTTCCTTCTTATTCCTCCTATCAATATAGAACTTTAATATATGGTAAAATGCTATGATAAGTACCTCAATTATTCAAGCACTCCGTGCTAGTCTTGTTGGGTACTTTTCTCTTTGGTCAAACTTGCTTGGAATGCTTCGTATGACTCTTCAAAGATGCTTTCACCTTCTTTAATGCTTATCATCTTGTATTATCTATGTAAGGTGCTGGAAAAACCACTATATTAATTCCTTTATGGCTATATGAGTGCTTCACCTTTCTTTGGATGTGTGTCACATGGTATAAATGTTATTTGACTCCTTGTCTTCCTTTCTTGGTGGTGCTAACATTCATGAATAGAATAAAGTGGACACTTGTCATATTTTCCTTGCAACATGGGAGTTACACAGTCTTCTTGGGTGTTTGTATAATAATGAAGAATATTTAAATGTTTGAGCACCCTTTTCTCATATAGATTTACATTCAACCTTATGAACCAAATTCTATATTTAGTGCCAAGTGGAGATATTCCCTTATTTTGGAAGAGACAAGTGTAATAAACTCTTTGTGCATGTTATTTTTTTCCAAAAATATGGATTGGGAGGATTTTGAATGCCTTTGCTCTTCCCAAACTTATTCTTGCTCCTTGTAAAATGTATTCTAGCTTCTTGAAAACATATTCTTGTTGGAGTTTTTCCTTCCTTTGGATGATAATGGACTTGCTTATGGATGGCTTCAACCAAATACCGTCTTGTATGCTTCACTGGTGGCCCTATGGTAATCACTATGGTAGTTTTTTTTTCTTCTTTGATAATACACCCTGTATTTTCTTTCTCTTGTAATCTGCCCTATTTTGAATGGCTATAATAGTACTTTTTTAGGGTGTGGATGACATTATCTAGCTTCTTGGGCTAGCCAAAACTTGAGCCTAATGGCTCTTCTTTCTTATGCTCTTTTGCTGGTGCTTTTTTCTATAAGTGGGTGGATGTATGATGAAGTATTTTCCCCCTCTAATCTACTACCGAATGGTGCTTTGTGTAGTGGTGGTTTTCACCACTTCCTTGGTGGTTTTCTATACCACTCCCAACTTTAAAAACCTGAAATCTACCCAAATTTGGAGCTCTTTTCCTTTTTAAAATATATTATAATTTGAGGGTTATTCTCCCTCACAAATGTAGAATATATTTTCTTCTTCTTTTACTTTAAAATATAGCATATACTAACACTTATAACTCCTTTAATAAATAAATCTAATGCTGCTATAATATTTCAACTTTATTAGATAATAAAGTGGTTCTATCCCACTAATCAATGTTAAATAAATCTGAATTTCTCTTATTAAAAAACAACATATAATCAACTTCTTATCACTTCAATTAAACTTGTAATTTTGATGTTATAATATGCAATTTTTCACTAAATTCAATGATTTAAAACAATTTATTTTGAGCTTAATGACACCTTAAAATCCTTATTTTAGATAGCTCTAAATAGATTAAATAACTAATGCTTTAAATGCTTGATAAACTCCTTTAAAAATTCTGCAATGGTAATCTACATGGCATCAATTTTACACACCTTTTTTTAGATTCTTCCATCATAGATTATTTTCTTGTATTTTATGGATTTTCACCCTTAAATTTGCTATTAGTAGATCCTTCAATTTGCAGCAATAATGGCTGCCCCAAATCTTGCTTTCTTTTCCTTTAAATGGGTGCTTTCTTCTCCTTTGATTTTTACAGCTTCAAATGTTATCCAAATGCACTCCAAATCTGCAATCAACCTCCTTCGTAGGTGCTTCTACTAATACTTATGCTTTGTTTTCCAAAGCTATCTCAAATATTTCTAAAGCTTCTTTAAAATGCAACTAATTTTGTTCTTACAATGTTGCACAAAACTACAGCTTAAACACCTTCTAATTGTTATTCCAAAATCTGATTTGATGAAGTTTACTGACCTTCAAATTTGCTGCTCTCTTTTCTATCAAGCTTTCTCTTAGTTGGTTTTCCAAATATTCCTTGAAAGCTTCTCCAAATATTTTCAAATTTTATTTTTTTTCTACTTTTTGCAATCATTTTCCTTTCAACTTTTCTTCTAAAAAATAGCAACTTGTGCTTTTAAAAATTAGCCTACAAAACTTGTGTGGCTTTCTTAAAATTTCTCAAAGTTATGGCCTATGCAATCTTCTTGCTTTCTTCTGACGTCTTGCTGAATTGTCTTCAAATATGACCTATATATTTGTCTTCTCTCTCAAGAATATTAATGTCTTGATTTCTTCAAAGTCTTCTCCAAATTTGACAAACTTCTTGCCAAATCCTCTTTTCTTGTGGGCTTGTTGTCGGATGGTGCAATTGTTCCAATTTCTTCTGTTCAGGTACTCCTACTTGCAATCTTCTACCATAAACTCTACTTCAACTCTTCTCCAATGGTAGTTGCTTCAACTTCTTCAATAAGGCCTTTCTGTAGCCTTCTTTTCTTCTTCAAAATCTTCTTTAGACCTCTAATATTGGGTCTTCAAATTTTGTAGCATTCAAATCAAATTTTCTATGAAACCTTACCTTGGTTTCTTCAATATTCCACTATGGAAAAATTTTCAATAATATATCTTTATGGATCTCCAAAATATACAATAGAAATTTAAATATTCCTTATATCTTCAATATTCAATATGCACTAGGACTTTCAATAGTCCTTTAATATTAAATCTTCAATTTTCTACTTCAATCTGCAATGGGACTTTTAATAGTTCTTCAATATTCAATATTCCAATATTGGAATTTCTTCAATTTGACCTCTCTTAGGGTCTCTTCAATCAGTAGTGTTACAATGAGAACCTCTCCTTGTTTCTTCTCAATATTCAATTGCGGCCTTCTTCTTGAACCTTCTTCAATGTCTATTTTATGTAATAGAACTTAAGAAACAATAATATATTAAAATTTCCAAATATAAAAATATTCACTAGCTATCTAGTGGAATCAAATCAATGTTGAATCCTAGTCTTCATAGGTGTTCCTTCAACCTTGTGGAAATATTCTAGCCAATAAATAATTTGGAATCTATATTCTCTCAATAAATCAAATCTATCAATAGGACCTCTTTTAAGGGTCTCTAAATCTTCAATATCAATGTCTATCTTCAAGACCTATAAATTTTCTTCTATTCCAATTTTACTCTTGGAATAGGTAAATATTTAACTTTCACTGGTTTTCTTTCAACCTAGTGAGAAATGCTCTCTTCTATGGTTTTATTTTTCAAATGTATTTCTTTTATCTTCTTTGGATTCTATTTACAAAGGTAATATCCTTTATCTTCTCTAGTTTATCTTTCCAAAGGTAATTTTCCTTTATCTTCTATGGTTTCTCTTTCTAGAGGTATTTTATTTTATCTTTATTGGTCTCTTCTTAACTAGTATAAATTTCATTCCTTCTAATGTATATAATAAATTCTATCAAAAAATCTCAAATCCAATGACTTTTGCAAGTGGTGGATCCAAAGGTGCATCTATTTTGCAAAAACGTAGCAATGGTGATGAATGATGAAAACTAGAATAGTTTCTAGTGGATCTCTCAATTTATATCTAGACCTATTGTCGTTACATATACCATGGCTTTGATACCACTGTAAGCTTTTAATGAATTATAAATCAATAATATGACCAATAAATCAATAATACTCAATAATAATTCTAAGCAAATAAGCTTATATTCAGAATATAAAATAACTCAATATTTTTAATGGCAAATGTTGAAAAATAAAATAAACTCTTATTGAGTAAAAGACCTCAAATACATCATATTACATCACCTTCCATTGCTCCATGGGCTATGTACCATATATTTATCTTCCCTTTGTGATGTTATTCTAGTAAAATTGCACATCCATATATAGGATGGAATGTGACTCTTCATATGGTGTTTCTTGGCCCTTACTCTTCCTATGACTCTTCATGTTTCTATTCTAATGAAATATGTACATAGGGATAACTATGCACATTTACATTGTCAAAATATCATTGCACACTTGTGAATTTATTACACTTCATAAAGCAAATACTTTCATCCTAATCTAATACACTCTTTCCTAATCTATAGATGTACCCATGGTGGTACATTGTCATGTACCAAATAATGTAATATATTCCAACAAGCCAAACATGATCTAAGTATTTTTTATTCTAATGTGAGAAGACTGTCATGTCATCCAAATAAATCAATACCATTTTATTGACCAATTTTCTAAAATGTAATTCCATATCTCTATGAAATGTGGCTCCAATATTGGACAATCCAAACAATATCCTTTGATAAGAAAATATTTCTCACTTTGTGGTGAACATAGTTTTGTATTGATCATCATCTCCCACCCATACTTGATTGAATTTGGAGATTTTTTTTTTTAATTTTGGTAGAAGAAGGGGTTTTGAAAGAGTCCCTAAACCTTGCACAAAATTTTAGTAAAATGTAGACATTAAAGTTCCAATTTGGATCCTCAAAAAGTTAAACATTAGCAAACTTCAAAACACTAAGCATTTGAAACAAAAATATACAACACCTAAAAATGACCTAAAATAAACAAACTACCAGACATATTATATCAAATAAATAGAACATAACACAGTGAATCGGTAACCACATTAGTGATTCAACTATAATCCTTGCCATCCCAATCACTATTCACCATCTCCTACTGAGTACTTAGGGAGATAATTTTATTCTTCAAATCCTTTAAATGGATTTATAACTCCTCAATATTTTGGGTCAACATTTAGCTCACTCTTCTCCCTAATTCATTTATATCCTTTAATATTATATAATTTTGCTTGATATCATCTAGAACATGTTTCAGTTGGAGTTCTCTAGTTATCTCGCTCTTTACTTCTCCTATTTCCACCTTGTAATCCTTCTTGGAGCTATTGCCATGCTTAGGTGAAACTTGCAACATTAAATATTCATGATTGAAAGCTTCATGTTGGATGACCTCCTCATCCTTTTTTTATTGGTATAAGATATCTACCACCCTCACCTTCATATTTGGCCTTTTAACAAAATTTATCATTTTGTAAGATATATTATGGACAACCATTGGGTAATATTCATTCTTTTTAGCCATTCATTGGCTCACCTCCACATCCACAAGTCTCCTTTTCTTAACACTAACTTTACTAGGAGCTGGGAGACCTCTCTCATTTGGGTATCCTTTAAATCCTCTTATGATGTGATTTTCTTTGTGTCTTGTTCACAATGTAATATTTTTTCCTTTAGCTCCAAAATATTTATCTTCTCCTCCACCTCTTGAAACTTATCACCCTTGGTCTCCCATAGAAATTTCTTGATAAGGACCTCTTTCACCATAACATGCTTAAAAATGAATAAGAGAAGACCTTGGTGTAGTTGGTTGATGCTTTTTACACTGGAAGTCATTGATAGTTTTATACATAGATTTTAAGAGGAAGGTTGGTATATTAATCTTCCATTCTCTCCTAAGATAATTCAAAAAAGCAAAGTGGAACTCCTAACAATTGTGATCTTTGATTTTAGCATAATATAGTTCATAATTGGTTGGACTACTCAGTTCCAAGGTTGTGGTAATGACTCCCATGCCACACCATTTCCCTTCTCTAAGGATACTCAATAATAGCAAAATATTTCTCCATTTTTCTAGCTAAAGAGTATATTTTCCTTCGAATGCTCTCTCCTTTAGTAGCAAAATTAGTGGCTTTTTTCATTGAGGTTGTGTTGATTGTGAAGTCATAGCCAAAAACCCTAACCTTCCCTTCAGACTAATAATGGGTAATTTGTTTAGAAAGCTCCACATAAAATCCCTCAAATTTTCTTAGGATTGAATCTGGATAATCCATCAAGTAAGGAGAACCTCTTTGCTCTAGCAACAAAATATACAATTTTATCAATCATATACATAGGGTAGCGATCCTTCAAGGATGATTTTTTCATATTTCTAAATTCCACACAAAGGTAGATATCTCCATGTTTTCTAATAGGTACTAGATTGGCTACACATGTAGAGCGCTTGATGGGATAGATAATCTTTGCATTGAGAGACTTTAGCAATTCTTGTTTTATTAGTGTGTCTATATTAGTATTAACTAGTCTTTGATTTTACTAAAATGGTTTAATATTGGGTAGCAATTCTATAGTGTGTTGGATAGTATCTTTTCTATAGAATTTCAAATCATCATAGCCCCATGCAATGATGTCACTAAATTCTTTGCATAATTCAAGAAGCCGCTAAACTTATTATTTAGAACACTGCACTCCAAATTTCAATTTTCTTCTATGTACAATTAGAATCTCTCTAAATTCTTGCTTGTCAATCTTCATATTTTGGCCAGTTGGCTAGTCATTGCTATCAAATAGACTCTAGAAATAAATAATTCCCTTGTTAAAGTGGTTGTTCTTTATTTTAATAATATCTTCTTCATGTGTGTTCTCAATCATCTCTTCAGTCATGTTTACATAGGTTACCTCCTAAATTAATAAGTCCACTATCTACTTATCATTATCAAACATTTGCTAGAAAGTATCCTTATCTGGTATAGAAGGGCTAAAAGTATTTTTTATAGATTTTGTATTCCTTCATATGTCATAATTTGAATAGAAGTTTGCTCTGTGGGAGGCTAGCACATTAGCTTATACATTTTTATCTTTGGGATTTATTTTATGTTCAAGGATTCAAAGCTCTCAAAAAAATCCCATACTCTATTTCAGTAGGATTTTAGATAATGCTACTTATTATTGTATTTTTTTGTAACCTAGTTTACTACCAATTCAAAGTTGTCATAGATCATCAACAACTTTATTCCCATCTTCTTTGCCTCTAGAAATCCTATGAAAAGTGCTTCATATTTTACTACATTATTGGTGTAGCTCCAACTTACATAGTATGATAACCACTTAACTTATTTAGAGGGTGATGTCAACATTATTCTAGCTCCATCATCATTTGTGTATTTAGCTCCATCAAAATATAGCTTCTAGATTTCTATTTTTCATAGATCCTTATTTGATAGGGTCAAAATACTTTTTTCTTTTGATTTTGTAATGGAATAGGATCATATTCCTATTTAAATCATAGCATTAAAATATTTAAGTGAAAACTCATATTGAGTCTATAGCTCATCTATGATTGCTTTCATAGAATCAACTTCATTCAAAAATGACATGTTGACATGGTCCTCCACCTCTTCAATTTTTTTTATATGATATGAGATGGGATTTTCTATGCATATCTTCACCTTCCTACCATTATGAGGAATTTTTATTTATGAGTAGTCTAGAAACAAATATTTTCCTATCTTAGCTACAAACTCTAGAGAAAGACACATGTCAAAATATGGTTCTAAATATACCATGACAACCTCTTGTATAATAATTATTTTTAGCATCTTGTAGAAGACCATGGGTATATCTTTTATTACTCCAATAGTTTTTATCAGTGTACCATCCAATTGCAACACTCAAAAACTAGAATGGATATACTCCATACCGATAGCTTCATATATTGCCTTATGCATTACCATTATTATTGCTCTAAATTTGACCAGATAGTTGCTTATGACACATCCTTTCATGTGCAAGGACATGTAAAAAGAGGGTAGTATAATTTTTCCCATTCTTGATGTTAGTTTACCTTGATCTAAATTCAACTCTATATAATACTGGTCTTTAGGCAAGTGGATTTTAGTGATGCTCGAAGAAGGTCTATCTATCTTGGAATCATCGGGGAATTGTACATGCTTGCTTTGGATGGATTTTTATTTATCTCCTCTATGATATTGAAGCCTAAGAATTTTTCCAAGTTCTCCCTTTTTCTGGCTCATAAAATATCCTTTAGTACTCCTATATTACTTCAATCATTTATCGCTTGGGGATAGAAGGGTACCAGAGTTTATCCCTTTGCTTGACCCTAAGTTTTGGATTCCTTTTCCTACAATAGCTTCTATTATTATTTATAATTATCCCTTGGAGGTTGATCCTTTCTTTGAGTAGGTTGGCATAATTCCTTTTCTAGTTACCTTGTCTACTAACAATATCTTAAATGGGTCCAACCTTTTGGGATCTACCTATAAGGGCTTCTTACTAGACCATGTTAGGACTAATATAAATTCTTCCTCCAAGGGATATTGCATCATCATATATTGATTTACATCCTAAAACATATTGACTCAACTTTTCTATACCTTTTTTCCTTTCTCTATTGTCATTGTTTGTGCTTGGTGCTAGTAGATGATGCAAGAGCATCCAACGAAAGGCAAAATACCGCAAAGTAGAAAAAGTGTCACGATATTGCGACATGTCGGCAAAGAAGAAAAAGTGTCACGATATCGCGATATGTCACATTTTCGTGACCAAAAAATGAGAGAAGGTGCAAGAGAGAAAAGCATTGCGATATCGCGACATGTCTCATTTTCATGACCGAAAGACGAGAGAAGGCACAAAGGAGAAAAAGTGTCGTGATATCGCGACATGTCGCATTTTTGCGACCAAAAGATGAGAGAAGGCGCAAAGGAGAAAAAGTGTTGCGATATCGTGACATGTCGCATTTTCATGACCAGAAGACGAGAGAATGTGCAAGAGAGAAAAGTGTCATGATATCGCAACATGTCGCATTTTTGTGACCAAAAAATGAGAGAAGGTGCAAGAGAGAAAAGTGTCACGATATCACGACATGTCACATTTTTGTGACCAAAAGAAGAGAGAAGGTGCAAAGGAGAAAAAGTGTCATGATATCGCAACATGTCGCATTTTCGTGACCAAAGGACGAGAGAAGATGCAAGGGAGGAAAAATGTCATGATATCATGACCTGTCACATTTTCATGACCAAAATACGAGAGAAGGCGCAAGGAGAAAAAAAGTGTCGCGATATCACATGTCACATTTTCATGACCAAAGGACAAGAGAAGGTGCAAGGGAGAAAAAGTGTCGCGATATCGTGACATGTCACATTTTCACAACCAAAGGATGAGAGAAGGTGCAAGGGAGGAAAAGTGTCACGATATCGCGACATGTCACATTTTCATGACCAAAATATGAGAGAAGGCACAAGAGAGAAAAAGTGTCGCGATATCATGACATGTCGCATTATCGTGACTAAAATAGAAGAGGAAGAGCAAGAGGGAAAAGGTGTCATGATATCATGACATGTTGCATTATCATGAATACAAGAGAAGAGAAAGAGGAAGGAGGAAAAAGTGTCACGATATCGCAACATGTTGGCAAAGAGGAGAAAAGTGTCACGATATCGCAACATGTCACATTTTTTCCACCAAACAAAAGAAAAGAAAGGGCAGACGATTATAGAGGCCATTACAAAGTAAATTATCGAGCGATGGGTATACCGAACGTCATCATTGGTTGACAAGAAAATAGAATCTACAGTGGCAGCACTGAACAGCACGTGGCACCAAGGTGCAATGAAAGCAGATGAAGATCAAGAGTCGAATAGAAAGATGTTTTGAAATCCAAGACAATGAAGAGGCATGAGAAATGAAACGAAGGGTCAGAAAAGGGAAATGGAGAGTCACACCAAAGATTTTAAAAGGGGAAGCAAAGGCATGCACAAGGGTCAAAAAACTACGAAGACAGAGTTGCAGACGTGAAGGCAAGAGGGCCATTCTAGACCTTTTTAGGCTTTTTTTCTTCTAGGGTAGAAGATGTTGTAATAGAAAAAATAAAAATAAACTATATTTTAGGATAAAGGAGTTTGTTTATTAGACTGTTGCCATTATTGTAAATTTTTATAATTTTAATGAATGAGAATTGAGAATTTGGTGTGAGCAAATTTTGGCTCCCCATCAAGTGGTATCAGAGCGGGAGTTCTTGAGTGTGTAAACAGATCGCCGAAAGTGAGGTAGTTTGCACCAGGATATGTGGAAGAGTGGGAGTTCCTGAGTGTGTAAATAGATCGCCGAAAGTGAGGTAGTTTGCACCAGGATCTATGGAAGAGCGAGAGTTCCTGAGTGTGTGAGCAAATTGCCGAAAGTGAGGCAATTTGCACCAGGATCTATGGAAGAGCGAAAGTTCCTGAGTGTGTGAGCAGATCGTCGAAAGTGAGGTAGTTTGCACCAGGATCTGTGGAAGAGCTTAGGGTTCCTGAGTGTGTGAGTAGATCACCAAAATTGAGGCAGTTTGCACTAGGATTTGTGGAAGATCTTAGGATTCCTGAGTGTGTGAGCAGATCACTGAAAGTGAGGCAGTTTACACCAGGATCTATGGTCAAGGTTTAGAGAAGAGAGTGAAGAAGAATACCTCCATGAAGAAACCATGGTGGTGGGATAAATGTGGTACCTGAAGAAGATTTTAGAGCTTTGCATAGGCAAGTGCAAACCCTACAAGAGGATTTGCGAAGAGGAGAATTTATGGTCACAAGGAGAACCTTGTTGAATGAGGAGAAAGGACAGACAAGAGGAGGAGCCTGTTTCGCACAAGGTGCAAATGTTGTAAGGTCTATAATTTTATTATAGATAATGGTAGTATTGATAACTTGGTCTATGAAGAAATGGTTACTAAGTTACAACTAAAGAGGAGGAGACACCCACACCCATACCGGATTGCGTGGTTGCAATACCATAAGGCATTGGTTAGTGAATAGTCCTTAGTCAAGTTCAATATTGGGAGATACCAGGATGGGGTCCTATGTGATATTTTGCCTATAGATGCTTGCCATGTGTTGTTGGGGAGGCCATGGCAATTTGACAGATGTGCGGTGTATGATGGGCACGCGAATACTTACTCTCTGATGAAATGTGGAGTGTGCCACAAGTTGAAGCCATTGAAGGAGATGGATGAAAAGAGTTTGCTGACAACAATGAGAGTGGAAGTTGTGGAGTTTGAAGAACTTAAGGGTTTGTACCCTATAGACCCAAATTTTGCTGAAGCTTGGAGAGCTTGTACAACCCCAATTAAAAAGAAGGTGACAGAATAGTACAAAAGTGAAGGTCACTTCTCAATCCAACCCAGTTGTCTGATGCAGGAGCATCCAACGAAAGGTAAAATACCGCAAAGTAGAAAAAGTGTCACGATATCACGAAATGTCGACAAAGAAGAAAAAGTGTCACGATATCGCAACATGTCGCATTTTCCTGACCAAAAAATGAGAGAAGGCGCAAGAGAGAAAAGTGTCGCGATATTGTGACATGTCGCATTTTTGTGACCAGAATATGAGAGAAGGCGCAAAGGAGAAAAAGTTTCACGATATCGCGACATATCGCATTTTCGCAACCAAAAGACGAGAGAAGGCACAAAGGAGAAAAAGTGTCATGATATCACGACATGTCGTATTTTCACGACCAGAATACGAGAGAAGGTGAAAGAGAGAAAAGTGTCGTGATATCACAACATGTCGCATTTTCATGACCAAAAAATGAGAGAAGGCGCAAGAGAGAAAAGTGTCACGATATCGCAACATGTCGCATTTTTGTGACCAAAAGAGGAGAGAAGGCGCAAAGGAGAAAAAGTATCGTGATATCACGACATGTCACATTTTCATGACCAAAGGACAAGAGAAGGCACAAGGGAGGAAAAATGTTGTGATATCGCGACATGTCACATTTTCGTGACTAAAAGACGAGAGAAGGCGCAAGGAGAAAAAAAGTGTCGTGATATTGTGACATGTCGCATTTTCGCAACCAAAGGACGAGAGAAGGAACAAGGGAGAAAAAGAGTCACAATATCGCGACATGTCACATTTTCACAACCAAAGGACGAGAGAAGGCGCAAGGGAGGAAAAGTGTCGCGATATCACGACATGTCGCATTTTCATGACCAAAATATGAGAGAAGGCACAAGAGATAAAAAGTGTCGCGATATTGCGACATGTCGCATTATCATGACTAAAAGAGAAGAGGAAGAGCAAGAGGGAAAAGGTGTCACGATATCACGACATGTCTTATTATTGCAACTATAAGAGAAGAGAAATAGGAAGGAGAAAAAAGTGTCGCGATATCGCGACATGTTGGCAAAGAGGAGAAAAGTGTCACGATATCGCGACATGTCGCATTTTTGCCACCAAACAAAAGAAAAGAAAGGGCAGGCCGTTACAAAGGAAATTATCGAGCGATGGGTATACTGAACGTCATTATTGGTTGACAGGCGGACAGAGTCTACAGTGGCAGCACTGAACAACACGTGGCACCAAGGTGCAATGAAAGCATACGAAGATCAAGAGTCGAAAATAAAGACGTTTTGAAATCCAAGACAACAAAGAGGCACAGGAAATGAAACGAAGGGTCAAAAAATGGAAATGAAGAGTCACGCTAGATATTTTAAAATGGGAAGAGAAGGCATGCACAAGGGTCAAAAAATTGCAGAGACAGAGTTGCAGACGTGAAGGCAAGAGGGTCATTCTGGACCTTTTTAGGCTATTTTTATTCTAGGGCGGAAGATGTTGTAATAGAAAAAAATAAATAAACTATATTTCAGGATAAAGGAGTTTATTTGGCAGACTGCTACCATTACTGTAAATTTTTCCAAGTTTAATGAATGAGAATTGAGAATTTGGTGTGAGCAAATTTTGGCTCCCCATCAGTAGACCATACAAGTTTCTTCAACATGTAGATCATTGTAGGTTGAGCACCAATTATTTGCTTCTAATGATGAAGTAGAAGGTTCTTCTTCTTAATTGCTATATACAATATTGGGTCTTTATTGATACCACTTGATGAGGCTCCTTGGTATTTTTTCATGTAGAGAAATATCCTAGGCTAGAAATTCCTTTTAGTTTCTATTTTTTTCATGGTATTCATCTCATTGGTTAAGTTCTTCACTTTTAATAATATTTTTTTCATGTTAATTGATTCTTTAGGCTTAGTGGAAGACAATGTAGGTATATTAGGTGGTGTAGGTAATGTTGGTATTATGGGTATTGAAGGTAAGGTTGTAGTCTTTGTTGTAGGGATTGGAGCTAAAGATTAAAAAAAAATGTATGATTGTCATCGAGGGCTATGTATCTTGTACATAATGAGAGATTTAAAAAAAATGACATATCACTCGAGGAGGAATTTTACCTATAAGAATTAGATTATTTTCTATAGCTATAGAATCTTGATAAATCTATGGGAATCCTACCATATTGGATTGGTGTATTTGCAAGCCTAAATTTGGATTGAAATCACTCTCTATAGTAGATGAGAGCTTGAGCATCTAATGTCTTAAGTTCTTGTGGAACTCTATTCCAATTTTTATTGAATCTAATATTAAAATCTATTATTGCTTCTTGAGGATGCATTTGAATATTAATGAATTGAATTCGTAGTAAAAATGGGTCTATAAGTTCATTGAATTCTTGGAAAAATCTTATAGCAATCTGAGCCCATGAATTAATGCTTCCATCTTGGAGGGTTTGATACCAATGTAATACATTTCCCTTGAATGACAATATTAATGGTATTATCATGATATATTTATCTTGGATACTATGAATGGTAGCCAAGGAGGCTACATCTTGATAATTCTCATACTCTATTTTCTAGTACCATAATAAGTGGGAAAATATTTTAAATATGCTTGGGGAACTAGGTTCTAATTTACTAGATTGATAAGTCTAGTGTTATTCCAATTAGAAAAATTATGTTGAGGCAAATACTAATCCGTTTAGATCTAATGGAATGAAAGGACCCTATGGAGTTATAATGTGTGGAACCTACACTCTCTATAGGGTTTTATGGAGGAGACAATGGATATTTGTGTATTTTTAATCTTAGTGGAGGTAACTCCTAGAATTACATAGGTTCATCCAAAATTTTGGTTGTTGATCTTGTGATCATAAGCATATAGACTAAATTATGGTTGGGTTATTTATGATTAGTTTATTTTAATGGAATCACTAGGTGATTAAGAATTGTATCTATTAGAGTAGAACATCACCAAGATTTTACTCAATTAGGAAGGTGAGATTTGGGTCCCACTGGGTGTTCCAAAAAATCTTGGTCCAAAATCCACCTAAGTGGATGAGATGCACCATGAATACCTTATCCAAGATTGGAAGACCCAAAAAAAGCTTTTGGATCAACCTCTAAAGTAGGTCAGTTCCTATGGTACTAACTAAACTAATAATCGGATTAAGAATAAAGGATGGAATAGAAATAGTTAGAAAATAAAAGTGAAATATGGATGGGATTCATCCATATCAAGAGACATAAGAGTATGAGAGTCTTATTCTCTTGATAAAATTAAACTACCTAACAAACCATCCATCATCCAATATTATAGAATATTATTCAAATAATCACATGCACAACTATGAATCTAGGAATTGAATAAACAATAATCTAGGGAGATCCATATAACTTAATAACTTTGAAAAAGTACATCATTTATCCAATTTTAACAAATATTCTTAGTAATAAAATTAGCATACATACATGTTCTACAACATTCTTAAATAGAGGCCAAAAAACACTTCAATTTTCCTTAAGATGTGTATAGCATTCGATCATACACCTTATGCAATTATAAAATCCAAATATCCAACCCTATAAATGGGTTACATTCAAGTATATATAGATTTACATTGCATTTTTTTAGCTTAGCATGATTGCTTTCAAAACTAATTTTAGGCCTATTAGGTCAGTATAAAACATGTGCATCCCCTTAAAACTCATTTTGGTGCAATTGCCATGATGTCATTGTGTTAATGTGGCTATCTCTAATTTATTCCAATAACATGGTGTCCTACATGTCTAAAGCTTATTCATAATGTCCTCTAACAAAATTATTTTTTACCACTGTGCTTGATGATTTTTCTAGCTACATAAGGATAGGTGTTGGGTGGGGAAGCATTCGATTGTTGGGATTCTATGACACAATATATTTTTCTTGATGGGGATAATATTGAATCCTTGGTATTATACAAGACTCTCTTTCTTAGCCAAAAATAGTTCTAGCTCTTATTCTTCATATGTATGGCATTTTACTCTTGGGTGACGTTCAACTTCATCAATAGTCCAACCCTTATTTCCACATTTAACCAAGTTCTTAATTCATCTTACTGGATGCCAAACATTCTACATTCTCTTTGATGATGTTAGCCTTTTAAAAGTATGGCCCTATGTTCTACACTTAGCTACTTTTGCAATGTGCTATACCAAAATTCAAAGATAATCATGCTTCAAAATTTAGCGCCTTCTTATGTTGGGCTTCATACCTTAGAATTTTTTTGGTCTGGCCTATCTCTGTCAGCTTTTTTATGCATTTTTTGATGACATCAACACTCTAAAATTTTAGTCTTTGTTTTGACACAGCCAAAAATTGGGTCAAGTTCATTGAATTCCAAACTTTTTACACTTCCCTTGATGATGTTAGCCTTTTAAAAGTTAAGCTTGCTCTTTAGAATTAATCATAATTTTATTAGAGTTAGAGTCTATTACATAATTTGCATCATGTAAATGTACCTTTATAGGTACATACATAGGACATTAGATTACTTTAGGGGGAATTTTTCTAGTTACTTTATGCAATGTAATAAATGGACAAGTGTCAATGTGCAAGGTGTCCCTTGCACATCTAGGTAGATTTTTGGCCAAGGAATCTATATTCCATTATAAAAGGGCCTCATTGTAAGATATTGATAATATAGTAGGTAGTAGAAGTATTACTATGTAACTCCATTAGTGATGGAGTACAATGTAATCCTATAGATTCTTGCATGAAGTGTCCATTTCCTCCATAGCAACATTGTCTTTATTTCCATCATTTCTATTTATAGCATATTTTTTCAATCTCATAAATTTACTTTATCTCATATTTTTGCATCTTGTGATTGCCATATCTCATTGTGATCTACATCAAAATCTAATAGTAGTATCAGAGCCATGGTAGATCTAGTCATAGTAAAACTAGCTACTATAGATTGAGAGAACCACCATTATTATTAAGCCTAATTTTTTGTAAACCTAATTTTCCATAGTGCAAAATCTCTTGCAAAAATATTTAGGATAATCAAGACGGTAGGGAGAGCTTCAAGAAAGTAATATTGTTAAGAATTGAGCTAGTCGCCATAGCTTTAATTTTTGTAAATTGCATGTTCCTTTGGACCTGTTGCATGTAAATTTTGTTGCCTTAATATTGTTTGGTAGAATAGACTAGAAAGAGAAATTGTGAAATTCATTTGGCTCAGAGTCTCCTCATAGAGTTGTAGGAAAACTTATGAAGATAAGGACTCAACATTTGATCCACTAGTTTGATGAATCAACTAGTGAACCTCATCTAAGAGATCTAGAAAATTTTACTATTACCTGAAGTTTCTTTTACTGTAGGGAATTAATTCTTAGATGGTTGGGACACCTTCTACAATATAAATCTAGTATATTTCAAATTTTTTGCCTAAAGTTCAGAGTGCCTTCATAGTGCAAATATTAGTTATTGTAAGAGAATAATACACTAGAAGAGACTCTAGGAGAAAAATTCATGGTGAAGTTTGAAAATTAAATATATCCATTAATAAGAGTCAACTTCACAACAAAAAAGGCCACATAAGCCGTGATCTTGAAAAAGATCACAAAAGCCTTGATCCTAAAAAGACCACAAAATCCTTGATTTTGAAAAAGGTCACAAAAGCCCTGATGCTAAAGAAGGCTCCAAAAGAGAGTACCTAATTTAGAAGAAGATTCAAATTTTAGTAATAATAACTTGTTGCAAGGAAGGACATTCAGTGAGTTGGGAAACTTCCTACAAAAAATTGCAGGGAAGGACATTCAGTGAGTTGGGAAACTTCCTACAAAAAATTTAGGAAGAGTATCTTCTTCAGAATCAATCCACATGAAGAAAACTTGAATGTGAAGAGATCAGGTGAAGATCTCATTGAAAAAAATTCTATTTTTGGAAGGATGAGAAGGACTAGGAGATTCCTATTCAAATATAAAAGTAGCAAAATCAACTGATATAGGAAGGAGATCTCAATTCCAAAAGTTGAATAAGAAGGTCTCAAGTAAGACCAAAGAAGTTGTAAAATTGAAGACCTAGGAGAGGTCTCAAGGAAAAAGGCTTGGAGAGCCTTGTTGCTGAAGCAAGATCATCAAAAGAGTTTCTAGAAGAACTCATTGGAGAAGTTCTCCATCAAAGAGAAATTTTATGATAAAGGAAATAATTGGGAAAATTGTTGCCATCCGACAACAAGCCCAAATAGGATAATATGATTTGGCAAGGATTTCCAAAGAAGATACAGAAGACCTCAAGACATTCAGAATCTTGAGAAGAAAATCCTGCTTAAAGTTATAATTTGATAGAAGACTTGAAGATAGAAGAAGCTTACCAAATCCAATAATTTTGAATATTACCTTTCACAAAAAGAAGGCATAAATATTTCTCCAAATCTACAATAGAAAGGAGAAGATTACAATAGAATAACAAGCCACCAAAACCTAGGCTCATGAAAGAAAGTTCAAGGCCTCTTATTGGTAAAGGAGGAGATTTTTGAAAAAAGCTAACAAAATTTGCAAAAATATATCTAAAGAAACAAGCTTGGTTGACTTAAACACCAAGATCTACATCCTCTACAAAAATATTTCAAAAAGGTAAGCAACTATTGGTGCAAGTAGATTTGTTAACTGGATTACTTATCAGATTTGTTAAAACGCCTTATATTGGATCAAAGTTGCAAATTGAATTATAGTATTCAAAAGTGCAAAAGAGAAAAAAAATTTTAAGTACCATTTTCACATTAGGAGTTTATTATATTTCAGAGTTACAATCAACTAGCTAGCTTATATTTTTTGAAGAGAAAAAGAAGACTAGATCCTACAACTGTGTTTGTAGTGAATTTTGCAAGAGTTCATTCCAGATTATGATTGAAAGGTTGCAGTGGAGTTTTTAAGTGTATCTTTGAGAAATTAGTGGAGCAATAAGGTGAGATTATTGTTACCAATAAAATTACATCTATTAAGCACTATACTACTTGATTTTTTAACTAGTTATTCTTTAAGAACACAAGCTTATCCTGAGAGGGAGGTGAACAATATAAGCCAACCTTTTGCTTTTATTTCTAAAATAATATTATCCAATGTTATCAATTGCAATATATTTCCAAAATAGTGTTAACCAATATCATCAATAGCAATAGTAAAGAAATGCACATATCATCACACGCAATGAGAGACAGATTTAACGTGGTTCACCCAATGCGGGCTACATCCAATGGAGAAAATATTTTTTATAAATTTTCTCAACAAATATCTTGGGAAACAAATCCCTGTTACAATGTTTATGGACCTCTGTCCAAAGGATACACCAATACCCTATGCTAAAGTTTATGGATCTCTATCCATAGAAGAAATTTATTCCCTCAACTCTGGTTCGTGGATATCTATCCATAGGAGAACTCTATCCCCTCAAATCTAGTTTATGGACCTCTATCCATAAGAGAAATCTACCCCCTTAACTCCGGTTCATGTAACTCTATCCATAGGAGAACTCTATCCCCTTAACTTTGGTTCATGGACCTTTATCCACAGGAGAACTCTATCCCCTCAACTCTGGTTCGTGGACCTCTATCCATAGGATAACTATATCCCCTCAACTCTGGTTCATGGACATCTATCCACATGAGAACTTTATCCCCTTAACTTTGGTGCATGAAACTCTATCCATAGGAGAAACATCTCCTCTCAGTTCTAGTTCATGGATCTCTATCCACAGGAGAAACCTATCCTCATATCTTTATTCTACTCTAAAGCTAGCTTAATACTCTGCTCAAAAACTACTCCAAGCCTTCACACAAGGCTTTTTCAAATCTGCAACAAAATCTACTTAAATCATTGCTCCAATCTACACCAAGCCTACTCACAAGGCTTGCTCAAATTAGCAACACAACTTGCTCATAAATCTACCCAAATTTACACCAAGCTTGCTCACAAGGTTTTCTAAAATTAGAAACAAAACTTTCTCACAAATATGCCAAAATCTGTACCAAGCCTACTCACAAGGCTTTCTCAAATACATAACAAAACATGCTCATAAATCTGCCTAAATATACTTTAAGTCTTCTCACAAGACTTGCTCAAATCTGCCTAAATCTGCTTTAACACATGCTCAAAACTTTCTCATAACACATGCTCAAAACTTGCTCATAACACATGCTTTGATCAAAGTACTTCAAACATATTCTACCCAGAATTATTGTTCAATAACACATAGAAAATGATATGCAATACAATTTCACAATATGTTCTTTCCAAATATCACTCAAAGCCAATGCACAAATTGCTTCACAAAACTGCCCTATAACCTTTGCAAATTTATCTCAATATCAATCAAAGCTAGTGTATAAATTTTCTTCACAAAAATACCCTTCATTCCTTGTAAATTTTCTCTCAAAGATCAAGCACAATAATACATAAATTTGCTTTACAAAACTGGTTTTTAACACTTGCTCATTCACATTCAATGTCACTCAAACCAATGCACAAATGCTTCACAAATTCATTCAAACAATGCTGCACAATTTGTTCTCAAATCCTAACACAAATATTTCCAACAATGCACATATATAATCCTTATTTCTCCACCTTATGATTCAGAAATATTTACTCAACCAAACACCTTAAAGAAAGAATAATATCACCATACCTCTTAACTTTCTTTGATGAATATGAGCCCTCAAAATCTTGTCTCAAAAGAATTTTCCTTTCAAAGTACCACTTCAATACTGGTTAGTATATCTCTCTTTCAAATCATCCACATTAAGTTTTTCCTTAAAATATGTGCTCAATAAAATCTAAAAATAATGCTCTATGACTCTCCTTTTGTTCTCAAAATATAAAGCATCAGAAAACTTTCAAATTTCTTTTCCACCATACAAAAATTACAATAAAATATTGAACCACAATAACACCTTATAACTCCTTTCACAAGAAATAATTCTCAACACACCACAATATTTATTATAGCATTTAACAACCCAAGGTATAATTTACAATTATTTAAATCAACCACATACACCTCATGCCTTCCACTTTCATAAATTAATTTTTAGTACAATTACCATTACAAGGCATAAATTACAATATTAAAATTACCACATACACCTTATACCTCCTACTTGAAATTAAATGATTTTTAATGCACTCAGAATTTCAAGGTGTAAATCATAATATCAACTCTAAGTCATGCACATTTCATAGCCAGAGATCTGAATTTAAATTTTACATTGTCCTTTTGACCTCAAAATATAAAACAAAAATTTTAACCTTATGACTCCCTAATGCAAGAAAATGGAGCGCATACCTTAGACCTTAGGATAAATTTAATTCAAAAAAATTTACCCTCACTATTTCAGCCATTGTGAATGAACCTACCACTTGTTGATCACGAATCTGCCTAAGTACAAAGTATTATCACTTGTGCATCCTAGACCCGACAAAAATTGAAAGGCCGAGGGAAAGAGATGTCCTCCGTGCCAATATGCAGAGAGGGTTGGATCCCTTACTAAATCCTACACAAGTTTAAGACTAGATTTATAGGAAAGAAATTGGAAATAATAGAAAGAGATGGGAAATATGGCCACAGGCCAAAGTGTAGGATTTGGTGTAGACTAATAGCGAGAATTCCCACCAAAAATTATATAGCATATCATAGAAATTAAGAAGCAGAATTAGATCACAATCTCGCAAAGACAACTTTAATAATCATACTCTAATACTCACTCCCTCACCAGCAATGTTCAAACTTAGATTGTAGAATGTAAACTTTATAGCAGATAATGAACATGGGCAGGAAATAGAAGTGCTAAAATAGAAAGAAATCACATAGAGATCGCTTGAAAAATTCAAAATTCAAGTTTTTTATATTTATGCAGAGAACTTGAAGATTTTTCTTGTAGAATGTCTCCTCCTTGATTACATCAAAATGCTTAGTATTTATAGAGGATTACGCCTCTTTCATTTAATGCATATACAAACAAAATATTGGTAGATCAAAAACCAGCATCCATATTTTTCTCCTCGGCATCAGTGACATCTTCAGTTAAAATGGCTTTGATGGGAGAATCACACAAAGAAGTCAACAAGAGTAAATTCTTGAAGCAATCTTGGACGTCGATGCATCGGGATGCAACACAATCGTCTAAAAATTGGGCATTTGGTCATTGAATTCACTTCACCTCATGCATTGGAAATTCAATTTTTCTAGGAAAGTACACCAAGCATTAAATATGCTTTGAAAACTGGCAAGGTTGATAGGCAGTGCATTGGAAATGCATACCCACCAAAGTGGACAGTGCTTTGAAAATGAGCAAGATTATACTGTTGTCAAAGGAGCAATACTTAAATCTCATATTTTTACAACAGTGATCCTAGATATATCTTTAAAATGGATTTTCGCTCAACATTTTGTCCAAAATAGGCCTTTATCTTTATTTTTCCTGAGTTATGCCCGAAATGGGATTTTCACTGAAAAAATTCCCCAAAAAATGTTTTCGTTGCACTTGGAAGTGAAAAGGCATTTCGGGGAAGCCAAATAGCCATTTCGGGGAACGAAAAAGCATTTCAATATTTCAATAAAAACTTTACAAAATTTCAATGTGGCAAAAATGCCAAAACCACCTCTTGTTGGCCTATGCCCTAGCTCAATTCTAGGCTACCATGTGGGCTAGCTTCCCACACAACAACCAAAGTGCATGAATAGTGCTTTCAATCTGCCTCTACGATGCTATATCTATCTCAACAAAAATCTTCACCAAAATGACCTTGTCATGCCTTGAACCCGTGACCTCTTCTCTGCCAATGACTTAGTGCAGGTACTCCCTACCATCTGGGATAGTTGCCCAGATGAAAATTCCACCACACGTACTCCCTTTTGAATTGTGAATTCATCCTTTAAAAATGTGTGCCTTTATCCTTTATCTCTATGCTTCCATGAATGAAATGCGATTGAAATATTTCAAATGGTGCTTACACTCAACCTAGCCTTCGCAGATAATTTATGCTCCTTATATACATGTTTCTTGCCCTTCAAATTTTTGACGTTGTTGACATTGGTGCTTAGAAATGTGAAATAATAATTATCATTTTGAACCTTTGTCGCCCAAAATTTTAAATCTTTTATTTAATTATAATAATTTAAATATTAAAAGACATAAATATTATAATTTAAAGTTTTAACCTTTGGCCCAAAAAAATTTCTTATTACTTTTAACTTTTAACTCTTAAACCCTTTATGCTTCTTATAATATTTAAAAAATAAATATTATAATCCTTCTTCTCTTCTAGGTCTTTGTCCTTCTTATAATATTTAAAAATAAATATTATAATCCTTTTCTTACCACAATTTCTTTTCCTTTGAGATGTATTTTGCCATGAATAAATGTCCAACATTTTGCCATGAATAAATGTCCAACCATAGAAGAATATTTTTGCCTTACCAAGTTCTTTGACATCAATGAAAATTCAATATGCTCAATATTTCCAATAATTCTCAATTAGTTTATGTTGATAAAAGCACAAAAACAAGAACAAAATTTGCAACACTTTCATGCCCCAAAGAAGCCACTATTACAAGAAAAAAATGTGGAGAAGAAAACCACCATTGAAGTCCTTGAAGGAAGCCTCAAATCGAGATCTTGGAAGTCTCAAGATTCAAGGAGAATGTAAGGGTCTCATTTCATAATAGAGTACACAAATTATTTTTCAAAAATAGCATTTCATTAGCTTGGATTGACTATCATCCAAAGAAGAAAAAGCAATAAGAATTATGTAAAAAAAAATCATTTTGGTGCAAGATATATCTATTATATGAAGTACATATTTTGTTTCTATGAAAGGACAAAATTATTAAGTAAGGATGTTAAGAGGAAGGAGCCACCAAATATCTCACATGATCATTAGAGAAACGAGCCACCGAAGAGCTCACACGATCGTTATATCCAGCAAAATCCCAGCAAGAGAAAGGATCCACCATAAAGATCACATATCCATGAATAAAGGTGTTTAAAACACCATTTTACTTCATCAAATCCATCCTTATAAGAAGCACATCACCTGCAATATTGGAGCCATTGAAAGAAGGTATTATCTATTGTGCTTATGTAAAAGGGCAACACTCAATGATAGATTATCTATGTAAAAGGCCAATAAAAATGGATCCTATTGGTTGTTACAAACAACACTATATTTCAAGCACTAAATAATGTCACGAATCAATATTATATCAAGCTACAAAACCTACAAATAGGTGAAAATAAAGGAGCTATACCTAAGGTATCCATTAAAGCAAACATCTGCCAAAAAGGAGCTCAAAAGTGTGCCATAGAACCGTGGAGAAATCCAGTTGCAACCATTAGTCATCCTTGCCAAGCCAAAATGTAAAAGAAATATTACGTCTCAAGAAACATAACAAGCTTATGTAGGATGCAAATATAAAGGAATAATTAGGGTTTCAATCTCATATTTGAAGCATTACATGCATAAGTATTTAAGCATCCCAACGTTCATGAAGACCCAAGTGCTCACCTAAAATGGAGTTACATACATTTAGAGGGAGTTAAGAATATTTGGAGGTTACCACCAACCTCATCATTGTTAAAGGTACATTGAAGACACCTACCTGGTAATACCTCAAGTGACACTTGTCATGAAGTCCATTCTATTTAAGGCACCTATCCTAGAGATCAAAGCATATCAAAGAAGAATGAAGTAGATAAAAAAAATAACGAAGTTAAATGAAGTTAAGAATTTTGTGCATTGAATCTCACTTGGAGGAAAATATTAATTCAAGCCATACACCATTCAAAGGTGTAAGAGAAGCATTTAAGATGTTATCATAGAACTAGTGAATATATACCTGCATTCGAAGGAGTTTTATCATAAGCAAAGCATATTTCAAGGAGTGTTTCGGTGTCATTTACTAAAGAGAAGGAGCAACAACTTAGGAGTAATTTATCACCAATTAAAGAGGACTTTGATTGCCCATGAGTGCTACACAACACAAAGCTACGAATCCACCACCACACAACATTGAAGGATTATTAAGGTAAAGGTTGATTTTATTATTAGCTTGCTTTAAACCTAAGGTCTTTGGAGTTATAAGGGTACTTTATATCTACTATTGTAATATTTAGCATTAGTGACTTATTAAGCAAGTATATTTCCAAATTATTATTATTTGCAAAAGGTAATCAAGGAGGAACAAGGGTTATTACTAAAATTTAAATTATTTACAAATATTACTTTCTAATTTTTCCAAATTTGGGAGTTATAAGGAATTCAACATCATATTAAGAATTGGAAATTGGAAAACATTAAAAATCAACCAAAAGGGGTATTTAAAGAGGTTTATTAAAGTTTTTCAAAGGTTGAAATTTTAATAAAAGTATTGTCTCAAAAATAGTTAAAGGGGGCAAAATAAATCCAACACCAAAACCTCCTAAAAATTTTAAATTGTGCTTAGTTTAATAGGAGTAATAAGGAGATAAAAAGTTGATTTTGGCATTTACAAAATTAAACTACAATTTATAACAAGCACTATATTGATCATATATCCTATCCAAATCACCATAGGGATTCATAAGGCATTCTACAAAACTTGGTAATATTAACATCCATAAAAAATTATCAAGTTCTAAATTCATTGGATAGATGTAAGCTTTCTACAAAATTTAAAATCTAATTAGGTATGTAAAATCTCATCATTAGGGAGACATAAGGAAGTCTACAAAACCTAAGGGCTAACAAATATTTTATATAATCAAGCTTATATATTCTAAGGGTTACATATACCTTAAGATTGGGAGCTATAAGGTATACTACTAAGATTTTATCAAATCCATTTCTACGATTACTACTTATCATGGATGAAATTTTGAGAAAATATTTCAATAATGAGGAACTATTCCATGAAGTATAATTCTACTCTCAAAACTTAATAGATACTCTGGAAGGGTACATGTATCTATCAATTAGCAACAAAGAAAAATTCTTCTTATTTCTTAAGGAAGCCAAAGAGGGTAACTTTGCAGCCTTGATTCGTTATCTCCATGAAATCCTCTTCACATCATGGTGGAATTCACAAAAATTGGTTATATTCTCACAAGAAGAGTGTCTAATGTTTTATTTATAATTAATTGTGTTTGTACTTAATCAACACAAGAACCAAGTCAACAGTTAGGAACAATATTATTATGATGATCAACTAACTTGCCATGAAAATTCCACTAGATCCAATACAAAATCATAAGAAGAGAAGAAAGAAGAAGAAGAAGAAAAGGCATGCTAAAAAGGAACAAAACACTACAAATATTGACCCAGTGGAGCACACTCAAGAGAAAGAGGAACCTATAGCATCAAATTAATCTGCATCAAATGAAGAAACAAACTACTGGATAAATATGATCATAGTAAGCAATGAAGGAGAATACAAGTTCCATTATCCAATGGAAGAAGAAGATCCATATTGAAGAATTTTGTCTTCAATACCCAAATAATGTAATATAGGTGGTTTTAGAGTTAAAGTCTATTACATCATTTGGGTCATGTAAATGTACCTTTCTAGGTAGATACTTAGGAGATTAGATTACTTTAGGGGAAAGTCGTCTAGTTACTTTATGCAATGTAATAAATGCACAAGTGTCAATGTGCAAGTTGTAAATGTGCAAGGTGTCCCTTACGCATCTAGGTAGAGTGTTGGCCAAAGAATCTATCTTACATTATAAAAGGTCCTGATTGTAAGATATTGATAAGACAATAGGTAGTAGAAGAATTACTGTGTAACTCCATTAATGATGGAGTACAATGTAGTCTTGTAGCTTCTTGCATGGAGTATCCATTTTTTCCATAGCAAAATTGTATTCATTTTTGTCATTTTTATTGATAGCATATATATGCAATCTCATAAATTTACTTTCTCTAATATTTATACATCTTGTGATTTCCATCTTCCATTGTAATCTACCTCAAAAGCTAACAAATTTGAGTCTAGCATTGCAACAAAATATCAAGATCTCCTACCTTAGCCAATTTTGAAACTCATATTTGTTACATGTCAAACCTTTTCCACATCCATTTATGACATAATACTTTCTAAAGTATGGTATCTTTCAATACTTAGCCAAATTTCCATTCTAGTGCTACAAATTCTTGTTGCATTCTTATGCCTTTGCTATTTTTCAACCCAATGATCGTTTTATCTGTCTAGCTATGCTTTTAGACCTTGGTTTGATATATTACCAAAAAAATCAAAATATGGTATATACATGTGGGTTTATTTTGTTACCCACAAGTACTCCTAGAATTATATATAAAAATTATTCAATCAATTAGTTTGATTTCTTTTAGTTAATGTGATAGGATTTTGTGGAGGAATCACATGTTCGAAGAAATAAATGGCTATGTAAAGTACTCATTGAATAGATTATATCTTATATTTGTATGCTATAGTTAAAGAATTAAGGAGAAGAGTGCAATCAGATTATGGGAGAAACAAATAGTATTGATGGTTGTCCTTCAAAATACTAATCATAATATTTTGAATCTAAACTAGTTCTGATATAATTGTGGGTGGCAATAAGCAAGAGAGTCAAACAAAGCATGTTCCACATGAATAAAAAATATAATTTTTTAAAGCATGATAAGTGAATTGGATGAATGTGTATCCTTGCACAACATTATATGATCATGATAATGGAATATTTAAATTGTAAAAATAGCATAAAACGGTCATCTAGTACAACCATAATTTAATTCCATGTGTTGTTCCTACTATTAATTATAGTTGATTCATGCTATCCAAATTGGTAGATATGTACATGTCAATTTTAAATATTGAGTCTATATCTATGTTGTAATGGATCAACCATAGGCTATATAAAAACTTCAAATATGTGTGGCCATATATTTTCCAAGAATGATAGGGAAAACTAGCAAATGACACTTTCAATTAAGATAGGGTCCCACCTAATTTACTTATTGGAAGTAAAGCATTTGTGTAATTTTCTCATCCATGCGATAGTAGTTTTAAGTATACATGTTCTACTTACACATATCTTGTGGAATATCACATGGAAACACCAATTCCATATAGTGTAGTGAATATCTATCGAGAATAAGTATCCTTCTAAGTATAAGTTTACATCTTACCAATACAATTACTACTTTTCTTTTGTGATATCCAATATTTCTTTAAGGGGGAATATACTTGCACAATTATGGAGCCTTATTGAGGGAACATTTTATATTATTTTACTTTGTATTATTTAGTTTTAAAAAAAATTAAAAATATATATATAGAGAGAGAGAGAAAGAGAGGAAAAAAGAAAAAATATGAATAAAGAAAAAAATAGTCAAAATTATGAACAACCTATAATCATTTGTTCTTGATATTTTCACTAATTCTAGTTTGGTTCCTTGCACATACCAATTTTGTGGTATTTTCTCTTAACATTGAGATTTTTATATCCATGGTGGTGATGTAGAATGAGGAGCAAGGACCTTGTTCCAATTGTCAATGTGTAACAAATCCTTATATAGTTCTTGTTAGGTGGTTGTGTGAGATATTAATTCAGGAAATATTGGATAAGATGCCAATTATGGTAGAGACATATCCCATGTCAAAACTTTCATATAGGGTACACTAGGCTACTTGATACCAATGTATAGTTAATATTGAGAATGAATACTTGACAAAGATATTTGTCCATCATTGTTTGTTTTGCATGGGCCTCTATATTTAATCTTTTAGAACTGAGGATAGGTATGATTTTACATTCATATTATTTATGTCTATAAATTTATATAAGTTTCCATTAAAAAAGGCGACTTAATTATTTGTAGTGGTATTATGGTCAAGTCTAGTTACCTTAATTTTTTATGTTGTGGTCAATACTAGTTATCTTGATGTCATAAAGTTGGTCTTAGTGGCATGTATTATTTGTCTAAAAGAGTACTTTATCAAATGGAAAATGAATTTGAATTAACATATGTTTGCAATGTAGCCAATATCTTCAATAATGATGAATGGGACATATGGGTTATTCTATGCCTTTCAAGAAATATTGTGTGATATGGGACATATGTCCTTTAAACATCTAGTATCTCGAGGATGTTGAGGGTGATGTAAAAATTCACCCATAATTATTGTTTTTTAAATTAATTTTATGTTTTAAATAATTTATTAGGAGAGACATTATTATTTCAATTCTATAATCAGTTAATAAGTCAATCTATATTATATTGGATAGGGTTGAGTTAAAGTCAAGCTTTAGATTGATTCCTAGAAAATAGAGCCAACTAGGAGTTAATTTTTAGGTAAATTATCTTCATGAAGAGAGTGCCTCAAATCAAGTCCATTTAAGTGAGTTGTAACTATAATTAATGTCTAAATTTAACATATGTAAAAAGATCTAAAAAATGGACGTAGTTAACTGAAAAGGCACCATGCAAGGTGGCCATGAATAGAGCTAATTTTTAGAATTCTTGAGTTCTTTTAGGAGTTTGATTGATTAAGGATGATTGATAATTATTACTTATTGTAATTGGAATAATTTTAATATCAAGAATCGGAATTTTTTAGAGCACACATTGGGACAAACTATCAGTTTTAATTATTTTGTGTGTATTTTTTGTTCAATTCTAGATCTATCTTCCATTTTTGGATTGGAAATATAGTTTGCTGATATTGGAGATTTTTAAGGATATTACATCATTTGATATTCAAAATTGGTTTATCTTAATCACTAAACACTCCTATATCATTTTTTGGTGATATCCATGCTCTATTAATGTTCATTTTGTCTTAGATCATAATTTTTCTATTGTTGGTTTTTGGATCTCTCCACCTAGAATTTACATTTGGTATGAAGAACACAAGCTTATACTAAGAGGGGGGTGAATAGTATAAGACCACTTTTTACTTTTCTTTCCCAATCAATATTATGCAATGTATCAATAGCAATATCAACAACAGTAATCAAAGCAATGCACAAATCACCACACACAATAGAGACACCAATTTAATGTGGTTCACCCAATGTGGGCTACTCCATGAAGAAAATATTTCACTAAAATTTTCTCAACAAATCTCTTGGGAATCCTTTCCCTATTACAATGTTTATGGACCTCTATCCAAAGGAGACACCAATCCCCTAATCAAGTTCATGGATCTCTATCCATAGGAGAACTCCTTCTCCTTTGCTCTGGTTGGTGATCTTCTAGAAGAACTACTACCTCCACTACATTGGCTTATGGATCTCTATCCACTGAAGACTCTTACCCTCACTCAGAAGACCTATCTTCACTACCCTGGCTAATGGACCTCTATCCACTGGAGACTATTATCCTCTATACTCTATCACCTCCAAAGCTTGCTCTCAGCTCTATCTCAAATCTGCACTAAACACAGTCCTTCGATCTAGCACAAATCTGCTCAATATCTATCTTTAATTTGCACTAAACATAGTCCTTTATTCTAGCACAAATCTACTCAATATCTATCTCTGATATACACTAAATATAGTCCTTCGGTCTAGCACAAATCTTCTCAATATCTATCCTCTAATCTGCACTAAACATAGTCCTTTGATCTAGCATAAATATTCTCAATATCTATCCTCAAATCTACACTAAACATAGTCCTTCGATCTAGCACAAATCTTCTCAATATTTGTCCTCAAGCCTTAACACAAAGCTTGACTCAATCACAAATCAACTCTACTAGATCTACCCCAAACCTTAACCCAAGGTTTGAACAAATCAATCAATCAACTCTACTCTCAAGTCTTCTCAAAGACTTATCTCAAATCTACCTTGTAAGCTTCCACAAAAGCTCACACTAATCTATCCACAAGTCCTCTCTAGAACTTGTCCAATCTACTCAACAAGTCTTCACCAAGACTTACCTCAAATTTTCTCAACAAGTCCTCACTAGAACTTGCCAATTCTCAACAATCTTACCAAGACTTATCAATAAATCTAGAATTTGTCCAATCAACAAGTCTTCACCAAGACTTACCTCAAATCTGCATTGTAAGCTTCCATAAAAGCTTACTCAACACAACTCAATCTATCACAAGCTTCACACAAAATCTAGTTCAATCTCACATAAATATATAGAGAATTGTTAGAGACTCAATATGCTTCACACTCACAACAATGCTCAATCACTTTCAATCTCTTTCTCAAATCAATTCAGAATATAGAACAATTTGTTTCATAGAACTTGAACTATCACTTCAACACTTCCACTTGACTAGGCTTATACAACTCCACTCAATCAATCACTCAATGAAACACTCCTTGCTTACAAACCCTAGTCCAAGCATATGAACACTCACTCAATTATTTCCAACAATGCTTATCAAACAATCTCACATAACAATGATACTCATGATCTTGCACAAACCCTAGTTCAAGCATATGAAAGCTTTACTTCAATATTTCCAACAATGCTTATCAAACAAGGTTTATGCATCAACTTTCACTCAAAAACCTTTAACAATCAAACTCAACAATGCTTATCAAACAACCCTTTTCACTCCAACTTAGCATTCACAACATCCAACAATCACTCACAAGGAAGATGTGCCCATACCTTTTTGTTTGATGAAGAATTACCCTTAAAAACCTATCTCAATCACAATTACTCTCTTTGCCAATTTTAAGGGTTAGGTAGCAAAAACCTTCTCAAAATTTCAATCAATAATTTCCTCACAAATTATTCTCACCATACAAAACATGAGAACTCAATTACACCTTATTACTCCTTTCAAATATTAAGCAAAATAAGACTTTATTTTAAAATAACATTCAAAACCATCTAAAGCCTTATCACTCCATTCAACACTCTAATCACCAAAAATCACAATATAAAAATCAACTTTCATAAACCTTATATCTCCCTAAAATCTTATGCCAAACAACCTTAGGACAAAAATTAAATTTAAAAATTTAAATACCTTTTGCCCTTGGTGGGAATCGAACCCACGCTGCGCTTCCACCAACACCCTAGCCACGGCTTCAACTACCATGTGAGCTAGGCGCTCACCTTGGAAGCAAGGAGCACCACATGCTCTATATGCTTCCCTTTGGCACCTAAACCAAAAATGAATGCATTGCTTCCTTTGGCACCCAAACCAAAACCTTCACCAAAACTACCATCGAGATTCGATCGTGGGTCCTCCCACTTGCCAAAGCCCTAAGTCACAGCCGCTTGCCACTAGGCCAACCCATCGGATGGATATGAGGCTTAGAGCCTCACCAACCTTGTTCCTTCACTGGCGCATACAAGACAAAAAAACTTTTGTCTTCTTCCTCGCACAAAAATCGTAAAAATCGTAGGCTTAGAGTTATTCAAACGAAGGTAATTTCTTTGCCACTAAGGCACATGGTATTTATACCATTATGCCACCACAATATTAGACGTCGGTGGAGGAATTTATTCATGACGTCGATGCATTTCTTTTTGCCTTACAACCCTAACTTTAGGGTTAATTAAATTAGATTATAATTTAATTAATAATAAAATTATTATAATTAACTTATAATTAATTTAATAACCATAGGGTTAATTAAATTAAATTACAAATTAATTTATAATGAAATTATTATAATTAATTTAATTACTTTAGGTCTTACCATTAGACCTTTAATATTATAATAAAATATTATAATATTATTTTTCTTGGGCCTTCTAACTTCTCCTGTAGACCTTATCTGATCACCTTCTTATTTCTGAAACTGACTCTTGACATCCTTCCTCTTGCATTGCTCACTGAAACTGACTCTTGACATCAATGACAACAAATCTTGCTCATATTTCCAACAATCTCCCCCTTTGTCATTGATGGCAACCCATTTTCCTTTTACCATTCCTTTTACCTTTTTCTATGCTCCCCCTGAGAAACTGCTCCCCCTGACTGAATGCTCTCCCCTAACTCAAATCTCTCCCCCTTTGTCATCAATGGCAAAGGGTCACCTTTGGGGCTCGGGGCTAAGAATGAGACTCTTAGCTTAGCCCCTCCCCCACCTCCTCTTGAGGTGGTTAATTCTGGGGTGGGAGTATTTCTACTCCTAGCATGCACTAATATTTTCCTTTGTCCACTTTCCTCCTCATCTGATCCTTTTGATTCCTCTGACTATTTTTGTTCTTGCTTGTCTTTGGAATTTTTTCTCTACACCACTTTGTTGTATGTCCATCATTATTGCACTTATAACACTTAATGTTGTTATTCCTTGGAGGTGCAAATATCTTGGGATTTCTCCTGGTGAAGCCATATCTATTCCTGTCATGAACCCTGCAATTCACTACCTTGTGACCAAACTGATTACAAGAGTAGCAATACCCTTGAAAAAGATGCTTGTTGTTGAAGCTTCCATATTCCTGTTTTCCATGTGTCCTGCACTGTGTAGCCTTGTGCCCAAACCTGTGATATGAGAAGCATCATCCATTGAAACTACCTTGCCTTGACCTCATTGGTCTTTTAGTTTCTTTTACCCTGTGCTGGTTTCTGTTCCATCTGTTCCTCATTTGTGCATTGTTCCTTTCTTTGTTGAACTTTATGTTATCCAACTCTTCCTCAAAAGTTTCACTTTCTCTTACACTCTCTTCTTCTAAAGTTTCTTCTTCTTCAGAACTTGAGATTGACTCCTCTCTTTGTTTCTTTTGTACCTATTCAAAACCAAGACCTGTCTTGTTTGATGTAGGTTTTTGTGTCTTGATAATCTTATCCAAATTATTTGAGCTTCTCCCAAACCTGTGTAACCTATCCTTAGACTCTTTTACTTCCTTCTTTAGTGAAGCTACTTCATGCTCTAACCTTTCACATTCTAAGACCTTTGCTTCTAACTTATCTTTGAACTTCCTTGTCTTAGCCATTGACTTATTTAGATCCTCTATAAGCTTTCCTTTCTCTTCATCACATTCTTGAAACTGAAGCTTAAGTTGGGAGTTTTGCTTTCTTACCTTCTTTAATGCATCAAGGGCATGAATAAGCTCTCCCTCAAGATCAACTTCTCCCTTTCTGATTCTTCCTCTATTTGTTTGCCTTTGAAAACATCTTCATTCTTTTTTGACTTGTCTTCTATAGGATCACCTCCTTCTTCTTCTAGTGCCATAAGAAGATTCTCTTCTGGTCCTTCAAATGTATCTTCATATTCATCATCACTGAAACTGAATCCATTCCTTGTACAACTATCTTCAAGATGACCAAAGTTACCACATCTAAAACATTTGAGGATTATTGGTGTCCTTTTCCTAACCACTTCTTTTTCTTTTTCCAAAAATAGAACTTCATCTCTATCATTATCTGAGGAACTATCATCACTATCACTTGAGCTCTTACCTACCTTATCTGCATAGAAACTCTTCTTATGCCTTTGGAAAAACTTCTTCCCTTGTGTACCTTGTCCATCCCTATTTTTATTTTGGTACATGTGCCTTCCTGCATCCCTATTCTTATGATCCTGTTTCTCATCACCACTGCTATTTCCAGCTTCTAGACAATCAGATGCATAGTGACCATATTTTCCACATTTAAAACATCTAACTGATTTCGTACCTTTATACTTTCTTGAGTCCTTGTTCCTTCTACCATAATTGGCTTCTTCATCATTGGATAGCTCATTGCTTGAATCTAACTTCTTACCCTTAGTCTTCTTAGTGGCTTTAAATGCTGCTTCTTTCTGGGGAATAGGTTCCTCTTTTATTCTTATCTCAAATATTGTGAGAATGCCATGTAATTCATCTCTTGTCAAAATATCAATATCTTTTGACTCTTCTATAGCTGAAATATTTTCACTAAACCTTTTTGGAAGTGACCTTAGAATCTTATCACACACATCAGGTTCTGAAACTTCAAGCCCAAGTCCTTGCATGGAGCTAACAACTTCATCCACATGAAGTAGATATGCAGAAATATTTTCCTCATCCTTCATTTTTAGATCTTCAAATGCTCTTTTGAAGTTTTGCAACTTGGCCCTTTTGACCTTTTTATCTCCTTCATATATGCCTTGCAACTTATCCCAAATTTCCTTTGCTGATTTGCAATGCATAATATTTATAAACTTTGTTTCATGCAAGCCCTTTTGAATTGCATTCATTGCTCTTGAATTATAATGATGTAGAAGCTTACCATATTTATCTGTAGGTGGAGTTGTTGGTGGTGTGTATCCATTTTCAACTGCTTCCCACACTTCATTTCCAAGTGCCATTAGATGAAACTTCATCCTTGTGCTCCATAGTGTATAATTGTTCCCATCGAACAATGGTGCTAAATTTCCTAAGGATCCACTCTAAGAATCCATCTGTGTTCTTGTAAGCTTTTCCTTCAAGCTGTTAAACTCTTCCGAAGGAACCCGCTCTGATACCAATTGAAGAACACAAGCTTATACTGAGAGGGGGGTGAACAATATAAGACCACTTTTTACTTTTCTTTCCCAATCAATATTATGCAATATATCAATAGCAATATCAATAGCAGTAATCAAATCAATGCACAAATCACCACACACAATAGAGACACCAATTTAACATGGTTCACCCAATGTGGGCTACTCCACGGAGAAAATATTTCACTAAAATTTTCTCAACAAATCTCTTGGGAATCCTTTCCCTATTACAATGTTTATGGACCTCTGTCCAAAGGAGACACCAATCCCCTAATCAATTTTATGGATCTCTATCCATAGGAGAACTCCTTCTCCTTTGCTCTGGCTAGTGATCTTCTAGAAGAACTACTACCTCCATTGCACTGGCTTATGGATCTCTATCCACTGAAGACTCCTACCCTCACTCAGAAGACCTATCTTCACTACCTTGGATAATGGACCTCTATCCACTAGAGACTATTTTCCTCTATACTCTATCACCTCCAAATATTGCTCTCAGCTCTATCTCAAATCTACACTAAACATAATCCTTTAATCTAGCACAAATTTTCTCAATATCTATCCTCTAATCTACACTAAACATAGTCCTTCGATCTAGCACAAATCTTCTCAATATCTATCTTCAAATATGCACTAAACATAGTCCTTTGGTCTAGCATAAATCTTCTCAATATCTATCTTTAAATCTACACTAAACATAGTCCTTCGGTCTAGCATAAATCTGCTCAATATCTATCCTCAAATCTACACTAAACATAGTCCTTCGGTCTAGCATAAATCTTCTCAATATCTATCCTCAAGCCTTAACACAAATCTTGACTCAATCACAAATCAACTCTGCTAGATCTACCCCAAACCTTAACCCAAGGTTTGAACAAATCAATCAATCAACTCTGCTCTCAAGTCTTCTCAAAGACTTTTCTCAAATCTACCTTGTAATCTTCCACAAAATCTCACACTAATCTATCCATAAGTCCTCTCTAGAACTTGTCCAATATACCAATAACAACAAGTCACTAGAACTTTTCCAATCCTCAACAAGTCTTCACCAAGACTTACCTCAAATCTCAACAAGTCCTCACTAGAACTTGTCCAATCTGCTCAACAAGTCTTCACCAAGACTTACCTCAAATCTACATTGTAAGCTTCCACAAAAGCTTACTCAACACAACTCAATCTATCATAAGTTTCACACAAAATCTTGTTCAATCTCACATAAACATATAGAGAATTGTTAGAGACTCAATATGCTTCACACTCACAACAATGCTCAATCACTTTCAATCTCTTTCTCAAATCAATTCAGAATATAGAATAATTTGTTTCATAGAACTTGAACTATCACTTCAACACTTCCACTTGACTAGGCTTATACAACTCCACTCAATCAATCACTCAATGAAACACTCCTTGCTTACAAACCCTAGTCCAAGCATATGAACACTCACTCAATTATTTCCAACAATGCTTATCAAACAATCTCACATAACAATGATACTCATGATCTTGCACAAACCCTAGTTCAAGCATATGAAAGCTTTACTTCAATATTTCCAACAATGCTTATCAAACAAGGTTTTTATCATCAACTTTCACTCAGAAAACCTTTAACAATCAAACTCAACAATGCTTATCAAACAACCCTTTTCACTCCAACTTAGCATTCACAACATCCAACAATCACTCACAAGGAAGATGTGCCCATACCTTTTTGTTTGATGAAGAATTGCCCTTAAAAACCTATCTCAATCACAATTACTCTCTTTGCCAATTTTAAGGGTTAGGTAGCAAAAACCTTCTCAAAATTTCAATCAATAATTTCCTCACAAATTATTTTCACCATACAAAACATGAGAACTCAATTAACCTTATTACTCCTTTCAAATATTAAACAAAATAAGACTTTATTTTGAAATAACATTCAAAACCATCTAAAGCCTTATCACTCCATTCAACACTCTAATCACCAAAATCACAATATAAAAATCAATTTTCATAAACCTTATATCTCCCTAAAATATTATGCCAAACAACCTTAGGACAAAAATTAAATTTAAAAATTTAAATACCTTTTTCCCTTGGTGGGAATCGAACCCACGTTGCGCTTCCACCAGTGCCCTAGCCATGGCTTCAACTACCATGTGAGCTAGGCGCTCACCTTGGAAGCAAGGAGCACCTCGTGCTCTATATGCTTCCCTTTGGTGCCTAAACCAAAAATTGAATGCATTGCTTCCTTTGGTACCCAAACCAAAACCTTCACCAAAACTACCATCGAGATTCGATCATGGGTCCTCCCGCTTGCCAAAGCCCTAAGTCACAGCCGCTTGCCACTAGGCCAACCCATCGGATGGATATGAGGCTTAGAGCCTCACCAATCTTGTCCCTTCGCTGGCACAAACAAGACAAAAACCTTTTGTCTTCTTCCTCGCACAAAAATCATAGAAATCATAGGCTTAGAGTTATTCGAACGAAGGTAATTTCTTTGCCACCAAGGCACATGGTATTTATACCATTGTGCCACCACAATATTAGACGTCGATGGAGGAATTTATTCATGATGTCGCATTTGCCTAACCCTAAATTTAGGGTTAATTAAATTAGATTATAATTTAATTAATAATAAAATTATTATAATTAACTTATAATTAATTTAATAACCATAGGGTTAATTAAATTAAATTACAAATTAATTTATAATGAAATTATTATAATTAATTTAATTAATTTAGGTCTTACCATTAGACCTTTAATATTATAATAAAATATTATAATATTATTTTTCTTGGGCCTTCTAACTTCTCCTGTAGACCTTATCTGATCACCTTCTTATTTCTAAAATTGACTCTTGACATCCTTCCTCTTGCATTGCTCACTGAAACTGACTCTTGACATCAATGACAACAAATCTTGCTCATATTTCCAACATGGTATTAGAGTGAAGTTTTTAGTGTGCTTTCAGTATTTAAAAGTGAATCTACAACAAGAGAGGGTGAATATTTTTATTCTGAACATCCTTTACAATATTTTAGATTAGAAATACTTATGACTATTCATTTATTATCATGGCAACAAATAATACATCCTTAAATATACCTACATTCAAAGGAGACAACTTTGAGTACCAGAGAGATAAATTGAAGAGAACATTTGTATGGAAGATAGTTTGGAAAAGTATAGCCATCCATATACTCTTCCTGATTATTGTAATGTTCTTCCTCAAGATCAAAATAAGACATTAGAAGATGAAGAAAAGAATGATACTCAAGCTTTCTTCTACTTGCAGAGTGTAATAGATCTAAGCATCTATCCAAGGATAGTTGGTTGTAATAATGACCATGAGGTATGGAAAACCTTGAAAACATCATATCAAGGATTAAAAAGGTAATATTAGCACTCTCCACATTAAGAATCAATTTTAAAAATATGAAAATGCATGATGAGGAGAATGTTGGAGACTATTATATTAGAATAAATGACATAGTGCATAAAATGAGAGTGTATGGTGAAGTCATGGAAGATAGAGTAGTATTAAGAAATATTTTGAGATCCCTATATCCAAAGTGGCTCCATATTTTCATTACACTTGAGGAAAATAAATATATGGACCAATTAAGGTTGAAGAGTTAGTGGATTTTTTATTGTCCCATGAGGATAAAATAAAAATTTACTCAAATGACTTGAATCATGCACTAGAGACCAAAGTATGGGGTTCGAAACCAAATGCAAAGCCCTCAAATTAGGATGCAAAATTTTATCAAAATTTATATCAGAAAGGGTAAATCCAATCAAATTCAAAGAGCAAGGGTAAAAAGTTCATAACTTGTCATTATTGTAAGAAACTGGGTCACATGATAAAAGACTACAAGAAACTAGCAACTAAAAACCAAGCAAATTCAAAAAAATATGTGGGTGAGAAAAAGGTATACTGATATGAGAATAATGATTATCAAATTAATTATTCTCTTTCATGTAATTCACATTTGGATGATAAAAAAGATATGTTGTTTCTTGATTCAATATGTTCTAACCACATGTCATGTTTTAAGGATTGTTTTGACAAGAAAGATGATTCATTCAAAAGCCAAGTTCACTTAAGATATGGGAAGGTGATTCATGTAGAAGAGAAATGGAGTATGCCTATCACCATAAAGTATAGGAAGGGTGATATCAGCAACATTTATTTGGCTCCAAGCATGAAGTACAATCTCATGACTGTTGGACAACTAGTAGAGAAAGTATTTAAGCTACTTTTCAACAATGGAGAATGTTTGATATATGACAAGAAGCAAGGTAACAAATTGATTAAAAAGGCTATTATATCAAAAAAATAATTATTCCATTGAGAATAAATATGTTAAATCAGAATTCCTATTTTTATACCATTGAGTATTTAAGCATGTTGTGACACTCTAGATATGGTCATTTACATTTCAAAAGTTTGCATGTATTTTTTAAGAACACTATGGTTTATGGTCTTCCAAGGATTTAATCCAAATTTAAGGAAGCATGAAAGGCTTGTACTTGGAAAACACCATATAGAAATATTTTCAACCAATAAATGGAGAGATACCAAGAAATTGGAATTGGTATATTCAAATTTGTGTGGGCCCATGTCTTGTCTTAGTATAAACAATAATTTATATTTTTTTCCTTTATTGATGATGCTACTAGACTAATATGGGTTTTCTTCTTGAAGACCCAAGATGAGGTATTCTCATATTTCAATACCTTAAAGGAATTTGTTGAAAAGGAATCAGGTTGCTCTATCAAGGTGTTAATAACTGATAGACATGGGGAATTATGTTCATAGGATTTCTAGATTTTTGTTCTTTGCATGGAATAAAAAGGTATTTTACCACTCCCTACACACCACAAAAAAAAAGGTATTGTAAAGAGGAATAACATAAGCATAATGTATTCATCAAGAAGCATATTGTATAACAAGAAATTAGAGAGTATTTTTGGGCTGAAGCAGTGCAAACGATAATCTACATCCTGAATAGAAGTCCCACAATGGCAGTGAAAACAAGACATCCTATGAAGCATGGTATGGTAAGAAGCCCATGTTGAATCATATTAGAAAATTTGGTTATTTAGAATTTGTTCACATTGATGATACTAAAAGAAAAAATTAGACCCCAAGAGTGAGCCTAACATTTTTACAGGTTATCGTGATGATAGTAAGACTTACAAGTTTTTCAATCTTGTTAGTAATAAAATTGTTGTTTCTAGGGATTGTAATTTTTTTGAGAATGATGCATTTTTTTATCATAACCAGAAGAGTGTAGAGGTTATTAGTGAATGGATTTAATAGTTTAATGGAGATATGGATTTCAATCAAGATTCTCCACAAGTTTCTAGTGTTAATGGCAACAATACTAGCTCTTACCAAGATACTACTTGCCACCAAATTCAACCCAAGTTAAAATAAAGAGGTTGTTGCTTACACATCTAGCCATTCATATGTTGGATTAGGACTATAAGAGGAGAAAAAAAAAACTTCAAACTCAATAAGGTAATAATATTGAAGATATAAAATATGAAATAACTTTCTATGCTTTATCTTGCATTTCTAATGAACCTAGGAACTATGTAGAGGCTAGTCAAAGGAAAGAATGGATTGAGACCATGAATGTTGAGATGGAGGCCATTAAGAGAAATGATACATGGAAAATAATTGAGACTACTAATGATATGAATGTCATTTGTACAAAATTTTTCTACAGGATCAAGTTTCGTAGTGACGTAACAATAGACAAGCACAAGGCTAGACTAGTAGCAAAAGGGTATGCACAAATATATGGCATAGACTATGAGGAGACCTTTGTTCCTATGCCTCGCAAAGATACTATTAGATTGATGCTTTCAATTTATCCTTAGAAAATATGGGAATTTTACCAAATGGATGTCAAGAGTGCTTTCTTGAATAGTGACATTGAAGAAGAGGTATATGTGGAGTAACCACAAGGTAATGAAATAAAGGGTAAAGATCTTTGGGTATATAGGTTGAAAAATACACTTATGAGCTGAAACAAGCTCTAAGAGCTTGGTACTCAAAGATATATGGATGGTTATCTAAAAATGGCTTTGAAAGGAGAAAAATGAACCAACTATTTACATGAAAATTATTGACACTAACATGTTTTATGTGTACCTTTATGTTGATGATCTCATTTTTAAAGGAATTTCTAAATCTATGATGCAAGACTTCAAGGAGAGCATGAATTTTTTTTTTGAGATGCTTGATATTGGAAAAAATAAATACTTTCTTGGCATGAAAGTACAACAAAGAGAATATCAGATCTTCATATGTCAAGCTAAGTACACCCAAGACATGTTGAAGAAATATTTACTTATAGACTGCAAGGTAGTTGATACTCCTATAGCTAGTGGGGAGAATTTTATGAAATAGGATGGAATTCCTATTGTTGATGAGAATACTTTTAAAATTATTGTGGGTGGATTAATATACCTTACATCCACAAGACCTGATATTGCCTATGTGGTTTCGCTAGTTTCCCAGTATATGAGCTTGTCAACTCAAAGGCATATGCAAGCGATGAAACAAATATTTATATATATGGAGGGAACCTTTGATCATGGCATACACTTCAAATGAGAAATAACTTTATGGTTGGTTGTGTATGTTGATTTAGATTGGGTAGGTTCTATTGATGACTGAAAATCCACTACAGGGCATTGTTTCACCTTGCGAAGTGGATTGATTTCTTGGTCATATAATAAGCAAGTGTAATGGCTTTATCTTCCACTAAAGCTAAATATACAACCCTTACTTCAGATTGTAAACAAGGTATTTGGTTGAGAATAATATTGAAGGATTTTGGTGAGACTCAACATGAGCCTACAAAAATATTTTTTGATAACAGTGCAACAATACAATTGTCCAAAATTCTAGTTTTGCATGCAAGGACCAAACACATAGAGTTGAAGCACAATTTTGTTAGAGACTCAATACGTGATAAATATTTTGTCAATGAGTATGTTAAGAGTGAGTATCAAGCTTATAATATACTTGCAAAGGGGCTATTGAAGGTGACCCATGGGAGACTCAAAGAAATGTTGGAGTTTCTTCCTTTGATATCAAAGAGGGGATTATTGTGTTAGCTTTTGATGAGTATATGATATAGGAAATGCAACCACAAGATGCAATATAAGAAATCTATGATATCTATATGATAATGATACTATAATATGAAATAAAATATAGAGATAAAATTTTGTAATAACTCATAAATATACCATTAATGAAAGCTTACAAAATAGTACAATGTAGTATAATGGAGGAGACTCCTATGGCATTTTCTTCTTTCTTGATTCTGAAATAAGGCTACTATGGCCTTTTCTTCTTACTTAAATCTACAATTAGGTTCCTATGGCATTTTCTTCTTCTACACTCTTGTAATATCTAAGAATGGGACCTTTTCTTTAGGCCTCCAAATCTCCATTCTTCCATTTGTTGCTTCTTGTATTGGGTTGATTCTAAAGAAGATATTCTTCCTAGATATTTTGTAGGAAGCTTCCCCAATTTCTTTGAATATTATTTTTCCTACAACAAAGTATTAGGACTATAATGGAAGAAACTCTAAATCTAGATATAATCAATCTTCACTAGTTGATTTGTCAATCTATTGGTATTAATTATGAGTCCTAGGCTTCACAAGTTTTCTACAACCTTGTGGAAAGACTCTAGCCAAACACAATCTTAAAAATTCTAAAAATAAGATTTTTGAATTCCTATCAATCTCACTTGTGGCTCTCCCTATTTCTTATCGATCTATCATGTGCTTTGATACCACTATTAGATTTTTATGAGTATATGATATAGGAAATGCAACCACAAGATGCAAGATAATTAAGCTATGATGTCAATATGATAATGGCACTATAATATGTAGGAAAATAAAGAGATAAAATTTTGCAATAACTCAAAAATATGCCATTAATGAAAGCTTACGAAAATAGTACAATGCAGTATAATGGAGGACATGAACACTCCACAAACTATTTTTAAAGGAACTACATTGTACCCCTCTACCAATCTATACTATGCACTCTCTATATTCTCTCCACTTTATTTCACTCACTATAAGGCATTTATATAGGAATATAGGTTCCTTGGAACTTACTCTACCTTTGAATCTATCCTATGACTCATGTACATGTGGACTACATGCATATTTACATCATTGCATATTTTGACATTTGTGCATTTATTACATGTTGAAGTAACTACTCAAATTTACTCTAAATTAAACTCCTACTCTAGTAATGTACCAAAGGTGGTACATTTATATGTACCCAATAATGTAATATATTCTCTAATAGACCCCTGTATTATAGGATCAGGTACTATCGATGCTATAAAACCCCCCTGTATTACAGGATAATATACTATTGATGCTCTACAAGATTGTAGGATAAATTACTCTCATGGGTGGACAAGAGAATTGACCACAAGGAATGAGAGACCTTATTAAAGAGGAAATGACGATACTAACTTTTCATAAAATAGATCAAGGTAACATGGATGAATACCATTTTCATGTAGGTGCATTGTAGTTTGGTTATGCTCATGCTCATGCTCATACCATTGGACTAGGAAAGTTTCTTGTAATGAGTCTCCTTAAAGTGAGTCAGTGATAGCTTAGTCCATATTAAATAAGGATTCACCTACTTCTAGATAAAATAAAGGTACAAAATATCAAGGGAGTGCAATTTTTATTGCTTATGACATGATGGTTTTTTATTATCTCCTTGTGTTCTTGAAGGATTAATTGGTTTGATGTTAATTATTATGTGCCTAAGGTTGGTAATTAATCCATAAAAGAAAATCATGAGTAATTTAATTTGAATACTTGCTTTATATTTTTTTTTGGCTAATTGATGGGCCATCTTTAACCTTAATGGAAGAGCACTAAATATCCCATACTTTGGAGTGATGGTGCCTAGTGGAGTGGGTGCATTAATGTGATATAATTTTTATTTTAATATGGGTGCATCATGCGATAATGCTCTTGTTGATAGTGGATGCTAAAGGAAGGTATCATGAGCATTATATAGGTGCACTCAATGCTAGTTGGTGCTCAGACTCTCCTGGAAAGAAGTAAGAGGTCATTTCAAGTGAAGGGAATCAATCGAGGTGGATAAAAAGGATACTAATGGTGGAAGGAATCAGGTTGAAGAAAAGGATAAAATATTGGGATTGGAACGCAAATCAAACATTATTTTAGGTGATATCTTGTTCAAGCTTACCCTTGATTGGTTTTCTTTCCTATGCTCACTTGTTTCAATCTTTATCGGTTACCTAAGTGGTGTATGTTGATTATTAGTTTATGATTTTTGCATATGCATGGTTTCATTTTCTCTTCCATTGTGTAGTGGTGAGTTGAGCTTGATGGTTTTTTTTTTCAATCTTCATGCTATGCATAGTTTTTGCAGCCTTGCCTACATTGATGTAGGTGCTTTGCAACTCATGTAGGTGCCTTGCCTATTTGAGTAGGAGCCTCAAAATAACTAGACTAACCTACCCTCCAAAAGAAGTTTTTTTCTAATCAACACAAAGCTGACCACAAGGATAGGTACGATCACAGTCAAGACTATAACCTGAGGTACAATTCTCTCTAGGAACCTGTTTTAGCAACTTGTAAACTAGACAATTAGAATTTTAGGTGACTATAACTATTTTTCTCTATTTTCAACTTATTGTAGGTTTGTTATCATGCAATAGAGTAGATTTTCATTTGTTTTATATTTTCTCAATCAAGGACTAATCAAGATAGGCTCATAGTTGCTACTAAATCTTTATTTTTGGTTGTGTATATTTAGAGGATCTATTCAAGTAGTAGTGGTGCTTTTGCAGCAAACCCACCCTCCTAAGGTGCTCAAAAAAATATTTGGTGCCATAAACTTCATTGAAATAAAATGTATTCACTATAAACTCTTATTGTAGCCCATGGGTCAATTTTTTTAAAGATATTCACTTTGTAACATCTCTTTTATTATCAATGAAGTGGCACACTTTTAATGAACACATTTTAATGATCACAATGGGACTTCTAAACCCTCTTGTTATGTTTTTCTAGTGTTTTAGCTATCTTTCTTACTTTTTGTTACCATTTTCTATGTTTTTAGATACAAAAACTAGTATAGATCCTCCAAAAAACTTGATACATCAAATCAGGTCCAAGGTAGAAGCCTTTTTTGGTCTACAAGCCAAAATCATATAGAGGGGTATGATCAACTCTAGAACCATAAAAATATATATGGTCACTGAATAGCTTGAGAAATTAGACCCAAATGAGTCAGATATCAATTTCTACATAACTATCACAACAACCACAATTGTCATAGGTAAGTTGGGGATAAAATTTCTCCACTTAACCATGATATTGCTATCTCACTCATCCAATTGTATTCTTAGTCCAAATCACCTCACAAAATGATGTCCTAAGGTATAAGTGGTCACCTTACAACCTTTTAAAATCACCATATTTTATTTCTATTCTATTTTACATATTTTATTTAATAGTTTTGTCTTGGTTTCTTTTGACCTACATTTCAAAGAAGTCTAACTTTCTACCCTCTATTTTTTGTAGGAAGTTTTAAAAAAATTTTCTTTTATATCAAAAAAATCATTAGCAACAGAGAGAGCCTCTAAAAACCCCTCTTATTGTGAATAGTACCTATAGGTATGATCATCACTATGGAGAATACAAATCTGTATGGTTAGCTCCAAATAACACAAATTAGACAACCAAATTTTGTGCAACACTTCCTGTTAGCTTTCAGATGGTACAGAACCTTAGGTAGGCACTTTTGTTACCACTTTTAGTTTAAAAAGTTTCTTTCTTGCTTTTAAAAATTAAATTTCCCTTTAATTTTTTCTGCCAAAGCACCCAAGATACTTTCTTGTTTTCAAGAATCAAAATTTCATTTAAATTTTTACCTCAAAAGCACCCAAGCTGCTTTCTTTTTTTTTTAAATCAAATTTCCTTTTTTTTTGGCTTCAAAAGCTTTTTTCATTTCAAAGGGCAATCCCCTTTTCAAGTTCTTTGCTTTCATGCTTGCATGTTTGTATTTTTATTAGCATAGAGTAATCATTTGCATAAGGCTTGAAGAAAGCCCCAAATTTATTTGTCTTTGTGAGCTGAGATAGATTTTTATCTCTCTCATACATCAAGCTCTAGGTATACAACTAGTCATAACCTTAATCAGTGTATCTTGACTAGTGTAGATAGATTTATGCACAAGTAAATATGAGAGGTAAATCTTACTTCTAAAGCATTTGTAATTTATTTGAAGCATCCTTCCTTAAGGATACCTTTTCTTTCAAAGTATTTAATCTTTTGTTTCTTGCCTTGCTCAAGGTTTATTATGTTTTCAATAGCCCTCTAATTTTTTGCTTCACACTTTCATTTGTTAGACATAGTTTTACTTCAAATGTTATTCCTTTCTAGTATTGTCTTTCCTTTCTAAGATATGTCTACTTTCACACATATTTTTCTTTTCAATCTCAAAATTTATTTTCTTTAAATTAAGTCATGTTTCAAAATCATACTTGTTATCTGATATTGCTAGTCTAGTTTACTTTCTTGCACTGCATCTCACTTTTCATTTTATCTTTAGTTTAGAAGAAAAATAAAAGAATAAAAAATAAAAAATTTCATTTTACATTAATTATATAGTTCTTGTATGTGCATCTGAATAAAAAAAATCAAACTCTCATGCACTTGCATGCACTACTAGAAAACTTTGGTGATGTTTAATGTTATCACCAACTATCAATTGAGATTGGTGATGTTGGATTTCATCTCCAATTGTCGACTCACCCCCTAGACATCATAGTAGCCATTCATGTAGTTTTTTGAACTTCATCACCAGAAACCCTTGGGATCATCTTGGGGTAGTTTAGGATAGAAGACCCTACTCACAAGTCTATATAATTCATGAGTGTGCAACTATCATTATTGATCAATCCCACCTAAGGGTGAAGAAAAATATTATTGGGCTATCATAGGTTTTATACAATGCTACCTCTTGTACAAGAGGTTCCTTTTTCCCCCTTTTTGGATACCCCAAGCCATTTCCATCTTAGGAAGCCTTATCTCATTCATGCATTTTATCATTCTTTGTGTACCTTTGAGTATATTGGATAACGTACATAAATATAAATTTTTAGATTTTATTCATCCACCCTTGGTTGATTTCTAGGAGTTTCAAAACTAAACACACACCAAAAAAATCTAAATCACATAAAAACTGACAAAACTATTACATGATGGACATTTTGAGCTCATTTAGTTGTCAGTGATGTCAAGATGAGAAGATTTCATTGATGCCAAAGTGAACATATGAAGCTATCATTAATACCATGGAGTACACCATTACTGCCACTAGGAACAATGCAAAGAGTTGAAGAAAAGTTGTCAAAATATTGTTTTATAAGGGTTTGTGTTAAAACCATGGTGGAAAATTAAAAGGTTTTTATTAAAATAATTGTAAGGATATAAAGGCTTCCTTAAACATTGTGATGGCAGAATTAAGGTTTTTATTAAAACCATGGTGGCAAAATAATTTACATCAAATCAGTGGAGTACAAATAAAGGTTTAAAATTTATCTCAAGAAGGCTTTAATTTTTATTAAAGTCAAAGGTTTATAAAAATAATTTATAAAATTTAAATTATTTTAGATTTTAAATAATTTATAAATTATAAAGGTTTTAAAAAAAAGTGTCGACATCATCAATTTAGTGGAGCGTCGACGTCTATGTCAAAAGGTGAAAAAAATATATAAAAGCTATGCCAAATGGGACATTAAATTTACCCTTCATCGATTAATATTCATGCGACAGAGAAAAGAGTTATTCATGCAATCGTTGAGGAAGAAGATAAATTTTGTGTTGTCTTTTAGTGTAAGGAAGAAGACAAAATGGGAGGACTTAAGGACTCACTCCCATTGTACTGGGTGGTCCATTGGAATTACACGTTTTGTGAGAGCGTTGGGAGTGGAAGTGAACATGATCAATTCACATGGAGGTTGTTGGCATGTTTTTCTTAAGCACTATGGAGGAAAACATATTGGCATGTGCTCATTTGAGTGGCAAGCTTAGAAGAAAGAGCATAAGGTGCTATTAATATTCCAAGCATGCATCTAGCGCACATAGTGGTCTAGCCTACTGCTAGGGTGCACGAGGAGGCAGAGATTGGGGATTTGAATCTCATAAGTGACAAACGTATTTTTGTTAAATAAAATTTTATTTGCCTAATGTCTTTCCTAAGGTAAAAAGGGATTTATAAGGGTAGAATGAAAATTTTCTTGTTTGGTAATTAATTTATGTTATTGGAGTTATAAGTAAAATGGATTTGATTTTTTCCAAATTTCTTGCTATTAAAATTTATTTAAAGAGGTTTTTGAGTTAAATTTTGGTGGATGTTAAATTTATTTTAATTGGGAGATTATAAGGTGTTATTGGAAAATATTTTATGTATGTTGATGGTTGTTCTTATAGACAGAGTTATAAGGTGTAATTGAGTTTTTGCATTACATTGTGAGAAATATTTATCTTCTAACCTCTTTGAGTTTGGCATAGAAGTGGTTGTGGTTGTGGTAGATTTATGAGATCCCTTAATCATCAATAAAAATGTATGAGCACATTCTTCCATAGTTGAGTTGATTGATTGATTTTTAGAAAATAATTTTGGAGTGAAAATAATTTGATTAAGGCTTCCTTATTGAGTGTGTTTGAGTTAATGCTTCAAGGTTTTTTGGGTTAAAGAGTTGTTATGTGAACCTTGTTTTATAAGCATTATTGTTGAAGCCATTGGTTGTGAGAAGAACTTGAACTAGGATTTGAAAAGAATATGAGTATCATTGTTATGTGAGATTTGTGGTTGAGCATTGTTGGAAACATTTTGAGTTGATGTTTATATGCTTGGACTAGGGTTTGTGAGCAAGGATTATTTCATTGAGTGATTGGTTGAGTAGAGTTGGTTGAGCCTAGTCAAGTGGATGTGTAAAGTGATTGTTCAAGTTCCATAAAACAAACTATTCTATATTTTGAATTGATTTGAGAAAGTAATTGAGCATTAAGTTGAATTTAAAGCATATTGAGTCTCTAAAAATTATCCTTATGTTTCTAAGAGAGTGATTGAAAGTAATTGATCATTGTTATTAGTATAGAACATATTAAGTCTCTAACAATTCTCTTTATGTTTCTATGAGATTGGACAAGTTACGTGTGAACTTGTTGAGCAAATTTGAGGTAATTCTTTGAGGAATGGACTGATTTTGTGTGAGATTTTGTGGAGGCTTACAATACATATTTGGATAAGTTCTTGAGAGGACTTATTGAGTATATTTGGACAAGTTCTAGAGAGGACTTGTGGAGTAGATTGAGAAATTTCTAGAGAGGACTTGTAGAGTATACTGAGCAAGTTCTAGAGAGGACTTGTAGAGTAGAATTGTGTAAGTTATATATAGGACTTATGGATAGATTAGTGTGAGATTTTGTGGAATATTACAAGGCAAATTTGAGATAAGTCTTTGAGAAGACTTGAGAGCAGAGTTGATTGATTTGATAAAACCTTGAGTTAAGGTTTAGGGGCAGATCCAGTAGAGTTGATTCAAGCCTTGATTTAAGACTTGAGGATAGAGATTAAGGATAGATTTGTGCTAGACCAAAGGACTATGTTTAGTGTAGATTTGAGATCAGAGTTTGATGCAGATTTGAAGATAGGTTTGTGTCATACCAGAGACAAATATTGAGTAGAGTTGTACTAGATTGAAGGATTGTGTTTAGTATATATTTGAGATAGAGCTTTTGAGGTGACAAAGCAAAGAGGACAATAGTCTTCAGTGGATAGAGATCCATTAGCTAGGGTAGGGAGGACAAGTATTCTAAGTGGGTACAAGAGTCTTCAGTAGAGAGAGATCCACAAGCCAGTGTAGTGGAGGCAGTAGTCTTCGAGAGGATCACCAACTAGAGTAAAGGAGAAGGAGTTATCCTATGGATAGAGATCCATGAACTTGATTTAGGGGATTGGTGTCTCCTTTAGACAGAGGTCCATAAACATTGTAATAGGGAAAGGATTCCCAAGAGATTGATTAAGAAAATTTTGGTGAAATATTTTCTTCATGGAGTAGCCCATGTTGGGTGAACCATGTAAATTGTGGTGTCTCTATTGTGTGTGGTGATTTGTGCATTGCTTCAAAAACTGTTATTGATATTGCTATCTATACATTGCATAATATTTATTTGGAAAGAAAAGTAAAAAGTGGTCTTATATTGTTCACCCCCCTCTCAGTATAAGCTTGTGTTCTTCCTTACATCCCTAAGAAATTTCTAACACATTAACACACACTCACATTCAAACATGCTTACACTTGGATTATTTATTGTATGTTAAATAATTTGCTAGTTAGTGAATTTTTTAGCAAAAACTAGCAAAATTAGACAAAAGTAGATCAAAAACCAGTTCATGTCTACTTTTTCATCATCCTAGTCCTTATAACCTATTTTTGATATGAATCGTATGGATAGGTATGATCACATTCAATACCATACAAATAGGTACAATTTTAAAGAAAATTATATAGAAAGGTATAGTTCCTATTCATAACCAACTTATAGTGCCTTTTTTATCCCTACTTTCCATCCAATCCCATTACCTCCTTATTCCATAATAGTGCTAACTCAAAGCCAAACTCAAAAGCAAGAGCACTTTACTATGGAAGCTTATAGGGTAACTACTCCTCATTCGATCAAACTGTTTAGCCAACTAGAGGAAGTAGTCTCTACTCTACCTCAAAATTTTCCTACCTATTCTCATAGCCAATACCCAAGCAACATGTCACAACTTGGTCCTTCATATTATGACAAAGGCCTAGCATAGTATGTTACTCACAATTTTCCACCCAAGAGTCCTTGTGAGAGGATCCTTTTGCCTAAACCCTACTCACATGTTCTATACTTTGAGCAAACTAAATTCTAACCTCCTACCTCTTATGTAAATCATTTTTTACCTTCTTATTCTCTCCATTCTTAGCATCCTCTCTTACCACATTATTCACAATGAGACTCGTATCAAACTATGTTGTCTCCTCTTAATGTTCTTGATCATCACTATTTTCCTTTTTCTCAAGTCCTGACTAACCCTAACGTTGCATCCTAAATTATGGGTGTAGTGTCAACCACTCCCATAACCCCAACCCTTATGGTTCTTCTTCTTCTAATATTGGTTCTTCATCACAAAATCTTACTTCTCAAACACCATACTCATTTGCATTTCTTTATCTACATGTGGAGGTTCCTTCCCATTCTGCTTCTTCTTCTATTCCTTAAGTAACCTTCTATCCTCCCACTGCCCTCATGATTTTAATCAATACAATATTACTACTTTTTAAAATTTTCCTTCTTCTAATCCTCCTACTGGTAGGAAAGTTGTTGCTTCTTCTCTCTATCCAATTTATTTTTCTCCTTTCACTCTTCTTTCATCTTCTTATTTTTAGAAATCTTCTTATAATATTTCTTATCTCCAACAATATTATTTCTATTCTTCTCAATAGTGTGTGCATCCTAGTACTTCTTATCCTCATCCTCCTCATTTTTAGCTTAAATATCTTGACCATAATTGTTGATTAGTAGTTAATTGAACATGTAACATGCATTAATATGAAGTTTTATTCCTAAGTATGTAAAAATATAATAACCATATATAAAATGAAAGATATTTGGAAAACCTAAGTTAGTAGTTAACTAGGTCAATTCAAATTTTACCTCTAAGAACAATAAAATGAAACATATGGCAGTATCAATGCAAAAACTTTGAAACTCATAGCATTATGATAGTTCCAAGAGAATAAAATAAAAATATAGATGAGTTATCTTCCTTAGATACATATTTTTATGTAGTTGCTAATGTTGGACCAATCTAAAAAATATGGGATGAAATTTAGAACAATTCTCCTTGATAATAATAATCATTGTTATGTATTTAACAACAATGTGAAAATTATATATTTCTTACTCTAAAAAATATAGTATACTGAAGAAAATAATGAACATAGAAATTATATTGGTGATAAAATAATACAAATTAAAATAAATCATTTTCTCAAAAGTTTAATCACACTAGAGATCCTTTCCAATCCTAATAAAAATTTTAATAAAAGAAGCATCAAAATGAAATCATCAATTTAAAGGACAATCAAAGTTGTGTATGGTACATGTTTGTTGTTAGAAAACAATATGGATGATAAAGTTGCTTTTTTAAAAGAAATACACACTAAATATGATGATATTATTCCATAGAGTTACTTGAAGGTATGTTATAGGAATGTACTTGAACATACTATATTTTTAATTTTAGGGTCTATAATATTTCGGCAAAAGTAATAACTAGTGAACCTTAAAATTGAAAGGATAATGAGAAAGAAATTGCTTAAACTATTAAAAGCATAGGTTAGATACTTGATTAAATATTCAACTTTGGTTTTAAACTTAGTACTATTTGTAATAAGAATGGTGTAATTAGGATATGTGTGGAATTGTAGAGTTTGAATAGAGCCTCCTTGAAAGATAACTACATGTTACCCTTGATGGAACAAATCTTGTAAATGGTAATATGACTAGAAATGATGTCATTGTTAGATGGATTTTTAGGTTATAATCAGATTTAGGTTAAGGATGAAGATCACCAAAATATGGTGTTCAATATCAAATATGAAATATTTACATATCAAAGGTTTCCATTTGTACCATCACTTTTCAACACAAAATGGATATTATATTTTTAAGACTAGTCAATAAAATATTTCTAGCATACCTTGATGACCTAAACTATGTTGTTAAAATATATAAAAAAACATATTGAATAATTGTATAATTGCATGATGTAGAAAATATGGGATCTCACTAAATCCAAAAAAATCCACATTCTTTTTGTAGGAAGGAAAACTACTTCACCATATTATTTCATATTGATCCTAATCATATCAAGGCAATTCAACAATCATCTTTGATAAATAAAGGAATTAAAATTTTCATGGGATAGATCAAATTTGTAACCAAGTTCATCACTAATTTTATCGAAATACTAAGACAAATTAGAAGGATGCTAAAGAAATATTTCATATTCAATTGGAAAAATGAGGTAAAATAGGATTTCCAGAATATTAAAAATGCAATCTATAAAATCACTAGTGGCAGTCACTTCAAATTCTAGTAGAGACTTTAGGTTATATGTGTTTGGGATATATATCAATATCACTATAGTACTCACTCAAAAACATGAAAAAATTAAGAACACCCTATATCTATTATGATTTCATCGTTACACATATATGAATAAAGATATAACTTTATTGAGATTCAAGTGTTTGCTATGATAAAATATTTAAGAAAAAATTGACACTTTATCTCAAGATTAAATATATGTATATTTATGTTCCTTGCAAAATAGTAAAGTTACAATAAAAGTTAAACTAATTTAAGTGTAGAAATAGAAACTATATTGGTAAAAGAAAACTATCTATCTAAAACTATTTGCTATAGAAAATCAAATCTTGACATTTAATTATATTGCTAAATATAGAATCTAAACTATGTTGCGGAAATGAACAATTATAAAATTAAATCTAAATTATGCTTGCAAAAACTAAATGAATTAAAATGGAATCTACATTGTGCTTACTAAAATAAATGACAAGAATTTAAACTACACTATGCTTGCAGAAGTAAATATGTCGAAACACAAACTAAACTATGCAATAAAAGGGAAAGTAATTATTCTTGCAAAACTAAAAACTTAATTACATTTGCGAAAAGGAAAAGAAACTTAAATTCTAACTATAGTAATAAAAAAAAAGTCAACCCCTAGCTATTTATTTCAAAATATAGTAGATTATAGTGGCTATAACTAAAATATTGTTGGATTAGAATTCAACTAATCTATTGAAATAAAGTAAATCATTAAAATAGTACATGATAATTAATTTGATATATACCCCCAATAATATGGATTTGAATTGCATTAATTAGAAATGTATTGAATTAGAAAATACAATGTTATAGAAAATATTAAAAAACAAGTTACATTGCTACCAAATACAAAGGAAATAATAGAACTATAGAAAATATGAAAAACATACACACTTGATGGGAAAATGTAATAACATAATCTAACATAGAAATAAACAAAAGTGAGATGAAATATTTAACACCTACTTAACATGATTTGGACCTTAATTGGCAAGCAAGGATTGGACCTCCTCTTAGAAAATGTTATAGAGCTTGATTTATTTGAAAAATATTTTCATTAAAAATGAAAAAATTAGAGAACAAAAACTAGCTATAATCTATCTTAATCTCCATTATCTATCCTACCAACCTTTTTAGTGCAAAGGGATTGTAAATTTATACATGCTCATGACATCACTGATTGTTATAGTAGTTAGGCATGAGAATGGACATCATTGCCTACTTGAATGGATTATACCATGGTATAATACCTCATGGTTATGTTGTAAACCCCATTTAACATTTAGATAAAGTGATTTCAATTGTCATTGTTGTTTAGAATGAAAACAAAAGTCAATCATTTTTCAAGTGTTATTTTTTTAACTTTGCATCAAATGGATATATTATTGGTTGCTAGTTATGTACACAACTGAACACATGATATCTCATTTTGGGTGTCTATTTAGCTACATTGAATTCCATTGTTAAGTTTCCTATGGTTGTTGGATGCAAGTAAGTTCCTTTACTTCCCTATTTTTTCATTTGCAACTATTTGGTGGCATCAACAAACATTAGTTATTAGTCATTGTTCAATAACAACTACCTTTGTGTGAAGCTCTCTACAACAACTCTATGTGGATTCAATAATAAATACTTCTATATCATAAGGATTAGAGCATATTGTAATAGAAATATAATAGCATTTCTTATAATCATAACTATCAAAGAAATTATCCAAGAGAAATTAGTTTCCAAAACACAAAAAAAATATAATATTGGTAGTAAATTATCTCTTAAACAATAATTCTAGGTTGTATGGTAAAATATGAAAAATATGTATATAGGTGGATAAAATATATCAAAAGCAACATAATTTAGCATGTATTAGGTGAATTAAAAGTGATATTTTAGACACCTAAAAATTTCACATTATCGATTATGTAGTGTTAATGGTTAATTAGTTTGCAAATCCCTTAAAATTTGCTTAATTTACCTAAAGTCACTTTTCATCCTCTTTAAGACCCTTTAGCCATCTAATACCTCTCCTACACTTAGCCCCTGGTCACCATGTGACCACCCCTCTAACTTAGCCTAGGGCCACCTCACCCTAGTCTACCCTTTGACTAGCCTAACCTCCACCTTAGCCTAGTCTACCCTTTGAATAGCCTAGCATCCACCTCACCCTAGTCTACTCTACCCCCTACTCTCCACATCCCCATGCACATTAAATGCAATTAACTCCATCAAGACTTTGCATCATCAATGCATTTATGACATGGATGAATTTGCATCCACATATCATAATGAGGGTGAGGACTTTATTCACCCCATACATTTATGAGGCATGGTGAACCCATGCTCATTTAATTCATGTGGATGGATGAGGACTTTTATCCACCCAAGGTTATTTATGAGGTATGGTGCACACATCCACTAATAGGCCACCTCAGCCCCCTAATTGGCCAAATTCTATAAATAGAAGTTCATTTCTCTCATTTCAAAGGATCACACATTTTCTTACCAAAACTCTATCAAAATAACCCTAGTCTCCATTGCATTCAAGCCTTATTTTGTGCTAACCCCCATGGATGCTTTTGTATACCTTTTGTTTTCCTTTGCTATATTGTAAACTGCTTGTAGGTGGAGATTCAAATAGCTACCAAACTTGAGCAGGAGCCTCCAAAGAACTAGAATAACCTCCCCTCCAAAAGAATTTTTTGTCTAATCAACACAAAGCTGACCATAAGGATAGGTATGATCACAGTCAGGACTATACCCAGAGGTACAATTCCCTCTAGGAACCTATTATATCAACTTGTAAACTAGAAAATTAGAATTTCAGGTGACTATAACTATTTTCTCTATTTTCAACGTATTGTAGTCTTGCTATCATGCAATAGAGTAGATTTTCATTTGTTTTATCTTTCCTTAATCAGGGACTAATCAAGATAGGCCCATAGTTTCTACTAACTCTTTATTTTTGGTTGTGTATATTTAGAGGATCTATTCAACTAGTAGTGGTGCTTTTGCAGCAAACCCACCCTCCTAAGGTGCTCGAAGAAATCTTTGGTGCCATAAACTTCATTGAAATAAAATTTATTCAATATAGAACTCTTATTGTAGCCCATGGGATAAATTTGTTAAAGAGATTCAATTTGTAACACCTCTTTTATTATCAATGAAGTGGCACACTTTTAATGAACATATTTTGGTGATCATGATGGGATTTCTAAACCCTCTTGTTATGTTTTTCTAGTTTTTTAGCTATCTGACTTACTTTTTGTTACCATTTTCTATGTTTTAGGTACAAAACTAGTATAGATCTTCCAAAAATATTGATACATCAAATCAGGTTCAAGGCAAAAGCCTTTTTTGGTCTACAAGTAAAAATTATATAGAGGGGTACGGTAAACTCTAGGACCATAAAAATCTATATGGTCATTGAATAGCTCTAGAAATTAAACCCAAATGAGTCAGATATCAATTTTTGCATAGCTATCACAACAATCACAACTTTTATAGGTAATTTAGGGATAATATTTCTCCACTTAACCATGATATTACTATCTCACTCATCCAATCATCTTCTTCGGCCAAATCACCTCACAAAATGATGTCCTAAGGTATAATTGCTCACATTCCAACATTTTAAAATAAACATATTTTATTTCTATTATATTTTACATATTTTATTTAATAGTTTAGGCTTGCTTTCTTTCGACATGCATTTCAAATAAATCTAACTTTTTTTCCTCTATTTTTTGTAGAAAATTTTATAAAAATTGTCTTCTATACCAAACAAATCATCAGCAGCAGAGAGAACCTCTAAAAACCCCTCCTATTGTGAATAGTACCTATAGGTATGATCATCACTATGGACCATACAAATATGTATGGTTAGATCTAGACAACATAAATTAGACAACCAAGATCTATGCAACACTTTCTATTAGCTTTCAGATGGCACAGGACCTTAGGTAGGCACTTTTGTTACCACTTTTAGTAAAAAAAGTTGCTTTCTTATTTTTAAAAATTAAATTTCCCTTTAATTTTTGCTTCCAAATCACCCAAGATATTTTCTTGTTTTCAAGAATCAAACTTTCCTATAAATTTTTGCTTAAAAGCACCCAACCTGCTTTTTTTTTCAAAAATCAAATTTCCTTTTTGTTTGGCTTCAAAGGCCTTTTTCGTTTCAAAGGACAATCTCCTTTTCAAATTCTTTACTTTCATGCTTGCATATTTATATTTTTATTAGCATAGAGTAATAATTTTCATAATTCTTGAAGAAATCCCAAAATTTATTTGTCTTTGTGAGCTGATACAAATGTTTATCTCTCTCATACATAAAACTCTAGGTAGACAACTAGTCACAACCTTAATCACTATATCTTGACCGATGTAGATATATTTATGCACAAGTAAATATGAGAGGCAAATCTTACTTCCAAAGAATTTGTAATTCATTTTAAGCATCCTTCCTTAAATATCCCTTTTATTTCAAAGTATTTAATCTCTTGTTTCTTGCCTTGCTCAAGGTTTTTATTGTGTTTTCAATAGCCCTCTAATTTTTTACTTCACACTTTCATTTCTTAGACATAGTTTTAATTCAAACACTCTTCATTTCTAGTATTGCCTTTCCTTTCTAATATATGTCTACTTTCACACATATTTTCATTTTCAATCTCAAAATTTATTGTTTTAAATTAAGTCATGTTTCAAAATCATACTTGCTATCTGGTATTGCTAGTCTAGTTACTTTCTTGTGTTGCATATCACTTTTCATTTTATCTTTAGTTTATAAGAAAAAGAAAAGAATAAACAATCAAAATTTGCATTTTACATTCATTATATAGTTCTTTTATGTGCATCTGAATAAAAAAATCAAACTCTCATGCACTTGCATGCACTACTAGAAAATATTTGCAATGTTGAATTTCATCACCAAATGTCAATTGAGATTGGCGATGTTGGATTTCATCTTTAACTTTTGAATCACCCCCTAGACATCATATTATCCATTCATGTAGTTTTTTGAACTTCATCACCATACACCCTTGGGATTATCTTGGGGTAGTTTAGGATAGAAGCCGCTGCTCACAAGGCTATATAATTCATGAGTGTGCAACTGTCATTATTGACCAAGCCTGCCTAAGGGTGAAGCGAAAGCTGATTGGACTATAATATTTTTTATACAATGCTACCCCTTGTACAAGAGGTTACTTTTTCCCCATTTTTGGATACCCCAAGCCATTTCCACCTTAGGAAGCCTTCTCTCATTCATGCATTTTATCTTTATTTATGTACCTTTGAGTATATTGGAGAACATACATCAATATACCTTTTTAGATTTTATTCATCCACCCTTGGTTGATTTCTAAGAGTTTCAAAACTAAACACACACCAAAACAATTAAAATCACCTAAAAATATCACAAAACTATTACATCCCTAAGCAATTCCTAACACATTAACACATACTCACATTAAAATGCTCTTTCACTTGGATTATTTTTTGTATGTTAAATCATTTGCTAGTTAGTGAAATTTTTAGCAAAAACTAGAAAAACTAGACAAAAAATCATATCAAAAAACATTTCAAGTCTACTTTTTCATAATCGTAGTCCCTATAACCTAGTTTTGATATAAATCATATGGATAGGTATGATCACATTCAAGACCATACAAATAGGTACAATTTTAGAGAAAATTATATCGAAAGGTTTAGCTCCTATTCAAAACCAACTTATAGTCCCCTTTTTGTCCCTCCTTTCTATCCAATCACATTACCTCCTTCTTCCATCACAATTCTAACTCAAAGCTAAGCTCAAAATCAAGAGTGTTTTGCTATGGAATATTCTAGGGTAACTGCTCATCATGCAACCAACCTGTTTAGCCAACCAGAGGAAGTAGTCTCTACTCTGCCTCAAAATTTTGCCTGCCTATTCTCATAGCCAATACCCAAATGACATGTCACAACTTGGGCCTTCGTATTATGACAAAGGCCTAGCATAGTATGTTACTTACAATTTTACACCCAAGAGTCCTCATGAGACGATCCCTTTTCCTAAATCCTACTTGCATGTTCTATGCATTAAGCAAAGTAAATTCTAACCTTATACCTCTTATGTCAATCATTTTTTACCTCCTTATCTCCATTCCTAGCATCCTCTCCTACCACATTATTCATAATGATACTAGTATTAAACTATGTTTCCTCCTCTTAATGTTCTTGATCATAACTATTCTCTTTTTTCTCAAGTCCTAACTAACCCTAACATTGCATCCTAAATTATGGGTATAGTGTCATCCACTCCCATGCCCCCAACCCTTATGGTGCTTCTTCTTCTGATATTTTTTCTTCATCATAAAATCTTGCTTCTCAAACACCATACTCATTTGCCTTTCTTGATCTACATGTGGGGGTTCTTTTCCATTATACTTATTCTTCTATTCCTTCAGTAACCTTCTATCCTCCCACTCCCCTCATGAGTTTAATCAATCCAATATCACTCCTTTTCAAATTTCCCTTCTTCTAATCTTCCTACTGGTAGGAAATTTGTTGCTTCTTCTCTCTATCTAAATTATATTCCTCCTTTCACTCATTTTTCATCTTCTTCTTTTTAGCAACCTTATTCTAATATTTCTTATCTCCAATAATCTTCTTTCTATTCTTCTCAATAGTGTGTGCATCCTAGCACTTTTTATCCTCATCCTCCTCATTCTCAGCTTAAATATCTTGACCATTATTGTTGATTACTATTTAGTTGAACATGTACCATGCATTAATATGAAGTGTTATTCCTAAGGATGTAAAATTAATAATACCCATGTATAAAATGAAAGATATTTGAAAAACCAAAGTTAGTAGTTAACTAGGTCAATTCAAATTTTACTACTAAGAACAAGCAAATGAAACATATGGTAGTATCAACTCAAAAACTTTGAAACTCATAGCATTATGATATTTCCAAGAGAATAAAATCAAAATATAGATGAGTTCCTTAGATACATATTTTTATGCAGTTTCTAATGTAGGACCAATCTAAAAAATATGGGGTGAACTTTAGAACATTTCTCCTTGATAATAATAATCATTGTTATGTATTTAACAACAACATGAAAATCATATATTTCTTACTCTAAAAAACTTAGTATACTAAATAAAATAATGAACATAGAAATGATATTCGTGATAACATAATACAATTAAAATAAAAAAATTTCTCAAAATTTTAATCAAACTAGATATCCTTTCCAATCCTAATAAAAATATTAAAAAAAAAGAAGTATCAAAGTGAAATCATCAATGTATAGGCCAATCAAAGTTGTGGATGGTACGTGTTTGTTGTTAGAAAACAATATATATGAGAAAGTTGCATTTTTTAAAGAAATACACACTAAATATGATGATATTATTCCCTAGAGTTCTTAGAACTTTGAAGGTATGTGATAGGAGGGTACTTGAACATACTATATTTTCAATTTTAGGGTCTATAATATATAGGCAAAAGTAATAACTAGTGAACCTTAAAATTGAAAGGATAATGAGAAAGAAATTGTTGTAACTATTAAAAGCATAAATTGGATACTTGATTAAATATTCAAATTTGGTTGTAAACTTAGAACTAGTTGCAATAAGAATGGTGGAATTAGAATATGTGTGGAATTATAGAGTTTGAATAGAGTCTCCTTGAAATATAACTACATCTTACCCTTGATGGAATAAATCTTGTAAATGGTAGTATGACTAGAAATGATGTCATTGTTATATGGACTTTTCGGTTATAATAAAATTTAGGTTAAGGATGAAGATCACAAAAATATGATGTTCAATATCAAATATGAAATATTTACATATGAAAGGATTCCATTTGTACTTTTGAAAGTAACCATCACTTTTCAACACAAAATGGATATTATATTTTTAAGACTAGTTAATAAAATATTTCTAGCATATCTTGATGACCTAAACTATGTTTTTTAAACATATAAAAAATCATATTTAATACTTGCATAATTGCATGATGTATAAAATATGGTATCTCACTAAATCCAAAAAAATCCACATTCTTTGTGTAGGAAGGAAAACTACTTCACCATATTATTTCAAATTGATCCTAATCATATCAAGGCAATTCAAGAATCATATTTGAAAAATAAAGGAATTAAAATTTTCATGGGACAGAACAAATTTGTAACCAAGTTCATCACTAATTTTATCGAAATACTAAGACAAATTAGAAGGATGCTAAAGAAATATTCCATATTCAGTTGGAAAAATGAGGTAAAATAGGTTTTCTAGAATATTAAAAATGCAATCTATAAAAGCACTAGTGGTAGTAATTTCAAATTCCAGTAGAGGCTTTAGGTTATATGTGTATGGGATAGATATAAATATCACTATAGTACTCACTCAAAAATATGAAAAAATTAGGAACACCCTAAATCTATTATGATTTCATCGTTACACAAATGTGAAGAAAGATATAATTTTATTGAGATTCAAGTGTTTGCTATGATAAAATCCTTAAGAAAAATTTAACAATTTATCTCAAGATTAAATATATGATGTTTTTAATGTATATTTATGTTCCTTGCAAAATATTAAAGTTAAAATAAAAGGTAAACTAGTTTAAGTGTAGAAATAGAAACTGTATTGGTAAAGAAATCTATCTATCCAAAACTATTTGCTATAGAAAATCAAATCTTCACATTTAATTATATTTCTAAATATAGAATCTAAACTATGTTGTGGAAATGAAAAATTCTAAAATTAAATATAAATTAAGCTTGCAAAAAATAAATGAATTAAAATGGAAGCTACATTGTGCTTACTAAAATAAGTGACAAGAATTGAAACTACACTATGCTTGCAGAAGTAAATATGTTGAAACACAAACTAAACTATGCAATAAAAGGGAAAGTAATTATGCTTGCAAAACTGAAAACTTAATTACATTTGTGAAAAGGAAAAGAAACTTAAATTCTAACAATAGGAATAAAATTAAAAAAAAAAATTAACCCCTAGCTATTTATTTCAAAATATAGTAGATTAGAGTGGATATAACTAAAATATTGTTGGATTAGAATTCAACTAATCTATTGAAATAAAGTAAATCATAAAAATAGTACATGGAAATTGAAATTAATATATACCCCCAATAATATGGAATTGAATTGCATTAATTATAAATATATTGAATTAGAAAATACAATGTTATAGAAAAGATAAAAAAACAAGTTGCATTGTTACCAAATACAAAGTAAATAATAGAACTATAGAAAATATGAAAAACATACACACTTGATGAAAAAATGTAATAACATAATCTAATATAGAAAGAAACAAAAGTGAGATGAAATATTTAACACCTACTTAACATGATTCGGCCCTTAATTGGCAACCAAGGATTGGACCTCCTCCTTGAAAATGTTATAGAGCTTGATTTATTTGAAACATATTTCCATTAAACATAAAAAAATTAGAGAACCAAAACTAGCTATAATCTATCTTAATCTCCACTATTTATCCTACTAACCTTTTTTTTTGGTAAGTAGATTAATTTATATATAAAACAGGTTTTTTAAGAGGATCCCAAAACCTTATAACATGAGAGGCCATAGCCTTTACCATTAGAAGGAGCCCCTTGGGCTAATACATTAGGTACCATATGAAAACTTTCCACAAAAAAAAAAACCCATAGTGATGCCCATGAGGGCTACATCAAACCTTTCCAACGGAGGTTAAAACAACTGAAAAAAACATTAAAAAACACATAAACATCCATTATATAGATCGCTACCACCAAACAACAAAAAGGATCACGGTCTAGGAACCTCCCTTACACGTCCGAATACTACTAATCCTCCTGGGCCTCATGCCCATTAAAGTGCTTGAGTATCCTCACCATTGCATTTGTAGAGGAGAGGATGTTGGCCATCATGTCTAATAGGAATTGGGGGGACAACCCCTCTGCCTCACTCTCAGTCTTAGAGTTGATTTTCTACAATGGATTCCCTTTCTCCTTCTTCACCTTCTTGAGCCATAGATATGACCAAGATGGGGTCGGGGTGTCACTCTACCCTCTCTTAGCTGGCTTGCTATGGGAAACTCTTTGGAGGAATGCAGGATTAGCCACATTAGGGGAGATGCTTCAGATAGGGCTAGAATTCCCATCCTCTTGAACAAACATAGGACTACCCAGAGCTTGGGTAGCAATAGGATGAACTGCCTAGGGCATAAGACGATTCCTAGTGACATGGTAGAAGATGATTCTCATTAACCCCTGGTGGATGGGAGGGTATAATGAATTCTTGCTCTTTTTGATAGTGAGGCCAAGGGAGTAGACGAGATAGTCGAGAATATAGACCTGCTTAGCATACCTCAAATGGTTCACAAAACTGATGTGGAAATTGTGTAGAGGCTTATCGAGATCATCGCAAGTAACATACTATAGGATAGGAATGATGACAAGGTTCTAAGGTTCAGGGAGGGCAGATCGAAGGAGGGCCGACTTATCCCACCCAATGTTTTGTCCTTTGTCTAGGAATTGCTCCAATTCCTCTTCCCAATTGAGACAATCATGTCGAATATTACGACCTACCATCGACAACCCAATGACCTCACTCAGAAGCTCAATGGATGTTTTAAAATTTAGCCCCTTCACCACAACCTCACCCTAGTTCCAGGAGTCCACAAAAGTGTGGGTGATATCATCTTCGAGCCCTTGGAATTTTTGGAGGAAATGGAGCATACCCTTGGCCTTCATAAACATCATGGCTTCGTCACACAGGGAAAGCTCATTTGGATTGATGTAAGACGAAGCCATGGATTTAGGAAAACACATGCTAGGATCTAGGATAGGGAAGCCAGATGACTCTGCACCACACATGTAGGGGACACATTACACCAAAAAAGACAAGGCTCATCCAAAACACCACTAAATTAAATATATTTTCTTTGGATATGAGCCTCACATGCATGCATGGAGGGCCATCATTACCAAAGATAGCATTAGATCCATGGTGGTGGCAAGGATTGATGCTGAGGTGGACACAAAATCTTTGAAGGTACCATGCATTACCCGAGGTAGTGGTTCCCTTGGCAGTTGTGTCTAGAGAGATGGGTCAGAGCGTCCTCTCAATGTGGCTCGGGAGAGGTCCAATGGTGATCTTCGCTTGGGCACACCATACCTGTCTAAATATTTATAGGGGAGATGAAAAAGCACCCACCTATCTTTGAACTCTACCAAGCATGAGGGATAGGACTGGGGATCTGCTGGACCACCTTCCGAGGACCTTTAGGAAAGGATCATTCTCATTTTGCCTACCATGAACCATCATGATATATGTGCCAATTAGATCCAGTGGTGCAGGTGTTGTGGCTCTCCTTGAGCCCATACACTTAGGCCCAATCCTTTCATCATGTTTATGTGGAGACATTAATAATGTCCTGGCTGGTGATCTTCTTAATGTCCACTAGGAAACAGTGACTCCACACCATAATACATGTGGACTTTAAACCTTTGTTTACTAAGTTATCAGCTAGACCATTGCCCTCCCTATAGGTATTCTTGATCTAGACCTGGTTCCTCCGAAATAGGATGCTCCTGGCCTCAGTGATGATATTGTAAACCTTCCATGCCGGATCCTTGGAAGTCATCATGTAGTTTATGATGTTCAAAGAGTCCCCTTCAACAACCAAGGGATGGGGATCCTCTATCATGATCTCAAGTCCTCTCAGTAGTCCTCTAGCCTCTACGACATGATTGGTTTGATGCCCTAAGTTTTCATAGAAATCCATAACAAGCTTTCCATTGTGATCTCAAACTGACCCCCGCAGCGGCTACCCCTAGGTTGCCATGAGACACCCCATAAAAATTTAGCTTCAACCACCCATGAGGAGGCCTGATCCACCTAAAATTCTTCCTGGAGACCCACGGATCCTCCCGCTCCTTACTCTGCTCAAATAGCTTCAAGGATTTGAACAATCCTTCTTTGAACACATGTTTGGGCCAAGGGATGGGGATAAGCTTAGAATTATCAATGGAAAAGGTGATGGCCCTATGAGTGACTAAGGGAGGATCCTTGGGGGGTGACCAAAGACCCGACCATTGCGTTCCAACCATACCTGCCATAGAAATTCGTGGAAGCAAGCATTCCATAGGAAACGAAGCTTAGGGTTTTTAAAAGTATTGACCCTTGGAAGAAGGCCTCCTTGATGGTCTTGGTGGAAACCCATTGGATATGTAAGGTGGAGAGGATGGTGCCAAGGACCGACCCATTGTAGCAATAGTGTAGGAATATATGGTCAGAGGACTCATAGGCAAACTCACACAAGTAGCATCTATTGGCCAAAGAAAACCCCTTCTTGTGAAGATTGTGAATAGTGAGGGCTTTGTTCTGAAAAGTAATCCAAGAAAATAAATTTACCTTTGGGATAACTCCTTTCATCCAGACCATGTTTTAAGGAAATTTCAAATTTATCCCTTTGCATTAAAAACCATAGGCTTCAAAAATCATAGCTTCCTACTAACCTTTTTAGTGCAAAGGGATTGTATATTTGTACATGCTCATGACATCACAAATTGTTATAGTAGTTAGGCATGAGAATGGACATCATTGCCTACTTGAATGGATTATACCATGGTATAATACCTCATTGTTATGTTTTAAGCCCCATTTAACATTTAGATAAAGTGATGTCAATAGTCATAGTTGTTTAGCATGAAACCAACGGTCAATCATTTTTCAAGTGTGTTATTATTTAACTTTGCATTAGATGGATATATTATTGGTTGCTACTTATGTATCCAAATCAACACATGATATCTCATTTTAGGTGTCTATTTAGCTACATTGAATTTCATTGTTGAGTTTCCTATGGTTTTTGGAGGCATGTAAGTTCCTATGTTTCCCCCTTTTTTCATTTGCAACTACTTGGTGGCATCAACAAACATTAGTTATTGGTCATTGTTCCATAACAACTACCTTTGTGTGAAGCTCTCTACAACAACTCTACATGGATTCAATATTAATTTTTTCTACATCATAAGTATTAGAGCATATTGTAATAGAAATATAAGAGCATTTCTTATAATCATAACTATCAAAGAAATTATCCAAGAGAAATCAATTTCCTAAACACAAAAAAATTATAATATTAGTAGTAAATTATCTCTTAAACAATAATTCTAGGTTGTATGGTAAAATATGAATAATATGTATATAGGTGGATAAAATACATCAAAATAAACATAATTTAGCATGTATTAGTTGAATTAAAAGTGGTCACATTATCGCTTATGTAGTGCTAGTGATTAATAGTTTGCAAAGCCCTTAAAATTTGTTTAATTTACCTAAAGTCACTATTCATCCTCTATAAGCCCCTTCAGCCACCTAATCCCTCTCCTACACTTATCCCCTGGTCACCATGTGACCACCCCTCTAACTTAGCCTAGGGCCACCTCACCCTAGTATACTCTATCCCCTACTCTCCACATCCCAATGCATATTAAATGCCATTAGTTCCATCAAGACTTTGCACCATCAATGTATTTATGATATGGATGAATTTGCATCCACATATCATAATGAGGGTGAGGAATTTCTTCACACCATGTATTTATGAGGCATGGTGCACCCATACCCATTTAATGCATGTGGATGGATGATGAATTTTATCCACACAAGGGTATTGATGAGGTATGGTGCACACCTCCACTAATAGACCCCCTCAACCCCCAAAAACCTTGGTTAAATTCTATAAATAGAAGGCCATTTATCTAATATCAAAGTATCACACATTTACTTACCAAAACTCTATCAAAATCACCCTAGCCTCTATTGCATTCAAGCCCTCTTTTGTTCTAACCCCCATGAGTTTTTGTATACATTTTGTTTTCATTTACTATATTGTAAACTTCTTGCAAGTGGAGATTCAAATAGCTACCAAGATTGAGTAGGAGCCTCCAAAGAACTAGAATAACCTCCCCTCCAAAAGAAGTTTTTGTCTAATCAACACAAAGCTGGCCACAAGGATAGGTATGATAATAGTCAAGACTATACCCTGAGGTACAATTCCCTCTAGGAACCTATTTTAGCAACTTGCAAACTAGAAAATTAGAAGTTCATATGACTATAACTATTTACATTACTTTTTGCTTCCAAAGCACCCAAGATACTTTCTTGTTTTCAAGAATCAAAATTTCCTTTAAAGTTTTGCTTCAAAAGAACCCAAGTTGCTTTCTTTTTTTCAAAAATCAAATTTCCTTTTTGTTTGGCTTCAAAGGTATTTTTCATTTCAAATGGCAAACCCCTTTTCAAATTATTTGCTTTCATGTTTGCATCTTTGTATTTTTATTAGCATAGAGTAATCATTTGCATAAGGTTTGAAGAAAGCCCAAAATTTATTTGTCTTTGTGAGCTGAGACAAATTTTTATCTCTCTCACACATAAACCTCTAGGAAGACAACTAGTCATAACCTTAATCAGTGTATCTTGACCAGTGTAGATAGATTTATGCTCAAGTAAATCTGAGAGGTAAATCTTACTTCCAAAGCATTTGTAATTAATTTTAAGAATACTTCCTTAAGGATCCCTTTTCTTTCAAAGTATTTAATCTCTTGTTTCTTGCCTTGCTCAAGGTTTTGATTATGTTTTCAATAGCCCTTTAATTTTTTGCTTCACACTTTCATTTCTTAGACATATTTTTACTTCAAATGCTTTTCCTTTGTAGTATTACCTTTCCTTTCTAATATATATCTACTTTCACACATATTTTCCTTTTCAATCTCAAAATTTATTTTCTTTAAATTAATTCATGTTTCAAAATCATACTAGCTATATGATATTGTTAGTCTAGTTTATTTTCTTGCGTTACATCTCACTTTTCATTTTGTCTATAGTTTAGAAAAAAAAGAAAAGAATCAAAAATCAAAATTTGTATTTTACATTCATTAGATAGTTCTTGTATGTGCATCTGAATAAAAAAATCAAACTCTCATGCACTTGCATGCACTAATAAAAAACTTAGGCGATGTTGAATTTAATCACCAACTATCAATTGAGATTGGTGATGTTGGATTTCATCTCCAACTGTCGACTCACCCCCTAGACATCATAGTAGACATTCATGTAGTTTTTTTAACTTCATCACCAGAAACCCTTGGGGTTATCTTGGGGTAGTTTAGGATAGAAGCCTCTACTCACAATGTTATATAATTCATGAGTGTGTAACTATCATTATTGACCAAGCCCACCTAAGGGTGAAGCGAAAGCTGATTGGAATATCATAAGTTTTAGACAATGCTACCTCTTTTCAAGAGGTTTCTTTTTCCCTCTTTTTGGATACCCCAAGATATTTCCACCTTAGCAAGTCTCCTCTCATTCATGCATTTTATCTTTCTTTACATACCTTTGAGTATATTGGAAAATGTACATCAATATACCTTTTTAGATTTCATTCATCCACCCTTGGTTGATTTCTAGGAGTTTCAAAACTAAAAACACACTAAAACAATACAAATCACATAAAAATATCACAAAACTATTACATCCCTAAGCAATTCCTAACACATTAACACACACTCACATTCAAACATGCTTGCACTTGGGTTATTTGTTGTATGTTAAATCATTTGCTAGTTAGTGAAAGTTTTAGCAAAAACTAGAAAAACTAGACAAAAATAAGATCAAAAACCATTTCATGTCTACTTTTTCATATCACATTCAATATCGTACAAATAGGTACAATTTTAGAGAAAATTATATAGAAAGGTATAGTTCCTATTCATAATCAATTTATAGTCCCATTTTTATCCCTCCTTTCCATCCAATCCCATTACCTCCTTCTTCCATCATAGTTCTAACTCAAAGATAATCTCAAAAGCAAGAGCACTTTGCTATGTAAGCTTCTAGGCTAACTGCTCCTCATTCAACCAACCTGTTTAGCCAACTAGAGGAAGTAGTCTCTACTCTACCTCAAAATTTGCCTACCTATTCTCATAGCCAACACCCAAACAACATGTAACAACTTGGGCCTTCGTATTATGAAAAATATATATCATAGTAAGTTACTCATATTTTTCCACCCGAGAGTCCTCATGAGATGATCCCTTTGCCTAAACCCTACTCGCATGTTCTATACTTTGAGCAAAGTAAATATTTACCTTCTAACTCTTATGTCAATAATTTTTTACCTTCTTCTTCTCTCCATTATTAGAATCCTCTCTTACCACATTATTCACAATGAGACTCATATCAAACTATATTACCTTTCTTGCTCATGACTATTCCCATTTTTCTCATGTCCTGACTAACCCTAAAATTGCATCCCAAATTATGGGTTTAGTGTCAACCACTCCCATGCCCCCAACCCTTATGGTGCTTCTTATTCTAATATTGGTTCTTCATCACAAAATCTTGCATTTAAAACACCATACTCATTCACCTTTCTTGATCTACATGTGGGGGTTTCTTCCCATTCTACTTCTTCTTCTTTTCCTTCAGTAACCTTCTATCCTCACACTTTCCTCATGATTTTAATCAATCCAATATCACTCATTTTTTAAATTTCTCTTCTTATAATCCTCATACTGATAGGATATTTTTTGCTTCTTCTCTCTATCCAATTCATTTTCCTCCTTTCACTCTTCTTTCATCTTCTTATTTTTAGAAACCTTCTTCTAATATTTCTTATCTCCAACAATATTATTTCTATTCTTCTCAATAGCATGTACATCCTAGCACTTCTTATCCTCATCCTCCTCATTCTCATCTTAATTTATTCACATATCCTCCTAATCAAGATTATTTATTCAATCAACCTCCTCTTCCTCCTCATTCTAATTTGACCTCTTTCTTCACTCCTCATCCTTCTTGGACTTCCACTCCACCTACCACCCATTATTTCCATCCACTTCCACCTTATCCTAATGAGTGACCACATTTTTAGTCATAGGTTCCCCATAAACGTTGTCCAACCTAGCACAAGCTCCCCTAATCCAAAATTAATCCCCCTTAATTCCAATTCAACCTTCTATGGCCTAAAATAATCAATTAGTTATGCCACTATAGTATTAACCTCCTCCATCCTCTTACCCTATTCTCCCATATTATTATTCTTCTCTTCAACCACAACCTTCCTCCTCTTAGGCAAACCCTACAAATAATTTTTTGTAAGCTCCAAATTCATATTATTCACCTCTATCACCATACCAGTATACATATCCCTACTCCCATTACCCTACACCACCCCTTGTAGATATGCCCATCCAACCTCCTCCAATAGTTCATAATCCTCCTTTCGATGAAATGCAAATAATGTGAGTGTAGCTCAAAAAAATTAAGTTACAAACAAGTGGCTATGGTGTTGGCAATTTTGGGTACTTTGAGTACATTGCATTTGCTCAAGTGAATAAGTTGTCATTGATGTCAGGAAGCTTTTTGAAAGAATTTGATTTGATGTAAAATAATGTGTTTTTGTTGAAGGTTCGGCTTGACAGGTTCGAAAGAAAGTAAGTTGAAAAAGTGTCGCGATATTGCGACATGTCGCATTTTCGCGACTTAGGCAGGAGAGAGAAAGCTTTTTGAAAAAGTGTCACGATATTGCGACATGTCACTTTTTCATGACTTAGGCAGGAGAGAGAAAGCTTTTTGAAAAAGTGTCACGATATCGTGACATGTCGCATTTTCGTGACTTAGGCAAGAGAGAGAAATCTTTTTGGAAAAGTGTCACGATTTCGCGACATGTTGGCAGAGAAAGAGAGCAAGGTGGAAAGTGTCACGATTTCGCGACATGTCACATTTTCGCGACTCGGAAAGTGCAGGAAGGCAAAGAAAGAAAAGTGTCACGATTTTGCGACATATTGCAAGGAAGGTTGTACGGACGAAAAAGTGTCACGATTTTGCGACATGATGCAGAAGGGAGAGTCCGTAGTGTGAACTATCACGATTTCGTGACAAGTTCGAAGAGAGATAAAGTATCTCGAAAAGTGTCGCGATTTCACGACATGCTGCAAAAGACTAAGTGAGGACTATCACGATTTTGCGACATGCTGCAAAAGTCTAAGTGAGGACTATCGTGATTTCACGACATGCTAAAAAGCTCAAAGTGAGAACTGTCGCGATTTCGTGACATGCAACAAAAGGAAGAGTCTGAAATAAGAAGCGTCACGATTTCGCGACAGGCTACAAAGAAGTTGTACGGATGCAGAAAGTGTCACGATTTCATGACAGGTTGAAGAGAAAGCTTGCGAATGCAGAAAGTGTCACGATTTCGTGACAGGTTGAGATGGCAGCATTGAGTTGGAGAAAGTGTCACGATTTCATGATAGAAATAGTTAGCAAGTCTTCAACAAAAGAAGCGTCATGATTTCATGATGAATTCAAGAAGGAAGAGCTCGAAGGCGAAAGCATCACGATTTCGTGACATGTTCCAGTTTCACGGGTGTAAGGCAGAGAAGAGCTTAAGGCAGCGAAAGTGTCATGATTTTGCGACATGTTCCATTTTCGCTAGTGCAAACCAAGAAGAGGTTGATAAAGCGAGAAATGTCATGATTTCATGACAATAGTGACGATGACGTCAGCAGAGGTAGAAGTGTCACGATTTTGCGACAAAAGCAAAGTTGTTGCTGACAAAGCGAGAAGTGTCGCGATATCGCGACAAGAGCTTAGTCAAAGTCATCAATGGCTAAAGTGTCACGATATCGCGACAAAAGCCATAAGGTAGTGTATGGTTGCAAAAGATGTCGTGATATCGTGACATGTTGTAGTTTCACGGCAGAAGCTACAGAAGAGTTGTAGAGTTAAATTTGGGTCAATGAAGATTAGGGTTTGCAGTCGACGTTGTTTAGGGTTTTTAGTCAACGTTGTTTAGGGTTGAGCAGCCGACTAGGATCAAAGTTTTAATCTTGATTGTTAGTATAAAAGGAGGGCTGTTTGAAGAGAAATGGCATCGATCGAAGTGTGTGTTCGAAGTGCGAATTTCATAGATAGAGTGCGGGGAGAAGTTCGATCGTCGAGAAGCAGAGTGCAAATTCGATTGTAGGGTACAGAGTGCATTCCATCGAATCTTCTAAGTGAGAGAGATTATGAGGAAGCAAAGTGCATGAATATCATGCTACTATGATTGCGTAGAGGTGCAAAAGTTGATGTTTGATCGAGTGTTGTTGTGATTGCACAAAGGTGCAATTTCGAGGACAATTGTGCCAGACCGAAGGACTGTGTTTGGTGCAAAATAGAGGAAGCAAACGAGGACATTTGTGCTGAACCGAAGGACTATGTTTAGTGCAAATTCGAGGACCAACTTTGGAGGTGAAAGAGTTGAGGACAGAGGTCTCCGACCAGAGCAAGGAAGATAGGTGTCTTCTATGGATAGAGTTCCACTTGCTAAGGGCGGAGGAGGCGAGAGGTTCTCTAGAGGATCACCGACGGAGCAGAGCTAGGGGATTGGTGTCTCCTTTGGGTTGGTGCCCATAAACTTTGTAATCGAGAAAGGTTTCCCAGAATTTGAGGTGATAAAATTTAGTGAAAGATTTTATCCGTGGAGTAGCCCGCATTGGGTGAACCACGTAAATTGTTGTGTCTCTTTTGTGGATGGTATCTTGTGCATTGCTTTGATTACTATTTTTGATATTGCTATCTATTCACTGCATAATATTAATTTGAAAGTTGAAGGAAAAAGTTTAAAGTGGTCTTATACTGTTCACCCCCCTCTCAGTATAAGCTTGTGTTCTTCAATTGGTATCAGAGCGGGTTCCTTCAAAAAGTTTAAACAGCTTGAAGGAAAAGCTTGATAAGAACACAATGGATTATTCAAGCGAAAATGCAGCACCTATTCTTGATGGATCAGATTTTGGTCTTTGGAGTGCAAGGATGAAGGTTCATCTAATGGCACTTGGGAATGAGGTTTGGGAAGTGATTGAAGATGGGTACACTATTCCTGTAAATGGTCCATATACTAAAGAAGATAGGCTTCTACATCACAGCAATTCAAAAGCAATGAATGCAATCCTGAAAGGCTTACAGAAATCAGATCTCACCAAAGTAATTCACTACAAGACAACTAGTGAAATGTGGAAACGATTGCAGGTGGTTCATACAGGTGATACAAATGTCGGAAAGGCCAAGTTGAGACATTTCAAAGGTATGTTTGAACAACTCAAGATGAATGATGATGAAAATATTAGTGACTACATGCTTCGTATGGATGAGGTTGTTAACTCCATGAAAGACTTAGGACTTGAGCTTGCTGAAAATGATGTTTGTGATAAGATTTTAAGATCTCTTCCTAATAGATTTAGTGAAAATATTTCTGCTATTGAGGAAGCTAAAGATTTGGATAAGCTGAAAAAGGATGAGCTTCATAGTATTCTTGCAGCATTTGAGTTGAGAACTCAGGTGAAGGTTGATGTCAAGAAAGAGGCGAGCCTTCAAGGCTACCAAGAAATCTAAGGGTAAACAACTTCAAGAGAGTGATGAGTCTTCTAGTGATGAAGAGGCATATTACAACAAGAAAGGCAAGTTATCTAGAAAGCACAAAAGCATGAAAAATATAAGATGCTTCAATTGTGGAAAGTTCGGTCATTATGCTACTGATTGTACTATTTCCAAGAATGAAAGTGATGAAGAGAAACGAGGATGTTAAGAGCAAGGATTCTGAAAAGCACAGGTATTACGGAAAGAACAAAGATGAGCACAACAATCAAGGAAAGAGGTATTCACACAAGAACAAGAAGAGTTTCTACCTAGACAAAGCAAGTAAGTGTTCTAGCAGTGATAGTGAAAGCTCTTCAAGTGATGAGGAAAATGAGATGTTGTTCATATCAGAAAAGGAGGAAGAACCGAAACATAGATTCATTATTATGAAATGTCTCAGATGTGGAAATTTTGGTCACCTTGAGGATGATTGTACAAATAATGATTTGGTTTCCAGTATGTATAAGGATGCTTCAGAAAACTATCAAGAAGATGCTTGTATGGTTTTTGAAAAAGGTAGCACCTCTAGTGATAAGAAATCTAGAAAAGGCCTTGAGGATTCAGAAAGCAAACAAATAAAAGATCTTGAAAGTGAACTTAATAATGCTCTTAGTGTTTTGAAAAAGGAAAGAAAGAAGAATGATAGACTCAAGGATAAGTTAGATGAATGTTGTATGGAGAGATACGATCTTATAGAAAGTCTTGACTTCTCTATAGCTAAAACACAGGAACTCAAGGATGAGTTAGAGTCTAAGATTCTTGAGTATAATGAGTTGGAACAGAAAATGGCTTCTCTGGAAGTGGAAACTAAAGAGTACAAGGATAAGCTATACAAGTTTCAAGATAGCTCCAAAAGGGTTAAGTCTCTCATCAAAGGTCAAAGAAATCCAACAGATAAAACAGGTCTTGGTTTTGTTAAGCCGCACAAAGAACGGGTTGGGGAATCTAGCAAGAGATTCCAAAAGGAAGAGAGTTCTGATGAAGAAAGTACTTCAGAACATGAGTCCGTGAGTGATCGATGCGCAAAAATAGAAAACGAAATTCAGAATGCGAAGAAGAAGTTTTCAAGACCCAAGAGGTCGTATAAAGGAAAATTTCATGGCAGATGTTTTGCATGTTACAGGTTTGGTCACATGGCTGCACATTGCATGGCTCAAGTAAGGAAGATAAATGACAGTTTCAGAGGTGGTAATTTCTTTCAAGGGTATTGCTACTCGTGTAAACAGTTTGGGCATAAGGCAATTTTTTGCAAGGCTAATAACTAGAACAGGGTTAGTCAAAACAGGAGGATTCAAAGAACAAGTATGCCTAAAAGAAATAACATTGTTACTTGTTATAAGTGCAACAATGAAGGCCACATAGCTAGAAAGTGTAGAGCTGATCTTCCAAGGTACAGGAATAGGAACAGTGGCATGATCAGGTCCAAGGATCAAGGCATGAAAAAGGATAGGGATGAGAACAAGAACAAGAATAGTGACAAAAATAGGAATGCGGGCAAAAAGTTCAAGAAAAGGTCGGGCAAGGAAATTATAGACACTGATGATGATCAGTGCCTAATGGGAGTTTTACTCCCACCCCAGATTTAATCACCTCATGAGGAGGTGGGGGAGGGACTAAGCTAAGAGGCTCATTCTTAGTCCCAAGCCCCAAAGGTGACCCTTTGCCATTGATGACAAAGGGGGAGAGATTTGAGTAAGGGGGAGAGATATGAGTAAGGGGGAGAGCTTCAATGTGAAGAGGAAAGCTTCAAGTCAGGGGGAGCAAAACTTTAAAAGGAGATTCTCAGCTGTTAGCATAGTTGGTTTCAGTTTTAGCTCCTAAGACGTGTTTTTAGTAAAGGGTTGCCATCAATGACAAAGGGGGAGATTGTTGGCAATTTTGGGTACTTTGAGTACATTGCATTTGCTCAAGTGAATAAGTTGTCATTGATGTCAGGAAGCTTTTTGAAAGAATTTGATTTGATGTAAAATAATGTGTTTTTGTTGAAGGTTCGGCTTGACAGGTTCGAAAGAAAGTAAGTTGGAAAAGTGTCGCGATATCGCGACATGTCGCATTTTCACGACTTAGGCAGGAGAGAGAAAGCTTTTGAAAAAGTGTCGCGATATCGTGACATGTCACTTTTCGGCTTAGGCGGAGAGAGAAATTTTTGAAAAGTGTCGATTCGGACTGCGCATTTGGACTTAGGCAGGAGAGAGAAAGCTTTTTGGAAAAGTGTCACGATTTCGTGACATGTTGGCAGAGAAAGAGAGCAAGGTGGAAAGTGTCACGATTTCGCGACATGTCGCATTTTTGTGACTCAAAAAGTGTAGGAAGGCAAAGAAAGAAAAGTGTCACGATTTCATGACATATTGCAAGGAAGGTTGTACGGACGAAAAAGTGTCACGATTTCGTGACATGATGCAGAAGGGAGAGTCCGCAGTGTGAACTGTCACGATTTCGCGACAAGTTCGAAGAGAGATAAAGTATCTCGAAAAGTGTCACGATTTTGCGACATGCTGCAAAAGACTAAGTGAGGACTGTCACGATTTCGTGACATGCTACAAAAGTCTAAGTGAGGACTGTCATGATTTTGCGACATGCTAAAAATCTTGAAGTGAGAACTATCACGATTTCATGACATGCAACAAAGGGAAGAGTCTGAAATAAGAAGCGTCACGATTTCGTGACAGGCTACAAAGAAGTTGTACGGATGTAGAAAGTGTCACGATTTCGTGACAGGTTGAAGAGAAAGCTTGCGAATGCAAAAAGTGTCATGATTTCACGACAGGTTGAGATGGCAGCATTGAGTTGGAGAAAGTGTCACGATTTCATTAATAGAAATAGTTAGCAAGTCTTCAACAGAAGAAGCATCATGATTTCATGATGAATTCAAGAAGGAAGAGCTCGAAGGCGAAAGCGTCACGATTTCGCGACATGTTCCAGTTTTACGGGTGTAAGGCAGAGAAGAGCTTAAGGCAGCGAAAGTGTCACGATTTTGCGACATGTTCCATTTTCGCTAGTGCAAACCGAGAAGAGGTTGATAAAGCGAGAAATGTCACGATTTCATGACAATAGTGACGATGACGTCAACAGAGGTAGAAGTGTCACGATTTCGTGACAAAAGCAAAGTTGTTGCTGACAAAGCGAGAAGTGTCACGATATCACGACAAGAGCTTAGTCAAAGTCGTCAATGGCTAAAGTGTCACGATATCGTGACAAAAGCCATAAGGTAGTGTATGGTTGCAAAATATGTCGCGATATCACGACATGTTGTAGTTTCATGGCAGAAGCTACAAAAGAGTTGCAGAGTTAAATCTGGGTCGACGAAGATTAGGGTTTGCAATCGACGTTGTTTAGGGTTTTTAGCCGATGTTGTTTAGGGTTGAGCAGCCGACTAGGATCAAAGTTTTAATCTTGAAAGTTCTAGTATAAAAGGAGGGTTGTTTGAAGAGATTTGGCATCGATCGAAGTGTGCGTTCGAAGTGCGAATTTCGTAGATAGAGTGCGAGGAGAAGTTCGATCGTCGAGAAGCAGAGTGCAAATTCGATTGAACGGTACAGAGTGCATTCCATCGAATCTTCTAAGTGAGAGATATTACGAGGAAGTAGAGTGCACAAATATCATGTTGTTGTGATTGCATAGAGGTGCAAAAGTTGATGTTTGATCGAGTGCTGTTGTGATTGCACAGAGGTGCAATTTTGAGGACAATTGTGCCAGACCGAAGGACTGTGTTTGGTGCGAAACGGAGGAAGCGAACGAGGACATTTGTGCTGAGCCGAAGGAGCTGTGTTTAGTGCAAATTCGAGGACCAACTTTGGAGGTGAAAGAGTTGAGGACAGAGGTCTCCGACTAGAGCGGGGAAGACGGTGTCTTCTGTGGATAGAGTTCCACTTGCTAAGGGCAGAGGAGGCAGAGGTTCTCTAGAGGATCACCAACCAGAGCAGAGCTAGGGGATTGGTGTCTCCTTTGGGTTGGTGCCCATAAACTTTGTAATCGGGAAAGGTTTCCTAGAATTTGAGGTGATAAAATTTAGTGAAAAATTTTATCCGTGGAGTAGCCCGCATTGGGTGAACCACGTAAATTGTTGTGTCTCTTTTGTGGATGGTATTTTGTGCATTGCTTTGATTACTAGTTTTTGATACTGCTATCTATTCACTGCATAATATTAATTTGAAAGTTGAAGGAAAAAGTTTAAAGTGGTCTTATACTGTTCACCCCCCCTCTCAGTATAAGCTTGTGTTCTTCATATGGGTACCAAAAACCCACCTATATCCAAATATGTAATAACCTATTAACCCTTCAATTCCTATGCACCTGTATCCCTACTAGTTTGAGCTTCCCAAGTTTAAGAAGTTCAAGGGCAAAGAATATCCAAAGGAGCACCTATGGAATTACAAGTTTGCATGCTACCATATCAATGGTAGTGATCTCCTCATGCTTTTAACCTTCCCTTTATCCATTGGTGGCCAAGCCTTGGATTGGTTCAACAACCTACATCAACACAACCTATTTTCATTTGAGAAATTGGATAATCTTTTCTTGGAATATTTTTCAATAAAAATTAAAAAGAAAACATCATTGCATGACCTTTACAATATGTAATAATTTTATTATTAGGACACTATCCTAACACTATTTTTGTAATACTCATATGATTATGTAATAACTCCCTTCCGATATGGGGATCCTTTTATAATGTTATTTTTTAATACTTTGTAATGGTATGTGGCAAGTAAGATACCTAGACTAGTGGGGCCATTTCATGTAAATGTTATCAAGAATGTAACAGATGTTTGCTAGAAGATTCTAGCTCGAGTAACATTTTGCATGTAAGCCAACTCTTGAGCATTAGGTTAGGGTTGCATGAAGTGTATCTTTAAAATATATGGGTCTATGAACGAATGTATATTTTTACAAATTAATGAAAGTATTGAAGGAGGTTTCCCCCTCAAAGAGGCCTACAATTCTATATTATTTGTGATATTGTTTTATTTTTACACTTAATTTCCATATTGTAATAGTTTGTGTTTTAAGTATTTGTGTTTATTTACAATATTTGTGTGAGTGAGTTTATTCTAAAAGTAGGATCCTAACAAGTGATATCAGATTACTTTTTAGGGTTGAATTCCACTATAACTGTGATAGTTCTTGCCCTTCCATTATGACTATGAAGTATATTTTTTTTGTGTTTTCAATTTTTTGATTGTCCTTTATCTTAAAAACAACAAAAATTATAGAATTTTTTTGTAATAGTTTAGTAGGTTAGAAACCTTGTGTTGGGGTTTTTAAAATATCACAAAGGTTTTATCATTATTGGCTAACATTGATTACTTTTAAAGCATCTAGTGAAGTGAGGGGTGATCATGTTCCAATAATCAAGCCTTAGATAAAACCCATCTATGGAATTGACATCCCACGTATCTTTGAGTATATTGAAAGACCACATAGGCTTAGGAGAAATTTTTAGCCCTAGGAATATTTTTTGACCTTGTATTATCCATAGTACATTGGACACAACATTCATAATGATTACCATCTTGTACTGTTACAGAGGCAGGTAGTGTGCTCAAGGGTATGCATGGAATCCTCCTTGAGTAGTGGCCTAAAATATTTTTTCGAGCACTATTGTTCATCAATTTGGTATAATATAAGGCCTATGGGTATTACATACACCTTGGCTTAGCATATCCTAGTTTTTTTTTAATTTTAACTTGCAAAAAATTTCCTGTTATATTAAATGTTTAACCTGCAACCAAAAATCCTCCTATAAAAATTGAGCATACAAAGGAGACTTCCCTATCACAAAAAAATTGCTTGAAATGGATGAAAGAGTTGGAAAACATAACAAAAATAATAAATATAGAGTCTACCAGTGTCAATAATAGTTGGGTATCATTTCAATTTGAGAATAATAACAATCAAGTTAGGATTATTAGTTGTCAATGTTAGTAATAGTTATATGTGACAATAAAAATTTATAGTAGGCAGAGTTGTTAATGACAAAAATAGAATAGATGATTGTCAATATAGGGAACCATAGTGTAAGTAACTGAATAGTATCAATAAAAACCAATGTAGATACATTTTTAGTAACTTATAATATAGGGACAATGTCATAAGGGTTAGCCAATAAAAGACCTAAATTTTGAACCAATCCTCTAAGAGGAAAACCAACCACACCAACCTTTATAACAAAACATATAGAAAAAAAATTGGAGTCCCCAAAACAAGTATTGTAGGATATAGCTCATTATGATCATTTTTTCAAGTTGATCATTTTGATATATAGCACCCAAGCATTTTTTTGGCTCCTTACTAAAACTAGTAACTCCTAGAACCATACTTCTATTTTTATTAAGTATAAATTCAAATCACACAAAAATGGTTGGTGGCACTTGTAGACACCAAAAGGAGGTAGAAAAACCCAAATATTTGAAGCATATAAGTTCCATACTTGGTACCCTTGTTGATGTGATTCGAAGCATGCAATATGGCATACAATTTTTGAGAAGTGACTATTTTAGCTCCAAAGCCAACTTTGAAGAACACTTCTTAGAGGTTGATGCACTGCTTAAGGATGGCCCAAAGGTATTTGATTATCATGAAAAAATACTTCGTAGGGATAGGGAAGGCTCTCATACTATTTTTGACCAAGATGCTCTCTTTAAGATGCCTAAATTGGACTTCCCTAAGTTCAATGGAAAGGATGAAAATGGGTGGTTGTGTCACATGGATTAGTTTATCAAACTTCACAATGTCCCTAAATATTTGTAGATCACTATGGCATCTTTTAACTTTAAATCTAAGAATTTATAGTGGTATCAATGGTTACAACACATAGTTCCTTACCCTTCTTGGGAATTTTTTGAGTCCAAATTAATCAATAATTTTGGCCCTAGTGAGTATGATAACTTCATAGGAGCATTAACAAAACTAAGACAAACCTCTATAGTTTGTGACTACCAGACCCAATTTGAGAAACTAGCTAACAATGCCAAGGGGTTGAATAAAGGATTTTTTTGAGTTATTTCATAGATGGCTTGAAGGATGATCTCAATACTGAGGTCAATATGTTCAAACCACAAACTATGATGCATACCATAAGCTTGGCATGGTTGGACAAAGAAAAATATTTAGCTCAAAGGAGACAACCTAAATTTCCATAGGCCAAACCCTCCTTTCCTTCTAAGTTCACATCCAATACTAAAAGTAAATCTACCCCCTATAATATCTTGATTACCAAAGAGATGGATGCCCAATATGTCCAAGGTTTATGTTATAATTGTGATGAAAAATATACACAAGGGCATAAATAAATCCAAAATAAGCTATTATTGATTGATGTCGAGGATCCAACAAGCTATGAAAAAGTTGAGGATGAAGCATAAGAATTATAGGAACCATCACAAGATGAGGATGATCCACAAGAAGAGCCACAACCAAAAATTTGAGTTCATGCTCTTGTTGGGATTACTACTCAATAGATCATGCAAGTCATAGGCGCTTTCAAAATCCAATATCTTACAATCCTCATTGATTTAGGAAGCACACACAACTTTATTGATCCTAAAATTTCTAAGCAATCCAATTGCTAAATAAATACATGCAAATCCTTTGAGGTTATGGTTGCAAATGGAGGGCTTTTTCCTTGTAAAGGCAAATACCACAATGTTAAGTTAAAAATAGGGGACTATGAGCTCAAAACGAATATATTTTCTCTTCAGTTAGGGGGATGTGATATGGTTCTAGGAGCTCAATGGTTATGTACTTTGGGCACTATCGCTTGGAATTTTGTAGAGTTATAGATGTAGTTTTCATAGAATGGTAGGTCTTACACTCATCATGGTTCACAAGTAGGACCTCCTAAAATTATCAGTTCAAATCCTATGGAGTTAAAAAAATATCCTCATGGGGTAATCACTTAGATATTTGCAATCCAACCAACCACATCGATAGAGGATAAAATTCATAAATATTTATAGCTCATTCTAACTAAGCATGATGAATTTTTTGTGGAATTGATAGAATTACCACCCCATCGCTTCTATGATCATGCCATCCCATTGTTACCCGATAGTGTGTTACCTAACATCATACCTTACGATACCCCCATTTACTTAAGTCAAAATTTGAGAAAAATCCAGAGGCATTCATCCTAGTAACAATCCTTACTCTTCTCCAATATTATTGATTCAAAATAAATATGGGTCCTGAAGGTTGTGTATAGATTTTCATGAGCTCAATAAGCTCACAATTAAGGATAAATTTTCTATGGGATGAGTTTCATGTGCTATGTTTTTCTCCAAGTTAGATATTCGCTCAGGTTACCATCAGGTACAACTCAAGGAGGAGGATATCCCTTAAACTATATTCCACACTCATGAGGGTCATTATGAAGTTTTGGCTATGTCATTTGGCTTGACAAATGCACCTTCCACATTCTAGAGGCTCATGAACAACATTTTCTATCCATTCCTTCATAAATTCATTTTAGTATTCTTTGATGATATTTTTGTTTATAGTTTCTCTTGGGAATATCACCTCATCTATGTGGAGCAGACTTTACAGGTTTGGTACAACATCAACTTTGTGCTAAGAGGTCCATGTGTTCTTTTGGGTTGATCAAAGTAGAGTATTTGGGACACTTTGTCACCAAAAATGGAGTTAAAGTTTACCTAAAGAAGATTCAATTCATTCAATACTAGCCAAATCCCCACACTCTTAAGTGCCTTCTTAGATTTTTAGGACTCACAAGTTATTATCAAAATTTATCCGCAACTATGGCAAAATTATTGCTCCTTTAATGACCATGTTAAAAAAAAATTCCTTTACTTGGATAGGTCTAGCTGAGTAGGTTTTCATTGATTTAAAGCATGCTATGACAACCACTCCAGTATTAGTAATGCTTAATTTCTCCAAAACCTTTGTAATTGAAAGCAATGCTTTAGGCAATGGCACTGGAATGTTGATGTAGGAAGGATGTCCTTTGGCCTTCACTAGTAAAGCACTTTTCCATGTCATTACTCATTAGTGACCACATGGAATTGGGTATCATTTTTCCATTTAAACAAATCACCAACATCTCAAGTACTTCTTGGAGTAGTTGATCACCACCCTCGAATAAAAAAAGTGGATCTCTAAATTCATGGGCTATGATTATGATATTACCTATAAGAAATTTAAGTAGAAAATAATGGTAGAGGTCTCCTCTTGCTAATTTGTGGCTCAAAGTATGTTATGTGCCATCTCTTCATCCATAACTTAGTGGATAACTTCTATATATGAGAACATGCTTCAGGACTTAGGATTGCAAAATTTGATTGTCACACTTCAAAAAATACCTACCTCATATCTAGGATACACTTGGGATGGACAAGATTTGCGATACCTCCAATGCCTTGTTATTCCCCACACTTCTCAACTTTGATAATTCATGTTGAAGAATATGTATGCTTTAGCCACTATAGGTCATTTAGGGTTCCTCAAGACCTATGAAAGGATTAAGTGTAACTTTTTATGGAAGGGTATGAAGAAGGACATACAAAATGTTATGGCAAATTTTGACATATACTAATGGATGAAATAAGAAATAGTGCATTCCTTGGGAACTCTATTCCTGAACTGGCTTGGAAAAATATTTACATGGACTTTATTGAAGTATTACCTAAGTCTGAATGTAAATTAATTATTTTCATGTTTGTGGATTGTGTCATGAAGCATACTCATTTTTGTTCCCTCTCACATACTTACACGGCCTCATTAGTCACCCAATTTTTTCTAGATTCTATTTGTTGCCTTCATGGCATGCCTACATCCATTGTGTTTGATCACGATCCTACCTTCACTAGTAATTTTTAGGAAAAAATTGTTTAAGTTGTATGGAACTCAATTCAAAATGAGTTTAGCCTATCATTTGTAAATAAATAGTGAAATAGATATTGCCAATAAATATTTGAAGACCTACCTTAATTACTTTACCTTTGATCATCCTATATAGTGGGTGAAGTGGATTCCCTTGGCTGAGTGGTGGTATAAAACTTCCTATCACATTGTGACCAAGGTTATCTCTTTTGAAGCAGTTTATGGCTGGCCTCCATAAACACCCTCCTCCTACATTCCAAGTAACTCCAAGTTCCATGTTGTTGACACTACACTCCACCAGCATACCAAAGTCCTTCGTCAACTGAAGCTAAGTTTAGAATTGACCTAGAATTAGATGTACCAACAAGTTTATCAACATTGTTTAGAGTGCAACTTTGAATTTGATGATATGGTTTTTTGCTACTTGCAACCATATAAGCAATCATCACTCCAGATTTGCAAGTTACAAAAATATATTTCCAAATACTATGGCCCATACCATATCTTACAATGAATTGGTACGATGACCTACAAATTGGCCCTACCATCTACATCAATATCCACCCTTTCTTTCATGTATCTTTTCTCAAGCAGGTTGTGGATAATCAAGTATAGGTTTAATTTGCTTTACCATAATTGGATGAAGAGGGTTCTATCTTGCTGGAGCTTTAAAAATAGTTGGATTATAGATTGTGCACTCTTTATAATTAGGTAATCATTGAGGTTCTTGTGCAATGGCATGGACTACATATATAAGTTACTATATGGGAGTCTCTCCAACAATCACAACATCAATTTATGCATCTATAGCTTTTAGGACAAAGCTTTTTGAAGGGGAAGGGTAGGTTAGGACCCTATCTTAACATTATTTTTATAATAATTTGTAATGGTTTATGGCATGTAAGGCACCTATACAAGTGGGTACATTTCATGTAACCATTATCAATAATGTAATCGATGTTTGGTAGAAGATTCTAGCTCAAGTGGCATTTTGCATGTAAGTCAACTCTTGAGCATTAGGTTAGGATTACATGAAGTGTATATCTAAATACATGGGTGTATGAATGAATGTATCTTTCTAAAAATTAGTGAAACTACTATAAGAGGTTTCCCCTTTGAAGAGACCTATGATTCTATGTTATTTTTTATTTTGTTTCATTTTTGCACTTAATTTTCATATTGCAATAATTTGTGTTTCAAGTATTCATGTTTATTTACAATACTTGTGTGAGTTTATTTTAATAGTAGGTTCCTAACATTGATGATGAAACAATTAATTATTATTTTTCCAAAAGGTATGGGGTGATCATTTATTTAACATTTTATATTCCCCCCACCAATTTGTTGAAAATATTCACTAAGAGTTATGCAAAGCATATCTCTGCAACTCTAGAAATTCAACATCACTCCTTTGAGGAAGATATTGGTCAAGAAAAATTTATAGAGGATATCAAAATCTAAAGGGAGGAGGTAAAATTTTGTAATAAGACTAAATTACCCAAAAAAATTAGTAAGGGTAACCCAAACCCTAACCAACCCATAGCTTCCCAAACTAATCAAGTCATGTTGAGTGCAAAAACAACTCCACAATAACATAATGTTCAACCATGATGTCAGGATTATCAATATTCTGGGCCTACCTTTCCCCCTCCCCAACCTAATCAATATTTAGCTCACAACCAACATCCTCCTCATCCACCATGTACCTGGACTTCCCTCTTAGAGCCATTGATCAACATATTCTACAAGTTACACAATAGAAGTAACCTTGGCTTACCTAATTTTAGATAAAAATATCCCAAATGAGTCAAACCAAATTGGTTTAACCTATCATTGTCAACAAGGGCATGACATTAGTGATTTTTGTAACTTTATAAACCTAGTTTAAGACCTGATCGATCATAGAGTTATTCAATTTGATAAGTCCCTGGATCCTACTATTCAAAACCTTGGTATCTTTAGAAGTCCCTTGCCTTAGCATGGGACACAACAAACACAAGTTGGTGCCTCAACATCTCAACCCATGCCTAGGCAAATTAATCATTTTTATGGCATCCCTTCCCACCAATATTTTATTGGGATGATTAAAATTGTAACCAGGACCAATGTTATCAAGCATGACCTCCTCAGTAGTGTGATCCTCCTCTAGTTCCATCTTCCACTATTCTCCCTATACAAGGTGCTCTTCCTCCTCAATGACCTATCATAACTATACGGAGTATCCTTGCACACCAACTTAGAATAATATTGGAATAAATATCAATATATGACCTTCTAAACTAGTCTCAACCTCATCACAAGGCCCTAAATTACATTTTTTGGTCAATAGATATTAAAACTAATGACAATAATACCTCTTCCAGTTTTGTGGGTAATGTAAGAACATGCATGCAACTCTTAATTGTATTTTATGATCATGAGCTCACAACTCTTGAGGTAAAAAGTTTTTATCCCCTATGCAAATCATGCCATGCATTTATGGTACCACATTCAAGCATGTGTTGATCAACACTAGCTCATCCATCAACATAATATTCATCATCAGCCTCAAGCACCTCAACCTTATTTCCAGTTATCTTGCTGCTCCAAACCTTGATTTGTGGGCCTTCAATAGAAATCTATGCTTGAATTTGGGTATGATAGTCTTACATATTTAGGTATGCATCAAAACCATACCTCCTTGTATGATGTCATTGAAGGAGATATGCAATAAAATTTTTGCTAGGAAGACCATGGATTCAGGACATGCAATGTGTACCTTCCACCTTCCATCACTACTTGAAGTACATTCATGAGGGATACGCACACTACATCCCTACCAACGATGATCCATTCAAGTTTTACAACATGGTAATCCTATTGAAAGTTACCACTCTTCCCTCTACACACCTTGCCCCTACCACTATGCAACCTACCATACCCACTCAAGCGACACCCTTGACTACAACTCAACCTGTCCCTCCAATGGTAATATACCCTTCTACTAATGTTGATTATTCAATGAATCCTTCTCCCTAACTTTCCAATCCTTTGTGGAACACTTCCCAACCATCACCTAGATTTCCTCCTTCTTATTCCTTGATAGGTCCCCCACCTCCTCCCTTGTATTCAACTTGTATTCCTCCTTGATTGATGCTTATCTTGTTTCTAATTATAGTGAGCCTATTATTCCTACTCCCCATATTTCTCCTCAACCACCTCTATACCCAAGATCCTTTAGCCCTTGCCCTCATCCTCCTATTGAGTCTTCTTGATCTACCTTGTAGTTCACTCATGTTTTTTTTTCTCATTCACCTACTCCTAGAGAGTGTCATTCTTAGGAAAGACATGCTACTCAATATGACTATCAAGTTACAAGTCCTCCACCATCCATTTCTTCTCTTCCTTCACCCTTTATCCTGAATCCCAACCTTTATCATCTTGTTATTCCTCTTCAATTTTAGAAAATTAGGAGTATCCATCATAGAAAGCATGTTAGGGGATGTCCCATGTGTCTATCCTAGGTATAAGGGATTACATTGTACATAATTCTCATATCTCCCCTCCTAGCTTCTAGTAATTACAAGGTTTTGGTCATTCTCAAGATGCACATTTGACTATAGGTATAGTTATTCCCATTCACCCCTCTTAAAATTAGATAAATTTTGTATATGAATGCATTGACACCTCTTTAGATAAGCTTGAGCCCAAAGAGTCCAAGGCTTAGTTTTGTAAAAATATTAATCATATGTCCAACCCTTCCTTTGCCATGACATATTTTCAATATTTTCAATGGTAAGGATTTGGTATAGGTCGGTATGAGAAATACCCAAGGTACCTTATTGATCCACCTTATCAGCAACCTAGAGATAAATTTGGTTTAATCTATCATCAAGATCGCACAACTTCCCTCCTTGCAAAAAAATTCAAGAGCCTCAATCTTAATCCTATAGAGGATGACAATACTGAACATATAGATCTTGAGTTTTCATCATTCATCCCTCTTGACATTTTCCAAGTCTCCATGATCCAAATTGTGTCATCTAATACTTCTGTAGAGGATCTCAATGAATAATTCAATGATATCTCAATTGTTTTTGATATCTATAAAGATATATCCTACATCTTGCCCATAACTAATAATCTATATGATTAACCACCTTGTCTTATATTACATTGATATCCCCCACATAAACCAAATTTCCATCCATATATTCCACAATAGCTCTTACCTCAGTTGTAAAGCCTGTCAACATCAAATAAATTCTCTAGCACCTCTATCTTCCCACCTTGTCCTCATACTTTTGTAAATATAATTTTCATTGATATTTTTTCCCTAATTAATTATGGAGCTCATTATAATAGGATTATCAACATCAACCCCAGTTGTATTGACTTCAACCAACTTCCTTTTGATCCTTCCCCTATCAAATTTCTCCCCTTTGAACCATTGATAAGGTATTCCAACACTTACTTCCTCTCTTTCTTTCTCAATATTCTTCAATGAACCAAGCTAAAGTCATTGATAAAGATGAAGTCCATATTGATAATGCAACTAATGATCTACACCATATCCCCATTCCTACCCAACTTGAGGATGGCTCCCACATGCTTGTGGAAGACACAATTTATGTTGACCTTAGTTTCAACCCTGCTAACTCCCGTATCATCAAGCTTGAAAAGAGCTTAGCCCTTGAAGAGTGATAAAGCTTCATAGAACTCTAGACATAATATGAGAAAGTTTTCACTTGGTCCTACATAGATATGCCTATCCTTGATTCAAATTTGGTGTCCCACAACTTAACCCTAGACAATGATGCCAATATGGTAAAAAAAAACTTAGGAAAATGCATCCCACCATTGCATTGATGGCCAAATAAGAGTTACAAAAAATCTTAGACGTGGGGTTCATTTAGCCAATAAACTATCCTAAGTATCAAACATGGTACTCATTAGAAATCCTAAGGGGGGATACACATATCCATAGATGTTTGTGATATCAAAAAAGTGTGTCCCAAGGATAACATCCTCTTCTCTAACATTGATACATTGGTCAATTCTACAACTGGTCATGAAATTTTGTCCTTGAGGGATGGTTTTTTATGATATAATAAAATCTAAGTTAGTCTTGATGATCAACATAAGACATCATTCACCACCTCTGAGGGAATATTTTACTCTAATTTCATATCATTTGGCCTTAATAATGTAGGTGCTACATATCAATATGCCATGACATACATATTTCATGACTATATGTATAAAATTATGGAAGATTTATTGGCTAAATCCAAGAAGCGCAGTCAACACATAAATATTTTGCACAAAGTCTTTGATTGACTTCTAGAGAATAACATGAGGTTGAATCCTAAGAAACACATCTTTGGTGTTAACTTAGGAAAATTTTTAGGGTTCATTGTATCTCAATGGGGTATTGAAGTGGATCCCAACAAAGTGAAGGCCATCATAGAAATGCCATCCCTATGAATGTAAAGTAATTGCATAGCTTGTGAGGCAATATCCAAGTGATTTTTTGCTTCATCATGCAACTACTGAATAAATGCAAGCTGCTCAACCATCTATTTCTAAAGGGGATCTCATTTGAATGGAATCAATAATGTCAAGATGTTTTTGAGGTAATCAAGCAATATATCATGTCCCCACCTAGACCAGGTTTTCCCTTTTACCTGTACATTTTAGCAATCAATTTTGCCTTAGGAACCATGTTGGCTCAAAAAAATGAGGCCAGTTGAGAACAAGTCATATACTACATTAGTAGTACCTTAGTGAGCTATGAAACACAATATGCATATATGGAAAAGGTGTGCTTAGTAGTAGTTTTTTCTACTAATAAACTTTATCATTATATGCTAAATCATACCACATATGTTATTTCTCGAGAAAACCCATTATGATACATGATGGGTAGATCCTATAATAACAGCAAAACCAAAAAATAAATCATGCTTCTAATAAAATTTGACCTCAAATTCATCAATAAAAAATCCATAAAAGGTCAATTCATTGCAAACCAAATTGTGGAAGCTCCACTTGTATATGACAAACCTCTCATCATTGAGCTTCTTGATGACTCTATATTCAATACTACTAAGCTTAAAGAGTATTTCAAACCTAAAGATAAAGCTAACCTAATATTATTTCTTTATGATTTTCAATGCAAGAAAGGGGGAGGTGCTAGAGTAGTTTTATTCATACCACAAGGGGCTCTACTCTTCTTTTCCTTTAGACTTGACTTTACCTACACCAACAACAATGTCGAATATGAAGCTCTCATCCTTGGCATCAAAACTAAAATATCTATATGCATCAAGTGACTAAAAACCATTGGTGACTCCCTTCTAATTTTCAATCAAGTGAAGGGTATTTATCAATGTAGATGTAAAATTCTTAGGCAGTACAAGCAAATTGTAGTAGACTTGTTGTCACAACTAGAGTGGTATGATATTGAAGCCTCACCAAGGTATGCAAATAATTTTGTAGACACCATGGTCTTTCCTAGTTCCCTCATCCCTTATAACCCACATGATAAAGTAAACCATATGTATGTAACAACCCTCCAAAAATCTTCTATCTTATAAGATCTCTCTCAAAGATATGGATATCAATTTTTTCTAGGTAGAGCCTTATGATTATTGGTTTTCACAAATTAAGGATTATATTAAGCTTAGTGTTATTCCCTCTGACTTACCTCATGCTGGAAAGTGAACTTTCAAGCAGAAATTTATGAGGTACACCCTCTTGGGGAACATTCTCTATAAGTGTAGCTATGATGGTATCCTCCTTTATTACCTAGAACCACATGAAACTAAGCATGTCATCTTTGCAACGCATGATAGTACTTGTGGTGGTCATTTTAGTGAAATGACCATCACTAAGTGCATCTTGTGCATGGGTTATTATTGGCCCACCATGGAATGTGATTGCTATACCTATGTCAAGAAATACATTAAATTGCCAATAACACGCCAATTTCACCATTTATTGTCACAAAATTTTTAGCCCATCCAATCCATGTGGTAATTTTTGTAATGGGATCTTGACCTTATGGGAAATTTCTCTCCAGATTCATTAGGAAAACACAAGTTCATAATTACAACAATCGAGTACTTCACCAAGTGGGTCAAAGCCATTCCTCTTTTCCAAATGAATGGTCTTAAAATTATTGAATTAATCATGCATCACATCATATATCATTTTGGAATTCCCTCTAGAATTATTTTAGATAATACTACATCATTCAAGAATAAGGATGTCTAAGCATTGTGTGAAAAATAAAACATCCAACATAGTTTCTTGACTCTTTATTATCCTCAGTGTAATGATCAAGCCAAAGCCACTAATAAAACCATTTGCACCATGCTTCGTAAGACGATTGTAGAGTCTCACCGATATTGACATAATCAAATTCCCTAATCATTGTGGGCATGTAGAATAAGCATTTGCACACCTACTAGGGCAATTTAATTTTCATTAGTCTATGGTACCAATGACATTATGCCCCTAGAGTTGGAATTTCCTTCTTTGTGTATTTCATTAGAAGAATTCATTGATGATGGCATTGCATGCCAAGCTCGTTTAGACTAGCTTACACTTCTTGATGAATTTCGAATAAATGCTTTTGAGAATATTTGGTTTTATCATGATCATGTTTGGCATGCATACAAGAAGAAATTCCATGAGCATGGATTTCAAGTAGGAGACCTAGTGCTTAAAGAAAAATAATAGAATCCAAATCAACCATGCCACTTGAGGGATAAATTTTCTCCCAATTGGCTAGGTCCTTCTATTGTCAAGTATAATTTTGGTTTAAAATATTACAAGCTAACTAATCTCGAAGGAATAGAGGAAATTGAACCCCTCAACATCATTCATTTTGGTTCCTTCTATATGTAATATCATCAAATAAGGATCTCACATTTTTGTACATTCTTATTCAACACAAAAAATTACAAAACAAGAAAATACATTCAACAATAATGTTCAAATAATTATTTCATTCCTTCAACTATTTATTTACCCAATTAATAAATATATATCAAGGCTTCTAAATTCAATCAGATCCTTCTACATTTCTACTTATTTTTTCTCTTCTTCAATATTTCTCTAATTATCCTCTTCTTTTCCTTATTATCTTCTATGGTTTCCTCTCAATGTTGTATGGTAATGTATGAGTGGCTACATACCTTTGATGGATCCTTTATTATTTTCTCCATTACTATCTTATTTTTGTTCCTCTTTCTCCATTTTATTCTTTACCCAATCTGCATTATTTTTTACCTCATTCGCCTCTCTAGTAATTGGGCTTATCACTCATCATTATTTTGCATTTGTATTTGCATTTGCATTCATCCATTACATTCATGCAAAATCACAACTACGAATCATAAGGTGCTAATTTGGTCCCCTTTTGGATATGTGGATACACTTTGACCTATCCTAATTGGTATAATTAATCAATGACATGTGCATCATTTAATTTTATTTCATTCTATATACATGGTGTCTTGCATTATTCTTGTGTGTCTAAGTGTCATGTTTTCATCATCTTGTTAATATTGCATATATGCACCATTGTATTTTGCAAATACTTAAATAAAATGTACTAGTTATCACCCTTGGCATGATATATTATTCAATCACATTCATATGTTGCTTGGTAATATAATAATTTTTTGTTATTCAACCATTTCTAGCTGAGCCAATCAATATTTGTTGAATGTCATTATGTTCTACAAAAAATTTGGCTTCCCTTGATTGATTTGAGTTCTATCTTGGACCAATCACATATCAAAAATTAATAAAATTTTTATTTTAGAGAATAAAACACCTTACATAGTCTTGCCATAAAGTGAAATTTTTCTCGCACTTATACTATCATTTGCATGATCCAAACCTAAGGATCCAAAAAGGACAATTTGTACAAAAAAGAAAAAAAAAGAAAAGAAAAATAGATCACCAAAGAATCAAAAGAAACAAGAAATAAAATAAGGAAAATAGATCTACCAACATCTTATTCTTACTTTCCTCAGGTGTTCTAGATGACTCCACTGGGGCTATAGACACCTGATTGGTAGTGAAGCAACATTGATGGATTATGTGGCTAATCTCCATTGGGGCTATAAATGATTGTTTGGTAGTGGAGTATGCCTTAAAAGTGGTAATATCTTTGTCACATTAGTGACCTTATTTTGTATATACCACTACATGCTTTATGATGAGCTATCTTATATTGGTTAAGTTTACAATTGGTTAGTCCAACCTCACTCGAGATGAAAAATTAGCATCATTGCACACACTCTGGTCCATGATAGGCTTAATCTTATTTGGGATGGTCTATACTTATAAGGGATATTGAATGACTATTATATGAGTTGTATTGTTCACACTAATGTGTTTGAATTTCTATAAATTATTCTAGCATCCAAAAAACCCTTGGAAAAGTGAGTGAATCACATCATGGATAGCTACATACAAGCTATATCTTCAATTCATTAATTCAATGCTTATTTACCTTGATTATTATGTTCAATATTATTTACCCTTAGGTTCATGATAAATTCATGGTTATCCTAGTCTACTCATGATCATTCTTATCATTACATTCATTATGTCCATTACATGTTAGTTTATATCATGTTATGTTAGTATGTCTTTGTGATTGTTAACTTGTCATTGATTAATTATATCAATTTCAATTATGAAATTTAAATAAACATATTCAAAATTGATTAAAAAACACATGTGAGCCTAAACCATGCATATATAAAAAAATATAATCATCCACAATATCACCATATCACACCCATCTCATATCACATCTATCTAATCACACACAACCATCATTCATCATATCAAAACAATCTCATAAATGTGCATCACATCATAACAAATATCAAAATGACCATCATATATATATATATATATATATATCAAATCATCATGAGTGCATAATCATAATTACCTATAGGCTATATCATACATCTATAAATATGTCACCTATACATCATGTTAATCTTATAAAATATAATGCTCTATCAAAATGGTGGCCCATTTGCCACACCATAAATAGAATCATCATTGCTTCTCGCTAGGAGTCTATCCACTCCCCTCTTGACCTCCTAATATCTAACCCTTGATCCTCGATTACCTCTCACCACATTACAATGGAGTTGATCCCTCTATCTGAGATGCTACTGGATCTATAAATTGATACACTATTGGAACCACTGACGATGTACTCCTCTAAGTACGTCAAGATAATGATGTTGAATAGGATAGGAGAGGCACATATTGCATCACAAATTCCTCCTTACATACCAACTCCTTGTCCCTCTCACCCGTAGATATCCTTAAACTCATCCCTAGCACATTGCAATCATGCATTCTCTGCTTGTAAGGTTATCATGTCTCCACCACCTACTACCGTTGGTGGTTGTTCCCTCAACTACTTTACCTTCTATCAAAGCCTATCCCTCTTACCTATCACAATATCTCTCTACTTTTACTACCTCCCTCTAAGCAATGGCTACGTATCTCTCAGTTTACATTCCCATCCTCTTCACTATCCATGATGTCTCCTGATCGACTAGTCATGCTTCTACTTGTCCAACATGATCTCTTAGCATCTTTGCCTCCTATACTACATCCACCATATTGCCCCACTCTATCATCCCCTCTAGAATTTGCTGCTAGTCCCTCCTCAACTATAGCCCTTTTATGGACCTACTCCCTCATCTACTCGATGACGAACTCATCGCCTCAATATTTAATAGCTTTGCTTTGTCCTAAAAGAATATTCAAACATTATTCCATTCTAAAAATAATAATCTTGACTATTAATCTACACTTTATTTAGTCTAAATTATTAAGACAAAATCCTTCAATATTAAATAATAGTTCCATACCTAAAACTCTCGAATTAATATTGATAAATAAAAAACACTTTATTTAATCAATAAAAATGCAAAATTTTCCAATACCAATTAATAGTTCCATCCCTATGATTCAACTAAAACTATTAATTTATAATAAATTAATATTGATAAATAAACCAACATATTATATAATCAATATTTTTTTGATAGGTAAAATATTTTATTTACAGATTGGGTTAAAGCATCTTGTCCCTATTACAATGGGCATGAACAATGCCAATAGTACAAAATTGACAAAGTCTGAAAAAAATTGTTTGGGGGTCCGACCCCCTATAGACTAGCCAAACCATGGCCAAAAAAATTACAAATGAAACTAAGATGAAATAAAAAAAAATAGAGATAGTCCAACTGCCTGAAATCACCTTCCCAGAGTTATTAGGAGTATTTTTTATCTTCCTGCTTAGTATTATCTTTCTGATAATTAGTCCAGATGACCTTAAGCACAATAGGGAGCTCCTGTATTTCAGGGATGGCACTAGATAGGAAGGAACTGACCTCCCAGATAATATTTGTAGAGGACTTTAGGTGTTCTAGCACTTTTTTGATGTGATTGAGGGTGGTAGTGAATATCATATCTTCAACATTGCTTATTGTTACCTCATATTCGTTGTTCATGACCTGTGGTGATGGGTGTTGGGCACTCGCATTCTAGGACTTTAGCCTATAGGATTTACTGCTCTTCTGGGGAGGGTAGACTAATTTACGCTTACTTCTCAAAGACTTTCCAGGAGGTCAAAGCTACGAAGGGACAAAGTCCTTAGGTGCAGGGGTAGGGGAGGCTTCTTGCTTACCACTAGTTTTAATAGGGTTGGGATTGATTGGGGGGACCAACGAGAGTCTCATAAAATAAGGGGATCCCATAAAGATATGGGGAAGGGGAGGGACTCACCTTAGTCTTGTGGTTGAATGCATATGAGGGCTCAGGATTGGGGGAGTGGGTAGGGAGACCATTGGAAACCTGGTGAGCCAGGACATGCCTGTAAAGGACAGAGAATAGTCCTTGGTGATGAGGGGGTTTCGAGGACTTGCGCTCCCTAAAATTTGCAATAGTGATGTTGATGGAATGAAAGATAAATTCAAGAATATTTATTGGCTTGATATCATAGATATGGTTAACGAAGGCAAGATGGTAAGAACATAGGGCACTATTGGGATCATCAACAGTGATGTAATGGATGACAAGGATAACTATGGTGTCCCAGGGATGGGGTAGAGAGGAATGAAGCACACCCTTTTTATCCCACACCATATCCTTCCCCTTTTTAAAGAAATGGTATGTCTCATATTTGAAATTATGCCTATCCCTACGAATGACCATGCCAACATGTGGTAAACTAGAAACTTTAGCAATATTGTGGATGCTTACCTCAAAGCGCAACCCTCGAATCTAAAATTCACCTTCATTCCAAGAATTGACAAGTTGCTACTCACCTCATAATTTATTCTAGTAAAAATCCTAAATAAAGGTATGAATCTCTTGGCATCGAATAGGAATTCAATCATTGGATTGAACAGGAGGTATGTAGGCTCTGTCAAGGCCATTGTGCCTCTAGAATTACAGCAAGAAAAGCTGATGAGAAAGCTTCTATCAAACTGGGTGGAGAGCCTCAAGTGAATACTCATTGAAAGGACATAGGAGGTATTAAGGGGTATGGGACTTAGGTGAGAGAGAAAATCGATCATCACGATATAATTTATGTATAAATGGGAACATCAGGTAAGGGAACTAACCTTAACAAGGCACGTGGGGGGAGGACCAAAATGTATGGAAGTGAATAAATGTATGGATAGGGCAGCGTAAGGAGTGGGTGAAAGAGAAAAGAGAGGGGGTGGTGAATGGACGATGAGATGAGGGGGAAAATGAGGGTGGGAGGGTAAAGTCACGAGGAAATTTGGGACCAAAAGGGCTAATAGGGCACATTGGCATGGGTTGGGCAGTCTACAAAAATGGCTATACTGGCAAAGCTCTAAAAAATAATGTAGAGAGCTAAGTCCAAAATGGACATGGTGTTGAGGGAAAACACCCATGGTGTTGAAAAACACCTTTATGATAGCAATAGCTACCATTTATGATTTTTTTTCCATTTAAGACTGTTGTTGACCGAAAACTCTTGTAGTGTTGAAAAAACACCATCATGGCAACTAGAACTGCTTTTTTTAGGTGCACTCCACATCATGATTAGCTACCATGAGCACATCTAGGGGGGAAGTCATATCCCAAAATGATCAAGTTGGGTTGTTTGGCCACTCTGTTGGCTAGAAGTTCTACCACCTTGTTTACTTCTCTAAACACATGGTGTATTATGGTTTGAGAGTATTGACTCAGGGAGGTTCAACACTCCTTAATTATGCTATGGATATTCCAACCTCCACTGTTGTTTTTCATATGACTAACTACTATATACGAATTGCCTTCAAACATGATAGGATTAGTCAAATATTTACTGACCTCAATGCTCCTCCAGAGAGCTTGGGCTTCCACATAGTTGTTAGTTTGGGCCCCTAGGTTTTTAGTGAAAGCTATAATTATGTTGCCAGCATGGTCCCTGATGACACCGTTGGCCCCAACATCCCCCAAATTTTCTTTGGATGATCCATTAAAATTGGCCTTAATCCATCCTAGGATGGGGGGTTCCACTTGACGTTACTCCTGGTGGTGAGGGAATTCTGATTTTGGGTGCACTCGATGGAAATCCCCAAAGATTTGAACAAAAGAGACTCTATCCTAGAGGTTGGGATGTTTGTGCAAGGGATGAGGTTGGAGTTTTCAATAGCAAAGGACAACTCTCTAGTAGCCATAATTTTAGGATTTTTGGGGCTATAATTGAAGATGTGATTATTTCGATCCAACCAGATTTTCCAAATTGCATGGTGCAGCAAGGCTTTCCATAGGAAACTTAGCCTAGTATTATTGAAAACACTGGGCCACTGGGTGAAAAATTCCAAGATAGATTTGGGCCATACCCATTTGACATGGAATCTATTGATCAGGGAAGAGAAAACATCCCAGGCAAAGGGGCATTCAAGGAGGAGATGTTGGGTGGAATCCCACATGTGAGTGCAAATATAGCATCTATTAGGGATAATTACATCCCTTGTTATCAAGTTTTCTATGGATAATATTATGTTGTGGATTGCAAGCCAACAAAAATGAGCCACCTTCGGGACCAAGTGTTTGAGCCAAATGGTCCTAGCAGTGGTCAGGCTATCAATGATACTGGGATGCTTAGGAGGCATGTCTATCAATTGAAAAGCTAATTTTATAGAGAAAATTCCATTTTTGATGCCTTTCCAACAAATTTTTTCTGCCACTTGAGTCTGGGGGATGAAATTTTCCCTAAGGACAACCTGTAGGGATATCATGGCTTTGTTTATGGTAGAATTTTTTACTCTAAATTGAATCTGTTTCCATTTGTGGTTACCTTGGTCAATGGTGATGAATTCAACAACTCTGGGACTAAATTTGTTATTAGTGAGGTGTTTTATTGTAGAAATATCAGGGTCTTTGACAAGGAGCTCGTCCATAGCCCACAGATCATACCAGAAGTCAATATATTTGCCCTACCCAAGCTACCATCTTATCCCTTATTGAAGAAGATGCTTGGTGTGGGTTATAGATTACCAAAAGTTGGAACCATTACTGGGACTCCCTTCATACCTGAAAGAAATCTATTAAAAATACTTTCATTTGATAATAAAATCCCATTCCAAGTTGGTATTGGTGACAACCTTCCATGCCTATTTGGACAAAAGTACCTGGTTCATGAGACTGATTCTATGCAGCCTAAGCCTACCTCTGTATTTTGGAGTGCACATTTTATCCCAAGATATTAGGTGAAACTTATATTGGTTATCAAACCCTGCAAATAGGAAGTGTTTCTGGATCTTCTCTATAGCTTCTCCACAACCACTAGCATTTTGAAAACTGATAGAAAGTACATCGAGATACTTTGGAGGATAGCCTTGACCAAATTTTCTTTGCCTGATTGGGAGAGGGGAGCCCCTTTACAACCTACCAATTTCTTGTGAATTCTTTAAATGAAATTGCTCCACATAGTCTTGGTTGGTCTCTATCGAAACATTGGGAAACCCAAGTATGTGGTTGCGAAATTAGCAATAGTGCATCCCAAAATGCCTATAATTTTGACTTGCCACTTGATGGGGGTGTTGGTGAAGTAGAAATTGATTTTTATGAAGTAGATCCTCTAATTAGCAGCTTCCTCATAGAGATTGATAATAGACTTAATGATTTTGGCTTCAGCTACCGAGGTTGAAGTGGCCAACAATGTGCCATCAAAAAGCTATTCATGAGTTGAAGGCTAGAGGTTGGATGTAGCCTTAATACCAGATTCAATATTCTAGAGCAAGCATATTTGATGGCCCTCCCCAGGATTTTAGCCAGAATGATGAAGAGAATGGGGAAATGGGGTCCCCTTGTCTTAAACCTTTGGTACTAGGGAAATACCCTTATGATGACCCATTGAAAAGAATGGAGAACCAAGAAGAGGAGATGTAGCTTGAGATAAAATTAACCCAGTTCTCATGGAAGCCAAATTTGAGGAGTACTTTGGTTAGAAACTCCTGGTCCACTCTATCAAAGGCCTTATTCATATCAAGATTCAGGAATAAGGTAGAATTTTTGGAGATATGAGCTAATTGGATAATCTCATGAATAGTGATGACATCATAAACAATGTTTTTCCCCTTGATGGTACTCCCTTGGTAGAGATCAATTATGTAAGGGAGGATTCCTATGAGTCTATTGACCATAGCTTTGAATAGGATCTTATAAATGACATTGCACAGGCTAATGGTGTGGTAATCTAACAGGGACTGTGAATTGGGACCTTTGGGAATGAGAGTAAGGAAAGTGGAATTGACATCCCTGGAAATGGATCTAGTGAGCTATATTTTATAAATAGCTAGGTAGATGTCAGGGCCAACAATGTCCCATTAGGTTTTGAAGAACCTAGGGAAGAAACCGTCGGGGCCAGGGGCTTTGTCTGGCTACATGGAAAACAAGGCCTAGTGGATTTCTTTAGGGGCTACATGGCTAAGGAGAAGGTTATTCATAGCATCAAATATGGTACTGGGAATTTTCTCAAGAAGGATGTCCATGATATAACCAAAGGAAGGGGGTGGGGGCATAGGAGGGATTAGAAATGGGAAACAACTTCATCCCTAATCTGGTGGATGTCAGAGGTGACAGAACCATATCGCCTAGTGAGGCTCTTAATATTTTTAGCTCTCATATTCCTAAGGGTGGAAATGTGGAAGAAATTGTATTTGAAGTCTCCTTCCTTGAGCCAAAGTTATCTCAATTTTTGGTTCCAGAATATTTCTTCCTTTCGCAGGGTATTATGGTATTCTGAAAGTAGGACCTGCTCTTCTGCTCTGAGATTGTCATCCCCCTGTCCTTATTGAAACCTAGCCTCAATATATTTGAGCTTGCTTTTGATGTTATTCTTATTTTCAAAAATATTACTAAATGTCTTTTTGTTCCACCCCTTCAGTTTTATTTTAATCGCTCAATTTTTTTGCATTACCTAGTTTATGATAGTCCTAGGGAAATTTTCCCCCCACCATTCGACAATCCGACTTTTGAGATATAGGTGTTGAGTCCACATTGATTCAAAATGGAAGGGAATCTTGAACTGATATTTGTTTATAGTTTCAAAAATAAGGGGGTTGTGATTGGACCCAATTTTTGGGAGTGTTTGAAGGCTGGCATCACCAAAGAGGGGGAGCACTTCTTGGGATAGTAGAAAATGGTCCAAGCATTCTTGGATAATGTCTTTGCCCCTTCATCTATTGCTCCATGTGAACTGGGACCCCCTCAAATGAATTTCCATGAGTTCATTAGAGTATACGAACTGTGTGAAGTCATTTGTGGTTTTGGAGGTTATGGCATTGCCCCCTCTTTTCTTTGAATAATGCAGGGGGGTATTGAAGTCCCATTCTAGGATCCATGGGATGTTGCTAAATGCTTACCTCATCTGAGTGAGGTTGTTCCACAAGATCAATCAGCCCTGCTATGTATTAGGGGTATAAACATTTGTCATTACGCAGGATGGCTAGGTGTTGGGGTCATGGAAGTAGATATTGGACAAGTATCCTTTGCTTGAAATTATTATGCCTTCTACTTTGGTAGGGTCCCATAGACAGAGTAGTCTGCCTGAGGTACCAGAATTTGTGTGTAGACATACTCACATTTTCTCCAAATGGTCTTGGCAACTCTCGGTGACCATTGCTCATCTAATTTTTTTTCTTGGATAAGAAATATGTTGGGATTATAATCTTTCTGTATGGCAAAAACCATTATTTGTTTGACTACTCCATTTAACCCTCTCACATTCTAGGAGAGGACTTTCATTTGGAACTCTTGGAGGGTTTTTTGCCCCATTTTCTTTGCTATGCAGGGGGTTTGGATCTCTTGGTTTCTTCCCTGTTGGAACTTTCAAGTTCCTGGAAAATATTTTTTGGGATGACATTGGCTATATCTTCAGCTGTGTCACAATTTCTCAGTTCAGCACCTAAAGGTATGCCCTTTTTCCTATCACCTCCTACATCCCTTTGGGGATTTTTCAAACTTCTAGTTTATTTTGGACTCCAAGGTTTTAGGGATTATTGGGATGAATCATCACTGTTAGTTTCATCATTACAGAGTTTAGATGGGGAGAGGGGCGGTCCATTCTCAATGGGTGAAGAATATTTGGATAGAGGGTTGGGGAATTATGAGGTAATGAGAGGAGAGTTCAGGGAATTGATTTCAATTATGGGTGGAGATAGAGGATGTAGGTGAGGAGGTGAGGAATGGTTTTTCTAAGGGGTTTTTGCCTTGGGGCATGGTTAGGGGAGTGGGTTTGGGATAGGGATGTCCTTTCCAGGGGGTTCCTCAACTTTTACGTTATCAAAGAGACCAAAATTACTGAGTAAATTGAACTTGTTAGAGATAGTGAATAGATTACTTGTCTTGTTTGTATCATAATTTGAAGGAGGTAGGACCTATTGCTTACCCCTATGATTTTGGATTTTTCCCATTCTAGATTTCTTCTTCTAATTTTCTCCATGGACTGGGTTATTTCTAGTCTAAAAATTGGTCTGAGTTCCTTTATGATTCAGGCACTAGGATGAAAGATGCCCTTGGGTTTTGCAATCAGGGTAAAATGCGGGATTTTTTTTCATATTTCAGTAGCTAGCTTCAACAATATGATCTATAAACTAGGTTAATATGGTCAGGGAGCTAAGTCTCCAAATTGACATTGATGCAAATGTGGGCTTATGTCAAGCGAGTTTGAGCGCGATTAGTTGGGTCAATGGTGACCAATTTCTCGATTTCTTGGGCTATCCCTTAGAGCACATCTTCATGGAAGAAATATACAGGCAGGTTTGGGAGTTGAACCCAATTGGGAGCATAGTTAATGCTCTGTATTTTTGGGTCAAAATCTGCTTCCTATTTGTAGAGGAAGAGGTTTTTTCTTCTAAAGAACCATGGGCCCCCTGATAAAGTGTAGTCTATGTCCTCCTGTGTGTTGAGGTGAATCATGAAAATCCCCTAGACATTTCAAATAGTTCCAGATATCCTCAAGTTTTCAATTTAGTTACTGCCCAGCACCGGATTGAATCAATATCTGAGCATCCTTCGACAAACTTCCCTATCAGGGAAATTTAATCTAGGGTCGCATGCCCTTACATGACTTACTGTGGATAAAAAACATCACTGTCATGGGCTATAAATGCAATTGATGTAGAAGTTTGGGGTTTAGGTTTCCCTTGGAGGACTTCCACAAAAGAAACCTGGATGGACCTCTTTTTGTCATTTGATGTTTTATCTAGTGGGTCTTTTCCATTGACGTCACCATTCTGGTCATCACTCATGCCAAGATATGTCTTGTTTTCCATTTTGCTCATTGTGTGGTGGCCTATGGACTCACCATTCACTATCACACTACTCCCGAAGCTCCTATTACTGCTTCTCTGCTTTTCGCCTACCTATTGATTCGAATATTCGCTCACCATCACCCACTTCCCCATGGTAAAATCATTAACTCATTATATAATCAATATTAATAATTCACCAATATTCAATATTAATAACCTACATAAACTATTGATTAATACATAATTAATATATTAATATTAATAGTTAAACAAACCCATTAAAAATTATAGCATTAAATTATTAATAAATATTGAGCTTGTTCTGAATATTATTCTAATTCTTTTTAATAGTTTAATAAGGTATCTTTCAAAGGATAAAGATGAGGTAATGGCAAACTATTGTAAAAGTAAAATTTGGGGTCTTTTCAATTTATAGATTGATCAACTATAAATAATTGGTTGGTGTTTAAAGGATAAAAACCAAGAGAGAGATAAGGTAATATATTAATACTTTATTTGTCATTACTATGCATAGGTTAAACTAATTTTTTTGGTTTACACACAATATAATATAAAAATTTATCAATGTATAGCTCCTATGTAAACTTACAAATTAATGTTCCCATCACCTTTGGGCAAGATATAATCTCCTCGATGTTAAAATACATTTGAAAACAACTAAGCTATATGGGAAATGTTTGGTTGTCTACACACAACAAATGTAAGACTCAAGCTAAAATAATTTGAATTGGCTCGATAAAATATTCCCTCATTCAATGTCTTTTTAAGGAAATCATAGGCCCATCTAGTATTTAATCTGGTTGCTCTAGCTTAACAAGAAGTTCTCAGGGATCCTGATCTTATTATTTAAAAAAAAACTTTTCTTCTAATTAAAAAATAGTTACCATGGATACAAATTGCGTTTCAGGTAAATACAATAAATATATTAGGCAACCCTATTAACTCCAAGATATTGGAGCCCTTCATAAACTCTATGGAAAACTAAAAGGTAGAAAGTGGTTTGATTTAGCCTAGAGTTATCTCATGGAAATGAACAAAAGCATACCCAGATCAAAGGAATGTCTACAAAAATCACAAATCTTAGAAAACAAAGATAGTCTAGTTCCTTGATCATAACCCAAAACTTAAATTGTGCTTTCTATCTGCACTACAACTTCAAAACCTAAATAAATCCTATAGTTTTGGATTTCTGCATTGGTTCTCACTGATATTGTAATTAGATTAACATATAAAATTTCTATAAGACTCCTTAAATTACCTTATACATTTCTCATGAAAACTAGTAATATTACAAGAAATATGATATAAGGTATACAAAAAAAGTATGGATGGAATATTATCAATTATATTATCCTAATGATGACAAACTAATCAAATAGTGCTACAAACAACTTCACAATATCTACTCCAAGCCTTTTCCTTCCTTCTCTCAAATTTTACTTGTTAATCTGTCTTTCATCTCATGACCAACCACCCAAAAACTTAGTGGCAAAAGATAAACTAATGCTTGGAGGAAAAAAAGGAAGACCAAGGGTTTTAAATGGCTTCTTTATTCCTTGAATTGCATTCTTTCCATCCAACCACCCATTCTCTCTCACTAGGGCATTGCACAAATAGGGTAACACTTCAAAAAAATTACGTTGAAAAAGTTTCTAATATTACCAACTTTTCCAACATGTCTATTTTTCAAATAATACCAACTTTCCAACGTTAATAAAAAAACTTTATTCATATTTATTAAATATGCTCCCCTTTTTACAAGGTTTAACTTATTAATTTTATATATTCACTATATCTTGAAAAAGACCATTGCCAACTTAGTTGAATTAGTCCATCAGCTCCTTAATCACCCCTAAAACTCCCACCAAAGATGGGATCAAGTGATGCAAATATTGAATATTAACTCTTCTAAGAGCAACCAGCTTAAAGGAAATGTGACTAATTGCAATATGGATAGAACAAGGAATTGGCAACCTCCTCCTAAGGATTTTGGAAAATTCAATATTGATGGAGCCTCTAGAGGAAACACTAAAAAATATAGTGTGAGAGGAATTGGTAGACTTTAAGATGGCTCCATGGTTTTTACTTTTGCTAAGAATTTAGGTATTCTATCCAATAACCTTGCTGATGGGTATGGTATCCTTAGAGGCCTTCAATAGGATACTAAGGTTGGATGGGAAAATGTACTAATTGAGTCTGACTCTCAACTCATGATTAATATTTTGAAGACTCCTTCTAAGAATCATAAGGTTTATTGGAGAATAAAAGTAATTATTGAGAAGATTCATTTAATCCATATGGGATTTTTGAAAGTTGATTACAATCATGTGGTTAGAGATCAGAACAAGAGTGTTGATGCTTTAGCTAATTTGAATTTGTACAAATGTGATCTTACTTACTATGGCCACCCTACTAGATGATGGGCTTCACAAATAAGGGAAGCTCTTCTTTCTATCATTTCTTTGAATGGCTCTAGTTTTGGAGGTACCTAGTTTCTTCTTGCTTTATTTTTGCTTCTCTTTGGTTCGGTTAGGGTATTTTAGTTCCCTAGCTCAAACTAATATTTTTTTTGTTTCCTCTGTTGATTCTTACCTTAATAGTATTTTGGTCTAGAAAGGTCATTGTTGTGTTCTATTTTTTCTTTTTTCTTTTCTATTTATGTGTGTGCTTTTTTTTTTATGTTTTTTGTGTTGTTTTTTGTTGTTCTTGTGTTTTTGTTGTTTTGTGTTTTTTGTTGTTGTTCTTGTGCTTGTGTTTCTGTATGTTTGTGTTAATTTTTGTTTTTGTGTTTTGGTGTGTGAGTGTTTTCTATGTTTTTATTTTTCTCTATCATCTGTTGTTGGTTGTTTTTATTTTTTTTTTATTTTTTTTATTTTTTAGGTTTTGGTTGTTTTTGTTTTTCATGTTTTTGTTGGTTGTGTCTTTGTAGCATTCTATTTTTTTTGTTATATTTATGTTTTGTTATGTTGTTCTTGTATTTTTTTGTGTGGTTCGTGTTGTGTTTTTTTAATCTTATTGTGTGTGTGTTTGCTTTTGCTTTATATTTTTGACACACTCAAGGAGCATGCTTTTTTATTTTTATTTTTTAATATTTTTGTGTGTTTGTGTTTGTGTGTTCTTGTTTTTTTTTTGTTTCAGGTTTGCTCCTTGAGTATGTCAAATGTGGTAGTCCAAGTGCGATCTATGGGTGATTTTAGAAAAACAGATACCCTTGCATCCTTGGGTCTTACCCAAAGGTGGCATCCCTTCTAGAATGTTTTCCACAAAAACAAAAACAAAAAACTTATTAATGTTAATATTAACCTATTAATACTCATAAGGCAAGGTATTAACATTTATTATTTTCTAATGCTAGTGGTAATTACTAACAATAGTGAAATGCAATAATAAATAGATTAATCACTCACCTAATTAATTTAATTAATACCTAATGTTAATATTAACTATTAAAATTGATCTCGCCGGACTGAACGCTTGTCCCTTTCTTGGTGCTTTCAACGGCGTAAAAGGTTTAAAATTATTGTGGCATGGTGGTTATAGGGGCGGATTGCACGAAGATCTGTGTGGCGGCTTTCGGGGCGAACAACACAGAATACTGTGGCAGCCATAAAAGCTGGATAGCCTGCCTGGATTCGCGGCGGCTACCGATTCCACCATGTAAATACAAAAAAAAAAAAAACTATTAAAATTGATACTTAATATGTTAAGTATTAATAATACCAACATTATTATTAATACCTAACTTGATAAAATTGCTGACCAAAAAATTTCCATACATGTAGAAACACAAGGTCTCTTGCAAATCAAAATAAATGCAAACAAACAATATTTTTTATTAAGTAGAAGGCTTTATGATAATTGCAATATTATCACTCACCTACAAAGGATCCCTTAAGCACAAGGTAAGGGATCTTCTAATTTTATAGCAATATCCTTGCTCGATGATGCATTTTAATCAAACATATGCAAATGCATCTACATGAGGGTTTTACCCTTGTGGTTTTCAATGAGAATTTTATCTATCATTTACCTTTTTCTCTCAAATCTGGTGGTTTTCCCATACCAATACACACATAAGAGTACTTGGTCCTACAGCCACAAATTTTATTAGTAGTACCATATTTCAAAAGTAGCATAATCCAACTTTAGAAAACATAAAGTACAACTATCAACTCATCTTGATAGAATAAAAATAGGATTATGCAGTGAATATAAACACATCAGTACATCAATCAAGAATCAAGGAAAATTCTTACTAGGGTGGGCCATTACATACTCACCCCTAGGATTAAACACAATCCCTTGTTGCACAATTTTAAAATTTTAGTCCCACTGGACCTTACATTGATCTAGGGTATGTTTTCTCAAGTTTTTAGAATGAAACCCTATAATCTTAATAGGTCGTACCTCAATGGTCATGGGATCTACCATCTACAAATTTGACACATTCCAAACATGAGAAGGATTAGCAACATAATTACTAAGGATATGAAAAAAATGGTATGGATATTTGATAGGTAGGGTGGTAAGGTGAACTTATAGGCTATTGAACTAATCTTATCAACGATTTCAAAAGGCCCAACAAAATTAGGATCCAAATTAGCTAACTTGATAGCATTTTTCTTGGATCTCACCCATAAGAAGGCTCTATCTCCCATAAATAATTCTCTTGGTAATATTTTTATATTAGCATAGCTCTTTTGGCGATTAGTTTCTTTCTTGAGCCTTTGTCAAATCACCTCGAGCTGCTCCTATATCTCCTTGATAGTGTCTAGTATGATCACCACCTAGTATTTTAGATTATTCTAATATAGAGATGTTATGCACCTTTTTCTATTCAAGGCCTCAAACAGAGTCATTCCCAAAGATGCATGGTATCTATTATTATAAGCAAACTCAACCAGATGCAAATAATATTCCCACTTAGACTTTTAATCCATGTAATACATGTGAAGCATGTCTTCAAGGACTTTATTAACCCTCCCTATTTTCCCATATATTTTTGGATGATAAACATAACTGATATTCAATTTAGTACCCAATGCACAATGAAGAGCTTTCTAGAAATCCAATGTAAATCTAGAGTCTCTATTTGATATTATCACCTCAGGAAAACCATGTAACCTAATTATTTCCTTGGAAATAGGGTTATGCATAAGGGGTCAACCCAAAAATGTATTTATAAAAAATTTAGCGAATCGGTTTCAAAATCCAGGTGAATAGTATCGAAACACATGTAGAAGGTTCACTATTATTAGGGGTAATGTTGGAAATTTAAACTTAAAATGGTCAAATTATTATAAAATTGGGGCGAATCGATCAAAAAAAATTTGCACCCAAATTTTTTTGGCTAATGGACCTTGGTCAAGGGTCCCAAATATTAGACAATTCCAAATTTTAAAAATTCTAAATTTTGCCAATTTTGCAAAAATAGCCACTATGCATAACCTACCTGGAAAACTTATTCACCACAACCAATGCATCATCCTTGATATGTCCCAATATAAAATATCCAACCTTAGTCAACTTATCTGCCACCACAAGTATTGCATCATGTTGGTACCTTGGTTTAGGTAAATCCGTAATAAAATACATGGATATGAATTTCCACTTCTTAGTAGGTATATCATGTGGGTATAGTTTTCTTGCTAGATTTTGATGTTCGACCTTTACCTTCTAGCATTCCAAACATCTAAAAATGAAACTATTAACATCTTGTTTCATTCTAGGTCAATAAAAGGTCTTTTTCATATTTTCTCTCATCTTTGTACATCCTTTATGAGAAAAATATGGAGAACGATGTACCTCTTACATAATAATTCTCCTTAAATCACCAATATTGGGTATACCAACCCTATCTTTGAAATAACAAAACCCATATTTATGTTAAAATCTCCATTTTCCTTAGGATTTTTCTCAATTTTAGCTTGGATTTCAATGAAATACTGGTCCTGTAATTGCATTTCACTAACTTTATCAATTAAGTCAACATGACTCTGGGTTAATTTTTCTATATGCCTCATCCTACTCGAGGTGTCAACAATTTTATTTTCCTTTTCTTTGATATACACTATACCAAATTCATACTTTGCTAGGAACTCTATCCACCTTCTTTGCCTTGCATTCAACATTGGTTGGGTAAAGATATACCTTAGGATTTGGTGATTTATCCCTAGCTCAAAAGGTTTTCCCATCTAAAATTTCCTTCAAACCTTAATATCATGTACAACCGCTACTAACTCTAGGTCATGTGTAGCATAGTGCAACTCATGCTTCTTGAGTTTCCTAGATTCATATGCTACTATAACTTCATTTTGAGATAACACCCCTCTCAAATACTCTAAGGAAGCGTATGTGCATCCTATATAATTTCTAAAAGGATAAGGTATTTTGAGAATTGGTGTTGTAGTCAGCTTATTATTTAGATTTTCAAAGGTGGCCTCACACTTTTCCATCCATTTGATCTCTTTTCCTTTTCTTTGAAGGTTGGTAATAGAATAGGCAATTCTTGAGTAGTATTTCACAAATTACCTATAATAACCAAACATTTCCATAAAACTTATAACTTCGAACACATTATTAGGTGGAGGGAAACTTAAAATGGCTTCATTTTTCTTTGGATCAACAAAAATTCCTTATGTAGATATAATATGTCCTATATTATATACTTGTGAAGCATAGAATTCACATTTTGACAACTTTCCATAAAATTGATTCTTCCTCAACATATCTAACACCAACCTCAAATATTGGTCATATTCTTCTCTAGTGTGAGAATATATCAAGAAATCATCCAAAAATATCAAAACAAAATAATCCAAATATTTCCTAAACACATTGTTCATTAGGTTCATAAAGGTTGTTGGTGCATTTTTCAACCCAAATATTTCCTAAACACATTGTTCATTAGGTTCTAGTCTTGAAGGCTATTTTGTGAGTGTCCTCCTCATGAATTCTCAGTTGATGATACCCTAATAATAGGTAAATCTTGAGAAAATAGTGGCATCCTTTAGTTGGAATTCACATTTAATTTTTTTAATTTTATGGAAGCTCTTGCAATTCTTGAGGCCTTGTAGTGGGGGTTTTATCTTGGTTGGCATAGGATTATCTACGAGTTTGACTCTCAAATTGTGGTTAATATTTTAAACAGTAAAAGGGTGGAGGAAGTTAATTGGCAGTTGGCCTCTATAGCCGTTCAAATTCTCAGAATGAGTGAAGAGTTTGAATTTATATCCTTTGTGTACATTCCAATGGAATGGAATGTGGTTGATGATTACCTGGCCAAAAGGGCTTCTGAGCTGCTAGATCCTTGAAGTATCGATAATTGGAAGAGTCTCTCATCTGGGGACTCTCAATGCCTGTGGGATTTGATCCACAAGGATTTATAGACTTAATGTGGTTTTTTCTTGTTGTCTTTTTGGGTGTCATTCTAGTCTAGTGGTTTTAGCCTGTTTGGCTGTTTATTTAAGTCCTAGTTGGAAATTCAATTGTACTTTGTAATCCAAACTTTTTATCAATAAATTTTTACCCCTTTATTTAAAAAAAAACATCAGCAATCCTTAGTAAGGGATACCTATTCTTGATGGTTACCTTATTCATCATCTTGTATTCAATACATAATCTTAAGGAACCATCCTTCTTCTTAATAAACATTATTGGAGCACCCTAGGGTGACACACGAGGTTTAATCAAACCTTCTCCAACAAATATTAGAGTTGAACCTTTAGCTCTTGCAACATGATAGGGGTCATTTTGTAAGGTATCCTAGCAATAGGTTTAGCTCCATACATTAATTCAATAGTGAAATGAAATTCATGTGTAGGTGGAAAGCCTAGGACTTATTTCAAAAAATATCCCTAAATTCATGTAGAATTAAATGTTTCTTGAATATTTTGGAAACTTATTTACTTCTTTCCTTACCATTTATATTAACTACATATAATATTCCACCTCTTTTGATTGAATTCTTAAGTTGCATAGCTGATAATAAATATGTCGAAAAGAACCTTGGTTGTTTTGAAGCCTTAATATTTTCTTATCCTTATTGGTATAATCCATTCATCTTTCTTGGAAATTGATTAGGGCTCCATGAGCTTTTTGCCAATCCATCCCTAGAATAATATCAAAGGCATGTAGCAGTTCTACATATAAATACCAAACAATTAATACTTGATCCATTGCATAAGGAAATATCAGTAGTGAGCAAGCATTAATTCACTGAGTAGGTCTACTCAAACCCATGCTCAACTTTCCACCCTTATGCCAAAAATCCAAAAAAAATCAACATATCTCTAATAATACTAGAAGGAATGAAACTATTTGTAGATTCATAATCAATTAAGAGGCTTATGTTTCTATTGAGCAACTTACCATTAAATAGCATGGGAGTTACCTCATCCTCTAAGTTCTATATTCTTATGGCTGCATATATTTGGTGAGGATGCTCCTCTACTCTTCCACTCAGCTTTGCCTAGTGGGAACACTTGTTTGCATGATAAGGACTTTCGTAAGTGAAACAACCTATCCTAGGTGCTTAAGGCTTCTCTTGTCTTATGTTCCTTATATCCTCCTGGGCTAAATCATTTTGCTTCTAATGTCAGGGTTTTGAATTATCTTTCCTCTAAAAAATATTCCTATTGAAATTCTTATTTCCATTTTTCCTTTTTTTGAATTTTGGTCCTTCTCTTGGGTTTCCTTTGCCTTTCTTGTTTTTGAATTCCCATTTTAACAAGTGTTTCCATAATTTTCTATTGTTTCTCCATCTTCTCTTGTAGGAAATTAACTACTAAAGTAAAGTTTTTCACCCTCTTATTGGAGGTTTTCCACCCTCTTATTAATGTCCCTTGATCTTCCAAATTTCTTCTACGGATGATCTACAACTTCTTCCTATGTAATTGAAATTGATTTCTTGGAATATCCTCCTCTTAAAATAGGTGTCATATCCTATCCACAAATAGGAACTATATAAGTTATTATTCCCAAATAAGAAGCTATACTTTCTAGAATTTTTACTCCTTGGTTTGGTCGATCAAGAAAACATGCAATACCCACCCTATCCCATATCAACTTAAGGTCCTTAGAAGAGTAAGCCTTATTGAAAATAGCACATCAAGTCAAGTTTTAAGGTTCAACCTAGGTTCTATTTATGAAAGCAATGAGTCCTACAATGTAGGATTTGATACCAACTATAAGGACCCACAAACTCAACCCAAGGGAGAGAGCTATTTTTCTAACAAGGATTAACTCATAGAGAAGACCCAATATTTTCATTAGTATAAAGGCATAACTGCTTTTGAGTTTATTTTCATTGTATATGACACTCAAGTGGATAGGAGTGGCCAAATTCTTGTACTTTTGGGGTTCACCTTTCTAAACCTCACCTTTAAAAAATATGCCACTAGTGATCCCCCCACTTTTACTATATACTCACTTGTATAGGAAAACTTGACCATGGCATAGGTATTACACTTTAAGCCCCATAACACTTAAATGTGATGCCTATTCCCTAACCCTACATAATTTTATTGGTGTAGGATTATCTTGGTTTAATATCTTAGTGATTAGTTAGCTTCATCTCACTATGAGCTAACTAAGACCATTACTACTCACCTTGTAATGATCATGGTCATGCTTACCCCATCGCAAGGAGCCACCACTATATCATCTCATGAATTATCTAATGGATTGTCCCATGCTAATCCATCATTAATATTTATAAGCCTCATCGCTAGGAATACCCAAGCATCACCACATAGGTCATATCAATCACAAATACCTAGTAAGTTGCCTCATCGTAACTCAATTAGGATTGGGTACATCATGGCTCAAGAGATTATTAATATGGTTCTAGAACATGCCCAAAAAAAACCTCTTCCAAACTTGAGAGTCTTAATATTTATAAATACATTTGATGACAACTAAGCTAGATGGAAAACTTTTGGTTGTCTACATACAACAAAGGTAAGACTCAAGCTAGAATAATTTTGAATTGGCTCAGTAAAATATTATCCTCATTCAGTGTCTTACTAATGAATTCATAGGCCCATCTAGTATTTAATCTAGTTGCTATAGCTTAACAAGAAGTTCTTAGGGATCCTAGCCTTATTATTTAAAACAAACAACAAAAACTTTACTTCTAATGAAAAAATAGCTACCATGGAGACAAATCACGTTTTTAGACAAATACAGGAAACATATTAGGCAAACCTATTAACTCCAAGCTCTTGGAACCCTTCATCAACTCTTTAATAAACTTAAAGGCAAAATTGTCTTAAATTAGCCTAGAGTTATCTCAAGGAAATGAAGAAAAGCATGTGTAAATCAAAGGAATGTCTACAAAAATCACAAAGCCTTAGGTAAAAAAGATAATCTAGTTCCTTGATCATAACCAAAACTTAAATCATGCTTTCCAGCCACACGATAGCTTCAAAACCTAAATAACTCCTATATTTTTTGAAGGTGGCATTGATTCTCATTGATATATCAATTATCTTAATATATAAAGCTACAAAAAGGCTCTTTAACTTACCTTATATGTTTCTCATGAAAACCAATGGTTTTATAGGAAATACAATATAAGGTATATAAAGGAAGTATGGATGGAATATTATTGATTATATTATGCTATTGATGACAAGCTGATCAAACAATGCTACAAACAACTCCACAATAGCTACTCCAAGCCTTTTCCTTCCTTCTCCTATCTTTTACTTGTCAATATTTCTTTCAACTTGCGACCAACCACCTAAATACTTTGCAAAAAAAGAGCAAATAATGCTTGGAGGAACAAAAGGAAGACCAAGGGTTGGAAATGTATTGTCCATTCCTCAAATTTCATTCTTGCCATCCAACCACCCGTTCTCTCTTGCCAGAGCATTGCATAAAATAAAATTACACTTCAAAAAATTTACATTGAAAATATTTCCAATATTGTCCACTTTATCGTGTCTATTTTTTAAATATTACCAACTTTCCAACATTAATAAAAATAACTTTATTTATATTTATTAAATGTGCTCCCATTTTTTCAAGGTTTAACTTATTAATGTTAATATTAACCTATTAATACTCATAAGACAAGGTATTAAGATCTATTATTTTCTAATGCTAGTGGTCATTACTAAAATTTGTGAATAATAATAATAATTAGATTAATTACTCACCTAATTAATTTAATTAATACCAAATGTTAATATTAACCATTAACATCAATATTTAATATTTTAAGTATTAATAATACCAACATTATTATTAATACCTAACTTGATAAAATTGTTAACTAAATAATTTCCATACATGCAACAACACAAGGGCTCTTACAAATCAAAATATATGCAAACAAATAATATTTTTTTTAAGCATGAGGCTTTACAATAACTGTAACATTATCACTTATCTATGAAGGATATCCTAAGCACATGGTAAGGGCTATTTTTCTTTTATAGTAACCTCCTTGTCCAATGATGCATTTTAATCAAATATATGCAAATGCATCTACATGAGGATTTCACCCTTGTGGTTTTCAATGATAATTTCATCCATAATTTCCATTTTTCTCTTCACTTTGGTGTTTTTCCCATACCAATCCACTCATGAGAGTAACTAGTACTACAACCACAAATTTCATTAGTAGTAACATATTCTAAAAGTAGCATAATCCAAATTTAGAAAGCATAAAGTACAACTATCAACTCATATTGATAGAATAAAAATAGGATCATGCATTTAATATAAACACATCAATACATCAATAAAGCATCAATGGAAATTCCTAATAGGGTGGGACATTACACTTTTGTCAAGTCTCTAATGATAACAATTTCTTTAACAATATGAGATTCACTAGTGTCATATCCTTTGTTAGCAACTAGTTCTAGAGTAGCAAGTGCTTCTATAGTGGCTAGTGCTTCAAAGGAAGGATATTCTTTATTGATGAAAATTTTAGTAGTGATATGAACTTATGGATAAATGGGAACCTCTATGGTAGTAGATACTTTAGTAGTGACAATCACTTTTGAAGCAATTAATATTTCTATAGCAACATGTATTTTTTTATTGTAGATGATAAATAAATAGTGCTTTCTTATTATTTCTTGTTCAAAATAGCCTATATGGTAGACTCATAAAAGGAGACCCACTACATCATATATATATTTTTTCCTAAGGCCATGGTATCCCTAAAGTATTACAATATCTTTCCAGTTCTTGGATTCCCCCATAATTTTAAAGCCACTAGTATCCAAAATTTGGAATAGGGTGATAAAATAAGGGAATATACAAACTTAGACTAGCCCAATTAGCCCTAAGTTATTTAAAGACTATTCTAAAAAGCACTAATTGCACTAAGGCTTCCTTGAAATTGAAAAATGAATATCTATAAAATTGTAGTTAATTCATTCTAGTAGACCTTGATTCCATACATGGTTGACTTGTTAATTTATTGTCTTGGGTATCATAATGGGTAAGACATACTTATTAAATATGTATGACGTAATGATCATAGGGTCTTTTATTAAGTTTTTTGATATTTAAAAAATGGTCTTATTTCTAGGTAAGTCACCCCTCAATAGAAGACTATAGTATTTCTCTTATTTAGCATACTATTGCTATTCTACTACCTTTTTTGCTTTATTATTTAGGGTCAATGTTAGTGCCCTTACATATACATGCCCTATGTATAGGTTATTATTCTAGTGGTCCTCAAATGGGATAACATAACCAGATAGATAAAACTATATAATATATTTTTTTTCTTTGGTGTAGAAGAAAATAGACATCAGAGAATTTTTTGTAAGTAGAAACATTAGGACAACCCAGATGATAACCTATCAACCTCAAATTATAGCCACTACTCTTTGATTATTAGGGCATATATTCATTAAGCTAACCAATAGACCTATATTTTATAGTCCAGGATGTGGGCATGTTCAATATTCTACTAACTTTCATTCTCTAGGTCCTCAATCTTGTCCTTATCCTTTAGCTTCTTTTGTAGTATCCTTATCTCTCATTTTTATTGGAGGAGCTCATATTTGGTGAATTCATGTCTTCCAATGATTATTGAATTAGCCTCTCTCTTTCACAAGTGATAATATATTCATATTATGTATGAGATATGATTTATTTCTATAGTTTTTTAGCATGATATTTCCATATAGCAAATTTCATGGCCCATAATAGAGGACCCATCATGTCTATAATGGCCCATATTGGTAGGACCTCCCTTGTTGTTTTATTGATGTATTGATATGTTGATAATTATTGAATTGATTCTATTTTATTCTATCAAGATGAGTTGATCATTGTACTTTATGCTTACTTGAGTTGGATTATGTTATTTATTGAACATGGTACTGGTAATAAGTTTTGTGGTTGTAGGACCAGGTACTCTCATGGGTGGATTTGTATGGGACAACCACTAGAGTTGAGATAAGTGTGAAATAGAAGATGAGAAATTTCTAATCTCACAACCGATAGGGGTAAAACAATCATGTGGAAACATTTTCATGTATGTGTATGTGATTAAATGCATCATTGCGTAAGGAGGTTGCTATAAATACAAAAGAGCCTTTACCTTTGTGCTTAGGTGTCTCTCGTAGGTGTTTGATAACATTGTAGTTATCATGATACCTTCTACTTAGAGAATAGTAATTTTTTTGACTTATTTATCTCCTTTATTAGTGTTAGATGCATCTTAGTTCAGGAGAGGACAAATTTTGGCAAGAGCCCTTGTGTTTCTTAGGCTCTTAATTTATCATTAAGATGCATTAATACTTGTGTTTTGAAATATAGAACTTAATTGGTTAATTATTTAACAAGTAAAGTATTAATAATAATGTTAGCATTCACAATCTGATGATGACAGCGATGACCCTACCTCTCTGTTGCTAAAAAAACTAATAATTAAAATAACTTCCACAACTATCTCTTAATTTGAGGAATTGTCATCCACTCTCAAGGATATGCACAATGCATTGAATATGCTTACTTTTACATGAATAATTATTTGCTATGACTATTGATGAACCTAAGATTTTATATTCTAAATTTAACATCAAGAGGTAAAGGAAGCGATGAAGGATGGTAGAAAGGATGTGTTCGAGGATGTTGCTTAGGGTGACTCCAAGGTTGTGTATTGGGGAGTTTTGCTGATATTGGTCTTGTCGGGTTTGTGTTTCCTTTTTATTTTTTTGATTGTAGGATGGATGCCTCATTGTCTCATGTTGTTCCTCTTCACAACATCCTATAATGTTGTTTTTGTAACAAGGTTTTGGTATTCCTTTCAAAACCCATTTTAATACATTTTAACTTATCAAAAAACATTAATGTTAGCATTATTAATATTAAAAAATATTAAATGCTAATGTCAATAATTTAATATTAGCATTAGACAAGAGAAATTAGTAATAATATTAATTAATTTAATACTATGAAATAAGTAAATAATTTAATTACTAATACCTTTGCTAAAATAGTATTAGTAAATTAATATTAACCTTATTGAATTAATACTTTATAAAAGGTATATTTAATAAATAATATTTATTATAAGAAATAAAATTTATATTTTAATGACTAATACAAACATATCCAATACAGTTATTTTGATCAAGTGGGCCTCTCGCTATGCTCATTCACACTATTTCGTATGAGCGAGGGGTCCTTGCGCTCCTCTGTTTTCCATTTGGTTATTCTTCATGGATTAAACGCTTTGCTTTGGTGGTGGTGGGTGGGCGGTGTCTATTGCTGGTCGGGGACCTTGCTAGTTCTGCCTAGATCTCTTATGGGTGCGGTATGACATTGTAGATCTGGCTAGTTCCCTATGGGGAAAAGAGCTACTCGTCGATCCAACCTATGGGGGTGATTTGGGGCTTTGGTTGTAGTGTAGATGGTTCTAGTTGGTGGTCCCCTATTTGGTTCTAGACCTGCTTGGCTTGGTGAGCATCGGTTCCTTCTGAGTTGGTCACTTGCTGGGGGTATTGGTCAATCGGCTCTACTTTTATTTCTAGTTTTGGCATGACACTTGAATATTTGGTAGGGGTCCCTAGGGGAGGGATTGGACCAATGGCTGAACCAAACCTGTTGGGGTGAATGTGGGGTGTTGTTGTTGCAGTAGCCATTGGTTATTTTCCTTGGTTGGTGCCAAGTCAGGGTTTTGTTGCTCGGGTGGTTGGTTGGTGTATGGTTGCAGAGTTCCTTTCTCCAGATCCTTTTGTGGGAGTGTTGCCATCATGGTGGCCCAGTTTGGTTGGGTGTTTTTGACGCAGGGTCCGCTTGTCTTTTGGGCCTTTCTTCCTTGGCTTGAGATGTTTTCATGAGTTTCTCTCTTACTCGACCTTGGATGGTACCCCAGTTTTTCGGGGCTTTAGGGTTCCTTCTCTCATTTTTTGAAGTTGGTGCAGTTGGTGATGTCTGGTTGGAGCAGATTTCTTATCCTTATTGTTATTTTTTGCTCTTTCCTCTTTTTTGAACCCATCAGTGTATGAGTTGTAGATTTGGATTTCTAGTGGATGGTTTATTCTTGTTTGTGCATGTGAATCCTATTTTTGTGGTGTTTCAAGGAGACTCGATGTCGTTGGTTGGTTTTCATCACAAGGAAGATCCTGATCTCTGGTTCTAGTGTTGTAGGGTTTGGTTCATTTATCGGTTTCAGGTTTCGATGGGCTGTTTTGGATCCTAGCTTTATTTTTAGTTGAATCTTATTGGAGTGAGATTTTTTGGATTTTTGCCTATGCTTTTAATTGTTATAACTCTCTTTGTTTCCCTTTGGGTGGTGTGAGGCCCTTGTTCCAGCTATTTGAGCGATGTTTTTATTGCTTTAGGATTTTCTTGATATCTGCCTATGGCTTCGTGCCTGTTGATTGGACGGTGCATCGTAGTTGTTGTTGATGGAATCTGCCTATTTTTTGAGTAGACAGGCAGGATTTTTAAAATTTGAATTTTATTGATTTCAACTTTATCATGGAGAAGAAGCTTGTGTGGGTCTTTTAACTTTTGCATTTTTTATATTTCTGCCTCCTCCTCATGGCTCTTTAGTACTCGCTCGTAATTTTCTTGGGCGATGTTGTTGGCTGATTTTCCCCTTTGGGGTGGTCGGTTGTTTGTCTCCTTTTGGAGATCGTATGTTCGTTATGCTCAAATTTTTCTCCCTTGGGAGTTGTTGTATAAGGTTGTGGGATTCCTTTCAAAACCCTCTTTCCTTAATATTATCAATATATATATATATATATATATATATATATATATATATATATATATATATATATATATATATATTTTAAATATTATGAGGAACTTTAGAAAGTGATGGAAAATTAATAAAATCATTTTTGAAATGCAGCAAGAAAACCAAGAGTCACCCCGACTCTTGAGCTTCATCTTCCCCATCCTCTTGATCTTCCTCTCCCCTCCGAATTATATTTTATTCTTCTTGCTACCGAGGTTTGGGGTGGATTGCTAGCTAGGGATAAAATTGTAGGGTGTGTAGGGTTGGAGAAAACGTGGAAGAAGATTTTGGATTTGTTAATTTGCTTGTTGTGGAGGTAATCTCTTTCTATTTTCTCCTCTTGATTGAGTGTAAATGCTTGTTATATGCTTTGCTCTTCTATCTTGCTTGCTTCACCATTGGTCTCAATGTGATGGGTCTCATATTTAGATTACTCTTTAACTTCATGCTCAACATTTACCTGCTCATGGGTGTAGTTATCATTGGCACCAACCATTTTATCGTATGAATTCCTCTACTAGTTAGTTGTGATCATAAAACAAGTTCTCTTAAGTAGATTTTTTGTGATATCAAAAATCAACCCAGGTTTTAAGTATAACAAGAAATAATTATCAAGATGAGAATATACATGTCAAGAGTAGATTTTCCTTGGAATGAATGAAAAGTTACTTCTCATCCCCATTGTATCTCAAACTAGTCTCCATTCCTATTCCTAATTGTACTAGTCCATCCTTCCAGTATTATTCTTATTTGTTATTATCATTGTCTACAATGATGTTGTGCACATATGCATGATAGGGTTGTGTAGACGCCTAAAACATGTCATGTTGAGGAGAATACCTATGAGGACTCCCTGAAGACCAAGCGACCCACCTTGGGTGACCTTAGGGCTAAAAAAAATGGTCTTCACAACTCAAATGATGATATTTTTCTTTAATCGTAGCCACTCTTTCCTAGACTGGCCTCCGATAGTGACTGCTCTACCCTGGAGTGATCTTTGACCATGGACACTCTACCCTAGAGCAACCCCCAACCAAGGCCACTCTACCCCAAATCAACCATGCCAAAAGTGGAATAAAAATATAATCCATGCGTGGGCTAGTAGCACCAATTTCACACACGCTCAAGCCTAGTTTAGCACGCACGCTTGTCCTAGAATAGTATTGCATAGATTAGAAGAGCCAAGTGGAACTGCATGGGATTTTGAAGAAAATAATGTAGGATACCTCTCCCGTGCAAATATTTTTTTCCAATAATAGGTTCATTTCGAGAGATCTATAAATTGGCATTCACCCTTATTTGAAAGGCTTAAAGTTTTAGAGTTTTCAAGCAACGAAGTGTTGCTAGAATCAAACCACGGATCTTTGAGTTTGTTTGTATTATTCATCATTTTAGCATATTTATATTTTATTTCATGCATTTGCTTATCATATTTTAGTCATTTATCACTTTTTCTTATATTTCTATATGCACATGTTATTAATAATTTTTGTGTTTCCTTGTGTGTATATCATAAATTTTCTATAGGGGAAGAGAAGCACAAGAGTTTAACATCATCACCACTTTCCAAGGTCATGAAGAAACCCTTTGTAGGATGGTTTATGAATGTGATAAGGCCGTATAGTGCACCAAATTATTTTAGAGAAGGTTGAACCCTTGGATCGTGTATATATTGTATCGAACTATTGAACTCCCTAAAGGGGATGTATTTGTAACCCATTTTGATCAAACAAGTTATTTTTAATATAAATGACACGAATTATCATTTACTTGTTTTATCATACTTTGTTACATTTCATACTCTTGTGTTCATTTCTTGCAATCATATATTTTCAAGTTATTGTGCACTAGTTTTTGAATATTTAGTTGTGATCACAGTGGGACCTAGTCTCTATTTTTCATAAACATTACTAGTTGTTGTTATTTTTGCAAGGACGATCTATAGACATGACCACATAACCCTAGAGCATCCTGGTTCTATGGTCACTTGACCCTAGAGTGGCATGTTTCTATGACCGCTTGAGCCTAGACCATCCTGGTTCTGTGGTTTCTTGACCCTAGAGAAACCTAGTTCTATGGATTATTGACCCTGAGGTAGCCCCAATTTGAAGCCATTTTGATCCAAAATGGTCATATAGATGGTAAACTCTCATTGTTATGACTAGTGCATGATCATCCATATCAGATAAGATAACAAAAAAGCAGACATCTAGATCTTCATCAAACGTAGGCCATCAAAGTAAGTGTATCTATCCTTCTTTTCATTTTATCATAAAAAAATATTTTTCCATTATAGAAAAGATTACAATTTTTATTTAGTATTTCTTTGGCTTGCTTGTTGCTACCTATTCATAAATTATTCATTTAGGGTGCATTTTAGATTTCTAAAATTAAAATGTCATTTTTCTTAGGAATCTGAATGTAAAATGTCATTTATGCATTAGTGAAAAAGTCATTGCTTGCTCCTTGATTTTATTTTCTTTTGCATAAAATGAACCCCACACACCACATCCTACTTTAAACATTGACGAGTTGGATTTCACCACCAACCATTAATCAAAACCAACGGTGGACTTCATCACCACTTTTTTGGCTTGCATTGTGGATCTTCATACCTTATTTTTGGCCAAGACTAGCTCCAAGAACTATCTTAGTCATGTAAAATAGCATGTGTTCCTCTTTTAAGGGTGTATTGCTATCCAAAGTGGACTAGATGAGTACTGGTAGGACATGTACTACCTCATCAGATATGGGCTCCATCTCCTTATTTTGGAGTGTGCAAGTATACAGGTGAAATACTTTTAACATTGATTTATCATCAACAAAATAGAAACATGAATAAGAGAAGCACAATAGAAACAAATAAAAACACACCAAACAGCTTAGGGATTCACATCTAAAATTTAAATGAGATAATTACATTGTTTTCTTATGTTTCTCTTTGATTGTTTGATTATCTGTTTCTAAAATTTAAAGGAGATAATCACATGGTAACTACACATGGCCAAGATATATCAAGGGATAGTGTCATAGAATATTTCCAAAAGGGCCTTGAATGCCTTTGATTCAACCTAAAGAACCTAGTCATTCCACCATGGTGTCTAGGTATTCATAAAAATACTAACACTACCTATAGGAAGTCCTACCTTCAGGATATACCAAGTCATGAGGTACCCTTCAACCCATTAGACAATCAAAGAGATGAACCTTTTGGTTGAATCTGATACCAGGTCACAACTAGATATAACCAGTCTATGGAGGGGTCTAGTAGGGAAGACTACACTCCCTCTATGTTGTGGTATTCACCACTTAGAAATTCCATCCAAAAAGTGGTAAGAATACAGATTAGTCCTATGCAAAGTTCATGTATGCCATCAACCAACATGACTATGGGTGATTTAATACAACAATCATTCAAGCATCGAGAAACTCTCATAGAGACTTTACATTCAATTGAGTTATAACCCTAGCATTTTTATGCTTTTACCAAATTTTTGGGACACATACAAATGTACAAGGATCATGTTATAACCTTTCAAAATCATGAGATCAAACCCGTGTCTACCAATTTACCAGGCCCTCCTTTGCACATCATCATGTGCATCAACAAGATCCCCTAAAAGTGAGTATTGGTTGACACAGGTTCCACAATTAACATTATTACCAAAACTACACTGAAACATCTCAATTTTCCATATTCACATATTGCAACATCCACATTCACCTTGCAAGCATTTAACAACGCTTTATCCTCCACTATGTGAATGATAGTCGTACCTATTAAAGTTGTACAAAAGATAATGCCTACATTGTTCTACATCTTGGAGGGCACAAGACAGTACAACATACTGCTACGAAGGCCTTGGATGAGATACATGGAGTGCATCCCCTTCATCGTGTATAAATTCATCAAATACATTTATGAAGATCAGGTCCATGTGGTTCAAGCAAACCCAGGCCCCTTAAAATATTACAATAAGGATGATCATCCATAGGAGTCTACTCTTCCATCCATGCACTTGGAAACTAAACCCAATGATCTTATCCAGAGTATAGATTCAACCTCATGGTTAATTGTGAAGCTATCTTCACCACTACCGGTACTATTAGTTTCTACTACCACTCCTTCATCCTTGATTTCTTTGAGAAAGGAAGAATAAAAAATGCTAGTTGTGGAGGCTCCCATAACCATCTTCAATACATCCATAGAAGACCTTCCCACTCCTACTAAGAAGAAGGAACCCATAGTTGATATGGATAAATCAGATCATATCATATTATTTTCATTCACCACACTTGAGGACATAGTTCACTTGACCAATATTGAACTCGGTGAATACATAGCACACAATGTTACATTCATGCCTATCATCGAGTTGATAAAGGATTTAGTTCATTATCCTACCAAGCTGCTATCCATTGATATTATTTTTTATTCACTACCCAAACACAGGGAACAAGCAAATCACCTTGGACAAGTTGATGAGGTATCCTTGACTCGCCCAAATGAAAATACATCTTCTCATGAGTTTATGTGTATGATCAATGTGATGACAAAGAGCCAAAGTCCTTCGAATCAATCTATGCAACTTGTGGCTCCATACAACATTCCATCCATACCACAAGTGCCACCATTGTTGGATTCAGTAACACCTACTCCATATCACTTAACATTTCCACAAAATCAAGAATAGGTATACCCACTACACAAAAATAGGGATAATCCAACTACCACAGTTGAACACTATGAGTTGGAACATAAGCATGAGCTAAATCAAAAACACGAGCATGTGGATATACTCACTAGATAAGAGCACCATGAACCATCCACATCTATTCAAATATTAAGAACTTTTAATCTACATCTGCCTAATTGTCTCTTGGCTCCCACACCTAATCCACCCCCACAGCCTATCAGTTTCCATCCATATTCCGCAATAATCATCCAGTCATTGCCTCCACTAGTTTCAAAAAACATCTTGGATCGACTGGCCAAAATTAAGTTATGAGTCATCAACACAAGGATTTACAAAAAATATTGAATTGACTCACAAGCATTGAGTTACAGTTGAGTCATCCAAAACCTCAACATCCTGATTATCAGGACCAACCTTCTCTTGTACAATCCTATGTTAAGTCTCAATAGAATCATGGGCAAAGGCAACAATGCCATAAATCTCACACTTATATGCCATTGCCTGAATATTTGGTATCACTCTTTAATCTATTATGCGAGGCCAAGGCTATCACAGTGCCAGAGATCCATCCCTTAGATCCAAATAGGCCTAAACATAAGTGGTATCGAGAGGACCTATATTTCTCCTACCATCGAGTAAATAGTCATGCCATCTAGTCATGTATAAAATTTAAGAACAAGGTACAGGACATGCTTGACAATAATAATCTTCAAATAAACAATCCTCTTATAACCAACAATAAAAAAATGGTAATATTCAAGGATCTATTACCTATGCATGGGGTTCAAGTAGAACAACCCAAGCAGGTGAATGAAATACACACAACCCAGCATCCTCATCAAAGTATTTCATCTTTTCTACCTCGTTCAAGATATCAATCCCATACTGGGAATCCTCTATCTAAGCCCATACTGATAATCTTCCACCAACTACAAGAGGTAAAAGCAATGGTTTTACCTGACATACGCCCCTCAATCCCGAAAAGGCCTAAACCTAGGAATCATAGGGAGGGTCACTTTTACCTTTATAATCAGATAGAAGGTCATGACATTAATGATTGCTTTGCATTAAAAAATGTGATCTAGGATCTTATCAATGGGGAGGCTTTTCCCTTAAATGGATTTCTTAACTTACCTTTATTAGCCATAGTCTAGACCACATCATCTTGTATACAACCCTAGGAGCAGTCGTAGCCTCATAAACCTGACAAGCTACCTCGTCAGTATGTCATATTTTTGATAACTATTGCAACCTTATTTTAAAAATTGTATGACACATGCAATCACATTACTAGAGATAAAACCAATAAAACCTAAACCTAGTTCAAACAAGGAAATATTCTATTGTACCTATCACCATATGAATGGGTATTACATCCAAAAATGCTACTCGTTCAATAATTTGATCGAAGAGATGATAGAACTAAATGAGCTCCATGTAGACGGTTCACTCATTTTACCCCATCAGAACATTAACATTGCATAAAATTTTACACCACAATAGGGGGGTCAGTTTCTTTCACTCCTCATAGCCAATCCAATAACATTGCATCAAACAAAACACCCATTGGGGGTGATTAAGATATCACACCTTCCCCCTACAAAAACAAACAAAAAAAATCATCATCACAAAAATCCCCAAAGGTACTTAAGCCCTTTGGTCAAATCATCACAAAAAGCCCCAAATGCACTTAAGTCCTTTGGTCAACATCAAAAAGATCCAAAGTTACCCACATTCCTTTGATCACAATCAAAAGGCTCCAAAGGTACCCACCTTCCTTTGGTAAAAATTCATCCAAAAACGCCAAAGGCACTTAAGCCTTTTGGTCAACATCAAAAACCTCCAAAGGTACTCATATTCCTTTGGTAAAAATTCATCCAAAATACCCCAAAGGTACTTAAGCCCTTTGGTCAACATCAAAAAGCTCCAAAGGTACTCACATTCCTTTGGTCACAATCAAAAAATCTCCAAAGGCACCTAACCCCTTTTGTCACATAAAATCTGAAATAATTGAGTGAATCTCATATCTAGTGATTTAATCTATAAACCTAGTGATTGCAGTGATTGGTTATCCATGCAATTCAGAATGATGAGTAAATTACCATCATATCACTCACCAAAAATAGTAATAAATGGGTTAAATCAAGGTTATATTGGGGCATGCACCCTATAAACTTTTTTAATAGTCCTAGAAAATCCAAATCAAATCATCTTGGTCAAGCAACTTGTCACTTTCATCATTTTATCATTTCCTCGTTGACTCGTCGCATGAGGGGGTAGTCATACATCACAAAATTCATAATCAAATCAGTAATCAAATACTCAATCATGCAAGTTGTATTCATTCAAGAATCATTGCTAAATATAATCATGTCCTTATTGCTTGGGGTAGATAACAAGCAAAAACTTAAATTAAAACACATCACATGATAGACGAACCTCTTCCTGTTTGGTATGCCTAAGGTCATGGCCTTGTGGACTAGACGAAGGTCCACCCTTGGTTGAAAGGTTTATTAAAATTAAGTTCCTCAACTTTTCAAAAGCAATGGTTCAAAAATGCATGCTCTTTCCATGATTGGGGCATCCAACATTGATCAGATCAGTGAACATCATCAACCCTCAATTTGATTATAAGTCATCTATTTTTGCTCTGCATTGTGCTTTCACACAATGCATCCCAAAAAGGAGTATTTTTAGACACTTAAAACATGTCATGTTGAAGATACTACCTATTTGGACTTCCTAAAGACCATGTGATCCACCCTAGACAACATTAGGGCTAAAAAGTGGTCTTCACCACTTAAATGAGGATATTTTCCTTTGCAATCGTGGTCACTCTACCTTGGAGCAGCTTCCAACTGTGGTCACTCTACCATGGAGCAGACTCCGACCGTAGCCATTCTACACTAGAGTGGCCTCTGACCTCGGTCACTATACCCTAGAGTAGCCTCTAATCGTAGCCGCTCTACCCTAGAGTGACCCCCAACCAAGGCCACTCTATCCTGAAGAGATCACATCAAAAGTGGAAAAAAAGAGAATCCACGCATGGGCTGGTAGTGCCAATTTCACGTATGCTAAAGCCTAGTTTAGCATGCATGCTTATCCTAGAATAGTATTATGTAGGTCAAAAGAGCCAAGTGGTACTGCATGGGATTTTGGAGAAAAGCATGTAGGCCACCTCTTCCGTGTAAATATTATTTACCAATAATAGGTTCCTTTCGAGGGATCTATAAATTGGCATTCACCCTCATTTGAAAGGCCTAAATTTTTAGAGTTTTCAAGAAATGAAGTGATGCTAGAATCAAACCACGGATCTTAAAGTTTGTTTGCACTCTTCATCATTTTAGTATAGTTATATTGTGTTTCATGTATTTGCTTATCATGTTTCAGTCATTTATCACTTTTGCTTATATTTCTATCCACACATGTTATTAACGATTTTTGTATTTTATTGTGTATAGATCATATATTTTCTACAGGGGAAGAGGAGCACAAGATTTTAACATCATCACCACTTGTCGAGGTCATGAAGAAACCCTTTGTAGTATGGTTTGTGGGCGAGAAGGTCATATAGTGCACTGAATTATTTTAGAGAGGGATGAACCCTTGAATTGTGTATTTATTGTATCACACTATCGAACTCCCTAAATCAGATGTATTTGTAACCCATTTTGATAAAAAAAGTTATTTTTAATATAAAAGACACAACTTATCATTTACTTGATGATTGTTACATTTCATGCTCTTGTGTTCATTTATTGCAATCATACATTTTCAAATTATTGTGCACTGGTTTTTGAGCATTTCAGGTTGAGATAACACGTCCACAACACTCAACACAATTAGGGATTGCACTCATTTTATTTTTGGCACTCACAATGTTATTATTTATTTATTTTATTTTTATTTTTAGTTTATTTTTGGATAAATTACTAAAATATTCATAGTTTATTTTTTAACATATTTTAAGGCATGAGATAAATAATATGGTTTTGTTTTGATAAATAAATCTTTGATATTGTAATTATTGTACATGAGGTCATACATCATCTTCATTTCATAAAAAGAAAACCAGATTAATTAATAATGAGATTAATTAATCAATTTATAATGAAATAAATTAATTTATATTTTAATATAAATTAATCCAAGGGGATAGATGTGGCTTGTGTAGCAAAAGAACCATAATTGAGTGAGAGAAGTATGGGCTTCTCTCGTTTATGACTAATAAGCATTGAAATAATGTTTTGAAGTCTATCATGGAACTGAGATCTTGCATTGTTTTTGAATGATTTTATTTGCATGATGCATGTTAGACTTTGCATATGTATTCAAATATTTTTCATAATCCTTATACTTATTTAAAAGCACAATGGAGAAAAGACCTATCATGTAGAAGACATTTAAAAAGAAGATGAGCCTTAGTTACTATTACGTATTGATGTATTGAAAAGTAATTTTTGTATTTGGAGATGAGAAAAATTTAAAGGTGTCATGTGTAGAAGTTATGTTACATAATGATTATGATGAGGGAAAAAAAATCCTTATAAATATTCTTGATGTATTGTAATGAATTATATTAATACTGTTCAAAAAGTGAAAGAAGAATTATTGCTTTCCTTCTATGTTAAGTTTCTTTGGAAATAATTTATAGATAGCAAGATAGATTATTTGTATTTATTGAATAGGAAAAAATAATTAATGAATTTTTGTTATGATTTCTAGATGTTGTTTTATTTTCTTTCATGTAAATAAAGGAAATACCTAATTTCTCTAATCTATGTTATGTTGATATTAGTATTAAATTTTGGTATGATTTATTATAAAACTTTAATTTTGTAAGATAGGCAAATATGTTGAATAGGACCCTGGGTTAAGGGGGGTTTATTATTTGGCCCACATCATATGGAGTGTTTGGAAGGAAAGGAACCTACGATATTTCAACAATGAGTCCAATTTTATGTCCTTCGTTTGTGCTATGGTTGAGAGTGTCTCTTCTATTTCCGTGGAGGCAAAGGGGTCTTCTATATAATAAAGAAGTGAAAGCATCAATGTTTGAATAAATTTAGTTGATTGTGATCATATATTTCTACTACTTTAATACAACATCTAATAGATCAACTTTTAGTTCATTTTTTAATGATCTCACTAAGTTGTTTTAAAGTTTATTAGTGAGCCACTAAGTAGACATAATTTAATAAATCTAGTTAAGCTAACTTTTTATATTCCTTATTATACACATGAATAGATGAAGAACATGGACCTTGAAAATGATGGAATGCCATAGGATTGATTTGGAATAGATAAAGGCTATATGTACATGAAGAATGACATTATGTCATTATGCATTTATCATGAAGAGCTTGACATTTATTATGGATAATAGAAAAATTATAAATAATGTTACTACAAAATGCATGCTAAATAATGTAGTGTTGTAGTTACTAACCTAATTGATACATAATGTATACAATAAAGGATGTTTTGTCAAATATATTTTGATAAGATAATTAATGAAACTATATTTTCCTTTCTATTTTGTATTTAATTAATTTTTAATAATTGACACAACATTTTAGAGTCATTTTAAATCCATTATATGTTTTATATTTAACTTAAATATAAATATTTATTATTTATGTAATATTTTTTTCTTAGACGTTATTAAACTTTGGAACTTTGAATAGGATGTCCAAGGTTTGAATATAAAATGGAGTAGGGTTGTACACCATACCCCATTGTATTAAAGCTCTTGGTCCCATAGTTCATTTTGGTCTTATGGACATAATTAAAATTATTTTATTTCATTCATGAATATCTAGTGTAATTGATTATTTCTTCTTATATTAGTATTTTTAAAGTAATAAATTGCATGGTCTTATTAATCTAGTATAATTATGGTCTGACAAATATTAAAAATGATTGTTATAGAATAAGAATAACCTCGTGGAAGAAATTCATATAATCTCATCATATGCATTCTAGTGAAATGTCACTTTAAGGTTAATGTGTCAAAAGCATAAGGGAAGATACTAAACTAATACTACGCAAGTATGTTGGAGAATGGCATGTGCCTAATAAAATATGAGGGTTGTTATTTAATTAAAATTAACTTGATAAAATAGAATCAACCAACTTCAGTAAATGTTTGCTTTTCAAGTTTAAAGATAAATAAATTGACTCACCTATAATTAAAGTTAACATAATTTTAAATTGAAATCTATTATCTTAAAAAATTATAGCTATTAATTTTTTTTTACATATTTCAACCAAGCATATTGTAGGTTTAATCGGGAAAACATGGATAAAATATTGCCATCTAAAATGGTGGTTATAATGGAATATTTGCATCTTGAGTCTTTCTAGAACTAAGATAGACAAGAATTATTCATCTAGGATAAGTGATAGGGAAAGAAGCAAAGAAGAAAAGGAGTTGCAAAGACAAGTACATAGAGGCTATAGTAGAAATCAAGATTTATGTTAGAATAACTAAATACCAATGCAAGAACAATATAATGCAAAACTTATTAGGATACATGGAAAAGGTAATCTAATTAAAATATGAGATATGATGAAGACTAAGTAGATTAAAAACTAAGGTCTTTGACATAAAACATGTAACATTTTTTTAGTATGAGAAAATAATTTAGAGTTTCAAGAATTATTATTATTACTATTATAATATTAATAAAATTTATATTGCTTTTAAATATATTGGGCCATGTCAATATCCTTCATTGAATGGTTTTTCATTGGCTAATTGATTCCTTTTGAATTTTTTTTGCTGGAGAACAAAGGGTTGTACTCGAATTCCCCACCCTTTATGAGTCACTACTCCCTCATTTAGAGCTTGAGAGTTTACAAACAAATTCAATTATTATCTCAATTGAGATGCTATAGCTAGATACCTACAACATTTTCATTGAATGTCTAAATTCTTGATTTTCATTTTCTGGATCTTCTTCAAATTTTTATGTGAATACAAATATTCCATAATCCAACATCCTTATTGACATTTTCCTACAACATCCTTCACAATACCAAAATCCACCTTTACTAACTATGCATTGCATATTAGTAGAGAAATATTTTGAAAACATCACACTATCATAGTCCACTTTACCATATCTAGATTGCTAGTTTCCTCTCCAAAGCATGAGTGCAACCACAAAAATTGTAATAAAATTTTTATATGAAAATACATTAATGTTATAAATTAAAGCAAATATTACCAATGAAAAATATTAAAGTAAATCTTAATCATTATTTGATTCAGGCAATTAACATTTTTTTTAACTTTAGCTAAACTTACTACTTCCTCTAACAATGGAAAAGAGAACTTAACTTCATGATCCTCAATTAAAACCCTTATATTGGCTAGCCTATCTACACATTTTTTTTCTTTCCTTGACGTATGGGTAAACCTAATTTCTTCAAACTCTATAGAAAGGTCTTGAATTTCCTTAATTATCTCTTATATGTTCCATGGAGTCTTTGCTTTCCTCAAAATTACTTTTATTACTATGAGTGAATCACCTTCCATCCATACTCAATTTCATTTTATTTGTTTGCATAGTTTTAACCCTTCCAAAGTTGCCCAAGCTTCAACTTCATTATTTGTCTTAAATACACTATTGAAAGCATAATTAAACAAAATATTCTCTATTGTTTCTAATTATTTCTCCTACTCATCCTGGTCTTGGATTTACTTTATATGCTCCATAAAAATTTAGTTTTACCAAATTTACATCTAGTGGTTTCCACTTTTTCTTTTTGTTTCTCTCATACCCAACATCATGATTCCATTTGATGACTTGATTCCATCTATCAATTCTCTCTGCTTCTAGATTAGGTATTGGGTGAATTGATAGGGATGGTTTAGGTTCCTCTATGGCTAAACATATCTTCCTTTTTATTACCTCTAAACTACTTTTCTTTTCTTTAAATATTCTTTTATTCCTTTCTAGTCATACAATTTGAAGTATTGTATATTTTGATATATCCTAGATTATTTGTAAATCCTCACTTTTAAGAGTGCTTTTCTATTTATTTAACCATTCTTCAAATCTGCATCACCATGCATATAACAAACACATTAATAATTCATTACATATATTATAGACTATTGAACAATATCCCAAGAGATGGTATATACTCTCCTCCTCACTTTTACAAAGAACACATCATGAGGGGCTATAAAAAACCCTTTTCATAAGGTTATCCTAGGATTAAATTATTCTATGATCTACTATCCAAACAAACATTTTAACTTTAGGAATGCTCAGGCTATCCCAACTATCTCTCCATATTCTTAAGATATTTCTATTTTATTGGTGCTTTACAGTATATCCACTTCATTTTGTGTATTCTCCTAAGCTATTCAACTCCAAATTTAGCTTATACTTGGATCTCCTTAGAATAATCACAATTGTTATCTTTCTACTCAATTGCCTCCTAGAATCAATGTCTTATTTACCTATAAAAAATCTTCTTTCCAATTGTATCTTCCTTCTTGATCCTTGTACATAATGTTTGAAACCCTATCACCATATTTATCTTGAAGTAATATCATCCATGGTTTTAAAATTAGATCTAGATTGAGTGTAAGTTTATCACACCAAGTATCCATCCAGATAGAAATATTTTCTCTAGTTCCCATCACCCATCGTAGACCCTTAATCACTAGATTAGTGGGATTTTTTAAACTATTTTGTAGAGTAGAACCATTTAAAAGTGAGAATGCAGTAAATATTTGTTGGAAATATGAGCGAGTTTTGTTGTCATTGATGTCAAGGAAGATAAGAACCAAATTTATTGGCATCCATGTGTTTATGTTCGAGGTTTGATAAGCAAGGTTGATGTTCAAGTTTCATTAATATCCTCTAGTGGTTTTTCCAAAAAGGCAAAGAAGAAGGTTTAATATTATAATATTTAATATTATAATATTTAAGAATCCACGGTTGGTTAATGAAAAATAAATGCAAGGAGTTGTCACATTATAAAGCATCTAAAAAGCACATATGGCATATTTTGTGGTTAAACGTTTAATTATTTAATTTTAAATAATTTAACCTTAAGGTTAAAATTTAAAATTAAATAATAATGATTTAAAGGCCCTAAGTGAAAGCACGAGATTCCGGGCAAAGGAAACACTAATTGCAATATAACCAAAACCAAATGCGCTTAAGTCCTAGAAACGTAAAGTGCATGAAATGGAAAAGAAACGCATTGGAAGAGACACAAGCAAATGGAGAAAACACAGCCCTTTCATTAATATCCCTTGATCTCTGTTACAATGACGTCTCCTCCCTTTTCGGGGGCTAGGAGCGTTAAAAGAATTCGATTACAATCACTCAATGTTCCTCTTTCCGCGTGCCCACGATTGCAATGGGCGGGCCAAGATGATGCCGTCGCTGATGTCGATGAGTTCTTCACCTCCGCTGCTTCTCCTGCGAACAAAGAAACAACCAAGATGTCAGTAGCACCTGCTGCAAGTGAAAAGTGTTCGTTCTTCTAAAATCATCAAAAGATGCATGCAAACATTTATCTAAAACGGTAAACAAAATGATTCTAAACAGCCTGAAAACTTGCCAGAAGACAGAAAATGTTACCAACGAGGCCATTGCCATCGAGACAGTCGGCCAATCTGCTTTCAACTGGAAATCGTCCCTGGGTAGGACGATTTGACTGTAAATCGTCCCTGGGTGGGACGATTTCTTTTGTGTTGGGGAAGCCGAACTGACACGCTCCAATGTCGACTCCCGAGGTCTCCAAAACACCTGCAGACAGAGGGGTTATGTAATTGGGGCCATTTTGGGATGACCCAGATGGTCGGATTCTCCCAATTTGGCCTCTACCCTCGAGAATTTGATATCGCCTCCTGCAAGTTAGTGAAACTACAAAACGACACAAAACATACTAGAATCTGATCAAAGGTTACGAAATTGCAGCTATGAATTCACCAAACAGAAAACACAATATCCAGCATGAGAAAATAAACTAGAATGCTTCTGAAATAAAACTTAAGAAAAGTGCGGGGATGCCCAAGTGGGCCTCCCACCGTTGGCACTTGATTCCAGCGCCAATCCACTAGGGATGGGCCCAAAACCTCTTAGGATTGGGGGGGTCGGCGAATTGGTTGATTCAGGTGTCCATGTGTTGGATTTAGGTCCGATTCAAGCTTCCAAAAGCCACCCAACAACCTCCCTTGCAAAAGAGATTGGTGGATGTGGGAAGGTGAACCAAAAGGGATGCAAGTGGGTCTTCAACTCGGCAGCACTTCGTTGCTTGAAAACTCCTTCAACTTGTATATCTTGGGTGAGAAAAGTCTCACCTTTTATAGACCCAAGGGGTCTCTTTTGGGAGGGAAGCACAAATGCCATGTGTTGGTCATAGGCGCCATGTGGCGATCTTGTCTTCCCATGAGGGAGGGAGTCCTCCATTGACTTGGGCTTTCATAACCGCCCTTGTGACAGGTCCTCAAACGGCCTATTTGTCCACTCACACACGCGTGCGAGGCGGGAGTCATCAGGCGACTGATTCGGGCTGCCACTTGGCCTCATTTGTCTTTTTGCCCGTTAAACTTGGAAATCGTCCTTACTGGAGACGATTTCAGAAATCATCCCTGGGTGAGACGATTTCAAGTTAGCAATCGTCCCTGGGTGAGACGATTACTAGGCAAAGTGTCTAAGTGTGCCAAATTGCTTCTTGACCTCACAAAATTGCTATGAAAGTGGTTAAGACCACTGTTTGACCTCTGAGGGCTGCCCTGGGGGCTGTGTTTGTCAAAGCGATCAGTGTTTGCGGTCACATAATCGGATTGGTGCTGTTTTGGTGTCTACGAGATGCCCCTTTTTGGGAAGCGCTGCGGGTGACGCTGATCTTGAGCAAAAATAGATAACCAAAGCACTAATGATTAGGGTTTCTTGGTAACCTAACCAACTTTTGATGCCCCAAGTATGGAAAGGGCATGCATTCTTGAATCCTTGCTTCTGACGAGCTAAGGAATTTGATTTCAAGTATTAACCTATTTTGGTGAGGTGTGACTTGAACTTAGACATTGATCAATCATGAACAGGCAAAGGGCATTTTTATCCTCAGGGGGAACCTTGTGTTCATGATTCACGAAATGCCAAGTGTTTGATTGATTTGATTGTTGCTTGTTTATTGCCCCAAGCGGGAGCGTGATTGTCTTTGTCAATGATTCTTTGAATGCATGTCATTTTCCTTAATTGGGTGTGTGATTGTTGGTTGGTGACTAAGTGTGACTACCCCCTCAAGCGACGAATCGATGAGGGAATGACCTTCGTGAGAGAAGCGGCGAGTCGCTTGACCCAAGATGACTTGTGCAAGGGTGCCTTTAGAGGGTTTACCGTTAAGCGTGTGCAATTTTTCCAACATTTGGACCTATTTTTGGTGGGTGTTAACCCTTTTGGTGATGTCGTAATGAGGTGAAATCATCGAAAATCTAACTTCCCGTGGAGCGGTCCGGCTATTGTAGCCTTCTTGGGGAAGTAGGAGAGCGATAATTTGGACCTCGACATCGATTTTCTTTGCCCAGAGTTTAAGTGGAAGAGCACTTGTGTCCGGCAATGTTTTTTTGTTGTCTGTTTTTGTTGAATTTTTTTATTGTTTTTGTTGTTTTGTGTGACGCATGTGGGGATAAAATTGTTGTAATCTTCTTCCCGTGGAGCGGTCTGGCTATGGTAGCCTTCTTGGGGAGTGAGATAGCGACAATATATGACCCCAACGTCTATTTTGATTGCCTTGGATTGCGAGTGTAACAACATTCTATTAGGCAACTTTATTTGTTGTTTTTAGTGCATTTTTGTTGATTTTTTGATGTTTTGACTTTTCTGGAAATCGTCCCTGGGTGGGACGATTCAGGTCCAAACATCCGGGGACTGAGCGCTCGTCCTAGCAAAGGATGATTTCCGGTTGGTAGGCTTATTTAAGGCCCAAAACTTGGATTTGGGCTCATTTGTGTCATTTTTTTCTTGCGATTTGGGAGCTTTGGGAGGAGGAGGTAATTCTCGAAGCGCGCTGCGAATCTCTCTCGTCATCATGAGTGCACAAAGCGGATTCGAGCGGCGGAGCGGAGCGGAAACCCGTAAGTGCTTTTTTTTTTTTCCCTAGTATAATTATCGGTTAATGGTTAGGAACCCTAAATCTGAAAAATTAGTTTTGAATTTTTGTGTGTGTTATTGTTTTGCGGGTTAGGAGCCGGTACCGTGTACCTCGCATTCGCGAGGCACGGTCGGCGTGACGATGTTGGTCGGCGGTGGCTTGATGCCCTTGGGCTCAAGCAGGTGGCTCGACTGGAGCTTGTGGTCCCGGATCAGGCCTATCTGACGGCCCTGATCAAAGTTTGGGATCCGCGGACCAACACTTTCCATCTTTCGACAGGGGAGATGACTGTGACACTGGAGGACGTTTATCGGTTGCTTCGGATTCCGATAGATGGACTGCCCATTAGGACATCGTCGCGTGATCAGCGGACTGCTGTACTGACGAGATGTTTTGGGCATGCGGAGCGGCTGGGTGTAACGAACCCAGTGGAGACAGCCGAGGTGGACTGTCAGGCTAGCGGGATTTTGTTAGGCGGTGGCAGGGAGAGGGGGTGTTAGGAGTGAGGCACGCATTCTTGATGGGCCTCATTTCTAACATGCTTCTACGATTCGTCGAGCGGGAGGTTCCCGTGGAACCTGCTGGAGTTGGTATGGCGGTTGGTAGAGTGCCCGATAGAGGCACCGGTGATTTATGGATGGGGACAGACATTGTTGGCACAGCTCTACGGGGAGGCGTACGGCGTCCGTGTCGGCGGCGGAAGGGGGTGAGTTGCGATTATCTTCTTCGGTCCTTGGGGTTGGCAGCACATAGCGGTGGAGAGGCCGACCGGGTTACCGTGGATGACTCGGGCGGTGATGGATGACGAGGAGATTGGCTATGCGGCTTTGTGGCGGCGGTCTCGGAGCAGGGGCGAGTCGGCGATGGGCGGGTGTTGTACAACACTATGCGATGCCTTCTCTCTGCTCACTCCGGGGAGGTGGTTTGGCATCCTTATCGGGATTCCGGTCGGCGGAGGCTGGAGAGTGGCTCAGACGGGTACGTAGGGAGCGGTGGTTGATTGGGCGGCACGGGACGGAGCATGAGTTCTTTCCGTACCGTCGGGTTACACGATAGTTTGGGGTGCGCCAGGGGTTTCCTGGTGAGCCCGTGGTCTATCGGCGTGGGGAGATGAGAGGGATCTAGAGCCACCGGTCATTGCTCCATTGGGCGAGGAGTCGGATGCGGTGATTGAGGTCCCGGATGTGGATGACATCGGGACTACCAATGAGTATGACTCGTGGTGGGTGCTACGTGTGAGAGGAGAGGGGCCTCTGGAGGCGCGGAGGCGGTGGAGGATCTTTGAGGCAGCAGGGGGTGATTGGGGGGTCCGTTGGATGATGCGGACATGGTGGATGTGGGAGATGAGGATGTGGACTTGGGTGTTCCGGAGCAGCGGACATTCAGGATGTGGAGGAGCGGTGGGAGCTCGAGCAGGCTACTGTCCCCGTGAGTCCTATGCGTCCGACAGATACAGAGGAGGTGGGGTCGGATGTAGGCATTGAGATTGCTGTGACGACGGAGCTTGATGCGGGATTTGGGGATTTGGGGATGAGGGAGGGGATGGGAAGGAGAGGGATCTTCTACGGGCTCGGTTGGCGAGAGCGGGATAGAGTTTTGGCACAGCGCGATGATGCATTGTCTATTTATCATCGGCGAGAGGTAGAGTGGTGTCTGTACCGGATAGACTTGGAGAGGGAGGTCATCCGCCTTGGTGGGCGGCTACCAGAGCCTTCGGTCGGTGGATCTTCATGGCGGACAAGGGATAGTCCGACGAGCGGTCAGGCATCATCTCGTCGCGAGCGGTTAGATGAGGGGGTGGTAGCGAGGCATGATGCGGGGGCTAGTAGTAGCCGCCCTGCAGGGTCCCGTAGGACCCACACCACGGGGGTAGTTCCCGTCGCACCGATCTTCGTGATCATGGTGGTCGACGCCTTAGGTTGGGTTTTGGATATGATTGCGGGGTCTGAGGACCGGTTTTGTAGCCTACGGGCATCTTTTTGACGATATATATATATATATACGATTTTATTGTGGTTTTGTACATGTGATGATGTGATTTTTGTTATGCATGTTTATTCATTTTGATGAATGCGAGATGTTATGATGAATGCAAATGTTTTAGATGTCTATGTGATATGCGAAGTGAAATGGATGAATGATATTTGTGGTGATTGCACTGTAGGCTATTTAAGAAGCTCTTTATTTACATGGTTTTTCTATTTTTGTATTTTACGATGGTATCATAAGGATGATAAGTAGCGCAGATGGTTTTGGAATGAATGTAAGGTTTTATGAGATTCGATCAGTTTTAACTCACCATCCATGATTGTACTTTATCTTACAAGACTTTTTGACCAAGGTATGAATCGGACTTGTTTTTGACCCAGTTATTTTTCACATCCCTGTGTGTGCAATTGAGTTCATTTAGTGGTATTTGTTAGGATACCGCCAGTGCCAGATGGGCTTTCAACCGAATCTGTACTGAGGATCACCTAATTAGCTCCACGAATTCCTTTGTTGTATGTACTAAGATTAATCTGCGGTGTAATCCAGGATGCCATAAGCTAGCTCATCCACATGCAAACATTGATCCGTACGCAAGTTAATGTGACAGATATATCGTCATGCGGGAGGTTTACTACATTACCGATAGGCTATCAACCAAATTGGTACTAAAGCTTGCCTTATGACCTATAGAATCCTTGAGAGTTCCAGGGATTCAAGGTCAACTCCCTTCTTTTCTTCAATTGTATTGGGATACTTGCTCATTGTAGTGATGAGATCATTGTTTATTTTGATTTGTTTTTCTTTCGAGCAAGGGATTGGGGTCATGGAGTGACGAAAATCACTATTGTTTGTGCCTTTTGATGTGTGCATTGTAGTTTGTCAAATTTGGAGTTTTGACATTTTGCAACTTTTTTGTGTTTTGCAACTATTGAGAACTTTAGGGATTCTTAGGGAATTGGGTAGGGAGGATGCTTGTCCTTTTGCCAACTCTCAGCATTCTAGGGGTCATTCGCACAGGGGGATGAGCAAGATAACCGTTTCGCTTGTGGTGACCTAGATTATTTTGCAGGTTTCGTCTCGTTCACACAATTTGGGAATTTTTAGTGTTTTGATTTGTGTTGGGATGTTACGTAACATGGTGTATTTCAAGTATGACTCTACCTTCGTAAAATCTGTTCGACTTGATACGCTACATGGCTAAAGAGGAAAATGATGATTGAATCGCTGAAACTCTTGGTACATTCCTAGACCACTGATTGTAGTGTGGTAAAAGTTATGCATGGTGTTTTTGTTGTTTTTGTAACATGAGACAATGGGGAACAAGATGGACTATCAGAGCTATTGCAGCCTATGGTATTTGACCCGTATGACTACAAATATGCAATGTATGGATGCAATGCTTAATGCGGCTATGTATTTTTGTAATTTTGATGGATTGTTTTTGGTGAAGTTGAAGATGAGGTGCGAGAATATGAATTTTATGATGAATTTGAGTATGCCTAGAATTGAGATGCAAATCTTTGTTGTTTTGTTTTGTTTTTGTTTTTTTTTTGACCAAGCGATTGCGATAATCGTTGGAGCTTTTGGGTTTGACCAAGTGATTGCGATAATCCTTGGAGCTTTTGGGGTGACCAAGTGATTGCGATAATCCTTGGAGCTTTTTGGGTGACCAAGAGATTGCGATAATCCTTGGAGCTTTTTGGATTGACCAAGAGATTGCGATAATCCTTGGAGCTTTTGGATTGACCAAGAGATTGCGATAATCCTTGGAGCTTTTTGGATTGACCAAGAGATTGCGATAATCCTTGGAGCTTTTTGGGTGACCAAGAGATTGCGATAATCCTTGGAGCTTTTTGGGTGACCAAGAGATTGCGATAATCCTTGGAGCTTTTTGGATTGACCAAGAGATTGCGATAATCCTTGGAGCTTTTTGGGTGACCAAGAGATTGCGATAATCCTTGGAGCTTTTGGGTGACCAAGAGATTGCGATAATCCTTGGAGCTTTTTGGGTGACCAAGAGATTGCGATAATCCTTGGAGCTTTTTTGGTGACCAAGAGATTGCGATAATCCTTGGAGCTTTTTGGGGTGACCAAGAGATTGCGATAATCCTTGGAGCTTTTGGGTGACCAAGAGATTACGGGAATCCTTGGAGCATTTTTTTTTTTGGATATGGCTTTCTTAGATATGAAATGGTCGCAAATGACTGATATTCAAGGGTTATGTTTCCTTGATACCGTCAAGAGAAGCTAGCCTGTACGTCCGGGTCCTATTTTGCTATCAATGACATAAGGACCTAACCAATTTGCCATGAATTTGTCCCTCATATGGGACGGCAAATTAGAGTTTTGTTGGTTTTCCTTCAGAACCAAATCACCAACCCGAAAGTCTCTTAGGTGAACTTTCATGTTGTAAGCTTTCTTAAGCCGCTCTTGATAGATACGTAAGTGCTCGAGAGCATTAACGCGTCGTTCGTCAAGCAACGTAAGTTGGTCCAATCGGGCTTGCCGCGCGTGTTATCATCGATGAACTCCTGCATTGATATGCGCAGGGAAGGAATTTCCAACTCGAGAGGCATTACTGCCTCTGAGCCATACACTAGTGAAAACGGAGTTGCCCCGGTGGGCGTCCGAATGCTAGTGCGATAAGCCCAAAGGGCAAGTGGGATTTGTATGTGCCAATCCTTATGACTGTCTGCGACGGTCTTTTTAAGGATGGCGACTAGCGTTTTGTTTGACGCCTCTGCTTGCCCATTTGCTTGCGGATAATAGGGTGTTGAAAAGTTGTGCTGAATTTTGTACTTTGTGGTTAAAGCACGCACGTCTTTGTTCTTGAATGATGGCCCATTATCCGAGATTATTTTGGATGGAATACCAAAATGACATATGATGTGATGCAAGATGAACTCCGCAATACGGGGTCCTTTCGTTGAGGTTAACGGAATTGCTTCCACCCATTTGGTAAAATATTCTGTGGCCGTTATGATAAACGTGTGACGGCATGACGATGCGGGGAGATCTTTCCGATTAGATCGAGGCCCCACTATGAAAATGGCCAAGCAGCTGGATGTCTGTAGGGCATGGGAAGGTGCGTGCATTAAATTGGCATGATGTTGACATTTCACGCACCTCTTGACATACGCGCAACAATCTCGCTCTAAAGATGGCCAATAATAGCCCATGCGAAGAATGCGCTTTGCAATGGCCATACCACTAAAGTGGCCGCCACATGTACCGTCATGCGCTTGGGCGACTGCCCAAGTGGACTCTTCCTTGGTCCAAGCAACGAAGAAGAATTCCGTCGTAGCTGCGATGATACAAAATGTCTCCTATCAAGACATATTTTGCCGCTTTCTGTTTGAATGTTCGTTTTGCGGCGTGCGTCAATCCAAAGGGTAGATTACCTAACTTGAGGTAGTCTCTTATGGGTAAATACCAGTCCTGTTGATCGGATACCTCGACAGTTTGAACAGCCAATCCCTTTTGGAGTTCTTCCCTAACAAATGCTGATTGGGATAGAACTTGTAAGAATAGCGTTGTGTTGCTATTAATGGGAGTGGGGGAAAACAAAGACCCCCAGTTGGCCCGTTTCAAACAGTCTCGGATTCGAAAGAACTTATCCGAAGATGGTTCGATCTGGATCATGTGGACTCCTGGCGTGAAGTCTGAGCTTGCGCGCTCCATCGCGGGTTGCGATAAGGTTTTGACCTCAATGGTTGTTATATCACCGGAAAGGTCTTGCGGGATTAGTGACCCCAAGGAGGCCATTGTATCCGCAAAATGGTTTGATGATCGAGGGAGTGCCTCGATGTCATACCACTCAAGTTTTGCCAGGAATTTGTCCACAAGGGCTTTATAGGCCTTCAGGACTGGGCATTTGCATTGATATACCCCTTTGACTTGATTGATGATTAACAGCGAATCGCCAAAGATGTTCAATCTTTTGATGTTCATGGCGATTGTTGTCTGAAGACCTAGGAGCAAGGCTTCATATTATGCATTGTTGTTGGTGCATTGGAAGTTTAATTTAAATGACAGGGGCATTGGAGCGCCCTGCGGTGTGAAGAATACAATTCCTGCGCCACCCCCTTGCTCGCATTTAGAACCATCAAAAAATAAGGTTATGTCGGCCTGAGACTCAGGCTCATCAGAATCTGGCGATTACGAGACATGGAAGACCCCATCATCGGGTAGTTCTATGACCGGAGGCTGATCGTCTTCAAGAGGAGCCTCTGCTAGTTGATCGGCTATGACTTGTCCTTTTATAGATTTTTGCCCAATAAACTCAATGTCAAATTCCGTCAACAACATGATCCATTTCGCCGTGCGACTACTATGATAAGTACGACTCATCATGTATCGCAATGGATTCTCCTTAGACACAACATACGTAGTGTTGCTCAGCATGTAGTGGCGTAGCCTCTTGGTAGCAAACACCACTGCCAAGCAGAGTTTCTCAACGTATGCATAGTTAAGTTAGTAGCCGACCGAGGTGCGGCTAAGATAGTAAGTAGCCTGTTCTTTGTGAAGTTCATTCTTACGGGCTAGCATGGCTCCCGAGTGCCACCTCGATAGTTGAGATGTATAAGTAGAACGGCACTCCTGGTCTAGGTGGTGCCAATACTGGCGGCGAAGCCAAGTATTGTTTGATTTCGTCAAAGGTGATGGCACTCGTCATCCCAATGAAATGTGACCCCCTTGTGCAATAATTTGTTCATTGGTCAGCATTTTTTAGATAATTGCGCTATGAAGCGTTTAATCGACGTGACCTTTCCTTGCAGACTTTTGAGCTGCTTGATAGTGGTTGGGGGAGCCATTTCAAGGATTGCCTTGACTTTGTTTGGGTCCACTTCGATGCCTCTTTTTGAGACTATAAAACCCAAGAGTTTTCCAGATGTGACGCCGAACACGCACTTCTTGGGATTCGATCGACCTTATGCTCTATGAGGCGATCGAGAATCTTGCTTAAGTCACTGAGATGATGCGAGCGCAAGAGAGACTTGGCTAACAAATCATCCATGTAATCTTCCAAAGTTTTGTGCATGTAATCGTGGAAGATATAAGTCATAGCACGTTGGTATGTAGCGCCAGCGTTTTTAAGGCCAAAAGGCATGACCTTATAGCAAAATGTCCCCCAAGGCGTTGTGAATGCCGTTTTGAGTTGGTCTTCAGGATTGATACGAATTTGATTGTATCTGAGAAACCGTCCATTAGGGAGAGCATTTCGTGACCTGCTGTAGCGTCTACCAATGCGTCGATGCTTGGCAAGGGAAAATCATCCTTAGGACTCGCTTTGTTTAGGTCTCGAAAGTCGGTGCATATGCGAATCCTCCCGTCGGGCTTCTTGACGGGAACCATGTTGGACAACCATGGCGGATAATCCACGTAGATGACAAATTGTGCATCCAACAGCTTTTGCAATTCGTCTTTGACCATCAAGGCCATTGTTGGGTGCATCTTTCTTAGTTTTTGCTTTACAGGCTTGATTGTCGGATCAAGCGTTAAATTGTGCATGACTAGTTGCGGGTCTAGTCCTGGCATATCCTTGTACGACCATGCAAAAACCTCCTTCTTTTCTTTAAGAAGGGCAATGTAATCGGCTTGCTCTTCGGGGGAAAGGCTTACCCCCAGCTTGAGAATCCATGGATTCATTGGATCTGTGCCGATGTCTACGTCAGTCGTCTCCTCGACTGACATGTGGGATCCGTCCTCCAACTGATGTGGAGTTGGGATTAAATGGATATCATCAGCTGAGTTAAGATCTACGTTTGGAACCTCGGGTCCCTCTTGAGCTTGAAAAATATCTTGAGTTGTCCTTGGGGTAAAATGAAGCATTTCACCGAAAGGCCAGTACTCTGATGGTGACAATGGTGAATTGACGCGATCCCAATCGATGGCATCCATGTCTAGATGCAATGACCATGATGGATCGGTCGGATTGCGGATGGGTGCGGTCAAATCAATGGAGATCATGTGGATGGAATGAATTTGGTCTCCAGAACCGCGGGTGTGATAACTTGTTTCTTCTAGATGCTCCCTATACTCGGATCTGGCTCTACGGGAACAGGCACGAATGGATCCTCCCTAGGTGCAAATTTTGTGAAAAGGAGGGTGGGGTCTTCCCTCGGCACTGTTGTCATGATGGGATCTCGAGGTGGACGATGCTCATCTTGAATTTGGAGCCATGGATCCAACACTTGGTCCCACCTCGCTGGGTCTACATGCCATTCATGCCCTAGCGGTATGCCCATCTGTCCCATTAGATCTTCATGAGTTAGAGCGCGGTGATGTCGTCGCGCATGTCTGAGATAGTCCATTTCAGTTTCATCTTCTGAATCACTTTCATAGATCCAAAATTGTTCATCCTCTTCAACATCTGTTGCTTGCGACGTTGAGGACTCTTCTTGTTCCAGTGAATTAATCTGGTCCCATTGCGATTGTTCCACTCTTGGTGGAGGGACCTGATTCTCTTGGTACTGTATTGTTTCATCTGGAACCTCTAAGGGGAACAGCTTCAGAAAGATGTCCGACAGCCATTGATGTTCTCTTTGAGGATTACTATCCGAACTTTCACCTCTCTCTAGCAAAGGAGAGGGATTATTGTTGTTTCTAGGGGTGTTTGTTGACCATGGGAGGTAATCTCCCAATGTGTATTCTGTATTTGGATTGGCATACGGGTCTTGTGCCAATCCCCCTTGTTGCCTATTTCTAGGCCTTGCATATTTTCAACCAAGATGTCTAATGGCAGGGGATGGTTGAACCCTACCCCTGACTTGTCATATGGCATCTGATATCTTGGTTGGCAAAGGATCCGCATCCCTTGCTCATATCTGCCTAGCCCGTATCCATGCCAATTGCATTGGCCTAGATATTTTAGGGCAAATTCTGGGTTTGATAGATAATTGATGTTTTCAACAAAAGGTTCTTCGTCTGTTTCCTTTTGTTGGCATGGTTCAAGACCATGATCAAGGCCCCCATACACAAAATTTGTCTGGTTCGGTGGGTAGCCTAGAGGAACAATTGTCCCTATGGGAAGGCGAGGTCTTCCCATGTCCTGTCTTGACTCCAATGTGGGGGTTGCCACAATGTTTTGCACTAAGTACTCCCCCGAGGCCCGTCTTGGCCATTTCAACAGTGATTGTTGATGATTGGGTGGGAGGAAACGGTAGTCCTTCCTGAGTCCATTCCATGTTTGGTTGTTCAGGAGTCTTGGTTTCTGTTGTGTTGGGTGTTTCCTCTGTTGATATCGTTGAGATTATGGGCAACCTTTCTTCTAGAGGCTTAACCTCTTCCATGATTTGTTTTCCCTTGTCCTTCTGTTGGGCCATGATAGGTGGCGTTGATGATGAAGGAGCAGGTGATGAAGTCTCACCTGGCTGGGATTTTGTCTTGTTGGCCACCAGTGGTGCCTGCGGTATTGGACCCTGTTTAGATGGATTTAATTGGAAATCCAAATGCGTTGAAGGAGGGTCGATTGAGGTATGAATTGTACCGCATTGCAATACTTGAAGGGCTCTAAGTCCATTGGGACTACATGTATTTCCCCTTCATAAGCATACTTTAAGCACTGGTGGGCGATCGAAGGGACACACTTCATGTCCCTGATCCAAGGCCGCCCTAGCAGTATATTATAAGCCATTTCACCTTCCAGCACATGGCACAGTGTAGGTATTGACTTTTGTCCTACCTGATGGCGAGAATGACTGTGTCGATTGTCGAGCATATTGCATCATTAAAAGCTCGCAGTGTGTACGTGGAGGCTGTGATGTGAGAGGCTGGCGACTTCAAATGCTTTAAGGCTGCAGTGGTTATGATGTTACTGGACGAGCCAGTATCTATCGGCACTCTCTTGTACGGAATCCCGTTGACCCGCGCGATAACGTGCGGGGGTGGATCTGCCATGTCATTTGATATCGTTTTGACCTCATCTTCTCCGAATGTGATGACCGGCTCCGTACATTGTTTCACATGTCCCACGAAGGCGTTGAAAGAATTTGCCTCGTGGGGTTGTAATTCAATGGCTTTTAAAATGTCCATAAGAGCTTCTCTATGGGGAGCTGATTGTTGAATAAGCTCGTAGATGGACAGACCTAGCCGACGTGGTCCGCAAACTCTGCGTGAGTTTGGTTCGTATCGTGACCTCAGGTCTAGGCGGAGGTAACTGCGTTGGGCGTTGTTGAGGATGCGATGTTGCCGGAACTTCCCTCGTAGCTACCTCAGGGGTAGCTGTCGGGTACCTTCAGTTCCTTGTTACTATGCTAATCATTCCCACAAATCCTTGTGTGGGAAGATCTTGTCGCACCTCGTTAATCTGGAGTGGTTTTGTCTGTGCCTCGTGGGCTGGCAAGGGGTCCTTGAATACCCCCATTTGTTGGTTGTTTGGTGCGATGGGGTTGTCCACAACCAATGTTATATTGTCGATCAAATCCTGGACTAGGTCTTTGAATTTCCAGCACCCATTCAAGTCATGTCCTCTGCGCCTATGGAATCTACAATACAATTCCTCTCTGTACCCCCTAGGCTTGGGAATGTTAGGGTCTATAATTTGGATTTCCGGTAGAGTGACTAAATTTGCCGCTGACAAGCGGTCAAATAAGGAGTCCCTAGACTCCGCATATGGGGTGAAATTTTGCCTAGGGCGACGCGGGTAATTCTGCTCCTGTCTTCTATTATCTCTTTCATAAGCGGGAGGCACTTGCTCGGTAGTTAGCCTTTTGAGGCTGCGTTTCTTGCACGAGCGCGGGAACATTTATCGCAACTTGGTTGATTGCAGCGTGTTGTGGTTGCGTTGTCCCGGTTTTAGTGGTTTTATTCCACTCTTTCTTCTTAGGCTTGGCAATTGCGCCTTCGCCTATCTTAATCTCTTCTATGACTCTGGCTTGCGCCAAAGCTTCTTCTAAGCTGTCGTATTGTCGCAGCAACAATAGACCGAAGATTGATTTTAAGCAACTTTTTGCGAACATCTGCGTGAGATCAGACATAGGAGGACGGTAGGGTAACCTAGAAAGCAAAGCTCTCCATCGATTCCCGTACGCTGCCATTGTTTCCTCTTCAAATTGCTTGAGGCTCGCTAAATCACTTAGTGATGCCTTCTTCCTTGTGTTGAAGGCAAAGCGTTCAAGAAACGCGTCTACTAATTGATCTAAATTGCTTATGCTTGTGTTTGGGCAGTTGTGTGAACCAATCCGAGGTGGGGCCTACGAATGTGGTTATGAATGTTCTAAGCAACAATGCGTCATTATCTTGGATGCCGAAGCATTGGCTTAGAAATCGTGTAACGTGTTCCTGTGCGTCCTCTTCACCTTTAAAAACTGCCAATTGAGGCAACTTGAAGTGTTCGGGGTAAAGAGGTGTAGGCACTGAGGGATGCACCGGATTACTGCGGAGTAGACGTAATGTGGGTTTTTGATGCCCGGCAGCTTTTGTCTCCACAGACTCCAAACGCTCCAATAGCGCTTGGTATGCATCGGAAGATTTTATTTCTTCCTCTCTTGTTCGCTCTTGTTGCAAGTTACGGTAAACTGGAGGCCTATGGAGGGGTGGCCGAATGGCATCCCTCCTGCCTTGATGGGGAGTTTCAACATATTCCTCTTATGGTTCATACTCCTCGTAAAATTCTTGAGGAGTCTCTGGGCGAAACCTATGACCCTGATCAAGCTCTTGCTGAAGGTACCCATCATTGTTTCGGGGAGTTGCCTCCCTCTCGAATCTATGAGGTCTTGGAGGCAGAGCTTGACGAGGTCGTGGAGACCTGTCCTGCACCAACGGGTTACGCCTCTCATACTTGTTCAGCTCTTTGGATGCGAGGGGTTGGCCCCCTCTCAGGTATTTCATAGCGTAACTCATCCGCTTCGCGTTGCATGCGTTCTCTATCCAAGCGGTGTCGGTACTCTATTTCTTGATAACTTGGTTTAAGCCGCATGGTTTGGGCTTGACGGGTGGTATATCTGGCGACAGTTGGGTCAATTTGGTCTACCCTATTTTGCTCAGGAGGTTCGAATGTTTCTCCTATGTGTTTACCTCGAGTTTGCTGATCTAAGGTTTCAATGGGTCGCTTCCCTCTGTCGAGGTAAGCGGTATGTGCTCGAGGTTATGGCCTCAAGGGGTGATCATGATATCCTGCTTGGTGCGGAAATGCAAGGTTCCCGCGTTGTTTGTTGCCCTCGAGGAATGCGATGGCTTTCCTCGTACTCCCTTTCACGGGTGTGAAGGGGGTGGGCGGAGTTAGGTCGCCCTATGTAAGGAGCCCTGCGCTCCGGATTTGGTCTCTCTGTTCTGATGATAGGTAAAGAAGGGACGCCATATCCACGTTGCCCCTCCAAATGGACGGTGTGCCTGTCTAGCGCTTCATCGCGCGGTGGCCACTCATGCCTAACTTCAAGAGGTGATTCTCTATTTATGTCAAGGTCTACATGTAAGGCATCTTCCCGAAAGGAGCTGCTTTGAATAGGCATACCCCATCGAGGATTCTGAATTGGATTCTTTTGTAGGTTAGACCTATAAGGCGGTATGACCAAATCCTCAGGACTGAAGCGAAGGCGACTTGTGCACGCTTCTTGTGTACCTTCCGGAGCTTCCGCCCTTGATTGGGCTTGACTGCGGGTGTACACCATTGCGGTGCTTCTATGCTATCTAAATAAGTTTTTATCTCGTTTATGATTTTTTTTGTCTACACTAAGCGAGAATTAAGCACACACATTCACAAAACCGTGATTATCTCTTTTAAGGATTATTGGTGTGCCCTAAAGCTGGTTTAGTGCATTTGGTGTTTTGTTTTGTTTTTGTAGGTTTTGAAGATTGTTTAAATGCATTATGACGACTCATATAACTCCCAAAATGGTAGCCCCTTCAATATACCAACCGGGTCGATATACCAACCTCTCTATATACCCGCCCTTACGAGAGGGAGACTATAGGTACGTGAGAGGAGAAGGTACGTGGTACGTAGGCGGTACGGAAGGGGGATTGTCCTGTTAATGGCACCTACCATAGAAAACTTATCCTCGCGCGCATGGGAATCACCCCGGCGACACTCGGTCTGTCTTCGTCGGGATTTACGCCTAACAACGAGTTGACAATCGGGAAATGGATGCAAATCAAGCCAAGGTGGTGATGAAATCCACCAATGGTCTTGATAAAGGGCTGGGGTCTTACGACCAGCTCCTTGGTTTAAAATTGTTACGTGGAGTGTGTGAGGTTCATTTTATTTAGCGAAAATGAAACAAGCATGAATGATTTTCCCTAAGTATGCAGGATAAAATGAAAACAGTCAAAGAAATAGAAAACAGAAACAGAAAATTTAACAGAGATGATAAAATCCCTACCTCTTCTCTGCCTGCTCCAGTTGCCTCTGAATTTCTGCTCTGAAAATCTGCAGACAGAAAATCGTCCCCTGGTGAGACGATTTACAGAACAGAAATCGTCCCTGGCAGAGACGATTTTAAAATCGTCTCAGGGTGAGACGATTTCCAGTAAAGTAATCGTAACAGTCAGAGACGGTTAACAGTCTGCAAAAAAAAATGTACCTGTAAAACACAAAACACAAAAACCCGATTAGTTTTCTGTGATCTTAAAAATAGGGAACAGGTCCCATCGTGATCGCCACTGAAAGCACGAGATTACGGGCAAAGGAAACACTAATTGCAATATAACCAAAACCAAATGCGCTTAAGTCCTAGAAACGTAAAGTGCATGAAATGGAAAAGAAACGCATTGGAAGAGACACAAGCAAATGGAGAAAACACAGCCCTTTCATTAATATCCCTTGATCTCTGTTACAATGACGTCTCCTCCCTTTTCGGGGGCTAGGAGCGTTAAAAGAATTCGATTACAATCACTCAATGTTCCTCTTTCCGCGTGCCCACGATTGCAATGGGCGGGCCAAGATGATGTCATCGCTGATGTCGATGAGTTCTTCACCTCCGTTGCTTCTCCTGCGAACAAAGAAACAACCAAGATGTCAGTAGCACCTGCTACAAGTGAAAAGTGTTCGTTCTTCTAAAATCATCAAAATATGCATGCAAACATTTATCTAAAACAGTAAACAAAATGATTCTAAACGACTTGAAAACTTGCCAGAAGACAGAAAATGTTACCAACAGGCCATTGCCACTGAGACAGTCGGCCAATCTGCTTTCAACTGGAAATCGTCCCTGGGTAGGACGATTTCTGACTGTAAATCGTCCCTGGGTGGGACGATTTCTTCTATGTTGGGGAAGCCGAACTGACACGCTCCAATGTCGACTCTCGAGGTCTCCAAAACACCTGCAGACAGGGGGGTTATGTAATTGGGGCCATTTTGGGACGACCCAGATGGTCGGATTCTCCCAATTTGGCCTCTACCCTCGGGAATTTGATATCGCCTCCTGCAAGTTAGTGAAACTACAAAACGACACAAAACATACTAGAATCTGATCAAAGGTTACGAAATTGCAGCTATGAATTCACCAAACAGAAAACACAATATGCAGCATGAGAAAATAAACTAGAATGCTTCCGAAATAAAACTTAAGAAAAGTGCGGGGATGCCCAAGTGGGCCTCCCACCGTTGGCACTTGATTCCAGCGCCAATCCACTAGGGATGGGCCCAAAACCTCTTAGGATTGGGGGGGTCGGCGAATTGGTTGATTCAGGTGTCCATGTGTTGGATTTAGGTCCGATTCAAGCTTCCAAAAGCCACCCAACAACCTCCCTTGCAAAAGAGATTGGTGGATGTGGGAAGGTGAACCAAAAGGGATGCAAGTGGGTCTTCAACTCGGCAGCACTTCGTTGCTTGAAAACTCCTTCAACTTGTATATTTTGGGTGAGAAAAGTCCCACCTTTTATAGACCCAAGGGGTCTCTTTTGGGAGGGAAGCACAAATGCCATGTGTTGGTCATAGGCGCCATGTGGCGAGTCTTGTCTTCCCATGAGGGAGGGAGTCCTCCATTGACTTGGGCTTTCATAACTGCCCTTGTGACAGTCCTCAAACGGCCTATTTGTCCACTCACACACGCGTGCGAGCAGGAGTCATCAAGCGAGCTGTTACGGGCTGCCACTTGGCCTCATTTGTCTTTTTGCCCGTTAAACTTGGAAATCGTCCTTACTGGAGACGATTTCAGAAATCGTCCCTGGGTGAGACGATTTCAAGTTAGCAATCGTCCCTGGGTGAGACGATTACTAGGCAAAGTGTCTAAGTGTGCCAAATTGCTTCTTGACCTCACAAAATTGCTATGAAAGTGGTTAAGACCACTTTTTGACCTCTGAGGGCTGCCCTGGGGGCTGTGTTTGTCAAAGAGATCAGTGTTTGCAGTCACATAATCGGATTGGTGCTGTTTTGGTGTCTACACTAAGTTTTTAATTATAAATTCAAATTTTAAAAATTTGAATGTCCTTGCCGATGTTGGAGAAAAAGCATTGAAATGCATATAAATAATGCCAAAAATATTTGGCATTAATCATCCTTGTGAATCGATGTTTATGCAAAGAGTTCATGCACCATAAGAAAGGATTCGCATGTGTTATAATTCATTGGGCACAGAAGAAAGGACAAGCATTAGTGAAGCACAAAAATTATTCCGAAGTAGCCCATAGCTCAATTGGCAACCAGGGGCTACGGTAAGGCATTCAAGGAACACTAAGCTAGAGTTTGGATTGTGGGTGCACCCTTTTGCTGAAGTGGAAGGTGTTTTGTTTATGCATCATAGAAGGGAAGAGGATAAAGGCATCGGGGCATACCTTATAGCTCACATGAGGGCACGTAGCCCAAGCGAAGAAATCTTAAGCGCTAAGGTGATTGGTGGAAGAAATGTGGGAGTTCGAAACCCACTGAGGACATTTTGCTAAGCAAAAAGGTATGAAAATCAATTTGTAATTTTTATTAAGGTTTTTGCTAGGTGGAATTTGTGGAATGTGCACTAGGGGATTATATTTAGTGCTAAGGTGGTTGGAAAGGAAATAAAGAGGGAGATATAAGGTGTTGGTTAATTTAAATATTAAATTATTCTTTTAGAAGGAGTAATAAGGGGATATGAGGAGTTATATTTTATTTTAAATATAAAGGTGTTAAATAATTAAGAGGAGTAATAAGGTGATTAATGAAAAGTTATTGTTGAAGTGATTTACTTGGTTTTTGCTAATCTTTTAAAGTGTGGAGTTTATAAGGTGTAATTGAGATCTTATGCTATGTATGGTGAAATATTTTGAGGAATCATTTAAGTGAATTTTTGAGTGAAGATTTTGTTACCTAACCTTTGAGATTGGCAAAAAGTTGATTGTGATTGAGATAGGTGTTTGAGAATCAAATCTTCTTCAAAACAAAGGTATGGGTATATATTTCTTGTGAGTGAAATATTATTGGATGTTATGAATGCTAATTTGGAGTGAAAAGGATTGTTTGATAAGAATTGTTGAATTTGGTTTTGAGAAATCCAATATTGATTGATGCGGATTTTTTGGAATGAAATTTGACAATAGAAACCTTTTTTGATAAGCATTGTTGGAAATATTGAGTAAGATTTCATATGCTTTATTAGGGTTTGTGAAAGATAATGAGTATCATTGTTATGTGAATTTGAGAATAATCTTGAACTAGAGTTTATGAAATATCATGAGTATCATTGTTATGTGAAGTTTATCTGATAAGCATTGTTGACTAAGCTGTCATTGAGTGATTGGTTGAGTGGAGTTTATTGGACTTAGTTGATTGGAAGTATTTAAGTGAGTTCAAGTTATGTGAAACAAATTGTTCTATATTCTGAATTGATTTGAGAAAGATATTGAAAGAGTTTTTTTGTGAAAAATTGAGTTGAGTTTATATGCAAGTTTTATAATTGATTTTGAGCAAGCTTATGTGAGAGCCTGTGGGCAGAGTTAAATCCTAAGAGGGACTTAAGGATAAAATTGTATGAGCTTTAGTGGAAGCTTACAAACATATTTGAGGTAAGTCTTAGATAATACTTGTTGAGTAGATTGTACAAGTTCTTGAGAGGACTTGTGGATAAATTTGATATAAGTATTTAGAAGACTTGTGAGTAGAGTTGATATGTGATTGGTCAAAATTTGTGGTAAATATTGAAGATAGATTGAGGAGAAATTTTGGTGTATATATGAGGATAGCTTTGTACTAGAATAGAGATAGAGATTGAGCAGATTTATGCTAGATAAAAGGACTGTGTTTAGAGTAGATTTGAGATAAAGCTTAGAGCAAGCTTTGGAGATGATAGAGCAGAGGATAGTAGTCTCCAGTGGATAGAGATCCATTATCCATGATAGATAGGATATAGGTCTTCAGTGGAGATAGATCCACATCCCAGAGTAGTGGAGGTAGGAGTCTTCTATAGGATCACTAGTCAGAGCAGAGGAGAAGGATTTCTCCTATGGATAGAGATCTACAAAATAGATTAAGGGATTGGTGTCTCATGTGAATAGATATCCATAAACTTGATTAGTATATTGGTGTCTCCTTTGGATAGAGGTCCATAAACATTGTAATAGGGAAATTTTTTGCCAATATAATTGTTGAGAAAGTTTTAGTGAAATATTTTCTCTATGGAGTAGCCCACATTGGATGAACCACGTTAAATCATGTCTCTCATGTGTGTGATGCTTTATGTAATTATTTTTTCTTTATTACTGTTGATGTTATCATATGGATTGAGAAGTAAAAAATTGTATCTTATACAATTCACCCCCTCATAGTATAAGCACATGTTCTTCAATTGGTATCAGAGCGGGGCTCTCCATGAAAAGACTAACATCTTGGAGAAGGATCCATTAGAAACACACATGACTTCAAAAAATGAAGAAGAGACTATGTTTGATATAAAAGAGGAATTCTTCACTACTCTCAAGAATTTGGAAAGGATTAGAAATAAGAACTCAAGATTGAAGGAATAAATTCAAGAATATGAGGAAGAAAAAATGGAACTTCTACAGAGTTTCATATAACTCAAGATAAAGGTAGAAGAAGGAAATAAAATTGAACATGATATGATAGATCTATTAAGATAAAGGGCAATATAGTGTGAAATATTGGAAGCAAAAATTGCATCTCTAAGGCATGAAGTTGAAAATATAAAGCTTCAACAAGATATAAAGTTAGGGAAACAGAAAGAGGAATCTAGCTTTCAATAAATAGAGACATCAAATAGAGATAAACTCGCTACTAATACCCCAAAATGAAAGGACATAAAGAAATAATAAAGCAAAGAAGAACCATGGATGAGATTTAATCACAAAAGGAGAAGCACTCAACCATATTTTCAAAGGTATCCAAATAGGTTACATAATTTCTTCCATGGCTATTGCTTTTCTTATAACAAATAGGTACACTGCACAAGTTATGTCAAAAATGATGTCAATAGAAATTTAAACTCTTTTGCACCTCTTATGAATGATGATATCATATGTTACAAATGCAATAATTTTGGGCACATGGCTAGATGGTGCAAAATGGTACTTCCTGAGTCTAGTAAAAATAATACAACTTCAACAACTAGGAAAGAGAAAAAGAGGAATGAAAAGGCTAGATCAATGTTAGTTCAAATAGCTCTTCATGCTCAGGATAAATAATAACAATGGTTTCTTGATAGTGGTTGCTCTAGACACATGATAGGAGATAAATATAAATTTTTTGTACTCAAAGAAACTAATATAGGATCAATAAGTTTTGGTGATAATGGATCAGCAAAAATTTGTGAAAAATGAACTCTGAGTTTAGATAACGGAAAGACAAGAACAAAAAATGTACTATATTTCAAAGGATTAAGACACAATTTGCTAAGTGTAAGCTAAATTTGTAATCAAGGTCAAGTGGTTGCATTTCATCTAGATAGATGTGATATAAGAAAGTCTAAAACTGGAAAAGTCATTGCAAATGCAAGTAGAACTCCAAAAAACCTCTATATGTTTAATGATATTAAAGGAGACAAATGTTTTCTATCACAAGAGGATAAGAGTTGGTTGTGGCATAGAAGAATGGGTCATTTGAATTTTGAAAACGTAGTCAACTTAAGCAATAAACATGCTGTCAAAGATTTACCCAATCTAAAAAGGCCATAAAACATAATTTGTGCACCTTGTCAACATGGAAAGCAAACTAGAACAAGTTTCCAATCAAAGGGATATATGTCATATGAGCCATTAAATCTAATACATATTGATCTATGTGGTCCTACCAAAACATAGAGTATTCAAGGTGAAATTTACTTCATATTTTTCATATATGATTACTCCAGAGTGACTTGGGTATATTTCCTAAAAGATAAGTCTGAAGCATTTGAAAAATTTAAGGTATTTAAAGAATGGGTCAAAAATAAAATCGACAAAAAGATTAAGTGCTTGAGATCTGATAGAGGAGCATATTTTATATCAAATGAATTTGTATATTTATGTGAACAACATGGAATCAAGAGAGAATACTCAGCTACAAGAACTCAACAAAATGGAGTAGTTGAAAGGAAAAATAGGACTATTGAGAATATGGCTAGAGCTATGTTAAATGAGTCCAAGATTTCAAATGGATTTTGGAGGAAAGTAGTCAACACAGTAGTGTATATAATCACTAGGGCTAAAATTAGGGTAAACCATCACAAGACTCCATATGAGCTTTGGAAAGGAAGACCGACCACTATAAAACACTTCTAGGTTTTTGGAAGCAAGTATTACATAAGACGAGAAGAGCAAAACTTGGGAAAGTTTGACCCAAGATGTGATGAGGATATTTTTCTTGATTATTCTACTAAGAGTAAAGCTTATAGATGCTACAAAAAAAGGACATGCACTATTTTAGAAATTATAAATGTAACAATTGATGAGAAGATAGATTCAAGAGAATTAATTCAGAAAATTGTGTATCAGGAAGATGGAAGTTGTAAAGAAGAGTTTTGTGAGGAATCATATGAAGAAGAGGAAGAAACATAAAGACTTCTTCCTAAGACTCCATCCAGGTATGTACATAAACATCATCCAAAAGAACTAATCATTGGGAGTTCATATGAGAGACAGACAAGGAGAAGGATAATAACACCATATCAACAAGCAAATTTTTCCTTATTATCTAAAATTGAGCCAAAAGACTTCAATGAGGCAAGTGAATATAAGTTCTGGATTAAGGCATGGATGAGGAATTAGACTAGATAGAGAAATTAAGACTGGAGAACTTGTCGCATGACCAAAATACAAAAATGTGATTGGCACTAAATGGGTATTCAGAAACAAGTTAAATGAAGATGGTCATGTGGTCATAAATAAAGAAATATTAGTATGCAAGGATTATGCACAAGTTGAGGGAATTGACTTTGATAAGACATTTTCTCTAGTTGCACGACTTGAAGCTATAAGAATATTCCTAGCCTTCTCAAGTTTTAAAAACTTCAAATTTTATCAAATGGATGTTAAGTCAACATTTCTAAATGGTGTTTTGGAAGAAGAATTTTATATTGAGAAGCCAGAGGGATTCAGACTAACAAATAAACTAGACTATGTATGCATATTGAAGAAGATACTATATGGTTTAAAGCAGGCTCCTAGGGCATGGTACTCAAGATTAGATAAGTACCTTTAGGAATAGGGGTTCAAGAAAGGAATAGTGGATAGTAATTTATACATCAAAAATGAAGGGAATGATCTACTAATTGTGGTTGTTTATGTGGATGACATTATTTTTGGGGGAACAATGATATGTGTCAAAAATTTGCAAAGAGCATGCAGAATGAATTTGAGATGTCTATGTGTGTTCTTTCTTGGACTTCAGATTTCACAATCAAAGAAAGGAGTATTTCTTTCACAAACCAAGTATATAAAATAGATGCTAAAGAAATTCAAGTTAGAATATTGCAAACCAGTAAATACCCCCATGGTTATAGGATGTAAGTTAAGTAAGGATGATGAATCTCTAGAGGTAAATCATATATTATATAGATCTATTATTGGTAGCTTACTGTATGTCACAACTACAAGACCATATATCATGCAGTCAGTGGGACTAGTGGTAAGGTTTCAGGCAACACCCAAGGAAACACATGTAATAGTAATTAAAAGGATTCTCAGGTATATAAAATGGACTATGGACTTTGGGCTCTGGTATCCCAAAAGTGATAGTTTCACTCTCATAGCTTATACAGATGCAGATTGGACTGGCAACATTGATGACAAAAAAAGCACAAGTGGAGGAGCATTCTTTCTTGGAGACTGTTTGGTCTCTTGGATAAGTAAGAAACAAGCATCAATATCCTTATCTACATTAGAGGTAGAATATATTGTAGCAGTTGCCAATTGTACATAGGTATTATGGATGAAACGAACTCTATAGGATTTAAAGATAAAACATGATCATCATATTTCCATATTGTGTGATAATACAAGTGCTATAAATATCTCAAAGAATCTAGTGATGCACTCCAACAAAAAGCACATTTCGATTAAGTATCACTTTTTGAGAGAGCATGTGATAGATAAGTAGGTCAGGTTGGAATATGTTACTACAAAAGAGTAGATTGCAGATATTTTCACTAAGCCACTTCCGAAAGAGACTTTTGAGTACCTTCGAGAAAATTTGGGAGTAGTTCTACTCCCACCCTAGAATTAACCACATCAAGAGGAGGTGGGGGAGGGGCTAAGTTAAGAGTCTCATTCTTAGCCCCAATCCCCAAAGGTGACTCTTTGCCATTGATATCAAAGGGGAGATATTTGAGTTAGGGGGAGAGCATTCAATCAGGGGGAGTAGTTTCTCAGGGGGAGCAAAGAAGAAAGAGGTAAAAGAAATGGTAAAAGGAAAATGGGTTGCCATCAATGACAAAGGGGGATATTTTTGGAAATATGAGAGAGTTTTATTGTCATTGATGTCAAGGAAGATAAGGACCAAGTTTATTGTCATCTAGGTGTTTATGTTCGAGGTTTGATAAGCAAGGATGATAATCGAGATTCATTAATATCCTCTGGTGGTTTTTCCAAAAATGAAAAGAAGGAGGTTTAATATTATAATATTTAATATTATAATATTTAAGAATCCAGGGTTTGGTTTATGAAAAATAAATGCAAGGAGTTGTCACATTATAAAGCATCTAAAAAACCCATATGGCATATTGAGTGGTTAAAGGTTTAATTATTTAATTTTAAATAATTTAACCTTAAGGTTAAAATTTAAAATTAAATAATAATGATTTAGAGGCCCTAAGTTTTTAAATATAAATTTTAATTTTAAAAATTTGAATGTCCTCGCCGATGTTGGAGAAAAAGCATTGAAATGCATATAAATAATGCCAAAAATCTTTGGCATTAATCATCCTTGTGAATCGATGTTTATGCAAAGAGTTTGTGTGCCATAAGAAAGGATTCACATGTGTTATAATTCATTGGGTGCAAAAGAAAGGACAAGCACTAGTGAAGCGCAAAAATTATTCTGAAGCAGCCTGTAGCTCAGTTGGTAACCAAGGGCTACAGTAAGGTATTCAAGGAATGCTAGGCCAGATTTTGAATCATGGGTGCATTGTTTTGCTAAAGAGGAAGGTTTTTTATTTGTGCATCACAAAAGGGAAGAGGATAAAGGCATTGAGGAACGCTTTTTAGCTCACGTGAGGGCACATAGCCCAAGTGGTGGAAGCTTAAGCACTAAGGAACTTGGTGGAGGAAAGGTGGGAGTTTGAAACCCACCAAGGACATTTTGCTAAGCAAAAAGGTATGCAAATTGGTTTGTAATTTTTATTAAGGTTTTTGCTAGGTGGAATTTGTGAAACGTGCACTAGGGGATTATATTTAGTGCTAAGGTGGTTGGAAAGGAAATAAAGATGGAGATATAAGGTTTTGGTTAAGTTAAAAATTAAATTATCCTTTTAGAAGGAGTAATAAGGGGATAAGAGGAGATATTTTATTTTAAATATAAAGGTGTTAAATAATTAATAGGAGTAATAAGGTGATTAATGAAAAGTTATTGTTGAAGTGATTTACTTGATTTTTGCTAATATTTTAAAGTGTGGAGTTTATAAGGTATAATTGAGATCTTATGCTATGTATGGTGAAATATTTTGAGGAATCATTTAAGTGAATTTTTGAGTGAAGATTTTGTTACCTAACCTTTGAGATTGGTAAAGAGTTGATTGTGATTGAGACAGGTGTTTGAGAATCAAATATTCTAAAAAAAAAGGTATGGGCATATCTTCCTTGTGAGTGAAATATTTTTGGATGTTATGAATTCTAGGTTGGAGTGAAAATGATTGTTTGATAAGCATTGTTGAGTTTGGTTTTGAGAAATCCAATATTTATTGATGTGGGTTTTCTAGAATGAAAGTTGATAATAGAAACCTTTTTTGATAAGCATTATTGGAAATATTGAGTAAGCTTTCATATGTTTTATTAAGGTTTGTGAAACGTCATGGGTATCATTGTTATGTGAAGTTGATAACAATATTGAACTAGGGTTTATGAAAGATCATTAGTATCATTGTTATGTGAGATTTGTCTGATAAGCATTGTTGACTAAGCTTTCATTGAGTGATTGGTTGAGTGGAGTTTATTGGGCTTAGTTGATTGGAAGTGTTGAAGTGATAGTTCAATTTCTATGAAACAAATTGTTCTATATTCTAAATTGATTTGAGAAAGATATTGAAAGAGGTTTCTTTTTGTGAAAATTTGAATTGATTTTATATGCAAGTTTTGTAATTGATTTTGAGCAAGATTTTGTGAGAGCTTGTGGGTAGAGTTGAGTAATTCCTAAGAGGGAATCAAGGATAGAATTGTGTGAGCTTTAGAAGAAGCTTACAAATAGATTTGAGGTAAGTCTTAGAGAAGACTTATTGAGCAGACTAGACAAGTTCTTGAGAGGACTTGTGGACATATTTGAGATAAGTATTTGGAATACTTGTGAGCAAATTTGGTTTGTGATTGGTTAGGATTTGTGGTAAAGCTTGAAGATAGATTGAGGATAGATTTTTGTGTAGATATGAGGATAGATTTGTACCATAATAGAGATAGAGATTAAGAAGATTTGAGATAGAGCTAAGAGTAAGCTTTATAGGTGAAAAAGTAGAGGACAGTAGCCTCTAGTGGATAGAGATACATTAGTCAAGGTAGAGAGGACATAGGTATTTAGTAGAGAAATATTTACATCCCATAGCAGTGGAGGCATGAGTCTTCTAGAGGATCACCAACCAGAGCAGAGGAGAAGGAGTTCTACTATGGATAGAGATCCATGAACCAACTTAGGGAATCGGTATCTTATATGGATAGAGATACATAAAATTGATTAGGGGATTAGTGTCTCCTTTGGATAGAGGTCCATAAAAATTTTAATAGGGAAAGGTTTTCCCAAGATGATTGTTGAGAAAGTTTTAGTGAAATATTTTCTGCCTACATTGGGTGAACCACATTAAATCATGTCTCTCATGTGTGTGATTCTTTGTGTAATGATTGCTAATTTATTACTATTGATGTTATCATATGGATTGAGAAGTAAAAAGTTTTATCTTATACTATTCACCCCCTCTCAATATAAGCACATGTTCTTCAATATTAAACTTGGATCATTGGGCTCAACATACTTAGAAGAATTATTACCCATTATATTTGAATATATTTGTACAATCTTCAAATTACGTGTGTCCTAAGACCTAAGTTTGCATCCATAATAAATCTTAAACTGAGACCTCTCCTATATTTATCATCACATACCTTACTCTAATTCACCAAAGGAAATCTCCTTTTATCATGTAAACTTGACCACAAAAAGGACTACGTAATATAGATTAAACTTTTTTCTATCAAATTTGGCATAGTATACAAGGGCATATAATAAATTTGAATGGCCTATAAGATTGATTTAATTAGTTGCACTCTTCCTTCTAGCGATCTACCTTTCCATTGTAAAAGTTTATTCTAAACTTTACTTATAACTAGATTCCATAATTCTATCATCATTCTCCCCTAAAATAAGGGCATCCTTAGATAAGTTGCTAGAAAATTTACCTCTGGCCTCCATTTGAAGTAACATGCATATCCCTACTTTTATTCTATTTGGGGTGTTTAGGAAGTAAATTTTGGATTTTGTCCTATTAACTTTCTACCTTGATGCTCTTTCATATTCCTTTAATAATTTATTCAAATCTCTAGCCTCGTTTATCCTTGCCCTCTCAAAAAAAGTTGTATCATCTATAAACAATTGATGGGTGATGTTGTTGATGTTATTACTAGCCTTAATACCACTTATCAACCCATATTTATTAGCCATATTCAAGTTCCTACCCAAAACCTCTACCATAATAATGAACAAATAAGGTGATAGACGATATCCATGTCTAATACCTCTCTTGGATTTAAATTATTTTGTTACTAACTCATTGAAAATCATTGAATAAGAAACTATAGAGGTACAAGCTTTAATTCATCTGACCCATTTATTACCAAATCCAAAATTTTCTAAAACTACAAAAAAAATTCTCATTCAATCCTATCATAGGATTTACTCATATAAAGTTTAATACCATTGCTCTCTCTTTTCTTGAAGCAACTGAATGCATAACTTCATGAGCTACTATGATCTCATATAGAATTTTTCTTCATTTAACAAATCCTCCTTACTCTTCAAAAATAATTTTATCTAATAGAGGTCTTAATCGATTCTCCATCACTTTGGAGATAATATTATATGTCATATTATATAGTCTTATAGGCCTAAATGAATCAAACAATTATGCATCCTTCTTTTTTGGAATTAGGATAAGATATGTTACATTTAATTTATAAGAAATGTATTGTTTTACCCTAGACTATTCCACTATCACCAACAAAGAATACTTCATTATATCCCAATTATGTTGATAGAAATTTATAGAGAGCCCATCTAGACCTAGGGATTTATCCTTATCAAAAGAGAAAATATCTAAATGAACTTCTTCTAGAGTAATTGGATCCATTTATTTCCTATTGTCTTCATCTATTATAACTAAAGGTACTTCTTGTAGAAGTTTATCATTAAGAACTTCAAAACCCTTTGATTCTAGAATATTCTGGTAAAAAAATCTTGCTTCCTTTCTAATTTCACTCTAGTCTTCAATGCAAACCCCTTCTGCAAATTTAATTCTACTAATTTTGGATGTTGATCTTTGTACTATTTCCATCCTATGAAAAACTTTGTATTTTTATCTCCTTTTAACCAAGTCTATATTGATTTTAATCTCCAAAATTTCTCTTCCTTACTCAAAATATTACAATATTCACTAATAAACTCCATTTTCTTTGAGCTTATATTATTATGATCACCTTTTTGGAATTTTGAAAGTTCATATTTTAGTTCTTCTTTCTTCTCAAAAATATTTTCAAAAGTGTTTTTATTCCATTCTTTTAATATAGATGTCATTGATTTAATTTTTTTAGGAAGTGTATACAATCCACCATTTCCTAAAGAATTCCACGTTTGTGCTATCATATCAAAAAATTGAGGATCGTCTACAATATGATATTTTTTAATAGATACAAATAGTTTTTACTAAAATATTATTACATTATGCTTTATATGTAAATGCAACTTCATTTTTATATTTTTAATATTTTATTTGAGATATAATTTTATTATAGATTATTGATAATAAGAATGGTGAAGTATTGGTATTTTATGGATATGTGATCATAAGTACAATCATGATTCTTAGAACTTATTATTTGGCTATATGGGATTGAAATAATATCCTTCCAAGATTTGAGCTTGGGTCTCTTTTATTTTATTAGGATAAAATCTAGGTTTTTGAAAGGGCCCAAATCTTATTTCAATCCTAGACTGGTCTGACCAATATTACCAACCAAAAAGCCTCGTCTTTGAAGGCTACAGGATAATAGAAACATTGAACTACATTATTTCAAAAATATATAGATTTAAATTCATATATTTGAAGAGTATCCAAAAAATGGAATCCTCAACAAACAAGTCCATAGATCTCCAAAAAATGAAACCCTTAGTAGATAAATCCATATATCTTCATAAAATGAAACCCTAAGCAAAAAAATCCATTGGTCTCCAAAAATGGAACCCTCAATAGGTAAATCCCATAAAACCCCAAACCAATGAACTTTTCACTCAAAACCTCACAACACATCCAAAAATTCATAAATCCACAAATCTCCAAAAAATGGGACCCTCAATAGACAAGTCCATAGATATTCAAAAAATGGAACCATCAGTATACAAGTCTATAGATATCCATAATATGGAACCCTCAACAAAAAAATTCATAGATATCTAGAAAAAGGAACCCTCAATAGACAAATCTACATATCTCTAGAAATTGAAACCCTTAGCATATAAATCCATAGATCTCCAAAAAATAGAACCCTCAGTAGACGAATCTCTCAAAAACCTAAACCAATAAATTTCTCGACTTATATTTAAAGTAGAAAAATTGCACAAATATCCAAATAAAATGGAACCCTCAACATACAATTCTATAAGTCTCCATAAAATTTTTTTACTAAGGACATTCTAAAAAATAGAACTTTAGCCCAATGAATTGACTTTCTATATTTCCTTCCTTCTTTTACCACTAATTGGAGTACATATGGATGGATCCCATTTGGTGGTATCCATATTTTATCTTCCTCTCTAAGAGCTCCCTAATTGGCTAGCCAATCAACCACCCCATTTCCTTCTCTATACACATATACCACCTGAAATTCTTCTATTAAATTTAGATATCTTAGTGTATATGTTACTATGTCTACCAGTCTGCAACTTGCCACAATCTTTTTATTGAGGCAAATAATGATATTCATAGAATATCCCTCAAATATTAATTTCTTATCCCCCAACTAAATTACCATATTTTCTCTTGTCAAGACTATTGTAGCTTCAACTTGATGACTAGTCATAATGCCCAAGTAATCACTCATCACTTTCATCACTATTCCTTGGATATCCCTTAGATATTAGGTCTCTTTTTTATTAGAATATATGTGTGAAATTATGTTGTCATATCAAGGTTAATATATTAATAATGTAGATGCAAAAAAATTGTGTATGTATACAATTAAATAGTTTGATTAGTACTCTATCAAGTTCCATGAATTGTAAAAACATCAATATAGTAATTGGTCTTAAGGAATTGAAATGGGTCCCACCTATACTACATCATGACCACATAGTGGTATTTAAATAGCTTGGAAATTACATATGTATCATGCTTGTCAAGATTCAAACCTAGATCTTATCCTTGAAATTTGATAAGTTTAATAGGTTAAGGTCATGTCATATGATAATAATAATATTATTATCATATTTTCTATTAAAATTATTATTAAATATTATTATAATTATTAATAATATTTTAATGATGGATAGTAGTATGGGGATATATATCTAAAAAATCAAGGGAATAGAAAAAATAAACTCTAACACATGTATTTGTAAAAGGTACTAGAGGCTAATGTCCATTGAGGGATTAAGGAGAAATGTTTTTTTTATACTACATAGGGAAATCAATAACACCATTGGATGCTACCACTATAAACTCTAGCCCGCTAGGTTAGATAAATTCAATAGGACCCCCAACCCTCTAGGGCATCGAGTTGGGGTAGCCAACTGACAAACACTTAGTCACTACCATCCAACCTATCCCTTTTTGGATACATTATGGTTTGAATGTTGGACCTCCCCAAAGAGAGGCCAAAGCCCTAACCATTGAGATGTCCTTGTTGGAAAAAGGAGAAATGCATGCTACATCCTAACTCCTTGTTCTATTTTATATCTAGCATAACCAAAGGAACTAGACTAAATAAAATTATAATCATTTTTCTATAATAAAATATGAAAATTTATAATTAACAAATTAGGATTTTTTATTATCCAAATTAATTAAAAATAAAAATAAAAAACTCAAAAAAATTCAATTAAATAATTTTATCAAAATAACTATAAAGTACAAATGAGAAGTAAGATTCGGGTTATTCTTTTTAACATTGGTATTGGTAGGTTTAATAATAGAGAATATCAACAAAAAACTAAGGGGAGAGGTTTTATTTTGCTTAATATTTGTTCATGAAGTAAAGAGCAAACTAGAAGTAGCATCAAATTAATTTTTTTATATTTAGGTTATGATGAACATATGGCTTATCATAGAATAAAATGTTAAGGAATTCTTAAAATGAAATCCTATGATGGTCTATATTATGTATTGTAAGGTTATGAATCTTAGTTAAGTTTGTTGAAGATAAGGATTCTATAAGAAATTTAGGGATTATAATTTAGCTATCCATATAATTGGAAAAATAATTTTTAATAATGAGATACAGATAAATAATATTAGTTCAACATAAAAAATGAGTCTTGATTTTCTCTTCTTGCAAACTATCCATGTGACTTTCTTACAAAATAGGCTAAGCTTAAGAAAAATAATAAATACTAAAATCCTCCATGAAATTAGTGGACTGCCTAAAGAGCATGAGCCATGAGGGTAATATGTGTCCTAAGATAGAATTGTCACCCTAAAGAATCCATGCTACTTGATAGGATCTAAAAATGAACAAGCATATACATATTAGCTAACTTAACTTGTCTTGTATCTTATAGAGTTAAGTTTGATAATATCACAAAAAGATTAAATTATAACACGTGATATAAGAAATAAAGGTTTCAAAAAACATTAGAATTGTTCAAAAGCCTTAGACATTTCATCAAATGCAATGCTAAAGTTTGATATTAAGGATTGTTGAATTTAATATTAACTTAGCATTGTGTACAATGAATTAGAAATATTCCCTATGTTTGATGAATAAATATTGGTTTCATGACCTCTAAGAGCATTGTAATTTATTAATAAAATAATAAAAAGAATATAGAAAATGTTAATATATAAATGCATTGGATATCTCTAAAAATAAATATTTCATGTAAATTTATATTATTCTATTAATTTTTTTTCTAAATCAAAACTTCTTATACACATCGGTCGTGGGGTTGAACCTAGGTCTCATCATCGATAATGCAAGTGGTGTCCTTGTCGGTAGACCACATGCATGTAGATTATTATGTTAATATTTTAACCATCACAAGATCAAAAATAATAAACATGTTCTGGTGAGGATAATGCAATGGTTAGGTCGTTGGCCTCTCTTTAGGAGGTCCAAGGTTCAAAATACGACGTGTGTGTGTTCAATTTCATTGGTTCGAGCTTTGGTTCTCATGTACATCATACAAAATCACTCATTTTGGCATAATGGTGTGCATTGTGTGTGTGTGTTAACAAAAAATGAGCAATCATTTTTTACACCATCCCCTCTGCATTGGCTTTTCAAGTAGCCAAATCTCCCCACCATCAAAATTGATGCACGACTATTTTTGATGCATTCATTGCACAATGAATACATCAAAAAGGGAAAAAATGTAGACATTAAAAATTGACCCACTTTTCATCAATTTTTATCAATTCACCCTCATGCATTGACCCTCTAACCAACCAAGCCAAATTCACCTTTTAAAGACCTAAAATTGAGCATTTATTTCTTCAAAAAGGTCATATTTGAGCCAAAATTTCCCCTATCAAATATTCTCCATTCTTCTCAAAACCACTTCCATTGGATCAAGCTTGAAAAGATATTTTTGGTAAATATATATTTACCTATATTCTGGCATCGTTTGGTTCCCCAAAATACAAAACAAATGCACATGGGTCTAGCTATATCGAATTCGTGGTCCTTCCTTATAGGGCATGAATTTGGAAAAGTCAATTCATGGTTTCCTTTTATAGGGTGTAAAATCACCAAATTTTAAATTTTCCTTCCTCCTGCTCAGATCACCTCTAATGGTTATTTTCATGAAATCATGATCGACCCTGATCGACCATGAAATTGAGATTACAAATTCATGGTCAGTCTGAGATGATTGCAAAATCATAATTTTAGGGTTTTGCTCTCAAAACCCTAACCCTCGAGCCAACCTTTATCTTTTTAGTACTAAAACCAAGTTTATATTTTTGTTTTCCTATCAAAACATCCTCCAAACCTCTTATAAATAGAAGGGTTGGACTCCCATTTTCCATCACCTCATGATTATTGCAAGTGCTTTTGATGCTTTCAAGGAATTAATTACTTTTGGAAAGCTCTATTGTTGTCTTGTTATTGTGCTTCTTTTGATTAGCTATTTTTGGTGAGCAAGTGGAGGAGCCTTGATGATAGATCTTGTGCATAAATTATATTCTAGAGAAGAAGGAGAGGTCTACCATATTAATCATTGCATTCACTCTTTCATTGCTCTTTTTGCTTCCATCGTAGGCTAATCAAGTTTTTCTTACATTATTAGTTTTCTTAGATCATTGATTTTTTATTTTTATTGTATTTTATGCATTCATGAGACTAGTTTTAAGCTTTGTTGTGAATTCATGGTCCATCCATTTGGGGCACGAATTCGACAAAACCCTTGGTTTCATCACTCTTCCTCTATTTTTGAATTTTTGGTTGCCCAATATTGGGCATGAATTTGGTTGTAAGGATTTGAGGGTAATTTCTAAAACCCTCATTCTATTTCATGCATGGTTTTTTCCATTAAATCCTTTCTATTTGCACTCTTTTTTCTTCTTCCATTCTACATTCTTGCTTGTCTCCAAAAGTCAATAATTGCTTTTCATTTTGAATAGTCAGCTAAAAGTACCAAGGGGGCTTGATTGCTATACCTCCAAGATAAATCATATAACATCCTAAATAGGCCCTTAAACACTGATCCATTTTTCCAAATTTTTGTAGTTGTTTTGCAGGTCTAACCAAATTTGTAGTCGATATTTTTGGGGTGCAAATTCAGATTTTTGGCTAAGGATTTTGAGGCACAAATTTGGCTAGGATGAACTGTCAAATAAATTAAGTGTTCTAATAGATCTTTTAGGTTGTTTTCTATGTTTTTGTGTTCCTTTTTTGTTCCAAATTTAGATCCCAAGAAAAAAGGTATTTGGTTTAATCTTTAGGCATCAGCGAATAAAAGCATATAATTTGCATTTAGGTTAATCCTATTCATGCATTCTCTTGGAACTTTGCTTTAAAACAAAATATTTACTTTCTTGCAAATTTAGTAAATAATATTCATTAAAATAAAGAATCATTTCTAGGAATAGCTTCTTGTTTGCTTACATTGTTGTTTGCTCTACATTGTTGTTATTTAATTATTTCTATTTTAGATCTTTATAAAGATCAAACTTAGGTGTTTTCTCAATAAACACATCAAACCTTCCATCCTAGACTTGGAATAAGTCCTTAAACCACTTTTGGTGAACCCTTCGATCCCCAAGCCCCCAAGTGTAGAGAAGAATAGCCTTGTGGTTACCTTAGTTCCCAAAAAATCTATCAAGAATCATTTGTGCTAGTTATTTTCTCCCTCTATAGCTTCATTAAGCCAAGTACATATCCTTGTGCTTCACCCATTTTGTTAGTACTTAAGAAATATGGTACTTGGCAATTATGTATTGATTTTAGGGCCTTGAATAAAATCACCATCAAGAATAGGTATCCACTCCCTAGAATTGATGATATTTTAGATCAACTACAAGGGGTAAAGTTCTTTTCAAAAATATATCTAAAAAGTGGGTATAATTAGGTCCAAATACAGGTAGAGGATACATGGAAGATAGAATTTAAGACCAAGTTGAGCTTATTTGAGTGGCTTTTTATACCTTTTGGTCTTACCAATGCACTAGCTACATTCATAAGGCTTATGAATTAAGTGTTCAATGATAGCCTAGAAAAATTTATGATCATTTATCTTAATGTCATTCTAGTTTTCTCACCGACTTGGAAGGCTCATCTAGCTCACTTGGAACAAGTTCTTCAAACCCTTCAAGAGAACCAATTATATGCCAACCTTCCAAAGTGTTCTTTTGCTCAATCATCCATATATTATCTGAGAATTATTATCAATGATCAAGGCATTAAAGTGGATCCTACCAAGGTCCAATCCCTCCTTCATTGGCCCACTCCTTCTACTGTCACTGAATTATGATTTTTCTTGGACTTGAAAATTTCTACCACAAGTTCATTTCAAGGTTTTCCACTATTGCTACCTCATTGTATCACTTGACTAAGGCTAAAGTGATGTTTCAATGGATAAAGCATCATTTTAAAGTATTTGATACATTGAAACACAAACTTTGTACAACCCCTATCCTAGTCCTTCTTGATCTATCTCAACCTTTTGAGATAGAGATAGATGCCTCACAGTTTTTCCTTGGAGTTGTATTGAAGCAAAATGGTCATCCAATGGTCTATCATTTAGAGACCCTTTCAACTACCAAATAAAACTATTCCACCTATGATAAAGAGTTATATTCCTTGGTGCAAGCTATTGAGTAATGGAGACATTACCTTATTGGTAAAGAAATTATTGTATATACTTATAACTTGCCCCTTAAGTTCCTACAACCTCAAAACAAGATTGAAGAAACATGTCACATAAAGTGAACAACCTACTTTCCACAGTTCCACTTAGTTATTAAGTACAAAAAGAAAGTAGTAATCATGTAGTAGATTGTTTGAGACACCCTCCAACAACTTTCATATAATGATGTCAACTACTTCTCACATTGGTTTCTAGACTTGGCCAACCCAATATCCTCTTGAATATATTTTTGACATAGATTACCAACATATTTTACATCATTATTTATCTAATCTAAGTCATTTTTAATATTATCATTTAAAGTATGGATTATTATATAATTTGGATAAAATTTTTGTACCTCAAGAGCATCGATTGTCTCTTCTTAAAGAGGCATATTCTATGCTCTATGGTGGACATTTTAGAAAACACAAGACTCTTCATCATTTGTAGTGGTTCTTCTACTGGCCTCACATGTAGAGATATGTATTGAAATTTTTGAGACAATGTATTGTTTGTTGTTGCTCCAAGCCAGGAAACAAGAAATTTGGCCTAAGTGTTCCATTGCCTATTCCTTCTCATCAATTTTGGTATAGTATACAAGGACATATAATAAGTTGGAATGACATATAATAAGTTGTACTTTTTCTACTAACAATAACCATCTACCCTTCCATGTCAAAATTTTATTCCAAACTTTACTTATAACTAGATTCCATAATTCTATCCTAATTCTCCCCTAATATAAGGGCATCCCTAGATAAGTTGGGAAATTTACCTCCATTTGAAGTAACCTGCATATCATTTGCTTTGATTCTAGTTGGTTTTTTAGGAAGTAAATGTTTTATTTTATACTATTAACTTTTTGCCTTGACCATATTTCATATTCCTTTAATCAATTATTCAAAGCTCTAGCCTCATTTATTTTTTCCCTCCTAAAAAGGGTTTTATCATCTACAAATTGTTGATGGGTTATGTTGTTGATGTTATTACTAGCCTTAAGACCACTTATCAACCCATATTTATTATCCTTATTCAAGTTACCACCCAAACCCTCTGCCATAATAATAAGCAACTAAGTTGATAAAGAATATCCCTATCTAAGACCTCTCTTGGATTTAAATAATTATGTTACTAACCCATTGACTAGAATTGAATAAGAAACTATAGAGATACAAGATTTAATCCATTTGACTCATTTCTTACCAAATCTAAACTTTTCTAAAATTACAAAAATAATATCCTATTTAACCCTATCATAGGCTATACTCATATCTGGTTTTAAGATCATTGCTCTCTTTTTTCTTGAAGTCGTTGAATGCATAACTTCATGAGCTACTATGATCCTATCCATAATATGTCTCTCTTTCACAAATCCTCCTTGTTCTTTAGAAATATTTTTTTTGTAACCGAGGTCTTAATCAATTCACCATCACTTTGGAGATAATTTGATATGCCATATTGCATAGTATTATGGGTATAAATGAATCAAAAAATTATACATCCTTATTTTTTAGAATTAAAGTAAGGTATGTTGCATTTAATTTATAAGGAATGTATTATTTTACTCCAAATTGTTCCAATGCTACCAACAAAGGATCCTTCACTATATCCTAGTTATGTTGATAAAATATTGTTGACATACCATCTGGACCTGGAGATTTATCCTTATCAAAAGAGAAAAGAGCTAAATGAACTTCTTCCAAAGTAATAGACTCCATTAGTTTCCCATTGTCTTCATTTGTTAACACTGAAGGTACTTGTAGAATTTTATCATTAAGAACTTCAAACTCCTCTGATACTAGAATATTTTGGTAAAAAAACTTACCTCCTTTCTGATTTCACTCTAGTCTTCAATCCAACTGCAAATTTATTCTACTAATTTTTTATGCTCATCTTTGCACTATTGTCATCCTATGAAAAAACTGTATTTTTATCTCCTTCTTTTAACCAAGTATATCTCTATTTTAATCTCAAAAATTTCTCTTCCTTACTCAAAATATTATGATATTCACTAATAAACTCCCTTTCCTCTGAGTTTGGATTATTATGATCACATTTTTGGAATTTTTAAAGTTCATCATTTAGTTCTTCTTGACATTGACATTGATTTTTTTTGTTCCAAAAGTTTTTTTGTTCCAAAAGTGTTTTTGTTCCATTCTTTTAATCTAGATGTCATTGATTTAATTTGTTTTGGAAGTGTATACAACCCATTGTTTCCTAAATAATTTCATGTTTGTGCTATCATATTAAAAAATTGAGGATGGTCTTCCCACATATGCTCATACTTAAAATATGATCTTTGCTTGAATATATCCAAATAATTTTTATTAAAATATTATTATATTATGCTTTATATGTAAATGCAACTTCACTTTAATTCATTTTAAGATTTCGTTCGATATGGAATTTTATTATAGATTATTCATAATAGAAGGATGAAGTATTTGTATTTTATGGCTATGTGATCATAAGCATAATCATGATTCTTAGCACTTATTCTTTAATTAGCTATATGGTATAAAAATAAGATCCTTCCAAGATTTAAGTTTGTTTTTTTTTTTAATTAGGATAAAATCTAGATTTTTGAAAGGTCTCAAACCCTCTTTCATTCCTAGATTGGTCTAACCAATCTTACCAACCAAAAAACCTCATATTTGAAGGTTATAGTACAATAGAAATATTGAACTACCTTATTTAAAAACTTTATAAATTAACATTCATTACTAGCCTATTAACATCAATATATTTGAAGAGTATTTAATAAATGAAACCCTCAGTATAAAAGTCCAAAGATCTCTAGAAAATGAAACCCTTAGTAGATAAATCCACATATCTTAAAAAAAATGGAACCCTAAGAAAATAAATATCTCCAAAAATGGAACTCTCATTAGGCAAATCCCATGAAAACACAAACTAGTATATTTCTCACTCGAAACCTCATGACGCATCCAAAAAAGTCACAAATCTACAAATCTCTTGAAAATGGGACCCTCAACAGACAAGTTCATATATATCCAAAAAATGGGACCCTCAATAGACAAGTCCACAGATATCCATAATATGGAACCCTAAAAAAAAAATCCATAAATCTCTAGAAAAAGGAACCCTCAGTAGACAAATCTATAGATCTCTAGAAAATGAAACCCTTAGCATATAAATCTATAGATCTAAAAAAATGGAACCCTCAATAGACAAATCTCTTAGAAACCCAAACGAGCAAATTTATCAACTTATAGTTAAAATTAGACAAATCCCATAGATCTTTAAATAAAAAATAACCCTTAGCAGACAAGTCTACAAATCTCCAAAAAATAATTTTACTGAGGACATTCTAAAAATTGAAACTTTCACCCAATGAATTGACTTTCTATATTTCCTTCCTCCTTTACCACTAACTGGAGTACATCTATATGGATCCCATTTGGCGGTATCCATATTTTATCTTCCTCTCTATGATCTCCCCAATTGACTAGCCAATCAACCATCCTATTTCATTCTCTATACACATGCATCACCTAAAATTATTCTAGTGAATTCAGGAATATTAGTGTATCTTTTACTATGTCTACCACTCTCCAACTTGCCACCACATTTTTATTGAGGTAAAAAACAATATTCATATAATATTCCTCAATTATTAATTTCCTAGCTCCCAACTAAATTGTCATATTTTTTCCTATTAAGACCGTTGTAACTTCAACTTAATGACTCGTCATAATGCCCAAGTACTCATTCATCGCTTTGATCACCATTCCTTGGATATCCCTTAGATATTGGGTCTCTTTTTATTAGAATAGATGTGTGACATTATGTTGTCATATTAAGGTTCATATATTAATAATGTAGATGCAAATAAATCATTATGTATGTATACACAATTAAATAGTTGGATTACTAATCTATCAAGTTCTATGAGTTGTAAAAGCATCAATATAGTAGTAATTATTATTATTTAAATGGTCATATGCAATTGAAACAAGTCCCACATATACTACATCATGATCACATAGTGGTATTAGAACAAATTAGCAATTACATATGTATCATGCTTGTCAAGATTCGAACCTAGATATTCTCCTTGAAAGTTGAGAGGTTTAACCAGTTAAAGCTCAAATTATATGATAATAATATTATAATTGTCATATTTGCTATTAATATTATTGTTAGATATTTTTATAATTGATAGTAGTATGGGGATATATATCTAATAAATCAAGGGAATAGATAAAAGAAACCCAAAGCACTAGAGGATAATGTCCATTTTTAATAGATAGGGAATCGGTAACACCATTGGAGGATGCCACTATAAACCCTAACCTACTAGGTTAGACGAAGTTAGCAAGACCCCAACCCTCTAGGGTATCAAGCTAGGATAATCAATCGATAAACACTTAGCCGCTACCATCCATCTTATTTCTTATTTCCTTCTAGGTACATCATGATTTGAACCTTAGAGCTCCCCAAAGAGAGGCCAAAGCCCTAACCATTACAATGTCATTAAATGCATGTTATATCTTCACTCCTTTTTCTATTCTATATCTAATAGAACCAAAGGAATAAATTTTATAAAAATCTAGACTAAATAAAATTCTAATCATTTTTCTATAATTAAATTTGAAATTTTATAATTAACAAATTAGGATTTTTTATTATCCAAATTAATTGAAAAATACAAAGAAAACTCAAGCAAAGTCAATTAAATAATTTTATCAAAATAATTTTGAAGTAGAAATGAGAGTAGGGTTATTCTTCTTAACATTGGGATTGGAAATTTTAATAATAGAGAAGAGCAACAAGAAATTGAAGGGAGTGGTTTTATTTTACTTAATATTCATTCATGAAGCAAAGAGCGAATTGTAAGTAGCATCAAAATAAATTATGTATATTTAAGTTATGATTAACACATCGCTTATCATAGAAATAAAATATTAAGGAATATTTAATATAAAATCCTATGATGGTTATTGGACTCTCTTAACGGATACCCAAGTTCAAATTATGGGAAGGGTGGCCCTCATATTTGCCTTCTTTTCAACCTCTTCAAAAAAAAAAAAATCCTATGATGGTCTATATTATGTATTGTGAGGTTACGAATCTTAGTTAAGTTTTTGGAAGACAAGGATTCCACAAGAAATTTAAGGATGATAATTTAGTTATCCCTATAATTAGACAGATAATTTTTAATGATAAAATATAAATAAATAATATTATTTCAAGTTCAATATAAGAAATTAGCCTTGATTTTTTTCCTTTTATGCATGTGACTTTCCTACAAAATAGAGTAAGCTTAAGAAAAATAATAAATACTAAAATCCTCTATGAAATTGGATTCTCTAAAGAGAATGAGGGTAATATGTGTCCAAAATTGTCACCTCAAAGAATCCACTCAGATGCACATGCTACTTTATAGCGTCTAAAAATGAATAAGCACATGCATATTAGCTAACTTGAGTAGTCTTGCCGGTTATAGAGTTAAATTTGATACTATTACACAAAGACTAAATTGTAAGAAAGAAAGGTTTTCAAACAAATTAGAATTTGTGTTGACTCAATACTTTTTTCCTATGATGGTCTATATAATGTATTGTGAGGTTAAATCTTAGTTAATTTTATCAAAGATAAGGATTCCACAAAAAAATTAGTATGATAATTTAGCTATCCACATAATTAGACAAATAATTTTTAATGATGAGATATAAATAAAATTAGTTCAAGTTCAACATAATAAAAGAGTCTTGATTTTTTTTCCTTTTATGCATGTGACTCTCCTACAAAATAGGGTAAGCTTAACAAAAATAATAAATATTAAAATCCTCTAAGAAATTAGTGGATTCCCTGAAGAGCATGAGGGTAATATGTGTCCAGAATTGTCACCTCAAAGAATCCACTTAGATGCACATGCTACTTTATAGGGTCTAAAAATGAATAAGCACATACATATTATCTAACTTAAGTAGTCTTGTATTTTATAGATTTAAGTTTGATAACATCATAGACTAAATATTGACAAAGAAAGGTTTTCAAACAAATTAAAATTTGTTCAAATGACTTAGATATCTCATTAAATGCAATAAAAATTGATATTAAGGCTTGTTGAATTTAACATTAACTTAACATTTTGCACAATAAATTAGAAATATTTTTTAAGTTTGACCAATACATGTTGGTTTCATGACATCTAATAGCATTGTAATATATTAACAAAACAATAAAAAATATATATTTCATTAAATGTAATGCTAAAGTTTGATATTAAGGCTTCTTGGATTTAACATTAACTTAACATTTTTTACAATGAAATACAAATATTTCTTAAGTTTGACCAATAAATATTGGTTTCATGACCTCTAAGAGCATTGTAATATATTAACAAAACAAATATATATATATATATATATATAAAAAAAAAAAAAAAAAAAATGCATTAGATATCTTTATTTTCATGTAAATTTGTATCATTATCTCTATTAAGATATTTCATTAAATGTAATGCTAAAGTTTGATATTAAGGCTTGTTGGATTTAACATTAACTTAACATTAGTTTGACCAATAAAGATTGGTTTCATGACCTCTAAGAACATTGTAATATATTAACAAAACTATATATATATATATATATATATATATATATATATATATATATATATATATATATATATATATATATATATATATAGATATCTCTATTTTCATGAATTAAAAATATTTTTTAAGTTTGACCAATAAAGATTGGTTTCATGACATCTAAGAGCATTGTAATATATTAACAAAACAATAAAAAAAAGATATTCTATTTTCATGAATTAAAAATATTTTTTAAGTTTGACCAATAAAGATTGGTTTCATGACATCTAAGAGCATTGTAATATATTAACAAAACAATAAAAAAAAGATATTTCATTAAATGTAATGCTAAAGTTTGATATTAAGACTTGTTGGATTTAACATTAACTTAACATTTTGTATAATGAATTAGAAATATTTCCTAAGTTTGACCAATAAATATTCATGATCTCTAATAACATTGTAATATATTAACAAATATATATATATATATATATAAATATAAATGTTAATATATAAATGCATTAGATATCTCTATTTTCATGTAAATTTGTATCATTATGTTTATATATAATTTTTAAATTAATACTTTTTATACATATCCATCTTGAGGATTGAACCCTTGTTTCATCTTCGACCATGTAAGCGACGTCCTTGCCACTAAACTACAGGCACACGAATTATTATGTTAATATTATTTTTTTTTAGTAATACTTCTCATACACATCCACCATGGGGATTGAACCGGGGTCACATCACCGATAATGCAATGGGGTTTATTATGTTAATATTTTAACCATCACAAGATAAAATAATAATAAACATGTTTCGGTAAGATAAAAATTAATAAACATTCTCTAAAAAAAAATAACAATAAACATGTTTCGGTGTGGACAATGCAACAGTTAGGTCTTTGGCTTCTCTTTGGGAGGTCGAAGGTTCAATCTGCCATGTGTGTATATAATTTTTTGGTTCAAGCTTTGATATTTTTGTACATAATGGGCAATCACTCGTTATAACATAATAATATGTGTTATATATGTTAAAAAATATATAATAATAATAATAAGCATTTAATCAATTAACAATTTATTATAAAATATTATTTTAAAATAAATTTAAAATAAAATTATAAAAATATTTATGTACACCTAATTTTTACTATCACTATATAATTATGAATCTAACTTGTTAAATTATTTATAATGAAGATTTTGAATTTTTTCTCAATTTTTTTTACAAAGAAAAGGCAAAGGAATTTTGTCAAAAGGCATCAATAAATTATATTGTCTCTAACTTTCAATTATAAAAATTATATTTATTTATTAGTATTATTTTATGTTTAAATAATAGTTTATACTTAAAAAAATTCTTATTGGTATTGATATATTGCAATAATATGTTTTAAAATTATGGTTATGATAATAAATCTCTAGTTCAACCCCATAATAAATGTATATAAAAAAATATTGATAAAAAATATATGTTTTTAAGTTCTTATCTAAAAACTAAAATGCAAATCATTACACAATACAATAAAATAAATTTTAATCTAAATATAAAAATAAATTAATTAACTTTAATTTAGGGATACAAACCCCCCTAAAAGTCTTATCCACAAGGGTCTCTACTTTTCAATACATGTTGCCATTGCATTATCAATAATAAATTTTGAGTTCAACCTTATCATAAATATATATATATATATAATATCGATAATAAATATATATTTCTAAGTTTTTATCTAAAAATCCAAATCATTACATAATATAATAAAATAAATTTTAATCTAGGGATACGTACCCCTTGTTCAAAGTCTTATGTCTCTACTTTTCAATACTTATGGCCACTTGCTTAATCAATAATAAATCTTGAGTTCAACCTAATGATGGATATATATAAAAAAATTGATGATAAATATATATATTTTTAAGCTCTTATCTAAAAATCCAAATCATTACACAATATAATAAAATAAATTTTAATTTAAATATAAAAATAAATAAATAAATTTTAATTTAGGGATAAGTACCCCTCGCTCAAAGTCTTATCCACTGAAGGGTCTGTACTTTTTAATACTTATCGCCACTTGTGTTATTAATAATAAAACTTGATTTCAACCCAGGATGGATATATAAAAAAATTGATAATAAATATATATTTTTAAGTTTTTATCTAAAAATATAAATCATTACACAATACAATAAAATAAATTTTAATCTAAATATAAAAATAAATAAATGAATTTTAATCTAAAGGTAGGTACCCCTCGCTCAAAGTCTTATCCACTGAAGGGTCTCTACTTTTTTCAATACTTACTTGCGTGATTAATAATAAATCTTGAGTTCAATCCCATGATGGATATATTAAAAAAAAAATGATAATATATATCTAAAAATCCAAATCATTATATAATACAATAAAATAAATTCTAATCTAAATATAAAAATAAATAAATAAATTTTAATCTAGGGATACTTATCCCTGGCTCAAAGTCTTATCCACTGAAGGGTATCTACTTTTTTCAATACTTATCCCACTTAAGTTATTAATAATAAATCTTGATTTCAACCTCATGATGGATATATAAAAAAAAAAATTGATAATATATATCTAAAAATCCAAATAATTACATAATACAATAAAATAAATTTTAATTTAAATATAAAAATAAATAAATAAATTTTAATCTAGGGATACATACCCCTCGCTTAAAGTCTTATCCACTGAAGGGTCTCTACTTTTTTCAATACTTATGGTCACTTGCGTTATTAATAATAAATCTTGAGTTCAACCCCATGATGGATATATAAAAAAAAATTGATAATAAATATATATATTTTTAAGTTTTTATCTAAGAATCCAAATCATTGCATAATACAATAAAATAAATTTTAATTTAAATATAAAAATAAATAAATTTTAATCTAGGGATACGTACTCCTCGCTCAAAGTCCAGTGAAGGGTCTCTACCTTTTTCAATACTTATCTCCACTTGCGTTATTAATAATAAATCTTGAGTTCAACCCAGGATGGATATATATTAAAAAAATTGATAATAAATATATATATTTTTAAGTTTTTATCTAAAAATCCAAATTATTACATAATACAATAAAATAAATTTTAATCTAAATATAAAAATAAATAAATAAATTTTAATCTAGGTATACGTACCCCTCGCTCAAAGTCTTATCCACTAAAGGGTCTCTACTTTTTTCAATATTTATTGCCACTTGCATTATTAATAATAAATCTTGAATTCAACCCATAATAAATATTTTAAAAAAAAACTGATAATAAATATATATATATTTTTAAGTTTTAATCTAAAAATCCAAATCATTACAAAATAGAATAAAATAAATTTTAATCTAAAAATAAATAAATAAATTTTAATCTAGAAATATTTATCTTACTAAAGGGTCGCTACTTTCAATACTTATGGCCCCTATCATTAAAATAAGGTATATACATGTTCCTTTTCAATACTTATCGCCCCTATCGTTAAAAGATCGTATATTCACTGATGTTGTGGCACTTCCAAGTTTCGTCCGTACAATTGTCGACGTTCCTTTAGTACGGATGTTATTTTGGTAAGGAAGCAACACGGAAAGAAATAGACGAGTGAACAAAATTCAGGGTTTTTTTTTATTTTCTCTTCGGGCGAGTTTGAAAATTTAGCTGCACCTTTTATTGATTTAGCTTATTTGTGCATTTTTAGATGCACATGCTACTTGACAGGATCTAAAAATAACTATATACATTAGCTAACTTAACAAGTCTTAAGTAGTCTTCTATCTTATAGAGTAAAGTTTAATAATATAAAAAAATAAATTAAATTAAATTATAATAAAGAAAGGTTTTCAAAAAGTTAGAATTTGTTTAAATGGTTTAGACATTTTAGCAAATGCAATTTGATATTAAGGTTTGTTGGATTTAACATTAACTTAAGAATTAAAAATATTCTGTAAGTTTGATGAATAAAAAGTGGGTTCATAACCTTTAAAAACATTGTAATATATTTATTTTTTATTACTAAGAGAGATGATTACAGCCATTATTTTTGGTAATATATTAACAAAACAATATATAAAATATATAAAATGTTAATATATAAATGCTTTTGATATCTCAATTTAGAAATATTTTTAGGTTTGATGAATAAAGATTGGTTTGATGACTTCTAAGAGCATTGTAATATATTAACAAAACAATAAATAGAATATAGAAAATGTTAATATATAAATGCATTGAATATCTCGATTTTCAAGTAAATTTTTATTATTATGTTAATTTTTTTTTAAATCAATATTTCTTATATACATTCATTAAATGCATTGAATATCTCGATTTTCATGTAAATTTGTATCATTATGTTTATTATTTTTTTTAATCAATATTTCTTATATACCTTCATTAAATGCATTAAATATCTCGATTTTCGTGTAAATTTGTATCATTATGTTAAAAAAATTTAAATCAATATTTCTTATATACATTCATCGTGGGGGTTGAACCTAGGTCTTATCACCAATCATGTAAGTGGAGTGCTTGATAAGATCAAAAATAATAAACATGTTATGGTAAGATCAAAAATAATAAACATGTTGGTTAATATCAAAAATAATAATCACTTCCATAGGCACAATTTCGTATGATTCAAGCTTTGGTTTTTGTGTACATCAAGAAAAATCGTTTATTCAGGCATAATGATATGCATTGTGTATATTAACAATATATATATAATAATAAGCATTTAATTAATTAATAATTTATCATAAAATATTGTCTTAAAATAAATATAAAATAAAATTATAAAAATATATATGTATACTTAATTTTTTTTACAAATCTAAAATAAAAAATATAAAAATATTTATGTACACCTAATTTTTTTTAACAAATCTAAAATAAAACTATAAAAATATTTATGTACACTTAATTTTTTTATTATTATTGTAGACTTACCAATAACGCTACATAATTATGAATCTAACTTGTTAAATTGTTTATAATGAAAGTATTGGATTTTTTTTAAAAGTCCTTAAAGTTAAATTTTTAGCAAAGGAGAGACAAAATAATTTTGTCAGAGGCATCAATAAATTATATCTCTTAACTTTCAATTATGTAACCTTTGGTTTAGTTTCTACCACTTATCTGTTGCAATGTAACTTTTGGTTTATTTGTTACCATAAATCTGCTGCAACCATTTTTAAATCAATATTTGTTATTTTCAAGATCCTCCACATATAGCTTTGAATTTAAAAATAAAAGTTTATATCTTTAATTAATTATAAAAATTGTTTGAAGGGTGTATTATACATAACAAAACAATTCAATTATAAAAATTATATTTATTTTAAAATAAATATTTATTACTATTATCTTATATTTAATAATAATTTATATTTTAAATATTTATATTGGTATGTGGTTTATTGGAAGTTACTTGTATTAATGAGACCTGAGTTCAACCCTATAATGGATATATATATTAATGAGGTCGGAGTTCAACCCCATAATAAATATATATAATATTATAAAAAATATATATTTAAGTTCTTATTTAAAACCTAAATACAAATTACTATACAATAAAATAAAATAAATTTTAATTTAAATATAAAAATAAATAAATAAATTTTAATGACCTCGAAATTAAATAAATAAATTTTAATCTAGAAATAAACCCCTTGCTTAAAATCTTATCCACTTAAAAGGTTTCTACTTTTCAATATTTATTTAAAAAATCATTTTAAAAAAATAAATAAATAAATTTTAATCTTAAAAATACATACCCCTCTACCCCTCGGCTCAAAAGGGTCTCTGCTTTTCAATAGTTTTAGCCACTATCATCAAATGAGCGTATACACGTGTTCATTTTCAATACTTATGGCCCCTATCATTAAAAGAGCGTATATTCAGTGCTGCTCCTGCCATTTCCAAGATGCATCCGTACAATTGTCGGCGGCGGCGTTCATTTGGTACGGAAGCAACACAATTGTAAGCGGCATTCACTTGGTACAAAAGTTATTTTAGTACGGAAGTAACACAATTGTCGGCAGCATTCACTTGGTACGAAAGTTATTTTAGTACGGAAGTAACACAATTGTCGGCGGCGTTCATTTGGTACGGAAGTTATTTTTGGTACGGAAACGGCGACGAAAGAGAGGAGCAACAAAATTCAGGTATTTTTTTTCTTCCTGCAGAGTTTTCGCTGCCACCTTTTTACTTTACAGAAAATTTTTCTCCGTTTCGTTAACGAAAATTTTTCTCGTCTGGTATCCAGCGCTATTACCAGATATGGCAAGCCAGACTCTGCTTGGCCTGTTATTCTCCCTGTGCATGGCAAGTCTTTTGGCTTCCATCGCATTATGGGAATACTGGCAAGTGGGAAACAAGATGAACACTTATCTAAAAGTTCTGATGATTTGCGTCTGCGGAGGAGTCGTGGTCTGCGCGTGTATATTCTTTGGTGGATGGTGGTACTCTAAGTGGCGCGGAGAAGCAGACCACGAAAGCGACATGGAGTTGGGAGAAGCGGGCCACGAAAGCAACATGCAGTTGGGCCACGAAAGCGACATGGAGTTGGACGAGGTGGACGACTTGTTCGCTGAGACGCCACGGAGCTTCTCCTACGCAGAGCTCAGTGCAGCTACCACAAACTTCAGTGACGACCAAAAGCTTGGAAAGGGAGGCTTCGGTGGAGTCTACAAAGGAATCTTGCCCTGCACCGGTGAGGCCGTAGCCGTGAAAAGGATGTCCCCCGGTTCCAAGCAGGGGCGAAAGGAGTATGATTCAGAGATCAGCATAATGACAAAGCTCACACATCCCAACGTCGTGAAACTTTTGGGATTCTGCCGCGACAGGGACGAGCTACTTCTGGTGTATGAGTTGCTCCCAAACAGAAGTTTGGATAAGCATCTCTTCGGGGAGCACAATGATGGTTTGGAGTGGAAACTGAGGTACAACATCGCCTGCGGCGTGGCCTCTGGGTTGCTTTATCTTCACGAGGACTGTGACCAGTGCGTGGTTCACAGAGACGTGAAGGCCAGCAACGTCCTCTTGGACATTAATTTTAATGCCAAATTGGGGGACTTCGGGCTTTCCAGAGAGGTGGAACGTAATGATGATGAGGCGTCCCATACAACCATGGTTGCCGGGACGCCGGGGTATATGGCCCCCGAGTGTGTGGTGACGGGAAAGGTTACTCCCGAATTGGACGTGTTCAGCTTCGGAGCAGTGAGTTTGGAAATAGCCTGCGGAAAGCGCCCTGTGGATCGGAGCTTGAGCGAGCATAACTCTAGACTGGTGGAATGGGTGTGGGATTTGTATGGACAGGGGAAAATTCTAGATGCGGCGGATGAGAGGTTGGGAGGAAATTTTAATCCCAAGGAAATGGAGCAGCTCATGGCGGTGGGATTGCTGTGTTCGCATCCAGACCCGAAAGCAAGGCCCACGATGAGAGAGGTGGTCAAGATTTTGAAATTCGAAGCAGCGTTGCCATACATTCCTCGGAATTTGCCAGAAGTCGTGTATACCAACACTCGTGGATCCCACAGACTGTCTGAGTCAACATCGAAACCTTATGAGACGGCTATGACAGTGAACTCCTCCGGTATGTCTGGTGTCAACATCAACATCGTTTGAGACAGTGCACGATGAACTCCTCCTGTATGACTGGTGTCAACATCTACATATGGTTGGTCTACAACTGTTGTAAGGTGTATTTTTTTTTGTTGCTGTCAGTTGCTTTTCTCTGGTCTGTTATATCGGAAATATTTAGTTATGAAATGTTAAAAAATACTTTGGATAAATAAATTATTTGTATAAACGAAATTCCAATTTTAATGATACATCTGCAGTATTCCCGATGTATCAGTATAGCAAATATTGATGAATACTACATATGTGATACATCTGCAGTATTCTCAATGTATCGGTATAGCAAATAGTAATGAATATTGCAAGTTAACAAATATTATAATATTTTTCTGGCCAGTATTTTAGATGTATCAATATTTTTTAGATAATAAATAGTGATGAATATTGAAGTTTATAGTATTTTTTTCAGTATTATAATATATTTTTTAACTAATATTTGCCATGTATCAGTATTTTTTTAGACAACAAATATAGTGATGAATATTGCAAGTTCACAGTATTTATTTTAGTATTATAATATTTTTTTTAGTCAGTATTTTCGATGTATCAGTATTTTTTAGACAACAAATAGTGATGAATATTGCAAGTTTACAGTATTTTTACAGTATTATAATATTTTTTCAGTATTTTCGATGTACCAGTATTTTTTAGACAACAAATAGTGATGAATATTGCAAGTTCACAGTATTTTTTTTAGTATTACAGTATTTTTTTAGCCAAAATAAACTAAAGATGTCATACAAATATGGAAGTTTAAAAAAATTAAAATTAAATAAACCAATTTAAAACTGGAAAAAAATTCAACCCAATAAAAGTAAAAAATTATATCAATAATTTAATAGTTCAGAGTATTATAGAATTGTGGATGTATGGCCAGACAACAAATAGTAATAAATATTGCAAGTTCACAGTATCAGTATGGCAAATAGTGATGAATATTCTCAATGTTTCAGTATAGCAAATAGTGATGAATATTGCAAGTTCACAGTATTTTTTCAGTATTATAATGATGAATATTTTTTAATGAGTTTACACATGTTTTTATGAGTGTTTATGGTTCTTTCAGTGTTCATGGTCCCTTATTCTGAGTGGGGTTACAAATAATGATGAATATTGCAAGTTTACAATACTATTTTCAGTATTATAATACTTTTTTTAGTTAGTATTTTTTAGACAACAAATAGTGATGAATATTGCAAGTTCATAGTATTTTTCAGTATTATAGTACTTTTTTAGCCAAAATAAACTGAAGATGTGATACAAATATGGAAGTTTGAAAAAAATTAAAATTAAATAAACCAATTTAAAACTGGAAAATAATTCAACTAATAATTTAATAGTTTACAGTATTATAGAATTGCAAATATATCAATTTTTTTTTGTTAGACAACAAATAGTAATGAATATTTTTCAATAAGTTTATACATATTTTTATGAGAGATCATGACCCCTCATATTAAATAGAGTTACAAATAATAATGAATATTACATATGTGATAGTTTACAATATTTTTATCAGTATTACAATATTTTTTTAGCTAAAATAAACTGAAAATGTGATGCATAAAAATATATTAATATTTTGGAAGTTAAAAAAAAATGTTAAATTAAATCCACTAGTTTAAAATTTAAAAAAAAATCAGTCTTTTCATATTTATAATTTAATAGTTCACAGGATTAAAATATTACAGATTACAGATAACAAATTGTGATATTCCAAATTTATCAGTATTTGTTTTATCCAGCAAATAGTATGAATATTGCAAGTTCATAGTATTTTTTAGTATTACAATAATTTTCTAGCCAAAATAAACTGAAGATGTGATACATACAAATATATGAAAAATTTGGAAAGGAAAAAAAGTAAAATTAAATAAACCAGTTTAAAATTAAAATTTATTTTTTAATAATTTAATAGTTCACAGTATTATGGATAACGAATAGTGATGAATAGTACAAATGTAATACATCTGCAGTATTTTTTTAGACAGCAAACAGTGATGAATATGAATATTACAGATGTAATAGTTCACAGTATTGTATAGTGATGAATAGCACAGATGTAATACATCTGCAGTATTTTTTTAGACAGCAAACAGTGATAGATATGAATATTGCAGATGTAATAGTTCATAGTATTTTTTAAGCCAAAATAAACTCAAAATGTGATGCTAAAAATATATTAAAATTTTGAAAGCTCAAAATGTAAAATTAAATAAACAGTTTTAAACTGAAAAATAATTCTTTCGCACTCATAATTTATGCTATGATGGTCACTTTTCTACATCTATCCTTTGCATAGCTATTTTAATATTATTAAAATAGTAAAATCCTATTGAAGATAATATCGTAAAACCTAGACCACTCTTCTCTTCTTCAATTCTTATGAAAATAATATCGGCTGGTCCTTAAAATAGAACACGTTCATATGGCATTCTTTATCCAGTATTTACAGTTAGGTAAGGTCTACCATTTTAGGAGAGTCGAAAGGTCAGTTGTGGGTGCAAATACTTAAATGTATATTTTTATAAGAAAGATGTCGGATCAATTCTAACTGCTTGAGAGTAAAATTTCTTGTTGGTTTATGGTTATTTACCTCTCTTTCTGGGCAACCCAACTCCCTAATAAACCCAGCCCATTCACATGCATGCATAAAACAACATAGCATCGACAGATATAGAATAATAAGCAGATGCAGGTACTTACCAGAAAAAATCACAGGCATTCCAATGGTTTTCTGATCAAACTCATCCTAACATTTTCGAGTGATAAGGATTCCACTGCAGTTGTGGCTTCATGAACAAAAGAAAATACTCGTGATATACCCATGTTCTTGCTTTCTAAGGATATTCAAGAGGTCTTCCAAGGGGAAAATCATTATTAGATCAACCCCAAAATCTTGTTTCTATCCCTTTGCATTCTAATCAAATGGATCAATCTTTTGCTTCAGTAAATATCATTATGTTTAGACTTTATGTATCAATGCTTAACTTGGTAGATATAATTTTACCTTTTAATGTGACAACAATGGAAACCAGAAAATCTTGTTTCTATCCTTTTGCATTCTAACTAATATTTTGCTTCAGTAAATATCGTTATGTGTAGACTTTATGTATTAATGCCTAACTTGGTAGATATAATTTTAGCTTTTAATGTGACAAGAATGGAAACCAGAAAATATTGTTTCTATCCCTTTGCATTCTAATCAAATGGATCAATCTTTTGCTTCAGTAAATATTGTTATGTGTAGATTTTATGTATCAATGCTTAACTTGGTAGATATAATTTTACCTTTAAATGTGACAACAATGGAAACCAGGGGCCAAGTTTCTCCCCATATTTTGTTTGGATCATGTCCTTTTGTGTCAACCTTAGAAAAGCTTTTATAGGGAAACTTTAGTTGCATAGTCTTACAACATATGGGAATAAGCTTTCAACATCTAAATCAAAATTTCCCCACCCATGTGTTGTAGGTGAGTTGGAGAGGAGAGGCCAATCCTCCAAGGGATGTCCCAGGTTCAAAACTCCACCCTACCAAAAAGCTGAATTGGGTATCCAAAATCCAATTGATAATGTTGGTGTGGGCAGGGTCGGGTGCGACTCCCGGGTGACTTTGACGGTGTAGAACCCCCTGTTCACAGTCTATCAGACCAAGGCAGCCCCACAAGGGGTTTTTTGCTTAAAAAAAAATCAAAATTCCCTATCTAATTCGTATTCATTAGTAATCATCCACAATCTAAATCCAAATCCTAAACCAACATATTTCACTCTTCATCCGTATCGGACCACTTTTAACATTAATCCCAACTCCACATCACTTAATCAAATAAATTCCAATCCAAATACTAATTCATTTTTCAATCTAGTTCCATCAAATCCCCAAAAAATTCCCAACCAAGCTAGTTCTCTAATCTCAAGGAAGAATTCTCATTTGGTGGCAACATCTATGTCATTTATCCAAACACCCCAAACACAATATTAAATCTATAAACATCAATTACCTTCTTTACATCATATTTAGTCACCAATTTCTTAGCTCCCATCACAAAACCATCCACCTATTTATTTATCAAATCATAAAATAATCAATTCAAAAATTTAAGCTTTAACAACTCAATTAGAGCAACTGAAACAACAAACGGTTATTATCCAAGGGTCATCCTCTAGTCAAAAGTACTTTTATGATGATTTTTGTAAGAATTCCTTAGATCCCTTTGTATCTAGTACACTCTTTCCACCAAATTATGAAACCTCAGTTTCAAATGTACAAGGGGAAGAATGACCCAATCAATCATCTTTTTTCATTTAGGACTACATGCAACATCATTTATAATGAAGTATTTCTTCTAAAAATATTCCCCAGAAGTCTATGGAAGTCAACCCTAAAGTGATATTATCAAATGCCTAGGCAATTTCTAAATATCTTGAGGTACTCAGTTCAAATGCTTGTGAATAATTTCTTTCACTATCAATAACTTATACCAAATCAGGCAATCCAAAGATGAAAGCATTTTCAATTTCGAAGAAATATGGAGAGCCATGGTAGGGGGGTTACAATTTGTGATCCAACCAAAGGACTTGCTCAATATTTTTGTTTCTAATCTTCTATAACAACTAGCCTTTTACCTAGAAACATCTAATGTAAAGAGTGCAATTAAAAACTAAAACAAGAAAGGAAGAATATAAGTCATCTTCTTCAAATCATAAAGTCAGTATAAGAATAAAAAAAAAATTGGTGAGGGTCACTAATTCTTAAAAAACTAATAATGTAAATGTTGTTGAAAATTTGCAAAATATTATCCTAGGGAAATCAACTCAATAAAAATCCAAAAGATGCACTAGTATAGATGAGTCCCTTTTTGTTGCCTTAAAGCAACTTTTTAATGCAAGAATTATAGATTTATCTTCTAGCAAACCTATTGATCCTAGAAGGAAAAAAATATTATGGTTTAAACCAAATGAGTATTGTGCCTTTTGTCAAGTCAATAGTCACCCCACTAATAGGTGTATGGACCTTGAGAATATGGTCCAAGACCTTATTTATAATAGCCAAATTTTTGTTAATGGATTTGACCCAAATCCTCATTTAATAAAGATATAGGTATCTTCCAAAACCCACTACCTGATCATACTAATTTGAAATAGCAAATAATACTAGTTATAACAATGTACCTCCTCCTAATCAAGGAGTAATGTGTAATGTACATTGATTTATCTTGTTATATCAATGATGTCTCACATGCTTATATTATCACTCAACAATAGAAAATAAATCTCCTCTCAAATCATCCTCTAATAAACTAGCTAATAAGGTCTCCTTTGATCATTTGATCCAAACAATCCATATCTAACCAATCGATGATACCCCCTTTAGTCATTCAACCATAGCCCAAATCAAAGGGTGCTTACAACTTACTACAACAAATTGAAAGAACCCCTTCCAAAATATTCATTTTTAACTTCTTAAATCCTCTCTTACATATTGAGATATTTCTATTAGAGTTTTGAGTGAATGCAACATTCCCCAAAACTTGAATCCCAATGAGTTTATTTTAGTTGTTGGATTGATTGAAAAAAACTATATTAATATATATTTTTATGAGAATTATATCATCAATATTCTCTAGATGGGGACTCTACTCTATATATCATAGACCAAATTATCAATAAGTTTATTAAACAATTTTTTATTTGATAATGGTTCTAGGTTGAATGTATTTAGATATTAATTCATCAACAACTTTGGTATATTAACATTGATCTTAAATATTTTAATCTAGTAATTTAAGCCTTTGACAATGGGGAATGTGAAGTTAGTAGGTCTTTCCCCTCAAAGTAGGGCTTTGAAATCGCAACACTCTATTTTATGTCATGCCTTATAATTTTTCCTATAATGTTTGTTTGGGAACGCCTTGGATTTATGAAATATTATCCATACCATCAACTTATTATCAATATCCCAAATATGAATGCAAGGTTCAAACATACAACATCTTGGTTAACCCCAAACCTTTCAAAAAATTTAAAGTAATTGAAATTCAAAATAAAAAAGTTAATGTTTATCCTCACCTTAACAATACCTATGTTTCTTTAAACAACTTTTCCAATCCTCCAAATTCATCTCCCAATTTTTTTCCTCTAAATATCTGATCATTGATGCATTGAAGTTATTACATATATCTAAAAATATTAATTATTAAAATCTAATAATAAGCAATAACAAGCAAGGTCAAAATATAACCACTACTAATAATCAAAACACACTAATAATAGTCAAAATCAATTATTTGCACATATGAACCTAGACAAACTTTCTCCTTCCCTGAGACACTAGAATTACCTCCCAGCAACAATGGAAAGACAATACAAATAGGGAGTTGCAAATTCATTTGTACTAGTAACACCAATGATGAGGAGATTAATGGTATTAATTGTTGTTCATCCCAATGACAATATTCTTTGTGTTTTTTATTGAATGTATATCTCATTCCAAGGAAAATATTGGTAAACGCATGATATCAAGGTATGGGCTTAGGTTTGTATGAAAGAAAAATCGAGGAACCATTTTAAACCAAAACTTGACTGGGATATTTTTGGATAGGATATATTCCTAGTAATAATGAGCCATATCCTGTCTTCTTTCAATAAGTAAGAATTGCTTGAATACAAATATCATTGTGATTAATTTCTATATAAAATTATCTCTTTAAATGTGTTGCATTAGAATTATGATTATTTTGATGGCCTAGATCTTATTGATATCAATGGTTATACCTTTCAGCTCACTCACCATGATAAAGTGAATTGCCTAACCTTAGGGTATCAAAGGTTGATTATTTATGAAGGCTCTTGTGATTGGAAAGATACAAAATTTCATTACTCTAGTCACCTAATCACATTGTCAAAGCCATCTTGATCAAAATTAACTCTATTTTAAGAATATTTTTCAAAAATTACCTATAAAATAGTATTAGAAGGACTAGATGATGATCAACCACCCATAGATCCTTCTAACTTAAAAAATATAGGTTTCCTTCCATCCTCTCCTCAATTAGAGGATGATCCCCATCTCCTAATTGAAGAGATCATAGGTGTCAATATTGGCATCCAAAATGACTTGAATATCCTTAAACTAGGAAATATTTTAACCATGGTAAAATGCAAAGAATACAAAAACTATTAAAGGAATTCAAATATATTTTTACTTGGTCCTATGATAATATGGTAGGTTTAGGCCCTTCTTTAGTATTCTACCATCTATTTGTCATACCTTGTGTAAAACTTGTAAGATAAAATAAAATGCACCTTAAGGATGTAATTCTTGTGAAAAAGGAGCAACAAAAGCCCCTTGATTTTGATGAGGCTTAGAAAATCCTCATGTGGTATGACATTTTTCTTTCTTATTGTACCATTTGAACATTATTTAGTGTATCATTTGCATTAGCCCTTTAACTAAATCTAGTAATTAATATGTGAATGCACTAAATTCCGGGCGAAGGAAACACTAATTACGATGCATTCAAAATCAAATACGCTTAAGTCCTAGGAATGTAAATTGCATTAAATGAAAGAAATGCATTGGGAGAGACACAAGAAAATAGAGAAAACACAGCCCTTTCATTAAACTTTCTTGATCTCTGTTACAAATACGCCTCCTCCCTTTTCAGGGGCTAGGAGCGTTAAAAGAATTTGACTACAATCGAGACTTAAGGTTCCTCTTTCCGCGTGCCCACACTTGAAATGGACGGGCCAAGATGATGCCGTCGCTGATGTCGATGAGTCTTTGACCTCTGCTGCTCCTCCTGTGAACAAAGAAACAACGAAGATGTCAGTAGCACCCGCTGCACATAAGAAGTGTTTGTTCTCTAAAATCGCCAAAAGATGCATGCAAACATTTGTCTGAAACAAGTGAGTAAAATGACTCTAAATGACCCGAAAACTCGACAGAGGACGAGAAAACATCACCGAAGGCCACCGCCACCGAGACAGTCGGCCAATCTACCTTCAACTGGAATTCGTCCCTGGGCAGGATGAATTTTGACTGCAATTCGTCCCTGGGTGGGACGAATTCTTCTGTGTTGGGAAAGCCGACTTGATGCTGCTCCAATGTCGAATCATGAGACCTACAAACACCTACAAACAGAGGGGTTATGTAATTGGGGAAATTTTTGGACGACCTAGATGTTCGGATTCTCCCAATTTGGCCTCTATCCTCAGGAATTTGATATCGCCACCTGCAAGTTAGTGAAACAACAAAGCGACACAAAGCATGATAAAATCTGATCAGAATGTTATGAAATTGAAGCTATGAATTCACCAAACAGAATAACACAATATGCAACCTGAAACAATAATCTAGAACGCTTTAAAATAAAACTTAGAAAAGTGCGGGGGTGCCCCAGTGGGCCTCCCACCGTTGGCACTTGATCTTGGCGCCAATCCACTAGGGATGGGCCCAAAACCTCTTAGGATTGGGATGTCTGCAAATTGGTGGTGTGAGGTGGTCAAATGTTGGATTTGGGTTGGATCCATGCTTCCAAAAGCCACCCAATAACCTCCCTTGCAAAAGATATTAGTGGATGTGAGAAGGTGAATCAAAAGGATGCAAATGGGTGTTCAATTGGACAACACTTCGTTGCTTGAAATCGCCTCCAATATATTTTTTGGGTGAGAAAAGTCTCACCTTTTATAGACCCATGGGGTCTCTTTTGAGAGGGAAGCATAAGCGCCATGTGTTGGTCATAGGTGCCATGTGGCAGTCAAGTCTTCCCATGAGGGAGGGGAGTTCTCCATGACTTGGATTTTCATAACTACCCTTGTGACAGTCCTCTAACGGCCTATCTGTCCACCCACACACGCGTGCGAGGCAGGAGTCATCAACTGACTATCCGGGCTGCCACTTGGCGCCATTCTTCTTTTTGCCCATTAAACTTGGAATTCGTCCTTGGGTGAGACAATTTCAGAATTCGTCCCTAGGTGAGACGAATCCCAGTTAGTATTCGTCCCTGGGTGAGACGAATACTGAGCAAAGTGTCTAAATGTACCAAATTGCCTCTTGACCTTACAAAATTTCTATGAAAGTGGTTAGGACCACTGTTTGACCTCCGAGGGCTGCCCCGGGGTTGTGTTTGTCAAAGCGATCAGTGTTTGTAGTCACATAATCGGATTGGTGCTATTTTGGTGTCTACAGATGCCCCTTTTTGGGATGCGCTGTGCATAGCACAGCGTCGAGCAAAAATAGATAACCAAAGCACTAATGATTAGGGTTTCTTGGTAACCTAACCAAATTTTGATGCCCCAAGCATTGAAAGGGCATGCATTCTTGAATCCTTGTTTCTGACGAGCTAGGGAGTTTGATTTCAAGTGTTAACCTGTTTTGGTGAGGTGTGACTTGAGCTTGGACATTGATCAATCATGATTAGGCAAAGGGCGCAACCTTTTATCCTCAGGGGAACCTTGTGTTCATGATTCATGAAATGCCAAGTGTTTGATTGATTCGATTGTTGCTTGTTTACTGCCCCAAGCAGGAGCGTAATTGTCTTTGTCAATGATTCTTTGAATGCATGTCGTTTTCCTTAATTGGGTGTGTGATTGTTGATTGGTGACTAAGTGTGACTACCCCCTCAAGCGACGAATCGATGAGGGAATGACCTTCATGAGAAAAGTGACGAGTCGCTTGACCCAAGATGACTTGTGCAAGGGTGCCTTTAGATGTTTTACCGTTTAAGAATGTGCAATTTTTTCCAACATTTGGACCTATTTTTGGTGGGTGTTAACCCTTTTGGTGATGCCATAATGGGGTGAAATCATCAAAAACCCATCTTCCCGTGGAGCGGTCCGGCTATGGTAGCCTTCTTGGGGAAGTAAGAGAGTGAAAATTTGAACCCCGACATCAAATTTCTTTGCCTAGAGGTTAAGTGCAAGAGCACTTGTGTCCGGCAATGCTTATTGCTGTGTTTTTGTGTTGCATTTATTTGTTGTTTTTGTTGTTTTGATTTTCTTATTGTTTTTGAGTGGGCTTTGACCCATTTGTGACGTCATTTGGGGGTGAAATTGTCAAAAATCTGTCTTCCCGTGGAGCGGTCCGGCTATGGTAGCCTTCTTAGAGAGTAGGATAGTGACAATGTAAAACCCCGACATCAATTTGCTATGCCAAGAGGTTAAGTGCAAGAGCACTTGTGTCTGGCAATGTTTATTGCGTTTTGTTTGTGTTGCCTTTGTTTGTTGTTTTTTTGGTGGGCTTTGACCCATTTGTGATGCCATTTGGGGGTGAAATTGTCGATAATCCGTCTTCCCGTGGAGCGGTCCAGCTATGGTAGCCTTCTTAGAGAGTAGGATAGTGACAATGTAAACCCCGACATCAATTTTTCTATGCCAAGAGGTTAAGTGCAAGAGCACTTGTGTTTGGCAATGTTTATTGCTTTTTGTTTTTGTTTATTTGTTGTTTTGTTGTTTTGATTTTCTTGCTTTGTGTATGATGGTTGATGAATATGGATGTATGCATGTTGATTTATTTTTATGGATGCATATGCTATTATGAATACAAATGTTTTTGATTTATATGTAATATGCAGAGATGAAATTCACGAATGAGATTTGTGATGTTTGGCTATGGCACCATAGACTGTTTAGAACTCTGTTATTTTTTTTTTAGGCGATTGTTGTGATGCATGACTTTGTATGTATACATGTGGTTTTTCTCTTTTTTGTATTTTTTTATGGTATTGCAAAGATGAAAAGTAGCGCAGTTGGTTTAGAAATGTAGCTAAGGTTTTTTGAGACTCAGACGGTTTTAACTCACTAGCCACGACTGTACTTTATCTTACAAGACTTTTGAACAAGGTATGATTCTGACTCATTTTTGACCAAGTTATTTCACATCCCTGTGTGTGCAATTGAGTTCATTTATGTGGTATTTGTCAGGATACCACCAAGTGCAGATGGGCTTTCAACCGAACCTGTACTGAGGATCACCTAATTAGCTCCACTAATTCCTTTGTTGTATTCAGTTAGATTAATCTGTGATGTTATTCAGGATGCCATAAGCTAGCTCATCCACATGCAAACATTGATCTGTACACAAGTTAATATGACAGATATATCTTCATGCGAGAGTTTTACCGCCAGTTACCGATAGGCTATCAACCAAACCGCATCGAGGCTTGCCTCATGACCTATTAGAATGCTGAGAGTTCTAGGGATTCAAGTTCAACTCTCTTCTTTTCTTCAATTATATTGGGATACTTGCTCGTTTGTAGTGATAAGATCACTGTTTATTTTGTTTTTTTTTCTTTTGAGCAAGGGATTGGGGATATGGAGTGACGAAAATCACTATTGCTTGTGCCTTTTGATGTGTGCACTGTAGGATGTCAAATTTTGGAGTTTTGATGTTTTGCAAATTTTTGATGTTTTGCAACTATTGAGAACTTAGGGATTCTTAGGGAATTGGGTAGGGAGGATGCTTGTCCTTTTGCCAACTCTCAGCATTCTTGGGGTCATTCGCACAGGGGGATGAGCAAGATAATAGTTTCACTTGTGGTGACCTGGATTACTGTGCAAGTTTCATCTTTCGTTCACACAACTTAGGAATTGTTTTATGTGTTTTAATTTGTGTTGGGATGTTACGTAACAAGGTGTATTTCAAGTATGACTCTACCTTCGTAAAATCTGTCTGAATTGATACATTACATGGCTAAAGAGTAAAATGATGACTGAATCACGAAAACTCTTGATACATTAAAAGACCACTGATTCTAGTGTGGTAAAAGTAACGCATGGCATTTTTGTTGTTTTTGTAAGATGGAACAATGTGGAACAAGATGGACTAGCAGAGCAATTACAGCCTATGGTGCCTTTGACCTGTATGACCACAAATATGCAATGTATGGATGTAATGGTTTGATGCAGCTATGTATTTTTGTATTTTTGATGGATTGATTTTTGTGAATATGAAGATGAAGTGCGAGAAGAACTCTCTATTGATGAATTTGAGTATGCCTAGAAATGAGATGCAAATTTTTATTGTTTTTGATGATTTTTGTTATTTTGAATTTTCTTATTTTTTTTGACCAAGCGATTGTGGAAATCCTTGGAGCATTTTGGGGTTGACCAAGCGATTTAAAGAGATCCTTGGAGCGTTTTGGGGTGACCAAGCGATTGCGATAATCCTTGGGGCTTTTGGGGTGACCAAGTGATTGCGATAATCCTTGGAGCTTTTGGGATGACCAAGTGATTGCGATAATCCTTGGAGCTTTTGGGGTGACCAAGTGATTGCGATAATCCTTGGAGCTTTTTGGGGTGACCAAGTGATTGCGATAATCCTTGGAGCTTTTGGGGTGACCAAGTGATTGCGATAATCCTTGGAGCTTTTGGGGTGACCAAGTGATTGCGATAATCCTTGGAGCTTTTTGGGTGACCAAGTGATTGCGATAATCCTTGGAGCTTTTTGGGTGACCAAGTGATTGCGATAATCCTTGGAGCTTTTTGGGTGACCAAGTGATTGCGATAATCCTTGGAGCTTTTTGGGTGACCAAGAGATTGCGATAATCCTTGGAGCTTTTTGGGATGACCAAGCGATTGCGATAATCCTTGGAGCTTTTGGGGTGACCAAGTGATTGCGATAATCCTTGGAGCTTTTGGGGTGACCAAGTGATTGCGATAATCCTTGGAGCTTTTTGGGGTGACCAAGTGATTGCGATAATCCTTGGAGCTTTTGGGGTGACCAAGTGATTGCGATAATCCTTGGAGCTTTTTGGGTGACCAAGTGATTGCGATAATCCTTGGAGCTTTTTGGGTGACCAAGTGATTGCGATAATCCTTGGAGCTTTTGGGGTGACCAAGTGATTGCGATAATCCTTGGAGCTTTTTGGGTGACCAAGTGATTGCGATAATCCTTGGAGCTTTTGGGGTGACCAAGAGATTGCGATAATCCTTGGAGCTTTTGGGGTGACCAAGTGATTGCGATAATCCTTGGAGCTTTTTGGGTGACCAAGTGATTACGATAATCCTTGGAGCTTTTGGGGTGACCAAGTGATTGCGATAATCCTTGGAGCTTTTTGGGGTGACCAAGTGATTGCGATAATCCTTGGAGCTTTTTTTTGTGACCAAGTGATTGCGATAATCCTTGGAGCTTTTGGGGTGACCAAGTGATTGCGATAATCCTTGGAGCTTTTGGGGTGACCAAGTGATTGCGATAATCCTTGGAGCTTTTTGGGTTGACCAAGTGATTACGATAATCCTTGGAGCTTTTGTGGGTTGACCAAGTGATTGCGGTAATCCTTGGAGCTTTTGGGGTGACCAAGTGATTGCGATAATCCTTGGAGCTTTTTGGGTTGACCAAGTGATTGCGATAATCCTTGGAGCTTTTTGGGTTTGACCAAGTGATTGCGATAATCCTTGGAGCTTTTTGGGTTGACCAAGTGATTGCGATAATCCTTGGAGCTTTTTGGGTTGACCAAGTGATTGCGATAATCCTTGGAGCTTTTTGGGTTTGACCAAGTGATTGCGATAATCCTTGGAGCTTTTGGGTTGACCAAGTGATTGCGATAATCCTTGGAGCTTTTTTTTTTGTTTGGTTGACCAAGTGATTGCGATAATCCTTGGAGCTTTTGGGGTGACCAAGTGATTGCGATAATCCTTGGAGCTTTTTGGGGTGACCAAGTGATTGCGATAATCCTTGGAGCTTTTTGGGGTGACCAAGTGATTGCGATAATCCTTGGAGCTTTTTTTGGGTGACCAAGTGATTGTGATAATCCTTGGAGCTTTTTGGGGTGACCAAGTGATTGCGATAATCCTTGGAGCTTTTTTGGGTGACCAAGTGATTGCGATAATCCTTGGAGCTTTTGGGGTTGACCAAGTGATTGCGATAATCCTTGGAGCTTTTTGGGTGACCAAGTGATTGTGATAATCCTTGGAGCTTTTTGGTTTGGATTATGGTACTTCAAGGGATAGAGGTACCCCCAGCTTGATGGTCTTTGTGCTCTAGATCTGGCTCTGTAGGGACGGGCATGAACGGATCGGCCCTATGTGTTGATAGGAAGACGGGGTCTTCCCTTGGTACTGATGTCATGATGGGATCTCGGGGTGGACGGTGCTCATCGTGCATTTGGAGCCATGGATCCAATACTTGGTCCCACCTTGCAAGGTCTACCCACCATTCATGCCCTAGTTGTATGCCCATATGTCCCATTAGATCTTCATGAGTTAAAGGGCGATGATGTCATCACGCATGTCTGAGATAGTCCATCTCAGTCTCATCTTCTGAATCACTTTCGGAGACCCAAAAATGTTCATTCTCTTTAGCAATTGTTGCTTGCGACGTTGAGGACCTTCCTTGTTCCAGTAAGTTAATCTGGTCCCATTGTGGTTGTTCCATTCTTGGTGGAGGGACCTGATTCCCTTGACACTGTATTGTTTCATCTGGAACCTCTAAGGGGAACAGCTTCAGAAAGATGTCCGAAAGTCGTTGATGTTCTCTTTGAGGATTAATCTCTGAACTTTCGCCTCTCTCTAGCAAAGGAGAGGGATTACTGCTATTTCTAGGGGTGTTTGTTGACCATGGGAGGTAGTCTCCCAATGTGTATTCTGTATTTGTATTGGCATACGGATCTTGTGCCAATCCCCCCTTGTTGCCTATTTCTAGGCCTTGCATATTTTCAACCAAGATGTCTAAGGGCAGGGGGTGGTTGAACCCTACTCCTGACTTGTCATATGGCATCTGATATCTTGGTTGGCAAAGGACCCGCATCCCTTGCTCATATCTGCCTAGCCCATATCCATGCCAATTGCATTGACCGAGATATTTTAGGGCAAAATCTGGGTTTGACGAGATAGTTGATGTTTTCAACAAAAGGCTCTTCGTCTGCTTCCTTTTGTTGGCATGGTTCAATACCATGATCAAGGCCCCCATACACGAAATTCATCTGGTTTGGAGGGTAGCCTAGAGGAACAATTGTCCCTATGGGAAGGCGAGGTCTTCCCATGTATTGTACTCGACTCCAATGTTGGCGTCGCCACAACATTTTGCACTAAATATTCCCCCAGGCCCGTACTGGCCATTTCAACAGTGATTGTTGATGATTGGGTGGGAGGAAACGGTAGTCCTTCCTGAGTCCATTCCATGTTTGGTGGTTCAGGAGTCTTAGTTTCTGTTGTGCTTGGTGTTTCCTCCGTTGATACCGTTGAGATTGTGGGCAACCTTTCTTCTAAGGGTTTAACCTCTTCCATGATCTATTTTCCCTTGTCCTTCTGTTGGGCCATGATAGGTGGCATTGATGATGAAGGAGCAGGTGATGAAGTCTCACCTGGCTGATATTTTGCTTTGTTGGTCACCAATGGTGCCTGCGGTATTGGACCCTATTTAGATGGATTTAATTGGAAATCCAAATGCGTTGAAGGGAGTGTCGATTGAGGCATGAATTGTACCGCATTGCAATATTTGAAGGGCTCTAAGTCCATTGGGACTACATGTATTTCTCCTTCAAAAGCATACTTTAAGCACTGGTGAGCGATCGAAGGGACACACTTCATGTCCCTGATCCAAGGCTGCCCTAGAAATATATTATAAGCCATCTCGCCTTCCAAAACATGGCACAGTGTAGGTATTGTCTTTTGTCCTACCTGGACAGGCAGAACAACTGTGCCGACTGTCGAGCATATTGCATCATTGAAAGCTCACAGTGTGTACGTGGAGGCTGTGATGTGAGAGGCTGGCATCTTCAAATGTTTTAAGGTTGTAGTGGTAATGATGTTACTGGATGAGCCAGTATCTACCAACACTCTCTTGTACGGGATCCCGTTGACCCGTGTGATAACATGTAGAGGTGGATCTTCCATGTCATTCGATATTGTTTTGACTTCATCTTCTCTGAAGGTGATGACCGGCTCTGTACATCGTTTCACATGTCCCACGAAGTTGTTGAAAGAATTTGCTTTGTGAGGCTGTAATTCGATGGCTTTTAAAATGTCCATAAGAGCTTCCCTATGGGGTGCTGACTGTTGAATAAGCTCGTAAATGGATAGCCTAGCCGATGTGGTCCACAAAATCTGCGTGAGTTTGGTCCGTATCGTGACCTTGGGTCTAGGCGGAGGCAACTGCGTTGGGCATTGTTGAGGCTGCGATGTTGTCGAAACTTCCCTCGTAGCTACCTCGGGGGCAACTGCTGGGTACCTTCTATTCCTTGTTACTATGCTAATCATTCCCACAAATCCTTGCATGGGAAGATTCTGTCGCACTTCGTTAATCTGGAGTGGTTTTGCCTGTGCCTCGTGGGGAGGCAAAGGGTCCTTGAATACCCCCATTTGTTGATTATTTGGTGCTATGGGGTTGTCCACGGCCAATGTTCTATTGTCGATCAAATCTTGGATTAATTCTTTGAATTTCCAGCATCCATTCAAGTCGTGTCCTCTGCGCCTATGGAATCTACAATACAATTCCTCTTTGTATCCCCTAGGCTTAGGAGCGTTAGGGTCTATAGTTTGGATTTCTAGCAGAGTGACTAAATTTGCCGCTAACAAGCGGTCAAATAGGGAGTCCCTGGAAACACTAATTGCAATGCATTCAAAATCAAATACGAGTCCCACCGTGATTGCCACTGAAAGCATGAGATTTCGAGCAAAGGAAACACTAATTGCGATGCATTCAAAATAAAATACGCTTAAGTCCTAGGAATGTAAATTGCATGAAATGAAAGAAACGCATTGGGAGAGACACAAGAAAATAGAGAAAACATAGCCCTTTCATTAAACTTTCTTGATCTCTATTACAAATATGCCTCCTCCCTTTTCAGGGGCTAGGAGCATTAAAAGAATTTGACTACAATCGAGACTTAAGGTTCCTCTTTCCGCGTGCCCACACTTGAAATGGACGGGCCAAGATGATGTCGTCGCTGATGTCGATGAGTCTTTGACCTCTGCTTCTCCTCCTGTGAACAAAGAAACAACGAAGATGTCAGTAGCACCTACTACACATAAGAAGTGTTTGTTCTCTAAAATTGCCAAAAGATGCATGCAAACATTTGTCTGAAACAGTGAGTAAAATGACTCTAAATGACCTAAAAACCTGACAGAGGACATAAAACATCACCAGAAGGCCACTGCCACTGATACAGTTGACCAATCTACCTTCAACTGGAATTCATCCCTAGGCAGGATGAATTCTGACTGCAATTTGTCCCTGGGTGGGACGAATTCTTCTGTGTTGGAAAAGCCGACCTAATGCTGCTCCAATGTCAAATCCCGAGACCTGCAAACACATGCAAACAGAGGGGTTATGTAATTGGGGCCATTTTGGGATGACCCAGATGGTCGGATTCTCCCAATTTGGCCTCTATCCTCGGGAATTCGATATCGCCACCTGCAAGTTAGTGAAACAACAAAGCGACACAAAGCATGATAAAATCTGATCAGAATGTTATGAAATTGAAGCTATGAATTCACCAAATAGAATAACACAATATGAAACCTGAAAAAATAATCTAGAATGCTTTAAAATAAAACTTAGAAAAGTGCGGGGGTGCCCCAGTGGGCCTCCCACCGTTGGCACTTGATCTTGGCGCCAATCCACTAGGGATGGGCCCAAAACCTCTTAGGATTGGGATGTCTGCAAATTGGTGGTGTGAGGTGGTCAAATGTTGGATTTGGGTTGGATCCACGCTTCCAAAAGCCACCCAATAACCTCCCTTGCAAAATAGATTAGTGGATGTGAGAAGGTGAATCAAAAGGATGCAAATGGGTGTTCAATTGGACAGCACTTCGTTGCTTGAAATCGCCTCCAATCTATTTTTTGGGTGAGAAAAGTCTCACCTTTTATAGACCCATGGGGTCTCTTTTGAGAGGGAAGCATAAGCGCCATGTGTTGGTCATAGGTGCCATGTGGCAGTCAAGTCTTCCCATGAGGGAGGGGAGTCCTCCATGACTTGGGCTTTCATAACTGCCCTTGTGACAGTCCTCTAACGGCCTATCTGTCCACCCACACACGCGTGTGAGGCAGGAGTCATCAACTGACTGTCCTGGGCTGCCACTTGGTGCCATTCTTCTTTTTTCCCGTTAAACTTGGAATTCGTCCTTGGGTGAGACGATTTCAGAATTCGTCCCTGGGTGAGATGAATCCCAGTTAGTATTCGCCCTTGGGTGAGACGAATACTGAGCAAAGTGTCTAAATGTACCAAATTGCCTCTTGACCTTACAAAATTGCTATGAAAGTGGTTAGGACCATTGTTTGACCTCTGAGGGCTGCCCTGGGGGCTATGTTTGTCAAAGCGATCAGTGTTTGCAGTCACATAATCGGATTGGTGCTATTTTGGTGTCTACAATATGAACATGGTACAAAGTTAGCGATCATATGATTGTGTTAAGATATATAAAGATATAAAATGTATTAATAAATGCAAAGTTTTATGGGTTAGAAAAGATCATCTATGCTCCACATGTTTAGAACATAGAAATAGGAGCACCAAAAATATAATATTTAGTAGGTACAAGCTCAAAAATAGATAGTTACCATAAGACACAACTACAATTGGCTAGCTTCATATGTGACAATGCTTGACTAACATCAAATATGATAATGTTTGATTGATATCGGGTGCTACAATGCATTGTTGGCACCAAATTTTAGGGTGTCTATTTTGCTTTGGATGTGGTAATAGATTATAACAAAGGACATGGTAGAGGGTCTTTGGTATTGTACACATGTAGAATATCTCCTCATAATTCCATCTAATTGTGAGGCTATTTCAATAGTCTTCTAGTTATAACGTCAGTAGTTGGTCAATCACATACAGCCTCAATACAACTGGAACTCATATTATAATGACAATAGTGGTTGGAAAATCTATTCTTCATGAATAGCAATGGAAAATAATCTCATAACTAGATATTCTTTATTTTCATCCCTACAACTATGACAATTATAAACAAAAGTAGGTAAATTATATTAGCATCTATTATATATGCCTTTTTCTATATTCCCTAAAACAAATCCACCAATATTTTGTTGTTGTAACAACCTATTATGTAAATCAAGAGAGGTCTTTGTCTTCCTTGTCTATAAGTAGGATCATAATTTCATATAAAAATATTGGTTTTGTTGCTTGTTTTATCTTTGTTGTATTCTTTACTAATATAGCTATTGTAAGTATTTTGTTTTGTTTAAAACCTATAATAAAATAATTGATTTCAGTTGCTAAGATATTATTTTTGGTGCTAAATACTTCCTTTCTACAATGCTACGAAGCAAGGGCCCACTCCTAGTTAGGTGGAAGGTGTTTCCTTTTTCAATGTAATTTTGATATTGTTGTAGTTGTAAATTAATTTAGACTATCTTTATTTTATGAAATGCATAAGAAATAAGTAGCCATTTGAATTAATATCTTGGTAGGACTTGATAGTATATTAGTTTTATAGAAGGAAAGTGTTGCTATTATATAGTGTATTGTTATAGAATGAATTGTTTTATATTCAACTTTTAAAATATTCTCTACTTTATTTTTATTGTAATCGTATTTAGTTCCAATATTTAATATTTACTAGCATGATAGTTTCTTTCTGCGATAAGAATTATTTTCTTTGCTATCTTTCAATCATTTAGAATAAGAAAGCCTAAATCTAATCTCACATAACTCTTCCTAGCATGTATAACTTTGGACACCACCACAAATACAATATATGATTAAAGTTATGCAGATAAAAGAGCCCATCACTTTTTGGCATTGTTTCTAGGAAGCATGGTGTTGCGAGGAAATTTTAAAAATTTGCTAATATCCAACATCACAACCTCTTTGTTTGGTTAGAAAGCTTACTAGTCATTGGGGTTGAAGTACACTTCCTTAATTAGTCATTTCTTAACATAAATATTTCTTAGGAAAAGTTAAGGTTTATCTCTTAGACCAAGATACCTAGTGCTCTTATATGTACCTTATGCTAATAAGAGACTTATTGACCAAAAGCAAGCAAGAACTAGAGGTGTTGAGAAGGAAATGTAGAGGTATTGTGAATTTGAGAATTTCTAAGTTTGTTTTAAAAGCTAGGATAGGATGTATGAATAGACTTAGGGACCAAATGGGTAGATTTGTTATCCAAAACCCCCAACAAGCCATAGGTACTCAATAATTACATTCATAGGTCACATCAAAATACTCATTATCTATAGCCACGATCCCAAGTGACTCATTGCAAATAAGTGAAGGGGAAGCAAGTACTAGTAGACCACCATCATAAGTTTTAGGGTCCTTAAGATCTCTTGAATTAGATAAATATCTACAATAATCTAGTAGTCTTCTACCTACACCAAACATATTTACACCTATTAAAAAATTTATGCAAATTTATATTTATTGGGAAAACAATAATATGGGGATAGGTAAGATGAAAATAACATAGATGATGGTCAAAGTGATATACATCATCATGAGGAGGCTAGTAATGGTACTAGGACATTGACATACCCTATTAAATTGGATCCCATTACATAATAAAAATTTTAAATTATTCTCCTCTATAATTAAAGACTCATCGATGTGATGGTTTATGGGGTTGACATGAGATTCAATTTATAATTGAGTAAAAATGGAAAGGGCCTTCTTAGACAAGTACCAAGAATATTGTCATGTTAAATACCAAAAGGAAGAACTATTTAGGATAAAACAAAATGAGGATGAAACTCTTGAATATTATTTAGATAGATTTATGTTCATCCAAAGAAGATGTGAGGAAGGGATAGACCAAGAACTTATCAATGTAATATTTTTACAAAGATTACAAGATGAATCAAGGGATGTCTTAAACCTTATGGTAAAAGGTAACATGAATAAATTAGACCTTCTTAATATCATGGAAATGTGTAAGATTTATTCCTATACAAGAGGAAGAACTTGTAAATATCGAGTAGAAAAGAGTGGTAATGAGATAAAGGAATTTTTGGAAGAATTTGCCGATTTTAAAACCAAAATTCTACTGTACCTAAATACTACACTAGATGAATTATATGCTAAAGTTAAGGCCACTGAACCACTAGCAATATATTGTCCAAGGTGTAGACAAATGCCCTTTAAATATGACTAATATGTGTATCATTTGCAAAAGAATCCACCATATAGATCGATGTAACCTCCTACCTAAAATCAAAGCCACCCTTAAAAAAAATCATTCAACTATTGAAGAACTTAAATATATAAGTCAAAAAAATAATTTTTCCTATAATAAAATTTCTTAAAGACACCGTGGGCACAAAACCCATTGAATGCTCCATGGAACATGTCTCCACCACCACAACAATAGGGCCAACACCCCTATCCCCCACCTTTCAAATGGTTTAATATAGGTTCGTTCAACCATCCATGAATGCTATCAATTCCCAACCAATCATGAATAATCTCAAACTAAAAATGGTCAAGACCACCTAAACCTAGTTAATCTTATGAAGGATAGTGATGATTCTAAAATTGACAAGCATTTCTATTGGGTCCTGTTGGTACTTCTCAATTAATATGACTATAACTACTAAAGCAACCTCCATATCCAACTCAATCTGTGTACAATCCAAATAATAATAGGTAGGCAATCTCTACCTATAATATTGAACACAATAACATAGCTAATATTAATGCTATTGATTTTCATAACATCAAGATTCACTCAAGAAATATATTTCCTGATCCAACACCTCTTGTAATAGTAGAAATAAAAGAAGAAAGGAAAACAACATTACCAAGTCGTGAGACTTCAAATAAATAAGAAGAAAATATTTTAGAAAATATTCCTTCAAAAGCCTCTAAGGAACCATATCCTAAATATATAGAACCTATAAAAGAATGCTCGGAGGAATGATCTATTGATAGAATTAAAAAACATAAATATAACAATCTCTTTACTCCAAGAAATAAAAAAAATCTCTTACAAGTTTATCTGAGAGATGTGTATCGAGAAGCTTAGGAGAAAATAAAAAAAATATCCAAAAATGATACAAGTAGATGGAAAATTAGCTAATCTCTTAGCAGGGAAGCTCATTCCACCTAAGTATGGAGATCCTAGAAGCCCCATTATTACAGTCTCTATTTGTACAACTAACATATCCAATGTATTGATTTATTTGTACAACTAAATTATCTCTAAACAAATAGACATCTCTAAATATAATCTTTCTTCCTTCAAATTTATTTCATAATCTTGGAGCTCTTTTTCTTTCTTCAAAAGAGCACTATTTTCTTCTCTTAGGCTCTTAATTTCTTTAACCAAAACCTAGTTGAGCCTCTGCAAATTGGTTATCTTATCCTTATTGCCAATGTTGTTATTATTTGCAACTTCTTCATTCAATTGTACCATCAATTTATACCTAGTCATTATTGGAGTATTCCTCCCACAACCCAACAAGAAATATTGATTTATTGAAGAATTATGCTTCTTTTGATTTTATTTTTAAATTAATTCTTAGAAAAAATGACTCTAGTACTACTTGCTAAATAAATAAAAAGAATTTTGAGTCCTTTATGTTCTCTTTTAACTAATATTGTCGTGCTTGAGACCAAGTAGAAAAAGGTTTTGTATCTGTAGATTTTGTGTAACCATTCTCAACCAAATCCCATAATTCTTGAGAAATAAATAATGTATTAATCTTAATGCTCCAAAAATTATAATTCTCCTTTTTGAATAGAGGAATTTGAGGCTAACTAATATTTAGACTACTACTGCTAGTAGCCATATTATATTGTTGTTATTTATTTTGCTTATGTTCTGGATCTTCTTATTGCAACCTTCTCTACCTTATTCTCATAGACAAACCTGGCTCTGATACCAAATATTATAGAAATTGAGTGTTCTTTTAAAGAAAGAAAAAGAGCTCCAATATTATGAAATAAAGTTGCAAAAAAATATGATAATATTGAGAGAATTTGTAAAACAAGTAGAAGCAAAAGCAGAAATAAATAAGAGAATAATAATGGGAAAATGCAGTTGGTCCAGGTTACTAGTAGCAGTGACGATGAAGACGGTGCAATAATTTTCACTTTCGTTTTAAAATGCACTATAGATAAAGAAAACAAGAAAGAAAAAAATAAGAATAAATATACATGATGGTGAGTATGAACATAATGAAGTAATTAATTATTGTAATGGTTGTGACAAAGACCATGTTGTTGAAGAACATAGTAGTGATGAAGAGATTGGGTGCTTTGAAAGGCACACCAAAGGTATTGGCTCTAAGTTAATGAAAATAATGGGATATAATAACAAAGGATTGAGAAGGAATGGGTAAGGCATAATAAATCCCATAAATCCAAAAGTAAGGTCAAATAATGAAGGCCTTGGTTATGTTGGTCAAACAGAAAGTGGCAACATCAAGTTTGTGAAATAAGTCTATGTAGAGGATGAAACATTTTGTTGTAGTCATTGTGGATGATCACAACATGTGACAACTAAGTGTTGGAATTTTCATCCATTTGATATTTGTGGTAGAAAGAATCACCCTAAGAAATATTGTTGTCACAAAGATAAAATGGCCAACAAAATACATGTTGGTTGTGGTTGGATAGATGTGATGGAATAAGATAAAGTGAAAAAGATGTTGAGTTATTTTTACAAGAGAATGTTTTATCTTCAAAAGAAGCCAAAAGTAAGGTCAAAGAATGAAGGCCTTGGTTATGTTGGTTGAACAGAAAGTGACACCACTGGGTTTGTGAAAGAATTTTTTATAGAGGATGAAATATTTTGTTGCAGTCATTGTGGATGATCACGACATGTGACAACTAAGTGTTGGGATTTACATCCATGTGATATTTATGATGGAAAGAATCACCCTAAAAAATATTGTTGGCACAAAGATAAAATGGCCAAAAAAATACATGTTGGTTGTGGTTGGATAGATATGATGGAATGGAATAAAGTGAAAAATATATCGAGTTATTTCTACAAGAAAATTTTATATTCTCAAAAGAAGGCAAGTATAAGACAAAAAATAACATTGCAAAGAGAAAAAGGATAAAATGACAATAACTCCAAAATTACTATAGCAAAGAATCTAGTCTCTTAGAGTATTACTAAGCATATTGATATCAAATAACACTTTATCAAAAATCTTGTGAGAGGATAGATTGAACTAATATTTTGTTACTAAAGTATTATCAAAAGAATATTTCATAAGGATGAGATAGATATAGGTGTTACTACATTAAATATTAAGTAGAGTGTTAAAAATAATGTTTAATGAAAAACATGAAAATCATAAAACTAAAATAAACTTTTCTTAAAAAATGAAAAGTTTTTTATATATAAAAAATATTTTTGCTATAGATGAAAGACTTTTTTTTTTTAAAAATTATTCATAAATAGAAGAAAAAAAAAAAAAAAAGATAATAATTAGAAATCAAGGTGAGATTTAAATTATAAAAAGCCCATTTATTACTAGCACGAAGGATGTCTATTTTTAGATTAGTATGATAGATATCTATTTATTAAATGGAAGACACCCATTTTTCAGTTGAATTCAACATAATTCAGTTGAATGTAACCAAATAATTAGAAAAATAAAATCTTGAATATTGCAGCAGCAATTTGAAAAGTAATTTGTCCTTCTCTGCAAACCAATAACCATATCTCTGCCCAACCAATTGGACTTCTATGGCACTTCCACCAATTGCTTTTCAGTGATCTATTGTAAAGCACATCAGTATCTACTTATGTCATGCTAAATAGTTCCAAAAACAATTTCTCACAACTCTGAAAGCTTAAAATCTAAAAAAATAACTTATTTTGGATAATGCTTGCCTCTAACAAGTCATTTTTATCACTGGTGTGGGTTGCATTCACGTCCATTTCTGTATGCTCTAACACCGAACTCTCCTTGAGTGTTACAACCATGGTCATCATGGACCTTAAAATTGGAAATCACTGTCTCATTTGTATCTTTTCCATGTTATGGATTTCCCTTTTAAGCTCATGAATGTATTCAATTGCATCCCATAAAATTGATGCCTTTGTCCATCTGTGAACTCACATCACACGATAGATAACCTATTACCAATTATTGTATCATTAGCACTACCACAAGGGAGATGACGGAGATTCTCTAAAAACCAACTGAAGAATCATTGTCACATTGCCACTGAATACCTGAAGAATCATTGTCACATTGGCATTGAATACCTTGGTAATTTTTGGGACCTTGGAACTCAACACACAGAGCAAATTATTTGTTTTATCACGCATGGCTTTCTCTGTCGAAACAGTTTTGGAGAATTCTTGTCTTAAAGTTTTAACTGGGTTACATTGTGGTGATATTCATATTCTGCTGATTTTTATCACACAATTCGTTCAGCAGATGCCTCACTAGATCCATCAGAAGAAACTCTGAAACCTATATTAATAAAAAAGCAATAGCATTCAAAAAGATCACAACAGCCAAAACAAAAACTTAATTTTAAAACCCTAGTCAACATTGGCTGCGCCACCACCGAAAACAAGAAATATTGCAAATATATATAAATCTTGAAGCACAAAGAGATCTTAATCTATGATGTAAACATGCCTTCTGTTTTGAATGCATGGCCAAGAATTCTCTATTGCACAACATGAAATTGTGCTGCAGACAACCATTTAAAATTTGTTCATTGCGTGCAACGATACTAAGTTTAGTCTTTGTCTGAGGTCAGTAAACCACAATCTACAATTTTTTTGAGCGTCTTAATGTGATAAGTAATATAGGAATTCGGCGGCCAAACGTTGGGTTTGAGAGGGCCAAAAAGGTGAGTCTCTTCAGTCTGCCCACCTCCGAAGGGATGGGAGTGCCAAAGAAATTATTACTGAGCTCCAAGCGTCTTAAATGCCCGAGTTGAAACAATCTAGGACGGACGTCTCCCTTGAGTCTCTGGCTGCTGAGATCAACTTCAATAACGTGGAGTATTGTAGTGTCTGCGAAGCACAGAACGTCACTCCAGTCGGAGCAGGCTCAAACTATGGGAGGGATCAATAACTCATGCTTTGAAATCCAATAGGTTGTATTTTTCTCTGAGCATGCCATTGTACATACTAACAACATAAGCAATGATATTGCAGATGGAAAGATTACCCTTATCTGCAACCGACCCCATGGTGTGCTTCAAATGGAACAGGTCGGTTTCACTCAGACCTATATGTCACACAAGACACAAGATGATGCCTTACATTTATAAAATATAAGGAGATGTTAAAATATATTAACAGAAAGTGAAGTTTTGCACTCACTATCAATGAGAACGTGGTTGTTGAGAATTTTGTCGTTAGATTGTATTGAAAAATATATTATAAATATTATTTGTTTTATGTGTAAGAAGGTTAAAAAAAATTGGTTAATAGTTTTTTTTTTATAAATTATAGTGGATTTAACTTTATAGGAATAAAATGAATTGTAATTTTATAGTTTTATTATAATTAATAAAGTTATAAACATATAAAAATAAAACAAACATAAATATTATATAATAAGATTTATTATAAAATTATCTTCTCAATTGATAATGTTTAAGGTTTTCCTGAATTGTATTATAATCTTATATATATATACTATTACATAATCAAGGAAGTTTAATATAGAGTTATAATTACATGTTTGACATAAGTGAGACTTTTTATTTTTCCATCTCATTTTTTCCATATGTTGTTTATTTTCTTAAAGTTACAAGATTTGCAAGTAGATTTGGAGGTGGTTTTACATATTTCAAACCTAGATAATTGGGTAGTCCTTTGAAATGTTAGACCTCATCTCTTACCATTGTTTAATTATATCCATTATAAAGTTGATATTTATTTGCTATTATAGAGCTTGCATAATTATTATGAGTAAAGAGACAAAGAATGGTGTTAAGCGCAATTGTTTTTTTACACCTTTGTGATCAAATAGTAAATTCATCTATGTATTTTTTTGTATTATATAAATTTTGAGTGATTTTTATATTTTTTCAAGTATATTATAGCATTTAATTTATTAAAACTAAAATGTAATGATTTAATAGGTAAATGTTAGGTTTTAAAATTTAATTTGGATACATTTATTTTCTAATTGATTGTATGGTGAAACAGATCCCACCTATACCACATCATGATAATAGAGTGCCATTACAAAAAATTGATTATTATGCACATATTTGTTGACAATATTTGAATCTAGACATCCTTCTTTAAAGTTGAGGAATTTAACTAGTTGAGCTAATATCATTTGATAATTTGGATAGTCATCTTATATAAGGACTCATAGTCTATATCCAATAGTTTATCAATTTAGATTGTACTATGTCTTATTAAGGATCCCCAAGGCATCTATGAAGCATTATTGAGATATCCAAAACAAGATCTAATTGGTAAAATACTTGGGAAGCATGGAGGAGTCACTTAATAAAGCTTACTCAAAATACACACTCATGGGATTTTATATATTACTCCTATTTTTTAAAATTTACCACCTCATTCTCTTATTTAGAAGTCCCCTTTATTATACCTATAGAGACCCAATTTTAAGCAATCAATTGGCTACACAATTAGGCTTGACTCTTTTGACTGTCTAAAGGTGTTTCACCTCAGATTGTTGTAGGTGTGTTACACCTTCTTGATGTTATAATTTCGCTTGGATGTTAATATTCCACCTGGGCATGAGGCATTATACTCCCCTTGTAGATGCTCAGGTTTATTTGTTGATACTTAGTTGATTATGGTCTTACACCTAGGCATGAGGTGTTATAATCCCCTCATAGATGCTTAGCTCTAATTGTTGGTACTTGACCTCAGAATGCTTGCTAGAATTTAGATTACTTAGGGATAGCCATTAGGGATTTAGATGCTTGAGCTTCAAATGTTAGGTTCTAAACATTTGAGCTCCTTCTTCCTTAGCTTGCACCAATCATTCCTTCGTATACCATGAAATATTTCATCTTCTCTAGTGCTCATACTACTTGATTGTAAGGAGTAAGATCTTTGTATGTTGCACCTAATTAGATTTCGAATGCTAAACCTTTAATCCTTTTATCTCAATGCAAATTGATTGATGTTGGACTACATTTTTTTATAACACCTAATTATCTTTTGCATCATTTTTTTAATATTATGATTTTGCTATCTCCATTGTGCTAATTATGTATTTTTGATTCTGTTATTTTTTGTGTGCTCATAGTGTATTGTAGACTTCTTTAGCCTCTGCTATTTCCTTGTACTTGTATATAGTTCTCTGGAAGCAATCTTCACATTTTCTTGTGCTCTACTATGGTGCTATGGAAGCACTCTCCTTGGCTCTTAACATATTTATGTATCATTTTGTTTGCTAGCTCCTTTCTAGTACATCATGCTTACCTTATTGTTGCATTAAAATATTATATATATTGCTTGCTAATCACTGTTTACTTATTTTCTATCTCACACAAGCTACATAGATAGAAGGTCTACATCCTATGATATCCTTAATTTTCTTTTATATAAATCTCTTTTAGAACTCTCTCACTTATATTTTACTTCGACTCTTTTACTTCAAGTATTTTTTTCTTTTGCTATAATGGTCTCTTCACTATAAGGGCCTCTATCCTATAGACCTATTTCTTTGAAGGATATTTTTTCTTTAGTATTATCCTTTTGAGATTATGTCAAGGTCAATATGACCTGAAATCTTCTATTGTCAAGGTCAATCCACTTATGACCTAAAATATTCTTTTGGTGTTAAGGTCAATATCCTTATCACCTGAAATCTTCTAGTATCAAGGTTAATATCCTTATGACCTAAAATTTTCTTCTTCTATATTATTCTCTCTTTGTCTTAGGAAGTTCTAAATGCTTTTTAATCCATTATTATCTATATTTTCCTGAGGAGGCTTTGAATGCTTCTTAATTTGGTGCAACTATATTTTCCTTAGGAAGCTTTGAATACTTCTCAATCTACTGCTATCTTTATCTTCTATGTTGGCTTCAATGTCAAGGTCAATTTCTTTGTGACTTGAATCTTCTTTCTCTACACTTAGAAGTTGAAACTCTTCTCTATCCTTTGTAGGAAGCTTCTCACACTTCTATTGCTTAATCTTTGCTGCAAATTTTCTTCTATATTGTCAAGGTGACTTGAACATCCCTACATATTCAAATTTCTTAATATCAAGGGTTGACAGCGATCCTCAATTCTCTCTCGATATCAAGGTGGTGTTGAATATCTCTGTCTCCTTTATCAATGTCAAGGTAAATCTGAATTTCCTTGAATATTTTATCAATATCAAAGTGAATCTAAATGTCCTTATATATTCTATCAATGTCAAGGTGACTCTAAATGTCCCTAAATCTTCCATAAATGTCAAGGGTTGGCTATGTCCCTAAATTATCAACTATCTCAAAGTTGATTCACCTTTCAATCAATATAGTTGAGTCCTAGTCTTCATTGGTTATTCTTCAACCATGGAAATACCCTAGTCTTTTACTCAATATAACCTTCAAATAGAGTCCGAGTTTCACTACCTTCAAAGTGGATAGACTCTTAATTGAATTTATCAAACTAGATACAATCAATTTCTAATAGTGGCTAAATAATACTACCATAAATATCATAGGTTAAATATCACAGGAATGAATGTAATATAGCCACAATATAATAAGGTCAATAAAATGATAAGAGTAGAATAATATGAGCAAATTAATATGTATATCAAGGCTTATAATATATCAAATAACATTCAATAATAAGCAACAATATGAATGTAAATAGTTTGAATCATTCATGTACTATGCATGAAGAATAAATTACAAAAATGTATGCAATATTTATTGTTTATTTTCTATTACAAAAGTATATGATATTGATTGATCTTTTCTTCATACATCTTCTACTCTTCAAATGTATGAAATACTATCTCCATAATATAGCCATAGAATTATGACTCTTTGGATACTTTATTATTATTTTTTATATGCCAAGTCTCACGACTCTTGGCTTCTTTACTTGATACCTGCATACTTGGTAAACACTTGACTCTATATTGTATGCATACCTATACATAAATCTTACACTTCCATAACTTGTACACTCTAATCTAAGATATTTGTACACATATTTACATTACATATTTGCACTCTTACATATAAGACACTTGTGCACATAGACGCAACTTAAACTTTCACTCTAACTCAAATGACAATTGTGCATTTCTTACACATTCACACTTACATAAAAGGGAAATATAATTCACACTATAAAATATAACTCAACACTAATATAATATTTACAATTGTATCAAGGTACCATGGGGGTACATTAGCATGTACCAAATAATGTAATATGCTCCAATATATAGGTGAAAGTGATTTACCTTTCCTAAATTTTTTGAAGGTTTATATCTCAACAAATCGTAGGGTTTCTTTCAGCTTCTTGGCTTTTGATCGATGTTATCATAAAATTTTGGATCTATGTATTCTAAAAAAGTTGTTAAAACTCATGGGTTATTCAAGTGTGAAGTCACCAGGTGAATAGATTTCTTATCTGCTTATTAGTCTAAGATCTTCATTGTAATATTGATCATCCATAAATACGGGTATGCTAAGACTCTTCAAAATACAATGGCTTTGATAGTATTTTGGATATTTGAATTCTAATCTAGTTAACTATTTTGATTTATCCCAACGATGATTTTTTATGAGGTAAACTAAAATGGTTTGGTCCCATCAGGAATGCTAAAACTCTTGACTACTCAATCCACCTAGGTATAAAATGTGTGTCCTAGAATAATATCAAGACTGAATGAATCATAATTGCTCTTGAATCAATCTCTAAAGAAGGTTGATTCCTTTTTCTAAATTCTACTATGTGTAAGATAAAATAAAGAAACACGGGACATGATAGAGAAAGAGAAAGAAGGGTTAGAGATGAGAGTAAATATGGTCATATCTTAGCTAACAATATTGCTTTCAGTTGAATGAGTATTGGCTACCTAATACAAGCAAAGCCTAATATACTATTCAATAAAAGCTATGAAAAATATAGTAAGCACAAATATTATATCATTCAATATTCCAAGCACTCCAATCAATAAAATCCAAATAGCTTCAAACCTAAAAAATAACACTTTAATTATAGAAGTATACCAAAGAGCTTCATGCCTAAAGTATAAACATAATTGTATCACAAAAGAGCTTAAAATGTATATTATCACAAGGACCAAACAATAATCAACCACCTATATATCCCACTAACCTATAGAATTGATGGCATATGGGATGCATGGCTTTGTACATGACATGGATGGTGACACGAAAGAAGATATGGATATTGATATGAAAGAAGATATGGATGTTGATATGGAAAACTGCCTGTTTTACAGAGATTCAAAAATCCTAGTGATATCAAACAAATCCACTAAAACTGTATAATCCTTCTAGGACCAAATGTGTGTGCATTAAATTCATTTACTAAATCAAGAGCATGGTAATCACCCGAGATAATAAAGAACCAATATGTGTGCAAGTGAGTTTATTAACTCATTTTGAGTAAATTGGGTAAACCTGTTATGGATGAAATTAATAATCTAGCTTATCTATATGAGTGGTCAAAGGTCTCTTTATAAAAGAGACATGTCACAATGCATGAGCGTACTCCACTACGAGTCAAGCATCTATAGCTTCAATGGAGGATAACTCCATAGTCCATGACTTTTGTTGTTGATATTTTAAGTTTTGGGGATGACTACCTAATCGTCTGACTGGAAATGTAGTATGATCCTTACAACCCAATTGATCAGTGGTGTGTGATGTAAAATATTTATATTTTATTGTTAGGTATTTTTCCCTACTCTTTATTTTATTTTTGGAATTATGGTAGTGGTAAAACCACTATTTTTATGGACTATATTGTATGATGGGACTAGAAAGTATGACCCTTTTCACCTCAAGGTTCATACCAAGTATGGTGTTATCCCTCTTTGACACAAGATGTTTTTAAGATGTGAAAATTATGTTTGGTTCAAGAGTGTTTTGGAGTCAAATCCCAAGACTCAATATTTTCTTAGTGTAAGATGTGCAATGGCCCTAAAATAACTCGACATGTATTTTGGAGGTTGCTTAAAACACCAAGAGTGGTTGAGTGACCAAAAACACCTAGGACTTTTATGGAAATGTGGTTTTTTGCAAATGGCAATTTGACTTGGGGGAATTGTATGGATGACATTGCGAAGGTGCCCCTGATTAAGGCAACATGACTGTTGTTGGACCAATTAAGACCTTGAACTTAATAAATGATCCCTATATGAAATATGGAATGTGGAATGTGAATGTGAATACAATGTATGAAATGCAATTTTGTGAAATGTATTGTGAAATATGTGTGAATGCATTATTTTTGGAATATGAATGCAAGTGAAATGTAATGTTATAAATGAAGTGTATGCAAATTTTTTTTTTGTATTAGCCATGTATATATACATATATAATAATCAAATCATGCATAGAATTATTTCAAGTGTATAACATTAAGTGGTTCAGATTCTTCCTCTCCCTCTATACTGGCAATCCTATAAGTACCATTACGTACTCTTTGTGTAACAATGTATGGACCTAGCCAATTAGTCACAAATTTGTCATGAAGATGTAGTAGTGCATTGGTATTTTGCTGGTTCTCTTTAAGGACAAGATCTCATACTTGGAATTCATGTAGATGAACTTTGGTATTGTAAGCACGTTTGAGGTGATCCTAATAAACTTGTAAATGCTCTAAATTATTGACTCACATTTCATCGAGTAGTGTTAGTTGGTCAAGACGTGCTTGTCTAGAAACATCGTCATGTAGTAATTCTTACAAAGAAATTTGCAAGGAAGGGATTTTGAGATCAAGAGGCATGATTGCTTCAGCTCCATAGACCAATGAAAATGGTGTTGCCCTTGTAGGCATGTGGATGCTTGTTCAATAAGCCCACAATGCCAAGGGAATTTGTGTATGCCAATATCTATGATTTTCTTTGACAAGTTTCTTGAGAATAGAAATTAAGGTCTTATTAGAAGCTTTGGCTTTTCCATTTGCTTATGGATAATAAAATGTCAAGAAACTATGTTGAATGTTATATTTCTTGCAAAGTGCTCGAACATCCTCGTTCTTGAAAGACTTGTCATTGTCTAAAATGATTTTTGAAGGGATACTAAAGCGACAAATTATATTACAGAGTATGAACTCTACAATTCGATATCCTGTCGTATTGATTAGAGGAATCACCTCAACCCACTTTGTGAAGTATTCAGTGGCTATGATAATGAATGTATGTTATCTTGAGGAAGGAGGTGAAATTTTACCAATTAGATCTAGATCCCATTGTTGAAAATTACCAAAGACTTTGAATAGGTTGTAAGGATTGTGATGGTACATGAGTTAAATTAGCATGTTCTTGATACTTCTTGCAATATTTAACATAGGTGCAACAATCATGTTCCATTATGGGCCAATAATAATCCATGCATAAAATACACTTTGCAAAGGTCATTCCACTAAAATGACCACCACAAGTACCATCATGGGCTTCATTTATGGCTCTTTGAGCCTCACTAGCCTTGAGACAATGAAGGAGGACTCCATCATAACCATGTTTATACAACACGTCCCCCCAAAAAATAAAATGGGTTATTTTTTTCTTGATAGTGTGCTTGGCAATCTGAGACATCAGAAGGGAGTGTTCCAAACTTGAGAAAGGTTACTACATGACTCGACCAAGGCTCATATGAATTTCACTGGATAAAGCTAACATCCTTTCCATACTTTTCTTAGAATTATATATTTAAAGAATATGTACAGTTAGTTGATTCATAACTTATATTTAGTCATCATTCTAAGGATGGAAGGTTGTGGACATGGGCAACTCGATGTCCATCATGCTTCATAGGCTAGGCTAACAATTCTTAAAAATATGATATCATTGTCAAATACAATAGATTTTGGTAAGCCAAATTTTAGTCGTTCTAACAAAAATAAATCCTAGCAGTATCCTTAGCTAAAATATATTTATTACAAGGAATCCTGATAGCCATTTTTGAAAAATTATAAACTAATGTAAAAACATTATCATTTCTATTCTTAAATGTGGGTGAACCTAAGAGGAAATCCATGGAGAGAGATTCCTAAGGATTGGATAGAATTGACAATTATGTATAGAGTCCCTACTTCTTGATTATTTTTTCAATAGCACAAGGGGTACATGACTTGATGTAACTCTTGATATCATTCCTCATCCTGGGATAATAGAAGTATTGACAATATTAGTCCACACCAAAGTGACCTACTACATTGGTGAAGTGTGCTTCCAAAATTATCTTTGAGTTCTCACTAGCTAGTACATAAATACATATCTCATGTGGTACAGGAGGTCACCTTGAAAATAAAAATTAAAATTATGCTTACCCACAAATATTTTGGTATGTATTTACAAAAATCAGAATCTAATGTAGATTGGTTAGAAGTATCATACCCATAGGAATCAAGAATGATGGTGATTTCAATGATTGGAGATTGAGTCAAACAATTTTCTAATAAATTATCACTTTGTTTCTTATGTTTGATGATTAAATGAAAATACTATAGCTATTTGGCCCACTTTTGATGTATTTCATTCCTTAGCTTACTCTATGTCTAAATGAATTCCATAGGCATGTGATCTATGTGAATGATGGTTTTCTTTCCCAAGATATAGTGCTTCCACTATTTACATGCTTAGACAATAACATAGATCTCTTTGTTTCATATGGTATATTTTAAACTTCAATGAATATTTCATTGTGATAGAAAATTAGATCCCCATGCTATGTGATAATAACTCCTAATGCATACTTTCATGCATCAATAATTACCTCAAAAGGTTGATGTAAATTAGGTAAGGAAAGTATAGGACCTAAAAATAATTTGTCATTCAACCTCTCAAATGCCCTCTATTATGTATCATCTCAATTGAACTTGGATTTGGCACATCCTTTGGTGTTATCTTTCCAACGAGATTAGATCATAGAAATCCTTACCTAAGATCAATAAATTATATAAATACAATTAACAAAATAATAATGAATACAATAATATCTCAAATATATTCAATATCAAAAAATATTACAAGAAATATTTAGAGAGATTACAAAAAATTTTCAGTACTCTAACTATTGCTCTCCTCAAACATCTGGAAGATGCATCTTTTCATATTCTTATCATTAAGATAAAACCCTCATCTTGCCACATATCAATGTGACTCTTCATTCTCTCCCTTGATATTTTGTGCTTTCCATAATATTGACAAATACATTATATAAAATATAAATCATTCTACCAAACTAATATTTACAAGGACACCAAATAATGTAATACTTCCAAAACCCCTCTATTATATTATTTGGTAGGAAGGCTTTTCGCATTTATTATTTTATTCTTCTTTCTCTTTATTTTTCAACTTTGACTTTGGCATGGCTATATATATGCAACCTTCTTTAGGTATTCCTTTATTAATTATATATGTTTACCTCTAGATCAATATATCTAAGTCACCTCTAGGCCACTGTCTCTAGGTCATTGCCTTTGGGTCTACCTCTAGGTCTTTGCCTCTAGGTCTTTACCTCTAGGTCTTTGCCTCTGGGTCACTACCTTTGAGACTCTATATATAGGTTACCTATGGATTATAATTATATCTAGGTCAACATAAGACCATTGTTTTTATATAATCATCACTATAGGTGCTTTCACTATAGGTCACCTCCCAAGCTATGCTTGGGTTATAATAATTTATTTTATATTTCTTCATGGTAAGACTAACATCATTATTCAACAAACTTTGAATTTTCATCACACTTGGTTTTCTTTTGTAGAAACCATACAACATTCCTTTCATCTTATTCCATTCATTCATACTTATCCATCTACAATCCATTTTTAATTTTTAAATTTTTTCTCTTTATGTAGGCATAATTTTTTAGAATGATTATGTCCTCCATAAGTTTCAAAATAATGGAGATTCTAACATTTCTCTATCTTATGTTCATATCTACCATAATAATTGCATATATTTCCTATCATGAAATTCCTTTTACCATTTTTCCTTCATTGATACTGATTTGATCAGTCTCTATCACTATTTTGATGTCATTGTTTCCTATCTTTCCTATCGTAAATTTAGTTCTTAATTTATACCGCTCATCTATCCTGTATATATAAGACCTTCATATTTTGGTCTTATTTTTGGTACAATTGGCTCTCCCATTTTGTGTCCATATTTTCTCAAATCTATACCTTTGTATCTCATTTTATGTAATAATTTGGAATCGGTTCCTTTAGTATACCTTTCAAAATAACCAAAATGATCATCAAACTGATTTCTATCAACATCAACACAACTTTGAGCATCACTATCCCTATCATCATTTGAATCTCTATCATCATCAATTTTGATAGCATAAGCTTTTTCTGACCAATCATGAACTATATTTAAATCATCTGAGCTACGCTTTATATCTTTCCTTTTTCTATTAAAACATGCATTTACTATTATGGATTCTAATATATTATTGGATTCCTCATCACTTGATAATAGATATATGTGATTTACCATAAGATTCATGTGTACAGATTCTGATTGTGCAACATACCCTAGCTAATTACTCTGATCTCTTTGATTCCCTTTAGGATATTCTTGGTCTTGATCCTTCCTAGTCAATGCATTATACTTACAAGATTTTGTATTATGTCCTTTTTCATAAATATAATAATTTTTTTCTTTTTGATTTTGTGATGAAGTGAAGGATTATTTTGCTAGTATAAGAGTATTATTGGATGACTCATTTCTCAATTGATTTTCAAGTTCATATTGTTGAAGAATATTTATTGATTCCTCAAATGACATCTTTCTATTTGATACTAGAAGAGATGTGACCAATATTTTAAATGATTCAGAAAGTACTCTAAGTACTACTAAAACCAAAATTTTATCTTCAACCTTTTCTCCTAAAGTATGCAATTTTGATTTTAATTAAGATATCCTTCAAAGATATTGTTCTATGTTTTCTCCATCATGAACTTTTAGTGAATAAAATTTTGATTGAAGGTGTAATATGGTTACCTCATTCTTTCCTTCAAATATCTTACATGATTTTTTCAATGTAATTTTTAAAGTTTTTGCTTCACTAATGTGTGCTTGAATTTCATCAAATATGCCAAACAAAATTAACATCAAAGCTTTAGCATCATCATATTTGAATTTTTGAATTCTTATTTTATATTCTAGAATGTTTCTTTGTCCATTCACCACATCCCAAAGTTTTTCAACAATAAGTATTGACTTCATCTTATTTTTCCATGGGGTAAAATTAGGCCCTTTTAATAATTGATATTCAGAAAAGAAAATTCTTGTATTTTTCATTCCCTTTGAAGTTGACAACCTTATAGCTCCAAAATTGAAATTTAAAAACTAAATTTTACAAATTTTTAAATTTATTTTTCTCAATTTTTGAAGTAGTAATCCTTTTAACTTCCTATTACATTTGCAAAATCTTAAAAAAACTTAACTAACTTTAAATAACTTCAAATATATAAATATCCAAACTTTAAATCTTCAAACTTTGAACCTTTTAAAAAAATAAATCTTGTAGAGCTAAAAGCACAACACTAAATAACATCAGAAAGTAAACAATCTGATAAGACAAGAGTAATTACACAAGAAATATTATTATTAAATAACGGGGGGAACTTAAAAACTCCTTTGTACAATTAATTTTGCCTTGAAAAAAATATTGTGATACAATGAATACAGATTGCTAGGGTTCTCTGAAACCCTAGCTACATTATTGAAGTTGCTAAGATCAACTTCAATAATGTATATGGAGTGTTGTAGTGTCTTCGAAGCATAGAACGTCATTCTAGTCAGAGCAGGCTCAAACTATGAGAGGGATCAATAACTACTGCATTGAAATCCAATAGGTTGTATTTTTCATCTTTGAGGATGCCATTGCAATCGTACATACTAACAACATAAGAAATGATATTGCAGATGGAAAGATTACCCTTATCTACAACCAACCCCATGGTGTGCTTGAAATGGAACAGATCGATTTCACTCATACCTATATGTCACACAAGACACAAGATGATGCCTTACATTTATAAAATATAAGGAGATGGTAAAATATATTTAACCAGAGGAAGTGAAGCTTTTCACTCACTATTATATTGATAAATTATATTTATAAATATTATTTATTTTATGTGTAAGAAGGTTAAAAAAAATTGGTCAATAAGTTTTTTTATAAATTATATTGGATTTAACTTTATAGGAATAAAATGAATTGTAATTTTATAATTTTATTATAATTAATAAAGTTATAAACATATAAAAATGAAACAAATATAAATATTATATAATAAGATTTATTATAAAATTATCTTCTCAATTGATAATATCTAAGGTTTTCCTAAATTGTATTATAATCTTATATATACTATGACATAATAAAATAAGTTTAATATAAAGAGTTATAATGACATTTTTGACATAAGTGAGACTCTTCATTTTTCCATCTCATTTGACGCATGTAATGTAGTTTGCCATGTTTCACTTATATTGAGTGTAATTGGTCTCTATTTGAGGCCATACATACCAAGAAGCACAATGTTTACTATAAAGGACCTTGAAGAGGAAGCAAAACATTCAAAAGGATTGGAGGAGAATATATTTTTTATCTCATAAGTGAGACTCTTTATTTTTTCCATCTCATTTGAGGCATGTAATGCACTTTTGCATGTTTCACTTATATTGAATGTAATTGGTTTCTATTTGAGGCCATACATACCAAGAAGCACAATGTTTACTATAGAGGATCTTGAAGAGGAAGCAGAACATTCAAAAATATTGGATGAGAGGGGGGAAATATACCATGATGATACTGCACTTGAGTAGCCTTTACTTCGTCCACCAATTTAAAATCAATGCCATTTAGAATCAAAGCCAGCCATCTACGTCAATTGCAAGAGAAAAAAAGAAAAAACAAAGAAGCAATTTAAAAACTATTTTATATTTCAAAATGTTGTATTTTTATATTCTATTTATCATTTAGATTAAATTGTTGTTTTATAAATTATAATTATAGTTATTACAATATCTAATATAAAGTTAACTACTTAATTTTTTTTTAATTGTTTCTTCAAAAAATTTAATGAATTATTTTGGATATTCCTCCAATTACTCATTAACTCTCCAAAATTAAGATGCTAAATATTTTTCGACTTCCATATTTTATCGCATCTCTTTTGTGGGCCCATTGGCACCCAACTAAAGGTTAGCTGCACATTATTTTTCATGCTAATGAAGGAATATATCCATGCCAATGTTTGTAATATGTTTCAAAGTATTATACTATAATCTAGTTTTTAAATAAATACGTATAATAAGTCTTTCTTCCACATCACATTTTGAAAAATAAAAAAATTAATTCAAACTTTTAAAGTAAATATTATTTCACCTATATAACTATTCTTACACTTCTTATAGAAAATAAATGATGAAGTTGGTTGTAGTGTGTCTATCCCAATAACAGTCATGATATAATACTATTCTTGAGCTTGAATAGAAGTTGGAACTATAGATATTTTTTATCCTTAATGAGAAAGGATATCCATCATTTAGAATCCTTTGTATAATATTTTTTATTTTTATTTTCTTAAAATTACAAGATTTGCAAGTAGATTTGGAGGTGGTTTTACATATTTCAAACCTAGATACTTGGGTAGTCCTTTGAAATTTTAAACCTCATATTTTACCATTGTTTAATTATCCATTATAACGTTGATATTTATTTGCTATTATAGAGCTTGCATAATTATTATGAGTAAAGAGATAAGGAATGGTGTTAAGGGCAATTTTTTTTTTAACACCTTTGTGATCAAATGGTAAATTCATCTATGTATTTTTTGTATTATATAAATTTTGAGTGATGTTTATATTTTTTCAAGTATAGTATAACATTTAACTTATTAAAACTAAAATGTAATGATTTAATAGGTAAATTTTAGGTTTTAAAATTTAATTTGGATACATTTATTTTCTAATTGATTGTCTGGTGAAACAGGTCCCACCTATACTACATCAGGATAATAGAGTGACATTACAACAACTTGATTATTATGCATATATTTAGTGACAATATTTGAATCTAGACATCCTCCTTTAAAGTTGAGAAATTTAACTAGTTGAGCTAATGTCATTTGATAATTTGGATAGTCATCTTATATAAGGATTCATAGTCTATATCCAATAGTTTGTCAATTTAGATTGTACTGTGTCCTATTAAGGATCCCCAAGGCATCTATGAAGCATTATTGAGATACCAAAAATATCATCTAATTAGTAAAATTATTGGGAAGCATGGAGGAGTAACTTACTAAAGCTTACTCAAATTACACACTCATGGGATTCTATATATTACTCCTATTTTTTAAAATTTACCACCTCATTCTCTTATTTAGAAGTCCCCTTTATTATACCTATAGAGACCCAATTTTAAGCAATCAATTGGCTACACAATTAGGCTTCACTTCTTTGACTGTCTAAAGGTGTTTCACCTTAGATTTGTATATGTGCGTTACACCTTATTGATGTTATACTTTCACTTGGATATTAATATTACACCTGGGCATGATGCGTTATACTCCCCTTGTATATGGTCAAGTTTATTTGTTGATACTTAGTTGATTATGGTTTTACACCTAGGCATGAGGTGTTATACTCCCCTCATAGACGCTCAACTCTAATTGTTGGTACTTGACCTCATAATCCTTTCTAGAATTTAGATTACTTAGGGATAGCCATTAGGGATTTAGATGCTTGAGCTTCAAATGTTAGGTGCTAGACATTTGAGCTCCTTCTTCCTTAGCTTACACCAATCGTTCATTCGTATACTATGAAATATTTCATCTTCTCTAGTGCTCAGACTACTTGATTGTAAGGAGCAAGATCTTTGTATGTTGCACCTAATTAGCTTTCGAATGCTAAACCTTTAATCCTTTTATCTCAATGCAAATTGATTGATGTTGGACTACACTTTTTGATATCACCTGGTTATCTTTAGCATCAATTTTTTTAATATTATGACTTTGCTATCTCCATTGTGCTAATTATGTATTTTTGATTCTGTTATTTTTTGTGTGCTCATAGTGTATTGTAGACTTCTTTAGCCTCTGCTATTTCCTTATACTTTTCTATAGTTCTCTGGAAGCACGCTTCACATTTCCTTGTGCTCTACTATGGTGCTTTGGAAGCACTCTCCTTGGCTCTTAACATATTTATGTATCCTATTTTTTTGCTAACTCCTTTCTAGTACATCATGCTTACCTTATTGTTGCACTAAAATCATCTGTATGTTGCTTTCTAATCACTGTTTACTTATTTTCTATCTCACACAAGCTACATAGGTAGAAGGTCTACTTCCTATGATCTCCTTGATTTTATTTTATATAAATATCTTGTAGAAATTTCTCACTTATCTTTTACTTTCAATCGTTTACTTCAAGTATTTTTTTCTTTTTCTATAATGGCCTCTTCACTATAAGGGCCTCTATCCTCTAGATCTCTTTCTTTGAAGGATATTTATTCTTTAGTATTATCCCTTTGGGATTATGTCAAGGTCAATATGACCTGAAATCTTCTATTGTCAAGGTCAATCCACTTATGACCTGAAATCTTCTTTTGGTGTTAAGATCAATATCCTTATGACCTAAAATATTCTTCTAGTGTCAAGATTAATATCCTTATGACCTAAAATTTTCTTCTTATATATTATTCTCTCTTTGTCTTAGGAAGTTCTAAATGCTTCTTAATACATTATTATCTATCTTTTCCTTAGGAGGCTCTGAATGCTTCTTAATATAGTGCAATTATATTTTTCTTAGAAAGATTTGAATGCTTCTCAATCTATTGCTATCTTTATATTCTATGGTGGCTTCAATGTCAAGGTCAATTTCTTTGTGACTTGAATCTTTTTTCTCTATACTTAGAAGTTAAACTCTTCTCTATCCTTTGTAGGAATCTTCTCACACTTCTATTACTTAATATTTGTTGCAACTTTTCTTCTATATTTTCAAGGTGACTTGAACATCCCTACATATTCAACTTTCTTAATATCAAGGGTTGATAATGATCTTCAATTCTCTCTCGATGTCAAGGTGACGTTGAATATTCCTATATTTTTTATCAATGTCAAGGTGAATCTGAATATCCTTGAATATTTTATCAATATCAAAGTGACTCTAAATGTCCTTATATCTTCTATCAATGTCAAGGTGACTCTAAATGTCTCTAAATATTCCATAAATATCAAGGATTGGCTATGTACCTAAATTATCAACTATCTCAATGTTGATTCACCTTTCAATCGATATAGTTAAGTCCTAGTATTCACTGGTTATTCTTTAACCATGAAAATACCCTAGTCTTTTACTCAATATAACATTCAAATAGATTCCGAGTTTCACTACCTTCAAAGTGGATAGACTCTTAATTGACTTTATAAAACTAGATACAATCAATTTCTAATAGTGGCTAAATAATTTTTTTCAATTTGAACAAAGTTTGGTGGTAGTTCTAGATGGTTTTTTAAGCCTTAATATTACCATAAATATCACAGGTTAAATATCACAAGAAGGAATATAATATAGCCACAATATAATAAGGTCAATAAAATGATAAGAGTAGAGTAATATGAGCAAATTAATATGTATATCAAGGCTTATAATATATCAAATAACATTCAATAATAAGCAACAATATGAATTTAAATAGTCTGAATCATTCATGTACTATGCATGAAGAATCAATTACAATATAAATTGCTCAAAATTTATGCAATCTTTATTTCTTCTTTTCTCTTACAAAAGTATATGATATTGATTGATATTTTTTTCATATATCTTCTCCTCTTCAAATGTATGAAATACTATCTCCATAATATAGCCATAGTAGTATGACTCTTTGGATACTTTATTATTTTTTTTCATATGCTAAGTCTCGTGACTCTTGGCTTCTTTACTTGATACATGCATACTTGGTAAAAATTTGACTCTATATTGTATGCATACCTATACATGAAACTTAAACTTCCATAACTTGCACACTCTAATCTAAGATACTTGTACACATATTTACATTACATATTTGCACTCTTACATATAAGACACTTGTGCACATAGACTCAACTTAAACTTGCACACTAACTCACATGAAACTTGTGCATTTCTTGCACATTACAACTTTACATGACACTTGTGCATTTCTTGCACATTCACACTTACATAAAAAGGAAATATAATTCACACTCTAAAATATAACTCAACCCTAATCTAATATTCACAATTGTACCGAGGTACCATGGGGGTACATTAGCATGTACCAAATAATGTAATATACTCCAATATATAGGTGAAAGTGATTTATCTTTCCTAAAAAAATTTAAGGTTGATATCTCAACAAACCATAGGGTTTCTTTCAGCTTCTTGACTTCTGATCTATGTGATCATAAAATTTTGGATCTATGTCTTCTAACAAAGTTGTTAAAACTCATGGGTTCTTCAAGTGTGAAGTCACCAAGTGAATAGATTTCTTATCTTCTTATTAGTCTAAGATCTTCATTGTAATCTTGATCATCCATAAATATGAGTATGGTAAGACTCTTCAACATACAATGGCTTTGATAGTATTTTGTATCTTTGAATTCTAATCTAGTGAACTATTTTAATTTATCCCAACAATGATTTTTTGTGAGGTAAAATAAAATGGTTTGGTCCCATCAGGCATTCTAAAACTCTTGACTACTCAATCCACCTAGGTATAAAATGTGTGTCCTAGAATAATATCAAGACTGAATGACTCATAATTGCTCTTGAATCAATCTCTAAAGAAGTTTGAATCCTTTTTTTTCTAAATTCTACTATGTGTAAGATAAAAGAAAGAAACATGGGATAGGATAGAGAGAGATAAGGGTTAGACATGAGAGTAAATGTGGTTAGAGCTTAGCTAACAATATTTCTTTCAGTTGAATGAGTATTGGCTACCTAATACAAACAATGCCTAATAGACTATTCAATAAAAGCTATGAAAAATATAGTAAGCACAAATATTATAGTATTCAACATTCCAAGCACTCCAATCAATAAAATACAAACAACATCAAACCTAACAAATAACACTTTTATTATAAAAGTATACAAAAGAGCTTCATGCCTAATAGGAAGACTTTGATTAAAGTATAAACATAATTGTATCACAAAAGAGCTTAAAATGTATATTATCACAAGGACAAAACAATAATCAACCACCTATTGATCCCACTAATCTAGAAATTCTATGTGTCCTTCCATCCCCTCCTTAATTATAGGATGATTCCCACCTCCTATTTAAATATATCATAGATGTCACTATAGGTACCCAAAATGATTAAAGATCCTTAAGCTAGGAAAGGTTTTAGCCATGGTAGAATACAAAGGATACAATAAAGCTTTTAAAGGGATTCAAATAAATTTGTGCTTGGTCCTATGTGGATATGCTAGGTTTACACCGTTGTTTAGCACTCCATCATCTATTTGTCACATAAAATAAAATTTATAGAAAATACATCCTAAGATTTCTCTTTTTGTCAAAGAGAAGCTACAAAAGCTCATTGGTGCCAACTTTATTGAGACTATATCAATCTAATTAGATTTATTTTTCCTTTTTTCCAATAAAATTAATAGTATTAGAGTGTATATATGCTTTTGGGATTGGGTGGTGGCAATTGAAGAAAAAAAATCTATTTTGATGGATACTTGGTGTGATAAAAACCACTCAATTTAGATTTAGTTTTGAAGCTTGGATGAGATTACTTCAATATAAATATGGTGATAGGGTTTCAAACATCTTGTACAAGTATCGAGAAGGAAGATACAAATGGAAATAATTTTTTTTTTATAAGTATACAAGACATTGATGCTATGAGGCAATTGAGTAGAAAAATAACAACTATGATTATTCCGAGGGGTGCCAAGGATAAATTGATTTGGGAGTTGAATAGCTTAGGAGAATACACAAAAATAAGTGTTTATAATGTTCAACACCAACATAATAATAATGTCACTAGAATATGGATAGATATTTTGGATAGCCCAAGCATTCCTAAAGTTAAAATGTTTGTCTGGCTAGTAGGTCATAGAATAATTTTATCCTAGGATAACCTTATGAAAAGGGGTTTTCATGGCCCTTCTCAATGTGTTTTCAGTAATAAGGAGGAGGAGAGTATTGACCATATCTTGGGATATTTCTCAATAGTTTAGAATATTTGGCAATGGATTCTTAAAATGTTTGGTAAATATATGGTGATGAATAGCAAAATTGAATATTGGTTAAAGTAATTGTAGAGCACTTATAAAAGTGAGGTTTTATAGAAAATATAGGATATATCAATAGATATAATAATTTAGAATATATGGCTATAAAGGAATAGAATAATATTTAAAGGAAAGGAAAGCAACTTAGAGGTAATAAAAAATAAGATATGTTGAGCCATAGAGGAGTCTAAACCAACTCTATCAACTTACCCAATTCCTAATTTGGAAGCAGAGACTCTTGATAGATGGAGTCAAGTCATTAAATGGAATTATGATATTGGGTACAAGAGAAGCAAAAAAAAGGTAAATAATATAAAATGGAAACCACCAGATATGGAGTGGGTTAAATTGAATTTTTATGGAGAATCTAAAGGAAATCTAGGACCAACAGGAGGAGGAATAATTAGAAATAATAGAGGAGAGATTTTATCTCATTATGATTTCAATAGTGGATTTAAGATAAATAATGAATTTGAAGCTTGGGCAACTTTAGAAGGGTTAAAAATATGTAAACAAATGAAATAGAATAGATTATGGATGGAAGGTGATTCTCTCATAGTAATAAATGAAATTTTTAGAAAAGCAAAGGCTCCATGGAACATACAAGAGATAATTATGAAAATTCAAGATCTTGCTAAAGAGTTTGAAAAAATTAGGTTTATACATATATTAAGGTAAGGAAACAAATATGTAGATAAGCTATCCAATAGAGAGGTTTTGATTGAGGATCATGAAGTTAAATTCTCCTTTCCATGGTTAGAGGAAGTAGAAATTTTAGTTGAAGCTCACAAAAATTGTTGATTACCTAAATCAATTAATGATTAAGTTTTACTTTAATGTTTTCCATTGGTAATATTTGTTTTATTTTGTAACAATAATATGTTTTTATTTAGACTATTTATTATAAATTTTGTGGTTGCACTTGTGTTTCAGGAAGGAAACTAGCAATCTAGATTTGGTAAAGCGGACTATGATAGTGTGATATTTTGAAAATATTACTCTACTAAGATGTAAGGCATAGATAGTAGACATGAAGTTTTGGCATTGTGAAGGCTGCTATAGAAAAATGTCAAGAAAGATGCTAAATTTTGGAGTAATTGTATTCAAATAGAAATTTGAAAAGATCCAAAAAATGAAAATCAAGAATTCATATATTTTATGTAAAATGATGTAGGTTTCTAGCTATAGCATCTCAATTGAGATGAGAAGTGTATCTATTTGTAAAATCTCAAGCTCTAAAGAAGAGATATATAATTTTTCAAGGGTTTTGGACTTGGGTACAACCCCTTATTATCAAGTTAAAAAAACATACTTTTGGGACATCAATAAAACTTATCGCAAAGATGACCTTTCCATCCCTAGTATTGACATGATTGTTGATTTCATAATAGACTATAATGTATGGGTTCTTAGGGTACAACTAGATTAGAATTTCTCTTGAGGTTCAACATAAAATAATTTTCACTACCTTATCGGTAACTTTCTCATACTAAGTCATGCCCTTTAGGATGAAGAATACAAGAGTTACCTACCAACAAGAAATTACCTATATCTTCAATGATTTGATACATAAAATTATTTACATTAATGGTTTCTTGGTCAATTGCTCAAATATGAAGAACATATTTGATACCTTTGATGCATTTTTTAAAGGCTAAGGAAGTTTAAGATATTCCTAAAGCCTCAAAAGTGCATCCTTAGGGTGACATTGAGAAAGTATTTAAGATTCATCATGTCTCTAGAGGTATAAAAGTGGATATTGATATATATATTATCATCTATATGTCACTCCCTTTAACATTAACTTTGATTTATAGCCTTCAAATAAATATTTGATCCATTCAAATATTTATCACCTAGCTTCTCGATAAATGTTATATTTTTACAAAACTATTGAGAAATGATGTGGTATTCAATTGGGATAATGAATGTCAAGTCACAATTGGTGCCATAAAATCCTATCTCATGTCACCCCTAGTACTTATCCCACCTAATCCTAATAGTCTCTTAATGCTATACATTACTACAACTGATTGTTCCTTAGGATACATGTTGTCTTAATATAATGACCAACATAGAGAAAGGGCTATATTCTATCTTAGATAAATCTTAATAATTTATGAAGTCAAATATAGGCATTTAGAGAAGTTGTATTTGGTTGTAGTCTTTGCTTCCTAGAATATTAAACATGACATATTTAGTCACAAGAGTTCAATTATTGCAAGGGTATACATATTGTTCCCACCGTGATCGCCATTTGTGAATGCAAGAACACGACACTTAAAATAGAATAACAGAAAACCAAATATTGCAATGAGACACAAATATTACACAAAATAATATATTCAATAAAATATGGAGGAACCAATAAACTCCTTTATTACAATCAGAGTTCCATTCGAATATTTGATACAATAGATTACAATGGAACTAGGGTTCTCTGAAACCCTAGCTAACAACAATAGAAGTATCTTTAGATTTGGGTGTGTCCTTGATTCCAATAGGTTGAGTGGGCTTCATATATCCAAGGTTGGGCAACTCTAGCTTCAACAGTCATCAAACAATATGTGAAATTTGTAGATCTGCATACACAAAATAGAACAAAGGGAGTTAGTAATACCTATGAAGGCTCCATCATGTGAGGTGCTCGAACATCAATAAAACCCTAGTTTAATAGTGAAGTAAGAGAGCATGCAAGATCAATTAATTTTTAAATAAAATGCATTAAAATAAGATATACCTTGCTTTGGTTCAATTATTGCTGAGGGCATGGTGTAGCAGGCTCAAATTCATTTTTTATAGTTGCAGCAGGCTTGGACACACACTTGGCAGGCTCTAACATCAGCTTCGTAGGCTCTGGTGTGCACCTACGATATATAGTAGGCTCTAGAGAGCACCTACAATATATAGCAAGTTCTGGTGAGTGATTTGCAAGCTCTACAATGAGCCTCACAAGCTCTGGATGGTGCTTGTGGGTTGGGGCAAAATTTGTAAAAGTAGATCTAGGTGATGGTGATGAATGTGGCAAATGGATGGGGGTTGCAATGGCGATGGAGGATGAATGGGTGACAGTTGAACATTAGAAGTCTTATTGGTGAGCTAGGGCTTCAAATTTTTAGGATTCTATGCTAGGGCTTCACCAATAATTCCTCTAGGGTGCAAAATGTCTAATTCTCAAGCTCTAGTGGATTCCAGTTCCAGGGTTTGGGCATTTGCAAATGCCCCTACTTATAATCCAACCTTAGGGTTTTCTTAGGGTTTTAGCCTTACACTTTTGATCATGTGGCTAAGATTAAATTATATCCTAAGGTTGAGATTACTTTTTGCATGTGACATGGATTAATGAATACGGACGGTGGAGATTATAATGGATTGGGCGGGTGTGGCTAATTGATTTTATAAATACATATTTATAATAAATATATTATAATATATGAAAGCATGATATTCCAGAAGAAAAACAGTATTGAGATGCAATATAAAAAAAAACTAACTCGATGCATGAAATAGGATGAACGTAATCAAATCAAGAAAAAACATAAAGAGAAAGCAGGAGCACAGCCCTTTTATATTAATTCCAAACTCGGTTACAATCCATCTCCTCCCCTTTTAGGGGCTAGGAGTGTTAGCATGTTTTGGTTACAATCATGATCAATACTCCTTTCGCATGCCCACATTTGAAATGGGCGGGCCAAAGTGTTGTCGTCGCTTGTGCTAATGAGTCCTCGATCCTTGCTGCTCCTCCTACGTTCAAAGAAACAACAAAGGCATTAGTAGCACCTGCTGCAAATAGGAAAAGTTTGTTCTTTGAAATTAATAAAAGATGCATGTAAAAGATTATCGAAATCAATGAGTAAAATGAATCTAAATCACCTGCAAATCTGACAGAGACCAAAAGACCTTACCAGAGGGCCACCACCATTGAAATAGTCGGCCAATTTGCGTTCAACTGGAATTTGTCCCTAGGCAGGACAAATTCTACTGTAATTCGTCCCCGGGTAGGACGAATTCTCCTGTGATGAAAATTCAAGGTGATGTCATCTAAATGTCAAACCTCGGGACCTCTAGAAGATCTACAAACATAGGGGTTAAGTAATTGGGGCCATTTTGGGACGACCCAGATGGTCGGATTCTCCCAATTTGGCCTCTATCCTTGGGAATTCGATGTCGCTACCTACAAGTTAGTGAGGGCTACAAAATCGACAAAGCATGATAATATTTGATAAATGTCTTCTGAAATCAAGATTGTGAGCTATCTAAACAACATAGAGTGTAATGTGAAATGAATAAATGACAGAAAGCAAATTAGAATGAAACTTAAAAGGTGCGGGGTGCCCGAGTGGGCCACCCACCATTGGAACTTGATTTCGGCACCAATCCACTAGGGATGGGCCCAAAATCTCCTAGATTGGGTTGTCGACAAATTGGTGGATTAAGGTGGTCAAATGTTGGGTTTGGGTTTGGATCCATGCTTCCAAAATCCACCCAATAACCTCTCTTGTGAAAGAGATTAAGGATGTGAAAAGGTGAATCGAAAAAGGGTGCAATAGGGTGTTCAATTTGGTAGCACTTCATTGCTTGAAAATGCCTCCAACCTGTTCTCATTTGGGTGGGAAAGTCCACCATTTTATAGACCCATGGGGTCTCTTTGGAGGGGCATGTAGGGATGCCATGTGGTGGCCATGCCTTCCCAAGAGGGTGGAAACTCCTCCCTGACTTGGGCTTCCATGACTGCCCTTGTGACAGTCCTCTAACTGCCAACCTACCCACCTATGCACGCATGCACGGTAGGAGGCAATAATTGACTGTCCTTGGCTGCCACTTGGTGGAATTTTTCTTTTTGCTTGTTAAACCTAGAATTCATTCTGACAAGAGATGATTTCAGAATTCATCCCTGGGTGAGACGAATCCCAGTTAGTATTCGTCCTTGGGTGAGACGAATACTGGGCAAAGTGCCTAAATGTGCCAAATTGCTTCTTGACCTTACAAAATTGCTGTGAAAGTGGTTAGGACACTTTTTAACCTCTGAGGGCTGCCCTAGGGGCTATGTGTGTCAAAGCGATTAGTGTTTGCAGTCACATAATCGGATTGGTGCCGTTTTGGTGTCTACAGATGCCCCTTTTTGGGATGCGCTATGCATGGCGCAGCGTCGAGCAAAAATAGATAACCAAAGCACTAATGATTAGTGTTTCTTGGTAACCTAACCAACTTTTGATGCCCCAAGCATGGAAAGGGCATGCATTCTTGAATCCTTGCTTCTGACGAGCTAAGGAATTTGATTTCAAGTGTTAACCTATTTTGGTGAGGTGTGACTTGAGCTTGGACATTGATCAGTCATGATTAGGAAAAGGGCGCAACCTTTTGTCCATAGGGGAACCTCGTGTTCATGATTCATGAATGCCAAGTGTTTGATCAATTTGAGATAATTGCTTGTTTACTGCCCCAAGCAGGAGCGTAATTGTCTTTGTCAATGATTCTTTGAATGCATGTCATTGCCTTGATTGGGTGTGTGTTTGTTGATTGGTAACTAAGTGTGACTACCCCCTCAAGCGACAAATCGATGAGGGAATGACCTTCGTGAGAAAAGCGACGAGTCGCTTGACCCAAGATGACTTGTGCAAGGGTGCCTTTAAATGGTTTATCGTTAAGCATGTGCAATTTTTCTAACATTTGGACCTATTTTTGGTGGGTGTTAACCCTTTTTGCGATGCTGTTTGGAGTTGAAATTGGCAAAAATCTGTCTTCCCATGGAGCAGTCTGGCTAAAATAGCCTTCTTAGGGAGTAGGATAATGACAATTTGTGACCCCAATGTCTATTTTGTATGTCCAGGATGTCAAGTGCAACAGCACTCACATCGGGCAAATTTATTGTCTTGTTTTTAGTGCATTTGTGTTCATTTTTTGATGTTTTTGAAGTTTCTAGCCTGAATTCGTCCCAGGGTGGGACGAATTCCAGCTTTAGAATTCATCCCTGGGTGGGACAAGCACTAACCAGAGTGCTCATCCTAGTAAAGGATGAATTCCAGCTCAAAGGCCTTTTTAAGGGCCAAAACTTGAGTTTGGGCTCATTTGTGTCAAATTTTTCTTGCCATTTGGAGCTCTGGGGAGGAGGAGGTTAATTCTATGAAGCGAAGCGCTGCTGAGATTTTCCCTGCCATCATGAGTACACAAACCGGATCGAGCGACGGAGCCGAAGTAAGACCAGTAAGTGCTCCCTAGAGTTTATTTTTGTTTTTAAAATTATAAGTGTGTTGTTTTTTTGTACAGTTCTTTTCCATGATTTTAATTAATTTTTTTTTGTTGAATTGTTTTCTTTTGCAGGTTGTTAGGAGCCGGTACCGTGTACCCACTACTTTCACTAAGGCACGGGGGGCGCTGACTGATGCTTACTGGGAGTGGCTTGACGCCCTTGGGCTTAATAAGGTGGCTCGACTAGAGCCTGTGGTCATGTATCAGGCCTATTTGACGGCCCTGATCAAACTTTGGGATCCGTAGACCAATACCTTCCATCTCCCGACAGGGGATATGACTGTGACTCTAGAGGATGTCTATCGGCTTCTTTGGATTTCGATAGATGGACTGCCTATTAGGACATCACCACGTGATCAGCGGACTGCTGTACTGACGAGATGCTTCGGGCATGGGGAGCGGTTGGGTGTAGAGAACCTAGTGGAGACGATCGAGGTGGACTTCCAGGTTGGCGAGATCTTGGTTGGATGGTGGCAGGATAGGGGGGTGTTAGGAGTGAGGCATGCATTCCTGATGGGCCTCATTTCTAACATGTTATTACCTGATTCGTCAGGCGCAAGGTTCCCATGGAACCTGCTGGATTTGGTGTGGCGGTTGGTAGAGTGCCCGATAGAGGCACCGCTGATCCTGAGATGGGGACAAACACTGTTGGCACAGCTCTACGGGGAGCTGTATGGGGTCCGTTTTCGGTAGCAGAAGGGGGTTAGCTGTAGTTATCTATTGCAGTGCTGGGGTTGGCAGCACATAGTAGTTGAGATGCCAACCAAGTTACCACGAACAACTCGAGCGGCAATGGAGGATAAGGAGATAGGTTATGCAGTTTTGTGGCAGCGGTTCGTAGAGCAGGGGCAAAGTCGACGGTGGGAAGGTGCCGTAGGGAACTATACTGATGCCTTCTCTTGTTTCACTCTAGGGGAGGTGGTTTGGCATCCTTATTGGGACTGTCCAACCTAGCCAGAGGCTGGAGAGTGGCTCCGACGGGTATGTAGGGAGTGATGGCTGATTGGGCAGCACGGGACCGAGCATGAGTTCTTCTCATATAGTCGGGTTACACGATAGTTTGGGGTGCACCAGGGGTTACTTGGTGAGCCCATGGTCTATCAACGCTGAGGATATGAGAGGACTCTAGATCGACCGATCATCGTGCCACTGGGCGAGGATTCAGATGTGGTGATCGACGTCCCGAACGTGGATGACGTCGGGACTACCATTGAGTATGACTCCTGGTGGGTACTGCGATGATGGAGAAGAGAGGGGCCACTGGGAGGTGCGGAGGTGGTAGCGGAGGGTGTTGAGGCACTAGGGGATGACTGGGGAGCTCCATTGGAGAATGCGAACATGGTTGAGGTGGGGGATGAGGATGTAGATTTGGGCACTCTAGATCAGCCGGACATGTAGGACATGGAGGAGCAGTGGGAGCCAGAGCAGGCTACTATTCCAAAGAGTCCTATGCTTCAGGAAGATATAGAGGAGATGGAGTCTAGGGTACATGCTAAGAATGCACGATTGGTAGATCTGCTATGGATACGAGATCAGGAGCTGGGAGATGCACTATAAGAGAGGTATCTCTTGCGGGTTTAGCTAGCAGAGCGGGATAGGGTTTTGGTGCAGCGCGATGATGCAGTAGCTTACTACCATCGACGGGAGGCATAGTGGTTTCGGCATCAGATGGATTTGGAGAGAGATGTCATCCACCTCGATGGGCAGCTGCCTGAGCCATCGAGAAGTGGATCTTCATGCCGAACGAGGGATAGTGCTACTGAGTAGTCAGCATCATCTCATCATAGGTGATTGGATGAGGGAGACGGTAGCAGGTGTGATGCGAGGGCTAGTAGTAGCCACCCTACAGGGTCCCATAGGACCCACACCACGAGGGGTAGTTCCCGTCACACCGATCCTATGTGATCATGGTGGTCAACGCCTTAGGGTGGGTGATTTTGTTATATGATTGCGGGGTCTGAGGACCAGTTTTGTAGCCTGCATGCATTTTTTTTGACGATATATATACATATACCGGTTTTATTTTGGTTATGCACATGTGATGATTTGATCTTTATGCATGATGGCTGATGACTATGGATGTATGCATGTTTATTTATTTTTATGAATGCATATGTTATGATGAATGCAAATGTTTTTTATTTATATGTGATATGCAAAATGAAATGGATGGATGGAATTTGTGATGGTTGGTTATGGCACCATAGACTGTTTAGGATTCTGTTTATTTCATTTTTAGACGATTTCTATGGTAAATGAATTTGTATGTATACATGTGGTTTTTCTCTCTTTTTTTTGTATTTTTTGATGGTATTGCAAATATGGAAAGTAGCGCAGTTGGTTTAGAAATGTAGCTAAGGTTTTTTGAGACTCAGACGGTTTTAACTCATTAGCCACGACTGTACTTTGTTTTACAAGACTTTTGACCAAGGTATGAATCGAACTCATTTTTGACCAAGCTATTTCACATCCCTGTGTGTGCAATTGAGTTCATTTATGTGGTATTTTTCAGGATACCACCAGTGCCAGATGGGCTTTCAACCGAACCTGTACTAAGGATCACCTAATTAGCTCCACTAACTCCTTTGTTGTATGTAGTTAGATTAATCTGTGGTGTTATCCATAATACCATAAGCTAGCTCATCCTTATGCAAACATTGGTCTACATATACGCAAAGCGAATGTGACAGACATATCGTCATGCGGGTAGGATACCACCATTGCCAGATAGGCTGTCAACCAAACTTGTAATGAGGATCACCTAAATGGTTGTTGAATGCTAAGAATTCCAAAGATTCAAGTTTATGTTGTTTGTTTGTGGAATGATTTGGGAGACTTGCTTGTCTATATAGTGATGCAAATCACTGTTTATTTTTCTATTTATTTTTCTTTTTGAGCAAGGATTTTGACTAGTGGTGATAACCACTGTTACTTGATTTGGTACTTTGAGCGGTGTGAGTTTGAACTTGTGAATGGCTTTGATCCTCATGGCCTTGGGGATGACTACCCATCCTGGTTAGGGGTGGATAGTACGAATCCTTACGACGTTGGGTACCAAGGGGATGATGGAGATTATGAAGTAGGGGCATTGATCTTTTTAGGCCTTGGGGATGACTACCCATCCTGGTTAGGGGTGGATAGTACGAATCCTTACAACTTGGAGACCAAGGTGAATGGAAAGTGTGAGGATGATGATGTATTGGAATTTTGTTCGTGAATGGCGTTGATCCTTTTAGGTCTTGGGGATGACTACCCATCCTTGGCATGGATGTGTAGTACGAATCCTTACAACTTTGGGAACCAACTATGATTGGGATTTAGTAGTGGTGAAAACCACTGTATATGAAGGTGAATGAATAGGGAAGATCTGGTCTTTTTATCAATTCTTAGAATTCTATAACCATTCGCACAGGGGGATGAGCAAGATAACCGTTTCGCTTATGGTGACCTAGATTACTGTGCAGGTTTCATCTTTCATTCACACAACTTGGGAATTTTTATGTGTTTTAATTTGTGTTGGGATGCTACGTAACAAGGTGTATTTCAAGTGTAACTCTACCTTCGTAAAATCTGTTTGACTCGGTACCTTACATGGCTAAAGAGAAAAATGATGACTGAATTACGAAAACTCTTGATACATTAGAAGACCACTGACTCTTAGTGTGGTGAAAAGCGGTAAATGGCGTTTGTGTTTTTGTTTTGTAAAATGGAAAAGTGTGGAACAAGATGGACTTAGCAGAATAATTACAGTTTATGGTGCCTTTGACCTGTACGACCACAAATATGCAATGTATGGGTGCGATGCTTAATGCAGCAACATACTTTTGCATTTTTTATGGATTGATTTTTGTGAATATGAAGATGAGATGCGAGAAAAGCTCTCTATTGATGAATTTGAGCATGCCTAGAAATGAGATGCAAATTTTTGTTATTTTTGATGATTTTTTTGTTGTTTTTTGAATTTTCTTGATTTTTGACCAAGCGATTGTGGAAATCCTTGGAGCATTTTGGGGTTGACCAAGCGATTTTAGGGATCCTTGGAGCATTTTGGAATTGACCAAGCAATTGCAAGAATCCTTGGAGCATTTTTGGGATTGACCAAGCGATTTTAGGGATCCTTAGAGCATTTTGGGGATTGACCAAGCGATTTTAGGGATCCTTGGAGCATTTTGGGGTTGACCAAGTGATTTTAGGGATCCTTGGAGCATTTTTGGGTTGACCAAGCGATTTTAGAGATCCTTGGGGAATTTTGGGATTTGGCTCTCTTAGATATGAAATGGGCACAGATGACTGATGTTCAAGGGTTCTGTTTCCTTGATTTCATCAAGAGAAGCTAGTCGGTATGTCTCGGGTCCTATTTTGCTATCAATGACATATGGACCTAACCAATTTTCTATGAACTTGTCCCTTAGGTGGGATGGCAAACTAGAATTTTGTTGGTTTTCCTTCAAAACCAAATCACCAACCCGAAAGTCCCTCAGGTGAACTTTCATGTTGTAAGTTTTCTTAAGTCGCTCTTGATAAATACGTAAATGCTCGAGAGCATTAACGCGTTGTTCGTCAAGTAATGTAAGCTAGTCTAGCCAGGACTGTCGCGTAGTGTCATCATCGATGAACTCCTGCATTGATATGCGCAGGGAAGGAATCTCCAACTCTAGAGGCATGACTACCTCGGAGCCATACACGAGTGAAAATAGAGTGGCCCCAGTGGGTGTCCGAATGCTAGTGTGATAGGCCCATAGGGCAAGCAAGATTTGAATGTGCCAATCCTTATGACTATCTACGATGGTCTTTTTGAGGATGGAAACTAGCATTTTGTTTGACGCCTCTGCTTGCCCATTTGCCTACGGATAATAGGGTGTCAAAAAACTATGCTGAATATTGTACTTTGTGGTCAAAGCATGCACATCTTTGTTCTTGAATGGCGTCCCATTATTCGAGACTATTTTGGATGGAATACCAAAACAACATATGATGTTATGCAAAATGAACTCCACAATGCGGGGTCCTATCGTAGAGGTAAGCGAAATCGCTTCCACCCACTTGGTAAAATACTCTATGGCCATTATGATAAACGTGTGACGGCTTGACGACGCAAGGGAGATATTTCCAATTAGATCGAAGCCCCACTACAAAAATAGCCAAGCAAACTGGATTGTCTGCAAGTCCTGGGAAGGTACGTGCATCAAATTGGCATGATGTTGACACTTCATGCACTTCTTGACATATGTGCAACAATCTCGCTCTAAAGATGGCCAATAATAGCCCATGTGAAGAATGCGCTTTGCGATGGCCATACCACTAAAATGGCCACCGCATGTACCATCGTGCGCTTGGGTGACTGCCCAAGTGGACTCTTGCTGGTCCAAGCAACGAAGGAGGATTCCTTCATAGCTACGATGATACAAAATGTCTCTTATCAAGACATACTTAGCCGCTTTCTGCTGGTCCAAGCGGGATATTACCTAACTTGAGGTAGTCTCTAATGGGTAAATACCAATCCTATTGATCATAAACCTCGATAGTATGAACAGCCAATCCCTCTTGAAGTTCATCCCTAGCGAACACTGAATGGGATAGAACCTGTAATAATAGCATTGTGTTGATATTAATAGGAGTAGGGGAGAACAAAGACCCCCAGTTGGCACGTTTCAGATGATCTTGGATTCGAGAGAACTTATCCGATGATGGTTCAATCTGGATCATGTGGATTCTTGGTGTCAAGTCTAAGCTTGCATGCTCCATCGTGGATTGCAATAAGGTTTTGACTTGAATGGTTATCGTATCACTGGAAAGGTCTTGCAGAATTAGTGACCCCAAGGAGGCCATTGTGTCCGCAAAATTATTCAATGATCGAGGGAGTGCCTCGATGTCATACCACTCAAGTTTTTCTAGGAATTTGTCCACAAGGGCTTTATAAGCCTGCAGGACTAGGCATTTGCATTGATATACCCCTTTAAATTGATTGACTATTAACAACGAATCACCAAAGATGTTCAATCATTTGATGTTCATGGCAATTGTTGTCTGAAGACCTATGAGCAAGGCTTCATACTCTGCATTATTGTTGGTGCATGGGAAGTTTAATTTAAATGACAAGGGCATTGGAGCACCCTGCGGTGTGAAGAATACAATTCTCGTGCCACCACCTTGCTCACATTTAGAACCATCAAATAATAGGGTTATGTCGGCCTGTGACTCAGGCTCATCAGAATCTGGCGATTCTGAGACATGGAAGATCCCATCATCGGGTAGTTCTATGACTAGAGGTTGATCATCTTCAAGAGGAGCCTCTGCTAGTTGATCAGCTATGACTTGTCCTTTGATATATTTTTGTCCAATAAACTCTATGTCAAATTTCGTCAACAACATGATCCATTTCGCCGTGCGACTACTATGATAAGTATGACTCATCATGTATCGCAATGGATTCTCCTTAGACACAACATACGTAGTGTTGCTCAACATGTAGTGGCGTAGCTTTTTGGTAGCAAACACCACTACTAAGCAGAGTTTCTCGACGTATGCATAGTTAAGTTCATAACTGACCAGGATGTGGCTAAGATAATAAGTAGCCTATTCTTTATGAAGTTCATTCTTCTGGGCTAGCATGGCACCCAGTGCCACCTCAATAGCCGAGATGTATAAATAGAATGGCACTCCTGGTCTAGGTGGTGCCAATACTGGCGACGAATCCAGGTATTGTTTGATGTCATCAAAGGCTGACTAGCACTCGTCATCCCAGTGAAATGTAACCCCCTTGTGCAATAATTTGTTCATGGGTCGGCACTTGTCAGATAATTGCGCTATGAAGCGCTTAATTGATGTGACCTTTCCTTGCAGACTTCTGAACTACTTGATGGTAGTTGGGGGAACCATTTCAAGGATTGCCTTGACTTTATTTGGGTCCACCTCGATTCCTCGCTTTAATACTATGAAACCTAAGAGTTTTCCAGATGTGATGCCCAATACGTACTTCTTGGGATTTAGTCTAAATTTATGCTCCATGAGGCGATCGAGGATCTTGCTTAAGTCATCGATATGATTTGAGCGCAAAAGAGACTTGGCTAAAAAATCATCCATGTAATATTCCAAAGTTTTATGCATGTAGTCATGGAAGATGTACGTCATGGCACGTTGGTAGGTGGCACCATCATTTTTAAGGCCAAAAGGCATGACATTATAACAAAATGTCCCCAAAGGCATTGTGAATGCCATTTTTAGTTGGTCTTTAGGATTGATAAGAATCTGATTGTATCCCGAGAAACCATCCATGAGGGAGAGCATTTCGTGACCTACTATAGCGTCTACCAATGCGTCGATGCTTGGCAATGGGAAATCATCCTTAGGAATCACTTTTTTTAGATCTCAAAAATCGATGCATATGCGAATCCTCCCGTCGGGCTTTTTGACAAGAACCATGTTGGACAGCCATGGCGTATAATCCATGCAGATGACAAACTGTGCATCCAACAGCTTTTGCAATTCGTCTTTGACCATCAAGGCCATTATTGGGTGCATCTTACATAGTTTTTGCTTTATGAGCTTGATTTTCGGATCAAGCGTTAAATTATGCGTGACTAGATATGGGTCTAGTCCTAGCATATCCCTGTATGACCATGCAAAAACCTCCTTCTTCTCTTTGATAAGGGTAATGTAGTCGGCTTGCTCTTCGGGGGAAAGACTTACCCCCAGCTTGAGAATCTGTGGATTCATTGGATCTATGCCGATATCTACGTCAGTAATCTCCTCGATCGACATGTGGGATCTGTCCTCCAACTGATGTGGAGTCGGGATCAAATGGATATCATTAGCTGAATTTAAGTCTATGTTGGGAACCTCGGGTTCCTCTTCAGCCTAAAAAATATCTTGAGTTGTCCCTGGGGTAAAATGAGGCATCTTACCGAAATGCCAGTACTCTGATGGTGAAAGAGGTGAATTGACGCGATCCCAATCGATGGCATCTGTGTCTAGATGCAATGACTGTGCTGGATCGACTGGATTGTGGATGGGTGCAGTCAAATCAATGGATATCATGTGGATGGAATGAATTTGGTCTCCATTACCATGGGTATGATAACTTGAACATTTTGGATGCTCCCTATACTCTGGATCTGGATCTAGGGGAACAAATCTACCCTATATGCTGATAGGAAGATAGGGTCTTCTCTCGACACTGATGTCATGATAGGGTCTCGGGGTGGACGGTGCTCATCATAGATTTGGAGCCATGGATCCAACACTTGGTCCCAACGGTCTACGTACCATTCGTGCCCTAACTTTATGCCTAATTGTCCCATTAGATCTTCATGAGTTAGAGGGCGATTGTGCCGTCACGCATAATTAAGATAGTCAAAGCCCAACTATTACTGGGATCCGTGGACCAAGGTATGAATCAAACTCATTTTTGACCAAGCTATTTCACATCCCTGTGTGTGCCATTGAGTTCATTTATGTGGTATTTGTTAGGATACCGCTAGTGCCAGGTGGGCTTTCAACCGAACCTGTACTGAGAATCACCTAATTAGCTCCACTAACTCATTTTTTGTATGTAGTTAGATTAATTTGTGGTGTTATCCAGGATACCATAAGCTAGCTCATCCTTATGCAAACATTGATCTATACACAAGTTAATGCGATAGATATATCATCATGCGAGAAGTTTACCGCCAGTGACCGATAGGCTATCAACCAAATCGATACTGAGGCTTGCCTCATGACCTGTCAAAATGTTGAGAGTTCCAGGGATTCAAGTTTGACTCCCTTCTTTTCTTCAATTGTATTGGGATACTTGCTCCTTTGTAGTGATAAAATCACTGTTTATTTTTGTTTTATTTGTTTTTATTTTGAGCAAGGGATTTGGATATGGAGTGATGAGAATCACTATTGTATGTGCTTTTTTGATGTATGCACTATGGGATGTCAAATTTTGGAGTTTTGAATTTTTGCAAATTTTTGATGTTTTGCAACTGTTGAGAACTTTGGGATTCTGGGGGAATTGGGTAGGGAGGATGCTTGTCCTTTTGCCAACTCTCAACATTCTTTGGGTCATTCGCACAAGGGGATGAGCAAGATAACCTTTTCACTTATGGTGAACTGAATTACTGTGCAGGTTTCATCTTTCGTTTACACAACTTGGGAATTTTTATGTGTTTTAATTTGTGTTGGGATGCTACGTAACAAGGCGTACTTCAAGTAGAACTCTACCTTTGTAAAATCTTCCTGACTTGGTACAGTACATGGCTAGAAAGCAAAATTACAACTGAAAGACGAAAACTCTTGATACATTAGAAGACCACTGACTCTTAGTGTGGTAAAAAGTAGTAAATGGCGTTTGTTTGTTTGTTTTATAATATGGAACAATGTGGAACCATATGGACTAGCAGAGCAATTACAGCCTATGGTGCCTTTGACCTGTACGACCACAAATATGCGATGTATGGATGCAATGCTTAATGCAGCTACATATTTTTTTGTATTTTTAATGGATTGATTTTTTTGTGAATATGAAGATGAGATGTGAGAAGAGTTTTTATTGATGAATTTGAGCATGCCTAGAAATGAGATGCAAATTTTTGTTATTTTTGATGATTTTTGGATTGTTTTGAGTTTCTGACCAAGCGATTGTGAGATTCCTTGGAGCATTTTGGGATTGACCAAGCGATTTTAGGGATCCTTGGAGCATTTTGGGATTGACCAAGCAATTTTAGGGATCCTTGGAGCATTTTGGGATTGACCAAGTGATTTAGGAATCCTTGGGGCTTTTGGGGTGACCAAGTGATTGCAATAATCCTTGGATATTTTTGGGATTGACCAAGCAATTACGAGAATCCTTGGAGCATTTTGGGGATTGACCAAGCGATTGCGATAATCCTTGGGGTTTTTGGGGTGACCAAGTGATTGTGATAATCCTTGGAGCTTTTGGGGATTGACCAAGCGATTACGATAATCCTTGGGGTTTTTGGAGTGATCAAGTGATTACGATAATCCTTGGAGCTTTTGGGGTGACCAAGTGATTACGATAATCCTTGGAGCTTTTGGGGATGACCAAGTGATTGGGATAATCCTTGGAGCTTTTGGGGTGACCAAGTGATTGTGATAATCCTTGGAGCTTTTTGGTTTGGACTATGGCTTTTCAGGGGATAGAGGTACCCCTAGCTTGGTGGTCTTTGCACTCCGGATCTGGCTCTGGAGGTATAGGCACGAATGGATCATCCCTATGTGCGGATATGAGGATGGGATCTATCCTTGACACTGATGTTGCTATGGGATCTCTAGGCAAAAGTTGATCTTTGTGTGCCCAAAGTGGTGGATTTAACAGTTGGTTCCACTATGGTGGGTTAACGCGCCACTCATGCCCCAGTATTATGTTTATTTGTTGAAGTGCTTCCTCAATTTTTATGGGATGTCGATGCTATCGCATGTGATTGCTATGGGCTATCTCTATTTTATCCTCACCTTCGACCAGTGAGTATAGCTCATCAGAATCTAGAGATTCTAAGACATGGAGGACTGCATTATCAAGTAGCCTTACGGTCGGAGGTTGATCCTCTTTGAAAGGAGCCTCATGTAAGTTGGGCCTTGGGAGCTCTAAAATCTTGGTCTCTATCGACTCGAAGTGCTCTAGCACTTTGCATGTATCAGGGGATTTTATCTCCTCCTCTTTTATTGGTTTTTGTTGAGGAACTTGGGGCCTATGGAGGGGTGGCCATATAGCACCCCCATGCCTTGGTAGGGCAGTTCATCCCGCTCTTCTTCTCGCTCTGATTCCTTAGAGGCTTCTTGATGCATTTATAAGGGTGGCCCATAAACCTGAGTGGGTTCCTAAGGAAGGCGCCCGTCATTGGTTATAGGAGTAGCCTCCCGTTCATGTCTAGGAGGCATCGGGGGTGGTGCTCGATAGGGTCACGGAGACTTATCTCACACCCAGGGGTTGTGCCTCTCATAATGTTTTGTCTTATGTGTGTGAGGGATTGGAGTCCTCTCCTGCATAGTGTGTTGGAACAACTCATCCTTCTAGTGCTGAAGGTGTTCTTTATTTAGAAGATACCATTGCTCTAACTATTGTCGTTCTAGCTCAAGTTGCGTGAGTTGCATCCAGTGTGCGAAATTCTCGATAGATTCTAAGATAGTTGGTCCTACCACCCAATAACCTCTCTTGCAAAAGAGATTAAGGATGTGAAAAGGTGAATCGAAAAAGGGTGCAATAGGGTGTTCAATTTGGCAGCACTTCATTGCTTGAAAATGCCTCCAACCTATTCTCATTTGGGTGGGAAATTCCACCATTTTATAGACCCATGGGGTCTCTTTGGAGGGGCATGCAGGGATGCCATGTGGTGGCCATGCCTTCCCAAGAGGGAGGAGACTCCTCCCTGACTTGGGCTTCCATGACTGCCCTTGTGACAGTCCTCTAACTGCCAACCTACCCACCTACACGCGCATGCACGGCAAGAGGCAATAATTGACTGTCCTCGGCTGCCACTTGGTGGCATTTTTCTTTTTTCCCATTAAACCTAGAATTCATCCTGACCAGAGATGATTTTAGAATTCGTCCTTGGGTGAGACGAATAGCAGTTAGTATTCGTCCTTGGGTGAGACGAATACTGGGCAAAGTGCCTAAATGTGCCAAATTGCTTCTTGACCTTACAAAATTGTTGTGAAAGTGGTTAGGACCACTGTTTAACCTCTGAGGACTGCCTTGGGGGCTGTGTGTGTCAAAGCGATCAGTGTTTACAGTCACATAATCGGATTGGTGCCGTTTTGGTGTCTACAATATAATATAAAATATTATATTAAATATTATAAAATAATATTAAAATAATCCCAATTAGTCTAGGAAATAGCGAGAAAGGGCTAAAATGGTGTAATGGATGACGAGAAAGGTGGATTTGGGCCAAATAATTGGTGGGAAGGGTGTATGGTGGACAAGTGCATGGTGTAATGTTTAGGATGGAGGATTAGTGGTTGTAATTTGGTGTCTACAGGTTGTAGTCTTTGCTTCCTAGAATCTTAGACATGACATATTTATTTATAAGAGTTCTATTATTGCAAGGGTAGAATATTGTGATAACTTATGTTTAATTCACCACTTAGGAAGAATCATTAAGTGGATCACTATGCTTAGCAAATTATATTTAGAGATCACTAGTCTAAAACCTATAAAAAGTTAGGGGATTGTTGACCAAATAGAGGAAAGACAACCCTTAGTGGTAAACTTACTTAATGAATCCATATTTAACATTAGCTTTGAGGAGGAGAGGTAGTTTATTGGATATTATACTTTGATGACACACATTACATTAAAGAAGTATGACTAGGGATCATTTTTATTACTCCTCAATATCAAATAATCCCCTTATATTTTAATATTATATTTTCTAGTACCAATAATATTGCAGAGTATGAATGAATCAAAACATAGAATTTTGACTGATCTAAAACTTAGAATTTTGAGTTAAGAAAGATCACAAAAGAGTGTAGTTCAAAATAATAGAGTATAAAAAATCATAACATAAACACTTACACATGTATATATAAGCAAAATAACAATGTAAGTAATCTCTAAGAAAATATGTGAGGCTATAACATTGCATTCATTAATGATACTTTTTATAGACAATGGTGCATTTATCTTTATACAATATCTTTGGTGTGTTGGAAATCCACCATATTGAATATGGAAGATCACCAATCTAGAATATGGTTATTCACCTTCCATGAGTTAGAAGATCACCCATTTAGAAACATGGTGACGCATCTTCCATGAGTTACAAAGTTCATATTAAATAAAAATTACATACATGAGACTTATCCTTTTGTATTTTTTCTACTATTGTTGTGTCAACATTGTTAGAGAATAAGAGATACATTTTGGCTATCAAAATCTAAAAAACAATTACTATTTTTAAGATGTATATTTTTTTCTATTATTGAGGGCCTCCAAAGTTCATTTTTTACAAGTGTATTAATAGCTCTCTATAACATAGTTGTCTACAAAAATTGTTGTTATCTCTCTAATATTTCCAATGCTTCTTGAATGGATCAAAATGGAGTCCCCAACACAAAGTTATGGCCCTAACAGTGTAGTTAGGATTAAAAAATAAAATTTTGGTCATTTTTGAGCATAAATACATGCTACAAAAAGGTCACATGCCTAGATAATTCATCCCCCTTAAAAATAAATGGTCCCTATTTCATCAAATTTTGATATCATGTGCATGAATGCTTAGAATTATATATTTAAATAATATGTACAATTAGTTGATTTATAACTTATATTTAGCCATCAGTCGAAGGATGGAAGGTTGTGGACATGGGCAATTCAATGTCCATCATTCTTCATAGACTAGGTTAAAAATTCTTAAAAATCTGATATCATTGTAAAATACAATAGATTTTGGTAAGCCAAAGGTAAGCCATACGTGACAAAAATAAAGCTTAGAAGTATCCTTAGCTAAAATGGATTTCTTAAAAGGAATCATGATGGTCATTTTGGAAAAATTATAAACTAATGCAAAAACACAATCATTTCCATTTATAAATGTGGGTAAACCTAAGAGGAAATCCATGGAGAGAGTTTCCTAAGAATTGGACAGAATTGACAATTATGTATAGAGTTCCTACTTCTTGTTGGTTGTTTTGGAAATAGCACAAGGGGTACACGACTTGATGCACCTCTTGATATCATTCCTCGTCTTGGGATAATATAAGTACTAACAATATTTTTCCACCCCAAAGTGACCTACTATATTGGTGAAGTGTGCTTCCCAGATTATATTTGAATTCTCACTAGCTAGTACATAAATATATCTCATGTGGTATAGGAGGTTACCTTGCAAATAAAAATTAAAATTATGCTTACCCACAAAGATTTTAGTATGAATTTACAAAATCAGAATCTACTTCATACAAGGTAGATTGATTGGAAGTATCATACCCATAGGAATCGAGAATGATGGTGAGTGCTATGATTGGAGGTTGAATCAAACAATTTGCTGCTAAATTATCAATTTATTTCTTATGTTTGATGATTAAATGAGAATACTATAGATATGTGGCCTACTTTTGATGTCTTTCATTTCTTAGCTTACTCTATGTCTAAATGAATTCCACAGGTATGTGATCTATGTGAATGATGGTTTCCTTTCCCAAGATGTAGTGCTTCCACTATTTACATGTTTAGACAATAACATAGATCTCTTTGTTTCATATGGTATATTTTTTAACTTCAATGAATATTTCATTGTGATAGGAAATTGGATCCCCATGCTATGTGATAATAGCTCCTAATGCATACTTGATGCATAAATCATTACCTCAAAAAGTTGATGTAGATTAGGTAGGGAAAGTATAGGATCTAAACATAATTTGTCATTCAACCTATCAAATATCCTCTGTTATATATCATCCCAATTGAACTTGGATTTGATACATCCTTTGGTGATAGTTTTCCAGTAATATAAGATCATAGAAAGCCTTACCCAAGATCAATAAATTAGATAAATACAATTAACAAAATAACAATGAATACAACAATATCTCAAATATATTCAATATCAAAAAATATTACAAGAAATATTTAGAGAGATTACATTGCATGGAGTTTTATATCCAATATATAATTTTTATGACTTCTTAGTACTCTAACTATTACTCTCCTCAAACATCTAGGATATGCATCTTTTCATATTCCTAGACAAAACCCTCATATCGCCATGTATCAATGTGACTCTTCATTCTCTCTCTTGATACTTTACACTTTCTCTCATATTGAAAAATACATTATATAAAAATATAAATAATTCTACCAAACTAATATTTACAAGGGCACCAAATAATGTAATACAACCAACACCTCCCGTATTATATTATTTGGTAGGAAGGTTTTTTTACCTTTATTCTTTTATTCTTATTTCTCTTCATTCTTCAACTTTGAATTTGGCATGGCTATATATATGCAACCTTCATTAGGTCTTCCTTTATAAATTATATGTTTCTATCTCTAGATCAATGTATCTAAGTCACCTCTAGGCCACTGCCTCTAGGTCATTTCCTCTGGATAAACTTTTGGGTCTTTGCCTCTAGGTCTTTGCCTCTAGGTATTTACCTTTGTGTCACTGCATCTGAGACTCTATCTATAGGTCACTTATAGATTATCATTCTCTCTATGTCATTATAAGACCATTATTTTTGTATAGTCATCAATATAGGTGCTTTCACTATAGGTCACCTCCTAATCTATGCTTGGGTAATAATAATTTATTTTATATTTCTTCATGGTAATACTAACATCATTATTCAACAAACTTTGAATTTTCATCACACTTGGTTTTCTTTTGTAGAAACCATACAACATTCCTTTCATATTATTCCATTCATTCATACTTATCCATCCATAATCCATTTTTTTTCTCTTTATGTAGACATAATTTTTTAGAATGATTATGTCCTCCACAAGTTTCACAACAATGGATATTCTATCATTTCTCTATATTATGTTCATATGTACCATAATGATTGCATATATTTCCTATCAGGAAATTCCTTTTACCATTTTTCCTTCATTGTTACTAATTTGATCAGTATTTATCACTATTTTGATGTCATTGTTTCCTATCATGAATTTAATTCTTGATTTATACTACTCATCTATCCTATATATCTAAGACCTTCACATTTTGGTTTTATTTTTGGTACAATTGGCTCTCTCATTTTGTGTTCATGTTTTCCCAAACCTATGTCTTTGTATCCCATTTTATGTAACAATTTGGAATCAAATCCTTTAATATACCTTTCAAAATAACCAAAACGATCATCAGATTGGTCCCTATCAACATAAACACAACTCTGAGCATCACCATCCCTATCATCATTTGAATCTATCATCATCAATTTTTATGGTATAAGCTTTTTTGACCAATAATGAACTATATTCAAATAATCTGAGCTACGCTCTATATCTTTCCTTTTTGTTTCATAATATGCATTTACTATTATAGATTCCAATATATTATTGGATTCCTCATCACTTGAGAATAGATATATGTGATTTTCCATAAGATTCATGTGTACAGATTCCAATTGTGCAATATACCCTAGTTGATTGCTCTGATATTGTTTATTCCCTTTAGGTAATTCTTGGTCTTGATCATTTCTAGTCAATGCATTATACTTACAAGATTTTGTATTATGTCCTTTTTCACAAGTATGAAATTTTTTTTGTTTTTGATTTTTTTATGAAGTGAAGGATTCTTTTGCTAGTATAAAAGTATTACTGGATGACTCATTTCTCAATTGATTCTCAATTTCATATTGTTGAAGAATATTTATTAATTCCTCTAATGACATCTTTCTATTTTATACTAGAAGAGATGTGACAAACATTTTAAATGATTCAGAAAGTGTTGTAAGTACTACTAAAACCAAAATTTTATCTTCAACCTTTTCTTCTAAAGTATGCAATTTTGATTTTAATATTGATATCCTTCAAAGAAATTGTTCTATGTTTTCTCCATCATGAAATTTTAGTGCATGCAATTTTTATTGAAGGTGTAATATTGTTGCCTCATTCTTTCCTTCAAATATATTACATAATTTTTTCCATGCAATTTTTAAAGTTTCTGCTTCACTAATGTGTGCTTGAATTTTATCAAATATGCCAAACAAAATTAACATCAAAGCTTTAGCATCATCATCTTTGAATTTTTGAATTCTTGTTTTATCTTCTATAATGTTTCTTTGTCCATTCACCACATCCCAGAGTTTTTCAACAATAAGTATTGACTTCATCTTATTTTTCCATGGGGTAAAATTAGACCCTTTTAATTAATTGATATCTAGAAAATATTTTTTTTTGTATTTTCCATTCCCTTTGAAGTTGACAACCTTATAGCTCCAAAATTGAAATTTAAAAACTAAATTTTACAAATTTTTAAATTTAATTTTCTAAAAATTTGAATTAGTAATCCTTTTAACTTCCTATTACATTTGCAAAATATCAAAAAGAACTTTAAAAACTTCAAATAACTTCAAAAATACAAATCTCCAAAATTTAACTCTTCAAACTTTGAACCTTTAAAAAAACAAATCTAAAAAAAATACTTAAATCCTATTTGAAGTAGAAAACCTTCTCTCCAATTTTTAAAATTTTTAATTGCAAAATTCAAATATCAAATTTCAAAAATATTAAAATTTCAAAAAAAATTGGGAGTAGAAATCCTTATGACTCCCTAATAATTTTCAAAAATCTCTTTAAAAAATTATAATTTTAAAAAACTTATAACTCCTTAACACTTCAATAATAATAATTCTTTATTTAACTTTTTTAATGTTAATCCTTATAACTCCCACATTATCATTCAATTCCAAATTTATTCCTCCAATTAAGTTAGTGACATTTATAAATTACTCATCCCTTATCACTCCACTCATCAATTTTATTTCATCAACTTTATAAATTAGCAAAACACTTAATGCATGTGTGCTCACTATTTGAAATATAAAGTAAAGAGTGATTTTGTACCTTAGCACTCATGTAAATTATTTTCCTCACATGTGACAAGGACTTTTCAAGCAACTTTTATCTCTCTCTGAGATTCTTTCCTGATTTGATGTTAATTGGCTCAAAAAATATTACTCTTTAGGAAAAAATGCTTCATGTTTTCTAGGCCACTTCAGGCTTGTATGTAGCTTCAGATTTGATTTCACTAGATGCTTCACCTTTTATTTTTATTAGTGCACTTCACTATTTATTCTCTTTTCTTGGCAATCGGGGTTGCATATTTACTTGGCAACTTGAGTTATATCATCACCAGGGCGCTCTAGTTGTGTAGACTCAAAGTGCATTCAATACTTTCTATTTGAAGACACTCACAGTAATGAACTCTTGATTTTTTGTTTACCATAATATGACCTCTACAAAGAACCTTATTAGTTTTTATTTTCTTTGACTCTTAGAGAGTGTTTCGATTTTCTTGTGTTCTTAGGTAGCTGTCACTTTTGATCTCGCCAAATAAGAAAGTTTTTCTCAAAATGAATCGTTCAAACTCCACAATATTATGTCTCTACTTAAAACTATCACTTTCCACTAAGTAAATGGCTGATACAATGAGCTATGTAGAAGAAATAATTTTAAAATTTTCTTTGTAAGATTTACAAAACAAAATCTTCGTTTATAGAAAACCCAAATCAGGAAGTTTTTAGGAAGGAATCTTTTCCTCAACAAAATTTAGCAAAAATATTTCCAATTTTAAAATTAACTTGCTCACTCAATTTCTTAATCAATAAATCAACATTCAAATTTTCTTTATATCTCCATTCACTTCACATCAACCATAATAATTAATCTTACCATCAACCCTAATAGTTACTCTTATATTTTGAATTGTGTGTCCAGTAATCAAAATTTGTATTAAAGGCAAATAAATATTACCTTGGCATTTTTCCATGTGGAAATTGATCGGGTGATGTTTCACTTTGAATTTTATATTGACTGCTCTCAACGCTCAACTTCCAAACGTTACTTTTCAGGTATGTGTTATCTCACTTCTTAAATATAGTTTGTGCTTAGTTTCAAATTTAGTCATATAAAATAAGGTTAGAATACTTGGCGCTATTGTATTCTTCGCAGTCTTCTCATCTTCCTCGATTTCAGTACTCTCTATGCTTTGGTCCTTCTAAGATGCTTCTCTTGGTGGTTGGGTACAAATTTTAGACTTTCAAGCATCTCAACTTCTAATTTTGATTAGTCGGTAACAAATATATTATGGCATCTGCCCCAAGTTGTACTTTGTCTTCTTGATTGGTTCCTTGCCGATGCTTTGACTCAACTTTCTAGTTTTTGCCCTTTTTATTTAGTTCAGTAGACACCTTAAATTTCCAAGAGCAGATTACCAATTTGTAAGAATAATATATGTCCACACTCTATTAATATCTCCAGTATCTTCCTCGAAACTCTTTGCTTCTAGCAACTCTTTCTACCATGGATCTGATACCACTATTATATTTCTAGAAATATTAGATCATAGAAAGCCTTGCCTAGGATCAATAAATAAATAAAAAAAACTAACATAATAATAATTAATACAACAATATCTCACAAATATATCTCAAATATAATCAATATCAAATAATATTACAAGAAATATTCAAAGAGACTCTATTACATGGAGTTTTATCTCCAATATATAATTTTACATGACTTCTTAGTACTCTAACTATTGCTCTCCTCAAACATCTGGGAGATGCTCCTTTCATATTCCTCTCATTAAGAAAAAACTCTCATATTGCCACATCAATGTGACTCTTCATTCTCTCTCTTAAAACTTTGCACTTTCTCTAATATTAACACATACATTATATAAAATATAAATCATTCTGCAAAAATAATATTTACAAGGGGGTAAAATAATTTAATACTTCCAACATTTGCTCACTCGGTGTAGTGGCCAAGCAATGTGTGAGAACCCCAATACAAACCTTTGATAGAAATTAGGAAGATCTAAAAAACTACAAAACTCTACTAGAGTATTTGGGGTAGGCCAATCTCTAATTACCTTAATCTTCTTAGGATCAATATACTCCCTCATTATCAACAATATAACCAAGGTATTTAATCTTCATCATGCTAAATGAGCACTTCTACAAATTATTATATAGATTATGTCTTTGAAGAATCTAAAGTTCTTGTAAAACATATCGTAGATGTTCCTCCCATGTCTTACTATAGATGATAATATCATATAAGTAGACAACCACAAATGAGTAGGTATAAGGATGTAGGATGTCATGCATCATCCTCATGAATGTGGTAGATGCATTTATCAAGCTAAACGACATAACCAACCACTCAAATAGACACTCCTTAGAATTTAATACAATCTTCCACATGTTAGTGGGTTGTATGGGTATTTGATGATAGTCATATTTGAGATTAATTTTGGTGAACTTTGTACCACAAATTTTTTCCAACATATCATCTATTTGATGGAGTGGATAACAATTATTCACAGTAATATTATTCAAATATTTGTAATACATACAAAGTCTTCACGTTCCATATTTCTTTGGAGTGAAGACAATTGGACTACCACATTTTAAAGCACTTAGTCATGTGCTCTTTTAAAATAATTTTTGGATCTATCTCCTAATTTCATCATTTTCAAGGACTAATCTATAAAAATCTATAAAAATAGGTGTATTAGGCAAAGGAGAATCAAGAACCAAATCAATGGAATGTTTTACCTCACAATAAAGTGGAGCCTAAGTTTACGACTTGAATAAATCATCATATTCTACTACAACCTAGTCCATCTAATTTTGCTATGTAGGATCCACAATTGATGCAGTGATACTTTATGGCTTGATAATCGATATAATAGTTTCTCTTATTTTATCTTTCATATTTATGTATTGTTTAGCACTGATTAAAAGGACAAAGGTAGGAGGAGACCCTCTAAGCTCTTGAAGCACTAATATTTGATAGTGATGATAACACTTCAGGGTCTAAACTCATATACACCATGCTTGTTCCACATAAATTATTAACCCAAAGTCATATCACAAACATCCAAGTGTATAATATTACATAAAAATTCATATTTGAAGGGCTTGATGGCATCAGAGAGGGTACATTGGTAAGTGATCTGAATATATCTTTCCTATTGTAACCATCCAACATTATATAGTTGTGGTGGTGGTGTGATAGGCAGATTCAATTCCTTCATCATCTAAGTAAAAATCAGATTCTTTTGGTTTACAATATCAATAATTAATTATAATGGTTTATAGTTGACCCAAAATTGTGAGTGAAATAGGTGTTTTTCTTCTTGTGACTCCTATAGTATATCATGTGTGATGGAAATGGTCACATTTAATTTAGCTTCCATGATTCTCTTCCCTCTATCCTTAGCTTGTGGATGTGAAGGTGTTGAGAAGTGGATATAGAGGGTTATGAGTATGTAAAGAATAAATGTATTTCTCAACACTCCTCCTTTGAATGTTGATTGCTCTTGTGATAATTGCACCATTTTCCACTCTTGGAGTTCAAAGGTTTATTTTCTTAGGAGTCTTTTTTTCTTTTAATTATGATTTTGGAACTGAATCCCTTTATCATGATTCTTTGGAGATCCACTCTCTCCTTTCTTTAGTTGGTATATAGTATTCTATTTTTTTTGCTCCTCCTTTTCTATTCTTTTTGTGCTTCTACTCCAATTTGATAATAATCTTATATGTCCCTCCAAATTTATTGAATTGAAAGAAGTCCATTTCCTCTTGAATTTACCATTGTATCCCACTACGGTACTTAAGGATTCAATAACTTTTAGTATCTTAAATACCTAGATTTATTGCCTTGGAGTGGAAAGAATCATTATAATCTTAAATATATTGGTCTTTACCTTGACATAATTATTTCCATTATATGTATTGTTTTCAATAAGCTCTCATAGTATAACATTCTTATTTGATAGCCTCCATGAAATTTTTCCATATGAATGTTGCTTCATCTTAATTATACTCTATAACCCTATTACAATATACTTCCTACCAATTTTTAATATACAGTGAAGCTTTTAAGAGAGCAAAATAAATTTTATCATTGTCGATGAATTTATTTATATTGAAGTATGAAGATAACTAATCCAACTAATTTTCTAGGGTATCAACATTAAATTTTATTTCAAAAGTAGGAGTAATAAAACTCATCTACATATTAAAAGGTGTGGGAGCACTAAATTATGCTAGGACAGTGAGAGGCTATGTAGAGAAGGTTGCAAAACTTGTAGCAGGATATCCTTCAGGAATTTGATCAAATTGGTCCATCAATTCATTCCTCAGTTTCATGAGGGCTTAATTAAACATCTCCTTAAAAGGATCAACTATCTTAATAATTTTCACTCTACTTATTTCCTAAAATCATTTGGAATGACAAGTGAAATAATAAGATGCATCTCATGTTTGATACCCAATACTTTGATATCTTGATCTCATGTTTATGGACATACACTCAAAACACAGAGTACTCTAGTACCATTGATCCAAAACTTAAATGTTTGACTAATATAATACTCTAAATTTTAATTTAAGGAACATAATAGAAGAGTGTGATTAAAAAATAATAGAGTATAACAAATAAGAACATAGATATATAAGTAAAATAATAAAATGATTTTATTGCTCTCAAAAAAAATTACAATACAAGCAATCTCTAAGAAGAGATATGAGGCTATAAAATTGCATCCATTACTCATATTTTTTATAGTCAAGGATGCATATCTCTTTATAAAATATGTTTGGTGTGTATAAATTCCATCGTATTGAACATGGAAGGTCACCCATATGGAAATGTGGTGGTTTACCTTCTACAAGTTAGAAGGTCACCTATATGAAAATGTGGTGGTTCAAATTCCATGACTTACAAAGTGCATTAAATAAAAACTACACACATATATATATATATATATATATATATATATATATATATATATATATATATATATATATATATATATATATATATATATATATATATATATATATATATATGGCTTGTCCTTTTGTGATTTATTTTCTATTAATTTGTCAACATAGCTAGATATGCATTTTGGTATGAAAATCTAAAAATAGAAAATTACTTTTTTAGTAAGTATTTTATTTTGCAATTTTTGATGGCCTCCAAATTATTTTTTCCACAAACATGTTTTTAAATTTAAATATAATAAAGTTACCTCTAGAAATTGTTTATCTCTCTCTAATATTTCTAAGCTTATTGAATGGATC